>OX465558.1:15309589-25276852 GCA_950022955.1 Xestia ashworthii | reverse complement strand
GACTGGCTGCGGAACCGCCGAAATGCAGAAATTGCGCGACTGCGAAAAATGGGAAAACGGAGCATAACGCCTTCGACAGTGAGTGTCCAAGTCGCGTGAAGTGGGACGCATTGGCGCGACTGTCGGTGGCGTACTGCTAAGGGCCAGCCAGCGGTACCAGCGGTATTAAACACCAGGGACTTGCCCAGGGATTCCTGTACAAACCCGAGTGCCCGAAATAGTTACCAGGTAATCCAAGCGAATCTGCAGAGGAAAAATCTAGCAACCCAAGAGCTCATGATCGTGGCTAGTGAGCGGAGGGTTGCGTTCGCGTTGCTCCAGGAGCCGTATGTGGGTGGGGTTAAAAGGATGCGAGACTATCGGGGTGCGAGAATCTACCAGTGCGCTGAACAAGGAGGTGGAACTGTGAAGGCGGCAATAGTCGTCTTCGATCACGATCTAGACGTAACACAGTGTCCGAAACTCACCACCAACAACATCGTGGTAGTGAGGATCCGTACCAGCGCCTGGGAGATCGCCGTAGTCTCCTTCTACTTCGAACCAGACCAGCCCATACAGCCATACCTGGAGCAGCTCCTGCGGATTCGGGAGGAAATTGGCCGCACCAGGATGATTATTGGTGGTGACGCCAACGCCAAGAGCACCTGGTGGGGTAGCCTGGTAACCGACACAAAGGGAGAGGACATGTCCGGAACCCTGGAGGAAATGAGCTTGCAGGTGCTAAACGTCGGCAACACACCAACTTTCGACACCGTCAGAGGTAACACCTTGTACAGCAGCTTCGTTGATGTAACAGCCTGTTCAACGGAGCTGCTGGACTTGGTGGAGGACTGGCGGGTCGAGGTAGGCCTCACGAGCTCGGACCACAACGGTATCAGTTTCAAAATTTTTCTGCAAAAGTCTAAAGGCTTAAATTTAAAAAGGACCACTCGAATTTTCAACACAAAAAAGGCGAATTGGAGCCAATTTCATGAGAAACTGGCCCAATTAAAAGCTGATGCAAATGTTAACTTAGTCGAAATAGGCAGAATAAACAATAAAACAGATTTAGAACGTAAAATAAACCAATACATAGAAATAATTACTCAAACTTGTGAAGAGGAACTTCCAAAAATTAAAAATAGTGACAAGCTTACCATACCGTGGTGGTCCAAAGAGCTCGCCGAGCTGATGTCGGAGGTGACTACCAGGAGGCGCCGTATCCGATGCGCCGCACCAGTCCGGAGGCAGAAGGTAGTCGACGAGTACCTGCAAGCAAAACTTAATTATGAGTCCCTCGCCATGAAAGCGCAAACGGAGGGATGGAAGGCATTCTGTGGGAAACAGGATCGTGAGGGAATGTGGGAGGGGATTTACAGGGTCATAGGACGGACCGCCAAAAGACAGGAGGATCTGCCGTTGGTGAAGGAAGGAGTACCGCTAAACGCACAAGAATCGGCTCAGCTGCTGGCCGAGACCTTCTACCCGAAAGACCAAGTAGAGGGAGAATCTGCTGACCACCGTCGGACACGCGAGGCGGCCTGTCGTGTAAACGACTGGGCGCATGGTGAATCACATGACCCACCGTTTACGCTTCAGGAGCTGAAAACCGCGGTGGAAAGCTTCAACCCTAAGAAGGCACCCGGGGCAGACGGTCTCACAGCCGATATATGTTCCCAGGCCATTTCTCGGGACCCAGGGACGTTCCTTGCTCTGGCAAACAAGTGCCTGGAGCACGGACACTTCCCTGAGGCCTGGAAAGTGGCAACGGTGGTGGTCCTCCGAAAGCCCGGCAAGGAATCCTACACCACCCCTAAGTCGTACAGGCCTATCGGCCTCCTACCAGTCCTAGGAAAAATTTTAGAAAAGATGCTTGTAGCGAGGCTCAAGTGGCATCTTATCCCGCGGCTTAGTACTCGCCAGTTTGGTTTTATGCCACAGCGGAGCACCGAGGACTCCCTCTACACCATGATACAACATATCAAGGAGAAGCTAAGCGAAAAGAAACTGATCACTGTTGTATCACTGGACATAGAGGGAGCCTTCGATAGCGCATGGTGGCCTGCTATCAGGACCAGACTGGCTGAGGAAAAGTGCCCGGTGAACCTCAGAAGGCTACTAGACAGCTACTTGACTGGTAGGAGTGTCAGAGTAAGGTACGCCGGTGCTGAGTGTCAGAGGGACACGAACAAGGGGTGTGTGCAAGGATCTATTGGCGGTCCGATCCTATGGAATTTGATCCTCGACCCCCTCCTAAAGGGGCTGGAGGAGAGAGGCGTCCACTGCCAGGCGTTCGCCGATGACGTGGTGATGGTCTTCGACGGTGAGACAGCATTGGAGGTCCAAAGGCAGGCCAATGCCGCTCTCGAGTATGTTCGGGTGTGGGGCATCGGAAATAAGCTGAAATTTGCACCGCAGAAAACTTGTGCAATGGTAATTACCAAGAAACTGAAGTACGATGTCCCACTCCTGAACATGGGCGGGGTAGACATTGGCATGTCCAAGGAAATCAAAGTGCTGGGACTCACCGTCGACCACCAGCTCACTTTCAACACTCACGTCGCTAACGTTTGCAGAAAAGCTGTGAATATTTACAAACAGCTGGCACGAGCGGCGAAAGTGAGCTGGGGCCTTCATCCGGAGATCATCCACACCATTTACACGGCAGTAGTAGAGCCTGTGATATTGTACGCGGCGAGCGCAGCGCCTGGGCGCCGGCGACTAAAAAGATCGGAGTGCAAAAAAGCCTCAATACGGTCCAACGAGGATTCGCGCAGAAGCTCTGCAAGTCCTACCGCACCGTATCGCTAAACGCGTCCCTGGTGCTGGCTGGGATACTCCCACTCGACCTCCGAATACAGGAAGCAGCCGCTCTGTACGAGGCGAAGAGGGGGGCGCCACAGCCAGCACTTGCGGGCAGGGAGGTAGAGCGGGTGGTGGCATTTGCGGAGACTCCGCATCCGGCGAAACATACGGCCATGGAGTTCGTATGCCTGGAAGACCAGACCCGTGTGGACAACCACAACAGTCAAGCAGTAAGGGTGTTCACGGATGGCAGCAAGATCGAGGGTAAGGTCGGAGCAGCACTCTCACTTTGGGAGGGTGACGCCGAGACCAAATCCGTAAAACTTAGCTTGCCGCCGTACTGCACGGTCTACCAGGCGGAACTTCTGGCCATATGCGTAGCCACGCGCGAGATCCTCAAGCGCAAAGAGGGAACCTTCGGTATCTATAGTGACTCAAAGGCCGCACTACAGACAGTCACAAACCAGGGTTCCCTCCACGCCCTGGCCGTGGAGGCGAGAGCGAACGTCGCCGTGGCTTTGTCCCAGAACAAAGATATTTCTTTGTTCTGGATAAAGGCACACGCAGGGCTAGAAGGCAACGAGCGCGCAGACCATCTCGCAAAAGAGGCTGCACTCCGATCCAGGAAGAGGCCAGACTACGACCGCTGCCCGGTTTCATTCGTCAAGCGGCAGATCCGCTTAGGGTCGCTTGGCGAATGGAACCGGAGGTACCAGAGCGGTGAAACAGCCACCGTCACTAAACTCTTTTTCCCGGATGCGATCGACGCCCACAAAATAGTACAAAAAATAAAACCTGCCGGTATTGTGTCACAGATATTGACGGGTCATGGTGGGTTCTCCGAATACTTGCACCGTTTCAAGTGTAAGGAGAACCCATGGTGCATCTGTGAACCAGGTAAGGTGGAGTCGATCGCACACATCTTAACGGAATGCCCAATATTTGGAAAGGAACGACTTGAGGCCGAATCGAGGATAGAGACTGAAATCACCCCATGCACAATAAAAATAATAATGTCTGTAGCAAAGCACAGGAAGATATTCCTAGAGTACTGCGAAGAAGTTGCGATTAGAGTGATAAAGCGTAACCGGGACCAGTGAACGCTATGTTTTTCTAAATATGTAAATGTTTCCCCACAGGAAAAGATATCTAGTATAAGCATAGATGATAGCGCAGGAAAAAAGCCCTAGATGAAGTAATAGACCTTTTAAAGTTGTAAATAAGAAAAATATTACTCGTAGTTTATAATAATAATGTAGACCAAACTTCACACATCATAGTAAATAAATTCAAAGTTTAAAAATTATAAAATTCTAAACAAGGTCTCTGACTATGTCAGGGGGACACGAGCAGAGCAGGAGTGGTTTTTAGCCGGTTCGAGTCCGGCACTACCTCGACTGCCTCACAGGAGATATTCCTGTGAGATAGTCGAGGTGTCCGTGGGGATTTTCCACTCCTGCCAAAACAATGAAAAAAAAAAAAAAAAAAAAAAAAAAACCTAACCTAACCTAACCTAACCTAACCCATCGATATTTTCTGTTCCAGACGTGCGATTTTCAATCTGTTTTCAGTGTTTTTAGACATAACTAGGCCTCCGCCTACGTACTGACCATAACGCGCGCATTTTACACGCGCGTCTGGACTTCATCCCTAAATTCCAGAGATATTCCTCAAAATTAAATATTTTTCCAAATTTTCCTTCACATTTTAAATTAGATTATAGTTGTAATAGTACTCACCCTTCTTCCCTGAATTCTGGTCCGCGTTCCGTGTCCCGGTCTCCAGGTTGTGGGGTGAAATTCCAAATTTTTTCTTTCGAAAACTGGTTTTTTGACCAAAAGTCAAAATTTTTGTTCGGCACCTAACAAGTTTTATTCCACAGTTCGCTAGCCCGCGCGGAGACGCGTCTCTGGACACCTCGCACGCGCCCCTAGCTCGAAAAAATTTTGCCCACCCACCCGCCCTCTGGTATATAGGAAGGTAGACGTGGGATTTTCGGCAAAATTTTATTTTTCGGATTTTGTCTGGGATTTCTTTGTCAGTGTTTTTAAAAGGGAAATTTCTGTTTTTAACCTTTTTTGACCGAGTCTGCAAAGGCTCACACATACATTGACATATTTTTATAATTATTAAATACTGTATTTACTTAACTGATTTATTATATTATTTTATTACATTATTCTGTGTTCCCCCCTTTACAGGGACACGGTTAAGTCCAGTGCCTTCTGACAAACCTCTCTTCCCGAGCGGGTATTGTTGACCGGGCCCCCACTTTACAGGGGTTCGTTTTTATTTTTATTTTAATTACATGCCACTGGAGACAAATATGTTCCGCACCCCATCCGCTACCTTGACGACGCTGGGCTCCGGGAGCCCAACGCGATCGCCTGAGAAGGAGGGACTTTCTTTTACTGACGCGAGGAGGAGAATCTCCTTCGGAAACAACTCTCCTCCCGCCTCACAAGGGATCTCTGCGACTCCGGGGGGACGCCGGGCGCCTGTAGACGCTTCGGCACCGCTCGTGAAGCCTGAGGCGAGGTACCGCAGTCGCACTGAGGAGGCGAGAGCTTGCCTGAGCAAGGCAAAGGTCAATTTGGGCAACTCTCGCAACCTCAAGGCCGAAATTAAGACTGCGGTGCTCGAAGCCATAAACAGGCTTTACGAGCTGGTGAAGGAGGCCGAGCGAGATAGGGCCCCTGCCACACGCGCCGCCATACCGGAACCCGCGCCCTCTGCCGACCCTGGTCTCCAGTCAAATCCGGAGATTCTTGCTAGCCAGACTGAGCTCGTCAGGACGATGAAGGAGCACATAACCTTAATAAAGGAGAACTCCGATGAGCTGGTCAAACTGCGAGACAGTCTGGCTAGCAGGGAATGTGTTGGGGAGACAACTTACGCTAATGTAGCAGCCGTGACGACGAGCCACACCAGGGCACAGGCCCTGGAGCGATCCACGCTGCACTCCGTAGTTGTCTCCTCAACACAGGAGATGGACACGGGGGACGAGATTCTGGAGAGGGTCAGGAAGGCGGTCGACGCGAAGGAAGGCTGGGTGCGAGTGGAAAGGGTGCGGAAAGCCAAAGACCAAAAGATAATAATGGGGTGCGAGACAAAGGAGGAGAGGTCGAGGCTTAAGAAACGACTAAGGACGGCCGGAGAGAACCTCGTTGTTGAGGAAGTGGCGAATAGGGACCCGCTTCTGGTCCTTAAGGACGTTTTGTCAGTACACAGTGACGACGATGTGTTAAAAGCCCTTAAGAACCAGAACCGGGAAATTTTTCACGAACTCGGCGACGAGGACCAAAGAATGTCCATAAGGTACCGCAAAAAGACACGAAATCCGCATGCTAACAGCATTGTGTTGAGTGTATCCCCCACGATCTGGAGGCGGGCACTCGAAGGAGGCAAGCTTCGGATTGACCTCCAGAGAGTGCGCGTCGAAGACCAGACGCCTCTGGTGCAGTGCACGCGCTGCCTAGCATATGGTCACGGCAAGCGTCTTTGCACGGAGCCGGCTGACCTATGCAGCCACTGCGGCGGCCCACACGTTAGGGTGGACTGCCCAGAAAAGCACATCGGCGAGGCAATGGCGTGCGTGAACTGCACCAGGGCCAAATTGGGGGAGCACCGGCATAATGCTTTTAGCAGCGACTGTCCGATACGGAAGAAGTGGGACGCATTCGCGAGAGAAGCAATAGCTTATTGCTAAAGTCCCCGGTGCGCCCACTTCAAAGTACGCAGACAGCAGTATCATTTCGACACAGCCAGAGAGCAGACGCAAAAGAATCAATGGTAACTTGAGTCGCTTTCTTGAGAAACTGGCTCAAGTTATCCAGAAAATCAATTCAGCCGAAGCGGAGTCACCGGGAAGTGTCGGAATGATACCAAAAACCTGTAAGCGCTATATTGCAATACTTAATGAAACTTATAACACAATTAGAAATAATAATAGCAAGTTACCAGTAATATATGATATTTAAATATATAGTGAATATATACTTTGAATATTGTAGATATATAAAAATAGATATTAAAACAAAATAGGTATGAAATAAGAAAACTAAATAAAATCAAGCAAATAATGAAACAATAGTAATATACATAGATGTAACAGTAATAACATAATTAAATATATCAATAGTAAAAGAAACTGTAGTTTGATTTAAAAAAGAAAACGTGTTATACAAAAGTGACATTGACACAACCATAACGCAGCGTATTTAATACCGACAAGAAGACCTCTATCTTCGGCAATCCATCAGGGCAAGCAAATGAACAAAGTCAGAACATAAGGGCTCTGATCCTCATGTCAGAGGGACACTGGCTAGGCAGGAGTGGTTTTTAGCCGGTTCGAGTCCGGCACTACCTCGACTGTCTCACAAGAGAAATTCCTGTGAGATAGTCGAGGTGTCCGCGGGGATTTCCCACTCCTGCCCAAACAAAAAAAAAAAAAAAAAAAAAAACCTAACCTAACCTAACCTAACCTAACCTAACCTAACCTAACCTAACCTAACCTAACCTAACCTAACCTAACCTAACCTAACCTAACCTAACCTAACCTAACCTAACCTAACCTAACCTAACCTAACCTAACCTAACCTAACCTAACCTAACCTAACCTAACCTAACCTAACCTAACCTAACCTAACCTAACCTAACCTAACCTAACCTAACCTAACCTAACCTAACCTAACCTAACCTAACCTAACCTAACCTAACCTAACCTAACCTAACCTAACCTAACCTAACCTAACCTAACCTTGTCTTCGATGGTGACACTGCGATAGAAATTGAGCGGAAAGCTAACGCCGCCCTCGACCATGTTCGGGCGTGGGGTGTTAAAAACAAACTCAGATTTGCACCACAAAAAACGAATGCGATGGTCATCACGAGAAAATTAAAGTATGATACCCCACGCCTGAGCATGGGCGGGATTGCTATTTCGAATTCGAAAGAAATTAAGATCCTAGGTGTCACCATCGACGACAAGCTGACATTTAACGCGCACGTGTCCAATGTATGCCGCAGGGCCATAGGAGTATACAAACAACTGTGCAGGGCAGCAAGGGTGAGTTGGGGATTAAGTCCGGAGGTTATAAAAATAATTTATACAGCCACTATAGAGCCGATCGTCCTGTATGCCGCCAGTGTATGGGCCCCAGCGGCGAATAAGT
The DNA here is from genome assembly GCA_950022955.1 of Xestia ashworthii. Taxonomy (NCBI): domain Eukaryota; kingdom Metazoa; phylum Arthropoda; class Insecta; order Lepidoptera; family Noctuidae; genus Xestia; species Xestia ashworthii. Next base: position 25,268,894 of record OX465558.1, on the reverse strand, counting down.
TGGGAATTAGAAAGCAGATGGCTGTCGTGCAACGCGGGATTGCACAGAAAATGTGCAAAGCCTACCGCACCGTCTCCCTGAACTCGGCACTGCTTCTGACGGGGGTGCTCCCTCTGGATCTCCGGGTCCGCGAGGCGGCCTCGCTTTATGAGACCAGGAGGGGCATACCCCAGGTGGTGCTGGCGGGTAGGGAGGTGGAGCGGGTGGCATCCGCTATGGAATCCCCGCATCCAGCTAGGCGTATCGACTTTGAGTTCGTAAGCCTGGCGGACCGTGGGGAAGTCGACGCCAGCGCCGACTTGGACGTGAAAATCTTTACAGATGGAAGCAAAATAGGCGGGCGCGTCGGGGCCGCTCTTTCTATATGGAGGGGTGACGCCGAGGCGCGCGCTATCAAGTTGGCGCTGTCGGACTACTGTACGGTCTACCAGGCGGAGCTCCTGGCGATATGCCGGGCAACCAGGGAGATCCAGAAGCACTCGGCATCCAGTTTCGGAGTATATAGCGACTCAATGGCGGCCCTCCAAACAGTGAAAAACCACAGATGCCTTCACCCCCTGGCAGTGGAAGCCAGGGATAACCTAACAACAATATCCCACCAAAACAAGGTGGTCAACTTGTTTTGGATAAAGGCCGACGCAGGGTTTGAGGGCAACGAAAGAGCGGATCAGCTGGCAAAGGAGGCCGCCTTGAGTAGCAGGAGGAAGCCTGACTACGACCTGTGCCCGGTTTCCTTCATCAAGCGTCACATTCGTATGGGGACGCTTGATGAATGGAACCAAAGGTATATGGCGGGTCGGACGGCCTCTATCACAAAGATGTTTTTCCCAGACGCAGTGGCGGCGTACAAAACGGTCAAAAAGTTTCAAATAAACCCGAAACTAACCCAAATCATGACGGGGCACGGTGGGTTCTCCGATTACTTGCATCGTTTCAAGTGTAAGGGGAACTCATCGTGCATCTGTGATCCGGATATGGATGAGACTGTCCCACACTTACTCTTGGACTGCCCGGTGTACGCGACGGAAAGGTACGAACTGGAACAAAAAATAGGCATGAAACTTGAGAAAGATAGCATTTCTGAAATAATAGCGGGAAAAGATAGAAAGGAATTCTTAACTTATTGCATTCAAATTTGTAACAAATCAAATGAGCGAAACAAAAGTGTATAGGATTGTTAAACTATGTTTCAAATATATTGTTATATATATCAAATGCAAACATAGATAATTAAGAAATGAAAATAGACTGTATAAGAATAAGTAGACATAAGGATAGAAATAGTATATAAGGTGTTATTGTTATGTAATTAAGGAATATGTAGTAATAGATTAAGAAGAAAAATGTTGAAAGAATTGCATTGATTTAACTTCCCTGGTTTGTAGTAGTTTGTTCCGTAGTAGTTGAGCAAAATATATAAAATGTATATTAAATAGTTAGTAAGATGTATATTGTATAAGTATGTAAAATTAAGAAAAATGTAAAAAAGCAAAAAGACTTGTCGTAAGGCTGTTGTGATGTTTATTTTCCCTTGGTTCAGTAGAAGTTAAATATTTTCCCAGGTTCAGTAAAAGTAATAAAAATAAATAAATTATATAGTTGAATATAATAGAGTACAGTACTAAGAATGGGAATCCCGCCCATTGAATGAATGAATGTGGATGGATAAAAGAAAGAACAAGTATGCGGCATGGAAGTGCGAGAGGAAAAACTGCGAGAAATTGTATGAAAGACAAATATAGATTAATAAAGACTCCGAGAAATCTCGTTGGAGGAACTAGTATTAAAACAAAAAAAAAAAAAAAAAAAAAAAAACCTAACCTAACCTAACCTAACCTTTTTTTTTTTTTTTTTTTTTTTTGACGCTGGGAAAAAATGCATTACGCATACCCTCCCATCGGGGGATGAGAGGGGTATGTGGGACTCCCCGGGTCTGACCCGGTATACCCACTAAAACGACCCAGCGACATTCCCGCTTCGTCCGAGTGGCGGGGGACTGGGAAACCGGCATAGCCTTTACGTCCAGTCCTCCGCCGACGATTGCCCTTCATGGCGGGCCCCTCACAGGGGCCCGGGAATGACTGACGGAGGTGGTGACGGGTGCAATGCAGGCGAAGGCACCCCCGTGCCTGTCGCCCGCCCGTCGCCACCACGAGGAGGGAGAGGACGGCGCCCTCTCCGACCCCTTCTTCGTCTGCGGAGCGGCGCAGCGAGAGGGTCGTCCTCCCGCTCGCGCTCCGCCTCCTCCTTTTGCGAGATTACGTCCTCGCAAAAGGAGGCGACCGCTGCCCAGGCCTCCTCGCTCCCCAGCATGGCGTTGACGACGCCGGGAAGCGAGAGGTCTGGTCCAATTTCCGCGGTCAGGCTGCGGCGCGGCTCGGACCAAGCCGGGCACACTTCGAGGGTGTGCTGCGCCGTGTCCTCCGGCGCGCCGCAGTCGTGGCACGCCGGGGTCTCCTCCCTCCCGATCCGGTGAAGGTGCGTTCCGAAACAGCCATGGCCGGACAACACCTGCACCAGACGGAACGAGAGGAAACCGTGGGACCGCTCGAGCCAGCTCCGTAGAACCGGACCGAGCGCGTCCAACGTCCGGCGGCCAAAGGCGGCGGCGGCGAGGTCCTCCGTCCAGTGGAGGACGATGGCATCCTTTGCCTCCCGCCGCACGGCCTCCCGCTCTTCGGCGACGGGGCGCTCCCCGAGCGCCTTCCGACGCGCCGTCCACTCGTACACTCTGGCGAGCACCCATGCCTCCAACTCCCAAGGAGGGGTGCCGGCCAGAGCGCACGCCGCGGAAAAGCCCACCGAGCGGTAGGCCCTCGCCACCCGCTGTGCAATGGCCCTTTGGGGCCTGCGGATGGCGGCCGCATTCTCCCTCCTGTGGAGGGAGTCCGCCCAGATGGGGGCCCCGTATAGGGCCATACTCCGCAAGATGCCGGCATACAGGCGCCGGCATTTCGCCTTGGGCCCCCCCAGGTTCGGGAGGAGCCACGAGAGGGCGTCCGCGGCCTTCAGCAGGCGCGTCGACAGCCCGCTGAAATGCGGGCCGAAGCGCCACCTGTCGTCTAGTACCAGCCCCAGATACTTCATCTGGGGCTGGACCCCTATCCTGACGCCCTCCACAATTATGTGGGCGTCGGGAGGGCAGCGCTGCCGAGGTCCGCGAAAGAACACGGCCTCGGTCTTGTGCAGCGCCACCTTCAATCCCAGGCGGCGGATCCTCTCTGCAACCAAGGATCCGCCAGCCGAGGCCAGACAGGCCGCGTCCGCAAAGTTCCTCCCCCGGGCAGTGAGGAGAGTGTCATCCGCGTAGCAGATGACACTCGTGCCCTGGAGGAGGGCTCCGCGCAGGAGCCAGTTGAACCCGATGTTCCACAAGGGAGGGCCAAGCACCGACCCCTGCGGAACACCGGACTCTGCGCCGTACCGCCTCACCGTGGCCGTCTTGTCCACTAGGAGGACTTCTCGGTCCTCCAGGTAGCTGGCCAGGAGGTCCCGCAGGTATTGGGGCACTCCGTGATACCGGAGCGCCTCCAATATCGTCGAGTGGGGGACGGAGTTGAAGGCGTTGGCAATGTCGAACGACACCGCCAGCACTCCGTCCCCCGCCTCCACCGCCTCCTTCACCTGGCCCTTGAGTAGGGCCAGTGCGTCGATCGTCGAACGCCCTCGACGGAAGCCGAATTGGGCGTCCGACAGATCCGGCCCCACGCCCCGCAAATGGCTATCCCTTGAAATGTCCAGCGGGCCGCTTTTTTTTGCACCGCATGTGTCGAAAAAAATGCGCTTGCGCATAAGCTAACGACGCGTCTGATTAAAACAATGATATCTGCGAAACTACGTTAGTTAGCTCGCTTCCAGTACTACCACTGGAATCGTTATTAAATTACCTAACAGACTATGTATGGTTTAGTGTAGTTTTGCCTTGTTATGTATTAGTAATTGTAAAGTTTGTTGAGTGTGAGGCCGTTTTACCAGTTTCTTGTGTAAATATCATTGTAATTTAAACAATAAGCCATTATATCCAAAAGTTATAGTTTTATTTCAACAAAAACACATTGTCCCACATATTTCAAACAAAAGAACAGCACTCGCCATACATTTTTTTCATCTCCCAAGCTTTACAAAATCATGACGTCATTTACGAGTGCCGTGTTCTAAAAAAATATGGGTTTGTTTACGGTTCTATTCTAAGAACGCTAAGTGCCTAGTAGCTTTGTTTACCTTTTAATATGAATGGTTGGTTCACATACTTGACACCGGCTGAGTATCAGCTATCTTAAGTGTTTAGTTAATAAGTATAAAATTATCAAAACAAACACTTAAAAACTGGCGTAAAAAACACCCACTCAAACTTTGGATCACTGTTCAAATTCTGTTACCTAAATTTGAAATCTAATTATACATTCTTCATGTTGAAGATATTTACAAAACAATAGGCACATAAAAGAGGTATGTTGCCTAACAAAATATTAATTAAAATCAAGAATCAAAATAAACTATTTCACTAACCAAAACAAGGCAATCACCGGCTCTGATTGGCCAACGTTTCGCGGGCAAAAAAATACGGCTCTTTGATTGCGCCGACGCATCAATCGCGTCACTGTGATTGGCTGCAGCTCACGATAATTTTACGTAATACAATTTTTGAATTGATCACAACAAAAATACGATTATATTGAAATTAAACGCCTAATACCTATTATGCGATACATAAAAACATACGTAATAGACATAGTTTCCATTTCTATTAATGTTTACTGCCAAAATAAGGCAAATTAATATGAAAATAGTTCGTCGATGACGCTTGAACCGTTTACCGTTATGCAATGTGGTTGAAATGACAATTTCTGCCCGAAATCTTTGGAAACTATACAGTTTAATCATTAAAATATGTTTATTACTTACCCAGGCATGATGTTAACACAAAATATCACCACACTTCACCTCACAGACCACTAATTCACACACAGAACTAACTTTGTTTAACTGGGGGGCGACTAGTCGGCGCGTGAGCGATTTATGTACTGGGGACCCTGTAAAAGCATCGTTCATTGTTGAACTAAGGCAAAATGTCTGTCTTGTTCATTCTAGTACACTTTGGGACAGCGTGAGCGAGGTAGGAACAACTTTTAACGTCAAATTTATGTCAAAACTAACGGATGGAACACTTAGCCCGCCGGGCCCATTGACACATATGATCAGTGAGCCTGCCGGGCCAATTGACAGATCAAGGGCTATCAAGCCGGGAGGCGACAATCCCCTCGAACAGTTTACCGACCTCATCGAGCAGGACGACGGGCCGGTATGCCGAGGGGGAGTCCAGCGGGCGGCCCTCCTTTCGGAGGAGGCATAACTGCCCCTCCTTCCACAGTTTCGGGAACCTCCCAGCCGTAAAGCACGCGCTGAAGAGGTCCCGAAACCTGTCCTCCATGCCGGAGGCGGCGATCGCCAGCACCCGTGCGGGGACGCCGTCTGGTCCGGGGGCCGTCTTTTTTGCTCGGAGGCTGAGCACCCCCGCGTATAACTCCGCCACTGTCACCGGGGGGACGTCCTCCTCCTCCGGCGTAACCGCCCCTTGCGGGGGATCCATCGTTGGTGGGGTGAAGTCGGTCCTGCGCGGAAACAGGGACCGGACCACCCCATCCAGCAACGGTGGATCGAGGGTCTCCGACAGTGGGGGACCATAGGGGCGTAGCTGGTTCCGCGCCGCCTTGTATGGTCTCCCATAGGGGTCCCTGTCGAGACCCTCCAACATCTCGGCTCTCGCCGAGTCTTGAGCAGCGCCCATTGCAGACTTGAGGGCCGTCGTCGCCTCTCGGTAAGAGGCGTATAGGCGGTCCTCTTCTGCCCGGTCTCGGTTTTGGGCGCTGCGCCGTCGGCTCCGCGTGTAGGCCCTTCTGGCCGCCACGCAGCTGGCCCGGAGTCCCTCCAGCTCCTCCGTCCACCAATAGACGGCACGACGGGGAGGCGGGCGGCGAGACCGAGGCATGCTGGAATTGCACACCTCGGTCAGGGACCCCCTGAGCTGGACCGCAGCGGCGTCCACGTCCAGGCCCTCGACAGGGGGCGACAGCCAGTCCTGGAGGAAGGCCGCCTCCTTGGCTGCCTCCCGGTCCAGGCGGGTGAGTGCCCACCGCGGGAAGGGAGATTGCCCAGCACGGGTCATCCCCCTCCCCCCCTGCTGGATGGAGATGTCGAACCGCACATATCGGTGGTCCGACAACGTCTCCACCATCTCTACCCGCCAGTTGACGACGCGGGCGGCCAGCGCGGGGGTGGCAAACGAGACGTCCACCACCGACCCACCCTGTTGCCGCACACACGTGTGGACTGCCCCCCTGTTGAGGAGGGACACACCGCAGGAGGCCGCCCAAAACTCGACGGCGCGTCCCCGGACGTTGCAACCAGCGGCCGGATTGCCCCAGGCCGCCGACTTGGCGTTCAGGTCGCCCAACACCATAACTTGGCGTGGCGCCGCCCTCCCTTTGACTGCGGTGAGGATCTCGAGGAAATCCTCAAAGTCCGAGAGAGGGCGGTTTGGGGAGAAATAGACCCCCACCAGGGCCATGTCCCCCCAGGCGGCGGCCACGTATCCCGGTCCCCTCTCTAAGAGCGAGAGGGGAGGGGAGTCCGTGGAAGACCGCGCCACCAACGCCACCAAGCCGTCCCGGTCGCCCAGCCAACGGCCAGGGACCGAGTAGGGTTCGGCGACCACCGCCAAGTCCACCAACCACTCAGCCATGGTCTGCATCAGCAGATCCTGGGCTGCCCTGCAGTGGTTGGTGTTCGCCTGGAGGATGCGATGTTCGACCCTATCCATCAAACCTAACCTAACCTAACCTTTTTTTTTTTTTTTTTTTTTTTTTTTGACGCTGGGAAAAAATGCATTACGCATACCCTCCCATCGGGGGATGAGAGGGGTATGTGGGACTCCCCGGGTCTGACCCGGTATACCCACTAAAACGACCCAGCGACATTCCCGCTTCGTCCGAGTGGCGGGGGACTGGGAAACCGGCATAGCCTTTACGTCCAGTCCTCCGCCGACGATTGCCCTTCATGGCGGGCCCCTCACAGGGGCCCAGGAATGACCGACGAAAGGTGGTGACGGATGCAATGCGGGCGAAGGCACCCCCGTGCCTGTCGCCCGCCCGTCGCCACCAAGAGGAGGGAGAGGACGGTGCCTTCTCCGACCCCTTCTTCTTCTGCGGAGCGGCGCAGCGAGAGGGTAGTCCTCCCGCTCGCGTTCCGTGAGAGGGTTTGGGGAGAAATAGACCCCCACCAGGGCCATGTCTCCCCACGCGGCGGCCACGTATCCCAGTCCCCTCTCTAAGAGCGAGAGGGGAGAGGAGTCAGTGGAAGGCCGCACCACCTGAAGGATGCGATGTTCGACCCTATCCATCAGTCGGACATCGCACCCACCTCCGCAGCCGCCGCAGGAACGACGGAGCAAGTAGCAGTAGCAGCAGGCCCGATCGGCGCCTGCGCTTTGCCCCGCTTGCGGGGAGGATTACAGTTCCTCCCCTTCATTACGTGGCCTGCCGGGCGGCCACTGGCGGCACACACCGCGCAGTGTGGCTTGGCGGCCTCACAAGAGACGGCTTTGTGGCCGGTTTTGCCGCAGCGGTAGCACGTGTCCGTCCGGTCTACCGTGGACGGACACATGGGCCGGGTGTGTCCGATGCCGAAGCACCGGAAACACCGCAGAGGCTGGTCCTCCAGTGCCCGGACTGCACCCGAGCTAAACCCGACCAGCAGCCGTCCCTTGGCAAGGACGGCTTTGGCAGCGGCGACTGGGCACTCGAGGCGAATGGTACCCATGCCGCCGCGGCCGGGCCTTATGTCCCGGCCTTGCACCGCTGCGGTGCCACAGCCCCCTACCGCTGCGACAGCCGCCACCACCTCCTCCTTGGTGACGGAGTCGTCGAGCTCCGTCACCTCAATGGCCGCCGACTTGACCGGTCGGGCCACCTTCGCAGAGTCCGCGATGACCTCCTGCAGCTTGGCTGCAAAGAGGTCAGCGTGGGCACTACCCTCTGCCCCCGGAAACTCGAATATTCGAGCCCCGGCTTGGGTCCGCCGGCAAGTTACACTGCCGATCCCGAGTTGGGTGGGATCGGCATTGGCACGCGCCCGCACCAGAATGGACATGTAAGTCTCCCCTCGCTCCGCAGCCTCCGCGGTGAGCGTCACCACGACGGCTGCGGTTTTCGGGGGGACTAATTTGCCCTTTCCCCTCCCTTTCCCCTTCCCGTTTCCCTTGCCGGTCGTCTGCGACCGGCTGGGGGCAGTGGTGGCGGGGACGGCAGGGACGGCAGGGACAGCCGTCGCCGACTTTTTCCCTTTTCCCTTGCCCTTCCCCCTACGGACCACGTTCGTCCACTCGTTGGACGGGGTGGTGGCAGGGAGAAGGGCATCTTCCGCCTGGGAGGGGGACGGCTCCGGCTTGCTCGGCTGCCTCTTATCCGCCGCAAGTGGCGGTCGGAGGCGTTCCTCCGGCAAGAGCCGGTCCTCGATGCCCGCTAAGCAGGCCCTTGTGAAGGCCCTCTCCTCCATCACAACCTTGCGGATGATATCCTCAAGGTTGGAGGATGGGCCTTCTGCCGCAGGGCTCGTCCAGGCCTGTTGCGGCTGGGCCGTGGCTTCAGCCAGCTTCTGATGAAGCTGGCTGACCTCCAACTGCAGACGATCTACCTTCGCCTGCAGTTGCCGCGTCTCGTCGTTGGTCTTGCGACGGACCAGCTCCGCGACAACACCGCGCAAGCTCGCGGCCCGGCTCTTGAGGGCCTTCTGGAAAGTGCCCTTTAGGTTGGAGGACTTGGAGGCGACCTCCACGATCTCCTCCTCGTCCTCCTCCGCCATCCTCTCCAGCTCCGTAAGAGAGTGGTCCGCGTACAGGACGCGGGACGCACCGTACCCGGACTTGGCCCGAGTGGCGTGCGCCCGCTTCTCCTTGGCGGCAACCTTCTCCTCCAGCTCTAGCTGGAGCTGCGCCCGCCGGGCGAGGTCCAACTGACGTTGGGCGTCCGCGAGCCCTACATTATGGGTATCTGCGGCCACGGGCGTCAGCTTTTTCGCCTTCGACCCCGAGGCTTGGGAGCCCTCGGACCCACCGCTCAGGTGGACCCGCTTCCGCGACCGAAAGTCGTACGCGTCCGACCCACTAAACAGTGAGTCATTGTCGGACGACTCGTCCGCAAAGAAGCCAGCCGCAGACGGCGCGCGGCTTGCTTCAGACGCCGGAGCGTCGGGGTGGCCCTGAGAAGGGCCTTTGGGTTGGCCCTGAGAAGGGCCTTTTCGTTGGCCCTGAGAAGGGCCCTTGGGTTGGCCCTGAGAAGGGCCTTTGGGTTGGCCCTGAGAAGGGCCTTTAGGTTGGCCCTGAGAAGGGCCTTTGGGTTGGCCCTGAGAAGGGCCTTTTGATTTTCGCCCGGAGGCGCTCCGCGTAAGTTTAGACATTCGACAATCGTAGTTCGCAAGGCAAGCAGTAAGAAGCTACGAGAGCACAGTGCACTTTGGCCGTACCCAGTCTGCCACTCCGTTACGGTGGTCAGAACTGGGCCGTTTCCAGGGGACGCGACGTGGACGCAAGCACTGTGGGGTGGTCCCCCAACCTAACCTAACCTAACCTAACCTAACCTAACCTAACCTAACCAAAAACTGTGGAGCCGTCATACGCCAGCGTCACGGCAACCAGACCCGGGTATCGGCCGGCACTTCACTCGGTGGCGGTCACCCTCGAGGGCAGCCAGGAGACTGCAGACGAGGTGTTAGCCAGAGTGAAGAAGGCGGTCGACGCCAGGGAAACTGGCCTAAAAATAAACAAGGTGAGGAAGGCCAAAAACCAAACGGTTATACTGGGTTGCGACACAGAGGATGAACTGAAAAGAGTACAAGATAGGATCGAGAGCCGGGGCGAAGGGCTAGTGGTAGCGCCCATGAAAAACAAAAACCCGTTGGTCGTCCTCAAGGACGTCTTCTTAGACGGCACCGACGACGACATGATCAAGGCGCTCCACTCTCAGAATAAGAATATATTTAGGGACATGGACGAAGACGACATGGAAATACAAATAAAGTATAAGAAAAGGACCCGAAACCCCAAAACGGCGCACGTCGTCGTCCAGGTCAGACCCAGGGTATGGCAGAGGATGACGGAGGCTGGTGCCCTTTACCTTGACCTACAAAGGGTCAGAGTGGAGGACCAGTCACCGCTCATCCAATGCACAAAGTGCCTGGCCTTCGGACATGGCCGGAAATTTTGCACCGAGAGTGCGGACAGGTGCAGTCACTGCGGAGGACCGCACCTCCGTGAGAAATGTTCAGAATTTCTTGCGGGGAACGAACCGCAGTGCTGCAACTGCCTGCACTCAAAGGTCCAGAGGACCGACCACAATGCCTTCAGCATGGAATGTCCGGTCCGCAAGAAGTGGGATTATCTGGCCCGGACGACGACGGCATACGCCTAAACCGCCTACCAGATATGTACCTATATTGTATAGTAAATATATATGTATATATCAATATAACATCTAAATACATACCCCAAACAACCCTTGTATGTGTAAAAAAGAATAAAAATCTGGAACAAGAAAGGATAATAATTATATATAATCTGAGTATATTATATAAATATATTATTGCCAACACCTTAAGAAAAATAAATAACCCCAATAATGTTAAAGAAATATATCCCCAACCATTCATTTACCTGTTTAGAAAATAGCACAAGAAATAGCAATAAACTTAATAGATAAAGTAAATGTTTATATAATTTATTGTTTTAAAAAATTCAGTTTAAGAATAAATAAAATTTAGCGATGAAAATAGACTGTGCCAAATTAAATAGGTCCAAACCCTAAATCCTCAGACCATAACCCTAACCCCATGTCCTAAAACCGATTAAGAATATAGCATTAGATAAGTTAACCCAAAAAGTACATTGTGCTAGATAAAAAGATAGGTTTAGTACAAGGATAAGTATGTATGTGTTAATATAGAATAAGGAAATAAAAATGTAAAACTCAGCAAGTAAGAAAATGATAGATATTTAAGTTACAAATAGAAATGTATAAATATAAGAAGCATAGTTTTAAAAATTACATAGAACTTAGGTAATATGATATAAGGAAAAAAAAAAAAAAAAAAAAAAAAAAAAAAAAATTGTTGAACATCATACAACAGAAATGTACTAAAATAAGAAAATATAGATATAAGATACAATGTAATGGAGGTAATGTAAACATAGAATTTAGAAATAATGAAACAGGATAAATTTGCTAAATAAAAATGTACTAAAACAAGAAACGTAGATGTAAGACTGCAACGTCCACCAAAAACAATGTTGATAAAACAAACCCTGTGTACCACCTTTATTTCCCTAAAGTAAAAATAAATCATAAAAGTAGAATTCAGACTACAATAGCGGGAGTCCCACCCGGCAACGAATGAAAGAGATGAATGAAAGAAAGATCCAGTATGAAGCTTGAAAGTGCGAGAGGCAAAAATGCGAGAACTAGTATGGATGTGAAATCAGAATAGTAAGGTCCTGTTTTACCACGAACGGGGAAAAGCTGTATAAAAAAAAAAAAAAAAAAAAAAAAAAAAAAAAAAAAACCTAACCTAACCTAACCTAACCTTTTTTTTTTTTTTTCATTAATTCCCGCTTCGTCCGAGTGGCGGGGGACTGGGAAACCGGCATAGCCTTTACGTCCAGTCCTCCGCCGACGATTGCCCTTCTTGGCGGGCCCCTCACAAGGGCCCGGGAATGACTGACGAAGGTGGTGACGGGTGCAATGCGGGCGAGGGCACCCCCGTGCCTGTCGCCCGCCCGTCGCCACCACGAGGAGGGAGAGGACGATGCCATCTCCGACCCCTTCTTCGTCTGTGGAGCGGCACAGCGAGAGGGTCGACCTCCCGCTCGCGCTTCGTGAGAGGGTGGTTTGGGGAGAAATAGACCCCCACCAGGGCCATGTCTCCCCACGCGGCGGCCACGTATCCCGGTCCCCTCTCTAAGAGCGAGAGGGGAGGGGAGTCAGTAGAAGACCGCACCACCTGAAGGATGCGATGTTCGACCCTATCCATCAGTCGGACATCGCACCCTCCTCCGCAGCTGCCGCAGGAACGGCGGAGCGGCCAATCGGCACGTGCGCTTTGCCTCGCTTAGGGGGAGGATTACATTTCCTCCCCTTCATGACGTGGCCTGCCGGGCGACCACTGGCGGCACACACCGCGCAGTGCGGCGTGGCGGCCTCACAAGAGACGGCTTTGTGGCCGGTCTTGCCGCAGCGGTAGCACGTGTCCGTCCTGTCTACCGTGGACGGACACATGGGCCGGGTGTGTCCGATGCCGAAGCACCGGAAACACCGCATAGGCTGGTAACCTAACCTAACCTAACCTTTTTTTTTTTTTTTTTTTTTTTTTTTTTTTGTGACGCTGGGAAAAAATGCATTACGCATACCCTCCCATCGGGGGATGAGAGGGGTATGTGGGACTCCCCGGGTCTGACCCGGTATACCCACTAAAACGACCCAGCGACATTCCCGCTTCGTCCGAGTGGCGGGGGACTGGGAAACCGGCATAGCCTTTACGTCCAGTCCTCCGCCGACGATTGCCCTTCATGGCGGGCCCCTCACAGGGGCCCGGGAATGTTCGACGAAGGTGGTGACGGGTGCAATGCGGGCGAAGGCACCCCCGTGCCTGTCGCCCGCCCGTCGCCACCATGAGGAGGGAGAGGACGGCGCCCTCTCCGACCCCTTCTTCGTCTGCGGAGCGGCGCAGCGAGAGGGTCGTCCTCCCGCTGGCGCTCCGCCTCCTCCTTTTGCGAGATTACGTCCTCGCAAAAGGAGGCGACCGCTGCCCAGGCCTCCTCGCTCCCCAGCATGGCGTTGACGACGCCGGGAAGCGAGAGGTCTGGTCCGATTACCGCGGTCAGACCGCGGCGCAACTCGGACCAAGCTGGGCACACCTCCAGGGTGTGCTGTGCCGTGTCCTCCGGCGCGCCGCAGTCGTGGCACGCCGGGGTTTCCTCCCTCCCGATCCGGTGCAGGTGCGATCCGAAACAGCCATGCCCGGATAACACCTGCACCAGACGGAACGAGAGAAAACCGTGGGACCGCTCGAGCCAGCTCCGTAGAACCGGACCGAGCGCGTCCAACGTCCGGCGGCCAAAGGTGGCGGCGGCGAGGTCCTCCGTCCAATGGAGGACGATAGCGTCCCTCGCCTCCCGCCGCACGGCCTCCCGCTCTTCGGCGACGGGGCGCTCCCCGAGAGCCTTTCGGCGCGCCGTCCACTCGTAAACTCTGGCTAGCACCCAAGCCTCCAACTCCCAAGGAGGGGTGCCAGCCAGAGCGCATGCTGCCGAGAAGCCTACCGAGCGGTAGGCCCTCGCCACCCGCTGTGCAATGGCCCTTTGGGGCCTGCGGATGGCAGTTGCATTCTCCCTCCTGTGGAGGGAGTCCGCCCAGATGGGGGCCCCATATAGGGCCATGCTCCGCAGGATGCCGGCATAAAGGCGCCGGCATTTCGCCTTGGGCCCCCCCAGGTTCGGGAGGAGCCACGAGAGGGCGTCCGCGGCCTTCAATAGGCGCGTCGACAGCCCGCTGAAATGCGGGCCGAAGCGCCACCTGTCGTCCAGCACCAGCCCCAGATACTTCATCTGGGGCTGGACCCCTATCCTGACGAACCTAACCTAACCTAACCTAACCTAACCTTTTTTTTTTTTTTTTTTTTTTTTTTTTTTTTGACGCTGGGAAAAAATGCATTACGCATACCCTCCCATCGGGGGATGAGAGGGGTATGTGGGACTCCCCGGGTCTGACCCGGTATACCCACTAAAACGACCCAGCGACATTCCCGCTTCGTCAGAGTGGCGGGGGACTGGGAAACCAGCATAGCCTTTACGTCCAGTCCTCCGCCGACGATTGCCCTTCATGGCGGGCCCCTCACAGGGGCCCGGGAATGTTCGACGAAGGTGGTGACGGGTGCAATGCGGGCGAAGGCACCCCCGTGCCTGTCGCCCGCCCGTCGCCACCATGAGGAGGGAGAGGACGGCGTCCTCTCCGACCCCTTCTTCGTCTGCGGAGCGGCGCAGCGAGAGGGTCGTCCTCCCGCTGGCGCTCCGCCTCCTCCTTTTGCGAGATAACGTCCTCGCAAAAGGAGGCGACCGCTGCCCAGGCCTCTTCGCTCTCCAGCATGGCGTTGACGACGCCGGGAAGCGAGAGGTCCGGTCCGATTTCCGCGGTCAGACCGCGGCGCAGCTCGGACCAAGCCGGGCACACCTCGAGGGTGTGCTGCGCCGTGTCCTCCGCCGCGCCGCAGTCGTGGCACGCCGGGGTTTCCTCCCTCCCGATCCGGTGCAGGTGCGATCCGAAACAGCCATGGCCGGACAAAACCTGCACCAGACGGAACGAGAGGAAACCGTGGGACCGCTCGAGCCAGCTCCGCAAAACCGGTCCGAGCGCGTCCAACGTACGGCGGCCAAAGGCGGCGTTGGCGAGGTCCTCCGTCCAGTGGAGGACGATGGCGTCCTTCGCCTCCCGCCGCACGGCCTCCCGCTCTTCGGCGACGGGGCGCTCCCCGAGAGCCTTTCGGCGCGCCGTCCACTCATACACTCTGGCGAGCACCCAAGCCTCCAACTCCCAAGGAGGGGTGCCAGCCAGAGCGCATGCCGCCGAAACCTAACCTAACCTTTTTTTTTTTTTTTTTTTTTTTTGACGCTGGGAAAAAATGCATTACGCATACCCTCCCATCGGGGGATGAGAGGGGTATGTGGGACTCTCCGGTTCTGACCCGGTATACCCACTAAAACGACCCAGCGACATTCCCGCTTCGTCCGAGTGGCGGGGGACTGGGAAACCGGCATAGCCTTTACGTCCAGTCCTCCGCCGACGATTGCCCTTCATGGCGGGCCCCTTACAGGGGCCCGGGAATGACTGACGAAGGTGGTGACGGGTGCAATGCGGGCGAGGGCGCCCCCGTGCCTGTCGCCCGCCCGTCGCCACCACGAGGAGGGAGAGGACGATGCCTTCTCCGACCCCTTCTTCGTCTGTGGAGCGGCACAGCGAGAGGGTCGACCTCCCGCTCGCGCTTCGTGAGAGGGTGGTTTGGGGAGAAAGAGACCCCCACCAGGGCCATGTCTCCCCACGCGGCGGCCACGTATCCCAGTCCCCTCTCTGAGAGCGAGAGGGGAGGGGAGTCAGTGGAAGGCCGCACCACCTGAAGGATGCGATGTTCGACCCTATCCATCAGTCGGACATCGCACCCTCCTCCGCAGCCGCCGCAGGAACGACGGAGCAAATAGCAGCAGCAGCAGGCCCGGTCGGCACCTGCGCTTTGCCCCGCTTATGGGGAGGATTACAGTTCCTCCCCTTCATCACATGGCCTGCCGGGCGGCCACTGGCGGCACACACCGCGCAGTGTGGCTTGGCGGCCTCACAAGAGACGGCTTTGTGGCCGGTCTTGCCGCAGCGGTAGCACGTGTCCGTCCGGTCTACCGTGGACGGACACATGGGCCGGGTGTGTCCGATGCCGAAGCACCGGAAACACCGCAGAGGCTGGTCCTCCAGTGCCCGGACTGCACCCGAGCTAAACCCGACCAGCAGCCGTCCCTTGGCAAGGACGGCTTTGGCAGCGGCGACTGGGCACTCGAGGCGAATGGTACCCATGCCGCCGCGGCCGGGCCTTATGTCCCGGCCTTGCACCACTGCGGCGCCACAGCCCCCTACCGCTGCGACAGCCGCCACCACCTCCTCCTTGGTGACGGAGTCGTCGAGCTCCGTCACCTCAATGGCCGCCGACTTGACCGGTCGGGCCACCTTCGCAGAGTCCGCGATGACCTCCTGCAGCTTGGCTGCAAAGAGGTCAGCGTGGGCACTACCCTCTGCCCCCGGAAACTCGAATATTCGAGCCCCGGCTTGGGTCCGCCGGCAAGTTACACTGCCGATCCCGAGTTGGGTGGGATCGGCATTGGCACGCGCCCGCACCAGAACGGACATGTAAGTCTCCCCTCGCTCCGCAGCCTCCGCGGTGAGCGTCACCACGACGGCTGCGGTTTTCGGGGGGACTAGCTTGCCCTTTCCCCTCCCTTTCCCCTTCCCGTTTCCCTTGCCGGTCGTCTGCGACCGGCTGGGGGCGGTGGTGGCTGGGACGGCAGGGACGGCAGGGTAAGCCGTCGCCGACTTTTTCCCTTTTCCCTTGCCCTTCCCCCTACGGACCACGTTCGTCCACTCGTTGGACGGGGTGGTGGCAGGGAGAAGGGCATCTTCCGCCTGGGAGGGGGACGGCTCCGGCTTGCTCGGCTGCCTCTTATCCGCCGCAAGTGGCGGTCGGAGGCGTTCCTCCGGCAAGAGCCGGTCCTCGATGCCCGCTAAGCAGGCCCTTGTGAAGGCCCTCTCCTTAATGACAACCTTGCGGATGATATCCTCAAGGTTGGAGGATGGACCTTCTGCCGCAGGGCTCGTCCAGGCCTGTTGCGGCTGGGCCGTGGCTTCAGCCAGCTTCTGATGAAGCTGGCTGACCTCCGACTGCAGGCGATCCACTTTCGCCTGCAGTTGCCGCGTCTCTTCGGTGGTCTTTCGTCGCACCAGCTCCGCGACGACACCGCGCATGCTCGCAGCCCGGCTCTTGAGGGCCTTCTGGAAGGTCCCCTTAAGGTTGGAGGACTTAGAGGCGACCTCCACGATCTCCTCCTCGTCCTCCTCCGCCATTCTTTCCAGCTCCTCTAACGAGTGGTCCGCGTATATAACGCGGGACGCACCGTACCCGGACTTTGCCCGGGCGACGTGCGCCCGCTTCTCCCTGGCGGCAACTTTCTCCTCCAGCTCTTGCTGGAGCTGCGCTCGCCGGGCAAGGTCCAACTTGCGTTGGGCGTCCGCGAGCCCAACGTTATGGGTATCTGCGGCCACGGTCGTTGGCTTTTTAGCCTTAGACCCCGAGGCTTGGGAACCCTCGGATCCACCACTCAGGTGGACCCGCTTCCGCGAGCGAGAGCCGCTCGCGTCCGATACACCAAAAAGCGAGTCGTTATCGGACGACTCGTCCGCGAAGAAGCCAGCCGCAGACGGCGCGCGGCTTGCTTCTGACGCCGGAGCGTCAGAGTGGCCCTGAGAAGGGCCTTTGGATTGGCCCTGAGAAGGACCTTTGGGTTGGCCCTGAGAAGGGCCTTGGGGTTGGCCCTGAGAAGGGCCTTTGGGTTGGCCCTGAGAAGGGCCTTTTGGTTGGCCCTGAGAAGGGCCTTTGGGTTGGCCCTGAGAAGGGCCTTTTGATTTTCGCCCGGAGGCGCTCCGCGTTATTTTCGACATTTTCCGACAGCTCGTAGTTCGCAAGGCAAGATATTATAGAAGCTACGAGAGCACAGTGCACTTTGGCCGTACCCAGTCTGCCACTCCGTTACGGTGGTCAGAACTGGGCCGTTTCCAGGGGACGCGACGTGGACGCAAGCACTGTGGGGTGGTCCCCCAAAACCTAACCTAACCTTTTTTTTTTTTTTTTTTTTGTTGCCGGGGTGGAAAATCCTCAACGGATGTCCTCCGCCCTGGGGAGAGCGGAGGGGTCTGTCAGACTCGTACTGACTAAAAACCACCCCGGTGTTCCCTTCCCACACTTGCACCGGGGATCATGGGAACTAGTGCGCCTTCCACGATCCACGGCTAGTGCCGGCCCGCCACTGCGGGCCTCCTCAGGTCTGCGGGGGGAGTGAGGTGTACTCCTCCCGCGACGTCTTATAGGGGCGCGCGCGGAACACTACGCGCCACCGCCTCGGGTCCAGTTATTTAGCGGGGCGGCGGACCTCCCCAAGTCCGCCGTCCCTCTGGACCCGTTCAGGGGGGCCGGAAGAGGGCGTTATCCGCCCTCCGCCGACGCCCGGTTCGTCTGCTGCGGGTCGGGAGAGTGGTCTCCACCTCTCTCAACCTCTCCGCAGCCTCCTTCTGTGAGATGACCGTTTCACAGAAGGAGATCACCGCATCCCACGACTCTGCGCTCCCGACCATCGCGCGAGCGACGGCCGGCAGCGACAGATCGGTTCCCACTTCTGTCACGAGGGCACGGCGCGGCTCCTCCCATGCGGCACACTCTGCCAGCGTGTGCCGCGCCGTGTCCTCCAGACAGTGGACGCAGTGATGACACCGAGCGTCCGGCTCCCTGTTTATGCGACACAGGTACTTCCCGAAGCAACCATGCCCCGAGAGTACCTGCGTCGCCCGAAACGACAAGGAGCCGTGCCTCCTCTCGAGCCATTCCTCGAGCACCGGTCGGATCGCCTCGATGGTAGCGAGGCCGGCGGTAGGGCGTAAAAGCCTGTCCCGCCACTCCGCCACCAGGACCTCGCGGAGCTGAGACCGACGCAGATCGATCTCTCGCTGCATCGGTCCACCACCCCGCGTCCGCACCTCCTCGCGCCACCGGTAAAGCGACGCGAGGACTCTCGCCTCTAGGTCCCAAGGTGGCGACCCGGCCAGTGCACAAGCCGCCTCGTAGGAGACTGTGCGATACCCCCTGATTGACCTGACGGCCATCGCCCTCTGCGGTTTCCGCAGCATCGCGATGCTGCCGGCCGTCAAGTCAGAGGCCCACACCGGGGCCCCGTACAGGGCCATGGATCGCAGGACCCCCAGGTACAGTCTCCTACAGGCGGTGCTCGGCCCCCCTAGATTGGGAAGCAGCGTTGCAAGCGCGCCCGCAGCGCCCATCAACTTGGGCGCCAGTCGCCGGAAGTGGGGGCCGAAGTTCCAATGGCTGTCGAGCACCAATCCCAGATACTTCATGGTGGACTCGACAGCGATCGGGGTCCCCCCTACCACAATTTGTGATCCCGTCGGCGGCGCCCGCCGGCGGCCGTGAAAGACCACAGCCTCCGACTTGTTGAGGGCCACCTCCAGGCCCAGGCGCCGTATGCGGCCCACAACCTGTGAGACCGCACAGGTCGCTAGCAACGCTGCCTCCCTGTACGAGCTCCCCCGGGCCGTGACCAGCGTGTCGTCTGCGTAACACACCAGGGCCACTCCCGGTTGGAGCTCGCCCCTCAGCACCCAGTCGTACCCGATGTTCCACAGGGGTGGGCCAACGACCGAACCCTGTGGAACACCGCACGACATGTCGCGCCGGCCTCCGCCGTCGCGTCCCGAGTAGGTGACACACCTTTCCGCCAAATAAGCCCCAACGATGCGGCGGAGGTACGGGGGCACCCTGTGGTAACACAGCGCCTCCCGAATACAGCTCCAGGGCAGGGTGTTGAAAGCGTTGGAGATGTCCAAGGACACCGCCAACATCACCCCGCCCTGGGACACCGCTTCCTCCGCCAGGACTCTTACCCGCAATATGGCGTCCACAGTGGAGCGCCCATGCCGGAAGCCGAACTGGCTGTCGTCCAGATCCGGCCCCTCTCTGTACAAGTGGCCGGCGAGGCGGGCAGCGATAATCCGCTCAAAAAGCTTACCCACCTCGTCCAGCAGCACTAAGGGCCGGTACGCAGACGGCGACTCCGCTGGGCGCCCCGCCTTCCTGAGCAGGACCAGACGACCCTTTTTCCACTCACTAGGGAATTGGCCCTGCTCAAGACATGCGGTGAAGAGTCCTCTCAGCTGGGGCTCTAGCTCCTTCAGAGCGAGGGCGAGCGCGACGCCGGGAACTCCGTCGGGCCCCGGGGCAACGGTCTTGGCCCGAAGCCGCGTTATCGCCACCCTCATCTCTGTTTGTGTCACCTCTGGGACGCTGACGTCCTCGTCATCCGTTGGCTCTGTGGCTGTGGGCAAAGCCATCGGCGGTGGAACATGTTCCTCTCTAGCAGGGAAGAGCGTTGCGACCACTTCCTGCAACAGCTCAGGCTGCAGGCTCTCGGTGAGTGGGGGCGCCCAGGCACGAAGTTTCCCTCGGACCGCACGGTAAGGGCGCCCCCACGGATTCACGTCGAGAGCCGACAGCATCTCCTCCCTGGCTCGAGTCTTAGCCTCGCCGACGGCCAGCCACAGAGCCTCCTTGGCCGCGCGGTACACCTCATACCGCGCGGCCTCTTCCTCCGGAACCCGGCGACGTCTCCTCCGGTAATGGGTGTACTGGCGTCTCACCTCCACGCACGTCACGCGCAGTTGCGCGATGACGGCGGACCACCAGTACAGCTGGCGCCTTGTGGTTTGGGTGACACGGGGCATTGACGCATCGCAGATTTGCGTCATAGCCCCGCGGAACCACTGCGCCTCCGCTTCGACGTCGACGGGTTCGTTCGTCGTTGACTCCCGGACCCAGGCCTGGAGGATTGCGGCCTCCTCGAGAAGTTCCCTGTCGATACGCTTGTATGACCAGCGAGGACCGTCCATCCGCGGGGTCGGCGGGCGACCGCCCCCCGCAGTCTGGGTGGAGACGTCGAATCGAATATATCGATGGTCCGACAGCGTCTCCACCTCCACGGCAACTCGCCAGTCGCGTACACGGCCCGCAACAGCGGGGCTTGCAAACGACACGTCCACTATGGACCCGCCCCGCTGCCGCACGCACGTGTACACCGAGCCCCGATTTAGGACGGTCAAGCCGGTCTCAACCGCCCACTCCTCCAACACCTCACCCCTAGGATCGGTGATCGGGGATCCCCAAGCCGCGGACTTGGCATTGAGATCCCCGAGCAACAGCACCGGGCGAGGGTGGAACCGGCTCACGACGGCACCTAGCTCGACAAGGAACTCCTCGAAGTCAGCGAGACTCTTGTTGGGGGAGAAATACGCCCCAATTGTGACTATGCCGTCCACGAGGGCAGCCACCCAACCGTGTCCTCGGGACGGACTGCCAAGAGTCCCGCCAATGATGGCCACCAAACCGTCCAGGTCCCCTGCCCAGTTATCGCGGGGGGGGACAAAATACGGCTCGGCGACCACAGCCACGTTGATCAACCACTCCGCCACGCTCTGGAGCAACAGATCCTGAGCTCTGGCGGCGTGGTTGATATTCGCCTGGAGGAAACGGAGTTGTGCCATTAATGACACTCCATTTCCTCGGCTCCTCCTTCCCTGGGTCGGGAGTCGGGCTGTGGGAGAGGCGCAGGTTCTCCGACAGCTCGAGTCCTCCTATTCTTGGACTTGGGTGCCTTGCAGGCCTTCCCGCCAAGTCTGTGCTCCGAGCGTTTCCCTGCAGCTGCGCAAAGGCTGCAGTATGGCGCTACGGAGCACTGGACCGCCTTATGGCCGGGTCGACTGCAGCGGAAACATATTTCGCTGCGGTCGATTTGTGCAGTGCATTGTGCCCGGACATGCCCCTTTTCCAGGCACCGGAAGCACTGCACAGCCCGCCTTGGCAGGAGTTTGACCCTGGCAGACACCCAGCCCACCAGCAGTCGCCCGCCATCCGCTACCTTGTTCGCAGCCGCGACCGGGCACCGCACCCAAACAGTGCCCAGCCCATCCGCGCCGCTGCGAACTTCGCCCGCCGCCACATTGTCTGGCGGGCACCCACCGTTTTGGGCAATGGCCGCCACTACTTCCTCCGGGGTCACCGAGTCGTCCAGCCCCTCGACCCGCAATTCAGCCGTGGTCATGGGCCTGGACACTCGGGCGTCCTCTGGTTTGAGGACTTCCCGGAGTTTGGCGGCCAACTTGTCCGCCCTCTCCTGCCTTGCCGCACCCGACACCTGAAGCATCTTGGCACCCGTGGCTGCCGTCCTGAAGACGAAACCAGCCGGGGTGCCAAACTCGCTGAACTGAAGCTTCTGCTTCATTTCCGCCAGGACCGACTTGTAGGTCACTCCCCTGCTTACGGCTTCGGGCTGCAGTGTTATAACCACAGCCTCTGAGCGTGGGGTAGTGACCTTGGGTGGCCTCGTGCCCTCTGGTCGAGTCGGTACCTGGGGAGGCGTCGGCTGCGGCGTCCGCTTCTTGCGGCCCCTCTTCACCACCGTCGTCCAGGCCTCCTGGTTGGGAGGTGCGGACGCCGGGATCGTGGCCTCTTGGGAGGTAGGCGGCGCGGTCACACCCGCTGCCTTCCTCCTCTTTCTCTTTTTGCGGCGGCCTTCTCCAGCCACCGTCACCTGTGTGGGAGAAGCGGTCACCGGGGGCTGGGACGTCGGGATGAGGGGCGCAGACGCAACCTGTACCGGCGTCCCGGGCTCCACTGCGGGCTCTTTGACCCCCCCTGCAGGCCTCCGCGTAAGCTGCGCGGGCTTCGGCCTCGCGGGCTCTTCCATCCTCCGCCTGTCTGCCGCAAGCGGGGGGCGGAGGCGCTCAGCTGGGGGCAGTCGAGACTCGATTGCCTCCAGGCGGGCACTCACCATGCCCCCACACTGCAGCATGCAGATTCTGGCCACCCTCTCTACGTCGTAGTCCGACAGACTCAGAGTAGGTGGCGCTGCAGGTACAGGGGCCGACGAGGGAGCCGCTTGCTGTTGCCCGACATTTTGTAGAGCGGCAAACTGCCGCTTGAGGTCCTCCAGTTCGGATCGGAGACGGCTGTTCTCCGTCCACAACCTCGCCGTCTCTTCAGAGGTCGTGTGGTCATGGAGAACCAGAACCGCCTCCCTGATCCCCTCTGCCGCCTCTTTGAGGGCGCGTGTGAACGAGCCCTTCAGGTTGCCGGACTTGGTGGCAACCTTTAGGACGATGTCCACGCCGTCCATCACTTGGCGGCTGAGAGCCTCTGCTGTCAGACTCTCCCCATTGGCCGCCTGGGCAGACCGCCACTCTCGGGCCTTACGGGCCATTTCGGCCACCTCATCGGCCGCGACCGCTCTACTTTGAGCGCGCTTCGCGGCATTGGCCTCCGCCTTTGTGCCCACAAGAGCGACGGTGACCCCTCCCTGGTCGTCGGTCGAGACCGCAGGTGATGCGCGATCTGACCCGCTTGGCACCGGCGTGTCGGGGCGCTTCAAGAAGCGGCCCCGGGTGTCGCGTGATGCTGCTGGACTGCCTGTCCCGCGACCTCTACCTCTCTTCGCTGTTGGCACTTTGGCGGCCGGCTGGTCCTCCTCACTAGAGGACAGACCCGCCGCCGAAACAGCGTCCGTCTGACCGTGCGAACGCTTCCCCCAAAACTTGGAGGAAACGGCCGCAGCAGCCAGCGATGCGTCGTCCGACTCCGACATGCTCACCCCCTCCAGAACCACGCATGGCTCTGCAGACGGCGCGCACCTCGGAGTGTCTGGAGCCTCTGCTCCCGTCCTTGCACCCGGTCTTGGGTCGGGTGGTTTGAAGGAGATCAGGTCTTCAAAAGACCGTGACCTCGATGAGCCTCCTCGGCTCTTGTTGCCACTGGCAAACGGAAAGCGGTGGTTGCCCCCCCCAGAATACGGTGGGGCAGACGATCCCGAAGGGATCGTGACGGATTCTCCAGCTGCTGAGCAGCTGGTACCGCCCTGGGGTATGATATTTCCAGTCGCTTTTTTTTCCATTTTTGTTCCTTTTAAGGGTGCGGTCCCTGTCTCCCCACTTCATCATTCATAAATAAATAAACATATACACATAAAAATATATAGATACATACATACATAAATTCCCCCCTCCCACTTGATCCCCCACCACTACCATTCGCCACGCTCACAGTCACGTCTGACGGGCAGACGCGTACCAGAGGGCGACGAATGCCGCGATGCAAAATCAAGGAGGATCCCCTACCCTGATTCACTCCCCGAAAACTTCGAAAAGTGAATCACTAATCACGTACCGTCCGATGACCCGCTTGAGCCATCGCACGGTACACGAAGTTTTCCCCTCCCTGATTCACTCCCCGAAAACTTCGAGGAGTGAATCACTTATCACGTACCGTCCGATGACCCGCTTGAGCCATCGCACGGTACACGACGTTTCCCCCGCCCTGATTCACTCCCCGTAAACTTCGAGGAGTTAATCACTTATCACGTACCGTCCGATGACCCGCTTGAGACATCGCACGGTACACGACGTTTCCCCCACCCTGATTCACTCCCCGAAAACTTCGAGGAGTGAATCACATCACGTACCGTCCGATGACCCGCTTGAGCCATAGCACGGTACACGACGTTTCCCCCGCCCTGATTCACTCCCCGAAAACTTCGAGTAGTGAATCACTTATCACGTACCGTCCGATGACCCGCTTGAGCCATCGCACGGTACACGACGTTTCCCCCGCCCTGATTCACTCTCCGAAAACTTCGAAGAGTGAATCACTAATCACGTACCGTCCGATGACCCCGTTCGAGCCATCGCACGGTACACGATGAAAACCCCCCTATGCACATCGAACCTCGCACGACAGACCCGTGGATCATCGCACGACGAACGATGTGACCCCTCCCCCAGAATATTAGCCACGACAGTACCATTTCCCGATTCCTCGAGGAATAATACTGTCGCGCCCAGGGTGCACCGGCCCAGCAGCTGCTCTTCCCTCCAGACGTATCGAGAGGGACCAGCAGCTGCCAAACTAACGTGGAGGAATTCTGACGCACCCCAAACCTAACCTAACCTTTTTTTTTTTTTTTTTTTTTTTTTTTTTTTTTTTATCGCTGGGAAAAAATGCATTACGCATACCCTCCCATCGGGGGATGAGAGGGGTATGTGGGACTCCCCGGGTCTGACCCGGTATACCCACTAAAACGACCCAGCGACATTCCCGCTTCGTCCGAGTGGCGGGGGACTGGGAAACCGGCATAGCCTTTACGTCCAGTCCTCCGCCGACGATTGCCCTTCATGGCGGGCCCCTCACAGGGGCCCGGGAATGACTGACGAAGGTGGTGACGGGTGCAGTGCGGGCGAGGGCACCCCCGTGCCTGTCGCCCGCCCGTCGCCACCACGAGGAGGGAGAGGACGATGCCTTCTCCGACCCCTTCTTCGTCTGTGGAGCGGCACAGCGAGAGGGGCGACCTCCCGCTCGCGCTTCGTGAGAGGGCGGTTTGGGGAGAAAAAGACCCCCACCAGGGCCATGTCTCCCCACGCGGCGGCCACGTATCCCGGTCCCCTCTCTAAGAGCGAGAGGGGAGGGGAGTTAGTGGAAGACCGCACCACCTGAAGGATGCGATGTTCGACCCTATCCATCAGTCGGACATCGCACCCTCCTCTGCAGCCGCCGCAGGAACGACGGAGCGGCCAATCGGCGCGTGCGCTTTGCCTCGCTTAGGGGGAGGATTACATTTCCTCCCCTTCATGACGTGGCCTGCCAGGCGACCACTGGCGGCACACACCGCGCAGTGTGGCGTGGCGGCCTCACAAGAGACGGCTTTGTGGCCGTTCTTGCCGCAGCGGTAGCAAGTGTCCGTCCTGTCTACCGTGGACGGACACATGGGCCGGGTGTGTCCGATGCCGAAGCACCGGAAACACCGCAGAGGCTGGTCCTCGAGGGCCCGGACTGCACCCGAGCTAATCCCGACCGGCAGCCGTCCCTTGACTAGGACGGCTTTGGCAGCGGCGACTGGGCACTCAAGGCGAATGGTGCCCATGCCGCCGCGGCCGGGCCTTATGTCCCGGCTTCGGACCGCTGCGGCGCCACAGCCCCCCACCGCTGCGACCGCCGCCACCACCTCCTCCTTGGTGACGGAGTCGTCGAGCTCCGTCACCTCAATGGCCGCCGACTTTACTGGTCGGGCCACCTTGGCCGAGTCTGCGATGACCTCTTGCAGCTTTGCTGCGAAGAGGTCCGCATGGGCACTCCCCTCGGCCCCCGGGAACTCGAAAATTCGAGCCCCAGCTTGTGTCCGCCGGCAAGACACGCTGCCGATCCCCAGTTGGGTGGGATCGGCATTAGCACGCGCCCGCACCAAAACTGACATATATGTCTCCCCACGCTCCGCAGCCTCCGCGGTGAGCGTCACCACGACGGCTGCGGTTTTTGGGGGGACAAGCCTCCCTTTTCCCCTTCCTTTTCCCTTCCCGTTTCCCTTGCCGGTCGTCTGCGACCGGCTGGGTGCAGTGGTGGCGGGGACGGGAGGGACGGCAGGGACAGCCGTCGCCGACTTTTTCCCTTTGCCCTTCCCCCTACGGACCACGTCCGTCCACTCGTTGGACGGGGTGGTGGCAGGGAGAAGGACATCGACCGCCTGGGAGGGGGACGGCTCCGGCTCGCTCGGCTGCCTCTTATCCGCCGCAAGCGGCGGTCGGAGGCGTTTCTCCGGCAAGAGCCGGTCCTCGATGCCCGCTAAGCAGGCCCTTGTGAAGGCCCTCTCCTCCATCACAACCTTGCGGATGATATCCTCAAGGTTGGAGGATGGGCCTTCTGCCGCAGGGCTCGTCCGGGCCTGTTGCGGCTGGGCCGTGGCTTCAGCCAGCTTCTGATGAAGCTGGCTGACCTCCGACTGCAGGCGATCCACCTTCACCTGCAATTGCCGTGTCTCGTCGGTGGTCTTTCGTCGGACTAGCTCCGCGACGACACCGCGCAGGCTAGCGGCCCGGCTCTTGAGGGCCTTCTGGAAGGTCCCCTTCAAGTTGGAGGACTTAGAGGCGACCTCCACGATCTCCTCCTCGTCCTCCTCCGCCATTCTCTCTAGCTCCTCTAAAGAGTGGTCCGCGTATATAACGCGGGACGCACCGTACCCGGACTTGGCCCGGGTGACGTGCGCCCGCTTCTCTTTGGCGGCTACCTTTTCCTCCAGCTCTTGCTGGAGCTGCGCTCGCCGGAACAGGTCCAGCTGGCGTTGAGCGTCCGCGAGCCCAACGTTGTGGGTATCTGCGGCCACGGTCGTCGGCTTTTTTGCCTTCGAACCCGAGGCTTGAGAACCCTCGGATCCACCACTCAGGTGGACCCGCTTCCGCGAGCGAGAGCCGCTCGCGTCCGACACACCAAAAAGCGAGTCGTTATCGGATGACTCGTCCGCTAAGAAGCCAGCCGCAGACGGCGCGCGGCTTGCTTCTGACGCCGGAGCGTCGGAGTGGCCCTGATAAGGGCCTTTTAGGTGGCCCTGAGAAGGGCCTTTGGATTGGCCCTGAGAAGGACCTTTGGGTTGGCCCTGAGAAGGGCCTTGGGGTTGGCCCTGAGAAGGACCTTTGGGTTGGCCCTGAGAAGGGCCTTTGGGTTGGCCCTGAGAAGGGCCTTTGGGCTGGCCCTGAGAAGGGCCTTTTGATTTTCGCCCGGAGGCGCTCCGCGTTATTTTTGGCATTTTCCGACAGCTCGTAGTTCTCAAGGCAAGATAATCGCTACGAGAGCACAGTGCACTTTGGCCGTACCCAGTCTGCCACTCCGTTACGGTGGTCAGAACTGGGCCGTTTCCAGGGGACGCGACGTGGACGCAAGCACTGTGGGGTGGTCCCCCAAACCTAACCTAACCTTTTTTTTTTTTTTTTTTTTTTTGACGCTGGGAAAAAATGCATTACGCATACCCTCCCATCGGGGGATGAGAGGGGTATGTGGGACTCCCCGGGTCTGACCCGGTATACCCACTAAAACGACCCAGCGACATTCCCGCTTCGTCACAGTGGCGGGGGACTGGGAAACCGGCATAGCCTTTACGTCCAGTCCTCCGCCGACGATTGCCCTTCATGGCGGGCCCCTCTTACAGGGGCCCGGGAATGACTGACGAAGGTGGTGACGGGTGCAGTGCGGGCGAAGGCACCCCCGTGCCTGTCGCCCGCCCGTCGCCACCATGAGGAGGGAGAGGACGTTGCCTTCTCCGACCCCTTCTTCGTCTGTAGAGCGGCGCAGCGAGAGGGTCATCATCCCGCTCGCGCTCCGTGACAGGGTGGTTTGGGGAGAAATAGACCCCCACCAGGGCCATGTCTCCCCACGCGGTGGCCACGTATCCCGGTCCCCTCTCTGAGAGCGAGAGGGGAGGGGAGTCAGTGGAAGGCCGCACCACCTGAAGGATGCGATGTTCGACCCTATCCATCAGTCGGACATCGCACCCTCCTCCGCAGCCGCCGCAGGAACGACGGAGCAAATAGCAGCAGCAGCAGGCCCGGTCGGCACCTGCGCTTTGCCCCGCTTATGGGGAGGATTACAGTTCCTCCCCTTCATCACGTGGCCTGCCGGGCGGCCACTGGCGGCACACACCGCGCAGTGTGGCTTGGCGGCCTCACAAGACACGGCTTTGTGGCCGGTCTTGCCGCAGCGGTAGCACGTGTCCGTCCTGTCTACCGTGGACGGACACATGGGCCGGGTGTGTCCGATGCCGAAGCACCGGAAACACCGCAGAGGCTGGTCCTCCAGTGCCCGGACTGCACCCGAGCTAAACCCGACCAGCAGCCGTCCCTTGGCAAGGACGGCTTTGGCAGCGGCGACTGGGCACTCGAGGCGAATGGTACCCATGCCGCCGCGGCCGGGCCTTATGTCCCGGCCTTGCACCGCTGCGGCGCCACAGCCCCCTACCGCTGCGACAGCCGCCACCACCTCCTCCTTGGTGACGGAGTCGTCGAGCTCCGTCACCTCAATGGCCGCCGACTTGACCGGTCGGGCCACCTTCGCAGAGTCCGCGATGACCTCCTGCAGCTTGGCTGCAAAGAGGTCAGCGTGGGCACTACCCTCTGCCCCCGGAAACTCGAATATTCGAGCCCCGGCTTGGGTCCGCCGGCAAGACACACTGCCGATCCCGAGTTGGGTGGGATCGGCATTGGCACGCGCCCGCACCAAAACGGACATGTAAGTCTCCCCTCGCTCCGCAGCCTCCGCGGTGAGCGTCACCACGACGGCTGCGGTTTTCGGGGGGACTAGCTTGCCCTTTCCTTTCCCTTTCCCCTTCCCATTTCGTTTGCCGGTCGTCTGCGACCGGCTGGGAGTGGTGGTGGTGAGAACGGCAGGGACGGCCGTCGCCGACTTTTTGCCCCTGCCTTTCCCCTTACGTACCACATCCGTCCAATCGTTGGACGGGGTGGTGGCAGGGAGGAGGGTGTCTTCCAACTGGGAGGAGGACGGCCCCGGCTCGCTCGGCTGCCTCTTATCCGCCGCAAGCGGCGGTCGGGGGCGCTTCTCCGGCAAGAGCCGGTCCTCGATGCCTGCTAAGCAGGCCCTTGTGAAGGCCCTCTCCTCCATCACAACCTTGCGGATGATATCCTCAAGGTTGGAGGTGGGGCCTTCTGCCGAAAGGCTCGTCCGGGCCTGTTGTGGCTGGGCCGTGGCTTCGGCCAGCTTCTCATGAAGTTGGCTGACCTCCGATTGCAGGCGATCCACCTTCGCCTGCAGTTGCCGCGTCTCTTCGGTGGTCTTTCGTCGGACCAGCTCCGCAACGACACCGCGCAGGCTAGCGGCACGGCTCTTGAGGGCCTTCTGGAAGGTCCCCTTCAAGTTGGATGACTTAGAGGCGACCTCCACGATCTCCTCCTCGTCCTCCTCCGCCATTCTCTGGAGCTCCTCAAGAGAGTGGTCCGCGTATGTAACGCGGGACGCACCGTACCCGGACTTGGCCCGGGCGACGTGCGCCCGTTTCTCTTTCGCAGCAACCCGCTCTTCCAGCTCTTGCTGGAGCTGCGCTCGCCGGGCCAGGTCCAACTGGCGTTGGGCGTCCGCGAGCCCAACGTTGTGGGTATCCGCGGCCTTGGTCGTCGGCTTTTTAGCCTTCGAACCCGAGGCTTGGGAACCCCCGGTTCCACCACTCAGGTGGACCCGCTTCCGAGAACGAGAGTCGTTCGCGTCCGACACACTGAATAGTGAGTCGTTGTCGGACGACTCGTCCGCCATAAAGCCTGCCGCAGACGGCGCGCGGCTAGCTTCAGACGCCGGAGCGTCGGAGTGGCCCTGAGAAGGGCCTTTGGGTTGGCCCTGAGAAGGGCCTTTTGGTTGGCCCTGAGAAGGGCCTTTTGGTTGGCCCTGAGAAGGGCCTTTGGGTTGGCCCTGAGAAGGGCCTTTGGGTTGGCCCTGAGAAGGGCCTTTTGATTTTCGCCCGGAGGCGCTCCGCGTTATTTTGGACATCGACAATCGTAGTTCGCAAGGCAAAGAGATAGAAGCTACGAGAGCACAGTGCACTTTGGCCGTACCCAGTCTGCCACTCCGTTACGGTGGTCAGAACTGGGCCGTTTCCAGGGGACGCGACGTGGACGCAAGCACTGTGGGGTGGTCCCCCAAACCTAACCTAACCTAACCTAACCTAACCTAACCCAGTACCCCCCGAGCCTCCGTGGTGGTCGGATCATTTTTAAAGACGCTCCGCACTTAAAAATTCAGTAAAATTGGTTTTTCTCGTCATATCACAACGAGTGAAGTGTCCCTGGATGCGGAAACCTGCGCCGCATAAAGTGCCGCGCCCAATTTGTGCCGCTTCAGCAGTGCCTGAAAGTTATAAGTGTAAAACCTCACTTTTAGAGGTTAAGTTGAAACTGTTTCTTACAAAAGTGAAAACGCTGCGAGAACGAGATCGGCGACCCCCTCCTTTTTTGCTTGAATCCAGTGGACATCGTGGCTCCGGACCATCTGGACTATTCACCATCTTCCTGACTCCGCGCCCTGGCGAGTTATTCAGGATTTTCTAAAAACCACGTGCCCTGAAAAAGCTGAAGGAGTGGAGGTAGCGGCTCGAAAATAAGCATCAACCAGGACTTTGGTAACAAAAGGCGAGTGCATCTATATTTAGAATTTTTAGACACTTGGGAGATAAGTTATAACCATTACAAAGTGCAAACTTTGGGCCTAAATATCACAGGTCCCCACAACAACATCGAACTTCTGCAACCGGAAACCGTGGCGCGCTCATCGGTCCTATAGAGATTTTAAGTTCTAGATTTTTAGCTACAATAGTTTATTAGTTATAACATATTTTTTAAGATTTTCAGTTTTTCAAAAATTTTTCACTTGTTTTTTGGTTTTTGCAATATTTTGTTTTTGTGCATTGTAGGGGCTTATTTTACCTTATTTTTGCCATTTTTTCCAGAATTTTCTGACCAGTGATACCTGAGATATCGATTTTTTAGTGTTTTTTGGCCATAATTCGAAATTTAATAATAAATTGTTAATTTTGACACCGGGACAGGGTCTATTATACCCACTGCGACCCATTTAAGCCCAAACACGGGCCACTAATCTTTGATTTTGGCTGTTTTCGTAAAATTGGCAAATTTGGGTTTTTAGGTTTTTAATTTAGTATTGCGATATCTCAGGAACCGCTGGTCCGATTACTCTCGGATTTCCTTTAGGGTTGACGGTATACTGCCTATTTTGGGTGTGGACCTTTTTCAGGCCATTTCAGGCCAAAAAAGTTTTTGTCGCTGAAACCACTTTCAGGACATACCTGAAGTGACGCCGAGCTGTCTGTCCAAAACCCCGTCCTTCTGTGACGAAGGGCTCTCAAGTTACAGACGTTTCAATAAGACGTTTGACAGTTCGGCGGCCATTTTGTTTAACTTCAAACCGCCAGAACTCCTGAACCAGAGGTCGTGGGAGATCGCGGTTTTTTGTTTCAAGCTCAAGGAGCTATTATCTCACCTACCCCACGTTTTCGGGCGGTTTGGAGCAACAAATTTTCAGGATCCTGAAAGGGGTTTCAGCGGGCAGCGGAGACTAGGCCAAGTTATTTGAGCCCAAACTCGAGGGGTCTGCGACTTTCCCGAGGGAAGTTATCTGCCATCAAACATTGGCTTTGACAGGACCGCGGCCATCTTGGACCGTCTTTATTTGACCATAACTTCCCAACGGAGAGTCGTAGAAGGCTGGGACTTTCGCTGGGCGTACCAGCAAGACTTAGGTTATAGGTCGAGACACTTTTCAGGCGTTTTCAGGACGCAAGAAATTTTCAGCCTGAAAATTGTTCCGGTGGATTGGTCTTGCCGGGCCCGCTTCGGAGAGCCCAAACACCGGGGTTTTTGGACCGGTGGATCCGGAGATATCCTCTTGTAACCACTTTTGGTTTTTATTTTTGTGAAAAACCCGATTTTTCAAGTCAGGATATCTCCGGAACCCCTTGGTGTAACTGCGTCGAGTTTGGGTTCATCTGGGAGGGCTCGGTGGGAGCTGTCCACTGGAAACGGCAAAACGACTCTACGTAGAGTCTCTTTTAAAAAGAGTCTCTACATCACGGTTTTTTGACTTTCTTTTGGATCTTTCTGCAAATTTCTTGTGAGACTCGCTCTTTGAGCGAAAGTAAGGTTTGACTTATCATTACCCACCCCCCTATACAGGGTCAGGTCACAGTCATTATAGACTTTAACTTTATTTTATTATTTATTTTATTCTCTTACATTGACAACTTTCCCCGTTCTCTGGCAGTGCTCTATACACACTAGCCAAACAACACAACACACTACACCACACACAAACAAGATGATGTCTGGAATTCGCACCCCAGTAACAGGGAGAGTGGCGGGGGCAGGCGCCGGCGGAGCACAGGTGGCTACGTCGACAGCCAAAACGCCACCGTCGGCATCGGCATTGAACGCTGGTACCGTTGCTCCCACCACCACTCCCAGTCGAGTAGGACAGCCGGCACAGGCGCTGGACGCCGCTAAAACCTTTATCCGGAGGCCAGAGCGGAAAAGGAGGTCTGTAGACTTAATGGACGCTTATAAACAGCAGACCAACATCTTTGCTACATCGTCCACTGACAAACTTCTCCAGGAGGTCATGAAGACATTTGAGGACATTCCGACTAAAGTCCAAGGCTATCCTCAGATGCGGAAAGACATCAAGACCTTCCTGGAGACCCAGTCGGATAAGTGCCTGCGGTCCTTGTTCGAGTTAAGCAAGCGTGTTAAGAGCCTGGAGACAGCGCCTGGAACGGTTCCACCCACAACAAACATCAAGCCTACCCCACCCGAACTGTCGGATGATATCTTGGGAAGGCTAGAAAGGGTGGAATCGAACCTGGAGACGCGGCTCAACCAGCTCGACGCCAAGGTCTCAAAAGTCACCTCGGATCTAAAGGAGGAGATAAATGAAAGTGGTGCAGACCTCCTAGATAAGATCGGCGAACAGCTCGAGGACCTCAGCTGCAAGGTTGAGGTGGGGCAGGGTGTCCTCGAGCTCAGGATAGATGAAGCCGCAAAGGACGTCAAGGAGGCCATAAAAATGACAGAAACAGAGCCAAAAACCAAGGTGCCGTCATACGCCAACGTCACGGCAGCCAGACCCACGCATCGACCGGCACTTCACTCGATGGCGGTCACCTTTGAAGGCAGCCAGGAGACTGCTGACGAGGTGCTCGCCAGGGTGAAGGAGGCGGTCGATGCCAGGGGAACTGGCCTAAAGATTAATAAAGTGCGAAAAGCTAAAAACCAGACGGTCATACTGGGGTGCGACACTGAAGAAGAGCTCACGAAAGTGAAAGACAGAATCGAAAGCCGAGGTGGAGGGTTAATAGTAGCGCCCATGAAGAACAAAAACCCACTCGTCGTCTTAAAAGACGTCTACTTGGACAGCGACGACGACGAGATGGTGAAGGCGCTCTATTCCCAAAATGACAACATCTTCCGGGACTTAGGCCAAGAAGATTTAGAAATTGCCATTAAGTATAAAAAGAGGACAAGGAACCCTAAGACGGCGCACGTTGTCGTCCAAGTCAGGCCAAAAGTATGGCAGAGGATGACGGAGGCTGGGGCCCTTTACCTTGACCTGCAAAGGGTCAGGGTGGAGGACCAGTCGCCGCTCATCCAATGCACAAAATGCCTAGCGTTCGGACACGGCCGGAAATTTTGTACGGAGAGTGCGGACAGGTGCAGTCACTGCGGAGGACCGCACTTACGCGAGAAGTGCGTGGAGTTTGTCGCGGGTAATGAACCGCAGTGCTGCAACTGCTCGCATTCGAAGTTTCAAAGGACCGACCACAACGCTTTCAGCGTGGATTGCCCGGTCCGTAAAAAGTGGGACTATCTGGCTCGGACGACAACGGCGTATGCCTAAACTGCTACTAAGGGCTTACGTAACACACACAACACACACACGAACACACCAATACAGTAATACAAACTGGGAGTACATATACATGGAAACCAACGCACACAAACATGCACAGATATATAAAATATATAATTATATATACGAGTATATCAAAAACACACACACAACACTAAACACGCACCACAAACAACACATAATAACGATGAGGATACTAAAAACCCAGAACAAGAAAAGACAATAATTATGTATATAATAAGTATATATGTATGTTATTGCCGCAACCTTAAAGAAAGTCACGAAATACATTATGCAAGAAAAAATCCACATGAGCCCCTAGAATAGTGCAGGAACTGAAACAATGGCAAATAGATTGTTTAAACCCAAGAAGGTCCAAACCTTATATTATATTGTGTTTTGAAAATAAAGCATTTGTTAAAATAAGTATAAAATATGTAGTGAATAAAACATAGATTAAGATTTTGTAAAACATGCTAGATAAATAACTTAATCGAGCCTGACTAACTTTGTGTAAGGAAATAAAAGACGAGTAAAACATTAGAATACAAATCGTACTGTATAAAACATAGAATAAGGAAATATAAATGTAAAAGTAATTATGTAAGAATAAAGCTAGATATGTAAATTAGAAAATAAAGTGTTAAGATAGAAACGTTGTTAGCATAATTATAAAATATTGTTAGTTATAACAACTTAAGGAAACAAAGTTGTAATCACCTTTGCAAACATTGTTAATAAAACTGAGTCGTAGTCTTATATACCCCAAATCCTGCCCCTCACGGCTAGCCGCGGAGCCACCGAAGTGTCGAAACTGCGTTTCCGCAAATATGGGTCAGACCGAGCACAACGCCTTCGACAGCGAGTGCCCAACTCGACTCAAGTGGGACGGATTGGCGCGGCTGTCGGTGGCGTATTGCTAAGGTGGTCCCGGGCGGAAGCGTAGTAAATAGCGAAGTCAGACCTCACCAGTATCACGTCGTACAGGCAAACCTCCAAAAGAGCAAACTGGCCACAGCCGAGCTTATTGTGGAAGCGGAAAAGCGGAAGTTGGCATTTGCGATGATCCAAGAGCCATACATAGGCGG
Organism: Xestia ashworthii; assembly: GCA_950022955.1. Classification (NCBI taxonomy): domain Eukaryota; kingdom Metazoa; phylum Arthropoda; class Insecta; order Lepidoptera; family Noctuidae; genus Xestia; species Xestia ashworthii. The sequence goes on along the minus strand of OX465558.1, from coordinate 25,234,104 downwards.
GACCGGAGAAATGAAGAGCCATCCGGGTACACGAGTAGTGCAGTGTGCCAGGAAGACCCAAAAAGTCAACAAAGCGGCCATTGTACTATTTGACGACGCCATAAACCTCACACAGTGCCCGACCCTCACAACGGAAAACTTTGCAGTGGCAAAACTGAGGACCGGTGCCTGGGAAATAGGTGTGGTGTCGGTGTACCTGGATGGTGGACAGCCTATAGAGCCAGACTTGGGCCACTTAAAGAAAATTTTGGAGGAGATCGGTGTTCGCGACGTGATACTGGGGGGGGATGTTAACGCTTGGAACACTTGGTGGGGAAGCCGGGAGGCTGATAACAGGGGGGAGGCTCTGGCGGGTGCTCTCGACGAACTGGGACTCAATATTTTGAATATGGGAACGGCCCCCACCTTTGACGTCATCAGAGGCGGACGGAGATACTGCAGCTGCATTGATATCACAACCTGTACGGCAGACTTGCTCAGAAATGTGGCAAACTGGCGACTATCCGGAGACGTCACCACCTCGGACCACAAGGCAATCCTGTTTGAATTGAAACTACAAAAATCACAAGGTATGGACATTGTTAGAACCACCAGAAAATTTAACACGAAGAAGGCAAAATGGGGACAATTTTATGGGAAATTAGATGAAATTTGGGAACAAGAAAATATAAACAAAACAGAAATAGATAAATTAAATACTATAGAAGAACTGGATAAGATAACGGAAAGATACACAGAATCGATAGAGAAAGCATGTGAGGGAACCATACCGACTGTTGGGAAAAGAAATCGGACAGGATTGCCTTGGTGGACCGAGGAGTTGACACAAATGAAAGAGGAGGTCAAAAGGCGTAAGAGGAGAATCTCCGGTGCCGCACCAAGACGTAGAGCATGGGTCCTGAGCTTGTATATCGCAGCCAAAGAGGAACTCAAACTAAAGATGGAGACCACGCTGACATCCAGTTGGAAGGAGTTCTGTGGTAGACAGGAACGAGAAACTATGTGGAACAGTATCTACAGGGTAATAGGTCGCACTGCCAATAGGCAGGAAGACATTCCGCTAGTACAAGACAACCGTGTACTCAGCAGCGAGGAGTCAGCCCGGATGCTTGCGAAAACTTTTTATCCTGAGGATAAGATACAGGATGACAATGCGGACCACAAAAGAATACGTGAGCTAGCAAAAAGAGTGAACGAAAATACAAATGGTGAAACATTTGATCCTCTTTTCACAGCCGAGGAACTAAAGTGGTCCGCATCCAGTTTCAATCCTAAGAAAGCTCCGGGTATTGACGGCCTAACAGCGGACATATGCAGGGCGGCTATTACCCACAACCCACAACTGTTCTTAGCACTGCTTAACAAGTGCCTTAACCTGTCCCACTTTCCGACCATCTGGAAAGGAGCAGTGGTTGTGGTCCTCAGAAAACCCGGCAAAGACGATTATGCGCACCCCAAATCGTACAGGCCGATTGGGCTATTGCCTGTACTGGGGAAAGTCTTGGAGAAAATGTTGGTGCGTCGCATTAGATTTCATATCTCGCCACAAGTTAGCAGGAGCCAGTACGGTTTCATGCCGCAGCGCAGCACCGAGGACTCCCTCTATGACCTGATAAAACATTAAGAGACCGACTGAAAGAGAAGAAGATAGTCGTAGTCGTATCATTGGACATAGAGGGAGCCTTCGACAATGCATGGTGGCCGGCCATGAAATGTCGACTGGCGGAGACCCCGTGCCCGGTAAACCTGAGACGTCTGGTAGATAGTTATCTACTGGACAGAAGGGTAAGGGTACGATATGCTGGAGCTGAATTCACGCAAAGAACGTCAAAGGGATGTGTACAAGGCTCCATAGGTGGGCCCACGTTCTGGAACCTGCTCCTGGATCCCCTGCTAAAAGAGTTACAACAACGAGGCGACTATTGTCAGGCATTCGCGGACGATGTGGTTCTGATTTTTTCGGGTGAGACAGCGCTTGATGTCCAGAGACAGGCCAGTGCAAGTCTCGCTCATGTCCAGAAGTGGGGAATCGGAAACAAACTCAAGTTTGCGCCCCACAAAACGAAAGCCATGGTGGTCACGAACAAGTTGAAATACGATTCACCGCTTCTGCGCATGGGTGGTGAGGACATTGCCCTGTCTCGGGAAATCAAGATACTGGGGCTCACGGTTGATGACAAGCTGACGTTTAACGCCCACGCGTCGAACGTTACAAGAAAAGCGTTAAACCTATACAAACAGCTCTCAAAAGCCGCCAAAATCAGCTGGGGCCTGAAGCCCGAAATAATCAGGACCATATACACTGCAGTGGTGGAGCCGGTCATAATGTATGCTGCTAGTGCATGGGCGCCGGCTACAAACAAAAAGGGAATTCAGAAACAACTGAACACAGTCCAGCGGGGCTTTGTGCAGAAGATAATTAAGGCGTACCGGACAACATCGCTTAACTCGGCCTTGTTACTCTCTGGAATGCTTCCTCTGGACCTTAGGATCCGGGAAGCAGCCTCTTTTTATGAAGAGAAAAGAGGATACTCCCGGAGAGTGACTGGAGACCGAGACATCGAAACACCAGTTCCTTACACGGAATTACCACACCCAGCCAGTCAAGTTGGTGTACAGTTCAAGTGTGTGATGAACGATGCAGAGATGGACCAGCAAGAACCCACGAACCCAAAGATCTTCACCGACGGTAGTAAGATACAAGGTAAAGTTGGTGCAGCCTTGAGCCTATGGGAGAATGGGGTGGAGGTCAAAGCCCAAAAGTTCAAACTGGATCATTTCAGCACCGTTTATCAGGCCGAACTATTTGCTCTGCACAGAGCCTCGGAGCTGGCTATGAAGCACCCCTCAGCCGTTGTCGAAGTATATTGCGACTCTAGATCAGCCTTAGAAACAGTCACCCGAGGCGTCTCCCTCCATCCCTTAGGATTTAAAATACAAAGAAATATCCAGGCACTGAAACTTTGCGGAAAAACTCTTCAGTTGTTCTGGATTAAGGCACACGCAGGACTGGAGGGGAACGAGAGGGCAGACGTGTTGGCGAAAGAGGCAGCAATAGGCAGCAAAACCAGGCCCCATTACGACCTGTGTCCGGCTTCATTCGCCAAGCGACAAATTCGAATGGAATCGCTTGACGAATGGAGAGCCAGATACCAGTCGGGCGAAACGGCCTCAACGACCAAAATCTTTCTCCCTGACGCAATTGCTGCTTACCCAGTTGTCAGGAAAATAGACCTCAACCCAGTTATTGTACAGGTGCTCACAGGGCATGGCGGGTTCTCCGAGTACTTGCATCGCTTCAAGTGCAAGGAGAGCCCGGCATGTCTCTGTGACCCTTCTAAGAATGAGAGCATCCCACACTTGATCACGGAGTGCCCAATATTCGCGGTAAATAAGCATAGCATTGAATCAGAAATAGACGTGGAAATTAAATTAGAAAATATTCCGGCAATAATGGGAAATTCAAAATTAAGAAAAAAGTTTTTAAAATATTGTCAAGATGTTGCTGAAAAAGTCATTAAAAGTAACAAAGCGTAAGAAAGTAGATATACTTTTATGTATTATTAGAATACATAAAAAAGTAATCGCAATGTTTAAGATTTATAAAATAAGGTGTTAAATTTAAAAAAAAAGAAAAACAATAGCTACATGAAACCTAGTCTTAAGAACCCAAGTTGTCAGAATTTAGCGTTAAATTTAAAAGTTTAGTAATGTTACTAATGGTATATTAGAGGTAAAAAGTAAATGTATAGTTGTAAATCACAAGTTTTAGTTAGTAAGAATTAAGTTGTGTAAACCCGCTGTTATAACTAGACGTTAAAATGTTGTTATGTAAAACTTCCGAATATATGTAACTTAATATAAGAGGATAGTAAACCCATAACAAAATCATGTAATAATATAAGAATAAAGTAAAATAGATTAAGAACCATTGTAAAGAAAAATAAAGAACAATAAAGTCTATGTGTTTACCCCGATAACGAAATAAAAGAGAAATAGAGTACATTAGGGAAAAGTAGATGGGCGTCCTACCCTTAAGAAAGAACGATGATTGAATGAAAGAAAGATAAAGTATGCAGGATGAAAGTGCGAGAGGCATACACGCGAGAACTGGTATGAATGTATTGAGATTAAAATAGATACTCGAATAATAAGGTCTCTGATGACCCATGTCAGAGGAACACAAGAAGAAAAAAAAAAAAAAAAAAAAAAAAAAAAAAAAAAAAAAACCTAACCTAACCTAACCTAACCTTTTTTTTTTTTTTTTTTTTTTTTTTTTGACGCTGGGAAAAAAATGCATTACGCATACCCTCCCATCGGGGGATGAGAGGGGTATGTGGGACTCCCCGGGTCTGACCCGGTATACCCACTAAAACGACCCAGCGACATTCCCGCTTCGTCCGAGTGGCGGGGGACTGGGAAACCGGCATAGCCTTTACGTCCAGTCCTCCGCCGACGATTGCCCTTCATGGCGGGCCCCTCACAGGGGCCCGGGAATGTTCGACGAAGGTGGTGACGGGTGCAATGCGGGCGAAGGCACCCCCGTGCCTGTCGCCCGCCCGTCGCCACCAAGAGGAGGGAGAGGACGGTGCCTTCTCCGACCCCTTCTTCGTCTGCGGAGCGGCGCAGCGAGAGGGTCGTCCTCCCGCGCGCGCTCCGCCTCCTCCTTTTGCGAGATTGCGTCCTCGCAAAAGGAGGCGACCGCTGCCCAGGCCTCTTCGCTCCCCAGCATGGCGTTGACGACGCCGGGAAGCGAGAGGTCTGGTCCAATTACCGCGGTCAGGCTGCGGCGCGGCTCGGACCAAGCCGGGCACACCTCGAGGGTGTGCTGCGCCGTGTCCTCCGGCGCGCCGCAGTCGTGGCACGCCGGGGTTTCCTCCCTCCCGATCCGGTGAAGGTGCGTTCCGAAACAGCCATGGCCGGACAACACCTGCACCAGACGGAACGAGAGGAAACCGTGGGACCGCTCGAGCCAGCTCCGTAGAACCGGACCGAGCGCGTCCAACGTCCGGCGGCCAAAGGCGGCGGCGGCGAGGTCCTCCGTCCAGTGGAGGACGATGGCATCCTTTGCCTCCCGCCGCACGGCCTCCCGCTCTTCGGCGACGGGGCGCTCCCCGAGCGCCTTCTGGCGCGCCGTCCACTCGTACACTCTGGCGAGCACCCAAGCCTCCAACTCCCAAGGAGGGGTGCCGGCCAGAGCGCATGCCGCGGAAAAGCCCACCGAGCGGTAGGCCCTCGCCACCCGCTGTGCAATGGCCCTTTGGGGCCTGCGGATGGCGGTCGCATTCTCCCTCCTGTGGAGGGAGTCCGCCCAGATGGGGGCCCCGTATAGGGCCATACTCCGCAAGATGCCGGCATACAGGCGCCGGCATTTCGCCTTGGGCCCCCCCAGGTTCGGGAGGAGCCACGAGAGGGCATCCGCGGCCTTCAATAGGCGCGTCGACAGCCCGCTGAAGTGCGGGCCGAAGCGCCACCTGTCGTCCAGCACCAACCCCAGATACTTCATCTGGGGCTGGACCCCTATCCTGACGCCCTCCACAATTATGTGGGCGTCGGGAGGGCAGCGCTGCCGAGGTCCGCGAAAGAACACGGCCTCGGTCTTGTGCAGCGCCACCTTCAATCCCAGGCGGCGGATCCTATCTGCAACCAAGGATCCGCCAGCCGAGGCCAGACAGGCCGCGTCGGCAAAGTTCCTCCCCCGGGCAGTGAGGAGAGTGTCATCCGCGTAGCAGATGACACTCGTGCCCTGGAGGAGGGCTCCCCGCAAGAGCCAGTTGAACCCGATGTTCCACAAGGGGGGCCCAAGCACCGACCCCTGTGGAACACCGGACTCTGCGCCGTACCGCCTCACGGTGGCCGTCTTGTCCACGAGGAGGACCTCTCGGTCCTCCAAGTAGCTGGCCAGGAGGTCCCTCAGGTATTGGGGCACTCCGTGATACCGGAGCGCCTCCAATATCGTCGAGTGGGGGACGGAGTTGAAGGCGTTGGCAATGTCGAACGACACCGCCAGCACTCCGTCCCCCGAGTCCACCGCCTCCTTCACCTGGCCCTTGAGTAGGGCCAGCGCGTCGATCGTCGAACGCCCTCGACGGAAGCCGAATTGGGCGTCCGACAGATCCGGCCCTACCCCCCGCAAATGGCTGTCAAGCCGGGAGGCGACAATCCCCTCGAACAACTTACCGACCTCATCGAGCAGGACGATGGGCCGGTATGCCGAGGGGGAGTCCACCGGGCGGCCCTCCTTTCGGAGGAGGCATAACTGCCCCTCCTTCCACAGTTTCGGGAACCTCCCAGCCGTAAAGCACGCGCTGAAGAGGTCCCGAAACCTTTCCTCCATGCCGGAGGCGGCGATCGCCAGCACCCGTGCAGGGACGCCGTCTGGTCCGGGGGCCGTCTTCTTCGCGCGGAGGCTGAGTAGCCCCGCGTAGAGCTCCGCCGCCGTCACCGGGGGGACCTCCTCCTCCTCCGGCGAAGCCGCCCCTTGCGGGGGATCCATCGTTGGTGGGGTGAAGTCGGTCCTGCGCGGAAACAGGGACCGGACCACCCCATCCAGCAACGGTGGATCGAGGGTCTCCGACAGTGGGGGACCATAGGGGCGTAGCTGGTTCCGCGCCGCCTTGTATGGTCTCCCATAGGGGTCCCTGTCGAGACCCTCCAACATCTCGGCTCTCGCCGAGTCTTGTGCAGCGCCCATTGCAGACTTGAGGGCCGTCGTCGCCTCTCGGTAAGAGGCGTATAGGCGGTCCTCCTCTGCCCGGTCTCGGTTTTGGGCGCTGCGCCGTCGGCTCCGCGTGTAGGCCCTTCTGGCCGCCACGCAGGTGGCCCGGAGTCCCTCCAGCTCCTCCGTCCACCAATAGACGGCACGACGGGGAGGCGGGCGGCGAGACCGAGGCATGCTGGAATTGCACACCTCGGTCAGGGACCCCCTGAGCTGGACCGCAGCGGCGTCCACGTTCAGGACCTCGACAGGGGGCGACAGCCAGTCCTGGAGGAAGGCCGCCTCCTTGGCTGCCTCCCGGTCCAGGCGGGTGAGTGCCCACCGCGGGAAGGGAGATTGCCCAGCACGGGTCATCCCCCTCCCCCCCTGCTGGGTGGAGATGTCGAACCGCACATATCGGTGGTCCGACAACGTCTCCACCATCTCTACCCGCCAGTTGACGACGCGGGCGGCCAGCGCGGGGGTGGCAAACGAGACGTCCACCACCGACCCACCCTGTTGCCGCACACACGTGTGGACTGCCCCCCTGTTGAGGAGGGACACACCGCAGGAGGCCGCCCAAAACTCGACGGCGCGTCCCCGGACGTTGCAACCAGCGGCCGGATTGCCCCAGGCCGCCGACTTGGCGTTCAGGTCGCCCAACACCATAACTTGGCGTGGCGCCGCCCTCCCTTTGACTGCGGTGAGGATCTCGAGGAAATCCTCAAAGTCCGAGAGAGGGCGGTTTGGGGAGAAATAGACCCCCACCAGGGCCATGTCCCCCCAGGCGGCGGCCACGTATCCCGGTCCCCTCTCTAAGAGCGAGAGGGGAGGGGATTCCGTGGAAGACCGCGCCACCAACGCCACCAAGCCGTCCCGGTCGCCCAGCCAACGGCCAGGGACCGAGTAGGGTTCGGCGACCACCGCCAAGTCCACCAACCACTCAGCCATGGTCTGCATCAGCAGATCCTGGGCTGCCCTGCAGTGGTTGGTGTTCGCCTGGAGGATGCGATGTTCGACCCTATCCATCAGTCGGACATCGCACCCCCCTCCGCAGCCGCCGCAGGAACGACGGAGTTAGCGGCAGCAGCAGCAGGCCTGGTCGGCGCCAGCGCTTTGCCACGCTTAGGGGGAGGATTGCAGTTCCTCCCCTTCATTACGTGGCCTGCTAGGCGGCCACTGGCAGCACACACCGCACAGTGTGGCGTGGCGGCCTCACAAGATACGGCTTTGTGGCCGTTCTTGCCGCAGCGGTAGCACGTGTCCGTCCTATCCACCGTGGACGGACACATGGGCCGGGTGTGTCCGATGCCGAAGCACCGGAAACACCGCAGAGGCTGGTCCTCGAGTGCCCGGACTGCACCCGAGCTGAAGCCAACTGTGAGCCGTCCCTTGGCAAGGACGGCTTTGGCAGCGGCGATTGGGCACTCGAGGCGGATGGTGCCCATGCCGCCGCGTCCGGGTCTTATGTCCCGGCCTTGGACCGCCGCGGCGCCACAGCCCCCTACCGCTGCGACCGCCGCAACCACCTCCTCCTTGGTGACGGAGTCGTCGAGCTCCGTCACCTCGATGGCCGCTGACTTCACCGGTCGGGCCACCTTCGCCGAGTCCGCGATGACCTCCTGCAGCTTGGCTGCAAATAGGTCAGCGTGGGCACTCCCCTCGGCCCCCGGGAACTCGAAGATTCGAGCCCCGGCTTGTGTCCGCCGACAAGACACGCTGCCAATCCCCAGTTGGGTGGGATCGGCATTGGCACGCGCCCGCACCAAGACGGACGCGTACGTCTCCCCACGCTCCGCCGCCTCCGCGGTGAGTGTCACCACGACGGCAGCGGTTTTTGGGGGGACTAGCTTCCCCCTTCCCTTTCCATTCCTCTTCCCTGCTCCCCTACCGGTCTTCTGCGACTGACTGGGAGCGGCAGTGGCGGGGACGGCAGGCACGGCCTTCGCCGACTTCCTGCCCCTGCCCTTCCTCCTACGTACCACATCCGTCCACTCGTTGGACGGGGTGGTGGCAGGGAGAAAAGTTTCTTCCGCCTGGGAGGAGGACGGCCCCGGCTCGCTCGGCTGCCTCTTATCCGCCGCAAGCGGCGGTCGGAGGCGCTTCTCCGGCAAGAGCCGGTCCTCGATGCCCGCTAAGCAGGCCCTTGTGAAGGCCCTCTCCTCCATCACGACCTTGCGGATGATATCCTCAAGGTTGGAGGATGGGCCTTCTGCCACAGGGCTTGTCCGGGCCTCTTGTGGCCGGGCCGTGGCTTCAGCCAGCTTCTGATGAAGCTGGCTGACTTCCGACTGCAGGCGATCGACCTTCGCCTGCAGTTGCCGCGTCTCGTCAGTTGTCTTGCGACGGACCAACTCCGCGACGACACCGCGCAAGCTCGCGGCCCGGCTCTTGAGGGCCTTCTGGAAAGTGCCCTTTAGGTTGGAGGACTTAGAGGCGACCTCCACGATCTCCTCCTCGTCCTCCTCCGCCATCCTCTCTAGCTCCTCAAGTGAGTGGTCCGCGTACAGGACGCGAGACGCACCGTACCCGGACTTGGCCCGGGCAACGTGCGCCCGCTTCTCCTTGGCAGCCACCCTCTCCTCCAGGTCCTGCTGGAGCTGCGCTCGCCGGGCCAGGTCCAACTTGCGTTGGGCGTCCGCAAGCCCAACGTTATGGATGTCGGCAGACACGGTCGTCGGCTTTTTGGCCTTCGACCCCGAGGCCTGGGAACCTTCGGACCCACCGCTCAGGTGGACCCGCTTTCGCGACCGAGAATCGTTGGCGTCCGACACACTGAACAGTGAGTCGTTGTCGGACTCGTCCGCCAAGAAGCCAGCCGCAGACGGCGCGCGGCTAGCCTCTGACGCCAGAGCGTCAGGTTGGCCCTGAGAAGAGCCTTTTGGTTGGCCCTGAGAAGGGCCTTTGGGTTGGCCCTGAGAAGGGCCTTTGGGTTGGCCCTGAGAAGGGCCTTTGGGTTGGCCCTGAGAAGGGCCTTTGGCTTGGCCCTGAGAAGGGCCTTGGGGTTGGCCCTGAGAAGGGCCTTGGGGTTGGCCCTGAGAAGGGCCTTTGGGTTGGCCCTCAGAAGGGCCTTTTGGTTTTCGCCCGGAGGCGCTCCGCGTTAGTTTTGGCATTTTCCAGCAAGCTCGTAGATCGCAAGTCAAGGGTATAATCGCTACGAGAGCACAGTGCTCTTTGGCCGTACCCAGTCTGCCACTCCGTTACGGTGGTCAGAACTGGGCCGTTTCCAGGGGACGCGACGTGGACGCAAGCACTGTGGGGTGGTCCCCCAACCTAACCTAACCTAACCTAACCTTTTTTTTTTTTTTTTTTTTTCTCGATGTGGAAATCCTCAATGGATGTCCTCCGCCCTGGGGAGAGCGGAGGGGTCTGTCAGACTCGTACTGACTAAAACCACACCGGTGTTCCCTCGCACACTTGCGTCAGGGGGCAACGGGATCTGATGCGACTTCCGCTGCCCCGGACTAGTGCTGGCCCGCTTGACCTACGGGCCTCGTCCCGGGGGGAGTGAGGTGTTAAACTCCCCCCGCTACGTCTATGAGAGGCGCGCGTGGAACACAACGCGCCGCCGTCTCGGGTCCAGTGTGATGGGGGGCGACGGATGTCCCCGAATCCGCCGCCCCTGGACCAATTTAGGGGGGCCGGAAGCCCTCTGCCCTCTGCCGACGCCCGGTGCGTCTGCTGCGGGATGGGCGGGAGCTGGTCATCTCCCTCTCCCTTTCCGCAGCTTCCTTCTGCGACATGACGGTCTCGCAGAAGGATATCACCGCGTCCCAGGACTCTGCGCTGCCGACCATCGAGCGAACGACGGCCGGCAGCGACAGGTCTCCTCCTACCTCTGCAACGAGGGCACGGCGCGGCTCATCGAAAGCGGCACACTCGGCCAGCGTATGCCGCGCCGTGTCCTCCGAACAATGGACGCAGTGATGGCACCGGGCGTCCGGCTCCCTGCTTAAGCGACACAGGTACTTCCCGAAGCAGCCGTGCCCCGAGAGTACCTGTGTCGCCCGAAACGTCAGAGAGCCGTGCTTCCTCCCGAGCCAGTCGTCGAGTACTGGCCGGATCGCCTCGACTGTGTTGAGGCCGGCGGTAGGGAGGTCTAGCCTCCCCCGCCATTCCGCCACCATGACCTGTCGGAGCTGAGACCGGTACACCGTAATCTGTCGCTGCACCAGTCTCTCGCCCCGATGTTCGGCCTCCTCGCGCCACTGGTACAGTGTCGCGAGGGTCTTCGCCTCCAGGTCCCATGGCGGGGATCCGGCCAGTACGCAAGCCGCCTCGTAGGAGATCGTGCGATATCCCCGTACGACCCTGACGGCCATCGCTCTCTGCGGTCTGCGCAGGACTGCGATAGTGCGGGCCGTCAGGAACCTAACCTAACCTTTTTTTTTTTTTTTTTTTTTTATCGCTGGGAAAAAATGCATTACGCATACCCTCCCATCGGGGGATGAGAGGGGTATGTGGGACTCCCCGGGTCTAATAAGACCCGGTATACCCACTAAAACGACCCAGCGACATTCCCGCTTCGTCCGAGTGGCGGGGGACTGGGAAACCGGCATAGCCTTTACGTCCAGTCCTCCGCCGACGATTGCCCTTCATGGCGGGCCCCTCACAGGGGCCCGGGAATGTTCGACGAAGGTGGTGACGGGTGCAATGCGGGCGAAGGCACCCCCGTGCCTGTCGCCCGCCCGTCACCACCAAGAGGAGGGAGAGGACGGTGCCTTCTCCGACCCCTTCTTCGTCTGCGGAGCGGCGCAGCGAGAGGGTCGTCCTCCCGCGCGCGCTCCGCCTCCTCCTTTTGCGAAATTACGTCCTCGCAAAAGGAGGCGACCGCTGCCCAGGCCTCCTCGCTCCCCAGCATGGCGTTGACGACGCCGGGAAGCGAGAGGTCCGGTCCGATTACCGCGGTCAGACCGCGGCGCAACTCGGACCAAGCTGGGCACACCTCCAGGGTGTGCTGCGCCGTGTCCTCCGGCGCGCCGCAGTCGTGGCACGCCGGGGTTCCCTCCCTCCCGATCCGGTGCAGGTGCGATCCGAAACAGCCATGCCCGGATAACACCTGCACCAGACGGAACGAGAGGAAACCGTGGGACCGCTCGAGCCAGCTCCGTAGAACCGGACCAAGCGCGTCCAACGTCCGGCGGCCAAAGGCGGCGGCGGCGAGGTCCTCCGTCCAGTGGAGGACGATGGCATCCTTTGCCTCCCGCCGCACGGCCTCCCGCTCTTCGGCGACGGGGCGCTCCCCGAGCGCCTTCCGGCGCGCCGTCCACTCGTACACTCTGGCGAGCACCCATGCCTCCAACTCCCAAGGAGGGGTGCCGGCCAGAGCGCACGCCGCGGAAAAGCCCACCGAGCGGTAGGCCCTCGCCACCCGCTGTGCAATGGCCCTTTGGGGCCTGCGGATGGCGGTCGCATTCTCCCTCCTGTGGAGGGAGTCCGCCCAGATGGGGGCCCCGTATAGGGCCATACTTCGCAAGATGCCGGCATACAGGCGCCGGCATTTCGCCTTGGGCCCCCCCAGGTTCGGGAGGAGCCACGAGAGGGCGTCCGCGGACTTCAGCAGGCGCGTCGACAGCCCGCTGAAATGCGGGCCGAAGCGCCACCTGTCGTCTAGTACCAGCCCCAGATACTTCATCTGGGGCTGGACCCCTATCCTGACGCCCTCCACAATTATGTGGGCGTCGGGAGGGCAGCGCTGCCGAGGTCCGCGAAAGAACACGGCCTCGGTCTTGTGCAGCGCCACCTTCAATCCCAGGCGGCGGATCCTCTCTGCAACCAAGGATCCGCCAGCCGAGGCCAGACAGGCCGCGTCAGCAAAGTTCCTCCCCCGGGCAGTGAGGAGAGTGTCATCCGCGTAGCAGATGACACTCGTGCCCTGGAGGAGGGCTCCGCGCAGGAGCCAGTTGAACCCGATGTTCCACAAGGGAGGGCCAAGCACCGACCCCTGCGGAACACCGGACTCTGCGCCGTACCGCCTCACCGTGGCCGTCTTGTCCACTAGGAGGACTTCTCGGTCCTCCAGGTAGCTGGCCAGGAGGTCCCGCAGGTATTGGGGCACTCCGTGATACCGGAGCGCCTCCAATATCGTCGAGTGGGGGACGGAGTTGAAGGCGTTGGCAATGTCGAACGACACCGCCAGCACTCCGTCCCCCGCCTCCACCGCCTCCTTCACCTGGCCCTTGAGTAGGGCCAGTGCGTCGATCGTCGAACGCCCTCGACGGAAGCCGAATTGGGCGTCCGACAGATCCGGCCCCACCCCCCGCAAATGGCTATCAAGCCGGGAGGCGACAATCCCCTCGAACAGTTTACCGACCTCATCGAGCAGGACGACGGGCCGGTATGCCGAGGGGGAGTCCAGCGGGCGGCCCTCCTTTCGGAGGAGGCATAACTGCCCCTCCTTCCACAGTTTCGGGAACCTCCCAGCCGTAAAGCACGCGCTGAAGAGGTCCCGAAACCTGTCCTCCATGCCGGAGGCGGCGATCGCCAGCACCCGTGCGGGGACGCCGTCTGGTCCGGGGGCCGTCTTTTTTGCTCGGAGGCTGAGCACCCCCGCGTATAACTCCGCCACCGTCACCGGGGGGACGTCCTCCTCCTCCGGCGTAACCGCCCCTTGCGGGGGATCCATCGTTGGTGGGGTGAAGTCGGTCCTGCGCGGAAACAGGGACCGGACCACCCCATCCAGCAACGGTGGATCGAGGGTCTCCGACAGTGGGGGACCATAGGGGCGTAGCTGGTTCCGCGCCGCCTTGTATGGTCTCCCATAGGGGTCCCTGTCGAGACCCTCCAACATCTCGGCTCTCGCCGAGTCTTGTGCAGCGCCCATTGCAGACTTGAGGGCCGTCGTCGCCTCTCGGTAAGAGGCGTATAGGCGGTCCTCTTCTGCCCGGTCTCGGTTTTGGGCGCTGCGCCGTCGGCTCCGCGTGTAGGCCCTTCTGGCCGCCACGCAGGTGGCCCGGAGTCCCTCCAGCTCCTCCGTCCACCAATAGACGGCACGACGGGGAGGCGGGCGGCGAGACCGAGGCATGCTGGAATTGCACACCTCGGTCAGGGACCCCCTGAGCTGGACCGCAGCGGCGTCCACGTCCAGGCCCTCGACAGGGGGCGACAGCCAGTCCTGGAGGAAGGCCGCCTCCTTGGCTGCCTCCCGGTCCAGGCGGGTGAGTGCCCACCGCGGAAAGGGAGATTGCCCAGCACGGGTCATCCCCCTCCCCCCCTGCTGGGTGGAGATGTCGAACCGCACATATCGGTGGTCCGACAACGTCTCCACCATCTCCACCCGCCAGCTGACGACGCGGGCGGCTAGCGCGGGGGTGGCAAACGAGACGTCCACCACCGACCCACCCTGTTGCCGCACACACGTGTGGACCGCCCCCCTGTTGAGGAGGGACACACCGCATGAGGCCGCCCAAAATTCGACGGCGCGTCCCCGGACGTTGCAACCCGCGGCCGGGTTGCCCCAGGCCGCCGACTTGGCGTTCAGGTCGCCCAACACCAGAACCTGGCGTGGCGCCGCCCTCCCTTTGACTGCGGTGAGGATCTCGAGGAAATCCTCAAAGTCCGAGAGAGGGCGGTTTGGGGAGAAATAGACCCCCACCAGGGCCATGTCTCCCCAGGCGGCGGCCACGTATCCCGGTCCCCTCTCTAAGAGCGAGAGGGGAGGGGAGTCCGTGGAAGACCGCGCCACCAACGCCACCAAGCCGTCCCGGTCGCCCAGCCAACGGCCAGGGACCGAGTAAGGTTCGGCGACCACCGCCAAGTCCACCAACCACTCAGCCATGGTCTGCATCAGCAGATCCTGGGCTGCCCTGCAGTGGTTGGTGTTCGCCTGGAGGATGCGATGTTCGACCCTATCCATCAGTCGGACATCGCACCCCCCTCCGCAGCCGCCGCAGGAACGACGGGGTCAGCGGCAGCAGCAGCAGGCCTGGTCGGCGCCAGCGCTTTGCCACGCTTAGGGGGAGGATTGCAGTTCCTCCCCTTCATTACGTGGCCTGCTAGGCGGCCACTGGCGGCACACACCGCACAGTGTGGCGTGGCGGCCTCACAAGATACGGCTTTGTGGCCGTTCTTGCCGCAGCGGTAGCACGTGTCCGTCCTATCCACCGTGGACGGACACATGGGCCGGGTGTGTCCGATGCCGAAGCACCGGAAACACCGCAGAGGCTGGTCCTCGAGTGCCCGGACTGCACCCGAGCTGAAGCCAACTGTGAGCCGTCCCTTGGCAAGGACGGCTTTGGCAGCGGCGATTGGGCACTCGAGGCGGATGGTGCCCATGCCGCCGCGTCCGGGTCTTATGTCCCGGCCTTGGACCGCCGCGGCGCCACAGCCCCCTACCGCTGCGACCGCCGCAACCACCTCCTCCTTGGTGACGGAGTCGTCGAGCTCCGTCACCTCGATGGCCGCTGACTTCACCGGTCGGGCCACCTTCGCCGAGTCCGCGATGACCTCCTGCAGCTTGGCTGCAAATAGGTCAGCGTGGGCACTCCCCTCGGCCCCCGGGAACTCGAAGATTCGAGCCCCGGCTTGTGTCCGCCGGCAAGACACGCTGCCGATCCCCAGTTGGGTGGGATCGGCATTGGCACGCGCCCGCACCAAGACGGACGCGTACGTCTCCCCACGCTCCGCCGCCTCCGCGGTGAGTGTCACCACGACGGCAGCGGTTTTTGGGGGGACTAGTTTCCCCTTTCCCTTTGTTTTCCCCTTCCCTGCACCCTTGCCGGTCGTCTGCGACCGACTGGGAGCGGTAGTGGCGGGGACGGCAGGTACGGCCTTCGCCGACTTTTTGCCCCTGCCCTTCCCCCTACGTACCACATCCGTCCACTCGTTGGACGGGGTGGTGGCAGGGAGAAGAGTGTCTTCCGCCTGGGAGGAGGACGGCCCTGGCTCGCTTGGCTGCCTCTTATCCGCCGCAAGCGGCGGTCGGAGGCGCTTTTCCGGCAAGAGCCGGTCCTCTATGCCCGCTAAGCAGGCCCTTGTGAAGGCCCTCTCCTCCATCACAACCTTGCGGATGATATCCTCAAGGTTGGAGGATGGGCCTTCTGCCGCAGGGCTTGTCCGGGCCTCTTGAGGCCGGGCCGTGGCTTCAGCCAGCTTCTGATGAAGCTGGCTGACCTCCAACTGTAGGCGATCGACCTTCGCCTGCAGTTGCCGCGTCTCGTCGGTGGCCTTGCGACGCACCAGCTCCGCGACGACACCGCGCATGCTCGCGGCCCGGCTCTTGAGGGCCTTCTGGAAGGTCCCCTTTAGGTTGGAGGACTTAGAGGCGACCTCCACGATCTCCTCCTCGTCCTCCTCCGCCATTTTCTCCTGCTCCTCAAGAGAGTGGTCCGCGTACAGGACGCGAGACGCACCGTACCCGGACTTGGCCCGGGCAACGTGCGCCCGCTTCTCCTTTGCGGCCACCCTCTCCTCCAGGTCCTGCTGGAGCTGCGCTCGCCGGGCCAGGTCCAACTGGCGTTGGGCGTCCGCAAGCCCAACGTTATGGGTATCGGCGGCCTTGGTCGTCGGCTTTTTGGCCTTCGACCCCGAGGCCTGGGAACCTTCGGACCCACCGCTCAGGTGGACCCGCTTTCGCGACCGAGAATCGTTCGTGTCCGACACACTACACAGTGAGTCGTTGTCGGACTCGTCCGCAAAGAAGCCAGCCGCAGACGGCGCGCGGCTAGCCTCTGACGCCGGAGCGTCAAGTTGGCCCTGAGAAGGGCCTTTTGGTTGGCCCTGAGAAGGGCCTTTGGGTTGGCCCTGAGAAGGGCCTTTGGGTTGGCCCTGAGAAGGGCCTTTAGGATGGCCCTGAGAAGGGCCTTGGAGTTGGCCCTGAGAAGGGCCTTTAGGCTGGCCCTGAGAAGGGCCTTTGGTCTTTAAAAATCGCCCGGAGGCGCTACGCGTAAGTTTCGACATAGTCTCCGACAGTTCGTACTTCACAAGGCAAGATAAAATCGCAACGAGATCACAGTGCACTTTGGCCAACCCAGTCTGCCACTCCGTTACGGTGGTCAGAACTGGGTCGTTTCCAGGGGACGCGACGTGGACGCAAGCACTGTGGGGTGGTCCCCCAACCTAACCTTTTTTTTTTTTTTTTTTTTTTTTTTTTTTTTTTTTTTTTTTCGCTGGGAAAAAATGCATTACGCATACCCTCCCATCGGGGGATGAGAGGGGTATGTGGGACTCCCCGGGTCTGACCCGGTATACCCACTAAAACGACCCAGCGACATTCCCGCTTCGTCCGAGTGGCGGGGGACTGGGAAACCGGCATAGCCTTTACGTCCAGTCCTCCGCCGACGATTGCCCTTCATGGCGGGCCCCTCACAGGGGCCCGGGAATGTTCGACGAAGGTGGTGACGGGTGCAATGCGGGCGAAGGCACCCCCGTGCCTGTCGCCCGCCCGTCGCCACCATGAGGAGGGAGAGGACGGCGCCCTCTCCGACCCCTTCTTCGTCTGCGGAGCGGCGCAGCGAGAGGGTCGTCCTCCCGCTGGCGCTCCGCCTCCTCCTTTTGCGAGATTACGTCCTCGCAAAAGGAGGCGACCGCTGCCCAGGCCTCTTCGCTCTCCAG
The DNA here is from genome assembly GCA_950022955.1 of Xestia ashworthii. NCBI lineage: Eukaryota > Metazoa > Arthropoda > Insecta > Lepidoptera > Noctuidae > Xestia > Xestia ashworthii. The sequence goes on along the minus strand of OX465558.1, from coordinate 25,216,856 downwards.
CATGGCGTTGACGACGCCGGGAAGCGAGAGGTCCGGTCCGATTACCGCGGTCAGACCGCGGCGCAGCTCGGACCAAGCCGGGCACACCTCGAGGGTGTGCTGCGCCGTGTCCTCCGCCGCGCCGCAGTCGTGGCACGCCGGGGTTTCCTCCCTCCCGATCCGGTGCAGGTGCGATCCGAAACAGCCATGGCCGGACAACACCTGCACCAGACGGAACGAGAGGAAACCGTGGGACCGCTCGAGCCAGCTCCGCAAAACCGGTCCGAGCGCGTCCAACGTACGGCGGCCAAAGGCGGCGTTGGCGAGGTCCTCCGTCCAGTGGAGGACGATGGCGTCCTTCGCCTCCCGCCGCACGGCCTCCCGCTCTTCGGCGACGGGGCGCTCCCCGAGAGCCTTTCGGCGCGCCGTCCACTCATACACTCTGGCGAGCACCCAAGCCTCCAACTCCCAAGGAGGGGTGCCAGCCAGAGCGCATGCCGCCGAGAAGCCCACCGAGCGGTAGGCCCTCGCCACCCGCTGTGCAATGGCCCTTTGGGGCCTGCGGATGGCGGTCGCATTCTCCCTCCTGTGGAGGGAGTCCGCCCAGATGGGGGCCCCGTATAGGGCCATGCTCCGCAAGATGCCGGCATACAGGCGCCGGCATTTCGCCTTGGGTCCCCCCAGGTTCGGGAGGAGCCACGAGAGGGAGTCCGCGGCCTTAAGCAGGCGCGTCGACAGCCCGCTGAAATGCGGGCCGAAGCGCCACCTGTCGTCCAGTACCAGCCCCAGATACTTCATCTGGGGCTGGACCCCTATCCTGACGCCCTCCACAATTATGTGGGCGTCGGGAGGGCAGCGCTGCCGAGGCCCACGAAAGAACACGGCCTCGGTCTTGTGCAGCGCCACCTTCAATCCCAGGCGGCGGATCCTCTCTGCAACCAAGGATCCGCCAGCCGAGGCCAGACAGGCCGCGTCGGCAAAGTTCCTCCCCCGGGCAGTGAGGAGAGTGTCATCCGCGTAGCAGATGACACTCGTGCCCTGGAGGAGGGCTCCCCGCAAGAGCCAGTTGAACCCGATGTTCCACAAGGGGGGCCCAAGTACCGACCCCTGTGGAACACCGGACTCTGCGCCGTACCGCCTCACGGTGGCCGTCTTGTCCACGAGGAGGACCTCTCGGTCCTCCAAGTAGCTGGCCAGGAGGTCCCGCAGGTATTGGGGCACTCCGTGATACCGGAGCGCCTCCAATATCGTCGAGTGGGGGACAGAGTTGAAGGCGTTGGCAATGTCGAACGACACCGCCAGCACTCCGTCCCCCGCCTCCACCGCCTCCTTCACCTGGCCATTGAGTAGGGCCAGCGCGTCTATCGTCGAACGCCCTCGACGGAAGCCGAATTGGGCGTCCGACAGATCCGGCCCTACCCCCCGCAAATGGCTGTCAAGCCGGGAGGCGACAATCCCCTCGAACAACTTACCGACCTCATCGAGCAGGACGATAGGCCGGTATGCCGAGGGGGAGTCCACCGGGCGGCCCTCCTTTCGGAGGAGGCATAACTGCCCCTCCTTCCACAGTTTCGGGAACCTCCCAGCCGTAAAGCACGCGCTGAAGAGGTCCCGAAACCTGTCCTCCATGCCGGAGGCGGCGATCGCCAGCACCCGTGCGGGGACGCCGTCTGGTCCGGGGGCCGTCTTCTTTGCGCGGAGGCTGAGAACCCCCGCGTAGAACTCCGCCGCCGTCACCGGGGGGACCTCCTCTTCCGGCAATGCCGCCCCTTGCGGGGGATCCATCGTTGGTGGGGTGAAGTCGGTCCTGCGCGGAAACAGGGACCGGACCACCCCATCCAGCAACGCTGGCTCGAGGGTCTCCGACAGTGGGGGACCATAGGGGCGTAACTGGTTCCGCGCCGCCTTATATGGTCTCCCATAGGGATCCCTATCGAGACCCTCCAGCATCTCGGCCCTCGCCGAGTCTTGAGCAGCGCCCATTGCAGACTTGAGGACCGTCGTCGCCTCTCGGTAAGAGGCGTACAGGCGGTCCTCTTCTGCCCGGTCTCGGTTTTGGGCGCTGCGCCGTCGGCTCCGCGTGTAGGCCCTTCTGGCCGCCACGCAGGTGGCCCGGAGTCCCTCCAGCTCCTCCGTCCACCAGTAGACGGCACGACGGGGAGGCGGACGGCGAGACCGAGGCATGCTGGAGTTGCACACTTCGGTCAGGGACCCTCTGAGCTGGACCGCAGCGGCGTCCACGTCCAGGAACTCGACAGGGGGCGACAGCCAGTCCTGGAGGAAGGCCGCCTCCTTGGCTGCCTCCCGGTCCAGGCGGGTGAGTGCCCACCGCGGGAAGGGAGATTGCCCAGCACGGGTCATCCCCCTCCCCCCCTGCTGGGTGGAGATGTCGAACCGCACATATCGGTGGTCCGACAACGTCTCCACCATCTCTACCCGCCAGTTGACGACGCGGGCGGCCAGCGTGGGGGTGGCAAACGAGACGTCCACCACCGACCCACCCTGTTGCCGCACACACGTGTGGACCGCCCCCCTGTTGAGGAGGGACACACCACTTGAGGCCGCCCAAAACTCGACGGCGCGTCCCCGGACGTTGCAACCGGTGGCCGGGTTGCCCCAGGCCGCCGACTTAGCGTTCAGGTCGCCCAACACCAGAACTTGGCGTGGCGCCGCCCTCCCTTTGACTGCGGTGAGGATCTCGAGGAAATCCTCAAAGTCCGAGAGAGGGCGGTTTGGGGAGAAATAGACCCCCACCAGGGCCATGTCTCCCCAGGCGGCGGCCACGTATCCCGGTCCCCTCTCTAAGAGCGAGAGGGGAGGGGAGTCTGTGGAAGACCGCGCCACCAACGCCACCAAGCCGTCCCGGTCGCCCAGCCAACGGCCAGGGACCGAGTAGGGTTCGGCGACCACCGCCAAGTCCACCAACCACTCAGCCATGGTCTGCATCAGCAGATCCTGGGCTGCCCTGCAGTGGTTGGTGTTCGCCTGGAGGATGCGATGTTCGACCCTATCCATTAGTCGGACATAGCACCCCCCTCCGCAGCCGCCGCAGGAACGACGGGGTCAGCGGCAGCAGCAGCGGGCCTGGTCGGCGCCAACGCTTTGCCACGCTTAGGGGGAGGATTGCAGTTCCTCCCCTTCATTACGTGGCCTGCCAGGCGGCCACTGGCGGCACACACCGCGCAGTGCGGCGCGGCGGCCTCGCAAGATACGGCTTTGTGGCCGTTCTTGCCGCAGCGGTAGCATGTGTCCGTCCTGTCTACTGTGGACGGACACATGGGGCGGGTGTGCCCGATGCCGAAGCACCGGAAACACCGCAGAGGCTGGTCCTCAAGTGCCCGGACTGCACCCGAGCTAAAGCCAACTGTAAGCCGTCCCTTGGAAAGGACGGCTTTGGCAGCGGCGATGGGGCACTCGAGGCGAATGGTGCCCATGCCGCCGCGTCCGGGTCTTATGTCCCGGCCTTGGACCGCCGCGACGCCACAGCCCCCTACCGCTGCGACCGCCGCAACCACCTCCTCCTTGGTGACGGAGTCGTCGAGCTCCGTCACCTCGATGGCCGCTGACTTCACCGGTCGGGCCACCTTCGCCGAGTCCGCGATGACCTCCTGCAGCTTTGCTGCAAATAGGTCAGCGTGGGCACTCCCCTCGGCCCCTGGGAACTCAAAAATACGAGCCCCCGCTTGTGTCCGCCGGCAAGACACGCTGCCGATCCCCAGTTGGGTGGGATCGGCATTGGCACGCGCCCGCACCAAGACGGACGCGTACGTCTCCCCACGCTCCGCCGCCTCCGCAGTGAGTGTCACCACGACGGCAGCGGTTTTTGGGGGGACAAGCCTCCCCTTTCCTTTTCCCTTCCCCTTCCCTGGTCCCTTGCCGGTCGTCTGCGACCGACTGGGAGCGGTAGTGGCGGGGACAGCAGGTACGGCCTTTGCCGACTTCTTGCCCCTGCCCTTTCCCTTGCGGACCACATCCGTCCACTCGTTGGACGGGGTGGTGGCAGGGAGTAGGGTGTCTTCCGCCTGGGAGGAGGACGGCCCCGGCTCACTCGGCTGCCTCTTATCCGCCGCAAGCGGCGGCCGGAGGCGCTGCTCCGGCAAGAGCCGGTCCTCAATGCCCGCTAAGCAGGCCCTTGTGAAGGCCCTCTCCTCCATCACAACCTTGCGGATGATATCCTCAAGGTTGAGGGATGGGCCTTCTGCCGCAGGGCTTGTCCGGGCCTCTTGTGGCCGGGCCGTGGCATCAGCCAGCTTCTGATGAAGCTGGCTGACCTCCGACTGCAGGCGATCGACCTTCGCCTGCAGTTGCCGCGTCTCGTCAGTGGTCGTGCGACGGACCAACTCCGCGACGACACCGCGCATGCTCGCGGCCCGGCTCTTGAGGGCCTTCTGAAAGGTGCCCTTTAGGTTTGAGGACTTGGAGGCGACCTCTACGATCTCATCCTCGTCCTCCTCCGCCATCCTCTCCAGCTCCGCAATAGAGTGGTCCGCGTACAGGACGCGGGACGCACCGTACCCGGACTTGGCCCGAGCGGCGTGCGCCCGCTTCTCCTTGGCGGCAACCTTTTCCTCCAGCTCTTGCTGGAGCTGCGCTCGTCGGGCGAGGTCCAACTGGCGTTGGGCGTCCGCGAGCCCAACGTTGTGGGTATCCGCGGCCTTGGTCGTCGGCTTTTTAGCCTTGGACCCCGAGGCCTGGGAACCCTCGGAACCACCGCTCAGGTGGACCCGCTTCCGCGAACGAGAGTCGTTCGCGTCCGACACACTGAACAGTGAGTCGTTGTCGGACGACTCGTCCGCCAAAAAGCCTGCCGCAGACGGCGCGCGGCTGGCTTCAGACGCCGGAGCGTCAGGGTGGCCCTGAGAAGGGCCTTTGGGTTGGCCCTTAGAAGGGCCTTTGGGTTGGCCCTGAGAAGGGCCTTTGGGTTGGCCCTGAGAAGGGCCTTTGGGTTGGCCCTGAGAAGGGCCTTTAGGTTGGCCCTGAGAAGGGCCTTGGAGTTGGCCCTGAGAAGGGCCTTTTGGTTGGCCCTGAGAAGGGCCCTGAGGTTGGCCCTGAGAAGGGCCTTTAGGCTGGCCCTGAGAAGGGCCTTTGGTCTTTAAAAATCGCCCGGAGGCGCTACGCGTTAGTTTAGACATAGTCTCCGACAGTTCGTTTACACAAGGCAAGATAAAATCGCAACGAGATCACAGTGCACTTTGGCCAACCCAGTCTGCCACTCCGTTACGGTGGTCAGAACTGGGTCGTTTCCAGGGGACGCGACGTGGACGCAAGCACTGTGGGGTGGTCCCCCGCCCCCAACCTAACCTAACCTAACCTTTTTTTTTTTTTTTTTTTTTTTTTCTCGATGTGGAAATCCTCAATGGATGTCCTCCGCCCCGGGGAGGGCGGAGGGGTCTGTCAGACTCGTACTGACTAAAACCACACCGGTGTTCCCTCGCACACTTGCGTCAGGGGGCAACGGGATCTGATGCGACTTCCGCTGCCCCGGACTAGTGCTGGCCCGCTTGACCTACGGGCCTCGTCCCGGGGGGAGTGAGGTGTAAGACTCCCCCCGCTACGTCTATGAGAGGCGCGCGTGGAACACAACGCGCCGCCGTCTCGGGTCCAGTGTGATGGGGGGCGACGGATGTCCCCGAATCCGCCGCCCCTGGACCAATTTAGGGGGGCCGGAAGAGGGCGTTGTCAGCCCTCTGCCGACGCCCGGTGCGTCTGCTGCGGGATGGGCGGGAGCTGGTCATCTCCCTCTCCCTTTCCGCAGCTTCCTTCTGCGACATGACGGTCTCGCAGAAGGACATCACCGCGTCCCAGGACTCTGCACTGCCGACCATCGAGCGAACGACGGCCGGCAGCGACAGGTCTCCTCCTACCTCTGCAACGAGGGCACGGCGCGGCTCATCGAAAGCGGCACACTCGGCCAGCGTATGCCACGCCGTATCCTCCGAACAATGGACGCAGTGATGGCACCGGGCGTCCGGCTCCCTGCTTAAGCGACACAGGTACTTCCCGAAGCAGCCGTGCCCCGAGAGTACCTGCGTCGCCCGGAAAGTCAGAGAGCCGTGCTTCCTCCCGAGCCAGTCGTCGAGTACTGGCCGGATCGCCTCGATTGTGTTGAGGCCGGCGGTAGGGAGGTCTAGCCTCCCCCGCCATTCCGCCACCATGACCTGTCGGAGCTGAGACCGGTACACCGTAATCTGTCGCTGCACCAGCCTCTCGCCCCGATGTTCGGCCTCCTCGCGCCACTGGTACAGTGTCGCGAGGGTCTTCGCCTCCAGGTCCCATGGCGGGGATCCGGCCAGTACGCAAGCCGCCTCGTAGGAGATCGTGCGATATCCCCGTACGACCCTGACAGCCATCGCTCTCTGCGGTCTGCGCAGGACTGCGATAGTGCGGGCCGTCAGGTCGGTCGCCCATATCGGGGCCCCATAAAGGGCCATTGATCGCACGATCCCTACGTACAACCGCCTGCAGGCGGAGCTCGGGCCCCCCAGATTGGGAAGCAGCGTTGACAGCGCGCCCGCCGCGCCCATCAACTTGGGCACCAGCCGCTGAAAGTGGGGGCCGAAGTCCCAACGGCTGTCGAGCACCAATCCAAGGTATTTCATGGTTGACTCGACAGCGATTGGGACCCCCCCGACCACAATGTGTGATCCCAACGGCGGTGCCCGTCGGGGACCATGAAAAGCGATGGCCTCCGACTTGTTGAGGGCCACCTCCAGGCCCAGGCGCCGTATGCGGCTCACCACCTGTGAGACCGCAGCCGTAGCTAGCAACGCTGCTTCCCTGTACGAGCTCCCCCGGGCCGTGACCAGCGTGTCGTCCGCATAACACGTCAGGTTCACTCCCGGCGAACCTAACCTAACCTTTTTTTTTTTTTTTTGTTGCCGGGGTGGAAAATCCTCGATGGATGTCCTCCGCCCTGGGGAGAGCGGAGGGGTCTGTCAGACTCGTACTGACTAAAAACCACCCCGGTGTTCCCTTCCCACACTTGCACCGGGGATCATGGGAACTAGTGCGCCTTCCACGATCCCCGGCTAGTGCCGGCCCGCCACTGCGGGCCTCCTCAGGTCTGCGGGGGGAGTGAGGTGTACTCCTCCCGCGACGTCCTATAGGGGCGCGCGCGGAACACTACGCGCCACCGCCTCGGGTCCAGTTATTCGGCGGGGCGGCGGACCTCCCCAAGTCCACCGTCCCTCTGGACCCGTCTAGGGGGGCTGGAAGAGGGCATTGTCCGCCCTCCGCCGACGCCCGGTTCGTCTGCTGCGGGTCGGGAGAGTGGTCTCGACCTCCCTCAACCTCTCCGCAGCCTCCTTCTGTGAGATGACCGTTTCACAGAAGGAGATCACCGCATCCCACGACTCTGCGCTCCCGACCATCGCGCGAGCGACGGCCGGCAGCGACAGGTCGGCTCCCACTTCTGTCACGAGGGCACGGCGCGGCTCCTCCCATGCGGCACACTCTGCCAGCGTATGCCGAGCCGTGTCCTCCAGACAGTGGACGCAGTGATGACACCGAGCGTCCGGCTCCCTGTTTATGCGACACAGGTACTTCCCGAAGCAACCATGCCCCGAGAGTACCTGCGTCGCCCGAAACGACAAGGAGCCGTGCCTCCTCTCGAGCCATTCCTCGAGCACCGGTCGGATCGCCTCGATGGTAGCGAGGCCGGCGGTAGGGCGTAAAAGCCTGTCCCGCCACTCCGCCACCAGGACCTCGCGGAGCTGAGACCGACGCAGATCGATCTCTCGCTGCATCGGTCCACCGCCCCGCGTCCGCACCTCCTCGCGCCACCGGTAAAGCGACGCGAGGACTCTCGCCTCTAGGTCCCAAGGTGGCGACCCGGCCAGTGCACAAGCCGCCTCGTAGGAGACTGTGCGATACCCCCTGATTGACCTGACGGCCATCGCCCTCTGCGGTTTCCGCAGCATCGCGATGCTGCCGGCCGTCAAGTCAGAGGCCCACACCGGGGCCCCGTACAGGGCCATGGATCGCAGGACCCCCAGGTACAGTCTCCTACAGGCGGTGCTCGGCCCCCCTAGATTGGGAAGCAGCGTTGCAAGCGCGCCCGCAGCGCCCATCAACTTGGGCGCCAGTCGCCGGAAGTGGGGGCCGAAGTTCCAATGGCTGTCGAGCACCAATCCCAGATACTTCATGGTGGACTCGACAGCGATCGGGGTCCCCCCTACCACAATTTGTGATCCCGGCGGCGGCGCCCGCCGGCGGCCGTGAAAGACCACAGCCTCCGACTTGTTGAGGGCCACCTCCAGGCCCAGGCGCCGTATGCGGCCCACAACCTGTGAGACCGCACAGGTCGCTAGCAACGCTGCCTCCCTGTACGAGCTCCCCCGGGCCGTGACCAGCGTGTCGTCCGCGTAACACACCAGGGCCACTCCCGGTTGGAGCTCGCCCCTCAGCACCCAGTCGTACCCAATGTTCCACAGGGGTGGGCCAACGACTGAACCCTGTGGAACACCGCACGACATGTCGCGCCGGCCTCCGCCGTCGCGTCCCGAGTAGGTGACACACCTTTCCGCCAAATAAGCCCCAACGATGCGGCGGAGGTACGGGGGCACCCTGTGGTAACACAGTGCCTCCCGAATACAGCTCCAGGGCAGGGTGTTGAAAGCGTTGGAGATGTCCAAGGACACCGCCAACATCACCCCGCCCCGGGACACCGCTTCCTCCGCCAGGACTCTTACCCGCAATATGGCGTCCACGGTGGAGCGCCCATGCCGGAAGCCGAACTGGCTGTCGTCCAGATCCGGCCCCTCTCTGTACAAGTGGCCGGCGAGGCGGGCAGCGATAATCCGCTCAAAAAGCTTACCCACCTCGTCCAGCAGCACTAAGGGCCGGTATGCAGACGGCGAGTCCGCTGGGCGCCCCGCCTTCCTGAGCAGGACCAGACGACCCTTTTTCCACTCACTAGGGAATTGGCCCCGCTCAAGACATGCGGTGAAGAGTCCTCTCAGCTGGGGCTCTAGCTCTTTCAGAGCGAGGGCGAGCGCGACGCCGGGAACTCCGTCGGGCCCCGGGGCAACGGTCTTGGCCCGAAGCCGCGTTATCGCCACCCTCATCTCTGTTTGTGTCACCTCTGGGACGCTGACGTCCTCGTCATCCGTTGGCTCTGTGGCTGTGGGCAAAGCCATCGGCGGTGGAATATGTTCCTCTCTAGCAGGGAAGAGCGTTGCGACCACTTCCTGCAACAGCTCAGGCTGCAGGCTCTCGGTGAGTGGGGGCGCCCAGGCACGAAGTTTCCCTCGGACCGCACGGTAAGGGCGCCCCCACGGATTCACGTCGAGAGCCGACAGCATCTCCTCCCTGGCTCGAGTCTTAGCCTCGCCGACGGCCAGCCACAGAGCCTCCTTGGCCGCGCGGTACACCTCATACCGCGCGGCCTCTTCCTCCGGAACCCGGCGACGTCTCCTCCGGTAATGGGTGTACTGGCGTCTCACCTCCACGCACGTCACGCGCAGCTGCGCGATGACGGCGGACCACCAGTACAGCTGGCGCCTTGTGGTTTGGGTGACACGGGGCATCGACGCATCGCAGATTTGCGTCATCGCCCCGCGGAACCACTGCGCCTCCGCTTCGACGTCGACGGGTTCGTTCGTCGTTGACTCCCGGACCCAGGCCTGGAGGATTGCGGCCTCCTCGAGAAGTTCCCTGTCGATACGCTTGTATGACCAGCGAGGACCGTCCATCCGCGGGGTCGGCGGGCGACCGCCCCCCGCAGTCTGGGTGGAGACGTCGAATCGAATATATCGATGGTCCGACAGCGTCTCCACCTCCACGGCAACTCGCCAGTCGCGTACACGGCCCGCAACAGCGGGGCTTGCGAACGACACGTCCACTATGGACCCGCCCCGCTGCCGCACGCACGTGTACACCGAGCCCCGATTTAGGACGGTCAAGCCGGTCTCAACCGCCCACTCCTCCAACACCTCACCCCTAGGATCGGTGATCGGGGATCCCCAAGCCGCGGACTTGGCATTGAGATCCCCGAGCAACACCACCGGGCGAGGGTGGAACCGGCTCACGACGGCACCTAGTTCGACAAGGAACTCCTCGAAGTCAGCGAGACTCTTGTTGGGGGAGAAATACGCCCCAATTGTGACTATGCCGTCCACAAGGGCAGCCACCCAACCGTGTCCTCGGGACGGACTGCCAAGAGTCCCGCCAATGATGGCCACCAAACCGTCTAGGTCCCCTGCCCAGTTATCGCGGGGGGGGACAAAGTACGGTTCGGCGACCACAGCCACGTTGATCAACCACTCCGCCATGCTCTGGAGCAATAGGTCCTGAGCTCTAGCGGCGTGGTTGATGTTCGCCTGGAGGAAACGGAGTTGTGCCATTAATGACACTCCATTTCCTCGGCTCCTCCTTCCCTGGGTCGGGAGTCGGGCTGTGGGAGAGGCGCAGGTTCTCCGACAGCTCGAGTCCTCCTATTCTTGGACTTGGGTGCCTTGCAGGCCTTCCCGCCAAGTCTGTGCTCCGAGCGTTTCCCTGCAGCTGCGCAAAGGCTGCAGTATGGCGCTACGGAGCACTGGGCCGCCCTGTGGCTGGGTCGACTGCAGCGGAAACATACCTCGCTGCGGTCGATTTGTGCAGTGCATTGTGCCCGGACATGCCCCTTTTCCAGGCACCGGAAGCACTGCACAGCCCGCCTTGGCAGGAGTTTGACCCTGGCAGACACCCAGCCCACCAGCAGTCGCCCGCCATCCGCTACCTTATTCGCAGCCGCGACCGGGCACCGCACCCAAACAGTGCCCAGCCCATCCGCGCTGCTGCGAATTTCACCCGCCGCCACATTGTCTGGCGGGCAACCACCGTTTTGGGCAATGGCCGCCACTACTTCCTCCGGGGTCACCGAGTCGTCCAGCCCCTCGACCCGCAATTCAGCCGTGGTCATGGGCCTGGACACTCGGGCGTCCTCTGGTTTGAGGACTTCCCGGAGTTTGGCGGCCAACTTGTCCGCCCTCTCCTGCCTTGCCGCACCCGACACCTGAAGCATCTTGGCACCCGTGGCTGCCGTCCTGAAGACGAAACCAGCCGGGGTGCCAAACTCGCTGAACTGAAGCTTCTGCTTCATTTCCGCCAGGACCGACTTGTAGGTCACTCCCCTGCTTACGGCTTCGGGCTGCAGTGTTATAACCACAGCCTCTGAGCGTGGGGTAGTGACCTTGGGTGGCCTCGTGCCCTCTGGCCGAGTCGGTACCTGGGGAGGCGTCGGCTGCGGCGTCCGCTTCTTGCGGCCCCTCTTCACCACCGTCGTCCAGGCCTCCTGGTTGGGAGGTGCGGACGCCGGGATCGTGGCCTCTTGGGAGGTAGGCGGCGCGGTCACACCCGCTGCCTTCCTCCTCTTTCTCTTTTTGCGGCGGCCTTCTCCAGCCACCGTCACCTGTGTGGGAGAAGCGGTCACCGGGGGCTGGGACGTCGGGATGAGGGGCGCGGACGCAACCTGTACCGGAGTCCCGGGCTCCACTGCGGGCTCTTTGACCCCCCCTGCAGGCCTCTGCGTGAGCTGCGCGGGCTTCGGCCTCGCGGGCTCTTCCATCCTCCGCCTGTCTGCCGCAAGCGGGGGGCGGAGGCGCTCAGCTGGGGGCAGTCGAGACTCGATTGCCTCCAGGCGGGCACTCACCATGCCCCCACACTGCAGCATGCAGATTCTGGCCACCCTCTCTACGTCGTAGTCCGACAGACTCGGAGTAGGTGGCCCTGCAGGTGCAGGGGCCGACGAGGGAGCCGCCTGCTGCTGCCCGACACTTTGCAGAGCGGCAAACTGCCGCTTGAGGTCCTCCAACTCAGATCGGAGACGGCTGTTCTCCGTCCACAACCTCGCAGTCTCCTCGGAGGTCGTGTGGTCATGGAGAACCAGAACCGCCTCCCTGATCCCCTCTGCCGCCTCTTTGAGGGCGCGCGTGAAGGAGCCCTTCAGGTTGCCGGATTTGGTGGCAACCTTAAGGACAATGTCCACGCCGTCCATCACTTGGCGGCTGAGAGCCTCTGCTGTCAGGCTCTCCCCATTGGCCGCCTGGGCAGACCGCCACTCTCGGGCCTTACGGGCCATTTCGGCCACCTCATCGGCCGCGACCGCTCTACTTTGAGCGCGCTTCGCGGCATTGGCCTCCGCCTTTGTGCCCACAAGAGCGACGGTGACCCCTCCCTGGTCGTCGGTCGAGACCGCAGGTGATATGCGATCTGACCCGCTTGGAACCGGCGTGTCGGGGCGCTTCAGGAAGCGGCCCCGGATGTCTCGCGATGCTGCCGGACTGCCTGTCCCGCGACCTTTGCCTCTCCTGGCCGTTGCAATTTTGGCAGCCGGCTGGTCCTCCTCGCTAGAGGACAGACCCACCGAAACCGCGTCCGACTGACCGCGCGAACGCTTCCCCCAAAACTTGGAGGCCTTGGCCACTGCCGTCTGCGGTGTGTCGTCTGACTCCGACATGCACACCCTCTCCAGAACCACGCGTGGCTCCGGAGAGGGCGCGCATGTCGGAGTGTCTGGAGCCTCTGCTCCCGTCCTTGCACCCGATTTTGGATCGGGTGGTTTAAAAGAGATCAGGTCTTCAAAGGACCTTGACCTCGATGAGCCTCCTCGGCTCTTGTTGCCATTGGCAATTGGAAGCGAAATGTTGCCCCCCCCAGAATACGGTGGGGCAGACGACCCCGAAGGGATCGTGGCGGATTCTCCAGCTGCTGAGCAGCTGGTACCGCCCTGGGGTATGATATTGCATCTCGACTTATCCATGGTTTCTTTTTCCTTTATAGGGTGTGGTCCCTGACTCCCCACTTCATCAATAAAAATATATAAACATATACAAATAAACATATAAATATATACATACATACATAAATTCCCCCCCTCCCCCTTGATCCCCCACCACGACCATTCGCCACGCTCACAGTCACGTCTGACAGGCAGACGCGTACCAGAGGGCGACGAATGCCGCGATGAAAGATGAAGGTGGATCCCCAACCCTGATTCACTCCCCGATAACTTCGAAGAGTGAATCACTAATCACGTACCGTCCGATGACCCGCTTGAGCCATCGCACGGCACACGACGTTTTCCCCGTCCCGATTCACTCCCCGAAAACTTCGAGGAGTGAATCACTTATCACGTACCGTCCGATGACCCGCTTGAGCCATCGCACGGTACACGACGTTTCCCCCGCCCTGATTCACTCTCCGAAAACTTCGAAGAGTGAATCACTAATCACGTACCGTCCGATGACCCCGTTCGAGCCATCGCACGGTACACGATGAAAACCCCCCTATGCACATCGAACCTCGCACGACAGACCCGTGGATCATCGCACGACGAACGATGTGACCCCTCCCCCAGAATATTAGCCACGACAGTACCATTTCCCGATTCCTCGAGGAATAATACTGTCGCGCCCAGGGTGCACCGGCCCAGCAGCTGCTCTTCCCTCCAGACGTATCGAGAGGGATCAGCAGCTGCCAAACTAACGTGGAGGAATTCTGACGCACCCCAACCTAACCTAACCTAACCCAACCTAACCTTTTTTTTTTTTTTTTTTTTTTTTTTTTTTTTTTTTTTTTATGGCTGGGAAAAAATGCATTACGCATACCCTCCCATCGGGGGATAAGAGGGGTATGTGGGACTCCCCGGGTCTGACCCGGTATACCCACTAAAACGACCCAGCGACATTCCCGCTTCGTCCGAGTGGCGGGGGACTGGGAAACCGGCGTAGCCTTTACGTCCAGTCCTCCGCCGACGATTGCCCTTCATGGCGGGCCCCTCACAGGGGCCCGGGAATGACCGACGAAGGTGGTGACGGGTGCAATGCGGGCGAAGGCACCCCCGTGCCTGTCGCCCGCCCGTCGCCACCAGGAGGAGGGAGAGGACGGTGCCCTCTCCGACCCCTTCTTCGTCTGCGGAGCGGCGCAGCGAGAGGGTCGTCCTCCCGCTCGCGCTCCGCCTCCTCCTTTTGCGAGATTACGTCCTCGCAAAAGGAGGCGACCGCTGCCCAGGCCTCCTCGCTCGCCAGCATGGCGTTGACGACGCCGGGAAGCGAGAGGTCTGGTCCAATTACCGCGGTCAGGCTGCGGCGCGGCTCGGACCAAGCCGGGCACACCTCGAGGGTGTGTTGCGCCGTGTCCTCCGGCGCGCCGCAGTCGTGGCACGCCGGGGTCTCCTCCCTCCCGATCCGGTGAAGGTGCGATCCGAAACAGCCATGCCCGGATAACACCTGCACCAGACGGAACGAGAGGAAACCGTGGGACCGCTCGAGCCAGCTCCGTAGAACCGGACCGAGCGCGTCCAACGTCCGGCGGCCAAAGGCGGCGGCGGCGAGGTCCTCCGTCCAGTGGAGGACGATGGCATCCTTTGCCTCCCGCCGCACGGCCTCCCGCTCTTCGGCGACGGGGCGCTCCCCGAGCGCCTTCCGGCGCGCCGTCCACTCGTACACTCTGGCGAGCACCCATGCCTCCAACTCCCAAGGAGGGGTGCCGGCCAGAGCGCACGCCGCGGAAAAGCCCACCGAGCGGTAGGCCCTCGCCACCCGCTGTGCAATGGCCCTTTGGGGCCTTCGGATGGCGGTCGCATTCTCCCTCCTGTGGAGGGAGTCCGCCCAGATGGGGGCCCCGTAAAGGGCCATGCTCCTCAATATGCCTGCGTACAGGCGCCGGCATTTCGCCTTGGGCCCCCCCAGGTTCGGGAGGAGCCACGAGAGGGGTCCGCGGCCTTCAACAGGCGCGTCGACAGCCCGCTGAAATGCGGGCCGAAGCGCCACCTGTCGTCCAGCACCAGCCCCAGATACTTCATCTGGGGCTGGAAACCTAACCTAACCTTTTTTTTTTTTTTTTTTTTTTTTTTTTTTTTTTTTTTTTATCGCTGGGAAAAAATGCATTACGCATACCCTCCCATCGGGGGATGAGAGGGGTATGTGGGACTCCCCGGGTCTGACCCGGTATACCCACTAAAACGACCCAGCGACATTCCCGCTTCGTCCGAGTGGCGGGGGACTGGGAAACCGGCATAGCCTTTACGTCCAGTCCTCCGCCGACGATTGCCCTTCATGGCGGGCCCCTCACAGGGGCCCGGGAATGTTCGACGAAGGTGGTGACGGGTGCAATGCGGGCGAAGGCACCCCCGTGCCTGTCGCCCGCCCGTCGCCACCATGAGGAGGGAGAGGACGGCGCCCTCTCCGACCCCTTCTTCGTCTGCGGAGCGGCGCAGCGAGAGGGTCGTCCTCCCGCTGGCGCTCCGCCTCCTCCTTTTGCGAGATTACGTCCTCGCAAAAGGAGGCTACCGCTGCCCAGGCCTCTTCGCTCTCCAGCATGGCGTTGACGACGCCGGGAAGCGAGAGGTCCGGTCCGATTACCGCGGTCAGACCGCGGCGCAGCTCGGACCAAGCCGGGCACACCTCGAGGGTGTGCTGCGCCGTGTCCTCCGCCGCGCCGCAGTCGTGGCACGCCGGGGTTTCCTCCCTCCCGATCCGGTGCAGGTGCGATCCGAAACAGCCATGGCCGGACAACACCTGCACCAGACGGAACGAGAGGAAACCGTGGGACCGCTCGAGCCAGCTCCGCAAAACCGGTCCGAGCGCGTCCAACGTACGGCGGCCAAAGGCGGCGTTGGCGAGGTCCTCCGTCCAGTGGAGGACGATGGCGTCCTTCGCCTCCCGCCGCACGGCCTCCCGCTCTTCGGCGACGGGGCGCTCCCCGAGAGCCTTTCGGCGCGCCGTCCACTCATACACTCTGGCGAGCACCCAAGCCTCCAACTCCCAAGGAGGGGTGCCAGCCAGAGCGCATGCCGCCGAGAAGCCCACCGAGCGGTAGGCCCTCGCCACCCGCTGTGCAATGGCCCTTTGGGGCCTGCGGATGGCGGTCGCATTCTCCCTCCTGTGGAGGGAGTCCGCCCAGATGGGGGCCCCGTATAGGGCCATGCTCCGCAAGATGCCGGCATACAGGCGCCGGCATTTCGCCTTGGGTCCCCCCAGGTTCGGGAGGAGCCACGAGAGGGAGTCCGCGGCCTTAAGCAGTGGCGCGTCGACAGCCCGCTGAAATGCGGGCCGAAGCGCCACCTGTCGTCCAGTACCAGCCCCAGATACTTCATCTGGGGCTGGACCCCTATCCTGACGCCCTCCACAATTATGTGGGCGTCGGGAGGGCAGCGCTGCCGAGGCCCGCGAAAGAACACGGCCTCGGTCTTGTGCAGCGCCACCTTCAATCCCAGGCGGCGGATCCTCTCTGCAACCAAGGATCCGCCAGCCGAGGCCAGACAGGCCGCGTCGGCAAAGTTCCTCCCCCGGGCAGTGAGGAGAGTGTCATCCGCGTAGCAGATGACACTCGTGCCCTGGAGGAGGGCTCCCCGCAAGAGCCAGTTGAACCCGATGTTCCACAAGGGGGGCCCAAGCACCGACCCCTGTGGAACACCGGACTCTGCGCCGTACCGCCTCACGGTGGCCGTCTTGTCCACGAGGAGGACCTCTCGGTCCTCCAAGTAGCTGGCCAGGAGGTCCCGCAGGTATTGGGGCACTCCGTGATACCGGAGCGCCTCCAATATCGTCGAGTGGGGGACAGAGTTGAAGGCGTTGGCAATGTCGAACGACACCGCCAGCACTCCGTCCCCCGCCTCCACCGCCTCCTTCACCTGGCCCTTGAGTAGGGCCAGCGCGTCTATCGTCGAACGCCCTCGACGGAAGCCGAATTGGGCGTCCGACAGATCCGGCCCTACCCCCCGCAAATGGCTGTCAAGCCGGGAGGCGACAATCCCCTCGAACAACTTACCGACCTCATCGAGCAGGACGATAGGCCGGTATGCCGAGGGGGAGTCCACCGGGCGGCCCTCCTTTCGGAGGAGGCATAACTGCCCCTCCTTCCACAGTTTCGGGAACCTCCCAGCCGTAAAGCACGCGCTGAAGAGGTCCCGAAACCTGTCCTCCATGCCGGAGGCGGCGATCGCCAGCACCCGTGCGGGGACGCCGTCTGGTCCGGGGGCCGTCTTCTTTGCGCGGAGGCTGAGAACCCCCGCGTAGAACTCCGCCGCCGTCACCGGGGGGACCTCCTCTTCCGGCAATGCCGCCCCTTGCGGGGGATCCATCGTTGGTGGGGTGAAGTCGGTCCTGCGCGGAAACAGGGACCGGACCACCCCATCCAGCAACGGTGGATCGAGGGTCTCCGACAGTGGGGGACCATAGGGGCGTAACTGGTTCCGCGCCGCCTTATATGGTCTCCCATAGGGATCCCTATCGAGACCCTCCAGCATCTCGGCCCTCGCCGAGTCTTGAGCAGCGCCCATTGCAGACTTGAGGACCGTCGTCGCCTCTCGGTAAGAGGCGTACAGGCGGTCCTCTTCTGCCCGGTCTCGGTTTTGGGCGCTGCGCCGTCGGCTCCGCGTGTAGGCCCTTCTGGCCGCCACGCAGGTGGCCCGGAGTCCCTCCAGCTCCTCCGTCCACCAGTAGACGGCACGACGGGGAGGCGGACGGCGAGACCGAGGCATGCTGGAGTTGCACACTTCGGTCAGGGACCCTCTGAGCTGGACCGCAGCGGCGTCCACGTCCAGGAACTCGACAGGGGGCGACAGCCAGTCCTGGAGGAAGGCCGCCTCCTTGGCTGCCTCCCGGTCCAGGCGGGTGAGTGCCCACCGCGGGAAGGGAGATTGCCCAGCACGGGTCATCCCCCTCCCCCCCTGCTGGGTGGAGATGTCGAACCGCACATATCGGTGGTCCGACAACGTCTCCACCATCTCTACCCGCCAGTTGACGACGCGGGCGGCCAGCGTGGGGGTGGCAAACGAGACGTCCACCACCGACCCACCCTGTTGCCGCACACACGTGTGGACCGCCCCCCTGTTGAGGAGGGACACACCACTTGAGGCCGCCCAAAACTCGACGGCGCGTCCCCGGACGTTGCAACCGGTGGCCGGGTTGCCCCAGGCCGCCGACTTAGCGTTCAGGTCGCCCAACACCAGAACTTGGCGTGGCGCCGCCCTCCCTTTGACTGCGGTGAGGATCTCGAGGAAATCCTCAAAGTCCGAGAGAGGGCGGTTTGGGGAGAAATAGACCCCCACCAGGGCCATGTCTCCCCAGGCGGCGGCCACGTATCCCGGTCCCCTCTCTAAGAGCGAGAGGGGAGGGGAGTCTGTGGAAGACCGCGCCACCAACGCCACCAAGCCGTCCCGGTCGCCCAGCCAACGGCCAGGGACCGAGTAGGGTTCGGCGACCACCGCCAAGTCCACCAACCACTCAGCCATGGTCTGCATCAGCAGATCCTGGGCTGCCCTGCAGTGGTTGGTGTTCGCCTGGAGGATGCGATGTTCGACCCTATCCATTAGTCGGACATAGCACCCCCCTCCGCAGCCGCCGCAGGAACGACGGGGTCAGCGGCAGCAGCAGCGGGCCTGGTCGGCGCCAACGCTTTGCCACGCTTAGGGGGAGGATTGCAGTTCCTCCCCTTCATTACGTGGCCTGCCAGGCGGCCACTGGCGGCACACACCGCGCAGTGCGGCGCGGCGGCCTCGCAAGATACGGCTTTGTGGCCGTTTTTGCCGCAGCGGTAGCATGTGTCCGTCCTGTCTACTGTGGACGGACACATGGGGCGGGTGTGCCCGATGCCGAAGCACCGGAAACACCGCAGAGGCTGGTCCTCAAGTGCCCGGACTGCACCCGAGCTAAAGCCAACTGTAAGCCGTCCCTTGGAAAGGACGGCTTTGGCAGCGGCGATGGGGCACTCGAGGCGAATGGTGCCCATGCCGCCGCGTCCGGGTCTTATGTCCCGGCCTTGGACCGCCGCGACGCCACAGCCCCCTACCGCTGCGACCGCCGCAACCACCTCCTCCTTGGTGACGGAGTCGTCGAGCTCCGTCACCTCGATGGCCGCTGACTTCACCGGTCGGGCCACCTTCGCCGAGTCCGCGATGACCTCCTGCAGCTTTGCTGCAAATAGGTCAGCGTGGGCACTCCCCTCGGCCCCTGGGAACTCAAAAATACGAGCCCCCGCTTGTGTCCGCCGGCAAGACACGCTGCCGATCCCCAGTTGGGTGGGATCGGCATTGGCACGCGCCCGCACCAAGACGGACGCGTACGTCTCCCCACGCTCCGCCGCCTCCGCAGTGAGTGTCACCACGACGGCAGCGGTTTTTGGGGGGACAAGCCTCCCCTTTCCTTTTCCCTTCCCCTTCCCTGGTCCCTTGCCGGTCGTCTGCGACCGACTGGGAGCGGTAGTGGCGGGGACAGCAGGTACGGCCTTTGCCGACTTCTTGCCCCTGCCCTTTCCCTTGCGGACCACATCCGTCCACTCGTTGGACGGGGTGGTGGCAGGGAGTAGGGTGTCTTCCGCCTGGGAGGAGGACGGCCCCGGCTCACTCGGCTGCCTCTTATCCGCCGCAAGCGGCGGCCGGAGGCGCTGCTCCGGCAAGAGCCGGTCCTCAATGCCCGCTAAGCAGGCCCTTGTGAAGGCCCTCTCCTCCATCACAACCTTGCGGATGATATCCTCAAGGTTGAGGGATGGGCCTTCTGCCGCAGGGCTTGTCCGGGCCTCTTGTGGCCGGGCCGTGGCATCAGCCAGCTTCTGATGAAGCTGGCTGACCTCCGACTGCAGGCGATCGACCTTCGCCTGCAGTTGCCGCGTCTCGTCAGTGGTCGTGCGACGGACCAACTCCGCGACGACACCGCGCATGCTCGCGGCCCGGCTCTTGAGGGCCTTCTGAAAGGTGCCCTTTAGGTTTGAGGACTTGGAGGCGACCTCTACGATCTCATCCTCGTCCTCCTCCGCCATCCTCTCCAGCTCCGCAATAGAGTGGTCCGCGTACAGGACGCGGGACGCACCGTACCCGGACTTGGCCCGAGCGGCGTGCGCCCGCTTCTCCTTGGCGGCAACCTTTTCCTCCAGCTCTTGCTGGAGCTGCGCTCGTCGGGCGAGGTCCAACTGGCGTTGGGCGTCCGCGAGCCCAACGTTGTGGGTATCCGCGGCCTTGGTCGTCGGCTTTTTAGCCTTGGACCCCGAGGCCTGGGAACCCTCGGAACCACCGCTCAGGTGGACCCGCTTCCGCGAACGAGAGTCGTTCGCGTCCGACACACTGAACAGTGAGTCGTTGTCGGACGACTCGTCCGCCAAAAAGCCTGCCGCAGACGGCGCGCGGCTGACTTCAGACGCCGGAGCGTCAGGGTGGCCCTGAGAAGGGCCTTTGGGTTGGCCCTTAGAAGGGCCTTTGGGTTGGCCCTGAGAAGGGCCTTTGGGTTGGCCCTGAGAAGGGCCTTTGGGTTGGCCCTGAGAAGGGCCTTTAGGTTGGCCCTGAGAAGGGCCTTGGAGTTGGCCCTGAGAAGGGCCTTTTGGTTGGCCCTGAGAAGGGCCCTGAGGTTGGCCCTGAGAAGGGCCTTTAGGCTGGCCCTGAGAAGGGCCTTTGGTCTTTAAAAATCGCCCGGAGGCGCTACGCGTTAGTTTAGACATAGTCTCCGACAGTTCGTTTACACAAGGCAAGATAAAATCGCAACGAGATCACAGTGCACTTTGGCCAACCCAGTCTGCCACTCCGTTACGGTGGTCAGAACTGGGTCGTTTCCAGGGGACGCGACGTGGACGCAAGCACTGTGGGGTGGTCCCCCGCCCCCAACCTAACCTAACCTAACCTTTTTTTTTTTTTTTTTTTTTTTTTCTCGATGTGGAAATCCTCAATGGATGTCCTCCGCCCCGGGGAGGGCGGAGGGGTCTGTCAGACTCGTACTGACTAAAACCACACCGGTGTTCCCTCGCACACTTGCGTCAGGGGGCAACGGGATCTGATGCGACTTCCGCTGCCCCGGACTAGTGCTGGCCCGCTTGACCTACGGGCCTCGTCCCGGGGGGAGTGAGGTGTAAGACTCCCCCCGCTACGTCTATGAGAGGCGCGCGTGGAACACAACGCGCCGCCGTCTCGGGTCCAGTGTGATGGGGGGCGACGGATGTCCCCGAATCCGCCGCCCCTGGACCAATTTAGGGGGGCCGGAAGAGGGCGTTGTCAGCCCTCTGCCGACGCCCGGTGCGTCTGCTGCGGGATGGGCGGGAGCTGGTCATCTCCCTCTCCCTTTCCGCAGCTTCCTTCTGCGACATGACGGTCTCGCAGAAGGACATCACCGCGTCCCAGGACTCTGCACTGCCGACCATCGAGCGAACGACGGCCGGCAGCGACAGGTCTCCTCCTACCTCTGCAACGAGGGCACGGCGCGGCTCATCGAAAGCGGCACACTCGGCCAGCGTATGCCACGCCGTATCCTCCGAACAATGGACGCAGTGATGGCACCGGGCGTCCGGCTCCCTGCTTAAGCGACACAGGTACTTCCCGAAGCAGCCGTGCCCCGAGAGTACCTGCGTCGCCCGGAAAGTCAGAGAGCCGTGCTTCCTCCCGAGCCAGTCGTCGAGTACTGGCCGGATCGCCTCGATTGTGTTGAGGCCGGCGGTAGGGAGGTCTAGCCTCCCCCGCCATTCCGCCACCATGACCTGTCGGAGCTGAGACCGGTACACCGTAATCTGTCGCTGCACCAGCCTCTCGCCCCGATGTTCGGCCTCCTCGCGCCACTGGTACAGTGTCGCGAGGGTCTTCGCCTCCAGGTCCCATGGCGGGGATCCGGCCAGTACGCAAGCCGCCTCGTAGGAGATCGTGCGATATCCCCGTACGACCCTGACAGCCATCGCTCTCTGCGGTCTGCGCAGGACTGCGATAGTGCGGGCCGTCAGGTCGGTCGCCCATATCGGGGCCCCATAAAGGGCCATTGATCGCACGATCCCTACGTACAACCGCCTGCAGGCGGAGCTCGGGCCCCCCAGATTGGGAAGCAGCGTTGACAGCGCGCCCGCCGCGCCCATCAACTTGGGCACCAGCCGCTGAAAGTGGGGGCCGAAGTCCCAACGGCTGTCGAGCACCAATCCAAGGTATTTCATGGTTGACTCGACAGCGATTGGGACCCCCCCGACCACAATGTGTGATCCCAACGGCGGTGCCCGTCGGGGACCATGAAAAGCGATGGCCTCCGACTTGTTGAGGGCCACCTCCAGGCCCAGGCGCCGTATGCGGCTCACCACCTGTGAGACCGCAGCCGTAGCTAGCAACGCTGCTTCCCTGTACGAGCTCCCCCGGGCCGTGACCAGCGTGTCGTCCGCATAACACGTCAGGTTCACTCCCGGCGAACCTAACCTAACCTTTTTTTTTTTTTTTGTTGCCGGGGTGGAAAATCCTCGATGGATGTCCTCCGCCCTGGGGAGAGCGGAGGGGTCTGTCAGACTCGTACTGACTAAAAACCACCCCGGTGTTCCCTTCCCACACTTGCACCGGGGATCATGGGAACTAGTGCGCCTTCCACGATCCCCGGCTAGTGCCGGCCCGCCACTGCGGGCCTCCTCAGGTCTGCGGGGGGAGTGAGGTGTACTCCTCCCGCGACGTCCTATAGGGGCGCGCGCGGAACACTACGCGCCACCGCCTCGGGTCCAGTTATTCGGCGGGGCGGCGGACCTCCCCAAGTCCACCGTCCCTCTGGACCCGTCTAGGGGGGCTGGAAGAGGGCATTGTCCGCCCTCCGCCGACGCCCGGTTCGTCTGCTGCGGGTCGGGAGAGTGGTCTCGACCTCCCTCAACCTCTCCGCAGCCTCCTTCTGTGAGATGACCGTTTCACAGAAGGAGATCACCGCATCCCACGACTCTGCGCTCCCGACCATCGCGCGAGCGACGGCCGGCAGCGACAGGTCGGCTCCCACTTCTGTCACGAGGGCACGGCGCGGCTCCTCCCATGCGGCACACTCTGCCAGCGTATGCCGAGCCGTGTCCTCCAGACAGTGGACGCAGTGATGACACCGAGCGTCCGGCTCCCTGTTTATGCGACACAGGTACTTCCCGAAGCAACCATGCCCCGAGAGTACCTGCGTCGCCCGAAACGACAAGGAGCCGTGCCTCCTCTCGAGCCATTCCTCGAGCACCGGTCGGATCGCCTCGATGGTAGCGAGGCCGGCGGTAGGGCGTAAAAGCCTGTCCCGCCACTCCGCCACCAGGACCTCGCGGAGCTGAGACCGACGCAGATCGATCTCTCGCTGCATCGGTCCACCGCCCCGCGTCCGCACCTCCTCGCGCCACCGGTAAAGCGACGCGAGGACTCTCGCCTCTAGGTCCCAAGGTGGCGACCCGGCCAGTGCACAAGCCGCCTCGTAGGAGACTGTGCGATACCCCCTGATTGACCTGACGGCCATCGCCCTCTGCGGTTTCCGCAGCATCGCGATGCTGCCGGCCGTCAAGTCAGAGGCCCACACCGGGGCCCCGTACAGGGCCATGGATCGCAGGACCCCCAGGTACAGTCTCCTACAGGCGGTGCTCGGCCCCCCTAGATTGGGAAGCAGCGTTGCAAGCGCGCCCGCAGCGCCCATCAACTTGGGCGCCAGTCGCCGGAAGTGGGGGCCGAAGTTCCAATGGCTGTCGAGCACCAATCCCAGATACTTCATGGTGGACTCGACAGCGATCGGGGTCCCCCCTACCACAATTTGTGATCCCGGCGGCGGCGCCCGCCGGCGGCCGTGAAAGACCACAGCCTCCGACTTGTTGAGGGCCACCTCCAGGCCCAGGCGCCGTATGCGGCCCACAACCTGTGAGACCGCACAGGTCGCTAGCAACGCTGCCTCCCTGTACGAGCTCCCCCGGGCCGTGACCAGCGTGTCGTCCGCGTAACACACCAGGGCCACTCCCGGTTGGAGCTCGCCCCTCAGCACCCAGTCGTACCCAATGTTCCACAGGGGTGGGCCAACGACTGAACCCTGTGGAACACCGCACGACATGTCGCGCCGGCCTCCGCCGTCGCGTCCCGAGTAGGTGACACACCTTTCCGCCAAATAAGCCCCAACGATGCGGCGGAGGTACGGGGGCACCCTGTGGTAACACAGTGCCTCCCGAATACAGCTCCAGGGCAGGGTGTTGAAAGCGTTGGAGATGTCCAAGGACACCGCCAACATCACCCCGCCCCGGGACACCGCTTCCTCCGCCAGGACTCTTACCCGCAATATGGCGTCCACGGTGGAGCGCCCATGCCGGAAGCCGAACTGGCTGTCGTCCAGATCCGGCCCCTCTCTGTACAAGTGGCCGGCGAGGCGGGCAGCGATAATCCGCTCAAAAAGCTTACCCACCTCGTCCAGCAGCACTAAGGGCCGGTATGCAGACGGCGAGTCCGCTGGGCGCCCCGCCTTCCTGAGCAGGACCAGACGACCCTTTTTCCACTCACTAGGGAATTGGCCCCGCTCAAGACATGCGGTGAAGAGTCCTCTCAGCTGGGGCTCTAGCTCTTTCAGAGCGAGGGCGAGCGCGACGCCGGGAACTCCGTCGGGCCCCGGGGCAACGGTCTTGGCCCGAAGCCGCGTTATCGCCACCCTCATCTCTGTTTGTGTCACCTCTGGGACGCTGACGTCCTCGTCATCCGTTGGCTCTGTGGCTGTGGGCAAAGCCATCGGCGGTGGAATATGTTCCTCTCTAGCAGGGAAGAGCGTTGCGACCACTTCCTGCAACAGCTCAGGCTGCAGGCTCTCGGTGAGTGGGGGCGCCCAGGCACGAAGTTTCCCTCGGACCGCACGGTAAGGGCGCCCCCACGGATTCACGTCGAGAGCCGACAGCATCTCCTCCCTGGCTCGAGTCTTAGCCTCGCCGACGGCCAGCCACAGAGCCTCCTTGGCCGCGCGGTACACCTCATACCGCGCGGCCTCTTCCTCCGGAACCCGGCGACGTCTCCTCCGGTAATGGGTGTACTGGCGTCTCACCTCCACGCACGTCACGCGCAGCTGCGCGATGACGGCGGACCACCAGTACAGCTGGCGCCTTGTGGTTTGGGTGACACGGGGCATCGACGCATCGCAGATTTGCGTCATCGCCCCGCGGAACCACTGCGCCTCCGCTTCGACGTCGACGGGTTCGTTCGTCGTTGACTCCCGGACCCAGGCCTGGAGGATTGCGGCCTCCTCGAGAAGTTCCCTGTCGATACGCTTGTATGACCAGCGAGGACCGTCCATCCGCGGGGTCGGCGGGCGACCGCCCCCCGCAGTCTGGGTGGAGACGTCGAATCGAATATATCGATGGTCCGACAGCGTCTCCACCTCCACGGCAACTCGCCAGTCGCGTACACGGCCCGCAACAGCGGGGCTTGCGAACGACACGTCCACTATGGACCCGCCCCGCTGCCGCACGCACGTGTACACCGAGCCCCGATTTAGGACGGTCAAGCCGGTCTCAACCGCCCACTCCTCCAACACCTCACCCCTAGGATCGGTGATCGGGGATCCCCAAGCCGCGGACTTGGCATTGAGATCCCCGAGCAACACCACCGGGCGAGGGTGGAACCGGCTCACGACGGCACCTAGTTCGACAAGGAACTCCTCGAAGTCAGCGAGACTCTTGTTGGGGGAGAAATACGCCCCAATTGTGACTATGCCGTCCACAAGGGCAGCCACCCAACCGTGTCCTCGGGACGGACTGCCAAGAGTCCCGCCAATGATGGCCACCAAACCGTCTAGGTCCCCTGCCCAGTTATCGCGGGGGGGGACAAAGTACGGTTCGGCGACCACAGCCACGTTGATCAACCACTCCGCCATGCTCTGGAGCAATAGGTCCTGAGCTCTAGCGGCGTGGTTGATGTTCGCCTGGAGGAAACGGAGTTGTGCCATTAATGACACTCCATTTCCTCGGCTCCTCCTTCCCTGGGTCGGGAGTCGGGCTGTGGGAGAGGCGCAGGTTCTCCGACAGCTCGAGTCCTCCTATTCTTGGACTTGGGTGCCTTGCAGGCCTTCCCGCCAAGTCTGTGCTCCGAGCGTTTCCCTGCAGCTGCGCAAAGGCTGCAGTATGGCGCTACGGAGCACTGGGCCGCCCTGTGGCTGGGTCGACTGCAGCGGAAACATACCTCGCTGCGGTCGATTTGTGCAGTGCATTGTGCCCGGACATGCCCCTTTTCCAGGCACCGGAAGCACTGCACAGCCCGCCTTGGCAGGAGTTTGACCCTGGCAGACACCCAGCCCACCAGCAGTCGCCCGCCATCCGCTACCTTATTCGCAGCCGCGACCGGGCACCGCACCCAAACAGTGCCCAGCCCATCCGCGCTGCTGCGAATTTCACCCGCCGCCACATTGTCTGGCGGGCAACCACCGTTTTGGGCAATGGCCGCCACTACTTCCTCCGGGGTCACCGAGTCGTCCAGCCCCTCGACCCGCAATTCAGCCGTGGTCATGGGCCTGGACACTCGGGCGTCCTCTGGTTTGAGGACTTCCCGGAGTTTGGCGGCCAACTTGTCCGCCCTCTCCTGCCTTGCCGCACCCGACACCTGAAGCATCTTGGCACCCGTGGCTGCCGTCCTGAAGACGAAACCAGCCGGGGTGCCAAACTCGCTGAACTGAAGCTTCTGCTTCATTTCCGCCAGGACCGACTTGTAGGTCACTCCCCTGCTTACGGCTTCGGGCTGCAGTGTTATAACCACAGCCTCTGAGCGTGGGGTAGTGACCTTGGGTGGCCTCGTGCCCTCTGGCCGAGTCGGTACCTGGGGAGGCGTCGGCTGCGGCGTCCGCTTCTTGCGGCCCCTCTTCACCACCGTCGTCCAGGCCTCCTGGTTGGGAGGTGCGGACGCCGGGATCGTGGCCTCTTGGGAGGTAGGCGGCGCGGTCACACCCGCTGCCTTCCTCCTCTTTCTCTTTTTGCGGCGGCCTTCTCCAGCCACCGTCACCTGTGTGGGAGAAGCGGTCACCGGGGGCTGGGACGTCGGGATGAGGGGCGCGGACGCAACCTGTACCGGAGTCCCGGGCTCCACTGCGGGCTCTTTGACCCCCCCTGCAGGCCTCTGCGTGAGCTGCGCGGGCTTCGGCCTCGCGGGCTCTTCCATCCTCCGCCTGTCTGCCGCAAGCGGGGGGCGGAGGCGCTCAGCTGGGGGCAGTCGAGACTCGATTGCCTCCAGGCGGGCACTCACCATGCCCCCACACTGCAGCATGCAGATTCTGGCCACCCTCTCTACGTCGTAGTCCGACAGACTCGGAGTAGGTGGCCCTGCAGGTGCAGGGGCCGACGAGGGAGCCGCCTGCTGCTGCCCGACACTTTGCAGAGCGGCAAACTGCCGCTTGAGGTCCTCCAACTCAGATCGGAGACGGCTGTTCTCCGTCCACAACCTCGCAGTCTCCTCGGAGGTCGTGTGGTCATGGAGAACCAGAACCGCCTCCCTGATCCCCTCTGCCGCCTCTTTGAGGGCGCGCGTGAAGGAGCCCTTCAGGTTGCCGGATTTGGTGGCAACCTTAAGGACAATGTCCACGCCGTCCATCACTTGGCGGCTGAGAGCCTCTGCTGTCAGGCTCTCCCCATTGGCCGCCTGGGCAGACCGCCACTCTCGGGCCTTACGGGCCATTTCGGCCACCTCATCGGCCGCGACCGCTCTACTTTGAGCGCGCTTCGCGGCATTGGCCTCCGCCTTTGTGCCCACAAGAGCGACGGTGACCCCTCCCTGGTCGTCGGTCGAGACCGCAGGTGATATGCGATCTGACCCGCTTGGAACCGGCGTGTCGGGGCGCTTCAGGAAGCGGCCCCGGATGTCTCGCGATGCTGCCGGACTGCCTGTCCCGCGACCTTTGCCTCTCCTGGCCGTTGCAATTTTGGCAGCCGGCTGGTCCTCCTCGCTAGAGGACAGACCCACCGAAACCGCGTCCGACTGACCGCGCGAACGCTTCCCCCAAAACTTGGAGGCCTTGGCCACTGCCGTCTGCGGTGTGTCGTCTGACTCCGACATGCACACCCTCTCCAGAACCACGCGTGGCTCCGGAGAGGGCGCGCATGTCGGAGTGTCTGGAGCCTCTGCTCCCGTCCTTGCACCCGATTTTGGATCGGGTGGTTTAAAAGAGATCAGGTCTTCAAAGGACCTTGACCTCGATGAGCCTCCTCGGCTCTTGTTGCCATTGGCAATTGGAAGCGAAATGTTGCCCCCCCCAGAATACGGTGGGGCAGACGACCCCGAAGGGATCGTGGCGGATTCTCCAGCTGCTGAGCAGCTGGTACCGCCCTGGGGTATGATATTGCATCTCGACTTATCCATGGTTTCTTTTTCCTTTATAGGGTGTGGTCCCTGACTCCCCACTTCATCAATAAAAATATATAAACATATACAAATAAACATATAAATATATACATACATACATAAATTCCCCCCCTCCCCCTTGATCCCCCACCACGACCATTCGCCACGCTCACAGTCACGTCTGACAGGCAGACGCGTACCAGAGGGCGACGAATGCCGCGATGAAAGATGAAGGTGGATCCCCAACCCTGATTCACTCCCCGATAACTTCGAAGAGTGAATCACTAATCACGTACCGTCCGATGACCCGCTTGAGCCATCGCACGGCACACGACGTTTTCCCCGTCCCGATTCACTCCCCGAAAACTTCGAGGAGTGAATCACTTATCACGTACCGTCCGATGACCCGCTTGAGCCATCGCACGGTACACGACGTTTCCCCCGCCCTGATTCACTCTCCGAAAACTTCGAAGAGTGAATCACTAATCACGTACCGTCCGATGACCCCGTTCGAGCCATCGCACGGTACACGATGAAAACCCCCCTATGCACATCGAACCTCGCACGACAGACCCGTGGATCATCGCACGACGAACGATGTGACCCCTCCCCCAGAATATTAGCCACGACAGTACCATTTCCCGATTCCTCGAGGAATAATACTGTCGCGCCCAGGGTGCACCGGCCCAGCAGCTGCTCTTCCCTCCAGACGTATCGAGAGGGATCAGCAGCTGCCAAACTAACGTGGAGGAATTGTGACGCACCCCAACCTAACCTTTTTTTTTTTTTTTTTTTTTTTTTTTTTTTTGACGCTGGGAAAAAATGCATTACGCATACCCTCCCATCGGGGGATGAGAGGGGTATGTGGGACTCCCCGGGTCTGACCCGGTATACCCACTAAAACGACCCAGCGACATTCCCGCTTCGTCACAGTGGCGGGGGACTGGGAAACCGGCATAGCCTTTACGTCCAGTCCTCCGCCGACGATTGCCCTTCATGGCGGGCCCCTCACAGGGGCCCGGGAATGTTCGACGAAGGTGGTGACGGGTGCAATGCGGGCGAAGGCACCCCCGTGCCTGTCGCCCGCCCGTCGCCACCAAGAGGAGGGAGAGGACGGTGCCTTCTCCGACCCCTTCTTCGTCTGCGGAGCGGCGCAGCGAGAGGGTCGTCCTCCCGCGCGCGCTCCGCCTCCTCCTTTTGCGAGATTACGTCCTCGCAAAAGGAGGCGACCGCTGCCCAGGCCTCCTCGCTCCCCAGCATGGCGTTGACGACGCCGGGAAGCGAGAGGTCTGGTCCAATTACCGCGGTCAGGCTGCGGCGCGGCTCGGACCAAGCCGGGCACACCTCGAGGGTGTGCTGCGCCGTGTCCTCCGGCGCGCCGCAGTCGTGGCACGCCGGGGTCTCCTCCCTCCCGATCCGGTGAAGGTGCGTTCCGAAACAGCCATGGCCGGACAACACCTGCACCAGACGGAACGAGAGGAAACCGTGGGACCGCTCGAGCCAGCTCCGTAGAACCGGACCGAGCGCGTCCAACGTCCGGCGGCCAAAGGCGGCGGCGGCGAGGTCCTCCGTCCAGTGGAGGACGATGGCATCCTTTGCCTCCCGCCGCACGGCCTCCCGCTCTTCGGCGACGGGGCGCTCCCCGAGCGCCTTCCGGCGCGCCGTCCACTCGTACACTCTGGCGAGCACCCATGCCTCCAACTCCCAAGGAGGGGTGCCAGCCAGAGCGCATGCCGCGGAAAAGCCCACCGAGCGGTAAGCCCTCGCCACCCGCTGTGCAATGGCCCTTTGGGGCCTGCGGATGGCGGTCGCATTCTCCCTCCTGTGGAGGGAGTCCGCCCAGATGGGGGCCCCGTATAGGGCCATACTCCGCAAGATGCCGGCATACAGGCGCCGGCATTTTGCCTTGGGCCCCCCCAGGTTCGGGAGGAGCCACGAGAGGGCGTCCGCGGCCTTCAATAGGCGCGTCGACAGCCCGCTGAAGTGCGGGCCGAAGCGCCACCTGTCGTCCAGCACCAACCCCAGATACTTCATCTGGGGCTGGACCCCTATCCTGACGCCCTCCACAATTATGTGGGCGTCGGGAGGGCAGCGCTGCCGAGGTCCGCGAAAGAACACGGCCTCGGTCTTGTGCAGCGCCACCTTCAATCCCAGGCGGCGGATCCTCTCTGCAACCAAGGATCCGCCAGCCGAGGCCAGACAGGCCGCGTCGGCAAAGTTCCTCCCCCGGGCAGTGAGGAGAGTGTCATCCGCGTAGCAGATGACACTCGTGCCCTGGAGGAGGGCTCCCCGCAAGAGCCAGTTGAACCCGATGTTCCACAAGGGGGGCCCAAGCACCGACCCCTGTGGAACACCGGACTCTGCGCCGTACCGCCTCACGGTGGCCGTCTTGTCCACGAGGAGGACCTCTCGGTCCTCCAAGTAGCTGGCCAATAGGTCCCGCAGGTATTGGGGCACTCCGTGATACCGGAGCGCCTCCAATATCGTCGAGTGGGGGACGGAGTTGAAGGCGTTGGCAATGTCGAACGACACCGCCAGCACTCCGTCCCCCGCCTCCACCGCCTCCTTCACCTGGCCCTTGAGTAAGGCCAGCGCGTCGATCGTCGAACGCCCTCGACGGAAGCCGAATTGGGCGTCCGACAGATCCGGCCCTACCCCCCGCAAATGGCTATCAAGCCGGGAGGCGACAATCCCCTCGAACAATTTGCCGACCTCATCGAGCAGGACGATGGGCCGGTATGCCGAGGGGGAGTCCAGCGGGCGGCCCTCCTTTCGGAGGAGGCATAACTGCCCCTCCTTCCACAGTTTCGGGAACCTCCCAGCCGTAAAGCACGCGCTGAAGAGGTCCCGAAACCTGTCCTCCATGCCGGAGGTGGCGATCGCCAGCACCCGTGCGGGGACGCCGTCTGGTCCGGGGGCCGTCTTCTTTGCGCGGAGGCTGAGAACCCCCGCGTAGAACTCCGCCGCCGTCACCGGGGGGACCTCCTCCTCCGGCAATGCCGGCCCTTGCGGGGGATCCATCGTTGGTGGGGTGAAGTCGGCCCTGCCCGGAAACAGGGACCGGACCACCCCATCCAGCAACGCTGGCTCGAGGGTCTCCGACAGTGGGGGACCATAGGGGCGTAACTGGTTCCGCGCCGCCTTATATGGTCTACCATAGGGATCCCTATCGAGACCCTCCAGCATCTCGGCCCTCGCCGAGTCTTGAGCAGCGCCCATTGCAGACTTGAGGACCGTCGTCGCCTCTCGGTAAGAGGCGTATAGGCGGTCCTCTTCTGCCCGGTCTCGGTTTTGGGCGCTGCGCCGTCGGCTCCGCGTGTAGACCCTTCTGGCCGCCACGCAGGTGGCCCGGAGTCCCTCCAGCTCCTCCGTCCACCAGTAGACGGCACGACGGGGAGGCGGACGGCGAGACCGAGGCATGCTGGAGTTGCACACCTCGGTCAGGGACCCCCTGAGCTGGACCGCTGCAGCGTCCACGTTCAGGACCTCGACAGGGGGCGACAGCCAGTCCTGGAGGAAGGCCGCCTCTTTGGCTGCCTCCCGGTCCAGGCGGGTGAGTGCCCACCGCGGGAAGGGAGATTGCCCAGCACGGGTCATCCCCCTCCCCCCCTGCTGGGTGGAGATGTCGAACCGCACATATCGGTGGTCCGACAACGTCTCCACCATCTCTACCCGCCAGTTGACGACGCGGGCGGCCAGCGTGGGGGTGGCAAACGAGACGTCCACCACCGACCCACCCTGTTGCCGCACACACGTGTGGACCGCCCCCCTGTTGAGGAGGGACACACCGCTTGAGGCCGCCCAAAACTCGACGGCGCGTCCCCGGACGTTGCAACCGGTGGCCGGGTTGCCCCAGGCCGCCGACTTGGCGTTCAGGTCGCCCAACACCAGAACTTGGCGTGGCGCCGCCCTCCCTTTGACTGCGGTGAGGATCTCGAGGAAATCCTCAAAGTCCGAGAGAGGGCGGTTTGGGGAGAAATAGACCCCCACCAGGGCCATGTCTCCCCAGGCGGCGGCCACGTATCCCGGTCCCCTCTCTAAGAGCGAGAGGGGAGGGGAGTCCGTGGAAGACCGCGCCACCAACGCCACCAAGCCGTCCCGGTCGCCCAGCCAACGGCCAGGGACCGAGTAGGGTTCGGCGACCACCGCCAAGTCCACCAACCACTCAGCCATGGTCTGCATCAGCAGATCCTGGGCTGCCCTGCAGTGGTTGGTGTTCGCCTGGAGGATGCGATGTTCGACCCTATCCATCAGTCGGACATCGCACCCCCCTCCGCAGCCGCCGCAGGAACGACGGAGTTAGCGGCAGCAGCAGCAGGCCTGGTCGGCGCCAGCGCTTTGCCACGCTTAGGGGGAGGATTGCAGTTCCTCCCCTTCATTACGTGGCCTGACAGGCGGCCACTGGCGGCACACACCGCGCAGTGCGGCGTGGCGGCCTCGCAAGATACGGCTTTGTGGCCGTTCTTGCCGCAGCGGTAGCATGTGTCCGTCCTGTCTACTGTGGACGGACACATGGGCCGGGTGTGTCCGATGCCGAAGCACCGGAAACACCTCAGAGGCTGGTCCTCGAGTGCCCGGACTGCACCCGAGCTGAAGCCAACTGTGAGCCGTCCCTTGGCAAGGACGGCTTTGGCAGCGGCGATTGGGCACTCGAGGCGAATGGTGCCCATGCCGCCGCGGCCGGGCCTTATGTCCCGGCCTTGGACCGCCGCGGCGCCACAGCCCCCTACCGCTGCGACCGCCGCAACCACCTCCTCCTTGGTGACGGAGTCGTCGAGCTCCGTCACCTCGATGGCCGCTGACTTCACCGGTCGGGCCACCTTCGCCGAGTCCGCGATGACCTCCTGCAGCTTGGCTGCAAATAGGTCAGCGTGGGCACTCCCCTCGGCCCCCGGGAACTCGAAGATTCGAGCCCCGGCTTGTGTCCGCCGGCAAGACACGCTGCCGATCCCCAGTTGGGTGGGATCGGCATTGGCACGCGCCCGCACCAAGACGGACGCGTACGTCTCCCCACGCTCCGCCGCCTCCGCGGTGAGTGTCACCACGACGGCAGCGGTTTTCGGGGGTACCAGCTTTCCTCTACCTTTCCCTGTCGCCTTCCCGTTCCCCTTGCGGGTCGTCTGCGACCGGCTGGGAGCGGTGGCGGCGGGGACGACGGGTACGGCCTTTGCCGACTTTTTCCCCCTGCCCTTACCCTTACGAACCACGTCCGTCCACTCGTTGGACGGGGTGGTCGACGGGAGGAGGGCGTCTTCCGCCTGGGAGGAGGATGGCCCCGGCTCACTCGGCTGCCTCTTATCCGCCGCAAGCGGCGGTCGGAGGCGTTTCTCCGGTAAGAGCCGGTCCTCGATGCCCGCGAAGCAGGCCCTTGTGAAGGCCCTCTCCTCCATCACGACCTTGCGGATGATATCCTCAAGGTTGGAGGATGGGCCTTCTGCCGCAGGGCTTGTCCGGGCCTCTTGTGGCCGGGCCGTGGCTTCGGCCAGCTTCTGATGAAGCTGGCTGACCTCCGACTGCAGGCGATCGACCTTCGCCTGCAGTTGCCGCGTTTCTTCGGTGGTCTTGCGACGCACCAGCTCCGCGACGACACCGCGCAAGCTCGCGGCCCGGCTCTTGAGGGCCTTCTGGAAAGTGCCCTTAAGATTGGAGGACTTAGAGGCGACCTCCATGATCTCCTCCTCGTCCTCCTCCGCCATTTTTTCGAGCTCCTCAAGGGAGTGGTCCGCGTATGTAACGCGGGACGCACCGTACCCGGACTTGGCCCGGGTGACGTGCGCCCGCTTCTCTTTGGCGGCGACCTTCTCCTCCAGCTCTTGCTGGAGCTGCGCTCGCCGGGCCAGGTCCAACTTGCGTTGGGCGTCCACGAGCCCAACATTGTGGGTATCCGCGGCCACGGTCGTCGGCTTTTTTGCCTTGGACCCCGAGGCCTGGGAACCCTCGGACCCACCGCTCAGGTGGACCCGCTTCCGCGACCGAGCGTCGTTTGTGTCCGACACACTAAACAGTGAGTCGTTGTCGGACGACTCGTCCGCCAAGAAGCCTGCCGCAGAAGGCGCGCGGCTAGCTTCAGACGCCGGAGCGTCGGGGTGGCCCTGAGAAGGGCCTTTTGGTTGGCCCTGAGAAGAGCCGTTTGGTTGGCCCTGAGAAGGGCCTTTGGGTTGGCCCTGAGAAGGGCCTTTGGGTTGGCCCTGAGAAGGGCCTTTGGGTTGGCCCTGAGAAGGGCCTTTAGGTTGGCCCTGAGAAGGGCCTTGGAGTTGGCCCTGAGAAGGGCCTTTTGGTTGGCCCTGAGAAGGGCCCTGAGGTTGGCCCTGAGAAGGGCCTTTGGTCTTTAAAAATCGCCCGGAGGCGCTACGCGTTAGTTTAGACATAGTCTCCGACAGTTCGTTTACACAAGGCAAGATAAAATCGCAACGAGATCACAGTGCACTTTGGCCAACCCAGTCTGCCACTCCGTTACGGTGGTCAGAACTGGGTCGTTTCCAGGGGACGCGACGTGGACGCAAGCACTGTGGGGTGGTCCCCCACCCCAACCTAACCTAACCTAACCCAACCTAACCTTTTTTTTTTTTTTTTTTTTTTTTTTTTTTTTTTTTTTTATGGCTGGGAAAAAATGCATTACGCATACCCTCCCATCGGGGGATAAGAGGGGTATGTGGGACTCCCCGGGTCTGACCCGGTATACCCACTAAAACGACCCAGCGACATTCCCGCTTCGTCCGAGTGGCGGGGGACTGGGAAACCGGCGTAGCCTTTACGTCCAGTCCTCCGCCGACGATTGCCCTTCATGGCGGGCCCCTCACAGGGGCCCGGGAATGACCGACGAAGGTGGTGACGGGTGCAATGCGGGCGAAGGCACCCCCGTGCCTGTCGCCCGCCCGTCGCCACCAGGAGGAGGGAGAGGACGGCGCCCTCTCCGACCCCTTCTTCGTCTGCGGAGCGGCGCAGCGAGAGGGTCGTCCTCCCGCTCGCGCTCCGCCTCCTCCTTTTGCGAGATTACGTCCTCGCAAAAGGAGGCGACCGCTGCCCAGGCCTCCTCGCTCGCCAGCATGGCGTTGACGACGCCGGGAAGCGAGAGGTCTGGTCCAATTACCGCGGTCAGGCTGCGGCGCGGCTCGGACCAAGCCGGGCACACCTCGAGGGTGTGTTGCGCCGTGTCCTCCGGCGCGCCGCAGTCGTGGCACGCCGGGGTCTCCTCCCTCCCGATCCGGTGAAGGTGCGATCCGAAACAGCCATGCCCGGATAACACCTGCACCAGACGGAACGAGAGGAAACCGTGGGACCGCTCGAGCCAGCTCCGTAGAACCGGACCGAGCGCGTCCAACGTCCGGCGGCCAAAGGCGGCGGCGGCGAGGTCCTCCGTCCAGTGGAGGACGATGGCATCCTTTGCCTCCCGCCGCACGGCCTCCCGCTCTTCGGCGACGGGGCGCTCCCCGAGCGCCTTCCGGCGCGCCGTCCACTCGTACACTCTGGCGAGCACCCATGCCTCCAACTCCCAAGGAGGGGTGCCGGCCAGAGCGCACGCCGCGGAAAAGCCCACCGAGCGGTAGGCCCTCGCCACCCGCTGTGCAATGGCCCTTTGGGGCCTTCGGATGGCGGTCGCATTCTCCCTCCTGTGGAGGGAGTCCGCCCAGATGGGGGCCCCGTAAAGGGCCATGCTCCTCAATATGCCTGCGTACAGGCGCCGGCATTTCGCCTTGGGCCCCCCCAGGTTCGGGAGGAGCCACGAGAGGGGTCCGCGGCCTTCAACAGGCGCGTCGACAGCCCGCTGAAATGCGGGCCGAAGCGCCACCTGTCGTCCAGCACCAGCCCCAGATACTTCATCTGGGGCTGGAAACCTAACCTAACCTTTTTTTTTTTTTTTTTTTTTTTTTTTTTTTTTTTTTATCGCTGGGAAAAAATGCATTACGCATACCCTCCCATCGGGGGATGAGAGGGGTATGTGGGACTCCCCGGGTCTGACCCGGTATACCCACTAAAACGACCCAGCGACATTCCCGCTTCGTCCGAGTGGCGGGGGACTGGGAAACCGGCATAGCCTTTACGTCCAGTCCTCCGCCGACGATTGCCCTTCATGGCGGGCCCCTCACAGGGGCCCGGGAATGTTCGACGAAGGTGGTGACGGGTGCAATGCGGGCGAAGGCACCCCCGTGCCTGTCGCCCGCCCGTCGCCACCATGAGGAGGGAGAGGACGGCGCCCTCTCCGACCCCTTCTTCGTCTGCGGAGCGGCGCAGCGAGAGGGTCGTCCTCCCGCTGGCGCTCCGCCTCCTCCTTTTGCGAGATTACGTCCTCGCAAAAGGAGGCGACCGCTGCCCAGGCCTCTTCGCTCTCCAGCATGGCGTTGACGACGCCGGGAAGCGAGAGGTCCGGTCCGATTACCGCGGTCAGACCGCGGCGCAGCTCGGACCAAGCCGGGCACACCTCGAGGGTGTGCTGCGCCGTGTCCTCCGCCGCGCCGCAGTCGTGGCACGCCGGGGTTTCCTCCCTCCCGATCCGGTGCAGGTGCGATCCGAAACAGCCATGGCCGGACAACACCTGCACCAGACGGAACGAGAGGAAACCGTGGGACCGCTCGAGCCAGCTCCGCAAAACCGGTCCGAGCGCGTCCAACGTACGGCGGCCAAAGGCGGCGTTGGCGAGGTCCTCCGTCCAGTGGAGGACGATGGCGTCCTTCGCCTCCCGCCGCACGGCCTCCCGCTCTTCGGCGACGGGGCGCTCCCCGAGAGCCTTTCGGCGCGCCGTCCACTCATACACTCTGGCGAGCACCCAAGCCTCCAACTCCCAAGGAGGGGTGCCAGCCAGAGCGCATGCCGCCGAGAAGCCCACCGAGCGGTAGGCCCTCGCCACCCGCTGTGCAATGGCCCTTTGGGGCCCTTTGAAGCCGAATTGGGCGTCCGACAGATCCGGCCCTACCCCCCGCAAATGGCTGTCAAGCCGGGAGGCGACAATCCCCTCGAACAACTTACCGACCTCATCGAGCAGGACGATAGGCCGGTATGCCGAGGGGGAGTCCACCGGGCGGCCCTCCTTTCGGAGGAGGCATAACTGCCCCTCCTTCCACAGTTTCGGGAACCTCCCAGCCGTAAAGCACGCGCTGAAGAGGTCCCGAAACCTGTCCTCCATGCCGGAGGCGGCGATCGCCAGCACCCGTGCGGGGACGCCGTCTGGTCCGGGGGCCGTCTTCTTTGCGCGGAGGCTGAGAACCCCCGCGTAGAACACCGCCGCCGTCACCGGGGGGACCTCCTCTTCCGGCAATGCCGCCCCTTGCGGGGGATCCATCGTTGGTGGGGTGAAGTCGGTCCTGCGCGGAAACAGGGACCGGACCACCCCATCCAGCAACGGTGGATCGAGGGTCTCCGACAGTGGGGGACCATAGGGGCGTAACTGGTTCCGCGCCGCCTTATATGGTCTCCCATAGGGATCCCTATCGAGACCCTCCAGCATCTCGGCCCTCGCCGAGTCTTGAGCAGCGCCCATTGCAGACTTGAGGACCGTCGTCGCCTCTCGGTAAGAGGCGTACAGGCGGTCCTCTTCTGCCCGGTCTCGGTTTTGGGCGCTGCGCCGTCGGCTCCGCGTGTAGGCCCTTCTGGCCGCCACGCAGGTGGCCCGGAGTCCCTCCAGCTCCTCCGTCCACCAGTAGACGGCACGACGGGGAGGCGGACGGCGAGACCGAGGCATGCTGGAGTTGCACACTTCGGTCAGGGACCCTCTGAGCTGGACCGCAGCGGCGTCCACGTCCAGGAACTCGACAGGGGGCGACAGCCAGTCCTGGAGGAAGGCCGCCTCCTTGGCTGCCTCCCGGTCCAGGCGGGTGAGTGCCCACCGCGGGAAGGGAGATTGCCCAGCACGGGTCATCCCCCTCCCCCCCTGCTGGGTGGAGATGTCGAACCGCACATATCGGTGGTCCGACAACGTCTCCACCATCTCTACCCGCCAGTTGACGACGCGGGCGGCCAGCGTGGGGGTGGCAAACGAGACGTCCACCACCGACCCACCCTGTTGCCGCACACACGTGTGGACCGCCCCCCTGTTGAGGAGGGACACACCACTTGAGGCCGCCCAAAACTCGACGGCGCGTCCCCGGACGTTGCAACCGGTGGCCGGGTTGCCCCAGGCCGCCGACTTAGCGTTCAGGTCGCCCAACACCAGAACTTGGCGTGGCGCCGCCCTCCCTTTGACTGCGGTGAGGATCTCGAGGAAATCCTCAAAGTCCGAGAGAGGGCGGTTTGGGGAGAAATAGACCCCCACCAGGGCCATGTCTCCCCAGGCGGCGGCCACGTATCCCGGTCCCCTCTCTAAGAGCGAGAGGGGAGGGGAGTCTGTGGAAGACCGCGCCACCAACGCCACCAAGCCGTCCCGGTCGCCCAGCCAACGGCCAGGGACCGAGTAGGGTTCGGCGACCACCGCCAAGTCCACCAACCACTCAGCCATGGTCTGCATCAGCAGATCCTGGGCTGCCCTGCAGTGGTTGGTGTTCGCCTGGAGGATGCGATGTTCGACCCTATCCATTAGTCGGACATAGCACCCCCCTCCGCAGCCGCCGCAGGAACGACGGGGTCAGCGGCAGCAGCAGCGGGCCTGGTCGGCGCCAACGCTTTGCCACGCTTAGGGGGAGGATTGCAGTTCCTCCCCTTCATTACGTGGCCTGCCAGGCGGCCACTGGCGGCACAC
The DNA here is from genome assembly GCA_950022955.1 of Xestia ashworthii. Lineage (NCBI taxonomy): Eukaryota > Metazoa > Arthropoda > Insecta > Lepidoptera > Noctuidae > Xestia > Xestia ashworthii. Next base: position 25,178,211 of record OX465558.1, on the reverse strand, counting down.
ACCGCGCAGTGCGGCGCGGCGGCCTCGCAAGATACGGCTTTGTGGCCGTTCTTGCCGCAGCGGTAGCATGTGTCCGTCCTGTCTACTGTGGACGGACACATGGGGCGGGTGTGCCCGATGCCGAAGCACCGGAAACACCGCAGAGGCTGGTCCTCAAGTGCCCGGACTGCACCCGAGCTAAAGCCAACTGTAAGCCGTCCCTTGGAAAGGACGGCTTTGGCAGCGGCGATGGGGCACTCGAGGCGAATGGTGCCCATGCCGCCGCGTCCGGGTCTTATGTCGCGGCCTTGGACCGCCGCGACGCCACAGCCCCCTACCGCTGCGACCGCCGCAACCACCTCCTCCTTGGTGACGGAGTCGTCGAGCTCCGTCACCTCGATGGCCGCTGACTTCACCGGTCGGGCCACCTTCGCCGAGTCCGCGATGACCTCCTGCAGCTTTGCTGCAAATAGGTCAGCGTGGGCACTCCCCTCGGCCCCTGGGAACTCAAAAATACGAGCCCCCGCTTGTGTCCGCCGGCAAGACACGCTGCCGATCCCCAGTTGGGTGGGATCGGCATTGGCACGCGCCCGCACCAAGACGGACGCGTACGTCTCCCCACGCTCCGCCGCCTCCGCAGTGAGTGTCACCACGACGGCAGCGGTTTTTGGGGGGACAAGCCTCCCCTTTCCTTTTCCCTTCCCCTTCCCTGGTCCCTTGCCGGTCGTCTGCGACCGACTGGGAGCGGTAGTGGCGGGGACAGCAGGTACGGCCTTTGCCGACTTCTTGCCCCTGCCCTTTCCCTTGCGGACCACATCCGTCCACTCGTTGGACGGGGTGGTGGCAGGGAGTAGGGTGTCTTCCGCCTGGGAGGAGGACGGCCCCGGCTCACTCGGCTGCCTCTTATCCGCCGCAAGCGGCGGCCGGAGGCGCTGCTCCGGCAAGAGCCGGTCCTCAATGCCCGCTAAGCAGGCCCTTGTGAAGGCCCTCTCCTCCATCACAACCTTGCGGATGATATCCTCAAGGTTGGAGGATGGGCCTTCTGCCGCAGGGCTTGTCCGGGCCTCTTGTGGCCGGGCCGTGGCATCAGCCAGCTTCTGATGAAGCTGGCTGACCTCCGACTGCAGGCGATCGACCTTCGCCTGCAGTTGCCGCGTCTCGTCAGTGGTCGTGCGACGGACCAACTCCGCGACGACACCGCGCATGCTCGCGGCCCGGCTCTTGAGGGCCTTCTGAAAGGTGCCCTTTAGGTTTGAGGACTTGGAGGCGACCTCTACGATCTCATCCTCGTCCTCCTCCGCCATCCTCTCCAGCTCCGCAATAGAGTGGTCCGCGTACAGGACGCGGGACGCACCGTACCCGGACTTGGCCCGAGCGGCGTGCGCCCGCTTCTCCTTGGCGGCAACCTTTTCCTCCAGCTCTTGCTGGAGCTGCGCTCGTCGGGCGAGGTCCAACTGGCGTTGGGCGTCCGCGAGCCCAACGTTGTGGGTATCCGCGGCCTTGGTCGTCGGCTTTTTAGCCTTGGACCCCGAGGCCTGGGAACCCTCGGAACCACCGCTCAGGTGGACCCGCTTCCGCGAACGAGAGTCGTTCGCGTCCGACACACTGAACAGTGAGTCGTTGTCGGACGACTCGTCCGCCAAAAAGCCTGCCGCAGACGGCGCGCGGCTGGCTTCAGACGCCGGAGCGTCAGGGTGGCCCTGAGAAGGGCCTTTGGGTTGGCCCTTAGAAGGGCCTTTGGGTTGGCCCTGAGAAGGGCCTTTGGGTTGGCCCTGAGAAGGGCCTTTGGGTTGGCCCTGAGAAGGGCCTTTAGGTTGGCCCTGAGAAGGGCCTTGGAGTTGGCCCTGAGAAGGGCCTTTTGGTTGGCCCTGAGAAGGGCCCTGAGGTTGGCCCTGAGAAGGGCCTTTAGGCTGGCCCTGAGAAGGGCCTTTGGTCTTTAAAAATCGCCCGGAGGCGCTACGCGTTAGTTTAGACATAGTCTCCGACAGTTCGTTTACACAAGGCAAGATAAAATCGCAACGAGATCACAGTGCACTTTGGCCAACCCAGTCTGCCACTCCGTTACGGTGGTCAGAACTGGGTCGTTTCCAGGGGACGCGACGTGGACGCAAGCACTGTGGGGTGGTCCCCCTGTGGGGTGGTCCCCCAACCTAACCTTTTTTTTTTTTTTTTTTTTTTTGTTGCCGGGGTGGAAAATCCTCAATGGATGTCCTCCGCCCTGGGGAGAGCGGAGGGGTCTGTCAGACTCGTACTGACTAAAAACCACCCCGGTGTTCCCTTCCCACACTTGCACCGGGGATCATGGGAACTAGTGCGCCTTCCACGATCCCCGGCTAGTGCCGGCCCGCCACTGCGGGCCTCCTCAGGTCTGCGGGAGGAGTGAGGTGTACTCCTCCCGCGACGTCCTATAGGGGCGCGCGCGGAACACTACGCGCCACCGCCTCGGGTCCAGTAATTCGGCGGGGCGGCGGACCTCCCCAAGTCCACCGTCCCTCTGGACCCGTCTAGGGGGGCTGGAAGAGGGCATTGTCCGCCCTCCGCCGACGCCCGGTTCGTCTGCTGCGGGTCGGGAGAGTGGTCTCGACCTCCCTCAACCTCTCCGCAGCCTCCTTCTGTGAGATGACCGTTTCACAGAAGGAGATCACCGCATCCCACGACTCTGCGCTCCCGACCATCGCGCGAGCGACGGCCGGCAACGACAGATCGGTTCCCACTTCTGTCACGAGGGCACGGCGCGGCTGCTCCCATGCGGCACACTCTGCCAGCGTGTGCCGCGCCGTGTCCTCCAGACAGTGGACGCAGTGATGACACCGAGCGTCCGGCTCCCTGTTTATGCGACACAGGTACTTCCCGAAGCAACCATGCCCCGAGAGTACCTGCGTCGCCCGAAACGACAAGGAGCCATGCCTCCTCTCGAGCCATTCCTCGAGCACCGGTCGGATCGCCTCGATGGTAGCGAGGCCGGCGGTAGGGCGTAAAAGCCTGTCCCGCCACTCCGCCACAAGGACCTCGCGGAGCTGAGACCGACGCAGATCGATCTCTCGCTGCATCGGTCCACCGCCCCGCGTCCGCACCTCCTCGCGCCACCGGTAAAGCGACGCGAGGACTCTCGCCTCTAGGTCCCAAGGTGGCGACCCGGCCAGTGCACAAGCCGCCTCGTAGGAGACTGTGCGATACCCCCTGATTGACCTGACGGCCATCGCCCTCTGCGGTTTCCGCAGCATCGCGATGCTGCCGGCCGTCAAGTCAGAGGCCCACACCGGGGCCCCGTACAGGGCCATGGATCGCAAGACCCCTAGGTACAGTCTCCTACAGGCGGTGCTCGGCCCCCCTAGATTGGGAAGCAGCGTTGCAAGCGCGCCCGCAGCGCCCATCAACTTGGGCGCCAGTCGCCGGAAGTGGGGGCCGAAGTTCCAATGGCTGTCGAGCACCAATCCCAGATACTTCATGGTGGACTCGACAGCGATCGGGGTCCCCCCTACCACAATTTGTGATCCCGGCGGCGGCGCCCGCCGGCGGCCGTGAAAGACCACAGCCTCCGACTTGTTGAGGGCCACCTCCAGGCCCAGGCGCCGTATGCGGCCCACAACCTGTGAGACCGCACAGGTCGCTAGCAACGCTGCCTCCCTGTACGAGCTCCCCCGGGCCGTGACCAGCGTGTCGTCTGCGTAACACACCAAGGCCACTCCCGGTTGGAGCTCGCCCCTCAGCACCCAGTCGTACCCGATGTTCCACAGGGGTGGGCCAACGACCGAACCCTGTGGAACACCGCACGACATGTCGCGCTGGCCTCCGCCGTCGCGTCCCGAGTAGGTGACACACCTTTCCGCCAAATAAGCCCCAACGATGCGGCGGAGGTACGGGGGCACCCTGTGGTAACACAGCGCCTCCCGAATACAGCTCCAGGGCAGGGTGTTGAAAGCGTTGGAGATGTCCAAGGACACCGCCAACATCACCCCGCCCCGGGACACCGCTTCCTCCGCCAGGACTCTTACCCGCAATATGGCGTCCACAGTGGAGCGCCCACGCCGGAAGCCGAACTGGCTGTCGTCCAGATCCGGCCCCTCTCTGTACAAGTGGCCGGCGAGGCGGGCAGCGATAATCCGCTCAAAAAGCTTACCCACCTCGTCCAGCAGCACTAAGGGCCGGTACGCAGACGGCGACTCCGCTGGGCGCCCCGCCTTCCTGAGCAGGACCAGGCGACCCTTTTTCCACTCCCTAGGGAATTGGCCCTGCTCAAGACATGCGGTGAAAAGTCCTCTCAGCTGGGGCTCTAGCTCCTTCAGAGCGAGGGCGAGCGCAACGCCGGGAACTCCGTCAGGCCCCGGGGCAACGGTCTTGGCCCGAAGCCGCGTTATCGCCACCCTCATCTCTGCTTGTGTCACCTCTGGGACGCTGACGTCCTCCTCATCCGTTGGCTCTGTGGCTGTGGGCAAAGCCATCGGTGGTGGAACATGTTCCTCTCTAGCAGGGAAGAGCGTTGCGACCACTTCCTGCAACAGCTCAGGCTGCAGGCTCTCGGTGAGTGGGGGTGCCCAGGCACGAAGTTTCCCTCGGACCGCACGGTAAGGGCGCCCCCACGGATTCACGTCGAGAGCCGACAGCATCTCCTCCCTGGCTCGAGTCTTAGCCTCACCGACGGCCAGCCACAGAGCCTCCTTGGCCGCGCGGTACACCTCATACCGCGCGGCCTCTTCCTCCGGAACCCGGCGACGTCTCCTGCGGTAATGGCTGTACTGGCGTCTCGCCTCCACGCACGTCACGCGCAGCTGCGCGATGACGGCGGACCACCAGTACAGCTGGCGTCTTGTGGGTTGGGTGACACGGGGCATTGACGCGTCGCAGATTTGCGTCATCGCCCCGCGGAACCACTGCGCCTCCGCTTCGACGTCGACGGGTTCGTTTGGCTCTCGGACCCAGGCCTGGAGGATTGCGGCCTCCTCGAGAAGTCCCCCCAACCTAACCTAACCTAACCTAACCTAACCTTTTTTTTTTTTTTTTTTTTTTCTCGATGTGGAAATCCTCAATGGATGTCCTCCGCCCTGGGGAGAGCAGAGGGGTCTGTCAGACTCGTACTGACTAAAACCACACCGGTGTTCCCTCGCACACTTGCGTCAGGGGGCAACGGGATCTGATGCGACTTCCGCTGCCCCGGACTAGTGCTGGCCCGTTTGACCTACGGGCCTCGTCCCAGGGGGAGTGAGGTGTAAAACTCCCCCCGCTACGTCTATGAGAGGCGCAACGCACAACGCGCCGCCGTCTCGGGTCCAGTGTGATGGGGGGCGACGGATGTCCCCGAATCCGCCGCCCCTGGACCAATTTAGGGGGGCCGGAAGAGGGCGTTGTCAGCCCTCTGCCGACGCCCGGTGCGTCTGCTGCGGGATGGGCGGGAGCTGGTCATCTCCCTCTCCCTTTCCGCAGCTTCCTTCTGCGACATGATGGTCTCGCAGAAGGATATCACCGCGTCCCAGGACTCTGCGCTGCCGACCATCGAGCGAACGACGGCCGGCAGCGACAGGTCTCCTCCTACCTCTGCAACGAGGGCACGGCGCGGCTCATCGAAAGCGGCACACTCGGCCAGCGTATGCCGCGCCGTGTCCTCCGAACAATGGACGCAGTGATGGCACCGGGCGTCCGGCTCCCTGCTTAGGGACACAGGTACTTCCCGAAGCAGCCGTGCCCCGAGAGTACCTGTGTCGCCCGGAAAGTCAGAGAGCCGTGCTTCCTCCCGAGCCAGTCGTCGAGTACTGGCCGGATCGCCTCGATTGTGTTGAGGCCGGCGGTAGGGAGGTCTAGCCTCCCCCGCCATTCCGCCACCATGACCTGTCGGAGCTGAGACCGGTACACCGTAATCTGTCGCTGCACCAGCCTCTCGCCCCGATGTTCGGCCTCCTCACGCCACTGGTACAGTGTCGCGAGGGTCTTCGCCTCCAGGTCCCATGGCGGGGATCCGGCCAGTACGCAAGCCGCCTCGTAGGAGATCGTGCGATATCCCCGTACGACCCTGACGGCCATCGCTCTCTGCGGTCTGCGCAGGACTGCGATAGTGCGGGCCGTCAGGTCGGTCGCCCATATCGGGGCCCCATAAAGGGCCATCGATCGCACGATCCCCACGTACAACCGCCTGCAGGCGGAGCTCGGGCCCCCCAGATTGGGAAGCAGCGTTGACAGCGCGCCCGCCGCGCCCATCAACTTGGGCACCAGCCGCTGAAAGTGGGGGCCGAAGTCCCAACGGCTGTCGAGCACCAATCCAAGGTATTTCATGGTTGACTCGACAGCGATCGGGACCCCCCCGACCACAATGTGTGATCCCAGTGGCGGTGCCCGTCGGAGGCCATGAAATGCGATGGCCTCCGACTTGTTGAGGGCCACCTCCAGGCCCAGGCGCCGTATGCGGCTCACCACCTGTGAGACCGCAGCCGTAGCCAGCAACGCTGCTTCCCTGTACGAGCTGCCCCGGGCCGTGACCAGCGTGTCGTCCGCATAACACGTCAGGTTCACTCCCGGCGGGAGCTCGCACCGCAAAACCCAGTCGTATCCGATGTTCCACAGGGGTGGGCCCAGAACCGAGCCCTGTGGAACACCGCACGACATCTCGCGACGGCCTATGCCGTCGCGTCCCATGTAGGTGACACACCTCCCCGAAAGATACGCCCCCACGATGTTGCGGAGGTAGGAAGGCACCCTATGGTATCGCAGGGCCTCCCTAATGCAACTCCAGGGCAGGGTGTTGAACGCGTTGGAGATGTCCAGAGACACCGCCAGCACCACCCCACCCTGGGAAACCGCTTCCTCCGCCAGGACTCTTACTCTCCTGATGGCGTCGATGGTAGAGCGCCCACACCGGAAGCCAAACTGGCTGTCGTCCAGGTTCGGCCCCACCGTGCACATGTGGCTGACGAGGCGGTCTGCGATTACTCGCTCGAACAACTTGCCCGCCTCGTCCAGCAGCACTATGGGCCGATAAGCGGACGACGAGTCCGCCGGGCGCCCCGCCTTCCTGAGCAGGACCAGTCGACCAGCTTTCCACCTGTTAGGGAAATGGCCCTGCTCAAGGCACGCCGAGAAGAGTCCCCTCAGTGGGGGCTCCAGCTCTTTCAGGGCGAGGACTAGAGCGCGGCCAGGCACTCCGTCGGGCCCCGGAGCAGTGTTTTTTGCCCGGAGCCGCATCACGGCCGCGCTCATCTCCGCCTGTGTCACCTCTGGGACGGTTTCGCTCTCCTCTTGTTCGGGCTCTGCAGCTGTGGGCGGAGCCATCGGCGGTGGCTCATGCTCGGCTCTCTCAGGAAAGAGAGCCGAGACCACTCGCTCCAGAAACTGCGGCTCGAGACCTTCCGTCAGCGGGGGGGCCCATGGCCGAAGTTTCCCTCGGACCGTACGGTAAGGGCGCCCCCACGGATCCCCGTCTAGGGTCGCGAGCAGCTCCTCTCTGGAGCGCGTCTTCGACTCGCCGATGGCCAGCCACAGAGCCTCCTTGGCCGCGCGGTACACCTCATACAGCGCGGCTTCTTCGTCGGGATCCCGGCGACGTCTCCTCCGACATCGCGTGTACGGGCGTCTGGCGTCTGCGCATGCGACGCGCAGCTGCTCAACCTCGATGCACCACCAGTACACGCGGCGCCTTGCGGACAGAGGGGAGACGCGTGGCATGGACGCGTCGCAAATTTGCGTCATCGCGTCGCCAAACCACTGCGCCTCCTGTTCGACGTCGACGGGACCGACGGTAGCCGACTCCCGAACCCAGGCCAGGACGATGGTGGCTTCCTCGAGAGCCTCCTGGTCGAGGCGTTTCAGAGCCCAACGCGGGCCGTCTCTCCGGGGGGCCGATTGGCTACGACCTCCAGCGGTTTGGGCGGAGACGTCGAAGCGTATGTATCGGTGGTCCGATAGCGTCTCCACCTCCACTTCCACGTGCCAATCATGAACACGGTGCACGACAGCGGGGCTAGCGAATGAGACATCCACTATGGACCCGCCCCGCTGTCGCACACACGTGTAGGCCGAACCCCGGTTCAAGACGGCCAGGCCCGTCGTAATGGCCCACTCCTCTAGCGCATCGCCTCTCGGGTCTGTGACCGGGGATCCCCACGCCGCAGATTTGGCGTTCAGATCACCGAGAAGCAGTATGGGCCGAGGGTGAGACCGGCCGACGACGGCACCCAACTCGACAAGGAAACTCTCGAATTCGGCGAGACTCCTGTTGGGCGAAAAGTATGCCCCGATCGTGACGATCCCGTTCACAAGGGCGGCAACCCAACCGTGACCCCGGGATACATCGACAAGAGTCGCGCCGATGATGGCCACCAGGCCGTCCAGATCCCCTGCCCAGTTTTCCCGGGGGGGGATAAAATACGGCTCAGCGACCACCGTCACATTTATCGACCACTGCGCCATGCTCAGGACCAAGAGATCCTGTGCTCTGGTGCAGTGGTTGATATTCGCCTGAAGGAAATGGAGTGCCATTACTAACACTCCATTTCTTCGGTTCGTCCCATGACTGGCCGGGAGTCGGCCTCAGAGGTGCTAGGGGGTGCGGCCCCCGCAGCCTTGGTCCAACGCTTGCTGCGCTTTCTGGGCGCGCCGCAAGCGTTGCTGCCTATTCGGTGCCCCGCGGACTTTCCTGCAGCTGTACACAGACTGCAGTTTGGCTCCGCGGAGCACTGGGCCGCCTTATGGCCAGGCTGACCGCAGCGATAACACAGATCGCTGCGGTCTGTTTCGCAGGTGCACCGTGCTCGGACGTGCCCTTTCTCCAGGCACCGGAAACACTGCATGGCCCGGGGTGCCAGGAGTTTTACCCTCGCTGACACCCAGCCCACCAGAAGACGGCCCGTGTCGGCGACTTGCTTGGCCGCAGCCACCGGACACCGCACCCAGATGGTGCCTAGCCCGCCAGCATTAACGCGGATGTCGCCCGCCCGCACATTTTCAGGCGAACATCCGCCACTCCGAGCTATGGCCGCCACCACCTCCTCTGGGGTCACGGAGTCGTCCAAGCCGTCGACGCGAACCTCAGCCGTCTTGATGGGCCTGGACACCCGGGCCTCCTCGGGGTTGAGGACGTCCCTCAGCTTTGCAGCTAGAGCGTCCGCCCTCTCAGTGCTACTGGTCCCCGCCAACTCAAACATCTTGGCCCCCGTGGCAGCCGTTCTAAAACGGAAGCCGTCCGGGGTGCCAAAATCGGCGAAGACCAGTTTGCCCCTCGCCTCCGCCAGTACCTTTTGGTAGGTAACTCCCCGCTCCTTGGCTTCGGGCTGAAGTGTAACCACCACAGCCTCGGAGCGAGGGACGCGGATTCTCGGGGCTTGCCCCTTGGAGGCCGGTGCGGTCTTGGCCTTGCGTCCCCTCTTCCGTCTCTTCTTGCGGCTTTCGGCCGTCTTCCATTCCCCGTTTTCTTTGGGGGACGAGCTGCTCTCCTGAGGGGGCTTTTTCGTCTCTTTCCCCGCCTGTTTGGCCCCCTTTGTGGGTTTCTTGGGCTTCTGCGTGGCTGCTTTGGTCATCGGCGACGGCTTCTTTGGGGCAGGTGGCGCTTCAGCCACTTGGGCCCACGTCGGCCCAGCCACCGCTGGTGCAGGCTCTGCCTCTTTCCTCCGTGTATCGGCCGCCAGCGGCGGACGAAGCCTGACAGGGGGGTTGAGCCTGGGCTCTAGGTTGTCAAATCGGGCAGTCATTATATTCAACAGCCGGCTGAACTGGTCCTCCCCCAAAGACCCGTTCTGTGGCAGGGCACGACTGTCCGTAGTCGGTACACCCTGCTGCCGGCTGAAGTCCGCCCTCAGGGCGCTGACCTCCTGCTGGAGCTCCTCCATTCTCGTATGGAGACGGTAATTCTCCTCTCGGAGTTTCACCGTCTCCTCTGAGGTCGTTCGATCAAGGAGGACGTCCATCGCCTCCTTGATGGCACTCGCCGCCTCTTTTAGGGCTCGCGTGAACGTGCCCTTCAGGTTGCCTGATTTCGTGGCCACCTTCAGGACGACGTCCACGCCGTCCAGCACTTGACGGCTAAGGGCTTCTGCCGTTAAGCCCTCAGGAGTTGTGGCGGTCTGCGAACGCCTCTCCCTTGCCAGACGAGCCAACTCAGCGACTTCGTCGGTCGCAATGGCCTTCCGGCCCTCTCGCCTCGCGGCATTGAGCTCCGTCCGGATGCTCAACAGTGTAATGGAGGCATCCCCTTGCTCCACCTGCATAGCCCCGTCGGAGTCGCTCACTGGCTTATCAGGGGGCTTTAGGAACCGGTCTCGGGAGTCGCTTGACGCTGCAGGGACGCTCGTTCCGGAACGTGGTCCGCGTCCTCTGCCTCTCCGTGGTGTCGACACCTTGGGGGCCGGCAGGTTCTCCTCACTTGAGGACAAGCCCACCGAGCCCGCATCCGACCCACAGTCACGCGGCCGCTTCCCCCAAAACTTGGAGCGAACGGCCGCAACTGGCTGTGGTGTCATTGGTTGTGGAGTCACTGGCTGTGGAGTCACTCTGGAAAGGGGGGTGACCGCGCTGTCGGAGGTTTCCGACAGCACAGTCACCCTCTCCAGAACGACTCGCGGTTCTGCTGGAGCCTCTACTCCCGTCTTTAGTGGCGTAGTGCCGGAATCTGACACTGCGTCCTTCGCGCGATGCGGTATAAAAGAGGTCAGGTCTTCAAAGGACCGTGACCTTGTTGAGCCTCCTCGGCTCTGGTTGCAATTTGCAAGCGGAAGACGATTGGTGCCCTCCCCAGAATACGGGGGGCTTGACGATCCGTGGATCGTGGCGGATTCTCCAACTGCTGAGCAGCTGGTACCGCCCTGGGGTAGTATTTTGCAATGCGTCTTTTTCATTTTTTTTTTGTTGTTCCTTTTAAGGGTGTGGTCCCTGTCTCCCTTCTTCATCGTCTATATAAATATATAAACATATATATATACTAACACATTAATAAATAAATTTATAAATATACATACTTATACATTATTATCCCTCCCCTCCTCCTTGATCCATCATCACGACGATTCGCCACGCTCACAGTCACGTCTGATGGGCAGACGCGTACCAGAGAGCGACGAATCCCGTGACCAAAGATGAAGGAGGATCTCCACCCCTGATTCACTCCCCGAGAACTTCGAGGAGTGAATCACTAATCATGCACCGTCCGATGACCCCGTTCCGTGAGCCATCGCACGGTACACGATGAAGAAACCCCGCCCTGATTCACTCCCCGAAAACTTCGAGAAGTGAATCATCAATCACGTACCGTGCGATAAGCCCGCGAGCCATCGCACGGTACATGACGAAATCCTCCAAAATGCACATCGAACCCCGCACGATAGACCCGCACGTTATCGCACGACGAACGATGTGACCCCTCCCCAGAATATTAGCCGCGACAGTAACATTTCCCAAGGGATGAGAATTTCTTCTCATTCCTCGAGGAAGGATACTGTCGCGCCCAGGGTGCACCAGCCCAGCAGCTGCTCTTTCCTCCAGACGTATCGAGAGGGACCAGCAGCTGCCAGACAAACGTGGAGGAATTCTGACGCACCCCAACCTAACCTAACCTAACCTTTTTTTTTTTTTTTTTTTTTTTTTTTGTTGCCGGGGTGGAAAATCCTCAACGGATGTCCTCCGCCCTGAGGAGAGCGGAGGGGTCTGTCAGACTCGTACTGACTAAAAACCACCCCGGTGTTCCCTTCCCACACTTGTACCGGGGATCATGGGAACTAGTGCGCCTTCCACGATCCACGGCTAGTGCCGGCCCGCCACTGCGGGCCTCCTCAGGTCTGCGGGGGGAGTGAGGTGTACTCCTCCCGCGACGTCTTATAGGGGCGCGCGCGGAACACTACGCGCCACCGCCTCGGGTCCAGTTATTTAGCGGGGCGGCGGACCTCCCCAAGTCCGCCGTCCCTCTGGACCCGTTCAGGGGGGCCGGAAGAGGGCGTTATCCGCCCTCCGCCGACGCCCGGTTCGTCTGCTGCGGGTCGGGAGAGTGGTCTCCACCTCTCTCAACCTCTCCGCAGCCTCCTTCTGTGAGATGACCGTTTCACAGAAGGAGATCACCGCATCCCACGACTCTGACGGCCGGCAGCGACAGATCGGTTCCCACTTCTGTCACGAGGGCACGGCGCGGCTCCTCCCATGCGGCACACTCTGCCAGCGTGTGCCGCGCCGTGTCCTCCAGACAGTGGACGCAGTGATGACACCGAGCGTCCGGCTCCCTGTTTATGCGACACAGGTACTTCCCGAAGCAACCATGCCCCGAGAGTACCTGCGTCGCCCGAAACGACAAGGAGCCGTGCCTCCTCTCGAGCCATTCCTCGAGCACCGGTCGGATCGCCTCGATGGTAGCGAGGCCGGCGGTAGGGCGTAAAAGCCTGTCCCGCCACTCCGCCACCAGGACCTCGCGGAGCTGAGACCGACGCAGATCGATCTCTCGCTGCATCGGTCCACCACCCCGCGTCCGCACCTCCTCGCGCCACCGGTAAAGCGACGCGAGGACTCTCGCCTCTAGGTCCCAAGGTGGCGACCCGGCCAGTGCACAAGCCGCCTCGTAGGAGACTGTGCGATACCCCCTGATTGACCTGACGGCCATCGCCCTCTGCGGTTTCCGCAGCATCGCGATGCTGCCGGCCGTCAAGTCAGAGGCCCACACCGGGGCCCCGTACAGGGCCATGGATCGCAGGACCCCCAGGTACAGTCTCCTACAGGCGGTGCTCGGCCCCCCTAGATTGGGAAGCAGCGTTGCAAGCGCGCCCGCAGCGCCCATCAACTTGGGCGCCAGTCGCCGGAAGTGGGGGCCGAAGTTCCAATGGCTGTCGAGCACCAATCCCAGATACTTCATGGTGGACTCGACAGCGATCGGGGTCCCCCCTACCACAATTTGTGATCCCGGCGGCGGCGCCCGCCGGCGGCCGTGAAAGACCACAGCCTCCGACTTGTTGAGGGCCACCTCCAGGCCCAGGCGCCGTATGCGGCCCACAACCTGTGAGACCGCACAGGTCGCTAGCAACGCTGCCTCCCTGTACGAGCTCCCCCGGGCCGTGACCAGCGTGTCGTCTGCGTAACACACCAGGGCCACTCCCGGTTGGAGCTCGCCCCTCAGCACCCAGTCGTACCCGATGTTCCACAGGGGTGGGCCAACGACCGAACCCTGTGGAACACCGCACGACATGTCGCGCCGGCCTCCGCCGTCGCGTCCCGAGTAGGTGACACACCTTTCCGCCAAATAAGCCCCAACGATGCGGCGGAGGTACGGGGGCACCCTGTGGTAACACAGCGCCTCCCGAATACAGCTCCAGGGCAGGGTGTTGAAAGCGTTGGAGATGTCCAAGGACACCGCCAACATCACCCCGCCCTGGGACACCGCTTCCTCCGCCAGGACTCTTACCCGCAATATGGCGTCCACAGTGGAGCGCCCATGCCGGAAGCCGAACTGGCTGTCGTCCAGATCCGGCCCCTCTCTGTACAAGTGGCCGGCGAGGCGGGCAGCGATAATCCGCTCAAAAAGCTTACCCACCTCGTCCAGCAGCACTAAGGGCCGGTACGCAGACGGCGACTCCGCTGGGCGCCCCGCCTTCCTGAGCAGGACCAGACGACCCTTTTTCCACTCACTAGGGAATTGGCCCTGCTCAAGACATGCGGTGAAGAGTCCTCTCAGCTGGGGCTCTAGCTCCTTCAGAGCGAGGGCGAGCGCGACGCCGGGAACTCCGTCGGGCCCCGGGGCAACGGTCTTGGCCCGAAGCCGCGTTATCGCCACCCTCATCTCTGTTTGTGTCACCTCTGGGACGCTGACGTCCTCGTCATCCGTTGGCTCTGTGGCTGTGGGCAAAGCCATCGGCGGTGGAACATGTTCCTCTCTAGCAGGGAAGAGCGTTGCGACCACTTCCTGCAACAGCTCAGGCTGCAGGCTCTCGGTGAGTGGGGGCGCCCAGGCACGAAGTTTCCCTCGGACCGCACGGTAAGGGCGCCCCCACGGATTCACGTCGAGAGCCGACAGCATCTCCTCCCTGGCTCGAGTCTTAGCCTCGCCGACGGCCAGCCACAGAGCCTCCTTGGCCGCGCGGTACACCTCATACCGCGCGGCCTCTTCCTCCGGAACCCGGCGACGTCTCCTCCGGTAATGGGTGTACTGGCGTCTCACCTCCACGCACGTCACGCGCAGTTGCGCGATGACGGCGGACCACCAGTACAGCTGGCGCCTTGTGGTTTGGGTGACACGGGGCATTGACGCATCGCAGATTTGCGTCATAGCCCCGCGGAACCACTGCGCCTCCGCTTCGACGTCGACGGGTTCGTTCGTCGTTGACTCCCGGACCCAGGCCTGGAGGATTGCGGCCTCCTCGAGAAGTTCCCTGTCGATACGCTTGTATGACCAGCGAGGACCGTCCATCCGCGGGGTCGGCGGGCGACCGCCCCCCGCAGTCTGGGTGGAGACGTCGAATCGAATATATCGATGGTCCGACAGCGTCTCCACCTCCACGGCAACTCGCCAGTCGCGTACACGGCCCGCAACAGCGGGGCTTGCAAACGACACGTCCACTATGGACCCGCCCCGCTGCCGCACGCACGTGTACACCGAGCCCCGATTTAGGACGGTCAAGCCGGTCTCAACCGCCCACTCCTCCAACACCTCACCCCTAGGATCGGTGATCGGGGATCCCCAAGCCGCGGACTTGGCATTGAGATCCCCGAGCAACAGCACCGGGCGAGGGTGGAACCGGCTCACGACGGCACCTAGCTCGACAAGGAACTCCTCGAAGTCAGCGAGACTCTTGTTGGGGGAGAAATACGCCCCAATTGTGACTATGCCGTCCACGAGGGCAGCCACCCAACCGTGTCCTCGGGACGGACTGCCAAGAGTCCCGCCAATGATGGCCACCAAACCGTCCAGGTCCCCTGCCCAGTTATCGCGAGGGGGGACAAAATACGGCTCGGCGACCACAGCCACGTTGATCAACCACTCCGCCATGCTCTGGAGCAACAGATCCTGAGCTCTGGCGGCGTGGTTGATATTCGCCTGGAGGAAACGGAGTTGTGCCATTAATGACACTCCATTTCCTCGGCTCCTCCTTCCCTGGGTCGGGAGTCGGGCTGTGGGAGAGGCGCAGGTTCTCCGACAGCTCGAGTCCTCCTATTCTTGGACTTGGGTGCCTTGCAGGCCTTCCCGCCAAGTCTGTGCTCCGAGCGTTTCCCTGCAGCTGCGCAAAGGCTGCAGTATGGCGCTACGGAGCACTGGACCGCCTTATGGCCGGGTCGACTGCAGCGGAAACATATTTCGCTGCGGTCGATTTGTGCAGTGCATTGTGCCCGGACATGCCCCTTTTCCAGGCACCGGAAGCACTGCACAGCCCGCCTTGGCAGGAGTTTGACCCTGGCAGACACCCAGCCCACCAGCAGTCGCCCGCCATCCGCTACCTTGTTCGCAGCCGCGACCGGGCACCGCACCCAAACAGTGCCCAGCCCATCCGCGCCGCTGCGAACTTCGCCCGCCGCCACATTGTCTGGCGGGCACCCACCGTTTTGGGCAATGGCCGCCACTACTTCCTCCGGGGTCACCGAGTCGTCCAGCCCCTCGACCCGCAATTCAGCCGTGGTCATGGGCCTGGACACTCGGGCGTCCTCTGGTTTGAGGACTTCCCGGAGTTTGGCGGCCAACTTGTCCGCCCTCTCCTGCCTTGCCGCACCCGACACCTGAAGCATCTTGGCACCCGTGGCTGCCGTCCTGAAGACGAAACCAGCCGGGGTGCCAAACTCGCTGAACTGAAGCTTCTGCTTCATTTCCGCCAGGACCGACTTGTAGGTCACTCCCCTGCTTACGGCTTCGGGCTGCAGTGTTATAACCACAGCCTCTGAGCGTGGGGTAGTGACCTTGGGTGGCCTCGTGCCCTCTGGTCGAGTCGGTACCTGGGGAGGCGTCGGCTGCGGCGTCCGCTTCTTGCGGCCCCTCTTCACCACCGTCGTCCAGGCCTCCTGGTTGGGAGGTGCGGACGCCGGGATCGTGGCCTCTTGGGAGGTAGGCGGCGCGGTCACACCCGCTGCCTTCCTCCTCTTTCTCTTTTTGCGGCGGCCTTCTCCAGCCACCGTCACCTGTGTGGGAGAAGCGGTCACCGGGGGCTGGGACGTCGGGATGAGGGGCGCGGACGCAACCTGTACCGGCGTCCCGGGCTCCACTGCGGGCTCTTTGACCCCCCCTGCAGGCCTCCGCGTGAGCTGCGCGGGCTTCGGCCTCGCGGGCTCTTCCATCCTCCGCCTATCTGCCGCAAGCGGGGGGCGGAGGCGCTCAGCTGGGGGCAGTCGAGACTCGATTGCCTCCAGGCGGGCACTCACCATGCCCCCACACTGCAGCATGCAGATTCTGGCCACCCTCTCTACGTCAGAATACCAGCGCTGTGGCATTTTTTAATGTTACAGCACCATGCTGAGATAGGGGCCTTTTGGCCTTGTTCAGGACCTTTCATTTCTTTTTATTTTTTTTATTTATTTTTTATCTATGTTTAGTTTTCAATATTCGTAAATAATGTTATTTTTATGTGTTTTGTCCTGTACGGGCCAATAAATGCTTTTTCTTTTCTTTCTTTTCTTTCTTTTTTTTTCTTTTCTACGTCGTAGTCCGACAGACTCAGAGTAGGTGGCGCTGCAGGTACAGGGGCCGACGAGGGAGCCGCTTGCTGTTGCCCGACATTTTGTAGAGCGGCAAACTGCCGTTTGAGGTCCTCCAGTTCGGATCGGAGACGGCTGTTCTCCGTCCACAACCTCGCCGTCTCTTCAGAGGTCGTGTGGTCATGGAGAACCAGAACCGCCTCCCTGATCCTCTCTGCCGCCTCTTTGAGGGCGCGTGTGAACGAGCCCTTCAGGTTGCCGGACTTGGTGGCAACCTTTAGGACGATGTCCACGCCGTCCATCACTTGGCGGCTGAGAGCCTCTGCTGTCAGACTCTCCCCATTGGCCGCCTGGGCAGACCACCACTCTCGGGCCTTACGGGCCATTTCGGCCACCTCATCGGCCGCGACCGCTCTACTTTGAGCGCGCTTCGCGGCATTGGCCTCCGCCTTTGTGCCCACAAGAGCGACGGTGACCCCTCCCTGGTCGTCGGTCGAGACCGCAGGTGATGCGCGATCTGACCCGCTTGGCACCGGCGTGTCGGGGCGCTTCAAGAAGCGGCCCCGGGTGTCGCGTGATGCTGCTGGACTGCCTGTCCCGCGACCTCTACCTCTCTTCGCTGTTGGCACTTTGGCGGCCGGCTGGTCCTCCTCACTAGAGGACAGACCCGCCGCCGAAACAGCGTCCGTCTGACCGTGCGAACGCTTCCCCCAAAACTTGGAGGAAACGGCCGCAGCAGCCAGCGATGCGTCGTCCGACTCCGACATGCTCACCCCCTCCAGAACCACGCATGGCTCTGCAGACGGCGCGCACCTCGGAGTGTCTGGAGCCTCTGCTCCCGTCCTTGCACCCGGTCTTGGGTCGGGTGGTTTGAAGGAGATCAGGTCTTCAAAAGACCGTGACCTCGATGAGCCTCCTCGGCTCTTGTTGCCACTGGCAAACGGAAAGCGGTGGTTGCCCCCCCCAGAATACGGTGGGGCAGACGATCCCGAAGGGATCGTGACGGATTCTCCAGCTGCTGAGCAGCTGGTACCGCCCTGGGGTATGATATTTCCAGTCGCTTTTTTTTCCATTTTTGTTCCTTTTAAGGGTGCGGTCCCTGTCTCCCCACTTCATCATTCATAAATAAATAAACATATACACATAAAAATATATAGATACATACATACATAAATTCCCCCCTCCCACTTGATCCCCCACCACTACCATTCGCCACGCTCACAGTCACGTCTGACGGGCAGACGCGTACCAGAGGGCGACGAATGCCGCGATGCAAAATCAAGGAGGATCCCCTACCCTGATTCACTCCCCGAAAACTTCGAAGAGTGAATCACTAATCACGTACCGTCCGATGACCCGCTTGAGCCATCGCACGGTACACGAAGTTTTCCCCTCCCTGATTCACTCCCCGAAAACTTCGAGGAGTGAATCACTTATCACGTACCGTCCGATGACCCGCTTGAGCCATCGCACGGTACACGACGTTTCCCCCGCCCTGATTCACTCCCCGTAAACTTCGAGGAGTTAATCACTTATCACGTACCGTCCGATGACCCGCTTGAGACATCGCACGGTACACGACGTTTCCCCCACCCTGATTCACTCCCCGAAAACTTCGAGGAGTGAATCACATCACGTACCGTCCGATGACCCGCTTGAGCCATAGCACGGTACACGACGTTTCCCCCGCCCTGATTCACTCCCCGAAAACTTCGAGTAGTGAATCACTTATCACGTACCGTCCGATGACCCGCTTGAGCCATCGCACGGTACACGACGTTTCCCCCACCCTGATTCACTCTCCGAAAACTTCGAAGAGTGAATCACTAATCACGTACCGTCCGATGACCCCGTTCGAGCCATCGCACGGTACACGATGAAAACCCCCCTATGCACATCGAACCTCGCACGACAGACCCGTGGATCATCGCACGACGAACGATGTGACCCCTCCCCCAGAATATTAGCCACGACAGTACCATTTCCCGATTCCTCGAGGAATAATACTGTCGCGCCCAGGGTGCACCGGCCCAGCAGCTGCTCTTCCCTCCAGACGTATCGAGAGGGACCAGCAGCTGCCAAACTAACGTGGAGGAATTCTGACGCACCCCAACCTAACCTAACCTAACCTAACCCCAGGCTCAAGAAAAGACAATAAATATTATATAATAAAGTATATGTATATATTATTGCCGCAATATCAAGGAAAATAAATAGTTTAAAAAACGCAAAAGAAACTCACATAAGCCCGTATAACAGTTCAAAAACTTAACCAAATAGCCGTGACAAAATAAGTAGGTCCAAACCTAAAAATATAAAACCAAATAAGTACAGCCAATCGCCATGTAATACGCATGTACAATGTATATTTTTGGACTTAAAAAAGATAACTGACTTACAATTTGCTAGGAAATAAGACTAAGTAAAGTATTAGATTTAACACTGTATTGTATAAGATTATAGAAATGTAGAGCTAAAAATTTTAAGATAACTTATAAGATAGTATGAAACTAGAAAATATAATGTATTGTAATAGAAATAGTGAATAAACAAAACCTTAGCATGTAAAAATGTAGTAAGTAAGAAATAGATTTTAAGGAAAGATGTAATAAGCTAAGCAAATATTGTAAAGAAAACAGAGCTGTGTACTTTAATACCCCTAATAAAGAAATAAAAGTTAACCTCGATAGATAGATTAAATAGCGGGAGTCCCACCCGGCTAAGAATGAAAGGATGTATGCAAGAAAGACAAAGTATGAAGCATGAAAGTGCGAGAGGAATAAATGCGAGAACTAGAATGAAAGAGTAAATTAGAATAGCAAGGTCCCGTTGTTTCCATGAACGGGGAAAAGCACAAAAAAAAAAAAAAAAAAAAAAAAAAAAAAAAAAAAAAAAAACCTAACCTAACCTTGCGGGGGATCCATCGTTGGTGGGGTGAAGTCGGTCCTGCGCGGAAACAGGGACCGGACCACCCCATCCAGCAACGCTGGCTCGAGGGTCTCCGACAGTGGGGGACCATAGGGGCGTAGCTGGTTCCGCGCCGCCTTATATGGTCTCCCATAGGGATCTCTGTCGAGACCCTCCAGCATCTCGGCTCTCGCCGAGTCTTGTGCAGCGCCCATTGCAGACTTGAGGGCCGTTGTCGCCTCTCGGTAAGAGGCGTAAAGACGGTCCTCTTCTGCCCGGTCTCGGTTTTGGGCGCTGCGCCTTCGGCTCCGCGTGTAGGCCCTTCTGGCCGCCACGCAGGTGGCCCGGAGTCCCTCCAGCTCCTCCGTCCACCAATAGACGGCGCGACGGGGAGGCGGACGGCGAGACCGAGGCATGCTGGAGTTGCACACCTCGGTCAGGGACCCCCTGAGCTGGACCGCTGCTGCGTCCACGTCCAGGACCTCGACAGGGGGCGACAGCCAGTCCTGGAGGAAGGCCGCCTCCTTGGCTGCCTCCCGGTCCAGGCGGGTGAGTGCCCACCGCGGGAAGGGTGATTGCCCAGCGTGGGCCATCCCCCTCCCGCCCTGCTGGGTGGAGATGTCGAACCGCACATATCGGTGGTCCGACAACGTCTCCACCATCTCCACCCGCCAGTTGACGACGCGGGCGGCCAGCGCGGGGGTGGCAAACGAGACGTCCACCACCGACCCACCCTGTTGCCGCACACACGTGTGGACCGCCCCCCTGTTGAGGAGGGACACACCGCATGAGGCCGCCCAAAACTCGACGGCGCGTCCCCGGACGTTGCAACCGGTGGCCGGATTGCCCCAGGCCGCCGACTTGGCGTTCAGGTCGCCCAACACCAGTACTTGGCGTGGCGCCGCCCTCCCTTTGACTGCGGTGAGGATCTCGAGGAAATCCTCAAAATCCGAGAGAGGGCGGTTTGGGGAGAAATAGACCCCCACCAGGGCCATGTCTCCCCAGGCGGCGGCCACGTATCCCGGTCCCCTCTCTAAGAGCGAGAGGGGAGGGGAGTCCGTGGAAGACCGCGCCACCAACGCCACCAAGCCGTCCCGGTCGCCCAGCCAACGGCCAGGGACCGAGTAAGGTTCGGCGACCACCGCCAAGTCCACCAACCACTCAGCCATGGTCTGCATCAGCAGATCCTGGGCTGCCCTGCAGTGGTTGGTGTTCGCCTGGAGGATACGATGTTCGACCCTATCCATCAGTCGGACATCGCACCCCCCTCCGCAGCCGCCGCAGGAACGACGGAGTCAGCGGCAGCAGCAGCAGGCCTGGTCGGCGCCAGCGCTTTGCCACGCTTAGGGGGAGGATTGCAGTTCCTCCCCTTCATGACGTGGCCTGACAGGCGGCCACTGGCGGCACACACCGCGCAGTGTGGCGTGGCGGCCTCGCAAGAGACGGCTTTGTGGCCGTTCTTGCCGCAGCGGTAGCAAGTGTCCGTCCTGTCTACTGTGGACGGACACATGGGCCGGGTGTGCCCGATGCCGAAGCACCGGAAACACCGCAGAGGCTGGTCCTCAAGTGCCCGGACTGCACCCGAGCTGAAGCCAACTGTGAGCCGTCCTTTGGCAAGGACGGCTTTGGCAGCGGCGATTGGGCACTCGAGGCGAATGGTGCCCATGCCGCCGCGGCCGGGCCTTATGTCCCGGCCTTGCACCGCCGCGGCGCCACAGCCCCCTACCACTGCGACCGCAGCCACCACCTCCTCCTTGGTGACGGAGTCGTCGAGCTCCGTCACCTCAAAGGCCGCCGTCTTGACCGGTCGGGCCACCTTGGCCGAGTCTGCGATGACCTCTTGCAGCTTTGCTGCGAAGAGGTCCGCATGGGCACTCCCCTCGGCCCCCGGGAACTCGAAAATTCGAGCCCCCGCTTGTGTCCGCCGGCAAGACACGCTGCCGATCCCCAGTTGGGTGGGATCGGCATTGGCACGCGCCCGCACCAAGACGGACGCGTACGTTTCCCCACGCTCCGCCGCCTCCGCGGTGAGTGTCACCACGACGGCAGCGGTTTTTGGGGGGACTAGCCTCCCCTTTCCTTTTCCCTTCCCCTTCCCTGCTCCCTTGCCGGTCATCTGCGACCAACTGGGAGCGCTGGTGGCGGGGATGGCAGGTACGGCCTTCGCCGACTTCTTGCCCCTGCCCTTTCCCTTGCGGACCACATCCGTCCACTCGTTGGACGGGGTGGTGGCAGGGAGTAGGGTGTCTTCCGCCTGGGAGGAGGACGGCCCCGGCTCACTCGGCTGCCTCTTATCCGCCGCAAGCGGCGGTCGGAGGCGCTTCTCCGGCAAGAGCCGGTCCTCGATGCCCGATAAGCAGGCCCTTGTGAAGGCCCTCTCCTCCATCACGACCTTGCGGATGATATCCTCAAGGTTGGAGGATGGGCCTTCTGCCGCAGGGCTTGTCCGGGCCTCTTGTGGCCGGGCCGTGGCTTCGGCCAGCTTCTGATGAAGCTGGCTGACCTCCGACTGCAGGCGATCGACCTTCGCCTGCAGTTGCCGCGTCTCATCGGTGGACTTGCGACGCACCAGCTCCGCGACGACACCGCGCAAGCTCGCGGCCCGGCTCTTGAGGGCCTTCTGGAAGGTCCCCTTAAGATTGGAGGACTTAGAGGCGACCTCCATGATCTCCTCCTCGTCCTCCTCTGCCATTCTTTCGAGCTCCTCAAGGGAGTGGTCCGCGTATGTAACGCGGGACGCACCGTACCCGGACTTGGCCCGGGTGACGTGCGCCCGCTTCTCTTTGGCGGCGACCTTCTCCTCCAGCTCTTGCTGGAGCTGCGCTCGCCGGGCCAGGTCCAACTTGCGTTGGGCGTCCGCGAGCCCAACATTGTGGGTATCCGCGGCCACGGTCGTCGGCTTTTTTGCCTTGGACCCCGAGGCCTGGGAACCCTCGGACCCACCGCTCAGGTGGACCCGCTTCCGCGACCGAGCGTCGTTTGTGTCCGACACACTAAACAGTGAGTCGTTGTCGGACGACTCGTCCGCCAAGAAGCCTGCCGCAGAAGGCGCGCGGCTAGCTTCAGACGCCGGAGCGTCGGGGTGGCCCTGAGAAGGGCCTTTTGGTTGGCCCTGAGAAGAGCCGTTTGGTTGGCCCTGAGAAGGGCCTTTGGATTGGCCCTGAGAAGGGCCTTTGGGTTGGCCCTGAGAAGGGCCTTTGGGTTGGCCCTGAGAAGGGCCTTTGGGTTGGCCCTGAGAAGGGCCTTGGAGTTGGCCCTGAGAAGGGCCTTGGGGTTGGCCCTGAGAAGGGCCTTTAGGTTGGCCCTCAGAAGGGCCTTTTGGTTTTCGCCCGGAGGCGCTCCGCGTTAGTTTAGGCATTTTTCCAGCAAGCTCGTAAATCGCAAGTCAAGGGTATAATCGATACGAGAGCACAGTGCTCTTTGGCCGTACCCAGTCTGCCACTCCGTTACGGTGGTCAGAACTGGGCCGTTTCCAGGGGACGCGACGTGGACGCAAGCACTGTGGGGTGGTCCCCCAACCTAACCTAACCTAACCTTTTTTTTTTTTTTTTTTTTTGTTGCCGGGGTGGAAAATCCTCAATGGATGTCCTCCGCTCTGGGGAGAGCGGAGGGGTCTGTCAGACTCGTACTGACTAAAAACCACCCCGGTGTTCCCTTCCCACACTTGCACCGGGGATCATGGGAACTAGTGCGCCTTCCACGATCCCCGGCTAGTGCCGGCCCGCCACTGCGGGCCTCCTCAGGTCTGCGGGAGGAGTGAGGTGTACTCCTCCCGCGACGTCCTATAGGGGCGCGCGCGGAACACTACGCGCCACCGCCTCGGGTCCAGTAATTCGGCGGGGCGGCGGACCTCCCCAAGTCCACCGTCCCTCTGGACCCGTCTAGGGGGGCTGGAAGAGGGCGTTGTCCGCCCTCCGCCGACGCCCGGTTCGTCTGCTGCGGGTCGGGAGAGTGGTCTCGACCTCCCTCAACCTCTCCGCAGCCTCCTTCTGTGAGATGACCGTTTCACAGAAGGAGATCACCGCATCCCACGACTCTGCGCTCCCGACCATCGCGCGAGCGACGGCCGGCAGCGACAGATCGGTTCCCACTTCTGTCACGAGGGCACGGCGCGGCTCCTCCCATGCGGCACACTCTGCCAGCGTGTGCCGAGCCGTGTCCTCCAGACAGTGGACGCAGTGATGACACCGAGCGTCCGGCTCCCTGTTTATGCGACACAGGTACTTCCCGAAGCAACCATGCCCCGAGAGCACCTGCGTCGCCCGAAACGACAAGGAGCCGTGCCTCCTCTCGAGCCATTCCTCGAGCACCGGTCGGATCGCCTCGATGGTAGCGAGGCCGGCGGTAGGGCGTAGAAGCCTGTCCCGCCACTCCGCCACCAGGACCTCGCGGAGCTGAGACCGACGCAGATCGATCTCTCGCTGCATCGGTCCACCGCCCCGCGCCCGCACCTCCTCGCGCCACCGGTAAAGGGACGCGAGGACTCTCGCCTCTAGGTCCCAAGGTGGCGACCCGGCCAGTGCACAAGCCGCCTCGTAGGAGACTGTGCGATACCCCCTGATTGACCTGACGGCCATCGCCCTCTGCGGTTTCCGCAGCATCGCGATGCTGCCGGCCGTCAAGTCAGAGGCCCACACCGGGGCCCCGTACAGGGCCATGGATCGCAGGACCCCCAGGTACAGTCTCCTACAGGCGGTGCTCGGCCCCCCTAGATTGGGAAGCAGCGTTGCAAGCGCGCCCGCAGCGCCCATCAACTTGGGCGCCAGTCGCCGGAAGTGGGGGCCGAAGTTCCAATGGCTGTCGAGCACCAATCCCAGATACTTCATGGTGGACTCGACAGCGATCGGGGTCCCCCCTATCACAATTTGTGATCCCGGCGGCGGCGCCCGCCGGCGGCCGTGAAAGACCACAGCCTCCGACTTGTTGAGGGCCACCTCCAGGCCCAGGCGCCGTATGCGGCCCACAACCTGTGAGACCGCACAGGTCGCTAGCAACGCTGCCTCCCTGTACGAGCTCCCCCGGGCCGTGACCAGCGTGTCGTCTGCGTAACACACCAGGGCCACTCCCGGTTGGAGCTCGCCCCTCAGCACCCAGTCGTACCCGATGTTCCACAGGGGTGGGCCAACGACCGAACCCTGTGGAACACCGCACGACATGTCGCGCCGGCCTCCGCCGTCGCGTCCCGAGTAGGTGACACACCTTTCCGCCAAATAAGCCCCAACGATGCGGCGGAGATACGGGGGCACCCTGTGGTAACACAGCGCCTCCCGAATACAGCTCCAGGGCAG
The DNA here is from genome assembly GCA_950022955.1 of Xestia ashworthii. Taxonomy (NCBI): domain Eukaryota; kingdom Metazoa; phylum Arthropoda; class Insecta; order Lepidoptera; family Noctuidae; genus Xestia; species Xestia ashworthii. The sequence goes on along the minus strand of OX465558.1, from coordinate 25,153,471 downwards.
GGTGTTGAAAGCGTTGGAGATGTCCAAGGACACCGCCAACATCACCCCGCCCTGGGACACCGCTTCCTCCGCCAGGACTCTTACCCGCAATATGGCGTCCACAGTGGAGCGCCCATGCCGGAAGCCGAACTGGCTGTCGTCCAGATCCGGCCCCTCTCTGTACAAGTGGCCGGCGAGGCGGGCAGCGATAATCCGCTCAAAAAGCTTACCCACCTCGTCCAGCAGCACTAAGGGCCGGTACGCAGACGGCGACTCCGCTGGGCGCCCCGCCTTCCTGAGCAGGACCAGACGACCCTTTTTCCACTCACTAGGGAATTGGCCCTGCTCAAGTCATGCGGTGAAGAGTCCTCTCAGCTGGGGCTCTAGCTCCTTCAGAGCGAGGGCGAGCGCGACGCCGGGAACTCCGTCGGGCCCCGGGGCAACGGTCTTGGACCGAAGCCGCGTTATCGCCACCCTCATCTCTGTTTGTGTCACCTCTGGGACGCTGACGTCCTCGTCATCCGTTGGCTCTGTGGCTGTGGGCAAAGCCATCGGCGGTGGAACATGTTCCTCTCTAGCAGGGAAGAGCGTTGCGACCACTTCCTGCAACAGCTCAGGCTGCAGGCTCTCGGTGAGTGGGGGTGCCCAGGCACGAAGTTTCCCTCGGACCGCACGGTAAGGGCGCCCCCACGGATTCACGTCGAGAGCCGACAGCATCTCCTCCCTGGCTCGAGTCTTAGCCTCGCCGACGGCCAGCCACAGGGCCTCCTTGGCCGCGCGGTACACCTCATACCGCGCGGCCTCTTCCTCCGGAACCCGGCGACGTCTCCTCCGGTAATGGGTGTACTGGCGTCTCACCTCCACGCACGTCACGCGCAGCTGCGCGATGACGGCGGACCACCAGTACAGCTGGCGCCTTGTGGTTTGGGTGACACGGGGCATTGACGCATCGCAGATTTGCGTCATAGCCCCACGGAACCACTGCGCCTCCGCTTCGACGTCGACGGGTTCGTTCGTCGTTGACTCCCGGACCCAGGCCTGGAGGATTGCGGCCTCCTCGAGAAGTTCCCTGTCGATACGCTTGTACGACCAGCGAGGACCGTCCATCCGCGGGGTCGGCGGGCGACCGCCGCCCGCAGTCTGGGTGGAGACGTCGAATCGAATATATCAAATTCAAATTCAAATTCAAATTCATTTATTGTTTGTCACAGGTAAAGTATCAGTTCTTATGATTATAATAAAGGATCGCTGTAACATACCTGTATGGTGTACAATATTTAGTCTTGATTGAATATTTATTTAACATCATAATTCGTCCTAAGTCAACGTCCATCATTAGTCATGCACCAACAAAGTTGTTTATTAACAAGTCAGTTAATAAGTAAATAGGACCAGGATAGCACAATAATTAGATTATCAATAGATTTCATTAGAATTAAAATTACTCATTGATGTACTGCAAATTAAATTATTCACTGATTCCATTAAAATTAAAAATACTCATTGATTTCATTACAATTAAATTACTCGTTTATGTCAAAGAAATTAAATTATTCGGTAGTTTCATTACATTTAAGTTAGTCATTGATGTCATACAAATTAAAATAAATAAAGTTGTTCATTCACAAGTCAATAAGTAAATAGGACATGGATTTCACAATAAATTAGATTATCAATAGATTTATCGATGGTCCGACAGCGTCTCCACCTCCACGGCAACTCGCCAGTCGCGTACACGGCCCGCAACAGCGGGGCTTGCAAACGACACGTCCACTATGGACCCGCCCCGCTGCCGCACGCACGTGTACACCGAGCCCCGATTTAGGACGGTCAAGCCGGTCTCAACCGCCCACTCCTCCAACACCTCACCCCTAGGATCGGTGATCGGGGATCCCCAAGCCGCGGACTTGGCATTGAGATCCCCGAGCAACAGCACCGGGCGAGGGTGGGACCGGCTCACGACGGCACCTAGCTCGACAAGGAACTCCTCGAAGTCAGCGAGACTCTTGTTGGGGGAGAAATACGCCCCAATTGTGACTATGCCGTCCACGAGGGCAGCCACCCAACCGTGTCCTCGGGATGGACTGCCAAGAGTCCCGCCAATGATGGCCACCAAACCGTCCAGGTCCCCTGCCCAGTTATCGCGGGGGGGGACAAAATACGGCTCGGCGACCACAGCCACGTTGATCAACCACTCCGCCATGCTCTGGAGCAACAGATCCTGAGCTCTGGCGGCGTGGTTGATATTCGCCTGGAGGAAACGGAATTGTGCCATTAATGACACTCCATTTCCTCGGCTCCTCCTTCCCTGGGTCGGGAGTCGGGCTGTGGGAGAGGCGCAGATTCTCCGACAGCTCGAGTCCTCCTATTTCTGGGCTTGGGTGCCTTGCAGGCCTTCCCGCCAAGTCTGTGCTCCGAGCGTTTCCCTGCAGCTGCGCAAAGGCTGCAGTATGGCGCTCCGGAGCACTGGGCCGCTTTATGGCCGGGTCGACTGCAGCGGAAACATACCTCGCTGCGGTCGATTTGTGCAGTGCATTGTGCCCGGACATGCCCCTTTTCCAGGCACCGGAAGCACTGCACAGCCCGCCTTGGCAGGAGTTTGACCCTGGCAGACACCCAGCCCACCAGCAGTCGCCCGCCATCCGCTACCTTGTTCGCAGCCGCGACCGGGCACCGCACCCAAACAGTGCCCAGCCCATCCGCGCTGCTGCGAATTTCACCCGCCGCCACATTGTCTGGCGGGCAACCACCGTTTTGGGCAATGGCCGCCACTACTTCCTCCGGGGTCACCGAGTCGTCCAGCCCCTCGACCCGCAATTCAGCCGTGGTCATGGGCCTGGACACTCGGGCGTCCTCTGGTTTGAGGACTTCCCGGAGTTTGGCGGCCAACTTGTCCGCCCTCTCCTGCCTTGCCGCACCCGACACCTGAAGCATCTTGGCACCCGTGGCTGCCGTCCTGAAGACGAAACCAGCCGGGGTGCCAAACTCGCTGAACTGAAGCTTCTGCTTCATTTCCGCCAGGACCGACTTGTAAGTCACTCCCCTGCTTACGGCTTCGGGCTGCAGTGTTATGACCACAGCCTCTGAGCGTGGGGTAGTGACCTTGGGTGGCCTCGTGCCCTCTGGTCGAGTCGGTACCTGGGGAGGCGTCGGCTGCGGCGTCCGCTTCTTGCGGCCCCTCTTCACCACCGTCGTCCAGGCCTCCTGGTTGGGAGGTGCGGACGCCGGGATCGTGGCCTCTTGGGAGGTAGGCGGCGCGGTCACACCCGCTGCCTTCCTCCTCTTTCTCTTTTTGCGGCGGCCTTCTCCAGCCACCGTCACCTGTGTGTGAGAAGCGGTCACCGGGGGCTGGGACGTCGGGATGAGGGGCGCGGACGCAACCTGTACCGGCGTCCCAGGCTCCACTGCGGGCTCTTTGACCCCCCCTGCAGGCCTCCGCGTGAGCTGCGCGGGCTTCGGCCTCGCGGGCTCTTCCATCCTCCGCCTGTCTGCCGCAAGCGGGGGGCGGAAGCGCTCAGCTGGGGGCAGTCGAGACTCGATTGCCTCCAGGCGGGCACTCACCATGCCCCCACACTGCAGCATGCAGATTCTGGCCACCCTCTCTACGTCGTAGTCCGACAGACTCAGAGTAGGTGGCGCTGCAGGTACAGGGGCCGACGAGGGAGCCGCTTGCTGTTGCCCGACATTTTGTAGAGCGGCAAACTGCCGCTTGAGGTCCTCCAGTTCGGATCGGAGACGGCTGTTCTCCGTCCACAACCTCGCCGTCTCTTCGGAGGTCGTGTGGTCATGGAGAACCAGAACCGCCTCCCTGATCCCCTCTGCCGCCTCTTTGAGGGCGCGCGTGAACGAGCCCTTCAGGTTGCCGGACTTGGTGGCAACCTTTAGGACGATGTCCACGCCGTCCATCACTTGGCGGCTGAGAGCCTCTGCTGTCAGACTCTCCCCATTGGCCGCCTGGGCAGACCGCCACTCTCGGGCCTTACGGGCCATTTCGGCCACCTCATCGGCCGCGACCGCTCTACTTTGAGCGCGCTTCGCGGCATTGGCCTCCGCCTTTGTGCCCACAAGAGCGACGGTGACCCCTCCCTGGTCGTCGGTCGAGACCGCAGGTGATACGCGATCTGACCCGCTTGGCACCGGCGTGTCGGGGCGCTTCAGGAAGCGACCCCGGGCGTCTCGCGATGCTGCCGGACTGCCTGTCCCGCGACCTTTGCCTCTCCTGGCCGTTGCAATCTTGGCGGCCGGCTGGTCCTCCTCGCTAGAGGAAAGACCCACCGAAACCGCGTCCGACTGCCCGCGCGAACGCTTCCCCCAAAACTTGGAGGCATTGGACACTGCCGTCTGCGGTGTGTCGTCTGACTCCGACATGCACACCCCCTCCAGAACCACGCGTGGCTCTGGTGAGGGCGCGCATGTCGGAGTGTCTGGAGCCTCTGCTCCCGTCCTTGCACCCGATTTTGGATCGGGTGGTTTAAAAGAGATCAGGTCTTCAAAGGACCTTGACCTCGATGAGCCTCCTCGGCTCTTGTTGCCATTGGCAATTGGAAGCGAAATGTTGCCCCCCCCAGAATACGGTGGGGCAGACGACCCCGAAGGGATCGTGGCGGATTCTCCAGCTGCTGAGCAGCTGGTACCGCCCTGGGGTATGATATTGCATCTCGACTTATCCATGGTTTCTTTTTCCTTTAAAGGGTGTGGTCCCTGACTCCCCACTTCATCAATAAAAATATATAAACATATACAAATAAACATATAAATATATACATACATACATAAATTCCCCCCCTCCCCCTTGATCCCCCACCACGACCACTCGCCACGCTCACAGTCACGTCTGACAGGCAGACGCGTACGAGAGGGCGACGAATGCCGCGATGAAAGATGAAGGTGGATCCCCAACCCTGATTCACTCCCCGATAACTTCGAAGAGTGAATCACTAATCACGTACCGTCCGATGACCCGCTTGAGCCATCGCACGGCACACGACGTTTTCCCCGTCCCGATTAACTCCCCGAAAACTTCGAGGAGTGAATCACAAATCACGTACCGTCCGATGACCCGCTTGAGCCATCGCACGGTACACGACGTTTTCCCCGCCCCGATTCACTCCCCGAAAACTTCGAAGAGTGAATCACAAATCACGTACCGTCCGATGACCCGCTTGAGCCATAGCACGGTACACGACGTTTCCCCGCCCTGATTCACTCCCCGAAAACTTCGAGGAGTGAATCACTTATCACGTACCGTCCGATGACCCGCTTGAGCCATCGCACGGTACACGACGTTTCCCCCGCCCTGATTCACTCTCCGAAAACTTCAAAGAGTGAATCACTAATCACGTACCGTCCGATGACCCCGTTCGAGCCATCGCACGGTACACGATGAAAACCCCCCTATGCACATCGAACCTCGCACGACAGACCCGTGGATCATCGCACGACGAACGATGTGACCCCTCCCCCAGAATATTAGCCACGACAGTACCATTTCCCGATTCCTCGAGGAATAATACTGTCGCGCCCAGGGTGCACCGGCCCAGCAGCTGCTCTTCCCTCCAGACGTATCGAGAGGGATCAGCAGCTGCCAAACTAACGTGGAGGAATTCTGACGCACCCCAACCTAACCTAACCTAACCTAACCTTTTTTTTTTTTTTTTTTTTTTTTTTTCTCGATGTGGAAATCCTCAATGGATGTCCTCCGCCCTGGGGAGAGCGGAGGGGTCTGTCAGACTCGTACTGACTAAAACCACACCGGTGTTCCCTCGCACACTTGCGTCAGGGGGCAACGGGATCTGATGCGACTTCCGCTGCCCCGGACTAGTGCTGGCCCGCTTGACCTACGGGCCTCGTCCCGAGGGGAGTGAGGTGTAAAACTCCCCCCGCTACGTCTATGAGAGGCGCGCGTGGAACACAACGCGCCGCCGTCTCGGGTCCAGTGTGATGGGGGGCGACGGATGTCCCCGAATCCGCCGCCCCTGGACCAATTTAGGGGGGCCGGAAGAGGGCGTTGTCAGCCCTCTGCCGACGCCCGGTGCGTCTGCTGCGGGATGGGCGGGAGCTGGTCATCTCCCTCTCCCTTTCCGCAGCTTCCTTCTGCGACATGACGGTCTCGCAAAAGGACATCACCGCGTCCCAGGACTCTGCGCTGCCGACCATCGAGCGAACGACGGCCGGCAGCGACAGGTCTCCTCCTACCTCTGCAACGAGGGCACGGCGCGGCTCATCGAAAGCGGCACACTCGGCCAGCGTATGCCGCGCCGTGTCCTCCGAACAATGGACGCAGTGATGGCACCGGGCGTCCGGCTCCCTGCTTAAGCGACACAGGTACTTCCCGAAGCAGCCGTGCCCCGAGAGTACCTGTGTCGCCCGGAAAGTCAGAGAGCCGTGCTTCCTCCCGAGCCAGTCGTCGAGTACTGGCCGGATCGCCTCGATTGTGTTGAGGCCGGCGGTAGGGAGGTCTAGCCTCCCCCGCCATTCCGCCACCATGACCTGTCGGAGCTGAGACCGGTACACCGTAATCTGTCGCTGCACCAGCCTCTCGCCCCGATGTTCGGCCTCCTCGCGCCACTGGTACAGTGTCGCGAGGGTCTTCGCCTCCAGGTCCCATGGCGGGGATCCGGCCAGTACGCAAGCCGCCTCGTAGGAGATCGTGCGATATCCCCGTACGACCCTGACGGCCATCGCTCTCTGCGGTCTGCGCAGGACTGCGATAGTGCGGGCCGTCAGGTCGGTCGCCCATATCGGGGCCCCATAAAGGGCCATCGATCGCACGATCCCTACGTACAACCGCCTGCAGGCGGAGCTCGGGCCCCCCAGATTGGGAAGCAGCGTTGACAGCGCGCCCGCCGCGCCCATCAACTTGGGCACCAGCCGCTGAAAGTGGGGGCCGAAGTCCCAACGGCTGTCGAGCACCAATCCAAGGTATTTCATGGTTGACTCGACAGCGATCCGGACCCCCCCGACCACAATGTGTGATCCCAACGGCGGTGCCCGTCGGGGGCCATGAAAAGCGATGGCCTCCGACTTGTTGAGGGCCACCTCCAGGCCCAGGCGCCGTATGCGGCTCACCACCTGTGAGACCGCAGCCGTAGCTAGCAACGCTGCTTCCCTGTACGAGCTCCCCCGGGCCGTGACCAGCGTGTCGTCCGCATAACACGTCAGGTTCACTCCCGGCGGGAGCTCGCACCGCAAAACCCAGTCGTATCCGATGTTCCACAGGGGTGGGCCCAGAACCGAGCCCTGTGGAACACCGCACGACATCTCGCGACGGCCTATGCCGTCGCGTCCCATGTAGGTGACACACCTCCCCGAGAGATACGCCCCCACGATGTTGCGGAGGTAGGAAGGCACCCGATGATATCGCAGGGCCTCCCTAATGCAACTCCAAGGCAGGGTGTTGAACGCGTTGGAGATGTCCAGAGACACCGCCAGCACCACCCCACCCTGGGACACCGCTTCCTCCGCCAGGACTCTTACTCTCCTGATGGCGTCGATGGTAGAGCGCCCACACCGGAAGCCAAACTGGCTGTCGTCCAGGTTCGGCCCCACTGTGCACATGTGGCTGACGAGGCGGTCTGCGATTACTCGCTCGAACAACTTGCCCGCCTCGTCCAGCAGCACTATGGGCCGATAAGCGGACGACGAATCCGCCGGGCGCCCCGCCTTCCTGAGCAGGACCAGTCGACCAGCTTTCCACCTATTAGGGAAATGGCCCTGCTCAAGGCACGCCGAGAAGAGTCCCCTCAGTGGGGGCTCCAGCTCTTTCAGGGCGAGGACTAGAGCGCGGCCAGGCACTCCGTCGGGCCCCGGAGCAGTGTTTTTTGCCCGGAGCCGCATCACGGCCGCGCTCATCTCCGCCTGTGTCACCTCTGGGACGGTTTCGCTCTCCTCTACTTCCGGCTCTGCAGCTGTGGGCGGAGCCATCGGCGGTGGCTCATGCTCGGCTCTCTCAGGAAAGAGAGCCGAGACCACTCGCTCTAGAAACTGCGGCTCGAGACCTTCCGTCAGTGGGGGGGCCCACGGCCGAAGTTTCCCTCGGACCGTACGGTAAGGGCGCCCCCACGGATCCCCGTCTAGGGTCGCGAGCAGCTCCTCTCTGGAGCGCGTCTTCGACTCGCCGATGGCCAGCCAGAGAGCCTCCTTCGCCGCGCGGTACACCTCATACAGCGCGGCTTCTTCGTCGGGATCCCGGCGACGTCTCCTCCGACATCGCGTGTACGGGCGTCTGGCGTCTGCGCATGCGACGCGCAGCTGCTCCACCTCGATGCACCACCAGTACACGCGGCGCCTTGCGGACAGAGGGGAGACGCGTGGCATGGACGCGTCGCAAATTTGCGTCATCGCGTCGCCAAACCACTGCGCCTCCTGTTCGACGTCGACGGGACCGACGGAAGCCGACTCCCGAACCCAGGCCAGGACGATTGTGGCTTCCTCGAGAGCCTCCTTGTCGAGGCGTTTCAGAGCCCAACGCGGGCCGTCTCTCCGGGGGGCCGATTGGCTACGACCTCCAGCGGTTTGGGCGGAGACGTCGAAGCGTATGTATCGGTGGTCCGATAGCGTCTCCACCTCCACTTCCACGTGCCAATCATGAACACGGTGCACGACAGCGGGGCTAGCGAATGAGACATCCACTATGGACCCGCCCCGCTGTCGCACACACGTGTAGGCCGAACCCCGGTTCAAGACGGCCAGGCCCGTCGTAATGGCCCACTCCTCTAGCGCATCGCCTCTCGGGTCTGTGACCGGGGATCCCCACGCCGCAGATTTGGCGTTCAGATCACCGAGAAGCAAAACGGGCCGAGGGTGAGACCGGCCGACGACGGCTCCCAACTCGACAAGGAAACTCTCGAATTCGGCGAGACTCCTGTTGGGCGAAAAGTATGCCCCGATCGTGACGATCCCGTTCACAAGGGCGGCAACCCAACCGTGACCCCGGGATACGTCGACAAGAGTCGCGCCGATGATGGCCACGAGGCCGTCCAGATCCCCTGCCCAGTTTTCCCGGGGGGGGATAAAATACGGCTCAGCGACCACCGCCACATTTATCGACCACTGCGCCATGCTCAAGACCAAGAGATCCTGAGCTCTGGTGCAGTGGTTGATATTCGCCTGAAGGAAATGAAGTGCCATTACTAACACTCCATTTCCTGGGTTCGTCCCACAACTGGCCGGGAGTCGGCCTCAGAGGTGCTAGGGGGTGCGGCCCCCGCAGCCTTGGTCCAACGCTTGTTGCGCTTTCTGGGCGCGCCGCAAGCGTTGCCGCCTATTCTGTGCCCCGCGGACTTTCCTGCAGCTGTACATAGACTGCAGTTTGGCTCCGCGGAGCACTGGGCCGCCTTATGGCCAGGCCGACCACAGCGATAACATAAATCGCTGCGGTCGGTTTCGCAGGTGCAGAGTGCCCGTACGTGTCCTTTCTCGAGGCACCGGTAGCACTGCATGGCCCTGGGTGCCAAGAGTTTTACCCTCGCTGACACCCAGCCCACCAGTAGACGGCCCGCGTCGGCGACCTGCTTGGCCGCAGCCACCGGGCACCGCACCCAGATGGTGCCAAGCCCGCCAGCGTTTAGGCGGATCTCGCCCGCCCGCACATTTTCCGGCTGGCATCCGCCGCTCCGGGCTATGGCCGCCACCACCTCCTCTGGGGTCAAGGAGTCGTCCAGCCCATCGACGCGAACCTCAGCCGTCTTCATGGGTCTGGACACCCGGACCTCCTCGGGGTTGAGGACGTCCCTCAGCTTTGCAGCTAGAGAGTCCGCCCTCTCGGCACAGCTGGTCCCCGCCAACTCAAACATTTTGGCTCCCGTAGCAGCCGTTTTAAAACGGAAGCCGTCTGGGGTGCCAAAATCGGCGAAGACCAGCTTGCTCCTCGCTTCCGCCAGTACCTTCTGGTACGTAATCCCCCTCTCCTTGGCTTCCGGCTGCAGCGTAACAACTACAGCCTCGGAGCGAGGGACGCGGATCCTGGGGGCCTGCCCCTTGGTGCCCGGCGCTTTCTTGGCCTTACCCCTCTTTCGCTTCTTTTTGCGGCTTTCGGCCGTCTTCCATTCTCCGCTGTCTTTGGGGGACGAGCTGCTCTCCTCGGTGGGATTTGTCTCCCCCGACCCTGCCTTTTTGGCCCCCTCTGTGGGTTTCTTGGGCTTCTGCGTGGCCTTGTTGGGCACGGGTGACGGCTTTTTTGGCGCAGGTGGCGCTTTAGCCACCTGTGCCCACGTCGGCGCAGCCGCTGCTGGTGCGAGTTCCACCTCTTTCCTCCGTGTATCGGCCGCCAGCGGCGGACGAAGCCTGACAGGGGGGTTGAGTCTGGGCTCTAGGCTGTCGAAGCGGGCGGTCATTATATTCAACAGCCGGCTGAACTGGTCTTCCCCCAAAGACCCATTCTGTGGCAGGGCATGACTGTCCGTAGTCGGTACACCCTGCTGCCGGCTGAAGTCCGCCCTCAGGGCACTGACCTCCTGCTGGAGCTCCTCCATTCTCGTATGGAGACGGTAATTCTCCTCTTGAAGTTTCACCGTCTCCTCCGAGGTCGTTCGATCGAGGAGGACGTCCATCGCCTCCTTGATCGCAGTCGCTGCCTCTTTTAGGGCTCGCGTGAACGTGCCCTTCAGGTTGCCTGATTTCGTGGCCACCTTCAGGACGACGTCCACGCCGTCCAACACTTGACGGCCAAGGGCTTCTGCCGTTAAGCCCTCAATGGCGGTCTGGGAACGCCTCTCCCTTGCCAGACGAGCCAACTCAGCGACTTCGTCGGTCGCGATGGCCTTCCGGCCCTCTCGCCTCGCAGCATTGAGCTCCGCCCGGGTGCTCACCAATGCAATGGAGGCATCACCTTGCTCCACCTGCATAGCCCCGTCAGAGTCACTCACCGGTATTTCGCGGGGCTTTAGGAACCGGCCTCGGGAGTCGCGTGACGCTGCCGGGGCACTCGTTCCGGAAGGTGGTCCGCGTCCTCTGCCTCTCCGTGGTGTAGACACCTTGGGGGCCGGCAGGTTCTCCTCACTTGAGGACAAGCCCACCGAGCCCGCATCCGACCCACAGTCACGCGGCCGCTTCCCCCAAAACTTGGAGCGAGTGGCCGCAACTGGCTGTGGTGTGTCGGAAACCTCCGATAGCGCAGTCACCCTCTCCAGAACGACTCGCGGTTCTGCTGGAGCCTCTACTCCCGTCTTTAGTGGCGTAGTGCCGGAATCTGACACTGCGTCCTTCGCGCGATGCGGTATAAAAGAGGTCAGGTCTTCAAAGGACCGTGACCTTGTTGAGCCTCCTCGGCTCTGGTTGCAATTTGCAAGCGGAAGACGATTGGTGCCCTCCCCAGAATACGGGGGGCTTGACGATCCGTGGACCGTGGCGGATTCTCCAACTGCTGAGCAGCTGGTACCGCCCTGGGGTACTTCTTTACAACTCGTTTTTTTCATTTTTTTTTTTCCTTTGAAGGGTGCGGTCCCTTACTCCCTACTTCGTCTTAATAAATATATAAACATATACATATAAACATATTTATATATACATACACATAATATATTCCCCCCTCCCCCTTGATCCTTTATCACGACGATTCGCCACGCTCATAGTCACGTCTGATGTACAGACGCATACCAGAGGGCGACGGATGCCGTGATCCAAGATGAAGGAGGATCCCCACCCCTGATTAACTCCCCGAGAACTTCGAGGAGTGAATCACTAATCACGTACCGTCCGATGAGCCCGCTGTGTGAGCCATCGCACGGTACACGACGAAAAACCCCACCCTGATTCACTCCCCGAAAACTTCGAGGAGTGAATCACAAATCACGTACCGTCCGATGAGCCCACTCTGTGAGCTATCGCACGGTACACGACGAAAAACCCCACCCTGATTAACTCCCCGAAAACTTCGAGGAGTGAATCATCAATCACGAACCGTGCAATAAGCCCACAAGCCATCGCACGGTACATGACGAAATCCTCCCCAATGCACATCGAACCCCGCACGATAGACCCGCACGTCATCGCACGACGAACGATGTGACCCCTCCCCAGAATATTAGCCGCGACAGTAACATTTCCCAAGGGATGAGAATTTCTTCTCATTCCTCGAGGAAGGATACTGTCGCGCCCAGGGTGCACCAGCCCAGCAGCTGCTCTTTCCTCCAGACGTATCGAGAGGGACCAGCAGCTGCCAGACAAACGTGGAGGAATTCTGACGCACCCCAACCTAACCTTTTTTTTTTTTTTTTTTTTTGTTGCCGGGGTGGAAAATCCTCGATGGATGTCCTCCGCTCTGGGGAGAGCGGAGGGGTCTGTCAGACTCATACTGACTAAAAACCACCCCGGTGTTCCCTTCCCACACTTGCACCGGGGATCATAGGAACTAGTGCGCCTTCCACGATCCCCGGCTAGTGCCGGCCCGCCACTGCGGGCCTCCTCAGGTCTGCGGGGGGAGTGAGGTGTACTCCTCCCGCGACGTCCTATAGGGGCGCGCGCGGAACACTACGCGCCACCGCCTCGGGTCCAGTTATTCGGCGGGGCGGCGGACCTCCCCAAGTCCACCGTCCCTCTGGACCCGTCTAGGGGGACTGGAAGAGGGCGTTGTCCGCCCTCCGCCGACGCCCGGTTCGTCTACTGCGGGTCGGGAGAGTGGTCTCGACCTCCCTCAACCTCTCCGCAGCCTCCTTCTGTGCGATGACCGTTTCACAGAAGGAGATCACCGCATCCCACGACTCTGCGCTCCCGACCATCGCGCGAGCGACGGCCGGCAGCGACAGGTCGGCTCCCACTTCTGTCACGAGGGCACGGCGCGGCTCCTCCCATGCGGCACACTCTGCCAGCGTATGCCGAGCCGTGTCCTCCAGACAGTGGACGCAGTGATGACACCGGGCGTCCGGCTCCCTGTTTATGCGACACAGGTACTTCCCGAAGCAACCATGCCCCGAGAGCACCTGCGTCGCCCGAAACGACAAGGAGCCGTGCCTCCTCTCGAGCCATTCCTCGAGCACCGGTCGGATCGCCTCGATGGTGGCGAGGCCGGCGGTAGGGCGTAGAAGCCTGTCCCGCCACTCCGCCACCAGGACCTCGCGGAGCTGAGACCGACGCAGATCGATCTCTCGCTGCATCGGTCCACCGCCCCGCGTCCGCACCTCCTCGCGCCACCGGTAAAGCGACGCGAGGACTCTCGCCTCTAGGTCCCAAGGTGGCGACCCGGCCAGTGCACAAGCCGCCTCGTAGGAGACTGTGCGATACCCCCTGATTGACCTGACGGCCATCGCCCTCTGCGGTTTCCGCAGCATCGCGATGCTGCCGGCCGTCAAGTCAGAGGCCCACACCGGGGCCCCGTACAGGGCCATGGATCGCAAGACCCCTAGGTACAGTCTCCTACAGGCGGTGCTCGGCCCCCCTAGATTGGGAAGCAGCGTTGCAAGCGCGCCCGCAGCGCCCATCAACTTGGGCGCCAGTCGCCGGAAGTGGGGGCCGAAGTTCCAATGGCTGTCGAGCACCAATCCGAGATACTTCATGGTGGACTCGACAGCGATCGGGGTCCCCCCTACCACTATTTGTGATCCCGGCGGCGGCGCCCGCCGGGGGCCGTGAAAGACCACAGCCTCCGACTTGTTGAGGGCCACCTCCAGGCCCAGGCGCCGTATGCGGCCCACAACCTGTGAGACCGCACAGGTCGCTAGCAACGCTGCCTCCCTGTACGAGCTCCCCCGGGCCGTGACCAGCGTGTCGTCTGCGTAACACACCAGGGCCACTCCCGGTTGGAGCTCGCCTCTCAGCACCCAGTCGTACCCGATGTTCCACAGGGGTGGGCCAACGACCGAACCCTGTGGAACACCGCACGACATGTCGCGCCGGCCTCCGCCGTCGCGTCCCGAGTAGGTGACACACCTTTCCGCCAAATAAGCCCCAACGATGCGGCGGAGGTACGGGGGCACCCTGTGGTAACACAGCGCCTCCCGAATACAGCTCCAGGGCAGGGTGTTGAAAGCGTTGGAGATGTCCAAGGACACCGCCAACATCACCCCGCCCTGGGACACCGCTTCCTCCGCCAGGACTCTTACCCGCAATATGGCGTCCACAGTGGAGCGCCCATGCCGGAAGCCGAACTGGCTGTCGTCCAGATCCGGCCCCTCTCTGTACAAGTGGCCGGCGAGGCGGGCAGCGATAATCCGCTCAAAAAGCTTACCCACCTCGTCCAGCAGCACTAAGGGCCGGTACGCAGACGGCGAGTCCGCTGGGCGCCCCGCCTTCCTGAGCAGGACCAGACGACCCTTTTTCCACTCACTGGGGAATTGGCCCTGCTCAAGACATGCGGTGAAGAGTCCTCTCAGCTGGGGCTCTAGCTCTTTCAGAGCGAGGGCGAGCGCGACGCCGGGAACTCCGTCGGGCCCCGGGGCAACGGTCTTGGCCCGAAGCCGCGTTATTGCCACCCTCATCTCTGCCTGTGTCACCTCTGGGACGCTGACGTCCTCCTCATCCGTTGGCTCCGTGGCTGTGGGCAAAGCCATCGGCGGTGGAACATGCTCCTCTCTAGCAGGGAAGAGCGTTGCGACCACTTCCTGCAACAGCTCAGGCTGCAGGCTCTCGGTGAGTGGGGGCGCCCAGGCACGAAGTTTCCCTCGGACCGCACGGTAAGGACGCCCCCACGGATTCACGTCGAGAGCCGACAGCATCTCCTCCCTGGCTCGAGTCTTAGCCTCGCCGACGGCCAGCCACAGAGCCTCCTTGGCCGCGCGGTACACCTCATACCGCGCGGCCTCTTCCTCCGGAACCCGGCGACGTCTCCTCCGGTAGTGGGTGTACTGGCGTCTCACCTCCACGCACGTCACGCGCAGCTGCGCGATGACGGCGGACCACCAGTACAGCTGGCGCCTTGTGGTTTGGGTGACACGGGGCATTGACGCATCGCAGATTTGCGTCATAGCCCCGCGGAACCACTGCGCCTCCGCTTCGACGTCGACGGGTTCGTTCGTCGTTGACTCCCGGACCCAGGCCTGGAAGATTGCGGCCTCCTCGAGAAGTTCCCTGTCGATACGCTTGTATGACCAGCGAGGACCGTCCATCCGCGGGGTCGGCGGGCGACCGCTCCCCGCAGTCTGGGTGGAGACGTCGAATCGAATATATCGATGGTCCGACAGCGTCTCCACCTCCACGGCAACTCGCCAGTCGCGTACACGGCCCGCAACAGCGGGGCTTGCAAACGACACGTCCACTATGGACCCGCCCCGCTGCCGCACGCACGTGTACACCGAGCCCCGATTTAGGACGGTCAAGCCGGTCTCAACCGCCCACTCCTCCAACACCTCACCCCTAGGATCGGTGATCGGGGATCCCCAAGCCGCGGACTTGGCATTGAGATCCCCGAGCAACAGCACCGGGCGAGGGTGGGACCGGCTCACGACGGCACCTAGCTCGACAAGGAACTCCTCGAAGTCAGCGAGACTCTTGTTGGGGGAGAAATACGCCCCAATTGTGACTATGCCGTCCACGAGGGCAGCCACCCAACCATGTCCTCGGGACGGACTGCCAAGAGTCCCGCCAATGATGGCCACCAAACCGTCTAGGTCCCCTGCCCAGTTATCGCGGGGGGGGACAAAATACGGCTCGGCGACCACAGCCACGTTGATCAACCACTCCGCCATGCTCTGGAGCAACAGATCCTGAGCTCTGGCGGCGTCCCCAACCTAACCTAACCTAACCTTTTTTTTTTTTTTTTTTTTTTTTTTTTTTTTTTTCTCGATGTGGAAATCCTCAATGGATGTCCTCCGCCCTGGGGAGAGCGGAGGGGTCTGTCAGACTCGTACTGACTAAAACCACACCGGTGTTCCCTCGCACACTTGCGTCAGGGGGCAACGGGATCTGATGCGACTTCCGCTGCCCCGGACTAGTGCTGGCCCGCTTGACCTACGGGCCTCGTCCCGGGGGGAGTGAGGTGTAAAACTCCCCCCGCTACGTCTATGAGAAGCGCGCGTGGAACACAACGCGCCGCCGTCTCGGGTCCAGTGTGATGGGGGGCGACGGATGTCCCCGAATCCGCCGCCCCTGGACCAATTTATGGGGGCCGGAAGAGGGCGTTGTCAGCCCTCTGCCGACGCCCGGTGCGTCTGCTGCGGGATGGGCGGGAGCTGGTCATCTCCCTCTCCCTCTCCGCAGCTTCCTTCTGCGACATGACGGTCTCGCAGAAGGACATCACCGCGTCCCAGGACTCTGCGCTGCCGACCATCGAGCGAACGACGGCCGGCAGCGACAGGTCTCCTCCTACCTCTGCAACGAGGGCACGGCGCGGCTCATCGAAAGCGGCACACTCGGCCAGCGTATGCCGCGCCGTGTCCTCCGAACAATGGACGCAGTGATGGCACCGGGCGTCCGGCTCCCTGCTTAAGCGACACAGGTACTTCCCGAAGCAGCCGTGCCCCGAGAGTACCTGTGTCGCCCGGAAAGTCAGAGAGCCGTGCTTCCTCCCGAGCCAGTCGTCGAGTACTGGCCGGATCGCCTCGATTGTGTTGAGGCCGGCGGTAGGGAGGTCTAGCCTCCCCCGCCATTCCGCCACCATGACCTGTCGGAGCTGAGACCGGTACACCGTAATCTGTCGCTGCACCAGCCTCTCGCCCCGATGTTCGGCCTCCTCGCGCCACTGGTACAGTGTCGCGAGGGTCTTCGCCTCCAGGTCCCATGGCGGGGATCCGGCCAGTACGCAAGCCGCCTCGTAGGAGATCGTGCGATATCCCCGTACGACCCTGACGGCCATCGCTCTCTGCGGTCTGCGCAGGACTGCGATAGTGCGGGCCGTCAGGTCGGTCGCCCATATCGGGGCCCCGTAAAGAGCCATCGATCGCACGATCCCCACGTACAACCGCCTACAGGCGGAGCTCGGGCCCCCCAGATTGGGAAGCAGCGTTGATAGCGCGCCCGCCGCGCCCATCAACTTGGGCACCAGCCGCTGAAAGTGGGGGCCGAAGTCCCAACGGCTGTCGAGCACCAATCCAAGGTATTTCATGGTTGACTCGACAGCGATCCGGACCCCCCCGACCACAATGTGTGATCCCAACGGCGGTGCCCGTCGGGGGCCATGAAAAGCGATGGCCTCCGACTTGTTGAGGGCCACCTCCAGGCCCAGGCGCCGTATGCGGCTCACCACCTGTGAGACCGCAGCCGTAGCTAGCAACGCTGCTTCCCTGTACGAGCTCCCCCGGGCCGTGACCAGCGTGTCGTCCGCATAACACGTCAGGTTCACTCCCGGCGGGAGCTCGCACCGCAAAACCCAGTCGTATCCGATGTTCCACAGGGGTGGGCCCAGAACCGAGCCCTGTGGAACACCGCACGACATCTCACGACGGTATGCCGTCGCGTCCCATGTAGGTGACACACCTCCCCTAGAGATACGCCCCCACGATGTTGCGGAGGTAGGAAGGCACCCGATGATATCGCAGGGCCTCCCTAATGCAACTCCAAGGCAGGGTGTTGAACGCGTTGGAGATGTCCAGAGACACCGCCAGCACCACCCCACCCTGGGACACCGCTTCCTCCGCCAGGACTCTTACTCTCCTGATGGCGTCGATGGTAGAGCGCCCACACCGGAAGCCAAACTGGCTGTCGTCCAGGTTCGGCCCCACCGTGCACATGTGGCTGACGAGGCGGTCTGCGATTACTCGCTCGAACAACTTGCCCGCCTCGTCCAGCAGCACTATGGGCCGATAAGCGGACGACGAGTCCGCCGGGCGCCCCGCCTTCCTGAGCAGGACCAGTCGACCAGCTTTCCACCTGTTAGGGAAATGGCCCTGCTCAAGGCACGCCGAGAAGAGTCCCCTCAGTGGGGGCTCCAGCTCTTTCAGGGCGAGGACTAGAGCGCGGCCAGGCACTCCGTCGGGCCCCGGAGCAGTGTTTTTTGCCCGGAGCCGCATCACGGCCGCGCTCATCTCCGCCTGTGTCACCTCTGGGACGGTTTCGCTCTCCTCTTCTTCCGGCTCTGCAGCTGTGGGCGGAGCCATCGGCGGTGGCTCATGCTCGGCTCTCTCAGGAAAGAGAGCCGAGACCACTCGCTCCAGAAACTGCGGCTCGAGACCTTCCGTCAGCGGGGGGGCCCATGGCCGAAGTTTCCCTCGGACCGTACGGTAAGGGCGCCCCCACGGATCCCCGTCTAGGGTCGCGAGCAGCTCCTCTCTGGAGCGCGTCTTCGACTCGCCGATGGCCAGCCACAGAGCCTCCTTGGCCGCGCGGTACACCTCATACAGCGCGGCTTCTTCGTCGGGATCCCGGCGACGTCTCCTCCGACATCGCGTGTACGGGCGTCTGGCGTCTGCGCATGCGACGCGCAGCTGCTCAACCTCGATGCACCACCAGTACACGCGGCGCCTTGCGGACAGAGGGGAGACGCGTGGCATGGACGCGTCGCAAATTTGCGTCATCGCGTCGCCAAACCACTGCGCCTCCTGTTCGACGTCGACGGGACCGACGGTAGCCGACTCCCGAACCCAGGCCAGGACGATGGTGGCTTCCTCGAGAGCCTCCTTGTCGAGGCGTTTCAGAGCCCAACGCGGGCCGTCTCTCCGGGGGGCCGATTGGCTACGACCTCCAGCGGTTTGGGCGGAGACGTCGAAGCGTATGTATCGGTGGTCCGATAGCGTCTCCACCTCCACTTCCACGTGCCAATCATGAACACGGTGCACGACAGCGGGGCTAGCGAATGAGACATCCACTATGGACCCGCCCCGCTGTCGCACACACGTGTAGGCCGAACCCCGGTTCAAGACGGCCAGGCCCGTCGTAATGGCCCACTCCTCTAGCGCATCGCCTCTCGGGTCTATGACCGGGGATCCCCACGCCGCAGACTTGGCGTTCAGATCACCGAGAAGCAGTATGGGCCGAGGGTGAGACCGGCCGACGACGGCTCCCAACTCGACAAGGAAACTCTCGAAATCGGCGAGACTCCTGTTGGGCGAAAAATATGCCCCGATCGTGACGATCCCGTTCACAAGGGCGGCAACCCAACCGTGACCCCGGGATACGTCGACAAGAGTTGCGCCGATGATGGCCACGAGGCCGTCCAGATCCCCTGCCCAGTTTTCCCGGGGGGGGATAAAATACGGCTCAGCGACCACCGCCACATTTATCGACCACTGCGCCATGCTCAAGACCAAGAGATCCTGAGCTCTGGTGCAGTGGTTGATATTCGCCTGAAGGAAATGAAGTGCCATTACTAACACTCCATTTCCTCGGTTCGTCCCACAACTGGCCGGGAGTCGGCCTCAGAGGTGCTAGGGGGTGCGGCCCCCGCAGCCTTGGTCCAACGCTTGTTGCGCTTTCTGGGCGCGCCGCAAGCGTTGCCACCTATTCTGTGCCCCGCGGACTTTCCTGCAGCTGTACACAGACTGCAGTTTGGCTCCGCGGAGCACTGGGCCGCCTTATGGCCAGGCCGACCGCAGCGATAACATAGATCGCTGCGGTCGGTTTCGCAGGTGCAGAGTGCCCGTACGTGCCCTTTTTCGAGGCACCGGTAGCACTGCATGGCCCTGGGTGCCAGGAGTTTTACCCTCGCTGACACCCAGCCCACCAGCAGACGGCCCGCGTCGGCGACCTGCTTGGCCGCAGCCACCGGGCACCGCACCCAGATGGTGCCAAGCCCACCAGCGTTTAGGCGGATCTCGCCCGCCCGCACATTTTCCGGCTGGCATCCGCCGCTCCGGGCTATGGCCGCCACCACCTCCTCTGGGGTCAAGGAGTCGTCCAGCCCATCGACGCGAACCTCAGCCGTCTTCATGGGTCTGGACACCCGGGCCTCCTCGGGGTTGAGGACGTCCCTCAGCTTCGCAGCTAGAGAGTCCGCCCTCTCGGCACAGCTGGTCCCCGCCAACTCAAACATTTTGGCTCCCGTGGCAGCCGTTCTAAAGCGGAAGCCGTCCGGGGTGCCAAAATCGGCGAAGACCAGCTTGCCCCTCGCCTCCGCCAGTACCTTTTGGTATGTTATCCCCCTCTCCTTGGCTTCGGGCTGAAGTGTTACCACCACAGCCTCGGAGCGAGGGACGCGGATTCTGGGGGCCTGTCCCTTGGTGCCCGGCGCGTTCTTGGCCTTACCCCTCTTCCGCCTTTTTTTGCGGCTCTCGGCCGTCTTCCACTCCCCCTCGTTTTCTTTGTGGGACGAACTGCTCTTCTGAGTAGGATTTTTCGTCCCCTTTCCGGCCTTTTTGCCCCCCTCTGTGGGCGTTTTGGGTGCCTGCGTGGACTTTTTGACCACCGGCGAGGGCTTTACCGGTGCAGGTGGAGCTTTTGCCACCTGGGCCCACGTTGGCCCAGTCGATACAGGTACGGGCTCTGCCTTGTCCTTTCGCGTATCGGCCGCCAACGGCGGACGAAGCCTGACCGGGGGGTTGAGCCTGGGCTCAAGGCTGTCGAAGCGGGCGGTCATTATGTTCAACAGCCGGTTGAACTGGTCTTCCCCCAAAGACCCGTTCTGTGGCAGGGCACGACTGTCCACAGTCGTCACACCCTGCTGCCGGCTGAAGTCTGCCCTCAGGGCGATGACCTCCCGCTGCAGCTCCTCCATCCTCGTATGGAGACGATGATTCTCCTCTCGGAGTTTCACCGTCTCCTCCGAGGTCGTTCGGTCTAGGAGGACGTCCATCGCCTCCTTGATCCCGGTCGCCGCCTCTTTTAGGGCCCGCGTGAACGTGCCCTTCAGGTTACCTGACTTCGTGGCCACCTTTAGGACGACGTCCACGCCGTCCAAAACCTGACGGCTAAGGGCTTCTGCGGTCAAGCCCTCAGGAGTTGAGGCAGTCTGTGACCGCCTCTCCCTCGCCAGACGGGCCAACTCAGCTACCTCATCGGTCGCAATGGCCTTTCTTCCCTCTCGCCTCGAGGCATTGAGCTCCGCCCGGGTGCTCACCAATGAGATGGAGGCATCACTTGGCTCCACCTGCATAACCCCGTCAGAGTCGCTCACCGGCGTATCGGGGGTCTTTAGGAAGCGACTCCGAGAGTCACCTGACGCTGCCGGAGCGCTCGCTCCGGAAGTTATCCCCCGTCCTCTTCCCCTCCTTGTTGTCGACACCTTGGTGGCTGGCAGGTTCTCCTCGCTGGAAGACAAACCCGCCGAGCCCGCATCCGACCCGCAGTCACGCGGCCGCTTCCCCCAAAATTTAGAGCGAGTGGCCGCAACTGGCTGCGGTGTGTTGGCGACCTCCGACAACACGCTCACCCTGTGCAGAACTACTCGTGGTTCCGTGGTCTCTTCTCGTGCTGGAGCCTCTGCTCCCAGCCTTAGCGACGCAGTGCCAGAGTCCGACACTGCGTCCGCCGCGTGGCGCGGTTTAAATGAGATCAGGTCTTCGAAAGACCGTGATCTTGTTGAGCCTCCTCGGCTCTCGTTGCCATTGGCAAGTGGAAAACGGTTGATGCCCTCCCCAGAATACGGGGGGCTTGACGGTCCTTGGACCGTGGCGGATTCTCCAGCTGCTGAGCAGCTGGTACCGCCCTGGGGTACTATTTTGCAACTCGTTTTTTTCATTTTTGTTCCTTTGAAGGGTGCGGTCCCTTACTCCCTACTTCGTCTTGATAAATATATAAACATATACATATAAACATATTAATATATACATACATATATAATACATTCTCCCCTCCCCCTTTATCCCTTATCACGGCGATTCGTCACACTCACAGTCACATCTGATGTGCAGACGCGTACCAGAGGGCGACGAATGCCGTGACCCAAGATGAAGAAGGATCCCCACCCCTGATTAACTCCCCGAGAACTTCGAGGAGTGAATCACTAATCACGTACCGTCCGATGAGCCCGCTGTGTGAGCCATCGCACGGTACACGACGAAAAACCCCACCCTGATTCACTCCCCGAAAACTTCGAGGAGTGAACCACAAATCACGTACCGTCCGATGAGCCCACTCTGTGAGCCATCGCACGGTACACGACGAAAAACCCCACCCTGATTCACTCCCCGAAAACTTCGAGGAGTGAATCATCAATCACGTACCGTGCAATAAGCCCGCAAGCCATCGCACGGTACATGATGAAATCCTCCCCAATGCACATCGAACCCCGCACGATAGACCCGCACGTCATCGCACGACGAACGATGTGACCCCTCCCCAGAATATTAGCCGCGACAGTAACATTTCCCAAGGGATGAGAATTTCTTCTCATTCCTCGAGGAAGGATACTGTCGCGCCCAGGGTGCACCAGCCCAGCAGCTGCTCTTTCCTCCAGACGTATCGAGAGGGACCAGCAGCTGCCAGACAAACGTGGAGGAATTCTGACGCACCCCACCTAACCTAACCTAACCTAACCGCAAGGAACCCACATAAGCCCCTATAATAGTGCAGAAACCGAATATAAGGTGAATAGATTGTCACAAATGAAGTAGTTCCAAACCAACCCTATGTAACTGGATATATATGTATATTAATCGCCCTGAAGAACCAAGTTTGAAATGTTTGCTTTTGGCTTGCAAGGTGAATGACCTAAATTGTATTAGAAAGAAAATAAAAGATTAGTTAAGTATGAGGATAAACATTGTATTGTAAAATAACATAGATTAAGGAATTAGAAATGTAAAACTAATTATGCTAAAATAAACTAGATAATATGTAAATTAGAAATAAAAGTACAAAAAATGTAAAAGTAGAATAAATAAAACCTAGCAAGTATAATATAGTAAGTAAGAAATAGAGTTAAATAAACAAAACTGTTATCAGCTATGCAAACTTTGTAATAAAAACTAAGTTGTGACCTTTAATACCCCCTTAATAAAGATCATTAAAAGTAAAAATTAGTTCGAATAGCGGGAGTCCCACCCGGCTAAGAATGAAAGAGATGAATGAAAGAAAGAAACCGTATGAAGCATAAAAGTGCGAGAGGAATAAATGATAGAACTGGAATGCATGAGAAATTAGAATACTAAGATCCTGTTTACCCATGAACGGGGAAAAGCACAAAAAAAAAAAAAAAAAAAAAAAAAAAAAACCTAACCTTACCTAACCTAACCTAACAAAAAACATTTTAAAGTTTTAAAGTGATCATTTTAAATTGCCATGTGTATGTGCCGACGTGAACGACCTTTGGACGGATCAATGACACACGCTTGATACCGTATTAGTCACATCGCATAATTCGCGACACTTCCAATATACTGAGTGGCCTAGTGGCGTAAGCCGCTTGCCCGCAATCGACGCAACGCGGTGTCGTGAGTTCGAACCCCGCAAACAGCAGTACTTTTTGGGACATCTTACTTACTACTAACGAAACGTGTAAACGTCTAGTGGACGGAAAAAGCAATATGAATCGTCGTACACCTCCATCAACACCTTGTTCCTGTCCTTTGACACCGAATTCACTGGAGGTTGGCAACCCAACACAAAACGACACCCAGACGCGATCACCTACGTCAACGCCCTTAATCGTGGAAACGCATGTGCTACGTACCACATTGCAACCACAAAAAATTACTCAAAGTGGGTCGGCACCAAATTTAACTGATATCCAAGCAAGTGAATATGTTACTAAAAGAAAGCGTAAACATGACGACGAAAATGAGCGCTTTATGAATGATATGCAAAAATTGTTCGAATCTCACTGCAAAAACTCTGAATCACGTAGTAACAAAACAGATGCTTCGTTAAGTGACTTACATCATATGATGACGGAGATGTTAAAACAAAATTCCGAAATTAAAGATTCCGTCACCTTTATGTCTAACCAGTATGAGGACATGCGGAGCAGACTGGACCTGTTAGAATCTGAAAAGAAAACGGACCGCAAGTATATTCACCAACTTGAGGAAAGAGTTGACAACTTGGAGCGGATGCTATACACCAAAAAATTGGAAATTAAAAACGTTCCTTTATCTGCAAAAGAAAGTGAGGAAGAGCTCAGTTTGATTGTATTAAAGACAGCAAATGCTGTTGGCGTTCCTCTCCAAAGATCGGAAATTAGAGATGTTTATAGCATAGGCAAGAAGGACAAAGCTTCAAAAATTATTGTCGACTTAGCTAGCGCTGCCACTAAAGAGACCATTATTAAGAAAACGAGAGAATTCAACGCAAAAAACAAGCAGAACAAGCTCAACTCTGTACACCTAAATATGAGCGTCCCTGCCACACCCATCTATGTGTCTGACTTCTTGCCTCCTCAAGCCCAACACCTCTTCTACCTAGCTAGAAAATTCGCAAAAGAACATAACTATTTATTCTGTTGGACCTCAGCTGGTAGAGTTTTTCTGCGAAAAAGTGAACCTGAAAAACCATTAATAGTTAAATGTGAAGCCGATCTCGAAAAACTGGCACCGAAAATTTTTATATTATTTGTGTAATTTTATAACGTTTTCTTTTTTACTAATTTTTCATGTCATAATTTATTTTTTAACAAAACTTTTTAACAACTCATGCACATTTCCACATGACTATACACACTCCACACCTAAATACATTCACTCACACTGCATTATAACATCTTTTTACATTATTACGCGTGAGAATCTCAATGTTACCATTCTTTACACACACCCAAAACAAAAAACGCTCATCAAACATTCACCCCGCAATCACAAACCCATACACCCACTATTTACTAATTTTAACATTCGCTGATCTAAACAATATAAACAATTTAGAAAATTTAGTTCTGACGGAATTGTACAGCTGTGAACCAGAATCTTGTAAATCCTCCATAACAAAACCTAATATTTTTTTAAAAATTCTGCAGCAAAATATTAGAAGTATTAACAAAAATTATCTCAGCCTAAATACGTTACTAAAAAGAATGCAGTTGAGCTGTGATGTTATAATTCTGTCGGAATGTTGGCTCTCATCCGTTAATAACTTACCACTTTTACCTGGCTACTCTAGTTTTTCAACTACACGAAACTACAACCAAAATGACGGCGTAGTCGTTTACATGAATAATGATATCAACTTCAATATTGAAGAACCAGATATCTTGGAAGCGAACTGCCTACTTATTAAAATAAATAAAATGACCGCCATAATTGCAATATACAGACCGCCTAGCTTTCACACATTAGATAACTTTTTAAGCTCCTTACAAGAACTGTTATTAAAACTATCCGGTTTCAAAAATGTAATTTTAATGGGTGACATAAATATAAATATCAAAGATTCAAATGTAACTACTTCAAGCTACCTTGACCTACTTTCTTACTCTGGTATGATACCTGCACACTACGAGCCAACTAGAGGACCTAGCTGTCTAGACCATGTGATAATTAAAACTAAGGCTTCTTCTATTACTTTTATTATTCAATCTACAGTTACTGACCACGAAGCTACCCTTTTTTGTTTGAGCTTAAGTGGACAAAACAACAAAGCAAAATTTGTGAACAAAATTGACTTTGAAAATCTGATCAATGACTGCCAAAATATTGATTTTAATAGTGTGTACGATAAAAGTATAAATCCAAATGACCTCATGAACTATTTTATTCAAAACTTACAAAAAACTATAATAAGCAATACAATAAACATCAAAATTCCTAGAAATAAAATTACCATAAAACCGTGGATTACTCCAGGCCTCCTGAGGTGCATTAGAACAAGAGACAGAATGCATTATAAGCTAAAACACAATCCTGACAATGACGTCTTAAAAATATCCTACAAACGATACAGAAATTTTTGTAATGACATAATAAAAAAATGTAAGCGACAATATGACAGGAATATACTTGATTCGGCTGGAAATGATAACAAAAAACTTTGGTCCGCAATAAAAAATATTACCAATCTAAAAAAATCAAACGCACCACCTTTGGAACTTTTACATATTAAAACAACCCCTCAAGATTCAGTTAACGCAGTAAATTCTTATTTTGCAAGTGTGGGCATGGAATTGCAAAGTAAAATTCCAACTGGTCTTTCTCCACTCCCAACGGCAAATGTCAAGTCCTCGTGTAACTCTTTTGTGCTTTTGCAGACATCTGAAGAGGAAGTAGAAGGAGTAATCAGCAACCTTCGCTCAGATTGTGGAGCAGGGTGGGACAATATATCATCAACAGTACTTAAAAATTAAAAAAAAATTATAGTCCCTCCCCTCACCCATATCCTGAATAGATGTTTAGCAGAAGGCATTTTTCCAGAATCTCTAAAAAAATCAATTGTTATCCCTATTTTTAAGAGCGGTAGCAAGGAAGAAGTGACCAATTATCGGCCAATTTCATTGCTCACCTCTATTTCAAAGGTATTTGAAAGGATTATTAATAACAGATTTGTAAAATTCTTAGAGGACAAAAACATCTTGTCACCTAACCAGTACGGCTTCAGAAAAGGAAAATCCACAACTGATTGTGTTCATACGTTCTCTGAATTCATTGTAAGTAAATTAGATAATAGAAAAAAATGTTTGACTATCTTTCTGGACCTTCAGAAAGCTTTTGATACTGTGTGCCCACGCATATTAATTTCAAAACTAGAACAAATGGGAATAAGGGACACACAATTAAAACTGTTTGAAAGCTATTTACAAGATCGTTATCAATCAGTTCGGATAGGCAATACGCTGAGTGAAGAAAGCCCGGTTAATATTGGAATCCCACAAGGCAGTATCTTAGGCCCCCCCCTCTTCCTTTGCTATATCAATGATCTTTGCCAGCTGATGATTGGAAACTGTCATGTAATGTCTTATGCCGACGACACTACTTTAACATTTTATGGCGACTCTTGGGACGAAACTTTTGTTGCTGCCCAAGCAGGGTTCAATAGTGTAACTCACTGGCTTGCTCTCAACAAACTGACCTTAAATGCAACTAAAACTAAATATGTAGAGTTTACAATACATAATATAGCATCAAACACTAATAATTTCCATGTTTATGCACACACATGTAATCCAGTTACCAACAACTGTACCAGGTGCCCAATGATATCAAAAACAGAATCAATAAAATACTTAGGCATAATGATCGATAAAAACTTATCTTTTAAACAACACATTGCACATCTGGTTCAGAAAACTAGAAAACTCGTTCATATATTTAAAAATCTTAGGCATGTTGCAAATTGGAAACTGGTTAAAAATGTGTACGAATCCCTTTGCCAATCAATCTTATCGTATTGTATCTCCACCTGGGGCGGCTCACATAAAACAAATGTCTTAAACGTTGAAAGAGCTCAACGACTTCTTCTAAAAGTCGCTCTTTTCAAACCACGTCTATACGCTACAAAAACCTTCTACAACGAAGCAAAGGTATTATCAATCAGGCAACTTTATATACTGCAAACAGTTATAAAAAAACATTCCTCTATAGACGTTTCTACGGCTAAACAGAAGGTTAATACTAGACGATTCTATGAAGTCTGTGAAACAACACCGGTAAAAACCTCTTTTGCCAGTAATTTCTATAATTTCAGATCAAGCAGACTGTATAATAAAATAAATAAGATTCTTAAAATTGTTAATCTGTCTAGAGTAGAATGTAAAAAGAAGCTGACACAGTGGCTTTTGGAACTTGATTATGAAGAAACTGAAAGACTACTTACTAAATTATCCTAGTCTAGCGTTTTTCTCATAACTACAGCGGGTGGAGGGGGTGGCAGTCCACCCCTTCACGCAGACAATTGTATACACATCCATCTTTATACATACTTTACACAATCTTACTCTCTCTCTCTCTCTCTCACACACACATACACACACAACACCACACCTTACACTCGACACTCACACGTCGCACACAAACACACACACGCAGTTTTATTTTTTTTGATTTTATTTTATTAGTACTTTTTCATGTAATTCTTTTTTACAATAGTCCTACAATGACATGTATATAAAAACAAAAATTGTCATAAATCTCGGCGAGGGGGGCCAGGAGTCCATAGCACAGGATATCCTAGTTTGAACTCCTGACTCCCACAAATCTTTGTGCCTTCAATATTTGTAACACCTTATATTGTAACTGTACTTTGTGGGAGCAAAATAAATTTTATTATTATTATTATCCCTTTATTCAATTTTAAACAAACTCTTTACATTTTTAAATATTAATATAAAAAATATATAAAAAACATTTAAAAATATAAAAAATTGTAGCCCACCGGTATCGGGAACAGGGTCCAAGCTACCGGCGGTCAGGGCTCCAGAGAGAGGAACCTCCTAACAATACGAGCCGTGTCCAGGAGTACCGCTTTCTGAATCAAGCCCTTGATCCAGCTGCCTAACGAGAGCCTCCTCAGGTATTGGTCGAGGCTCTTGGCAATTAAGCCATGGGCCGACACGACTATCGGTACAATGATTGCCGAGTCCACTTCCCACATGTCGACAACCTCGCGAGCCAAGTCAAGATACTTGATTTGTTTATCTTTCTCGGCTTTCACGAGGTTCTCATCATGCGGGACCGTTATGTCAACAATCATTGCACGCCGCTCTGATCGATCCATCACCACTATATCAGGCCTATTGGCTATAACAGTCCTGTCAGTGATGATGGATTGATCCCAGTACAGTGTGATACTGCCATTATCGAGAACTGGGTCGGGCACATACCTATAGTAGGGCACTTCCGATTCCACAAGATTGTATTTTAGAGCAAGTTGCTGATGGATAATCCTGGCTACAAGGTTGTGTCTGTGCAAGTATTCTCCGTTAGCTAGACGAGAACACCCGGAGATAATGTGACGGATTGATTCGCCTGGACGGTGGCATGCCCGACATATGTCAACCGTACCGTCCTTCACAATAAATCTCCGGTAGTTATTCGTCATCATAACTTCATCCATAATTGCACAGACAAAACCTTCGGTTTCTCCGAAGAGGTCCCCGGATCGTAGCCAGGACACGGACGCTAGAAAATCTACATCGGGCCCATGAAGAGCCCGGTAAAAGCGCCCGTGAAGCTCCTTGCTCTGCCATTCTTTCCTGCGGTCATCAGTAGTAAGTACTACAGGTTTGCGCCAGTTCTCTTTAGCCAAGGAGAGCGGGGTGAGGCCCTTGTCCATCGCGACCACATCTCGATGCATCCCCACGTCGGCTGCTAGGAAATATTCCCTGAGACTGCATATCTCACGATTGTGGAGAGTCTTAGCGTTTAAAAAGCCGCGACCCCCACACTTCCGCGGGATATACAGTCTCATTACCGAAGAACGCGGGTGATGCATTCGATATGCCGTCAACAATTTACGGACCTTCGTATCCAGGGCGTCTAGTTCTCTTTGAGTCCATTTGAGTATGCCGAAAGAGTACATCAAAACCGGCATGACCCAACCATTGAAGGCACGCACCTTATTTCCGCCCGATAAAAGACTATTAAATACTTTTTTCAGGCGGCCAAAGAAGCGCTCCTTCAACGATTGCTTCATGTCAGCAACATTGATGCCCAACGCTTCCGACATACCCAAATACTTATAAGTTTCGGTTGCTGAGAGGGATCTAAGATTTATGGAATCTGAGAGCTGGGCTCCCACAGATTCCACAATCTCCCCTCGCTTTACATGCATGACCGCACATTTGTCCACACCAAATTCCATCCTGATGGCGCTACTGAAGGTTTCAGTTACCCCCAGTAGCTCCATTAGTTGTAAATCGTTGGGGGCAAAGAGTTTCAAATCATCCATGTAAAGGAGGTGAGATATAACCCGACCATCTGTCCGCAACCGATAGCCTAGACCTGAATCCTCTAGCAGCGTGCTCAGAGGATTCAAGGCTAAGCAGAACCAAAGTGGACTCAAACTATCGCCCTGAAATATACCTCGCTCTATCCTTATCGGCTCGCTATTCCTCTGAATTTGCCGACATCCTGGATAGCGAAGGACTGTCCTCCATTGCCCCATACACGACATCAGGAAAGTGCGCAGAGTTGCATCAACTTTATACAACTCTAGCACCTTCATGAGCCATGTATGTGGCACCGAGTCATAGGCCTTCTTATAGTCTATCCAACATGTCGACAAATCCTTTCGGGAACGACGAACCTGTTGACTAATGGCCATATCAATGAGGAGTAGCTCCTTAGTACCACGGGACCCATTCCTACATCCATTTTGGGAAGCAGACATTATAGAATTGTCATCTATATGTTTGCTAATTTTAGTTCTCAAAATGGATGTAAGAACTTTATAGACTGTCGGGAGACACGTGATCGGTCTATAATTTTTGGGTTCCGTAGTACTACCCGATTTATGGAGCGGGTGGGTTATACCTGTTGTCAGGAACTCTGGTAGCGACCCCGACTCTAAGGCTGACTGGAATAGGGTCGCCAAGCGAGCATGCGACCTTGTAAACCATTTAATCCAGAAGTTGTGCAGCCCATCCGGCCCTGGAGATTTCCAATTAGGCAACGGACGGACTGCACAAGCTACGTCTTGGGGGCTAATAGTAATTGCCCCCATTTCTAGTACTGGATCGCAGGCTCGCTCAACCACCCGAGTCCATTCACCTTCAGCATGTCTGACAGGCACCGACCAGATGCTGCGCCAGAACGAACACATTGCATCATCATCCGGCAGGCGCGTGTCAGCCACACCTTGGTCCGGTCGCTCCCAAGCCCTATAAACCCACCTTTCATCTCTTTGAAATGTGCGATTCTGAGTGTATCGGTCCACCCGCCGCTTATACCTACGAATACGGCTTGCCCATGCATACACTTTCTGCTTCAGGAAGTCGATGCGCTCTGTGACACGGGATATGTAGTCTCGAGGACTGATACCAGTCCCCGAGAACGCTCGCCTCACAAAACGCATCACCCTAGGGCGAGTATTGCCCTCCCTGAAGCAGATCAATTTGCCGATGAGTGTTCTGGCCCCATCAATACGTTTTTCAATCCTGTACTGCCATGCCGGTACGGCTGGTTTTGGTCGTGTAGCTCTGTCATCAGAAAATTTGACATGAGCTACACGACATGCCGCTACGGCCGCACAATACAGGATCGAGTGAACATCGGTGAGGTCTTCGCAGTTATCAAAATAATTTGACAACTGCGAATCCAGAACAGCCACCAGCATTTTATTTTTGTTATGCATAGGCAAACGAGGTAAGCGTGGTCTAAGTTCGGGTGTCATGAACCGATATTCTCCAATCGCACCCTCCAAAGCACTCCTCATATCCTCATTGCACTGGGTACTTACATTAGTAACCATGTCACTACTCACATCGCCATCGCGATTTGGTATTGTGGTAGACTGTGGTGAAACCACAGCCTGCGACGGCGGCGTGGCAATGACATGGCTACTCTGCATTTCAGTTCGCAAGCGATCAAGTACGGTGTCATCCAACATACGATTACGCTGGATTACTCGCACCTGATCCGACAGTCGTTGTGCCGACACGTTGACAGCTGGCTCAAGCACCTGAAACAGAGAGAGCATCCTAACACGGTACGCGGTCAGGTTGTTTCCCCCCTCTGTAGCCCCATAGTATGCGCGCATGACGTTTTCATTGTTCGATGACGTCCATCGCATGCGCTGCACACTTCCGCCGGGAGCTGGGACCCTATCAGAAGCCGGTGGGCCTCGAGGTCCTAAGCCGTCCGGCGGCCGGCGTCCTCCCCGTCGACGAGCAGGTGGTGGCGTCGTGGGCGGAGAGAAATACTCGTCGCTCGAACTCGACGCAACTGCCACGGCCGGTGTCACAGCACTCACGATGGGGCTGGATTCCGGCAGCGGCGAGGCGGAGCTGAGCGACGGGTCCGGAGGCGGTAGACGTGCGCGACGAGCTGCAGCTCTGGTCAACATTGTCGTTGTTTCATTTTATTTTATTATTTCGTTTATTCAGTCGTGAATATTTCATTCAGTGACATATGTCATTTCGGTCACAGATTTTTTTACGGATCTTGATGTAGGACTTCATTTTGTTGTTTATATATGAATTTAAAAATTATTATTATTAATTCTATTGTCTGTAATATAGGTAACTAATTAGAGAATAGCGAACGATAATGAGGGTAGTTGTATAAAAACAGGACATTTGAGTCTCATTTTATCAGTAGCTCTCAGTACTTGTGCGCGCTAACTTATAACCTTATATTTGTTATTGTGTTGAGATGGAAGGTTTTGATACCAATTTGGACATTTTCGTGTTAATAGTGGCAAACAACAGAAGTTTTTCACAGCCCAATGTTTTATTTGAAGCTTTTGAGAATACTGTTGAATTGTCGGAAAATTAAAAGAAGGAATTGAAACAATTCTGTCTGTAGAATTATGTGGGTAACATGAGGAAGAAATGGATCTCGTGTAATCGCACGAGACACACATATATAAAAAAGTATGAGACATGGCTGCAAGAGACCATCAAATGGCCTGAGGTCGTGAGGGAAAAAATTACTACTTCTGTTGTGTCGCTAGAGCAGCAACCATGTTCCAGTTTTGACTTTGGTGTAAATGAGGGTGCATCAACATCCTACACACCGGAGACGTGCAGAAGCTTTCGAAGTGGCAGTATATAACATTAAGATCTTGTGCAAAAGAAGAAGGAATGACACTGTATCCTTCTTATACTGCCATCCTTGAGGCGAAGAAGGACTGCTACCCCCCAAAAGATACCATAAACGTCACGGAAAGACCAAAGATCTGACCAAAGTCAGAACTGGAACATGGTTGCTGGTCTAGCGATACAACAGAAGTAGTCATTTTTTCCCTCACGACCTCAGGCCATTTGATGGTCTCTTGCAGACATGTCTCATACTTTTTTATATACGTATGTCTCGTGCGATTGCACGAGATCCATTTCTTCCTCATGTTACCCACGTAACTCTACAGACAGAATTGTTTCAATTCCTTCTTTTCATTTTCCGACAATTCAACAGTATTCTCAAAAGCTTCAAATAAAACATTGGGCTGTGAAAAACTACTTGTTTGCCACAAACACGAACATGTCCAAATTGGTATCAAAACCTTCCATCTCAACACAATAACAAATATAAGGTTATAAGTTAGCGCGCACAAGTACTGAGAGCTACTGATAAAATGAGACTCAAATGTCCTGTTTTTATACAACTACCCTCATTATCGTTCGTTATTCTCTAATTAGTTACCTATATTACAGACAATAGAATTGTATTGTGACTAGAGCCCTTTTGGCCCTGCTAGAGCTATTTAATGTTCATGTCATTAGTATCTCATTATATCTCAACCTTAATCACGGTAATTAACAAATTTGTCAGTTCTTGGAATGGCCAAAGAAACATATACAATCAATGTCTTTTTTAATTATTGTCATCATAAAGGTCATTAGAAGGCTAAATCTAACTATAATATAAGTAAATCGATCGGCAACGTCATTAAACCACAGCAAAGATTTGAAAACTCAGATGTCGAAAATTCAAAATTTCAAAAATTTGCTACGTGCGAAGCGGCGCCTAAAGGTATATGAATTGTATGCCATCTTGATCGCCGTGTGTGGGACTATAGCTCGTGTGAGCACCAGCCTAACAGTTCCATTAAGTTTCGAAAAAACGTACTTTTAGTGTTTTCTCCCATACAAAAAAAACTTAAATGTTTTTTTTCTCACGCGTAGTGTGACTTATACCATCCATACGTTAATATGATGTAAAGGGAGGTATACCAGAGCCATTACAATTTTTATTTTTTTAATTCTTCACTTTAAGTTTCTATGAGTATGGAGCTCGATTTCCAGACCACTGTGCGTCGGTGGCTCGTGGCTGGACGGATGTCGACGCTGCAGTTTTCGTGCGGTTGGCGTAAACAGGCGGAATGTGCGAGGTCGGCAATCTGCCTTAGGGATCCGTATTTAACACGCGCGATGCAAACTCTTAAATTCATGCATGTTTTATGTTTTGTTTCCGTTTGAGTCAGCGTGCAGCGTCAGAAGAAAAACAAAAACTGAAAGAGTTTTCCATTTATTTATTGCTCAATAGAGTTACTTCATCTTAAAATAAATAGGTTTTATTTCTTTCGTTACACGCATACTTTAATAAATAACAACATCAACTTCGAACAAACATCCAAACACGGAACGCAAAGTCACAGAGTGCACAAACAAGACGGGGACGACGGCGTCGTCTGTTCCGCCGACACACGCGCGGCGTCAGCGCAGGCGCTTGTCCGTGCGCGGCAAGGGGTCGCGCGCGCACAGGCGCCGCCGCGCCGCGTACAGCGCCGCCGCCAGCGCCGCCAGCAGCAGCGCCGCCGCCGCGCAACCCACCGCCACGCCGCGCAGGCGCGCGTACTCCGGCACGCGCAGCGCCGCGCCGCCCCACGCGCCGCTCGCGCACTGCACGCGCGCCCAGTAGCGCGCGCCCTCCGCCGCGCCGCTCACTGCGGGCAACAAGCGCGGTCAGACCGGGCCGCGGGACACAGAGCACAGTACAGTCATACAGTGAGGCGTCGTACCGAGCATGTAGTCGTGCAGCGTGTGGCCCGTGGCCAGCAGGCGCTCGCCGGGCGCGGCGCCCTCGTACCAGCGCACGGTGCAGCGCGACGCGTCGTCCGGCTCGCGGCGCCAGCGCACCAGCGCTCCCTCGTCGATGAGGCGCACCGTCACCTCCAACTCGCCGCCCTCGCCGTACTCCGGCAGTTCGGGCTCTTCGGTGGTGATGGCGGCGAACGCGATCTGTTCTCCTTCTACTGTCTCCACTGTCTCCACTGCTTCGTCCATTGATCCTAAAACAGACAGTAAAATTCATATTATATTTATTACTCGTACATTCAAATAAAAGTAGACTGGAAGTTTAGGCGGTTACACTCCGGATCCTACCGAGTGTTCTCGCGAATACTGGTTTACTAAAAAGTCCGTCTCCTATGAGGTCTTGCGACAGCACGCGCAGCTCGTACTCTGTGCCGGGTCGCAGGCCGACCAAAGTGGCCTCAGTGACACCTCTCGTCAAAATCTTCATTGTGCGCCATTCGCTCACAGTCCGCTCGCGATACCATACGTTGTAATCTACCTCGAGTCCGTTGTGTCCTGAAATAATGTAAAAGTAACTCACAATAAGTCACGACCATAACAATAAAAGTTAGTAGCCAACGGAGTATCGATGTCGTGCTTACCGGGCACCCAGGTGAGGTGAAGAGAGTCGGCGGAGGGTCTGACGGTGAGGTTGTAGGGCGCTCGCGGAGGCATGTTCTCGACCAGTAGCTCGGTCTCGACGGCGACGGTGGCGGCCTCGTTGCTGACGGTGCACACGTACACGCCGCGGTCGTCTTCCGTGACGTCCAAGATGGTGAGGTTGCCGTCGTCGAGGTTGTGGCGGCCGGCGGGCAGGTCGCCGCCGTCCTTGCGCGCCCAATGCACCAGCGGCAGGTCGTGGTGGTTGCGCGCGGCGGCGGCGCACGGCAGTGTGAGCGTGGCGCCCAGGCGCGCCACGTACAGCGGCTGCGGGCGCGCCGCCAGTGCGGGCGGCCGCTGCACGCGCACGCGCACGCCGGGCGACGGGCCCTCCGACCCCAGCGAGTTGTACGGCGTGCACGAGTACTCCCCCTCGTGCGACTCGTCCACCTAACGCAAGCAACTCGTATAGGTACTACTTGTTCCATACGTTAAGTAGGTATTGAAGCCCGTACGACTAAAGGTAGTGGCACACTTGACAAGCACCGCACCAGCACACTGCTGTTGGCCAGCGTTGTCTTGAATTTAGGCTACGGCGCGCTTGCCACGCGTCGTCAGTGAGGCGTAAGCACGCGGTCCGCGCGCGTGCGGGACGGCGCCCACGCGCGGGCGCTGCGGCGTCCGCGAGGCGTAAGCTCGCAGTCTGTGCGCTGGCTGTGATAGTCCGGGAGATGGTGTTGCATTTTAGTGTTTTTACGCCGATCAGTTGCCATCTGGTTCAATAGATCCAGAATGACTGATAAGTGAACCCAGCGTCAGCTGAGGCACCCGAGGTGGGTGTGGGATTGGGAGGTTACGGAGGTGGTGAAAAAAAGCAGTCATAGTACGCAGGCTGAAACTTTTTATAAATAGTTTACATCATACTGAGCTTAAAAATATCAGCTGGATGGTGGAAGGGCATTATGTGTCTGCCGCTCCCATGAACTTGTAAAAGAAATAATAAATATAGTACGCACGCCGGATGAAATTGAACAAAGTGATTGTTTAAATTATCAAAAGTACGAAAACAACAATCAGCTGCTGTGTGGCTAGCGGTCTTTACAAGTTCATGCAAGCTATAAACGACACCCATGAGGGAAAATAAAAGAAAAATCTCTCTTAAGATTGTCAACCGAACATACCTACTGCTTAGAATTTAAAGCATAATTATCTTATTTCTCATCATGGGTGTCGTTTTCATGGTTTTCGGGGTGGCTGATAACGAAAATGTGGTTTAGTTAATTTCGTCAAATATTAACGTGTCCATCTATCTATCTATATTTATATGAAAATGCAGAACCCAAATGTATGACTTAACATCACTTGAGAACGTCTCGACCGATTTGGCTGATTTTTGTTTGTTTGTTTGTGTTCGTAATTTGACAAGGTTTGTATGAAAGAAATTTTTGATATTAAAAAAAAACTCGAAATTGACCCAGTATGTCCATATTCTTCAATTGTTTTAACGGGTACGTATCATAATCCCGAAAGTTCATAATACCTATGATTGAAATGCCGATAGTCGTTTTACCGAAACACAAAATACCGATGTTCAAATGCCCGAAAGGACGAAATCCCTAATGGACGAAATACCGAAGGGATGAAATCCCGAATGGACGAAATATCGATGTATGAAATACCGATGGATGAAATCCCAAATCGATGAAATCCCGAAAGAACGAAATACCGATGGTTGAAATACCGATGGATGAAATCCCGAATGGACGAAATTCCGAATTAACGAAATCCCGAATGGACGAAAACTTTTATTTAATAACGTATTATTTCACAAACAATTAATTATTTTTCGTTTTATGTCATAAAAGAACGTTTCAAGAAACAAAGAATTACACATTGTTTTTTTTTTTTTTTTTTTTTTTTTTTATCTTTATTTAAAGAGTTTTTTCGCTAATGCGAATATGACACTCTGTATGTTTAACAAAAACAATAGTTTACGGTTAATTTAACAGGAAGAATTATTAATTAAACAAATAAAACATCATCAATCGGAACTATCTTCTGGGCCTGTTCTTCAAAGCGGACTTAACCATATTTATTATGGGAATTATTTTATCTGATAGAGGATTAGATAAATTTATATTGTATAAACCAATTTGAGATCTTAACAACTGATTCCGGGCACATCTCATCAAAATGTGGTATGTGTCTTCCTCCTCATTACATATATCGCAAGCAGGCGATGGTATTCTTTTCATTAAGTGGCCGAATTTATTAAGAGGCATATGTCCCGATCGAAGTCTTAATAATATAGTTAAATCCACTCTGCCAACAGGACAGTCATCAATCCAAGGAGAATATGAGGGCTGTGATTGGATTGTTCTATACCAAATTCCTTTTTCTCTGGAACGAAGATCAAAGTATTCCTTCCAATTTTGTAAACATATATTTTTCAAAACTGGTATAAAGTCCATGTAATGTGGTATTGCATCAAAATCTATGCCATCCGAACATGCCTGTTTTGCAAGCTGATCGGCCTTGTCATTGCCGTCTATGCCTATGTGCGAAGGGATCCACTGAATGATTATTTGTTTATTTTGAGCTGTGAGTTTTATAAGAGATTTAAGTATTGTATAGGTCTACCTCGAAAAGTCGAGGAGCATCGAGCCAGGTGTTGAATTGAACTCTTTGAATCTGTATAAATGACATATTTACCTTGGTCTAGAGATTCGACATATGATAAGGCTTCAGAGATAGCAAAAAGTTCAGCAAACATAATACACACATTGGTGGTGATTTTTAATTTCATACTACCCTCGGTATTTCCGTCATAAAATGCGCATCCTATATGATCTCCGTCTTTTGATCCGTCCGTGTAAATTTTATGAAACTCGGAATATTTAGACATATATTTTAATGTTTCCTCTTTTAAATTAGATAATTTATACTTATTTTTTGCTTTAGTTATTGAATCAATATTAGTTTTTAAAAAATTGGACAAATCAATATCAGCCATCCAGGTATCAAAGGAAAACATTTCTAATTGCTTACAAGAACTAATGGTAAATTCTTTTAATTTATCATGAATTACCACGAGTAAAGGAATTTTATTATTTCTTTTAGTGAGATAAATATCACTCAATTTTTCCAAAATTGGTATAACTGTATTTTGTTTATATGACTTTGTTTTTAACCAAAACTTTCCAGCTAAAAACCTTCTTCTAACTTCCAACGGTGGTAAACTAAGTTCGCATTCCATGACGTGAGTGGGAGTAGTCCTAATAAATCCCCCTATTACCCTCATGCATTGATTTTGTGCAATCTCCAATTTATTTAAGTATTTTTTAGCACTGGTATTATATAAAAAAAAACCGGCCAAGAGCGTGTCGGGCCACGCTCACTGTAGGGTTCCGTAGCTTCCCAGACCATTAAAAATACCAACATTTTTCGTCAGCAAAAATAACTTTGTTTTTCATAGTATTTGTATGAAAAACAAAGTTATCATTTGCGTTTTTTTGAAAAAGTGCTATATAACTCAAAAACTATTCAACTCATCAAGTTGAAAATAATTTTCCTAGAAAGTTCATATAAAGGTCTACTTCTGTGATTTTTTTCATATTTTTTAAACTTATGGTTCAAAAGTTAGAGGGGGGGGGGACACATTGTTTTTGACTTTCGGAGCGATTATTTCCTAAAATATTAATATTATCAAAAAATGATTTTAGAAAACCCCTATTCATTTTTAAATACCTATCCAACAATATATCACACGTCAGGGTCAAAATTAAAAAAAAAATCGCTCCCCACTTTACGTCTGGGGGAGGTACCCTAATAAAAATGTTTTTTTTAATTTTTATTTTTGCACTTTGTCGGCATGATTGATATACATATTGGTACCAAATTTCAGCTTTCTGGTGCTAACGGTCACTGAGATTATCCGCGGACAGACAGACAGACAGACAGACAGACAGACATGGCGAAACTATAAGGGTTCCGTTTTTTGCCATTTGGCTACGGAACCCTAACTAGCGTAATCTAGTGGGCTTCGAATAGTCGATATATATAACCGTCGTAAATGTTTTTGGTGAATACCCCAGCCAGATCCCGACAAAACTTTAAATACATTAAGGAATTTGTGTGCTTTTTCGGTAATTTCATTCAAATGTTTCCCCCCATCTTAAGGCGCTACCCCAAGCAAAAGCCGTTTTTTGTGCAGTTTTTTGGAGCCAACTCCTCTTTATCCAAAAGAAATACCAAGTAATAAAAATACATTAAATTTCTACATATTCTTAGACTGCAAAGTGGTAGTTTTATTTTTTATTTTTAGTCTCATAATGTGTAATAAATCCCCTCACAATGAAACCACAAAAATAAGAAAAAAATATTTATAACATGCTTCTTCTCGTAAAGTTAACATTATTTTGATTTGCTTCATATACTAATGGATAGACAATTTAATAATGAACATAATGCTAGTTTTTTTTTTTCAAAAGACGGAAATTTGATTTTATAAAGAATAAAAATCACTAATTTCGCACTATTCGACCCGCAGTGACTGACGTAAAAACCACCTTGTAGTGCAAGCTGATTAGAACTTTATTCTAATAGTATTTCAAACGAAGTTTGAATCACCACAAATAGAGTTGCTAATTTTGCCTGGGGTAGCGCCTTAAAGAACAATCCATCCACAGACCCAAATATTTAACACAATCAACTATGGGTAAAGAAGTACCATTAACGTTAATATCAATCGTATATCTAGAATATTTCCTACCTTTTGAAAACAGACATAATTTACTTTTGGTAGGGGATATTTCAAGACCCAATTCTGCTAAAATAGATATAGTGTTATTCAGCATCCATTGAATATCAGCTGCGGCGTCACTAATACTTTTTCCAGTTACATACATAACAATATCATCTGCATATTGAGACACAGTTACTTCATGATAAACTTGTTTACAAACTTCAATGGTTGCCACATTAAATAGTAATGGTGATAAGGGATCGCCTTGAGCCAATCCGATTCCTGTGCATCTGTACATGGATATGGTGTCACTGTCACATTTAATAAGTAAAGACCTCTCTTTCAAAAAATTATACAAATAAGAACATATTTTAGAACCCGCTCCTAAATTATCTAGTTTAATCAATAAATTGTATATGTCAACATTATTATAAGCATTATTTATGTCTATAAAGCAAGATAATGTAAACGAATTGGATTCAAAACCATACTGTATTTTAGAAACAAGACTAGACAGGCTGTCCAGACATGAGCGTGTTTTCCTAAATCCCACCATGTTCTCGGAAAATACGTTGTTTTTTTCTAGATACCATTCTAAACGTTTATTAAGAATTGTGTGAAATGTCTTGCACAAGCAAGATATCAACGAAATAGGCCTAAGTGAATCTAAAGAATCAGGATTTCTTCCAGGTTTTGAAATCGGGAATATACGGATGTCACGCCATTGTCTAGGAACAAAACCATTTTGTAAAAACACATTGTATAAATTAATTAATATAATTTTAGCATTAGTTGGTAAATTTTTCAACATTGAAAATGATATACCGTCGCACCCTGGAGCTGTGTCCGACTGTTTTATATTTTTCTCTAATTCATGTAGGGAAATACATTTTTCTAGAACTAAATTACTTGATTTGAATTTTGGCTGTTCGTTAATTACGTAATCAGGTGTCAGACTGTATAGCAATTTCATTGCTTGGGATTCATTTACGTACAGATTACGATTGTTGTGATAACCCTTGAACCATTTCATTTTTAGGGTTCCGTACCTCAAAAGGTAAAAACGGAACCCCTTATAGGATCACTTTGTTGTCCGTCTGTCTGTCTGTCTGTCAAGACCTTTTTTCTCAGGAACGCGTGGAGGTATCAAGCTGAAATTCATATCAAATACTCAAGTCTATGGTCTCTTGGAGCTGTGAAAAAATCAAACTTCTAAGTCAACGCGATCAAAAGATACTCCCGTTTATGCCGCAAATTTTCGACACTCGCAAGGGAATCAAAACCTACAGGGTACTTCCCGTGAACTCAGAATCTTGAAATTTGGTACGAAGCAACGTCTTATAACACAGATAAAGGAAAAATTGCGAAAAGCATAAATTTTTAGTTACATCATATAATAAAAATATTTTTAATAATTTTAAACTTATTACCCCTTTACTCATGAACGCGTAGTGGTATTATATTGAAATTCTTAACAAATACTCAAGTCTATAATATCTTTAAGCTGTAACAAAATCAAACTACGTCAACGCAATCAAAAGATACAGCAATTAAAGCCGCATATTTTGAAACTCGCAACTACTCGCAAGGGAATCAAAACCTAAAGGATACTTCCAGACGACCTGGAATCTTGAAATTTGGCATGAAGCAACGTTATAAAGTACACATATAGGAAAAATTCCGAAAATCTTTAATTACCATAACTTTTACTTTTATACCTACAGGTTTGTACGGAACCCTCGGTGCGCGAGTCTGACTCGCACTTGGCCGGTTTTTTTTCTCCACATATCACTAGAGGAAGTGGAATTGTCAACGGATGAAACAAAACTTCGAAATGATTCACTTCTCCCTCTTCTTATGTCTCTTTGCGCGATGCTAATCTTAGATTTTAACACTGATAGATTATTAGGAGTCGGGTTATTTCGAAACTGAGCCAGTGCAAGCCTACGTTCTGCCACCGTTCTTGACAAAGCGGGACTCCAGTAGGTTTTTGGTCTGAAGCTATTGTGAGGATTTTGGTTAAATTTTATCACGGGAATGTGGAGATCCGCTGCTTTATTTAAAATATTCACAAACTGATCGTATGTCTGTTGCAAGTCATACGTAATATTAAAATTGT
The DNA here is from genome assembly GCA_950022955.1 of Xestia ashworthii. Lineage (NCBI taxonomy): Eukaryota > Metazoa > Arthropoda > Insecta > Lepidoptera > Noctuidae > Xestia > Xestia ashworthii. The sequence goes on along the minus strand of OX465558.1, from coordinate 25,111,693 downwards.
TGAATTCCTCTTCTAAATATGAACGATATTGTTGCCAATTGGCCTTTTTAAAGTTTCTTCTTATAGCTGGTTTTTTTGTAGACGAACAGTTAGTAGAAATTTGTATGATAAGGTGGTCGCTACCTAGGCATTCATTGGTCACGGTCCAATCGTATTTAACAGCAATATCTGTTGTTGCGAGTGACACATCGAGAGAAGATCTTTGTAAAAATCCATCTACCAATTTAATTCTTGTCGGAGCTCCATCATTCAACACTGTAAGGTTATTACACAACAGAGAATCAAATATTTGTTTGCCCCTTGTATCATTTTTGTATGACCAGTTACTGTGGTGACCGTTCAAATCTCCTAGCAGCAAAGTTTTTTCATCACACATTGAAAATGTTTCATCCCAATCTTGTTGACAGGTACGAACAGAGGGAGGACAGTACATGGATATGATATTATTCAGAGAATCACAATTATAAATTTTAAGATGTATGATTTCGAAACCAGAATTTCGGGATTGACATTGAACCATTTGAGCTTTAACTGAGTAGTGGACTAAGATTAAAACTCCTCCATACCCGTCACATCTGTCTTTCCGATATATATTATATCCACTTACTCGCAGGTTGAATTCCGGTTCTAACCAGGTCTCTGACAGTGCAGCAATGTGTACTTTTTCTTGAGAGAGAAGGGCTTCCAATTGAGTAATTTTCCCTTTTAAACTTTGGCAGTTCCATTGGATAATTTTTTATTTATATTTACTGTTAGTTTTCGTCGCCATCGCTTGCACTAAAATTAAAACCGGACAAGTTTAAAGTCTTATTTAAAATCAATTTTAAAAACCACTGAAATAGTATTTGGAGGCACATTTTAATTTTATCAGCTATAGTATATTTTTGTTTTAAAATAATTGACTTAATTTTTTCTATTAAGTCCTTAGTTTTGTTCTCCGTTTTGTCTGTTTTGTGGTCTTTAGATTTCTCGTTCTTTTCCTCGCTTTCCATTTTGCTGGTATTATAATCCGAATCTGAACATATACATTCCCAGTCAAAGGATATGTCATTAACCTTTCGGCTATGTCGTTTTCTCTGAGTCTTTGAAGCCTCTAACTTGTTGAATGAAGTGGTGGGGACTACTGGATCTACGGTGTTTTCGATTACTTCGGTTGACTTTGATTTGGCCGCACAAACTGAGGAGTATAATGAGGTCGTGTGAAATGGAGTTGAATTTGTATGATCAATCTCAAACTGAGGTACAGGTAATTGTACAGAGTTAGTTGAATTGGAGGGTAACTCATCAGGAATTGGAGTAGAAGATGGAACGTACAACGTGAGGGCTTTTTTGTAAGTACAGTTGAACTGGGACATAATACTTCTTATTTTCTTCTCCTTTTCATACATAGGGCAGACTTTACTCAGTGCCATATGACCTCCTTTACAATTAACGCACGTATATGAAGTCGTTTCACAGCATTCGTGATTTTGACTGCATTTGGGGCATACAATTTTCTTAATAGGGCAAATCTTTTTGTAGTGGCCGAATTTCCAACAATTGGAGCATTGTGTAACCGGATAAACATACGGCTCCACATTTATTCTGACACCATACATATGAATATAAGCTGGCAGTGAGGAACCTTTGAAACATATTCTTAAGGTTTCACTCTCAATCCATCCCGAAGCATCTGGATTTCTGCGACTTAACCGTTTTACAGCTATTATTTCTGTGGCAGACGACAAACTTTCCATTATTTCTTCATCTTTACAATCAAGTTCTATGTTTTTAATTACCCCGTAAGTTCTCTCCACTTCCATAGTTTTTGAGATAGTCCATTGCTTTTTCTTAAACTCTGTGCAATTAATTAAATTCTGTAATTCTAACTCGCTCTCAAATTGTAACATCACTTTAAATGGATTGTAGTATTTAATGCGCGTGATACGATTGATGTTGTTGGTCTGTAATAGTTTGGCTAATTTGAACTGCTTAGGTAGGGCTTCTTTACACATTATTGTTACTTCTAATTTGTCCTCTGATGTTCGTGTAACAGAATTACTCAAGTTCTTATAACGCTTTCCAGTTTTTCTGACCTCGGTCCAGTCTTCATCTCGGTCTATTTCTATTGGTCGTTTTTTTCCCGTTTGTACACTATTTGTTGGTTGGTCTTCAATGGTCGTCTCCATCTCATCTAATTGTATATTGTCTTCTGTTTCTTGCGTACTCGTCTGCATAATAATTGAGGTATTATTATTCGCTAATGGGTTGGTACTCGACATTGTTTACGCAGCGAGACCACACAGGTAGCCGGCCGGCGCATCGGCTGTTATCGCGACGGCGCGCGGCGCACGGCGACACGTGCGGTGCAGGTGGTGTCGCAAAAAATGTTTATTTCACTAGTATTTACAATTAAATGTTGTGCACGTCAATCTCGACCGTTGGACGAACACACACTGCACATTGATTTTGCCATTCCAAAAAAAAAAAAGAAACAAATCTCTTTGGTTTCGTCTAAGCACAAATTTTGTGACAGAAATGAATCGCTGCAGAACCGACTCCACGTAGTCTTTTCTGCCCTACCCCTAGAGTGTAATTTAAGCCCGCGTAGGCGCGGAGGGGCGAGGCGGGATGTTAAAACCCTCTGCGACGATAAGCTCGCGTGTGACCGCCGGACCCCGTAGCGCCGGAGCCGTGACAGAAACCATGCCTGCTGCATGCTGCATGCTTGCATACTTGATAGATATCTCAGTAGAGAAGCAAGAAACAAACGAGTGTATGGTACAAAGGCTAGTTTATTACTGCTGGTACATAAGTATTACAAAGACAATGTTCACAATTATAACATGTGGGTAGGAGGTGGGCAGATATGTATCATTCCTCCACACTTAGTTTTGAAACCTGTTGACAAAATAACATAACAATAAATAACTTAACAAAACAATCATAAGCTGCACTATTACTATTTATAATATTTAGAATAATCTACTTTCTTTCTGGGACGCTCAGAACGTGCTCGTGACACAGGCGAGGTAGCTGGTTCCTGTATGACGGCCGAGGCTTGAGGAGCCTGACCTTCGGATACCTCACTACATGTATGACGTGCATGTTCTTGGCTCACAGTTCCAGTGACAGCACTTTGATCCCTGTCAGCTTCAACAACGGTTGCAGCCGCAGTATCCTTCGGTGATGCACCATCGTCCCTCACCGGTTCCTCTGTAGCTGCACCAACTACTGAGAGAACTAAATTGGACTCGCTGCCATTCTCTGGCATTGGCAATACTGGTGATCTAAGGGGAACTCGTGAAGACATTGGACTGTAGACAGGAAATGAGCCTGACGGTTCTGGCTCATGACAATCAAATGATCCGGAAATTTTAGAACATTTTCCGTTCTTACAATGTAGCAATTGGTCCATGTGCCTTATGGTAAATTCATTTTCTTCTTCAATCATTATTTTAAACATTCTATTTCCTATGACCTTATTTACTACTCCTAATTTCCAAGACTCTTTCCTACCACTATACCAACGGACCCATACCCTGTCACCAACTTTAAAATCTCTTAGCTTACATTCATTTTTCCTTAAAGATGTTTCACTCGATTTAGATTCTTTTGGAAATATTAAATCAAGACGCGATCTTAAATCCCTCCCAAACATTAATTTTGCGGGCGAATATCCGGTGGTACAGTGTATTGTATTCCTGTATTCGAAAAGGTATCCTAATAATTTTTCTTGCAATACACCAAGAGACAAGCTTTCACTTAAAATTATTTTTAACATCTTTTTGCAAGTACGTACTGAATTTTCTGCTTGCCCGTTGCTACATGGATGATAAATTGGTGAAGTCATGTAATTAATGCCATTATTGGAACAGAAGTTGTTAAAATCCTTAGAATTTATTTTAACGTCGTTATCAGATACTAGCGTGCTTGGGATACCGAATACGGAAAATAATTGCTTCAATTTCTTTATTAATGATTGGGTAGTGACATCATTATGCATCCAGATACACTCCAACCATTTGGAGTATGCATCAATCACCACCAGGTAAGTTTGTTGTCCTATCGACAAGTAATCGATATGGATCCGTTCCCATGGTGCCGCCGGACTCGGCCACGGTGCGGGCGTAGCTCGTGGTGGCGCGTGCCGCACGCTTGTGCATTTGTCGCATGCTCCTATCCATCGCTCGATATCTTCGTCTATACCGGGCCACCACATCCTACCGCGAGCATTACATTTCATTTTTACTATGCCTAAATGAGTGCTATGAAGTTCACGCAGCATTCTTTCGCGTAATGCCATCGGAATTACCACCTTATGTCCACGCATTAAAATACCCTTTTCATATTGTAAGTCTGTTCTACACAAAAAATATGGTCGAATTGATGCACAAACAATTTTTCGAGGCCAACCGACATTGGTATATTTAACGACAGTTTGCATGGTTTTATCATTATCAGTGGCATTCTTAATATCCGAAAATAACACGGCCGGCGCGATCGCATCTAAAAAATTTAATGAGCAGTATGCGTCATAGCCCTTATCTGTTTCGCACACAACATCAGTTAAAGGCGCACGGGAGAAATAATCGGCGACTAAGTTATTCTCACTCGATATGTACTGAACTGTGTAGTTGTAAGCGGATAATATTATTGCATACCTTTGTAATCGTAATGCTGTAGTTATCGAAATGCCTGTTTTATTATTAAATATTGATACTAGGGGCCGATGATCGGTTTTAAGAATAAATGGCTCACTCCTCCCATACAAGTACTGATGGAAGTGTTTTACTCCGAAAATGATTGCCGTCGCCTCCTTCTGTATTTGACTGTAATTGCGTTCACTCGTTGAGAGCGACCGTGATGCGAATGCCAATGGTCGTTCGTGGCCGTCGCTATCCCGCTGTGATAAAACTGCACCAAGTCCGTGCGGCCCCGCGTCAACTGCCAGGACCAGCTGCGCGCTCGGCTCGAAATGCGCGAGCACGCGCTCTGAGGCAAGCTCGGCTCCGACGCGGCGCACCGCGCGGCGCTGGCGCGGTCCCCACTCCCACCTAGCGCCGGCGCGCAGTAGCTCGTGGAGCGGGCTCATAATGCTCGACGCATTTGGAATGAAATTTCTGTAGTAATTAACTACTCCGAGAAACCTTTTGACTTCAGTTATGTTGGTCGGTTCCGGAGCGTTCAAAATGGCCTTAACTTTGTCGCGGCTAGTACGCAAACCATTTCTATCGATAACGTAACCTAAATAAGTTACGTTTTCCTTAAAGAATTCGCATTTATCTTTTTGAAGGCGCAACCCGGCTTCGTCTAACCTACTCAAAACCTGAGCTAATCTCGCCAGATGAAGCCTTTTCGTTGGCGCTGTTAAACAAATGTCGTCTAACCATATGCTCACACCTTCGATACCCGACAGCAATACCTCCATTGCTTTTTGGAATACGGCTGGAGCATTGGCAAGACCGTAAACTAAGCGTGTGTATTTAAATAAACCCTTGGGTGTATTTATTGTGGTAAGCTCCTGGGAGTCTTCCGAGAGAGAAAATTGGTTATATGCGTTCTTTAAGTCTATTTTTGAGTAATGTTCGCCCCCACCGAGCTTCGCGAACACTTCCTCAATTCTAGGTAGCGGGTACTTATCAATTATGAGATCCTTGTTAAGTGTGACTGAAAAATCTCCTGCGATCTTAACTGTGCCGTCATTTTTCAAAACTGGGACTATAGGAGTTGCATAATGTGAATTACTTACTGACACTAAGATACCCAACCCGACTAACCTACTCAATTCAGCATTCACCTTCTCTTTCAACGCAAAGGGTATGGGACGAGCCTTAAAAAATTTAGGCACAGAATTTTCCTTCAGTTGCAAGTGAACTTTAAACTTATTAAAATAACCTAGTTCATCACGCCATAAGTTAGGATACCGTTCCAATAATGCATTGACTTCATCGTCTTGGCTTATTTTATAAATGTTTGTTAAAACTAACCCAAAAGCGGACATAAAATCACGACCGAGTAGGGGTGGGCCATTTGAGTCTACTACAAAAAATTTTACCTCTTTCTTATGGTTATTATATTTAACTGTTGCTTCAAAATATCCTAACGGTGAAATTTTATGCCCATTATATAGACACATTTTGATCTTACAGTCATTTAATTTATAATGTGAAAACATCTCCGAATACATTCTTTTAGACATAACAGAAGCGCCAGAACCGGAATCTAATTCCATAATCACTATTTTGTCACCGACGGTAATTTCTAAACATAACGGTTTATCCGTTACATACCTGATATTAAAATTATGACACTCCTCACAGCTTGCTTCCGTGTCTGTATCACTATTATTGTCCATTTATTCACTCGGATTCGCCCGGATTTATGCTTTTTGTCACACACTTTCTTTAAATGACCTTGTACACCACATTTTTGACATTTATAATTTTTATAACGGCACTTGTCCTTGTTATGGTTTTTTAATCCACACACCGAACAACGGAGATCTTCGTAGGATGGCTCACGATCACGACTCGACGTGGACGCTCGCGCCTCTCGCGCGCTCGCCCGAGCACCGCCGCCATTGCCCCCAGCTCGCTTACCGCTCCCGCCGCTCGGCCGCTTGTAACCATTGCACGATATCTTGTACACTGCCTCTTCTTTTATCAAAGCTGTGTCAGATATCTCCTTCTTAGCTTCCCTAGAGCATTCAGCTCGTTCTGCTATCTCCACTGCTCTCGACAAACTCAACGCTGAGGCATCCTGCTCAAACAATTTGTCGCGCTCGGGCCCAGAGCCCAGGCCAAGGACGAAACGATCAGTAAGGTTCGTGTCTAAGGCAGCTCCAAACTCGCAGTAGCTCGCCAAACCTCGCAATCGCGCCGCCCAATCGGCAATCGATTCGCCTGTGTTCCTATTCGCCCCGTAAAACTTCGCTTTGTCCGCATAAGAACATTGCTTCCGTTTAAAATGAGTATCAAGCAACTCCACCAGCTTTTTGAAGTCCAGCTCTTCCAAATCTTGAGGGTATGCCAGATTACGCACCAACCGATACGAATCATCTGACAAATGCGTGATCAAAATGGCACTTTTATTTTCTTCCTTTACATCGTTGATCTTTAAAAATTGCGTCAACCGACCTTTATAGATTAACCACTCGCATGATTTGTAATCAAAGGTGGTTAAATTTCCCAAAAAAGTCTTCGCCATTTTCTTTTTAAACACGCGAGGGTAAGACCGATCTCGTCGCCAATGATAGATATCTCAGTAGAGAAGCAAGAAACAAACGAGTGTATGGTACAAAGGCTAGTTTATTACTGCTGGTACATAAGTATTACAAAGACAATGTTCACAATTATAACATGTGGGTAGGAGGTGGGCAGATATGTATCAATACTGCATGATTGCTGGTTGCATGCTTGCTGCATGCTTGTTTAATGCTTGCTGCATGCTTGCTGTATGCTTGCTGCATGCTTGCTGCATGCATGCTGCATGCCTGCTGCATGCGTGCTGCTGGCTAGGCAACTTTTAAGTGTTTTGAGGTTAGGTTTACAAAAAATCGTTTTTCTCGGAAACGGTGACAATTTCGGGATTTTGAACTTCGGGATTTTAAACTGTCGGGCAAATGAACTTTCGGGATTTTGAACTACGGGATTTTAAACTTCGGGTTTTTAAACTTTGGGTTTTAAACTTTGGGATTTTAAACTTTCGGGCAAAGGACCTTTCGGCGTTTCAATTTTCGGGATTTCGTCCATCGGTTTTTTAAAATTCGGTGTTTTAAAATTCGGGATTATGATACGTACCCGTTTTAACGCATGCATGTCAATAGCTATTTTAGTCAAACTGTCAGTGAAATAGGATATCCTGCGAGTACATATAGAGATTATTGATCGGAGCCAGGTAAAGGAGGCGCTAACTAAACTTAAACCTAAGCGTTCAGCGGGACCAGATGGCATCCCACCATTTATTTTTAGAGACTACAGGGATTACTTAACACAACCACTGGTATATGTATATAATGTATGTTTTGAGCAGTCATACTTTCCGGAACGCTGGAAAACTACGCGAGTAATACCAGTACCTAAGGGCGAAGCAGGGAGTGAAGTTAGTGGATATAGGCCGGTGGCGGTGTTGTCAGTACCAGCAAAGGTATTTGAGTCAGTAATCCACCATTGTGTCTTGAACCAGGTTTCAGTCACGTTGTCCGACTCACAGCATGGGTTCAGGCCGGGTCGTAGCACGACTACAAATCTGCTGAATTTTATGGCGTATGTGGTTCCTAGCGTTGATTTGGGGGTGCAGGTCGATGCTGCATACTTTGATTTTAGAAAAGCCTTTGATTTAGTCGATAATGACATTTTATTGACAAAGCTTGCGGCAGTCGGATGCACTCCTAAATTGCTGAAATTCTTTGCTGATCATATGAGTAACAGGAAGCAGTATGTAGAGTATGCTGGGTACAGATCTGAGCCCTATTTTACAAGGTCAGGCGTAAGTCAGGGCAGTAATTTGGGACCATTTCAATTCATAGTGATGGTAAATGACTTGCCCGAGGTCGTCAAGAATGCCAAGTGCCTGTTGTTGCTGCTCTCTGTGAATGAACAAAGGGACTGTGTGCGCTTACAGGAAGACATAGACAGGGTTGTGGAATGGGGAGAGAAGAACAAGTTGGTGTTTAATACATCTAAGTGTTCGGCAATAACTTTTAGTAGGATGAAAATGCCAAAGAAATATGACTATAGAGTGGACAACACGGTATTGAGAAGAACAGAAACGGTGCGTGATTTAGGAGTACGCCTTGACTCGGGCCTGGCATTTCGTAATCATATCGTAAATGTTTGTAAAAAAGCCTATAGGAGCCTAGGGTTCGTCCTTAGAAGAGCTGAGGGTTTTACAAGCATCGCTGTGCTAACTTCTTTATACAATGCGTTGGTAAGAAGTCAGCTCGAATGTAACGCAATCATATGGGCTCCGCATGAAGCTAAATATAGTCTCATGCTGGAGCGTATACAAAATAAATTTACTAGGTTTCTGTACTTAAGGTTGTATGGTGTATATCCATTTTATCCATTGATGTATCCAACCTTGTTTGTTATAGGCATGGTGGGATACAATAAATTGGAAACAAGGAGGGACATAGCTCTTGCTACCTATATTTTTAAGTTATTGCGTGGCAAGACTTCAAACTCAGGTATATTAAAAGAAATAAACCTGTGTGTGCCCGACAATTATGTATTGCGAAGGCGACGGTCACGTCTATTGGCGGTTCCCAGTAGTAGGACCAATCTACTGAGTAAAGCCCCTATAACGCGTACCTTGCGTATACTTAATGACGTAGCAGACAGCATAGATCTTTTTACTTGTTCTCTGGGTGAGTTCACAAAAGCCACTATGTACAGAATATGTTATAATAAATAATAAAACTGTAATTATAGCCACACTATTGAATTAGGGCAATCCTGTAATGATAGTGATGATGAGGAAATAAATAAATAAATCCTAATAGATTCAAAGCCACTGTGAACCACTGATCGCAGGTTCGGTCCCCGACCCGTTAGATTACTTTTTGTGTTTTATTTCGATTTTTTATTGGTCTAAGATTTTATTTGATCCCCAACCGGTTTTACTTTTTGTGTTCTTAACCATATATTTTTTTGAAATCTGTAAGATTTGAAACATAGTTAAATACATAATTTTCATTTTATATAGTTCGTTTATCTACATTTTGTCAAAAATCTTCAATGCATTGACGTTGATTGGTTGCTGGCGAGAATTTAGTCTTGCGATAATTTGATTCAGCGTGTCAGGGAAACTCATCGTATGTATGATACCTGAGACCTGCGTATGTTACAGAGACCTGCTGATATTTTGCCAAGGAGAGGATGAATATCATTTTATGATCTAAACGATATTAGCGATCGTCACGACATTACAGCACGAGTATTCAAGCAGAAACTCAATGCACTCAAAATCTTCATTTTAATGTATGTTTTTGTTGGCGTGTGATGTTGGATGTAGGTACTTACTCTGTAGATAACAGCAGAACGATAACGTTGCGTTGACAGTTAAGAATCAGTTGGAAAATCTGGGAGTCCAATCGAACTAGGTTCAGTGTAGTAGGCTATCAGCCGCGGGCAACTCGGAGGCGGCGCGCAGCCATCAGCGCGCGGACGGCGCGCTGTAACACGCGGACTACTCGCTTGCGGCGCGAGGACCGCGCGCGGGCGCCGAGTCGCCCGCGAGTCGAGTCGTATGGTAGCGACAAGCGCGTTGACCGCCCGCCGTAAGCTTTTCATATGGACATTATAAAATAGGCTATGCGACACACGATTTAATGCTTTAATTTGAATGGCAAGTGAATTGCTGGATTAGAGTGGTGCCGGTGCGGTGCTTGTCAAGTGAGCCACGACCTTTATAATGCTAAGAACTTTCAACACGCCTACAAGTGGTAGATACTTCTTTACATTTTGACGTCTCTGAATTCTGAATACCTGATTGAATAGTAAACTTCCATTCCTGCTGTAGAACACGCCGGGCACGTTGTAGGGGTCGAACAAGAAGCCGTCCTTCTCCCAGCGCAGGTTGGTGAGCGGCGGGTTGGCGCTGAAGTGGCAGTCCAGGCTGGCGGGTTTGCCGTACGGAAGGAAGCGTTCCTTTGGCGCGTAAACTACTTTGGCTTTATCTGAAACAGAACAAAATGCTTAGAAGAGTACATACATGTAGCGACAGGCGAGCGTACAGCCAACGTGCGCCTGGCACCGCCGCGCGCCGTTGTACTCACACTGCACATCGAGGAAGGCGCTAGAGCTCTGCAGCGCGCCGTCGGGATCGCGCACGCGGCACTCGTACTCGCCGGGGTCGGTGGACGCGGCCCGGCGCAGCACCAGCGAGCCGTTGGCGGGCCGCTCGGAGCGCAGCGCCAGCTCGGGCAGCTCGCTGAGCGGCGTGCCCTCCTTGTACCACTCTACCACGGACTCGGGGCTCTTCGGTAGGCACTCCAGCTCGGCACGCTCGCCCTCCAGCACCGTCACGTTCATCGGCGGCGTCACTATCAAGTTACCTCCTGAAAAGTGAACATGTCGCTCGAGTTAATTGTAGGATAGAGCGGGGCGGTGAAGCGCACTGACTTGCGGAGCTGTGTCGAACTGTCGACTGACCGTCGACTTCAAGATAGTAGAAGGTGCCGTTGTTGCGCGCGGGCGGCGTGCGGTTGGGGAAGGTGACGCGGCAGCGGTACAGGCCGGCGTCGGTCTCGCGCACGGCGCTCACGTTGATGGAGCCGCGGCCGAGCCCGGCGCGCCCGTCCAACACGCGCCGCACGCGCCCGCCCCAGCGGTCCGCCACGCGCGCCGCGCCCTCGCCGCTGTACCACGAGAAGATCGTGTCGTCCTGCAAGTGATAACAGCCACGGCACGTCACTCAGCACCTTGCATCCTCTCAGCTCGTATGATGGAATCTATTTTTTGAATGTCAGTCTTTCGTTCTACGGTTAACTACATGAGACAGTTGGACACAGTTTACAGACAATTTAATATTATGGCATCTGGACATCCAGACAGCAGTCGAACAGGACGTTTTTGCCTTTTGGCTATCCTGACTTCATTTCCTTACTATCCTTACTAATCTACACTAATATTATAAAGAGGAAAACTTTGTTTGTTTGGTTGTAATGAATAGGCTTAAAAACTACTGCCCGGCTAGCATGGGCAGGGGATAAAAATTTTATCCACCGGTTTTTCCACTGACAAGGGACAAAATTCAAACAAAAGTTGAAATAACCGGTGGATAAAATTTTTATCCCCTGCCCATGCTAGCCGGGCTGGACCGTTTTTTTAAAAATTCTTTCACCATTCGAAAGCTACATTATCCACGAGTAACATAGGCTACATTTCATCCCCGTACTCCCACGGGAACGGGAACTACGCGGGTGAAGCCGCGTGACGTCCGCTATAGTATTCAAATAAAATCAAATCATTTATTTCTTTGCAAACATGGGTAATTGGTACATAGATGTTTTCTTATATGATATAGTCCTCCATGTTCTACCGTCGCATAGGCATGCAAATAATATTCAATTCTAAAATCATTGAATTGTATTGATACCGAATAAAGGCAATTGCCAATTTTTGCCATGAAACGCACACGAAAAAGATTTGTGCTAAAAACACATGATAAATAAATATGAATTATCAAATTATACACTTTATCTTAAAAGTAAGCAATATTTTAGCGTAATTAATAAGTTTTGAGTAACATAAGTTGGAGAATATAGATGTTACTGTCATCAAGTGAAATCAAATTATTTTTTTTTATTTTTATTTTTTTTATTTAACCTGTACTTTCCCAATGCTGGGCAAAGGCCTCCCCCAATTCCTTCCATGTGCGCTTTTCCTGTGCTGTGCCGCCTCGGACCAACCCTTAAAATTATTATCGATCAAAATCATTACGGTATCAATTTTTATTTAATTGCACTGGCAACCGTTCCCTTATTTTAAAAAATAATAGCCTATGGTTGTAAAAACAAATCACAAACGTCACGTAAACCCCAGATAATACAAATAATATAATATGTCAAACGGAATGATGCGTATGTCAATAAGCCTTCTTCTTAGATAAAATGTCAGAATAGTTAAATATATTATGTCAATCATGATAATAATAGTTTGTCAATCAGTACCAAGGGCGGATCCAGCTTTGGCGCCAGGAGGGGGTCACATAGTCGTGGTCGAGTCAAAAACATATAATTTAATTTTGATAACAATAGATACCTAAGTAAAAAGTAGGTATTTTGTTAATGTACGTCAGTATTCTTTAGTGTACACTTACACGTACACTTACTTAACACATAATAACTTGTACATATACATCGTGTAGGTACATATTGCCATCTTCTCTTGAAGACATCCAGAATTCCAGACAAGCACTATCACGCACGGAATGAGGCAGCCTATTTATATTCCATAACCGTGGTGAATGATTTGTCATAACATAACAGCTAGAGGTATGTCGAGATGCAAAACTCCGCAAAAGTGAAGAGGTACGACAAGGGTTTCCAACAAACAAAATAGAAATGTCCGTGACTACCCGGACCACAAACGCCAATCGCTTCCATATTTGGTCAATAATTAGTACTCAATTGGTACCAATTAGTACTCGAACAACAAAAGTGGTACCTTAGCAGTTTTCGAGAAAATCGACTTTGAAGGTGGTCACGATCCCTTCAGCAGGACCACCATGAGCGCCGAAAAAGGAGGCATTCTACAGCTATTCTAAGTATAAAAATAATTAGTACCCATAAATGTGATTCATTTCGTAAAAAAACAGAACTGAAACATTTGTATTTACCGAGAAATCAACGATGATAACTTCGTGCGCTCGTTCAGCAGGACCACAAAGGGAATTGTTCATTTTCGGCTAAGCGTGAACAACATGAACGGTAAAAACTATTTTTACGAAACAATGTTATTAATTCTAAAATAAATATTTTTGCCCATCTTAATGATGATAATTGATGTGCAAAACTCGGGATATACTTAGTCAAGATTTTGTACCTAGTAACTTGGGTATAGGTCATATTACAAGGGAAGAAATAGCCGAGCGAAATCTAATTATACCCAATGGTTTGTTTGGTGGAAATGGCAGGAATCCAATAATTATAATTGATGGTACATATTTATATGTTCAAAAGAGTTCAAACTATCTTTATCAAAAAAATACGTACTCCTTGCACAAGTATAGGAACCTCATGAAGCCATTCCTAATGGTATGTACTGATGGATACATTATAGATGTATTAGGCCCCTATCCAGCCACAACATCTGACGCTAATATTATGCAACATGAATTCCGCAATGAATCAAATACATTGCGGCAATACTTTCGTACAGGAGATGTTTTTATACTGGATAGGTGTTTTAGAGACTGTGTGCCTCTTTTACAATCATGTAATTTCTCCACACATATGCCTGCATCATTACAAGAAGGTGAAACTCAATTATCAACGTAGGCAGCTAATCAATCTAGGGCTGTGACAATATGTAGATGGGTGGTGGAATGTGTAAACGGTATATTTAAACATTCTTTTAAGATATTTAGACTGGATTTTTTTAACCTGGCATCTAAGCATGCAATATTTGATTTTAGGGTAGCTGCCGCGTTGATAAATAAGTTTCACCAAAGATACCATAATAGAGAAGATGCAGGCCAAATCCTAGATATTGTAAATGAAAGAATGCACTTAAACAATGCACTTGCTGATTATGTTATTGCAAATAATTTCAATAGAAGACGTGCACAGTTTTTAAACATAAATGTAAACATAAATAATGTATCATTCCCAAGACTTACTTATTGTGAATTAATATTATTTAGTTGTGGTACATACCAATTAAAACAAGCGAAATCATATTATGGAGAACATATAAGGAATGACGGTTCTTATACAATTGAAGTGTGCACGGAGAGAGCCAGCGACCTGCTACAAGGACTGTCCATGACAGGCAATGGCACACTTCTAAGAGGAAAAATACAAAGCAGGCATATAAGCCGAAAAATATATTTCGTTTATATACTATATGATAATAATCTGCAAGGCAGAGATGCTATAAAAGAATATTGTTGCAATTGCCTTGTCGCAGAAGAACTGTTACACCGCCTGCCCAGTTCTTAGACAATATTTGAATAGTCTATGAATCCGAATAAAATCATTAAATATATACTAATAAGTTTTATTTTAACCACCCTAATACGACCCTAGAATGTGTTGATAATCAGATTATATCAAAATACTTCTCACAAATAACATATTATGGAAATGAATTTGCATATTACAAAGATTTTACCCGGCAAGATTTCAATTTTTCATATGGCAGTTGAAGCACATTCTTGCATCTGGCCACAACTTTATTATAATATTTGCTTTCTTAAAGCTACGTAGTTTTTAAAATGCAAGCCATTTATTAATAAAGATCTTGTCCACGCTTAGCCAGATCACCCTAACAAAGTGAGCAATTCCCTTGAATGTTAATTCCAAGTTTCAGGCACTTCTACCTCACACCTACTGTAGCATGCGCACCAAAGCCTAAATAGCTGGGGTGGCTTTCTGCTACTAGGGAACACAACTATGACGATTAAAGCACGATGTTCAAAAACTCCACAGAATGTCAACACCAAATACAGTGCATACACGGACTTTGGACTGCTACGACACACGCTGAGCTTTCCACCTCCGATGGCTCCAAGGGCAGGAACACAGGAATTCCGGGATGCGAGTTTGAGATTTACGCGCGTAGAGGAAAGAAGACGATGATTTGTCCAGTGTCGGGACAAGAGAACGTTGAGCGCGAAAGGAATGTTCTCACACACGGGCTTTTGAAAGAAGTGTTTTCGCTCCAACTTTTTACGAGTCACGGTATGCACCACGTTTTGCTATCGTAAGCTGATGGAACGTTGAACATCGATGATTGGTAGGATTAGAATAAATTGCGTGTAGTTTTGTTCGATGACGGAACACCTACATAGAAAATGAGTACCCTGGAAGATAAAATTAGTGCCCAAAATTCAAAATGCGTACTTCAGTAGTTTACGAGATATGCCATGCCATTGGTGGGGTGGCGGTAGTCACGGTGTTAAATTTTCATGTCGAGATTTCCCTATTAAAAACTCTGTGATTTCTTTCCAAATTGATACAAAAATTAACACCCGTATAGAAGTTATAGTGACCCAAAATTCAGATTCCCAAGTGTTGTATTTTAAGAGAAATTAGCATTCATTACTTTTCCATACTAAATCTCCGCGTAAAACCCGACCGGTAGTCACGGACATCTATTTTATGTCAGTGACTTCCGCCGGACCACGAACGCCAGTCGCTTCCATATTTGGTCAATAATTAGTACTCAATTTGTACCAATTAGTATTCGAACAACAAAATTGGTACCTTAACAGTTTTCGAGAAAATCGACTTTGAAGGTGGTGCGGCGGTAGTCACGATCCCTTCAGCAGGAAAATAGAAACAGACAAGCGCGCGCAAGTGTGGCGCAGTAAAATTCAAATTTTCGATGCGTTCGTTCCCAAACGTTTGCCATCATACAAAGTTATTATATTAAATTAATGAGGGATTTTCTTTTTCAACTCTTCCCTAGTCGCTGGATAGATGGCGCTGATCTCGGTACGTTACTGCAAGGAACAGAACGTCACATAATATCACTTGGACCTAATGATTTTATTCGGAAGCTGATGCAAACGAAAGTGTCACTCAACGAGCGTATGTGACGTGTGTTTTTTTAAGCGTTTTGGCTTTGGCACCCAGTAACATAGTCGGATCAACGATCCCATCCCCACCATCCAACAATCCATCTATCGAGTTCATGGAAACTATTTTTTTTTTAAATTGTCAAAATGAAAACCTCTCATTAAATATTGAAGGTATGTATGGTTACATTAAATCTGATATGGTGACAAAATATATTAATAAAATCATTTTCACTTCTCATGCTCTAAAAGTACGACATTATAGCCCTACGAAGCGGGATTAAAGTGACCGTTTATTCCCTAGGGAGTAAAAAGTAATTCAAAAATGGAACGATCTTTTACTCTGAAACATGGTCACAAAACAGTACCTACTTTTTTTTTTTTTAATGGATCAACGGTATTATTTAAATTTCGAATTGGTTTGCAAATAGAAAGCGGTTCATTGAAAAAAAAAAACAAATGAACTCTTCAACGCGAGAAAAATTATTGTTGTTTGTGTGCATCGTTGATTTTGAAAAGTATGTGCAATGCCTCTGTTGCTAGCCGCTGCAGTAATGTAGGTAGGACTAATTATCTGTGGAGTGTGGATCATCTTCATTGCGGCAATGTTGAGAGTTTGTGTTGTGTTTTAAATTGTTAATCTGTGACTGACCTGATAGAAGAAAAAACTGACCGCTCAGTTCAGAATTTTTGTCGAGTGTAAATTTGTTCGGTTTTAAATGATTTTTTTTCTCGCACTCGAAGTGAAAAGTACAGTTTGCACCTCGAGACTAAACGCCAACTTAATATACCCTCGCTTTTTAATGACTCAAACCACCTCGGGTATATAATGGCTTCGTTTAGTCCCTCGTTATAAAATATACTAAATGTTCAATTAGTGGTCCACCTAAGTCCTGGAAGCAGCTCAGGGGGGGTCATGACCCCCATGACCCCCCCCCTGGATCCGCCGTTGATCAGTACAGCGATTTATCATTAAGGAAGTCGTCAATGGTATAATATACCCAGCCCTTTTAAACTTTATAATAATAATATATTTTATTTCATTTGACAACGTTGGTCCATTGGTTAGTATACAAACAAACTATGAACAAACTTATCAACGAAGTGTTAGTATTTACTATCTAAGTACACACAATCATTGTTATTATTTTTCACCCCTGCCACACGAGCAACCGGACAAAGTGTCTCACTATCGGTGCATCGTGCTGTTCAGCTAGGGTTTTCAAAATACTGAGGCGCACGTCTGTAGACGAGTGCGTGTGAGAGACGCGGATAGATCCGTCCGTATGGACGAAACGTTAGGGAGTAGGGCCTCTGTTGCGGCTAGCCCTCATTCTGCATATTAAGGATGCGGGCTTTTTCCTCATAATGGCATAAAAGTGATCAGTTCGTGCTGCAGCAAACATGCTTAACGCGCTGCAGAACCTGGGCAACCTCAACAGCACCCTGAAGCCATTATTATATTGCACACGCAGAGCATCTAGAGCCCTCCACGTATACTTTGCTGTCGGGCACAGCAAAGTTAATTTATAATAGGAGAGAGGATGAAGGCGCTGTTTGTTAAGAAACAAATTAAATAAATATTAAACTGAAATAGTATTTGCTTTGATGGTATTTAAATAAGTATTAATTTATTTACCCACAAACTGCTCGTGTAGAACCCTTAACAATAAGCTTTAAACAGAGTTTTTGACGCTAACCCCACCTATTTTGCATCCAACTGGTCTGCTGCTAGCTGAGTTCAACAATCAACTCATTTACATACAGGTTGAAGAGCTTAGGTGAGGTTAACTCCCCCTGCCTCACCCCACACTCCAACCTGTACGCTTCAGACAGAGCGTCTCCCCAACGAACTTGGTTTAACTGGCTAGAGTACCAGTACACAAACCCGTCAACTCCGGTGGTACACCCGCTCCCCTGAGCTTATCCCAAAGTACATCATAATTATGACAGAAGGTCAAACGCCCTTGAGAGGTCAAGGAAGCAGGCATACACCGGAGTACCTCTATCCTTATAGTATTGGCACTTTCAGTGGAAAGTCCAGGCCGAAACCCAAACTGTGCGTCATGTACAGTTATCCATTTATGAAGTTCCTTGTCCAGCAAACCGTCCAACACCTTAGCAATCACAGTGGCCAAGGATATCGGCCTGTAATTCGCCTTATCAGATACATCCCCAGTCTTATTTTTCACGATTGGTACCACTATTGCTTTCAGCCTATCGGGTGGAAGGTATGAGTGGCTAACGCAAAGCGTGAAAAACAGCGCCAGCACTGTAGGCAAATGTACCCCCGCACGCCTGAGGTGCTCAATGCTGAGACCGTCGTAACCCGGAGACTTTCCCTTAGCCATTCTTCTAATTACTTCAGCTACATTCTTGGCAGAGAAACGGATCAGCTCATAATCACGGCTAGTCTCACCATTGATCACCCCCTGGGCCGGCCCAAGTGGAGATGATGCCATAAATCGATCGTTAAACATGCGGGCTTTTTCCTCCGGCGAACCACATTCCCCTACACTCACAGTTGGCCCGGTCCAACCTTCAGCTTTTTGGTCGACTTCCAGAACTCAGAGAAATTCTTAGACGACCGGTGCGTCGCCAATATGTCCATTCTAATCTGGGGGTCTAAAATGGCCGCTTTTGCAGAACATAATATGAATCACGTTAAAACTTTAAAATTCTTAAAATAGACTTTATGTTAATGTCTATAAAGTCCATTTTTATAATTTAACATGTTTAACGTGATTAATATTATGTTCTGCTAAAGCGACCATTTTAGGCCCTCTGGTCCTGGTGATTTTAGCACCATTTAAGCCAACCCCTAAAGATTTTCTGACTCCTTCGCATGTCTTCCCAAATTCTACCGGATTATGGCTTATTATAAAACAGCGACGTTTGATACCTAGACCGAGCCTCCCCATAAGCGCCCTTACGTGTTTGTTCCAGCCTGCCACTTGTCTCACCTTTTGCAATGGGGTTGCTTGTCGTCCCAGGCCTGCACAGCAACCCCCGACAAGGTAATCGTATTTACAATATTGCCATACATACGATCTAGACCATGCCTATGTTCCACAATATGACACATACTATAACCACACTTCTCAAACAACTCTGGATAATGGATATTCCTCAGCTCTTTATTACATACATCCCGATACCTATCTACTCGTATTTCCACCTTATCGCGTTCCCGCCACAAAACTTTATTCTGTGCTTTAGTTTCCTGCACCAGTTTTGGCACTATTGTATTTAAATCACACTCAATTATTAAGGGTAGATGATCTGACCAATAGGTATCGAGATCTACGATGACATTTGTTCCAGTGTGCCACGCTGACTTCGTAACGATACAGTGATCCAGCCATCGCCGACTGCCACTTATGTCACTGATATAAGTAAAAACATACTCAATACTCAATACTTTATTGCGTTCCATAATGTGTACATGTAACAGATGGTATGTTTAAAATATCGAATCAATTATGGACCCTGTCGGGCACAGCAAAGTTAATTTTTAATAGGAGAGAAGATGAAGGCGCTGTTTAATGTTATGTTTTTTGGGCATTACGTAAAAACAGTTTTCATTGCTGTTGAAATTTATCGCTAAAATATTCGTTAATTGTATAATAGCTTTTGGTTAATAGAAATTGTTTTAATTTGATGATGAAGATATTATTTTTATTTATATTTTTGATGTATTCCGGTAACTTATTGTATAATTTTAATGGGCATAACAAATGTACTAGAAGAGTGAATTTTTAATCGTGAAGTGGGTATGTTTAATCTGCTTTCATGTCTAAGTGCAATTTTAGTTTGGATATCTCCTCTTTTGGTATAGAATTGCGGATAGTTTCGTACAAATTTACAAATTTCAAATATGTAGATGCAGGGCAGGGTCAATATTTGTAGGTCTTTAAAGTGAGATTTACAGGAGTCTGTATCTTCGATATTTGTTAAAATTCTAATCATCTTTTTCTGTAGAGTGAATAATGTAGGCGCGTCTGTACTATTTCCCCACAAGATAACTCCATAATGAAGCCATGCAAATGCGTACGCGTAATACGTTATATGTGCTGTTTTGAGATCTGTTGTCTTTTTTATTTCTCGGAGAGCGTATGAAAACTTGGATAATTTTGTTCTTACTTTTTGAATATGTGATTTCCAATCTATGTGTGAGTCTATGTCCAGGCCTAAAAGGGTGAATTTATTTACTTCTTCTAATTTTGATCCATTGTATTTGAAACATATACTTAATGGTTTTTTTTGTCGGGGGTGGAAAGTTATTATTTTTGTTTTATTATCGTTAATTTCAAGGTTGTGTTCGTTCATCCAGTTTGTTACAGTGTCAAGTATAGAACACAGTCTTTGGTTTAAATTTATATTATTATCACATGATGTTAAGATAGAGATATCATCGGCGAACAATACGCATGACTCATTGATGTGGTTAGGGAGATCGTTTATGTAGGCAAGGTGGTTAAAGGGCGTTAACCACCTTCTTTTCTTTTCTTGTGTCTCCCACTTCCCCTAGTTACCTTGCTCCCCACTTTCAATACATTTGTGCCAACCATAATAGGAGCCTGCGCTCTTCGCAAAACCGCGTACTTCACTGTCCCTCTCACCGCACTGACTACATTC
This sequence comes from Xestia ashworthii, assembly GCA_950022955.1. NCBI lineage: Eukaryota > Metazoa > Arthropoda > Insecta > Lepidoptera > Noctuidae > Xestia > Xestia ashworthii. The sequence goes on along the minus strand of OX465558.1, from coordinate 25,090,828 downwards.
ATAGATCGTTTTTCATCCAGTCTATTTCTCTGTGGAATGCGCTTCCCCAGGAAATCAGGATGGCAACCAATCGTTTATCTTTTAAAATGAAAGTTCGCGATTAAGTACATTCGGAAGAAGCTGGCAGTTTCGTCACAACGGTAATATTTTCCCAATTGTCTGTCTTTTTATTTTAGTATATCCTTGCAAAGCTCTATTCACTTTAACTTTAATATAATATATATTTATAGTATTTTATATAATTATATTATGTATAGTATTTTATATACCCTTGTAGTTTATCGTAGTTTTAATAAAATTATTCGTGAAGTTTCAGGAATGACACCTACCACTGCTTGTCTCTGCATCACCTGAAGGTTGACTGGTAGAGAATGCCTTTGGCATTAAGTCCGCCTCTGTACTTTGTGCTTGAAGTGTTAAATAAATAAATAAATAGCAGGCACCCTATCACAGTGGTATAGAAGCAGATACGGGCATGTTTTGGGATCGAATTAATTCTATTTCTTTTGTTTGATAATTGCAATGTTCTATTTCTACAAATTGTTCTCTGTTTTTTAGAAAAGATGTAAACCATTCGTAACTTTTTCCGCGGATACCGATTTTATTTAGTTTATTTAATAATATATCAAATTGCACCTTATCATAAGCTTTTGTCATGTCCAACAATAATCCTACAGCGTTTTTTTTATTATTAATTATATTGAGGGCTTCTTGTATATTTGTATATATTTATAAACAGTCAAAACGGTAGATCGGTTTTTGCGAAACCCATTTTGGCAATCATTGAATATATTACATTTTTCAACCGACTTCTAAAAAGAGGAGGTTCTCAATTCGTCTGTATTTTTTTTTTTTTTTGTGTTTGTTGTGTTTTTTTTTTTTGTGTTTGGGGTGTGTAAGGGGTTCCCAATAACAGCCTAGGAACTCAAGCCAACCTCACCTGCACGTGGTACACCCTGCATTCGACCAACGAGGCTCTGGCGACCCGCCAACACGCACTGGACCAGCGCGGCGGGATATGGTCCAAATCCCCCCATTAATGGAAAGCACAACGACAACATGTCCCCAAGTGCCCGGCGATTCCAGCTGTTTGGTTGGTGTTGACGGGCGCCGGCTCAGCACTGGAGTCAGGGGCGAGGTGAATCTCCGGGCGAGATCGATCCACCGTCAAACGACTTCGGCTAAAATACTTAAGGACAACGATAATCTTAATATTCTCACCTATAACGTCCGTACACTGATGAGAGAAGAGCGTCTAATAGAACTAGAGAACGCTTTGAAAGACATTAAGTGGGACATAATAGGACTTGCAGAAGTGAGGCGACTAGGAGAAGCTACTGAAGAAACAAATGACGCTGTGTTCTTCCACTTTGGAAAGACCCAAGGAGCTCACGGTGTGAGATTTCTGGTAGCTAGAAAGTGGAAGGACAACATCATTGAGTTTCGAGGATATTCTGAACGAATAGCTGTTCTCAAATTTCGCATCACATCCCGAAAAACACTAACAGTAGTTCAGACATACGCTCCTACATCAACAAGTTCCGACGAAGATGTTGAAGATTTTTATGATATTCTTAACAGAGCATGCGATGAGAACCGTGGAACATGGAACTTAGTGTTGGGAGATTTTAACGCCAAAGTTGGATCAAGGCAGGAATTTGATTTTGAAGGCATTCTAGGGCTACATGGCTTGGGAGAACGCAATGAGAGAGGAACAAGGCTATTACAATTCGCTTTTGCACAAAATATATTTATTGCTAACAGCATGTTTCCTAAAAAAACACAGCGAAGATGGACTTGGATTTCACCAAATAATCAAAAAAAAGAAATAGATTATATCTTAACTTCAGACACACAAATAGTAAAGGACGTAGGTGTTATAAACAAAATTAAGTTCAATTCCGACCATAGACCACTTCGTACAAAAATTAGATTTAACTTCAAAATTCATCGAGCCAAATCATTTCAAGCCCCAATCAAAAAACTCACAAGAGAAACTCTTTATAATAATTCAGAAAAGTTTAACACGGAACTATCAAATCACTTCAAAGGTCTAAACCTCGACGCATCTGATGTTGAAGAACAGTACAACAAAATAATAGATGGCATCCGCAAATGTTCTAATCGGATAGAAATAAAAAAGAAGAAAAACTCACCACTATCGAGTTCAACTAAAGAACTAATAGAAGAGAGATGCAAATATAACATCGGCTCCGAACAACGCAGAGCTTTAGACAAACAGGTCAAACGAAGCATTAGACGAGATATCCGAAATTTTAACACCCATAAGGTGAAAATAGCTCTGGAGAAAAATCAGTCTTTAAGAGTACCTAGCTAAACAAGGCATTTGCAAAACCAGAAAATGGATAAACAGCCTACAGGACACTAATGGTATTAAACACTACAACAGGGATAAAATTTTAGAAATTAGCACAAACTACTACAAAAATCTCTATTCAGACCGAACGAATACAAACACTGAAATAGTCTATGAATGCCCCGACCCTGAAAAGATCCCGTTCATAACGGGTTATGAAGTAAAAAAAGTGTTGAGCAGCATGCACTACGAAAAGAGTCCAGGTGAAGATGGTATAACAACAGAAGCCCTTAAACTTGGTTCTCCCACACTTCTCCCTCATATCACAAACATGTTTAATTGCATCCTTCAGACCGGAAAGATGCCAACAAAGATGTGCCACTCAAACATCATCCTTCTTCATAAGAAGGGGGATAAAAGCGATATCAATAATTATAGACCGATAAGCTTAGTGTCGCATCTCTACAAAGCATTCATTAAAGTTATCCACAACCGCATCGAGGCAAAATTAGATTCGCATCAACCACCTGAACAAGCTGGTTTCCGCCCAAGTTTCTCTACTACAGACCACCTTCATGCTTTAAACCAAATCATAGAAAAATACATAGAATTTAGAAAACCTTTATATTTGGCCTTCGTGGACTATACGAAGGCATTTGACAGCGTGAAACATGCAGCTATATTTTCCTCTTTACAAAATCAGCAGTTAGACCAAACCTACATTAATATCCTCAAAGTAATTTACAACAATAGTACAGCAAACATTAAACTTACATTTCCAGGTCAAAATTTCAAAATTGACAAAGGCGTAAAACAGGGTGACCCGCTCTCTCCCAAGTTATTTACTAGCACTCTTGAAGAGGTATTCAGGAACCTAGCAGACCTATGGTCTAGTAAAGGCATAGCAGTCGGTTGCAAAAACCTCACTAACCTTCGTTTTGCCGACGACATCATCTTATTTGCACCGACTGCTACCGAATTACAACAGATGCTCCAAGATCTGAGCACAGCAAGCCTTGAGGTTGGACTAATGATGAATCGGTCAAAGACTAAAGTCATGACCAATAGCACAAAAAGTAGGGTTGAGGTAGATGGGCAAGAAATCCTTTACGTCGATGAGTACATTTATTTGGGCCAGCTAGTTTCCTTCGAAAACAGGCAAGACAGAGAAATTGACCGTCGAGTCGAGAACGCCTGGAAGAGCTACTGGTCCATGAAGTCGCTGATGAAGGGTGATCTACCTTTATACCTGAAGCGCAAACTCATCGACATGTGCATTCTGCCCATCCTAACCTACGGTGCTCAAACTTGGTCCCTGACGGAGTCACAAAAGTCCAAACTCAAGGTTTGCCAAAGGGCGATGGAGCGTAGTGTATTGGGTATCAAGCTCAGTGACCGAATTCGCAATACCACAATACGCTCAAAAACGGGAATCGCTGATGTGGGCAGTAGGACTGCTGGGTTGAAGTGGGATTGGGCGGGCCATGTCTGTAGAATGCATCAGGACCGATGGGCCAAAGTCGCCACTCAGTGGGTGCCAGAAGACGGGCAGCGTCGCCGAGGGAGGCCTAGAAAACGCTGGAGTGACGACTTAGAAGCGTTTGCGTTAGATTGGCCTGAGAGAGCCGCACGTAGAGAGGAGTGGAAGACTATGGGGGAGGCCTTTGCCCAGCAGTGGGACAATATAGGCTAATAAAAAAAAAAAAAAAAAAAAAAAATTGTGTTTGTTACCTCAGAACTTTCGACTGGGTGAACCGATTTTGATGATTCTTTTTTTATTTGAAAGCTGGTGCTTCCCGTTGGGTCCCATTTTAATTTGTTGAAGATCTGATGCTGATCTTCGGAGATATACAATGGAACTCTTCAAAAATAGATGGCAAATCTGCAGTGATTGCTGCATCCGCTTGTAGGTTCATTGTTTATACTACATCATGACGTAACATCACGCCTGTATGCTCTGAGGGGGTACGCAGATGTGAACAATATACCCAGATTTCGACAATGTTTGTTACCTCAGAACTTTCGACTGGGTGAACCGATTTTGATGATTTTTTTTTTATTTGAAAGCTGGTGCTTCCCGTTGAGTCCCATTTTAATTTGTTGAAGATCTGATGCTGATCTTCGGAGATATACAATGGAACTCTTCAAAAATAGACGGCAAATCTGCAGTGATTGCTCAACCGCTTGTAGGTTCATTGTTTATACTACATCATGATGTAACATCACGCCTGTATGCTCTGAGGAGGTACGCAGATGTGAACAATATACCCAGATTTCGACAATGTTTGTTACCTCAGAACTTTCGACTGGGTGAACCGATTTTGATGATTCTTCTTTTATTTGAAAGCTGGTGCTTTCCGTGTGGTTCCATGTCAATTTGGTTAAGATCTTACTCTGATCTTCGGAGATATAAATGGAACTCTTCAAAAATACACGGCAAAGCTGCAGTAATTGCTGCAATCGCTTGTTTGTTTATTGTTTATACAACATCATGACGTAACATCACACCTGTATGCTCTGAGGGAGTACGCAGAAGTATACATAACACCCAGATTTCGACAGTTAGACGTGTTAAGTTCCATTCAATGGGATCCCGGAGAAATAGAGGTAACTCATTAACTTTATAGGCACACCAGAAGCGGTTTGGGTAGTTTTAGGCAGAGTACTTTCTCGGAGTGATCCCATTTCGATTTGATAAAGATCTGGTGACTTCGGAAGATAGGCAACTGAACTCCTTAATAAATGATAGCAAATGTACTGGGATCGCTGAAGACTCACGTCAGTCTATTGTTTACACCAGGGGGTCTAAAATGGCCACTTTTGCAGAACATAATATGAATCACGTTAAAAATTTAAAATTCTTAAAATGGACTTTAAGGTTATGACAATAAAGTGCATTTTTAGAATTTAACATTTTTTTCATATTATGTTCTGCTAAAGCGGCCATTTTAGGCCCGCAGTTCATAACAAAAAATCACACCGATACGCTGTGAAAGGGTAAGCACATGTGAACCACTAAAAAAAGAAAAATAAAAACTTTTTTGCAAAAAATATAATCGACTTCACACAAAAAAAAACTTTTTTGCAAAAAATATAACCGACTTCACACAAAAAAGTGAAAAATAACTTTAGCTTCAGAAGTCGGTGACCTTTGTTTGATTGATTTAGTTTTTTTGTCACCGACTTCTGAAGCTAAAGTTATTTTTCACTTTTTTGTGTGAAGTCTGTTATATTTTTTGCAAAAAAGTTTTTATTTTTCACTTTTTAGTGGTTCACATGTGCTTACCCTTTCACAGCGTATCGGTGTGATTTTTTGTTATGAACTGGTGTAAACAATAGACAGACGTGAGTCTTCAGCGATCCCAGTACATTTGCTATCATTTATTAAGGAGTTCAGTTGCCTATCTTCCGAAGTCACCAGATCTTTATCAAATCGAAATGGGATCACTCCGAGAAAGTACTCTGCCTAAAACTACCCAAACCGCTTCTGGTGTGCCTATAAAGTTAAGGAATTACCTCTATTTCTCCGGGATCCCATTGAATGGAACTTTACACGTCTAACTGTCGAAATCTGCGTGTATTGGGTGTATTGTATACTTCTGCCTACTCCCTCAGAGCATACAGGTGTGATGTTACGTCATGATGTTGTATAAACAATAAACAACCAAGCGATTGCAGCAATTACTGCAGCTTTGCCGTGTATTTTTGAAGAGTTCCATTTATATCTCTGAAGATCAGAGTAAGATCTTAACCAAATTGACATGGAACCACACGGAAAGCACCAGCTTTCAAATAAAAGAAGAATCATCAAAATCGGTTCACCCAGTCGAAAGTTCTGAGGTAACAAACATTGTCGAAATCTGGGTATATTGTACACATCTGCGTACCCCCTCAGAGCATACAGGCGTGATGGTACGTCATGATGTAGTATAAACAATGAACCTACAAGCGGATGCAGCAATCACTGCAGATTTGCCGTCTATCTTTGAAGAGTTCCATTGTATATCTCCGAAGATCAGCATCAGATCTTCAACAAATTAAAATGGGACCCAAAGGGAAGCACCAGCTTTCAAATAAAAAAAGAATCATCAAAATCGGTTCACCCAGTCGAAAGTTCTGAGGTAACAAACACAAAAAAAAAAAAAAATACAGACGAATTGAGAAGCTCCTCTTTTTAGAAGTCGGTTGAAAAGTGAAAAATAACTTTAGCTTCAGAAGTCGGTGACAAAAAAACTAAATCAATCAAACAAAGGTCACCGACTTCTGAAGCTAAAGTTATTTTTCACTTTTTAGGGTTCCGTACCTCAAAAGGTAAAAACGGAACCCTTATAGGATCACTTTGTTGTCCGTCTGTCTGTCTGTCTGTCTGTCTGTCTGTCAAGACCTTTTTTCTCAGGAACGCGTGGAGGTATCAAGCTGAAATTCATATCAAATACTCAAGTCTATGGTCTCTTGGAGCTGTGAAAAAATCAAACTTCTAAGTCAACGCGATCAAAAGATACTCCCGTTTATGCCGCAAATTTTCGACACTCGCAAGGGAATCAAAACCTACAGGGTACTTCCCGTGAACTCAGAATCTTGAAATTTGGTACGAAGCAACGTCTTATAACACAGATAAAGGAAAAATTGCGAAAAGCATAAATTTTTAGTTACATCATATAATAAAAATATTTTTAATAATTTTAAACTTATTACCCCTTTACTCATGAACGCGTAGTGGTATTATATTGAAATTCTTAACAAATACTCAAGTCTATTATAATATCTTTAAGCTGTAACAAAATCAAACTTCTACGTCAACGCAATCAAAAGATACAGCAATTAAAGCCGCATATTTTGAAACTCGCAACTACTCGCAAGGGAATCAAAACCTAAAGGATACTTCCAGACGACCTGGAATCTTGAAATTTGGCATGAAGCAACGTTATAAAGTACACATATAGGAAAAATTCCGAAAATCTTAAATTACCATAACTTTTACTTATATACCTACAGGTTTGTACGGAACCCTCGGTGCGCGAGTCTGACTCGCACTTGGCCGGTTTTTTTGTGTGAAGTCGGTTATATTTTTTGCAAAAAAGTTTTCACAAAATGCATAAACACGATCGCACTTGGCTCTCTCAAATATTTTTGAGGCTGTTGATAAGAGAGCAATGGGACGATAGTTGTTTGGGTCGGTTTTTAAGTTTTTCTTGTGGATCGGTTTTTTTTATAAATCTGGAGAAACGCCTTCTTCAAAAGATTGGTAAATTAGTATATAAAACGGCAAGGTTAATTCGTCAGTGCATTGTTTAAATATAGTGCGTGGAAGTTCGTCAATTCCATGGCTTTTTTTGTTTTTTAAATTTTTAATTATTCTATTTACTTCGTAAGGATCTACTGGGCTAAGATACAACGTATTTTTAACCGACTTCCAAAAAGGAGGAGGTTCTCTATTCGACTGTATGTATTTTTTTTTTTTTTTTTTTTTTTATGTATGTTACCCGATTACTCGAAGACGCCTAAACCGATTTGAAAAATTCTTTTTTTGTTTGAAAGGGTATACTTCCAAGTTGGTCCCATAGTCGCCAAGTCGGGATCTGATGATGGAATCTTGGCGAAATCGAGGGAACTCTTCAAATTTTATAGGATAACGTACAGCAATTTTTATATTTTCTACAACAAGTTAAGCATTTGCGTTTGATAAGAACCATTCTACCATCAGATCTGATGATGAAGCCAAGAGTTACGGAACTCCATAATGAGACAATGTATCCTAGTCGTGTTTGGGCTTGTTGTAATTGTAACGGTATGCACTTTCCATGTGAACCACTAAAAAGTGAAAAATAAAAACTTTTTTGCAAAAAGTAAAACCGACTTCAAAAAGAAAAAGTGAAAAATAACTTTAGCTTCTGAAGTCGGTGACAAAAAAATTAAATCAATCATACAAACGTCACCGACTTCAGAAGCTAAAGTTATTTTTCACTTTTTCTTTTTGAAGTCGGTTTTACTTTTTGTGTAGTTGTTAACGTCGTGGTTTCTTTTGGTTTGCTCCAATAGAAGCAAAGAAACTATTAAATATGTTGGCTACTTCTTGGGGTTTTGTAGTTAAGCTATCAGTTGTTTGTAGGGTTATATTGTGTTTCTCACTTTTGAGTTTCTTGTTTGTGCGTTCATTGATTATTCCCCACATTGTTTATTGTTAATATTTTTAATAGAATTATGTAAACAAGATTTTTTTACACCTACAGTGAGCCAATAAGTTTAATTTTACTCAACGGTATACATTGATTTAGAACAGAGATGAGTGTGTCATTAAATATTTTATAATTTATGTTAATGTTATTGCCGGTTTTAAGAATATCATTCCAATTTAGTTTTTATTATATTTTCTCTTTGAATTTTAATATATTTGTAAGTATCATTAAATAGTAGTTTTGACGACCTGATTGGCGTAATGGTAGTGACGCTGCCTTACGTTCTTAGGGTCCTGGGTTCGAATCCCGGTAGGAGCAAATGTTATGTGATGAGCACGGTTGTCGTTTTTAAATTATCCGATATTACGTTAACATTAAAATCACCGCTTATTATTATACTAGCTGTACCCGCGCGGTTTCACTCGCGTGTTTCATACGTTGGTGTTTAAAACAGCAATAAAATACCATCTTGAAACACCTCAAACTCAAATGGGAATAGTTCTCCCGCTGCCATGACTTCACAGGCGGTTCCGTAGGTGCCATGGCAAGACATTTCAGTAACGTATTTACGCATCGAACAATAAACAGCTCTTGACCGCTCCTGGGTGAAAGGTTGAAACCTTTCCCAGTTGTAAGACACGTGGCGCACATTGCTGGCTCGAACACGTGGCCCAGACAGGCGCATTACTTTGTGTAATTTATTTCATCACCACTGCTCTCAAAACGGTGAAGGAAAACATCGTGAGGAAACGAAAGGAAAGGAAAGGCATGTCTTAGAACCAAAAATTCGAAGACATGTGACATCAGCTAAACCACACTGGGCCCGCGTGGTGGATTTGCCCATACGCGAAATATGCGCTTTGAAATTTAAATTGGCCAACGGAAAAATGACCTTCATTGAAGTTTCATGAGAATCGGATTATTTTTACTCCCTGTTCGTCCCTTGAAACACCTGGAACTCAAATGGCAATAATTCTCCCGCTGCCATGAGTGATGCACCAAATATGATAGAGATGAAAATAAGCATGCGCCATCGCCAGGAATATTTACTATTTGGCTAAGAATTTGCACTCCATTAGAAGTGATAATATTTTGATTAAGTAGGTATCCATTTAATTAAACAATGCTTACGACCAGTAAGTACCGTAAAAAACATTATTTGGAACGTAATTTTCTTTATAGCTATTCTTTTGCAACACCAGCCTAAACCAAAGATACAACTTTAAAATTAAAATACGATCGTAGGTATTCAAGGACACCTTTTCTAGTAAGAACGACTAATACTAAAAGACCTACTATTATAGTACTTAATACCAAAGTGTGAAATACACAATATGTAATTCGCGAAGCAATAGACTTAACAAAATTCCAACCAGGCAATAGGTAAGAACACAATAAAATGATTATCCTCCAATTTAAAATTACTAATGCTACGGCCAGACTTGTAGGCGAAGATTCGAACGCACGCACGAACTTTGTCGCGACAAAACCCTTTGATGTGCGGCAATTTACCGACAGCGGCGGGAAGGGCGTTCGTATTCGCGAAGATGATTCGCGATAGGACGAATTCTTTGGCCAGACGTGTCGCGACAACGCAAATCTTCGCGTTATCGCGATAGTGTAGCCCCAGCATAAGTGAAACATACCGAAACGAAGACAACCCAAACAACGATGATGTCAAATATTTCAAATCAAATTAGTAGTAACAGCAAAATATCGCAGAACAGAAATGAGCTTGAGCGTGTTTCGCTTATGTTCGTTTTTTGAAACGTTTTTTTCTTACCCTTCAACAGACGCCTGCGTACTGAAAAATACTGGCCACCTAGAAATTGGCATAAAACTTTAAAACGTTATAGAAACTCATTTCAATACCTTTCAGCACACGCCTGCATATCACTGAAACATACTGGCCACCTAGAAATTACGCCCTCAATGAACTTCCAAATTCTTATTTCAAAATATGCATTAACGCGTTGTCGTAATATTCAATTTGGATCCATATCGGTTTCCGAATTCTCATTTCAATGTAAAGTACCTATGCAATAACGCGTTGACGTAAGATTCAATTTGGATGTTTAACTTTTTTCATACAAACATTAAAAACCCTTTTTTGTACCCTTAAGGGCCGAATTTCGTAAAACCTTTTCTTAGTGAGCACCTAGAAGCCAAAAGGAACATTCAGGCTTTACATTCATATCTCTAACTTTAAATACATAGGACTTTCATACAAACTTTGACACCCCTTTTCAACCCCTTGGGGTGCGAATTTTAAAAAATCCTTTCTTAGTACGCGCCTGCACCCCCTAGAGAGTGCTTGTGCCAAATTTGAGTCCTTACGGCCCAGTAGTTTCCGAGATTTCGTGATGAGTGGTCAGTGAGTGGACTTCTCCTTTATATATATAGATTTAGTTTGTAGTATTTATTGTTTATATATTTGAGAATCTGCTTCAATTAATAATAATAATAAATAATAATAAATATCGCTGGACATTAACACACAGCGCCACCTAGTGCCACACTAAGCAAAGCTTGTGTCGTGGACACTAGATAGTTGATATACTACATATGTACTTTTTTGTTTGTAAATACATACTTATTATACATATAAACATCCATGACTCGGAAACAAATTTCCGTGCTCATCACACAAACATTTGCTCCTACCGGGATTCGAACCCAGGACCCTAAGAACGTAAGGCAGTGTCACTACCACTACGCCAATCGGGTCGTCAAATGCTGATAAAATACTTCCTCCTCTCTTCTATTCCAGTACATAGGTTATTAACAATAAATTTTCTTTTGGTAATTCCGTGGCACAATGTTCTATTATATATTCTATAGACATTTCTGAAATATCTTTTCTATTTATGCAGTCGATATGTTCTTGTAGAAGTGTACAAACACCGCCACCTGTTCTAGAGCTTCGGCAGAAAGAAGATGCAAATTTATATCCACTAAATTGAATGAGATCAAGTTTTTCTTGAGATAACCAAGTTTCTGAAATGCATATTGCTTTATACAATTAATTTTTATCAAGGAATGCCTCGAGTATGTCTTGCTTGTTAAAGAGGCTTTGAACATTTTGGAACATTATTTTAAATGGTCGGTCGTTGTTTACGAAATGTCTGGTTCTCAGCTTCGTATGACATATTTGTAGGACAAAGTTCGTTGGTGTTTTTCAATATTATATCATTTTCTTGGGTGTTATTTTCGTATTGGTGTTTGTGGTTTTCTATGTTAATCAGTTTTCCGTCTATATAAAGGTGGTTGTTTCTTATAATTGCATGAGATCCATTTTTCTTGGCTGTTTCGTACCATGCGTGTTTCCGACCGCATGTCTTGTCATCCGAGCATCTGACAGTTTTTTTTTTGACGTTTCGTCACTTGTCGTTGATTCATTACGAGATTACATCGAATTTCGTTAGTTGATTGAAATAATTGAGAAATCCAAGTGAATCCCTTTTGTTTGCAAGATTTTGGTTTTGATTCAGTGTTAATTGGACAAAACGCCCCCATTTGTGCCGGGTTTATTTGTTCATTGTCAAGCGCCGGTTTTGACGTTACGTTTAGCCCCGCGTGCGAGGTGAAAATCTTTGATTATATAGTGAAAATTGAAGTGGACATATTTTGTGCAGCTTGAACTATTACCAGGGCTGCATTCCGACCTGTTACGCGCTACTGAGTCTAGCGTCTGTTGAAACATGTAGTCGGATCTGCAAATTCACCCACCACATACATAACACTATACACGCACACACACAGACAGACAATACCAGAACCGGCTTGATCAAGGACTGGTCATCCCCTTCAGCCCACCGGCACCAGGTAAGTTACTTTTCATAAGGGCAATTTAATTTGACTGTCTCCGCGAATCGCGGACATTTCGGCCAAAGCTTGCCCTGGTTTTGGATCGAACACTGGCTTTAAATAATTCTTCTCGCATTTGTGCTCTATACTTTCGTGTATTTGCATCTAAGAATCCGGATATGAATAGTCCGGGTCCTTGAAAGTAAGTGCTATTGTTAATAATATATTTAGCCATTCTTTTACTAATAAATTCGATAACAAGCGGTCGGTTCTTTGGTCCACCGGGTCGTCCAAGTCTGTACAGGTCTTCCATATATCCTGAGACGTCTATGTCCTGAGACGTCTATGTTGACTATATCACGAAATAGTTCTGTTAATCTGTTGTAAAGTGCACTTTCAGGCTCTTTGTAGTAATCGGCCAGACCGTAGATTACAATTTTTCTTTGGTTATTTTGTTGTATATTTGGAACTTTTTGTGCTTCTGTAGCTAGCTTTCTTATTTCTTCTTTTAACTTTTCAATCTCTGTTTGAAGTTTTTCTAATTTTTTATTAATGTTTTCTATTTTTTGCTTTCTTTGGTCGTTCTGTGTTGTACATCCGAGACAATACCTAATTTTTCTACATCAGCGCATATCCACTGATGATCTTGACAGTAGTTAGCAAAACGGCTGATGTGGATGAGAATTAAAGTCTCCTAGCATGAATATTGTTTCAGTGTCATTGTTATCCACAATGGCACTGATTTCACCTAAACAATTTGTGTATTCTAGGAGATTTTCTGAGTTGTTCATTGGCATGTAGACACTAAATATTATCACAGAGCGATTGTCACTTAATGTCGCTCTTATGGCCGCTAGTCTGTCACTATTACAGTTAATAACACTCACCGTTTTAAACAATCTTTTGCGCCACAAAATAGCCACTCCCCCATGAGGACGTCCTTTAAGAATACCTGCGGATGTATCTTCCCCGTGTATTCAAAGTCTTTATGTATAGTATTGAGAATGTGCAGATCATAGGGCAGGAGCCAAGTCTCTTGAAGCGCTAGCACATCCGCAAGCTTACATAAACCTCGAGCACTGTCTAACGACCTCATGTAACAAACCTGTTTAAGCACGCTTGTTTTACGTCACTATCCATTACGGTTGTTTCTGAACGACACCCGAATCAGAGCTTACATTAACTCTGCCTTTACTATGGTCACATTAAAAAAAAAAAATATTAGTCATATTTTAAAAAAAATATGATAATGCGAAAGTAAGTAAGTAAAGTAGAAAGTTTAATAGGTCATAAATCGTAAACCGCAATTTACCTTTTATTCAATCAACGACTCAACTTTTATATTATGTTAATTGCTGCTACGGAACCCTTCATGGACGAGTCCGACTCGCACTTGGCCGCTTTTTTTTCAAGTCTTATCGTAAACCTTTGGTTAAAAACAAAAAACTAGAAAACAAGTGAAAAACCTAAAATGAGAAAAATGTTAAAAATGTTCTAGCGACAAGGAAGTTTATTTGACGGCAACAGAATTTCCTGAAAAACAGTACACAAGCACTAACACCTACATTACAGAACCAAACAAAAATATTATAGGTACTCGACATAAGTAACGTTACTTTAAAATTTTCTTAATTATATCTAAGTATTATTTGTCACCTATCATAATGTAATACTTAAAAACTGAAATAAAAGTATCTTGTGATTGTGAACGTTTTTTTTTTATTTAGTCATTCCATCGCTGAGGTGGGATGAAAAGTTACGTGTTGCACTCGAGTGCAAAGATTTTTCACGTCTTCGTGCTCTTTTGATTCCCTTGCCAACGCTCAGGATTCTAATTTTTGAATCCTTCGCTTGCTCGGTCATCAAAATTGAGCACGCGGTTGAAAAGCATCTTTGCACTCTTGTATAACAAATAACTATTTCATCCCCCCATCTCGGAAAGAGTATTTTTGCTCTTCGATATCTGAGTGCAAAAGCCGTTTTTATCGTCTTGAGGGTAAAGTTAATTTGAATTTAGAACATCGTGTGCACTAAGCATGTGAATTCAAAACATCATTAAACCTATTTACTTCTACCTCTATGGTGCCGAATTTATCATGTTTTTTTTTTTTAATTTGTTAAGAACTTAGACTCGGAACCTCCTTGGTGTACTTTTTTAATATGTATTGCGCGCGCCAAAAAAAAGCGCGGGAAACGGACGCGCCGCGTCCTTTTTTAATATTTCATATAAAAATAACTTTTAACTGTATTATAGTATCAGTAGTCGTAGTTTAGTGTCGTAGTTTCTTTATTTTTTATTTTAATCTAGTTTGTGTATAAGGGTGTAAAACACCTCTTCACGAAGCCGAAAGGTACTTGTTCTCCCCATCATTGCGATCATTTTTTTGTTCTACACCACACCTGGGAACCTTCTAGTTACGGAGATATGGGGGGTCAAAGTTACAACTTTTTGATAAGTTTTTTTTTAAATACAAGTTTTTTTTGTAAGATTTTGACTTTTAACACCTCCACGACCCCCGTACTATTCAATCCATCCGTCAGCACAATGTTTAAAGTTCGTTACATTGAGTTCTACCACAAAACATGATTTATAACCTTAAAAAAAAAAGTTGTTTCCCAGCAATAATTTTAGCGTAAAGTTACTTAGTTTGATGTACAGAATGCTTGGTTAACGGCTTTGTGATGAGGTAGTTTACACCCTTTATTCTTCGGTAGGGGTAAGTGTTTTCTATTATATAGCTGTTGACGACAATGAATGATCCGCCTGATCCGGGGGGCTTTGTCTCGATGGGCAGATTTTACCAAAACTATTTTTTATGTGCTACAATGCATTACCTGTTGAGTTATATATTTTCCCCACAGTACAGTGTTTTAACTGCTGTCGTTTTGGTCACACAAGACTCCAATGTAGGTCGAAACCCAAATGTTACAAATGTGGTCAGGGACACACTGGGGACAGTTGTGAAACTGACTCAGAAAATGCAACTTGCTGTCTTTGTTCTGGGTACCACTTTGCAACAAATAAGTCTTGCCCAGAATTTTCTAGGCAAAAATTAATTAAAACTGTATATGGCGCAAAGCGCTGTATCATATGCTGAAGCAGCAAAAATTCATCCTCCAGTTTCAAAATCCTACGCTGACACACTGTTATCTCTACCAACCAAAAACTTAGCTGATAATTCATCAATCTCTTCACTTAGTAAAACTTCAACAAGCTATAAAAAGACTGTCTTCTTAAAACCACGTTTTCCTCCCAAATCTGTACCAGGATATAATAAAGAAGCTCACAATGCTATTATTAAAGACTTTAATATTCCTCAACCATCAGATGGTTGTGCTTTTACTAAACACAATATTGAACATAAAGATACAAACTTTTCCATAAATGATTTTCTTTCTGCATTACACAATCTTCTTTCTCAATTCAACATTTCACCGTCCAACGTTGCCTCTTCTTTCAAAGTACCTCAATCAATTCATAATGGACCATACATCCAAAATAATCCAGTGGAACTGCCGCAGTATAATAAACAAAAAGAGTGATATTATATACTTGTTAAATAAATATGAACCTATTGTCTTTGCTTTAGCAGAGACATGGCTCAAACCTCATCATGTTTTTAAAATCAATGGTTATTTAACCATTACAGAGGATAGATCTGATGGGTATGGTGGAGTAGCTATACTTATCAAGAATTCTATCCCTTTTTCCATCATTACATTACCACCTCATAGTGAGGAAATTTCAATTGTTGCTATAAAAGTGTATAATACTTGTCTTGTCTCTATATACATTCCTCACCCTTCTTCTTTTGTACTTCAAGAGATGAATAATCTCCTTTCTTTTCTTCCAAAGCCATTTCTAATACTGGGGGGGACTTTAATTGCCATCACCAATCATGGGGTTGTTCAGTTTCAAATTGTTATGGGGATGAATTACTGGATATGATAGATGTTCATAAATTATGCATCTTGAATTCAGGAGCACCCACTCGCCGTTCAGATCCTAACCAAAACCAAAGCGCAATAGACCTCTCTATCTGTTCTCCAAACCTAGCCTCTTCCCTAACTCGGTATACTCTGTCCTCTACTTTTGGTAGTGACCATTTTCCAATAGTCATCTCTTATCCTCTTTCCAAACCAAATGCACCAATTAGGAGATCAAATCTAAAACATAAATTAACCCACAGTAATAGCAGTGACTGGGACAAGTTTAAGGACATTGTTGACACAAAGCTTTGTTCTTTGCCTGTTATTTCTGATGGTAACGAAAACAGTTGTGCTGAAGCTTTAGCACGCCTATTAATTGCAGCTGCAGATGAAGTTTTTCCTGTAAAAAAGAACAATATTAGTTTAATTCCGTCGCCTCCTTGGTGGGACTCAGAGTGCACAGAAGTGATTAATAAACGTAATGAGGCTGAACAAAATTATAACCTTGAAATGTCAGGTATTAATTTCGATATTCTAACTAACATAACCTTAGAAACTCGCAAACTATTTAAGAAGAAAAAATTTGAATCTTGGCGTAACTTTTGTCTATCTATTTCACCGAATACTCACCCAACAATTGTCTGGCGCTACATTCGTAGATTTAGATCCATTTACATTAACCATTCTCCTATCCCGGATTCTTTAGCCAGCGATTTTATAGATAAATTAGCTCCTCCATGGGTCCCTGAGGCTAACCTATCTCTCATACCCAATACCCAAAATAACCATTCATCGTCGTCGCTAGATCGTCCATTCTCTCTCACTGAATTGAAAAGTGTTATTAATAAAACTAAGGATTCAGCTCCAGGCACAGATGGCATACCATATTCCTTTTTCAACCGACTTCCAAAAAGAGGAGGTTATCAATTCGTCTGTATGTTTTTTTTTTTTTTTTTTTTTTTGTGTTTGTTACCTCATAACTTTCGACTGCGTGAACCCATTTTGATGATTCTTTTTTTATTTGGAAGCTGGTGCTTCCCATGTGGTCCCATTTTAATTTGCTGAAGATCTGATGCTGGTCTTAGGAGATATACAATGGAACTCTTCAAAAATGTACGGCAAATCTGCAGTGATTGCTGTTATCGCTTGTAGGTTTATTGTTTATACAACATCATGACGTAATATCACGCCTGTATGCTCTGAGGGGGTACGCAGATGTGTACAATACACCCAGATTTCGACAGTGTTTGTTACCTCAGTACTTTCGACTGGGTGAACCGATTTTGATGATTCTTTTTTAATTTGAAAGCTGGTGCTTCCCGTGTGGTTATATTTTAATTTGCTGAAGATCTGATCCGGACCTTCGGAGATATACAATGGAACTCTTCAAATATACACGGCAAATCTGCAGTAACTGTAGCAATCGCTTGAATGTTTATTGTTTATGTTATTGACGTAACATCACGCCTGTATGCTCTGTACGCAGATGTGTACAATATTCCCAGATTTCGACAGTTAGGTGTATTAAGTTCCATTTATTGGGGATAAGCCTGTTACCTTGACATGTATTGTTTTTTTTTATTTTATTGGCAAGGGATCTTCAAGGGTAGTTTGATGAGAATTTGGTTAGGTTCTGATTATGGGATCCAAGACAAAGGAACGGAACTCTTCAATTCTTAGAAGCAAATTAACGATACTCAGCCAAATCTTTTAAAGGCTATCCGGATATTTGAGTCACGTACCATAACGTCGTTATTAACCGACTTCAAAAAGGAGGTTCTCAATTCAATGTTCCCCGATTACTCGAAGATGACTGGACCCAATTTGTTTTTTAATTGTTTGAAAGGGTATACTTCCCAGAAGGTCCCATAATCATCAAGTCAGGATCCTGATAATGGGATCCTGGAGAAATAGAGAGAACTCTTCAAATTTAATAGGCACACCAGAAGCGATTTGGGTAGTTTTTGAAAGAGTACTTTCTCAGAGTGATCCCATTTAAATTTGGTAATGATCTGATGAAGAACTTCGGAGAAAGGCAACGGAACTCCTCATTAAATGTAGCAAATGTGTGTCTCTTACTGGGATTGCTGAAATCTCATGTCTGTCTATTGTTTACACCAGTTCATAACAAAAAATCACGCTAGTTCGCTGTGAAAGGGTATGCACATATTGTGAACCACTAAAAAGTGAAAAATAAAAACTTTTTTGCAAAAAATAAAACCGACTTCACACAAAAAAGTGAAAAATAACTTTAGCTTCTGAAGTCGGTGACAAAAAAATTAAATCAATCAAACAAAGGTCACCGATTTCAGAAGCTAAAGTTATTTTTCACTTTTTTGTGTGAAGTCGGTTTTATTTTTTGCAAAAAAGTTTTTATTGCTCACTTAAATGATGACGTTCTCAGTTATTATTTAGAGCTTATCAACTCTATTATGATTACAGGAAACGTTCCTGTTGAATGGAAACATCAAATGGTGTTGCCATTCCTGAAACCAAATAAAACTCCTTCTGATGTTTCTTCATACCGTCCCATTGTTTTGTCTTCCATTCTGATAAAATTAGCAGAACACTTAATTATAAATCGGCTAGAATGGTTTGTTGAAAGTAATGGTGTCCTGGCAGAATCACAATATGGCTTTAGAAAAGGTAAAAGTACCACTGACTGTTTAAGCATTTTAACTTCAGATATTCGAATTTCATTTTCCAATAATCAATCCACGGTTGCGGTTTTCCTCGACATTAATTCGGCATATGATAATGTTGTAAGTATTATCAGTTTTGCAAAATAAATTAAAAGCCTTACAAGTTCCAATAAACCTGTTGAATTTCATCATTAATATCATGACTGAACGCTCTGTTAACATGGTAATAGGGGATCATGAGATATCGCGTATGGCATGGAGAGGTCTCCCACAGGGTTCTGTGCTCAGTCCCCTTTTATATAATATTTATACTTTTGATTTGGATTCGTCTTTGCCTAATACTGTTAAAATTCTTCAATATGCCGATGATTTATTATTATATGCTACAAGTCACTCTATCGAACAAGCTAGCTGTTCTATTTATTCTGCTATCTGCTTTGGACTCCTGGTTACATTTGAATGGCTTGGAGTTATCGACATCTAAAAGCGCGGCTGTTTTATTCACCCGGAAGAGAAACATTCCCGGAGTAAATATTTACTACAAAGAAACTCCTATTCCAGTTAAAGATAATTTCCGTTATTTGGGTGTAATTTTAGATTCTAAATTAAGCAGTGTTCCTCATTGCGATTTTATTGTTAATAAATGCGAAAATCATTTAAACATGCTTAGATGCCTGTCAGATGTGTGGTGGGGTGCACATCCTTTTTCTTTAAAATTAATCTACAATGCTATAATCAGAAGCACATTAGATTATGGATCATTTATTCTTGAACCGGGAAGTGCTATGGCTTTTAAAAAATTGGACCGTATCCAATCTAAAGCATTACGAATTGTTGCGGTTGCTATGAAGTCGAGTCCCATAAATGCCTTACAGGTAGAATGTGGGGAAGCTCCTTTATATCTTAGAAGACAGTTCCTTTCTGACAAATATTTGTTCCGAATTATTCAGTTCTCAACTCATCCTCTCATTTCCAAATTGGACACTTTAGTGACCCTGATTGATTCTTCAGATTACTGGTCCCATAAACGTGCTCCTTGTTTAGTTATAAGTTATAAAAAATACCTTTCCCTATCTTCTCCAATTCACCGTTCCAACAAACTACCCATATTTAGCAGTAGTTATGATAGTTTACATTTTAATCCCATCATAAAATTTCACTGTACTAGTAAGTCTGACCCCGTTTGTCATTTAACTTTCAACAATTTTCTGGCCGAACACTCTGAATATTATCACATTTTTACGGATGCTTCCAAGCGCTCTCCGACGGGTTGTGTTGGGATTGGTACGTACCACTCGCAATACAACATCGTTCAAAAAATAAAGCTTCCTCCGGAGACTTCCATTTTTACTGGTGAATGTTTTGGCATTTTGAAAGCCATTGAATATAGTCGGGTATTCAAGCTCAAAAAAGTTATAATTTTTTCAGATTCTGAAAGTGCTCTTGTAGCCATCAACAAATCTCCACTGTCACATAAATTCCAGTCTCCATTTATTTGCTTAATAAGAGAATTTGCGTGCAGAACCTTATCTGAGGGAAATGTCTTACAATTCGCGTGGGTTCCAGCCCATGCTGGAATCGAGGGCAATGAAGTGGCGAATTCTCTCGCTGGTGAAGCAGTGCAGTGTGGAGACATAGTTCCATACTTAATTTTCAACTCAGATATTGTAAACATACCTAAAACTTTTCTTTTGGACACCTGGAAGGTGGCCTGGAATATCAGCAGTAGACAAAAGGGCCGTTATTTTTCTTTGATCCACCCCGACGTTTCGGAAAAACCGTGGTTTGGCAGGGCTAAGTTTGGCAAGATGGAGACCTCCGTTCTTATACGGATGAGACTTGGTCACGTTTGCTCTCCTGCTCATCTTGCCAAACTTAAAATTATAAACGATCCCAGTTGTTCGTGTGGCACAGATGTGGGCGATTTGAACCACATTCTCTTCTCCTGTTCTCTTTATGACCGTTCTTCCTTTCTCAGTGATCAATTGACTCTCCGTATTCCTTTTCCTACTTCAGTTCTCTCTTTATTGTGTACAAATAGTTTACCTGTATATAAATGTATAGCTTCATTCATTGCCATTAATAATATTAAATTGTAATATATGTTTTCGTAATATTTCATCAATCATTATTAATATAGTTAGTTATAATCCTACTGATCCTATATTCCAAATTCCGTTATATTTCGTTAATATTTGATAAATTCCAGTTTCCCTACCTTTAACTTTACCTTACTAAAGAAACAACATGACAATATTGGCTAAATGCACAAACCGTGCGAAGCCAGGAAAAAAAAAAAAGAAAAAAATTGCGCGCGCCATTTTCTTTTCACGTCATATTGTTAACACCTTAGGTTAAAAACAAGGAATCCAACTTGAAAACAAGTGAAAAACCTAACCTAAAATGACCACTCATTATCTAGCGACGAGGAAGTTTAGTTGACGCCAACAGAATTAACTGAATTTGTTAATAATGCGCAATTTTTTTGCGTTTATTCATTTCCTCGCTGAGGTGGGATGAAAAGTTACGTGTTGCACTCGAGTGCAAAGATTTTTCACCTCGAGCTCTTTTGATTCCCTCGCTAACGCGCAAGATTCTAAGTTTTGAATCACTCGCTTCGCTCGTGACTCAATTTTAGAATCTTTCGCTTGCTCGGTCATCAAAATTGAGCACGCGGTTAAAAAACAACTTTGCACTCTTGTATAACAAATAACTATTGTGTAACCAGAGAGCAAAGTGGGTTTTTGCTGCGAGTGTTGATTTTGAATCCCGAATAAGCGAAGTATTCTTAAAGACACGAGATGCAAATAACTTTACTTTGGTCTCGTGTAACACATACAACTTTTCACCTCATCAGCGAGAACAATACCTTTAGGTAAAAAAAACAACGTCGTAAATTAAACCATTGAATTTAGTGTACACTTTTGTTTTTATTGTGGCTTTCAACATTGAGTAAATAATCCACATTGTAGGTTGTGAAAATTCTATGAAGTCCGATAAAGGTGGAACGCACACTTATCCGAGCCGAAAGGAATATTTTCTCATCCGTTTAACGATTTATCTATTCTACCAATTCGACGCGGATAAGTGTGCGAGGTTTTATAGGATTTCGTAC
This sequence comes from Xestia ashworthii, assembly GCA_950022955.1. Lineage (NCBI taxonomy): Eukaryota > Metazoa > Arthropoda > Insecta > Lepidoptera > Noctuidae > Xestia > Xestia ashworthii. Next base: position 25,068,841 of record OX465558.1, on the reverse strand, counting down.
AAGTAATTCTTAAATTCGATTCTTTCGGTTCTGATAATTGTGTGTCCACCTTTACAATACCGTCTGCGAAAAAGTGTTTGCACCCTTTGTAAGTCTCCATTGCTTAAAAATATCATAAGTTTTTAGATATTTTTTGCGAGACTTTTCAGGCAGCAAACTTAATTCTATTCCATTATTATTACTTTACCTATTATCGAAATTTTATTGTACTTTGTAGCTAGCTCACATTGATGATTAGTCATTGCTAGCGTAACAGACAGTAAAACAATAAAATTTTACCGCTATTTTTTTTAAACGTTCTGAAACTACACTTGCGGTATTTTGCCTCAATATTAAAAATTGTTAAAACTATAAATGAATAAGTAGATACATGATGAACTTCGTATCCATTTTTCATTTAAAACCTAAATTATAATATTACGGTTATCGATTCACAATATAGGTATCTGAACGTTTTATTGTTTGTTTCTTTTCTGGGGGTCTAAAAAGGCCACTTTAGCAGAATCATGATTTGAATCACGTTAAAATTTAAAATTCTTAAAATGGACTTTATGCATATGAAAATAAGGTCCATTTTACCAATTTAATTTTTTTAAGATGATTCAAATTATGATTCTTCTAAAGCGGCCATTTTAGGCCCGCTGGGCCTACTAGATATGGAATTGAAAATCGAATTTCGAATCGACTTGATTCTATCTCTCGCATTTTTCGTATCGAAGTGAAAGTGACAGAACAAAGTGAAGTTGAAAGGACGGAAGATGATGGGCCAAATTGTAGTAAGTTGAGATTTTGAGTAAGAAAATTAATCATATTTTTTTATCTTAAAATACCAAAAATCAGCTCAATTCTCAATCTGGAAGCGGAGAAAAATAGTTTATAACATTACCGATTGATTTAATCGATTATAGAATTTAATTGAATTTATTTATTTATTTATTTTATTTCTGCTCAACTCGTGTCGTGTTATCCGTGATATTTTATAATTTCAACGACCACTGCTTTGTTTATTACGGATTCCGACCCTGCCTACCTTGTACGACACTTGCTTCCATACTGGACACACCGAAGATCGCTCACGCGTTTGACTTGGAGTTGTCTTTCTTGGAATTATTGAAAGTATGGATCGCTGTGTGAATATCGTGGGATTGCAACTAATCACTGCCATAAGCCATACCCTAGGCCGACCGACGACCCTCGTACGTGAAACAACTCCGTCAGTGATTCGGCAGTGGCTTTCTGAGAAGTATGTAGGCGGCGCAAAGGAAACAACCAACTAGAACCGCAGCTCGTTTATTGTACTGCGCAGAGCACCTACATGTATTAGTTTATACAAACATACCAATCCTTCCCCCATACTTTAAAACCTAAAACAAAGAAGAAAATAACAGTTAAAAGTATTTCCTATAATCTATTATTCTATTTCTAGTTCTGCGCTGAAGACGGGGAGCGGGACTATTTGTTTCGTTATCAGTAGGCGCATTAACATTGTTCCCATCGTCATGACTCTGTGTCTCCGTTGGCTCTGTAACTTCATCTCCTACATTTCCCTGAGACTCAGCCGCCTCCTCCCGCGACTCACATGAACCTTCATCATCCTGTAGGTTTTCTGATATTTGTGATTCATTTTGGTTTTCCAAGTTCTGAGGAGGAGACGACTGAACATTTTCATTATTACTAGTTTCGTTAGCCACATACGTACTGACATCTGATTCTGGTAGTGGTAATGCCACACCAGTGTATTTCAACATTTGATCTACATGACGCTTACAATCTAGTCCATAATCAATTACATAAATTTCAAACATTCGGTTTCCTATTTTTCTTAATATTGTTCCTATGGTCCAAATCTCTTTTCTAGACACAAACCATTTTATCCAGACGTAATCTCCAACTTCAAAGTCTCTTTTGTTTTCATTCCTACTATTTTCTTGATCATTCTGTTTTTTTGGTAAAATTAAATCTAATCTACATCGTAGTTCGCGTCCAAACATCAACTTGGCTGGAGATTCGCTTGTAGAACAATGTTTTGTGTTTCTGTAATTAAATAAAAATCCTAATAGTTTCTCTTCTATTTCATTAATTGGTGTCTGTTCTTTAATGATACATTTTAACATTTTCTTGCAAGTCCTAACTGAATTTTCGGCTTGGCCGTTACTACATGGGTGGTAGATAGGGGAAGTAATATAATCAATGCAATTGTTTTTACAGAAATCGTTAAATTCTAACGAGTTTATCTTAGCGTCGTTATCTGATACAATTAGTTGGGGGATCCCAAACCTAGAGAACAAACTTTTTAATTTTCCTATAAGCGCACGAGTCGTGGTGCCGCAATTCATGAACAAACACTCTAACCACTTGCTGTATGCATCTATTACGATTAGATAATCTCGTTGTCCGATTTTCATGTAATCTATGTGTATGCGGTGCCATGCGGCTGCAGGGCGCGGCCAGGGCGCGGGCGGCGCGCGCGGCGGGTGCGCTGCGCGAGCTCACGCAGGTGCTGCACGAGCCGATCATGCGCTCAATGTCTCCGTCAATTCCCGGCCACCACATACGACGACGAGCTTCATTTTTTGTTTTGACGATCCCAAAATGACTCGAGTGTAATTCTCTCAACAGTTGTTCCCGACAATCTGACGGAATTACTAACTTGTGACCCCTAAATAAGCATCCTTGGTCTACTTCCAAGTCAGTTTTACAATGGAAGTATGGCAAAATGGATTGGCACTTAACTTTTCGGTGCCAACCCTGCTTCATATATTTTATAACGGTTTGGATTATTTTATCTTTACTCGTTGCATCTTTTATGCATTGAAAAGATAATGGCAACATTAATTGCGAGTCCAAAAAATTTAGAAAGGAAATGCCATCACATTCTTTTGTTTCTGAGTTACCTAGTTGTACCAATTTCGATCGGTGCTCGCGAAAAATAATCGGCTACTACATTACTATTACCATCGATATATTTCACGGTATAGTTATAGGTGGACAAAATTACCGCATATCTTTGTAAACGTGATGCCGTATTAATGATACTCCAGACTTATTTCCAAAAATAGACAATAGGGGTTTGTGGTCCGTTTTTAAAATAAACGGTATTTCCCTGCCGTACAGATACTGGTGAAAGTGTTTCACCCCAAAAATAATCGCAGTCGCTTCTTTTTGTACCTGACTATAATTTGTTTCGCTATTTGTTAACGTTATAGAAGCGAATGCAATCGGCCGCTCCACATTGTTTGTACCGCTCTGCGCGAGCACGGCGCCGAGCCCATACGGACTAGCATCTACTGATAAGATCAGCTGTGCGGCCGGGTCATAATGCGATAACACGCGCTCCGACGACAAAATTTGTTTTATTTTATCGAATGCGCGCTGCTGACGCTCGCCCCACTGCCACTCGATACCCGATCTTAACAATTCATGCAATGGATGTAAATAAAATAGCTGACGCATTGTTTACAAAATTTCTGTAATAATTAATTACACCTAGAAATCTCTTTAATAATAATAATATATCCTTTATTGCAGGCAACTATGGCCCATATACACAATTACATAATTATATAAAAATAATAACTATAAACTAATACATATTATAAAACAATAAACTTAGCACTAAACACTAACTCACACGAAGAGTCGGCGTCGAGTGTCGCGCAGTGTCAGGTATCCGGCCTCGGAATCGCCGGAACACAACACCTTTCGGCCAAAATTCCTCTTTCGTGAAAGTCGACAGCTGTTCAGTCGGCACCCTCACCACAAAAGAATTGAAATTCACGTTGTGACGAGACTCCAACCGCTCGACCCTCAGAGTAAACTTGGTCTTGATGCGAACATACTCTACAATCATCTCAGCCTTTGTAGAGTAGTGCAGCCGAGACACGTACAGCAGCGTCACTGGAACTGCAGGACGCAGCAGGTGATTCGGTCCGGTCGGTGCGGTACCGCACTGGTTCCGTCGAGTGGGCTTTCTCCTCTTCTTCTTCTCAACTTTGATAAAACCATCCTCGTCGCTCTGGTCTGTAACTGGACCCTCCTGAGGCAGATCCCTTTGGATAGGTTCCTGCTTTTTCCCCTGCTGCTTAGATTGAGGCGCAGCGGATTTGTTAGTGGCAGCAATAGCAGCGTAACACGTACGTTTCGGGGTTAACGTACTAACGCGTGTAACCTCGACCGTAGTTGAGGGACGGTCGGTGGCGGAACGCAATGCATCGCCCGCAATATTGACAGCCGGTGACGTATTTAAATTCGCCGACTCAAAACTGCTGATGGACGCATTCTGCGCCCCTCGGCGCGTGTTCACATTAGCGGCGTCAGGCGACCTACTTACGGAAACAGCGCTGCGTAACAACACTACCTCGGCACGTAGTTCACCTATGGTGGAATTCGACACCTCCAACTTGGACTGTACTTCGGCCAGGCTGGTCTTCAGGGATGTAATATCTCTCAGCAGCCTAGTTACGTCAACGTGGTCGAATGTGACGGGGGGCAGCCTATGCAACTCCTTCGCCACGAAAGCGGGCACGTCGTCCGGGTCGGTCACCTTCAGTAAGGTGATGATGTCCTGGATACTCTTGTCTGTCCCATCTCTCCTGCGGGACGGCATCTGGTCGAGTTTTCCAAGTGATTGGAATAGCAGCCTTTTACCACTGCTTATCTCATCTTCCTTGAAGTTTGATTTGCAGATCTGCAGGATGCTCACCTCGTCCATGGTGTCGATGGCATGTTGTATAAAAGCCAATAACTCGTTAGCTATGAGTTGATGAGAAGTCATAGCGACGGCAACGGGCAGCGGCAGAAGCCGCGCAACACGAGAATTAAATATTCGTAATATTTAAACACGTCCGTGACATGTTAAACAGCTGTCACTTTTTGTCTTTACTTCGGTGACATTACTAGGGGTGGGAGCTTGTAGTATAGCCTCAATTTTCTTTGGGCAGGTTCGAAGACCCTCTTTATCGATTACGTATCCTAAATACGTTACCGATTTCTGAAAAAAAAGACATTTTTCTTTTTGTAGTATCAGTCCGGCGTTACGTAACCTACTTAGTACTTCTCTCAGCCTCGATAAATGGATTTCCTTATTAGGCCCCGTAATGCACACATCATCTAACCAACAACTGACTCCTTCTATTCCCAGCAGCAAGGTTTCCATTGACCGCTGGAAAATAGCCGGTGCGTTGGCTAGCCCATATACCAAACGAGTATATTTATATAGACCCTTACTAGTGGAAATAGTAGTCAAGTCCTGGGACAGTTACTTTCGCGTACAATAAACAATTACAAAGAATTCAGATTCAGACTAGACAAATAACACCCAGCAAGTTAGAAAAATTTAATAATAATTTAATTAGCAAGCTAAATATACCAGGCCATATTAGAAACAATGTAAATGAATTGTATGAAGAATTCTTTTCGGTAGTGCACACTGAGTTCAATAACACTTTAAAAAAGAAATCCAAAACTATTGGCCCAAAGTTTATTTTTAGTGACTGGGCAACACAGGGTATTAGGAAAAGTAGGGAACGATTGTTTGGGCTGTACGGCCTTAAGCCTTACATCAATACAGAATCTTTTAATAAATATGTTGCTAATTACTCGAAAATTTTTAAAAACACCTGCAAGGTAGCCAAATCCTTATTCATTAGCAATAAAATTAAATCAGCCGATAACAAAATAAAAACGGTTTGGAAAATTATCAACGGTGAAACAAACAGAAATATAAAACATAGTGATGACTTCACACTAGAGACTTCAGGTGACCTTGTCAGCTCCAACAATGAAGTTGCTCAAGAATTTGTAAATTTCTTTACCAGTATCCCACTTAAAACTACTGAAACCTTAAATTCCTCTCCGTTGCTCTCTATTGATTTATTAAAAGCAAACGTTTCAGCCTGTCCAAATGAATTTAAATTTCAGCATATAAACCCCACGACATTCTTAAAAGCTTTTAAACAAATCAAGATCAAATTAACCGAAGACCTATGGGGTATGTCTATTAAAGCTTGTACCTCAATTATGGAGACTGTAGCGCCGTATTTGGCCTCAATATTTAATTTGTGCGTGGATCAAGGGGTCTTCCCGGATCTAATGAAATTCAGCAAGGTAATACCGCTTTTTAAATCCGGGGACAGTAAAGACACCAATAACTATAGGCCAGTATCCGTGTTGCCGGTTTTCAGCAAGGTGTTTGAAAAGATAATGCTCAATCAAATGCTTTGCCATTTTAACACCAATAAAATATTACACGAACAACAGTATGGTTTCACCAAAGGACGTTGTACAACTGACGCCGGTGTCACTTTATTAAAACATATTTACTGCGTGGGAAGAGGCACAAGATGCCATAGGAATCCTTTGTGACCTTTCGAAGGCATTTGATTGCGTAAATCACGAAACCCTGATCTTGAAACTTGAGCATTACGGTTTAGGTAAACTTGCGCTTAGTTTACTAAAGTCGTATTTGAATGATAGACAGCAGCAAGTACAAATAAATGGTGTCAATTCAATGGGTTTAAAAGTAAAAATGGGTGTACCACAAGGTTCGATTCTGGGTCCCTTCCTCTTTTTAGTTTATATAAATGACCTACCCCATTTATTTAACAACCACCCGCAAATGGTGTTGTTTGCTGACGATACTTCGTTAATATTTAGGATAAACAGACGTGCCACTAATTTTGACGATGTAAATAATGCCCTACTGCAGGTCCATAACTGGTTTACCGCTAACAATTTAGTACTCAATGGGAAAAAAACTAAGTGCATTCGATTTGCCCTACCAAATGTCAAAAGTAGTGATTGTGACATAATGTTGAATCAAGAGAAACTAGAATTTGTCGATAAAACAGTTTTCTTGGGAATCACGCTCGATTCAAAGCTACAATGGGGTCCTCATTTAACATCTCTTGCAGGACGGCTGAGCTCAGCTGCATATGCTGTTAGAAAGATCCGTCAATTTACTGATATTGATACCGCGAGGCTAGTCTATTTTAGTTATTTTCATAGTATTATGTCATACGGTATTTTACTATGGGGACGTGCGGCAGACATCGAGTCTATATTCATTCTGCAGAAAAGAGCCATCAGAGCCATATACGAATTACGTAGACGCGATTCTCTGAGAGAACTGTTTAAGGAAATTAATATCTTGACAGTACCTTGCCAATACATCTATGAAAACATCATGTACGTTGTGGAATATTATTATTATTATTATAAGAATGCTTGGCTCAATGCTGGTCCTGCTCCACAACCATAGGCAAACTAATTGATTCCCAGGTTACGTTATTGTGGAAGCTGCAGAAGATTGTAAAATATCCTTGCATTGTATAGATTCCATCTCGTAGTATTATATAATTGCATAGCACATTTGTGTGAGTTCTATGTACTGTAAAGCCACCATTTACATTTAGTTATCTTTTTCTCTCTTTTTTTTTTTTTTGACTTTAATATGCCTTGGCGGCTGAGAGAATGTCATGCTCACTCAAATGTCTCGCTGATGGTGGCGTGTGTGTCGGGTCATTTAGCTCCCTTCAATATGGTCGAGTTGAATGGCGCCGATACATGCATCATGTTCGTGAACGGGCGCTATCAGTTGGGACTGGTCATTTCTTAGCTGCCACGGTTAATTTGAATTTCTTTTTTTTTTATATTGTTGATTTAATCTTTTCTCTGGACGCTCTTAATGTGCACGTCTTTCTACATCGTTCTCACACATATGTTTAATCACACATGAATGATGTAACCAAGATTTTGTAAAAATATATTGATTTAAAAGAGTGTCCATGGAGTTTCTTGCCCGTACTTCTCCATAGAGATCTACGCTACGGAATGGGCAACTACAGCACTTTCTCAAGTTATTATGCCTTGTGACTGTGACTGTAGCTTTGATTTTATTTGTATTTTGACATTCAAAAGTGCCGTAATGGTCTAGTTGAAATAAATGCTTTGAGTTTTGAGTTTTTTTGAGGACGACTCGGTCAATTCAAATTGGTTATAATATGCATTACTTAGGTCCAACTTTGAGTAATGTTCGCCACCTCCTATCTTAGCGAACACCTCCTCGATACGTGGCATAGGATATTTTTCGATTTTCATATCCTTGTTGAGCGTGATAGAATAATCGCCTGCTATGCGTACTTTTCCGTTCTTTTTTAAAACGGGAACAATCGGCGTTGCATAACTAGAGAATTGGACAGGTACTAGAATGCCTAACTTCACCAGCCTGTCAATTTCTTCCTCTACCTTTGATTTTAAAGCGAAAGTAACCGACCGCGGTTTGAATATCTTTGTTGCTTGCGCTCCGTCTTTTAAATGTAACTCGACTTTAAATTTATTAAAACAACTTTCGTCGTTGAATATTTCTGAGTGTTCGTTAATCAATTGCTGCACCTCACTATGTGAGTCAGAAATGGTTTGAATATTATTATTTGGGGAGATTAAATGCATTTGAAACTGTGCCATAAAATCGCGCCCGAGTAAAGGTGGCCCACCATTTGCTACGATATATATATCTTTACGGTTTTTGTTTGTCCGCGATAAGTAATCGTTGCATTGAAATATCCGAGCGGGCTTATTTTATGGCCAGTATACGAACACATTTTCACATCATCTTCATACAATGAATAGGTAGAAAAATATTTATTGTACAATTTATCCGACATTATAGATTTACCAGAGCCGGAATCGAGTTCCATACGTATAACAATATTATTAACTGTAACTGGTAGTGTGATTGGTAAATAGTTGACTGACCTTATATTAAAGAGTTCACATTCCTTGCAATCATGAGTATTTTCGCATTTCTCCGACGACGGCGACGCGGACCCCGATACGGATTCTATATTGTTTACGTGCACAGGTTTTTTATTTTTGCACACTTTGTTTAAATGACCTTTTACACCACAAGCACTGCATTTATAGTTTTTAAAACGACACGAATCAGCCGCGTGACTCTTCATTCCGCACACGGTACAACGAGGCCCCTGGTAGCGCGACGGGCCGCCGGCGCGGCGCCGACCCTGTACACCGGCTCCTGCTTTACCTGCAGCTGCTCCCGCGCCTGGCGTCCGCACGCTGCCTGCTGGGCTACTTCAATCGCCTTAGACAAAGTGGTCGTTTTAGCTCCTAACTCGAACAGATGGTCTCTTTCTGGGCCGTGGTCCATCCCGAGTACAAACTTGTCGGTTAGTAACTGCTCCAACGATGTACCGAAATCACAATTGATAGCTAGTCCCCGTAAACGTGCCGCCCACTCCTCGACGCTTTCACCCGGTGCCCTCCTCGCCTCATAGAAACGTGCACGATCTGCATTACGTGCTTCTTTTGGGTATAAAATGAACGAGCTTATCGTAGGTAACGGTTTCCACTTTCTCTGGATGTACCAAGTTACGTGCCAGCCGATACGAGTCCTCGCCTAGGTGTGTCAGCAACAATGCACTTTTATTTGCATCTTTTATCGCATTCAATTGAATAAACAATTGTAATCGACCGTAACATATTTCCCAACTTTGGGAATTATGGTCGAAAACACCCAGATTTCCTAGTAATTGCGACATCACTTTTTGTTTTTTTTTTTATTTTAACGCGGGTATACCGATACTCGATCGCCACTGAGAAGTATGTAGGCGGCGCAAAGGAAACAACCAACTAGAACCGCAGCTCGTTTATTTATTACTGTTCAATCACGGTACTGCGCAGAGCACCTACATGTATTAGTTTATACAAACATACCACTTTCACCAAACTCTGAAAGCAAGTAATATAACATAGCTGGGCTAGGTACCAGGATCATATTGTTCCATCTGCACAATTTCTAGACGACATTTTAATAATAATGTAAGTTGCATTATACCGTGTTGTACATTAGAATGTTTTTTTTATTTATATTCTGGACCGCTTTTCGATAAATCCATTTCTGTTATCTATTGATGGCTTCAAGTCATTCGTATTCAATCAAAATATTATGACTTTTCAATCATTCTCCACTGAATAAAACATACATTAGCGCTTAAAGAACTTAATAAGTAATCAGCTCTTAATAAAGAGACTTTAACATAACCTCACTTTTACTAAACCTCAAATAACTCGGCTCTCAGATTGTCAAAACTTACTGAATTTTCAGTGAAGGACTGATAAGTCTGAATCTATTAATTCATACCATTTTTAACCGACTTCCAAAAAGGAGGAGGTTCTCTATTCGACTGTATGTATTTTTTTTTTTTTATGTATGTTCACCGATTACTCGAAGACGCCTGAACCGATTTGAAAAATTCTTTTTTTTGTTTGAAAGGGTATACTTCCAAGTTGGTCCCATAGAAATATTGTCATGATCTGATCACGAACTTCGGAGATATGGAACGGAACTCTTCAATAATAGACAGCAAATCTGTCGTGATTGCTGCAATCGCTTGGATGTTTATTGTTTACACAACATCATAACATAACATCACGCCTGTATGCTCTGAGGGGGTACGCAGATGTGTACAGTATACCCATATTTCGACAGTTAGGTATGTTATATAGGATAACGTACAGCAATTTTGGTATTTTCTACAACAAGTGAAGCATTTGCATTTGATAAGAACCATTCTACCATCAGATCTGATGATGAAGCCAAGAGTCACGGAACTCCATAATGAGACAATGTATCCTAGTCGTGTTTGGGCTTGTTGTAATTGTAACGGTATGGACTTTCCATGTGTACCAAGCACATAATATGTGAACCACTAAAAAGTGAAAAATAAAAACTTTTTTGCAAAAAATAAAACCGACTTCAAAAAAAAAACCAAAAACGTGAAAAATAACTTTAGCTTCTGAAGTCGGTGACAAAAAAATTAAATCAATGAAACAAACGTCACCGACTTCAGAAGCTAAAGTTATTTTTCACGTTTTTGGTTTTTTTTTTGAAGTCGGTTTTATTTTTTGCAAAAAAGTTTTCATCTCCTTACATCCAAGCCCAAGAATGTATGTAATCGTTTCGGTCTCCTTTTTCGAATTTTGTGAGTAGACCTGCACAGTTCTCGTTATTAAAGAAAAAAAAATTAAGTAGGTACTTTGTCCCACACTCGCAGCAAAATTGAATTTTGCTCACTGTCTGTAAAAACTGCTTCAACACCATTTTTGAGTGACAGGGTGTTTGTGTGCTCACTAAATATAATATAATCGCTCTTAGGCGCCCGCATAGTCTATTGAGTTGATGTATTTCTAGTTAATCCGCCTTTCTTACCCGATTTATGGCTCAGTTGAATGGTCTCAAGGAAGAATAACATTCTTCCCAGGTATACCTTTCTCTTTCATTCAAGGCCCACCGCAGTACCCCACACAGGCCAGGGTACCCCTACCCTACCCTCTCTTCCTATCCTACAATAATTATAAATGTGAAAGTTTGTGAGGGTGTGTGAATGTTTGTTCCTCTTTCACGCAAAAATGGTTAACGGATTTGGATATTTGGCACAAAGCTACTTTTTATAACATAATTATATGATACTGTTTGTCCCGGTACTTAATAGGTATGATCCCGTAGGATAACTACCGAACTCGACAGGGCTGACGAAGCCGCAGGCATAAGCTAGTACCTACAATGAAATGACCCTTACAGTGAACTCAACCGAAAAAAAATACAGGTATAGGTAGTTCAATTCAATGGTTGGATTTTTTTTAATAATACGCAGTGCTTTGCACAGGGTAGATTTTACGACACGTGTGAACATGCCTCAACAGACTATGTAAGTATCGGTCTGAACAATGTGACGCGACTTACGACATGCAGACATAATAAATCAACCGCGCGACAGGTCGGTCGCGAGCGCCGCGCCACGTGTGCGCTGCGGCTTGTCGTGTGCGTGCGGTGCGTAATCTTGCCTTGCCGCGGTCGCACCGAACAGGGTCATCTGCGAGGAGCGGTGCGGTGCGGGGCGGGGGCGGGGGGGGGGGGGGCAGTGAGGGCGCGTCGAGTGCCTCCTGCGGCTAATGTACGTGCGAGTGTCAGCAAGTAGACAATTACAGCTCCCACGCGCATTTAACACGTCTAGTGGTACGAGCGGGTGTCTGCGATGCGCGGCGCCCCCCCTCGCTCCCCCCGCTATATGCTACCCTACGGGCTACAAGCGCCTCTTGAGTTCAAAAGAAGGCCCAATTAATTTCCCAATCTAAAAGAAAGTGAACTCCTCATCAATTTGATCTCGGAATTTACTAAGTAGGTACCTATAGAAGTACAAATTATATGTACTTATTATACCAAAACCCTCCTCCCTGCTGCATGAACATCGGTGCAGTAGTTTTTGAGTATATCACGAACAGATAGACACGGCGGAGGACTCTGTTTTATAATATATAGTGATAGTGACTTATGAAGAGTGAGTTTTTCATCAGTCGAGTTCCTTTCACAAGTTCATGCTAGCGGCTGAGACATTATCCCCCTTCCACTATGCAACTGACGATTTTTTTAAGCTCAGTATGGATGCAGCAGGTGTAATGTGTGTGTGTGTGTATTATATATGTCACCGTAAAATTGTCAAATACGTTATATTTTAATATCACTAGCGATATTGTAAAGTCTCGAATTATTGTCAAATGAACATACTGATTACAATAAAACGCATTATTTTTCGTGTAATGCATGCGATGGTAGTCAACTCACGCGGTGTGGAGAGAAGGAGGGTCCTCCTTGCCCAGTGGTACCACTCTCAGGAAAAGATACTGTACCATTCCTGAGAAATATCGATTAATATAACCTAACCTTAAAACACTTCATATTCCCCTAAAAAGCGTAGTCGACGGAGCCCCGCTTCGCGGGGTCCCTATTTCCGAGTGCAGGGTTTAAAGGAACCTAACTAAGCTAACGGGGGGGTGCCCCAAGTCCCGTTTATGGGGGCAAGGGATAGGTACTTCCGTATGTTCAGTTGACAACAATTCGAGACTTTACAATATCGCTAGAGAGATACACGTTATATTGTAATATAACGTATTTGACAATTTTACGGTGACATATACAATATATGAAACAAGTTTCGGCCGGTACTATATTACTTACATTTTTATTTTCTCACCACTTCCATAACCACACCCCCACCCACCGCGGGTGCGTCAGCTGATGCTGGGTTGTTCACTTCGCAGCCATACGAGATCAATTGAACAAGATAGGTAGCAACCGATCGGCGTAAAACACTTGCCAAAATGCAGTGGTACCTCCCGGAAAAAAAAATAGGAGAAGAAAGGAAGTAAATGAGTACTCCCTCCTTTCTTCTACTAAATTAACGATAGAGAACCGCGGCCCATACATGTCTATACTAATATTATAAAGAGGAAAGATATGTTTGTTTATATTTTTGTATGTAACTATGAACATAAAAACTACTGAACCGATTTGAAAAATCTGAGCAAAGTAAAGTAAAGCTACATTATCAGCGAGTCATCATCTGCCAGCCTTTTCACAACTATGTTGGGGTCGGCTTCCAGTCCAACCAGATGCAGCTGACTACCAGTATTTTACATGGAGCGACTGCCTATCTGACCTCCACAACCCAGTTAATACGGGGAAATACGATAATACTTGGTAAGACTGGTTGTCAGACTTTTTGGGCCCCTGACTACCTGTAACGACTGTCAAAGATGGATAAATGACAGCCGGGACCAACAGCTTAGCGTGCTATCCGAGGCACGGAGGAAACTCGGTATGTAAGGGTGGTCACCCATCCACAGACCAACCTAGGCAAGCACGGCTTAACCTAGAGATCAACCCGAGCGGCTGTTATTATTTTGCCACGAGCTCCTCCAGCGAAGAATTCCGTATCATTGTCAAAAACATAACGTTAGTTGTATCCATGGGAGTCCCACTTAAATATTTATTTTATTCTGTTTTTGTTAAAGCGGCAACAGAAATACATCATAATAACATATTTTTGTGTAATATATTTTTTTTTAAGACCTTTTAAAAACACAACCCGTCTGCAAATGGCTCTATAGCTGCGCCTTCACACACACAAATAAACGCACAGGTCGCACACAGAGACATGTCGCGCGATGGGTGATTCTTCGATTACTTCATGTTATTCCGAAATTCCAGAAATACTGTCAAAGGAGATGTTCCAGAAATGTATGGAGCCTGGGCCAGCACTAAGTACGAAGAACGGTACGGTATGAAGAACAGGGTGTAAAGCTCTTGATCCCCCCTAAAAAAGGGAGGATACTGCCCGACGGTTGTTGACGGGTTCTCGTATACCTATTATAGTCGCGCAGAATGTTACATGCGCGATGTAGATTCGCTTGTTATTTCATCATCTTTCTCATAGACAGCGCTGTAGTAGGTACCTTTTGTTCAATGTAGCTGAAGTACTTTTTGTAGTGCCGCTTTACATAAGTAAATATCGGTAAGTATGTATTTAATACAGTAACCGTTTTTGATTGTTAATTTTCTTTAATTTTACCTCGTTTCAATGTACCTATAGGTATTCAAGAAAAATTGGTCAAGGAGAGCAACACAACATAAAATTAAACCTGACCCCATTCACAACGCTTCGATTCGACTTCGATTCGGGAAGTCGTATGTCTATCTCGCTCGTTTTCGTTATACCAAAACAGGATAGACATACGAATTGTCGAATCGAAATTAATTCCGAGCGTTTGTGAATACGGGGCCTGGTGGACTGTGACTGTGTGACGACTGTGACTCATACTGCGCATTTTAGTACCCAACTATCCGCTAGAGGCGCTGTAAAAGTTTTCCGTGTCCGTGTGGTGCCGGACTAGTCCGTGTGGTGCCGGACTAGTCCGTGTGGTGCCGGACTTAAAGAATACCACCACCCCATCTCATCCAGCGGGTGTCGTAAGAGGCGACAAATGGAATACTTAGCATAAATACAATAAATTATATGCACAATAGCATTCCCAAGGAGGGTTGACGTCAGGCAGGCGGCCGGTCATAAAACGCTTGCCAAAACCTTAGCAGTATGGTCAGTATAATAAATGGAAGTAATGTTAGGGCTAGGGCGTACCCCACAGGCGACGCGCAGGGGCAGCACCCGGCCGCTGCGGAAAGTGGGAAAGGGTTGTCGCATCAGAACGGGTGGGTGCGACGGAAGACGCAAGCCCGGGGAGTAAGAGATGTAAGAATGAGGTGTGCGAGCTGGAATGTAGGTACGATGACTGGAAGAGGAAGAGAGTTAGCAGATGTTCTTAAAAGGCGACGGATAAAAATAGCGTGTCTGCAAGAGACTAAGTGGAAGGGTGGGAAGGCAAGGGAGATCGGAGAAGGATATAAGTTCTATTACTGTGGCAGCGATGGGAAGCGAAATGGTGTGGGTATAGTTTTGGATAGTGAATTGAAAGAATGTGTGGTGGATGTTAAAAGAGTGAGCGATAGAGTGATAGCTGTAAAAGTGATTCTAGATAGTTTGGTGCTAAATGTAGTTAGTGTGTATGCACCCCAGTCAGGAAGTGAGGATAGCGTAAAAGAGAAGTTTTGGGAAGATTTTGATCGAGTGATGTTGGATGTGCAAGAGAGTGAGGAAGTGTGTGTGGGGGGTGATTTTAACGGGCATGTAGGAAGATTGAAGGATGGGTATGAGAGAGTGCATGGCGGTTGGGGGTACGGAGACCGTAACAATGATGGCGAGGCACTGCTCCAAGCTGCGTCTGCTTTTGACTTGGCAATAACAAACACGTGGTTTAAGAAAAGAGACGAACAACTCATTACTTATAAAAGTGGCCACCACGCGACGCAAATAGACTTTTTCCTGGTAAAACGGGACAGTATTAAAAACGTCAAAAACTGTAAAGTGCTGCCAGGCGAAGATTTAGTCTCCCAACATAGATTGGTCATAATGGAGATGAAAGTTAGTGTCTCGGCCAGTAGAAACAAAGAACGGCTCCCACCCAAAACAAGGTGGCGTATGATAGAAAAAGAAGAATGTGCAAGTATGTTTAAGAGTCAAGTAGTAGATAAGATGATCGAAATGAAGGATATGCTGGATTTGGAAGGAAAATCTGTGAATGAATGTTGGAAAGAGATGGCGGATTGTATAAGAAGAGTGGCAAAAGATGTGTTTGGAGAATCCAAAGGGAGAGGTATGATAGATAAAGATACATGGTGGTGGAATGAAGATGTGCAAAAGAGTCTAAAAGAGAAAAAGGTTGCGTTTAAAGAATGGCAGGGTGTAGCAAATGGGAACGACAGTTTGAAAGAAGAAAAGAAGAAGATTTATAAGGAATGGAAGAGAAAGGCAAAAAAGGCGGTAGCAGTTTCCAGGGCTAAAGCCCAAGATAAGTTATATGACTCACTGGACAGTCCTAGAGGCCAAAAGGAGCTCTATCGAATTACAAAAGCAAGAGAAAGGAGAACGAGAGATATAAATCGTATCAAGTGTATGAAAGACGGCGCTGGTAAAGTTTTGTCTAAAGATGATGAAATAAAAGAGAGATGGAAGGGTTATTTTGAAAAGCTAATGAATGAAGAGAATGAATGGAGCGGTGTGCTTAAAGAGGTACAAGTAAACATGGGTTTGGTGAGGGAAATCAGCATGGATGAAGTGAGGAAGGCAGTTCAAAGTATGAAAAATGGAAAGGCCTTGGGCCCCGATGAAATACCAGTAGAAGTATGGAAGTGTTTAAAAGAAGACGGATGTATGTGGCTGACTTTATTCTTCAATAAGTTGTTGTATGAAGGAACGATCCCACAAGAATGGTGCAATAGCTCGCTTGTGCCCATCTTCAAAAATAAAGGGGACGTTCAGGACTGTAACAACTATCGGGGGATAAAGCTCATGTCACATAGTATGAAAGTATGGGAGAAAGTGATAGAGAAAAGGATAAGAGAGGAGAGTAAGATCACTCAAAATCAGTTTGGGTTTATGCCAGGTCGAGGAACAATGGACGCCACTTTTGCACTCCGCCAATTGTGCGAGAAGTACAGACGTGCACACAAAAACTTGCACATGGTGTTCATTGATCTGGAGAAAGCGTATGATAGAGTACCTCGGGATGTGTTGTGGTGGGCCTTGAAAGAGAAAGGTATACCTGGGAAGTATGTAGAGTTAATTCGTGCTATGTACAGTCAATCTTGTACCTACGTCCGCTCAGCTGCTGGCAACACCGATGAGTTCAGTGTGGCTGTAGGTTTGCATCAAGGGTCGGCTTTAAGTCCTTACCTCTTCTTGTTGATCATGGACGCCTTGACGTCGGACATCCAAGAAGAGGCACCCTGGTGCATGCTGTTTGCCGATGACATTGTTCTTGTCGGTGAAAATGGACCTGAGATCCAGAGCAGACTGGAGAAATGGCAACAGAAACTGGAGAACGTTGGCTTGAAAATCAGCAGAAGTAAAACTGAATACATGTTTTGCGATTTTGGCGGTCTCTCCAGTTCTGGAGCCATAGCGCTAGATGGCGCGTCTCTTCCTGTCTGCTCCGACTTTCGGTATCTCGGTTCACTCATGCAAAGCGATGGCGAAATAGATCGTAGTGTAAAGCACAGAATTAACACGGGATGGATGAAATGGCGGCAGGTCACGGGAACGATCTGCGACTCCCGCGTTCCCCTAAAACTTAAGGGGAAGATTTATAAAACAATGATTAGACCTGCTGTGTTGTATGGATCAGAATGTTGGGCCACAAAAGGGATGAATGAAAGGCATCTGCATGTCGCGGAGATGAGAATGCTAAGGGGGATGTGTGGTGTTACGCGAATGGATAAAGTAAGGAATGAGTATATTAGAGGAAGTCTGAAAGTGGCGCCGGTGACTGAAAAGTTGTGTGGTACTCGGTTGTCGTGGTATGGGCATGTGATGCGGAGGAATGAGGAAAATGTCGTGAAAAAAGTTTTGGGTATGAATGTGGATGGGTATTTGAGTAGAGGAAGACCAAAGAAACGATGGATGGACAGTGTTAAGAAGGACATGGTAAGAAAAGAGGTGACTGATGAGATGACGAAAAATAGAGCAGTATGGAAGAAGAAGACATGCTGCGCCGACCCCAAATAGATTGGGATAAGGGCAGGAGAATGATGACATTTTTAGGGTTCCGTAGCCAAATGGCAAAAAACGGAACCCTTATAGTTTCGCCATGTCTGTCTGTCTGTCTGTCCGCGGATAATCTCAGTGACCGTTAGCACCAGAAAGCTGAAATTTGGTATCAATATGTATATCAATCATGCCGACAAAGTGCAAAAATAAAAATTTAAAAAAACATTTTTATTAGGGTACCTCCCCCAGACGTAAAGTGGGGAGCGATTTTTTTTTTAATTTTGACCCTGACGTGTGATATATTGTTGGATAGGTATTTAAAAATGAATAGGGGTTTTCTAAAATCATTTTTTGATAATATTAATATTTTAGGAAATAATCGCTCCGAAAGTCAAAAACAATGTGTCCCCCCCCCTCTAACTTTTGAACCATAAGTTTAAAAAATATGAAAAAAATCACAGAAGTAGACCTTTATATGAACTTTCTAGGAAAATTATTTTCAACTTGATGAGTTGAATAGTTTTTGAGTTATATAGCACTTTTTCAAAAAAACGCAAATGATAACTTTGTTTTTCATACAAATACTATGAAAAACAAAGTTATTTTTGCTGACGAAAAATGTTGGTATTTTTAATGGTCTGGGAAGCTACGGAACCCTACAGTGAGCGTGGCCCGACACGCTCTTGGCCGGTTTTTTTTTAACTGCAGTCGCTAGAGTGTGTAGATTGATAAAACTCATGGTAGATGTACAGAGCAGCAGTTTGCGAACTATGTCATTTTGACAATGACATTTGATTGATCCAATCCAAACTCAAAGCAAAGACAGACTCAAAGAAGTCACTTTTTAAAACTGTCAAAGTCGTCTAACGTCATTAGACATGGGTCGGATTAGGTAAAAACGATACCTAATCCACCTAATCCTAGTATTTAAAAATACCTAATCCATTTACCTAATGCGAATATTTATTCAGTAAAGCCACTGGCCTGTTACGATATTAGGTATCGTATGTGGATTTGGTAAGAAATATTCGGCATGGAGTATGGACGTTCCGTTTCTGATGTAGTGTGGAATATTTTCTAATATTTCTGATCGTTTTCTATGGGAAACGGTACTTTAAACTAAAAGTCAACGTAAAACTTTTGTTTTTGTTTTTAACGTAATATAGTTAGGATAGGTTAAATTAAAGTTCACTTTTATAAAACAACTCAAAAAACATATTTTTTTATCATTTTTACCGAAAAATAGCTTAAAATTAAAACTGGTGTACCTACTATGTATAGAAACTACAGCATTAAATGCATATTCAAATGCATTTCACCCTAATATCACATGAGTTTCTGATTTTTACACATTTATTTTCATTAAAAGACGTGAAAGTTTTGTTATTTTCTTTGAGAGTATCATTCCATAAGACTTAAATCGCTAGAGCAATATCTAGTCCAGTGGTATTCTACGTAGATGGCGCTGGCGGCAGTGCTAATTAAACTTGAACCTTAACCTCCACATTTTAAGGTACGGAATATCTTCTATGTAGACTGTGTACGAATATTTCGTGCCATACCTAATCCTCGACGCTTTGGATTAGGTACGGACTCGCATCGAAAAATACCTAATCCACATACCTGTTCCAATATTTATGCCTCACGTCTAAACGTCATGTCACACAACTGTCATGGCTGCCCTAAAAAAAAACGTTTTTGTACGCCTGACCCCTTCTTTAAATTAATTTGTTATAATTTTATTCTCCTTTTTTCCCCTAATTATCTATGTAGTGTTTTATTTATGTGTAGTGTACCTATGATAGTGGTGGACCAAAATCAAACATCTCCTTTAAACAATTTAAAATACCTAGCAGCTTTATTAATTACTAGCTGACCCACGCAATTCGTTTGCATGACTTATGAGAGAAACAAGCTCGCAAAAGTATTTTTTCTTCTCGGTTCTCCCCGTTTTTGAAACATTTTTCATTTATACTCCGCTACCGTTATTGGTAGTAGCGTGATGTTATATAGCCTAATTGCCTATTACCTTACTCGATAAATGGACTATCCAACACAAATCCAATTAGCGCGTTCAATACTGGAACTGTTTAAGGATGTTGCCATTATTGTCAATACATCTACGAAAACATAATGTAGGTACCTACGTCAGAAAAAATCTGCATCTTTTTGGTAAAAACTTTTTTACAAAAAATAAAACCGACTTCAGAGAAAACAAAAAAGTGAAAAATAACTTCAGAAAAAACGCTTCAGAAGTCGGTGGCCTTTGTTTGATTGATTTAGTTTTTTTGGCACCAACTTCTGTACGTCTACCATGAGTTGTTAATAGTTAGATCGCGTGACGTAACTACAATAGTTATGTCAATACGCAGATCATAGACACAGATAGTATAGTTAGCTTCTTTAATGGTAGGTACCATGAGCTATGTTGGTGCTTACTACTAACGTTATAGTTACAACTACACCGTGTAGGTTTGCGTTGTTATGTTGGCATCATTTTAGAAAACGATGCTCACTTCACATTGCATATTTTCATCTCTTTTAAAATACTGCACGATGATAGAGACAAAAGACAGGTCATATGTGTAAGCTTGCAACTCGCAGGCATGGACTTATCAAGTCCATGCGCGTTGTTTCACAATGTTGGCATGGACTTAAGAAGTCCATGTTTACACCAACTTATAAGTAGTTTGAAGTGGATTTCCAACTATAACACGCATCTATCTCACTTTGAAACTTTCTTTTTTCGCGTCTTTCATCTTCTAATTCGGCAGCAGCTAACATTTCCCTCACAAAAAGTGTTCCATTGAACATTTTTAATTAAAAATTCACAAAATTTATCGCAAACTTTAGTCTTTTCACGAAACAAAATGTCGGTGAGTGCCATAACTACAGTAGTAATAGTACGTTACTATGACATTGTCAAATTTGTAACTCATGGTACCAAATGCTAAGCAAATGAAGCCCAAACTACAGTCGCTGTAGTATAGTTTACTACACGGTGACGTAGGATAGATAACTAGGTATGTGACTCATCATACTGCGCATTTTAGTACCCAACTATCCGCTAGAGGCGCTGTAAAAGTTTTCATACATTTTTTTAACTGCAGTCGCTAGCAAAGTATAAAAAAAGACAAGTAGGGTATCTTCATAGAAACGCACCGCGCGCGGCTTGTATGTGTGCGTCATACTATCTTTACGTCGCCGCACGCACACTCTAACAAAATCTCGACCCGTGTCTTACTGCCGCCAGTCGAGGCTTGCACACCGCACAAAGTTCGCGCGTCACGGCATAAAGGCATACGTAAATAAATTAAAAATGGGTGATTATCGCAGGAGAACCTATTGCTGTGTGCATGGGTGTCTAAATAATTCAACTATTCCAGAGTTGTCTCTGTTCAGATTACCTACTGCATATAATTTATTATTGATGATGAGATACCTACCTAGTTAAGTATTTGTTTGTTGTATTAGTCTTCTATTAGACAGACGAAGTAGGCAGGTCTACTTTCCCACTAGAATGTTAGGTAGGTAGGTACTTGATCTGACAATAGATTCTTTGACTTTGTTTACGTTGAGTTATGCCGATTTCTCAGTATTTTAGGTAGGTATGGTAACTAAGTCCATATTTAAAGTTATAAAATACGTAATTTAAAATGATTGACGAATAGGGTAGACGACAAAAGAAATCTCATTAGGTAGTCCGTCAGTTAGCCAAAGCAAAATTTACGAACGTGACGCCTTAGTATAATTTTGAATGAGTTTTGAATGACGTCACACTCCCGAGTTTTGCTGCGTTTTATCTTAGTATTGACCATTGATTTACAAAACCAAAAAAGTACGTGTCCATTATTAATAATTATCCATCAAAATTTTGTGTTTTGAAAACTTGTGATAGTCTTTTTTAAACTTTCACGATCAGAACACATTATAAAACATCAAGAAGTACCCTAATTTCAATCGCGAAGACGGCTTCAAACTCTCTTCAGCGTGGAATCCAGTGATCACTAAGTGTACTCGTCAAGTGAAATCGCCTCAATATACGGACACTGTTAGTGTAGTGTGCTGTCCTAGTGTGAACCGGCCCTAATTAACATTTATGAAGATGAGTGAGGGTAGTTGAAAAAACACCTTCACTTTGCTGTCGCGGTACCTCCAATACTTCAGTCTCCCCGCGACCACGGCTGGTGCAATCCGGTCGAAACGTCGGGATAAAATTAAAGGTAAATTCGCGATAAATACCCGGATGTCATATGTTTTATAACTTGTGATAGGTAGGTACCTAATAATTTTATGTCGTAAATAAGTATTTTTTTGATGGTATCTTATTGGAATCTTCATAGTATTATGATGAATTAGCATCATCACAATTTTAAAGTCCAATAAGACCAAGAAAAATGTAATTTAAAGTTTTGTGTCACATATTTACGTAACTTGAAAAGGTGATTTTTTGTTAATTAAGATATGACGTTGAAATTAGTGTAAAAACGTTGGACTTGGCTTAAAACCGATATCCATGCAAAAATCATGTAAATCGGTCCAGTAGTTTAGGAAATATAAGGTAAAACAAATAGTAAACCTTGTGTTCATCGTAAATTTCACACTCTTTGTTGTAGAATATTTTTTTTGATAATAGTTTTTTGGTCATATAGTCACATAGTCATTTAGGTCACATAGTTTTTTGGTGGTTTTACGATGTTTTTTTATATAATATTTTAGTCACTTTACTCCACTTTTTATGATAGATACCTAATGTAGGTAGGTATATTAAATGTGCTATCCATTCCAGACGCCTTCAGTGGCTGCGCTTAATTGACCAACAAGTTTTTATTGTAAGATTTTAACTTTATACACCTTCACGACCCGTAGGTACTATTCAATCCATTCATCAGAACAATGTTTTGAATGCGATACAATCGTTTGAAAGATAGACCCATCCCCACCCCTCTAAATTTTAAAATAAGAGAGTAAAAAGAAAATATGTTGTAGATCTCAATGAAAACCAGACAACACATTTCTAGGCACTGAATTTAAATTTAGCTAAAAGTGACAACCCTGAGACAGGCAAGTACGGTAGGTAATTATAACGCGGATTGAGCTTTAGTTGCGTCGCTAGCGAGTATAGATTGATAAAACTCATGGTAGACGTACTGAAGCGTTTTTTCTGAAGTTATTTTTCACTTTTTTTGTTTACTCGGAAGTCGGTTTCATTTTTTGTAAAAAAGTTTAAATTTTTCACTTTTTAGTGGTTAACATGTGCTTTCCCCTTCACAGCGTACCTGCGTGATTTTCGGTTATGA
Organism: Xestia ashworthii; assembly: GCA_950022955.1. Classification (NCBI taxonomy): domain Eukaryota; kingdom Metazoa; phylum Arthropoda; class Insecta; order Lepidoptera; family Noctuidae; genus Xestia; species Xestia ashworthii. The sequence continues at coordinate 25,045,584 of OX465558.1, read as the reverse complement.
ACTGGTGTAAACAATAGACAGATATGAGATTTCAGCAATTCCAGTACATTTGCTATCATTTATTGAGGTGTTCCGTTGCCTAGGTATCTCCGAAGTTCTTCATCAGATCTTCATCAAATTGAAATGGGATCACTTCGAGAAAGTACACTTCCTAAAACTACCCAAATCGCTTCTAGTGTGCCTATAAAATGTGAAGAGTTCTCTCTATTTCTCCAGGATTCCATCATCAGATCCTGATTTGATGATTATGGGACAACCTGAGAAGTATACCCTTTCAAACAATAAAAAAAAAGCAAAATCGGTCCAGCCATCTTCTAGTAATCGGGGAACATTGAATTGAGAACCTCCTTATTTTTGAAGTCGGTTAGTAACGACGTTATGGTAGGTGACTCAAATATCCGGATAGCCTATATAAGATTCGGCCGAGTGTCGTTAATTTGCTCATAAGAATTTAAGAGTTCCGTTCCTTTGTCATGGATCCCATAATCAGAAGTAATCAGAACCTAACCAAATTCTCATCAATGTAGGTACCCTTGTAGTATACATCCTTTCCAATAAAATAAAAAAAAACAATACATGTCACGGTAATAGGGCTTATCCCCAATAAATGGAACTTAACACACCTAACTGTCGAAATCTGGGTGTATTATACACTTCTGAGTACCCCCTCAAAGCATACAGGTGTGTGTGATGGTACGTTATATTGTAACGTGTTTGACAATTTTACGGTGACATATATATTGATACTGTATTTTCAACACCGAAATCTAACAAATAAATCCTTCATAAAAAAAATAACATTAACTTTTGACTGATGCCATCATCATTCACCAACAAACATCCGTCAAAACTCAAAAGTAAAAGATTGCAGAATGCAGTGAGTTTACTGACAAAACTACAGGCCAAAAATGGCGACATATTCCCGCCTCTTCGGCATTCACAGAAAGGACATTTTACTTCGTGGCAATCTTTCAAATAATTATTTAACATGGTAGTAGGGGAGAGTGGGTAGGATTCGTACACTTTTTACTTTAAGCCACATAAAACAAAAACTATCCATTATTTAAAAATAACTTTAATGCTGTCACATACTGCACTTATCAGCCTTTAAGATGAATGATGTGTTGTTTCGATATAAGAAAGCATGGCGATGCTACGACAACTTTACTAAAATGAGAAAAACGTACGAACCTACCCCACACGTGGGGTAGGTTCGTACATAGCGTAGGGAGCTTTCGTACATAGTGGGGTACCTTCGTACAATGAGAGAAATAACCACTATTCAATGTAATATTATCATTTATTGAGATCACAATTAACACAGAATCAGCCTTTTTTTAGGGACAAATATCAATTATTATTTTGTGTACCTCAGTAGGTACTACAAATAACTACTTACTCTTAGTAACAAAAAACGTACCTCAGTACTAAAAATGACTACTTAGTCTTGGTAACAAAAACCTATCATAACTTTTCTCTTATTAATATAATAAGTAGGTAGGTTGTTTATGTAACTTCGTCAAGCGACTTTCGAGCGTAGTTGGTTGGACGCCATATTTTTGCGCAGCCTTTCTGATAGATAAGGTTGTATTCAAAACTTCGTCTATCGCAGATTTCATGCTATCTTCGTCTACTTGTCCCGTTCTCGTCCCCTTTTTCACATACTTTTGCGGCATTTTGATTCTTTAATAATAATATATTAAAATGTTTAATGCTATGCAAGTTAGTGTGGGGAGGATTCGTACAGTACGAATCTACCCCACTGCTAACTGCACGAAGGTACCCCAAACCAAAAATACAACGATTTAATTTAAAATAAAAATACCCGTTATAGTTATCAGAAAACAACTGCGTTCATTTAAGACCTCAATACCATTCCACCAACTAAATTGAATCACTTTTATAACTACAGTAAAACTAATAACATTTAAACACGTTTCAAAGTGAATCCAAAAATTACTTAAGTGGAGCGAAAACATGAACGGGCCTGTTGTGTCGAAGCCGGGAGCCACACTGCCCCGCCGCTCCGCTCGTAGCCTATGCGTCCGAGTGGGAGTTACGCACACAAACATGAACACGCCAGTGTGCTGTATAGCTTAGATATCACTACTGTACGAATGCTCCCGTTGTACGAATGCACCCCACTCTCCCCTATTCCTTATATCTACATTAACACACCGCGAAATTTAGAGGATCAAAAAAGAAAAGAATATTTTTTAGTCCTGCAATATTCGTATGTATACTTCCCCGTTTTGACACATGTCGGGCACGTCACTTTTCTTTTTCGCGCGTTATCATCACCGCAGCAAAAAGTTCTTCCTCGACAAATTACTCATTTAAAACTAATTTTACATAACATTTTACCAAAATAACAAAATGTCGCGTAACAGTAAGTGTAATAAGTGCATCGTTAGTGAAAATCGTAAATCCGAGACACAGAAACACGAACAAGTTATGCTCATCGCCGACCACTACGTGAACTGGAAGGAGAGTAGCGTAAAATTAATCAACAACAACCAACAGAACATCAGAGACGAAGCTGGAATAAGCGTGTACCCCTGACAACAATTTGGATCATGTAACCCTTGAGGCACCACAACCTTTAGGTGTGAGAATGCCCGATTTTAACTGACCTCCGGATACGCGATATCCACAGCGCTCATCGAAGTGCTACGGTGGTCATAAACACTAAAAATGTGTGCCGTAAGCTTGTTAAAGCTTTTTTCCTCCAGTGAGTGCGCGACACTCCAGTAACATCTCATCTGAGGTTACTAACTGGATGGTATATCAGTGCGAAATACGAGATATTCTTAGTCTTGTTTCTGAACAATTCTAACACTGAAAATCTAATTGGCATGGCAGCCAAAGGCAGGTAAGGCCTATTTTCAAGACCAGTAACATCTCATGTGGTCAAAGTTATCGAACAGCCAATGGTAAGTCCCATTTTCATGATATTGGTCAAGTACATGCAAAGTTATGCTATTCATCTACCTATAACCAAGCAGGTCGCGAGACGACCATGCTTTTCCTGTGTGCATTATAACCTTGAAAATGCATCATGCCTCTCGCAGTGAATCCGGGATCATTCTTTGCTACTTGGACCAGTGAGTAAAGTTGCTGGCTGACATACATTTGTCAGGACTACATTCATCCATAAGTACGAGATACTTACAGAATGTTAAGCCCACATAATGGATTTTGAGTCTACCTCAAGTATAATTAAAATTGGTTATAAATTAATGCTCCACATACATATAACTAACGAAAACTACGTAGGTAGTTATGCCAGATTTGCCATTTAATCTTGCAGCGACTATTTAATGGGCATTTATATCTTCATGCCTAAATACGAGATATTTACAGCATGTTATGTTCACACTGTGTGTGCAAACTTCGACATCAAGTATAATGTTATTGAAACACCCTGTGGCCATGCCACAAACTTAATATTTTAATCTTTCAGCTATGAAGTAATATTAACATTTAAGCACAACACTTTTCATACAAATAATAGAGCGAGACTCTTGGTTCACATAGTTCTATCCTCGTTCTGCCCAAGCAAATTAGAACCTGTTTGGTAATTCTGCCCACTGTTCTCTTCAAAGTACAAAATCTTTCAAGTGCTTCCTGCCCAGAATAATTAGAACAAAAAAAAAGGTCATGCATAAGATATAAATTTTTTATATTTTTTTATGGCAGTAAATAGATCATAATGAAACGATTTACGCTATTTTTAACATCATACATTTTGTTCTTTTTACAGTACACTGGGCAGAATTACCAAAATCAGCTGTATTTTGTTTGTCCTTCATAAAAGACACTGGGTACAATGGGGTAAATAAAACATGAGTAACTTTTTATGTTATTTAAGACTGATTAAGAAGGTACATAAGTACCTTCTTAATCAGTCTTGAATTTTCATCTCTTTATTTAGTAATTAATGTACTAACTTTTATTGAAGCCTCTCTGGACTTAAAAAAACTATTTTGCAAAAAATAAAACCGACTTCAAACAAAAACAAAAAAGTGAATAATAACTTTAGCTTCTGAAGTCGGTGACCTTTGTTTGATTGATTTAATTTTTTGTCACAGACTTCAGAAGCTAAAGTTATTTTTCACTTTTTTGTTTTTATTTGAAATCGGTTTTATTTTTTGCAAAAACGTTTATATTTTTCACTTTTTAGTGGTTCACATGTGCTTAGTACACATGGAAAGTGCACACCGTTACAATTATAATAAGGCCAAACACGACTAGGATAGATTGTCCCATTATGGAGTTCCAGTGCCTGAATCTTGGCCAACCGGGACCTATTCGGCAACGTCACGTCATATACAATAGTGTTACATACTAAAATCTTCCCCAGAATGTAACAAACCCTTTTCTGAAAACCGCATTAAAATGGGTTCAGCCAAACGCGAGATAATCGCGGACAAACATACAATCGTCTTTCATTCAAAATCTACAATCCAAGAAAGCAAAACGGGATCTATGCGGCAACGTCACGGGATATCCATTAGTCTTATATACTATTACCTTCCCCAGAATGTAACGAACACTTTTCTGAAAACCGCATCGAAATCGGTTCAGCCAAACGCGAGATAATCACGGACAAACATGCATTCATACATACAAACTCTGGGAAAAAAGATCACAATTTACCAAAAAGTTCTGCCCGATGTGATTTTTGCATCACATAATATTATTTATGTTTCCTAAAAATACAATTATTAACGAAAATCAAAAATAGTTACAAAAGTCAAAGTATTGATTATTTAACTTTAATCCTGTCTATTTTTAATAAAGAAAAGCCACCGATCTAAATAATAATAAGAGATTAAACATACCTCTTCTCCGACGTGACTCCATTTTTAACACGTGAATGGCTTCTGACGTTAATCTGTTGTCTAATAATCGAATAGATTTAAGGTTCCCTTATTGGTTATAACCCAACCAATCACAGGAAACTTCAAAAACGACAGCTGAGTAGAAAATACAAATTCTAGGCGCGAAAATTTAATATGTGATTTTTGAAGGACAGTGGGCAGAATTTAGAATTTTACAATATTTTAGATGGGCAGGAACCGTGAAGTATATTTTGTGATTTTGAAATCACAATGGGCAGGACGAGGCTATGGGAAAACAGTTGATGGGAAATGTTTTAGACACCTATGACAGATTCCTGTTCCACTACTAAACTTACGGGGAACCTACTCCACCAAAGTATTGGGATGTTATAAACACAAATTAGAATGTTAATGTTATCTTAAGGAAAACATTGACCACTATCATACTGTAAGGAAAAAAGGCACTTATGAACGGTGAACGGCTTGAAGTACACTGCATGGGCCGACCTTGGGATTAAATCAATATTATTAATTTTTTGATTAAATTATATTATAAACAAGATCTTCAGTAAAATAACACTTTCTTTCAAGAAATACACCAGCTGGTTAAAGACAGTAGTTGTATTCATAGCTATGTACATATATTTCGAAATAACTAATACATGCACAGCCAGAGATTCATACCATCAACAACACCAAGAAGGAGCTAAGTTTTGGGTCAAATATATTGTTGTGCCAACAACAATAAGAAGATCAATTAACCTGTTTGTATCCAGCACAATTAAAACACCAATAAAAATATCCCGTTAACAAGAATCTTTTAACACTGAACACAATAAGTACAAGATACTTACAGTATGTTAAGCCCGCAATGCATTTTAGCTTCTACATCAAGTATAATATAGATTGGTTATAAATTAATGTTCCACATTCATATATTTATTATTTATATAACTAATGTAAACTATGTAGTTATGACTTGCCATTTTAATCTTGCAGCAACTACTTCATGGACATTTATATCTTAATGCCTAAATACGAGATATTTACAGCATGTTATATTCACACTATGTGTGCAAGCTGCCTGTGGCCACGCCGCAAACTTAACATTTCAAGATAGATACTGGAGTGTTAAGTCAGTAGCTCCAAAAGAGCACATATCAAGGATGGTACCGTAATGAATAAACCAAAATTATACACCATAATATAATAATGATCTGAGTAACTTGGTTTAATGAAAAAAAAAATGTATAAGTACAATAGTTCAAGAAACCATTTGTCATCAAATCTAGGCACTGTAATATCTCAATACTCAAAACTATTAGTATCGAGAGAAAAAGGGATAAAGACTTACAAAGTTTGAAGTTCTTAACAACCTGTCAATGTATGACATTAAGAACTAAACCTGGTTTAGCTACAAAACAAATTGCAAATTTATTTCTCATCTTAGAACTAAGAAAATATTCTTATGATCTTAAGATGATTATAGATCCAATCTAAAATAACATCTCCGTTAGTAACTCATTGCTTTACCTAGCAATCTGTAGGTACAATGATAAATCATGGGTCTACTAATTATGTAATTCATTTATACCCCGTTAAGTCAAATAGTATATTTTGGAAAGATTTCCAGGACCAGATAGCTTTTTTCTGCATTGCATTAGATTTGAAAATCACTTAAACCTTAAGAGAAACAATGTTCTCTTTACTTTGACTGCTTATTATCAAGACTGTACTAAAACATAATTTCATTGTTCACTGGTTCCGGGCGTTGACCCCATAATCAGCTGTAGTTACCTGAAATGAACCTTGTTGAGAACTCAGAACAAAAACTCACAACCAAAATACTCGAAAAGACGGGTAGGCATATCGTGAGATTTACATTATATCATCATCTCATAAAGAGGAATTTTAACTAAAAATTTCTTTCATTTTCACTGCCAATTGGAGTACCTATTGACTTTATTAGCTTTCCACTAAACTGAAACAAGGGGGGAGGTACATGGGAGTGCTGAGACATACGGAAATGCCATACATTTCATGCAGAGTTCATAAAATCCAACTAAAATTCATAGCAATTGACAGTACATTACAGCAATTTAGCCAAACCCATAATGCTGCTTGAATACAGACAACATACATAGCTATCCACTAATTGCAAAGATTTTATTATTTATAAAGATTAGAAAACCAGGAGCATTCAATTCAGTTTGCTCTTAGCTTGTCAAACAATGACTTGGTTTTTGACTGCAGAAACCCTTGAAAGACATTGTCAGGGAATCACTGCTGGTTTTGACAGAAGTAGGTAACGTTTGAAATAGTTTGGGAAAATTATACTGACAACGCAAGATGGTGGAGCCAGCTCTGCCTAAACCCACTGCAACATAGCAAATATTTACAATTGAGCCAAGACCTCTAAGTATTACATTTTTTCTTATACATATATTATGAAACGGTAAAAATTGTTGCTCCATTACAAGGTGCTTGGGAAAACATAATAATATTAATGTACAGATGAACAACATTAGAGTACCTATTACCTTTTTTCCCATACATAATTATATGAAATGGAAAAAATTGTTGCTCCATTACAAGGTGCTTGGAAAAACATAATAATGTTAATGTACAGATGAACGACATAAGCCAGAAATCAGTTTCTAAAAACCTAAATAAACAAACAGTTTGAGAAAAAATAGCTCACTCATCCTTCTTCGAGTCAATTGACTACATCTCGAATTCGGTTCGACCAGTAAGGAGCTAACTCCTTAGTATCCATTATATTTAGTCATAAGACTCGACCCTTAGCAATTTTTAAGCTTTACTGATAGTAAGAGCTACTAGGTACTAATTAAATCAGTTTAATTCTATAGTAATGAAGTGAAAAGATTACTGTTTTCTGATCAATTGAAGGTAACATTAATTGGAAACAATGTTTTAAATAGACAAGCTTATCTACTATTGAACAATAGTTGGACATTGTATATCTAAGTCAAATTGCTGCATTATATTCTTTAATTTATGCAATTATCATCTGAGACAGTACATCTATGGAGCTCTATACTTACCTTGGTAGCACTCTTCTGGTGCAAGTGTTTTAACAAAAGGCCCTTATATGAATAAATAAACATAATGCCAGCGACTTCCTTTGAAAGTACATACTATCAATTCAACACTAATTAATTGAGAGCCTTTTGCAAACACACCCATTGAATACTAACACTGTAACTGAATTTCAAATAAGAAAATTACTACTAAGAAATCTGAGACCATCATTGCCTCAACAGAATGTATCAAAAATATCATTAAACTCATAGCTTGGTAGTATGAGCAAAATTTTGAAAACAAAGACATTGATTGTTCTGTTAGCTCTAAATTTAACCCATTGGAACTATAAAACAGTTATTAGGATATATCAAGCCCTAATATTTGTATGGTTGTCACACTTCAGTGAAAGTGGTACTTAAACTTCATAATTGGTTCCCCTCATAATACAACCCAAACAACAGCTCAAACCAGAGCTGGCATCAACTAAGCTAGACATAATGTTGATTATATTATATAAGTTGCCAAAGTTACCATATAAAAACTTAATATATCGTTTACATATTCTTAAAATTATAGTATTAAAGCTATTACGCTCCTTTATATATAGAAGAAGCTCATAAGTTATTTTCATAAATCAACTCAGGATTATTTGCATTTTAATCAGTTAAATAATTAATTATTGCAGCCAGCTCTAAACATCTACCATGTTAAATAATTATTTGAAAGATTGCCACGAAGTAAAATTGGGAATCAAACGAGCTTACCTGTTAAGCGAAGTCTTGATTCTAATTTTATGAGTGGCAATCTGAAAAATAATTACCCACCCACCACTATAATATAGCTAATAGCCCCAAAGCTGCAATAATTAGTCTACCTAATTCAATTTTAACCTTTCAGGAAAACATAGTGAATCTAGGTATTTGGAACTACTCTGTACACAGAGATTGTTCCCAATATTGTGATCTCTAAAATAAGTGACGTGCCCGACATGTGTCAAAACGGGGAAGTATACATACGAATATTGCAGGACTAAAAAATATTCTTTTCTTTTTTGATCCTCTAAATTTCGCGGTGTGTTAATGTAGATATAAGGAATACTACCATGTTAAATAATTATTTTTCAGATTGCCACTCATAAAATTAGAATCAAGACTTCGCTTAACAGGTAAGCTCGTTTGATTCCCAATTTTCGGTCATTCGAAATGGCGAGAAGAAAGAAACAGAAATAATTAAAAATACAAATTAATAAACAATTTTTTTTATTTAATTGAATGTAATAGCATCGAGTATGGCCCTTTTTTATGCAAGAAGTGCAACAAAATAAAGTCTTATAAAAAATAAAAAAGGAACGAATAAATCTATGTCTATTTTTGGCTTTTTCTATAAAATACTATACTTTTTTGGGGTGTTCTGTATTTTTTGTAGCTTATTTTGAAAAATACTATATTTTGCTGAAGAAATGTTGGCAACCCTACCCTCGGCACTCGGCACTCGGCAGTTCGGCACCCGATTACAAGTTTAGAAGCAACGTTGATTTTCTGTAGCGAAGTAAATTTTATTGTTTGTTGTGTACGAGGATGACGTCACGTGGCCGTCACGTGTAGCTCCTACCTATCTAGCTGTAGTCGCTGTAGGTAGATACAGCTACAGTACAAGTGTAACAGAACGCATAGACCCCAATTGCTAACGCGGCCAAGTAGCTGCGCCTCATTACACTAACGAGTCGTTAACGAATCAAGTACTCATAGTCGTCAGATCATCTCTGCGATGAACGTGAATAAATAAGTATAAGCCGTGACGAGGTCGCCGCGCCGCCGCGCCGCGCGCCGCCTGTTTGTGCATACCTACTCAGTGTCTCAGAGCCAAACAAAATTAAATGTTTAAAACGACATTTTGTGCTGTCATTTCCTAGCTGCTGCCTGCTAATTAAGAGATAAGAAGTCAAAACAAGCGGAAGGTTTCGCAAAACGTTCATTCATTCTCCTGCCCATAACCCAATTATTTCGCAAAAAGTCCGGATTTCTCTCATCGTATATGTAGGTACATAATATTATGATTATGTGAGCCTGAATTCGTCTGTAATCTGTATGAACTACATAGAAGTATTGCGTGGAGTACCTAAGCATATTATATTATGCTCTGTGCAGGGTGCGGGCACAGTGCGGGCGTGGGCACACGGGCGCGGGGCGGTCACTCGCATTGTGATAATGAAGTACACGAGCATTGTCGCTGGCAGTGATGACGGGGCACAATGCGCAGGCGCGTGCTCTGTTGTAACTTGTATTACTATTGTGCCGAGCGCCGAGCGCCGAGGACGTGACCCAGCAGCGAGCCCGCCGACCACTCGGCCTCGTCATCCATAGTCCACACGCGGGCTCACCTACCTACCCTACCTACCCTACCCACTTTCAGCGACAAAACATTTTGCCTTTCTCCGTGTACATAAATTATGACATAAGTTTAAAAAATGTATTGGTTTTATAATGTACGAGTAGTAAGCTCTTGCCCGCGACCTTCGTTCGCATCAAATTACTTTGAATCGGATTTTGTTACCAATTTAGATGGACTGTGTGAGGGAGGACTGAGGCAAAGTATAAAATATATACTATGACTGAGGGAACATGGAAGATAAAAACTAATTTGTTTGTTTCGTTCATTTTTTTATGCCACTGACTTCTATTAAGTAGTTATTTTTAACTTTTTTGTTTTTTGAAGTCCGTTTTATTTTTATCAAAAAGCAGTATATATTCTTAAACAAATATTTACGATGCAAACTTCAATCTTAATAAGGTATTTATTTTTGTAGGAATAACAGGAAATAACATTAAGGCATATTGAACCATATGAAGTGAAGTCATCAACATCATCATCCTCTTGCCATTACATATACCAATGTATTATTAGTCGGCGCAGCATGTGTTCTTCTGCCATACTCCTCTATTAGTGGTCGGCGCAGCATGTGTTCTTCTGCCATACTCCTCTATTAGTGGTCGGCGCAGCATGTGTTCTTCTGCCATACTCCTCTATTAGTGGTCGGCGCAGCATGTGTTCTTCTGCCATACTCCTCTATTAGTGGTCGGCGCAGCATGTGTTCTTCTGCCATACTCCTCTATTAGTGGTCGGCGCAGCATGTGTTCTTCTGCCATACTCCTCTATTAGTGGTCGGCGCAGCATGTGTTCTTCTGCCATACTCCTCTATTAGTGGTCGGCGCAGCATGTGTTCTTCTGCCATACTCCTCTATTAGTGGTCGGCGCAGCATGTCTTCTTCTGCCATACCTACTTACTCCTCTATTAGTGGTCGGCGCAGCATGTGTTCTTCTGCCATACTCCTCTATTACTCGTCATCTCATCAGACACTTCTAGAAGTATAGAACAACAAAAGGTGACTGCTGTAAAACTGTAAATCGTTAAGGAATTCTTTCGACTTTCTATGGTCTCCATCATCAGACCTGTAATGGCACATATAGCCCATATATGTAAGTGCAAAGTTCTCATCAATAGAAATGAATTAAGTCCAAACACAAGGTAGCTACTGTAAAACGTTGAGGAGTTCCCTCGATTTTCTTTCGCCTCCATCATCAGATCGACTCCAGACCCTCATTAAATAGTAGTGCTTTAAAAACAACAATTAATGCACTAATAGTCGCCACTGCGATACTGCGATTCCCAAATAGAAAGGGAAAATGTGGAAAAGTGAAAAGGAAAAAAAAGGAAAAATCTTCTTTTCTGTACTTAAGTAGTGTAGTAGTACTTAAGTACATAAATTGTTAAATAAAATAAATAAAAAAGGGCAGGAAGATGATGATGATTTAATTACTAATTTCAAAAAAAAAAATCTGCACCGAACCCTAATTCTTATTCTAAAATTAAAGTAGCCGTTACCTACTCCTAATAACATCAGCTGTCTGTCAGTAAAAGTCCCGTCAAAATCGGTACAGCCGTTTCGGACAACAAACAAACAGACGAACAAAAATTGAAAAAATGCGTTTCTGTGATTGTGTTACATAAATTATTTCATATGCATTCAGTTAATAGCTGTTATTTTGATATAACGAACAGACACTTACATTAGAGTTATTTGGATAGATTATCAGGCAGGCAGTTGAGACAATTGCTAGCTAGGTACCTGTATCCTGTTGTTCTCTACTAGATTTTCTTCTTGCAGTTTAATAGCTACATGTTTGTCTAGGCATATTCCGAATTGCTTAGGTATTAGGCAGAAGAATTTTTGAGATCGGCCCAGTAGTGCTTGAGTATTCGATACAATACCTACTCTGAGCTGTGAGAGTGCTATGGAGAGTGCGGACAGTACGGTGCACAAAAGTGGTAGTAGACTAGGTGTAGGTAGGTACTCGGAGCGGAGCGCGACTGCTTATTGAATAACTAGGTAAATACCGCGTGGTCACATCTCGGCTACAAATAGAAGCAAGCCTAGCATTACTTCCCGAGAGTGTCGTCAGAACTGACGCCGCGCGCCGAGCGCGACCTACCCGTGTGGCGCAGTACCTACGAGTAGCAGCTCCTCCTGTCAGGCGCCGGCATGCCCGACTGCTCAGCTATTCAAAAGATCCGTCACACGACATCACAACTCATATTTCCAAATTAAAAACCATTTGGTCAGATTTGTTAAACTAATAAATGAAGATATCTCTCTGAATTACCAGATATCCTATTAATCTGCAAATTTTCGAAACTCTACCTGAACCATATTTCTCATTCAAATCAAGCTGGATGTTAATGACAAAGACAGAGAGAACCATGAAAAAAGGATGATAAATAGTATTATGAATGACAAGTGTAAGTATAGCATAATAATATGCTATAACTGGCCGCTCAAGACAGACTAAACAAAAGTGTTTTCATGTCTGAAAGGGAACACTGCTCGCTGAAAGTTGATGGACAAATTAGACTGACTGGCAAAAGGATCAAGAATGGTGGTTTACAAGCTCAATGTAGAGACTATTACAAAGTCAACATCTAATTCAAACATTTTGTCAACAGAAACCATAGGTACTAGGTACAACTGTATCACGAAAGGCTAGCCCATAAGAATAAAAAACACGTTAAAGATGTTATAGAACGAGAACTAGGAATTCAAGCTCGACTAGATTCAGAATGGTGTACTGGTATAACATACAGACAGTCTTTCGGAACAAGAGCACGAGCTAAATTACCTGCAGAAATTTTACACGATGATATAATTATGTGGTGATGACAAGTTGATGTATGTGGTCCATTCCCTTATTCTTTTAACAAATTTCTCAACTTCGTTTTATTAAAAGATGACTACAGCAAGTACAGACACATTTATTTTGTTCTACAAAAATCGGAAGTTCACCGGAAACAACGACAAATGTTACAAGAATGTAAAGTAGCTGGATACTCTGTTAAAGAATTTCTTAGCGATAACGGAGGTGAATTTGACAATCAGAACGTCAGCGTCAGGTGCAATCTACAAGAAGCTGGAATTAGACAAACGCTGACGATGCCATTAATAATAAAATGGTACTTATTAGTGAACGTGAGAATAGAACCTAGTTGAAGCCGCTATAATAATAAAATGGTATTAGTGAACGTGAGAATAGAACCTAGTTGAAGCCGCTATAATAATGCTGCATGCTCACGAACAATTACCGTTTGCTACATGGGCAGAATCACGGCAGAATTGATAAATACCGCTGCGTACGTGTTAAACAGAACTAGTCCAACTTCAGAAAATGAAAAATCACTACCGGAGTAAAGCGGGGTGAATAGAAATGCAGGGGACTTTGAAAGGGATTTTATCGCTGAACTTATATTGTAAATGGCCAACAAGGTATCTTTCCAATAAAGTATAATTTAGTTAATACAATATAGTACTTGTGGGTACCATATCATGTGAATTCAGCTAGAAAATCCATTCCAAAGTTTTGTTTCCATTCATATGCAGGAAATGCAGGGGGCATTTCTATTCACCCGGTATTTGAATTGTGGTGTGTGGTGTCTCCTTAAAATAATTGGATGTGAATGTTATGCTCATATTCCTCAACAAAAAGAAAGGTTGTAATGTTTGTGTTTTTGTACTTACCTTTTTGACTACTGTAATCCAAAATTTTGTCATACGTTCTTTCCGAATAACTGCATAGCCTTTATTTGGAGGCTTAGCATGCATTTTCCCCTTTTAATTCATATTACTTATAGCATTTCTGTACATTTTAGTGTTTCCAAATCTTTGTTTACTTTTGTGATGTCAGAGAATGACAATTCAAATTCAAATTCAAATAATTTATTTCAGAATTACATCCATATATTGTTAGTAGTAGTACAACTTAGCCTAATATTAGTATTAAAATAAATTTACAATAATAAACAACTAGTGTGCCAGTGAACTGTTCGTTCAATGGTGCACCAGCTTATTTGGATAAGTGTGTCTGAACACTTACCCACCTTCGTAAGAGGTGAGAGTCCCACCGGTCAGCAAACACATTCAGAATGCCATTGGAGGAGGAGCGCACGCGCACCATCATGGAAGCGCATCGCTTTCGCATGATCGCGGCGAACCCGTCGACGCACGCTTCCGCGAACATCCCTGACGCGCTACATCGCGACGGCAACCCCAAAAGCACCCTGAATGCGTTATTGTACTGAACGCGCAGGTCGCTGTATGCCCGCTGGGTATACTTAGTCCACAGGCTGCACGTGTAAAACGACTGGCAAAAGGCCTTAAAAAGCGTTATCTTTACTGATTCAGTACAGCGTGCAAACCTGCGGGCCAACATGTTGCAACGGACAGCCAGCGACCTGCGCTCCCTATCAATGTCTACATTGTCTTTTATGTCATCAGTGACCCAGTGGCCCAAATACTTAAACAGTGAAACCCGACCTAAGGGAGACCCAGAGAGTGAGAGTTCAGGCAGCTGTTCGTAGCTCAATGTGCCCGATTTAAAAACCATCCATTCACTCTTATCGGTATTGTATTTGAGCCCGTGAGTCACTGCATAACTTTCACAAATTTTTAAAAGCTTTCTCATTGCCCCGATAGATAATTGTTGACAATGACAAGCCTAGTTTGCTTTTTAATTTATTGCTATAACTTGGAGTTGTAGGTTTTATACATTTGATGTTAGACCTTCTTTGTTACCTAACCATTTTATTCTTCTATGTTCTAGAACCAACATTATGAAATTCATAATTTCATCATGACGGGAAGCTGAGCCTGAAATATTCAGTCTGCGTTTGGGCCTCGAGCCAACAACAAGCTGGAAATTACTCTGAAATATTTGACGTGGTCACTAAGCCGGCGAGATCTAGTCCTGGCGTCATTTTAAAGTCCTGAAGTCATGAAAAACTACAACTATTACTGCAATAAACATGGTAAACTCATAAGGTCAAGAGACGTTACATTTAATGAATCAGTATTGACTCCATTTAGTCAAAGTGATTTGGAAGAACAGCCTTCAGTCGAAATACACTTTCCACTTTCAGTACCACCGATGTGTGATGTAAAAAGGATGATTGTATCGAAAATAGCTTGGATCGCGCAGCAAGTACCTCTAATGAGCTTAGTTGCACTTTGCCCCCACATCATCGGATTTGGAGGTGAGTCAGAAAAAAGAAAGCCAAGGTGACTCTACTGAACCATTACAAACATCTTCACCATCACCTACTTATGAAGACGTCTTAGATGATGGTGATGATATTGAACAACTAAGAATCTCAGATGATATAGCTGAGACAGCCACTAGAATGACTCTACGAGATACATACGACCACCTATTAGACCGAATTTAACCCTAGAAAGATAGTCTGCGTAAAAATGACGCATGCGTTTGCGAAATATAGCTCTATCTTTCTTAATAGCGCGAATCCATAGGTACGCGTTTAGGACATCTCATTCGTCGCTGGGAGCTTCCATATGGCGCACGTGTCCGCGAGGTAAGTGTAACCGATTTTGAAATATAGCGACCGCGTGCGTTAAAATTACGCATGATTATCTTTTACGTGACTTTTATGATTTTGACTTGTATTATTTGGTTTTATTTTTTTATGTTATTATAACTGTATATATCATAACTTACATTAACAGTTTCTTTTATAGATATTGAAGTAACAATGGGTAGTAGAAACTTAGACGAAGACCGTATCCTGGCCAGTCTCATGCAAAGTGACGACGAGCTTCCCTGTGAGGATACCGACAGTGAAGTAACTGACCATGAGAGTGAAGATGACGTGCAGAGCGACACAGAAGAAGCTTTTATAGATGAGTTAGAAGAGGAACAGCCGACGTCAAGTGAAAGTATAATCCGAGATGGACCAAGCACCACTGAACAACCAATCTTCACATCAGTCTCTCGAAGGATCGTAACCTTGCGACAGAGGACTATCAGAGGTAAGAACAGACACTGTTGGTCGACGTCAAAGGCAACGAGGCGTGGCAGAGTCTCAGCAGTAAACTTTGTTCGAGCTCAAAAAGGCTGATTATTATAGTTAAAAACAATTTGTAATAGAAAAAAGTAAGTGATAAAAAAAAATGTTGATTTATGACAGAAGTTAAGTTGAAGTAAAAAAAAAATATAAATATATTAACTGCAGTTTTAATTATTCTTATATATTGTGTTAATATATATAACATACAATTCTATTGAAATAAATTAAAAAACACCAACCTACAGCTAAATAAAACACATGCGTCAATTTTACGCATGAGTATCTTTTCCGTACTACAAAATATGATTATCTTTCTAGGGTTAAGATGAAATCACGATGTCAGATGAAATGATCAATAAACCTAAAAACTACAAAGAAGCAATGACTAGTACGCATAAAGATCAGTGGGTCAAAGCAATGGAAAGTGAGGTAAGTCTTTAAAGGAAATCAAAACCTGTATAATGTGGTGGATCTTCCAAAAGACAAGAAGCCTATATCCTGTAAATGGATATATAAGATCAAAACCAATGCTGACGGCTCTCTAGATAAATTATTTATTAAGGAGCATATTCTTGTCACAAATGAGTTGGTAGACAAGGTGGATTTGCTGACTCTCAGCAACACTCATTGTACTTGTCGGAGTGAACCTAGTCTTGATACCCTCCAGCCTGAGGCAACGGAGGACCCGTCGCAAGCTGTGAGTGCTCAGAACTGCATCATCAATCAAAATACAATACATGTGAATACACTTCATGATTCACAAGTAGTACAGCCTGAGATTAGTCATTTTGTATCACCTGCTTGTAATGATTGTCATCATTCAGTTATGTTTTCAGACAGCATAGGCTAGGTAAATTGATCAGTAACCTGAGTTACTATTCCCAAAATTATTGCATGCCAGGGTCAAGCAAGCTACAAACAAGTAATGGCATCAGTAATAAAAACTGATTTTTATCCTAATACTACCATTACTCTATGTGTTGGTAATAGTTCAAATGTAAAAAAAGAAGATATCACCGACTGTGTATCTGAGTTGCTAAAGTTAAGTTGTAATAAAATCATATCGTGTGCTTTTCCATATTTTGAAAATTTAAATTTATGTAGTAGGAAAAACAATTATATACTTACGTATGTTGAATAAACATGTACATTTTTAGTAGGTTACTATAGTGACAGGCTTATGTATCTGGATATCAACACTATAGTTGGTAATCTTAAGTCGACACGGGGTAAGTAGGTGTATCTACCTATTGGATGTAGACACAAAATAGCTCGGCTATTAGCTTATAGTACTCAATCAGACATGTACATTTTTAGTAGGTTACTATAGTGACAGGCTTATGTATCTGGATATCAACACTATAGTTGGTAATCTTAAGTCGACACGGGGTAAGGTGTATCTACCTATTGGATGTAGACACAAAATAGCTCGGCTATTAGCTTATAGTACTCAATCAGACATAAATAGTATGTCTAAGTTTAGTTATATTATTAAAACTGCGACAATTAGTAATTCTACTAATGTACAGGTGACTGGCACAAATGTATATATCACTAGTGCTATAAATGTTCACACACATTTTACTGAGGAGGATCCATCGGTCACCGTTTCTTCTCAGTTTATTAGTGATAGGGTCTTGTTGTCTGAGGATGGCCCGGGTGTCTCCGGCCTCACTCCAAATATTAATATGAATTTAAACTAGATAGTGAGACAACAGAAGGTACCATTAACAATGTTGTTAATTCTACCAACAGCAAGGTATCTTCTTGCACTGAATTAGTTAATAAAAAAAACCGGCCAAGAGCGTGTCGGGCCACGCTCACTGTAGGGTTCCGTAGCTTCCCAGACCATTAAAAATACCAACATTTTTCGTCAGCAAAAATAACTTTGTTTTTCATAGTATTTGTATGAAAAACAAAGTTATCATTTGCGTTTTTTTGAAAAAGTGCTATATAACTCAAAAACTATTCAACTCATCAAGTTGAAAATAATTTTCCTAGAAAGTTCATATAAAGGTCTACTTCTGTGATTTTTTTCATATTTTTTAAACTTATGGTTCAAAAGTTAGAGGGGGGGGGACACATTGTTTTTGACTTTCGGAGCGATTATTTCCTAAAATATTAATATTATCAAAAAATGATTTTAGAAAACCCCTATTCATTTTTAAATACCTATCCAACAATATATCACACGTCAGGGTCAAAATTAAAAAAAAAATCGCTCCCCACTTTACGTCTGGGGGAGGTACCCTAATAAAAATGTTTTTTTTAATTTTTATTTTTGCACTTTGTCGGCATGATTGATATACATATTGGTACCAAATTTCAGCTTTCTGGTGCTAACGGTCACTGAGATTATCCGCGGACAGACAGACAGACAGACAGACAGACAGACAGACAGACAGACATGGCGAAACTATAAGGGTTCCGTTTTTTGCCATTTGGCTACGGAACCCTAAAAAGGGCCTCAGCAGAACACCTAAAAATTATTCCATCAAAATATCCAAGGAATCTCTTCCAAATTATTAGAAATTGAATTGTTTTTAGAAAATAGTTTGACATTGGTGTCGATTCTGTTGTGCACAAACTAAACTTAATATAGACTATTGCTATCTTTTACTAAAAGGCAGTGCGAGAAAAGGACGGCTATAGCTATGCACTAAGTTAGAAATGTCAAACTAGTTTATGCCTTGCGCTTCACCGTGTTTTTAGTCGACATGTTTTTACGTGCACCCTTCATTTGTATGGAAATATTAGTTCGAATTAAATTTGACAGCTCTAAATTACGTCCGTCTCTTTCTCGTTTTATTGGTGAGAAAAAGCTAGTAATAGCCTAAATTAAGTTTAGTTTGTGCACAACAGAATCGACACCATTATTTGTTTTACTGAACATTGGCTAAAGGATTACCAAATGCTTATTAATTATGAGAACTATATGGTGGGTAGCTGCTTTAACCGTAAAACTATGTTTCGTGGAGGTTCCCTAATATTAATAAAAAATAGTTTTAAATATAAGCAACGTAATGACATACTAGGTCTCTCGGTTGAACATTACGTTGAACTGTCCTGTGTTGAGCTAGATAAGCATGTAGTTGTGTGTGTGTACAGACCCCCAAACTGTCAAAACTTTTCCTTATTTGAATCAATAATGGAAGATGTCCTGGCAAAACTTGCAGCCAGTAATAAGTCCACAGTTATTTGTGGTGATTTCAACATCAAAATTTTAGAAGAAAATTCAAATAGCAGTCGCTTATTAAATCTTTTTAAGTAATTTGACTTGACCAATACTTTTATAGAACCTACTAGAGTAACTTCGTCTTCTGCTACTTGTATAGATAATGTTTTCTGTAATTGTGATTATTTAGATAAAGCCCTACTGAATTGTTTGCCGTCTGACCATAGCGGACAAACTGTAACTTTTAGGTGTAAAACTCCAGTACAAAAAGTTCAGATTAAATTTAGACCTATAACTTCTTGCAAATTAAATAGGTATAGGTAATATTTCCCTACAGAACAATTTAAGTGTAATGAGCCAAGATGATATTAATATAAATCAATTGTATGATCGTTTCTTTTCATTAGTTCACACGGACAAAGACAAAGACAAAGACAAAGATACTTTATTTGTTAAAAACATGCGTTTACACACAAATCGAGCATGCAAGATCTTAGTAAAGTAGGTTAGGTCCGTACATGTTTTACCTAGTGAGGTGTACAAATTTGTTTTTCTTTTTACAATTATATGGATTATAAAATTTATACTTTAGCCATTGTTTTCCAGGTACATTCATAATAACATAATAACTAATTATTTTCTTTGAAGTACTTAATACAGATATAAACAAAACAAAATAAAAATAAAATACACCATGTCCAAGATAGAACTAAAATATATAAAATATGTCAAAAAGGTACAGAATAATACTATGTCAAACTGTAATATATCTACGTCAAAAGGTAAACATGTATAAAAAAGGTAAAATGTGTCAAAAGGTATCCGATAAGAAGTCATTTATATTATAATATCCTTTGTCTGTTAATAAATTCCGAATCTTCTTTTTAAATAAATTTGTAGTCAGAGCTTTGTAAGATTGAGGTATTTTGTTGTAAATCTTAGGGGCCATACAAAAGAAGCTTTTCGACATTAGAGCGGTTTTTGCCGAGTGTAAGCATAGTTGGCTATTGTCGCGTCTGTTGCGTGGAAAGGCGTCTGCTAGTCGTGGAAATAAATGGGGGTTACTTTTTACAAAGGATGCTACTTCAAAAATGTATAGAGACGGTAAAGTTAATAATTTGAATTTTTTGAATACCGGTTTGCAGCTTTCTGTCGATTTTAAGTTAAACATAGCTCGTATACATCGCTTTTGCGCTTTAAACGCAATTTCTTTGTTTGTCGAGTTTCCCCAAAAAATTATACCATAACGCAGTACTGATGCTACCAATCCATGATAAGCTGTTACCAAGGCGTCTGGGTTTAGTTCTGGGGCCAGTTTGAAAAGCGCATATGCGGCTGAGCTCAGCTTTTTACTCACGAGTTCAATGTGGGGTTTCCAGTTCAAATTCGCGTCAATTATTACACCGAGAAATTTGGCATTGTCGACTTTCATTAGTACTGAGCCATCGTGCCGGGCTTCAATAGCATTATCAGTCTGAGTCCGTTGCGTGAAATGCATAATATTAGTCTTTTTTAAATTAATTTTAAGATTATTCCGATTTAGCCATGATATTATCGCTGTCAGAGATTCATTAATGTCATTTTCGTACATGTCCTTATTTTTACATGGTATAGTCACTGTACTGTCATCTGCAAATAGGGTCATGGGATGTTTAATAGCACTAGGCAGATCATTAATATATACTATAAAAAATAGAGATCCCAGTACGCTGCCTTGCGGGACTCCGTATACTGGTGTTCGTTTGTCCGATACATAAACTTCCTCTTTTTTTGTCGTAATATTAATTTTGGCCATTTCCGTGTACTGTTTTCTGTCAGTTAGGTAAGACTGAATAAGACTGATTATATTTCCCCTAATACCACATGCCTCTAGCTTCTCTAAAAGAACCTTGTGGTCCACATAATCAAAGGCTTGCGTCATATCGCAATAAATAGCGCACACCGGAGTTCTCTTGTCCATACTTCCTATTACTTTATGCAAGAAGTCATAGATGGCCATATTAGTTGTCCGGTTTTTTCTAAATCCTTTCTGCTCATCTACTAATATGTGTTTCTTTTCAAAATATGAATACAGTTCTTTATACAGATATTTTTCAAAAATTTTAGATATGACGGAATTCAACAAAACTTTTGAAAAGAAGACAAAGAGTATATTTTGCCCTAAATTTATATTTAGTGATTGGGCAACTAGAGGTATCAGAAAAATAAGGGAAAGTCTGTTGAAGCTTTATAGCCTTAAGCCTTTTATAAACAATGAAACTTTTAGCAAGTATGTTGCTACGTATTCAAAGATTTTTAGAAATACTTGCAAGGTTGCTAAAGCCCTGCACATTAGCAACAAGATCAAAACAGCAGAAAATAAAATAAAGACCGTTTGGAAAGTCATAAATAACGAGACTAACAGAAAGAAAATACGTAATAATAGCTTTACATTAGATACAGCATGTGGTCCTAAAAGCTCTAATCAGGAAGTAGCTCAAGAATTTGTAAATTTCTTTACCGATATACCAGTAAAAACTACACAGGCTCTTAATTCCTCACCTGAAGTCTCAATTAGCTTATTAACGGCGAATGTGTCTGGCTGCCTGGCTGAATTTAAATTTAAACACATTAACCCGATGACAGTTATTATAGCTTTCCAGCAAATTAAAATCAAACTGACCGAAGATTTATGGGGAATGTCTATCAAAGTTTGTACATCTATACTTGAGACCATAGCCCCGTACTTAGCGTTAATTTTTAATTTATGTGTAGACCAAGGAGTTTTCCCTGATTTAATGAAGTACAGTAAAGTCATACCTCTTTTCAAATCCAGGGACAGTAAAGATGCCAATAATTATAGACCTACTGTATCCGTGTTACCAGTTTTTAGCAAGGTTTTAGAAAAAGTAATGCTTAATCAAATGCTCTATCATTTTAACACCAACAGAATTTTACATGATCAACAGTATGGTTTCACCAAGGGACGTTGTACAACTGACGCCAGTGTATCCCTATTAAAGCACATATTTGCTGCGTGGGAAGAATACGAAGACGCAATAGGAGTTTTCTGTGACCTCTCCAAAGTATTGATTGCGTAAATCACGATACATTGCTTTTGAAACTGGAGCATTACGGACTGGGTAAACTTGCTCTTAGCCTGCTAAAATCCTATTTGAGTGATAGAAAACAACATGTTCAGATAAATGGTGTTAATTCACAGGGTTTGAAAGTAAAAAATGGGGGTTCCACAAGGCTCAATATTGGGGCCTTTCCTTTTTCTAGTATATATGTCACCGTAAAATTGTCAAACACGCTATATTACAATATAACGTGTGTCTTTCTAGCGATATTGTAAACTCTCGAATTATTGTCAACTGAACATACGGAA
Source organism: Xestia ashworthii (assembly GCA_950022955.1). Classification (NCBI taxonomy): domain Eukaryota; kingdom Metazoa; phylum Arthropoda; class Insecta; order Lepidoptera; family Noctuidae; genus Xestia; species Xestia ashworthii. Next base: position 25,022,743 of record OX465558.1, on the reverse strand, counting down.
GTATCTCTGCCCCCATAGTCGGGACTTGGGGCAACCCCCCCTTTAGGTTAGTTAGGTTCCTTTAAACCCTGCACTCGAAAATAGGGGCCCCGCGAAGCGCGGCTCCGTCGACTACGCTTTTTAGGGGAATATAAAGTTTTAAGGTTAGGTTATATAAATCGATATTTCTCAGGAATGGTACAGTATCTTTCATGAGAGTGGTATCACTGGGCAAGAGGGACCCCTCCTTCCCTCCACACCGCGTGAGTTGACTACCATCGCATGCATTTCACGAAAAATAATGAGTTTTATTGTAAGCAGTATGTTCATTTGACAATAATTCGAGAGTTTACAATATCACTGGAGAGATTACAATATAACGTGTTTGACGATTTTACGGTGACATACACAAACCTATAAATGATCTACCCTATTTGTTGAAAAACCAACCTCAAAATATGGTGTCGTTTGCTGATGACACTTCTCTAATTTTTAAGATAAATAGACGGGCCCAAAATCTAGATGACGTGAATGATGCCTTACTTCAGGTCCGAAATTGGTTCACAGCAAACAATTTGTTATTAAATGAAAAAAAAAACTAAATGCATAAGATTTTCATCACCGAATGTTAAAAGTAGTGATTGTGACACAATATTGAATAAAGAGAAACTCGAATTCGTAGACAAAACGGTTTTCCTGGGGCTTACGCTTGATTCAAGGCTACAATGGGGTTCTCATTTAACATCTCTTGCGGGGCGCTTAAGTTCAGCAGCATATGCCATTAGAAAAATCCGTCAATACCGCTAGACTGGTCTATTTTAGTTACTTCCATAGTATAATGTCTTACGGTATTTTGCTGTGGGGACGGGCTGCAGACATTGAGTCTATATTTATTCTGCAGACAAGAGCCATCAGAGTCATATACAATCTTCGTAGGCGCGATTCTCTAAGGGAACTATTTAAGGATATTGGCATCATGACGGTTCATTGCCAATACATCTACGAAAACATAATGTACGTCAGAAAAAATCTGCATCTTTTCGGTAGAAGAGGTGACCGACACAATCACAGTACTAGAAATAGGGACCAACTAGTTCAACCAGGCTTTAGACTCGCTAAAGTAGACTTATCTTTTATGGGGTACTGTTTGAGATGCTATAATAAAATTCCACAAAGTATTCTTGAACTAAATGAGACTTGCATTAAACGCACACTATGTAAGCAAGCATATTACAAGTTGAGCGATTATAACCCTGATAAAAATGCTTGGCTCAATGCTGGCCCTGCTCCACAAGGACAGGGGCGCAAAAATTGATAGCATTAAATGGTATTGTTGGAGCTGCTGAAGATTGTACAACTATCTTTGCATTGTATATATTCAATCTCTTTAGTATTACATAATCGCATAGCCCATATTGTGTGAGTACTATGTACTAGAAAGCTATCATTCACTGGAAACCTACTTTAGTTTTTGACTTGAATGTGCCCTGGCGGTTGAGAGTATGTCATGCTCACTCAAATGTCTCGCTGATGGTGGCGCGTGTGTCGGACCATTTAGTTCCCTTCAAAATGGTTGAGCTGAATGGTGCTGATCCATGCGTCATGTTCGTGAACGGGCGCTGTCAGTTGTGACTGGTCATGTCTTAGTTGCCATGGCTTATTTGAATGAATTAATTTGTTTTTACTATGGACACTTTTAACGTGCACATTTTGCTACATTGTTCTCAAATAATTTACCATCTCAACATGAATGATGTAACCAAGATTTTGTAACAATAATTTGATTTAAAAGAGTGTCCATGGAGTTTCTTGCCCGTTCTTCTCCATAGAGATCTACGCTAGGGAATGGGCAACTACAGTACTTTCACAGTTTTATGTCTTGTGACTGGGACTGTAGCTACATTTAAATGTCATCTTTGTTTCGACAATTCAAAAGTGCCTGTAATTGGCCTACTTGAAATAAATGCTTTGATTTTTTTTATTTTGATTTAGAAATTCAAAGCAAGACTAGTTGCTAGAGGATATACACAGAAAAAGGGCATTGACTATGATGACACTTTAAGCCCAGTTGCTAAGATGTCGATAATAAGATCAGTTTAAGCGTTGCTGCAAATGAAGGCCTAAAACTCACACAGTTTGATGTATCTACTGCTTTTCTTTATGGTTCACTGAGTGAAGAAATATATAATGTTACCGTAAAACTGTAAAACCCGTTAGATTGATAAAAAATGCATCCTATTTTCTAGGATTAGAAATAGAGGACCATGAATTCAAATTTAAATATTTTTATTTGTAGAACATAGGTAACAAAAGCATAGATGCCAATATTTATTAAATGAGCGCTATGTCTTGCCGTCAACGGCGTCCAAATATCTATTCTATTCTATATCTATATCTTCTATCTATCTATCTATCTATCTATCTTTACATAATATAATAAAACTGTAGAAAAGACGTTTTTGTACATTAAAAAAAAAAACAAAAAAATATAGGCAGGGTGTTAAAGGACAACCAATAGAACCCATTTCCAGCATTTTTGGAATTTTTGTCTGTTTGTCTGTTTATCTGTTTGTATGTTTATTTGTACCAGCATCACGTAAAATGTACGACATCAATGTAGATAACTTTTATACACATCGATTTAGCGTAACTTGAAGTAACATTTAGTTTTTGTTTCATTGCAATCGGTTCAGTCTATCAAAAGATATTTGAATTTAAAGTGTTTCAGAACTAAAATTTGGTCTCACCATTTCACATTTATCCGAATTAAATATTAAAACAGCGCCATCTATGGACTATGTCTGGAGATCAACTGCATGCAGTTTTGAATATAGCTCTTCGGTAGATGGCGTTGTGCTGTGACGTCATTTTCTAAATCGCTGATGATGGTTCCAATCCAAAGTTTGTACGGGAAAACGTGATTCCTTGGTTCAATCTACTTCAAGTTTTGCAATCAACATTTTTAACAGAATTGATGGAAGCCGGAAGGCGTTTTTGGTATTGCATTGAAATTCATCCCCTAACGGGGTTAAAAAGGGGTAGAAAGTTATTTTGTTGGCGGTGATTTGTTTCGAATTTGATATCAACACTCCTTAGGTCCATGTTCCCCAAAAAGATAACAGTCTGATTATCTAAAAACAGCTGTCACTGTTACATATAACATATTTCCATACAAAAATGTGTTTAGAACAGCTGTTTTTTGATAATTAGAGCGTCGTCTTTTTGGTGAACATGGACCTTTGTGCTTTTGATTTAAACAACATGTTATTTTGATACATGTTTGAAAACTCAAAATTTATTCAAAAAAGGTTGAACTCACATACAAACTTAGTGCTGATCATTAGAACGGGGTCACCTATCCAAACCAAATGTTTAGGCTTTGTTCGGACTATTTATTAGATGGTTTATGTGAAGTTTACACATAAAAAAAAATAAAAAAAAAGAAGTGTTTTTAAATAAAAAGTGAAAAATAACTTTAGCTTCAGAAGTCGGTGACAAAAAAACTAAATCAATCAAACAAAGGTCACCGAGTTCTGAAGCTAAAGTTATTTTTCACTTTTTTTGTGTGAAGTCGGTTATATTTTTTGCAAAAAAGTTTTTATTTTTCACTTTTTTGTGGTTCACATGTGCTTACCCTTTCACAGCGTATCGGTGTGATTTTTGTTATGAACTGGTGTAAACAATGGACTGACGTGAGTCTTCAGCGATCCCAGTACATTTGCTATCATTTATTAAGGAGTTCAGTTGCCTATCTTCCGAAGTCACCAGATCTTTATTAAATCGAAATGGGATCACTCCGAGAAAGTACTCTGCCTAAAACTACCCAAACCGCTTCTGGTGTGCCTATAAATTTAAGGAGTTACCTCTATTTCTCCGGGATCCCATTGAATGGAACTTTACACGTCCAACTGTCGAAATCTGGGTGTATTGTATACTTCTGCGTACTCCCTCAGAGCATACAGGTGTGATGTTACGTCATGATTTTGTATAAACAATGAACCTACAAGCGGATGCAGCAATCACTGCAGATTTGCCGTCTATTTTTGAAGAGTTCCATTGTATATCTCCGAAGATCAGCATCAGATCTTCAACAAATTAAAATAGGACCCAACGGGAAGCACCAGCTTTCAAATAAAAAAAGAATCATCAAAATCGGTTCACCCAGTCGAAAGTTCTGAGGTAACAAACACAAAAAAAAAAAAAAAAATACAGACGAATTGAGAACCTCCTCTTTTTAGAAGTCGGTTGAAAATCGGTCGAGCGGTTCTTCACGCAGACGAAGTTGCGCGGGTCAGCTAGTTCTAATTATAGTTTCTTGATGGTAATACAAAAGTGTCGCATAAGCACTTTGCTCAGAAAGCTTTAGATCGCTTCGGTATGAGTGATTGCAAACCTGGTACCACTCCTATACAAAAAGACGGACTGCCAGATCTGGATAATGAAGAGGTAGACTCCGCTTTATTTCCGTACAGAGAAGCTGTGAGAGCACTCGCATATCTAACTATTGGAACCAAACCGAACGTGGCATATGCTGAAAGCGTTGTATCCCGGAGTCTAGAAAACCCTTCTAAAGAAGACATCCAGAGGCTGAAACGTTATAGGTATCCTAAGATACATCAAAGGAACATTCAATTATGGAATAGTTTTTAAGAAGAGCTGCAATCCTGGAATTCTGCTATAGTGATTCTGACCACGGTGGAGACCAAAGTATCGGACGTTTGACATCAGACATAATATGTTTAAACCCTTGGGGAGCAATATCTTGGACAAGTCGACGACAACACGTGTTGCGATATCAAGTACCGAGGCCGAATTGGTTGCTGCCAGTGAAGCGGCTAGAGAGATTGTCTGGATCAAAGACCCTTTGGTTAAATATGTAAATTGAAAGAAATATCTAAGCTAAAGGTTAAAATGATGCAGCCATAAAGATCTCACACAATGTAGAACTCCACAGAAAAACCAAGCATAATGCTATTCGACATTTCTGTGAGAGAGAACTTTTTGCTTGTGGAGAAATACGTTCCCAGCGAGTTCCAACTACCGGATTTACCGAGCAAAGCATACGCTACGAATTGTATCAATCGCAAAACATATTGGCTTGATATAGTAATTAGGGTTGCCAAAAAGGGAAGATGTTAAGGAGTATGTTATAGGTACTTCTTAGAACTTTATAATTCTTGATAACCTTTTTAGGGCTTCTTCACACGTACCATAACCACACCACGTCGCAACGACAAAATGTGGTTACGTGTGAATAGTGTCGCTGCAGCTTTTTGTAGTTGCGTTGTGGTACCGACAAAATATCGATGTGGTTGCGTTGTCGCCAGTAGTTGCGAACGGTTACGTGGTGTGCAGTGCAGTGTTGACTGACCAAACTCATGGAATTCGAAAAGGAAACTTTGTTATTGCTATCCTTGCTACGTCAAACATCGATTAAAACATCGCAATTTCTTTATTTAATTTAAATTCACAAAGGTTTCTAAAATACTTAAAAACATTTCATTTTACTTTTTTTAACAAAATAAACAGCATAATAAAGAAAAAACGCCGAAGAAAACCAGAAAATGTAAATATTAAAATACTGTTTTACCACGTTCTACCTCAATGACGGATGTCAAAGTTTGTGTGTCACTTTCAATCAAAAATGAAAATTACGAAAATACTTTAATGGAATGCATGATGTAACAAATTGATGATCACAAGAGCTGCCTCCCGACGACGCACACGCCTACCAACCCCGGACTCGTCGCTCAGCTCCGCCTCGCCGCCGCCGGACCTCGGATCACCAGTGTCACCGGTTGCGGCAGTTGCGTCGAACTCTAGCGACGAATATTTCTCTCCGCCGACGTCGCCAACACCTGTACGTCGTGCGGGAAGAGGCCGGCCACCGAGGAGCTTGGGACTTAGGGGCCAACAGGCCCTGAGCCGGGTCCCCGCTACCGGTGGTTGTGTGCAGCGCATGAGATGGACTCAGTCCATGAACGAGAACGTCATGCGCGCATACTACGGGTCTACAGAGGGGGGAATTAACCTCACTGCGTACCGTGATAGGATGCTGTCCCTGTTTCAGGATCTGGAACCAGCCGTCAACGTCTCGGCCCAACGACTGTCGGATCAGGTGCGGGTCATTCAACGCAGTCACAGGTTGGATGATGCCACGCTTGATAGGCTGCGCTCAGAAGTACTGAGCAACCTTATCATCACAACTCCGACACAAACCGCGGTGCAAGTATCAGTTGTCAACGCAACCTTACCGCGGTCGAATCCTGTTGTTGTAGAGGAGGATGATAGAGTTGCCTTGGTAAGTAGCCAGTGCAACGACCAATTGAGGAGCGCTCTGGAAGATGCGCTTCGTGAGTATAGGTCCACTCCTACCGAACTTAGGCCCCGATTACCACGTTTACCCATGCATAAGAAAAATAGGGCGTTGGTGTGTGCCTTGGACTCGCAACTCAAGAATATATTCGAGAGTAGCGAGGACCTCGTTGATACACATTCGATTCTGGTCTGTGGAGCTGTTGCGGCATGTCGAGTAGCTAATGTCAAGTTCCCAAATTGTGACATAGCTACTCGACCAAAACCAGCCGTACCAGCCTGGCAGCGCAGGATCGAGCGACGTATCGACGGGGCCAGGGTACTCATCGGCAAACTATACTGCTTCAGGGAGGGCAATACACGACCACGTGTGATGCGCTTTGTGAGGCGGGCATTCTCGGGGACCGAAATCAGTCCGCAAGAATACATGTCCCGTGTCACAGAGCGCATTGACTTCCTGAAGCAGAAAGTTTATGCATGGGCGAACCGTATTCGCCGGTATAAGCGGCGGGTTGATCGGTACTCGCAGAATCGCATGTTCCAGAGCGGTGAGAGGTGGGTATACAGAACTTGGGAGCAACCTCAGCAAAATATGACAGATGATGCCGCCACGAGTTCTTTCTGGCGCAGCATATGGTCGGTACCCGTTTGTCATACTGAGGCTGACTGGATGCGTGATGTCGAGCGAGTGTGTGAACCTATTCCAGAAATGGAGCCAATTTTTATAACACCATTAGATATAGCCAATGCAGTTTGTCCGTTACCGAACTGGAAGTCACCGGGACCGGACGGACTGCACAACTTCTGGCTCAAGTGGCTTAGTAGTTCGCACACTTGTCTGGCATCCCAATTCCAGTCATCCTTAGAGTCTGGGTCTCTTCCGCAGTTTTTAACAACAGGCGTTACCCACCTGCTCCATAAGTCAGGTAGTCCCGCGGAACCCAAGAATTATAGACCAATCACGTGTTTGTCGACGGTTTATAAACTTCTTACATCCATTTTGAGAGTGAAAATTAATACACATATTGACAAAAACTCTATCATGTCTGCCTCTCAAAATGGATGTTGGAATGGGTCCCGCGGTACTAAGGAGCTACTCCTCATCGACATGGCCATTAGCCAACAGGTCCGTCGATCCCGCAAGGATCTGTCAACATGCTGGATAGATTACAAGAAGGCCTACGACTCGGTGCCACATTCATGGCTCATGAGGGTGCTGGAGTTGTACAAGATCGATGCAACTCTACGCGCCTTCCTTGAGTCATGTATGGGGCAATGGAGGACGGTCCTTCGATATCCAGGATGTCGACAGATCCAGGGGAACGATGAACCTGTATGAATTAAACGGGGAATACTCCAGGGCGACAGTCTGAGTCCACTTTGGTTCTGTTTAGCCCTGAATCCTCTAAGCACATTGCTGGATAATTCAGGGTTGGGCTACCGGTTGAGAAAAGATGGTCAGGTCATATCTCACCTGCTTTACATGGATGATCTGAAACTCTTTGCCCCCAACAAATTGCAACTGATGGAGCTACTAAAAGTAACTGAAACTTTTAGTAACGCCATCAGGATGGAATTTGGTGTGGACAAATGTGCAGTCATGTATGTAAAGCGAGGGGAGATTATGGGATCCGAGGGACTTCAGCTCTCGGATTCCATACATATAAGATCCCTTTCCTCATCCGAGAGCTATAAGTATTTGGGTATGTCGGAAGCGTTAGGCATTAACGTAACTGACATGAAGCAATCGTTGAGGGAGCGCTTCTTCGGTCGCCTAAAGAAGGTATTAAATAGCCTTCTTTCAGGTGGGAACAAGGTGCGTGCCTTCAACGGTTGGGTCATGCCGATTTTAATGTACTCTTTCGGCATACTCAAATAGACTCAGACCGAGCTCGACGCTCTGGATAGAAGAGTTCGTACACTGTTGACCGAAAACCGGATGCATCACCCACGATCATCGGTGATGAGACTGTACATCCCGCGGAAGTGCGGGGGTCGAGGCTTTTTAAATGCTAAGACCCTCCACAACCGCGAGGTGTGCAGCCTCAGAGAATATTTTTTAAAAGTCGAGGTGGGTATGCATCAGGATGTGGTCACAGTGGACATGGGACTCACCCCGTTGTCCATGGCTAAAGAGAACTGGCACAAACCTGTGGTACTTACTACTGATGACCCAGGAAAGAATGGCAGGGCAAGGAGCTTCACGGGCGCTTCTACCGGGCTCTTCATGGGCCCGATGTAGATTTTCTAGCGTCCGTGTCCTGGCTACGTTTTGGCGACCTCTTTGGGGAAACTGAAGGTTTCGTTTGTGCGATTATGGACGAAGTTATGTTGACGAACAACTACCGGAAATATATTATGAAGGACGGGACGGTTGACGTGTGTCGGGCATGCCACCTTCCGGGTGAGTCCATCAGACATATTATTTCTGGTTGTTCTCGTCTAGCTAACGGCGAGTACTTGCACAGACACAATCAAGTAGCCAGGATTATTCACCAGCAACTTGCCTTGAAATATAATCTTGTGGAATCAGAAGTACCGTACTACAAGTATGTGCCCGACGCAGTTCTCGTGAAAGACCATGTCACGAGTCAGTCGAGACAGTCGAGACATGTCGAGTTATTTTCGGTCGTCCGGCGCTGTTGCCACGGTAAACATCGACTCCGTAACAAAAGTATTAAAAAATTGCAAAAGTAATAATTTTTGTAATTTTAACTTAGAATCTTGTCAAGCGTTAAGTAATTCGCGACATATATTGTTAGTGATACAAAAAGTTCAAGTTTACGTGAAGAAATAAACAAAACGTTAAGTGGAATCATATCAACAAATCCAGTGAAGTTTTAGGAAATATCATTATACCAAAACATTGATCAACTAGTGCAAAAGATCACATAAAAAAAACCAAGGGATTTTGTAAAACCAAGTGAGTAAATTTTTAAATATTGTGCAAAACCAAACCGTTAAATACACATGAGACTACGTTCGCTTTGTCACGAAAACTGACCTTTGGACTGTGCTAATCGACTGACGATATAAACTTAAAGCTTCACTTCAACATATCATCTATTTCAACACAGTTGTACGAATAAACTCTGGCTTCGCGGCTACGGCCACCGCTTCACGTAACAAGTGGTTCGAGTTCAAATCCTGTCAAGATAGTTAGTGTTTGGATTTTTATTTGATTATTTACCGCCCGTGGAGAAATTCATAGCAACAAACTATTGAATTATTTAAGATGGAGCAAGAAAATAATGTACGAAGTACGATACGAAGACATCAAACTGCAACTAAATCAAGATCTACGGAGTCACTAAATCGTAGTCACAAAGTAGTACAAGTTTAATGTCGTGTGATGAAGTATTAGGCAGAAGCCTGGACCTCTCAACAAATATGTCTTCTACATTTATGTCGGAGCTACATTTATGTCGGAGCGAAATTAGAGAATTAAAAGTCCGTCTAGAAAGCACACAACATGAAATGGAGAATATTATTTTGGAAAATATAGGCCTAAAAAAACAAATAACTAAATAACTGCCGTAAATCAGGAGCTGAGTGTTCTAAGAACATTGTGTAGAAGTCCATTATCTACATTTGGACACAACATGTCTTCAAGCACTAAAAAGAGTGTGAGACGTAGACTCACAAACAGTTTTCATTTATCACCTCTAAAACTAAACGGGGAAAATACGAATCCATCTACAAAAATGGAAAAAGAAATAATTTTAAAACCGGAAGTTATTGTCAGCACCGATAAACCCACAACGAATATAGAAATCCAACCGGTAGACATCCTAAATTCTTTTGTAGAACATGAAGTGCAGATACACACAGACAACGATTTCGTCGGACATCCCATGGCAAGCAAAAGCAATAGTCCTAAGGAAAATCATGTTGCAGTTGGCAATATGTGCAACACTAAGACGTACAGCAATGCACTAGGACCTAAATGTAGGAACTCGACGTTTAAATGTGAAAAGAGGGCATTTATTATAGGAGGCAGACAATGTAGTGGATTAGCTACACGACTTTATAAATCTCGTTTCTACAACCCTTATAACGACTATCGTTTCCTATCATTTGTCAAGCCAAACGCTTCTACAGAGGAAATCTTAATTTGTGTGAAACTGTTTGACATTACCCCTGACGACAAACTCATTATATCTGTAGGTCAAAATGATTACAATACTCTAAAAATGGTGACAGAGCTATGTTTGTTTCTAAAATCAATTAATTGTCCTGTAATTATTTTAGGTGTAAATAAATACATCTGCTATAAGGAAACAAAAATGAATGAAATGTTAAATCTTATCTGTAGACAGGGTAAAGAATGTTCATTTATCGAAAAATATGGCAATTTCTCATCGCTATGCTATCAAATAAATTCGGTCATAGATCAATTAGACTATAACAAAACTTTTTTGTCACATGATTCTAAGATTTGGAAAGCAAATACGGTTTATACAAAAAACCAGAGTACACAAACGAATTGCTCATTTCTGAAACAATATTCGAATAACGCTTCTCACGTTAATGACACCTTGGGTAATAGGGCAGACGAAACCTTTTTTCGTGCCTAAAAAAGCTCATGAAAACCATGTCGTTTTTCATCAGAATATTGCTGGTGCTATAAATAAATCCGATGATATTGAAATTGTACTTAACTTACTTCGAGACAAACAATGTGTGGTTGATTTTATATGTCTAACTGAAACATTTATTAAATCGGGAGATGAAGAAAACATGAGACTGAAATCTTATAAATTAGCGAGTACCTGCTCCAGGAAAGATCAGAGACGTGGTGGTGTTTGCATACTAATAAGGCAAGACATTGAATACGAAAACATAAAATGGTTAGATAGTATTACTCTTGAAAAACATTTTGAAATATGTGGTATACGATTGCAAAAATATGGCTTAAATTTTTTTGTGTGTATAGAACGCCAAATTCAGACGTAAACATATTTCTTAGGAAACTACAAATAGTGCTCAATAGGATACATGACAAAGATAGTAAATATAATAATATAATATGCGGTGACTTTAATATTGACATTTTAACTGACACTAAAAATAAAAATGAATTTAGCAATATTCTATATAATTATAATTTGACATTCCATATAAATGAACCAACTCGACAAAAAACTTGTATTGACAATATAATTAGTGATATAAAAGATGCGAAGGGGGAGGTACACGAATTAGGACTGTCTGATCATAACACGGGGCAAACCTTGTCAATAAAAACAAAGGCAAAAACTCTTGCTAAACAACATTGGTTTGTATATAAAAGAGACCTATGTAGAGATAATCTTCGCAAGTTTAATTATTACCTAAGTAATATGTCTTTCTCAGAAATCTTTGAAGAAACAGACGTAAACAAAGCGTTTTCTTTGTTTCATGATGAAATTTGTCTCTTTTTCAATCTTTGTTTCCCATTGATAAAAGTCAAAATGAACCAAAACTCAACAAACCCAAAATGGATTACAAAAGGCTTGAAAAAGTCTTTTGTTACTAAACGAAAATTGCAAAACGAATATTACAAAAACAAATGTAGACAAAATAAGCTAAAATACACTACTTACAGTAAAATATTAAGAAAATGTGTTACTTACCAATATTCAAAGCAGTAAAAATAAAAATATCATAGAAAAAGCTAAAAACAAATGTAAAGCCACATGGAAAATAGTTAATGAACGACTAAAACAAAACAATGCAACCAATGAAATCAAGGAAATTTCGGATGGAAAACGCATCTTGGACAAAGGAGACGACATTGCAACATATTTTAACAACTTCTTCATAAACATCGCTAAACCAAAATCCATCGAACACCCCAAAAACAAACCAAAAATGGGAAGAAGGCTAGCAAACTCAATCTATCTTGAACCAGTTGATAATGTGGACGTTTATAAAGTGACAATGGAGCTACGAAATACGAATTCAGCAGGGTATGATGGTATTACAACTCGAATATTAAAAGATAATATATCTGCTATACTAAAACCATTGACTTATTTAATTAATCTTTCCTTGGAAAACGGAATCTTTCCTGATGCTCTTAAATTCTCCGTCGTAAAACCACTACATAAAAAGGGTTCACAAACAGAAGCGGGGAATTACAGACCAATTACTTTGGTACCGATTCTTTCTAAAATATTTGAGAAAGTAATGTGTGTTAGGCTCATGAAATTTTTTGAAGAGAATGAAGTAATAAGTAAACAGCAAAACGGTTTTATTAAAAACAAATCCACTACACTGGCATGCTTTAAATTAATAACAGAAATTCTCAGTTCGGTTGACAAAAAAGAAATTCCTATAGCTGTGTTTCTAGACATGACCAAAGCATTCGATATGGTATGCCATGATAAACTATTAAATAAATTAGAACAATACGGTATAAGAGGCCCTGCCTATAATTGGTTCAAAAGTTATCTAAAAGGTCGAAAACAATGCACAGAGATTGTAAAAATGCATCCAGAGACAAACACTCAGGTAAGCTATAGGTCTCCGTACTCAACGAATCACTATGGCGTACCACAAGGGACCGTGCTAGCTCCGATATTGTTTTTAGTATATGTAAATGAATTGCCAGAATCAACTGATCAATACACTGTATTATTCGCAGATGATACCACTGTTTTAACTAAAGAAGCTACCATCGAACAGGCGATAAACGTCACTGGTTAATTGAAAAACAATTTAGAAATAAATACCGAGAAAACTAAATTCATGGGATACCTGACATATAATAACAAAAGAAACAAAAAAGACACAATAGACTTGCAAATAAAATATAATAATAACATAATTGAAGAGGTAAATGAAATAAAATTTCTAGGAATAAATATTGATAATTTTTGCAACTGGAAATCTCATGTAGACCTTGTTTGTAAAAAAATACACAAATTCGTTTACGCACTTCGTAAAATTAAAAAAATTACTAATAAAGAAACAGCTTTAATGGTTTACCACAGTCATGTATGTTCAGTTTTGAGGTATGGGTTAATCATATGGGGAAACTCTACAGACGCCCAGAGAGCTTTTATAGCCCAGAAAAAATGCATAAGGTCCATCTATGGTCTCAAATGGTCTGATTCGTGCCGGCCAGTTTTCATTGATAAACGTCTACTTACACTTCCATCCCTATACGTTTTTGAAATGAGTAAATTCGTTAGAAACCACCTTTCACTTTTTGAGCAAGATGAGAAAGCACAATTTAAAAGGAAAATAGTACAAACACCTCTGGTAGTACCTCGAAACAGATTAAAGTCATGTGACAGAAACTGCTACACCATGGCGGTGAAAGTTTATAATAAACTGCCTGAAAAAATAAGAAAACTAAATAACTTAGAATTTAATAGAAATTTAACCAATTGGCTGTGTAACAGATGTTTTTATTCAATAGATGATTATTTAAATTTTAAGCAGACTTGATGTATAAATTAGTGATGACTTATTTAAATTAAAATTGTAGACATATTGATTTTAATGTTTCTAATTAATATTAACGAAGCAAGATTGTAAATTATATTATGACTATGATGTGTATGACCAATTATTGCATGTACCTGCTAGAAATATTTGCACGACTGATAAGTCGAATATAGTGAGACTAAAATTATTTTACCATGTATTGTAAGCACCTATATTCTGGCAAATAAATAAATTTCATTTCATTTCATTTCATTTCACGTTGTATTGGGATCAGTCTATCATTACTGACAGGACTATTGTCGCCAATAAGCCTGACATAGTGGTGATAGACCGATCGGCGCGCCGCGTAATGATAATCGATGTTACCATTCCGCATGACGAGAACCTCGTGAAAGCTGAGAAAGAGAAACAAATAAAATATATCGACTTGGCACACGAGGTTCGCGACATGTGGAATATGAACTCGGTTATCATTGTGCCGATTGTCGTGTCGGCCAACGGCCTGATAGCCAAGAGCCTCGACGACCATCTCTCGAAGCTCTCATTAGGCGATTGGATCAAGACCCTGATTCAGAAGGCAGTACTCCTCGATACGGCTCGCATCGTGAGGAGGTTCCTGTCTCTGCAGCCCTAACCACCGGTGGCTTCGACCCTGCTCCTGACGGCCATGCAGCATCGAGATGCAGTCGTTGTGGAAGCTTTGCTCAGGCTAGCGAAGTCCCTGATCAGACGACGTAATTAACAAAAAAAAAACCCCATCCTAACCCCAAAACCCAAAGCCAATACATCCCACCACTCCCAAACAACTCTGTTACCAAAAATAGATTATGTAAAACTGCATGGCAGGGTGAGTCTGTCATACTCACGTAAAAACAGTGCCGATGGTGGCGCTGCACATCCGGTCGCTAAGTTCCCTACAAAATGGTTGAGCTAAGCGGCGCGCGCACAGTGCTTACATTATTTATTACAAAAAAAAATACTTTTATAATGTTAAACAGGAAATTAGGAAAACATTTATGACATCAAAAGCAAAACGAACGGGCTGCGGAACTGTTCGAAAGAGATACTGCGGCCCTGGAACACAAAGCGGCGAAGATTTTTGGATTTTTGGATAGGAAATCATGATGATATCAAAAAATAAAATAAAAAATGCTCGAGCTTCTGGGCGAGTCGTTAGTTATTACTTTCGACAGCAGATCAGGCAAGACGTTCATTAAAAATTCGAAGTAATTTATTACTTAGTAGAAATTTTGTGTCTGGTAGGAAATGGGGTGGGGTCCAATAATGTTACAATTACGACCAATAACAACGGCCTACCCACTAACGGATAATTTAATAATGGTGTTTCAGTTATTAATTAAGAAATTAGGCTTTATCTTACCACCACGGAAGTTAGGAAAAGCATGTACTTATATGTCACCGTAAAATTGTCAAATACGTTATATTGTAATATCACTAGCGATATTGTAAAGTCTCGAATTATTGTCAAATGAACATACTGATTACAATAAAACGCATTATTTTTCGTGTAATGCATGCGATCGATGGTAGTCAACTCACGCGGTGTGGAAAGAAGGAGGGGTCCTCCTTGCCCAGTGGTACCACTCTCAGGAAAAGATACTGTACCATTCCTGAGAAATATCGATTAATATAACCTAACCTTAAAACACTTCATATTCCCCTAAAAAGCGTAGTCGACGGAGCCCCGCTACGCGGGGCCCCTATTTCCGAGTGCAGGGTTTAAATTAAAGGATCCTAACTAACCTAACGGGGGGGTGCCCCAAGTCCCGTTTATGGGGGCAAGGGATACTTCCGTATGTTCAGTTGACAATAATTCGAGACTTTACAATATCGCTAGAAAGATACACGTTATATTGTAATATAACGTATTTGACAATTTTACGGTGACATATATACGAGTATCAGAAATCGCGGGCAGCAATTCGAGCAGAATCTTTAATTTTTACTTTTGATGCCTGATATCTTTTTCTAATTTCCTGTTTTAAGTACATTATAAAAGTTTTTTTACCAAGCACTTAATTTCTACCTACCTTACCTAGTATTTTTTTAAGAATTAAATATTTTGCACAATTCGCTTCAACAAACGATTACTGAATTGTTTTGTTTTTAAACTAGCAACATTTTTAATACAAATTTGGTAACGTTGCGCGTTGGAAAGGTGACAAACGAGAGAACTAACTTAGATTAAAATTAATTATTGGAACACCATAGGTTTTTTAACCGACTTCAAAAAGGAGGAGGTTCAATTCGTCGGAACCTTTTTTTATATTTTTTTTGTTCCCCGTTCGTTGTTCCCCGATTACTCGAAGATGGCTGGAGCGATTTGAATTATTCTTTTTTCGTTTGAAATTTGTTGGTATACTTCCCAGGTGGTCCCATAATCATCAAGTCGGGATCTGATGATGGGATCCTGGAGAAATTGAGAGAACTCTTCAAATTTTATAGGCACACTTGATGTGATTTAGGTAGTTTTTGGAAGAGTACTTTCTTAAAGTGATCCCATTTCAATTTGGTGAAGATCTGATGAAGATCTGATGAAGAACTTCGGAGATAGGCAACGGAACTCCTCAATAAATGATAGCAAATGGACTGGGATTGCTGAAATCTCATGTCTATCTATTGTTTACACCAGTTCATAATATAACATCACGCCTCTACGCTGTGAAGGGGTAAGCACAAGTGAACCACTAAAAAGTGAAAAATAAAAACTTTTTTACAAAAAATAAAACCGACTCCAAAAAAAACAAAAAAGTTAAAAATAACTTTAACTTCAGAAGTCGGTGACAGAAAACTAAGTAAATCGATCAAACAAAGGTCACCGACTTCTGAAGTTAAAGTTATTTTTAACTTTTTTGTTTTTTTTTGGAGTCGGTTTTATTTTTTGTAAAAAAGTTTTTATTATTTCAGGTTCGAATCGATCGTAAAGTTTTTTTATTTCAGGTTCGTTTCGATCGTAAAGTTTTTTTTGCATTTTTTTTAAAAGCGTGCTATTTAATTTTGTGTGCGTTTCGATGGCGCGGCCATGACGTTTTTTTTTGAAAAAAAATATGCCATGATTTTGTAAAAATTTGTAAAAGTAGACTCCCAAAACCATAAATTTGTCAAAGCTATGGTTAAAAAGTTATAAGGGTTTGAACGTGGCCGCGCCATTGAAACGCTCCGAACCGCGCGGCCACGGAGATCTTTAAAACTAAGCATTGCAGAGACCTGAAATTTTGCTAAGTAACAGATTGAATTTGTAAAAAATTTGTAAAAATATAGAAAAAAATCCTGGGGTTATATTTTAGGAGCTGTAAGACTAATACGCCATGGCCGCGCCATCGAAACGGTGAAAACACATTTTCGCCGATATCTCGCTGAAAAAGCAACGCAGACATCTGAAGTTTTTTGTAAAACCCAGATTTGAATTTGTCAAATCTAGTAAAAAATAAACAAAAAATCCTCAGTTTACATTTCAGGAGCTATAAGACTAATACGCCATGGCCGCGCCATTGAAACGGTGAAAAAATACGTAATCGCTGATATCGCACTGAAAAAGCAACGCAGACGTCTGAAGTATTTTGTAAAACCTGGATTTGAATTTGTCAAAACTAGTAAAAATAAAACAAAAAATCCTAGGTTCATATTTCAGGAGCTGTAAGACTAAAACGCCATGGCCGCGCCATCGTAACGGTGAAAAAATACGTAATCGCCGATATCTCACTGAAAAAGCAACGCAGACGTCTGATTTTTTTTGTAAAACCTGTATTTGAATTTGTCAAAACTAGTAAAAATGAAATAAAAAATCCTAGGTTCATATTTCAGGAGCTGTAAGACTGAAACGTCATTAAAACGGTGAAAAAATTTTAGGGACTTTTGTTTTTTTCGATATTTTAACAATTTTATTGCAGTATCAGATTGACCTTGACCATAGAAACCATTTAGCTTCTGAAAAGCATGGTCCTACAACGCACCGTCTCCGAGTTAGGAGGAATTTTTAGTTTTTTGAAAAACCCTGTATATTTCCAAAATGGTAGCTCGGATGAAAAACTTTTCGGGAAATAATTTGTTGCTCTAGTCGTATACCATGAGAAGATGTAAAAAAACCCGCGAAAAATCGTATTTTTTTTTATATTCGTTTTTTTTCTAAGTCCCTGCCCCTAAGTAACGAGAGAACGATAAGTCTTATAGCTCCTGAAATATGAACCTAGGATTTTTTATTTCATTTTTACTAGTTTTGACAAATTCAAATCCAGGTTTTACAAAATACTTCAGACGTCTGCGTTGTTTTTTCAGCGAGATATCGGCGAAAATGTGGTTTTCACCGTTTCAATGGCGCGGCCATGGCGTATTAGTCTTATAGCTCCTGAAATGTAAACTGAGGACTTTTTGTTTATTTTTTACTAGTTTTGACAAATTCAAATCTGGGTTTTACAAAAAACTTCAGATGTCTGCGTTGCTTTTTCAGTGAGATATCGGCGAAAATGTGTTTTCACCGTTTCGATGGCGCGGCCATGGCGTATTAGTCTTACAGCTCCTAAAATATAACCCCAGGATTTTTTTCTATATTTTTACAAATTTTTTACAAATTCAATCTGTTACTTAGCAAAATTTCAGGTCTCTGCAATGCTTAGTTTTAAAGATCTCCGTGGCCGCGCGGTTCGGAGCGTTTCAATGGCGCGGCCACGTTCAAACCCTAATAACTTTTTAACCATAGCTTTGACAAATTTATGGTTTTGGGAGTCTACTTTTACAAATTTTTACAAAATCATGCCATATTTTTTTTCAAAAAAAAACGTCATGGCCGCGCCATCGAAACGCACACTTAATTTTTTGACACTAGTTTGAGGAAAGTTCAGAGGTACCTACTTTAATAACCGATGTTTGTGACCACCAACAAATAATAAAAAAACTACAAAAGTACTGCAAAAAAAAGTTATTAATTCTTGAAGGTGAAATTTTGGAAAAATCTCAATAAAGTATAAAAATTGACATACCGTATACGATATACGGTATGACAATTTTTTTACTTACTTTCAACAATTAATTAGTAAATTATCTCCTCAAGAGAATTTGCCATGGCGGGTCCAGACACAATCAACCTCTATAATAACAAATAATACATAATGTATAATTAATCAAAATTGAAAGTAACGTTGCTACAGTTACTCATGTTGAGTGTAAAATATTTTTGTTAGGTATTGTGTTTGTGAAATTGTGACTCGTGTATTGTTTTTCAGTCAATTCTGTTGGCATCAGACATGAAAAGAAAATGGGACGCAAAATAATTTAAAAAGTACCTACACCAAGAAGGTTCCGAGTCTGAGTACCTATTTAACAATTTAAAAAAGTTTGTGTGATAAATTCGGCACAATGGAGGTAGAAGTAAATAGGTTTAATTATGTTTTGGATTCACAAACTTAGTGCACAAGATGTTCTAAATTCAATTGACTTTATCCTCTGGCGCAGCGGTCGGCAACCTTTAGCCAGGCAAGGGCCACAAGGTCACAAAATAATGTAGGTAAAGGCGGGCCACACTTGTGATATTAATTAACCATAGAAGTTTAATGTACTTCTCATAGAAAAAAAGAAAAGCGAAAAAAAATACGAAAAAGCTTTTGGAAAATCAAGTTTTATGAGAAAAAAACACTGCATAGATCAATTACAAATAAAATTTATTGAATTCTTCAATAACTGTGCTTTGTCGGTACCGACTTTGTTTTGGAATTTTAGCACTTCTTTTATTTCCAAGTTGCGCAAAATTGGCAATAAAAACGAATCTTTGGTCGCTCCTAACTTTTTAATGGATTTTTATTTTACTATTCTGTTTCCGCACAGACAAAATTAATGAGACAAAACGATATAATGTTTAACTTTGGATGTACAGTTTCAAAACAGTGGAGTAATTCCCACCCGAAATTTCTAAAAAATGTCGAGTAGTGTCACTTAGTGTCGGGCTGGATCCAGACACTATACGGTCGATCACGGTGCGGTTGTGCACTTATTTTGATATTTATAACTTACTAGCTGTTGCTCGCGACTTCGTTCGCGTGAAAACATTGATGGGTCATGTGTGAGACTGCATCGTTGGTCTAGTTGTCGCAAGCGCTACTGAGCATGAGATCCTGAGTTCGATTTTCGGGACGGGCAAAGTGTTATTGTATTTTTGTGCCCGGTTGATGGAAATAAGCTAAATGTGCGAAATGTGGGTGTAGGATTAGATACACCTCTACCTAACAGCGAAGGGTGAAAATAGTGTCAGGGGAAGCCGAAGAAATAAAAAGAGAACAGTTTTTTTTTTGCTTCTGTTAACTTTTTTTACCATGTTAATTTTGAACTGATTTTCATTATCAGCGACACCAAAAACCACAGAAACGACACCATGATGGAAAATCCAAAAATATTCGTCGCCGCCATTTTGGATTTTTATCTTCATTCATCAAAAGTAAGATCAGAAATGCAGAAGAGTTAGAAAAAAATCCCTCCGGCAAGCCGCAGGAGGAGGTAGATTTCGGAGAAGGTGCTGGAGCGTCCGACTATTGAAAATTTGTATAAAGAGTTGTACTTATGTGTACAATCTACAAAAAAAAATATGATTTCAAAATCGTTGTCCTGTAATGGAAATTTACCCTTTTTAAATCCTCTCATAAGAGTTTCGCATGGAAACGCCCTCAAATTTTTAGTTATGATTTTTTATTTCGAAAACTATAAGTTTTATCGCTAAACTTCAAAGGCAACAATTGTAGAGTAAACAATTTTCGTTCAAAAAAAAAATAATTGCGACGCTCAAAATGTTCACTGTTTCGGAGATATGATTTTTTTTCGCAAAAATTTTGGAAACTTCAACCCCCTCCCCAATTTAGGGGTTGCATCAAAAAAGTTTTATTTTAAAGTTGTCCGTACTTTTACTCAGAATGATTAAAATGAAAAACTGTACAAAAATTTTTCATAGGATAAAGTTATGGCCAAAAAACTGATTTTAGAAAAACCGCCCCCCGCCCGCGCCGCCTCCCATGGACGAATTCCGCCCATTCACGAACATAGCCTAAGTTTTGACCTTTTCGATTTTTTGGCCAAGTTTGAAAGCACTCGGTTCATAATTGCGACCTGTAGAGTGTGGCTAAATTTTGCTTGTCACCCTTAAACATACGTATACCTACATATAAATCTCCCTAAGTGAGAGACCAATAGGGAGATTTTTTTTTTAAAAAAAAAAGGAAATCTACCAAAAACAGAAACCAACAAAATAAAAAAAATCTAGTTGGTATCAAATACGACATCGACAATTACTCATTCTATCTTGTTCTACTATACATACTTTCTTTTTCTGCCCCTGCCGTAACTCCATAATCTTCGGCTTACCTAGGTCCCTACAAAACGGTAAGTACTGCCAGCCGCGAAGTCACGTGTGCGCGTCCATACGATTGGTACCTACCTGTACTATTAACTTGTGTACGGCCTATACTATTAACTTGCACTGCTGCAAAAGGTCTCTCCTGCTGCCGTTATTGGTGAACGAATGAACAAATACAATGCAAAACTTCATCCCCTTTTCCCTTTGTGGGTTGAAATAAAAAAAAAAAAACCAACGACTTACTAACTTTGATACTATTTAGTAACTCAAAAATAAATACTTTAATTAAAAACAAAATGATGGTCTTTTTTCACCCCTCAAGGGTTGAAATTCTAATAAAGCCGTTGCGTTAGCTTCCAATCATAAGCCCAGATAACAAATTTTGTACTTTTTACGTCGAAAATTAAAGATTTTTCACACACAATTTCATCCCCTTTTTAAGCCTTCGGGGTGGAATTATCAAAAACGCTGAAACGCGTATAATTAATTTTCAATCGTCAGCCTACACACAAAATTAGAAGATCCTAACTTTAAAACTGACGGACTTTCATATAAACTTCCATCCCCTATTTTATTCCCTTGGGGGTAGAATTGATCAAAATCCTTTCTTAGCGGATGCCTACGTCATAACATCTACCTGCATGCCAAATTTCAGCCCGATCCGTCCAGTGGTTTGGGCTGTGCGTTGATAGATCACTATGTCAGTCAGTCACCTTTGAGTTTTATATATTTAGATTTACAAAACGTTCGCGGGCCGCAAGTAAGACCTAGGGCCTCGGGTTGCCGACCGCTGCTCTAGCGGATAAAAACGGCTTTTGCACTCAGATATCGAAGAGCAAAAATACTCTTTCCGAGATGGGGGGGGGATGAAAATTATATTCTTACATGTCACAACTACGATTCAAATTTTTAACCGACTTCAAGGAGGAGGTTCTCAATTCGTCTGTTCCCCGATTACTCGAAGTTGACTGGAACGATTTGGATTTTTACAGAACAAAAATTAACATTAAATATAGCTAGTTCCATGTAGCTATATTTAATGTTCATTTTTGTTTCAACAATTCAAAAGTGCCTGTAATAAATAAATAAATATCGCTGGACATTACACACAGCGCCATCTAGTGCCAGACTAAGCAACGAGGCTTGTATCGAGGACACCAGATAGTTGATATACGACTACTTCGTAAATACATACTTATTATGCATGTAAACATCCATGACTCGGAAACAATATAATGTCCATGCTCATCACACAAACATTTGCTCCTACCGGGACTTGTTACCCCTTAATGATTGAAATTCTAACAACACCGTTGCGTTGCGTTACCTTCCAACCATACCTACGCCTTGATAATATTTTTTTTGTGATTTTTACTTAATATACTAGTTATAAGACTTTCCATACACAACTTCATCCTCCTTGTTAGCCTTTTGGGGTAGAATTGTCAAAAACGCTGAGACAAGTATAAGTCAGCCTAAACTAGGGTTGCCAACATTTCTTCGGCAAAATATAGTATTTTTCAAAATAAGCTACAAAAAATATAGTACCTACACCTCAAAAAAGTATAGGTACATATTATTTATTATGGAAAAAAGCTAAACATAGACAAGATTCAAAAGCGCCTTTCATCATAATACTTTTAGAAGTCAGCAAACCCTTTTTCCTATTCGGATATGATGACCCACCTACTCGTACCTCTGTCTGGTCTACGCGTTGCGGTCCTAATTAATAAAATAGGCGACTCCGACTCGCTCTCTATCGGCTTTTTCAACGGACAAGTAGCGAGTAGTTAGACGATGTGTATGAATGTACCGAGGTACCTACTTAGGTACCAACTTTATCATCGGCGAACATAACATAAAATAAACTTTTACGTGACGTGAGCCCTGACTCTTGACACCATTACGTAGTTAGGTACCTATTGATTGTGGTGTAAGATCAGTAGACGCGCGGCTTTCTGAATTATTTGCTTGTGCCTGCCCCCAGTCCGTTCCCTACGCGCAGGTGTTGTGATGTATTCACAACACAATGCAGGAATGCACGCAGCACGCGCTATCCCAGTGTGTTAGCGCATCAAGTTAGCACATGAAGCTGGTACTTACATCTTTATCCCATTGTAGGTGGTAAGGAATCTCGTTGCCAAAAGGAAAGTCGAGGTGACAGTTCATGACGGCGAACCCACCGACGCTGGCGTGCAGGTGTTCGGCGTCCAGCGGCAGCAGCGAGGCGGCGGCGGGGGAGGGGAGCAGCGCGGCCAGCGAGCTCAGCGCGCACAGAGCCCACGCGCGCGCAGACATGGCGAGCAGCGGACTGAGACACTGAGTGACCCGAGTACCCGACCCGGAGCGCAGCGCGGAGCCAATTGACCGCTCCCGAGTAATGGAGGTAACCTCAGGCGTGAGTAACGTCCGCGCGCCGACCTCGCGCCCGCCGCACCTGCGCACCCGCGCCGCCGCCGCCGCCGCAAGCGCCGCCGCCCGCGCTAACAAAGGCGCTCCGTGAGCAGGAAGCGCCGCTAATTCCCGCTCCGCTACGTTTAACTTCTTCGACTAGCCACTCGCCTGTTATTGTTCACAAATCATTCTTAATTTTTAAGTATGAGCGCTGGGTAGATGCTGTATTTCCCACACACACACAAAAGGCGGTCCGCGGTCGGCCATCAACAAAACTCTTTCCGTGTATAGTAAAACCACTTACCCAGATCTTCGTGGAGTCCTGGAAGGAGTACTGTTTCGTTTTTCACAACTTTTATCAACTTTTTTCCCTTTTATAAATTCACACTCTCGTCTCCTGTTCTACCGTTTTTTCAATATGGCCGTCGCTCACCCGCGCCGGCCTCATTTCCGCTATTCTTATTAAACTTAAAATGAATGAAAGCGTTATAAAATATGCCAATAACTCAATAATTCGTGTCTTATTTTTAAATATGTGTTTACAATTTATTAAATATGATTACTCTTGAATAAAAATAATACCGTGATCAACCGGATGTTAACACGTGGTGTTTCACTTGTGTGGTAGACGACTGAGTGTCAATGGGTGTATTGAGATATTTCTGTATTAAAATTAAAATGGGTGCTCAACCTGCCCTGGCTGCGGTCCATAGCTCCGTGCCAAGAACGAGCCAAGTTGATGAGGAGGGCTTCACGAAAGTGGAAAGGAGGAGGAAGAAGAAGCCTTCTCGCAACCTGTGCGGTACCGCACCGAGTGGACCCAACATGCTGCTGCGTCCTGCAGTGCCTACGACGCAGCTGTATCTTTCACGTCTGCATCACTCAACTACAACTGAGGAAGTGGTGCAGTATTTGAAATTGAAGACCAATTGGACTCTGAGGGTTGAAAGGTTGGAATCGCGCCACAATATCAACTTCAAGTCATTCATGGTACGAGTTCCAACTGAACATCTACAGACCTACATGAAGGAGGTCTTTTGGCCAAAGGGTGTCGCTTATCGACGTTTTCGAGGACGGTTACGCGACACCACGCAGCGAAACACGACGCCGTCAACGTTAAGTGTATAGTTACCTATCTCTATATATATAAAGGAGAAGTCCACTCACTGACCACTCATCACGAAATCTCGGAAACTACTGGGCCGTAAGGACTCAAATTTGGCACAAGCACTCTCTAGAGGGTGCAGGCGCGTACTAAGAAAGGATTTTTTAAAATTCGCACCCCAAGGGGTTGAAAAGGGGTGTCAAAGTTTTATTATATATATAAAGGAGAAGTCCACTCACTGACCACTCATCACGAAATCTCGGAAACTACTGGGCCGTAAGGACTCAAATTTGGCACAAGCACTCTCTAGAGGGTGCAGGCGCGTACTAAGAAAGGATTTTTTAAAATTCGCACCCCAAGGGGTTGAAAAGGGGTGTCAAAGTTTGTATGAAAGTCCTATGTTTTTAAAGTTAGAGACATGAATGTGGGCTTGAATGTTCCTTTCGGCTTCTAGGTGCTTATTTAGAAAAGGTTTTACGAAATTCAGCCCTTAAGGGTATAAATAAGGGTGTTTAATGTTTGTATGGAAAAAGTTAATAATCCAAATTGAATCTTACGTCAACGCGTTATTGCATACTTTACATTGAAATTAGAATTCGGAAACCGATATAGATCCAAATTGCATTTTAAGACAACGCGTTAATGCATATTTTACATTGAAATAAGAATTTGGAAGTTCCTTGAGGTTTATCTTCAGTTTTTAAGCGGAATTTCTAGGTGGCCAGTATGTTTCAGTGATATGCAGGCGTCTGCTGAAAGGTATTGCAATGAGGTTCCATAACGTTTTAAAGTTTTTATTCCAATTTCTATGTGGCCAGTATTTTTCAGTATGCAGGCGTCTGCGGAAAGGTAAGAAAAAAACGTTTCAAAAAACGAACTCAAGCGATACACGATCAAGCTCATTTCTATTCTGCGATATTTTGCTGTAGGTACTATCTAATTTGCGTTGAAATATTTGACATCATCGTTGTTTGGTTTGTCTTCGTTTTGGTATGTTTCACTTAGTAATTTTAAATTGGAGGATAATCATTTTACTGTGTTCTTACCTATTTCCTGGTTGGAATTTTGTTATGTCTATTTCTTTGCGAATTACTTATTGTGTATTTCACACTTAGCTTTGGTGTTACTATAATAGGTTTTTTAGTATTAATCGTTCTTACTAGAAAAGGTGTCCTTGAATACCTATGTTCGTATTTTAATTTTTACTCTATCCTATTTAGTGCATCACTCATGGCAGCGGGAGACTTATTGCCATTTGAGTTCCAGGTGTTTCAAACCTTCAAGGGACAAACAGGGAGTAAAAATAATCCGATTCTCAGGAAACTTCAATGAAGGTCATTTTGATGTTTTAGTTCCGTTGGCCAATTTGAATGTGAAAGCGCGTTTTTTGCGTATGGGCAAATCCACCACGCGGGCTCAGTGCGGTTTGGCAGATGTCACATGTCTTCGAATTTTTGTTTCTAGGACATGCCGGTTTCCTCACGATGTTTTTCTTCACCGTTTTGAGAGCAGTGGTGATGAAATAAATTACATAAAGTAATGCGCCTGTCTGGGCCACGTGTTCGAGCCAGCATTGTGCGCCACGTGTCTAACAACTGGGAAAAGTTTCTACCTTTCACCCCGGAGCGGTCAGGAGCTGTTAATTGTTCGATGCGTAAATACGTTACTGAAATGTCTTGCCATGGCACCTACGGAACCACCTGTGAAGTCATGGCAGCAGGAAGGCTATTCCCATTTGAGTTCGAGGTGTTTCAGGATGGTATTTTTATTGCTGTTTTCTTGGAACATTAACTTGGAACATTTTCTTGGAACATTAACACACTAAATCTCATTTGATAAACACCAACGTATGAAACACGCGAGTGAAACCGCGCGGGCACAGCTAGTAGTTTCATAAGGTTTAAATTATGTATTAGTATATTTGGTATTGTTGTTATATGTTATTTTGTGTATTTTGTCTATGGGCCTAAGTTGCCTGAAAATAAAATGATTATTATTACCTATATTATTTTGATCCCTGGGTTTGACATTTCAGCGCGACGACGATTGATTTGGTTCGGCATTTAAAAATCCATTTGAAACGATACTGAACCGAGGGCCGTGTCCTAACCGAAAGTGACAGCTGCGCGAGTTAGCTTTGTTCCACCTACACCACATTCACGTTCACAATCAGTTTAGGCGTGCCTTCAACCAGCTGAAATCAATTAGGTTCATCAATGTTTTGTTTAAACATGTACAGTACCCAACAGGTTTTGTCGTTATTTAAAACTAGCTTCTGCCCGCGACTTCGTACGCGGACCCTGTTGCTTATGCCAGCGACAACAGGGTCGTCAAAATCGAAGATCTGAAACGTCTGATGTCGAATTCTAAGAGGCCGGGGACGGGAAAATAATGGATCTTTCCCACCTGAGCAACACATACCGTTTGTTTCTTTTTGCCATTTAACAGCTTCACATATAGTACAATTTTGAACCATACCTCCGACGATGGCGGAATATGTGGCATATTCAATCATAATATTCAATCATGCATTGAAAGTACTTTTTAACTCCTTCGTGCGGAGTACCCTTGAATACGCTTCTCCAGTCTGGAGTCCAATGTACAAAGTACACATTAATCGTATCGAACGCATCCAAAAAAACTTCACCAGATTCCTTCGGTATAAAGATCGCAACTGTCCTTACAGAGCTGACTACTCACAGCGATTGTCTCACTTTGGTTGGCATTCCCTTGAACAGCGACGCGTGTTGGCTGACGTTACGACCCTCTTTAAAATTCTTAATGGTCTAATATCCTCACCCGAACTTCTCGCTAATCTGCACCTGAGCGTGCCCCGTCAATGTCCCGTCAGAACAGTACGAAAGCCTCAAATGTTCGCTGTAAAATCATCTCGCACAAATCTAGGTCGATCAGCACCATTAAACCGAATGATGAACACCACCAACAAGGTCATCTCCATTAATACTGAAATCGACATTTTCTGCGACAGTATACAGAGTCTCAGGCAAAAATTGTTGGAATTTCATTTGTAGTCAGCGTTTAATCACATTATTGTTTTGAATATTCCATTTCTCACTTCTTTTTCTTGTCACCATATCGCTTGCAAAACGGGTATAATTATCTTTGTTAATCTTAAAAAATATTTAATGTTAGGAATTAAATCGTATATTTTTTAGTTTATATGTGTGTTATAAATAGGATAGTTTTATATTAAATATAGTTTTATTTTAAAATTTATTTTATCATAAGAATCTATGTCAATTTTAATCATCTTATTTATTTTTCTATGTTTTTTATCCTACCAAAACTATTGTAAATGTTGTATTATTTTTAATTGCCAAATTTATTGTATTATTTTTAATTTTATTATAATTAGGGGCTAAATTTGTTACTTAATTGTGAATGCTGTGGTCTCCTATAAGTGAAGGAGTACACCTACCTAATACTTTGTGATTTTATCAACTAAAAATGCTTTGTGTATATCCTTTGTTGGAGATCCTTAAATAAATAAATAAATAAATAAGAGTATACGTAAATGCACTCCGTTTCTTATCAACCCAAGGAAGGTCGCCATGCCCTACGGCTACCTATATCTTGGGACACATCCGATTCTTCAGATGATATCGACATTCTATTCAGAGAATGTCGAAGTCTTCGCGCTCTTCTTCTGTCTCTTCATGCCGTACGGCATGCAGAGTTGAGTGTCCAGCAGTTCTTTCTCTATCACTTTCTAACTGATTATGAATATTTTTTTGTGTGCGTGTTCGGGGCAATGTATGATAATCTCGATCAGTAGTTAGTCGCGCATCACGTTCATCACTCGTTTCAAAAGACCTGTTAGTAGATATGCGAATACGCTGGGAAATCAAGCGTGATTCTGTATCGGTAAACGTTTCCGATTCGCGAGACAATGCATGTCGCTCACGATCAGCGGTCAGTCGCGCATCCGTTCCCCACTTGTCTCTAGAGATCTAGAAGTCGATGCGTAGATACGCTTGGTAGTAGTCAAGCGCAATTCTCTATCCGTGAACGTCTCCGACTCGCGAGACAATGTATGACGTTCACGATCAGCGGTCAGTCGCGCATCTATTCTTCACTGGTCTCTATAGACCTGGATGTAGATGCGTAAATACCTACGCTAAAAACGCAGGCATGAAGAGGTTTTCACGGAGCAAGTTGCAGCCTGATGCTCTTGAACAGCATCAAGTCTCTGTTGACGCTCTTCGGTAGATTCTTGGGATCTCATGATCCTCAATCTTTTAGCTCCTTTGGAACATTGGGAAAGATTTGGCCTCTTTCTATTGGCATGGTCATAGTTTTGTTACGAAGATACCTGATCAATTAAAATCTAAGTGACTGCTCCCCTGCGTTACCGGGTAGGCTACCGAGTCACGAAGATAAATGGAAAAGGAAAATAAACACTCAAATAACATAAGCCCGAAGACATATTTACCTATTCGATAAAATCAAATAATAAATGGGAGTTTTGGCCAGTAGAGTCAAATTTTCAATGATACGAGGGCGGGTCAATAAGTCCGTGACTTTTGGAATAAAACACAGATTTTTTGATAAATAAATCATTTTATTTTTCAACGTAGTCTCCCTTGAGCTCTATACACTTTGTCCAACGCTTCTCCAATTTTTTTATCCCTTCCAAAAATATGATTTGTCGAGGTCCTCATAATAGGCCTTTGTTTGCGAGATGACTTCATCATTGGAGTCAAATCTTTTTTCACCAAGCCATTTCTTCAGGTTTGGGAACAAGAAGTAGTCACTCGGAGCCAAATCTGGAGAATAGGGCGGATGAGGGAGCAATTCATAGCCCAATTCATGGATTTTTGCCATGGCAACTGCACATGTGTGCACACTTGTCTTGGTGGAAAAGAACTTTTTTCTTGGCCAAATGAGGTCGGTTTTTTTTTCAAATCGTCATTGAATCGGTCCAATAAGTTGGCATAATATTCCCCATTGATTGTTCTTCCCTTTTGAAGGTAGTCAATGTGGATTATCCCGCGTGCATCCCAAAAAACAGTCGCCATAACTTTATTGGCTGACAAACCCACCTTGGCCTTCTTTGGCGCCGATTCACCCTTAGAAACCCACTGTTTTGACTGGTTGTTTGGTCTCTGGTGTGTTGTGTTGTGATGGATCCATGTTTCGTCCACGGTTACAAAACGGCCTAAAAACTCCTCCATATTGCGATTAAACAACGCCAAACCTTCCTGTGAAGTTGTTACACGATTGCGTTTGTGGTCGACTGTGAGCAAACGCGGCACCCATCTTGCGGAAAGCTTTCTCATGCCCAAGTGATCATTGAAAATTGAAACCACTATGCCATGCGAGATCCCTACGGCTTCCACAATCTCTTGCACTTTCAATCTTCGGTCGGCCAACACCATATCGTGAATTTTTTCGATTGTTTCGGGTGAAGAGACCTCAACTGGGCGTCCAGGACGTTCGGCATCTTCAGTGCTTGTACGGCCACAACGAATTCAGTAAACCACTTTTTTACCATTGAAATCGATGGTGCAGAGTCCCCATAGTATTTAACAAGCTTAGCCTTGGTCTCGGTAATGGTTTTTTTTCGCAAAAAAAAATGCTTAATAAGCACACAAAATTCACTTTTTTCCATTTTTTCCTCAAATTACTGGGTTGTCTCATGGTACAATAATATACTTGACCATGGGTAGCACAGAGTATATAATCACTACGTTTAATGGGTAGTCTGATAAAGATAGCTGTCAAACACAAACTAACTGATGACGCAGCAAGTTCAAACTTTGACAGGAGTCAACTGACAGATGCCTGTTGACAGGAGTAGTGTTGCTTTTTCAGTAAAGAGGTCAGAAATTCAAAAAGTCACGGTCTTATTGACCCGCCCTCGTATACCATCGTCATCAAAAATCAGTCCTAAACTGTTACCGCCTTCACCGCGTGGAGGTACTCCCAGTTTATGTTATTTTATAATTGTACAGTGAAATTAGTGATAGCTTTGCAATAATTTTCACATCAGATGTTTCTGATCTTCGATTTTTTAAAAGTCAACTGGAAATGCCCATCAGAACGATCAACTTTTGCTAAGACGTCATTCCTAAATGTGTGGTTGGGCTCTTGGGGTTCCACAACAGGTGTTCCAGATCTTCGATTTTTATAAGTCAACAGAGAGTGCTTATCAGATTGAACAACTTTTGCTAAGACGCCATTCCTATATGTGTTATGGTGTAGCTGGGCTCTTGGAGCTCCACATCAGGTGTTCCAGATCTGCAAATTTATTGTCTCAGCAGAAAATGCTCATCATGTGGAACAATTTTTGCTATCGTGTCATTTTTGTATCTCTTTTAAGTTTAGCTGGTCTGTTGCGGTTCTGCATCAGGTGTTCAAGTTTCCAAGATAAATTATAGCCTATATGTTGCCCAGACTTAATATCTATACAACAAAAAAAAACATTCAAATCCGTCCAGTACTTCCGAAGATTAGCGTGTACAAACAAACAGACAGTTTTTTTTTTGGATTCGTGCTCTATTACTGTTTCTAAACCCCAAATTATTATTTTTTAAATATATTCAATGTACAGACACAGTTTTTTTACTCTTTTATTATATGTATAGATGTATAGACGCTGTGCCCCGCGGTTACACCCACCGCGCGTAGCTCGACGAAGTCGCGTAGTTTATTTATTCCACCATAACTTCTAAACGCCTAAACCGATTTCGATGTACGTGGTATCATTAGAATCCTTGTGTTACCCCGGGTAACATACTTAAGGCTAATCAACAGTGCACGAATGACGCGCGGAGGCGCTACGCCGGGGGAAACTCTGCTGCGGCGGCAAACCGCCGCTCAGCGGACAGACTTCCGGCGCGATCTCATGGCGACATGGAGAGAGCGACTGTCGCAACCCCGTATAGGGCACGCAACGATAGTGGCGGTAAGTACCCTCTTTGAGAAGTGGCTCGAGAAATGCTACGGCGTCCTCACCTTCCGCCTGACGCAGGTCCTCACCGGACACGGTTGTTTCCGGAGGTTCCTGCACCGAATCGGGCGGGAGGAAACGCGCGGGTGTTACCACTGCGAGGATCGACTGGAGAACACGGTGGAGGTTTGCCCCGCCTGGGCGGAGCACCGCCCTGTAGCGGCGATCGGCGGCGGCGACCTCTCGCGTCTAGCCCTGGTTCAATCCATGGTCCGGAGCGAGACGGAATGGGAAGCCATCGCCTCCTTCTGCAAAGCAGTCATGCTAGCAAAAGTGGTGGCGGAACGCGAGAGGGAGAGAACCTCTCGCCCCAGCCGCCGCGGGAGCTGCACCGGACATGCACTGTAGGCGCGGGCCTGTGGACGGTGAGCTATGGGCTAGCTCGCCGTCCGTCCGTCTATGACGACAAGCCGTGTCGAC
This sequence comes from Xestia ashworthii, assembly GCA_950022955.1. NCBI lineage: Eukaryota > Metazoa > Arthropoda > Insecta > Lepidoptera > Noctuidae > Xestia > Xestia ashworthii. Next base: position 24,990,766 of record OX465558.1, on the reverse strand, counting down.
GGCGCGTTTCTGTTCCACGCGATGTCAGCAGTGAACGCGCCCGCAAGGGCCGCAGCCTGCCGGGACTGTTCGAAAGAGATACCGTGGCCCCGGAACATAAAGGGAAGGAAAATGGATGGATTTTTGTTCATAGAGCTCGAGACAGACTTTTTTTTTTAAAAGGAAAAGTCAACATAATGATTATAATTATTTATTTTCTGTACAAACATTATATAAAATTATGATTAGTTTTGGAATACATTCGAATGGGAATACATATACGGAATCGTAAGTTTCGTTAAACAGTCTACGTGTACAATGAGCGGGCCGTACGGCCACCGTAATACGTTAGATGGTGAGGTCGAGCCGGGCCTTCTCCTAGCTGCCGCTCACTCACAGTTGATGATTACGACTAAGTATTAACACGATGATGATGCAGTGAGCGGAGTGGTGGGGGGGGGGGTCACTCAGCCCTGCATGATGAGGTGCACGAAGTTCTCGTAGTTGATGTTGCCCTGCGAGTCCTCCTGCCCTTGCAGCAGCTGCTCCACCTGTACAAGCGCACGCATTACCAGTTACCACACCGCTCTGGGTAAATTGATTGGAATGGAATGTATTTCCCAATCCAATAACCGCCATTTTATTGTAGATATACTAAAACTTCAAACCTTTATTAATCAATAGCTGGCTTCAATACAAACAAGTATTATATGGGACAAACAAGTTATCTGAGTCTTATAAAATAACAAATAAATATCGCTGGACATTACATACAGCGCCATCTAGTGCCACACTAAGCAACGAGGCTTGTGTCGTGGACACCAGATAGTTGATAATTATGCTACATACTTAGACACTTTTTTTGTAAATACATACTTATATATTATTATACATTTAGGCAACCTTGACTCGGAAACAACTGCCCATGCTCATCAGAAAAACATTTGCTGGGATTCGAACCCGGGACCCTACGAACGTAAGGCAGCCTCACAAAGTTGTACCGACTGATAGTGCCATGAATCATGATGCCACCAGTGAATGAAGACTGTAAATTTGATAGCTTTCTAGCATCCCGAGAACGTGACGCCTTTCAGTCCCGGTATAAACATAGCTGGCGCGGCTCAGCGGGTACCGGGTGTACGTACTACGTACCTCGTCGTCGCTGAGCTTCTCGCCGAGCGTGGAGAGCAAGTGGCGCAGCTCGGCGGACGAGATGAAGCCGTTGCCGTCCTTGTCGAAGTGGCGCAGCCCCTCAATAAAGTCGTTGGCGGTGTCGCCGCTGCGCGCCTTCGAGATGGCCTGCACACACGTCTCATGTTCTGTTCACTCATTACAAACCATATAGGGGAAATACGTAATTACGTACAACCTATGCTTGTACCTACACAAAATTACATTTTACAGAATGGCACCTAAGCATCAAACAGGCAAACGGACTTCATTCAGGTGTTTATCTGGCTTATTTTTCCTCTATAAGCAATGGCGTCGCGCGTCGCCGCGTGTCGGATACTAAGAGTTGCATGCTTCTCTAGAGCTAGACACTTGAATGAAGTTGTCAGTAGGGCACTAGGGCCGTTGGTGAACCTTTGTGTATTGAAAACAAAAACAGGATGGCATGGCAGTATTTGTTCTTCTAATGACAGGCGCCAACAGAACGATGCACAGCAATGTGCATCTGGAATTCTGGATTGAGATCCAGATCCTTTGGAAACGAAATATAAGACTTCTATGGAAATTAGTTAAAATAGTAAAAACTTGAAAAAATATATAATTATGTAATCTGTCATTTTGTGGCGGCGGCCATCTTGGACCGATTTTAATCAAACATAGCTAAGAACAAAACACACACAAATTAATAACACGCCGTCGTTTTTGCGTCGGGGGTTAAAAAAAATATAACTCAGAGATCGTATTTTTAGAGATTTCGCTTACTATGCCATTTTACGCATGTGTCTGGATTGAGGGCCCAAATTATTAAATCATAACAGTTTTAATTCACGTTTAAGGGATTCATGCCCCATCCCTTAAAGATTTTATAATTTTTTAACCGACTTCCAAAAAGGAGGAGGTTCTCTATTCGACTGATTACTCGAAGACGCCTGAACCGATTTGAAAAAATCTTTTTTTGTTTGAAAGGGTATACTTCCAAGTTGGTCCCATAGAAATATTGTCATGATCTGATCACGAACTTCGGAGATATGGAACGGAACTCCTCAATAAATGATAGCAAATGGACTGGGATTTCTGAAATCTATTGTCTGTCTATTGTTTACACCAGTTCATAACATTACATCACGCCACCGCACCGGTACGCTGTGAAGGGGTAAGCACAAGTGAACCACTAAAAAGTGAAAAATAAAAACTTTTTTGCAAAAAAATAGAACCGACTTCAAAAAAGTGAAATAGTACATTGTTATCCAAGGGGTGAAAGTAACTTATTTAGTCCCGAGACGGGGTTTGGCGCCCAAGCGTAGCGCGGGCGCTAATAGCTCGAGGGACTAAATAAGTCTTTAACCCGAGGTAAACACTGTGCTTTTCATTACGAATACAAGGAAAATAAAAACAAAAACACGAAACCACTCGAAAAAAAAATGAAGATCGGATCGCCGCTTTCCCGCCTATTTTGTTTTTAGGGTTCCGTAGCCAAATGGCAAAAAACGGAACCCTTATAGTTTCGCCATGTCTGTCTGTCTGTCTGTCCGCGGATAATCTCAGTGACCGTTAGCACCAGAAAGCTGAAATTTGGTACCAATATGTATATCAATCATGCCGACAAAGTGCAAAAATAAAAATTTAAAAAAACATTTTTATTAGGGTACCTCCCCCAGACGTAAAGTGGGGAGCGATTTTTTTTTTAATTTTGACCCTGACGTGTGATATATTGTTGGATAGGTATTTAAAAATGAATAGGGGTTTTCTAAAATCATTTTTTGATAATATTAATATTTTAGGAAATAATCGCTCCGAAAGTCAAAAACAATGTGTCCCCCCCCCCCTCTAACTTTTGAACCATAAGTTTAAAAAATATGAAAAAAATCACAGAAGTAGACCTTTATATGAACTTTCTAGGAAAATTATTTTCAACTTGATGAGTTGAATAGTTTTTGAGTTATATAGCACTTTTTCAAAAAAACGCAAATGATAACTTTGTTTTTCATACAAATACTATGAAAAACAAAGTTATTTTTGCTGACGAAAAATGTTGGTATTTTTAATGGTCTGGGAAGCTACGGAACCCTACAGTGAGCGTGGCCCGACACGCTCTTGGCCGGTTTTTTTTTTCTGTCGCCGGCTATTCAGCCTTTATTTTCACTATCGTCACTGAAAAAATAGTAAATATTTTGCCCAAATTTTTGTTATTTTAAAGAAATATTTGTGACTAAATTATACTAACTAATTTAAAATAATTATATTCTTTAATTAATACTGAATTTTATGTTATTTCAATTTTACATCGCGCTGTAATTTACAGCCTGTTTAGAAGTCGGAACATGGTTCAATAGAAATGTGAAAATAGAACTAGATTTTTTTTAAGAATGTGACAGCTGTCAGTTGAAAGTGATTCTCCCTAGGGCTGAAAAGTATTACTTTCAGCCCGCTCCTCAGGCAACTTCAGACCTACTTTCCGAGTATGAGTAATGAAAAATAACTTTAGCTTCAGAAGTCGGTGACAAAAAAACTTAATAAATCAATCAAACAATGGTCACCGACTTCTGAAGCTAAAGTTATTTTTCACTTTTTTGAAGTCGGTTCTATTTTTTTGCAAAAAAGTTTTTAACTAGTATCAGTCTCATGTCTTATCCAGATGCACATGATGCATCACACAGCACTCTTTGTATCCATGTTGCACTATTGTTATTTTTGAAAAGAGTTGTTTTGTTTGTCCTTTTTCTCAAACAACACATTATACTTACACAAAACATGATATTCATAAATTCATAATATATCTCAAAAGGTCTTCATTTATGGAAACTAGATGAGGGCCTAGATAAAAGAATCGACCTTTTTGAATTTGGTACCTACCAAAATAAAATGAAACAAGTTAGCATTATAATTTTAGAACATGGAAACAATCACCTTACTGGTGACTAACATTTTGTGTGACAATAAACCTATGACATCATGTACTTGTTTACCTTGTTTTTGCGTTTACAAAGACTGTCACGAAGAATGGTTAACGTACTAAATTGTGTAAGTGACCACGGATGACAGGCTGGATCTCTTCTTCAGTTTAACAGATGTTTGTTTTTACAAACCAATAACTACCTCTTGCGAATTTGTTGGTGACAGTGACAGCCAAAGCCTCAGGTAGCACTAGCATGTCGTCGCCGCCGAGTCGACTTTTTATTTGAAATCTTCTTATTTGGGTACCTACCTAGTTAGTGCCCCACCTGAAGATTTTATTCTGCCCTTGGGGCCTCTGACCTGACTTTACATGCTAGCAACAAATATTTCTCAGGCATGCTGGTTTTCTCACAATGTTTTCCTTCACCGACGCATGGGATAATTGACAATATGCACATGGATCCTAAAAATCAGAAATGCTTGTCTTGGGTTCAAACTTAAGTCCTATGATTTGGCACCATAATATTGTGTTTCTAACTTTTGCATTCATTATTATCCTAGGGGTGAAAGTCAACTCGAACTGTTGGCGCCCTCACTACGTTCGTGCGCCAAACCCCGTCTCCAAATAAGTCTTTAACTCGAGGTAAACACTGTGCTTTTCAATACGAATATAAGGAAAATAAAATAAAAACATAGATCAATCGAAAAAAAAAACCAAGATGGGATTGCAATCCGAGCCTATTTTGTTTTTTTTTTCTGTGGCCGGCCCTTTCAGCAATTACTTTTAATTTTCATCATTGAAAAAATGGTTAATATTTTGCCCAAATCTATAGTATTTCAAATAAATAGTTGAAAATAAATTATTATGAAGTTATTTAAAAAATATATATTCTTTAATATTAGTACGAGTATTTAACATTAAGTTATTTTAATTTTAAATCGCACTGTAATTGAGAGGCTGTTTAAAAAATTGAAACATGGTTCAATAGAAATCTGAAAATAGAACTAAGTAGGTTTTTTTTTAAATAATTTGACAGCTGTCAGTTGAAAGCGATTGTCCCTAGGGCTGAAAAGTATTACTATCAACCCGCTCTTCAGGCAACTTCAGACCTACTTTCCGAGAATGAGTAATAATGAAATAGTTATTTGTTATACAAGAGTGCAAAGTTGCTTTTTAACCGTGTGCTCAATTTTGACGACCTAGCAAGCGAAAGATCCTAAAATTGAGTCACGAGCGCAGCGAGTGATTCAAATCTTAGAGCCTTATCACACTAGCGGATTGCCAGCGGATTCAAAGCGAAGCGGTGGCGCAACGAATTCGTCGCGAATAGCAGCGTGGACTCCATTTGTACTGTCTCGTACAAACGCCACTCGCCAGTCAAAAGTTCGAAGAACATTATTTTTGAGCAAATTTAAGCAAATATTCAAATTGTGCTTATAAATTCAGTATCATAGATAAACATGATTATTTAAAACTAATTTTTACTTTTATTAACAACTGATAATCTCAAATGTGTGTCTCTTTCGTCTCCGGCGTCTTCGAAGTAACAAAGCCAACAGCAGTGTTTCTGCTTCGGAAACCATTTTGTTACCGAGTGTATTGTACGTTGTCAATTCGCGACGAATTCGTTGCGCACCCGCGGCGAATTCGCTGCGCCTCCGCGGCGAATTCGTTGCGCCACCGCTCCGCTTTGAATCCGCTGGCAATCCGCTAGTGTGATAAGGCTCTTTAGAATCTTGAGCGTTAGCGAGGGAATCAAAAGAGCATGAGGTGAAAAATCTTTGCACTCGAGTGCAACACGTAACTTTTCATCCCACATTGACCCCTCCTTCTCTCCACACCGCGTGAGTTGACTACCATCGCATGCATTTCACGAAAAATAATGCGTTTTATTGTAAGCAGTATGTTCATTTGACAATAATTCGAGACTTTACAATATCGCTAGTGATATTACAATATAACGTATTTGACAATTTTACGGTGTATACAACATTAGACAAAACAGTAAAAATCACGTTTGTTGTATGGGAGCCCCCCTTAAATATCTATTTTATATTTTTTTGATTCTTTATTTTTAAAGCAAATATACAACTAAATTTTCTGAGAATATTTGAAGCGTCTACCTGATGCCGTTATTAATATCTAACAAAAAACGGCTTGAAAAATCACGTTTTTTGTATGGGAGCCCCCCTTAAATATTAATTTTATTGCGTTTTTAGTATTTATTGTTAAGTAGGTATAGTGGCAACAGAAATATATCATCTGTGAAAATTTCAACTGTCTAGCTATGACGGTTCATTAGAACCTGGTGACAGACAGGAGGACAGTCGTCTTATTATTAGGGTCCCGTTTTAACCCTTTGGGTACAGGACCCTAAAAAGTGACACAAATATTGTCATCAGTGCTGTAGCTATTCTGAGCAAGATGAAAGTGATTTGAAAAGTATTGTAAAAATCTGATGATAAGTTTTTCATGTTCATGTAATTGTTTTTTAAAATTCAATTAAAACATATATACTTACTATTTAAATTCAATAAAAAAGCTACCGCATAAACTACCAAAAAATGAAAACTATCTTGTCAAATTTACATCTACCTAGATATGCACAAACTCTATAAAAAAGCTACCGCATAAACTACCAAAAAATTAAAACTATCTTGTCAAATTTACATCTACCTAGATATGCACAAACTCTATATTTTGAAATCAGTCAGTTGAAAAGGTGTTGAGTCAGATAATATTGAGAAATCATTTACTTGTGACACCATTAACATTATGTTTAAGTGGAGGTAGTGACAGACATGGTTATCAGCATTCTTTTTCCTTAACCTACATACATAATTTATCAATAAATATTTTATCAATAGAAAAATACAGCAAGCCTTTACCTGGTAAATGGGCAGAAACACTTCAAATGATATTCTTTCATCAGGCTTCAAGTGTAGGGTGCATTTCTTCACATCAGACTCAGTAGGGTTCTGTCCCAGAGCTCGCAGCGCATCCCCAATCTGTGCTACATGGATCTTGCCATCTCCACGCGAATCAAATAGTTGGAATGCTTCCTGGAATTCTACAAACATTTAATCTTCACTAATGAGAAATATAATAAGAATAAAACGGCATGGCCATGGCGCAGATGACGAGGAAAAGGATACCTTCCACAGAGGTGAGCTTCAGCTTGGTCGGCGGCTCGTACATGAACATGTTGCGAGGGCGTGTGGCGACGCACTAAGCGAACAAGCGCGCGAGCGAGGCCGACGGGCCAGGCGACACACCTGGATCGCTTTAAAATACAGACCTTATAAGGAAACTAGGGCGCTTGTAACAACCACCGCTTTCGGTAAGACGTTGATTGACATGACATGAGTCACGGTTTAAGCGTGAGTGTCACAACGCAAGTCGCCTCTCTGCGTTTACTGCACGAGACACCCGAGTGCAGCACGGGCTTACTGCACACAGTGATGGCAAGCACCGGCATCGCGAGCCTTGCAGATAACAGATATTGACGACTCACCTGCCAGTTGATCTTCTGAATATCCAGCCTGTAACAAATTCACATATAAGTCTAAGTACCTTCAGAGTTTTTGCATTACTTCTGCATTAATAATCCTCCTAATTTACCATGTTATTTGTAATTTTATCCTCCTCGATATTATAGAACAATAATTATTTTTTTGATGAATATGAGTCATAAACAAGTCACGTATTCAGGTATATAGCACAGAGTATATAATCACTACGTTTAGTATATAGTCAACAAACACCACAGATAAGATATTAGTAGCTAGCTAACAAACACAGTAAAGATCAAGATTCTCATTCGTTCAAAAAGTTCAAACTTCAAATTTTCAATGACAATCAAAGAGAACTTGTACAAGGATATTTTAGCCCGCGGCCAAAATGGGAACTAATACCGTCGTTTGCCTTTTTTACCCGAATACGGCGAAGCCAACAAAAGGAAGGATTATGATTTTGGCAGTTAATGTATTTGGATGTTTAGATTTACGTATTTTCCACAGTAGTGCCTAAACTATTCATCCGATTTTGATGACTAAGGTGTCAATCGATTCGTTATTATGGCCTCTGTCTGTGTCGGATGTTTGATTTTGTTTTTTTTTGCTTTAAAGGTGAATTAGTCGGGAGTGTTCTTACCTATATCACTATCACTACATAGGTACTCGTATTATAAAACAAAGTCTCCCGCCGCGTCTGTCTGTGTCTATGTATGCTTAGATCTTTAAAACTACGCAGCGGATTTTGTTGCGGGTTTTTTTAATAGATAGAGTGTTTCAAGAAGGTTTTAGTATATAATTTTAAAGATGGCCGCCACAACAAAATTGCGGATTACATTTTTATTCAACAACTAAGGAGGAAGGAATCACACCATGATAAATTGAAAATTCAAGATGGCCGCCAGCACAAAATGGCGAATTTCGGATTTTTTTTCTAAAATAAAATTAGCGAAAGTTAAATCTTATATCATCAGCTGTCCTGTTAAGTCCTGTTAAAATCAATTCAGCCGTTTCGGAAATTAACCGGGAAAAAACAGAGACGAAAATTGAAAAAAAGTGTCGCAAATATTTTCTGCATTTCAGTAAAAAGTTGTTATTTTGAAAATACAATCAGACACTTCAATTTTATTAATTTGCATAGACAGCCACATCCATTATTTTATTACATTTAATAGAATTTTACCCCTCAGTCATAAACTGCGTCATGGTTCTATTGGCACGCGGACATAGTTAAGCTAGGTTCCTATTGCTGTGTCGGGGTGTATCGGGTCGTCGTCTGTTGTGTCGCGGAGTGTTCATACTAATGTGTTGTCTTGTGGCGCAATATGTCGCATTTTTAGATCATTCTCATTTTAAGAGTTGTGGAGTGAATACGTGTTTTAAAATGGAATCGTCTGACAGTGATTTCGATGAAGATATTCAATTTTTTCTATAGATGACTCTTCTAAAATATGTAATGAAAAATAAATAATATCTAATATTCTTATATTCCTTACATTTCGTGTCATAGAGAACTTTGCATTGCCGTACTAATTCAATAAGTTCATCAGACATTTTAAAGAACGAAAAACAGAATTAAAATAATTGCATGAACTGTGTTCCCTCGCAATAACGCGTCGTAAATGATAGCACAGATTAGATATTAGTAGAATGATAGATTCACATTAGTGTGGCGAGACAGGTCCCCCACCACCTCTCTGGCGCGATCGGGCGTCGAGCGAAAGTACTGCGACAGAACGCGCCACAACACAACACAACCTAATAATGTGAATCTATTCATAGTAAATGAACGTAAGCGATTGCGTTCTGGCGCGCCCCGACACACCCCGACACAGCAATATGAATCTAGCTTAGAACTATATCGCTGAAACTAAAGCAGCGCCCCCACTAGGGCAACGCGGCTCGTGGGGACGCGGGTTAACGCTGCCATCTTTCAATCCAATCCATTTTATTTTATTACGGCAATTTGTGTCAATGTTGATATCAGAATGATGTGTTATTCATGAAGACTTGTGCGAGAAATAAAACAAAATGTGATATAAAACAAAACTGCGGGCTATACTGAACTTAGAACTTACTTTCTCACCTCACTAGTGATTTCGTTAACAATTTCATGGGTTATAATTTGTTTTCACGTAAAAAAATATAAAATATATATATGATGAGACATTTTCTCTTTGAGTATTAAAAAAAAAAGTATCCAAGAACTCTGTAGATGGCGTTGGACTGACTACGCTACTAGATGCCGAAGCCAAAACGCTTGAAAAAAAAAACATAGGGAATAACTTACCAAGTTCAGCGCCATCTATCCAGCGACTAGGGAATAATTTAAAAAGAAAATCCCTGATTGGAAATGTGATTGCTGTTCTTGAATCATTTTATATCTAATCTAATAGATAAGTATTATTTGGACTGATTCACGATTAAAAGAGGAGTTACCTGATTGGGTGATTTTGTGATTGCTGTTTTCGAATCATTTTATATCTAATCTAATAGGTACTATTTGGACTGATTCACGATAAAATAAATATCGCTGGACATTAACACACAGCGTCGTCTAGTGCCACACCAAGCAAGGCTTGTGTCGTGGACACCAGATAGTTGATATACTACTTTATATACCTTTTTTGTTTGTAAATACATCCTTATTAAAACATATAAACATCCATGACTCGGAAACAAATGTCCATGCTCATCAAACAAAAATTTGCTCCTACCGGGACTCGAACCCAGGACCCTAAGAACGTAAGGCAGCCTCACTACCACTACGCCATTCGGGTCGTCAAAGAGGAGTTACATAATAAAAATGCATCAGTGGCAGGGAACAAAGCAGTTTTGATTAAGAGTTATGCAAAAAAAGGTTGAGTTTGGTAAACGATATTGTCTTCGAGTCTGCCAAGATAAGGCCAAGATCTGTTTCCGACTTTCAGATTTGATTCATATGACCGTTTAAATTTTTATGTCAACCCAGCACAGCCAGCCACACATGCAGCCTAGCACATGTCTCAGTGTCAGTGTCGACCATTTTCTTCTTAAAAAGATATCAATACCAATTCCTGCTCTCAACAAGTATTCTAAGTAATACAGTTGTCTAGTCTAGAGCACAACATTGCGTCAGAAACGTAAATCGTGACAGGGCAAAATGGGGCAAGTCGATCATGCGGCATCTGGGTGTGATAAAAAGGCAGTTTTTCATCCCAGGTAATTAGTAATGTTTGTTTTGCTTTTTATATAAAGCAGGACAGATATGATACATAATGTCGATTTTGCTTTTGTCTCTTCCTGTCGTTATTTTTTTTTGTATGAGGGATTTTCTTTTTCAACTCTTCCCTAGTCGCTGGATAGATGGCACTGATCTCGATACGTTACTGCAAGGAACAAAGCGTCACATAATTTGTTTTCAAGCGTTTTGTCTTTGGCACCTAGTAACGTAGTCAGATCAACGCTATCTATCGAGATCATGGAAACTATTTTTCTTTTTAGTTAAATTCTCAAAAATAAAACCTCTCATCCAAAACATGCTAACCAACTCTGCTACCTCCAGAACTCTTACCTCTTAGTCTAAACTATGGAAATAATATTTTCTAACCAAAACTAAGCAACGTAATGAAATTTAGAAAATTCAAATATGCATTTCATTGAACTTGTGTGATCAATTATTTTGGGTGCAAAAACGTTTATTTTTACACCTTAGATTATAAACCTCAAGTTTTTTTGGCATTTTTACTCAAGAAAAAAAAAAAAAAAAATGTACGATTTTTATGTACCTTACAAAGTCTGTCAAAAGTAAGTCTGGCAACATTTCATAATAAACGAATGCGCTCCACTGGCAAGTCTTGTATGGGTTTAACGCATACCTAGATCATTTACTTGAATGAAGACTCTTTGCCAAGACATTTACAGGCTGTATTTATTTGCTTGCATTTTTACGAAACTTATTTTTTTTCTTTCGGTAATAATAGTGACTTGTCAAAAACCTATATTTTTCCTGTATTTTTGGCAGGAATAAAAAAAAACAACTGTTTATCAAATGAAACACTAAAGGGAACATTAATAGCCAAGCAATTAAAAAGAAAAAATGAAAATTGCACGAAGTATAAAGCAACAAAAGAAATGTTAAATAATTCATATTATTGGGCTTACAAAAGTTTTCTGTGGTCATTCACAAAACTTTTATAAGCCTAATAAATAGTGTTATTGCATTTTTTTTGTAATATTGAACGACTTTTAGTTGCCAAACTCTGAAGTACCCGATTACCCATTTTCCCAGAGACGGTGGGACGAGCCCTACTGAACACGTCTGCTACTACTGCTGAGCGTGCGCGCCTGCTGGCTGTGGGTGAATGGGAGTCGGGTTTTTGGCTTCACGCACTACCTTCGTCGAACACAGGCAGGTTGCTCGACGACACCACTTTCCGCCTCGCTGTTGCTCTACGCCTAGGCGCTCCATGTTGTTCTCCTCACCGCTGTCACTGTGGTGAAGTTGTCAACAGCCTCGGACACCACGGCCTGTCATGCAGCCGATGTGCGGGCCGATTTGCGCGGCACGCGAACTTGAATGACATCATCCGCCGATCTCTTGTTACCGTCGGTGTTCCAGCTTTATTAGAACCCAATGGTTTGGCACGCGACGATGGCAAGAGACCGGACGGATTGTCTTTTTTTCCATGGAAGATGGGTAGGCCTCTAGTGTGGGACGCTACATGTGTCGATACTCTTGCGCCTTCCCATCTTCCTAGTTCATCGTGCTGTGCAGGCGCTGCCGCTGCGGCTGCGGAGAACCTCAAGCGGCGTAAGTATAGTAACCTTATTGGTAACTATATTTTCGAGCCGTTTGGGGTTGAAACTCTAGGACCGTGGGGTCCGAGTGCTCACAGCCTTTTCAAGGAAATTTCCAAACGCTGATGACACTTCCCGTGATCCTAGGGCAGGCTTTTATCTCGGCCAAAGGCTTAGCGTTGCCATCCAGCGTGGCAACGCTGCCAGTCTCTTGGGGACATTAACAGTTGACAGCGTAGAGGAGGAGTTTTTTGACACCATTTTTTAAGTTTTTAGTTTAATTTAGGTAGTTTAGTTAATTTTAGCAAATTGTAAATAATGTAAGTTCTGTATTGAATAATAGTGAGATCTTTTAGTAGCATATATCAGAATGAATACAACAATTTTTTAATATAAACTTTGTACTTCTAGGTTGTACGATCTCTTCATTCAAAATTTCCTTGGCATACGATTTTTTTGTAGCTGGCGCGCTGGCGTACGATCATACGTTTTTTGCACCTGGCAGCCCTGATTCGGCTAGCGAATCAGCGACAATCAGCAAGAGCGAGCGAATGGCGAATGGCGATTGGTTCGTGAACGGACGGACGGGCGTTGAAGAAAAGAAAATGGCAAAATGGTGTGATCCATTGATCTTATTTAGAAGGTTAGTGTTCAGGAGATAATATTATTATTTAAGTCTTACGTACCTAGTTATTATTTCGTACTATAGAATTCTTCAAACTAAGCGATAATTTTCGCGATTTCGGAAACGATTACCGTTATCGCATTGTGTGGCAAGTCGTCGACGGACAGGCGACGGCGCCGTTCGGCTTTCGCTTTGTTCACTCATCTCCACGTGCCTTCCGCCATTTAGAGCGCATTTATCGGCAGATTGATGCAAATCGAACGAATTTTCATCGTCAAATAGATTAAAACTCAAGGATACGATCTCACGATTACGTATTTTCAACTATTTGGATCAATCGATGACGAAAAATAATAAAGCCGCAACCCGGCGGCGTGGTCGTGTTCGGCGGCAACATCGGGTGCAGTAGCAGGCAGCCCGCAGCAGCGGTGAGCGGCGTGCAGGCTTCACCTGTGTAGCAGCATGTGAGCGTGGGCGCGCCCGCTGGTGCTGACAGTGCGTTATGTTGCAGGTGACAGCGCGAGGCGGGGCGATGGCTGCCGGCGCCGAGTTCGTCGAGGGCTGGCTGGTCGCACAAGTGTTGGGAGAAGGTGCTTATGGCGAGTAAGTGGATTTCTACTTAGTGTTATGTCTTCATTCAGCCGTTACGCATCCGAAAATTATTCAAAAATAAGAAGAGTACCTACTTTCACGTTATGTACCAAGTATTTGGCCTGCGCTATTTGGCGTTCTACCCTGATGGTTTCTTCTCGTAGATGGCATTATTATAATAAAAACACTAGCAAAACACGTCGTAAACTTGAAACAAACGTGTTCAGGAATCATATCTGTAAGATTTACATGTTAAAAAGAGAAGATTAATTTCTTTTTTCAGAAAGGTTTTAGATATTTTTAAAACGAAACTATTATGTACGTACGTACTTACAATTGTACATAATATTTATCATCACCTCTGAAACTCTTTGTTTTACACTAAAATATTCAACCTGCAACAACACCTGAACTACATTTTACAAGTTCACATTCAGGTTTGCCATATTTAATTGTAAAGAATGTCACATGTTTAGATCTGTGATGGGACTAATTACCAGGGATTATTTCTGCTATTTTTCATACAATTACTATCAATATCAAAATTTCAATTATTATGGTAATATTTTTTAAATTCTAAAAAGCAAAACAATTTTTGGTCAACATAGATAACACTTGAGAGAAGATTACTCTAAAATCTCTTTTATTAACAATGACAATGTGAGCTATTATTGATCGAAGAATGTGAGTAAGAAAATACATTTGGTTGAACACAATTCAAGTAAACAGAAATAAACAAAAATAAGCTTTTGTACCTACACCTTCTTGTCAAAATAAAGTCGCTGAGCAAAAGTGGTCAATGGATGGACATCTATCTTTGAATAGAATTAAGCCGATCTTGTCAAGAATATTCCTTTCATCGGAGTAGAGAAATGACTTGATCAATAAAAAAAAAACGAAATATTGACTCTCGGAAGGATATCCATTGAGCAAAGTTTTGCGCATGCATGTGTATTCAGGAGTTCATAAAGGTGAGCAGAATCATGCAGTGATACTCTTGGTCTGTCCCACAACTGACTTGAACATATCTTCTAGGGGCCTGTATGTTTGTCTATCAGTCACACCTCAATAACAGCTGACGGTTTTGGAGCCCTAGGGTTGGTTGTATTTATCTCAGTATTACCTGTCTGGGGGATAACTTATAACCTCCACGTATTTGGACAGGGCATTAGGCCGTGTCCTAATTAATAGATCGTCGCGTTGATTTTGTCCGACGAACGTGTCTCCGCGCCTAGAGGCTGGAGGAAATAAAGCAGGGACAAAATAACGATCACTTCTAATCGAACACAACTTGATGGTCCGCACCACTTCGTCGGTCTATCCGATGGTCTGTCACAGGTGCCTATTTCTAGGAGTATCTAAAGGTGATGTTATCGGCCGGTAGGGTTTTACACTTTTTTTTTCAGAAGACTGGATGGAGGATAAAAAATTACAATTAAGTGTGTCTCAAAGGAAACGTATTTCTTAGAACTCTATTACTGATTTTCGTGGCTGATGCTGTACGGTAGGCGAACACGGAACTAGATAGACACTGCAATTTGGTAAGAGAAAAAACACGACGCGAGCGAGTCACGGCGGCTCGGCGCATCCTTGAAAGTTTATCCACCTCGCGCGGTCACTGCCGCCGCCGCCTCCGCCGAGCGTTGTTCTATGACAACCTTGTATTTTCGGCGCACAAGTTTGCACAATAGCACATTGCGTTCGCACCCGCGTGAAACTCGCAGTAACACACGTTGCCGGCGTCGACTGAAATTTGTCGTGTTGTGTGGTGGCAGAGTGCGGTTGCTGGTGCACGCGCGCAGCGGCGCCGCCGTGGCGCTGAAGGTGGTGCGCGGAGCGGGCGAGGCGGGCGCGGGCGCGGGCGAGGCGGGTAGCGCGGCGGCGCGCGAGGCCGCGCTGCACCGCGCGCTGCGCCACCCGCACGTGCTGCGCTGCCTGGGCGAGCGCACGCACCAGGGCCTGCACTACATGTTCCTGGAGTACGCGCCGGGCGGTGAGCTCTTCGACCGCATCGGTGAGCGCGCGGGCGAGGGCGGGTGATAGCGCGCGCGCGAGCCTGTCTGACCGCGACTGTGTGCAGAGCCGGACGTGGGCATGCGCGAGGACGAGGCGCGGCGGTACTGGTGCCAGCTGCTGGACGGCCTGCAGTACCTGCACGGCCGCGGCGTGGCGCACCGCGACATCAAGCCCGAGAACCTGCTGCTCGACAGCCGCGATCAGCTCAAGATCTCCGACTTCGGCATGGCGACGCTCTTCAGGTGAGCTGCTTTCTGTATTGTACTCCGATGCCCGTGCTCACTATTTCAGCTGCCTGTCAGTATTATTTAATTAATATCTCGAGTTTTCTATCAAACAGTAACTAAGACCATATAGTTCAGTGTCTGACACTCGATAGACGGACAAAATTACGCGATCAGTGGATCTGTCTTTTGCCATCTACTAATGACTGTTTAGGTTATTCATGTTTTAACACTAACAACCTAATTTATTACTGTGATGACTATGAATGAAATTGTTCAATCCGGATAAACTAAGTAGGTATCTAGCTAGAGACTGGATGTACATAATTATATTGCTGGATTGATATTGTTAGCATAAAAAACAGAAATTTACAACATATATACAACATAATTAGGTACACAAATAGTTTTAATGTTGTTTCATTTTTTTTTTTCAATAGTTTTAGGGTTCCATACCTCAAAAGGTAAAAAAGAAACCTTTCTATGATCACTTGTCTGCCTGTCATCTTTGAATTTCTCAGGAACGGGTGGACCAATCAAGTTGAAATTTATACCAGATACTGAAGTCTATAGTATAGTATTTGCGTGCTGCGCGAGCTGCAAGCAGCTCGCGTGCTAGTAGTGGTCGATTTTTCACTTTAAAACCCCTAAATGTAGTAAAAATGTCGGACATAACCTTAATTAAAAGAAGTCACTTATCATTTAACTCTAGTGAAATGAAATGCCAAATAAAGCCCAAAAGGACCCGGAAGGGTTTAACTTCATTATGCTCGTAATCATTCTATATCAGCACCTCTAAATCAGGGTTGTTACGGATGCAAAAATTTAGACATCCGCGGATGCAGATGCGGATGCGGATTCGATGCGGATGTGATGCGGATGCGGATGCGGACTTTGGGATTTTAAAAGGATAATTATTTACATTTTAAGTGCATAAATAACTGAAAACGCACTTAAAACATTGTGCTGATGTATGGATTGAATAATACAGGGGTCGTAGACGTGTTTAAATTAAAATTCTAACAATAAAAACGTGTATTAAAAAAAAAAATTAAAAAGTTGGAACTTTGGCCCCCAATATCTCCGTAACTAGAAGGTTCCCAGGTATGGTGTAGAACAAAAAAAATATCGCAATGACGGGGAGAACAAGTGGTTTTTGGATTCGTTAAGAGGTTTACACCCTTTATATTAACCCAGCTCCACTAAATAGTTGTTCGCTGGGAACACTGGCTGGTAGGGGTGATAAATATAAGAATTATAAATTCACAACGGTTAACTTTACACCGACTAAGTGGATTTTCATCTAAATCCACTCTTTTTTTGTTACGATAAATAGCTAACTAATTCTTTGCGGAGAAGAGCATCGGGGCTACCGTTGTCCGGTTCTCCTTTAACGCGAACCTCGCTGGAAAAAAAAGAATATTTAAAACGATAAACTTTACCTACAATAAAACGTATTACCGGTGTAACATAATGGCATTTACCTGACGATTTCCCAATAAACAATTACTTAATGATTCACACAATATCACAATAACATTCAAAATCTATCTATACGAAAAGTAATCCACAGCGCAAACAAACACGTTATGAAAAAAAAAAGACGTTATGATTTATTTACAATAAACAAATGATGCACCACAACAAATGATCCGAATCCACCAATTTTTTTGCTCCTGTTGGTCATTGTCACGTGCGAACGGCACGCGCCACTCGCCGGTCACGTCCATTTTTTTTTCTTGTCGCAAGATGTATTATATTCGCATCCGCATGAAAATCCGCATTGATTATTGCGGATGCGGATGCGCATGCAGAAGTCCAAATCTATGCGGAAGCTCCGCATTTGCGGATGCGGATGCGAATATTCGCAACATCCCTGCTCTAAATCACTCGAAAACGATACTCATAAGTAGGTCAGTATGAAAACCCCTAAAACATTCTATTGGGAGTGGGGTGAAGAGGGGGAGAGGGAGTTTCCAAAAATGATTTTGACTAATTCACAGCCCTTTCTTATTCTTAATTACACACAAAAAATAACAAATATAGATATTAATTGCATTAATATAGCTTATGTATACAAAGGCGAGCTTAACCCAGAGTCTGATTTTATTACAGCAAACCTAATTTTGAACGCGAGATTTGCAAAAGAGATTACTTACGAATGTGCATTTACATTACATCCTAAATTAATTAAACTTATAAACTAAACTAAACTACATACATACAATAAAATATACGTAATACATACAGCCTAGATATTGTACAGGGTGGAATTTTGCAATGCAAACTGCCCGCGTAACATGACCACCGTAGACACGACAGAGAGTCGACAAATCTTTTGTTAATCTGTCATTTTGTCGATTCAATGACAGATGAACAAAAGATTTGTCGAGTCTCTCGTTTCTCCGGTGGTCATGCTAAGCGGGCTGGAGGGAAAGTACCTACTCGAAATTCTGGAGATATCAAATTAACTCAAAGGAAAAATTCCTTTATTTTTAAAAGAAGCAAATCTGCATTCACAGACTTTCGACAATTCGTTTGCCACACTCGGGAATCAAAATCGACCCAAGTTGAAAAAAAAACATCCTGTACTTTTTGACATCAATCGATAGCGTCAATCTTACGGATCAAATATCTTTAACAAACATAATAAGTTAAATGAAGGGAAAACCATGAAATCTAAAGAACAGTTAAGTCATAAGTCATTTAATCATTTGTTAACATAGGTACAATAAGGGCCATGTTCACCAAAAACATGACGGACGATTATCTAAAAACAGCTGACACATTTTTGTATGGGAATATGTCACATTGACAGCTGTTTTTAGATAATCAGACTGTTATATTCTCGGTGAACATGGACCTAAATAGTTGTTTTAAAAGATTACAAGCGCGCTATGTTATGCCCGAAGGAAATTCAAAAAATTCCGAAAAAAACCCGAAATTCAATTTGATAAATTCAACAAAGAGAAAGCACTTTTATTCATGGTTTCTCTTTCAGTTAATTTATTACATTTGTTAGAGATTTGATCCATATGATTGACTCTATCAATTGATGTCAAAAAGGTACAGAATGTTATTTTGTCGAACTATTATAGTCGATCCATCCCGGGTTAGATGCCCGAGTTTGGCAAGTACATATGTCACCGTAAAATTGTCAAACACTTTATATTGTAATCTCTCTAGCGATATTGTAAACTCTCGAAATATTGTCAAACGAACATACTGCTTACAATAAAACGCATTATTTTTCGTGAAATGCATGCGATGGTAGTCAACTCACGCGGTGTGGAGGGAAGGAGGGGTCCCCCTTGCCCAGTGGTACAACTCTCATGAACAGATAATGTACCATTCCTGAGAAATACCGATTAATATAACCTAACCTTAAAACACTTTATATTCCCCTAAAAAGCGTAGTCGACGTAGCCCCGCTTCGCGGGGCCCCTATTTCCGAGTGCAGGGTTTGAAGGAACCTAACGGGGGCGTGCCCCAAGTCCGGATTTGGGGGCAGAGATACTTCCGTATGTTGAGTTAAAAATATTTCGAGAGTTTACAATATCGCTAGAGAGAAACACGTTATATTGTAATATAACGTGTTTGACAATTTTACGGTGACATATATAGGGTGTAAACCGAAACCGTCATCACAAAGCCGTTAACCAAGCATTCTGTACATCAAATCAGTGAAACCAAAACTGAGTGAGTAGAGACACTAGTCCACTGTAACTTAAACATCACTTTGATTCAAGTCACTAGTATCAGCGACCCAGCTACACTAGGGTGGGTATACTTTGTTTATTTACAATACAGAACCTAGGTACGATGACACACAGGTCCTCATCCAGTACCATCACAGAATTTTTTCTAAGTAACTTTACGCAAAAATTATTGCTGGGAAACAACTTTTTTTTTGGGGTCACTAATCACGTTTTGGGATATAACTCAATGTAACGCACTCAAAACATTGTGCTGATGGATGGATTTGAATAGTACGGGGTTCGTGGAGGTATTTAAAGTAAAAATCTTGCAATAAAAACTTATATTTAAAAAAAAACTTGTCAAAAAGTTGTAACTTTGACCCCCAATATCTCCGTAACTAGAAGGTTCCCAGGTATGGTGTAGAACAAAAAAATTATCGCATTGACGGGGAAAACAAGTGCCTTTCGGCTTCGTTAAGAGGTGTTTTACAGCCTATAACAGGGTTACTGGTTAAGTCGACCGAGATCTGTTAACCTTTTGACCGCCACAGCATAAACGCTCGCGCGTGCCCTTCACGCCAAGCCACAATTTTATCTACTATTTTGTCACGTATTTGTGTCGTTTGGCGTACAGGGCACGCGCTTGCTTGTCACGTATATGTGACAATGGCGTCCAAAAGGTTAAGAGGTTGAAGTTTGCATCATTTCTGACTGATTTGACTATCAAACATCATACCCCAAACTGAACCGTTTTTTAAAAAAGAAGTTTAAAGTTTTTACATATAATTGACGAATTTTTTGTCTATTGTCCAATTATTTTGTAATTTGTGCCTCTAATTTATTTGATCAATTTTTGTGAAGTAGATAAGTTGTTTCATTATTCTCAACACGAAAATCGCAAGTAACTTAACAAACTGGGTCGTACTCGTAGATTGAAGGTTAGAAAAAGGATTCAATTCGTAAAAAGTATTTTATTCTTTCAGGAATGTTTAAAAAAAATGTACCGCAGCTATGCGATGTGGTCAGCAGATGTGCTTGTAAATATCTGCGTTTCTTCAGCTATCCAACAAGGTATAACACTTATGGGTATTATTATAATACCCATAAGTGTTATACATATTCAAGGTACTTAGAGGGAAGGTACATAATGCGGACATTTTAGGGAACATAGGTTTGAGTGTTCCGGACAGGTACGTGGGGCGACGTCGGCAGCCACGCTTGCTGGCGGTGCCGCGCGCGCGGACCAATCTGTTAGGGGAGGCGCCGCTGACGCGTGCGCTCCGCACTCTCAACCTCATTGACGTTGATTTATTTAATTGTTCTCTGAGTGAGTTCACAAAAAATGCTATGTTTGTGATTAGTTATAGAAATTAATATTGTTATTGTCTACACTATCGCATTAGGTAAGCCTGTAAAGATAGTCGTAAGGTGGAGAAAAATAAATAAATAAATAAATAAAAAAATAATTATTAGACAAAAAAGTTGATAAAAGGCTCTCAGGTAACAAATAACGATGCTTCGATTGCGTCATTTTCCTTCATAGGTTCCCAGTTTTATTAACCCTTTAACGGGCATAAGGATCTGGCAGTGAAAAAGTAAAACTGGTTTTGATTTTGGGCATGGTATGAGGGTAGAAAACAAAATCCTTTTTTATTTTTTTTTTATTATTATTTTTTTTATGGTGGGAAATCGGTTCCCTATGCCTGATATGCAAAGTGTAGGAATAGAGGGAGTGTTAGAGATTTTGAAGTATACAGGTAAAAAAAAAATACGATAATTAAACAAATCAACTTTTTTAATAATTATGTACGTAATTAGTATTATGTATGTTATGTATTATGTAGACATTGGTTTTTTTCTCACTGCCTATGAAAAATATTGAAGCATGGCACAATGCAAAGAGGTAATGCACATTTTTCGCACAGTCTTGGTATTGAAGCTTTGCTTTGTGGTCATAGGGACTTCGTCAAAAACTTTGGCATTTGGCCGAGGATCAGGCCACAATATTTTTTTCCAGGTATCTTCGTCGGCGTCAGAATCGTCGGTGGGATAGTCAGTGTTATCAGAGCTTGAGTCGACATCTTCGGAAACAGGCTGTGCATCAGGTCGTGAGCGCAATATTCTTGTCCCTGAGGTACTTGGCTGTGGGGAGTCTCTAGGTGGTGGGCGCGATCTTCCTGAGTTACTTGGCGTGGAAGGAATATTGCGAGGCCGTGTTATTCGTCTACTTTCCGATCTAACCAGAACTGGGCTATGGGTTTCAGATTGTTGACACGGAGAGTTAGGCTGGTCGTCAATAGTTTCTAAGGTTAGT
The DNA here is from genome assembly GCA_950022955.1 of Xestia ashworthii. Taxonomy (NCBI): domain Eukaryota; kingdom Metazoa; phylum Arthropoda; class Insecta; order Lepidoptera; family Noctuidae; genus Xestia; species Xestia ashworthii. Next base: position 24,968,962 of record OX465558.1, on the reverse strand, counting down.
GGGATGGGCAGGTTATCCTGGACTGACGAATCATCGATATCCTCCAATATTCTCTGAAGTCTGGCTGTACAAAACTGAGTTTCATCTTCGTCGGGTTCCAGATCATCGTCTGATTTTTCGGTATCATCAGGCAAGCCAAAAAGATCTTCAAGAGCATTTTCTAATTCTAGATCATTCAGTGTTTTTCGACTCATCTGTAAAAGCAATGAAAATGCTTATAACAATATCACTTTGCTACCAGTATAGCACGGGCACATATAACCACGGGCAGAGGGATTATGATTCCCACCACGAAAAGCCATCATTATGCAAAATCAGGGCCAGCACGGATGCAAATTTATGTAAAATCTGTTAGCGGAAATCCATAATAAACTTTTATAAAAGAACTTACCTCGAAATACCCAAAGATCTTCGAGATAGACCCAGATTGAAAAAACAGATCGAAAAATCACCACTTTCCAAACTTCAACTTCAACTCCCGCGAAAACAAACTTTGACAGCTGACAACTTTTGTCCGTCAAACGAATGAAGGATTATTAGATTAGTTGTCAGTGGAAAAAAATACAAATATTCCAGATCATAATTCACGACTTATAGCATAGACAAGATGGTGGTAAAATTATTCCCTTTGCCTCAAAAAGGGTTAAATACTACCTTCTCATTAACAATCGTTGTTTTCTGGTCATTCACTTACTAAAAGAGGTTATTGTGGTACCAGTTAGGAAAGTTAATAAAACAACAAAGTCGGTTCTGTAATCTGCACGACAAGTGTCATACATTAATTTTGAGAAACCGGCCTCGAAAAACAAGAAAACTTTCAAGAAATTTTCAGAAGTTGACCTTGGCGCCTATTTTCCAAAGGCAGATGTACTGATTTGATAAATTGGTTTTCGGAGGATACATACGTTCATGAGCTATCTGAAAAGTATCAGTTTAATATCCTGAACGGCGTAGATTTCTCACAATCGGCACTTTATGGTGTAAAGGTGGAACATTTCAAGGAAAACTTCGATTTCAACTTTTTGAATCGAAATATCCCAGGAACGGTGGCTTGTAGGAAAAAAGTATGACAAATTTTTTATAGATAATTTTATGATCTACAATTTTTGTCTGAGGTACTTTTATGATAAAACTTACCGTTTTGCTGAAAATCGCGAAAAACTCATTTTTTTTTACCTTTGACCTTGAATAAAAATTTTTCCATACACGGGAATGATGGGGAACTTTTAGACATTGTGTATAATTATGTTTTGAACAATTTCACTGAAATAGGCTTGTTTCCACCATCAATAAATTGCAAATCTATTTAGTCCGTCAATTAGAGTATTGGAAAATAATGGACACGTATTTTTTGTTTTTGTAAATCAACGAATATTGACAAAGATAAAACGCATCAAAACTCGGAGTGGGGGCTCGTGACGTCACTGTTCGGTATCAACTCACTAAGAATGATACCGAACAGTGACGTATTGGGAATTTTAAAAGCGTCGTATCTTCGTCAATTTTGGTTTATGTGACAAAAGAAAAAATACGGGTCAAATATTTTTTGATAATCTAAGTGACGGACTAATTAGATTTTTTCAGTTAACAAGCCTATTCAGCTTGTTGGGACTTTATGTAACTTCCAATGTCTAAATTGACCTGACTAGCTAGCACGAACCGTATTCCTACGAAGGAAAATGACGCAACAAGGAGCCCAACGAAGCATCGTTATTTGTTACCTGAGAGTTATCAACTTTTTGTCTATTAATTATAATAATACCCATAAGTGTTATACCTTGTTGGATAGCTGAAGAGAAGCAGATATTAGGACCTAGATATCAGGTATTGCAAACACATCTGCAGCATACCTGCGGTACACTTTTTTTTTTATATTCCTGAAGGAATAAAATACTTTTTACGAATTGTATCCTTTATAAGTTGTTTGCGATTTTCGTGTTGTGAATAATGAAACAACTTATCTACTTCTTAAAAAAATATAAATCAAATAAATTAGAGGCACAAATTACAAAATAATTGGACAATAGACAAAAAATTCGTCAATTTTATGAAAAAACTTTACAACTTCTTTTTTTTTTTTAAACGGTTCAGTATGGGTTACCTATGATGTTTGATAGTCAAATCAGTCAGAAATGATGCAAACTTCAACCCCTTAACGGATCTAGGTCGACTTAACCAGTAACCCTGTATATTAGGTATATAAAAATCAAGGTCGGCAAAGTCAACACGATAAAAAGATTGGCAAATTTAGATTTTCGCGAAAACTATTAAGTACCAAAATCTACCTTAATTACTTAACAAAAAATTAAAAATTTAACTTTTTTATATTTCGGAATTATCGCTTTACTTACGCTGTAAGATCTTGCTTTTAACCAAAATTGACAATTCTAGGTCAAGCGGCGAAGTTAAGTTTGTCCTTAAACTAGTTTGTACGGAACCCTCTGTGCGCAAGTCCGACTCGCTCTTGGCCAGTTTTTTTAATATGGTTAGGTTTTCAACTAAATGGTATAGTATTGTTAGTCTGCAGGAACCCCTGGATGGGTAAAGGCCTATTCTAAAGATGCCCATGTTTCTCTGTGTTGTGATTTGGTCTGCAATGGGTCAGCTATTTTATACACTTCATATTCCCAGCGTGTCAATGGTCATGTCTACCTGTACTGCACAAGTAAGTAATTCTAAAATTCGGTTCTTTCGGCTCTGATAAATGTTCACCTTTAACGTAAACAAGGAATAAGGAAGGATTTTTCGAGATTCAACCCCTAAGGGAGTTAAATAATGTATGAAAGTTTTAAAGTTACGATCTTAAAATTTTGTGTTAAAAGCAGACGATTGAAAATTAATTTATTATACGCGTCTCTGCGTTTTTGATTTTGGGTTAACACGTTAAATTATATTATCCTACTCATACTCGGAAAGTAGGTCTGAAGTTGCCTGAGGAGCGGGTTGAAAGTAATACATTTCAGCCTAAAGGTGGACGCACACCTATCCGCTCCGAAAGAATTGAACTTTAGAATTCCTTGTATGAAGTTCTATCTGTGAATTAATGTTTGAAAGAGATGGCGGATTATATAAGAAGAGTAGCAGAAGATGTGTTTGGAGAATCCAAAGGGAGAGGGTCGAGGGATGATAGATAAGGATACATGGTGGTGGAATGATGATATGCAAAAGAGTCTGAAAGAGAAAAAGGTTGCATTTTATTATGTCCTGATTGTCCATGAAAAACACATTAGTTGATAGGAATCATTTATTCAGCTAGGGAGCTGTCTTAAAACTGAGTGTACAAAAAACCATGTCATTCTACCTACATGTTACATCTTTATTATACATTCAATAAAGTTGTACAGCAAAACTATACCCTACATAGCTATATATGACATACCTCCCCTCTCAGTAAATGTACACAATGATTAAACAATAAACTGAAACAACCCTAGTTTTAATTTAAATGTTACTCTAACAATCAATTTAACTTTCTGATTTTAACAACACAAAATAATCATTTACAAAATCAATTAGTACAAATAGAACTGCCTATCCTTAGACTGATGAGGTCTCTGATAAGGGGTTTTAGAATGCTCATTTAGCTTGTTCCTAATTTTCCCAGCCATATCATGGGGACTATTCACTGTTGGTATCCCTAACATATCGGCCCACTGATCAGCATTAGGAATCTCAATTATTTCTTCGGATTCTAGAGTCTCTCTTATGTCTTCATCTTTATCTCCAACTATATCTTCCAGCTCTCCCGGTGTCGTGGTTGTATTGTCAGCTGTATTTCCTCCTTGTCCCTCCTTCAATATTGGTTCTGTAGGAGTTTTCTTAACTAATTGATCCACGTGACGATTGACCACTGCACCATCGTCAGTTTCAATTCTGTAGCTTGATGGACCGCTTTTATTAATTACCCTGCCTGGTAACCATCTAGAGCCTGAGTTGCTATAATTTCGGTACATTACATTCTGACCGATATTTTTCTCTCTAGTTCTCTTCTCGTTATTGTCCTTAATCTGGTTCTCTGTTCGTTTGTATTGCAGGTTATTTGGATGTACTGTGTCTAATAATGTCCGCAAACGTCTTTTCATCAATAGCTCTGCTGGTGTTTTATTGTTTGTAGTACACGGAGTAGAACGAAGACCCAATAATAGATTTGGTATTCTGATGTCCCATGTCAAATCATCCATTTTTCGCAATTTATCTTTGATAGTTTGCACCATTCTTTCCGCTAATCCATTGGTGGCAGAGTGATAGGGTGCTGTGGTAATATGCCGAATATTGTTGGCTTGTAAAAACTGTTTCATATCATTTGACACAAATGAAGTACCGTTGTCTGATACTAACACCTCACAAAGCCCATGAGTAGCAAATACTGTTCTTAACAGTCGTATAACTGTGGCCGATGTAGTGTTGCTGACCATAAATAACTCAGGCTATCGGGAGTAAGCATCAACAATTATCAAAAAGTATTTGTTGTGAAAAGGTCCAGCGAAGTCGATATGAATTCTTGACCATGGTCTTGTTGGTGTTATCCATTCATGTTTGGTTTTTGGGGGCATGTGCCGGTGTTCAAGGCATTTAGTGCATCCGCTCACTACAGTCTCAATGTCGTCATTAAGCCCTGGCCACCACACATAACTCCTGGCTAATGCCTTTGTTTGTACAATTCCTGTATGTGTCCTGTGTATCATTTTTAATACTGCTTCGCGCAGTTTCTTTGGTATGACTACACGGTGTCCTAGTAGTAGACAGTCATCTTGAAGTGATAACTCTAATCGATTTAACCAAAACGGGCGTAATTCACTATCATTCACTTTGGCGGGCCATCCGCGCTGTACGTGGTACTGGACTTGAGATAATAATTTGTCTCGCTTTGTTTCTGAAGCGATGTTTTCAACATCATACGGAAAGTCTTCAGGTGTTTCTGCCATTAACAAAATTTCACCAATCTGTGACTCCGGCTGATCCGGTACCGGCTCTGGCCAGCGACTTAAACTGTCCGCATTCCCCAGTATTGCTCCAGGTTTATAAATTATCTCATAGCTGTGTGATGTCAGTGCAATGGCAATCCTTGTTAACCTTGGTGACAGCATGTTAGGCATAGGTTTCTTTGGGTCAAATATTCCAAGAAGTGGTTTGTGATCTGTCACTATTCGAAAATGTCTGCCCGTGAGGTAATTATGGAATTTCGTGATGCCGAACATAATAGCTGCTGCCTCTTTATCCAGCTGCGAGTATCTCCGTTCATGTGTATGTAATGTCCTTGAAGCCATGGCTATAGGGCGTTCCTGATCCTTACCGATCTCGTGTGCCAAAACTGCCCCTACTCCATATTCCGAGCTATCGCATGTGAGTACAAGCGGTTTTTTAAGGTCATAGTGTACCAGAGTCAGATCAAATGTAATAAAACGTTTAGCCATTTCAAACGCGCTCTGTTCCTTTTCTGTCCATTTCCATATCTGACTTGTCTCCAAAAGCCTATGTAGTGGTTCTAGCAGAGTCGCCTTGTGTGGCACGAATCTCTCATAGAAATTATACAATCCCAAAAATGCCTGTAGTTCGCGTTTGTTTTTGGGCTCCGGAGTATTAACGATAGATTCTACTTTACTTGGTGCGGGATAAATGCCTTCCGAATCGATTATGAACCCTAGGAATTCAACTTGGGTTTTAGCGAATCTGCATTTTCCTTTATTCAGTCGAAGCCCTGCTCGTTTTATTCTATCCAACACTGCATCGAGTCTCTCCTGCATCTCCGGCATTGTGCGACCGCATACGATAATGTCATCGATTAGTACCGAAACTCCACCGATGCCTGCCAGTAAGGAACTCATCAAACGTTGAAAAATTCCCGGGCATGCTTTTACCCCAAATGCTAATCGGTGTACGGTGTACAATCCTTTGCATGTGTTTAAGGTCAATAACCTGGATGTATCTTCATTCACCACCACCTGTGTATAAGCTCGTTCTAAATCCAGAGTTGTAAAGAATCTTCCTCCAGCTACGGTAGCAAAAACTTCATTTGCTGTTGGCATCGGATAAGTATCCGATTCAGTCGCTTCATTGACTGTGCTACGGTAGTCACCGCATAATCTGACATCGCCGGACTTTTTTATAATTGGTACTACCGGTGTTGCCCACTCTGAATAAGAAATCGGGCGCAGTACCCCTTCGCTTTCAAGTCTATCAATTTCATTTTCAACTCTCTCTTTGATGGCGTATGGGACCGGTCGAGCTTTTAGGAACCTTGGTGTCGCTCCTTTCTTCACATGTATCGCCACTGGGTGACCACGGTAAGTACCTAGTCCATCCCGGAATACCTCCTCATGTTTTTCTATTACTCGTATCATCTCGAGGTCAGTCGTGCTTGTGATGAGATTGATGTTGTTCATTGTTATGCCGAGTGGACCTAACCAATCACGTCCCAGCAGGTTGGGCCCATTTCCTTTAGCAACGAAAAAGTTCAACTCGCGGTTCAGGTTTTTGTATAGCACAGGCAGCGTTGCCTGCCCTAGAAGCTGAACCGGCGTCTCCATCCAGGTGTGCAGCGTCACACGCGCGGGCAGTAACACGGTGCAAGGCAGGTGTGTGTGCAAGGTACGCCACGTGACTTCATTGATAATCGAGAAACTAGCGCCAGTGTCCACTTGCATGCGAACGGGCGTGTCGGCTAGCGATACCTCCACTTCGTACGGCGGTACGCGGCTGTTGCTTTGTACACAATACACTCCATTCAAACAGTATTCCTCGTCAGTGAAGTTAATGTTTTGATTTGCACTCTTCTTTTTGCTTATGCAGATCTTTTCTAAATGTCCCTTTTTCTTACAAAATCGACAAACGGTATTCACAAAACGGCATTCTCCGGCGTGTCGGCCGCCACAGCGATAACACAATCGAACATTGAACTTTGATTGAACCGCATTGATGTCCATCGGCTCGACGCCCGGCGTCGATGTGGAAGCGGCGGTGCTCGGCGGCAACGTGCCGGCAGCGTCCTGCATCATACGAGCGTCCTTGCCCGCACTTTCTTACGTAAACATCGCGTCCACCACATCCTGATACCGTAAATTGTCTTTCTTCAAAAGTTCATATTGTAATTTAGCGTCTCGCATACCACACACCAGTCTATCACGCAGCATTCGTTCTAAATCAACAAAGTTACACCACGAACTGAGTTTTCTAATGTTAGCGATGTAGTCCGCAGCTGATTAGTCTTGTTTTTGATCACATTTATAAAACTTGAATGAAACCGAAATCTCATTAGGTTTCGGGCTATAATGTTTGGTTAGAATTGTTTCTATTTCCGCAAAAGTCACATCGGAAGCTTTTCTCGGCGTTATTAATGCAAGTACAGTCTCAAACACTCGCGCACCACAAATTGAAAAGAAATTAGCTCGTTTCGATGTATCGACCGTGACGCCATTCGCCTCGAAACAAAATTTTAAACGATCGAGATATATCTCCCAATTGTCTGTTTGCGGGTTGAATTGATAAAATTTCAATGATTTAGCACTCATTTTAACACTTTTTCCTAAACGTCGCCACTATTATGTCCTGATTGTCCATGAAAAACACATTAGTTGATAGGAATCATTTATTCAGCTAGGGAGCTGTCTTAAAACTGAGTGTACAAAAAACCATGTCATTCTACCTACATGTTACATCTTTATTATACATTCAATAAAGTTGTACAGCAAAACTATACCCTACATAGCTATATATGACACATTTAAAGAATGGCAGGGTGTAGCAAATGGAACGACAGTTAGAAAGAAGCAAAGAAGAAGATTTATAAGGAATGGAAGAGAAATTCAATAAAGGCGGTAGCAGTTTCCAGGGCTAAGGCGCAGGAGAAGTTATATGACTCACTGGACAGTCCTAGAGGCCAAAAGGAGCTCTACCGAATCACAAAAGCAAGAGAAAGGAGAATGAGAGATATAAATCGTATCAAGTCTATGAAAAACGGTGCTGGTAAAGTTTTGTCTAAAGATGATGAAATGAAAAAGAGATGGAAGGGTTATTTTGAAAAGCTAATGAATGGTGCGGTGTGCTTAAAGAATTACAAGTAAATATGGGTTTGGTGAGGGAAATTAGCATGGATGAAGTCAAGAAGGCTGTTCAAAGTATGAAAAATGGAAAGGCCTTGGGCCCTGATGAAGTACCAGTAGAAGTATGGAAGTGTTTAAAAGAAGACGGATGTATGTGGCTGACTTTATTCTTCAATAAGTTGTTGTATGAAGGAACAATCCCACAAGAATAAAATATCTTCAAAAATAAAGGTGACGTGCAGGACTGTAACAACTATCAGGGGATAAAGCTCATGTCACATAGTATGAAAGTATGGGAGAAAGTGATAGAGAAAAAGATAAGAGAGTTGAGTAAGATCACCCAAAATCAGTTTGGGTTTATGCCAGGTCGAGGAACAATGAACACCACTTTTGCACTCCGCCAATTGTGCGAGAAGTACAGACGTGCACACAAAAAACTTGCACATGGTGTTGATTGATCTGGAGAAAGCGTATGGTAGAGTATCTACCTCAGGATGTGTTGTGGTGAGCCTTGAAAGAGAAAGGTATGCCTGGGAAGTATGTAGAGTTAATTCGTGTTCAGTACAGTCAATCTTGTTCCTACGTCCGATCAGCTGCTGGTAACACCGATGAGTTCAGTGTGGCTGTAGTGCATCAAGGGTCGGCTTTAAGTCCTTACCTCTTCTTGTTGATCATGGACGCTTTGACGTCGGACATCCAAGATCCACCCTGGTGCATGCTGTTTGCCGACAACATTGTTCTTGTCGGTGAAAATGGACCTGAGATCCAGAGCAGACTGGAGAAATGGCAACAGAAACTGGAGAATGTTGGCTTGAAAATCAGCAGAAGTGAAACTGAATACATGTTCTGCGATTTTGGCGATATCTCCAGCTCTGGAGCCATAGCGTATATGGTGCGTCTCTTCCTGTCGAGTGTCTGTGATGGCGAAATAGATCGTAGTGTAAAGGATAGAATTAACACGGGAAGGATGAAATGGCGGCAGGTCACGGGAACCATCTGGAACTCCCGCATTTCCCTAAAACTTAAGGGGAAGATTTATAAAACAATGGTTAGACCTGCTGTGTTGTATGGATCAGAATGTTGGGCCACTAAAGGGACGAATGGTATGGTCTGCATGTCGCAGAGATGAGAATGCTAAGGGGGATGTGTGGTGTTACGCGAATGGATAAAGTAAGGAATGAGTATATTAGAGGTCTGAGTCTGGAAGTGGCGCCGGTGACTGAAAAGTTGTGTGGTAATAGGTTGTCGTGGTATGGGCATGTGATGCGGAGGAATGAGGAAAATGTCGTGAAAAAAGTTTTGAGTATGAATGTGGATGGGTATTTGAGTAGAGGAAGAGCAAAGAAACGATGGATGGACTGTGTTAAGAAGGATATGGTAAGAAAAGAAGTGCCTGATGAGATGACGAAAAATAGAGGAGTATGGAAGAAGAAGACATGCTGCGCCGACTACATATAAATCGGGATAAGGGCAAGAGAATGATGATGATTCATGTTTTTATTTTCCTTGTATTCGTTATGAAAAGCACAGTGTTTACATCGGGTTAAAGTCTTATTTAGTCCCTCGGAACTATGGCGCCCGAACGTAGTCTCGGGACTAATAAATGTACTATTTCGGTGATCCAGGACAAGAGTTAAAAAGGGACGAACTAGACTAGTTACAAGTTAGCAGTTAGAACAGGTTCACAGTACACACTAACACAACTTGAGGCCACACAATTTGTTCATTCGTTTTTATTTTATTTATTTGGGAGAAAAGACAGTTATAATGTTGCAATATTAATACGCATAACCCACACTATTGTCCACGAAATCATATTGATTTACAAGAAATAAGGAAACGGACGTACACATACAGAAAGGGTCGGTAAAAAAATAAAGACCACCTGTAGACGAAGCTCACCGTCCAGATTTACTTTGTAGTCACCAATCAGACCACAACTTAACATCAGCAAGGAACAGTCATCGTTAAGGATGACCAGAAGTAATTCAATAGCTATTTTTCTAAATTTGCTCTGATTGAGAGCGAAGATAACGAATCAGAAAATAAGTAATGTCTGGCGGCAGCATGAGTAGTGACGGCAGCGGGCGGTCGTGTGTTGCAGGCACGGCGCACGCGAGCGGCTCATGTCGCGCGTGTGCGGCACTGCGCCCTACGCCGCGCCCGAAGTACTGCGCGCGCCCGAGCGGCCCTACCGCGCCCCGCCCGCCGACCTGTGGGCCGCCGCGCTCGTGCTGCTCGCCATGCTGGCCGGCGGTGAGTACAGCACACACACACACACACACACACACACACACCACAGCCCGCCTCGCCGTGCGCCGCCCCGACCGTCACACGTCGCGGCTCGTCTCTTTGGTATCCTAGCTGTAGGCGTGCTCGCAGACCCTAAAGTTATGGTACCGAAGTTACGAGTCGCGGCGCACGCACCTTCGCTGGGGATGTTCGTCGTCGTCGGGTGAGCAGCTCGCGTCGATCATTGTTCGTGTTAGTGCACCGCCAGTCCCGTTCCTAACCGATCGTGCCGTGTGTCCGAAGAGTTGCCGTGGGAGCGCGCGTGCGACACGGACTCTTGCTACGCGGCGTGGAGCGCGTGGAGCGGAGGTACCGCGCCGGCCGGGCCGTGGCGCAAGCTGAGCGCGCCGGCGCTGGCGCTACTGCGGCGCGCGCTGCAGCCGGACGCCGAGCGCCGCGCGCCGCTGCCGGCGCTGCTGGACCAGCCGTGGATGCGCGAGCCCGCCGGTGAGTCCTGCCCCTCCTGCCCCACCTGCCCCACCTGCCCACCTGCCCCACCTGCCCCTCCCTGCAGTCGCAGCCGGCCGGGCGCGCGGCCGTGTCAGGTACTAGGTGACTCTGAGTGGGTCCGGTCTCGGAGCCGCCTGGTGCCTCAGCACGGCTCGCGCCTCGCTCACAGTGTCGGCAGTAGCGCGGCGCCACGTCGACGACTCGCCGCGGCTCGGCGCTTTGGCGATTTAGCTCCGTGACGTGACTGATGCTCATAAAGCTAGATTACCAAAGCACCGCGCTGTCGCAATATCAACGCATCGGCTCCGGGTAACTGTCTGCGTCTTCGTCTTCATCTGCTTTGTTATTATGAACTCTTTATTTCAAATTTAAAGCATTTTGTGATAATTGTATGTGTCCTGGAAAAGAATAGAAATCCTAGCACGATTTTAAGGGATGCGCCAAAGTTCACCTAAATTTTCAACTCCGATAATTGGAAATCCGAAAATGTTCTTCCTAACATTTTTCATCATAACAATCACAATTCCTAACTACTCTGTCTCTATGTTCATTTATTATTCCGAAGCATTCAACTTCATAATGTCAGTAGCAATAAACATCTATTATACTTTTATTTGTTTTCAACATAACCATCTCTTACACTATTATTCAAAGTCATATCTGTTTTGTTTAGATTTATTTTTGTTCATAACAATCAGTATTACATACATTAATTTTTCGTAACTTTATTTTCACAAAACATAAAACACCAAAATAAAAGTGTCTTGGTGTTTTTTGTCTCCGACTAACCGTTTGTCGTAAAAACGATGTGGAAGGGATCCATAGGTTAGGTTAGAACTGTGACCAACTACTACGCGCGAGCCGAGCGAGCGGAGCGAGCGGTGCCGCGGCAGCGAGCGGCGAGCGCTACCTCGAAATTGGTCGCGAAATTTTTCTAAGTATTTTTTTCATAGTGCCCCCAAGACGACACTGACCTGAATTTCATTCATTTAAGACAAAAATCAGTGAAACGACCTTTAATCAAAAACAAAAAGAATTCTATAAATATTGTTACGAGCTGGGTATGAGATAAATCAATTACTACCGATTAAACAACACAATAACTTTATTAATCACAAAACAATTAAAACTTAATCACAAGTACACTACAATACACTACTGGTCACTATTCGCTTAGATATCGCACTTCAAGTTCACTTCGATTCGCTTCGTTGTGTAGCCAAAACAAGACTGACTGTCGCGGCCCTGAGCGGTCTATTTATACTCGCCCACAGACACACCAGAATAACCTCGAATATTCTAGAGGGTCATAGAAAACACTAACAAAAGAGTAGGTAGGTAGGTAGGTAATTATTATTACTAGCTACTTGTACAACACAAACAAATATGAACCGTATGCCCTAGGCGTACGGTCGAAATTCTAATGTCTTTTTATAAAGAGGTCGCGAGTTTGTAGGTACCTACCCAACTTTGAAAGTAATAATAATAGAAATCTCTCGAAATTCCAACGTACACATACTGTAATCACGTGCTTTCTCGAATGTTCTAGTAGGTCCGATGTAACACTGCCCCCTCCTTAGACATGCTCGTCCCGAGCATCATTAGTCCCGTAGTATCGCGCCAACCGGTCAACATGCACAATCTTAGGCGCACCTCGTGGACCCTTCTGTATTCGGTAGGTGACATCGTTGATCCTAGTCACGACTCGGTATGGTCCATCCCATTTTGCTTGTAACTTCGGAGACTTTCCCTTGCTCCGCCCTGGGTTATGCAACCATACCAGTGAACCCTCGTCGAAACCCCTACCGTTTGCCTTCCGATCATAACGGGTCTTCATCTTCTCAGACGTCTGTTGGCCGGATTGTCGGATATGCTCATAAACATCGTTCAACTTATTACGCAAGTCATTCGCGTAATCTGTTACACTACATGGAGCATCAGGGGGAGTTCCAGTGATTAAATCAGCAGGTAACCGTAATTCCCTTCCAAAGTTCGCGAAGGCTGGTGTCACAGTCGTACTTTCGTGGACTGCACTTCGATAAGACAGAAGAAACGGCTGTATGTGCTTGTCCCAATCCCTTTGCCGGCTTTCCACGACCTTCGCCAGATACCTCTCCAACGTTTGGTTAAATCGTTCCACCATTCCGTCAGATTGTGGGTGGTAAGAGGTGGTTCTGGTTTTATGGGTACCCATCAATCGACAAGTCTCTTGAAATACTTGCGATTCAAAATTCCTTCCTTGATCGCTGTGTATTTCTAAGGGTACCCCAAAACGACAGAAGACTTCCTGAACCAATTTATCTGCGACAGTTGTAGCTTCTTGGTTAGGAATGGCGAAGACTTCTGGCCACTTTGTGAAGTAATCCATGACCACCAGAAAGTACTTGTTTCCGCTCTCACTTACTGGAAATGGTCCCGCAACGTCAAGTGCTATCCGTTCCCAAGGGGCTCCAACATTGTACACTTTTAATGCACCTCTGCTGCGTGTCTGGGTTCTTTTCACGGCCGCACAACTGGTACATTTGCGACACCAGTCCTCCACATCATCTCGACAGTGGATCCAGTAAAAGCGTTCTCGAATTTTTAGTAAAGTCCTTTTTACCCCCATATGTCCTCCAGAACATCCATCATGGTAGAGCCGTAGAACATCCGGTACCTTGGCTTTAGGGACAACCATTTGTAGATGACAACTGTCCCCTCTAGCGTTTTCCCATTTACGGCACAAGACTCCATCCTGGATCACCAAGCTATTCCATTGCGCCCAATAACTCTTCGTGATGGAACTCATCGCAGCCACATCACTCCACTTGGGTTTAGGAACACCAGCTTTGATCCACTCGAAGATCGGTTTGATGTCCGAGTCATTGTGCTGACCCTGCTGTATAGTTACCTTCCATTCATCGCTAAGATCCGTTCTTAGCATCCTCACAGGCACCACTTCCTTAGACTCCTGTCTGGAACTGTGCTTACAATCTTCGGGCAAAGGTCTTCTTGACAGTTCGTCTGTGTTGCTGTGTTTTCTCCACTGTTGCTGACTAGTCTTCTCAGTCGCTTTTCTGTGCTGAGATTGATCTTCTCTAGGTGCGCTTCGCTTTTTACAGTTCGACCGAAGGTGACCCCTTTCTCCACAAGTGTAACACCTAGGGCTGTACCGTCGCGGACGCTGGCGTTCAGGTGATGCCACAACTTGCTTTGAACAACATGGCCGAAGATGATCCCTTTCTCTACAGCTAGGGCTGTAACCTTGCGCACGGTCGTGTAAAGGTGATGCCACAATCTCCCTGACGTAGTGTGTTCGGTGGTCTTGCCTCACTGCCTCTACTTCCAAGGCATGGGCTAAAGCGTCCTTCAATGTCTCATGATGCCCAAGTCTCACGGCAGCTCTAACTTCTAAGTCACGTATTCCATCAACGAAGGCCTGTACCAGATTTCCATCAATCAGTGCAGGGGAAGACTGATAGGCTTTCCGAACGAGTTTTTCCACTTCCAGAGCCCACTGCTGTAGGTTCTCGGCACTACGTTGAACACGGTCCTTCAACTTAGCACGAAATACGTGCTCCAGGTGCGCGTCGCCGTATCTGGACTCCAACGCCTCCAGCAGCTGCTCGTAGGTAACATCCTTGCCGAGTGCCTCGAGAATAGTTAGGGCCTGGTCTCGGAGGCCCAAGGTGAGCGCGGTCATGGCTTGCGGTTTTGTCCATCCATTCGCCTTCATGACGGCCTCAAACTGGATTCTATAGGCCGACCACGACGATGTTCCGTCGAATGGCGGAACCTTAAAACCACGCGAAGAAGGTGCAGCAACCACTGAAGCTACGGTTCCACCTTCAATCTTCAATTCGCCCAAAGCCTTCTGCACCCCAGCAATCTTAACTTCGGCCTCTGAGATGCGGTTCTCATGCTGGTGAACCTGATCTTTCATCAACTTGAGGTCTTTGCCGAAAGTTGCATGCAGATCCTTGATGAGGAGCATCTGCTCGTCTTGGCGGCGGACCTGCTCCTCTTTGTCTCGCTGCAACTGCTCTTCCAACCGGCGAGCCTGCTCCTCTTGACGGCGAGCCTGCTCCTCTTGACAGCGAGCTTGCTCCTCTTGACGGCGAGCTTGCTCCTCTTTATTTCGCTGTAACTGCTCTCCCAATCGGCGAGCCTGCTCCTCTTGACGGCGAGCTTGCTCCTCTTTATCTCGCTGTAACTGCTCTTCCAATCGGCGAGCTTGCTCCTCTTGACGGCGAGCTTGCTCCTCTTGGCGGCGAGCTTGATCCTGCAGCAGCGCCATTAAAGCTGACAAGTCTGGCGCCACTGATGCTGGAGAAACTCCGGATGGGCCAGCGACTGGCTGTGACGTAGGCTGGACACCACCCGCTGTCTGTGTCGGAGAATCTCCAAACCGCCTTTGGTCCATGTCCTGCTGTCGCTGACTTCTGGTACGGAGACCGTCCATGTCGTCCTTTGGTAGAATTGGCATAATTTATATCCCACTTCTGACACCAATTTGTTACGAGCTGGGTATGAGATAAATCAATTACTACCGATTAAACAACACAATAACTTTATTAATCACAAAACAATTAAAACTTAATCACAAGTACACTACAATACACTACTGGTCACTATTCGCTTAGATATCGCACTTCAAGTTCACTTCGATTCGCTTCGTTGTGTAGCCAAAACAAGACTGACTGTCGCGGCCCTGAGCGGTCTATTTATACTCGCCCACAGACACACCAGAATAACCTCGAATATTCTAGAGGGTCATAGAAAACACTAACAAAAGAGTAGGTAGGTAGGTAGGTAATTATTATTACTAGCTACTTGTACAACACAAACAAATATGAACCGTATGCCCTAGGCGTACGGTCGAAATTCTAATGTCTTTTTATAAAGAGGTCGCGAGTTTGTAGGTACCTACCCAACTTTGAAAGTAATAATAATAGAAATCTCTCGAAATTCCAACGTACACATACTGTAATCACGTGCTTTCTCGAATGTTCTAGTAGGTCCGATGTAACAATATCATCTACCCACATATATTTTTTATTACACTTGATAAATGTTTCTTTCTGAGTATGAGTGAAAATATTATGGTAATTATGTTTTTCTTTCTTTCTTTCTTCTCTCTTTATTAATTACAATTTTCGGAAACATGAGTGTTATGAACATCGCCGGTAGCACTACAAATAGTATGAATGGAAACTTTAGGATGAAAAATTTTAGGAAGTGTGATCATTCGGATTACAAATCATTAGGAAGAACAATAGGTTTGTTAACTGAAAAAATCAACCGTCACTTTTTCTTTTGTTACATAAACCAAAATTGACGAAGATACGACGCTTTTAAAATTCTCAATACGTCACTGTTTGGTATCAATTTTAGTGAGTACTGACGTCACGAGCCCCCACTCCCGAGTTTTGATGCGTTTTATCTTTGTCAATTTTTGTTGATTTCCAAAAACAAAAAATACGTGTCCATTATTTTCCAATACTTTAACTAACGGACTAAATAGATTTGCAATTTATTGATGGTGGAAACTATTTCGGGGAAAGAACTAGGTGAGCCAATATGGACCCGATTTTAACAGATATCTATCATTGCAGACATACTAAGACGTTATTTGGAATCAATCGATTTTTAATAGGATCATCTTGACTAATTAGTTCGATAGCGCTGGGCTGTTTGCCTTAAGTTTCAAAAATTCTAAAGTTGCTTGAGTGTTTGATTATTTTTGTCAAATCAAATCAAGCATAACCTTCACACCCAGTTTGTGTCATTTCGTCCAGTGCAAAACGGACAATAGGGTCAGTAAGAAATTTTGTATATTTTTATCAAATAAGATTGCATGGATAAAAACGACACAAATTATGAATGGTGTTTTGTTCTACCATAATTATCAAAAACACGTAAACTTTAAAAACTTGAATTTTCTTTTGTGGACTTAACAGGGTTTTGTAATAAAAAAATAAATATCGTGGATGGAATTTGGCACAAAATATTTTGAACAACAGATATCAGTAGGTACTCTAAGGTCCATGTTCTCCAAAAAGATGGCGGTCTGATTATATAAAAACAGCTGTATAAAACACATTTTTGTAGGGGAACATGTCATAGTGACAGCTGTTTTTAGATAAACAGACCGTTATCTTTTCTGTGATCTTGGACCTAAAACGCGTAACACCTATTTTACCGATTATAATATTCTAAGGTCCATGTTCACCAAGAAGATGACAAACTGATTATCTAAAACAGCTGTTTAAAACGCATTTTTGTATGGGAACATGTCACAGTGACAGCTGTTTTTAGATAATCAGATGGTTATCTTTTCGGTGAACATGGACCTTAGTCCCTTGTTCACCAAAAAGCTGACAGTCTGATTACCTAAAACAGCTGTTTAAAACGCATTTTTGTATGGGAATATGTCACAGTGACAGCTGTTTTTAGATAATCAGACGGTTATCTTTTCGGTGAACATGGACCTTATAGAGCTAGTTGGGCGACGTGTTAGGTACTGGTTAAATACAAGGATTCCCGTGGACAGAGGTGACACAAAATGCCTATGTAAATCCATTACCACTTCGTTATTATTATGAAAGTAAAATTTTCAACTATAATTTTCTTTTTGTCTAACAGTGATCGAAAAGAGAAATAGCCAAATTTCTTCCTATGCAAGTAACTAAAATGACACAAATTAATATACTAGGCTGGGACATGGGCTATAAATTAAATTCTTTCACCATCAGAAAGCTACATCTCTGCCGAGTGACGTGGGCTATAAATTAAATTCTTTCACCATCAGAAAGCTACATCTCTCCCGAGTGACATGGGCTATAAATTATATTCTTTCACCATCAGAAAGCTACATCTCTGCCGAGTGACGTGGGCTATAAATTAAATTCTTTCACCATCAGAAAGCTACATCTCTCCCAAGTGACATGGGCTATAAATTATATTCTTTCACCATCAGAAAGCTACATCTCTGCCGAGTGACGTGGGCTATAAATTAAATTCTTTCACCATCAGAAAGCTACATCTCTCCCGAGTGACATGGGCTATAAATTAAAATTCTTTCACCATCAGAAAGCTACATCTCTCCCGAGTGACATGGGCTATAAATTAAATTCTTTCACCATCAGAAAGCTACATCTCTGCCGAGTGACATGGGCTTTAAATTAAATTCTTTCACCATCAGAAAGCTACATCTCTGCCGAGTGACATGGGCTTTAAATTAAATTCTTTCACCATCAGAAAGCTACATCTCTGCCGAGTGACGTGGGCTATAAATTAAATTCTTTCACCATCAGAAAGCTACATCTCTCCCGAGTGACATGGGCTATAAATTAAATTCTTTCACCATCAGAAAGCTACATCTCTCCCGAGTGACATGGGCTATAAATTAAATTCTTTCACCATCAGAAAGCTACATCTCTGCCGAGTGACGTGGGCTATAAATTAAATTCTTTCACCATCAGAAAGCTACATCTCTCCCGAGTGACATGGGCTATAAATTAAATTCTTTCACCATCAGAAAGCTACATCTCTCCCGAGTGACATGGGCTATAAATTAAATTCTTTCACCATCAGAAAGCTACATCTCTGCCGAGTGACATGGGCTATAAATTAAATTCTTTCACCATCAGAAAGCTACATCTCTCCCGAGTGACATGGGCTATAAATTAAATTCTTTCACCATCAGAAAGCTACATCTCTGCCGAGTGACATGGGCTTTAAATTAAATTCTTTCACCATCAGAAAGCTACATCCCTGCCGAGTGACATGGGCTTTAAATTAAATTCTTTCACCATCAGAAAGCTACATCTCTCCCGAGTGACATGGGCTATAAATTAAATTCTTTCACCATCAGAAAGCTACATCTCTCCCGAGTGACATGGGCTATAAATTAAATTCTTTCACCATCAGAAAGCTACATCTCTGCCGAGTGACATGGGCTATAAATTAAATTCTTTCACCATCAGAAAGCTACATCTCTCCCGAGTGACATGGGCTATAAATTAAATTCTTTCACCATCAGAAAGCTACATCTCTGCCGAGTGACATGGGCTTTAAATTAAATTCTTTCACCATCAGAAAGCTACATCCCTGCCGAGTGACATGGGCTTTAAATTAAATTCTTTCACCATCAGAAAGCTACATCTCTGCCGAGTGACATGGGCTATAAATTACATTGATTTTCGCGGGCGAAGTGCTAGTCCTCAATAAAATTTACCTTATCATACCCAACTGTCCAAATTTGCGTTTACTGTACACATCTGCGTACCCCCTCAGAACATACTGGCATTATGTTATGAGATTGTATAAACAAACATCCAAACAATCACAACAGATTTGGTGTATAGGATTGAAGACCGCCTTTGTTTCCGAAGATCAGCATTAGATCTTCACCAAATTGAAACAGGGGCCACTGCGGAATAATATTCTTCCAAATCAAATTTGGTGTTATTACAATAGTTGAAACGTCCGTGACTGTCGCGGCCACTGAGGGACGTCTTTTACCTCAATCTGCCTTGTTTACATCTAGTTTTTTGGCCTTAATTTAGTCATTTTACAAGTGGTTTGTGCTTTATTCAAGCAAAAATTGCGACAACGATATTACAATAAAATCTTAGTGAAACTTGTTTTTTTTTTTAAATAAAGGTGTTTTGACACATTGACTTTGAAGTCACTGCCTGCGTTATCGCGGACGACGCATTTTGAGAGTGCATTCTGTTTCACCAAAAAAACAATGGTTTTATGCGCCAATACAAGGCATTTTCAATAATTAGGTAAATAGAGTTTTGTATTACTTGCATATTCCTATTGGTGAAGAAATGGCTAAACTCGAAAGAATCAGTATATTGATAATCCTCGTTTTCGGAGGTCAGTTTAAAAAAGTTGGTTTCGACAAGACATTATAGTTTTGTTCTTGAAAATTTTTATACTCGAAAACTGTTCACAATTAATTTGTTTACGATCTTTCTACATCCACTAAAGACACAGGACCTGTGCCTGTGCCTGTGTGGATGTGCAGGTGTGTGCAGGTATGACCTGGCATATTATCAGTAAAAAACATTCGCAAATAATGCACGATGACCCGATTTCTAATATGCAATCGTTTTAAAAATAGCCAAAATATGCAAATACGCGTTTGCATACAATCCAGTCTCTATTCGTGACGTTTTAAATATTCATAAAAAAAAACGTTACTGATATACATACATACATAAATGTATTTATGGATATCGAGTACCATTTTTTTTTTTTCGTTTTTTTTTGCGATGGAACGATCAAAATAATTTTGCTGAAACGAAGTTGAATATTTGTTTCGTTTAGTTATTTATAACTGTGTTTCTAAATATCGATGTTCCGTCGCCGGAATCGAGACCGAGACGAATTTCCCGACCTTTCCCGTCGACAGAGAGCGCGACGCGCGCCTGGCGCTCGCAGCCGAACGCGGCCGACACACCCGCCGAGCTGACGGTCGCCGACATGGACGCGCTCATCAGCTACTCGCAGCCCGCGCACGCCGACGACCTACTGCTGGCCGCCACCCCGCCCGGCGCCGCGCTCGCACCGCTCGCACCGCTCACACCGCTCACACCGCTCGGCCGCCGCATGACGCGCGTGTGGCTGCGCGCCGACGAGGCACAAGCCATGGCCGCGCTGGCCGACGCGCTGCGTCAGCGCGGATACGTGTGGCGCCGCTTGCACCCGCGCCTGGTGAGTCGCACCCCGCACCCCTCATCCTTCACCCCTCCACCCCTCCACCCGGGCTTGCTAACCGATCCCCTGTGCTGACAGATGGCGATAGAATGCGGCACTGAGCTGAAGATGCGCGCGTGGGCGATGCGGTGCGGCGGCGATGCGGGCGGTGCGCGCACGCTACTGGAGTTCCGGCGCTCACGCGGCTGTGGGCTGCAGTTCAAGCGGCGCTACGTGGAGCTGCGCGACGCGCTGCAGCCGCTGCACGCGCCCGCGCCGCCCGGCGCCGAGCTGCTTCACGTGCCGCACTACGCCACGTGATGCAGTTCAAGCGGCGCTACGTGGAGCTGCGCGACGCGCTGCAGCCGCTGCACGCGCCCGCGCCGCCCGGCGCCGAGCTGCTTCACGTGCCGCACTACGCCACGTGATGCAGTTCAAGCGGCGCTACGTGGAGCTGCGCGACGCGCTGCAGCCGCTGCACGCGCCCGCGCCGCCCGGCGCCGAGCTGCTTCACGTGCCGCACTACGCCACGTGATCACCCACTCGGATATCTTCATTGAATCCAAAAAATTATATGGAAGACTTCTCACGTCTGTGTTTTTCAAATGTAAGATAATTCTGAAATGATGAAAAGAGTACAGGGAAAGAATGATCAGTCACTTGTTATTATAAATTTGAAGATACATAAATGTTTTCTTAACTTAGAAGACTCATAAGTACTTGAAGAAAATGGCACAATAATAATACCTAATGTATGTCTTAAAATCACTGTTAATAATACTTTGGTTTCATTATTTACAAAAAAATAAAAATACATTAAATGAGAATTATTTAATATTTTTCAAGTTCAGGCCCAAACATAAATCTTATAAATAATCAGTCTTAGTGAAAATATTATATATAATTAATATTATATATAATATTTTCACTAAGACTGATTATTTAATTTTACGAAAATTATTTAAAACGAACTAATTTACAAAAATTTGTAAACAACAGCAAAATCAAAGAAAAACGAATGTTACTCTTAAAAATGTCACAGAGCAAAAGAACGTCAACTGACGTTCGAAAACTTGTTTCTTCTTTCCTCTGGTAATAAAAAAAATATAAACTTTTTTTGCAAAAAATAAAACCGACTTCAAAAAAAAAACAAAAAAGTTAAAAATAACTTTAGCTTCTGAAGTCGGTGACCTTTGTTTGATTGATTTAATTTTTTTGTCACCGACTTCAGAAGCTAAAGTTATTTTTAACTTTTTTGTTTTTTTTTTGAAGTCGGTTTTATTTTTTGCAAAAAAAGTTTATATTTTTCACTTTTTAGTGGTTCACATGTGCTTGGTACACATGGAAAGTGCATACCGTTACAATTACAACAAGCCCAAACACGACTAGGATACATTGTCTCATTATGGAGTTCCGTGACTCTTGGCTTCATCATCCGATCTGATGGTAGAATGGTTCTCATCAAACGCAAGTGCTTCATTTGTTGCAGAAAATACCAAAATCGCTGTACGTTATCCCATAAAATTTGAAGAGTTCCCTCGATTTCGCCAAGATTCCATCATCAGATCCCGACTTGGTGGCTATGGGACCATTCGGAAAGTATACCCTTTCCAACAAAAAATAATTTTTCAAATCGGTTGGCAAGCAACGAAGTTATGCGCGAACAAACATAAAAAAATAGAAACATCCGAATTGAGAACCTCCTCCTTTTTTAGAAGTCGGTTAAAAATGAAAAAAATGTCTTGCTCTGCGTGTAAAATAGAAAATTGTCAGATTTGAGATTTTAATAAAATTCTGTCCAAATTTCGTCACTGTACTATCTCCTTCGTTTGATGGTCTATCATTAGATGTACGGGATATTTGCAAAATTGTGGTGACTCTTTCTCAAAAGCCATTAACGAAGAGTACGTTAAGTACGGTAAGTTGAAGAACGATCAAAGTCCTTGGACTCTGATCGTTTTTAACTTTTACCGCTTAGACTATGATGACTAATAATTTTGATGTAAAAAAATAAAACTTGATTTATTGTGACTTCATATTTATACTATATTCTTTCCATGCCTAGTGACAGGCAAGCTTAGCGTCTTACGAACTAGATGGCGTTAGTAACGTCAAAGCATAGCCTACATGCAAGCAGTAAATTATAATTAACTAAATTAGTTACACTTTTGTTATTAAATACCCATAATATTGTATGTTAATATTATGTTATTACCAGTTTAAACTACCTATCTTTTATAAGCTTTGAAAGGCGAAATGCTAGCCTAATAAAGTGTTTTAATCTTAGTGTGTTAATGTAGCTTAGGGTAAGTGCATTTTTGTTATTGTTATTTCATGGTAAATAAAGATATTTGAAAATGAAATGAAATGAAGTAACGTCAAAGCAGTTTTAGGGTGACTGATCGTTATTTCCCTGTGCACATGTATATGTCACCGTAAAATTGTCAAACACATTATATTACAATAGATAACGTGTTGCTCTCTAGCGATATTGTAAAGTCTCGAAATATTGTCAACTGAACATACGGAAGTATCTGCCCCCATAATCGGGACTTGGGGCACCCCCCCGTTAGGTTCCCTTTAAACCCTGCACTCGAAAATTAAGGTTAGGTTATATCGGTATTTCTCAGGAATATATGAGACCAGCGAAAAGTGGTTTTTCAAGATGGCTGGACTCGTTTTCGATCGATTATCTAAGATTCTGTAGCGTCACAAATTCTGAAATAAGGCTGTTTAGCCGTCACATTAAGTGCCTTAATGACCTAGTAAAATGCGAGCTATTTTGAAAATTTGTCCTGCCAACCTGAGACATTAATTTTACGTGTTTGACAATTTTACGGTGACATATATTATAGATAATGAAAGACCATGGCGAGCCTGTTCTAAGGCTCCTGCCCCTACCCCCGGCCTTAAACTGTTACGTACTTGTTCTAGTAAATAAGGATTAATTAATAAAAATAAAGTTTACAAATAACAAATTGTTTTATTAAAAGTTCAAGCGGGTTGGCTTTAGTTACGTGACCGCCGCGGAGAGGGCTAAAGGGTTAAAGCTGGTAGGGAAGTTATGACTAGACAACTCTTAGAGAGAGGCCCCATTAGAGCGAGGCCTCATTAGTGCGTTGCGCTGCGTTGCGTCGTCGCTGCGACGGTTTCCATATATTTTTTACGACATGACCCATTAGACCGTAGCGTCGTCGCGCGCGAAATTCAACGGATCGACGGGCGAGAGACGAAGCGAGAGGGAGGGTGATGCGCTGCGTTGTCGGTGCTCCGCTGCGACGACAGACAGTGATTCACTGCTAGAGGAGGAAGCTAGACGAGCGTAACGACATTTTTTAACATCATGAGTGTGCAGGAGATTGATATAGATTATCTTATATCCTTGGTCCAAGAAAGACCCATTATATGGGATAAATCACACGAACACACATGACACACGACATCGTGCGTCGTCGCAACGCAGGTGTGGCATACAATGCGCTGTTCCGTTGCGACGACGCGACGCAACGCAGCGCAACGCACTAAGAGAGAGGCCCCATTAGTGCGTTGCGCTGCGTTGCGTCGCGTCGTCGCAACGGAACAGCGCATTGTATGCCACACCTGCGTTGCGACGACGCACGATGTCGCAGCGCAAGAGCGTCGTAGCAACACTGGCTGCGTCTCAGTCTCAGTTCAGCCTTCGCAATGGATAGATACAAACGTAGTGTTCGTGTGATTTATCCCATATAATGGGTCTTTCTTGGACCAAGGATATAAGATAATCTATATCAATCTCCTGCACACTCATGATGTTAAAAAATGTCGTTACGCTCGTCTAGCTTCCTCCTCTAGCAGTGAATCACTGTCTGTCGTCGCAGCGGAGCACCGACAACGCAGCGCATCACCCTCCCTCTCGCTTCGTCTCTCGCCCGTCGATCCGTTGAATTGTCGCGCGCGACGACGCTACGGTCTAATGGGTCATGTCGTAAAAAATATATGGAAACCGTCGCAGCGACGACGCAACGCAGCGCAACGCACTAATGGGGCCTCGCTCTTATCTTATACAAGATGCATAATTATTTTCCGTGAAATTAGTGTAAAACATTTTAACCTCAAATCAGTTCTATAGCGAAAACGGAACGTTTTAAAATAGACGACTGACAGACAAATTGCGTAAAATCTGTTCCAAATGTGTGTCTATGGTGCAGACTGACGTGAAAAGTCTGCAAAACGAAACGTAAAAAAAAATGTTTGTTATTGTGTCACTGTCATTGTACAATAGGCAATGATAATAGAACACGGCTGTGACAGCTTTAGTTCCAAAGGGTCCGTTTTGGCGCTGGTGTAGCATCGCCGGCCACTGACTTATAAACCTATGGACCGGCCATACCTACGAAATTAGCGTGCATACCTACAAAAATCCGGGACAATAAATGGCTGCCATTCGTAGGGCTGCAACTACGAGCAACATGCGCAGCTGATATCGATATCGAACTTTTTGATGCTTTTAGTATTATTAGCCTCCTAAGGTGAGAATTTTAGAAGTTCTGCGTATTTTATGTTTCATCGTAGCCTGTTCTTACACTGGCTCTTTCCCTTCAAACCGAAAGACCACAGTGAATTCTTTCTGTCGGAAAGAAATAGGAAAGACAGACTCCTAGGTAGAAAAGAAGATTACTTTTAGTATAATCTATCTGGAGATGTTCCAGAAATGTATGGAGCCTGGGCCAGCACTATGTACACTATACGTAAATATCGCTGTTTATTACATTAACCATTTTTTATTGTTAATTTTATTTAATTTCACTTCGTTTCAATGTATATTCAAATTAACTTGGTCAAGGAGAGCAACACACCATAAAATTAAATATGGTGGATCAGAGCAGCATAAACGAACAATGTCATTTTGACAATGACATTTGATCGAACACATCCAATCCAAACTCAAAGCAAAGACAGATTCAAAGACGTCACTTCTTAAAATTGTCAAAGTCGTCAAACGTCATGTCACACAACTGTCATGGCTGCCCTCAAAATCATCATCATCATCATCATCGGCCTATTAATGTTCCCACTGCTGGGACAGGCCTCCTCTCTATGAGAGGGAATGGGCTACAGTGGCGAAGGGTGAAAATAGTATGAGGGGAAGCCGAAGAAAAAATAATGAGAATTATTTATTTAAATTTTTTCTCATGGTACGTTTGACCTCATTTTCATTATTAGCGACCCCAAAAACCACGAAAACGACATCCATTACGAAAAAACTAAAAACAATCGTCGGCGCCATTTTGGATTTTTATTTTGACCTCAGTTTCATCATCAGCGAACCCAAAAACTACGAAAACGACACCCATGATGAAAAATCCAAAAAATGTCGTCGGAGCCATTTAGAATTTTCATTTTGACCTCATTTTCATCATCAGTGACCCCAAAAACCACGAACACGACACCCATGATGAAAAATCCAAAAAATGTCCTTGGCGCCATTTTGAATTTTCATTTTGATCTCATTTTCATCATCAGCGACCCCAAAAACCACGAACACGACACCCATGATGAAAAATCCAAAAACTGTCAGCGCCATTTTGAATTTTCATTTTGACCTCATTTTCATCATCAGCGACCCCAAAAACCACGAACACGACACCCATGATGAAAAATCCAAAAAATGTCGTTGGCGCCATTTTGAATTTTCATTTTGACCTCATTTTCATCATCAGCGACTCCAAAAACCACGAACACGACACCCATGATGAAAAATCCAAAAAATGTCGTCAGCGCCATTTTGAATTTTCATTTTGACCTCTTTTTCATCATCAGCGACCCCAAAAACTACGAACACGACACCCATGATGAAAATACCAAAAAATGTCGTTGGCGCCATTTTGAATTTTCATTTTGACCTCATTTTCATCATCAGCGACCCCAAAAATCACGAAAACGACACCCATGATGAAAATTCTTAGAAATGTCGTCGGCGCCATTTTTAATTTTCATTTTTACCTAATTGTCATTATCAGTGACGCCCAAAAATTAATAAAATGCAGACGAATTATAACAACAAAAAAGTGATTTTACCATGTCAAAAGAAAAAAAAAACTAGTTGGTAACTTCCAATACACCGACCATTACTCATTCCATCTCGTTCTACCACACATACTTTCTTTTTCTGCCCCTGCCGTAACTCGATAATCTTCGGCTTACCTAGGTCCCTACAAAACGATACTGCTAGCCGCGAAGTCACGTGTGCGCGTTCATACGATTTTAGTTCTGAATTCTGACACCCGAGCTCCGGCTTACTTGGCGCTACCTGTTGCTTTCTTTGTTAACATTTTTTTTGCATTTTTGTAATTACTTTGACACTACATGTGGAGTGCCTTGTTCCCAAAGGTAAGCCGGTAGGAATGGGCTTCTATGGTGCCTTCGGGCCTGATGGGCTATATAATCCACCACGCGGGCCCAGTGCGGATTGGTAGATGTCACATGTCTTCGAATTTATGGTTCTAGGACATGCCGGTTGCCCTCAAAATAGGGTTATCTTATTAAAATACGTAATTTATGTACGCCTGTACACCTCTTTAAATTAATTTATTAGTATTTTTATGAAATTCACCTATTTTTTTCCTATTTATCTATGTAGTGTACATAGTGGTGGCCCGAAATCAAACATCTCCTTAACATTTATATCTAATTTTATTTATATCAAACATTTATCACTATCGATTACTATAAACTTGGTTTTATAAACATTATATATGTGAGAACAAAAGTACTATAAAGACGCTCTGTGTGAAAAAAAACTACATTTTAAAATAGAGAATTTAAACCTTTAATACAAATTGTCTGTTATTGGACCAAGTGATTAATCCGGCGTTATTCATAGCGCCCAGGCAATTTGAATAGACAATTTGATAAAAACTATTGAAATAATTAAATTGACTGGACGTTCTTATTAATGCTTATTACTTATTGGGGCGGATAATAAAAAGATGTGTTTATTTTAATGTTGACATTGATTTTATTACAGAATAGGTCAGTACGATTTCTATTTAAAAGACAAAGTCGACGAGTCGGAGGGTTCTGTTAAACAAGATTCTTCAAAGTTCTGTTCATGAAGCAAATAATTATGCGACATATTATGTCGAGGGTTTCTTTTTGCAACACCAACAGCTTCTATCCATTTCTTCTTTAAAATTTCGTTTCCAGAAATCCTGTGGAATAAAATATAATAGCAATGTATTTTATACTCTTTTTCAATATTATCGATATCGTACGCGGACATCGCACATCACTAACTTTACATTCCAATAATTGTATGTAAACAATGCAAAGAAATCAAGAAAATACTAGCGTTTTATGTCATACAAACATGACACAGGTTTCAATAATCTTTAAAAATATCATCTTGTAACAATACATTACACAAAATTTCACAATATTCGACTGGAATACTGAAAATTAGTAACTAACCTGTGCCGAGACAAATTAGGCTGATTTTTGCTTTTTCTCGCACCACACTGTTTCATAGATTATGAGGGCATGATTTTCCTATTAATGTCCAAACTCAGAACATCAAAATACCTTATTTCTAGAGGTATTTTTCTCAAAAACATCAAAAACATTTCGAACAAGCAATTGTTTGACAGCACAACTACCACGAAACCACAGAGTACTTTCGGTACAATAAATGGCGACCGGTCACGCGAAGGCATGATTTTGACGTCACACAAAAGTGTTGCCCAATTTAGTCCTTGACAAACATTTAGACGTCTCTCTTTCCATATGCAACTCTTGGTAAGTTAAAAAGAGACAAAACGAATTTTGACAAGTGTGCGTCGATATGATAGATATTAAGTATAGCTATCCTTTTCGTAGCAAAATGTGCCATCTCCATATAGTTCCTATCTCAATGTCGCCGGCGCCATGCCGCCATCTTGGATATTATATACTCAAGTGTCATAATCAAATGACACTTGAGTATATAATGCGCTCATTGTCAAAAATCTTCAGAGAATTCTAACCTCTGAGTGTATTTTCCTTAATTTTCCTAGTATTTTACTGAGTTGAGATACACAATTTCCTCTGTAGTTTGAGACAATACTGATTGTGCATGTTAAATGTGCGATTATTCATCATGGGAATCCGAAAGTGCTGTGTAGGTGGTTGCAATGCAACAGTGAGTTTTCCCAAGAACAATGAACTTAGAAATCTGTGGATGGCTTCCTAGTGCCAAAAAATTCCGTCCTCATTGGACTCAGGAAACGTGTCTATGAAAAACAGAAGAAGTTGCATAAGGCGTTCCGCTTAGTGTAGCTGGTGAGTTTTGTTTAACTTTTTAGGTTATGTAAAAGTCGTTTTGTTATAAGTACTCAGATCAAGTAAAAAGAGGACTATTTTGATTACTTGATTTGAGATGTTATAAGTTTTTTTTATTAAAACTTCAATCAACTAGAAACCAACAGAACGTAAAGAACATATTATAGCGGACATATACAAAAAACATATACAGAATGTGCCTATAGGGAAAACATAAAATCAACATCGAAATATTAAAAATTACTGTATTAACTGTATCAAATATGTTTCCAGGGTGGGATGTAATACTTGAACATAATTATTTCAAGGCACAAGATGAGGCGGATGTACATGTACTACAACTGGTGTGTATGGTTATCTAAATATAGTCCCATTCATCAGTATTATTTTAGTATAAGTATGAGTACATCTCGCCAACCCGTCTTGAGCAAGCATGGTAATCAATGCTCGTGCCTTCTCTGTTGAGAAGAGGCCTTTGCCCAGCAGTGGGTCAGTTATAGGCTGGTTTTATTAAAATGAGTACAACTTATATAAATACAGCAATATTTCTCAATTTTTCAGGGTGGTTGGTTGGTTGGTACAGTTGATCATAATTACTCCGAGGAGCAAGATTACAGTGTCATAACATCATCAGTTTTGATTGGAACGGCAGGTATAGATATACATACATAAAATATCTTCTATAGTTTTAATTTTAATCCAATATAGGATATGAAATTCCCTACACTGTGGCACCCTCAGAAAATATTCTTAGCAGTGTGGGGCTCCTTAGTGCCCCATAACTTTTGTCATGTCATCACTTAAAATTGTTTGTTGTGCGTCATGCTGATGGACCTTTTTTTTTTACTTTATTAACATACATTTCTTAGTTGTTGTGGCAACTGCGAGGGCTATAATTAACAGTCCAGCAACGTAACGTCTCATATACAAAGTGTCTCCATTTCTACAAAACTGGTATTTGTTTACTAATGTGTTCATTATTCTTATTTTCAGATAAATTACATGGTCTAGATTCTGGAGCTACAATGGCCACAACAGCTGAAGTTGTTGAATTTTTTGATGAACTGTTTGACAGTGTTAATGGCTATCCTGGTGGTGGAAAAAGGAGAAAATTAAGACGAGCTGTAAAGAAGACTCACTACATCATTCTTTTTGGATTGACGCCATCAAAAAAATTAAATCAGTTAGTTTAAAAATGTTTATACAAATA
Source organism: Xestia ashworthii (assembly GCA_950022955.1). NCBI lineage: Eukaryota > Metazoa > Arthropoda > Insecta > Lepidoptera > Noctuidae > Xestia > Xestia ashworthii. The sequence goes on along the minus strand of OX465558.1, from coordinate 24,938,986 downwards.
TAAAACCTATAAATTATCATTTTTATTTTATTATGATTACCTGAACCTCAAAAATAAATCAACTATATGAAGGGGCCATTAAAGTATCGATATCAATGAAAAAGTCGATATAAAAGAGCATCACTAGTTATCGATAACAAGATTCCTGCAATCACTATTACACTTACATACATAACTTTATCTATATACTTCTGTCAAATCCCCGATGGCTACAACAGCGCCAAAACGGACCCTTTGGAAACTACCAAAAAGTCACTGTCGTATCTGTAGCTAGCTACTAATATAGTAATCTGTGTACTAGAAGCTGAGAATGCTACTAGAATGTGGATGCAAGAGCGAGCGAAGCGAGCTCGGGACTTGGGGCACCCCGACACGGTTGATTTAGGTTAGAAGGGTATGGCGGGGTCGAATGAGCGAGCGAATAAACCTTGCCATTCCCTTCGTGGTTATTTTTTTTAAACCACTCAGAAGTAGGAGCCCCGCGTAGCGGGGCTCCGTCGACCGCCCCGCCCTCGACTGTGCCACAATGAGTGGTATGGGATATATATTTGAAACAATAAATAAAAAATACATGGTTAAAAAACAGTCCTAGTATGACGAAATTTTTAATAGGCGGCGAGGAGCCGCAGTTACAAGATAGTATTTTATAATCACAAACTTACCCCGTGCATCGGGTTTTTTTAGAACTTCTTCATTAAATAGAAACTAGCTGTGCTAGTTAGAGTAAACACTCAATACTCTGGTACCAGGAAGAAACTTAGGAAGATGTATAACGTTACATAATTTTGGTAGGACTGATGATAAAAATGGCTGTGCAGTCAATGCGACAAGCCAATTTCAAATTTGAATTTTGAAAGGACTGTTACATTTCTTTCTTTGAGTACAAGTAAGTACTATGGAGGTTTTTTAGTCGTCGTGGAGGTTTTACGTCCACGAGACTAAATGAAACGACATCGTTACATATTTTAACCCTAATACGCCATTTAAGCGACTTTTAAGTGTTTTGAGGTTAGGTTACATTAATCAATTTTTCTCAGGAATGGTGCATTTTCTTTTCATGGGAGTGGTACCAGGGGGCAAGGGGGACCCTCCCCCAGCTCCCCCACCCCCTCCCCGCCCCTTCCTGAAGCGGTCACTTCACTAAATTTTTACCGTTCAAGCATGTATCGACTGATTAAAATGGGTTAAAGTATTGAAAGTATTTCGATAAAATGTAAAATCAAACAGCGTAACTACCGAAGCATGCATAGCACACTTCTGTAAATGTCAGAATGGCTGGTTGTCTGTATCGGTCCGCGTAAGTACTTGTTCACGTAGGAACGCGCGGGCGCGGTAGGTGTGTTACCCTGGCAAAATGGGAGCAGTCACCCGCTCGCATTTTAAAATACCCGCCTTCAAAAAATGCATTAAAACTCGACTGTACTTTACTTTGGCCATGCTTAATCGCTACACTACCTTCTCAACAATATTTCCCAACTCTATACCGATTATCTATGCCCAAATGCATCGACACGTCAAAATAAATTAAAAACTTCAGGCTACTAATATCTAATCTGTGCTTCAGATTTAAACAAATATGTAAACAAACCCGGCCATTTTTTCCCGTGTTGCGTTTGCAAAGTGTCGTATTTCAATTGTTTTAGTGTTAATGTCCTGCGATATTTATTTATTATTTACATTCCGTTCACAGATATTTTGTCCTCCGACGTTTAACTTTATTAACTACCTATGTACCTACTTACCATGAAAAACACTTAAAAAGAGTAGATAATCAATAACATTAAAAAATTACCCCCCTTTCTCACTTCTACACTTTTGTCTTCTATTGATTTAAATATCTACAGTTGTTCTTATTAATAGCACCAGTACACGGATTTTCGTCCATTAAAGAATTACCATAAAATATACTTAGTCCTACTTATAACCTACAATATTGGTAACCCTACTGCAGTGTTTCTATGGGAAAATTTAAATGATCAATATCTTTGAAACTACGCAAAGTTTCTCCGTCACAAATTCAGGTTATCATTATCGTCCCCGTCACAACATTTTGCGAGTGTATGTTTTTCGGCTTGGGTGATAAAACCCCTCATGCAACTCCACCCATTTTTTTGAATGGTTCTCCTCTCACTAGAGTGAAAAAATTTAAATATCTAGGACATATTGTCACCGATGATCTGAAGGACAATGAGGACATCGAACGTGAACGCAGAGCGCTGGCTGTCCGGGGTAATATGTTGGTTCGCAGGTTTGCTCGTTGCTCAGCTAAGGTCAAGTTAGCATTGTTCAAAGCCTATTGTCAATCCTTCTACACGAGCAGCCTGTGGATCAATATTATACTCAAAGGGCATACAGCGCTCTGCGGGTACAATACAATAATGTCTTCAGAATGTTGTTGCGGTTGCCGCGGTTCTGCAGTGCTTCCGCGATGTTTGCTGAAGCGCATACGAATGATTTCTATGCAATAAGACGCATGCGTGTGTCGTCACTGTTAGGCAGAGTACGCGGCAGCAGCAACGGCATTCTGAGGATCATTTCTGATAAATATCAGTGTCCAATATACTCGCTATGGGTGAAAATTGTGGTAGGAGTAGTAAAATAAATGTAGTTTATGTTGTTAATAATATGTTGTGAATGTGTTTTGTAATTGTTTGTTTTTTATTTATTTTTATTTTGTAACTCTACTAACATAGTTTATAAGTTCCAATTGTTACTAACCATTATGGATCTTTGTAATCTGACATTAAATATAAATTAAATTAATTAAATTAAATTTTGAACACATTTTGAAGGTCGTAGATAATCAGGCAGCGGAGATACATGTGTCCAGCCAGCTTGAACTCAGGTTGGCTGGACATTAAGTTTTTATTGATTTCTCGTAAACCCTTACATGTGACGCCATAAATCAAACGTTATTACTGTCACACATTGCGTCACCAAATTTTAGTAAAGGAACCATATTCGAAAACGCTACCGTTATTGAGATTCGGAAGTGCCAGCCAAAGGTTTTATACGTAAACTAGCTTCTGCCCGCGACTTCGTACGCGGATCCTGTTGCTTATGCCAGCGACAACGGGGTCGTCGAAGATCTGAAACGTCTGATGTCGAATTCTAAGAACCCGGGGACGGGAAAATAACGGATCTTTCCCACCTGAGCAACACATACCATTTGTTTCTTTTTGCCATTTAACAGCTTCACAAAAAGTACAATTTTTAGCCATACCTCCGATGGCGGAATATGTGGCGTATTCAATCATAGGAGACGTAAATGCACTCCGTGCCTTATCAACCCAAGGAAGGTCGCCATGCCCTTTTTTTTCGGTTGGGAAATAATCAAATAACTTCTCCAACTCTGGGCGGAGCGGGAGGGAGTGTCAGATTTTTACTGACTAAAACCCATCCATGTTCCTTCCTCGCCCTTTACGTTCCAGGGCCACGGTATCTCTTTCGAACAGTCCCGCAGCCCCGGCAGGCTTCGACCTTTGCGGGCCCCTCCCTTTATGCTGACATCTCTTTGAGGCGCACGTGGAACACGAACGCGCCGTCGACACGGCAGGTCGCCATGCCCTACGGCTATATCTTGAGACACATCCGGTTTTTCAGATGATATCTACATTCTGTTCAGAGAATGTCGACGTCGATCAGAATTCAAACGTTCGTTCAATGAACGTGCATCGCGCATCACGCATCACGTTCATCACTCGTTTCAAAAGACCTGTTAGTAGATGTGCGTGTTTGGGGTTCGGTCGGGATTGCTTTAATATCAAAGTAAACTGCCTTAGACTCAAAGATAATATTTAATTAGCACTGTATGACTGTACACGACATGATTCAGGTTGAATATGGAAAGCGAAAGAGTGCTTCGTCATTCCATAGACAATAACATTATATTTTTAACCATAGACTACAACATGCCCCTTTTTAAAAGAGAGCTGTCAGACTGACATTGACATTACAATTATTTGACAGATGACTTAATCCAAGTTAAACACAACCATAACAATTTACATTGAAGAATTAAGATTTTTAAAATACATTTCATTATAAACATTACTAATATAATTATACAATAATATCATAGTAAGAGTAAGTGAGTGCTTGCCATTAATACAATAAAAATACAATTTGCATTTGAATTAAATTGTGATAATATTATTGTGAACTTGTATTATTTTCTATGTATTAAATCTTATAAATCAAGTCTTTGTGTTTTCTTTAACAATCTTCCCCTAGAGCTATATTGTTTTTCAGCATTTACAGCCTCATCATTACATGATAATGGAGATTGTTCTACACTACTTGGTATATTTAATTCATTTGGACTTTGAAGTAAGTTCTCTAAGTTTCTACGTTGAGAAGACATTGGACTTTCATTATCAAATTCGTTATAGTCATGTAGACTTTCAGGTGAAACTAATGTTTCATCGATATCAACAAACATAGGTGACTTTACTATGTTTTCTGACTGGTTTTCTGACTGACAAGAATGATTTGACTCTATAGATAAGAATGAATCTGACTCATTGTTCAGTTCCTGATTTTGTAAACTTGACTCAGGACTTGACTCATGATAAGTGAAGATAAATGTATAACTATCATCCTCCTTTTCTGAAAATTTTGACTTGTTTAGTTCATTATTTAATTGACTAGGACTAGGACTATCCTTAAAGTTGACTTTTTTGTTATTATTTTGAGAGACATTTTTCTGACTTGACGTTTGACTTTCTGACTTGAACCTAAAACGAATATGCTGACTATTCCTACGGTAAGTATTATTATTATAATCTTTGACAATAAATGATCTTGGATATTTGGTTTTAGACATAATAGTACCTTTTGTCCATATAATATCCTTAGGATTTTTCTTAAAATAAATATTGTCATTTATTTGAAAATCCAGATAATTTTTACAGTTTTTGTCATAATAAAACTTGGTTTTTTGACTTTTTTCTTGTTTCTTTTTGTTATGTTCCGAATGCTTTACAATCTTAGGTCGTAAGTGACTAATTTTGTTAGGTAGCTGAGATCTTAACGTTCTAGACATTAAAAGCTGTGCTGGAGAGCTTAAATTTCCTCTCGGTGTATTTCTATATTGCAAAAGACCTAAGTGAGGATCAGATCCAGAATCATCACTTTTCCTTAGTATATTTTTTATTATTTTTACTGAGACTTCTGCTAAGCCGTTGGATCTTGGAAAATTTGGACTTGAGATAATGTGTTCAACGTCCCATTCATGCAAAAATTTTCTAAAATCATTGGAGTTGTATGGCGGTCCTCCATCTGAAACTAGTTGCATTGGAATGCCATGACGTGCAAAAATAGATTTTAGGTGTGCGACAACATTAGATGTTCGACTGTCTTTATTTAAATTTGCTATTTCAATGTAGTTAGAATAGTAATCTACTACCAATAAGTATTTCTTATCTTTATATTCAAATAAGTCGGTAGCTAGTTTTTGCCATGGAAATAAAGGTTTTTCATGAGTTAACATTGGTTGTTTTGATTTATTTGCAGAATAAATTGAACATGTTTCGCATTGTCTAACTTTACTTTCAATATTTTGATTAATATTTGGCCAATAAACTACATTTCTTGCTAAGTTTTTTGTTTTTTCAATCCCTTGGTGACCCTCATGTAATATATTTAATATTTCTGTACGCATTGTCTGAGGTATGATAACAGAATTGTTTTTGAAAATTATATCATTAATTACATGAATTTCCTCTTTTATGTTCCAGTAAGGCAATGTTAAACTATGACAATGTTCTTTACATTTAGGCCATCCATTTTTATAATATTCTATTATTTTTTGAGAAACTAAATCTTGTTTAGTGTGTCTTGTAATTTTCTCAAGTTTTTCTGGAGAAATGGCTAAATTAGAGGTTAACAAATTTATGTGAATATTAATATTTGAATCTAAATCTTCCAAACTGACTAATTCTTGGTTAAATTTATCATCTTTGACTGGAGCACGAGATAATGTATCAGAAACATACATCTCTGATCCTTTTGTATAAGACACAATAAGATTATAAGCTTGTAAAGTGATCATCATACGTTGTAATCTTGTTGGTACTTCTGACAAGGGTTTTTTGAATAATGTGACTAAAGGTTGGTGATCTGTTTCAACTTGAATAGGTTTTCCATATATGTATTGGTGGAATTTTTTACACCCAAATACTATAGCATATAGTTCTTTTTCAATCTGTGCATAATTAATTTGACTTTTGTTTAATGACTTTGAAGCATAAGCAATCGGATTTTTGTCATGTAAAATAACTGCACCTACCTACTGCATTTTGTGACGAATCGACTGACAATCTAATTGGTTTTTTCATATCATAATGGACTAAGACTGGATATTGACATAACATTGACTTTAATTTTTTGAATTGTGTTTCATGTTGTTCTAACCATTGCCACTGATTATGTTTTTTGAGCAATTCTCTCAGCAAAGAAGTTTCTTCTGCGAGATTTGGTATATAGGAACCTAAATAATTGACCATTCCTAAAAATCTTTGCAGTTCTTTGACATTACTTGGACTTGGCATTTTCGAAATTCGGTATGTAAAGTATTTTTCAGGTATTTTTTTTACATTTTTATTTCGTAAAACATTTAATTTTAAGCAACTAATTTTAAGCTTTTTTTTTTCCAAGTTACAGTTTCTTTTTTATTATTTTTTAAAGTATTATTCGTGATGACGTCATTTCATAGCCTGAATAGCTTTAAGTCTTTGCCACGTTTTCAGTACATACAAAAAACACTAAATAACTTCAAAGTTGACATTGATGACAGTTGACGCTTGACAGATACGTGTTTTTATTTTGTTGTGAAATGAAATGTGAATGCTGTGATCGTGACTGTGATGTGAACTTTTTGTTTGAGTTTCTTTTCCTACGATTTTTAGCAAATTTTAATTTCTATCCATTATCCGTGCTGCGTATCCGTGCAATGAATCTGTCATCGACAACTAGTGCTAAATGCTTCGTACCGTCATGTAAAAACACTACAACAAATAGCCGACACAAATTGTTTGTAAATGTGAAAGAAACGCTAAAAAGAAGTGGTGCAAGGAAGTAAATATGGAATACAAGCCTGGGCGTCGTCTTTTTTGTTGCGAAGATCATTTGAACGCGAAATTATCAGCGCGCGATGCATTCAAATAAATAACACAGTAACTAGCATTGACAGTTTTGATTTGCCACTGACGGTATGACAAACAAAAGTATTTTTTTTTTTATTTATCTTGAAAAGCACGAAGGAAGTAGTCTATTCAGGCTACGTTATGACGTAATTTAGAGGTCAAATGAAAGTCAAATGATTACAAGTATTATTGTGAAAATAAACACAATCTTGTGATATAGAAAGCTAAAAATAGAAAAATAAGGCATAAGACCCTAAAATCTCCAAATGGTTTTGGAATCAGCGTAGGTTAATTTTTACTTTACATACCGAATTGCTTCTACTTTTGACTGGTCAGGTGATACACCTTTTTTATTGAAAATGTGTCCTACATAGCATATTTCAGACAAACCAAAATGACATTTGGATTTATTGAACTTCAAATTGACTTCCGACGCTCGTTTGAATAACGATTCTAGTCTTTCATTGTGCTCTTCAATAGTAGACCCATAAACAAGTATATCGTCTACAAATATAATTATACCTGTTAAATCTCCGAATAATTGATTCATTGTCCTATGGAAAATTTCACCACTAGAGTTGATTCCGTATGGCAGTCTTAGAAATTTGTATCGACCGTATGGAGTGTTGAACGTACAAAGTTCACTACTTTCCTCGTCTAAACATATAGTCCAATAGCCTGAACTTGCATCTAATTTTGAAAAAATTGATGCACCTGCAACTTTAGATCTAAGATCATTGAATGTTGGATACGGGAAATGAGGACGTTTAATAGCCGTGTTTAAGTTTCTAGGATCAAGACATATTCTCAGTTTACCATTTGGTTTTTCGACTAAGACAATTGAGTTTACCCATTTAGTTGGCTTATCGACTTTTTCTATGACCTGTAGTTCTTCCATATATTCTAATTCTTCTTTAAGACGTTTCTCTAATGAATAAGGTATTCTTCTGACTGGGCAGACTTTAGGTGGAACACTACTATCAATGTCTAGATGAGCTTTATATGGTAGACAACCTAGACCCTCGAATGTTTTAGCAAACTTGGAAATAATTTCTTGTACTGACCTTTGCTGGATTCCATATATTCTTTTCACAATACCTAATTTTTCACATGAATTCCAACCCAATATTGTTTTACATTCACATTCAACAATAACAAAATAGAGTTTTGTGGTTATTCCGTTTTCAAATTTACAGTTAAGAATACATGTACCTAAATTTGGCACTAATTGTCCTGAAAAGGAAAAAAGTTTATTATTTGTTCTTGAAATATTAATATTTGAGTGAGAACTGGACATAATTTTATCTAACATTTTCTTGCTTATGACATTTGTATCTGCACCTGTATCAATTTGACATATAAGTTTGACATTATTACAATAAACATTTATTTGCCAATTTTTTGTAGATTCACAATTTTGAACTGAATTTATGACAAAATTATTAGAAAAATCTTTTGACATTGGCTGTTCATAAGAAATATTACTAACTTTATGGTCTGATTTCCTGAAAAAACAAAATTTAGCAAAGTGTCCTTGTTTTTTACAATTATTACAGGTTTTTTCCTGTGCTGGGCATTTATATCTGTGAATTTGTCCACATCTGGTACAATTCCTGTCTGATGATTTATTCCTGTTGCTTGACTGATTTCTTCCATGACTATTGTTTCTCCCATGACTATTTTTATGATGTCTCGAATTACTTCGGTAGGGTGTTCGACTTCTATTTTTATAATTTTGTTTTTGCTCTTTGATCCCTTGAATATTCTCCTTTTTAATTTCTTGGTTGTTTAATTTATTTGATCTTTCTTGAGACAATTCTAGACTTTTTGCTATTTTCATCACCTTTTCAACTGTAAGATTTTCTTCCTGTAAGAGTCTTTCTTTTATGTGTGTGCTAATCATGCCTATTACGAGCATGTCCTTGATCAATTCTTCTTTCAAATTACCAAATTCACATGTGGTAGCCTGGTTGTTCAATATGGTCAAATATTCATCCAAAGATTCTTCGGTTTTTTGGACTCTTGTGAAAAAATTATACCTTTCTACTGTTATGTTTAAAAGAGGACTGAATTTTTCGTCGAATTTCTTTAGGATGTCATCTAACTTTGTTGTATTTCGATCTATATTGAAACTATTAAAAATTTCTATTCCGTCATCACCAATAGCATTTAGGAAAATTGCTGTCCTTTTCGAATCCGTTACTTTTGATAAATCATTAGCATCCATAAAAATTTCAAATCTAAGTTTCCATTTTTTCCATTTTTCTGCCACGTTATCGCCATTTTGTATGATAAACGGTTTCAATTGCACAAAGAACGCTTTGTCCGCCATGTTGGTGACTTGGATGACTTGACTTTTTCACTTACAGTTTTCTCGACTTTTATTGGCTTTTTCGTTTTCCTTTTAATTTAATATGACACCAATTCTGACACCATGTTTGGGGTTCGGTCGGGATTGCTTTAATATCAAAGTAAACTGCCTTAGACTCAAAGATAATATTTAATTAGCACTGTATGACTGTACACGACATGATTCAGGTTGAATATGGAAAGCGAAAGAGTGCTTCGTCATTCCATAGACAATAACATTATATTTTAACCATAGACTACAACAGTGCGAATACGCTGAAAACTCAAGCCTGATTCTGTATCGGTAAAAATTTCGGATTCGCTCACGATCAGCGGACAGTCGCGCATCACGTTCCGCACTTGTCTCTAAAGACCTAGAAGAAGCTATGCGTAGATACGCTGCCCAAGTAGCACATGACAGCCGCACAGTGACTTGATAATAGAATTTTGTGTATACTCAAGGCTGTTGTAGTTTTCTACATAAGGGCTGTATAGTTAGCTACGCAGCCCTTGTAATTCTAATTTGGGCCACAAATTAACCAGTCTTGAGCATTACAGTTGCTGGTTAACGGCAGTATTATTATTGAAACAGCTGTGCAAGGCCTGTACAATGGCTTATACAGCTATACAACAGTCATTGCAGCGTAAGATTCAGCTACTTTAAATCTCTCCAATAGCTTTTAGATGTTTTGAGGCTTGGAAACAACTTTTATTAAAGTTTAAATAACAAAAAAAAAAAAACTTTTGTGATTCTGACAGCTAGACGACATTTATTATTTGTTTTAAGTGTGCAGGAGGACATATTTAATTGGTAAGATATTTTAAATATTTTTCACGTTGGTTTTTGAGTGTCCTTGTGTGTAAATTGAGTTGCGAGTACCATTTTACTGTAAATATGTATAGGTAATTACATCAAATATTTCACGCGCCATCAGAATAATATCGCTTTAACGAAAATATTTTACAAGATATATGGTGTAGGAATCCCTAATATAATTATCCCTCTAATTATTGCTTTCCAACTTATTGTATTCTATTAGAAAATAGTGGAAAATATATTGTTTGAATTAAAACCTATCAAATATCCTTGAAATCCATAAAAAAAAGATTTGGATGTTTAATAACAAATCGTCTGTAATGCTAAAATGGCGTCCATTTGATATCCAGCACAAACTCTCCAAAAATTCTTTTGTAAAGTTATTTACTGTACAGTGGTTTTACCAAGTCTTATGTACCAGCTTCCAGCATTATGCTGGCTGGTGAAAGGATTTCAATTGTCTTTCTTACTGTGTACTGGTATAAAGAGAGAGCATACAATAGCTTTTCAGGGATAAATAAATCTCCACAGAAAACCATTTCATTATGTACTTACAATGTTTGGCTTTCGAAATACCCTTGCAGGCCCAGAAGATATGATTTTAGTTTTTTAAATAACATGTTAAGAGAAGGCTTGGCTCGCTCAACAGTCAGTAGCTCTTTGGAAATACAGTTAATACACTACAGGTACTTGTACATAACAACAGGCAAAATTAAAACTTTAAAATATTTTCTACTTTAACTCCACGATACAATGATATGACGATAGACGTGTCCATAACGGATTCACGGGATTCACCGACGTAATTGCGGTGTTTCTGTTTATGTACAATATCTTTGTACGTCTGTTGGTCGTCATTTCAGTGATTTCATAGGCAAGCTTATAGTGTCTGACTGACGAACATCGGGTTTGAACTTTAACTGTAGGTATCTTTCGGACATGCAAGAGTATTTGGAAAGCAAATCGTACATAATTTACCTACAAATTCTTAATTCATTTGATTTGTTTTTATTTTCCCTTTTCGTACTATATATTATGATTGCTAATTACTTTATTATTGTTTTTAGGAATAATAATGCCGTTCAAAATAATTAAAACCATTGAAAAAGGAAAGGAAAGATTAACAGTTGTTCCAAGTGGTTGGGAGCATAATGACATTTTGAGATGGCCAGGAAAAACGTTTCTTTAAAATTGACAAAAAGTGAGAAATCGACGCCGCTTCCAGACTGGACTAAAATGGAGTGCACAGTCAAACGATCGTCTATTCCCACGCAATATTCAATATTTCTTTTTATGGCCCATTCTTTAATGCTATTTTTAATAAATTCTATATTTTTTTTAAAATATGCATTCTTCCTTGTCTTCATCTGTACTTGATCCAAATTCGTATCTGTCGGAATCCATTAAATATATAGAACTCTGTTTGTTCTCCAACGACGTTTTCTCTTTACTGCAGCTTGGTTGATGAAAATTCTCATTACTATAAGCGTCTGCAATATTTTGATCAAAATCTATTTGTGCGGAACCCTTCACTATGCGTAAACGACACGGGCTTGTAAATATCAACTGCATCAGCCTTAGCGTATTCTTTTGACAGTTTTCTTTTTACTCCACCAGTTCGTTGTCTTTTATTCCATTGTTTTAAGTTGTTCATTTTTTATTTAAAGTGTACTAAAACAAACGTAGTAACTCTTGAGCTTTAATGAGATCGTGTCGACGTTATGCAAAAAGAAATCAAATCTGACGTAATTTAAACACCATTAATCTAGATTTATTCTTAAATAGCGCCGTAAGCTGTAAAATAGCAGTCAGCTACACTTTATGCATTGGCATTAGGATGGAGTACGCCTACTCCAATTTACAACTAACGGTGTTTCAGTGGCGAAGGGTGAAAATAGTATGAGGGGAAGCCGAAGAAAAAATAATGAGAATTATTTATTTAAATTTTTTCTCATGGTACGTTTGACCTCATTTTCATTATTAGCGACCCCAAAAACCACGAAAACGACATCCATTACGAAAAAACTAAAAACAATCGTCGGCGCCATTTTGGATTTTTATTTTGACCTCAGTTTCATCATCAGCGAACCCAAAAACTACGAAAACGACACCCATGATGAAAAATCCAAAAAATGTCGTCGGAGCCATTTAGAATTTTCATTTTGACCTCATTTTCATCATCAGTGACCCCAAAAACCACGAACACGACACCCATGATGAAAAATCCAAAAAATGTCCTTGGCGCCATTTTGAATTTTCATTTTGATCTCATTTTCATCATCAGCGACCCCAAAAACCACGAACACGACACCCATGATGAAAAATCCAAAAACTGTCAGCGCCATTTTGAATTTTCATTTTGACCTCATTTTCATCATCAGCGACCCCAAAAACCACGAACACGACACCCATGATGAAAAATCCAAAAAATGTCGTTGGCGCCATTTTGAATTTTCATTTTGACCTCATTTTCATCATCAGCGACTCCAAAAACCACGAACACGACACCCATGATGAAAAATCCAAAAAATGTCGTCAGCGCCATTTTGAATTTTCATTTTGACCTCTTTTTCATCATCAGCGACCCCAAAAACTACGAACACGACACCCATGATGAAAATACCAAAAAATGTCGTTGGCGCCATTTTGAATTTTCATTTTGACCTCATTTTCATCATCAGCGACCCCAAAAATCACGAAAACGACACCCATGATGAAAATTCTTAGAAATGTCGTCGGCGCCATTTTTAATTTTCATTTTTACCTAATTGTCATTATCAGTGACGCCCAAAAATTAATAAAATGCAGACGAATTATAACAACAAAAAAGTGATTTTACCATGTCAAAAGAAAAAAAAAACTAGTTGGTAACTTCCAATACACCGACCATTACTCATTCCATCTCGTTCTACCACACATACTTTCTTTTTCTGCCCCTGCCGTAACTCGATAATCTTCGGCTTACCTAGGTCCCTACAAAACGATACTGCTAGCCGCGAAGTCACGTGTGCGCGTTCATACGATTTTAGTTCTGAATTCTGACACCCGAGCTCCGGCTTACTTGGCGCTACCTGTTGCTTTCTTTGTTAACATTTTTTTTGCATTTTTGTAATTACTTTGACACTACATGTGGAGTGCCTTGTTCCCAAAGGTAAGCCGGTAGGAATGGGCTTCTATGGTGCCTTCGGGCCTGCGGTGTTTAATGATTCTCTTAAAAGTGAAACGGCATTTGTAGAGATTCATATATTCACTTTTAAACAGCCATTAACAAGCTCGTTGAAGTAGAATTAAAATAGAATTAGTGTAGACCAATTAAAAGCCAGTGGCATATTTTGATACCATAATGCAGCCCGCAACATTAGAAGAGAGGCGAATTTGTCATAATAACCAGTCGTTAACAAGCTTGGACTTCTAAACCAGCTAGTAGTATCACATGCAGCCAAAAGCTGGACTAGATCATTTTAAAATTCTACTTAAATGCTTTTGGTATACTTTTGCGTCATTATAAAGTCATTAGTCAGCTATGCTGTTTAATAGTGTATAATCTTTCCATAAAACAGTCGAAAGACTCGTCCTATCCTTTAGTACATCTGCATAAAAGCTGTAGACTGTAATGTGGCTAGTTTATGACCTAATTCATCGCTAATGTGCTACTTGGGTGAGAACTCAAGCGCAATTCTCTATCCGTGAACGTCTCCGACTCGCGAGACAATGCGTGACGTTCACGATCAGCGGTCAGTCGCGCATCACGTTCCGTACTTGTCTCTAGAGATCTAGTAGTCGATGCGTAGATACGCTTGAAACTCAAGCGCAATTCTCTATCCGTGAACGGCTCCGACTCGCAAGACAATGCATGACGTTCACGATTAGCGGTCAGTCGCGCATCTATTCTTCACTGGTCTCTAGAGACCTGGATGTAGAAATACGCTGAGAACGCAGGCGTGCTTCGCGATCCTAAGAGGTTTCCACGGAGCAAGTTGCAGCCTGATGTTCTCGAACAGCATCAAGTCTCTCCTGACGCTCTTCGATAGATTCTTGGGATCTTATGATCCTCAATCTTTTAGCTCCTTTGGAACATTGGGAAAGATTTGACCTCTTTCTAGGCATGGTTATAGTTTTGTTGTGAAGATACCTGATCAATTGAAATCTAAGTAACTGCTCCCCTGCGTTACCGGGTAGGCTACCGAGTCACGAAGATAACTGGAAAAGGAAATTAATTCTACAACAGGTGTCCGAGATCTTCGATTTTTATAAGTCAACAGAGAGTGCTCATCAGATTGAACAACTTTTGCTAAGACGTCATTCCTATATGTGTTATGGTGTAGCTGGGCTCTTGGAGTTCCACAACAGGTGTTCCAGATCTTCGATTTTTATAAACCAACAGAGAGTGCTCATAAAATTGAACAACTTTTGCTAAGACGTCATTCCTATATGTGTTATGGTGTAGCTGGGCTCTTGGAGTTCCACATCAGATGTTCCAGATCTTCAAACTTATACTCTCAGCAGAAAATGCTCATCATGTAGAACATTTTTTGCTATGGTGGCATTTTTGTATCTCTTATAGTTTAGCTGGTCTGTTGCGGTTCTGCATCAGGTGTTCAAGTTTCCAAGATAAATTATAGCCTCATAGCTTCTGCCCGCGACTTCGTTCGTGTGAAGTTTTGATATCGCAACGCATCGCCTACTCAACGGAAGTTTAAACTGCTTTGTTCCCGCTTGCAACATTTCTTATTGCTGCTCCGCTCCTATTGGTCATAGCGTGATGTTATATAGCCTATAGCCTTCCTCGATACATGGACTATCTAACGCAAAAAAAAATTTCAATTCGAGCCAGTAGTTCCGGAGATTAGCGCGTTCAACCAAACAAACAAACTCTTCTGCTTTATAATATTAGTATAGAAGTATAGATAACTTGTTTGGTGTATCCGTTTGAAGTCGCGATTTGATACAATATTTAGAGTTATTTGACAAAACAAAAAAAATAAAAAAATAAAATATAAAATTCCAATGAACCCATGATCTCCTTTTTTGTATGGTTTACCAAAAACTCATAAAGACAATATCCCAATTCGCCCCGTTGTCTCTTACATTGGTGCCCCAACATACGACTTGGCTAAATATCTTAACAATTTATTAAGGGCAAAGGCATCTTTTAAACCACAGAACAGTTTAAAAAATAGTTTAGATTTAACTAAAAAAATACAAAATATTAACATCCCCCACAATTCGAAATTATTATCACTAGATGTAGAAAGTTTATTTACAAATATTCCATTTGAAGAGTGCCTACGTATTTTGGGGAACCATTTGGAGAGGCAACGTTTACATCCAGGAGAAATATATGACCTACTTAACCTCACACGTATTTGCATGGAACAAAATTACTTCCGGTTCAATAACGAATATTACCGCCAAAAAGAGGGTCTAGCAATGGGATCACCTTTAAGTCCATTAATGGCGGAAATATTTATGGACTACTTCGAGTGTAAATATGTGGTGGGCGAGCCCAACAATCTGTTTTATTATAGATATGTAGATGACATAATTATCTGTTGGACAGGTACTAATCGTCAATTAGATATTTTCGTAAATAAGCTCAACACTCACCACCCCAAAATTAAATTCAAATTAGAATTGGAATCAAATCAGTCCCTTAATTTTTTGGATCTAACAATCACAAGAGTCAATAACAAACTCGATCGAAAGCCCACGCACAGTGACACAACGATTCCCGCTTCATCCTGTCACCCACTACAGCATTAACTAGCAGCCTTCCGCAGCTATGTCCACCGTTTAATGTCACTCCCACTGTCCACAAATAGTTACGTCAAAGAACTCAAAATATTGTATCAAATCGCGACTTCAAACGGATACACCAAACAAGTTATTGATAATATAATTAAGAATAAGCAGAATGACCGGGCACGCTCAGCACTTTATGCATGTCCCCCCGAAAGAATTAACAAGAATATCGGAAGTCTCACTTACATAGGCCCAATTTCAGATAGAGTCGCGAATATTCTTAGAAAACACAATGTTTACGTAGCTTTTCGATCGGATCATAACTTGCGTAAACTATATAACGGTAAAAATAATTAGAGAATTTAAAAAAGTCCGGAGTTTACAAATTAGTGTGCAATGATTGCACCGGGATCTATGTAGGTCAGACAGGCCGTGGTTTCGAAATTAGGTACAGGGAACATGTTGCCGCTTACAGGAATGGCCATCCAGATAAATCACATTTCGCAAAACATTTAATCGACACCGGCCACTCCTTGAGCGACAACAATTCCTATAACATTTTGCATGTTTGCGAGAAGGGTTTCCGGTTGAGTGTGTTGGAACAGTTAGAAATATCAAAACATAACAATAATAATGCATATACACTGTTGAATGACCAAACAAATTTAATTCCATCACCACTTCTAAGTATGATTGCAGGTAGTTCGGCACAGATGTCTTTGCGACGTAGTACCGACCGTTATTATAGCGTCATCGAAACGGTATATAAAGGGCCGACAGCGGTGCGACTAGCTCATTCGAGCTCGAACGCTCGACGAGTCAACAACTCCTGAAGATGCCCCGTGGAGGGGCGAAACACGTGTCGAGTATAGGTTTGGTTGCATGGCATGCTAATTATTTCTCACTTGTTTTGTATGTGTGCATATGCATGAGGGCGGGAGGGTGGGCCCATATGTGCATGTGCATATGCATGTGTCCTGCTTTCAGACCTGGATATTTATCTTGCGGTATTAAAACTAAATATTTTTCATAGCATTTAATGTCATGGATTTCCGCAAAGTAACGCCTGATTCCATAACTTATGCAAAAAGTCGTCAAAATCACTTCCGTTACTGAGATTGAGAGACCAGCGAAAAGTAGTTTTTCAAGCTGGCTGAACCCGTTTTCGATCGATTATCTAAGATTCTGTAGCGTCACAAATTCTGAAATAAGGCTGTTTAGCCGTCACATTAAGTGCCCTATTGACCTAGTTAAATGCAAGCTATTTTGAAGATTTGTCCAGCCAACCTGAGTCACATCGTTTCTTAATGTTTTAGGAATTGCGTATTTCATCGTACGACCAGTCTAAAATTAATCAAATTTGTTTTATCTTCATATCGCGTAAAGTTACAAAATCTAATTTTCCTGACGTTTTAGGCGTCTACCATGGGTATCTTTTACAGCTGTGTATTTGGTTCTAAGTGTTTTACTTGCAAATCCGTGTTATCTGATTTTTGAAATCATTTAATTCCATTGGTTTAAGACAACCAAATCAAAAACTAATGTTTAAGCTAATTAAGGTCTCTTGTTGGTATTTTTTTCAATCTTCTGGGTTGAGCCGTTTTCGAGACCTGGGGTATCCCAAAATGTTGCCGCAACAAAATCTTAAATAACTCGAGAACCATATCACACACAGATTTTGCCATTTACTAACATTTACTACGGAACCAAAGCTATATATTCATGTATTTGGTTCCGGGCTAAACGAATTTTTGAAAATCGATTTTGCCAGGATAACGTTTCAAACGTTACTCCAGTAAAATGTGTTTTTCTCAAATAACCTGCAAATTTTGCTATTAGTAAGCAAATTGCTCCTCATGATACTCTAATTCACAACATTTTGCCAGGGTAACACACACACGGCGAGACATCGGCCAAGTACGGCTCAGTACACGGCGGCGCGCGGCGGCGCCGTGCACGTCTACAAGCTTCCATAGTGATCCATACAACACTGACGACCTGCCTACACACGGCGAATTAACCGTAGATTTTCACGGCGAAAAACAGTGTGTGTACAAGAGGCCCTAATACTCATTCACGTTGACTCGCGGGCGCGGGCGCGAAATATCAGACATATGGCGTAATATCCAAGTGTTCACGTACACAACGCACGTGCGGTCTAAGTAGCGGGCAAGTTATACTTATAAACATCCATGACTCGGAAAAAAATGTCCATGCTCATCACACAAACATTTGCTCCTACCGGGATTCGAACCCAGGACCCTAAGAACGTAAGGCAGCGTCACTACCACTACGCCATTCGAATCTTCATACTTCCATGATAGCTGGTTTTGGTCTGTCTACTATTTACACCAGTTCATAACATAACATCACGCCAGTACGCTGTGAAGGGGTAAGCATATGTGAACCACTAAAAAGTGAAAAATAAAACTGTTTTGCAAAAGATAAAATCGAGAATCGAATATTTTATCTTTTGCAAAACAGTTTTTTTTTTTCAGTTACCTAAGATAATGAACTAACCGCGAAATACAAGTGGGCTCCCTTTTGCAGCACTGGTAGTCAATTATTATTTTGAATTAACACATACTTACGCTTTTTATTGCAGGAAATCCTTTTATTCCCACGGGGAAATCAAATACAAAGCAGGCGTGGCTGCTACCGGACGATTAGTCGATTAAAAGGAAATCCTTTATTTATGTAAAAAATATGGTCACCTCACAATATTAATGGATGTTTGTATGGTAATGTTATAAAGCTGAAGAGTTTGTTTGTTTGTTTGGATGAACGCGCTAATTGAGAACTATTCTTTTTGTGTTGCCTATCTATCGAGGAATGATTTTGTATTTGGTACAAAATTATCCAACACCAAAGGAGATCACCCAGCCTCCATACATTTTTGCCAACCAAAATAAACTTATTATTTGGATAGAGCAAAACATAATAAACATTTTTATTGTTATTACACCTAAGTCGTAACTCAATTCACCTAGAAGTTATTCAACCACAAAATATCTGAGGTTTTTTTTTTTTGCCGGCCAACTAAAATAAACGCAATAATTAAATAGCTAGCTAATTAATAGCTTATGGATATAAACATTTTTATTATGCCACCCAAGTTTTAAATAACTAATAATGATTACTAGAATAAAAACGCTACTGGTCGATGATCAAGGGATATCTGCCGATTTCCGTGAAGCCCACACTAATCGATGTGTTTATCCGGTCCATCCTAACCTACGGTGCTCAGACCTAGTCACTCGACTTATTGCAGAAGTTCCGCCTTGGGGTCTGCAGAAAAGCAACGCAGCGCAGCATCCGAACGAGTCACCTCTTTTTAGATTGGCCTTGGCGGGGATGTTCATCCTCAGGCTGATGATCTGGACGCGTTTATGCATTTGTTTTGTATAGATTTTATAGTTTTTTTTAGTAGCCTTAAATGCCCCGCTGCTGGGTCTAAAAAAGCCTTCCAGGCGCTCTTCTCCTGCGCTACCTTGGAACATTGCCTTCGTGATGCGCGTTCAGATCATCACTCCACCACCTTCTAGGATGTGGCTCAGGTTGGCTGGACAAATCTTCAAAATAGCTCGCATTTTACTAGGTCAATAGGGCACTTTATGTGACGGCTAAACACCCTTATTTCAGAATTTGTGACGCTACAGAATCTTAGATAATCGATCGAATACGGGTCCAGTCATCTTGAAAAACCACTTTTCGCTGGTCTCTCAATCTCGGTAACGGAAGTGATTTTGACGACTTTTTGCATATCAACGGGCGTCACATAAGTTTGTGACAGGCATCGAGCTAAAAGTTTTGTGATACGTACAGTGGTTTAGTAGAGAAATGCAAAAAATCTGTGCCAGCCATCTTGAATTTACGTAAAAAACTTTTGGCTGGCACTTCCGAATCTCAATAACGGTAGCGTTTTCGAATATGGTTCCTTTACTAAAACTTGGTGACGCAATGTGTGACAGTAATAACGTTTGATTTATGGCGTCACATGCAAGGGTTTACGAGAAATCAATAAAAACCTAATGTCCAGCCAACCTGAGTTCAAGCTGGCTGGACACCTGTATCTCCGCTGCCTGATGATCTACGACCTTCAAAATGTGTTCAAAATGTTGTGACGGGGACGATAATGATAACCTGAATTTGTGACGGAGAAACTTTGAGTAGTTTCAAGGATAATTGATCATTTAAATTTTCCCATACAAACACTGCAGTAGGGTTACCAATATTGTAGGTTTTATGTAGGACTGAGTATATTTTACGGTGCGGTGGCCCAGTGGTGGCGGCCCCGACTTACGTTCAGTAAGTCGTTTGTTCGAACCCAGGCTGGCGCATTACTTTGTGTAATTTATTACATCACCGCTGCTCTCAAAACGGCGAAGGAAAACATCGTGAGGAAACCGGCATGTCCTAGAACCATAAATTCGAAGACATGTGACATCTACCAATCCGCACTGGGCCCGCGTGGTGGATTATATAGCCCATTCCCTCTCATAGAGAGGAGGCCTGTCCCAGCAGTGGGAACATTAATAGGCCGATAATGATGAATGATGAAGTATATTTTATGGTGTTTTCTTTAATGGACGAAAATCCGTGTACTGGTGATACTAATAAGAACAACTGTAGATATTTAAATCAATAGAAGACAAAAGTGTAGAAGTGAGGAATGGGGGTAATTTTTTAATGTTATTGATTATTTACGTGCAGATTTCTACTCTTTTTAGTAGGTAGGTATTGGTGTTTTTCATGGTAAGTACATAGGTAGTTAATGTGTCAGGATAACTAAATAACTAATGCTCTAAGGTATTAAAATGAAAAAATAATGTTTGCTGTAAATAAAATCACATTTATTTGTACTTATACAGCGTTTCAAATGACGACGATCAACTCCATTTCAGTAACCCTCGCCTTGTACCACAACGTTGTTTTTACCACCGCCCTAAGTGTTTGAAGCGCAAATGAAGTCGGTGGTCGTCATTTGTAATATAGCTGAATATACTAAAATATTCTTCAATACCTATCTAAAAAAGACAATTATTACACAAAATCAATCACAGCATCAGTGTTCATTTTTGGTTTTAATACGTACTACCTAGTTAGCTAGGTGATTTTGAATCAATAAGTTGCGTAAAAAATGTATAAAATATCTGTGAACGGAATGTAATACTTCCATGATAGCTGATGTTGGTGTCGCCACCTATTGCTTAAAGTTGGTACTACTAGGACAACTGGTCGAATCTTCTCTTATTGTTTTGTTGTCTTACCGCAGATTAATTAAAAGTTGTCTTACTCTGATTAGTGATAACACTTCGAAAAGTACATACACTGCAGACTGTCGAGTTTAGTTCTCATTTTCAGTTATATAAGATAATGAACTAAACGCGAAATACAAGTGGGCTCTCTTTTGCAGCGCTGGTAGTCAATTATTATTTTGAATTAACACATACTTACGCTTTTTATTGCAGGAAAACCTTTTATTCCCACGGATAAATCAAATACAAAGCAGGCGTGGCTGCTACCGGCTGATTAGTATTTTAAAAAGAAATCTTATAATTATGTAAAAAATATGGTCACCTCACAATATTAATGGATGTTTGTATGGGAAAATTTAAATGATCAATATCTTTGAAACTACGCAAAGTTTCCCCGTCACAAATTCAGGTTATCATTATCGTCCCCGTCACAACATTTTGAACACATTTTGAAGGTCGTAGATCATCAGGCAGCGGAGATACAGGTGTCCAGCCAGCTTGAACTCAGGTTGGCTGGACATTAGGTTTTTATTGATTTCTCGTAAACCCTTGCATGTGACGCCATAAATCAAACGTTATTACTGTCACACATTGCGTCACCAAGTTTTAGTAAAGGAACCATATTCGAAAACGCTACCGTTATTGAGATTCGGAAGTGCCAGCCAAAAGTTTTTTACGTAAATTCAAGATGGCTGGCACAGATTTTTTGCATTTCTCTACTAAACCACTGTACGTATCACAAAACTTTTAGCTCGATGCCTGTCACAAACTTATGTGACGCCCGTTGATATGCAAAAAGTCGTCAAAATCACTTCCGTTACCGAGATTGAGAGACCAGCGAAAAGTGGTTTTTCAAGATGGCTGGACCCGTATTCGATCGATTATCTAAGATTCTGTAGCGTCACAAATTCTGAAATAAGGGTGTGGCCGTGTGGCGGTAAGTCCCCTCTTTGAGGAGTGGCTAGAGAGGCGCCACGGCGTCCTCACCTTCCGCCTGACGCAGGTCCTCACCGGACACGGATGTTTCGGGAGGTACCTGCACCGTATCGGGCGGGAGGAAACGCCCGGGTGTCTCCACTGCGAGGATCGACCGGAGGACACGGTGGAGCACACGGTGGAGGTCTGCCCTGCGTGGGCGGAGCACCGCCGTGTCCTCGTAGCGGCGATCGGCGGCGGCGACCTCTCGCGTCCGGCCCTGGTTCATTCCATGGTCCGGAGCGAGACGGAATGGGAGCCGTCACCTCCTTCTGCGAAGCAGTCATGCTAGCGCAGGAGGTGGCGGAACGAGAGAGGGAGAGAGCCTCTCTTCCCGGCCGCCGCGGGAGACGCACCGGGCGTCGGGGGCCACGTGGTGGCTACCGGCCACCGTAGATGCGGGCCTGTGGACGGTTAGCTATGGGCTAGCTAGCCGTCCGTCCGTCTAGTGACGACAGGCCGTGTCGACGGCGCGTTCGTGTTCCACGCGCGCCTCAAAGAGATGTCAGCAGAAGGGAGGGGCCCGCAAGGGCCGAAGCCTGCCGGGGTTGCGGGACTGTTCGAAAGAGATACCGCGGCCCCGGAACGTAAAGGGCGAGGAAGGAACATGGATGGGTTTTAGTCAGTAAGAGTCTGACACTCCCTCCCGCTCCGCCCAGAGTGGGAGGTCATTTGATGATTTCCCATCCTAAAAAAAAAAAAAAAAAAAGGGTGTTTAGCCGTCACATAAAGTGCCCTATTGACCTAGTAAAATGCGAGCTATTTTGAAGATTTGTCCAGCCAACCTGAGCCACATCTTCTAGGCCGTCTATCCTCAGGCACCCATCGTGTTGAGACCTTTGCCCAGCGGTCGTTGTGCATGCGGCCTACGTGACGTACCCAATCCCATTTGATAATAATAATAATAATAATCATTTTATTTCAGACAAATTTCACATCCATAACAATTGTTAGTAAACATGACCTTAAAAACTATGTTAGTAGAACATGTAGGTTTGACATATAATACATAAAGGGGCAATCAAATTTCCCCGCAATGACATTCAGGAGACTGTTTGAGCTGCCCCGGACCCTCTGCAGTAGCGACGCAGCACGCTTACGTCTGATAGCTACAAAGCCATCAGTGTGCGCATCAGCAAACATTCCCGACGCACTACAGAAGCGTGGCAGCCCCAGCAGCATCCTGAATGCATTGTTATACTGAACTCGAAGAGAATTGATGGCTCTCGGCGTGCAGCTTGTCCAAAGGTTACACGTGTAGAACGTCTGACAATATGCTTTGAAAAGCGTTACTTTTACTTGACATGTACAGCGAGCAAACCTACGGACAAGCATGTTGCATCGAACCGCCAATGCTCTTCGTTCCCTTTCTACATTCAGATCATCTTTGATGTCTGCAGTAACAATATGGCCGAGGTATTTAAACTGTTGAACACGGTTCAAGACACTACCTGCTAGCTTTATGGAAGGAAACCTATCTGAGGACTTTGCTCCAAAAATAAGAACCTCACTCTTTTTGGCATTATATCTTAAACCGTGCTCCTCAACATACCTCTCACAAACATCCAACAGCTTTCTCAAGCCTGATATTGAAGGGCTCAAGAGTGCCATATCATCGGCGTAACTGATATTATTAAAAGTCACTCCATCTAAATAACAACCGGCCTGCAAGCTACTGAGCTCACTAATGAGACCGTCTATGTACAGGTTGAATAAAATCGGAGAAGTCAAACCACCCTGCCTGACCCCGCATTGCAACCTATACTCATCAGAACTCGCATCCGCCCAACGCACACAGTTCACTTGGTGACCATACCAGTACCTAAATATATTTACCAGCTCTAATGGCATATCTGCTTTGCGTAATTTAGCCCACAGTACATCATAATTAATCATATCAAAGGCTTTCGACATATCAAGGAAGCAAGTAAAGACAGGACTTTGATTATCTACGTAATATCTCACTGTCTTTTTTAGACACATGATGGCAGTCTCTGTTGACAGCCCCTGCCGGAAGCCGTGCTGTGCATCATGTAACCTAATATTCTTCCGTAGAAAGGTGTTTAAGAGACTGTCAAAAACCTTTGCGATAATCGTTGCCAGGGAGATCGGTCTGTAGTTTGACTTATCCGACATGTCACCAGTTTTATTTTTAATAATTGGCACCACTACAGTTTTCATCATGTCACTGGGCAGATACGAATGTGAAATACAAAAATTATACAGCAAGCAAAAATTTGAGCCTAGCAGCATTTTTTTTGCCTACGTATGTACTTCCTGTTTTTGAGCGCAAATTGTGCTCCGTATTTTATGTAATCTCTTTTAAACCCAGAATGCTCCGTTGCTTTTTGACAGACCCCAAGGTGGTATTTTTGCAATAAGTTGAGTGACTGAGCGAGGGGTCTGAGCACCGTAGGTTAGGATGGGTCGGATAAACACATCAATGAATTTGAGCTTCAAGGATATTGGCAGATTTTCTATGATCATCGACCAGTAGCGTTTTTTGTTATAGTAATCATTATTTATCATCATCATCATCATTTCAGCCGAAAGACGTCCACTGCTGGACACAGGCCTCCCCCAAGTGTCGCCACATTGACCGGTCCCGTGCGACTCGCATTCAACGGATTCCCACAACCTTCACCAGGTCATCGGTCCACCTAGTGGAAGGTCTTCCAACGCATCGTCTTCCGGTTCGCGGTCGCCACTCCAGAACTTTTCGGCCCCATCGCCCATCCGTTCTGCATGCAATGTGCCCTGCCCACTGCCACTTAAGTTTGGCAATTCTTCAAATGGGCTTTGTTTTAACTTGAAATTAAAATATTAGGGTCTTCTACTCCGTGTTTACTTAACTTTAATTATAATTACTTATTTAAAACATGGGTAGCACAATAAAAAAATGTTTATATCCATAAATAAAAGTTTAGTAGGCCGACAAAAAAAAACTTAGCCCAATCTGGGTGATCTCAGATATTTTGTGGTTGAATAACTTCTCGGTGAATTGACTTACGACTTTGGTGTAATAATGAAAAAGGTTTATTATGTTACGCTCTATCCACATAATAAGTATTTTGGTTCGCTTTCTTTTGAAAATAGCCCAATCTGGGTGATATCCTTTCAACGACTATTAGGTACTGCTAAACTAATATAATTTTCCTTTAAAGTTCATCAAATTAACTATCGTCGTGATTTTTTCTAGATTTTTCAAACCAGCAAACCAGCAGTTTAGCTTTTATTAAACTACTAGCTGACCCGCGCAACTTCGTCTGCGACACATAAGTAAAAGACAGGGTTACAGAGAGTGGGTCGTAAGCACCTCTAATACAATTGTCAAAGAGCACATCACATCACACACATCATTCCGCTTTATGAAAAGCGCGTCCGGTACATGATCATTATTTTGCTGCTGAGTTATTTAAAACGGTGTAAGTATCTCTGATATTCATTGAAATCAAATTACGTATCCAAGGGCAATTATGTTTAAAATTAAATACTTGTGATTAACAACGTATTTACTTTGATAAGGATAAATTACCATGTTTATAAAAACAGTTTAAAGGGCTTTTCTCGACGTCCTAACGTCTTCATCCTTAGACACTCGATGACAGTCTCATACTCCAGCTAGGTCTGACGTTCTCATCAACGTGTATGAAATGAGCCGCGACACGATATAGCTGCTGTAAACTGTTGCGGACCGCTTACAACTGTAAACCATTTCAAATTTCGAACTCTACGTGCCCATGTGGCCGTGTCCTAAGGTGCACAACCTCTTTAAAGCTTAGAAACCTTCAAATGCGGTGTTAATATAGTACGGTGACTATCGAGACATTCCAATTTTAAAGAGTATTAGCACCAAGTTTTTATGTGAGTTCAACCTTTTTTGAATAAAATAGGATTGAGTTTTCAAACATTTATCAAATTAACATGTAGTTTAAATCAAAAGCACTAAGGTCCATGTTCACCAAAAACATGACGACCTGATTATCTAAAAACGGCTGTTTAAAACACATTTTTGTATGGGAGCATGTCACAGGGACTGCGGTTTTAAGAAAATCAGACCGTTATCTCTTCGGTGAACATGGACCTAAGGAGTGTTGATATCAAATTCGAAACAAATCACCGCCAAAATAACTTTCTACCCCTTTTTAACCCCGTTAGAATTTCAATTAAACACGTCTTCCATCAATTCTGTTAAAAATTTGAAATATACTTATTGGACCAGTAGTTCGTTGTATTATTTTCTTTGTAATAACTAATATGTATTATACAGGTAGTTCGTTGTATTATTTTATTTGTAATATGACAGGGTGGAAACGGTTAACGGGGCAGTAAAGGGAGCTAGCTACCTTAACCGTTGAGTATTAGAAACAGGATCGATTGGCATCAAAAAAATGTTGTGTAATATAGCAATGTTCTTGCTACCTGTACGTTTTTTTTTTAATCTGTGAATGGGGATCAAAATTTCACGAAAAATTTCGGATGGTTTTCTAAGACCATTTTCATGTAGCTGCAGTGACTTTTTGAGTACTGTAACCTGGGTTGGTCTGGAAGAACTTTTTGATCAGTGTCGATTGGCATCAAAAAAATTGTTTCATGTAAAATGGCAATTTTCTTGCTAACTGTACTTTACTTTTTTATTAAATCTGTGAACAATATTTCTCGAAAAAATTACGGGTTGTTTTCTAAGACCATTTTCGTGTAGCTGCAGCTCCCCTTACTGCCCCCGTTTACCGTTTCCATCCTGCCCGGCTAGCATGGGCAGGGGATAAAATTTTATCCACCGGTTATTTCCACTGACAAGGGACAAAATTCAAACAAAAGTGGAAATAACCGGTGGATAAAATTTTTATCCCCTGCCCATGCTAGCCGGGCTGTATTACCAACTACGTATACCGAGGAAAGATTTTCTTGAATTCCGCTATTTTGGGCGTATTCACTTCAGAAATCAAATTTAAAAAAAAATGAGAAATCATATTTACCTGTATTAGATTTGAAGTATTTACAGCAACTTTTAAAGGTTTACACTTCATTGGATTTTATTCTATAGGTGTATGAAGTTAGTTAATTTTAAACACAAAACCCCATTTTTTACGTCTCTGGGTGAGATTTAAAAAAAAATGCTGAAGCAGGTATTTCTTTATTTTTAATAATTAGTATTTACTCTATTCTAGAACATCTAAATTTTTTTTTTCATATAAACTTTAACCCCCCCCCCCCTTTTCACCCTCTTTTTCCATAATTTCTATAGCCTAAATGTTATTCTGAGTTTATTTAAATAGAATAGTGAAGTTTTCATCAAAATCCGTCCCGCAGTTTTTACGTGATGCGCGGTCAAACAAACAAACATACAAACAAACAAACAAAAATTTTAAAAATGGTTTTAATATGTTCAGTTACTTATTTCAAGTCACCCTGATCGATTTTTTTTTTAAATCTTCAATGTACAGATTTTTTGGTCTCAACGATTTTATTACATGTAATACTAGCTGTACCCGCGCGGTTTCACTCGCGTGTTTCATACGTTGGTGTTTAAAACAGCAATAAAATACCATCCTGAAACACCTCAAACTCAAATGGGAATAGTTCTCCCGCTGCCATGACTTCACAGGCGGTTCCGTAGGTGCCATGGCAAGACATTTCAGTAACGTATTTACGCATCGAACAATAAACAGCTCTTGACCGCTCCTGGGTGAAAGGTTGAAACCTTTCCCAGTTGTAAGACACGTGGCGCACATTGCTGGCTCGAACACGTGGCCCAGACAGGCGCATTACTTTGTGTAATTTATTTCATCACCACTGCTCTCAAAACGGTGAAGGAAAACATCGTGAGGAAACGAAAGGAAAGGAAAGGCATGTCTTAGAACCAAAAATTCGAAGACATGTGACATCAGCTAAACCACACTGGGCCCGCGTGGTGGATTTGCCCATACGCGAAATATGCGCTTTGAAATTTAAATTGGCCAACGGAAAAATGACCTTCATTGAAGTTTCATGAGAATCGGATTATTTTTACTCCCTGTTCGTCCCTTGAAACACCTGGAACTCAAATGGCAATAATTCTCCCGCTGCCATGAGTGATGCACCAAATATGATAGAGATGAAAATAAGCATGCGCCATCGCCAGGAATATTTACTATTTGGCTAAGAATTTGCACTCCATTAGAAGTGATAATATTTTGATTAAGTAGGTATCCATTTAATTAAACAATGCTTACGACCAGTAAGTACCGTAAAAAACATTATTTGGAACGTAATTTTCTTTATAGCTATTCTTTTGCAACACCAGCCTAAACCAAAGATACAACTTTAAAATTAAAATACGATCGTAGGTATTCAAGGACACCTTTTCTAGTAAGAACGACTAATACTAAAAGACCTACTATTATAGTACTTAATACCAAAGTGTGAAATACACAATAATTATGTAATTCGCGAAGCAATAGACATAACAAAATTCCAACCAGGCAATAGGTAAGAACACAATAAAATGATTATCCTCCAATTTAAAATTACTAATGCTACGGCCAGACTTGTAGGCGAAGATTCGAACGCACGCACGAACTTTGTCGCGACAAAACCCTTTGATGTGCGGCAATTTACCGACAGCGGCGGGAAGGGCGTTCGTATTCGCGAAGATGATTCGCGATAGGACGAATTCTTTGGCCAGACGTGTCGCGACAACGCAAATCTTCGCGTTATCGCGATAGTGTAGCCCCAGCATAAGTGAAACATACCGAAACGAAGACAACCCAAACAACGATGATGTCAAATATTTCAAATCAAATTAGTAGTAACAGCAAAATATCGCAGAACAGAAATGAGCTTGAGCGTGTTTCGCTTATGTTCGTTTTTTGAAACGTTTTTAGGGTTCCGTAGCCAAATGGCAAAAAACGGAACCCTTATAGTTTCGCCATGTCTGTCTGTCTGTCTGTCTGTCTGTCTGTCTGTCCGCGGATAATCTCAGTGACCGTTAGCACCAGAAAGCTGAAATTTGGTACCAATATGTATATCAATCATGCCGACAAAGTGCAAAAATAAAAATTTAAAAAAACATTTTTATTAGGGTACCTCCCCCAGACGTAAAGTGGGGAGCGATTTTTTTTTTAATTTTGACCCTGACGTGTGATATATTGTTGGATAGGTATTTAAAAATGAATAGGGGTTTTCTAAAATCATTTTTTGATAATATTAATATTTTAGGAAATAATCGCTCCGAAAGTCAAAAACAATGTGTCCCCCCCCCCTCTAACTTTTGAACCATAAGTTTAAAAAATATGAAAAAAATCACAGAAGTAGACCTTTATATGAACTTTCTAGGAAAATTATTTTCAACTTGATGAGTTGAATAGTTTTTGAGTTATATAGCACTTTTTCAAAAAAACGCAAATGATAACTTTGTTTTTCATACAAATACTATGAAAAACAAAGTTATTTTTGCTGACGAAAAATGTTGGTATTTTTAATGGTCTGGGAAGCTACGGAACCCTACAGTGAGCGTGGCCCGACACGCTCTTGGCCGGTTTTTTTCTTACCCTTCAACAGACGCCTGCGTACTGAAAAATACTGGCCACCTAGAAATTGGCATAAAACTTTAAAACGTTATAGAAACTCATTTCAATACCTTTCAGCACACGCCTGCATATCACTGAAACATACTGGCCACCTAGAAATTACGCCCTCAATGAACTTCCAAATTCTTATTTCAAAATATGCATTAACGCGTTGTCGTAAAATTCAATTTGGATCCATATCGGTTTCCGAATTCTCATTTCAATGTAAAGTACCTATGCAATAACGCGTTGACGTAAGATTCAATTTGGATGTTTAACTTTTTTCATACAAACATTAAAAACCCTTTTTTGTACCCTTAAGGGCCGAATTTCGTAAAACCTTTTCTTAGTGAGCACCTAGAAGCCAAAAGGAACATTCAGGCTTTACATTCATATCTCTAACTTTAAATACATAGGACTTTCATACAAACTTTGACACCCCTTTTCAACCCCTTGGGGTGCGAATTTTAAAAAATCCTTTCTTAGTACGCGCCTGCACCCCCTAGAGAGTGCTTGTGCCAAATTTGAGTCCTTACGGCCCAGTAGTTTCCGAGATTTCGTGATGAGTGGTCAGTGAGTGGACTTCTCCTTTATATATATAGATATGTAGATAGGTACACACGATGGGATAGACGATGAAAAAACAAATCATCCTGACTACTACTACCGCTATCGCACTAACCTAAAAAAGAAGGGTTTCCCAATATTTTTTTATCATTTTGTCGGCGTAATCAGCGACTGATCAAGACTTCTGACCGCCCTAGGCTAGTAAGTTATGAGGACGCGCCCGGTCACACCGGTCGGCCTAAAAAGTAGTATATTAATTTTGACTTTGTTCACTGGTGTGAATATTTTAACGTGGTTTAAAAGTACCTACCTATAAAAGTTTTTAAAAATTGAGCTCTCCTCTCCAGAAAAGTTAGCTTTTCTTCAGTCCTTTTATTCAGAAATAGATGTTACTTAACCAAAAACAAGTAAGGCTCCAGGAGCGAGCGAAGCGAGTTCGAAAATTTTAACACCCTACTTGGACAGGTTAGAATTGTTTCGACCCTGTTATACAAGAGTTATTTAGTTGACTTGCAGATAAAGCCAAGATTCAAGACGAAGTAGCCTGAAAATCAAAGCGGGCTCGAAAAAAATTGACACCTTTCCTTGAACGGACTTGAATTGTTTCGACCTATTGGAGTGACTTGGTAATATAAAGATCCAAGATAGAGTAGGTTGCAAAAGCGAGCTCGAATATTTTGACACGGTTACGTTTAAATTCAGATGTTAATAATAATTATGTAATTTGAGATCAAAATGTCCACATGCTCTATTTTATGCAACTTTGTGTAGGTATGCATGCCAAAATGGCCTTGGGGCAAGAGGCTCAGTGCCGTAAATAGTCCTTTTCTGCGCCCTGTGCGAGCTTCTATAACTGCGCCTTTGTTTTTTTTAACATACGAGTATTATAGGTAGAACAATGCTATGTGTAGGTAGGCTTCATTCAGGGTGAATAAAATAAAGCACAAGGACCTTGGTGTTAGTGGACCAATTATCTAATATTTTGGAAGAAAAATCTATACAGGGTAATTGATAATTGGCTGCAGGCCTTGAAATGCGGAATACTAGACCTTATTTGACCCGTTAAATTGGGATCCAAATCTGCCGGGCCTGATCCTGCGTAAATGACGTTTCAACAGAAGACTTCTTTGCCTGTCTGAAAGGGTAGGTTAAAATACACTTGATAGAGACAGATCTTACATGATCTGATCAACCATGATCCGGCGCATTGCGTCCAACAGCTATCATCACTTAGCGGTTACAAGAAAATCTGCAATAAAGAAGACGTACATCGGAAAACCTATACTACCCAGTTTTATTAAAATAATACCTTCAGAACACAATCGTTGCTTTCTGGTCATTCACACTAAAAGAGGGTATTGTGGTACCATTTGGGAAAGCTAACGAGATAACAAAGTCGGTTCTGTAATTTGACAACGACAACGACAACGACAAGTGACATACATTAATTTTGAGAAACCGGTCTCGAAAAACAAGAAAACTTTAAGAAATTTTCAGAAGATGACCTTTATGGCGCCTATTTTCCAAAACCAGATAGATGTACTGTTTTGATAAATTGGTTTTCGGAGGATACATTATCGTTCATGAGCTATCAGAAAAGTATCATTGGCACTTTATAGTGTAAAGGTGGAACATATCAAGGAAAACTTTAAAAGTTCGATTTCTCAAAAACCACCCAGTTTGGACCCCAAGTTATCGGGTTAAAATTGTTGCAAATAAGGTCTAGTATGTCCCATTTCAAGGCTTGCACCCAATTACCAATCACCCTCTACATAATACGCTTGTGCGCTTCCAAAAAAATGAGCGCGATGTTTTGTCTAATTTAACAGACGTTTTTATGATACTGATGGCATGTAGGTAGTGTTGGATGCGAGCACTAGGGGCGCAGCGGGAACTTATCAGGAGCAAACCGAAAAAAGAATAGTCCTGCCTGATCTGACTATTCTTGCGCCCCCCAGAGTCTACGCCCTGTGCCTGGGCACCGGTGGCACTGCCCTATTTACGGCACTGGCCAGAGTCTACGCCCTGTGCCTGGGCACCGGTGGCACTGCCCTATTTACGGCACTGGCCAGAGTCTACGCCCTGTGCCTGGGCACCGGTGGCACTGCCCTATTTACGGCACTGAGGAGGCTCCTAATTTATTTCAGCCTCAGTCTATACCGGTCGATCATTCGAAAAACCCATAGGAGTGCCAATCCAGAGGCAGAATAAAAGAATCTTTGTGATAAAAGTTATTGGCAGTCATCGAGATACTTATAATTATCTCGTTGTCGCGGTTTGTATCTTAAAGTACAAACCGCGGCCGTTGGTTTAAAGAGGATTTGTAAGTTTCTAGTGGTAGTACGATCATTTTTAGGCTGAGAGATATTTCTCGACGGCATTTAAGGCTGATGGGTTTTTTTGCAATTTGCAGGGCAGTGCCAAAAAACCCAAGAAAAATAGAATTTCGCGGGCCACCCTGACGCTTGCACCTTAAAGCCAAGTGAAAGGCCCATGGGCGGCATAAAACTGACACGTTACCTACGCAAGTACGCACTAACTAGTAACCACACGAGACAGAAACAAAGAAGACTTCAAATGTTTCAGTAAGAGAGTGATTCTACTCTCGTACTTACTAAAAACTTAGCAGCGGTGGCCCAGTAGAGCAGCGGTGGCCAGCAGAGCAGCGGTGGCCCAGTGGTGGCGGCCCCGACTTACAAACAGTAAGTCGTGGGTTCGAACCCAGACAGGCGCATTACTTTGTGTAATTTATTTCATCACCGCTGCTCTCAAAACGGTGAAGGAAAACATCGTGAGGAAACCGGCATGTCCTAGAACCAAAAATTTGAAGACATGTGACATCTACCAATCCGCACTGGGCCCGCGTGGTAGATTATAGCCCATTCCCTCTCATTGAGAGGAGGCCGTGTCCCAGCAGTGGGATCATTATAATCGAGCCGTTGGGGACCATTGCTACAGATAGAGTCCAAAAGTAAATTAAATTAGGTACTTGGCTTGACGGTAATTTGAAGATCAGAGACAAATGTCTTGACAAATTCTACGACTAGGTACACCAGAATCAGTGAATCAGAATTCATTTCGTTTTTAATTTCTTCCCTTATCTGGTTAATTACTCTTCTGTTTTTATGGTTCACATCTTTGCTTTTCCATACCGCTTTCCTCTCAAAAATTGCTGAAATAATTTGCTCTAAGCCGTCCGAGGACATTTCGACACGTCACAAATAGTACATTATGGTACAAGTGTGTAATGTTGGTGATTACCGCCGAGGCGCCATTGAGAACCGAGCCGTTAGGCGAGGTTCTTAAGAGAGCCGAGACGGTAATCCAACACACACGTGTATCATACGACGTTTTTCAACACACTTGAGAATAAAATAATACTAAAAATAACTATAATTTCAACAGTGAAAACGAGTTGTGAATTTTTTTTCGCAATGGCGGGAATAATTCATCAGTTTTCCTATGCGCGCGCATCTAACAATGGCGATCGCCCATAGACTAAAAGAATGAGGTTCCTTTTTTTTTTTTGGCTTTTAGCGGATAGCGTTTTAGCCACGTACGAAATGGGGAATTCGAAGTTTTATTATTAAAAAAAAAGTAAAAAAAAAAGAAAACAAAAGTTGCATTTGAGTGAAAGTTTTATTTATTAAAAACTTATAAGTTGAAATTATCTATGTAGATACGAAGTTGTATGAAATGAGCAAGCAATAGGTACATTAATTTATTTGTATTATTGAACACGATCTTTTTTGTATCGAAACTTTTTTAAGAACAAAGCAATTCAACCAATAAAATAAAAAAAAAACCCTATAACTCACTTGTGAATAATAGCAATGAAAAAGTCACAGTTTGATTACAGGTGTCATTATGTGCCTAATTGCGGTGAAATTAGAGCCACTTTATGAGCAAGTGTGTTGAAAAATAAATTGCACAACACTGCAACGCAGACGCGCGGGCGGTCACCGCTTGACAGCAATCCGCTCGCTGCCCGCCGCCGCGCCGCCCGGCGCCCCGTGCCGCGCCGCTGTTTTCGAGGGCCGGTCGTTTGATTATACGCATAAGATCCTGCCGCTCCCGCGCCGCCGCCACGCTTCCCGCAAGATTCGAGGCAGAGGCTCAGGCCCTGGGCGTAATTGTTATACACATCTCTACAAAATCACAGCTTTCTAGTACTTACAGTCTTTGACTAAAACCTCGGACGGACAGACGGACATGACGAAACTATAATCTATAGTCCTTGTCAGGACTACAGAACCCTAAAAAGGGTAAAATAAAAAGACTGACAAAAAAGGAATGAAACAAAACATTAAGTCGCCGACTTTCGAGTTCTTTTCCACTTTTACTTTACTTAAACCGAGCTTAAAAAGGAGGAATTTCCCAAAATAGCAAAAAATACAATGAATCAAATAAAGTCACCGATTTCCAAAAGTACAGGTCAACGTGCAAGTAAAATAAAAAGTAGAGTAAAATAAAATGAACAAGTTTATTAAAATTATTTATTACAAAGTGCTTTGATCTGGAGACCGTGTTCTCGACGGAGACTTGCTCCAGTACAGCCACTGCTACTCACTTATGTTCAAAATGGCGTCTGCGCCCTCCAGCCTCCAGCACACCACTCGCAGTCACAGGACAGACATTTCAAGCTTGTCAATACAAAGGCGTTAAGCAACTACGGTGGCACAGACACGACTACGACTCGGGACGGTATTTTAGCTTGACTCTAAAGAGCTTGATACACAGAAAACATGAAAGCCGAGGACGGGGCGCGGACAGGGCACAGGCGAACCGTCGCAAGTTCGCGACTTTTTAAAGCATAGGTATTGTTATAGAAAAGAAGAGGCGCGGGCGTGACACCGGGCGCCACGAGAGACGACGAGCGAAAAAAAATGTTTTAGGACTCGTTCCCACTATGTCGTGACGACAGATAATCGTGTAGTTTTATGTGTCGTGGCCTTGTGTATTTAATTAAATGGAAGTGTTCACTTGTAGGACAGCACGATAATTGTCGTCCATGACTTTTGCCAACTAAAAACCAACGATGAATTAATTATCACGACATAGTGGGAATGGGGCCTTATAAGTGACGTAAGTATTAAGTATAATATATTTTCTTATATTCTCTTATAAATGTCACCGTAAAATTGTCAAACACGTTAGATTGTAATCTCTCTAGCGAGGTTGTAAACTCTCGAAATATTGTCAACTGAACATACTGCTTACAATATTACGCATTATTTTTCGGTAGATTGTAATCTATCGAAGTGACACCGTAATATTGTGAAATGCATGCGACGGAAGTATCTCTGCCCCCATAATCGGGACTTGGGGCACCCCCACGTTAGGTTAGTTAGGTTCCTTTAAACCCTGCACTCAGGCAAGGGGGACCCCTCCTTCCCTCCCCCTCCTCCACACCGCGCCGGTTGACTCCATCGCAAGCATTTCACAATATTACGGTTTCACTTCGATAGATTACAATTTACCGAAAAATAATGCGTTAAATAAGCAGTATGTTCAGTTGACAATATTTCGAGTTTACAATCTCTCTAGTTATTTTACAATCTAACGTATTTGACAATTTAACGGTGACATAATACGAGGGCGGGTCAATAAGTCCGTGACTTTTTGAATTTCTGACCTCTTTACTGAAAAAGCAACACTACTCCTGTCAACTTCTGGCTTCTGTCAGTTGACTCCTGTCAAAATTTGAACTTGCTGCGTCAGTTAGTTTGTGTTTGACAGCTATCTTTATCAGAATTGATAAAGATTTATCCCAGTAATTTGAGGAAAAAATGGAAAAAAAGTGAATTTCGTGTGCTTATTAAGCATTATTTTTTGCGAAAAAAAACCATTACCGAGACCAAGGCTAAGCTTGATAAATACTATGGGGACTCTGCACCATCGATTTCAATGGTAAAAAAGTGGTTTACTGAATTTCGTTGTGGCCGTACAAGCACTGAAGATGCCGAACGTCCTGGACGCCCAGTTGAGGTCTCTTCACCCGAAACAATCAAAACAATTCACGATATGGTGTTGGCGGACCGAAGATTGAAAGTGCAAGGGATTGTGGAAGCCGTAGGGATCTCGCATGGCATAGTGGTTTCAATTTTGAATGATCACTTGGGCATGAGAAAGCTTTCCGCAACATGGGTGCCGCGTTTGGTCACAGTCGACCACAAACGCAATCGTGTAACAACTTCACAGGAAGGTTTGGCGTTGTTTAAACGCAATATGGAGGAGTTTTTGCGCCGTTTTGTAACCGTGGACGAAACATGGATCCATCACAACACACCAGAGACCAAACAACAGTCAAAACAGAGGGTTTCTAAGCCTCAGATTCACAGACCGCACTTTGACTTTACTTTGATGGAAAAGTCTACTTTCACCCAAAAAAATATTTCTAAGGACAAGATTCACAGTCCTGACTTTACTTTACAGCAAAGGAGTCTTCACAAAGTAAGCTTTGTATTACCGAAGTATACTTTCTATTTATTCAATTTCAGAGACAGTTGCTTGACTTTCCTTAGAAAAGTACGGCTCCAAAGTAAAGTATAGGGAAAGACGTGTGGCTGTTACGTTTCACATACAAATGTTTTGGAGAACATATTTTTAAATCAAGTTTTATTTCCTTAAAAAAATAGTTATTAACATATTATTCAAGACGAGTGTTTATATCGTGCTCTTACTTAGATTTATAATATTAATGTTATCATTTTACATGAAAAGTAAAGATTTTTGGAAAAAAAATATGTACTAAGTACGTGGAACGAAACGAAACATCGTTGACGTGTGGTTGACGTTCTGTTTGCTACTTGTACGTAAAAAATGTTTTTCATCTATATTATTTATTAACTTGATTCTATCTATGCATTACACGTTGACGTGCCAACTTTCGTGGCGAAGGAGCTACATAAGCAGCTGAAAGGGGGAAAGCAGAACCGTCGTCGTTGTGAAACCCTTCCGAGGAATCCGGTACAGTGCTGTCCAGCAAAGCAGGAGTGTGATGAGGACGGCTTCACCTTACTTCAGAAGAAGAAGAAGAAGCCTACTTGTCGCAATCAATGCGGTACTGGACTGTCAGGACCAAATATGCTGCTGCGTGCAGCGACACCAACGACGTTGCTGTATGTGTCTCGACTGCATCACTCCACGAAGGTTGAGGAGATCGTTGAGTACATGAAGGTCAAGACCAGCTGGACCTTGAGGGTCGAGAGGTTGGAGCCGCGTCACAACACCAACTTCAAATCGTTTGTGGTGCGAGTTCCGACACAATATCTCGACATGTTTCTCAAGGAAGTTTTTGGCCGAAGGGTGTAATCTACCGTCGTTTTCGCGGCAGGCTACGTGACACCGCACAGCGTATCACGACGCCGCCACTTCGTGTGTGATGATAGTTCATAGCTTATAAGTTAGATTTTTTATGCGTTAGTATATTTTTATGTTGTTATTTTGTGTATTTTATCTATGGGCCTAAAAATGCCTGATAATAAAATTATTGATTGATTGATTACTTTTGGACTCCCGATACTGCCTCACCAGTTAACTTGTAGTTTTTGACCTGCTGCTCGATATGGATAACGTCGGTAAAATTTACCAACTTTTAAATTAAATTGAAAATATCAGAAACAGCAAAATTGAAAGAAAACGAACGACGCGACGCAACCACCAACAATTGTGTTGGTGGTTGCGTCGCGTCGTTCGCAAACAATAAAAAATCACTTCGACATGATTTTTCGAATTATAACCCAACCAAAATTAAATGTGTTTCTTTTCTAGGAAACTAGTTTGACATGAAGGACTACATTATTTAAACGCATAGTAATGCAAAGTTTACTTTGAGGCCAAAGTCATGATTATCGACTACTTAGCCTTTACTAAGCAAAGTATAATTTTTGGAAAGTAAAGTAGAGCTTGACAGGACTTAGAAATATTTTTTTGGGTGAAAGTAGACTTTTCCATCAAAGTAAAGTCAAAGTGCGGTCTGTGAATCTCAGCCTAAGTCCTGTCAAGCTCTACTTTACTTTCCAAAAATTATACTTTGCTTAGTAAAGGCTAAGTAGTCGATAATCATGACTTTGGCCTCAAAGTAAACTTTGCATTACTATGCGTTTAAATAATGTAGTCCTTCATGTCAAACTAGTTTCCTAGAAAAGAAACACATTTAATTTTGGTTGGGTTATAATTCGAAAAATCATGTCGAAGTGATTTTTTATTGTTTGCGAACGACGCGACGCAACCACCAACACAATTGTTGGTGGTTGCGTCGCGTCGTTCGTTTTCTTTCAATTTTGCTGTTTCTGATATTTTCAATTTAATTTAAAAGTTGGTAAATTTTACCGACGTTATCCATATCGAGCAGCAGGTCAAAAACTACAAGTTAACTGGTGAGGCAGTATCGGGAGTCCAAAAGTAATCAATCAATCAATAATTTTATTATCAGGCATTTTTAGGCCCATAGATAAAATACACAAAATAACAACATAAAAATATACTAACGCATAAAAAATCTAACTTATAAGCTATGAACTATCATCACACACGAAGTGGCGGCGTCGTGATACGCTGTGCGGTGTCACGTAGCCTGCCGCGAAAACGACGGTAGATTACACCCTTCGGCCAAAAACTTCCTTGAGAAACATGTCGAGATATTGTGTCGGAACTCGCACCACAAACGATTTGAAGTTGGTGTTGTGACGCGGCTCCAACCTCTCGACCCTCAAGGTCCAGCTGGTCTTGACCTTCATGTACTCAACGATCTCCTCAACCTTCGTGGAGTGATGCAGTCGAGACACATACAGCAACGTCGTTGGTGTCGCTGCACGCAGCAGCATATTTGGTCCTGACAGTCCAGTACCGCATTGATTGCGACAAGTAGGCTTCTTCTTCTTCTTCTGAAGTAAGGTGAAGCCGTCCTCATCACACTCCTGCTTTGCTGGACAGCACTGTACCGGATTCCTCGGAAGGGTTTCACAACGACGACGGTTCTGCTTTCCCCCTTTCAGCTGCTTATGTAGCTCCTTCGCCACGAAAGTTGGCACGTCAACGTGTAATGCATAGATAGAATTAAGTTAATAAATAATATAGATGAAAAACATTTTTTACGTACAAGTAGCAAACAGAACGTCAACCACACGTCAACGATGTTTCGTTTCGTTCCACGTACTTAGTACATATTTTTTTTCCAAAAATCTTTACTTTTCATGTAAAATGATAACATTAATATTATAAATCTAAGTAAGAGCACGATATAAACACTCGTCTTGAATAATATGTTAATAACTATTTTTTTAAGGAAATAAAACTTGATTTAAAAATATGTTCTCCAAAACATTTGTATGTGAAACGTAACAGCCACACGTCTTTCCCTATACTTTACTTTGGAGCCGTACTTTTCTAAGGAAAGTCAAGCAACTGTCTCTGAAATTGAATAAATAGAAAGTATACTTCGGTAATACAAAGCTTACTTTGTGAAGACTCCTTTGCTGTAAAGTAAAGTCAGGACTGTGAATCTGGGCCTAAGGGTGAATCGGCGCCAAAGAAGGCCAAGGTGGGTTTGTCAGCCAATAAAGTTCTGGCGACTGTTTTTTGGGATGCGCGCTATTCCAAAAGTCACGGACTTATTGACCCGCCCTCGTATATACATATACTTACCTATATTTTCTCTTTTTTAAGCATTCAGTTAGCTGTAATTTTGATAATAGAAACAGACACTTCAATTTAATTTATTTGTATATATGTTGAACAGGTTTCCATTTACGTATGTAGCCAGTTTCATCTTTCGCGAGTTGAGTCGAGAAGTACCGATGGGGTTGTATGCGGTTTATTTAAACCGGAAAATCAGGACAATATGGTCAGACTATTTCCGATACATATTACTCGATTTTACTACAGTAACCCCATAAACATTCAAATACCAGGTCTAGTTTAAAGTTTAGGCAGATTTACAGAAGCCCTGACTGTCGCTGTGAGTTGGTAAGATGGTGTGCTGGTGCGCTGGTGCGCCTCTCACGGACTCACAAATATTTACGTAGCTATACATTACATTTCAGACCACATCCGATGGCTGTTTCGCACTACTCGTATGTACATTAATAATTACCAGCAGCAGATTGCTTTTCGTCGTATCCGATACATAAAACAAGCGTTATATTGCACTCTTACTTAATACTCTTACAAATTAAAACTATTTTCATGCATAACTGTCGCTACGATGCCTGACAGCTCACTGAACTGCGGTGCCGCCTGCACCACACACGTACACACCTAGTCATGTACAAATGTAATTATACTAATATTAGTAAGCTAACTATACATCTAACAGTACCTAATATCCTTCCTTGGGATGCGTCCATACTAACATTGCATGTTATTAACATGACTCTATTGAGAATGTAGACGTGTTATACAGGAAAAGTTTTGTAAAATTTTACGTAATCTGGACGTGAACGCATCCTTACACATTCTGTTGCAGCAAATCGGAAGGCCTGTTCACAATCACCCAGCCCGTCCTATTGGTGGTACTAGTTCTGGCGTCTCGTAGTGAACCTTGAGGCCGCGGCGAGGCGGTCACGTTGCGGACGCTTACTAGGGTGAAGTGAACAGGGCTATGCCGTAAGATAATCGAAAGAATCAGCTCTTTGCATTTTTTATAGCATTAGGACCTTACATTTGGAATCTTCGACATATTTTCGTAATCTACTGAGCTATTTCCAGTATTATTGCTAAAATCCTCATCATGTTAACCGCTTACGTTAATAGTGCTGAAGGCTGACGCCGATCAATCGATCATCCCACGACATGCACATGTTGTGCATGGTGATATTATTCTACGAGCGTAAGTTTCTAATAATGACACACCTGCTAGCGGGCGCTACAGC
Source organism: Xestia ashworthii (assembly GCA_950022955.1). Taxonomy (NCBI): domain Eukaryota; kingdom Metazoa; phylum Arthropoda; class Insecta; order Lepidoptera; family Noctuidae; genus Xestia; species Xestia ashworthii. Next base: position 24,897,709 of record OX465558.1, on the reverse strand, counting down.
GCTACAGCGCTACATCGCTACATCGCCCGGTAAACAATTACGCTTGGACCTGGAGGGAGCCGTTTTCTCAATCGTCGTTTGCCTAGCTCAAACGCAACATGTCCAATCATCATTTAGAATGGTACTGGTAGGTACAAATTCATTGAAATTAAACAACAAGCACTATATGTTATAGGTGTGTGAGGCGCCGTCGCGCCGTCCGTCTCCCTCCGGTGATATGTCATACAATGCAGCGGGCAGCGGGCACGCGCCGCTCACAACACACATGTATCTACGAGCTAGGACATGATTATATTATAATAATTACATCTAAGGGGAGCGATCACAAGTCCGCTCCGCGCGTCGATCCGTGAGATTTGGTTCCATACTCTACAGTGTTTTCGCCTTTTCTAGCAAATCGTTAATGAATTTCTGAAAAATAAAACAAGCTTATTAAAATTCGGGGGAAAATATAATGACTACCAAAAATAATGTTGTGACCACTAACATCTATCACCTAAAATATCAATTGTTGAGCACTAAATTATAATGAGGTGTTTGATGACAAACTAGTTTTGACAGTTGACTAGGCCGACTTGAGGCACCCCGACACATAGATTAGATTAGAAGGGTATTCGTGGAAGGGGATCAAAGTGATTGTATTGATGCCAGCTACCGATTGATATACGTTTCATGCGTGTCTGTATGCTTAGTGCGAGTTTCATACTAAAATTCGAGTAACGTCTGTATCGTGTAGATCGAGTTAACGTCGTCGATAGTGACAATCCAGTGCCTCTAAGAAAGTAAGGACCGTTTCGAGCACATTGCTAACATTTTCATGTATAACGCGAGTGTAAGTTACAATTTCGACAGTTTTGACAGCTTGAATACGAAACACAGTCACTTGCGAGCGCGAAAGTTGTCACTTAAGATTTTGTGGTGAGAGCATCGTGAGAGTGGTCATATAATAAACACGTTCACGTAAACAATGATAGAGTGTTCCACTACAAGCCACTCGGGCATTATTAGATCATTTGCTTAGATCTCCGAGCCTAAAAAGTAACAAACTTAGTTTTACAAACTTCACAGATGGATCAAGGTCACTCACTACACACCAAAAGATATAAATTACACTAACTGCTCCGTTTATGTTACCAACATTTCAAATTGGGACGGGCTAGTCTTTATTTTTAAGGGGCCGGCGGAGCATGCGTTTTTCATACAAACGTAATACCAAAATATTATGAAAATCAAACATATTCTTAAGGTAGTGTGTATATATTTCGATTGTATTATAGAATATCTATGTTCCCAAATAAATATTTTGAAAGGACAGTGATACAAAGACGAGATATGAGGAATTCAAAATTTCTATAGAAAATTTATTTTTCGCATAACTCTTGTTTAAATCAGTGTACATTCAAAATGTGTGTTTGGGAACCTATATATTCTATAATTCAATCAAAATAAATACACACTACTATAAGAATATGGTAGATTTACAAATTATTTTGGTATTAAGTTTGTATGAAATTTGCATGCTCCGCAGGCCTCTTAACAATAATATTCAAAACTGTTTGCAAATCACAACACAAACTTTCGTAAACACAAACAAAACTAATGACCATTGACCACAGATAAATAATATCGTCTAACTTCGTTGTATAACCACAACTAGTTGAATAGGCAGTCGCTTCTGTTATGAACACAAAATACGACTGTCAATTTATTTTGGCCGGTTACTAATGTACGCGCCACTTCTTGTAGTGAAATGACGTGAAACGAACGAACGTTTTCTAGAATCTCACACTCGCCAGTTAACAATTGTCGATGCGTTTAGAAATAACACTCACAATATGAAGTTCTCACGCTAGGTGGCGCTTACTCAGCGCCATACATATTTGCGTTAAACGTCGACACGGTCGATACGTACAAAAAACTCGCACTAAGCATACTGATCAAGTCAAAGTTTGCTGGAGGTACTATAAGTGAATAGATTTTACACTTTGATAGCTCATTTCTCGGAAACGGGAGACTTTAGAACGTTTTGATTCATTTACAACTTGTTTGTATTGATGCCAGCTATCGATTGATACACGTTTTATTAAAATCTAAGTTGTGCTGAAGACACCATCAGCGAATGGACTTTAACTTTGAGAGCTCATATCTCGGAAACGTGACAGTTTATAACATTTTGCCTCAGATAAAACTTGTTTGTATTGATACTAGCTATGGATTTATATAGTCTTATGCGTGGCCGCTAATTTAAAACAAAATCAAAATGGCGGAACAAAATCCGTTCACGCTTCATACAAAATCGTTACAACCCCGGCAAAGGGAATATGCATGTTTTCTTCACTTAAATCAATAAAGCACTGTAGGTACTATCAACCCAAGAAAATAATTAAAAGTTTAGTTCAACGAGGGCTGGTCACTCAAAAAAATATACGACATAAATACAGGAGCATATACAGGATGGAATTTTTGAATGTCACCTGGAGAGAAAGTACTAATGCTGGAGATAGCAAAATTTACTCAAAGGAACTCACAGATTTTCGTAAATAAGTTTGGCACACACGACTTCACACGAGAATCGAACCGACTAAAGTTCGAAAAAATAACATCCTGTGTTTGTGCAACTAGCACAACCAAACACGTGATAATTGCAATCCTCCCATCTAATTAGTTCTCCGTCATTATAAAATCACAATGAAGTCAAAGATATTGTTAATTTACATACTCGTACATACTCGTACGAGTAGGTAGGTACGACACGTGTTGGATCATAAGTGTTGGATAGACCTTTGAGTAAATGATTTGCTTTATCTTATCCCATTCAATTTAAAAGTTTAGATTTCATGGTTTTTCCTTCATTTAATTAGAATTTCTTTTACTTTTTTATGTTTGTTAGAGAGATGTGATCCTTAAGATTGACCCTATCGATTTAGGTCAAAAAAGTACAGGATGTTTTTCTTAACTTTAGTCGGTTCGATTCTCAAGTGTGGCAAGCGACTTTTCGAAAATCTGTGAATGCAGATTTGTTTCTTTAAAAAAAATAAAACCGACTTCAAAAAAAAAACAAAAAAGTGAAAAATAACTTTAGCTTCTGAAGTCGGTGACCTTTGTTTGATTGATTTAATTTTTTTGTCACCGACTTCAGAAGCTAAAGTTATTTTTCACTTTTTTGTTTTTTTTTTGAAGTCGGTTTTATTTTTTGCAAAAAAAGTTTTTATTTTTTACTTTTTAGTGATTCACATGTGCTTGATACACATGGAAAGTGCATACCGTTACAATTGCAACAAGCCCAAACACGACTAGGATACATTGTCTCATTATGGAGTTCCATGACTCTTGGCTTCATCATCAGATCTGATGGTAGAATGGTTCTTATCAAACGCAAATGCTTCACTTGTTGTAGAAAATACCAAAATCACTGTACGTTATCCTATAAAATTTGAAGAGTTCCCTCGATTTCGCCAAGATTCCATCATCAGATCCCGACTTGGTGGCTATGGGACCATTTGGAAAGTATACCCTTTCCAACAAAAAAAGAATTTTTCAAATCGGTTGGCAAGCGACGGAGTTATGCGCGAACAAACATAAAAAAAAAAAAAAAAAAAAAAAAAAATAGAAACATCCGAATTGAGAACCTCCTCCTTTTTTAGAAGTCGGTTAAAAAAATAATGGATGTTTTTTTTGAGTAAAATTTGCTATTTCCAGTATTTAGAGTACTTTCCCTCCAGATTCTACTGACTTCTAGAAAAATTCCACTCTGTATAGCGATAGTGTTTGACGTCATTTCCCTGTATCTGCTTTGTTTACATCTACTTTTTCTGCCGTAATATAATAATTTTACTAAACGTAATGTGTTTTGTACAAGCAAACATTGCAAATACAATATTATAATAAAGGGTGTAAAACACCTCTTTACGAAGCCGAAAGGCACTTGTTCACCCCATCATTGCGATCATTTTTTTGTTCTACACCATACCTGGGAACCTTCTAGTTACGGAGATATGGGTCAAAGTTACAACTTTTTGTTTTACAAGTTTTCTTTGTAACATTTTAACTTTTAACACGTCCACGACCCCCGTACTATTTAATCCATCCATCAGCACAATGTTTTAAGTGCGTTACATTGAGTTCTATCACAAAACATGATTTATAACCTCAAAAAAAAAGTTGTTTCCGAGCAATATTTTTTGCGTAAAGTTACTTAGTTTGATGTACAGAATGCTTGGTTAACGGCTTTGTGATGAGGTGGTTTACACCCTGTATAGTAGGTACATTTACATACAAGTGGAGAAAGTTTGTTATTGTAGTTCGAGGCGGAATTAATGCGGAATTGGTGGTTTTAAGCCGAAAATTGCAATAACAAATGTTCACGTTATCAAACAACGTTTTTCAATACCCTTTTGAAGAAATAAAATAATTAAACATATTTTTAACCGACTTCCAAAAGGAGGAGGTTCTCAATTCGTCGGAACCTTTTTTTTATGTATGTTCCCCGATTACTTGAAGATGGCGGGACCGATTTAGATTATTTTTGTTTTGTTTGAAAGGGTATATATAAGGGTAGTTCACAGGTGGTCCCATAATCATCAAGTCAGGAGAAATAGAGAGAACTCTTCAAATTTTATACCGGCACGCATGAAGCGATTTGGGTAGTTTTCGGAAGAGTACTTTCTCGGAGTGGTCCTACTTCAATTTGGTGAAGATCTGATGAAGAACTTCGGAGATAGGCAACGGAACTCCTCAATAAATGATAGCAAATGGACTGGGATTGCTGAAATCTCATGTCAGTCTATTGTTTACACCAGTTCATAACATAAAATCACGCCAGTACGCTGTGAACCACTAACAATTGAAAAATATATTTTTTTTTACAATAAACAAAACCGACTTCTAAAAACACGAAATGTGAAAAATAACTTTAGCTTCAGAAGTCGGTGACAAAAAAACTAAACCAAAACAAAGGTCACCGACTTCTGAAGCTAAAATTATTTTTCACTTTTTGTGTTTTTAGAAGTCGGTTTTATTTTTTGCAAAAAAGTTTTTGACATGAATTATTAGGAGACTATGATTTTAATTTTTCAATCGCACTACGATTGGGTTCAACATGGCTTTTGACTTTTTTCCAACACGTGTGCGGGAATGAAAATTGTCACAGATAAATATATATACCTACTTAGTCCAAATTGGTTCAATGCATAAAGTCAGAGGTGGATGTTTTTTTTTTCATTACTCATACATTACTCGGAAAGTAGATCTGAAGTTGCCTGAGGAGCGGGTTGAAAGTAATACTTTTCAGCCCTAGGGAGAATCGTTTTCAACTGACAGCTGTCAAATTATTAAAAAAACTAGTTCTATTTTCACATTTCTATTAACCATGTTCCAACTTGCTATGCAGCTACTCAATTACAACGCGATGTATAATTGAAATAACATAAAGATAGTATTTATACTATTTTCACTTCTCATGCTCTAAAAGTACGCCATTATAGCCCTACGAGACCGTTTATTCCCTAGGGAGTAAAAAGTAATTTAAAAATGGAACGATCTTTTACTCTGGAACATGGTCACAAAAGAATAACTTATCAAATGTTATATTTAAATTTCGAATTGGCTTGCAAATAGAAAGCGGTTTATAGACAAACAAAAAAACAAATGAACTCTTCAACGCGAGAAAAAATTATGGTTGTTTGTGTGCATCGTTGATTTTGAAAAGTATGTGCAATGCCTCTGTTGCTAGCCGCTGCAGTAATGTAGGTACTAATTATCTGTGGAGTGCGGATCATCTTCATTGCGAAAATGTTGAGAGTTTGTGTTGTGTTTTAAATTGTTAATCTGTGACTGACCTGATAGAAGAAAAAACTGACCGCTCAGTTCAGAATTTTTGTCGAGTGTAAATTTGTTCGGTTTTAAATGACTATTTTTCTCGCACTCGAAGTGGTACAGTTTGCACCTCGAGACTAAACGCCAATTTAATATACCCTCGCTTTCATTGCCTCCCTCGCAAGCTCGGGAGTCAAACTACCTCGGGTATATAATGGCTTCGTTTAGTCCCTCGTTATAAAATATACTAAACAATTATTTTATAAATAACTTTATTATAATTTAGTATTTACTATTTCTTTAAAATAACATAGATTTGGGTAAAATACTAACCATTTTTCAAATATGAAAATGTAAAATAATGGCTGAATAGCTGGCTGGCCGGGGCCACAGAAAAAAAAACAAAATATGCGGGAGAGCGGCCATACGATTTTTATTTTCCTTGTATTCGTAATGAAAAGCACAGTGTTTACCTCAGGTTAAGGCGACTAGATGAGCTAAATTAGCGACTCTATTTGTGGTGGTTCAAACTTCGTTTGAATAGCTGTTAGAATAAAGTTCAAATCAGCTTGCACTACAAAGTGGTTGTTACGTCGTCAGTCACTGCGGGCCAAATAGTGCGAAATGAGTGGTTTCGATCGATTTACAAAAAATCTATTGATTGGACTAAAAAACTAAAACACTATAAGTAATGCTAATATATTGCTTGTAGAATTATTTGCCAAAAAATCAGAATGATCGCATGTATTTTAGTACTTATGTTTTTTTTTTGGTTGAACACTATCATACTTGCTAGTATATCCTGAAGAATATCATATATTTTTCTGGTTTTGTTTATTGCCGTGAATCATAATTATACTTTCAGGCATTATAAAACACGTGTTTAGCTCATGTAGTCATATAATATGTCATAAGCGCCCTCACTACGTTCGGGCGCCAAACCCCGTCTCGGGACTAAAACTTTCACCCCTAGGGTAACTATGTACTATTTTTATTTCGGCAAAGCAATGTGCGTCTTTACGGCGTAAACATTTTTTGAATACGCAAATTGTGTTTATAAATATATATTATAAATATATAGATAAACATGATTATTTAAAACTAATATTTCCTTTTATTAACAAATTCATATTTGTTTGTGTTCTAAATTCAAAAACATATTTAAAAACTATTTTTTATATTAGGCTGTATAACGGCTTCATACCTTTGCCTCTCCTTCAACCTGGCGAAAGCAAAGCGCGGACAAAATTTAAACCATAGTCTCGTAATAATTCAAAAATGTATTGAAAAACGTCGTTTGATACACGTGGACATTTGTTATTGCAGTTCTCGGCTTAAAAACTCAAAGAAAAGGTAACTGCACTACTTTTAGACAAATGCTACTACTCAGTGAATTACTTTTTAAATGATTTAAGTATTTCCAGATATTGATTGTTTATTATTGTAAATTTGACCATGTAAGACTTATGTACCTGACTAATTGTCAATTGACTTCGCTTTAATTTCTGTTTTGTTTATCTTATTGTTAATTGACTTCACTTTAATTTATATTTTGTTTATGTTGATATTGTTTTGATTTTATAAATTAACTAGCCGACCCGACAGACGTTGTCCTGTCAACTATGAATTTTTAATTCGAATTGACCTACTATCTACCAGCTACCCACTACTTACCTACCCACGACCTACCTACCAACTACCTACTCACTACCAACCTACCACCGACCCACTACCTACCCACTACCTACCTACCGCCTACCCAATACCAACATACTAACTACCCACTACCTACCTACCACCTATCCATTACCTACCTACCTACAACCTACTTACCAACTACCCACTACCTACCTACCAAGTACCCCTACCTACCCACTACCTACCGACGAAAAAATAAAAAAAAAAGTATCCTATGTCCGTCCCCCGGTTCTAAGCTACCCCTCCACCAATTTTCAGCCAAATCGGTTCAGCCGTTCTTGAGTTATACGACTTTCTTTTATATATATCGATTAATTTATGTAACAATTAGCACGCCGTAAGGTAGACTGTAGCCGATCTCATTAATTACGTACAACATCTTATACCTGTACCTACATTCAAAGCAAATAAAGATCTGGTTCTGATTCTGAAACTACAAAAGTTCTCGTTAATGGCCATATCACACTGTACTGGGATCAATCCATCATCACTGACAGGACTGTTATAGCCAATAGGCCTGATATAGTGGTGATGGATCGATCAGAGCGGCGCGCAATGATTGTTGACATAACGGTTCCGCATGATGAGAACCTCGTGAAAGCCGAGAAAGATAAACAAATCAAGTATCTTGACTTGGCTCGCGAGGTTGTCGACATGTGGGAAGTGGACTCAGCGATCATTGTGCCGATAGTCGTATCAGCGCATGGCTTAATTGCCAAGAGCCTCGACCAACACCTGAGGAGGCTCTCGTTAGGCTTAGGAGGTTCCTCTCTCTGGAGCCCTGACCCGGGTAGCTTGGACCCTGTTCCCGATACCGGTGGGCTACAATTTTTTTATATTTTTAAATGTTTTTTATATATATTTTTATATTATAAAAATGTAAAAAGTTTGTATTAAATTGATTAAAGGAAATAATAATAATAAGTAACACGAACAACACTCACGAAACATAACAACCTTCACCCTAAATCCGCCATAGAGAGACTAACGATTAAACTAGAAAATGGAGGGAGAGGCCTTATAGATATCCAGCACCTATGGAGGAAACAAGTTAGTCGACTAAAATCATTCTTCCACACAAAATCCCGCAATAGTAATATTCTTAAAGCCATAGTAACAAACGATCTTAACTACACTCCACTTAACCTAAGCGATCAGATAGAAACCCACAACACAATCAATGACGACCTGCAGACACAAAAAATTGAAGACTGGAAGAAAAAAGTACTTCACGGTCGGCAGCTTCATGATCTAGAGCAATTCAACATAAACAAATTAGCGTCAAATAAGTGGCTAAAAATAGGCAACTTATTTCCAGAAACCGAAGGATTTATAATAGCAATTCAAGACCAGATCATCAACACAAAAACTATAGAAAATACATAATCAAAGATCCTACAGTAACTAATGACAAATGTCGCAAATGCCACGTCCATCCAGAAACCATCCAACGTAAAACAGGAGCATGCGCAACCCTCACGCAGACAGACTACACTCACAGACACAATCAGGTGGCAAATATCATTCACCAAAAACTAGTACTCAAACACTCACTCATTCAAAACACCAGCACTCCATACTACAATTATAAACCAGAAACTACTCTAGAAAATACAACACACAAGCTCTATTACGATCGCGCTATTCTAACTGATAGGACGATCCACTACAACAGACCGGATATAATTCTACACTACAAAATAAATAAAGTGACATACCTAATTGATATAGCAGTTCCCAATACGCACAACATACAAAAAACTACAACTGAAAAAATTAGCAAATACGCAGAACTCAAAGAGTTGTCCCAATAGTCCTTTCCTCAACAGGAGTAATCCCAAATCATCTCCTTCACAGTTTAAAATTATTAGACCTGAATGAAACCCTTTACATTACAATGCAGAAAGCAGCAATTTTAAATACGTGTAGAATTGTAAGAAAGTTTATGCAGATAGAAGAGAATGAAATAGGACCTCATCACACATAAACACACCACACGCTACATTTGCTTTGGCTTCGGCCCGTAAATGTAGTTAAAATCCAGTCCAAGGGCTGAGAAGAAAAACACTTTCCGAAAATAATAATCATTTTATTGTCAGGCAACTAAGGCCCAGATAAAATACACAAAATAACATAACAATAACAAAACAAACACACAAACAAACAACAAATTTTATCCCTGAACGTCCCACCGCTGGGCAAATGCCTCCCCCATATTCTACCAGATACCCTTCTGCGCCACCTCGGACCAGCCTTCGTGATTTTTATAATATAATTATGAATTAATTACTTATTATAAAATGATAAAATAACTACTCACATGTACATCTTTTTGAGGTTTTTTGGCATCTGCTAGTAATGTCTGCAAAGGTAAAAGTTACACGTCAATATTAGGAAGTTATGTTGAAGATATTTCCAGAAGAGGATCTTAAGTTAAAGAGAGAACACGATGACTTGACCCCGTATTCACAACTCTTCGATTCGGGAAGTCGTATGTCTATTTCGCTCGTTATGCTTAAAAAGGATAGAGATAACTACTTGTCGAATCGAAATTCATTCGGAGCGTTTGTGAATACGAAGGCAGACCACATTCTTATATCCATGCATATTTAGCACGGGCTCGTACGTCCATTATGAATGTCACGCACTCGACTGGACTACTATCCTGAGTGCAGCTACGGACTCAAGCTCGTCCACTCCAGACGAACACTTTATTATTCCCGAAAATCCTCGTGTGGTTATAATGTACGAGTACGTTCCCATTAGTTACAAGAATTCTCGGTATACACACAAGCTATACTCGTATAATATTAGTATAGATTACATGACAGTGAATGAGGAGTACGAGTAGTGTGACGTACCGTGAGGTGTCGGCGGCGGTGCTCGTCGCTGTCCATGTCCAGCAGCTCGTCGATGTCCACCTCCACCTCCTGCGAGCTGGCCGCCGCCGCCGCCGCCGCCCCTGCCGCCGCCCCCGCCCCGGCCTCCTTCTGCAACACACGTGGGACAGTGAGCCACGAGCTGATGAGCAGTAGCCCGCCACCGCTCACCCCTCAGCGCTCGCCGCACTCACCGTGTCGTAGAGCTTCTGTAGCTCGTCGTAGAGCCACATCTCGACGGCGAGGCGCTTGCGGATCAGCGCCATCTGGTGGCTGCCGTACTTGGCCGTCAGGAACTTCTCGCGCCGCTCCTTCACCTGCGCGACACCCGACAGGACTCATGTTACTCGTACGTACACGTACTCTTCATAATATTCATTCTTTCGTTACGGTATTTCTTCTCAGAGTCAAGTAATGCGTAGTGATAGTCAAATCTTGACTAAATAATACTTAGGTAGGTAATAAAATATAGTGTATAAGCTACAGTTTCTTCTTTGTTTTTTTTTGTTGTTGTTTTGTTTTGTTGTTTTTTCTTTGATTTTTCAATTGTTGATAAATTTGGAAGTAAGACAAGGACGGATTTTTTTTTCATCATAATCACCCCGTTTGGGTAAAATAAGGTAATACAGTTTGTACTCGGGAAAATATAAGTATATAAAAAAATCGGCCAAGAGCGTGTCGGGCCACGCTCAGTGTAGGGTTCCGTAGTTTCCCGTCCGTCACATTATGTGTTCAATCCAATCCGATTTTAATAATTCTTTTTTTGTTTGAAAAAAGATACTTTCAGGATAATTAATAAAAACTTTTTTGCAAAAAATAAAACCGACTTCACACAAAAAAGTCAAAAATAACTTTAGCTTCAGAAGTCGGTGACCTTTATTTGATTGATTTAGTTTTTTTGTCACCGACTTCTGAAGCTAAAGTTATTTTTGACTTTTTTGTGTGAAGTCGGTTTTATTTTTTGCAAAAAAGTTTTTATTTTTCACTTTTTAGTGGTTCACATGTGCATACCCACCCTTTCACAGCGTACCAGCGTGATTTTTTGTTATGAACTGGTGTAAACAATAGACAGACATGAGATTTCAGCAATCCCAGTAAGAGACACACATTTGCTACATTTAATGAGGAGTTCCGTTGCCTTTCTCCGAAGTTCTTCATCAAATCTTTACCAAATTTAAATGGGATCACTCCGAGAAAGTACTCTTTCAAAAACTACCCAAATCGCTTCTGGTGTGCCTATAAAATTTGAAGAGTTCCCTCTATTTCTCCAGGATCCCACTATCAGGATCCTGACTTGATGATTATGGGACCTTCTGGGAAGTATACCCTTTCAAACAATTAAAAAACAAATTCGGTCCAGTCATCTTCGAGTAATCGGGGAACATTGAATTGAGAACCTCCTCCTTTTTGAAGTCGGTTAATAACGACGTTATAGTACGTGACTCAAATATCCGGATAGCCTTTAAAAGATTTGGCCGAGTATCGTTAATTTGCTTCTAAGAATTGAAGAGTCCCGTTCCTTTGTCATGGATCCCATAACCAGAACCTAACCAAATTCTCATCAAACTACCCTTGAAGTAGGTACCCTTGCCAATAAAATAACAATACATGTCAAGGTAATAGGCTTATCCCCAATAAATGAAACTTAATACACCTAACTGTCGAAATCTGGGAATATTGTACACTTCTGCGTACCCCCTCAGAGCATATAGGCGTGATGTTACGTCATGATTTTTTATAAACAATAAACATTCAAGCGATTGCAGCAGTTACTGCAGATTTGCCGTGTATTTTTGAAGAGTTCCATTGTATATCTCCGAAGACCCGGATCAGATCTTCAGCAAATTAAAATATAAACACACGGGAAGCACCAGCTTTCAAATTAAAAAAGAATCATCAAAATCGGTTCACCCAGTCGAAAGTACTGAGGTAACAACCACTGTCGAAATCTGGGTGTATTGTACACATCTGCGTACCCCCTCAGAGCATACAGGCGTGATATTACGTCATGATGTTGTATAAACAATAAACCTACAAGCGTTAACAGCAAGCACTGCAGATTTGCCGTACATTTTTGAAGAGTTCCATTGTATATCTCCGAAGACCAGCATCAGATCTACAGCAAAATAAAATGGGACCACATGGGAAGCACCAGCTTTCAAATAAAAAAAGAATCATCAAAATCGGTTCATTCAGTCGAAAGTTATGAGGTAACAAACACAAAAAAAAAAAAAAAAAAAAAAAAAAAAAACATACAGACGAATTGATAACCTCCTCTTTTTAGAAGTCGGTTAAAAATCAAACGAACTTACCAAGTTCGATGATAATTATGTGAACAGCTTCATTCGAAGCGATTTATTGTTTACGTATTGTAGCAGCGCCTCCATGTACCAGCCTTGCACAGATTTTTAGAGGTAAGTCAGTTTTTTTTTTTTTTTTTGTCGGTAGTTTTGCTTCACTTGCAACACTATCCGTTTTGCCCCCACTACACTATGTTTCTTAAGGGTCCACAGCCATTTTCATATCATTTTGTTGTAAGCTAATAAACATTTCACATTTTAATTAATCTAGGGTAGGGTAGGTAACTTTTCTAGGGAGGGTATAAATCGCTTCGAATGAAGCTGTTCACATAATTATCATCGAACTTCACTTGGTAAGTTCGTTTGATCTTTAATTATGTTTCACAGCTTCATTCGAAGCGATTTATTGTTTACGTATTGTAGATGTTCAGAGACAAAATGTGAAATAAAACAGGTGAGTTATCATAAGTGTTTTGTAATCAAAGTATTTATCATTGAATTAACTTTATTTTACATTGGTTTCTATTCTTAATCTAATATTAGGTATTTGTTACAGATTATGATCACCTGCAAGTACTCTAATGGCAAACACATGAGGATCAGTTACGACTTCCCTATTATAATGTTTTGCGAAGACAGAAGATGTTTCACTCCATCCGGCAGTTTTTCTAATTAGGTCAATATTGACTCCAAGTCTATTGGCTGAGGATGTGGCTGCATGACGAGTGCTGTGTGCACTAAATATGGACGTGTCTATACCGCTATTGTGAAGTGTATCTTTTATCCAGTGACTAAGTGTTTGTGATGAAACTTTTCAGTGTGGTTTTTTGTAACTTATAAATAGAAAATCATTTTTGCGAAGCGTTTGAGTCTTATTTATATAAACCTCTAAGCATCTAGCGGGACAGCAGTACAAGTACGTAAAATTCGATAGGACTCGATAAGATAAATTTGACAGTTGTTCTCGATAAAATGAGTTTTTATGGAGTCAAAAACTCATTTTATCGAGAATGACTGTCAAATTTATCTTATCGAGTCCTATCGATTCCTACGTACTTGTACTGCAGATCTGAGGACGAGCGTCGAAAAAAGGTAATCTTAAGATTGGTTGTGAAGAATTAGGTTTGGAAGTTTTTATTAAATCAGGTATTTTTATAATTATGTCAATGGGAGAATTTACTTGAACATTGCTTAATTTTATTAATGAAAATGTTTGAACGCGATGCGCAACCACCAAAGCCAATAGAGTTATTGTCTTTTTGGAAAGAGTTTCCAAATCAAGGTCTGTGTTAGGCCATTTTTGAGGTAAATAATTTAGAACAGTGGTTGGATCCCAAGTCAAATTATATTTTGGATTACTAGGCCTTAATCTGTAAACTCCCTTCATAAATCTCTTCACTCTATCATCGTTTGCCACATTACATAACAATAAGGACAATGCGGATTTATATGAATTGATCGTACCATATTTTGCCCCATTGTTAAAAATGGTTGTAAGAAAATGAATAACTACAGGAACTGAAACAGAGGAATAATCATAACCATGTTTATTACAGTATTTTGACCAAGATTTTATACAAACATCATACTATAAATGTCTTTTTAATAATGTTTGCCTGAAAGCTTCGCGGCAACCAATTTCAGGGTGCGGTGGAGATTGTGAGGCGTTCTGAAAGGAGAAGTTAACAAATTTACGTGTGGTTCAAAATAGATTGGTTTGGAACATAGCAATTTTTGGAAAACAGGGAACCACGGTTGTGTTGGCCAATATGGAACAACTACTATGCCATTTGATTTTTCGTTAATAACTTTTTGCATTGTTTTTGTGATAAGTGAAAACGGTGGAAAGGCGTAGAATAGTTTATTTTTCCACGAAATGGTAAAAGCATCGATTGCATAAGCGTCAGGGTCGTTTTTCCAAGTTATGTACGTGGGACACTTGGCATTACACCTACTCGCAAAAAGGTCTATTACTGGATCTCCAAAACAATATTTTATTTGATTGAATGCATCGTCATTAAGTTCCCATTCAGTATCCTGAAATTTCATGCGCAATAATTGATCTGCTTCAAAATTATCTTTAGTATTTATGTATGAAGCAAAAATAGTTATTCTACGACTCTCGCACCACTGCCATATTTCTTTAGTAATATTATATAAATTTTCAAACTGTATGCTGCCCATGCGATTTATACAGGATATAGCTGTCACATTATCAATTCGTAATAGTATTTTTAAATTATAAGTTTTGTCGGCAAAGCATTTAAGTGCGAGAAAAGCAGCTTTTAACTCTAACTCGTTAATATGAATGGTTCTTTCAATATGCTCCCCAACCCGTACATGACGCGTCGGAAAAAAATCCAAATCATATTGATCACAAGTTAAAGGGAATGAACCATGATCAATATGTTCTAACCACCACAACATATCACAATGTAAGCTGTTGGGGAGCCGAACCAACTGTTCGTAGCTAGGATTAATGAGTAAACAGGAATATTTAAATTGTTCAAAAAGTTTAGTATAAAGCCATGCATATTGAATTGCAGGACAAGCTGAAATTAATAAACCTATGAACCGAGCAAACTCACGGAGTTTACATTTATGTTTTTTCAAGAAACTAGAAATGTATTCTTTTATTTTTGACTTTTTTGAACTAGGTAATTTCAATAACATATTTTTCGAGTCGAATTCGAAACCTAAAAATTTGCACAGTGTTTTTGGTTCTAGGGAGCTTTTTTCTGTATTTATTATGAAACCTAAGTTTTTAAGTATTGTTATGGTTGAGTCAACGTTATTTTGACATTCAAGAAAAGTGGTTCCAATGCAAGAAATATCATCGATATATATAACTGATATCATTCCAAGGATTCTTAGATATTCCATAACTGGTTTTAATAAATTTGTGAAAACATAAGGGGCAGTGCATAAACCAAATGGAAGACAGTTAAATTCATAAAGGGCATTATTATATTTAAAGCGGAGATATTTTCGGTGAGATTTATGTACGGGAATTAAGAAATAAGCATCTTTAAGATCTATTGATGCCATATAACAATTTTTTGTTATAAGTTTTTTGGCTGTACGATAGTCTTCCATCTTAAAATGTTTGGTTTCTATTAATTTGTTTCAACATTTAAGGTTCAATATAAATCTCTTACCGCGCCGTTTGGTTTTGGCACTAAAAACTTGATACTCACTTGATATAAATTCTCCTCTAATAGGATGACAATGAGATATTGCATTAATATCCAATAAATGTTTGATTGATTTATCAAAATCTTGGGCTTCTTTCATGTTTTTAGGTAAAACATTAGGAGAATCAGTGCGATATGGTAAACATTTAAAAGGTATTTGGTACCCTTTGATCCAAGATAGAATCGTAATATCAGGAGTGACCATCGACCAATTTTTAAAAAAATACTGAAGCCTGCCAGCGGTTAGTACCTGATCAGTTACTTCCGATGCGGTGGCCGCGTCGGGGACGAGTAGCGGCGCGAGCTGCCGCTGGGTTGCGGTGGTGGCGGTGGCGGCGGCCGATACGCAGGGCGAGCAGCTCGCCTCGTATTGTTCTGCTTGTTGACAGTCTTGCGGTGCTGAGGGTTGTAGTTTAAATTACCCTTATTTGGACCTTTGGGAATAACTTTGGGCTTGTTTCTTTGGGCGTATTTTAATGCATCTCCCGATTGTTGTATAGACTTGGCGGCCTTGACCTTGTCCGTAACGTTTTCCCCAAATAAGAAACTGCCCCTTTTGGTTTCAAGCAAGGCGTCCTTTAAATTTATATTAATAGACGAAATTACGAAATTACGTCTTGTTTTCGTTTCCCAAAAATGACTGTCACATAATATACGACAAGCGTCACTAATGGGCTTCAAAAGTTTTTGTTTGGTCGTTTCATTGGAAATTATCATGTCAGTAGCGGACGCTAAGGCTGACAATGCTACACCAAGCTGACTTTGCTTATACATGAGTGCCGAATCTCTTTTGACTAGAGCATCCTGCAGTGCTGCCTTTACTTCCGGGTTGAGAGCTGGCGCCAGCAGTAAGTCACAGTTGCTAGGCACGGAATAACTTTTTAAAAGTTTTTCCTTTACATCCTTAGCCAAGCCTTTGCAAAGGATGTCTTGCCAACGATTGTCAATGTCCTTGTGAACAGACGGGCCCATGGATATGTCTGTTTTAGGAGCATCGCCGAGTAATTGAAGGGTGTCTTCATCCAAGTCTTGGTCTTCCATCACTTCTGGCTGTGCTTCTGCGGAGGTGCCGGGCGTAGGCGACAGAGGCGCGGTGCTTAGCGGTGGAGGAGCTGGTGGTGGCGAAGCAGGGCACGGAGAACAAGCACGTGACGAGGCATGTGAGTCACATGACGGTGCATGTGGCGAACCTTCAAACGGCGAAGCGGATACTTGATACAAGCCGGCTTCCTCAGTTTTTTCCATATCTCAGTCCACGTCCAGTTGACGGTGCGAAAGATCTGCAAATAACGTTTCTTTTCAGAATACGTCCGGTAAAATATGCAACATTTTTCCACTTTAATAACGTGACAGAGGAAACCCAAGCCAGAGGAAGCCTCGCATCACTTATTAATATTTATGTGACAGTATCAGCCCCAGTATGGCAGTACGCATCACTTTATAAAATGACAGAGGAGACCCAAACTTAGTAACCTCGCATCATTAGCAATAAGTGTGTAACTTACTGTGTAAGTTTTCTTCAGAGGAACAGCTAATACGACGGTTAGTCGTTGCCTGCAATTTATTTTGCAACTTTTGTATTTTTCGCCGTATTTCTTCTTCTGTTAGTTCTGACTTCCTTTTCTTTCCCATTTTGAGGAGCTGTGTCTTTTTGTAGGAGCGGAGACGTGCGAAGGCTTGAGCACGGAAACGCGGAATGATATGAAAATAGCTGTGGACCGTTAAGAAACATAGTGTAGTGGGGGCAAAACGGATAGTGTTGCAAGTGAAGCAAAACTACCGACAAAAAAAAAAAACTGACTTACCTCTAAAAATCCGTGCAAGGCTGGTACATGGAGGCGCTGCTACAATACATAAACAATAAATCGCTTCGAATGAAGCTGTGAAACATAATAAAATATGCAAACGAAGTTAAAAAACATGCTTGCATAAGTATACGATTATACTACAAACTTAGTCCAGAAATTAATTTGTACAACTTTTTGTCTTTTTTGTACAAAAACTGTTGTTTCCATCCAAGTTCAAAATGATTTTCCTAGAAAGTCCTTATAAAGTTCTACTTTTCAGATTTTTTTCATATTTTCTAAACTTATGGTTCAAAAGTTAGGGGGGGGGGGGGGGACACATTGTTTTTTAATTTTGGAGCGATTATTTCAGAAATTATTGACATTATTAAAAAATGATTTAAGTAAACCCCATATTCATTTTTAAATACCTTTCCAACAATATATCACACGTTAGGGTTGAAATTAAAAAAAAAATAACTTCCCACTTTACATATAGGGGGGCTACCCTAATAAACCATTTTTTCCTTTTTTAGGGTTCCTAGTTGACTACGGAACCCTAAAAAAGTATGCAATACTTGATTGGAGCGAGCATATGCTGAGACTGCATCAAATGGTCGCTAGTGATAGCTCACTGCTCAGCCAGAACAACGCATTAATTTACTGAAGACAATAATGCAGTGAACCACTGCTGGCGGAGGTCCCCCCAACTAGAACGTATGAACTTGAGCTTCGTACATCAATTATCATCATCTGCCTAGCCCAATCTCAACTATGTCGGGGTCGGCTGGCAGTCTAACCGGATGCAGCTGAAGACCAGCATTTGACATGGAGCGACTGCCTGCCTGCCTATCTGACCCCCACAACACAGTTAATATCTACCCCTTGGAAAGACTGGCTGTCAGACTTTAGAGCCATTCCTGCCGGGGCTTCGGGACTGTTCGAAAGAGATACCGCGGCCCCGGAACATAAAGAGCGAGGAAAGAACATGGATGGGTTTTAGTCAGTAAAAGTCTGACACTCCCTCCCATTCCGCCTAGAGTGGGAGAAGTTATTTGATAATTTCCGATACGAAAAAAAAGACTACACAGACCACCTGTATCGTTCCACCTGCTGAAAATCTCCCACCGGGACATGAGCTGCTATGGCTGTCCTGTAGGTCTTTAAGTAACCTCCGGATGCGGACCCAGTTTGGCCGCAGCAAGGAAGACCTGCTCAGGTGGAGATTCATTAATGACGTGTACAAAATGGAGTGTGGTGGACCGTACCTCTCCCTTGTCGCTGAAATTGACGTGCAGGCCGGACTTGGCGGGCGAGCGCTCGGTGGGCGACAGTGCGGGGTGTGCGTGTGCGGGGGCCGGGTGCACGGGGGCGGGGTAGCCCCCCGCCGGCGCCGCCACGCCGCACTCCATGCCGCACGCTGCGGCGCTCGCGCTGCCGCGGTTCTGAAAGCCCACAACACCAGGTCACACATCACCGTTGTATAAAACTTACGGAACACTAGGGCATCACAACTCGTTTGATGCCGGCTACAGTCGAAAATCCCGGTGATGATTGTACTCAGGAGTTCGCCTATTGTATGAGAGTGGAGTTCACTTTGGGGCCAATCATCTTTATAGACAGGACTATTTGCATTGATCCTGATAACCAGCACTGATACAGCCATGGGCGCCGGCAGAAATAATTTCATTGAGCATTACGGACTGGGTAAACTTGCACTTAGTTTGGTAAAATCATATTTGAATGATAGACAACAACATGTTCAGATAAATGGTGTTAATTCACAGGGTTTAAAAATAAAAATGGGGGTTCCACAAGGCTCTATATTGGGTCCTTTCCTCTTTCTAGTAAATATAAATGATCTACCCTATTTATTGAAAAACCAACCTCAAAATATGGTGTTATTTGCTGATGACACTTCCTTAATTTTTAAGATAAACAGACGGGCACAAAATTTAGATGACGTGAATAATGCCCTACTTCAGGTCCAAAATTGGTTCACAGCAAACAATTTGGTATTAAATGAAAAAAAAACCAAATGCATAAGATTTGCTTTACCGAATGTTAAGGGTAGTGATTGTGATATATTATTGAATAATGAGAAACTTGAATTCGTAGATAAAACGGTTTTCCTGGGGCTTACGCTTGATTCAAGGCTACAATGGGGTTCTCATTTAACATCTCTTGCGGGGCGGCTAAGTTCAGCAGCATAATGCCATTAGAAAAATCCATCAATTTACTGATGTAGATACCGCTAGACTGGTCTATTTTAGTTACTTCCATAGTATAATGTCTTACGGTATTTTGCTATGGGGACGGGCTGCAGATATTGAGTCTATATTTATTCTGCAGAGAAGAGCCATCAGAGCTATATATAATCTTCGTAGGCGCGATTCTCTAAGGGAACTGTTTAAGGATATTGGCATTATGACGGTACATTGTCAATACATTTACGAAAACATAATGTACGTTAGAAAAAATTTGCATCTTTTTGGTAAAAGAGGTGACAGACATAATTACAGTACTAGAAATAGGGACCAATTAGTTCAGCCAGGCTTTAGACTCGCTAAAGTAGACTCATCTTTCATGGGGTACTGTTTGAGATGCTATAATAAAATTCCACAAAGTATTCTTGAACTGAATGAGACGAAATTTAAAACATGCATTAAACGCACACTATGTAAACAAGCATATTACAAGTTGAGCGATTATATCGCTGATAAAAATGCTTGGCTTAATGCTGGTCCTGCTTCACATGGACAGGGGCGCAAAAATTGATAGCATTAAATGGTATAGTTGGAGCTGCTGAAGATTGTACTTAACTATCTTTGCATTGTATAGATTCAATGTTAGTATTATATAATCGCATAGCCCATATTGTGTGAGTACTATGTGCTAGTAAGCTATCATTCACTGGAAACCTACGGCAGTTCTTGACTTGAATGTGCCCTGGCGGTTGAGAGTATGTCATGCTCACTCAAATGTCTCGCTGATGGTGGCGCGTGTGTCGGACCATTTAGTTCCCTTCAAAATGGTTGAGCTGAATGGTGCTGATCCATGCGTCATGTGCGTGAATGGGCGCTGTCAGTTGTGACTGGTCATCTCTTAGTCGCCATGGTTTATTTGAATTAATTATTTTGTTTTTGAGTTATATTTTGTTTTGGTTTTGCTATGGAAACTTTTAACGTGCACATCTTGCTACATTGTTCTCACATAATATACCATCTCAACATGAATGATGTAACCAAGATTTTGTAACAATATTTTGATTTAAAAGAGTGTCCATGGAGTTTCTTGCCCGTTCTTCTCCATAGAGATCTACGCTAGGGAATTGGCAACTACAGTACTTTCAGTTTTTATGTCTTGTGACTGGGACTGTAGCTACATTAAATGTTCATTTTTGTTTCGACAATACAAAAGTGCCTGTAACTGGCCTACTTGAAATAAATGCTTTGATTTTGATTGATTTTGATTTTTTCCAGGTGGTGCAGATTTTAGTTTTCTTACAATCTTTGCCGTAAGTATATGATTGTTAATAAAAAGATGAAATTTTAGTCTGAATGTTCGAGACATTTACAAATTTCTGACTATTATTTATGAATTTATTACCCAGTCGTCAGTCGTCACGGCTCACACCTATTTGTTCACGACGATCGAAATTTAAACATTCTAAGTCGTGGGCCAGGAGTACCGGGATCGATATTAATCGATTTCCATTACTTCTCTGAACGCACCCTTTAAAGTACCGCTACTCCACACCAGATGGCACCAGCATAAATGGGATGAACTTAACAGAGAAAGCGCAATACAGTTTCTAAGCAGTGCGAAAGAGACCAACTCTTGTCAAAGTCAGTCGCAAATGAACTAGAAAGATCATAAATGTGAAAGAGACATAGATTATAGATGACAGGGACAGAGCTACGTTCGAGAACGTTTGGGAATCTGGAACCTTCCTTACATTTTCATATATAAGCTAGGTCGCGTTCCGAGTCAGTCAGTCCAGTCCGATAACCATGTTCGGCAAGCCGATCCCCTGGGAGAAGCAAGCTAGATACTTAGGAGTCATTCTCGATAGGCGGTTAAGATTCGGTGAGCACATCAAGACGGTACGTTCGCGTGCCGCCTTCGCTCTCGGTAGGCTCCACTGCTTGCTGAATGCACGTAGCAAATTGTCACTCAAGTGCAAATTGCGTATTTACGTCGCGTGTATTCGGCCTATCATGACATACGCGTGCCCCGTGTTCGCGCATGCCAAACCCCATCTCCTTCATAGTGTTACGAGCTGGGTATGAGATAAATTAATTACTACCGTTTAAACAACACAATCACTTTATTAATCACAAAACAATTTAAACTTAATCACAAGTACACTACAATACACTACTGATCACTATTCGCTTAGATATCGCACTTCAAGTTCACTTCGATTCGCTTCGTTGTGTAACCAAAACAAGACTGACTGTCGCGGCCCTGAGCGGTCTATTTATACTCGCCCACAGACACACCAGAATAACCTCGAATATTCTAGAGGGTCATAGAAAACACTAACAAAAGAAGTAGGTAATTATTATTACTAGCTACTTGTACAACACAAACAAATAAGAACCGTATGCCCTAGGCGTACGGTCGAAATTCTAATGTCTTTTTATAAGAGTTTGTAGGTACCTACCTAACTTTGAAAGTAATAATAATAGAAAACACTCGAAATTTCAACGTACACATACTGTAATCACGTGCTTTCTCGAATGTTCTAGTAGGTCCGATGTAACAATAGGATGCAGACCCTCCAAAACCGATTTTTACGTAAGGCCACGGGAGCCCCATGGTACGTTAGGAATGAGCAACTACATGTTGACCTCAGGATCCCCACCATCCAGCAGTGCATGAAGCGACTCACTAAGGGTTTTTTCGATAGGGCCGAAAAACACCCTAACCCGTTAGTCGTTTCATCAGCTAGTTACGTTCCCTCCGCGATATCTAGGATTCGTCGCCCAAGGTCCACCCTCCTCCAGCCCGATGACCCCATCACCCTCTTGCAGGAAAGCCGTAGGGAAACCAGCACTCTTAGAAAGCACACAAGACGACACACATACAAACCGCGAATCCGGTCTCGCCGCCGAGGCACGCCGCGACCTCCCAGTAATATCATTACTCCCCGACCCTTGCTCGACGAGCCAGCCCGCGACGCTGAGCATGTAACGTTAAATTCCCCAAATAATATTCCGACCCAGCCTGTCCCTTGCTGCCCTCCCGATAATGACGCACTAAGTCGAGGCCCGAACCCCACAGGGGGTGCCCTTAGTGATCGTCATTTAAATGTAAATATTTTTAGTTTGTAAGCCCTGGCTGGGGGCCTTAAAATAATTTTTGGCCACCCACAGGATCGTTCGGTTAAGTAGTCAAGCAACCCTAGAGAGTTGCAACTACGAGTGGTCATACCTAAAAAAAAAAAGAAACGAGTCAGTCAGTTTTCGATTGAAGTTCGAACAGTTCGTTCCGAGTGGTCAAATCGCGAGTAGTAATAGTTCCCGCCATATTCGTTTCCATAGATTAGTGTTTTTATAGTGTTGCCGTATTTTAATTTCGAAAATATATTAAATATATAGATAATTCATACAGTCTAATAGTTCAAGAATGATTGCTTGATTACATGTGCAAGAGCGAGTTAATTAGTCAGTGTCAGTGCGCGCCGTAATTAATTAATCAGTGCAAGCAAGCAGTGACAAGTGAGCTAACGTGTGTTTCTTTTCTTTATAATTTTAAGAAAGAGAAAAAAGATTGAAAATGAAAAAGATTTCCAAGTACTTCGGCACAGCAAAGTACTAGTAAAACTGAATTAACAACAGAACAAACTTCAGTTAATATTTATGATGTGGGTTTATATCTGGATTCTAACGTACTCGAAAAGTGCTCGGATTCTAGAAACACCGTGGAAACCTCCGCAAGATTATGATTTCAAGCAGGACGTCGATCATAAAAACCAAACACAACAACGTGCATTTCGCCACGAGTGGCACAACACGCGGATCGCGATGGTCGCGCGCGGTGCCATGTTATCAAACACGTAATACTACACGCGCCTCGCGGGGTTACCCCGCATAGCGACTTGGCAAATCGCCTTTACAAGCTCTGACTTCTTGTGAATGGTTTCTATTGACTTGAGTACCTGGACTTTAGTGGCAAAACAAGAACAGAATGGGCGTATGCACACCACGTTTTTTAAACGCGCCGTCGACGCGCGTTTTGGGAACGCGCGTCGCCGGCGCGTTTTTATCCTGCAGAGCAGTTTGTTGTCGTTTGTATCGATACAAACGCGCGGCACCGGCGCGTGTGTATCCATACAAACGCGCGGCACCGGCGCGTGTGTATCCATACAAACGCGCGGCACCGGCGCGTCAGTATCGATACAAACGCGCGGCACCGGCGCGTCTGTATCGATACAAACGCGCGACACCGGCGCGTCTGTACCGATTCAAACGCGCGACACCGATACGAGCGCTAGCGCGCGCGCCTTCCCTACGGACGGGGTTGATTGAATGCTGTCTCGACCGACGCCATCTTGCTACTGTTGACGAGGTTCTGCTTAAAAACGCAAAATGCCAGCGCGTTTGTATCGATACACACGCGCGTTTGCATCTCGTCTGTATCGCTACACACGCGCGTCTGTATCGCGTCTGTATCGCTTCACACGCGCGTCTGTTTCGCGTCTGTATCGCTACACACGCGCGTCTGTATCGCTACACACGCGCGTTTGCGTCGCGTCTGTATCGCTACACACGCGCGTCTGTATTTATACAGGTGTGCAAAGGTCTACAGGCTGCGTCTGACTTGCGTGCGTATCGCGTCTGTATCGCTACAAACGCGCGTCGACGGCGCGTTTAAAAAACGTGGTGTGCATAGGCCCTAACACTGAAGTAAAAGTAAAATGTAGTTATACAATAGTATTGTTTTGTGTGCTGTGTATTTGTCAATACAGAATATGAAAGAAATACAAAACTGTTTTTATGTTTATAAAATGCCTCGTATTGGCTCATAAAGCATAAAATCATTTTCAATACACTTCCTCAAAAACTGGTTCTTTTCACACTACGATTAGGTTCAAAATGCAGTGTATTTCACACCCGTGCGTTTTTCATGTTTTTTCCACACATGTGCAGAAAGCAAATTTGCCACAAATAACTAATATTTACTTTTATAAACAAATTAACATTTATTTGTGTTCTAAATTCAAAAATTAAAAAAAAACTATTTTTGATATTAGGCTGTATTTATAACGGCTTCATACCTTTGCCTCTCCTTCAACCTCGCAAAAGCAAAGCGCGGAAAAAAATAAAATTTAAATTCTCCTCTCCTCTCTCCGGAGAATTAAATAAAATCATCATTTTGGTTGCAATACAAAAAAACTTTTTGTCCAGGAAGTCAAAGAGAAATAAGATGTTTTGGATGTACTTTCATACTTTACTTTCTAGTTATGAGCATGTGTAACTGTACTAGACATGGGCGCCGCCCCCAAATTTGGCGGCGGCGGCGTGACGGTGAATTTTGTCCGGCGGCGGCGTTGCAGAGTTTGAAGGAGGTGTTAAAAATTAAACTACAGAATATCACTAAGTAAAAAACAAAAAAAAAAACCATTACCACTTTATCGTCGGCAAACCGAAGGTGAGTCATGTACTCACCATTGACGTCTCTCCAGTCCTGAAACTTGAAGACATCCTCCAGTGCAGCGGTGAACAGTTTCGGAGATATGACGTCTCCCCGTCTTACACCTCGCTGCAGAAGGATAGTTTCCGAGGCTTGGTCCTGAAGTCGGACTGATATGGTGGCGTTTTTGTACAAACACTTCAACAGCTCGATGTACCGATAGTCAATTTGGCACCGTTGGAGAGACTGCAGTACAGCCCAGGTCTCGATCGAATCAAAGGCTTTCTCGTAGTCCACAAACGCTAAACAGAGAGGCAAGTTATACTCTTCGGTCTTCTGTTTACCCTGCCAAAGCGCATGTATGTGGTCTACGATGTTAAAGCCTTTTCGGAAACCGGCTTGTTCGGGTGGCTGGAAATCGTCAAACCTGCGCACGAGACGATTCGTTATGACTCTTGAAAACAACTTGTAGACATGGTTTAGAAGTGTAATTTTTCAACCAGGCACTGTCGCCCTTCTTAAAGAAGAGTGCCACCACACCCCTGCACCATGCCTGTGGCGTTTTCCCCTCGAGTATGACGAAATTAAACAGCTTCTGAAGGGCCTTAAGAACCGGTTTTCCACCCGCCATCAGGAGTTCCGCCGTAATTCCGTCATTACCCGGTGCCTTGTTGTTTTTTAGATGGTTCATTGCCATTCTAATCTCGTACAGGCTGATGTCCGGGATGTCTTCGGTATAGTGTCGGGTTTACTGGTTGACGTGTACAACTGTCCATAGAAGCTCTCGATATTCCTCAGAAGCTCCGGTTTGGCGGATAAGATCCTGCAATCGTCGGTCTTCAGTTTCGTGAGCTGACTCTGCCCAATAGCCAGATCTCTTGAAAATACTTTGGAGCCTTTGTTCCTCGCAATCGCGTCTTTAATACGCTCAGTATTAAAGCGGCGAAGGTCGCTTTCAAGGATTTAGAGATTCGTCTATTGAGCTACCGGTATTTCAACGCCTCGTCTGAAGGATCATGTCACGCCGCTCCATCATGAGCTTGAGAGTTTGATCGGAGAACCTCTATTTCTGATCTATGCGACGTGTATTGAAGAACTTAGACCCGGTCGTATGGACAGAGCTGAAAGCTCTCGGGGTTTTGGATTTGGATCTGTGCTGGCATACCCTCGAGTATGACGGAATCAAATAGCTTATATAGCTTACCGATTTTCCACTCGCCTTCAAGAATTCGGCCATAATTCCGTCATCACCCGGTGTCTGTTTCAGAGCCATCGCCAACACTCTTCGTCTAATAGATCATCTTCGATTCCATATCCAGCAACGACACTGTTCCCTCGAAAGTTTGACTTAGGAATGATGAGGAACCATTGGTGTTTTCGGGAAAATCTTCCTATATAACAACTTCTCGCACATAAGATACAGAGAGTTTACTCACACTAGTATTTATTAAACTTGTCATTTCAATACTTAACGTGGTAAAACCGGTGAAAAACTCAAACTAAATTACATATAAGTACGAGCCGAACTCACGCCGAGCGGCAAATGGCGGCGGCGGCGACGGCGGCGAGGGCGGCGCGCCGCAACAACGCGGCGCGGCTACGCCGGCGTGGCGCCCATGTCTAAACTGTACCTTTAATTACGTCAGGCGTTTAGGGGGAGGGGGGGAGCTTCGAGCCGAATTTCACCCAATCTCACGAGGGTGAGAGGTGATACTTATCTGCAAATATCACGTAATTTTATTCTCTGCAAGAAACCGTAAATTTGCGAGAAAACTGGGTTTAATTAAGTAAATAATATTTATGTCTTTTACTAAAACACGGCCAAATTGTACACAATAAATAATATTATAATAATAAGTATTCACAAAATAATGTAATTAAACAATCAAGCACAGATTACCTACCGTATTAAAATTTATACTAAACTGCTCGTTTTGATAAATTTCACATTTGATTAGGTGGGGGTGAGGGAGTTAAGTCAAATCTCACGATATCTCACTAAGGCCTGCCGTAATTAATGGAGCAGCTTTTTTTTTATTCACCGATGGAAAATTTCAAAGTGGAAAGGCTCCGTTTTTGCGACGGTGCCGGTGTCCCTTCCAGACCACCACTAAACAATATTTATTAAAACTTTATGCACATTTAAATACTCTACAGAAGCAGATTAAGGCGCTCGACCCACTGAAGATGACAGATTTTTCCATTATATACACTGACAGATTTTTCCATTATATGCAAGTATGCATACAATGGAAAAATCTATCGCTCCGCGCACCGCGGCGGGACGCATCTTCAGTGGGTGGAGCACCTAAAGGTGGACCACACCTATCTGCGCCGAACGCGCCGAACGAATCGAAGTCAAGGAGGCCTCGCAAACATATCCGCGCCGAACGCGCCGAAAGATTGGAATCACTCATTTTTGAAGAAGTAGAGTTTGACCACAGAAATATTTATATCTATGAGTTTGACCAACGAAAGCTGTCCAAGAAAAAAGGCGGGACACTGCTTAAACGGTGTTGATACTATTTATTACTCAGGAAGTATCTTTTTAATATAAAAATACGTTTTACTAGCTTTTGCCCGCGACTTCGTACGCGGATCCTGTTGCTTTTGGCAGCGACACCGGCTTCGTCAAAATCGAAGATCTGAAACGTCTAATTCTAAGAGCCCGGGGACGGGAAAATAACGGATCTTTCCCACCTGAGCAACACATACCGTTTGTTCCTTTTTGCCATTTAACAGCTTCACACAAAGTACAATTTTGAACCATACCTTGTCGTATTACTTATCCCAAATTTAAAATAAAGGGGTAAAACAAACAATTACGACGCAAGAAAGCAATCTTGTAGTATCTCGAAAAGTTGAACTTTACACCAGAGCCAAAAAACTATTTCAAAAATTCATAACTCGTAAACTAGCTGAATCAGAGTGGTCATTTTTGGAACACTTATTTCTTATAATGAAATTTATCAGATGGCAATAATGATAGCATTCTAAAGTTAGTCTAACATGCGTTTTATACTAGTTACAGCAATTGGTATTTCAATTTGAAGCAGCAATTTTGCTGTATCTTGGTAGTTGTTGGTACGAAATAGGTGTGGACTGCGAAAAAAAATACTTGTAGCGTTTTTGATGTATCTATGCATAACTTAAAAATAGT
This sequence comes from Xestia ashworthii, assembly GCA_950022955.1. Taxonomy (NCBI): domain Eukaryota; kingdom Metazoa; phylum Arthropoda; class Insecta; order Lepidoptera; family Noctuidae; genus Xestia; species Xestia ashworthii. The sequence goes on along the minus strand of OX465558.1, from coordinate 24,869,239 downwards.
TGATTTTATGGTATTTACAGCATTTTGAAGTATCTTTTGTTAAAAAAGTTTAGAAAAAGTCAACGACGTATCAAAAAAAAAAACACATCGTAGGAAAACGTTGATCAGACCGTCTGACGCAGTATTTTTTTCTTATTTCAAATATGCAATAAAAAAAATGCCATTTTTCGAGATACGACAAAATCGCTTTCCAGCTTCGAATTAATTTAATTAAATGAAATACAGTCCTATATTTATCACGCTTCACAGAAAAAATGTTAGAGGAAGGTCACAATACTTGTTGGCAACTTCCTGGTCGAGCTCTGTAAAGGCGAACAGCTTCCAGATCGGCTTCAGGGCCTGGGCAACCTCCTGGTCCAGCTCTGTGAAGGCGAACAGCTCCCTGGTCAGCTTCAGGGCTTGGGGCGCGTCAGAGCGTCAGCGCCACCAAGGTACAGCTCCAACCTCCTGGTCCAACTCAGTAGAGAGCGTGGAGTACTGCTTCCTGGTCAGCTTCAGGGCTTGGGGCGCGTCAGAGCGTCAGCGCCACCAAGGTACAGCTCCAACCTCCTGATCCAGCTCAGTAGAGAGCGTGGAGTACAGCTTCCTGGTTAGCTTCAGGGCTTGGGGCGCGTCAGGGCGTCAGCGCCACCAAGGTACAGCTCTTCCGAGGGTAAACTTCACCGTGAATTCGGTGACTTGTTATATAGTAGTATCTTGCTTCAGATCCCGTAGTAGACTCACTCGAATGTGTCGAGAATTCCCTTTTATACCCAAAAATCAGCAGTTTTTCCACATCAGTTGTTTTATTTTAGTTCTATTCTTCTCTCTAGATTTTTTTGATTTTAAAATCAAAAATGTGAGGTGCCTGTATTTAAAACGGCCAGTATTATTCAGAATTCTTCCTCGAAGAATTCTGTGAGCGTGGTATGTAATTTTATAAAAGTAAGATAAGATACTGTTATTTAGTAAACAATCGTAATTATCTCTAAAATACATTATTTGAGCTAGGTAATATATTGATAAAATAAAATAAAATTATATAAATCAAAAGAAACCTTCTTAAGACTAAGCCAGTAAGAAAATCAAAAATAAAGGAAAAGTAACTGACAGCTTGACAAAAAAGTCAAAAAAGTAAATATTGAGAAATTAATTTTTATTTCAGCTAAACTCGATGTTAAAACATCGTTCTAGATCGAATTTAACGCGAGCTAAAATAGTTACTGCCAAAGCGCGACTTAGATGTAAAAAAATATGCAAGGATAATGAGTATGAAATACTATATTTCCTCATAAGTATAGAGTGTCTGAAACATGAAAATACTATAACCTCCGATGGCGGAATATGTGGCGTATTCAATCATAGGAGTATACGTAAATGAACTCCGTTTCTTATCAACCCAAGGAAGGTCGTCATGCCCTACGGCTATATCTTGAGACACCCGATTCTTCAGATGTTATCGACATTCTGTTCAAAGAATGTCGAAGTCTTCGCGCTGTTCTTCTGTCTCTTCATGCCGTACTCCAGCAATTCTTTCTCTCTCACTTTCTAACAGATTATGAATATTTGTTGTGTGCGTGTTCGGCGCTTTTCTTCTGTCTCTTCATGCCAAAAACACTCAAATAACATAAGCTCGAAGACATATTTATTCGATAAAATAAAATAATAAATGGGAGTTTTGGCCAGTAGAGTCAAATTTTCAATGATATACCATCGCATCGTCATCGAAAATCGAAAATCAGTCCTAAACTGTTACCGCCTTAACCGCGTGGAGGTACTCCCAGTTTTTGTTATTTTATAATTATACAGTGAAATTAGTGATATCTTTGTAATAGTTTTCACATCAGATGTTTCTGATCTTCGATTTTTTATAATTCTACAGGAAATGCCCATCAGATCGAACAACTTTTACTAAGACGTCATCATTCCTATGTGTTATGGTGTAGCTGGGCTCTTGGAGTTCCACAACAGGTATTCCAGATCTTCGATTTTTATAAATCAACGTAGAGTGCTCATCAGATTGAACAACTTTTGCTGAGACGTCATTCCTATATGTGTTATGGTGTAGCTGGGCTATGGGAGTTCCACGACAGGTGTCCCAGATCTTCGATTTGTATAAGTCAACAGAGAGTGCTCATCAGATTGAACAGCTTTTGCTAAGACGTCATTCCTATATGTGTTATGGTGTAGCTGGGCTATTGGAGTTCCACGACAGGTGTCCCAGATCTTCGATTTTTATAAGTCAACAGAGAGTGCTCATCAGATTGAACAACTTTTGCTAAGACGTCATTCCTATATGTGTTATGGTATAACTGGGCTCTTGGAGTTCCACATCAGGTGTTCCAGATCTTCAAATTTATTCTCTCAGCAGAAAATGCTCATCACGTGAAACAATTTTTGCTATGGTGTCATATTTGTATCTCTTATAGTTTAGCTGGTCTATTGCGGTTCTACATCAGGTGTTCAGGTTTCCAAGATAAATTATAGCCTATATGTTGCCCAGACATAATATCTATACAACAAAAGAAAAATCATTCAAATCCGTCCAGTACTTCCGAAGATTAGCGTGTATAAACAAACAGACAAACAGACACTTTTTTTGGATTCGTGCTCTATTACTGTTTCTAAACCCCCTTCAATTATTATTTTTCAAATATATTCAATGTACAGACACAGCTTTTTTACTCTTTTATTATATTAACTAGCTTCTGCCCGCGACTTCGTACGCGGATCCTGTTGCTTATGTCAGCGACAACGGGGTCGTCAAAATCGAAGATCTGAAACGTCTGATATGTCGAATTCTAAGAGCCCGGGGACTACAACGGGGGGGGGGGGGAAATAACGGATCTTTCCCACCTGAGCAACACATACCGTTTGTTTTTTTTTGCCATTTAACAGCTTCACAAAAAGTGTAATTTTGAACCATACCTCCGATGGCGGAATATGTGGCGTATTCAATCATAGGAGTATACGTAAATGCACTCCGTTCCTTATCAACCCAAGGAAGGTTGCCATGCTCTACGGCTATATCTTGAGACACATCCGATTCCTCAGATGATATCGACGTTCTGTTCAGAGAATGTCGAAGTCGATCAGAATTCAAACGTTCGTTCATGGGGTTTCATCTTTCATGGGGTACTGTTTAAAATGTTACAATAAAATACCTCCCCACATTCTACAACTGAATGAGACGAAATTTAAATCTTGTGTAAAACGCACACTATGTAGGCAAGCATATTATAAGCTGGGGGATTACATTGAGGATAAAAATGCTTGGCTAAATGCTGGTCCTGCTCCGCAACCATAGATGCTTATTGGACAATTATTGTGGTAGCTGCAGAAGATTGTAAAAATATTCTTGCATATAATGTCATGCTCGCTTAAATGTCTTGCTGATGGTGGCGGGTGGGTCGGGTCATTTAGTTCCCTTCAATATGGTTGAATTGAATGGCGCTGATTCATGCGTCATGTCCGTGAACGGGCGCTGTCAGTCGGGACTGGTCATCTCTTAGCTGCCGTGGATCATTTGAATTGCTTTATTTTTAATTGTTGATTTTTTTTTTTACTCTGGACGCTCTTATTGTGCACGTCTTTCTACATCGTTCTCACATATATGTATAATCTCAACATGAAAGATGTAACCAAGATTTTGTAACAACATTTTTGATTGAAAAGAGTGTCCATGGAGTTTCTTGCCCGTTCTTCTCCATAGATATCTACGTTAGGGAATGGGCAACTACAGTACTTTCTCAAGTTATTATGACTTGTGTCTGTGACTGTAGCTTCGCTTTATTTTTCGTTTCATCGACATTCAAAAGTGCCGTAATGGTGTAGTTGAAATAAATGATTTGAGTTTGAGTTTCGTTGCGCTCTTCTTCTGTCTTTTCATGCCGTACTCCAGCAATTCTTTCTCTCTCACTTTCTAAGGGCTACCGCACACTACAGACAAGACTGTCTTGAGACAGACTTGCCTCATAAAGACAAGTCTGTCTCAAAACTGTTTTGTCTTGGGCACATCGCACACCTGAGACGAAACTGTTTGGTCTACTATAGGGCATGCTCCCGGGAAATTCCGGTACCGAAAATCCCGGGTATTTTTTAACAATCTGGTACCGGGTCTTTCGGTATACTTTCGGTACTATATTATTTACTTTATTTTTTTTCAGTATAAAGTAAAAAGTCATATTAAATAAACTACTTTTTTTACAATAATGGTAAAACGAAACATTTTTAATCGAAAATTATTATCATTACCGTGAGTAAAAACTATTCAACGATGTAAATAAGGGGTCAATTATAAGAAATGTAAGTTGAGTTTTATTTTTGTTTCATTTATTGCATTCATCATCATCATTTCAGCCGAAAGACGTCCATTTGAGGATATAGGCCTCCCTCAAGTGTCACCACATTGACCGGTCCCATGCGACTCGCATCCAGCGGATTAAATTAAAAAACCTATTTGCAAATTATACATCTTATCATTTGATGAAAAAAAAAACGAAAAACTCGGGTACCCGGTTTTGGACAAAAAAACCCGAAACCGAAAACCCGGGTTTGATAATAGCCACTTTTCGATGCCCTATCGCTAGACTGTTTTGTCGTAGATGTGCGCGCCCGCGTACATCCAAAAGGGAAGCCGACAATCGGTAGTCAGACTTGTCGCTGTGCAGTTTTTGTAGGTATGAGACAGTTTTGTCTGCAAGACGTTTTGTCTCAAGTGTGCGCATCTTCATATATTTTGTATAGCGAAAGTCTGTCTCAAGACAGTCTTGTCTGTAGTGTGCGGTAGCCCTTACTGATTATGAATATTTTGTTGTGTGCGTGTTCGGGACAATGTATGATAATCTCGATCAGCAGTAAGTTGCGCATCACGTTCATCACTCGTTTCAAAAGACCTGTTAGTAGATGTGCGAATACACTGAGAACTCAATCGTGATTCTGTATCGGTAAACGTCTCCAACTTGCGAGACAATGCGTGACGTTCACGATCAGCGTTCAGTCGCGCAACTATTCTTCACTGGTCTCTAGAGACCTGGATGTAGATTAGTAAATACGCTGAGAACGAAGGCGTGCTTTGCGATCTGAAGAGGTTTCCACGGAGCAAGTTGCATCCTGATGTTCTCGAACAGCATCAAGTCTCTCCTGACGCTCTTCGGTAGATTCTAGGGAACTTATGATCCTCAATCTTTTAGCTCCTTTGGAACATTGGGAAAGATTTGACCTCTTTCTAGGCATGGTTATACTTTTGTTGTGAAGATACCTGATCAATTAAAATCTAAGTGACTGCTCCCCTGCGTAACCGGGTAGGCTACCGAGTCACGAAGATAAATGGAAAAGGAAATTAAACACAGACATAACATGAGCCCGAAGGCTCTATAAAATAATAATAAATGGGAGTTTTGGCCAGTAGAGTAGTTTTCAATGATATGCCATCGTCATCGAAAATCAGTCCTAAACTGATACCGCTTTCACCGCGTGGAGGTACTCCCAGCGTATGTTATTTTATAATTATACAGTGAAATTAGTGATAGCTTTGTAATAATTTTCACATCAGATGTTTCTGATCTTCGATTTTTTTAAAGTCAACAGGAAATGCCCATCAGACCGATCAACTTTTGCTAAGACGTCATTCCTGTGTTATGGTGTAGCTGGGCACTTGGGGTTCCACAACAGGTGTTCCAGATCTTCGATTTTTATAAATCAACGTAGAGTGCTCATCAGATTGAACAACTTTTGCTAAGACGTCATTCCTATATGTGTTATGGTGTAGCTGGGCTATGGGAGTTCCACGACAGGTGTCCCAGATCTTCGATTTGTATAAGTCAACAGAGAGTGCTCATCAGATTGAACAACTTTTGCTAAGACGTCATTCCTATATGTGTTATGGTGTAGCTGGGCTCTTGGAGTTTCACATCAGATGTTCCAGATCTTTGATTTTTTTTAAATCAACAGAGAGTACTCATCAGATTGAACAACTTTTGCTAAGACGTCATTCCTATATGTGTTATGGTGTAGCTGGGCTCTTGGAGTTCCACATCAGGTGTTCCAGATCTTCGATTTTTATAAGTCAACAGAGAGTGCTTATCAGATTGAACAACTTTTCCTAAGACGTCATTCCTATATGTGTTATGGTGTAGCTGGGCTCTTGGAGTTCCACATCAGGTGTTCCAGATCTTCGATTTTTATAAGTCAACAGAGAGTACTCATCAGATTGAACAACTTTTGCTAAGAGGTCATTCCTATATGTGTTATGGTGTAGCTGGGCTCTTGGAGTTCCACATCAGGTGTTCCAGATCTTCAAATTTATTCTCTCAGTAGAAAATGCTTATCATGTGGAATAATTTTTGCTATGGTGTCATTTTTGTATCTCTTATAGTTTAGCTGGTCTGTTGCAGTTCTGCATCAGGTGTTCAAGTTTCCAAGATAAATTATAGCCTATATGTTGCCCAGACTTAATATCTATACAACAAAAAAAAAATCATTCAAATCCGTCCAGTAGTTCCGAAGATTAGCGTGTACAAACAAACAGACAAACAGACAGCGTTTTTTTTTTGGATTCGTGCTCTACTACTGTTTCTAAACCCCCCTCAATTATTATTTTTTAAATATATTCAATGTACAGACACAGTTTTTTTACTCTTTTATTATATGTATATAGATATATATAGATATGTATATAAGATATATTTTATGAGCTGTAATTTTCGAGTGTATTATTGTCGGCGACGAGACCCTATCTCTACACCAGGGTACATAGAGTATAACGTGAGTCGATCAGTTGAATTAGTATTTTGAAAACTTATGATATTATCTTAGATATGTAATTAAGTGATTTTTTTAGAATAATAATTATAATCTCAGATGATGCCAAGTTAACATAAAACCAACAAGATTGTATTAAAGTCCAATAAGAAGGAAAAACGTAGATTAAAGTTTTTGTGTCATATAATTACGTAACTCGAAATGATGATTTTTTATTTGTTGAGATATAACGTATAAATTAGTGTCAAAACGCTGGACTTGGCTTAAAACCATTTTCTACGCAAGAATCATGTCAATCGGTCCAGAACTTTAGGCAATATAAGGCAAAATAAGTAGTAAACATTGTGTACATCGTACATTTCACACTCATTCTGATTCAAATCACTTTTTATGTCTTTATTTGTCAATTATTGTAAATCTGGGGGCACGGCAGTGCCCCCGCCAAGTCGAGCGCGAAGCAAACACTGCCGTACCATCCTTTACTGGAACCATTTCGCCGCATTTTCAGGCCCCTATTTGAGAACCTCTGGATAAGACCAGAACGCAGAAATTTTTGTCATCTGGTAAGCCATAATCACATACTTAGAATCTAAAATTTCAAGTCTGTAGGTCATTTAGTTCCGAAGTTAAGCGAAAGCAAAGTTGTTTCGCATTTATGACACTCACTCACTCATGATCATCAAAATAGAACTAGTACTTCCCATAAACTCAGAGAGTTGAAATTTGGTACAGAGGGTTTAATGGCCACATAAAGGGAAAACTATAAAAACTAGGATAATCGAAGATCTGGAGTACCTGGTGACCCTGATTAGAAAACACAAGAGCCTAACCAAACTATTAGAGAGATCGACATACCGCCTTTACAAAAAATATTCAACTTAGTGGGCCGCTTCATTTGATGTCAAAAATCGAAGGTCTGAAGTATCTGATGAAGAACCCTCAGCTGGTCTCAGCTGTATTAGAGACTAGCTTCTGCCCGCGACTTCGTTCGCGTGAATTTCCCGCTTGCAACATTTCTTATTGCTGCTTCGCTCCTATTAGTCACAGCGTGATGTCATATAGCCTATAGTCTTCCTCAATAAATGGACTATCCAACGCAAAAATATTTTTTCAATTCGAGCTGGTAGTTCCTGAGATTAGCGCGTTCAACCAAACAAACAAACAAACTCTTCTGCTTTATCATATTATTAGTATATTAGTATAGATATGGTAATGCCCCCTTCTACTATTGGTACATAAAAAAATCGACTGTCATTGCAAAAATCCAGCGTAGTGGGACATATCTTCTAATTTAATCTAGCCTATAGCGTCTCCCAGCAGTGGAAATATTAATAGGCTGATGATGATGATGATGATGATTAATTTCGCTCAAAAAATTTGACAAAATATAATGCATTGGACTAAGAGTGGCGTTGATACTCGCAAACGTCGCTAGATGGCGCTGACTGTATTTTAAAATGAGTTTACGTTTGTTTTTCCGATAACCTTATATTCTTCTAGTGCGCTTGAATACGTTTGCTAGCGATTAGCAGGGATTATTTGCATTTCGTTGATTTCGCTTATTACTTCGTGAGGTTTACTAAGGTTAGCAGGTTGTTATTATAACAATTCGAAGATTTGAATAGGTTAGGAATTTTATGAAGAAACAGTACTTCGAAAATTCGCTAATAATTTGATTCACGAATTATTGCCTATTAAGTTAAATTTGAGATCATACCCGGGGCATGCGTGTACAGAGAACAATTCCCAATCTGTGTGGCGTATGCCCTAACAATTCACAAGAGCCAAGGTCTAACTCTAAAAAATGCCCTCAATTCATGGACATTGGCACCTCCATATTCTCTTGTGGCCAAGCCTACGTGGCGCTTTCACGAGTAACCAATCTTCATGGGGTGCACCTCATAAATGTTGACTTCAAGAGTATAAAAGCTCAAGGTTCAGCGATCACCGAATACAACCGGCTTAGGCGTAAATACCGCGCCGATCTTTCAGAAATTAAACCGTCTAAAAGAATTAATAATGAACGCGAATGGGCAATACGAAAAACTGTTGCTACTGTACAAGGAAAAAAAGAAAAGAAAGATTTGTAATAATAAAAAAAACTACTACTAAAAAGAAAAAAAACTGCCAAATAAGAAATCTTATAAAATAAGTCAATATGCCCGCCCACGTTTCCACAAAAAGAAGTGAAATCCCACCAAAAAACATTCTGTAAAAAACTAGCCAAGTCTCGATGGAGCTGCTTGTTTATCTCTAAAAAGTAATGAAATCAAGACAAAGTCGTGCCAAGTCTAAGGTTCCTTACTGCGATTTCTTTATTATTACAGTTAATGTTGTGTGACTTGGCCGTTGAACATTATTTATACGTTAGTGGGTACAAGTCAATTTTGTAGTTACAACAGATATAACATTACGTGTAAACAAAATTAATGTTCAACGGCCAAGTCACACAACATTAACTGTAATAATAAAGAAATCGCAGTAAGGAACCTTAGACTTGGCACGACTTTGTCTTGATTTCATTACTTTTTAGAGATAAACAAGCAGCTCCATCGAGACTTGGCTAGTTTTTTACAGAATGTTTTTTGGTGGGATAGAAACTTTCTCGTCGAACTTCTGCTTGTTTTTGGCATTATTTTAAACAAAACCAATGTAAATGTGATACACGTAAACACAAGATCAAGATGACTCTACTACAAAACGTGTCAATTTTGGCAGTCTTAAATTATTGCCATACTTATTAAAAACTTCTGAAAATAATTCGTGGACAGCTTTCGTTGGCCAAACTCTAATAGTCTGACGTTGCGCTGTCGTAAGCTGATAGAATGCGACCGCATCGGTCGAATCGCGCGCATCAGCCGCGCCGAATCTGATGACGTCATCCGAATTTGTCTCGGATTTCTGGGGTTCTGCTCGATTCGGACGATTCGACGCGGATAGGTGTGCGAGGTAACATAGGATTTCATACAAGTAATTCTAAAATTCGATGCGTTCGGCGCGGTCGATTCCTTCGGCGCGGATAAGTTGTGCGTCCACCTTAAGTTTGATGATTTTTAAAAAGCGTTTTGTCTTGCTTTCACACGACTACGGCGAAGCCGAAGAAAAAGAAGGGTTCTGATTTTAGCAGTATAGGTATATGTATTTACGTATAATATTCCACCGTGGCGCTTAAACTACTGAACCGATTTGAATGAATGATGTGTCAACTCAGATCAAATAAAAAAAGTAGATACCGCACGGCCTTTGCCAATAGTGAAGCCACAAAACTCTGGTCATTCAAGTAAACACACGCACTCACGCACACACATGCACCAAACTATGCTCATTTTTGTTATTATCCTACGGGTCGTCGTACAGTAAGTTTGCCTTAAAAATGCCGTCGTGTGTTATGAAATGGTGTAAAAACAACTCGAAAGTGAACAAAAAGTCTGAAGGAATATCGTTTCACACGTAAGTACTCACAAGACTATCTTTTTTTATATTATTCAAACACAGTTTTGAGGTTATTCCACATAAATAACGTCAATGTCCCGAAATGACGTATCGAGAGTGTTGCCAGGAGTTCGTATTTGTAATACCCAAAAATGTGGGTAAGTAAGTAAGTTGTAGGCAGTCATAGCAAAATAATTAGGCACAGAGTGGACATAATTATTCGCCGTCCCCGGGGAATAAAATGGTAATCGTAAAAACAAAATTTTACAGGAAAAATAAAAAACGTTTTTATGTGAATATCTCATAAACTAATATACATAGCGGGATTGTTAAAATACCAAAAGAAAGGTGATTTTTTACAAAAACATTGTAAACTGTATTAAATAATTTGTCTTTCTTATAAATGAAGTTATTAATTAAATTAACTTTACCATGAATTAAAGGCACATACTTTAACTGTAAAGCAACATTACGATATTATTCGCGTAAAATCTTATGTCATGCGTTACCGTAATAATGTATTGCTATGTTATTGGTCGATAAACTGTAAAACGATCCCATATTGTAATGCACTGTTACCATTTTATTCGCTGGGAAGCAATCAATTACAAATTACAGCATTAGCAACTTGCGTGTTTATTCTATGGAATATTTATTAGACTAACTGGAGGTAAGTATCAAATACTGAATAAATATTTTGTACGTGTGCAAGGTAATATGCGAAGAAAAAAATCTATTATTGTCTATTAATTTTTTATTTTTCATAATTTTTAACAACTGTTTATAAAAATCAACAAAATAATTAGGAACTGTCTACTTCAAAGAAGCTGATACCGGTAGCTGCTCTACTCCATGTCGTCTACATGCGCAGAGAGTTCGGTTACCCTCGCACCTCGTGAGAGAGTCATAAACGCTTGGTAGTGCTGTAGGATTGCATCACTAGTACACAAACTTAATAAATCTGCAGTAGCGCTTTACTTATAGGTATTTGCTGATCATAACTTAAACACATTTACATAACTTGTCTGCTGCAATTGAGGCTGTTTTTTTTTATCATTTTCGTGCTTTTGTCGTCGAGCACAGACACGTGGCTCGACGACACCACTTTCCGCCTCGTTGTTGTGCTACGCCTAGGCGCCCCTTGTTGTTCTCCTCACCGCTGTCACTGTTTTGAAGTTGTCAACAACCTCGGAGACCACGGCCTGTCATGCAGCCGAAGTGCGGGTAGTTTTGCGCGGCACGCGAATTTGAATGATATCATCCGTCGATCTCTAGTCACCGTCGGCGTTCCAGCTTTATTAGAACCCAATGGCTTGACACGCGACGATGGCAAGAGACCTGACGGCATGTATTTGTTTGCATGGAAGATGAGTAGGCCTCTTGTGTGGGACGCAACATGTGTGGATGTGATACTCTTGCGCCTTCCCATCTTCCTAGTTCATCGTGCTGTGCGGGGGCTGCCGCTGCGGCTGCGGAGAACCTCAAGTGGTGAAAGTACCTTATTGGTAACCTTATGGTATATTTTCGAGCCGTTTGGAGTTGAAACTCTAGGACCGTGGGGTCCGAGTGCTCATAGCCTTTTCAAGGAAATTTCAAAACGCTTAGTGTTGACATTTCTCGTGGCCCTAGGGCTTGTTTTTACCTCGGCCAAAGGCTTAGCGTTGCCATTCAGCGTGGTAACGCTGCCAGTCTCTTGGGGACATTACCAGTTGACAGCGAGGAGGAGTTTTTTGACGCCATTTTTTAAGTTTTTAAAGTTAGTTAGTTTGGTTTATTTTAGCAAATTATAAATAAATCAAAATAAATATAATTTTCATTAGCTTGATCAAATTGGGAGCAGATTCCGCATAAATCTTTCTTTGGTTTGAAGAACGAGTAATTAAACTCCGTTTTATAAATATATTCATTGCCGCTTTGTAGCCTTGTGTTCTGCAGAATAATTGATAATTGTATTAGTACGTAGGTACCTTACAAGATGGTATGTTTCTTTTCATTTTTATTGTACTTCATCACAATGCTGTATATTTGACCCAATGGTTGACTGGTAGAAAATGCCTTGTGGCATTAAGTCCGCCTATGTACCACTATTGTACATGAAGTTTAAATAAATAAATAAATAATGTTGATTGGGGAACCAGAGTTCATACAAGCGGTACAGTTTAGAAATGTTTAGGTGCTCTGATAAATAGAGTCGCTTTATATCTTAGTGACATAGTGGGATTCTACAGCAGGAAATATTTTAATACGCGCCATCACGCTTTCTTTCGTAGAATCACTCATCTTATGGGGCCTGTTTTATGAATTACCCTTTTGTCGATTAAACTTTCGTCTCTTTTTATTTTTTCTAATGCGGTATAAACGGTTTGTTCGGATATTTTTATCGTATTTAAAAAGTATGTTTTGCAAACGTTAATTATATTATTATTTAAACCGTCTGAAGGAAATGAGAATTTTATGTTTTGTGTTCTTTTGTTTTTTCTATCTGAAGATATAAGCTTTACAGGTTTAACATCTGTGTGTCGAAAAATGTATTGCCATTGAAGTTCGTGATTCCCGAGTTGTTAAAAGGTCTGAAATATACTTTATCTTTGTTCAGTGGTAAATTTTATTACCAATTAAAGAAAAAATGTAAGTTTTCGGATACAGTAATTGATATTACCTTCTTTGATTTGTAATAATATATATCGTAAAAAACTTAACGATATTAAAAAAAAATTGTCTGGTACCGGAATAAAATTGTATTGAGCTTTACGCAAATTAGATTGTCTATTTTTCCCGCGAATATAATGGTAAGAGCATCTTACTGGAAATGTAACGTATCGAAAGAATTGTAATAGCCTCTAACAATTATATTCGTTGTAAAAAGTCTATAAGCATACAAATCAATTATATTGTTAAATTTATTACAATACACATGAAAATTTCGTAATTTCTACAATAACCGTAGGAAATGCCTGAAAAAAATTGACCAAGTGTAATCGGACTTCTAAATATCGAATATGCAATAAACTTAAAACTATCGTAATAGCACATTACCATTTTATTCCCCGGGGACGGCGTATTGTTTTATTTTATAAACACTTTATTTTATGTAAATAGTTATTTTTTTTACTCGTTTCTTTCTACATTCTCGAGTAGGTACTTACCTTCTATTTTTTACCATCAAATATTATTGGTTTTAGGTTGCCAGCAAATATTTTAATAAGAGATGAATGGGTAGCTGCTATTCGACAGAGTCGAAATGATTCCGTCTTTTTTTGTTTTATGTCATTTATTTTAAACACTCTTTACATAAACTTGTTGTATTTTTTTCGGGACTATCTGTTGAGACCATTAAATTTATAAAGTAATCCTACACACCTCCTACATATTTATAATGTTATTGTAATTTATGAGACATTTATTTTCCTATTGGCATATTACCTATTTTACGCAAATTTTAAGGGATTTTTAATCAAAACGTGGCAATACTTCATTTACTCACACATAGTTGAAAAAATGGCGACACTTTCTTGTTCTAAGTGCGGTATCTACTTTTTTTTATTTGATCTGAGTGTGTCAATAGATTCGTAATAATAGCCCGGGTAACATAGATAAGTAACAATATAATTTTTTTATCAAAATCTTAATTTATGTCATTTAAACCTAAGATTCTGACTTCGAACAAAATTAAACTGAGATAATCATCACGACGTGTTTGTTTGTTCAAACAATATATTAAAAAAGAAAGGTCTGTGCGAGCACATTACAAATATGTATCTGTATCATATCATATTGTTCAAAATATGTACCTATATGTTTAAAACGCGGTCGTACAGTTCGCGAGGTCCAGTACTCCAGTAGTTTCAGTTATTTACTAAACGGTCACAGCCGAGAGCGGTGCCTAACTGCCTACACGTAAAGCTGAACACACCGGTCTCAGGTCATGAATGTCGAATGTGTCTCGTGTGGAGCACAAAGAGGGCGCGGGCCCGGTCTGGGGTCGACAGACGCACCCTGAGACGGCTGTCAGACAACAAAACTCATTTGAGAGCCCTCTGCGGGCGACGACCTCCGCGCCTCCCCTTGCAGACGTCTGGGGGGGCGCTCTAGTCAGCCCTCGCTATAGGACTGCACCGCTGCACGGTAGTACGGTACCTACAGAGACAGACGACCATCACATATGCGCACATTGCAATCCCGATAAGGTGAGAATGTTTGTGATTTTCTGTCTGCAAGGTTTAGTTAGGAGATTATATCAATGTTTATGAGGTTGCGACTTGTGAGCGAGCCTGGTTCAGCACGACTTGGAGCGTCTGCGACAGCCGGCGGCGGCGGCGACCAGGCAAGCGTATAACTTTCCTGCACAACAAGTGAGTAGCTACCGCACGAGGCCGCCTGCACCGCCTGCACCGCGCCTAGCGAGCAGCGCCTCCACGGGTGACAACCGGCACACGCTCATACTGCTTCACGCGATGTGCATTCATTCAAGTTGTATATATTATAGATGCGATTTTTAATACCGAGTGGGTTTTAGGGATCCGTAGCAAAATGGCAATTTGAAAAACGATTTGTTTATTGTCATGAAAAACCCGGATGGCCCGGATTGGACCAAAAATCCGTTTTAAAAATCCGGATTTTAAAGCAGAACGGATTCTGCATTCTTTAATTAAAAGTAGGTATGCTGAGTCGTACTGCTGACCGCGGTACGGCGGTACTGAGCCAGAAGCATCGCATTATGTAACAATGTAAGTACCAGTTATATTTATTTAAGTTTATTAAGTAATTGCATTAATTTCAAATTGCATCAATTACATTTTAGGGTTCCGTACCCCTTCCGCCTGACGCAGGTCCTCACCGGACACGGATGTTTCGGGAGGTACCTGCGCCGAATCGGGCGGGAGGAAACGCCCGGGTGTCTCCACTGCGAGGATCGACCGGAGGACACGGTGGAGCACACGGTGGAAGTCTGCCCTGCGTGGGCGGAGCACCGCCGTGTCCTCGTAGCGGCGATCGGCGGCGGCGACCTCTCGCGTCCGGCCCTGGTTCAATCCATGGTCCGGAGCGAGACGGAATGGGAAGCCGTCACCTCCTTCTGCGAAGCAGTCATGCTAGCGAAGGAGGGAGAGATCCTCTCTCACCAGGCGTCGGGGGCCACGTGGTGGCTACCGGCCACCGTAGACGCGGGCCTGTAGACGGTTGGCTATGGGCTAGCTAGTCGTCCGTCCGTCTAACGACGACAGGCCGTGTCGACGGCGCGTTCGTGTTCCACGCGCGCCTCAAAGAGATGTCAGCAAAAGAGAGGGGCCCGCAAGGGCCGAAGCCTGCCGGGGTTGCGGGCCTGTTCGAAAGAGATACCGCGGGCCCGGAACATAAAGGGCAAGGAAGGAACATGGATGGGTTTTAGTCAGTAAAAGTCTGACACTCCCTCCCGCTCCGCCCAGAGTGGGAGAAGTCATTTGATGATTTCCCATCCTAAAAAAAAAAAAAAAAAGGGTTCCGTACCCCAAAAAAAGAACTGAACCTTTATCGGATCACCTTGGGGTCCGTCTGTCTATCAAGACCCATTTCTTGGGAACGTGTGAAGGTATCGACTATCGACTAATCGAGTTGATATTAAAACCATATTATATAAGGTCAATGTGGGCAAATCCGTCTGCGGGGCTATTCCGTATACATTTACTACTCATTCCAGAATAGTTACGCTTTTACTAATTCGATCGGTTAAACAGGATCACTTTTTAGTTCGAACTATGATTCATAGATGGAGCAAAGTTGTCTACAAGAGTAAAAAACACGTTTGAAGTTTAGTCCTGCTCCGAAGTCGATACTCAAGTGTTGAGTGCTGACGTTTCTTATATGGTAAATATTCAATTTTACAAGTTACGACTTTCTGAGTATGTATATCTTGTAGTTTAATAAGTGTTTTACAGGATTTTTTAATTTGTTTTCAATAAAAACCAGTAGATACAGAAATAATTGTTTTTAAAAATATGTAACATCTAAATGGTCAAGTGGGAAAATCCGTCTAATATCAAAGGGGCTAAACCGTCATATAGGTACCGGAATTACCCCATTGCAGATATTGTCAATCTTTTTCATCCTACCTACCTATTTTTAGTTTTTGCTAGATCAACCAGTACCTGAGATTTGTATTATACTATTTTTATTTTTCTATAGAAGTTTTAAATAGATTTGGTGGCATAAGTATTTAATACTACATTTGGCTAATGGTCAGATATTTTTTTTATTAAGTATTAATATTATTATTTGTTTGTTTTCAGTTTTCTCATGATTACTAAATAACATAGGGTTCCTATAACAAGGACAAGTGGCATGATGCTGTACTGGCAGTCCGAAATTGTACATTAACTGAATATAAAGGACCGCAACTACCAAATTCAGATTAAATTAAAGATTTAAGTGTGTTACATAGTACTTAAGGATAAAAATCAAGAACCCTACTACTTTTAGTATGTTTCGTTGAGTATGTTCCATTTTAACACTAATATTATGTCATTATAAATTAAAGCATTTTTTTCTGAAACTGATTTTTAAATATGTAAGTACTTCGATTTTGAATGCAATGTGCGACGTGCAGCATTGTTTAAAATTGTTATGCTCTTAAACCTAATCGATTCATTAAAAGTAACCCTGTTTATTTAACCTGAAAAAGTAAACTGATGATTGATAATACTAAGTAAAATGAGTGTTCCAATTTTTTGGAAAGGTTTAAAATCCCTGGTTTTAAACCTTATATTTATGACGTAATAAAATATTTTTCTTCAGCATGTGCATTTACTTGTTTACAAATTGCATACTTTGATATAACGGCGTAATTCAAGGAAAAAATGCTACTAGACGGATTTGCCCCAATCCTCGGGGAAAATCCGTCTAACGACCGTTTTTTGAAAAAACATTTTTAGTTAAATATGGAACGATGTTCTGTTGTTTAGAATAGATGTGTGTAAAAACAAAATTCTCTATCGCTTACAACCATCAAATTTACAATAAGTAGTTAAGGCCCAATTTCACCATACTCTGTTAAATATTTAACGGACTGTTAGGTTACTTAACGAGCTGTTAAAGTTATCGAGTGTCCCACCACGTGTTAACGGATGTGAAATTCTCTTAACAAGGCATCAAATCTAATTACTGCTTTAGAGGTCCGTTAGACAGCTAACAGACGGTCAAAATCCAGATGGACGCTGCTGCATACAATGGTGCTTTGTCTTTCCTCGTGGTGCGTTTTTTGTTATCCCAGCACGTTTTTATTGTTCAACAAACATCACACCAAACAACACAAAGCTAACCTCAAATCACCGTGATACTTGACACTTGCCATTTGACGAGTTTAAAATCAAAAGTAGGTACAATTATATGAAATCCCACGGACCAAACGGTCATTTGAAATTGGTTGTGTAGCATTGCAAGTGACGTATAATACGACCAGAAACAAAATTGTGTTTTTCCGTACTGACGATACAAGTAAGTATCAAAAACTAGCATTTCGATTTGGTCGGTTGAACAAAGAGCGAATGACTTGCGAGCCATTCAGTTAAATCTTCAATTTGCTAAAGGCCTGTTACATTTTTCCCGTAGGACGTAATATGATTTAACAGCTCTGTTATTATTAACAACTCATTAGTTAATGACCAATTTAAGTTTAACAAACACTGTTTGGTGAAATTGGGCCTAAGTGTACCAGTTATAATCAACTAACTTCAACTTTAAAAAAACTATGACGGATTTGCCCACATTGACACTACTCAACTCAAGTCTACAGTCCCTTGAAGCTGCGAAAAAATGAAACTTGTAACTTAACGTAAAAAAGATACTGCCGTTTTTTTTTTATACTTATAAGTAAATAATAATGTTTAATATCGACATTCTCAAGAGAATGAAAATTTATAGGGTACCTCCCGTTGGCCTAGAATCATGAAATTTAGCACTGTCTTCCAGCACCTGCTATGGAAACAATCTGAAAACCGTAAATATGTAGTTTAATAACCTTTATACTACGGAACACTCGGTGCGCGAGTTCAACTCGCACTTGGCCGGTTTTATTTTTATTTAAGTAAACCTATATTACATATTTAATATCGTTTGCTTATTTACAATAGTTCAATCCACAAGCTCGAAAAAGTGCCGTCGCGCATTGTATGAAAAACTTGCTTTGGAATTAATTAGATGAGAAAAAAAAAATGGGAAACGGGTGTCCGCAATTATATTGCCAAAGTTGACAAACAACACGGTCGAAAACGAAATGCAAAAGGGCTCGTAAGTACTGCGCTATCATCAACTACCTCCGCGCTTCGGTGATACTTAACTAAAACATTTAAACTACTCACAACCACTTAGCACGATAGCCAATCTGATATTTTATCAGATTTGTGACACTGTGTGACGTGTGACGGCATTATGATACCCCGCATAAAGTAGACTCACTTTCATCACTAGCGAGAGAGCACAGCGAAGGTATACAGCTATAGCTACTTGTTTCCGAAGACGTGTAGCTAAAGATACGAGTCTGTAGCCGAATACTGACAGGCCTGACAGCAGCAGCAGATAGGGTTGCCAACCGTACTATAATATATAGTATTGTACAGTAGCGAAGGGTAAATATTTGTAACAGGTAAGCCGGTTCGGTGCATATTTTTAATAATGTTCGACAAAACCATACATCGAACTATTTGTAGTTTTAGTCGTGTTTGGGCTATAACGTCCCATCTGAATTAGCTACATTTTTTTGCTTTTGGCAATAGTAGACTCCAGCACAGTGGTTATTCCGAAGGGAAGCCGGTAGGTTTCGAGTTGTATGAACCCCTCGCCACTGGATTGTATTATATTATTTCGGGTCTGCGTACTATATGTAAGAAATACGCAAAAATACTATATTTTCAACACCGATATCTAACAAACAAATCCTTCATCAAAAGAATATAAACGCGCAAAAAATACTAAGTATACTTTTTTAGGGTGTACCTATTATATTTTTTGGAGCTACTTATGGCTTCTCAACAATGAGTACACTGTTATCATATTTTGCTGAAGAAATGTTGGCAACCCTAGCAGCAGACGACGACGTGTCGCTGCGACACTACTGGTTTCTAAGTATTTCTATGTTATACCTTCCGCAGCTAGCGACCTAGCGACACGTTCGCGTCGCCCGAGTACGCGTCTCCTGACCGCAGATAAATCAGTAGTGCCACATGAGTGCCACCGACGCGATAACATGTTGAATACAAAAGTAAATCACGATCACTAAATCCCAATCAGGTCATAGGTAGTACTTTTTAATTTTTTACTTATTTTTATTTTTTATGTGTGTGTTTATTTGACATGAATATTTACTTGTGACTGTCATGACATTTAATGATTTGACATGAATACTTAGTTCAGTATTTTATTATTTTTTACTTTATTTTTGTTTATTTTATGTGTGTGTTTGACATTTCGTATTTTTATTGACATTCGAATTTGAATAGTAATATTATTATTTATTTTATTTAATTATTGTGAATGTGAGGACCTTGTGGGTCACTTTTTGTTGTTTTTTTTTTCCCACGACTGTCTGGCAGTTTGAGTACTATAAGCGACCTACCCAAATGTCCTTTCTTTGGTATTGTTCGTCGTTTCGTTGAGCTCCTTGAGTTAAAAGTCGAGCTACACGATAACTGACAAATGCTTGCACTGACTGGACAGGTCCACTCAAATCTGTATGGTTCTTTCTTCAAAAGACCATCTCAGACACTAATCTGCATAGTTTTCATGTGAGTTGAACAAGATTGTCTGGGGGGCGATCGCGCTAAAAAATCCCATCCAAATCAAAACTAAACCATAACCGAAACACGATTTTAAGTACTTTTCGCATCGCGCTAAAGTGTTGACAGATGTTTGAACCGAAGTTGGACTAGAACAGAGACAAAACCAAACCATAAGCACAAGTTGTGTTAAAGTTACTACGGAGCAACTTTTTCTGAATTGGTTTAGTGTTTTTGTGATAAAAAGTAGTAAAAATCGTTAAAATGATGTACCTAGACTTCATGGAAACGGCGCGATTTTCTATAAAATTCGATGAATAAACTCAGAAATAGGTAATATAAATACATTATCAGTAACAGACTTAAACTGAGGAGGCCGCTAGTGGCGCATAGCCGACATCGACTCCGTATTCGAAATCAGTAAATAAATAGTAATTGTGCATTAATTAACTAATTATTTATCTAAAATTGTTCAGTGGGTCATCTTATTCATAAATCAATTATTGTACAGAATTACTAAAAGTATCTTTGTGTATTTATAATTAATAAAATAAATGCCATTATTTCAAGAGAATTAAAATACTTACCAATACAAAATATTTCACAGATTTTTTGATATTATTTAAAACACGTATTCACTCCCGAGATGTTGAAAGGATACAAGTAACTTTCTAAGCTAAATAGGTAACCACTTGAAATCATATCTCGACATTTTTTCAGTCACCACTTCAAATTCTTCGAAATTCCCACCTAAACTCCAACCAAAGCAACATAACTCATAGACAAGTGCTGTCAAAACTAGAGGTACAACAATTTAAACGCTGATCCGACGGTCGATTATGCTAACAATACTAGGTTACATTGATACACCTCTAATGTTTTGATTATGAGAATGGTTCAGTTTCAGTTCGACTTTGGTCATCACATAAACTTTAGCGCGATACCAAATTTCGTTATAACTGAATTACAGTCAGAGTTGAACCAAAACCGATCTTTAGACATTTGTTCATTTTACAAAATAGCGCGATCGCCCCCCTGGACTTTAAAAGAGACTATGACCTCTGAGTTTGTTTCGGCTGTTTCTTCTCAGAGTAGTCAGGTACGAAACACCGGCCCCATCTAGTTTAAAAACATGACGTGTAAAAGTGTTTGAGAAAACCTACTTACTGAATAAATATCATTTATCATTTATCATTTATCATTTATCATTTATCATTTATCAATACAAGTGGAGAAAGTTTGTTAGTGTAGTTCGAGGCGGATCTACACACGAGCCGTAGGCGAGGGTGTTTTTGAGCCGAGAACTACAATAACAAATGTCCACGTGTATCAAACGACCTTTTTCAATACACTTTTGAAGAAATAAAAGAATGAAAATATTTGTGTCATGAATTATTACGAGACTATGATTTAAATTTTATTTTTTTCCGCGCTTTGCTTTCGCTAGGTTGAAGGAGAAGCAAAGGTATGAAGCCGATATACAGCCTAATATAATAAATCTTTTTTGTTTGCTTTAATTTTGAATTTAGAACACAAATAAATGTATTTTTTTTTTATTAATTAGTTTTAAATAATCATGTTCATCTATGACATTGAATTTATTTAAAATACCCTAGTCCAGCTCACCCATATCACGTAATAATGTATTTTCACATTAATTAGCACAAAATTTTATTGAAATAGTTGATAAATTAGGTAGCCGGAAAGTGACATAATAAATTCTCCAAATGTTTGGTTGTCGGTCATGCGGCCGAAAAGTAGCTCCCGTTCAGCCTAAATATATTTGTCTCTTTTATTTAATTCGTTATACGAAAGTAGACTTCTCTTCGTTTATTATGAACCGTATTCTTGTGAATACTAACGGTTATTGATGAACGGCCCGGCAGTGGCCGGAAACTAGAGTAAGTCTATAATTTTTATTCAGTTTTCGGCCAACTTAAAATTGTATGAAAAATGGGGTGGCCGAAAACCGAACGACGCGGGCGCTCCGATTTTCAGCCATTTCATGAAATATAAAGTATTTAACGGTGCAATTTTAGGAAGATCTTTCTATATTTTTTTTTGCTTCAGATGGCTCCTCCAAAGAGTAAGAGAAAAAGAAAAGCATAGCCGTATACTCAAGTTACCATCAACCAGGCACTTCGAGATATTCGCGAAAAAAGCTTTCCAGGGCGACAGTCTCAGTGCACTTTGGTTCTGTTTGGCCCTGAATCCTCTGAGCACATTGCTGGAGAATTCAGGATTCCGGTTGAGGAAAGATGGTCAGGTTATATCTCACCAGCTTTACATGGGTGATCTGGAACTCTTTGCCTCTAACAAATTGCAACTGATGGACTTACTAAAAGTAACTGCAACTTTTAGTAACGCCATCAGGATGGAATTTGGTGTGGACAAATGTGAAGTCATGTATGTAAAGCGAGGGGAGATTATGGAAAACGAGGGCCTGCTCTCGGATTCCATACACCTAAGATCCCTTTCCTCATCCGAAAGCTGTATGTATTTGGGTATGTAGGAAGCGCATTAACTGAATTGACACGAAGTTGAGCTCAATCGTTGAGGGAGCGCTTCTTCGGTCGCCTGAAGAAGGTATTAAATAGCCTTTTTTCAGGTGGGAACAAGGTGCACGCCTGCAATGGTTGGGTCATGCCGGTTTTAATGTACTCTTCCGGCATACTAAAATGGACTCAGACGGAACTGCTGACCGCAAATCGAATGCATCACCCACGGTCGTCGATGATGAGACTGTATATCCCTCGGTAGTGCGGGGGTTGAGGCTTCTTAAATGCTAAGAATCTGCACTACCGTGAGGTATTCAGTCTCAGGGAATATTTCCTAGAAGCCGACGTGAGAATGCACCGAGATGTGGTCTCAGTGGACAAGGGCCACACCCCGCTCTCCCTGGCTAACGAGAACTGGCACAAGCCTAAAGTATTAGACACTAATAACCGCAGGGAGGAATGGCAGGGCAAGGAGCTTCACGGACGCTTTTACCGGGCCCTACATGGGCCCGATGTGACTTCTAAGCGTCCGTATCCTGGCTGCGCTTTGGTGATCTCTTCTAGGAAACCGAAGGTTTTGTCTGTGCAATAATGGACGAAGTAATGATGACGAATAACTACCTCAAATACATTGTGAAGGACGGCACGGCTGACATAATATGTCGGGCATACCACTGTCCGGGAGAGTCGATCCGGGTGTTCTAGTCTGGCTAACGGAGAGTACTTGCATAGACACAACCTTGTTGCCAGGATTATTCACCAGCAACTTATTTTGAAGTAATCAGAAGTGACATACTATAAGTATGCGCCCGACCCAGTTCTCGTTAATGGTAATATCACGTTGTATTGGGATCGACCTATCACCACCAACAGGACTGTTGTTGCCAATAGACCTGACATTGTGGTGATAAATCGATTGGAGAGTCGCACAATGATTGTTGATATAACGGTCCCGCATGACGAGAACCTCGTGAAAGCAGAGAAAGATAAATAAAAAAACAAATATCTAGATCTTGCTCGCGAGGTTGTCGACATGTGGGATGTGACATGAGTACAGCAGTAATTGTACCGATAGTCGTGTCAGCCAAGAGCCTCGACCAACATCCTAGGAGAGCATTACTTCTTGAAACGGCACGTATTGTTTTTTTATTGTTGAGGAGGTTCCTCTCAAGAGCCCTTACCACCGGCAGCTCGGACCCTGTCCCCAGCGCTAGTGGGCTACTGTTTTTTTTTATTTAAAATGTTTTTTTATTCAGTTTTATTAAGAAAAGTTTAACACACGAGCCGTAAGGCGAGGGTGTTTTTGAGCCGAGAACTACAATAACAAATGTCCACGTGTATCAAACGACGTTTTTCAATACACTTTTGAAGAAATAAAATATAATAATGTAAAATATGTGTGTCATGAATGTCCCGAGACTATGCTTTAAATTTTATTTTTTTCCGCGCTTTGCTTTCGCCAGGTTCAAGGAGAGGCAAAGGTATGAAGCCGTAATACAGCCTAATATAAAAAATAAATTTTAACTTTTTTTTTGAATTTAGAACACAAATAAATGGTAATTTGTTTATAAAAGTAAATATTAGTTATTAATAATCATGTTTATCTTCGATATTGAATTTATAAACACAATTTGAATATTCAAAAAATGTTATAAAGAAAGACGCTTTTAGATCGCTTTTCCGTATTTAAAAAAAAAACATTCACCTCTGACTCTATAGTCAGAGGTGAATGTTTGTTTGTGGTGAATTATGCAATTTGGACTACGTATATTATGTATAGTTATCTGTGGCAATTTTGCTTTCTGCACATGTGTAGAAAAAACATGAAAATGCACGCGTGTGAAATACACTGCATTTTGAACCTAATCGTAGTGCGAAAATAACCAGTTTTCGAGGAAGTGTATTGAAAAATTATTTCCTTTATGAATAAAGAAAATAATTTGATTAATGTTACTGTAAATAAAAAATACAGGAAGAAATACATTTAATTGTTATTTTATTTAGATTCTATTACCTTTTGTTTATATTACCTGTTTTCTTTACCTTTCTATTCTATCTAATCCAGTGGCCAAAAACTAAATTCTTGTAAGTAGGCCGAAATCTAAAATTTGTTTCTAAAATAATACAATAATAATCTAAAATCTGGCGTTTTACCCATTTTTCACATTAAAAAATAATATAAAAAGAGGTTTATTTGCCTACAAATAAAACTCTTCTCCTCTTCTTCTCTTTCTTCTGCTTTTGTCTTTTCTTCTTTCCTCTGTTTTCGTTTTTATAACTCATTGGTTCACAAACCAATGAGTTATTAAAGCGAAAACTACATTATGTAGGTTATAAATTAACCGCAATAGCACTAGACTAATGGTAATATTATTTTCTAGTGCCTTAAAGTTGACAACTCCACTAAAAGGCCGAAAACCTTTTAACTAGGGATGCCTCGATACGCCTGTTTGCCGATACGATACCGATACCGATACTCTTATAAAAATATCGGCTATACTGATACCGATACCGATACGCTTATTGAATTCAAAAAGGAAGGTAGGATAAATAAAACACAATTAATTAATAGTTTTAGTAATCAAAATTAACATTTATAAGATTTTTATTTAAAAAACAAAGTATTCATAAGTTTTGCGGGCAAAGGCGATTTCGTAAGTCTGTTTGAATAAGACCTGCGGTGAAAAATAGTCTCTCAGACGCGACAGAACTCATTTGGAAACTAAAGTACTTCTGCGTCATTTTTTTCAAGTTTGGGTATAAGACGTCATTTTTAAAGCGCAAAATTTGAAAAGTATCGTTGAATCTGCCATAAAAATATCGCCGATACCGATATATCGGCAAACCCGAAGTATCGCCGATATATCGGTATCGGATGCATCCCTGCTTATAACCAACGACCCTATTTCACACACGTGCGTAAAATTGCCACAGATACCTATACTTAGTCTAAATTGGTTCAAAACATAATTTAAAAAAAAAAAAACATTCGCCTCGATTAAATTTATTTTGTAATATAAGTTACTTATATAATATTTTGTGATATTATATCTTATGGTTTAATTATGTAAAGAATTTGAATTTCTATTTTGATGATTCTATTCCTCATTAGATGACTGAAAGCAAGTATTGGTCTCTTAAACCATTTTATAGTAAAATAGCATTTACTTCTAATGAATATTTTACTATCTTTAACCTTTTGACCGCCACGTCAAAAACGAAAAACCGTGCCCTCGGCGCCAAGCTATGAATTCATCATGGTATTGAAATACCTACAAAATAGTAGTGAGCTCGAAATTATATCGATAGAGCACGAACTATTTATTTTTTAACCTAAAGTAAATAAAAGGTCTATACCAGAACAACATAATACAGGAGTTTTATTTCATCCCGCTTTGTCCTTTATGACAGATATAATAATGATATGTGTCACAGTTTCGGCGTTAAATCCACAATTCAAAACAACAATCGATAAAACCAAGTCAATACCATCACAGCACTATGTTCAATCATGACATACTTTTTTGTCACCTGAAGACGACAGTGGCGTAGCTGGCACGACTTTTTTAATTTTATCACCTCTGCACTAAAGGTGAGAAAATCATCTCAGTAGTCTATGATGGGCTTGATTAGAGTTTGCGCATGGGAGATTTTAGTTTTCAAAGGCAAGAAGCTCTGGAGGCATTTCAACGAATGAAATGTGTAGTGCACTTTGCGACTTACTTCGGCGACCTGAGAAGTCCACGATAAGTAGGAGTCCATTATCACCCCCAGGTTTTTGGCCTTGTTCGCGTATTCTATCTGAACTCCATTCAGCCTGAGTGGAGACAGCGACGCAACATCAAGCCTGTTCCGCATATACCTGCCGCCAATGACCAAGGCCTGAGACTTCTTAGGGTTGATCTGTAGTCCGAATGACCGCGACCACTCCCCAATGAAATCCAGATCCTTGTTCATGACAGATACGACGATACAAAAAACGAGCATTTTGATCGTAAATAGACGAAATCGTTATGGACGAAAATATTTGTCCGATTAATCCGACCAAAGCGATTAAATAAGAAGTTAATAATGGATGACCGCATCCATCACTAATAAAATTTAATAACAGTAAAGGAACTACTCTATTTAAAAAAAAACGCGTTTGACGTCATGGGACTGTCAAATATAGACGACTGTGGCGTCCCCGGCACAGACAATACAACAGTGTGATAGAGATGGGCATTACAGTCATTACAATTAATCGATAATCAACTAACACTCGACTTTTATAGAGCGCATAGTTTAGTTTTATAAAATTTTGATTTCTCAAACATAAAAGTTCAATAGCAAATGTTTTATTTATTTACTATTGCAAAATTCAGAGTAAATTAAATATAACGTAGGTTGCCGTCGAGGTCGATATTGACTGCTACCTACATTACTACGTGTCCTGTTATGGTGACTGTGGCGTTGAGGGCACTGTGTTTTTTGAACTTTATGACTGGTTTTCTTTTTTGTCATTTTACGTTACTAAAGATAAAATCTAACGAAAGCAATTCACTGCAAATAAATTAAGAAGAGTCAAGGTACATAATTAACAAGGGAAATAAACAAAACAATGCTGTTTCATGGCATTTATTTACGTTTAAAATTCGGTCACGCAGGCGCGACCGTGGCGTGCTAGGCTCATTTTGGTTTGTCGTCTATACACGACTGTGGCGGTCAAAAGGTTAATTGACCTAAAGAATTAGTTAAATTATAACACTATAGATAGAGTCAAATTGTGTTTATAAATTCAATATCATAGATAAACATGATTAAGTATTTCAAACTAATATTTACTTTTATAAACAAATTAACATTTATTTGTGTTATAAATTCAAACCAAATATAATTCAGGGTTACTGGTAATTCGACGTATTCCTTGCAGGACGTTATAGTAGGGTTATAATGCAAGAAATTAAGCCACTAAATGTTCTACCGAAATTCAGTGGTTTTTGAGTTAGGTCGATTTTTAGTATTTTTATGAAAAATGCCAGATTAAATCATTTAAAGCCAATTTAAAAACAAGTTACGGCGCGAATGTACTGAAATCTAAGGTATTATCATAGCTGATGACGCAGCAGACATTTTTGAATAATTAGAAGTTCAAAAAATTCTAAACCTTTGGCAAAAATCATTAATGAAACAATTTTTTTTTTGTAATTTTTGCTATTCCGTCATAAAAAGATGTTGTATAGTGAAAAAAAATAATACTACGCCAGATGTACAAAATACTAGAAAAATATCCTTGTCTTATCAGCTCTCTAAAATGGTATAAATCTTATTGAAAAGTTATGGACTACATTATGAAAAATGTTTTTGATTTAGTAAAAAAGGTAAAAGGGATGCGGTAAATCAAACTAAACCATTTCGTGAATTATTATTATTTTTAATCAATTTCACTTTTAAAACTTTAATAACCCACTTTTTACACGTCGTGGCGTGTTCGTTTAAGACGTTCTACCAGTGTGCCACGTGTTTTTTTTCGGTGGACTCGTTCTAGTGATCATGAACAATACATGCGCGTATTCACCGAAATGTTCGCGCACATTTGTGAGAGCACACGCAGCAGCGGTGGATTCGAGTCAGCGAACACGCATTCTGTTCGCGCACTCAATTAAATAGTCTAAGGGACCGACCTTCATTTATCTGTTTAACGAATAAATAATATTAATTAGTAAGCTTAGTAACGTGTTGTCGAATAAAGTTACGTCAAGATCATGATCGTCTTAGGTTGCCAAAGTATATCGCGATAATGCGCACACTTAGGCAACCTCAACTCAATACCATCTTAACCTAAATCTATTCGCAATGTGCTTGTTCATCTAATACAGAAGAAGATTCTTAAACAGTATTAAAAATTAAAAATTCGCATCGACTAACCAATGTCAGTCGAAAAAAAGATTTGCAGACTGTTTGCAATAGGTTTTTTTGCCTCATTTTCAATTTTCTCACAAGGTCTGCTGGGAACGTGCGACGCTACTGGTGTCCGAAAATTGTGTTTTCGGTATTCAAAAATAACTACTTACTGTTTTACATTATTTAAATCAAATCGAGACGGATTAGATCAAAACAATTTTTATGGAGCTTATTTGAAAACGCGGTCACGCAAAGTACCTAACTGAAGTTAGTATTTTTGGAATCACAATAACCAATTTACAATTTTTACGGATTTGTTCGTAAAAGGTTGAGGCAAACATACTGGACATGGGCTCTCGTACTAACATGTTCACTCACAAAGTTACCCACAGCTTTGCCGGTGTGATTGATATTGATTAAAAATAAAATAGTGTTCACGGAATTGTTTAATTTGATTATCCGAATACCTTGAGATGAACGCCTTCCTGTACTAAATCAAAAACGATTTTCATAATGTAGTCCATGACTTTTCAATGAGTTTTATACCATTTAAAATAGCTGATAAGACAAGGATATTTTTTTAGTAATTTGTACATATGGCGTAGTATTTTTTTTTTCACTAAACAATATCTTTTTAGTAAGGAATGCCAAAAAATACAATAAAAAATTGTTTCATTAGGTAGTGATTATTTCTAAGAGTTTTGGATTTTTTGAACGTTTAATTATCAACAAAGGTCTGCTACGTCATAAGCTATGATAATAACTTAAATTTCAGTACATTCGCGCCGTAACTTGTTTTTAAATTGGCTTTAAATGATTTAATCTGGCATTTTTCATAAAAAAACTAAAAATCGACCTAACTCAAAAACCACTGAATTCCGGTAGAACATTTGGTGGCTTAATTTCTTGCATTATAACCCTACTATAACGTCCTGCAAGGAATACGTCGAATTACCAGTAACCCTGTATACCTACTTAATTTTTTTATCTCATCTGTATAACGACTTCATACCTTTGCTTCTCCTTCAACCGGCGAAAACCAAGCGCGGAAAAAAGAAAATCATAATCTCGTAATAATTCATGACACAAATAGGTATAGTTTACATTCTTTTATTTTATTTCTTCAAAAGTGTATTGAAAAACGTCGTTTGATAGGTACTCGTGGACATTTGTTATTGCAGTTCTCGCCTACGGCTCGTGTGTTAATACCGCCTCGAACTACAATAACAAACTTTCTCCACCTGTATCAAAATGTATAGGTACGTGATGCCCACACAGCCCCACCCTAAGGCACAGTGCCACAGTTTTAACAATTTACGAAAATACACATGTAAAGATATTCTATGATAAGACATGCAGCCTTATCATTATCAATTAAATTTATCAGAACAGGCAAGTGCGTCGGTAGTTATCTAGATAGGCGCGGGACAGCGGGCGACCGCGCGGAAGTGTTGCCAGCACAGCGAAGCACTAGCCCGTAGTGGCGCTGGCGCTGGCGTCTAGTGGTGGACTTGTCACGGCTAGCGTTCTAATTAGATTATTAGTCCAGTATTGGGTATCTTATAATTGGTTTACACGTGCATGTCGCTAATCTACCGAAGCATTTCGCCGTTGCTAGCTTCTAAAGTCGGTCGGGGCAGCGCGACGACGGGATTTTAGTCACTAAAAGTGTGGCAGACCCCACACAAAAAATGCCCTTGGCTACCGCAGGCTGTGGTGCGGTGCTGCCGCCTGCCACTGCTGCACCGGCCAGATGCCCCAGACGGTGAGCGCTAACTACAGTCACCGTACACGGTGTTGATACATTCAGTCAAGTCAAGTGCCGTCAGTCGAGAGTCGCGAGTAGTGTGGCTTGCTTGATGGCTGAGGGTGAGAGAGCGGTTACCGCCTTACCGCGCCCGTCGCACCCAAGTTAGCAAGCAGTACCTAGGTAGGAACCACCATGCCCACACGACATCGACATGGCAGTCGAAGGATCCGGTCCTACTTACCTACTTGAACACTCATTGTGAGTGTGTTTAGAAGTCAATTATTTTCCAACATTAGGTATAAAATACCTACCACTCTTAAGTTACAGTAGGTACCTATAAACCTACCTAGGTTGTAAGCTGCGCACATGCTTAATCTTTTATACCTATTTTAGTTCATGAAAAAGAAACTTATAAAAATCGCAGTTATTGGGGAAGGTAAAGGTACGCCCATAACTTGAGAACAGCTGGAAGCTGGAACGATCTGGGTGTTTTAAATATAGAACGGAACAAGGCATGGAGAAATAGGTACCTATAGCAAAAGTTGGTCGGAAGATTGGAAAATAATGGAAAATTCCGCTCGCATGGAGTTATGAAATCTTATTATTGGGTTAATTTAGATGATTGTGTTTCATCACGAAATCGGAGGTTCGCTTGTAGTGCTTTTACTAGACAATTGGACAATAATTTCTTATGTACCTACCTAGGTAGATAAGTTTCGTAAGTAGTAGGTATGTCGTCGTACGCAAGTTGCGCAACACACCAACCAATGATAATGATTAGAGGGACGTCGGATAACCTCTGGGCCCTCTGGCTGCAGTTCAATGCAAGCAACGAATTGTGGGGAGCCAGTGCGGCTACCAGCTAGCTTGGCGGCGGCGGCGGCGCGCCGAGACGGCATCGGCACGTACCTACCTATGTAAACATTAGCAACTCGGTGCACTCACTCACTAGCTCGTTGGCTCCGTCCGCACCGACTTGTTCAACCTAAACAACACGTCATGGATGTGATCACGACTATCACGAGTCTCGAGGCCAGTTACTTGTAATGACGCTGTTTCCGAAAATAGTGCTTTGCGGTCAGTCACAGATGATCAATGTCGTGGCCACTTCGCCACTACTGCCTCTGGAACCACTCACTAGGTACACATCCGAGCAACTAAACAAAACTACGATGTATGTAAGATTGTAAGTACACTACACACACAGTCAAGTAGGCGACGACAACTCGATTCGACAAAACATTTTTCTTATAATGAGTAGGTATAACAGCAGCCTACGTTACGGGCGAGTGTGTCGCTCGCAATCATCTCTGGGCCGTACCGAGATCGCGCTCGCGGTCACTGCCCCCTGGCTCCCGGGCGCCGCTGTCAGCTTCTCGCACGGCGACCTGCGACCACCACCAGCCACCAGCACTGACCACTTGCACTCTCCACTCGACGCACTGCACTCCCTGAGTGCGTGCAGACAGCGCACGTCACAACAATCACAATATCTACGTTGACAGACGATCGTGCAACGAGCCGCGTTAGGTTCAACTGCGCGCGAACTCGAAGCGAAGACAGAATGCGCGGTGTGCGAGCGCGAGGCGGCGGCGGCGGCGGCAGCGGGTCGCGGGCGGGAGGCGGCTGCCCCGGGCCGGGCGCGGGCCGCCGGTCGCGCACAGCTGATAGCGGCCCTGCGCACCTCATCAACACGCGTGCCCCTTGTACGTAATTGCGTACATACTAAAGCCTCATACGAAACTCCCAGGGCCCAGGCATGCCCAGGTGGTTCTCCCTCCACCGACCGAACAATCTCGGAATATAATGCCTCCAATAGCTCTATGGGTGACTTGACGAGATTTTCATTCCGATTTCAGACTATATTTATAGGTTAAATGAGTAAGTACCTACAGCAATTTATATAAAATGAATACCTACAGTTATGTTGGTATGATGTTATGATGTCATCGACTCATGGCAGTGTGGCGAAGATTATTCTATGGCGAAGATGTTTATATGTTGGTTGCTCTGAAAAAAAGGAGAAATGTAGGTACTGTGCCGAAAGGATCATCATCATCATCATCTCAGCCGAAAGACGTCCACTGCTGGACATAGGCCTCCCCCAAGTGTCGCCACATTGACCGGTCCCTTGCGACTCGCATCCACCGGATTCCCGCAACCTTCACCAGGTCATCGGTCCACCTAGTGGGAGGTCTTCCAACGCATCGTCTTCCGGTTCGCGGTCGCCACTCCAGAACTTTTCGGCCCCAACGGCCATCCGTTCTGCGAGCAATGTGCCCTGCCCACTGCCACTTAAGTTTAGCAATTCTTCGGGCTACGTCGGTGACCTTGGTTCTCTTGCGGATGTCTTCATTTCTGATTCGATCACGCAAGGAAACTCCGAGCATAGCCCTCTCCATTGCCCTTTGGGTGACTTTAAGCCTTTTGATAAGGCCCATTGTGAGCGACCACGTTTCGGTCCCGTATGTAATCACTGGCAACACACACTGGTCATAGACTTTCGTCTTGAGACACTGCGGTAAGTTGGACGAGAAGATACCGCGCAGCTTCCCGAACGCTGCCCAGCCGAGTCGGATTCGACGATTGACCTCTTTCTCGAAGTTAGACCTACCTAACTGGACCGTTTGTCCTAGGTATACATAATCGTCTACAATTTCGAGTGTAGAGTCTCCGATCTTGATAGGAATGGGTGTGACATGGGCATTCAACATGACCTTCGTCTTGTCCATGTTCATTTTTAGACCCACTCTTTCGGAAGCTCTACTGAGGTCATCGAGCATTGTACTGAGGTCCTCCATGGTCTCAGCCATGACCACAATATCGTCGGCAAACCGAAGGTGAGTGATGTACTCGCCATTGACGTTGATGCCTAGCCCTCTCCAGTCCAGAACCTTGAAGACATCCTCCAGTGCAGCGGTGAACAGTTTCGGAGATATGACGTCTCCCTGTCTTACACCTCGCTGCAGAAGGATAGGTTCCGAGGCTTGGTCCTGAAGTCGGACTGACATGATGGCGTTTTTGTACAAACACTTCAACACCTCGATGTACCGATAGTCAATTTGGCACCGTTGGAGAGACTGCAGTACAGCCCAGGTTTCGATCGAATCAAAGGCTTTTTCGTAGTCCACAAACGCTAAGCAGAGAGGCAAGTTATACTCTTCTGTCTTCTGTATAACCTGCCGAAGCGTATGTATGTGGTCCACGGTGCTAAAGCCTTTTCGGAAGCCGGCTTGTTCGGGTGGCTGGAAATCGTCAAACCTGCGCGCGAGAGGATTCGTGATGACTCTTGAAAACAACTTGTAGACATGGCTTAGAAGTGAGATGGGCCTGTAATTCTTCAACCGGGCATTGTCACCCTTCTTGAAGAAGAGTACCACCACACCCCTGCACCATGCCTGTGGCGTTTTCCCCTCGAGTACGACGGAATTAAACAGCTTCTGAAGGGCCTTAAGTACCGGTTTTCCACTCGCCTTCAGGAGTTCGGCCGTTCGGCCGAAAGGATGCGAGGCGGGAATGTTGACATTGACACACTGCGGCCACCGCCGCGCCGCTGTACCTACTTCGTGCTAACTATTGTTCGTCGGACGTCGAGTGGACGTGCGTGAGACCGTGATCCAGGGTGATTGTTGGGACGTGGGGTTCTTGAGAGACCTTGGACTTTTTAGGGTTTTGTAGTCATGACAAGGAATGCTTATAGTTTCGTAATGCCCGTCTGTCTGTCTGTCCGAGTTTTGAAATTTTGCAGGGGTGTGTATCTGGGGGCACGGCATTATCCCCGCCACGTCGAGTAAAAAAAAGCGGCACGGCCGTACCTACCATCCTTTTCTAAAAGCATTTCAGGCCATTTTCGACCCCCCCCCCCCTATAACTTCGTTGTGAATAAAACTAAAAGCCTGAATTCAGTAACCAACCAGGCATTGTATAAACACGGTACATTTCAAATTTCATTCAATTTGAAAAAAAGAATTATAACTAATCAAAGTTTGACGGCTCGAATGGCGTAGTGACGCTGCCTTACGTTCTTAGGGTCCTGGGTTCGAATCCCGGTAGGAGCAAATGTTTGTGTGATGAGCATGGACATTTGTTTCCGAGTCATGGATGTTTATATGTATAATAAGTATGTAGAAGAAAGAAGAAAGAAAGAAAGAAAAGATATTTATTTGGCTTATGCCGCAAGTGAACACAACACAACAAAAATAGTAATTAAATAAAGTAAAAACTTAAAACTAAACAATAAAAAGTAAATACTTAAAACTGTACAGAAAACAAAGAGATTATTGTGTGTCTCACGGCTGCGCCAAAAAGGCCCAGTTCAGCATTATTGCCGAGCAGCTAGTGCCCGACGCTGGTTTTCAACTGGACCTGAGATGGTGATGTCACGGACATAAAACAGTTTGTATTTGAGTCAATTTCAACAACTCGATTTTTTTCCTAATTTCCATGGACATTTTCTTTTTCAGGTTTTTCAAAAAACTTTAATTATAAAGCGCAACATATCCACATTATATATACATTTTCTAAATGGAGATTACATAATTAAATTACTTAGAGAGTTATTTGGGTCACCGAAATTGGAGAGCCACAGAAATTTTATTATTGCCACCGAAATTGTATTGGTGACACAGAAATTGTGCGTGTGCACTGAAATTGTGAATTACTAAAAGAAATACAACGTGGTGTAATATTGCTTAGATCAGTCTTACAAAATTAGCAATCAAGGAACTGAATATGTTTTTTACTCCAATGATGAGGTAAAATTTACTTGAAACTTATACTAACAACCTAGGTAGGGGCGAGCCTCAGCTACCTACCGGGTCACATGTGACGGATAGTGAACTATCCTGTAGTATGAAGGATAGCTGCGAATAAAAGGAAACTGATATAAGCAGGTCCGGACCGAGCTGGTAGTTACTACTCTAGAAAAGGCACGGAAGTCCCGATGACGACCCTACGACATGGCGAGTAAACACCATATGTTCTACTACCGCGAAGGCGGAGGCCAGGTGAAACAGTATGTGGTTGAAGTTAACAGCATTTCGGATCGCCTTGCTTATGTGGTTGAAGAAGACTACGAACACTAAGACTCAGCAAAATATATAAAATCAAAATTTACGGGCATTTGCCCCAACATCAGGCTACCAGGACCAAATTGTTGAAGAGATCTAAGAAGAACTACGAGCTCTGAAAAAAAAATTAAGACCCAATATACCGTAATAATGGCCGATTTCAACGCGTGAGCTGGTAACAAGGAGAACAGAGGAGAAACTGGCATAGAAAACTAGCAAGAAATGCTGGAGGTCTTGACAAACGTTCCTCAATTTTCTACAAGCTAACTCACTATATGCTATGAACACCTTTAAAAAACACGAGCAGCCTAGCGATCATCGATTGGTTAGAGCAGACATATAATATGTAAAACTACGAACATCGCGAAGGAATCTTGTTGTGAGGAAACATCTTCCAGCCGATACCAAACTCAAGATACTGTAAGCTAACGAAGATCTGTATAAGAATGCTGTCGATGTAAAACTCAACTGCGAACGATTAACCACCATGACCATAGATGAGATTAACAATAAACTAACAACAGCATTAACTCACGTCCTTAAGGAAATCACCCCAAGTGTCCTACCAAATAGACCGACTAAATTAACACCAGGTACTATAAAGATGATGGACCAAATAGGGTCACTATGCAGTGAGGGAAACGTGGATAGTCAGGAATACAGAGACCTACATAAGTACATCCGTAAACAGACTTGGAACGACTTGACTGACTATAACACCAATCTCATACAGGAAGCGTTAGAGAAGAACAGCAGCCGAAGGGTTCTTAAATGGAAGCTGAACGAGGGCAGGAAACAGATCTTCAAGCTTGTCAACGGAAATGGGGAAGAAGTCACAAATAAAAAGGCTACTTGCCTAAGAGTCCTATGAAACTCTTTGTAAGAGTGGAGCAGCACCGAGCCAGACAATAGCAACTCTAGGGCAACCCCGATTACTAATCCAGAATGTAGGTTCCGAAAAAATTCCCGATGTCATTCCAAATGAAGTAATACAACAACTTAAAAATTGGAGAGCACCAGGGGAAGACGGCATGTTACCAGAGATGATTAAAATCAACGGAAGGGTCGTCAGCAATGTGCTCGCAGTATTATTCACAAAATTTTCATCGTGGAATCTAAAGTACCTGCATCATGGCACAACGCAATAATCACCCTGATCCACAAAAAAGGGGACATCAAGAAGCTGCCACTACAGACCTATTAGCCTGTTGTCACATATTTATAAGATCTTCTCGAGAGTTATAGGTAACAGACTCGCCAGGAGGCTAGAATTTTTCCAACCAAGAGAACAGGCAGGATTTCGCTCAAGCTTCAGTACCAATGACTACCTTCAAACACTTAAAACAGTCATAGAGAAATGTAACGATTACAGGAATGACCACTTTGACTACGAGAAGGATTTGACTCGATAGAGTGGTGGTTCATAGAAAGAGCCATAACCATAGATGCCGCATCGATGAAAGGTACATACAAATTCTCCATCACCGCCATCAAAACGCTACTGTCTATGTCTCCTTGCACGAGAAAATCGGGAAATTCCATGTACAGAGGGGTGTCAGTCAAGGAGACACAATCATCATCATCAACCTAGCCTTTTCCCAACTATGTTGGGGTCGGCTTCCAGTCTAACCGAATGCAGCTGAATACCAATATTTTTCATGGAGCGCCTGCAAGGAGACTCAATATCACCAAAATTATTTACCATGACACTAGAATACATATTCCAGCAGATGCAGTGAACTGGGAAAGGGCTAATGATAGATGGAGAGAGACTGACAAATCTGAAGTTCTGTCAAAGTAATTTCGGCATAACAAATATTGATTATTTTCAAAAATCTTCTTTAAAATTAATACAATAATTGATTGGTACAATTTCTGTGAAGTCGTGTAATTTCCGTGGGCACCCAGATGCCACGGAAACCACAGAAATTGGCCCACAGAAATTGGAAACGTGGCTATTTTTTCAGAATTACAAGAAACTACCAAGGCTATGACTATTGTTTTCTATAATCTTAAATGTGTACCAAAGGCTGCTTAGCATGCTTAAAAGTGATACCTTTATTTCTTGGAAAAATCCTTTTAAAACTTGATCACTGAAATTGCAAAATTTTGTTCCGAGTGAACCGAAATCACTTTCTTAAATTTTTGGCGGGTAGACGTGGCAATATGGTGCACTACCATTCTAACTGTGTGTAAGTGCACGACTGTCTCTTGCCGGGCAGGAATTTATTGTTCGTTTAAACTCATTGGTGGAAGCTCAGGACTGTGAAACAAAATGACCATAGAAATTAGTAATTTCGCACGGACAAAACTACCGTTGACATTTACTCATTAACTATTAGTCTTAACATTCAAAAATAATTAGTTTCTTGTTGGGCAATTATTACTTGGCACAAACAAAATACTTTTTCCTACATATGTTGGAGATTATCTTCATGAGAGGTAAATGCTGTGTATGAAAGTGATTGTGGACAGGACACAGAAATTGATAATTCGTCATTTACCGATGTTTTTCTTAGAAAGTAATAGTCTTACAAATATAATTTAAGTGACTTCATTTAGATTCACGTTACTTTGATTCTGAAAAAAAAAATCGTTGCATTATCTGTAAAGCAGCACTGCGTTTTCAGCCTAGACGCGTAAATTTTCCGCCTGAGAAATTCACTCATTTACAAACAAAAAATTATGTATGTAGTATATCAACTATCTAGTGTCCACGACACAAGCTTTGCTTAGTGTGGCACTAGGTGGCGCTGTGTGTTAATGTCCAGCGATATTTATTATTTTTTATTTTTCTTCATTTTATCACTGTCTGACTAACTTCTAGGCTAGCAGACATGGAAGCTTCAAAATTAGATTATACAATTAATGTTTAGTGTGTTAACACGGTGGAGCACCCGGTAGAGGCCTGCGATAAAGGGCGAGGAATGAACATGGATGGTAGTCAGTAAAAGTCTGACACTCCCTCCCGCTCCGCCCAGAGTGGGAGAAGTTATTTTATGACTACCCATTCTAAAAAAAAAGTGTGTTAATCGTTATTTTTTTTTTCGCGTTTTGCTTTCGCCAGTATGAAGGAGAAGCAAAAGTATGGAGCCAGCCCAATACAAAAAACCGGCCAAGAGCGTGTCGGGCCACGCTCAGTGTAGGGTAACGTAATTTCCCGTCCGTCACAATCCGATTTTAATAATATTTTTTTGTTTGAAAAAAGATACGTTCAGGATAATAAAATATGTAAACGAAGTTAAAAAAATGATTGCTTATACGACTATAAAAAAAAAACAAACTTGGTCCAGAAACTATTTTGTACTTACAACTTTTTGTACAAAAACTGTTGTTTCCATCCAAGTTCAAAATGATTTTCCTAGAAAGTCCATATAGAGTTCTATTTTTCAGATTTTTTCATATTTTCTAAACTTATGGTTCAAAAGTTAGAGGGGGGGGAGACACATTGTTTTTTTACTTTTGGAGCGATTTAGCTCGTGTAATCGTCTTAAAAATGGAATGATCTTTTACTCTGAAACATGGTAACAAAAAAAAACCTTTGGTAAGTTACCAAAGGTTTTATTTAAATTGGTAATTGGCTTGCAAACAGAAAGCGGTTTATTGAAAACAAATTAATTCATCAACGCGAGAAAAATTTTATTATTGTTGTTTGTGTGCATCGTTCTGGAGCACGTATTCCTTGCTAAGTTGAAGGACCGTGTTCAACGTAGTGCCGAGAACCTACAACAGTGGGCTCTGGAAGTTGAAAAACTCGTTCGGAAAGCCTAAAAGTCTGCCCCTGCACTGATTGACGGAAATCTGGTATAGGCGTTCGTTGATGGAATACGTGACTTAGAAGTTAGAGCCGCCGTGAGACTTGGGCATCACGAGACATTGAAGGACGCCTTGGCCCATGCCTTAGAAGTAGAGGCAGTGAGGCAAGACCACCGAACGCACCGTGTCAGGGAGGTTGTAGCATCACCTGTACGCGACCGCCCACAGGGGTATAGCTCTAGGTGCTACACTTGTGGAGAAAGGGGTCATCTTCGGTCCAGCTGTCCTAAGCGCAGCACCCCGAGGAAGTGACTGCCCAGCCACAGCAGGGAAACGAGTAAATGCCAGGACTGGGGGCTTGTGCTGGCTGGTATTGAAAGAGCCCCGAGAATCTTGATCTCGCAAGCCCATGACGGGAACAGCCTGACCATCAAAGGCGAAGTCAATGGAACACCATGCAAACTGACGTTGGATACTGGAGCTTCTCACACGGTCGTCAATTCTAAACTAGCAAGTCGGTTTCTTGGGGACTACTTATACATAGTGGACGATTGCATCTTGGGCTTGGACTTCATGCGGAAATATCGTTGTGTGATCGACGTTGATCAAGGAGTACTGAAATGTGGTTCAGAGGAAGTCTTCATGGAAGGTGCACCGTCAGGGAAAGTGTACTGCTTGAAACAGATTGTTCTTCCTCGCAGATCAGAAACGATGGTGCCAATTAGTTTACCACAGAATTCTGGAAACAAAGGTCGAAGTGTTCTGATAGAAAGGGTGAACAATGACTTCCCATGGAAGGTGGCACGAACTCTGGTCAAGGCCACCAACGTCTCAGCAGTACGCATACTGAATCCAAGTGACCAGGAGCATGTGATTAAAAAGGGCACCTTGATGGCACTTGCGAGGAAGTAGCTTGGATGTGTCAATTGCAAGATGTGCCTACCGGAAATAAAATTCGTAGTACAAAATTTGACGTGTCAACGCTTTTGGAAAACTGCGATTTAACTAAAGGAGAAATGGATAAGGCTAAGAAAATGTTGCTTCGGTACGCCAATATTTTCTCTTCAGATGATGCTCACATAGGGAGAACTGGACTTTTTCAGCATCAGATTAATACAGGTAACGAGTTACCTATCCGTCAGCGACCAAGAAGACTGCCAGTTGCACGAGAAAACGAGGTAGAAACCATGATTGAGGGAATGGACGGTGTTATAGAGCCTTCATCGAGTCCATGGTGTTCTCCTGTGGTCCTAGTAAAGAAAAAGGACGGCAGTATGCGCTTCTGTGTGGGCTATCGACGTCTGACCGACGTGACGAAAAAGGACAGCTACCCGCTGCCTAGGATCGATGACACACTGGATACGCTGACTGGTATGAAGTGGTTTACCACACTTGATCTGAAAAGTGGCTACTGGCAAGTAGAAATAGACCCCATGGACAAGGAGAAAACTGCATTTTCAACAGGAAAGGGGCTATGGCAGTTCAAAGTTATGCTATTCGGTTTGTGCAACGCTCCTGCGACGTTTGAAAGGCTGATACAGCCTCCTGACTGAAGGCTGACTCGCCGGATTGATTGGGGACGCATGTCTTGTCTATTTAGACGACATAATCATCGTGGGCCGTACATTTGAAGATCACCTTAAAAACCTCAACCGAGTGCTGTCGAAAATCGAAACAGCAAATCCCAAGTTAAGTCCGAAAAAGTGCTCGTTTTTCTGACAGCAAGTGAACTTTTTAGGACATATAGTTTCGGGGAAAGGTGTTCAAACAGACCCAGAAAAAGTAGTCGCCGTCAAGGATTGGCCAGTTCCGAAAGACAAGACACAGGTCAGAGCATTTCTGGGTTTGTGCTTCTACTATCGAAGGTTTGTCAAGAATTTTGCCGACATTGCAAAACCTCTGCACAAACTCACTGAGGAAAAGCGGCAATTCTGTTGCGACGAGGACTGCGACGTCGCATTTCAGGAATTAAAGAAACGTCTGTGCAATACACCTATTTTGGGATATCCTGACACTGAAAATGACTTCATAGTTGACACAGATGCAAGTAATACTGGAATTGGGGGCGTGCTGTCTCAACGGAAAGGAGACCGGGAGGTTGTAATAGCCTACTTCAGCAAGTCTTTATCGAAACCAGAAAGAAATTCCTGCGTTACAAGACGGGAGCTACTCGCTGTAGCAAAGACAGTGCAGCATTTCAGTAAATATTTGCTGGGACGTAAATTCCAACTACGGACTGACCATGCTGCAATGAAGTGGTTATTATAGTTCAAAAATCTAGAGGGGCGAGATGAACTACTCCAAGAGTTTGATTTCGTAACTGAACATCGCAGTGGGAGAACTCACGGTAACGCAGACGCCTGGTCGAGAAGACCTTGTCCTGACGACTGTAAGCACTGTGCCAGGCAAGAGACTAAGGAAGTAGTGCCCGTGAGGATGCTTAGAACGGATCTCAGCGATGAATGGAAAGATACTCTACAGCAGGCTCAGCAAAATGACTCGGATATCAAACCGATCTTCGAGTGGATCAAAGCTGGTGTTCCTAAACCCAAGTGGAGTAATGTGGCTGCGATGAGTTCCATCACGAAGAGTTATTGGGCGCAATGGAACAGCTTGGTGATCCAGGATGGAGTCTTGTGCCGTAAATGGGAAAACGCTAGAGGGGACAGTTGTCATCTACAAATGGTTGTCCCTAAAGCTAAGGTACCGGATGTTCTACGGCTCTACCATGATAGATGTTCTGGAGGACATATGGGGGTAAAAAGGACTCTACTAAAAATTCGAGAACGCTTCTACTGGATCCACTGTCGAGATGATGCCGTAAATGCAGGAGGACTGGTGCCGTAAATGTACCAGTTGTGCGGCCGAAAGGACCCCGTGCACGCAGCAGAGGTGCATTAAAAGTGTACAACGTTGGAGCCTCTTGGGAACGGATAGCACTAGACGTTGCGGGACCATTCCCAGTAAGTGAGAGCGGAAACAGGTACTTCCTGGTGGTCATGGATTACTTCACAAAGTGGCCGGAAGTCTTCGCCATTCCTAACCAAGAAGCAACAACTGTCGCAGATAAATTGGTTCAGGAAGACTTCTGTCGTTTTGGGGTACCCTTAGAAATATACAGCGATCAAGGAAGGAATTTTGAATCGCAAGTATTTCAAGAGACTTGTCGATTGATGGGTACCCACAAAACCAGAACCACCTCTTACCACCCACAATCCGATGGAATGGTGGAACGATTCAACCAAACGTTGGAGAGATATCTGGCAAAAGTTGTGGAAAGCCGGCAAAGGGATTGGGACAAGCACATACAGCCGTTTCTTCTGGCTTACCGAAGTGCAGTCCACGAAAGTACGACTGTGAAACCAGCCTTCGCGAACTTTGGAAGGGAATTACGGTTACCTGCTGATTTAATCACTGGAACTCCCCCTGATGCTCCATGTAGTGTAACAGATTACGCGAATGGCTTGCGTAATAAGTTGAACGATGTTTATGAGCATATCCGACAATCCGGCCAACGGATGTCTGAGAAGATGAAGACCCGTTATGATCGGAAGGCAAACAGTAGGGGTTTCGACGAGGGTTCACTGGTGTGGTTGCATAACCCAGTGCGGAGCAAGGGGAAGTCTCCGAAGTTACAAGCAAAATGGGATGCATTATAAAACATATGAATATGGGTATTTATCGCGGAGCATGTGATAGACTCAGGACCCAACCACTGGATGGAGTTAGGTACACAACCCAAAAATCCTTGCCCATGAGAAGCACTATTATAAGAGAATGGTTCGGGAAGCGATTGAGATCAAGAAGTACCCTAATTTCAATCGTGAAGACGGCTTCAAAATCTCTTCAGCGTGGAATCCAGTGATCACTAAGTGTACTCGTCAAGTGAAATCGCCTCAATATACGGACACTGTTAGTGTAGTGTGCTGTCCTAGTGTGAACCGGCCCTAATTAACATTTATGAAGATTAGTGAGGGTAGTTGAATAAACGCCTTCACTTTGCTGTCGCGGTACCTCCAATACTTCAGTCTTCCTGCGACCACGGCTGGTGCAATCCGGTCGAAACGTCGGGACTAAATTAAAGGTAAATTCGCGATAAATACCCGTATTCATATGTTTTATAATTTGTTCTGATCGTGAAAGTTTAAAAAAGACAAAATGGGATGGACCATACCGAGTCGTGACTAGGATCAACGATGTCACCTACCGAATACGGAAGGGTCCACGAGGTGCGCCTAAGATTGTGCATGTAGACCGGTTGGCGCAACACTACGGGACTAATGATGCTCGGGACGAGCATGTCTAAGGAGGGGGTGTTACATCGGACCTACTACAATATTCGAGAAAGCACGTGATTACAGTATGTGTACGTTGGAATTTCGAGTACTTTCCATTATTATTAGTTTTATAGTTAGGTAGGTACAAATTCGCGACATATTTATTACAATTGCAATACATTATAATTTCGACCGTACGCCTAGGGCATACGGTTCATATTTGTTTGTTTTGTACAAGTACTTTATCTATATCTTCTTCTATACATAAAATAAAACTGTAAGTAGAAAAGACGTTTTTGTACATTAAATAAATAATTTTTTCGCTAAATGTTGATCCCCATTCACAGATTTAATTAAAAAATAAAGTGCAGTTAGCAAGAAAATTGCCATTTTACATAAAACATTTTTTGATGCCAATCGATCCTGTTTCTAATACTCAACGGTTAAGGAAGCTCCCCTTTCTGCCCGGTTAATCGTTTCCACCCTGTATTTACAAATAAAATAATACTACGATGAAAATGTAGACTATACGAATATCAGACATAAAGCCCGAAAAGTTACAAACAAAAACGAGTTCAAATCCTACTATCTACAAATAATAAAAATGCTTTTTCCTGAAGGACTGTGATGGATCAACGCACAGCCTTTACCGCAGATTGTAGAAGCCTGAAGCTTGGAGGGTGTATTTTTTGTATAATAATTTCAGAAAATCATTTCTTATCCTATGCCTATAATACGATAAGAAAGGATTTTCTGAAATTATACCCCTAAGGGGGTGAAAAGGTGGGGGGCAAAGTTTGTATGGGAAAATGTGATTCCTTGGTCCAATCTACTTCAAATTTTGCTATCAACAATAATAACAGAATTGATGGACGCGTTTCGTATTGCACGTAAATTGATTTCAATGCATATCTTAGGAGATACACCGTTTTAAATAACTCCGCAGCAAAATAATGAT
Source organism: Xestia ashworthii (assembly GCA_950022955.1). NCBI lineage: Eukaryota > Metazoa > Arthropoda > Insecta > Lepidoptera > Noctuidae > Xestia > Xestia ashworthii. The sequence continues at coordinate 24,825,132 of OX465558.1, read as the reverse complement.
CATGTACCGGGCGCGCATTTTCATTATGCGGAAGGATGTGTATGATGTGCTCTTTGAAAATTGTATTATAGGTGCTTACGACCCAATCTCTGTAACCCTCTCTTTCTCTTATTTGACGCAGACGAAGTTGCGCGGGTCAGCTAGTATATTATAAAAGAAAAACTTGATTTACGAAGGCTAAACAGATGAACAGTTCATATTCAGAAATTATAATTTAAAAAGAAATCCAAGGCGAAATTCGAATAACACAGATTTAAAAAGAATTCGCTTGATTAAAAAAAAATGGCTTATAGTCTCTGTTCCCAAAACTTCAGCTTATTGAGAGAGTATTTTGGGTCATGAATATGAAGTGGCGAAAAGAGAGAAACAGAGCTCCATTGAAATTGATTAAAAGTGAGCTCCAAACATTCATAGTGTCATTCAGACATAATGTTTCGGCTCATACAATGTGCCGTAAAAAATAAATAAATTGAGAGAACTCCTCAAATTTTATAGGCACACTAGATGTGATTTGGGTAGTTTTCGGAAGAGTACTTTCTTAAAGTGGTCCCATTTCAATTTGGTGAAGATCTGATGAAGAACTTCGGAGATAGGCAACAAAACTCCTCAATAAATTATAGCAAATGGACTCGGATTGCTGAAACCTCATGTCTATCTATTGTTTACACCAGTTCATACCATCACATCACGCCGCTACGCTGTGAATGGGTGAGCACAAGTGAACCACTAAAAAGTGAAAAATAAATCTATTTTGCAAAAATAAAACCGACTCCAAAAAACACAAAAAGTGAAAAATAACTTTAGCTTCAGAAGTCGGTGACAAAAAACTGAGTAAATCAATCAAACAAAGGTCACCGACTTCTGAAGCTAGCTAGCCCTCCACACCGCGTGAGTTGACTACCATCGCATGTATTTCACGAAAAATAATGCGTTTTATTGTAAGCAGTATGTTCGTTTGACAATATTTCGAGAGTTTACAATATCGCTGGAGAGATTACAATCTAACGTGTTTTACAATTTTACGGTGACATATCGACCATCCAATAAACACAATAATTATATCAATTTGAGATTGTCAGCGTAAAGTACGTACTTACACATAGGCATACGTAATATTAACCTAGCCTTTGATGCGATCGAGAGCTGGGCTGTACTGCACTAATCATCATCATTTCAGCCGAAAGACGTCCACTGCTGGACATAATCTGATGATCATGACCTGGTTAAGGTTGCGGGAATCAGTTGGATGCGAGTCACACGGGGCCGGTCAATGTGGCGACACTTGGGCGGAGGCCTATGTCCAGCAGTGGACGTCTTTCGGCTGAAATGATGATGATGATACGTAATAATAAATCTGAAAGTAGAGGTTCCAAAAGGATCTCATGGACCCTTGACTATCATGGCAAGACCTGTGAGTGTCTAACATAATATTGTTGACGTTCCATCGCCTGATGCAAGGGGGATTGTCTACAAACATACAGCAGATTTGAGTCTATGAATTTCTTATTCTACGAGAACACCTTTGTTCTGACCGCGACTGTTTTGATTTTTGGAATCAAAAATAGGAATGTCGGGCTAGAAAACACTTGCAAAGATGTTGGAAGACACCTCTGTTATCATTGCCGCTACGTGACGACACGAGGAAGTAATGTGTTGAGTAGAATTGTATTGTTGTCGGTGTGCGGTGAGGTTGGGATTGGAGGCAGCCGCGCGGCTCGTGTGCGTCATGTGCTGTGCGGGAGTGAGCGTGAGAGTGATGGCGACCTGAGCCCGGCCGCCAGTGACGACGACCCTACCTGCGCGACCCCTGGCGGGACCACCCCGTCCTGCGCATCCTACTTCTAACTCTACTCACTTACCAACTATACACATACTTGACACTACACAATAACACGCACGCCACTAGCACAGCCGGACATTTAATTAATAATATCGAGTCGAGTCGCTATGTGTTTAGTAAACAGATAACTTTCTGACATCGTAGCGGGTCAACTTAGCTTATCACATCACATGCCAAATATCAAAGTAACGAAATGATGAGTGTGCCAGCGTCAGAACACAGACTACAAGCTGGCGAGGCGGAACGGGCGCCGGGCGGCCGGGCGCGGGGTGCCAGCCGGTCGGCGCCCGCTGCTCGCGCGGTACTCACGCCGCTCCTGAACTTGAAGAACAGCGACATGAGGGCGGCGCGTCGGGCTGCGGCCGGTTCGCGCCGACACTGCCGCGCCCGCCCGCCCGCCCAGCGCCGCGCGCCCCCGCCCTGCGCCGCGCGCCCCCGCCCTGCGCCGCGCGCCTCTGCCCTACGTCGCGCGCCGTCCTGCACACGTGACATATAGAAGGACCGCTTCATCATAAACCGTCAGACGTTACCCACGAAATATGAAAATTCATTGACCAAAAGAATTTGCACGATTTCTAAGTATGTACAAGGGCGTGTTCTCGACGTGCACTGATAAAACTCCCATCTCAGGATAGATTTTTCACTGCCACGGGCGATGCACGGCGTACGGTGCTATGGGCAGAAGCTATTATTAGATCAAGAGCGGTCCTTCTGCAGCTTGGATGTGTTGTGAGGACGCGCACGCGCGCTGCCGCCACACCGCCGTGCGCTTGAGCGACACACTCCGGCCGTGCTGGTGAGCGCGCACCTTGAAGCTCAGTCACACGCTGGAGCGTGGCAGCGCGTCCGATGGCTCACTGCAACGATGTCAGCTTGACTGAGGCCACATCATGTCGAGATGCTCATGACGCTGCCACGGTACTTTAACAGATCCTGTCCAGATCAGCAAACACACAATGAGGGACACAGAGTTTTTAATAGGAAATTGTTCGGAATCTGATTGTTATTGTTTATTTCACAAAAAATAACAGATACGCCAATTAATTGCAATAATTGCTTAACCCAGAGTTGGGTTAATCTCGCCGGCAGCCTCTCTTCTTATCTCTGCGGGGGGGGGGGGCACTCCTGCAAGCAGATAATTATAGAGCAGCTAGTGGTTCGTTCAGAGCTGCATCTACTTCTCGGGTATGAGCGGATCGATGCCACACTGGGCATGCAAGTTCGCCAGCCGAGAATAAGAGAGCCAAGCCAAAAGCCCGGAGAACATGTGCAGAGGTCTAAATGCAGTGGGGATTGTTGTGGTTGTGGCTCCTAAATAGACGGGGTTGCTATTGTGTTCAATGGCCGCACCTTGAACACAATTCGCGCGGTTGTTCAACCGAGTTCCAAAAAGAGGAGGTTCCCAATACGACTTTTTTTTTGTGTTTGTTACCTCAGAACTTTCGACTGGGTGAACCGATTTTGATGATTCTCTCTCTCTCTCTTTTTTGATTGAAAGCTGATGCTTCCCGTGTGGTCCCATTTTAATTTGCTGAAGATCTGATGCTGATCTTCGGAGATATAGGTACAATGGAACTCTTCAAAAAAAGACGGCAAATCTGCAGTGATTGCTGCAATTGCTTGTAGGTTCATTGTTTATACATACAATATTAATGACGTAACAACACGCCTGTATGCTCTGAGAGGGTACGCAGATGTGTTCCATACACCCAGATTTCGACAATGTTTGTTACCTCTTAACTATTCACTGGGTAAACCGATTTTAATAATTCTTTTTTTAGTTGAAATCTGGTGATTTCCGTGTGATCCCATTTGAATTTGGTTAAGATCTGACGCTGATCTTCGGAGATATAAATGGAACTCTTCAAAAATACACGGCAAAGCTGCAGTAATTGCTGCAATCGCTTGGTTGTTTATTGTTTATACAACATCATGACGTAACATCACGCCTATATGCTCTGAGGGAGTACGCAGAAGTGTACAATACACCCAGATTTCGACAGTCAAATGTGTCAATTTCCATTTAATGGGATCCTGGAGAAATAGAGGGAACTCCTTAAATTTTATAGGCACACTTGATGCGATTTGGGTTGTTTTTGGAAGAATACTTTCTTTCAATTTGGTGAAGACTGATGAAGAACTTCGGAGATAGGCAACGGAACTCCTCAATAAATGATAGCAAATGGACTGGGATTGCTGAAATCTTATGTCTATCTATTGTTTACACCAGTTCATAACATAAAATCACGCCGCTACGCTGTGAAGGGGTAAGCACAAGTGAAAAATAAAAACTTTTTTGCAAAAAATAAAACTGACTCCAAAAAACACAATAAAGTGAAAAATAACTTTAGCTTCAGAAATCGGTTATAAAAAACTAAGTAAATCAATCAAACAAATGTCACCGACTTCGGGAGCTAAAGTTATTTTTCACTTTTTTGTGTTTTTTGTTACTTAAAACCTCGTAAAAGCTGATATTTTATGGCCAACGTAAGTAAATTAAAGTAAAATTACAATAAATAAATTAAATAAATACTACCAAACCTAAACATTCTTACACACAGTTGTTATCAGATTCATCATCTCCGATACAGTCTTGCAATGACGTAAACCAAGTTTTTGCAGGTATAGGAAAGAATCTTGCAGATAGTATAAGTAAGAAACAATCATTTACCCGCTCTTCACTTCCCCACACATCTAACTTCAAAAAATAATTTGTGTTGAAAAACACAGATCCTGACGAAATTATATCAACCATAAATATGCTATGAACCAATGCGGCTACCGGCTGGGATGATATCTCCACCCTGTTTTTGAAACGTTACGCCTCGTTCCTCGCACCTATGCTATGCTATGGCATAGCATAGGTGCGAGGAACGCGGCGTCAAAGCAAAGGTTGAAAATGTGGCATACCACATTTTCAACCTTTGCTTTGACTTAGCCATTTTCCTACTTCATTCAAAAAAGCAGCCATTCATCCCATTCTCAAGGACGGCGATGGGTGCCTCGTAAATTACTACCGCCCCATACCCATAGCAGTACTTAGTACTTTTAGTGTAGTCAAATTAGGCCATTTTTTTATAAAGATTGGATTAAATTCTCCGGAGAGGCAAAAACGTTTCTGATGGATTTGTATGAGTTAAAGATCGAGTATAAAAAACGAATTGCTTTTACCACCCCTACGGAAGGGGGTGAAAACTATTAATTAGTCATAACTAACCAGAGAACACAGATGTACTCAGCGTAATTTTTTATACGCTTTATTACACCTCAATCTACATTATTACATTTTATTTATGATAATCAGACCAACGCAGACAGAAAAAAAAAACCAAAAAAATTTGTTTTTTGGTCATTGCGGCTGTGGGGAAAATTGTGTAGTTTTGTAAACTGAGGAAACGGTTAGACATTTTGACCTAAATACATGATTGATTTTGCACCCTAGTATGACTTATGGAAATTAGTTTTTCACGCATGTCTGCCGCTGTAGTTCGGGGGAAATTTTGATTGTTTTGAAAATCATCACAATCATGTTAATTTGGTCTCCTTTAAATTTGCACCCTATAAAAAATTGGCATTTTTATAAGGAACATCGTTATACAATCAAAACACAGTCACAATACACTATAAAAATTCAATTAACAATAATTAAAATAATATCTCCACATTAGCCCGTACATGTACCATGTCACAGTGATACACGTACTGGCAGTCGAAACGCTGGGCGAAGGCTTTCAGGATACTGTTTGGGCTGACCCGCACCCTGCGCATCAGAGATGTGCTCCGTTTGCGCATGGTAGTGTGAAAACAATCCAAGCGCGCTTCAGCAAACATCCCTGAAGCGCTGCAGAAGCGAGGCAGCCCAAACAGCACCCTGAACGCATTATTGTATTGGATGCGCAGAGCGCTGCTGTACTGATTTATATTTAAAGAATAAATTTTATTATGCTAACAATTTGTTGAATAATTTATGTTAAAAGTTCTTTTGTAGTATATCTGTCACCGTAAAATTGTCAAATACGTTATATTGTAATATCTCTAGCGATATTGTAAAATCTCGAAATATTGTCAAATGAACATACTGCATACAACAAAACGCATTATTTTACGTGAAATGCATGCGATGGTAGTCAACTCACGCGGTGTGGAGGGAAGGAGGAGTCCCCCTTGCCCAGTGGTACAACTCTCACGAAAAGATATTGTACCATTCCTGAGAAATACCGATTATTATAACTTAACCTTAAAACACTTTATATTCCCCCAAAAAGCGTAGTCGACGGAGCCCCGCTTCTCGGGGCCCCTATTTCCGGGTGCAGGGTTTAAAGGAACCTAACTAACCTAACAGGGGGGTGCCCCAAGTCCCGATTATGGGGGCAGAGATACTTCCGTATGTTCAGTTGACAATAATTCGAGACTTTACAATATCGCTAGAGAGATTGATATGTTTGAACGAATAAAACAACCGTCTTGCTCCCAGGCTAGTTTATTACTGGCTGTCGGTACCCTCACCACCAAACATGTAGCTAACCAAGTTAATACATACAACTATGCACATACAGTACATCTCCCTCCAACATTAATTTGAAAACCTGTAACAATAACAAATAATACATTCTTACTAACAGTATATAACATTACGAGTACTTAATGTTCTTAAAACTACCTAATATCCTACTTATAATATTTCTTATAACAAACATGTTTTATGGGCCTCTTAGATCGTCCGACCGGAGTGGTGTTTACAACATTAGGATTAATATCCTCATTTGGACCGGTACACGGTTCATCCGGTCGTATTCTGTCTTCCATCACTTCGCAAGCCTCCACCCAATCCTCATCGTCGGAACCCTTTTGATCCCTCACATTATCAGCACTAATTGCTACGGTATTCCTATCTCGGCCAGCCGTTACCTGCACCTCCCTCTCCTCCATAGTGCTAGCTGGAGCTGGAGACGTGGAAGATCGCTCATTAGATAGCGATGCGGAGGATGGAGACTGCATTGGCGATGACGATGGTGCGTCCGGCGCCGACACTGGCAGTGGATTGCATTCTAATTCATTGTGAACACCGGGCACCATCTCTGATGACGGACTAACCACTGCTACATCACTATTATTCGAAGTAGTATATTTTCTCATTTGATCTATGTGTCTGTTACAGCTAGTTTTGTAATCGTTAAAATAAACTTCATACATCCTAGTACCTATTTTCTTTTTAACGACACCTGAACTCCACTCACATTTTCTTGCGATAAACCATTTCGCCCATACAGTTTCTCCTACTTGAAAACACCTCTTACACTTAATTGCTGTTTGTTCGGTGTTTTTATCTAAATGTTTGCTTCGTGGTAAAATCAAATCCAACCTACATCTTAAATTACGTCCTAACATTAACATAGCTGGCGTGAGACCAGTCGCGCAATGAATAGTATTCCTAAAATCAAACAGAAAACCCTGTAATTTTTCGTGAATATCCTTTTGGCATAATCTATCTTCTGCGATCATGCATTTAATCATTTTCTTACATGTTTTAACAGAGTTTTCTGCCTGCCCGTTGCTAGCAGGATGATAAATGGGCGAATTTATATATTCAATTCCATTCGCTTGACAAAATGTATGAAACTCCGCAGAGCTAATTTTTACATCATTATCAGATACAATAACACAAGGCACACCGAATCTGGAAAACATGTCTTTCAATTTTTGAATTAGAGCATTGGTAGAAGTGCCGCGATCCATATGAACACATTCCAGCCATTTGGAATACGCATCAACAACAATAAGGTACACTGCCTGACCTATAGACATAATTATAGTCAATATGTATACGGTGCCAGGCGGACGGGGGCCGCGGCCAGGGCGCGGGCGGCGCGCGCGGCGGCGAACTGCGCACGCTGGCGCACGCGCCGCACGCTCCCACCCATCGCTCAATATCGGCATTGATCCCCGGCCACCACATTCGACTACGAGCCGCACTCTTGGTCTTAACAATTCCAAAATGTGCCGAATGCAATTCTTTTAACATTTTGTCCCTATAAATAGCCGGAATTATTATCCTATGTCCGCGAAACAAACAACCATCTATGACTTCTAAATCTGTTTTGCAATGAAAGTACGGCGATATATATTTACATTGTATTTTCCTAGGCCAACCATTATTCATATATTTTATAACTGTTTTCAATACACTGTCGGCAGCAGTAGCGCGTCTAATGTCATCGAATAAAACCGGTTCTACGCTGGCGTCTAAGAAAAGAAAGTACTTTGAGGACCCATCCTCTTGCTTATCGTTATCACTGACCGCTACTGATAACGGCGACCGAGAAAAATAATCCGCTATTTGATTATTTTTAGCGTCTACGTACTGTACCGTGTAGTTGTATGCACCTAAAATTATTGCATACCTCTGTAGACGCAGGGCGGCCGTGACAGATATAAGATTACGTTTCCCAAAAATTGATAGCAATGGCTTATGGTCCGTCTTCAAAATAAATGGCTCTCGACGACCATAAAGATATTGGTGAAAGTGTTTCACCCCGTATATAATAGCCGTCGCCTCTTTTTGAATTTGGCTATAATTCTTTTCACTTGCCGTCAGTGATCGTGATGCGAACGCGATTGGCCGCTCCCGCCCATCTGCGTCCCTGTGCGCGAGCACGGCCCCGAGCCCGCACGGCCCTGCGTCCACCGTTAGTACCAGCGGTGCCTCCGGCTGGAAGTGCGCCAGCACCCGGTCGCTGGCCAGCTCGCTTTTAACGCTATTGAATGACGCTTGCTGTCGCTCGCCCCACTGCCACTCTGCGCCCGTGCGCAGCAATTCATTCAGCGGACTCAGTACAGAAGATGCACATGGAATAAAATTCCTGTAATAATTTACTACGCCTAGAAATCGTTTCACTCCTAATGCATTGGTTGGCGCAGGTGCATCTAGAATTGCCTCGACTTTACTTGGACTCGTTCTCAACCCGTTCTTATCGATTACGTAACCTAGATAAGTCACGCTACTTTTAAAAAACACACATTTGTCTTTTTGTAGACGCAATCCTGCATCTTGTATTCTCTTTAATACTTCTCGTAATCTAGACAAATGGATTTCTCTTGCTTTTCCCGTGATACAGATGTCATCTAGCCAAATACTTACTCCCTCTATACCAGCTAGCAATGTTTCCATTGTTCTTTGAAATAAGGCTGGAGCATTGGCCAAACCATAGACTAGACGGGTATAAGCAAACAGACCCTTATGTGTATTAATGGTTGTCAATTTTTTTGATGGCTCCGACAGGCTAAATTGATTATACGCGTTGCTCAAATCAATTTTGCTGTACGCTTCCCCTCCACCTAACTTGGAAAACACTTCCTCTATCCGTGGTAAAGGATACTTGTCCACTTTTAGGTCTTTATTTAGAGTACAAGAGAAATCACCAGCAATTTTTAATTTACCGTCTTGTTTTAAAACCGGTACTATGGGTGTAGCATATTCTGAGTAATTAACCGACTCGAGAACCCCTAAACTAACTAATCTATCCAGTTCTGCACTGACTTTGTCTTTCAGAGCAAATGGCACGGGCCGTGGCTTAAAAAATTTTGGTGTGGCATTGTCTTTCAAGTGCAAATCGACCTTAAACTTATTGAAACATCCTAGTTCGTCTTTCCATATGTCTGGGTATTGGTCCAACAACCGTTGCACTTCTTCAATGCTTTCATTCTTAGTACATACTATGCTGTTATTTGCTGTTGCAAAATAAATTCGAAATTTGGTCATGAAATCACGGCCCAACAGAGGTGGTCCACCGTTTTCTATGACATACATTTTTATCTCATCGGATAAACCTGAATATGATATTTTTGCTATAAAATATCCTAGGGGCGTGATTTTATGACCATTGTATAAACACATCTTAAGATCACTTTTATGCAACATATAATGGAGAAAGTTAAGTAAATACAATGCCTTAGAAATAACCGTAGTTCCTGACCCAGTATCTAACTCCATGTCCATATCTATACTGTTCACATTAACCGTTATTTTAATTGGATTATAGTCAACGTACCTCAAATTATAAAGTTCACACTCCTTGCAAATGCTTTCTTGAGATGTTTCCACTTCCTCCGTGTCAATTTTATTCAAATTTGACTTCTTTACCACACATAACCTTTTTAAATGACCTTTTTGCCCACAAATACGACACTTGTAGTTCTTAAATCTACACTGAGACGCATTATGATTTTTAAAACCACACACTGCACAACGGTTTTGCTCGCCGTCATCAGATTTTCGCCCAGGCGCGGCACCGGCAGTGCCAGCCACGTGGCTCCTGCCCGTACCTGCACTGCGCGCGTCGCGGCGTCCACCTGCATTAGTGTTGCCCAAAATCAGTCTTGGTCTTGCAGTCTTGGTCTTGTTCTTGCATTTTTGCAAGACCAAGACCAAGACCAAGACCTACGTATTGGAGCAAGACCAAGACCAAGACTGAACCCTGCAAGATTTGAGCAAGACAAGACTAAGCCTGCAAGACTCTTGCGTCTCGCAGTTAAGTCAAACTGAGATGTGGGCGTTGTTAAGTAGGGATTTGGTTTCAATCCCGATTGTGAGAGTCGTTCCCCAGTATCAAAACCGTATCGTCATAACACTAAAAGGTATTGTATTGATTATTATATTTCGACTATTTAATAAGTAGGTAGCGTGTTACTCACAAATTTATGTTCCCATGTGATAAAAATGTACTAACCTAGCATAATTTTCTGACAAAGTTCATTTCATACCTTGTAGGTATATCTACCTATAGTATTATACAGGGTGTAAACCACCTCATCACAAAGCCGTTAACCAAGCATTCTGTACATCAAACTAAGTAACTTCCCGCAAAAATTATTGCTGGGAAAAAAATTTTTTTTTTTGAGGTTATATATCATGTTTTGGGGTAGAACTCAATGTAACGCACTTAAAACATTGTGCTGATGGATGGATTGAATAGTACAGGGGTCGTGGAGGTGTTACAAGTCTAAATCTTACAAAAAAAAAACTTGTATTTTAAAAAAAACATCAAAAAGTTGTAACTTTGACCCCCCATATCTCCGTAACTAGAAGGTTCCCAGGTATGGTGTAGAACAAAAAAATGATCACAATGATGGGGAGAACAAGTGATTCTCGGCTTCGTGAAGAGGTGTTTTACACCCTTTATTATGCTTGTCTAATGTGCAGATCTAACATTAGTATGTTGGTAAACATTATGTAGGTACTTATGTTTCAAAGTTTATGTTATTCTTCTATTCAGCAAAATTTAAAACTAACAGCGAGTCGAGTAGGTCTAGTAACAGGTTATAGGCCAGCCAATGTTATGGAACAGATCCCAGCACATCAAACTACTACATTCTGCCAAATTTCTATAACAGATTTTCAACTTTATCGCTAAAGCATTAAGGTTCATGATTGATTGGGAAAATTTGACGTTCCGCGAATAAACCGTTGGTCAGTCGGTGTATTATGTACCTACTTACTTGATCATTTACCGAAAGACGCCGCAGTGTATCAAAGACTGCAACAAGTGTATCACACAGCATTTGACACTGTTTGACCGCCGCATGCGCCGCCACAGAGTACGGACAGAGGCATACAAAATTATTACCTATTTTGGTAGGGACAAGCGGATAAAACTAAATGACCTTGAAGATGTATGTAAATAGCAATAGGCTAATAGGTATTTGCTAGTAGTCTTGTCTACATTATGAAATATATGTAAACGGGTATTTATCGCGAATTTTACCTTTAATATAAGCCCGACGTTTCGTCCGTTTTCCGTTTAGTCTAGTCTAAGAAGTAGAGTCTCGCAAGACTTGCGAGACTCTTGCTGCAAGACCAAGACCAAGACCAAGACTGAGAGCGCAATACCAAGACCAAGACCAAGACCAGGTGCATTGACGCAAGACCAAGACCAAGACTGGCTAAGGTCTCGTCTTGGTCTTGCATTTGGGCAACACTAACCTGCATGCGCATAAAACACCTGCTCCTCCTTGACCACGATGTCGGCGCGTGCCTGCCGTGCACAAGCAGCCTTCTGAGCGACTTCTAGGGCCTGTCCAAAGGTCAGGGTCTTCGAGTCACTCTCGAATAATCGGTCACGCTCCGGTCCCATTCTGAAGCCTAGAACGAACCGGTCACGCAGAAGCGTGTCCAGCTCTGAACCAAAATCGCAGTACACGGCTAGCCCTCGTAGCCGCGCAGCCCACCCCTCGATGCTCTCACCGTCGGATTTAGTTGCTTCATAGAACTTCGCCCTATCGGCGAATGTTGACCTCTTTGGCGTGAAATGATTATTGAGTACCTTTACTAGCTCAATATAGGTGATTCCTTCGAGCTTATTCGGATGCACTAGGTTCCGAACCAGACGGTAGGATTCGTCCGATAAATGCGTTAACAACACTGCACTTTTGTTGACTTCCGAAATATTGTTCAACTTGATGAACTGTGTCAACCTGCCGTGAAAAACTTCCCATTCGTGGAGTTTATGGTCAAAAACGCTCAAATTTCCTATGAAATTCGTCATTTTATATAAATATAGACACGCGGGTAGAAACAAACTCGTCGCCAAATGATATGTTTGAACGAATAAAACAACCGTCTTGCTCCCAGGCTAGTTTATTACTGGCTGTCGGTACCCTCACCACCAAACATGTAGCTAACCAAGTTAATACATAAACATACAACTATGCACATACAGTACAGAGATACACGTTATATTGTAATATAACGTGTTTGACAATTTTACGGTGACATATCGATATAATTATAATTGTTATTTTTGTTGTTTTGTGTCTAGTTAATTGAAATTAGAAACAGGTAAGTACTTATTATACGAGTAGTTTGTGTTTATTAATATTTGCATATTTTTATGGCGAAATGTGTCATCGCACTAAAAGTTTTTTTGCCACCTATTGTACCACATCTAATGCAAATAAATTATTATGACTTTGACTTTGACTTTGAATAAATCTTCCCTCTAAGTTTAAAGGGAACGCGTGAGTTGCAGATTGTTCCCATGACCTGTCGCCGTTTCATCCATCACGTGTTAATTCTGTGCTTTACTATACGATCTATTTCGCCAGCATCGGTTAATTGCATGAGTGAACCGAGATACTGAAAGTTGGATCAGGCAGGAAGAGACGCGCCTTATAACGCTATGGGTCCAGAACTGGAGAGACCGCCGAAATCGCAGAACATGTATTCAGTTTTACTTTTGCTGATTTTAAGCCCACATTCTCCAGTTTCAGTTGCTATGTCTGCAATCTGCTCTCAGGTCCACCTTCGCCGACAAGAACAATGTGCACCAGCTGTGACCAGGGTGCCTCTTCTTGAATGACCGATGACCGATGTCAAAGCGTCCATCATCAATAAGAAGAGGCTAGAAGGATTGTTCATGGAAAATAAGTAAACAGATGGTTGATGGTCTGTTAATGTTGTAAAGGATTTTCCAAACAGATACGGCCTAAAGTAAAGTACTGCCCAAACTATGGTGGGCAGTTCCTTTTCTATGGTTGGATGGTAAATCACTTGCGTTGCACAAAACTGCGCCTATGGTCTTACCAGATGCATCTGTGCGCACTATACTTAAATAAATATAAATATTGCTGGTCATTACACACAGCACCATCTAGTGCCACACTAAGCAAGGCAAATAAAAATTCGCTCTTCGCTGAAAAGTCAGGCCACTGTAATATGGGCTTACACAATTAAACTTATATTGTCACTTACGGGATATCTTCCGTGATTATTTGTTGTTTTGAGCTCCCGATATTTCGACGCTGTTGCAAGCGCCATGATCGCGGGTTGACTGGAGACTGCGGGTGGATGGAAAATAAAATTGTTACGAGCAGACAAATCTGTCTACCCTCTTTCTTTGTCTTTTGCTACGCGCACTATTGGAACTCGACACTAAGTCACGACAAAACGCACTCACAGTATCACCAGGTTTTTTGGAGTTTTTTGTATGATGCCGGCTGCTACTTTTGAGCATACTCAAAACTGGATTCCACGTACTCGACAATTTGAAGCCATCCTCTCGATTGAAATTTTTATACTTCCTTATTTCAATTGCTTCTCTTGTCAGCCTTGGTAGGTAATGTTTGTCCTTAGACAAAATACGTGGCTTGTGAAATTCGATCCAGTGATTGGGCCCTGACTGCAGTAGATGCTCAGCTATGGCAGACTTTTGCTCATCCTTGTTTTTCACAGCTTTTATGTGTTCTCTGAGATGGTTCGCTTAGTTTGACCGATGTATGAACTGCCGCAACTGCAGTCAATTTTATACACGCCAGGATGTTCAAGAGGGATCTTGTCCTTCGGGGAACGCAGACTTTGCGCAATTTTCTCATGGGGAGTAAACACGGTCTTAATTGAGTATTTACTCAGTAAACGACCTATCCTGTCCGTTACCCCTCTCAGATATGGCATGAAAGTTGGTTGACGTTCCACTGTAGATCTGCTGGCTCGATTCTTATTTGGTCTTCCTGCTCCAGTATTGGTATTATAGCCATTCCTATTTAAAACCATTTTCACGTGGGACAATTCACCAGTATGCTTAGTGCGAGTTTTTTGTACGTATCGACCGTGTCAGCGTTTACGCAAATTTGTATGGCGCTGAGTAAGCGCCATCTAGCGTAATACGGGAGAACTACATATTGTAAGTGCTAATTCTAAACGCATCGACAATTGTTAACTTGCGAGTGTGAGTGTCTAGAATACGTTCGTTCGTTTCGTTTTAATTCACTGCGAGAAGCGGCGCGTACATTAGTAACCGACCAAAATAAATTGACAGTCGTATTTTGTGTTCATAACAGAAGCGACTGCCTATTCAACTAGTTGTGGTTATACAATGAAGTTAGACGATATTATTTATCTGTGGTCAATGGTCATTAGTTTTGTTTGTGTTTACGAAAGTTTTTGTTGTGATTTGCATACAATTTTGAATATTATTGTTAAAAATAAAGTCTAGCCCGTCCCAATTTGAAATGTTGGTAACATAAACGGAGCAGTTAGTGTAATTTATATCTTTTGGTGTGTAGTGAGCGACCTGGATCCATCCGTGAAGTTTGTAAAACTAAGTTTGTTACTTTTTAAGCATGGAGATCTAAGCAAATGATCTAATAATGCCTGAGTGGCTTGTAGTGGAGCACTCTATCATTGTTTAAGTGACCGTGTTTACGTGAACGTGTTTTTTTTTGTGGCGGAAATTACACTTATCTTGTGCTTTTGCGGTCTCAAACATTCTCCAAACGAAATACTACGAGATTCCATTGTAAGTTTTATTCACAATATGAAATTAAATTAAATTACTTTGTTATTATGACCACTCTCACGATGCTCTCACCACAAAATCTTAAATGACAACTTTCGCGCTCGCAAGTGACTGTGTTTCGTATTCAAGCTGTCAAAACTGTCGAAATTGTAACTTGCATTCGCGTTATACATGAAAATGTTAGCAATGTGCTCGAAACGGTCCTTACTTTCTTAGAGGCACTGGATTGTCACTATCGACGACGTACACTCGATCTACGCGATACAGACGTTATTCGTATTTTAGTATGAAACTCGCACTAAGCATACAGTAAGATGTTGGGAATCACACAGATCAAAAGCGCGATTAGTCAGTGAGGTGACTACCGACTTGAGGTGACAAGGGTGATGATGCGAGGTAGCGTGCATGTAGCGGTCAGTGTGAGTCGGCTTCCTGAACACTGAGTGGCCAAGGGTCCCATCACTCCTTACCATGACTTTAACGTCAAGGAAAGCCAATGTCCGACCTTTCTCTATTTCCGCTGTGAAACGCATGGCGGTATGGACATTGTTTAGATGGTTCACGTGAAAATGGTTTTGGCCTTTCGAAGATATCATTGGCAGGATAGAAGAAACCATAAGCAAAAATAAATTACCACCCTACGATGCAGACGCCCTTAGACAAGATGTTGCCGTAGTGTTACGACATGCTAAACCTCCTAGCAGCAACATCACTCCGGATGAACGCTCTGCATTGCGTGAACTCCGTGGAGATTTGGACATCCTCGTTCTAAAGGCGGACAAAGGTAATGCGACGGTTGTGTTGAATGTCTCTGAGTATGACGAGAAGTTAAGATCTCTGCTCAGTGACATCAAAACGTACAAACCGTTAAATTACAACCCAACGGCGAGGGTCTCACGGCGCACTATCCAGGTTATTAATGAGTGCCACGATGTTTTCTCTGATGAAGTTTTAAGCAAGCTCCTTAGACCTAAGTTATCACAGCCACCAAAGATATATGGATTACCCAAAATTCATAAAAAGGATGTCCCATTGCGCCCAATAGTGAGTCAGATTAATTCTCCATCTAGTCAATTAGCGAGACACGTTTCAGACACGCTTCAGAAACTGGTGGGCCACACTACATCATTTGTCAAGGACTCCCGACATTTTGTGAATTTTTTGAAACGTACCAGGGTTGAGGATGATGAGATTATGGTCAGTTTTGACGTCGAATCCCTCTTCACTAATGTTCCAGTACTGGAAAGTGTAGAAGTCATAGGAAAAAAGCTTCCAGAAAACGATATCCCGATGGATTATGCTAAATTGCTGGAGCACTGCTTGTCCACCAATTTCTTCCTATACAATGGCCAGTTTTATCAACAGACTAGCCATGGGTAGTCCAGTGGCACCGGTGGTTGCTAACTTGTGGATGGAACACATTGAAGACCTGGCTATTTCGACATGCCCGGTGCCTATCAAGGTCTGGAAGCGGTATGTGGATGACGTTTTCTGCATTCTCAGAGGTGGATTACCGGAAGTTGAGATATGTTTGAACCATCTAAACAATATCCATACCGCCATGCGTTTCACAGCGGAAATAGAGAAAGGTCGGACATTGGCTTTCCTTGACGTTAAAGTCATGGTAAGGAGTGATGGGACCCTTGGCCACTCACTGTTCAGGAAGCTGACTCTCACTGACCGCTACTTGCACGCTACCTCGCATCATCACCCTTGTCACCTCAAGTCGGTAGTCACCTCACTGACTAATCGCGCTTTTGATCTGTGTGATTCCCAACATCTTACTGGTGAATTGTCCCACGTGAAAATGGTTTTAAATAGGAATGGCTATGATACTAATACTGGAGCAGGAAGACCAAATAAGAATCGAGCCAGCAGATCTACAGTGGAACGTCAACCAACTTTCTTGCCATATCTGAGAGGGGTAACGGACAGGATAAGTCGTTTACTGAGTAAATACTCAATTAAGACCGTGTTTACTCCCCATGAGAAAATTGCGCAAAGTCTGCGTTCCCCGAAGGACAAGATCCCTCTTGAACATCCTGGCGTGTATAAAATTGACTGCAGTTGCGGCAGTTCATACATCGGTCAAACTAAGCGAACCATCTCAGAGAACACATAAAAGCTGTGAAAAACAAGGATGAGCAAAAGTCTGCCATAGCTGAGCATCTACTGCAGTCAGGGCCCAATCACTGGATCGAATTTCACAAGCCACGTATTTTGTCTAAGGACAAACATTACCTACCAAGGCTGACAAGAGAAGCAATTGAAATAAGGAAGTATAAAAATTTCAATCGAGAGGATGGCTTCAAATTGTCGAGTACGTGGAATCCAGTTTTGAGTATGCTCAAAAGTAGCAGCCAAAAAACAAAAAACTCCAAAAAACCTGGTGATACTGTGAGTGCGTTTTGTCGTGACTTAGTGTCGAGTTCCAATAGTGCGCGTAGCAAAAGACAAAGAAAGAGGGTAGACAGATTTGTCTGCTCGTAACAATTTTATTTTCCATCCACCCGCAGTCTCCAGTCAACCCGCGATCATGGCGCTTGCAACAGCGTCGAAATATCGGGAGCTCAAAACAACAAATAATCACGGAAGATATCCCGTAAGTGACAATATAAGTTTAGTTTTAAACCGTGAAAGCCTAAAACAGTGTTACACAATTAAGTTGCAAAAAAGAATTTTCACGGTCACTAGTCCATTCAAAGTTCCCTTACGACATACGTTATTAAGTGAGACTGTTATCTCGGCAGAATTCTGCACTAATCTTACGAACTGTGGACAAAGCGTTTTACTTTAATTTTTTTTTCTCAATGCTTAGTTTTTTTTTGTGATTTGTCCTGTGCGGGCTAATAAATGTTTTTTCTTTCTTTCTTTACTTCGACACTAAGCTGTGGCCCCGGGTAATTTTGAACGAGTACTCAAATACTTGACACTGCAAACGCAAGGTGCCAACAACCACGGTACCGTGTTAAGTGCTTACAGTACGATTGGTCCGGTGCACTGGTGTTCTCGATCTCTTTGTATGGTGCTGAAACGTGGTGCATTAAAAGTCGAGAAAGCAGTAAGATATTAATGCTTTCAAGATGTGGTGTTGGCAAAGGCTGCAGCATGCGTATACATGGACTGCGATGAGAACTAATGATAC
This sequence comes from Xestia ashworthii, assembly GCA_950022955.1. Taxonomy (NCBI): domain Eukaryota; kingdom Metazoa; phylum Arthropoda; class Insecta; order Lepidoptera; family Noctuidae; genus Xestia; species Xestia ashworthii. The sequence continues at coordinate 24,806,858 of OX465558.1, read as the reverse complement.
CATAACGGAGGAGGTCAACATCATCAAACGGCTTTCCACAATCTGCCTGGAGCGTGCTCTCAGCTTTTTATAACATTTACTTATCGAAGCCGAATGACAATTGTTCTCCCCGTCATTGCGATCGTTTTTTGTTCTACACTTTATCTGGGAACCTTCTAGTTACGGAGATATCGTTCGATCGTTTCCCAGCAATAATTGCGTAAAGTTACTTAGTTTGATGTACAGAATGCTTGGTTGACGGCTTCGTGATGAGGTTGTTTACACTCTGTATTATGCGTTCGCCTAGGCATTGTCTGGAAAGCCTTGTACACTGCCGGGCAGAAGGTAAACGCGCGCAAGGTACCAGCATGATGGTCAGACGGAATCAAGAAGACTGTTGGATGCAGCCGATACCGAGCGGTGCACAGTGCACGAGGCCGCGTGGCTTGGAGACGTGTCATATGTGTGGTGTCGATCCTCTGCAGTGAGGGAACGACGAAGAAGAAGATTTACTGTATTTTTTATTTCGTCCCAAAATCAAAACATTGTTAAGTAAGTAAGTTCCCCTACAGCAGCAGCAACACATGCCACACCTGACCAGTTTGCCTGCGGAGTTTAGTTTACTAGCTAATTTAATTTAGCCGTGTATATTCCAACGGCTTTGAATAACATTACATAGGACATTGTCGGTACTAACCATCTAAAAACAAATTGTGAAATAGTTCCAGACTTAGGTAAACTACTAATACATATTATTGTATGATAGACGCCATTCATTCTTTGACCAGATACAATGAAGGCATGGAGCATTGAAGACTTGGTAGGTATAACAAACACGAACATGGCGACTACAGCGCCTACAAGCAAGGATATGGATCCTTGCTTGTAGGCGCTGTAGTCGCCATGTTCGTGTTTAGGATCCTTACCAAGGGAAAGAGACTATTGTCACCAACCGGGAGTCTAGACTTCGAGCTGCTTTTGCATTGCAATTGTTACCTACATTCATCTTTTTGTTGATCCGTTAGTGAACACATCCGCTAGTTGTGCGCCGGGCGCGGGGCAGTGTGCGGGGTGCGGGCGAGCCCCGTGCAGTGGTCCGAGCGCGCAGGCGCGGCGCTATCGACCGGCCGGCCGCCGCGCGCCGCGCCGGTCTCGGCGCCCGCTAATGTATGCGATAACAATTAGTTAGCAGCACCACGCCGCCGCGCGCCGCCAGCACTCGCCGCACCACCCTGCACGCTACATGGACGGCGGGGATGCGAACATCTGCGAGCTCGTCTTACGTATTCGTAAAGACAACATTCGGAAGTGTGTTCAAGGAAACCAAGTGTTCTGTGCTTAGTGAGCGGTGAGAGCAGTGTTGATCTGCGTGGAGCGGTGCACAGATAGATTTGCTAAGGGAAAGGGTGTCCGTGATGCGGCTGCGGGCGTGGTCGTGGTGGGCGGCGCTGCTGCTGGGCGCCGTGCGCGCGCGCGAACTCGACCCCGGAGCGTGCGCGCCGCGCTTCGACGTGCAGCGCGACAAGATCATCCGCACGGAGGAGTCGCGCGACATGGGCGCGCGCTACCTGTCGGAGCTGGACGTGGGTGCGCGCGCCGAGTGCCTGCGCCTGTGCTGCGAGACCGACGCCTGCGACGTCTTCGTCTACGAGGAGAAGGTAGCCGCCAGCCGCCACCACTATTATGCCTTAAACGAAACTGTAAACAAACCATACGAACTCAAGTTAGGTTCGTTGTTCAAACCGGCAACACCTAGCAAACATGAGTTAGTGTCCGAGGTCTTTATAATCTTATCTCCGTTCACTGTGGCTTAATCTGAATGCTGCGAGGTTGGAACGTCCAGCCACAGATTGACATTGTATGGAATCATTTGTTATTTTTTCCCATTGTTGTCTCCAAACTGTGCTACTACGTTTAGGTACCTGATTAAACGCCTTAATGAGACCGAACAGTACATAACTCGCACACGGCCTCTGAGAACGGTTCCACAGAGCGGGGCTGTTGACGTCCATGTGCACCTTCAATACAACGAACATTACACGATTAATTGTACAATTGTACACTTGAAAACGTCACGAGATTTTATGAATGTAGGGAAGGCAGGTTAAGACAACACAACATGTATTGAAAAATATTGTTGTACAGTGTAGGGTGTGTAGCACATGCATTATCTGTCGCAGGATTATTGAAAAATCGTAGGATTTCTACAAAAGACCAGATTATTCTAAAACTAGCTGACCCGCGCAACTTCGTCCGCGAGTGAGGGTTAGAGAAAGTGTGAGTCAACCTTAAAAAATAGACATAATAATATGCTATCGCGGGCTTTTTTTTAAAATGCTTAAGAGGAACAATTCCTTCGTACGTGATTTCTGTGTAACTTTAACCGCGTTATGCAGCGCTTGCAACGGAAGCAAAGAAAAAGGAATAAATCTTTGTTTTTTTGTTTATGCTCCGCTCCTATTGGTGATGTTAGCCTTCCTAGATAGACGGGCTGTCCAACACTAAAATATGTTTTTAACTCGAACCATCAGTTCCTGAAATTAGCGCGTTCAACCAAACAAACAAACTCTTCAGCTTTGTAATATTAGTGTAGATTCAACTAGGTATCAATTTAATTTCTCGGAAATCTTTGCATCATCGTCATCATCATTTCAGCCGAAAGCCGTCCACTGCTGGACATAGGCCTCCCCCAAGTGTCGCCACATTGATCGGTCCCGTGCGACTCTCATCCAACGGATTCCCGCAACCTTCGCCAGGTCATCGGTCATCAATCTATAATAAAACAGTAGGTCGGCGGTACTTGAAGGGAAACTCCAACGACTTTAAACAGGTTTATTAACAACTTCGTTACGTCAATCACTATTACATCAATAAATATAAATATATATAAATATAAATATAAATAAATATCGCTGGACATTAACACACAGCGCCACCTAGTGCCACACTAAGCAAAGCTTGTGTCGTGGACACTAGATAGTTGATATACTACATATGTACTTTTTTGTTTGTAAATACATACTTATTATACATATAAACATCCATGACTCGGAAACAAATGTCCGTGCTCATCACACAAACATTTGCTCCTACCGGGATTCGAACCCAGGACCCTAAGAACGTAAGGCAGTGTCACTACCACTACGCCAATCGGGTCGTCGGGTCGTCATCAATACTGGGACAACAACCATCTTAATAATAAAATTTGCGAGACGCCTTCGACGTCCAGCACCCGAAATCAGAGTGTCCGCTCGGGCACCAACTCCTGACCAAGAATCCCTCCGTAAGGGAAAATCCAGCGCTCTGATTGGCTCGCGACACGCCACGTCGGTCTCGCGATCCAAACAGAGAGCCGCTTCATAGGATATTGACTCGTAAAAAAACCTGAAACCTAACAATCGTCCGTCCTGACATCGTGTGCGTCCCTGCACACGACACCAGGTGGTAACCTAACAATCGGGTATCTTGGCCAGTAGCTTTAATAACTTTACGTCAAAAAGTACAATGACAGTGTTACAAAATATGACAACTTTCAATTATCTAATTGGTTGTGAAAGAAAAACAAAATTTTGCTAATGGATATAAGCCATTATTTACCAAATGAACTTGTTATTCAATAAATGTATGTAAACTAGGCACTAGCTTAAACATAATAATCAAAAAGGAAAACATAAAAATCTATCAGGTCTATCAGGTAATCTTGATAATTAACAATAACAACTTTAGCAACATTACAAGTAACAAGGTGTTAGATCCGTCAGCAATCGATTTGCTGGTAATAAATATAGTGAGCCCAAACGATCGATTAATTGGGTCAAAAATAAAAAACCAAAGTCACGACCGATCGATTATGTCGTGCCAAAATATGCATACGAGTATTCTGAACGATCGATTAATCAGAATACTATTATTCCCTGAACGATCGATTAATCAGGGTGCCCTAACCTCCTGAACGATCGATTAATCAGGATGCCTATCGACGCCAGTAAGAGCCGATCGATAAATGCTCATAGTGGCTGCCGTAGGTCTTGCCTTGACACTCGTTGCACCAAGCCACGATCCGATCGATTCTCGCGTACTTGCTCTGTAACAACGAATAATATCTGTGTAAGTAATTGTTCACACATTCCATGCAACAAGGTAAGGATATTTTTCTAACTCAATATACTGCCAGAATCATCAATGTCACTATCAGAACTCTCATTGCTATCATTATCATTGACCTCTAAGGCAGTCACATGAATCCACGGCTTCATGCGATCCGCGGCTTCATGCGATCCGCGGCCACGGTTGTCGGCCGTCTGTTCTGTGTGTCAACAAGGCCTGGTATCGGGGCTACAACATAACGGTCCCTGCCTAAGGCCTTGCTAACACGATATGGACCTATGAAGGAAGACATCAATTTTTTACTTTGTCCGTTATTCTGAAAACAAGTCTTTGTTATTTTAACAAGGTCCCCTACACTATAGGATCGGGAAGGTTTTCTACCTATGTCATACCATTCCTTTTGCTTGACCTGCTCTAGATCTATCCGAGCCTTAACACTTTCGCGGATCTTTGTCAAGTCATCACACTTACGAGTGCCGGCAGTAGCGTCATTAAGCATGGGATTAAATTCGCTATTCATACAAGTTCCAAACATCACCGCTGCCGGTGTTCTGCCTATAGTTTTCTGTACAGTGTTGTTGAGTCCCCATTGGACTCGCCCAAGATGACTGTCCCAGCTCTTTTCACCATGTTTAATGCTCAGTGCCTTGAGGGAATCGATAATCGTGCGGTTATACCGCTCAACCTGTCCGTTGGACCTAGGGCTAGAAACCGCATTTAGGACATGTTTGATTCCCTTATCTAAACAGAACCGTTTGAATGAATGCGAAGTAAAACAACTACCGCGGTCGCTTATGAGTCGGTCAGGGTTTCTAAACATACAGAAAATATCTTCTAGAGCCCTAATTGTGTTTTGGGTATTCGTGTTTTTATCAGGCCTGAGGAAACAGAATTTGGTGAAACCGTCAACAACTACGAGTAAATGAGTAAAACCCCTAGTTGATTTCACAAAGGGTCCAAGGTGGTCCACGTGAACTGTGTGGAAAGGAATCTCCACCTTTGCGATAGGGTGTAGTAATCCTTCGCGAGTGCTGGAATTGTTCTTTGCATATGCACACTCAATGCAAGCACCTACATACTTCTTGACAAACCTGGACATTTTAGGGAACCAATAGTTACTTTTTATTCTTTCTAAGGTTTTCTCAACCCCGAAATGACCAATGTCGTCATGATTGAGTTTACATACTTGCCACTTTGCCCCTTTTGGCACAGCCCATCTGACCTTCTCCTTATCCCCGTCCAAGTAGCGAAATAATTTATTATCTTTGATAACAAAATTCTGATAGATGTATCGTAGCCCCTTTTCATCTAATCCACCTTTCAAAACGTTCATTATTCTGCACAGCTCGGAGTCACCTAACTGAAGCGTGTGAAGCCAATCTTCACTACTAATGGACATTATGGCTGGAAACTGATCATTGAGACTTTCCGGCGGTTCGACAGGATTCCGGGACAATGCGTCGACATGGCTCATTTTTGCCCCTGCCCTGTACTCTATAGTGCAACTGAATTCCTGTAACGTCAGCCACCAGCGTGCTATTCTTGGTATCAAGTCCCGTTTTGAAAACGTAGAACGCAAAGCGCTGCAGTCGGTGAAAATCTTGAATTCCTTCCCTAACAAATAAACCCTGAACTTACGAAGGGAGCAAACCACCGCTAGGGTTTCGAGCTCGTAAGAGTGGAAGTTTTTTTCTTCCGGGGAAGTTTGTCGGCTGTAAAATGCCACAGGATGGAAGTTGTCAGAGCCCTGCGTTCGTTGTAAAAGAATCCCTCCAATTCCTAACCTACTTGCATCCGTGTGCAGCTCCGACTCTGCATTAGGGTCATATATGGCAAGGACCGGCCTAGTAACCAAAATTGACTTCAATTTCTCGAACGCTCGCTCCTGATCATCGCTCCACTCCCAGCTGGAATTCTTTTTTAGAAGTTTGCTAAGGGGAAACGATATTTGCGCAAAATTTTCTATAAATTTACGAAAATAACTGGTCAAACCCAAAAACTGCCGGACATTGTGTACGTTCTGAGGTCGGGGAAAATTTACTACGCTGGATATCTTATTTTCACCGGGCCTGATACCACTAGCGCTAATTTCGTAGCCTAAATAGTCTACCTTGTCACGCAGAAACTCGCACTTTGTTAGGTTCAGAGTGAGGTTCGCCTTTTCCAGTATCTGCAACGCCTCCTCAAGACGTTCAAGACACTGCTGAGGGTTTTTTCCGTAAATAAGGACATCATCGATGTACGCGGTTGCCTTATTAAATCGTGCCGATCCCAGTATGGTATTGATCATCCGTTGGAAAACGGCAGGCGCATTTGCTAAGCCGAACGGCATACGGTTGTATTCGTATTGACCGTCCGGCGTAACGAAGGATGTCAAGTGTTTGCTTTGCTCAGAGATTGGCACTTGGTAGTAGCCAGAAGCAAGATCGAGAGTTATGAAACAGGATTGACCAGAAAGTCGTGCCACTTCATCCTCGATAATAGGCATAGGATACCTTTCCTTAATCGTCATTGAATTCAGCATACGATAATCTACGCACAACCTCGAGGAACCATCTTTCTTTCGTACGAGTAAAATGGGACTAGCATAATCCGAAACAGATTCTCGTATTACGCCGGCATCCAACATTTCTCCGACCATTGAACATACCTTCTCCCGTTCGTGATGTGATAACCTGTATGGACGATAAACCACTGGACGTTGACTATTGAGTTCAATCTTCATTTCTGTAACATTGGTACATCCTACCTCCTTCAACGAAGAAGCGAAGCAATGCTGATATTTCTGCAACACGTTCATTAAGTCTTTCCTGGTCTCTGCAGGGATCCCCTCACCCACGCGGACCTTAGTTTCGTCGAGCCTCCGACTATCTACAATTTCTTTACATCGCTCATCGGCAATCCTATTCACCACATCAACTATTTCAGCACGGCAGAGAACCTGTTCAGATGAAATGTGGCAAGATTCAGAACAGGGCAAAACCGTTATGTTGATTTCACCGTTTATCGAGCGATGAAGTCCGCCGCTGATGACCAGCTGCTCGTTAGTTTTCCCTGCAATACTACTCCTCAGGAGAACATCACCACTGAAAACGGAGTGAGCCTTTACTTTAACGGAGGCTGGGCCATAAACTACGACCGACCTGGCAGGATAAAACTTCACTAAGGCACCACCGTCGTCGGCGAGCTCTGAACTAGGTAATTCTTTCCCGATATCGAAAAACTGCAATCTATTATTGTCCTTATAAACCGATATATGTGACTGCTCCGTGAAAGTTTGCCCCATAAGCACAGGGACCTCCAGCAAGTGATCATCTACGACTTTGCACGTCACTCTAGCCTCTACCCCATCAATGATCATGTCAAGATTCAAGTTCCCTAACGACTGAACTACACTATTCCCAAAACCCTTCATAAGTGTAGGGATGTTGTCGTGTGACAGACCTAACTCCTTGACAACAGATTCCTTAATGAGAGTAACGTCGCTTCCGAAATCTACAAACGCTTGGAGTTCAGAATTGTTTACTCTTATTTCTTTCAAAAACTTTGCCCCGGGGTTATTTACGCTCGCGTTTTCTTTTATAAAATCGATTCTCATAGTTTTCTGCACTGCACCACCCGTGTTAGTTACCTTATCATCAGATTTGACATAGCACTTTTCAGAGGTGTGACCAACTTTATTGCAACGCGTGCACTTCACCAGCGGCTTAGGGCAGTGCAAGAAACTATGACCCTTCTCCTTGCAATTATAACAACCAGCGACGTGATTTGGCCTAACACCAATTTTCGGGTTCGCTGCAGAGGCGGCGGATGAGTTGTCAGAATTCCTATTCCTAATATAAGAACGATCTGGACCGGATTGGTTGTAATCCCTATTACTCATCAAATACTGTAACAGCTGATCTGGATGGGTGCAACGAAGTGCCAAGGCTCCTGACCTAAGAGTCTTATCCGTAATGCCATGCATTATACATTTTACCCCGCGGGCGCCCCCTATCTCGCATTGGTTCAATAAACTTAGCTTCTCATAATAGTACACCTCAATAGATTCATTGTACCTACTTTTCCTCCTAATCATATTTTCCAAGGTCTGCCCATAATTCTGCTCACATGGGAAAGCACAAATCAACTTCTCCTGCCATTCAGGCCACGTGTACAGTATAGTATTCAAGCTTTCGTACCATGTTTTGGCCAGACCTTGCAACTTTTGCATAGCAAAATGAGTTGTGGTTCTTTCATCCCACCCGTACACCGTAGCGCACTCATTGACCTTTTTCAACCATACGTCCATGCGCTGATTCTTGGACGAAGGGTCAAAGTTTGGTAATATATTTTTATGATCAATTTTCTGCAATGGTTGTAAAGCGCTCTGGGTCCCGGGGGACAATGCAAGACCATCCCTCAAATGTTTAAACAAATCGAATAAATCTCTTTTTGATAAAGAAGGGCTACGTGACCGGTCAATTCGCTCGTGCCGTTGTCCCCGCTCGACGTGACGCTCCGCCCGTAGCCCAGCATCCCGACGCCTCGCCTCGGAAGTGCTCCGTCGTTGACTGTCCGCCCGTAGCTCGCTGATGCGTCGCGATGCGTCGCGCAGATCTTCCACGGTGCGCACGTGTTCACGTTCCCGTCGAACTTCCTCCTCCAGCATCCGTAGTCGCTCACGTCGCAGCTCGATGTCCGGTTCCGGCCTACTACGGCTGGGGCTCCGACTTCGAAGGCGACTTCGGCTCTGTGTGGCAGAGTGGGCATCCCTTCGACTCGGTGTTGCGAGCCTTCGTCGCCCCGGAGGCTGCGACATCGCCTGAAATCTCACGTCCACGAATTTGAAAATCTAATTTGAGGTCTAACGCATTGGGAAATCGGGTTACATAGACTGGTAGTTCTCATTTGGGTAGTTAGTGTATAAATTATAAGGCCAGAGACCAGGGTCAAATTAAGTTCAAGATATCTGTATAGTTAAAAATATTTCCTAATACAAATCTAGAACAGTACAGTTCTGATTACAATAAACATTCATACTTGCTGATTGGCAAAAGTGTCCGGTCATGGTCCGGCTCTACTAGTTAATACAAGGTGTCATTATACACACAAAATATCTTTGTTCGTTACTTGGAACGTACTATAAACAATGTCGTAAGCAGATATCTTGCTGGCCGGTGCGTGATTGCGCCGCTTATAATGTATGCTTTAACCCATGTTATGAATAGTAAGTTTTAAGTTATATTATCACGCTGTTATTACAAATGGTACAAGTAGTGTTCGATTTTAAACTTAAAAATCCTTTGCTTATTTTCAACATGACCTCAAAATGATGATTGAAACACGATAGATAGAATTGGGATGTTATTAAAGTCAAAGTATTCACAAGGTATGTCACCTCTAAAATATAATCATGAGATATTAATTAAACCTTTGGAATATATAATTTTAACCGACGTTGCTCAACAAAATTCACAAAAATATTTAACGCAATAGAGTTTTTATACTTACAAGAAAACTCAGGGCGTATAAGTATAGGTAATATACATTTTCCTATATGTATTTATATGTATTTTCCTGTTGAAAAGAAATACTAGAGCATATAGTTATGACACTTGAATGCGTTCCTAGTTAAAACCAAAGAAATAATAGATATGCATGTGCAGTTGTGCACTGAGAAATGTTTTTAACTCACAATTGTTGATGCATCCGTCCTTTTCATTTTATATTCAACCAAAAATATAAGTACAAAAGGCAATATTAATTAATAAATCAGAGCTAGTTTAAATAATTGACGGCTTTTAAACTCGATAATTAACCGGTAGACTTACTTGAAACCACGGGTAATATCGTTAGCTAAAACGGTGAGGTTCTAAACTGGCTTCAAAACGAATTACGGACAAACAAAGGAAGCATACAATTTTGGGCGTGTACTTACGTTTTAATTGTTCTTGTCACTTCTGAAGTATAATAAAACAGTAGGTCGGCGGTACTTGAAGGGAAACTCCAACGACTTTAAACAGGTTTATTAACAACTTCGTTACGTCAATCACTATTAGGTACATCAATACTCCCATTAACACACAGCGCCACCTAGTGCCACACTAAGCAAAGCTTGTGTCGTGGACACTAGATAGTTGATATACTACATATGTACTTTTTTGTTTGTAAATACATACTTATTATACATATAAACATCCATGACTCGGAAACAAATGTCCGTGCTCATCACACAAACATTTGCTCCTACCGGGATTCGAACCCAGGACCCTAAGAACGTAAGGCAGTGTCACTACCACTACGCCAATCGGGTCGTCGGGTCGTCATCAATACTGGGACAACAACCATCTTAATAATAAAATTTGCGAGACGCCTTCGACGTCCAGCACCCGAAATCAGAGTGTCCGCTCGGGCACCAACTCCTGACCAAGAATCCCTCCGTAAGGGAAAATCCAGCGCTCTGATTGGCTCGCGACACGCCACGTCGGTCTCGCGATCCAAACAGAGAGCCGCTTCATAGGATATTGGCTCGTAAAAAAACCTGAAACCTAACAAATCTTTGCATTAATCGCTCTCATAATATATTCTACTTATGGTTTTCCAAATAAGGGCTTCCCTCGACAATTTGCCCATGCTGACTCACTGGATACGACTGCACAAATAGGTGTAAGTCGTATCTATTTTGTTTATTGTGTTTCTTATGTTTACTTTTTTTTACTAACATTAAGTTAAGACTTTACTAACAACATAAATGGATTGTATTTGATCTGAAATGTAATTTATGTTATTATCATTTTCGTTTGATTCCTTTGACACTTGATGACAGTCATACTCCAGCCAGGTCTAAAGTTCTCATCGGAGTGCATGAAATGAGCCGAAACACGATATAGCTGCTGTAAACTTTTGGGGACTTCTCGCTACTGTCTTCCATCTCCATCGTCAGATCATCGATGATGGTCGTACTCCAGTTAGGTTAAAGGTTCTCAATAAGTTCCTTGAAATGGTCCTTAGGTCGCTTTCAATCTAGACGGTTCGGGTCGTGCCGATGCGGCACCGACGCGGAGTGCGTTTGTCATACTGCGTACGGACGTTTCCTTTGTTTTCATACAAAGCGCGCGGTACAGCAACCGTGCGGCGTCGAAATGCGTTGCAGTACCGGCGCCGACACGAAACGTCTAAATTGTCTAAAGAGTTCTAAACACGATATAGCTGTTGAAAACTCTTGCGGATCTGTTGCAAGGCCAAGGTGACAATTTTGAAACCAAAATGTTTTAATCCTCCATTTTAAATTTCTTTATAATGTGGAAGGTTATCCACTTTTATGACACGGCCTCATAGGGACGTAGAGTTCGAAATTTAGTAATTTAGTAGTAAGTCACCGTATTATATTTGAAGGTTGAGGTTTCTAAAGCTTTGAAACCTTCAAATATAATATAGTGTCTTTCGAGACATTCCAATTTTAAAGTATTAGCACCAAGGTTTTATGTCAGTTCAACCTTTTTTGAATAAAATCTGATTGAGTTTTCAAAAATCTGTCAAAATAAATTGTAGTTTAAATCAAAAACTCTCGAGTATTGATATCAACTTCGAAACAAATCACCGCCATGGCCAAAATAATTGTCTACCCTGTTTAACCCCGTTAGTGGTTAATTTCAATAAAATACGAAACACCTCTTCCATCAATTCTGTTAAAAGGTTTGTGCAAAATTTCAAGTAGATTGGACCAAGGAATCACGTTGTTTCTTGCAAACTTTGCCCCCCTTTTTTACCCTCTTAGGGGTTCAATCTTGGAAAATTCTTATATACCAGATGCCTACATCATATAAAGAACACACCCTGCAAGTTTCAGGTCTCTACAATCAGCGGTTTAGGCTGTGCGTTAATCCATGAGTCACTAAAGCTAAATCGTCAGTCATTAAATCGTTATTTTGTGCGTATTCAATATTCACCTCAAAAATCAAATTTCAAGGCAACTGAGAAATTATATTTATCTGTATTAGATTTGAAGTATCTGTGGCAACTTTTAAAGGTTTACACTTCATTGAATTTTATTCTATAGGTGTGTGAAATTAATTAATTTTAAACATAAAACCCTCTTTTTTACGCCTCTGGATGTTTTTTTTTTTAAAATGCTGAAATATGTATTTTTTTATTTTTAATAATAATAAGTATTTAGTCTGAGTTTCATGATTCTAGAACAATCAAATTTTTTTTCCAAAATTTTCCATAATTTCTATAGCCTAAATGTTATTCTGAGTTTATTTAAATATATTAGTGAAGTTTTCATCAAAATCCGTACAGCCGTTTTTACGTGATGCGCGGTCAAACAAACAAACAAACAAACAAAAATTTTTAAAATGGTTTTAATATGTTCAGTTACTTATTTTAAGTCACCCTGGTCGGTTTTGTTTTTAAATCTTCAATGTACAGATTTTTTGGTCTCAACGATTTTATTATATGTATAGATGTTTATATAACCGTATTGGAGCTGTAACTTTCTGACTTGTATCGTTTATTACTATTAGTTGCAAAGGAGACAATTTTTTTTGTTTGGAGATTAGGCCCCCCACATAAACTGATCATATAATAACGAAACGTATATCGATTTCTTCCTTTTAATCTCTAGATTAAAGTGATTATATTAGCTAAGCCTTGTTTAGCCGGCCATACTGAGAATTTCGAAAATGAAAACGTGAATCCGACAATAACCTCAAAACGAGCAATATTGTCTAACTGGACAGTTAACGTAATGTAGTGTTCAATTACAAAATAGTGTAAACTAAGTTACTCATTCGCATCGGTACCACTTGAAAGGTTTTGATTTGATTTTCACGATTTGTAGACTGAAGGATTTATAATTTATTTAGAAATAGCGCAGTAGGTATCACCAAGCCGTTACATTGAAACGTTTCTCGTGAATCAATTGATAAAATGGTGACAATGGCACCAAAATACTTTCTGTAAGAAGTTCCGAAGAAAATCACAGACTGCCAGACAGACTCGGTGTGGAACTTCATTTATTTTAATATTGTTTGAAAAGTAAGCCTCCTTGCATCCCAAACACCATTAAAGCAATGTAATATTTTTTGAAAACACAACCATACTAGCATATATCCTAAAGAATATCATATATTTTTCTGGTTTTGTTTATTGCAGTGAATCATATACTTTCAGGCATTATAGAACTCGCGTTTAGCTCTTGTAGTCGCCTTAAATCAATCATTAACACACAAACTATAATAATATATTGTTTTTAGTGTAAGAGCTTATTCTTATTATAAAAAACTAATGCGCACATTGCACACACTTTCGATTGCATGATCAATTGTTTTAGCTCTCACCTTCCTTAAAGTCAGGGAATCCCCGTGACCCTGACGCACCCTGCTTGCGTCGCACGCATCGCATCATTAGCATCGGGTTGCGACCATAAACAAATTTAAACAAACACGTCGGATCTTTTGATTTTTAAACGCTGAGCTCGTAACTAATGTAAACTAAAACCCAAGGCGTAAAATTAAACCACAAACGTGAATATTATCTTGGGAGACTTGTACAATAAGCGCAATTTATGTTTATTCACAAGACATATACGGTGCGCCTATTGTAATTACTATTTTATCGATATTCCACTACAAAGAATAATTATGTAACAAAAATAATTTCGATGGCGGTGCCGGCGCCCCTATAGTCTTGGCACCTGTGTGCACCGCACACTTCGCACACAGGGGCGGCTCGGCCCTGTGTGGGATTAAGGTCGGGCACCTTGCTGGCCACTCCAACACAGGAATTTCGAACTCGAAAGATACTTTCGAACTGATGCGGCAACACGTGGTCGAGCATTATCCTGTATGAGCATGGATCCTTTGCCTACAAAACCAGCGTATGACATAACATGATGTTTCAGCTCCTTTTGAATGTCGCGGTGGACAGTCAAAGTGCCAAGACGAGGTCCGGTTACGAAATCAAGTTTGATTTTATTCATCCAAAAAGATACCTCTCCAAACTATCCATGAACCTCCTCCAAATGCTACTCTTTCCTCAATGCAAGCTTGCGCAAATCGCTGTCCCTTTTTACGGGCTACTTTCTGTGCACTTTCACATACTATAAAATAATTACATGATTATAATGTAATTTTTAAAACATCGTCACTCAAACAGCAAATAAAGGGCCGTTTTTTTGCATGCAAGTGTATGTTATCCTAGTCATACACTTTTATTATTTTATGTGACACATGTTTTGAGCAAATAATAAACTCTTTTGCAATAAAAACGGGCAGTTTAAATTTCTTTCTCTACTTCAATGCACACCGGTACATAATGGAAGTCCTAATTCCATATGCACAACCCGCATTGACTTGACTGCACTTGGGGAAGATTCCATTTTTATGGACGACAATGCTCGCCCGCACCGTTCTGGCGACGTGGAAGCGTCGTTTAGATTGGCTAGCTCGAAGTCCTGGCCTCAATCCAATTGAGCATGTCTGGGATGTTCTAAAGAGGCGGGTAAGATCAGTGCAACCTGCTCCACAAAACATCAGGGAGCTAAAAAGAGTCATTACAGAAGAGTGGGATGCCCAGAAGGATTCTTCAAACTGTGATTTTGGCAAGGGGAGATCACACTCGTTTTTAGCTTTTTAAATTTGTAACTTTACTTAAATAAAAAAGTAAAATAATATTCTTGTCTTTATTGCCGACCACTTTTTATTGTTTGACCGTGTACATCGGTTTTAAAGAATTCATCGAAATTTAAAAAGAAATGTCAGATTATTCACCTCCTGCGTATTAATTTACAAGATTATAAGTATACAGACTACGTCAAAAAATTCAATTTCATTTAATTAACTCAAATCGACCTCAGAACGTAAATTTCCTGAGTTGCCCGTTTTTTTTGCAAAAGAGTGCATATCTTATCTTATCGCTAAAAGACGTTTGTGTATGACGAGATTAATGAACGTGGCAGAGGCGAAAGAAGTGCCTGTGTAAGGGTCGTATTATCTGGATGATTGCAGAACAGAAAACTCAGACCTTTTAGGATGATTGGATACGTGATTGCTGATTGGCTAATCTAACTCATTCTCTACTCAGCGCATTCGTCGGTGCACAAAGGTCATATCAGTCAATCAGCGATCATACACGTGTTAGTAAAGAAAAGGGGGTAACTATTATGAAAATAAGATTTTTGACTATTTTGAATAGGTTTATATGTAAATAAATACTTGTTATAAATTGCTTGAAATTTATAACAAGTATTTATTTACATATAAACCATTTCAATATAGTTAAGATGTATTAATTTCAAGTATTTACCTTACATAAACCATTTCAGTAATTAAGATTCATATATGACAAGTATTTAAAAAGATTAATAAACGGCAAGTATTTACTTTAAACAAAATTAGAGTTTTATTAACATCGATACTAAACCTTTATTAACCCAGAAGGAAAATTATGGTGTATCAATTCAACAATTAAAGTACACGTAAATAATGATATCAGAAGTATAACTGATATCATTATTCAATCATTTCACACATTATTTTAGGAGAAATACAACATAGCAATAGTATATTTATAGTCATACATATACAACAATAAGAAACAGGAAAGAAATACTTAACTGGAGATCTGCTCGGTCCGAAGGCTCGACAAAGAATGATGCCCAACTCGTGAGAGTTCGCTGCACCCCCGCAGGGGGGTGCGGCAGGCGGGTTATGGGCATTGCCCTTGGTCCCGCGGGATCGATTACGCCCGTAAACATACGGGCGCCGTCCTTGGGTTGGCCGATATAGGCCTCGGCCGGTGGCGAGCGCGCTAACGCCGCTCGCCTGTGGGTTAGTGTCGCATAGTGTGGGTAGAGGGCGCCACGGTGTTAACCGTATCTTCACGCCGCCTCGGCGGTCTGTCACCGCCAGGTGGAACTCCCGGTGCCCCGGGAGAAGCCTAGCGGGTGATGACCAGCCAGAGGCGGCTGGGGCTGCCCCCTACCAGGAGAGGGGCCCCCGCCCACAGCGTTATCGAAGCTAGCCGATGCGCTCCGGGCTAAGGGGCCATGTATGTATGTGTGGACGGTATTGTGTTATAGTAACACCGTCCATGTTTGCGAGTACATAGCGCGCCCGCGCCGCTATGTAACGCGTGAGTGCAATCGAGTGTGGAGTCGTGCGGGTATGAGGTGGGGGGTGGACGTCGTGCCTATATTAACTTAGAACACGACGTTTCACCAAGTGTGTGTAGTGTGTGTGGAGTCTTTTTGGTGAGTGTGTCGCTTGTAATAAATACATAAATAAAAGCGACACGCTCAGGGGTCAATCCGGTGGGGTGGCGTCCTTCACGTCCGCTACTAAATCCCGCGGTAATCGTCGCGGGGGGCGCCCCGCGTCGGGCGGCCGTGTGTGCCATGGCGCTATCTCCTTGATATGCGGCCAGGCAGAGGCGTCGGCTCGCGTAAACATGTTGGACGCGAGGCGACCGCAGAAGTCCTCCAGGCTCTCGATGTTGAGGTCCCGCTTGACGACGCTGTTCCTCACGTAGCGTGGAGCTGCAACGATTTTCCTCAGCGTCATGTTTTGTTGTTTTTCCAAGTCCTTCCTGGCTTTCTCGCTCGTGAGGGCGAGCCAGGCTGGGGCGGCGTATGTGAGGAGTGGACGAATGTACGCTTTGTACACGCCCAGCTTGGCACGCAGCGGGAGGCGGGATGAGAGCACTGGGTGCAGCAGGAAGCGGGCGCTCCTGCTCTTCGCGACGAGAGTGCGGACGTGTGGCGCCATGGTGAGCCGACTGTCGATGGTGACTCCTAGGTATTTGGCCTGGTGGAGCCACTTGACGTCGGCGCCTTGCAGTTTCAAGGGTGGTGGCTGTTTGTAGCCGCCCACAGTCAGTGCCTGCGTCTTTCCCACATTCACCGACAACCTCCATTTGGAAAGCCATTCTGGCAGCAGCTCGAGCACGCGCTGCAGCTTGACTGCCGCGTGTTGCATGTTGAGTGAGGTGGCGATGTACGCGGCATCATCGGCGTACAGCGCGAGCGTGGTGTCCGGAGTCGTGGGGATGTCGTCGGTGAAGCAGGAGTAGCACCATGGGGAGACGCAGCTTCCCTGGGGCACTCCAGCCGCGATGGGGCGGGCGCATGATAGCGCTCCGTCAACCACCACCCTGAAAGTCCTGTCCTGTAGGAACGAGGAGACCACTCGTATCAAGCGACGGGGCGCTTCTGTCATAGACAGCTTGTACAGCAGACCGTCATGCCATACTTTGTCGAAGGCTTTCTCCATATCCAAGAATGCTGCAACTGCTCGCTCCTTCTTGTTCACAGCCGACGTGAGCAGGTGCAGCACCCTCGACAACTGGAGCGTCGTAGAATGCTCGGATCGGAACCCGAACTGTTCCTCGCGCGGCTGCACGTGTTTCTGTAGGTGTCGCAGCAGGAGTTGCTCAAACACCTTGGAGATGCAGGAGAGGAGTGTGATGGGCCGATAGCTTCCAGGCTTCTGGATGTCCTTGTGTGGCTTCGGTAGTAGAATGACGCGCCCCTCTTTCCACGCAGCCGGGAATACCCCGGTGCGCAGGATCCCTGTGAACAGGCGCGCGAGTGCCGCGACGGTGCGGTACGGCAACTGGCGCAGCGCTGTGTTTGTGATCCCGTCAGCTCCTGGGGCCTTTCTCGGCTTCGTCCGGAGGATGGCGCGTCTCACAGCGCACGGCGAGAAGAAGACTGGATCCTCTTCTGGAGCTATCGGCGAGGCAAAGTACTCCCCAAGGTGCCTCTCGACTGCTGCGACGTGCTCTGTGTTGGTAGTCGGGTTCGGCTGGAACTGACGCTCCAGGTGCTCCGCGAATATTTCGGCTCGGTCTGCTGCAACGTACCTGAGCGTCCCGTCGCTGTGGCGCAATGGGCGCACCGGGGCTGGGGTGTTCGTAAGCGTCCTGCACAGCTTGTGGATCGACGGCCAGTCACCCTCGGCCGCGTCGATTCGTTCCTCCCAGCCCGCGGCGTTGAACTCCTGCAGCTTGACCCTGACCTTCTCCGCCAGACGGTTGAGGTCACGTTTTACCGTGGGGCATCCTGTGTCCTGCCACCGCCTGCGTAGGCGCCTTCTTTGGGCGACGAGTTGCTTGATGTGGGCGGGGAGGGGCTTGTAAACAATCCCCCCCGGCGGCGTCGGCACTGTGGTTGTCGCCTCTTCTAAGGCGCGCTGGATGCAGGCGGTGAGCTCCTCCGCTAGTTTCTCAACGTCGGCGGCGGTCTCTACGGGCCAAGTGGGTGTGGTGGTCTCCAGTTTGTCCTTGTATACGTCCCAGTCAGTTATTCGACGTGGCGCGGGAGGCGAAAGTCTCGTCGGCATCTCTGATAGGACGACGAGTACAGGCTGATGATCCGATTGTAACTCGTCGTCGATCACTTGTTGGGTGAGCTGGCAACCGAGGCCCTGGTGGATCACGATGTCCAGCACGTCCGGGGAGTGCGCCTGGTTGTCGGGGTAGTGCGTTGGTGTGTCAGGGCCGGACACCGTGTATCCGTGGGCCTCTGCGTCCGTGAGGAGTCGTCCGCCCCAGGTATGCTGTGTCCGGCTATTCCAAGCCGGATGTTTGATGTTGAAGTCGCCGGCAAGGAGTGTCGGGTTCGGCGACTGTAGGACGCTTCTTAGCTCTTGCAGGCTGAAGTCCGTGTTCGGTGGTCTGTAGGCTGCGTAAATGTTCAAGTCCTTGCCGGCGACATGGAGTTGAACTCCCAACGCCTTGAAGGTCGTTGGGGTGACCTCTGGGAGCGGCTGATGGACGATCCTCCGGCTGACCAGCACCGCCAGCCCGCGGTAGATGTTGCCGAGCGGAGACTTTTCGTCCCTCCTGTAGGTGATGTACCCCGGGAACCTGATCCGGTCCGCAGGTCCCAGGAGCGTTTCACAGATGAGCGCCACGTCGATCCTCTGGTCCTTGAGGAGGAGGCGGAGGGGGGCGACCTTGTTCCTAAGGCCGCGGGCGTTCCAGTGTAGTATTCTCAACGAGCTAGCCATTGTACAATCTTAGTAGCTCGGCTAGCCCGTCGAGGATTACCGTGCCCGCGTCCTGTCCCTGCCTTATAGCTTGGATCAAATCCATCAGCAATTTGATGGCACAGGCCGTAAACTCTTTATTTCCTCCGTTATAGGTTTGTTGTTGTTGCGGTTGACGGTTGCTAGGAACTAGATGGCGCCACTGTTGCCTGCAGGCGCCGGTAGCGGTATTTTGTATTTGTTGGCTTTGTTGTTGTTGTTGTTGTGGCTGCGGTCCTGTTGTCTTCACCAGTTGTGTATGTGTTGAGGCCACGTCTGAGGATGGGGTAGGCTTGTCCACCCGCTTCCCCTTTTTAAATTTCAAGGCGCCTGCAGTTTTGGCGCCTGTCAAAATATTGGCGGCAATGTTTTCATCCATCGTAGTGTTTGAGGCGGCTAGGTGCGAGTTTGCGGCCTGTTTTTCGGCAGGGGCAGTGCCCGTTTCCTTTTGTTGTTGTGAAGTTGTTGTTGATGACGCGGGTTGTTGGGGAGCTTTAACCCTCTTCTTACCTCCGCGTCTCCTTCTCCTCCGCCTCGAGGCAGTGACATCCTTGTTTGTGGGCCCGTTGGCTGCCGCCATCAACGATGCGCTGGGGGCCTCATGGTCGTCCACATTGTTGTCGGTGCGGGGCCGGCGCTGGCTTGAGGTGATGGCGACAGTGCCCGCTCTCTTATTCAGCGCCTCCTTCTTCAGTACCGGGCATCTTGTGCTGCAGGCCGGGTGATCGCCCGCACAGTTAGCGCAGGTGGCCGGCTCCTCCCTAGGGCGCGGGCAATCACGCGCGGCGTGTTCCTCGCCGCACTTCACGCAGGCGAGCGGGCGGTGGCACTGGTGCGAGCTGTGTCGAAACTTCTGGCACCGGTGGCACTGCGCAGGCCCACGTTTACTCCTCCATGCCTCGACACGCACCCCCCGCATACACATGAGGGTGGTGGTGTCGTAGATTCTACGGATGTCGGTCTGCCTCCTCAGCACTGCGTGGAATAAGCAACCGGGTCGTCCGCCTCGCGCATTGATGTTGCGCACGTACTCCGGTTCGTAGCCCAGCAGGCTGAGCTCCTCCATGATTTCCGTTGGGTCTGTGTCCGCCGGCAGCCCTCTGATGGCCACCTTTAGGCTGCGCTCCGCTCTTAGTGAGTAGGCGAACCAACTGATGCCGTCCGACTTTTCCAGCTCGGTAAGATAACTCTGAGTCATCCTGTACTCGTTCTCGCTCTCCGGGAGGAACCTAAATCCCCCCTGGAAAGGCCGAGCGTTGGGTGGATGACCCAGCTTTATACTTAGTTGCCTAAAGTGGGCGGCCCAGTTGGGTAGCTTCTCCACGATAAGCGGAGGGTAGCGTGGCCGTTTCTCCTTGCCGCTCTTGACGGCAGTGTTTGTGTTAGCGCTAGCGCCTTGTGCAAGGGCTGCGGCGGGTGTCGTAAGTCCGGTGGTATCCTCTTGTCCAGTAGTGGGACGGCGGGCCGCTTCAGCGAACGTCGGCGAGCCGGCTCCCGCTCGACCGCGCGCGTCACGCTGCGGGAGCGGGGAGTCGGGGCAGGGGCGCTTGGCCTCCTCCGCGGCCTCGCCGTCGGAGCTACGAGGCCGACGCTGGGCCCTAGCTTCCGTGTGGTAGTCCTGTCCGAGGGCCAGTGCCTCTTCGGTGCACATGTCGCTACCTGAATCATACTCTGTGTACATGTGACTGACCTCATTTTCAGGAAACTCTGCAGGATGGTCGTAGGACGCCGTCGAGAGATCACTCCCCTCTCTCGACAGGCATGGAGAGAGTGCAGCTGGTGAGTCCCGGGCGGAGGCTCTCGGTGGCGGCGGCGACATTGGTACGTCCTGTCCACACGTCGATGCGGCGGCTGGGCCTGCCAGCAAGCGGTGTGGGACGGGCGAAGCATTGTGCGCGGCACGGCCCGTAGCGGGCGCAGAGCGCGCGGCGGCGGTTGAGCGCGCGTCGGAGCGCGCAGAGGTGAGCGCGGGTGGTGCGGGACGGACCGCGGCGGTCGCATGTCGAGCGTGGGGCGCGGGCGCCGAGCGTGGGACGGGCGAGGCCGTCGCGCGCGCGCCTTGCGAGTTTGTTCGTACGGCTGCGGTGCCTGTAGTAGTACGCGGATGGGCGCGGTTCGATCCCACAGGGCCCGGGGCCTGTGTTGGGACGGGCCTAAAAGCGGGTGGCCTAACGGGTACGGCGGGTTGACGCGGAGTCGGCAGTACCTGGCTCGCTGTCGGCGCCTGCGACAGCGGGGTGGAGATGGGTGGTGACGGGGTGCGTTGGGCAACTCCCGTGGCGGCTGTGTGCGCGGGTCGGGCACCGGGCGGCGAGCTTCCTATATTTGGGAGCGACGACGACCGGTCCCCCATCCGGTGGTCCATAGTTGCTGGTTGACGATCGGGTTTCAGACTCGGTGAGACGTACCGCAGCCTCACGATGGGCGAGGTGTTGCAGCCATCGGGCCTCGGTGGAATATTCCGTCGTTCTTTGTGTCCGTTGCGACGGTTTTTTCTTTGTTCACGAAAATAAATGGCTCGGGCGGTAGGTTGCGAACGCGAGATATTCGCCTACCCGCGGTCGGAGTGATTTTTTTTCGGCAAGGGCCAATCACAGCGCGCGCCAGCACGGTCGCTGGGATTTGGTTCGGCGGTGTCGCGGATCGCGGATCGGGGTCACATACGTTACGCATACGTGGTGTGTCTCAAGCTAATCCTCTGATGCCCAAGCGGTTGGGTTCTAGCTTTTATAGGCAGTAGTAAACAAGTGACGTCATCGAGCCGTCGGTACAAAGAAAACGTGTTCAAAATTGATCATTTTGACTATTCTTTACTTAATTTATTTAACTAAAGCAATATAACTGTATCAAAAACTATAATTGTAGATATCGTTATAAATAAATAGTGTAAAAGTAGTTTTAACAATGATTTTATGATTTGAGTCACAACCGAAACAACTTCCGGAATCAAGCAAATTGAATTTTACTCAAATAATTAATGTGGATAAACAAAAATATAGTGCTAAAAATGTAAATATATAACACGGCCATTCTGATATGTACTTCGTTCTCGAAGTACATTTTTGAAGTATAATTAATTTCATACGATAATCATATAACAAAAAAAAATCAAGTAAATTAAAGATTAGAACAATGTGGTAATTCTGCTATGTACTAAGCACATTTCTAGCAATCAATTACTTTGTTTTATTATTGGCACAGCCACAGGTATAGGCACAGCCACAGCCACAGACACAGCCATAAGCACAGCCACAGGCACAGGCACAGCCATAAGCACAGCCACAGGCAGAGCCACAGGCATAGCCACAGGCACAGCCACAGGCATAGCCACAGGCACAGCCACAGGCATAGCCACAGGCACAGCCACAGGCATAGCCACAGGCACAGCCACAGGCATAGCCACAGGCACAGCCACAAACAGTCATTATTCATAATTATCAGTATTAAGGGACCTAAATAGCATCTTCAACAGTAGCATTTTCATAGACCATTTCGCCTGGCCAAAATCGGAGCTTGTCCTTAGAAATTATGAGATTCCTTTGACCTCTGCCACGCAAACTATAACGATCATTGTTTAAAATTTCATGAATTTCGTACGGCCCCCTAAATTTTGGTTTTAGCTTTTCGTGCCGTCTATGATCCTGATAAACATAAACAATATCCCCAACATGATAAGTTTTTTTTTGTCGGCGTACTGTATCAAAACGTTCTTTAAATTTTTGTGCCACTATCCTAAGACGATTGTGAGCAAGCTCTCGATCTGCTAGAACGTCATAATCTTGCTGAGCAGCGTGAACACCATAAATTTCGTTTAAACGAGCCTGAACACAAGGTATATTTGCATTACTACCAACTAATAGTCGTATAGGGGAAAAACCCGTAGATTTTTGAATGGTCGTATTTATGGACTGCTGTACTTTCCATACTTCGTTCGGCCAATCTGACACATTACCACACCTAGTAGTCAGCATATTGATTACAGTTGAGACGTATCTTTCGGCTTGACCATTACCCCGTGGTGTCCCGGTGGCTATCATGTGGTGCTCTATTTCTAAGTCTCGAAATAATGAACGGACTAAATTGGAGCTAAAGTTAGTACCGCGGTCAGTTACTACTAACGACGGGGTACCAAACAGGGTAATTGTGTCCCGAATCACAGGTACTAACTCATCGGCCCCCAAAGTTTTAAGCTTATTTAGGATGCAGAATTTAGTAAAGCCGTCAATAATAAGCAAAATATACTTATAACCATCTGCTGATTGAGGGAAAGGCCCTGTACAATCCAAGTGAATAGTATGGAAAGGCACCGCTGACTTATATATTGGGTGTAATAGTCCTTCTTTTGGGCCTGTATGCCCTTTACGCTCTACGCAAATTAAGCAATGGTATAAATATTTTTTAACAAATGCTGCCATAGATGGAAACCAGAAATTTTCTCTAATTTTAACTAATGTTTTATAAAAACCAACATGACAATTTTCGTCGTGAAACAGTCTCAACAAAGGAATTCTATTGTTTCTGGGAACAAACAACTTCGGTGAAGCGTTCGGATCAGCCTTGTAATATAATAAATTATTTAATACAACGTACTGGTTTTCATCCAAATCTCCTACCTCAGCCCGTTGAATTAACGAAAGAGTTTCCGGGTCACTCTGCTGAGCTATTTCAAGCCAAGATCGAGAGTCATTTGAAATTAGGTTTACTGAATGGAACGAACAAGCGGGGGTAGTAGGGATGGGTACCTCAACAGGGTTACGACTAAGAAAGTCAACGTGGCTGATGTATTTGCCCTTTCTATAGACTATCTCAAAATCAAAGTCCTGCAGATACGTCCACCAACGTGCTACCCTCGGAGATAAATCTTTCTTATTTGCCGTAGATTTAATGGCATTACAATCGGTTATGATTTTGAATTTTATACCTAATAGATAAACTCTAAATTGTTTTAAAGAATTATATATAGCCAACGTTTCTAAATCATATGAACTATATCTAGATTCAATTGAAGAAGTACGTTTACTAAAATATGCTACGACTTTATTGACATTATTATTATCTTTTTGCAATAGAATGGCGCCGTAACCTAGAGAACTAGCATCCGTATGCAATTCAGTTGGCAAATCGGGATTATAAATGCTTAGTAATGGTTTGGAAGTTAGACATTGTATTACATAATTTCGAGCAGCCTCTTGTTTATACCCCCATTCCCATTTTTGATTGTTACTGGTTAATTGGGTGATACAAGCTGTACGGAAAGCGAATTCAGGAATGAATTTTCGGAAATAGCTAGCGAGGCCCATAAACTGGCGCACTTGTTTTACAGTTCTAGGTGTAGGAGAATTTACTAGGGCTAAAACCTTATCATTACTTGGTCTAACTCCCTCCTTCGATATATGCCGACCTAAATATTGAATTTCATTAACAAAAAATTTGCATTTACTTAAGTTTATGGTAAATCCGGCTATAGAAAGTGCTTCTATTGTGAGTTCTAAATATGAAAGACCCTCCTCAATACTGGTAAATGGAATCAACAAATCATCAATATACGTTAGCAAAAATTTCAAATGTTGAACCGCTTTGGTTATTGCCCGTTGAAAAACAGCTGGACCGTTACAAATACCGAATGGCATTTTTAAAAATTCGTAATGTCCATCGGGTGTTATGAAAGCTGTATATTTTACTGAATCTAGGGCTACAGGAATTTGATAAAAGCCATTCTTCATGTCTATAGATATAAAGAATTTTGCATTACCCAAACGGTCGATTTGATCTTCAATTAATGGT
This sequence comes from Xestia ashworthii, assembly GCA_950022955.1. NCBI lineage: Eukaryota > Metazoa > Arthropoda > Insecta > Lepidoptera > Noctuidae > Xestia > Xestia ashworthii. Next base: position 24,781,977 of record OX465558.1, on the reverse strand, counting down.
AGTGGGTACCTGTCTTTTTCTATTAACTTATTTAACGAACGGTAATCAATACATAATCGATCATCGCCCCCTTTTTTCTTAACTAGTAAAATTGGGCTAGCAAATGGCGAGTGACTTTCGCGAATGATCTTTTTGTCAAGTAAATCTTTAACTATTATGCTTACTTTCTGTCTTTCAATGGGGGCTAACCTATACGGTCTATAATTTACTACTTCACCATTTTTAAGTCTCAAATGTAATTGCCCAGTTTGAACATTACCAATATGAGTAGGTGTAGGCAAAACGTTAGGGTGTTTTTTAAATATTTTAATAATACTTTCTTGTAAATTGGTGTCCAAATTCTGTATACAAGATTGAAGCTCATCAAAAGCATGGTATGGATTATCATTCGCTAAGTATATAGTAGCATCTGAAGCCAGTTCCTTCCATGCTAGCCTACAACCTTCGGAATCTACTGTAATTTGAATGTCTGGGTGACTAACTACATTCCTACCAATAAGAAGTTCATATGGAAAATCTTGGTCACGGGCCACATGTAAATCTAGCTCTATACAGACGTCTTCGAATTTAACCGGCACTGTGATAATTGCAGAAATATGTATTTTCCCGTTACCTATTCCATTTATGTATTTTGAGCATGGCAAAAAAACACAATTTAGTCGTTTGGCAATAGATTCCCGTATAATGCTACAACTTGCTCCTGTATCGACAATAGAGTCTATTGACATGTTGCGAATGCTGACACTAGTAGGCTTAAAATTTGAAATATTACTTAAAATATTGACTCGATTATCTAGTCATTGATTTTTTTCAGAGTTTAATTGCTTTTTGTCCGAATTAACGCGATTAAAAAAACAAGTGGTTTCATCATGTCCTATCTTCTTACAAACTGTACATTTTTTAACATTCTGAGGTGAAGAAGTTGGTTCGCTAGTTTTAGTGCACTGTGAGCGGAAATGTCCCTTCTCACCACATGTAAAACATTTTTTATCCTGAAATTTCTCTTCGAATTTTGGTATTGGCTTGAAACGCTTACTATGTCCAGACGAATCATCAGGCGATTGATCTAATGGTCGCTTTTTAGTCTTTACATAAGCAGAAAACAAAGCTATTAATTCTGATGTTGTCCTAACACTACTGTTGAAAGATGCCATTTTCACATTATTGTCTCGAATACCTCCACATACCAGTTCTATTAACTGAGACTCAGAAAATACAATTTTAGTGTTCTTTAATAACCTAAGCTTCTCTCTTGCATACTCGCAATAAGAATCAGCATAGTCTGAACAATATGTTACAGCTTTATATAATCGTGCCGAGAGATTTTTCTTTTCCGGGTACAGTGAAATTAATTCAGTACTGAAAATTTCCCATGACCGACCTTCCTGAGGTTGCCAGGACTCGTACCATACTAAAGCAGAGCCCTTGAGGGCCTTACCTGCTTTTGCGACTTTAGTTAAACCGCTCCAACCAAACTCTTCTCCAAGCTTGTCAATGTCTGCACACCACGCCGCTGCGCCGCTGTCGGTAGTGGCTGGATCAAACATCGGGAGAGCGACGTCATCCTGCCGATTCTTGCTGGATAACGCTTCTTTGATCGCAGTTAACAGCCCTTGAAGAATCTCTTTATCCATTTCGGTTGCGACACAAAGAACCTGGAAATATAGTAAGATTAGTATGGTTCCTGTAATCCCACTTCTGATGTTAGTAAAGAAAAGGGGGTAACTATTATGAAAATAAGATTCAAGCAATTTATAACAAGTATTTATTTACATATAAACCATTTCAATATAGTTAAGATGTATTAATTTCAAGTATTTACCTTACATAAACCATTTCAGTAATTAAGATTCATATATGACAAGTATTTAAAAAGATTAATAAACGGCAAGTATTTACTTTAAACAAAATTAGAGTTTTATTAACATCGATACTAAACCTTTATTAACCCAGAAGGAAAATTATGGTGTATCAATTCAACAATTAAAGTACACGTAAATAATGATATCAGAAGTATAACTGATATCATTATTCAATCATTTCACACATTATTTTAGGAGAAATACAACATAGCAATAGTATATTTATAGTCATACATATACAACAATAAGAAACAGGAGATCCGCTCGGTCCGAAGGCTCGACAAAGAATGATGCCCAAGCGGTTGGGTTCTAGCTTTTATAGGCAGTAGTAAACAAGTGACGTCATCGAGCCGTCGGTACAAAGAAAACGTGTTCAAAATTGATCATTTTGACTATTCTTTACTTAATTTATTTAACTAAAGCAATATAACTGTATCAAAAACTATAATTGTAGATATCGTTATAAATAAATAGTGTAAAAGTAGTTTTAACAATGATTTTATGATTTGAGTCACAACCGAAACAACTTCCGGAATCAAGCAAATTGAATTTTACTCAAATAATTAATGTGGATAAACAAAAATATAGTGCTAAAAATGTAAATATATAACACACGCATCGTCGTTGTTCGCGCGTTGTCTAACATAACCTGGGGGGGTGCTTGGTCTAATTTAGCTATTTCATATTATAGTACTTAGTTGTAGTAACATTTGTTTTCTTTTTTATTTTGGTTAACGGCCTCGGTTGATGCTAGTTTTCTTGACTTACACCGATAAAGTTATTGGCAAAGAAACAGTCCCCATATTGATGCCTTTCAGTTGGTTTACTTGGGCGATAGAACTAACTGAAGCACTCTATGCGCAGGGCCCCGGCAGCTGCTACCTCTTCAACTGTGGGCCCCCGGAGGATTTCCGCTGCAAGTTCACTGCACACAACAACTTCAGCAGCGGTGTGCTGGCCATCAGCCGACGCCTCGCCGAGCTGCAGGACCAGGAGCGCCTCGAGCACCACGAGCAGGAGCTCGCCAACCTGAGGTCACTAGTCACTACCCATTGCACTTTGTACACTACTCAGCAGCGGTGTGCTGCCATCAGCCGGCGCCTCGCCGAGCTGCATGACCAGCTTTCCCATTTAAATTAAAAAACTTAGGAACATAAAGATGTGTCGTGTGCACTGTGCAGGAGCGGCGGCGCCACCAGCAGCACAGCCAGCACCACGACAGCTAGCACGCCGCACCCCCCGCCTCCGCCGCCGCGTCCCTCGCCGCCACGCAACGACCACCCTGCAAGCACGATACGTAAGCATCACAACACTCGACCTCCCGACCTACACATATGCATATAACTATGGGCTATAGCCCGTACAGTCACAACAAGCCAGCAGAAGCTGCGGAAGACGCGAGGCGTGGGGTCGTGGCCGACATGAACCCTTGCCTACGGCTCCTCGAACTTTTTTTGTCACTTGGCGAGACGACCCAAGCAAACCGACCGACCGACCGATTAACCGACTCATTTTAACAGTTCGTTTGTTACATCGATTAACCGACTCATTTTAACAGTTCGTTAAGACGAGAAGAGACGAGACAAGAGTGTCAATAGATGCTTTTATCTTTATAAGAGGGATTTTTGAGTTATGTTTTTTAATGGAGCATCTTTTTATACCCTTGGTTAGACCTCTATTTTTCAATTTAATTGTTTACAAGTATTTTTTATGTTAAGCATAGGAAAGCACAGATTGTATAAAAGGGTAATTACATGCAGTCTATCGAAGGTGTCACTTGTTGTTTGAGCTTCGTAAACTTTAGACAAAGAGAGACTTGAGATACAGTTAATTATATTTCGTCACTGAGCTCTCTATTTTTAAACCAAAACCTATGAATGTCTTTAAGTTATTGAAGATCAGTTTCCACGCTAACCGTTATTGACTGTGCTGTTTCATGGCCTTTTTTTCGCTCATGCGTAGCAGACACACCCCCTGTGTGTCAGACTTTTAATGACTACAACCCATCCATGTTCCTTCTCAGCCCTTTGTGTACCAGGGCTGCGGTATCACTCTCGAACAGTCCCGCAGCCCCGGCAGGCATCGGCCCTTGCGAACCCCTTCCTCATGCTGGCATCTCTTTGAGGCGCGCGTGAAACACGAATACGCTGTCGACACGGTCTGTCTTCAAAAACGGACGGACGGCGAGCTAACCCATAGCTCACCATCGTGCTTCGCAGAAGGAGGTGGCTTCCCATTCCGTCTCGCTCCGGACCATGGATTGAACCAGTGCAGGACGCGAGAGGTCGCCGCCGCCGATCGCCGCTACAAGGACACGGCAGTGCTCCGCCCACGCGAGGCAAACCTCCACTGTGTGCTCCAACGTGTCCTCCGGTTGATCCTCACAATGGTAACACCCGGGCGTTTCCTTTCGCCCGATTCGATGTAGGAACCTCCCGAATCAGCCGTGTCCGGTGATTCGATGACCTGTGTGAGGCGGAGCTAAAAGACTTATCGCCATTATTGTGGCGTGCCCTGCACCATGTGACCATAAGATCACGCTGGAGGTCTGTCCACTGAGCGGCGGTTTGCAGCGGCAGCGGAGTTTCCTCCCGCGTAGCGCCTCCGCGCGCCTTTCATGCAGGCGCGCGAGGACTATCGCCTCCAGATCCCATGGCGGCAATCCGGCGAGGAAGCTCGCCGCACCGCCGGAGATCGTGCGGTATCCACGAACTAGCCTTAAGGCTACTAACCTTTGGGGCGCGTTCAAGTAATGGAGCCACCCATTACTTGAACGCGCCCCAAAGGTTGGTAGCCTCCGTCGCCTCAAGGAACGTGCCCACACCGGGGCCCCCGTAAAGGGCCGTGGAACGCACGAACCCCATGTAGAGCCTACGGCAGGAGGCGTCCCCAACCTTGACCCCCCAGATTGGGAAGGAGCCGCCTGAAGGCAGCCCCGGCCCGTTCCAGTTTGGAGACCAAACGCCGGAAGTTCTCCACGAATTTCCACCGGCTGTCGAAGACGAGTCCTAGGCACTTCAACGTCGACTCGACGCCGATGGATACCCCTCCCACCGTCAGTGAGGATCCCGACGGTGTCCCATTCTAAGGCCAATGAAAGCACATGGCTTCGGACTTATGGAATACCACCTCGAAACCCAGTTGCCGGATCCTCTCAACAACTATTGCAACCCCGTGTGTTATGTTTTCGGCCGCCGCCTCGTGCAACCTTCCCTGTGCCAGAAACAGCATGTCGTCTGCGTAGCAGACTACGCTGACGCCACTAGCGAGGTCAGCACGCAGCATCCAGTCGTAACCGATTTTCCACAGGGGCGGCCCTAAAACCGATCTCTGTGAAACGCCGCACGATATCTCTCACCGGTTCCATTCTCCGCTCACCGCTGCGACCGGGGTAGATGACGGCCCTGTACGTCAGGTAGTCCCTGACCAGACGACGGAGGTAGGTCGGCACCGGAGTGCCTCCCTGATGCAGCTCCAGGGCATGGACTTGAAGGCGTTGGCGATGTCGAGAGACACGAAGACAACCCCTCCTTGGTACACCGTTTCCCCCGCCGTATCTACCGCCACTCTCGGGTCTACCCCAGTCACTTCCGTGGGCCAGATCCCTGCCCCGCAGGACAGCCTCGCGGAGGGCGGTCTTCGCCGCTCTGTATTCCTCATACAGCTCCGCCTCAATGGCAGCCGCATCCGGTGGGTGAATGCGGAGGCTGCGATGCCTGGCGTACAGGTGCCGAGCAGCAACACACGCCTCCGTCTGTCACGCTTGTTTCGTGGCCCGAAAGCGCTAAATAGTGCATTGCAGATTTATTAGCGTCGTGTATGTTACTCACTATTAAGGCGCAGACACATGACTTTTAGTGATTTTAAATTGATCATCTAGGCTAATTTCTTTGAAAAAAATATATGTTATAGGTACTAGACCATTTCTTTCATAATTTCATATGTGAAAATGTGAAGAAATATTTTAGTGTATTTAATTTGTGAAGTAATGTCTAACGCGGGAAAAAAACGATCATCACGCAAAAACTATTGGGCGTATTTGCATGAAACTTAGATCATCTCAAAGACAATTTAATGCCCTTTATATTAGTATACGGCTTTTATCCGTATTGTGTATTGTAGCTGTGTGCACATCACACAGCTACAATACCTTATCTCTGTGGACGTTGGTTCGCGCAGGATCTCTTCGCGTTTATCTTCTCCTGGTACATAAGCTGATTTTACTCAATCAAAGTCTGTGGCACTAAATAGCCGTAGCCAGCCAGCAAGACGTAACCGGCTGTGGCAATATTCTCTGATTTATTATCTCCTGGTACTCGTTATGGAGGAAATGAGTGGCAAATCCCTTTCCGAATCGAACATTTCCGAACAACTCGAACAAACCACCCCTCCTAACTTCGTATCTCGGCGTTACAAGAGGTCGGTTGAGGATCTTTATAACTACGACTCCGACTTTCGCGCTTTCAAGGAGGAAGTCAAAGAATTAATATCATCTTTAATGGCACCACAACAAGAAAAGATTAAGGAAATCTACCAGACTCTGATGGAAATTAAAACCACAAATAGCAACATAGAATCCTCTGTGTCTTTTCTGGCGGCACAAAATGAAGAACTAAAGTCCAAAATTGAGCGTCTCGAAGAACAAACCAAAAATGATAGGAACTGCATCACAATTTTAGAGGACAAAATAGAAGACCTGCAAAGAGGTAGCAGAAAGGCGAATTTCGAGATCAAAAATGTCCCAAAAATTGTTAAAGAATCCAAAGACGACCTGATAAAAATGACATTATGTTTATCCAATCAAGTAGGCTGTAATATCACAAAACAGGACATTAGTGACATATACCGAGTAAGAAACAAACGAACTAACACAAAAAATAGCCCTATTATAGTTGAGCTAAAGTCGACAATTCTTAAATCGGACCTATTGAAGTCAACTAAAACTTTTAATAGAAAACAAAAGGGAAAATTATGTGCGAAACATCTTGGTTTTAAAACCGATGAGAATACACCAATATATATATCGGAACAGTTAACTACTATAGGAGCCCGACTGCACTTTCTTGCACGTGACCTGGCAAAATCTAAGGAATATAAATACTGCTGGACAGCCTACGGGAAAGTGTATATCAAGAAGGATGATGATTCCCCTACTATTCTAATAAATTGTGAGTCACAGGTACATAACCTCCTACAGCTTAAATGACTAGATTTCATCTTGCAAGCGACCTACAGTTGTTATTCTATTTTATTTTATTTTATTTTCTTACTATATTTCACCTATTTTTTAAATTTTCGATGGTTTTTTAAACTCTCAAAATTAATTAGAATTAAGTTAAATACTAAGTTAAAAAATAAGTCCTGCTTTGTTTACCAATTGCGCCCTAACACTCATTCTTCATCACTCAAACCCACATTCAATCCAGTTACCAAATTCATAAACTTTCACACCACATATACCTCTACACATCCACAGACACACACACCCACCCTCACCCACACATGTAAAAATAATACGAATATGATTACGTTATCCTGCATTTATAAAACTTATCTAAATGGATAATACTCTACTCACTTTGAATGACATCGACAATTCCGAAATCGCTCAAGTGTTTGACTGTAATATTGCTGACTTTCCTAAGCATATAGCCCATAACTCTTCCGGCTTTGCCATTGTTTCACAGAATATTAGATCTGTCTACTCTAACTTTGATGATCTTCAATTAAATTTACTCAATCTTGGAACTGATATTGATCTGGTAATATTAACCGAATGTAGGTTAAATTCAAATAAACCAATACCTCAAATAATTAATTACGAGTCGTACCAAACTACAAATCATCTGAATAAGGCTGACGGAGTAGTCGCCTATATTAAAAGCACACACAGAAACAAAACACGAGAAGTTAAGTTAGCTCATGCGTCTTGCTTAGAGATTCATGTTGCGCCTGAAATTATAGTTGTTGCGATTTATCGATCCCCTTCAACTGCAAACGCAGACCAATTTATTCACTCCTTAAACAACCACCTAACCACGCTTGCATCAACTAAAAACATAATAATCACTGGAGATATAAATATTAATTTGATATACGATGAAAATGAGCAGTCACAGGAACGTACAAATGATAAATGATAAATGATAAATGATATTTATTCAGTAAGTAGGTTTTCTCAAACACTTTTACACGTCATGTTTTTAAACTAGATGGGGCCGGTGTTTCGTACCTGACTACTCTGAGAAGAAACAGCCGAAACAAACTCAGAGGTCATAGTCTCTTTTAAAGTCCAGACAATCTTGTTCAACTCACATGAGAACTATGCAGATTAGTGTCTGAGATGGTCTTTTGAAGAAAGAACCATACAGATTTGAGTGGACCTGTCCAGTCAGTGCAAGCATTTGTCAGTTATCGTGTAGCTCGACCTTTAACTCAAGGAGCTCAACGAAACGACGAACAATACCAAAGAAAGGACATTTGGGTAGGTCGCTTATAGTACTCAAACTGCCAGACAGTCGTGGGAAAAAAAAAACAACAATAAGTGACCCACAAGGTCCTCACATTCACAATAATTAAATAAAATAAATAATAATATTACAATTCAAATTCGAATGTCAATAAAAATACGAAATGTCAAACACACAGATAAAATAAACAAAAATAAAGTAAAAAATAATAAAATACTGAACTAAGTATTCATGTCAAATCATTAAATGTCATGACAGTCACAAGTAAATATTCATGTCAAATAAACACACACATAAAAAATAAAAATAAGTAAAGTAAAAAAAAATAATAAAATACTGAACTAAGTATTCATGTCAAATCATTCAATGTCACAGTGTATAAAATAAAGGAATCAATAATAAACAAGCGAAGCCCGAAATTTCAACATTCACAGAGCAAATTGGAGCAGCTTAATCCCAAGCCTTTTTATCTTCGAGATAGTGATTAACATGATAGAAGGCTTTCAGGCATAACTTCCGTTTTATAAACGATTTGAATTTAGTTAGGCTTAGTGCTTGAATATGGCTCGGAAGTTTATTGTAAAAACGTATACATTGGCATTTGAACGTACCCCCTATTTTTTTGAGCCTCGTTGCAGGAATAATAAATTTGTGTTTGTTCCTCGTATTTATGTTGTGGATATCACTGTATTTTTTAAACAAATTAATATTTTTGTGTGCGTACAAAAGGTTTTCATAAATAAACTGAGAGGGCACAGTAAGAATATTAATCTCTTTAAATTTTTCTCTGAGGGAGTATCTGGGACTTAGTTTATAAATTGAACGAATTGCCCTTTTTTGTAAAACAAATATTGTTTGAATATCGGCGGCATTGCCCCACAAGAGAATACCGTACGACATCACGCTATGGAAATAACTAAAGTAAACTAAACGGGCTGTCTCTAAATCAGTTAATTCACGAATTTTTCTAACGGCGTATGCTGCAGAGCTAAGTTTTTTCGACAATTTGTCTATGTGCGGGCCCCACTGAAGCTTTGCATCCAAAGTTATGCCTAAGAACACTGTGCTATTTTCCAGTTGCAACTCTTCATCCTTAATTAGTACAGTAGTTTCAACTTGTCTTACATGGGGTATCGTAAACTTAATACATTTAGTTTTTTTCTCATTTAAGAGTAGATTATTAACATTAAACCAATTAACGACTTTTGCCAGGGCGCTATTAACATTATCCATAACTGACTGCTGACGTTTGAGTTTAAATAAAAGAGAAGTGTCGTCTGCAAACAATACTACGTCATGATTATCCTTTATGAGGTAAGGCAAGTCATTTATGTAAATCAAAAACAAAAATGGACCAAGAATTGAGCCCTGGGGTACCCCCATTTTTACCACGGATCCGGGAGATCTTTTCCCGTTAACATCAACTCTCTGAATCCTGTCACTCAAATATGAAGTAAGAAGATCCAGCGAGGCGTTACGGATTCCGTAGTGGTGTAGTTTCCTGATTAATGTTTCATGAAGAACGCAATCGAAAGCTTTAGATAAATCGCAAAAAATTCCCAAAGCATCGCATTTGTCCTCCCAAGCATTATAAATGTGTCCTAAAAGTTCAACACCGGCATCAGTAGTTGAACGACCCCTTGTAAAACCGAACTGTTTATTATGCAATAACTTATGTTTATTGAAATAACTTTGCATTTGTTCCAAAATTAATTTTTCAAAAATTTTACTAAAAGTGGGTAGTACTGAAATGGGTCTATAATTAGTGGGGTCTGATGTACTACCCGATTTAAACAATGGTATTATTTTACTATATTTCATTAGATCAGGAAACTTACCACGGTCAATACAATCGTTAAATATTACAGCTAAACAAGGAGCTACAACGTTTATAATGGATTTAGCAACGTCCACAGAATGACCCCATAGATCGGCGGTCTTTTTAACATTTAAGGTGTGAAAAGTTTTAATAATATCTTTACAGGTGACATAATGAAAGTTAAATTCGGAATCACAGACTGAAACGTTTTCCCTTAGTAAAGACTCGGCAGCAGCAGGTGACGAGTTAAGCGATTTAGTAGTCGATACGGGAATATCTGCAAAGAAATTTTCAAAGGCTGTGGCAACTTGAGTGTCTGAATTTAAAATATTATCGCCAATAGCAAGGCTGTAGTCACTATTTCGGTTGCAAGACCTTCCCGTTTCGCTATTAATAATGTTCCATGTCATTTTAATTACATTACTACTATTTTTAATTTTTGAACTCAAGTAACGTGACTTTGCTAAGAAACAAACTTTTTTAAATAATTTTGAATAATTCTTAACATACAAATTAAATTCTACAGTGTTTGTATAAGTCCGCTCTTCATACAGTTCATAAAGTCGTTTTCGACTCTTATGAATACCAATGGTGGCCCAGTCATTGAAAGAAGCGTTACTATTTACCGAGATTGTCTTAGGGACAAATGTGGTTTCAAATTGTGCGCAATACATGCTGAAAAAATCGTTATAGTGTTGATTGGGATCATCACTAGCTGACAAAAGTGGTAGTTTTGATAAAAGTTTAGTTTTCAAAGTTTCCAGGCGATTTTTACTTTTTGGATTAACAAACAGACTTAACTATCTCAATATGCTGGCAATGCATGGTCTACTTCCTGGCCACTCGCTTCCCACGAGAGCCAAAACCTGTCTTGACCATTTTATAATAAAACTCAAACCTGGTAACCAAACTGCATGCATTGCAGTTATTCACACGACCATTACTGACCATTTCATGACTTTCTTAAAAATCTCAAACCATTCTAACTTTAAAAGATGCTCAAAAACAAAAACAGTATTTAATTCGGAGAAGGGGCTTGAGCTCCTCAAGGCCAGTAACCTACCGGACTTATTAAAACTAGATAACCCAAACACTCTCACTAATAACCTAATCGAAATACTACAAAATTGTATCACACTCAGTACAATTACTCTGAATATACCTTTGAAAAATAGAATCCTAAAACCATGGATGACAATTGGCTTATTGCGCTGTATTTTTAATAGAAATTGCATGCAAAAGAGACTTAGGCTTGACCCATACAACGAGGTGCTAAAAATCACATACAAAAGGTATCGTAATTACTGTTGTACCATTATTCGTAAACAAAAACGGAAACATGATAGAGATCAACTTTCTAAAGTGGACAGGAATCCTAAACAAACGTGGACTATCATTAACAATATAACACAACGCAAACCTAAAAAAAACAAATAATTCAGAACTGCTAGAGATACTCTCTACCCCTCAAAGCTCTGTTGACAAGGTTAATGACTACTTCTGTAACATAGGCAAACTTCTTGCTGAAAACATCACAACTTCTCAGTCCTCAGCATTAAATAACTTCAACCCTAACTCGTCCTCGGCAGACAAGCCTTTACCCACATCTTTTGTTCTTCTCGACACAGACCCTGACGAAGTTCGAGCCATTCTAATGAGCTTGAAATCTGATAGCGCTCCCGGATGGGACAAAATACAAGTAAATTTTCTAAAATCAGCCCACGAACAAATTGTACCAATCATAACTCACTTAATTAATCTATGCTTCAAGCAGGGGCTTTTCCCGGACGCTTTGAAAGTAGCCCTTATAACCCCTGTGTACAAGTCTGGAGATAAGTCTGACCCGTCTAACTATAGACCAATTTCGGTCCTACCCGCTATTTCAAAAATCCTTGAGAAACTGATTAACTCACGCCTAATTAAATTCCTCTCAAAATATAAAATACTCTCGCCTTCTCAGTTTGGGTTTAGACAGGGAAAGTCTACTGAGGATGCAGTTCTGTCACTAACTTCTGCCCTGGTGGACGGTGTAGATGGTGGAGCTAAGTGTCTTGCTGTTTTTCTTGACCTCAAAAAGGCCTTTGACACAGTGTCAGTCCCCTTACTTTTACAGAGGCTTGAACACATTGGCATAAGGGGACCCACTCTTGAACTTTTTAAATCTTACCTCAACAATCGCAAACAAAAGGTTAAAATTGCGATGTACACCAGTACCGAGTCAACGGTCACTTTCGGAGTCCCGCAGGGCAGTGTCCTTGGGCCGACCTTATTCCTCATCTACATTAATAACCTCTGTAACATGAAGATTGATGGTGGGCTCATTTTCTCATACGCCGATGATACTGCCATTGTCTTTACTGCTAAGACTTGGGATAATGTTTGTAGGTTGGCCGAGCGTGGCCTTGCGAAGATAGCAGCCTGGCTAAACCATAGTCTCCTCACTCTGAATGCCTTAAAATCAAACTACATCTGCTTTACTAAGTATAATAACTCGCAACCATCTCAAGATTTCCAAATAAAAATCCATAACTGTCCCAACCCCCCCAACCCCGGCTGCTCTTGCTTAAAAATTGACAGGTTACAGCATACCAAATATTTAGGTGTTATGATTGACCAGCGCCTGTCCTGGCACATGCACACCGAGCTTATTATGAAAAGAGTTAGGAAGCTGATATGGACCTTTAAAACACTGCGACATGTGGCCTCAAAGCAACTTCTGAAGCAAGTATACATATCACTGGCCCAATCTATCCTTATGTACTGTCTGTCTTGCTGGGGAGGGACAACTAAACAAAATTTTTTGGAACTTGAGAGGGCGCAGAGAACCTTACTTAAGGTCATGTTCTTTAAACCCTATAGATACCCCACCCACAGCCTCTACCAATTATCTGATGTTTTGTCTGTAAGAAAACTTTACTTGCTTCAACTTACACTTAAAAAACACGCATCCATCCCGTATGACCCCTCTAAACCAAAAAACAGAAGGAGCTACTTAGTCGCCCCAACTGTCAAGGTTAATTCTGCCTTCGCTAAAAGGCAATACTCAAGGCGATCATCTTCTCTGTACAACTTGCTGAATAAAGAATTACGTATATATTCCATGAAGCTCTGGGACTGTAAAAAAGTTGTAACCGATTGGCTTAAAACAAAAACCTACGATGATGTTGAGTGTATTGTATCTACTTTGCAATAACCAAATTAGGCACACTTGGGTTGTTACGCACATGGTTAGTGAAATAAAGCTTGTTAAGCCTCTTTCGATCCCAAGACATTGTCGCAGGGCTAACCGACAACCTTCGTCTAGGCTTGAAGGCGTGTCTAGTTTATAAATAAATAAATAGACAAAATATTTATTGGGATAAGTGAAATAAGCATTGGTCATTATAACTCACACACCGCACAATCCTCACTAGTCACACTCACACCCACACTCACTCACACACCCACTCACTCACTCACTCACTCACTCATGATACACATACCACACGCACACGCGCGATCTGGCTATTCGCCCTCCTCCTCTGCATAACGTTCACTCATTTGCAGAGCTGTTTGTATATTCTAAAGTTACTTTTTTAGTTTGTATAATTTTATTTTATTTGGAAGTTTTGGATTTTTATTTTTATAATTTTTGTAATTTTTTTTGTTGTTTTTATTAGTCTTGCATGTTTACATTGTCTACATTTCAATTACATAAACTGCCAAGTGGAAGTGCGGAGTCTCCTAATACAAGCAATTTCTTGCTTAAAAGGTTATCTCCAATAAATTATGTATCAAAACGCCTACTGTAATTGAAATAAAGATTTTTTTTTTTTTTTTTTTTTTTTGTGTTTGATAAATCGAGGTGGGTTGTTATTTCGAATAATCTTGGTGCGGGGCTCCTCGGGGCGACGGGCGGCAGTGTCTCGCTGACCACTCTCACGCACGCTATTGCTAAACTTCTCCTCCCACTCGCTCAAGGTTTTATTATTATACCGTCGCATCTTGGGTAGCCGAGAAGCGAAGCATCGGGTCTTTCATTCGATCCGATATACTTTTACGTAAATGTGGGAAGTCGAACGAAAGATAACTTAAATTAAAATAACTTTTATGAAAATGTTGATTGTAGATGTGCCAACTTATACTCGTAGTTTTATATTAATTTCATCGGCGTGAGAGCGTGGGGTCGCCGACCTCGGCGCCCATCGCCCGGCCACCGGCCCACACAGCAGCACATCTTGTAAGATCCTTTTTATTTTATAAACATTGATGAATGTTCTTCCTCCGACTTCCGAGGCGCCTTCATGGTGAAGCTGTAATGTGCTGTAGCGTATTTACCCCTAGGTACTTTATTATTGACACTATCGACTGTCAAATTGTTGAAGGTCCAAAAAAGTAGCCACTATAGTGTGCGGACACTCAGAAAGTGGTCATGTTGCGCCGACTGAGTGATTAGGTGGCGGGCGGGTACTGCGAGCGGTGCGTCGCCTGCGCCGCGACCTCTCACCAAAGAGCATACTTATTTCCTCTATGCGTCTCACAGCCTGCCACTAGGCAGTCGCCCGGGGCAACCATGTATACGGTACCACGTTCTAATGTGGATCTAACGGTCAGGGTGACGTCATCATGGCATGAACTCGCAAACGTGATTCATGTTCCGGTACATTATGTACAATGTAGATCCTTTATCAAACATTTTACATTTATGCGAATTTATCAAGAAGATCAACCAGACCCTGAATGTTACTTAAATGCAGTAAACGTACTGTATATTGCAACCGGAATAGACCTAAGTAGGTACATCAAAAGTTTTTCAAAATGTGTTCAATCGATCTTCGGAATGTCCAGCTCCGCAGCATATCCCGCGCTGGCAGTGCTGGCACGAGGTCATGACACTGGGCTGCTGTGTCGGCTGACGTCCGCACGTCCGCACGTCCGCAGGCGGCGAGGGTTGCGCGGTGCGCGGTCGGTGCCGTGTTAGGTGCTCTAGAGACAATAGTACATTGTTATCCTAGGGGTGAAAGTAACTTAGTTAGTCCCGAGACGGGGTTTAGCGCCCGAACGTAGCGAAGATGCCAATAGTTCGAGGGACTAAATAAGTATTTAACCCGAGGTAAACACTGTGCTTTTCATTATGAATATGTCACCGTAAAATTGTCAAATACGTTATATTGTAATATCACTAGCGATATTGTAAAGTCTCGAATTATTGTCAAATGAATATACTGCTTACAATAAAACGCAATATTTTTCGTGAAATGCATGCGATGGTAGTCAACTCACGCGGTGTGTAGAGAAGGAGGGGTCCTCCTTGCCCAGTGGTACCACTTTCATGAAAAGATACTGTACCATTCCTGAGAAATATCGATTAATATAACCTAACCTTAAAACACTTCATATTCCCCTAAAAAGCGTAGTCGACGGAGCCCCGCTTCGCGGGGCCCCTATTTCCGAGTGCAGGGTTTAAAGGAACCTAACTAACCTAACGGGGGGGTGCCCCAAGTCCCGTTTATGGGGGCAAGAGATACTTCCGTATGTTCAGTTGACAATAATTCGAGACTTTACAATATCGCTAAAGAGATACACGTTTAAATATTGTAATATAACGTATTTGACAATTTTACGGTGACAAATACAAGGAAAATAAAAATAAAAACATGCAATCGACTCTAAAAAACAAATGAGTTTTGGATTGCCGCCTTCCCGCCTATTTTGTTTTTTTTTCTATGGCCAGCGAGCCACCCACTATTTTTAATTTTCATCATTGAATATAGTGGTTTGATTTTGCCCTACCGTCGCAAAGAATTCATTAAATCTATTGGATACATTTAACGGGCATTTTTAACCGACTTCAAAAAGAAGGAGGTTCTCAATTCGTCGAAACCTTTTTTTTTTTTGTATGTTCCCCGATTACTCGAAGATGGCTGGAGCGATTTGAATTATTCTTTTTTTGTTTGAAAGGGTATACTTCTCAGGTGGTCCCATAATCATCAAGTTGGGATCTGATGATGGGATCCTGGAGAAATTGAGAGCTCTTCAAATTTTATACACTTTAGCACACTTGATGTGATTTGGGTAGTTTTTGGAAGAGTACTCGTACTTTCTTAAAGTGGTCCCATTTCAATTTAGTGAAGAGCTCATGAAGAATTTCGGAGATAGGCAACGGAACTCCTCAATAAATGATAGCAAATGGACTGGGATTGCTGAAATCTCATGTCTATCTATTGTTTACACCAGTTCATAATATAACATCACGCCTCTACGCTGTGAAGGGGTAAGCACAAGTGAACCACTAAAAAGTGAAAAATAACTTTAGTTTCAGAAGTCGGTGACAAAAAACGAAGTAAATCGATCAAACAAAGGTCACCGACTTCTGAAGCTGAAGTTATTTTTCACTTTTTTTGTTTTTGAGTCGGTTTTATTTTTTGTAAAAAGTTTTACTTCTGCATTGTCTGTCTTCAGTGAAATATTTTCACGTCTATTTATTTGTGTCTTCCCTGTTATTGTGTTAATTATATTCCACATTGTCTTTACCTTATTTTCAGATTTTTGCATTTGTTTAATATATGTATGTTGGTTTTTTTGATTTTCTAATAGTCAATTTTAATATCTTACTAAATAATTCTCAATAAGGGTATCAAATGAAACGGCTTGAACCAATAGGTACCATTGGAAAACCAGTTGTCAACCCTTCTACTTGTTCAATGTATCTACGCCCGGTAGACCAAAAAGAGATTGTTGATTGATTGTTGTTGTTGATAATAAGGACAATTAAAAATAAACATAGCTGCGGTATCGATGACTTTCCACCATTTTTATTAAAGCAATGCGCAAAAGAACTTTCCATTCCTCTGATGTCTTTGATCAATCAAAGCTTTCAACACGGCCAATTTCCAGACGCACTTAAAGTAGCTTTAGTAAAAGCAGTCATAAAAAACCGGCCAAGAGCGTGTCGGGCCACGCTCAGTGTAGGGTTCCGTAGTTTCCCGTCCGTCACAATAAGTGTTCAATCCAATCCGATTTTAATAATTCTTCCTCTTTCTCTTCTTCTTCTTTCTTCTTCTTCTTTTCTTCTTATCTTTATCTTTATCTTTTTTTGTTTGAGAAAAGATACGTTCAGGATAATAAAATATGTAAACGAAGTTAAAAAAAATGCTTGCATATACGATTATACTACAAACTTAGTCCAGAGATTATTTTGTACAACTTTTTGTCTTTTTTGTACAAAAACTTGTTCAAAATAATTTTCCTAGAAAGTCCTTATAAAGTTCTACTTTTCAGACTTTTCATATTTTCTAAACTTATGGTTCAAAAGTTAGAGGGGGGGGGACACATTGTTTTTTACTTTTGGAGCGATTATTTCCGAAATTATTGACATTATCAAAAAATGATTGTAGTAAACCCCTATTCATTTTTAAATACCTTTCCAACAATATATCACACGTTAGGGTTGAAATAAAAAAAAAATCACTTCCCACTTTACATATAGGGGGGCGGGCTACCCTAATAAAACATTTTTTTCCATTTTTTATCACCACCACTTTGTCGGCGTGATTGATACACATATTGCTACCAAATTTCAGCTTTCTATTGCTAACGGTCACAGAGATTAAGCGAGGACGGACAGACGGACAGACAGACATGGCGAAACTATAAGGGTTCCTAGTTGACTACGGAACCCTAAAAAGGTGACAAGCATAACCCAAGCAATTACAGACCCATAGCACTGCTACCAACATTTGCCAAAATATTCGAAAAAGCTATAGGTATGCAATCAGTTATATAAATTCTTAGAAAAGTTTAATATTCTTGACGATGCACAAAATGGATTTAGAAAATGTAGATCAACAACATTAGCAGTTTATAAATAAATATGTTCAACAAGCGTTGCAACATACGAGTATAAACGTCAAACAATATGTAATTGGGCTACTACTAGACATGACTAAAGTATACGACAAGGTCCTTTATGACATCTTACTTACTAAAATATTATGGTTGCGGTGTACGAGGACCAGCTTATTCGTGGTTTAAATCATATTTACAAAATAAGACACAAATAGTACAAATTGAAAATTAATTTTATCATGGTCATAAGACCATAAAGTGACACCGGCGTCAGTTGTACAACGTCCTTTGGTGAAACCATACTGCTGCTCGTGTCATATTTTATTGATGTTAAAATGGTTAAGCATTTGATTGAGCATTATTTTTTCAAACACCTTGCTGAAAACCGGCAACACGGATACGGGCCTATAGTTATTAGTGTCCTTACTGTCCCCGGATTTAAAAAGCGGTATTACCTTACTGAATTTCATAAGACCATGATAAAATTAAATCAAAAATATTAGATCACAAAAAAGACAAATTACTTGCTCAATCCCACAAGGAAGCGTATTAGGATGCCCACTATTTTTAATCTTCCCAAAATATTAGATAAAGAAAACGCTTATTAGTACCAGTATTATTTGCAGACGACATTTCAATATTAATCAAGTGTGGAAACGTAAATATCCCTAGTCTACAAATACAAAATACACTCCAAACTGTAGATACTTGGCTCCAGATCCACAACTTGGAAATAAATAGCAATAAAACTAAAAAAAAATGATACAAAATTAGATCATATAAAAACCACCTCTCAAAAAATACAAAAAAAACAGCACCGCAAACATTAACCTACCTCCTCTCCTCCTTCCTCCTCTAGAACCTTTTTTTAGTATACAAAAGGGTGTTAAACAGGGTGACCCGCTCTCTCCGAAGTCGTTTACAAGCACTCTTGAGGAGATATTTAGATCGCTAGCAGCCTCATGGAGAACCATAAGTGTTTAAAAAACCTCCGATTTGCTGACGACAAAGTCCTTTTTGCCCCCACAGCCTTGGAATTACAGACCATGCTCCAAGAACTGAGCACAGCCAGGGTGGGACTCATAATGAATGGTTCGAAACACCACGCTGCGTTCCAAAACGGGCATAGTGGACGTTGGCATGAAGGCTGCTAGGCTAAAATGGGATTGGGCGGGTCAAAGTTGTTATTGTCACGAGAACCTAAGGTTCTTATGAAAAAAATTATGATATTTAATATAAAATAAAATAAACTTATTATACGTAATAACAAATGTTGTATGCATGCTAATCTAAAATGAGAAGGGCAGGCGAATGAGAAATTGCCATGATTTTAAGGCCGCTAAGTCAGAAGTACTACCAAATCATAACACCACATTGTAGGTACACTTGGTTCGCAATAAATATTTTTTCACTCCTCTTGCTCGAAAAGACCGTCATAATAGCGTACCAGAGGGGCCGTAAAATTGCTCATTATAGCCCTAGGGAAAATAAGCTTTTTTTTTTAAATTTCGTCATCGGTGTTCGAAAACGCAAAGTCTTTACTCATAATTCATAAAGAATTGACTTATTACTTACTTATGCTCGGAGTTTCCTTGCGTGATCGAATCAGAAATGAAGACATCCGCAAGAGAACCAAGGTCACCGACGTAGCCCGAAGAATTGCTAAACTTAAGTGGCAGTGGGCAGGGCACATTGCTCGTAGAACAGATGGCCGTTGGGGCCGAAAAGTTCTGGAGTGGCGACCGCGAACCGGAAGACGATGCGTTGGAAGACCTCCGACTAGGTGGACCGAGGACCTGGTGAATAAATAAATAAATATAAATATCGCTGGACATTAACACACAGCGCCACCTAGTGCCACACTAAGCAAATCTTGTGTCGTGGACACTAGATAGTTGATATACTACATATTATATACTTTTTTGTTTGTAAATACATACTTATTATGCATATATAAATCCATGACTCAGAAACAAATGTCTATGCTCATCACACAAACATTTGCTCCTACCGGGATTCGAACCCAGAACCCTAAGAACGTAAGGCAGCCTCACTACCACTACGCCATTCGGGTCGTCAATGTTGAAGGTTGGTAGGTCAGTGGTGAAGGTTGTGGGAATCCGTTGTTTGCGAGTAGCACGGGACCGGTCAATGTGGCGACACTTGGGGGAGGCCTATGTCCAGCAGTGGACGTCTTTCGGCTGAAATGATGAAATGATGATGTGTTCTAAATACAAAATATTAAAAAAAAAAAACATTTTTTATATTAGGCTGTCTAATAGCTTCATACCTTTGCTTGTCCTTCAACCTGGGCGTCGATTCTGCTATTACAATAGTGTCAGAGTATTCGATCATTGATTTCATAATGATCAAGTTCTGTCAAAATTTGACAAGTTTGTTAATTCTACTATCATAATGGCGCCATTATGACTTCTCAATGAACAACCACTGACACTTCACTGAAAGAAATGTCATAGAATATTAATCTCGTACATGAAATCTGGCATGAATAAATGTTCGCATTTAGTAGTAGATTTCGAAAACCATTTGTACTAAGGGTTTTATAATAATGACAAACGACAATGCCCTTAAAACACAATTTTATTACGAGACCATTGACCGACCATTGTGAATTAAGCAGATTACGAACTTTAAGCAAAATGACAATGGGATGAGAATGGAATCGTGTTGGAGTGACGAATTTATTAAAATAGCAGACTGGCGAAAGCAAAGCGCGGAAAAAAAATAAATACTTACTTAAATCATAGTAAGTAAAGTAAGTAAGTAAAAATTTATTTGTTTAAACATGGTGTACATGATACATTGCATGCAAGATAATAATGTTATACAGAAAAGTTGTAACATGTTCAGCCGCATATCGTGGCGTACAAATTGGTAAGAAGAGATGGCGCATAAACCGTGACAATATTATATCAACATTACATTATAGGAATTATTACATATTAAATCATCATTATTCATTAAGGATTAGGTATAATTACAATTCAAAAAGCATGTTTTTTAGATAAAATTAAATGTCAAAGTACTTGGTCACTAATAAAATAGTCAATAAAATATAAATACAATACAATAATATAATTAAAATATTCTCTCTATAATTAATAATTCATAGTCTCGTTATAATTGGGATAAGTATTATAAATTGCATATCAAATAAATAATCGCCTATCAATACATACTCATCATTTATATTCTTTTTTACATCAAATAACTTACTTCACTACAAATAAACTAAATGTTTAACAAAACTCAAACTGCAGATAATTCGAAATTATACATCAATATGACATTACTTTTTTCCTCATAATGCAATACAGTTAAATTTATTTTTGTACAAAAATACTACATACATAGCATAAATACTGACTGCACAGCAAATTTTCCATATTTCATAGCAAAATAACTATCCCAGTCGCATATTAACCAGTAAGTACAACAAAACCTGTTCATCATATTTGTCTTAATTTTCAAGAAGCCATGCTCGGCAAATTTAATGATTATTATAACAAAAAAATCCTGTCACATTGCATTATTTCTAAAAGCAGAACAAATTAACTGAAAAAATTAAGACAAATATGCGCCATCTCTTCCTACCAATTTGTACGCCACGATATGCGGCTGAACATGTTACAACTTTTCTGTATAACATTATTATCTTGCATGCAATGTATCATGTACACCATGTTTAAACAAATAAATTTTTACTTACTTACTTTACTATGATTTAAGTATTTATTTTTTTCCGCGCTTTGCTTTCGCCAGGGGCCTTATTCTGCTATTTTAATAAATTCGTCACTCCAACACGATTCCATTCTCATCCCATTGTCATTTTGCTTAAAGTTCGTAATCTGCTAAATTCACAATGGTCGGTCAATGGTCTCGTAATAAAATTGTGATTTAAGGGCATTGTCGTTTGTCATTATTATAAAACCCTTAGTACAAATGGTTTTCGAAATCTACTACTAAATGCGAACATTTATTCATGCCAGATTTCATGTACGAGATTAATATTCTATGACATTTCTTTCAGTGGAGTGTCAGTGGTTGTTCATTGAGAAGTCATAATGGCGCCATTATGATAGTAGAATTAACAAACTTGTCAAATTTTGACAGAACTTGATCATTATGAAATCAATGATCGAATACTCTGACACTATTGTAATAGCAGAATCGACGCCCTGGGTTGAAGGACAAGCAAATGTATGAAGCTATTAGACAGCCTAATATAAAAAATAGTTTTTTTTTTAATATTTTGAATTTAGAACACATCATCATTTCATCATTTCAGCCGAAAGACGTCCAATGATTCACCTGCAACAGCGAGGATCTGGCGCTCGGCGGACGCTGCCGCCCGCGGCACGCTCAAAATTATAATTAACGTTATTATACATTTTGAATATTATACTAGAACTAAATATTATACTAACTTAATATTATACTAAATTAATATTAGTTTAAGAGTGCATTATAGGAAATGTTAATTAAGACATATAAAATTAGATAAACTGAAATTATATCAATAATTCATTATATCATTTCATCGTTATACTAAAGAAAAAGTATATTAAATGAAATTAGGTCACGTGACCACATAACACTAGCTACACATTAGATAGAGCAAGTGGTCCTAAAAGCTCTAATCAGGAAGTAGCTCAAGAATTTGTAAATTTCTTTACAGAAATACCATTAAAAACTACGGAGGCTCTAAATTCCTCTCCTGAAGTCTCAATGGGTTTATTAAAGGCGAATGTGTCTGGCTGCCTGGCTGAATTTAAATTTAAACACATTAACCCTATGGTAGTTATTAAAGCTTTCCGGCAAATAAAAATCAAACTGACCGAAAATCTATGGGGAATGTCTATCAAAGTTTGTACATCCACACTTGAGACAATAGCCCCATACTTAGCTTTAATTTTTAATCTATGTGTAGACCAAGGAGTTTTCCCTGATTTAATGAAATACAGTAAAGTCATACCTCTTTTCAAATCCGGGGACAGTAAAGATACTAACAATTATAGACCTGTATCCGTGTTGCCAGTTTTTAGCAAGGTTTTTGAAAAAGTAATGCTTGATCAAATGCTCTATCATTTTAACACCAACAGAATCTTACATGATCAACAGTATGGTTTCACCAAGGGACGTTGTACAACTGACGCCGGTGTAACCTTATTAAAGCACATATTTACTGCGTGGGAAGAGTCCCAAGATGCCATAGGAATTTTTTGTGACCTCTCCAAAGCGTTTGATTGCGTAAATCACGACACATTACTTTTGAAACTTGAGCATTACGGACTGGGTAAACTTGCACTTAGTTTGGTAAGATCATATTTGAATGATAGACAACAACATGTTCAGATAAATGGTGTTAATTCACAGGGTTTAAAAATAAAAATGGGGGTTCCACAAGGCTCAATATTGGGACCTTTCCTCTTTCTAGTATATATAAATGATCTACCCTATTTATTGAAAAACCGACCTCAAAATATGGTGTTGTTTGCTGATGACACTTCCTTAATTTTTAAGATAAACAGACGGGCACAAAATTTAGATGACGTGAATAATGCCCTACTTCAGGTCCAAAATTGGTTCACAGCAAACAATTTGGTATTAAATGAAAAAAAAACCAAATGCATAAGATTTGCTTTACCGAATGTTAAGGGTAGTGATTGTGAATGTGTTATTGAATAATGAGAAACTTGAATTCGTAGATAAAACGGTTTTCCTGGGGCTTACGCTTGATTCAAGGCTACAATGGGGTTCTCATTTAACATCTCTTGCGGGGCGCTTAAGTTCAGCAGCATATGCCATTAGAAAAATCCGTCAATTCACTGATGTAGATACCGCTAGACTGGTCTATTTTAGTTACTTCCATAGTATAATGTCTTACGGTATTTTGCTATGGGGACGGGCTGCAGATATTGAGTCTATATTTATTCTGCAGAAAAGAGCCATCAGAGCTATATATAATCTTCGTAGGCGCGATTCTCTAAGGGAACTGTTTAAGGATATTGGCATTATGACGGTACATTGTCAATACATTTACGAAAACATAATGTACGTTAGAAAAAAATTGCATCTTTTTGGTAAAAGAGGTGACAGACATAATTACAGTACTAGAAATAGGGACGAATTAGTTCAGCCAGGCTTTAGACTCGCTAAAGTAGACTCATCTTTCATGGGGTACTGTTTGAGATGCTATAATAAAATTCCACAAAGTATTCTTGAACTGAATGAGACGAAATTTAAAACATGCATTAAACGCACACTATGTAAAAAAGCATATTACAAGTTGAGCGATTATATCGCTGATAAAAATGCTTGGCTTAATGCTGGTCCTGCTCCACATGGACAGGGGCGCAAAAATTGATAGCATTATATGGTATAGTTGGAGCTGCTGAAGATTGTACTTAACTAACTTTGCATTGTATAGATTCAATGTTAGTATTATATAATCCCATAGCCCATATTGTGTGAGTACTATGTACTAGTAAGCTATCATTCACTGGAAACCTACGGCAGTTCTTGACTTGAATGTGCCCTGGCGGTTGAGAGTATGTCATGCTCACTCAAATGTCTCGCTGATGGTGGCGCGTGTGTCGGACCATTTAGTTCCCTTCAAAATGGTTGAGCTGAATGGTGCTGATCCATGCGTCATGTGCGTCAACGGGCGCTGTCAGTTGTGACTGGTCATCTCTTAGTCGCCATGGTTTATTTGAATTATTTTGTTTTTGAGTTGTATTTTATTTTTGTTTTGCTATGGACACTTTTAACGTGCACATCTTGCTACATTGTTCTCACATAATATACCATCTCAACATGAATGATGTAACCAAGATTTTGTAACAATATTTTGATTTAAAAGAGTTTCCATGGAGTTTCTTGCCCGTTCTTCTCCATAGAGATCTACGCTAGGGAATGGGCAACTACAGTACTTTCACAGTTTTTATGTCTTGTGACTGGGACTGTAGCTACATTTAATTTTCATCTTTGTTTCGACAATTCAAAAGTGCCTGTTATTGGCCTACTTGAAATAAATGCTTTGATTTTGATTTTGTGAACGTTAGACTTTCTGTTATTATATCAAATGGCACGCACCCCTGTAAATTACAGTGCGATGTAAAATTGAAATAACATAAAATTCAGTATTAATTAAAGAATATATTTTTTTTTTAATAACTTAGTTACAAATATTTCTTTCTTTAAAACAAAGATTTGGGCAAAATATTTACTATATTTTCAGTGACGATAGTGTAAATAAAGGCTGAATAGCCGGCCACAGAAAAAACAAACAAAATAGGCGGCAAAGCGGCGATCCAATCTTCATTTTTTTCGAGTGGTTTCGTGTTTTTGTTTTTATTTTCCTTGTATTCGTAATGAAAAGCACAGTGTTTACCTCGGGTTAAAGACTTATTTAGTCCCTCGAGCTATTAGCGCCCGCGCTACGCTTGGGCGCCAAGCCCCGTCTCGGGACTAAATAAGTTACTTTCACCCCTAGGATAACAATGTACTATATTTTGACTGCCCTGCTACAGCGTGCAAACCTGCGAACCAACATGTTACATCGGACGGCCAGCGCCCTACGTTCCCTCTCAATATCAACTCGGTCATTAAGGTCGTCGGTTACATAATGCCCCAAGTATTTGAACTGGTACACTTGCAACATGTCTTTCCCATTTAGTTTAATCGGGGGCACATACTCAGGACATTTAACACCGTACATTTAACAACCAAGAACTCGCTTTTTTTTACATTATACACTAAGCCATGCTCTCGAGCATAGCCCTCACAACTGTTGAGCAGCTCCCTAAGCGCCCTAACCGTAGGGCTCAGCAGCACCATATCGTCAGCGTAGCTGATGTTGTTGACACTAACGTCATCAATGCGACATCCGATTTTCTTGCTGCTGAGCTCAACGATTAGATCATTTACGTAGAGGTTAAACAGTTTTGGTGACGTAATCCCTCCCTGTCTCACCCCACACTCCAGCCCATATGACTTAGACAACCCATCGGCCCATCTCACAATGTTCGTCTGGTTATATACTGGAGGATACGCAACATCTCCGCTGGAACTTTTCTCTCCCGCAGCTTTTTCCATAAAATCTCGTAAGATACAAGGTCAAAGGCACGGGAGAAATCTAAAAAGCAAGAAAGCAGTTATGAAAAGATTTTTATTTTTTTAACTCCCGACGCAAAAAATCCCGGTGTTATAAGTTTGACGTGTCTGTGTGTCTGTGTGTGTGTCTGTCTATGGCATCGTAGCATCCAAATTCCAAACGGATGAACCTATTTTGATTTTGTTTTTTTTTTGTTTGAAAGGTGAACTAGTCGGGAGTGTTCCTAACTAGGTTCTTCCTATGTTTGATGAAATTCGGTCCAAGATGGCCGCCGCCACAAAATGGTGGATTACATATTTTTTCTCAATTTTTTCATAGTCAAAGTCAAAGTCATAGTACATTTTGATACAAGTGGAGAAAGTTTGTTATTGTAGTTCAAGGCGGTATTAACACACGAGCCGTAAGGCGAGGGTGTTTTTGAGCCGAGAACTGCAATAACAAATGTCCACGTGTATCAAACGACGTTTTTCAATACACTTTTGAAGAAATAAAATAAAAGAATGTAGGTACTTAAAATATATGTGTCATGAATTATAACGGGTAGTATTTAAACGCAAATCAAAAAATATCCTTTTTCTATGCAATAAGATTCCGAATTCCCATCAAAATTACTGATTGCACAGCAAAATATTCAACTCAAAATATCACTAAACACACTACAATTTATTTTCGCAGCGTACAGCGATTTTTCCTAAAGCAAAAGCTTTTTCATCATTGATACATAGCTAATAATCTTAATGCACATTATACATGTTAACTCTTTTTCTTTTAAATATAGCTTCTATTTTTATATTATTTACAGCAGTTTTTCTAAATAATACATCATTTTATTAGTCACAGTTGTCTTATTATTTATTAATTACCACATAATGAGATCAGCAAAAAAATATAAAATTAGATACAAAATTGTAATTTATTGAATTATTAAAGCGGGTCTTGCTTTCCCGGGGCGTCCACGCTTCCTTAAATTAAACAGATGGTCGCTCTGGGCGTACTTAAAAAAAAAAGCTGCCGCCATATCTTCCGTCAGCCATGTCGCCGGGGCTCCGCCGGCCTTCGGCCTACGCCCCTCATGTCCCAAAGTCTGACTTCTGGGACAAAAAGTTGTTTTTGAATTAACTGAAAACAAATTACTTAAAAAGATTTCCAAACCAAACAAAAAAATAATTATGTGCGGAGATTTTAATACATATAGATATTCTGAAAAAGAACAGAATTAGCATGGATTTTGAATATTTTCTGAAGAACTATGATTTGAAGCTAGAAATAAATAAACCGACCAGACCTCGTAGTGGAACGTGCTTAGATAATTTCGCACATAGTTCAAAACAAAGCTGCCAAAGTAAAATAATAGACTTCGGATTATCCGATCATACGGCTCCAATATTTACAATGAAAGTTAGTAAGTTTAGCCAAACTAAAACGTGGAAAACATCAAGACGGGACACATCTGAAGAAAATTTAATTATCTTTAGAAGTCATCTCCAAAACCTATCGTTTTCAGATATATATATGTCACCGTAAAATTGTCAAATACGTTATATTACAATATAACGTGTATCTCTCTAGCGATATTGTAAAGTCTCGAATTATTGTCAACTGAACATACGGAAGTATCTCTTGCCCCCATAAACGGGACTTGGGGCACCCCCCGTTAGGTTAGTTAGGTTCCTTTAAACCCTGCACTCGGAAATAGGGGCCCCGCGAAGCGGGGCTCCGTCGACTACGCTTTTTAGGGGAATATGAAGTGTTTTAAGGTTAGGTTATATTAATCGATATTTCTCAGGAATGGTACAGTATCTTTTCATGAGAGTGGTACCACTGGGCAAGGAGGACCCCTCCTTCTCTCCACACCGCGCGAGTTAACTACCATCGCATGCATTTCACGAAATATAATGCGTTTTATTGTAAGCAGTTTGTTCATTTGACAATAATTCGAGACTTTACAATATCGCTAGTGATATTACAATATAACGTATTTGACAATTTTACGGTGACATACATACTTGACGTGCGTGCTCATTGATCTTTAGTTTAGTTTTTTATTTATTTGTGTGAAATTTGAAGCGTACCATGCCTCCTAAAAAAAAGTGTGTCTTCTTCGTGGATAACTGAAATTATATTCCGACAATTTATCAACATGTAATGGAAGAAATACGAATGAACTCAAAGATAACTCATTTGAATTTCAGCTGACGAAACTACAGACAATCTTATCACTGAAAATTTGGAAAAATACTTGATCGTTTACGTTTACAAAAATTTTAAATAATTTTAATGTCATAAAATGTTACTGTACTTATTACCTCCTATCAACGTCACCGCGCCTTGAAAATGGAGGCAATTCGAAACTAAACAATAGAAATTGATACGTTTGCGGATCCGCAACGCTGGATCCAGCACTGTATGCTGGATCCAGCATATTTAAAAAGGCGCTGGATCCAGCTGGATTGCTGCATGCTGGATCCAGCAATTGCAATCCCTAATCCTGGCAAATAATAAATAGTACAAAATCCAT
This sequence comes from Xestia ashworthii, assembly GCA_950022955.1. Lineage (NCBI taxonomy): Eukaryota > Metazoa > Arthropoda > Insecta > Lepidoptera > Noctuidae > Xestia > Xestia ashworthii. The sequence goes on along the minus strand of OX465558.1, from coordinate 24,753,344 downwards.
GAGTGAACCCTTAACAAGAATAATAAAACATAACCCTTAATCTTTGATCAAATCTCAGATCCACCCCTTTTTTTTTTTTTTTTAGGATGGGAAATCATCAAATGACTTCTCCCACTCTGGGCGGAGCGGGAGGGAGTGTCAGACTTTTACTGACTAAAACCCATCCATGTTCCTTCCTCGCCCTTTACGTTCCGGGGCTGCGGTATCTCTTTCGAACAGTCCCGCAACCCCGGCAGGCTTCGGCCCTTGCGGGCCCCTCTCTCTATGCTGACAACTCTTTGAGGCGCGCGCGGAACCACGAACGCGCCGTCGACACGGCCTGTCGTCGCTAGACGGACGGACGCCTAGCTAGCCTATAGCCAACCGTCCACAGGCCCGCGTCTACGGTGGCCGGTAGCCACCACGTGGCCCCCGACGCCCGGTGCATCTCCCGCGGCGGCCGGGAAGAGAGGATATCTCCCTCTCTCGTTCCGCCACCTCCTTCGCTTGCATGACTGCTTCGCAGAAGGAGGTGACGGCTTCCCATTCCGTCTCGCTCCGGACCATGGATTGAACCAGGGCAGGACGCGAGAGGTCGCCGCCGCCGATCGCCGCTACGAGGACACGGCGGGGCTCCGCCCACGCAGGGCAGACTTCCACCGTGTGCTCCACCGTGTCCTCCGGTCGATCCTCGCAGTGGAGACACCCGGGCGTTTCCTCCCGCCCGATTCGATGCAGGAATCTTCCGAAACATCCGTGTCCGGTGAGGACCATGCGTCAGGCGGAAGGTGAGGACGCCGTGGCGCCTCTCTAGCCACTCCTCAAAGAGCGGACTTACCGCCACTATCGTGGCGTGCCCTGCACGGGGTTGCGACAGTCGCTCTCTCCATGTCGCCATGAGATCGCGCCGGAGGTCTGTCCGCTGAGCGGCAATTTGCCGCGGCAGCGGAGTTTCCCCCCGGCGTAGTGCCTCCGCACGCCAGTCGTGCAGGCGCGCGAGGACTATCGCCTCCAGATCCCATGGCGGTCAGATCCACCCCTAAACACAACTAAAAATACTGTAAGAATAACGCATAACCCTCATTCTATTTTTATGGCCCCTGTTGTCCCTGAAGACATTATAAGGGTGATCAAATCTTTAAAGAACAAGAAGAGTTTTGGATATGATGGTATTTCAAAAAACGTTATAAAATTTGTCTGCTCCATTATAGCTAACCCTCTAAGCCACATCATTAACGCAAGCATATTTGCTGGAATATTCCCTGATAGCCTTAAAACCACAATAGTTAAACCACTCCATAAAAAGAACAATGAAGAAGACATGGCTAACTTTAGGCCAATAGCTCTAATCCCCATATTTTCCAAAATTTTTGAAAAAGTAATTTATGAGTAATTTCTTTCATTTCTGTCAAAAAATAATATATTATGTGAGGAACAAAAAGGTTTTCGTACAAATAAAAATATAAATATGGCCATATACGATCCAATAAATAACATAATGGTTAATGTAGATAAAAAAATACCAATTTGTGCCATTTGCACCGATATGACCAAAGCTTTTGATTACGTGAACCATGAAACGCTTTTGGCCAAACTTGATGCTTACGGTATACGAGGGAATGCTCTACGTCTCATAAAATCATATCTAAGTGGACGTCTTCAATATACAGAAATCTCTAAAATATGTGTCAAATCCAAACGTGAGGTTAAATATTTATCTGGCCCTAGGAAAATTAAATATGGCGTTCCGCAGGGTAGCGTTCTAGGGCCATTATTATTCTTGCTGTATATAAATGATCTGCCCCGACACATCCCTTACCCTTGTGTGTTATTTGCCGATGATAGTACGATCCTAATAGACTGCGCCAACGAAGAGCTTTATGAAGATGAAATAAATAATTCTCTAAAATTAATAAACTGGCTCAACGATAATAATCTTATAATAACCTCAATAAAACAAATATAATGCATTTCTATCAAAAAAATCTTCCTTTAAACTTAAAAATTAATTATAAAGGACAAACTGTTGATAGCGTTAATGTCGCTAAATTCCTGGGTATATTGATTGACAGCCAATTAACTTGGAAACCGCAGGCTGAAGAAATCTGCAAAAGATTAAGCACGTCTGCGTATGCTCTCTTCAATCTGTCCAAGAAAGTTAACATTGATACATTAATGGTTGCATATCACGGTTTGGTGGTCTCTGTTCTAAGGTTTGGTGTAGTATTCTGGGGTAATTGTTCCGAAAGGGAGTCTATATTTAAAGCCCAAAAGCGATGCATAAGATCCATTTTCAATCTCAAGATTACAGATAGTTGCACTCCTTTTTTCAAGAAACACAAAATATTAACTTTTCCTTGTCTTTACATTCTCGAAGTATCTATATTCGTTAGAACTAACCAGAATTTATTTCCTACAATAAAAGATACGAGGATGCGAACTACTGCCATGAGATCAAAATATCAGAGTCTTTTGTGTACTGGTAGATATAACACAGCTCTGCTTAAAAAAACATAATGGGTATGGCACCTATTATCTTTAACAAATTGCCAAATTGTATTAAGGACCAGCCCTTAATAAAATTCAAGAAAATACTATCGTCTTTGCTGATAGAGAAATGCTATTACTCTGTTAACGATTTTTTAAATGATGAATTGTAAATTTTGCTTCACTTTATCTCATGTATTATGTAAATAATTTTAGACTTAGCTGATATATGATTTCACTTTGAATTTAAGTACTTGCCTAGTTTTTAAATTATCTGTAAGATAACCACTATATTTTTGTATGCCAACAGGCAGAATGTACTGGGAATATATCTGAAACTAACACCATTATTGTAACACCTGCATTCTATACAAATAAAGATATTATTATTATATCCTTTATTCAAAATTTTAACAAACTTTTTACATTTTTAAATATTAGCATAAAAAATATATAAAAAACATTTAAAAATATAAAAAATTGTAGCCCACCGGTATCGGGAACAGGGTCCAAGCTACCGGCGGTCAGGGCTCCAGAGAGAGGAACCTCCTAACAATACGAGCCGTGTCCATGAGTACCACTTTCTGAATCAAGCCCTTGATCCAGCTGCCTAACGAGAGCCTCCTCAAGTATTTGTCGAGGCTCTTGGCAATTAAGCCATGGGCTGACACGACTATCGGCACAATGATCGCTGAGTCCACTTCCCACATGTCGACAACCTCGCGAGCCAAGTCAAGATACTTTATTTGTTTATCTTTCTCGGCTTTCACGAGGTTCTCATCATGCGGGACCGTTATGTCAACAATCACTGCGCGCCACTCTGATCGATCCATCACCACTATATCAGGCCTATTGGCTATAACAGTCCTGTCAGTGATGATGGATTGATCCCAGTACAGTGTGATACTGCCATTATCGAGAACTGGGTCGGGCACATACCTATAGTAGGGCACTTCCGATTCCACAAGATAGTATTTTAGAGCAAGTTGCTGATGGATAATCCTGGCTACAAGGTTGTGTCTATGCAAGTACTCTCCGTTAGCTAGACGAGAACACCCGGAGATAATGTGACGGATTGATTCGCCTGGACGGTGGCATGCCCGACATATGTCAACCGTACCGTCCTTCACAATGAATCTCCGGTAGTTATTCGTCATCATTACTTCATCCATAATTGCCCAGACAAAACCTTCGGTTTCTCCGAAGAGGTCCCCGGATCGTAGCCAGGACACGGACGCTAGAAAATCTACATCGGGCCCATGAAGAGCCCGGTAAAAGCGCCCGTGAAGGTCCTTGCTCTGCCATTCTTTCCTGCGGTCATCAGTAGTAAGTACTACAGGTTTGCGCCAGTTCTCTTTAGCCAAGGAGAGCGGGGTGAGGCCCTTGTCCATCGCGACCACATCTCGATGCATCCCCACGTCGGCTGCTAGGAAATATTCCCTGAGACTGCATATCTCACGATTGTGGAGAGTCTTAGCGTTTAAAAAGCCGCGACCCCCACACTTCCGCGGGATATACAGTCTCATAACCGAAGAACGCGGGTGATGCATTCGATATGCCGTCAACAATTTACGGACCTTCGTATCCAGGGCGTCTAGTTCTGTTTGAGTCCATTTGAGTATGCCGAAAGAGTACATCAAAACCGGCATGACCCAACCGTTGAAGGCGCGCACCTTATTTCCGCCCGATAAAAGACTATTAAATACTCTTTTCAGGCGGCCAAAGAAGCGCTCCTTCAACGATTGCTTCATGTCAGCAACATTGATCCCCAACGCTTCCGACATACCCAAATACTTATAAGTTTCGGTTGCTGAGAGGGATCTAAGATTTATGGAATCTGAGAGCTGGGTTCCCACAGATTCCACAATCTCCCCTCGCTTTACATGCATGACCGCACATTTGTCCACACCGAATTCCATCCTGATGGCGCTACTGAAGGTTTCAGTTACCTTCAGTAGCTCCATCAGTTGCAAATCGTTGGGGGCAAAGAGTTTCAAGTCATCCATGTAAAGGAGGTGAGATATAACCCGACCATCTTTCCGCAACCGATAGCCTAGACCTGAATCCTCCAGCAGCGTGCTAAGAGCATTCAAGGCTAAGCAAAACCAAAGTGGACTCAAACTATCACCCTGAAATATACCTCGCTCTATCCTTATCGGCTCGCTATTCCTCTGAATTTGCCGACATCCTGGATAGCGAAGGACTGTCCTCCATTGCCCCATACACGACAGCAGGAAGGTGCGTAGAGTTGTATCAACTTTATACAACTCTAGCACCCTCATGAGCCACGTATGTGGCACCGAGTCACAGGCCTTCTTATAGTCTATCCAACATGTCGACAGATCCTTTCGGGAACGGCGAACCTGTTGACTAATGGCCATATCAATGAGGAGTAGCTCCTTCCAGACATGACAGAATTATCATCTATATGATTGCTAATTTTAGTTCTCAAAATGGATGTAAGAACTTTATAGAGTGTCGGGAGACAGGTGATCGGTCTATAATTTTTGGGTTCCGTAGTACTACCCGATTTATGGAGCAGGTGGGTTATACCTGTTGTCAGGAACTCTGGCAGCGACCCCGACTCTAAGGCTGACTGGAACAGGGTTGCCAGACGAGCGTGCGACCTTGTGAACCATTTTATCCAGAAATTGTGCAGCCCATCCGGCCCTGGAGATTTCCAATTAAGCAACGGACGGACTGCACGAGCTACGTCTTGGGGGCTGATAGTAATTGCCCCCATTTCTGGTACTGGATCGCACGCTCGCTCAACCACCCGAGTCCATTCACCCTCAGCATGGCTGACAGGCACCGACCAGATGCTGCGCCAGAATGAACACATTGCATCATCATCCGGCAGGCGCGTGTCAGCCACACCTTGGTCCGGTCGCTCCCAAGCCCTGTAAACCCACCTTTCATCTCTTTGGAATGTGCGATTCTGAGTGTATCTATCCACCCGCCGCTTATACCTACGAATACGGCTTGCCCATGCATACACTTTCTGCTTCAGGAAGTCGATGCGCTCTGTGGCACGGGACATGTAGTCTCGAGGACTGATATCAGTCCCCGAGAACGCCCGCCTCACAAAACGCATCACTCTAGGGCGAGTATTGCCCTCCCTGAAGCAGATCAATTTGCCGATGAGTGCTCTGGCCCCATCAATACGTCGTTCAATCCTGTACTGCCACGCCGGTACGGTTGGTTTTGGTCGTGTAGCTCTGTCATCAGAAAATTTGACATGAGCTACACGACATGCCGCTACAGCCGCACAATACAGGACTGAGTGAACGTCGGTGAGGTCTTCGCAGTTATCAAAATAATTCGACAACTGCGAATCCAGAACAGCCACCAGCATCCTATTTTTGTTATATGGGCAAACGAGGTAAGCGTGGTCTAAGTTCGGGTGTCATGAACTCATATCCTCACTGCACTGGGTACTAACATTAGTAACCATGTCACTACTCACGTCACCATCGCAATACCATATTGCGATGGTGACGTGAGTAGTGACACACACACATAGTGTAGTTGTTGTGGTAGACTGTGGTGGCACCACAGCCTGTGTCGGTGGCGTGGCAGTGACATGGCTACTCTGCACTTCAGTCCGCAAGCGATCAAGTACGGTGTCATCCAACATACGATTACGCAGGATGACTCGCACCTGATCCGACAGTCGTTGTGCCGACACGTTGACAGCTGGCTCAAGCGCCTGAAATAGAGAGAACATCCTAACACGGTACGCGGTCAGGTTGTTTCCCCCCTCTGTAGCCCCATAGTATGCGCGCATGACGTTTTCATTGTTTGATTGCGTCCATCGCATGCGCTGCACACTTCCGCCGGGAGCTGGGACCCTATCAGAAGCCAGTGGGCCTCGAGGTCCTAAGCCGTCCGGCGGCCGGCGTCCTCCCCGTCGACGAGCAGGTGGTGGCGTCGAGGGCGGAGAGAAATACTCGTCGCTCGAGCTCGACGCAACTGCCACGGCCGGTGTCACAGCACTCACGATGGGGCTGGGTTCCGGCGGCGGCGAGGTGGAGCTGAGCGACGGGTCCGGAGGCGGTAGGAGTGCGCGACGAGCTGCTGATCTCGTCAACATAGTCGTTGTTACATTTTAAGTATTTTGTTCGATGTATTGGTTTTCACATGACGTATGTCATTCCGGGTTACATATATTTTCTTTTTACGTTTCTTGATGTAAAAAAAGCGTTTCATTTTGTTGTTTTTGGATGTATTATAAACTATTCTATTTTTATAAAGGGAGCTGGTATCTGGTTCACTAAAATTATGTCTATAATTGGTAAATTACAAGAAAAAATATATTTTTGAATAATAATAATAATATTTTTTTTATTTATTTTCTCTCACAATGGTTTTGTAGCACATAACAGTTTAGAACTATACAATTTCACATTGTGAGAGCTGGTGCCTGAAGTAGGTTTTAGAAAAAAAACCTGTATTACAGGTCACCAGGCCCGACTTAGTGGCATCATAAATAAAACGGCAGAAAGCATGTTTTTCTACTAAACAATATTATAAACAAAAATAAATAATTGAAAGGGAAAAAAAAAGAAATAAAAGAAAATAACAAAACAAAACTAATCCTAGGATGTGTGTGAAGTGTGAATGTGAAGGTGGATGGTGGTGCATGTGTATGTGAATGGTGTTGAAAGTGTTGGTAGTTATTTGAGATCAAGTATTATGAAATTGGGTGGAGCAACTTTTCTGTGTCATCATAGGAAAGAGTTTTCAAAAATTCTGTTACTTTTTTCTTACATATTGGTTTGTGTAATGAATATATATTTTGGCTGACAACGACTTGTCGACACGTGTGTTGCCAGCTTATTATTATTATTATTATCTTTATACAAATTTTCAATAGTCAGACGCCCACGGTTTACGAGATTTAACTATTTAAAATTTCTATACTAATTGGAAAAGGACACCATTTGTCATGGTAGACGTCGACATTTCACGTGCCGTTGACAGTAGAAGTGTATTTTGTATATGTTTTTACATACTTAAATATAATTTTATTTTTGCATATTCACATACTTTTGGTGTGTAATAAATGTGCACAATAATTGATTGCTGATTAATATGCAAATGAATACATTGACATTTTTACAAAAACATAATGACTTTTTTTTTGTGGAACCGAACGTGAAGCGACACCAAAAATCGCGCCAAGCCAACTGTCATGCGTCATGAAGTCGTTGCTGGTTCTTATTATTAATTTGCTTATACATATCTCGAAAACGGTCCGTTCTATCGCAAAAATAAATGAAAAATTGGCCCCAATAATGACCACCCTGAATAAAAGAAAATATAAATTAACAAACGTAAATTTTACATGGGTGAATTCTTCTTCGAAATCTACCTCCTCCTGCGGCTTGCCGGAGGGATTTTTTATATCAGGTTGGTCTGGTACTATAACCGATATGTCATCTGCAGAGAGGATACATTCATGTGCTGTTACTTGAGGAACATCATTGATGTAAATTATGAAAAGGAGTGGCCCTAGGACGCTACCCTGGGGTACTCCAAATTTATTTGAATGAATTTGATATGAATGGGGTAGACACAAGTTTATCATTTAAGTGGTTAATTTCAACGCATTGCTTTCTTTTGCTTATGTAGCTTTTAATCCATTCCAGTGCTTTGCCACGAATTCCATTAGCTTACATTTATAAAGTAAGATTTTGTGATCTACAAAATCAAAGGCTCTGCTCATATCAAAGAATATGGCAGCCACTTTATTACGTTTATCGATGTTTTCTGTAATTTTGTGGATTAGTGAGAATGCGGCTAGTGTTGTGGACTTATTTTTTTGAAAGCCATTTTGCTTATTTAATATAACGTTAAAATTCAGGAAATTTAAAATCCTAGAGTGCATGATTTTTTCAAAGATTTTGAAAGTATCGGGATCAAAGTAATGGGCCTATAGTTTTTCTTATGAAATGGTTTTACTATTGAGAATTTTAAATTTTCTGGAAAGGTTCCTTGGTTAAAAGTATTACTTTCAAAGTTTCAACCCGCTCCTCAGGCAAATTCAGACCTACTTTCCAAGTATGAGTAATGAAAAGTATATTTCATGAGCTGTCGGTCGTTGCAGCATCGCGGTGCAGCCGCTACCAGTTCGCGTGCCGGCGTGGCGGAGAGTGCATCGCCGTGTACAACGCGTGCGACGGCGTGGCGCAGTGTGCCGACGGCTCCGACGAGGCGCCTGAACTGGGCTGCCCCCCGCCCGCACCCCGCGCGCCTCCGCCGCCCTCCACCACGCCCGCGCTGATGAAGCCGCTGCAGGTCTGCTTCCGACATCACACAATACCACTGCACATAGTTGATAATGTCTCAGGCAGTACTTACAGCTCGAGCTGGTGTGCAGGAGAGCGCGGAGGCGGCGGGCGAGGCGCCGGGCGACGCTGCGCCGGACCGCTGGCCGCACCGCCTCACGCAGGCGCAGCCGCAGCACCGGTACAACGGTACGTACCTACTGTACTCGACTCACCTTTGCAGTACTATACTTTGAATTCAGAAAATACCTTCCGGCAATAGATAAATATTCAGTCAAAATATTTACCCTGTCAGACGTTACGTGTTGGTAGGTATACCCAGCTATGGTAAAACGCAAAGTGAAGTAATAGAAAAAACGATGTTGGCAGAGGGTCCAGCGAGCTCGCACATCTTCAGCCACAAGGGTGGGCTGCTGCAGGAGCCGGAAGGCGGCGCGCAGTTCCCGCCCTTCGAGCCGCCGTGGCCGCGCCGCGCGTGGCCGCCGCCGCAGCCCAACGGCAACGGTAACCACATCTGATCCCATGAGTATAGGACGGTCGCGCAGGTGATGACGTATGATGACGTGTGATGACGTGTGATGACGTGTGATGACGTGTGTGTCCCCCCCGCAGGCATGGAGGGCGTGTCAGCGGAGCGCGGCTGGGGCGGCGCGTACTGGCCCGAGCCGGACCCGCGCCGCGCCTGGCCCGTGCCGCGCACCGAGCAGGTAACGCTCACACTGCCGTCCTATCGATCCTCTCACTCCCGGAATGCACAGCACGAATTTTCAGTCACAAACCCATGGCATATTTCGCCGACGTTCCGATATAACAGGAAAAAGTCCGGTTGAGTCGAAGTTAATCTTTATAATAATAAATCTTTAGAAATAAATCAACATCTACACTGATATTATAAAGAGGAAAAATTTGTATTTTTGTGTGTATGTTTGTAATGAAAGAACTCAAAAACTACTGTGCCAATTTCAAATTCTTTCACCATTGGAAAACTACATTCACCCTGAGTAACATGGGCTACATTTTATCCCCGTACTCCCACGTGAACGGGAACTACGCGGGTGTCACCGCGTGACGTCCGCTAGTTAAATATAAATTATAATAATACATAGGTACTAGAACAATCAATATCATTAACAAAATAATCATACCCGCATGTCCACACATTTCGTTTTTATCCACACATTTCGCCAGTTATAAGTATCCCTGCTAAATATCTACCGGAATATTTTCAGGCTGTAGGCAGTTAGAGGTACCTAACTGGGATAGACAGGTATTACAACAGCCATATAACTTATTATAACTGCTAATATTCTGTTAGGAAATTCCGGTGTATATCCCGCCGAAGACGATGCCGGAAATCCCGGTGGTGTACTCGAGCCAACAACAGACGCTGCGGGACAGCCCTAAGAAGGGCTTCGAGCTGATGAAGAAGGAGCCGTCGGAAGCGCCGGCGCCGGTAGCCGAGCACGCCCCCGCGCCCCCCGAGCGCGCCCCCCCGCCCGCCACTCCCACCAAGGAGAAGGTAACACCTGCTAACACTAGCCGGCTCCACGTTGTTGTAGGTACCCCAGCCGCCAGCCGCCTGGCCTGCAGGCCTGCCTCTATGTGTACAGGGTGGAAGGGACACCGTCACGAAAACGGTTACCACGTATTTTACCTAAAAAAACAGTTGTTCCAAACATTTTGAACGTGTTGGAAAGAGCAAAAGTTATAATAACCGATAAAAGGTTCAGAATGATGTGCTCAATTAAATACTGGTAACGGTTTTTGCGTCGGTGTTCTTCCCCTCGTATATTATGTGCGGGTTTGGTCCACGTGTTGTTCGTATATGTATTATCCCACGGGCACGTAGTGGGATTAAAATTCCGATGTCATATCCCGCATGGCCATGGTCTAAGTATGTCGTCGTCATGGCCTACGACATACAAACGTGCGAAACGTGCGAACGTGCGTTACAAACGTGCGAAATTTCGAGAAAATAGAATAGAGAGAGCTACGAGTGTGTACGTTACCCTAGCTGGAAAGTGTCTCCTAGAGGTATCTGAGTAGAATGTATAATTAGAGCCTTAGCTGCTGTAAATGTGCCCCCACATAAACAATTTGTGCCCCTTGTAGTTTTGGAGAAAAACTGAAAAAACGATTCCTGCTAGGGTAACGTTTTTCTAGCAGGAAAATTCTAAACGAATGATCGGAGAGAAAAACATTGTGCATGGCCAGAGAGCTTATATTAGTGCGAAAATGTGCCCCCAAAAATAAAATTAGTGCCCCTTCAGGTTTTCGAGATATTGCATTTCTTGCTGGAGTAACGTTTTGCAGAATCGTATTTCTCTAAAACCATTGCATGTGCCCCTGTAGAATAAACATACACGTGTAGCTCTTAATTTGTGCCCATTAGTGCCCCAATTAGATTTAAGAAAATATTTATAATTTTCAAGTTATCGCGGTTTTATGAAAACCTGAAAATACGTCGCAGCGCCTAAATGAGACAAGGTACAAGCTCGCTGAAATCTATATTCGGTCCTTCTTGACGCTTATAATAACCATACAAAGTTTCAAAACTGTTCATGCATGCGTTTTTGAATAATCTTGCTAAAAGTCAAAACGATGGAGTCATAACTTTGACGATAAAATACGAGGAACCGGCTCAATTCCAGATGTATAGGTGTAAACCGAAAGTTAGTGCCTTTTATGAAAAATACATGGGGAAAATATTCAGCTTGGAATGTTTCGCACTGAGTAAATATAAACGAAAAACAAAACATGTAAACAACGGCTAGTTATCCGACCAAATTCAAATGACTGCTAAAAACCGACGGATTCATACATATTGATGACCTTCTTAACTTTACTCAATAACCGGTTGACACTTGTTGTATCTGAGTACACTGAAGTACAAAAGAAGTAATGTAATAAAATAAAATTGTTATTGGATTATATTTTACTAGCTGTTTCTGTGACTTTGCACATGATCAAGTACCTACATTATGAATAGTAGCCTAAGCGCTATTCCAAGGTAAGCCATCTTCTTCATTCTAAATTTCATTAAAATACATGCAGTATGCAGTGCTTCATGTGTGAACGACAGACATACATATCCAGACATTTGCCAGGTCTATGATCCAAAATTTTGATTGGGGATGTTTTAAAAAAATACTTGTTCATGGATGGTGTGATGAATCTACCTACTAATAAAAAGCCAGTTGACACAACAGTAAAAAAACACAAATACGTGTGTATTTGTCTTTTTATTCAGGTAAGTCTATATTTATTGATTCAAGCCGAAAAAGTTAACACAAAAAAAGCAAATTAACATAGAAGATTACCTTTTTTCGCTTCCCCACCCCTGCTTATCTCTGGCCCCGCGCCATCCGCTAACTTCGTGTCGCAAGGAATCGCTTTGTCAAGCTTGGAGAAAGTGAGACAGCTAGTACGCGTACGGTATTAATGGGACGTGTTTTTTGAGTAGGAAGTACGTTTGGATGATTACTTTGTATTTTTAAACAGTTGCAGTAATGACGCCAAGGATACTGTCGCGTTGAGACACGCGGTTTACTGTTTGTTTACTTTTTTTTTAAGTTGGTTGAAAGTGGCTTAATTAAGCATTTTAAAACAATGTTAAAGTTTTATAAAAATGAGTTACAATTATAATAATAATATAATAAATTTGTTTTATTCGGAACAACATAGGCACCATTTTTGTTAGTAAACACAATAAATAGACTTATACACTAGGATTAGTAAAAAATTAAAGAAGAGAAGTACAGCAGATAGGTTATTGATTCATGTACTTACGAGGCATTTCATGCGGACAATGATTCCGCATGAGATGCCTCAGTACAGGAGCTCTCGGGTCCCCAGCCACGACTTTCAGGATGCTATTGCTACTCCCCCGAATCCTCCTCACAAGCGATGCCACCTTTTTCCTGATGATGGCATGGAAACCATCCGTACGCGATTGGGCAAACATCCCCGAGGCACTACAGAAACGAGGGAGTTTCAACATCATCCTGAAAACATTATTATATTGGACACGCAAGGCATTTAGCGCCCCCCGCGAACAGCTGAACCACAGACTTCCCGTGTACAGGCCTTGACAGTACGCTTTAAACAATGTTATTTTGACCTGATCGGTACAACAAGAAAATCTGCGCGCCAACATGTTCCCGCGGACCGCCAACGCCCTGCGTTCCCTCTCCACGTCATCATCGTCCTTAAGGTCGTCGACATGTATATGGCCCAGATATTTAAACTTGGTCACCTGCTTTATATTGGCGCCGTTCAAAGTAATTGAAGGAATGGTGTCAGGGCACTTGCCTGCGGCCCTAAAGACCATGAACTCGGTTTTCCTTACATTATAAATAAGACCATGTGATGCGGCGTATTTTTCACAAACATTCAACATTTCCCTGATTGACCTCGCAGTCGGGCCCAGCAGCACCATGTCATCCGCATAGCTGATGTTGTTCACACAAACACCCCCAACCCGGCAACCCACACGCATGCCGCTGAGCTCGACTATAAGGTCATTCACATACAAGTTAAAAAGCTTGGGAGAGGACAACCCCCCCTGTCTCACTCCGCACTCTAACCTACATGACTTTGAGAGACAGTTTGACCACCTAACACAATTAGTCTGATTTGAGTACCAGTATTGAAATATTTTCAATAATTCAGCCGGTATACCCCTGTCCTCCATCTTTCTCCAAAGCACTTCATACGAAACGAGATCGAAGGCTTTGGAGAGATCCAAAAAACAGGCATACACCGGAGTCTTCCGTTCAGTGTAGAATTGGACAGTGTGCTTAAGAGCTAGAATCGCGGTTTCAGTTGAAAGTCCAGGTCTAAACCCAAACTGTGCGTCATGTATGTTTAAGTACTTATCCAGGCAAGACTCAAGCACACTATCCAACACTTTTGCTACAGTTGTCGCGAGAGAGATCGGGCGATAGTTTTCCTTGTCCGATATATCTCCAGTCCTGTTTTTCACTATGGGCACCACTGTCGTTTTCATCAAATCATCCGGTAAGTATGAATGACTAATGCACATATTGAAGAACAAGGACAGGACCCTCGGCACGTGTACGCCACCATATTTTAAGTGCTCAATACTGAGCCCATCGTGGCCAGGAGATTTACCTCTACGCATACTGTTTATCACTTTTTTAAGTTGCTTCGCTGTAAATTTAAGTAAAGGTTCATCGCCCGCCACGGCGGGCCCACCATCTGTCATAATGCTCATAGGACCCAGAGGAGAGCATACTTTAAAGTGCTCCATGCATGAATAAATTAGCTATATCCTCTGGGTCATTACGGCCATCAATGTTCGCAGGGAGGCCAGGCTTAACACCAAGCTTACTAGTGGACTTCCAAAATTTCGTAAAATCATTTTCAGCTCTTTGCTTTGCAATTTCGTCCATTCTAATTTGGTCCTGGTGTTTCTGGTACCCTTTTAGCCGACCTTTAAAAATTTTACGGGACTCGCACATCTGGTCGTAAGCGGGACCAGAATTTGGTCTACCCAGAACCATCCAGTTTTGGTACTTTAGTCTGGCCTCCCGATGCGCTTCCCTCACTTGTTCATTCCAGCCGCTCACACGCTTGTTACGCCGTTTAGGCCTCAATTTGTTTTTAGATTGAACAGCCGCATCACTTAATATCTCAACAAATGTCTTATACATTCTATCTAAAACTAACCTATGATCAGATAAAGTACATAGCCCGAAACTACACGTCTCGAATTCTGTGGGGAAGTCAATGTCTCGCAGAGCTTTATTACATAGCTCGCGATATTTACTAACTTGAACCTCATCCCTTTCCCCCCAGATTACAGCACTGTGCGATGTATTATGGATCGTGGCGATAGGCCTAATTGCACCCAAATCGCACTCGATAAATATGGGCAGATGATCAGAAACAAAAATATCCTCAATTATTCCGACGTCAACTGTTAACTGCCAGGCCGCTTGTGAGACAATACAATGATCCAACCAACTGCCTTTACGATGAAACACGTCAAAGTAGGTAAAAGTGTTTGAGTCAAGACCTAAGAATTTTATGTCCGCGCACACCCAAGATCTGTCCGCGCAAAAACTGTCAAGCTCGGTAAAGAACAGTTGGCCAGGTTGCGCATTTAAGTCTCCTAAAATAATAACAGTTTGGACATCACTACTCTCTTCTATTGAGCGGATTTCACTAAGAATATCTGTGAAAATAGGTATGTTTTCTCTCGCTTTTACTGGCATGTATACAGAAAAGACTAGCACGGAGCGACCACCTATAGTAATCTTGATAGCTAACAGTCTGTCACTGTTGCACTTTATCACAGAAACACTATCAAAAATGCCCTTTCGCCATAGTATGGCCACACCGCCATATGGTCTACCGACTAGCAATTCACCGCTGTCAACTGAACTCTTACCTATGTACTCAAAGTCAGGAGATACAGTACCTAACAGCGGCAGGTCGTGATTGAGTAACCACGTCTCTTGGAGACAGACTACATTCGACAACTTACATAATTTTCTCACATCATCTATGGATGTTTTAAAATTTTTACAGTTAAAACTAATGAATTTACAATTGTTATTTGTTATTTTGTGTCTAATATCCATAATGTAACACAATTTAAACTTTAACATTACAATCTTTTTGTTTCGACCCGTAGGTACATAAAATGCACGAAACGCCGAAACGTAATGCCATCAGGCCAAAATTCGTTATTCAAAAACAAATGCAAATTACTCTTTGAAACAAATAATTTATAAGCGTTATATTTACGATTCGTTTTCATTTTTACCATTTTCAATGACACAACTTCGCCAGTCTTATCTTGTATGTAGCTAACAATGTCCTGCTCACAAGTATCCTTAGAGACGTTCGAAATAAACAAAGGTACTTTTATGTCGGCAGCTCTAAACTTGCCGTCCGGCCCTGTAGACGCCCGGCCTTTTTGACCGATAAGTTTATATCTCCTAGCAGTTTTTGACTGAACAACTTGCCATTCAGAATTCTCTTTAGCTACCCGTGAGCAGTCCTTAGCCACCTGATTGTCATTTTTATTTAATAACACAGAAGGCAACACAGTAGTAACCGCTGTTTTCGAACTTACGCTGGGTAATATAACCGACTTGTTAACCGAAGCGCGCGCACAAACTAATTCACATTCACTATCCGGTGCATGCGCACCCGCGGTACCTTGTGGCTGGACCTCACCGCCCGTCGCTGTCGCAGTCCCGCTCTCCGGACTAGATCCACTGCCGCTCTCGCTCACACCGCTCGCGTTGCTCCGAGCCTCCGTCCGGACCTCCACGTGACTGCAAGCGATTGTCTTTATTTCATTCGATTGCTCGCGTTGAAAAGAGACAGACTGCGTACTTGCGGGCGATGACTGATTCTTTGTAGGTGTTGAGTGATGTTTCGCTCCCGACGACGACGATGACGAAGCATTATTAGACTTCATAGGAACATACTGCATGCCAACAGGGCCGCTGCACAGTTCATAGTAGCTCTCCTGCAGGCACGCTCCTCTCCTTTTATTGACAAATTGCTCTTGAGACGGATAATTGTCAACAATAATCGACGCGTGTCTCAAGTCCCTTTTACACGCATCTAGCATCTCTTTTGTTACGACGTTTTCTTGTAACAAACTGACTTCATTCCGAAGTTTCGCTATGTCTTTTAGCAAACGAGTACAATCAATGTGATCGAAACTCACACTAGGCACTTTATGTAAGTCCTTTGCCACGAACACAGGGAATACCTCGGCATCCAATCCTTTCATGAGACAAATTATGTCATCCAGGTCTCGAGACATTCTCTTCTTCCCATCTTTACGCCTGACCGGCATTTTTCTTGTAGTAGTAACGGATTCAAAAAGCAAACATTTTGCCTGCGTAATGCTTTCTACGTTGAAAGACGAAGTTACCAGCTGGTGTATGCTGTCTTCATCCATATAATCAAGCACGTTCGATAGAAACGCTAAGAGTTTTCTATTATGGCACGATCTGCGTGGTAAGCATTAAATGGCATTGTTTTGACTTATTTAAAAGTATTTACCTAGGTAAACTTATAAAGTACCTACCTACTTGGATTTTGGTCAGTACCTACTTTATTTGTTTATTTTTGAACAAAATATATTCTAAATCATGTTTGTTTATTTTTCGATACTTTCCGATTAGTCCATTATAAATTTCATCAAAATCGATTCATTAATTTGTTAATTTATGCTTAAATTTAGTTATTTTTTCACAATATTATTACTTAGAACTGCTCTGTGATTTTTTGGGATTATGTGAATTTACTATTTGTATTTAGACTTAAGTAGATGAAAAACTGATCTGTGATTTAAACTAATAATGACTACACAAAGTGCAATTAATTTCGTGGTACTATTTTGTGTACTAATATTAATAGGTAGGAAATTTGATCTGTGATTTGATGCTATAATTACTTCAAGAATTAAAATTAAAGGAATAAAAATAAACATGTCCAATTGTCCACATCAACAAGCTGTTCCATTTAATATGATCACACGGTGCATTTCATATTGTTTTAATTAGCCCCCAAAACTTTTGAACGCGACTGTACGTACAACAGCTTAGGTTTAATACGTCCGATAAAGAAGGTCATCGATATGTATGAATCCGTCGCTTTTTAGTAGTCATTCGAATTTGGTCGGATAACCAGCCGTTGTTTACATGTTTTGTTTTTTGTTAATATATACTTAATGCGAAACATTCCAAGCTGAATATTTTCACCATGTATTTTTCATTAAAGGCACTAACTTTCGGTTTACACCTATACATCTGGAATTGAGCCGGTTCCTCGTATTTTATCGTCAAAGTTATGACTCCATCGTTTTGACTTTTAGCAAGATTATTCAAAAACGCATGCATGAACAGTTTTGAAACTTTGTATGGTTATTATAAGCGTCAAGAAGGACCGAATACAGTTTTCAGCGAGCTTGTACCTTGTCTCATTTAGGCGCTGCGACGTATTTTCAGGTTTTCATAAAACCGCGATAACTTGAAAATTATAAATATTTTCTTAAATCTAATTGGGGCACTAATGGGCACAAATTAAGAGCTACACGTGTATGTTTATTCTACAGGGGCACATGCAATGGTTTTAGAGAAATACGATTCTGCAAAACGTTACTCCAGCAAGAAATGCAATATCTCGAAAACCTGAAGGGGCACTAATTTTATTTTTGGGGGCACATTTTCGCACTAATATAAGCTCTCTGGCCATGCACAATGTTTTTCTCTCCGATCATTCGTTTAGAATTTTCCTGCTAGAAAAACGTTACCCTAGCAGGAATCGTTTTTTCAGTTTTTCTCCAAAACTACAAGGGGCACAAATTCTTTATGTGGGGGCACATTTACAGCAGCTAAGGCTCTAATTATACATTCTACTCAGATAACTCTAGGAGACACTTTCCAGCTAGGGTAACGTACACGCTACGAGTAGGTACACTAGCACACTCACATTTATAACACCAAAGATTGGATTCATTGAGCAGTAGTCAAACTTATTGTTTGAGTCCTGCTAAGTATCACTCCCTTCGTCTGAGAAGGTGTAACGTTTAGGGCTCAGCCGGTAAATGAAACTCGGAAGCTTAAGTAAAAACTATAATAAAAAAAGTATAGGTAAAAAAATTATAATCATAAAAAAATAATTAGGTTTTAAGTGCGTTACATTGAGTTCTACCACAAAAAAATATTTATAACCTCAAAAAAAAAGTTGTTTCCCAGCAATATTTTTTGCGTAATGTTACTTAGTTTGAGGGTTGGCTTTAGTTACATGACCGCCGCGGAGAGGGCTAAAACGGGTTAAACCTGGTAGGGAATGGGTCCCCTGTTATGACTAGACAACTCTTATACAAGATTAAGTATGCATATTTTCCGTGAAATTAGTGTAAAATGTTTCTAACCTCAAATCAGTTCTATAGCGAAAACGGAGCGTTAAAATAGACGACTGACAGACAAATCTGTTCCAAATGTGTGTCTATGGTGCAGAATGGCGTGAAAAGTATGCAAAACGAAACGTAAAAAAAAAAGTTTGTTATTGTGTCACTGTCATTGTACCACCAACCAATGTAATCTCTTACCACCCTAAAGATGTACAATAGGCAATGTTACTTGAAGCTGATAATGCTACTAGAATTTGGATGCAAGAGCGAGCGAAGCGAGCTCGGGACTTTGGGCACCCCGACAGGGTTGATTTAGGTTAGAAGGGGTATGGTAACACCCTTTGTGGTTAGTTTTTTAAACCACTCAGAAGTGCGGGGCTCCGTCGACCGCCCCACCCTCGACTGTGCCACAATGAGTGGTACTTACGACTTTTAAGTGTTTTGAGGTTAGCTTACATTAATCAATTTTTCTCAGGAATGGTACATTTTCTTTTCATGGGAGTGGTACCAGGGGCAAGGGGGACCCTCCCCCCGCCCTCCCCTTCTGAAGCGGTCACTTCACTAAATTTTTACCCTTAGTTTGATGTATAGAATGCTTGGTTAACAGCTTTGTGATGAGGTGGTTTACCTATATACACTCTGTATACTACTAATACTTGAGATTATGACGAATCGATGAAATAACACTATTTGGTTGTGTGTGTGCAGAGTGTTCAGGCGAGCAAGTCTGCGGAGAGCGGCTACAAGAAGGCGGTGTCGGCGGACGCGCACGTGCACTACCCCGCCGGCGCCGGCGAGCGCGACGAGCACGACGGGCTCAGCGAGCATCCGCCCGCCGCCATGATGCTCCTCGTGCTAGGTACACAACTTGTTTCCCACAAAAGGATCTACACCACTTCTCAGGCTTCTAGTGGCCAAGGCGAAATGGAGCAGTTTCGTTGTGACCCACGCAACACGTGTGGTTGGTAAACAAATGAACTTGCACCGCCATTGTTAGGGTATCGCTCGCAGTGGAAGTGTACGGATACGTTTCGCCCTCAGGTTTGTTCATGATGACGGCGATCATGGGCATGCTGACGTGCCGGGCTCGTGCGGCCATGCGGCGCCGGCGCGGACGCAAGTCTCCCTTCGCGCACGACGCGGACTACCTCGTCAACGGCATGTACTTGTAGCGCCCGCAGCGCCGGACCCGGCCGCCGCCGCTCCAACCGCACCACACAATTACTACATAATCTAGTCGTCACTAATGCTGCATGCTGCATACTGCATGGTTGTTTGGAACGTGCTCATTGTCGGAACTAACGCCGATATCTTATTTTCCTCATCCAATTTCACAAAATATGTACCTAACCGTTGCGAACTCTTCTGACAATGTGTCATTCGAGGTTGCGCCAAAACAACCATGCAGCATTACAAAAATATATCAACCTGTGACTTACAATTTTTCTAAAAGAATGATTAGTAATATTATTTTTATGTAAATATAATAATTAAGTATCGTAATAAAGCCTGTTTTTGCTAAACTTAGTTGTGTGACAGCCGCACTACCATTACCTTCCCGCCCTTCTTCTTAGAACATGATTTATTCAAATCTATCATTATTTTGTCGATACGATTTCTTTTATTTATACTTCCTATGAAAACATTGCAACACGGAGTCCTGATTTGTGCACGAGTGATGGCAACAAGCTCGCCCCATATTACTGACTACATGGAACTGAAACATAACTGACGAATGTGGGTGTAAGTACTCGTACCTACTATTAGATCAGTGCGTACTCCTCTCATCCTCTGTCCAATCCTTCGGATTACAGGCGTGATGTTATGCTATGAAAACATAGATTGTATTTTATTAATTTAATCGTCAAATTAAATTATGCCAATTTTATCTAAGTACAGAAATTGAAATTGATAAGTGTAGGGCCCACGTTCGCCCGGTGATGATCACTCATTACAATACATTCGGATCAACTTAATAATGAGGGATTGTATCGATCAGAGCCGTGTGAACGGGCCTTCGCCTTAGTTTAATGAAACCATGTTTAATTGACCCACAGTTACTGAATAAACGTTATACTGTTGTTATTGTTTCTTTTGACAAAATAATATTCTATTGAATGGTTTATTAATAAAATGCAGCGTTTGATCAACACTTTAATAATCACAATAATATTTAAACACAGGTGGTACCGCGGCCTGGCCGCGTTCTGTAGTAAATCAACGTTTCAACGGACATCACTCCACACAAACACGTACAGATCTAAATGGCCGGGAGCCCGGGACGGCCGGGAGCGCGACCCACAGCTGTCACTGTCAGTACTCCCGGCTCCCAGCTCCCAGCTCATATCTAAAGCTATGGTCAGTAGTTTGCAATGACCGCGTCGTGTGTACAAAATCATTAGGCTACAATCAATGTCAAAATTATCTATTTTTATTTACTAAAAGATTACCTAATTAGTTTAATTTAACGCATTGATTGTGATCACATATCATAGTTTAGGCACTGTTTCAGCGAATCATTATGTTTAATTTTATTAATATATACATTATCAACTTTATTATTTTATGGAATGGAATACAACACAACCTAGCGTATTTAAACATAATATTATAGTATAATTATTATGTGAGAAATATAATTTTTAACAAGTAAACCAGCTGCATCCTGCACAATATATAATGTTGTTGTAGTTCAGAGTGTTGGTGGTTGGTGGTTGGTGGTACAGCCTACGTCCTTTGGACGAATGACAGCACTCGACTCCAACTTTAACAAAATTACTAAAACCATAATTTAAGTTGCTGATAACATAATTATACTTTTACACAATTTAATTTAATCATATTTACCACTGAGGAGAATAACATAATTTTATCACACCTATGTAGGTACACAGAATATCATACTAACGTCATGCTGAAATTTATTGAATTATCATGTGACAAGGTTACATTTCCAAAATAATAAATGCTTGGACAAAATAACACGAAAACACAAATGTTTATCACATCTGTCACCGTAAAATTGTAAAAACCGTTAGATTGTAATCTATCTAGCGAGAATGGAAACTGTCGGAATATAGTCAACCGAATATACTGCCAACAATTAATAATGCTTTTTTTTCGGTAGACTGTAATCTGTCGAAGTGAAACCGTGAAATTGTGAAATGCCTGCGCTCATATTATCTTTGCCTATCTTTGGTTAGTTAAGTTCCTTTAAGGCTGCTGCTCCAAGGTAACCCGCGAAATTCAATTGTTCTTACGTTTTTTGCACTTTGCAGGGCAGTGCTACGTTGTGTGTTGTTAAACATATCGGTCGCGGCTGTAAGACGTATGTAGTTACAGAATTATAATCATCAGAATCATCAATAAACCCTCCAAGTTCATAAGAGTCGAGGAACGGATTTTTCACGGTCTAAGTCGTTCCTCGACTTTTACCTTGGAGCATCAGCCTTAAACTCTGCAGACAGACATCGAAGCCCCGCGGGGCGCCGAGGCTCCGCCGACTACGCTTTTAGGCGAATATAAATTGTTTTGAGGTTAGGATACATTAATCGGTTTTTCTCAGGAATTGATTGATGCATTATTTTTCATGGAAGTGGTACCACTGGGCAAGGGGGACTCCCACTTCCTCCTCCCGCCCTCCACAGCGCGCGAGGTGAGTTCCGTCGCATCCATAATTATCACAATTTTACGGTTTCACTTCGACAGATTACAATCTACCGAAAAAGAATGCGTCATATTGTAAGCGGTAAGTATGTTCAGTTGACAACATTTCGTCAGTTTATAATCTCGCTAGATTAGATAAGCAAGCTAACGGTTTTTAAAATGTAACGCTGACATAATTATCTTAACATCAAAACTAGCGAGAGCGACGCTCCCCTGCTTCGCACGGCGCCATCTGACGGATCTTTCAAGCTGTACACAACAATACTTCATTGATATCGGTTGAGTACGAATATAGAACAAGACACGACGTTTATTCATATACGTTGACTGGCAATTAGTGTACGATGCTTAAGAGGCCTGCAGAACATGCGTTTTTCATACAAGCTTAATACCAAAATAATTTGTAAATCATACATATTCATAAGGTAGTGTGTATTTATTTCGATTAGATTACAAAATATATGGGTTCCCAAACACATATTTAGAATGGAGAGTTATGAGAAAAATAAATTATGAAAAAACATTTTAAATTCCTCATATCTCGCCTTTATATCATTGTCCTTTCAAAATATTTATTTGGGAACATGGATATTCTGTAACCCAATCGAAATATATGTCACCGTAAAATTGTCAAACACGTTAGCCTGTAATCTCTCTAGCGATATTGTAAACTCTCGAAATATTGTCAACTGAACATATGGAAGTATCTCTGCCCCCATAATCTTAGGTTCCTTTAAACCCTGCACTCGAAATAGGGGAAGCCCCGCGAAGTGGGGCTCCGTCGACTACGCTTTTAGGGGAATTTATTTATTTAAACTTCATGTACAAGAGTGGTACATAGGCGGACTTAATGCCACAAGGCATTCTCTACCAGTCAACCATTGGGTCAAATGGACAGAATTGTGATAGAGTACAATAAAAATAAAAAGAAACATACCATCTTGTAAGCCTAAAATAAAACACATAAATACTACCTACATACTAAATAAATAAATCAATAAATAAGCATAAAAAATAAACTAATATTTATTGAAATACATACAAATAGTCCGAAATACGAGAAACCTTGCGATATAATTACTACGACTATAAAGTGACTACGAATATAAAGTGTTTTAAGGTTAGGGTATATTAATCGGTATTTCTCAGGAATGGTACATTATCTGTTCATGAGAGTAGTACCACTGGGCAAGGGGGACCCCTCCTTCCCTCCACACCGCGTTAGTTGACTACCATCGCATGCATTTCACGAAAAATAATGCGGTTTATTGTAAGCAGTATATTCGTTTGACAATGGTGTCGATTCTGTTGTGCACAAACTAAACTTAATTTAGGCTATTACCATCTTTTTCTCACCAATAAATCGAGAAAGAGACGGACGTAATTTAGAGCTGTCAAATTTAATTCGAACTAATATTTCCATACAAATGAAGGGTGCACGTAAAAACATGTCGACTAAAAACACGGTGAAGCACAAGGCATAAACTAGTTTGACATTTCTAACTTAGTGCATAGCTATAGCCGTCCTTTTCTCGCCCTGCCTTTTAGTAAAAGATAGCAATAGTCTAAATTTAGTTTAGTTTGTACACAACAGAATCGACACCAATATTTCGAGAGTTTACAATCTCTCTAGTTATTTTACAATCCAACGTGTTTGACAATTTCACGGTGACATATACACACTACCTTAAGAATATGTTTGATTTTCATAATATTATTTTGGTATTTATTATGTTTGTATGAAAAGCGCATGCTCCGCCGGCCACTTAAACGCGTGATTATGCTCATGATAACAAACAACTTTTACTATGGGACCAAACCTGAAATCGCGAACAAAAAATCAGCTCTTAATTCAGTACATTTATGTTCACATATTATACTGAACAGATGATTTTTTTAGAAAAAAAAAGTAGTAGTAAAAGTTGTTTGTTATCATGAGTTGAGTACAATCACGTGTTTAGTAATTGCCAGTCACCCTATAAATTAAGATTTAAAAAAATGCGTAGCTGAACTGGAGAACTTCATTAGTGAACTGGAGAACTTCACTAGTAAGGTCATAAATATTGTAGTTAAGACAACGCGATGGATGTAACAGACAAGCCCGTACAAACTTATTAAAGTTCACACCAGTGATTCGTGCAGTTAGAATACTTAATGATGTCTCTCGGCATTTGGATATTTTTTCTTGCTCTTTGGCGGAATTCGAGAGGGTGTCACTATGCATGTTATCTTCTGTATAAATGGTGCTTCTACACAGACCCGGTAGTTGGGGCTGGACAATTTGCAATAAAGACTACTTTTGTTAGCTTGGGTTTTACCTGTTAAAACAAAATGTATGTGTTATTGAATAAATAAATAAATAAATAAATAAATAAATAAATCTTGATGCAGTACCAGTAAGTATAGGTACCGGTGCAGAGCAGTCGCCTAGTCGGCAGCTGGCCGAGTTGTTGCGCCGGAGTGCCGTCGACATCACGACATCACGACACCAGCAGTCGGCACACAGTGAACATGAGCGAGAACACTAACAACAACGCACAGACCACCCTGATCCAAAAACAGTTTCTAAGTCTTAAACTTAGAATCTACGTAGGAGTCTCATCTATGGTGGGCCAGCCGATACTCAGGCCGCTCAGCGCTGCAGCAGACCGCGCTCTGAGGCCCTACTCCCAACGTTTCGTCCCTACGGACGGATCTATCTGTCTCTCTCGCGCACGTCTGCAGACGAGTGCGTGTGAGAGACGCGGCTCTGTTCCGACACTGTACGGACGGAGTAAGCGGGACCATCCGCCAGCAATGCCATACCCTAGTTATTGACTTACTTGTTTCACAAACAAATAAGACAAAATCACTGCAAATTATCGTTTTTCCTAAATGTTGTTTCAAGCCAGCTGAGGCAGCTGCAGCGGTGGCCACTCTTTAATGCTCTGTTAGTTAGGGATCCATTTAGATATCACCTAGTATTAGTGGGAAAACGGGCATACGTTTTATACAAAATGTCCTCTTTGTCAATTTGTAATGACAATATTAAAAATCTGTACATTTAAATAAAAACATTACCCTCCTTTGCGTCGCGCAGTCTGGTAAAAAGAAAACCAATACTAATGTTGAAAGCATGTACATGTACTACCGATATCCCTAGTGTGAGCTAGCCGGCGCGCGGCGACTTCAGTACAATAATTCATCTAATGCTATTATAATAATATAATATGATTAAGATGAACGTGTAACGTGTTTAGCTTTACGTAACGGAACATTTACCTGGGATACTACGACATTTCAACCCGGCATGAAGTAGTTCGAGTTATCAGGGAATCCAATTGTAGCAGTAGAATCGTAGTGAATTGTCGCGGGGGGTCAAGTTGTCTAGGGGTAGAGCTGTCTTGTGCGTGCCAGGAGCGCTAAACCAAGATTTGCCAACTTTAATTAGCACGTACTTTGGCGTCCGTTAGCAGTATTATTTCAGTCATTGTCGCACATCAGTTACGACACAGACAGACGACTGAGACTGGATCATTATCTTAACCAAAGCATGTATCAAGTAACGTTCGACAATCTCAGCTTTAGTGATGATGCGCAAGTGTGTATGAGTTACTGTACACGTACGTAAGTAAAGGCACTGGAACCGAGTCGTCGACTGGTATC
This sequence comes from Xestia ashworthii, assembly GCA_950022955.1. Lineage (NCBI taxonomy): Eukaryota > Metazoa > Arthropoda > Insecta > Lepidoptera > Noctuidae > Xestia > Xestia ashworthii. The sequence goes on along the minus strand of OX465558.1, from coordinate 24,727,370 downwards.
GATCGCACGGCAAGTGGCGGCGCGCGGCGTCACAGCGGACGGCGGTGCGCCAGCTGGCAGTTCTCCACGTACAGGTCCTTCACCAGCAGGTCCGCGGCCGCCAGCCGCGCGTGCAACCGTCGCGCCGCCGCCTCCGCCCGCGCCGTACGAGCGCGCAGCTCGCGCACCTCGCCCGCCAGGCGCACCTCGCCCGCTAGGCGCACCTCGCCCGCCAGGCGCGGCGCTGCCTCGGGCGCGGCGGGCGGCGCGGTCGCGGCCTCCAGGCGGCGCTCCAGCGCGCGCACCCGCTCGGCCGCGCGCGACAGCTCGGCCGCCCGCGCGCCGAGCTCGGCCTCCTTGTCGCGCCGGTATCGCGCGAACTCGTCCTCCAGATCTGTGAACTGCGCCTCGAGGCTGTGGCGCTCGTCGATGGTGGGCAGAGCGGGCGCGGGCGCGAACTGCCGCTCGTACTCGCCGATCTTGGCGACCAGCTCGGCCAGGCGCTCGTCGCCCAGGCGCTGCTCCTCGCTGTACATGTCGCGCTCCTCGTCCAGCTTGGCGCTCCAGTACTCCTCGCACTTGTCGTACTCCGCCTTCATCTGCTCGAGGCTGCTCTCGAGATCCCTGAAAGTAAAGTCCCTCATATTGACACACGACATTACACACGGACGGGCCGAGCCACTCCTCACAGGGAGCAACGCATACTTACTTGATGAGACCGGCCATTTTCCGTTTTTCTTCTTCGTGCCGCCGCTCGGCGTCGAACAGGTCCCGGCGCAGTGTGTCGGCGTCGGGCGGCGCGTCGGTCTGCGCGCCGGCGTCGCTGTGCTCGGCGCGAGCGGCGGTCTCCGCGCAGATGAGCGCGTCGCTAAGGTCGCGAACGCGCTCCTGCACGCGCCGCACAGCGTCGCCCACAGACGCGCACGAAGCGCACGACTGGCCATCCTTCTCGCTGATACTCGGGATCGCGTGTACGTTATCGAAGATTTCTCTGAGCTTTGTTACGGCTTCCACGTGACCCAGGATCCGTTGGTCCATACTCACAAGAGACGAATCACATTCCTGTAAGGACATTAATAAATGTTTGTTGATATGTGTTACAATTGTATTTTTGAAATTAGCCTGCGTTCTTTCGTTGTTTCATAGATTCGAAAGCTGAAAACCAATCACCGATTTATAAATTAACCTCATTTAACGACGACTCACCTCGGAGCGTTCATGAGTCAAGAGACAGTCGAGCTCCGTTGAGAGGTCCCCGCCGCGCACCTCGGGCGCGCCCTCCGCCGAGCGGTGCGCGTGCGCTTCCAGCGCGGCGCACAGCTCGTCGTTGCGGTCGCGCAGCAGCTGGTTGTCGCGCCGCAGCTCGTGCAGGCGCGCCGCCAGCCCGGCCGGCTCCGCGCTCTCCCGCGCCGCCGCGCCCGCCGCCGCCGCCGCGCGCAGCTCGCCCGCCAGGCGCGCACGCTCGCGCTCCGCCTCGGCCGCGCGCTCCTCCGCGCTCGCCAGGCGCGCCTCCAGCGCGTCTGCGCGCGCTCGCAGGCTGCACACGTCCCCGCGCAGGCGCGCCTCTACGTCGGCGCGGCGCGCGACCTCGGCCTCGAGACGCGCCCGCTCCCCGGCTGCCCGCTCTCGCTCGGCCGCGTACTCCGCTGCAGTTTGGCGTGTAGTATCGGCATGACGCGCCTCAGCACGCCGGAGGCTCGCTTTTAATTCTGCCTCGATGCGAGCGTGGCTTTCGTCTACTTCTTGTGCCAGGAGCCTAGCGTGTCTGTTGGCTTCGGCGACATCACCACGGAGCTTGTCTCGCTCGGCGGCGGCCAGGTCAGCACGGCGCCGCGCCAGCTCCAGGCGCAGGCGGGTTAGCGCGAGCGCGGCCAGCAGCAGCAGCGCGCGCGCATCTTGCGGCTCACCCACCGGCTCGGCCAGCGCGCGCAGCTCCTCGTCGAGCGCGCGCTCGAGCTCGGGCGGGCGCAGCGCGACGGCGCCGAAGCCGAGCTCGGCCAGCAGGCGGCGCGGTTGCGCGACGCCTGCGCGCTCCCACGCCTCCAGCACCAGCTCGCTAGGCAGCCCGGCCGCCGCCTCGTCATCAGCAGTGTCAGCGGCGCCGTCGCTGATTGTCGCAGTTTCCCGCACTTCACGTGTGGCCTCTTCCATTGTAGTAGTGAGAGATGCATTTAAGCGATCAAAGAACTCGCCTACGGTTGTATCTGCAGTTCCGGTGTCATCAAATATCCGCTCTACGAGCCGCTGGTCGATGCCGTCCATGTTGAGGCCGCGGCACAGCGCAAGCGCCTCGTCTCTGTCGATGCGGCGGTCGTGTTCGAAAGTCTCCGAGGCGGCCGACTCATCCTGACCGCCGCCTAAAATAACGTCGTCGCGGCTCTCCATCGCGGATGCGCTGCGTCTGCACCTCATACGCTGTCTCGCTCTCTTGTCGTCAGTGTCGAGCCGGGAGGCGGAAGACGAGCGCGGACTCGGGGGCTCGTCCGCCGCGACTCCTGAACGAGGGGGTCTTGAACGACGGCCATATTTCTTGGAGCCGAACACAAATTTTGGAGCCACTTCGCGGCCAGAGGAGTCGTCGTCACTATGATGCGGTAGCTGATCGGGTTGCGGCAGAGGCTCAGGCGGCACTGGCACGGGTCGCGTGGATTCCCCCGCTGCGCCCCCCAGTACGGCTAACAGTCCGTTCCGGAACTGTGCGAAGGTGACGCGGTCAGAGCGCCGCTCAAACAGCGTGTTCACAAGGGCTGCTCCGCGATCTTCAAGCTGCAATGCGTCACAAAGTTTATGAACTGATGATCTGTCTAAGGCTTCCTCGTTATCTACGTCGAACGTTTTGAACACAGTATAAAGCTGTTTTTCGTAGTGGTTCATGGACGCGTCGTCCATATCTAGATACCAGGTTTGAGGCCTTTACAACCTCTGATATGTTAAAACTAGACGCCTACATCAAATTTATTTAAGTAAGGCAATTAAATTGAAAACTAACAACACGATCATTTCATTTCAATGAATCGTGACTTGTTACTGTCAAGGTGGTGTCAAACTGTCAATGTCAACACCATCTGTCATTTCTCAAAACAAGTGATCGTTTAGAAATTCATTACGGGCCCATACAAAACTAAAAATAAATTTAACACAACACAGATGGCGAATAATAAACCACAAAAAGCTTTTGCATAAGATTTTTCATTATAGCCGTTATTTAGGAATGTTAAAGGTTAAAATGGCCAACCAAACTTACAGAGTTGCAAGGATTTTTTCCCACCTCATATTGGAGAAACATTTGTGTGATATGTTGATGGATGGAGATGGAGAGGAACACCCAAAAAAACGATGGTTGGCTTGTTTTAGGAATGATACCTATGAAAGAAAAAGGAGTAAATGAAAGCGATACAGTTTAAAAAATAAAATGGAAGAAAAGAACGTGTCGCGCCGACCACAAATAACATGTGACGAGTGCAGAAAGATAATGCAAAACTAACCAAAACAACCACTTTAACCAGTCCATGGAATTTGTAAATACTACCAGTTCTAAACACATGTCTAGTATGACATTGACACCTTAAAGGTATAAGATGCTCTATGAACTGACAGATACATAACACCACTGACTTAGAAACCTATGGACCGGCCATACCTACGAAATTAGCGTGCATACCTACAAAAATCCGGGACAATAAATGGCTGCCATTCGTAGGGCTGCAACTACGAGCAACATGCGCAGCTGATATCGATATCGAACTTTTTGATGTTTTTAATATTATTAGCCTCCTAACTAAGTTGAGATTTTTAGAAGTTCTGAGTATTTTATGTTTCATCATAGCCTGTTCTTACACTGCACTGGCTCTTTCCCTTCAAACCGAAAGACCACAGTGAATTCTTTCTGTCGGAAAGAAATAAGAAAGACAGACTCCTAGGTAGAAAAGAAGATTACTTTTAGTATAATCTATCTGGAGATGTTCCAGAAATGTATGGAGCCTGGGCCAGCACTATGTACACTATACGTAAATATCGCTGTTTATTACATTAACCATTTTATAATGTTAATTTTATTTAATTTCACTTCGTTTCAATGTATAATTCAAATTAACTTGGTCAAGGAGAGTAACACACCATAAAATTAAACATGGTGGATCAGAGCAGCATAAACGAACAATGTCATTTTGACAATGACATTTGATCGAACACATCCAATCCAAACTCAAAGCAAAGACAGATTCAAAGACGTCACTTCTTAAAATTGTCAAAGTCGTCAAACGTCATGTCACACAACTGTCATGGCTGCCCTCAAAATAGGGTTATCTTATTAAAATACGTAATTTATGTACGCCTGTACACCTCTTTAAATTTATTTATTAGTATTTTTATGAAATTCACCTATTTTTTTCCGATTTATCTATGTAGTGTACATAGTGGTGGCCCAAAATCAAACATCTCCTTAACATTTATATCTAATTTTATTTATATCAAACATTTATCACTATCGATTACTATAAACTTGGTTTTATAAACATTATATATGTGAGAACAAAAGTACTATAAAGACGCTCTGTGTGAAAAAAAACTACATTTTAAAACAGAGAATTTAAACCTTGAATACAAATTGTCTGTTATTGGACCAAGTGATTAATCCGGCATTATTCATAGCGCCCAGGCAATTTGAATAGACAATTTGATAAAAACTATTGAAATAATTAAATTGACTGGACTTTCTTATTAATGCTTATTACTTATTGGGGCGGATAATAAAAAGATGTGTTTATTTTAATGTTGACATTGATTTTATTACAGAATAGGTCAGTACGATTACTATTTAAAAGACAAAGTCGACGAGTCGGAGGGTTCTGTTAAACAAGATTCTTCAAAGTTCAGTTCATGAAGCAGATAATTATGCGACATATTATGTCGAGGGTTTCTTTTTGCAACACCAACAGCTTCTATCCATTTCTTCTTTAAAATTTCGTTTCCAGAAATCCTGTGGAATAAAATATAATAGCAATGTATTTTACACTCTTTTTCAATATTATCGATATCGTACGCGGACATCGCACATCACTAACTTTACATTCCAATAATTGTATGTAAACAATGCAAAGAAATCAAGAAAATACTAGCGTTTTATGCCATACAAACATGACACAGGTTTCAATAATCTTTAAAAATATCATCTTGTAACAATACATTACACAAAATTTCACAATATTCGACTGGAATACTGAAAATTAGTAACTAACCTGTGCAGAGACAAATTAGGCTGATTTTTGCTTTTTCTCGCACCACACTGTTTTATAGATTATGAGGGCATGGTTTTCCTATTAATGTCCAAACTCAGAACATCAAAATACCTTATTTCTAGAGGTTTTTTTCTTAAAAACAACAAAAACATTTCGAACAAGCAATTGTTTGACAGCACAACTACCACGAAACCACAGAGTACTTTCGGTACAATAAATGGCGACCGGTCACGCGAAGGCATGATTTTGACGTCACACAAAAGTGTTGCCGAATTTAGTCCTTGACAAACATTTAGACGTCTCTCTTTCCATATGCAACTCTTGGTAAGTTAAAAAGAGACAAAACGAATTTTGACAAGTGTGCGTCGATATGATAGATATTAAGTATAGCTATCCTTTTCGTAGCAAAATGTGCCATCTCCATATAGTTCCTATCTCAATGCATAACACAGTACAGTTAAACCATAGAGTAAAGTAATATAACGAGTTAAACGTAGTGATTATATACTCTGTGAGTACAGTCAGCAGTCAGCCAGCGTTGGTTTGTTGTCGATTTCCTTGTTCCTATTTTCACGTTTCCTAAACCACTGAACTTAAATTACTCTTTCAAAATCAATCGAAAAAAAAGAAACGGATTCTGATACTTACTTGACTGCATTGAAGGAGTGGTATGTGAATTGTTAAGTGGTTGATCAAATAATCAAATTGCATCTCTTAGCCTGCATCTACACCTACCAGTTATACTTAGCTAACTAATACCATTACTGGTAGTATGTAACTTTCAAGGCTGTTTGTTGTTGCTGTTAAATATTTTGTTTATTTATATTACTAGTACGGCGGGTATCTGGTCATCCGGAAGTCATTAGAAACTCTTCTGCTGTTATAAGCAGTTTTAAATGCCCTGTTACTGTCAGGTAGGCAGGGGCTCAAACTGTCTACGGGCCAAAACATGTATATAGCTTTTTTTTTTCAGAAAATGATACCTGTCATACCAATTACTACCAATAAAGAGGAAAGCTACAATAATTATTACCAACTAGGAGATAGTGAATATAACAATCTTAAAAGTGAAGTAAAAACAGGTACTTCAAGGTTTAGTGAGTATGTGTCAAGAGTTACGGGCTGCTTGCTGATTCTAGTGATCATTACGGCCGCTGGGACTTCATTGTACCACACATGGCACAGAGGTAACAATCACTCCAGAAACTCAATTCTGATGAAATATTTTGCAATGCAAGGTTTGTTTAGAGAAAGGGACATTCTACCCCTGACTGCCCCTACCAAAGTTATTTCCTGCTACTACAATTTCCCTAGCGAGCATGCTGCTAATCAGTTGATGCCCTCTGATATTCACCCAAATCTCTGTACCCACATTAATATGGCTTTTGCCCGAGTGGAGAACAATGAGATTAAACTAGAAGACCACCAGTACAGATCACTACTTGAAATCGTGAAATTGAAGCATACAAACCCCAATCTTAAGATACTGGTGTCAGTAGGAGGTGCCAAAAATGATAATGGTTTCCCAAATATGGTATTAAATCATAAATCAAGAAAAATGTTCATAAAATCTATTAAGAATTTGTTGAGAAATTATACCCTGGATGGGATAGACCTTGATTGGGAATTTCCAGCCTTACACAGAACAGCAGTAGCTGGCCGTGAAAGACAACACTTCTCACAATTACTTCGGGAGATTCGCATGGAATACATACGTGAAAAACGAAATTATCTTTTAACCATAGCTGCAGCAGCTCCACAGACAGTAGTTGATATCTCCTATGATGTTGACCAGTTGAATGAATATCTTGACTTTGTGAATATCATGACATACGATTTTCATTATTACACTAAATACACTCCTTTCACTGGTTTTAACTCGCCGCTGTATCAGCGCAGCTCTGAACACCTGTACTTGGCTACTCTGAACATAAACCAGACAGTCCACATGTACTTAGACAAGGGGTTGGATCGTAATAAAATTGTAGTTGGTATACCTACTTATGGTCATACATTCACATTGGTCAATGTCAACAACCATCAAGTCAGCAGTCCAGCATCTGGGTTCGGAACTCTAGGCTCTTTAGGTTTCGTGAACTATCCTGATGTGTGCGAATTTGTGAGCAACTCAAGTGGTGTACACATAACAGAAGACAACGACGCTAAGGTACCTTACCTGTACAGTAACAAGGAGTGGGTCTCCTACGAAAGCACCCAAAGTGTTATGGAGAAGGCAAAATTCATCGTAGAGAACCAGTTGGGAGGAGCTATGATATATTCCCTGAACGCCGATGACTACTCGGGCGCGTGTCGCGGTGAGATAGCGCGCGCGGGCACCGGGGGCTTCCCGTTGTCCGTCACAGTGAGCAACACATTGAAGAATAGTATAAGTTCCTCTGAAGCTGAAGCTCGAGAGAATGTGTTAGAGTAGTCATTAGTGGTGGTTAGGTAATCCCTAACCAACTTACAGATTCCAAAATACATTCTATAAAATTATTTTAGAAAGTTAAGTACTTACCTGTTTTTTCCTGGTCACGTAAGTTATTTTGTACATGGTGCAGGTTTTCATAGTTCGTGTGAAGGAGAGCAAGCGACACTAGTGCAATGTGAGCGTAGGTCTGAATCAGCGCGCCGTCGCCCACGCCGCTGCCAGCGGGCAGGTCGGGCGCACAGCCGCCTAGCCGGGCCGGTCGGAGCGCGGCCGCGGCGGCACTGCGCACGCGCCGGCCGCGCGCCGCCAGCTCGCTGCTCATCCATACAGAACCGCACGCGCCGCATACATTATACTTCTAATTAACTTTTACAGTTGGAAAAAATGTAAGAGTGTTGCCTTACTGTTTGATTTACAACGAGGTTTCCACTCCACTGACTGCGCATAGGACGCGTACTTTTCCGGTACGCTGGCGATAGTAACGCAGGCTCCTTGCTCGATACCTTCATACCTACTTCACTAAAACGAAAATAGTATTTCACAGGTTCATTGCTTTAGCACATAGAACTCTGCCCTGCAGAACCCTTAGCTATTTGTTGGTTTACGTCAACGCAGCAATGTGGTGATTAATAAAAAGTGGCTTTGTAGATATGTATTGTTTTCGATTCGTTTTGTTGAATTTACTTAGAACATTAAATTTTGTTTAACTATCCGGTACAAGTATCAATTTTTGTCCAACTAATAAAATAATAATAAATAATTATTACATAGGTAATACATACGGCTGTGATAGAGGAGGTACGAGAGATGCTGAAATCAAAAGGTGTTAATTTTGTTAATAATATATTATTATTTGTATTATACCTGTACCTACCTACAATGTTTTGTTTTTATTGTATATATCGGGTTGGTGTCCGCAACTCCACGTCAAAACACGTATTTTGCGTACGGCAGCCTAGGTATAATGCATAATTATATAAAAGTACTCTGTGGTATAATGTATTAATCTAATTTACAAGCAAGATTGTGATTGAATAATTATTACTTATTCATTAAATTTATAAATTTCATTTAACAGAAATCAAAGTGTTTCATTTGTAGGGTGGAAGCTTCACGGAAGCCGCGAAATTCTAATCTTACGTTATTTTTTGCAATTTGCAGGTCAGATTAAGGCGCTACCCCAAGCAAAAGCCGTTTTTTGTGCAGTTTTTTGGAGCCAACTCCTCTCTAACCAAAAGAAATACCAAGTAATAAAAATACATTAAATTTCTACATATTCTTAGACTGCAAAGTGGTAGTTTTATTTTTTATTTTAAGTCTCTTAATCTATCTATCTATCTTCTTCTATCTTCTATATATACTTATAATAAATCTGTAGAGAGGTCAATTCTGTACATGAAATATATTTACAAAATAACTATCGGGGGGTGATTAGTGATCGATACTGATGCCAAAAATGCAATCAGTAAAATTTTTGTCTGTCTGTCTGTCTGTATGTTATTTATAGAAAAAAAAACTACTCGACGGATTTTAACGAAACTTGGTACAATTATTCTACATACTCCTGAGCAGGTAATAGTATACTTTTCATCACGCTACCATTAATAGGAGCAGAGCAGTGAAAGGAAATGTTGGGAAAACGGGAGAAGTTACTTGGTTTTTTTAGCTTCCGTCGCGTGTGCAGCCTTAATGGTTAAAGCTACATAGAAATCATGTATAACGGAAATATTCCACATAAAATTATATAAAAAATATCCCAAGACAGCATATGTCTATCTTTTATAGTTGACTCACAATAACACGTGTAACTCCCGATAGCTTAGCAGTTCGGAGAATAAAATAATGTGAATGTAAGTTTGTTTGTTGCGCTTTCACGCGACAACTACTGAACGGATTTGGATGAAATTTTGCACACAGATAGTTTATAACCTGGATTAAAACATAGGATACTTTTTATCCCGGCAGTAAGATTCCATGGGACAATAATCAAACTTCACGCGGGCGAAGCCGCTGGCAGAAGCTAGTGTGTAATAAATCCCCTCACAATGAAACCACAAAAATGAAAAAAAAATATTTATAACATGCTTCTTCTCGTAAAGTTAACATTATTTTGATTTGCTTCTTTACTAATGGATAGACAATTTAATAATGAACATAATGCTAGTTTTTTTTTTTTCAAAAGACGGAAATTTGATTTTATAAAGAATAAAAATCACTAATTTCGCACTATTCGACCCGCAGTGACTGACGTAAAAACCACTTTGTAGTGCAAGCTGATTAGAACTTTATTCTAATAGAATTTCAAACGAAGTTTGAATCACCACAAATAGAGTTGCTAATTTTGCCTGGGGTAGCGCCTTAAAATACCTGATTCGAGGTGTAAGCCCCTCCGTACACAAGACTACAAAAATCTTCGATACTCGACGATTTTAGTCTGCAAGCGACTGCCGCCATACAAATCCATAATCAGTGTTTCTTTCAGGCAAAATTCTCCAGGGGGGCAATTAAAAGACCTGGGGGGGCGGACTAAATAATTAAAACAAAGTAATATTTAAAATTAATTCCAGTTATTATTAATATAGTTCAAAAACTCCTACATATTTTAGTTCTTAGTGATTTCAGGGCCTTTAAAACTTTAAAACTGTTCAAATTTTGATGTAATATGAAGAAAATGCAGTAAAAGTCAATATTTAGTTAAGATAAAAGGTTTAATTATTAAATTTATTATTAAAACTTTTGTGTTTAGTGAGATTGTGTTCCTAAACGAACGACGCGTAACACTTTACATTTTTTGACACGAAGCTCACTCAAGGTCAACTTTGTTTTGAAGTAAGTTTGTTGATACGTAAACAAAGGATTAAATTGAAATAAACTTGATGAGGTGCTTAATTTTTGATAATTATTTAGGTCTATAATTAGAAGGCAACATATTATTAGAATATAAGTATATAATTGGAATACAAAGTCCTTTAACATACGTAATGCTATTCAGTTTCAAGTGCCCCGGGGGGGCGGTAAGGCTACTCCGGGGGGGCTTTGCCCCCCCGGAGTAGTACCTGAAAGAAACACTGTCCATAATGTCGGCGACGCGACTCGTGTACTTAGGTACGAACTTTTTATTTTACACGAAGTACTTATTTTTATTTAACAACGCCTGATATAAAACTTACAGCAATAATTATTCGCGGAATGGCTCATTACAGTTGCTGAGTAGTATTAACAATGGAAAACGTAAAACATCACACACAGTGTTTTGAATTAAGAAGGAGGTAACGCCTGATGAAAAACTAACAGCAATCTTTCACACACACTAACTTGGTTCGGTTATGGTTGGTGGAGCTAAGTGGTTCTTTTCGGTATAGATTTATCGATTTATCAGACAGATCCCTTACATATGGCTTAAGCCGGAAACACACTTAGGTACGTGGTGTGGCGTGTCGCGCCATAACCCCACCACCACTCTGGCCAATCGGTGGTGAGCAGTCAGCGCCACGCCCGCCAGGACGCGCCATGACACGACACGACATACAAATATGTCTATAACCATACTAAATGTATGAAACCGATATGTTTCTGGCGCGCCACGCCACGTAAGTGTGTTTCCGGCATTGGCAGCATTAGGTTTCATCTTTGGCGAAAAGAAAAAAATATCAGCTATTATGGCAAGTGTGTGTAGGTAGGTAAAGATAATTCTCTACTCGACGCTACCGACGAAACACCTACAGATTGATTGGTAATTGGGTGCATTCTTGAATAGGGGTTCCCTACTTGAAATCGAATGACGCGAGGTCGAAAAACACTTGCTCGAAAACGTTTACTCGATAGTACTTGAAATCGATAAATTATGAGCTCGACAGTTTAATAACTCGATGCATCAAAATCTCGAATTAGTATAAGCTCGAATCATCGGCAGCGCGAAGGCTCATTATTCGATGCATCAAAATCTCGAAACATCATTTCTCGACTGACCTGGATTTACAGAATTACAGAATAGTTACAATAATTTTCATTTGAGTACCTACAATACAGGGGTGACTGGCTGGATCCGCCATAACAAATACGCGAATAGAGGAAGTCATTTGCTAATTATTGGACCCTACTTTCCATATCCAAATATTTTTAGTTTGGGAGATATACACACATCAACACTGTCTAGGGATATTTTTAAAAAAGCGAATTACTATCGATGTGTTAATTATTTATATGACATGTATATATTTAAAAGATACGTTATTTAATATTCTACCATTTTTTAATAATGGTTAAGGTACTTAGATTAAAATTTCAGGATTTTATGGAAAAAAAATGAAGCATAGACAGAAACCGTACCTATATGAATTAACTTTTAATTTGTGAGTAAAAACTGAAAAAAATAGAAAAATCATTTAATTTGTGTTTATAAACTTGAAGTTAGTAGTCTGAGAAAGCGCCCATGATGTTCATAACACATCGGCAACGATTCGGCAACAAGGTTGTCAATGTCTTGCTGCGGAATATTGTCCCATGTCCTTCTGAGGTGCGCAAAAAGTTGATCTTCTGTAGCCAGATTTTCAGGAACTTCCTTCAGAGCTCTTCTTTGCAGCATATCCCACGCATGCTCAATGGGATTTAGATCTGGCGATTGAGCAGGCCAGTCTAAGGCCCCAACATTATGTGTATGTAACCAAGCTGCTACCGTTCTCGCCGTGTGTGCCCGGGCATTGTCGTGCATGAGCAGGAAATCTTGCCCCATTTGTGTTCTGTGGGGCAAGATTACGGGCCCCAGCACCTGTTGGACGTATCGTTCTGCCGTCATATTGCCCCGCACCCAAACGAGATCCGTCCGTCCTCCAAGTCGAATTCCTGCCCAAACCATAATTGTTCCTCCTTGGTATGGGTGAACTTCCTGAGGGTTCTGGAGACGGCTCCATCGTCCAGGAACTCGCCAAACACGCGTCCTTCGTGAATGTGGATGGAAGCCGAACCTGGATTCATCCGTGAACAGCACATTGGACCATTGCTCACGGCCCCAGTCCACGTGGTTCCGAACCCATTCTAATCGTCGTCCACGATTGCCTCTCCGTAAAGGTGGGACCCGGAGTGGTCTACGAGAGCGTAGATTGCTTTCATGCAGTCGCCTTCTTACAGTTTGGTCACTCACAAGCACTTGGTGTTCCACTCGCAGCCTTTGGACCAATTGAGTCGCCGTTGCATTTGGTTGAGCTCGCGCAGTAATTTGCAAAAATCGGTCTTGTCTGGGGGTAGTGATGCGACTTGGCCCCCGGTGCCTCTCCGCTACTTCACCTGTGGCACGATAGCGTGTCCACAATCTTGAAATTACATTTTGATGGGTCCCTATGGCCTCAGCAACATTACGCTGAACAGATCCAGCTTCCAGCATTCCCACAGCTCGTAACATCTCCGCCCTCGTCAAATGTCGGCGTTGCATGGCTACAATACCTCAATTTTAACTTTATCTTTCGTTTAAAAATGAAAAGAAAACTGTAACTAAACGTAATTCGTATTGTTTTCTAAATTTCGCACAAATGAAAATTCCCTCTCCTATACATCAAGACATTTTATGCCACCGAAACAAAAGAATTTTCAAAAATTTGAATTTGGGATTAGTCTGAGATAAATTACAAACAAATCGGTGTATAAAAGATTCCAATGCGGCCAGTACTTTTCGAGTTATTTAATTGAGTATGAAATATCCCTAGACCGTGTTGATGTGTGTATATCAATTTTTATAAATGTATTGAATTTTTTTATTTAAATCAACTAGCTATACCTACCTTCTCATGAAAAATAATCATAGTAACATAATAACATCATAAATACTTGGTTATTTTACCAAATAAGTAAGAATTAAAATTATATTTGTACGAACTAAGGGTTAAATGTCACATCATCATCTGCCTAGCCTTTTCCCAACTACGTTGGAGTCGGCTTCCAGTCTAACCGGATGCACGACTGCCTATCTAACCTCCACAACCTAGTTAATACTGGGTAATACGATACCCCTTGGTAAGACTGGTTGTCAGACTATTTGGGCCACTGACTACCTGTAACGACTGCCAAAGATGTACAAATGACAGCCAGGACCAACAGCTTAACGTGCTTTCCGAGGCACGGGGGATGTCGGTATGTAAGGGTGGTCACCCATCCACAGACCAACCTAGGCAAGCACGGCTTAACCTAAAGATCGGCCCGAGCGGCTGTTACTATTTAGCCACGAGGTCCTCGTCTTATGTAAGTATTAAAAAAAAAGGTATTTATATGAATATAGTTGATTTATATTTCAGCGCATGTAAGTCATTTACTTATATGAATATAGTTGATTTATATTTCAACTTTTTTTACTGTACGTTTGCTCGTCGCCGCCCCTGAGTTACGCTTCACCAGGACCTACCTACCACCGGAAAGCTATCTTGACCCAATCTCTACGCTAAGGGGTCGCCGGCTCGCTTCGCTCGCCACCTCCCCCCTTGCCAGTTACCACCACCGGACCAGATTCCAACGCCCACTATAATATTCGTTCAAACACCCAATGGCTATCCCTAACCGTTATGAAGTTATATCCCTTTCAATTTTAGGGGAGGTTGGGGAGGGTATACAAATTTCAACGCCCCTCAATAATAAAGTATAAAGTTAAATCAAAAAGCCTCTACGTGTCCTAATTTCCGAGATACGATGGGGGGAGGCGTGAAGGGGGGGAGAGGGGGGAGATTAAAAAAATGATTTTGACCAACTGATTGCCCCTTGAAACAAATCTGTTAAAAAAAAAATCCAAGTCGCTTAACTTCCGAGATCTGCCTAAAGGGGGGAGAAGGGGGGCAAGGGGTCAACTTTGAAAATGGCTTTTTTCTTTTCCGAGTTACGCTTCACCCACTCAACCTTCGTTGCGCTATGGAGGTCGCCGGCTCGCTCCGCTCGCCACCTCCCCCCTTCGCTCCACTCGGTCTCGCAGGTTCGCTCCACTCAGGACCTACCTACCACCGGAAGGCTATCTTGACCCTATCCCTACGCTACGGGGGTCGCCGGCTCGCTTCGCTCGCCACCTCCCCCCTTACCACCACGGACCAGATTCCAACGCCTACTATAATATTCGTTCAAACACCCAATGGCTATCCCTAACCGTTATGAAGTTACACCCCTTTCAATTTTAGGGGAGAGTGGGGAGGGGAGGGGCGGCAATACAAATTTCAACGCCCTTCAGTAATAAAGTATATAGTCAAATCAAAAAGCCTCTCCGTGTCCTAATTTCCGAGATGCGATGGGGGGAGGAGTGAAGGGGGGGAGAAGGGGGAGTTATGAAAAATGATTTTGGCTAATTTATGGCCCCTTTATACGAATCTAAAAAATAAATCTTCCAAGTCTTAACTTCCGAGATCCGCCTAAAGGGGGGGAGAAGGGGGGCAAGGGGACCAATTTTGAAAAATGGCTTTTACTTTGCCAAGCCTCCTCTATTCGAATCCGAAAAAAATCAGAGCAGTCATCTCTTTGTTTCCGAGAAACGATAGGGAGGGGGAGGAAGGGGGGTGAAAAGGGGAGGTTTGGCACTTTTTCCATACTCGCGAGAGTTACTTGTTTACGAATCTGTCAAAATATACCCACCTTCCCCTTCACCATCTGGGAGAACAATTATGTCAGTGAGTGAGTCAGTCAGTCAGTCAGTGGTAATCGAGCTTTTTAAACTATACAAGGTGTTGTTTTGCATCTTGGTCAAATTCAAGGGTGTGCTACAGACCATCAAACTGAACAACTTTCTCCATGGGATCACCATCGTAATCGCGAAAAAATAATCAGCTGTCTCATACAAAATTCCAATACCTACTCAACCAAATGTATGAGACAGCTGATTATTTTTTTACAATTACGATGGTGGTCCCATGGAGAAAGTTGTTCAGTTTGATGGTCTGTAGCACACCCTTGAATTTGACCAAGATGCAAAACAACACCTTGTATTATAATAATAATAATAATTCGAGATTTTGATGCATCGAGATATTAAACTGTCGAGCTCATAATTTATCGATTTAAAGTACTATCGAGTAAACGTTTTCGAGCAAGTGTTTTTTTAACCGACTTCTAAAAAAGGAGGAGGTTCTCAATTCGGATGTTTCTTTTTTTTTTATGTTTGTTCGCGCATAATCCCGTCGTTTGCAAACCGATTTGAAAAATTCTTTTTTTGTTGGAAAGGGTATACTTTCCAAATGGTCCCATAGCCACCAAGTCGGGATCTAATGATGGAATCTTGGCGAAATCGAGGGAACTCTTCAAATTTAATCGGATAACGTACAGCGATTTTGGTATTTTCTACAACGAGTGAAGCATTTGCGTTCGATAAGAACCATTCTACCATCAGATCAGATGATGAAGCCAAGAGTCACGGAACTCCATAATGAGACAATGTATCCTAGTCGTGTTTGGGCTTGTTGCAATTGTAACGGTATGCACTTTCCATGTGTATCAAGCACATGTAAACCACTAAAAAGTGAAAAATAAAAACTTTTTTTGCAAAAAATAAAACCGACTTCAAAAAAAAAACAAAATAGTGAAAAATAACTTTAGCTTCTGAAGTCGGTGACAAAAAAATTAAATCAATCAATCAAAGGTCACCGACTTCAGAAGCTAAAGTTATTTTTCACTATTTCGTTTTTTTTTGTCACCAACTTCTGAAGCTAAAGTTATTTTTCACTATTTTGTTTTTTTTTTTGAAGTCGGTTTTATTTTTTGCAAAAAAAGTTTTTTCGACCTCGCGTCATTCGATTTCAAGTAGGGAACCCCTTGAATAGCGTAGCAGCAAATTGTGAATAAATTTTTCAGCTATAGCGGTCTGATCATGATGACCCATCCTGGGTTCAAAAATTAAAATAAACCAGCTAAAGACACATTGCAAATCTGTAACAAGAAAGATGTGCAGTTTTTTTGTTTTTACCCCTTTACGGCGCTTTAATTTCCAAAGGGAGATGTACTTTTGGTTTTCGAAGGGTTCATTCGTTTATGGCAAAGACTATAATTATACTCTATGGTTTATGGCATAGGTAGTAAAACCGGCTAAGAGCGTGTCGGGCCACGCTCAGTGTAGGGTTCCGTAGTTTCCCGTCCGTCACAATAAGTGTTCAATCCAATCCGATTTTAATAATTCTTTTTTTGTTTGAAAAAAGATAGGTACGTTCAGGATAATAAAATATGTAAATGCTTGCTTATACGATTATACTACAAACTTAGTCCAGAAATTATTTTGTAAAACTTTTTGTCTTTTTTGTACAAAACTGTTGTTTCCATCCAAGTTCAATTATTTTCCTAGAAAGTCCTTATAAAGTTCTACTTTTCAGATTTTTTTCATATTTTCTAAACTTATGGTTCAAAAGTTAGAGGGGGCGAGACACATTGTGTTTTACTTTTGGAGCGATTATTTCCGAAATTATTGACATGATCAAAAAATGATTTCAGTAATTTCATTCATTTTTAAATACCTTTCCAACAATATATCACACGTTAGGGTTGAAATTAAAAAAAAATCACTTCTCACTTTACATATCTACCCTACCCTAATAAAACATTTTTTTCCAATTTTTATTTTACCGCTTTGTCGGCGTGATTGATACACATATTGCTACCAAATTTCAGCTTTCTAGTGCTAACGGTTACAGAGATTAAGCGAGGACGGACGGACAGACAGACATGGCGAAACTATAAGGGTTCCTAGTTATGACTGACTTTTTGAATTTCTGACCTCTTTACTGAAAAAGCAACACTACTCCTGTCAACAGGCATATAATATGTCAGTTGACTCCTGTCAAAATTTAAACTTGCTGCGTCAGTTAGTTTGTGTTTGACGTAGATAGTGTTTATAGAAACAACTCAGAGTTACATACATTGCACACACATAATATATATAAAAATACATTGCACACACATATATAAAAACACATGTAGGTAATTTTGTTTTACGAGATCAAGCTGTCACTAAAGTATTCCTGCTCCATCTTCACATTGAAAGGCCCTGACATGTTTTCGCGTGCCTCTTACTCTCATTGAAACTGCTCTTATAACTGAGATTTGTATTTTCACTTTCAACCAGTACACTATTTGAGAATAAGCGTTTCCCCATTTCTCATTAAGCTTTGATGCGGTTTTTTTTTTAAAAACTGTTATATTCCGTTCCTATGGCTCCATCGCATGAAATGATTAACGGGGTGAATGAGGCTCTTAGGTCTTCAGCTGCTCGGTCGTATTTTGAGTGTTTCTCTCGGGCCTCGGCTATGTCTCTGTGCTGTTTTTTGCCATGTGAGGTTGCTGTAAGAGGAAGCGTCAGCATTTACAATGCGAACGTCGAAGAACGCTTTCCTTGCAGGTTCCCACACACTGTTTAGTAGGTAACATATCACCTATAAGTGCTGGTTGATTGATACTTGCGTCTTGCATTATGGGTTCTATTGTGCCAGTTCCCCAGGCTAGCTCAGCCCAATTTTTACAGTCATGTGTTGTATTTGTACAATCACTGTGTTGATCATGACCTTTTTTTATTAATCCTCCTTTCTTGCAGTTCAGTGCGTGATTTAAGTCAAAATTACTCTCTCCGCAACCGTCGCAAGTCTCAGGGAGGTTTGCAGGTTCGTGAGCATATCTAATAGCTAAAGCATCTCTAAACTGGGTAGCTGTGAGATCAGTATTGTTAGCCGTGGTCGGGATGATAGTCAGCCATTGTGAAGAGTTCGTTTCAACGACTCTATGGACACATCTTTTCATTTTATTTGGTAGTTTAGATATTATGAAATTACTTTTTTCAGCGTCTCTCTTTTCCCGCGATATTTTTTCTTCTTTGACAGTCTTTGTAGCATGAGTTATATGGGATAATAAGTCTAGTTTTTCGTCGGATTTGATGACATGCATTAGTATTCTAATTGATTCTACCGATGTTTTATAACAGTCGTTGTTATTCATGGGGTCGGTGATACCTAATCCGCCAAGTTTCACCGGTAGACTGAATAGTTCATATTCAAATGACATTATTTCTCTGTCTAGGATTGATGGTATCAGCGTTGTCATGATGGTTTGTTTTAATGTATGAAATTCCTCACAGGTGTTATCCATGACTGTTTGTAGGTATCTCCATTCGCATTGGAGTGATTTTGTAAAAGCTGTATGTACCAGTTGTGGATGTTTTTTACTTGCTTTTGATAGTAGTCTTATACATTCTATCCATTCGTTAACTTTGTCTTTAATGTATTCTTTTCGTCCATTCTCGTTTCCGATGACACCGCCTAGAAACCGATGTGAAAGTACGATCTTCACCCCAAAGTTTCCAAATATTTTGTTGGCTTCTTCAATTGATTTATTTTTGACTATGATATAACTTTTAGAAGGTTCTGGGAAATAACCGTATTTCGGGCCTTGTTTCATCAGTTTTTCTAGCCATGCTTTTACGTGTTTAAATTTACCAAAACAAGCAGAATCATCAGCATACCAGTTTTGTATATAAGTATTTTCCAGGGTCTTTGCAGCTTAGGGCACGCCACGATAGTGGCGGTAAGTCCCCTCTTTGAGGAGTGGCTTGAGAGGCGCCACGGCGCCCTCACCTTCCGCCTGACGCAGGTCCTCACCGGACACGGATGTTTCGGGAGGTACCTGCACCGAATCGGGCGGGAGGAAACGCCCGGGTGTTTCCACTGTGAGGATCGACCGGAGGACACGGTGGAGCACACGGTGGAAGTCTGCCCTGCGTGGGCGGAGCACCGCCGTGTCCTCGTAGCGGCGATCGGCGGCGGCGACCTCTCGCGTCCGGCCCTGGTTCAATCCATGGTCCGGAGCGAGACGGAATGGGAAGCCGTCACCTCCTTCTGCGAAGCAGTCATGCTGGCGAAGGAGGTGGCGGAACAAGAGAGGGAGAGAGCCTCTCTTCCCGGCCGCCGCGGGAGACGCACCGGGCGTCGGGGGCCACGTGGTGGCTACCGGCCACCGTAGATGCGGGCCTGTGGACGGTAAGCTATGGGCTAGCTAGCCGTCCGTCCGTCTAGTGACGACAGGCCGTGTCGACGGCGCGTTCGTGTTCCACGCGCGCCTCAAAGAGATGTCAGCAGCAGAGAGGGGCCCGCAAGGGCCGAAGCCTGCCGGGGTTGCGGGACTGTTCGAAAGAGATACCGCGGCCCCGGAACGTAAAGGGCGAGGAAGGAACATGGATGGGTTTTAGTCAGTAAGAGTCTGACACTCCCTCCCGCTCCGCCCAGAGTGGGAGAAGTCATTTGATGATTTCCCATCCCAAAAAAAAAAAAAAAAAAAAAAAAAAGGGTCTTTGCAGCTTTGGATTAAAGGTAGAATTGCATACATTAGCATTGCTTAAGGATCACCCTGTGTTGTTCCTTCCTTGCTTAGGATGAATTCTTTTGAGCCTGATAGGCAAATGACTGCGAAGCCTCTATATGTGTTAAAAAGAAATATTGCACAGCGCGGCCAGTACATTCTAGCATTCCAGCACATTCCAAAGAGCGATTGGGCTACTCAGCGCGTTGAAGGCGTTCGCGGCATCTATTAGGAGGAGTCCTTCATCATCTTCACCTTCATTATAACACTTGGTCATGGCATGAATTCCACCTTCAATACCCGATTTCATACTTGAGCATAGCTGATCAGAGCCGCATGCTAGTTGAACATCTAGGCTTGTTGCGGTCGCCATGGCTTTTGCAATGATGCGTTGAAGTATTTCACCTATGCCAATAGGTCGGACGCCTGGACATTTATCCAATGCTATACCTCTTCTTGCTAATAGAGCTCTTATGCTATCCCAATCGACAATTTCACTGCTTAGTTTTCGTTAGTGCTGCGATTTATACTCTCAGTTCTTTGCTGTGGTTTCCATAGCGAAGTAAGAGTGATTTCCATTGTTCTGAGTCAGTGCCGCTTGGTCCAGCTCCGCCAGAGAGTTGTCTGGCAACTTTTTCTATATGGTTCGAGGTGATATCGACTTTTGTCATAATTGGGAGGTCAGGTTGATCTATAAAATCTGATAGTTGTGGGGTTACTTGGTAAGGATGTTTGTCTTTAAATATTTGATGTACTGTTTTATTTCCTAGCTTTCCATTTGGGTCCAAGATTCCACCCCCAGATCTTTCCGTAATCCATCTATTTGCTTGTCTAATTTTTCCTTGTAACATGAGGCGGCCAAATATTCGGACAGTATGATCAATGTCTTGTTTCTGTTTGTTTTTTGATGCTATTTTCGAGTTGCATATTAGAGTTTCTTCAATTAATTCATCATAATGACCTGAGTTCCACATCTCCAATCTTCTTTGAAGTGTTCGCCTGATATCCTGGCCTGATTTAACTAAATTGTCTCTCTGTAGTATTGTACTACATAAGATGAAAATTCTTTCAGTTTCCTTCTCCTGGAAGGTTGTTTGTGAGATCTTTTATTTCCGTGGCTAGGAGTGTGGTTAGTTGTCTGCCCACATTTCCTTGTGGGATACTATATTTATATTGCTTACTGTGAAAATTTAAAAGTTTTTTCCAACGTTTTCTCCAGATAGAGTCTGGGCCACCTTCGCAATTAAGTAATTTTGCATTGAATCCTTTTAGGAACAAGTTTTGGATGGTTTCCGGAATTTGTGATGGATTCAAGGATTGTTTCGTTTTGTATTTGCGCTTGGTTGGGGAGTTCGATGGTTGTTTCAGTGGTTTGGTTGATATTTTGAGCAGGATTATTGGGTGGGTGGTAATAGTCTGGGTGTGACGCGAGAATATGTCTCTTTAGCCCTCGTTTTTTATATTCCTGTGAACATACCGGGCATGATTCCTTTGCTGCTAAAAATGTTTGTCGCATAGATGGAATTTGTGGCTGCGATGATGATATATCAGCGTCATCTTCTCCATTGGCGTCATCATTATTCATTATTGTATTTTTCGTATGTAACTTGGTGTGTAAATTTACTTTTAATTTTGTGATGAAATATAAAATAAAACCGAATAAAAATTGAAAAATAAAAATAATTGAAATAATATTTTTTGACGTGACGTTGACGTTCAGAACCATAGATACATACTTGTGTTTGACAGCTATCTTTATCAGGATTGATAAAGATTTATCCCAGTAATTTGAGGAAAAAATGGAAAAAAGTGAATTTCGTGTGCTTATTAAGCATTATTTTTTGCGAAAAAAAACTATTACCGAGACCAAGGCTAAGCTTGATAAATACTACTTATGGGGACTCTGAGTCTGCACCATCGATTTCAATGGTAAAAAAGTGGTTTACTGAATTTCGTTGTGGCCGTACAAGCACTGAAGATGCCGAACGTCCTGGACGCCCAGTTGAGGTCTCTTCACCCGAAACAATCAAAACAATTCACGATATGGTGTTGGCCGACCGAAGATTGAAAGTGCAAGAGATTGTGGAAGCCGTAGGGATCTCGCGGGTGGTTTCAATTTTGAATGATCACTTGGGCATGAGAAAGCTTTCCGCAAGATGGGTGCCGCGTTTCCTCACAGTCGACCACAAACGCAATCGTGTAACAGCTTCACAGGAAGGTTTGGCGTTGTTTAATCGCAATATGGAGGAGTTTTTGCGCCGTTTTGTAACCGTGGACGAAACATGGATCCATCACAACACACCAGAGACCAAACAACAGTCAAAACAGTGGGTTTCTAAGGGTGAATCGGCGCCAAAGAAGGCCAAGGTGGGTTTGTCAGCCAATAAAGTTATGGCGACTGTTTTTTGGGATGCACGCGGGATAATCCACATTGAATACCTTCAAAAGGGAAGAACAATCAATGGGGAATATTATGCCAACTTATTGGACCGATTCAATAACGATTTGAAAAAAAACCGACCTCATTTGGCCAAGAAAAAGTTCTTTTCCACCAAGACAATGCAAGGGTGCACACATGTCCGGGGTTGCGGGACTGTTCGAAAGAGATACTGCGGCCCCGGAACGTAAAGGGCGAGGAAGGAACATGGATGGGTTTTAGTCAGTAAAAGTCTGACACTCCCTTCCGCTCCGCCCAGAGTGGGAGAAGTCATTTGATGATTTCCCATCCTAAAAAAAAAAGGGTTGCCATGGCAAAAATCCATGAATTGGGCTATGAATTGCTCACTCATCCGCCCTATTCTCCAGATTTGGCTCCGAGTGACTACTTCTTGTTCCCAAACCTGAAGAAATGGCTTGGTTGAAAAAGATTTGACTCCAATGATGAAGTCATCTCACAAACAAAGGCATATTTTGAGGACCTCGACAAATCATATCTTTTGGAAGGGATAAAAAAATTGGAGAAGCGTTGGACAAAGTGTATAAGTAGAGCTCAAGGGAGACTACGTTGAAAAATAAAATGATTTATTTATCTAAAAATCTGTGTTTTATTCCAAAAGTCACGGACCTATTGACCCGCCCTCGTATTTCAGCCGTCCGATACACGATTACTTGCACTTTACTGCATCCAATTAAATCGCAAAGACAAGTCTCTAAATGATGGTCTAACCGATCGATGGACCATCATCGTCTTCGCGAAAAAATAATCAACGGCCCCCATTCAAAATTCCAATACCTACCTACTCGACCAAATCTATGAGACGACAGCTGATTATTTTTGTACACGACCTTGAATTAGACCAGTAATAATACAAAGCGATACCTTGTACCTATATCGCGCTCACCGCTCGGGAGTTCGGGACAAAGAACCCAACACGTAGGTACTGATTTCAGACTGTTTCAATTCAAATCCCTAATGGACGACCAGCGTCGTTCGCTTCGCCCTGAGGCCCGGCCCGGACAGACAATGAGTTTTGGGGCATTTTTTCAAAAAAAACGACGTGGTTTTATTTTGAGTAGGTAAGTAGGTACCTAAATATGAATCCGAGGGAAGTAGCTCAGTCTGGTTACTTAAAC
This sequence comes from Xestia ashworthii, assembly GCA_950022955.1. Taxonomy (NCBI): domain Eukaryota; kingdom Metazoa; phylum Arthropoda; class Insecta; order Lepidoptera; family Noctuidae; genus Xestia; species Xestia ashworthii. The sequence goes on along the minus strand of OX465558.1, from coordinate 24,703,862 downwards.
TAACAATGCGGTTGACATTGAATCCCATATTTGTGCAAGCCATTATACGTAGGTGTAAAGGCTATCGCCGCGTTTGTCCTCACCTCACCTTCATAATATTACCGATATGTCGATGTCATTGATATATCTATTCAATATTAGATAGATATACAAATAGGTAAATGAAGGATTGTACCTATGCTTTTTATTGAACCACCTGCTTGCAAACACAAAAAACCGGACAAAGGATAGTAGAGGCGGGTACAGACTGCTGCAACGCAACATGCAATGCAACACGAAACGAGCATTGCATCAGTGTAGACGCGGGGCGCGCACAACGTGCGCACGAACCGCGCATGTACCTACTCACATCTGTTTCCGAGATGCGCGCGAACGGATCGCTCAGTCTGCAAAAGAACACGCAAAGGAATGGATCGTGACGACCAATTGCGGGCTCTGATGATAGTCAGTGCTTCATTATTAATAGTGAATCATGTGATAAAACGCAGAAGACATCGACGTTGGTGGCGTACAGAGTTGTATAGTCAGAGAGCTGGTGCAAAACTAATGGCCGATATGAGATTAACTGGACAATTTCAAAATTTCTTAAGGATGAGTCCAACGACATTTGAAGATCTACTCAGATTAGTCGGACATGTTCGCGCGCGTCTAGCCGTACACACCACACAACCTGTCCACACTGACGCTCCGCGCATACTGCGCGCCTCTTTGTGTTCGGGGAAAAAACCGACAAATTTCGGGTCGCTACGCGCAAGAGTTGCAACAATCTGTTCGTGCGCGTAGTAGACGCGGTTCGTGCGCGCAAGGCGTCTACACTATGGGAATTCTGTTACTTTACATGATACATTGCAGCAATGTGGACGTCAAATTCTTGCATTGCATGTTGCATTACATGTTACATTGCACCAATGTGTACCCGGCTTAGGGCTCGCGCGCTGAATATCGTCCCGTTTCAGAGCAGTGTCCGTCTAATGTCTAAAGGGCACCGACTCGTGGCTTCACTGTCGCTCAAAAGGTGTGTCCAAACATTGAGCTGCAAGAGCTCGGCATGGCTCCGGCTACGAAGTTACGTGTGTAACTTGTTGCGTTTCTGCGTCTTCCGATATTGCTTGCAAAACCTGCCAAAATGTCTAAAGGGCACCGACTCGTGGCTTCACTGTCGCTCAAAAGGTGTGTCCAAACATTGAGCTGCAAGAGCTCGGCATGGCTCCGGCTACGAAGTTACGTGTGTAACTTGTTGCGTTTCTGCGTCTTCCGATATTGCTTGCAAAACCTGCCAAAAAACACGAGTACGAAATAGAAATATCGGATGATAAAAACGTAGTTGTGTGCGTGCGGTATTATCGACCGATAAATGCCGATAATAACACGCACCTGTGTGGTAGACGTAGAGCCGTTTGGATAAATAAGTTTGTGGAAACTGAACATTGAAATTACCTAACGTTTTACCACAAATTACCAGATAACTCACTCCATACAAAATGTTCAATACCTACCGCTATAATAGCCTACACTTTCAAGTCGAAAGACGCTGCGAACGAAAATGTACCTACCTAACCTTACAAACGTAGTGGGTTTTGCTTTGTAAGATCGCGCAGCCGCGTGGATATTGTGAATTGCTAGGGCTGCCTCTGTCGACGAAGATGTTAGTAGGGATTATTAGTATAGGTAGATATGTACCTACGTTATAAAATAAAACATGTTTTGTAATGTATCGGAATTTATAATTGTTTTCAAAATAAGTACCTATAGTATAACAACTAAATATAAATAAAATAGTATATTTTATAACGAGGGACTAAACGAAGCCATTATATACCCGAGGTGGTTTGACTCCCGAGCTTGCGAGGGAGGCAACGAAAGCGAGGGTAGGTATATTAAATTGGCGTTTAGTCTCGAGGTGCAAACTGTACTTTTCACTACGAGTGCGAGAAAAATAGTCATTTAAAACCGAACAAATTTACACTCGACAAAAGTTCTGAACTGAGCAGTCAGTTTTTTCTTCTATCAGGTCAGTCACAGATTAACAATTTAAAACACAACACAAACTCTCAACATTATCGCAATGAAGATGATCCACACTGCACAGATAATTAGTACCTACATTACTGCAGCGGCTAGCAACAGAGGCATTGCACATACCTACTTTTCAAAATCAACGATGCACACAAACAACCATACATTTTACTCGCGTTGAAGAGTTCATTTGTTTATTTTTTTTTCAATATACCGCTTTCTATTTGCAAGCCAATTCGAAATTTAAATAAAACCTTTGACAAGTTATTCTTTTGTGACCATGTTTCAGAGTAAAAGATCGTTCCATTTTTAAATTACTTTTTACTCCCTAGGGAATAAACGGTCACTTTAATCCCGCTTCGTAGGGCTATAATGGCGTACTTTTAGAGCATGAGAAGTGAAAAAGAATACTTAGTTTAAAAAATTGCTTATTGGTGTTTTATTTTGATGTAATGATTAAGTAATACCTACTTTTTTTCCCTTTATAAAAATTCCCGATTGTTAAACTTTAACGTAGAGAATATTCGAAATCGGACAAATAGTTTTAATATAGGTATGTTTATTTTATTATTCTCTTGCTATATCTACATCCATCCAAGGCACATAATATACCAGTTGTATACATATCGATTTCAAAACTATCGTCAAGTCGACCGAAACAAGTTGACAAGTGACAACCCATTAACCCACTGCGCTATGGGTTACCGGTAACCCGGCGGCCGGTAGGTGATTAGCGCGTGTACCTAAGTACATGGAGTGTAGTATCTGGTAATCTGTGGTTTTACTCAGTTCCTTCGCTGTAGGTACAGTTACTGTTGTGCCGGTTGTGCGCTAGAGGAATAGGAAACTGACGAACAACTAATAAAAGACTAGTTAAAAAATAGACAGGAAGCTCTTTTAATATGGCACTACCTTAAAGTACCTACCTACGCATAATTCACATAACATTATGTTTCGTCAAAGGCATCGCCGCCCGCCGCGCCGGGCGTCGGCGCAGGGGCGTCTGCTGAACACCACGTCACAAATGGCACTATATTTAGCACTGTTCATATTTTAGCAACAAGTTGCACTAACAAAATATATTTTCAATTTGTTCAGATTACGCCCCATTCCCTACTCGCCTCTATTTACCTTAGGTACCTATCAATTAAGCTGCCAGTACCGTAACTAAAGTTAAAGATACAAAACTGAGAACGAAAGCACCTATTGCATGTATGTACCTTTTAGTATTAATTTACAAATTAGTGCTTTCTAGGTAAGTAAATATAGATTCCTTAAATCTAAATTTCTAAATTAATAATATGGCTGTAGCTACGTGTCGAAAACATTCATGTCCCTGCATTGACTCAGTGGGAGTCACCACCAGACACAAGGCTCACTGCCCACTGGTTGAATTATGTCACACTTGGTTACTTTTGTTAACTTGATCGCTTCTCTGCATTGAGGTATTAACATTAATTCATGGGTATTTGTTTCTCACATATTATTACTTGGGTGTGACAGCCAATCATGATTAACTTCTACTTTGCACCTATACTGTGAACATTGTGTAATAATCCTGCATGCATGCTCTTTCAATAAGAACGTTGCAAGACCATGTTGGTAGAGCCCAGAGGGGTTTCCAGACAGCATGTTCAGCATGAAAACTTGATAGCTGAGTCGGTAGGGTGTCATCAGAAAATGCTAAAACTTGACTATGAAAAGTTTCACAGGCAGGTGCCCTTTCGGGCAGGGCCTGGTTTCAGTTGTCAAATGGATCAAAAACTAACAATGGGCTGTTCAGCCCATTGTTTGACGTCGATTTTCATCTCATCAGGCCCTGTTGCCTGAAACAAAACTACTTAAACAGGCAAACCTTTCCGAAGATATTGTGGCCGTGGAGATGAAAACCAACATTGCTGAACGGACCGTTGTAAGTTTTTGATCCTTTTTGAAACCTGAAAGTAGGTTTTAGACTAAAGGGCTCCTGTCTAGAAATTTTACAGTTTCACACCCTACCTATCAAGTTTACATTATGCTGAATATAGTCGCTGATTGAACCTCTGGATTCCACTACCATGTTCCCTGCGGGTTGTAAAAAATTATAAACATAACACAGTTCAAGATTTTCACACTTATCACAAATTGTTATCATAAAATATCTTAAAGAAACCAGTAGCGACACTTAAGACGCCTGCGGAGCATGCGTATTTCATACAAACGTAATACCAAAATAATTTGTAAATTAAACATATTCCTAAGGTAGTGTGTATTTATTTCGATTGAATTACAGAATATCTAGGTTCCCGAAAATATATATTTTGATTGGACACTGATTTTAACAAGAGTTATAAGAAAAATAAGTTTTCTATAGAAAATTTAAATTCCTCATATCTCGTCTTTGCATCACTATTCTCTCAAAAAACATATTTGGGAACATAGATATTCTGTAATTCAATCGAAATAAATACAGACTACCTTAAGAATATGTTTGATTTACAAATAATTTTGGTATTACGTTTGTATGAAATACGCATCCTCCGCCGGCCCCTTAAAGCAAACAAAAAAACGTAGCTATCATAGAAATAACATTGAATGTATTCCTAAGGTCCTACCCTACTTAATAATAACAATTTATTACATGTGACCAGTGTACCTACATCTTAACTGTTCTTTCCATAATACAGTTTCGAAATAAATGTTACTATAGTTTTAAGGTATTTCCTTTGTTAAGTAATTAAACATAAGAGAGCAAAATATTCAAGTACAGAGTATTTTTAATAAATGCATCAGTTATTTAGCCAGTGGCATCAAAAGTGTATCGATCAGTATATTTCAGTGATGGGTGAATTAAAAGTGGTATTTTGAAACTGAGACATGTCATTGATTTCAAGCCTGCAAGTAAAAAAATACATGCAATGTTGTAAAAGAAACTAAAACATTACAATAAATAAGCAAAATAATGCCTGGCACATAACACCATGAGCTTGAGTTTTGTGGGTCTTGCGAGCAACACTGAGTTTTTATGTACTTATGAAAGCTCGGATTGGGTTTGTTGCTAGAAAATAAATATAAAACGATTATTACTGTATACATAGCCATGAATCTCCTCCTTTAGGTAAAAAGATTCACCACATAAATCTACAGGGTCCAGGGTACATATTTAAACAGTATGTGGCAGCTTCTCTGCTGGAGCTAGAAGAGATTAATTGAAATCCAGACAGATTCAGTTTAGTTTTATGTTGAGGGATATTCCACTCATCATAAAAAACAACGTAAGTATTTTTACAACCCTGAATCCACCTTTTGAATTAGAACCAAGAAGTAGTTCATCTAAAGCTTTCCATAAAAGTAAGCTGGCAAGGCCATGAGGCTGCCAGTGGGCCCCTTGTCCAAGAACTCATCCTGTAGGTGTTGCAACAATTGTACAAATATTTAAAAATGAGGTGCTGCAGGCGATGATTAATAAAGGGTGTTAAATGTTAATATAATTTTGTTTTAGGAATGTTGAAATTAGCGATAGTAGCTGTGGAGCACCGATGTCTCACACGCATGAAGTCAGGATGCACCGCTAGTCCGTGACACCACTCTCTGTACTAACTTACACTATGAACCTGTTTCACCTAGCATTGTAGATTTCACACAAAATGTAAATTCATTTGTATCACAAACTATAGGTATATAATACTCTATACTTTTCTATGCATATAATTATGATAAAATTATGTATAATTGTTGAGTATCTAAATATTAGGATATGGCAACTTAATAATAACTTATTGTCTAGTGGAATACTCTATGAGCTATAGGCTGGCGCTGTGCTCATAACACAGCACCCTGTAGCCCCTTGCTCGCAGCAGATCTCTGCTGCAAACTATCACCAACATATGTATGTAGGCTACTGACTACCACTTGTTCAGTGCAATGGCATGGCTTATAATGCAAATAAGTGATATGTTCTTATTGTTATACAATGCCAAGCCAACTACAATCATTCACTCTAATCATGTTTCATCTGCTGTAAATGTTTGATACTTGGGTTATGAAATGGACTTAACAATTTCTTATTCACACTAAAGTATGTATGTGTATTAATTTCAAATTGTAATTGTACTTATTGAGTAACTAAACATCATGGGGGGATCCTAGCACCCTTTGCTCGTTGGAAAGCTTACAATTACCCTTTTATAAACCAACTTGTACCTATATTGCTTAGCTTGCTAAAACCACCCTGAACCATTAATAATTATTATCATCTACAGTCAAAGTACACATTAAACTACATCTAATTAATCAATAAATCATAGCAGGACGGTTCTCTTAACACGTGATCAATCAATTATATGATAAAAGCGGCAACATTTTGATATGTGTAAGACTACCACACTCACAGTTGTTTTCAAGAAATACATGGCATTTGATATGAGTCTTGTCTATGCTTGCCTACTTACTGGCAAGTCAGCACCAGTACTAGTTCAAGACAAGGCAGTGTGTATGAAATAAATGGAAATAATTTGGGACTTGGAGTTTGGGAGCCGAAGTTGTTGCATGCATTCTAGTGTGGAGTGTGAGTAGCACAGTGTTACGTCTGCAGCCAGTGGAACATGAGGCTGTGCACGGTGGGGTAGTCCAACTCGGCGTTCGGCGAGCTCAGCAGCTCGCGCAGGCTCAGCGGTGGCAGCGCCACGTCCGTGAGCTCGGCCGCCGACTGCGCCGAGTTGTCGTCGGAGGCGCAGTCGGACGCAGGCGCGCGCTCCCGCCACTTGTCGTCGTAGCTGAGGTCGCACAGCGTGGGCGGCTCGTCACCGTCGCTGTACTCCTCGTCCAGGGCCAACGCGCGTGACTTGGTGCGCGCCGCGTCGCCGTCCACGCTGTCCCGACCGCCGCCGCTGCCGCTGCCCTCGTGTTGCCTCCGTGCGTTCTTTAACGCTCGATATCGACGTGATCGTTCCCGCTGCAGTCTTCTTTTCCTCTCGTCCGCCCGTTCCAATTCTTCGGGTGTTTTCTTTAGTGAATTCTTACCAAAAAAATATCGCATGAAAGACTCGTCACAGTTCCGTTTTGATAGATAGTTCGCCATTAGTTTGTAGTAATATTGGTTATCCATTTCAGTGATATGTTCCAGGGCTAAATATTTTACTTTTAGAACACAAAACAATCAGTTTATGCAAATATTTTAGTAATTGCGAAATAAAAATAATGAGAACGCGACAATCGCTGACGTGACGTCACTGAGTCACTGACATTTCAATGCGTTTCGTTTCTCTTCGACGTTTGTAGAACTTTCAAAATGAATTCCATACCTTATGCGGGCTCCACATTCGCGCCACGAACACGCTCTAAAACCGCGAACCGTGAATGTGAATGGCTTTCGCGCCCATTCACAGGGTTCGCGCCTTGTTCCCCGTTCAGTGTTGGTATTTGCGCCCGCTTCAAAGGGTTTGCGAAGCGCGAACCTCCAGTGAAAGCAAGCGCATCCACATTCGCGCGTGAATTAATAAACGATTTTTTCATCCCCCCATCTCGGATAGAGTAGTTTTGCTCTTCGATATCTGAGTGCAAAAGCCGTTTTTATCGTCTAGAGGATAAAGTAAATTTGAATTTAGAATATCGTGTGCACTAAGTATGTGAATTCAAAACATAATTAAACCTATTTACTTCTACCCCCATGGTGCCGAATTTAACGTACATTTTTTTTTTAATTTGTTAATAACTCGGACTCGGAACCTTCTCGGTGTACTTTTTAAATTGTTTGTTAACCGACTTCTAAAAAGGAGGAGGTTCTCAATTCGGATGTTTCTTTTTTTTTTTTTTTTTATGTTTGTTCGCGCATAACTCCATCGTTTGCCAACCGATTTGAAAAATTCTTTTTTTGTTGGAAAGGGTATACTTTCCAAATGGTCCCATAGCCACCAAGTCGGGATCTGATAATGGAATCTTGGCGAAATCGAGGGAACTCTTCAAATTTTATAGGATAACGTACAGCGATTTTGGTATTTTCTACAACAAGTGAAGCATTTGCGTTCGATAAGAACCATTCTACCATCAGATCTGGTGATGAAGCCAAGAGTCACGGAACTCCTTAATGAGACAATGCATCCTAGTCGTGTTTGGGCTTGTTGTAATTGTAACGGTATGCACTTTCCATGTGTACCAAGCACATGTGAACCACTAAAAAGTGAAAAATAAAAACTTTTTTGCAAAAAATAAAACCGACTTCAAAAAAAGTGAAAAATAACTTTAGCTTCTGAAGTCGGTGACCTTTGTTTGATTGATTTAGTTTTTTTGTCACCGACTTCTGAAGCTAAAGTTATTTTTCACTTTTTTGTGTGAAGTCGGTTATATTTTTTGCAAAAAAGTTTTTATTTTTCACTTTTTAGTGGTTCACATGTGCTTACCCTTTCACAGCGTATCGGTGTGATTTTTTGTTATGAACTGGTATAAACAATGGACAGACGTGAGTCTTCAGCGATCCCAGTACATTTGCTATCATTTATTAAGGAGTTCAGTTACCTATCTTCCGAAGTCACCAGATCTTTATCAAATCGAAATGGGATCACTCCGAGAAAGTACTCTGCCTAAAACTACCCAAACCGCTTCTGGTGTGCCTATAAATTTAAGGAGTTACCTCTATTTCTCCGGGATCCCATTGAATGGAACTTTACACGTCCAACTGTCGAAATCTGGGTGTATTGTATACTTCTGCGTACTCCCTCAGAGCATACAGGTGTGATGTTACGTCATGATTTTGTATAAACAATAAACAACCAAGCGATTGCAGCAATTACTGCAGCTTTGCCGTGTATTTTTGAAGAGTTCTATTTATATCTCCGAAGATCAGCATCAGATCTTAACCAAATTGACATGGAACCACACGGAAAGCACCAGCTTTCAAATAAAAGAAGAATCATCAAAATCGGTTCACCCAGTCGAAAGTTCTGAGGTAACAAACATTGTCGAAATCTGGGTATATTGTACACATCTGCGTACCCCCTCAGAGCATACAGGCGTGATGTTACGTCATGATGTAGTATAAACAATGAACCTACAAGCGGATGCAGCAATCACTGCAGATTTGCCGTCTATTCCATTGTATATCTCCGAAGATCAGCATCAGATCTTCAACAAATTAAAATGGGACCCAACGGGAAGCACCAGCTTTGAAATAAAAAAAGAATCATCAAAATCGGTTTACCCAGTTGAAAGTTCTGAGGTAACAAACACAAAAAAAAAAAAAATACAGACGAATTGAGAACCTCCTCTTTTTAGAAGTCGGTTGAATTAAAAAGGTCAAAGATCTTTTAAATACACGTAATTGTATTTTTGTATTTTATTTTATTCATTAGGGATTTAAAACTGTTACTTGCTACAAAAAATACATATAAAATTCTTAAAAACTAGAGAACACAAACATGTAACCCACACCAATATCCACGTCTTTACAAAAGAATAACATACTGTGGTAGATTTTACAGAATACAGAGCCTTCTGTGACGGCTGTATTTATTGTAATATAAATTAATTTAATTTAATTTGTTTATTCCTGTTTAATTCAGCTAAACTTAGCACAATTAATTTCATTTTATTAAATACATATTAATTTAATTACTGGTTTTTTGTCAAAATATCTATAGCTTTTATTTTAAATATCTGATTGGATAGAGTAAATATGTCAAGCTCCATAAAGTGTGTGTTGTATGTTTCAACAAGGCGACGAAGAGGTGCGCGCATTCCGGCGTTAGTTTTGCACAAGTCTGTGTGGAACAGTCGGGGTACGCGCACCCCCCGTTGGACAACAGTTCTGGGTACTCTGAAGCATAACTGATTAGTGAGTTCAATACAGTCGAATTAATTGCGCCCAGAAGCTTTCTCCTGGACTCCAAACTCAGAACGCCATATCGCTTCAGTAACTGGACGTATGGACCCTTGCATTTATAGTTCATGGATCAGAGTTTTGTATTCTAACAAGAACGTAGGGGGCCGCACAAAGTCACCAGATGATCGCATGACGAAGCCATACATACGAAAAGCCTTGTTTATTATGTTGTCAACATGTATGTCGAAATGTAGACGCTAATCCAGTGTGACACCCAAGTCCTGGACATTCACAACACTGCTCAAGCGTGCGCTATTAATATAATAATTTTTTATGATGTACAACTTACTTGTTTCTAGTAAATGAAATACTAAGACATTTTGGAAGACTGAGAAATAGTTTATTTTTTAAACAGTACGCATAAAGCCTGTATACATCATCTTGCAAGAGTTCGCAGTCTTGTGTGTGTATTTTTATATGATCTATAGACTTTTACGTCGTCCGCATCATCAAAAAAATTGAATTTTTGAAGCAGTTTTTAATGTCGTTAATATAAATTATAAAAAGAAGGGGACCCAAAATGGATCCCTGTGGAACCCCAGACTTAACAACAACAGGCTCAGACTCATACCCATTAACTACGGTTCTTTGGGTTCTATTAAAAATATATGAAGCGAACCATGTCAACAAATTACCACGAATTCCATTGAACGCAATTTTTTCTAAAAGCAGTGATTGATCCACCTTGTCAAATGCCTTCTGAAAGTCTGTATAGCTTGCTATTGGATCCCGTATCCCTTTTCGCAGGTTTTAGTTGTTCTTGCCGAGTGGTGGTGATGGTTCTCGGTTTTGTTTATCTTGATTGGCATCCCTGACTTGTTCTGCCACCTCATTCTTGAAGGCTTCTTGTTCATGTCTTGTTTGATCTAAGGTACCTTCTCCTGTTTGTTGGTTGGCACCTCCCAATGTTTTTGTTTGTAACGACTGCTCCCTTGGAGTACGAGCGAGGGTCGTCAGTTGTTGGTGTTGTTGAAGAATAAGCTCCTTTACTTCATTGTTACAGCGTTTGATTATAGGAGTAATCCGCAAAGTAGGGATGACTTGCACTTTGTTCCGTAGACAGACGATCATGATTGAATTGGTAATCTGACCACTAGTTTTCCAACATTGCCATACGGCGTTTGAAATAGTCGGGGTTTTTTCTGTCCCAAGCATCTACCTTAATATTTATTCCGATCTTCTTTATGTTGTCGTAGAGTTCGTTCTGATTCTGGTATAAATCTGCTGACGACATGTTGTTTATGTTGTTTTTCTTGTTAACTTCAAGATGTACTCTTCTGTTCCGAGTGTCGACTGTTGCTCCACACTCCTGGTTCTTGGTATTGTGCAACCTTTCTCTTCTACGATATGCGCCTTCTCAATTGGTTACTGGGGCGACACGCTTGTGAGAGACCAGTCCAACCGATTCGCGACCGTCGAAGATATAAATCACACAACACTAAATTAGTTGCTCGAAGCTCAAATGTTGGGGCGTAACTCCCAACAGTGAAAATGTTATGTTGATGTTGAGTATAGGAATGTTATGTTGATTGAGTAGACAACCGATTGGTATAAAGGTTTAATTGCTACTAAAAATAACATGTTATAAAGTAATAATGTACAATTAAACGAACTGCAACGTTTCACTATAAGTAGGACAAGTTAGTGGCATGTACAGCGTAGCTCGTACAGACAGCGTCTACTTGAACGCGCCGATCCATTTTTTCAAAAAGGTAATTTGTAAAACAGATTTTTCGTGGTTGAACGATGTTTACCAAAACCGTGTTTTTCTGGTATAATAAGTTGATGAATATGGGGATACAAGGCGCTATGAACAAGACTCTCAAATACCTTAGACAGGGTGGAAAGGATTGAGATTGGGCGGTAGTTCTCTACATTATTCTTGTCACCACTTTTATGAACAGGAGTAATAACCGCACGTTTCCAAGTTGCGGGAAAAACACCCTTTTTTTTTAGGATGGGAAATCATCAAATGACTTCTCCCACTCTGGGCGGAGCGGGAGGGAGTGTCAGACTCTTACTGACTAAAACCCATCCATGTTCCTTCCTCGCCCTTTACGTTCCGGGGCCGCGGTATCTCTTTCGAACAGTCCCGCAACCCCGGCAGGCTTCGGCCCTTGCGGGCCCCTCTCTTTATGCTGACATCTCTTTGAGGCGCGCGTGGAACACGAACGCGCCGTCGACACGGCCTGTCGTCGTTAGACGGACGGACGGCTAGCTAGCCCATAGCCAACCGTCCACAGGCCCGCGTCTACGGTGGCCGGTGGTGGCTACCACGTGGCCCCCGACGCCCGGTGCGTCTCCCGCGGCGGCCGGGAAGAGAGGATCTCTCACTCTCTCGTTCCGCCACCTCCTTCGTTAGCATGACTGCTTCGCAGAAGGAGGTGACGGCTTCCCATTCCGTCTCGCTCCGGACCATGGATTGAACCCGGGCCGGACGCGAGAGGTCGCCGCCGCGCGCCGGGGAAAAACACCCTCACATAAACATTTGTTAAAAATTATATGCAAGGCATTACACAAGACGTCACATGTTTTTATGAAGAAGTTGGGTGGCAAACCGTCAGTTCCCGCCCCTTTAGATGGATCCAAGGATTTCAACTGTAATCGTATAGCTTCTACTTACAAAGCTGTCAGAAGGCTGCCATTTTTCAGGGTCAAAAGAAGAGGGTTCGTAGACAGAAGAAAAGAAAGATGAAAATAGATTACATATGTCCGTCAGAAGAAACATTTTTGAAATACATACTGGCCGGATAATTAGCTTTACCCTTTCTGAGATGTAAGTCCAGAAATGCTTTTTAGTCTTGGGAATGCTGTCTTCGACCGATTCAATGTATTTCTTATAGCATTTGATAGACTCACTGTGAAAAAGTTTGCGATAGTTGGAGAATTTAAAGTAATCGATTGTTGTATGTCTTCCATTTAATCCAGGCGCATTCTTTAGTTTTAAAGATTCGTATAAGAGATGGCGAGAACCAGACTGGAAAGCTAGAATTTTTGGTTCTGGTTAACGGAACATGCAATTTAATAATGCCGTATAGTGCCTCATAGAAGACGTTAACAGCTTGCTCAGACCCGAGGTGAGAGAGTTCACTGCCCCAGTTAATTTTACTCAGTTCATAGTTTATGGCAGCTTAATTGGCTTTATGAAAATTATGTCTATGAACCGTGCGGCATTTCAGGGGAGTGTATTGCGTGGTCAAGCAGGTCAATGCAGAAATAGCTGGGTGGTGGCTATCAGGATCAAGTAAAGCATTGCATGATACCGCCTGACAATTTACATTGGATATAAGTAAATCGAGAATGCGACCTAGCTTATTTTTAGTGACATTGAATTGCGAGCCATTGATTAGGTTTATAAAATTCATCATTATTCGTCCTATTGTGTCCGAGACTTGTGCTATTGCATGATTCCCTTGTTCCACCCAAGTGATGTCTGGAAGGTTCAAATCACCAACTATAAAGTATGAGTCAGTGGCGGGAGCGTTAACTAAGCCTTGTAACATATTCAAGTATTGTGTGTACATTTCTTCACGCATTCACGGTGGCACGTAGGTATGTAGCGCTGATAATATGGCGTTTGTTGTGCTGGGAAGCAGGCAGTTGGACCACGACGTGTTCGACTTCTGGGTTGACAAAATATGTTGTCAACTTAGTAGGGTGTAACTCACGAAGCACCGCCATCAAAACTCCCCCGCCGTCATGTTTTTTAGTCGCAGAGCGATCGCGGTCGCATCTGAAGACTATATACCTACCGATCGTCAATGAATTCGCTGTCCTAGATGCTGGGAATCAGCCAGGTTTCCGTCAGTATGATGACATCATAGGCGTTAAGCCTCTCAAACGCTCCGACCGCTAGACTGGGCGGGGGAAAACCGCTGCTAACGCTACAAGGTCAAGGGTTATTTCGTGTAATTTGACCCTTGTATATAAAAACACTTGACGATCGCAAACTACAAGACTTAGACCAAAATAAAATTTACTGTGAATAGCTGAATAGTTAAGGAATCTATTTAACCAAAAACCAAGAAATATAATATTAATTTAATACTCTAAAATAAATGTTGAGTTTGAAAAACAGTCACGTAACGGCTACTTCGCGATTAAAAATATTTTTTTTACGAAAAACTATTAACTCATTATCAATAAAAAATCTAATTAGAAACTAGATTAGATTCCCTTTCCAATAAGACCAAAATCTTATTAGATTCTAATTGGACTGTAGATCCTATTAGAATCCAAAGAATGCGGATAGCGGTACTATCCACTGGCGGCCGGGCCGCCGCACTTTTTTTAACCCACATATTAACGTTACTTTAACTCTAAGACATCTCTTTTTGTTGTTTCTAAAATTCTAAAATGTACTCACTATACTCAATTATTGATATTTCTCGGATAATATACACGTTTTAATCACATAAAATTATATATTCAATGTTTACATACAGCACGTTAGGTATACATACCTATCACTTTTTCACAGGAAAATTACTGCAACTTTGAGATTCCGAAACTAAATTGCTTAACCACTATATTGTAGCACGGTTCTTCACCTTCATTTTGATGTATAATACTATACTAAAATACGACTATTCGATAAGAAAATAATTTAAATACGAAACGGCGCCGGCGCAACACGGAAAAAAATGGCCGGATTTGTTTACACTAAAGTTTTTTATTTTATTTTGACGTTTGTCGATGCATTTGGGCACAGATAATTATTATAGAGTTGGGAAATATTGTTGAGAATGTAGTGGAGACGATAAATGCATGGCCATAGTAAGTACAGTCAAGTTTTAATGCATTTTTTGAAGGCGGGTATTTGAAAATGCGACTGGTTAAAGGCTTTAACCAGCAGCGTGCAACTGGAAAATGAAGGTGGTTAAAGCCTTTAACTAGCAGCGTCTGAAAAAATTCATATAAAGAGTAAGTATGTAACTTTGTCCGGATCCCTCTACAGTTCTGGTAATAAATCAAAACGTCGCGTTGTTAGAAGCCATTGATTGAAAAGTATGCAACTTATTAAAAATAACACAAGAATATTTTGAACACAATTTTATCCTTTCGCGCAAGTCCGCGCAAGAGTGTAGGTACATAACATACCTACCAAACTTGTTGTTGCCATAGTAAAAATGAAAACAATTCTCCTTTTGGGTTTCGCCTCCGGGGTAAAAAAAAAACACTAAGTAATAAGAAAATAGGTGCAAACTATATTAAATAAAGGTTTTTAAATCAAAACACAGCGATCTCAGTGCGTTTGACGGCGGTGAGCCCGTCGTCCCACGTGAGCATGGCGTTGAAGGAGAAGAACAGCGCCACGGCCGACAGCATGTGCCACAGGTCGTGCGAGTCGTAGAACTGCAGCACGCGGCACTCGTGGTTCAGGTGCCGCGACAGCGCCGGCGTCGTGGACCTGCAACGTTACCACTGCTGGTAGGTGGTATCTTACCACACCCATCACCCACTCGTCACGAGCACACGCAATAATTAGCCATTACCTAGGTATCTACGGCTTACTGTCAACTTGAATAGTCAGTGAATGTGAGACCTGCAAAATATTCAGAGAAAACGGAACGCATGCGGCCTATGTACCTACTTATCTTGTCGCTGCAGGACTATCTACAGTACAAACGTTGAGTCATTGGCTATATTAGTGGCTTTGTTAGTAGGTAATATAGTACGGAGACTCGAAAACGTGTCAGCGCGGGATTTCCCTGCTTCCATTGCGCTGTGATTGGTCGACGAGCAGTTTCGAATTATAAAATATTAGGTATTCGTAAAATAAGTAAATTACTGACAGAAACACAACAATAAAATGGTACAGTTGAAAGGCAAACTTATTTTAAGCCAAGTGAACCTCAAAAACAATGTAGTATTGTTTCACCTAAGGAGAAAATGCATTATTATTTTTTAGTTCTACATCGCGCAATCAAAGTTTTCCTGCTTGTTAGTATATAAGCGAATGTCGTTGCTGTTAGTTCGGTCTTCCCTTGGGCAATCTTCACCGACCGACCCACCCGTCGCGGCTTGATCTAGCGACGTAACCTTGCAGGCCTCAGACGCCATCAGTGTACGAGACTTACCATGACATTAAAACGGTCTCTGTACACGCTATTAATCTCTCCACGGGTATAGTTAGGCGTCTGGGGCGCCGCACGGAGCTCGCTCAGGAGCCTCAAGCGACGGGTGGTGGCCTGCGGGCCGCGGACCGCGCGGTCATGTCGGTGCTGTCCAGCCGCGCGGCACTCGCTTGGCAGGTGAAGAGCCCGGGGGAGGGACTCGGGCTGTGTGTATTCTACACAGCATGCCCACTGTGAAATCTAAAACTTTTGTTGAACTTAAGTCATCATTTCTCAATATCGAGTTTGACGGGCTAAGATGATTCGGTTCATTTTAGTAAAAAGTATGTTTATTTACTTCCCGGTTATTTTTAACGCTTTACAGGATGATGCAAATCGTGGTCCCACCTTCCAATGTGTGTTACATCGTTGGATAGGTATTTTTGAGCTGAATAAAAGTTACTATGGCGCCAAGTTCCAAATCTTAGTCCGTTCAGAGTTATTCTTTAATAAACATGGTAGTTTATCAGTAGCTAAGTAATGCTATTTTTAGGTATGTAATAATTGCATTTGTGCTTAAGGCGCTTAGACGAGCTAAATTAGCAACTCTATTTGTGGTGGTTCAAACTTCGTTTGAAATCTATATGTCACCGTAAAATTGTCAAATACGTTATATTACAATATAACGTGTATCTCTCTAGCGATATTGTAAAGTCTCGAATTATTGTCAACTGAACATACGGAAGTATCTCTTGCCCCCATAAACGGGACTTGGGGCACCCCCCCGGTAGGTTAGTTAGGTTCCTTTAAACCCTGCACCCGGAAATAGGGGCTCCGCGAAGCGGGGCTCCGTCGACTACCCTTTTTAGGGAAAATCAAGTGTTTTAAGGTTAGGATATATTAATCGATATTTCTCAGGAATGGCACAGTATCTTTTCATGAGAGTGGTACCACTGGGCAAGGGGGACCCCTCCTTCCCTCCACACCGCGTGAGTTGATTACCATCGCATGCATTTCACGAAAAATAATACGTTTTATTGTAAGCAGTATGTTCATTTGACAATAATTGGAGACTTTACAATATCGCTAGAGATATTACAATATAACGTATTTGACAATTTTACGGTGACATAACATTTAATAAAACCGTTGAGACCAAAAAATCTGTACATTGAAGATTTAACAAAAAAAACCGACCAGGGTGACTTAAAATAAGTAACTGAACATATTAAAACCATTTTTAAAATTTTTGTTTGTTTGTTTGTCTGTTTGTTTGTTTGTTTTACCGCGCATCACGTAAAAACTACTGAACGGATTTTGATGAAATGTTCACAAATCTATTTAAATAAATTGAGAATAACATTTAGGCTATGGAAATTATGGAAAAATTTGGAAAAAGGGGGTGAAAAAGGGGGGTAAAGTTTGAACGAAAAAAAAAATTCTGATTGTTCTAGAATCATGAAACTCAGAGTAAACACTTATTATTTAAAATAAAAAAACACCTGTTTCAGCATTTTTTTAAAATCTCATCCAGAGATGCAAAAAAGAGGGTTTTGTGTTTAAAATTAATTAACTTCATAAACTTATAGAATAAATTCTAATGAAGTGAAAACCTTTAAAAGTTGCTGCATATACTTAAAATCTAATACAGGTAAATATAATTTCTCAGTTTCTTTGAAATTTGATTTTTGAGGTGAATATTGAATACGCACAAAATAGCGATTTAATGACTGACGATTTAGCTTTAGTGACTCATGGATCAACGCACAGCCTAAACCGCTGATCGTAGAGACCTGAAACTAGCAGGTCGTGTTCTATAAATGATGTAGGCATCTGGTTTGAAAGAATTTTCCAAGATTGTACCCCTAAGGGGGTAAAAAAGGGGGGCAAGTATGAGACTACGTCATTCCTCGGTCCAATCTATTTGAAATTTTGCATAAACGTTTTTAACAGAATTGAAGGAAGACGTGTTTCGTATTTTAAAAAATAACAATTATTTTGGCCATAGCGATGATTTGCTTCGAAGTTGATATCAGTACTAAGAGCTTTTGATTTAAACTACATTCTATTTTGACACATGTTTGAAAACTCAATCCGATTTTATTCAAAAAAGGTTGAACTCACATAAAACCTTGGTGATAACACTCTAAAATTGGAATGTCTCGAAAGTCACCGTATTATATTTGAAGGTTTCAAAGCTTTAGAAGTTATGCACTTTTAAGACACGGCCTCAAAGGGACGTAGAGTTAGAAATTTGAAATGGAGGATTAAAACATTTTTGTTTCAAAATTGTCACCAAAGGTATGTCAATAATGATGGAAGGCAGTTGGCCTTGCAACAGATCCGCAAGAGCTGATTTACAACAGATAAATCGTGTTTCGGCTCATTTCATGCACTTTAGACCTGGCTGGAGTATGACTGTCATTGACGGTCCAACGATCGGGACAAAAGGCAGTTGCAAGAAGTCCTCAACGGTTTACAGCAGTTATATCGTGTCCCGGCTTAATGCAATCACGTACGAAGAAATTGTTCCTCTTATGCATTTAAAAAAAAAAGTCCGCGATAGCATATGTCTATTTTTTAAGGTTGACTCACACTTTCTCTAACCCTCACTCGCAGACGAAGTTGCGCGGGTCAGCTAGTGCTATTAGAATAAAGTTCTAATCAGCTTGCACTACAAAGTAGTTGTTACGTCAGCCACTGCGGGCCAAATAGCGCGAAATGAGTGGTTTCGATCGATTTACAAAAAAACTATTGATTGGATTAAAAAACTAAAACAGTATCATGCTAATATATTGCTTGTAGAATTATTTGCCAAAAAATCAGAATGATCGCATGCATATTAGTATGTTTTTTTATTGTTTGTAAGATATTTTTAGAGGTAACTTCGTGATTTCTTTTTATCGAGCCAAATTAATTGTATTATGTTTTCAAAACAGCATCATGCTAGCATATATCCTGAAGAATATCATATATTTTTCTGGTCTTGTTTATAGCAGTGAATCATATACTTTTAGTAATTATAAAACTCGCGTTTAGCTCGTGTAATTGCCTTAATAGAGAATGGTTCGGGAAGCGATTGAGATCAAGAAGTACCCTAATTTCAATCGCGAAGACGGCTTCAAACTCTCTTCAGCTTGGAATTTTTTTTTATTTATTTATTCATATAACAATTCGCATTGTGTTTGAAATAAGTAGTACATTCATTAATATATTACAGCTAAAAACAATAAATTATGAATATTAAACAGTAAATTTCACTAAACATAAAAACAATAACATGCAATAAATATTATGTCAATAGATTGTAAATAGTAATTAATATTATCATGTCAAATTCTTATAAATATATTCTAAATAAGCTAAAATCGAACATGTCTTGAATAAGTAAATATTTAATGTCAAAAGTGTAAATTACTAAATATAAATACTATTTACCATCACTAGTCACCAATTCAGATATAGAATATAAACATTTATTTAACAGGAATGCTTTAAGTTTGGCTTTGAATAGAGTACCTCTGTAAATCAAGGATCTTAAGTCAGTAGGCAACTTATTAAATAATTCCACTGCTTGATATTTAGAGCAATGTTTAGCAATATTAAGTTTCGGTGTAATTTTATTTTTTATTACGTTTCTCCTAGTTTTCTCTCTAAGTTCACGTTCCTCTTGTGATTCGTGCTCGTATATATATTTCGCAAAGTGGCTGAGTAGGACTAAAACATATAAACTTGGTACTGTTAAAATGCCTAATTTTTTAAAATACTCTTTGCATGACTCTCGTTGTGGGATTCTGACAATCGTTCTTAATGCACGTTTCTGTAGTATGAATGCTCTTTGGCAATTATACCCGTAACTACTCCCCCAAAACATAATGCTGTATCGCAATCTGGATTCTACCAATGCATAGTATACAGATTTTAGTTGCTTTAGATTAATATCGTCCCTGAGGCTTCTTAGAGCGTAACAAGCTGAAGATATTGAGGAATCAATGGTGGTGAGCTCTTTTTTCCAATTTAATAGAGAATCTATATAAACTCCTAAAAATTTAACTTCGTTCACCAGTTCAATTTTTTCATTTTTGAGCTTGACATCTATACTATCTTTGTTACGTGAAGTTGTTTTAAACAACATAACATTGGTTTTGCTTGGGTTTATTATTAAATAATTTGCTGTAAACCAAATATAAAGATTTTTAAACATTTATTTACGTTTTCTGTCAACTCATTTAAGTTTGGCGCCCCGATTATGGCGTTAGTATCATCTGCAAACATTACAATTCCTGCGTTGGGTTGGGCATTATGCATAAAATTTAGTAAGTCATTTGTAAAAATTAAATATAATATTGGTCCTAAGATTGAGCCTTGAGGCACACCGCGGCTTATTTTGGTCATTTTTGATTTATATATAACTTCATTCACACACTTTGCGTCACTATTGTTTGAGTTAGTGTCTTTTATTTCCACGTACATTCTACGGTTTTTTAAATAAGAAGTCAAAAGTTTTAACGCTTTTCCTCTAACGCCATAATGCTCTAGTTTAGCCAGCAGTAGCTCGTGATCTACTGTGTCAAACGCAGAACTCAAATCAATAAATAAGCCAGCTACTTTCATTTTGTTATTCAATTTAGTAATAATGTCATTGACAAGACTATCTATCGCATCTGAGGTCCCTATCCCCTTTTGGTATCCAAATTGTTTAAAGTTCAGTACTCTATTTAAATGTAAGTGGGTCATTAATCTCGTTTTGATAACTTTTTCATAAATTTTTGATAAAATTGGCAGTAAGGATTTTGGCCGGTAGTTTTTGGCATCCGTTCTTGTACCCTTTTTGTGTAGCGGAACCACCTTTGCCAATTTAAGTTGTTCAGGAAAAACAGACTCTTCAATACATTTATTAATGAACTCAGATAATGGATACGCTAATGTTTCGATATTTTCCTTGATCACCGATATTGGCACATCATCGTGTCCACATGATGCTTTGTTTGTCATCTTACGTACAATTTTTGCTATTTCCTGAGGTGTTGTCATATTAAATGTCATCTCACTTTCTACTCTCATTGTTGAGTTTCTTAAGAAAGACATCGCTCTTTCTTCTTCTGTTTTTAAGAGTGATGATTTATGCGCAAACATATCAACAAAAGTATCAGCTATTTCTTGCGCATCTGTAACCACCTTGTTGTCAATATTTAGAACTAGTTTTCTTCTAACTTTTTGCTTTCTTTTTGTCTGATTATTTACAACTTTCCATGTCTCTTTTAATATATTTTTGGCTTTGTTGAGGTGACATGATATGGCTAACTTTCGTGAGTGCTTTAAAACTCTTCTATATATCCTTACGTAATTAATTTTATAGTTATAAACACTAGTATTAATGGTAGTGCCCGAACATAATATTCTTTTCATTTTGCTTGACACCTTGATTCCCTTAGTAATCCACTTTATCTGATTATTGTTCCTCAGTTTTACTTTACTGGTTTTCATAGGGAAACACTCACGAAATTTTTTATTAAAATAATTGAGAAAAGTATTGATTGACCTACGACTTTATCATTTGTATATTGGAAGCACTTTTTAAATGCGGCATTATTTTTTGTGTTAAATGTTCTTTTATTAATCAGTATGGTATGTTCAGATTCATTTGTCTTTTTATCAATCACATCAAGAATTATATTACAAAGAAGGCCACCATGGCCATCTGCTAAACCATTATGATCTACCAAACACTGCTCTATATCATCGTCAGAAAGATTAGTCAACACATTGTCAATGCAAGAGTACGATTTGTTTCGAATAAAAGTTGGAGTATTTATAAGGTGCCTAAAATTGTACGAAGTTAATATACTTACAAATTCTAAAGATTTTTTACTTTCCACAAGGATGTCAACATTAAAATCGCCGCATATAACGCACTTCCTGTCAATGAAATGTTCTAACAATTTTTCTAGGCTCCTTAGGAAGCTGTCAAAATTTTTGTCATTTGGACTTCTGTAACAACAACAAATATTTAATCCTGTCTCAAGATCCTTAACACCACAAACCTCAAAACTTTCTGATCTGTATAACTTCTGTACTGCATCAATATTTTCACATTTTTTATTTATATATGCTAAAATAAGACTACCACCTCTTTTTTTGTTTGTCCTTGTGTTATATGATACTAAGTTATAATTGCATAATTGAAATAAATTAATAGATTTCTCATTCAAAAAATGTTCTGTTATACATAGTCCAAGTCTTTATAAAAAGTTTCAAAGTATGATTTAAGCTCAAGTTTTTTATTATTTATACCACATACGTTTTGGTGATATAATTTTAAACAGATCGTCTTTGATAGCAAGGGTTCTGTAAGATTTTTGTGATTTCGTAATTCTACTTTATTCTCGAAAACAAATGATATCGCCAAGACTAGAGGAGTTATTAATCTGTGTAGAAGTAGAAGATTCTATTAATATTTGGGGTGTTCCATCGTCTAATTTCTCCTTGCCGTCAAAATTAAAATCTGTTTGTATGCATGCATCTCGTGATTGCATGTTTAATGTTTTTTTCTTATTATTGAGCACATTTTTTCTGTAATTTGAGTAGGTAATTGTATATTTCACATGAAGTATTTCCCTATATATCAACTTGCATGCAATTTGCTTATTAAAAGTTCTGCGGTAATTATCGTAGTCATTGTCCAATAAAATAAAATTTGAATTATTACAATTACGACAGATAAATTTTAACATGTCATTTAGTTTCAAAACATTTAAATAATTGTTACGATAGACTTTTCCGACTAAGATATTTGTGTTTGGTATATTCTGTAATGTGTGATGTAGAGAGCTTAAAATTTGTAGAGGATTGTTGTCATTTGAACCTGCCATAAATAACACGAAATCTGATTCGGTAAAATCCTTACACATAGATGAACTTGAGCTTAATATATCACTGAGAGGCGCATTTGATTTAATGAATGACGTCACATGAAATGAATCTCCCACCAAGTCCTGTAAATTTTCTCGTATTCCGTATCCAGTCTGATCGGCGAATATAGCAATTCTGTGTTTCGATGTTGTAACAACATTCGTTAGTATTTCACTTGAATCCTTGTAGAATTCGTCTTGTGTGTTTATATTAGAACTCAAGTTATGTTTTGTGGGTGATACAGCACAACTAATTGTCTTTGTTAATGTAACAGTAGAAATATTTAAACAATCTTCAGCATTATGCATGTCGTCGTGCAACAGGTGTAACTTGTTTTTGGAGGAACAACAGGGTATTACTTCAGTGCCCATTTTTGATGAATTAGTATTTGAATCACCATTTTGTGTCATAGAAACGCCTAACTTATCATCTGTGTTGTCATGGCTATTGGAGCACTTTTGTATCGATGAAATAGGTGTACCACTGTTGCTAGAAAAGTCTATTTGTCTCGGAACTGAACTACGTCTAATATTCTTTTTAATTATTCTTTTATTCGAGGAACATATCAGCGTAAGGTTATTAATCTTGTTTTGTTGCTCCTTATGTGTTTTTTGAAGAGAAGTATTCTCTGATAGAAGCTTTTCAATTTCGGCATCTGCACTGTCCACACGAGCCATTAATTTATTTATTATATCCCTTAATTCGGTTATTGCCTCCATGTCGTTATTTATAGGCAACTCTGGTAAACTTGTAAGACTATTGCTCAATGATAACGGGCTATCATTTGCTTCCGGTAACGAATTACACGACATGTTAATGTTAACCAGTTCTTGCTTGCGACGAATAGTGATATTGTTATCCTCCATATTAACAGATTATTTTTGTTGAGTGAATTCTTCTAGTAGTTTGGATGAGCCTTGTAATTGTAACGCTCTCGTTTAGACGTTTATGGGAACTACTGGTAGTAATTGTGCTGCCACCTTTTAGATGTGGTGATAATTAGCAAGAATCGATTAAGCTAATAAGCAATCGTGCTACTGCTATTGCACTCTAGGGGGCACTAATGAAGCAGTTACGTCAAGTGATTTCCGTAATTCTTTAGTCAAATCCGTTTCTTCAAGGTTCAGCTATTTACCGATAGGTGTCACTACCAAGAACCTATAATGTCCAGTACAAAGTGCTGCCATCTACTTGATAATTTTGATTGACTTAGAATTTAGCTGTGAACGGTGAATCCGTTAGGGGTCAGTAATAGCGTTTATTGATTATTGACGAAGAATGTGCTGCCATCTCCAATTTGTTTTGAGAACAAATTCTTTGTAACGGTACGTGGTTCAAATAGTTGTTTCCGCTATTGTCCACTAGGTTTTTTTTTTTAAATTTTTAGTTAATGGTATTTAACACAGCTGTTTATAGCACTTAATTATATAGTTACGTTATAACTCACGAAATATTTTCTTGCTTGTTCATAATGACCATTTAAGTAAAGAATAGAACAACAGTTAGACGGTGTTTAAAGTCAGTATGATCACAGCACGAATAACTTTTGACACAGGGCTATTCAGTCTTAGATAACGTTCCTGCGCAAACTTTCCTTCACTTCAATTGTTCTAATTGTTCACAAAACACTTTCACTGCACAGCTTTAATTTTTTATTTACTTTTGAAAAAAATCTTTGACAGGAGCCAATGTTTACTTTATAAGCGCCCTCGGAATCCAGTGATCACTAAGTGTACTCGTCAAGTGAAATCGCCTCAATATACGGACTCTGTTAGTGTAGTGTGCTGTCCTAGTGTGACCCGGCCCTAATTAACATTTATGAAGATCAAGTGAGGGTAGTTGAATAAACAGCTTCACTTTGCTGTGGCGGTACCTCCACACTTCAGTCTCCCCGCGACCACGGCTGGTGCAATCCGGTCGAAACGTCGGGCTTAAATTAAAGGTAAATTCGCGATAAATACCCGTTTTCATATGTTTTATAATGTCATTACGTACCAGTCAGTGCTGCCGGACACGAAGAAGTAAAGGGCAGGCACCCAGGTGGCGGAGGCGCCGGCGAGGTAGAGCCAGGCGTACCAGCGCGGCCGCTCACCGTGCAGCAGCTTCATGCTGAGGTAGAACACCATGTACAGCAGAGTGTTGCACAGCAGCACAGCCAGCAGGTGCCCGGCGAAGTCCGCGCTCTGCACGAACAACCTGGGGGGCGATCGCGCTATTTAGTAAAATGAACAAATGTCTAAAGATCGGTTTTGGTTCAACTCTGACTGTAATTCAGTTATAACGAAATTTGGTATCGCGCTAAAGTTTATGTGATGACCAAAGTCGAACTGAAACTGAACCATTCTCATAATCAAAACATTAGAGGTGTATCAATGTAACCTAGTATTGTTAGCATAATCGACCGTCGACTCAGCGTTTAAATTGTTGTACCTCTAGTTTTGACAGCACTTGTCTATGAGTTATGTTGCTTTGGTTGGAGTTTAGGTGGGAATTTCGAAGAATTTGAAGTGGTGACTGAAAAAATGTCGAGATATGATTTCAAGTGGTTACCTATTTAGCTTAGAAAGTTACTTGTATCCTTTCAACATCTCGGGAGTGAATACGTGTTTTAAATATATCAAAAAATCTGTGAAATATTTTGTATTGGTAAGTATTTTAATTCTCTTGAAATAATGGCATTTATTTTATTAATTATAAATACACAAAGATACTTTTAGTAATTCTGTACAATAATTGATTTATGAATAAGATGACCCACTGAACAATTTTAGATAAATAATTAGTTAATTAATGCACAATTACTATTTATTTACTGATTTCGAATACGGAGTCGATGTCGGCTATGCGCCACTAGCGGCCTCCTCAGTTTAAGTCTGTTACTGATAATGTATTTATATTACCTATTTCTGAGTTTATTCATCCAATTTTATAGAAAATGGAGCAACAGCGTCGCAGGTCCACGACTGTTCGCCAACTGGAGATGATGTTGGAGTTTTTAGAAGGCTTTTTTTGATTGGGCCCGTGCAATGGCCACATCACACTCGTGCGCCGTTTCCATGAAGTCTAGGTACATCATTTTAACGATTTTTACTACTTTTTATCACAAAAACACTAAACCAATTCAGAAAAAGTTGCTCCGTAGTAACTTTAACACAACTTGTGCTTATGGTTTGGTTTTGTCTCTGTTCTAGTCCAACTTCGGTTCAAACATCTGTCAACACTTTAGCGCGATGCGAAAAGTACTTAAAATCGTGTTTCGGTTATGGTTTAGTTTTGATTTGGATGGGATTTTTTAGCGCGATCGCCCCCCTCCCACACGAAACCGTCCTACACTAACTTCTGCTGTCTGTGTTCACTCAATATTGGTGTCGATTCTGTTGTGCACAAACTAAACTTAATTTAGACTATTGCTATCTTTTACTAAAAGGCAGGGCGAGAAAAGGACGGCTATAGCTATGCACTAAGTTAGAAATGTCAAACTAGTTTATGCCTTGCGCTTCACCGTGTTATTAGTCGACATGTTTTTACGTGCACCCTTCATTTGTTTGGAAATATTAGTTCGTTCGTAGTAGAATTATATTTGACAGCTCTAAATTACGTCCGTCTCTTTCTCGTTTTATTAGTGAGAAAAAGATAGTAATAGCCTAAATTAAGTTTAGTTTGTGCACAACAGAATCGGCACCATTACCTACCTACTTATTAAAATACGCGACCAACCCCCATCGCCAGTGCGACAACAATTCAGGCCTAAAGTAATATCGTATCGGAGGTAGTTCACCTACGATACGATATTAAGTTATCTATAAATATGTCACCGTAAAATTGTCAAATACGTTATATTACAATATAACGTGTATCTCTCTAGCGATATTGTAAAGTCTCGAATTATTGTCAACTGAACATACGGAAGTATCTCTGCCCCCATAATCGGGACTTGGGGCACCCCCCCGGTAGGTTAGTTAGGTTATTAGGTTCCTTTAAACCCTGCACCCGGAAATAGGGGCTCCGCGAAGCGGGGCTCCGTCGACTACGCTTTTTAGGGGAATATAAAGTGTTTTAAGGTTAGGTTATAATAATCGGTATTTCTCAGGAACGGTACAATATCTTTTCATGAGAGTTGCACCACTGGGCAAGGGGGACTACTCCTTCCCTCCACACCGCGTGAGTTGACTACCATCGCATGCATTTCACGTAAAATAATGCGTTTTGTTGTTCACTAATTCTTTTTTTGTTGTGTTTGTTATTGACAGGAGAAGGTTCTTATGAAAAAAAAATATGGTATTTAAAAAAAAAGCACGAAATTAACCCAGCATGTCCGAAGTCTTCAATTGTTTCACCGCATGCATGTCAATAGCTATTTTAGTCAAACTGTCAGTGGAACAGGTATCCTAATAGATTCAAGGCCGCCTATTATGACCCACTGATCGTTGGATCAAACCCCAACCCCTTTAGATTACTTTTTGTGATTTATTTTGATTTTTTATTGGTCTAAGATTTTATTCGATCCCGAACCGGTTTTTACTTTTTGTGTTTGTAACCACATATTTTTTTGATAGCTGTACTTCGATTGATCGAAGTAGCTGTAAGATTTTAAACATTGTTAAATACATACTTTTCATTTCTTTTTTTTTTTTTTTTTTTGGTTTTCAATATTCGTAAAGAATGTTATTTTTTATGTGTTTTGTCCTGTACAGGCCAATAAATGCTTTTTCTTTTCTTTCTTTCTTTAAATAGTTTGCTTTTCTTCACATTTTGTTGACGAAGTTGCCATTATTTATGGTTGCTGGCGAGAATTTAGAATGGCATGTATTTAATGCGGCAACTAAGTAAAATGAATATAGGTTTAAAAAAAAAATAGAGTGGGTACCATATATAATGGGTTGGCAGCTAATAAGGAGTATCGTAATAAGTAATAGGTAGCATATTAATATATCAGTAATAAGCTCCGTTTTAATTAAACTAGCATCAAGTTTTTCTTTTGGGAACTGAATTAATATCTAAGCGGAAACTTAATGGCGAAAATAAAATAGAAAATGGGCATTCATTACTTCTGGGTGGTTTAAAAAAAAATAACCACGAAGGGGATGGCGGGGTCTTTCAGACCCCGCCATCCCCTTCTAACCTAACCTGTCCGTGTCGGGGTGCCCCAAGTCCCGAGCTCGCTTCGCTCGCTCTTGCATCCTTAGTCAAATAAATAAATAAATAGTTGGTAATATATTATCTTTGCCACCCTACTAACATTATTAGTCGCCAAGTCATTATTTATAGCTCCTCGCCTAACATTTTATTTTACTGGTAGGTATAGTTTATTTGCTACCTAAACGCAGCTGCTAGTTTTTAGTTTTTATAACACCTTTAATTTTGAACCTTACATAATATAATAGTCGCGGAAATATTTAATCGCTGGCAAGTTATTTTATTTGTTGCAAACATTTAGTCGACTTTTAAGTTATTAGTCACTCGGAAAATAATAAGCTATTTAGAATCTTGCGATAATTTGATTCTGCGTGTCAGGGAAACTCATCGTGCGTATGATGCATTACTAGTTTACTACCTGCTGATATTTTGATAAACGAAATAGTCTAAATGATAATAGCTTTCGTCACGACATTACAGCACGAGTATTCAAGCAGAAACTCAATGCGCTCAAGAACTTCATTGTAATGTAGGTATGTAATCGGAGACGTGTGATGAACTCTGTGGATAACAGCAGAACGATAACGTTGACAGTCAAGAATCAGTGGTTGTCGTCGACAGCGGCTGGATTGTTGATTGTATCGTTATCGTTAACAAACACACAAAACGCACACACGTTCAAAGTGCATTACAATGTTAAGTAGGTAGGTACTGCAACTCTATCAAGTCCATCAAATAATAAAGTTAAATAATAAATATTTTGTATAGACCGCATCATCAAAAATTCCAAAGTCGGAAATAGGGAAAACCTGGTCCTGGATACGTGAATATGCGTAAAATATGTTCAACCGTTAGTCAATATTCGAGACCAAATTAGATTTCAACATTTACGAACTGTTAATGGTAAATTATGTGGCTCTTACAGAGAAGCATTTCAACGTTTGCAATCGTTAGGAAATGACACTCTTTGGCATCAAACTGTGACGTGATGGGTGCAGATGATGAAATAATAAACGTTTCTTATGCGACTTGATGGTTTATTATTGTAGAAATCGTATGATTAAAAATAAAAAACTGAAACAATAAATAAAAAATACATGGTTAAAAAAACAGTCCTAGTATGACGAAATTTTTAATAGGCGGCGAGGAGCCGCAGTTACAAGATAGTATTTTATTATCAAAAACTTACCCCGTGCGTCGGGTTTTTTTTTAGAACTTCATTAAATAGAAACCAGCTGTGCTAGTTAGAGCAAACACTCAATACTCTGGTAGTAGGAAGAAACTTAGGAAGATGTATATCGTTACATAATTTTGGTAGGACTGATGATAAAAATGGCTGTGCAGTCAATGCGACAAGCCAATTTTAAATTCGAATTTTGAAAGGACTGTTACATTTCTTTCTTTGAGTACGTAAGCACTATGGAGGTTTTTTAGTCGTCGTGGAGGTTTTACGTCCACGAGACTAAATGAAACGACATCGTTACAATACCGGGGTGGCCGGCGCAAAAAAAAAAAAATCTTTGAAGGATTTTTTTTTTTTTTTTTTTTTTGCAAAAGAAGGAGAATTGGTATGAAGAGGTGAAAGTTAAAGAAAAAGTTAGTTGAAAGTTAGAAAAGAGAAAAAAAAATTAGTAAGTTGAAGTTAAGTTGTTATTAAGTCCGAGTTAAATTAAAGTTTAAAAAAAATACGGGAATGATAACGATGTCATTATCACAATTACATTAAATTTGGTAGGTAAGTAGTTACAAAACAAGTCACTTTTATATAAAAATAATAATATAGGTAATAACATATTTGTTAATTAATGGAAGTGCATGATAGAATTTGAATGTAAGAATGTTAATTACAGTGACAAATTTACACTAGGTTGGTTCCGGTTCCATTCAAATACTAACATTCATAATACTAACATTCATCGTATCTAACAAAGTCTTAATCAATAAGTCTGAATTAAGGCAACAGTTAAAAAGAGAAATCTTATATAATAGAAGATGTTTCTCAAGGAACTAACCCAGATTAGTGCAGGCTTATTGAATTATTGCCAGTCACCACCCGCTGGCGTTTGGTGATCGTGTTCAGTGTTTTTGTGTGTGATGAATGTCATGTGTAAGTGTGTGTTTTAAATGTTCTAAAAATTTACAAGTTTACTAACCCTAATAATGGTCAGGAAAAATATTAATCTGCTTAGAGATTATAATAAGTAGGTACTTGTGAAGAGTACATAATATTTTAGGTTTACGATGGCTTATTTTTTTAATTAGGTGTCGTAACCCGCACCTTTTAAATAACCCACTTAAAATTCAGGTTCAAGGATAAAAAATTACTATCTAACTTAAAAGTAAGGTTCACAAAGGCTTATTTTACGAGTTATGAAAACCGCTCGACACCATGGCTTATTTTAGGAGTCGTGTACCGCTCCATAATAAAAAAAGAAATAAAAAAATCAAGAAATAAAATATGGTATTAACAAGCCAAATGTTTCATGAGGAGTATTTACAACTAAATAGTTTTTACAAGAATAGATAATAAAATGATATACTATACAGTATGGGTTTATGCCTTTTTTTTAAATAAAAGCATGTAAAAAAAAATAACAAGTAAAATTAAATGATAGCAAAAGAATATAATATTTAAAAGAGTGATAAATTAAAGTACAATAGTCCGTGGTTAAATATTGAGTTTGAGAGAGGACTCGAACAGGGTATGAGAGGTAAGAGGGTATGAGAGGTAAGAGGGTATGAGAGGTAAGAGGGTATGAGAGGTAAGAGGGACTCGTCACTCAAGTAAGAGGGTAACTCAGTATGAGAGGGACTCGTCACAGTAAAAGAGGACTTGGCACTCAAGTCAAGTGAGTGAAAGAGGTTCAAGTGAGTGACATACAGAATAAAGGTAAGAGAGGGACTAAAGAGGGTCTAAGGAGGGTTTAAATGATAATATGTTTAGGATTAAAAAAATCTTCACCTTGGAAACCGTTTTGGTGGTCAAATACGGAACTAACCTTAGTACTGGCAAAAAGACTAATACTCCATGAAACGAGTTCAAAGACTATAAAACTATGGCCTGTTACCTAGCAACTACCCATGTATAGTAACTAGTTAATCATAAAATGACAAAAATGAAAATTTATACAATTTTCTTCAAAATGAGGTTGAGGTATGATTTCAGGTTTGTTAAGTTGTGAAATATCCATATTGTATATATGGCTTTATAATTGAACAAAAGGTATAAAACCTTTTCAGTCAATTAAAGAAAATTGTTGAAAATAAAGTGACAACGTCTGAGTATGACAGTTTATGTATTTAAATTTTCAGATTATGATGATAATTTCTGATTATGTATTTTATTATATTATATTATTGTATAGTTGTGTATTTAGTGTTAAAAATATATTCTGTTAGCTGCATGTAATGTTTGTAAGAACTTAGCTTACGTATTCTCGAGTCGGCTTCGAAGGCCTAGAGAAATACGGGCTAAGCGTGTAGTAACTTGGATAAGGGTACTCCCCAAAGCCAAGGGTGAGGTAACCAACGTGTTTTGGAATAACTGCGAGGGTTTAAACTCCAAGAACTCGAGGGTTTATGTAGCTGTCGTTAGACAAGCCGTAGGTGTGAGTAGGTGATGTCTGTAAGGCTGTGTTGTAATAAGTATTGAGTTTTGTAAGTATTTGGTATATGAGTAATAGGTAGGTAATTAGTTTGTGTATGAATGCCTCCGGTACTAAGACAATCGGGAACCGATTACATTTGTAACCTGCCTTAGTAGCGTCGAGCGTGTTATTGTCTGTAAAATGTGTGTATAGTGATTGTAGTTTAGATAGTTGTGATACGTTCTGTTTTGTGTTATGAAAAATGGGGATGAAGTTTGACTGTAGTACTTACATAGGGTAGAATATGGTATAACACTAAAAAGTAATCACTATTACGCCGTTGTTATATACGCGCTGTAAATATTAATAATAATCCCTAATCTTCATTTTTTGATCCAATTAGGGTGGTCAGTGTCCTCGGCGCAGTCACGTAGAATGTAGCGGGAGATGGTGTAAAACGCTTCTGGTAGCTGGCGTGTCGGCCTCGTCTGGCGTGTCAGCGCTTTCTCGCCAAGCTTCTACAACCTCATCCCGGGGTAGTTCTTCCGGAGAGCCAGTGTGACGTGATGGGTGCAGATGATGAAATAATAAACGTTTCTTATGCGACTTGATGGTTTATTATTGTAGAAATCGTATGATTAAAAATAAAAAACTGAAACAATAAATAAAAAATACATGGTTAAAAAAACAGTCCTAGTATGACGAAATTTTTAATAGGCGGCGAGGAGCCGCAGTTACAAGATAGTATTTTATTATCAAAAACTTACCCCGTGCGTCGGGTTTTTTTTTAGAACTTCATTAAATAGAAACCAGCTGTGCTAGTTAGAGCAAACACTCAATACTCTGGTAGTAGGAAGAAACTTAGGAAGATGTATATCGTTACATAATTTTGGTAGGACTGATGATAAAAATGGCTGTGCAGTCAATGCGACAAGCCAATTTTAAATTCGAATTTTGAAAGGACTGTTACATTTCTTTCTTTGAGTACGTAAGCACTATGGAGGTTTTTTAGTCGTCGTGGAGGTTTTACGTCCACGAGACTAAATGAAACGACATCGTTACAAAACTGTCAATGATGCTGTTACATAAATTTTTCACAAGCTCATCCAATACGAACATTGTGTTCTCTGAATTTCAAGATATGGATCGAGTACAAAATGAATAGAACAGGAAAACCAAATTTGTCGGTCCGTGAAGAAAAACAACGAAGCGTTTAGGATATCACATGATGACATCTGCTAGACGTTTGCCGCTTACGCGAAAATCTTTACGATTTAAAAGCTTGAAGAGAATCAGTTTGAGTAAATTTGAAAACAAAAGTATGTATTTAATATTCTTATGAATGTTACAAATGGCGGAATTTTGAAGAGTTGCTTGGCACTCTAAAAGTATTTAGAGGCATTACACTAAGCCATGGACAAGCTCCACGGAAAAACCGAATAAATATTGCTATGATTAATTTAGCAGGAGACTTTCGTCGAAGTTATTGACATAGGTCTTTGCAAGTTCTCTGTAGACATTTTGACTGGATGCATTACCTGTACTGAACTTTTTGTCAGTTTACGGATTCAAGAACCGATTATATTCAATAGGTTGATCAGAAACGTAGCTCAAAATCACAGAGATCATATTTAGTTGAGCGAACAAGCTATTTTCGCTGCCAAAAACTTAGATGAATATCAAAATATTTTAAAATTAAAAAATGAAATTGCCGGTGAATTGAGGATTTCATCAATCATTTATCTTTGATATATACAGAACCGTATACAATACCGTCATAATATTTATATCCATCCGATTTTTTGAACACACCTTCACTAACTTAAAGGTCGGATCCGTGATCATAATGTTGCGAAACATCAACCAACTGCGTCTCTGTAACGGCAAACTCTCGAATTTCTCAATCACTGCAGTTTCCTTTTTTTTAAATCAAGAGCTTTGTTCTTCGATCAATAATATTGATCGAAGGCTTTGTCTGATAAAAACAAAACGATAGAAGAGTATATTAACATTATGCAAATTTATTGTTATTAGGTATAACCTAGGTAGGTACGTAGTTTTTTTTTATTCATAACGGTAATTCATTTTCATCATCTGCTTGCCTTTTCCCAACTTTGCTCCCCACCTTTGCTTCGGCTTCCAGTCTAACCGGATGCAGCTAAATACCAGTTTAACGGTAATTATTTGATTGTTAAAGTGCTAACTCTGAAGTCCGTTTTTTTTTTGTATAGTTTAAATTACACATACGTTGTATGACCATAACTTAAAACTGAAGTTTTCATCACGAGCTAATGTGCACAACCAAAGCGACAACCAGAAAGATAAGTTCGGAGGACTGCCACACACAGTCCAATGCTTTTCGACAGAACAACGTCTGTCGGGTCAGCTAGTTATTATTATCTATATGTCACCGTAAAATTGTCAAATACGTAATATTGTAATATCACTAGCGATATTGTAAAATCTCGAAATATTGTCAAATGAACATACTGCTTACAACAAACGCATTTTTCGTGAAATGCATGCGATGTTAGTCAACTCACGCGGTGTGGAGGGAAGGAGGGGTCCCTCTTGCCCAGTGGTACAACTCTCATGAAAAGATATTGTACCATTCCTGAGAAATACCGATTATTATAACTGAATACGCCGTGAACCGGCTCACACCGGCGCGGGAGCAGAGGGGAGCCGCCGCCGCCGCGTGCCCCTCTCCCGCGCGCCCGTCGGCTCCCCTCTGCTCCCGCGCCGGTGTGAGCCGGTTCACGGCGTATTCATCCTCCCCCCCTTGAAAGGTCTCACTTTCAAGTTCTTCCGTCGTGGGTAAGAGGCAGACTCTGTTCAGAGCACGTCGGACGACGCCTCTCGCCGTGTAGAAGTCGGCCACTCTGCAGACTCCATCCGCTCCTGGGAACAGTTGCTGGACTCGACCGAGTCTCCACTTCAATGGTGGTGAGTTCTCCTCCTTCAGGACGACCATGTCTCCCACCTTCAAGGCTCGATCCTTCAACCGCCATTTGGTTCGCTGTTGCAATTCAGCTAGGTACTCTCTGTGCCAGCGCTGCCAAAAATGCTGCCTCAGCTGTTCTATTCTATTGTACCTGTCTGGAGCTTTTAACGTGACGGGTGGAGATGGCAGTGATGTTAAGGGCCGCCCCACAAGGAAGTGGCCGGGAGTCAACGGGGAACAGTCAGTAGGATCGGGTGATAAAGGGTAAAGGGGACGGGAATTGAGTATGGCTTCAATTTGTGCGAACAATGTGCCTAATTCCTCGTACGTGAGGCTAGCGTTGCCCATAATCCGCTTGAGGTGAAATTTAGCAGACTTAACGCCCGCTTCCCAGATTCCACCAAAAGTTGGTGAATATGGAGGATTGAAAACAAATTTGATGCCTTCAGCATTGGTGTAGTTATAAATTGAATTTACACTAGCTGCTAGCAACCTACCTAACTCATTATTTGCTCCAACAAAATTTGTGCCGTTGTCGCAATATATCGTATGAGGTCTACCTCTCCTAGCAATAAAACGACGTAAGCTAAGTATAAATGCGTTAGTGCTAAGGTCACTAACGATCTCTAAATGAATACTTTTAGTAGAAAAACAAACTATAACGTTCAAATAACATTTAGTTATTCGGTTACCCTTCCCTTTCTTACTAGAAATAAGGAAAGGTCCAGCGAAATCCACGCCACATACTTGAAACGGATAGCAAGACGTGACCCTATCTACAGGTAAATTGCCCATCAACGGCTCCATAGTTTTTCCTCGCAGTCGGGTGCAAATAACGCACTTTCTAACAATGCTGCGAGCTAAAGTTCTGCCACCTACAGGCCAGAATTGCTCACGAAAGGAACTAAGTAGCAGTTGAGGACCAGCATGCAGCAGACGTAGGTGTTCGCCTTCCATTAAGAGCCGAGTGAAATAGTGCTTACCGTCCAGGAGGATCGGGTGCTTTTTATCAAATTCACAATCAGCATTCTGAAGACGACCACCTACTCTGAGCACTCCATTGTCGTCGAGGAAAGGTGACAACTGTAACAGGTAAGATTTAGGTTTCAGATTTTTACCTTGTTTGAGTAAAGATATTTCAGAAAGATAGGTTTGACTTTGAGCCAGTTTTATAAGGTAAGTAAAAGAATTTTCTATTTCTTCTAGTTTTAAATGACCTATTATTTTATTTTTAGGTTTTCTACAATTGTTAACGAAACGTAAGACATAAGCTATAGTTCGCTTTAACCTATTTATTTTAGAATAATTATTAAAACAAAGTAACGGCGACTGTGTAACGTTAGTCATCGTTACACAGTCGCTGGTAAGCATTTTAGTTTCAGGTAATTTTGAAGAATCTATGGAATTTATATTATGAGGCCAGTTTGTTTCATTTTTTAACAGGAAATCTGGGCCATTCCACCATACTGTTGAGCCCTGAAGTTGACCTGGATCCACTCCTCGAGAGGCGAGGTCAGCGGGATTTAAAGTGGTAGGTACATGTCTCCAAGATTCCCTAGTGGTCAATTCATGAATCTCATTGATTCTGTTACAAACAAAAGCCTTGAGTAATTTAGGTTGAGTTCGAATCCAACCCAAGACGACGGTTGAGTCGGACCAGAAGATCTTACGATCAATAGTGCAACGAAGAGAGTGACTCACTTTAGCAGCTAGCCGCGCGCCCAGCAACGCTCCACACAACTCAAGACGCGGGATCGTTGATGGTTTCAGTGGCGCGACACGTGTCTTTGCACATAACAGGACAACTTGTACATTATTATAACGGTCTTCAGATCGTAAATAAACACAAGCCCCGTAAGCCTCCTGGGATGCATCTACGAAACAATGAAGTTCTATTAATAATGGAGAAGTACATAAAACATGTCTAGGTACCCTAATTTTAGCTAGTATATGAGCATTGGAAACAAACTTTTCCCAAGTTTTCTTAATATTCTGTGGAACTATCTCGTCCCAACTTAATTTCAAAACCCAAAGTTTTTGTAACAAGATTTTAAGTTGTATAGTACAAGCACTTAACATGCCTAAAGGGTCAAATATTTTACATGTGTTTTGACAAAATAGAACGTTTTGTGACGTCAATGACTGTTTTGTCTAAATTCACTGAGAACTGTAAATGGTCATTATCAGGAAACCACCACAATCCCAATACACTTGATTCTTTATTCAAGTCCAATGCCTGTGACAAGGTACAGTCAGTATCAAATATTTGTGGACAGTTTGTACGAAACTTATGAATAGGAAAACAACCAGATGCTAGTACTTTTTTAACTGAATGATAGATATGGGAAAGTTCTTTTTCCGTATCAGCACCACTCAAAAAATCATCATAATAAAAATCATGTTTTATAATTTCAGATACGATTTTATCATCGCATTCTTTTGCTAACTGTAGCAAGCATCGTGTACTCAAGAATGGGGCAGACGCTGTCCCATACGTAACAGTATTTAACTGAAATACTTCTAGTGGTTTGTCCACATCATCACGCCAAACTATTAATTGCAGGTGGCGCTGCGAGGGATCGATTGTAATTTGTCGATACATTTTTGTTATGTCCCCAGACAAAACAAATTTGTGTTGACGGAATCTAATTAGAATATTTATTAATTCATCCTGAATCACAGGTCCTATAAACTGGATATCGTTCAGAGATTTTCCTGAACTAGATTTGGCACTACAATCAAAAACTACTCTGACCTTAGTTGTCTCGCTTTTTTCCCGAAATATAGCGTGATGTGGCATAAAATACCCAAAGAATGGTTTATCAACCTTACTTAAGTGTCCTAACCTTTCATATTCGTCGATAAACTCACAATATTGTTTTTTAAGTGTAGGATTTTTTATCAACTTTCTTTCTAGACTCAGAAAGCGTTTTGAGGCCATGTTATAGGAATCGCCCAGTGATGTTTCTGGTGATTCACAAAACGGCATTTTGACATTAAATCTCCCGTTTTCTAAACGTGAAGTATTTTTTACAAAATGTTTTTCCCAAACGTGATCATTTTCAGAGTAAGAAGCACTTGAAGAGGGAAGTTCTTCAAGTTCCCAGAACCTGGTAAGGTTTTTATTTATTTCCTTAGTGAAATTACAATATAAGTTCTTTTGTTCATTATGATCTAAAATACCTATTGGCCCAGCTACTAACCAACCCAATTTAGAGCTCTGGAGTATAGGTTTGTTATCACCTAATCTTATTTTCTTTGATGTAATAATATCAAAAAATATATCAGCGCCTAGCAGTAGATCAACTTGAGAAGAACAATGAAATTTGGGATCAGCGAGTTGAATATTCCCAGGTATGTTTAATTCCAAAGGATTTATATTACCATTAGGTAAATTACCTATAATTTCAGGTATAACTAAACACTTAATATCCATGCTGTAAGAACTTATTAATGACTTAAAGGTAAGTTCACAACAATCTGTTATGTTAAATTGAATGTTATTAACTCCACTAATACACCTAGGTCGTGAACTAATAGAAGTTAACCCTAATTTATTTTTAATGTTTTCCGATAAGAAACAGGATTGACTTCCGGCATCCAGGAGAGCCCGGGCAAGGTAAGTCTTATTATTTTTCTTATTAGTTAGTTTTACTAAAGCAGTGCAGAGAAGAACTTGTTTCTTCATAAAGACAGAGCAAGAGGCTACAGCACTAGCGATTGATGGCACACTAGATGTATCGTTATTCTCTGACTGTGTAACTAATGCATTATTCGATTCCGTGTCTTTGTGTAATAGTGTATTATGTTTTTGTTTACAGAGTTGACAGGTGCCGAGGCGACATTGCTCAGTCTTATGACCCCTACGTAAACAATTTGAGCAAAGTTGTAACTTTAAGACTTCACTCAATTTACTATTTAGACTCATTCCTTGGAATTTAATGCACTCTGTTATCCGATGAACTTCATGACATACCGGACAAGCAGGACCTTTAGTAGGTTTCTGGCCAGCTGAAGTAGCACAGGCCTTTATTGTTTTAGAATTAGATTTATTATTAGAATCAGGTTTATCACTTTTAGAAGCTTGCATCGTTTCAAGTATGACTGCTCGATCACGTAAAAACTTAAGAAATTCTAATAAAGAAGGTAATTCCGGTAACTTGTTCCTATATTCTTCCCACTTTCTTAAAGTAATGGGATCCAATTTAATAGTAACAAAATAGATGATTAATATATCCCAATAATCAGTTGGCAAGCCTAACGAATTAAGGGCTCTCAAGTTTTTATTAACCTGATCAACAACAAAGCGAAGGGCTTTATGAGATTCCCGTGTTAAACTATCTATATTAAATAGTGCCTTTAAATGGTTATTAATCAGGATCTTTTTGTTATCGTAACGTTCACATAGTAGATCCCAAGCTACCTTGTAATTCTGAGAGGTAAACTCAATAGACTTTATTACGACAACAGCAGCCCCTTCTAAAGAGGATCGTAGATAATGAAACTTATTAATTTCAGGAATGGACTCATTCGAATGGATAATAGAATCAAAGGTGTCTCTAAATTCCAACCATTTGAGGTAGTTTCCGTCAAAGGATGGAAGTTTTATTGTTGGTAATTTAATATTATTTAAATTATTGCAACTGTCATGATTTGAACAAACTGTTTTTGCACCTGTGACACTACAATCTTCACCACTAGAATGAGCATCTATAATTTCTTGGGCGGCTGAGATGAGAGAATAAAATTGAGATTCTATGATATCTCTTTCATCAATTTGTTCCTCTGTCTTTGTTGACAGCATTTCAATTTGCGTCTGAATTGTATCAAATTCAGATAAGAGAGCTTGTAATCTACCTAAACGTAATCCTAGTTCCTTAATTTGTTTTTTAGTTATCTCACTTGAACTAGTTTGATTTAACAAAGCAATATGATCTTTAAATTTAGTTAAACGCATTTTAAAAGTACCTCTCTGTTTTATTAAATCTTTCATATCAATGCGTACCTCTTCTCTCCTCTCAGAGCCCTGCTGCGATTTAGGTTCTAACATTTTTTAGAAAAAATAAAGATGTTGGAACAAAATAAAGAAGTTAGGTAAAGTAACTTATGCAATCAAACCCGTATAAAGAGGCTTGATAAGTATTCCTTACCATCCACCTTCCTTTTCCTAGGTAGCAGTATTGTGTGAACACTGTGTGATTTTCGTCGCGCGCCGGCTTGTGCCCACGCTTACATAATACACGCGCTCATGTGCATTTTTTCTTCGTTTCTATTTGGTAAATGGTTTTTTCTTTTTTTTTCAACAACGTGTTTCGCATTCCATTCAATTAGCTTACTGCATTGCAAATAAATATTGCATCCTTTATTAAGTGGTAAATTCACTAAGGTTATGTAATTAACTATCGTAAACATACCTAAGTTTTTAAATCATTCACATAATAACCTCAATCTGCAAAATATCTGTAACTTCAAGTATCTTACATATTCCTAATAAATGTTTCCAGCGATCGGTTGCCACGCGGTACACACACGGTCGAGCAGGAGCTGAGCTGTGTGTTGTCGAGCTCGACGTGGTTGGCGTACCCGGTGACTATTCAGACTTGGTGTAGCGTGTGTCATCTTTAAGTCTTCGTGTTGGACGGACTATCAAGCCTCTTTATACGGGTTTGATTGCATAAGTTACTTTACCTAACTTCTTTATTTTGTTCCAACATCTTTATTTTTTCTAAAAAATGTTAGAACCTAAATCGCAGCAGGGCTCTGAGAGGAGAGAAGAGGTACGCATTGATATGAAAGATTTAATAAAACAGAGAGGTACTTTTAAAATGCGTTTAACTAAATTTAAAGATCATATTGCTTTGTTAAATCAAACTAGTTCAAGTGAGATAACTAAAAAACAAATTAAGGAACTAGGATTACGTTTAGGTAGATTACAAGCTCTCTTATCTGAATTTGATACAATTCAGACGCAAATTGAAATGCTGTCAACAAAGACAGAGGAACAAATTGATGAAAGAGATATCATAGAATCTCAATTTTATTCTCTCATCTCAGCCGCCCAAGAAATTATAGATGCTCATTCTAGTGGTGAAGATTGTAGTGTCACAGGTGCAAAAACAGTTTGTTCAAATCATGACAGTTGCAATAATTTAAATAATATTAAATTACCAACAATAAAACTTCCATCCTTTGACGGAAACTACCTCAAATGGTTGGAATTTAGAGACACCTTTGATTCTATTATCCATTCGAATGAGTCCATTCCTGAAATTAATAAGTTTCATTATCTACGATCCTCTTTAGAAGGGGCTGCTGTTGTCGTAATAAAGTCTATTGAGTTTACCTCTCAGAATTACAAGGTAGCTTGGGATCTACTATGTGAACGTTACGATAACAAAAAGATCCTGATTAATAACCATTTAAAGGCACTATTTAATATAGATAGTTTAACACGGGAATCTCATAAAGCCCTTCGCTTTGTTGTTGATCAGGTTAATAAAAACTTGAGAGCCCTTAATTCGTTAGGCTTGCCAACTGATTATTGGGATATATTAATCATCTATTTTGTTACTATTAAATTGGATCCCATTACTTTAAGAAAGTGGGAAGAATATAGGAACAAGTTACCGGAATTACCTTCTTTATTAGAATTTCTTAAGTTTTTACGTGATCGAGCAGTCATACTTGAAACGATGCAAGCTTCTAAAAGTGATAAACCTGATTCTAATAATAAATCTAATTCTAAAACAATAAAGGCCTGTGCTACTTCAGCTGGCCAGAAACCTACTAAAGGTCCTGCTTGTCCGGTATGTCATGAAGTTCATCGGATAACAGAGTGCATTAAATTCCAAGGAATGAGTCTAAATAGTAAATTGAGTGAAGTCTTAAAGTTACAACTTTGCTCAAATTGTTTACGTAGGGGTCATAAGACTGAGCAATGTCGCCTCGGCACCTGTCAACTCTGTAAACAAAAACATAATACACTATTACACAAAGACACGGAATCGAATAATGCATTAGTTACACAGTCAGAGAATAACGATACATCTAGTGTGCCATCAATCGCTAGTGCTGTAGCCTCTTGCTCTGTCTTTATGAAGAAACAAGTTCTTCTCTGCACTGCTTTAGTAAAACTAACTAATAAGAAAAATAATAAGACTTACCTTGCCCGGGCTCTCCTGGATGCCGGAAGTCAATCCTGTTTCTTATCGGAAAACATTAAAAATAAATTAGGGTTAACTTCTATTAGTTCACGACCTAGGTGTATTAGTGGAGTTAATAACATTCAATTTAACATAACAGATTGTTGTGAACTTACCTTTAAGTCATTAATAAGTTCTTACAGCATGGATATTAAGTGTTTAGTTATACCTGAAATTATAGGTAATTTACCTAATGGTAATATAAATCCTTTGGAATTAAACATACCTGGGAATATTCAACTCGCTGATCCCAAATTTCATTGTTCTTCTCAAGTTGATCTACTGCTAGGCGCTGATATATTTTTTGATATTATTACATCAAAGAAAATAAGATTAGGTGATAACAAACCTATACTCCAGAGCTCTAAATTGGGTTGGTTAGTAGCTGGGCCAATAGGTATTTTAGATCATAATGAACAAAAGAACTTATATTGTAATTTCACTAAGGAAATAAATAAAAACCTTACCAGGTTCTGGGAACTTGAAGAACTTCCCTCTTCAAGTGCTTCTTACTCTGAAAATGATCACGTTTGTGAAAAACATTTTGTAAAAAATACTTCACGTTTAGAAAACGGGAGATTTAATGTCAAAATGCCGTTTTGTGAATCACCAGAAACATCACTGGGCGATTCCTATAACATGGCCTCAAAACGCTTTCTGAGTCTAGAAAGAAAGTTGATAAAAAATCCTACACTTAAAAAACAATATTGTGAGTTTATCGACGAATATGAAAGGTTAGGACACTTAAGTAAGGTTGATAAACCATTCTTTGGGTATTTTATGCCACATCACGCTATATTTCGGGAAAAAAGCGAGACAACTAAGGTCAGAGTAGTTTTTGATTGTAGTGCCAAATCTAGTTCAGGAAAATCTCTGAACG
This sequence comes from Xestia ashworthii, assembly GCA_950022955.1. Taxonomy (NCBI): domain Eukaryota; kingdom Metazoa; phylum Arthropoda; class Insecta; order Lepidoptera; family Noctuidae; genus Xestia; species Xestia ashworthii. The sequence continues at coordinate 24,661,274 of OX465558.1, read as the reverse complement.
ATATCCAGTTTATAGGACCTGTGATTCAGGATGAATTAATAAATATTCTAATTAGATTCCGTCAACACAAATTTGTTTTGTCTGGGGACATAACAAAAATGTATCGACAAATTACAATCGATCCCTCGCAGCGCCACCTGCAATTAATAGTTTGGCGTGATGATGTGGACAAACCACTAGAAGTATTTCAGTTAAATACTGTTACGTATGGGACAGCGTCTGCCCCATTCTTGAGTACACGATGCTTGCTACAGTTAGCAAAAGAATGCGATGATAAAATCGTATCTGAAATTATAAAACATGATTTTTATTATGATGATTTTTTGAGTGGTGCTGATACGGAAAAAGAACTTTCCCATATCTATCATTCAGTTAAAAAAGTACTAGCATCTGGTTGTTTTCCTATTCATAAGTTTCGTACAAACTGTCCACAAATATTTGATACTGACTGTACCTTGTCACAGGCATTGGACTTGAATAAAGAATCAAGTGTATTGGGATTGTGGTGGTTTCCTGATAATGACCATTTACAGTTCTCAGTGAATTTAGACAAAACAGTCATTGACGTCACAAAACGTTCTATTTTGTCAAACACATGTAAAATATTTGACCCTTTAGGCATGTTAAGTGCTTGTACTATACAACTTAAAATCTTGTTACAAAAACTTTGGGTTTTGAAATTAAGTTGGGACGAGATAGTTCCACAGAATATTAAGAAAACTTGGGAAAAGTTTGTTTCCAATGCTCATATACTAGCTAAAATTAGGGTACCTAGACATGTTTTATGTACTTCTCCATTATTAATAGAACTTCATTGTTTCGTAGATGCATCCCAGGAGGCTTACGGGGCTTGTGTTTATTTACGATCTGAAGACCGTTATAATAATGTACAAGTTGTCCTGTTATGTGCAAAGACACGTGTCGCGCCACTGAAACCATCAACGATCCCGCGTCTTGAGTTGTGTGGAGCGTTGCTGGGCGCGCGGCTAGCTGCTAAAGTGAGTCACTCTCTTCGTTGCACTATTGATCGTAAGATCTTCTGGTCCGACTCAACCGTCGTCTTGGGTTGGATTCGAACTCAACCTAAATTACTCAAGGCTTTTGTTTGTAACAGAATCAATGAGATTCATGAATTGACCACTAGGGAATCTTGGAGACATGTACCTACCACTTTAAATCCCGCTGACCTCGCCTCTCGAGGAGTGGATCCAGGTCAACTTCAGGGCTCAACAGTATGGTGGAATGGCCCAGATTTCCTGTTAAAAAATGAAACAAACTGGCCTCATAATATAAATTCCATAGATTCTTCAAAATTACCTGAAACTAAAATGCTTACCAGCGACTGTGTAACGATGACTAACGTTACACAGTCGCCGTTACTTTGTTTTAATAATTATTCTAAAATAAATAGGTTAAAGCGAACTATAGCTTATGTCTTACGTTTCGTTAACAATTGTAGAAAACCTAAAAATAAAATAATAGGTCATTTAAAACTAGAAGAAATAGAAAATTCTTTTACTTACCTTATAAAACTGGCTCAAAGTCAAACCTATCTTTCTGAAATATCTTTACTCAAACAAGGTAAAAATCTGAAACCTAAATCTTACCTGTTACAGTTGTCACCTTTCCTCGACGACAATGGAGTGCTCAGAGTAGGTGGTCGTCTTCAGAATGCTGATTGTGAATTTGATAAAAAGCACCCGATCCTCCTGGACGGTAAGCACTATTTCACTCGGCTCTTAATGGAAGGCGAACACCTACGTCTGCTGCATGCTGGTCCTCAACTGCTACTTAGTTCCTTTCGTGAGCAATTCTGGCCTGTAGGTGGCAGAACTTTAGCTCGCAGCATTGTTAGAAAGTGCGTTATTTGCACCCGACTGCGAGGAAAAACTATGGAGCCGTTGATGGGCAATTTACCTGTAGATAGGGTCACGTCTTGCTATCCGTTTCAAGTATGTGGCGTGGATTTCGCTGGACCTTTCCTTATTTCTAGTAAGAAAGGGAAGGGTAACCGAATAACTAAATGTTATTTGAACGTTATAGTTTGTTTTTCTACTAAAAGTATTCATTTAGAGATCGTTAGTGACCTTAGCACTAACGCATTTATACTTAGCTTACGTCGTTTTATTGCTAGGAGAGGTAGACCTCATACGATATATTGCGACAACGGCACAAATTTTGTTGGAGCAAATAATGAGTTAGGTAGGTTGCTAGCAGCTAGTGTAAATTCAATTTATAACTACACCAATGCTGAAGGCATCAAATTTGTTTTCAATCCTCCATATTCACCAACTTTTGGTGGAATCTGGGAAGCGGGCGTTAAGTCTGCTAAATTTCACCTCAAGCGGATTATGGGCAACGCTAGCCTCACGTACGAGGAATTAGGCACATTGTTCGCACAAATTGAAGCCATACTCAATTCCCGTCCCCTTTACCCTTTATCACCCGATCCTACTGACTGTTCCCCGTTGACTCCCGGCCACTTCCTTGTGGGGCGGCCCTTAACATCACTGCCATCTCCACCCGTCACGTTAAAAGCTCCAGACAGGTACAATAGAATAGAACAGCTGAGGCAGCATTTTTGGCAGCGCTGGCACAGAGAGTACCTAGCTGAATTGCAACAGCGAACCAAATGGCGGTTGAAGGATCGAGCCTTGAAGGTGGGAGACATGGTCGTCCTGAAGGAGGAGAACTCACCACCATTGAAGTGGAGACTCGGTCGAGTCCAGCAACTGTTCCCAGGAGCGGATGGAGTCTGCAGAGTGGCCGACTTCTACACGGCGAGAGGCGTCGTCCGACGTGCTCTGAACAGAGTCTGCCTCTTACCCACGACGGAAGAACTTGAAAGTGAGACCTTTCAAGGGGGGGAGGATGAATACGCCGTGAACCGGCTCACACCGGCGCGGGAGCAGAGGGGAGCCGACGGGCGCGCGGGAGAGGGGCACGCGGCGGCGGCGGCGGCGGCCGCGGGCAGCGGGAGCGCCGCGCCTACACACCGCTACAACCTCCTATGCGAGACCACGTCTCAGTGATCGAACATAACTACCTATATTAAAAACTATGCAGAACGAAGAATAAATTATTAACTAGTTGTATACCGAAACAAGTTGTTTATCTGAAGAAGACCTACCCCAAGAGCTGAACATAATCATCAGCCCCATCAATAACCTAACCTTAAAACACTTTATATTCCCCTAAAAAGCGTAGTCGACGGCTACGCTACTATTCCCGGCGGCGCGGCTATTTCCGGTTGCAGGGTTTAAAGGAACCTAACTAACCTAACGGGGGGGTGCCCCAAGTCCCGATTATGGGGACAGAGATACTTCCGCATGTTCATTTGACAATATTTCGAGATTTTACAATATCAGTGCAAGTACGTAAAATTCGATAAGACTCGTGTTGATAAATTTGACAGTTATTCTCGATAAAATGAGGTTTTATCGAGTCAAAAACTCATTTCATCGAGAATAACTGTCAAATTTATCTAATCGAGTCCTATCGAATCCTACGTACTTGCACTGCTGTTTCTAATACTCAATGGTTAAGGTAGCTCCCTTTACTGCCCCGTTAACCGTTTCCACCCTGTATAATACATATTGCAAATAAAATAATACAACGAACTACTGGTCCAATCTATTTCAAATTTTTAAGGCGATTACACGAGCTAAACGCGAGTTTTATAATTACTACAAGTATATGATTCACTGCTATAAAAAAGACCAGAAAAATATATGATATTCTTCAGGATATATGCTAGCATGATACTGTATTGAAAACATAATACAATTAATTTGGCTCGATAAAAAGAAATCACGAACTTAATACCTCTAAAAATATCTTTCAAACAATAAAAAACATACTAATATGCATGCGATCATTCTGATTTTTTGGCAAATAATTCTACAAGCAGTTAGCATGATACTGTTTTAGTTTTTTAATCCAATCAATATTTTTTTTGTAAATCGATCGAAACCACTCATTTCGCGCTATTTGGCCCGCAGTGGCTGACGTAACAACCACTTTGTAGTGCAAGCTGATTAGAACTTTATTCTAACAGCATTTCAAACGAAGTTTGAACCACCACAAATAGAGTTGCTAATTTAGCTCGTCTAAGCGCCTTAACAGAATTGATGGAAGACGTATTTAATTGAAATTCTAACGGGGTTAAAAAGGGGTAGAAAGTTATTTTGGCGGTGATTTGTTTCGAATTTGACATCAACACTCCTTAGGTCCATGTTCACCGAAGAGATAACGGTCTGATTTTCTAAAAACCGCTGTCCCTGTGACATGCTCCCATACAAAAATGTGTTTTAAACAGCCGTTTTTAGATAATCAGACCGTCATGTTTTTGGTGAACATGGACCTTAGTGCTTTTGATCATGTTATTTTGATAAATGTTTGAAAACTCAATCCTGTTTAATTCAAAAAAGGTTGAACTCACATAAAAACTTGGTGCTAATACTCTTTAAAATTGGAATGTCTCGATAGTCACCGTACTATATTAACACCGCATTTGAAGGTTTCTAAGCTTTAAAGAGGTTGTGCACTTTAGGACACGGCCTCATAGGCACGTAGAGTTCAAAATTTGAAATGGCTTACAGTTGTAAGAGGGCCGCAACAGTTTACAGCAGCTATATCATGTCGCGGCTCATTTCATACACGTTGATGAGAACTTCAGACCTAGCTGGAGTATGACTGTCATCGAGTGTATAAGGATGAAGACGTTAGGACGTCGAGAGAAGCCCTTTAAACTGTTTTTATAAACATGGTAATTTATCCTTATCAAAATAAATACGTTGTTAATCACAAGTAATTAATTTTATACATAATTGAATTGAACATAATACGTAATTTGATTTCAATGAATATCAGAGATACACCGTTTTAAATACGAGTAACTCAGCAGCAAAATAATGATCATGTACCGGACGCGCTTTTCATTATGCGGAATGCTGTGTGTGATGCGATGTGATGTGCTCTTTGACAATTGTATTAGAGGTGCTTACGACCCACTCTCTGTAACCCTGTCTTTCACTTATGTGTCGCAAACGAAGTTGCGCGGGTCAGCTAGTTATTTATATAAATAAAAATGAATCCCTATTTCCCTTGGTCACGGCATCACGCGTGAACGGCTGGACCGATTTCGCTAATTCTTTTTTTGTTGTGTTTGTTATTGTCAGGAGAAGGACATAGGCTATAAATATTATCACGCTAATTACTTACGGGGTGAGCAATATTGCATAATTCGTCTATATTTTTCAACTGTTTGACAACTGACAACTGTCACAACATGCATTGTAATAGAATTAGACCAATTGACATTAGAACAAATAGCCCGTCGGTGACGGCTACCGCCTTTCGAACAATGAGTCGCAGGTTCAAGCCTCTGTACTTTCATGTGTATGAAATACTTTTTTTTTTTTTAATGCCGTAATATTTGCGATAGTAACTTTGGTTCGCACGTTCAAAACTCAAAACCCACCCGGTTTTCCCTTTTGGTAACAAAGTGTTTTGTTTTTTTAACCGACTTCAAAAAGGAAGAGGTTCTCAATTCGTCGGAAACTTTTTTTTTTATGTATGTTCCCCGATTACTCGAAGATGGCTGGAGCGATTTGAATTATTCTTTTTTTGTTTGAAAGGGTATACTTCCCAGGTGGTCCCATAATCATCAAGTCGGGATCTGATGATGGAATCCTGGAGAAATTGAGAGAACTCTTCAAATTTTATAGGCACACTTGATGTGATTTGGGTAGCTTTTGAAAGAATACTTTCTTAAAGTGGTCCTATTTCAATTTGATGAAGATCTGCTTAAGAACTTCGGAGATAGGCAAAGGAACTCCTCAATAAATGATAGCAAATGGACTGGGATTGCTGAAATCTCATGTCTATCTATTGTTTACACCAGTTCATAACATAACATCACGCCGCCGCTACGCTGTGAAGGGCTAAGCATAAGTGAAGAAGTGTAAAATAAAAACTTTTTTGCAAAAAATAAAACCGACTCCAAAAAACACAAAAAAGTGAATAATAACTTTAGCTTCAGAAGTCGGTGACAAAAAACTAAGTAAATCAATCACACACAGGTCACACAGGTTGTGTTTTTTTAAAGCTTTAAGTTTTCCAAATCATTGTTTTATACATACTTTTTTAACACTTAAACGACAGTTTGGGAATAATTTATTTCAAATAATAAATCTGTAAACATGGCGCTTAAGCTGTTATAGGATCACACACAGAACCCTTTTTCTACTATTTCTTAAATGTTCGTATGTGTCTGTGTGTCTCGACGTAGCCCTTTTGTTATAGCATCACGTGTAAATTATAAAACCAATTTGGTTTCATTCAATGCACAAATTAATATTGTGCATAACTTAGAGAAGGTTTTGATTTTTGTTTCTTTGTAATCGGTGCTCTCCATCAAAAGATGCCTATGACTTTAAAGTTCTTAAGGAGAACTTATCATCATGATCTAAGGATACATACAATGACATCTATTGAACCAAAATGATACTAATGAATAAAACTCACAAGATAGAGAAGAAGAGAATAGTCAACATGACCCTGCTTTAAAAATCTACATAGCCGGTAGAGTCCACCGCTTTTCATGCATATGTTTTAGCAGTTTAACTTCGTGCTCTATAAATGGCGTTCTTCATTTGACTCCATTTTCTGAATCGCGGAGTTATGATTTTCCGTGAAAGAATGATACTGGATACTGACATTCGCCCGTGTCAGATGTCTCAAGTTTGGTCTTTTGGAAGAGGTTCTCAATTCAACGTCTGTTTTTCTTTATGAAGACCTATTTATTATGGCTGAACAATACTCAAATGACCTGAAGAAAGTTGCAAGAATCCGCTGGATGCGAGTCGCACGAGACCGGTCAATGTAGCGATACATGATAGGCCTATGTCCAGCAGTGGACGTCTTTCGGCTGTAATAATGATGAATGATTATAATTCAAATGGAGTAGGGCAGGACACTTAGCAGGACGCGGTGATGTTAGGTGGAGTAAAGCTGTGACCAAGTGGCGTTCTAGAAATCAAAACAGAAGTGTTGGTCGTGCAGCGGTGAGATAAGCAGACGATATTGTTGCCATTGCGGGAATATCCTGGATGGGACTGGCACAAGAGCGTAGAGCTTGGGACAAACAAAGAGAGGCCTGTACCCAGTAGTCGGTGAAGTCGGACTATGGATGATGATGATGATGATGACGCATAACTTTTTCCAGAGAAGTCCCTTTTTTTTTTGAAAAGCGTGTTTCGCAAGGTTTGTTCCATTTCAAAGTCACGCACTTTTGATTTTTCGGATTCATGTGCGTATTGTACAATCATCGCATGCTGAAACATCGTGAGGAAACCAGCATGCCTGAGAGATATTTTCTCGACGGGATGTTAAGCCAAGTCAGAGGCCCTTGGGCGGCATAAGAACTCTGACACCAGGTTAGGCACTAACCACACGATAAGGAAGAAGATTGTGTTGGGGCTTATTTCATAACCTTTTTGACAACTTTAGACCTGGCTGAAGTTTGACTGTGGTTGAAGGTCTAGCGATAGAGACGGAAGACTGTCACGAGAGGTCCGAAACAGTTTACAGCAGCTATATCGTGTATCGGCTCATTTGATGCACCTTGATATAAACTTTAGACCTAGCTGGAGAATGAGTATCATCGAAGGTCTAACGATGGAGACGAAAGGCAGTCACAAGTGGTCCGCAACACTTCAAATCTGCTCTATCGTGTTTAAGGCTCATTTCGTGCACCTTGATGAGAACTTTAAACTTAAATCCATAGTTATACCATCGGGTCTGACGATGGAGGCTGAAGGCAATTGCAATAGATCCTCAACAGTTTACAGCAGCTATATCGTCATTGGGCTCACTTCATGCACCTTGATGAGAACTTTAGAAATAGCTGGAATATTACTGTCATCAAAGGTCTCATGATGGAGGCTTGGAGATGAAAAGAATTCGCAATAGGTTTTCAAGAGTTTACAGCATCTACATCGTGTTGTGTTGACCTGCCTGGAGTATGACTATCATCGAAGGTCTGACTTTGGAGAAGGAAGGCAGATGCGAGAGGTCCGCAACAATTTGAAGCAGCTGTAACGTGTCGCGGCGGTGCCATGCCACTTGATGAGAACTTTCGACCTAGCTGGAGTATGATATTGTCGAGTGCCCAAGGATAGAAACGTAAGGCAGCCGAAGGAAGAGCCCTTATTTGGAAAAAAATAGGTAGTTTTGGCGATTAATGTAAACCTATTCGACAAAAATAAATTGTTACTTGAATCTGTACTAATATTATAAAGCTGCAGTTTGTTTTTTTGGTTGGTTGAACGCGCTAATTTTCAAAAACTAAACAGGTAAAAATGCATAAAAAATCCCTATAGGTTTACTTTCCAGGAGCTGCAGAACAGAATCTTAAATACGTCTTGAATAAGTCGATAGGGTGACAGCTTATTGTTTACAGAAAACTTTTCACCTATTTTCTATTTTACTAGAAATTATAGCTTAAGGGTTCTAAATGAAATAAAAATGAAACGTTAGTATACAAAACCATGTTTATTTGTTTAAAAATCGTTGTTTGCTAGCTGAAAATACTGGTTTTGAGTAGACGTGCGATAACCATAACAGATTACTTAGCATAGCGTTCGTAATGACTATCGAGTATAAAATAGCATAATTTGATGAATAAGACTAAGATTAAATTCTGCCAAAAAAAACCCAGTAATTAAGTAAGTCATGCATTCTAATATTGAATAGCAGGAGCATAGGAGCGAACCGAGCGAACGATCTGTGATTTTGAAAGCACAAATCTCAGTGTAAGCAAAGAATCTGTGATTTATGTGATTTTTAAACAAATAAACCTGGTTTTGTATCCCATCGTTATACAATCATCGTGTCGAGGCACGTACCCGTACAGCGCGAAGCCCCAGTTGACGGCGTTGGCGATGAGCAGCATGACCAGCCGCGCCGTGTACAGCGGCCGCAGCCCGCGCGCCGGCATGGCCGCCAGCTCGCGAGCCGCCTGCTGCAGGCTCTGCTTCTCTGTAAGTGCACACACACACGCAAGCTTGCTGTTAAACTATGGGCTTAATCAATGACACGCAAACAGTCATAATGTTGTATACTGACGGAGGCGGAACTGTCCCACGTAGTAGATGCGCAGCGAGAGCAGCAGGAAGGTGAAGATGTGCAGCACCGTGAACACGCTCCAGAACAGCGGGCCGCCGCCCAGCACGCCCCACACCACTGCGCGGAACACAAGCGTCAGGCGAGCGAGGCGAGACTATCGCGCCCACAGTCACGCCGTGCCTTCATGTTATCGTCGTGTGGAGCTGGAGACTGCTCCATGAATGTGATGGCACGGCGAGACTATCCTCATGATTCTCTCGCCCGTGGAGGTAGCGCCTCAGCGGTCCCCAATTCACTTTTGAAAATGAATCATCCTTGCCATAGGCAACAAATATAAAAACGACCGTCATGTTAGTTTATTATAGTTTATAGTAGTAGGCGTAGTAGCGCTGTTCAACTTGTTAGGCACGCTGGTGCTGGTGCACCACATCACACGCGGCAACTGTTACCATTAATTCAAGACGACACCTCAGAAAATCAGCTATTCCATACATTTTGACCGTGTAGATAAAATTACACTTTTTATGAAATTGCTGTTTTTTTTTCTAAGCCGATCAAAAGTGTTGACGCCGGGGGGTATAGGTACATTCATGTGCTGATCATGGTACCCAATAACTTAAACGTCGATGGCCCTTACACCGTGTTTTTCACCTGTGACAAATGGTAATCTATTTATATAATAAAATCGTTGAGACCAAAAAATCTCTACATTGAAGATTTAAAAAATCTATAACTATACATATAAATAATAAAATCGTTGAGACCAAAAAATCTGTACATTGAAGATTAAAAAAAACCGACCAGGGTGACTTAAAATAAGTAACTGAACATAATTATTAAAACCATTTTTAAAATTTTTGTTTGTTTGTTTGTTTGACCGCGCATCACGTAAAAACTGCTGCGGATTTTGATGAAACTTCACTAATCTATTTAAATAAACTCAGAATGACATTTAGGTTATAGAAATTATTTAAAATTTTGGAAAAAGGGGGTGAAAAGGGGGGGTAAAGTTTGTATGAAAAATTTTTTTTAGATTGTTCTAGATTCATGAAACTCAGAGTAAATATACTTATTATTAAAAATAAAGAAATACCTGTTTCAGCATTTTTAAAAATTTCATCCAGAGACGTAAAAAAGAGGGTTTTATGTTTAAAATTAATTAACTTCATACACCTATAGAATAAAATCCAATGAAGTTGCTGTAAATACTTCAAATCTAATACAGGTAAATGTAATTTCTCAATTTTCTTGAAATTTGATTTTTGAAGTGAATACGCCCAAAATAGCGGAACTCAAGAAAATCGGCTTACCTCGGTATAAGTAGTTGGTAATACAGGATGGAAGCGGTAAACGGGGCAGTAAGGGGAGCTGCAGCTACACAAAAATGGTCTTAGGAATCAATCTGTAATTTTTTTACAAAATGTTGATTTCCATTCACAGATTTAATTAAAAAATAAAGTACAGTTAGCAAGAAAATTGCCATTTTACATAAAACAATTTTTTTGATGCCAATCGATCATCTTTCCGACACTAATCAAAAAGTTCTTCCAGACTCAAAAAGTCAGAAATTGCAAAAAAATAACTTACAGCGGGGCAGTAAAGGGAACTTACCTTGACCGCTGCAGCTACATGAAAATGGTCTCAGGAAACCATCCTTAATTTTTCTTGAAATTTTGATCCCCATTCACAGATTTAAAAAAAACGTACAGTTAGCCAGAAAATTGCTATTTTACACAAAACATTTTTTTGATGCTAATCGATTATGTTTCTAATACTCAACGGTTAAGGTAGCTCCCCTTACTGCCCCGTTAATGGTTTCCATCCTGTATAACATATTACAAATAAAATAATACTACGAAGAAAATGTAGACTATCCGAATGTACATAAGACATAAAGCCGGAAAAGTTACAAATACATTACAAACGAGTACTAATCCTCCATCTACAAATAAAAAATGCTTTGTCCTGAAGGACTGTCTGATGGATCAACGCACAGCCTAAACCGCAGATTGTAGAAACCTGAAACTTGGAGGGTGTATTTTTTGTATGACGTAGGCATACTCGTACGATAAGAAAGGATTTTCTGAAAGTATACCCCTAAGGGGGTGAAAGGGTGGGGGGGTAAAGTTTGTATAGGAAAATGTGATTCCTTGGTCCAATCTACTTAAAATTTTGCAATCAACAATATTAACAGAATTGATGGACGCGTTTCGTGTTGCATTGAAATTCATCCCCTAACGGTTAAAAAGGAGTAGAAAGTTATTTTGGCGGTGATTTGTTTCAAATTTGATATCAATACTCCTTAGAGATTCTGATATAAACTACAGCAAAAAAGAGTTTGACGCGGTGACAGCTGGAACTACAAATTTCCTACCTGGCAATACCGCGTTTTCTGTCAAACTCGGCAATGTCATTGGCTTGTCACTGCTCAGGGTTGACAGAATGTCGCTCACAACGCCCTCATTTTTTCCTTACTCTATTTTGCCAAACTGTATATGTTATTTTGATACATGTTTCAAAACCCAATCTGATTTTATTCCAAAAAGGTTGAACTCACATAAAAATTTGGTGCAAAATTGCAAATACGCTTTAAAATTAGAATGTCTCTCACCGTAAAATATTAATACCGCATTTTAAGGTTTCTAAGCTTTAAAGAGGTTGTGCACTTTAAGACCGTCATAGCGTACTGACGTAGAGTTCGAAATTTTAAATGGTAAGCAGTTGTAAGAGGTCCGCAACAGTTTACAGCAGCTATATCGTGTTGCGGCTCATTTCATGCACCTTGATGAGAACTGCAGACCTAGCTGGAGTATGACCAATAGAAGCCCTTAAAGCTGTTTTTATCTTTAAAACTTTTGTAAACATGGTAATTTATTATTATCCAAATAAATACGTTGTTAATCACAAGTATTTTATTTTGAACAAAATTGCCCTTGGGTACGTAAATTGATTTCAATGCATATCTTAGGAGATACACCGTTTTAAACAACTCCGCAGCAAAATAATGATCATGTACCGGGCACGCATTTTCATTATGCGGAAGGATGTGTGTGATGTGTTCTTTGAAAATTGTATTATAGGTGCTTACGACCCACTCTCTGTAACCCTCACTTTCTCTTATGTGACGCAGACGAAGTTGCGCGGGTCAGCTGACGAAATGTAGGTGTTACCGTGAACTTCTGCCGACCCATGCAAGGGCTACATTTACCTACATTTTATTTATTTTAGTTTCCAGTGACAAGGTGTCCCACGCTTGCGCTTCTTCGAGTTTATCGTTGCCATGGCTGAACCTGAGCGTTATAAATGTGTAGAGTAGGTTTGTTACCGAGCGCGATGAGCACGGCGAGCACGCCGAAGGTGGCGTGTGCGCGCGCGTTGATGTCGGGGTGGCGCGACTGGTAGATCTTCACCATGCTCAGCACCGCCAGCACGTACATGAACGCCGTGTCTGCGCAACATCACTTTACTTATTAAACTCGTAACTTCCATACGACATGATACCAGTAGGACTATTACGTAACTCTGTTGACAGTTCGCAATGATAGTAACAGGCTCAGTGTAGGTATATCAATTAACTGTCAAAATGCTAGTTTCGTATTATGTATGACCAGACGCGATCAAATATGAAGTCATTGGTGCCCTTCGTGGCTGTTAGTCCCCTTTAGGGTATATGATATCCGGGGTTGCGGGCCTATTCGAAAGAGATACCGCGGCCCCGGAACATAAAGGGCGAGGAAGGAACATGGATGGGTTTTAGTCATTAAAAGTCTGACACGGTCCCGCTCCGCCCAGAGTGGGAGAAGTTATTTAATGATTTCCCATCATAAAAAAAAAAAAGGTCTGAAATTATAACATTCTCGGTTGCTATCAAAGTTCGGAGTACAACCGAAGCCCGTTAGTCACTGGTATCCAGAAAGTTACGTAATAGCCCAGCTGAGCTTTGTAACAACTGGCTGAAGATCTCTGAAGAGGTACCGCATGCACACAATCATTACTTCACTTACTAACTAAAACCAGTTTGAAATATATCCAACAGACTATGGGCCGAGAATTGACGCCGGTGAAATTTTAAAAATGAATTATTTTAAATGGATGGAAATACACTTCATTATTTTTCTTCATAATTTCATAACATATTCTGTTTTCAACAAATAACGACAAGTTACAGTTAATAAGTAAATCATACATACGGCACGGCGGTATTAGGTACTTGAGTTAGAAGCGTTCGGAATGAGTTGGAGTGCAAAGTTACCGAACTGAAAGTTGAGCGCGTTGGGGCACACGTGGTAGGTGGCGGAGAGTAGCGCCACCATCATCATGGCGGCGCCCAGCGACGACAGCAGCCCGTAGTGCGCCGGGATGCCGTACTCCTCGTCGCGCGGCTTGCGCTTGCGGCGCATCTTGCGGCGCCGCACCTGCAGCATGAACAGCGCGCCCAGCAGCAGGTAGCCGGCGTTGGAGAACACGTGGTTGAAGTCCGACAGGCCGCCCACCGGGTGCGCGCACAGGAAGTTGTAGTAGCACGCGTCCAGCGAGCCCGTCACGTTCAGCACCTGCAGCGACAACACGGTGAGCACCGACCGGCAGTAACGCGCGCGGGTCAGGTAGGTGTGCACTCACGATCTGGTAGGCGACGACGAACTGCAGCACGGGCAGCGAGTAGAACAGCGCCACGGTGTAGAGCGTGTACAGGTAGCGGTCCGAGCGCGCGCCCAGCACGCGCGCGCGCCGCCGCGCCAGCGCCGCCACGTGCAGGCGCGCCGGCAGACCGAACGGCCGCGACTGCACATGAGACAGTGACATCAGCGAACTGGCTTCCAGGTAAACTTAAATTGTCACTTACGGGACATCTTCCGTGATTATTTGATTACAACAAATAATCACGGAAGATATCCCGTAAGTGACAATATAAGTTTAGTTTTAAACCGTGAAAGCCTAAAACAGTGTTTGGCTTCCAGGTGCACATCAACCTACTACAATATGTGAAACTTTAATACATTTTCAAAATCGCTAAAGCATTACGTTCATGGTTGACAGGGAAAATTTGACAGTTTCGTGTAGCTTGTGCTGCCATCTGTAGGTACATGTAAGTCGGGACAAAATTATCATTATGACCCCGCCGCGGTTGGTACTGATGAGTACTAGGGCGGCTAGAGCCAGTTCAATGTTTTCCACTCATAGAAAAAGCAAATTGAACTGACACTTTGTAGAAGCTGCCTAATATGATACAGGGTGTAAACAGACTGTTAACGATAACGAAGCCGCTAACCAAGCATTCTGTAGGTACATCAAACTAACTAACCCTACGCAAAAATGAGAGAGACTGAGAGACTTGGTAAACTAAAAAGTTTGTTGCCTCATTTACAGCGCCGTCCGCTTTTAGTTTCTGTAGAATGGCAAATAGGAATTTATAGGAACAGCTCACGACGCCCCTCTTTATTGTCTACGGCGCATTAGGGCGCCGCGGCGCACAGTTTGGGAACCCCTGGTCTAAAACAAAAAAAATATCGCAATGACGCGATGACGGGGTGAACAAGTGCCTTTCGGTTTCGTTAAGAGTCTTACATTTTTACACCCTGTATCTGTAAACTCTCAATCACCCTGAAGTGATAGTGAATGTATCACCTGATCTCTAGTCGGTTCCACCACGTAGATACCGTTACCGTTCTGCTCGGTTTGCACGGCGCGCGTGTTGGTCTCGCCGTCGGCGATGCCGGCGGTGTCCGTGGCGGCGTCCGCGCGCCCCGCCAGCGCGACATCGGGCGCGTCGCCCACAGGGAGCGCGACATCGGGCGCGTCGCCCACAGGGAGCGCGACGTTGGGCGCGTCGCCTACAGGGAGCGCGACGTTGGGCGCGTCGCCTACAGGGGGCGAGACGTCGGGCACGGTTACGGCGCCGGTGCTGCCGGTGGTCACCGCGGTGACGCCCGTGCCGGTCTCCTCCTCCTCGTCCGTGTCGCTGTTATCACTGCTATCGAATGTCGCCGCTGCAGAAAGGGCAGTAGTTAAGTACATACATTTTAATAGATATTTACAAACGATTTGCGTATATAATAATATGTAATCAGCCCCGATCAATATTTCACAGAACAAGGCGTTGGATACAAACAGGCCAGTCCCTTATTTTAATTCGAGCAGTACGCTCTCTCTTCGTAATTAATTTCCACGAATGAAGTCTGACTTCCAAGTGGTACGATTAGTCGAAGCTCTTCAGCACTCATGGCACTCACTGGAGTCTCGCCGCCGCCGCCCCGGCGACATGGACATGCTACTTTCCACTTCCGATCTTGTAACATTATCATCAGGCTCTGTAAAATGAAAATTAGTTATTGCATTGTTGGAAGTAAAGTGACTGAATATGTATGTTTTTCCTCATGGGACTAATTTAATCTATACATATAATAAAAGAGTAAAAAAGCTGTGTCTGTACATTGAATATATTTAAAAAATAATAATTGAAGGGGGTTTAGAAACAGTAATAGAGCACGAATCCAAAAAAAAAAGTCTGTCTGTTTGTCTGTTTATCGGTTTGTCTGTTTGTCTGTTTGTCTGTTTGTTTGTACACGCTAATCTTCGGAAGTACTGGACGGATTTGAATGATTTTTTTTTTGTTGTATAGGTATTATGTCTGGGCAACATATAGGCTATAATTTATCTTGGAAACCTGAACACCTGATGTAGAACCGCAACAGACCAGCTAAAATATAAGAGATACAAAAATGACACCATAGCAAAAATTGTTCCGCGTGATGAGCATTTTCTGCTGAGAGAATAAATTTGAAGATCTGGAACACCTGATGTGGAACTCCAAGAGCCCAGTTATACCATAACACATATAGGAATGACGTCTTAGCAAAAGTTGTTCAATTTGATGAGCACTTTCTGTTGACTTATAAAAATCGAAGATCTGGGACACCTGTCGTGAAACCTCAATAGCCCAGCTACACCATAACACATATAGGAATGACGTCTGAGCAAAAGCTGTTCAATCTGATGAGCACTTTCTGTTGACTTATAAAAATCGAAGATCTGGGACACCTGTCGTGGAACCTCAATAGCCCAGCTACACCATAACACATATAGGAATGACGTCTTAGCAAAAGTTGTTCAATCTGATCAGCACTTTCTGTTGACTTATAAAAATCGAAGATCTGGGACACCTGTCGTGGAACCTCAATAGCCAAGCTACACCATAACACATATAGGAATGACGTCGTAGCAAAAGTTGTTCAATTTGATGAGCACTCTCTGTTGATTTATAAAAATCGAAGATCTGGAACACCTGTTGTGGAACTCCAAGAGCCCAGCTACACCATAACACATTTAGGGATGATGACGTCTTAGCAAAAGTTGTTCGGTCTGATGGGCATTTTCTGTTGACTTATATAAAATCGAAGATCAGAAACATCTGATGTGAAAATTATTGCAAAGCTATCACAAATGTCACTGTATAATTATAAAATAACAAAAACTGGGAGTAGATCGACTTCTAGATCTCTAGAGACAAGTGGGGAACGTGATGCGCGACTGACCGCTGATCGGGTACGTCACGCATTGTCTCGCGCGTCGGAGATGTTCACGGATAGAGAATTACGCTGGATTTCTCATCGTATCTACGCATCTGCTTCTAGGTCTCTAGGGATAAGTGGGGAACGTGATGCGCGACTGACCGCTGATCGTGAGCGACATGCATTATCTTGCGAATCGGAAACGTTTACCCTACAGAATCACGCTTGAGTTCTCAGCGTAATCGCACATCTACTAACAGGTCTTTTGAAACGAGTGATGAACGTGATGCGCGACTAACTGCTGCTCGAGATTATCATACATTGCCCCACACACGCACGCAACAAAATATTCATAATCAGTTAGAAAGTGAGAGAGAAAGAATTGCTGGAGTACGGCATGAAGAGACAGAAGAAGAGCGCGAAGACTTTGACATTCTCTGAACAGAATGTCGATATCATCTGAAGAATCGGATGTTTCAAGATATAGCCGTAGGGTATGGCGACCTTCCTTGGGTTGATAAGGAACGGAGTGCATTTACATAATATACTCCTTGAATACGCCACATATTCCGCCATCGGAGGTATGGTTCAAAATTGTACTTTTTGTGAAGCTGTTAAATGGCAAAAAGAAACAAACGGTATGTGTTGCTCAGGTGGGAAAGATCCATTATTTTCCCGTCCCCGGGCTCTTAGAATTAGACGTTTCAGATCTTCGATTTTGACGAACCCGGTGTGCTGGCAAAAGCAACAGGATCCGCGTACGAAGTCGCGGGCAGAAGCTAGTAACGTAATAAGTTAGTAGTTACTGCGAGCGAGCACGGCGCGCGGGGCCACGAGGCGCTTCCAGCGCGGCCAGCGCTGCACCAGCACCAGCGCGCCGAACAGCACGTAGAACAGCAGGAACAGCGCCAGCGTCACGCCCGAGCCCACCAAGTACTGCCCGCGAGTCAGCGCCGCCTGCAAGACACACAGTCAGTGCACGCACGCACGCACGCACGCACGTCGCATGTACTGGCCGCACGTACCCGCGTGTGCAGCGTGAGCTCCTTGCGGCGGAGCGGCGGCGCCTGCATGAGGCTCTGGGGCTGGTCCAGCACGGCGGCCTCCCACAGCCAGTCCACCTCGGGCGGCTCCTCCTCGCGACACGCCTCTTCAGAGTCCTGCACCACGGACAGGATGTAGAAACCGCGCGGGTAGCGGCTGCGCTGAAAACACACACACATCACTTCACTTGATCACTAAAGTATTTCCTTCAAAGGCCATCACCATTGAGCTAAAAATATTGAAAGGTAAGGTATAAATGAAGTGGTTTTAACTACCGAAAGCTGTATCCCGCCGGACCGGACCACGGTCATCCTTAACGTGGAAACTTCTATCTCCTCCAGCGTCTCTGCTATCGGGCACTGAAACAGAGTCACGCACGAATCATTACAATATAAGCCTACAACAGAAATCTTCTAGAGTAAGTAAGTGCTGACTCAGTGTTTTACTAGTTCTACTGGATGTATCATTGCCGCTCGTAGTGAACAGACGTATCGAACAATTATTGCAATAAACAAATAATCACTCGCGAAATTGTGACCTAGTTACAAATAGCATACTTGTACAGTACATTTGTGTAAGGTGTATTACTAGAAGAAATGACCGGTGTTTATCAGGAACAATATACCCTGGTTCATGATGGAGGACAGTCCATTCAACCGGAGTAGTAAATGTGTTCGCTCCCCGCCTTCTACACCTGTGCCCGGCGCCTGTGCACCTCTGCCGCCCGTGATCGTACCCACCTCTACCCCTGTGCCCGTTGCCGTGCCCGCCTCTACCCCTCAAGCGCCTATCCAAAGGAACAATGCCCCTGAAGTTGTCTCGACGCCAGAAATTCAGACCTGGATGGCGAATATTGAACAGAACCTGAACGAGGTGTGCGCTATTGCAAGTGAGGGAAAGCTTAATGTGGAGCAGAAAAAAAAAATGCGCTAACAATTTCATCCAGCCAAGTCACGTAAGTTCTGTGGCCATCTATCCTAGTGACAAATTGAAGACCAGCGATGAAACAAAAACCCTTGTCCAGAAAATTATCTGCCCTGAACAAATGAAGCTCCACGTGAGAGGCCTGCGCAAGACAAAGAACGGCGGTGTTATCATCAGCACGGAGACGAAGGACGACATCGAGAAGCTGAGACAGTCGGTGCAGCTAACCAGATCAGGCCTAACAGTCGACGAGCCCCATAAAAGAAAGCCTAGAGTTGTGATCATAGGAGTGCCGACATGCATGCAGGAAAATGAGGTTTTTACTTGTATGTACAACCAGAATTTAGCCGAAAAACTCCAGGATTGCAGCCTTGAGACGTTTTTAAGCCTAATTAAGTTAAGTCACAAATCAGGTAAGAAAGACTCTGAGACATGTAACTACATTGTTGAGGTATCTGCAGTCATACGCAAAGCCCTGATATCACAAGACCGAGTTTCACCCGATGCTATAAGTGTCAGCAGTATGGACATGCGGCCAAGTTATGTCGACAGACATCGTATACCTGCGGTCACTGTGGTGATCAGGGTCACTCAGTTAAAGAATGTCCAAAAAAGGCTGATGAACCAAAATGCGCTACTTGCTTGCATTTCAAAAAGCCAGACAACCATACCACAGGTGCTGCTGACTGCCCGGCGAAACTAATGGCTGAAAAAAGGTACATAAATTCGGTAGATTATGGAGGCGCCTAAGAGCGCCGTTTATTAGTTATTTTTCTGACCTTTTTTATATTCTTAGTTTACCATTATGATAAGTAGTTTAATTAGTGATTTAGATAATTTCTCTGTGTCCGAGTCCAAAGTTTGTGAAGCTGAAAACTGCAAACAATATCTATCCGGCTACAAATCTCCACTAACCATATTAACACAAAATATTCGCGGTGTTTTTAAGAATTTTGATAGCTTTGTAACATTTCAGCAACGGCTAAACATTAATTGTGACATTATTGTTTTAACCGAATGCTGGCTTGCCAAACAATATAACATACCACTAATCCCGGGATGTAATATGTATAGAAGTACCATAAATTATAACCAGAATGATGGCGTGATAGTTTATGCAAGAAATCACCTGAACTTATCTGTTGAGGAACCTAATATGTACGACTGTAACAGATTGTTAGTTAAAATTGGATCAGATTTTGCCATACTAGCAGTATATCGACCTCCGTCTTTTAAAAATACTACCCCTTTCACCGACTCTCTGAATGAGACCTTGCAGAACCTGTCATCCATCAAAAACACGATTATAATTGGGGACATTAATATCAATATTCTTCCAGGAAGTACTGATGCTCCTGCTCTGGACTACCTTAACCTATGCGCTTTTCATGGCCTGCTCCCAGCGCACAGCTTTCCTACACATCACAGTGGCTCCTGTTTGGATCACATTATGCTTAAATCAAATTTCCCTTCACTTGCACTTGTTGTCAACTCAACAATAACCGATCACAATGCTGCCCTATTAACCCTAAATTGTAAATTACCTAAACAAGACACTCGCAAAATTTCAAAATTAAATATAAATAGACTTGAAGAAGATTTACGCGTCATCGATTTTGATCCAGTGGGTGAATTTCAACAAGAGATTTTTATGTATCATTTCGGTGGGATTTTTTTATTTCAATGCAATCTATATATTTTTAGTGACAAATAATACTTTAGTCTATTTTACAACATTGTGCGTGAGTGGACATCAAATATTATCAAAACTTACATAAATATTTAAGGATAAAGTTTTAAGAGTCCACTGAAATTAAAAGTGTCCACCGAAATGATAAAAATTACCACCGAAATGATAAATCCACCGAAATGATACAGCTAAGAACAACCGTGCCCCCAGCCAGGGTTCCGTACTTTGTTAGGTTTGATTTCCACAAATTTTAGATAAACACTGAGACAGGACAGTACACAGTTTTTTTAATATCATCATTAATATACAGATATTACAGTTAGTATTATTACATATATCATTCTTTGAGGTTACAATAACCTCAAAGAATGATATTAATGTAATGTAATGTTTATTATGATATGAATGAATAGTTTCTTTACTTTTATAACCTTTGGTAATTTTTGTGGTTGTTGTTGTGTGAAAATGTTGGAAAACTTTATCGTAAATGCTGGTAACCTTAAATAAATATTTTTGCTTGTTTATGTACTAATACTAATTTACTTGATATATTTTCAAAAGAATCAACGTATCGCGATTAGAAAGCTTAAAGTTTCTGATTAATATGATGGTTGCATTTGTTAGTTATGCCATTAATAGTAATACCTAATGTCTACCTATTGCACTAAGAGAAAAATGCTAGGTATAATTTAGTTAAATTGGTAACGAGAGGAGAATAGTGTTTCTACAGGTATATCAGTAAAACTTCTAAAATTAAATCAACTCTTATATTTTTAAAATACAATAAATGAATAAGAAACATTATAAAAATATCTTAGTAGTAATAGCTTAGTACTTTTAATCCTTTTACATAAACGTATGAAACATAACAGAAACCTGAGATTGAGATCACTTTATTCTTAAATTACTACAACAATAGAGAAACGTACATATCTAAATAGAACAAAAAACAACAAAGTTTTGTTCTACCTATAACTATAATTCGCAATTATGTATAAGTAATTCTTATACCTAATGCGAATTATAGTTATTCCAATAAAACAGTCTTTCTGGGTACGTATTTACGAGTAGGTTCAAGTATGTAGCTTAAAGATTAATTTTTCATCATGTCACTTTAAATCACACAATTATTTCTCAAATTCACTAATCAGCCTCTTTTCATGACTATAAATATAGGTTTTTAATTTAGATATGTACCTAATAAACAAATCTTCTTTAATTATCACACCACAGCACGTCTTTACTATAATTATTATAGTCATCAGTCTTCTTTAATAAGTTTAACTTCCTACCTAAAACAAGTCATGCCATTAAATGACAGCAAATATTTAAAAAACTAAATATACAATAACAAAAATCAAAAAATATTCAAATCAGAACTGGACGAAGACGAAGATAATCTTCTTACTTTTCTCTTCTTGGCTGTAATCATGATTTCATACATACACCTAAATAATCTAATCGACACTCTAGGTAAAAGTAGGTACATTACAAAACTATGACTTTGTATTTGACACCAGGATCTCTAAAACTTTATGTTTTTATCATTTCGGAGATACTTTTAATTCCGGTGGACTGTAATTGGTATAACAGTCCACCGAATCCACTGAAATGATAACACTGAGATGATAAAATAGAGGTTAGTTCTACATTTAACTCCGAAAAAAAATTATTTAAAAAATATGAACACTACTCAAACAAAACAGTACTTACTGCGAATTTAATACACAATTTTGAAACAAATTAAACAAATCTAGCACGAGTTATAACAGCCACCGAAATGAAACTATTTTTGTCCCCATATTACTGAAATGATAAACTTACTTTTTTGGCGGGAAACCGCAAGACGTTGGGACCGGTGCGTTCGCGCCAAGAGCTTAAGCCGGACTGATCCGGAGTGAGAAAAGGTGAAAGGGGCGTAACAACGCAATGTTGATGTGGCTATTCTACTAAAACTTACTGTCCTCTGAAATGATAACTTTTTTCCAGACAAAAGTTGACTGCCTGTCAAATCCATGAGAAAGAAGATAAACAAACAAAAATTGTTTTATTTGATCGAATATATTATAATTTAATGATAACAAAATCAATTTAAATCCATATTACGAATGTATTTGCAGGAGAAGGTATGTTATGAGCGGAATTGGGTTCAGGACAGGTCACCGTGATGATAAAATAACACTTTGTAATTTTTTTTTGGGTATATTAGAGGGTAGATACCAATGTTTTTTTTTGCCAAGTTAGAGAAATACTTACGTTGTTGAGAAAAAATATATAAAATTAATAATCAGCACATTGCACTACCGTTCTCAGGTTTGCCGTGTATTTTTTTGCTTGGGCAATTCACCCCAGTCTATAATTCCGCTGATCCGCAGTTTTGTATGTTGTTTATAATTGAAAACTTACGAAATGCAATTCAGAAAAACACAGTCGTATCGCAGTTGAGCAACAAAAATCACAACATAAAACCATGGATCACATCAGGTCTTATTCGCTGTATGAAACATAGGGATAAACTGCATATGAAAGCTAAGTCTAATCCAGAAAATTGTGTATTGCAACTTTCGTACAAAAGATATCGAAACTTCTGTAACGATCTTCTTAGAAAAATTAAAAGCAACTACGACAAAGTGGCTTTGGAAAAGGTTGGAACAAATAGTAAAAAGATCTGGAAATATATAAAAGACGTAGCGTATACTACAAAACAATATGAGTCATCTTCGTGTTTATTACAAGCTCACTAGTCACCAGTGGAATCCGCTAACATGGCAAATAATTTCTTTGTTAATGTGGGAAAGTGCCTGGCGGAAAAAAATCTGGGACAATCCCAAAACCTGACGAGCACTTCATTAACTTCTAACACTGCTTTAACATCCTTCGTGCTGCTAGACACTGACGAGACTGAGTTAGAAAGTATAATCATGACCTTGAAAGAAGACTGTGCAGTTGGCTGGGACAACATTTCGAATAAAATTATTAAAAGATTCAAGGACATTTTGGTACCACCGCTGACTTATATTTTCCGCATTTGTTTATCTTCAGGTATTTTCCCAGTGTCTCAAAAAAGCTGTAATTATCCCTGTCTATAAATCAGGCAGCAAAGGGCAAGTGAATAATTATAGACCTATTTCTTTACTACCTTCTTTGTCAAAAATATTGGAGAAAATAATAAACAAAAGGTTGTTGAAATATTTGGAAGATAGATCTATTCTGTCTGAAAGGCAGTTTGGATTTAGACCAAAAGTTTCAACCGCCGATGCGGTACATCATCTGACTGACTATCTAGCGCATGAACTTGACAAGGGTAACCACACAGTAGGAATCTTCCTGGACCTCGCCAAAGCTTTTGACACAGTTTCCATTCCAATTCTATTGCGCAAGCTTGAGATCATGGGTGTAAGAGGCGCCCAACTGAAAATATTCAAAAGTTATTTAGAAGATCGTTCTCAGTGCGTAAAGATTGGCGATGTTCTCAGCGCTGTTCAAAAAAACACATTTTTTGGTGTTCCCCAAGGAAGTATTCTAGGGCCTACCTTGTTTTTGATCTACATAAATGACCTTTGCAATCTAAAGCTAGAGCATGGCACTATCATAACCTACGCTGACGACACTGCTTTACTTTTTTCGGCTGACTCAGAAAATGAAGTCTACAAGCTTGCGCAACACGGATTTAATATTGTTAATAAATGGCTTCAAAATAACTCACTAACTTTAAATGCAGAGAAGACTACATTAAGTTTTCGATGCGCAAGCAGATATCCAATATTCCCTCAGCGTTGCATGCTCATTGTTGTCCAGTCCCTGCAGATAGCCAGTGTAAATGTCCCAGTATTAAGAAGACCAATAAAATAAAATACCTGGGTATTATAATAGATGAAACCCTTTCCTTCAAACAACATATGGAAGCTCTTAATAATAGAATTCGTAAGCTGATATTCGTATTCAAAAAGCTGCGATTTATTACAGCCTATCCTAAAACAAGCATACTCCTTGCTTAAAAGGATTCTCTCCATTGTAAATATAATAAGTTATCTAAGTTGAAGCAATAAACTTTTTTATTTTATTATTTATTTTATTACAGACCCAAAACTAATTAGGCAAGTATATTTTGCTCTTTGTCAGTCAATTCTGACTTACTGCATTACCTCATGGGGTGGGGTGAATAAAACTCTGTTATTACCCATTGAAAGAGCTCAACGAGCTATTCTCAAGGTGGCTACTTGCCGCCCTTTCCTTTTCCCTACTAACCTCCTATATAAATCTTGTGAAGTACTAACAGTTCGTCAGTTATTTATTATGAGCACTGTACTAAAACAACACGCAGCACTTCCGTACAGCACTGAATGTACTAAAAAAAGACGGAAAGATATAGTTTGCCCTCAAATAAGTACAAAACATGCTTTCACAGGCAAGTTTTATATGTACCTCGGACCGCTACTCTATAACAGGCTAAATGAAAAAGGAAACATCTATTCCTTAAATCGCAATAATTGCAAGAAAGTTCTTAAGGAAGCTCTCCAAACTATGTCCTATGTAGATACAGAGAAGTTATTACTTGTGCTAAAGTAAACATTGTTCATAGTATTGTTATTTTTTAATCTAGTTAGCTAAGTTAAAATAGTATAATGTTATATACCGTTTTATATTTGTACCGATAATATTAAATGTTATGTGATTATTAAATCAATTAATTTTACCTCTAATTGCCTGAAACACAGGATTACCTAGTTCAGGCTCAAAATATGTGTGAACTTGACATAGATTCAAGAAAAACTGTAAACGTTTACCTTATATTTTTGAATAAATTTTATTATTATATATTTTATTATTATTATCTCCTTTATTCATTATACATCTTACTTTATACATTTTTAAATATTTCTTCAAAAAGATATAAAAACATTTAAAAATATAAAAAATAGGGATCCGCCGGTGTCGGGAGCAGGGTCTAAGTCACCGGTGGTTAGGGTTGCAGAGACAGGAACCTCCTCACAATGCGAGCCGTATCGAGGAGTACTGCCTTCTGAATCAGGCCCTTGATCCAACCGCCTAAAGAGAGCTTCGACAGATGTTCGTCGAGGCTCTTGGCTATCAGGCCATTGGCCGTCACGACAATCGGCACAATGATAACTGAGTTCATATTCCACATGTCGCGAACCTCGTGTGCCAAGTCGAGATACTTAATTTGTTTCTCTTTCTCAGCTTTCACGAGGTTCTCGTCATGAGGGATAGTAACATCGATTATCATTACGCGGCGCGCTGATCGGTCTATCACCACTATGTCAGGCTTATTGGCGACAATAGTCCTGTCAGTAATGATAGACTGATCCCAGTACAATGTGACATGGTCTCTCACGAGAACTGGGTCGGGCACATACTTGTAGTACGGTACTTCCGATTCCACAAGATTAAATTTCAAGGCAAGTTGCTGGTGAATAATCCTGGCTACTTGATTGTGTCTGTGCAAGTACTCGCCGTTAGCTAGACGAGAACAACCAGAAATAATATGTCTGATGGACTCACCCGGAAGGTGGCATGCCCGACACACGTCAACCGTCCCGTCCTTCATAATATATTTCCGGTAGTTGTTCGTCAACATAACTTCGTCCATAATCGCACAAACAAAACCTTCAGTTTCCCCAAAGAGGTCGCCAAAACGTAGCCAGGACACGGACGCTAGAAAATCTACATCGGGCCCATGAAGAGCCCGGTAGAAGCGCCCGTGAAGCTCCTTGCCCTGCCATTCTTTCTTGCGGTCATCGGTAGTAAGTACCACAGGTTTGCGCCAGTTCTCTTTAGCCATGGACAACGGGGTGAGTCCCTTGTCCACTGCGACCACAGCTCGGTGCATACCCACGTCGGCTTTTAGAAAATATTCTCTGAGGCTGCACACCTCGCGGTTGTGGAGGGTCTTCGCATTTAAAAAGCCTCGACCCCCGCACTTCCGCGGGATGTACAGTCTCATCACTGATGATCGTGGGTGATGCATCCGGTTTTCGGTCAGCAATGTACGAACTCTTCTATCCAAGGCTTCGAGTTCGGTCTGAGTCCATTAATCCATTTGAGTATGCCGAAAGAGTACATTAAAACCGGCATGACCCAACCGTTGAAGGCGCGCACCTTGTTCCCACCTGAAAGAAGGCTATTTAATACCTTCTTTAGGCGACCGAAGAAGCGCTCCCTCAACGATTGTTTCATGTCAGTTACGTTAATGCCTAAAGCTTCCGACATACCCAAATACTTATAGCTCTCGGATGAGGAAAGGGATCTTAGGTGTATGGAATCCGAGAGTTGAAGTCCCTCAGATCCCATAATCTTCCCTCGCTTTACATACATGACTGCACATTTGTCCACACCAAATTCCATTCCGATGGCGCTACTAAAAGTTTCGGTTACTTTCAGTAGCTCCATCAGTTGCAATTTGTTGGGGGCAAAGAGTTTCAGATCATCCATGTAAAGCAGGTGAGATATGAGTCATCTTGAGGAAAGATGGTCAGGTCATATCATATGACCTGACCATCTTTCCTCAACCGGTAGCCTAGTTATTATTATTATTATTATCGATCGTCTAATCGACAAGCACGAGTCCCACTGGGGCCGCTACTGGTACTGTACTGACCGTGTAGTTCTGCACGGCAATGGTGGCGCACACGTCGTCCTCGGAGTCCACCACCAGCCGCATGGTGTTCTGTCCCGGCAGCCAGCGGTAGAAGTTCACGCGCGGCGCTCCCTGCAAACGCAATTAACGTAATACGTTACGCGAATTAATTCAATGAATAGTCATAAGAGTATCAGAATGAAGCGCTTGCGACATGGTGTAGGTACCTAATACTATCACACAAGGGCGTCACCAGCTTTTGTGCCAGGGGGGGGGGGAGGCGATGGAGAGTACCTGTTGCGTCTCCACGGGGGTGGAGGACCCGAAGGGCAGGCGCCAGTCGCGCGCGAAAGAGGCGCGCAGCTGCACGCGTGTCGGGGCGGCGCACGACGACCCCACGTGGAGCGAGAACTCCCCGCCCGCAGGCAATGTCGGGTCGTCAGAATCTGAGCACAACACATTATCATTTTATTTGGATGGTACGATAGTATTACTTTCACGAAACGCTTCAACATTGCTTCCCCTAGGAATTTCTTCTGTATCACAACAAACTTCAATATGTCTTAGAATAAAACATTCTGAAGTTGTAGTAGCTGTGATCTTGGTTGATATTTCCACAGAATTCGTTGTGGGAATCGAACCCGCGCAGCCAATAGCAGAAACCGCAACATTGGTCAGTCAAGGCCCGATGCTGAGGCGTCTAGTCAATAGTATCTGGTGTGGAGCGTGTGAGCATCTGCGTACGAGTGCGAGCCGTGCGTGGTACTGACCGCAGTCGTCGTTGAGCTTCTCGACGTCGACGCTGTCGTCTGGGCACAGCGTGCGCTCCAGCTCGTACAGCACGGCGGCGCCCGACCGGTACGGCAGCTGCCACGTCCACGCTCCTGCAAATCAACACAATATACTATACTGCCCACTTTTATTTATTTATTTTATTCTGATACTGAGGTCTCAGAGTTCTCAGGTCAAGGAGAACTAAAAATGTTTGATCAAGCCACTGAAGGTATAATTTTACTAGCAATAGAAGGTGAGTGGTTGAAGAAAATTGATTGTGAATTATTAGAGAAGTGAAAGCATGCTGAGTGCCTAGCTTCACCTGTGTGTGTAAATAGATAAATTAAGATAATGAAACCGTACTTTTTTATTGATCTGAGATTAATTAAGGCATTTCAATTTGAAAAGAAATAGTTTTTTTTAAATGAGTGCCTGTCTACATTTATTGGGGTTCCGTAGTCCTGACAAGGAACCCTTATAGTTTCGTCATGTCCGTCTGTGCATTGAAAAACAAAATGTAAAATAAAAAACCCTAAATTATCATGTGATAACGGGCTACTACGGAACGGAACCCTACACTGCGCGTGGTCCGACACGCACTTGTTTATCTATTTACAATTGACAGATTACGACAAGGAGTGTTTATGTGTCGCAGGCTTATCCATACTTCCGGGGCTGCGGGACTGATCGAAAGAGATACCGTGACCCCGGAACATAAAGGGCGAGGAAGGAACATGGATGGGTTTTAGTCAGAAATATACAAGGTACAGGGGCATCTCTATTGGGCACTCTGAGCAAGTGCTCTGAGACACACGACTTGACACGACCCAAGGGGGCCATAGTTCCTGTACCTAAGTGGAGCCCTGGATTGGCCAAAACGGACAAATGCCCGATGGGCCGGGCGCCCGGGCCACGGGCCGGTGCGATTAGCGGTTGACTTTCTTTTGCTATTTATAAAAAATCTTCCAAAAAATTACATCGATTAAAATAACGTCCTCTACCGTCAAGTCGAGGAACTAATTCAATTTACTCTTCGACTCTATCGTTTTTTGTATTTCCCTTTCTGAATAATCCGCACGGTAACGTTACCAATATACGAGTACGTATGTATGATAGAGTTGGTATTCTATGTACCACTAAACCAGATCATGGTGGATCAGTGTGGCTTTCATCCAAATTCGTTCAGCTGTTAAGGGGCCGGCGGAGGTTGCGTATTTCATACAAACGTAATACCAACATTATTTGTAAATCAAACATTCTTAAGGTAGTCTGTATTTATTTCGATTGAATTACAGAATATCTATGTTCCCAAATATGTTTTTTGAGAGAATAGTGATGCAAAGACGAGATATGAGGAATTTAAATTTTCTATAGAAAACTTATTTTTCTTATAACTCTTGTTAAAATCAGTGTCCAATCAAAATATATATTTGGGAACCTAGATATTCTGTAATTCAATCGAAATAAATACACACTACCTTAGGAATATGTTTAATTTACAAATTATTTTGGTATTACGTTTGTATGAAATACGCATGCTCCGCAGGCGTCTTAAGGTGTGAAAAGGTAAGACACACAGATATACAGAGTTAAATGACTACCTTTCATAACAAAAGATGGTAAAACCAAAAATAACTTTTATGGTTTTGTGAGCAAACCATTTGTGTGCACGTGTGTGTTTGTCTGCTGATGGGAAAAACAGAATTCCTCTTTACACCTGCTAAAGTGGTTGTCCTTGCTCAACTAGCACACAAGCTGCTATACTAGCGGCTGAAATCGATAGAATGGTTCTAGTAAACTCTGAAGGCTGTTGTAACCGAGACGCCATTATAGTTTTTAAATAAACAATTCTCATGATTTTTTTTTTTATATCATAAATATGATTAAAAAACCGAATTCACGTCACTCTTTCTCACTCAGGATTCCAAAGAAACTACCTAGAAAACTAAACTGTCTTAAATAAACTAAATTCAAAATTCAAACCCTCTAATCAAATGTACTTTTTATCCAAAAAACTGCATAAACAGTAGGCACCCTAGCTAAAACATTATGTATATGTCACCGTAAAATTGTCAAACACGTTAGATTGTAATCTCTCTAGCGAAATTGTAAACTCTCGAAATATTGTCAACTGAACATACGGAAGTATCTCTGCCCCCATAATCGGGACTTTGGGGCACCCCCCTGTTAGGTTAGTTGGGTTCCTTTAACCCTGCACTCGGAAATAGGGGCCTCGCGAAGCGGGGCTCCGTCGACTACGCTTTTTAGGGGAACATAAAGTGTTTTAAGGTTAGGTTATATTAATCGGAATTTCTCAGGAATGGTACATTATCTGTTCATGAGAGTGGTACCACTGGGCAAGGGGGACCCCTCCTTCCCTCCACACCGCGTGAGTTGACTACCATCGCATGCATTTAACGAAAAATAATGCGTTTTATTGTAAGCAGTATGTTCGTTTGACAATATTTCGAGAGTGTACAATCTCTCTAGTTATTTTACAATCTAACGTGTTTGATAATTTTACGGTGACATATATATCCACAATACACCGGCACCCGCACTGGTACTATGCATGCATAAAAGGAAAAATCAACACTAGGTACTGTTGTTTATTTTCCAATTCATCCATCAATCACTCATAAGTCAATTAATTTCCTCAAAATATAGTTACTGCAGATCTAATATCCATATCCATATATCAATATATATCCATCCATATATCCATATACCATAATATAAATGCGAAAGTAACTCTGTCTGTCTGTCTGTCTGCTACCTTTTCACGACAAAACGGCTGATCGGATCGCAATGAAAATTGGCAAGGAGATGTATTTCAACCTAGGGAAGGATAGGCTATATATTATCACGCTAATTACCAACGGGGGTGAGCAATATGCATTTCGTCTATATTTGTCAACTGTTTGACAACTGACAACCGTCATAACATGCATTGTAATAGAATAACTATTTTTAACCAATTGTCATAGTAGACGTCACCGATGGGCTATTTGTTCTACAAATAGCCCATCGGTGACGTCTACCGCCTTTCGAACAGTGAGTCGCAAGTTCAAGCCCCAGTAAAGACATGCTATATATTTTGATTTTGTTTAATGCTGTTCAAAACCCACACGGTTTTCACTTTTTGTAACAAAGTATTTTGTTTTTTTTTTTTAAGCTTTAAGATTTCCAAATCATTGTTCAAATTCTGTATACTTTTTTTAACACTTAAATGACAGTTTGGGAATCACTTATTTCAAATAATAAATCTGTAAATATGTCACTTAAGCTGTTAAAGGATCACACACGGAACCCTTTTTCTACTATTTCATAAATTTTCGTCTATGTCTGTGTGTCTCTACGTAGCCCTTTTGTTATAGCATAATGTGTAAATTATAAAACCAATGTGGTTCGATTCAATGCACAAATTAATATTGTGCATAACTTAGAGAAGGTTTTCATTTTTGTTTCTTTGAAATCGGTGCTCTCCATCATAAGATATATTATGACTTTAAAGTTTTTAAGGAGAAAAGGATACATGCAGTGACATCTATTGAATCAAAATGATGAATAAAAATCACAAGATAGAGAAGAAGAGAATAGTCAACATGACCCTGCTTTAAAAATCTGCATAGCCGGTAGAGTATCTGTTCGACCGCTTTCCATGCATATGTTCTAGCAGTTTAACTTCGTGCTCTATAGTAATGGCGTTGTTCATTTGACTCCATTTTCTGAATCACGGTGTTATGATTTACCGTGAAAGAATGATACTAACATTCGCCCGTTTCAGATGTCTCAAGTTTGCTTTTTTGGAAGAGGTTTTCAATCCAACGCCTGTTTTTCTTTATGTACCTACCTATATTATGGCTGAGCAATACATACTTAAATGACGTGATGAAAGTTGTAAGAATCCGCTGGATGTGAGTCGCACAAGACCCGTCAATGTGGCGACACATGTCCAGCATTAGACGTCTTTCGGCTGAAATAATGATGAATGATGATAATTCAAATGGAGTAGGGCAGGTCACCTAGCAGGACGCGGTGATGTCAGGTGGAGTAAAGCTGTGACCATGTGGCGTTCTAGAAATCGAAACAGAAGTTTTGGTCGTCCAGAGGTGAGATAAGCAGACGATATTGTTGCCATTACGGGGATATTCTGGATGAGACTGGCACACGAGCGTGGAGCTTGGCACAAACAAAGAGAGGCCTGTACCCAGCAGTGGGTGAAGGCGGACTATGGATGATGATGATGATGACGCATAACTTTTTCCAGAGAAGTCCGATTTTCATGATTATTTTTTATTGAAAAGCGTGTATCGCAGTTTGTCCCATTTTATATTTAAAATAGTCGTGTTCAAATCAAAGTCACGCACTTCTGATTTTTCAGATTCATGTGCGTATTGTATAATCATCGCATGCTGAAACATCGTGAGGAAACCAGCATGCCTGAGAGATATTTGATCGACGGCATGTAAAGCCAAGACTGAGGACCTTGGGCGGCATAAAAACTCTGACACCGTTAGGCACTAACCACACGATAAAGAAGAAGATCGTGTAGGGGCTTATTTCATAAACCTTTTTGACAACATTAGACCTGGCTGAAGTTTAACTGTGATCGAAGGTCTAGCGATGGAGACGTAAATAATTATCACAAGTGACAAGTGGTCCGAAACAATTTACAGCAGCTATTACAGGACCTAATTTACAGGACCCTACCATTGATGTGTCTCCTAATTTTTGTCCACCCCTAACTGCTATAAATTCTATAATACCCTCGGATATTCACTCAATTGAGATTGACCTAAATGTTATAGTTAAGTTAATTAGTCAAATTGATCCGTTTAAATCTGCTGGTCCGGACCACTTATCACCTAAATTGCTGATTGGATGTGCTAAAACCATCGCCTTGCCAGTGTCTCTTTTATTCAAAAAATCGCTCTCTTCAAATTCTGTTCCCCAAATCTGGAAGTCTGCTTTTATAACTCCGGTACATAAAAAGGGGCACAAAAATGAAATAGTCAATTACAGACCTATTTCCAAACTTTGCATATTAGCTAAAATATTTGAGAGGGTCATCTATGACCAAGTTTATGCAGCACTGTGTCAATCTTTTAGCTCTTCTCAGCACGGTTTTCTTAAGGGTCGTTCAACTGTATCAAACTTGGCTTTGCTCAATGACTTTTTAACGGACCGAATGGATAATGGGGCTCAAGTCGACGTGATTTACACGGATTACAGTAAGGCTTTCGATAGAATCGACCACAACATTCTCAAAACCAAGCTCTTTAATAATGGTATCAGAGGTGATCTACTACGTTGGTTTACCTCATACCTTGAAAATAGATCTCAAGCTGTCGTTATCAGTAACTACATGTCGAGCTGGGTTTCAGCTCCTAGTGGCGTTCCCCGGGGTTCCTTATTGGGTCCATTACTTTTTATTATTTATGTGGGAGACATCGACTCATGTTTCCTCAATTCAAAACTACTATGTTTCGCTGATGATATGAAGATTTTCTCGGCAATATCGTCGGAGGATGACATGGATGCTCTCCAGCGTGACCTGTCGCGATTGGATGAGTATTGTCTAACTAATAAGCTTGACTTGAACCCTGCTAAATGTTCAGTAATCTCATTCAGCAGGAAACGCGTCCCTCTCCCTACAACATATATACTTAAAGGGCAGTTATTACAGAGATGTGACGGTGTTCGCGACCTAGGTGTTTTTCACGATTCAAAACTTTTATTTAACGTTCACATTGAGCAAATAGTAGCTAAAGCTTCGAAATCACTGGGCTTTATCATGAGACTCTCTGGATGTTTCAAGAAGGCCAAAACCCTTAAGATCCTCTATTGCTCTTTTGTCAGAAGTCACCTTGAATATGCGTCACAAATATGGAACCCGTGTTATGGCAAATACAGAAATCGTATGGAGAGTATTCAAAAAAGATTTATTCGTTTTCTTTGTTTTCGGCTACGTATAACATATCATTCTGATAATTACTTAAATCTCTGTAAGAAATTCCATTTACAGCCACTCTTAGATCGCCGCCGACTTGCATATTGCACTTTTCTCTTAAAAATTATAAATAACGATGTTGACTGTCCTGATCTCCTGCATAAATTACATTTCAATGTCCCTCAGAGGTCAGTCAGATTTAATCCACCTATCTCCATTCCCTTTTCCTCATCCAACTATAGGCAAAACTCATACTTGGTGCGAGCGAGCAAGGACTTTAATATTCTTTGTAAGGAGTTCTCTTTTGACCCATTTTGCGTCAAAGCCTCTTCTGTACGCACTCGGTTAAATGCAAACTTTTTTAAAAAAGCGCGTAGTGCTTAAGTTTATTTATATTATTTTTTCCCCATGTCAACAATGCCTAACCTAGTGTCTGAGTGTATTTAGTGCTTATTGCTTATTTTTAACTATCTTAATTTGTATTATTATCGTGCTTGCTATTTAGTGATCTAAGTTTTCTACTATCATCTCTGTGTCTACTCGTGGGAACCTGTAATTGGCTCTGTGTCGCTTATTCAATTGTTACTCATTTATTTTAGCTGTTGGTTCTCCTTTTAATAAATAAATAAATAAATATATCGTGTGTCGGCTCATTTCATGAACCTTGATATAAAAATGAGACCTAGCTGGAGTATTAGTATCATCGAAGGTCTAACGATGGAGACGAAAGGCAGTCACAACAGGTCCGCAACACTTCAAATCTGCTCTATCGTGTTTAAGGTTCATTTCGTACACCTTGATGAGAACTTTTAAACCTAGCTGGAGTATGACTGTCATCGATGGTGATGGAGACTGAAGGCAGTTGCAAGAGATCCTCAACAGTTTATAGCAGCTATATCGTCATTGGGCTCACTTAACGCACCTTGATGAGAGCTTTAGTAATAGCTGGAGTATTACTGTCATCGAAGGTCTCATGATGGAGCCTTGGAGACGAAAACATTTGCAAAAGGTTTTAAAGAGTTTACAGCATCTACATCTACGTGTTGTGTCGACCTGCTTGGAGTACAAACCTTCTCCAAAGTCAGACATCAAAGGTCTGAATTTGGAAAAAAAGGCAGATGCGAGAGGTCCGCAACAGTTTGAAGCAGCTTTAACGTGTCGCGGCTCATGCCACGCCACTTGATGAGAACTTTCGACCTAGCTGGAGTATGAAATCGTCGAGTGCCCAAGGATAGAAACGTAAGGCAGTCGAAGGAAGAGCCTATAATTGGAAAAACAAAAGTAGAATATTTTGGCGATTAATGCAAACCTATTCGAGAAAAAATAAATTGTTACTTACTTGAATCTGTACTAATATTATAAAACTGCAGTTTGTTTGTTTGGTTGGTTGAACGCGCTAATCTTAGGAACTGTTGGTTCGTCTTACGCAGACGAAGTTGCGCGGGTCAGCTAGTAGATCTATAAATTCTTATTCAGAGATACAGACGATTCGAACAATCGAGCTCAACAGTCGCGTTACAAGAACTTATTTTAGATAATGAGGCGCACTCTACCGCTCGCATAGCACCTTTTATCTCTGTACTAACACATCTGTCCGACCATTCGAGAGACATTGTAGAACTTTAGGCGGTATAAATCGGGGCCTCTTTCAGGGGTACAGCGGCGCTATAGCCGCTTGTACATCTACTGTAGAGCTAATTTATATTAAAAAAAAAAATATGGAGGCTATAAACCTCTAACCGGCCGGTGTAGGGCTTGATACATGTAGAGCTTGTGTGCTATTTGGGTGGTCCTTATACCTACGGAACCCTGCATGTGCGAGTCCGACTCGCACTTCGCCGGTTCGATACTGAATCGATTACGTTTCGATTTTGGGTTTTGGTCAATAGATTTTGGACCATGTCCATTCTTGCCTGGTTTTAAACAGATTTTAAAACTAAGCACTAAATAAATTAAATTGGCTTACTAAAGGAATAAAAGTAAACTGTAAAACTAAAAGTAAATTACACTATAAATTAAAACATAAAAATAACGAACCTCACAAAAACACGTACAAAAACTATTGTAATATATTGAAAACATGCATATCGACGTCACGGAAATGTAATAATACAAAGTACATGAATAAAGCTCAAAATAAATGTAAAGCAGCATGGAATCTGATAAAACGACATACTGACACTGATTTGACAAACACATGTATCTCAAAAATTACTGTTAATAACGAAGATTATGTAAGTCCTGACTCTATTGCAAATCATTTTAATATTTTGTTATTAACTCGGTAATTTTTTTTTTTCTTAAAGACGGAAATTTGATTTTATAAAGAATAAAAACCACTAATTTCGCACTATTCGACCCGCAGTGACTGACGTAAAAACCACTTCGTAGTGCAAGCTGACCAGAACTGTATTCTAACAGTGATTCAAACGAAGTTTGAATCACCACAAATAGAGTTGCTAATTTCGCTTGGGATAGCGCCTTATCTAGACCCGAGACGGGGTTTGGCGCCCAAGCGTAGCGCGGACGCCAATAGTTCGAGGGTTACTTTCACCCCTAGGGTAACAATGTACTATTATTTCACTGTTTTGGTCCCAAGTAACACAGGAAGCATTTTAAACAACTAACAAAAAAATACAAATACAAAATACAAAATAGTTTATTGCTTCATAAGTTAACATAAAAATTTAGTGTATGGAGCTTCCCTTTAAGCAAGTAATGCCTGTGTTGGGAAGCCCCGCTCTTTCATAGCAAAGCAATACAAAGCAAACTGGGTATTTACAAAAAAATAATAGGTACAGAAGTTTGATATTATACATTAAAAAGTAAAAGGTAAAAAGAAAAGAATATAATAAAATAAAATTGCTAAGTTACAATTTAATTTTAAACTTAAGAAAATCTTGCTTGCAGGTGTGTGTTCAGTGTTATGTACTTGGTAGTGTGTTGTGTATGAAGGATAGTAGTGTTATGTTGTGTGTGTGCGAGTGTGATGATATTGAATTAGTGATGGATGTCGTTAGGGCGTGTGTTTTGTGTTATTAGTATTTTTGTTTAGTATTATTTTACTTACTTATGTACGATACTAACAGTATCCTTATGTAGAACATAAGGCCCGTATAAACTCTTATAAAAGTTCACCGAGCATCTTGACGCTTTATTTTGGCATTTCAAAGCCATTATGATGCTCTACGATGTATAACGGTTGGTAAAGGCATAAAAATGCTTTTGTAAAGCCTTTAGTTTTAGTGCAGTAAACCACAATGCAGCTGTCCTGCTTTCAGCTGTTTTTACTGCATTTGGAACTACAATAGCATTTTAAGTAGTCAAATAAATGCTACAGACTGTTTAAGAGCATAAACGTGACCCATTATAATGCCACGTAAATCCAGCATACAGCTTTCAGCTGTTCTTAGTGCCTTAGGGTTTACAATAGCATTTTAAGCTTAACGCAACTCATCTGAACTCCAAACACCAACCAAAACCACTATACATAGCGGAAACTCTTACTCAGAAAACTCAAAAGCTTTTCTTTTTGGCAAGGCAGTTCCAAAAGAGTCATGGATATAATTTCTGTTGGACGACAAACGGGATTGTTTATCTCAAAAATACCGAAGGTTCGGCACATATTCGAAATAATACGGAGTCGGACTTGGAGAAGTTGAGGATTGCTACATGACTATGTTTTGTCGTAAGATGTCAATATTTGTCTAACTCCAAAGATATATTTGTGCATGTTTTTAACAAAAGCAAATTTTTCATATTTTTTGTGTATCCTAGTCATTTAAATTTTAGTAGATCAGTATGATTATTTTCTCGTTGTCAACTTAAAAACGTATTTTACATCATATTAAGTTATTATAATTTTTTTGTAATTATTTTGTAGAATGTTTTTTCCCATATCAAAAATGAATCTGAAGTGTTTGTAATTTTAAGCTTTACTTTAGCTATCAGGTTTTACTCATTACGTTACATATTATGTCCAATTACAATGAATTTGATAAATAATTTCAATTTTTATACGGGGCATTTTAAAACGTATGCAATGTTTTATGAATTACTGTATGTCTTGTTTGACCTCTGTATGTTTTTACTGCTATCTTGTGAAACAATTTTAAAATACCTAATTAGTTAATACTAATTTTACAAAATTCAAATATTATTCTTAATGGGAAATCTTTATCACACACTCTACAGAATTAGAACACACACACATAATCCTAACAAACATATCATACTCTCAGTCACTCGCACTCACTGCATATCTCAAAATTGCTCTAATACTTTCCGCCAATTATTCGTATCTCCCGATTTCATTACATGTCTAAATATTAACTTCAGCATCACCTTTGTACTATTTTCTGTTCCTTTCTTCTTTTTTTCTGTAATAAGTGTGTACATAAATTGTTAAATAAATAAATAAATAACTTTTTAATGAAAATTCAATGATATAATTCAATTAAACGAAAATATTGATCAAGTTTCTGTATCTCAATCGCAAATAGCTACTGTTGCAGACTGTCATAAAATATTAACCTCCTCGGAGCAAGATTTACTTATTTCTACGCAAAACATACGCAGCATTAACTGCAATATGCCAGAGTTAGATATTTTATTAAAGAGGATGAAACTCAAGTGTGATCTGATCATATTGACAGAGTGCTGGCTCTCGAATAATACTATAGTACCGAATCTTCCGGGATATTGCCATGAAGGATCCAAATTAAACACGAAACAAAACGATGGTGTAGTGATTTATTACAATGAAAATCTAACTGTAAATATTGAAGAGCCAGTCATGCAGGACTGTAATAGTTTGATTGCTGTAATTGATAACTGTATCGCAATACTCGCTATTTATTGATCACCTTCCTATAAAACATCGATCAATTTCTCTCATCATTAGAGGATGCCTACATAAACTTTCCCGTTTCGAACATGTTGTAGTGATGGGAGACATCAAAGTCGACATAAACCCCGAAAAAATCAACCAAAACGGGGAATGCTATTTAACTCTAGCAGCTACTCATGGCCTTTTACCGGCTCACACTTTAATTACTTGTAGTAAAAGTGATACTTGTCTGGATCACGTATTAGTAAAAACTAATTATTCATGCACCACCATTGTACCTGAAACTACTCGTACCTTATCTGACCATTACCCCGTTTTGTTAAACATTAATTTGAAGAAGAGAAGACATTATGCTTTTTAGAAAAGATTTAAAACAGACAATTAATTATTTATTAGATCCAAATGCCTCCCTTAACTACTTGACGCAATCTATACAGCAAGCAATTCATAAGAACACAATAGAAATAAGTATACCTAAACGAAATAAGATTATAAAACCGTGGATGACTGAAGGGTTGCTTCGTTGTGTTAGGCATAGGGATAAATTACACAAAAAGTTAAAACGGGATCCAGACAACGATATTGTAAAAAATACATTCAGTCGATATAGAAACTTTTGCACTGCCATAATATGGAGAAAGACCAACTTCGATCTGCAAAAGGGGATGACAAAAAACTGTGGAAAGCAATCAAAGACATCACAAATACATCAAATAAAACTGTTACTGCAAAGGAGCTACTGACCATATCAGCAAATCCTGACAAATCTCTCAATGAAGTTAATAGCTACTTTGTTAACGTGGGAAGTAAATTTACTTCCCACGTTAACAAAGTAGCTATTAATGTGTCTGCCAATGGGCAGACAAAATTCAGGAAAAAAACAGACAAACGTCAAACAGTATTGCACCAACTACAAGTACTGACACAGATCCAGTCAATTCAACGTTGAACGTCTCATCCTTGGACTAAAGTCAAACTGTGCCAGTGGGAGTGATAATATTAGTGCTGAATTTTTGAAAGCATATAAAAACATCCTTTTACCTCCCTCAACTAAAATATTCAACAGATGTCTGCAGTCGGGAGTGTTCCCGGATTGCCTGAAGAAGGCAGAGATTGTTCCAATTCATAAGAGTGGAGATAGAAATCGTATCATTAACTATAGGCCAATATCTATCTTGCCAGCACTGTTAAAGATCCTTGAAAGAGTTATTAATTCAATACTGGTAGACTATTGGGAAAATAACAATTTTTTGTCTTCCAATCAATTCGGTTTTCGGCAGGGTAAGTCGACTGAGCAAGCTGTCAATAAACTTACTAATTACATAAGCTCTAACTTAGATACCAGAAAAAAATGTCTCACTATCTTCCTCGACATGGCAAAGGCTTTTGATACGATTTCTGTCTCCATCCTCCTGAGTAAGCTGGAAAGGTTGGGTATTAGAGGCGTGCAGCATGAGCTTTTCAAAAGCTGTCTGTCTGGGCGATCTCAATGCGTTCGTCTCGATACGCGTAGGAGTGATAACCTCCCAATCTCACACGGAGTGCCGCAGGGCAGCATCTTGGGCCCAACATTATTTCTGATATATATCAACCAGCTCATTCGTCAATCTTTAAAAAGTGTAAAGTAAAAATTAATATCAAAAGAAATAAATGTTCCAAATGGATAACAAACGGAATAAGAATTGCTAGTAAAGTAAAACGTTTCCTTAACACAATAAATAAGTTGCAATGTGACCATTCGGTTCTGGAATATCGGAATAAGTATATCAGAATGTAGGTATAGAAAAGTGGTTAGCTGTGCAAAAACAAAATGCTGTTAGGAAACAAATCGAAATGGCTTCTGATTCCAGTAAAACGATATGGAAAATAGTGAATCAACAACGCCATGCTACTAAAGACCTGAACGAGCACCCTATTATACTTAAGATTAACAACACTGTGACTAAATAAATAAATAAATAAATATCGCTGGACAATACACACAGCGCCACCTAGTGCCACACTAAGCAAAGCTTGTGTCGTGGACACTAGATAGTCGATATACTACATATATACTTTTTTGTTTGTAAATACATACTTATTATACATACAAACATCCATGACTCGGAAACAAATGTCCATGCTCATCACACAAACATTTGCTCCTACCGGGATTCGAACCCAGGACCCTAAGAACATAAGGCAGCGTCACTACCACTACGCCATTCGGGTCGTCAATTCGGGTAGTGACTAGTAATGCTCTAGACGTGGCTAATATATTTTCCAAATGTTTCGACAATATAGTTCACCTAGAAGCTTGTAAACAAAGATTAGCAATAACATACGAGTATCTAACTGAAAGTCTCAGCCTAGTAGAATCCAACATGAGCTTTGATGCAGTTACACCTTTAGAAATTTTCAACATGGCAAAAATAATGGTCAACAAGCCCTCAGCTGGCCATGACGAAATTCCTTTGACTATAATTAAAGAAAATATTGACTTATTAGCGACTCCATTAGCATCTTTTTATAAAAAAAAAAAATTTTTAAATTTGAAACTATTTATTTCACATGCAATCCTTAATTATGATACATCCGCAATAACGCTCAATCTTTCTATTGTAAGATTATGTGCGCTATTGTTTATATAAGTTACTCGCTCACAGGTATTTGTCTAGTACGAGTAGTGGGCCCACACGTATGCCCCTCCCCCGTTTTATATCTTTCAACGGTGAAGTAAAATTTCAAGATGTTTTTTATCTGTCGAGGCTTTTTATTTTCCAAATTTTTGGCTATTTCCTTAGGCAATTTATTTAGTATGTTTGGAAGGGCATATGTCCAGACCCTTTTACCGTATTCATTATTTACTCTAGGCAGTTTATACAAAGGCAAGTACGACAGGTTACGAACAAAATTAGGTCTACTTATTTTCTGTAACTTACTCATCTTGTGTTCACAGTAATCGGAGGCAACAGCAAATTTCACTTTATTGAACACATCTAAGACTTTACAATATTGGAATAACTTATCATAATTGGGTTTATATTTAAGTTTAATTTTAAAAGGTACCACTATCTTTAATAATCGTATTTGTATATTATATATTTTTTGAAGGTAAGTTTTGTAAGTTCTTCCATAACTGGTTATGCCATAATTGATAACAGCGTCGGCCAGAGCCAAATACAACAGTCTCAAGGTCCTATATGGCAGTTTGTGCTTCAATATGCGCAGTTTTGACATTATAGCTCTTAGCTTAGTGCAAACAGAGTCCACATGTGGGCCCCAGTTAAATTTATGATCAATCTTAAGACCTAGATATACATGTTCTTTAACGTTTTCAATCGGCTTACAGTCACAGGCATCCAGGCACCGATGCATGCAGTGGTGTTCATGAGCCACGACTCTTGGTGTTTCTTGAAATTTTAAATACGGTGAATGAATGTGCATGAGTTTAGTTTTTTGATAGTTGATTGTTAAGCCAACGTCATGTGCCCATTTACAAAGCAGGTTAAACTCAGATTGCATCAATTTCTCCGCAGTACGTAGATCCCTGTGAGCTGTGATAAGACATGTGTCGTCAGCAAATTGGTAGACGGAGGCATGCCGGAATAAGTTACACATATCGTTGACGTATAATAGGTACTCAGTCGGACCAAGGATCGATCCTTGAGCCGTTCCGTGATGTGTCGGAATTCTGTCGCTAAGCGCCCCCGCCACACTAACCATATTACACCTCTGTCTGTGGTAATCTTTGAACCACTCCAACATTGGACCCCGTATACCATTTTGCTGCATTTTTGTGTAAAGTACCTCATAATTTAGCGTATCAAAAGCTTTGCTAAAATCTATCATAATTGTGATTATATGTTTTTTGCTATTAAGGTGATCATTGATTTCATCTGTAAACTGTGATAGCAACTGTGTGGTACTCTTATTTTTTTGAAATCCGAATTGTTTTTCATGAATTATGCCATTGCTTGACAAAAAGTCGTTCACAATGTTCCCAAAGTATTTTTCAATAATTTTATCTATGCACGGTAGGATAGTTATTGGTCTGTAGTTGTTGGTATCCGTATAACTACCTTTTTTGTGTATGGGTCTTATTATACCAATTTTTAAGTTATCAGGATAAGCAGACTTTGTTATGCAGCTATTAACTAAATGCGTTAGAACAGGTGTTATTTCTTTCGATATAAGTTTAATATTATAACGAATGCATTAATGAAGGTCTATTCCCGGATCAACTTAAAATCGCTCGAGTGCTACCAATCTTTAAGAAGGGTTCAAAGATGGATCCTGAGAACTACAGACCGATTTCTGTGTTACCTATTTTATCAAAAATCTTTGAAAAAATTATTAACCCTTAGATGCATGATTTTTTATACTTTCGTGAAAAAAATATATATTATGAAATGAGGTCTCTAAAATACGAGAAAAATAATAAAAAAAATCAGAGATGTATTTAAAGTGTATTTTTTATTGAAAAAAGGTTGTTATCATTTTTGATAAATTATGCAGTAAGATGACAAAAACACTAAAAAAATTATATAGTGTGGAAAACCCTAAAACAGTTATTGTTTCGGTTATCACAGAGTGATACACGACATTTCTCACACATGACTGACGTAAGTTTTTTACACTGGGCATATTTACACTGGTTCCTTTTGGAACCATAAGATTTTTCATGCCCAATACCATCGAAACGTATGTCATCAGGGGGTAATGTTTGGGCACCCAGCTTTGGTCTCTTCTGCTTGATTGCAGGGACTTCAGTTTTATTTAGACTTGGGCGGCCTCTTTTATTTTCTGATATGGTGCTGCCATAATTACATAAAGTTTCCGCAAGTTCAGTTCTGTAATCAGCCAGTTTCAAAATGTTCTTAGGATTCGTGCCCTTCTTCAGCAAAACTTTTTTATACAAAATCCAACTATTGATTACCGCCATATCCAACATTTTAGGTAGATTTCCTTTTTTTGAAAAAAAAAAAAATCTACCTATTGGTCTCTCACCTACGGGGAATATATATGAATACGTATGTATATGGGTGACAAGCAAAATTTAGCCACACTCTACAGATCGCAATTATGAACCGATTGCTTTCAAACTTGGCCAAAAAATCGAAAAGGTCAAAACTTAGGCTAAGTTCGTGAATGGGCGGAATTCGTCCATGGGGGGCGGCGGGGGGGCGGTTTTTATAAAATCAGTTTTTTGTCCATAACTTTTTTCCTATGGAAAATTTTTGAACCGCTTCTCATTTTTATCATTCTGAGTACGAATACAGACATCGTTAAATTAAAACTTTTTTGATGCAACCCCTAAATTGGGGAGGGGGTTGAAAATTCCAAATTTTTTGCGAAAAAAAATCATATCTCCGAAACAGTAAACATTTTGAACGTCGCAAATATTTTTTTTTGAAAGCAAATTGTTTACTTTACAATTGTTACGTTCAAAGTTTAGCGATAAAACTTATAGTTTTCGAAATAAAAAATTATAACTAAACATTTGAGGGCGTTTCCATGCTATACTCTTATGAGAGAATTTAAAAAAGGGTAAACTTTCCATTACAGGACAACGATTTTGAAATTATATTTTTTTTTGTAGATTGTACACATAAGTACAACTCGATCTTTATCCAAATTTTCAATAGTCGGACGCTCCAGCACGTTCTTCGAAATCTACCTCCTCCTGCGGCTTGCCGGAGGGATTTTTTTGGATTTCATTCTAATTCTATATCTACCCAAGTAACTATCCATAGTGTCAACACCGCCCATACTCGCGTTGTATTCGCGTATAGCTCTTGGGCAGGTTATGGTAACGCTCTTCTTTAGCTTTTTGTAGTATCTTTTTATTGTATCTACAGGTTCTGAGCCCACATACGTAGAGAGCAATAACACCTGTTTATTGTCCTTCCAGCTCATGGCAGAAAATTCAACCCCATCAAATGTA
Source organism: Xestia ashworthii (assembly GCA_950022955.1). Classification (NCBI taxonomy): domain Eukaryota; kingdom Metazoa; phylum Arthropoda; class Insecta; order Lepidoptera; family Noctuidae; genus Xestia; species Xestia ashworthii. The sequence continues at coordinate 24,616,879 of OX465558.1, read as the reverse complement.
GTAATATTTTCACCATATGATCCTCTTGGCACTGATGGTTTGAGAATGTCTTTCTTCTCAGGTAGTTTGCATGTTTTCCCTAGTCTATTTTTCTGTACTGTCCCCAAGCAGTAAATCCCTTCTAGGTCTTTCTTCTAGGTCTTCGATCAACTCATTCACACCATCATAATAATCAATAACATTTTCATCGATGTCATCGATATCCTCAGAGATGTCGCCATTTTCCAGTTGCCGTAACAGTGTTTCAATATTTCTGTCATCCATGTTTTACTGTCGTATCAATAGCGATCTAAAACCATAGGAAAACCATGCAACCCAACACCAAAACACACATAACTTGCATAAAAAACAAACATAGAAAAAATATTCATAAGCATCCATAGTAAGAAAAAGTTATACCGGTAATGCATAGATTATCATTTTTGATAACATTATTCCAAAGCAAAATTAGTATCATGCCACAAATATTTTTTGTAAACTAAACACATCATACCAAAATATAGATCCTTACCTTGCAGAAATATATTTTTTGAGAAAAATAACACTTATTTTGAGTTAGATGTGAACCGATTTATTTAGTCAAGTTCGTACCTATGCAACTATTACGACCTTTCAGTTTGTAATGTCAAATTCAACCAATCACAGCCCGAATAGTGGTTTGTCATGGTGACAGATTATAAAAATGATGCATGAATAAACGTTCAGAAACGTTGCGTTCATTTAAACATCTTTTGTTCGGAAGTTATACGCATAAAAAAGTATGTTATCATTTTTGATAAACTATGCACTTAAGGGAAAGGCTTTTGAGACACTTAAAGATGCACAATGTCTTAAATAAGCAACAATTTGGATACCAAAAGTCATTGGGAACTAGTGATGCTGTTGAGGAATTAGTTGACGAGATGATATGTAATTTAAATTGCAAGCATAAAGTAGCCGGTATATTTCTTGACCTCAGTTCTGCCTTCGATACAGTAGACCATGGCATTCTCTTGGCCAAATTGGAACATTATGGTATACGGGAGAATGTATTAAATCTTTTCAGCTCTTATTTGCATAACAGGCGTCAGTTTATAGAGATAAAATCAGTGGTAGATGGTGAAGAAAAAATGTATAAATCCAATCTAGTCTCTGTATGTCGTGGGGTCCCGCAAGGCTCCGTTCTAGGTCCAATTTTCTTTATAATATTCCTAAACGACTTGATTGAGTATATTCAAAGACATTTTAATGACATTAAATTAATAATTTTTGCTGACGACACGAATGCAATAGTGTCTGCACACGACATATACGAATTGGAATCCAAAATCTATAATGTACATTATTGATTTAAAAGCTTTTGAGAACTGGTTTGGCACTAATAATTTAAAAGTTAATGCAAATAAAACACAGTGTGTGTTATTTAAGCCGACGGTGCGAAATAGTGCCAAGATTGAGGTTGTATCTTGTGGGAACAAAGTCGAAGTAGTTGATAATGTTAAATTCCTAGGTGTTAACATTGACGCATTATTAAATTGGAAGAATTTAAAAGCTTAACCAGTGCAAATCTATCAAACACAAATTAAGGACGTATTTATTGAGAAAAGGCTTTTACAGTATTGAGAAGTTCATCAATTGACAAAATGACAGTTATGTATTTATGCGATATTAGCTGTTAATATTGAATTTTATTATTATTTGTATTGCCTTAATCATTCCCATTAAATACTTAATGTAATTATGTGACTATTAATTTTTTTTTATTGTAAAAAGGCGCTATTATTTTTCTTATCTTTTGACATTATTATTTTAGTTTTGACATTTTTCTTATTTATGTATTTTTTATGACTATTAATTTTATTATTGTAATAGTAGCTATTGTTATTTTCATCTTTTGACATTCTTGTTATTATTTTTAATTTATTCGACTATTCATTTAATTTTTGTAAAAAGAAGCTATTGTTATTTTCTTTTTTTTTAATAGGTATTTGTTTTGTTATTACTGTCGAAACCTTATTAATTTAATTTAATTTTAAGTTTATCTACACAATGTTTTTTGTTAAGGGGCCGGCGGAGGATGCGTATTTCATACAAACGTAATACCAAAATTATTTGTAAATCAAACATATTGTTAAGGTAGTCTGTATTTATTTCGATTGAATTACAGAATATCTATGTTCCCAAATATGTTTTTTGAGAGAATAGTGATGCAAAGACGAGATATGAGGAATTTAAATTTTCTATAGAAAACTTATTTTTCTTATAACTCTTGTTAAAATCAGTGTCCAATCAAAATATATATTTGGGAACCTAGATATTCTGTAATTCAATCGAAATAAATACACACTACCTTAGGAATATGTTTAATTTACAAATTATTTTGGTATTACGTTTGTATGAAATACGCATGCTCCGCAGGCGCCTTAAGGAATATATGACATGACTTATGGCTCACAGATCACAAACTCTCCCAAGGCGAAATAATCTCCTTCGCAGATGATACTGACCTCTGTTTTGCTGCCGATACCTGGGGGGAGGTATTTGGTGCTGCGCAGCTTGGTTTTGACATGGTTCAGGAGTGGCTGCAGAGTAACATTCTTACTTTAAATGTGGACAAGACTAAGTGTGTCTGTTTCGGCATTAGGAATGTAGGTAAGTGGAGTGGCTAGTATCCTGGAAATCGTCTCACACGACTGTCAATCAAAATCAACCTGCACTTGTCCTTCCCTTGAGCGTGTGCAGGCGATTAAATACCTAGGCGTAATACTTGACAGCAACCTTAATTTCAAGGAACATTTAAACTTGTGTGTGGTAGGGTACGTAAATTAGTATTTGTTTTTAAAAATTTACGCCATGTCGCTGATCCACAACTGCTGAAGCAGATATATTATGCTCTCTGTCAGTCGCTTCTGACATACTGTATATCCTCCTGGGGTGGCTCCTTTAAGACAACGATGAAGCGTCTTGAGATCACTCAACGTGCAGTGCTAAAAGTTAGTACCTTTAATAGCATTTTCTTCCCTACCACACAATTGTACAAGAACTGTGACGTCCTGACCGTAAGGCAGCTTTATTTAATAAGTATCACTCTTCTACAACACAGTAAACAAATATTTAATCCCCTAACCCTACTTAAACCAAGAAACGATAGGGTCAGTGTCAGGAAAGATGCTACAAATACTAGTTTCAGCACTAGATTTGCTAACTTCATTGGACCTTACATCTATAATAAGATAAACAAAGTTATAAACATCTATCCCTTGACTAAAACGCAATGTAAGAAAAAGGTAACTGATTACTTGCAAAAACTTACTTACGATGAGACTGAACAGCTTCTGCATATACTAAAGTGATTGACTGCTTACCACAGATACTCACCCTCTCACACTTATTCACTTACATAATCATATCACACAAAGAGAGGACTACATACATACTTACACACACCACCCAAATTCTTTTATTTTTATTTATTGGCAAACTTTAAAATCTATTAATATTGCTTTGTTTTTATCTTAGGAATTGTATTAATTAATATTGAATCTACATGACGTTATTGAAATGGTTTTATTATTTGTTTCAAAGATATTATTTATGGATTTACTTTATTTTAAGTGTTTTAATATTATTGAATTTTTGAGATGATTTCTTCCGATTTTATTCTATAATATGCTTCTTTGATTTTAATTTAATGATCTAATTTATTTGTGATATTATGTAGAGGAAAAAAGTTAATGATTTTTATTTTTTTTTTTGCCTCTACGATTTTAAAATTAATTTAAATTTTGCTTTGACAATATCAATTTTCAAATTTTAATTTGTTTTGCTGAATTAGTTGTTATTATTAAGCAGTAAGATCTCCGAAGTTGTTTACAAGCACTCTTGAGGAGATATTTAGATCGCTAGCAGCCTCATGGACAACCAAAGGCATTACAGTCGGTAATAGGAGATTATCAAACCTCCGATTTGCTGACGACATAGTCCTTTTTGCCCCCACAGCCTTGGAATTACAGACCATGCTCCAAGAACTGAGCACAGCCAGCTTCAGGGTGGGACTCGTAATGAATCGTTCCAAAACCCAGCTCATGACCAACAGCACTAAGCGTAGGGTCGCGGTAGATGGGCAGGAAATACAGTATGTCGATGAGTATATCTACTTGGGCCAGTTAGTATCTTTCGAAAACAGGCAAGAAAGAGAAATCGATCGCCGAGTCGAAAATGCCTGGAAAAGCTACTGGTCCATGAAGACGCTAATAAAGGGTGATCTTCCAATCTCCCTGAAACGCAAACTCATTGACATGTGCATCCTGCCCGTCCTGACCTGCGGTGCTCAGACCTGGTCGCTCACCGAGTCTTAGAAGCTCCGCCTTGGAGTTTGCCAAAGAGCAATGGAACGCAGCATTTTGGGTGTCAAAAGACAAGATAGGGTTCGAAACACCACGCTGCGTTCCAAAACGGGCATAGTGGACGTTGGCATGAAGGCCGCTAGGCTAAAATGGGATTGGGCGGGTCACGTCAGTCGCATGCACGATGACCGCTGGGCAAAGGTCTCCACACGGTGGTTGCCGGAAGACGGACAGCGCCGCCGAGGCCGACCCAGAAAAATGTGGCGAGACGATTTGGACGCGCATCACGAGGGTTGGTCCAAGGCGGCACAGGAAAAGAGCACATGGAAGGAATTGGGGGAGGCCTTTGCCCAGCAGTGGGACAGTACATGCTAAATAAAAATAAAAAAAAAGCAGTAAGATAATGCCTATGGCCGCTTAATAGCATAAACTTGTACCATTATAATGCCACGTAAATCAGGTATACTGCTTTGAGCTGTGTTTAGTGCCCTTGGCACTTTTTTAGCACTTTTAAGTGCAAAGTAAAAGCCTAATGCTGCTGAGCAGCATAAACGTGAACCAATGTAATGCTTGCATTTGTAAAGATCACCTGTGAGTTATTGTAATGCGTAAAGCTTTATATACGTTCACTTTAATGTTTTTGTAAAACCATTTGTCGGCCATATTGGGGAGAAGTACATATTGTATGATCAACAAAACAACATAAATATGTATTTATGGTAGATTTTTTATTTTCATGAATTCTTGATTTTGAACTACGGTTGTCCGTGGTGCTACCATGCCTGTGTCATTCGCGTCATTCTGGTTTTTTTTAATTATGGTTAATTTAAATCTACTGCTATACCGGTGAACCCATATAAAACTACTCTATAGACAATGGCACTACAGTGGTTCATCAAAAGTCTTCTCTCTGGCCTCTGGCTTAATAATTGTTCACGTGTGAGAATTTATACTGCTGGCGGCATTAATTAGGGTATCACCGAGCTATTATGGACCGACACCATTTTGAAAATATTTTATCTATACTAATATTATAAAGCAGAAGAGTTTGTTTGTTTGTTTGTTTGGTTGAACGCGCTAATCTCAGGAACTACTGGTTCAAATTGAAAAATTCTTTTTGTGTTGGATAGTCCATTTATTGAGGAAGGCTTTAGGCTATAAAACATCACGCTATGACCATTAGGAGCGGAGCAGGAATGAAAAATGTTGCAAAAACGGGGATTTTTTCCCTCTCTTATGAGACGCAGACGGAGTTGCGTGGGTCAGCTAGTAACCAATAAATGTTATCATTCCGACCTATTTATATAAGCAATAGGCCCATATTATAATGATATAGCTTAAATGTATACTGCTCAACCAATACTATTACGTTAATTATGGAAAATTTGTTCTATACTAAGAATAAACAATTGTTTTGGTTATTTGACACATATCTTTATATTACATTTTATATCAAAACCACAAAATATTGAGGGCGCTTGAAAATTTTGAATGAAACTTATGTATACATTTACAGTAACATTGCGTTTAATATTTGAAGGCATTAAATAAGAAAGGAGTAAAAAACGTATCCAGTATAATACATTTTGTTTTGATGCAAACAAATATGGTGTCATTCACTCAGTTTTGACCGTCTTCGTCCATAGTATTATATTGCTAGACAAAATACTTAAATTACAACGTTATTGTATTACCTATAACATTTGTATCATGGTCTTACAGATGTATTTGCAATGATGTAGGGTTTATTTAAGGTCTAACTGTGAACACTTAAATAGCCTCAATCATTATTTTAGAACAATCTAATGCTAGTCTCATGCTTCTGTAATGCCATTGGCAAATTAATTGACCGTAATAATGCTTCTTTAATGCGATTCGCAACTTATTTGGTCACAATTATGCTAATATAATGCGACTGTAGTGCAATTAAACAACTAAGTGTGAACTTATTTATGACCTAAAGCCATACAATTTGTGCCCAAATAAGCATTACAGTAGCCGTATAAACGTTTGTAATGCTAAAATAGTGCTAACTCAAAATGGTAAAACGACACAGAAATGCTGTAAGCGGGCCGATATACTGATTTGAGGTGTTACTTGGGCTGTCGGTGATTAACTTGTTTCCTTATATCAGCTACGTGGTTGTTGGGTGTGACGTTTTTCGTTGCCACGTGCATACGTTGTTGCTCCGTCTTTCGTAGTCAAATAAATTCGTTGTGACGGTACTGGCTTCGAACCCACGAACTTTATTTCGCTGATTGGGGCTGTTACCCAAAATTGCACAACTGCTCTGTATGCAGTGTGTAGGTACCTTTCCGAAAACTATGTGCGTGCTTAATCAATTAAGATTTACTTACCTATCCTGCGTCTGGCCGTGACGAGCAGCGGCCGCGAGGTGTCGCCGCCGTCCGCCTTGATCCACACCCGGATCGGAAACACGCCCTGTGCCGGGTTCTATAAACATCAAGGAACTTGGTTTACACATTTTGCAACAATTCCGTAGTTATGTATAGGCAGGTACTAGAATTCCACCACCAGGTTACCAGCTCCAGAATATATCTATACATATAATAAAATCGTTGAGACCAAAAAATCTGTACATTGAAGATTAAAAAAAAACCGACCAGGGTGACTTAAAATAAGTAACTGAACATATTTATACCATTTTTTTTTAAATTTTTGTTTGTTTGAAAGAAAGAAAGAAAGAACGTTGTGTTTATTTGGCATTGAAATACCTATAAAATTTTACATAATACATAAACAAACAGCTTATAATGCCAAAAGGGCCTCAGCTCAGCATAATGTCAGATGGCAACACAAGGTGTGCCACCTGACGCTGATTTTCAGCTGCAGCCCACGAGTGCCATACGCTCGACAACATAAACAAACACATAATAAAGTCTAAAATGTTTGCACAAATATCAACTAACAATATGTATAATGTTACATAAACACATTAAAAATAATAACAAAATGTAAAAAATTGATGGAATGATTAAAATAAATAACATTACATAAAAATATCATAACGTAAAATAATTATAAAACAGTGTAAATTTATAAAAAAGAGCAAAAAGGCAAGTTTGTCTGTATGTTTGTTTGTTTGACCGCGCATCACGTAAAAACTACTGAACGGATTTTGATGAAATGTTTACAAATCTATTTAAATAAATTCAGAATAACATTTAAGCTATAGAAATTATGGAAAAAATTGGAAAAAGGGGGTGAAAAGGGGGGGGGGGGTAAAGTTTGTATGAAAATAAAAATTTTGATTGTTCAAGAATCATGAAAAAAGTAAATACTTATTTGTAAAAATAAAGAAATACCGGTTTCAGCATTTTTAAAAAATCTCATCCAGATACGTAAAAAAGAGGGTTTTGTGTTTAAAATGAATTAACTTCACACACCTTTTTTTTTAGGATGGGAAATCATCCACTCTGGGCGGAGCGGGAGGGAGTGTCAGACTTTTACAGACTATAACCCATCCATGTTCCTTCCTCGCTTTATGTTCCGGGGCCGCGGTATCTCTTTCGAATAGGAACTTCATACACCTAAAGAATAAAACGACAAACGCACTGCTTCGGTGCCGCAGCGGCACGACACGATACGTCTAAAATAAATTGAAAGCGCCCTTAGGATCATTTCATGCAACTTGATAAGAACCTTTAACCTAACTAGAGTACGACATTCATCGAAGATCTGACGATGGAGATGGGAGACAGTAGCGAGAAGTCCCCAAAAGTTTGCAGCAGTTATATCGTGTTTCGGCTCATTTCATGCACTCCGATGAGAACTTTAGACCTGGCTGGAGTATGTCTGTCATTGAAGGTCCAACGATGGGGACAAAAGGCAGTTGCTAGAACGGTCCACAGTCAACGGTCTTCAACTGTTTACAGCAGTTATATCGCGTACGCTTATTGCATGCACCTTGATGAGAACTTTCGACCTAGATGGAGTATGACTGTCATCAAGTGTCTAAGGAAGCAAACGTAAGTGATAATAATATAAATTTTATTTCAAATCAAATACAATCAATTTATGTTGTTAGTATGTCTTAAGCTAATGTTGGTAAAAAAAAAGTAAAAATAAGAAACCCACTACATACAAAATAGATACGTAATTTTTTAAGGTTGACTCACACTTTCTCTAACCCTCACTCGCAGACGAAGTTGCGCGGGTCAGGTAGTAGAACATAAAGTTTGGTATGGAGTGGACTCACCGCCGCAAACGACAAGATGAACTCGACGGCCGAGGTCACCACCAGCTCGTGCGTCTCTTCGAATGTGAGCCTGTCAGACAATGCCATGACTATAGTCTAGTTAAACTTAACTACAGATAACAATTATCATAAAATAAGCACAGGAATAAACACAATAATATGCAGGAACACAAAGTTGTTACAACAACATTAAAACGCATGGTTCCGGTCTTGAAGTGTAGCTGCAGGAGCAAGGTTCGATTTCTTACACACTTTTCAATCGTGTTCAGATTGGGTCCGCATTTCTCGCGGGCCAGTCAATGCTATTAATGCCAACGTCTTGACACTACTCATTTACAATTTCAGCTTCAGCCGTATTTCGCCTGGCGTTATAATGCGCCAATGTTGAATTCTCCCCCATATTAATGAAATATAGGCCGACAGGCTCATTAAGAATTCTTCCACATATATCTAGCACTACTTAGCGCGACATTTTCTATCAGCTTTTACTCCGTGCAACTCTTTGAAGAGATTGTTATCTTCAAAACAAACTGGAATAAATCGTTCCCTTGGCCCGTGGCCGTTCGAAAGACTATTTGCCGCTCATCGTGTGCATGCAGCAATAAAAACCTTTTTCACAAAAAAATAAAACCGACTTCAGAAGTCGGTGCCCCTATATAAAATAAATAATAAGTTATGGAATCAGGCGTTACTTTGCGGAAATCCATGGCATTAAATGCTATGAAAAATATTTAGTTTTAATACCGCTAGACAAAAATATCCAGGTCTGAAAGCAGGACACAAATCCCACCGTCATGCATATGCACATGCACATATGGGCCCACCCTCCCGCCCTCATGCATATGCACACATACAAAACAAGTGAGAAATAATTAGCATGCCATGCAACCAAACCTTTACTCGACACGTGTTTCGCCCCTCCACGGGGCATCCTCAGGAGTTGTTGACTCGTCGAGCGTTCCAACTCGAATGAGCTAGTCGCACCCACAGACGTATAAAGAGTAGCAGACCAAACATAAGCTAAAATTTGTGAAGTCATTACACACACATATGAAAAAATTGTCTAAACAGGGCCGGACTAAGGCCGGTATTAGTAAGTATTGTAGGACGTTAAAGTACCTACATATTTTCAAACTTTTATCATTATTGTAATATACGTTGGTAAGCATTCTCTGTGACCTTGTGTAACGGTCACAATTAAATCAATAGTGTTGCGACGCCACACTAATACAGGAAACTGACAGACGCAGTAGCACCATAACAGTAATTAGCAGTGTTCGGAATACCCAGTGCCATTTGCTGTTAACGACCTGAAATATTATATTATTAGTATAGATACTTGGGGGAGGCCTATGTCCAGCAGTGGGCGTCTTTCGGTTGAGATGATGATGATGATAGATACGCCTACGGGAATGCAAAGTTTCAATGCATTCATTAATACTTTAACCCCAGATAAGGACCCAAAAAGGAAACAAGTTTTATTGACTGCATTTCTTCTAAGGTTAAAAAAAAACACGTTGTTTATATTATTTTTTTATTTGGCAATGTGCGGAATGTATTTCCTCTAATCGCGCAATAACATTTTTCCAGAACGCTCTCATCCGTCATCGTCGCCTGATGCCCAAAAGTAGTCAAGTTACATGCATTAATTCATTCACAAAAATATTCACACCTTTTGTTACATTTTTTCGACATGGCTTGCTTGGATATTAATATTTTTAGACAATTTTCAAATTTATTTAACAGAGAACTTGTAAACATCGGATATCATGCATGCATGTCCAAAATACCCCCACCGCTAAATTGTGGTACTTCTTTGAGAACAGAAGCAATTGTCCCGGCAGTAGTTCGTTTTATTGGCAAGGTTTTTTGGAGGTTAATAACATTTTCCTTATCCTGTAAACAAAAGACAAACAAAATTATTATGAAGACCAGTTTAATATAAAACAATTTGTTACTATAGTAGCATACTATTACATACATGCATAGCCAGAGGTAATTCGGTAACAGTGTAGGAATTGATCCAGGACGTAGTCTTGTTTGAAAGACCCTGGCATCTATCAGTGTGCTTCAAAATGCTTCGAACAGAGTTCACCAGTAGGATTAGGTTGGAGCTGCATGTTATCAATCCAGGCTTTCTTTAAATTTTCATCTTTTGGAAACCTGGAACAAAAATATTACCTACTATTATTTTTATTTACAGCACCAAAATATCAAAGAAATATGAGTAGCTTATAATATGTGTGTGACCTATGCCTATTTCATATCAACATTGAATTGTGATAAACTGATACATTGTAGGCGTTACATATTATTGTTATAAAAAATTAAGCCTGTTGGATTTTTCGACTTTGTAGTAATTAATAAGCCTACGCACCTACAATAAATGCATTAACCCAATATGTAAACAATCATAATAATATTTATTAGATTTAGCATTTCGCAATACTAAATCCGTCCCCGGTTATTTCCACAAGTACTTGAGCTGTCATTAATAGTAAATATAAGACAATTTTGTTTGTTTATTATTTTTGTACGGTTTATTCTAAGTAAGCGTGTGGGCAAATTGCATGGCAGTAATTGGGCTACGATAAAAACGATTAAACTTCATCGAAACGGTTGATTAATTTCGAAAAATCGACAAATTGTTTCAGTTTACAACAACGTAAATAAAAACTTACCGATGACAGCTTAATCCAGGTATTTTGTTAGAGCTATCACTGTCACACCGGTACGCACTGCACTTCACCATTTTATTTTACGTGTTTCAAGTCTTTAGTGGTACAAACAATTAATATTTTTTCACTTAACGTGATTGACACCGTAGAGTGTTCTTTTAGGTTATAAGCTTATCAATATGGCGGCTCAGAAAAACAGGCTTCATGTCAAAATTTGTCTATGTGTGTGGCAGTGTGGCTACACGTAAATGAACGAGACGCCATTATTAAGTTTTTGCTTGATAGAACAAGGATAAAGAATGATGGATATATTATAGGTATAACTAGGAATTTATGTTTGGTCTGCTACTCTTTATACGTCTGTGGTCGCACCGCTGTCGGCCCTTTATATACCGTTTCGATGACGCTTTTATAACGGTCGATACAACGTCACAAAGACATCTGTGTCGAACTACCTGCAATCATACTTAGAAGTGGTGATGGAATTAAATTTGTTTGGTCATTCAACAGTGTATATGCATTGTTATTGTTATGTTTTGATATTTCTAGCTGTTCCAACACACTCAACCGGAAACCCTTATCGCAAACATGCAAAATGTTATAGGAATTGCTGTCGCTCAAGGAGTGGCCGGTGTCAATTAGATGTTTTGCGAAATGTGATTTATCTGGATGGCCATTCCTGTAAGCGGCAACATGTTCCCTGTACCTAATTTCGAAACCACGGCCTGTCTGACCTACATAAACCCCGTTGCAATCATTGCACACTAATTTGTAAACTCCGGACTTTTTTGAATTCTCTAATTTATCTTTACCGTTACATAGTTTACGCAAGTTATGATCCGATCGAAATGCTACGTAAACATTGTGTTTTCTAAGAATATTCGCGATTCTATCTGAAATTGGGCCTATGTAAGTGAGACTTCCGATATTCTTGTTAATTCTTTCGGGGGGACATGCATAAAGTGCTGAGCGTGCCTGGTCATTCTGCTTTTTCTTAATTATATTATCAATAACTTGTTTGGTGTAACCGTTTGAAGTCGCGATTTGATACAATATTTTGAGTTCTTTGACATAACTATCTGTGGACAGTGGGAGTGACATTAAACGGTGGACATAGCTGCGGAAGGCTGCTAGTTTATGCTGTAGTGGGTGACAGGAAGATGCGGGAATCGTTGTGTCAGTGTGCGTGGGCTTTCGATAAATTTGGAAATCGAGTTTGTTGTTGACTCTTGTGATTGTTAGATCCAAAAAATTAAGGGACTGATTTGATTCCAATTCTAATTTGAACTTAATTTTGGGGTGGTGAGTGTTGAGCTTATTTACGAATATATCTAATTGACGATTAGTTCCTGTCCAACAGATAATTATGTCATCTACATATCTATAATAAAACAGATTGTTGGGCTCGCCCACCACATATTTACACTCGAAGTAGTCCATAAATATTTCCGCCATTAAAGGACTTAATGGTGAGCCCATTGCTAGACCCTCTTTTTGGCGGTAATATTCGTTATTGAACCGGAAGTAATTTTGTTCCATGCATATACGTGTGAGGTTAAGTAGGTCATATATTTCTCCTGGATGTAAACGTTGCCTCTCCAAATGGTTCCCCAAAATACGTAGGCACTCTTCAAATGGAATATTTGTAAATAAACTTTCTACATCTAGTGATAATAATTTCGCATTGTGGGGGATGTTAATATTTTGTATTTTTTTAGTTAAATCTAAACTATTTTTTAAACTGTACTGTGGTTTAAAAGATGCCTTTGCCTTTAATATATTGTTAAGATATTTAGCCAAGTCGTATGTTGGGGCACCAATGTAAGAGACAACGGGACGAATTGGGATATTGTCTTTATGGGTTTTTGGTAAACCGTACAAAAAAGGAGATCGTGGGTTCATTGGAATTTTATATTTTAGCTGGCCTGGAGAAATGTATGACGTGTTATTAATTGCATTCTTTATTTCTAGAGTGAATTTTTTGGTTGGGTCGGTAGTAAGACGTTCAAAATCTTCCCCCTGGATAACGTCGTTAACCTTCTGGTGGTATGCAGTTTTATCCATAATGACTACTGTATTGCCTTTGTCGGCTTTTGTAATTATTAAATCATTTTGAGTAATTGTGTTTCGTAATGTCCGATATACTTGTATTTCGGAATTATTTTGGGTAATGGTGGTTGTTGACGCTGTCTTTATCTGAACTGCCACCTGATGTTTAACGGCGCTACTCATTTTACTTCTAACACAAGCCATTTCTGAGTCCACCACCAAAGTTTCGAGCGATTTCTGGGATAACCGTGGCCTGATGTTATATTTAAGGCCTTTCTCCAGTAGAGAAATCTCTGGTACGGAAAATTGGGTATTTGTATAATTTTTAACGCGTGGATAGAAAGAATGAACTGCATCTGATCCATTATTTTCTAGGTTGGTGATATTATTATTTCGGTTATCCCGAGTCAATCGCTCCAACTTCCCACGCTGTGTTAAATATTTTTCATGCGCTACTTGGGAGGCGAAGTCCCGGGCTTTGCTATCTAAAATATCAAACTCCACACTATGTAGTTTGTAACTTAACTCTGAGTACAGAACTTTGAGGTGGAGCTTGATATTGTCCCTAACTGAAAACCAATGCCTGCATTCTTCATTCAACCACACTTGTTTTGCCTTCACCAAAGCTAAGCTACTAGACCGGCTGTGTGTGTTAGTGTGTATATTAATATAATGGGGAAATACTTTTAAGTGTTTACACTGTTGATTGAACCAAACGTTTTGGGCTGCTAAGCGATGTAGTTTTGTCAACTTGATGTATAATTTTGCCTGCTCAGCTATACTTGCTGACTTAAGATAAGTTATGGAATCAGGCGTTACTTTGCGGAAATCCATGGCATTAAATGCTATGAAAAATATTTAGTTTTAATACCGCTAGACAAAACACAACTAACACACAACACACACAACACACATAACTTGCGTAAACTATGTAACGGTAAAGATAAATTAGAGAATTCAAAAAAGTCCGGAGTTTACAAATTAGTGTGCAATGATTGCAACGGGGTTTATGTAGGTCAGACAGGCCGTGGTTTCGAAATTAGGTACAGGGAACATGTTGCCGCTTACAGGAATGGCCATCCAGATAAATCACATTTCGCAAAACATCTAATTGACACCGGCCACTCCTTGAGCGACAGCAATTCCTATAACATTTTGCATGTTTGCGATAAGGGTTTCCGGTTGAGTGTGTTGGAACAGCTAGAAATATCAAAACATAACAATAACAATGCATATACACTGTTGAATGACCAAACAAATTTAATTCCATCACCACTTCTAAGTATGATTGCAGGTAGTTCGACACAGATGTCTTTGTGACGTTGTATCGACCGTTATAAAAGCGTCATCGAAACGGTATATAAAGGGCCGACAGCGGTGCGACTAGCTCATTCGAGTTGGAACGCTCGACGAGTCAACAACTCCTGAGGATGCCCCGTGGAGGGGCGAAACACGTGTCGAGTAAAGGTTTGGTTGCATGGCATGCTAATTATTTCTCACTTGTTTTGTATGTGTGCATATGCATGAGGGCGGGAGGGTGGGCCCATATGTGCATGTGCATATGCATGACGGTGGGATTTGTGTCCTGCTTTCAGACCTGGATATTTTTGTCTAGCGGTATTAAAACTAAATATTTTTCATAGCATTTAAAATAAATAATTATTTATTGCGAACAACAAGGTCCATATGGGTTAGTAAAAAAGTACTAGACCCTCCTCCTTGGTCCTTAGTTTGATTGATTTAGTTTTTTTGTCACCGACTTCTGAAGCTAAAGTAGACATAGGCGCCGCGTCGTTGCGGCGCGCCGCCGCGGCGCCGCGCCGTCGCCGCCGCCATTCGTCGCTCGGCTCAGTGAGTTTGGCTCGTACAACGTCACTTTGTTTGAGTTTTACCACGTTAAGTATTACGTTAAGAATACACGTTAAGAATCCCCGGATGGGATCTGACCATATCCGACAATCCGGCCAACAGATGTCTGAGAAGATGAAGACCCGTTATGACCGGAAAGCAAACGGTAGGGGTTTCGACGAGGGTTCACAGGTGTGGTTGCATAACCCAGTGCGAAGCAAGGGGAAGTCTCCGAAGTTACAAGCAAAATGGGATGGACCATACCGAGTCGTGACTAGGATCAACGATTTCACCTACCGAATACAGTAGGGTCCACGAGGTGCGCCTAAGATTGTGCATGTAGACCGGTTGGCACGATACTACGGGACTAATGATGCTCGGGACGAGCATGTCTAAGGAGGGGGCAGTGTTACATCGGACCTACTAGAACATTCGAGAAAACACGTGATTACAGTATGTGTACGTTGGAATTTCGAGTGTTTTGTACTTTTAAAGTTAGGTAGGTACAAATTCGCGACCTATTTATAAAAAGACATTAGAATCTCGACCGTACGCCTAGGGCGTACGGTTCATATTTGTTTGTTTTGTACAAGTAGCTTATACCTACTACTTTTATTACCTACCTACCTACTATTCTTTTGTTAGTGTTTTTTATGACCCTCTAGAATATTCGTGGTTATTCTGGTGTGTCTGTTGGCGAGTATAAATACACCGCTCAGGCCCGCGACCGTCAGTCTTGTTTTGGCTACACATCGAAGCGAATCGAAGTGAACTTGAAGAGCGATATCTAAGCGAATAGTGAACAGTAGTGTATTGTAGTGTACTTGTGATTAAGTTTAAATTGTTTTGAGGTTAATAAAGTTATTGTGTTGTTTAATCGGTAGTTATTAATTTATCTCATACCCAGCTCGTAACAATATCTCTAAGCCATGCATGGTTTCAAAACTCACTTCACCGTTGTCATGGGGGACTTCAACGCAAAACTGGGCAAACGAAACGGGGATGAGCTGGAGTTGGACGTCGGAATCAACGAGGCCACCAACTGACTAGTTTCATGGAGAAGGAGGGCCTCTATACGATGAACTCCGTCTTCAAAAAGCGTGAGCACAGCAAGTGGACCTGGCAGAGCCCCGATGGTGCAACAAAAAACGAGATTGACTTCATCATGTAAACCAAGAAGCAAATGTTCAATGATGTCTCTGATCAATTCGGTGAAAACCGGGAGCGATCACCGCATGGTAAGAGGCACATTGAACATCAATATCAAGCTAGAAAGGTCTCGACTGATGAAATCTACGCTTCGTCCAGCACAGATCCAAATCCAAAACCCCGAGAGCTTTCAGCTTGAACTCCAGAATCGTTTCGAGTGCCTAGGAAGCTCAGTGGACGAATACAAACACTCGTGGAAACTGTCCATGCGACCGGGTTAAGTTCTTCAAGACACGTCAGATCAGAAAAAGAGGTTCTCCGATCAAACTCTCAAGCTCATGAAGGAGCGGCGTGATATGATCCTGCAGTCTTCAGACGAGGCGTTGAAATTCCGGCAGCTCAATAGATGGATCTCTAAATCCTTGAAGAGCGACCTCCGCTGCTTTAATACCGAACATATTAAAGAGGCGATCGAGTGGAAGAAAGGCTCCGAAGTATTTTCAAGAGATCTGGCTATTGGGCAGAGCCAGCTCACAAAACTGAAGACCGACGATGGCAGGATCTTATCCGCCAAACCAGAGCTACTGGGGGAGATCGAGAGCTTCTATGGACAGTTTTACACGTCAACCAGGAAACCCGTTGTTGACCTAGCAAACGACCCAAGAACTAGACTGACCCGACACTATACCGAAGACATCCCGGACGTCTGCCTGTACGAGATAAGGATGGCTCTGAAACAGCTGAAAAACAACAAGGCACCGGGTGACGACGGAATTACGGCCGAACTCCTGAAGGCGGAAAACCGCTGGAAAACCGGTACTTAAGGCCCTTCAGAAGCTGTTTATTTCCGTTATACTCGAGGGGGAAACGCCACAGGCATGGCGCAGGGGTGTGGTGGTACTCTTCTTCAAGAAGGGTGACCATGCCCGGTTGAAGAATTACAGGCCATCTCACTTCTGAGCCATGTCTACAAGTTGTTTTCACGAGTCATCACGAATCGTCTCGCACGCAGGTGTGACGATTTCCAGCCACCCGAACAAATCAATTTCCGAAAAGGCTTAGCACCGTGGACCACATACATACGCTTCGGCAGGTTATACAGAATAACGAAGAGTACAACTTGCCTCTCCGTTTAGCGTTTGTGGACTACGAGAAAGCCTTCGATTCGATTGAGACCTGGGCTTGTACTGCAGTCTTCCTAACGGTGCCAAATTGACTACCGGTACATCGAGGTGTTGAAGTGTTTGTACAAAAACGCCACCATGTCAGCCCGACTTCAGAACCAAGCTTCGAAATCTATCCTTCTGCAGCAAGGTGTGAGACAGGGAGACGTCATATCTCCGAAACGGTTCACCGCTGCATTGGAGGATGTCTTCAAGGTTCAGGACTGGAGAGGGCTAGGCATCAACGTAAATGGCGAGTACATCACTCATCTTCGGTTTGCCGACGATGAAATGGTCATGGCTGACACCATGGCAGAAGAATTAAAGCCCTTTTTTTGTTTTCGAATTATAAAGCGAGTTTTTTCTTAGTGATATTCTGTAGTTTAATTTTTAACACCGCATTCAAACTCCGCCACGCCGCCAGCGTCACGCCGCCGCCGGACTAAATTCAGTAGCACGCCGCCGCCGCCAAAATCACTTCTGGTGTGCCTATAAAATTTGAAGAGTTCTCTATATTTCTCCAGGATCCCATCATCAAATCCTCCTCTCAAACGCGTCTGGGGCAGCCACTGCCCCACTGTCATTTTAAAGTGAACCGCGTCTGGGGTAAAAACTGCCCCAGTTGAATTTTAAACTACCCGCCTTCAAAAATTGCATTAAAACTCGACTGTACTTACTATGGCCATGTATTTATGGTCTCCACTACATTCTCTACAATATTTCCCAACTCTATAATAATTATCTGTGCCCAAATGCATCGACAGACGTCAAAATAAGATAATAAACTTTAGTGTAAACAAATCCGGCCATTTTTTCCGTGTTGCGCCTGCGCCGTTTCGTATTTAAAATGTAAGAGTTCCGTTCCTTTGTCATATGGATCCCATAATCAGAAGTGATCAGAACCTAACCAAATTCTCATCAAACTACCCTTGAGGGACATCCTTTCCAATAAAATAAAATAAAAAACAATACAAGTCACGGTAATAGGCTTATCCCCATTAAATGGAACTTAACACACCTATAACTGTCGACATCTGGGTGTATTGTACACTTCTGTGCACCCCCTCAGAGCGGTCGTAAAGAACCAAGTGATTGCAGCAATCACTGCAGATTTGGCGTCTATTTTTGAAGAGTTCCGTTTATATCACACGGCAAGCACCAGCTTTCAAATAAAAAAGAACCATATATATAACGTAATCTTGCTACCCGTTGTTCCCTTTCAAGTTTTGGACCATTTGCGGGCCTATGCGAAGTCAAATAAGCTTCAAGAAGCCGCCGCTTTACAGGCCGCTCACTAACGTCTTTTTTGTCTGCTGAAGTTGATTTGTTACTCAACTGCTGTGAGATGTCGATTTCTGAGCATAGTAGTAACGTAACAGTAAATCGATCCTCTCAAGCCGTAGTAAGTACATATCGGTTCCTCATCATCATTCAGCCGAAAGACGTCCACTGCTGGACATAGGCCGCCCCCAAGTGTCGCCACATTGACCGGTCCCGTGCGACTTGCATACAACGGATTCAACGGTCCACCTAGAGAGAGGTCTTCCAACGTATCGTCTTCCGGTTCGCGGTCGCCCTCCAGAACATTTATCGGCCATCCATTCTGCGAGCAATGTGCCCTGCCCATTGCTACTTAAGTTTAACAATTCTTCGGACTACGTCGGTGACTTTGGTTCTCTAGCGGATGTCTTCATTTCTGATTCGATCACGCAAGGAAACTCCGAGCATAGCCCTCTCCAACTGTCCTTTGGGTGACTTTAAGCCTTCTGATAAGGCCCATTGTGAGCGACCACGTTTTGATCCCGTATGTAATCACTGGCAACGCCCACTGGTCATAGACTTTCGTCTTGAGACACTGCGATAAATTGGACGAGACGATACCGCGCAGCTTCCCGAACGCTGCCCAACCAAGTCGGATTCGACGATTGACCTCTTTCTCGAAATTAAACCTATCTAACTGGACCGTTTGTCCCAGGTAAACATAATCGTCTACAACTTCGAGTGCCAAATCTCTGATCTTGATAGGAGTGGGTGTGACATGGGCATTCAATATATGACCTTGGTCTTGTCCATGTTCATTTTAAGACCCACTCTTTCGGAAGCTCTACTGAGGTCATCGAGCATTGTACTGAGGTCCTCCATGGTCTGAGCCTTGATCGCTATATCGTCGGCAAACCGAAGGTGAGGCATGTACTGGCCCTTGACCTTGACGCCTAGCCCTCTCCTGAACCTTGAAGACATCCTCCAGTACAGCGGTGAAAAGTTTCGGAGATATGACGTCTCCCTGTCTCGGACTGTCATGGTGGCGTTTGTACAAACACTTCAACACCTCGATGTACCGGTGGTCGATTTCGTACCGTTAGAGATAGTGCAGTACAGCCCAGGTCTCCTCCTGTCGGTTCCTGGTCTTCTTATATTCTGCCCAGTTTCTGGGAAATGTTGGACATTGGGTTGGTTGAATAATAAGCCAACAAGCTATCAGTCCTGTCCTGTGCTCCTGATTCTGAGGAAAAGCAAAGTGAAGTAATGGTTGTATGATTGCTATATTGATGCTCACTGTTTCCACTGGACGGACACGTTGCCGTCGGCGCGCGCCGAGCATACCAGCGCAGCCAGCAGAAGCGCGGCACCCGCGCATCGCGAGCGTATCACCATTTTTCACTACTCTAGCTTCACTTGCACCAACACTCGCGCCAGTCTCAACGTCGGCATTCCTCGCGTAGGAAACACAATGCGATGGTTGGCGAGTGAAGACTCGTGCTTGCTTCGAACGCGGCGCATGGATTACTAACCGCGACCGGCGACTCCTCCGCGGCGCTTATCGGCCGTATCTGCACCGCGGTTTGATAAGCAGATATGGATGTGTGATTCATTAACTGATTTTCTGATCTTGTGGGTATCGGCTTGAGACATTTTTGGGTCACTTTTCCTGTTCATCATGTTTGTGGAAGAAAGTTATCGATTAAGGTTAATACATCGATATATTTAAACAACATTGTCATGTCTTCTTTAAGAGAACATCGGGTACCATAAGACTTCTTCTATTTAAAACTTCTACTGATTTGGGACAGCGAGCGGCACCATCACCCCCTTATCCATTGAAATGACGACCTCATCTCAGATCCAGTTGAAAATCAGTGTCGGCATTAGCTATTAGCTGTCCGGCATTTTGCTGAACTGGGGCCTATTTGGCGCAGCCGTGAGACACACATTTTGTTTTCTTATTTCTCTTCAGTACATGTATATGTCACCGTAAAATTGTCAAACACGTTATATTGTAATCTCTCTAGCGATAGTGTAAACTATCGAATTATTGTCAAACGAACATACTGCTTACAATAAAACGCATTATTTTTCGTGAAAATCATGCGATGGTAGTCAACTCACGCGGTGTGGAGGGTAGGAGGGGTCCCCCTTGCCCAGTGATACCACTCTCATGAAAAGATACTGTACCATTCCTGAGAAATATCGATTAATATAACCTAACCTTAAAACACTTTATATTCCCCTAAAAAACGTAGTCGACGGGGCCAACCTAACGGGGCGGGCTAACCTAACGGGGGGGTGCCCCAAAATTTTCCCAATGCGGGCTAACCTAACGGGGGGGTGCCCCAAAATTTTCCCAATCCATCTTGAACTTAATTCTTTGGAAATAAAGTTGAAAGTCTTCAAGATTGACAGATATTAGTAGCTTGGTGTGCTGGTGCCTGTACCTAGGTACTGCCACTTGCAGTCGCTGACGGCGCTATGTGCAGTGTTCACCTCATGCTGCTACAGTACATCCCTATCGCCTCGTGAGCCGGAAACAGGTATCTGTTCACGAAAACCAATTTATACGTTTATATCTTTCGTTTTTTGGAGTCACAATCAATACGGCGAATATTTGAGATAAGCTCATAGATAGTCAATCATTTTTTTAGTACAAGTAAACTCAGTGACGCATCGTGTGGGCGGCGCTACATACGGCGTGGATTACCGCGAGCAGTGTGAGTGCGCGTGCGCGTAGAACGCGGGCCGCAGGCGGCATCCATGTCCAAGCTAATCAATAGATAACGATAACACCTGTCTTACATTCATACTAGTAGGTTATCACCAGCTCAGAGCCGGTGAACTAACTTGAAATAATAAATCTTTATCAATAGTTATATTAGCCGACAAATGACTCATTTCAAAAATATGTAGATCAATATATCAATAGTGAATGTCTCGTTAAAAAATATGTTGCTTAGATAATATGGGTTGCTGGTGGTTTGTTTATGGCACATCAGACTATATTCGGAACTATAGGTATTAGGTCAAAACATTAAAAGAAATTAACATTAGAAGAAAAGATTTTTAACCGAAATACAACCTAGTTTTATTGCACCTAACTAGGTAGTAATCATTTTATTTCATAACTACGAGTATCTAGCTGACCCGCGCCAATTCGTCTGCGAGTCCTCACTCGCAGACGAATTGGCGCGGCATTAAATTAGAGAATTAAATTAGAGAAAGTGTGAGTCAACCTTAAAAAATAGACATAATGGACTTTTTTTTTAATGCTTATGAGGAACAATTCTTTCGTACGTGATTGCTGTGTAACTTTAACCGCGTTGTGCAGCGCTTGCAACATAAGCAAAGAAAAGGGAATAAATCTTTGTTTTTGGGAAATGTTTCATTGGTGCTCCGCTCCTATTGGTGATGTTAGCCTTCCTTGATAAACGGGCTGTCCAACACTAAAATATGTTTTTAACTTGAACCACCATTTCCTGACATAAGCGCGTTCAACGAAACAAACAAACTCTTCAGCTTTATAATATTAGTGTAGATTCAAGTAGGTAACAAATTAATTTCTCTGCATTAATCGCTCATAATAAATATTCTACTTATGGTTTTCCAAATAAGGGCTTCCCTCGACAGCTTGCCCATGCTGGCTCACTGGATAGGATACGGCTGTACACATAGGTGTAAGTCGTATCTATTTTGTATAATATAGTGTCTTTCTTATTTTACCTTTTTTTTACTAACATTAGGTTAAGACTTACTAACAACATAAATGGATTGTATTTAATCTGAAATAAAATTTATATTATTATCATTTACGTTTGCTTCCTTAGACACTTGATGACAGTCATACTCCAGCTAGGTCGAAAGTTCTCATCAAGGTGCATGCAATAAGCCGGGACACGATATAACTGCTGTAAGCCACTGAGGACTTCTTGCAACTGCCTTTTGTCCCCATCGTTGGACCGTCAATGACAGTCATACTCCAGCCAGGTCTAAAGTTCTCATCGGAGTGCATGAAATGAGCCGAAACACGATGTAGCTGCTGTAAACTTTAGGGGACTTCTCGCTACTGTCTTCCATCTCCATCGTCAGATCATCGATGAAAGTCGTACTCTAGTTAAAGGTCCTCATCAAGTTGCATGAAATGATCCTAAGGGCGCTTTCAATTTAGACGTATCGTGTCGTGCTTTAAAGGAAGTTTGTAACTCCATTTAAACACTTTTAACTATTATAGCCATCTTCAAGACCTAGCGGTGTTTTAAAAGGTATTTATAACTCTGCTTTAGATTAAATGCGCGTACAATAGCTCTATAATACGCCTTTGTATCTCAATTGGGATTATATTTACTGTTGTGCGGCTATTGTACCACAAGCCTGTTAAAAAACGACTGAATACGCTACTGTACCACTTATGTATTATAGTAAACCCCTTGAACGGCCATTGTAGAACTTTCAGGTTGTAAAGAAGTGATTGAAGCAGCTGTCTGCTAGTTGGGTACGGACGTTCGTTTGTTTTCATACAAAGCGCGCGGTATGGCAACCGTGCGGCGTCGATATGCGCTGCAGAGGCCCTACGTAACGTTTCGTCCATACGGATGGATCTCTCGCGCACGTCTGCAGACGAGTGCGTGTGAGAGACGCGGATAGATCCGTCCGTATGGACGAAACGTTAGGGAGTAGGGCCTCTGTACCGGCGCCGACACGAAACGTCTAAATTGAAAGCACCCTAAACACGATATCAGCTGTTGTAAACTCTCGCAGATCTGTTGCAAGGCCAACTGCCTTCCATCTTCATTGACATACCTTTGGTGCAAATTTTGAAACTACAATGTGTTAGTCCTCCATTTCAAATTTCTAACTCGACGTCCCTAAAGAGACTTTCGAGACATTCCAACTTTAGAGTATTAGCACCAAGGTTTTATGTGAGTTCAACCTTTTTTGAATAAAATCGGATTGAGTTTTCAAACATGTGTTAAAGTAAAATGTAGTTTAAATCAAAAGCTCTGAATATTGATAATATCAACTTCGAAGCAAATCACCACCATGGCCAAAATTGTCTACCCTTTTTTAACCCCGTTAGGGGTTAATTTCAATAAAATGCATCAATTCTGTTAAAAAGGTTTATGCAAAATTTCAAGTAGATTGGACCAAGGAATGACGTTGTCTCATACAAACTTTGCCCCCCTTTGGGGTACAATCTACAATCTAAAGAACACACCCTGCTAGTTTCAGGTCTCTACGATCATCAGTTTAGGCTGTGCGTTGATCCATGAGTCACTAAAGCTAAATTGTCAGTTATTAAATCGCTATTTTGTATTCAATATTCACCTCTGTGATGTTTAATAAATGAGTTATACGTGCTGTGGTGGGGGATGCGCGTTGGAGGGAGTGCGGGGCGATGCGCCGCGCTCAGTCTGTTACGAACGGTCCCAGCGACAGCACGCCTAACCCAGTAATATTGGAAACTGTGTTTTACTGTACAACCCTGAACAAAGACACCACCCTGATATACGGTGGCTTTACTCCAGACCCTAACTAGCGTCGGAGTGAACATTACAATGGCGACGAGGATAAAACTATAAAAGTGAAAGTGTAAACAGTGTTTGTTTTGTAAGTGTATAAGTGTACGTAAAAGTAAAAATGTAAAGTAACTACATGAGTGCGCAGTAAGCGCAAGTGTAACTCAAATTATATCTGCTTACGGAAATTGGTCAGCAAAAATATTATAATTCTATTGTGAAAAAAAAACAAAAGACCTTGTGGTCGTGTAGTCGCAAAAGCGACTGCTAAGGATGGAATCATGGATTCAATTCCCTGGTCGGCCCAAGTGTTGTTGGGTGAATTTCTCAATAGCAGTCACGAAATTTGAAACTTTACCCGTTTGATATTAGATACACCTCTGCCTGACCCATCATGGATAACCGGCGTGCTGATATAATAAAATTTGTTGTTTTCGCTACCTACCTAATAATTCACATTCCTGAATGTTTAATAAAATAACTAGGTTTAATATACTTTATTCTCAAAGAGACAAAGAGCCACTTACATGAGAACTTATATTAACATAATGTAATATGCTTAGTAGGTAACGGTCACCGATAATCTTAATCCTAAAGTATTCTCAATTTTTTTTAGTCTTAAAATTACATAATTTTTAAATTAAGTAGTTGAGATACACGTTCAACGGTTCGTTCAAAAAAAAAAAACAAAATAGAAACACCATCATAAACCTACTCATTGATGAATTCAATGACAACATGGTCCGTTTCTTTATTTTGACATGAAATATAATGTTTATTATAAATAATCAAAACACACCATATAGCAACCTGACGAATTGTTGACCAAAACCATTTGCAAATAAAATGTGCCGATTGAAAAATCATGTTCAATCAACAACAAACACCATCATTTGTTAAAACGAAATAAAAAACAAATGACTGCAATGAAATCCATTAAGGCTATTGATCATTTTGGGTTACTATTGGATTTGTTGTGCCATTCGAGATACCGGTTTGGTCTGTGGATGGGTTTTGGATGGATCTAAATCATTAAAATCTGTTTAGTAGTTTGAAATGTATCAAAAATACTTGAGGTTTAATCACAAAATGATTTAATATTCAAGGTACGGGTACTCCGATTGGACGACATATCAGATTAAGCGCCATACCTATTTGTGCTCTGAGAATGTGCCTTTCTAACGATGTGCTAATTATATATTGGGTCCAGGACCAGAGTCCATTCATTTGTGCCCATAGTCCTTTTAGTTTAATCAAAATTTATATTTGATCAAAAAATAACGTGCCCAACGAGAACATTTCTCGTAAATTGAAACGAAAAAAAAAGAAAGAACGTTGTGTTTATTTGGCATTGAAATACCTATAAAATTTTACATAATACATAAACAAACAGCTTATAATGCCAAAAGGGCCTCAGCTCAGCATAATGTCAGATGGCAACACAAGGTGTGCCACCTGACGCTGATTTTCAGCTGCAGCCCACGAGTGCCATACGCTCGACAACATAAACAAACACAAGTTCCAGTTACACCAAGTACCGTTTCGATAATTTCGAGCTATGGAGGTAAATTACCTCACTTATTGTTAAAACTGAACAAGAGTCATGACTGGCACGAGGATTAAGGTAGGTACATATGTCGTGCATAAAACATTAAAATAATACAACCAAATGGTTGCGATTTATATTGGCAATTTAACGAATGAGGTTTTGCGTTAAGTTAATAAAGTGTTTCTCTAAATAAATAAACTCTAAATAAATAAGTAAACACGGAATGTACCTACTGGCGATAGTTTCGTTTAAAACTCAATCCAAGGTCGAAAATAAATAATGATGTTATTTAAACAGCATTTTCGAGGAGCTCGTGGCTAAATAATATCAGCCGCTCGGGTCGATCTTTAGGTTAAGCCATGCTTGCCTAGGTTTGTTTGTGGATGGGTGACAAATCATCAAATGACTTCTCCCGCTCTGGGCGGAGCGGGAGGGAGTGTCAGACTCTTACTGACTAAAACCCATCCATGTTCCTTCCTCGCCCTTTACGTTCCGGGGCCGCGGTATCTCTTTCGAGAACAGTCCCGCAACCCCGGCAGGCTTCGGCCCTTGCGGGCCCCTCTCTTCTGCTGACATCTCTTTGAGGCGCGCGTGGAACACGAACGCGCCGTCGACACGGCCTGTCGTCACTAGACGGACGGACGGCTAGCTAGCCCATAGCTAACCGTCCACAGGCCCGCATCTACGGTGGCCGGTAGCCACCACGTGGCCCCCGACGCCCGGTGCGTCTCCCGCGGCGGCCGGGAAGAGAGGATATCTCCCTCTCTCGTTCCGCCACCTCCTTCGCTAGCATGACTGCTTCGCAGAAGGAGGTGACGGCTTCCCATTCCGTCTCGCTCCGGACCATGGATTGAACCAGGGCCGGACGCAAGGGGTCGCCGCCGCCGATCGCCGCTACGAGGACACGGCGGTGCTCCGCCCACGCAGGGCAGACTTCCACCGTGTGCTCCACCGTGTCCTCCGGTCGATCCTCGCAGTGGAGACACCCGGGCGTTTCCTCCCGCCCGATTCGGTGCAGGTACCTCCCGAAACATCAGTGTCCGGTGAGGACCTGCGTCAGGCGGAAGGTGAGGACGCCGCCGCCGTGGCGCATCTCTAGCCACTCCTCAAAGAGGGGACTTACCGCCACTATCGTGGCGTGCCCTGGGTGACCACCCTTACGTACCGAGTTTCCTCCGTGCCTCGGAAAGCACGTTAAGCCATTGGTCCCGGCTGTCATTTGTCCATCTTTGACAGTCGTTACAGGTGGTCAGTGGCCCCAAAAGTCTGACACCAGTCTTACCAAGTGGTATTGTATTTCCCAGTATTAACTGGGTTATGGAGGTCAGATAGGCAGTCGCTCCATGTAAAATACTGGTATTCAGCTGCATCCGGTTAGACTGAAACCGACCCTAACATAGTTCGGAAAAGGCCAGTTAAATCTTCATCATCTGATGATGATTTAAACAGCATTTTAACTATCTTCATGCTCAATGTACAGTGAATTTATGGTTTTTTTTAAACTTTTATTTCGTATGACCTCATTTGTTGACAGATGCCAACCCAATTAAGCCAATAAATGTTTGGTTAACACAAATTGCCTAAAATTAGGCAAATAAGATCGCGGAAGGTGCGATACTGATAGATTACCTACGTGGTTAATCGGTATCAGAACATTACTTTTGGAAACAAAGTAATTTGAAAAGGTAAACTATTAAATGAATAGTTTATAGGTACCTATAAGTTAGCAATAACTCATACATTCAGTTTAGTCTAATAATAACTAATTAGTTTAATAATTTCAACAACAAAAAAATTTAAGTTTAATTAATCTACCCATGCTGTCGTAACATTATACACTTGGGTACTTACTTTAAAATCTTAAGTAAGGTAAAAAAGTAAAACTTACCATCGAACAATATATCTTTGGTACGTTTGGTCTACCTTCCAAACAGTATAATTTTATTGGTGATATAAGAAAATTGAATAAAGACAACTATAATTGTTTTACTATAAATATACTATTAATATGAAAAAATAAGGATGGTGTTTAAAAGTACTTCAATTTATTCCCATTTCATTTACCTAATTTTGCCTGTGTTCCACCAAATATACTGAATGTGCACCAAAATATGTTCATTAAAATATGTCATAACGAGCATCTATTTAAGAATTAAACACTGTATATTCTCCTTAAAGCGTAGTCGACGGAGCCCCGCTTCGCGGGGCCCCTATTTCCGAGTGCAGGGTTTAAAGGAACCTAACTAACCTAACGGGGGGGGGGGGGGGCTAAGTCCCGATTATGGGGGCAGAGATACTTTAATATTTAGTGCACGATCAGTATTATTTGGTGCACGATCAGTATTTTTCGGGGAAGAAAAGATTTTTGGTGAACACAAAAACATTATCCAAAAAATAATACATACTTTTCTAATAGTAACTATGATCCAGTTCTGTTTGAAATTGAAAAGTTTTTATTTTTAGTTTCTTTCGTTGTCTATTTGTCAAAACAAATGAGTTATTGTTAAAGTGGTAATTCAGTTATGTCTGAAAGGTACCAGATAAATGGAAAAACTTGCTTGCAGGTCGCTCCATAATGTCTCAAATTCCTCCACTCCCTCTGTGGGTCTGCGCTGGGAAAAATGGAAAAGAGGCATAAAAAATAAAGAAAAATGAAGATCTAGATATGAAACCAAAAGTGCATTTTAAATATTACTGCTACCCTGTATGTGCGTGAAAACAAAAAAAGAAATGCAATTGGGTGTTGATGCATAGTCAGTAGTGAAAATACTATTGGTGAGGAAAATAGTGCTGACATTTTAAAGTTTAATTTTCCTTTTGTTTTCTCAATACACTTGAGTGCTATCCTTGCAAAACAACAAGCACAGACAAATAACAAAAGTCAAATTAGAAAAACCCCAAAACAAGAAAACACCAAAGCCAAAGAGACATCTTGGGTAATTTATTTAATTCTCGAGTAAAAGTGGGTCTCGAGTCAATATTTCGAATTGAGTTAAGCCGAGCTACACGAAAAGTGACAAATGCTTGCACTGACTGGACAAGTCCACTCCAATCTATGTGGTTTTTATTCAAAAGATCATCTCATACACTAATGTGCATAGTCCTCATGTGAATTGAGCAATGTCTGTAGTTTAACAGAGACTATGACCTCTGAAGTTGTTTCGGCTGTATCTTCTCAGAGTAGTCAAGCACGAAACAACGGCCCCGTCTAGTTTAAAAAAAAAAAAATAATGACGTGCTTAAGGGTTTTAATAAACCTACTTGCAAAATAAACATCATTAATCAATGAATACTAAAATTCAAAGAAATTAAATTAAAATCACTATTTAATCATAGGGAACAATTCCTCTAGTTGTTAGTTTATAAACGAGTTCCATTTCATTGGAAATCAAATCCAAATAATAAATAAGACGTACTGGTAAAATTAACCTTACCACTCGAGAAGTTCAAAATTTGTGATAACTCGATTTAAGAGCAAATAAGTTAAGATTAAATCAGGCATTTATTTTATAAACAAACAAATAAATAAATAAATCAATTTATTCAAACACACAAGTACAAAGTAGCACGAAGTAGCACAAAGTAGCACAAACACATCATAAAACATATAAAAAACGGGTATTTTCGGGTAACGTCGGGCTTAAATTAAAGGTAAATTCGCGATAAATACCCGTTAAAGCAAACTGCATTCAAAGATTTTCGAAAATTCTTTTCTCACCCGGGAATCGAACCGGCTAAAATCTGAAAAAAATATACCCTGTACTTTTATTGCATCGATCGTTAGGGTCAATTATAAGGATGAAATCTCTCTAACAAACATGATAAATTAAATGAAAGGAAAACCAGGAAATCTTAAAAAAAAAAAAAACTTAAAATCTTACTATGACAATCTAATTTTCAAATTTTAATCTAACATTCCTTATTTAAATTACCACATACACGCAGCTACGAGTATGTCGCAAAGGAGTCTGCATTACAAAAGATGGATGTTAGTTAAAGAGCTTTAACTTGACTCATTGAATTTGTAACTTCAGATTTCCTGGTTTTCCTTTCATTTAATTTATCTTGTTTGTTAGAGAGATTTCATCCTTATAATTGACCCTAACGATCGATGCAATAAAAGTACAGGGTATAATTTTTTCAGATTTTAGCCGGTTCGATTCCCGGGTGAGAAGAGAATTTTCGAAAATCTTTGAATGCAGTTTGCTTTCTATTCAAAAATAAAGGAATGTTTCCTTTGAGGAAAATTTTCTATCTGCAGTATTAAGAGTACTGTACGAGCTAAGCCGAGTCATAGGTACCTATACCTTCGATACAAGGACAGACAGAGAAGCATATCATGCCTACATCTGATTATTTGGCAATAAACCTCAAGAAGGTCGTGATGATGCCTCTAACATACGACGACCTAAGCACATGTATACATGATACATATCTGCCCACCTCCTACCCACATGTTATAATTGTGAACATTGTCTTTGTAATACTTATGTACCAGCAGTAATAAACTAGCCTTTGTACCATACACTCGTTTGTTTCTTGCTTCTCTACTGAGATATCTATCATTGGCGACGAGATCGGTCTTACCCTCGCGTGTTTAAAAAGAAAATGGCGAAGACTTTTTTGGGAAATTTAACCACCTTTGATTACAAATCATGCGAGTGGTTAATCTATAAAGGTCGGTTGATGCAATTTTTAAAGATCAACGATGTAAAGGAAGAAAATAAAAGTGCCATTTTGATCACTTTGATCACGCATTTGTCAGATGATTCGTATCGGTTGGTGCGTAATCTGGCATACCCTCAAGATTTGGAAGAGCTGGACTTCAAAAAGCTGGTGGAGTTGCTTGATACTCATTTTAAACGGAAGCAATGTTCTTATGCGGACAAAGCGAAGTTTTACGGGGCGAACAGGAACACAGGCGAATCGATTGCCGATTGGGCGGCGCGATTGCGAGGTTTGGCGAGCTACTGCGAGTTTGGAGCTGCCTTAGACACGAACCTTACTGATCGTTTCGTCCTTGGCCTGGGCTCTGGGCCCGAGCGCGACAAATTGTTTGAGCAGGATGCCTCAGCGTTGAGTTTGTCGAGAGCAGTGGAGATAGCAGAACGAGCTGAATGCTCTAGGGAAGCTAAGAAGGAGATATCTGACACAGCTTTGATAAAAGAAGAGGCAGTGTACAAGATATCGTGCAATGGTTACAAGCGGCCGAGCGGCGGGAGCGGTAAGCCAGCTGGGGGCAATGGCGGCGGTGCTCGGGCGAGCGCGCGAGAGGCGCGAGCGTCCACGTCGAGTCGTGATCGTGGGCCATCCTACGAAGATCTCCGTTGTTCGGTGTGTGGATTAAAAAACCATAACAAGGACAAGTGCCGTTATAAAAATTATAAATGTCAAAAATGTGGTGTACAAGGTCATTTAAAGAAAGTGTGTGACAAAAAGCATAAATCCGGGCGAATCCGAGTGAATAAAATGGACAATAATAGTGATACAGACACGGAAGCAAGCTGTGAGGAGTGTCATAATTTTAATATCAGGTATGTAACGGATAAACCGTTATGTTTAGAAATTACCGTCGGTGACAAAATAGTGATTATGGAATTAGATTCCGGTTCTGGCGCTTCTGTTATGTCTAAAAGAATGTATTCGGAGATGTTTTCACATTATAAATTAAATGACTGTAAGATCAAAATGTGTCTATATAATGGGCATAAAATTTCACCGTTAGGATATTTTGAAGCAACAGTTAAATATAATAACCATAAGAAAGAGGTAAAATTTTTTGTAGTAGACTCAAATGGCCCACCCCTACTCGGTCGTGATTTTATGTCCGCTTTTGGGTTAGTTTTAACAAACATTTATAAAATAAGCCAAGACGATGAAGTCAATGCATTATTGGAACGGTATCCTAACTTATGGCGTGATGAACTAGGTTATTTTAATAAGTTTAAAGTTCACTTGCAACTGAAGGAAAATTCTGTGCCTAAATTTTTTGAGGCTCGTCCCGCATACCCTTTGCGTTGAAAGAGAAGGTGAATGCTGAATTGAGTAGGTTAGTCGGGTTGGGTATCTTAGTGTCAGTAAGTAATTCACATTATGCAACTCCTATAGTCCCAGTTTTGAAAAATGACGGCACAGTTAAGATCGCAGGAGATTTTTCAGTCACACTTAACAAGGATCTCATAATTGATAAGTACCCGCTACCTAGAATTGAGGAAGTGTTCGCGAAGCTCGGTGGGGGCGAACATTACTCAAAAATAGACTTAAAGAACGCATATAACCAATTTTCTCTCTCGGAAGACTCCCAGGAGCTTACCACAATAAATACACCCAAGGGTTTATTTAAATACACACGCTTAGTTTACGGTCTTGCCAATGCTCCAGCCGTATTCCAAAAAGCAATGGAGGTATTGCTGTCGGGTATCGAAGGTGTGAGCATATGGTTAGACGACATTTGTTTAACAGCGCCAACGAAAAGGCTTCATCTGGCGAGATTAGCTCAGGTTTTGAGTAGGTTAGACGAAGCCGGGTTGCGCCTTCAAAAAGATAAATGCGAATTCTTTAAGGAAAACGTAACTTATTTAGGTTACGTTATCGATAGAAATGGTTTGCGTACTAGCCGCATTAGGCATAGTAAAAATGAAATGTAATGCTCGCGGTAGGATGTGGTGGCCCGGTATAGACGATGATATCGAGCGATGGATAGGCGCATGCGACAAATGCACAAGCGTGCGGCACGCGCCACCACGAGCTACGCCCGCACCGTGGCCGAGTCCGGCGGCACCATGGGAACGGATCCATATCGATTACTTGTCGATAGGACAACAAACTTACCTGGTGGTGATTGATGCATAGGTACTCCAAATGGTTGGAGTGTATCTGGATGCATAATGATGTCACTACCCAATCATTAATAAAGAAATTGAAGCAATTATTTTCCGTATTCGGTATCCCAAGCACGCTAGTATCTGATAACGACGTTAAAATAAATTCTAAGGATTTTAACAACTTCTGTTCCAATAATGGCATTAATTACATGACTTCACCAATTTATCATCCATGTAGCAACGGGCAAGCAGAAAATTCAGTACGTACTTGCAAAAAGATGTTAAATTTTAATTGTAATTACCTAGTTAATCACTCAGAGCGTATTTTTTTTTTCTTTGTATTGTTTCGTTAGTTAAGTAAACTCTTAATAGTAAGGTTTACTATTGTATTTCATGTCTTGAGCCACTCATCTTATTGTTATTTTTTTTTCGTCTTATGTTATCACTTATTTTTGTGAATGCTGGTTAACCTATAATTGGCGACTGTGTAAGTCCAAGACCTTAAAACATTTTTATATCTAAATGCTGTACACAGAAGCTGTTGGTGAACCTATCTTAATAAATAAATAAATAAATAAATAAATAGTACATTGTTATCCAAGGGGTGAAAGTAACTTATTTAGTCCCGAGACGGGGTTTGGCGCCCAAGCGTAGCGCGGGCGCTAATAGCTCGAGGGACTAAAGAAGTCTTTAACCCGAGGTAAACACAGTGCTTTTCATTACGAATACAAGGAAAATAAAAACAAAAACACGAAACACCCGAAAAAATAAAGAAGATCGGATTGCCGCTTTCCCGCCTATTTTGTTTTTTTTTCTGTGGCCGGCTATTCAGCCTTTATTTTCACTATAGTCACTGAAAAAATAGTAAATATTTTGCCCATATTTTTGTTATTTTAAAGAAATATTTGTAACTAAATTATAACTAAGTTATTTAAAATAATTATATTCTTTAATTAATACAATTTTACATCGCGCTGTAATTTACAGGCTGTATAGAAGTCGGAACATGGTTCAATAGAAATGTGAAAATAGAACTAGATTTTTTTTAATAATGTGACAGCTGTCAGTTGAAAGTGATTCTCCCTAGGGCTGAAAAGTATTACTTTCAGCCCGCTCCTCAGGCAACTTCAGACCTACTTTCCGAGTATGAGTAATGAAAAATAATTTTAAGTGAAAGCTTGTCTCTTGGTGTACTTATTGCAAGAAAAATTATTAGGATACCTTTTCGAATACAGGAATACAATACACTGTACCACCGGATATTCGCCCGCAAAATTAATGTTTGGGAGGGATTTAAGATCGCGTCTTGATTTAATATTTCCAAAAGAATCTAAATCGAGTGAAACATCTTTAAGGAAAAATGAATGTAAGCTAAGAGATTTTAAAGTTGGTGACAGGGTATGGGTCCGTTGGTATAGTGGTAGGAAAGAGTCTTGGAAATTAGGAGTAGTAAATAAGGTCATAGGAAATAGAATGTTTAAAATAATGATTGAAGAAGAAAATGGATTTACCATAAGGCACGTGGACCAATTGCTACATTGTAAGAACGGAAAATGTTCTAAAATTTCCGGATCATTTGATTGTCATGAGCCAGAACCGTCAGGCTCATTTCCTGTCTACAGTCCAATGTCTTCACGAGTTCCCCTTAGATCACCAGTATTGCCAATGCCAGAGAATGGCAGCGAGTCCAATATAGTTCTCTCAGTAGTTGGTGCAGCTACAGAGGAACCGGTGAGGGACGATGGTGCATCACCGAATGATACTGCGGCTGCAACCGTTGTTGAAGCTGACAGGGATCAAAGTGCTGTCACTGGAACTGTGAGCCAAGAACATGCACGTCATACATGTAGTGAGGTATCCGAAGGTCAGGCTCCTCAAGCCTCGGCCGTCATACAGGAACCAGCTACCTCGCCTGTGTCACGAGCACGTTCTGAGCGTCCCAGAAAGAAAGTAGATTATTCTAAATATTATAAATAGTAATAGTGCAGCTTATGATTGTTTTGTTAAGTTATTTATTGTTATGTTATTTTGTCAACAGGTTTCAAAACTAAGTGTGGAGGAATGATACATATCTCCTACATACCTCCTACCCACATGTTATAATTGTGAACATTGTCTTTGTAATACTTATGTACCAGCAGTAATAAACTAGCCTTTGTACCATACACTCGTTTGTTTCTTGCTTCTCTACTGAGATATCTATCAATACAACTGAGAAAATACAAGTTACTATGTGCACTGAGTTTACCGGTCTATAACATAAAGCAAGCCACAACGATGTGTGAGGCACAAATTATAGTAAACAATAAGAACTTATCAGCGTGCCACACAACTGTATCAAGTTGCAGTGACAAGTGGATACAGTTACACAATGATGGCGCGTGGCTCTACACATGTTGTAAACAATGCTTGACTCGCATTTTCTGTCCATCTGGCACATTATCGAAGTGCTACTGGTATTATCTCACTTGATCCTGGATGCACATTGAAAGGATATAACATTACTAGCTGACCCGCGCAACTTCGTCTGCGTCACATAAGAGAAAAAGAGGGTTACAGAGATTGGGTCGTAAGCACCTATAATACAATTTTCAAAGAGCACATCATACACATCCTTCCGCATAATGAAAATGCGCACCCGGTACATGATCATTATTTTGCTGCGGAGTTATTTAAAACGGTGTATCTCCTAAGATATGCATTGAAATTAATTTACGTGCAATACGAAACGCGTCCATCAATTCTGTTAATATTGTTGATATCAAAATTTGAAGTAGATTGGACCATGTGCAAGGAATCACATTTTCCCATACAAACTTTGCCCCCCACCTTTTCACCCCCTTAGGGGTATAATTTCAGAAAATCCTTTCTTATCGTATTATAGGCATACGATAAGAAATGATTTTCTGAAATTATTATACAAAAAATACACCCTCCAAGCTTCAGGTTTCTACAATCTGCAGTAAAGGCTGTGCGTTGATCCATCACAGTCCTTCAGGACAATGCATTTTTATTATTTGTAGATAGGAGGATTTGAACTCGTTTGTATTTGTAACTTTTCTGGCTTTATGTCTGATGTACATTCGTATAGACTACATTTTCTTCGTAGTATTATTTTATTTGTAAACTAGCTGACCCGCGCAACTTCGTCTGCGTCACATAAGTGAAAGAGAGGGTTACAGAGATTGGGTCGTAAGCACCTATAATACAATTTTCGAAGAGCACATCATACACATCCTTCCGCATAATGAAAATGCGCGCCCGGTACATGATTATTATTTTGCTGCGGAGTTATTTAAAACGGTGTATCTCCTAAGATATGCATTGAAATCAATTTACGTGCAATAATAATAATAATAATAATGGCAACCCCGTACGTCATCAGTCTATAACATCGCAATTTCTTATCTTATTTTAATTAAATACACGAAAGTCTATACAATATTTATCAAAAACAGTTCAATTTTCTCTATTAACACAACTAATAATAAATACTTAGTCTAAAAAAGGCAAAAGAAAACCAGAAAGTGCAAATGAAAAATTCTGTACAATGACGGATGTCAAAACCTGTCAAAACTTTCAAGCAAAATATGAAAATTACCGAAAAAAATATAAGGAATGCATGATGCGATGAAATAATGATCACGAGAGCTGCCTCCCGACGACGCGCACGCCTACCATCCCCGGACTCGTCGCTCAGCTCCGCCTCGCCGCCACCGGACCCCGGTTCACCAGTGTCAACGGTTGCGGCAGTTGCGTCGAGCTCGAGTGACGAATATTTCTCTCCGCCGACGTCGCCAACACCTGTACGTCGAGCGGGGAGAGGCCGGCCACCGAGAAGCTTGGGACTTAGGG
The DNA here is from genome assembly GCA_950022955.1 of Xestia ashworthii. Taxonomy (NCBI): domain Eukaryota; kingdom Metazoa; phylum Arthropoda; class Insecta; order Lepidoptera; family Noctuidae; genus Xestia; species Xestia ashworthii. The sequence continues at coordinate 24,580,435 of OX465558.1, read as the reverse complement.
GCCAACAGGTCCCGAGCCGGGTCCCCGCTACCGGTGGTTGTGTGCAGCGCATGAGATGGACTCAGTCCATGAACGAGAACGCCATGCGCGCATACTACGGGTCTACAGAGGGGGGAACTAACCTCACTGCGTACCGTGTTAGGATGCTGTCTCTGTTCCAGGATCTTGAACCAGCCGTCAACGTCTCGGCCCAACGACTGTCGGATCAGGTGCGGGTCATTCAACGCAATCACATGTTGGATGACGCCGCGCTTGATAGGCTGCGCTCAGAGGTACTGAGCAATCGTATCATCTTGACTCCGGCTCAAACCACGGTGCAAGCGTCAGCTATTGATGCAATCCCACCGCGGTTCAATCCTGCTTTTGTAGAGGAAGATGATAGGGTTGCCACGGTAAGTAGCCAGTGCAACGACCGATTGAGGAGCGCACTGGAGGATGCACTTCGTGAGTATCGATCAACTTCTGCCGAACTTAGGCCCCGCTTACCACGGTTACCCATGCATAAGAAAAATAGGGCGCTGGTGTGTGCCCTGGATTCGCAACTCAAGAATGTATTCGAGAGTAGCGAGGACCTCGTTGATACACACTCGATCCTGTTCTGTGGGGCTGTTGCGGCATGTCGTTTAGCTAATGTCAAGTTCCCGAATTGTGACTTAGCTACTCGACCAAAACCAGCCGAACCAGCCTGGCAGCGCAGGATTGAGCGACGTATCGACGGGGCCAGGGTACTCATCGGCAAACTATACTGCTTCAGGGAGGGTAATACACGACCACGCGTGATGCGATTTGTGAGGCGGGCATTCTCGGGGACTGAAATCAGTCCTCAAGAATACATGTCCCGTGTCACAGAGCGCATCGACTTCCTGAAGCAGAAAGTTTATGCATGGGCGAGCCGTATTCGGCGGTATAAGCGACGGGTTGATCGGTATTCGCAGAATCGCATGTTCCAGTGTGTTGAGAGGTGGGTATACAGAGCTTGGGAGCGACCTGAGCAAAATGTGACAGACGTGTGCCGCCCGGGTGATGCCGCCACGAGTTCCTTCTGGCGCAGCATCTGGTCGGTGCCCGTCTGTCATTCTGAGGCTGATTGGATGCGCGATGTCGAGCGAGTGTGTGAACCTATTCCAGAAATGGCACCAGTTCTAATCACACCTTTAGATATAGCCAGAGCAGTTCGTCCGTTACCGAACTGGAAGTCACCGGGACCGGATGGACTGCATAACTTCTGGCTCAAGTGGTTTAGTAGTTCACACACTTGCCTGGCATCCCAATTCCAGTCATCCTTAGAGTCTGGGTCCCTGCCGCAGTTCTTAACAACAGGCGTTACTCACCTGCTCCATAAGTCAGGTAGTCCCGCGGAACCCAAGAACTACAGACCGATCACGTGCTTGTCGACGGTCTATAAACTTCTTACATCCATTTTGAGAACGAAAATTAATACACACATTGACAATAACTCCATTATGTCTGCGTCTCAAAATGGATGTAGGAATGGGTCCCGTGGTACTAAGGAGCTACTCCTCATCGACATGGCCATTAGCCAACAGGTTCGTCGATCCCGCAAGGATCTGTCAACATGTTGGATAGATTATAAGAAGGCCTACGACTCGGTGCCACATTCATGGCTCATGAGGGTGCTGGAGTTGTACAAGATAGATGCAACTCTACGCACCTTCCTTGAGTCATGTATGGGGCAATGGAGGACGGTCCTTCGATATCCAGGATGTCGACAGATCCAGGGGAACGATCAACCTGTATGGATTAAACGGGGAATATTCCAGGGTGACAGTCTGAGTCCACTTTGGTTCTGTTTAGCCCTGAATCCTTTAAGCACATTGCTGGAGAATTCAGGGCTAGGCTACCAGTTGAGGAAAGATGGTCAGGTTATATCTCACCTGCTTTACATGGATGACCTGAAACTCTTTGCCCCCAACAAATTGCGACTGATGGAGCTACTGAAAGTAACTGAAACTTTTAGTAGCGCCATCAGGATGGAATTTGGTGTGGACAAATGTGCAGTCATGTATGTAAAGCGAGGGGAGATTATGGGATCCGAGGGGCTTCAGCTCTCGGATTCCATACACCTAAGATCCCTTTCCTCATCCGAGAGCTATAAGTATTTGGGTATGTCGGAAGCGTTAGGCATTAACGTAACTGACATGAAGCAATCGTTGAGGGAGCGCTTCTTTGGTCGCCTAAAGAAGGTATTAAATAGCCTTCTTTCAGGTGGGAACAAGGTGCGCGCCTTCAACGGTTGGGTCATGCCGGTTTTAATGTACTCTTTCGGCATACTCAAATGGACTCAGACCGAACTCGACGCTCTGGATAGAAGAGTCTGTACACTGTTGACCGAAAATCGGATGCATCACCCACGATCATCGGTGATGAGACTGTACATCCCGCGGAAGTGCGGGGGTCGAGGCTTTTTAAATGCGAAGACCCTCCACAACCGCGAGGTGTGCAGCCTCAGAGAATATTTTTTAAAAATTGAGGTGGGTATGCATCGAGATGTGGTCGCAGTGGACATGGCCCTCACCCCGTTGTCAATGGCTAAAGAGAACTGGCGCAAACCTGTAGTACTTACTACTGATGACCGCAAGAAAGAATGGCAAGGCAAAGAGCTTCACGGGCGCTTCTACCGGGCTCTTCATGGGCCCGATGTAGATTTTCTAGCGTCCGTGTCCTGGCTACGTTTTGGCGACCTCTTCGGGGAAACTGAAGGTTTTGTCTGTGCGATTATGGACGAAGTTATGCTGACGAACAACTACCGGAAATATATTATGAAGGACGGGACGGTTGACGTGAGTCGGGCATGCCACCTTCCGGGTGAGTCCATCAGACATATTATTTCCGGTTGTTCTCGTCTGGCTAACGGAGAGTACTTGCACAGGCACAACCAAGTAGCCAGGATTATTCACCAGCAACTTGCCTTGAAATTTAAACTTGTGGAATCTGAGGTACCGTACTATAAGTATGTGCCCGACCCAGTTCTCGAGAAAGACCATGTCACGCTGTACTGGGATCAGTCTATCATTACTGACAGGACTATTGTCGCCAATAAGCCTGACATAGTGGTGATAGACCGATCAGCGCGCCGCGTAATGATAATCGATGTTACCATTCCACATGACGAGAACCTCGTGAAAGCTGAGAAAGAGAAACAAATAAAATATCTCGACTTGGCACACGAGGTTCGCGATATGTGGAATATGAACTCGGTTATCATTGTGCCGATAGTCGTGACGGCCAATGGCCTTATTGCCAAGAGCTTCGATGACCATCTATCGAAGCTCTCTTTAGGCGGCTGGATCAAGGGCCTGATTCAGAAGGCAGTACTCCTCGACACGGCTCGCATTGTGAGGAGGTTCCTGTCTCTGCGGCCCTAACCACCGGTAGCTTGGACCCTGCTCCCGATACCGGTGAACCACTATTTTTTATATTTTTAAATGTTTTTTTTTACTCATTCTTTTTAAGAAATATGTAAAAATATAAAAAATGTGAATGTGAAATGAATAAAGGAAATAATAATAATAATCTTTATTGGAACAAAAACACATTTTACAAATTGATTGCGTACGTAAATAGCCACATTCGTTACAAAACTGTGTCGCAGCTTGTAATGGACGACGAGCCCTTCATAAAAATGTAGTTTTTGTGTAAACAATGGGGACCTATATGTCTGTCCACCCCCAAACTATTATATACTAAAAGCCTTAAGCATTGCACCATGGCTCGAAATGTTGCATCAGCCATTCGTGAGAGGGGATACGGTCAGGTTTGAACCTGTCCGACATGAAATATTCCACAATAAAGAATATTATTGCATCAGCAATTGGGAAAGTCCATTTTTACGGGCTGTAGTTGGGTAAAGTTCCCTCAAGGACGCTCAGGTGCTCCCACGACTTGCAATGACGTGATTATTTATGTAAGGGGGACCGATTAAATTGGTGAGTCAAATAGTAGTAAATAGAAACATGTAACCAAGTCATTCCATCAGATAATCAAGGAGAAGTCTTCAAGAAGTCAAGGAAGAGCTCCATATCAGACAGATTGTCATGAGAAGTTAAAGTAGAATCATAGTTCTAGTGAGTCCCACGCCCCCCAGTGTTAAATTCCTTATATACAGTCTTATGTAAAGTCTTGTGCCCCGCTATGTAAACCTATAACTATCTTCTAAATATATAAAACTCAAAGGTGACTGACTGACATAGTGATCTATCAACGCACAGCCCAAACCACTGGACGGATCGGGCTGAAATTTGGCATGCAGGTAGATGTTATGACGTAGGCATCCGCTAAGAAAGGATTTTGATCAATTCTACCCCCAAGGGGATAAAATAGGGGATGAAAGTTTGTATGAAACTTGGTCAATTTTAAACCGATCAGGCTGAGACTTTGCTTGCATAAAGCTAATATGACGTAGGCATCCCCTAAGAAAGGGTTTTGATAAATTCCACCCCTTAGGGGATAAAATAGGGGATGAAAGTTTGTATAAATCTTCTTAGATTTTCGACGCACAGCCCAAACCACTGGACGGATCGGGCTGAAATTTGGCATGCAGATAGATGTTATGACGTAGGCATCCGCTAAGAAAGGATTTTGATCAATTCTACCCCCAAGGGAATAAAATAGGGGATGGAAGTTTATATGAAAGTCCGTCAGTTTTAAAGTTAGGATCTTCTAATTTTGTGTGTAGGCTGACGATTGAAAATTAATTTATACGTGTTTCAGCGTTTTTGATAATTCCAACCCGAAGGCTTAAAAAGGGGATGAAATTGTGTGTGAAAAATCTTTAATTTTCGACGTAAAAAGTACAAAATTTGTTATCTGGGCTTATGATTGGAAGCTAACGCAACGGCTTTATTAGAATTTCAACCCTTGAGGGGTGAAAAAAGACCATCATTTTGTTTTTAATTAAAGTATTTATTTTTGAGTTACTAAATAGTATCAAAGTTAGTAAGTCGTTGGTTTTTTTTTTATTTCAACCCACAAAGGGAAAAGGGGATGAAGTTTTGCATTGTATTTGTTCATTCGTTCACCAATAACGGCAGCAGGAGAGACCTTTTGCAGCAGTGCAAGTTAATAGTATAGGCCGTACACAAGTTAATAGTACAGGTAGGTACCAATCGTATGGACGCGCACACGTGACTTCGCGGCTGGCAGTACTTACCGTTTTGTAGGGACCTAGGTAAGCCGAAGATTATGGAGTTACGGCAGGGGCAGAAAAAGAAAGTATGTATAGTAGAGCAAGATAGAATGAGTAATTGTCGATGTCGTATTTGACACCAACTAGATTTTTTTTATTTTGTTGTTTTCTGTTTTTAAGTAGATTTCCTTTTTTTTTAAAAAAAAAATCTACCTATTGGTCTCTCACTTAGGGAGATTTATATGTATACGTATGTTTAAGGGTGACAAGCAAATTTAGCCACACTCTACAGGTCGCAATTATGAACCGAGTGCTTTCAAACTTGGCCAAAAAATCGAAAAGGTCAAAACTTAGGCTATGTTCGTGAATGGGCGGAATTCGTCCATGGGGGGCGGCGGGGGGCGGTTTTTCTAAAATCAGTTTTTTGGCCATAACTTTATTATCCTATGAAAAATTTTTGTACCGTTTTTCATTTTTATCATTCTGAGTAAAAGTACGGACAACTTTAAAATAAAACTTTTTTGATGCAACCCCTAAATTAGGGAGGGGGTTGAAATTTCCAAAATTTTTGCGAAAAAATATCATATCTCCGAAACAGTAAACATTTTGAGCGTCGCAAATATATTTTTTTTTGAAAGAAAATTGTTTACTCTACAGTTGTTACCTTTGAAGTTTAGCTATAAAACTTAGTTTTCGAAATAAAAAAACATAACTAAAAATTTGAGGGCGTTTCCATGCTAAACTCTTATGAGAGGATTTAAAAAGGGTAAATTTCCATTACAGGACAACGATTTTGAAATCATATTTTTATTTGTAGATTGTACACATAAGTACAACTCTTTATACAAATTTTCAATAGTCGGACGCTCCAGCACCTTCTCCGAAATCTACCTCCTCCTGCGGCTTGCCGGAGGGATTTTTTTCTAACTCTTCTGATCTTACTTTTGATGAATGAAGATAAACGAATATTTTTGGATTTTTCATCATGGTGTCGTTTCCGTGGTTTTTGGTGTCGCTGATAATGAAAATCAGTTCAAAATTAACATGGTAAAAAAAGTTAACAGAAGCAAAAAAAAAACAGTTCTCTATTTTTTTCTTAGGCTTCCCCTGACACTATTTTCACCCTTCGCTGTTAGGTAGAGGTGTATCTAATCCTACACCCACATTTCGCACATTTAGCTTATTTCCATCAACCGGGCACAAAAATACAATAACACTTTGCCCGTCCCGGAAATCGAACCCAGGATCTCATGCTCAGTAGCGCTTGCGACAACTTGACCAACGATGCAGTCTCACACATGACCCATCAATATTTTCACGCGAACGAAGTCGCGGGCAACAGCTAGTATAATATAAAGTGTTAAAAGTAATCGCGTTTAATTCATTAGACGCATAGAAGAACCACCCCACCTAGTTTGTCCATATAAGCCGGGTAAGCAGCTGAGTCCCAGCATTGGGATCATATGGGCTGGGTCAGCAGCCGAGTCCCAGCAACTGGTCTACGCGAAACGGGGTGAGAAGAACAATAATAATAGTCCACAAAAAGTATTTGGCCTCCCTACGAGCCGAATACATAACACAGCTATTAACAATACGAAACGCGTCCATCAATTCTGTTAATATTGTTGATAGCAAAATTTGAAGTAGATTGGAGTGATTGGACCAAGGAATCACATTTTCCCATACAAACTTTGCCCCCCACCTTTTCACCCCTTAGGGGTATAATTTCAGAAAATCCTTTCTTATCTTATTATAGGCATACGATAAGAAATGATTTTCTGAAATTATTATACAAAAAATACACCCTCCAAGCTTCAGGTTTCTACAATCTGCGGTAAAGGCTGTGCGTTGATCCATCACAGTCCTTCAGGACAAAGCATTTTTATTATTTGTAGATAGTAGGATTTGAACTCGTTTGAACTTTTCGGGCTTTATGTCTGACTAGCTGTTGCCCGCGACTTCGTTCGCGTGAAAATATTGATGGGTCATGTGTGAGACTGCATCGTTGGTCAAGTTGTCGCAAGCGCTACTGAGCATGAGATCCTGGGTTCGATTTCCGGGACGGGCAAAGTGTTATTGTATTTTTGTGCCCGGTTGATGGAAATAAGCTAAATGTGCGAAATGTGGGTGTAGGATTAGATACACCTCTACCTAACAGCGAAGGGTGAAAATAGTGTCAGGGGAAGCCTAAGAAAAAAATAGAGAACTGTTTTTTTTTTGCTTCTGTTAACTTTTTTTACCATGTTAATTTTGAACTGATTTTCATTATCAGCGACACCAAAAACCACGGAAACGACACCATGATGAAAAATCCAAAAATATTCGTTTATCTTCATTCATCAAAAGTAAGATCAGAAGAGTTAGAAAAAAATCCCTCCGGCAAGCCGCAGGAGGAGGTAGATTTCGGAGAAGGTGCTGGAGCGTCCGACTATTGAAAATTTGTATAAAGAGTTGTACTTATGTGTACAATCTACAAATAAAAATATGATTTCAAAATCGTTGTCCTGTAATGGAAATTTACCCTTTTTAAATCCTCTCATAAGAGTTTAGCATGGAAACGCCCTCAAATTTTTAGTTATGTTTTTTTATTTCGAAAACTAAGTTTTATAGCTAAACTTCAAAGGTAACAACTGTAGAGTAAACAATTTTCTTTCAAAAAAAAATATATTTGCGACGCTCAAAATGTTTACTGTTTCGGAGATATGATATTTTTTCGCAAAAATTTTGGAAATTTCAACCCCCTCCCTAATTTAGGGGTTGCATCAAAAAAGTTTTATTTTAAAGTTGTCCGTACTTTTACTCAGAATGATAAAAATGAAAAACGGTACAAAAATTTTTCATAGGATAATAAAGTTATGGCCAAAAAACTGATTTTAGAAAAACCGCCCCCCGCCGCCCCCCATGGACGAATTCCGCCCATTCACGAACATAGCCTAAGTTTTGACCTTTTCGATTTTTTGGCCAAGTTTGAAAGCACTCGGTTCATAATTGCGACCTGTAGAGTGTGGCTAAATTTGCTTGTCACCCTTAAACATACGTATACATATAAATCTCCCTAAGTGAGAGACCAATAGGTAGATTTTTTTTTTAAAAAAAAAGGAAATCTACTTAAAAACAGAAAACAACAAAATAAAAAAAATCTAGTTGGTGTCAAATACGACATCGACAATTACTCATTCTATCTTGCTCTACTATACATACTTTCTTTTTCTGCCCCTGCCGTAACTCCATAATCTTCGGCTTACCTAGGTCCCTACAAAACGGTAAGTACTGCCAGCCGCGAAGTCACGTGTGCGCGTCCATACGATTGGTACCTACCTGTACTATTAACTTGTGTACGGCCTATACTATTAACTTGCACTGCTGCAAAAGGTCTCTCCTGCTGCCGTTATTTATTGGTGAACGAATGAACAAATACAATGCAAAACTTCATCCCCTTTTCCCTTTGTGGGTTGAAATAAAAAAAAAACCAACGACTTACTAACTTTGATACTATTTAGTAACTCAAAAATAAATACTTTAATTAAAAACAAAATGATGGTCTTTTTTCACCCCTCAAGGGTTGAAATTCTAATAAAGCCGTTGCGTTAGCTTCCAATCATAAGCCCAGATAACAAATTTTGTACTTTTTACGTCGAAAATTAAAGATTTTTCACACACAATTTCATCCCCTTTTTAAGCCTTCGGGTTGGAATTATCAAAAACGCTGAAACACGTATAAATTAATTTTCAATCGTCAGCCTACACACAAAATTAGAAGATCCTAACTTTAAAACTGACGGACTTTCATATAAACTTCCATCCCCTATTTTATTCCCTTGGGGGTAGAATTGATCAAAATCCTTTCTTAGCGGATGCCTACGTCATAACATCTATCTGCATGCCAAATTTCAGCCCGATCCGTCCAGTGGTTTGGGCTGTGCGTCGAAAATCTAAGAAGATTTATACAAACTTTCATCCCCTATTTTATCCCCTAAGGGGTGGAATTTATCAAAACCCTTTCTTAGGGGATGCCTACGTCATATTAGCTTTATGCAAGCAAAGTCTCAGCCTGATCGGTTTAAAATTGACCAAGTTTCATACAAACTTTCATCCCCTATTTTATCCCCTTGGGGGTAGAATTGATCAAAATCCTTTCTTAGCGGATGCCTACGTCATAACATCTACCTGCATGCCAAATTTCAGCCCGATCCGTCCAGTGGTTTGGGCTGTGCGTTGATAGATCACTATGTCAGTCAGTCACCTTTGAGTTTTATATATTTAGACTAGTTGTTGCGTGCTGCGCGAGCTGCAAGCAGCTCGCGTGCTAGTGGTGGTAGCTTGTTTTTTTTTTCACTTCTAAAACCCCTAAATGTAATATTAATTCTCAAACATGCCCCTAAAAGAGGTGTTTCACTTATCAAACTCTAGTTAGTGAAATGCCAAATAAAGCCCAAAAGGACTAAAGGTTTCCACTTGATTAAGCTCTAATCATTCTAAATCAGCATCTTCAAATCACTCGAATAACGATACCTACCCATTTTTAATTGTTTTCCTTCCCCTTATGACATTTTGAGAACCAATAGGAATCCTTAAATCAGTATGAAAACACTTGAGAACCAAACACTTAAGAAACGAAAATAAGATATTAAAAAAAAAAATAACTTGAGAATTAATTTAAAGATTTGGAAACCCCATAAGAACCCCTTTTTTTTAAGGATGGGAAATCATCAAATGACTTCTCAAACTCTGGGCGGAGCTGGAGTGTCAGACTTTCACTGACTAAAACCCATCCGTGTTCCTTCCTCGCCCTTTATGTTCCGGGGTTGCGGTGTCTCTTTCGAATAGGCCCGCAACCCCGGCAGGCTTCGGCCCACCCCTAATATAATCTATAAGCTTATTTAAAAACTCAGACCTTCTCGCATTAAAAAAACATTACACTACAATTTGCTTGTCGACCTACCAGCTACCGGAAAGGTCCTCTACCACCAGACAGGTTTCGACGCCTATGATAATATTTGTTGAAACACCTAATGGCTATCCCTAACCGTTATGAAGTTACAGTCCTTTCAAGTTTAGGGGAGGTTGGAGGAGGAGGAGAGGGTATACGAATTTCAACGCCCCTCAATAGTATTAAGTGAGAATTAAAAACAACCACTATGTGTGCCAGTTTCCGAGATACGATGGGGGGCGGGTGACGGGAAGGGAGAAGGGGTATATGAATGTGAAAAAAAATGTTCCAAAGCTCTCAATTTCTGAAAACAGGCTAAGGGGGGAGAGGGGGGGTGCAAAGGGGGCAGCTTTGAAAATTGTTTTTCCTTGACGAGCTTTCTCTATACGAAACCGTAAAAAAACAGAACACGGATCTCTTAGTTTCCGAGATAGGATGAGGGGGAGGGGAAGGGGGGGGAGAACGGGAGTTTTGAAAATTGATTTTATTATTTATTAAAATAACATGGAAGACTAAAACCTAAAACAAACAGATCAAGGACAGTACAATAGTCTGATCGCCAAACCAACTTTGGACCGGTCCTGGTCGCCGACCTGGTCGCCGGCTTGCTACGCCCGCCACCTGTCCACTTCGCTCCACTCAAGACCTGCCTACCACCGGAAAGCGACACGCTACGGGGTCGCCGACTCGCTTCGCTCGCCACCTCCCCCCATTCGCTTTACCGGTACCACCACCGGACAGGTTTTCAGTCGACGGCTCGCTACGCTCGCCACCTCCCCACGTTGCTCCACTCAAGTCCTGCCTACCACCGGAAAGCTACCGTGACCTTATCCTCACGCTATGGGGTCACCGGCTCACTTCGCTCGCCACCTCCCCCCTTCGCTTTACCGGTACCACCATTGGACAGGTTTTCAGTGGACGGCTCGCTACGCTCGCCACCTCTCACTTCGCTCCACTCAAGACCTGCCTACCACCGGAAAGCGACACGCTACGGGGTCGCCGACTCGCTTCGCTCGCCACCTCCCCCATTTGCTTTAGACAGGTTTTCAGTCGACGGCTCGCTACGCTCGCCACCTCCCCACTTTGCTCCACTCAAGTCCTGCCTACCACCGGAAAGCTACCGTGACCTTATCCGCACGCTATGGGGTCACCGGCTCGCTTCGCTCGCCACCTCCCCCCTTCGCTTTACCGGTACCACCACCGGACAGGTTTTCAGTCGACGGCTCGCTACGCTCGCCACCTCTCCACTTCGCTCCACTCAGGATTTGCCTACCAACAGAAAGCTACCGTGACCTTATCCCCACGCAACGGGGTCGCCGGCTCGCTTCGCTCGCCACCTCCCCACCACCACCGCCGGACAGGTTTTCAGTCGACGGCTCGCTACGCTCGCCACCTCCCCACTTTGCTCCACTCAAGTCCTGCCTACCACCGGAAAGCTACCGTGACCTTATCCTCACGCTATGGGGTCACCGGCTCGCTTCGCTCGCCACCTCCCCCCTTCGCTTTACCGGTACCACCACCGGACAGGTTTTCAGTCGACGGCTCGCTACGCTCGCCACCTCTCCACTTCGCTCCACTCAGGATTTGCCTACCGACAGAAAGCTACCGTGACCTTATCCCCACGCTACGGGGTCACCGGCTCGCTTCGCTCGCCACCTCCCCCCTTCACTTTACCGGTACCACCACCGGACTGGTTTTCGGTCACCGGCTCGCTACGCTCGCCACCTCCTCACTTTGCTCCACTCAGGACCTTCCTACCACCGGAATGCTATCGTGACCTTATCCCCACGCTACGGGGTCGCCGGCTCGCTTCGCTCGCCACCTCCCCACCACCATCACCGGACAGGTTCCAACGCCTACTATAAAATTTGTTCAAACACCTAACGGCTATCTCTAACCGTTATGAACTTACAGCCCTTTCTATTTTAGGGGAGGTTGGGGAAAGGTGGGAAGGGTACACAAATTTCACCTCCAAAGGAACCCTAAAATCGACCAAATAAATAAACCCCTCAATGTACGAAATCAATCTTATTAGAACAAAGTTAAACTTTAAAAATGGTCAACAAAGTTCCGATGAAGAGACCGAAAACAGAATGCTGCCTTTAGTTTCAACCACAATTGAAAAAGATCCTGATGTTGTCTGCTATGAACCACCATCGCAAGTAACCACAGACTACTACTGTACCACTGAACAAAGGGACACACTGGACACAAGGTCTTCATACGATTACAGCTTTAAAAAACACAACTCGCATAAATTATGTATAATTAGCGATAATAACGTGAATAACATACTAGGTATTGCTGAAACTACTTTTCCGGAAGCCAAAATTTGCCATTATTGTATGCCGAATGCAGGTATTGTGGAACTTTTAGATAAATTAGAAAAAAAACTTGTAAATTACAGCTTACATGACTATTGTTTAATTCTCTTAGGTGAAAAAGATTTCTTGGTCTCAAATAAGTACGAGGAATTAGTAAATCACATTAAACTTATACTTGAGAATATAAGGCACACCAATGTTATCTTGTGTTCTCCTAACTTTAAATTAAAATGTAATGTTAAATTATTTAACACCAGGATAGAAGCCTTCAATCGACTTCTATATCTCAGCAACCAGACTTTTAAATATACTTATACATTTGATACTAGTAAGCATCTAGATTATACACACGATTTTTTTTCTAAATACACAGGTAAAGTAAAAAACAAAGCTATAGTTATTTTATTCCAAGATTTAAAAAAATACATAAAGCGGTTCCAATATGAGGATGACAATGGCAATGATATAAATGCGATACACAATCAACATATTGAAATGAGTCACGTGAAACCTGGTACCATACCCTATTACTTTAAAAAAAGGGTTAATAAAGCTGAGATGAAGGCAAACAAATGCGACGATGAGACTCAACCAAATTCATCGCTTTCCTTAGTACCACAGGCAAATTTTTTTCGTGAATAATAATGTATCAAAAGACTATAGCAATTTAAACATATTTCATCAGAATGTTTGTGGAATTAATAATAAGAAGACTGAACTAGAAATTTATGTACAAACCCTCGATAAAAAGCTTGACTATATATGTTTAAGCGAGCATTTCTTGAACGAAAACACAGCAGTTTTATTTAATATAGATAACTACAAACTAGTCTCATACAATACCAGGAAAATTAAAAAGAGAGGAGGTAGTTTGATCTTAGGACATATTGATAGGCAAACAGAAAATGTCGACGCAATAAATAAGTTTTATAAAGTAGAATGTTTTGAAATTTGTGGTGTTAAGGATGTTTTGACAGGGTTGTACATTTGCTGTTGTTATCGAAATCCTGTAAATAAAAATTTTAAGGTATTTTTGGAAAAATTTGAGAGGTTACTCGATTACTTATTCAATAGGAAATCTATAATATGTGGAGACTTTAATGTTGACCTACTAGAGGACAGTAAAAAACGCATGGAATTTCTCAATTTGCTAAGGTGTTATAATTTTAGGCACTTAATTGATTCTGCGACTTTCATTCGTAATAGTTGTTATTCGTGTATTGACAACATAATTACAAACTTGCCCGATTCGTCTGTTCTTGGATGTGTAGTAGATCACAATGGATTGGCTGATGGGCATGGAGGTATTTTTGCCGATATTCGCCTGGATAATGTGAGCAATTTAACGCGACATAAGTATCCAATCATTGTCAAAAATAGAAGAGTTTTTAATGGTAAAAATAGTGCCCAATTTGTACAGGGTATCCGTGAAAAAGATTGGAGTTGCATGGGTATAAACACTTTTCTCAAAACATTTCAAAAAGTATTCCAAAACAGCTATAGAAAAAAAGATTATAAAATAAGCCTCCAAAAAAATTTTCAGTTTAAATGGATCACTAAAGGAATTCGCACATCAAGTAAAATGAAACGGTTCTTATGCACACGAAATGGAAACAACCTTGATTCAAGTGTCTTAAGTTATAAAAATAAGTATGTTAGACTATATAGACAGGTTGTGGTGAAGGCTAAAAAACATGCAATAATGGAGCAAATAAACAGTTCCAAAAATCTAAGTAAAGAAGTGTGGAAAGTAGTTAGAAAATGTACAAATAGAGAGAAAACGATAAAACCGGAAATTCGCCTCAAAGTCAATGATCAAATTGTAGTGAATCCAGAGGAAATATCCGACATTTTGGCAAAACAGTTCAACTACAAATGTATCTCTGGGGTAGTAGAAAAAGACCAAAATGCAGAATTCTTACAAAAGTATACAATCGGAATTAATGATGAAATGACAATTGCTTCTGTCACACCAAATGAGGTCTTAACCATAGTCAAAACTATGGAGAATAAGTATTCTTGTGGTTATGATGAAATTCCGATATCTGTAATCAAGGAACACATTTCCATACTGGCAGAGCCTCTGTGTGAATTTTATAACAAATGTATTGAGGAATCTATCTTCCCAGACCAGCTTAAAGTAGCCAAAGTAATACCTGTCTACAAGAAAGGTAGTAGAAATGATCCTAAAAATTACAGGCCTGTTTCTTTGCTACCAATCCTGTCAAAGATATTTGAAAAGATCATAAAAAAACGACTATTGGCTCATTTGCGTGAAAATAGAGTGTTAAACCAAAGACAGTTCGGTTATCAAAAAGGTGTAGGCACATCTGACGCCATGTATACCTTACTTGATGATGTTATAGGTAAATTAAATAATAAAATGAGAGTAGCCGGAATTTTTCTGGACTTAAGTTCCGCGTTTGATACTATAGACCACGAACTACTTCTTACGAAAATGAAGCATTATGGTATAAGAGGTAAGGCCTTGAAATTATTCTCTTCCTATCTCAAAAACAGAAAAATGTTTGTAGAGATTGACAAAACACAAGATGGCTCCAAAAAAGTTTATAAATCAGCAACTGTAATGATGACCACGGGCGTCCCGCAAGGATCAATATTGGGACCTGTTTTATTTATCTTATTTATTAATGACTTAATCAATTATATGAATACAATTTTACCTGACATTGATATAGTAATTTTTGCAGATGACACAAATGCCATTGTAGCAGCAAATGACATAGATAAATTAACAGATAAAATAAATGCAGCATTACAAGCTTTTCACGTGTGGTTCACCATGAACAAATTGGTAATCAATACTGCAAAGACCAATATTCTATTATTTAGAACAACAGCCCGTAATAAGGACGATTTGGAGGTCATTTTGAATGAAGATAAAATTGCTCTCGTCAAGGAAGTGAAATTCTTGGGTTTACATATAGACGAACATCTAAATTGGAAAACTGAATTGAATGCTATAAATGCATCTGTATGTTCCGCATGTTATGCTTTAAGATCACTTAGAACAGAAATTTGTATTGATCATTTGAAAATGGTATATTTCGCGTTGGTAGAATCAAAAATTAGATATAGCATAATGTTTTGGGGGAACAGTTATGACTACAATATTAAAAGAGCTTTTGTGTTACAAAAACGTGCAATTCGCACAATAGTCCGTATCCCGCAAACAGAGAGCTGCCGTGAACATTTTATTAATCTAAATATACTTACAGTGCCGAGCATTTATGTTTTTGTACTTCTGAGTAACATGGCCAAATATATGCATGAGTATGAAACAGCAGAAGAACGACAGATAAGAGAAGGCACACGGAGACAAGACATTATGCGCTATAAGGTACAGCCTAATTTAAATATTGTTAGACACGGTCCCAGATATCAATCGGTTATATTATTTAATAAGTTGCCTCTACATATAAAAAGCACTATCTACTCAAGCTCCTTTAAGAAACAACTTAAAAGTTTCCTATTGAATAAGTGTCTATATGCTGTAGAAGACCTGTAACGAAATTCCTATGTAAGTTGTATGTTTATTTCATTGTTGTATAATTATGCATTGTTGTAATACTATAATATGATGTTTTGTTTTTGTTTATGTAATTTTAATTCTTTTTAAACCATGTAATTTCAAATACAATTTATTGTTTATGAATAAATGACTAATGACTAATGACTAAATCCTCATTCGGTCGAAACCGTTTGAAGGATCGTAAACTATTGGTTCGCGAGCAGCTCGCGTCTACAAAATATTCCTGTAGGGGCAAAGTCCTAAAATCAGTGAAGACCCCTTGAAACCCCTTAAATATCCTAAAATTTGAAAAAAAACTCTTACACCTCAGTTGGATGAATCGTTTGAAACCTAAAATTCGACAAACTCATCAGTGGGATGTGAACCACTTGAACGACCCCAATCGGACAAGGTTTCAGAAACCGGAAATGACACGGCCGCCATCTTGAATTTCTGAAATGTCATAATTTTTTCAAACTAACCATAATGAAAGCTACCTGTCAGTAAAAAAACGGTGGCTAGGCTATACGTTGGCTTTGGTAGAACAAAAGAATTCGGCAAAGTCGGATCTGACCCGAAAATTCATGAACCAATAGCTCTCGGGGTTGCCAGCTGCAAGTGATGAATATGGACAAATGTCATTTGGGGCACCCCATTCTTGGTGGTTATGCAAAATTTTCATTTAAAATGTCGTCATTTCTACTTTTCTTGTTTTTGGGGAAAATCGGGAAAAATGCCCCAAAAGTGGGAAAAAATGTTGCACCAGGCAACACTCGTTAATAAACTACACGATCGGTGCGTACATAACAATCCAGTCGGGGGATGCCAGCTATCCCATTTATCGTTTCGAAGTTGGGATTTTTGGTAATTTTACAAGATGGCCGCCAAACACGCCGCCATTTTGTTTTTCTGAAACGTCATAATTTTCTGGAAATTTCAAGGATACAGGCTACCGACCGGTGTACTTGATGTTGCCAATTTTTGAATTTAGTAGAACAAAAGAATTCACCAAAGTCGGGTCTGACCCGAAAATTCAAACCCCAATGGCTTTCGGAGTTGCCAGCTGAAAGTGATGAAAATGGTCAAATGTCATTTAGAGCATCCCATTCTTGGTGATTATGTAAAACTTTTATTCAAGATGTCGTTATTTCTATTTTTCATGTTTTTGGGGAAAATGCCCTAGAAATGGGGAAATGTTTTGTACCAGGCAACACTTCTTGACAAAACACACAACCGCTTGGTACAACTCGAACCCGTCAGATGTTGCCAATCACCCGAAAAATCATGTCGAAAATTGAGATTTTTCGTCGTTTTTACAAGATGGCCGCCACACACGCCGCCATTTTGTTTTTCTGAAACGTCATAATTTTCTGGAAATCTCAGGGATACAGGCCACCGACCGGTGTACTTGGTGTGACAAACTTTTGAGTTTGGTAGAACAAAGTAATTCGCCAAAGTCAGGTCTGACCCGAAAATTCAAACCCCAATGGCTTTCGGGGTTGCCAGTTTAAAGTTATGAAAATGGTCAAATGTCATTTGAGGCATCCCATTCTTGGTGATTATGTAAAACTTTTATTCAAAATGTCGTTATTTCTACTTTTCATGTTTTCGGAGAAAATCTGGAAAATTACCCTAAAAATGGGGTAAATTTTTGCACCAGGCAACACTTCATATGAAAACACACAACCGCTTCATACAACTAAAACCCGTCAGATGTTGCCAACTACCCGAAAAATCGTGTCGAAAATTCGGATTTTTAGTCGTTTTTACAAGATGGCCGCCACACCAGCCGCCATTTTGTTTTTCTGAAAAGTCATAATTTTCTGGAAATCTCAAGGATACAGGCCACCGACCGGTGTAGTCGGTGTTGCAAACTTTTGAGTTTGGTAGAACAAAGTAATTCGCCAAAGTCAGGTCTGACCCGAAAATTCAAACCCCAATGGCTTTCGGGGTTGCCAGCTGAAAGTGATCAAAATGGTCAAATGTCATTTGGGGCATCCCATTCTTAGTGATTATATAAAATTTCCAGTCAAAATGTCGTTATTTCTACTTTTCAAGTTTTTGGGGAAAATCTGGAAAATTACCCTAAAAATGGGGAATTTTTTTGCACCAGGCAACACTACTCAACAAAACACACAACCGCTCGCTACAACTCGAACCCATCAGATGTTGCCAACTACCCGAAAAATCGTGTCGAAAATTGAGATTTTTCGTCGTTTTTACAAGATGGCCGCCACACCAGACGCCATTTTGATTTTCTGAAAAGTCATAATTTTCTGGAAATCTCAAGGATACAGGCCACCGACCGGTGTACTCGGTGTTGCCAACTTTTGAGTTTGGTAGAACAAAGTAATTCGCCAAAGTCAGGTCTGACCCGAAAATTCAAACCCCAATGGCTTTCGGGGTTGCCAGCTGAAAGTGATCAAAATGGTCAAATGTCATTTGGGGCATCCCATTCTTAGTGATTATATAAAATTTCCATTCAAAATGTCGTTATTTCTACTTTTCATGTTTTTGGGGAAAATCTGGAAAATTACCCTAAAAATGGGGTAAATTTTTGCACCAGGCAACACTACTCAATAAAACGAACAACCGCTTCGTACAACTCGAACCCGTCAGATGTTGCCAACTACACGAAAAATCGTGTCGAAAATTCGGATTTTTCGTCGTTTTTACAAGATGGCCGCCACACACGCCGCCATTTTGTTTTTCTGTAAAGTCATAATTTTCTGGAAATCTCAAGGATACAGGCCACCGACCGGTGTGCTCGGTGTTGCCAACTTTTGAGTTTGGTAGAACAAAGTAATTCGCCAAAGTGAAAAAGTCCCAAAAATGAAAAAGTTCAATATTTTTTGGGGTTGCCAGTTGAAAGTGATGAAAATGGTCAAATGTCATTTGGGGCTCCCCAAAGTTGCCAGCTAGACAAAGTCTCCATTCAAAATGTCGTTATTTCTACTTTTCATGTTTTCGGGGAAAATCTGGGAAAGTACCCTAAAAACGGGGAAATTTTTTGCACCAGGCAACACTACTCAACAAAACACACAACCGCTCGGTACAACTCGAACCCGTCAGATGTTGCCAACTACACGAAAAATGCATTTTAAAAAAGTCGTAAATTCCACCATTTCACAAAATGGCCGCCACAGCGTCCGCCATGTTGGATTTTCAAAATGTCATAATTTTTCTCAATTGCCATTGAAATGACCTACAAATTGGCCAGGTCAGTATCTTGCGACTTTAAACTCGGTAGAACAAAACAATTGGTCAAAGTCGAGTGAAAAAAGTCGCAAATTTCAAAACGTCCCAGAGCGGCCGCCATCTTGTTTTTTTTTTTTTTTTTACTTTCTTTTTAAATCACTTTAGCCCTTTTACAAAAATTACCAATCGAAATTGGCCCAAGTCCTTTCCTCGCCGAAACCGGAAATGGACTCGGCCGCCATCTTGGATTTGAATCTCCTCTATAATTTTCCTCTACTCGACCGGAAGTGCTTGTCATTTTTCCAAAACTAACCCCTAACCCATCTCTCACCCATTCCGAGAAACGGCATGTCAATGAGTGAGTGAGTCAGTGGCTTTGTAGTTTTATATAATATAAACTAGTTGTTGCGTGCTGCGCGAGCTGCAAGCAGCTCGCGTGCTAGTGGTGGTACCTTGTTTTTTTTTTTCACTTTTAAAACCCCTAAATGTAATATTAATTCTCAAAAATGACCCTAAAAGAAGTTTTCTACTTTTCAAAGTCTAGTGCATTGCAAATTAAGCCCAAAAGGACTAAAGGTTTCCACTTGATTAAGCTCTAATCATTCTAAATCATCTTCTAACTCGAATAACGAAACCTACCCATATTTTAATTGTTTTCCTTACCCTTGACATTTTGAGAACCAATATGAATCCTTTAATCAGTATGAAAACACTTTAGAACACATTTTGAAAACTAATTCAATAAAAATAAGACATTAAAATAAAATTAAACTTGAGAATTAATGTAAAGATTTGGAAACCCCATAAGAACCCCTAATATAAACTTATTTAAAAACTCAGACCTTCTCTCATTAAAAAAACATTACCCTACAATTTGCTTGTCGACCTACCTGCTACCGGAAAGGTCCTCTACCACCAGACTGGTTTCGACGCCTATGATAAGATTTGTTCAAACACCTAATGGCTATCCCTAACGGCTATCCCTAACCGTTATGAAGTTACAGTCCTTTCAAGCTTAGGGGAGGTTGGAGGGGGAGGAGAGGGTATACGAATTTCAACGTCCCTCAATACTATTAAGTAAGAATTAAAAACAACCACTATGTGTGTGCCAGTTTCCGAGATACGATGAGGGCGGTGTGACGGAAAGGGAGAAGGGGTCGCTGTTTAAGAATGAGAAAAAAAATGTTCCAAATCTTTCAAATTCTGAAAAAAAGGTAGGGGGGAGGGGGGGGGGGGCAAAGGTGGCACCTTTGAAAATGGTTTTTCCTTGTCGAGCTTCCTCTATACGAATCCGTAAAAAAAAACAGAACACGGATCTCTTAGTTTCCGAGATACGATGAGGGGGAGGGGGAGGGGGAAAATTGATTTAATTATTTATTAAAATAACATGGGAGACTAACAGCTAAAACGAACAGATTAAGGACAGTACAATAGTCTGATAGCCAAACCAATTTCGGACCGATCCTGGTCGCCGACCAGGTCGCCGGCTCGCTACGCTCGCCACCTCCCCACTCCGATCCACTCAGGACCTGCCTACCACCGGAAACCTAACATGACATCATCGCCACGCTACGGGGTCGCCAGCTCGCTTCGCTCGCTATCTCCCGCTTCGCTTTACCGATATCACCACCGGGCAGGTTTTCAGTCAACGGCTCGCTACGCTCGTCGCCTCCCCACTTCACTCTACTCAAGACCTGCCTACCACCGGAAAGCTACCGTGATCTTATCCCAACGCTACGGGGACGCCGACTCGCTTCGCTCGCCACCTCCCCCCTTCGCTTTACCGGTACCACCACCGGGCAGGTTTTCAGTCAACGGCTCGCTACGCTCGCCACCTCCCCACTTCGCTCCACTCAAGACCTGCCTACCACCGGAAAGCTACCGTGATCTTATCCTCACGCTATGGGGTCACCGGCTCGCTTCGCTCGCCACCTCCCCCCTTCGCTTTACCGGTACCACCACCGGACAGGTTTTCAGTCGACGGCTCGCTACGCTCGCCACCTCCCCACTTTGTTCCACTCAAGTCCTGCCTACAACCGGAAAGCTACCGTGACCTTATCCTCACGCTATGGGGTCACCGGCTCGCTTCGCTCGCCACCTCCCCCCTTCGCTTTACCGGTACCACCACCGGACAGGTTTTCAGTCGACGGCTCGCTACGCTCGCCACCTCTCCACTTCGCTCCACTCAGGATTTGCCTACCGACAGAAAGCTACCGTGACCTTATCCCCACGCTACGGGGTCACCGGCTCGCTTCGCTCGCCACCTCCCCCCTTCACTTTACCGGTACCACCACCGGACTGGTTTTCGGTCACCGGCTCGCTACGCTCGCCACCTCCTCACTTTGCTCCACTCTGGACCTTCCTACCACCGGAATGCTACCGTGACCTTATCCCCACGCTACGGGGTCGCCAGCTCGCTTCGCTCGCCACCTCCCCACCACCATCACCGGACAGGTTCCAACGCTTACTATAAAATTTTTTCAAACACCTAACGGCTATCTCTTACCGTAATGAAGTTACAGCCCTTTCTATTTTAGGGGAGGTTGGGGAGAGGTGGGAAGGGTACACAAATTTCACCTCCAAAGGAACCCTAAAATCGACCAAATAAATAAACCCCTCAATGTACGAAATCAATCCTCATTCGGTCGAAACCGTTTGAAGGATCGTAAACTATTGGTTCGCGAGCAGCTCGCGTCTATAAAATATTCCTGTAGGGGCAAAGCCCTAAAATCAGTGAAGATCCCTTGAAACCCCTTAAATATCCTAAAATTTGAAAAAAACTCTTACACCTCAGTTGGATGAATCGTTTGAACGACCTCAATCGGTAAATTTTTGGGAAACCGGAAGTAACGCGGCCGCCATTTTGAATTACAGCCGTCTTCAGTCAAGTAGATATCTTTGAAAGCCCTGAAAAACCTAAAATTCGACACAAACTCATCAGTGGGATGTGAACCACTTGAACGACCCCAATCGGACAAGGTTTCAGAAACCGGAAATGCCACGGCCGCCATCTTGAATTTCTGAAATGTCATAATTTTTCCAAACCAACCATAATGAAAGCTACCTGTCAGTAAAAAAACGGTGGCTATACGTTGGCTTTGGTAGAACAAAAGAATTCGCCAAAGTCGGATCTGACCCGAAAATTCATGAACCAAAATGGCTCTCGGGGTTGCCAGCTGCAACTGATGAATATGGACAAATGTCATTTGGGGCACCCCATTCTTGGTGGTTATGCAAAATTTTCATTTAAAATGTCGTCATTTCTACTTTTCTTGTTTTTGGGGAAAATCGGGAAAAATGCCCCAAAAGTGGAAAAAAATGTTGCACCAGGCAACACTCGTTAATAAACTACACAATCGGTGCGTACATAACAATCCAGTCGGGGGATGCAAGCTATCCCATTTTTCGTGTCGAAGTTGGGATTTTTGGTAATTTTACAAGATGGCCGCCACACACGCCGCCATTTTGTTTTTCTGAAACGTCATAATTTTCTGGAAATCTCAAGGATACAGGCTACCGACCGGTGTACTTGACGTTGCCAATTTTTGAATTTGGTAGAACAAAAGAATTCACCAAAGTCGGGTCTGACCCGAAAATTCAAACCCCAATGGCTTTCGGAGTTGCCAGCTGAAAGTGATGGAAATGGTCAAATGTCATTTAGAGCATCCCATTCTTGGTGATTATGTAAAAATTTTATTCAAAATGTCGTTATTTCTACTTTTCATGTTTTTTGGGGAAAATCTGAAAAAATACCCTGAAGACGGGGTAAATTTTTGCACCAGGCAACACTACTCGACCAACCACACAACCACTCGGTACAACTCGAACCGGTCGGATGTTGCCAACTACCCGAAAAATCGTGTCAAAAATTCGGATTTGTAGTCGTTTTTACAAGATGGCCGCCACACCAGACGCCATTTTGATTTTCTGAAAAGTCATAATTTTCTGGAAATCTCAAGGATACAGGCCACCAACCGGTGCACTCGGTGTTGCCAACTTTTGAGTTTGGTAGAACAAAGTAATTCGCCAAAGTCAGGTCTGACCCGAAAATTCAAACCCCAATGGCTTTCGGGGTTGCCAGCTGAAAGTGATCAAAATGGTCAAATGTCATTTGGGGCATCCCATTCTTAGTGATTATATAAAATTTCCATTCAAAATGTCGTTATTTCTACTTTTCAAGTTTTTGGGGAAAATCTGGAAAATTACCCTAAAAATGGGGTAAATTTTTGCACCAGGCAACACTACTCAACATAACACACAACCGCTCGGTACAACTCGAACCCGTCAGATGTTGCCAACTACCCGAAAAATCGTGTCGAAAATTGAGATTTTTCGTCGTTCTTACAAGATGGCCGCCACACCAGCCGCCATTTTGTTTTTCTGTAAATTCATAATTTTCCTGAAATCTCAAGGATACAGGCCACCGACCGGTGTAGTCGGTGTTGCCAACTTTTGAGTTTGGTAGAACAAAGTAATTCGCCAAAGTGAAAAAGTCCCGAAAATGAAAAAGTTCAATATTTTTTGGGGTTGCCAGTTGAAAGTGATGAAAATGGTCAAATGTCATTTGGGGCTTCCCAAAGTTGCCAGCTAGACAAAGTCTCCATTCAAAATGTCGTTATTTCTACTTTTCATGTTTTGGGGGAAAATCTGGGAAAGTACCCTAAAAACGATGAAAATTTTTGCACCTGGCAACACTCCTCAACAAAACACACAACCGCTCGCTACAACTCGAACCCGTCAGATGTTGCCAACTACACGAAAAATCGTGTCGAAAATTCGGATTTTTTGTCGTTTTTACAAGATGGCCGCCACACACGCCGCCATTTTGTTTTTCTGAAAAGTCATAATTTTCTGGAAATCTCAAGGATACAGGCCACCGACCGGTGTGCTCGGTGTTGCCAACTTTTGAGTTTGGTAGAACAAAGTAATTCGCCAAAGTGAAAAAGTCCCAAAAATTAAAAAGTTCAATATTTTTTGGGGTTGCCAGTTGAAAGTGATGAAAATGGTCAAATGTCATTTGGGGCTCCCCAAAGTTGCCAGCTAGACAAAGTCTCTATTCAAAATGTCGTTATTTCTACTTTTCATGTTTTCGGGGAAAATCTGGGAAAGTACCCTAAAAACGGGGAAATTTTTTGCACCAGGCAACACTCCTCAACAAAACACACAACCGCTCGGTACAACTCGAACACGTCAGATGTTGCCAACTACACGAAAAATCCATTTGAAAAAAGTCGTAAATTCCTACTCTTAACAAAATGGCCGCCACAGCGTCCGCCATGTCGGATTATCAAAATGTCATAATTTTTCACAATTGCCATTGAAATCACCTACAAATTGGCAAGGTCAGTGTTGCCGACTTGAAAAATCGTTAGAATAAAACAATTCGTCAAAGTGGAGTGAAAAAAGTCGCTAGTTTCAAAACGTGCCAGCGCGGCCGCCATCTTGTTTTTTTTTTTTTGTTTACTTTTTTTTCAAATGACTTCAAACCTTCTTCAAAACCTACGAGTCGAAATTGGCCCAAGTCCTTTCCTCGCCGAAACCGGAAATGGACTCGGCCGCCATCTTGGATTTGAATCTCCTCTATAATTTTCCTCTACTCGACCGGAAGTACTTTACATTTGTTCAAAACTAACCCCTAACCCATCTCTCACCCATTCCGAGAAACGGCATGTCAATGAGTCAGTGAGTGAGTGAGTGGTCTTGTAGTTTTATATAATATAAATGTACATTCGTATAGTCTACATTTTCTTCGTAGTATTATTTTATTTGTAAATACAGGGTGTAAACTGTAATATTCGGAGATAAATGAAACACAAGCGTCCGGTGGTTAGCAACGTATAATACAACTGCGCGACCACATTACCCACAACATATTATAATAAAAATATACAGAGATACTTACATTACATCCCTCTACGCTTAATTAATGCCTAGTTGTTATTTAAGTACACATACATTTTTTTTTTAATTTAAACTATTCCTACCCATCACCTTCATTTCGAAATAAAACAATATTTAATTACAGCTATCTTATAAATTACGCTTATTTAAGCTACATTGTCTTATGGCTCGAGCTTTGGGCGGTGACACGGTCGGCGAGACCAATAGTCTTTCTGGCGAAGCTGACGTAGAAGTTTCCCCCCGATTGGGCTGGCCCATATGCTCATCGACATCGTCAGGCGGCACCAGCTCCACCGGCTCCTCCGACTGCCCCCCCAAAGGAGTATCCTCCTTAACATAACTATCAGCTTTCTGAGAATTTGTGTGCGACTGGTCGCTAATATTCGTAGGTACAGAAATAAGTGATGCCCGACTCCTACTGGGGCGCTTCTGCAATTGATCAATGTGTCTATGAACCATTTCACCGTCTTTACCTAATACTCTGTAATTACTTGAGCCTAATGTGTCAATAATACGTCCTGGGGCCCATTTCTCCCCTTTCAAATACTGTCGGTACCACACGTCTTCGCCCTCATCAACAGCTTTGCCCTGCTGCCGCTGCTGGGAACGACGCACCTGCGCGTCCCTGTCTGGTTTTATAATATCTAATCGCGTACGAATGCGGCGCCCTAACATTAGCATAGCGGGACTTTCGCCTGTAGTGGAATGTTCTACATTTCTATGATAGGCTAAAAATGACCATAGGGCCCGTTCCACATTAACCTTTTCAGATAACGCTTTTTTAATGACACGTTTTAACGTTCGCACCGCATTTTCTGCCAATCCGTTTGACGCTGGATGATACGGAGCACTAAAAATGAGTTCTATATAGTTAAACTTAGTGAATTCCTCAAATTGTTTGGATGTGAACTGGGGTCCATTAATAAATAAATAAATAAATAAATAAACAGCTCGCTCAATTTGTCTATGAGTGCTGTTGCGTTAGTACTGTTTGCCTTAAATATTTCTAACCACTTAGACATGGCATCCACCACGACCAAGTATGTAGGCTCCAAGGCCTTTGGGGCCAAGGCCACATGCGCGGTGCCTGCCGCGGGGGCGCGTCCGCGTGCGCCGCGTACACCGCGCACGCGCGGCATAATTGCTCGACCGCTTCATCTACTCCAGGCCACCACACATAACTACGAGTCAACGCTTTGGACTTAACAACACCCATATGGGGTTCATGAATCATCGTTAATACTTTTTCCCTGCATTTCTCAGGAACCACTAGCCTATGTCCCCACATAACACACCCTAACTCTTCGTACAATTCATTCTTTCTATTAAAGTATGGTTTCAAATTGGCAATATCGCAGTGATGTGGCCAGCCGTCCCTCACAAAACTTAATATTTTTGACAAAAAAGGATCGCGTATTGTTTCTCGTTTAATTTCGTGATAATCTAACATGAGAGCTTCCTGCACAAAATGTAAGTGAGTTTGTTCTGGTGTACATTGTTTATTTATTTCTTTATTACACAATGGTAGCCGAGAAAATCCGTCCGCACAATTCTCATCTGTGCGCACGTATTCTATTTCAAACGTATATGCAGATAGTACTATCGCCCATCTTTGCATGCGACTAGCTATCATAGTTGGTATCCCTGTGTTGGGTCCAAAAATCGATACCAAAGGTTTATGGTCTGTTCTCAGGATAAACCGACGCCCATACAAATATTGATGAAACTTGTTGACAGCGAATATGATAGCCAGTGCTTCCTTATGTATCTGTGAATAGTTTTTCTCCGCATCGGTAAGAGATCGCGATGCGTACGCGACGGGCCGCTCCCCGCGCCCCTCCGCCCCCGGCTGGCTCAATACTGCACCTACTCCGTACGGGCTTGCGTCGCAGGTGACTATTAACGGCTTTTTAGGATCATAATGAGCTAACACTTCTGTGCTAGACAGTACTTCCTTTATTTCTAGAAACACTTTCTCACATTGTGATGACCAATACCATTTTTGTCCCTTTTTTAAAAGATTATACAATAATACCAATTTGGAGCTCATATCTTTAACAAATTTACCGTAAAAGTTTATTATACCTAAAAAAGATCTAAGTTCTGTAACATTGGTCGGACTTTGTATTTTCTTTATAGCTTCAATTTTGGAGGGGTCTGTTTTTATTCCGTCTTTACTAATAATATATCCTAAGTAACGCACCTCATTTACGAAAAATACGCATTTGTTGCTTTTTAATTTTAAGCCATGTTCATGAAGCCTTTTGAAAACAGTCTCCAAAGCAGTAATATGTTCATTTCTATTTCTCCCCCCTACAATGACGTCATCAAGGAACACCTCCACATTCGGGATGTTTCTTAATAAATTACACATTATTCTTTGGAATATTCCCGGGCTTGACGATAGCCCATATACTAATCTATTATACCTGTATAAGCCCCTGTGTGTGTTAATTACGGTTATTTCTTTTGTTTCATCCAGCTCTATTTGATTGTACGCCTGAGAAAGGTCGATTTTAGAGAAATAACGGGCGCCAGTAAGGTTAACCATAAGGTCATCTATTCTAGGTAACGGGTAGCGATCAATGACTAAGGCGGGGTTCACAGTAGCTTTAAAGTCTGCACAAATTCTCAGAGAGCCATCAGCTTTATTTACCGGTACCAGCGGGGAGGCCCAGTCGGAGCAGTCGACGGGCTCGATGACGCCGTCGCGTAGCATCGCATCGAGCTCGGTGTCGATGACGCCGTCGCGTAGCATCGCATCGAGCTCGGTGTCGATGACGCCGTCGCGTAGCATCGCATCGAGCTCGGTGTCGATGACGCCGTCGCGTAGCATCGCATCGAGCTCGGTGTCGATGACGCCGTCGCGTAGCATCGCATCGAACTCGGTGTCGATGACGCCGTCGCGTAGCATCGCATCGAGCTCGGTGTCGATGCGCTCGCGCAGCGCGAACGGCACCGGCCCGCGGCCGCGCGCGGTGAAACACCGGCGTTGCCCCCTCCCGCAACCGAAGTGTTGCCCTGCCGCCCGTGTAACGGCCCAAACCTCCGCTGAATAATTCCTTATACCTGTTAATTAAACCATTTATTTCACTCGACATTTGATCAATTTCACTGCCTACTATATGACAATTAGTGAAGTTTGGTATAGTTATATTAAGTTCCGCGAGCCACTGCCTTCCTAATAATGCGGCCGTACCTCCATTTATAATAAACAATTCCAACTCCTTAGTGCGGCCGCAATACCCGACTTTGGGCGTTATAATACCTATAGGTGTAACTTTTGATCCATCGTAAAAGTTTAACACAATATCACTTTTCTTAATTCTAATGTTTGAAATACCTATCGTAAGTTTCTTTACTAATGCACGATACAGCGGTGCCTGTATCTACTTCCATAGAAACTGTGCGGTTGTCTATTAGAATTGGCAAACTCACCGCCCTATAGTTATTCAGACATAACTGATGAAAATCCGCCTGCGGCTGCCGTTCTTCCTCCTCTGGTTGGTGATCTTCCACAACTCCGCCGTAGTGAAAGCCTCGCCCCGAGCTCCCCGGATAGCCGCGTCCGCTTCTCGTATTGTTATTTTCTGACTCATTATTCGAACATACGCGACGCAGATGCCCGATTCGTCCGCACCGACTACACTCATATTCCCGGAACCGACACTCGTTGAATCCATGGTTTGTAGGTCCGCAAGCTGCGCTTAGTCGCTCCCCTCGGTCAGGCCCGCCCGGCCTGCCGGTGCCGCCGCGTGGCGCGCCGGGCTGCCGGGCTGCCCGTGCCTGCAGTCCTGCACCGAGTGCACGGGCGCTTCCCCGCGTCCGCTGTCACGTCGCTCTCCCGAGCCTCCACTGCGGCCGCATCGCGCTCCGCCGCTTCCCCGCGTCCGCTGTCACGTCGCTCTCCCGAGCCTCCACTGCGGCCGCATCGCGCTCCGCCGCTTCCCCGCGTCCGCTGTCACGTCGCTCTCCCGAGCCTCCACTGCGGCCGCATCGCGCTCCGCCACTTCCCCGCGTCCGCTGTCACGTCGCTCTCCCGAGCCTCCACTGCGGCCGCATCGCGCTCCGCCGCTTCCCCGCGTCCGCTGTCACGTCGCTCTCCCGAGCCTCCACTGCGGCCGCATCGCGCTCCGCCACTTCCCCGCGTCCGCTGTCACGTCGCTCTCCCGAGCCTCCACTGCGGCCGCATCGCGCTCCGCCGCTTCCCCGCGTCCGCTGTCACGTCGCTCTCCCGAGCCTCCACTGCGGCCGCATCGCGCTCCGCCGCTTCCCCGCGTCCGCTGTCACGTCGCTCTCCCGAGCCTCCACTGCGGCCGCATCGCGCTCCGCCACTTCCCCGCGTCCGCTGTCACGTCGCTCTCCCGAGCCTCCACTGCGGCCGCATCGCGCTCCGCCGCTTCCCCGCGTCCGCTGTCACGTCGCTCTCCCGAGCCTCCACTGCGGCCGCATCGCGCTCCGCCGCTTCCCCGCGTCCGCTGTCACGTCGCTCTCCCGAGCCTCCACTGCGGCCGCATCGCGCTCCGCCGCTTCCCCGCGTCCGCTGTCACGTCGCTCTCCCGAGCCTCCACTGCGGCCGCATCGCGCTCCGCCGCCTCCAGTGATGATGCTAACTTCACCGCCTCCGCGTAGGTCAGCGAATCGTCCTCTGCGAACAACCTCTGTCGGATGATGTCGCTTTTTATCCCGCAGACGAATTGGTCGCGGAGGTTTTCATTAAGATTCTCCTGGAACTTACAATTCCGAGCCAACTTCTTGAGTTCTGCGACGTAATTAGCAATATTTTCCCCGCTGACCTGTCTGCGTTGCCGAAACTGATATCGTTCAGCGAGGGCGGACGGTGTCGTTTCCAGATGATTACGTAACATGTCGACCGCAACTGCGTACGTCAACTCCGACGGATTCTTTGGGCTAGCGAGATTGACCAGCAGCTCGTATGCTTCATTACCCATTGCCGTAATTAATGTTGGTAATTTTAGTTCCACACTGATTTTATTAACAATGAAATACATTTCTAGTCGATCAACGTAGGAAGACCACGCCCCGTTCGCGACATCGAATTCGGTCACTTTTCCCACCGACATGACGACTGGCCGACTGTTTCGTTGTTGTATTTTTCGAACCAAAACTATTGTCCTCCGTTCCACACGCGTTAAGCAAATTAAGGTCTCTTGTTGGTATTTGTTTCAATCTTCTGCGTTGAGCCGTTTTCGAAATCTGGGGTATCCCAAAATGTTACCGCAACAAAATCTTAAATAACTCGAGAACCGTATCACACACACATTTTGCTATTTACTAACATTTACTACGGAACAAAAGCTATCTATTCATGTATTTGGTTCCGGGCTAAACGAATTTTTGAAAATCGATTTTGCCAGGGTAACGTTTCAAACGTTACTCCAGCAAAATGTGTTTTCCTCAAATAACTTTAAAACTATAATGCAAGCAAATTTTGCTATTAGTAAGCAAATTGCTCCTCATGATAACTAACATGCTATCTAACTATTTGTTAAGGTCTCACATCTCAAATGCACTACATTTTGCCAGGGTAACACACACATTGGGCCAGACCTCTCTTTAGTGGCCGTGGCCAAGGTCGAGCAGTAGGGCGTATGGGAGGCAGTAGGCTCACGGCGATGTTTTTTAGTGTGTGCAAGCGCCACATAACTAAATAATGTACTAAATAAACCACTACTTGTTACGGATTATCAGGGGGTATTATTAATACTTGATCAGATTCACGGTATGGGATACCATCCGTACTGTTAACATGTAGAATGTTGCGTTGCATGAGACCGTACGGAACACGTATGCTGGGTAAGCTAAGACTTTTAAAACATATGAAACGCGAAAATAAAATCAGCTGTTCAGTACATTTATGTCCGCATAATGTAATAAACAACTGATTTTTTTTTGCGATTTCAGCTTTGGTCCCATAGTAAAATTTGTTTGTTATCATAAGCACAATCACGTGTTTAAGTATCGTCAATCGTGGACTAATTGCTGGTCACCCTATATTATATCAAATGTTTTAAGTCTTAGCTTACCCAACATACGTGTTCCGTACGGTATAGGTTTTTTTAGCTTTTCACAGATTTGTGTTTTGTGGACTTTATCTTCATTTTAATCAAAATTAGTCTATCGGATGCTTTTCCACCAACTCTAATACAATACTTACCACCTAACCTACCTCACTATAGGCTCTTATATATAACTTACTAAAGCTATAACTGTTGGTTATATGCCTACTTCCGTAGCTATCGCTATCGGTGTATCTTTGTACAAACAATACCCTATCTGCTTCACTTACCTGTCACTTGATTCATAGAAATTAAAGCTAGAGGTCATTAGGCAAAATCTCAAACAGACAGAGATAGTAGCCTCCCGAAGCCGGCTAGGAGTATAAATGCAAATAAAACATTAGGAAGCGTGAGAAAATAATTTATTAAGTATATCTAGTATACGATGTGTGTATGTTAGGCGGTAGGTGAGTGGTCGGGTGAGTGGTCGGGCTAGTGGTCGGGCGAGTGATCGGGCGAGTGGTCGGGCGAGTGGTCGGGCGAGTGGTGGCGCGAGTAGGCGAGGCCGAGCTCGTCCACGACGGCGCGCACAGCCGCCAGGCACTCGTCCAGCTGCTCGCGTGTGTGCGACGCCGACAGGCAGAACCTGCATGTGTACGTCATGTCTTAGTACACGTTTATCTATACCCACTGTGTTGATCCAGCGTGTCGCTACACTTATCGACTTGAGCCGATCAGCAAGCGCCGCATAAGTCCATGCAACAAAACCGAAAAAGAAGTATTTCTCTTGTTTCGGTGTGGACTCGGTTGGATCGTTACAGCATTCTCACAATATACAATAGTTGTTGGGTTGCTGCCCCGCCAGTAGCACGTTAGTCAAACGACAGCAAACTTTATTTTGTTTGCGATAAGATTGCGGTTGAAGTGTGAAAAGACTCCAGGCTGATCGAGTGCCAGCCTGCCTCGTGTCTCGTAGTCAGTGCTCGTCGCAAGTGCTACAGCCGAGCTCGTTGGGCTAAGTGTTAGTAGGTTTTTACTTTTATCAGGATTTTTCAGTAGTAGTCACGGAGTTAGGGTTTACGGCTATAAGCTCGCTTCCTATTACATGGAAGCCAAATATAGATGTACTACAGGTACATTCGTGCCTAACTTTTCGAGTATTACGAGCGTGAAGTGATGTTGCGTACCGTATGCGCGCCTTGTTGAGCGGCGTGGCGGGGAAGCCGACGCCGACGGTAGCGATGCGTCGCGCAGTGAGACGCTCCACCGTGGCGGCCATCTTGCTGAACGTGTACACCAGCAGCGGCACCACCGGCGAGTCGCGGTGACCGAACGTCACCACGCCCATCGCGCGCAGCCTGCGGGTGTGGGGAGTGTGTACTCAGTAGTGCGTAGTGCGTAGTGCGTAGTGCGTAGTGCGTAGTGCGGGAGTAGTACTGACTGGTCGCGGAAGTAGTGCGTGTTGCGGTTGAGTTGGTGCACGCGCCGCTGGCCGCGCGGCGTGTCGAGCAGACGCATGGCGGAGAGGATCTGTTGCGCGACGGGCGGCGCCATGCTGTGCGCGTAGCTGTGCGCGTGACCGTGCGCGCGGACCCACGAGATCAGCTTCTTTGATCCTGCAAGTGGCAGCGTAATGAATCACAATACTATTACGATAGCGGCAGTAAACAGAACATTAGGAAGTTTGTTATTTATAAACATAATCTTTAACCGACCCGAATGGCACAGCGGTAGTGAGGCTGCTTTACGTACTTAAGATACCGGATTGGAATCCCGGTAGGAACAAATGCTGGTGTGATGAACATGGACATTAGTTTCCGAGTCATGGATGTTTTAAATCACAACACATTTAAACAGTCTTCCGCCGCGTCTGTCTGTCTGTTCGCAATCAATTCAAAAACTACTGGCCCGACGCCTCCCACGCATATGGTCGTAATGCTACAAAATCATTATTCCAGGAAAGCATTATCTGTTTAAAAAAAACTCATTATTTAATTGAAATTTTGGTTTTTGTAATACGTAATACTATTTAGGATAGTTGTAATGGCACAAAAAACGCATTTTGTTAAAATAGTGTTCCAACTTTTTACGTGGGAGGCATCTTATTTTCATGCTGTTTCACCAACGCGGATAGTGGTTCTCGAGGAAAGTTTTAGTATAAAATTTGTCAAGTCTTTGTTTACATTGGCTAAAATATTGGAGGTGTCGGAAAAAAAGCCGCCTGGGAGCACGAAAGCACTGCCTAAACTCTTTAAAACTCTAAACGATTTAACAAATGATGTGTGGTTGAATTGTGTATCTTATATAAAAAAAAATACCTTACCTTACCTCTTAAGGATAACATAATTATATCCATTTTAATACTTAACAAAATGGGCAATTATAAAGCGGTAATTGGAAAGCTATGTACAAGCTATGTAGGCGTACAGGGTTAAAAGTAAGCCTGTACGCCTTAATGTGGCACTTAACAAATATAAAACAGGTACGTAATGCAAAGTTCCTTGGTGTAATATTTGATGAGCATTTCACTTGGAAGAATCACATCGAAATAACCAAAAAAAAAAACAATTCGTATTTGCTTTGAAGTTATTACGTCTTTGCGTACCGCCATAATGGTGTATCACGCATACGTTTGCTCAGTAATACGATACGGTATAGTTGTTTGGGGAAACTATTCCGAAATAGCGAAGATCTTCATCGCCCAAAAGAAGTGTATTCATACAATATTCAAAATGCAGTGGTCTGACTCATGCAGGCCTATATTCAAGTCGCACAATCTACTGACGGTCCCATGTATTTTCTGAGGTCCAATCCTGAACTATTTAAACGGAAACAAATAAAAGAAAACCTACACATTTAGATTTTGAAATGCGTGTTCCAAAGCTAGATTTCTTTCGGTGGAGCTGCGTTTATATGGCTCCCCTAATTAATAATGCTTTACCTAGGTCAATTACTCAACTACCCTTTAATAAATTTTGTGTTGCGTTGCGGAAGTGGTTGTTGGAAGTTGTTTAAATAAATTAGAGGTTTTGAGCATTTCATGCACATTATTTTACTCTTTTACATCACACGAATATCTTAGGGACTAATTGCAAAAAAATATGGATGCGAAAATAAAATTCAAGCGTCTCGCTTCGCGGTTGATGCAATCGCCGAGACCCTCCCCCCACAACGCACGCCATTGCACCAAAATAGATGGACCAGCATAGTCGCTTAATTTCAACTCAGAATTGTAAAAAAACTGCGTCCAAATGTTACAATATTAGACTATGGTTTTGACCCTCTCTCTCATAAGTGACACAGACGAAGTTGCGTGGGTCAGCTAGTGTATAATAAGTATGTATTTACAAACAATAATTATCTATGTATATCAACTGTCTGGTGTCCACTACACAAGCCTCGTTGCTTAGTGTGGCACTAGATGGCGCTGTGTGTTATGTCCAGCGATATTTATTTAACGTTCCCATCTCTGGGACACAGTCACATAGGTATCCGTCCGGTGAAGGGGAATGAGCTGCAATTCAGCACGCGAGCTCATCGCTGGAAGATTGTTACATAGGTACTCGTATCTTCGAATCTTTGTTTCTACTACGTGAGTACGTGTCTAGTTTTCTTTCGTTTTTTTTGTAGAGATCTCGAAATATTATCAGTACATTGTAAAGAATGAAAGTGTAGGGTCAGTAACCTGCGATGTACCCGCCGGCGGCGCCGAAGCTCTTGGTGAAGGTGCCCATGAGCACATCGACGTCCGTAGGGAGGACGCCGGCGTGGTCGGTGACTCCGCGGCCGGCGGGCCCCAGCGCGCCCACACTGTGCGCCTCGTCGAGGTAGAGCTGCAGCCCCAGCCGACGCTTCAGCGCCACCAGCGCCGCCAGCGGCACGATGCTGCCCTCCATGCTGTACACGCCCTCCACCACCTGCCATGGAAACCACCAACACTATGACAAGCGTCTTACTTGCACACATGAACATCACGCAAAAACGCTCCTAACTTTTGTCTTACTACGCCCTACGGTAGATACTGCACTATCATTCACCGGTGCCTAAATCAGGTTAGTAATCTTAACAACACAATGATCCAATGGATCAAATGACACTGTAATTCCCGGGGCAACGGTGCAGTGGACGAACGCGCCTGAACAGGAACTAGTATGATACCAGTAGGGTCGCACTCATCGTGCCAGGTACCTTACGCACGCAGGCAAGAATACGTACCAGGGAACGACACAATTGTGTCTAGACCTGCAGCATGGTGAGTGCAGGCAGGCCTAGGAAGCACTGTCACCCGGAGGTTGCCTCATACAGGACAAAATATTTTGGTAACCCAACCAAGTACTCTCCGCGAGATCGCCAGTAACGCCAAGGCGTTGCTGTCCTTTCTTCTTTCGGAGAACTGGGGTCGATCGAGTGATGTTCCCACCCGTTCGGACGCGGTGTGCACTGTAGAACACAGGAGAGGTACCAGGGGGGGGGGGGGGGAACTTGCCGTCACGTACGTCATCAAAAGTTTTGAATGCGCCATCTTATAGACGTCTTCTGAACTTTTTTACTTTAATTCACATATGACGCACTAGATGTCTCTACAAATCTACTTCGACTTATTAGTTGTTGAAAATTGCTATTTTAATTTATAATTAATTTTAATTTAATTTTATGATAATTATTGAAGCAAAAAATTCACGATATTCATTTAAATTTCTAAATAAATCGAACTACAAAAATAAATTTCTTGACGAAAAGGATATTTCTGAACGAAAACGAACGAATGAAGCGTCAATGTCAAACATCTTGTCTCGTGTCGGCAAAATAAAGTTTTTGAAAAATTTCCATTGAAATAGTTTGAATATTTCAATGTTGTTTGTACATAGTGTATAGGTTGTATTGAATTTGTATAGTGTTGTGTATTAACCGAGTTTTGTTCGGCAAAGAGTTTTAAGATTACAATGACGAAATGAAAAACAAAGTGTGTAAACAGACCAAAACTGAAATATAAGAAAGTGTACTTATTTAAAATTAATTAATTATTGGCATTGACATTTTTATTTTGTATTTTTCGTTCCTTTTACTTTATTTAATTTGACATCCTATCTAATTTTGACTTGATCTATAATTATTTGTGATTTTACCTTTGAATTGTTAAATGTAATGTTTTTTGTAAAAAAAGGAGATTTTTTGTATGATGATCCTGATCCTTTGATATTTTGTATGCCATTTGGCGGGGCACAGCTCGGATCTTACTTATTATAACATCTTCTGCATGTAACCTGTGTTCACGAAATAAATGAATTTGAATTTGAAAATTGTTTTACTTATGTTATTTTGTCTAATCGAAATCCTATTAGCTACCTATAAAATTACAAATTATCCAAAAACAACAAATGAAAATGGAGGTTTGATTAGGTATGGTTAGGAGAAAGATCTTCAGAGGGCGCGACAGTGCGACAGGTTGGCAAAAAATCCCTAAAGAGGGCTCTCTATTTCCCGTATATAAAGAAGCTCTGCGAGAGGTACTCACGATGACGATCTTCCTCCAGTGGCCCTCGGCGAGTGCGGCGCGCGCCAGCTGCTCCACGTGTCGCACGTCGTTGTGTCGGAAGACGCGCACGGTGGCGCGCGCCAGGCGCAGGCCCAGTATGAGCGAGGCGTGGTTGTTCTCGTCGCTGAGCGCGAGACAGCCGGCGCCCAGCAGCCCCGGCAGCCCCAGCGTGTTCGTGCCGAACCCCATGCCCACCACCAGCGCCGCCTGCACACACACACACACACACATACATACATACCTGACGTTACAAACCGCTCACTCGACATTTCATTCAATCTACACTCGGTTCCAAAAATAACGGGTCAGTCACATAAACCCGAATATCTCCCGAACTACGTATGCCATCCTAATGAAACGAAGACTGTTCAATTGAGAATTTAATTATACAGATAAAAATAAAATAAAACTTAGTTAGTCATATTTTTCTTAAGATTACATTTTTTTCATGATTGTTTTTTTGCTGTTTTTCGTGCAGACCGACCTCTTCAAGGTCATGTACAATTCTGGCGGTATGGGGGACGATTGCGACCTCCAAAGCGGCATGGCATATTAATGCATGATAATGCGCGTCCCCATACCGCCAGAATAGGCTTGTGTCCTAAAAAAATCTAATTAGTCCGTCAGTTAGATTATAAATAAATATTTGACCCGTATTTTTTCTTTTGTTACATAAACCAAAATTAACGAAGATACGACGCTTTTAAAATTCGCAATACGTCACGCCGTGCTATAGTTTTTAGTGCGTTGAGACGTCACGAGCCCCCACTCCCGAGTTTTGATGCGTTTTATCTTTGTCAGTACTCAGTGATTTACAAAAACAAAAAATACGGGTCCATTATTTTCCAATACTCTAACTGACAGACTAATTAGTTTTGCAATTTATTGATGGTGGAAACTAGCCTATTGTACATGACTACTTTGAAGAGGTCGGTATCGAACTCATGCAGTGGCCAGCGCGAAGCCCGGACTTAAACCCCATCGAGCACGCCTGGGACGAGCTTCAGAGATGCGTGAAAGGTCGAAACCCCCCCCCCCCCCCCCCCCCACCAATCACGCTTCCCGAGCTCAAACAAGCACTGGTGGAGGAATGGGAAGGTATCCCTCAGCACCGGCTCCGAAATTTGGTGTGCAGCATGCCTAATCGCCTGGAAGCTGTCAGAAGAGCTCGTGGAGGCAATACAAAGGATTAAATGAAGAAAGTGATGAAAAACAGCAAAAAAACAATCATGAAAAAAATGTAATCTTAAGAAAAATATGACTACTTTAGTTTTTTTTTTATTAAGAGATTAATATT
The DNA here is from genome assembly GCA_950022955.1 of Xestia ashworthii. Classification (NCBI taxonomy): domain Eukaryota; kingdom Metazoa; phylum Arthropoda; class Insecta; order Lepidoptera; family Noctuidae; genus Xestia; species Xestia ashworthii. The sequence continues at coordinate 24,542,551 of OX465558.1, read as the reverse complement.
GTGGGTGCAACTAAGTTTTATTTTATTTTTTATCTGTATAATTAAATTCTCAATTGAACAGTCTTCGTTTCATTAGGATGGCTGGCATACGTAGTTCGGGAGATATTCGGGTTTATGTGACTGACCCGTTATTTTTGGAACCGAGTGTAAATGTCACCGTAAAATTGTAAACCCGAGATTGTTATCGTAGCGAGATCGTAAACTCTCGAAAGACGATCAAACGAACATACTGCTTACAATATAACGCATTATTTTTCGGTAGATTACAATCTATCGAAGTGAAACCGTAATATTGTGAAATGCATGCGACGGAAGTATAATCGGGACTTGGGGCACCCCGACGTTAGATTGGTTAGGTTCCTTTAAACCCTGCAGACAGAAATACGCTTTTTAAACGAATATAAAGTGTCATTTTTTTTTAGGATGGGAAATCATCAAATGACTTCTCCCACTCTGGGTGGAGCGGGAGGGGGTGTCAGACTCTTACTGACTAAAACCCATCCATGTTCCTTCCTCGCCCTTTACTTTCCGGGGCCGCGGTATCTCTTTCGAACAGTCCCGCAACCCCGGCAGGCTTCGGCCCTTGCGGGCCCCTCTCTTATGCTGACATCTCTTTGAGGCGCGCGTGGAACACGAACGCGCCGTCGACACGGCCTGTCGTCTTTAGACGGACGGACGGCTAGCTAGCCCATAGCCAACCGTCCACAGGCCCGCGTCTACGGTGGCCGGTAGCCACCACGTGGCCCCCGACGCCCGGTGCGTCCCCCGCGGCGGTCGGGAAATATAAAGTGTCTTAAGGTTAGGTTACATTACTCGGTTTTTCTCAGGAATGGTGCATTATCTTTTCATGGGAGGGTACCATGGGGCAAGAGGGGCAGGAGCCCCTCTTGCCCCTCTTTTGAGGAGAGGAGGACCTCTCCTCCGCCCTCTCCACACCACGCGAGTTGAATTCTGTCGCATACATATCACAATATTACGGTTTCACTTCCATAGGTTGAAATCTACAAAAAAATAATGAATTAAATTATAAGCAGTATGTTCGTTTGACAATCTTTCGAGAGTTTACAATCTCGCTAGTTATATTACAATTTAACGGTTTTTACAATGTGACGCTGACATATGCAGGGTGTAGTTTTGCAGCCTAGTCAACATTTGGGAACTTGTCACAAGACATAAATAATAATCAATTTCAATTACGAAACCCGGACAAATCTACACTTCTACACTAATATTATAAAGAGGAAAACTTTGTTTGTTTGGTTGTAATGAATAGGCTTAAAAACTACTGGACCGTTTTTAAAAATTCTTTCACCATTCGAAAGCTACATTATCCACGAGTAACATAGGATATATTTTATCCCCGTACTCCCACGGGAACGGGAACTATGCGGGTGAAACCGCGGGACGTCCGCTAGTAATTAATAAAGCTGCTATTTTAAACTATTTATATTTGACAATCTTTCGAGAGTTAACAATCTCGCTAGTTATATTACAATCTAACGGTTTTTACAATGTGACGCTGACATATACAAGGTGTAGTTTTGCAGCCTAGTCAAAACTTGGGAGCTTGTCACAAAAGACATAAATAATAATGAATTTAAATTACGAAACCCGGACAAATAATTAATAAAGCTGCTATTTTTTACTATTTATCTTTGACAGTATTTCAGAATAACACGACAGTAATAGAATAATCATCCATTACGCCGCCACATGTCTCTGTGTGACTTTATTTTATTTAGCATAAAGTTTATAGTGGTCGAATTTTTACAGACTTTACTCTGAGGTGAAGAGTACTCGTAATGTTAAAAAAAATAGTTTTTTTTTCTTGACGTTCAGTGTAATATTATGTTGAAAAATAAATATCCATAAAATATCAGCTATAAAAATTATAAATATGCAATACATCGGAAACAATGAACAAATAAACACACCAAATAACCGTTAACGTCAGTCCCGTCATGCCACAATGTGCTTCGAATTGAAAGTTGTTGTTCATTTAAACGAAAAAAAAATCTATCCTTACAAAAGGAAAAAAACGGAAGCTGAGATTTTTTTATCTTCTCGTCACCTCTATGAACTCAATAAAAAAGTCCCATGAAAATTCGACCACCATAAACTTGATTCCACTTTAGTGTAATAGCTCATCATCATCATTCTCTTGCCCATAATTATATCAATTTATTTGAGGTCGGCACGGCAGGCACTCAACTAATAATGAAAAAAGTATTTAGCCGTAGCTCAGTACGATGCGCGATAAAAATGAGACGATCATTTCACTGTTTAGAGTAAGTAGACTTCAGAGGGGCTATTATTTTCGTGGAATAAAACTTTCGCTTCGCATTCAGACCTCTCGCATTTTGTTTTCCTCGTATGTTTACTCTATATTACGAGCTAATTTTGGCGACCTATTTCAACTCATTACAACAAACGGGAAGACTTCAGGCGCAGGACCAAAGGCGCTTCGTGTTTTGAGAGGCACGACATTTCCCCGATAACCCCGCGAAAATTTCCAAACTCCGGGGTGCTACTGAGAAATTTATTTATTTATTAAAACTTTATGCACAAATAAAAACTGTACAAAGGCGGACCTTAGGGTGAATGCAGAGACAATACATAGTAGGTGCAATAACAGAAAACAAAATAGTTAATTCTTATAACTAAAATACAATAATAAATACATATAATATATGTATTTATTATTGTATTTTAGTTATAAGAATTAACTACATGTATATGTCACCGTAAAATTGTCAAACATGTTAGATTGTAAAATAACTAGAGAGATGGTAAATTCTCGAAATATTGTCAAACGAACATACTGCTTATAATAAAACGCATTATTTTTCGGTAGATTGTAATCTCTCGAAGTGAAACCATAATATTGTGAAATGCATGCGACGGAAGTATCTCTGCCCCCATAACAGGGACTTGGTGCACCCCCACGTTAGGTTAGTTAGGTTCCTTTAAACCCTGCACTCGGGGCCCCTATTTTTTAACCAATATTTTTTAACCGATAGAGCGATCGCAACGTTCCAATGACTTTTTTGCTCACAATCACGACCTGTTTACGCCAGTCAAGGCAAGTGCCAACATGCAAACCCAGATCCTTAACATCAGAGCTAAATGGAATCACAGTGCCATGAAAGGTAACTGGTGGCACCGTTAAACCATTCAGCCGCCTCAGGGTGTTGGGACTTCCTACAATGATAGCCTGACACTTGGTTGGGTTAACCGCCACCCCGTAACGATCAGACCAGCTTTTGACTACTCGTAAATCTCGATCCAATCCTAGTGAAAGAACCCAAAAACTCTTGGCAGCCTGGGAATGATCGTGATGTTCCACATACCTCGACTCCGAGGAAGTTGGCGGTGGTCTCCTCGAGCTCCTGGTGCAGGCGCGTGTGGCCGAGCTCGGCGCGCGACGAGCACATGGCCAGCCCGTAGCGCCGGCACGCGCCCACCACGGCGGCGTGCGTGGGGCCGCCCTCGCCCTCTGCGAACCCCAGGTAGTTGTACGAGCCCAGGTTGATGCAGCGCTGCTCTGCGCCTGTGAATCTGCAAGACAACGCTCCCATTTACATCATCGTATAGCTGGACGAAACTGCTCGATATGTTCTCTCTGTGTGCTCCTAGACTCCTAGCAACTACATGTTGTATTCCACAGTTCATTTGACAGCGCGGGTACTTACTCCCGACTCCCGCTAGTTATTGTAATTGTCATCAACGTGAGTTTAACAAGTTAATGAGCCTGCAATAAACATTGATATAATGCACAATGCAACATTTACACGCTGATAAGAACTTAGTGTTATCCTAATGCGTTTCAAGGCTATATTTTGCCCACTTTTGAGAGCAAAGTAAACAAAGTTTTTGACACCGGATTACATTGTCATACAGGTTTGATTTCTGCAGCTTCGTACATAACCTATTATGTTGTTATTATGTTGCGTGGTTGAGTTAATCACTAATGCCATCACATTTCACACGGATAAACTACAAGTACACTGTAATAAATACCTTTTGATTATAATTATCTGTTGTTAGGCATACTCATATGAAGTTATGGTTTATCTCGCCACTTGTTTGTAGAGTGCTTACTAAACACTAACAACTCTCTCTTGGAAACGTACTTTATTCCTGAAATAAGCATTGTGACATCTGTACAAGATAAGGTCTGATAACCCCAAAATGCTAGGAACCATTTGTAATTAAAGTAGTGAGTAGTTGTTCTGGGGTGTTCGTGTTACGACTCTTGAATGTCGCTGTATGTATTGCAAATAGCCAGATCATGAAGTTAGACGTCCATTATGAGAGGAACAGTTGAGTAAGCGGACTGAGTGAGTGACCTGTTTGTCTAGTGGTCGCACGCGCTACTTCTTGCTTTCGATTCCCAGGTAAGGCAAATAGGTATTGGGTTTATCTATGATGTAACACTACATTGTTAAAAATAAATTAATTCTTATTCTACGAATATGTCAGTTGCAGCCCGGACTCTGGAAATGTGTCCGATTGATAGCAATAGACTCGCTCCTCTTATACATACACTTAATTATATATTCGGGGATATACATATAGGCGTGATGATATGAGGTGTTACCTGAAGCTCCAGTTGCGGTCGTCAGAGGCGCGCTCCTTGAGAGTGAGCTCGGCACCGGGCGCGGAGCTGATGGGCCGGTTGAAGCAGTGGCGCACGCGCCGGTACAGGTAGCGAGAGAAGAACGTCTCGAACGGGTCGTACAGCGTCGCGTACCCCTGTCAACAACACCGCACACATCACATATCATACATTTCAATATCATTTGTAGCTCCATCTATGTTTACCGCCGCGCTAAACTGACATATATTAAAGTTATCCGCGGGCCTGACATGACAAAACCCGACTATCAACTGTCGAGCAGTAGCCTACCAGACGTAACACCCGTGGATACCCCTTTTCTATGGAGGATGAGATAAGAAACTTTACTTACACCATGCTCCTCAAACCTATGAACATTTAAGTCGACTAAACCGTTCGTTATTATTTAATTATTGAGTTAGGTACCTATCTGCAGTTTGATTAATGTCGAAGTGATGCTGCATCAACCCACTCATCAAATCTACATTTGTTACCGCTATGCCTTAACTGGTTTACATAGTTTTAAGCATGTCGATCAATCACGGCGCGAAAAATGTCATTATTAAATAAAGTGTCGCGCGATGTCAAGTCAATCGATGATATGTACAGTCGAGTATCGATTAGATAGCGTATGAATTACTCATGACTCACACGATGCGGTGTGTCACATAGCTATCTGCTTTTCCCTGTTACAAAATTACTGATTCATCCTTAAAATAACCATCACTTTTATACATTCGGTATGAAATTAAGAATAGGTGAACTTCATACATAATTTGAAACAACAACGTATGCACGATATCAGCAAGCAAGTTTCTAGCTCTACAAAAGAATAATTATAATTAGGTACATACATCTCTATCGAACCCATCCCGGGTGTTATCTTGTGCCATTCTAATAATGAAAGAAGATTGGCTTATGCAATACTGTTAAAGCTAAAAGCTTCGGACAGCAATAGAACCATACATACATATATTATGAAAGAGACGCAACAGGCGTCGCGCGTCGGTCGGGCGCACTTGCGGACTGCAGGCGCACTTTAGCAGTTCGATAATTAGCCTGAAAGCAGCGGTCAGAACAATAACACCGCACTATGTGGAGCGGCCATGTGCTCAATTAACAAATAGTTTCTCGTATAAGTAATAACATTCTGAGTTATGGTCTCATTCTCTTAAAATCAAAACTTAGCAACCAACGTGTAACTGTAAGCTTTTTGTTTAAAACCACTTTCATTTGTTACCCAGCTACAAAAACAATAAAATAATATGATGACCGGCAGCTCGGAGTGCTCGGACTCTCGGACCCTGTTCCCAGTGCTGCCGCTGGTGGGCTACTATTTTCTTTTAAATGTATTGTTTATATTGGAATTTTAAGACATGTTATAGATGTGTTGTAACGTAAATAAACGAAAAAATAATTCTATTCTATTTATACGTAATAAATAGAGACAGCCAAAACTGGTATTTACTTCATATAACATAATAATAGCGAGATAAGGATAACATCGTGTTTCCTTCCTCAACATGACCACATCCAGGGATTACTGCACAAGTGCCCATACAGGTTATAATACCTCTCAGCATTTGTTGCACAATATTACTGCACAAGTGCACATACAGGTTATAATACCTCTCAGCATTTGTTGCACAATATTACTGCACAAGTGCACATACAGGTTATAATACCTCTCAGCATTTGTTGCACAATATTACTGCACAAGTGCCCATACAGGTTATAATACCTCTCAGCATTTGTTGCACAATATTACTGCACAAGTGCACATACAGGTTATAATACCTCTCAGCATTTGTTGCACAATATTACTGCACAAGTGCCCATACAGGTTATAATACCTCTCAGCATTTGTTGCACAATATTACTGCACAAGTGCACATACAGGTTATAATACCTCTCAGCATTTGTTGCACAATATTACTGCACAAGTGCACATACAGGTTATAATACCTCTCAGCATTTGTTGCACAATATTACTGCACAAGTGCCCATACAGGTTATAATACCTCTCAGCATTTGTTGCACAATATTACTGCACAAGTGCCCATACAGGTTATAATACCTCTCAGCATTTGTTGCACAATATTACTGCACAAGTGCACATACAGGTTATAATACCTCTCAGCATTTGTTGCACAATATTACTGCACAAGTGCACATACAGGTTATAATACCTCTCAGCATTTGTTGCACAATATTACTGCACAAGTGCCCATACAGGTTATAATACCTCTCAGCATTTGTTGCACAATATTACTGCACAAGTGCACATACAGGTTATAATACCTCTCAGCATTTGTTGCACAATATTACTGCACAAGTGCACATACAGGTTATAATACCTCTCAGCATTTGTTGCACAATATTACTGCACAAGTGCCCATACAGGTTATAATACCTCTCAGCATTTGTTGCACAATATTACTGCACAAGTGCCCATACAGGTTATAATACCTCTCAGCATTTGTTGCACAATATTACTGCACAAGTGCCCATACAGGTTATAATACCTCTCAGCATTTGTTGCACAATATTACTGCACAAGTGCACATACAGGTTATAATACCTCTCAGCATTTGTTGCACAATATTACTGCACAAGTGCACATACAGGTTATAATACCTCTCAGCATTTGTTGCACAATATTACTGCACAAGTGCACATACAGGTTATAATACCTCTCAGCATTTGTTGCATTATATTACTGCACAAGTGCACATACAGGTTATAATACCTCTCAGCATTTGTTGCACAATAGAGGCCTATCAAACCACAGTTATACAGCATTAATAATTAATAGGTACCTACTTATTAAATGACACCATCCGGTTTTAGTATAATTATTAAAAACATGTTATTATTGCCTCTAACTTGAGGTCGGCTACGATTCTACAAGTAAAACTATTTACCTATATATATATGGTCAGAGATACCGTATTTTTTCTACCATTGACTAGTTCGTGGGGACATCTCAGCCGGTTGGAGTTCGTATGAGCCGACTCCCCATGCTATGCTGGGTAGCGTGGTGTGGTAACACTTGGTGCGGCTTTGGTTACAGGGGTGGCGAATCAAGTGGCGGTCTTTAAAAAAAAAACTTGAAACAGTTGAAATCGACCACCATCACAGATATTAGTAAATATTATATTGTTTCTACGTAAATAAATATAATATATGTTAGTACGAATCTATGAATTTCTACGGGCCAACTAATTCTGATGTAGTTTCACGGTACCAATCACATTTGTGACAAATAATAATGTGACGTACTTTAACTGGTACTGGTATCTGGCGAAACAGCACAACGTTTTATCTGTGCTGTGGCCTCGGCACTGACGTCAAAACAATCTGTGATCATTACTGTAATGTCTCACTACATGACTACACTGTCTGTAATGTTCTAAACTTGGTACATACTCGTACTTTGCTTATGCAGCTGTAGTTTCACAAGACGATGGCATTCAACATTTTCATAATATTGTCAACCATGCCTGTTATCTGAACTTTTCAATGACTAGTAGCCGCTCCTTGTGTTAGGCCGTTAGTTTACTTGGCAGTGAGCTAATGATCGATGTCTGGTGCAAACGAGACGGCTGAAGTTCTGACAATTGAACGTAACATTCCCGTGAAGGCATCCAATCCCACACTAGTAGCAATGCCGATGACGCGTCTTGCGAACACCCGCACTAATGTTTAGACAACAGACAGTGCTGTTTAGTGTAGCGTCGTAGCGTGATCAGTTTTTATTTCCCGAGACGGTAGTCTCTACTCTCCTTGAAGTGCAGTCAATCGGCGCATTCGAAACGAAGATATTGTTTACTTAACAAGATTGGCATGCAAAATCCAACACGTACTTACTAACAAATCAAAGATGTCTACAAATCGGAGATGACATGACACAGTGACAGGCATAAAAACACAATTATTCATTTTTGTATTTACATTGAATTCGGATGGTGTCGATGTCGCAACAATGAATAATGTGTACATTAATCAAGCACATGTTTTTCCTACCACACAACTTAATGCTTATTGAGGTTCCGGTACACAATGGTAAACCCAAGTAGCAAAATAATGTCGTATACTTAAATAGTACAAAAACGTTTTTGATTTAACTTTCAGCCTTAAGAAAATAGTTTATACTTACGTAAATAAAACGCGGGTTTGGGCACAGATTATAATTATAACATTTAAATTGTGTTAGGGTCCTTTTGCAGTCGCATCAGTGACAATAACGTTGAGTATTTAATCACGTAGACATTGCAAGTATAACTAGGTTTGTAATAGTTGGCCGTAGTAACTTTACTTAACTTTATAACATATATGTATAATAACCAATTGACTTATATAAGTTAAATAAGAATAACGTTTCAACATAAAGTTACTTTTTTTTTTTCATACAAAGTTTACCCCCCCTTTTCACCCTTTTTTCCAAAATTGTACATAATTTCTTTAGCCTAGATGTTATTAGAATAGAATAGAATAAGAATGAGTTTAGTTAAATATATTAGTGAACATTTCCTCAAAATCCGTCCAGCAGTTTTTACGTGACGCGCGGTCAAACAAACAAACAAAACTTTAAAAATGGTTTAAATATGTTCAGTTACCTACTTATTTTAAGTCACCCTGGCCGGTTTTTTTTTAGTCTTCAATGTACAGATTTTTTGGTCTCAACGATTTTATTTTATGTAGATGCGTCGAACTGAATACAACTGTTTAGCTGCAGAACTGTTATAAAGCCCTTACATGTCTGATAGTTGTATAGTTCCAATATTATACAACGTTTTTGCTAGTTGGGAATAAACCTGCAGTGACGCAGATTCGCTCATTTTCATTTTTAAAGTTTTTGAGACTTTTGTTAAAAACTAGTTTTATTAAGGTTTTATTTTTTCTTATTATAGCGTATAGTATTCTACTAGTCAAGCTCTTTCACTTGATCCCCATATTGAGGGATTTGTTAAATAAATATGTAATTCGTCAATTTGGCGGACTTTTATGGCGGCGGCCATCATGGACCGATTTTCTTCAAACATAGCTAAGTACACTCCCGACTAATTCACCATTCAAACAAAAAACAAAATCAAAATCGGTTCATCCGTTCGGGAGATACGATGACACAGACACACACAAACACACACACGTCAAACTTATAACACCCCGTCGTTTTTATTCGTCTATGTCATACATTTTGTAATGAGCCCAGTATAAAATAGTACACACTAGGCTTCTATTACACCTTTGTGATCTCTCGATTGTGCTAGCCATGCCTTCTTTACTTATAGCACAAGAACTTCGACGGACATATTGACGACGTTATTGTCATCAACCTTGACACACCAAGCGGCCTAGTCGACGATGACGCCTTGTCAAATTATCTTTATGTAAGCAATTGATGATTGCCTTGGTGGCTACAAATTAAAGTGAATCGAGATTCTTTACATGATAAACCAGACAGTGCCCAAATTAGGTCACTGAAGACAGTTTTTTAAAGCTTAGTAATCAAGTAAGACATACTCGTACTTAGTAATCAAGCAAGACATACTCGTACTTAGTAATCAAGCAAGACATACTCGTACTTAGTAATCAAGCAAGACATACTCGTACTTAGTAATCAAGCAAGACATACTCGTACTTAGTAATCAAGCAAGACATACTCGTACTACGGCGACCCCAAATATATTGGGAGATGAGGGAAGGAGAACGGTGATGATCAGAGTCCAGCAAGACATTGTATGCACTTTATAGAGTGAGATATGCGCTCGCATGACTGTGTGCACTGAGTAGCTGGGTGAAAGCGGAACACACGTATACTGTGCTGATCATGTTACAGTTAAAGGAGTCTGCCCGGTACGCGACGGTGTTGGCTAGTTCATAGTTACAGCACGCTCATGGTATGGTACGGTGCAGTGGGCAGAATCCTGTTAGAAGAAGTTACGCCTGTGAGTATTCAGTTATCATTACTAATGGTGATACTTTAATAAATCAATGTTTTAATACTTAGTGGCAATTAATATAACAATAACATTTATGACTGGGGCTATGGATGGACTGTGATGTGTTTTTGAGATCTGATGTGAGAACATAATTATGTTCGTACAAATCGTAATCGTAATCGTCTTGACGTTATAATATTTTATCAATACATTTACTTTGAAAATTAATAGTCACGGACTACTTTCCATATTGCGTTTCTTCACGAATCTCCTACAGTGCCTCGACTGCGAATGGTTGGTGGCTGTCTCGAGCGTTTAATCGTTTATTGTTTCCCCGATAAGGAGACCGGCCAGACCCTTATAAGTGGAGTCCACAAGTGAACACATTGTGCACAATGTGGCAAATGTCGATGTTTGCAACTGAATTAACAGTTAAGTCAACACTTAACCACTGCAAGCAGACAAGCTTCCAGAGATTTCAGACGAAACATACTAATAATCATTTTAGTATGTATGAAAATAAACTCAAGATTTAGAAAATTCATTTTAAGCATAAAGGAAATGAATTAAAAAAAATTTCATGTACTTTAAGATAATTAGGTAGATACTTAATAATGATTACCTAAGTATCTTAATGGTCGGTTAAGCAGAACTATCTAAATCAATCATTAATTACTTAACAATTTACAAAACTACTGAGCGAGAAGGTTATTTATATGCAAATTATTAATTATAAAATAATAAAACTATATTTGTACCTATAGGATGTAAAAACGTCTTGACGAAGCCGAAAGGCACTTGTTCTCCCGTCATGCGTCATTGCGATCATTTTTTTGTTCTACACCATACCTGGGAATCGTATAGTTACGGAGAAATTGGGGATCAAAGTTTCAACTATTTAACCAGTTTTATTTTAAATACAAGTTTTTATTGTAAGATTTTACTTTATTTATTTATTTATTCAAACTTCATGTACAAGAGTGGTACATAGGCGGACTTAATGCCACAAGGCATTCTCTACCAGTCAACCATTGGGTCAAATATGACAGCATTGTGGTAGAGGACAAAAATCAATGAGAACAATGCCATTTTGTTAACAAATCGAAATAAGTACATAAATAGTATACATACTAATACACATATATTACAGACTAGCTTCTGCCCGCGACTTCGTACACGGATCCTATTGCTTTTGCCAGCGACACCGGGTTCGTCAAAATCGAAGATCTGAAACGTCTAATTCTAAGAGCCCGGGGACGGGAAAATAATGGATCTTTCCCACCTGAGCAACACATACCGTTTGTTTCTTTTTGCCATTTAACAGCTTCACAAAAAGTAAAATTTTGAACCATACCTCCGATGGCGGAATATGTGGCGTATTCAATCATAGGAGTATACGTAAATGAACTCCGTTTCTTATCAACCCAAGGAAGGTCATCATGCCCTACGGCTATATCTTGAGACACCCGATTCTTCAGATGTTATCGACATTCTGTTCAGAGAATGTCCAAGTCTTCGCGCTCTTCTTCTGTCTCTTCATGCCGTACTCCAGCAATTCTTTCTCTCTCACTTTCTAACAGATTATGAATATTTTGTTGTGCGCGTGTTCGGCGCTCTTCTTCTGTCTCTTCATGCCAAAAACACTCAAATAACATAAGCTCGAAGACATATTTATTCGATAAAATAAAATAATAAATGGGAGTTTTGGCCAGTAGAGTCAAATTTTCAATGATATACCATCGTCATCGAAAATCGAAAATCAGTCCTAAACTGTTACCTCCTTAACCGCGTGGAGGTACTCCCAGTTTTTGTCATTTTATAATTATACAGGGAAATTAGTGATAGCTTTGCAATAATTTTCACATCAGATGTTTCTGATCTTCGATTTTTTATAAGTCAACAGGAAATGCCCATCAGACCGAACAACTTTTGCTAAGACGTCATTCCTATATGCGTTATGGTGTAGCTGGGCTATTGGAGTTCCACGACAGGTGTCCCAGATCTTCGATTTTTATAAGTCAACAGAGAGGGCTTATCAGATTGAACAACTTTTGCTAAGACGTCATTCCTATATGTGTTATGGTGTAGCTGGGCTATTGGAGTTCCACGACAGGTGTCCCAGATCTTCGATTTTTATAAGTCAACAGAGAGTGCTCATCAGATTGAACAACTTTTGCTAAGACGTCATTCCTATATGTGTTATGGTGTAGCTGGGCTATTGGAGTTCCACGACAGGTGTCCCAGATCTTCGATTTTTATAAGTCAACAGAGAGTGCTCATCAGATTGAACAACTTTTGCTAAGACGTCATTCCTATATGTGTTATGGTATAACTGGGCTCTTGGAGTTCCACATCAGGTGTTCCAGATCTTCAAATTTATTCTCTCAGCAGAAAATGCTCATCACGTGGAACAATTTTTGCTATGGTGTCATTTTTGTATCTCTTATAGTTTAGCTGGTCTGTTGCGGTTCTACATCAGGTGTTCAGGTTTCCAAGATAAATTATAGCCTACTAGCTTCTGCCCGCGACTTCGTACGCGGATCCTGTTGCTTATGCCAGCGACAACGGGGTCGTCAAAATCGAAGATCTGAAACGTCTGATGTCGAATGAATACTAAGAGCCCGGGGAAGGGAAAAGCGGATCTTTCCCATCTGAGCAACACATACCGTTTGTTTCTTTTCGCCATTTAACAGCTTCACAAAAAGTAAAATTTTGAACCATAATATGTGGCGTATTCAATCATAGGAGTATATACGTATATGCACTCCGTTCCTTATCAACCCAAGGAAGGTCGCCATGCCCTACGGCTATATCTTGAGACACATCCGATTCTTCAGATGATATCGACATTCTGTTCAGACAATGTCGAATTCGATCAGAATTCAAACGTTCGTTGCGCTCTTCATCTGTCTCTTCATGCCGTACTCTATTATTTTGTTGTGTGCGTGTTCGGGGCAATGTATGATAATCTCGAGCAGCAGTTAGTCGCGCATCACGTTCATCACTCGTTTCAAAAGACCTGTTAGTAGATGTGCGAATACACTGAGAACTCAAGCGTGATTCTGTATCGGTAAACGTTTCCGACTCGCGAGACAATGCATGACGTACACGATCAGCCAGTCGCGCATCTATTCTTCACTGGTCTCTAGAGATCTGGATGTAGATGCGTAAATACGCTAAGAACGCAGGCGTGCTTCGCGATCCGAAGAGGTTTCCACGGAGCAAGTTGCAGCCTGGTGTTCTCGAACAGCATCAAGTCTCTCCTGACGCTCTTCGGTAGATTATTGGGATCTTATGATCCTCAATCTTGTAGCTCCTTAGGAACATTGGGAAAGATTTGACCTCTTTCTAGGCATGGTTATAGTTTTGTTGTGAAGATATCTAATCAATTAAAATCTAATTGACTGCTCCCCTGCGTTACCGGGTAGGCTACCGAGTCACGAAGATAAATGGAAAAGGAAATTCAACACTCAAATAACATAAACCCTAAGACATATTTATTCGATAAAATTAAATAATAAATGGGAGTTTTGGCCAGTCGAGTCAAATTTTCATTGATATACAATCGTCATCGAAAATCAGTCCTAAACTGTTACAGCCGCGCAACCGCGTGGAGGTACTCCCAGTTTATGTTGAATTTTTGTGAGAATAATGCATGAGTCCTGTGTGAAATAAATTATATGTTTAAATAGTGTAATTGGCTCCGGCCGTTCTATTTAAGTAAGTAAATAAATAAATAAATGTTATTTTATACAGTGAAATTAGTGATAGCTTTGCAATAATTTTCACATCAAATGTTTCTGACCTTCGATTTTTTCTAAGTCAACAGGAAATGCCCATCAGACCGAACAACTTTTGCTAAGACGTCATTCCTATATGTCTTATGGTGTAGCTGGGCTATTGGAGTTCCACAACAGGTGTCCCAGATCTTCGATTTTTATAAGTCAACAGAGAGTGCTCATCAGATTGAACAACTTTTGCTAAGACGTCATTCCTATATGTGTTATGGTGTAGCTGGGCTCTTGGAGTTCCACATCAGGTGTTCCAGATCTTTAAATTTATTCTCTCAGCAGAAAATGCTCATCACGTGGAACAATTTTTGCTATGGTGTCATATTTGTATCTCTTATAGTTTAGCTGGTCTGTTGCGGTTCTGCATCAGGTGTTCAAATTTCCAAGATAAATTATAGCTTATAGCTGACCAACGCAACTTCGTCTGCGTCACATAAATAAGAGAGAAACGAAAGGAAAAAAAAAACCCGTTTTTGCAACATTTTTCATTCCTGCTCCGCTCCTAATTGTCGTAGCGTGATGTTATATAGCCTAAAGCCTTCCTCGATAAATGTGCTATCCAACACAAAAAGAATTTTTCAATTTGAACCAGTAGTTCCTGAGATTAGCGCGTTCAACCAAACAAACAAACAAACAAACAAACAAACAAACAAACTCTTCTGCTTTATAATATTAGTATAGATATGTTGCCCAGACATAATATCTATACAACGAAAAAAAAATCATTCAAATCCGTCCAGTACTTCCGAAGATTAGCGTGTACAAACAAACAGACAAACAGACATACTTTTTTTTTTGGATTCGTACTCTATTACTGTTTCTAAACTCCCTTCAATTATTATTTTTTAAATATATTCAATGTACAGACACAGCTTTTTTACTCTTTTATTATATGTATAGATAAGATGAAATAAACTAATACATATTAAAATACATACAAATAGTTCAAAATACGAGAAACCTCATAATAATTACTACGACTAGCTTGTGAGTCATTTAGCCTGACTTCAAATAGTACTTCCGAACTGTTCGTTTGAAAGCCATTTTGCTTTCAGCTTTTTTAATGCCAAGGGGTAGCGCGTTCCATAGCTTTATAGTTGAGACAGCATAAGAAGCGGACATAAAACCAGTGCGATGTGAGGGAATTTCAAGGAGTAGGTTTTTGGAAGCTCTAAGGTTACGACTATGTGAACTGCCCAACACTTCTCTTCACTACGAAATATTCTTTTATATAATCGGGAGCACAAGGATCGGTCAAAATAGTGAAGAGCATACAGAGAGATCTGAGGGACCTCCTGAGTCGGATAGGCAGCCACTTAAGCTGAGAACGGTATGAAGATATGTGATCGTACTTACGTCTGTAGGTCAAAAATAAACCGAATGCAATTATTGAGAAGGCGATCCAATTTGTTTAAAAAACCACCTCCACGAGCACAAACTGTAATCACCTCCACGACCCCCGTACTATTCAATCCATCCATCAGTACATTTCATCACCGCTCTGTTTTCACTTTGTATGTTTTGTTGTTGTACTGAATGCATGGTTGCCGTTTGTGAGTCGATTTCCATTCCGCCCTGTACATACGTTTCCTACATTAAAATAATTCAATATGTATCTCTCTGTCTGGAGTTTTGGACAAAGACTACAACGTAAAGTTACATACCGCTTTGGCACACAAATGTCAGTGCCAATTGCACCCCATAAAGTGCCTGTAGAAATCAAAATAATAGCTGAGCGTGAAGCTTACAAAAAATAATGGATGACAAATAGACATATTATATCGAGTAAATACAACAACTTTGCTTACCACAATAGTAATGAACATGTTGCTGATGGCGTAAACAACACCGCTCACACACTCGACTACACCCATTTGTGATACAGTACTAAGTGCAGGCCGGTGGTGCACTGGCTACCAGCTACCAGTAGCGAAGGGCACCTGTGTGTGATCGTTACGGACCCACACCCAGATATGCATCCACTACCGAACCACTGGAGCGAAATAAAGCATAACTATTCTATTATATTAATTAACCACAACAATTTTGTCTAGTCCGGTTATAAAAAGTTCAGATCAAAATCGGTCGCTTCAAAGTCAACATTATTTTACATTATATTAAGGCTGATGGTGATGCTCCAAGGTAGCCCGCGAAATTCAAATTTTCTTCTTAGGATCGACTTTGACCGTGAAAAATCCGTTCCTCGACTCTTATGAACTTGGAGGGTTTATTGATGATTCTGATGATTATAATTCTGTAACTACATACGTCTTACAGCCGCGACCGATATGTTTATCAACAAACAACTTGGCACTGCCCTGCAAAGTGCAAAAAAACGTAGGAAAATTTGAATTTCGGGCCTCCCTGACGTTAGTACGCTATGATGGGATCATTAACGAAATAAGTCTGTGTTTTGTGTTTCCCCCATAGAGATTTTGATCGTCACAGAGTCATCACATCATAGGTACTTCCAAACAGGTTATCTGTAATATCACATGATTGCGTCCTAGCTGTGGTCTTCCTTATTTATGACGAAGAGATAGACATCTGCAAATAATATATTTCAAGCCCTCAAACTGGCACTCTCACAGTCTCACCCTCAAACTGCATTCTCAAAATCAAAAAATTGCAAATCTGTTTAGTCAGTCAGTATTGGAAAATAATGGACACGCATTTTTTGTTTTTGCAAATCGTATATTAAAACAAAGATAAAACGCAACACAATTCGGGAGTTAGGGCTCGTGACGTCCGAACTAGCTAAAAATTATACCAAGGCGTGACGTCTTGAGAGTTTTAAAAGCGTCGTATCTTCGGCAAAAAAGAAAAAATACGGGTCAAATATTTGTTGATAATCTAAGTGACGGACTAATTATTATTTTCTTGTCGTGATTATTGGAAAGAAACCAAAGAGTTTATAGAGAAGATTCAATTAATCGACGAGTGACATTTATTCTATACTAATATTATAAAGCTGAAGTGTGAAATTAAAAAAATATTTTTGTCTTAGTTAGACCATTTATTGAGGAAGTTTATCTATACATACATAATTATAAAAAATGAATCCCTATTTCCCTTGGTCACGGCATCACGCGTGTACGTACGGCTGGACCGATTTCACTAATTCTTTTTTTGTTGTGTTTGTTATTGTCAGGAGAAGGTTCTTATGAAAAAAAAGGTAGTAGTAGGTAGGTAGTAGTAGGTAGGTAGGTAGTAGTAGGTAGGTAGTAGTAGGTAGGTAGTAGTAGGACAACGTCTGTCGGGTCGGCTGTATATATATAACATCACGTTACGACCAATAAGAGCGTAGCTTACATGAATTTTTTTGTAAAAACGGGAATTTTTATCACTTTTGTGAGCTTTTTCTCTCATATACCTACATGTGACGCAGACGAAGTTGCGTGGGTCAGCTAGTCAAATAAGTGACTGTTTGTAATTTAAAAATAACAGCTTTTTACTGAATGCATATTGAAGTATAAATATACAATACTTATAACAAAAACCTTAAGAGCGCGTATCCCAAAACCGACTTCAAAAAGAAAAAGTGAAAAATAACTTTAGCTTCTGAAGTCGGTGACGTTTGTATGATTGATTTAATTTTTTTGTCACCGACTTCAGAAGCTAAAGTTATTTTTCACTTTTTCTTTTTGAAGTCGGTTTTATTTTTTGCAAAAAAGTTTTTATTTTTCACTTTTTAGTGGTTCACATGGAAAGTGCATACCGTTACAATTACAACAAGCCCAAACACGACTAGGATACATTGTCTCATTATGGAGTTCCGTGACTCTTGGCTTCATCATCAGATCTGATGGTAGAATGGTTCTTATCAAACGCAAATGCTTCACTTGTTGTAGAAAATATAAAAATTGCTGTACGTTATCCTATAAAATTTGAAGAGTTCCCTCGATTTCGCCAAGATTCCATCATCAGATCCCGACTTGGCGACTATGGGACCAACTTGGAAGTATACCCTTTCAAACAAAAAAAGAATTTTTCAAATCGGTTTAGGCGTCTTCGTGTAATCGGGTAACATACATATAAAAAAAAAAAAAAAAAAAAAAAAAAATACATACAGTCGAATAGAGAACCTCCTCCTTTTTGGAAGTCGGTTAAAAAGTTGGCAACGTCGCAAATAGCTGTCAAATATTTACATGTTTTAATTAATTTGGCAATTTTTCTGTATGAAAATAAGAAATATGGCTCTGTAGTGCACTAAAAAATTGAATATGAATTGCAATTAAAACCCTAAATTTGATATTGTAAACGTTTCAGGTGTAAAAAAGGCATTTGGCAAGTGCCCAAATACTTTTTTTACATCTAAAACTATCTATTCGGTATTACGATATTAATTATTGCATTTCCTAATCAATTTTTTAGTCCACTACAGAGCCATATTTCTTATTTTCACACAGTAAAATTGCCAAATTAATTTAAATATTTGACAGCTATTTGCGACGTTGCCAACTTTTGGGATAATGAGGAAACCATCTGAAAGATATTTGTCGACGGCATGTAAAGCCCACTCAGAGGCTTATAGGCATATAAAAACTCTGGCACCAGGTACTAACCACACTATTATAGAAAGAAAGAAGAATAACGAAAGAATAGGTTTTTTGTCTGTTTGTTTGTTTGTTTCGGCTAATCTCCGAAAATCGGTCTGATTTTGACGGGACTTTTACTGGCAGGTTACTGATGTTATAAGCAGTAACTAAAGCTACTTTTTGTTAGTTAATATTTTTATATTAGTATTCCGTGCACAAAAATTAAAACCTTTTACATTGTTAACAAAATAACTCAAATGGTGAAGTAATATTTTTATAATAATTTCACAACAGCTAGTATACATAATAAAGGAAATGAGAATGGGAGCGTCCAATATGTACGCCTGACCTTTTGTCAAACCTAGCAAGTCATATAGACATCCTGCAGTGCGGTGCAGCTCGCGGACTAGGCGCACTTATCATACCTTGCGAAATGTGGGATTATTATTGTACACCTCTGTCTGACCATTATGTTCTGCTTGACCAAGATATTGTCGTTGTGTGGTGTTGGAGTTGGCTTACTGGTTGAAATTTAAAGTGTATCATGTCTTCCAAGCAGCACAAATCCTGAAGTCGTTAAATACCTATAAGTACTTCTTATGCTGGGGCCACACTAACGTGAAATGCCATTAATTATTGCGAAAATGTACGCATTATCGCAATAATTAATGGCATTTCTCGTTAGTGTGGCCCCAGCATTAGAGTCTTAAATATAAGATCCTAGAGACCTACTTCGATGGAAGCGAAATGGCAGGCGGGTGGCAGATATCGGCGCTCGGCAGGTACAACAATAGTATCGCTCGCATACACTCACCGATGCGGTCATGTGAGGCTATTCCGTACATTAATGTCACTGCTTATCATTAACAACGTAGCGCGTAGGCCTAGGTCCTAGGTGACCGATGTTGCATTAAGTACAAAAGGCTTACTCTGCCTGAATTCCTAACTGAATGACACTATTTACATGGCTCCATGCTCCATTTCATAAGCTCACTGTATAATATTCGACGACGGCTGGCCGACACCATACATCTTTTACAGAACAGTTGTCAGGTCATCTGAACCCACAGTACCACCAGAGGTATTTATGGGAATTTGCATTGTTACTAGTAAGTACCATTCTGTAGTAGGTATAAGCAAATAGTTAGAATGGTTGCATACCTCTCTATTCTTCTCGGTAGCGACCTTGGGCTTGAAGAGCAGCTGGTTGACGAAGCCCAGGAACATGAGGATGTAGAGGCCGACGTGCGTGAGCGCCGCGGTCAGCAGCGTGCACTTCTCGAACGAGCCGGGGAACGTGTCGTACGCCGACCAGTCCATCTTCGGCACGCCTCTACTCTCTGACATTAACTTCTGGAAAGCAATATGACGGGTTTAGGACACTTTAGGAGGACTCTGGTGTACTGGTAGCAAGCGCTACTGCTGACCATTAAGGTCCTGGTTTCGATACCCAAGTCGGGCAGTGTTATTAGAATTTGCCAGTTAGTAGCATCAGTCAACATCACCGTGGCCATCCAAACTAACAATCAGATGCTTACTGGTACATCAACATCGGACGCTTGTCCGATGTTTATGTACCAGTAAGCATCTTGTTTGAATACATTTGAACTGCTTAGTTCAAATGTATTCAAACAAGATTATTACCCAATTAGTATTCCGACAGTAACTATTATTTATTGCATAAGTATATTATTTATGGTGAATTTAATATGTTCCGCTCGTGCACCTTGATGTGTCGCGGATCAACAATCGAATTAAGCAGTAAAGTTACCTTGCGTAATTTACATTTACATTATATGGAAAAATATTTTAGATCTTTTTTACACACAGTTTAGCTTTTGCCATTAGGCACGAGTCACAAAGAATAGAATAAGTAATGACTTCGCTGGGTTGGAGTGTGGACTACCTAGTGAGGATTTATTGCGTTTTTTTTTAATCGGCTAATGTAGCATAGAGAAACCATTTAGCTTCCGAGGAACGAACATGGGTGGGTTTTAGTCAGTAAGTCTGGCACTCCCTTCCGCTCCCCCAGAGAAGGTGAAGTGAGGTCTTTTAATGATTTCCCATCCAAGTAAAAAAAAAACCCTAGCAAGATAATCATGTCAGCAGCATGACAAAATAAGATAACACTACTCCAGTGAGTGTGTATTTCAAGTACCTTTTATTTAATTTTATCATTGTTCAACAAAACAATAAATAAAATGTTGTATGGGAAAATGTCTTAGGGAAAATGTCTTATATTAGTAGATACATGTTGGTAGGTATTATTTCACGAGGGTATTCCCTTCACAATGATTAGTTATTACAGCTAGATAAATAGGTTCACTCTTATGCTCTTCAGATGTAATTGCTTCAATAAATAAATACTTCCTGTTTTACACAAACAACAGTGGTAAGCCTGAATATACGCTTGCTGTTCATTTTGTTGGCTTCTTTCAAAAGATTAGCAGACATTACCTGTGCATGTAGAGGCAGTATTTGAGTAACTCAACGACAGACTGTGATTCTGATAAGTGATGTTGATTGTTTTCAATTATTGCGATTACACCGACCATGCCCCAAATAAATAATAATTATAATAATAAAATATCGATTTCTTTTCTCTACGCAAGTTACTTAATGCTAAGGGTACAGTGGAGCACAAGCAAGGAATAACTTTGTGAGAGACTGGTACTTGAAGTAGGTCTCTTTAGAAACCTGTATTACATATTATTATAAATATCACCGTGAGCGCTGTCAAATGACCTGATGACAGCTCTTAGCTGTCATAATCGTGAAATCTAAATCAGAACGCAAAATATTGATGTGAGCGCTGTGAGCGATAATTTTCTAGAACGGAATGAAGCCTTGACTTTGCCTAAAATATCACCACTGCTGTCAAAATAAAAATGGACCAAATTTTCAAAGATGCAGTATGACATCGGTGAACCCGTGTTGTCCCCATTCCTACATAATTTTATTTTGAATTAGTTATTGTCTCAAACAGATCATAAATACATTTATTCATTTAAAAAAATACATGTATGTGTGGTATGACTATAATTCCCATTCCTTGAATTTTAGGCCCATTTGCAAATAGGTTGTTTTGCTAATAGAACCATTTACTAATGGGATGTTTCGATATGGAGCCATTTAAGTATGCCACAATCTACATTAAAAATAGCCTTGTTGGCTGTATGTGACAGCTAAATGTACCAAACTGCAGTGTGAGCAACATAGTATTTATGCTGTAGAATAGTAGTAACTTAGCGTGAATGTCCATAGAATTTATTTTGTTTTCTCTCTATTAAATTTCATAAGTGGAGATCTGTAACTGGCATTAGGTCTATTGTACTATCCTTGTTCTGTTTGTTTTAGCTGTAAGTCTCCCATGTTATTTAAATAAATAACCATCATTTGGGTGCTTAGCCTTTTTCCAACTATGCTGGAGTGATCTTCCAGTCAAACTGGATGCTGCTGAATATTAAAAGCCAGTATATTACAAGGGGCAAGGCCTATCACACCTGCATAACCCTCTTACTAGGTACGTAGGTAGTAGGGTGTTCCTAGCACCCCTAGTTTGTCCTATCGGCTATGGGGTAATCATGCGAAAATGTGTTAACATTGTATTGAATGATAAAAATGTTAATAGTTTATTATTAAAACGTCCTTGATGGAACTTGGTATGGACGAACGTGTGATAGGTACACTTTGGTAGGAGACTAAGATATAAGTCGGCCTGCCCGCACTGGGTCAGCGGGGCAGCCAGGAGTGCGCCGGTCGCCCGCGTCTGAAGCCGCTGCTGCCGCGAGGCGTGTCACACATTCCATGCACCGGCGAAACTTTACATCGTGACCACCTCAATGGTGACCACATAACATTTTTTTGGAAGGTTAGAACTGAGGGTTCGAAAATAAATGAATATCTACTCACAGTGTCACCATTACATAAAAGTTTTGACTTCACGTAACCATTTTTATTCTTATTCACTTCACTCCCATTAGGCAACTTTCCTTCTGTCCCGTTGGAATCATATTGTTTATTGGGCGATAATATTTTTCTCGCATCGACACAACCGTTCACTACTGTCGCCGCCATCCTTGTGGTCACACACACTTCACAGTCACAACTCACAGATTACTAGAGCTCTTGTGCTGGTATGCATGCACAGAGTATATAATCACTACGTTTAGTGGTGTGATTTTAGATAGGAACTATCGCACAGCGGCTTTATCGCTGCAAAACAGCGCTATTGTTCTTGCTGGTTGTACAACGCCGACACTTCAAAAGCGCTACATTACATTGCTATTGCTGAACTGTCTGTATATGACACACTACGACTGGAACAGGGAACTGCTTTATCGACTTTTGACAGAAACTTGACTTGACAGGCAAGACAGCTTAGCCCCGCCCACTACAGATGTCTTCAAAGTTTCGTTCTGAAACGTTTTATCAAATAAGTCGAAATGAGTCTTTTTATCAAATTAGGCGTTCATCACTGCATAGTTTTTTTTAACACCCTACGGCTACTAACGATGATATTATAAATTAATTTGTGTAACAATAATACTGTTGTAATCATCGTACCGATAGTCGTGTCGGCCAATGGTTTAACTATTGCCAAGAGCCTCGACCAACATCTTAGGAGGCTCTCGTTTGGACATGGCACGTATCGTTTGGAGGTTCCTTTCTCAAGAGCCCTGACCACCGGCAGCTCGGACCCTGTTCCCAGCCCTGGCGGGCTATGTTTTTTTAAGGTACTTTTTGTAGTTTTACGGGCAGATCGTTAATGTATATGCCATAATACTATGTTGAAAACCTGGCCGTAAATTTGAAGTTATATTTTGTTGCGATTCCTTTTTCCACTTCTCTGTTGCAATTCGTTTTTCACTAATTGTCCGTTGGGATTCGTTTTTCCACTTGTCCGTTGAAGTTTCACTTCTACTATGTGTTCTAGCACACATACCTTTTTTTAATTTGACACAGTTCTGCGTTAGTCTTCACATTATTATTTTATTATCTGAAAAAAATGATAGTAAATGAAAGCATGACGGTTGACAGAGGAGAATGGAAGAAAAAGACGTGTTGGGTCGACCCCAAGTAACATGGGACAAGGGCAGGAAAATGATGATGATTAAAGCTCACTGAAGTAGGTTCATTTAGCTTTGTTTGTGTAGGACAGTTAAACACTGTGGTTTTTATTTTGATAAATTTTATTTTAGTGTCATGTTTTATTACATGGTCACATTGGAAACTGCTGTTGCAAAGTATTGTAATGTCGCCACTATCGCTGCTTACAGAGCTTTCACTGTGAAACGTTCTTGATTTTCGTGTTGTATCCGATTGACACTGTGCTAAAGTGTCGGTAAAACAGTGCTAACTTAGCGCGCCTTCAAAAAAGGTCTGGGGATCGGAAAGTCAATACTTTTCGCAATTTCTTGCATGCATTGAACGTTCCCAAATTTTGTGCAATTTTATTTATACTTACTGTTTATTCGACCATCGTAACAGTTTAAATATAAAACTTGTTATATTTGCTTTCATTTATTTCTTATATTTTCATTTATTCCATTTTATTATCTATATTACCGGCGAGAGCGGTGCCGCCCCCGCTGCAACGGAGGGGTCGGCGATGAGTAATACCGTTCGTTTTTCGTGCTGAGTGACGTCGTGCAGCCGCGGCCGGCGAACGGCTTGCAGACCGCAGTACGATACGGCGAGGACGCACGACAGGACCCGCCCTCCGCGTTCGCAGACTCTCACTCGCGCTCCTCCCGCACCCTATCGATCAGTCTCGACACCGGTCTTTTATCTGTCACGTAAGTTAACATGGACAGCGCCGACGCTCTCCTCGGGGGTCTCGCGAGCGGAGACCCCGCACCGGTCGCCGACGCGCCGCCTGCTGAGCCAGCCATGAAGCGCGATCAGGACTCGACGGATGACTTCGAGCACCTCGACCGCGATGGCAAGCGAGAGGCGTCTGAGTCACCGCATCGCCAGCCCACCGCCGCCGCCGCCTCGCGCAGCTTTCTCGATATGGAGCGCGAGCTGCTGGCGGAGGCACCACGCGCGCCCTCGGCCTCGAACGACCACGTCGCCGACAAGTTCACAGACAGCGAGTCGGACGCCGACACGGCCGGCGAATCACCCATGCACCGCGCTGAACCCAGGGCCGAGGTGGGGCGCGCAGACCACACGCCCGAGCCGCCGAGCGACCCTACGCCCGTGCTGGCGCCCGCGGCTGCGCCGGCCCCGGCTCCAGCGCCCGCTCCCAGCGCTCCCGTAGCGCCTGAAAAACCCTTGCCCGAAGAGCCAAAACCGTCATCTCCAGAGCCGGCGCCCGAGCTCCCGAAGCCCGAGGCTTCGAAGCCGTTGCCTGTGAAGTCGGAGCCGGTGCTGCCGCCTAAGCCCGCAGCGCCCGAACCGAAGCGTCAAGTGGCGCATGTGATCGAGGCCGAGGTCATCTTCTGCCAGATGGGACTCGGTAAGATGTTCTGTCTTTGTTACACTATCTGTACTCTAGAGGAAACATTTTTAGTAGTACTTAGCAGCGTTTCAAAATGTCTTTATTTTTATCTTGTCTAACAAAGGTAAATGAAATTATTGCAACCATAGTCTTCAATCATCCGTCAATGTTGGATAATCATAGCTATAAATTGTAGTGATTTCATTGTTGTTTGTGTGTCTGCATGAGGTGTCGCTAGCGCGCGGCGTTTTTGCGTGACACGGAAAATTTTAGAAAATTAGAATGGTTCCATTTGAAGGCGAGCAGCGAGCGCTGCACGCCACGGACCGTGAAGAATCACGTCTGCAGGAGAACAATGCCCGCGCACACCAGTCGTTAGCGCACAAGTGTATCGCAGCACCTGAACAACACTATAGCAAGTTTCATAGACTTAGATAGTAATAATAAATAAAATCATTTATTTTCAGACAACTTGGCCCTTATAGTGTTAGTACAAACTAAATATAATACTTGGAAAATATGATTACGAAATTTTCGTATCTGTCGCATTAATGTGACGCATCTAACTGGATAGGTCTGTCTCCTCAACTCAAACCAACATTGTGACCTCAGGGATTTTGTGGATGATTACGGTTTTAGACAAATATTGTGACAGCAGTCAAATGGAATGATGGGAGGCGGGGTTTGGCGAAGTTAGGAGGGGTGGGTGGAGGAGGTCGGCTGCAGAGGTGGCGGAGCGGCAAGAGCGTTGACCGCGCTGCAGCGCCGCCGGGGTAACGGCACCCGCGGGCCCAAGCCGACCGGGCCGCTGCACGCGGACGTCCGACTCCGCACCATATATTATTCAGATAACGTTCGTCGATTCTCCCCGTCCTCCCGACCTCCCTCGACTCCGACTTGTTGTTGCTACTAGCAGTCCTAGCCGACAGGCCACGGTCACCACGGGCTTGCTGTGTGATCGATGGCTACACACAGCAAACAAAATATGTATCGGACAGTCATCGTCATAATTATGCTTACACAGTTTGTCTCTTTGACTATAACTTGGTAACTGTTTTAGGTTTATAACTCAATTCTATTTATATTAAACTTATATTGTCACTTACGGGATATCTTCCGTGATTATTTATTGTTTTGAGCTCCCCGTAAGTGACAATATAAGTTTAGTTTTAAACCGTGAAAGCCTAAAACAGTGTTTATTTATATTGTATTTGGCCACACTTTGCCGATCGTCACTAGACGAAAAACTGAAGGTTAGTGGACGAGTCATCGTTCATTTCCTATTGTTATCAGTTTCCTTGCTCTTTGCTATCGTTCTTCAAAACGACGTAGTTGCTTTCCATTAATTTAATTTAGGGGTTTATTTATAGCTGTTAAAGTTGAAAACTAGTATTATCAGCAAGTCTTTATCGAGGGTTTACTGCAAAAACCGAATAAATGCTACAAACCTAGTTTTGAAATATCGAGTCTTAAAAGTTTGCGTGTATTAAATCTCCATAATTTCAGTAAGCTAAATATGTTTTACTAGTCTATTAGTTGGAACACATCTCTAAGTAAATATTTTTGTTTAGTATTATTGAATATGAGTGACAGAAATCTTGAAATAAGGAAATTCATGAACAGGGTCGTGCGGTTAGCTGGTTTTTCCTGTAAATTGTTAAAATGCTGTAGTGCCGAGATTATTAATGTTTAAGGTGATATTTATTCTAATTTACTTAGTTGTTTGTAAATTACTAAGTTTTATGTAAAAATATAGTAATAAAAGTTTAAATTGAAGTTGTAGTCAACAAAATAAAAAAGTTAGTTGGTTTTGCCTGAATTTCTTTAATTAAGTAGCTTGTGTTAAGACAACAAAAAAAAACACTTTTTAATAACTAAACTTATGGATAATCATCTTTCATTTGAAATAATTAAAATAAATTTTCTTCTCCACTTCGGTTTTAATTAAGCAAAATGCCTGCAATTTTTTCAAAAAAACTTTCAAAAATCTTCTTCATTTTCTGATTCTCTAATAGCCGGTTCGGGTAGTCTATCATACCGCTTCTCAGTTTTTAAATTTTCAAACCAGCCGTGTAGCTCTTCAGGTATTATGCCTTTCTTACACAAATTAATGAGATCTCTTTTTTTGGCTTCGGATATTTGAAGTGGTTCTTGATACAGACGATTTAACTGGTCCGGAAGTTGATGATCAGCAGGTGAGTTATTTTCAGCATGTCGCATTTTCTTTCGCGTTGAATATTCGTGTTGGATTTTGGAAGTGGATGATATTCCATTAACAAAAACGTATTATTCCAAAAACATCAGTACATTTAAATTGACACTTGCCGCAATCAATATCTTTAGGCACTTTGGCAGGTCTCACTTTAGATTTAGTTCTATAAGACAAACCATCTGCTCGTCTCTTTATTGCTACATTACGAGCCCAAGAACTGGGATTTGATTTGCGCCACCGTTTTAATGGTTTTATGAGTAGTCAAGTCTTTTTAAGAAGATCGGTTAACAAATCATCAACTACGGCATCAGTAGCTTCGCTATGTTGGACAGCTTCAATATTGTTTTGCACTTCTTCGACTTCAAACTGTTCGATTCTTTCGTTTTCTTTATTACCTAGTAAGTCTTCTAATGTTATCAATTCATCAGAGTCTACGCGTTCCATCTGTGGCGAGTAGTTTGGCGGGTGGTAAGTTAGGGTCATCAGTATCAGAAATGTCACCAAAAAAGCTGTCCCATTCCTTTTCAATTTCACTATCTGATTGTTCCCATAAAATATAAAGCAAAACTGAGTATAGTTTTTAAATAATAGTAGCAATAATTAATAAGTTATTTGTAGTAGGTATGCCAAAAGATATTAATTTAAAAGTTAAAATATAAAAGTTAGTTTTTTAATTTATC
The DNA here is from genome assembly GCA_950022955.1 of Xestia ashworthii. Classification (NCBI taxonomy): domain Eukaryota; kingdom Metazoa; phylum Arthropoda; class Insecta; order Lepidoptera; family Noctuidae; genus Xestia; species Xestia ashworthii. The sequence continues at coordinate 24,514,322 of OX465558.1, read as the reverse complement.
TTCTTGGTTGTACTTGGAACAGCTTGGGACCACTTCAAGGATAGGTGACATTTTAGTACTTGGACCATCTGAAAATATACTAACTGGTTTCAACATGTTTCGCAATCAAAATTAATGAACAAAACTAAAAGTACTAAATTGGCTGTTTTCATTCAGCCCGGTTGCTGAATAAAAACAGCCAATTTAGTACATGAACTATCTAGAATACAGGTTCATAAATTAGTCGAATCAGCTCAGTAGTTTGGGTGTGATTCCCATAGCAAACTAAGTGACAATACAAATTATTTGTTTTTAATTAAACATCTATAACATACTGACTACACATAAATCTGCTACAGGTTTGTAAATGACGTAAATGTCATAAGAATTAGTCTTAATTAATTAAACATAGCTTACATACCATCAGTAAAAGTTGGACGTCACTCGATACCATCCATCATAATATTCTCATCGTTATTGAATCGTCTGAGTTTCTTGAATATCTACATCGCTGGCGTTGATATCAGATGCTATTTTTTCTAAAAATAACAACCGAAATAGTTAGGAAAAAGGATTTTTTGCATTTTGAATTATTGTTTAATATATTACCTCAAAATGAAACTTACCGGTAACAAAATCATTATTACTGACCACTAATGACACTAGTTTTTTTCCTTTTAACAACATTATCACTTATACAAGGCACAATCCATACAAATGTTCGAAACAATTGAATTAAGGCGAATACACGAGCTAAACGCGAGTTTTATAATTACTAAAAGTATATGATTCACTGCTATAAACAAGACCAGAAAAATAGATGATATTCTTCAGGATGTATGCTAGCATGATACTGTTTTGAAAACATAATAGGTACAATTAATTTTGCTCGATAAAAAGAAATCACGAACTTACCTCTAAAAATATCTTTCAAACAATAAAAAACATACTAATATGCATGCGATCATTCTGATTTTTTGGCAAATAATTCTACAAGCAATATATTAGCATGATACTGTTTTAGTTTTTTAATCCAATCAATAGTTTTTTTGTAAATCGATCGAAACCACTCATTTCACGCTATTTTGCCCGCAGTGGCTGACGTAACAACCACTTTGTAGTGCAAGCTGATTAGAACTTTATTCTAACAGCATTTCAAACGAAGTTTGAACCACCACAAATAGAGTTGCTAATTTAGCTCGTCTAAGCGCCTTAATAATGAAAAAGTAACATGCTCGATACTTTTCCTCTCGCTGTGAACACTTGAAGCGAACTGAGACGACCTGTCAAAACACGATGGCGGCGCTTGTTATTTTTTACAACGGTCACGTGATCGTCAGTTCGATCAAAGTATTGTGCAAAAACCAGCTAGAGTTAGTTAGTCGGTTTTGCCTGTTGAAGATTTTTAAAGAGTATAAGATTGTAGTACAAGCAATCGATATTAAAAGCATTTAAAAGATTTTCGCAGTAAGATTTTACAGGCAACGTCAGCTAAAGTCTTCTGGAAAATACGATTAAGCGACTTTGTTTTTTATTTACAGAATGTTTTGAGTACACTTTGTTATGTTAGTTATTGAGAAAAAGAAGTCAAGTATGCTTAATTTTTTTTTTCAGTAAAGATTTATAATCATTCATGAGTAAAAGTATTTAAGTTGTTTTAGCATTAAAGTATACGTAGATTTGGTGTATTTAATCGTTTTTGATACTAAGTAACTTCTAACGGTTTATCGTAGCGCTTAACCCATTTTGCCAGTAGAAAGAGCATTAAAAAATAAGTATCGTGGTGCTCTTAACTAATTTCTGGAAAAAATGTCGGTTAGCCGGTTTTCGCAGTAAACCCTCGTTATCTTATCTTTGTCATACTGAGAGCGCGACTCGACGTACAAGCTTTTGAGATTAAAATTTCGTTCAGAATACTGTACCTACTCGCGAAGTCTGAACAATGATTCCATCATTATTAACAGTTTGCGACGACTCTATGAAAGGGAGACTCATTAAATTCTTTTGAATTCGATAACTATTAAAGGAAACCATGGCACTGGACATGTGGGCATGATGTTGGTGCGCTAGTGCGCGGTCGCAGACGGCGGCGTCGGCGCGGCGCGGCGGCGGAGTGACGCGTGGTGCACGACGCCACCATCGCTAATTTTAGCACCGCTGAAGCAGCAGCGCGCTGCGCTCACAAGCGGAGCACCCGCCGCGCGCTCACGTCGCACGATCACGTCCTCGCCCTCCGCTCGCCGCTCACTACTGTAGTACTGTCCCGAGTGGCGTCGTGTGCTCGTGGCTCGTGCTGTGACTCATTCTCGCGAGGACTTGCCTTTTGTGTGGATATTGTTGTGTGTGAAACATGGGATCCGGAAGTGGTGACGATATCACGCGTAAGTATCGACATGATGCTATTCATTTGGAAGGGTGTCGGCTGTTTCCGTAATTCAAAACTTTGCTTCCTAAATTCTGCTATATTTGGTTTCGGCTGTGTCGGCTAGAAGATTTCCTTGCGGTGGTGGACATATTCAGCGGCTATTAGGTCACATTCCTGTAATAAATCCGCCCGATACATCCGCGTGGTATTCTGCATAAAGATTACGTCAGCTGTGCTTCCGCCGTTAATTTCGGCAGAGTTAGGTTCAGAAATTACAACTTACATGTAACAAATTGAAAAAAAAAAACCTTTCGGAATAAAATCTCCTACGTCTTTCTAATTCTGCTTATGAATGTTTCTTATCAACTTACCTATATGATGCTATGTGGCATATCATAGTTGTCTTATTTTTATTCTCAAACGATCTACTCTTCCGAATCGACCTCGGTACGTTCTACGAAAGTGCCATATTGATATATTGTATTGATGGACTATATCCCCATGACCATCTTACTGTCGTAGCCAATCATGATGCAGCTATCAACATACTCTTAAACAACGCCATTCAGAGGTTTAAGATAGTTTCATCTTAATTTGGTGACATGTAATGGTTGGTTTTATACTCGTATCTAACTGTTTGATCACGATCAATCAATTTTCAATCGGTTTGATCGACGATAACATCTTCAGTTAGGAATCAACAACGTCTGGGAAGTTTTTTTTTACGAATTCGTACATGTTACGAAATCGTGGCAAATAATTATCATGATTCATTGAATGACTTAACTGAATGTCTTAGCTCAGCAGACTCACTAGGTCGAGAGAGGCTCGAGTGTCACTCACTACTTCAGCATTTCCTTTCAGCACTGCTCGATATGCCAAAATGTATCTATTTATTATTGTGCTTAGGTTTGATTGAACTTTTTTGGTTAACACCCGAATGTCCGTACACTATCCACTGATTCAAATATTCCATTATTTAATTCAAACTAAGCTCAATATTTTTCAGGAGAATCAGTACTTTTTGAATCTCAAAAATGACATATTAGAACGGTCTCACAACGCAGCTCGCAGCTTCTTCACCACTTCTTACGTTTAGGGGCTGCTTAAAAGAAGTGGCACAATAAACTACCAACACCCCCAGATTCAATATATTCTGTGCAGTGTGGTTCTGTACATGGTCTGCCCGAGTGAGGGTGGAACTCTTCGCATGCACTTAAATACAGTTATTATTTCCAGTTCGCCTGCTAAATGGAAATAATCCTCTCGCATGACTTCCAGCTTTTTCGATGCCCGACAGCAAACGATATTATTTTATGCTTAGATTTTTTTATGGGCCCTAATAATCTGAAAAAATATCATCATCAATCATTTAAATGTACCGAAGCCTTACTTAAGTTTTTAGTATATTTTCTTGGTTGAACTACACAAATATTTACAAAATGAGCAAGCAGCACCGCGAATACAGTTCCAAGATCAACACGCGCCCTGTGTGGTGTGCACTCGTTGACCCAATTTCAGCTCTTCACAAAAATGTAGCGTTGAGCCTTTTGTGACCCTCGTGCCGAGATCTCCCGGTGACGTCACCTTATTGTCACCTCTTTGTTTACTGTCCCACTCATAATGACAGGGCCGTTAAATTAATGAATCAAAATAATTGCTTTATTTTGTGGATTGACCACTCGATCAAAAACGGGCATTGATGTCAGCTGTGCAGGTGGCAGTACTAATACTCGCTAGAAGAGGAGGAAAACTAAAATAATTGAAATAGCAATCTCTTAGTGTGAAAGCTTCTAAAATTAGTTAAAAAAAACTGTCGTCGTCAATAGTGTCTTAAGAAAAAAGATTCCATATACGAGTAGTCTCGAAGATTCCAAAGTCACTATCCCATTACCTAATTGCTTGGAATATAATGTATGAGTTCTTTCGTAATTTCTGTTAATGCTTTGTTCTAAACATAGATTGTCGGCTAAATTTGTTTTCATATTTGGCACAGTTGTCATAATAAAGAATCTGGATTTATTTGTCCTCAGCTTTTGCTGTTCTGAGTTATTTGATTACGACTAGTCCTGAATCTGGAAAAACCCAGACATGGATGCAATAAACTATAAAGGCTAGGCCTCGATGTATGTGGGGTGATGGGGTCGCGGGGGAGAGGGGTGGCAGGCGATCGATACGCGCTCGCCAACCACCGCACAGACACACCGTCACCGTCTGCGCTCTTTATATAAACGGATCAAGTTGTTGCTAGCCGGAGAGCTTTTACTTCCACATGCCTATTTGACTTATTTAATATTGCCTTCTGAACTGTCAGATTAATAAACTACTCATTTGTTCATACGATAGTCCACGAAGGTCCCAACCAGAGGTTATCGTGAATGAGAAATTGCGTGTAATTTATTGGATTAGGGTGAACAAGCCAGTGGGGAAACCCGCTTATTAAATCAATCACCCCTTTCATGACTGAAAACACTTGTCTATGTAGGTAGGCATGGTATGTAACTACACAAATTCCTTTGGATATGCATAAAAAACGATTGTTAGATTACCAGTGTTATTACAATATGTACATTTTGACATTTCCGTTGGGCAATCCCGCTGACGCGCGAGGTGCCGGCAACACATTGCCATCAAAAGTTTCATTATGAATTTAGATGATAACGGGCTCAATAACTCATGGCTCTGATTTCTCTTCGTTTATCTATCAAAAGTGGATCATTCACGGACTAACACTTCTCCTCATGTGCCTAGAATCTTTTAAGCGCTCACTTTTTCTGTAGTCGATTTCTGCCACAACCACCTTGAAACGTTATCGAATGTAACTATTGAGGTGGAGATGGTTGAGACCTTTGGTGAGCATATTGGCAAGATTAAATAAATATGTAAAATTTAAAAAATCGAAGACATGTTATATTTTTCCAAAATTGCGTTAAGGATATGAGGCGCTTAGTTTCGATCGTATCTATCAAGGAACTGAACTCAAGAAGTGGTTATTCTTTTGATTAATTGGCGTCGTTGTTAAAGTTTCGTTGAACTTAAAGGAGGGGAACATTACGGCACGACGTGGCACAGGTAGCGGGTGACGTCACCGTGGCCGTCGCGCACTCGCACGGGGTATTTTTAACCGGCGCGACATGGCGTCGCACACGTCACTCATGTTTAATTTACAATTCAACCTGCCCAATAAACCAATTGTCCAAAATTCCTTACTTTTCCAATGATACCAGGTGTTACTTCCATAGGCCGCTTCCATAACCGGGAACCTCGTACGCTGGCTAAAACCAATCCGTCTGAAGAAACAACAATTTAATCTGCACCTTCAATTTTGGTTTTCGTAAATTAGTGTCTCAAAAGCAGAACTGACATACCCAATATTGCCAACAAGTTAGCTTTCATTCTGCTTGAACACGTCATGTGGCACAGTGGCCGCTGCTCCGGAATCCGAAGTCACGGCCAGTATTCAGCGTGGGAGTGCAATAGCTTCAGTATTCAACTTACGATTGATCTTCCCATTTTTTAACCAGAGAAGTACTAAAATACTAGAATCAAAATCAGAATATTTTATTTCACATAGGCCTAGATGGGCACTTATAAAACGTCGAAAAGGTGCACGGTTCGCGTTGGTCGATTCCATGGAGAAGAACCGGCAAGAAACTCCATGGTTACTCTTTTCAAATAATTTGGTGTTACAATAATATTATGTTACAGCATTAGTAAGTATGGGAGGACAACGTAGGCCCGACAATAGGTCGTTGCTTACTATACAAAAAATGTAAAACTAGATAAATATTTAACAAAAGTTAAACAGCATCTGGGAATCTACAAAGCCTACAATGTTCACTCATTCACAAATAATAGGTAAAAAAGCATACATATATACAAAGGTAAGTAAAAAAGAAAAATTAATTAAAAACTAAATTAAACAAGTGACACAAATATTGTCACCAGTGCTGTAACGGCGGGTCAATAAGTCCGTGACTTTTGGAATAAAACACAGATTTTTTGATAAATAAATCATTTTATTTTTCAACATAGTCTCCCTTGAGCTCTATACACTTTGTCCAACGCTTCTCCAATTTTTTTATCCCTTCCAAAAAATATGATTTGTCGAAGTCCTCAAAATAGGCCTTTGTTTGCGAGATGACTTCATCATTGGAGTCAAATCTTTTTCCACCAAGCCATTTCTTCAGGTTTGGGAACAAGAAGTAGTCACTCGGAGCCAAATCTGGAGAATAGGGCGGATGAGGGAGCAATTCATAGCCAGCTATTCATGGATTTTTGCCATGGCAACTGCACATGTGTGCACCCTTGCATTGTCTTGGTGGAAAAGAACTTTTTTCTTGGCCAAATGAGGTCGATTTTTTTTCAAATCGTCATTGAATCGGTCCAATAAGTTGGCATAATATTCCCCATTGATTGTTCGTCCCTTTTGAGGTAGTCAATGTGGATTATCCCGCGTGCATCCCAAAAAACAGTCGCCATAACTTTATTGGCTGACAAACCCACCTTGGCCTTCTTTGGCGCCGATTCACCCTTAGAAACCCACTGTTTTGACTGTTGTTTGGTCTCTGGTGTGTTGTGATGGATCCATGTTTCGTCCGCGGTTACAAAACGGCGCAAAAACTCCTCCATATTGCGATTAAACAACGCCAATCCTTCCTGTGAAGTTGTTACACGATTGCGTTTGTGGTCGACTGTGAGCAAACGCGGCACCCATCTTGCGGAAAGCTTTCTCATGCCCAAGTGATCATTCAAAATTGAAACCACTGAGCCATGCGAGATCCCTATGGCTTCCACTTTCAATCTTCGGTCGGCCAACACCATATCGTGAATTTTTTCGATTTTTTCGGGTGAAGAGACCTCAACTGGGCGTCCAGGACGTTCGGCATCTTCAGTGCTTGTACGGCCGCAACGAAATTCAGTAAAACACTTTTTTACCATTGAAATCGATGGTGCAGAGTCCCCATAGTATTTATCAAGCTTAGCCTTAGTCTCGGTAATGGTTTTTTTTTTCGCAAAAAATAATGCTTAATAAGCACACGAAATTCACTTTTTTCCATTTTTTCCTCAAATTACTGGGTAGCCTGATAAAGATAGCTGTCAAACACAAACTAACTGACGCAGCAAGTTTAAATTTTGACAGGAGTCAACTGACAGATGCCTGTTGACAGGAGTAGTGTTGCTTTTTCAGTAAAGAGGTCAGAAATTCAAAAAGTCACGGACTTATTGACCCGCCCTCGTATTCTGAGCAAAAGATGAGAAAAAATGATTTGAAAACTATTGTAAAAATCTGAATCAAAAGAAATAGAATAAAGAGAATGGTTAGAGACATCCACAAATCTATGCCGTTTATGAGCTACCAGGGAAGCCGCATACGCAGAAGGAACTATAGCCAAACTTCTTCGTCTTCAACGTAGTCCTTGATTTTGTAATATGCTTTTTTCTTAAGGACACGTTTAATATAGGTTTTGAACTTTCCATCGGTCAGTTCTATAACTGACTTTGGCAACTTGTTATAAAAGCGTATACTGTTTATAATAAAAGACTTGCTAGTTTTTGTTAATCTGAATTTAGGTATTACAATTTCATGTTTAGTGCGTGTATTTTTATCATGGAAGTCGCATATTTTGAAAAGCCCTCGATTTTTGCCGACGTATAAAATACATTCAAAGATATAAATAAATAAATAAATAAATATCGCTGGACATTAACACACAGCGCCACCTAGCACCACACTAAGCAAAGCTTGTGTCGTGGACACTAGATAGTTGATATACTACATATATACTTTTTTTTTGTTTGTAAATACATACTTATTATACATAAAACATCCATGACTCTGAAACAAATGTCCATGCTCATGACACAAACATTTGCTCCTACCGGGATTCGAACCCAGGACCCTAAGAACTTAAGGCAGCGTCACTACCTCTACGTCATTCGAGTCGTCGTCGTCTATTCGTATATAAAGTGAAGGCAGAGTCAGTATATCGATCTCTTTGATTTTTTCTCTGAGGGACTCGCGAGGACCCATTTTATAGATCGCGCGGACTGCCCTCTTTTGTAGTTTAAAAATTGAGTCAACGTCTGCTGCTGATCCCCACAGCAGGATGCCGTAAGACATAATACTGTGGAAATAGGCATAGTACCTATACTAACCTAGCTGTGGCAACATCCGTTAACTGCCTTATTTTCCTTCTGCATATGCAGCTGAGCTTAACCTACCCGAAAGAGTTCTAATATGCGCGCCCCACTGCAATTTTGAATCTATAGTAATCCCTAAGAATACAGTTTCCGCTATAACATCAAGTTTATTGCCGGCAAGATTTAAATTTAGATCACGTTGTGGTACATAGGGTAAGGCAAACTTTAAACATTTAGTTTTGCTTGCATTCAGTAAAAGATTATTAGCTGCGAACCATTTCGAGAGAACAGTTAGACTTTCGTTGACGTGTAGGATATTCGTATCCTTTCTATTTATTTAAAAAATTAGCGAGGTGTCATCAGCAAATAAAATTATATCTGATAATTTGGCCATCATATAAGGGAGATCATTGATGTAAACAAGAAATAGGAAAGGACCGAGAATTGTACCTTGGGGCACGCCTATCTTGACTAGAGACCCGGAGGACGTCGCCTCATTTACATTTACTTTTTGCTGCCTGTTTGATAAGTAAAGAAACCAGAAAAGAACCAGATCAGCAGCTTGACCACGAATTCCGTAGTGGTGTAATTTACACATCAGTGTGTTGTGGTCGACGCCGTCGAACGCTTTGGAGAGATCACAGAAAATGCCAATGGCATCCTGGGACTTCTCCCAAGATTCCAAAATGTGAGTGATGAGTTGTACTCCCGCGTCCGTTGTCGACCTGCCCTTCGTGAATCCAAACTGCTGACTATGCAGAATCCCATTTGAGTTAAATTGAGATTACATCTGGTCCAGCATGATTTTGTCATAGATTTTACTCAATGCTGGAAGCACAGATATAGGCCTATAATTAGAGGGATCACTCTTACAACCCGTTTTAAAAATTAGTACTACTTTACTATGTTTCATTAGATCAGGAAATTTGCCGCTATCCAAACATTGATTGAATATGCCTGTTAGGATAGGAGCGATTGATTCAATAATTTCTTCAAGAACCTTGACGGATATGCCCCATAAGTCTTCAGTACTTTTATGTTGAGACTTTTGAACGCGTTTATATTAGTGTAACAGTCATATTGGTTTAAATTTAAAGTTTGGTATATCCGCAGTAAAATTTTCTTTAAGAAAAGCTTCAGCTAATGTAGATGAGGAGGGGAGAGATTTTGTAACTTCTAGCGGAATGTTAGTGAAGAAACTTTCTAGTGTCTCAGCCACTTCTAGCTTGTCAGAAATGGTTTGATTATCAATTTTCAAGGACAATTCATTCTGATCTCGTTGTTTTGTCTTTCCATTTTCTTTGTTAATAACCTAGTTCCACACTGTTTTTATTTTATTATTAGAAATACCAATTTTGTTACTTATTATTTGTGATTTTGCTTGAGCGCAGACACTTTTGAATATTTTTGAATAATTTCTAACATAAGTAGAAAAACTTGATCTGAGGTTAGAGATTTTTCGTGATATAAATTCTATAAATTATCTCTGCTTTTTCTTATTCCCGCAGTGGCCCATTCACTAAATTTGGATTTAGAATTGACTTTAACTGTTTTAAACTTTTAAAAGGACATGTTTTATTGAATTCTTAGCAAACTGTAGAAAATAAAGTGCCGTAGTTTAAATTGGGGTCTTTTGAATCAAAACTAGCGTTTGAAAGGTTACTTAGAACATTATTATTAAAAGATTTTAATTTGTTTTTATTAAGAGGTCTTATTTAAATAGTTTTAGCTAAGTGTAACTTTTTATCCAAATCAAAAGATACAAGTTGACCAGTATGGTCTGACCTAACGCCACTGATTAAGAACGAATTTTTAACGTTACTATTAGTAAATACATTATCTATGCAATGAATAGCTAACCCAACCCAACAATACTTGTCAATACACTTCATGATTCACAAGTGGTACAGCCTGAGATTAGTCATTTTGTATCACCTGATTGTAACGATTGTCATCATTCAGTTATGTTCTCTGATAGTATGGGTAGAGGGCTAGGGAAATTAATCAGTAATAGCCTGAGTTACTGTAGCTACAAACAAGTAATGGCATCAGTAATCAAAAATGATTTTTATCCTAATACTACCATTACTCTATGTGTTGGTAATAGTTCTCATGTAAAAAAGGAAGATTTCACCGATTGTGTATCTGAGTTGCTAAAGTTAAGATGTAAGAAAATCATATTGTGTGCTTTTCCATATTTTGAAAATTTAAGTAGTAGAAAAAACAATTATATACATATGTTGAATAAACATGTACATTTTTTAGTAGGTCACTATAGTGACAGGCTTATGTATCTGGATATCAACACTATTGTTGGTAATCTTAAGTCGACACGGGGTAAGGTGTATCTACCTATTGGATGTAGACACAAAATAGCTCGGCTATTAGCTTATAGTACTCAATCAGACATAAATAGTATGTCTAAGTTTAGGTATATTATTAACACTGCGACTATTAGTAATTCTACTAATGCACAGGTGACTTTAAATGAATATAGCACTAGTGCTATAAATGTTTACAATCATTGTACTGAGGAGAATCCATCTGTCACCATGGAAAATTCTCAATTAGGGTTTATTAGTGATAGGGTCTTGTTGTCTGAGGATGGCACGGGAGTCTCCGGCCTCACTCCAAATATTAATATGAATTTAATTAAACTAGAAAGTGAGACAACAGAAGGTACCATTAAAAATATTGTTAATCCAACCAACAGCAAGGTATCTTCTTGCACTCAATTAGTTAGTAAAAAAGGGCCTCAGTAGAACACCTTAAAATTATTCTACCAAAATATTCAAGGAATCTCTGCCAAATTATTAGAAATTGAATTATTTTTAGAAAGTAGTAAGTTTGACATTATTTGTTTAACTGAAAATTGGCTAAGGGATTACCAAATGCTTATTAATTATGAGAACTATATGGTGGGTAGCCGCTTTAACCATAAAACTATGCTTCGTGGAGGTTCCCTAATTTTAATAAAAAATAGTTTTAAATATAAGCAACGTAATGACATAGTAGGTCTCTCGGTTGAACATTGCGTCGAACTGTCCTGTGTTGAGCTTGATAAGCATGTAGTTGTGTGTGTGTACAGACCTCCAAACTATCAAAACTTTTCCTTATTTGAATCAATAATGGAAGATGTCCTGGCAAAACTTGCAGCCAACAATTATTTGTGGTGATTTCAACATCAATATTTTAGAAGAAAATTCAAATAGCAGTCGGTTATTAAATCTTTTTATGTCATTTGACTTGACCAACACTTTTATAGAACCTACTAGAGTCACTCCATCTTCTGCTACTTGTATAGATAATGTTTTCTGCAATTGTGATAATTTAGATAAAGCCATAGTAAATTTTTTGCCGTCTGACCATAGCGGACAAACTGTAACTTTTAGATGTAAAACTCCATTACAAAAAGTTTAGATTAAATTTAGACCTATAACTTCTTGCAAATTAAATAGGTACAATATTTCCCTACAGAACAAATTAAGTGTAATGAGCCAAGAAGATATTAATATAAATCAATTGTATGATCGTTTCTTTTCATTAGTTCAAACGGAATTCAACAAAACTTTTGAAAAGAAGACAAAGAGTATTTGCCCTAAATTTATGTTTAGTGATTGGGCAACTAGAGGTATCAAAAAAAGTAGGGAAAGACTATTTGAGCTTTATAGCCTTAAGCCTTTTATAAACACTGAAATTTTTTGCAAGTATGTTGCTACGTATTCAAAGATTTTTAGAAATACTTGCAAGGTTGCTAAAGCTCTGCACATTAGCAACAAGATCAAAACAGCAGAAAATAAAATAAAGACCGTTTGGAAAGTCATAAATAACGAGACTAACAGAAAGAAAATACGTAACAATAGCTATACACTAGATACAGCATGTGGTCAAAAAAGCTCTAATCAGGAAGTAGCTCAAGAATTTGTAAATTTCTTTACCGATATACCAATAAAAACTACGGAGGCTCTTAATTCCTCACCTGAAGTCTCAATTGGTTTATTGAAGGCGAATGTGTCTAGCTGCCTGGCTGAATTTAAATTTAAACACATTAACCCTTTGACAGTTATTAAAGCTTTCCGGCAAATAAAAATTAAACTGACCCTTCGGTCAGTTTAATTTTTAAATTCAGCCAGGCAGCTAGACACATTCCCCATATATCTTCATATATGGGGAATGTCTATCAAAGTTTGTACATCTATACTTGAGACCATAGCCCCGTACTTAGCTTTTAATTTTTAATTTATGTGTAGACCAAGGAGTTTTCCCTGATTTAATGAAATACAGTAAAGTCATACTTCTTTTCAAATCCGGGGACAGTAAAGATGCCAATAATTATAGACCCGTATCCGTGTTGCCAGTTTTTAGCGAAGTTTTTGAAAAAGTAATGCTTAATCAAATGCTCCTTCATTTTAACACCAACAGAATCTTACATGATCAGCAGTTTGGTTTCACCAAGGGACGTTGTACAACTGACGCCGGTGTAACCTTATTAAAGCACATATTTGCTGCGTGGAAAGAGTCCCAAGACGGAATAGGAATTTTCTGCGACCTCTCCAAAGCATTTGATTGCTTCAATCACGACACATTACTTTTGAAGCTGGAGCATTACGGACTGGGTAAACTTGCACTTAGCCTGATAAAATCTTATTTGAGTGATAGAAATATGATAGAGATGATAGAGATATTGTAAAGTCTCGAATTATTGTCAAATGAACATGCTGCTTACAATAAAACGCATTATTTTTCGTGAAATGCATGCGATGGTAGTCAACTCACGCGGTGTGGAGGGAAGGAGGAGTCCCCCTTGCCCAGTGGTACAACTCTCATGAAAAGATATTGTACCATTCCTGAGAAATACCGATTATTATAACCTAACCTTAAAACACCTTATATTCCCCTAAAAAAGCGTAGTCGACGGAGCCCCGCTTCGCGGGGCCCCTATTTCCGGGTGCAGGGTTTAAAGGAACCTAACTAACCTAACGGGGGGGTGCCCCAAGTCCCGATTATGGGGGCAGAGATACTTCCGTATGTTCAGTTGACAATAATTCGAGACTTTACAATATCGCTAGAGAGATCCACGTTATATTGTAATATAACGTATTTGACAATTTTACGGTGACATATATAAATGATCTACCCTATTTATTGAAAAACCAACCACAAAATATGGTGTTATTTGCTGATGATACTTCCCTAATTTTTAAGATAAATAGACGGGCCCAAAATCTAGATGACGTGAGTGATGCCCTACTTCAGGTCCAAAATTGGTTTACAGCAAATAATTTGGTATTAAATGAAAAAAAAAATGAATGCATAAGATTTTCATTACCGAATGTCAAAAGTAGTGATTGTGAGATAATATTGAATAAAGAGAAACTAGAATTCGTAGATAAAACAGTTTTCCTGGGGCTTACGCTTGATTCAAGGTTACAATGGGGTTCTCATTTAACATCTCTTGCGGGGCGCTTAAGTTCAGCAGCATATGCCATTATAAAAATCCGTCAATTCACTGATGTAGATACCGCTAGAGTGGTCTATTTTAGTTACTTCCATAGTATAATGTCTTACGGTATTTTGCTATGGGGACGGGCTGCTGATATTGATTCTATATTTATTCTGCAGAAAAGACCCATCAGAGCCATATGTAATCTTCGTAGGCGCGATTCTCTAAGGGAACTGTTTAAGGATATTGGCATTATGACCGTACATTGTCAATACATCTACGAAAACATAATGTACGTTAGAAAAAATTTGCATCTTTTTAGTAAAAGAGGTGACAGACATAATTGCTGTACTAGAAATAGGGACCAATTAGTTCAGCCAGGCTTCAGGCTCGCTAAAGTAGACTCATCTTTCATGGGGTACTGTTTGAGATGCTATAATAAAATTCCACAAAGTATTCTCGAACTGAATGAGACGAAATTTAAAACATGCATTAAACGCACACTGTGTAAGCAAGCATATTACAAGTTGAGCGATTATATCGCTGATAAAAATGCTTGGCTTAATGCTGGTCCTGCTCCACAAAGACAGGGGCGCAAAAATTGATAGCATTAAATGGTATTGTTGGAGCTGCTGAAGATTGTACACTTAACTATCTTTGCATTGTATAGATTCAATGTTAGTATTATATAATCGCATAGCCAATATTGTGTGAGTACTATGTACTAGTAAGCTATCATTCACGGGAAACCTACGGCAGTTCTTGACTTGAATGTGCCCTGGCGGTTGAGAGTATGTCATGCTCACTCAAATGTCTCGCTGATGGTGGCGTGTGTGTCGGACCATTTAGTTCCCTTCAAAATGGTTGAGCTGAATGGTGCTGATCCATGCGTCATGTTCGTGAACGGGCGCTGTCAGTTGTGACTGGTCATCTCATAATTGCCATGGCTTATTTGAATGAATTATTTTGTTTTCTATGGATACTTAAAACGTGCACATCTTGCTACATTGTTCTCACATAATATACCATCTCAACATGAATGATGTTACCAAGATTTTGTAACAAAAATTTGATTAAAAGAGTGTCCATGGAGTTTCTTGCCCGTTCTTCTCCATAGAGATCTACGCTAGGGAATGGGCAACTACAGTACTTTCACAGTGTTTATGTCTTGTGACTGGGACTGTAGCTACATTTAATTTTCATCTTCGTTTCGAGAATTCAAAAGTGTGGCCTACTTGAAATAAATGCTTTGATTTTGATTTTGAACCTATTTTGACGGTTACCAAATAGAATTCACGATCTCATTCACATAACATGGTGGTAGGTATGGTATGGTAACACCAAAAACGATAATGTTCAATATTAAGTCCAGTTGATACACATTGTTTCATCATGTACTCACCTTGTACTGTTTCTGTTCTTGATTCAGTAGCTTTATGTTGAAGGTTATCATTATTGTGCAACAGTTTTGCTGTGTTCCTTTGAATGTGTCTCCGGCATGGCATCCACTGTACCTACAGTATAATAGTTGTTAAATCCACGAACATGAGCGTGCAGCTTTAGGGTTGGTTAGTCGAAAGGTTTGCCTGTAATTACCATAATGGAAGTGAACAGCGGTGACTCATTCTCAGTATTCTGTGATTGTCGCCCAGCGGCCCCGTACACCCGCCGCGACTGACTGATGACCGCGACACATGCAGTTCGACGCAACAAAATCAATCCACTCCACAACCTCCAAACTATTATGTACTAGCTGACCCGCGCAACTTCGTCTGCGAGTGAGAGATAGTTTTTTTTTAATAAAAAGTATCCTCTGTTACTTCTAATACCTCCAAGAATATGTGTACAAGGTTTCATGATGATCGGTTGAGCAGTTTTCGCGTGAAAGCGTAACAAACAAACTTACATTCACATTTATAATATTATTATAGGATTCATACTGCAAGTGAAGTCTGTCTATCGAGAGTTACGTTTAGTTTTATTTATGCTTCTTTGACAAATTACAAAAATTACCAAGTCCTGCAAATACGCAAAAATTGAAAATTCATCATCCTCTGCATACCTGCCTCGTTATGATAATAATGTCGGCATGGTTCTTCTTTATAGTGTCTTGGGATGTTTTCTACTCAAATAAAGTGGTATTACATCGTCTTATGGTTGCACCTAATGACTTTTGACATGACGGCACTCTTCATAGTTTAGTGACAACGAGTATTTCGAAATGTTAATAGTACTTGGGAGCCCAAATGAGTGGCTATATGGCTATGGTCTGGTAGACTTTACTACAACTTCCTGAACTTGAATTTCATGACTTTGGGCACATTATTTGCAAGAAAACGATAAACGACGATTAGTCGCATCAAATTTAAATGTGGCAGACAGAATGATTACGTTTTCGGAACAAGATCAGCTTTTATTATTTTGTCATCGTCGCTTTTTGTGCGATGGCTCGCGATGCGTGAAGGCAACACGTTTCGAAAGTTGTCTGCGTCTCACTGGTTTTAATTGTTTTTTAACAAGAAAATATTTCCACACAGCGAATAATTGATGACACAATACATTACAAAGCCAACTTTCAGCAGATATTCAGTGTTAAGATGACCTTTTGCTTTTTGTTTTGGCTCAAATTTGAAAATGTTACCCATAAGTGTAGCTAGTGGATAGTTAGCAACACACATTGTGCTACAACGTGCTGTAGCTATTGTGTGCCAAATAAGGATAACGTCAGCATCACGTTCACGGTGCCATGATTCATCGTAACATAAGGTAACCCGTACAGATAGACGTAAACAACGTCGCGTCGCGATCTAATCACTAGGAACGTGTCATTTGCGACATGACTTTCAAATTTTGCGTTATTTTCCGTTGATCCGTGAGGAGATAACTAATATTCTAGATCAATGAGTAGGTACAAGTGGCGAATGCACTTTGCAGGTGAGTGCAGCATCGTCTCTGACATTATTTCATGTAGACCGCGGCGTGACCTGCGACCCGTCACCCGCGCGCCCTGTAAACAACGTGCATAGGTACCAGACACCGTTATCTCGCTCTTACTCGTTACTTCTGTTCGTGTTACTATTTGTATGTAAATAACTTGTCTAATCATCTGTCTGCACCGGAGTACATACTCACAACACTAACCGCACCATGAGCTAACCCTGTGAGACTAACACATCCTGGGGTGACGGCGAGGGCGCGGGCGTGCGTGTGGCGGTAGAGGCGGTGGTGGTGCTGCAGCATGGGGGTGCTGGGGACGTGGTGGTAGCTGCGCATGCGTGCGGGCAGGGCGCGGGCGGGGCGCTGCGGCGCGGGCCGGGGCGGGAGGGCTCGGAGCGGGGCTGCGCCGCCAGTATCGACGCGAGAGTCCGGCGCGGCGCGCGCTCCGTCCGCCGCCTTTATCCACCTCACGCTCGCGTTACGTAAATCACCACCATGCCGGACTCCGGGCCCTCCCTCTGCAGCGTCCTCAACCCGCGTAAGTGCCCCTCCCCCTCGCGCCGGCTTCGCTTCGCCCGCTTTCCTCTCTGTCTGTCGCGACTAACCCGCTAACGCGCAGCCTTCTATTCCAGATGCCTGGTTCGACCCGCAGAGGCTGCACCCCGAAGGTGAGTGGTCGTGGAGCGCGGAGGGCAGAAATACGTATAGGTGGCGCGCCGCCAACCGGGCCGCCGCGCCGCGCCGCCCGGGCAGCGCGCCTCGCCCTGCGGCCCTGCACTGTGACCCACTGCCGCTAGCGCTGTACCTGTGCACTGTGCACTGTGCTGTGTGCAGCTGTGATGTGTGAGCTCGGTGTTGCACGCTCCAGTGACGCTAACGATAAGTAACGCGACGCCTCGGTGTCGCCAGTGATGGGGTACTTAGTAATGGTGGAGGTGACGGTACTGGTGTCGGACGAGCTCGGCTGCTCGTCAGCTCCGTGCGCATCATTGCTCTGTCTCGTCGAGAAGCGAACTCCCGCCAAGACACGATAAAATCGTAGTCGCCGGCGGTGACAGAACAATAATAACTCCGCGTGTCGAGTCAAGGTTCGACAAGACTGTCCTAAATGTATCACTATTATTTAATAATACATTATTTGCACCGAAGTACGTCACGTAATGGGTCACAAACGTAGTTCCAACGTAATATAATAAATTGACTGTAACCGGCCAACCGATTTTTTCATAATTGCCCAAGCCGTGTTGATCCTGAACTCCGCGAATCACTTAGGTATAAGTATTGTCATTGACCACAGAAAAATTCCAGTGCACCTTCGCGGGTATTTATATCTGTAGAATGGGACAAAAAGGTGCAAATAGCTGTGCAGTGCGTAACTAGCTAATTGTGTGTCGTCACGGCTACGACGGCGGCGTCGTTATATTTATCTGTATGTGATCGAGTATTGTAGTTGATACGAGCGACGCTGGCTCTGACTCTTGGATGTCATTAATATTGTGTTGGTAATGAATGTATGGCGGCGCGCATGCGCTGTGCCGTGCTGCTCACCCTGCACACTCAAATCGCCAGCCAAGATCAAATTAGACTGATTTTAACTAACGCTGAGGCCGGTAACAATCTGATTTATAGCGTTTGACGATCCATCGGCTTCACTTGTCCGAATTCATATAATTCATGTCAGAGATTGCTTTTTAATTATCAAATTACTTTGGCGGCAAGCGATCGGCGCGTTGCCAAAAAATAAATAAAATATTCCACTATTGGCATTACGTTTAAATATGGGATCTTTAATCTTCTCCCAACATTAATCTATATATCCGCATAGTACTACAACCTGCTTTCCGAATACATCCTTTCCTCTGCTCAATGACGTGAGGTTTGGGCGCTCTCATCAAACCTCACTTCACATCTGATCCTTTCAACTCGAAACTCGATTTGTCTCCAGAACAATAACAATAAGATGAAACAATGGAGATAAATGTTGCCAAATGGATCGCAAATTAGACATATTTCTGGACAACGTCTGCGTGGTCTCGTGGGTTCCTCTCATTCCCAGACACGTTCTGGACTCTCGTTTTGTTCCTGTTGTTACTAGTCGTCCTGTCCCATACCCCGCGGTGCCGGTGCGCGGTGGTCGGCTCGTTCGGACACGCTCCGTAGATAGCATCCATGTTGTCCTAATTGAATTATAAGCGCATGCCCTAGCATTGACCCGCCACGTGACTCCCCCTCTGATCCTCTGTTCACTAGCTACTTGCGCCGACTACCTCTACGCTATGTTTAACGGAAGGCTGGTTTTATTTGTTTCCTGGATTTCTACGCGACGAGAGAAACTCGATCGCGTTCTGGAGGTCGCAGAAATCCTATGTCCATCTATACACATGTGCATAAAGGTGCCACTGAGTATCTGTTACGTGCTTCGTCCGTGAGCAAGACGACACTGTTTCTACCTACCTATGTTTGTTGTAGGAACTACAATTTGTGTATCACGTGATGATGTGTCCAGTATACGCTAAGTTATTTATTCAAGTAAGTCATGGAGGACTGTACCAATCGATATGCTCAGCAAGTACTCGATGTGCCTCCTTGAACAAGTACTCTCAATATGTAATGTAATGACGCTGTACAAAAAGATTGCTTGCTATAAATACCATACCATACTCATGGTTATGTTTCTATGTATAAAGTCCTACTTGCATTGTTTGTGGTACAGACCTGTTGCCGCGACGTGACCTCACTGATAAGTCATATTTCATCTGCGCACTCTTATTGGTATCGCCTTGATCTAATGGTTACTCACTAATTTTACTTGCTGCTATATCTGATACTTGCGTCATGCGTATAACAAGAGCCATAAATGATGATTCTTTTGCATACAAGTGATAATGGTGTGGAAAAATGTGCAAACGGCGGGCACACAGTCAGTTTCATAAGATGATGTTAAAAATGTTCAAATCGACGTATTTCTTCATTGGTATGATAAGAGAGATTAGATAGACACATAACTTACCTAATACATGAGGAAGTAAAAACCTGAGATGGAATGTGGTCTGGATAACATGTGCGTCGGAATGTTTGTCGCCTGCATGACGACACGTGGTGGTCCGTGACATGACTAGGTACAACCGAAATATACGGAACGTGGGAATATCATTTTATCAATACTCTATTGATGAGTTTGTACTGAGAAGACAACATTTACATCCAGAACTGTTACGTGAAAAATAAGTCACAAACAACAAAACTCTTAAAGAGACTGAATTCATAGAAACAAATGATGAATAATGGTGATTAGTAGGTTCGGCATTATTATAATGTTAATAGAATAGGTACTTACCTTGTAATTCAACGGTAGTTGATTACTAATCGGCTACTGCTTACTGTTTTAGATGACACTTTGATCAGTATCATCCGAATCGTTGAAATACAACATAATTAATAACGTGCAATGTGTAAAGATAGTTCAGATGGCAGTAGGACTGCAAGCATGTAGATGAGCTGCTTCCTTTGGCTCAATGCCGGCGGCGGCGGGGCGGCGCGTCACGCTGATAAGCGGCGGTATCGCGCGGAGCATGATCCGCTCTCTCACCTGTCACAGATACGAGGCTACAGAACTACGCACTAGACGTATCATCTTAGTACTGTCGCAACAGAGCCAGTTTCGTTTCGAGCAAGACGTTGATCTACTCGTAGATCTGCTGGAAACATTTGTCTACTTTAAGAAATGAGTTAGCGGCACCCTGTTTGTGAACAAGACTTGTTGATTTTAGGAAGATTAGAGACAGCAGGTATTTCATCAACAATTTGGTAGAAAGCCTCTTTTGGGAGGTTTTGAAGACCTTTCCTACACTCTGAACATTGCGGTTCTTACCCAATCACAATGGGTACTACGAGTATTAAGGGGGAAGCGTCAGGGTAGCCCGCAAAATTCAATTTTCTTACGTTTTTTGCAATTTGCAGGCCAGTGGCAGGTTGTATGAAGTTGAAAATATCGTTCGCGACTGTAAGACGTATGTAGTTACAGAATTATGATCATCGAAATCATCACCCCTCCAAGCACACATAAGTATAGGAACGACTTTGACCTTGCAAAAATCGTTCATCGACTTATATGAACAGGGTTGTACTGATGAATTTGATGGTTATAATTTTGTAACTAGGTACATACATTTTACAGTCGCAAACGATCTTTTCAACTTCATACAACCTGCTACTGGCCTGCAAAAACGTAAGAAAATTTTAATGTTATTTTTATAGGTCACGCGAGCATCCACTTCGTTTCTATCAGTTTTGGGCCCGTCTATCACAACTTTTGCAATTTACAAGTTAGTGTGTTTGAAAACTGTATCTACGTAGTACCGCATCAATATCTGTCGATCTAAAGCTTATTGGCTTTTCAATTAGATAGGTATTATCGAGGACTCCTTGGCCCGACTATCGCCGGAGACAAAGGGTCGTTAGTTCACCTTATCACGGTTATTTTCCTTTGTTAAGCGTTTCCATTTGTTTAGAGCTATTATAGTCACATACATAATTTAATGATGCCTTAAGTTTTATTACGTCGCGTCATCGATGCGTTTATCACTCAAGCTACTTGTAGTGCAACTGTCTTAAGATTTGTGAATGCTTCATTGTGAAGAAGAATGCGAGTTTCGGTTGATTTAGAACATTTCAATGTGTGATTGGGTGGGCGCGTGTAGTGTGTGGTGTAGCACTGGTCGGTAGGCGCACGCGCACTCGCGGTGGGACTGCACGGTTATTTTTACCAGTGTGTCGTGTAAGGAGCGCGGCGACCTCCGCGCATTGTCTCCCTCTCCACCGTGTCGTAAAGTTGTGATTAACTTTCATCTTTCTGCAAATCGCGCCCTATTAACACATGCAAACTACTCATAACTGCCGACACAGACTTATGTTCCGTTCCGCTGAATTAGAAATGCGGGCCAGCTGTATACGGAATCAATTAGCTATCGACGTGTAATATGCAGATTTGCATGAGTAAGTACTGTATACAATTATACATACACAGACTGCACAGCGCGGCGCGGCCTAGGGAAAACATCATCGATATGTCTCGTAGCAAGTCTTGTATCATTGCACGCCTGATGAATGATGATACGCCTGTACTGGAATCATGGATTAAACCTAGAAAAACAATAAACCTTCCTTTTGGCTTTGAGTCGAGTAAAAAAGGTTTTTGTTAGTTATTGACTGGAGCAGAACTGTCACTGTCACTAATCACTTGTACCTACTATAGTCTCAGAACAATAATGTTATTGTTCTGAGACTATAGCGTTTTCCAAAAGTCATTTCCCAAAACTCACTGCCGCGATTGAGGGTTTCTACCATGGATGTGGGACCTTATCGTAGAAAACATCATGTCGCGTCGCGTTGCGTCTCGGTGTGAATTGACCCAAATACAAATAGGACTTCAGTGTGTTGTGGTGGAAGACTTTCATATATGTATTTAATGTTCTTGGCATTGAAGTTCGTGAGTTCAATATGCGGAATATCAAAAAATGGAATTCTGTTCAAAAGTATAAAAATCATTTCTTGGTCGGTGTCCTTTCCCAAATATTTGTTTCGATGGAAATTAAAAGCGGCAATCCTTGTTGTAGCGTGTCATTCCAGTATCGAAACGAAGAAAACATCGTCCAAAAGTGAGGGCTGTAAGTTGAATGTGTGAATATGGCCTTTGTACGTAATAACAATAAGTTGTCGCATAGAAAGAAGTATAGGTACGGAAAACCTAGGACCACTAACTGATCACATTGCCATAATATGGGTACAGTCACGTCTAATAATATGTAAACACTTATGAATTTTTTAAATTGTGTTTCTCCTAATGTACCTACTGATTAAAATTTAATGTTAAATTATTACGTACATAGTATTCTGGAACTCATATTTTTATGAAAAAGATCCAATCTCCTAGTTACAATCGTTATTTCTCGCGAAAATAGCTATAATACTCGTATTATGGAAAGTGTATCCATATTATTAGACGTGACTGTACCTAAACCGGAAGAAGACCTACATTAAATGACTAATATTGTACCTAAGTATTGTAAGGCTGTACGTGGCTGCATAGGTATATATTATTATATGTAGGTATTACAACACTGCATTACCCTTCAGGAAGTACAGATGCTATATAACTTAGGTATAATGTTGGTAAATTTAAACGACAACGAACGGCCGCGGCAGTGACATGAAGACTTGTTGAATTTACTGGTAACAGAACTCAAAATCATGACACGCTTGTTACACTGCAATTAATACTATTTTAACATCGTATTTTGTTATCAACTGTGTCATTCTTCTGATTATTGTTTTCAATTTCGCTAAGGTTGTGTCGTTGTGCTCCTTATCACAACAAGCGATTCTATAATTATGTATTAGTATTATGTGGTCTACATTGTTTACTTAGGTCATCTGTGCGCTTGTCGGATATCGAAACGTTGGAATCGTCGTCATAGTAACATCGATAGTGTGTTCGACTTGATAAGGCAATTAAGGCTGAATGGCATTGACCGTGCACGGGCGCCGCTCGGTGCCAAGTGCGTGCGGGCTGCGCGAGCGCCTACGTGTTTGTTGTGGTGTAGAGTCGCGGGCAGGCGCCGCGTCCCGTGCGCCCGCGCAGAACATACATAAATGAAAGCCTTTCCACATACGCACCGACTTTCAGTTTCGACGCTCACGTTGTGCTCAAACTCGTTTGGTGCTGGCATGCAGTATGTGAAGTCGAGTGTGCCGCATCTTCGCATGCACCAGCACTTTGTATTTATTATGAACATGATTCAAGCCACAAATGTCTGTACTGTAGCAACTGAGTCAAGCTGTTTGTTTTTGTTTCCGGCACTTTGCGCATTACATTTTAACTGTTTCATAATTTATCAGGTTTCCATAGACGTAATTTTCGTATGAGTTTCGATCATGTCTAATCTATTCGTTCCATGTCACTGAAAGGAATTTATTTCTCAATCGTTTTTAGCATAAGAGAAAGTAAAAAGTTTAACGTTCTTTTCGATCACGACTAAGTCGATACAGTATAAGTTGAAGTCTGTATCACTTGTTTGGCCCATCAAAGGCGTTTCTAGAATGCACCCACTCCTTTATGAGGCACCAGGTATTATTAGAAGCTGCCTCATAATTACTTCATAAATAAATTCAAATGATACCTTCGGCCGGCTAGCTCTCGTTATAGTAGTATGACTCACACAAGATTCGATTAAGGCGATCCATCGATCAATATTATTGAAACGTCTGGTTCATTAACATTAAACCCTTAATGCCATTACTGAACATAATTTAGGATCGTCTGAGAGTTATCTGGTCTGCATTGCAACTTCAGGTGCTCAGTCAGTGAAGAGTGAACCGTGTAGTGACGCTATTAGAGTTGTTGTCGGGTAATGTCGCCCGTCAACGTCGGCGTCGCTCCACTTCGGCCCACAAATGTTGCGGAACATTTTGTCTCGCACAAGTGAATATGATGCTTGGGTTGACTATGACTCGCACGTCGCAAATCGTCGTGGCTATTTAAACTTTAAAGACCAATGTGACAGTTGGATACTTCTATGAAGCCTTCCTACCTTAGAGAAGGTTTAATTTACTGGTAAAGGAATTACGAAGTCGGCTGTACCCTTAGTAAACACTAATTATAAAATCAAACGTCGAAAGGAGTTTTAGGTAGATTTCCTCAGAAAAAAAAAATCTACCTGTTGGTCTCTCACCTAAAGACGAGGTTATATTATTATATATATGTATACGTATAAATGTGGACGACAAGCTAAATTTAGCCACACTGCAGGTCGCAATTATGCACTTCAAACTTGCATCCTTTCAAACTTGGCCAAAAAATCGAAAAGGTCAAAACTTAGGTTAAGTTCGTGAATGGGCGGAATTCGTC
Organism: Xestia ashworthii; assembly: GCA_950022955.1. NCBI lineage: Eukaryota > Metazoa > Arthropoda > Insecta > Lepidoptera > Noctuidae > Xestia > Xestia ashworthii. The sequence continues at coordinate 24,489,548 of OX465558.1, read as the reverse complement.
CACGCCCGAGGGGGCGGTTTTTCTAAAATCAGTTTTTTGGCCATAACTTTTTTCCTATGGAAATGAAATTTTTGAACCATTTTTCATTTTAATTATTCCGAGTAAAAATACGGACAGCTATTAAATTCAAACTTTTATGATGCAACCCCTAAATTGAGAATGGGGTTGAAATTCCCAAAAAATTTGCGAAATAAAAATCATATCTCCGAAACGGTAAACATTTTGATCGTCGCAAAAATTTCTTTTTGAAAGCAAATTGTTTATTCTACAATTTTACTTTAAAATTTGGCGATAAAACTCATAGTTTTCGAAATCAAAAATTATAACTAAAAAATCGAGGGCGTTTCCATGCTCAACTCTTATATGAGGATTTAAAAAGGGTAAACTTTCCATTACAGGAGAATGATTTTTGTTTTGTAGAAGGTACTAATAAATACAACCCTTTATACAGACTGCAGTTGTTTGAAAATAAATTGTCCTAAAAGTTTTGCTAGCTGGCCCAATGAGGAGCTTAGGCCGAAAGGCCGGTGGAGCGACGAAGACATTTGTGACAGAAAGTGGGTGTGTAATGTAAAATGCGAGCGTAGCGAACGCGAGTCACAGAGTTGTAGCTGGTTCTAATTCTATATTTGCTTATATCTCGAAAACGGTGCGTTCTATAGCAAAAAGAATGAAAAATTTGCCTCCTTAATGACCATCCTGAAAAAAAGAACATAAATTTACAAATGTAAATATGGGTGAATCCTTCTTCGAAATCTACCTCCTTTTGCGGCATGACGAAGGGGTTTTTTTTATTGATCTTCTCCCACTTATTCGTAGAAGTGTCGGATTGAAAGTTCGAGTTAGCTACGTAATTAAGGTGTTGGCTACTCTGAGAATTGTTGCGTTACACAGTTACACCTAGTAGACCAAGTAGAGTTAATGTTGAGAGTAGTCGTTAATGAAAAATGCTCTGATTGGAATGAAAGGCGTTTGACAGAGTATTGCGTGCAATGCGACAATGTGTGGAGCGCTCGGGCGCGGATCTTGTCGCGTGGCGGCGCGGGCGCTGCGCTGTCAGGCGCGGGTGACGTGTGTGAAAGGCAGCGCCGCGTGGCGCGCGCCATGTGCGCCGGGCAGCGGGGCAGGCTGCGCCGCCGCTCACTCCGCTGCCATGGCGCGCCCCAAGCACTCGCCGCGACACAACGCGCAATACGAGCCTCTGCCGCCCCGAGGACCAGGTACTGCCTACCGGACGTGTGCGTGACCCGGTGCCATCGCCCTGCCTGCCTCCCGGCCACCCGGCCTCCCGGCGCCCGGCGGCGGCGTCCCGTGCCCCCGTGGGGACGTGGAACCGAAGCCTTCACCGTGTAACGTGGGCAGGGACCGACTAGCCATACGGTGTTTATTTCTTTCGCGCATACTATAAGTTTTCTTTCATCTTTTAAAAGGTTTCACGCGTCGATAATCTTATCATTTGGTGCGATAGTTCAAATTTAATTTAGTAGGGTTAACAAAACGAAGCAATCGGTTACCTAGTGTTATGTCATACGGGTACGAGTTACGGTGTTGTTCTATTATCGATAGGAAAGTCATGTTATAGTTCAAGTTCACGGTGCGTTAGACGGGACGACACGACAGCCGAACCTGGGTAACGGTACTTTGTTAGCGGCATCGGATTGACTCGCTCCATAACACATACGGTTGTTTGAACCCAGTCTCAGTGAGAAAGTTTGGAAGGTATCAAATAACCGGTTCGCATCAAGCCTTGTTGGCTGACTCTACATTCACCCATAATTTTGATCAAAAGTTATTGAGATTATCGACGGATACAGTTTTGTTGTCAGAACTTAGGCACCTACGTCGCGACCAAATATTGATAATAGTGATGCACATCGCGCGTAACGTTAAGTTATCGTTGGAGCAGCTGGAGCGGGTTACCTGAGAGTATCGACGTATTCTCTGGTTTCAATAAAATATGTGTATTTGATGATGTGAAGTTAATCGTGCAAACCTGTTCCCCGCAGTGAACACCGCTAGCTCGGTGTTCCAGTGTGCAGTGTGGTGAGTGCGGGGTACTGACCTATATGTTGTGTGCAGTGGAGTCGCTGATCTACTGGCGGGCGGCGGCGCCGAGCGGGCTGGCGCTGGGCGCGGGGCTGGCGCTGCTGGTGGCGCTCGCGTGCTGCTCCGTGGTGTCGGTGCTGGCGTACGCCTCGCTGCTGGCGCTCTCGGCTGCCGTGGCCTTCCGCATCTACAAGAATGTGCTGCAAGCTGTGCAAAAGACTAATGATGGACACCCATTCAAGTAAGTTCCCACTCTCTCACTGTCACCCTATAGCTGGTCGATGTGATGCACATCCCACCTGCATAAGACCCCGTACCCATAGTGTATTAGAAACAGAGTGGTCATTTCAGATGAAACTCCTAGAGAGACCCGTTTTCGCGCCCTTGCTTGTACTCGGATGATACCAAACATTCAATGGATTGAATAAAGAAAAACATGAAAGTACAAACATGTGGACTTACAGTGTAATAATTGTTATCGGTACACGTGTCTGCGGTCAACATCCGTAATATTCCTATCACTGACATGACGACTCCTTCTTAATCAATATCTTAGCAAAGCGAACGTTCACTCATTACAAAAACTGCTTGTCTCGTCAGTTTTTCACACGACTAACATCACGTACTCCTACTAAACTGACAAATGTTGGCGTAAGCTCTGCTTCCATTGATGTCTTGCTGACGAATTTGTGAGCCTCCTTACGTACTCGAGGGGCACTGGTGATATGTGTGGACTTGGTGTGGACTGTAATCATCGCACTTGTGTTGCTTGATGTTAGCACTCCTAATGATGTACTCGTAAGTTCGGTCAAATGTATTTGATTGGAATGGATCGGCTAAAGTTCGAAAAAATTACATTCGTTAGAGTCAATCATATGGATCAAATCTCTCTAAGAAACATGATAAATTAAATTAAAAATGATTTCCCCTATCTATTGATGTAAAAAAGTACCTACAGGATGTTATTTTTTGAACTTTAGGCGGTTCGATTCCAGAGTGTGGCAAGCGAATTTTCAAAAAATTGTAAATGCAGATTTGTTTCTTTTTAAAATAAAGGAATCTTTCCTTTGAATAAAATTTGCTATTTCGAGTATTGCATTGAAAAATTCCACCTTGTATACAGTGACTGTAGGGCTTTCGTGTGGGAAGCAATTTGCGGTGACACTTTTGCGCCATCCCATCTTCTTAGCGCAGTGTGCTGCGCTGGGGCGGCTGCTACAGGTGCTGAAAACCTCAAACGGCGCAAATAAAATTATTTAATTGGTAATTATGTGTTTGAGACGTTAGGGGTTGAAAGTCTAGGGCTATGGGGTTCGAGTGCCCACCTAGTATTTCGGGAAATCGCTAAGCGGTTGGTCGACTCTTCTCGTGGCCAGAGGGCGGGCCTATTTTTTGGCCAAAGAATCAAAAAAAAATACGTGGCATCAACATCATCATCATGCTACAAGCCTTCTGGGTACTTTACCTGTTAACCGCGACGTGGACGAATTTTTCGACGCTTTGTATCCCTTTTTGATACAGTTATAGTGTGTAAATAATTAGTCTGTGAAGTATAAAATGAATAACTTTACTTACAACAGAAATTCGAAACTTGACTGACATACTTTTATCATAAATTGTGTAGGTAGACAAGAGTTATTTTTTGCAGTCGAAAAGATTTCTATCCATTTAGGTATTGGCAACGTCTTTCGTCAGTATTGTAACATTATCTAGTTCAACGTCAGTTTAGAAAGTTTATTATAAATCAACTATTATTTGCTGATGGCAACATTAGAGTTTAGACACAAGGAAAGTATGACCTCATAAAACTTTTTATATCGTTTCTTAGTAAAATGAGGGCGTTGTGCACGCGTGCTAGATATTGGAATGGTGGCCGGTGAAGCGGAAGGACACTCCCCGTCGGATTAGAATGTAATATCATTATGTCGGCAACCTGCCTAGCTCACAGCTCTTCAGGGAATTACTTCAGGCGATATCACATCACACGGTAGTCGACACACAGATTACGTACTTGGTTTGGTAGGCTCATAGAGTATGGTAGGCTCAATGATATTCTGGTAGGCTTGTTAGGATAGAATAGAAAATATTTTGTTGAGTAGTCAACCTGTACCACTTATTTTGCTTTGGTTTTTTTTTCATGAAATATAGTCATTGAATGGGAATGAATGAACGTAGAGGGTTGTATTGATGATATTAATGATTATAACTCTGTAGAGCCATATTTGTTACAGTCGCGAATCATATTTATATTAATCAACATAATTATTAGTTTATTACCCGACTACGAAAATTTAAATTTCGCGGGCTACCCTGTGGCGGAAATCGTAATGAAGTTTCAATTTACCCGGGCGCTTTCACCTTAAGGTGGTATAGCAATCGTGAGTTTATTTTACAGGGTGATCTATTATTAAGTTATCATTTATTAAGTTCAGTATGTGTTGTGTTCCAGATGGCTGTTAGAGAAAGACATCAGCGTGCCGGCGGAGCGCGCGCAGTCACTGGCGGCCGCCGCCACCGCGCATCTCAACGCGGCGCTCGCCGAGCTGCGCAGGTAACTACACACTACACACTACCTGTACATACATACATACAGTCGCTGGCGGCCGCCGCCACCGCGCATCTCAACGCGGCGCTCGCCGAGCTGCGCAGGTAACTACACACTACACACTACCTGTACATACATACATACAGTCGCTGGCGGCCGCCGCCACCGCGCATCTCAACGCGGCGCTCGCCGAGCTGCGCAGGTAACTACACACTACACACTACCTGTACATACATACATACAGTCGCTGGCGGCCGCCGCCACCGCGCATCTCAACGCGGCGCTCGCCGAGCTGCGCAGGTAACTACACACTACACACTACCTGTACATACATACATACAGTCGCTGGCGGCCGCCGCCACCGCGCATCTCAACGCGGCGCTCGCCGAGCTGCGCAGGTAACTACACACTACACACTACCTGTACATACATACATACAGTCGCTGGCGGCCGCCGCCACCGCGCATCTCAACGCGGCGCTCGCCGAGCTGCGCAGGTAACTACACACTACACACTACCTGTACATACATACATACAGTCGCTGGCGGCCGCCGCCACCGCGCATCTCAACGCGGCGCTCGCCGAGCTGCGCAGGTAACTACACACTACACACTACCTGTACATACATACATACAGTCGCTGGCGGCCGCCGCCACCGCGCATCTCAACGCGGCGCTCGCCGAGCTGCGCAGGTAACTACACACTACACACTACCTGTACATACATACATACAGTCGCTGGCGGCCGCCGCCACCGCGCATCTCAACGCGGTGCTCGCTGAGCTGCGCAGGTAACTACACACTACCTGTACATACATACATACAGTCGCTGGCGGCCGCCGCCACCGCGCATCTCAACGCGGCGCTCGCCGAGCTGCGCAGGTAACTACACACTACACACTACCTGTACATACATACATACAGTCGCTGGCGGCCGCCGCCACCGCGCATCTCAACGCGGCGCTCGCCGAGCTGCGCAGGTAACTACACACTACACACTACCTGTACATACATACATACAGTCGCTGGCGGCCGCCGCCACCGCGCATCTCAACGCGGCGCTCGCCGAGCTGCGCAGGTAACTACACACTACACACTACCTGTACATACATACATACAGTCGCTGGCGGCCGCCGCCACCGCGCATCTCAACGCGGCGCTCGCCGAGCTGCGCAGGTAACTACACACTACACACTACCTGTACATACATACATACAGTCGCTGGCGGCCGCCGCCACCGCGCATCTCAACGCGGCGCTCGCCGAGCTGCGCAGGTAACTACACACTACACACTACCTGTACATACATACATACAGTCGCTGGCGGCCGCCGCCACCGCGCATCTCAACGCGGCGCTCGCCGAGCTGCGCAGGTAACTACACACTACACACTACCTGTACATACATACATACAGTCGCTGGCGGCCGCCGCCACCGCGCATCTCAACGCGGCGCTCGCCGAGCTGCGCAGGTAACTACACACTACACACTACCTGTACATACATACATACAGTCGCTGGCGGCCGCCGCCACCGCGCATCTCAACGCGGCGCTCGCCGAGCTGCGCAGGTAACTACACACTACACACTACCTGTACATACATACATACAGTCGCTGGCGGCCGCCGCCACCGCGCATCTCAACGCGGCGCTCGCCGAGCTGCGCAGGTAACTACACACTACACACTACCTGTACATACATACATACAGTCGCTGGCGGCCGCCGCCACCGCGCATCTCAACGCGGCGCTCGCCGAGCTGCGCAGGTAACTACACACTACACACTACCTGTACATACATACATACAGTCGCTGGCGGCCGCCGCCACCGCGCATCTCAACGCGGCGCTCGCCGAGCTGCGCAGGTAACTACACACTACACACTACCTGTACATACATACATACAGTCACTGGCGGCCGCCGCCACCGCGCACCTCAACGCGGCGCTCGCCGAGCTGCGCAGGTACCCACACACCCAAACACTACACACTACACATCTAAGTCATTCCTAAAAATTAAATAAGAATTTATATTTACCTACATTTTACACCTGTATTTATGGCACCGTAAAATTGTAAATACCGTTAGATTATAATCTATCTCCCGAGGTTGTGAACTCTCGAAAGATTGTGAACGCGAAACGCACCTCGCAGCCTCGCGCGCTGATTAGGTGAAGATTGTGAACATGTCCCTGATTGGTTGGTGGTCAGCCGGCCGTTATGTTTGTTTGATTCTTTGGTTAATCACAGATTAATTTTAATTCCACCACAATTTCATATAAAACGAATTCGAAAGCTGCGAGTTATTTTCAACACGAAATCAATTTACAATCACCAAAACACTGCTCGTTTACATTCGACAACTGACAAACAAATTAAAAAACAAATATTTTGGCGCGGGGCACATAACGTTTAACCAAACAACGTGCGAGGTGCGTATCGTATTCACAATCTTTCGAGAGTTTACAATCTCGCAAGATATATTACAGTCTAACGTATTTACAATTTTACGGTGACAACAAGGGTGTAAAAAACCTCCAAACGAAGCCGAGAGGCACTTGTTCTCCCCGTCATCATCATAGCGATATTTTTTTTGTTCATACCTGGGCCCATCCCAACCTTCTAGATAAGGAGATATTGGAAGTCAAAGTTCTAACTTTACAAGTTTAATAAAAAATAAGTTCATGTTTTTATTGTAAGATTTTTACTTTAAACATCTCCACGACAACCCTGTTCTATTCAATCCATCCATCAGTACAATGGTTTGAGTGGGTTACATTGAGTAGGTATGTGTTACATGTGTGCAGACATTTTCGTGATGGTCATTGATTGATTATAAGAATCAAGATATAGTTTAAAATTTTCCCATTTTTGTTTCTGAGTACATTATTATCTAAATATGTGAATGCAGATATAAAATAAGTATCTGAAAAAGTTATGGTCAGCCACTTAGACTGATTCCCTATATCTACAACGGTTAAGGCGCCTGCTCTTACTGTCTCTTTAAAAAAATCGACCCTGTATACAGGTGTAGTTAAAGATACATATATGCAGCCGCCCCGGCCACCCATTTCTCGAGCACAGAGCTGAACAGCTGTGAACTTTAATAGTCCGCCATATGATGCACAGTGCCAGCGTTTCATAAAAATAAACAAACTGGTCAATAATGGATGTAAGCAATTTTATATCGTTGAGCTTTTAATTGATTTTTTTTTCAAATTTACTGTCACACAGACAAATTGAAAACCAGTGAAATTTAACCTTAGGGTGATAAATAAATTACGCGGTCGACTATGCTTTGACCCCCAGAAGGAATGGCCAATGATGTAATAGAACGACTTCCTCTGTTATGATGTTACCTTGCCCCGTAACTCGTGTTGAGTATTGTGGTGTGTGCCGGCAGGTTGTTCCTGGTGGAGGACCTGGTGGACTCGTTGAAGTTCGGAGTACTGCTGTGGTGCCTCACGTACGTCGGCGCCTGCTTCAACGGCATCACGCTCATCATACTCGGTCAGTACAACACTACTTCTCAAGCCTCGTGTCCACTAGGCAACAATTGGCGCGCAACATGTTCGGCAACGTTGCACAACATCGCGTGACGTTGCCAGCTGACGCGCAACATGACATAATAAATACAAAAGTTGCTAAACAAAAGTTCCGCGCTGACTTTCAACACGTTGAGCAACATGTTGTGCAACATGTCGCTCGCCAAATGGTGCCTAGTGGATACGAGGCTTTAACTTGTATTTTAAATTGGTTTAGCTCATACAAATATTGCCTGGAACAAATCGTGCACTATCAGCGATAAGACCGCCGTCGTATAGACACAATGCTACCAAGCCACCACATCTAGCTACCCGAAACTCGTCAAATTTTCCCAATCAACCCCGAACCTTATGCTTTGGCGATAAAGTTGAATATACAGGGTGCAATTTTAGTCATAGGCAATATTTTAATCTAAGGCTCTACTCACGATACTGATGGCATTGGGGCTAATAATTCGCAAATCTAAAATATTATTCATGCAAGTATGGAAAACCTTTAAAATGTAGTAAATCACATTGCAAAGGCATAATGTTGCAAATAAACACTAAAACTAATAAAAAAATACTATATAAACCCCAATAAGTCTTGAAGTATCAACATTTTAAAGCGCAGTATAACTCGTAACGAAAAGTAAACAAACATCAAATAATAATAATAACTAGTTTGCTGCCGGCCGGCGCGAGCGCGGCATATCCTTAAGTTAACACCTCGAACGAACTCTCTCCGTCCCGCTTCTTCACGCAAAAATACGAATACAGCGTACAGTGTCCTCCCGAGTCCCGAACTTTTTACGAACCGGAACTAACTTGTGACCTACTAGTTTCATTACGACTGCGCAGGTGTACTGACGTGTATGATTCATTACTCCTGTGACGTAATCGCCGCTCGCGCCTCTCGTATCGTACTCGGTTAAGAAACTTGGATTGTTTTAGTGGTCTTTACTGTAAAGTGTGTAGTGTGTGTCAGTCAATTACTGTTGTAACGATTCTGTGGTCGTGATAATGATGCCTCGACCGCGTAATGTGCAGGCTAGGTACATAAATCAAAAGTACTTCCAAATGGTCATTATTTACGATCGTACTAACAGTCTTGTGCAAACACGTGAAATTTCATCGCCGCTACCCGAGCGACCCACTTCCATCACGGGGTCTTATTTTAAGAACCACACAAAACCTGTTGGATTTTTCATCTGTTCACGTGCCAGTACATGCACAACCTACGTAAACATTTTTTGTTTTATTTTGTATTAGTTAACGTAGTTTTGACCGTCCTAAGCCGGCAAAGTATGAAAGAAAAGTTGGATCAAATCGTAAGCAACTTACCTTATGACGAGTCGGGCGGGGTCAAAAGAGGTCACGCGCAATGCCACGTATCTACGCGCCGCGCCGCGTTGATACTTTGAGACAGTTACTAATATTTTTAAGGTTTTACATACTTGCATTAAAAATGTTTTGAAGTTGTGAATTATAAGCCCTAATGCAATCAGTATCGTGAGTAGAGCCTTAGATTAAAATATTGTCTATGACTAAAATTGCACCCTGTATACCTGTATAAAGGAAATTTGACAGACTGCAGTAACTTGATGTGATGGCGTCTGAACTTAACTAAAGATTTAAGAATATTGTAAAAGAGCTGTGTAAACTTTCTGATGGACAAGAAAGTATTAGGGGCTAGTGACGCCAGAACGCACTAATAATATACCACGGCGTGACGTATAAAGATTTTTAAAAGCGCCGTACTTATCTTTGTTAATACAAAGAAAAAATACATATAGTCTTTGTGTATTGTTCTATCTAGAATTGTTTACTAAGTACTACCACATAACAGTGTTACTGTATTACTGTTACTATGAGTATCGTGAAGTATCGGGATTTCGTGATCAATTATATGACTTTCATAATTATGCTTATGCATATTAAAGTTCAGTAAAAACAAAGAAAATCTTAATCAAGTCCAAATTAGAATTGCTTATCATCAGCTAATTGTATCGGTGTACAAAAACTAGCGAGTGAGTGTCACCTCACGCGAGCTAACGTGTAACGGTCGACTGTCGCTTGTGCGCACCTTGCGTCCGCCTCCACTCGACTGGAACACAACATCTTGACGTACATCTACACCAACATCTGCCTGTCTACCTAATACATATATGGGTATTACTAGAAAAAAATGGTAAAAGTACCTGCACTAGACAGATTAAATTTAGAGTAAACCCACATATCTACTAAGTCTAATGAGCTATAATAGTCCAGGGCTGACTTTTTGCCATAAACCGGGAAGCACATCTTGGGTTTCTACATCCCGATGGAAAAACCCCATGGTATGGGAAGTGTTCACAAGTATTACAAATATGTACTATTTATAATCGGTGACATAGCCGCCGCATTCCTCAGAATAGAAGTATTAGGTCACTAGTTCATATAAATGGTACACGCCTGACGAATGGCTTATCAATGATTGTAGTAACAACCGTTGTACCTACACGGTGCTCCGGTACCGCCGCGCCGCAGGTTTTACTCATACTTCCTTGAATAGTAAAACTAATTGTGGCAAAGTACCTATTATGCTCTTCAATTATTATAATACGCACATCGAGACCGAGCCGAGTTAATCAATTAATTTAATTAAAATAAAAAATAAAATCAAAATCAAAATCAAAATCAAAGCATTTATTTCAAGTAGGCCAATAACAGGCACTTTTGAATTGTCGAAACAAAGATGAAAATTAAATGTAGCTACAGTCCCAGTCACAAGACATAAAAACTGTGAAAGTACTGTAGTTGCCCATTCCCTAGCGTAGATCTCTATGGAGAAGAACGGGCAAGAAACTCCATGGACACTCTTTTAAATCAAAATATTGTTACAAAATCTTGGTTACATCATTCATGTTGAGATGTTATATTATGTGAGAACAATGTAGCAAGATGTGCACGTTAAAAGTGTCCATAGCCAAACAAAAACAAAATACAACTCAAAAACAAAATAATTAATTCAAATAAACCATGGCGACTAAGAGATGACCAGTCACAACTGACAGCGCCCATTCACGCACATGACGCATGGATCAGCACCATTCAGCTCAACCATTTTGAAGGGAACTAAATGGTCCGACACACGCGCCATGATCAGCGAGACATTTGAGTGAGCATGACATACTCTCAACCGCCAGGGCACATTCAAGTCAAAAACTAAAGTAGGTTTCCAGTGAATGATAGCTTTCTAGTACATAGTACTCACACAATATGGGCTATGCGTTTATATAATATTAAATAGATTGAATCTATACAATGCAAAGATAGTTGTACAATCTTCAGCAGCTCCAACAATACCATTTAATGCTATCAATTTTTGAGCCCCTGTCCTTGTGGAGCAGGACCAGCATTGAGCCAAGCATTTTTATCAGCGATATAATCGCTCAACTTGTAATATGCTTGCTTACATAGTGTGCGTTTAATGCATGTTTTAAATTTAGTCTCATTCAGTTCAAGAATACTTTGTGGAATTTTATTATAGCATCTCAAACAGTACCCCATGAAAGATGAGTCTACTTTAGCGAGTCTAAAGCCAGGCTGAACTAGTTGGTCCCTATTTCTAGTACTGTAATTGTGTCTGTCGCCTCTTTTACCGAAAAGATGCAGATTTTTTCTAACGTACATTATGTTTTCGTAGATGTATTGGCAATGAACCGTCATGATGCCAATATCCTTAAAAAGTTCCCTTAGAGAATCGCGCCTACGAAGATTGTATATGGCTCGGATGGCTCTTTTCTGCAGAATAAATATAGACTCAATATCAGCAGCCCGTCCCCATAGCAAAATACCGTAAGACATTATACTATGGAAGTAACTAAAATAGACCAGTCTAGCGGTATCTACATCAGTGAATTGACGGATTTTTCTAATGGCATATGCTGCTGAACTTAAGCGCCCCGCAAGAGATGTTAAATGAGAACCCCATTGTAGCCTTGAATCAAGCGTAAGCCCCAGGAAAACCGTTTTATCTACGAATTCGAGTTTCTCTTTATTCAATATTATCTCACAATCACTACTTTTAACATTCGGTAATGAAAAGCTTATGCATTTAGTTTTTTTTTCATTCAATACCAAATTGTTTGCTGTGAACCAATTTTGGACCTGAAGTAGGGCATCATTCACGTCATCTAGATTTTGGGCCCGTCTATTTATCTTAAAAATTAGAGAAGTGTCATCAGCAAACAACACCATATTTTGAGGTTGGTGTTTCAACAAATAGGGTAGATCATTTATATATACTAAAAAAAGGAAAGGACCCAATATTGAGCCTTGCGGAACCCCCATTTTTACATTCAAACCCTGTGAATTAACACCATTTATTTGAACATGTTGTTTTCTATCGCTCAAATAAGATTTTAGCAGGCTAAGTGCAAGTTTACCCAGTCCGTAATGCTCCAGTTTCAAAAGTAATGTGTCATGATTTACGCAATCAAAAGCTTTCGAGAGATCACAGAAAATTCCTATTGCGTCTTGGGACTCTTCCCACGCAGCAAATATGTGCTTTAATAGGGTTACACCGGCGTCAGTTGTACAACGTCCCTTGGTGAAACCATACTGTTGATCATGTAAGATTCTGTTGGTGTTAAAATGATAAAGCATTTGATTAAGCATTACTTTTTCAAAAACCTTGCTAAAAACTGGTAACACGGATACAGGTCTATAATTATTGGAATCTTTACTGTCCCCGGATTTGAAAAGAGGTATGACTTTACTGTATTTCATTAAATCCGGGAAAACTCCTTGGTCTACACATAAATACATTAGTAGAATTACTAATCGTCGCAGTGTTAATAATATAACTAAACTTAGACATACTATTTATGTCTGTGTGAATACTATAAGCTAATAGCCGAGCTATTTTGTGTCTACATACAATAGGTAGATACACCTTACCCCGTGTCGACTTAAGATTACCAACTATAGTGTTGATATCCAGATACATAAGCCTGTCACTATAGTGACCTACTAAAAAATGTACATGTTTATTCAACATATGTATATAATCGTTTTTCCCACTACTTAAATTTTCAAAATATGGAAAAGCACACAATATGATTTTATTACATCTTAACTTTAGCAACTCAGAAACACAGTCGGTGATATCTTCCTTTTTTACATTAGAACTATTACCAACACATAGAGTAATGGTAGTGTTAAGATAACAATCATTTTTTATTACTGATGCCATTACTTGTTTGTAGCTTGACCCTGGCATGCAATAATTTTGGGTACAGTAACTCAGGTTATTACTGATCAATTTACCTAGCCCTCTACCCATACTATCAGAAAACATAACTGAACTAATTCATGAGGTACCAACCGCTTGCTATGCAATCATTGGGAGGATCTTGAATAGCAGGAAATAATTATAGTATAAGACTCTAGATCTAGAGATTGACATAGGACAGGAGAACTACATCAGGGGCGAAGGTGGGGGGACGGTACCATGCACTGAACTATCCCGTTGGTCTTTTGATCGCAATCGCGACTGCTGAGGGGTACTCGGTTCAATTCTCGGGGCGGAAATGTGCTACTGGGTTTTTCCACTAGGTATTTCTCAGTAGCAACCCAGAGTTTGTATATTGGCGGTGTGATACCCCTGTACTGTACTGTACCTCAGTGTGCACGCGTCGCTCCCGCGCTTATGGCTAATGTCAGGAGGACAGTTATTCAAGTAGGTAAAATTAAGTTTAGCCCCTCAATTTTTTGCAGTATGATATGTATGGTAATTAAGTTTAGCTACGTTTTTACAAAGTTATTTGTGTATGTGTTGCAGGGTGGATAGCGCTGTTTACTCTGCCGAAGGCATACGAGATGAACAAGGCGCAGGTGGACGCCAACCTCGAGCTCGCGCGCGGCAAGATCAACGAGATCTCCGCCAAGTGAGTGCACGCACCTCACACCTACACTACCTCATACTCACACCTACACTACCTCATACTTACACCTACACTACCTCATACTCACACCTACACTACCTCATACTTACACCTACACTACCTCATACTCACACCTACACTACCTCATACTCACACCTACACTACCTCATACTCACACCTACACTACCTCATACTCACACCTACACTACCTCATACTCACACCTACACTACCTCATACTCACACCTACACTACCTCATACTCACACCTACACTACCTCATACTTACACCTACACTACCTCATACTCACACCTACACTACCTCATACTTACACCTACACTACCTCATACTCACACCTACACTACCTCATACTCACACCTACACTACCTCATACTCACACCTACACTACCTCATACTCACACCTACATTACCTCATACTTACACCTACACTACCTCATACTCACACCTACACTACCTCATACTTACACCTACACTACCTCATACTCACACCTACACTACCTCATACTCACACCTACACTACCTCATACTCACACCTACACTACCTCATACTCACACCTATACTACCTCATACTCACACCTACAGTACCTCATACACACACCTACACTACCTCATACTTACACCTACACTACCTCATACTCACACCTACACTACCTCATACTCACACCTACACTACCTCATACTCACACCTGCACTACCTCATACCTGCTCTACTACTATACTGCTACCAACTACTATACTCAACCTGCCCGCGTAGCATGACCACCGTAGACACGACAGAGAGTCGACAAATCTTTTGTTAATCTGTCATTTTGGCGATTCAATGACAGATGAACAAAAGATTTGTCGAATCTCTCTCGTTTCTCTGGTGGTCATGCTAGACGGGCAGGTCATTGCTTTACCACGCACGACAATAATCCCAGTCAATGGAAACTTGTACAATTATATGAACAGTTTGAGAGTCAGCAAGAGTAACCAACTAAGTAGTAGTAGTAGTACTTGTTTAAGTAAGGCTGGTGCTCCAGGGCTCCAGGGCTCCAGGGTAGCCCGCATGATTATTTTTTTTACGTTTTTTTGCAATTTGCAGGCCAGTGGCAGGTTGTATGAAGTTGAAAATATCGTTCGCGACTGTAAGACGTATTTATGTAGTTACAGAATTCCCTCCAAGTTCGTAAAGGTCGAGGAGCGACTTTTTCAAGGTCAAAGTCGTTCCTCGTGGTTATAATTCTGTGTTGATTGCAGAAAACGTAGAAAATTTGAATTTTGCGGGCTACCTTGGAGCATCAACCTTAATTTTTCAACCTCGTTCATATTACCGCCTGACCACTGAAGACATCCGGAGCTCTTCTGACATGCCTACAAGATTCGTAGTTCCAAGCAATCCATCCACAAGTAATGTTTGCACAGCTGTGTGATTACACTGGATTTTTTTGAGCGATGTGTGGATCCGCCTCAAATTGATGTGTTAGCAACTGTTACAACAGACTTTAATAAGAACCTTGGAATAATAAAATAAAAACCTACTTTCGAATTATATTTCCTACACTTTCTGTAAATCATGTGTGGCGTCTAGTGGATAGGTAGCACACACTTGTATTTACATTATGTTTGTTACAGTCATGCTCTTCTCATAGTAAAGCAGAAGTTTGTGTATGACAGGTGGTGTCGTAATGTATAATCAGGGAAATTCATTGTTTAGCAAATTAACCAATCGACGGTAAAATAATGGCAGCAGTTATTAGAATAGTTAACAAAGATGTGATGTGTGTTGTGTTGCACTTTGCAGAGTGCGAGCGGCCGTGCCGCTGGGCAGGAAGGCGGAGAGCGAGAAGGACAAGTAGGCAGCGCGCGCTCACTACTTCACTGTTTGTTATATTTATTATTATGTACTATTAAAGATAACTACTTTACGTGTAAAGCTTTATGAGACGAGTCATGCGGAGATTATTGTATTTGCTTTTTGAAATTTTAAATTAAAATACTGTCGAACCAATCCTTGTTTTTATTTGTCAACCCCCCCCCCCCCCCCCCCCTCTAACATCACATCACATCATGGCGGTAATCTCCGAAGGGTTGGACAGGGGTCTATCCCACTTATCGCCAGATAAGTACCTATGTTTCAGTTCAATGAAATAGACCAAGCGCAGTAACGTTTTGCGCACCCCAGGAGCCCATCTTTAACAGCGGCGCTTGCGAGTGGAGCGACCACTAGACCAGTGAAGCATCCGCTAGTTCGATACTACTGTAAATATAATCGACTACACTCAATAAAACAGTGCAACTTTACTGGGCCTTTCAAAGATTTGAAAACTTTATTGTTGACCAGATTGACACATTGGCGTCGTTAAAAGTCGTCAACCGGCATAAATATAGACTCCGGGCTGCTACTGAAAGATACTATGACACTATGATCGTCTGACCCGGAAATCGAACCGGCGCCGGCGGACGTACCTCATGCTCATGTCTACGGCACATTGATACACATTAGTGAGCATATTTTGCGACTTTGGCTATGTAGCTTGGAGGTAAGGCACTTATCACCGCCGCGCGCCGGCGACTAGCGAGAAGCGAGGGAAACTGGGTTTTTGTTCAACACAGCTCCTGCCCGGCAGCGGTATGACCTTTCAGCGATTAGCTAATATATTCTTTTATTATTTAAAGCTGAAGAGTTTGTTTGTTTGAATGCGCTAATCTCAGGAACTACTGATTGAAATTGAAAATAGTTTTGTGTTGGATAGTCCATTTATCGAGGAAGGTTATAGGCATATTATAATATTACGCTACAACCAATAGGAGCGGGGCATAAATGAAAATTGTTGCAAAGACGGGGAATATTTATTCCTTTAGTGGGCTTTTTCTCTTTTAAGTATGTGACGCAGACGAAGTTGCGTGGGTCAGCTAGTAATTTAAATATGTAGTGTAGCTCTTTTTTTTGTCTCGGGAATCTTTGTACTTTGTTCCTCGTCATTGGTAAGAGAGCGATTGGCGAACTAAGTTAGAGGTGTTATAATCTGAAAATCGATTTTATCCGTATTGTAGAAGTTAGTCGATCTAAAATTTTAATTGAATTTATTTTGACTTCTGATTGTTGGATTCTGAAGGAATTTTCTAAATTATACAACAGAACCTATACCTACTGTTCCATAATCTTAGTATCATCTGGTTATGGCTCTCCCCTTCCTCTTTGATGTATGAATCACAATACCTTTCTGATAATAAAATAGTGTAGCATACTGGTAGCATAATCAATTCTCACTGCTGAAATACAGGCTTTCTCTCTACGAAAGGGTAATAAAATAAACGAATCTAACACAAAACATTATTTTTAAAGTCCGGTGTAGTACCACTTCGCTTCTGCTTTCGATTTCTTCTTATGATTACCGCCTCTTATCTGACTGCCTCCAAGGATTGCGCAATCCTTTATAATAATAATAATAATCATTAATGTAATGGATGGGTAGGGAGGGGAAGGCCAAAGAAAAGATGGATGGATTATGTGAGGAATGTTATGAAAGAGAAAGGAGTACCTAAATGATGTCGTGACTTGTGACGTCTGACAGGGGACAATGGAAGAAGAAAGAAAGGTTGTTACGCCGACCCCAAATAGAATGGGACAAGCGCGTTTCATCTTGATTTTAAATCAGATCGATCGACATTGAAATTTCGATGTTTCATATGGCAGGAAGATTATGATGAATAATCGTTTACAAATCACTAACATAGTACTGACTTTGATGATAAATATTCAATTTTAGTGCTGGAGTGTAAATTATTCTAAATAATGCAATCATTCAATCTGATCACATCTTATTATTTTGACATAAAATAACATTGCTATGAATTCGACTAATACTTTCCACTCCCTGTTAGTTTGGTCATTGGACAACCTTGCTTTTTAGACTTTGAAGTTTGTTGAACAGCTGTTCTCGTGCGCTGTCATTTATTGCTGTCATTGGCTCATTGCTGTCAATTTCATTTCAGATTCAGGAGTAAATGTAGTAACTTGTTTATCAGCTTTTACGAATTTACTTTTGTACTTATGTATTTTATTTAGTTTGTAAGTGTAAGCCGAAGTCATTTAGGTTGATTTACTACATTGTTAGCAAGATATAGTGCAGCAGACAGCCTAAGTAAAAGAATGATGTAAGGAAGTAAACTTGTACGCAACATTGTCAGTATTGAATGAAACAGTGTGAATTCTTATGTGCTAAAGAACGAACAACAAGCAGTACTTATTGGATAAGTGACTGAAAACCACGGTATGGAGAACAGCGCGAGGTTTGTAAACATTTTATCAATGGGAAACCGCTCAATATCACCAGTGTTAGTGAGCAGTTTTATGCAATGTCACAGAGTCCACCAATGTGTGTTCAGTATCCTTGCTGTTTGTCTATCAAATATTCTAAAAAGCTTTTTATTATTATTTTATATCGTAATCATTAAGAATGACCTTAATTACACAATTTGCAGTTCCCAGTTCCCTGGAAATGAATTATAATTAAATGAAATATTATTATAATGATTAAATATTCATTAATTTTAATTGTGTAGGTACTTATTCAAATTCTTGATTGTTCATGAGAAGCCTAGTAATTCTTAATAATTAAATACCTGATAATTGTACTTACATAATGCATGTCCTAAGTATTTAGCAGAATTTGTACTATGTAATAATAAGAAAATCTATAAGTACTAATGTATGGGTACCTCCAGTGATAGTCCTCCTTGTAGTGTCCTGTAGGGAACTGCTGGTTCTGTAGGCTCACTCCACAGTAGAGCCGAATTGTGGTGGAACTCAAGTTTTGTGGTTTCCAGGTGACAAGTCTTCTGTCCTATCTTCTGAGTAACATGAGGGGATAATGCCAGCTTCCTTTGCACAGTATGTAGTTGTTTTCACTACTATAACTATTTAATAACTCTACTAATTGTTGTGGGTTGGTTTCAATGAATTGCACTAAATTATCCAGTTGAGATACTGCTGGCTCCAGAATAAGAAGTGACTCCAATTGTGTTGGTTGATTGTTTGACAATTGATTTCAATTTAGCCTCAGTGCCTTTTCTTAGATGACAAATTAATCAGTATCATAATACTTATCACCTTATATTGTGCAACTAAGTCATCTCATGTGGAAAATCTGTAAATGGTGACTTTAACGCATCCTACTGTATTTCAAAGAATTTGTAACTCAAGGCATCTCTTAATGTTACCTATGTTGTAATATATCACTCAAGACAACATCCTCGTTGCATCCCCGCATGTTACCATTATCCTCAATACAAGTGTTGTTTGAGTTAAATATGTTGAGAATTTCCTCAAAAGATCCTGCTTTACTAACAGGTTAATATTAACAGCATCTTCTTTTGGGTTTAACCACCGGCTTATTCATGAAATCATCTAAGTTTATTTATGCTGGGCCGCCTCATCAAGGCATCATGAAACATTATATTATGTCACCATAAAATTGTCAAATTAGTTATATTACAATATAACGTGTATCTCTCTAGCGATATTGTAAAGTCTCGAATTATTGTCAACTGAACATACGGAAGTATCTCTTGCCCCCATAAACGGGACTTGGGGCACCCCCCCGTTAGGTTAGTTAGGTTCCTTTAAACCCTGCACTCGGAAATAGGGGCCCCGCG
Source organism: Xestia ashworthii (assembly GCA_950022955.1). Lineage (NCBI taxonomy): Eukaryota > Metazoa > Arthropoda > Insecta > Lepidoptera > Noctuidae > Xestia > Xestia ashworthii. The sequence continues at coordinate 24,469,848 of OX465558.1, read as the reverse complement.
AAGCGGGGCTCCGTCGACTACGCTTTTTAGGGGAATATGAAGTGTTTCAAGGTTAGGTTATATTAATCGATATTTCTCAGGAATGGTACAGTATCTTTTCATGAGAGTGGTACCACTGGGCAAGGGGGACCCCTCCTTCTCTCCACACCGCGTGAGTTGACTACCATCGCATGCATTTCACGAAAAATAATGCGTTTTATTGTAAGCAGTATGTTCATTTGACAATAATTCGAGACTTTACAATATCGCTAGAGATATTACAATATAACGTTTTTGACAATTTTACGGTGACATATACATAGTAATTTATGTTTATGACATCATTCTTATTGCTAATAATTAAATGTGCTTTTCATCCTCCAAGGCTTATTGTTACACAAAATATATCTCAGGATTTATCTCTCTGCCGTTGTCATCAACAGCTTGCAACATTATTAGTTAAATTAAATATGAACATTCACTTGAAGCCAGCCACCTCTCTGTATGTTTGTGTGGACTACATGTATGTGATAAGACATAGCCAGATGCTCCCAAATCGAGCTTTGTCAATATTATGAGATGTATTCTGTGGCAATGGCGTCGCATCCAGACTAAACAAACATCAGTAATCTGTGAACAACACAGAGCTGTGTGGAGGCGACCGCCCGGTGTGCGCCCCCGATCTATCGACAGATACGTCCAGCCTGATGCTACCGACGATCATTCTGACAGTAACACAATATCCTTCCGCGGTGCACCGACGTATTTGCCGGTAGTCGGCGCGGTGTGTGTTTCGCTTGACCCATTACATGGCACATGTCACAGCTAGGGGCGCCCGGCCGGTAGCGGCGGCGCGGCGGCGGCACGCGCAGCCGCGCTGCTCCGCTGCGCCCGCGACGCTATGGCCCAGCCTTGCCGCCGGTAGGTATCCACTAATCCCTGTGTACACACCTTATCAAACAAGTAGAACGCCCTGAACAAATATTTCAGCAGCCGAGTGTTAACAGCCGTGAGCAGCCTCCCGGCTCCTGACACCAATCCTGTCGTATTTACACATGTACACACCGACCTGTCACGTCGAACCGTGAGCTCGGACAAGTCGTGTAAATAAAGGTGATTGTGTCGGTTCATTAAAACGTTAGCACTACGTGTACGTCTCTCGTTCGGCTGCTACGTGTATACTCCGGCACCGCCTCGACTCAGGAACCTCATTGGCGGTCGTTTTTTACATCAAATTACTCTCCAATTAATTGTCAATTAAAGAGATTGATAAGAGTCTACGGAGACGTTCGTTTTTTAAGATGTAAGTGGTGGTTACAAGTAGGTCACTTGTCCGGGAGCCCTGCGCCGAGGAGCTGATCGTGCCGCGAGCGTCTACGCACGTCCTCCCTTTATTCTATTATTACTAACTATACTACCTACATTACTAATAATTTTTCATTGAAATGGATGACAGGTATGTTTAATTGTGTACTGTAATTGTGAATGTTACTTTTATTATCTCTATCACAATTATTTAAATTGTTTTCGCATAGTCTAGTCACTTTCACTTTTAAATTATTTTTGCTAGTTTCCCTAATCGTTTGAATTAGTTAGTGAAGGAGCGGTTGCTCTTGTGGTATGTCGCCGGTGACTGGTGGCTGCTCGACTGGTTGATAACAACCCACTGCTGAAGTGCTGAACAAAGGGCTATAACAACAACTGAACCTGTATTAGATTCATCACAAAATGAGAATGTATCGACTAACCACGAGTAGGATCGCTAAATGTGATAAATTAATAATTCTTTTAACTTTGGTTTTAATCGTGACAGTGACCTCGACGATTTGTATTGCGTATTACGTCTTGTACGAATTATCACAGCTACTCATGGTAACAGCTGAGACACACAATATATAATTTGTTTGTTAAATACTGTCGTTATAATAACATAGTTTATTTTTTTTATTAAGCAATATAGCTATTTTTCCTCATTTACTAGTTTCATTTATAAATATATATGTCTATTATTTAATGTTGACGTCCACTAACGTCACAAGCCGCGAACTTACCATGATTATAAAATCATGGTAAGTTCGCGGCTCACAAATAATATAAATAACTTACTAAACTGATGGCTGTTGTGCAGCTGAACATAGGAATAGGATCGTAATTGATGAGGGTATTGTCAAGCAGAAGACGCTCGCCCGTCCGACACGGCGCGGCGGCGCAGGCACCGGACTGAGCTCAGCGGCCTCGTGTACGCACACAGCACGTCCTCCTCGGAACCTGCTTTCAATATCACTTACACTCTAATCTGTCGTCGTGGCTAATCGCTGGCTATCAATAATCATTATTACCTTCATCATTTCGATATTTTATCGTTTCCGTCCAGTGTTTTTATCAGTTGGCGATTCTGTTGCAAACTACCGTACGTAGCACTCGTCGACACGTTAGCACCTAGTTATATAACTGTAGTAACGTGTGGCATGCGGTGCTGGTAACACATAGATCGTCTGCCTATACAACACCAGTGTGCACTATCTGCTCAGCAGCTGCACTTGTCTCGTGGTTGCTTCACCACTCACCAGCCCGCGCGCACGCCGCGCCGGTAATCTTATCCGAGCGTTATCCTAAACTCACCAAGTATATAAAGCGCACATTTCAAACGTTTATTTACAGTGAGAAGGAAGCTCATGATAATTCGAGCAAAAACGCAATACTTTCTTATCTATAGTAGAAGTAGTCATAAATACCAATCGTCATCTTCATAAGAAACCGGTTAGTTATCACACGCCGGACTGCGCGCAGTGCAGCTAGTGTCGAGAGAGTAACGCGCGCCGTCGTGCCGCAGGTTGAACGAGGATAAAGAGAACTCTCCGTGCCTGGAGCGAGGAGACGCAGCGTCCGCCAACATGTGGGGCGCGCGGCGACTGGTCGCGCTCGACGTGCTCATGGTGTTCTGGGGCATCGGCACGTGGCTGGGCGTCAACGGGCTGTACGTGCAGCTGCCGCTGCTGGTGGACCGGCTGCCCGAGGGCTGGGCGCTGCCCTCGTCCATGGTGATGGCGGTGCAGCTGGCCAACAGCGGCCTGCTGCTGTACGCGCTGCTGCGCCGCCTGCTGCCGCGCGTCAGCGACGCCGCCTACATCTACGCGCTGCTGGTCATCGGCACGCTGGCGCTCGTGCTCAACGCCTTCCTGTACGAGCAGACGGCGCTAGTGGGCGGCACGGAGCGCTCCGTGGCCTACCTGACGCTGACTTTCTTCGCGGCGCTGGTGGGCTGCACCAGCTCCGTGCTGTTCTACCCGTACCTGCGCCACTTCCGCGACGTGTACCTCGCCACGTACCTGGTAGGCGAGGGGCTGAGCGGCTTCGTGTCCAGCCTGCTGGCGCTGGCGCAGGGCGTGGGCGGGGAGCCCGAGTGCTTGCCGAACGCCAACAACACAGAACTAGTGGCGCACTACCCGCCCGCGCGTTTTGACACCATGGTGTTCCTGCTGCTGCTGGGCGCGCTGTCGGCCGCCAGCCTGGGCGCTTTCGTGATCATCAACAAGTACGCGGGCTTCCTGTCGGAGCGCGTGGCGCCGGCGGCCGCGGCCAAGGACGACGAGGCGACGTCGGAGCGGCCCTCGCTGCTGGCGCCGCGCTGGCTGGGCGTGATGCTGCTGATGGCGCTGCTGAACGCGCTCAACAACGGCGTGCTGCCGTCCGTGCAGTCGTACTCGTGCCGGCCGTACGGCACGCAGGCGTACCACCTGGCGGTGACGCTGGGCGCCATGGCCAACCCGGCGGCGTGCCTGGCGGGCGTGTGGCTGCGGCCGCTGCCGGCGCGCGCGCTGGCGGCGCTGCTGCTGCTGTCGGCGCCGCCCTTCGCCTACATCCTCGCCACGGGCCTGCTGAGCCCGACGCCGCCGCTGCAGCACACTGCGGGCGGGGTAGCTTTAGTTGTGAGTCATACTTTGCCACTTACTATCTATCTCATTCAGTAGAAACCGCTTTAAGTAATTAACTGTGACCGTAGCCCAAGACCGACTAGTTTGTGAAAGTATATTTTCATTGCGCAGACCCGACAACATAAACAAAACTGTTTTCTTTCCAAGTTTGTCCGTGAACAATCTGTATGTTCATCTGTTACGTACTTACGTAGCACGTCACACGTGGGTCACTCCGCGATGTTATCAACTTACATTAAAATTATCTTAATTATCCCAAAATACTATCAAACACACAGTATGAAGCAACAGACTAGATTACGATGCAGTATTATAGTCGAGTTCTGTATCTTAACGTTCTTTTTCTGAGGACATTTGTGTTATTTGTATAGGGCTTGTATATTTATCTACATAACTAGTTTTAGTTTTTTTTTAGTTATCTACATAACTATTACTGCCAGGTGCATCTACATAACTATAACATAGACCTGGTTTTTCTGCTCGACATAGTGATGTACAATATTTACCTACCTACGTGTTCTAAAATTCTCTATGAATATTTTTGGGTATATTAGACTCGACCGACCTTCGTCGCTGATGCTAAAAGACGCTAGATTTTATAACTATATAAAAACTAATCTAGTGACTAACTTAGTTATCAAATATTCGTTCCAATAACGGTTGTGCTCCCTCCATAGCTTAAAAAACCGGCCAAGTGCGTGTGGGACCACGCGCATTGTAGGGTTCCGTTATTCCGTAGTAGCCCGTTATCACAATATAGAACGATTCTGTTGTTCTTAATTGTCACGACTACGGAACCCTAAAAAGTGAATATTCTGTCGGCACGTCCGTGACACTGACTACGCTCTTGGACTCTTGGTGACCTGCATACAAATGAGGTCACCTATTTCCTCTTGCTTCGCGTATTTAGCCTACTTTACTAACATTTCACTCAAAACTCGAGTGTCACTACCATTTCACCAGTAACACCATTGCTTCTCGTCGTCTTGTTAGAAATGGCTCGATTGTTCTGAAATTCAGGCAAGAATCTGTGAATGATTGATTGACTCAAAGCATTCGTTATCACTTATCATCAACAATAAATACCATTGATTAGTAATTATCTGTCGCATTAGCTTGTAGCTTACCATTATCTTGGCGATACGGTCGAGTGACAACTATAAATACGCCAGACGAACTGTCGCCACTTCCGGACTGGTTATTGTGTATTCTCAACTAAGATGCAATCGATGTCTCACCTAGGCCACGGCTAAGCTCGTCTCTCTCGTCTTGTCGGGTGGTAACTGGTAAGCCTTGTCAGTTGTCAGCCTGGGATCATCATCTTGTCTTTTCCCAACTTTAAGTATTGGGGTTGGTCTGGGACGGTAGCGATGTATGTAATTTCGATTTAAAAATACTCTTCAATACTTATGTGTGTCACCAAAATTTAATTTGCCAATCAGAAAAAAACAGTCGAAAGCATTTCGTATGGAAAAGAGCATACATTTATCAATTTAGATTCTAAATTGCAAGAAAGCATGAGTTTCAATATTTCTCTGACGCGGCGTCTCCTGGCCTCGACTTTCAATTCACTTACCTACTCATATTTCTGTTATAGAGAAACAAATGATCGCTCAAGGAAAACTGAGGTTTTGTGTTCCAGACGATTGCGTGAGCATTTTGGTTACGTTAAACCTAATGCTAGGCGCCAAACTCCCCTCGAGACGTCTGGCATCAATTGGGTGCATTAGTGCTAAATAGGGTATCAAAAAATTGAAAATCTATTTAGTCCTATTATTTTCCAATACTGTAACGTCAGTTACAGTATTGGAAAATAATGGCCATGTCACCGTAAAATTGTCAAACACGTTATTTTGTAATCTCTCTAGCGATATTGTAAACTCTCGAAATATTGTCAAACGAACATACTGCTAACAATAAAACGCATTATTTTTCGTGAAATGCATGCGATGGTAGTCAACTAACGCGGTGTGGAGGGAAGGAGGGGTCCCCCTTGCCCAGTGGTACCACTCTCATGAAAAGATACTGTACCATTCCTGAGAAATGCCGATTAATATTACCTAACCTTAGAACACTTTATATTCCCCAAAAAGCGTAGTCGACGGAGCCCCGATTCGCGGGGCCCCTATTTTCGAGTGCAGGGTTTACAGTTTGCCCCAAGTCTCGATTATGGGGGCAGAGATACTCGTACTTCCGTATGTTCAGTTGACAATATTTCGAGAGTTTACAATATCGCTATAGGACAATTTTACGGTGACAGCCACATATTTTTTGTTAATCAACGAATATTGATAAAGATAAAACGCATCAACTAGTGACGTCAGAACGCAGTAAAAATTATACCACGGCGTGACGTATTTAGAATTTGAAAAGCGTCGTATCTTCGTCAATTTTCGTTAACGCAACAAAAGAAAATATACGGGTCAAATATGTTTTGATAATCTAACTGACGGACTCGTTTAGCCTATTCTCTTCACACACTGATGAATTGTTAGAATTTTAATACTAATATAATCTTAATGCTCGAATCTAAACTACAGTAGGTACCTACAGGCGAATACTCGCGCGTGTGGGAGCGCCTACAACCTCATATACATGCAGTGAAGGATCATGCTTCTACTGTAGGCACTATCCAGGGTTCCGTACTTGTACACTTCTACTGATCTTGCCTCCGGTCAGCGTTTCATTTTTCGCCTTGTTATCAGCGCCAGTCATCTTGAGGTTATGTTAAACATAGTTTACACGAGTTCCAGTCAGTCAGCTTTCGGGCCCAGGCATTGGGTTATGTAAAGATTCATTCAACGATCCAGTTTCTTGTAATATTCAGTGTTACTTGAGCCCTATGATGTGATAACATTGTGTGTTCTCCGCAGGTGATAGCGTGGGTGGTGGTGTCGGGCGTGATCTCGTACGCGCGCATGTGGGTGTACGGGTGGGCGCGGGCGGGAGGCGCGCGGGGCATGCGGCTGTGCGGCGGCGTGGGGCAGCTCGGCTCCATCGCGGGCAGCCTCAGCACCTTCCTCGTCATCAACCACACCGACCTGTTCGTGCAGCCGGCCGCCTGCCCCGCCATCAACACATAGTGATACATTGCCTAGATTAATATATAGACTATTTATGTTGACGTTATCTCTATTGTTTTATTTTACCTTAAGTGCAATTTAATGGACGAGCTCAAACTATTAGATACCTAGTGTCCTTTTTTATTTGGATATTAAAAACAATAAGTACCTATTAACAGGTTCAGCCGGTTTAGTCTGCCAAACCTCTGAGATATTTTATTGGTGTCAAACAAAAAGTCGGCGGTTATTCGATTTTAAGTGTTTGTGCATCAAACAATCGATACCGTGACGCAATCATTTTATTATTTTTCACTTCTCATGCTATAAAAGTGCGCCAATATAGCCGACCGTTTATTCCCGGAGTAAGATAGTACATTGTTACCCTAGGGGTGAAAGTAACTTATTCAGTCCCGAGACGGAATAGTTCGAGGGACTAGATAAGTCTTTAACCCGAGGTAAACACTGTGCTATTCATTACGAATACAAGGAAAATAAAAATAAAAAAAGTAAAACCGACTTCAAAAAGAAAAAGTGAAAAATAACTTTAGCTTCTGAAGTCGGTGACGTTTGTATGATTGATTTAATTTTTTTGTCACCGACTTCAGAAGCTAAAGTTATTTTTCGCTTTTTCTTTTTGAAGTCGGTTTTACTTTTTGCAAAAAAGTTTTTATTTTTCACTTTTTAGTGGTTCACATGGAAAGTGCATACCGTTACAATTACAGCAAGCCCAAACACGACTAGGATACATTGTCTCATTATGGAGTTCCGTGACTCTTGGCTTCATCATCAGATCTGATGGTAGAATGGTTCTTATCAAACGCAAATGCTTCACTTGTTGTAGAAAATATAAAAATTGCTGTACGTTATCCTATAAAATTTGAAGAGTTCCCTCGATTTCGCCAAGATTCCATCATCAGATCCCGACTTGGCGACTATGGGACCAACTTGGAAGTATACCCTTTCAAACAAAAAAATAATTTTTCAAATCGGTTTAGGCGTCTTCGAGTAATCGGGTAACATACATAAAAAAAAAAAAAAAAAAAAAAATACATACAGTCGAATAGAGAACCTCCTCCTTTTTGGAAGTCGGTTAAAAACACGAAACAACTCGAAAAAAAAAATTAAAATCGGATTGCCGTTTTTCCGCCTATTTTGTTTTTTTTTTGTGGCCGGCTATTCAGCCTTCATTTTTCACTTTCGTCACTGAAAAAAATAGTAAACATTTTGCCCAAATCTATGTTATTTCAAAGAAATATTTGTAACTAGATTATAACTAAGTTATTAAAAAAAAATCTTCTTTTTCCCGGCAACATAATTTTAGTTCTCTGTGAAGACGAATATAATATTGTGTCGTCTGTGGGGTAAACGTAGGAGATAAAAAGGAATCCTACTTATAATTCAAATAAATAATACAGAAAAAATCATAAAATTTCGCGCCAATGCCTTTTTCAACCGACTTCTAAAAAGAGGAGGTTCTCAATTCGTCTGTATTTTTTTTTTTTTTTTTGTTTCTTACCTCAGAACTTTCGACTGGGTGAACCGATTTTGATGATTCTTTTTCTATTTGAAAGCTGGTGCTTCCCGTTGGGTCCCATTTTAATTTGTTGAAGATCTGATGCTGATCTTCGGAAATATACAATGGAACTCTTCAAAAATAGGCGGCAAATCTGCAGTGATTGCTGCATCCGCTTGTAGGGTCATTGTTTATCATACTACATCATGACGTAACGTCATGCCTGTATGTTCTGAGGGGGTACGCAGATGTGTACAATATACCCAGATTTCGACAATGTTTGTTACCTCAGAACTTTCGACTGGGTGAACCGATTTTGATGATTCTTCTTTTATTTGAAAGCTGGTGCTTTCCGTGTGGTTCCATGTCAATTTGGTTAAGATCTTACGCTGATCTTATGAGATATAAATGGAACTCTTCAAAAATACACGGCAAAGCTGCAGTAATTGCTGCAATCGCTTGGTTGTTTATTGTTTATACAACATCATGACGTAACATCACACCTGTATGCTCTGAGGGAGTACGCAGAAGTATACAATACACCCAGATTTCGACAGTTAGACGTGTAAAGTTCCATTCAATGGGATCCCGGAGAAATAGAGGTAACTCCTTAACTTTATAGGCACACCAGAAGCGGTTTTGGGTAGTTTTAGGCAGAGTACTTTCTCGGAGTGATCCCATTTCGATTTGATAAAGATCTGGTGACTTCGGAAGATAGGTAACTGAACTCCTTAATAAATGATAGCAAATGTACTGGGATCGCTGAAGACTCACGTCTGTCTATTGTTTATACCAGTTCATAACAAAAAATCACACCGATACGCTGTGAAAGGGTAAGCACATGTGAACCACTAAAAAGTGAAAAATAAAAACTTTTTTGCAAAAAATATAACCGACTTCACACAAAAAAGTGAAAAATAACTTTAGCTTCAGAAGTCGGTGACCAAAAAACTAAATCAATCAAACAAAGGTCATTTTTCACTTTTTTGTGTGAAGTCGGTTATATTTTTTGCAAAAAAGTTTTTATTTATTTCTTCTGTAGCTGGAATGCAACGCACACATTCTGCCAAAGAGTTCGGCGTTCGCCGTGTTTGGCTCCATTTTCAAAATAAATGTTTTTTTTTTAATGGAACAGTAATACGTCGATTCATCTACACTAATATTATAAAGAGGAAAACTTTGTTTGTTTGTTTGTTTGGTTGTAATGAATAGGCTTAAAAACTACTGGACCGTTTTAAAAATTCTTTCACCATTCGAAAGCTACCTACATTATCCACGAGTAACATAGGATTGTATTTTATCCCCGTACTCCCACGGGAACGGGAACTATGCGGGTGAAACCGCGGGACGTCCGCTAGTTATGAATAAAGATAAATGCGTTTTCGAACAACGACGACGAAAATTAAAAAAAAATACTTTTTTCCTCGGCAGTAAATGCAATTTTACCCCCGCTCTGGTACGCTATTATGACGGTCATTTTGAGCAAGAGTAGTGAAAAATATACTATAACGACTGACGTTACCCAGTGCAGCAAGTTTGATAGCTTTCAGAGGAAAATGGACAAAGTTACACAACGTAGGTACGCCTTTATTGAGCGCGCGCGCACAGTGTGATAAGATCCCAGTTTTTGTGTCATCATGATTTTATTAAGTTAATCGATAGAGTCTACAATTCCGATGATTAGAGTAAAATTCCCGGTTCGCTAAGACTTGTACTTTAAAAAAAAAAATGTCAGTTTCGCAATATCCGACTCTTGAAAAATGAAAAAAAAAATCATTATAATTTAATGGAAGTACTTATTCCAGAATTTATTAATTCTATCGAAAAATAGTATAATAGCCGACCGTTCTACCAATTTCTGTTGCATTAGTATGAATGGGTCGAGAGATATGATTTTTATTCTCATTTTTCGTTTTCATTTTTTTATTCATCTAAACCGCCGTAGTAGGTGGTCATTCCTACATCAAAAAATTGATGATACTTTCTATTATGTGTAGTATTAATTCCAAAACCTAACTCGTTGGTTTCCAGGGGGTCTAAAAAGGCCACTTTAGCAGAATCGTAATTTGAACCACGTTAAAATTTAAAATTCTTAAAATGGACTTTATGCTTATGAAAATAAGGTCCATTTTACCAATTTAATTTTTTTAAGATGATTCAAATTATGATTCTTCTAAAGCGGCCATTTTAGGCCCGCAGGAGTTATTGGAGATTCAAAATTTTCCTTAGGGTTGTCACTTTCATGTATCCGAAAAAAAACCAATAGGAATATATTTTTTCTGAGGAAAAAGAAGGTGCTTTAAATACTTTTTAATAATTAATATGGAGTCGGCTATTCGAAAGGAAAATGTATATGAATTTGTAAAATATTATGTAGGCTAACCGAACTAAAATCCAGCTTCATTGTTAGTTACAATTAATTCAACATGAGAATCATCATCGATGGATAGATTTTGTTCATTAACAGGGGATTTTTTTTGCCTTTTTTTTTCTCTCTAGAGGTTGTAATGAGAGATGATTGGATCCGATGCGAATAAAGCTCTGTGAAAAAGCTTTACGAGATTTTTTCTGGTATGGTGCTCTCTGTCAAACCGCCAAAATTTGTTGCGTGACTCAGCCGCTTGTTCAGAGAGCATGCCAATAGGTAAATTTGATTTTTCTATGATCTCTATCATGGGGGTTTAGGTTTCCGCACTTAGTCCTTGAAATGGACCATTGTGCGTGACTTTTTTTTTCTATGTATCTAAATCTAATCGAATTGCATTGTATGGTTCGACGGACATATTTCTATCAGTAATCATAGCCAGAGCTTCGACAGGTGTGCATGGTTCTGGAGAAGCCTGAACTTTTTTTAAGAATTTCTGATGGAGCAGTCTCAGATTCTAGACATAGACATAATAGTGTTTCTAAATCTTTAGCAGATAAATGTGGCAGATTTTATCCTCCGGTTTTAAGAGATCGTACAAACGCTTGTATTTTCTGGACATTTGGTTCGTTGTCTAAAGCTTCCGAAAGTTTTCGCTTAGATCTATATTGTTAACTTCTGCTTAGAGCCATAAACCTCTTGGATTTCGGAGAAAAGAGAGATTCGTTATTAGAAACCGTTGCTGATGAAGTTTCATCACTATCAAGGACTGATGTCAAATGACCACCAACAAGAGTACCACTAAGCCTGTATCGTTTTTTTTATAAAATAGGACTCATTAAGCTTACAACGCTTAAGGTAATCTTGACTCTTTGAATTGTAAAATATGAAAGTATACTAAAATTTATTCAAAATAAGTTGTAAAATAAAAAAGTAAAACAATATTGATTTAAAAGAATTATAAAATGAATACTAAAAAGAACTAAATTGACTAAATATATTTAATAAATTGTCAAAAATGTTGACATATTACTGATGTGTAATGTTGATTGATATACCTATGAGACATCGGAAAGGATTTTCTTTTATTTACTAATAGTTCAGTCTTTTGGGTTAGAATTTATAGAAGGTTTCCAAAAAAGGTGTATCAGTCAACATGATACCAATTTCTCCATTTGTTTTATTTAATTTCCTTAATAAAATTACTCAATCTGTGCCATCTAAGCCACAAATAATGATTTCTTGTTGTGGTCGTGAAAAGGAAGCTAAAACTTAATACCACACAATAACCATCGCATTTGCAAACTTTTCCGTTCACTTCCCATTTAGTTATATTATTACATTATCACTCCATCGCGCTCAGCTGCTTGCAGCGTATTGAACGACGAAGTGCACGGATCGATGACATAATATTATGCGTCTAATGGTTGGGATCGTGCGAAACAGGTTTATGTTGCCATGCGTCCGTCTCATTTATTTAAGTACTTTGGGCTGTTTGTTTTGTCTTGCACTTTTCTTAATGTTTTATTCATAAGTAGTTTATCTGTCATTTTATTTTAGTATCTATTCACGCATACACAAATCTAATTTGAACACTCACACCACAAAACTGTTTTATGTCCGTGAAATCACCATCTCAGGTACAGTTGAAAACCAGCGTCGGGCACGAGCTGCTCGGCAATATGCTGAACTGGGCCTTTTTGGCGCAGCCGTGAGACACACAATATTATTTGTTTTCTGTACAGTTTTAAGTTTCTTTATTTACTTTTTATTGTTTAGTTTTAAGTTTTTACTTTATTTGATTCCTTTTTTTTGTTATGTTGTGTTCACTTGCGGCATAAGCCAAATAAATATCTTTTCTTTCTTCTTTCTTTCTTTCTTTCTAATAAAAATAAACAAAATATGTTTTGGTTGAAGTGGCAGCCCTAAGTGCGGATATTTCGGATATTACTAAAATTTCCAATAACTCCTGGAAACCAACGAGTTAGGTTTTGGAATTAATACTACACATAATAGAAAGTATCCGTAATTTTTTGATGTAGAAATGACCACCTACTACGGCGGTTTAGATGAATAAAAAAATAAAAACGAAAAATGATTCCCAAATAGTTTAAAAAAAGTAATCATAAAACCCCTCTTTAAAAGAAATGACAGAACTGATGTCAAAAATTATAGACCAATAGCAAAAATTCCGGTATTCTCAAAAATATTTGAGAAAGTGATTTATAATTCTATTTATGCCTATTTCGAAAAATTTAAATTATTTTGCAATGAACAAAAGGGATTCAGAAAAAATGTCAATATTAATATGGCACTGTTTGACCTACTATCAAGTGTCTTGATATCTGTCGACAAAAAGAAACATGTTTGTGCGATAGATACAGACATGACAAAGGCGTTCGATTTTGTTGATCACAACATTTTACTGCAAAAATTACATGGTTACGGCATTAGAGGGAACATTCTTAAGCTTCTAGAATCGTACATAAGTGACAGATTACAATGTACGGAAATCTCTAGAATATGTCCTACATCTAAATTAGAAACCACATATACCTCTGAACCAAGGTACATAAAATATGGCGTGCCTCAAGGTAGCGTTCTGGGACCACCGCTTTTCCTGGTACCTATATATTAATGACCTCCCAAAATTCATAGGGCAAAAAATGGTACTCTTCGCAGCGCAGATGATAGCACGGCTATTATAGAATGTAATAATTTAAACAATTATCAAAATGACATTAATAATACTTTTAATGAAATAATAAATTGGCTTAATAACAATAACCTTATAATTAACTTAAATAAAACAAAAGTAATGCACTTTCACCAACGGCTTGAGAAACCACTGGTTAATGTGGCTTATGATTTTCAAGAAATAGGAGAAGTCAGTACTGCGAAGTTCTTAGGTATAACTATAGATGAAAAACTGAATTGGAAACCTCATTTGGAGGAAATTTGCAAGCGATTAAGTAAATCAGCATATTTGTTATCTCAACTTTCCAAGAAAGTAAATACAGATACACTGTTAATGGCATATCATGGACTGGTCGCCTCGGTTCTGCGGTATGGTGTTATTTTTTGGGGACAATCAACAAATAGGGAACTTGTTTTCAGAATGCAGAAAAGATGTTTGCGAAGTATGTGTGGTTTAAACACAACTGATAGTTGCATTCCATATTTTAAAAAGTTAAAAATATTACCTCTACCGGCTTTATACATCCTAGAAACTGCACTGTTTGTAAAAATAAATCCACATTTATTCAGAAAACTATGTTCAGTTAAGAAAACTCCGATGCGTACTCAATATATTAATGAACTGTGCCTAATGAAATGTAAAACTGCTCTAATGAGGAAAAGCTTCTTTGGCATAGCACCTCAAATATATTATTAGAATAAAATACCTGATAAAATAAAATGTATGCCATTGCACAAGTTTAAAAAAACGCTTAACGGGTTACTGCTTGAAAAATGTTATTATTCTATAAACGAGTTCCTTAATGACGAATCTGTGTAACTATATGATGAATTTTAATATTTTACATTTTTAGATTAATATTGAATTTATCTCTAATTTAATTGAATTATTATATTTTGACATGAAATGAAATTGACTATGAATAATAAAATTTAATTTGTTTCCATGTGTAAATAGTTGACCTTAAAATCTTGTTATTGAATAGAAATAATGAAATTAAACTTGTTTGCATGTGTTAACGGAATTATATGGTACTCTAATAATTTCATAATTTTATTTTAGTTTAATATAATGTAATAATTTTGTATACTCATCATATAATCGTTATTTTTTTTTTCTAATAATTTGTATGTCAATTGGCAAAACATAGCGCACTACCTAATTTTTAAGATCTTTACAAAAAAAAAAAAAAAAAATTAAAAAAAAAAAAAAAAAAAAAAAATGAGAAAAAAAATCGTATCTCTCGACCCATTCATACTAAAGCAACAGGAATTGGTAGAACGGTTGGCTATTATACCTTTTTTCGATAGAATAAATAAATTCTGAAATAAGTACTTACTTCCATTAAATTATAGTGTTTTTTTTTTTCATTTTTCAAGAGTCGGAAATTGCGAAACTTTGTCATTTAAAAAAAAAAAAAGTAAGTACTTACCAGTCTTAGCGAACCCGGAGTTTTACTCTAATCATCGGATTTATATACCTACTCTATCGGTTAACTCAATAAAAACATGATGACACAAAAACCGGGATCTTAACACACTGTCGCTGCTGATATGTATCCGATAGACAGATACAATGTGCGGTGTTGTTGTTCTCGATAATCAGTAAGGCGCGTGGTAAACATTAGTGCTATCAGTGCAGGAGATCGTGTACTTAACCTTGTTGAACTTTGCGTACCAACTTTATGGACCAAACAAAGTAACCATTAATTGAAAATGATAAGTTCAAAACACACTATTCTGCTCTGTGTTGGTTTAGTTTGTCAATATAAGGAGAATATCTCTAATATGATGTACAGTCATGAAATACAGTACTTAGGTACCTATGTATACTTCACAATGAGTTTCTCTTGCTGCAGTCCTGCTTAACGTTGGTCGATGTAAGTAATAATAATAAAAGGAAAGGAATTCTATAGTAATAAGGAAGTAATGGTAGGGAAGGCTTCCCCGGAGTAAACTCTCACAAAGAGTTGCTAGTGTCTTGGCACCCTAAAATGTCTTGTGTTTACCAGGGAGATTATACCTTTCATTGCCACTAGTAACTACCACTAACAGTTCCATGATGAAACTGCTCAGCTATCACACTATCACATAAAAAGTAGATCCCCTTCAACCATACGGCAAGACCAGTTTTGAATGGGAAATAATAATGGTTCCGAAAAACAAATTAATCTCCAGCGATCTGTGGCCGACTATTATTCTAATTAACCAGCGTTATAATGATTTACCCACAAAAAACCCAAAACATAAACGAATAAAAATATCAAATTTAACAAACATATAAGAGCATGTTCAAATTACATTTTCTCCTAAAAAAAAAATGGATCTTCGAATAACAAAACTAAACTTCCGAATAGAATACTGAACCTCCGACAAAATTACGAAGTTACCGACAACAGAGTTGGGGCACCCTCACATTAGGTTAGTTAGGTTCCTTTAAACCCTGCATACAGAAATAGGAGCCCCGCGTAGCGGGGCTCCGTCGACCACGCTTTTTAGGGGAATATAAAGGATTTTGAGGTTAGGTTATTTTAATCTGTATTTCTCAGGAATGGTGCATTATCTTTTCATGAGAGTATTACCACGGGGCAAGGGGGACACCCCTTCCCTTCCCCTCCTCCACACCGCGTGAGTTGTCTTCTGTCGCAAACACACATACCCACATTCATTTCACAATATTACGGATTCAATTCGTTAGATTATAATCTACCGAAAAATAATGCGTCATATTGTAAGCAGTATGTTTATATTACAATCTGCCGGTTTTTGCAATGTGACGCTGACATAAGTACAGGTACCTAACATTTTCTACTACCTATTAAAACTACATTTTCATAATAAACTGAGTTTTGTTTTATTTTTATCTTTGTTCTCGCTGACATTATAAAAACAAGGAAGTAACGTCGAATAATACAGGATAATAGTAAAATATTCTAGGAAACCAAAGTCTACTTGATTTAAGATTAAAGCATGAATACGACTGTTTTTTTTAAACTTCCACGATCAGAACACATTATAAAACATATGAGTACGACTGTTCTGACTTTTTAACACCTGAAATAGCAGTACCGATATCGAAGCATACCCGTGGTAAGTAAAAGTCATGATAAGTGATGCAAGTAAAAGTTATTGTTACAAGTACCTACCTACATTTTTGTATTTTTTATAAGTTTCTGTAGAACCACTCAGAGTAATATTTTCAGTATAATGTTACAGTTAAACTGAAACATTCACCACAGTCTATGAAATATGAAAGGTAATTTATGAATTAATAGTAGGCAAGTAAAGATTAAAATTACAAAACATAGTTTTACAGTAGAACGTAATTTATGCTGGTAAAAAAGTATCATTAAACAATCATGTTTATTTTTTCGCGAAGATTTCAGTATCTCATTCGGTAGTTTCGTCATTTTTATTCGGAGAAAAGTAGTCGAAGTTAGTATTTTAGGCAATTCTTCTTTTTTTGTCGGAGCTTTTATTACTACCCGTTTTGAATTGTGATCCGCGGCAACAAGGAAACAAAAGGGAGTTTACGAAGAGGCGCAGTTTCTTTCAGACAAGCGGCAATGAAGGTCTTTGAATTCGTAGGTTAGGTAAGCAGGAAGTCAAAATAATGACGAAGTTCGTGCCCGTTTCAATGGCACGACCACGACGTTTTTTTTTTTTCAATTAAGTTTGCCACGATTTTGTAAAAGTAGACTCCCAAAACCATAAAGTCAAAGGTTTTTTTTTTTTTTCGGATGGGAAATCATCAAATGACTTCTCCCACTCTGGGCGGAGTGGGAGGGAGTGTCAGACTTTTACTGACTAAAACCCATCCATGTTCCTTCCTCACCCTTTATGTTCCGGGGCCGCGGTATCTCTTTCGAACAGGCCCGCAACCCCGGCAGGCTTCGGCCCTTGCGGGCCCCTCCCCTTATGCTGACATCTCTTTGAGGCGCGCGTGGAACACGAACGCGCCGTCGACACGGCCGGTCATCATTAGACGGACGGACGGCTAGCTAGTCCATAGCTAACCGTCCACAGGCCCGCGTCTACGGTGGCCGGTAGCCACCACGTGGCCCCCGAAGCCCGGTGCGTCTCCCGCGGCGGCTGGGAAGAGAGGCTCTCTCCCTCTCACGTTCCGCCACCTCCTTCGCTAGCATGACTGCTTCGCAGAAGGAGGTGACGGCTTCCCGTTCCGTCTAGCTCCGGACCATGGATTGAACCAGGGCCGGACGCGAGAGGTCGCCGCCGCCGATAACCGCTACGAGGACACGGCGGTGCTCCGCCCACGCAGGGCAGACTTCCACCGTGTAAATTTGTCAAAGCTGTGGTTGCAAAATTATAAGGTATTGAACGTGGCCGCGCCATTGAAACGCTCCGAACCACGCGGCTACGGAGATCTTTAAAACTAAGCATTGAGAGACCTGAAATTTTAGAAATTTAAAAAAAATTAAAGAATTTGTTAAAAAATTGTAAAAATAAGTATAGGAAAAAATCCTGGGCTTATATTGAGCTGTAAGACTAAATACGCTATGGCCGCGCCATTGAAACGGTGAAAAACACATTTTCGCAGATATCTCGCTGAAAAACCAACCTAGACGTCTGAAGTTTTTTGTAAAACCCAGATTCTTTAAATCCAGATAATCTGTAATCGTAGGTACCTATTGACTCTACAATTACTTCTCAGTATGTCTACTTGCTTGATTCAATGTCGGTAGTTAAGGCCTTAATGGTTAAACGGGCAATTGTCGCTCATTATGCGACATAATGCACCAATAACGAATGTATCGAATGCTAGGTAATCGTCCACAAAGATTGCTGCACAAACACTCCAGGCTTTATAATGATCGCCAATGATCTAATGGACGTTAAGGGGAAGCTATTTGTAACATCAGTTATTAATTAATAACTATTATTAGCTCAATGAAAACGGAGTAAATGATGGCATGGCAGCTGACTGGGGATACAGGAAGAAAAACATTATCATTGACACATCTTTGGCTGGCAACACCAACATAATATTGAATGCCTGTAACCTACACACCTACAGACTAACATAATATTGAATGCCTGTAACCTACACACCTACAGACTAACATAATATTGAATGCCTGTAACCTACACACCTACAGACTAACATAATATTGAATGCCTGTAACCTACACACCTACAGACTAACATAATATTGAATGCCTGTAACCTACACACCTACAGACTAACATAATATTGAATGCCTGTAACCTACACACCTACAGACTAACATAATATTGAATGCCTGTAACCTACACACCTACAGACTAACATAATATTGAATGCCTGTAACCTACACACCTACAGACTAACATAATATTGAATGCCTGTAACCTACACACCTACAGACTAACATAATATTGAATGCCTGTAACCTACACACCTACAGACTAACATAATATTGAATGCCTGTAACCTACACACCTACAGACTAACATAATATTGAATGCCTGTAACCTACACACCTACAGACTAACATAATATTGAATGCCTGTAACCTACACACCTACAGACTAACATAATATTGAATGCCTGTAACCTACACACCTACAGACTAACATAATATTGAATGCCTGTAACCTACACACCTACAGACTAACATAAATAAGGATGTAGGTACCTACCTAAGTTATAAAAAAATGTGGAAATATGCCATTTACTTGTAATACTACCTATCAACATTCCAGCGGAAGCAGACAAAACATGAAGCTAAGGCAATTTAATATAATGGAACTTGATTTAAAAATCAAGAAAAATACAAAACTTATTTCAATAAAGTTGGTTGAAATGTCGAGATGATTATAAATAACGGTTCAACCATGTTTTAACATTGCATTGAATTCCAAGTTAAAAGTGAATAGGTACTAAACTTATAAATAAGAGAAAAGTTCTAAAGTCGCACTGATTGGTTCAGATACATAACTCTGCCGTCGCTGTGAGCCCCCAAAGGTTAATTAGGCAGTGCGGTGTCTGAAATACATCCATATTTCAAATTTAAAAAAAAAATCAAATTCATTTATTGGTGTAATTTCTGGTAGATATTTAATAATAATAATATCGCTGGACATTACACACAGCGTTATCTAGTGCCACACTAAGCAATGAGCTATGCTTGTGTCGTAGACACCAGATAGTTGATAAACTACATACATACTTTGCACAACACAACATCCATGACTCGGTAACAAATGTCCATGCTCATCACACCAACATTTGCTCCTATCGGGATTCGAACCCGGGACCCTAAGAACGTAAGGATTGATTGGGTGTTTGATTTCCATGTAAAAGAGGGAATCTAAGCTCTATTGCCATCAAACGGACACAAGTCCAGGCTCCAGGCTGCTATTGAGAATATCCTGATAGGAAACACAATAACACTTGACCCGACCCTGGGGTCACACACCATGCTGTAGTTGTACCGCTTGCGACTACTAGACGAGCCGAGCAGCCCGAAATCCAGTACCTACATTACAGAACCGCGTTGATCGATGGGCTTCCCCTTAACAGCCCGCCTGGGAGGGCGTGCAGACAGAGCACGTCACTCCGCCGCCGTCATCGCGTCAACATGGAGCTGATCAACTTCGTGTTGGCGTACTTCCTCACCAAGGACCTGACAATGATGGCTGCCTTCGTCTGCTGGAAGCCTGGTAATAAAGATATTGGTTTACTTCAAACACTGTTTTAAGCTTTCACGGTTAACTAACAATACAAGTTTATATTGTTAGTTAAGCAGCTAATTGGTAGTTTATTGGTAGTACCTAAACCAAACTTGGTTTAGGTACTTCAGATCAGAAGTTACCTAGGTAGGTACTTCTGAAGTACCAAATTAATTTTAGGCTATATGCCTACCGATAATTATGAATGAGGAATGGCGAATCTTTTCAAAATGAATCCTGTAAGAAACGGAGTGATAGTATTCAAGCAAACAGGTTTCGAGACAGGATTTGCGCGTGACGGTGGCGTGATGAGAATATAATATGTGATTTGGTAATGAATGTGAGGGATAAAATGCATAAGGCGTTATATCCTTTATGGCTTCATTTCTTGCGATAAAACTAAATTCAGTAGATTTATACTTTGTTTTCTGAACTTCGAATTTTCGTTGCGGGATGGAAAACAGTTAAACTTTTGTTTCTGCAATGGTTGGAAATAATGTAGAGCGCTTGTCCCTTTGAGTCACACCAACGTTTTTTGTTATCGGTAGGTACCTATGTCTAATAGTAGATTATTAACCAAGGGGATGAAGCAGTGTCTTCTGTCGCGGGTGACGATTTAAATCGCGAGTAACGAAGAGTAACGCGAGTAACGAAGGACTCGAGGTTTACTCCCGAGCGTAGCGAGGGTGTTAAAATCTTAAATCACGAGCGAAGCGAGTGATTTAAGACGAGTCCTGAGTGTAGCGAGGGATTTAAGTTCACCGAAGACTAAGACAGCTTTATCACCGAGGAAAATATTCTACTTTTCGTACCATTTGCGAAAAAATTAACACAATAATAATATGAGATAAGCATTTATTAAAAATAATGACAATTAAAAGTTAAAGTTAACATTCGAAACATTGGTCCAATTATTGATAGAGAGAGTTACATTTTTGTTTGGTACATTTATTGTTGATGAGTTGATTTGAGTATTTCTCTGTTCTTGCGTCTGAGGAACTTGCGTTTCATTGTAGTTAGTATACGTCGGAGATAGTGGTGGTGGTGCATCGTGAGTTACGGACGAAGATAAGATGCCGGAAGTTGATGGTTGTGGCTGTTGACTGCTTAATATGGTTTTATTCGCCATTGAGCTTTCGATATAACCCTCAGCTACCTACTCTATCAGAGCTCCAACCACCGTGTCTTTTTATTGACGTAATATCCGCCCCTGAATCCGCCAAGAAAGTCGGCGAAGTTCTTCTAAAGCAGCGACCGCTGTAGAGTTCAACATCTTTAAGTTTTAAATATTTAGCCATTTCCTTTGGCATATTGCTAATTTTATTTTTGCCGATGGCTTGTCGAGTACATTTCCCATTCCGATAGTTTATAAAAAATCTACTGTTTTCCATGTTGGTGGGACGTAATGCTTGGTATTTATGAATGATTTTAGTATATTGTCCTTGTACAATGAATGACCGATTTTTCTTTGTCTTAGTTTCCTTTACATTAATCAGCAGGGTAAATCTCCTGGTCTGGCGTCTCCAGTTGATTTCGGTGGCAATTTTTTTTTCTTTATTTATGAACATAATGACAATAAATTATGAAAATATAGGAGAAAAGAAACACAATGATAGTTTTGGCACTCATTTTGGACTTATAAAAACGGAGATACATAGGTTTCAAAAAATCTGGCCACGGAAATCAACTTAACATGTCAGGGAAATCAAAATAAAACTTAATGTTTGTATTCTTTTCTATAATTCTTTAATTAACTCTTTAAACCCGTTTTAATCACAATTTCTTTGAATAATTAAATATTATAGTATTAAAATGAGCCTTAAATTTCAAGTTTTAAGTAGTTCTACGTTCAGCAATCCTCTTTTTTTCTAGTCTCTCTTCTCTGCTTTGTTTTTGCCTGTTCATTGTTGCTCGGCACTAAATAATAAAATATATTTTATTTTGTTATTTTGCATTTAGGTTTAGAAATTAGCGCATCTACATAAAACAAAAACAATTTAAGCAAACGTTTCCTACGATATCAGGAAAAGTAAAAAAAAAAAGAAAATACTTTGGATAGTTTATTAGCTTTCCATCCCAAAACTCGCGGCTAAATTAGTTTTTCATTAAGAATGATGTATTTTCCTTTGGAAATGGAATATTTTCCCGCGGTAAAAATAATATATTCCTTTGCTCAGGATGTTTTAAAATGCGATCCACCAATTAAGCGCGTCCGTGTTAACAATTAAGTGTTTTTACCCTAGGAATAACATAATTTTACCGTGGTAATAAGTAGCATGTGTACTTACAAAGAATAATTGCAGAAAAATATATCATTCCCACGGAAAAATCTAAGTAGCAAAGAGCTCGTGCAATAAAAAGAAGAAACAAAACACGCAATTTTGAATTCCCTGGCATATTATTGATTTCCGTGGCATTTTACGCCACGGAAACCAGGGAAATCAACGGCACGGAATTCAAAAAGTAAATGTTTTAAGTAAATATCAAAAACCGTCAGAACTAACGCAACAAGAATTCCACAGTGAATTAACATCCTCTGTATCTACTTTTTTAAGATACACAAACTGAAGTAATAAAAAAACAAACATTTATTTACGACGACACCGAGGTCAATCTGCAGGTGAACCAAAGCCAGGGAAACAATTACTAACCTGATTTTCTCGTAGTTGCAAAAACGTGGCACGCGTGTTCTCGCTCCCGTGTCTGCGGTGCAATTGAATGTTGTTGGTAAGCCAGACGCAAACAACCTACCTACTTTGACTTAGTGATGTGCGCGATGATTTTTGATTCCCACGGAAATCAACGATGTTACTGGGACAAACACATATTAAGCTGTATTTACAGTATTAAGAATGTAGTCGCTTTCATATTTACTCACGTTAAACTAGCTTATATAGTCAATATGTGAATACTGAAATGAAGTCTTAACTCAAAGTAGTTGCTGAATTAGGAGCAGTTACATTACGCAAGTCAGCGTTGGGACACGCCACGGAAGGTCAATCTGGGGTAAATATGTATTTTTTTATATACGTATATAAATACTTTATAAATATTTAAAGGGTTCTCCAACCCGCTAGACAGTTGAATTAACCACAAAAAAAATACGAAATCTCTAAGTCAATTTTTAACTCGAATTTTAAGCCAAGACAGTGAAAATTGGCGCCCAGGAGATTTACCCAGTAACTTATTGGAATGATTTTCAACGTCCTCCACCTTTAAGTTTACAAGTTCACATCCGCGGCAAGCACCATTGAGTCCAAAAATTAAGGCCACCTATAACAAAGATAAAAAACAGGTAATTATATAGAATAATTACCATTACTAAGATACGAAATACTCATAGTTAAATCATGTATACTTAACATGTATACATGATTTGTTTTTAACACTTTTGTGGCCAGAAAAATTTCGTCCGGAGCTTCATTAATAAATTTTTCTACATTTTGAGTCGTAAAAATTTTAGACTTCTTAGCGCAATGCCCTTCTGATTTTCTTTTAAAAAAAGCCAGTGATTTCGTGAATCTATTTATTTCAATGCTGTGTTTGATGCATATTGTAGCTTTCAGATTTGAGTTTATGCACCAAAGTGTATTCAGATTCTTTGTCTTGGATAAATAATCAAAATAGACAAGAAGTACTGATTCTGAAATTGATAGGCCTTTCGCAATTCTCCACGTTGAAAATTCTTCATAAGTTTTTAAATAATTTTCCTTGGATTTTATTGGAAGCAAATTATTTATAATTGCGGAAGCATTTGCACTGATGGAATCCGACAATTCACTGTCACTGTTGCTTTGATTTAACATCGTAACGTATTTTTAGAACATTAACTTATTTAAGAAAATAAATTAAAATAAACTTAACGTTTATGTATTTGAAGAAAACAAAACGCGGCAAATTCCTAGACTAATATTTTTTTGTCGGAAAAGCAAAGGCATCAAGCTCATACGGCCTCGTCGGTTTTCGTAATTTTATTTAACAATCATAAGTGCATAATAAATGCGTTTACCTTTTTCAAAAAGATGCATAATGCTTTATATAATATACTAGCGGACGTCCCGCGGTTTCACCCGCATAGTTCCCGTTCCCGTGGGAGTACGGGGATAAAATATATCCTATGTTACTCGTGGATAATGTAGCTTTCGAATGGTGAAAGAATTTTTAAAAACGGTCCAGTAGTTTTTAAGCCTATTCATTACAACCAAACAAACAAACAAACAAAGTTTTCCTCTTTATAATATTAGTGTAGACGTAGACAATCATAAGTGCATAATAAATGCGTTTTCCTTTTTCAAAAAGATGCATAATGCTTTATATAATATACTAGCGGACGTCCCGCGGTTTCACCCGCATAGTTCCCGTTCCCGTGGGAGTACGGGGATAAAATATATCCTATGTTACTCGTGGATAATGTAGCTTTCGAATGGTGAAAGAATTTTTAAAAACGGTCCAGTAGTTTTTAAGCCTATTCATTACAACCAAACAAACAAACAAACAAAGTTTTCCTCTTTATAATATTAGTGTAGATGACATATTATGTCACCGTAAAATTGTCAATCACGTTATATTGTAATCTCTCTAGCGATAATGTAAACTCTCGAAATATTGTCAACTGAACATACGGAAGTATCTCTGCCCCCATAATCGGGACTTGGGGCACCCCCCCGTTACGTTAGTTAGGTTCCTTTAAACCCTGCACTCGGAAATAGGGGCCGTCGACTACGCTTTTTAGGGGAATATAAAGTGTTTTATGCTACGGCCAGACTTGCAGGCGAAGATTCGTGTTCGCGTTGTCGCGATAAAGTTCGTGTTCGCTCTATGACGAAGTGCTTGGCCACACTTGAAAAAAACCTTGCTACTGTCGCGATAATCTAGAACGTCGCGATAATTCATTTGTGGGAAAAAATGGAAGAGGCGGTTGCACTCGGGTAAAAATTATTTACTGCATCTTTCCTTATCCTCTCATTATTCCAATCCGTGATTAACAAGTTCAATCAAACACGTTTAAACCTCTCGGAGTATCGCAGTCAACTAGAGCGCGCGAAGTGTAGCCAAACGCACGAAGTGATTCGCGATAGGACGAATTCTTTGGCCAGACGTGTCGCGACAACGCAAATCTTCGCGTTTTCGCGATAGTGTAGCCCCAGCATTAAGGTTAGGTTATATTAATCGGTATTTCTCAGGAATTTTAACATTATCTTTTCATGAGAGTGGTACCACTGGGACCCCTCCTTCCCTCCACACCGCATGAGTTGACTACCATCGCATGCATTTCACGGAAAGTAATGCGTTTTATTGTAAGCAGTATGTTCGTTTGACAATATTTCGAGAGTTTACAATCACACCTCTACAAAATTATAGCTTTCTAGTACTAACAGTCTCATAAGCAAAACCTTTGACGGACGGATGGACAGACGAACATGACGAAACTATAAGGGTGACCACCCTTACAAACCGAGTTCCCTCCGTGGCGTGCCTCGGAAAGCACGTTAAGCTGTTGGTTACGGCTGTCATTTGACCATCTTTGGCAGTCGTTACAGGTAGTCAGTGGCCCAAAAAATCTGACAACCATTCCTAACAAATGGTATCGTATTACCCAGTATTAAAGTCTGGGTTTCAGTCAGATAGGCAGTCGCTCCATGTAAAACACTGGTATTCAGCTGCATCTGGTTAGACTGGAAGCCGACCCCAACATAGTTGTGAAAAGGCTAGGCAGATGATGATGATGATAGTGATAACGGGCTACTACGGAACCCGATACTGCACGTGGCCCGACACGCACTTGACCGGTTTTTAAAAATGATTCTCGTATTTACACACTCGTATGTACATACATAGCATATGGTGAATAACAATAAAATTTCTTATTCGTAAGATGATCAGAAACAGTACGTTTGTAGAGCGCATATCGGAGCTGTACCGCAGCTGCGCCCACGAGGGCGTGAGACTAGTGCTGGTGTCCGACTTCTTGCGCGCGCCGCTAATGACGCCGCGCGGCAGATTCCGGGAGGCCATGCTGTTGGACCTAGCTTGTCCCGGCGCCGAGCTCATCCTGGACCAAGTAGGTATCCCGGTGCTTAGTATCTTGCTTCAACATGTTTCAAAGATGCGTATGTATCGTGCTACACCGCGCTGCAAAAATTCTATTTCCTAAGTACATAACTTTCTAGCATTTGAAAAGAAAGGCGGCTCAACGTTGCCGTAAATTGCTTTTAGCCTTCAACAAAGCTAAGGAACATGTGAAAGCTGAATATGGACAGGCAGCAAAGGTAGTTAGTAGTTATTACACTGCAATTTGCTTAAAGAATGGAAACAATTCAACTTGCTGAAGGATAAAGTCATACTTCTAATTAAGATATTATACACTTAGTAGGTAGTTCGTAGGTGAAGTCTTGTACATTTTTTAAATCTGAATTTACTAAACTCAAAAACACTACTTATATATAATGTATGAATAAGTACAGGGTTTGTAGCTCGACTTGTCAAATGGAACTATATATTCCAGGCGTCCGTCTCTCGCGCGTTCAACTACCGCCACTCATGGCTGCTGCTGCACAACTCCTCGTCAGACCGGTCCATCATCGAGGCTACTCTCTCCGCCCACGTGATCCTGCCGGACGCCGACGTGGTGTGGTCCTCGCCCGAGAGCCTGGTGGACGTGTACAGCATCAAGCCGGGCATGCCGTACTTTCATGCTGAGCTGGGCTTGGGCAGGAACTGTTCTCGCCAGGAATTGCAAGCGCTGTGGGGCGCACTGCCCTCTGCCGCGTCTAGGAGGAGAGACTTGAGGAATATGTCCATGAAGGGTATTTCTGTGGTAAGGTCTGTGAGGTCCGGGGTTTGCAGCTACGCACATGCAGGAAATGCACTTAGATTTGTGAAAGAGATAGTTAAGATGCACTTTACAGCATCTGCTCGGCTTTACATGAAACTACTAAAATGTGGGTGTACTAAGTGTTAGTACAATGACCCTTAAAAAACGCGCGTGATGTAATGTTATGTTATCTGTACGGCAGGTGACGGAGCCGGTCAACTTCAAAGGCTGGTCAGACCTGCGCAACCGGGAGATCGACACGTTCCCCAAGTTCACGTACCCGCTCATGATGCTGCTGGCGCAGGACATGAACTTCCGGCGAGTTTTCACGTCTAAACCAACATTAATGTTCTCGTATAAGTGCGACTGCTGAGCATGGGTTCGATTCCCAGGCCAGGCAAAGTGTCTCATGGGGTTCTCCCATCAGGCACTTCTCAGTATCAGCTCGGAGTTTGGAAGTTGGCGACGTGATATCAAACGGTGGTGTTATCTCTTGATTTGGCTGGTTGTGTTGTGCCCAATTGTCGTTTCACTACCACCAGACTATGGTTGATGAGAGAATGCATAGTGTCTGCTGAGATTGGCCGCTGAGGCCGAAAGCTGGTCTCTGGAGGACTAATTATAGCCAACATTCAAATAATGGAACAACAAAATACCCAAAATCGTTAAAGGTGTAAGAAACTTGTTACAAGTTTTTTTGTAATTTTATTGGATTGAGATTTCGATTAATATGTTACTTAATATTCTAGTTATTGTTATCAGTCATTCACATTGAGCACAAAAAGAGAATTTGTTTATGTACCACCTGTGTCAGCGTCCATAAAGTACCTATGTCGTCACGGAAATATTCAGTTCCCCAGCGGCTCGTTGATGTGAACACAAAAAAAAACATCTAATAATAATGCAAACGAGTTTTGTTCATAAGCTTGTTGATTGTTTGAACGATTCTGGCAAATAGCTATACAAAACAGCTATACAAACATCTTCGTAGTATGTATAGCTGTCGTATAACTTATACGTTACTTGACCACAAGATTATGTCTGGACTGTAAAAGAGACTGAAACCTCTGAGTTTGTTTCGAAGTATATTTCTTCCCATAATAATCGGATAGATAACACAGACTAAACTTCATCTAGTTAAAAACAAATATTTTGTGATATGCTTCTAAAACCAATTTTAATACTAGCCGATGCCCGCGGCTTCGCCCGCGTAAAATTATATACAAAAACCTTCCTCTTGAAGCACTCTATCTATGTATTTAAACCATCAAAATCCGTTTGCGTAGTTTTAAAGATCTAAGCATACATAACACAATTTAACTTGTAAGTTCCTCGTGCAGCTTCGACTTGCGGCAGATGGACGTGTACGGCGTGTATCACAACGGCTCGTTCGACGGGCTGGTGGGGAGGCTGCAGCGCCAGGAGGCGGAGCTGGGGATGGCCTCGCTGTTCATCAGATCAGACCGCATGCTGGCGGCTGACTTTGTCTCCGAGACCTGCGCGCTCACGTGAGTGACGTCATGACTACCTATATCCTCACAAGTCACGGGGGCCATTGATGGCATGGTGGCAGATGGAGGGAATTCAGACTGGCAACGTGCATTTCTGAGATCGCGGTAGGTACAGATTATGGAATCATTTGTCTGTGATTGTAAACGACGACTGAAAATCATTTGCAGGTTTATTACCTTCACGGACGAGAGGGTCGGGTTTCGTAACTTTTACTGAAACTCACAACAACTTCATCGGAAGTAAGTAGGTATTTGTGTTTGATTGTTATTTGTGTTCGCTTACCGTGGGAATGTATGACGGACATCAGGCACATATCAGGTGTGTGAGTTCAGTCACACATGCGTCATTCACGGTATCCTATGTTATAGGTAGTTCACTAAAATTTTATGAAAAACTAATGTAGCCCGCTTGACCTGTCCTTCAGACAAAATACACTCATAAATGTCTATTGTTTCAATCAAGAGTTTTATTATTTTTAACCGACTTCTCAAAAGAGGAGGTTGTCAATTTTGTTTGTAGGTATGTTCTGCAATATTTTCGCCAATTGTGAATCGATTTCGATGGTCCTTTTTTGTTTGGAAGAAAATAACCTGGCGCTGGTCCCATTTTAATTTTGACAACACAGAGCCTTATAGTCAGCCAACTATTTCTTCCAAAAAAATTCCTTTGTTCTTCTACCGACCGACGAAGATGAAATACGATCTTTAATTCTTAATTTAAAAAACGAGTGTGCAGTTGGCGTCGATAACATATCCGGATCCTTCTTAAAACGATTTGTTGATATTATTGTTCCTCCACTTACATTTATATGCAATCTCTCTTTCTCTACTGGGGTATTTCCATGTGCCTTCAAGAAATCCAAAATTGTATCCATTTTTAAATCCGGAGACAGATACTGTGTCAACAATTATAGACCAATCTCTGTATACAACAAATATATACCAACCCTATCAAAAATATTAGAATGGTTAATGAATTCCAGAATTTCTAATTATCTTGAACAAAATTCTCTCGTATCTCCATCACAGTTTGGTTTCCGATCTGGTAGATCAACAGCTGAAGCCGTCCATGAACTAACTGAGCACTTAGTCAATAAATTAGATTGTAAAAAAAGACCTTAGCCATTTATCTCGATCTAGCTAAAACATTTGACACAGTATCTGTTCCCATTTTGATAAAAAATTAGAAATGATGGGTGTGAGAAGTCAGTCTCTTCAACTTGTTACGAACTATTTGTCCGACCGAACGCAAATGACTAAAATAGATAATTGGACCAGTGACGAATTACCTAATCAGTACGGCGTTCCGCAGGGCAGCATCCTCGGCCCAACATTATTCCTAGTTTATATAAATGATTTATCTAACATTAAGATACAAAACGGAAAGATCATCACGTTTGCGGATGATACTGCTCTGGTATTCGATGCAGATACGTGGGTTGAGGTTCAACATTATGCTCAACAAGGCTTCAATACAGTGTATAAATGGGGTTCTCTATCGTATTACCTAACTTTTTTATCCATAATCTAAAATTACATAATTTTTTTTGTCATAATCATCATTCGTCCGAATGATAATTTACCCGAACTTTAAATCACATAATATCATATGCCATAAAGTTGAAATCCCTAAATATAATAAGCCCTAACTCCGTTTGTCATAAGTATTACAATCAATAATATACAAAAGACATAAAATCGTTTTCAATAAAAGTCATAAGTCCTATTCTAAGTAAATGTTTAATCGTATGTAAGCGTTGACCTGCAATGCAAGCAAGCATGCAGCAAGCAAGCATGCAGCAAGCATGCGGCACGCCTGTAGCAAGCATGCGGCAAGCATACAGCAAGCAAGCATGTAACAAGCAAGCATGCAATGCAAGCAAGCATGCAGCAATCATGCAGCAAGCATGCGGCAAGCATACAGCAAGGAAGCAAGCATGCAGCAAGCAAGCATGCAACAAGCAAGCATACAGCAAGCAAGCATGCGTGCAGAATGCAAGCAAGCATACAGTATGCAAGCAAGCATGTAGCATGCAAACAAGCAAGCACCATGCAGCAGGCATGGTTTCTGTCACGGCTCCGGCGCTGCGGGGCTCCAGCGGCCTCACGCGAGCTTATCGTCGCAGATGGGTTTAACGCTCACCACCGCAGCTTCGGCTTGCTGGCCGGCTTCGCCGGCCAGCCTCATCCGCGGCGGCGAGTGTTACAGCCACCTGCTCCTCACCTCGCGGCCCGCCTCGCCCCTCCGCGCCTACGCGATTTTAAATAACACTCTTGGGGTAGGGCAGACAAGACTGCGTGGGGTCGGATTTACAGCAATTCGTTTCTGTCTCTAAAACCTAACTTTTAGGGATTTTTTAGCGACTGTTAGTCCCTAAAAAAATCCCTAAAAGTTAGGTTTACAAATGACCATTCGGAATCATACACATTATGTGATACAATACTTAGGACATACGACTTTATGTCATGTAAAATTAGGAGATTCAATTATAATAGTATTCGATATTATGACAAAATAGTATTAGAAGTAAAGTTAGTTATGTAAAACATAATTTCGGTGTTTTGAACATTATGGTTACTGAAGTTTATAGCAAACGTGTTATGGATAATGATTTTCGGACAAAAAATTTTAGGACAATCAAGGGAGTACCTATAAATGGTTATGCTAACCTGCTTACCCTAAATGTCGATAAAACGAAATACATAACATATTCCCTTAGACTACAGGATCAACCAAACTTCACCTTGAAAGCCCACTCATGTAATTCAATCAGCGATTGTTGTTGTCCAATATTACTTAAACCAGAATCTATTAAATATCTTGGTGTAATTATAGACCACCGACTCAGCTTCCAACAACACATTGAAGCCTTAGTTAAAAGAATCCGCAAATTAATCTTTATATTTAAAAATCTATGACATATTTCTACTACTACTTCTGTAATTAGAACAGTTTATTTCGCAATCTTTGCTAGCCTACTGTATCACCACCTGAGGCGGTACTTCTATCGGCGGCGGCGACCTCTCGCGTCCGGCCCTGGTTCAATCCATGGTCCGGAGCGAGACGGAATGGGAAGCCGTCACCTCCTTCTGCGAAGCAGTCATGCTAGCGAAGGAGGTGGCGGAACGAGAGAGGGAGAGAGCCTCTCTTCCCGGCCGCCGCGGGAGACGCACCGGGCGTCGGGGGCCACGTGGTGGCTACCGGCCACCGTAGATGCGGGCCTGTGGACGGTTAGCTATGGGCTAGCTAGCCGTCCGTCCGTCTAGTGACGACAGGCCGTGTCGACGGCGCGTTCGTGTTCCACGCGCGCCTCAAAGAGATGTCAGCAGCAGAGAGGGGCCCGCAAGGGCCGAAGCCTGCCGGGGTTGCGGGACTGTTCGAAAGAGATACCGCGGCCCCGGAACGTAAAGGGCGAGGAAGGAACATGGATGGGTTTTAGTCAGTAAGAGTCTGACACTCCCTCCCGCTCCGCCCAGAGTGGGAGAAGTCATTTGATGATTTCCCATCCTAAAAAAAAAAAAAAAAAAAAAAAAAAAAGGCGGTACTTCTAACCGGGCGTCGGGGGCCACGTGGTGGCTACCGGCCACCGTAGATACGGGCCTGTGGACGGTTAGCTATGGGGTAGCTAGCCGTCCGTCCGTCTAGTGACGACAGGCCGTGTCGACGGCGCGTTCGTGTTCCACGCGCGCCTCAAAGAGATGTCAGCAGAAGAGAGGGGCCCGCAAGGGCCGAAGCCTGCCGGGGTTGCGGGACTGTTCGAAAGAGATACCGCGGCCCCGGAACGTAAAGGGCGAGGAAGGAACATGGATGGGTTTTAGTCAGTAAGAGTCTGACACTCCCTCCCGCTCCGCCCAGAGTGGGAGAAGTGATTTGATGATTTCCCATCCTAAAAAAAAAAAAAAAAAAAGGCGGTACTTCTAAATCTTATTTGATTAATTTAGGGAGAGCTCAAAGAGCTATATTAAAAGTCAGTTGTTTCTTCCCAATTCGCTATCCAACCTTCGATCTTTACCAACGCTGCAAAGTTCTAACGGTCCGGCAGTTGTTCAATACTCATGACAGTATTAAAAAAACACTCTGAACTTCCCATAAATCACAATTTCCTTTCACAAAATAGAAGATCAACAAATATTTGTCCAATCATCTGCTTTCACACTAGTTTTTCCCAAAAATTTTCGCCTTTCGTGGCACTTTTCTTTATAATTCTATGAATAATAAAATATCTATTTACACTCACACTAAAGCTGTTTGTAAAAGAAAATTGCGCACCTGGCTATTAAGTCTTGACTACGTCTCCACAGAAAATTTACTTCTCTGTTTGTTTGGGAACCTATATATTCTGTAATCCAATCGAAATAAATGCACACTACCTTAACAATATGTTTGATTTACAATTTATTTTGGTATTACGTTTGTATGAAAAACGCATGCTCCGCCGGCCCCTTAACCCCAACACGTAAACATTGAAACAATTACACACTCTCTCTCACACACACACACACATTCACACACACACGCACACACACACACACATACACACACACATCTACTCACGCATTGTATCAATGCACTTCATCACCCCATTTCCTTATATTCATCCTCTTGTTCTAATTTTTTTTCTTTTTGTATAGGTAATCCATTTTTTTTTGTATTATGCCTGCAAGCATAATTTATCTACTTACATATTTCTTTTGTTTCTATATATGTATGTTTTTACTGAAGTTCAAGTTTTGAACTATTAGAATGTAATAACATAGGTAGTATTTCGGTAATCTTCTGTTTTTATGTCAATAATTCATACTTTTATCTATGTCACAGATATTATAATACTTCGTTCTACCTATGTGTAAATGTTTTATCTTTTTGATTTTGATTTGATTTTAAATTCAATTCTTGACTTTATTTTGTGCATTATAAAAATGTTAAATCTAAGCCGGAGAAGTGATCTGTATCTGTACCACAGGATATTTCTACATCAGACACCTTTCTCTATCTAATATTGTAAAAAATGTTAACCAGCGCCTGTTATTCATGATGTCGAGAAAAATAAAGATTTTATGATTATGATTATTTGGTGAAGATCTGATGCAGATCTTCGGAGATATACAATGGAACTCTTCAATAGTGGACAGCAAATTGGTCGTCAATTACACAGACAACAGATTTGCTGTCTTATCATTGAAGTTTCCTAAAAATTAAAATAAAAACTGTTTATGCACGCAGTTCTCAGTTCAAGTCGGTTTTATTTTTTTGAGAGTCGTTGAAGCTCTCAAAAAAAAACAACAAAAAAAAATACTGTGGAAGCATTTTGAAGTGCTTTAAAGCAAAAAATGTTCCTTTTAAAATAAATATAAGTGGCATAAGAAAAAAAAAACGATTAGATGGAAAATCGATGAGTTCGACAACCTAATTTATAGTCGTCGCGCTATACATAGGTAGGTCATCAGCATTCTAATGTGGGTACCTACGTATGTCGTTATATGTCGAGGATTTTTGCGGTGGAATAAGCAGAAGTAGGTAAACGCTATATTCATGATTAAACCATTATTGCATATCTAAGTCTTGATTTTCTATTAAATTAAACCTTATAACTTAGTTATCTTCTAACTTTTCATACTTAACCGAACTGTTTCATTCAAAAAACAAAATTGTAAGGCGCAACTAAGTTTGGTTTCTGACGTTATTTTACAGTATTTAGTGTTTGTCTAAAAAGTGGCCTAAAAAGTCTGACAACCAGTCTTACCAAGTGGTATCGTATTTCCCAGTATTAACTGGGTTGTGGAGGTCAGATAGGCAGTCGCTCCATGTAAAATACTGGTATTTAGCTGCATCCGATTAGACTGGCTGGAAGCCGACCCCAACATAATTCGTAAAAGGCCAGGCAGATAACTATGTTTATCTAAAAAAATAGCAGCTAATAACCCACGTAGGTAAATGGGGTCAACATTTCCAAATAACTTACCATCGTCATGATTATATCGCAAAATATAGCAAAGATACCACTGTAGGTACTAAGTGAAAGCTTCCGAATACGATTAGGTATATATCTCTGAAAACAATAAATAAAAAACAAAAATCAAACTTATCATCATTCGCATTGTGATTATGTAAATTAAATACTTTGGTATCGCTACGTGATCGATATGCAGCAGATTATATTCAATTGGACTTTATTTATGAGTCAACGTAAATTTGAGGACCGCCGAGGTTTCGTGTTCCGAGCCCCTGATTGATCGGTGCCGTAAATAGGCGCGTGGATGTGGTTTAACAAGTTATTATCAGGCTTTCATTCTGTTGTCACGCAGCTACGTTTCGGATAACTAATTAAGTAGTGCAATTTGTATGCAATAAACCTCTGTTTATAAAACAAACCAATTACCTACCTACGTAGTGCAACACCGTCAGTTTTCTCACTCGTTTTGTATTTGTGGTTGTGACTAGGGTTGCCTATGTCATTTTGGAAGACATAAATACTTATGTTTTGATTTCAGAGAGGCTAAAGATATTAAAAAATGATGACCTCTTTCTTGTTATTGATCCAGAAAGAAGGCACATTTTTTAACAGTTTTCATTGTAGGTCCTCGAATTGATCGAAGTTGTAGGTACTTTTTTTCATTCAATTTTAACCTTAGACATTTCATTTGATGAGAATTTCAGCTTTTATCCACTTAAAATACAAATATAAAACAATAAAACCTTGTTTCTCTCTACATTTTAGTCATAATTGTAAAAGCTGAGTTCATTTGATATAATTCCAATTTAGAGTTTTTAAAATATGTCGCAGGAGCAATACTTTAAAACAGGTTGGCAACCCTATTGGCACTATTGGCGACATACAAGTTAACCCCAGCATGCAGACATGTAGTCACGCTCGTAGCGTTCGGTATTGGGACGGAGCACGTGTCGGGTCTATTTCTGTCTAAGCTTATTTTAACAAGAATGTTTGGAACACAAAACCTCGCCGCGGTAATTTGTGGCTGGGCTATTATGCGTAAGCGCAACTAATGTGCAACAGGAATATTTAGGAAACACAATTAAGTATTGTAAGCACATGATTTAATTAAAACTTAAGAAAAAAGGAAACCTAGATGTTAATTAAGGACATTTCGTTTTCATGGCGTGATTCTGGATGAGGTTATTCCTTAGTTTTGGTTGATGCTTACTGTTTATTACATAGGAGGAACATAACTTGCGAAATGTGGTAGAACTACTTGCACCTTTACTTGATCCATCAATACTTAGAGGCAGTCAGGCACCCACTCAGCCCTGTCATGAAACTACTTCTGTTGGCTCAAGCCTTCGACACCTCCACGGCCTCGTCGCAAACATGCATTCAGAGAGTTTGAGCACAGGGAAAAGGATAGGAGGTAGAAATAGTTCGCGGAAAAGCTCCACAACCACAATACCTTATGCTGCGAATCTGCTACGAGTATTATTCCCTAAACACAACTACAATAAATTCGTATGCACCAACAGAGGCGTTGAGCGGTGCTAGCCTAACTGTAGTTGCGAGAGAGGCTTCGAACAGTTCGCTGCTCGCAAAACAGTGAAGGAAAACATCGTAAAGAAACTGGCACGTCCTGGAACCAAAAAATCAAAGAAATGTGACAAAAGGTAGCCCACACTGAGCTCGCGTAATAGCGGTAAATTAATCCACCAGTATCCCAGCAGTGGGGACGCTATAGGCAGATTATGTTTTTAAACAGGTGATATCGTTTCCAGGTGCGCGTTCATCTTCCGGCAGCCGTCCCGCTCGGCGGTGTCCAACGTGTTCCTGGCGCCGTTCAGTACCGGCGTGTGGGCAGCCAGCGGCGGGGTCGTGGCGGCCGCGGCCCTACTGCTGGTGGCTCTGAGGAGGGTCCGCGAGAGGACGCGCCCAGGACTAGACCTACAGCAGTTCACGCTGCTCGAGACCTTCACCTTCGCGCTGGGCACGCTGTGCCAGCAAGGTACGTCTGTGCCAGCAAGGTACGTGTTGTTGTAGTACCTAACTCAGGCTACCACCCCATCCATGTTATAACCTTTTGATGACTTTTGTACATGGACGATTTGCAATAGCAGTAAAGTTACCGATGAATGGCCTGATGGTAGCCTCGTAGACAATGACTTTAACGACAGGACGGTTAATCGTACCGTTCCATGTTCCTTGTGACGCCTATGTTCATTGGTAGAGGATTTTTTACGTAAACGCGTCTTCCTTATTTTCAACAGAGCACTTGTTATTCAATTCGTCGTCCAGGTTTCCACATCACGCCGGCGGTGACATCAGTCCGCGTGGTGATGTTCAGCACTCTTCTGGCAGCGCTGTTCGTCTTCACAGCCTACTCCGCCAAGATCGTGGCCATCCTACAGACACCCAGCGACGCGCTGCGCTCCATTGACGACCTGACGCGCTCGCCTATGGTCGTTGGCGTGCAGGACACCACCTACAAGAAAGTGTTTTTCTTCGTGAGTGTGACTCTCATCATTAAGGTATCTAGGTCACCACACTCGTGAGACTGCAGAACGAGCTAGATTTGTCCGAAGGTCCACACTGAACTACCGCTGAAAACGTTGTTCATTTAATTCGTATTTACCTATATTACTTAAGATTGAATATATAAAGAAGAGACTCCGTTCGCAGGAGAGCCCGGACGAGTCGACGCAGCAGCTGCACCGGCGCAAGATCCTGCCGCAGGGTGAGCGCGCCTACCACAGCGTGGTGGACGGCATCGCGCGCATGCGCTCTGGCCTCTTCGCTTTCCAGGTGCGTTCGATAATGCTTTTCTAAATCTACTTCTGTTGTAGGCGCTACTAAGCCTACACTGGTTGGATCCCGGGCTTATGATTAACTTTCTTGATATCGTGTTAAACCCCTTTTCTTTTCTTAATAGCAAAATTCGTCAATCCGCGGTTCTCTAAAATAATCGTCATTCTGGCATGACCACTGAAACCTCGTGATGGCAATCGTTGTTTGAAAAGTAACATAATGATAGTGAGTCCGTGCAGGTGGAGAGGAGCTCAGGGTACGACATCATAAAGCAGACGTTCACGGAGCGGGAGAAGTGCAGTCTCAAGGAGATCGAGGCGTTCAAGCTGCCCATGGTGTCTGTGCCCATGAAGAAGCACTCCGGCTACCGGGAACTGTTCGCCACCAGGTAACGTGACGTCAGCTGCTGTTCCTCAAGGAGATCAGTCGTTCAAGCTGCCACTGGTGTCTGTGCCCATGAGGAAGCAGTCCGGCTATCGGGAAACCTCGCCACCAGGTGACGTGACGTCAGCTGCTGTTCCTCGAGGAGATCGAGGAACAGCAGCTGACGTCACGTTATTACGTTGTTACACTTGTTACGTTATTTATTAGTTTGTAAGTGACACTTAACATTTTGTTTCTGCTAGGCAATAGTAACGTCATTTGAATAACAAATTAATGTCAGCATCGTGGTGTAATTGATACACCACGATGCTGATATATTAATTTGTATTACAAAAGTTCTTACGATGAGACCACTTCTATGAGTTATTTTCAAAAGAACTGTTACTTACGAGTATAAGCCTTATGAAGATTTAGGTGTAGTGTTCATGTTTATCTGTGATCGGTCGCAGGCTGCGCTGGCAGCGCGAGGTGGGTCTGATGGACCGCACGCGGCGCGTGTGGCTGGAGCCGCGGCCGCGCTGTGAGGCGGACAGCGGCGGCTTCGTCAACATCGGCATCATCGACGTGCTGCCGGCGCTGCAGGTAATCACTGCCACCGATCTGCGCGAACAACTACGCACTCTCATACCCAACCTCTACTCTAGCTACGGGACTCATGAAAGCCACCGAAAATCAATCAATTCTGTGGAAAGTCTTTTTAGAAATATGAAATGCTTTGAAGGTAATGGTAATCCAGTTACCTCTGTCTGAACCGCAACAGGAACTCAACAAACAAGCAAAACAACATTATATTATACGAGTGTACTTGATATTATAGTGTAAATTTTCCAGGTATTGGCACTGGGAGCATTAATATCAATCCTGCTGCTGGCAGCCGAGCTGGGCGTTCACGTGATGAACAGGAGGACCCGGAGTACCAGAACACCCACCAGCTACGGCATGAGAAGACCGTGAGAGTTATGCGCCGGAAGTAGTATTACACCACCTTCATAAGTAAAAATTTCCTGTTGGAGATTGTGAATTAAAACACAAGCTTTCTATAGTAAATTGTATTAATAACTTGCACTGATATTTACAAAAAGGATGCTATATGTAGACTTAATGGCATAGAAATAAACAGTACTAGTGGCGCCTGCTGCAAGATGAGACAACTCGGCAAGCAACGGCTGGTAGAAACAATAGTTACTCTGTGACCAAACGATGAGGACGATCTGATGAGGGTCAAGACTTGAGGCACGAGCACACGGAGACGAACATTAAGCCACTTATTGATATAGGTCTTGTAGTAAGCGTGTCTTCACAGACATCGCACGCCGTTGAGAGACGTCGCAGACAAGACATCGGGTGATTTCGCGTAAGTTCGTATGAAGAGTGTGAGACGTCGTGCGCGCCGAGCACGAACGTTAGGACAGCTGCACGACGATGAGCACGAGCAGCGTGAGCGCGATGCAGCCCGACAGCACGCGGTCCAGCAGCAGCGCCGCCGCCGCCCACGTGCCGCTCTCCGACGAGATGCACGACCCCTGCAAATGTTACTTTTTGTACTATACCAATAAACACCACATACATGCTTTGGATTTTTTATTGGAGAAATATCACTTTGAAACTTCTTTTCTAAACTAAGTTGAACGAATTTAAGTACGGTTATAGTTGACTGTTCCAAAACTGTAAGTGACTAAAAATCAAATTGGACTGTCCTATGGGTTACCATCTTGAATTCTTGATCCTGTCTACAGTATTCTATAGAAGCTGAGCTCAGTAAATCAGTAAAAGCCCATGGTTCTCCAAATTCTGCCTTATTCCGACCAAAAGGAACACTGATGTTGCAATTGTGTGCACAGTGCGTGCTGGAGTCATTTAGTAACAACACTCTTAAGGATAGCAGACGGTGTACAGTCTACAACGATTAGTATATTTTCTGACCGCGGAGGGTGTGAGCTTGCACACAGTGGAGAGGCTGGAGAGCAGCGAGCGCAGCGCGTGCGGTGGCGGCGCCGTGCAGCGCGCCAGCCGCACCACCAGCGCCGCGCACGCGCCGCTCAGCGCGCCGCACACGCACAGCGCGCACATCACCGCCAGCGCGCGCGGCGACGAGCTGGAGCCCGGCAGGCGGACCAGTGTCGAGATCAACCTGCCCACAACCAAGCTTCATTATGCGGGGACCAAAGCTGTTCCAAACTGAAATGTTTACTAAATGTTCACATGATATTGGTGGATTCTTGTGTAACGGTCATTTCAAGTGTATCTTTAACCTTGGACTGCAACATAATATTGCGCTCCACAAGTGTCGCCTACACAATATGTATGTTAACGCTAGCATTAGCTACGTGGCCGTCGTCATCAGCCAGTGGAAAGCTAGTGGTACACCACGAGCGTGGCAGCGACGCGACACGCATCACAGTCCCGCTATCCACTAAAGGTAAACTTGAGTAAAGTAACGGTAGTCCATTGAAGGCGAGAACATCGGCAAACGACGACCTTAAAAAGCTGCTGTGATAGACTGGTTGCGGAACGCGGAGAACTGCTGTAGCGCAACATAGGCTACAATTATACCTACATATAAGAATTATTGACTGCTCTAAGTGGAGCTGATTCACAGAGGGTAGTGAAGTTCATAGCTACAAAATGCGTTGTCTCCGATTCGTTTTCACAGGTTCACATGAATTTACCAAAGCGTGGCAGTGAAGGAGGCTGTGGCGGCTAGCGCAGGGCGCTGCGCGGGCGGCAGCGCGGCGGCCGTGGCCAGCAGCAGCGCGCCCGCCAGCAGCACGGCGCCCGCCGCCAGTGCGTGCGCCGGCGCACGTCGCGCCACCGTCACGGTCCACGTGGCCGTGCCCACCTGCTCCTCGCCGCGCTGCCACGTCGCCGACGAACCCGTCACCTTCTGGATCTCCCACGCGCCCGTCTCGAAAACTACCGCGTGCTGGAATGAGTGCACACGATACGTAAATTATGAGTTTCGGTGATTCTACTTTACCCTACAGTAAGTAAATAGACCGGAGATCTCTCTCTGATCTAACATTTATCATGTTGCTAAAGCCTTGTCTTTAGTAGTAACTTATACACATAAAATAGGTACATTCAGTCATCGGTGCAATACAAAAAAAAATGCAATTCGATTACGGATTACGTTCGCGCCTACAGCCGCACCTCTGCAACAAATATTAGCGCATCGTGCGAACACACTGAAGCAGGCCCAGACAGCATTTTTTGGTAGCCGTTACGAAACAAGTCGACACTAAAAAGTCGACCTACACAATATTTTTGGTCGCTGTTACGACTATGTTTCGGTCGCTTCTCGACACGGTACCATTTTGGTTTTTAAGTTACGACGGTGTATGGTAACATTGCGTCATAGCTACAAATCCGTACATATTGTGTTGACTCATCGACTACAAAGAGTTACTGAAACACGATCCGGTCAAACTGTGTAGACACTTTTACGACACACATTAACCGAAACGCACACAGTCGCATTGTTTCGAAACAATGACGGAACTTTGTCAATTTGTTACCTACTGAAACAAATATTTTGCTACCGAAAAATGCTATCTGGGGGCGTTAGATCTGGCCATCAATAAACGAGGAAGCGAGACGACACTTGTCTCAGATATGTGCTCAGAACTGCTAGTAACTTCTAGTAACAACCAGGAGTGACTTACTTTAAACTCACTGATGGCTATGGACAGCTCGTCGTCGTTGTAGGCTCTGGAGCCGAACTTGAAGACGCAGGCTTGCGTGTCTCGGGGCCAGGCGTGCAGCTCCAGGTTTAGCGGTACGGTGACGTCGAGCCGCGTGACCCAGGACACTGCGCCGGCAGCGTCCAGGCGCGCGCGCAGCCCGGCGTCGCCCGCGCCGGTGGAGGCCGCGTTCAGCAGCACCACGTCGGGCAGCCACAGCCGCTCGGCCGCTGTCAGCGCGCTGTCACAGTCCCACTCTGACACGTTCCACTGCACGCGAGGCTCCTGCCACGACTGCAATACAGTAGATGAAATTCTATAGAACGCCACCTGCTATGATTGTTACATACTCCTATTACTTCTAATAAATACTACTAATATAAATATTAAATATATAATATTATAAAGCAGAAGAGTTTTGTTTGTTTGTTTGGTTGAACGCGCTAATCTCAGGAACTACCGGCTCGAATTGAAAAATTATTGAAAAATTTTGCGTTGGATAGTCCATTTATCGAGGAAGGCTATTGGCTATATAACATCACGCTATGACCAATAGGAGCGGGGCAGCAATAAGAAATGTTGCAAGCGGGAAAAAAGCTTCCGTTGAGCAGGCGATGCGTTGCGATATCAAAACTTCACGCGAACGAAGTCGCGGGCAGTAGCTAGTCATAACTATTTACATCTCGGAGGTGGTGGAGCTGCTCGGCACACATTACATCAATAGCTCTTGCAGGGCGAACAACGACGCTAATTAAATTAATATGATTTGTTAAACTAAATCGGCTCATCCGTTACACGCGGACTGATAAAAAACGCGTAGGCGAATAATCTCGTATACATGGTTATTATCTTTTATTTGTGCTTAAAATAACAATATAAGAAAGATGCAAAAATCTGAAATGTTCTGCACATCACAATAATGCGTGGCGTGAAACTGATGATTATCGTAGTTTAAAAACTGAGGACCTCGACAAAGCGACATTTATAACGACGACCGAAGAGCTCTTGCTCCAATCCTGCTGGCAGTCTAAACAAAACGCTTCGAAAGCGATTACCGCTTGTGGAGGCCCTCTGGTTACTTGACGTGTAATGGGCTTCTGCTCACCATCTTGAGGTCAGCAAGCAGGCGCATGACGGCGTGCGCCTCGTCGACGGTGGCGTGGCGCACGTCCAGCGCCAGGGTGACCACGACGCGGCCGGCGGGCGGCGCCTCGCGGTCATACTCCGCCAGCAGCGTGTCCACCTGCACGGACAGCTGCGTCGCGTTGCTGCACAAGCCCCGAGCGAAGGGGACTCCTACACACAAACATATGATTCAATACAACGTGCGTGACATCAACACCGATCATATGGCGACATCTATAAGTACCGCCTAATATCCTACAACTGACATACTTACATACATATCCTACATTGCAATATAAAAGTTTTTCGCACGATTGACTTCTATATACAGAAACACAATTACTCCCGTCTGGCCGGGGGATTCCCCCCTTGTAACAGAGGCTGAGGAACTTCACACCTTGTGCCTCATGCTTCTAAAAACCATGGCCATCATAAAAGTATTTCACTTCAAATGTTTGGTCCTTTCAATTGGTAAAAACTGTCAGTTTAACTCAAGAGTATAGCACTGTTGCAAAAAGCTCTGGATTCTAATAAAAAAGTAGCGGAGGCTTGCTAGGTGGTACACAGATTACAGAAACTCTATGAGGAAACTTTGCACTCTTATTCGATATCAGTGGTAATAGAAAATGTAATAGTTAGGGATTACCGTATAAACAGAGCAGGAGCGTGGAGAGCAGGGCAGCCGGCCGCGACGCCATCTTGTTAGGACTCGCGTCCCCGTCGCATGCGCCGTGCAGCCGCTGCCGCACAGGGGCGCTCAACCTTCGCGTGCTCCTTGCTCCGGCTTATTATTTGTGACAATAGCACCTATATAAGGCCTAGGTTTGTGAGGTGGAGTGGGCTACTTGCTCTATGAGGTGTTGTTTTAAAGTAGAGTATTAAAATTACACAAAGATGCGCCTGTTTGTATTCGAACATGCAATATCCATAAATCGTAGCCATTAGCACACCATTCACTACAATAATGTGACCGCATAAGGTTTTCAGGAGTTATTAGGGGTCCCAGAGAGATCTAGGTAGACTGACGCACCATTTAAAATATTAACGTTTACATTTTTTCCTGTCACGGTCCCCGACCCGGAATCCGAACTACTTGTATACGAACAAATATTATATATAGGAGATCGAACCCGCGACACGCGGCATAGCAGTCAATCGCTTTAGCCTCTGTGCCAACCGTGCCAAACCATTTAAACAATACTTCACAGTCTAATTGATACGATGCTGAAAGGGAAGCACGCAATGTTTGGTATCCAGGTTCGGTAATATTATGTGCCGAACACTGTTTGAGGCTGTCAAGGTGGGTTTCATAAAAAAAAGATGTTAACGATTCAGTAATGTCCAAGAGTGAGGCGCCCCGCGGGTGGCGCTGCGCGTGGGCACGCTATCGGCGCTGGTATCCGCCCTCGCAAGGACAAGCGCATACATTGTATTTCTGTACAACCATTGTTATAAATATTACACGTTCGTTTCATCTCAACTATAGTTTTGTCGAACAGTTTCGCTTAATGCGACTAGATGAGCTAAATTAGCAACTCTATTTGTGGTAGTTCAAACTTCGTTTGAAATGCTGTTAGAATAAAGTTCAAATCAGCTTGCACTACAAAGTGGTTGTTACGTCAGTCACTGCGGGCCCAATAGTGCGAAATGAGTGGTTTCGATCGATTTACAGAAAATCTGTTGATTTGACTAAAAAACTAAAACACTACAATGCTATAATATATTGCTTGAAAAATTATTTGCCAAAAAATCAGAATGATCGCATGTATTTTAATATGTTTTTATTTGGTCGAAAGAAATTTGTAGAGATAAGTTCGTGATTTTTTTATATCGAGTCAAATTAATTGTATTATGTTTTCAAAACACTATCATACTAGCATATATCCTGAAGAGTATCATATATTTTTCTGGTTTTGTTTATTGCCGTGAATCATATACTTTTAGGCATTATAAAACACGTGTTTAGCTCATGTAGTGGCCTTAAATCAACTTTAGGGACAGTTTGATTTATCACATCATCATATCGTTCGTACCACGATAGTTTTGGCAACATGAAGAAATTGTCATCAGTTACGAGTGTACTTAGTTGTTTTTCCCACTGTATAGATCTTTCTCTTGCTTGTTTCAATCTGTGCTGTCA
The DNA here is from genome assembly GCA_950022955.1 of Xestia ashworthii. Lineage (NCBI taxonomy): Eukaryota > Metazoa > Arthropoda > Insecta > Lepidoptera > Noctuidae > Xestia > Xestia ashworthii. The sequence continues at coordinate 24,425,222 of OX465558.1, read as the reverse complement.
TTTGAATCATGTAGGTACGTGTCCAACACACTTGTGATTAACGTTATATTCTGACAATTTCAATTTATATGTATTTATACTTAGGTAATCCTGTTATTGGAATACTTAACAAACAGTCAGATACGAGGACTTCGTGTAGGTACACGAGTGTCGAGTACCTACCTACTCGTGCAATGATAGTACACATCACAGATAACCGCTTCCCTTCACATCATGATCGGACCAGGAACCAGGCGCTACAGAGCGAAATAAAAACTAACACAATTCATTATTTAGACGATTTATTATAATTATTAATGTAAAGTATTCACTATTGACAAGGAACTGAGTTGTGATGCGATATGTATTTTTTACAAGTTTTGCAATGTCTCAATTAAACTTAAGGAATTAGAACTAGCATCGTCCACCACAACACTTTTAATGGCAGTGCACCGCTGGCTGTTTTTTCATCTAGGTTTGTTTGTCATACTGTCACACGATCGGTAAAACGTCTCCAAATAAGATAAACGCGTCCGTTCCACGTAAAATCATCACATTTTGAACAAAATATATAATTAACGTAAAATTCATCAGCAATAAAAAATAATTATTGTACTTACTTATTAAGTAGGTAGTCTACAATGTTATTATGAATTAATAATAATTAACGTATATAACAACAAAACATAGAACAACACAACAACATGGATACATATATAACAGGGTATTGCAGAATGATATCTACCGTAAATTTTGGCCAATGCAAATATCTTCAGAACAATCTCCACGCAAAATACAAGTACACGCCATAATGTGCTGATATCCGACTACTATTATACAATATGTTAGTTTAAACGAGGGACATATTCAAACACGCAATAGTCCATGCTTATATACTAATAAACATATGAACAAAAAGGAAACACTAATAAATAACAGTAGATCCATAGTAAAAACTTCGCTAAAGTCTCGCAACGTGTGTACACCCATGCGCTTATCGCAGAACATGTGTGCGGGTCAATGACTATTAAGTATAATCCATTTTCCCTTCATACTTTAACTCTGGCTTTGGACAGGCAAATATCTAGGTATTAGTACTAGGTGGGTACATAGTACTGACCGTTCGCAGAATGTTCGCAGTGGTTGATTGACACCTTGCATAATTAATGGTTACAATATCACTAGATAACTTATGCACGAATCATTATCCCAATATTCTTCACTGGAATTATGATAAGACGTAATTTTTGGTTATTCAAGAACACGTTTACAGGACACTCTTAATAACGCGAAGTAAGCGGGGTTGTTTGTTTATGCGACACGCGGAAACGCAATATTAGACCTGCGGAAGTAGCGGCGCCCGCAACACAAAGGAAAGGGGCGGAGTTTTTGCACGGAGCTAAGGATCGGCACGTGTTTTGCCACGTGACACATCGTCATGACACGCTCAGTGTCCATGAGTAATGTATTTTATTAGACAATTGTGTCAAAAATTAAGGTTATAGGTTTTTTACATATTTGGGTTGAGAATCGAATACTGAATACTTTCCCTCAATATGTCCCTCGTTTAACCTAATTAACACGCTGTATATATTTTACTATTAACATACTCAGTAAAAACATATCAATAATAAAATGGTATATATAACAATTACACTTAGATATTATACTCTTCTATAATAGCTAACTAATATTTTTTAAGTAAAATGATGGCTTCTGGAAAAACGACTTTTTTAGTAAGTAAATGAATTAATAAACAATATTAATGACTAATCTATTCTTATTAAAGTAACCTAACCTAAATAATATTGTGTTGTAAATGTTGCATATCATCTAAATCTGATTATGTGTACTAGGAACCATAACATACTTTAAGACCGTAATGTACATACCAATACTTATTGCAAATAAATGATTATGATTATGCGTGTATTTGCCGAAGCTAAAATATTTAGACTTTTAAGTTTTAATATAACGTTAACTAGCTAAAAGTTTGTCGCGTTTTAATAAATATATTCCTTATTTGTTTTGTGACACAAATGTGAAATATATTTATTAAAACGCGACAAACTTTTAAAATAATTAACTGTACTTGATTTATGACTTATTTAAACTTTTACGCCAAACAAACTTTTATCTTCATCAAATTAGTAGTATGGTTTGGTTTTTTTCGCGACCGACCCATAGTCACACCAAATTGCCACACCAGTGTGACTATGGTTAATTTTATTTATCCGTAGTCACACTGGTATGACTACGGATAATTTAACATGATCCGTAGTCACACTAGTGTGACCACGGACAATTTAACCTGCTGACCCGTAGTCACACCATCACACCATTGACCCAATTTGTATCTTTTATTTGGGTTGCTTTTTTTTGTTTCTCCGTACCTACTTACCGGTATTATTTCTTTTAATTTTTATATTGATAACATTTATATTTTTGCATTGTTAACCTACATACCCACATTGATAAACAACTTTTATTGTACTTAGCTAGTCTTGGAAGGCTATCCAGAACTAGTTTATAGGGGTCTCGCCGGTTACGCGGATATAAATCACCTGCATTATTAAACAATTCTGTATGCTTCCTCACAAACATACATGTTTCGTATATGTATAGAGACGGTAGCGGTAACAAGCCAAGCTTTTTAAACATCGGTCTACTAATATAAAGGGCATTAAATTGTCTTTGAGATGATCTAAGTTTCATGCAAATATGCCCGATAGTTTTTGCGTGATGATCGTTTTTTTGCCGCGTTAGACATTACTTCACAAATTAATTACACTAAGTTATAAAAATATTTCTTCACATTTTCACATACTTATCAAATTATGAAAGAAATGGTCTAGTATAACATATATTTTTTTGAAAGAAATTAGACTAGAAGTTATGATCAATTTAAAATCACTAAAAGTCATGTGTCTGCGCCTTAAAGGAACCTAACTAACCTAACGGGCGGGTGCCCCAAGTCCTGATTATGGTGGCAGAGATACTTCCGTATGTTCAGTTGACAATATTTCGAGAGTTTACAATATCGCTAGAGAGATTACAATATAAAGTGTTTGATAATTTTCCGGTGACAGTCACACCGCCGCCGCCACAACATGGCGGATTACATATTTTTTCACAACGCCCTCAACATGGGTATCAAATGAAAAGGCTTGACTAGTAGAATAATGAACACTAAGAATATTGAAAAGGAATGAAGAATACTAACGAAATGAGACGAGGAAAGTGGAGTGATGACTCCCAACTAGCAAAAACGTCGTATAATTCCAGTCTTATAAGACTTCATGTTATGTAACAGTTATATAGTGGTATGTAGCTAACTATTATGATATATAGACGTTTATCTTACGACTGTTTAGTTGCGTGACTGATATGTCTTAATATAAAGTTGTGTAAACGTTTTCAGGACTAGCTTATATGACGTCATATAATGGTGTGAGTGCATATGTTGAGTAAACGTTTTCAGGAATAGCTTATATGACGTCATATAATGGTGTGAGTGCATATGTTGAGTAAACGTTTTCAGGACTAGCTTATATGACGTCATATAATGGTGTCAGTGCATATGTTGAGTAAACGTTTTCAGGACTAGCTTATATGACGTCATATAATGGTGTGAGTGCATATGTTGTGTAAACGTTTTCAGGACTAGCTTATATGACGTCATATAATGGTGTGAGTGCGTATATCAAGTAAACGTTTTCGGGAATAGCTTCTACGACGTCGGATAATGGTGTCAGTGCATATTATTATGTGAAGTAAACGTTTTCAGGTCTAACTTATACGACGTTGGATAATGATGCCAGTTATGACGTTTATTGGACAATGTATTGGTCATTTAAATGTTTCGGATAAATAAAAGGTTTTCGCAAAACAAACGTAGTTGTGTGTGAATCTTAATATAACATTTATATAATTAAAACGACGCTTAAACGTTTGTGCATGACCTTTAAATAACAAAACAATTTTGGTCGAATGAAAGACTAACTAAGACTTGTATGCGACTAAAATGTTGAATTTCAACCGTTACATAACTTTAAGTAGGCTTTTAAATCATTAAAAGGTCAAACCCACACTTTAATTAAACCATTCCCATTTAGTTTTGTCAAATACAACAGTGATATATGTACTTAATTAAAAATATGGATCCAAGTAGATGGAGAAATATTAAAAGAAGCGGGGTCTTCAAGCGAAAAATTAGGAAAACGTTCCATTCATTGAAAAGTGAGACGATAACCTCTTCGTCGGCTAAACATGGCCGCGGCGTCATGGTCTCAAGGAAAAGTCTACCCGACGTTTTTGTTATATTAGTGTAATATAGAGGTCGCTATGTAACGTAAACAAGATGGTTGGAGCTTTACTATGAAAAAATATTTTGGATAATTAAATAAAACTATTGAAATACAAAGAAATAGGGGAGGGCGTTAAAAACTTCACAACAACACATATATACATTGTCATAAAACTAAAGTTCCCTGAAAGATTAACCCCTATTATTATATCAAACTCGCTTAAATAATGAACATTAAAGATATTTTGTAATCATGGAAATGATAACTTCGCTTACCTTTTTCTAATATTTTTTTATACACACACCGGCGAGCACAATTAATACTAAACACGACGATGAATCAAAACGGTTGTCGTTGAGTCGTATTGTTGGACACTAGTACAACGTTTCAGTCATTTGAAAACCTCATTATAACTGCTATGTGACATAAGCGGTCACTTAAGGGTCTCATAACAACCAGTATTGGACCGAAAAGTCGGTTTTTGTACTTTTACTTAACTTGTATAGGTATCATTCGACGGTCATTGGCTGACTTTTACATAACTACTAAAAGATTATATTGTCTTTTAATTTGGGCCCCTTTCGCGTTTTATAAACGTTTATATTTACGTTTATGCGACCAATCTTAAAAAACTATTGAAAATGTAAAACGTTAACTTAACTATTATAAAACATTAATTTGTTAGTTGGGCTGGCACGTAGGACCTAACGAATTATTTTTTATCTAACTTTTAGTACACTATTTACTACACTATTATGGGTCGAGGGTCTCTCAAATATTTAATTTAATTTTACTTGTCAGTATCAGAAACAGAATCAAATGGCATCAATTTTTTTTTTTATGTAAAATGGCAATTTTCTTGCTAACTGTACATTTTTGTGAAAAACTATGAATATGGATTTAAATTTCACGAAAAATTACGGATACAGTCAATCTCCTAAGACCATTTTTGTGTGGCTGCAACGTTTAAGATAGTTCCCCTTACTACCCCGTTTACCGGTTGTAAACTCCATTATCAGTATAAATATTAAAATAAATAATACCGGTAAGTACAGGGAAATAAAAAAAGCAACCCAATTAGAAGACACAAATTGGGTCAATGGTGTGATGGTGTTACTACGGATCAGGTTGAATTGTCCGTGGTCACACTAGTGTAAGTGCGGATCAGCCGTAGCCACACCAGTGTGACTACGGATCAGGTTAAATTATCCGTAGTCATACCAGTTTGACTATGGATCAGCCGTAGTCATACCAGTGTGACTACGGATAAATTAAATTAACCATAGTCACACTGGTGTGGCAATTTTGTGTGACTATGGGTCGGTCGCGGTTTTTTTTTTAAGTTTCTCTGCAGTAAAGTCAGAAAATTGATTTTCATAAAGAGATTTAGAATACATAATGAATAAATAAATATAAACAAAGAAGAAAATAACATACATTGTACTTTGTAGTAGTGGAAACCCGACTCGGCCACCCATCTACAGACTAATATATAACTTAATACATATTTAAATAATAACGTACATAAATCAAAGACACAATGAAGATCCGCCCTTAATGAGGTATTGTTAAACCTGTTTCTGCTAGTAACAAAGTTTCAACATAAGAATCTACTTAAAACAAACACGTGTGCCTATACAATTATCAAACTATGTAAACTATAACTGCTAAAACACGTTAGCAACTAAATGTGATGAATAAGAATACTTATAGGTGCCTAGTTTTTAAATTAAATAAAAAAAAACCACAGCAAAAACAACAAAGTAAATTCTTCTATCATTGTAAGGAAGTTAAGTAAAAGGTAACATTTACACCGCGAAGGCTTCGCAGAGACAACTTACTGCCTAAAGTATAAGATAAGCACCTACTTAGAAGAGAATAAGCAAGATATGTACAAGTTGATATGAAACAATACATACATGGAGACAGACCAAATAAAAAACCAGCTTCCTCGCGTATTCGAAACAGAAATGAAGACATCCGCAAGAGAACCAAGGTCACCGACGTAGCCCGAATAATTGCCAAACTTAAGTGGCAGTGGGCAGGTCACATTGCTCGCAGAGCCGATGTCCGATGGGGCCGAAAAGTTCTGGAGTGGCGACCGCGAACCGGAAGACCTCCCACTAGGTGGATCGATGACCTGGTGAAGGTTGCGGAAATCCGTTGGATGCGAGTCGCACGGGACCGGTCAATGTGGCAACACTTAGAGGAGGCCTATGTCCAGCAGTGGACGTCTATCGGCTGAAATGATGAATGAACCCTTCGAATAATAAACTGAGGCCAGCGCAAAACTACGTCTCACACGCACACATTTACATCAAACTACAATAAAACTACGCCTCAATAAATGCACATGTTTACGAAACTGACCTCACTTCACTGTTCGTAGAGTTCCGTCTCAACTTTTTTATTTTGTGTGACATAGGAGTATAAAAATGCCAAAATAGCAGTTCTCAAGCAAACTTAAATAAATCTATGAACTAATTAATGTACCTACTCAAATAATTTAACTAACTTGTTGGAATACTGAAGAGATTAACAAGACAGCAGTCAATAAGGAACTAGCTCAGAACTTCAACAGTCCCTTATTGCTAGCGCACGAAATATCCTGCGAAGAAGATAATGATAGCGGAATAACGCTATCTTTATCTTGTTGTTCTTATAATATTATGAAAATCAAGTATATTCGTGCATGCTAATCTCTCAAACCATTTTGGTTGGTTCCAACTTGAATGGGACATTTAGGGTGGCGCTGGCGCCGTGCGAAGCAGCGCGGCGGGTCATTAAATGATGCGCTTGTGTAACAAAGTCAAACAAAACATTGTGTATATTATAATAACAAAAGCGTGACAGCACAAGGCAGGGCAGCGGCGTGCGTCGTGCGGCGTGCGGCGTGCGGCGTGCGTTGTGCGGCGTGCGGCGTGCGGCGTGCGGCGTGCGGCGCTACAGTATTCCGAATGAATACTAAGCTTAAACCTTTATTTTATCTTAACAATATGTATGAGTATGGCCACGCCGCGCCGGCTACACAACACAATACAATGTCAGCTAGTGATACGTGTTGGGGCCGATTTCACCATTTGAATTGAACGCGTTTTGCTCGTCTAAAGCTGTCAATATCGTCATTGATATGAGCAATTGTTACTGACAGCAATTATGATTAATTAGCTCATCCATTTCATTGGTGAAATTGTCCCTTTAACGTACTATTTTAATATGATACAACTAATAGCCAATAAAAGGTGTTTCGAGCAATATTTGTACAAAATATCACTGACACCGAATCGAATAACATGTAATGTTTACTGGGAACTGATCGACTAATACATTTACACTTTACAAACGAGCTACGAATCCTATACGAAATACATTATGTACTGTGGCATGCAGGAGAGTTATACATGTTGTTTTTTCTTTCGCAAATCAATACGATTTCCATACTTTTAGCAACGAAGTAAAATAAAGTCCTTACAACCACTGCATTTTCAGGGTTGTGACCGGTTAGACCGTGACAACTGCGTTGTGAACAGATGAGGTCACACGACATACAACACATACACTGATGCACAACATCGAACTGTACTTGTATACTTCAACAATCACTTTCACCGATACAACCAAGCGCATCACTCGAGGAAGTGACGTAGCACGAGGGTGCTACGCGCTACGCCGTAGCACTTTCTTCTACGCCGTAGTGTCGCTACGCGGCTACGTAGCACTAGTGCGTGGTGGTGGCGGGCGCGGGGTCGTGGTCGTGCGTGGGTGCGGGGTGTGCGTGTGCGTGTGCGTGGGGCGGCGCATGCGCGGCGGCGGGCAGGTAGTGCCAGTAGGGCGGCGCGTCGCCCGCCTGCGCCTGGCACGCCGCCGCCAGCCCCGCCCAGCTGAACCGGTACGCGTAGCGCTTGCCGTGCACCTGCAGGTACAGACAACATTAGCTGTAGTATATTGAACACAACATCACGCTTGTATTCCCCGATGGGTTATACAGAGGTGTACATACTACATACATTTACATTTTTCGACAATTCAAAAGTGCCTTTAACTGGTCTACTTGAAATAAATGTTTTGATTTTGTTACGCCAGTTATGTATGCTCAACCAAGCTATGTGGTGTACATTTTAACATGCAAATTACATTGTAAAATGTAAAACAAGTAGCTTAGCTGACCACACAAGTTCCAAACGAAAACGTCTACCGCTTACCAACTAGTGACTAGCATCTTGTGTATATGACGTAAAAATCGTAGAATCTAACTTTATTCTATGTTACAGCTTGTTAGCCTACCTTAACAAACTGGTATCAACTAACTGAAGTGGTTTGTGTACCTAATCTTAGCACAACAGGAAAACTTAGAGCAATATTGTACGACGACCAGGGACTTCTTGATTATTGTAAGTAAAGTACACAAATAATAAAGTCGTATTTGTTGACTATCAGCGTGGCGTGTGAAATTGTCCCTACGATAGAGTGACGCAACCACGGTGGACATAGCACGAGCGAACACGCTTCTCGAAATCTTAGCACCTGGCATAGTTGATGCAAAATATAAGGATAAAACTGTCGAAACTAAGTAGATTAGTAATCGCAACTTACGATTGGTGTTGCGTTATTCTAACTTATAAATGGTCCGTAAGCAAAAACTGTAGTATCACACTAGACCTTATGTCATCTTTGACCTAAATGATATTTTACCTATTTCTATAGATGTATACGTGACGTGTGACGCTCTCAAACGCGTTTCTTATTTCTGCAATAAACTTTCAAAAGGATTGACACAAGCTTTTCTGTATAGCTTGCAACTACACTCTCTACAACACAAAGAGACTTTTCAATTATACAGATGTACATTATTGCTTGTGGAAAGCCACTCTTCTAGGCCCTTTTAAAGCAATAGATAGACTGGCGAGGCAACTTTTTATAAAAAGAGCGTCATCTGAAGCTTTTTCGCAATACTTTTTGTGCAGTTAACACATCCTGCCTTACCTTGCTCATGATGTTCTTGTCGTAGTAGTAGCGCAGCGCGCGCGACAGCTTGTCGTAGTTCATGTTGGGCTTCTGCTTGCGCCGGCCCCAGCGCCGCGCCACCTCATCCGGGTCCGACAGCCGGAACTCGCCCTCATTCGGAGGACCCTAACGTACAACGAAAGAACTTTATGAAGCGAGACTATGCACAAACTCATTATTAAATAGATACAAACACTCATTGTGGCTTTCAACTGTTCTTCCTCTTATTGAAGGTATGACTAAGTTAAGAAACGTTGTTTTGAATTTAAGCACAAAAACGACGGACCTGTATGAAATCAAATCAGGTGTACCGCAAGGTAGCATCCTGTGCCCAGTACAGTACATTATGATCTACACTGCAGACTCACCTACTACGGAGAAAAATACAGTCCGCAAGCATATTGCCCTATTTGTAATACACTCAAATCCAGTAGTTCTACATCAAAACAAACACGAAGATATCGGACAAAGAAGTAGCTTAGTGTCGTTGACGACCGAAAAAAAACAAAAATAGCTGCATTTGCAAATGCCGTCGGCTCTCTTTCAAATGAGCCTACTTTTGTTAAAAAAATATCGTTATTTGCAGTCGCTATATTCACGTTTGGCAAATGATTTATTACTCATACAGATGCCAGTTTTAATACCAAAATGGATAACACATTGTGGTGGCTCGCCACGCAAAACGAAATCTCCTCCACACTCTCGAACATTTTGTATCCGACCTCGGACTGCACCGCGTTCTTTTGCAAAGTCCTCAGGTAGGTACGAGTACTTAGTTATAGTAGTGAAAAACGATAGACATTCCGCTCCACTATGTTTCTCTTCGTCCGCACACAGTAGTTACCTCCCAACAGATCCCGGGCGCTCCCGCGGCGAGTTCCTCCAGCAGGAACTGCCACAGCTGCACCTGTCCGCCGGATGCGCGTGCGCACCCCGTCAGCGCGCCATACGGATCTGCAACAAACACGACACGCCGTTGTTATTCACAGGTGACAGGTAAACTGGACTTGAGAGTTCATTCTCAGACTTTACATTCCCGAAAATGAAACTAATCAATGGAATGTATAAAAGAAGTATTGTACTCTCACACTACGGCTACATACAATTAAATTGAGAGTACCAGAGAGATCTATTCAAAGCGTTTCTTCTTTTTATTTGTATAACGACTTATGTAGGAGGCATTCATTAGGGTTCCGTAACCAAAGGGTAAAAACGGAACCCTATATTATTAAAACTCCACTGTTCGTGTGTCTGTCCGTCCGTCTTCTGTCACCAGGCTATCTCATGAACCATGATAGCTAGACAGTTACACCAGTATTTCTGTTGCCGCTATAACAACGAATATTAAAAAAAGAATAAAATAAATATTTAAGGGGAATAAATATTTATACAACAAACGTGATTTTTGTCGTCGTTTTATCAAATGTTGTATAAATAATCGTACGGAACCGTTTGTGCGCTAGACCGACTCGCACTTGGCCGGACCTTTTTTTTAGAGCTGAGATCTAAATATAGAAGACATCGACACAATGAAGAAGAGGGACTGATATAATGACACTTTATAAAACCCACAGCTAGCCCGCGGATAACCTGATCATCATCATCATCATCTGCTCAGCCTTTTCCCAACTATGTTGTGGTCGGCTTCCAGTCTAACCGGATGCAGCTGAATACCAGTATTTTACATGGAGCGACTGCCTATACGACCTCCACAACCCAGTTAGTACTGGGTAAAACGATACCACTTGGTAAGACTGGTTGTCAGACTTCTTATTGGGCCACTGACTACCTGTAATGAATGACTGTGAAAGATGGTCAAATGACAGCCGGTACCAACAGCTTTACGTGCTTTAACCTGATATCGACATTAAGTAAACCCATGCTTTTATGTGAACCTATATAAAATATCAAACGTAGCCAAAGTCAGCTGAAGTAACTAGTAATTCCCTTTCATACCTTGTTATTGTCCCTACTGCAATACCAGCCAAGCCCAATACCTAATACACAGTCACTAGACAGACGACGTCCTTGATAAGAGATAACGCAATGTCTATATTATCTACTCGTAGATTGTGGAATGGGTACATTTGTGATGCGACCATACTTTTAGTTGCGGCGATGACATACACAAGTGGAGTACAATCTCAGTGCTTATGTAAACGAATGATTGTAGATACATAGAATAGGTATGAGGCAAGTAGTGACTTCATAATTACTTCATCCTGGCTGCGACGACTAAACCCAGACGTTTGCTAGACACGGTCACTTCATACGGTGTAATTACAATGCATGCTTATACGGTATGATGCTGTAACTCGCGTACTGAAATAATAATCGCGTTATGAAATACCCACCGATTATTGTCCATTGAGCATTACTACTTACCAGCGAAAACACATGCTTCGTAACTTAATATGCACACAAATATTTATATGCATATTAAGTTACGAACACCCTGTTATAGAACAGGAAAATGTCCAATTTGTAATTAGTTTAAAAATTAACACTCGAAGCTATAGTAAAGTTTAAATAACTAGGTACTTGAGATTAGCAAATATTTTGATGTAATAGACACGAATTTGAATGAAGTTTGATAGATCTATCTTGAACTACTTAATTACTAAACTACAGAATAAAAAAATGTATATACCTAAGTAATTACTTTTAGACGGGTGTTAGGGACCGCCTCCATGAGCGAGCGAATCGCGACGATTCAATGTTCTTCTTTCTACACGGCCCAGAAGAGAGTGTATAGAAAAACGTGGCAAGGACGATAATATCGCTGCGATTCTCTCGCTCGTGAGGACAGCCCAAAAGAGAGTGTATTGAAAAACGTGGCAAGGACGATAATATCGCTGCGATTCTCTCGCTCGTGAGGACGGCCCAAAAGAGAGTGTATTGAAAAACGTGGCAAGGACGATAATCTCGCTGCGATTCTCTCGCTCGTGAGGACGGCCCAAAAGAGAGTGTATTGAAAAACGTGGCAAGGACGATAATATCGCTGCGATTCTCTCGCTCGTGAGGACGGCCCAAAAGAGAGTGTATTGAAAAACGTGGCAAGGACGATAATCTCGCTGCGATTCTCTCGCTCGTGAGGACGGCCCAAAAGAGAGTGTATTGAAAAACGTGGCAAGGACGATAATATCGCTGCGATTCTCTCGCTCGTGAGGACGGCCCAGAAGAGAGTGTATAGAAAAACGTGGCAAGGACGATAATATCGCTGCGATTCTCTCGCTCGTGAGGACAGCCCAAAAGAGAGTGTATTGAAAAACGTGGCAAGGACGATAATATCGCTGCGATTCTCTCGCTCGTGAGGACGGCCCAAAAGAGAGTGTATTGAAAAACGTGGCAAGGACGATAATATCGCTGCGATTCTCTCGCTCGTGAGGACGGCCCAAAAGAGAGTGTATTGAAAAACGTGGCAAGGACGATAATATCGCTGCGATTCTCTCGCTCGTGAGGACGGCCCTAAAGAGAGTGTATTGAAAAACGTGGCAAAGACGATAATATCGCTGCGATTCTCTCGCTCGTGAGGACGGCCCAAAAGAGAGTGTATTGAAAAACGTGGCAAGGACGATAATATCGCTGCGATTCTCTCGCTCGTGAGGACGGCCCAGAAGAGAGTGTATAGAAAAACGTGGCAAGGACGATAATATCGCTGCGATTCTCTCGCTCGTGAGGACAGCCCAAAAGAGAGTGTATTGAAAAACGTGGCAAAGACGATAATATCGCTGCGATTCTCTCGCTCGTGAGGACGGCCCAAAAGAGAGTGTATTGAAAAACGTGGCAAGGACGATAATATCGCTGCGATTCTCTCGCTCGTGAGGACGGCCCAAAAGAGAGTGTATTGAAAAACGTGGCAAGGACGATAATATCGCTGCGATTCTCTCGCTCGTGGAGGCCGCCTTAAGGCGACTACAGGAGATAAATTAACAACTCTATTTGTGGTGGTTCAAACTTCGTCCGAAATTCTGTTAGAATAAAGTTCTAATCAGCTTGCACCTCAAAGTGGTTGTTACGTCAGTCACTGCGGGCCGAATAGTGCGAAATGAGTGTTTTCGATCGATTTACAAATAATCTATTGATTGGACTAAAAAAAATAAAACTATTATTAGAATTATTTGCCAATAAATCAGAATTATCGCATGTATTTTAATATGGTTTTTACTCGTTAAAAAACATTTTTAGAGAATCGTTCGTGATTTTTTTTTGTCGAGTAATCGACAAAAAAAATAACACGAGTTCATACGAATTAATTACAACATAAATCACGAATTAATTGTATTATGTTTTCAAAACACTATCATACTAGCTTATATCCTTAAGAATATCATGTATTTTTCTGGTTTCGTTTATTGCAGTGAATCATATACTTTCAGGCATTATAAAACTTTAACTCATTTAGTCGCCTTAATGTTTGCCATATTCTTTTAAAATCATGCATGTCAAAGTTCCAGTAACAGCTAGTCACGTACATTTCATCATGTGATAACTAACTGTATTGACAGTGGGGTCTCCTACAGGTTACATTTGACAACATTAATTGTATCAGCTGGTACTGATAACATCGCTATCTGCAGTACCTAAGTAACTGTTATTTATGACGCAACAATCTGTTTTGTTTAGTAACCCTTACATATTTAAATAGTTGTCCACTGAAGAATAATAGTTTATTCCGAAAACGAAATCAGTGAAACGTGTACATTGTATGTCACAAGTGATAATAAATATGCTCGGTGAAACCCATTGGAAACATTACGAAGTTCCACTTAACTTACATCCGCTACATACATGTACACGACTTTCAAAAACTCTTTCCATAGATCTCACTTCTGTCATCGAAAGGAATTCCTGTACTACATTTCATAATATACGTCTAGCTAGACCGTAATGTTCAGACTGTTCTTTGGTAGAAAATAGATTCATACAATCTAGTCCTGACGTTAACCCTGTGTGATTAAACTAATCTAATAACTGCCACAATATATAGAGAACAGTAACTTAGATTGAGATGTTTACCGTGGTACAGATGCTGGAAGCGGCGATGCTCGCTCGTGCTGAGCCACAACATGTCACTAGGCGGCACTCGCTGTTTACATGTTACTTGTTACTGTGCTGTTACTAACATTACTAAATAACTCTAGGTCAGTATGCTCTCACTGCACTGTCTCATTATAAATAACAATGTTCACAAATCCACAACAACAACAACGTTTAAGTTTTCATAGCACGCAACAATTTATAGATACATAAAAAAATATTAAATTTCTCAATTTTTTATCAACTTAAAGTCACTGGTAAAATATCTGCGACGAGGTCGCACAAGCCGGATATGCGGCCGGATGCGACACCGGAAGCGCGCGAGTGTGGCGGAAGAGACTCGGAGGCGCCGCCCGCCCTTCGTCGAGGGCGGGCGGGGTGCAATGTGTCGCGCGCCGGCCAGAGATCTATACTGTGCGACGTATAAATTAAATGTTTTTATTTCAAACTGTTATAGTGAGCAGTGACAAACAATAACGGTTATTAATTATCTCTTCATGTGTGAAATGAAAGTCAGACTAAAGTCTAACAAAATAGTTTTTTTTTTTTTGCAGAATTTAGGCAAACTTACATGACGGTATTTATTCTTAATCGACTCTCTAAAGTGACTCATTTACTTATCACAACTTAACATACATAATTATTTCATAATAGTCATATAGTCGCACACCCTGCAGTTAATCCGGTGTACCTCGTGTCAGTGGAGGGTGGCTTAGCGTCGCGCGGGAGACAGTAATGAAGACATCACGCTGAGCTGTTGAGCTATTGAGCTGTTGAGCCACCGTCTCTAGCGGAACATTCGATATTACAAGCGCGGCTCGAGACTGAGGTCGTGGTTGTCTTGGTTCCATGTCGGTAATGTTACTACAGTTGCAACATTAAGCTGTTCTGTTGTAAATTAAAGAGCAGGCGTAACGATATGATCACTATACTTTACAGATCTAGTTCTGGTAAACTAAAGGATAGAGTTTCTTTCACCGATCATTCGCCACAGCTATATAGCAGGTACAGTAGAAGTGGGACTGTTTTGTGTAATTTTGACGGTCAATGGGTGCTTATTCTATGCTTTAGCTAACTTGATTCGTAGAACGATGATGGAAATTAAAAATTGGACGAAATTAAGCCCCCTGTTGAAAATAGAAGTTTCCGCATTGACATTGAGTAACATTACTACCGTCGCCATGCTGTGCGGACTACATAGACATCTCACCCGACCACGGAGGTACTTATTTTAATACATATCTCATAAATAAACTCACGTTTAGCTAACTTGGGTGGGTACTAAGTACTAATATTGTAAATAATTTTCATCCCTGTTAATCTTTGTGTGTGACGCAAGTGCTGTTCATTAATTTCTTAATCTGTACTTGTAAACCTACACAAGCTCTATAAAACTCTTATAACGTAAACGCTCCCACGTGTGTGTCCAAACATTTCTTCAAATAATATGCTCGTAGGTAGTACCACAAACAGTATTGATGAATGTTTACAATACAACATCACCGAAATATGCAGCGAGGTGGGTAAACATCCGTGTAGTGAACAAGATAAGTATTTTAATTCAGGATCTCGTTATTAATAGATTTATCTGAGTCAAATGCTAATTAGGTCTGAACCTCATCATTCGAGTTTGGATTTGTTCCTGTTTGATAGCAATAGGTTTGCCCCGTTTTCGTCTTAGATTTGACTTAAAACATAAATGGGGACATATGAGATCTCTGCCTAACCCTTTCCGGGAAATACAGGCTTGACGTTATGCCTCAAAAGATAAAACTGTCGCAATAAGGACCGCACAAGGAGGACGTGAGAGGATATTGTTAATAATATATAGCCACTGACCACGTCTGTCGGCTACGGCGCGCAGCGGCGGCACTTCTTGTATCATAAGTATATTGGGTCAGCCAATACTTAGCTACAATTATCGTGCCATATTTTATTTTGTTTTGCAACTTCCTGCGTTTTGGGAGATATTATTGGTAAACTAATTTGTGAACAGTTGAACACCACGCATCACAGATTATGTATTATACATGCGTCACTCTCTCACGAATGAAATGGGCAGTACGTGAGTAATCGTTTGTGAAATCGTCAGGCAGATAATTATGCGGTTTCTATCCTCCTTCTTCTTCCTTTACATAATCACCCTATAATGTTCCCACTGCTGGGAAACATGCCTTCTCTCTGTAGGCCATATCACCCCGCGCGCCCACTGGGGGATGCACATGTATGGCTATATACGACATGGTGGTGGTTTCCTCACGATGTTTTCCTACGCCGTTTCCTCACGCTCAGCATATTAGACTTTACAATACGTGTGATCTGATCAGTAGCCCCATAAAACCGTTGAACTCCAAACAAACACATTACTTAAAAAAACAATTCGGTGACAATTTAATGAAAGCCAGATAAGTAGAGGGGTTGTTCCATAATGCATGCGCCACCGCGCCGGCCATGCATAATGCATGGCGTCCCGCCGCGCGCGCCCAATATAGCGCGCCCCCGACCTGGCCTGATCCTCAGGAGACAGGTCAAGTAATGCGGTGTCAGAGGAGATAACGCTGATGGGAAGGTCGCAGGCTCAGATTTATTGCCTATTGAACTATTGTTTCGGATAAGGATGCTTCGAGATGAGGATGTGGGTTTATGCTCTTCGCGAGGAACAGTAAGAAATGAGATGTTGTAGATTACCGGCTTAAGTGTTTGCTTTGAGTTTGTTATATAATTTGTAACATAAAATACCGCGTGCATCAGTATTTACTTATGTGTAGAAATCTTAAATGACTAAGACTCTCCGTTGCCCTATATCCTTTTTTGATACTTGTACACATTTGTATTTCTATTATAGAGTGTGTGTAAATAACGTAAATAATTAGTATGTGTTTAATAAAAATAAAATAACTAATAAAATCTAGATTTCTGTGAACATACTGCACATGTAAGTAATCCTATAGGTTTATTCTCTGTTTCAATTCAAAGGAACACAGCAAAAAGACAAACCTTCACAGATAATTCATCATTTACTGCGTGATCTTCACAGCTAATAATTTGAGCGAGCCCAACAAATGTTTTGTAAAGGCAAACTCAAACCGATAAAATCCCTTACAACACGCAGCATCCGGACCCAATCATGATCGGTTCCACTAGGCGCGCGGCGGTCGGTTACAAGAATCGGACCGCAATCGGAGCCTAATGTTATGGGTCGTTAATAAAACAACGTGTCATTTATTAATTTAAGGCCTATAAAGTAATAATAAGGACTTTAGGAGGAAGGACGCCATTATCTCGTAAAGATGTGGTCGAGGCGGGTGGTGCTAACTATTAGATGACTCAATATGGTCAGACCCTATCTTTGCCGTGGTCGACAAAGTGGTAGTGATTATTTCATTAAGTTTGTCAGCTTGTTAAGTGTTTTACCAAATGTTTTACCCTTAAAGGTTAGTAATATTCTTCAAAACAAATCCGGAGACGAACGAAGGTTTTCGTTATTGGAAATTGCGTTATGGAAGTCATTAGGCAGAACACCCAGCAAGGCGCCGCCGTGATGGCATTTGGAATAAAGTTGTGGTCGAGTGGCGTCCAAGGACTGGATAGAGAACTGCTGGTCGTCCGGCAAAGAGATTGTATACGTTATATACCATCGCGGGAATATCCTGGATGACACAAGAACATGGAGCTTGGCAAAAAAGCTTGCTAATTTAACTTCAGCGTGTTAAATAGTTGCAAGGATGTAACAAGGATCAAATAAAGTTTTGACCATTTTGCATGCAGGTTAAGAAAATCCAGTCATTTATGATCCATGAATCGATCCTTCAGATAATGAAGGTGTCTTGTTCAATGATTGCACATTATTTTACGACCACAGAGTTCTCAAAACTATGACATAATGCCGTTGTGTAAGTACAGTGATCTGTGTTCTATAACTGTAGGTCGTGGGCGCTGGCGAGCGACGCGCGACGGTCGCCGGTCGGCTGCGGTTGCCGCGCTCCGCGATCAATGATGGCGGACAGTACGATTCCTTCTTAGAAATACAGTCTGCGATGTAAGTCATGGGTGACAGCGATTTGTTTTAACTGACACTGTCGTAAAACAAACACGTAAAACTTCTATGGTGCTACGAAAGCGTAGCGCTACGCCACCGCGCCGCGACGTAGTAGACTACGACGTAGACTCGTGATCCATGTTGTATATAGCGCGTTATGAGCAATATAGTTACGTGTTTAATTGGTTTCATTTAGACAAATGTTTCTAATTTAAAGTTTTCTTGGTTCATTTCAATCGTTTGTTTACCGTTTCCGCCTTGGTGTGTGCGATGAAGTGCAATAATTTCATAATGTTAATACACTTGCTATGAAGCGGTATCAGGTAAACACATAGCAACGTAAAGTACTGTCCGTTGGACACATGCATGAGCAATTTTTGAATAACCAAAACGTTTATAATGTACCATACTAATATTCACTCATTCATGAATGGTTTCAGGCGAACTCGCGGAGGTGTTAAACCATAAACCACGCGTCTCCCACACTCTGCCTCTCGTAACTCGGGCAGTCTGGCTTGTCTCAAGTGTTGAACACGAGAGCGGGGGCGGAGCTCGCCGGGCAGGTGTGGCCTGTGGCGCTCCGCCCCGCGACCACGGCGCCCCCCGCGACCCCCGCGCTCCCATCATATTCATGTAACACGGATACAGGAAGACAGTCACCTTCGTAATGATATGTAACGCTTAGATGAAAGACGACCGCCTGCCTACTAATAATTTAATTTTCCACCGAAACTTGCAAGTTTCAATATTGGGTTGTAATAACTTCCGTAATTTTATTTTTCAAAATAATATAGCTGATAATGAAATTAATATAAAATATTCTCCTGATTCAAAGTTAAACTGATGTCGCCAACAGTTTAAAAAACATTGATGACTGAAGGACAATATATTATATAGTTTTCCGAAGAACTGGTGTTTCAATTGAGTTTCAAGGCTTCAGTTTCATTGCTTATATTCCGTATTAAAAATCAAAGCATTTATTTCAAGTAGGATAGTTACAGGCACTTTTGAATTTTCGAAACAAAGATGAAAATGAAATGTAGCTACAGTCCCAGTCACAAGACATAAAAACTGTGACAGTACTGTAGTTGCCCACTCCCTAGCGTACATGTCTATGGATATAATAATATGTAGTACAGTGAGTTGTGCTGGTGGATTCTAATTAGATAATTACGCTACTATCAATCAGCACTTTATTAAATGATTACAAGGCCAGTTGTAAATTCAGTTCACTCGTATTTAAGCGCTGGACACAAATTGTTTCACGGAAGCCTTATCAGGCGGCGCCAGGTGATAGCATATGTCCTTAATAAACAGCGGCTGTCAGATACTAGGAACTGCTGTGTTTGGATCTGATGCCCCACATCACTGGGTATTTCCTAGGTCCCAGCCAAATTACTTGTCTATTACCTAGGTTCATCAAGGTCGTGATTCTAATTTGTTTTGTCCATGAAGACTATTCTCGTTGTGTTTCTGATAGTGACTGTTGAAGTGTAATCTTATGACAATGTAAATTCGATCATCGCATGCTCCTAATATAATAATATAAGATCACAATCATCATCGTGTAGTCTTTTCCCAACTAATATGAGGCCAATGGTTAACATGAATGAAACTACTGCCTTTTGGAACTCCACAAGCCAAGTTACTGGTTAACAGATTGGTTGTTAGACTTTCGAGCCACTGACTACCCGTAACGACTGTCAAAGATCTACAAATGTCTTCAGCAAGCGTAGATACGCTTGCTGAAGTCGTAATGCCTATTACAAATGATGTTCCCTCATTCTGGTGCTTAGTGCAGAACTGCAAATCATCAGTCAACCACCAAACATGCAGCATTTCTCGTCCAAAGGTTGTTGTAAGTAGTCCACAAGAATGCTAACTATCTCATTCCACTAATATGAATCACCGTCATTAACGACCGGCCTCGCCAAAAATGCAGAATTACCGGTATCATCAATATGTATTATTTAATCTGGAATGCTACATGTCCCACGGTTTCTTAAGCTATGTTGCGATCTTGCTATGGACGAGTTAGATGTTGCGACTTGTGTTGCTGATTGTACTCACACTTTTATTTTTTGTTATTTTTCTTTTCTGTATCGAATATTCACGACACTGCTCTATTAGATATTGCGGACAATTCATTGGTTCCGTAAACAACCACATTGACATGTGTGAATAATTTAATTTAATTATACCTTTCTGATCTCGTAATTCTTATACTACGCATATGTAGAAATAGCAAGAAAGTCAATGTCCGCCGGTATCTATCGGAGCCGCAATGCCTGAGGAAGGTTCACACGCGGCGCATTCCGCGCGATGATTCACAGCAGCCTGCGCCCGCGCCGCTCGCCAGTCCGGCCGGCGGGAATGTGAAAGCAGAGGAATCCGGTCTGGAGCACACGACAGGTGATCTCCACTATTATTATAGTAAGGTGTATGCTTATGTGACCATACCGAAGCGGACCTGCGTACCTAATTACCGGCGGTCGTTGATGAGCTCATCATTATGATCATTTCGAGCATATAATTAGGAACAGGTAGCACGTGTGTCTATTATCTAATAGTTTGGTGATCTAAATAACAAAACTGGGCAAGTGCGTTATCACAAATGCTTTATTAAAAAAAAATATTATTTTTATTTCAGATTTTGTTCTTCAATGCACTCTTTACCCGTTCTAGACAAGCAGCTATTTCATCTTAAGAGGATTTTTTAAAGAATTTTGTATTTGGTACAAAAGTAGGTATATGTAACACCCAAGTTCAACGACTATTACTGCTAAACTAATAACGTTATCTTACCACTATAATTTGAAATGTACTACCTATCCCCGACGACGACCCGAATGGCGCAATGGTGCTTACGTTCTTAGGGTCCTGGGTTCGAATCCTGGTAGGAGCAAATGTTTGTGTGATGAGCATGGACTTTTGTTTCCGAGTCATGGATGTTTGTACCCGTATATTATGTATGTATTTACAAACGAAAAAGTATCTATGTAGTATATCAACTATCTGGTGTTCACGACACAAGCCTCGTTACTTAGTGTGGCACTAGATGGCGCTGTGTGTAATGTCGAGCAATATTTATTCATTTCGACGACCCGAATGGCGTAATGGTAGTAAGGCTGCCTTACGTTCTTAGGGTCCTGGGTTCGAATCCCGGTAGGAGCAAATGTTTGTGTGATGAGCATGGACATTTGTTTCTGAGTCATGGATGTTTACATGTATCATAAGTATGTATAGAAAAAAAAAAGTATATATGTAGTATATCAACTATCTGGTATCCACGACACAAGCCTTGCTTAGTGTGGCACTAGGTGGCGCTGTGTGTTAATGTCCAGCGAATATTATTATTTCATCAGAATATTCAGGGTTTTTCTTCCAAACAATTAGAAATCGAACTATTTTTAGAAAAAACCAAGTTTGATATTATCTGTCTATCTGAACATTGGATGAGGGATTACGAAATGCAATTTAATTACGAGAATTATAGTGTGGGCAGTTGCTTTAACCGGAAGTCTAAAATGCGTGGGGGTTCATTAATCTTAGTTAAAAATTGTGTTAAATTTAAGCCTCGTAATGATATTGTCGATCTTTCGGTTGAACATAGCATAGAATTGTCTTGTGTTGAGCTAGATATGCATGTAATAGTGTGCGTTTACAGACCCCCTAATTACCTGAACTACTCTATCTTTGAGTCAGTAATGGAAGATGCTTTGGCAAAACTTGTGACTGGTAGTAAACTAATAATTATCTGTGGTGACTTTAATATCAACATTTTAGAGAATAATGTAAACAGCAGTAGATTTTTAAATCTCTTTAAATCATTTAATTTGTCAAATGTTTTTTCAGAACCAACCCGAATTACTACAAATACTGCTACTTGTATTGATAATGTTTTTTGTTGCTGCGACTACTTAGATAAATCCATCGTAAATTACCTTCCTTCAGATCACAGCGGACAGACTGTTTCTTTCGCGTCTAATAAACAAGTACAAAGAATTCAGATTCAAACCAGACAAATAACACCCAGCAATTTAGAAAAGTTTAATAATAATTTAATTAGTAAGTTAAATATACCAGGCCATATTGGAAACAATGTAAATGAATTGTATGAAGAATTCTTTTCGGTAGTGCACACCGAGTTCAATAATACTTTAAAACAGAAAACTAAGACTATTGGCCCAAAGTTTATTTTCAGTGACTGGGCAACACAGGGTATTAGGAAAAGTAGGGAACGATTGTTTGAGTTGTACGGCCTTAAGCCTTATATCAACACAGAAACTTTTAGTAAATATGTGGCTACTTACTCGAAAATTTTTAAAAACTCTTGCAAGATAGCCAAGTCTCTTTTCATTAGCAACAAGATAAAATCAGCCGATAACAAAATAAAGACGGTTTGGAAAATTATCAACAGTGAGACTAATAGATCTAAAAAACCAAGTAATGACATAACACTAGAGACCTCACATGGTCTCGTGAGTTCTAATAATGAAGTCGCTCAAGAATTTGTAAATTTCTTTACCAGTATCCCACTTAAAACTACTGAAACCTTAAATTCCTCTCCCTTGCTCTCTATGGATTTATTGAAGGCGAACGTTTCAGCCTGCTCAAATGAATTTAAATTTCAGCATGTAAACCCCATGACAATCATAAAAGCTTTTAAGCAAATCAAGATCAAATTAACCGAAGATCTATGGGGTATGTCTATCAAAGCTTGTACCTCAATTGTTGAGACTGTAGCGCCGTATTTAGCCTCAATATTTAATTTGTGCGTGGATCAAGGGGTCTTCCCGGATCTAATGAAATTCAGTAAGGTAATACCGCTTTTTAAATCCGGGGACAGTAAAGACACCAACAATTATAGGCCCGTATCCGTGTTGCCGGTTTTCAGCAAGGTGTTTGAAAAGATAATGCTCGATCAAATGCTTAACCATTTTAACACCAATAAAATCTTACACGAACAGCAGTATGGTTTCACCAAAGGACGTTGTACGACTGACGCCGGTGTCACTTTATTAAAACATATTTTTACTGCGTGGGAAGAGGCACAAGATGCCATAGGAATCTTCTGTGACCTCTCGAAGGCATTTGATTGCGTAAATCACGAAACCCTGATTTTGAAGCTTGAGCATTACGGTTTAGGTAAACTTGCGCTCAGTTTAGTAAAATCATATCTGAATGATAGACAGCAGCATGTACAAGTAAAGGGTGTAAATTCGATGGGTTTAAAAGTAAAAATGGGTGTACCACAAGGTTCGATATTGGGTCCCTTCCTCTTTTTAGTATACATTAATGACCTACCCCATTTATTTAACAACCATCCGCAAATGGTGTTGTTTGCTGATGATACTTCTTTAATATTTAGGATTAACAGACGTGCCACAAATCTTGACGACGTAAATAGCGCCCTACTGCAGGTTCATAATTGGTTTACCGCTAATAATTTAGTACTAAATGGGAAAAAAACTAAGTGCATAAGATTTGCTTTACCAAATGTCAAAAGTAGTGATTGTGACATAGTATTGAATCAAGAGAAACTTGAATTTGTCAATAAAGCGGTTTTCTTGGGAATTACGCTTGACCACAGGCTACAATGGGGTCCTCATTTAACATCTCTTGCAGGCCGGCTGAGCTCTGCAGCGTATGCTGTTAGAAAAATCCGTCAATTTACTGATGTTGATACGGCGAGGATAGTCTATTTTAGTTATTTTCATAGTATTATGTCATACGGTATTTTACTATGGGGACGTGCTGCAGACATCGAGTCTATTTTTATTCTGCAGAAAAGAGCCATCAGAGCCATATATGAATTACGTAGACGCGATTCTCTAAGAGAACTGTTTAAGGAAATTAATATCATGACAGTACCTTGTCAATACATCTATGAAAACATCATGTACGTTAGGAAAAATCTGCATTTATTCAGTAAAAGAGGTGACAGACACCACTATAATACTAGAAATAGGGACCAACTAGTTCAGCCAGGTTTCAGGCTTGCTAAAGTAGATTCATCTTTCATGGGGTACTGTTTAAAATGTTACAATAAAATACCTCCCCACATTCTACAACTGAATGAGACGAAATTTAAATCTTGTGTAAAACGCACACTATGTAGGCAAGCATATTATAAGCTGGGGGATTACATTGAGGATAAAAATGCTTGGCTAAATGCTGGTCCTGCTCCGCAACCTTAGATGCAAACTTATTGGACAATTATTGTGGTAGCTGCAGAAGATTGTAAAAATATTCTTGCATTGTATAGATTCCATCTCTTAGTATTGTATAATTGCATAACACATGTGTGAGTACCATGTACCGTAAAGCTACCATTTGCATTTAGTTATGTTTCATTGACTTGAATATGCCTTGGTGGCTGAGAGAATGTCATGCTCGCTTAAATGTCTTGCTGATGGTGGCGGGTGGGTCGGGTCATTTAGTTCCCTACAATATGGTTGAATTGAATGGCGCTGATTCATGCGTCATGTTCGTGAACGGGCGCTGTCAGTCGGGACTGGTCATCTCTTAGCTGCCGTGGATCATTTGAATTGCTTTATTTTTAATTGTTGATTTATTTATTTTTACTCTGGACGCTCTTATTGTGCACGTCTTTCTACATCGTTCTCACATATAAGTATAATCTCAACATGAAAGATGTAACCAAGATTTTGTAACAACATTTTTGATTGAAAAGAGTGTCCATGGAGTTTCTTGCCCGTTCTTCTCCATAGAGATCTACGTTAGGGAATGGGCAACTACAGTACTTTCTCAAGTTATTATGCCTTGTGTCTGTGACTGTAGCTTCGCTTTATTTTTCGTTTTATCGACATTCAAAAGTGCCGTAATGGTCTAGTTGAAATAAATGATTTGAGTTTTGAGTTTTTTTTTTTTTTTTTTTATTTATTTTTTTTTTTTATTTATTTATTTATCATCATGAACTTTTCCAGATTTTTCAAGCCAGCAGTTTAACTGTTAGAGGGGAGGGACGCTACTGGAACAAATATTCGCACTTTGAAGTTAAATATTTCGTAATAAATGGAGCATTACATCGAAAAATAGTAGTAGTCATTGGAGGAGATCGTAGCTAAGTAATAACAGTCGCTCGGGTCAATCTTTAGGTTAAGCCGTGCTTACCTAGGTTGGTCTGTGGATGGGTGACCACCCTCACATACCGAGTTTCCTCCGTGCTTCGGAAAGCACGTTAAGCTGTTGGTCCCGGCTGTCATTTGTCCATCTTTGACAGTCGTTACAGGTAGTCAGTGGTCCAAAAAGCCTGACAACCAGTCTTACCAAGTGGTATCATATTTCCCAGTACTAACTGGGTTGTGGAGGTCAGATAGGCAGTCGCTCCATGTATACTGATATTCAGCTGCATCCGGTTAGACTGGAAGCCGACCCCAACATAGTTGGGAAAAGGCTAGGCAGATGATGTTGTCGGCGTAATTGATATACACGTTACGCCTCTACTGTTTATAGTACTAACAGTATATGAGCAAAACCTCGGACGGACGGACGGACGGACATGACGAAAATATGGGGGTTCCTTGTCAGGACTACGAAACCTTAAAAATGGTAGTCAAAACTAAAGATTGAAATATATATTTGCAATACAGACATGGCTAAATCTTTTTTCTACCAGTGGATACTCGCAACCATTTGGTTTCAAAACTCAATGAAATTAATAAACCCCTAACATTTCTACATAAATCGAGTTCATCATGGCTGACTGCGGTAAGTAAGGTGATCCTGTCAAGAGCTGTTCATCATACAAATCCCGTGTTATGACAGGCAGCGGGGCGCGACTCGTAACCGGGGTGACATTTATGCTAATGTGCACCCCGTCGCGACCCCTGTAGGGTGCAGGGAAAGTTAGAGAAACCCATGGAGCTCTTGTAATTGTTTTTAGCTTCAGTGAATTATTTAAAAAAAGCAGCATGGGACTTCATCTGATTTTACAAGCAATGTAGGTTGTAGGTAAAACGAGTTGATTTGCTGTGGTCTGTCGACTCATTTTTCCATTTTGTTTTGTTTTCTTGAATTTGTTGGCCAGTCATATTGACCGCTAGATCATCTGTGTCAAATGCAATATTAAAATGCAAATAAAAGCAACAAAACCTACTCCTAACGATTAATTTAATGGTGCCAGGACTAAACTTATCAGACAAAAATAAAAGATTACTTTTATTTAGGCACAGTACTTAAGCATCGTTTCCTTTACTCCCGTGATTACTTTCATATTCATATCTTTATTTGCATTCCTTATATGTGTGAAGATATAATCAGGTAGGTAGCAGACCATATATGATTATAGCTTGTTCTTTAGACATAAAGCTTTGCTACAGATTTGTAGATCTTTTAAGAGGAGTAATAATTACAAGTACTCTACATACTTATTATAAGTTAACGCGACACCCGCAGTGCTAACTCCCAGTCGGCATGATTTTTTCCGACATCTTCAACAATTATTATCATGTCATTATATATCAGCCAAGTTACACAAAACTTAGATGAATTCCTCACTAAACTCCCTCATGAATCACCCTACATGTCCATTGCTGAAAACCGTATAAAAATCCCGTTCGGCTGGGTTTTGTTGAGTTCATCGCGTTCTGGCAGACCTGTGGTACGAGTATACCTGTGGTGTCAACTTTCACAATGCTGAATGAACTTCTCCACACAAGGTGGAAGGTACACCGACGCTAAACGATTACCACGTATTCAGTGCTGATGTACGGTCGAACAAGCTATTTGGTTTACACTTAACATTGGAATTTGTAGGTTTGTAGGTTAAACTGTAAACCAAATAGCTTGTTCGACCGTACATTGTTTTAACCGCCTGCACCGTCTCAACCCCCAAGTAAGGGGTGTAAAAAGCTCTTAACCAAGCCGAAAGGCACTTGTTCTCCCCGTCATTGCGATAATTTTTTTGTTCAAAAAGTTTTAGCTTTGGGGTATGGTGTACCATACCCCAAAGCTACAACTTTTTGACAAGTTTTTTTTTAAATACATTTTTTTATTGTTAGATTATAACTTTGAATTCCTCCACCACGACCCCCGTTCTATTCAAACATTAGAATGTTATGCGCAAAGGTTTTTTTTGCATTTAGTTATTGGGAGTCATTGGGATGAAAGGATACGTGTTGCACTCGAGTGCAAAGATTTTTCACCTCGTGCTCTTTTGATTCCCTCGCTAACGCTCAGGATTCTAATGTTTGAATAGAACGGGGGTCGCTTGCTCGGTCATCAAAATTGAGCACGCGGTTAAAAATAAACTTTGCACTCTTGTATAACAAATAACTATTATCCTCTAGAGAAGTGGTCGGCAAACCGACGCGCGACGTCTTATTTCCGACCCGTGAATGTTTTTTCAATAAGTTATAAATATGAAAATAAATGCATGAACCAACCGCGATCGACCGTATAGTGTGAATCCAGCCTTAACGTGACACTACTCGACATTTTTTTTAGAAATTTCGGGAGGAAATTACTCCACTGTTTGCAACTGTACATCCAAAGTTAAATATGATACTTATCGTTTTTTCTCATTATTAGTTTGGTCTGTGCATGGGAAACAGAATAGTAAAATGAAAATCCATTAAAAAGTTAGGAGCTACCAAAGATTCGTTTTTATTGCCAATTGCAACGCGACTTGGTAATAAAATAAGTGTCAAAATTCCAAAACAAAGTCGGTACCAAAAAAGCAAAATTATCGAAGAAGTCAATAAATTTTATTTGTCACATAAAACTAGGCTTTGCAAAGGCTTTTTAGTTTTTTTTTTTGGGTTATTATTAGTCTTTAGTTTATTTTGTCACCTTGTGGCCCTTGCCTGCCAAAAGGTTGCCGACCGCTGCTCTAGAGGATAAAAACGGCTTTTGCACTCAGATATCGAAGAGCAAAAATACGCTTTCCGAGATAGGGGGATGAAAAAGTCGTTTACCAGCAATAATTTTTGCGTAAAGTTACTAAGTTTGATGTACAGAATTCTTGGTTGACGGCTTCGTGATGAAGTTGTTTACACCCTGTATAAAATGTTCGTCGGTACCGTTTCAGCTTCGGTGTCGGGATTCCACCCTGCATGAGTAAGGTGGTATGTCCTTCACGCTCATCTGACAATAAATGATACTATTGATGTTAACTGTTTTAAATTCAAACCATAGACATTATTCATTGTGTAAACAACCTTCAACTGACCTGATCTTACTGCACGCTCGCTGTTCACAAAATGGACATCCCCAACCGCAGAGTTTCAACATCACTTAATAAAGGACATGTTATGTATACCTAGGTACATGTTATGTACCTATACCTAGGTTAGATTGTGGTCTACCACATTGTACGCACTTCCTACACAGATATGCGTTCCACATAAATATATCCTTTGACAAGAAACGTATCTAATTCATCTTTAAATCAGTAATCGCACTTGGATATACTTATTTTTAAAATGTCTGAATGGTTTATTATTACTACTCTTGTTTTTCGAGATAGGTGAAGACAAGATGCTAAGGCAGAGCAATCAATTATTTTAATTAATACAGAAACAACATAAAAATTGCAGAAGCCAAACGTCAGAAGTAAAAACACTAAGTACCCAACTCTTCATACATTCTAAGTATTCTAACAGATATGCGGCGGCGGCGGGTTGGTCTACGGTTAGGTAATTCTCGTCCTCCGATTGGCTGGACTCGCTTGTAATAATTTCGTCTAGTCCCTCGTTAACCTATGGCCTACAGTTGGTAAGCTTGGCTTCCCAAACGCTTGTAATGTTCAATTATGAAATGCGAGGCGCCGCCGCGCCGCGCCGCTGCCGAATCACTCACGGTTCCTAGAACACTACGCCGAATGTGCGTACCTACATGGTACACATCGGAGTCCCTTGTCGCTGGATATGAGACTGTATGTTCGTATGCTACACTTACATAGGTGATGCTGCTAGTAACGGCCAAGACTTAGATATGTGAGCGCGACGAGTTTTGTTTGAAATTGCCAACAGTCATTCGCTGCTGAAAAAAATGAATCAGGTCTAAGTACTTATTGCACAAAATCTTTTATTTATTCCCAATCTAAAACTCATTAGAATGACTCTTGACAATTCCAATGACAAAAGCTGTATGTAAATGAGCGGTGTTACCAATATTTATTTGCATAATCCATTACATACTGCGGTTTTACAGAAAGTCTTACATTAAATCATTCTCCTTTATACGAAGGTCACCCCCGCAACCTTCCTCTTTTAATAAAAATAAAATATTAATAACATTAAATTGTTAATATCACAAAACCACAAAAAGTCTAATTTACTGTGGTTTATAAACGATGCCTCGTGTGTGGTGTGGGTGTGTTCTTAGTTTTAAACCGACCAATGAGAAGCCAGCGCAGAGTAAACGAAGCTTGTTTATATTTATAACGTTTCTGCCAATTTACGAAATAAATTAAATAAAAAGGTCGATTTAAACATCAAGACATTTGGGCCGTGCAGTTGACACTGTTTTATTTTGTTTTAATTTGCCAATGACGTTAATGTGCGCGATGCGACAGGCGTCGCGTCGTATTAAACAAGCTTGTGAATTACGTGACGACTCCTGAGAATCAAAAGCGATTCGATAGAGATGCCATGTTACACACCTCAAGGGTTTATTTTTGATAATATATGTAAATTTAGAGAAAATTTATCTCGAATACTGATATTAAATTGTTCTTTGAGTTTAAGCATAATAATATGTGCTTTCTGTCAGTGGCTTTCAATTAACTTATAGTTATATGGTATTTGAGGATGTCCTAGATGATCCCGAGACTGTTGTTGATTAAAAACGACATGACGATGACTACCAATTTGGGCGTTTTGTGCTATGGCAGCAGCTCTACCTAACCTGCAGCTTGGCTCTATTGAATCATCAGTCTTTGTACTTGTGTACTTAGTTATAAAAGTCTTTGCTCTGGGCCCCGGGTCCCGACGATTTAAGATTAGGTTACAACTTTTAAAACTTATTAAATATGGTTGGAACATGAATCAACATTTAAAATTGATTGAAGTGGTGATGCTGCTATCGGAAAACCCCGACCAATCTCGTCCGTTCTTAGAACTCAAGACCAGACAAAGTCAAATCGAAATCTCCGCACAAAATCCAGCCATCAGCTGCATCAGCTTTGTTAGCCGACGAATATAAAACGGAGGAGGTTTTCATGACGAACCGTATATTTTTATTTTTATCGATATGTGCCATATGATGCAAACACTATTGATGCAAAACAAAACGACAATATCTGAAGATATTGTGTAAAGTGACACATAACACTTGTAACAGGGAACTCTCCCACGACGACGACGCATGCGCGACAACACCGGCGCCTGCGCATTACTCACGCGAACAACGACGCAACACGTGCGCCGCGCGCAAGTCAAAATAAACACTATCACACACCGCATAGGAATTTAATTCATTCAACGTTTTGAGATCACAGTGATTCAATCCGGAACAGTGAATCACGATCATTTCCGAGTAAACATTGATTCACTTCCGCTATAGTACTCTAGTATTTGAGCCATCTTCTGTGAGATACGAAGTTAGTCATCGCTCACTGTTCACCGGTGCGTGAACCTCATGTCACACATAGAGACATCATGTCATGTGAGACATAGTAACTACTATACTAGTAATAAAAGATTGAGTAAATCTCACAACTGTAGATCCGGCTCGCAAATATTTATGTGTCAACCTGCCGGAGAAAGTTAGTTTTAAGAATTACCTATTGCTATACTACTTAGTCATCGCGTTTAACACCATTCATCTGGTGGATGTCGAAATTATTTTATAACTGTCTTCAACTACATTTATTTAGCTACAGGCATCTGTTCTTCTTATTTCATGCTGTTAGTCAAGATGAATAAGATGAATCATTTATCATTTATTTGTTTTTTTTTTATGTAGGTACCTACTAAAGCTAATAGCTAGAGATAGGTCAGAGCCTTAGAGGGTCGTATGCATGAAATAAGAAAAGATAATATCTACTTGATTTCTTTTAAAGTTATCATCCAAGCCTAACCTAAGTGATTGTAGCCTGAAAAGCTGTCAGTATAAAAGTCTTCATTGGAAACCATTTAACAACGATTAAACCATCGAAAAAATTATCCTTGA
Organism: Xestia ashworthii; assembly: GCA_950022955.1. NCBI lineage: Eukaryota > Metazoa > Arthropoda > Insecta > Lepidoptera > Noctuidae > Xestia > Xestia ashworthii. The sequence continues at coordinate 24,393,713 of OX465558.1, read as the reverse complement.
TAAATCCATCAGCAATCTTACCGTGACTGGCAAACTGTATCGAGTTGACAAAGATGTAGGTATCATTATTGTGTGTATATTGAGTCAAGCTACCCCGGGCGCGTGGTGGTATGGTAATGAGTTGAGTGTCAAAAACATACTGAATCCGTAGCGCGTGAGTAACGGAACGTTCGGGAGCGCGCCAAAAATGCGCGCCATCTTGGAGAGCGCGGGAATCTCCAGCGTGATTCGGAATTCAAAACAAAATGACTATAAAGGGTGTAAAACACCTCTTTACGAAGCCGAAAGGCACTTGATCTCCCCATCATTGCGATCATTTTTTTGTTCTACACCATACCTGGGAACCTTCTAGTTACGGAGATATGGGGGGTCAAAGTTACAACTTTTTGAAAAGTTTTTTTTTAAATACAAGTTTTTATTGTAAGATTTTGACATTTAATACCTCCACGACCCCAATAATATAATCCATCCACCAGCACGATGTTTTAAGTGCGTTACATTGATTTCTACCACAAAACATGATTTACAACCTCAAAAAAAAAAGTTGTTTCCCAGCAGTAATTTTTGCGTATAGTTACTTAGTTTGATGTACAGAATGCTTGGTTACGGCTTTGTGATGAGGTGGTTTACACCCTCTAGTTTGGCAAACGAAAGTGAGACTGAAAAGCGCGGCAAATTTAAAAAATCTTAGCCTAGTAACCCCAAAACTTGTATGAAATACCCGGCGGCCATGGAACTGTGTTAAAAATAGTGTTGCCCAAATGCAAGACCAAGACGAGACCTTAGCCAGTCTTGGTCTTGGTCTTGCGTCAATACACCTGATCTTGGTCTTGGTCTTGGTATTGCGCTCTCAGTCTTGGTCTTGGTCTTGGTCTTGCAGCAAGAGTCTCGCAAGTCTTGCGAGACTCTACTACTACTAGACTAAACGGAAAGCGGACGAAACGTCGGGCTTATATTAAAGGTAAAATTCGTGATAAATACCTGTTTACATATATTTTATAATGTAGACTAGACTACTTGAAAATACCTATTAGCCTATTGCTATTTACATACATCTTCAAGGTCATTTAATTTTATCCTCCTGCGCCAACCCTACCCAAATAGGTAACTATTTTGTGTGCCTCTGTCCATACTCTGTGGCGGCGGATGCCGCGCTCAGTGTCAAATGCTGTGTGATACACTTGCAGTCTTTGATACACCGCAGCGTCTTTGTCGGTAAATGATCAAATAAGTAGGTACATAATACACCGACCGACCAACGGTTTATTCGCGGAACGTCAAATTTTCCCATTCAATCATGAACCTTAATGCTTTAGCGATAAAGTTGAAAATCTGTTAAAGAAATTTGACAGATTGTAGTAGCTTGATGTGCTGGCATCTGTTCCATAACATTGGCTGGCCTAAAACCTGTTAGACCTACTCGACTCGCTGTTAGTTTTAAATTGAATAGAAGAATAACATAAACATTGAAACATAAGTACCTACATAATGTTTACCAACCCACTAACGTTAGATCTGCACATTAGACAAGCATAATATAATACTATAGGTAGATATACCTACAAGGTATGGAACTTTGCCAGAAAATTATGTTAGGTAAGTACGGTCGAACAAGCTATTTAGTTAACAGTTTAACCCACAAATTGCATGGTAAAGTGTAAACCAAATAGCTTGTTCGACCGTACATTTTTATCACATGGGAACATAAATTTGTGAGTAACATGCTACCTAATTAATAAATAGGCGAAATATAATAATCAATACAGTACCTTTGAGTGTTATGACGATACGGTTTTGATACTGGGTAACGTCTATCAAAATCGGGATTGAAACCCAATCCCTACTTAATAACGCCCAAATCTCAGTTTGACTTAACTGCGAGACGCAAGAGTCTTGCAGGCTTAGTCTTGTCTTGCTCAAATCTTGCAGGGTTCAGTCTTGGTCTTGGTCTTGCTAAAATACGTCGGTCTTGGTCTTGGTCTTGGTCTTGCAAAAATGCAAGAACAAGACCAAGACTGCAAGACCAAGACCGATTTTGGGCAACACTAGTTAAAAATCGCTGTAATCACTGTACCATCATTTTCGTACTTCGCAGGTTATGATCCTGTTTATTTTAAATAATAATAATAATAATATGTGATATTGTCTGAATAAATAAAACAATAACAACATTCCATAATAATTTTTATAATTACGAATAAAAACAAAGTAAAAGTATCAACATCAAAGCGTCATAGTAACTTATGAAATCCAACACCACACGTAAACAATCTTGTTTCTGATTGAATTGGGCGTCTTTCTCCTGTTGTTTTACTTCAAACTTCGAAATCATGCGAAGCTACATCTCCCGCACTTCACTTTTAACCGTTTTATTCATGTTTAAGTTGAAAAAATGCTCTTCAAAGGCCCAATAAATCAACAACATCACGCCATCTTATTTTGACAAATTGAGATTGAAAATGAATTGACATAAATAAAACGTTGCCATATAAAACGTTTGCAAATAATTCGAGTGTCTACTTTCATTTGCCAGAGTCTAGTAAATGACCTGTCCGACTCCGAATTTTTGGGGAAGCGGATGTTTTTTAGAGTTTGGAGAAAAAGTTCGATGAATTGGTTTGGCAGAATGTTTGTACCGTCAAACTCGACCAGTTTTGCATTTGGGTATATTCCATTCGGTTACTAAGTATATATCTATACATATAATAATTTAATAATATTAAATCTTATTAAATAAATAATAAATAATCCGTATAAATTTTATCCAGATAATAATAATAATAATAATACAAATGTAAAACACTACATATAATAAGAGGCAAAATTAAACCTGGTGACTATGCAATTAACACTGATGACGTTATTACTGCTATGGAAACCACCGATTTATATAAATATTTAGGATACAAGCAGCTCAAAGGATTAGATCACACAAAAATTAAACAAACACTAAACACAGAATACAAGAGAAGAGTGGTCGCAGTATGTAAAACCCAGCTCTCCGGAAAACATTTAATAAAGGCGCTGAATACCTACGCGATCCCAATATTAACATACTCATTTGGAGTGATCAAATGGTCGCAAACTGACATCCAGCAAATAGAGAGAACAACACGCACGACACTAACTAAACATAATAACCTACACCCTAAATCTGCAATAGAAAGGCTTACCATCAAACGGCAACACGGAGGGAGAGGCCTTATTGATGTCCATCACCTCTGGCAAAAGCAAATAAGTAGATTAAAATCATTCTTTCACACTAAATCCAACACAAGCAACATACATAAAGCCATAGTAATGAACGATATAAACTACACACCACTTCACCTAAACGAACAAATAGATACACAACCCACTATTAATGAAGATCCACAGAAGAAAAAAATAGAAGATTGGAAAAAGAAAGTATTGCACGGGCGACATCCCCATGATTTAGAACAGTCTCACATAAATACGACAGCATCAAATAAATGGCTAAAGATAGGTAGTTTATTCCCGGAAACCGAAGGATTTATTATTGCAATACAAGATCAAATTATAAACACTAAAAATTACAGGAAATATATTATTAAGGACCCCACAATAACGAACGATAAGTGCCGCAAATGTCACAGCCAACCGGAGACCATTCAGCACATCACTGGGGCCTGCACAACACTCACACAGACAGACTACACCCATAGACACAACCAGGTTGCAAACATCATTCACCAACGTCTAGCTCTCAAACATAAACTGACACAAGATACTAGTCCTTACTACAAATACACACCAGATCGAGTTCTTGAAAACACTTCACACAAACTATACTACGACCGCGGCATTATGACTGACAGGACCATTCATTATAATAGACCAGACATAATACTTCAGGATAAAGTTAATAAAGTCACTTACCTTATAGACATAGCTGTTCCTAACACACATAACTTGCTAAAAACAATAGGTGAGAAAATTAGTAAATATGCAGAATTAAAAGAAGAGGTGGCCAGAATATGGAGACAGGAAAAAGTTTACATAGTACCGATAGTAGTCTCCACAACGGGTGTTAAACCCAATCATCTCCACCATAGCCTCAAATTAATAGACCTCAAGGATTCAGTCTACATAACACTCCAAAAAGCCGCAATTTTAAACACCTGCAGAATAGTAAGAAAGTTCATGCAAATCGAGGAAAATGAAATTTCTCCCCATGACTCACACACACACACGCTACGTTGACTTGGTTTAGGCCCGTTAACGTAGCTAAAACTAGCTTTAAAAAAAAAAAAGCTAAGAAACAATACATGTTTTCCCTAAAATAATAATAATAATAATAATAATTTATTTGCATCAAGTTTTACATTTTACATTAGATACATGTTAATACATACAATTTAAGGAAAATTAAACAATAGTGTGGCGACACCAACACCCTTGCTAAGTTGTCAAGACAACTTGTGTTAAAGATGCTGGGCCCGACCCTTTAGTGGATGTTTCTTAATTGTAATTAGTTACATACATGCCATTTTACAAAATATATGACTAGTCCATTATGCAGCATAAGTAAACGGGCAAATAAACTATTTAGAAAAGAAATAAAATGAAAACAAAAGTAATATAATGGTATGAGCAGAGTAGTGTAGTGTGGTGTGTGTGTGTATGTGTGTGTGTGTGTGAGTGTGTGTGTGTGTGAGTGTGTGTGTGTGTGTGTGTGTGAGTGTGCATGTGTATGAGCATAGGCTAGTTTAATGGGAGCTATATTGAGTCAACAATAAATTTTCTGTATTGTTGTAGTTAAGTGTTACAAGCCAATCACTTAGTATCTTTTTGAGTGACATTTTAGGTAGTGAGTAGAAGTCCAGTACTTTGTTAAGGCTATTATAGAGATGAGGACCTTGGAAACAAGGAAATCTTCTTGTAAAAGAGAACTTACAGGGGAAGGGTTGACATACCTTGTCTTTGCGTCTTGTGGTGATTACTCTAAAGGAGGTTCTTTGGTGCTGATATAGTACCATGTGTAAGACAAATAATTGCCTCACTGTAAGGACTTTACAGTTCCTATATAATTCCTCAGTTGGAAAAAGGATGGACCTAAAGGTGCTAGTTTTTAGCACGGCTCTCTGAGCTCGTTCTAGTTTCAAAAGAATAGTTTTTGGTCCACCACCCCAAGCACTTATACAGTACGTTAAGAGAGACTGACAAAGAGCAAAATATGTACACCTAATAATTTGGGGTCCTGCGATGTGGCGAAGAGTACTAAAGACAAAGATTAGCTTTCTAATTCTTTTCGTCAGTAACTCTATATGTGGTGCAAAACTCAGGCTGTCGTCGAGAGTCACACCGAGATATTTAATGGTTCTACAGCGTTCCAGTTTGGGACATGTACATGTCGCAGTGCCAGGCAGTACACAAGAGTGCGCTACCAAAGCGTACGAATTTGGTGGTTGACTCGAATTTCTTAAACTGTATGTAAGAATTTTAGTTTTGTCGGTGTTGATTGTGAGAATGTGTCTTTTGAGCCATTGTAGAACACTATTTAGTCCTTTTTGTGCAGAATCAAAGGTGTCATCCCAAGTATCACCAGAGAAGGTAAGGACAGTGTCATCAGCGAATGCCACGATTTTTCCACTTCCCAAAGTCAGATTACATAGTTGGTTAACATATATTAGAAATAAGGTTGGACCTATCACACTGCCTTGGGGAACGCCGAATGTCACTGGTAGCTCTCCACTGAGGCAATTTTGTATTTTTACACATTGTGTTCGATTTTGAAGGTAGTCCTTGAAAATGTTAAGTGATTGGTCACGTATCCCCAATTCTTCAAGCTTTATTATTAAATCAGAAATCGAAACCGTATCGAATGCCTTTTTTAGGTCCAAAAAAATTGACAATACCTTCTTTTTCCTGTCAATATTTTTGGTAACATAGTCAATTAGGTCAATTACAGCACTACTAGTTGATTTATTGCGTCTAAAGCCGAATTGGTTGGGAGAAAAAAGCTTTTTATCTTCCATGTAAGTCACTATAAGAAGATCAATGAATTATGAATATTATGCAACGCTCTGACCAGTAACCTATCAAAATTTCATGTTAAATAACCTCTGCCAGAAATAACATACCAACAAGAGAACCAATTGGACACATAAGAGAGAGGAACTTTTGTGTGAACGGAAGTAAATGACGATGATCTTAAGAATGACAAGTATTCAGATGCCACATCACCTAAGAATGGCTGACGATGTAGTATTAATATTGGCACGATCTCAAACATGACAAAAATTTTGCGCGTGCTTTTAATGTTTTCAACGTGATCAACACATTAGCAAAATTATAATAAAAAAAGGAACATTTTGAATTCTTTAAACATGATTCTTATTCGAAATAGTTCAAAACACCATCAAATGTAAGCGCAATAGAAACTCAACAACTCTACATATATTGGCCTGCCATGACCCGTTTCCCTCATCGTAAAGATAGCGAAGGTAATGACCGGTGGTCATTACGTAAGCGATCTATTAAGATACGCCTCATTTTGGGGCAGATTGCGTCCTTCGTGAACTCCCGAGGGATGAGGGCCACGCGAGAGCATGACTCCAAATAGGTACCTACTTACTTCAAGCTGCTAGGTACAGCGAAATACATTTAGAAGGAATTAATAAACGATCAGTGAGAAATGATTGTATAATTTTATGATTTACTCACTTTTATCACTCATTCATAAAAAGGGGTCGGCAACTATGCCATTGTGAATGTCAGATAGAGATATCACTAAAGACTTGGTAAGCCGAAGCTATACCCAATTAATTAATTGATGGTACAAGTTGCAACTGCATATTATAATGATTTACCCAGAAGTTTTTTACATAAAACATTATAAAATACCTTCGGCCAAATTGAATTACTTACTTAAAATAAAACGACCTCAGACGGGATTCGACAAAAAGTTAAAAAGTAGCAATGTAAGTCTTTGTAAGTATAGGCAGAACGCATTCCTTGCAGTCGCATAGCTTAGCGTGCGGTGACCCGAAAAAAAGGTGACCCACATTGCATTACGATATACCAACTGAGTAAGTACTGACCCAAGTGAAAATGACTCAATTATTCCAATGTCCAAAGTACATCATTTGTAATTCACCGTAAAATGATTAATTTTATAGGAAACTAAATAAATTGGCCAGTAATTACAGTTCAAAGTTTATTTCTGAGAAACAATGTGAGTCAGTTACCGCTTACCGCGCGAGATGAATGGAACGCGCCCGACTCTCGGCTCGCGGCCATGTAACCGCGTGACTCATTCACTGCGAATCCATTCATAAGTTTTTGGCGCGCTTTCTAGTTTAACTGGTTTTCGCGCCGATAGATGGCGGTAGTTTCAATTAAAGTATTGAAATGCTGAATATATGATTATTTTAAATCTAGGCTCCACGCAGCATGCAATGTACTTAAAGAAAGGCATTAAAAATTTCAAGAGTACTTAGCCCAAGAACCTTGTTTCATTCATTATAGTTCCGAAATTCGTAATCATACAAGGACATCACAATCATAAGAACCCGAAACACATACCGTCGAAGCGAACAAATGAGGGGACGTAAGTCTTCGGAACGATGAAACAACGTGGTACACCTAAAACGTATGGAAGGTCATTTGGAGGTATTATAGTCACTGAATACGCGCGTTGATGTCTAGTATTCTTAGTTGTAAGTTGTAGATATAGGTTACAGGACTTACAGGGAGGTAGCCTGATACAAGTAATAAAAGTAAAGTGCCTTTTACTTGGTATGTCCAGTCCACCACTGTTACAGTACATGGAACTTGTCCGAAAACAGATAATATCGAACATTCTTGTAGGTACCTAATATCACCCTACTACAACCACACTGGGTCCGCGTGGTGGATTACAGTCGATACCCTCCCACAGGAAACAAGCCTGTGTCCCAGCAGTGGGATCATTAGAGCTTAATTAAATACTTACTGTATTCAGCAGTGGCCGCGCTGGTGGTGGCCTGGTGTTCGGGCAGCGGCTCCGGCGGCGGCTGGCCGGTGGCGCCCGCGTGCGCGTGCCGCAGGTATGCGTGGTAGATCCGCGCCGACTGCTCGCTGCCCGCGCACACCTGGACATGGAGATCACAGAGTTAGACCACCTTACAATAAATACATCTCGCCGTGGAAACTTTTAATGAACGAACCATATAACACATCGTGTGACACGGGACTCGAAAGAAGCCGTCACGTTTGCAAACACTCTATACTCGTAAAATCCAGGGCCGTCCAAGATCAACGAGGTAGTCTGTTGTTATTTTTATGTTTACTTATATAACGTGCGTTTTTTTTCTGTGAAAATTAACGGTTTTTCTCTCTTTTCTATTCGACAACCAAGTTCCATTGCTAGCCCATCATTGATAGGTACATTCGATACGGTAGCTGAACACAAATAACTGCTACTCTAGATTCAGAGTAATCAGTTTCAGTACCATCTCTGTTAAACTGCCCTGGGGGAATTACGAATTTCACTTTCAAGGGACATTTAGGTTTTGATCAGGATCTATATTGTGACGCCTGAAATAACTGGCCAAAACCTTACTAACCTAAAAACCAGTTATTCATTCGCTCGTTATAAACTTTTCCCATCCATTATCTGTAATATGTCTATATCGAAATCAACTTCGATGTTGTGACTAGTCAGGGACCTATATAGGCAGAAAGTCCGACAACCAGTTGAGCCAGTCTTCCAAGGGGTATCGTGTGACCTAGTAATTGAGACGTGAAGGTCAGATTGGCAGCCGCTTCACGTAGAATAGGAGGAGGTATTCAGCTGCATCCGGTTAGACTGGAAGCTCACACCAACATAGTTGGAAAAAGTTAGGCAGGTAGATGCTGAGGCCAAAAACAAACCATATTGCTTGAAATCCATGTTATTGTGTAGTGGAGACCAGTGCATGGAGGCCAGATAGGCAGGCGTGCCACGTAAAGTACTTGGATTTTTTTTTACATAATTACTCAGCTGCATTCAGTTATACTGGAAACTGAACACTCCTGTGTGGGCGCCGGCAGATGATGATGACGATTTAATGTGAGTAATCCTTGTTTTGCACAGAAATGTTGGATCGTAAACGTTTACTTTATATGCGAAGAAGTAGCGTAGCTATTCTGCTTCTAAATAGTTGTGTTTCCCTGTTTATCAATCGTTTATTTCTGTCACAGGTATGACCGAAGTGACGGTATACCTGCAGCCAGTTGTCCTCGGAGAGCTGCAGCAGCGCGCGGCCGGTGTCGGGCAGCAGGTGGCGGCGCGGTGCGCACACGCCGAACGTGCGCGCCACCCAGCGCACGCAGCGCAGCACATCTCCACGTTCCCATTTTTCTGGATCTGGAACGTACACAGGGATATCACTAAATGTGTATTGCTGCTGCGATAGATTATAAGTAATGGAAATGGATACGCAGGAAATATTAAACCTAAGTAATGTACAAGTGTGCGCTGACACAGGTTTATTTTCTATTCATTTCCTATCATAGCCCAGTGCGAGGAAATCAGGCCTCAGGGCCAACAGTACGCGACCACCATCAGTACAGCAGTGATAGCCCCTTCTTACCGATGGTGTTGGTTTCAAACTTAGGTAGACATGCATGCAGTTTACTTAGTTTAATGTAACAGCAAAGAAAATCATCGTTATCGTGAAAATTACTTTAAACCGAACTTTTCAAAAATTTTAACTAAATTACCGAAAATAAATTACTTATAAAATAATACTTAGGTATACCTATGGTTTTGAGTACAGACTAAATATTTGACGACATGGAAGCGTTGTTTAGTTTAGACTTAACTGGAACACCACTCGTTAAGATTATCATCAAACAGACAGCTAACAGCTGATTTGAATTAGTCCCTTTATTTTTAATATTAAATATTGTATTTCGTTCATATTATGGCCCATTTCCTATAAAATAATAAGTATTTAGCAAGTATAGTGTGAAATATAGTGTAGATTTGTAGAATTAAAGCAAACTAAGTGATAAACAGCTATTTGTGAAACTGACAGTTGCCGGTTCGGAGGAATCTTGCATTGTCATCTTATTATCAGGTACAATACAACTTATTTTACTTAGTAGTACATTGTTTACGTTCCAATTATTTGCTTTCAATTGACTGGATCACTTTTTATTACGGCTACCTGTTGATGCCGATGACCTTTGAAACGTAAACATAACCCTGTTTGGTTCGGTGACAGAACTTCTTTTTGTCGAATTAAATTTCATTTTTCCTTTAATTAATCGTTGCATAGACTATTCTTCCGCACTTTTTCCTCTCCTATCTTGTCTCTATTCTCCTAAACCATGATTATGACACGCAGTGCCCGCGCTCGCCTCGAAGAGTCCAAACTTAGTCAGGCTTTGAGCGAACTAAAGGCGTGTAAGGAGTCCTGTAACCAGCTAAACAGGGAAATAGATGACAATGAAAGGGTGCTCTCTGAAGCCCATGAAAGAAATAATAAGTTAAAAATCGAAATGGCACAGTTATACACTCAATTCACTGATGCCATTGAAGACCGGGATAGGCTCCAAGTCATTGTGGATGGGTTCAGTCAATGTAGCACAGAGTATGAACAAACTCTCAGTCACAAACAGCAACTACAACAACAGCTACATGAGGCCAGAAGCCAAATATCAGAACTTGAAACAACCAATCATAACATCACGGCCTCATTGAACCAAAGTCTGTTCAGTGAATTGGTGCCCATTGCTCCGTCAATGCTTTCTGATAAATACCAACCTTACACTGTAGATCTGACAGGTGATGATGAATTAAAGTCAATTAAATCAGTGCAAGTGATGACTAGTAGGAATAAACTGAAAAAATATATTAAAATAAACAAATACATAATGAAAACTAAAAAAATGGTAAAAAAACAAAAGTTTTTCATTAAAAATGTAAAATTAAATAGGGAAAGGTTGAACCTTCTAAAACAATTAGATATGTATTCTTTAAACTTAGATAAAAGTAATAGGAAGTACCAAATTGACACAGAAAATTTGCAGCGTGAAGTGAACCACCTAAATCAAAAATTAACTTCACTCAATATTAAATATACAGCCTCTGAAAACCAAATGAGGGAATATGTATTGGCTATGAATGAGCTGGTAAGTACAGAAACTAACAACTGTGAGCATTGCACACCCCCATGTGTTGAGTCTACACCAGCCCATTCATTGTCTCTGTCTCATACAACCATACCGCAGTCCTGTGTTAGTTTACCATTAGAAATTAGTCATTGCTTAACTGAACAGATAGTCAACAAAGAAATTGTCATCTTCTCTGACGAAATTGGAAAGGATTTAGGCCAATTATTGACAAATAAGTATCCGGGACATTCAATTATGAACTTTTGTATGCCTGGTTGTTCCCTATATGACATCATGAAGAAAATTATTAATTACAGCTTCAACCAGGATTCTATACTAGTAATATTTGTTGGTAATAGGGGTAATGTGAATAAAGGAGAATTACTCCAATATTATAGATCACTAAGTAACCTGAGTTTAAGGAAAATTGTAATGTTCACATTTCCATATAGTAAAAGTTTGCCACAGGAAGAAAATTACTTTAGATATAATATTAATAATACATTGCATGATCTGACATTTAATAGTAATGTATTTCATTTAATTGACATCAACAATTATACTGGTGACAATTTTTATTTGACAAAAGATAGATATCTTGTGGACAGGTGCTATCTTTCAAACTATTGTAAAAGACAAGTAGCTGTGTCGCTATCATATTATTTTTATATTACAGCCAAGAACTTGGCTAATCGAGTTGCCTCTGTTGAACAATGCAATATTCAGTTAAATAACTCTGTCAATAGTTTGATTACAGTGAATGAATTAGTCTGTCATTTAAATTAGAAATTGCGACAACAGAGGCAACCTCTTGCAACATTATAAGGAAGCCAGGTAATGAATCAGGCGAATGTCTTGAGAATTTTAATGGTATCAACCTGGTTCACCAAAATATTCAAGGATTTTTAAACAAAGAATTAGAAGTAGAACTTTTTTTGAATTGTAATAACATAGATATTCTTTGTATAACGGAGCATTGGCTAAAAAATGATCAATTAATTTTCAATTTCAGTAATCACCAGGTTGGTAGTTCATTCAGCAGGGTAAATGCTATACATGGCGGCGCATTAATCCTAGTAAATAACCAGCTTAAATTTAAAGACCGCAAGGATATTGTTAGCCTATCTGTTGAGCGAACAGTTGAAATAGCCTGTATAGAATTGGAGCAGTTTATTATATTAAGTGTGTATAGACCTCCTTCAGGGCTGTATGATTGTTTTGAAAGGGTAATGGATGAAGTATTGCATAAAATCAGTAGTTCCAAAAAGTCTATAATCTGTTGTGGTGATTTCAATATTAATTTATTAGAAAATTCTGGGTTAAGTTCTAAAATTATAAGCCTGTTTCAGTCATACAATCTTGAAAACAAATTTCTTGAGCCCACTAGAATAACACCAACTAGTGCCACCTGCCTAGATAATATTTACACTGATATCATACCTACCCAAAAAGTAATTATTAACTTATTAGATTCAGATCATTGTGGGCAATTGATCACAATCCCAAATGTAAACAAGAAAGTTACTAAAAAGGATATCATTGTTAATCCAAAAAGTAAAAGTCGCCTGGAAACTTTTAAAACTAAGCTTTTATCTAAATTACCTCTTTTGTCAACTAATGATGATCCCAATCAACACTATAACGATTTTTTCAGTATGTATTGCACACAATTTGAAACCACATTTGTCCCTAAGACAATCTCGGTTAATAGTAATGCTTCATTCAATGACTGGGCCACCATTGGTATTCATAGGAGTCGAAAACGTCTGTATGAGCTGTATGAAGAGCGGACCTATATAAACACAGTAGAATTTAATTTGTATGTTAAAAAATATTCAAAATTATTTAAAAAAGTTTGTTTATTAGCAAAATCACGGTACTTGAGTTCAAAAATTAAAAATAGTAGTAATGTAATTAAAATGACATGGAACATTATTAATAGCGAAACGGGAAGGTCTTGCAACCGAAATAGTGATATCAGCCTTGCTATTGGCGATAATATTTTAAAGTTAGACACTCAAGTTGCCACAGCCTTTGAAAATTTCTTTGCGGATATTCCCGTATCGACTACAAAATCGCTTAACTCGTCACCTGCTGCTGCCGAGTCTTTACTAAGGGAAAACGTTTCAGTCTGTGATTCTGAATTTAACTTCCATTATGTCACCGGTAGAGATATTATTAAAACTTTTCACACCTTAAATGTTAAAAAGACCGCCGATCTATGGGGTCATTCTGTGGACGTTGCTAAATCTATTATAAACATTGTAGCTCCTTCTTTAGCCGTAATATTTAACGATTGTATTGACCGTGGTGAGTTTCCTGATCTAATGAAATATAGTAAAATAATACCATTGTTTAAATCGGGTAGTACATCAGACCCCACTAATTATAGACCTATTTCAGTACTACCCACCTTTAGTAAAATTTTTGAAAAATTGGTTTTGGAACAAATGCAAAGTTTTTTCAATAAGCATAAGTTATTGCATAAAAAACAGTTCGGTTTTACAAGGGGTCGTTCAACTACCGATGCCGGTGTTGAACTTTTAGGACACATTTATAATGCCTGGGAGGACAAATGCGATGCTTTGGGAATTTTTTGTGATTTATCTAAAGCTTTCGATTGCGTTGTTCATGAAACATTAATCAGGAAACTACACCACTACGGAATCCGTAACGCCTCTCTGGATCTTCTTACTTCATATTTGAGCAATAGGATTCAAAGAGTTGATGTTAACGGGAAAAGATCTCCCGGATCCGTAGTAAGAATGGGGGTACCCCAGGGCTCAATTCTTGGTCCATTTTTGTTTCTCATTTATATAAATGACTTGCCTTACCTCATAAAGGATAATCATGATATAGTATTGTTTGCAGACGACACTTCTCTTTTATTTAAACTTAAACGTCAGCAGTTAGTTACGGATGATGTTAATAGCGCCCTGGCAAAAGTCGTTAATTGGTTTAATGTTAACAATCTACTCCTCAATGAGAAAAAAACCAAATGTATTAAGTTTACGATACCTCATGTAAGACAAGTGGAAACTAGTGTAGTAATCAAGGATGAAGAGTTGAAACCGGAAGACAGCACAGTGTTCTTAGGCATAACTTTGGATGCCAAGCTTCAGTGGGGCCCGCATATACACAAATTGTCAAAAAAACTTAGCTCTGCAGCATACGCCGTTAGAAAAATTCGTGATTTAACTGATTTGGAAACAGCCCGTTTAGTTTATTTTAGTTATTTCCACAGCGTGATGTCGTACGGTATCCTCTTGTGGGGCAATGCCGCCGATATTCAGACTATATTTGTATTGCAAAAAAGGGCAATTCGTTCAATTTATAAATTAAGTCCCCGATACTCCCTCAGAGAAAAATTTAAAGAGATTAATATTCTTACTATGCCCTCTCAGTATATTTATGAAAATCTTTTGTACGCACACAAAAATATTAATTTGTTTAAAAAATACAGTGATATCCACAACATAAATACGAGAAACAAACACAAATTTGTTATTCCTGCTACGAGGCTCAAGAAAATAGGGGGAACGTTCAGATGCCAATGTATACGCTTTTACAATAAACTTCCGAGCCATATTCAAGCACTTAGTCTAAATAAATTCAAATCGTTTATAAAACGGAAGCTATGCCTGAAAGCCTACTATCATGTTAATCACTACCTCGAAGATAAAAAGGCTTGGGATTAAGCTGCTCCAATGAAATTTGCTCTGCGAATATCGAAGTTTCGGACTTCGCTTGTTTATTATTGATTCCTTTCTTTTATACACTTTGACATTGAATGATTTGACATGAATGCATATTATTTTTTTACTTTATTGTTTATTATTTTGTGTGTGTGTGTGTATTTGACATGAATATTTACTTGTTACTTTTGACATTTAATGACTTGACATGAATACTTATTTCAGTATTTTATTATTTTTTTACATTTTTAGTTTATTTTTATTGTTTTATGTGTGTGTATTTGACATGTCGTATTTTATTGACATTCATTTTGTAAATTATTATTAATTTTATTTTATTTTTGTGAATGTGAGGACCATGTGGGTCACATTATTCTTTTTTTATCTTTTTTATTTTTTTTACCCCTCAACCGTCTGGCAGTTTGAGTTCTATAAGCGACCTACCCAAATGTCCTTTCTTTGGTATTGTTCGTCGTTTCGTTGAGCTCCTTGTGTTATAAGTCGAGCTACACGATAACTGACAAATGCTTGCACTGACTGGACAGGTTCACTCAAATCTGTATGGTTCTTTCTTCAAAAGACCATCTCAGACACTAATATCTACATGCTCCTCATGTGAATTGAGCAAGATTATGTCTGGACTTCAAAAGAGACTATGACCTCTGAGTTTGTTTCGGCTGTTTCTTCTCAGAGTAGTCAGGTACGAAACACCGGCCCCATCTAGTTTAAAAAAAAAAATGACGTGTAAAAGTGTTTGTGAAAACCTACTTACAAAATAAAGATCATTTATCATTTATCATTTATCATTTAAACATAAATTAATTGTGAACCGCGTAGCACCGTCGTAGCATCGTAGCCGTAGCACTGAATCCACCACAGCCTGTACCGCTACAACACCACAAGTACTGCACCACTATGATAGTCAAGGGCTGTAGTGTCGATATAAGGGATGGAGATAACCTAGATGTAGGTGTAAATGTATACCGCAGTAGGTAGAGCAAATTGCTTTATAAGAAATAAGGCAAATTATTTCTTATCGATAGCAATTTATCCGTGCAAATATTTACTGAAAGAATGAAATGAATGAAATTCGGAGGCTCACTGAACTGTCGTAGGTCCATGATCATCAAAGAACATCATGTTAATAAAACTTACACTTTCGCTTACGGGATATTTCGACGCTGTTGCAAGCGCTATGATCGCGAGACAACTCGAGAATGCGGGCAAATCGTTACATTCAGACAAATCTATCTACCGCCTTTTTAGTCATGTGTTAATGATTTTTCATTACAGTTACTCATACTCGGAAAGTAGGTCTGAAGTTGCCTGAGGAGCGGGTTGAAAGTAATATTTTTCAGCCTTAAGGAGAATCACTTTCAACTGACAGCTGTCAAATTATTAAAAAAAAAAATAGTTCTATTTTCACATTTCTATTGAACCATGTTCCAACTTCTATACAGCCTCTCAATTACGGCGGGATGTAAAATTGAAATAACGTAAAGTTCGCAGTATTCATTTTTTTTTTTAAATAACTAATTACGCAAAATAATTACCATTTTATCAACGATGTAAATGAAAAATAATGGCTGAATACTTCAATCAAAAATTAGGCTGAATAGCTGGCCGGCCAAAAAAAAAAACAAAATAGGCGGGAAAGCGGCAATCCGATCTTGATTTGTTTTTTGATTGATTAATGTTATTTTTTAATTTCCTTGTATTCGTAATGAAAAGCACAGTTTACCTCGGGTTAAAGACTTATTTAGTCCCTCGAACTATTAGCCAAACCCCGTCTCGGGACTAAATAAGTTACTTTCACCCCTAGGGTAACAATGTACGTACGTAATAAATTATGATGATCCGGATAAGGAGGCTGACTGGTTATTTATTTATGAATAGCTTAACAGCTTGTTTAATAATTTAACCGTCTGTCTAGTGTAGGCAGATGAGTCGGTCTATGTTACAGCATGGTGATGGTGATGGTGTTATCATCCTACTAGATGATGCTAGGATGCATCAAAGTGTTGCTGATGATGGTTGGTTGGTGGTGTCGCGTGATACTTTTAGAGAGGCGTTTGTTTACCAAAAATCGGCCAAGTGTGACTCGGACTCGCGCATGAAGGGTTCCGTAGGGTAGCCCCCTTTTAATTAATTGCACTATTCGTTGTTATTACGGAAACAGAAATACACATTGAACTGTCTATCTAATATAGATCCTGAGATACAGCCTGCTGCCAGACAGACGGATAGACGGACAGCGGAAGCGTATAGTAATACGGTCCCGTTAGTTACCTACCCCTTCGGGTACACGGAACCCTCAAAAGCAGGACGGGCTTCAAAATCTATATACTTATAATAAATCTGTAGAGAGGTCAATTCTGTACATGAAATATATTTACAAAATAACTATCGGGGGGTGATTAGTGATCGATACTGATGCCAAAAATGCAATCAGTAAAATTTTTGTCTGTCTGTCTGTCTTTCTGTCTGTCTGTCTGTCTGTCTGTCTGTATGTTATTTATGAATCTTCAAAACGAAGTTCGGTTTTGCTAGCCACCTCAGAGCTTTCCATACTAATAACACCACCTAATATATGACAGTAAGGAGTCGCCGTCGCCGGATACGGCGTGGACAAGTGATGATGATGATGATGATGTTATTTATAGAAAAAAAAACTACTCGACGGATTTTAACGAAACTTGGTACAATTATTCTACATACTCCTGAGCAGGTAATAGTATACTTTTCATCACGCTACCATTAATAGGAGCAGAGCAGTGAAAGGAAATGTTGGGAAAACGGGAGAAGTTACTTGGTTTTTTTAGCTTCCGTCGCGTGTGCAGCCTTAATGGTTAAAGCTACATAGAAATCATGTATAACGGAAATATTCCACATAAAATTATATAAAAAATATCCCAAGACAGCATATGTCTATCTTTTATAGTTGACTCACAATAACACGTGTAACTCCCGATAGCTTAGCAGTTCGGAGAATAAATGTGAATGTAAGTTTGTTTGTTGCGCTTTCACGCGACAACTACTGAATGGATTTGGATGAAATTTTGCACACAGATAGTTTATAACCTGGATTAAAACATAGGATACTTTTTATCCCGGCAGTAAGATTCCATGGGACAATAATCAAACTTCACGCGGGCGAAGCCGCTGGCAGAAGCTAGTTATTTAATAATAACTCTTGCTTGGCAGTCGCATATAAATACAAAAATGATTGTACTTATTACCTAATCTAGTTAGCATATAAATTGCCTGACGCCATGTTACTCGTACTGCACTGCCACGGTAACAGATGAAATGTCACCGAATGTTGTTTTTGTAGTGATTCCTAGAAATTGATGTGTCAGCCGCCTCGTTGTCGATAAGTGTCGAAGGTTAGGTGATCTTCATAGCTGCTTGTTATTTTGCTCCATTCATTGGCACCATGTTTGGGCATTGAAAATTAATTCAAGCAGAAGAACTGTAGAGATTATTTCGGTTGCTTAATATATTCCGAAAGTTTTAAAATTATTTGATTTGAATGTAATTGATAAAAGTGTAAAAAACTAAACTGCAGTGACACTATGATTCGTAGTTGAATATTCAGATGGGGAAATAACAACGATGTTTTCAATTTACCTATGTATTGCCAATCCTTATTGTTAGATGTGTAAAGTTAAGGGTCTCTCATATCAGTGTATACCCAGCCCGGCTATGGCCTCCCACAAGTAATGAATAATTAGATAGGTAATCAGTAATCTATTAATTGCCCTTTTCCGCATATTATTGATCATTTTGATTGTATTTGTTAAATTTCATTAAATTATAACCTAGTACCGGCTTATTAGTTTCTTTTTATTAATTCAATGTTTTATGTCATCATTTGCCTGGTCATTCTCGAAATATATTGACGTGGGCTTGCAGTCCAACGGATGGAGATTTTTTGAAGGATTTTACTCATAATCAATGTTAATACGCTAGATAATATTACCTCTTCAATTTTCGAAATGAAGGAATGTCAGAGGTTATTTTACAACCCTTTTTATAGTTTTTTTTCAGTGTTTGCGTGTAATTAAGTCAATATTTTGTTGATTTGATTGGTATTCGTAAAGGCCTTTTTGTATGTTGATATGGCTTCAATTTTCTTTAATCTATGTATATTTAGAGTTTATGACTTTATAAAATATCTAACTACTGAAAAGAAAGTCTAGTACAAATATTTTCAGGCAGCAGCTGGTTTGCAGTTTGAGTTTGTTGAGATTACAGGCTACTACAAGTTTATGGACGTAGGACTCGTAGGCCTAAACGCTACACCGCGGACCATACTCATATAACTCAATGTTGAAATTAATTATTGATTATTTACACACATGTTTCAGCACACCCTGTAACACATAATCGTATCCTGTTCCTATTCAATTCCTCAGTCAATTATTTATTTAATGATCAGTCTGTACCAATAATAAACAGCTATATATGAAAGCTCTGATCTTGTATTTCATTTTAATTGTTAGTTACGATCATGATAATGATGCATTTCAGGTTTTCTTTACAGTACTATATGCCACCTGTTGGAAGATTTTTTTACATAGCTTTGCTTTATGTACCTATCTTTAGCTTGTTTAATATTAAAAAAGAACACATTTAACTGTAAATTCTTTCTAATAAATATCAGTTAAAATTCTAAATCTAATCTTGTATAATTTTGGAGGGAAATTTCGACTGTCAAAAGTTTGCATGAGATTAGGATTGGATTTTGATTATTTGGTTAGGATTTTCCATCGAAATGATGCTCGATTCAAATCTTAGCAAAATCTTGGAGCAAAACACAGTTTCAGTTAAGTTTCCAAATAATATTCGCGTAAACAAAAGTATAAAGTAAATATCACAAAGAAACACTGTTATCCTTAATCGCTATACGTAGGTAC
This sequence comes from Xestia ashworthii, assembly GCA_950022955.1. Classification (NCBI taxonomy): domain Eukaryota; kingdom Metazoa; phylum Arthropoda; class Insecta; order Lepidoptera; family Noctuidae; genus Xestia; species Xestia ashworthii. The sequence continues at coordinate 24,373,993 of OX465558.1, read as the reverse complement.
ATACGCTGTTACCACATTAGGGTAACATAACACTAGGTATAGAGTGGGCTCCTGACAGATCCGCGCATCCTTTCAGCGAGGTTAGAACACAAAACCGTAACAGCTCCGGTTCAGGGAGGCTCACAGGTGGGTCACTACACTACACAACACTGCACTAGAGGTGGGACATACCGGCAGGCACGGTGTCATCCCCCGACTCGTCCAGGTCGGAGTCCATGCATTCATCGCGGGGCGCCAGCTTGTCCTGCTCGCACGCCGGCACACTAGGGGACGCGGCGCGCCGACACGCACGGTTTTATACTAAGATTCGCGACAGCGCGTCACCGACGTGACGTAGCGATTCGTCAGCGCGCGGAGCAAGCCGTGAAGAGGAAAACGCTTTCTGGGAAGCTGCGCTTGCACAGCCGCACACACGACGCGCGTATAGCACACCCTGCACTGTTGCGCTTACAGCTGATGTCGTTTATAAACATGAATGGAGGTGATAAAATTATCTTAATAAGCTATAATTAGATAAATTAGGATTCATGTACCTTTATGTATCGTATCTTCACGCTTGGTATCATGTACGGAGGAGACAAGGCGCATTAGTGAATATTTTAGTGCAAATAAACTATGTTCTTAATTGAGGCAACAGATGGAGCTACCTCTCGATGTATTTTTAGGAAAGGAAAACTTTTCATGGAGATCACTTTGCAGCTGTACCTAGGTACCTGGATACAATAAGATAAAATAGCCGAGAGATAACAATCTAAATCCTAGCATTAATTATGTAATTCATTTTTTGAACGATACAAATTTTATCGGTAAAATGAATCAGAGTGATTTATCATGCACCAAAAGCAATTATTCGTAGGCATCGTGAACTAATTATTATCAAGAAACACTTAACAGTATATTTACACGATAACGCCAGAGGAGCTGCAGATGCAACACTATCTGCACCACAAACGATTTGTTAACGATTATCTTGCAGTTTACATTAGCGTAGCCAATAGCACTCATAGACCTATTAGAGCATTATTAGAGTAACGACCTGAATAATTGTAGTTACATTGCACTTCTACAATATCTCGCAAAACTGTACAGGGCTTTCTAGGTATATACGTAGACACTCAGCTCACAGGTTAATACAAATAAAAATTTATTTTTGTTTATTTAGCTAGGTAGTAATGCAGCGCGTAAAACGTGTTAAAAGGAAATTATCCTTGGCTGCACATTGTACAATATTGGTACGGTAATTTTAGTTGATTTAAGCATAATCTAGTTTACAAGCCTATCAATTAGGTATGTTCAGTTAAAGACCTAATCTATACTTAATATTATGTATGAAGCTGAAGAGTTGGTTCGTTTGTTTGAACGCGCTAATCTCAGGAACTACTGGTTCGAATTGAAAAATTCTTTTTGTGTTGGATAGTCCATTTATCGAGAACGGGGGAAATTTTATTCCCATTGTGAGCTTTTTCTCTCTTACGTGACGCAGACGAAGTTGCGTGGGTATGGGTAAGCTAGTACATTTATATTATGAGACCTTAGGTAAATACCTATTAATAACCATAATGTCTCGCTAGATTTCTTACCATGAAAACAAGCATTCTTGCTTAGTAGTCACCGTCGACTATGACATAGATCTGCAATCAATCCCAAGGACGAGGTGACAAGGTTTATTTCCTGTGCTTACACCAGCACCCATACCTTCACAAAGGAACTTCTGCAGCGTTGGTGGTAGAAAGAGGTGTAGTAGAAGCAGGATGATGAAGAGATATTTCTCTAATAAGAGCTGCACACCTGTGTGACCTGGGTCCGCTTACATCACTGTGTTAACTACGTGTGTGCTGATGTTAATAATACTGGGTAATACAATACCACTTGGTAAGACTGGTTGTCAGGCTTTTTGGGCCACTGACTACCTGAAACGACTGTCAAAGATGGACAAATGACAGCCGGGGCCAACAGCTTATCGTGCTTTCCGAGGCACGGAGGAAACTCGGTATGTGAGGGTGGTCACCCATCCACAGACCAACCTAGGTAAGCACGGCTTAACCTAAAGATTGACCCGAGCGACTGTTATTACTTAGCTACGATCTCCTCCAATGACTACTACTATTTTTCGATGTAATGCTCCATTTATTACGAAATATTTAACTTCAAAGTGCAAATATTTGTTCCAGTAGCGTCCCTCCCCTCTAACAGTTAAACTGCTGGCTTGAAAAATCTGGAAAAGTTCATGATGATAAATAAATAAATAAAATAAAAAAATAAATATTCGCTGGACATTAACACACAGCGCCACCTAGTGCCACACTAAGCAAGGCTTGTGTCGTGGATACCAGATAGTTGATATACTACATATATACTTTTTTTTTTCTAAATACATACTTATGATACATGTAAACATCCATGACTCAGAAACAAATGTCCATGCTCATCACAGAACCATTTGCTCCTACCGGGATTCGAACCCAGGACCCTAAGAACGTAAGGCAGCCACACTACCGCTGCGCCATTCGGGTCGTCTAAAATTGAATTTGAATTGCTTTATTTTAAATTGTTGATTTTTTTTTTTACTCTGGACGCTCTTATTCTGCACGTCTTTCTACATCGTTCTCACATGTATGTAAGGACCACTTTTGTAGCGGATCGTTGCAGTGTTGGTTGGTGTCAAAAGAAAAACTACGAAAAATGCTTATTGTACGGGGTTGCCCGCCAGACACGACGCCGTGAGCGTACCGCGTTTAATCGTAGGCGCACCGGAACGTCTATTTATCTACAATGAGAATTTTTCTAAAAATAGCACTAATGCTACCTACGAGAAAGATATTGAAATAGATTACTTTTGTTTATTGAGGAAATGTAGTAAAACATGAATGTCCGACCGAGTTCGTTAAAAGGCCGGCGGAGCATACGTTTTTCATACAAACGTAATACCAAAATAATACGAAAATCAAACATATTCTTAAGGTAATGTGTATATATTTCGATTTTATTATAGAATATCTATGTTCCCAAATAAATATTTTGAAAGGACAATGATATAAAGACGAGATATGAGGATTTTAAAATTTCCATAGAAAATTTATTTTGCTCATAACTCTTGTTTAAATCGGTGTACATTCAAAATATGTGTTTGGGAACCTTTATATTCTGTAATACAATCAAAATAAATACACACTACCTTGAGAATATGTTTGATTTACAAATAATTTTGGTATTACGTTTGTATGAAATTCGCATGCTCCGCAGGCCTCTTAAGTTGACAAGTTTGAGAAATCAGGAGTAATAGTAGCCCACTGACCCAATGGTCACGGCTCGAGTAACGAGCTGCAGGTCGTGGGTTCAAAAACGTCGAAGCTATTCCATCGCGTTACCGCTGCTCTGAAAAATGGTGTAGGAAAACGTCATGAGTATGACGAAGATGATGAACAGCCTATTAGGAGGATCATGCCACCCAGTAGGTATACCTACCCTTACCAAAAAACCCGGAAACATGATGTGACGTCTTCCAAGCCGCACTGTGCTGTGTGAGGTGACCTGCGTGCCAGTAGTGTTTGTTTTTTTGTATGTTATTAACAATTCTGTATTTTTAAGCTTTAATGCACCTCTCGCTTATCCTGACGAAACCATATCGATAGCATGGGAGAATCAGCTATCTTTTAGCGCCGCTTATCAAGGCCACTCGCGTGAAACCATATCGACTGCACAAACATATAAGATAGTGCAGTTATGATTCAAAGAAGTCTACCAAAATAGACGTCATTGCTTTATATCGGTACCTACATTTATATATAAACGTCAACTTAACTGTAGGCCAGTTTAAATGACGTAACAATAAACACACATTACAAAGTCAGGAATGGATTACGTCTAATCGTGGAGTACGATAGGGTGTTGGTTGTTACATCAGAAAGTTTATAAACGGAATGGAATAATATCAAGAAATAAATAAGTAGGGCTGAGTGTTGTAAAATATGGTACAGGTTGTCACAGGATCAGGTTTGTCAGCTATATTTTCAGGCCTATGATTATTTTCAGGACATAGGTATAGGTAAGGCGATAACGATAAAAAGTAGGTACTTATGTGCATATTAATAAGTTTGTCTCATGATTAAGATTAGTAAGTGTGTCTCATGTGGTATCATGTATTTATTTATAGGTGGTGCTAGCGCTAACCCCTGAATAGACGAATGTAAAAAGACCCAAAGGCATTTAATTGTTCTCCTCGTCATTGCGATAATTTTTTTATTCTCTAGACTATACCTGGTATAGGAGATATTGGAGGTCAAAGTTCCAACGTTTTCGCGTTTTTTAAAAATACTTACGAGTGTAAGATTTTTACTTTCAACGCCTCCACGACCCCCGTACTATTCAATCTATATATTTCTTCCATTCAAAATTAGTACCTAACTGCATGAGCACTAAAAAATAAGAATGCCTGTATTAAATAACGTTTTCGTGGAAATGATAATTTATTAATAAGTTGGCTATGATTTTATGAATAACAGACAGGTAATGGTACAGAAGATATGAAGACAGTAAGGCAGTGCAATGATTCATGAATGAATATGATAACTGTGATATAGATAGAGACAGCTGATAAGAGTTGATGGTGACAAACCGACGGAGCTCAATGGACAGCTATCAGTAGCTGTATCTACTATCTCCTTAACAATAAGACATAACACCCAATCTCTATGCCTATAAAACATCCGGTGACTAACGGACTCACTGATTGAGTAATAATACGCTTTGGTATTATCATACCTACATTCTCGTATGTAGTCCAGGCCCGGCAGTCTCGACAGAGATAACGACAAAATCGCTAACTTTCGATCGCTGATTACTAACGAATAAATTCGGTTGCCATAATGTTGCTTGCGAATAATAAAAGTCTCTACATCCTAGACGCATTTCTCGTAAGCATAATTATTGCAACAAACTTTATTCGTTAGTAATCAGCGCTCGAAAGTTAGCGATTTTGTCGTTATCTCTGTCGAGACGCCGGCCCAGGGATGTTACGGAGCTCCGATTCCGATTAGTCGGAACTTCCGATTGTTTTTGAACCTCCGATTCCGATACTTACCTGTTCCGAAACTTTTCAATCGGAGGTAATCGGAGGTCGATGCCTTGCGGCGGGCGGCGGCATACGGCCGCGGTCAACGCGCTTAAACCTGTTTATACTTGTACCACGGGGATAGACCCTCGTAACGTGCTTTCTGTCGATTTAAATTACCAGCATACTTACAAGTACAGACGCCAGCAGGTCAACTTACCCGAATCTATCAAATTTTGATAATCGAACGTGAACCTTCCAACTTTGTAATTACTTATTGATTTTTTTTTCAACGCCTCGTCAGGCGTTCTATTGTTTGTATTTGAAATTAAAAAGACTGATTAGCAATGTATTTATTACTAGCTGACCCACGCAACTTCGTCTGCGTCACATAAGAGAGAAAAACGAAAGGAAAAAAAATCCCCGTTTTTGCAACATTTTTCATTCCTGCTCCGCTCCTAATAATCGTAGCGTGATGTTATATAGCTTAAAGCCTTCCTCGGTAAATGGACTATCCAACAAAAAAAAAATTCAATTCGAGCCGGTAGTTCCTGAGATTAGCGCGTTCAACCAAACAAACAAACACTTCTGCTTTAAAATATTAGTATAGATTTTATTTAATTAATTAACCCTACTTTCTCACTTATTCTCTTCTTCAGCATCCGCCTCCGATTCCGAATCCGATTCCTGTTCCGATTTCGATATATTAAATCCAAAACCTCCGATTCCGATTCCGGTTCCGATAACATCACATCCGTTACATCCCTGGCTATGTACATACAAAGAAACACTTAGGTAAAAGTGACCCTGGAGGCCCAGCTACATACTTATGTCATTAGGGCCTCAACTCAATATAATGTCGCTGTTCTTCAGCTGCAGCCCACTTTACAGATTCACTGACTGAAAATGTCATATGGCTGACCTTGAAGATATTTCATCTCATGTATCTTATTTAAGTACCTTCTTAAATTAGTACTTTATACGTTCGGCAGTGCTATAGCTACTCAAAAATATCTTGGTTTTATAACACTCTGTAATGTATATGTCACCGTAAAACCAACCCGCTAGAGAGATTACAATCTAACATGTAAAGTTTACAATCTCGCTAGAGTCTAGCGAGATTGTAAACTTTCGAAATATTGTCAACTGAACATACTGCTTACAATATAACGCTTTGTTTTTCGCTAGATTGTAATCTATCAAAGTGAAACATTTCACAATATTACGGTTTCACTTCGATAGATTACAATCTACCGAAAAATAGTGCGTTATATTTTAAGCAGTATGCTCGTTTGACAATCTTTCGAGAGTTTACAATCTCTCTAGTTATATTACAATCTAAAGTGTTTGACAATTTTATGGTGACACTAGCGGACGTCCCGCGGTTTCACCCGCATAGTTCCCGTTCCCGTGGGAGTACGGGGATAAAATATATCCTATGTTACTCGTGGATAATGTAGCTTTCGAATGGTGAAAGAATTTTTAAAAACGGTCCAGTAGTTTTTAAGCCTATTCATTACAACCAAACAAACAAACAAACAAAGTTTTCCTCTTTATAATATTATAGTCTAGATAGTCTAGAAGTCTAGATAATATATACTGTTACTGTTAGCCTGCGTCATCCCACTGCTGGGCTGGCCTCTACCGATGACTTTCAGCTTTTCTATCCAGGGCTAATGTGTACCACTGGTTTTATCCAGGTCGTCCCGCACGTCTTCTGCGAGGTCTGCCGCGACGCCTTCTGTTTGTGTCAGTACACCAGAAACCATCGGGCATGCGGCAGACGTGGCCAGCCCAGTCCCACTTCAGTTTGTAGGTTAGTTTGACGAGTAGAATGCTGCGCTCCATTGCACGCTGGCAGACCTTGAGTTTGGACTTTTGATTATTTGTCAAAGACATTGGTCTTTGACAAATAATCCACAAAAAAGACTAAGCTTGGGGATTGCCCCAAGCTTAGTCTTTTTTGCGGATCCCAGAATCACCGATGACATGACACGACATGATCGTCTTAATGGGAAGAATGCACAATATGTCCATGATTTTTCGCTTTAGTGACAAAAGGCTTTAGTGACAAGCTCCTTCATGGACCAGCTACTGCAGTAGCTCATCCAGGCATTTTCGGTTCGTCTTGCGAGTTCCTTGTCTTGCTTGGACGGGAAAGAAACTAACTGGCCCAAGTTGATAAAAGTTTGCCACCGTCCTCCGAAAGAAATGTTAATTTCCATTTTTAACCAACTAAAAATAAAACAAAGGTCACCGACTTCAGAAGCTAAAGTTATTTTTCAATTTTTTGTTTTTTTTTTGAAGTCGGTTTTTTTTTTAATTAAATTTTCAAGAAAGACTTTTAAGTCTTTATTTAAAGACTGTAAAAAATTAACACAACAAAAAAACAGCCAAATCGGTCGATCTCAAATGATGATCCTGAAATAATAATGCGGCAATTAATTATTATTTACGAGTACATCTATCTTCTAGTATACAGGGTTACTGGTAATTCGACGTATTCTATGCAGGACGTCATAGAGGGTATAATGCAAGAAATTAAGCCACCAAATGTGCCGAAATTCAGTGGCTTTTGAGTTAGGTTGATTTTATGTTATTTGTGAAAAAATCCAGATGAAATCATTTAAATTAAACAATCAATATCAATCACACCAGTAAAGCTGTGTGTAATTTTGTCACCGAACATTTAACTACGAGAGCCCTTGTCCAAAATGTTTGACTCAACGACCATAACGTTTTATGATCAAATCCGTAAAAATATTACATTGGCTATTGTGATTCCAAAAATACAAGAATAACTTCATTTACTTTGCCTGACCGCGTTTTCAAAAAAGCTAATTTTTTTTTATCATGTCCGTCTGATTTGATTTAAATACTGCAGAACAGTATGTAGTTAATCATCATCATCATCATCATCATCTCAGCCGAAAGACGCCCACTGCTGGACATAGGCCTCCCCCAAGTGTCGCCACATTGACCGGTCCGGTCATGTAGTTAATGATAGATTTTAAATATCGAAAACACAATTTTCGGACACCAGAGCGTCGTACGTTCCCAGCAGACCTTGTGAGAAAATTGAAAATGAGCCAAAAAAACTTATTGCAAACAGTCTGAAAATCTTATTTTCGACTGACATTGGTCAGTCGTTGCGAATATTTAATTTTTGACATACTTATTGTTTAGGAATCTTAGTAAGTCTTGTACATGAACAAGCAATTGCGATAGGTTTATGGGTGGAGGTTGCCTAACTAAGTATACAATGTACATTATCGCGATATACTTTGGCAACCTAAAACGATTATGGTCTTGGCGTAACTTTATTTGACATTAATATTTTTTATTCGGTAAACTATAACTTAAAAAATATTCATCATCATGAAAGTCGGTCTCCTAGAATATTTAATTGAGTGCGCGAACAGAGAATGCGTGTTCGCTGACACAAGTCAGCTACTACGTGTGCTCTCACAAATGTGCACGAACATTTCGGTGAACACGCGCACATTTTGTTCATGGTCACTAGAACGAGTCCACCGAAAGAAACATGTAGCACGTAACACTTTGCATACAACATTATCCAGCTGTATATCTATCACGTACGAGATACAAAAGCTAATAAATTGATACCTACATCCAATCCTGATAATTGTAACGCGTGGGAAACTGCGAGTGCCGTGGACCTTTTTGGGTTTTTGTTTTTTTTTTTCAGATGGGAAAACATCAAATCTGTCCCGCTCTTGGCGGAGCGGAAGGGAGTGTCAGAGACTTGATGTACTGACTAAAACCGTTCTGAGCCCTTTATGTTCCAGTGCCGCGGTATCTCTTTCGAACAGTCCTGCAGCCCCGGCAGGCATCGGCCCTTGTGGACCCCTTCCGGTTTGCGGACATCTCTATGAGGCGCGCGAGGAACACGAGGGACGGCGAGCTAGCCTATAACTCACCGTCCACAGGCCCGCGCCTGCAGTGGCCGGAAGCCATCACGTGACCCGCGACGCCAGGTGCGTCTCCCGCGGCGGCTGGGGCTCTCTCCCTCTCACATTCCACCACCTCCTTCCTAGCATGATGATGCTATAGCGAAGATGATGCTAGAAGGAGTTGACAGTTTCCGCTCCGGCTTCTGCTCTCGCAGCAGCAACGGAGCAGATCTCTCCTTGACAGCCGTGGACAAGGCGATAATCGACAGAAGGGGTGCCTGGGAGGTGGTAGCCTCCTTCTGCGAGGATGAAGACTTTCTCGCTGACGCGATTCGTCGCAGGAAGACAGGGTGGCATAATTAACCGTCTCCCGGGATGGTTAGGCATTTTACATAATTTGAAAAAAAAAATAAGAGTGCAGTGGGTGAAGTCGAGCTGTGGATGATGATTGCGGTTGGGTTTGTACCCATGACCTAGCGCCACCGAAAGCGTGCCGAAAGTACCTAAATAAGGAATATAATACGGTAGATGAGTCTGGATGTACGCTCTCCCAAGCATTTTGAATAAAGAAATAGCCAAAAAATTGAAAACGAAAAACCTCGACAGCTGAAAAACATCTAAAAAATTTACTTTACCGTTGAAAAGTCTAGAATGAAAGAGAGGTAGGATACGTGTACGCGCCCACTCTCAGACACGTAACTCATTGTCTCGGCGCTTTTCTGGTGGTCGCCACTGTTGATTCAGGCTTTCAGGAGTTACAGTGGTTTGGGAATAGTTTGGAGTAGTTAACTGTAATAGGTGGGCTTGTCCCAATAAAAAAAGCACGGTTACTTTGTACTTTAACTAAGTCGTTTTAACACATAAATTACAAGTTACAGAAAACATGACTAGGCCATCATCTGGCTACCGGTAACCCTGGTAAAACTGGTTGTCTGATTTTCGGCCCATTGACTACCTTTAACGAGAAACAACTGTCGAACGGCTTAACTTAAGCTGCTTTCCGAGACACGGAGAAAACTCTGTATACATGTAATAGATGTCCATCCTCCCGTCCTGCGTGCGAGCGCTGGTTGTCCTTGAATCTTCAATCTTGGTTTTTCGATGGCCCATGGCTAACGTTACAGCCACGTGAGTCCATCTGGACTCACGTGGCTGTAACGTCAGCCATGGGCTCCTGAAAGAAAACATGACTACGTCAGAAAAACTGTAATTACCATAAAGTTACTGCTTTCTTCAGTTAATTCTCACTCAAACGTAGGATCACAGGTTCGAATCCCGAAACTTTTTTGCATATAACTTTTTTTTAATATTTCAACATGCAACACAAAATAGAGAACACGTCAAAATAAACCCACAGATTAAAAATATTAAATGTCATTCTTATTAGTTCCGCTCGAAAACCCTTTATGGACCATTAAATTGAGTTTTCTTATTTTAGAATTTGCCAAATACTATTCAAAATTTAAGGCAAAAAAACGTCTTTAAATGTAAAATACGTTTTAAAAGATAAATAACTTGTAATGCGTTTCATTTCATATTAATTCTTTGACTCTTCAGACAAAATTGACGTTGTGTTAATTTTAAAATCGTGTCATGACTTTCAAAGACTACAATATATATAATGATGACTTTCGAACAGTCGCAGTGGGTGTTGAATGTTGATTTGTTATTGATCATCTGAAATAAAATAAAATTGCAAATTAAATAACACAATAATGGTTATATACGGTGTTTACATCGTGAGCAAGTCTGGTGGCCTTATATTTAACTATGACCATAACATTCCTCGCGTGGAGGCGGAGAAAACCTTCGGATATCCGCTCGACATCAAGTTGCAGTATGAAAATAAGAAAATTATCGTTGCTTTCGGACAACGAGATGGAATAAATGGTACGTAGTTATGTATTTAAGATTCTTGTTGAGTCATTCTATCTTTCGAATAATGTTGTTCTGTAGGAAAGCTCTAAATTTCCCATGAAAATTAAAACTTCTCATCACCATCGTCTCGCTCTTGTATCCTTCTACAAATATACTTCATAATATTTCAGTCGGACACGTCCTGCTCTCCGTGAATGGCACGCCTGTGTCGGGCCGCACAACTGAAGATGGCAGAGATGTGTTTGAAGTTATAGAAACTAAGGTAATCAATTATTTTACGCAAATGTTATAATTATGGTTCACAGAGGGTTTTAGTAGGTGCTGTAACTCTCTTTGTAAGCCATTGCAACCTCTTATACACACAGCAGTGGCAGAATCAAATACTATAATAAAACTAACATGCTTCTTAAATAAATTACAGTAATAAGAAAAATTTCGTTAAAATAAGAGACAACCTAAAATAAAACAGACCCATTTCATCATGATTATAATCCTATTCTTTACAATTTCAGGAGAACTACCCCCTAAGCCTAAGATTTGGGCGTGCGCGAGCTACCACCAATGAGAAGATAGTGTTAGCTAGCATGTTCTACCCGCTGTTTGCCCTCGCCAGCCAGCTGAGTCCCATCCCCAAGTGTTCAGGCATTGAGTCCTTAACCGCGGACTCCTTCAAACTATCCTGTTTTCAGACATTAACAGGTGACTATTGTTTGCTGTTCAACTTTCTAATCTGAGAGAATAGCTCCAGATACGTGTAGATCTATGATTAGGTACCTACTTTAATTTTACTAGTTAAAACCAAATTATTTAGACTACACTCATAGAATAGAATCTAAAGCTTATTTTTTCAATTTTATGGTTTTTTTTTCTTTATGGAATAAAAACTATTCATCTGTTGAGAGGAGTATTTTATAGCCTATGCCTATTTTGTGCACTGAAAATAAAATTCAGAGAACAGAATGATGATGTGTGTGATAGAACTGAATATCACTTTTTATCCTTAGTTCAGGTTGATACTAACTTTTGACTGTGCCACTTGTCCCACACCTGGGCAGAGCTCTGTCACTCCGTGTGTAGGCATGAGATAATTACCTACCGCTTTGCGCATATTGAATATGAAAGTTCGGTAGGGCTGTCGCGCTAATTTTTCTCACTTTTTCGACTGGTGGATTGCCTCGCGCGTCGCGAACCTACTCGTACTTCGTGTTTGTTAACCCTTTAACGGTTATAAGGATCTAGATGAGATAGAAAGATTTGGTTTTCGGATTTGTGTTACTTATGATGCCTAAAATAAAAATAGATATGTATATTTTTTTTTAACTTTTTTTTTGCTTTTGCTTTAAAGCATTGAGCCTACAACTAAGGAAACATTATTGGCTTCTATCAAAAAAATCAAAGCTCTCTCTGGAAAATAAGCTCAGGATTTATAAATGTATCATAATGCCAATCTGGACATACGGAATACAGCTGTGGGGCACGGCAGCCAACTCAAACATTGACATACTCCAAAGGTTTCAATCAAAAATGCTTAGGATTATAACTAATGCACCATGGTACATGACTAACGAGAGCTTACATCGGGACTTAAAAATACTAAAGGTTAAAGAACAAATCACGCAAGCAGTCAGTGCCTACAGAAATAGAATTACTACTCATCCCAATAAACTGGCATCGAATTTGATGAAAACCAAGTCATTCAAGAGGCTTAAAAGGCAAACCCCACAAGACCTGATGCTGTGACAGCTGACACACCATAAAACGGACTGATATGGATGCACCACTGGGCGCATACCAAGCATGACTAAACCAAAATTAACAGAAAAGATGCTTAATGTCAGCCAATGGACAGATCGCATTAAAATTGTAAAAAAAAAAAACTTTTTTTTTAATTGGTGGTAAGAATATTCCCTCTACCTGTTTGAGAGTAATGAAATAGCGGTAAGTATGTTTTTTAAAGAAACTAAAAAAACAACATAAATCTTACATAATAGCTTTATTAACTGACTGATTGATTAATCATTATTAATGAAAATGACAAGCCGAATAAACTGTTGCGTGTATGGATGTTTTTACATTTAATAAATGTAGAAAAAAAAATTGGGAAGGCAAGAAATATATGAGATATTATATTTAAGTAAAACAAATGTAATTATATAAGGTTTTAATTAACATTTAAATAATAACACATTAAAATACAAAAATGTTGGTAGTATTTCATTTTTAGTACTTGTGGCAGCCCTACCAACGACCATACAGCCTATAGACTCCTAATAACAGGCGACCGATGTCTGTCAACACATTAGGGGTATAAATCTTATAGCCGTCGTCACTCACCGAGTTCGAATTAGTTTCGACCACTTCTGTGAGCCGCAAACACTTCCGCATTACTCCTTTAAAAAATCGAGAAAATAGACATAATATGGCCCCGTGTATAATACGTTGGTGTGATAAAGAAAGCCGGACTTCAAGTTTCCTGAAAGACGGTATCACATTTCATCGGTAATTTAAAAGTTCCATAATCTAAAATTTCTGACAATATTTATCGGAGTTCATCTTATACTGGTCATACTGGATGTCTTTTATGATTGCGTCCCTTTCTTTTGGAAGTACTTTTTTCTCTATCTCTTTTCCTCGATGTTACGTTAACATAATTAGTGATGTTCCAAATCGTACGACCACCTCTGTTGTCGATAAAGTAAAAAATAAAACCTATAACTATTTATTTATGCAAAAAACATATTTTTAATAATTAAAAATTACAACATTTATTTATTTATTAATATGTTCATGGTATTTTACCGAAGATTGTTTTATCCCTATGAAAAACCGTCGCCGCCTACTAAGTTCATATAAGTTCAGATATTTTACCTACATGATTCAATCGTACCTAATTAGAATAAAGAAGGTAATTTAATGCAAGTAAAGTATGTAAAACATATTTTATTATGCCTACAGTTAATAAATATCGATACTTTCTTGTTTGATTTAAAACTGTCCCATCCCTAGTGAAATGCAATGACCTTGAATTGGCCAATCAGAACGCAGTACCCCGTCCCCCTCGCGTACCTCGTACCTCAGCGAGTTGACAGAACAGTTTTTGTGCGTTAGATCGTGTATTAGGCGTCTATAGGCTGTATGGTCGTTGAGCCCTACCGACTGACCATTACGCATCGAGACGCCGAATAACATACGCTAACGCGTGGCGTCACGGTACAATTTAGATCGAGCGTGCGCAGTTTAGGTATTTAAAATGTCGGCTTTCTTCAAGATCAAAGGAGTGCAACCACTGCTTCCTTCTTTATTGAAATTCAGACTTATCATAATATGTTACGTCTTGTTACTTTCAGGTGTAAAGTTCATAATAGTGACAGACCCCAACATGCAAGGCGCAGAAGTCGTCCTGAAGAGGATCTACGAGTTATATTCGGACTACGCGCTCAAGAACCCTTTCTACTCGCTGGAGATGCCGATCCGGTGCGAGCTCTTCGACACGTCGCTGCACACGCTGCTCGAGCTCGTGGAGAAGTCCGGCACGGCCAACTTATAGTCGCGGCCTTACTTACTACTGTACAGCCAACTTAAATGTTAATAATTATTGATATTAAAACTATGTTTAATTTAATGTTATTTCTTGTTGATAAGTTTTTGTGCTTGATACTTGTGGCAGGTATATTTATTTGTATGCTTTTGTGTAAGTATGTTATAAGAATAATGATCAATTGAAGCAGTATGATATCAAAATAGAAATTATATTTCCCAAATTAGAAGAACCTGTATGTACTGATTTATATTTTTACACGGATAGAGAAACGAAAGACATTATTAGTTTACAATAAAAAATTTATTGATATAATAATTATTTATTTTTAACAATTCAAATAGGGCCTGAGCCCCGGGCCGCTCCCGCGACCCGCACAAGTCTATAGATATCGTATCGTTAATAACCGAACACTCCAACCTTTGTACTTGCTACGTTCACACACACACACGCACATTATTGCCTGATATTTGGTTCAGAAGAGCTCCGCGCAGACTGCCCGCCTCCCCCCCCCCCCTCTCGCCCTCGAGTGACGTCACGACCGCTCTAGTACATCTACGTAAAATACCGTGACTTCCGAATAGATGCGCTAAGCTCATAGTCGTCGATGGCGCACGTCAGCGTGGCGGGTGAGGCATTGTGCGAACTACAAAAGCTAAATATTAGTATCTCTAAAAATACAGTAAAATCAATCAAAAAGAAATAGTGTTATAAAGGGCTGATCATAATTTCCCCGCAAGCGTGGCGCCTGCGCGGCAGCTCGTGGACTATGTACAGACGGACGATCTCGGTCAGGTAGGTCGCACTACACACGGTACGTCGGTACGTCGGTACGTCGGTACGTCGGTACGGCGCGCGGCGTCGCCTGACTGCTGCTGACTGCTGGTGTGCTTCGCCGCTTCATGACCATAATTCAGCAGTTGCCGACTCACAGCGAAGTAGGCAAACTAAACTATGTTTATCGACTTAATGTCTCTTGCCAAAAACAAGTATTACATTAGTGCACTGTACACACGTATTTCGAATAAGCAATCTTATATCCAATACACACTAAAAAGGAAACCCACATTTACAAATATTAAGAGCTGTACATGCATAAGTTCGCTACCAGCTGACCCGCTGTGGACCAATCAGGTTGTTTGATTATAAGGACAGTCTCCTGATTGGCCGGTTATGTGTTATCAGTCAGCTGTGGCGCTGGACAGAACATGTCAAGTATAACGGCTTTGTCAAAGAATACAACCTCAGGAGAGATTCAGTGGTCGGTATAAAAATAGAGCCGTGAGCGGTCACCGCTACAAAATATACCCTCTGCTTGCTATAACTATGGTTCTGCTTAACACAATGCACGCTATCAGCACTTGACAGAACATCTGGCGAACGCTAAGATCGCATCACGCAAACGACTATCTAGATTTGGTTACGTCGCAAGTTAGTTAAAATACACAACGTATCACATAGAAGCCTATCTATCTATTCAGGACCGCTGTACGTAGTCAAAACTTTAAGTTCAATACAGTTCATCCAGACAATTATTAGAACTTGGCACGCTGACGTTGGTTCAGTCCTGAAAACGTACATCGTGGTGTGAGCAGATCAAAGTCTTAATTAATTTTAATCCGAAGAGACCTAAATAAGTAATATCCTAGTAGTGGGCGAGCGGCGAGCGGCGCGGGCGCAGGGAGTGCTATGCCTATACTTACATTAGTCCAACCTTAATTTAGTGATCAATATTTTACGTTATTTCTACGCTAACCAAAATATAATGTTATCGCTCCAAACAAATCAAACATAGAAATGTGCGACCATTTGCATAAAATAGTTTTTTTTTTTTTTTTTATCAAACGTAATATAGCCCTGCGGTTCTCAACCTAAAATATATCCATCAATAAAACTCTGTATGGCTGCCACACATTGTGGCGAATTATTTTGTATTAAATCTGTTCCACGTCCTAATCCTAGCTTACAAAACTGTCATCGTCCTCATCCTTACGTTACGCTACGCCACTAGAGCCCTACGCTACGTGACGTCACACTCCCCCCCCTCGCCCGCACACCGCGCTGAGTATGCGAAGTGTTCCACACACGTCGTCTCTCACACGATACATTACAATCTCTTCAAATCCCGCTTTCATACATTTGCATCACTTCATCGTAGATGTCCCGATGTTCTGGATCCGAGTGTACCGCGGACCCCCCGCCTCCAGTACCCACACACCATCGTTACATATAATTTACAGTCACATATCATAGTAAAATCTATAAAAGTTACACAATTCAGTAGTTGATACCATACAATAGAAATGCGAGTCATAAGTCGCTAAGGTAGGAGTCGTCCCGCGGCGTCGCTTCACAGATTATCAGACGCCGGTGACGTAGTGAGGGCTGTTATGTATACACTGCACTCTAGTCTATCGGTCGATACAATGAATACGTACTGCATTAACGTACACTCACGAACCTATGCGACGCAGTTCCAGCTCCGGTTTCGTACACTTCCGAGCCGAAAACTACACACTACTCGAAAATCTTACATTGGAACCGGTCATTGCGTAGGTGACCTCAGTCGTATGGGAATAAAGAGTTTAAGTTATTTTTTCCAGAGTATTCCCATAGAACTAAACTAAGCTACTGGCCGGGTAAATCTGCAGTGCACGATTATATTGGGTGTGCCGGAGTACACCAATAGTTCATGGATGCAGGGTATCGCAGTGTGTGCCTACTGCAGGTCCTGGGAGCCCGACGCGGCGCCGGCGGCCGGGATGTCCAGAGAGAGCTTGCAGTGCAGCGACTTGCACTTCTTCTGGCATATCACACCCGGCGGACACCGCGTCCCTGCAACACACACGACTCATTCAAATATTGGTCGGTAGTCACGTGGCACTAGCGATAGATGTCACTGATAACGCACCCTTATACTAGGACTGGTGAGTCCTCGGCCCCCACAGACGCAGCGAGTAGTCGTCGCTGGCGGAGACGAGTACGTCGTGGTGCACCGGGTTCCACGACACGCAGTTCACGCAGCGCGTGTGACCCGACACCACTGCGATGGGCTCCTCGCCGTTTATGTGCCAGATGTACACCTGAAATGCACAAACCATTTATTAGGTAAAAAGTCAAAATTCTATCATGCATTTAACATCTTTGATGCCACAGACAAAATTTGTCTTTCAGTCTCTTTTTCAGTGATATTGTACACTCTGAACTTGAGAATTGCGCCAAGTATATAAAAGTAATGTAAGTATAATATACGGCATTCTGCGGGTAAGGCGAACGTTACCTCTTATATAAAAAGACTCAATAATACCTTATTGTCCTCGCTGCCCGAAGCAATGAAGTCCTGGTGCGCTCCGCCGAAGCAGGCGTGTATGGTGAAGTGTCCCTGACTGAGGCCGCGGAACCGACGGACTAGTGCACGCGCACCTGCGACATATACACATTTTAGATGATACTACTTTATTGCTGGGGTTCTTAAATCCTACAGCGAGCTAAACCGAACAACACGAGACAGAGAGTTATCCATGGTCATGAAGTGGAAATAAGACCAGCTTACTGTTTAGTGGGATAATCTGAGATAAGCCTCAGGTAAGCCAACTTAGGGCCGGTATTTCAATAGTGACTTATCTCGAAGTGATCCAGGATTAAATTTAAGAACGACTTATGTGTATTTCAATATTGGATTAAAGTTAAGCGGCAAATAAAGTCCACCCTAACTAGCCTTAATCTAAGTGACAGATTTCTGTCGCTTAAGTTCCGATCTGAGATTAGCATGTTGACCTCAAAAAAAAGTTGCTTTATGGTTAATAATTCTGACCCGCAAAAAGGTTTTTGTGCCGCATATAGAATATTTTGTAAGTTGATAAAATGATAAAAAAGGCTGTGAGGAATCTATCTACATACATGTAGGTACAGATATTCTTGCGAAATATTATCTCGTAGTAGGCCATTTGATTTCGTCTCATAACTTTTCCCAGCACAACGTATGCTGTACGTTTCGTTAAGGTGCCGGTGGAGTGTGCGTCGTTCATACAAACGTAGTACCAAAATAATTCGTAAACCAAACATATTCTTAAGAAAGTGTGTATTTATATCGATTGGATTACATAATATCTAGGTTCCCAAATATATATTTTGAAAGGACAACGATATTTAGAGGAAATATGAGGAATTTAAAATTTCCATAGAAAACTTATTTTTCTCATAACTCTTGTTTAAATCAATGTCCATTCATAATATATATTTGGGAACCTAGATATTATGTAATTCAATCGAAATAAATACACACTTCCTTAAGAATATGTTTGATTTACGAATTATTTTGGTATTACGTTTGTATGAACGACGCACGCTCCGCCGGCCCCTTAAACGAAATCGGTCGTAAAATTCACCTTCATTCCATTTCTGGAAATTAGTCTCTCATGTTCTATAAATTCGTATACGTCGTGGGGTCGTAGAATAATTGATAAACTCAATAATATCTTCATCATCACTGCTCGAGCTAAAAGTAAAGTTACTGAACAAAAAACATTTTAGAGTTGAGTAATTGGCAAGTTGTAAAATCGTAGAGAAAGAGCGAAAACGGTAGGCAGGTACTTACTTGATACTACTCAATTGTTCAGACAACTCAACAATGTCGTGAACTTAAAACTTTTTTCTTCGAACTTTTTAAAACTTGAAAAAAATAAACAATGTAGTAGGATGACAACAGAAACTATACTCAAATGACATATTCTGTTTATTAAGTTGCAATATTGCGATTTATCCTAGATTAGTTAAGGCGAGGAAGATCCGGATTGAAATACACTTCTGTCTTCTAAAAATGACACTTAGCTTAAATGCAGGACTTAACTTAAGCAATAAGTTAAGGTGACATTGAAATACCGGCCCTTAAAATCTACCGGGAAATAAACTGTGAAAAAGCTCGCAGCAGCAGCTAGATTTTATTTATTACAGAATAGGCGTGCTCTCGACCTCGACCACGCCTGATGGAAAGCGATGGATGAGGTCTTTGATGGAACGAGTGTGCCCAGAAGATGCCTGTTCACGCTTGCTTTGAAGGCAGACGTGTTAAACCTTTACACACATTCGCCCCAAGCGCAATAGTGCCCATCTATACGCTTACGCTACCGTGGTCACTGTCAGGAGAGGATAAACAGAGAACCCCAAATCTACATTCTGGACGATTAATTCCAAGGACCAAAGTTCGGCTTTTTGTTTGACCTGGTTTAAACCCGTGAGGACCGTTGCCGCGCCACTTGGTGGCGGCACACGCCACTGACGAGTCACCTGGCTCCACTACCGCCTACCCTGCGGATCCTACACCCTGCTCCTCGGCTCCAGCTACGCGCAAGGCAGGGCAGTACTTGTCGCGCCTACCTTCATAAAACGGGAAAAATTATGGCGGGCTTACAGTGATCCACGACCTATTAATATTTTTTCATGAAATTGTTTGTGAGTTTTTTTGTTCTCTAATCAGCTTTCCATAACTCCAACGCTTCAGTGGGTGGGAAGGAACACAGATGCAGGCAGAGAGATCCACAATTTGGCAGTGAGCATAATAAAATAGATGGTGGGTGTAGTGAGGTCGCTGGTAGTGAGTTACTCACGTATGTCCCACAGATGCACGCCCTGGTTGGCGACGTTGAGCAGCAGCAGCGTGTCGGCCGAGTTCAGCGTCATCGCCATCACTGCGTGCTCCTCCTGGATGCTGCAACACAACCGAACCTTACACCATCATCATCATCTCACGTGGTGACGTCCACTTCCCTTAGCTGTCCCATCATGAAGTTATTCATTTGATTTTACTCTAATTTTGTCAACATCAGACCAATGCGTTTTATCCGGGAAGTAAAATTTCACATCTTTCCCACAAAACTCTAAATTATTTCCAAGTTAATAGTAATTAGATAAAGTTAAAGCATCATTTTTGTTATGTACTGTTTGTGGACGTTTGAATGAAAGATTTCACTAATATTAAAACTAATTATGGTGTCCTTAAATTATGTGCAAATAGCGTTTTTGGTGAATTTGTTAGTATTAATATTGAGAATATTAATTATTCGAAATTTGGTGGTGGAAGGGCACGAAGTTTGCACCACAGGTGACCCCCCACAGAGAGAAAACTATCTTTTTTACACTTATTGCTCAAAACCTTTGATGTTTTGAATTGCCTAGAGTCGTTAATTTGCAATTTTCATTATAAAAGTAAGCACGCACAGCTGGTTGTCATAGCTCCACTTTAAGTGTGTTATCATCGCGCGTATTTTCGAAGATTGACGATTAAAGCAAAAGCGTGTACTTTTTCGGGGAAATCTGTACAAGTTCTCAATTGAGGAAAATTAAACTACAGATACGGACTACCAGGGTCGTTCATAACTCAGAGATCTACATTATACGACAGCTAAGGGAAAACAAACCACAGATGAAGTTTGTGGCAGAGCTGCCGCTGAGCGGTCGTTACCAAAGGGGCATTACCTGTTCTTAGTAACGTCTTTCCTGTGGCGAGCACTGCGGAAAACGAAATGATGATTACAGGATGATCTATGCGTCGTACACAACGAGTCACGAGACTCGACAAAGCGATGTTGTTGGAAATTATAAAAAAAAAACGGGCATTATTTTCACGTGAGAAAATAAAGATAGGAAGTATGAACTACTACATTTGCTACTAAATATCTAGCTCCAAATTGGTGATTTCTTTGGTTTCAAGATTTGCAATGGTTTGGTGTAGTGAAACTGAAATTTCGACGCACGAATCACACATAAGATATGCAGTGATAATTTCACGTTCTCAGGTGTGTTTCGCTTATTTATATTTACAACTCACAATGACATGTCAATCACATTGTGACATTACTTTTGTTGCCTCACTCCTTATTTTCAAAGCAAGAATGATCTAAAACGAAATAGCCATATTTGACGACTATCTCGGTTAATGGTAAGCGATGATATGGTCGACGATGGAGCGTGCCTAGAAAAAGATTCCAAATGGCAGTTCAAGAAATTCACCTCAATCAGCTTTGTTATTCTTTCTTTCAGTTGAAAGTGTGTCAGTCGAGTCATAAGTGCACCGAACTGCCAATTCCTCGTTTGTTGAGAAGCTCCCTCTAAGTCCCAGACGAAGGCGACGCGTGTTTACGTGCGTGCGTGTTGTTACGATTCCGTGATGTGTGTGTGTACTCACAGGTTCCGGTCGGTGAAGTCGTAGTTCCGCACGCGGTGGTGTGTGTGTGTACTCACAGGTTCCGGTCGGTGAAGTCGTAGTTCCGCACGCGGTGGTGTGTGTGTGTGTACTCACAGGTTCCGGTCGGTGAAGTCGTAGTTCCGCACGCGGTGGTGTGTGTGTGTACTCACAGGTTCCGGTCGGTGAGGTCGGTGAAGTCGTAGTTCCGCACGCGGTGGTGTGTGTGTGTACTCACAGGTTCCGGGCGGTTAGGTCGGTGAAGTCGTAGTTCCGCACGCGGTGGTGTGTGTGTGTACTCACAGGTTCCAGTCGGTGAGGTCGGTGAAGTCGTAGTTCCGCACGCGGTGGTGTGTGTGTGCACTCACAGGTTCCGGTCGGTGAAGTCGTAGTTCCGCACGCGGTGGTGTGTGTGTGTACTCACAGGTTCCAGTCGGTGAGGTCGGTGAAGTCGTAGTTCCGCACGCGGTGGTGTGTGTGTGTACTCACAGGTTCCGGTCGGTGAGGTCGGCGAAGTCGTAGTTCCGCACGCGGTGGTGTGTGTGTGTACTCACAGGTTCCGGGCGGTTAGGTCGGTGAAGTCGTAGTTCCGCACGCGGTGGTGTGTGTGTGTACTCACAGGTTCCAGTCGGTGAGGTCGGTGAAGTCGTAGTTCCGCACGCGGTGGTGTGTGTGTGCACTCACAGGTTCCGGTCGGTGAAGTCGTAGTTCCGCACGCGGTGGTGTGTGTGTGTACTCACAGGTTCCGGGCGGTTAGGTCAGTGAAGTCGTAGTTCCGCACGCGGTGGTGTGTGTGTGTACTCACAGGTTCCAGTCGGTGAGGTCGGTGAAGTCGTAGTTCCGCACGCGGTGGTGTGTGTGTGCACTCACAGGTTCCGGTCGGTGAAGTCGTAGTTCCGCACGCGGTGGTGTGTGTGTGTACTCACAGGTTCCGGTCGGTGAAGTCGTAGTTCCGCACGCGGTGGTGTGTGTGTGTACTCACAGGTTCCGGTCGGTGAGGTCGGTGAAGTCGTAGTTCCGCACGCGGTGGTGTGTGTGTGTACTCACAGGTTCCGGGCGGTTAGGTCGGTGAAGTCGTAGTTCCGCACGCGGTGGTGTGTGTGTGTACTCACAGGTTCCAGTCGGTGAGGTCGGTGAAGTCGTAGTTCCGCACGCGGTGGTGTGTGTGTGCACTCACAGGTTCCGGTCGGTGAAGTCGTAGTTCCGCACGCGGTGGTGTGTGTGTGTACTCACAGGTTCCGGGCGGTTAGGTCGGTGAAGTCGTAGTTCCGCACGCGGTGGTGTGTGTGTGTACTCACAGGTTCCAGTCGGTGAGGTCGGTGAAGTCGTAGTTCCGCACGCGGTGGTGTGTGTGTGCACTCACAGGTTCCGGTCGGTGAAGTCGTAGTTCCGCACGCGGTGGTGTGTGTGTGTACTCACAGGTTCCAGTCGGTGAGGTCGGTGAAGTCGTAGTTCCGCACGCGGTGGTGTGTGTGTGCACTCACAGGTTCCGGTCGGTGAAGTCGTAGTTCCGCACGCGGTGGTGTGTGTGTGTGTGTACTCACAGGTTCCGGTCGGTGAGGTCGGTGAAGTCGTAGTTCCGCACGCGGTGGTGTGTGTGTGTGTACTCACAGGTTCTGGTCGGTGAGGTCGGTGAAGTCGTAGTTCCGCACGCGGTGGTATGTGTGTGTGTACTCACAGGTTCCGGTCGGTGAGGTCAGTGAAGTCATAGTTCCGCACGCGGTGGTGTGTGTGTGTGTACTCACAGGTTCCGGTCGGTGAGGTCGGTGAAGTCGTAGTTCCGCACGCGGTGGTATGTGTGTGTGTACTCACAGGTTCCGGTCGGTGAAGTCGTAGTTCCGCACGCGGTGGTGTGTGTGTGTGTACTCACAGGTTCCGGTCGGTGAAGTCGTAATCCGCACGCGGTGGTGTGTGTGTGTGTACTCACAGGTTCCGGTCGTTGAGGTCGTAGTTCCGCACGCGGTGGTGTGTGTGTGTACTCATGCACAGGTTCCGGTCGGTGAAGTCGTAGTTCCGCACGCGGTGGTGTGTGTGTGTGCTCACAGGTTCCGGTCGGTGAAGTCGTAGTTCCGCACGCGGTGGTGTGTGTGTGTGTACTCACAGGTTCCGGTCGGTGAGGTCGGTGAAGTCGTAGTTCCGCACGCGGTGGTGTGTGTGTGTGTGTGTGTACTCACAGGTTCCGGTCGGTGAGGTCAGTGAAGTCATAGTTCCGCACGCGGTGGTGTGTGTGTGTGTGTACTCACAGGTTCCGGTCGGTGAGGTCGGTGAAGTCGTAGTTCCGCACGCGGTGGTGTGTGTGTGTACTCACAGGTTCCGGGCGGTGAGGTCGGTGAAGTTGTAGTTCCGCACGCGGTGGTGTGTGTGTGTACTCACAGGTTCCGGTCGGTGAGGTCGGTGAAGTCGTAGTTCCCCACGCGGTGGTGTGTGTGTGTACTCTCAGGTTCCGGTCGGTGAAGTCGTAGTTCCGCACGCGGTGGTGTGTGTGTGTACTCACAGGTTCCGGTCGGTGAAGTCGTAGTTCCGCACGCGGTGGTGTGTGTGTGTACTCACAGGTTCCGGTCGGTGAGGTCGGTGAAGTCGTAGTTCCCCACGCGGTGGTGTGTGTGTGTACTCTCAGGTTCCGGTCGGTGAGGTCGGTGAAGTCGTAGTTCCGCACGCGGTGGTGTGTGTGTGTACTCACAGGTTCCGGTCGGTGAGGTCGGTGAAGTCGTAGTTCCGCACGCGGTGGTGTGTGTGTGTACTCACAGGTTCCGGTCGGTGAGGTCGGTGAAGTCGTAGTTCCGCACGCGGTGGTGTGTGTGTGTACTCTCAGGTTCCGGTCGGTGAGGTCGGTGAAGTCGTAGTTCCGCACGCGGTGGTGTGTGTGTGTACTCACAGGTTCCGGTCGGTGAGGTCGGTGAAGTCGTAGTTCCGCACGCGGTGGTGTGTGTGTGTACTCACAGGTTCCGGTCGGTGAGGTCGGTGAAGTCGTAGTTCCGCACGCGGTGGTGTGTGTGTGTACTCTCAGGTTCCGGTCGGTGAGGTCGGTGAAGTCGTAGTTCCGCACGCGGTGGTGTGTGTGTGTACTCACAGGTTCCGGTCGGTGAGGTCGGTGAAGTCGTAGTTCCGCACGCGGTGGTGTGTGTGTGTACTCTCAGGTTCCGGTCGGTGAGGTCGGTGAAGTCGTAGTTCCGCACGCGGTGGTGTGTGTGTGTACTCACAGGTTCCGGTCGGTGAGGTCGGTGAAGTCGTAGTTCCGCACGCGGTGGTGTGTGTGTGTACTCACAGGTTCCGGTCGGTGAGGTCGGTGAAGTCGTAGTTCCGCACGCGGTGGTGTGTGTGTGTACTCTCAGGTTCCGGTCGGTGAGGTCGGTGAAGTCGTAGTTCCGCACGCGGTGGTGTGTGTGTGTACTCACAGGTTCCGGTCGGTGAGGTCGGTGAAGTCGTAGTTCCGCACGCGGTGGTGTGTGTGTGTACTCACAGGTTCCGGTCGGTGAGGTCGGTGAAGTCGTAGTTCCGCACGCGGTGGTGTGTGTGTGTACTCTCAGGTTCCGGTCGGTGAGGTCGGTGAAGTCGTAGTTCCGCACGCGGTGGTGTGTGTGTGTACTCACAGGTTCCGGTCGGTGAGGTCGGTGAAGTCGTAGTTCCGCACGCGGTGGTGTGTGTGTGTACTCACAGGTTCCGGTCGGTGAGGTCGGTGAAGTCGTAGTTCCGCACGCGGTGGTGTGTGTGTGTACTCACAGGTTCCGGTCGGTGAGGTCGGTGAAGTCGTAGTTCCGCACGCGGTGGTGTGTGTCGGCTGCTAGTACTCCGCGCGCGTCACCGCGACACACGAGTGCGTTCACGCGCACGCCGTCCCAGCTGTTCAGCAGGGTACCCTGACAGAGGGACAACATTATACTTTAGAGCATCCTTCGACCAGACGGGCGGTGTGATTGGTGAGCTTCTTGGGAAGTCCTAGCGCTACCGAACGGACACACCGCGAGCCCCGTGCGGATCGCACACCGGTGAGATGGTGCTCGAGAGGTAGCTTGACATACCGCTTGTCTATCGCTATAATTAATTTTTGGCAAGCCATTTCCAACCGTATGACAAAATAAATAAGGTTTAAAGGTTTAAATTGTTATCTTCTCAATCGCTTCGCGGCACCTCAGCAAGTATGCAGTGTGGCTGAGGGTGCTGTATGTGTGTGTATGTGTGTGTATGTGTGTGTGTGTGTGTGTGTGTGTGTGTGTGTGTGTGTGTGTGTGGGCTCACGTCGATGCTGCAGTGGTAGAACTGTCCGCGCGCGCCGCCGCACACGAACTTGTCGCTGGTGGCGTGCCAGGCCACCGCCGTCAGAGAGTCCTCCTGCGAGTGCGTCATCTTCAGGTGCAGCAGCTCCGTCTGGGACAAACGCCACATTATTTTATGTAATCAAATCCAGGGTTGTCTATCTTTCGAGTTGAGCCTGACTCGTGGGAAAATACCAGAGAGAGTGGGATCTTGGTTTCACTAAAAACAGCTAGATGGTCTCCATCACAGTAAATCATTAGAGGAGATTCTGGAACTGCTTCTAGAATCACGTCTAAACAACACCTGCACATGTCTGAAAAGACTGGACTAACTAAAGAGCCTGATCTGGAAGTCATGGACAATTGGACATAACCAGTTTAAATAAGCGAACTAGCAACATGCCCTTTGTTGCTGCGTAATACATGAACTTGTCTTGTCCTGGGAAAATTCACCATTTCTATAGGAAAGGTCATGGAACCGAAGGTGCCGGCAAAATAATAATAATGGTATGAAAGTGAATGTAGGTAACGGTGCAAACAAGCAAAAGCAGTCATGAGTGTGTAGTGTTTGCCGACCTCCATGTTCCATATCCAGAGGTCGGGGCAGTCCTCGGGCCCCGCGGCGATGAGGTAGCGCCCGTCGGGGCTCCAGGCCAGGAACGACACGCCGTATGTGTGCCCTTCCAGCGACTTTCTGCGACACCAAGGAGAGTCATAATGTATGTTAGTGTAGCAGATAGTGTTACTACGGCAAATTAAGTCCATCCGATAAATAGTGGCACTCGTTGCTTTTTAAGCCCTTGTTTAAGAGTAGTGTACCTGAACGTGAGGCGCTTGGCCACGGGGTCGAAGTCCCAGATCATGACAGTGTTGTCCTTGGAGCCCGAGGCCAGGCGCAGGCCGTCCGGAGACCACTTGCAGTACCACACCTCGTCGCAGTGCTCGTTCAGCACCTGGGACATACGACACAAAACTTAGTATCTGGGTTCAGCAAGTGAACACGGGGCTCGCTGTTTTTTGAGCTAAACGTTTGATGAATATAATGTAACATCAGAGCTAATAGTATAGCGGGACCATTTTCATAACAATCTTATATGCTTGTTTCATGCCACGCGCGTTATTTGTGCGTCAAAAGTCAAATAATACATTTTTTGTGTTCAATAAGCAGCATTGCAGTACGTGCACGCACGTCGATGTTGCGTTCATTGTCCCCCTAAGACATGGCGGTAGTATGTACCTGCAGCGAGTGTATGGGGAAGTGGTCGGCGGAGCAGTGATGGTCGGCCAGCAGAGTGAAGGGGATGTTGTCGGGTCCCTGCGCCGGCCGCGCCTGCGCGTGGAAGCGGCAGCGCGTGGTCTGGTGCAGCGTGGCCTGCGCCAGCAGAGCGCGCAGTCTGTTCGGCGCCATCATCAGCGCCGGCGGGAGCACGGACTGCGGGCACGGACACCAGCTCAGTACACAGTACACAGTGCACAGTGGGGAACACACAATACCATATCTATGCTGCAATGTTGGGTACCGGGTAACTCGTCACCTCATAGTGCTCCTGACTTATTTCAGTCAATTTAATTGTAAAAGTGTGTGAACAAACACAGGGTTAATACGAAAACATGCTTGTGATGAACACGAGCCTGCAAATGAGTTTCTGAGAAGAGCTATGGTGAAGTTGGCCCGCTAACTTCACCATAGCCACGCAAGAGTATTCTGGTGCACGAGTACCGGCCACATTGACAATGGTCCCTGCGGGTGTTGGGGTGTGTACCTGTACTCGCGCCAGCACGTTGGCGCGCGAGTGCGGGCCGGAGCCGGGCCAGTGTCAGCGGGCGGGTGTATACCTGTACTCGCGCCAGCACGTTGGCGCGCGAGTGCGGGCCGGAGCCGGGCCAGTGTCAGCGGGCGGGTGTATACCTGTACTCGCGCCAGCACGTTGGCGCGCGAGTGCGGGAACGGAGCCGGGCCAGTGTCAGCGGGCGGGTGTATACCTGTACTCGCGCCAGCACGTTGGCGCGCGAGTGCGGGAACGGAGCCGGGCCAGTGTCAGCGGGCGGGTGTATACCTGTACTCGCGCCAGCACGTTGGCGCGCGAGTGCGGGCCGGAGCCGGGCCAGTGTCAGCGGGCGGGTGTATACCTGTACTCGCGCCAGCACGTTGGCGCGCGAGTGCGGGCCGGAGCCGGGCCAGTGTCAGCGGGCGGGTGTATACCTGTACTCGCGCCAGCACGTTGGCGCGCGAGTGCGGGCCGGAGCCGGGCCAGTGTCAGCGGGCGGGTGTATACCTGTACTCGCGCCAGCACGTTGGCGCGCGAGTGCGGGCCGGAGCCGGGCCAGTGGGCGCGCGCCTGCAGCTCGCGCGCGTCGGCGCACATCATGAGCGCGGACAGGCGGTGCACGCGCGGCGTGTCGTACTGAAGCGGCGTCAGCTCGTTGCGCAGCACGTGCAGCGCGTCCAGCACGCGCCCCGCCTCCAGGTGCTCCAGGTACTTCTGCTCCAGCACCACGAACTTCATCTCCTGAGGAGCGACACCAGTATGTTAGCCATGACTTGGGTATACCACTGGTCCACGTGATCGGTAATTTACATAATTATAGTGGCTGGAGGGAATCGCAAATTTCAATGCGCAGAACAGGTATGACGTAGTAAACAAGTGTTCAGACTTATCGACGCAGACTCAGCTAGCGAAAGCTCAGCTAGCAGTCAGAAAGCGATATGTGCTCACATCCTTAGAATTCATAGCGACACCACAAAGCACTTGACGTGTCATTGATGCACTTTGTAATTGGTACAAAATTAACAAACTTTGCTTCAATTCTCTTCCGACGCAATGTAAATTGAATCTTAGTGAAGCGCAGATAGGTCGATACTCGTACTAACAGCGAGATTGTGCGGGTCGACGTGCGGGGACTCGCGCAGCAGGTCGTGCAGCGCGCGCAGGTCGTGGTCGGCCTTCACCCAGTCCCCGGCCAGCACGTGCGTGCGGAACGTGGCGGCGGCCGGGTGCTCCAGGTGCAGCCCCGACTCCTCCATCAGCAGGGCGGCGCTACGGCTGACGAACACATGGAGACATTAACAGGCATTCAAACTACACCAGCAGCGTACATTTCACATCGTAACAGCAAGAACCTATGCAGGCTGGAAACTGAGTTCTGGAGGTCAGGGGGGCTAAAAAGGTCACTTTCCATACATAATAATTCTATATCTGCTATTATTTTACGAACTGTAACGTGATTCATATTATTATCCTATTATGATTTTGCAAAAGCTCTATTAGGAGAACACTTTTTGTTGTTTTTTTTTCCCACGACTGTCTGGCAGTTTGAGTACTATAAGCGACCTACCCAAATGTCCTTTCTTTGGTATTGTTCGTCGCTTCGTTGAGCTCCTTGAGTTATAAGTCGAGCTACACGATAACTGACAAATGCTTGCACTGACTGGACAGGTCCACTCAAAACTGTATGGTTCTTTCTTCAAAAGACCATCTCAGACACTAATCTGCATAGTTCTCATGAGAGTTGAACAAGATTGTCTGGACTTTAAAAGAGACTATGACCTCTGAGTTTGTTTCGGCTGTTTCTTCTCAGAGTAGTCAGGTACGAAACACCGGCCCCATCTAGTTTAAAAACATGATGTGTAAAAGTGTTTGAGAAAACCTACTTACTGAATAAATATCATTTATCATTAAAGTTATTTTTCACGTTTTTGTTTTTTTTTTTTGAAGTCGGTTTTTTAGACCCTCAGATAGGCAATGGTTTTAAGAAGTTTTAAGAATAAAAACCAGCTTGAAGTTTCACAAGGTACAACAGTTTAGTAAAGTTGTAATATTATCTTTTAAAGCAAATAGCTGCTGCTTACACTCTTATAAGTAAGTAATGTGACTCAGGTTGGCTGGACCAATCTTCAAAATAGCTTGCATTTAACTAGGTCACTAGGGCACTTTATGTGACGGATAAACACCCTTATTTCAGAATTTGTGACGCTACAGAATCTTAGATAATTGATCGAAAACGGGTCCAGCCAGCTTGAAAAACCACTTTTCGCTGGTCTCTCAATCTCGGTAAAGGAAGTGATTTTGACGACTTTTTGCATATCAACGGGCGTCACATAAATTTGTGACAGGCATCGAGCTAACAGTTTTGTGATACGAGTACGTACAGTGGTTTAGTAGAAAAATGCAAAAATCTGTGTCCAGCCATCTTGAATTTGAGTCTTCAACCTGAGTCACATAGTAAGTATCTTGAAAACTTTTAGTACTAAATAGACTGCTTTATTGATGTTTTCAAAGGTTGTGTGCTGTTGTAGACAAAACCCTTTGTGTGCGTTTTTACGAGTATTTTTCAAATGGCAAAGGAGCATTTTTTCCCTGAGTTTGATGGCAGTTATGTGGTCAGTCTGTTGCGGCACAGCGGGAATGTTATAGCATCTATGTGTTATAGACGATGCGCTCGGCAGCGCGCTCTGTCTCTCGCTTTAAGAAATGACGGCTCTGAGTATTAGAAAAAGATAGGAGCATGGAACAATGCGAATCCGTGCTGGTAGTCGTGGTTCAACCCTTTTACTGATCGTCAATCATTGTTTTTCAATACTGTAAGATATTAAAATATATCAGATAGGTAAATCAGAAATAATCACCGCCGATCTGAAACATGCCTTATCACGATAACGTACCTACCTAGCTATTAACACTTCGTAGGGTCGTTGCACCGGTTGGCGGCCTTTTAGTCGCCTTCCCAACTTTGCTCTATGAAATTAGTATGATATGTCCATAATTCAGGTTCTTATTGTTTCTGCAGGTGTGGCAGATATCGTCAAGTTATTTTTGGACATAAGTATTGGAGGACTATTCTAACAGTTTTTTTTTAAATAAATAATTACCTAAAATTTACTCAAAATGCCGGTTGACGGCCACTTTTTTCAGTTCGCGGCCACCCTAGAGTTAGTTTTCGGCCGCCAGTTTTACATACAATTATTACGTTCACTTTCCGCCAAATTAGTGGTCCTATCATACATTTCCACATATGCTCTTACTCTTAAACATACACACACCACATATTCCACAGTCATGTACTCTTAAAAAGCATGTTCTCTTCAATATTCGTCCCTTTCATGTGCTCTAACTTAACCTTGCCCTACACTATTCTAACATTTCTTATTTCCACAAGAGTTGTTAATCATATCTGGGGTCACGCACTACTATCTCGTCATTCTAATCTCTACAGGATTTTACCTTCTCCCCATTCACCTTCATAATTTGTGCAACAATTCTTTCCTCTGTCCTTTCTTCTTTCCTCTGTCCTTTCTTCTTTCCTTCCTCTACTTTCCCTCCTTTCTTTCCTTATTCGAAACTCCTAACCTCTAGGTCTATCTATCTATCTATCATGGGGGTTTAGGTTTCCGCACTTAGTCCTTGAAATGGACCATTGTGCGTGAGCCATGTTGGCCGATTACTCCAACCAGCCCACCTCCCTCCAGAAGCAGATTAAACTTCCCGGTCTCCTCAGGACATCTGCAAGTGATCCTGGTGTTCCCAGGGTCTCCTCGCAAATCTTGGTAACGCCGGCAACGAGCAGTGTCCAGTGATGGTCCCCGCCACCAGACGCAGGCTATCTCTGTCCAGGCGCAGAAGGCGCCTGGTCAGCTTTGAATCCAAGGATGGCATAGCTTCCTTGGATTGCCTACAACCTGGTGCCGAGGCCCACCATTTCTCTGCTTGTAATCGGGTGTGATCCTTTAACCAGTTCCTCAGCTGCTTGAAGGGAATGGGCACAATGGGTTCGGGTCCGTAGGGTTTTGTGCTGGATCCTCTTCTGGCAAGTTCGTCAGCCGCATCATTGCCGAGTGATCCACTGTGTCCTCTAATCCATTGCAGCGTTACCGTGTTGTGATTCAACACCGTGATTCGTTCTAGGGCCTTGTAGCATTCTAGCATTAGTCTCGACGTGATCTGGTTACACTTTAGGGATTGAAGGACTGAGGCACTGTCGGAGAGTAAACGAATGTTGGTATCCGTAACCTCCCTGGCCTCTATAGCTTGTGCTGCTTGGATAATGCCTACACACTCTGCTTGGTAGACAGAGTTGAACCTTCCAAGAGATTTTGATATTTTAATGTTGAGGTCGTCGGAGAACACCCCGACGCCTGTCCCATCGTTGGTTTTTGATCCATCAGTGTAGATTCTTAGCTCTTTTGTGCCTGAATAGTCGCACAACTCCTCTATGAGCTCTATATTGTAGTGTTTTTTGAAGCAGTGAGTTTTCAGAGTTCTGTCGATAGGTGATGCCATCATCGGTTGTTCTTTGATTGCATCTTCTTTGATGCGTGTATGTTTTATTCTAGAGTCGTTACTTAGGGTGCCGGCTAACTCGAGTCTGAAAATCGCCACGGCCGCCTCCTCTCTTACGACGAGGTGTAGGGGTGGTAGCCCCAGCATCACCTGTAGGGCAGCAGTTGGTGATGTTCTCATGCTGCCGGTGATTGCCACGCAGGCAAATCTTTGTAGTTTCTCAAGGTCCTTTTGGGTCGTACTTAGGTTGGTCCTGGGCCACCATACTAAAGAACCGTATGTGATAATTGGTCGGATAACTGTGGTGTATAGCCAGTAGGTGATTTTGGGGCTTAGGCCCCAGTTTCTCCCGAGGAGTCTCTTGAATTGCCAGAGGGATATACTGGCTTTTGTGATGATGTAATCCGTGTGTTTTGCCCAGTTAAGCTGTTTGTCCAAATAGATACCCAGGTATTTGGTTTCAGTCGACAGGCTTAGGGTTGTCCCAAAGAAGCTTGGTAGTTGCAACGTTGCCAGCTTCCTTTTCTTTGTGAAGAGGACTAGTTCGGTTTTGGTGGGGTTCACTGCTAGTTTGTGTTCAGTCTTCTACTATCCTTAGAGCCTGGCGCATAAGGTTGCATAGTGTGTTTTCATGTGTGCCGTTTATTATTATAGTCAGGTCGTCGACATAGCCCACCGTGTAGTATCCTCTGCTATTGAGGCGGTTGATGAGGCTATCTACTACGAGGTTCCACAGTAGTGGTGAGAGGACTCCACCTTGGGGGCAGCCCTTCGCCACTATGGCTCTAGTGGTGTCGTTTACCGTAACTTGAACCGCTCAGTCGGAGCATATTTGTGATCCAGCCTCGCAGGGTTGGGTCCACCCCGTGTTTCTCGAGGGCTGCGATGATGCTATGGTCAGATATCGGCCTTCTAATTTTCATATGATTTTCAGAGGGCCGCGAGCCAGATTTGTTTTGTTTGCATGTGTTAGTTTGCGGCCACATGATACGAAGTAGCTATAAATCCGTATAAAATTATATTTTGGCGGCCGTGAACTAACCATATCATTTAAACCAACACCAACAATAAAAAAATGTTGCACAAAGTGAAGCTTTATTTACATTATATTAAGAAAGAAAGCCAACTTATTTCATTCAATGAGCTAGTGCCGCGGCCACCCGGCCGTATACTAACTCTACTAAAAAAAAATTGTTTTGGTTGGCGGCCCCCAAAAAAAACTGGTATTAAAGTGATTTACTCCCAAAACAAATGAAAAATAACATGAAACAAACAACTATGATATCTCAAAAACAATCACACTAGTAATAAGTAATCGTTAACTTGAAATACTTACTTTTAAAGCGGGACTTGTTCGCTAATTTTTTCGCAGTTTTGCGTATGTATGAGCGCTGACAGCGCGACTGGCAAAATTGGCGATTTAATTCCGGCACATGGATTAGGGTAACCGACCAATTTGAATAAGCATTACATTCTCTAACTATCCATCTTTTTAAAGTGCCACAACGCGTTGGCAAGAGTGAGATAGAATTCTTATTATTGCAATATTTATACGGTTGATCCTCTAAGAGGCCGCGAATCAACGCAGGGCCGCGATCCAGCGTAATGACCCTAGTTTAATTGTTGCATTTCACCACAAAATAGATGCCTATAATTACGCGTTTGCCACAAAACGTTGAATTCCTGACGCCTACGCAATGCACAACCATTAGTTAATCATTTACTTCAGATTACGTGCGGAAACGTTACTTAGTTACAGAGTGTTGTAATGTAAAGGGCGTCGAACGACTCTGCCATTCATCAAACAGGAAGTTGAGATATTCTAAATTAATTTCCTTTACTTCGTGACTCCATCATCATTGATACCTAATACACTTTATTGCAGCTAACTGAACCGTAGGTGGTACGTTACGGTGATTATTGTGAGCTGCAAACGTTGGGTCTTCAATACCTAGGTCAAAGAAAAAAAAGCTAGTAAAACTTCAAAGACGTTTATCCAGCACGGTGCGCGGCGTGTAGGCGTTGACGCTCCCTCGAATTTTACTACACGAATGTTTACTACAAATTTTAATGTAGGTAGGTAGGTAGGTACCTACTAATGGTTTTGAAACTAGGTATGTAAGTATTGCGAAATTCGTTTTGAATTGACTAGCACAGACTGACTGCTTCATCAATTCTTCTTTATTTTAACTGAATTAATAAATTACCTACCTATTAAGATCTTAATGTATAAAATAAATGGTACATAACCAATACTAATTATTATTGACTATGACCTACCAAATTCATTACAGTTCAACTAGTGCTAGGCTAGCTGCTAGATATTCTTATAAGTGCATAGTTACTACTACTATATGTACCTACTATGTGTCCCCCTGTAACCAGGGTCATCGGCCCTGAAGCAAGGTCGGCCGCGATCTAATGCGCGATGCATTCACGGAAACATTAAATTGTCATTAAGAATATCAACATTGTCAACTGTGAACTTACCCACTCCATTTTATATAACATTAGATAAATGAAACCTTTTTTAGAAAGATTTGTAGAAATACACTATTCTTCCTGCAATTCAACATAATGAGGTGTATTCTTGTACACTACAAAATTCAAGTTGAACAAAGATGTAGGTATGGGCAAACAGGATCGCTAATCATATAAACCCCAAAATGTATAGATAGATAGAAACCTTGTTTTTATGATAAGCAAAAACTGCAACTTCAAGAAATGATTCAGAATTTATCCAAGGCCATTCTTTTCTAATTATAATACATAAATGGAGTGGGCATATTTATATCCATAAATTACTATAGAATAAATAAGTTTATTCAATGCTAAATTTACAATACTTAACTTCTATGTGAATCAACAAGTCGACCCATTGTGATAATTAATTAAAAAATGATACTAGTAAGCGCAACCACATGTTTTGCTGAAAGATAAACTTCAGTAAGATAACAGAGTGGCCCAAATGCTAGAGGCGTCCGAATTTCACAAAAATCCGGTTAAAAAGACACAAGACTTATCAAAGTGCAGTGAGACATACCTACAGCTAGGAACATAACATAAGTTAACTGATAAACTGATAAGTGGTTTGTGGGAAGGAAAACTTTGCCACAAATGGCACACCCAGCAATATGTATTTGAATGGAAATGAATAATGTTGTTGGTTTACAGGGGATACACATATTTTTAATACACAAACACTATTGAGAGGTCAGATTTCTGATTAGCTTTAATCTTCTTGTACAAATTTCCCACAGTTTTTAACTAAGATTATTGTTCATTATAATAACAGATTATTGTCATTTTTATTTGATTTTTGCTAAAATATTAGCTGCTTTTGTATACTCTTCTGTCTGTCTTCCAGTTCTGCTTTGCTTCAGAACTATTCATATTTAGTGAGGATAACAAATCAACTACAAGTACCTATGTGAAGCATGACAGTGACTCAGCACTTATCTTATTGTGTTCACAATTTTGCAAGTATCTCAACTCCTTTATATATCGTTATCAATAGCACTGATTATGGACACAAAGATTATTGTCTCTAATATAACAGTTTTGATCATCATTTAACTGTTCAAAACACTTTTTTTCTGTTCATGAAAATTTTTAAGCAATTATGTTTTTCCTACTGTAGTTTCTATCATTGGGAGTGTGTGTGTGTGTGTGTTTTCTAAAAAACAAATAAACCAAGGATTAATTCTTGTAAATAACACAAGGAAAACAGATCAATGTCAGCACTAGCATGATACAGTGATTGGTCTAAAGAAAAAACAGGTCTTTGTTTACCTTGCTGTGCCGCACAATATATAAACGTGTTTGTCTATCTATGGAGGAAACTGATTCAGTGCTATAGAAAAGTTTCAATTGTATTCAAAAAACATGCTTTAGATTCTTTGATTTTAGGCTAACTAGAACAAAGGAATTAATTATTCATAGATTCTAACCTAGCGCATAATTGGTTATTTATATTTGCTTGCCTTTTTATAAAGCTATTAAGCAATTTGTCATCAGAATATTTTATGCACAACGGAAAACTCGAAGTACGTCCCACACATGAAATATGCATTTTCATTGTTGTTTACTCAAGTTTTAATATTATTTAGTGACAAGCCTGCCATTACAAACAATCTAATGCTTAGAAAAAAGCTGGTTGATTGTTTGTTTTTCTTTACATATCTAAGCAAAGGCCAATAAACTCTAATCAACAACATATTAGAAACCAGACGTTGTCATGAGAGCACAACATGATTCAGGGTTCTATTCTTCATAATCACTGCCTATAATGGTGTAGTGTAGCACTAAGAAGAGGAGGACGGCCAATATAAACTGGAATGTTTTCAATAATAAATGCAGCCGAAGAATCAATGCTTTGTGTCCATTACAGTGTCAAGAGAGTTAGAGAGTGAACGCTCAGCGGTACTCACTCGAGGCCCACAGAGAGGAGGTGCTGGCCGATGAGGCGCACAATCTCCTGGTCAGTAGCCGACATGCGCAGGCCGGGCGGCTGCAAGTCGCCGTTGCGCGTCGCGCTATCGCCGTTGACGTGGTGCGGCGGCGGCGCGCCGTTGGCGGTGGGCGGCTGGTGCATGTCTGCGGGCCGGGCGGGCGGCGACAGCCTGCGGGTCCGCTTGCGCGGCGGCCGGTGCCCAGCGCCCTCGTCGCCCGAGTCAGTGGAGGCCAGGCTGGCCCGCTCCGCTGCGCCCGCTCGCCGCGCTCGTCGGAGCGCCGAGATCACGAGCGCGCCCGCCGCATCGGCCTCGACGTCTCGGCCGAGTGACGTCACGGCCCCCGATACGCACCACCCGCGCTCAATAGACCATCTCCCTTTGTTCGTCGCAGCGAAACTCTCGCTCCTGGCCTGCTGCGTCGCGACACTCTCTTGACGAAAATACTTCCTTCGCGACTGCAACCGAGGAACTTGTACCTTTACGAAACGTTTCGATCGTTGTTGGAGTTTGTAGCGTTCGCGATGCGTACACAAAAATCAGCTGAAAATGATACGACAGCTGTCTTTCTTCGCTAATGCAACATCGCCCTTCTTTCCGTTTCGGATGACGTTCGTGTCTTGTTCGGTTGCGCATCGGGCGAAATCGTGTTGAAATGTAATGACCTCAAAAATAAAATTGTCCGTGCATCAAAAATGGTGCAGGCAGGCCAATGCAATATATATAATTATATTGCTAGGATAAATTTATTAAGTGCAGATAAAATAAAAAGAATCTTGCTCAAAAAATAAACACATTCATATTAGAAAATGTTACAAAATTACAAATTGACACCAATTGGGAAAATAACTATTAAAATTAATAAAAGAGCCAAGAGCACTATTTTGCCTAATTAGGATGTAATAAATATTACATTAAATATTTCAAAGGAAGTATTTTTCAATGAAAATCTTTATAATAGGAAACTAATTTTTGATTGAGCCGAATTTGCTGTATGAAATGGAACGTTTGGTATTAAAAGTTTACAAAACTTGTTTGGTATTTAATTTATTTACAAAAAAGTATTACAAGTTCATAAAATAAAATTACAAAACATTAGTAGTTTGAAATCAATCATTTGCTTTTATCTTTTTTGCTCAAGGAATAGAATAGTCATTAACTACAAGGTTTTTCTCGATTTGAAACCATTTAAATAAAAGCTCAATACTCTGGCAGCACAGAAATCTGGCTAGAGATGGATAGGGATGTTACTGGAAGTATTCGTAATTTATGTAAAGCTTGGGCTAGCCTAGCCCAAGCTTTACGTACCGTTACGTAACGTACCGTACCCTAGCCCGGCTAGGGTACGGTACGTTAATAACGCGCTTACGATAATTCGGAACGGGTTTATGGACTCTCAAAGCGTTTACAGCCTAATTCGGAACGCGGCCTACTACTCCATTCAGCGAACTGTAAACGTAGTGATTATAATACTCTGTGCAGCGAACCCTCGCCGGTTTTATCCGGCGACTGGCTTACTTTAAACGCACCCCGCATTCTCGTATCTAGCTACTAATATCTAATCTGTGTATTCTCGCTCACAGACTCTCGCCGCCGCCGTAGTGATTATAATATACTCTGTGACTCTCGCTTCACTTGTGCTAGCTACTAATATCTAATCTGTGCACTTTAGTGTCAGTCAATGTCAACAACAAATGTCATGTCACAGAATCAGGGAATTTGATCACAACACTTTAAAATAATGAAGTTATTCATTTTAAATGTTATTTTATTGTATTTGTTAGTGGAGCCGTCAAATTTACAGCTTCTTATCAATGTTAGAAATCAGGTGTGTTTTATTGCTGAACTTCTGTCATTGTCGCACTAATACTAATTGTATTTTTTCAATCAAAATTGAGTGTTAAATTACTTATTATTGTACATTCATGAACAACACTTTAACTCGTACTTCCTACAGAATTTTCTTTTTAAAAGCAAAAAGGTGAAAGCAAGGCACAAACTGATACGCTCTTTCCAGGGTGGCGATGTAATGCAGGAGAACATAACTGCGAACGTGTCGGAGGACACCATCACCCTTGAGTTCATGCGACTGGACGGCGTGTTCGTGTCGCAGCTCGTCGACTTCACCAATGTGAGCTAACGTTATATACCCAAAGTTAAACAGTCAAGAAATGTCTTTTCCAAATTTCCATCACTGTTATCCAACTGTATTAAGAATTAAGATTGGTTTCCAGTCTAACCAGATGCAGCTGAATACCAGTATTCTTATTCTTTATTGCACACAAAAAAAAAATTACAAAGAAAAATATACCCAAAATTATAAAATATAGCATATGTATAAATCTTGAATGTATGTTATATACTTAGGTAGAGTTCTCTTTAGGGAATTTTGAGAGAACAGCAGCCAGTTAGTTTATCTTGTAATCAATTAATTAGTTGTAATAACAACCTATTATATTTTACAACTGGCTTATCAGTTTTCAATTGTTTGCAGTTTAATGAGTGAAACTACATCTATAACTCTTTAAAATGGTTTGATCTGTAAAGTGGTAACAATAGATTGCAAGCTTTAATACATTAAATGATAAAAAGAGAAACTCAGAGAAAGTTACAAGTTATAAGACAAATATAAATATTTTGTTTTACCACTAAGTTTATTTTGTCATAACTGTGAAATAATAAACTAATGCATGGTGTTCTCTATGCAGTATAAAGTCCAGTAAGATTTCTTATAAGTGGTATCTATTCTGCTTTCAGGAAGTGGAGGCAATGAAGCTTATAATCCCTGGTGAGGAGGAGCTTGGTCAGACTGGACATCAGACACTCTGCTTCCTCACCCATGCGGCACAGGCTGACTTCATAGCACCGGATGCTATGGCCAAGTTGAGACAGGTATGTACTCATGGTGAGTTGGAATTGTTACAAACATTACATGTCTGTCAAAGTATTAATTTTGTTATGGCCTCTCCACAATCTCTTGCAAATTCACTGCCCGAACCACACTGCACATTGTGGTGTACTGTTTCACTCTCGCAGAAGTTTGCATCTTCATTGTCTTGTTCATCAGTCTCACAAACTCTTTGTCGCGGAGCAAAAACTGGCAAAATTCTGGGAACACAAATGTGAAACTGTTCTACACTCTAAAAAATGTTTGCAAAACACTGTTTAGGGTCTCATTTATATAGGTCATATTAAATTAATCTATGGTTTGAAGCTGCTTAGCAGGTTCGCCCACTATTTACATGGGCCTGTTAGGAGGCCCTCTTTAGAATAGCTATTTGTGTTACCCACTCTGTTTTTTTTTGTGAGGACGAATCTAGAACAAGATGGTTGTATCTAATGGTGAATGTATTTCTAGAAAAACCCTGGCACAATCCGCGTGGCGGAGGAGGACAAGGGCTGGCGGCAGACGACAGCGAGCGCGTGGGCCGGCCGCTCCACTCGCTTGCTGTCCGCGCCAGCCGCGCGACACTGCGCCACCGCGCGTGACCGCGTCTACCTGCGCGCTGCCGACCTGTCACGCTGGGCACCTCGCCCAGGTCAGCACCTGCCTCATGCAAACGACCAAACACCAACTTTCAACTATAAAGCATGGTTGAAGACCTTTGTCGTAACTCATAATTGCAAAGATTCCTAGCAATCCACTCAGTAGTAGTAGGACCCTACTTAAAATTACATACATAGGTACATAAACTCACGCCTGTTTCCCATGAGGGTAGACAGAAATCAAAGAACGCCACCTACTACTATAATCCTTACATACTCCTTTTACCTCGTCCACTGCTTAATAATTCCTTATAAAATTCTTAGCACTGTAAGTGTAGTAGGAAACAGTAACCAGTACATCAATGTCATTCAGGCATGGAACAGTCATCGTACGCGACGGCCGTGACGCCGTTCCCCGCGCACGCGCTCTCGTCGGACGCGACGGACGGCAAGCCGGCAGTAGGCGCGTGCGTCGCCGAGACTGACCATACTAAAGAATGTATTTGTCACTTGGAGGTGAGAGGTGTTGTATTTAACAGAATAATAGAACTATGTGGGTACATAGAAGTTATATAGAGTGTAGTAAGGAAGATTTTAAATATTTACTAAAGTATTTTCTTATCTTGACTTAGTGTAATGTATTACAATTTCATCAGGTTTGCGTTAACTGGTATCCTTGTGGTCTAAAATACTGCAAGGGCAAGCCACAAGGCGGGCTGAGCTACCGGTGCGGCATTAAGACATGTCACCGCTGCTACCGGTACCACTTCTACGTGCGGCGACGAGACGCCTGCCCGAACTACACGTGACGGCGCGACCGCCGGCCCCCGCGCCGCCGCGCACTCTGCCAAACTTACCATCTAGTCCTCATATTCATAGCTTCCATATATTTTTATAAAGACTGTTCTGTGACCAGCGACAATACCAAGCATTCATTCTTGTAAATATTTGTTACAAAGCTAAAACGTATACTTAATTAATTTCTAAGAATAAACTTTTGACTACTATTTATTTACAAATTTTATTGCTAATAGTACAACTAAATCTTCACTTGTTCCAGCACACAATAGAATGCACAGCTCATGTACAATGTTTATAGTTTGTGGTGCATTCTTCACTATGATGTATTTTGTGAAACTGTTTTGTATGTCATTGTTAACTAATATGCAATCAAATAAAATTAAGCACAGGATTGTCTATTGCACAAATGTGACATTAGGCAGGTGGTCTGGAAAGCTCTGACATTTATGTAAACTTTATTCAAGGCCATCTTATTCTGATTGCACAGTTGACACAATCCTACTTTCTATAAATTAATTAACACTTATTAAAAGCACCCAGGGAATGGTTCATGCCTGTTCTTCCTGAGCACAAACTGTATCTTTCGCTCCATGTCTTCATTGTAAATGGCTTTGCAGCGCTCATGGTTCACTCGCCTTCTTGTCTGAAAGCAGTTTTATACATTGTAGACATAGAAGGAGGGAGGACATCCAATAAACATCAAGATTGACTGAATCAATCTATAACAAAAGCACTGGATTGTCAGTATTTTACACAGACAGCAAAGCTTCTTTCAATGGATGTAGATGTAAACAAACTAAAACTACTTCTACATAGTGCAGCAATTTCATTAATAGGACTCTAGCTTGATGAAGTTTCTCTCGATCTATGGAAAAAGACGAAGAGTATGTCTCAAAAGAATAGTGTTGAAATAAGTTGACTGAAAAAGACAAAAAATAATCGTCTACTGATTATTGTGACCTGCTCCTCCATCCATCCTATTCTGCCCTAAAGCGGGCACAGTTAGTTTACCTGGTAGGGTTTTTCGTAATATCTGGTAAGCCTGTACTGCTCCAGGATGCCTTCCTTGCCAAGGATTCTGTTCACCAGCCGGCACGCATCGTCCACATTGTTATTCTTCACGAACACTGTGCGCGCGATAAACGAGGGGTGACGGTTTGACAGCAGTCTCAGCGTAAGAAACATTTTATTTCAGTAAATTTCAATAAAATAAATACAAATTCTACTCGTTTTGAGGTTAGAAGGATGACAATATTATCAGTGTCACTTCAATAATGTGACACTTGACACTGACAGTGACAGCACAGAGCAGCATCTAAAAACTACAAGTTGTAGAAATAATGGAGTCACACTCCAACGTTTTTTGCCAATTGACTAAGGATTTTCATATCAGCATGTCTAAAAAATCTCATGGAAAAAGGAATCGCAATCGGAGCATCAGCTTTAAAGCTGGATGGTCCAGGGTAGCGCTTTCACCGCGTGATTCGCCGAAAAACGAATCACGTTTTTTTTCCTATTTTTAAAAATGACTGAGATAACAAATGTTGCGGCTGATGCTCCAGGGCAGGGTAACCCGCGAAATTCAAATTTTCTTAAGTGTCACAAAGGTCGAGGAGCGACTTTTTTAAGGTCAAAGTCGTTCGTCGACCTTTGTGAACTTGGAGGGTTGTATTGATGATTTTGTAGATATAGTTATAAAACTACTTACGTCTTACAGTTGCGAATCATATTTTCATCAACATACAACTTATCATCACTAGCCTGCAAATTGCAAAAAAACATCAGAAAATTTGAATTTCGCGGGCTACCCTGAAGCTTCAGCCGTAACATTTGTTATCTCAGTCATTTTTAAAAATAGGAAAAAAAACGTGATTCGTTTTTCGGCGAATCACGCGGTGAAAGCGCTACCCTGGACCATCCAGCTTTAAAGCTGATGCTCCGAGGTAGCCCGCGAAATTCAAATTATCTTAAGTCTTTTGCAATTTGCAGGCCAGTGCTAGGTTGTATGTTGATGAAAATATGATTTGCGACTGTAAGACATAAGTACCTACTTAAATAACTAAACATCGTTACATTGTTCAAAAAAATTGCGGGTTCCGTGAAACCTTGATATTTTTTTATCAAGTATATTATCTTATTTTTTGTTTTTGATGTGGATTGAGTTCACATATTCATTTTAGCTTAATAATCGCTACGTAATACGTATTTTATTTATTTTTTGTATACTTTCCGAGATACTGAAAACACACCGTCAACCATACATTCTGTACACCAAACTAAGGGTTCACCGAAAAGATAACAGTCTGATTAACTAAAAACAGCTATTACCATACAAAAATGTGTTTTAAACAGCTGTTTTATATAACCAGACTGTCATCTTTTTGGTGAACATGGACCTAGGTAGCTTTACGCAAAAAAACATTGCTGGGAAACGAGTTTTGTTTTTGGGGTTAATAATATTTGTTTGTGGTATAACTCAATGCAACGCACTCAAAACATTGTGCGGATTGATGGAATAGTACGGGGGTCGTAGAGGTGTTCAAATTTTCTTTCAATGGAGTGACAGTGATTAGTCATAATGACGCCATTATATTAGAAAAGCGAGCGCAGCGAGCTTGAACATTTTTGCACCCACCTCGAATTTAATAGGTTTTTTTTTCTCCTAAAAAATACGCTATTCTGCCTATTTATAAAGAAAAGCTTATGAAAGCAAAGGACATAATAATATTTGCAATGACGAGGAGAATCAGTGCGTTGAAACC
Source organism: Xestia ashworthii (assembly GCA_950022955.1). Classification (NCBI taxonomy): domain Eukaryota; kingdom Metazoa; phylum Arthropoda; class Insecta; order Lepidoptera; family Noctuidae; genus Xestia; species Xestia ashworthii. The sequence goes on along the minus strand of OX465558.1, from coordinate 24,330,402 downwards.
CTCTATTAAATTTTATTAGCCGATATCTCGAATCGGACAACAAGTCCAAATGTAACCCAATAATATCTTTTTTCCTCTTGAAACGACCTGTCCATCGATGTATGATTCAAGTCCTTTGGTCAAAGGACCAAAATGCCTGAACCTCTTTTCAACCGACTTCTAAAAAGAGGAGGTTCTCAATTCGTCTGTATTTTTTTTTTATTTTTTTTTTTTGTGTTTGTTACCTCAGAACTTTCGACTGGGTGAACCGATTTTGATTATTCTTTTTTTATTTGAAAGGTGGTACTTCCCGTTGGGTCCCATTTTAATTTGTTGAAGATCTGATGCTGATCTTCGGAGATAAACAATGGAACTCTTCAAAAATATACGGCAAACATGCAGTGATTGCTGCATCCGCTTGTAGGTTCATTGTTTATACTACATCATGACGTAACATCACGCTTGTATGCTCTGAGGGGGTACGCAGATGTGTACAATATACCCAGATTTCGACAATGTTTGTTACCTCAGAACTTTCGACTGGGTGAACCGATTTTGATGATTCTTCTTTTATTTGAAAGCTGGTGCTTTCCGTGTGGTTCCATGTCAATTTGGTTAAGATCTTACGCTGATCTTCTGAGATATAAATGGAACTCTTCAAAAATACACGGTTTTATGCTATCAGTACGGTTCATAACTAAACTTGAGGAGCTCGTGGGGTCGTGGCTAAATAATAACAGCCGCTCGGGCCGATCTTTAGGTTAAGCCGTGTTTACCTAGGTTGCTCTGTGGATGGGCGACCACCCTTTCATACCGAAGTTTCCTCCGTGCCTCGGCAGGGGCGGATTTGTTACGTTGGCTGCCCTAGGCCTACGAAAGATTGCCGCCCCACTATGTGCTGCAAAGCATGAAAAATAAATAAGGTAAGTACAGAAATTAAATTAATCTTGGAATAAACTAGTAAGCAAAGATTCAGTTGGATGAGCCTTCTCATAATCGTAATCGCCATTCATGTAATTTTATTGCGGGATGCTATATGGACACATTTTTAAGTTTTACACGTAGGCGCGTGGGCAACTACTAAAAAAACAAAAAAAAAGCGGCCAAGTGCGAGTCGGACTCGCCCATGAAGGGTTCCGTAGCAGATTGAATGAAAGGTAAATTGCTGTTTACGATCTATGACGTATTAAAAAAAATCTACTGACTGGATCTCGTTCAAACCAATTTTCGATGGAAGTTTACGTGGCAATGTACATCATATATTTTTTTAGTTTTATCATTCTCTTATTTTAGAGGTCACGGGGGGGGGGGGGGAGACAGACACACATTTTACCACTTTGGAAGTGTCTTTAGCGCCAACTATTCAGTTTAGAAAAACCGGCCAAGAGCGTGTCGGGCCACGCCTGTAGGGTTCCGTAGCTTCCCAGACCATTAAAAATACCAACATTTTTCGTCAGCAAAAATAACTTTGTTTTTCATAGTATTTGTATGAAAAACAAAGTTATCATTTGCGTTTTTTTGAAAAAGTGCTATATAACTCAAAAACTATTCAACTCATCAAGTTGAAAATAATTTTCCTAGAAAGTTCATATAAAGGTCTACTTCTGTGATTTTTTTCATATTTTTTAAACTTATGGTTCAAAAGTTAGAGGGGGGGGGGACACATTGTTTTTGACTTTCGGAGCGATTATTTCCTAAAATATTAATATTATCAAAAAATGATTTTAGAAAACCCCTATTCATTTTTAAATACCTATCCAACAATATATCACACGTCAGGGTCAAAATTAAAAAAAAAATCGCTCCCCACTTTACGTCTGGGGGAGGTACCCTAATAAAAATGTTTTTTTAAATTTTTATTTTTGCACTTTGTCGGCATGATTGATATACATATTCATAGATATAGTAATATTATATCTATGTACATATTGGTACCAAATTTCAGCTTTCTGGTGCTAACGGTCACTGAGATTATCCGCGGACAGACAGACAGACAGACAGACATGGCGAAACTATAAGGGTTCCGTTTTTTGCCATTTGGCTACGGAACCCTAAAAATGATATTAGAAACCTCAATATCATTTTTGAAGACCTATCCATAGATACCCCACACGTATGGGTTTGATGAAAAAAAAAAATTGAGTTTCAGTTCAAGTATGGGGAACCCCCAAAAGTTTTTTTTTTCTATTTTTGTGTAAAAATCTTAATGCGGTTTACAGAATACATCTATTTACCAAGTTTCAACAGCATAGTTCTTATAGTTTCGGAAAAAAGTGGCTGTGACACACGGACGGACAGACAGACAGACAGACAGGACGAATCTATAAGGGTTCCATTTTTGCCATTTGGCTACGGAACCCTAAAAAAGACCAAATTTTGCCGCCCCCTAAATTTTGCCGCCCTGGGCCCGGGCCTACTCGGCCTATAAGGAATTTTGCCCCTGTGCCTCGAGAGTTGTTGTTGGCAGCCGGCAACATAATAAGGACTGCACAAAACTTGGTGATACTGTGAGTGTGATTTGCCGTGTCTTAAGTGTAGAGTTCCAGTAGTTCGCGTAGCAAAAGACGAAGAAAGAGGTTCGACAGATTTGTCTGCTCTTCACATTTTTTTCCATCCACCCGCAGTCCCCAAAGACCATGTAGAGCTCCCGCGATCATGGCGCTTGCAACAGCGTCAAAATATCGGGAGCTCAAAATAAACAATGGAAGATATCCCGTACTTAAGTGAAATTTTAAGTTTAGTTATGAACAATCGTTATCTGCCTAGCCTTTTCCCAATTATGTGAGTGTCGGCTTCCAGCACAGATATATATGGAGCTTCCAGTCTAACCGGATGCAGCTGTACCAGTATTTTACATGGAGCGACTGCCTATGTGACCTCCACAACCCAGTTAATACTGGGAAATCGTTACCACTTGGTAAGACTGGTTGTCAGACTTTTTGGGCCACTGAATATCTGTAACGGCTGTCAAAGATCTACAAATGACAGCCGGGACCAACGGCTTAAGAGCGAGTATCCAAAAAGTTGGCAACGTCGCAAATAGCTGTCAAATATTAACATATTTTAGTTAATTTGGCAATATTATGGAAATAAGAAATGTGGCTAAATATTGAACTAGAATATTCAATTCAGTTCAATTATTTATTGCCTAGCACATGTATTTTACAAGATCTTATAATTAGAATAAAGTTCACATGGGCCCGTCGTGCACAACAATTTTAATATTTGACACTAAGTAGCATTAAAAAAAAAGCACCATTAATTAAAAATTAAAATTAATTAATAGTAAAATGAAATTAAAATACTGAATTTGACGTTGTTACCGTTTTAGGTGTAGAAAAGACATTTGGAAAGTTTCCAAATATTTTTTCTCATCTAAAACTGATTATTCGATGTTACGTTATTAATGATTGCATTTCATAGTCAATAATTTAGCTCTCTATTTAGCCACATTTCTTATTCAAATAAGTACAGTAATATTGCGAAATTTATGAAAACAGGTAAATATTTGACAGATATTTTCAGGATTGATACGATTCAGGAGAAGATGAGATAAGATAATATTTTATTTGCTAAACGTGCATTTGCTTTAAGAGATTTTTACAAAAATGAAAAAACTTGATAAAACTTTTTATTTTGCTTTTTTTTAATTAACTATAATTAACTGAACTAGTTTTTAAATGGTCTCGAAGTCTTGTTTTTTTCGGAAATTTCGATTCGGTTAGCTAGCCCATTGCTAACCGTCCACAGGCCCGCATCTACGGTGGCCGGTAGCCACCACGTGGCCCCCGACGCCCGGTGCGTCTCCCGCGGCGGCTGGGAAGAGAGGCTCTCTCCCTCTCTCGTTCCGCCACCTCCTTCGCTAGCATGACTGCTTCGCAGAAGGAGGTGACGGCTTCCCATTCAGTCTCGCTCCGGACCATGGATTGAACCGGGGCCGGACGCGAGAGGTCGCCGCCGCCGATCGCCGCTACGAGGACACGGCGGTGCTCCGCCCACGCAGGGCAGACTTCCACCGTGTGCTTCACCGTATCCTCCGGTCGATCCTCGCAGTGGAAACACCCGGGCGTTTCCTCCCGCCCGATTCGGTGCAGGTACCTCCCGAAACATCCGTGTCCGGTGAGGACCTGCGTCAGGCGGAAGGTGAGGACGCCGTGGCGCCTCTCCAGCCACTCCTCAAAGAGGGGACTTACCGCCACTATCGTGGCGTGCCCTGCACGGGGTTGCGAGAGTCGCTCTCTCCATGTCGCCATGAGATCGCGCCGGAGGTCTGTCCGCTGAGCGGCGATTTGCCGCAGCAGCGGAGTTTCCCCCCGGCCGGCGTAGTGCCTCCGCGCGCCAGACGTGCAGGCGCGCGAGGACTATCGCCTCCAGATCCCATGGCGGCAATCCGGAAAGCAGGCCCGCCGCCTCGCGGGAGATCGTGCGGTACCCACGGACCATTTTTACGGCCACCACTTTCTGGGGCGCGTTCAGGTAGTGGGCGGCTCGCCGCCTCAAGGAACGCGCCCACACTGGGGCCCCGTAAAGGGCCATGGACCGCACGACCCCCGCGTAGAGCCTGCGGCAGGAGGCGTTTGGCCCCCCAAGGTTGGGCAGGAGCCGCCTGAAGGCAGCCCCGGTCCGTTCCAGCCTTGGGGTCAAACGTCGGAAATGCTCCACGAAGTTCCATCGGCTCGTACTCGACACGAGTCCCAGGTACTTCAACGTCGACTCGACGCCGATGGATACCCCTCCTACCGTCAGTGTGGATCTCAACGGTGGCGCATTCCAAGGCCCATGAAAGCACATGGCCTCGGACTTGTGCAGTGCCACCTCGAGACCCAGTTGCCGGATCCTCTCAACGACTATCGCAACCCCGCGTGTCATATTATCGGCCGCCGCCCCGTGCGACCTCCCCTGTGCCAGCACCAGGGTGTCGGCTGCGTAGCAAACGACGCTGACACCACTAGGGAGGTCCGCGCGCAGCACCCAGTCGTAACCGATGTTCCACAGGGGCGGTCCCAGAACCGATCCCTGTGGGACACCGCACGACATCTATCGCCGATTCCATTCTCCGCAGCGACTGGGGTAGATGACGGCCCTGTCCGTCAAGTAGTTCCCAACCACACGACGGAGGAAGGTCGGCACCCGGTGATACCGGAGTGCCTCCCTGATGCAGCTCCAGGGCAGGGAATTAAAGGCGTTGGCGATGTCGAAGGACACCGCCAACGACAACCCCGCCCCGGGATATCGCATCCCCCGTCGTGAGGGCTCTCACGCGCATGATGGCGTCCACAGTAGAGCGCCCCTTGCGGAAACCAAACTGGTTCTCCACAAGATAAGATCGATCACCTTCATTTTGACAGTGATTGAAAATCAGAGGTAAATGAACTACAAAACACAGTTGTAACAAAAGCACTCCACCTCCACCATCCGAGCCGGAAACACACCACCGCTCTGGCCAGTGGTGAGCATTCAGCGAAACGCCGAAACGCGCCACGACACGACACGACATACAAATATGTCTCTAACCATACTAAATGTATGAAACCGATATGCTTCTGGCGCGCCACGGCACACCACGCCACGTAAGTGTGTTTCCGGCATTAGTAGATATAATCATTATTGAGCGAAGACCATGCCTCCATTTACCCTGAACCTACCCGATTACTGTTGTCAAACTGGCGGCTAAATCAATATTTTGAGAACATTTGTAGGCCCATTATACAGGCCACAGTTTTATTTTATTTTCTTACGTGGTTTTTTACATGCACCTTTATTATAGTTTGATACTATTATTTTAAGATTTTGGAAGTGTTTTGGTGCTATTGTTTTTAAAAAATAATCAGTATGGCGGACGACAGTGATTCGGACGATAGTTCAGTAGCTAGACGCAGCGCACGGTCACAAGCACAGAGTACTTTATCACTAGCTTGTTCCCTCAACGTTGCCTTACACGACCGATGCACGATAAAAGATATGAATCGCATTAAGGATGCGTTTGACGCGGCAAACGACGGAAAAATGACAGCAACAGAATTTAGAACTTTACTCAAAACTATGTTGAAAATAGAGTACGATGATGATGAATTCCACATATTATTTCTGAAGGTTCATACTTCATTATACAGGGTGTAAACCACCTCATCACAAAGCCGTTAACCAAGCATTCTGTACATCAAACTAAGTAACTTTACGCAAAAAATATTGCTGGGAAACAACTTTTTTTTTTTGAGGTTATAAATCATGTTTTGTGGTAGAAGTCAATGTAACGCACTTAAAACATTGTGCTGATGGATGGATTGAATAAGTACGGGGGTCGTGGAGGCGTTTCAAAATATTATAAAAAAACTTGTATTAAAAAAAAACTTGTCAAAAAGTTGTGCCTTTGACCCCCCATATCTCAGTAACTAGAAGGTTCCCAGGTATGGTGTAGAAGAAAAAAATTATCGCAATGATGGGGAGAACTAGTGCCTTTCGGCTTCGTGAAGAGGTGTTCTACACCCTTTATATTGGTCGTCATTTTTTTGTTCTGGACCATAACTGGGAACCTTGTAGTAACGGAGATATGGGGAATTGGGGATACCTATATACTTAAAATACACTCCATGACCTCCTTACTATTCAATGTATCAATCAGCAAAATGTATTGAGCGCGTTCATTTGAGTCCTATCGTAAAACGTGATGTTTTACCCAATAAATAATTGCCCAGCAATAATGTTTGCGTAGGAATTACTTAATACTTAGTTGACCGGTTGACGGTTTCGCTAAGGGTTCGTTTACACCTTGATAACCCTTTATAATCAAATAATAATCGTTCATAAAATATCAAATACTTAGGTAATTTAATTATAGTCAGTAATTTCTGCACACAACATGTATCCGATGCATTCAAATTCAAATATTTATTGCTCAACACAGTACATTTATACATTTCCAGATGTCAAGTGAATGCGCAGTCCACTGTATTACCAATTCAGGCATGCAATTAAACATTTCATAAAATCCAATTAATACGTGTTTTGACAATCTTAAACGTCTCAATCAATAGCTCTCACTGTAACTTTAGATAAATACAAGCCGCACGGGCGAGGTCAACTGGGACGAGCTGGTGTCCCACCTGATCCTGGGCTACTTCGGCAACGACGCGGCGAACCACAAGGGATCGTTGCAGCCCCCCATAATGGGCCGGCCCGCCGTTTTGAATTCGAAACACAAGCGTTCCATTACCAAGATTTGCTTCTGCCCTGATGTCGCCAAGGTTTTTTATAATTTCAAACCATATTGTTACTAGATACCCGCTATGTATTTTCGCTCGCTATTTTCAGTAGATGTATGACATAAATATGGTAACATACACAGGATCGCAGCACGGACCCGATGTACGGCTCGTATATAACGGCGAGCCGCGAGGGACAGATCAACTGGTGGTCGCTGGACATGAAGCTGCTGAGGACTGCTTACTCCTCCAGCCGTAAGTTGGATTAACATAATAACAAAATCTGTTAGACAAGCAGAAATAATTTTGAAGTACCTACATGTGGGCAGTTTGTAAATTTTAAATGTTTTCCTATCTCACTCAATATTGATAGTTATAAATAGCGCACCACAGGCCGCCCCCATTTGGTTCACCGCTACAAAAGTACCTAAGTATAAAACGTTTATTCATAATTAAGTGCATTCTCTCTGGTACCTCCCTTTTTTTACGGGTGGGAAATCATCAATTAACTTCCCCCACTCTGGGCTGAGCGGCAGGGAGTGTCAGAATGTTACTGACTAAAACCCATCCATGTTCCTTCCTCGCCCTTTACGTTCCGGGGCCACGATATCTCTTTCGAACAGGCCCGCAACCCCGGCTGGCTTCGGTCCTTGCTGTCCCTTCACTGTGCTGACATCTCTTTGAGGCGCGCGTGGAACACAAACGCGCCGTCGACACGGCCTGTCGTCATAAGATGGACGGACGGCGAGATAGCCCATAGCTCACCGTCGACAGGCCGTGCCGGTCCTTCTGAGGCTCTGTGTAAATCCCACCTTTTTTATTTTCGGATGCGAAATCATCAAATAACTTCTCCTAGTCTGAGTGGAGCGGGAAGGAATGTCAGACTTTTACTGACTAAAACCCATCCGTGTTCCTTCCTTACGGCCTGTCGTCATTAGACGGACGGACAGACGGCGAGCTAGTCCACAGCTCACCTTCCACAGGCCCGCGCCTACGGTGGCAAGGGTCACCATGTGGCCCTCGACGCCCGGTGCGTCTCCCGCGGCAGCTGGGGCGAGAGTTCCCTCCCTCTCGCGTTCCACCACCTCCTTCGCTAGCATGACTGCTTCGCAGATGGAGGTGAAGGTTTCCCATTCCGTCTCACTCTGGACCATGAATTGAACCAGGGCCGGACGCGAGTCGCCGCCGCCAATCACCGCTACGAGGACACGGCGGTGCTCAACCCACGCGGGGCAGACCTCCACCGTGTCCTCTGGTCGATCTTTGCAATGGAAACACCCGGGCGTTTCCTCCCGTCCGATTCGATACAGCAACCTCCCGAAAATCTGTGTCCGGTGAGGACCTGCGTCAGGCGGAAGGCGAGGACGCCGTGGCGCGTCTCAAGCCACTCCTCAAAGAGGGGACTTATCGCCACTATCGTGGCGTGCCCTGCACTTGGTTGCGACAGTCGCTCTCTCCACGTCGCCATGAGATCCCGCCGGAAGTCTGTCCGCTGAGCGGCAGTTTGCCGCGGCAGCGGACAGACTTCCGGCGGCGCCGCGGCGTAGCGACAATCGCCTCCAGATCCCATGGTGGCAATCCGGCAAGCAGGCTCGCCGACTCGCGGGAGATCGTGCGGTACCCACGGACTAACTTTACGGCCACCACCTTTTGGGGCGAGTTCAGGTAATGGGCGGCTCGCCGCCTCAATTAAGGAACGCACCCACTCTGGGGCTCCGTAAAGGGCCATGGATCGCTCGACCCCCGCGTAGAGCCTGCGGCAGGAGGCGTTTGGCCCCCAGCTAATTGTTAAGTATAATAAATAATAGGTACCTAAATACGTAATAAGTAAGTACCAATACTATTTCACAACAGCTTGTATAAAATGGTCTATGGGAAACAAAGTTAGCGAGTAGTAATAGGTTCGGTTATTTTCTTCTCACAGCCCACCTGAAGGTCCGCACCACGTGGGTGACGGACATGGTGTGCATGCCGGACGTAAACATCATCGTCACCAGCTCCACGGAGCGCGACCTGCGCTTCTACGACTGCACCGCCAAGAGCTTTAGTCTAAAGATTATCATTACCAGCTGGGAGTACATGGCAAGATTCATTGCTTGTTTCTTACCCCTAGATTTCGTGTAAGTAGCTGTTATAAGTTAGCAACAGGACAACCGTGCGAACGATATAAAGGGTGTTAGTTTTCGTTGCTTATGACATTTATTACATTTAGTACCTAGTGTGAGATGTGCCAAAATGCCGTAAACGTCGCCGCGTCGCTGTCGTGTGACTTACCTGTACCTGTCTACTAAATATCTCGCTTTAACGCAAGTTAGACAGGAATTATGAGAGACATTCTAAAATTAGGTACCTACATAGGTAGTAGGTGCCTACACCTACTAAGGGTTTCTCTAAAAGTCAAATCATTTATTACCTAACTGATGGCCCTCCATCAGTTAGTAAACTAGGCTGATAAACATCATCACCCTTGATGATGTTTATCAGCCTAGTTTGTTCCTCTCTTGGCACTCTTAGAGACCAAACGCGTGGGCTGATTTAGACGATTTCTAAGTGAATCGTTTTGTCCTTATCAACATACGACCTAACAGTGACCTCCTAATTGCAAAAAACCGGAGAAAAATATTTACGCTTTTCGGTTAACGAAAAAAATCGATTAAAATTGCCTTTTTTGTTTCGATAATTTCGTATGGAGAAGGATGGCCATCAAACAAAATAACTATGAGAACAGTGTTGTCGTAGTTCGCACGCCTTCCGTTAGAATATTAACATTAGTTAACGATTACATAGATCTGCACCATGTTCTACTACTTCCATAAAGACGATATGGATCAGTGCAAGCTGATCTGCGGAGACGTGGGCGGCAACGTCCGGGTGCTGATGTTCTCGGCGACCCTGCGCGACGCTGCAAGCTTGAAGCAGCTGCGACATGTTGACCTGCAAACGAGGGTAATTTAATAACTAAATTACTTACATAAGTAGCAGAAGAACAAAAGGGAGTGGAGAAGAAGTTTTAGTAGACCAACAGCGAGATGAATGGACTACCTACAGAAGTTCACGGGAGAGCTTGTATGAGTGACGCATTAGGCAGGGAAGCATGGCATAAAAGAGAGGATGACAAGATGATGGTGACGAACAGCGACGAAGAACTAGGTACTGCATGCTGCCGCGTCAAGTAGGTACAACATACCAAGTTCTTTTTTTTTTTCAAAAACGTTTTATTATTAATTAAGTACTTAAGTAATAGTTAAGTATTGTTTTGGTGAAAGAAATACGTTATAAGTAGGTACACAGGGTGTAAGCAACCTCATCACGAAACCGTTAAACAAGCATTCTGTACTTACGCAAAAATTATTGCCGAGAAACGACTTTTTTTTTTTGGAGTGGAAAATCAAGGTTTGTGGCAGAACTCAACGTAACGCACTCAAAACATTGTATGTACGTTTGCCTGGCTCGGCCCCCCAGAATCTGCCTTTTAGGTTTTCACCAATGCAATGTACTCGCCTCTAGGAGTATATGTACCGGTTTCTTTTTCAATGTACCTCTGTACTTTTGAAGAAATTTGCAAAATAAGGGGGCCGTGCTGAAAACGTTTGGCTGGCACGGCCCTCTTTTTTTGCGTGTAACTTGAAAAACATAAAGCGCATTAAAAAGTTTCTTAATCTCAAGAAATGTACTCTGTTGACGCGTTATATGTACCGCAACGGATATTCTGAATTCGTAATAACAAAAAATATATAGTTGTAGATAGGGGGCCGTGCTGAAAAATAAATAAATGAGGAAATCTCTAAAGAAGACAAATTACCTTAGCCAAAAACTATTAAAACATAGTTGATGGGTGGCAAGTAACATATTATGTACCGCATTGGTTTCTCATAAAACTTGGTAAATTTGATAAATAAAGCAATGTTAGTTTATTCAGCACGGCCCTCTTCATACGCCTATATCTTTTAAAATATGACATGTTTGCTTACAAAAATCGACTTCCTGAATCATCTAAAGAAGTTCATTCGTTCCAAATAAATTGCGATACTGCTGTATTAGTACTATAGAAGATAAATTGGATCAAAAATATCATACATTACAACGAAAGGGGTGACCATGACTCTACGTGAAAAAAAAAGGATTAAAGAACTGCTGCTTTATTGAGTAAATCTATACTTAATATTTCAAAGAGTAAGACTATAAAGCTTGAAAGGTTTAATAAAACATAGAAAGAGAAGTAAGAAGAAAAGTACATCATCATCTGCCTAGCCTTTTCCCAACGATGTTGGGGTCGGCTTCCAGTCTAACCGGATGCAGCTGAATACCAAGTATTTTACATGGAGCGACTGCTTATCTGACCTCCACAACCCAGTTAATACTGGGTAATACGATACCACTTGGTAAGACTGGTTGTCAGACTTTTTGGACTTTTACCTATAACGACTGCCAAAGATGGACAAATGACAGCCGGGACCAACAGCTTAACGTGCTTTTCCGAGGCACGGAAGAAACTCTGTATGTAAGGGTGGTCACCCATCCACAGACTAACCTAGGCAAGCACGGCTTAACCTAAAGATCACCCCGAGCGGCTGTTATTATTTAGCCATGAGCTCCTCAAGAAAAGTACATAATTTTACAATAAAATAGCATTTATTCAGACGAACTATCAGAACTGTGACTAGTATTGTCATCTTCAACAATGCCGGGCACTCGCAGATGTTATTAATTCATTTTCAATTACACCCATAACCAGATCTCGTTCAAAATCCTTTTAAAATTGTTTCCTTTGTTTCCTCCACAACCTTTCTGCGGTCTTCTTTATTGACGTCTGCACACGTCGTTTGTAACAGAGTCAGCATTATAGCAGTACTGAAGGGTGGTACATATGTCGCAGCCAAGTCGTAGAACACGCCGTATTACATAATAGCGCGCCGGAATGTAAAACGTCGCCGGTAACATAACGGCGACGTTGCGTAACCGTGTGCGTTGCATGCGGCGTCACGTTCAGCCGTATTACATTTCGGCTGAAATACGCTGAAGTACGCCGCATTGAATGAGCACTAAGCGTTCGTCAAAGCGGCGTAAACGTGCCGCCCAAATACAAACGGGCGCATCGTCGATACTAGCCGCTTTGAAAGCGAGCTCGGTACTTAGGGCACCCGGCTTTAGGTTATGTTAGGTTACTGTAAACCCTGCAGACAGAAATAGGAGCGCTGCGTAGCGGGGTTACGTCTACTACGCCTTATTTTCGGAATTTTCAGTACTTTATTCGGTCGTTTTACAATACGGCTAAACGTTGGATGCCGCTTTGTCGAACGTAACGCCACTAGAATCGGGCTGAACGTGAAGACGCAGCATTACATAACGGCAACGTTTTACAATGCGGCGCGCCATTATGTAATATGGCGTGTTATACGAATGGGGTTGGCCGGTGAAAGCTTAAATCAGATGGCGCTAGCATAGCTTGTTCCCAATCTGACCAATGAGGTCAAGCCATTTTGAAATTTAAAATGACATTACCAGATTTTCTACCAATGACGATGCTTGGAGCAAACTATGCTAGCGCCATTAGTTCCACAGTTGCCATCCCCATTGACTACGACACATACATAATTACTGCATTCGAATGAATGCGCGGTCAAACAAACAAACAAAAATTTTAATAATAAAAATGGTTTTAATACGAGTATGTTCCGTTACTTATTTTAAGACACCCTGGTCGATTTTTTTTTTAAATCTTCAATGTACAGATTATTTGGTCTCAACGATTTTAGTATATGTATAGATTAACGAACGGTTATACGTAAGTAAGAGAAAACGACCGCTAGTAGTAGATTTGGTGTTATATTAGTCTCAAGTCTTACAGCAAACTGTTTCTAGGGGTTACGAGCGTGGAATGGCCAAACGTATGGAATGAATTGAAAATAAAATATGGTGGTGAGCTTTATTGCTTTCAAACCCCAGTCGCTGTCTTTGTGGATGGGAAGTTTGTGCGGTATAATATTTGTACCTAATATTTGGAATCATGGTCACCCCATTCGTTGTAATGTATGATATTTTTGATCCAATTTATCTTCTATAGTACTAATACAACAGTATCGCAATTTATTTGGAACGAATGAACTTCTTTAGATGATTCAGGAAGTCGAATTTTGTAAGCAAACATGTCATATTTTAAAAGATATAGGCGTATGAAGAGGGCCGTGCTGAATAAACTAACATTGCTTTATTTATCAAATTTACCAAGTTTTATGAGAAACCAATGCGGTACATATGTTACTTGCCACCCATCAACTATGTTTTAATAGTTTTTGGCTAAGGTAATTTGTCTTCTTTAGAGATTTCCTCATTTATTTATTTTTCAGCACGGCCCCCTATCTACAACTATATATTTTTTGTTATTACGAATTCAGAATATCCGTTGCGGTACATATAACGCCTCAACAGAGTACATTTCTTGAGATTAAGAAACTTTTTAATGCGCTTTATGTTTTTCAAGTTACACGCAAAAAAAGAGGGCCGTGCCAGCCAAACGTTTTCAGCACGGCCCCCTTATTTTGCAAATTTCTTCAAAAGTACAGAGGTACATTGAAAAAGAAACCGGTACATATACTCCTAGAGGAGAGTACATTGCATTGGTGAACACCTAAAAGGCAGATTCTGGGGGGCCGAGCCAGGCAAACGTACATAACATTGTTTGATGGATGGGGTTCCTTCTACCTGGCAGAAAGAATCTTGTTGCTCCGAACACACTTGGCATAATTTTCTTCAAACGAATATTTTAAAGGCAAAGTTTATTATTGTTTGGTCGAATGTTTGTAAGTATGTCCGAATTAACAATTGCATTCTTTTAAGATGGCAGACTTTTATTTGGAATACCTTTGGCAATGTACAAATTGTGCATAATTTAATTTAGAGCGACGATTATTTGATACTAGCTGACCCACGCAACAGACCGCAAAGACTTCGTCTGCGTCACATAAAAGAGAAAAAGCCCACAAAAGGAATAAATATTCCCTGTTTTTACAACAATTTTCATTTATGCTCCGCTCCTATTCGTTGTAGCGTGATGTTATGCAGCCTAACCTTCCTCGGATAAATGGACTATCCAACACAAGAAGATTTTTTCAATTTTCATCAGTAGTTCCTGAGATTAGCGCGTTCAAACAAACAAACAAACTCTTCAGCTTAATAATATTATAGCAGAATTTCATTTGGAATAATTTTATATGGCGTTATTGCCATTTCTATGAAATTAAATTATTGTCAAAAGGTAGCCACAGAAACGAATCGCTCCAAAACCGACTCCACGTAGTCTTGTCTGCCCTACCCCTAGAGTGTAATTTAAAATCGTGTAGGCGCGGAGGGGCGAGGCGACCGGCTCAATAATGTAATTTAAGGTAATGTTGTTAAGGGGCCGGCGGAGCGTGCGTCGAAAGGACAATTATATTTAGACGAGGTATGAGGAATTTAACATTTCTATAGAAAACTTATTTTTCTCAAAACTCTTGTTTAAATTCTAAGTGTCCATTCATAATATATGTTTAGGAACCTAGATATTATGTAATCCAATCGAAATGAAAACACACTTCCTTAAGAATATGTTTGGTTTACGAATTATTTTGGTATTAGGTTTGTATGAACGACGCGCGCTCCGCCGGCGGCCCCTTAATGATTTTATAATAAAAGTCCTGTAATATTCCGCACTTAACACCGAGGTTCTTTGTTACAGCCCAGTATGTTGCCAGAGCTTCGTCTGCGAGAGCTCATGTGCGTGCATTCAGAGTGGGTGCAACAGGTAGCATACTACGAGCCGCTACGCTGCGTGGTTTCCTGCGCCGTCTGCCCTGACTCACTGCTAATGTGCGACCTGCAGGGCTCCAAAACTCATAATATATTCAAAGTAGACAAGGTGAGTGTTTGTGAAGTTTAGCACTGTTTTCTTTCTCTCCTGACCACGCGACAGTGATCTTTAATTATTTTGTAACAATTGAGAACTATTCCAACGCAAACTTCCTGAAGGGACCGGCGGAGCATGCGTCGTTCATATTATAAGCGTACCTAATACCAAAATAATTTGTAAATCAAACACATTCTTAAGGTAGTGTGTATTTATTTTGATTGGATTACAGAATATACATATACGTTTCTAAATATATATTTTGAAACGACAATGATATACTCGTAAAAACGAGATATGAGGAGTTTAAAATTTCTATAGGGAACTTATTTTTCTCATAACTCTTGTAAAAATCGCGGGAACCTAGATATTCTGTAATCTAATCGAAATAAATACACACTACCTTAAAAATATGTTTCATTTACAAACTATTTTGGTGTTACGTTTGTATGAACTACGCATGCTCCGCGGGCCTCTTAAGTCACTCTGTATTGCTGTCACTGTTACGAAAATCGCTGACCAGGTATTTTTTCTTTCAAGGTTCAACATTTCTTTGATTTTAATCAATTCCGCCTTTCCTAGGGTATCAAGTGCTTCGCGTTCGACGAGGAGGCGCATGTGTTGGTGACAGGAGGTCCCGACTGTGTGGTCCGGGTGTGGAACCCGTTCGTGCCGACCAAGGCCAACGTGATCTTACATGGTCACCAATCCAGTATTATCTGCGTCGTGTTACAGGACAAGGGACAGACCATCTACTCGTTATCTCGAGACAGAACGATCAAAGTGTGGGATGTGCTAAGCCAAGCGTGCCGTCAAACCTACAACGACATTCCAGCTAAATTGAACGGCAATATGCCCATCTCTGCCGTGTACAACACAGCCACTCGCCAGCTCATCCTGGCCGCCACCAAGATAGCCATTGTGGTGCTGGACGAGCAGATAAACCCGTTCCACACTGACGGATTCACGCATTCGAGAAGTGTGTCCAAGGTCCTCTATAATCCGCTGTTCAAGGTCATCATCACTTGTGGTATGGATAGCATCATTATCAATTGGAATCCAGTTACAGGTAAAAATTTGACACTATGGAAAACAAAAATTCTAAAACAATTGAGCAACGTAAAATGTTTAGGGTGGGTAAACAGGTAAACGCAACGTGATGATTCGTAGCGCTCACGTGCGAATACTGCAAAGCGCTCTGCTCCCAGTGGAGATCACCGCCGCGTGCTTCGACCCTGGCTTCCTGCTGCTGCTCACCGGCGCCAGGAACGGCGAGCTCAAGGTCTATATTACAGTACATTTAACATCACCATTTACCACACAAAAGCAAAATCTAAATCATGATCTAGGTAAGAGTTATCACAAATAACTTGAAGTTAATGTGGTCTAGGTGTGGAATTTCAACACGGGTGTGTGTCTGAGAGTGATGGCAATCGAGGACATGTGCGAAGTCACCAGCTGCTTCTGGGTGGAAGGCAGGTGAGCTGATGAGTTTTAATTCTAGAAGTTTTAATGACATGATGACATTAAATTCTGGACAACTAAAATATTACAATTTGAAGTTTGATCTGATTTTAAATATGACCTATTACTTTTGACCAAGCTTCCAACTTCACGACCTAACCAGTGGCATCAGATTGCAGCTAGGACTTTTTAAAACTTTTCAGTAGTAATTCTTGAAACTATTTATGACTCGATCACTTTTAATTAGAATTCTGGCAATGGGTTGGAATCACCACGTGGTGGAATTTGAAGACACCGGGATGGCGACGACCGGTAAGAGCTGGGATACTCGCCACACGGATGATGTGTTAGCAGCCGCCGTGCGCCCACCTCTCACGCTGGCTACAGCCAGTTACAACTCAGAACTTGTGATTTGGAGGCTTGAAACCAGCCAGCCTTACAGGTAGGTAGTTCAATACATGAAACTGTGTCTGACTAGCTGAATGAGAAATGTAAGTCGCCAGACCATAATTATCCTTTTTGGGAGTCCAGGCGATACTCGTGCATGGAGCCGACTCAGCGTATCAATATAAACTACGAAAAGCGTGAAGAGATCAAGCCCGTTCTTCCGGCGCGTAGTAGAAGACCATCTCTCACCGTGTCTACCATCCGGAAACCCATGTATGTAACAAGCATTTCCTATGTTATATACATACTAGCTGTACCTGCGCGGTTTCACTCGCGTGTTTCATACATTGATGTTTAAAACAGCAATAAAATACCATCCTGAAACACCTCAAACTGAAATGGGAATAGTTCTCCCGCTGCCATGACTTCACAGGCGGTTCCGTAGGTGCCATGGCAAGACATTTCAGTAACGTATTTACGCATCGAACAATAAACAGGTCTTGACCGCTCCTGGGTGAAAGGTTGAAACCTTTCCCAGTTGTAAGACACGTGGCGCACATTGCTGGCTCGAACACGTGGCCCAGACAGGCGCATTACTTTGTGTAATTTATTTCATCACCACTGCTCTCAAAACGGTGAAGGAAAACATCGTGAGGAAACGAAAGGAAAGGAAAGGCATGTCTTAGAACCAAAAATTCGAAGACATGTGACATCTGCCAAGCCACACTGGGCCGGCGTGGTGGATTTGCCCATACGCAAAATAGGTATGCGCTTTGAAATTTAAATTGGCCAACGGAATCAAAACATCAAAATGACCTTCATTGAAGTTTCATGAGAATTGGATTATTTTTACTCCCTGTTCGTCCCTTGAAACACCAGGAACTCATATGGCAATAATTCTCCCGCTGCCATGAGTGATGCACCAAATATGATAGAGATGAAAATAAGCATGCGCCATCGCCAGGAATATTTACTATTTGGCTAAGAATTTGCACTCCATTAGAAGTGATAATATTTTGATTATCCATTTAATTAAACAATGCTTACGACCAGTTAGTACCGTAAAAAACATTATTTGGAACGTAATTTTCTTTATAGCTATTCTTTTGCAACACCAGCCTAAACCAAAGATACAACTTTAAAATTAAAATACGATCGTAGGTATTGAAGGACACCTTTTCTAGTAAGAACGACTAATACTAAAAGACCTACTACTATAGTACTTAATACCAAAGTGTTAAATACACAATTTGTAATTCGCGAAGCAATAGACATAACAAAATTCCAACCAGGCAATAGGTAAGAACACAATAAAATGATTATCCTCCAATTTAAAATTACTAATGCTACGGCCAGACTTGTAGGCGAAGATTCGAACGCACGCACGAACTTTGTCACGACAAAACCCTTTGATGTGCGGCAATTTACCGACAGCGGCGGGAAGGGCGTTGGTATTCGCGAGGATGATTCGCGATAGGACGAATTCTTTGGCCAGACGTGTCGCGACAACGCAAATCTTCGCGTTATCGCGATAGTGTAGCCCCAGCATAAGTGAAACATACAGAAACGAAGACAACCCAAACAACGATGATGTCAAATATTTCAAATCAAATTAGTAGTAACAGCAAAATATCGCAGAACAGAAATGAGCTTGAGCTTGAGCGTGTTTCGCTTAAGTTCGTTTTTTGAAACGTTTTTTTCTTACCCATCAACAGACGCCTGCGTACTGAAAAATACTGGCCACCTAGAAATTGGCATAAAACTTTAAAACGTTATAGAAACTCATTTCAATACCTTTCAGCACACGCCTGCATATCACTGAAACATACTGGCCACCTAGAAATTACGCCCTCAATGAACTTCCAAATTCTTATTTCAAAATATGCATTAACGCGTTGTCGTAAAATGCAATTTGGATCTATATCGGTTTCCGAATTCTAATTTCAATGTAAAGTATGCAATAACGCGTTGACGTAAGATTCAATTTGGATTTTTCACTTTTTCCATACAAACATTAAACACCCTTATTTATACCCTTAAGGGCTGAATTTCGTAAAACCTTTTCTTAATAAGCACCTAGAAGCCGAAAGGAACATTCAAGCCCACATTCATGTCTCTAACTTTAAAAACATAGGACTTTCATACAAACTTTGACACCCCTTTTCAACCCCTTGGGGTGCGAATTTTAAAAAATCCTTTCTTAGCACGCGCCTGCACCCCCTAGAGAGTGCTTGTGCCAAATTTTAGTCCTTACGGCCCAGTAGTTTCCGAGATTTCGTGATGAGTGGTCAGTGAGTGGACTTCTCCTTTATATATATAGATTTTGTACCCTTAAGGGCCGAATTTCGTAAAACCTTTTCTTAGTGAGCACCTAGAAGCCAAAAGGAACATTCAGGCTTTACATTCATATCTCTAACTTTAAAAACATAGGACTTTCATACAAACTTTGACACCCCTTTTCAACCCCTTGGGGTGCGAATTTTAAAAAATCCTTTCTTAGTACGCGCCTGCACCCCCTAGAGAGTGCTTGTGCCAAATTTGAGTCCTTACGGCCCAGTAGTTTCCGAGATTTCGTGATGAGTGGTCAGTGAGTGGACTTCTCCTTTATATATATAGAAGATTTGCCAGGTCCACCTCTGCCACAGGTGAGTTTTTCTGCGAATAGCAATGTACGGAACCGCACCTTACTTTTCATACTCACGCGCCGTGCATTCTGTGCACTCAGCAATTAGTACCTATCACTAAGCTAATTTGTGTTAGTACATTAAAATCAATAAATCAGTGTTCAACGGACATTCGCGGTGGTCGGTTTTATTTCATCATCCCCATAGAATCGCCCCGGTATCATCACTAAGTGCAGGGATCCCCTACATTTATTTTGGTCCTTCGAGATTACCAACAGGACCTCGTCGCGGTACTTTGAGCTAGCGCGCGCACAGCACTCTCTCGCGAACGTGGTTCTGTGATCAAACCAGAGAAAAACTCTTTTACCACTACAAAAAAACAATACTAAAACAACTGTTAATAATGAAGTAGTACTGCGTGCTTGTACACAGGACGGCAGCTGCCGAACAAGTGCTAGACTCAGAAGCAGCCATCAAGAAGGCGGTGGTGCGTTGCTTGTCGTCGACCGCGCTGAACATGACGCCGCGCGCGCAGGACATGCGCCAGATAGCCTTGCAAGCCATGATCTTCCTGCAGACGCGGCCGCTACACAAGAGCGTGGGTCAGTCGTTACGGTAGTCTGCCTCAAACAGTATTTTCTTACTGCATTCATGCATGGCAATATCTCTATTTTTTCAAGTTGTAATAAAAGTAACAAAAGGGTAGAATGATAACTGAGGAGAATCGCGGCGCATGAGCGGTACCGCTGGAATGAAATGAACTGTTCCAATATATTTTAGCTTCCCTCCTACTCGCACTGGATAATGGTAATGTGCAGTGCTGGTCGGACCACTCTGCAGGCGGCTACCTGGGCTCGTTCCAGGCCATCCACATGGCTGACGACTACGTGTCCTCCTTCGCCACTGATGTCGATAACGAGTTCCTCTTCACTGGCACTGTAATGGGATACGTCAAAGTATGGCTTATGAGCAACTTCCATACAAACGAACAGGTAAGCACTTAATTTTCTAACGTGTAAAAACTAAATTATACTATTTTACGAATCATTAGACTTTCGGTAAGTCTCATATTTATGAGACAAATGTCTGCAAGAGGAATTATGAACATTATGATCGATTTTATATATGATGTTGCAGGTTCATGTGAGTATGCCGCGTCTGCGGCTGCTGTTCCCGTTCCTGTGGCGCGACCGCATCGAGGGCCGCGCCAAGCGCTGCGTGCGCGACCAACCGCTGCCGCTGCTGCTCAACAGCTACCGCGCGCATATGCGCTGTGTCACCACCATAGCCTACATCGACGAGCACAAACTCGTACTGACGTGAGTGTTATCATAGGAATATTTAGAATTTCTACTTTGTAAGGTCTTTGGATTTGGCCGTTTAGTTCTGTTGTCTTCAGAAGCCGTAACGTCATCACGGTGGTTTTGGATATTTAAGTTTCATATATGCACAGTGGGAGTGCAGACTACAGTGTGCGCGTGTGGCGGCTGTCGGGCGAGTACCTGCAGACGTTGGGCAGCTTCGTGCCGTGGAGCCTGGACGTCACGCGCTTCCCGCCAGACGTGCAGAAAGTCGCCAGCTCCACTACCTTCAAGGTAAACATTTGCGGATGACATAATCGTGATACTTTTCCAGCTATCATGTGAACCAGTGGTTGTTTAATGAGAGGTGAGTATGTGCAGGTGTGGTGTGGAGGTGATTTATCACGCTTCGTGCCGGGACAGAAAGAAGTGGACAGGCTGCTCGATATCACTGAGGACGAGCTCAAACACAAGACCTTCGGCGCACCGCCCAACGAGCCGTTGCAGGGACATTTTTCCTCGCTGCCGCGTCCTCCCGATCGACAGGATGAGATCCAGCTCAACACCACGCTGCCTGTGGTCAGTATGTTTATCTTTCGTTATCGTATCATTGCGAGAATCGTATAGGGTGGAACAGGTGGAAGCTATTAAAATACTTTTCGTTCAATTTATTTATTTATTTATTTATTTGACTGCCTTAAACTATCATTACAGGTCTTTAACCTAATGCAATAGTCTAGTCACACACCCAAAATTAAAATTAAAGCACCAAAAACATTAAGATTTGTAACACAGTGTAAATAATAGTACTTTTGCGAATTCACCCTTGTGACATGTAAAAACATCAATTTCTACTTGAATGCAATTGATGGTGCGAATTGCTCGAGTCAGAGGGGTTTTCGCCAGCAAGTTGGTCCTAGCTGGAGGTACGACCAGCAGTGGCGGGGGCCGTCGCCTCCACACATAATTGTCCGGTACGCATAAGTGCAACCGCTGCAACACTCTCGGGTTGTGCTCTATGCCTCGGAGCAGTCCCACCACGTACGACACTAGTGCAAATTCCCGCCGCACCCTAAGCTGATTGTACCCCACCATACCCAGTACAAATAGTGTGGGGTACATCAAAGGGTAAAATGGGTACACTCCGTACAGCTTTTTGTACAGGTAGCGCGTGAATTTGTTCTGGACTCGCTCCAGCATCACTGAGTACTTGGCCTCATGTGGAGCCCATACGACAGCGCTATGTTCCAGATGACTCCTGACTAGTGCGTCATACAGAACTCTGATGGCCGTGATGCTGGTAAAGTCTCGCGTCTGCCTCAGAACAAACCCCAGGTTTCTGAATGCCCTTTTGCAGATCTTGGTAATATGACCGCAAAACATCAGTTCAGGAGTGAGAACAACCCCTAAATCTCGTACCTGCGTGACTCGTTGCATTGGCACTGCATCCACTACATACTCACAGAGTAGAGGTGCTCGCGCTCGGGTGAAACTTATCACTGAACACTTGGACGCATTGAAGTAGAGCTTGTTCTCATGACTCCATTCCACGATCCTATCAATGTCCTCCTGCAAACGTCTGCAATCAGACTCCGTCCTGACCTCACACAGCAACTTGAGGTCATCTGCGAATAATTGTTTTACTTCTTCGTAAAAGTATTGAAAAACGTCGTAATACATGTGGAATTTCACCTCGGCTGCAATGACAAAGTTTGCCCACTTGTATCAAAATGTACTATACATACTGTCATTGTTTCAAACTAGAACATATCACATCGCGTTTCATTTAATTTCTTTGTTAGGGATTCAGGCTTTGGGAAAATATAACAACTTGCTCATTTTCGTTTTCAGCGACTCCAAAAACCATGAAACGACACCCTTAACGGAAAAACCCCTTGGCGCCATTTTGGATTTTCTTTTTGACCTCATTTTTGTAATCAGCAACCCCAAAAACCATAAAACGTCACCCATGACGAAAAAACAAAAAAAAACACCTTAAAGTAATAACATGTTATGTTTACTCTATACGGCCTGTTAGGTTAAACGAGGGACATATTGAGGGAAGGTATTCAGTATTCGATTCTCAATCCAAATATGTAAAAAACCTATAACCTTAATTTTTGACATAATTGTCTAATTAAATACATTACTCATGGACACTGAGCGCGCAAGTAGATGTCACGCGGCAAAACACGTGTCGGTCCTGAGCTCCGTGCGCAAACTCCGCCCTTTTCCTTTGTAATGTCCCCGATGCACCGACAGGGCACATCCCCGCGCTGACCTCAGTGTATGCGCGAGCGCCGTTACTTCCGCATGTCTAATATTGCGTTTCCGCGTATCGCATTTAGGTAACAAACAACCCCGCTTACTTCGCGACATTAAGAGTGTCCTGTAAACGTGTTCTTGAATAACCAAAAATTACGTCTTATCATCATTCCAGTGAAGAATATTAGGATTGTGGTTCGTGCTTAAGTGTTATCTAGTGATATTGTGCGAGGAACCGTTAATTATTATGCAAGGTGTCAATCAACGACTGCGAACACTCGGTCAGGCAAATATCTAGGTAACTAGGTACTGCTGACCGGTCAGCAGTACCTAGTTACCTAGATATTTGCCTGTCTAAACCCAGATTTAAAGTATGAAGGGAAAATGGATTATACCTAGAAAGGTCATTGACACGCACACATGTTCTGCGATAAGCGCATGGCGCACACGTTGCGAAACTTAGGCGAAGTTTTTGGTATGGATCTATCTGTTATGTATTAGTGTATTCTTTTTGTTCATATGTTTATTAGTATCATGTAAGCATGGACTATTGCGGGTTTGAATAAGTCCCTCGTTTAAACTAACATACTGTATAGTAAACCTCAGTGGCTATTAAGTCGCGCAAAAGTCCAGTGGCTAGTAAATCGACATGCTTAGTCTGCTGATGGTGCACTGGGTTTTGTGCTATAGCCATTGCTGATTGACTATCCGTGTAAACTGTGATAGCCTTTTCTTTGGTGTCCACCAGTTCCCCTAAGAACTATATTCCCTCCATGGTCAGCATTCAATATGATCTTTGGGCAAGCGGTGCGCCGTCTTGCGCTGCAGAGTCCGCGCCAGCCCTAACAGCATTCTGGCGATGTTTAGTGACAGACTGGACAGTCGGTTTCATAAGTTTTGGTAATCTACATTTAAGCTTAAGTATTATTGTAGCTAAGTAAGTTCTGTATTTTTACTAACATTGTGATTTAACTTAATTTTGTGAACGTGGATAATTATGATTGTACTTATATGGATCTTGTGATATCTGAATTAAATGAATGCGTTTCTCGACAGTGCCTCTTCAAGTGTTAGTGGATCTCTTTCTTCTACTATCGCCTCATAAGTGATATGATCCTTAAACTCCACAGGCTTTTTGTTCCTGAGTGGGTATCTTCTCTCTTCTACTACAGGTATTGTTTCAACTAGTTGCTCTTCCTCAGGCCTCTCTTCAAATGATGTCCACTGTTCATCTTCCTCTTCCGTGAATTCAGCATCTCTAACATCATCTGTTTGATCTCTATCACGTTGAAGGTCGGTCTCTTCCTGATGCACAACTTGTCTCTCTTCACCATTCTCTAGATGAATTGTTGTAGTCTTTCTTTCCTCTTCACTCTCAGTCAATTTATGGTTCATCTGGTGTTAAAAAAATACTACATCTCTCGCTCTATGCAGCTCTCCATTCATAGGGTTTACTAATCTGAAACCTTTTGATTCTTCACAATATTCTACAAACACTAGCTCTTTACTCTTCGCATCCCATTTGGTTCTCTTGTCATCTGGGATATGCATAAAGGCTCTGCAACAAACACGCGAAGATTAGACAAATCTATTTTGTGATTACTCCAAACCTCCTCGGGTGTCTTGTTCTTCACTGCGATGGTGGGACTCCTGTTTTTCAAATACACCGCTGTATTTACAGCTTCAGCCCAGAATCGAAAGGGAAGACCTGCTTCTTGAAGCATTGCTCGTGCTTTTTCTCCTATGGTACGACTGGCTCTCTCCGCCACGCCATTTTGTTGAGGTGTGTAAGAAATCGTAAGCTGATGTTTAACACCGTGTTCTCTCAGGAACTCGTAAAACCTGTTATTGCAATATTCGCGCCCATTGTCGGTTCTAAAAACCTTTACCTTCTTACCTGTTTGTGTCTCAGCAAAACTCTTGAACTCCTTCATCTTCTCAAAGGCTTCACTCTTTTGCTATATAAAGAATACAAAAGTTTTACGCGAAAAATCATCAATAAAAGTAATATAATATCTTAAGCCCAGTCTAATTTGTCGTTATGTTCAAACTTTACCCCAGTTGCTATTTTATCTCTCAATAGTGGCAAATTCCGTATACCCAAGTGTGCCATTCTCTTATGCCATAGCTCCATTGATGCTGTAGTCGCTATTGCACAGACCTGCTGAGAAGGAGATTTAACTTTATACACACCCATAACAAGCAAACCTGTCACACATGATTGTTCTCTCGACGTATACTCACACTCGTTGAATATCTCGAAACCTCTATTGGTAAAAACAACGAACTTACCTTTTTTAACAATACTACTAACACTCAGTAGGTTCGATGTTAGTTCTGGTACGTACAACATATTTTCAATGTTCAGATGCTCATCTGTTACATTAACATATCCCTCTCCATACATTTTATCTCCATTTGCACAAGACACTTCAACCTTACGACCTGCCACCGCAAAACTAAACGCTCCTGAATCGATAACTCATGCATCATCTGCTTGTTTCTCTTGACTTCTCTCTGTCTCCGTCGCCATCACAGTCGGTGTTGCAGTTACCATATTAAACGCCTTAGCCTTCCGCTTCGGATTATCTGGACAGTCACGAGCTTTATGCGATCCATCGCAAATGAAACATCTTATTTTATTTTCTTTTTCTTTATTCCTCTGAACAAACTTTTTCTGATTCGGACTCTTCACTTCATCTTTGCTGTAAGTGCAGCACTCGTCGAATTATATCGATGTGCCTTGATCCAATTGCAATAGTTTAGTTTTAACATAGTCTGTTGTCAGCTCAATATTGGTGTTCTCCAACGCCAATATCATCGGATTATACTCCTCCGGTAGTCCTTGCAACATCAGCGCCGCCAACAGCTCATCGTCAACTTCTTATCCGATACACTTCAACTTCTATTCCCTCAGCTGCTGTGCTACTGACATTAGCGCAGTCACATAGTCTATCATAGATGTGAACTGCTCAAGTTTTAGCTTTGATAAAAGTCTGCATCGGTTATGTAGTCTATATCCTCAAAAGCTGACCTCAAAGACTCCCACGCCTCCTTTGCCGTTTTCGCATATCTCACGTGAATCAGGCAATGCGGTTGTATCATCATACATATCCTGGCTTTAGCTTTTTGGTCTCTCTTTAAACCAAATACGTCTGTACTCTCTGGTGTCTTCTGAGTATATTCCCACTGATCATCATGAATTAAATACAGCTCTACCATAAACTTCCATGTACTATAATTCGAGTTTCCATCAAGTTTCTCTATCGACATTAAACTGGTATGAGTTTATGTATCTCGTACCGGCTGTCTAGTCCGCCGCCAGTAGTTGTGTTTAGAACATCTTTCGTTTCCATATTATCTACTCTGTATTACGTGCCTGGGCCCATAACCTGGTGAGGACCAAGAGTAAATAACAAGCACATAGAATTTATTTGGTTTTATTTCTCATTACACTCGGTACAGAATGATGGAAAAAATGACACGTATAGTGTTCCTAACAAACTTATTCAAAACATCCGTCATCTCCCATCCCAGCCAGTCTGAATAACACTTGCAAACGCTAAAGTTCATTCGCGCAAGTGTCTTCAATCCACTTGTCTTTTTAATTTTAATTTAATTAGCTTTTTTTCCGCGCTTTCGCAGATATACTGATGACAAAGTTGTCATGCAGCCGGGGCCGGGGGAAACGGAATTCACATTTTTCCCCGCGCTTTGCCTTCGTTGTAGCTAAAGTGTAAAGCCGCAAAACAACCCAATATTAAAAATAGATTAAATGTTTACGACAGTAAAAACTTTAAAAAAAGCCGACTTCAAAAAAAGTGAAAAATTACTTTAGCTTAAGAAATCGGTGACCTTTGTTTGAAAGATTGAGTTTTTAGTCACCGACTTCTGCAGCTAAAGTTATTTATCACTTTTTTGTGTTTTTTGAAGTCGGTTAAATTTTTTTGCATAAAAGTTTTATTTTTATTTTTCCATTTTTAGTTGTTCCCAAACAAATCTTTGCCATGAATTTTTGGCCGCCTTGAGGAGAGGTCAACCGGAGGATGGATGGCATCTATCGGAGGGAGTGTCAGACTTTTACTAACTAAAACCCATCCATGTTCCTTCAATCGCCCATTACGTTCCGGGGCCGCGGTATCTCTTTCGAACAGTCCCGCAGACCCGGCGGGCTCTCCCTCTCTTGTTCCGCCACCTCCTTTGCTAGCATGACTGCTTCGCAGAAGGAGGTGACGGCTTTCCATTTCGTCTCGCACCGGACCATGGATTGAACCAGGGCCGGACGCGAGAGGTCGCCGCCGCCGATCGCCGCTACGAGGACACGGCGGTGCTCCGCCCACGCAGGGCAGACTTCCACCGTGTGCTCCACCGTGTCCTCCGGTCGATCCTCGCAGTGGAAACACCCGGGCGTTTCGTCCCACCAGATTCGAATGCAGGAACCTCCCGAAACATCCGTGTCCGGTGAGGACCTGCGTCAGGCGGAAGGTGAGGATGCCGTGGCTTCCCTCCAGCCACTCCTAAAAGAGGGGACTTGTCGCCACTATCGTGGCGTGCCCTGTTGCGACAGTCGCTCTCACCATGTCGCCATGAGATCGCGCCGGAGGTCTGTCCGCTGAGCGGCGATTTGCCGCGGCAGCGGAATTTCCCCCCTGCCTAGTGCCTCCGCGCGCCATTCGTGCTGGCGCGCGAGGATATCGCCTCCAGATCCCATGGTGGCAATCCGGCAAGCAGGCCCGCTGCCTCGCGGGAAATCGTGCGGTACCCACGGACCATCTTTACGGCCACCACTTTTTGGGGCGCGTTCGGGTAATGGGCGGCTCGTCGTCTCGAGGAACGCGCCCACACTGTGGCGGGGTAAAGGGCCACGGACCGCATGACCCCCGCGTAGAGCCTGCGGCAGGAGGCGTTTGGCCCCCCCAGGTTGGGCAGGAGCCGCCTGAAGGCAGCCTCGGTCCGTTCCAGCCTGGGGGCCAAACGTCGGAAGTGTTCCACGAAGTTTCACCGGCTGTCGAGGACGAGTCCTAGGTACTTCAACGTCGACTCGACGCCGATGGATACCCCTCCTGAGCGCCGTATGCTGCCTCTAATATTAAGCTGAGCGGTTCCAGTCGATAAACTGCCTACACCCTCGAAAGAACTGTAATGGACCTTGGTAAAAAAAAAAACTTGGCAAAAGGGCAAATATATGTTGCACTAAGTCGTGTCAAAAGTTGGGAAGTCATAGATTTTTTAGATTTGAACGCCAACAAATTATTAAAATAGACCACACGACGCTAGATCGTTGATGGAAAAAACGAGAGTACAAAATCTATCTTCCCTTAATGAAGGCCACACATAATAAAAAAAAAATCTTTATTGTTTAAAAGAGCATTACACACGTTGAAATATCACTAGCCTCCACACTAGGATTCCCTGTGTCGTGGAGACTAGTCTCCTTCGTCTTACAAAAAAATAAAAATAAACAGGAGGTAAGCCGTAATAAACAAAGCAATATGCATGTTAGATTTCTAAAGTTACAGGAATATATCCCACGCAGTGCAATTAGAACGCTTGCAATGCAGCAACGAACGTAAGCGCATTGTAATTTAGGACAGCTAGAAATTCTGCCACAGATCACAGATCGCCTTACTGTAAAGCCGTTAAAGAGTTCCAATGATCACCATATTCGACTAAGAATTACTTGAAAATAACGACGTTACGGTAGGCGACTCAAATATCCGGATAGCCAAAAAAGATTCGACTGAGTATCGTTAATTTGCTCCTAAGAATTAAAGAGTTCCGTTACTTTGTCATGGCTCCCATAATGAGAACCTAACCAAACTCTCATCAAACCACCGTTGAAGTACATCCTTTCCAATAAAGAAAACAATACATGTCAATGTAATAGGCTTATCCCTAATAAATGGAACTAAACATACCTAACTGTCGAAATTTCGGAGTATTTTACACATTTGCTTACCCCTCAGAGCATACAGGCGTGATGTTACGTCATAATGTTTTATAAACAATAAACATCCAAGCGATTGCAGCAATCACTGCAGATTTGCCGTCTATTTTTAAGAGTTCCATTGTATATCTCTGAAGATCAGCATCAAATCTTCACAAAATTGAAATGGGACTACACGGGGAGCACCCGCTTTCAAATAAAAGACAAAGAAAGAGGGTAGACAGATTTGTCTGCTCGTAAAACTTTTATTTTCCATCCACCCGCATTCTCTAGTCAACCCGGGATCATGGCGCTTGCAACAGCGTCGAAATATCCCGTAAGTGACAATACGAGTATAAGTTTAGTTTTAAACCGTGAAAGCTTAAAACAGTGTTTAAAAAATAATCATCAAAATCGGTTCACCCAGTCGAAAGTTCTGAGGCAACAAACACAAAAGGAAGTAGATTGAAAATAAATGTACGGCTGTACATTTATTCTTCGGCTGCATGACAAAGTTTCTAAACTTGTATAAAATATAGGTACAATTGCAGATCCCGTTATACAAGCACCTGCGTTTGGCGTCGATGCAGCCGGTGCGGCGGCCAACCACACCTGAGCCGGTGCGCCGGTTGCAGCTGCATGAGAGACCGAAGAAAATGCAATTTCATGAAGGTGCACTGCACCCGCTGCATCATCCGACGGAGCTGCGGCAATCCCGAGCGCACTCCACACACTCCAGGCACACTACGCACGCCAGGCACTCTACGTTCTTCAGGCACTCTCCGCTTTTTAGTCCTTCTACCGTGGCCAGATCTTTTACCGTCCCCAGACCTTCCATCGTGGCCAGGGCTTTGGCCGTGGCCAGGCCTTCTACTGTGGCCAGGCCTTCTACCGTGGCGAGGCCTTTTGAACTTTCCAGGCCATCTCCGCGTTGCAGACCATCTACGCCCTGCAGGCTTTCCACGTGCTCTAGGCCCTCTACACTCTCCAGGCCTTCCACGCTTTCCAGGGCCTCGTCCTCTTTTAGGCCTTCGACGTACTCAGACTACGATGGCATCTGATCGACATGTAATGCTGTAGATCTGGCTATCAGCGCCTGCCCCACACAGATATTGTGAGCGGTGAGCGCCGCGCGCCGCACTCACTGACAAAGATTGATTTTAGATTTTTTAAGTTTTATTTTATAAGCTTGATACGTTCATTTATATTTCATGTATATTTATGTTTTAACTATGCATTTTTTGTGGTTTTTCGTAAGTTTATTATGTTTTCTGACAGAATAAATGATCGAATTTCAACAACTATTATTATTTACTTTGTGGAAAGTTTTTGAATTTCTAAATAACGGCCGTGTGGACGGTAAAATCGACGTAAAAACGGTTACCACGTATACAGCACATACTACTACTACTATTTGGTACCATTTCCTACCTATTTCTACTATTTGGTACCTGTTTCTATGGTACCAAATAGTAGTTTTTTAATTACTTAAGTAGGTATCCACATAGAAATGGGTACCTACTTAATTAAAAAATATATATCAGCATTTCCATACATTTTGACCGTGTAGGTATTGAACTTATAGTATGTAGGTAAAAAGCTGTTTCTTTTAAATCTCTTAATTATTGGTATAATTGAATTTAATATAATTTTGAAAAATGTAAAATTACAAAGAGATCTCAAAAAATAATTAAATACGTACAAGTATCAAAATGTGAATAAAATAACGCGCGTGTTCGCCTTTTACAATAACGTTGACGAGAAACAAATCTAAATTAATACTCATTTAGATTATCAAAAAGTATTTGACGCGTATTTTTACACGACTGCCATAAAGCATACAAGAGAGAGGTCACCCAGCCTCTATACATTTTTGGGCTATTTTCAAAAGTCGCAAACCAAAATAAAGATATTTGGATAGAGCATAACTTAATAAACCTTTTTCATTATTACACCAAAGTCGTAAGTCAATTCACCGAAAAGTTATTCAACCACAAAATATCTGAGATCACCCAGATTGGGGTAAGTTTTTTTTTGCCGGCCAACTAAATTAAACGCAATAATTAAATAGAGCTTATGGATATGAAATTTTTTTATAATAATAATAATCATTTTATTTTCAGGCAACTAGGGCCCATAGATAAAATACATAAAATAACATTAAACAACAATAATAAACTAATACATAATTTAAACCTTATACTAAAACTATACACGCAGCGTTGTCGGCGTCGTGTTTCGCTGCGTGGTGTCGCGTAACCGTCCTCGGAAGCGACGATATACGACACCCTGCGGCCAAAAGTCCTCTTTCAAGCAGGTCTGTAGATGTTGGGTTGGTACTCGAACCACAAATGACCTAAAGTTGATGTTGTGGCGCGATTCCAACCTTTCGACCCGCAGAATGAAGTTGGTCTTCACTTTCAAGTACTGCACCACTTCCTCAGGTGTAGTGGAGTGATGCAGACGCGAAATGTACAGTTGCGTCGTAGGCACAGCAGCGCGCAGCAGCATGTTGGGTCCACTCGGTGCGGTACCGCACAGGTTACGAGAACAGGGCCTCTTCTTCTTCCTTTCTACTTTAGTGAAGCCCTCCTCATCAAGTCCCTAGTAGTCCCTTTGAGATATCTGAATATCCTCTTCACTTTGAGCCAATCAGTCTAGGAAGGATTCTCCAATTTCCTTAAAACTACTCCGACAGCGTATGCAATGTCGGGGCGCGTACCTGTCATTAGATACGCTAGTGCTCCTACAGCCTCACGATAAGGAAAGTACTTCTTTTCAGGGGTATCGTCAACTTTCCCTTCTTCAGATGTCTTTTCAATGGGCGTCGAGACTGGATTGCAATCTGACATTTGGAAACGTTCCAGGATCTTCTTAGCGTACGATTGCTGAGAAATCCAAATACTCGTAGAACCATCTTCCGATCGATCAATTTCCAATCCCAAATGTTTTCTAATTCTTTGAGGAATTGGTTCGCTAGCGCTTCATCTGTCGTGGCTACCAGTCCATCATCCACATAAAAGAGTAATCAATATTTTCTTCTCTCAAATGCTATGAAAAATATTTAGTTTTAATACCGCTAGACAAAAATATCCAGGTCTGAAAGCAGGACACAAATCCCACCGTCATGCATATGCACATGCACATATGGGCCCACCCTCCCGCCCTCATGCATATGCACACATACAAAACAAGTGAGAAATAATTAGCACGCCATGCAACCAAACCTTTACTCGACACGTGTTTCGCCCCTCCACGGGGCATCCTCAGGAGTTGTTGACTCGTCGAGCGTTCCAGCTCGAATGGAACATTACGAACGGAAATGGAACGGACATTGCATACGCTGTCGGAGTAGTTTTAAGGAAATTGGAGAATCCTTCCTAGACTGATTGGTTCAAAGTGAAGAGGATATTCAGATATCTCAAAGGGACTACTAGGGACTTGATGAGGAGGGCTTCACTAAAGTAGAAAGGAAGAAGAAGAGGCCCTGTTCTCGTAACCTGTGCGGTACCGCACCGAGTGGACCCAACATGCTGCTGCGCGCTGCTGTGCCTACGACGCAACTGTACATTTCGCGTCTGCATCACTCCACTACACCTGAGGAAGTGGTGCAGTACTTGAAAGTGAAGACCAACTTCATTCTGCGGGTCGAAAGGTTGGAATCGCGCCACAACATCAACTTTAGGTCATTTGTGGTTCGAGTACCAACCCAACATCTACAGACCTGCTTGAAAGAGGACTTTTGGCCGCAGGGTGTCGTATATCGTCGCTTCCGAGGACGGTTACGCGACACCACGCAGCGAAACACGACGCCGACAACGCTGCGTGTATAGTTTTAGTATAAGGTTTAAATTATGTATTAGTTTATTATTGTTGTTTAATGTTATTTTATGTATTTTATCTATGGGCCCTAGTTGCCTGAAAATAAAATGATTATTATTATTATAAAAAAATTTCATATCCATAAGCTCTATTTAATTATTGCGTTTAATTTAGTTGGCCGGCAAAAAAAAACTTACCCCAATCTGGGTGATCTCAGATATTTTGTGGTTGAATAACTTTTCGGTGAATTGACTTACGACTTTGGTGTAATAATGAAAAAGGTTTATTAAGTTATGCTCTATCCAAATATCTTTATTTTGGTTTGCGACTTTTGAAAATAGCCCAAAAATGTATAGAGGCTGGGTGACCTCTCTCTTGTATGCTTTATGGCAGTCGTGTAAAAATACGCGTCAAATACTTTTTGATAATCTAAATGAGTATTAATTTAGATTTGTTTCTCGTCAACGTTATTGTAAAAGGCGAACACGCGCGTTATTTTATTCACATTTTGATACTTGTACGTATTTAATTATTTTTTGAGATCTCTTTGTAATTTTACATTTTTCAAAATTATATTAAATTCAATTATACCAATAATTAAGAGATTTAAAAGAAACAGCTTTTTACCTACATACTATAAGTTCAATACCTACACGGTCAAAATGTATGGAAATGCTGATATATATTTTTTAATTAAGTAGGTACCCATTTCGAATGGAACATTACGAACGGAAATGGAACGCTCGACGAGTCAACAACTCCTGAGGATGCCCCGTAGAGGGGCGAAACACGTGTCGAGTAAAGGTTTGGTTGCATGGCATGCTAATTATTTCTCACTTGTTTTGTATGTGTGCATATGCATGAGGGCGGGAGGGTGGGCCCATATGTGCATGTGCATATGCATGACGGTGGGATTTGTGTCCTGCTTTCAGACCTGGATATTTTTGTCTAGCGGTATTAAAACTAAATATTTTTCATAGCATTTGATGCCATGGATTTCCGCAAAGTAACGCCTGATTCCATAACTTATTTTCTTCTCTTCCACTACCTTCTAGAAAAGACAGGGTTCAGCTTCGTTCTGTATGAATCCTTTATCCAGGAGAATCTCTTCAAAACATGAGTTCCATTTGAGACCATACAGACTTTGAAGTTTGCAGACTTTTGAAGAGTTATCTGAGTATCCATCAGGCTGCTGCATGTATATCTCCTCTTTCAACTTCCCATTCAGAAAAGCTGTGGATACATCGAACTGTGTCAGATGTAACTTCTCCGTGGCGTTGACACTTAACAGAGCTCTTATGGTAGACATACGGGCAACAGGGCTGTACGTCTGATCGTATTCTATCCCCTTACGTTGTTTGAATCCTTTGACTACCAGCCTTGCCTTGTATTTGTCTATCGTACCGACTGGATTTCGTTTAATGCGAAAAACCTATTTACAAGGTAGCGCCTTTCCATCTGTTTGGAGGTAAATCGCATAGCGTCCAAACCTTGTTGTCACTTAGAGATTTGATCTCGTTTGCCATGGCTTTGAGCCGGAAAATGGTCGGCCAGAGTAGGAGGAGTTGTTTGATAATTTCCCATCCGAAAAATAAAATAAAAAAACACACACACACAGACACGTCAAACTTATAACACCCCGTTGTTTTTGCGTCGGGGGTTAAAAATATTAATAATCAGTATTTACAAGTAAGTTGGCGCCAATAGTGATTTCGTTAGACGTAGTGATTATATACTCTGTGATTTCGTTGATTACTAGTAAATATTTGCATACAGATTTTGAGAAGTCATTCAATACAGAGCAGTAGGTATTCTGAACAAACACTAGAAATCACATTAAACAACTTACGAGTATGCGTGCAGTAAGCGATGGCCACAGAAATAAATGAATGTCACTAGTCACAGAAATAGATATGACCCACAACAGCCAAAAAAGCTCTCCACCAGCTGCCAACCTGGGCCAGCTGACCGCTAATCAAATTTCCCACCAGCTGCTCCTAAATGGTAAAAAACGCTTGTTTTTATTTTTAGTAAAAAAGGTTTTTATTATCACGTAGATTGTGTCTGACAAATTAAAAGGGTTCCTTATGTTGTAGACGTAGTACTAAAAATAAAAACAAGCGTTTTTTAGGGTTCCGTAGCCAAATGGCAAAAAACGGAACCCTTATAGTTTCGCCATGTCTGTCTGTCTGTCTGTCTGTCCGCGGATAATCTCAGTGACCGTTAGCACCAGAAAGCTGAAATTTGGTACCAATATGTATATCAATCATGCCGACAAAGTGCAAAAATAAAAATTTAAAAAAACATTTTTATTAGGGTACCTCCCCCAGACGTAAAGTGGGGAGCGATTTTTTTTTTAATTTTGACCCTGAAGTGTGATATATTGTTGGATAGGTATTTAAAAATGAATAGGGGTTTTCTAAAATCATTTTTTGATAATATTAATATTTTAGGAAATAATCGCTCCGAAAGTCAAAAACAATGTGTCCCCCCCCCCTCTAACTTTTGAACCATAAGTTTAAAAAATATGAAAAAAATCACAGAAGTAGACCTTTATATGAACTTTCTAGGAAAATTATTTTCAACTTGATGAGTTGAATAGTTTTTGAGTTATATAGCACTTTTTCAAAAAAACGCAAATGATAACTTTGTTTTTCATACAAATACTATGAAAAACAAAGTTATTTTTGCTGACGAAAAATGTTGGTATTTTTAATGGTCTGGGAAGCTACGGAACCCTACAGTGAGCGTGGCCCGACACGCTCTTGGCCGGTTTTTTTCTGAAGTTATTTTTCACTTTTTTGTTTTCTCTGAAGTCGGTTTTA
The DNA here is from genome assembly GCA_950022955.1 of Xestia ashworthii. Classification (NCBI taxonomy): domain Eukaryota; kingdom Metazoa; phylum Arthropoda; class Insecta; order Lepidoptera; family Noctuidae; genus Xestia; species Xestia ashworthii. The sequence continues at coordinate 24,294,725 of OX465558.1, read as the reverse complement.
TTTTTTGTAAAAAATTAAACCTGTTCGATCACACTGCTTCCTACCCGAAGTGACAGTAGTGTACACATTCGACCGGAAAGATTGACGTGCATGTAGTGTGTCTTGGTTGTGTTGAGTATCAAGCCATTTATTTTAAACCCCACACCACTAAGTTGAGTCTTCTTGTAGTCTTTCCATCGACGGCGCGCACACAACTGCAGCCACATCGTCCGCGTACATAAAGACATAAGCCTCACTTATTGCTGCAGGTAGGTCATTGAGCAATTTAGACTAAAGATGATGTTGGATAGTGAGGAGCCTTGTGGTGGTACACCCTTAGTGATGTTAAGAGGGTCTGGCCTAGCCTTTCCACCGTCACCAATCACCACCTGCGATCTGCCTTTTAAAAAGTCGAGCAGCAACTCCAACGCTCAATACCAAGATGCCTCATTTTCAGTACCAGCACGCCATGGTCTGCGACATCGAAAGCTTTTGAGAGGTCGCAGAAGAGCACTGCTACCTGCTGTTTTTCCTCCCTGGCCTTCATTACATGGCGGATGACCATACGTGCAAGGGCAGTTGTTGATCGCCCCTTCCTGTATGCGTATTGTCGGTCGGTGAGGCAGTTAGTCTTCCCAAAAAATCAAAGTAATCGGTCACATAGTCTGTTCTCGAAGACCTTGGCGACTGCAGGAATGACAGACACTGGCCAATAATTGTTTATGTCACTCTTCTTGCCTTTGCCCTTATACAGTGGAAACACCTTGATTTTTTTAAATGCACTGGGATAGCATCCACTACGCAAACACCTGTTGAATAACACCGACAGAACATTCGCAAGCGATGCAGCTGCTGTATTCAGTAGCTCCACTGATGTGGCATATAAGTCTTTTGTTGGTTTGCGAGCGATTCGTTTCGTAATAATGCGGCATACCTCAATCGGTGAGAAGGGACAGGCCAACACACACTGACTGGTTGGAGGTCGCGTTTCCAGAAGCGTATCCAGGGCTGTGTTCGGGTCTGCTTGAGGAGAGCCGCATGATATAGCCGCATGGATGAATTTGACATTGACCGTATTTACTAAGTCCTCTTTTGTAGAAAAAGACTTACCATCTGCTTGCTTACTATCATACTCTCAGTGTAGTCCGATCTTGATTGATTTTTCCTACCATATTCTATATTTACTACGTGCCACGTACTTTTATTGGGATTATTTGCCGTTTTTATACGATGTATACGTCACCGTAAAATTGTCAAACACGTTACATTGTAATCTCTCTAGTGATATTGTAAACTCTCGAAATATTGTCAACTGAACATACGGAAGTATCTCTGCCCCCTTAATCGGGACTTGGGGCACCTCCCCGTTAGGTTAGTTAGGTTCCTTTAAACCTTGCACTCGGAAATAGGGGCCCCGCGAAGCGGGGCTCCGTCGACTACGCTTTTTGGGGAATATAAAGTGTTTAAGTAGGGATGCATCCGATACCGATACCTATATCGGCGATACTTCGGGTTTGCCGATATATCAACGATACTTTTCAAATTTCGCGTTTTAAAGATGACGTCTTATACCCAAACTTGAAAAAAATGGCGCAGAAGAACTTTAGTTTCCAAATGAGTTCTGTCGCATCTGAGAGACTATTTTCCACCGCAGGTGGAACAAGTCAAACAGACTTGCGAAATCGCATTTGCCCGCAAAACTTAATAATACTTTGTTTTTTAAATAAAAATCTTATAAATGTTAATTTTGATTACTAAAACTATTAATTAATTGTGTTTTATTTATTCTGAAATGTTAATTATGATTACTAAAACTATGAATTAGTTGTGTTTTATTTATTCTACTTTCCTTTTTGAATTCAATAAGCGTATCAGTATCGCCGAAATTTTTATAACAGTATCGGTATCGGTATCGGTATCGGCAAAAAGACGTATTGAGGCATCCCTAGTTTTAAGGTTAGGTTACATTAATCGGTATTTCTCAGGAATGGTACCTATGTACATTATCTTTTCATGAGAGTGGTACCATAGGGTAGACGCCCAAAAAAACTAATTAGTCCATCATTTAGATTATCAAAAGACATTTGACCCATATTTTTTGTTTTGTTACATAAACCAAAATTCTCAATACATCACGCTTAGGCATCGATTTACCAAAACAAAAAATAAGTGTCCATTATTTTCCAATACTCTAACTGACGGACTAAATAGATTGATAAAACTTTTAAGATTTTAACCAAAAATTACGTCTGGATGTTAATCGATCTTGTGTCTGTAGGCTGGTCCGGCTAAGAGCACATGGAAGGAATTGAGGGAAGCCTTTACCCAGCAGTGAGACAGTATAGTACTTTGGCTAAATAAAAAAACTTTTTTGCAAAAAATATAACCGACTTCACACAAAAAAGTGAAAAATAACTTTAGCTTCAGAAGTCGGTGACCTTTGTTCGATTGATTTAGTTTTTTTGTCACCGACTTCTGAAGCTAAAGTTATTTTTCACTTTTTTGTGTGAAGTCGGTTATATTTTTTGCAAAAAAGTTTTTATTTTTCACTTTTTAGTGGTTCACATGTGCTTACCCTTTCACAGCGTATCGGTGTGATTTTTTGTTATGAACTGGTGTAAACAATAGACAGACGTGAGTCTTCAGCGATCCCAGTACATTTGCTATCATTTATTAAGAAGTTCAGTTGCCTATCTTCCGAAGTCACCGGATCTTTATCAAATCGAAATGGGATCACTCCGAGAAAGTACTATACCTAAAACTACCCAAACCGCTTCTGGTGTGCCTATAAAGTTAAGGAGTTACCTCTATTTCTCCGGGATCCCATTGAATGGAACTTTACACGTCCAAATCTGGGTGTATTGTATACTTCTGCGTACTCCCTCAGAGCATACAGGTGTGATGTTACGTCATGATGTTGTATAAACAATAAACAACCAAGCGATTGCAGCAATTACTGCAGCTTTGCCGTGTATTTTTGAAGAGTTCCATTTATATCTCCGTAGATCAGGGTAAGATCTTAACCAAATTGACATGGAACCACACGGAAAGCACCAGCTTTCAAATAGGTCAGGGTGGCTAATTCCGGCATAGTTTTTTTTCGACTTACATTTGAGTGCCCGTGTCCGATGAACGTTTTGATTTATGATCAATGTTATGGTCTCATGAAAATAATAATATTTTAAACTTTCAAATACAGTGATCTTAGTTGATTAAACTATTACGAGTACTAGGATATACAATTTTTTTTAAAATTTGACCAGTAGACGGATTTTCCCTTCAAAATCGGGAAAATCCGTCATACTGGAAGAATTTATTGAAATCTTTAGTGGTTTTAAAGAAACACGTAATAATTACATGCGTTCGTAAGAGACAGTCAATTCTGTGCTTAACGGTCTTAAAAATAAAGTCTCTTTCAGGTTAAATACGTAAAAATCATATTTGGGGGCTATTTCGGCATGCCTAAACAAGCAGGGGTGGTGAACATATTTTAGTGGAGCGTTATTAGCTCAATTCTTATTATTAAATAAGTATTTCGCACAGAAAAATATAATTTTAAGATTTTTCTTCTTATATTGGGTGATTCGAATTATGAGAGTGCAATCATGTTCTTTGGTACATATATGATGTTTATTGCTGTAATGTTCTTGTGAGATAAACAAATATATGCTGACGGCGTCGCGGGTTAAATAAACACTTTTATTTAGCAAACTTAAGATAAAAGCACACAGAAAAATGTGTAGTTGGATAAAATTAAGGTACCTTCATAAATAAAATACACATTTGCTATCGTAAATCGTTTTAATTCACTAAAAAACTTAAAATCTATTAAAACCAAATGGTATTTTAGTCTTAATAAAGTTAACAATCAGTCTCAACTAGTCTCAACTATAAAATCAACTAAACATAAAATGAGAAGTATCAAAGATAAAACAATATAAAAAACAAAAAATCTTCGCTCAACATAAGGCGAGATAGCGGCCAAACGCTAGCCTGTCGATGAATAAAAATAAAAAACAATCGAAATAGAACTAAAACCAAACAATTAAAAAAAAAAAAACGAAAACAAGGTACTGTATCCGGTAATAAATATTGTACATCAAAATTAATTAATTGTATTAATTGCCGGGTACTGTAAGTACTAGTTTTAGTACACGAATACAATCAACGTAAAAGAAAACCTAAAAGAAATTTTAATCTTTTTTTTACTTTTACATGAAGTATAAAATTACGAACAAAATAATTATTTTGCGAAACTCATAATTTGTTTTTTTTTAATTAAAATAGAGCTAGATGATGAGCTCTATTTTAATTTAAAAAAAAAACAATTTATGAGTTGCGTAAATCGTTTTAATTCAATAAAAAACTTAAAATCTATCAAAATCAAATGGTATTTTTAGTCTTAATAAAGTTAACAATCAGTCTTATTATGGTAACTATAAAATCAACTAAACATAAAATGAGAAGTATCAAAGATAAACAAAATATAAAAAACAAAAAATCTTCGCTCAACATCAGGCGAGATAGCGGTCAAACGCTGGCCTGTCGATGAACAAAAAAATAAAAAAAAAAACATTCAAAATAGAACTAAAACCTATCTATTAAAAATAAAAAACGAAAACAGGGTACCTACAGACTGTACCCTGTAATAAATGTTGTACATCAAAATTTTAGGTATTTATTGCCGGGTACTGTAATAAGTACTAGTTGCACACGAATACAATCAACGTAAAAGAAAACCATAAAGAAAGTTTAATCCTTTTTTTACTTTTACAACATGTAGTAAAATAATTATTTTGCGATAAGTACTCATAATTTGTTTTTTTTTTTAATTAAAATACAGCTCATCATCTTCACAAGACAAAACCAAGCTATTTAACATTTGTTTATCATTGTGTAAATTGACCTTTTTAACGATTGATTCATCGGGCACATTATCTTGATCAACTCTTTTAGTCATTTTAAACAAAAGCTTCGGTTTTTTTATGGTTTTATAAAATCTTACAGAGTAATAAATCTCTCTATCTAAAATATAATTATTTTCTATAATGCCAACATAGTACGTCCATTTGTTCCTGTTATAGTACCTTACTAAAACATGGTCATTGACAGAATATACGTTTTTAGTTGTCTTGAGGTTCATATCATTTTGATTAATATTACACTTATTCCTTAATTTGAGTCTCAAACTATTATTTTTAGCCTTATTTATTTCAGTCTCTTCGTTGCATTCTATTTTTGAGACCTGATTTTGTGAGTGTTGTGAATGACTCTCAAAATCAGGTTCTTTCATTAACATATCCAAAAATACATCGTCATTATATTCATAATCGGAACTTACATTTACTATATCGGAATCACTATGGTTGCTACATGATCCAGAGACACTGGTGGTTGAACTAGATCGAGAAATTTGTTTTTTTCGTTTTATTACCTTCGTGTGTTTGCTTGGGTACAAATTGTCATCAGTCTTTTCCAGGTGTAGTTCTTTGTTTTCTTTTCCCTTACTCTTTTTGCCAATTCCTTTTCCTTTTAATGTCGTTGTCTTTACTATTTTCTTTGCAGAAATCTGAATTGAAGTAGCGTTTTGATTAATAATTTTAGTTTTCCTTGTAGGTTTTAACCCTGAAGGTCCTGGTTTTATATGATCCTCATCTGGTTTGGTTGCAGCTTTTATAATAACGTTGGATGTAATTTTTACTTTAGGAGTGTCAAGTTCGTGATTTTGAAAACAATCAGGCAGATCTTGGGAATTTAGTGAGGTAAAAGGTTTCGACTGAGAGTTATCCCTTGATAAATTACTAAACAGAACTACATCATCTGTGTTTTTCTTGGTCATATTAGACTGTATTTTTCTTTTTATATTTTTCTTATTATTTAGTTCTTCCTTTTTGAACTTGATCACATCGTCGTGAGTTATTACTTCTGCGCCTGGTGCCACTTTTCGTCTTTTTGGTTTGGATACATTTTCGCTGCGTTTTACTTTTAAGAGCAATAGCTCTTCAAAAGAGATTTTTTTATCTTCGGCTAAATCAATCGCTAAATTGCCTTGTTCTTTACGACAAAAATGGTTATTAATGCAGTTAAGAGCTATGGATAATAACTTTTGGGGTTCCTTCGATTGTGTAGGTGAGTTTAATAAATAATACTGTTGCCATCGTTTTAGTTGTAATGGATCGAATAGCCACTCTTCGATTTCATTCCGATTTATTGGATAAATTCCGGTCTTTCTAAACCCATTTCGTAACACTTGAGGATTTATTTTTGTCCATATAGATCCAATCAATCTAGAAAAATCCTTTTTTGGTAATGGCTTACCTACATTCAGTCTTTGCCACTGTACTAACGTTGTATCCCATTGATCTTTAAAAGATTTCATCACTGATACATCCAGTGGTTGCAAGACGTGACTGGTATGAGCCGGTATTTTTAATATAGTTACGTTAGCTCTGCGAGCTTCTTCTATTATATTTAATCCAACATGTGTAGAGTGGCCGTCATAAATTAAAAGTACTGGGCGTTGGTTGCCGATGGTTGACAAAAAAGTTTTTTTAAAAAATGCTTCAAAGACTTCGGACTCCATCCACCCATTCTTAGTGGCGGCATATGTTGTACCTGGATAAGCGTCTGGAGAAGTCCACTCATCCCAAACATTTTTGCCCTTAAAAATTATTAGTGGTGGTGTTTTTTGTCCAGCCGCACTAGCACCCAGAAGAACCGTTGTATTGTCTTTTCCAGGCGTAGCAATCACCCTAGTAGCCGCATAGGCTTTCACTCCAACTATTTTTGTTTTTGATGGGTCTTTCGAAAAGCTTGTTTCGTCCAAATTCCAGATCGCGTGTGGTTTATCTTGTAAATTTAATTCTTTTATAGTTTTTTCTAAGAGATCAAAGTATGGAAACACTATATACGGATCTATTGCAGTTTTACGAGCATACTCAACCGCTTGCGGTTTTTTAATCGATAAATGATGGCGTTTTGAAAATGAAACAAACCAATCTTTTCCCGGTACCCCATTTTTAAATGATGAAGGTATATTATTTTGTTTTATATATTCTCCAACCATATCTAACACTTCTGCCCTAGTCAATCCAAAGCCATATGTTTCCATAGTATGAAGACAGGATGCAAGATTCATTTCAACTTCGGAAGATAGAGTGGTTTTCCTCCCAATCATATTGGAGCTTCTTTTTTTATGTACGTGGTCCATTATTGTCATTCTTGGAATTTTGTATACTTGTGCAGCTTTGTAACCACTTAAGGTGCCATTACGCACTGCTAATGCGGCTTCACGTAGTTGATTTTTATCATAAGCACCTCTATTTGTACGTCTTTTATATGTACGTACCATCATGAATGAGGGCGACGCGACGTTTAGTTGAACTGAAACCATTTAATTAATTCAATTTAGTACCAACCGAATTATTTAAATTCACTATAAGTACATAAGTACCTACAACGACTATTTGTGATCATAAAAAAACATATTCAGAAGAAATGTCCCAAAAATTTATTGCGGTAGCGATTATTCGGTAACTGATAGGTACACAAATTATATAATATCTATTCTCTTCCAAATGAACTTTCTTTGAACTTCAAGTAGGTAAGTACATTTACTGAATATTGATTTGGTCTCTTTTAAAAAGTTGGGACAAAAAAGGTTTACGATCTCAGAAATGGGGCAAATTCGTCATATGACGATCTAGCCCCGTTCAAAATAGACGGAATTATGCACTTAACGATTTCGAGGTTATAAATTTGTAACATTGAATAATCTAATAATTTGCAGCGGTTTCTTGCAAAATTATACACGAAACCTTTACAAGGACCCTACACTACATATTATATTGAATTCATTCGACACTGTAAGTTACATAATTTTAAACTTACCTTCGAAAATACAGCAGCGTAAGACACTCACATGTCACTTTAAAAAAGTAACTGAACTTTGAAGACTGTTTTACCCATTTTTATAGCGACTAACGCCATCTAGGGAATTTTATTTGAAGTTAAAACTAAAACTGTTTTACCGACACTTCTACAAACACTGCAACTCGACTGTAACGAGCATAATTTCAAGTAGACGGTTACGCCCCATAGACGGAATATGCCACCCTGACCTAGAAGAATCATCAAAATCGGTTCACCCAGTCGAAAGTTCTGAGGTTTGTTACCTCAGAACTTTGAAACACACTTTGACATTGTCGAAATCTGGGTATATTGTACACATCTGCGTACCCCCTCAGAGCATACAAGCGTGATGGTACGTCATGATGTAGTATAAACAATGAACCTACAAGCGGATGCAGCAATCACTGCAGATTTGCCGTCTATTTTTGAAGAGTTCCATTGTATATCTCCGAAGATCAGCATCAGATCTTCAACAAATTAAAATGGGACCCAACGGGAAGCACCAGCTTTCAAATAAAAAAAGAATCATCAAAATCGGTTCACCCAGTCGAAAGTTCTGAGGTAACAAACACAAAAAAAAAAAAAAAAATACAGACGAATTGAGAACCTCCTCTTTTTAGAAGTCGGTTGAAAATAAAAACAAATAGATCATGTTCTTAACACTAACTGATCAAAAACTAAAAAGAAACTTCTATCGGACCAGCCACCGTTGGCTTGCTGTAAGCTTGGAGTACTGACAAGTCAGAAATCGCAAAAATGATCATGACAAAACTTTTTCTTGCGCAGAACTTGTGGCCACATTATTTCTGCAATGCTTGCAACGACTAAAATATTGATGACACTACAAGAAAATGTCATATTTTGTACAGAGGAGCAAATCATAGTTTTAAAACATTCTTAATTACTTATTTATTTATCATACTCAAAGTTTTACGGCCTGTTTTTTAGAATTGTAATTGTATAAGTGATAATGGCGACTACGACTTGCGAAAATGAAATGCGGTCCATCAGCTGCTTGTCGATAAAGACTGACGACAGTACGACGGTGGCGGCGCGCGCGCGCTGGCGGAACGCAGCGCTGCACGACCGCTGCAGCATGAGGGACATGGAGAGGATGAAGGCTGCCTTCCAAGAAGCATACCATCACAAAATGACTGAAATGCAGTTCCGATCGATGATAAAGTCTGTGTTGGACGTGGACTACGACGATGACGCATTTAAAATACTTTTTATGAAAGTAGGTTCCTAACATCTTCCTTCACTTCTACTACTTCTTTTTGGAGGTAATCTCCGAAGCTAGTCATTCGATTGCAAAACACTATTTTGCTGATAATAAGCAATACTATGTCACCCCCACATAATATACTTCATCGACGCGCACGAAGTCACGGGCCAAGAAAGTATACCTGCTGGCTGAAATTAAATTATTTGGAGTTGATCTGATCTCCAAACTGATAAGTAGAGAAAACTAACCAGAAAAATGCCAAGTCTAACGCTCATTTCCCCGGCTCAGAAAGACCGATACGCACCGTGAACGAATATTTTATCAAATAGATACTTATTCCATCAGTATTCGTTGAGGTGTACAGTAGTGACATAACTTGAAAAGAGTACTCTTAGTTCAGATGGTTTGATAATGTTGTAAGGCTGAGTGAGAGGTATGCCGGGGCTGCGAGACTGTTCGAAAAAGATACCGTGGCCCCGGAACAAAGGGCGAGGAAGGAACATGGATGGGTTTTAGTCAGTAAAAGTCTGACACTCCCTCCCGCTCCCCCCATAAATCAGAAATCATCAAATGACTTCTCCCAGAGTGGGAGAAGTCATTTGATGATTTCCCATACGAAAACAAAAAAAAATAAAGGCTGAGTGAGAGGCGACTAACGGAAGGTGCTATTGGAAACGCCGGCGCGAGGGCGAGGGTACTACGTTCAAGGAGGCTTCTTACTGGTTCTTCAGAAAGGGTAGGTAATTGCGTAGTACTCTACTCGTAACTGAGGTGCGTGTATGATGTACGAATGTGGAACGAAGCAGATTGGTAAAAGATAGCAGGCATAGCAGGTTAAAACCTACCTATATCTACCTAGCCTTAGAAGAAAAAGACGTGAGTTTATAACGTGTGCACTCCACCAGGTAAACACAAGCCGCTCTGCCGAGGTGGACTGGGAGGAAGTGGTCTCGCACCTGATACTAGGTTACTTCGGCAATGACGCGGAGAACCAGCGGGAGTCGCTGCAGCCCCCCATCATGGGGCTGCCCGTCATCATACGCTCACAACACCGGCACCCGATATCTCGGATAACTTTCTGTCCAGATATTGACAAGGTTCTTCATTTTAAATGTTAATACACCGGGTAGGGATGTCGTTCAAGAGCTACGATGCCACAGACAGACAGACACACACACAGACACGTCAAATTTATAGCACCCCGTCGTTTTTGCGTTGGGGGTTAAAAAATAAGTAATGCAATCTCGACTGTTCAATATTTTAGTCAATGTAATACTAACGAATTAGAAGCCTTAGAGTAAATTATTCTTTATGTTCAAGAAAATGATCATTAAATTGTGACTCTGATGTTTGAGACAGAATCGCAACGCGGACTCGATGCAAGGATCCTACATAACGGCGAGCCGCGACGGCATGATCAACTGGTGGTCGCTGGATATGAAGCTGCTGAGGACTGCCTTCTCCTCGAGCCGTTAGTAGAATTTCAAGAGCAAATAGCGATAATTTTAACTGTATTGTGAGTTGATATCTTCCGTCCTCAGCCCACCTGAAGGTCCGCACCACGTGGGTGACTGACATGGTGTGCATGCCGGACGTGAACATCATCGTCACTAGCTCCACGGAGCGCGACCTGCGCTTCTACGACTGCACCGCCAAGACCTTCACCTTGAAGATCGTCATCACCAGCTGGGAGTACATGGTAAGGAAACACGTTGTTTACTAACATTCTGGATTTGAATGTCGCTGCATCATCATTCTCTTGTCCTTATTAAATATATTTCACGCACTCGAATTCCATCCATTTCCATTTGATTCTTTTATTTGCTTGAGTGTTTGTCCCTGCTAGGAGTGCTAGGTAGTACAATCATGTAATAGTAGCAACAACATTGCAATAATGAGTCAGTTAACTTCACAGATATGCACGATGTACTATCATTTCGTGAAAGAGTTGACGGAGCAGTGCAAGCTGATCTGCGGTGACGTCGGGGGCAACATCCGAGTGCTGATGTTCTCTCCGTACCTGCGCGGTCCCTTCGAGAACGAGGCAGGACGCGCCACCCAATCATTACGGCATAGAGATCTGCAGAGACGGGTGAATCTAACATAAAATCTGGTGGTAGATAACGGGACGTCGAAGGTTACGTATCATAATACCTAGGTTTATCTCAACTAATTTCATAATAACTTCGCTCCAGAGACCTACAAAATCAAAATCATCAAAATCAAAGCATTTATTTCAAGTAGGCCAGTTACAGGCACTTTTGAATTGTCGAAACAAAAATGAACATTTAATGTAGCTACAGTCCCAGTCACAAGACATAAAAACTGTGAAAGTACTGTAGTTGCCCATTCCCTAGCGTAGATCTCTATGGAGAAGAACGGGCAAGAAACTCCATGGACACTCTTTTAAATCAAAATATTGTTACAAAATCTTGGTTACATCAATCATGTTGAGATGGTATATTATGTGAGAACAATGTAGCAAGATTTGCACGATAAAAGTGTCCATAGCAAAACAAAAACAAAATACAACCCAAAAACAAAATAATTAATTTAAATAAACCATGGCGACTAAGACATGACCAGTCACAACTGACAGCGCCCGTTCACGAACATGACGCATGGATCAGCACCATTCAGCTCAACCATTTTGAAGGGAACTAAATGGTCCGACACACGCGCCACCATCAGCGAGACATTTGAGTGAGCATGACATACTCATAACCGCCAGGGCACATTCAAGTCAAAAAAATAAATAAAATAAAAACGTAGGTTTCCAGCGAATGATAGCATTCTAGTACATAGCACTCACACAATATAGAATATGAGGTTATATAATACTAAAGATATTGAATTTATACAATGCAAAGATAGTTGTACAATCTTCAGCAGCTCCAACAACACAAATTAGCGCTATCCCTTTATGCGCCCCTGTCCTTGTGGAGCAGGACCGGCATTGACCCAAGCATTTTTATCAGCGATATAATCGTCCAATTTGTAATATGCTTGCTTACACAGTGTGCGTTTAATGCATGTTTTAAATTTGGTTTCATTTAGTTCAAGAATGCTTTGTGGAATTTTATTATAGCATTTCAAACAGTACCCCATGAAAGACGAGTCTACTTTAGCGAGTCTGAAGCCTGGCTGAACTAATTGGTCTCTATTTCTAGTACTGTAATTGTGTCTGTCACCTCTTTTACCAAAAAGATGCAGATTTTTCCTGACATACATTATGTTTTCATAGATGTATTGACAATATACAGTCATGATGTTAATTTCCTTAAACAGTTCCCTTAGAGAATCGCGCCTACGAAGATTGTATATGGCTCTGATGGCTCTTTTCTGCAGAATAAATATAGACTCAATATCAGCAGCCCGTCCCCACAGCAAAATGCCGTAAGACATTATGCTATGGAAGTAACTAAAATAGACTAGTCTAGCGGTATCTACATCAGTGAATTGACGGATTTTCCTAATGGCATATGCTGCTGAACTTAAGCGCCCCGCAAGAGATGTTAAATGAGAACCCCATTGAAGCCTTGAATCAAGCGTAAGCCCCAGGAAAACAGTTTTATCTACGAATTCGAGTTTCTCTTTATTCAATATTATCTCACAATCACTACTTTTAACATTCGGTAAAGCAAATCTTATGCATTTAGTTTTTTTTTCATTTAATGCCAAATTGTTTGCTGTGAACCAATTATGGACTTCAAGTAAGGCATTATTCACGTCATCTAGATTTTGGGCTCGTCTATTTATCTTAAAAATTAAGGAAGTGTCATCGGCAAATAATACCATATTTTGAGGTTGGTTTTTCAGTAAATAGGGTAGATCATTTATATAAACTAAAAAGAGGAAAGGACCCAATATTGAGCCTTGCGGAACCCCCATTTTTACTTTCAAGCCCTGTGAATTAACACCATTTATTTGAACATATTGCAGTCTATCACATAAATAAGATTTTACCAAACTAAGTGCAAGTTTACCTAGTCCGTAATGCTCAAGTTTCAAAAGCAATGTGTCGTGATTTACACAATCAAATGCTTTGGAGAGGTCACAAAATATTCCTACAGCGTCTTGGGACTCTTCCCACGCCATGAATATGTGCTTTAATAAGGTTACACCGGCGTCAGTTGTACAACGTCCCTTGGTGAAGCCATACTGTTGATCGTGTAAGATTCCGTTGGTGTTGAAATGATTGAGCATCTGATTAAGCATTACCTTTTCGAACACCTTACTAAAAACTGGCAACACGGATACTACTGTTATACTACTGTTTAAAATACCTAAATATCGTTTCACAGACTTTTGTACCTAATAACTAATGAACGACATCCATTAAGGACCAGTACGTACCAGTAAGTACCGCACCGCTTTCTGAATCAAGCCTTTCGTTATCAAAATAATTTGACAACTGCGAATCCAGAACAGCCACCAGCATCTTATTTTTGTTGTGCATGGGCAAACGAGGTAAGCGTGGTCTAAGTTCGGGTGTCATGAACCGATATTCCCGAATCGCACCCTCCAAAGCACTCCTCAATTATCCTCACTGCACTGGGTACTTACATTAGTAACCATGTCACTACTCACGTCACCATCGCAATATGGTGTTGTTGCGGTAGACTGTGGTGGAACCACAGCCTGCGACGGCGGCGTGGTCGTGACACGGCTACTCTGCACTTCAGTCCGCAAGCGATCAAGTACGGTGTCATCCAACATACGATTACGCTGCCCGGCTAGCATGGGCAGGGGATAACATTTTATCCACCGGTTATTTCCACTGACAAGGGACAAAATTCAAACAAAAGTGGAAATAACCGGTGGATAAAATTTTTATCCCCTGCCCATGCTAGCCGGGCTGGATGACTCATCCGACAGTCGTTGTGTCGACACATTGACAGCTAGCTCAAGCACCTGAAACAGAGAGAGCATCCTAACACGGTACGCAGTCAGGTTGTTTCCCCCCTCTGCAGCCCCATAGTATGCGCGCATGACGTTTTCATTATTTGATTGCGTCCATCGCATGCGCTGCACACTTCTGCCGGAAGCTGGGACCCTATCAGAAGCCGGTGGGCCTCGAGGTCCTAAGCCGTCCGGCGGCCGGCGTCCTCCCCGTCGGCGAACAGGTGGTGGCGTCGTGGGCGGAGAGAAATACTCGTCGCTCGAGCTCGACGCAACTGCCACGGCCGGTGTCACAGCGCTCACGATGGGGCTGGGTTCCGGCGGCGGCGAGGCGGAGCTGAGCGGCGGGTCCGGAGGCGGTTGGCGTGCGCGTCGAGCAGCGGCTCGGGTCAACATAGTCGTCATTTCATTTTAACTTATATTTTGATCATTTCGTTTTCACTTTCACTCATGACATATATAATATGTCATTCTGTGTCACAGTTTTTTTTTAAAAAATGGATCTATATTGCTGTTTTTATGTTTATTATGTAACTGTTGTATTTACGAAAAGGGGGCTGGTAGCTGGTTCTTTGAAATCGTAATTTTAATTAGTAATTTGTTAAAAAAAATTGAGTGAAATTTTATCGACTTGAATATTATACGTATACCACAGGCTGCACGACTAAAACGACCGGCAGTAAGCTTTGATCTGAGTCTGTTGTAATCGCTCGCTTTGCACGATTTTCCACCGATACTCGTACTTCCAATGCTATGTACTTATAATGTAAATTAATAAATTATTAATTATGTAATATTTATTGCAGTTTTTAAGCTATCGAGCGGATGAATTTTTCAATAAGTAATTGTGAAGAAATGTACGTTTTTACTCAAGTCAATTTAGAATACCGCAATTACCTTCAGGGTCTTTTGAAATGTTATCTACATAATTATGTATAAGAAATAAGTCACGCAAATGCTTAATTTTTTACAGCCTCACCTCCTACCAAAACTGCAACTAGTGGAGCTACCGCGCTTGCACGGGGAGTGGGTGCGGCAGGTATCGTGGTACAAATCTCTGAACTGTGTGGTCTCCTGTTCCACCTGCTACGACTCACTGCTCATCACCGACTTGTATGGCACTAAGACACGTAACATGTTTAGAATTGACAAGGCGAGTTTTTGTGCGCATTGTACGGTCGAACAAGCTATTTGTTTTACACTTTACAATGTAATTTGTGGGTTAAACTGTAAACCAATTAGCTTGTTCGACCGTACTTATTTTGGTTCTCTTTTAAATATTATTATATATTTTTATTTAATTTTTCTCGCTCTGTATGTACAGTAGTAGCAGTAAGTAAGTATATTGAATATCATCATCTGCCTAGCCTTTTCCCAACTATGTTGGGGTCGGCTTCCAGTCTTACCGGATGCAGCTGAATACCAGTATTTTACACGGAGCGACTGCCTATCTGACCTCCACAACCCAGTTAATACTGGGTAATACGATACCCCTTGGTAAGACTGGTTGTCAGACTATTTGGGCCACTGACTACCTGTAACGACTGCCAAAGATGTACAAATGACAGCCAGGACCAACAGCTTAACGTGCTTAACGGCACGGAGGAAACTCGGTATGTAAGGGTGGTCACCCATCCACAGACCAACCTAGGCAAGCACGGCTTAACCTAAAGATCGGTCCGAGCGGCTGTTATTACTTAGCCACGAGCTCCTCTTCGTTTTCTTCATCATCAGCCTATAATGTTCCCACTGCTGGGACACGGCCTCCTCTCAATGAGAGCGAACAGCGTTACTGTTACCAACTTCGTTTTCTTATATAATATATATTTTAAATTTGTTTAATGTATTCTGTTTTCTCTCCTTCTCTACATTTCTCTTTTTAACCGACTTCAAAAAGAAGGAGGCTCTCAATTCGTCGGAACCTTTTAGTTTTCTTTTTTTTTTATGTATGTTCCCGATTACTCGAAGATGACTGGAGCGATTTGAATTATTATTTTTTTGTTTGAAAGGGTATACTTCCCAGGTGGTCCCATAATCATCAAGTCGGGATCTGATGATGGGATCCTGGAGAAATTGAGAAAACTCTTCAAATTTTCTAGGCACACTTGATGTGATTTGGGTAGTTTTTGGAAGAATACTTTCTTAAAGTAGTCCCATGTCAATTTGGTGAAGATCTGATGAAGAACTTCGGTGATAGGCAACGGAACTCCTCAATAATTGATAGCAAATGGACTGGGATTGCTAAAATCTCATGTCTATCTATTGTTTACACCAGTTCATAACATAACATCACCGAAACCGTTGTTTTTTGAAAATATCTCTTTTGAATTCAGAACAGCATATAGTAACGGTGCTTGCCGTGCTTGAGCGGAAAAAGAGCGCGGAACTAGTACTGCCCTGGACGGGCTTCGTTATGAGGCTAAGAGCTCTAGATAGCTCTAGACTGCAACATCCTTCAACTTATTTACCTTTCCGTAACCAGACATTGTCGTTATCATGGTAGCCATTCACTTGCAGGGTATTCAGTGCTTCGCTTTTGATGAAGAGACCCACGTGCTGGTTACTGGAGGCCCTGACTGCGTGGTCCGAGTGTGGAACGCGTTTGTGCCGGCGAAGGCCAGCGCGTTTTTCCTCGGGCACCACTCTGGCATCACCTGTATCGTGCTGCAGAACAAGGGACAGACCATCTACTCGTTATCTCGAGACAGAACTATCAAAGTATGGGATGTGCAAAGTCAAGCGTGCATTCAGGTAAGAGGGATTTTATTATCCACAATACAATATAATAAATTACAAAAACAAACCTCTTCTCTAAGTATGGGTGTAAATTTAGCAAAATTTGTTTCTGGAGTACAAACTGTACTTTCGCATTCATTATAACAACTACCTACTAACTAGATTTCCTATGCCGTGATTATCCGGACTGCTTTCAAATAAGTGTTTTTCGGTAGACCTACATCGACATCCCTGCGATAGTGGGCGAGCGCTCGCCCATCTCCGCCGTGTACAACCCAGCCACCTGTGAGTTTATCCTGGCCTGCATGAAGATAGCCACCGTGGTGCTGGACGAGCAGCTCAACCCGCTCCACACTGACGGCTTCACTCACTCACGAGCTGTCTCCCAGATCATCTACAACCCACTGTTCAAGATCATCATTACCTGCGGTATGGATAGTATTATCATCAACTGGAATCCAATTACTGGTAAGTGATGTAATTATAATTTGGTTAGTCGTAATGGCTTACATTGTAAAATTTGCTTTAATTAAAATTAAAAGATGGGCAAGTTTATTCAACTCAAAAATCCTGAGTCGCAAACCAGAAGAAGTAATGTCAATTACAATTTCATGCTTTAGTAAGGTAGAAAGATAAGTCAGAGATAATAATAAAAGTTTACAGTAGGATTGGCTGCCCTTGTTACTTGTTACCGGATGTACTTATTGCTTGTGTGCATCTTTCACCGCCGCATAGGAACTACGCATTGTCCTCACGTCACGCCAAATCCTGCACGTCGCAGTTAAAATAGTATCTGCGAGATAGGACATTAACAAGCTTAAGAACAGTCCAACAACAACTAGAAACAAGACCTGTATGGTCGGAAGGTCCTCTGTGGAGGTTCAGGAGCTTTACACCCTGTCCCTCATTCTTCTACATACTCATTGGTTTTCGTGGTGTGTGCAGGGAAGCGTAACGTACTGATTCGCGACGCGCACGTGCGCATGCTGCACGGCGAAGAGATTCCGGTGGAGATCACAGCCGCCTGCTTAGATCCTGGCTACTTGCTGTTGCTGACTGGCGCCAGGAATGGCGAGCTCAAGGTTCGGTAGTGTTGACATTTCAAAGCAGAAGTAAAATAATACTCTTCATCCGGAAAATATTTATAATAATAATTGTATGAAAGGCATGCTTTATGGCAAGTAAGTTTATTCAATTCACATTCATCGAACACGGAGTTTATCTTCAACCTTCTGACGACCTAAAACAGCGGTTCTAGATTCAATTTACCTATTATTATGTCAAATCATTCAGGATCACACCCGAACACAAGCAGAGAAATGGTGGACCTCGACACCGCAGGATTAGGCAATCCAAGGAAGCTACGAATGCCATCCTTGGATACAAAGTTGACAGAGATAGCCTGCGTCTGGTGGCGGGGACATCCTGAGGAGACCGGGAAGTTTGATCTGCTTCTTGGAGTAATCGGCCACCATGGCTCACGCACAATGGTCCAATTCAAGGACTAAGTGCGGAAACTTAAGCCCCATGATAAATAGAGAGTGATAGATTTCAAATCAATATGGATTGTTTATTATTTTTTATTTGCTTAGGTTTGGAACTTCAACACGGGTGTGTGTCTGAGAGTGATGTACATCGAGCACATGTGCGAAGTCACTGGCTGCTTCTGGGTGGAAGGCAGGTGAGCGACTTTATTGGGGAATATAATACAGGCTGATTGGTAATTGTATGCATTCCTTGCACTGGGTGATACTAGACCTAATTCGCAATAATTTTGACCTATCTATATCCTATAATCACTTGGGGTCTATCCCTGAATGGCGTAGATTTCATAGATAATATTCAGCAGTCTGCAGTGTAATGTCTGGAGAGGTGGAAAATTTCCCTAAAAATAAAAGTTTGATTTTTTCTAAACAACCTTTGGGTCCTAGTTATCGCGTCAAAATTCTTGTAAATTAGGTCTAGTAACACCGATTTCAAGGAATATTACTAATCACCCTGACTGAACCATTGGACAATATCTCGTGAAAATTCAATTTGAAACGATATTGTTAAAATTATTTTATCATGGATAAACTGAAGATGGCTGGTATAGCTTCTGTAAGTTCACTCAAATACGCTTGATATGTACAGGGAGTATTGTATTGTATAACAGGCTGGTGTCCACAACTCCACGTCCGAAGCGCGTATTTTGCGTACGGGTTAGAAAATTGATCATTCGCTGATCCACCCCAGCTCCTAGTGATGCCAGCAACGCCTTGACGAATTGAACTATTTCGCTGAGAGTACCTGGGTACCGAAATACTCTGCCCTGTATGAAGTAACCTCTGGACACTGTTCATTGGCCGCTGTCTCGTTTTCTTCCATGCAGGCTCGGCACAGCAGTGACATCTATGACAGAGGTGTTATTAAAAGAGCTGTGTCCAGTTACTTAGGGCGGCAGTCGTGTATTAACCCGGAGTTGACTGTGTGGCGGTTTAGTGCATTCAGATATTATGCTGTCCGAGAGAACATCCATCAAAACCATGATTCACAAGTAGTACGCCGAAAGTGAGACAACAGAAGGTACCATTAACAATATTTTTGTTAATCCTACCAACAGCAAGGTATCTTCTTGCACTCAATTAGTTAGTAAAAAAGGGCCTCAGCAGAACACCTTAAAATTATTCCACCAAAATATCCAAGGAATTTCTTCCAAATTATTAGAAATTGTTATTAAGAAAGTAGTAAGTTTGACATTATTTGTTTTACTGAACATTGGCTAAAGGATTACCAAATGCTTATTAATTATGAGAACTATATGGTGGGTAGCTGCTTTAATCGTAAAACTATGGTTCGTGGAGGTTCCCTAATATTAATAAAAAATAGTTTTAAATATAAGCAACGTAATGACATAGTAGGTCTCTCGGTTGAACATTGCGTCGAACTGTCCTGTGTTGAGCTAGATAAATGTAATTGTGTGTGTGTACAGACCCCCAAACTATCAAAACTTTTCCATATTTGAATCAATAATGGAAGATGTCCTGGCAAAACTTGCAGCCAGTAAAAATTCTACAATAATTTGTGGTGATTTTTATTAACCGACTTCTAAAAAAGGAGGAGGTTCTCAATTCGGATGTTTCTATATTTTTTTTTTTATGTTTGCTCGCGCATAACTCCGTCGCTTGCCAACCGATTTGAAAAATTCTTCTTTTGTTGGAAAGGGTATACTTTCCAGATGGTTCAATAGTCACCAAGTCGGGATCTGATGATGGAATCATAGCGAAATCGAGGGAACTCTTCAAATTTTATAGGATAACGTGCAGCGATTTTGGTATTTTCTACAACAAGTGAAGCATTTGCGTTTGATAAAAACCATTCTACCATCAGATCTGACGATGTAGCCAAGAGTCACGGAACTCCATAATGAGACAATGTATCCTAGTCGTGTTTGGGCTTGTTGTAATTGTAACGGTATGCTCTTTCCATGTGTACCAAGCACATGTGAACCACTAAAAAGTGAAAAATAAAAACTTTTTTGCAACAAATAAAACCGACTTCAAAAAAAAAACAAAAAAAGTGAAAAATAACTTTAGCTTCTGAAGTCGGTGACCTATCAATATTTTAGAAGAAAATTCAAATAGCAGTCGGTTATTAAATCTTTTTAAGTCATTTGATTTCACTAACGTTTTTATTGAACCCACTAGAATCACAACTTCTTCTGCTACTTGTATAGATAATGTTTTCTGCGATTGTGATTACTTAGATAAAGCCATAATAAATTGTTTGCCGTCTGACCATAGCGGACAAACTGTAACTTTTAGTTGTAAAACTCCAATGCAAAAAGTTCAGATTAAATTTAGACCTATAACTTCTTGCAAATTAAATAGGTATAATATTTGCCTACAGAACAAGTTAAGTGTAATGAGCCAAGATGATATTAATATAAATCAATTGTATGATCGTTTCTTTTCATTAGTTCACACGGAATTCAACAAAACTTTTGAAAAGAAGACAAAGAGTATTTGCCCTAAATTTATATTTAGTGATTGGGCAACTAGAGGTATCAGAAAAAGTAGGGAAAGGCTATTTGAGCTTTACAGCCTTAAGACTTTTATATACACAGAAACTTTTAGCAAGTATGTTGCTACGTATTCAAAGATTTTTAGAAATACTTGCAAGGTTGCTAAAGCCCTGCCCATAAAAAACAATCAAAGCATTTATTTCAAGTAGGCCAGTTACAGGCACTTTTGAATTGTCGAAACTAAAATGAACATTTAAAGTAGCCACAGTCCCAGTCACAAGACAAAAACTGTGAAAGTACTGTAGTTGCCCATTCCCTACCGTAGATCTCTATGGAGAAGAACGGGCAAGAAACTCCATGGACACTCTTTTAAATCAAAATCTTGGTTACATCATTCATGTTGAGATGATATATTATGTGAGAACAATGTAGCAAGATGTGCACGTTAAAAGTGTCCATAGCAAAACAAAAATAAAATACAACTCAAAAACAAAATAATTAATTCAAATAAACCATGGCGACTAAGAGATGACCAGTCACAACTGACAGCGCCCGTTCACGAACATGACGCATGGATCAGCACCATTCAGCTCAACCATTTTGAAGGGAACTAAATGGTCCGACACACGCGCCACCATCAGCGAGACATTTGAGAGAGCATGACATACTCTCAACCGCCAGGGCACATTCAAGTCAAGAACTGCCGTAGGTTTCCAGTGAATGATTGCTTACTAGTACATAGTACTCACACAATATAGGCTATGCGATTATATAATACTAACATTGAATCTATACAATGCAAAAATAAGTACAATCTTCAGCAGCTCCAACAATACCATTTTATAATGCTATCAATTTTTGCGCCCCTGTCCATGTGGAGCAGGACCAGCATTAAGCCAAGCATTTTTAGCAGCGATATAATCGCTCTACTTGTAATATGCTTGTTTACATAGTGTGCGTTTCATGCATGTTTTAAATTTCGTCTCATTCAGTTCAAAAATACTTTGTGGAATTTTATTATGGCATCTCAAACAGTACCCCATGAAAGATGAGTACTTTAGCGAGTCTAAAGCCTGGCTGAACTAGTTGGTCCCTATTTCTAGTACTGTAATTGTGTCTGTCACCTCTTTTACCAAAAAGATGCAGATTTTTTCTGACGTACATTATGTTTTCGTAGATGTATTGGCAATGAACCGTCATGATGCCAATATCCTTCAATAGTTCCCTTAGAGAATCGCGCCTACGAAGATTGTATATGGCTCTAATGGCTCTTTTCTGCAGAATAAATATAGACTCAATATCAGCAGCCCGTCCCCATAGCTAAATACCGTAAGACATAATACTATGGTAGGAACTAAAATAGACTAGTCTAGCGGTATCTACATCAGTGAATTGACGGATTTTTCTAATGGCATATGCTGCTGAACTTAAGCGCCCCGCAAGCGATGTTCAATGAGAACCCCATTGTAGCCTTGAATCAAGCGTAAGCCCCAGGAAAACAGTTTTATCTACGAATTTGAGTTTCTCTTTATTCAATATTGTCTCACAATCACTCTTTTTAACATTCGGTAATGAAAATCTTATAAATATAGTTTTCTTTTCATTCAATACCAAATTGTTTGCTGTGAACCAATTTTGGACCTGAAGTAGGGCATTATTCACTTCATCTAGATTTTGGGCCCGTCTATTTATCTTAAAAATTAGGGAAGTGTCATCAGCAAATAACACCATATTTTGTGGTTGGTTTTTCAATAAATTGGGTAGATCATTTATCACTAGAAAAAGGAAAGGACCCAATATTGAGCCTTGCGGAACCCCCATTTTTACTTTCAAACCCTGTGAATTGACACCATTTATTTGAACATGTTGTTTTCTATCACTCAAATAAGATTTTACGAGGCTTAGTGCAAGTTTACCCAGTCCGTAATGCTCTATTTAAAAAGTAATGTGTCGTGATTTACGCAGTCAAAAGCTTTGGAGAGGTCACAGAAAATTCCTATTGCATCTTGGGACTCTTCCCACGCAACAAAAACGTGCTTTGATAAGGTTACACCGGCGTCAGTTGTACAACGTCCCTTGGTGAAACCATACTGTTGATCATGTAAGATTCTGTTGGTGTTAAAATGATAGAGCATTTGATTAAGCTTTACTTTTTCAAAAACCTTGGTAAAACCTGGTAACACGGA
Source organism: Xestia ashworthii (assembly GCA_950022955.1). Lineage (NCBI taxonomy): Eukaryota > Metazoa > Arthropoda > Insecta > Lepidoptera > Noctuidae > Xestia > Xestia ashworthii. The sequence goes on along the minus strand of OX465558.1, from coordinate 24,271,783 downwards.
TACAGGTCTATAATTATTGGCATCTTTACTGTCCCCGGATTTGAAAAGAGGTATGACTTTACTGTATTTCATTAAATCAGGGAACACTCCTTGGTCTACTCATGAATTAAAAATTAAAGCTAAGTACGGGGCTATGGTCTCAAGTATAGATGTAGAAACTTTGATAGACATTCTCCATAGATCTTCGGTCAGTTTGATTTTAATTTGCCGGAAAGCTTTAATAACTGTCATAGGGTTAATGTGTTTAAATTTAAATTCAGCCAGGCAGCCAGACACATTCGCCTTTAATAAGCCAATTGAGATTTCAGGTGAGGAATTAAGGGCCTCCGTAGTTTTTATTGGTATATCGGTAAAGAAATTTACAAATTCTTGAGCTACTTCCTGATTAGAGCTTTTAGGACCACATGCTGTATCTAATGTATAGCTATTATTACGTATTTTCTTTCTGTTAGTCTCGTTATTTATGACTTTCCAAACGGTCTTTATTTTATTTTCTGCTGTTTTGATCTTGTTGCTAATGTGCAGGGCTTTAGCAACCTTGCAAGTATTTCTAAAAATCTTTGAATACTTAGCAACATACTTGCTAAAAGTTTCTGTGTTTATAAAAGGCTTAAGGCTGTAAAGCTCAAATAGTCTTTCCCTACTTTTTCTGATACCTCTAGTTGCCCAATCACTAAATATAAATTTAGGGCAAATACTCTTTGTCTTCTTTTCAAAAGTTTTGTTGAATTCCGTGTGAACTAACGAAAAGAAACGGTCATACAATTGATTTATATTAATATCCTCTTGGCTCATTTCACTTAACTTGTTCTGTAGGGAAATATTAAACCTATTTAATTTGCAAGAAGTTATAGGTCTAAATTTAATCTGAACATTTTGTATTGGAGTTTTACACCTAAAAGTTACAGTTTGTCCGCTATGGTCAGGCGGCAAACAATTCACTATGGCTTTATCTAAATAATCACAATTGCAGGAAACATTATCTATAAGTAGCAGAAGATGAAGTTACTCTAGTAGGTTCTATAAAAGTGTTGGTCAAGTCAAATGACTTAAAAAGATTTAATATCCGACTGCTATTTGGATTCTCTTCTAAAATATTGATATTGAAATAAATAATTGTAGACTTATTACTGGCTGCAAGTTTTGCCAGGACATCTTCCATTATTGATTCGAATAAGGAAAAGTTTTGATAGTTTGGGGGTCTGTACACACACACAACTACATGCTTATTTAGCTCAACACAGGACAGTTCGACGCAATGTTCAACCGAGAGACTACTATTTCATAACGTTGCTTATATTTAAAACTATTTTTTATTAATATTAAGGATCCTCCACGAAGCATAAGCTACCCACCATATAGTTCTCATAATTAATAAGGATTTGGTAATCCTTAAGCCAATGTTCAGTAAAACAAATAATGTCAAACTTACTATTTTCTAAAAACAATTCAATTTCTAATAATTTGGAAGAAATGCCTTGGATATTTTGGTGGAATAATTTTAAGGTGTTCTGCTGAGGTCCTTTTTTACTCACTAATTGAGTGCAAGAAGATACCTTGTTGTTGGTAGGATTAACAATAATATTGTTAATGGTACCTTCTGTTGTCTCACTTTCTAGTTTAAATTAATATATGGAGTGAGGCCGGAGACTCCCGTGCCATCGTCTGACAACAAGACCCTATCACTAATAAACCCTAATTGAGAATTTTCCACGGTGACAGATGGATCCTCCCCAGTACAATGTGTGTAAATGTCACCGTAAAATTGTCAAACACGTTATATTACAATATAACGTGTCTCTCTTTAGCGATATTGTAAACTCTCGAATTATTGTCAACTGAACATACGGAAGAATCTCTGCCCCCATAAGCGGGACTTGGGGCACCCCCCCGTTAGGTTAGTTAGGTTCCTTTAAACCCTGCACTCGGAAATAGGGGCCCCGCGAAGCGGGGCTCCGTCGACTACGCTTTTTAGGGGAATATAAAGTGTTTTACGGTTAGGTTATATTAATCGATATTTCTCAGGAATGCTACAGTATCTTTTCATGAGAGTGGTACCACCGGGCAAGGGGGACCCCTCCTCCCCTCCACACCGCGTGAGTTGACTACCATCGCATGCATTTCACGATAAATAATGCGTTTTATTGAAAGCAGTATGTTCATTTGACAATATTTCGAGATTTTACAATATCGCTAGAGATATTACAATATAACGTATTTGACACTTTTACGGTGACAAACATTTATAGCACTAGTGCTATATTCATTCGTGCCAGTCACCTGAACATTAGTAGAATTACTAATTGTCGATGTATAATAATACCTGTAACTAAACTTAGACATACTATTTATGTCTGTGTGAATACTATAATAGCCGAGCTATTTTGTGTCTACATCCAGTAGGTAGATACACCTTACCCCGAGTGTTGATATCCAGATATATAAGTCGGTCACTATAGTGACTTACTAGAAAATGAATATGGTTAACTAATATAATAATAATCTATAAAAGAGTAAAAAAGCTGTGTCTGTACATTGAATATATTTAAAAAAAAAAATTATTGAAGGGGGTTTAGAAACAGTAATAGAGTATGATCCCAAAAAAAAAGTATGTCTGTTTGTCTGTTTGTCTGTTTGTTTGTACACGCTAATCTTCGGAAGTACTGGACGGATTTGAATGTTTTTTTTTGTTGTATAGATATTATGTCTGGGCAACATATAGGCTATAATTTATCTTGGAAACCTGAACACCTGATGTAGAACCGCAACAGACCAGCTAAACTATAAGAGATACAAAAATGACACCATAGAAAAAATTGTTCCACGTGATGAGCATTTTCTGCTGAGATAATAAATTTGAAGATCTGGAACACCTGATGTGGAACTCCAAGAGCCCAGCTACACCATAACTCATATATAGGAATGACGTCTTAGCAAAAGTTGTTCAATCTGATGAGCACTCTCTGTTGACTTATAAAAATCGAAGATCTGGGACACCTGTCGTGGAACTCCAATAGCCCAGCTACACCATAACACATATGGGAATGACGTCTTAGCAAAAGTTGTTCAATCTGATGAGCACTCTCTGTTGATTTATAAAAATCGAAGATCTGGTACACCTGTTGTGGAACTCCACGAGCCCAGCTACACCATAACACATATAGGAATGACGTCTTAGCAAAAGTTGTTCAATTTGATGAGCACTCTCTGTCAATTTATAAAAATCGAAGATCTGGAACACCTGTTGTGGAACTCCAAGAGCCCAGCTACACCGTAACACATAATCATTGAAAATTTGACTCTACTGACCAAAACTCATTTTATCGAATAAAATGTCTTCGGGCTTATGTTATTTGAGTGTTTAATTTCCTTTTCCATTTATCTTCGTGACTCGGTAGCCTACCCGGTAACGCAGGGCACTTAGATTTTAATTAATCAGGTAGGTATCTTCACAACAAAACTATAACCATGCCTAGAAAGAGGTCAAACCTTTCCCAATGTTCCAAAGTATCTAAAAGATAGAGGATTTTAAGATCCTAAGAATCTACCGAAGATCTTCAGGAGAGACTTGATGCTGTTCGAGAACATCAGGCTGCAACTTGCTCCGTGGAAACCTCTTCGGATCGCGAAGCACGCCTGCGTTCTCAGCAAATTTACGCATCTACATCCAGGTCTCTAGAGACCAGTGAAGAATAGATGCCTGACTGCGTTCACGGATAGAGAATTGCGCTTGAATTCTCAGCGTATTCGCACATCTTCTAACAGGCCTTTTGAAACGAGCGATGAACGTGATGCGCGACTAACTGCTGCTCGAGATTATCATACATTGCCCCAAACACGCACACAACAAAATATTCATAATCAGATAGAATGTGAGAGAGAAATAATTGCTGGAGTACGGCATGAAGAGACAGAAGAAGAGCGCAAAGATTTCGACATTCTCTGAACAGAATGTCGATAACATCTGAAGAATCGTGTGTCTCAAGATATAGCCGTAGGGCATGACGACCTTTGATAAGAAACGGAGTTCATTTACGTATACTCCTATGATTGAATACGCCACATATTCCGGAGGTATGGTTCAAGATTATATACTTTTTGTGAAGCTGTTAAATGGCAAAAAGAACCAAACGGTATGTGTTGCTCAGGTGGGAAAGATCCGTTATTTTCCCGTCCCCGGGCTCTTAGAATTAGACGTTTCAGATCTTCGATTTTGACGAACCCGGTGTCGCTGGCAAAAGCAACAGGATCCGCGTACGAAGTCGCGGACAGAAGCTAGTTTAACATATGTATATAATTGTTTTTTTCTATTACCCAAATTTTCAAAATAGGGAAAAGCACACGATATGATTTTACTACATTTTAACTTTAACAACTCGGATACACAGTCAGTGATATCTTCCTTTTTAATCTTATAACTATTACCTACACTTACAGTTATGGTGGTCCTAGGATCACAAACGGTTTTTGTCGCAGAGCAACAAGAGCAAAGCATAATAACATAAGCAACAAGATCAAAACACCAGAAAATAAAATAAAGACCGTTTGGAAAGTCATAAATAACGAGACTAACAGAAAGAAAATACGTAATAATAGCTTTACATTAGATACAGCATGTGGTCCTAAAAGCTCTAATCAGGAAGTAGCTCAAGAATTTGTTAATTTTTTTACCGATATACCAATAAAAACTACGGAGGCTCTTAATTCCTCACTTGAAGCCTCAATTGGCTTATTAAAGGCGAATGTGTCTGGCTGCCTGGCGGAATTTAAATTTAAACACATTAACCCTATGACAGTTATTAAAGCTTTCCGGCAAATTAAAATCAAACTGACCGAAGATTTATGGGGAATGTCTATCAAAGTTTGTACATCTATACTTGAGACCATAGCCCCGTACTTAGCTTTAATTTTTAATTTATGTGTAGACCAAGGAGTTTTCCCGGATTTAATGAAATACAGTAAAGTCATACCTTTTTTTTTAAATCCGGGGACAGTAAAGATGCCAATAATTATAGACCTGTATCCGTGTTACCAGTTTTTACCAAGGTTTTTGAAAAAGTAATGCTTAATCAAATGCTCTATCATTTTAACATCAACAGAATCTTACATGATCAACAGTATGGTTTCACCAAGGGACGTTGTACAACTGACGCCGGTGTAACCCTATTAAAGCACATATTTGCTGCGTGGAAAGAGTCCCAAGACGCAATAGGAATTTTCTGTGATCTCGCCAAAGCTTTTGATTGCGTAAATCACGACACATTGCTTTTGAAACTGGAGCATTACGGACTGGGTAAACACTTGCACTTAGCCTGCTAAAATCTTATTTGAGCGATAGAAAACAACATGTTCAAATAAATGGTGTTAATTCACAGGGTTTGAATGTAAAAATGGGGGTTCCGCAAAACTCAATATTGGGTCCTTTCCTTTTTCTAGTATATAAATGTCACCGTAAAATTGTCAAATACGTTATATTGTAATATCTCTAGCGATATTGTAAAGTCTCGAATTATTGTCAAATGAACATACTGCTTACAATAAAACGCATTATTTTTCGTGAAATGCATGCGATGGTAGTCAACTCACGCGGTGTGGAGAGAAGGAGGGGTCCCCCTTGCCCAGTGGTACCACTCTCATGAAAAGATACTGTACCATTCCTGAGAAATATCGATTAATATAACCTAACCTTAAAACACTTCATATTCCCCTAAAAAGCGTAGTCGACGGAGTCACGCTTCGCGGGGCCCCTATTTCCGGGTGCAGGGTTTAAAGGAACCTAACTAACCTAACGGGGGGGTGCCCCAAGTCCCGATTATGGGGGCAGAGATACTTCCGTATGTTCAGTTGACAATAATTCGAGATACTCGTATTACAATATCGCTAGAGAGAAACACGTTATATTGTAATATAACGTGTTTGACAATTTTACGGTGACATATATAAATGATCTACCCTATTTGTTGAAACACCAACCTCAAAATATGGTGTTGTTTGCTAATGACACTTTACACTCTAATTTTTAAGATAAATAGACGGGGTACTGTTTGAGATGCTATAATAAAATTCCACAAAGTATTCTTGAACTGAATGAGACGAAATTTAAAACAGGCATTAAACGCACACTATGTAAGCAAGCATATTACAAGTTGAGCGATTATATCGCTGATAAAAATGCTTGGCTCAATGCTCCGCCAGGACAGGGGCGCAAAAATTGATAGCATTAAATGGTTTGTTGGAGCTGCTGAAGATTGTACAACTATCTTTGCATTGTATAGATTCAATCTATTTAGTATTATATAAACGCATAGCCCATATTGTGTGAGTACTATGTACTAGAAAGCTATCATTCACTGGAATCCTACTTTAGTTTTTGACTTGAATGTGCCCTGGCGATTGAGAGTATGTCATGCTCACTCAAATGTTCGCTAATTATGGCACGTGTGTCGGACCATTTAGTTCCCTTCAAAATGGTTGAGCTGAATGGTGCTGATCCATGCGTCATGTGCGTGAACGGGCGCTGTCAGTTGTGACTGGTCATCTCTTAGTTGCCATGGCTTATTTAAATGAATTATTTTGTTTTTACTATGGACACTTTTAACGTGCACATCTTGCTACATTGTTCTCACATAATTTACCTTCTCAACATGAATGATGTAACCAAGATTTTGTAACAATAATTTGATTTAAAAGAGTGTCCATGGAGTTTCTTGCCCGTTCTTCTCCATAGAGATTTACGTTAGGGAATGGGCAACTACAGTATTTCACAGTTTTTATGTCTTGTGACTGGGACTGTAGCTACATTTAATTTTCATCTTTGTTTCGACAATTCAAAAGTGCCTGTTATTGGCCTACTTGAAATAAATGCTTTGATTTTGATTTTGATTTTGAGAATGCGGATTGTCCTCCGTGTAAAAGATGGCCGGCTTAAGCTGAATTTATTTTAACTCAACCAGTCAAGCTTTGGATACTGTATCCCCGTCGATTAAATTGAAAGATTCCCCCCCCCCCCCCTTGGCAACCTTTCAATTTCATTAAATATACAGGATTTTGGCTATCGGTTGGAACCGCCACGTGGTGGAGTTCGAAGACACCGGCATGTCCTCGACAGGCAAAAGCTGGGAGACTCGTCACTCGGACGATGTGCTGGTAGCTGCCGTGCGCCCTCCCCTTACGCTGGCCACCACCAGCTACAACTCGGAGATGGTATTGTGGAAGCTGGAGACCGGCCAGCCATACAGGTGAGCAGAGAAATAAAGTTGAAGAGGGATCATCGATGCACGCAGGATGCTAGATGGGATTGAAGCAGTTTGTCGAACTCACTAATAGGCAGAAATCTTTGATGGACGTCCTGCGTGCAGTTCTTGTTGTGAAGAACTGCCAAACCAACGCTTCCAGCCGTTTTGACTGGACTGAATACAGGGTTAAAACGATGGGTTTCTTTCAATAATTACAAAACGAATTATGTGTCTCGGTGTCTGAATTAGTGAGTGTTTTCAGGCGGTTCTCGTGCACAGAGCCCATGCTGCGCATTAAGATGGTGTACAGCAAGCGTGAGCAGAAATTATCGCCGTCTAGCTCCGGTGGAAAATCGAAAAAAGGTCACTCCATCCGCAAACCAGGGTAAGCAACAGATCGATACGTACATTTACAATTCATTATAGACTCTAGCCGGAATCGATTGCTGCATTAACTTGGATGTAATTACTCAGCGATACAGAGGTGACTTTTATTTGATTAAGCAGTTCAAGAATATACTATGTGCTACATGTAAACTGCTGGTGATAAAATGCAACCAGAATATCAGCACACACTTACGGTCTTGCAGCCCCACCAGCGTTATGCAGTTCCGCACGTTACCACCTTAAATTTCCACAGAACTGGAGGAGCTCGCGAGATGGTGGACTCGGATGCGGCTATCAAGAAGGCGACTGCGCGCCGCGTGGCCACGGTGACCGAGCTGCCGCGCGCACAGAACATGCGCAACCTCGCCGTGCATGCCGTCATCTTCCTGAAAACGCGGCCACAGCATATGCGTATCGGTCAGTTAGTAGAATTTCTTCATCATCATATCAGCCCAGAATTATCACCCACTGCTGGGCCTCCATTTTCTTGCTTCTGCCATACTTTCCAGTTCTATGCATCCCCATTTAGGTTAATTTCTTACCGATTTATGTTGTAAGTAGCTTTATACAGTTGGTTTCCTTGGTATACCTGTTTTAGCTTCCCTCCTACTCGCGCTCGAGAACGGTCAAGTGCAGTGCTGGTCTGACCACTCGGCGGGAGGCTACCAGGGCTCGTTCCAGGCTATCCACGCGGCGGGCGACTACGTGTCAGCCTTCGACACTGATATCGACAACGAGTTCCTCTTCACCGGCACCACACTAGGATACATCAAAGTTTGGCTCCTGAGTAATTATCTCAACGACGATAAGCCGGTCAGTCTCTGCATTAACTTTGTAACTAACTCCCTGTAGATGTACAGTCAGCTTCACGATGTAATGTAGTACCCCCTTGAAAGCACCAAACGCAGGTGCCGGTTGAGGTACCCAATTGATGCAGCCCAGCCCACTGTACAGACCAATAGTTTGACGCCACTTTGTCATATTGTGTTACACGGTTCCATCGGTCGTCGATCCAAATCGATTAATGCGAAAAGATTTCAGAAGGTAATAATTATAACGATGACTTGGCTGAAGGTTCATATAAACATGCCGCGGCTGCGGCTGCTGTTCCCGTTCCTGTGGCGCGACCGCATCGAGGGCCGCGCCAAGCGCTGCGTGCGCGACCAGCCGCTGCCGCTGCTGCTCAACAGCTACCGCGCGCATATGCGCTGTGTCACCACAATATCCTACATTGACGAGCACAAGCTCGTCTTCACGTAAGTTTTCATTATCGCTTTAATCAATGACGGCTAAGGTCCATGTTCACCAAAAAGATGAAGCTCTGATTTTCTAAAAGCAGCTGTTTAAAACACATTTTTGTATGGGAACATGTCACAGTGACAGCTCTGTCAGTTCTTAGTATAGGTTACCTTTTTTTCCATTATATTACAAAAATATGTAGTCGTTATTCAAAAATGTTAAGCAATTGTGCAGTTCTAAGGTCCATGTTCACCGAAAAAATACCTGTCACTGTGACATGTTTCCAAACAAAAATACAACAAGTCAACAACGTAACCTTGTAACGAAAATTTTAACAGCTGCAGCTGTTAAAATTTTATTTTCGTCGTGGTCTAATTTCGAAAAAATCAATAATATTTTATTCCAGCCGTTACAAGGTTACGTTGTTGTATTTTGATGAAGTGTCAAATGAACATGAAAATGTATTTTAAACAGCTGTTTTTACATAAACAGACCGTCATCTTTTTGGTAAAATTGGACCTTCGTGCAACATATCCCGCCATCATTGTCCTTTTGCAAAGTTTTTTTTACCAAGGTTGAGTACAGCTCTTTCTAGGTTGGCCCTGTAGTTTATGGACTGTAACCGCCCAACTTAATATTAGAGGCAGCATACGGCGCTAGATGGAGGTATAGGTAATAGGGTATGCAACCATTACTATCTTTTAGCCTAAGCCCGATAGATTCATCATCAAATTTAACGCCGTGTGCGTTAAATTTGGCTTCTGGTAGCTCTCCATCCTCCAGTTGATCTCCCCCCAAGGCACAAGGCCTCGGCCATTTGATTTTATTTATTATACCTATAGCTCCATTCACTAGTACTTCTGATGCGGCGATGTTGCGTCTCAACATCACTCAGGATTCGACGTCAATTTTATCGATGGTAGAAAACCCCCACAAACAGCTATTGACGTCTTTGGGAATTACGTTCTCTGGTGTTATACCAAATGTCGCTGTTTCACGAGACTCCTCCACGTCATTTCTCTAATTGGTATTCTGAACCGACAGAAATGGTTAAACCAAGATATTATTCGGTTTCATCATCGTAAATACCTTGATCCCGTTTCTCATAGCATTAATTTACGTTTTATATCTATTTATATGTATTTAATGTAAAATAAATTCATGGCTAGTATTTGTTTGGAAACAACTCAAACTAAAACCGACTTCTGAAGCTAAAGTTATTTTTCACATGTTTGTGTTTTTTGGAGTCGGGTTAATTTTTTGCAAAAAGTCTTTAAGTATATATTCTTTTCAGCGCATTTAAATAAACTGCTTGTTTTAAAATAACTTTTAATTTTATTTGGTGTGTCATTGACCAGTGGCAGCTCCGACTACAGCGTCCGCGTCTGGCGGCTGACGGGCGAGTACCTGCAGACGTTGGGTGGCATCTTGCCCTGGACACTGGAGACCACCCGCTTCCCGCCTGACGTCAAGAAAGTTGCCAGCTTCACTACGTTTAAGGTATCACCCACCCTCAGCATAAAATGAAATAGTCTAAGTATGATTGCACTGTTTCGTCTACCGCTCTATAGCAAACTTGTTCACCAGCAGACGGTGACGGTTACAGTGCTGCATAGTGGTTTTGGCGTTTAAATAACCTAACAGGAAGACGCTGTTGGTAATTTGTGATGTTGTGTGTGGAAATTGTGTTATTTTTCTTAGGGTGTCGATCTGAATTTTAACTGCCCAGAACTTAGGCACGAGTTTATATTGAAAAAACAAGATGGCGGCCCGGCGTCAGTTCCGATGAAGATACGCACCAAAAGAGCCTTAAACTGTTGTGTGTGTGCAGGTGTGGCGCGGCGGCGAAGTGTCTCGCTACGTGCCGGGGCAGCTGGTAATCGACAAGCTGCGCGACATCACGGCGCACGAGCTGCAGCACAAGACCTTCGGTGCGCCGCCCGACGAGCCGCTACTGGGAAAGTACTTCGAGCTACCGGCGCGCCCGGAGCGGCAGGATGTCATCGTGCTCGACGACTCGATGGCCACGGTGAGTCGGACTTTTATTATTTAAAATAACTTTTCGTACAGCGGTCCAATATTTTCAATAAGTGCAACGGAATTCGAGTCCCAACACATCGAGAAGTGTCGTGACATCATCGCACGCCGCGACGTCGCTTCGTGCCGTGAATCATAACATGATGCATTGTGTCTTGAATTTTTATGAAGCTTTTCGTAAAACACTTCACGATATTGTACAATGCCTCGAGGGGAATGATCAACGAAATTGTACTCATAATAACGGCGCGGCGGCCGAAATTAATACTTGTTCCCTTGCAGATTCCGCTGTACGCGCACCTACGGATGGCGTCGACGATGCCGATCCGGCGGCCGCCCACGCCCGAGCTGGTGCGCCAGACGCGGCTCAAGCGCAGCCTGCTGAAGAAGCCGGCGGTCTCCGAGCGCCAGCTCACACTGCCGCCCGAGGGCGCAGCACCCCAGATCGCGCCCGACAGACAACAGACCCAAGAACATTCATAATTAGGGATATACTATACTATACTATACTATACTATACTATACTATACTATACTATACTATACTATACTATACTATACTATACTATACTATACTATACTATACTATACTATACTATACTATACTATACTATACTATACTTACTATTCAGATTGCTAAAACGAATATCGTCATCATCGGTCTAGCTAGTACTTCTCAACTACGAGTATATTGGAGTTGGCATTCCATTTTACTGGATGCTACTGAATACATTTCACGTGGTCTGTGACCTCTATAACCCAGTTATCGACACTTCTCGGTGAGGCTGGTTGTTTTATCAGACTTTCGGTCGTTGGGTATTTTTTGTAGACAAAGTGTAACGGAATATAATGTATATTTATTGGTAGTTTTGTATTTTAATTACTTAAATATTTTAGCACAACATTCCACATCGCCCTGACAGCGAAAGCTAGATCCTTAGACTCTATTGCTCACATTGTCTGCGTTATTTGGTTTCCGCTTCAAGAGCAACGCATTCTTTACCGAATTTACATGTATCATCGTTCAAAGGTCATCTCGAAAGAACTGAATTTTGACGAAGATATTGTTGTGGCTCAATAATCATCAAAATGGAACGCTCCATTCGATTCCATCAATTCAATTACGGATCGACCACCACTGATCGTCTACCCCACGTATCGATACTTCCACTGATCGTCAGTCACTTTTCTATTCAATCTTTACGAAAGTTGGTGGGCGAAAGTGACCTACCCATATACCTACAATCCTACATAGGTACTTACCTACTCGATTAGTAGGTACCTATCAATGATATTATAAATATGGTGTAGGGTAAATACGCTTAATGTCGGTCCCCCTTACGGATTTTCAAACAGCATCGCTCTGTCTCCATCAGTTTGCAACAAAAGAATAGCTTGTGACGCGGTTATAGACAGGTCAATTAATCAATTTTATGTTTATAGGCAAAAGGTTGACTTTACTACTAATATAAAAAAGTAATAAGGTTTAAATGCCTCGAGATCGAAAAAACCCCTAAAGTCGGCCGTTCCCGGCCCACGGTCGGTCGCATTTTTCCCAAATGTCGGCTGGGTACAGGGTGTTTCAAATTAAGACATTTAAAATCTATATATTATAACTGACCACTCATCACGAAATCTCGGAAACTACTGGGCCGTAAGGACTAAAATTTGGCACAAGCACTCTCTAGGGGGTGCAGGCGCGTACTAAGAAAGGATTTTTTAAAATTCGCACCCCAAGGGGTTGAAAAGGGGTGTCAAAGTTTGTATGAAAGTCCTATGTTTTTAAAGTTAGAGATATGAATGTAAAGCCTGAATGTTCCTTTTGGCTTCTAGGTGCTCACTAAGAAAATGTTTTACGAAATTCGGCCCATAAGGGTACAAAAAAGGGTTTTTAATGTTTGTATGAAAAAAGTTAAACATCCAAATTGAATCTTACGTCAACGCGTTATTACATACTTTACATTGAAATGAGAATTCGGAAACCGATATGGATCCAAATTGAATTTTACGACAACGCGTTAATGCATATTTTGAAATAAGAATTTGGAAGTTCATTGAGGGCGTAATTTCTAGGTGGCCAGTATGTTTCAGTGATATGCAGGCGTGTGCTGAAAGGTATTGAAATGAGTTTCTATAACGTTTTAAAGTTTTATGGCAATTTCTAGGTGGCCAGTATTTTTCAGTACGCAGGCGTCTGTTGAAGGGTAAAACAAAAACGCTTCAAAAAACGAACTTAAGCGAAACACTCTCAAGCTCAAGCTCATTTCTGTTCTGCGATATTTTGCTGTTACTACTAATTTGATTTGAAATATTTGACATCATCGTTGTTTGGGTTGTCTTCGTTTCGGTATGTTTCACTTATGCTGGGGCTACACTATCGCGATAACGCGAAGATTTGCGTGGTCGCGACACGTCTGGCCAAAGAATTCGTCCTATCGCGAATCATCTTCGCGAATACCAACGAATACGAACGCCCTTCCCGCCGCTGTCGGTAAATTGCCGCACATCAAAGGGTTTTGTCGCGACAAAGTTCGTGCGTGCGTTCGAATCTTCGCCTACAAGTCTGGCCGTAGCATTAGTAATTTTAAATTGGAGGATAATCATTTTATTGTGTTCTTACCTATTACCTGGTTGAAATTTTGTTATGTCTATTGCTTCGCGAATTACATATTGTGTATTTCACACTTTGGTATTAAGTACTATAATAGTAGGTCTTTTAGTATTAGTCGTTCTTACTAGAAAAGGTGTCCTTGAATACCTACGATCGTATTTTAATTTTAAAGTTGTATCTTTGGTTTAGGCTGGTGTTGCAAAAGAATAGCTATAAAGAAAATTACGTTCCAAATAATGTTTTTTACGGTACTTACTGGTCGTAAGCATTGTTTAATTAAATGGATAATCAAAATATTGGTTATCACTTCTAATGGAGTGCAAATTCTTAGCCAAATAGTAAATAATCCTGGCGATGGCGCATGCTTATTTTCATCTCTATCATATTTGGTGCATCACTCATGGCAGCGGGAGAATTATTGCCATTTGAGTTCCAGGTGTTTCAAGGGACGAACAGGGAGTAAAAATAAAACAATCCGATTCTCATGAAACTTCAGTGAAGGTCATTTTGATGTTTTGATTCCGTTGGCCAATTTAAATTTCAAAGCGCATATTTTGCGTATGGGCAAATCCACCACGCGGGCCCAGTGTGGTTTGGCAGATGTCACATGTCTTCGAATTTTTGGTTCTAAGACATGCCTTTCCTTTCCTTTCGTTTCCTCACGATGTTTTCCTTCACCGTTTTGAGAGCAGTGGTGATGAAATAAATTACACAAAGTAATGCGCCTGTCTGGGCCACGTGTTCGAGCCAGCAATGTGCGCCACGTGTCTTACAACTGGGAAAGGTTTCAACCTTTCACCCAGGAGCGGTCAAGAGCTGTTTATTGTTCGATGCGTAAATACGTTACTGAAATGTCTTGCCATGGCACCTACGGAACCGCCTGTGAAGTCATGGCAGCGGGAGAACTATTCCCATTTGAGTTTGAGGTGTTTCAGGATGGTATTTTATTGCTGTTTTAAACACCAACGTATGAAACACGGGAGCGAAACCGCGCGGGTACAGCTAGTATTATTAATATGATTTATTTTGGTAGGAGTATAATATCACAATAAGTTTGAATTTGCATTTGTTTAATTACCTATAGATTCAATTTTTGATTTGCACATACACAATGTTAGCGTAATTATTAAAAAGTTAATTTGAGTGTCAGACTCTTACTGACTAAAACCCATCCATGTTCCTTCCTCGCCCTTTATGTTCCGGGGCCGCGGTATCTCTTTCGAACAGTCCCGCAACCCCGGCAGGCTTCGGCCCTTGCGGGCCCCAATCTGCTGCTGACATCTCTTTGAGGCGCGCGTGGAACACGAACGCGCCGTCGACACGGCCTGTCGTCAATAGACGGACGGACGGCTAGCTAGCCCATAGCTAACCGTCCACAGGCCCGCATCTACGGTGGCCGGTAGCCACCACGTGGCCCCCGACGCCCGGTGCGTCTCCCGCGGCGGCCGGGGGAGGCTATCTCCCTCTCTCGTTCCGCCACCTCCTTCGCTAGCATGATTGCTTCGTAGAAGGAGGTGGCTTCCCATTTCGTCTCGCACCGGACCATGGAGTGAACCAGGGCCGGACGCGAGAGGTCGCCGCCGCCGATCGCCGCTACGAGGACACGGCGGTGCTCCACCCACGCAGGGCAGACTTCCACCGTGTGCTCCACCGTGTCCTCCGGTCGATCCTCACAGTGGAGACACCCGGGCGTTTCCTCCCGCCCGATTCGGTGCAGGTACCTCCCGAAACATCCGTGTCCGGTGAGGACCTGCGTCAGGCGGAAGCTGAGGACGCCGTGGCGCCTCTCTAGCCACTCCTCAAAGAGGGGACTTACCGCCACTATCGTGGCGTCCCTTCCGTGAAGGCCCTGGCTCTGTCATTGTAGTACCTACCTTAATCAAAAGTATTATAAGTTAGTATCTAAAGGCAGCTTCTTGTACCACGCAGGTTAAACAATATAATCCAAATAACCAATATTAACCAACTAAAGTTTCACAACCAACCCTATATATTTTGACACATTGTGTTTAATAGAATAGGTAGCAAGTTCCCAAGAGCAATTATTTATATTTGTATCCCAAACCATATTTAGCTATCATAGATATGTTTTCAAATTGTCAACTCCTACATCCAAACTATTTGTAATATACATACCTATTCAATTTTGAGAAAATAAGTTTAATCTATATACATATAATAAAAGAGTAAAAAAACTGTCTGTACATTGAATATTAAAAAAAAAAAATTGAGGGGGGTTTAGAAACACTAATAGAGCATGAATCCAAAGAAAAAACTGTCTGTTTGTCTGTTTGTTTGTACACGCTAATCTTCGGAAGTACTGGACGGATTTGAATGATTTTTTTTTTGTTGTATAGATATTAAGTCTGGGCAACATATAGGCTATAATTTATCTTGGAAACTTGAACATCTGATGCAGAACCGCAACAGACCAGCTAAACTATAAGAGATACAAAAATTACACCATAGCAAAAATTGTTCCACATGATGAGCATTTTCTGCTAAGAGAATAAATTTGAAGATCTGGAACATCTGATGTGGAACTCCAAGAGCCCAGCTACACCATAACACATATAGGAATGGCGTCTTAGCAAAAGTTGTTCAATCTGATAAGCACTCTCTGTTGACTTATAAAAATCGAAGATCTGGAACACCTGTTGTGGAACTCCAAGAGAACAGCTACACCATAACTCATATAGGAATGACGTCTTAGCAAAAGTTGTTCAATCTGATGAGCACTCTCTGTTGACTTTTAAAAAATCGAAGATCAGAAACATCTGATGTGAAAATTATTGCAAAGCTATCACTAATTTCACTGTATAATTATTATAAAATAACATCAGCTGGAAGTACCTCCACGCGGTGAAAGCGGTATCAGTTAAGACTGATTTTCGATGACGATGGTATATAACATTGAAATATTGACTCTGTACTGGCCAAAACTCCCATTTATTATTTTATTTTATCGAATATACATATTATTATATGCCTTCGGGCTCATGTTATTTCAGTGTTTAATTTTCTTTTCCATTTTTCTTCGTGACTCGGTAGCCTACCCGGTAACACAGGGGAGCAGTCACTTAGATTTTAATTGATCTGGTATCTTCATAACGAAAGTATAACCATGCTTAGAAAGAGGTCAAATCTTTCCCAATGTTCCAAAGAATCTAAAAAATTGAGGATCATAAGATCCCAAGAATCTACCGAAGAGCGTCAGGAGAGACTTTATGCTGTTCGAGAACATCAGGCTGCAACTTGCTCCGTGGAAACCTCTTCGGATCGCGAAGCACGCCTGCGTTCTCAGCGTATTTACGCATCCACATCCAGGTCTCTAGAGACCAGTGAAGAATAGATGCGCGACTGACCACTGATCGTGAACGACACGCATTGTCTCGCGAGTCGGAGACGTTTACCGATACAGAATCACGGTTGAGTTCTCAGTGTATTCGCACATCTACTAACAGGTCTTTTGAAGCGAGTGATGAACGTGATTCGCAACTAACTGCTGATCGATATTATCATACCTACATTGTCCCAAACACGCACACAACAAAATATTCATAATCAGTTAGAAAGTGAGAGAGAAATAATTGCTGGAGTACGACATGAAGAGACAGAAGAAGAGCGCAACGAACGTTTGAATTCTGATCGACTTCGACATTCTCTGAACAGAATGTCGATATCATCTGAGGAATCGTATGTGTCTCAAGACATAGCCGTAGAGCATGGCGACCTTCCTTGGGTTGGTAAGGAACGGAGTGCATTTACGTACACTCAAACTCAAACTCAAAGCATTTATTTCAACTAGACCATCACGGCACTTTTGAATGTCAAAATACAAATAAAATCAAAGCTACAGTCACAGTCACAAGGCATAATAACTTGAGAAAGTACTGTAGTTGCCCATTCCTTAGCGTAGATCTCTATGGAGAAGAACGGGCAAGAAACTCCATGGACACTCTTTTATTTATTATATATTTTTACAAAATCTTGGTTACATCATTCATGTGTGATTATACATATATGTGAGAACGATGTAGAAAGACGTGCACATTAAGAGCGTCGCAGAGAAAATATTAAATCAACAATACTTATAAAAAAAAGAAATTAAAATTAACCCTGGCAGCTAAGAGATGACCAGTCCCAACTGACAGCGCCCGTTCACGAACATGACGCATGTATCGGCGCCATTCAACTCGACCATATTGAAGGGAGCTAAATGACCCGACACACACGCCACCATCAGCGAGACATTTGAGTGAGCATGTCATTCTCTCAGCCGCCAAGGCCTATTCAAGTCAAAAAAAAAAGATAACTAAATGTAAATGGTGGCTTTACAGTACATAGAACTCACACAAATGTGCTATGCGATTATAGAATACTACGAGATGGAATCTATACAATGCAAGGATATTTTACAATCTTCTGCAGCTTCCACAATACGTCAGCAAACAACACCATTTGCGGGTGGTTGTTAAATAATGTATTCCTATGATTGAATACGCCACATATTCCGCCATCGGAGGTATGGTTCAAAATTGTACTTTTTGTGAAGCTGTTAAATGGCAAAAAGAAACAAACGGTATGTGTTGCTCAGATGGGAAAGATCCGTTATTTTCCTGTCCCCGGGTTCTTAGAATTCGACATCAGACGTTTCAGATCTTCGATTTTGACGACCCTGTTGTCGCTGACATAAACAACAGGATCCGCGTACGAAGTCGCGGGCAGAAGCTAGTAAATAAATAAGTAAAAATTACTACCCACACAATCAATGAAAACATACAAAAGTAATCAAGTAAAAGTAGGATGGCACCTACTTTTACTTCTAATCGCAATGTACTTAGTGTGCTATTGCAATATTTAGTTCTTCATGTGTGCGTTAGTGTACCGAAGCATGAAGATCGAATTCTGTGTAGGTAACGTATCTACACCTTTTTAAACTTATAAATATCATTGGTACCTATTATTAGATGACTACGACTACGAGTATACCGATTGAGCCTACGTGATTAGTTTTGACACTGCTATTGTCTTGTAATAAACATTATCAAGGACTATAGTAATTTTAATCGAGTTATACTCTCTTAATATAAATTGTGTAATTTTTAAAATATTTTAAGTAATTCAGTTTAAATAAATCCATGACTAGCGAAAGAGAAATTGTGATGGGAAAGAGGTCTGTGTTGTCACCGTGTTCTAAGTCAGAGGGAAGCGCCACTGTGCTGAGTAAGATGTTGGGGTGGCGCAACGTGGCGTTGTACCACCGGTGCACCATCGAGGACATGCTGAAGATGCGGGAAGTCTTCCGGCAAGCAGGCAACAACAAAATGACGGCAGGCGACTTCAGGGAGCTACTTAATACTTTCATGAATGTGGAGTACGATGATGACGAATTTAATATTATGTTTTTAAAGGTAAGCTATTTTGTGGAGGTCATTCAAAAGCCAGTGTACGGTCGAACAAGCTATTTTGTTTGCAGTTTAACTGAAATGAAATGTAAACCAAATAGCTCTTTCGTACATCCCACATTCCGGAAAACTTCTTAGTTCGATTGATAAGCAAATTGGTTATCGACTGACATTGTCTGTATGTCAAACCGCACCTTATATTTCTAAGGGTTTTTATAGGTTAGTGTATTTTGTGGTTCCCTATCCATTTGCAAACAATTATAAAATTGTTTGCAAATTGTTTGCGATACATATATAGACATTAGGTCTTATGATCTAATGTAATGTGGCATATTGCATTTTGTTACTCCTAATTATATTTTCGCATAATATTTTTACGCATACCAGCTTTACGCATAATTTTTAAGCATAATTTCTCTAATCATAACAATGATTAAGCATAAAATTCTTAGGCATAAATTTATCTACGCATAATTATATTAAAACATATTTTATAAGCATCAAGGAAGCATAACAATTAACTCCTATAATGTTAGACATTCCGTAATTAGATATACCAATTTATTTCGACGAATAGAACAAAACAATATCTCCTGAACCGGCCCCCTATCCATTTACATAAAATTTTAAGACCTAATATAATTTGGCATACTTTTGTTACTAGTAATTATATTTTCGCAAACTTAATATTTTACGCATAACAGCTTTACGCATATTTTTGAAGCATAATTTATCTAATCATAATAATGATTAAGCATAAAGGACATTGTCAAAAATAGCCTATGAATCAACACACATGAAACATCAACTATAATTCATAATTCTTTTAATAATATACATTACAAATATTTCAATAGAACGGACACTTTTTAATTTCGAAAACATTTTAAAAAGTATTAACTTCCGTCATAATCCTCGAACATAAGATGTTATTATTTTTTGGTTCAATTTGGGGTTTTTAATAGGCAAAGGTATTATAGCTCATACAGCCTAGGCTTTGTACAGCACTCTTAATAAGAGTTCGACACAGACAAGCGTCAGTATTCTCAACACTTGATATGCGATAATGGTTTTTAGTTACAAACAGTCCGCTATGATTTTGCGGAATAATACGGCTTATCAAAAAACTTGGTTGAAAGCGCTGTTTGAAACGAGCAATTAGAAAGAAAAAGCATTTATTAGCCCGTGCAGGACAAAACACATAAAAAGTAACATTATTTCAACTATTGTAAACAAAACATAGATAATAAATTAAAAATAAAAAGAAACAAAAGGTCCTGACCGAGGCCAAAAGACCCCTATACCAGTTGTTACATACATACCGAATGTTTTTATTGACGTAAATATAACCTCAAAATCCGAAAGTGTTTTGATTTTTCCGAATTCTCAAAAGTGTCCGTTGTTTTAATTTAGGTTCATTCGAAAATATACATTATCTAAAACCTGAAAAGTGAATATACCTCCCTGTTGGATCTTAGGCGAGCCATGTATGGACGACGAGCAATGTCCTTTATCTACGCATAATGATACTAAAACATTTTTATAGGCATAACATAGAAGCATAATAATTAACTCCTATAATGTTAGACATTCCAAAATTGGATATAGGTACCCATTTAACGATTAGAACAAAAGTAAAATGTCCTGAAGCAGATAACACTGGGTGCTTGTGAACAACACACATGTGGGTTTTTGAACTGTAAAAAGCATGCTAATAAGCATACACCATGCATGCAGCAAGTATGCAGCATGCAAACATGTAATCGAACATGCACCATGCATGCAGCAAGCATGTAGCATGCAAACATCTAAACAAGCATAGTACATGTCATGTAGCATGCAAACAAGCATGCAGTATGCAACATGCAGCAGCATGGTTTCTGTCACGGCTCCGGCGCTGCAGGGCTCTGGCGGTCCCACCGGAGATCATCGTCGCAGATGAGTTTAACGTTCACCAACGTAGCTTCGGCTTGCAGCCTCAGCCGCGGCGGCGAGTGTTACAACCACCTGCTTCTCAACTCGCGGCCCGGCTCGCCCCTTCGCGCCTACGTGATTTTAAATTACACTCTCTGGGTAGGGCAGACAACAAGACTGCCTTTTTTTTTTTTTTTTTTTTAGGATGGGAAATCATCAAATGACTTCTCCCACTCTGGGCGGAGCGGGAGGGAGTGTCAGACTCTTACTGACTAAAACCCATCCATGTTCCTTCCTCGCCCTTTACGTTCCGGGGCCGCGGTATCTCTTTCGAACAGTCCCGCAACCCCGGCAGGCGGCTTTCTTATGCTGACATCTCTTTGAGGCGCGCGTGGAACACGAACGCGCCGTCGACACGGCCTGTCGTCGTTAGACGGACGGACGGCTAGCTAGCCCATAGCCAACCGTCCACAGGCCCGCATCTACGGTGGCCGGTAGCCACCACGTGGCCCTCGACGCCCGGTGCGTCTCCCGCGGCGGCCGGGAATTGAGGATCTCTCCCTCTCTCGTTCCGCCACCTCCTTCGCTAGCATGACTGCTTCGCAGAAGGAGGTGACGGCTTCCCATTCCATCTCGCTCCGGACCATGGATTGAACCAGGGCCGGACGCGAGAGGTCGCCGCCGCCGATCGCCGCTTCGAGGACACGGCGGTGCTCCGCCCACGCAGGGCAGACCTCCACCGTGTGCTCTACCGTGTCCTCCGGTCGATCCTCGCAGTGGAGACACCCGGGCGTTTCCTCCCGCCCGATTCGGTGCAGGTACCTCCCGAAACATCCGTGTCCGGTGAGGACCTGCGTCAGGCGGAAGGTGAGGATGCCGTGGCGCCTCTCTAGCCACTCCCCAAAGAGGGGACTTACCGCCACTATCGTGGCGTGCCCTGCACGGGGTTGCGACAGTCGCTCTCTCCATGTCGCCATAGACAAGACTGCCTGGAGTCGGATTTACAGCAATTTGTTTCTGTCACTAGCTTTTGCAGCACAGATCAATTAATTGTTAATCCAAAATTCTGTTTTTCTATTAATAGTACGGGTGTGTAATATATGCTATAACAACAGATAGTATATTTTCACTTGAAATAACGTTCACATCAGTCAACCAGGTTATTTGTTTTTATAGCATATGAAAATTATAATTTTCATATGCTATAAAAACAAATAACCTGATTTCTATGTTAAATGTAATATAAAATCCTTTCACTCGATATATCTAGTATAACGTTCATTTCCAATAATTTTCAATTTGTATAATGCTGTTTTAATATAACGTTTAGTTGACCTAACTTTCATATGACCTAATTTTCATATTTACTCATTTTCAGCCAAAATTCTGTAATGAATAAGTAATGCGCGCTAATGGTCACTGTTCTAACCTAACCTAACCCAGATGATTAACCAGCAATAGAGCGGATATGGCACTCGGCGGCCGCTGCCGCGGCACGCTCGGTCCGCTCGCTCGCCTTCTTTTTTTTTTTTGTAAGTAGGTTAGTAGGTTTTCACAAACACTTTTACACGTCAATTTTTTTTACTAAACTAGATGGGGCCGGTGTTTCGTACCTGACTACTCTGAGAAGAAACAGCCGAACCAAACTCAGAGGTCATAGTCTCTTTTGAAGTCCAGACATAATCTTGCTCAATTCACATGAGGATCATGTAGGTATTAGTGTCTAAGATGGTCTTTTGAAGAAAGGACCACACAGATTTGAGTGAACCTGTCCTTCGCGGGCTAATGGTCACTGTTCTAACCTAACCTAACCCAGATGATTCTCCAACAATAGAAGGGAACTGGCACTCGAGAGAGTCGGGGGGAACACGAAAGTAGCAGGCGTTTATAGTCCAATAAAAAAATATTCAAAAAGTAGACGTTTCAAAATTACAATAGGGAAATACAATACAATATTTGAAATGTAGGTAAAGTTGCACTACGATTTTATTATAATATCGTCATCGCAATTTTTGCTTGAATAAAGCACATACAATTAGTAAAATTACTTTATTAAGGCCAAAAAAATAGATGTAAACAAGGTAGATTTTGATAAATGACGTCAAAGTATGGTCGCGACAATCACGGACGTTTGAACTGTCATAGAAAATTGCAGGAGTTTAGTATTATTTTTAAGGGACAAGTAGTAGTTGAAATTAACTTTTAATACTTTTCTTGGGTTGATAATAGTGTAATTAATTGATTTAAGTGAAGAAAAAAATACATGCATATTCCCTATTAACGTTATTATAGACTTTCAATATTATACTATGACGACCCGAATGGCGTAGTGGTGGTGAGGCTGCCTTACGTTCTTAGGGTCCTGGGTTCGAATCCCGGTAGGAGCAAATATTTGTGTGATGAGCATGGACATTTGTTTCCGAGTCATAGATGTTTATATGTATAAAAAGTATGTATTTACAAACAAAAAAGTGTATATGTAGTATATCAACTACCTGGTGTCCACGACACAAGCGTTGCTTAGTGTGGCACTAGGTGGCGCTGTGTGTTAATGTCCAGCGATATTTATTTATTATTTGTTTATTTATACTAACTAAATATTACACTAACTTAATAAATATTATACTACATTAATATTAGTTTAAAAGTGCATTATAGGAAATGTTGATTAAGCCATATAAAATGAGAAAAACTGAAATTATATCAATAATTCATTATATCATTTCGTCGTTATACTAAACAAAAAGTATATTGAATGAAATTAGGTCACGTGAACGTTAGACTTTCTGTTATTATATCAAATGGCACGCACCCTAATAGTACCTACGCCTAAATACTATTACGCCAATAGTCGTTATGTGTAGTAACATTATGCGAATTAAATTTATGCCAAAACAAATTAGCCTTCAAGATAATTATGCCAACATAAACTGTATGCCAAAAAAATATGGCAAAGTATTATCAGTATTAGCAGTCCATATTGCGAATATGTTCAGGAATCATTTTATGGTGCGCTCCCCGCTGGGCTGTTAAGTGTCATTTATTAGGTCTGAGCCCGGAAATGAGTGGGGGGAGTCGCCTGAACGGGTGCGTGCCATTTGATATAATAACAGAAAGTCTAACGTTCACGTTACCTAATTTCGTTTAATATAATTTTTGTTTAGTATAACGATGAAATGATATAATGAATTGTTGATATAATTTCAGTTCATCTAATTTTATATGGCTTAATTAACATTTCCTATAATACACTTTTAAACTAATATTAATTTAGTATAATATTTAATTAGTATAATATTCAAAATCTATAGTAACGTTCATTATAATTTTGAAACATCTACTTTTTTGAATACTTTTGCAAAAACTGATTGGACTATAAACGCTTGCTACTTCCGTGTTCCCCCCCAACTCTCTCGAGTGCCAGATCCCCTCTATTGTTGGTTAATCATCTGGGTTAGGTTAGGCTAGAACAGTGACCATAAGCGCGCGAAGGCGAGCGAGCGGAGCGAGCGTGCCGCGACAGTGGCCGCCGAGTGCCATATCCGCTCTATTGCTGGTTAATCATCTGGGTTAGGTTAGGTTAGAACAGTGACCATTAGCGCGCATTACTTATTCATTACAGAATTTTGGCTGAAAATGAGTAAATATGAAAATTAGGCCAATAACATAACAGCATTATACAAATTGAAAATTATTTGAATTAAACGTTATACTAAATGATATTAGAGTAAAAGAAGTTTATATTACATGTAACATTAGATCACAGTCATGAAGTTAGGTTATTTGTTTTTATAGGATATGAAAATTATATGTATGATGTGAACGTTATTTCAATTGAAAATATACTATCTGTTACTATAGCTTACATAACACACCCCGCCTGAACGGGTCTACCCTTTAAAGCAGAACTTTTTATGTCATAATATTATTTTGCATACCAACTGATAGCATTAATTTAATTTCGTAGAAAATCGTTTGGCAGACATCATTTATCATAAGTTCAAAACTCATAATTTTGTTAGTCAGAATCATCTTTAGGCATAAATTTCATATTAATCATATTTCATATGCATAATAATGGAAAGACTCGTCTATCACATCACAGACAATAAAATATAATCAGTTGATTGTGAACACTTGATTTTTATTTTCCTGTAAGAAGCAGGCAAACATACAAACTAGCATACATCGTGCATCATGCATGTAGCAAGCACGAAGTATGCAAGCAAGCATGTTACAGAGAGCAAACTCCGCAATGATGCCACTCTTGCAGACCGATCCAGGGACTCTCTGTTCTATCACCCAACAGATAAAAATGAAATTAACTAAAAATAGATAAATAAATATCGCTGGACATACACACAGCGCCACCTAGTGCCACACTAAGCAAAGCTTGTGTCGTGGACACTAGATAGTTGATAATTATACTACATATCGTCACCTTTATGGTAAACTTACGAAACTGCAAAAACCAAATTTTACAGGGGAGCGTTTTGAAACTTTAGATTGACGACATTTATTTTTAGGAAAGGGATGTAATACATTCTGCGATAAATTTCAGTTTCAAAATCCGCCTGTTTTTATTTACCATGAATGGATTGTACATATATAACACGCATCACAAATAAATGCATATTCGTTACTTTACACCTTCATACACGAGAGTTCAAAGGTATTAATTATATTACGCTTTAGCAAACTTACGAAAGTGGTAGTTTCGTAATTTCATAAGAAAACTATTGAATAAATATTTTGGTAAACTTACGAAAGCGCCAATTTCGTAAGTTTGCTAAAGCGTAATATAATACATTTCAACTCTAATGTATGAAGGTGTAATGTAATGAAAATGAATTTATTTGTTATTCTTGTAGTATTATAATAATACATTCACGATATTATAATTATACTAATTATTCCTTTAAAAGACGTGATTTATCTCATAAGATAAATAATAGTAATAACACGTTTCAGAAAAAAAAAACAAGTGAATTCATATAATTATGTTTGGAGTATTATTAGAGTAATAATAAAATACGTACCTATACAAATAATCGTAACTATTTATTTAAGACAAAAACAGTATAGTCGCGACTTTCACAAAACAATCAAAGTAAGAGGAAATCGTAGAAAAAAGTATTTAAAGATTGTATAAGATGCTGAAGATAAAGAGGAACTGTAGGTACCTACTCCTACAGTTTCTCATCTTCTTCAGCATCTGGTTCAGGCATGCGATCTTCAATAGCTTCCGAATCTGGGAGGTTTTTATAAAAGGAATGGTAATATTTTGGGATTTGGTTATCGGTACAGAGTTTTAAGAGATCTCTTTTTTTTTTGTTTGGAAATGGGTATTCTTTCTGTGTAAATATTTTTTGGTACTATGCACGTACTTTTTCCTCTTTTTGGTTTTATATTAAATTTTTTAAAGGTCTCGTCATTGTAGTCAGTTTTAATAAATATTGATTTAGGGTTGTCTTTACGGTATTGAATCCACACAGCATCTTGGAAATTTATCTTCACTTTGGGTATTGTCTCCTCTAGTGCTCCATTGTCTTCTTGTTCTTTATTTCTTTTACCTTTAAATTAAATCAAGAAGGTATGAGTAAGTCGTTTATTCATTGCAATTAATAAAACTACTGTTATTAATACCTATTTGTGACAGTCCCGCTATAAACAAAAATCATGCTCGTTAACAAAGCAAAGCATACACAAAACATTTCCAACACCTACATGCAGAATATTATACGATTCATATTGCAATAAGTACCTAACCCGAACCAATCTCTGTCACGAAGCGCTAATTATTCCCTCGCGGAGCATTTGCAATGTTGACTCGTCGACTGTTAGCATAGACACTGTATTAGAATGAAACTATCAAATTAAGACACAAATAGTTAAAACGCCCTAAGATTTTTATGAAATATTAAAAGAAATTCCAACGTACCTACTTCTTGAGTCAACATGAGCCAATTGTCCTTGATGGATAATTTTTTTTCTGATATCCATTAATTTCTGTTTTTTATCCAATAACTGTTCTAATGACAAAATTTGTAAAATTAAATAACAATTATTCGTTAAAATCGTCTTCCGATAAAATTAATAGTTATGCTATTACAAATATATTAATATTTAACAATTGAATCATTTCATACTCACGTTTTCATTAGCTTCCATTTTTTATTCTGTTATTATTGATACACACCTCTTCACAAATTTTAAATTAAAACACAGAACACTTGTTACAAACGAAATAAGGATAATAGCAAACATAAAAACTTAAAAAAAAAAAAAAACCGACTTCACACAAAAAAGTGAAAAATAACTTTAGCTCCAGAAGTCGGTGACCTTTGTTTGATCGATTTACTTGGTTTTTTTGTCACCGACACCGGTTTTATTTTTTGTAAAAGTTTTTATTTTTCACTTTTTAGTGTTTCACATGTGCATATACCCTTTCACAGCGTACCGGCGTGATTTTTTTGTAATGAACTGGTGTAAACAATAGACAGACATGAGATTTCAGCAATCCCAGTACATTTGCTATCATTTATTGAGGAGTTCCGTTACCTATCTCCGAAGTTCTTCATCAGATCTTTACCAAATTGAAATGGGATCACTCCGAGAAAGTACTCTTTCTAAAACTACCCAAATCGCTTCTGGTGTGCCTATAAAATTTGAAGAGTTCCCGCTATTTCTCCAGGATCCCATTATCAGGATCCTGACTTGATGATTATGGCACCTTCTGGGAAGTATACCCTCTCAAACAATTAAAAAACAAAATCGGTCCAGTTATCTTCGAGTAATCGGGGAACATTGTATTGAGAACCTTCTCCTTTTTGTAGTCGGTTAATAACGACGTTATGGTAGGTGACTCAAATATCCGGATAGCCTTTAAAAGCCATATTTGTCCGAGTACCGTTAATATGCTCCTAAGAATTGAAGAGTTCCGCGTTCCTTTGTCATGGATCCCATCGTCAGAACATAACCAAATTCTCATCAAACTACCCTTGAAGTACATCCTTGCCAATAAAATAAACAAAAAACAATACATGTCACGGTAATAGGCTTATCCCCAGTAAATGGAACTTAATACACCAAACTGTCGAAATCTGGGAGTATTGTACACATCTGCGTACCCAGGGGCGGATCTTGAATTTGTGCGGGCCCTGGGCTAATACTACTTAGGGGCCCTACCTAATTACTCAACCAATTCGGTATGTAAAGTAAAAATTAACCTACGCTGATTCCAAAACCATTTGGAGATTTTAGGGTCCTATGCCTTATTTTTCTATTGTTAGCTTTCTATATCACAAGATTGTGTTTATTTTCACAATAATACTTGTAATCATTTGACTTTCATTTGACCTCTAAATTACGTCATAACGTAGCCTGAATAGACTACTTCCTTCGTGCTTTTCAAGATAAATTTAAAAAAAATACTTTTGTTTGTCATACCGTCAGTGTCAAATCAAAACTGTCAATGCTAGTTACTGTGTTATTTGAATGCATCGCGCGCTGATAATTTCGCGTTCAAATGATCTTCGCAACAAAAAAGTCGACGCCCAGGCTTGTATTCCATATTTACTTCCTTGCACCACTTCTTTTTTAGCGTTTCTTTCACATTAACAAACAATTTGTGTCGGCTATTTGTTGTAGTGTTTTTACATGACGGTACGAAGCATTTAGCACTAGTTGTCGATTTATTACACATTCATTGCACGGATACGCAGCACGGATAATGGATAGAAATTAAAATTTGCTAAAAATCGTAGGAAAAGAAACTCAAACAAAAAGTTCACATCACAGTCACGATCACAGCATTCACATTTCACAACAAAATAAAAACACGTATCTGTCAAGCGTCAACTGTCATCAATGTCAACTTTGAAGTTATTTAGTGTTTTTTGAATGTACTGAAAACGTGGCAAAGACTTAAAGCTATTCAGGCTATGAAATGACGTCATCACGAATAATACTTTAAAAAATAATAAAAAAGAAACTGTAACTTGGAATAAAAAAAGCTTAAAATTAGTTGCTTAAAATTAAATGTTTTACGAAATAAAAATGTAAAAAAAATACCTGAAAAATACTTTACATACCGAATTGCCATTTTGTCAAAAAAACTGTTTTCTGTAGTGATGTTGTGAGTTGTATATGTCACCGTAAAATTGTCAAACACGTTAGATTGTAAAATAACTAGAGAGATTGTAAACTCTCGAAATATTGTCAAACGAACATACTGCTTACAATAAAACGCATTATTTATCGGTAAATTGTAATCTATCGAAGTGAAATCGTAAAATTGTGAAATGCATGCGACGGACGTATCTCTGCCCCCATAATCGGGATTTGGGGCACAGATCTGGGGTTGAATCCATCACAATTGAACAATACAATTCAATTATTTCCTCTTTTAGTTTTTGATAAGTATGATATTACAGGGTTTGGTCGAAGCTCTTGTTGTTCAAAATGTTCACTTATGAATGGGTTGAACTCTGCCAATAGCTCTAGAGCACTTGTGTGGAGAACCAAATACTTCCTCGGAACCTCTAAATGCTCAGCCTCTTCTACTCAAAAAATTTAGCACTGTAATAACCCGTTTTAGGACATTGTGATAATATTCTGTTTCTTTATATAATTGGTCCTGAAGCTGCTTGTCTAAAACAGACTTATTTTCTTTTCGTAAGTTTCGTAGTAAGTTAAGTTCATTAGAATTTTCGTGATTTTCTAAACAAAATCCTGTGTGTTTCCAATCAGAAAATCCGGTTGTGTATCGAGAAGGAGTTTTAGAAAAAAGTTTTCAAGTCAAACAAATAACAGTAGGTACCAACCCTTTTCGAATAACATGACCAAGATCTTTCCAGTAATTGGCCATTTTTCATTTTCCTAGTGAAATATCTATTTGAAAAAAAAATCTGTTTTGTTCTTTGTATTTCTTTATTGAAGCTGAAGCTGAGTTTTCGGATCTTTATTTTGAATGTCAGTCATTTCAAGTAGATTTTTTTTAAATTCTAGATATTTTTTATTATTGACAATATTGTCTATTGGTATCAGTTCTGTTGGGGGCCCTCTGGTTCCACGGGGCCCTGGGCTGCAGCCCAAAAAGCCTTTAAGTAGATCCGCCCCTGTGCGTACCCCTTCAAAGCATACAGGCGTGATGTTGTATAAACAATAAACTTCGAAGCGATTGCAGCAATTACTGCAGATTTTCCGTGTATTTTTGAAGAGTTCCATTGTATATCTCCGAAGATCCGCATCAGATCTTCAGAAAATTAAAATAGAACCACACGGAAAGCACCAGCTTTCAAATAAAAAAAGAATCATCAAAATCGGTTCACCCAGTCAAAAGTCCTGAGGTAACAAACACTGTCGAAATCTGGGTGCATTGTACACATCTGCGTACCCCCTCAGAGCATACAGGCGTAATGTTACATCATGGTGTTGTATAAACAATAAACCTACAAGCGATAACAGCAATCACTGCAGATTTGCCGTAAATTTTTGAAGCGTTCCATTGTATACCTCCGAAGATCAGCATCAGATCTTCAGTAAATTAAAATGGGACCACACGGGAAGGACCAGCTTTCAAACAAAAAAAGAATCGTCAAAATCGGTTCACCCAGTCGAAAGATCTGAGGTAACAAACACAAAAAAAAAAAAAAATACAGTCGCATTGATAACCTCCTCTTTTTGGAAGTCGGTTGAAAAGACGACGACACTACGTATTATGTGGGTTTTGCACTGTAAAAAGCATGCTAACAAGCAAACACTATGCATGCAGCAAGTATGCAGCATGCAAACATGTAAACAGGCATACACTATGCATGCAGCAAGCATGTAGCATGCAAAATGCAGTAGGCATGGTTTCTGTCACGGCTCCGGCACTGCGGGGCTCCGGCGCGGCGGTCCCACGCGAGCTTATCGCCGCAGATGTGTTTATTTTACACTCTCGGGGTAGGCCAAACAAGACTGCGGTGAAGTCGGATTTACAGCGATTCGTTTCTGTCACTGACTTTTGTGGCACAGCTTAATTAATTTTTAAATAAATACGTTATAAAATAACTCCAATTTGATTCCATTATTTCTATGAATGGTATGACTAAATACTATTATGGTAATAGTCATTATGCCTAGTAATATTATACAAATTAATGTATGCCAAAACAAATTACCCTTAAAGATAATTGTGCCAACATGAACTGTATGCCAAAAAGCAATATGGCAAAGTATTATTATGGCAAAACCTTCCAAAAAAAATTAGTTATGCACAAGTACATTAGGAAAAATATCATTATGCAAAAAGAAGGAAGGAAGACAAAAAGATCCCGTATTTTGTAGCACGTATAAGCTCGTACTGGCTGGCGGCTTTAAGTACATTCGCGCCACATAACACTCTACCTACAAAAAATCACTCGTGCGTAGACGCGCTTCTACGAGTTTGCGCGCGGAGGCGTCTCTCGCGGCTCACGCTTAATGCTCAATTTACACCGCCGCGGAATGGAATGGAATAACGATATAGTACATAGCATAGTGAACTTTGTGTCAATTGTATAACGTCCAAACTAAATACGAACCAAAAAAGGTAGCACGTCTTCCGCGGAATCCTCGCGCATTCCTCTAGTTACTGTCGGTTTGTAGTTTCGTTGCAAAAAGTCTCTTTCATTCCATTCCGCGGCGCCGGTGTACATTGAGCCTAATCATGACGCACGCCAGACCAACCGTGACATTCATGAACCTTATGTGCAGATGAATACGAGTCGGAGCGGCAAGGTAGACTGGGAGGAACTGGTCTCCCACTTGATCCTGGGCTACTTTGGTGACGACGAGGAGAACCAGCGGGAGTCACTGCAGTCGCCTATTCTGGGCCTGCCAGTCATGATGAGCTCTGAACATAGGCATCCTATATCTAGGATATGCTTCTGCCCGGATGTCGAGAAGGTTTTTGACTTTTCAGATTGAATGTAACTAATTATAAACAATGTTCGGTCTACAACCAGGGCAAGTTGTGGTGACCGAACTGTCCGCGATTCGCGGTGACACTTAAATTAAAGTTGCCCTTACGAAAAGTGACTTACCTGGTGCTGGTGGGCTGAAGAGGATGACCTGTCCTTGGTCACGCCGGGTCTGCTGTATGTCTGTGTGTGTGTGTGTGTATAGTGTTATGTATGTGGTGGGTGAATTGGCAGATCCGACTATGTTTCAACAGACGCTAGTATTAATAGCGCGTAACAGGTCGGAATGCAGCACAATAATAGTTCAAACAGCACAATTGTCAACACTCGCACGCGGGGCCAAACCTAACCTCAAACCGGCGCTTTTACAATGAACAAATAAACCCGTTTTCTGGTACAAATGGGGCTGTTTTGTCCAATTAACACTGAATTATAACCAAAATCATGCAAACAAAAAAGATTCACTTGGATTTTCCAATTATCTCAATCAATCAACAAATTCGATGTAATCTCGTAAGGAATCAAAGACAAGTGCAAAAAAGTCAAGAAACAAACTGTCAGATGCTCGGACGACAAGAAGTGCGTTCAGAAACACGCATGGTACGAAACAAACAATTACAAACTTATTGAGTCGGACTGAGCAGTCAGGTGATTTGTTTTTCTATGATTATAATTCATTATAGGTAAGTAGCATTCCGTCTATCTAGACGGCACATAAACCCCAATGTCACCAATCTCCTACCAGCTTAATGTAATGCCTTGCAGTATCAAGTGAATTATTGATGGAATAGGTTGGACTGGTCAACTAGAGTAGACACTAGACAACAGCCATGCCAGGCACGTATCCAGGGGGGGATTGTTGGGATTTATCCCCCTCCGAAATCTGACTTATAATATACGGGATCATAACCACTGCGAAGTATGTGAAGTATAGTGCAGTGATTAGAGCGATTTTTACACAGTTCACGTGGTTGTTTTAAGAACAGATCCATGAACTGGCTTTTGCCCTCGATTTCTTTAATAGGCTACATTGGTAGCCTATGTTTTTTTAAGTTAAGCATTTAGCAGTAGAGCGATGAAAACTGCATTCAAATCCATGGAAGTAATAGTTTTTACTAACAAACAGACAGAAAGACAGACCTACAGCCAGACAGACAAAATTCTAAACACTGTTGTTTTGGCTTCTGTTGCTATAATAAAGACCCTCCATATATTTTTTCCATATCTTCAATGTACAGACATCGGCTTGATGCTATTTTATTTTACGAGTATGTTAGAATACTTATACCTAAAGAGTGCTTATCGTGTGACACAGGATCGCACTACGAATCCGATGCTAGGATCCTACATAACGGCGAGCCGCGACGGCATGATCAACTGGTGGTCGCTGGATATGAAGCTGCTGAGGACTGCCTTCTCCTCGAGCCGTTAGTAGAATTTCAAGAGCAAATAGCGATAATTTGAACTGTATTGTGAGTTGATATCTTCCGTCCTCAGCCCACCTGAAGGTCCGCACCACGTGGGTGACTGACATGGTGTGCATGCCGGACGTGAACATCATCGTCACTAGCTCCACGGAGTGCGACCTGCGCTTCTACGACTGCACCGCCAAGACCTTCACCTTGAAGATCGTCATCACCAGCTGGGAGTACATGGTAAGAGATAACTTTGAGAAATAAATACTTAAAAATTAGTTTTATTTTTATTGATTGAGTGTACAATTCTATTTCCCAGATCTGTGCTATGCACTATCACTTCAGCAAAAATATCGAAGAGCAATGCAAGCTGATCTGCGGTGACGTAGGAGGCAACGTCCGCGTTCTTCGGTTCTCTCCGGTGCTTCGCGGCCCATTTAGGAACGAGGCTGGAAGCGGATTGAGAACGTTACGACATGTCGATCTGCAGAAGCGGGTGATCATAAAATAATATCATCTACAACATACACACACACATGGCCCGCCAAGTAAGGCTCTCTATCTCTAAGCACTTTTTCTTAGCTTTGTTATTCGCGTTTCAATGGGAACGTCAGATCTTGAAACTAATTTACTAAATCGCATTTTAAGTACTAAGACCTATTCCACTGTTTTTATACAATTATTTGGTCGTCTGTTCCCAGCCACATATGCTCCCAGAGATGTGCTTAATAGAGCTGCCCCGCGTCCACCGGGAGTGGGTGCGTAAGGTGTCGTACTACGCGTCGCTCCACTGCGCGGTCTCCTGCGCCACCTGCCTCGACTCACTGCTCATGTGCGACATCCGGGGGTCCACGACACACTCATGTAGCATGTTCAGAGTTGAAAAGGTCGTGAATTATTGTGCACACTGATCTCTTCACATAATGAGTGTAAATTACTTTAACGAAGCCGAAAAGCACTTGCTCTCTTCGACATTGCGATATTTTTTTTGTTATAATATAGGTAGGTACCATACCAGGGAACAAAGTTTCAACTTTTTCACAAGTTATTTTTTTAAATACAAGTTTTAATTTTATAACGTTACTTTATATACCTCCACGACCTCCGAACGTTTTAATACATCCATCAGCACAATCAGTCACATTGAGTTCTATCATGAAACGTGATTTTTCACCCCCAAAAAAATTCGTTTCCCAGCAATATTGTTTTCGTAGAGCTAGGTTTTTCGCACACTAGAGACAAGACTGTCATAGGGCAGATTACTCGTATTTTTCAATTAGTGCAAGCGAGACAGACTATTTATTAAAAAGCTTTTATTTAGTATCACCTGTCAGCTGTCCCGATGTTTGTCTGTAATCAAATCTTGCAAGTTAAATTTGATCCAGTTCCCTTTTACCGATTGAGCTGAAATTTTGCACGCATATGTATATCACGGGGCAATGCAATATTATGATAACATGGAGCTGATCTGATGATGGAGCTGGAAGGTGGCCATAGGAACTCTGTAATAAACGACGCAACCCCATTGCATTTAGACTCGTTTGATTCGTCTTGATAAGTACTTTGTCTTTAGGTGGTCTCAGGGGTCGGATGATGATGTCGTGCGGTGTCCCACAGGGATCGGTTCTGGGACCGCCCCTGTGGAACATCGGTTACGACTGGGTGCTGCGCGCCGACCTCCCTAGTGGTGTCAGCGTCGTTTGCTACGCAGACGACACCCTGGTGCTGGCACAGGGGAGGTCGCACGAGGCGGCGGCCGAAATTATGACACGCGGGGTTGCGATAGTCGTTGAGAGGATCCAGCAACTGGGTCTCGAGGTGGCATTGCACAAGTCCGAGGCCACGTGCTTTCATGGGCCTCGGAACGCGACACTGACGGTAGGAGGGGTATCCATCGGCGTCGAGTCGACGTTGAAGTACCTAGGACTCGTCCTCGACAGCCGGTGGAACTTCGTGGAGCATTTCCGACGTTTGGCCCCCAGGCTGGAACGGACCGGGGCTGCCTTCAGGCGGCTCCTGCCCAACCTTGGGGGGCCAAACGCCTCCTGCCGCAGGCTCTACGCGGGGGTCGTGCGGTCCATGGCCCTTTACGGGGCCCTTTACGCCCCAGTGTGGGCGTGTTCTTTGAGGCGGCGAGCCGCCCACTATCTGAACGCGCCCCAGAAAGTGGTGGCCGTGAAAATGGTCCGTGGATACCGCACGATCGCCCGCGAGGCGGCGGGCCTGCTTGCCGGATTGCCGCCATGGGATCTGGAGGCGATAGTCCTCGCGCGCCTACACGAATGGCGCGCAGAGGCACTACGCCGGGGGGAAACTCCGCTGCCGCGGCAAATCGCCGTTCAGCGGACAGACCTCCGGCGCGATCTCATGGCGACATGGAGAGAGCGACTGTCGCAACCCCGTGCAGGGCACGCCACGATAGTGGCGGTAAATCCCCTCTTTGAGGAGTGGCTTGAGAGGCGCCACGGCGCCCTCACCTTCCGCCTGACGCAGGTCCTCACCGGACACGGATGTTTCTGGAGGTACCTGCACCGAATCGGGCGGGAGGAAACGCCCGGGTGTTTCCACTGTGAGGATCGACTGGAGGACACGGTGGAGCACACGGTGGAAGTCTGCCCTGCGTGGGCGGAGCACCGCCGTGTCCTCGTAGCGGCGATCGGCGGCGGCGACCTCTCGCGTCCGGCCCTGGTTCAATCCATGGTCCGGAGCGAGACGGAATGGGAAGCCGTCACCTCCTTCTGCGAAGCAGTCGTGCTGGCGAAGGAGGTGGCGGAACAAGAGAGGGAGAGAGCCTCTCTTCCCGGCCGCCGCGGGAGGCGCACCGGGCGTCGGGGGCCACGTGGTGGCTACCGGCCACCGTAGATGCGGGCCTGTGGACGGTTAGCTATGGGCTAGCTAG
This sequence comes from Xestia ashworthii, assembly GCA_950022955.1. Taxonomy (NCBI): domain Eukaryota; kingdom Metazoa; phylum Arthropoda; class Insecta; order Lepidoptera; family Noctuidae; genus Xestia; species Xestia ashworthii. Next base: position 24,235,693 of record OX465558.1, on the reverse strand, counting down.
CCGTCCGTCCGTCTAGTGACGACAGGCCGTGTCGACGGCGCGTTCGTGTTCCACGCGCGCCTCAAAGAGATGTCAGCAGAAATGAGGGGCCCGCAAGGGCCGAAGCCTGCCGGGGCTGCGGGACTGTTCGAAAGAGATACCGCGGCCCCGGAACGTAAAGGCCGAGGAAGGAACATGGATGGGTTTTATTCAGTAAGTGTCTGACACTCCCTCCCGCTCCGCCCAGAGTGGGAGAAGTCATTTGATGACTTCCCATCCTAAAAAGAAAAAAAAAAAAAAAGGGGTCGGATGATCGAGCTGGAAGGTGGTCATAGGAACTCCGTTATAAAACTACATAACCCCATCGAATTTGGGCTTGTTTGAATCGTCTTGATGAGTACTTTATCTTTAGATGGTATCCAGAGTCTGATGATGGAGGTGGAAGATGACCATTGAAACTCCGTTATAAAACGACATAACCCCATCGAGTTTGGGCTCGTATGATTCGATTTGTCGAGTAATTTGTATCTAGATGGTATCCAGGGTTTGATGATGAAGCTGGAAGGTGGGCATAGGATCTCCGTAATAAAACAACGTTACCACATCTAGTTTAGGCTCGTTTGATTCGTCTTGAAGAGTACTTGGGTCCTAAATGCTAACAAGAGTTTGATGATGTAGCTGGAAGGTGGACATAGGATCTCCGTAATAAAAAAACGTTACCACATCGAGTTTAGGCTCGTTTGATTCGTCTTGAAGAGTACTTGGGTCCTAAATGCTAACAAGAGTTTGATGATGTAGCTGGAAGGTGGATATAGGATCTCCGTAATAAAACGACGTTATCACATCGAGTTTAGGGTCGTTTGATTCGTCTTGATGAGTACTTTGGTCCTAGATGAGTCTGAGAAATACTTTTTCTCACTTTCTCTTTTCCCTAGATAATGTGTGCTCAAAACATTACATTGTGCGTACTATGAATTACTACGGGCTACGGAAACACGCTGCTACGCGCAACGAACTATTAGGACGAACTATTAGTTTAAAATTTTAAAAGAAAACTTTATTTTATAGCGAATTTTATTAAAAGCTTGTTTTAAAAAAAGCTTTTTTCCCTTTAGTAATTGTCTGTCAAAACAGTCTTGTCCCTAGTGTACGAAAGCCCTTTCTTACTTAGTTTAAGGTACAAAACGCTTGGTTGACGGCTTCCGGAAGGGTTCGTTTACACTCTTATTTTTGTAACAGTCAAAGCTTATGTTAGAAGTGCTTATTTCGCTTCGTTATCTATTCGCTTATCGATTAACCTTGGTGGATCTCACGCCCTCTCTCGAAGAAGACGTCGTCTTTGTCCCAATACTCGTATTAGTGTGAGATTATAATGTAATTTTACTTTTAAATAAGACAATCAACTGTTTAATAATTTATTTTTTACAAAAGTTTGGTACAAGACAATAACAATCAAATATAGCGAGTATGATAATAGCGATCTATCCAAAATCCAAAAGCCCAAGAGGTCGCTCCGCTTGTGCTTCGCCGTTATATAGCCTCTGATGCCCCCACTGCAGGAACCTCAGCAATATGAAACTGCCTTCATTGCTGTCAGTTTCTTTGCGGTTGTCCGCAGATGGCGCTTCAGATGTAATGTTGCCAACACGGCCATGCTGCATGGTGCCTGCCCCAGGCACCTCACGAGTCTGGATAGGATACTGAAATCAAAATATGTCCATGTTAAAATACAAATAAATAAAAGCATTCTTAGGAAAGGATACCAGAAAAAAAAATGTATTGCACACACTTAAATAATTCTTGCAATGCAACGCCATTTCCTGCACCTAAAGGGACTTTGCCACACTTAGGAGACCAGGTTTCTAGGTGACATATCACTTGCACTCGAAGAGTATTTCACTCACTCAAGCGTACCAAGTTGATCTTGTACAACACAAAGCGAAGCAAAGCAAAGCAATTATATTTCAACTTAATGTGCAATACAACAATTAATGCTGTACACCTTAATTATATATTTACAGTATTCTATCTAGACTCGCTAACTCAAAAGGGAAATTAATTTGACATACTATTCAAGGAAAGAGATTGTTAATTACCACAATTTTATTCTAACGTTACAGGCAAATTAACAATAAAACAGTTCTATGATAAATACCTTGCCAACACGGTTTTGATTATTTACATTCCTTTGCTATATTATATATCATTCAAAGCTCCAATCATTAATATTAATCCATTGTTTCATATTTTCTGCTGCGGCTACTCCATTATACATTTTACAGCTTTCCTCTGCACTGGCCTTAACATTTTCGTCCACAATTTCGCGCAACCTTGACACGTCTACCAATGCTTCGCTATCAAAATCTGGGGCGAGACTATCACTATCCATACGTAACCTATACCCGAACATTACCTCACAAGGAACGGCTTGAGTAGTTTTATGTATCGTACTATTAAGTCCCTGCTGCAATGGCTTAATGCACTCATCCCACCTATCATCGTTAGTATCCGCACCCATAGTTTTTAAGGCTTCTAAAATGGTTTTGTTAAACCGTTCCGCCTGTCCATTAGCACGCGGTACTCCTGTCGCTACGATATGTAACCTAATATTTCTATTAACACAGTACTGAGAGAATTGATTTGAAGTGAAACAAGAACCTGCGTCACTGATTATTCTTCTGGGGTTTCCAAATATTTTAGCAATACGTTCTAATTCTTTAATCACTCCAGTTGCATTAGTTTTACGAACAGCACATATGAATACAAATTTTGTAAATGAATCTACAATTACCAACAAATATTTGTTTTTGTTTTTAGTGGTTACGAACGGACCTAAATGGTCAAGATGGAGGGTGTGGAAAGGTTGTGCATATTTTGGCAGAGGGTACAGTTGTCCCTCTTTTGGACCTCCCTTATTTTTAAAATATATACAACTCAAGCAATTTTTAATATATTTTTTTACAATATAACGCAGACGTCGAAACCAATACCGTGTACGTATACGCTCGACACACTTGTCTACAGAAAAATGGCCCAAATCATCATGATTACATTTTATGATTTGCCAAATACATTTTTTTGGTACAACCCATCTACGTCCCTGACTAGTTCTCCTATAAACTTTTCCGCCTAAAAGTTCAAAATTGTTGAAAATATTTTTATTTTCTTCGGCCTCTCCTGATGCCAATATATCTCTTATTCTTACTATTTCAGAGTCTTGTACCTGTACTGTCAACAACCAATCTGCCTCCGTAATTGACATAATGATCTCAGATTCTGATTTTTCACCGGATGGCACGGGATTGCGGCTCAAGGCATCCACGTGCTGCATCCGGGACCCTTCTCTATGAACTATTTCAAAAGAGAATTCTTGAGTCGATAGGACCCAACGCGCTATTCGCGGGATAATATCCTTTTTAGTTAAGGCATACCTAACCGCGTTACAGTCTGTAACTATTCGGAATTGTTTACCTAATAAGTACAATCGAAATTTTTGAAGACTACATACAACAGCTAATAATTCAAGTTCAAAGGAATGATATTTCTTTTCACCTTCCGTAGTTTGCCTACTGTAATAATGTACGACTTTTTCGCCCTCATTATCGATCTGGGTAAGTATACCGGCGATACCGTCCCTACTTGCGTCTGTGTATAGAACTTTATCTTTATTAGGATCAAAAATAGCCAAAATGCTTTCGGAGGTTAATTTATCTCTTAAAACATGGAATGCCTTATTTTGTACCTCATTCCATACCCAGACGGCATCTTTCTTCAACAGTTTTGTAAGTGGTGCTGATAAAACTGCGCAATGTCGTATGAATTTACGAAAATAACTAACTAACCCTAAAAACTGTCGAAGCTGATGAACAGTTTTGGGAATTGGAAAATTCTTAACCGCGTCTAATTTTGAATCATTTGGCATAATGTACCCTGGTTTAATTTTATAACCTAAAAATTCAATTTCGTTTTTAAAGAAATGACACTTTTTTAGATTTAATTTCAAACCATTCGTTTTAAATACCTGCAATACTTGTTCTAATAAACTAATATTTTCTGCAACTGTTTCAGTAACAAGATAAACGTCATCAAAATAAATAATAACATTGCCAAATCTCAAGTTCCCAAGTACTTTGTTCATCATCTGTTGAAAACACGATGGAGCATTCGCCAAACCAAACGGTAGTCTTAAAAACTCATAATGTCCTTCTTCTGTAATGAAAGCTGTTTTTTCTATTGAATCTTTATGCAGTGAAATCTGATAATAGCCACTTTTTAAGTCTAAACTTGTAAAACATTTATGTCCTTGAAGCCTATCTAATAAATCATCAATCCGAGGCATAGGATATTTATCTTTGATTGTAATTTTATTTAACATCCTATAGTCAATGCAGAGCCTTTTTTCGCCATTTTTTTTATCGACTAAAAGGGCTGGACTGGCATATGGGGAATTACTATCTCGTATAATTTTATTATCCACTAATTCTTTTACTATTTCCCTAATTGTCTGCCTGTCCGAATACGAAGTTCTAAATGGCCTGCATTGAACTGGTTGTAAACTTGATAAGTTAATTATCATTTCGTAATTGTTTACTTTTCCAAGTTCTTTTATGCTTGACGCAACACAATCACTGTACCGGTTGAACAAAGCCAATAACTCGTTTTGGTGGGTACTTGTATCTAAATCTATAGCGGCTACCTTACTACAAAATTCCGTAAATTTATTCGCGGATTGGAATTGAAGTTGGTCGCCTATCCGCGAGTACATCAAATCAGATCGCTCGGTCACATTTCTTCCAATCAATATGTCGCACCCAACCATGTCATCCAAAACGTACATGTCTATATCATTCAAAAAGATGGAATCTAAAAAGAGACTAACCGTTACCTTTTTATTTACGTATTTATAAGTTTGTTTAGAAAATCCTTTTAAAACGACGGGTGAGGGTAGTGCGATATATGACAAAGAAATTTTATTTGCTAATGATTCGGATATTAACGAGCAACTACTACCCGTGTCAATAAATGCTTCATAACAATTATTTAATATGTAAACGTTTTTAATAAACTTATTACATGGATTCGTAGAAATAAATTTAGTCTCTTGTTCAGGTTTCACTACGAGTTTTGTTGAATTTTTCTTATGGTAACAACTCGATTCAACGTGCCCTCTTTTGCCACAATATTCACATTTATTTACATCGCATTGGTTCCTTTTATGGTTACCCCCACAATTATAACATTTAATTAACTTTCGACTAAAATCTTGGCCAACATTAGACGAAGACGGTTGACTTGCAACGGTTGAGTTTGTGGATGCAGGAGTTCGATTTACAGATGATGACTGGCTATGCGTTGTTGGTTTAACCTGCATGTCCCGTGAACTACTTTCTTGTTTTACATTCTTCTTGTAAACGCGACTGTGTAAATAACTAGCTAATTCATCACTGGATTTAAAATTAATAGCTTCTATAGACGCACCGATATTGTGATCACCTATGTTTCCTACTATAATTGAAATAATATCCTGCTCTGAAAAATTTAAACATAAACGATCTATTTTGCATTTTTGTTCAAAATAAAATTCATAGAGAGATTGGTTATCGAAAGGTTTTTTATCTATAATTTCTTTTAAAAGATCGAACATATTTCGACGTATTTGGAAACTACCCGACAATTTTGACCTCCAGTCGTCCCATTTCCAAGCGGGCCACTGCTTTTCTGTGCGTAATAATGAATCATACCATACTTTAGCCGAACCTTTTAGTTTATTTAAAGCTTGATAGCGAATCATTTTATCAGACCATGAAAAAGTATTTGCGTAAGATTGAATAATGTTAAGCCAGGTGTCTACATCATCTTTTATTGGATCAAAATCAGGTATAAAATGGTTCAAAGTAGTAGAATTTGAATTACTCACAGTTCCGGTATCGTCATGAAATACCTTATCCTTTCGCCTTGGTGGCGGTGATGGCGTCCTGACGCTCGAGCTTGAAGAAGAGGTGGAGCGAGCACGTTTTCGCTTAGAACGCTTACTATTACTAACTCGCTTCTGTTTACCCATGGCGTGAAAGTTGTTTGTCACTTCTGATGTGAGATTATAATGTAATTTTACTTTTAAATAAGACAATCAACTGTTTTTAATAATTTATTTTTTACAAAAGTTTGGTACAAGACAATAACAATCAAATATAGCGAGTATGATAATAGCGATCTATCCAAAATCCAAAAGCCCAAGAGGTCGCTCCGCTTGTGCTTCGCCGTTATATAGCCTCTGATGCCCCCACTGCAGGAACCTCAGCAATATGAAACTGCCTTCATTGCTGTCAGTTTCTTTGCGGTTGTCCGCAGATGGCGCTTCAGATGTAATGTTGCCAACATTAGGACCATTATAGCTGAATTCTGACTATATGTTGACATGAAACAACACATTTTCTCAGGGTATACAATGCTTCGAGTTCAATGAGGAGGCGCACGTCCTGGTGACCGGCGGACCCGACTGCGTGGTCAGAGTGTGGAACCCGTTTGTGCCGACCAAGGCCAACGTGACATTCATTGGGCACCGCGCAACCATCGTCGCCATCGTGCTGCAGAATCAGGGACAGACCATCTACTCGTTATCTAGAGATAAAGTTATCAAAGTGTGGGATGTGCAGAGCCAAACTTGTATTCAGGTCAGTAATATGGATCTTTGACGTTACCTACATTTCTAAGACCACCATTCTAGCGTTTAGTAAGTGAGAACAAAAACATCGAAAATAATTTATTTAAAAAGAATTACAAACGTGTATTATACGAGTATACTTACCTATTTATGTATAGGTACTAGCAGTACCTAATGTTATTTCTCAAACAATGGAATAATTAGTGAATTAACCCCTTACCGCATGAGTTTTTATTTTTTTCTGGACAAAATATATTTGATAGTTCTTGACATGTACTATTAAGTTACTTCAAGCAGTTTTCCAAAATCCGATTACTTTTCGAAATATGATAAAAAACTTATTTTTCCCATATATGGCATATTATGCAGTAAAAGCAACTAAAACCAATTGGACATAAATGGCATAGTATGCATTGCAGTAAAGGCATCTGAAACTAATTGCCATATTTGGCATCGCATGCTATAAAGGTAATTTTAAGTCAATCCTCAGTTCGTAAATTAGAAGGTTTAAAAAATAAAAGTCATTATTTAATGAAAATATAAGATAAATTTAATGAGATCTGTTGCACTTAGGAACTTCACATTTTACACAAAAGTTAGTAAATAATTATAGCGACTTACAAGCTAACTACCCGTGCCGCAGCGTAGATTCGCCTCGTCTCGCCTCTTCATTCCGTAAGATGAAACGATCCATTTTTCTGAAAAATTATCAAATAATGCTTCACTGCATATATTCCCAAATCTGGCCGAATGACAAAATAGCTACTAATGCATACAATGCCAAATATGGAAAACTAACTTTCACGTTACTTCATAGTATTCCACATTTGTCATGCTAAGGTTTGGCATGATTTTCGCTAAACTATAACTTTTTACTTACATGTTTTCCGTGTTTTCAGTCCTTTGATAGGTCTTCTTAGCACCACGATATGAAGCTCGAACGAAAACTCGACACACGATCACAAAATGAATTTTAAAATATTAATTTTAATCTATATTAACGACTTGCCAAAGGCAACGACTCAACCTATGACATTATTTGCTGATGACAGTACAGTTTCAATTGCATGTAAGGACATTAATAATTATAAATCTGACATAAATAATTCACTGACATCTATAATTTCTTGGCTTGATAATAATAATTTAAAAATAAATTTATCTAAAACAAATATAATGCACTTTGGACAAAGATTGCATAATCCTTTAAATGTAAATTTGATTCACGATAATTACACTATAAATGAAGTATCCAATGTCCGTTTTCTCGGCTTAATTATAGACAGCAAACTAAACTGGAAAGCACACATTGACGCACTATGTAAAAAAATCAGTAGTCAGGCATATGCTTTGTACCAACTTGCTCCATCTATCAACACCAATGTGTTACTATCGGCTTATTATGGACTTGTTGAATCTGTCCTAAGATATGGCATTATTTTCTGGGGCAACTCATCAAATACTGATATGGCATTTAAAATGCAAAAGCGATGCATACGTGCTATGTTCGGTATACAAAGTACTGATAGTTGTAAGCCACTTTTCACAAAGCATAAAATCCTCACACTGCCGTCACTTTACATTTTGGAAATCGCGATATTTGTAAGAAATAACCCTCATTTGTTTCCTCGAATATCGGATCTCGTAATACGAAATCGCCGGGATAATAGTAAACTTCGTGTTCAGCCAGCTAAGACAGCACTACTGTATAAAAGCGTTGTATGCAGAGCACCGATAATATATAACAATATCCCTATCTGTGTAAAAAAACTAAATACAGACCAGTTTAAGAAAACATTGAAAAAAATACTGACAGGAAAAGCCTACTACGATGTCAATGAATTTTTAAATGACAAATCGCTCTGACATACTGACTGAATCTATTATATTTTATTTTGAATCGCACGAATATTTACAAACTGTTTAATTTTTTTCATATTCAATATTAATAATGTTAATTTTTTAGAGTAATATTTGACTTTGTATCTTTTTTTTTTTTTCTGAAATCTTATGGTCTTCTGACCTAATTTGTACACCAGCCATGGTCAAACATGTTGTGCCAAAGAATATCCTGTAACACCTATAATAAGCATCATTCCATGATATATTATCTACACATGTTTTTGCAAATAAATGAATCTTTATCTTTATCTTTATCTTTAAAAACATGCAAATACCAACGACAAATTTCAACTGCCACCGACTGACTTTGACAGGTTATAGTTTCGTTACGCGGTAGACTAGATGGCAGCACATATATGTTTATTGAAGCTTAGTAGTTGCCTGATCTGTCCTAATATGCCGTTAAGGGTAAAATAACATATTTTTTTATTTCTGAACGTTTGAAAATAAGTACCCACATTTGGGTAGCTATGCGGTAAGGGGTTAAGTAAACTATAACTAAATATTATTATTTTTTCTTAATTACTTTACACATTTTTTAGGGTTCCGTAGTCCTGACAACCCTTCATCATGTCCGTCTGTTCGTCCGTCTGATTTTTTTCTCAGAGACTGTTAGTACTAGAAAGTTGTTGTCGAGGTGTGTATATAAATTACATCGACCAAACGGTAAAATAAAATTCTGGAAATATTTTTTTAGGTCTAGGTTAGGGCTCACTACATAATTATGAAGTGGGTATGAATTTTTTTCGTCGTCTATCCCATCGTGTGGTGCATCGTTAAATAGTTTAATATGACTTGGAGGTTGCTAATGTTATTGTTCGATTTAATGCTCCATTTACAACAACAAACAACAACCAACAACAACTACCAACTACAACAAACAACTATCTACAAACAACTATCTAATGTACCTATGTTAACAAATGATTAAATAAATGACTTACGACTTTTCACAATCCTGACTTTACTTTACAGCAAAGGAGACTTCACAAAGTAAGCTTTGTATTACCAAAGTATACTTTCAATTTACTTATTCAACTTCAGAGACAGTTGCTTGACTTTCCTTAGAAAAGTACGGCTCCAAAGTAAAGTATAGGGACGTGTGGGTGTTACGTTAGTTACACTTACAAATGTTTTGGAGAACGTATTTTAAATCAAGTTTTATTTCCCTAAAAAATAGTTATTCACATAATTATTCAAGACGAGTGTTTATAACGTGCTCTTGCTTAGATTTATAATAATAATATTATTATTTTTAACCGACTTCTAAAAAAGGAAGAGGTTCTCAATTCGGATGTTTCTTTTTTTTTTTTTTTTTATGTTTGTTCGGGCATAACTCCGTCGCTTGCCAACCGATTTGGAAAATTATTTTTTTGTTGGAAAGGGTATTCTTTCCTTATGGTCCCATAGCCACCAAGTCGGGATCTGATGATGGAATCATGGCGAAATCGAGGGAACTCTTCAAATTTTATATGAAAATGTGTTGCGATTTTGGTATTTTCTACAACAAGTGAAGCATTTGCGTATGATAAGAACCATTCTACTATCAGATCTGATGATGAAGCCAAGAGTCACGGAACTCCATAATGAGACAATGTACCCTAGTCGTGTTTGGGCTTGATGTAATTGTAACGGTATGCACTTTCCATGTATATCAAGCACATGAGAACCACTAAAAAGTGAAAAATAAAAACTTTTTTGCAAAAAATAAAACCGACTTCAAAAAAATATAAAAAAAGTGAAAAATAACTTTAGCTTCTGAAGTCGGTGACAAAAAAAAACTAAATCAATCAAACAAAGGTCACCGACTACCCGAACCGAAAGTTTTTACATGAAAAGTACAGGTGTTTGGAAAAAACAACATGTATTAGGTACGTGGAACGAAACGAAACATCGGTGACGTGTGGTTGACGTTTTGTTTGCTACAAGAACTTGTCTTTGATCATATACCTATGTCACCGTAAAATTGTCAAACACGTTATATTAATAATAATAATAATCATTTTATTTCAGACAAATTTCACATCCATAACAATTGTTAGTAAACATGACCTTAAAAACTATGTTAGTAGAACATGTAGGTAGGTGTAGGTTTATGTAATCTCTCTAGCGATATTGTCAAACGAACATTCTGCTTACAATAAAACGCATTATTTTTCATAAAATGCATGCGACGGTAGTCAACTCACGCGGTGTGGAGGCAAGGGGGGGTCTTCTTTGCCCAGTGGTACCACTCTCATGAAAACATAATGTACCATTCCTGAGAAATACCGGTTAATATAGCCTAACCTTAAAACACTTTATATTCCCCTAAAAAGCGTAGTCGACGGAGCTCCGCTTCGCGGGGCCCCTATTTCCGAGTGCAGGGTTTAAAGGAACCTAACTAACCTAACGGGGGGTGCCCCAAGTCCCGATTATGGGGGCAGAGATACTTCCATATGTCCATATAAATCTGACAATATTTCGAGAGTTTACAATATCGCTAGAGAGAAACACGTTATATTGTAATATAACGTGTTTGACAATTTTACGATGACATAATATACATGCCAACACAATACAAACAATAAAAAAATCACACAAATCGACATGACTTTTCGAACTATAACCCAACCATAATAAAATGTGTATCTTTTCTAGGAAATTAGTTTGACATGAAGGACTAAATTATTTAATTAAACGCATAGTAATGCAAAGTTTACTTTGAGGCCAAAGTCATGATTATCGACTACTTAGCCTTTACTAAGCAAAGTATAATTTTTGGAAAGTAAAGAAGAGCTTGACAGAACTGAGAAATATATTTTTGGGTGAAAGTAGACTTTTGCATCAAAGTAAAGTTAAAGTGCGATCTGTGAATCTCAGCCTTAAACTTCAAAGTTCAAATATTTGTTCTAGTAGGGCGTCCCCCCTTTAAAAACCAAACTGCTGGCTGGATAAATCTGGAAAAATTCATGACGATAGTACATTCCATGAAATTTAAAGGAAAATTAACTTTATTAGTTACACAGTAATAATCGTTGAACTTGGTTTCTGAGTAATTTTGTACCAAATACAAAATCATGAGAATAAATCGATCTATATTGTTACAACGGGCTACTACGGAACCCTATACTACGACATGCACTTTTTGTAAATAATTATTTTAAAAAAAGCCTTATCCTAGTGTACCAATTTCTTACAGGTAAGCCTTGCACATCATGCAACATTTTTTTAATGTTGAGGGTCTACTTAAAATTAGATGAGTTCTTAATTACTTACCAAAGTCAGCATAAATGCGGGTTTTAAATGCACTTACATGCAAGCCTTAACAGTAAAACTATTTTATAGGTGTTAAATGTTAATATGTTTAAAAGTAATGGTTCTAAACTTACTAAGTGAGCAGATTGACAACGAGATTACTGCAGCTCTGTTTAATCATTTACAAAGGCGGGGATAGGAGAATTAGCACCAAGCACGGTTCTGCGAAGAAGTTGAAGACGTAAGGGGGTGCAGGAATTTTGATACTGGTCAATAATCGGGACCCGATTTATTTTTTATATCTCAAAAGGAGATCACCCAGCCTCCATAATATTTTGGGCTATTTTCAAAAGTGTCGGCCAACCAAAATAAACTTATTATTTGGATAGAGCATAACAAAATAATCATTTTTTAATAAGACACCTAAGTCGTAAGTCAATTCACCGAAAAGTTATTCAACCACAAAATATCTGAGGTCACCCAGATTGGGATATTTTTTTTTTGCCGGCCAACTTAAATAAACGCAATTATTAAATAGAGCTTAGGGATATAATTTTTTTTTACTATGGCACCCAAATTATACACCCAAGTTTTAAATAAATAATAATTATTACTATATTACTCGTACAAATGCTACTGGTCGATGAAGACGCTAATCAAGGAGATATGCCAATCTCCTTGAAGCCCAAACTCATCGATGTGTTTTTCCTGCCCGTCCTAAACAAAGGTTCTCAGACCTAGTCACTCAAATAATTGCAAAAGTTCCGCCTTGGGGTTTGCCGAAGAGCAACGGAGCGCATATAATTACCGCGAGACTTTTTAGGCAGGAAATTAAATTCTGCATTTTTACATTATGCTTCAATTCTTCCAGACTTCGTCACTGGACTCACTCATATTTATTTATTATTATTTTACTACCCAAATTTTAGTTAAAAGTAAGTAAAAAGTTACTTTGTTTCACGCACGCAGCAAAATCGAATAATTCTCACTGTCTGTACCTAAACAGCAAAATCTGCTTGTTTGAGATGCCGAGGTGAAAATTAATATAAAAATCCAGTAAATCTCTCCTCTCCTGTGGAATTTCATCGTGAAACTACTCCAGCTCATTTAACAAACTTTAATTTTAACGATAGCTCCACGCTTAACCAATAATTCACCACTAACTATGATTGTCCACAGTCTTACATCGATTTCCCCGCAGACCTGGGCGAGCAAACCAATCGCTCTCTCATCTCTGCGGTGTACAACCCAGCCACGCGCCAGTTCATCCTGGCATGCGTGAAGATCGCCATCGTGGTGCTGGACGAGCAGCTAAACCCGCTCCACACCGACGGGTTCACACACTCCCGCACTGTGTGCAAGGTCCTCTTCAACCCACTGTTCAAGGTCATCATTACTTGCGGCATGGACAGCTTCATTATCAATTGGGATCCAATCACTGGTAAGTCTTTGAATTTTAGAGCTTCTCCTGAGTATTAAGTTCTATATTCGGATGTTTATTTTTATTAATTTAAATTTCGATTCTAGAGAAGAAAACAGAACTGCCTATTCTTTTCGGATGCAGCTATCTGGCATCGACAACCCAGTAACTGAGTAACACAATACACCATTGGTAAGACTAGCTGTCAGACTTTTGGGTTGCTGAACACCCGTGACGACCGAAACCACCCGACTCTACTCGACTCTACCCGACCAACCATCAACCATGCCAATCCATAACCCACTGAGGTGTTGAACACAAGTAAGAGTGTGCACTCACTGTGTGCAGGTAAACGTAACGTTCTGATTCGTGACGCGCACGTGCGCATGCTGCACGGCGAGGTCATCCCAGTGGAGATCACCGCCGCCTGCTTCGACCCTGGGTTCCTGCTGCTGCTCACCGGCGCTAGGAGCGGCGAGCTCAAGGTTTGATAGTTTCTGTTTGCTTATCGCGCTAGAAGTTCGAGTTACCACAGTTCATTCACCAGTTCATTCATTGGCTCATAACTTCTGTTAGAGTGTTATTATTGCTGTTTAGTAAATTAAACAGTTATTTTGTTTAAAATTAACTTTGTAGAGTTGGACGTTATTAATTTGCCATACTACAGCGTCAGCCGTCTGATCTGGTGATATGACTTTCAATAATGATACTGTTTAAGTTTTATAGCTTGGTACCTAACGTTTAAAATTTTCAATGTCGCTAATCTTTTAAAATGACGAGTATATTAGTCGCAGATTTATATTTGGTTGCCTAGGTGTGGAACTTCAATACGGGTTTGTGCATTAGACAAATGGCCATCGAGCACATGTGTGAAGTCACCGCATGCTTCTGGGTGGAAGGCAGGTAAGCTGATGAGTTACGTCGCGACAAACACGCAAAGGTCGAAATGTGAGCTTGTGAGGGCTGTACATTGTACAACTATCGATCAGTTATACAAATTTACTTCTTTAGAATGTTTAACGCAAGCAAATTAAGTAGGTAGGTCTGTCGAATAACGCCTACCTAAGGTTAAACGTAAATATCTCTAAAGTAATAAATGTAGTTGAAAAGCAGAATGTGTTCATGGCAGTGTGTACAAAAAAAACTCAAAATATGATTGATATGTTTATTAAAATACCGATAATTTTTTTTTAGAAGTCGATGACCTCTCGTCACCGTCGTTTTGTCACCGACTTCTGAAGCTAAAGTTATTTTACACTTTTTTTGTGTTTTCGAAGTCGGTTTTATTTTTTGCAAAAAAGTTTTTTATTTTTCAATTTTTAGTTGTTGCCAAACAAATATTTGCCATGAATTTATTTTACATTAAATGTTAATAAATATTAAATGTAAATTAATGCTGACACCGCCGAAGACGATGCGTTGGAAGACCTCCCACTAGGTGGACCAATGACCTGGTGAAGGTTGCGGGAATCCGTTGGAAGCGAGTCACACGGGACCGGGCAATGTGGCGACACTTGGGGGAGGCCTATATCCAGCAGTGGACGTCTTTCGGCTGAAATGATGATGCGTAGGTATTAGGTTTCATTTTAGTTATTACGTATCCGAGTTATTTAGTACTAGCTTCTGCCCGTGACTTCGTTTGCGTGAGTTTCCCGCTTGCAACATTTTTTATTGCTGCTCCGCTCCTATTGGAGCTGGTAGTTCCTGAGATTAGCGCGTTCAACCAACCAAACAAACAAACTCTTCTGCTTTATAAAATTAGTATAGATAGGCGAAAATAACTTCTATGCATAATTCGACAGACCTACCTTACTTATTGCTATTTTGTTGTTTTTAATTCCTATGACTCATCCACTGTGAGTTAGAATTCTAGCAGTAGGTTGGAACCGCCACGTGGTGGAGTTCGAGGACACCGGCATGGCGATGAATGGCAAGAGCTGGGAGACTCGTCACACGGAGGACGTGCTGGCAGCCGCCGTGCGCCCCCCTCTCACGCTGGCCACAGCTACCTACAACTCAGAACTGGTGCTGTGGAAGCTGGAGACCGGTCAGCCCTATAGGTGAGCAGTTCAATACGTAAGCAAAGAAAGTCGGCGATTTTTTATACAAACGAATTAACAAACTATTAAATTTGAAAGTAAACATCCAGGCGGTTCTTGTGCACGGAGCCCACGCGGCGCCTCGAGATGCATTTCAACAGGCGAGACGTGACCAAGCCAACAACTGCTGCTGACAAAGCGGAACAAAAACGAAAATGTTTCCTCACCATACCTATCCGGAAGCCCAGGTGGGTAGTCAATCAACGCAAGATCAGCGCTGCCCAGTAGGGCTATTACGTAACTCTGTTGACAGTTCGGAATGATAGTAACTAGGCTCAATAATATGTATATCAACTGTCAAAAGGCTAGTTTCGTATTATGTATGACCAGTAGCGATCAAATATGACGTCATTGGTGGCTGTTAATCCCCTTTAGGGTATATTATGTTCTGTGTGTTAGTCACCGTAAAGTGATATCCACTCAGTGCGAAACTGCGAATATACTTAATACTTACCAATGTTATGACACTCTCGGTTGCTATCAAAGTTCGGTGTACAACCGAAGCTCGTTAGTCACTGGTATCAGAAAGTTACGTAATAGCCCAGCGAATTACAACTGACATTTTCTGCTAGTGGTATGAAATGGCTTTAACGTAGTTTATGAGTGGTTTTTCAATGTGCTAAAAATATATTATGCGTCATGCGAATGATATTGTATTTTCCCTGACTGACACGTCATCATTTCTCACAAAAAGCATAGGTAGCTACGCTGCAACAACGTCTATGGTCACTCAGAATCAATCGATTTTAGTAATTATCACCCTTTGGGATCGCGATCCTAAAATGGTTAAGCTTACCATATACCAAAACTCATGTAAACTTTATATTGTATTTAGGTAAGACTATCTGGTTCCTGTAAAACGCCATTTACATTAAAACCCCTGATAAACTATCAGACAGACTGAACATATTGTTTATCGAATCGGTATCAAGTCCGCAGGTTCGTACAACCTGCAGCTCTGTCACACAATTGATAACATCGAGAACTCGTCTAGTACAGTAAAGGCAGTGCTCGCGATACCGTGGACTCGTCAGCGGCTATCAAGAAGGCGACGGCACGACGCGTGTCCGCTGTGTCCATGCCGGTGCGAGCACAGAACTTGCACCGTCTCTCCGTGCATGCCTGCATAATCCTGCACACGCGGCCGCAACACCAACAAGTCGGTCAGTTAGCATCATCTCTTAAACTCTAGGTAGGTAGTAGGTATAGGTACCATTCCTTCTACTTGTCTCGACAATTCTTGAGGAACCCGTCCACGGAAGCGTCCCGCCGCGCGCCGTCTTCCCTTCGGTCTGCCCCGACCCTGTAGAGCTGTATTCGTCAGATATGGCCTGCCCGATCTGATTTCAGTTTTCCAAGAGTTTCGAGATTTTGATGAATGCTATGAAAAATCAATATTAAATAATTTTTCAACATTAAATTCTTTCTAGCTTCCCTCATACTCGCGCTCGAGAACGGTCACGTGCAGTGCTGGTCTGACCACTCGGCGGGAGGCTACCAGGGCTCGTTCCAGGCTATCCACGCGGCGGGCGACTACGTGTCAGCCTTCGCCACTGATATCGACAACGAGTTCCTCTTCACCGGAACCACCCTAGGATACATCAAAGTTTGGCTCCTGACCAACTATCTCATTAATACAACGGTGAATTGATTAAATTATCGTTGTTAAGATAACAATCATGGGACTAAATTCGTCAATTTTAACAAAATAATGTTGCAGGTTCATGTGAGTATGCCGCGTCTGCGGCTGCTGTTCCCGTTCCTATGGCGCGACCGCATCGAGGGCCGCGCCAAGCGCTGCGTGCGCGACCAGCCGCTGCCGCTGCTGCTCAACAGCTACCGCGCGCATATGCGCTGTGTCACCACCATAGCCTACATCGATGAACTCAAACTGGTCTTCACGTAAGCTTTACGAGGAGTAGGAAGTAAATGAAGTACATAATAGAGCTAGCTCGACAACTGTATGTGTGATGTGCAAAAGGTTTTGCGCGGTAACTCAACCCTTCGTTTGATTGCCAGCTTCGTGCATTTACGCGTAGCGCAGCAATGGACAACATTTTCATTCTTCGAGTTACTTAACTGATAGGTATTAGGTATGTACATACATTCTTCACCAGTCATCACTATCACTACATATAATAAAACAAAGTCCTCCGCCACGTCTGTCTGTTTGCTCGCGGTAAGCTCAAAAACTACTGCACCGATTTTCATGTTGTTTTCACCAATGGATAGAGTGGTTCTCGAGGAAGGTTTTAGTATAAAGGGTGTAAAACATCTCTTAACGAAGCCGAAAGGCACTTGTTCTACCCGTCATTGCGATCATTTTTGGGAACCTTCTAGTTACGGAGATATTGGGGGTCAAAGTTCCAAGTTTTTGACATGTTTTTTTTTAATACTTACATGTTTTTTATTGTCAGATCTTTAACGACCTCTACGACCCGCGTAAGTACTATTCAATTCATCCATCAGCACAATGTTTTAAGTGAATAACATTGAGTTCTACCACAAAACATTTTTCACCCCAAAAAAAAAGTCATTTCCCAGCAATATTTTTTGCATAAAGATACTTAGTTTGATGTATCGAATGCTTGGTTGACGGCTTCGTGATGAGGTTGTTGACACCCTGTATAATTTGTACGCGGTCGCAGCCGCGGGCATTAGCTAGTTAACAATATTAAATTATGTTAATTCGCGCAGTGGCAGCTCAGACTACAGTGTGCGCGTGTGGCGGCTGTCGGGCGAGTACCTGCAGACGTTGGGCAGCTTCGTGCCGTGGAGCCTGGACGTCACGCGCTTCCCGCCAGACGTGAAGAAAGTCGCCAGCTCCACTACCTTCAAGGTAAACACTTGATTTGCGGATGACATAATCGTGATGGTCGGTACTCCCTTGCTTGTCCTAAATTTTTTCGTCCGAAAATCATTATCCATAACACGTTTGCTATAAACTTCAGTACCTACCTAATCATAATGTTCAAAATGCCGAAATTTTGTTTTACATAGGTAACTAACTTTACTTCTAATACTTTGTCATAATATCGAATACTATAGGTAGGTAATAATTGAATCTCCTAATTTTACTTGACATAATTAAAGTCGTAGGTATGTCCTAAGTATTGTATCACATAATGTGTATGATTCCGAATGGTCATTTATAAATTATTAGTCGCTAAAAATTCCGTAAAAGTTAGGTTTTAGTGACAGAAACGAATCGCTGTAAATCCGACTCCACGAAGTCTTGTCTGTCCTACCCCAAGAGTGTAATTTAAAATCGGTTGGCGCTGCGGGGCGACGCGGCGACGCAGACCGCGAGTTGAGGAGCAGGTGGTTGTAACACCCGCCGCCGCGGCTGAGGCTGGCCGGCTTCAACCGGCCAGCAAGCCGAAGCTGCGGTGGTGAGCGTTAAACCCATCTGCGACGATGAGCTCGCGTGAGGCCGCCGCCGGCGCCCCGCAGCGCCGGAGCCGTGACAGAAACCATGCCTGCTGCATGATGCTTGCTCGTTTGCATGCTGCATGCTTGCTTGCTTGCTGTATGCTTGCCGCATGCTTGCTACATGCGTGACGCATGCTTGCTTGCTGTATGCTTGCCGCATGCTTGCTACATGCGTGACGCATGCTTGCTTGCATTGCAGGTCAACGCCTACATACGATCCAACATTTGGAGCACGAGAGAATTAATCAAAATGGTGCAGAAGCTTGGCGTAATAGAATAAATAAGCCTAAGAAATAAAAACCACATGTTCACAATCAACTGCTTTATTGAGGACGTGCATAATATATTTATGTATAAGTATAAGTATGGTCGGGTCTGGGTCACAAATGATCGTTCTTTTTTCTTCTAAAAATTATGTTTGGATCAAAACATTAAATAATTTGAATTTAGGATTTATAACTATTATTGAAAACGGTTTTAAGTATTTCATATATACAGGGTGTAAACCACCTAATCACAAAGCCGTTAACCAAGCATTCTGTACATCAAACTAAGTAACTTTACGCAAAAATTATTGCTGGAAAACAACTTTTTTTTTTGAGGTTATAAATCATGTTTTGTGGTAGAACTCAATGTAACGCACTTACACCATTGTGCTGATGGATGGATTGAATAGTACGGGGGTCATGGAGGTGTTAAAAGTCAAAATCTCACAAAAAAAACTTGTAAGTATTAAAAAAAAAAACTTGTCAAAAAGTTGTAACTTTGACCCCCCATATCTCCGTAACTAGAAGGTTCCCAAGTATAGTGTAGAACAATAAAATGATCGCAAAGATGGGGAAAACAAGTGCCTTTCGGCTTCGTGAAGAGGTGTTTTACACCCTTTATTATTAACTAGCTGCTGCCCGCGACGTCGCCTGCGTGAAAGCTCTACAGCACCAAAAATACCTAAGATGCCAGTGTCGCTATAGTATTATAAGGAAACAACTTTTAAAATAGCATTAAAATATAAGTTTATTTGCAAGCAAAGCAAGTGAAGCGAGTTATATGGGAATCCTGCTGAGTTCAGTCATAAGATGTGACTGAAGGAAATAGAGAAAATAATGCAGGAATACATTCCAGGACACAAAAGAGTAAAAATACGTACAAAGGTATCATACCTTACAACACTTCCCTATAAACTACGTTGCTAGTTATGCTGCCAGGAGCCAAAATGTAAAGAGAGTCAGGACTGGTGACGCGGGAGCAGCAGGCAGGCAGCGGGCAGTTGCCCGTGTGAGAAGCAACTCGTCCTGAGGGCGACACCCGCTGCCCTCAGTGTCTGCCCTTGCGACTTATCATCGCGAAGCAAACACTCACGGGGAACTGTACGCGCTTGAACTGGAACGGGAAGGGGAATGCGTGGTATAAATACTGCCTCGCCGACGCCACAACCCGTAAGAATTTCCGCCTCAATGGTATGTCTGTGGAGCGAGATGACTTTAAGGCGGGTCCCGTTACACAACTTCGAAGGAGATAGGTTCCGAAGAAGCATAATCGGGACACCGACCTTCAGCTTAATGGTATGCGCTGGAAGTCCACTTGCTGACAGGGAGTTCAAACATTCCACGGAATAATGTGTGGCGTCATCTTGCTCGACAACAGTGTTTATCGAGGTGTAGACCACTTCATTTCCCTCAATTTCCGAGAGAATACATTGGTTAATTGCTGCAGCCTGATCATTTTTGGGCGTCAAAACGGCGCTCACACACCCAAGAATTCCGTTGGTGCGGTATACACTGCGAATGAGTTCTTCTAAGCTGGATATCACTCTACCGAGAGACTCTGGAAGCACCCCCTGTCCACCTCTCTCTTCTGGTTGAGTGCCTTCGCCAAGACTTAGAAGGACATCGGAGAATTCTTGAGCACGTGCATTGCCGCTGAGCCGAGCTCTCATATTAATGGTCAAGCGCAGCGTACGAACTCATGACCACAACGAAGATCGTTTCAGCGAAACATTCACTTCGTCAGCCCTCGATCCCCGCGTCACCACGGGAAGCGTTTGCCGGAAATCTCCACTGAACAGAACTGTGATACCACCCATCAAATGTTTGTTCCTGCGGATGACCTGCAGGATTCTGTCCACGGCCTCAACTGCCTTCCTATTGGTCATCGTACACTCATCCCATACGATCAGCAATCCTTGAGCACGTTTCCCTTATCGCTGTTACGTGGCACACCACAAACAGGCGTTTCGGCGCTCTCTAAATCGACGGGAATTTTATACATGGCATGTGCTGTCTTGCCACCCGGAAGCAGTGTGGCGGCGATACCCAACGACGCTACAGCAATAGCAATTTTGCCTTGCCTCCTGACCTCTGCAAGTATGCCAGTGGTAACAAATGTTTTCCTGTTCTACCAGGAGCATCCAAGAAAAACATTTTACCCTGGTTTTGCCACTTTTTCCTCAACTCTGCTCAAGATTTTGAGGATTTTGTTGCAACTTGAATTTGTCAAAACGAACTACACGATACAACTTTTATGAAGAAAATGAACATTACCATCTATGAATTTTAAGAATAACTAACTACTAACCTCGCCAACATGATCAAATTTAAATTATTTATTTCCAAAAAGTGTTAACATGTAACTGTGATTTGATTTTTATAAAATCTCATAGATGGCGCTGCTTCAAAATTGTCTTTATACTACTGACATTCATTAAACTATGTTTCTCTGCCCAAGTTACTTAAACAGCGTAGTTTTTATAGTGTAAAGCTAAGCATGGCTTACTCAAAAACAACATTTAAATATGCGTCGTTAGATTGCACGCTGTCACAGAATGCGTAGGAAAAATAAAGATTCACAGCTCCTCCCCCGTAGGTGATAACGTGATAATAATTACTTAGAGGTCGGGTCAACATATAGGCTACATATTATGTAGCCTATATGTTGACCCGACCTCTAAGTAATATTCATGCAAAACTTGAAGTAAATCCATGCCGTACTTTTTGAGTTTATCCCGGACAGACAAACAGACAAAAATTCTAAAAACTGTATTTTTGGCTTCGATATCGATTGTAGATCACGCCCCAAGTACCTATTCTTTTTAAAAAATATTCAATGTACAGTTTTGACTTTCCTACGTTTTTATTATATGTATTCGCCGGGTGCGCGATGACAGCGCCAACTAGCGTTCACAAATAAGGCGGACATTGAAATGTCAAATGGGCGGCTGTCATTATGTAAACAAACAAATAATTTCAAGAAAGTATCGTAATTTATATATATTCTATTCGATCATGTAAATCTATAGTGTCGATAATAACGTTGATGTTTTGTATTACCCTTCTAGAGTGACAATAAATAAATTACAGATAGTATACACGGACATTCTCATCGCTGACTTCACGAGAAGTAAGTACAGAAATAAACAAATGTAATCGAATAATGCATTTTATAAACATTGCAGATGATTATATATGGCTGTATTGTTGTAAGTAATGAACTCTTTTTATGTATTTTCAGTTAAACATGGCCAAATTAATTATAAAAAACTGGATTCCGAGCAATAACACACGACATCACTTTCCAACCACAAACGACAATAAAAGGAAGAAAATTAGTTTTAGCTCAACATGTGCAAGCTGTGAAAGAAATTAAATCTAATTAAATCCCAATTCCAAGTTCAAATGTATGTTACCGGTATGACGATGTGCGATATTTTTGTTTATTCTCCAGTGGGAAACGGTAGTTGCACAGTAAGAGTAGATAGAGATGAAAATTTTATAAAGAATGCCATTTTGAAAAGTGAAGAATTTTATTTTAATCATTATTTACCCATAGATATAAAGCGTACTTTTACTGGTAAGAACATAATAAATCTATGAAAAATTATAAAGTTAGGTGAATACTGTTGTTAATTATACATAATTTATTATTGTCAAATAAGAGTAAGAGTCTGTTAAAGTATTTTGTTCTGTTCTATTATTGTGTTTTTAAATATAAGTAAATTGTGTTATATATTTTGTTTTTTTTAAATCATAGGTACATTTATTTATTAGAAAATATTGAGTTCTGCAAATTTACTAATACACAACAAATATGCAAAATATAATATGCATTCTTGGGATGTAACTAGGACTGTCCTGTTCATCCGCTTTCTTGCCTCCAATAAAGTGTGCACTGCAAATGCATGTTTATTTATTTTTTAAATGATACGTAAAGTAAATTTTGCTACTCAAACAAAAGTGACAATTTGTCTGCCGCCGAATGTTCCTTTTTTTGCCACAGTGCGCGCTGTGATCGATTCGAGTTCCCCCACCCCCTACTTTGCACCCAGCCATGGACAAACGGTTTTAGGGCTTATTATATTTAGGGATTTCAACTTTATGGCATATGATATTATCTATACATATAATAAAATCGTTGAGACCAAAAAATCTGTACATTGAAGATTTCAAAAAAAAAATCGACCAGGGTGACTTAAAATAAGTAACTGAACAAATTAAAACCATTTTTTAAATTTTTGTTTGTTTGTTTGTTTGTTTGAACGCGCATCACGTAAAAACTGCTGGACGGATTTTGATGAAAACTTCACTAATCTATTTAAATAAACTCAGAATAACATTTAGGCTATAGAAATTATGGAAAATTTTGGATAAAGGGGGTGAAAAGGGGGGGTAAAGTTTGTATGAAAAAAAAATTTTTGATTGTTCTAGAATCATGAAACTCAGAGTAAATACTTATTATTAAAAATAAATAAATACCTGTTTCAGCATTTTTAAAAAAAATCATCCAGAGACGTAAAAAAGAGGGTTTTGTGTTTAAAATTAATTAACTTCATACACCTATAGAATAAAATCCAATGAAGTGTAAACCTTTAAAAGTTGCTACATATACTTCAAAACTAATACAAGTAAATATAATTTCTCAGTTTCCTTGAAATTTGATTTTTGAGGTGAAAATTGAATACGAACAAAATAGCGATTTAATGACTGACGATTTAGCTTTAGTGACTCATGAATCAACGCACAGCTTATACCGCTGATCGCAGAGACCTGAAACTAGCAAGGTGTGTTCTTTATATGATGTAGGCATCCGGTATAGATGAATTTTCCAAGATTGAACCCATAAGGGGGTAAAAAAGGGGGCAAAGTTTTTAAGAGACAACGTGATTCCTTGGTCCAATCTACTTGAAATTTTGCATAAACCTTTTAACAGAATTGATGGAAGACGTGTTTCGTATTTTATTGAAATGAACCGCTAACGGGGTTAAAAAAGGGTAAACAATTATTTTGGCCATGGCGCTGATTTGCTTCGAAGTTGATATCAATACTCAAAGCTTTTGATTTAAACTAGATTTTATTTTGACACATGTTTGAAAACTCAATTCGATTTTATTCAAAAAGGTTGAACTCACATAAAACCTTGGTGCTAATACTCTAAAATTGTAATGTCTCGAAAGTCACCGTATTATATTTGAAGGTTTCAAAGCTTTAGAGGTTATGCACTATTAAGGACAAACACGCCGGTCATTCTTCCATACAAACGTAGACTAGTGATTACTCCTCTGTTTGACGGTGTAGGTTCAAAATTAAAAGCTGTATCAACTGGTCTTGTTATTATCTATGCTTGTATGGAAGCAGAATTGGAAAAAAAGTATTGGTTTGGAAGTTATGAGCGTCGAAACTTTCACATTTTAACACTAATTTTAGCTCATCTTTGGGCTTAAATAAGTAACGTATATAGTATGAAAATGAAAAAAGCAAAACCATACAGTCATAGATTAGTTATTCAAAATTTCAAATAACTTTAGTTTGAACTGATACATTCCATAGATTTTTCATAATATCTAGACTACCAAAGGTCTGCATAGAAAATTTCGCGCGCCCGTTTTAGTTGTAAATCTCATTGCATTTCGTTGCAAGTTGCCTCCCCGGTCAGTGGGGAAGACGGGAGGCACGCAGCGCGTGTGTGTGCGTAGTGTGTGGGTGCACACATGCTTGGTTTCGACGCCTGCGCGTGCTGTGCATGAAACTGGTATTGTTTGCTATCGTAGGTCTGTACAAGTATGGCTTGAACTATGGATTCCGATATTTCTTTATTGATAGTTCGTCTTGAATTTAGAATTTGTCCCTAATTTTTATTTTCGATTTGATATTGATACGGGCGGCGTTTGAATTTGGACTTGTTGCGTCAGTGAAGTGATCTTCAGCAATTCAAGAATTGATTGGGTAAGTGGAATGTTTTATTTTACTTTGTAAAATTCATGACGTTTCACGCGCATTTTAGAATTATAAAGTACCGGCTGCTGGGTTTGTTTAGGTATAATAAAATGTGCGTTAACACTTTTGTGTAGGACAAAAGTTTGTTAAAGCATGTTTTGATAAAATTTAAAGCAGGTAGTATAACTTACTTCTTACTTTTTACGCAATAACATTATGAAAATTATACATATTATAGTGACCAACTGTTTCGCTGAGAATGATATTTTCAGTCTCGAATAATTTAAATTCTGTGATAACTTCTGCATCCAAATGATATGCTGTAAAAGACAATTTTAATCTAAATTGAATTATCAAGATAATGAACATACTTATTTGGATCAAGATTAATACTGAATAGGGGAAAACGGCTTGGCAAATTAGGTCACATTTTTAAATTTTGAAATTAATTATGGTTACTTGGAGTTACCACAGGAGATAAACATAGTTATTATGTTATTACGGACTTTTTTCGGAGCAGCGGTGGCCCAGTGGTGGCGGCCCTGACTTACGAACAGTAAGTCATGGGTTCAAACCCAGACAGGCGCATTACTTTATGTAATTTATTTCATCACCAATGCTCTCAAAACGGTGAAGAAAAGCATCGTGAGGAAACCGGCATGTCCAAGAATAAAAAATTCGAAGACATGTGACATCTATCAATCCGCACTGATTGCTCCTCGTTGAGAGGAGGCCGTGTCCCAGCAGTGGGAACATTATAGGCTGATGATCATGATGGACTTTTTTCACGCTTTTTATGAGTCTTTATAACAAAATTTTGTTAAATCTAACAAGGGTTAGCATGTGTGTGTAACCACCTTCCTCGTGAATCACTCTGACTATTGTTGAAAACCGCATGAAAATCCGTGCCGCAGTTTTTGAGTTAGTCACGGACAGACAGACAGACAGAAAGACAGATGCGACGGAGACTTTGTTTTATAGAACGCAATAGGCAGTGGTTCTAAAATGGGGTCTAAAATGGGGGCGGTTCTAAAAAGGGTCTAAAATGGCCGCTTTAGCAGAATCGTAAATGAATCACGTTAAAAAAATTAAATTCTTAGAATGGTCTTTGTAGCCATTGCAATAAAGTCCATTTTAAGAATTTTAAATTTTGTTCAACAAAATGAATCACGAAAATTAAAAATTTTTAAAATGGACTTTATGGTCATGGTTACAAAGACCATTTTAAGAATATTTTTTTTTACGTGAATCATTTACGATTCTACTAAAGCGGCCATTTTAGTAATTGATCATTTCTAAATCGGCATTTTCTATTATGAACGAAAAAAAATGTTGTGGTAATAATATTACCACAACATTTTTTTTCGTTTCGCAAATATTATTTGCGATAGACTCGCTCCCGACTTTTTGTGAAAGTCGGGAGCGAGTCTATCGAGCTCGGCCCGGCCGAAGTTAGTGGTTTCTTTGTGACATGAAGTAGTATTTTGTAATACTTACCTAGAGGCATTTAGGTAAGTATTACTACTAAATTAAATAGTAGTTAGTAGTTTTGCTATGGCATTATAGTATATTTTAGATAGAGTTGATTTCTTACAGAATAATATGAACTACATAGATAGAAAAAACCATACAGACTAATCTTTTGTGTTACAGAGGCAAATAAGGATAAACGTATGGGCAGAAAGACCAGCCTACGGCCAAGTGTCGCTCGCAAAAAGAGGTGCAGAGTAAAAGGGAGATTTTTAAATGCAAATAAAGAAAATATTCCTGCAACAATTACTTTTTCTGAAGTTCTTTTTCGTGTATACCTAATTATACGAAGACACGAATGGCGTAGCGGTAGTGAGACTGCCTTACGTTCTTAGAGTATTTACAAACAAAAAGTATCTTTGTAGTATATCAACTATCTGGTGTCCACAACACAAGCCTTGTTGCTTAGCATGGCACTAGATGGCACTGTGTGTAATGTCCAGCGATATTTATTCATTTATTATAATAGACGACCTCGATGGTAAACCTTTCAGAAAGAAAAATGATAACACTAACTACCACAGATCTGGTCAATACCAATTTTTAATTTCAGACGTGACGTTTACTCGTGACGATCAATACTTACTAAAATATCATAAAGCAGAAGAGTTTGTTTGTTTGGTTGAACGCGCTAATCTCAGGAACAACCGTCCCGAATTGAAAAAATATTTTTGCGTTAGATAGTCCATTTATTGAGGAAGGCTATAGGCTATTTATTATTATAACATCACGCTATGACAAATAGGAGCGGAGCAGCAAAATGAAATGTTGCAAGCGGGAAAAAAGCTTCCGTTGCGGAGGCGATGCGTTGCGATATCAAAACATCACGCGAACGAAGTTGCGGGCATAAGCTAGTAATATTATAAAGCTGAAGAGTTTGTTTGTTTGTTTGTTTGAACGCGCAAATCTCAGGAACTGTTTGAAATTGAAAAAATCTTTTTGTGTTGTATAGTCCATTTATCGAGGAAGGTTATAAGCTATATAACATCACGCTACAACCAATAGGAGCGGAGCATAAATGAAAATTGTTGCAAACACGGGGAATATTTATTCCTTTTGTGTTTGTTACCTCAGAGGTGGAGGAGAGAGGAGGTTCAGGTAACAAACACAAATCACACAAACATCGACTGCGTGAACCGATTTTGATGATTCTTTTTTAGGGTTCCGTAGTCAACTCGGAACCCTTATAGTTTCGCCATGTCTGTCTGTCCGTCCGTCCTCGCTTCATCTCTGTGACCGTTAGCACTAGAAAGCTGAAATTTGGTAACATATGTGTATCAATCACGCCGACAAAAAGGTAAAATAAAAATTGGAAAAAAATGTTTTATTAGGGTAGCCCCCCTATATTTAAAGTGGGAAGTGTTTTTTTTTTAATTTCAACCCTAATGTGTAATATATTGTTGGAAAGGTATTTAAAAATGAATAAGGGTTTACTAAAACTATTTTTGACAATGTCAATAATTTCGGAAATAATCGTTCCAAAAGTAAAAAACAATGTGTCCCCCCCCTCTAACTTTTGAACCATAAGTTTAGAAAATATGAAAAAAATCTGAAAAGTAGAACTTTGTAAGGACTTTCTAGGAAAATTATTTTGAACTTTTGAACAAGCATTTTTTTTAACTTCATTTACATATTTTATTATCCTGAACGTATCTTTTTTCAAACAAAAAAAAATTATTAAAATCGGATTGGATTGAACACTTATTGTGACGGACGGGAAACTACGGAACCCTACACTGAGCGTGGCCCGACACGCTCTTGGCCGGTTTTTTTTTTCATGTTTGTTCGCGCATAACTCTCCGTCGTTTGCCATCCGATTTGAAAAATTCTTTTTTTGTTGGAAAGGGTATACTTTCCAAATGGTCCCTCAGCCACCAAATCGGGATCTGATGATGGAATCTTGGCGAAATCGAGGGAACTCTTCAAATTGTGCAGGATAACGTACAGCGATTTTGGTATTTTCTACAACAAGTGAAGCATTTGCGTTTGATAAGAACCATTCTACTATCAGATCTGATGATGAAGCCAAGAGTCACGGAACTCCATAATGAGACAATGAATAGGGGTTCACCAAAATCATTTTTTTTAATAATGTCAATAATTTCGGAAATAATCGCTCCAAAAGTAAAAAACAATGTGTCCCCTCTAACTTTTGAACCATAAGTTTAGAAAATATGAAAAAAATCGGAAAAGTAGAACTTTATAAGGAACTTGGATGGAAACAACAGTTTTTGAACAAAAAAGACAAAAAGTTGTACAAAATAATTTCTAAACTCATAAGTGGGAACACTTATTGTGACGGACGGGAAACTACGGAACCCTACACTGAGTGTGGCCCGACACGCTCTTGGCCGGTTTTTTTTATTTGAATGCTGATGCTTTCCGTATGGTGGAGATAGGCAAATCTGCAGTGATTACTGCATTTGATGGATGTTTATTGTTTATCCAACATCATGACAGAACATCACGCCTGTATGCTCTGAGGGGGGACAATACTCCAAGATTGCGACAGTTAGGTGTGTATTCCATTTATTAGGGATAAGCCTATTACCGTAACATGTACTGTTTTATTTTATTTTATTGGAAAGGGTGACCTAACCAAACACTCTTGAAGGGTAGTTTGATGAGTGTTGGTTTGGTTCTGATTATGGCATACATGACAAAGTAACGGAACTGTTCAATTCTTAGCAGCAAATTTACGATACTCGACCAAATCTTTTATAGGCTACCCGGATATTTGAGTAACCTACCATAATCGTTATTAACCGACTTCAAAGGAGGAAGTTCTCAATTCCATGTTCTCCGATTACTCAAAGATGGCTGGACCGATTTTTTTTTTAATGTTTGAAAGGATATATCCTTCCTACGTGGTTCCATAATCATCAAGTCAGGATACTGATGATGGGATCCTGGAGGGGGGAGAAAATAGAGGGAACTCTTCAAATTTTATAGGCACACAAGAAACGATTTGGGTAGTTTTAGGAAGAGTACTTTCTCGGAGTGATCTCGTTTCAATTTGGTACAGATGTGATGAAGAACTTCAGAGATAGGCAACGAAACTCCTCAATAAATGATAGCAAATGTACTGGGATTGTTGAAATCTCATGTCTGTCTTTTGCTTACACCAGTTCATAACAAAAACGTTGTGAAAGGGTAAGTGTAACATAATTATGAACCACTAAAACTAAATCAATCAAATCTCTTTTATGGGACGCAGGCGAAGTTGCGTGGGTCAGCTAGTATTATAATAAAAAATATATCTTTTTACCGATCACAATTTATAATCTCTCAAGTTTTAGATATAGATACCTACAACTTTTAGATCGAGTTTATAATCTCTATTAGCAAGTTATTTTGTAAGTAGTCGGAGTTTGCTATCGTACATATACCTACCTTTCTTTTTATAGGTGCTCTGCGGATATATCAACACGTACTGCAAATGTAGAAAATGTCCAAGGCAAAAGTTTAAATAAATAAATGTGAAGCAAATATTGTGGCGAGTCTTTCGTATAGTCTCTGTGGTTACACAATGCCTATTGTTGATAAATGTATACTAAGAGATTATTGTAAACGCTTATTGTACTATTGACTGCTATTGTAAATAAACAGCCAATAAACACTTTACAAAATAACAGATTTTTTTATTTGATAAACCAACAACAAGCCTCACAGTCACATCAAAGAAAAAATCTAATCAATGTAATTATTTGTTGATAATAACAATAACTTTCTACATTATTCAACATATATAATGTTCACACTGTAGCAAGAGAACTCATTGTCACGTGGGAAAAGTCGCAGGTAAGTATTATGTAGGAGCTTGACCATTCATAATAACAACCTTGTAAATTGGGTACATATTATTACATTTCATACAGTGATAATCCTAAGTTCTAACATCTATTTGTTTGAGTTCATGTCGTCTTTCAAACATGAATCGCCTACGCGCCACCGATAGCACACAATCACACGCCGCCCGCGGTCATCCACTATTCAATGAAGTTGCGCGTGTATGCGTGACTCAGCGTCAGGAATGCGTATGTGTACGACCACTAGCTCCTTACTGCTCATCACAGCGTCTATCCCTTTCGCTCGTGATGTCGGATGAGATAGCATGCATTTTAACCCCGCCCACCAACTAGTTCGTGCCGTCAGAGCGTGTGTTCTTAAGACACGGCCTCATGGGACGTAGAGTAAAAAAATTGAAAAATTTTACACCTATGTGTGCAGCCGCCTGCAGTGAGCCAGCATGGGCCAGCTTTCGAGGGAAGCCCTTATTTGGAAAACCATAAGTATGAGCGATTAATGCAAAGATTTCCGAGAAATTAAATTGTTACCTACTTCTACACAAATATCACACAAATATTATAAAGCTGAAGAGTTTGTTTGTTTGGTTGAACGCGCTAATTTCAGGAAATGGTTGTTCGAGTTAAAAACATATTTTAGTGTTGGACAGCCCGTTCATCAAGGAAGGCTAACATCACCAATAGGAGCGGAGCATCAATGAAAAAATTCCCAAAAACAAAGATTTATTCCTTTTTCTTGGCTTCCGTTGCACGTACGATGGAATTGTTCCTCTTAAGCATTAAAAAAAAAGTCCGCGATAGCATATGTCCATTTTTGAAGGTTGACTCACACTTTTTCTAACCCTCACTCGCAGACGAAGTTGCGCGGGTCAGCTAGTGTGATATAAAGTTCGGGTAAATTATCATTCGGACAAATGATGATTAGGAAAAAATACTTATGACATTTTAGATTATGGATTAAAAAGTTAGGTAACACGATATAGAACCAATCGTGATACTTATCCTGCTACCATGTGAACCAGTGGCTGCTAAAAGAGAGGTGGGTATGTGCAGGTGTGGCGTGGAGGCGAAGTGTCTCGCTTCGTGCCGGGACGGAAAGAAGTGGACAGGCTGCTTGATATCACTGAGGACGAGCTCAAGCACAAGACCTTCGGCGCGCCACCCGACGAGCCATTGCTCGGCCACCACTTCGTACTGCCGAAACGGCCGGAACTCGCGGAACACATCACGCTTGACCAGTCGCTGTTCACTGTCAGTAATACTTTTACCTAGTTGTAGCTGCTTAACTTTTAACATCAATCATAACAAGTTTATTTACTACGCAGCTGTTATTTTCTTATTAATTTAATTGCGGGATCCAAGATGGATTCAAGTTCGGTTCTTCGGGGCTTGTTGGGCTTCATTACCGTCTCGCTGTTCTGGCAGCCACTGTTAGTTTGCTCTCACTCCATATTTCCAACAAATATTTATGTCGTTTATTGACACACTGTGTGTGTGTGTGTGTTGCAGATCCCATTGTACACGCACCTACGCTTGGCGTCAACGCAACCGGTGCGGCGGCCTCCCACACCTGAGTTGGTGCGCGAGACTCGCATGAAGCAAGCCAAGAGCAAGAAGAAGGCGCACTTCAAGATACTACCCCGAGGACTAGACCAGACTCAGACCACGCCACCACCTTTACAGAGTGTGGTGATCACCAAATCTGACGCCAAGTCACATTCAACTCATTCGCCACAAACGGCACTGTGAATCAACGATAACTAAGGAATTACGTTCAATAAAAAAATATAAGATCAGAATTTTGTAATAGTTTTACCTTTTACGATAGTTGCTAGTTAAGTTGATCTAATACGGGAATGGTGAACCAGTAGGTATTCAGTAAACGGAGAATATTGCAAGGTGACAGTTTTTGAGTCCACTTTGGTTCTGCGTGGCCTGAGCCAATGTCGTAAAGACAGCGCATACGGAGGCGGCGCGTGCGGCATTCAGTTGGTTCAGTGCAGGTCTAGTTATTGTCATAGTATAAATAGTAGTGCAACTAAAGCTCAATCCGCGTTATAATTACCTACCGTACTTGCCTGTCTCAGGGTTGTCACTTTTAGCTAAATTTAAATTCAGTGCCTAGAAATGTGTTGTCTGGTTTTCATTGAGATCTACAGCATATTTTTTTTTACTCTCTTATTTTAAAATTTAGAGGGGTGGGGATGGGTCTATCTTTCAAACGATTGTAACGCAATGTAACGCATTCAAAACATTGTTCTGATGAATGGATTGAATAGTACGGGTCGTGAAGGTGTAGGTATAAAGTTAAAATCTTACAATAAAAACTTGTTGGTCAATTAAGCGCAGCCAC
The DNA here is from genome assembly GCA_950022955.1 of Xestia ashworthii. NCBI lineage: Eukaryota > Metazoa > Arthropoda > Insecta > Lepidoptera > Noctuidae > Xestia > Xestia ashworthii. The sequence goes on along the minus strand of OX465558.1, from coordinate 24,203,068 downwards.
TGAAGGCGTCTTGAATGGAAAGCACATTTAATATACCTACATTAGGTATCTATCATAAAAAGTGGAGTAAAGTGACTAAAATATTATATAAAAAAAACCTCGTAAAACCACAAAAAAACTATGTGACCTAAATGACTATGTGACTATATGACCAAAAAACTATTATAAAAAAAAATATTCTACAACAAAGAGTGTGAAATTTACGATGAACACAATGTTTACTATTTGTTTTACCTTATATTTCCTAAACTACTGAACCGATTTACATGATTTTTGCATGGATATCGGTTTTAAGCCAAGTCCAACGTTTTTACACTAATTTCAACGTCATATCTTAATTAACAAAAAATCACCTTTTCAAGTTACGTAAATATGTGACACAAAACTTTAAATTAAGTACATTTTTCTTGGTCTTATTGGACTTTAAAATTGTGATGATGCTAATTCATCATAATACTATGAAGATTCCATTAAGATACCATCAAAAAATACTTATTTACGACATAAAGTTATTAGGTAGGTACCTATCACAAGTTTTCAAAACACAAAATTTTGATGGATAATTATTAATAATGGACACGTACTTTTTTGGTTTTGTAAATCAATGGTCAATTAACTAAGATAAAACGCAGCAAGACTCGGGAGTGGGGCCTCGTGACGTCATTCAAAACTCATTCAAAATTATACTAAGGCGTCACGTTCGTAAATTTTGGTTTGTCTAACTGACGCACTACCTAATTAGATTTCTTTTGTCGTCTACCCTATTCGTCAATCATTTTAAATTACGTATTTTATAACTTTAAATATGGACTTGGTTACTATACCTACCTAAAATAGGTACTGAGAAATCGGCATAACTCAACGTAAACAAAGTCAAAGAATCTATTGTCAGATCAAGTACCTATCTAAGTATCTAGGTACCTAACATTTTAGTGGGAAAGTAGACCTGCCTACTTCGTCTGTCTAATAGAAGACTAATACAACAAACAAATACTTAACTAGGTATCTCATCATCAATAATAAATTATACCTATGCTAGAATAAGCGACTTGCTTACCTTTCCTGTTCAGTAGGTAATCTGAACAGAGACAACTCTGGAATAGTTGAATTATTTAGACACCCATACACACAGCAATAGGTTCTCCTGCGATAATCACCCATTTTTTATTTATTTACGTATGCCTTTATGCCGTGACGCGCGAACTTTGTGCGGTGTGCAAGACTGCAAGCCTCGACTGGCGGCAGTAAGACACGGGTCGAGATTTTGTTAGAGTGTGCGTGCGGCGACGTAAAGATAGAATGACGCACACATACAAGCCGCGCGTGGTGCGTTTCTATGAAGATACCCTACTTGTCTTTTTTTATACTTTGTTATTGTACATGTACCAAAATGGAAACATCTGTTTTTACTATATTGCTAATTCTATGGTTACAACGGCGGTCTTTTTTTTTTTTTTTTTTTAGGATGGGAAATCATCAAATGACTTCTCCCACTCTGGGCGGAGCGGGAGGGGGTGTCAGACTTTTACTGACTAAAACCCATCCATGTTCCTTCCTCGCCCTTTACGTTCCGGGGCCGCGGTATCTCTTTCGAACAGTCCCGCAACCCCGGGCAATGGCGGTCTTAACATAACCTCATAGTTATGTAAACATAACATAAAGAAGCCATGGATAAGTGATGCTACCGGTTGAGGAGAGGTGGCCCAGTGATATATGAAACTATGCTTCAAACAAATTGCGAATATCGGAGCTACTAAAACTAACTGAAACTTTTAGTAGCGCCATCAGGATTGGCGTGGACAAATGTCTAGTCATTTGTCTCAAGCAGAGATTATGGAATCCAAGGGAATTCAGCTGTCCTCATCTGAAAGCTGTAAATATTTGGGTTGTTTGGCTGTTACCTAAGCATAATGTATAATCGCTGAGGAAGCGCTTCTTTGGACGCCTGTAGAAGAGGTATTGGGTATACATAGCCTTCTTACAGGCAGAAACAAAGTGCGCGCCTTCGACGGTGAGGTCATGCCGGTTTAGATGTACTTACTCTTTCGGGATACTCAAATGGACGCAGACTTAATACGACGTCCTAGATAGGAGAGTCCGTAGTCTGCTGATGCATCACCCACGATCATCTGTGAGACTATACATCCCGCGGAACTGTGGGGGTCGGAGGCCGCGCGAGGTAGTCACAGGGAATATTCTTTAAAAACTGTGCACCAAGATGTGGTAGCAGTAGATCAATGATATTACAACACATTTGTGTCGTGTAGAGAACTGGTGCAAGCCGTTTGTTATTACTAGCGACGATTGCAAAGAGGTTTATGAGCGCTTCTGACCGACCTGTTCATGATGGACCCGATGTAGATTTCCTAACGTATCCTGGCCATTTATCCTGGCTACGTTTCGGTGACCTCTTCGGGGAACCCAGGGGACACAGAGTATTTATTCACTAGGTACGTTTAGGGGAAACCAATTTTGTCTGTGCGTTGAAATTACTGATCAGAGCTCCAAGTAAAACGCCGCTTTAAGGTAGTCGTTAGATCTATACCATTACATCCAACAATACAAAAACGCTGAAAAGGAGAAACAAAGTATCTCAACTTGGCGCATTGGCACACGAGGTTGTCGACATGTGGGACGTGAATTCGGCTAACATATTGTGCCGATCGTCGAACGAAAAGCCAAGAACTTCGACGAACATCTCTTGAGGCTCTCGCTTGGCGATTGGATCAAGTGCCTGATTCAGAAGACGAAGGAGGTTCCCGAGCCCTAACCACTGCTTGACTTTGGCTTGGACGTTGCTTCCGATACCTGCAAAGAACAAATTTTTATATTTTTATGAATAGGGTAACATTATTTTTGACTGTTTATTTTTATGTGTTCTTAATCAGAACGCTAATAGATTGGGAAATAAATAGACTGGATAAGGGCAGATAAGGCCCCAAATAGATTGGGATAAGGCACAGAGTACTTTTATAATTATATTAAATGGATAAGGGCAGGAGAATGATGAATCAGAACGCTACCGAAAAAAAAGAAAGCGTTCCATAGACTTTGCTCAACATATTTTTAGCATGGCATAGAAATGGCAATACTTACTTTTTCTAAGCATGAAAGAGACAGCATCAATAATCAGCCCATTTTGACATGACAAACGATAAATTGAAAAACAAGATGGCGACGTGACTTTGGTAGTAAGCTAACGTGTTTTCCGTGTCATTATTCGTAAACGAAGGATTTATAATCAACTAAAAACGTGGCCCACATAGATAAACAAAAAGATGGGTTCTAAGAAACATAAGAAGGAATCAAAGAAGAAGAAGCACAGGAGTCGGTCTCGATCGCCTTTGGAAAACGAGGAAGCTCAACGTGAACGTAGCGAGCGTACTGAACGTAAAAAACATCGCAAACACAAGGATCGCAAGCGAGACCGCTCCCCAGACGGTTAGTTGCACTTCGTTATGTTTTAGAATGAGATACGCCAGACACCGATGATTATTTCCAATTTTATCAAAACCTAATTATTGGCGCGACATGTACCTATTGTTATTGTTCATGATGGTAATTTCGCAAACTGATTTGGAAATCATGAATGGTGTCGGCGCTATTCCCATTTGACAAAATAATGGCATAGTTTGCTCGTTATTTCAGACTCGGTGGCATTCGAGTAGTTCCACCACGTCCCAGTGCTGCGGTCACCAGGTAGGTATTGTTTGGAGCCGTGTGGAGTGTGGACTAGCAACTAAGAGAGCCAAGAGCCACGGATTTATGTGGACGCTTCAAACACTACAACTCATCTATATTTTTCTATGTTAGGTCATTTTTTACTAAGTCTAGTGATTTATCATGAAATGAGGCTAGAGATATCCTAGAAATTAAAACATATACTAAACAAAAGTCTAATAATGAAGTTAGGCAGAAACTATTGAAATCTTAAGTGTTTGGCATCCTCCTATCTGGATCTTCTTCTTTGTCTTAGCCTCGCTGAGGATCAAAACCACATATCTCATATTACGATGCATCTCGAAAATCTTGCAGTCTTCTACAGTGTGATCCAGTCAGTACATGCTGTCTTCAACGGCCTTCTTGATCCCGGGCTTGGGCTTGTTTACATTCCACCCATATCCGTATCATAAGCCTTTCCATACACCTGTGTTATGGACCCATTTATTCTCATCTCGTCAGTGTCTAACCTAGTGTGAAAGTTTTATGCCACCTAAAAGTCTCTGACTTAGCATCAGGCATGCTTGTTTAGTTACCTCACAAGGTTTCTCTGCACCGAAGCAAGTGATAATTAAACAATAACAGCTTCTGCCTTCGGCCACATGAAGTTTGATAATTGTCCCATGGGATCTTACTACCTCGACAAAAATTCTCCTGTGTTAATCCAGGTTATAAACTGTGTGCAAAATTTCATCCAAATCTGAGTAGTATTTGCGTGAAAGAGTAACAAAAATCTATACTCTCAAACTTTTGCATGTATAATATTATTTATCAATATATATTTCAAAATCAATGCCACTTTTCGTTGTAATTTTATAACTCAAGAACAGGCTCACCTATCCAAACCAAATGTTTTGGCTTTGTTCGGACTATTTAGTAGATGGTTTATGTGAAGTTTGCACAAAATCGGTCGAGCGGTTGTTCACGCAGACGAAGTTGCGCAGGTCAACTAGTTTATAATATTAGTAAGATGTACATGAATCTGAAAAATCAGTGGTGCATGTCTTCTCAAGCGCTTGTCAGTCTGACAGTTACAACTAAGGCTTCACTGCTATGGGTCTATCTATAGTATTCAAAGCAGTAATTCTTCATGACTTTATCATTACTTTTCTTGTGCTTTACACTATCTTACCAAATGTGAGCAGACATCCGTGCATCATATTATTGTGCAAAGATTCTTATCAAATTGCCTTTATAATGAACTCCTGTGGTATCCAGTGTACAGTTACAGAATCTAGCAAAGTCTACTCTTAGTAGACCTATCACTTGCTCGGACTATTTACTGAGTGTCATCCATTAAAACAAGCCAGATTTCTTTGTCTTCATCAAATCCATAAGTGATGATGAACAAATATCATTTTAGCCGAATAGCAAATCACACATTGAATTAATTAAAAATGAGATAATTATTACTTTCTTTTAGTATAAAAAAGAACTGCTACATGAATATTGTACATCTTCTTTAACCTTTTGCCACCCAACCCTGAGTGCAGGTATCTTCTCATGGGTATCCAGCTATTTTGTACATACTGTAAAGCAAATGTAGTCACAATTTTACCTCCATAATCAATAGCCACTTTGACTAAGGGACAGATGTGGATTCACTGATTAATAATGCAGTTATATAATTCACATCTATTCATATCTGTTTGGTTATTAAAACCTTGAAATTATTTAAGTCTAAATGGTTCTTCCATGAAATAGTTCTTGTTACATCACTACATATTATAAAATAAAGTCCTCCGCCGCGTCTTTCCGTCGCTGTGCGCGATAAACTCAAAAACTACTCCACCGATTTTCGTGCTGTTTTCACCAATGGATTGGGTGGATCTCGAGGAAGGTTTTAGTATAAATATAATTTGTAAGTGGGTGAAGCCGCGGGCATCAGCTAGTTTAACATAAGAGCATGTCTCATCAATGCTCTGGCATCTTATATTAAAAAAGCACCATGTGGCTAGGTTACTGACAGGACCTGCGTAATTTTGTGAATAGGAAACAGTCCTCATTCTAATAGCAGACCATGTTTTAATAACTATGGTTTACAAAGCTAAAATAAGAGTAATAATTATGATTGTAGTGAGTTTAAAAAAGGAATTTGTGAACTAAACCAGCTTGGAACATTCATCAGATTATTGAGTAAGTTTTCCAGTCCATGTATGAAATTGATCTATGTTGATAAAAATATAATCCCTCTTGTAGCAACAGTTGTGATGAAGCATGGGTGCGGTCTGGCGAAGTCTAAAGCGTCTCTCTCGGTTGTTATAGTTGAGGAGGTGCCAGTGGACTCGCACAAAGCGCGGGACGCAGCAGCGGCGCGTGCGCACAGTCGTAGTAGCAGCGAGGAGCGCGACCGACGCGCGAGGGAAGCGCACCGCGCACATAAGGATAAAGAAGATGCTGACTATCACAGGTAAAACCTTATTGAAACTTGCCTTTTTCATCCTCCACCAGATATGATAGAAAATGACTAGCAACCCCAAATAAATAGAAATAAGGTCAATCCAATTTATTAGCTGTCTATCTATGCAACATAATTTCTTCCATCCGTGTCTAATCGCTATCATCTCATTAGTCACTCCCTTTTTAGTGATGTCACCTTTCACTTTCACATTTTATCCATCTCATCATCATCATCATCATCATCATGGGGGTTTAGGTTTCCGCACTTAGTCCTTGAAGTGGACCATTGTGCGTGAGCCATGGTGGCCGATTACTCCAACCAGCCCACCTCCCTCCAGAAGCAGATTAAACTTCCCGGTCTCCTCCTATCCATCTCATTAAAAGACAGCATACTCTGAAACTTTATTTGTTTCCACACAACTTCCATACTGACTTGCTTGTTGGTTGTAACAGAGACAAGAGCTCGGAGAGAGAGGCGCGCACACAGTCGAAGTCGCAGTCCCCGCCAGCGTCAGGCGGCGCCGCACAGGAGAGCCTCTCTATCGAGGAGACCAACAAGCTGCGCGCCAAGCTCGGCCTCAAGCCGCTGGAGCGCGCTGAGAAGCCTGCAGGTACCAACTCACTAAAGTTTTAGGGGTATGAGGGATAAGCTACTGCCTACCTGCCCGGCTAGCATGGGCAGGGGATAAAATTTTATCCACCGGTTATTTCCACTGACAAGGGACAAAATTCAAACAAAAGTGGAAATAACCGGTGGATAAAATTTTTATCCCCTGCCCATGCTAGCCGGGCTGAGAGTTATAGGTGGGTTTTTCTATGGTCTTATTTGGGGATAGCTTTAATATCGCAATTTAGGATTTTGATGGTAGTTGCGTCATAGATGTCGCTAGTGTTATTTTTGTTGACTCGGCTTATCTGACACTTAACTATGTATAGTAATTGTGTAATGTGTTGCAGAGGACGGCAAAATCAAGGACGACCTGGGCGAGTTCTACCACAAGCCGGCTGCCAACATCGCGCAGCAGAAGAAGTCGGAGAAGATTCGAGAGAAACTGCAGCTGCACAAGGAGAAGAGGAAGATTGAACAGAAGTCAGTACCTCTTAAACTTGTCATCATTATATACAGTCTACCTTGCTGCTTGTAGATATAGAGAGTAGTGGTAGCCCAGTGGAAACAACCTCAAATTACGTGTTGTAGGCTCAAACCCAGAATTGTGGAGTTTGGTGGATTTGTAATCTGGCTCGCCCCAAATGATACGGAACATAGATGAGTAGCGAAATGTGGGTGATGTCCACCTTGGGTTTGTGTGTGTAGTTAATTGTTTGTATGCTTCAACAAACATTTTTGTGTGCAGGTTGCAGACCACGCTGCTGGCGGAGGAGTCCGACGAGGACGACGCGGCCGCCTGGGTGAAGCGCTCGCGAGATATGGACAAGCAGAAGCGGGAAGCTGCCAAGAGGGTAAATATCACTTCTTTCATGTGCTAATTAATAAGTGGTTTCTCAACTTGAAGAAAGTTAAATAAAAATAGTTTGATAGATTAGAAGCCTCGGAAGGCACGTTAAGCTGTTAGTCACGGCTGGAAATTCATGACCGTCACGGGTAGTCTTATGTTTATGTAAATGATGTTTTTGTTCCAGGCGGCGATGTTGGACGAGATGGACGAGGTGTTCGGCGTGTCGGCGCTGGTGGAGCAGGAGGCGCAGGCCGAGCGGCAGCGCAGCTACTCGCACGCCGAGCTGCGCGGCCTCCGGGTCGCGCACGACATCGACGCGGTCAGTGCTACACGCTACACGCTACACGCCACACGCTACACGCTACAGGGCCAAGGACTGCTTACAAAAAATTTGAAATCACATTGTTTGATCAACCTTTCAATAAATCACACACATAAAATCACACTTGGAATCCCCGAAGGAGTTAGACAGAGGTGTAACTAATAGTAGGTACACTCACATTTCGTCAGTTATGTTTAACTCCTATGTGATAGGGATACAACCTGTTGCCATCAACCGGGCACAATTCTAGACTCCACGGCTGCCACTGAGAAATTCCTGATGGACAAACTAAATAACACTTTGCCCGACCTATCAATAATTTACCTGAGTTGTCTTTGTTTAGAGAACATCATTTTATCTATCAAAATTAGAATTTCAAACAAAATACTTGAAGTTCTAAACTGAGTGACAGGTTGCTGTTGCAAATCTGGTTGTTATACCAAGTGGCCACCCAAAATTAAACTTAGCTGTGAGCCGTGTATTGTCATTATTTTTTTGAAAAATGTACCCAATTTACTTACCTTCCTATAAGTATAGTCCTTGTATATTCTAGAAGATGCATGTCCAAATTATGTAAGATAAGATAAGACGAGTATTATTATTAATATAAAGTTATACTAGGTACAAAGCAGTGATATCTCTAGCTAAAATCCGCTTGTTTCGTCGTGTACAGATAGGAGACGAGCGCGAGGTGGTGCTGACGCTGGCCGACAAGGACGTGCTGGCTGAAGACAAGGAGGATGTACTCGTCAACGTCAACATCGTGGACGACGAGAGGACTAAGAAGGTACCTACTCAGTAATATATCCTCTTGTTCTATCATGTTAGTGGGTAATCACCAGCTCATACAGTGGATATCCTTTCCCAGTCCGGGGACCCGCGTATGGTTACGGAATAGGGAATATGCATGTATTTTTTTCTTCACTTAAATCAATTAATTACACTATTATCAACCCAAGAAAAGTATAAAAAGTTAATTTCAACTACTGCTTGTCGCTTAAAAATAATACTAAACTCCTGCAATTTTCTATGACAGTTCAAACGTCCGTGATTGTCGCGACCATACTTTGACGTCATTTATCAAAATCTACCTTGTTTACATCTATTTTTTTGGCCTAAATAAAGCAATTTTGCTAATTGTATGTGCTTTATTCAAGCAAAAATTGCGATAACGATATTATAATAAAATCGTAGTGCAACTTTACCTACATTTCAAATAAAAGTTATTTTTTGACATATGAATTTTGATGTCACTTCCGCCGTTATCGAGGACGAAGTGTTTTGACTGTGCGTTCCGTTTCACCAAAAACATGCTACATAAAACAATAAATTGTAAAATAAGTGATGTATTAGAAACTTAAACAAGTGTACCATAATGTTTATAAGCGCCAATACAAGGCATTTTTAATAAATAAAAAGAGTTTTATATTTCTTGCATATTCCCTATTGCCTGACTTTCTTTGGAAGTGACTTTATCTTTGAATCGAAATAAATTCAGAAACATTATAAAATTTTTGTGGAAGTCTTAATATCCCCTATTTATGAAAAACGATTCCGAATATTTTATGAATGTTAAATATCAAAACTTTCCACAGAATCTTTTGGAAGCAAAGAAAGCCAAGGCGGGTTACCGCGCGTACGACGACGAGGCAGACCTCGAGGCGGCGTCGCTGGGCTTCGCGCGGCCCGTACTCAGCAAGTACGACGACGAGATCAACAAGGAGAAGGAGGCCAAGAGCCGCGGCTTCCTCATCGGAGATGACGATGTGCTGGACGCCAAGAAGTTCAGGGACATGATGGTGAGATGCTGACCTTTATGTTACTGCTCAATGTTACCTTGCATTGGTAAGACTAGTTGTCAGACTTTTTAGGCCACTGACTACCTCTATTTATAATAAGAAATGCCTAATGTGACTTGGTGCCATTAAAAAGCGTCTATAAAACGAGCGCAATGCAGGGAGACTAGCGAAAATCGATCAATCACGTTACAGAGACGACAAAGGCGACGTTGATTACGCCTTTATCATCTCTCCAGTGATTGGCCGAATCTTGCACGTCTCCGCTTTGGTCAAACCGGGCCTAAGGGAAATATTATGTTCTGTGGACGGTGAGCTATGGGTTAATGTCGCTACAATCCCATCGTCATTTCTTTCAACACCTATACAACTATTTTCTTTATCGGTCATTGCCGTAACATATACCAAATAAAAACTAAAGCACAATAATGTAACCTTTGTACAAACACATCTATTATATTATGTCCTGTAACTGTCCTGCAATTAGTTCATACTTAACTACATGTGGAAACTTGTAATTGGTCATATTTTGTTTAAACTTGCTGACTGCTTAGCTGTAAGTTTTCCTAAAAATGAAATAAATAAATAATGACGTCAGTACGTTCGTGATCCACAATGTCCTGCTGGTCTAACTGGTTGTGTGTGTGTGTGTGTGTGTGTGGTGTAGCGACAGGAGCGGCTGCAGGGCGGCGGCGACAAGCGGCTGGAGTCGCTGCAGCTGCCCGCGCTGCGCGTCGCGTCCGACTACCTGGACGAGCACGAGATACAGGCCAAGTTCAAGAAGACCAAGAGAAAGGTAACATTACCACAGAATACCTAGTACTATAATTATATCTCTCACCACTTGCCTGGTTTATTCTCATTGATTTGATAGTATGTGGTTGGGCACCTTAAGTGACCCAAATTGACTTGTTTAATTTTTATTTCTAAACCTAAGTATGGGGTCATTTTATTTAACAACAATTAATTCTTTTCAAATGGTTTCTTTAAGTTAGTATCTGAGCTATTACGTTCACGTGCCATAAGGATCGCGCTCGTGGATTCGCCGAACCTAGCGACACCAGCGCCATAGGAGTTTTGGCTACCGCTCCCCCGAGCGCCGACCAATGGGAGCATTACCTGTACTTTTCGAATTCTCGTGTGTGCTTCTCGTTTCTAATTCCTCAGTTCAGTGGGTTCGGGTGGGTTTCATAGGAATCAATGTAATTAGTCTCAAACCATAACTTTTTCATAATTGAGCTCCCCGCGTGGCGTCGGCTATTTGCACGCCGCGTCACCAGTATGGTTCGTGTATTTTAAATTAAAATCAATTGTTTTGTCCAGGGCAAGATTCGTAAGAAGGCTAAGCAAGAGCCTATCGACGTGGAGGACTACGACGCGACAAACGCGCCGCTCGACACTGACGACACAGGTAGCGTATACCTTACCCTTGTCCTATTTCAAGACTAAGATTTTTCTATGAATACTTAAGTTTATTAATTACGTACGGTCTTGGAAAAGTGTTTCCGCCACTCATACCGTATGTGTTCTAAAAGCTCGTAGTGACTGTTGCATGTTCTGTTGTGTAGAAGTGAAGCCCTCGCTGCTGTCTGCGCCGCTGGCGGTGGACGAGGAGGAGACGGAGCCCGACACGGAGCTGCAGGCCGCCCTCGCGCGCGCACGGCGACTGCGCCAGGCAGAGCTCCTCGACGAGACGCACTTCAAGGTGCCCAAGGTGAGCGACGACGCCAACACACTGGACAGCTCGGAACTAACATCGCTACAGAACCGGCTTCACCTACCATCGAAACTTTAAAGATTTATGACATCTATCAACCTTCATAGTTAGCTGTTACTTATGATGTCACTTACGGGACATCTTCCGTGGTTTTTCGGGAGCTCAAAATAATGAATAATCAAATTAAAAAATAGTTTTAAACCGTGGAAGCTTAAAACAGAGTTAGCTGTTCCTTGTTTACTACATTAGGTCAACGTAATTTGCATTAAGATTTTATAATCCTCTATTTTACCAAACCACTATTAGTTTTCAGGCTTTCTTTATTGCAACATATTACTCAATGTTATATCCATGCCCCGTAGGTGGAAGAGATCCTGGAGCGCGTGAAGGAGGAGGAGGGCGGTGAGGAGGAGGGTGGCAGTGCCAGCATGGTGCTGGACGCGACCGCAGAGTTCTGTCGCACGCTTGGAGATATACCTACCTACGGGCTGGCTGGCAACCGCGACCACGACGCTGAGATCATGGTAATGTGACGTAACTTGCTTTAATCCTCGACAAGTTGGTAGTTGTGTTGTGTAATGTGGGGGGGGGGGGGGGGTACCATAGATACATCTATCTACATCATCATCTGCCTAGCTTTTTCCCAATTATTTTGGGAAAAAAAGAATAGTTACACCTGTCTACAGTACAGTATTATACTATTCGATTACAGATAAAGACACTATGTAGAGTGGTCGTTCTCGAAGGGTACCGGTAGGAATCGTGTTCTTATGGGCAATTTTTTTTTGCTCTGCTTAAAACTATCTAACGATATTCGATCGGGTAGATCACTTACGTTTGACTTTCACTTCACTTTCGTTTGGATTCGTATTATTTTCAGAGGAAGAAAGTTCAATTGTTTTTTTTATGGTTAGGACTTCGAGCGCTCGGATCTAGAGGCGGAGGTGGCGGCCCCGGCGGCGGGCGGCGCGTGGAGCCGCGTGGACGTCGGCAGTGAGCGTGCGCCCGAGCTGGCGGGCGCCACGTGCGCCGGCCTGCAGGCGGAGCCCTCGCTGGGCGCCGGCGTGTGGGGCGCGCTGCAGCTGGCGCTCAGCAAGGGGTACCTGGAGCGCGCGGGGCAGGCGCCGCAGACCAACTCCGCCGCCAAGCATCTGCTCACCGCACGACACTACTCCATCGAGGACAAGACATACGGGTACGACAGCTTTACATATCAAAACACCTACCTTATGACAACTTACATTGCACCGGTCATCGACAAAACTGCAAGAGTATTGCAAACCAATTTTGCTTGCTTTTTAAAACACCCTCTACTGCCGCTCGTGTCATACGGCTGGCCAAAGACATACCATTCTCTTTCACACCATTATTTTCGCTCTCAATAAAAATAACCTACTTCCATGTAAAATATACATTTGAACAACATACTAACAAATAACTTGTCACAATGACAGCGAGGACGACAAGTACGGCCGTCGCGAGCGCGGCGGCCACTCGGGCCCGCTGCAGGACTTCCGCGAGAAGAACAACTTCCGGCCGAACATCAAGCTGGAGTACGTGGACGACGACGGGCGGCCGCTGTGCCCCAAGGAGGCCTTCCGCTACCTGTCGCACAAGTTCCACGGCAAGGGGCCCGGCAAGAACAAGCAGGAGAAGCGCATCAAGAAGGCCGTGCAGGAAGGGGTGAGTTACTGACGATGCGACTTCTACGACTTACACATTTCACTTGGGCCTACTACCACACAAGAGTAACTTCATTAACGCGTATTCGTTGTTATACTCTTTATGTTACTCACATACCAAGGTACGAGTAACTCAAGCAGCACAACAGTTATTTGCGTTGGCATTAAGCCTATGATTGTGATCTCGTTATTTGCTTTCCATAAAGTCAACATGTTTTTTTTCTGTTCCAAATAAATAATAAATTAATCAATCGTAGCAATAAATAGAGAAAAAAAGCATAGTTATTTAACCTCGTATCATTATCCTTTTGATTCCAGCTAATGAAGAAGATGAGTTCAACGGACACACCTCTAGGCACGCTGCAGATGTTGCAGGACAAGCAGCGCGAGACGCAGTCGCCCTACATCGTGCTCAGCGGCGTCAAGCGCGACAACGCCAACTAACTCCACCGTCTATCCACTACGTACCAACCAACACCATCGTCCACCATCTACTGCGGGACGCGACACATTGAGGACACGGCAACAATGACCTGTTCAATTGAACACTAAAATTATAATAACAAAAATACAACAAAGCGCTTCAATATGAGGTGTATGTAGCCCGTGCCTCATGTTAATAACATACTAATTACAAGCGTAAGCAATCGCGTAAGGGGTGACGTTCCTGAGGCGGTTGTATATCATTCGCCTATACATCGCGACAGATAACGATGGGAGTGGCCATACCTTACCAACGTGGTATCAGCTTGAGTCGGTCAGAAACACTTTTTGTCCATGCAATAAAAGTGAAAAATCGCCATTCGCCTCGTTCATTTAGGCGCGGGTCATATACAAGTACCGTATGGCGGTGGCGCGGCGCTGGCGAGGTGGTGGCGTGGCGCCACTTCTTTGATATTTCATACAAAATGTATAGAAGAGGTGTGGCGCGACACATACTGAGATGGCGTGGCGCGGGCGCCACTTCCTCGCCATCCACGCTCCCGCAGTTAGCAGTGGCATGCACAGGGCGGGAACAAGATAACGAAAATGCGTAACAATTTAGACTTTAAAGACTAGAATGCACCCGCGCCAATAGCGCGCCTGTTCTGCGCTGCACGGCATCACCTCGCCAGCACCGCGCCACCGCCATACGCCATACGCCACTCGTGTTTGTCCCGCGCCTTAGGATGACTATAGCCGACACCACGTGAAGCATTAAGTGGACATAAAACCTGGCCAACTCCTGTTGATTCCGGGCCGATAAGTGTAGTCACTCCGAAATGGTACCGGTGCGTATGACTCGCACGTGCGTCCACATCATGTTCAGAGCCAAATGGTGAGTGACTACCATGTGCTGTATTCGTATCGGCTACCTGTCCCATCTCTGTAGTGACAGTGCACCATGTACTCGTAGCTTAGCGCAACCAAACTAGCCTTACACGTAATATCGTAACTATAGTCAGTTCCTAACATACACCTCGACACTTAGAACACCAATTCGTAATGACAACCAACTTGTTTGTATATTTTCGTATGACCTGATTTTGTGGCAATAAATACATATTAGACCGACATGTTGTTTCATTTAGAGTACAAAATCTTATGAGTATAAAAAAAAAACATAGCCCACCGGTATCAAGCCAAGCTCCCGGCACAGGCGGGGTGGTCTGGCTCTGATCGCTGAGTTGACCACCTAGCGAGCCACGGCAATAAAACTTATTTTGCTTATCTTTCACGGGGTCTGGTCATGCGGGATCGTTATGGTGCGATCTCACCAAAAATAGTGTGCTTAATTTTTTACGACAACGTTAGTACGTTACTAATAAATATTTTACGTTCTGTAAAGATGAATGAAGGTGGATTTTTAGAATACTGAATTAAGCGCGAACTTTTCGGTGAACCAGCGCACATTTTGTTTATATTCACTTAGCGAGTCGACCAAAAGAAACATTTGTGCGGCACAGTGCGCAAACCGGTGGAATTGCACCATTATTTATTTATTTACTATTTATTTATTTAATTTTAAAGAAGCTTACAGACAATCAATATTCATGCATAAGTGACATTTGCTAATTACAAGCTTCCACATGTACGGTATATATCTATTTAGATATATATTATGATTTACTTGCGTTGACCAATTACAGCGATTTGAGTAGGTAAACAGATTACAAGGTACACATATTGGTAAATATATCGAGATAATAATATGAGATATATCAAGTCATGCAATATCAAAATCAAAACTAAAAGCTATTTATGGTTGTCACCAAAATATTCATTGTTCAGAATCTTTCTAATTTTGTGTGCGCTGATGCAAAATAGATCAATTTCAAGGTGTGATGGTAAACTATTTAGAGCTATAACACTACGTACGCAGAAGGCGTTGCGCCTGTACTTAGTCGATGCGAATGGTACTTGGAGAAGAGGCCGTTGTTAAGATTAGTGCGAAGAAGTATTTTGCTGAGTAGTTCGTGACAATCAACCGAGCCGTTTGCGATGTTCACTAAAAAACAGATATCACTTATATTAAGTCTTACTTCCAATGTTAAGAAATGATATCGCTTACAACGGTGTTCATAGTCGACTGAGAACTGTCTATCCTTGAAGTCCAAGTAACGCAAAAAAATCCTCTGAACAGACTCAATTCAAGATTTGTAAATCTCATATTGAGGATTCCATACTTGAGGAACGTACTCAAGATGGCTACGCACTAGAGAACAATAAAGAACCTTTTCACTTCTCATGCTCTAAAAGTACGCCATTATAGCCCTACGAAGCGGGATTAAAGTGACCGTTTATTCCCTAGGGAGTAAAAAGTAATTTAAAAATAAACGATCTTTTACTCTGAAACATGGTCACAAAACAGTAACTTTTTTTTTTGTTTTTTTTTTAACGGATCAAAGGTATTATTTAAATTTCGAATTGGATTGCAAATAGAAAGCGGTTTATTGAAAAAAAAACAAATGAACTCTTCAACGCGAGAAAAATTATTGTTGTTTGTGTGCATCGTTGATTTTGAAAAGTATGTGCAATGCCTCTGTTGCTAGCCGCTGCAGTAATGTAGGTACTAATTATCTGTGGAGTGTGGATAATCTTCATTGCGACAATGTTGAGAAACTCTCAACATTGGCGTGTTGTGTTTTAAATTGTTAATCTGTGACTGACCTGATAGAAGAAAAAACTGACCGCTCAGTTCAGAATTTTTGTCGAGTGTAAATTTGTTCGGTTTTAAAATATGACTATTTTCTCGCACTCGAAGTGAAAAGTACAGTTTGCACCTCGAGACTAAACGCCAACTTAATATACCCTCGCTTTTTAATGACTCCCTCGCAAGCTCGGGAGTCAAACCACCTCGGGTATATAATGGCTTCGTTCAGTCCCTCGTTATAAAATATACTATCTGACGAGTGAATACTACGTGAAAACATTTGGATACATTCAATTGTAATTTGTTGGTTTTTCAATATTGTACGAATCTGTCAAGGTTTGACAGAAGTAGCTCTGTATCAGATAATGTGCATATGGACAGGACCTTCATGTCATCTGCGTATAATAGGATTTGTGAGTTTATAAAGCATTTTTTTGTCTAGAATAAATATTGTAATAAATAACGGTCCTAAGATTGAGCCTTGGGGCACTCCTGATGGGACAGATTTCCATCCAGACGTGTATCCACGTGAAACCACAGTTTGTGTACGGTTTTCTATGTATGATGAAAACCACGAATACAGATCACCGTGAATTCCAGCGGCTAATAGCTTCTGAAGAAGCACCCGATGATCTATTTGCTGTAGTCAGTGTAGCGTGGGGGGGGGGGGGAGGAGTACGGGCCATGGCCCCAGGCGGCATACGAAAGGAGGCGGCAGGAAGCGCCAATTTATTAACTTGGAAAAAGTAAAAAAAAACTTCGATAAGTACATATACCTATTTATACTTAGTGAATGTTGCAATCAAAATTATCAATTGAATTAATCGAAATCAAAAGCAAATTATATTAAAAAACGAACCTGACAGTTAAAATTATCATCTGTCTAGCCTTTTCCCAACTATGTATAGCCTGAAAATAGAACTCCTGGCTTGTAAAATAGCTTACTAGCTTAGAAATTAAGCTAGTTTTGTGACAGTGACGGCGGAGAAAACAAGTGTTTGCCGCAAGTCAGCACGGGGGTCAGCTGAAATCATGAATGACAAATAACAACTTAGGTATCCATAGAGCCGTTTGGCCCCCAAACTGGAACGGGGAACCAGGGCTGCCTTCAGGGTTGGGCACGAGCCACCTGCGTCCAAACGCCTCCTGCCACAGGCTCTATGCGAGCGTCGTGCGGTCCATGACCCTTTACGGGGCCCCAGTGTGGGCGCGTTCCGTGAGGCGGCGAGCCGCCCATTACCTGAACGAACCCCAAAAGGTTGTAGCCGTAAGGCTATATAGTCCGTGGGTACTGCACGATCTCCCGCGAGGCGGCGAGCCTACTTGCCGGATTGCCGCCATAGAATCTTAAGACGCGCGCCTGCACGAATCGCATTTCATGTCCGTGAACGGGTGCCGACGGTTGCTGCCTGTCGACTCACATTGCCATGCAGTTATGAAGAAAAAAATATATATATTTAGTTAAATAGCTTGGTGTAGATTTTTGTTAATTTTAATTAGTGGTTACGGAAACATCAACAACTGTAAAGCCTTAAAAAAAAATTGAATGGACTCACGTAGAACCTAAGTTACTAATAATAAGCTTAGTTTAATGTAACGTGTCCAATGATGGAGCACGATAGTAGTTTTAATTTTTTCTTTTAAATCAATCAAACAATTAATAAAATGTAAATAAGAGCGCGGACAACCACGTCTGCGTTAGAAAACTAATTATAAAAAATATTTAATAAGACATCTACAATATTTTGAAAAAGTTGTAGAATCTTCTTTAAATAATATTTGTAGATGCCTATTTATTGCTTTTTTAAGATAATTTATATACCTGAGTGACCTACGGTAAATTTTAGCCCATTGTAAGGTATTTCATAGAGAAGTGGAGACGGACCTAGGAGGGTCTGGGCCTTACTACATACCTGCCATTTCGTAGCAGTTGTAAAAACCCTTACACAGTATTCAAGATACAGAGCAGTGTACAACATCGTTTTTAAAATAACACGTGCAGGCTGAGTTACTGATAATCTGAAAAGACAAAATCAAATTAATAATGCCTTCAAAGTTTTAGCATGAGTATAACTAAAGTTTATATAAAATAAACGAAATTGCAACTTTTTGTTCTTGTACTAAAATATCATTCAATTTATTTTTTTTAGATTAGGTATGTTACGTTAATTAAACATACTATTTAAGAAAGAAAATATTACTATTTTTATTTTAAAGTTGATTAAAAGCACGCGGTTAAAAAGCAACTTTGCACTCTTGCATAACAAATAACTATTCATTCATTGATGAATCAAATGCACTTTATCGAGTAGCAATGGTAAAAATAAATTGCATAAATGGTTGAATAGTCATCATTTTTTATACCTCAGTCGGCAAAACCGGAACCCTTATAGGATCACTTTATTGTCCGATTGACAGACCTCATATCTAATATCAAATACTCAGGTCTGCTACAAAACACGAATTACAGACGTAGGCAGCCGCCAAATTATAACAGGCTGGCCACAACTGTCGTATGTCGTATCAGAAATGGGGTGAAATAATTATTACGGAATGAGTTCCGGACAAGATGGCATGATGATCGTGCTCCTTATCAAAGGTATGGGCTAAACAGCTCTACGGAGAGTAGAATTAAATAACAAAACATAAAAAAAAAAGTTTTATTGGTTTACAAAACTCAACAGCATAATATTATACATCAAATACAATAACTTAATAATATACATAGGTACACAATAAAATAACGAGTGTGCTGTATCGTTATTTTATTGTGTACTATGTATATTATTTAAAACGGTAAGAATACATTTACTCTTTCAGGATGTAATCAATAAATATTTTTAGAGCCTATAGGTGTTATTGTCCATTGTGCATCGTATAAAACGTCAATCAGGACGGTAACGTTGCTCTGCTTTGCCAACATCGGTCGTAAGTGCTCAAATAAATATGTAAACAACAATCATATCTCTGATAAATACTGCAGGGCTTGGAGCTATAGCCTCGAAAACATTTCATAGATTAAACTCGGTGTAAACTAACATAATTATGATAAAGACAACAGATAAATGTAAAATTTGAAGGAAGGAAATAGAAAAGATAATGCACACACACTATACATACACTGAATGTAATCAATATTATTGTATTTAAAATGCATTCTGAGCAACATTTGCAATTGCAGGAATGTTCATACAAAAATATATTTACAACACACTACTAGCTAAGATATGCATTATTGATCGCCTCACTTATTGTACTTATTGTACCAACTTTTGAAATTATAAAACAGTCTTCTAATACAAAGTTTAAAAATAAAACAGTTTTATTTTACATGTTCAATCACTGCTTTAAGGCGATTATATGAGCTAAACGCGAGTTTTATAATGACTAAAAGTATATGATTCACTGCTATAAACAAAACCAGAAAAATATATGACATTCTTCAGGATATATGCTAGCATGATAGTGTTTTGAAAACAAAATACAATTAATTTGACTCGATAAAAAAAAATCACGAACTTATCTCTAAAAATTTCTTTCAACCAAAAAAAAAACATACTAATATACATGCGATCATTCTGATTTTTTGGCAAATAATTCTACAAGCAGTATTTTAGCATTATACCTAGTGTTAGTTTTTTAGTCCAATCAATTGATTTTTTGTAAATCGATCGAAACCACTCATTTAGCACTACTTGGCCCGCAGTGACTGACGTAACAACCACTTTGTAGTGTAAGCTGATTAGAACTTTTCTTCTAACAGCATTTCAAACTAAATTTGAACCACCACAAATAGAGTTGCTAATTTAGCTCATCTAGTCGCCTTAAGGATGGCGCACGCTAGACCGTGCCGGGTCCGAGCTGAGTGTCAAACGTGCAAATTTTGTATGGAGACACTCACGCTTCAAAGCCGTTACTGAGCAACGTCCATACAAAATTGCACGGTCGACGCTTGGCTCGGACCCGGCTCGGTCTAGCGTGACTCATGCTTTACTGGTGTTCCTCACCGCAAGGATTCACTTCACGATAAAACATTAGTTATCGCGAAATTCGACGCTCGCGGTGAGTTTCGTCCATTTAAATCTAAAATAAATTCGGAAGACATGTTTTTTTACTCGTTTTATAAAACTCTGCTCCACTTACACGCACATACCACGATGAAGGTCATTTATAAATATAATTAAAAAACTATATTTGACTCGAGACAAGCGTCAAATCTTTCTCAATTTTAAATAAAGACTGATGAACGTTTAACTCACTTTAACTTAAATACTCCTGCGAGGAAGTATTGAGCTGCCTATAAAATTCATTCTAAAATAAAAACCAATTCTTTATTCTATTCACAGATCCTAAAATATAGGTTAACAAATATTTTCGCGAGAAATAATTTAGTTGTGTCGCTCTGTTAAATATCCACTTCTATACTTCTGAAGTATCTATTCGTATATATTTGGCACAAGGGCTACAAAATTATTGTTTTATCTAGTGTCTTACACATACAATACTTACATACAGAGGAAGGCCGCTATTTATCTTGATATTTCCTAATCAGTAATATTCACGACAAAATAATCCATCTGTCTTTGACTCAAATCTATTTCGCATATTGCATGAAGACGTATACTTAGTCCTGTTCCATTCAATGAGGACACTTTTTATTTACATACAAATAAAAGCAAACGACAATGCCTAACACAGTCTACTAGAGATTACTCATGCAGTCTTTAAGTAATCATCACACATTTGCAGTCCTTTGTTCGTCAGTGCATACAAAAAATATACATATTTGTTAGATAAACTCGATAAACACTCTCTTAGATTAATTATTTTCGAGGTAAACTATGATATTAAACGAAGGCAAGTAAGTTTTAATTATGATATGCCCCTCCTGCGTTAGGTAAAATGACTGTTGTTGCAGAATATTTCAAATTGTGTACAACGACATCAGGTCACAATTTATAGGTATCGGTGATTATTTCCATTTCCCATTTATACAGATTCAAATTTACTTCGGCTAGCGAAACTCGTTTAACAAAAACAATCACGACTTATTATCTTTTGTTTTATCGTGATTACATGTCGACATCCATCACGGTTGTAGTTTTGTTGGCACGTTAAATTGAACATAGTGGAATTATAGATAAATAGTTTAGTTGTCAGTGGTCCTGGGTGTACCTCAGCTGCCGCAGGACTGAGGGCTGAGGGCTGACGGTGTGCAGTGTGGGAGTGGTGGGAGTGGTGGGAGTGGTGGGAGTGGTGGGAGTCAGACGAGCGCGTGCGCCGGCAGGATGCGTGCGGGCGCGGCGCGGGTGCCGGCGCCACTCTCCCACGCCACCACCACGCCCGAGCTGTAGCACCCCACCAGCAGCTGCGAGTCGCTGCTGTATGTGAGGCTGGTGGACAAACACGATGCTACATTTATTTATAAACCCTACACTTGTAACACAACAAAACATGTACAAAAAACTTGCATGATCTATCGCTTTATGTCAACTATGTCGGAGTCGGCTTCCAGTCTAACCAAATGCAGCTAAATACCAGTATTTAAGTTGAGTAACTGCCTATCAGACCTCCACAACCCAGTTACTGGTAATTGGTAAAACTAGTTATCAGACTGTTGGGCTATTGACTTCTCATAGCGATAACAAAATCTACTACTAACGGCCCGGACCAACGCCCTGGTGTCAGGCGGCGGGATGTACAGCAGAGGGCGCAGGTCCCACGAGGAGTACAGTCGCACGGCGCCGGTGGCCAGGCCGGCCGCTATACAGTTCAATAGAGTACCTGATGAGCGCCGCCCTGGTGTCAGGCGGCGGGATGTACAGCAGAGGGCGCAGGTCCCACGAGGAGTACAGTCGCACGGCGCCGGTGGCCAGGCCGGCCGCTATACAGTTCAATAGAGTACCTGATGAGCGCCGCCCTGGTGTCAGGCGGCGGGATGTACAGCAGAGGGCGCAGGTCCCACGAGGAGTACAGTCGCACGGCGCCGGTGGCCAGGCCGGCCGCTATACAGTTCAATAGAGTACCTGATGAGCGCCGCCCTGGTGTCAGGCGGCGGGATGTACAGCAGAGGGCGCAGGTCCCACGAGGAGTACAGTCGCACGGCGCCGGTGGCCAGGCCGGCCGCTATACAGTTCAATAGAGTACCTGATGAGCGCCGCCCTGGTGTCAGGCGGCGGGATGTACAGCAGAGGGCGCAGGTCCCACGAGGAGTACAGTCGCACGGCGCCGGTGGCCAGGCCGGCCGCTATACAGTTCAATAGAGTACCTGATGAGCGCCGCCATGGTGTCAGGCGGCGGGATGTACAGCAGAGGGCGCAGGTCCCACGAGGAGTACAGTCGCACGGCGCCGGTGGCCAGGCCGGCCGCTATACAGTTCAATAGAGTACCTGATGAGCGCCGCCCTGGTGTCAGGCGGCGGGATGTACAGCAGAGGGCGCAGGTCCCACGAGGAGTACAGTCGCACGGCGCCGGTGGCCAGGCCGGCCGCTATACAGTTCAATAGAGTACCTGATGAGCGCCGCCCTGGTGTCAGGCGGCGGGATGTACAGCAGAGGGCGCAGGTCCCACGAGGAGTACAGTCGCACGGCGCCGGTGGCCAGGCCGGCCGCTATACAGTTCAATAGAGTACCTGATGAGCGCCGCCCTGGTGTCAGGCGGCGGGATGTACAGCAGAGGGCGCAGGTCCCACGAGGAGTACAGTCGCACGGCGCCGGTGGCCAGGCCGGCCGCTATACAGTTCAATAGAGTACCTGATGAGCGCCGCCCTGGTGTCAGGCGGCGGGATGTACAGCAGAGGGCGCAGGTCCCACGAGGAGTACAGTCGCACGGCGCCGGTGGCCAGGCCGGCCGCTATACAGTTCAATAGAGTACCTGATGAGCGCCGCCCTGGTGTCAGGCGGCGGGATGTACAGCAGAGGGCGCAGGTCCCACGAGGAGTACAGTCGCACGGCGCCGGTGGCCAGGCCGGCCGCTATACAGTTCAATAGAGTACCTGATGAGCGCCGCCCTGGTGTCAGGCGGCGGGATGTACAGCAGAGGGCGCAGGTCCCACGAGGAGTACAGTCGCACGGCGCCGGTGGCCAGGCCGGCCGCTATACAGTTCAATAGAGTACCTGATGAGCGCCGCCCTGGTGTCAGGCGGCGGGATGTACAGCAGAGGGCGCAGGTCCCACGAGGAGTACAGTCGCACGGCGCCGGTGGCCAGGCCGGCCGCTATACAGTTCAATAGAGTACCTGATGAGCGCCGCCCTGGTGTCAGGCGGCGGGATGTACAGCAGAGGGCGCAGGTCCCACGAGGAGTACAGTCGCACGGCGCCGGTGGCCAGGCCGGCCGCTATACAGTTCAATAGAGTACCTGATGAGCGCCGCCCTGGTGTCAGGCGGCGGGATGTACAGCAGAGGGCGCAGGTCCCACGAGGAGTACAGTCGCACGGCGCCGGTGGCCAGGCCGGCCGCTATACAGTTCAATAGAGTACCTGATGAGCGCCGCCCTGGTGTCAGGCGGCGGGATGTACAGCAGAGGGCGCAGGTCCCACGAGGAGTACAGTCGCACGGCGCCGGTGGCCAGGCCGGCCGCTATACAGTTCAATAGAGTACCTGATGAGCGGCGCCCTGGTGTCAGGCGGCGGGATGTACAGCAGAGGGCGCAGGTCCCACGAGGAGTACAGTCGCACGGCGCCGGTGGCCAGGCCGGCCGCTATACAGTTCAATAGAGTACCTGATGAGCGCCGCCCTGGTGTCAGGCGGCGGGATGTACAGCAGAGGGCGCAGGTCCCACGAGGAGTACAGTCGCACGGCGCCGGTGGCCAGGCCGGCCGCTATACAGTTCAATAGAGTACCTGATGAGCGCCGCCCTGGTGTCAGGCGGCGGGATGTACAGCAGAGGGCGCAGGTCCCACGAGGAGTACAGTCGCACGGCGCCGGTGGCCAGGCCGGCCGCTATACAGTTCAATAGAGTACCTGATGAGCGCCGCCCTGGTGTCAGGCGGCGGGATGTACAGCAGAGGGCGCAGGTCCCACGAGGAGTACAGTCGCACGGCGCCGGTGGCCAGGCCGGCCGCTATACAGTTCAATAGAGTACCTGATGAGCGCCGCCCTGGTGTCAGGCGGCGGGATGTACAGCAGAGGGCGCAGGTCCCACGAGGAGTACAGTCGCACGGCGCCGGTGGCCAGGCCGGCCGCTATACAGTTCAATAGAGTACCTGATGAGCGCCGCCCTGGTGTCAGGCGGCGGGATGTACAGCAGAGGGCGCAGGTCCCACGAGGAGTACAGTCGCACGGCGCCGGTGGCCAGGCCGGCCGCTATACAGTTCAATAGAGTACCTGATGAGCGCCGCCCTGGTGTCAGGCGGCGGGATGTACAGCAGAGGGCGCAGGTCCCACGAGGAGTACAGTCGCACGGCGCCGGTGGCCAGGCCGGCCGCTATACAGTTCAATAGAGTACCTGATGAGCGCCGCCCTGGTGTCAGGCGGCGGGATGTACAGCAGAGGGCGCAGGTCCCACGAGGAGTACAGTCGCACGGCGCCGGTGGCCAGGCCGGCCGCTATACAGTTCAATAGAGTACCTGATGAGCGCCGCCCTGGTGTCAGGCGGCGGGATGTACAGCAGAGGGCGCAGGTCCCACGAGGAGTACAGTCGCACGGCGCCGGTGGCCAGGCCGGCCGCTATACAGTTCAATAGAGTACCTGATGAGCGCCGCCCTGGTGTCAGGCGGCGGGATGTACAGCAGAGGGCGCAGGTCCCACGAGGAGTACAGTCGCACGGCGCCGGTGGCCAGGCCGGCCGCTATACAGTTCAATAGAGTACCTGATGAGCGCCGCCCTGGTGTCAGGCGGCGGGATGTACAGCAGAGGGCGCAGGTCCCACGAGGAGTACAGTCGCACGGCGCCGGTGGCCAGGCCGGCCGCTATACAGTTCAATAGAGTACCTGATGAGCGCCGCCCTGGTGTCAGGCGGCGGGATGTACAGCAGAGGGCGCAGGTCCCACGAGGAGTACAGTCGCACGGCGCCGGTGGCCAGGCCGGCCGCTATACAGTTCAATAGAGTACCTGATGAGCGCCGCCCTGGTGTCAGGCGGCGGGATGTACAGCAGAGGGCGCAGGTCCCACGAGGAGTACAGTCGCACGGCGCCGGTGGCCAGGCCGGCCGCTATACAGTTCACGCTCACGCCCTCTGGCGCGTTCGAGTAGCATATGCATGTCACGCGCTCGCACACTTTTACGCTACCTGAAAAACAAGGTAAATTGTCTAAGACCACAAATCATTGAATAGTATTAATTAGTATTAAATGTTTTTAAAACATTTTTCGGTTCCCATAGTTTTAAAACTAGCCGCAATACTCACCAACAAACCTCGCATTAACAGTATGCACTCTGATCAGCGACTTGTACTTATACGCCGCGTCCTTCTCGTATGCCTCCGCGCTGTTATCTCCCACTTCGTCGGCGTCAGGCGTGACGTCACCACTGTTACCGTCGCCGTTACCGTCGCTGACGACGTTGCTGGCCATGTCGTGCACTGACGCGATGTCGCAGAGCGTCTCGCTGATGGTCACGTGGGTCACTGACAGCATGTCCCGGTTTGGTAGCGTGCGGATGTAGATTAATCTGGAAAGGAGAGTATTTTATATATCATTAACATCATCACGCCTGTAATTCGCTATGGGTATAGGTACACCCACATTTCGCAAATTACGTTTAAGTCTCATATAATAGGGGGGGCGAGGCTATCGGTATCGAGCGAGCACGAATACAGACAGAGTTAAAGGTCGCAGTAATAAGGTCGAGTTGTACTTGTAGAGGTCCCAGAGCACGATGTGTCCGTCCGTGCTGGCGCTGACGAGCAGGCCGGCGCGCGCGCACACGTGCAGGCCGGACACCGGCGCCGCGTGCGCGTGCAGCGTGCGCACGTGCGCGCGCATAGCCCCGCCCACAGTGCGCACGCGCAGCATCAGCACGCGCCCCGACGTGTGGCCCAGCACCAGCGGGTACGGGCAGCCCGCCGTCACGCACGAGGCCGTCACTTTGGTTATCTGTGGAGTATTAATAACATTTTAATTTAGGAGTAAGAATACTCCTATATAACACTGTTATTAAAAGTAAGTAGTAACGTTTTCGGGTTTGATTTTAAATTTTTCAGCAAATTAAATCAATTTTACGAGACGCACGACAAGATTTCTATATGAATAATTACTGTAACCGACAGGTATTGTAAAGTTATCGACTGGTCAAGTTGTTGACTACTGTCACTTTGAGTCATTACGAAATTCAACTCTTCAAACACTGCATAACTGTCAAAGAAAAACGTTAGAATGTTTGTGTGAGTAATAATACTCATGGTTGTGTGTTTTGTTACCTGGTCGAGCGCGCACGTGTGCAGCAGCAGGTCGGGGCGCACGTCGCGGCGCCGCTTGAGGCGCACGATGTTGTCCGAGTGGCCCCACGACACCAGCGCCAGCGCCTGCTGACCGGGGCTCTGACTGTTGTGTGTGTTGTTACCTGGTCGAGCGCGCACGTGTGCAGCAGCAGGTCGGGGCGCACGTCGCGGCGCCGCTTGAGGCGCACGATGTTGTCCGAGTGGCCCCACGACACCAGCGCCAGCGCCTGCTGACCGGGGCTCTGACTGTTGTGTGTGTTGTTACCTGGTCGAGCGCGCACGTGTGCAGCAGCAGGTCGGGGCGCACGTCGCGGCGCCGCTTGAGGCGCACGATGTTGTCCGAGTGGCCCCACGACACCAGCGCCAGCGCCTGCTGACCGGGGCTCTGACTGTTGTGTGTGTTGTTACCTGGTCGAGCGCGCACGTGTGCAGCAGCAGGTCGGGGCGCACGTCGCGGCGCCGCTTGAGGCGCACGATGTTGTCCGAGTGGCCCCACGACACCAGCGCCAGCGCCTGCTGACCGGGGCTCTGACTGTTGTGTGTGTTGTTACCTGGTCGAGCGCGCACGTGTGCAGCAGCAGGTCGGGGCGCACGTCGCGGCGCCGCTTGAGGCGCACGATGTTGTCCGAGTGGCCCCACGACACCAGCGCCAGCGCCTGCTGACCGGGGCTCTGACTGTTGTGTGTGTTGTTACCTGGTCGAGCGCGCACGTGTGCAGCAGCAGGTCGGGGCGCACGTCGCGGCGCCGCTTGAGGCGCACGATGTTGTCCGAGTGGCCCCACGACACCAGCGCCAGCGCCTGCTGACCGGGGCTCTGACTGTTGTGTGTGTTGTTACCTGGTCGAGCGCGCACGTGTGCAGCAGCAGGTCGGGGCGCACGTCGCGGCGCCGCTTGAGGCGCACGATGTTGTCCGAGTGGCCCCACGACACCAGCGCCAGCGCCTGCTGACCGGGGCTCTGACTGTTGTGTGTGTTGTTACCTGGTCGAGCGCGCACGTGTGCAGCAGCAGGTCGGGGCGCACGTCGCGGCGCCGCTTGAGGCGCACGATGTTGTCCGAGTGGCCCCACGACACCAGCGCCAGCGCCTGCTGACCGGGGCTCTGACTGTTGTGTGTGTTGTTACCTGGTCGAGCGCGCACGTGTGCAGCAGCAGGTCGGGGCGCACGTCGCGGCGCCGCTTGAGGCGCACGATGTTGTCCGAGTGGCCCCACGACACCAGCGCCAGCGCCTGCTGACCGGGGCTCTGACTGTTGTGTGTGTTGTTACCTGGTCGAGCGCGCACGTGTGCAGCAGCAGGTCGGGGCGCACGTCGCGGCGCCGCTTGAGGCGCACGATGTTGTCCGAGTGGCCCCACGACACCAGCGCCAGCGCCTGCTGACCGGGGCTCTGACTGTTGTGTGTGTTGTTACCTGGTCGAGCGCGCACGTGTGCAGCAGCAGGTCGGGGCGCACGTCGCGGCGCCGCTTGAGGCGCACGATGTTGTCCGAGTGGCCCCACGACACCAGCGCCAGCGCCTGCTGACCGGGGCTCTGACTGTTGTGTGTGTTGTTACCTGGTCGAGCGCGCACGTGTGCAGCAGCAGGTCGGGGCGCACGTCGCGGCGCCGCTTGAGGC
This sequence comes from Xestia ashworthii, assembly GCA_950022955.1. Classification (NCBI taxonomy): domain Eukaryota; kingdom Metazoa; phylum Arthropoda; class Insecta; order Lepidoptera; family Noctuidae; genus Xestia; species Xestia ashworthii. The sequence goes on along the minus strand of OX465558.1, from coordinate 24,174,849 downwards.
GCACGATGTTGTCCGAGTGGCCCCACGACACCAGCGCCAGCGCCTGCTGACCGGGGCTCTGACTGTTGTGTGTGTTGTTACCTGGTCGAGCGCGCACGTGTGCAGCAGCAGGTCGGGGCGCACGTCGCGGCGCCGCTTGAGGCGCACGATGTTGTCCGAGTGGCCCCACGACACCAGCGCCAGCGCCTGCTGACCGGGGCTCTGACTGTTGTGTGTGTTGTTACCTGGTCGAGCGCGCACGTGTGCAGCAGCAGGTCGGGGCGCACGTCGCGGCGCCGCTTGAGGCGCACGATGTTGTCCGAGTGGCCCCACGACACCAGCGCCAGCGCCTGCTGACCGGGGCTCTGACTGTTGTGTGTGTTGTTACCTGGTCGAGCGCGCACGTGTGCAGCAGCAGGTCGGGGCGCACGTCGCGGCGCCGCTTGAGGCGCACGATGTTGTCCGAGTGGCCCCACGACACCAGCGCCAGCGCCTGCTGACCGGGGCTCTGACTGTTGTGTGTGTTGTTACCTGGTCGAGCGCGCACGTGTGCAGCAGCAGGTCGGGGCGCACGTCGCGGCGCCGCTTGAGGCGCACGATGTTGTCCGAGTGGCCCCACGACACCAGCGCCAGCGCCTGCTGACCGGGGCTCTGACTGTTGTGTGTGTTGTTACCTGGTCGAGCGCGCACGTGTGCAGCAGCAGGTCGGGGCGCACGTCGCGGCGCCGCTTGAGGCGCACGATGTTGTCCGAGTGGCCCCACGACACCAGCGCCAGCGCCTGCTGACCGGGGCTCTGACTGTTGTGTGTGTTGTTACCTGGTCGAGCGCGCACGTGTGCAGCAGCAGGTCGGGGCGCACGTCGCGGCGCCGCTTGAGGCGCACGATGTTGTCCGAGTGGCCCCACGACACCAGCGCCAGCGCCTGCTGACCGGGGCTCTGACTGTTGTGTGTGTTGTTACCTGGTCGAGCGCGCACGTGTGCAGCAGCAGGTCGGGGCGCACGTCGCGGCGCCGCTTGAGGCGCACGATGTTGTCCGAGTGGCCCCACGACACCAGCGCCAGCGCCTGCTGACCGGGGCTCTGACTGTTGTGTGTGTTGTTACCTGGTCGAGCGCGCACGTGTGCAGCAGCAGGTCGGGGCGCACGTCGCGGCGCCGCTTGAGGCGCACGATGTTGTCCGAGTGGCCCCACGACACCAGCGCCAGCGCCTGCTGACCGGGGCTCTGACTGTTGTGTGTGTTGTTACCTGGTCGAGCGCGCACGTGTGCAGCAGCAGGTCGGGGCGCACGTCGCGGCGCCGCTTGAGGCGCACGATGTTGTCCGAGTGGCCCCACGACACCAGCGCCAGCGCCTGCTGACCGGGGCTCTGACTGTTGTGTGTGTTGTTACCTGGTCGAGCGCGCACGTGTGCAGCAGCAGGTCGGGGCGCACGTCGCGGCGCCGCTTGAGGCGCACGATGTTGTCCGAGTGGCCCCACGACACCAGCGCCAGCGCCTGCTGACCGGGGCTCTGACTGTTGTGTGTGTTGTTACCTGGTCGAGCGCGCACGTGTGCAGCAGCAGGTCGGGGCGCACGTCGCGGCGCCGCTTGAGGCGCACGATGTTGTCCGAGTGGCCCCACGACACCAGCGCCAGCGCCTGCTGACCGGGGCTCTGACTGTTGTGTGTGTTGTTACCTGGTCGAGCGCGCACGTGTGCAGCAGCAGGTCGGGGCGCACGTCGCGGCGCCGCTTGAGGCGCACGATGTTGTCCGAGTGGCCCCACGACACCAGCGCCAGCGCCTGCTGACCGGGGCTCTGACTGTTGTGTGTGTTGTTACCTGGTCGAGCGCGCACGTGTGCAGCAGCAGGTCGGGGCGCACGTCGCGGCGCCGCTTGAGGCGCACGATGTTGTCCGAGTGGCCCCACGACACCAGCGCCAGCGCCTGCTGACCGGGGCTCTGACTGTTGTGTGTGTTGTTACCTGGTCGAGCGCGCACGTGTGCAGCAGCAGGTCGGGGCGCACGTCGCGGCGCCGCTTGAGGCGCACGATGTTGTCCGAGTGGCCCCACGACACCAGCGCCAGCGCCTGCTGACCGGGGCTCTGACTGTTGTGTGTGTTGTTACCTGGTCGAGCGCGCACGTGTGCAGCAGCAGGTCGGGGCGCACGTCGCGGCGCCGCTTGAGGCGCACGATGTTGTCCGAGTGGCCCCACGACACCAGCGCCAGCGCCTGCTGACCGGGGCTCTGACTGTTGTGTGTGTTGTTACCTGGTCGAGCGCGCACGTGTGCAGCAGCAGGTCGGGGCGCACGTCGCGGCGCCGCTTGAGGCGCACGATGTTGTCCGAGTGGCCCCACGACACCAGCGCCAGCGCCTGCTGACCGGGGCTCTGACTGTTGTGTGTGTTGTTACCTGGTCGAGCGCGCACGTGTGCAGCAGCAGGTCGGGGCGCACGTCGCGGCGCCGCTTGAGGCGCACGATGTTGTCCGAGTGGCCCCACGACACCAGCGCCAGCGCCTGCTGACCGGGGCTCTGACTGTTGTGTGTGTTGTTACCTGGTCGAGCGCGCACGTGTGCAGCAGCAGGTCGGGGCGCACGTCGCGGCGCCGCTTGAGGCGCACGATGTTGTCCGAGTGGCCCCACGACACCAGCGCCAGCGCCTGCTGACCGGGGCTCTGACTGTTGTGTGTGTTGTTACCTGGTCGAGCGCGCACGTGTGCAGCAGCAGGTCGGGGCGCACGTCGCGGCGCCGCTTGAGGCGCACGATGTTGTCCGAGTGGCCCCACGACACCAGCGCCAGCGCCTGCTGACCGGGGCTCTGACTGTTGTGTGTGTTGTTACCTGGTCGAGCGCGCACGTGTGCAGCAGCAGGTCGGGGCGCACGTCGCGGCGCCGCTTGAGGCGCACGATGTTGTCCGAGTGGCCCCACGACACCAGCGCCAGCGCCTGCTGACCGGGGCTCTGACTGTTGTGTGTGTTGTTACCTGGTCGAGCGCGCACGTGTGCAGCAGCAGGTCGGGGCGCACGTCGCGGCGCCGCTTGAGGCGCACGATGTTGTCCGAGTGGCCCCACGACACCAGCGCCAGCGCCTGCTGACCGGGGCTCTGACTGTTGTGTGTGTTGTTACCTGGTCGAGCGCGCACGTGTGCAGCAGCAGGTCGGGGCGCACGTCGCGGCGCCGCTTGAGGCGCACGATGTTGTCCGAGTGGCCCCACGACACCAGCGCCAGCGCCTGCTGACCGGGGCTCTGACTGTTGTGTGTGTTGTTACCTGGTCGAGCGCGCACGTGTGCAGCAGCAGGTCGGGGCGCACGTCGCGGCGCCGCTTGAGGCGCACGATGTTGTCCGAGTGGCCCCACGACACCAGCGCCAGCGCCTGCTGACCGGGGCTCTGACTGTTGTGTGTGTTGTTACCTGGTCGAGCGCGCACGTGTGCAGCAGCAGGTCGGGGCGCACGTCGCGGCGCCGCTTGAGGCGCACGATGTTGTCCGAGTGGCCCCACGACACCAGCGCCAGCGCCTGCTGACCGGGGCTCTGACTGTTGTGTGTGTTGTTACCTGGTCGAGCGCGCACGTGTGCAGCAGCAGGTCGGGGCGCACGTCGCGGCGCCGCTTGAGGCGCACGATGTTGTCCGAGTGGCCCCACGACACCAGCGCCAGCGCCTGCTGACCGGGGCTCTGACTGTTGTGTGTGTTGTTACCTGGTCGAGCGCGCACGTGTGCAGCAGCAGGTCGGGGCGCACGTCGCGGCGCCGCTTGAGGCGCACGATGTTGTCCGAGTGGCCCCACGACACCAGCGCCAGCGCCTGCTGACCGGGGCTCTGACTGTTGTGTGTGTTGTTACCTGGTCGAGCGCGCACGTGTGCAGCAGCAGGTCGGGGCGCACGTCGCGGCGCCGCTTGAGGCGCACGATGTTGTCCGAGTGGCCCCACGACACCAGCGCCAGCGCCTGCTGACCGGGGCTCTGACTGTTGTGTGTGTTGTTACCTGGTCGAGCGCGCACGTGTGCAGCAGCAGGTCGGGGCGCACGTCGCGGCGCCGCTTGAGGCGCACGATGTTGTCCGAGTGGCCCCACGACACCAGCGCCAGCGCCTGCTGACCGGGGCTCTGACTGTTGTGTGTGTTGTTACCTGGTCGAGCGCGCACGTGTGCAGCAGCAGGTCGGGGCGCACGTCGCGGCGCCGCTTGAGGCGCACGATGTTGTCCGAGTGGCCCCACGACACCAGCGCCAGCGCCTGCTGACCGGGGCTCTGACTGTTGTGTGTGTTGTTACCTGGTCGAGCGCGCACGTGTGCAGCAGCAGGTCGGGGCGCACGTCGCGGCGCCGCTTGAGGCGCACGATGTTGTCCGAGTGGCCCCACGACACCAGCGCCAGCGCCTGCTGACCGGGGTTCTGACTGTTGCTGGGGGCTTCTCCTGGAATACAATCAATATTTAGATGCAAAACTTTTTTTTTTTTAATTGCCCTCATTGAACTTAAATTTTATGTAAAAAATATAAGTTCAATGCGGAAACGAGAGCCATTGACTTATTTGAAAGCTTCCAAATATTGGTTATAAATATCACTAAGCGATACTGAAATAAGTGCCGAAAAAAGACAAGCTGTTTTGTCATCAGCGCTTGTCTCAGGACTGAAAGTTGAAAATCCAAGAACACGCTAAGAAACTTTTACAGTTTTTGCCTTCTCATGGAAAACTAATTTTCAAAAAATGAAAACCGATTTCAAAAACTGAAAAATAACTTTAGCTGAAAAATAACTTTAGCTTCTGAAGTCGGTGACCTTTGTTTGATTTTTTTTTTTGTCACCGATTTTACCGACTTTGCCGACAACAGGGTTATCTATAGTGCTGTCATAATTCTTTTTGCCCTAATCATCATTTGTCAGAATGATAATTTACCAGAATTTCATATCACATAATATCATATGCCATTAAGTTGAAATCCCTAAATATAAAATGCCCTAAATCCGTTTGTCATAAGTATTATAATCAATAATATACAAGACATAAAAACGTTTTCAATAAAAGTCATAAGTCCTATTCTTAGAACTAATTTGTATTACAAAGTTTTTGCAATGAACTTCTGTCAGGCGTTACATACATAGATAAGAGCACACAATATTTTTTCTTCTGCCGACTTGTTTTGAGATATGTACTTCACTTTGATAAGTTGTTTTGTTCAAAGTAGCAGGATAAATACGTTTTTGTTTTATAATATACAAACAAGCAAGCATGCGGCACGCATGTAGCAAGCATGCGGCAAGCATACAGCAAGCATGCAGCAAGCAAGCATGCAAGCAAGCGTGCAGCATGCAAGCAAGCATACAATATGCAAGCAAGCATGTAGCATGCAAACGAGCAAACATCATGCAGCAGGCATGGTTTCTGTCACGGCTCCGGCGCTGCGGGGCTCCGGCGGGCTCACGCGAGCTTATCGTCGCAGATGTGTTTAACGCTCACCACGTTCAGTTCGGCTTGCTGCGCGCTCCGCCGCGGCGAGTGTTACAACCACCTGCTCCTCAGCTCGCGGCCCGCCTCGCCCCGCCTCGCCCCGCCTCGCCCCGCAGCGACAAGCGATTTTAAATTACACTCTTGGTGTAGGGCAGACAAGACTACGTGGAGTCGGATTTACAGCGATTCGTTTCTGTCACATAAACCTAACTTTTAGGGATTTTTTAGCGACTAACAATTTATAAATGACCATTCGGAATCATACACATTATGTGATACAATACTTAGGACATACGACTTTATGTCATGTAAAATTAAGAGATTCAATTATTATGGTATTCGATATTATAACATAATAGTATTAGAAGAAAAGTTAGTTATGTAAAACAAAATTTCGATATTTTGAACATTATGGTTACTGAAGCAAACGTGTTATGGATAATGATTTTCAGACAAAAAAAACTTAGGACAAGCAAGGGAGTACCATTAGACAGACATGAGATTTCAGCAAGTTCATTTGCTTTTATTTATCGAGGAGATCCGTTGCCTATCGTCGAAGTTCTTCATCAGATTTTTACTAAATTGAAAGAGAAAATACTCCGAGAAAGTACTCTTTCTAAAACTATTCAAATCGCTTCAAGTGTGCCTATAAAATTGGAAGAGTTCCCTCTATTTCTCCAGGATCCCATCATTCAATCTTGACTTGATGATTATGGGACTTGGGCTGACGAGCAAGTGTTGATTCGTAGCCTTATTTGAGTAGGCTAAGTCGTAAGTTTGAGGTGCTGAAGTCTGACCGTGCATGGCGAGTAGCGCGGTGGCCCGACTGGCCACGGCCACCGAGCGCGACTGCGGCAGAGTCTGCAGCAGCGTCGCGCCCGCCAGCGTGCGCCGCCACACCGCTACCGGCGCGCCCAGTGCCGGCGACCCGCAGTACCGGCCCCAGCGAGCGCCGGACACGCCTGCCCACACACCCACCTGCACCGACTTACATACATGACAAACAAGAACAGTTCGTTCCCAATCAGACTAATGAGGTCGAGCCACTTTGACATATAAAATGACATTATCAGAGTTTGTACCGATGACGATGGGGGTACCTGGTCGGTGTCGTGCAGCGTGAGGTCGTGCGCGGCGTGCGGATGCGGGTTGCGCGTCAGCTGGCGCGGCGCCTGGCCGTACGTGCGCACCATGGCCGCCGCCGCCGTACGATCTACCTCCTCCTCCAGCGCAGACGGGTCGAACCCGTAATATGTCTGCTCAACAATAAACATAATCACTTAACTACAGGGACAGCGCTGCTGACCGTATCGTCGATGCTCCCGAGTGTTATCACTTCCGCTCTGTTAGTCGCTCTACGAGATGACGGTTCTGAGCGACAGAAATAGATGAAAATTCAACTCCGGGCTGCCAAATGAGCCGCAACCTTTACATCACTAACCACACACGTCGACAGCATGATGGTGGTTATATAACATGACGTACTTTAAACTTAGTGTATAATATCTCTCTTTTATAAAAATAAACATGTCATTTTTGGAATAAGTTTTTCGCGTGTGTTCTGTTGAAAAGGAAGTTTGTTCGGTTAGACGAGACGGCATTTTCTCGGTGTGCATATGCCGTGAGTCTGTTAACAAATAGAGTTGCGTAGAACTCACACAGGCCGGGAAGACGTTGATGGCGTCGAGCGCGGGCTGGCCGGTCTGCTTGTAGCCGAACACCAGGTCGATCCAGTGCGGCAGGCGCTCGCTGACGTGCGCGGCCTCCAGCGCCTGGCGGTGGATGAGCGTGAACAGTCGCGCGTCCGGCGCCCACGCCGGCAGCTCCACGTCGTCCACCGACGCGCCGCACTGCCGCGTGCCCAGGTTCAGACCTGGACAGTAACCATACTTTCTTGTATCTTTTTATTTAAGGATCTCCAAAAAAGATAATTTTACACAACGCATTATTAGTTCATGGACACTATATCAGGCCTATTGGCTATAACAGTCCTGTCAATGATGATGGATTGATCCCAGTACAGTGTGATACTGCCATTATCGAGAACTGGGTCGAGCACATACTGTAAGGTCCCGCAGTAGTTGGTACCTTACACTTGTAGTTTTAAGTAAGAAGTGGTAAGTCAGTACTCGGAGTTAGGCGAGTTGAGGTAAACACACACAGACTTGGTAACACTAAAGGTTTATTAGAGTACCGATCACAACAAAGTAAAAGTGGGTTGGATGCTAATCCGCGGTGTTCGCGTAAGTATGTAATTTGTCAATTAACTTAAAATCATATTAAACATTGTTTTAAATACCAAAGAGAAAAGTAGGTTGCTGCGTTTGCAGCATGACGGAATGTACGTAAACCGTACATGCTCCCGAGGGAAAAGGCGGGATGAGCATCCAGTACATAAAACGTTTTAAAGTAAAAATTCCAAAACGCAATAATAGAAAGTATAGACCGTATAAAAGTAGGTTAAGTAAGTAAAAATATAAAAGTAAGACATCCCAGAACGTCACAATAAAAACTAAAGACAGTAAAGTAAACATTAGTAAGTAAGTAAAATTAAACATGTACACATAAAAACAATAAGCTTTACTGCTCCTCAAAGTGAAACAGTTGTTTCGGCCTCGCGTCGCTGTATAGTGGCTCCGGCGGTGTCGAATTTATTATAATATTATAATATAGCAGGGCACTTCCGATTCCACAAGGTTATATTTTAGAGCAAGTTGTTGATGGATAATTCTGGCAACAAGGTTGTGTCTATGCAAGTACTCTCCATTAGCTAGACGAGAACACCCGGAGATAATGTGACGGATTGATTCGCCTGGACGGTGGCATGCCCGACATATAAGACAATTAATTATTTACAGAATAATAAGTGTCCAGGATATGCCGGACGTTTGGGGCATCAGCCGAGAATTTCAAATATTGATTTAACGTCGGAGCGAGACTTTTTTCATGCGCTGCCATCGACGATCCTGTGGGTATGGCTTAAGGTGGACGCACACTTATCCGCGTTGAAAGATGTTTTTGTCATCCGTATAACGTCATCTATTCGTCCGATTCGACGCGGATAAGTGTGCGAGGTTTCATAGGATTTTCACATAAGTAATTCTAAAATTCGATTCCTTCGGCTCTGATAAATGCGTTCACCTTTAATCATCATCTGCCAATTATGATGTAGAGGTGGTGTTTCCAAAACATCATAAAAATATTGTTCATAACTCTAATAATATACCTAACACATTAAACTATAGCGACGAACCATTACTCACTGGAGATTCTATTTGTGAGGCTTTTTCGTCCTATTTTATGTCTACTTTCCTCAACCCCGCTTCGTCTAATACTCCCCGTCCACCTCCTGTTCTCCCTTTCGGCACTAACAGTACTTCATCTGACATTTGTCACATAGAAGTGAATGTTGATATTGTGACCAGTTTACTTCGTAACTTGGATCCAGCTAAAGGTGCTGGCCCTGATAATATATCGGCTAAATTTCTAATTAAATGTGCGCCTTCCATTGCCCTACCTATCTCAATTTTGTTCTCAAAGTCTTTGACCCTAGGTGTTGTCCCCAAAATATGGAAAACTGCTTTTATTACACCCGTGCATAAGAAGGGGTCCAAAACCGAGATTACTAATTATAGGCCTATTTCCAAGTTGTGCATTATCGCTTAAATATTTGAAAGGATTGTCTATGACTTTGATCCATTCACACTTAGTGTGAATTCGGCCAGAAGGTGCTTAAGCCTCAAATTTTTCAAGTAGCCGTAGGTTTTATTGTTTGTTTTGGTTTTTACAACTTTTTTATTTTTTTTCTCACTTATATCAAAGCTATGTGTTTTGTGTTTTTGTGCTTACACCATAAATAACTATAATACGTCTATACGTGAGGACTTGTAATTGGCTTTCGAGTGACTATGATTTCCTTTTTTTTTTTCTGTATTTATTAGCTGTAAGTCTTCCATGTATTATATAAATAAATAAATAAAATACCTTCGTTATTGTGGAAGAGCTCGGGCAGGTAGAACATCTCGGGGATGAGCTCCTTGACGTCGGTAGGTGAGTCGTTGGTGATCAGTCGCCAGGTGGTCGCCAGGGAGTGGAACGTGCGGTCTGGCATGTCGAAGTTATTGTCTGCAAGGAGGAACAGAACTGTGAACAAGTGTGTGTGTGTATACTCAAAAACTATGTACGACTGATGTCAGTGTTAACATATTTATAGCACATGTTTACTACTTGGGAAGAGGCCCAAGATACCAAAAGAATTTTTCGTGATTTCTCTAAGGCATTTGATAACGTAAATCATGACACTCTACTTTTGAAAGTTGATAATTACTGACTAGGTAAGCTTGCGCTTAGCTTAATGTAATCTTATTAGAATTTTAACAGCAAAAGTTCAAGTAGAAGATACAACTTAGAGTTAAGTTCAGCAGCAGATGATGTAAGTTTGTAAGGATGGATGGATGGATATTTGTTACTCCTTCACGCAAAAACTACTGAACGGATTTGGATGAAATTTATCACACACATAGTTTATAACTTTGGATTAAAATATAGTATAATTGTTATCCCGGTAGTATGATTCAATGGGACAATAATCGTACATCACACAGGCTAAGCAGCGGACGCACTGTGCTGATGTAGATACCAAGAGGCTAGTCTAGTTTAGGTCCCTCATGAGTGTGCACACAGGACGATGATTACCTTGGTAGTTGAGGAACAGCTCCGTGAAGGGCGGTATGCGCACCAGGTAGTGCAGCACTCCGCCGGAGTTGGAGTACAGGTCCCTCATGAGTGTGCACACAGGACGATGATTACCTTGGTAGTTGAGGAACAGCTCCGTGAAGGGCGGTATGCGCACCAGGTAGTGCAGCACTCCGCCGGAGTTGGAGTACAGGTCCCTCATGAGTGTGCACACAGGACGATGATTACCTTGGTAGTTGAGGAACAGCTCCGTGAAGGGCGGTATGCGCACCAGGTAGTGCAGCACTCCGCCGGAGTTGGAGTACAGGTCCCTCATGAGTGTGCACACAGGACGATGATTACCTTGGTAGTTGAGGAACAGCTCCGTGAAGGGCGGTATGCGCACCAGGTAGTGCAGCACTCCGCCGGAGTTGGAGTACAGGTCCCTCATGAGTGTGCACACAGGACGATGATTACCTTGGTAGTTGAGGAACAGCTCCGTGAAGGGCGGTATGCGCACCAGGTAGTGCAGCACTCCGCCGGAGTTGGAGTACAGGTCCCTCATGAGTGTGCACACAGGACGATGATTACCTTGGTAGTTGAGGAACAGCTCCGTGAAGGGCGGTATGCGCACCAGGTAGTGCAGCACTCCGCCGGAGTTGGAGTACAGGTCCCTCATGAGTGTGCACACAGGACGATGATTACCTTGGTAGTTGAGGAACAGCTCCGTGAAGGGCGGTATGCGCACCAGGTAGTGCAGCACTCCGCCGGAGTTGGAGTACAGGTCCCTCATGAGTGTGCACACAGGACGATGATTACCTTGGTAGTTGAGGAACAGCTCCGTGAAGGGCGGTATGCGCACCAGGTAGTGCAGCACTCCGCCGGAGTTGGAGTACAGGTCCCTCATGAGTGTGCACACAGGACGATGATTACCTTGGTAGTTGAGGAACAGCTCCGTGAAGGGCGGTATGCGCACCAGGTAGTGCAGCACTCCGCCGGAGTTGGAGTACAGGTCCCTCATGAGTGTGCACACAGGACGATGATTACCTTGGTAGTTGAGGAACAGCTCCGTGAAGGGCGGTATGCGCACCAGGTAGTGCAGCACTCCGCCGGAGTTGGAGTACAGGTCCCTCATGAGTGTGCACACAGGACGATGATTACCTTGGTAGTTGAGGAACAGCTCCGTGAAGGGCGGTATGCGCACCAGGTAGTGCAGCACTCCGCCGGAGTTGGAGTACAGGTCCCTCATGAGTGTGCACACAGGACGATGATTACCTTGGTAGTTGAGGAACAGCTCCGTGAAGGGCGGTATGCGCACCAGGTAGTGCAGCACTCCGCCGGAGTTGGAGTACAGGTCCCTCATGAGTGTGCACACAGGACGATGATTACCTTGGTAGTTGAGGAACAGCTCCGTGAAGGGCGGTATGCGCACCAGGTAGTGCAGCACTCCGCCGGAGTTGGAGTACAGGTCCCTCATGAGTGTGCACACAGGACGATGATTACCTTGGTAGTTGAGGAACAGCTCCGTGAAGGGCGGTATGCGCACCAGGTAGTGCAGCACTCCGCCGGAGTTGGAGTACAGGTCCCTCATGAGTGTGCACACAGGACGATGATTACCTTGGTAGTTGAGGAACAGCTCCGTGAAGGGCGGTATGCGCACCAGGTAGTGCAGCACTCCGCCGGAGTTGGAGTACAGGTCCCTCATGAGTGTGCACACAGGACGATGATTACCTTGGTAGTTGAGGAACAGCTCCGTGAAGGGCGGTATGCGCACCAGGTAGTGCAGCACTCCGCCGGAGTTGGAGTACAGCGACGCGTAGTGATGTGGCTGACGAGACAGCAGCGGGCTGCAGCCCTCGCGACGAGCTGCTTTTAGGTCCTGACCAAGTAGATTACATGGTTTAGTTTAAAGCCGCGCTATTGCGATATGAGTTCTTAGCATATTTGGTATTGGGACGTAGAAACGCAAAAACGTGTCTCGTGTGGGGGAGGCTCTAAAGGTATCATTCTACCAATCATGATTCTACACGGTCTTGACTTGTGACGACAAATAAATAAATAAAACTGAAATTAAGTATGACAAATAGAGAAAAGTGCTGTAAGTAATTTTTGTAAGGGAATTTTCCTTGGTGTAATATTTATTTGTGTACATACAAAAATATACTTGATAGAAAATCGACATACAAGTTGAAATTTTTAAGTACACAAAAATAGACAGACTGTGACGACCTATTGACCTAAAAAAAACATAACTTAAACAGCAACAAAAAAAGTAACTCACGTTATAAATATTAATATAATGCTGCTCTCTGTTCTTATTCTGCACCGCCATGGGTTTGCTGAGGTCCCTGAAGGAGGCGGGGTCGTTGAGGTCCAGTATGCGCGAGGTGTAGTCTGCGATGACGAAGGGCAGCACGGGGTACTGCATGAGGTCGTTGTAGGAGCGCCCGCCCAGACCGTTCAGTCTCATCAGGTACTCCCAGTTCGTGATGCTGCCGTTACGCCACTGCGTCATGGCGTCGTTTAATGTGTCGGGCTCGATTCTACACGAAAAGTATTTAAAACGGTTACACGGTTAACGGTTACACATAAACAATATGAAGATTTTTTTTCTCAATTTGACATTCTCATTTTGTATAACCTACTTCCTATCTTACTCCTCAGCTATAATTTTCTGAATAATTTCGTTGCGAAATCCAAGTCACTTATTGATTAAGTCGAGCTTCGTTATCTCGGTGCTGTTCTGGTGGTCGCCACTGTTGATGTTGGCACACAGGAGTTAGTGTTTTGGGAATAGTGTGGCGGGGTTGTCCCAACAAAGAAAACAAATATGCTAAAGTGCCACTAAAGGTTTAACAATGGATATGTGATTATGTGTATCTAATCAGTAAGTGGGTGACGGAATTGGAGATCGCGTATCAGTACCTGGCCGGTGGGTGGTGTGTGTTGGCCAGAGCCTTAAGGAAGGCGGCGCGCTCGTGCGTGTCGCTGAAGGCCAGCATGTGTGCGTGTCCCGAGCTCAGGAACAGCTCCACCGCGCGCTCCTGCAGGCACCAGCGACGCGTCGCCACCTGGACAACGTTAACTTTGAGTACGTATTTCAAGTTCCTATTGAAGACCTGTGATAGACAGCGGTTTAAAGTTTTAATGAATTGGAATTTTCTGGTCCAATCGCGGCTTAGAACAGCATAATTGTTTTGAGTTTTCTGTTTGTACCTGCAGCACATCCTCCAGCGCCCAGGAGTGCGCTTGCGGCGCGGCCTGCACCTCGGGTACGTACAGGCGGTCCTTGCGGCGCGGCAGCGCGGGCGGCGCGTCGTCCGGCACGAAGTGGATGCACTGGTCCGTCAGCAGCAGCTCGCCGTCCAGCTCGGCCTCCACCGTGACGCAGGTGGCGCGCGCCATGTGCGCCACGGTCTCGTGCAGCTGCAGGCGCGCCACCAGCCCCGAGCGCACCGCGCACCACCCGCCCACCACGCTGCGCAGCGGGGCCCCGCCCGACCCCAGCTCTGGGGAGGAACAGTGCCACTGCTGTCACATCTGTATGCAACATGTGCGGCTTGCCTAACTTAACGCGAGATGTGTGCTGAACGCAAAATTGGGTTACTTTCGAAACTGTGCCAGAAGAGACATAAACATGAATAAGCATTGTATGGTCCCGAAGTAGTTGGTACCTTACACTTGCAGTTAAAGTTAGAAGTGACAAGTAAGTAAGTATTTTGAGTTAAGCGAGTTTACGTTAACAAACACAGATTTGATAACACTAGAAGTATATGGGCCTTCGAGCCGCATAAATGAATCCGGCTCGAGGGACCATTACATGTAAGATCAAGTTGTAGTTGGTACGTTGCTCTCGCAGTTTAAATTAGAAGTGGCAAGTAAGTATTTTGAGTTAGGTGAGTTTACGTAAACAAACACAGATTTGGTAAAACTAAAAGTTTAATAGATGTGCCAATCACAACTAAATGAGAGTACATGCTTATCCGCGGTGGTCGCGTAAATAATTTATCAACTAAATTAAAATTATATCAAACATTGTTATAAATACGAAACAGAAAGTAGGTTGCTGCGTTTGCAGCCGGTCGGTGTGTATGTAAACCGTACAAGCAGAATCAAATTAAAATTCTCGCATGTGATATTCAAAATTGTTATTCACAGCCCTTCTTTTTGACTTTGCCGTAGTTGGGTAAAAAATAGTTTTGTGATTGCATCATTTAAAATTTTATAGCAAACTCTACTACTAGTCATCGTTGACTCTGTTATCAGCTCATAATTTTATTATAAGTGTATTTCAATTTGTCTTCTTTCTTTCAAATTCAAAATCATTTATTTCAATCCCTTTAATATCATAATTATGCACAGATTCGATATAATTAACAATTACAAAATTAAAATTTCAATCAGTACATACTAAAATAATCAATGAAATAATATTAATTAAAAATAAAATTCCAAATTTATCGTTTCGAGATAACTTAAAAGCCATGTGCTAGATGGATCATCCGATAGGCAAAAATGTCGTAGTTTCATTCCCTATTTAATCTCTAAAGAGGAGAACTTTCTACAATCTCGAAATATTATACTTGAACCCAAGTTTAGGCTGTCATTTATCTGTCAGTGAATGAATGAATAGATATGATTTTTCAGATGGTAAACCTGTATTTTTGAAAGACATGAAGTAAGCAGTGAGACAGAACACTTACCGGCCTTGTGTCGTTGCTGCGGCTTGAGGAACTTGTCAGGAATGTGCAGGTGCGCACGACGCAGTCGCACGCGCACGCGGCCCGGGCCCTCCATGGCGTCCAGCTGCCACGAGCGCGGGTACGAGCGCGGCGAGTGCCACACCGCTGTCATCAAACATCTCACATCAACTCATGTCTTATCAAACCGATACTACTTTGTTACATCTACGATTATTGGACGTCAAACATTCGAAACTCCTCCAAAAACTGACGTAACTCAGTACTTTCCGTAAAAAGTTTCGCTTGAGCCATTCGATGAATCATTTTTTTTGTTTTCACTATAGAGAACGGATAATTGATTGAAGCTGAGTGGTTTATTATCTATAAACCTAATATTTCTTTGTTGTGACAGTTTTTCACCCGACAAGCAATAAGAAACTTCCCCAAACGTCCACACTTCACCACCTCTAAGTAGCAAGTTCGTAATAAATAGATCGCCTATCTATACATTTAATAAAACAGTAAAAAAACTGTCTGTACATTGAATATATTAAAAAAAAATAATTGAGGGGGGTTTAGAAACAGTAATAGAGCACGATCCAAAAAAAAAATCTATCTGTTTGTCTGTTTGTTTGTACACGATAATCTTCGGAACCACTGGACGGATTTGAATATTTTTTTTTGTTGTATAGATATTAAGTCTGGGCAACATATGGCGTGCTCTGCATGAAGTAGTTCTCCTTGTTTGTGTTTGCTTACCCTGCTCGTGCGTGTAGGTGTCTATGAGACGCTGCCAGGCCTGCTGCGCGGCGGCGTGGCTGGCGTGCGCTGCATGAAGTAGTTCTCTGTGTTTGTGTTTGCTTACCCTGCTCGTGCGTGTAGGTGTCTATGAGACGCTGCCAGGCCTGCTGCGCGGCGGCGTGGCTGGCGTGCGCTGCATGAAGTAGTTCTCTGTGTTTGTGTTTGCTTACCCTGCTCGTGCGTGTAGGTGTCTATGAGACGCTGCCAGGCCTGCTGCGCGGCGGCGTGGCTGGCGTGCGCTGCATGAAGTAGTTCTCTGTGTTTGTGTTTGCTTACCCTGCTCGTGCGTGTAGGTGTCTATGAGACGCTGCCAGGCCTGCTGCGCGGCGGCGTGGCTGGCGTGCGCTGCATGAAGTAGTTCTCTGTGTTTGTGTTTGCTTACCCTGCTCGTGCGTGTAGGTGTCTATGAGACGCTGCCAGGCCTGCTGCGCGGCGGCGTGGCTGGCGTGCGCTGCATGAAGTAGTTCTCTGTGTTTGTGTTTGCTTACCCTGCTCGTGCGTGTAGGTGTCTATGAGACGCTGCCAGGCCTGCTGCGCGGCGGCGTGGCTGGCGTGCGCTGCATGAAGTAGTTCTCTGTGTTTGTGTTTGCTTACCCTGCTCGTGCGTGTAGGTGTCTATGAGACGCTGCCAGGCCTGCTGCGCGGCGGCGTGGCTGGCGTGCGCTGCATGAAGTAGTTCTCTGTGTTTGTGTTTGCTTACCCTGCTCGTGCGTGTAGGTGTCTATGAGACGCTGCCAGGCCTGCTGCGCGGCGGCGTGGCTGGCGTGCGCTGCATGAAGTAGTTCTCTGTGTTTGTGTTTGCTTACCCTGCTCGTGCGTGTAGGTGTCTATGAGACGCTGCCAGGCCTGCTGCGCGGCGGCGTGGCTGGCGTGCGCTGCATGAAGTAGTTCTCTGTGTTTGTGTTTGCTTACCCTGCTCGTGCGTGTAGGTGTCTATGAGACGCTGCCAGGCCTGCTGCGCGGCGGCGTGGCTGGCGTGCGCTGCATGAAGTAGTTCTCTGTGTTTGTGTTTGCTTACCCTGCTCGTGCGTGTAGGTGTCTATGAGACGCTGCCAGGCCTGCTGCGCGGCGGCGTGGCTGGCGTGCGCTGCATGAAGTAGTTCTCTGTGTTTGTGTTTGCTTACCCTGCTCGTGCGTGTAGGTGTCTATGAGACGCTGCCAGGCCTGCTGCGCGGCGGCGTGGCTGGCGTGCGCTGCATGAAGTAGTTCTCTGTGTTTGTGTTTGCTTACCCTGCTCGTGCGTGTAGGTGTCTATGAGACGCTGCCAGGCCTGCTGCGCGGCGGCGTGGCTGGCGTGCGCTGCATGAAGTAGTTCTCTGTGTTTGTGTTTGCTTACCCTGCTCGTGCGTGTAGGTGTCTATGAGACGCTGCCAGGCCTGCTGCGCGGCGGCGTGGCTGGCGTGCGCTGCATGAAGTAGTTCTCTGTGTTTGTGTTTGCTTACCCTGCTCGTGCGTGTAGGTGTCTATGAGACGCTGCCAGGCCTGCTGCGCGGCGGCGTGGCTGGCGTGCGCTGCATGAAGTAGTTCTCTGTGTTTGTGTTTGCTTACCCTGCTCGTGCGTGTAGGTGTCTATGAGACGCTGCCAGGCCTGCTGCGCGGCGGCGTGGCTGGCGTGCGCTGCATGAAGTAGTTCTCTGTGTTTGTGTTTGCTTACCCTGCTCGTGCGTGTAGGTGTCTATGAGACGCTGCCAGGCCTGCTGCGCGGCGGCGTGGCTGGCGTGCGCTGCATGAAGTAGTTCTCTGTGTTTGTGTTTGCTTACCCTGCTCGTGCGTGTAGGTGTCTATGAGACGCTGCCAGGCCTGCTGCGCGGCGGCGTGGCTGGCGTGCGCTGCATGAAGTAGTTCTCTGTGTTTGTGTTTGCTTACCCTGCTCGTGCGTGTAGGTGTCTATGAGACGCTGCCAGGCCTGCTGCGCGGCGGCGTGGCTGGCGTGCGCTGCATGAAGTAGTTCTCTGTGTTTGTGTTTGCTTACCCTGCTCGTGCGTGTAGGTGTCTATGAGACGCTGCCAGGCCTGCTGCGCGGCGGCGTGGCTGGCGTGCGCTGCATGAAGTAGTTCTCTGTGTGTTGTGTTTGCTTACCCTGCTCGTGCGTGTAGGTGTCTATGAGACGCTGCCAGGCCTGCTGCGCGGCGGCGTGGCTGGCGTGCGCTGCATGAAGTAGTTCTCTGTGTTTGTGTTTGCTTACCCTGCTCGTGCGTGTAGGTGTCTATGAGACGCTGCCAGGCCTGCTGCGCGGCGGCGTGGCTGGCGTGCGCTGCATGAAGTAGTTCTCTGTGTTTGTGTTTGCTTACCCTGCTCGTGCGTGTAGGTGTCTATGAGACGCTGCCAGGCCTGCTGCGCGGCGGCGTGGCTGGCGTGCGCTGCATGAAGTAGTTCTCTGTGTTTGTGTTTGCTTACCCTGCTCGTGCGTGTAGGTGTCTATGAGACGCTGCCAGGCCTGCTGCGCGGCGGCGTGGCTGGCGTGCGCTGCATGAAGTAGTTCTCTGTGTGTTGTGTTTGCTTACCCTGCTCGTGCGTGTAGGTGTCTATGAGACGCTGCCAGGCCTGCTGCGCGGCGGCGTGGCTGGCGTGCGCTGCATGAAGTAGTTCTCTGTGTTTGTGTTTGCTTACCCTGCTCGTGCGTGTAGGTGTCTATGAGACGCTGCCAGGCCTGCTGCGCGGCGGCGTGGCTGGCGTGCGCTGCATGAAGTAGTTCTCTGTGTTTGTGTTTGCTTACCCTGCTCGTGCGTGTAGGTGTCTATGAGACGCTGCCAGGCCTGCTGCGCGGCGGCGTGGCTGGCGTGCGCTGCATGAAGTAGTTCTCTGTGTTTGTGTTTGCTTACCCTGCTCGTGCGTGTAGGTGTCTATGAGACGCTGCCAGGCCTGCTGCGCGGCGGCGTGGCTGGCGTGCGCTGCATGAAGTAGTTCTCTGTGTTTGTGTTTGCTTACCCTGCTCGTGCGTGTAGGTGTCTATGAGACGCTGCCAGGCCTGCTGCGCGGCGGCGTGGCTGGCGTGCGCTGCATGAAGTAGTTCTCTGTGTTTGTGTTTGCTTACCCTGCTCGTGCGTGTAGGTGTCTATGAGACGCTGCCAGGCCTGCTGCGCGGCGGCGTGGCTGGCGTGCGCTGCATGAAGTAGTTCTCTGTGTTTGTGTTTGCTTACCCTGCTCGTGCGTGTAGGTGTCTATGAGACGCTGCCAGGCCTGCTGCGCGGCGGCGTTGCTGGCGTGCGCTGCATGAAGTAGTTCTCTGTGTTTGTGTTTGCTTACCCTGCTCGTGCGTGTAGGTGTCTATGAGACGCTGCCAGGCCTGCTGCGCGGCGGCGTGGCTGGCGTGCGCTGCATGAAGTAGTTCTCTGTGTTTGTGTTTGCTTACCCTGCTCGTGCGTGTAGGTGTCTATGAGACGCTGCCAGGCCTGCTGCGCGGCGGCGTGGCTGGCGTGCGCTGCATGAAGTAGTTCTCTGTGTTTGTGTTTGCTTACCCTGCTCGTGCGTGTAGGTGTCTATGAGACGCTGCCAGGCCTGCTGCGCGGCGGCGTGGCTGGCGTGCGCTGCATGAAGTAGTTCTCTGTGTTTGTGTTTGCTTACCCTGCTCGTGCGTGTAGGTGTCTATGAGACGCTGCCAGGCCTGCTGCGCGGCGGCGTGGCTGGCGTGCGCTGCATGAAGTAGTTCTCTGTGTTTGTGTTTGCTTACCCTGCTCGTGCGTGTAGGTGTCTATGAGACGCTGCCAGGCCTGCTGCGCGGCGGCGTGGCTGGCGTGCGCTGCATGAAGTAGTTCTCTGTGTTTGTGTTTGCTTACCCTGCTCGTGCGTGTAGGTGTCTATGAGACGCTGCCAGGCCTGCTGCGCGGCGGCGTGGCTGGCGTGCGCTGCATGAAGTAGTTCTCTGTGTTTGTGTTTGCTTACCCTGCTCGTGCGTGTAGGTGTCTATGAGACGCTGCCAGGCCTGCTGCGCGGCGGCGTGGCTGGCGTGCGCTGCATGAAGTAGTTCTCTGTGTTTGTGTTTGCTTACCCTGCTCGTGCGTGTAGGTGTCTATGAGACGCTGCCAGGCCTGCTGCGCGGCGGCGTGGCTGGCGTGCGCTGCATGAAGTAGTTCTCTGTGTTTGTGTTTGCTTACCCTGCTCGTGCGTGTAGGTGTCTATGAGACGCTGCCAGGCCTGCTGCGCGGCGGCGTGGCTGGCGTGCGCTGCATGAAGTAGTTCTCTGTGTTTGTGTTTGCTTACCCTGCTCGTGCGTGTAGGTGTCTATGAGACGCTGCCAGGCCTGCTGCGCGGCGGCGTGGCTGGCGTGCGCTGCATGAAGTAGTTCTCTGTGTTTGTGTTTGCTTACCCTGCTCGTGCGTGTAGGTGTCTATGAGACGCTGCCAGGCCTGCTGCGCGGCGGCGTGGCTGGCGTGCGCTGCATGAAGTAGTTCTCTGTGTTTGTGTTTGCTTACCCTGCTCGTGCGTGTAGGTGTCTATGAGACGCTGCCAGGCCTGCTGCGCGGCGGCGTGGCTGGCGTGCGCTGCATGAAGTAGTTCTCTGTGTTTGTGTTTGCTTACCCTGCTCGTGCGTGTAGGTGTCTATGAGACGCTGCCAGGCCTGCTGCGCGGCGGCGTGGCTGGCGTGCGCTGCATGAAGTAGTTCTCTGTGTTTGTGTTTGCTTACCCTGCTCGTGCGTGTAGGTGTCTATGAGACGCTGCCAGGCCTGCTGCGCGGCGGCGTGGCTGGCGTGCGCTGCATGAAGTAGTTCTCTGTGTTTGTGTTTGCTTACCCTGCTCGTGCGTGTAGGTGTCTATGAGACGCTGCCAGGCCTGCTGCGCGGCGGCGTGGCTGGCGTGCGCTGCATGAAGTAGTTCTCTGTGTTTGTGTTTGCTTACCCTGCTCGTGCGTGTAGGTGTCTATGAGACGCTGCCAGGCCTGCTGCGCGGCGGCGTGGCTGGCGTGCGCTGCATGAAGTAGTTCTCTGTGTTTGTGTTTGCTTACCCTGCTCGTGCGTGTAGGTGTCTATGAGACGCTGCCAGGCCTGCTGCGCGGCGGCGTGGCTGGCGTGCGCTGCATGAAGTAGTTCTCTGTGTTTGTGTTTGCTTACCCTGCTCGTGCGTGTAGGTGTCTATGAGACGCTGCCAGGCCTGCTGCGCGGCGGCGTGGCTGGCGTGCGCTGCATGAAGTAGTTCTCTGTGTTTGTGTTTGCTTACCCTGCTCGTGCGTGTAGGTGTCTATGAGACGCTGCCAGGCCTGCTGCGCGGCGGCGTGGCTGGCGTGCGCTGCATGAAGTAGTTCTCTGTGTTTGTGTTTGCTTACCCTGCTCGTGCGTGTAGGTGTCTATGAGACGCTGCCAGGCCTGCTGCGCGGCGGCGTGGCTGGCGTGCGCTGCATGAAGTAGTTCTCTGTGTTTGTGTTTGCTTACCCTGCTCGTGCGTGTAGGTGTCTATGAGACGCTGCCAGGCCTGCTGCGCGGCGGCGTGGCTGGCGTGCGCTGCATGAAGTAGTTCTCTGTGTTTGTGTTTGCTTACCCTGCTCGTGCGTGTAGGTGTCTATGAGACGCTGCCAGGCCTGCTGCGCGGCGGCGTGGCTGGCGTGCGCTGCATGAAGTAGTTCTCTGTGTTTGTGTTTGCTTACCCTGCTCGTGCGTGTAGGTGTCTATGAGACGCTGCCAGGCCTGCTGCGCGGCGGCGTGGCTGGCGTGCGCTGCATGAAGTAGTTCTCTGTGTTTGTGTTTGCTTACCCTGCTCGTGCGTGTAGGTGTCTATGAGACGCTGCCAGGCCTGCTGCGCGGCGGCGTGGCTGGCGTGCGCTGCATGAAGTAGTTCTCTGTGTTTGTGTTTGCTTACCCTGCTCGTGCGTGTAGGTGTCTATGAGACGCTGCCAGGCCTGCTGCGCGGCGGCGTGGCTGGCGTGTGTGCGCCTCAGATGCTCCATGAAGGCCTTGCGCTGCGAGTTCTGCGCGTCCACCACGCCGCGCGTCACCGACATCGCGCTCTCCGTCACCTTGCTGGCTAGGCCGTCCTTGCTCCACACCACTCTGTGCAATTAAAAGAATAAAACAATTTACAAAATGTCAATCGGTGCATTCTAAATCGTGCCATAATAGATTTGAGTAGGATAAAACTTGTAACGAGTCGAGAGTGAGCAGTTGAGGTGATCGTGCACACTGACTTGGCGATGAGGGAGGTGGTGCGGGCGGCCTGGCGCGCCCAGCGCTCCTCGTCGTGTCGCAGCAGCAGGGCGGCCTCGGGCGCCAGCTGGTCGCTGGGCACGCGCTCGCTGAGGCCGGCCTGCGTGCCCACGGCCCACGCGCGTGCCCAGTCCGTGATGGCCAGCTCCACCAGGGGGGCGCCGCTCTCCGCTGACCCGTGGATGTGCTTCAGCATTGTTAGGAGGTACACGGCTAGCTGACGGTGAGATAAGAAAAAACATAATAAAACTAGAATTCATAGAGACAATACCTATTATCCTAAGACATTTGTCAATTTATTTTATTCGATAATATTATATTGAATTAAGATTAAATTTAAAATGTCACATATCTTTCGTGATTAGAAAAATCCCGCGTTCATCCGTCTTCTGTGATTATCACAGAAGATATTTCGTAAGTGACATTTTTAAGTATAGTTATAAACCGTGAAACAAAATGTTTAATTAAATAAAGATTTTGTTGTGATTTTTAACAAAAATAAATAAATTCGAATAGGTAAATATAACAATTAGGTAAGGCTACCTTCCTGAGTTGCGCGGGGTCGGAGGGCGTGAGCACATGCAGGGCGGGCGCGGGCGCGTGGTAGAGCGCACGCAGCAGGGCGGGCTGCAGGCTGCGGGCCCCGCCGCACGGCGCGCCCGCCCACCACAACACCTCCAGCAGCGGCGACACCCAGTCCGCGCTACTCACCACCCACCACTTGGGGCGCGACGCCTGCGACCCGCTCACCGCTGCAGAACATACGAGTATGCCATACTACTTACTGACGCTCACAGAGATCTAACCGCTGATGTCACCCAGACTCGCTCACCTAACAAGAGCGTGGACAGCAACCTGTCCAGCAGCTGCGCGTCAGCGTGCAGCGGGTCGCGCGGCGAGTGCGAGACCAGGAAGTTGACCGCGCGCAGCACGGTGGACAGGTGCCGCGCCGCCAGCTCGCCGCGCTCGCTGCGGGACCCGCCCTCGCCGCCCAGCGACACCGCCGATGATAGCACTGCGAACACGGAAAAACAAAAATACCATAACCCAACCAAACTGGTGGTTGCATTTATGCTCGTGAAAAAAAACCATCGGTTCTTGTATTCCTCGCTCCGCTCAGGATTCTACTTTCGAATCCCGAGCGTAGCAAAGGATTAAATCATTTAATCATTTGTTAACATAGGTACAATAAATAGTTGTTTTAAAAGATTACAAGCGCGCTATGTTATGCCCGAAGGCGTACAAATATTTATAGAGATCATTGACATTAAAAATTTAAAAACCATGCTATGACCATTCTACTCTAAAATCCTTCACTGCTCTCGGGATCCAACTTAGTCCCCAGAATTAAATTCTATTTTTTTACTTCTGGTGTAATCTACTATTAAAACACATGTTACTGATTGATTACTATTATTCTGTATAAACCCACAGCACATGTCTATGACTAAATATTAGTAAATTAACTCCTAGTGTGGTAGTTAAATTCTACAAGGAACACAATCGTTCTAGGTGACGAGGCCAGCAAGTGCCAGTCAAAATTATACAATATCAGAATTTCAGTCGTCCGCATGGTGCCGGACGTAAAGAATAGCACCATCCCATATCTTCCCGTGGGTGTCGTAAGAGGCGACTAAGGGACTTACTAGAGAATGGGCAGCAGCGTTCTCTGTGCTTTTGTCAAGCGTGGCGATTATGGCAAAACCGTCCCAAATGGACACCGCATTAAATAAATGGCCCCTAGTGCCCGGCAGCCCGTCTACCCTCGACTACGGCACGAGGTTATGGCATGGCATGGGGTGCGAAGAATCCCCGGAAGGGATCCGGCTGCCTATACCAACGACTGGACTTGGCAACTTACAACACGCTCCGGACCGATGAGAAGATAGCGGAGCTCGAAGAGGAATTGAGCAGGTTGCGATGGAGTATTGTGGGATTATCTGAAGTCCGAAGAGAGGGGGAGGACACGATAATCCAAAATTCCGGCAACCTGCTTTATTTCCGAGAGGGTGACCCAGGGTGGTGTTGGGTTTATCGTCCACAAGCCCCTTGTGAACAACGTGGTGAAGATCGAGAGTGTGTCGACCAGGGTGGCGTATTCGGTTTGCCGAGGATATTGTGGTCTGGTGAGACCATGGAGGACCTCAGGACCTCAATAGAGCTTCCGAAAGAGTGGGTCTAAAAATGAACATGGACAAGACGAAGGTCATGTTGAATGCCCATGTCACACCCATTCCTATCAAGATCGGAGACTCTACACTCGAAATTGTAGACGATTAGGTATACCTAGGACAAACGGTCCAGTTAGGTAGGTCTAACTTCGAGAAAGAGGTCAATCGTCGAATCCGACTCGGCTGGGCAGCGTTCGGGAAGCTGCGCGGTATCTTCTCGTCCAACTTACCGCAGTCAGTCTGTCTCAAGACGAAAGTCTATGACCAGTGTGTGTTGCCAGTGATTACATACGGGACCGAAACGTGGTCGCTCACAATGGGCCTTATCAAAAGACTTAAAGTCACCCAAAGGGCAATGGAGAGGGCTATGCTCGGAGTTTCCTTGCGTGATCGAATCAGAAATGAAGACATCCGCAAGAGAACCAAGGTCACCGACGTAGCCCGAAGAATTGCTAAACTTAAGTGGCAGTGGGCAGGGCACATTGCTCGTAGAACAGATGGCCGTTGGGGCCGAAAAGTTCTGGAGTGGCGACCGCGAACCGGAAGGCGATGCGTTGGAAGGTGTCCACTAGGTGGACCGATGACCTGGTGAAGGTTGCGGGAATCCGGTGGAAGCGAGTCGCACGGGACCGGTCAATGTGGCGACACTTCGGGGAGGCCTATGTCCAGCAGTGGACGTCTTTCGGCTGAAATGATGATAATGATGATGATGAGAATTTCAGTCTACAAGTTATTCAGATGAACCTGTGGTAAATATTTAGTGTGAGCATGTAAGTTGTGTGCAGCTTATCCTTTAAGTGTTCTACTCGCACTACACATAATCTAGTACGGCCAACACATGTGGCCACATTGAATTGCATATTATGTAACATATTACGACCGTACGCAGTACTTACCCGTGGTAAAGTAGTTCTGTTTAGTTTGCGCGTTGTACGACGTGTGCAGCTTGTCCTCCAAGTGGTCTAGTTGCGCGTTGTACAGAGACCGCTGCGCGTCTCGAGCTACCCGCACCACAAGCGCGTCGCCTGATAACTCGATGTATGTCAGCATGTGATGTACTTCCGATATTGTCTGCCATTACAAATATGCATTTAATTCCTCACTATCATCGATGTATATTGTGTTTGTAAGACTATCAAGGATCAACAGTCATCAGGGACCGATTAATCTGCCGGTTGGACCTATAACTAATATATTTTACTAGCGGACGTCACGCGGTTTCACCCGCATAGTTCCTGTTCCCGTGGGAGTACAGGGATAAAATATAGCCTATGTTACTCAAGGTGAATGTAGCTTTCCAATGAAATATTTTATAAAATCGGCACAGTAGTTTTTGAGTTTATTGATTACAATATGCACAAAAATACAATTTTTTCCTCTTTATATATTGATTGAAGTCTTTATAATATTATTATAGTGTAGTAGATTAATCATTTTACGGTTAACTCTGATACATAATTATGGGTGAACCGTTAATCCTGAATCATTTAATTTGAATATTTATAAAAAAAAAATACAGAGAATGAACTGTTTTCGTGAACCAGTTATGCTAATTAATCCTATAATAGGGGTTAAGTTTTAATCTAGATTTTTTTACGTAACCCTAAAAAATACCCCGATAAAGGGTAACCTTTTTAGTCCCTGGCAAATGTTTGAAGAATAACTGATCTAGTCCCCATTCCACTAATTTACAAACGACTGTGGTTTCACGATTGTAGAAAAAAAAAATTGTAGGGTAAATCTTTAAAAATTAAACTATCGAGCGAACAACCGAGCGATCACTCGGAATATTCACACTTCTCCCATCTTAGGACCAGCTTAACCTAACTTTATTCCTGTAGAACCGTCCACTACCGACCTGCATACTATGCTGCGTGGACAGCGCCTTGATGGCCACCCTGTTGAGCAGCTCATACAGGTCCTCCAGCAGCAGCTCCCGACCCTCGAACGTGGAGTCGGCCATCTGCCCCACCGCCCGGATAGACCGGACTACTACTTCTACGAGTGATATTTCGCTTAGGACCTTCAGCGATGCCTGTGGGATAAAATTACATTTAGTTAGAAAGCTGCCGTTCATGATACGATTATTTACACGTTCATCATCATCTGACTAGGCTTTTCCCAAGAGACTTTTCATTTAGTTTTTTTTTTGTGTGTGAGTTATATAAGCATCCCTGACCTTATCTATGATCCTCTTGGCGAGCAGCGTGATGTTATGCGCTAGCGGCACGTCGCTCAGACAGCACGGCAGCAGCGCCAGCAGCGGGGGGCTGCGGTGCAGGGACTCCTCCCTCACGTCCACCCAGATGTCGTCCTGGAAACAACATAACAATTCTACTCACATCTACAACACAATACAAATGCACTACGCATTATTACGTCTACACGTCATAAAAACATCTCGTCACGCAAGTACTCATCCGGGATGTTACTATTTACAACTACCCGACTATAAAGGCTCCCACACACCGTCACGTTTTTGCGTACAAGCCAACAAATCTCAAGTCAGGAAATATCAACTGCGTAAATGAGATTTAATTTAAACTGGCCTTGCTTTAGGAAAATTTCGGGTGATTAAATAATTTTGTAGTCGGAACAGAACAGTTAAGTAGATAAGTTGGGACAAGCCCGCCACACTATACCCAAACCACTGTAACACCACTGTGTTGATTTAACTCCTGAAAGCCAGAATCAACAGTGGTGACCACCAGGAAAGCACCGAGACAATGAAGCTCGACGAAGTCTCAGAGAATGAATTTAACTGTCTTGGATCCCGCAACGAAATTAATCAGAAAAATATAGCGGAGCAGTAAAGCGGAAAAAACTGTAATTTCCACTTCCCACCAAATCAGCAGGAGACAGAACGAAACAAGGCCATTAGGCAAAAAGCAACGTTTACAACTGGGATAGGCCCAGTTGCCTAAAACCACAGATAAATATTTACAGTTGTTGTCTTAAGTTGTGTATTACAATAATAGGTATGGCAAAAACGCTTGAACGCACGGAAATTCGCTCTAGTTTCTACAAGGTCCGTATAGTAAATAACTCCGGATGTAACCTGTACACTATCCAACATAATATTGCGTTCATTATGCCAAAGACTGCCCTCCCTTAAAATATGAGTTAAGTAGATAAGTAATGAATGAACAACTTACATCCAATTGATCTTCAAGCGGCACGTCGCACTTGGTGAGTAGCGCTGCGCACGCGCTCGCCAGCTCCCACGAGCCCTCGTACAAAGATATCTGTGGATATTTACTAAATCACGTTAATAAATTGATAGAGTGATTGAAAGTCTAAAACACTTAGTTATAGATGCATTGTTGTGTAGGACTTCTTTATGCAAGGTTACTTAGAAACTTATATTAAATTAAAATGTGCTACTTTTTATTTCAATTTCTTAGTGAAACTTCTAAGCAGTGATTGAATTATTAACGAATTTCACTTACTTTATAATATTGCTGCTTGCAAAAATATAAATTCACCTTTTATATCAATCATTACATATTGATCATTCACAAACCCATTAACTACATAATAAAAATTATCAGATTTTTGGCGTATTTAATTAAATTGTCACGGTTTGGTTAAAATAGAGATGGCAAAGTGATTGCAATATTCGCACTGTTGCTCGCCTACGTTAGCCCTGGAGCTGGCTAGTGGCAGGTGGGCAATGATATTATAAAAAAGGTGTAGATATGTTATAAGCGCTCAGAAAGCGGCCTGTTAAAATGTGGCTAATTAGCCAACCTTGACTTCTGCGTCACTTTGACGGCGTCAACGACGCATGACCGAGTGCATTGTAAGTAAAAGTGGCATGCCATTAGAAATAAGTTTATTATAACACTTTATTTGATATTAAATGTTTAATTAAATCAATTATACTTTTTTATTTACCTACTTTCAATACATTTTAATACTTTGTTACATTAGCTACATGAAGTACTCATGAGTGAATCGTATTTTGAGGCATAAATCACGGTGTAAGGTAAAATGTCCTATCTGGTTTTTATTCTACATTTTTTCTACTACACGTGACGACGCACTATCGCAAAATATATTTGTCTCTTTTTCGCTCGCGATAATTGAATCAGAATAGAAAGAAGAAAAGTAGGAGGCCTGGCTGGCTTCTAATCGCAATTAATGTAGTGTGCTTTTGCAATATTTAGTTATTCATGTGTGCATTAGTGTAGGGTTTTTGAAGATCGAATTCTGTGTAGGTAACGTATCTACACCTTTTTAAACTTATAATATCATTGCAGGTGGGTAGTACCTGGTTAGCTAGATGTATGTAGTAGTGCTGCAGCTGCAGCCTGCGCGCCATGTCGTGGCTGGCGCGGCGGGTGAGGGCCGCTAGTGCTCGCACGGCTGGAGCTAGCTACTGGCTAGTGGCAGGTGGGTAGTACCTGGTTAGCTAGATGTATGTAGTAGTGCTGCAGCTGCAGCCTGCGCGCCATGTCGTGGCTGGCGCGGCGGGTGAGGGCCGCTAGTGCTCGCACGGCTGGAGCTAGCTACTGGCTAGTGGCAGGTGGGTAGTACCTGGTTAGCTAGATGTATGTAGTAGTGCTGCAGCTGCAGCCTGCGCGCCATGTCGTGGCTGGCGCGGCGGGTGAGGGCCGCTAGTGCTCGCACGGCTGGAGCTAGCTACTGGCTAGTGGCAGGTGGGTAGTACCTGGTTAGCTAGATGTATGTAGTAGTGCTGCAGCTGCAGCCTGCGCGCCATGTCGTGGCTGGCGCGGCGGGTGAGGGCCGCTAGTGCTCGCACGGCTGGAGCTAGCTACTGGCTAGTGGCAGGTGGGTAGTACCTGGTTAGCTAGATGTATGTAGTAGTGCTGCAGCTGCAGCCTGCGCGCCATGTCGTGGCTGGCGCGGCGGGTGAGGGCCGCTAGTGCTCGCACGGCTGGAGCTAGCTACTGGCTAGTGGCAGGTGGGTAGTACCTGGTTAGCTAGATGTATGTAGTAGTGCTGCAGCTGCAGCCTGCGCGCCATGTCGTGGCTGGCGCGGCGGGTGAGGGCCGCTAGTGCTCGCACGGCTGGAGCTAGCTACTGGCTAGTGGCAGGTGGGTAGTACCTGGTTAGCTAGATGTATGTAGTAGTGCTGCAGCTGCAGCCTGCGCGCCATGTCGTGGCTGGCGCGGCGGGTGAGGGCCGCTAGTGCTCGCACGGCTGGAGCTAGCTACTGGCTAGTGGCAGGTGGGTAGTACCTGGTTAGCTAGATGTATGTAGTAGTGCTGCAGCTGCAGCCTGCGCGCCATGTCGTGGCTGGCGCGGCGGGTGAGGGCCGCTAGTGCTCGCACGGCTGGAGCTAGCTACTGGCTAGTGGCAGGTGGGTAGTACCTGGTTAGCTAGATGTATGTAGTAGTGCTGCAGCTGCAGCCTGCGCGCCATGTCGTGGCTGGCGCGGCGGGTGAGGGCCGCTAGTGCTCGCACGGCTGGAGCTAGCTACTGGCTAGTGGCAGGTGGGTAGTACCTGGTTAGCTAGATGTATGTAGTAGTGCTGCAGCTGCAGCCTGCGCGCCATGTCGTGGCTGGCGCGGCGGGTGAGGGCCGCTAGTGCTCGCACGGCTGGAGCTAGCTACTGGCTAGTGGCAGGTGGGTAGTACCTGGTTAGCTAGATGTATGTAGTAGTGCTGCAGCTGCAGCCTGCGCGCCATGTCGTGGCTGGCGCGGCGGGTGAGGGCCGCTAGTGCTCGCACGGCTGGAGCTAGCTACTGGCTAGTGGCAGGTGGGTAGTACCTGGTTAGCTAGATGTATGTAGTAGTGCTGCAGCTGCAGCCTGCGCGCCATGTCGTGGCTGGCGCGGCGGGTGAGGGCCGCTAGTGCTCGCACGGCTGGAGCTAGCTACTGGCTAGTGGCAGGTGGGTAGTACCTGGTTAGCTAGATGTATGTAGTAGTGCTGCAGCTGCAGCCTGCGCGCCATGTCGTGGCTGGCGCGGCGGGTGAGGGCCGCTAGTGCTCGCACGGCTGGAGCTAGCTACTGGCTAGTGGCAGGTGGGTAGTACCTGGTTAGCTAGATGTATGTAGTAGTGCTGCAGCTGCAGCCTGCGCGCCATGTCGTGGCTGGCGCGGCGGGTGAGGGCCGCTAGTGCTCGCACGGCTGGAGCTAGCTACTGGCTAGTGGCAGGTGGGTAGTACCTGGTTAGCTAGATGTATGTAGTAGTGCTGCAGCTGCAGCCTGCGCGCCATGTCGTGGCTGGCGCGGCGGGTGAGGGCCGCTAGTGCTCGCACGGCTGGAGCTAGCTACTGGCTAGTGGCAGGTGGGTAGTACCTGGTTAGCTAGATGTATGTAGTAGTGCTGCAGCTGCAGCCTGCGCGCCATGTCGTGGCTGGCGCGGCGGGTGAGGGCCGCTAGTGCTCGCACGGCTGGAGCTAGCTACTGGCTAGTGGCAGGTGGGTAGTACCTGGTTAGCTAGATGTATGTAGTAGTGCTGCAGCTGCAGCCTGCGCGCCATGTCGTGGCTGGCGCGGCGGGTGAGGGCCGCTAGTGCTCGCACGGCTGGAGCTAGCTACTGGCTAGTGGCAGGTGGGTAGTACCTGGTTAGCTAGATGTATGTAGTAGTGCTGCAGCTGCAGCCTGCGCGCCATGTCGTGGCTGGCGCGGCGGGTGAGGGCCGCTAGTGCTCGCACGGCTGGAGCTAGCTACTGGCTAGTGGCAGGTGGGTAGTACCTGGTTAGCTAGATGTATGTAGTAGTGCTGCAGCTGCAGCCTGCGCGCCATGTCGTGGCTGGCGCGGCGGGTGAGGGCCGCTAGTGCTCGCACGGCTGGAGCTAGCTACTGGCTAGTGGCAGGTGGGTAGTACCTGGTTAGCTAGATGTATGTAGTAGTGCTGCAGCTGCAGCCTGCGCGCCATGTCGTGGCTGGCGCGGCGGGTGAGGGCCGCTAGTGCTCGCACGGCTGGAGCTAGCTACTGGCTAGTGGCAGGTGGGTAGTACCTGGTTAGCTAGATGTATGTAGTAGTGCTGCAGCTGCAGCCTGCGCGCCATGTCGTGGCTGGCGCGGCGGGTGAGGGCCGCTAGTGCTCGCACGGCTGGAGCTAGCTACTGGCTAGTGGCAGGTGGGTAGTACCTGGTTAGCTAGATGTATGTAGTAGTGCTGCAGCTGCAGCCTGCGCGCCATGTCGTGGCTGGCGCGGCGGGTGAGGGCCGCTAGTGCTCGCACGGCTGGAGCTAGCTACTGGCTAGTGGCAGGTGGGTAGTACCTGGTTAGCTAGATGTATGTAGTAGTGCTGCAGCTGCAGCCTGCGCGCCATGTCGTGGCTGGCGCGGCGGGTGAGGGCCGCTAGTGCTCGCACGGCTGGAGCTAGCTACTGGCTAGTGGCAGGTGGGTAGTACCTGGTTAGCTAGATGTATGTAGTAGTGCTGCAGCTGCAGCCTGCGCGCCATGTCGTGGCTGGCGCGGCGGGTGAGGGCCGCTAGTGCTCGCACGGCTGGAGCTAGCTACTGGCTAGTGGCAGGTGGGTAGTACCTGGTTAGCTAGATGTATGTAGTAGTGCTGCAGCTGCAGCCTGCGCGCCATGTCGTGGCTGGCGCGGCGGGTGAGGGCCGCTAGTGCTCGCACGGCTGGAGCTAGCTACTGGCTAGTGGCAGGTGGGTAGTACCTGGTTAGCTAGATGTATGTAGTAGTGCTGCAGCTGCAGCCTGCGCGCCATGTCGTGGCTGGCGCGGCGGGTGAGGGCCGCTAGTGCTCGCACGGCTGGAGCTAGCTACTGGCTAGTGGCAGGTGGGTAGTACCTGGTTAGCTAGATGTATGTAGTAGTGCTGCAGCTGCAGCCTGCGCGCCATGTCGTGGCTGGCGCGGCGGGTGAGGGCCGCTAGTGCTCGCACGGCTGGAGCTAGCTACTGGCTAGTGGCAGGTGGGTAGTACCTGGTTAGCTAGATGTATGTAGTAGTGCTGCAGCTGCAGCCTGCGCGCCATGTCGTGGCTGGCGCGGCGGGTGAGGGCCGCTAGTGCTCGCACGGCTGGAGCTAGCTACTGGCTAGTGGCAGGTGGGTAGTACCTGGTTAGCTAGATGTATGTAGTAGTGCTGCAGCTGCAGCCTGCGCGCCATGTCGTGGCTGGCGCGGCGGGTGAGGGCCGCTAGTGCTCGCACGGCTGGAGCTAGCTACTGGCTAGTGGCAGGTGGGTAGTACCTGGTTAGCTAGATGTATGTAGTAGTGCTGCAGCTGCAGCCTGCGCGCCATGTCGTGGCTGGCGCGGCGGGTGAGGGCCGCTAGTGCTCGCACTGCGGCGGCGCGGGCGCGAGCTTGGCGCTGGTTGCTCAGCACCACTAGACTCTCCGCGCACACCGCTCCTGATATCGCCTGCAAGTTTTACGACGTCACAAAAGATACTCGTCTAACGCAATCATCATAGCAACTTCTGGGTTATCTATTTTTCATAGAAAGATTCGATCATATACCGCCGGTAGACAGCAAACCGAACGCGCGCGCATTTACTTGGTTCCTACTACTCGGCGACGAATTGGTGACTCACTTAACGTACGACCACACAGCTGTTTCTCAAACTTTCCGTTTACTTGTAAACGGTGTAATGTGGAAGCGAGAGATGGCGCAACATGTACTATGTGTATGGGGCAGTTCGACTTCTCCTGCTCAGGCATCACGGAAGCAGGATGGAGAAGACTAGGAGACCGCAAGACTACATGGAAATGTAGTAGTTGCAAATTATCAACGCTAGCCGTAGCCAGTCCCCGAGCTGATTCCGACAAGAACTCGCCAGTACGGAAACAATCATAACTGAGCTCAAGCGGCTATCTTCACAAATGGAAGCCTCGAGAGCATCAAAGCTGTGCAATATGAACTTGTCGAGGTCAAAACTTTAAAGATGGAATTTTCAGAGGTGAAGTCGTCGATGCAGTTTGTTAGTAACAAAATGGATGAGCTGACCTGCAAAGTGTCAACTTTGGAGCAGGATATTGATTCAATGAAGAAGACCAAAGATGACATCTCAAAGTTAAAAGACCGCATTAGAGTTCCTTCAAAGGGAGGGTGAGCAGAGGTCCAGGATGAACAACATAGAAATCAAAGGAGTGCCAATAACTAGCGATGAAAACTTATTCTCAATAATGGCTAAAATCGGGGATGTTATTGGATGTCATACACCCAAGGAGCAGATCAAATACATAGCCCGAATTCCAATGCGTAGTTATCCACTTCATAAAAATATATTTTTTTTCGGTGCATAATAGATACAGCAAAAATAATTTTTCATTACTCATACTCGGAAAGTAGGTCTGAAGTTGCCTGAGGAGCGGGCTGAAAGTAATACTTTTCAGCCCTAGGGAGAATCACTTTCAACTGACAGCTGTCACATTATTAAAAAAAAATCCAGTTCTATTTTCACATTTCTATTGAACCATGTTCCGACTTCTATACAGCCTGTAAATTACAGCGCTATGTAAAATTGAAATAACATAAAATTCAGTATTAATTAAAGAATATAATTATTTTAAATAACTTAGTTATAATTTAGTTACAAATATTCCTTTAAATTAACAAAAATTTGGGCAAAATATTTACTATTTTTTCAGTGACGATAGTGAAAATAAAGGCTGAATAGCCGGCCACAGAAAAAAAAACAAAATAGGCGGGAAAGCGGCAATCCGATCTTCATTTTTTTTTTTGAGTGGTTTCGTGTTTTTGTTTTTATTTTCCTTGTATTCGTAATGAAAAGCGCAGTGTTTACCTCGGGTTAAAGACTTATTTAGTCCCTTGAGCTATTAGCGCCCGCGCTACGCTTGGGCGCCAAACCCCGTCTCGGGACTAAATAAATTACTTTCACCCCTTGGATAACAAATACAATACAAAATACAAAATATTTATTTCCGTAAAACAATATTTCTTACATTAGTTGATGATTGGAGTCTCCTTTTAAGCAAATAATGCCTGTAGTAGGAGACACCGCTCTTCCATAAATTAAGATAATTCTATTTTATTTTCTTAACAATGTAATCCTAATATTCTCCTAATATGTTATGAATGTATATGAGAGGGTAATGGTAAAAGGTGAGTGGTGTATAATGGGTGATGATTTGTGTGTGTGTGTGTATGTGTGTGTGTGAGTGTGTGTGTGTGTGTGTGTGTGTGTGTGTGTGTGTGGGTGTTAGACTGCACGTGTTTGATGTGTGTATCATGTTACAAGAGTGCTTCGGTGTCTTCATACGAAAGTGGTTTTATCCATTCTAGTATATTTTTTTTACAATCATGAAGTGGTTTGGTGTATATGTATATGTTTCTGTTAAGATAAGATAAGATAAGATAAGATAATATTTATTTGCTAAACATGTGTCATACATACAAGGAAATACATGCATGCAAGATGGTAACAACAACAACATTATTTGGTACAGCATGTTTGTTTGTTAACTTTATTGTAAAGCTGAGCTGCGCGTATGTTATACTGCATGGCTGCAAATTTTGTTTTTGTTTGCGGGATTTGTACAATAATATCTTTTCGTCTTTTTACTATTATATCTTTATCAAAAATAAGTGTCCTGTGTTTCTTTAGGAGTGTGGCAGTGATATATAATTTTCTAACACTAAGCAGGCCACTGATCTCGTAAAGAGTTTTAGTTGAGAATCTTCGTTTTTTAAAATACATAATTTTTATGAGAGCCCTTTGGCCTCGTTCCACATCTATAAATTTTGATTTTGCCGCCCCGCCCCAAACAGGTATACAGTAAACTATAACCGATTGTGCAATGGCAGTATAAATTTCATTTAACAGATAACAATGTACTATTGTTTCTGGGGCGAAAAAGCACAAAACCTTAAATGCTGCTCATCTCGGTCTGCAAGGCACGAACAGGATCTACGTAAATGATCATCTTACGCTAGATGATAAACTTTTGTGAATCCACCAGCTCCGAGAGTAGTGCGAAATACCATTTTATCAGTGAGCGGACTGATTACAGTCCTTACGATATTGCCGCTATCGAAGACGAGGTTACGAGACTGCTAAAGCACCTGGACTTCAATAAATCTGCTGGTCCGAACAAGCTCCCGCCGGTTTTCATATTAAACTGTGCTACAAGTCTCTCGGTTCCTCTTACAATATTATTCAGACGATCTCTAAATACCGGGGTTATGCTGGCTATATGGAAATCGGCTTATATTACTCCTATTCATAAAAAGGGACCGAGAAACTGCGTGTGCAACTACAGGCCGACATCCAAGTTATGCGTGTTTGCTAAAATATCAGAAATATTAGAAAAAATTGTGTACAGGCAAGTTTACTCTGCTCTCAGGCTCAGTTTCAGCGTACACCAGCATGGATTCTTGGGTGGTCGGTCAACTACTACAAACCTCATTCTCTGTAGTGACTTCTTGTCAGAGGCTATGTCTAATCGTTTCCAAATCGACGTCATTTATACGGACTATGCTAAATGTTTCGACAGATCACGAAGAAATGAATTGATCACGAAGTTCTCATGCGGAAACTTCATGGGCATTAGGGGTAATCTTTTCCGTTGGTTTAAGTCATGTGTGGAGGACAAGTGTCAGACTGTTGTGCTGAATGGGTATTCATCAAGGTCAATGCGTATTCCATCTGGAGTTCCCCAAGGATCTTTATTGGGGCCGCTCTTATTCAATTTATTCGTCAATGATATTGATTCCTGCTTCCTTCACTCTAAAATACTTCTATACGTCGATGACATGAAAATTATGTCTAAGATATCCACTTTGTCAGATGCTCTATCATTGCAGGAGGACCTAGATAGGTTTCAGTACTACTGCATGACTAACAAGCTCCATTTAATGTTTCCAAGTGTTACGTGTGCTCCTTCACTAGGAAGCCCGTACCTATCATATTTGACTATAAACTTTTAGACAGATCCCTTGCTAGGGTTAGCACAGTCAAAGACCTGGTTGTAGTAGGTATTTGATTCAAAATTATTATTTGATCAACACGTGGATCAAATCATTAATAAATAAAATAAAAAAAATAAAAAAGCCTTTTATTTCATGCAATAATAGTTTCAAAATATACACTAATTTAAAGTTGTACTATACTAACACATTTTTATTTAATTAGATTCTATCGTATATTGTAAATTTCTCATTTTATAATTACATTGGTGATATATTATACAAATTGATTTCAATTTTATTTCGTTCAATAAGTAGTAAATAAACAAAATAGGTACATTTTTAATTCTGATAACTTGATCCTAATTTGGAACACTGCAATCCTAAATTAACATTGAAACATAAAAATAAAATAAATTAACATCAAAATTAAAAACAACATTAAAAATTATAATTAATAATATAATCATTAATGAAGCATCAAAATCACTAGGGTTCATTTTGAGAGTCTCGTCTGAGTTCAGGAGCATCAAAACCATTAAAATTCTCTACTGTACTTATGTTTGCAGTCACCTTGAGTATGCCTCTAAAGTTTGGAATCCCAATTACAACTTATACATAAATAGATTCTTTGTATGCCTTATATTTGAGGTATTTTCAATTCCGGTCTAAAACTTATTCTCCCACTTATCTCCTACTCTGTACAAGATTCCATTTACTTCCTCTTTCTGAACGTAGAAGAATTGCAGTCTTGGCGTTTTTATTTAGAATCGCTAACGGTTCAACCGAGCTTCCCGAACTGCTGAGGTGCGCGGTATAATGCGGTTGGCCAAGCCGTCGACATCGATATTTTCAGTACTAGCATCTCAAAATTAAAAAGCACCCTTTGTAATTTCTTTTCTGATAATGTTAACTAATTGCATGCAATTCGCGCTGTTTGAAACACATTTTTACTCAGGGTATTGTCTTTACAAACACTGTCTGCCTTCTTGAATATTTTTGTTATTGTACACAAGCTCTCTCAGCCTTACTTTTTAAATCTTAATACTGTGTACATTTTTAGCTGTTAGTTTTCCTAAAACTGTAAAAGAAAATAAAATTTTGTACGCTAAATACGCAACGCGGACGTGGAGTTGCGGACACAGAACAAATACTTGAGAATAGTATGTCTAGTTTGTTTGGCGCCGCGTCATTTATCACTTCAATTCAATAAGGACCTAAGACTAAAGGATGTTTATGTTTCCTTTCGCTTTAGTTTATTTTTGTCTTAAATGAGGACTTTTTGCTATGGGGACGGGCTGCTGATATTGAGTCTATATTTATTCTGCAGAAAAGAGCCATCAGAGCCATATACAATCTTCGTAGGCGCGATTCTCTAAGGGAACTTTTTAAGGATATTGGCATCATGACGGTTCATTGCCAATACATCTACGAGAACATAATGTACGTTAGAAAAAATCTGCATCTTTTCGGTAAAAGAGGCGACAGACACAATTACAGTACTAGAAATAGGGACCAACTAGTTCAGCCAGGCTTTAGACTCGCTAAAGTAGACTCATCTTTCATGGGGTACTGTTTGAGATGCTATAATAAAATTCCACAAAGTATTCTTGAACTGAATGAGACTAAATTTAAAACATGCATTAAACGCACACTATGTAAGCAAGCATATTACAAGTTGAGCGATTATATCGCTGATAAAAATGCTTGGCTCAATGCTGGTCCTGCTCCACAAGGACAGGGGCTCAAAAATTGATAGCATTAAATGGTATTGTTGGAGCTGCTGAAGATTGTACAACTATCTT
Organism: Xestia ashworthii; assembly: GCA_950022955.1. NCBI lineage: Eukaryota > Metazoa > Arthropoda > Insecta > Lepidoptera > Noctuidae > Xestia > Xestia ashworthii. The sequence goes on along the minus strand of OX465558.1, from coordinate 24,137,369 downwards.
TGCATTGTATAGATTCAATATATTTAGTATTATATAAACGCATAGCCCATATTGTGTGAGTACTATGTACTAGAAAGCTATCATTCACTGGAAACCTACTTTAGTTTTTGACGTGAATGTGCCCTGGCGGTTGAGAATATGTCATGCTCACTCAAATGTCTCGCTGATCATGGCGCGTGTGTCGGACCATTTAGTTCCCTTCAAAATGGTTGAGCTGAATGGTGCTGATCCATGCGTCATGTGCGTGAACGGGCGCTGTCAGTTGTGACTGGTCATCTCTTAGTCGCCATGGTTTATTTGAATTAATTATTTTGTTTTTGAGTTGTATTTTGTTTTTGTTTGGCTATGGACACTTTTAACGTGCACATCTTGCTACATTGTTCTCACATAATATAACATCTCAACATGAATGATGTAACCAAGATTTTGTAACAATATTTTGATTTAAAAGAGTGTCCATGGAGTTTCTTGCCCGTTCTTCTCCATAGAGATCTACGCTAGGGAATGGGCAACTACAGTACTTTCACAGTTTTTATGTCTTGTGACTGGGACTGTAGCTACATTTAATTTTCATCTTTGTTTCGACAATTCAAAAGTGCCTGTTATTGGCCTACTTGAAATAAATGCTTTGATTTTGATTTTGATTTTTGACTCCTTCGACAGCCTTCCGTTATATATTTTTCACTTTCTCCAGAATCGGTTAAACATTGTTAAATTGAAAAATTCAACCCCTACGCGCGGATTTTATTTATTTAATTTTAATTGGAGTCAAATTCAAGGAAATAAATCCCAAAAAAAACGGAATTCTCTGTAGAAGTTATTACTTAATAGTAAACAATCATATAATAAAATTAATAAATATTAAAAACAATCAAATGTTTTCGTCGATTTAAATTAACATGCTACGAGTTCAGTTATCAGTACAACAATTTTGGCATACAAAATTAATGCAAAAATCAATCATAACCATGTTGAAAGCAATCATACATAACCATGTTGAAATTCAGTTATTTCTATGGGATTATGGGAATTCTGGGGGGACGGCGCGAACGCAGTCCCCACTACCAAAAATTACGCATCCGAGTTATCCACATTAGGGATAATCGCAAGGGTCAACCTAACCGCAGTGCAATGGGAAGGCCTCGCCCTGGGGGAACCGCCTACTTGATCACGGTTTCCCCTATGCCAGGTAAGTATGAATTCACTACGGTACCGCGCGAGGGTCATTCAACGCCGGAGAATCTTAACACCGCGATTCAGAAACGTGACGTAAATGTTCAACGCCATCTATCGCCGCTATAGGAACTAAACTGTCACGGCCGACGAGGACAATGACCGGCGTCGGTAAACTGTAGATAAAATAAAAAGACAGCTGCGTGTATGCTATCCCGCTCATACTAAAGGAGAAATAGAACCGTTAGAGTGAGATAACAAAAAAGAGGTGGCGATACAAACACTGAGGTTGGGTTGGGTGTGTGGATAGAATGTGACATTTCGTTTGTTTACTTCACACAAGGCCAGGCATACCCAGTCAGATAATTATAATATGAACATTTCATATAATTATTATCGAGTACAAGTGTTATTTATTGTTCTTAGTAAATAATACCTAATAAAACTTAAAACAATCATCTTTATAGATCCGTTCCCTTAGACTCAAAGACTACAATATAGTTATATTGCTTAAACTCATTTAATTGTCATGTTTCATCACACGGGTGTTAAAACAATTTTATATTCTAAATTTGTATGTGTCAGAATTATCGTGAAAGCAAAAGTTAAGTTAATTTTTATGAACAAACTATAAGAGTGTGGTAAAAGGACTTGGTTAAGCAATTTCAGGGTTAAGTATATATCGCGTCGCGTTTGTAAGGTTAAGTATTGAGAATAGTATTGTTTACAATTTGACGTATAATATATGCACGTAATGGTTAAAATGTAGTGTTACTGAAAATTCTCTAATTAATGCCTTTTGTGATTGGTTTTGGTGTTAATATAATAAGAGAACAGGTGGTTCAGCAGCATACCTAGATAAGTTTGGTATGATATGCTTGCTGCTGAGCTGATCATCCAAGGTGTGATCTCCTAAAAGAGATCTCACACTGAAAACATTATTATGACAGTTTTGACGGAAATATGTAGTACTGGGTTTGGCAATTAGCAGCCCGTTACACGTACAATAACATCCAATTATTGTATAAATTACTCTACCTAAATGGTCAAATTCAATAACTGACAAAACTTCACATTATTGATGAGTTTCGATATCCAATGATGGCAATGTTATAAATAGTGTCTCATAAAACAGAGTAAAGCATACAGGGTGTAAACCACCTCATCACAAAGCCGTTAACCAAGCATTCTGTACATCAAACTAAGTAACTTTACGCAAAAAATATTGCTGGGAAAAACCATTTTTTTTTTTGAGGTTATAAATCATGTTTTGTGATAGAACTCAATGTAACGCACTTAAAACATTGTGATGGATGTGTGGATTGAATAGTACGAGGGTCGTGGAGGTGTTAAAAGTCAAAATGTTACACAAAAAACTTGTATTTGAAAAAAAAACTTGTCAAAAAGTTGTGACTTTGACCCCTCATATCTCCGTAACTAAAAGGTTCCCAGGTACGGTGTGGAACAAAAAAATGATCGCAATGATGGGGAGAACAAGTGCCTTTCGGCTTCGTGAGGAGGTGTTTTACACCCTTTATGGTAATTCATAACATGCCTGGGTGCAGGCATGGGATACAGGCGACAGTATATAAATCACAGAAAAAACCTGAATGAAGCACGCAAAAGAAAGCGTAACTGGCCACCAAATGATACGATTGGGTAGGTTACCTGGAGCTGCGGGACTTTTCGAAACAGATACCGCAGCCCCGGAACATAAAGGGCGAGGAAGGAACAGTAAAGTAAAAGTCTGAAACTCCCTCCTGCTCCGCCCAGAGTGGGAGAAGTTATTTGATGATTAATGTGTGGGCTACCTGTTGATGGTTGTGGTCGGGCAGCAGCGCCAGCGCGTGCCGCAGCAGCAGCAGCAGTCCCTCGCACGCCGACCAGCCTGACGCCGCGCCCGCGCGCACACGACGCTGAGGAGACGTCACACGGCTCATATGCATATACAACCAACATGATGCCTTCAAACTTTTTAATGCTATGCTTGCTACTGGGATAAGTTAACGAACATTGTCGATTGCAGATACAAATGAGAGAAAAAAACTGGTACAGCTATTTGTGTTCAACAAGATTTTGACTTGCTGAATTTATAGTAATCCAAAGGCATGAAAAATTGGATGAAACCATTTTCTTTTGACCACTCCGAAAGGTCAGTTTGTTCTTGTATTGGAAAGGATCATCATAGTGTAAGTTTAAAGGTAGTGGGCTCACCTGATGGTAGATCCCGCTGGTGTACATCTCCACGGTGGTGTGGTTGACGTCGTCGGAGTCTACAACAATATATTCCGTGAGCTCGGCGGGCGCCCCCTCGCCCTCCTTCACCGCACTGCTATCTGTAACCACTAACCGCCACCCTCTACACTTAGCTGGTGCATGCATGCCATTCACATACTTTGTGCTGATACGAGAAGGAAACGTAACTAGTTAAAAGCACTAGTGCTACCTCGACATAATGTTTGCAATGGAAAGATTTGCTGTGCAAATGTAATATGCTCTACTCTAATATTTGACATAAGCAAGTATTGTAATAAGAAAGACGCGGTTTCCACCAAAGTGGAGATAGGTAGAATGAATGGGCATGCAAGATTCGACGAATCAACAATCACAGGACGGATGAGAAACAAGATGTGATGGAGCGATTCTTGTACGTCTCCTCTATGCTTTGCTTTTACGTTTTGTTGGATACCGGCCCATACGATGTTGTCCACAAAATCTATTATTATACATAGCAACTGTACCTGTAAATAGATCAACTCTAAAGATTTCTACATCATCTACATGCAACAGTTTTATACGATATATTCTACTGCCAAGTGTGATACCTAAGGGCGCTTTCAGTTTAGACGTTTCGTGTAGCATCCCTGCGGCGCCGAAGCAGTGAGTTTGTCGTACTGTGTACGGACCCTATATATAAAAGTACTCTGTGGTACGGAAGTTCGTTTGTTTTCGTACGGCGGCCGCACGCTTTGAAAGCGCCCTAAGAATGAACTAATCTGATCCCAGTTCAGCTCATTCCTAGCCAGCACACGCCTAATAACAATCGCACCAGTGCAGGTCAACGAAGCGAAGGTGATCAAATAGCTGAGTGCAATCTATTAAAGCTGGTGCATTCTAAGGTGCTTTTAGTGTCACAAATGTTTAAAATTTAATTTTATCTACATCGGCTCTCATTTGTCTATCTTTGGCAGTCGTTACAGGTAGTCAGTGGCCCAAAAGTCTGACAACCAGTCTTACCAAGTTGTACCGTGTTACCCAGTATTAACTGGGTTGTGGAGGTCAGATAGGCAGTCTCTCCATGTAAAATACTAGTATTCAGTTGCATCCGGTTAGACTGGAAGCCGACCCCAACATAGTTGCAGATGAATCTACATCGCCATATTTTGCTATACATATTTTCCAATTGATATAATTAAATGGCATTGTAACAAAACGGCAGGTCAATTATCTTGCCGGTGGCGGTGTGTACGGTGTGAGGTCCATAGACTATGTCAACTCTTCTAAATCACAACACTTACCGGGTACTGGTGTGTCTGAATTGTCTGACGTGGAAGATGCGGTGTGCTTCCTGTCAATTAAACACCATGAGATGAAACATAGGGTTATAATAAGCAATAAAGTAAAAATAACATCAGCAGCGTTACGTCTATATTCCCCGAGGGTTAGGCACGGGGCCCGCAGTCCTACAGGCACTCTGGAGGCAGAGGTGTGCACTATAATACACCTTCATTTCACACAATAAGGGGCTACCTATTGTCTAAAGGGGTACAGATCCAGAAACCGGGCGCCAGGACAGATTGTTTTGATAGAAAACCCGATAACACTTTAGCCGCCTTAGGACTAGTACCCAGATCTTCATGTTAGCAGTAACGCTTACGATTACTAGAGCAAAGAAGAATACACTGTGTTTTATTTTCTGCAAGAAACGTTACTAAATAAAACACATTACCTGCCTTCCTTAATCTGCGTATTGATCATAGACTTCATCTGTTTAGTCGACTCAGTGCTCCCACAACTACTGTCTATCCGGTCATCAACACTCGGAGCTTTATCCTTCAGGGAATTAAGACTACTATCGTTCAACACCTCTTCGGTGGATGTGCTAGATATGCTGGGTCGTTCCTCGACTTTCTTCTTGACTCGCTTGGAAGGGCGTCTCTTGGTGAAGCTGGACGAGAACTCGCTCATCTCTTGTGTTTCGGATGTTAGGAGGAAGTAGAAGTTTGCGCGGGAGTGGGTTACGAACGTGTCGCTGGCCTAGTTAAACAAATGGGTTTCATTTAAAAAAATATCGAGGTCTCTTCACAATATTAGTATTTCTAGTTGCGACTGAAAATTGGTCAGTCACGAGATATGACGGCTTTAAGGTCTCCAAAGTTACAGTGATAACAGATATATGATAGTTGATAACAGCAAGAAGCGGTCCATCAAAGTATAGATGAACGATGTGGAGAGCAAACGTGCCAGTATCACCCAAATAGAGTCAATCGCTTCATGAATTTCAGGAACACTCTTCAGATTTTCTAGGCAGTGAAGTAATACCTGATGCATGAGCAGTAGGAAGTCACAGAGCAGCGCCAGCCGGTGCAGCAGGGGCGGTGCACCCACCAGGCCGCGCACCACCTCCACCAGCGCACTGCTGGCCACGCCGTCTAGTGGCCCACACTCCGAGTTTAGGAACCGCTCCTGTTTTTATTAAATAAAACGATATGTACTTTACACAGTATAAAATAAAGTGGCTTTGTGGTGACCCTGACTGACCACTTACTTCAACAATAGTAGATTAAACAACAAGTGAAAAAAAGGGACATTAATTCGAGGGATTAATACCATACTTCTATTTATTTACTCGCAGTAAATGGTAAAAGGTAAAATACAAAACTAGTGAAAAATAAAACATCTCGGTTCTTGTATCCCGCGCTCCGCTCAGAATTCTACTTTAGAAGCCCTTGCTACGCTCGGGATTCTCATCTAGAATCTTTCGCTGTTATCTGGATCCAAATTAGTCCCTCGAATTAAATTCCTTTTTTTCCACTTGTTGTATAATATATTGTAAAATTTTAGAGAAATACATTCCAAAAGGTGTATTTTAGACAGCGTGTATCAGAAAACTGTTGTTAATAAAAACATGGAACAGACCATCACATTGCACAATGTTTCCTATGAGGTCCAACATCGTAATCGTGAACAAATCATCAGCAGTCCTTTACAAAACTTCAACACCTACTCGACCCAAATATACGGGGCAGCTGATATTATGATATGTGACTCTTAGCTCCGTGAAGAGTATTTAACATGTATATTTCGGCAGCTCAGCGTGGCATTTTCTGCTTAAGCATCTATTTCGATATAATAGTTAGTTGGAGGTACCTTGCAGGCCAGCAGCAGATGGTTGAGCAGGGCAGTGCGGGTCATCTGGTAGTGGTTGAAGGCGCGGCGCGGGTGTGAGTCCCGCAGCAGTGCGCGGATACAGCACAGCGCCAGCGCCCACCCGCTCCCGCGCTGTAGCTCGCGGGTACCGTTCATGTTCTCCACCTCCCATGTTAATTCCTAAAAAAAGACTACGCGTTACACTCTTATATATCACGACAAATAAATTATTCAGAAAGTGGTCAAGTAATGTCTTGTGTCACGGGTGCTCCGGTAAATTCAAGAAAACACATTTGAAGACGGACGGGTTGAAGACTAAAATCCTGAGCGCAGCGAGGGATTCAAGCTCACCTAAAACGAAGACACATTTTCTACGTTCGCACGGGTAAAAACCGAATAAGTTATGGAATTTAAGGATACAATAAGCGCTTTCCATTGCACTATTTAACTATTTATACTTTCCAACCGGCATTGGACCCGTGTGGTGGATTATACTCCATTTCCTCTCATAGAGAGGAGCCCTGTGTCCCAGCAGTGGGGACATTAATAGACTGATGATGATGACGATGATTTCACTATTGTGGTACTAACCTGTTCAGTATCCAGGTATCTCCAGGCATTGGCCAGCAACACCAGCAGCTCAGGCTGCAGCAGCACGGCGTCAGTCCGGGTGGCCAGCTGTACACTCTCCCCACACGCGCTCAGTAGGGGACTGCTACAAGCTTCGTCTAATATCACCTAGAGTTGGACAAATTAAATGTTTTAGTGCATTCAATGAACATTGCAATACAACTGACCTGTCTTCTATACCATGTTGTTATTATACAAATATATTTTATTCTATTCTTTTCGAATTTGCTGTATTATTTCATGAGGGTTCTCTGCGTTATCACCAAAAACGCCGTAGATGTGACAGTTTTGAAGCCTAATATTATTAACGCAAAACTTACTTTTTCTGTCTTTCTTTAACGTGTTCACGCCTTAACGGCTGAACGGATTCAGTTAGATGTGAATACGTATAGACTATAGACTATGACTTTTTTTATCAACAAACAACGTCCTCTTGGGATAAAGTCTGATTTCCACGCTGGTAAAGTCGCTGGTAAAAGGTAGTAGATACATGATGGGAGTAACACTTGGTATAATTTCCGCCATACCTTGAGCGCATGATGCGACACGATGCACTTGGGCGCGGCCAGCACAGTGAGCAGCATGTCGGGCGCATCCGCCGCGTACAGCATGCTGTGCAGCCGGTTGTCTACACGACACGCGCGCAGCAAGATGCTCAGAGCCGTCGCCTGCTCCGTGGCCGTGCCTTCTAGTTCTACCACCTAGGACAACAGAAGAGAAGAGTCACAATAGTAGATTGTATGACAAGGGAGCTAAATAACATTTTTACGGCGTGGACCCTATTTTGAATCCAGAGCGAAGCGAAGGATTCTAGAATAGAATCCTGAGCATAGAGAAGGATTCTAAAGTAGAATCCTGAGTGTAGCGAGGGATTCAAAGTACATCGCAAAATATTTTTGTTCTCGACATATACTCTACTTTTCATCCCCTTCTATGAGAAAAGAAATAAGAGACACGTTTAAGTAATTCATGATTATGATTAATAAAAAAAAAATGAATGTAAAAAGGGACAGTTTAATATTTATATTTGATACACAGGTGCAATTTTGAAAACACACTTTCCGAAAATGTCTTCACTCCTTTTCTATTTTTCCATAAAATTGTCATAGGCCTTTAAATATTTCTCCTGGGATTTCGTAGGTACTAAGTTTTGTATGACGTTATTTTATTAGCTTCATTTTTATCACTTTGAGAACTTGACGAAGAACAATTCTTTTTGCAAGAAAGTAATATATCGCGCATTTTTGTTTTTTTTTGCTGCCACTACACTGCCACAGCCAGTAATTTATACAATGTGCGTTCGATTTCAATGAACGATTCATGTTCCGAATTCAAAACTCATTACTGCCCGCTAAAAAGTCTAGTGGAGGAAAGAGCTACTTTGCTCCCGCTTATAGAGGAACAAAACGACACTTTTCGAATAGAAGGGATGAAAACTATATTTCTGAAACTGGAACGTGAGGTGCTCGGCAACTGGGCCTATCCCAGTTGTAAACGTTCCTTTGTGCCTAAAGGATTTGTTTCGTTCTGTCTCCTACTGATATAGAGGGCAGTGTAAATTACGGCTTTTTCCTACTCCTCCGCTATACTTTTCTGATTACTTTCGTTGCGGGATCCAAGACAGTTAAATTCATTCTGATCGTTGATTCTGGCTTTCAGGAGTTACAGTGGTTTGGGAATAAAGTGGCGGGGTTGTCCCAAACAAAATTGTCAAGTAATGGCCAAAGCACCACTCTTGAACGTTGTATTATGATATTAACGATGTGGTGGTTGTTTAATAAAATAATTTAGTATATTTGCTACACCCACTGTGTACTCACCCTGGCATATAGATAGAGCAGTATGTCGGCTCCTCCCAACATATAGATGGCCGGCGTGACCCCGCGGTGTCTGCTGGCTAGCGGACTGCCGGTCCACGTGGTGAACAGTGTCTCGGGGATGGAGGACACCGGTCCACTGCCGGAGGAAGGTAGACCTGATGCTGAAGCTGACATTAGGCTCGCTGTTGAGGCGACACGTCCGGCGAATACTGGGAAGATGGATAAACATCAACATTAGGTATTGTATTGTACATCAAGTTCGTCTCCGCCGAATTTAACGTCTGAGCGCATAGGCATTACATGGGTGTGAATGGCGCGGACGCAAGGAAGGTGCCGGTACCACTATAGCGTCACTGTCCGCTTCGCTGAGTGCTCACTTATCTTAAGTTTCGAATTTTTAATCCTAGTAATACCGTTACAAAGTTCCGACTTGTTTCCACATATTAAGTTCTACTATACCGTTTATTGTCATACAGAAAAGAGAGAGTATAGAAGATTTAGTAGTTGTAGATTACTTAAATTCACAGCTTACCTGTAGGTAACGCTACGGTCTGATGGTACAGGTTCATGATGTTGGGCGCGCTCGCAGAGAACGTCAGCAGCAAGTTGTCGTGCATCTCACGCAGCGTCGACGATGATATCTCGAATACCTGCACAGATTTTATTCAGTGTTAAAGTAGAAAATGTTAGTAGTGGGACAAGTGATATAATGTAGATAAAAGTCGTATTTACCTGGTCCCAATCAATGTTGGAGTCGAGTACGTTCGGCGTCAGTAACAATGGGAAGTTGGGTGACTCGCATCCTACCTGTGGAAATGAAAACAATTATGCTTTGTTAATAGAAGTCGAAATAAGATATTGTCATTACTATCACAGTAAAGGATAGTGAAATAAGTTAAGTACAATTAATTTTAGAAGCTCAAAAAGATAGAAAAATAATTTGACATGCACCGTCAAATAGGGGATGGTACACATTTATGTATTTATTTATTTTAAGGCTTCTCAACAATGAGTACACTGTTACAATATCATTTGTACATTACAAACTTAAGTCTAAGCACCTCATCACTTATAGAAAAGCACAGCATGCACTACATTATGCGGAGATAAATATACAATTAAATCATTAATAAATTAAAACAATAAATACATTGTTTGGAAAAATATGCAAGTTACACTTAAATACTTAAATTAAAATAAATAACATGGATTAAATTAAATTAGAATGGATTAAATTAGAAAAAAAATAAATTGGAATAAATTAAATTAGAATAAATTAAATAAGAGTAAATTAAATTTGAATTTGGATTGATTAAATTGTATTATTATAGACTGAATTATTTTAGACTAAATTATTTTAGTATAGGTTAAATTATGTTATGTTTTTATGTTCTGGTCGTGTGGTCTGGCACAGGCTGTGTGGCAACATCGAATGAATTTACTGCTCGGCTGTGAGGAAACACGTTGACCCGAGATAATTCATGGAGTGCATGGATTATGACACGAATATCGGAGAATATGAATGAAACTTGTTGAGAATAGGAGACAAAAAAAGTGCTACGCCGACCGAGCAATATTATGGTGGACCCACATAGCCCGGTCGGTGGCATGCACTGGCGGACAAAGCACCGGCTTTGGTTGCGGCAATCACAACAAAGTACCAATATCGATGCGATTTTTTTTTATATGACGTGTTATGATATTCCTGACCACTTTTACTCTTTTAAAATTTCTTGTAACGTTGATAGTTTGTCTGAAAAAAACATAATTAGATTTTTTTGTATGGAGCGAATCACGTTTAATTTTTTAGGTAGATTTCCTTTTTTTTTTTTAAAAAAAAATCTACCTATTGGTCTCTCACCTACGGGGATATATATGTTTACGTATGTATATGGGTGACAAGCCAAATTTAGCCACACTCTAGAGGTCGCAATTATGAACCGATTGCTTTCAAACTTGGGCACAGTTTGAAAGCAATCGATTCGGGGGGGCGGTTATTTTTAAATCAGTTTTATGGCCATAACTTTTTTCCTATGGAAAATTATTGAACCGTTTTTCATTTTTATCATTCTAAGTAAAAATACGGACCACTTTAAATTAAAACTTTTTTGATGCAACCCCTAAATTGGGGAGGGGGTTGAAATTTCCAAATTTTTTTCGAAAAAAAATCATATCTCCGAAACAGTAAACATTTTCAGCGTCGCAAATATATTTTTTTGAAAGCAAATTGTTTATTCTACAATTGTTACCTTTGAAGTCTAGCGATAAAACTTATAGTTTTCGAAATAAAAAATTATAAGTAAAAAATTGAGGGCGTTTGCATGCTAAACTCTTATGAGCGGATTTAAAAAGGGTAAACTTTCCGTTACAGAACAACGATTTTGAAATCATGTATTTTTTTGTAGATTGTACACATAAGTACAACTCTTTATAAAAAAAATCAATAGTCGGACGCTCCAGCACCTTCTCCGAAATCTACCTCCTCCTGCGGCTTGCCGGAGGGATTTTTTTTCTTCAATTGTACGAATATGTTGGGTGTGTGGCGTGAGTACATGATAGCTAGGGTCATTCTCTATCCACAAAAAAAAAATCAGCGCCGGCCATCTGCGGCCGCGCCAGTAATCATTAGGTTAAAAAAAATATATTTTGTATGAAATTTTTTGCCATTTAAAATAAATAAATTCAAAGAATATTTTTTATCCCATTTGGCTGTTTTGACCTTCTTTTTAGATAAATATATAGTTTTGATAGCACATACGTACTGACAACTAGTAATTCTGGTAGAGATTTGGTTATTATTGCATGTTATCGGTAGCACCTGCATTGTGTTTGATGACTCATTTGTTTGTACACTCGGCTAAGCGCATAACAAACGAGTCACCGAAAAATGCTTGTCTCTGATTGGCTGTATTTTTTTTAACTATCTTTAGATTTTTTTTGTAAGAAGCGATTCACGTTTAATTTTTTTTTCTTCAATTGTATTAATTTGTTGGGTGTGTGGTGTGAGTATGATAGCTAGGGTCATTGCACGCACATGTCCACTAATTTTCAGTACGGGCCCACTGTGCGGCGGCCCTTGCCGGCCTGCGGCTTTGTTTGTGGTCAAGACGCCGCCGGCAGTATCACCGGGCTGTGTGAATCCACCCTAAGTCGCGCGGTACACGTGCACGGCGGACAGGTGGTACGCGCCCGCACCCGCCCCGCCCGCGCACTATAGTACATACCTGGCAGGCGTGGTCAGGTCCGTGCGCAGTGACGTGCAGCGCGCAGTAGGTGCTGAGCACGGGCGCGCGGTACACGTGCACGGCGGACAGGTGGTACGCGCCCGCACCCGCCCCGCCCGCGCACTATAGTACATACCTGGCAGGCGTGGTCAGGTCCGTGCGCAGTGACGTGCAGCGCGCAGTAGGTGCTGAGCACGGGCGCGCGGTACACGTGCACGGCGGACAGGTGGTACGCGCCCGCACCCGCCCCGCCCGCGCACTATAGTACATACCTGGCAGGCGTGGTCAGGTCCGTGCGCAGTGACGTGCAGCGCGCAGTAGGTGCTGAGCACGGGCGCGCGGTACACGTGCACGGCGGACAGGTGGTACGCGCCCGCACCCGCCCCGCCCGCGCACTATAGTACATACCTGGCAGGCGTGGTCAGGTCCGTGCGCAGTGACGTGCAGCGCGCAGTAGGTGCTGAGCACGGGCGCGCGGTACACGTGCACGGCGGACAGGTGGTACGCGCCCGCACCCGCCCCGCCCGCGCACTATAGTACATACCTGGCAGGCGTGGTCAGGTCCGTGCGCAGTGACGTGCAGCGCGCAGTAGGTGCTGAGCACGGGCGCGCGGTACACGTGCACGGCGGACAGGTGGTACGCGCCCGCACCCGCCCCGCCCGCGCACTATAGTACATACCTGGCAGGCGTGGTCAGGTCCGTGCGCAGTGACGTGCAGCGCGCAGTAGGTGCTGAGCACGGGCGCGCGGTACACGTGCACGGCGGACAGGTGGTACGCGCCCGCACCCGCCCCGCCCGCGCACTATAGTACATACCTGGCAGGCGTGGTCAGGTCCGTGCGCAGTGACGTGCAGCGCGCAGTAGGTGCTGAGCACGGGCGCGCGGTACACGTGCACGGCGGACAGGTGGTACGCGCCCGCACCCGCCCCACCCGCGCATGCGTGGCCTATCAGCACATTCGTGGGCGTCACCTTGCGGACTAGAATGCCTAAGGACCAGAAAATTAGTGAAATTAGTGATTAGTGGTCTTTAAATCTCTGCAGTGAATTCCTGTCGGAGTCTGTCACATCGCATTGGTCCCAAGGCGATGTTATTGACTACGGTAAATGTTTTGATAGAATAGACTATGTAATCTTAACTCGTAAACTTTTATCGGTGGATATCAGGGGTGACCTCCACAGGTGGTTCACGTCATATGTTGAGGATGGATGCCAGACCGTGGAGCTGAATGATTACTCGTCTAGAGCTATGCGTATTCCCTCGGGAGTTCCCCAGGGATCGTTATTGGGGCCGCTCTTGTTCAATATTTTCATCAACGACGTAATTTCCTGTTTTTCAGCACTGTGAAATATTGTTGTATGCAGACGACATGATGATCACAAAACAGGTTACTTCCAGGCAGATGCTCTCTTACTGCAGGCGGATCTAAACGCTTTTCAACCTACAGCAAATTAAATAAGTTGAACTTAAACGTCTCCAAATGCTATATGTGTACTTTATATTTTTCCTACAAACTTATGGATAGCCCAATAGAAAGGTTCAGCGTAATCAGGGTCATCGGGGTTACTTTTGACTCGAAGCTTATTTAGCTCACACAATTTTAATGGACAGCAAAGCGTCGAAGGCTCTTGGTTTCATCTGCAGGGAATCAGAGTTCAGAAACATCAAAACTGTCAAAATTGTATATTGCTCATTTGTTCGTGGTCACCTCGAGTGTGCCTCTCAAGTCTGGAACCCAAAATACAACGTCTATATCGCTCGATTAGACGGCATACAGCAGGCACGTATCCAGGGGGGGAGGATAGTTGAGATTTATCCCCCCCCCGAAATCTGGAAATAAACGGGATCGTATCCACTGCGAAGTACGTAAATTATAGTACTTACCGTGATTACCGCGAATTTTTACACAGTTCCATGGGTGCCAGCCACAGGGTGCAAGGTGCCGTAACGGAAAATAGAAAATTTTCTAAAGGGTGTCGTTGTCGTTCTTTTCCTCTTTATGCTTTTTTTTGTAATTGTTCTTATTGTTGTCAATAACTAAACTGTGTCTGCATAGCTGTAAGTTTTCCGAAAATAATAAAATAAAATAAAACGAAAGGGTAATAATAGAAACAGTAGTATTTACCTTGTACTGGTAGAGTTATTGTTTCACATTCGTAGCCGTTGACATAGAGTGTCACCTGTTAACAATAAACAATCTTAAGTAAACAATATCAGTACTGTGATTGCAGGGTATCTGTCTCACAGGAAAAGCTTTGGATCTAAGGTTAGGGTGGCGTAAGGGTAGGGGGTTAGGGTGGGGTAAGGGTAGGGGGTTAGGGTGGGTCAAGTTGGGTAGGTTTTGGGTAAGTTTTTGTTTGTACAAGAACTGCAATTTCATAAAAAGAATAAATAGGCAGTTTGGCACACGAATAAAAATTTTCTTTCATAGCGATTAGTCATCGCCGAAGTTTAACCAACCGAAGATGTGTTGCAGAGCATGCATGTGTGCACACAATGTCCTCTCTCTCCCTCACTCTCAAAGTGTTCCGAGACAGCAATTCGGCAATTCAACTCTCGCGGAAAATTATCAGGCACAAGATCAACAGTTTAACGTGCTTTCCAAGACTACTGAGGAAGTGATTGAAGTCGTAATGGAGATGGCACGTCTTACCTGTACGTAGATATGTCTCTTATAGACCAGCTCCTTGACGTTGAGCGCGACACAGGTCCAGTGTCGCGCCGGCATGTCGCTCTGCACGCGCGCCTCGCTCACCGTGCGGTTCACGCCCGGCTCCGGACGGGACAGGCGGATTGTGAATATACCTGCAACTTGGAATCATTCTGCTCTAGTAACATGGAAAAGAACAGCTCTCCAAGTCAGTCATGACCTACTAAACTTGTTGTCATACCGATGGGTGAGAATATTCCAGCAAATCAAATAGTTATTTATACAACATTTGTCGATAAGTACCGATACCTATTTGGTGTATTGAAATATTCTCACCAATCGGTATGACAACGAGAAACTTATATTCTCGTCCCATATAAACATTTTGCTAAACATGCCTGCGGAATATACAACAGCAATCGTTACAACAAATTAAGCGAATGCATGACACCCACCACGCTGGAATGCCTTAACGTCATCAAACATTTAGGAGTCGACACAACATTGGTGGACCCTATGATTGTACACGTTCTAAGTCAAAAGCTAGATACAGAAACGTACACAGGCTACATCAAGTCCCTGAAGAATTTAAAAGAAATGCCGGTTCTCAATGTTGATGTTATAATAATGTAACCCGGCTAACGCGGAAGACAAATGAAGTTTGTTAATTAGGTTAACGCGTCTCGCTGATAGTGCAAACTAAGGTGTTCGGTGAAAACACCGAACAAGGATAAACAACGTTACTTTACTCCCGAGACGCGCACAGCAGGACGAAACATGATTGAGCGGAACCCTTGATCTACGTGTTGTGTCCCACCCTCCGCGCAACAACTGCGCCTCATCGCCAACAGTTAACTAGTCCGACTACTACGTTACTCTTGTAGTATTTCTTTCCGGAATCTCGAAAACCGTCCGTAGTGTGCACGACCCCGATAATAAGCACTTTTACGACTGCATTAGACCCAAAGGTAGAAAGTGAGTGTGGCGTTAAGTCTGAATATATGTATATGGAGATAAGAACTTTTAAAGCTACTAATTATGTTTCAATGGAACATACGAGTTTTTTTTATGAGTAAGTCGAAACATAAAATATGATAGTACTGGTAGATTCACCTGTGTTAGTCTCGAGCCACAGCTCCAACATGAGCGACTCGTGTCCCACGGACAGCACATGCGACAGTTCCGCCGGCTTGCTAGGAGCCTCCTTCTTGGGCGATTTCTTCTTGCTACCTTCCGTGTCTGAGGGCTCGTCGTTGAACTCGTCTATATCATCTGAAAATAATTGAGAAAGTGGTGTTGTTCGTCTGGCAAGTAACTTCGGTGTTACAGTATCTCGTGGCATGCTCTAAACCAAGAAGTAAGTGGTCGAGTTGGGAGTCTATTTAGAGGACTGTTCTTGCTACCACCAAGGCAATTACAAAGATGCTGATGTTTCAAGAAGAATCCAGTGTGGTTCTTTTGGTGTTTATCTTTTTTTTTTTTATGATGGGAAATCATCAAATGACTTCTCCCACTCTGGGCGGAGCGGGAGGGAGTGTCAGACTCTTACTGACTAAAACCCATCCATGTTCCTTCCTCGCCCTTTACGTCCCGGGGCCGCGGTATCTCTTTCGAACAGTACCGCAACCCAAGTTTGGTGTTTATCTGACATTGTCTTAAAGTTGCGTTTAATTTTTAGTGAAAAAACAAGATGGCGCTGTTAATTTAGATTGATAGGTACACGTGAAGTACAAGAATACGTTACCCCAGTGGTCGGTATCGCTGGTGGTGGAGTGTGTAGCGTGTGTAGCGTGTGTAGCGTGTGTAGCGTGTGTAGCGTGGGTAGCGTGCAGCCAGGCGGTGAGCGCGAAGCCCGCCAGCCAGGGCGCCCACCCCGCGCCCTCCACGCCGCACCGCACTGCGTGACACGACCAGGGGGACCGGATACCTGCCACACATCAACAAACACGGCTCTCTAACGCTTTATTACAATCAAAACCTCTTCATTCGAACGACTGGTAAAGGGCTTTTTGCACATCAAAGTTGTATACAACAGTCCACAAACCCCCACCCTTAATCGTTTCCAAGTGAAGAAAAAGAGAAAGTTGGAAGAAGGAAGGAGTTGAGAAGGAAAAGAGGCGCAATATGCTCCTCAGCAACACTGAACGTTGAACAAAGAACTTCATTCTAACGAATCATTATTCACTCACATTTGATTCCATTACAAAAAATATGAGTGTAAGCAAATTTTCGTGGCAAGCGTAGTCACTAAATGACGAAGCAGGACGACACGAGGCTTAAATGTTCACTGTCTCACTCTCACGTTAGATGACCGACCACCCCGGCTAGTACGATTGTCGGTGTTTAACATTATAATATTCGTACGTTATAGTAGTTTCGTAAGGACAGGTCTGGGTATGAATGACTAGAGTAGTAAAAGACCAATAAACCCCAGGATTAACTGTGTAAAAGACGGCATAGGTTAAAATGAGGGAAAACTCATAAGATGACGAATGAAGACAGTGTGTTACCAGCCCTGGTGTGCGCCTCGTGGAACCTCTTGGCGCAGTTCTCAGCGTGGTGGCTCTGCGAGGTCGTGGTGTTCACTACCAGGTAGCTCAGCTCCTCTGCCAGCGACTGAATACCGTCTGCGGACAACATTCACAACGGTTATGAAAGGGACTACGGTAGCCTTTCTAAGAAGTATTGGTATCAATACTCTTAGAGAAGCAGAGTAAATATTTTTTTAAACAGATTTTACAAGTCACCCTTTGGCTCTCATATCCGAGGATCAAACAAGATGGCGTACAAATGCAGAATCTTTAATGTTCAACAGTGGACTCACTGCTGAAGGATGGTGATGATGGTGATTTGTTTTCCATTTTATCCAGATTACCCAATCTTCCTTCATAAGGCCTATCTCACTGAACTCTTTAACACTTGTAATTGTAACGTACCAGTATTATTACTGTCGACCGGGAAGGTGAGTATACAATCAGGTGTGTTGTACGTGGCCGTAGCCACCAGCCTGTGCAGCGAGCTGAGCAGCATGGTGAGGGGAGGCTGCTCCGCATTGAAGAGCTTGAGGAAGGCGGCCAGCTCCGTGGGCTCGATGCTCTGGGAGCCCAGCACGTGGATTAGCTCTAGGATGCTGCGCTGGAGGTCTGCCGTAGAAGGATTACAGATTTATAGGCTAGTTGATAACATTCGAACTTCAGGTAATAACAAAACGAGCATATACTTATACAAGTCATGTAGTATTTAAAGTTTACTATTGATAAGTCATTGATAAAAGCCATCATAAGTCGTCGGCAGATTGGTCAGAGATTTCTTAATTGAAGGTTAGGCCAAAGAAACTAGGCCCCGTCAAAATAAACTTGGATTGAAGATATCAGTAAAGTCGCGATACAAAATGGATGAATGACGCACCGAACCGGGAAATACAGCAGTTTAAAGGGGAGGCCTATACCCAGCTGTGGTGTCGGGCTGTAGCAACAATCAAGTCTTCAAAAGATCGCAGGCTTTTCATTGTGATTTTTACCACCTTCTTAAGAGTGAGTGAAGAGTTATAAGAGACAATATATAAGCTGGTGTTACCTTCAAGCCGGTCGTCCTTCACGGCCAGCAGCTGCGCGGGCGCGGGCGCCAGCAGACGCTTGAGCAGCGGCGGGTGCGCGGCGCGGGCGCGACTGAGTGCGCCGCCCACACGTCCGCACCACGCGCGCGCCACGCCCACACCCTGCCGCCACGACGAACCGTTACACTGTCCCGACTCTTTGCAGCGGACTAACCTGGGAGAAACGGTTTCTATATCATCATCTGCTTAACCTCCCTCCAAATATATGGGATCTCCAGTCTAACAGCACAGCTGCACCCCGTTAGATAGATTGCCCGACATTTTATTTATTTAGAACGACTGTCTATCTGGCTTACTTAATCAACAAATTGCTGGTTTCAGACAACTTCCGATTTAGGCTGTAAACTTTTCTATTGTTATATTAATAAGGGGTTCCATCTATCTGGCAGAATCTTGTTGCTCCGAAATTCATTTAGCATAACACACTTGGCATAATTTTCTTTAAACGAATATATGAAAGGCATATTTTTTTTTAAATATACTTATTGTTTGGCTGAATGTTTATATGTCCGAATTTGGAATGGCATACTTTTAGATGGCAGAATTTTGTTTTGCATAATTACCTTTGGCAGTGTTCAAATTTCGCATAATTTCGTTTAGAATAATGTTTATTTAGAACGACGATTACTTGATATAATTTCACTTGGCATACTATGAAGATTGCAGAATTTCAGTTGGAATAACTTTATTTGGCATTATTGCCATTTTTCAATGCCACAAAATAGCATTTTTAACCTTAATTTAAAATTAAAATATTATCTTAAAAAGTCAATGTAATGTGCTAGAAAAGTTAGTGACAGAAACGAATCGCTCCAAAACCGACTCCACGTAGTCTTGTCTGCCCTACCCCTAGAGTGTTATTTAAAATCGCGTAGGCGCGGAGGGGCGAGGCGGGCCGCCGTAGCCCCGCAGCGCCGGAGCCGTGAAGAAACCATGCCTGCTGCATGTTGCATACTGCATGCTTGCTTGCATGCTGCATGATTGCTGCATGCTTGTTTGTATGCTGCATGGTTGTTTGCATGCATTCTGTATGCTTGTTTGCATGCTGCTGCATGCTTGCTGTATGCATGGTATATGTTTGTTTAGATGTTTGCATGCCTGCTGCATGCATGGTGCATGCTTGCTTGCATGCTGCGTGCTGCATGCTTGCTTGCATGCTGCATGCTTGCTTACATGCTTCATCCTTGCTTGCATACTGAATGCTTGCTACATGCACGATATACGAGTTGTTTGCATGTTTGCCTGCTTCTTACAGATGTATGCTCGTTTGCATGTTTGCCTGCTTCTTACAGGGAAATAAAAACCAAGTGTTCACAATCAACTGACTTTATGAATTTTCTGTGATTTGATAGATTTTCTGTGAGATAGATAGATAGAGTATTTCCATTATTATGCATATGAAATGTATGCCAAAAGATAATTCTAACTGTAAACTTTCTGAGATATGATAGTTCTGCCTTTAAAGACTATCGATATGAAAATTATGCCAAAAGATGATTCTGACTGTGAACTTTCTGCGATAAGATGGTTCTACTTTTAAATCTTATGCTTATGAAATTTATGCCTAAAGATGATTCTGGCTTACAAAATTATGAGTTCGAACGTATGATAAATGAGTATCTGCCAAACAATTATCTGCCAAATGAAGTTTATGCTATCAGCTGGTATGCAAAATAATATTATGACATAAAAAGTTCTGCTATAAAGGGTGGACCCATTAATAAGCTGCAGTCATTTTCATCGAAACAATGTCTTAAGTGGAAACAAAACATCTTTGGACATATTATTACAATTACATAGATTGTCTTACTCCACAATTTTGCATCCTCGCCAATTTGGGCCGATAAGGTTTAGCTCCTACCACAGAGCTCTTGTACCTATACTTATAATAAATTTTCAAGTCTACACTAACAACAGCATCGGTCCGCTGCAATCAAGCTTTTAGCTCAAGTGTGAAGAACAATCTTTTATTCAACACATTTTCAGTTTTTCTTCTGCGAACTTAATGCCATTGATATATTCTACCAGACAACATTTGGGTGGGGAATCAGCCTACTACAAAACATTTGAAATTTGAGGAGCCACATTAACGGGCGGGTGCTGTACATACTTATGTATAAGCTGCGTGAGGATGTCCACGACGATGACGCACAGCTCCGGGTGCGCCAGCTCGCCGCTCGCGGTGTACTCGCCGCATTCTGCACTCAGCTCTCCCGCAGGAGACGAGATCCCTGTCAAGAGGTCATACTAAATTATCCCTAAGTACAGCAAACTTCATTCACAAAATACAAGATAACAAACTTCACGCTTGTAATCGCGGAATGGAATGAACAAAATATATGGCCCTTTTGATCGTTTTCGGTCACGGCAATTTCAGCGCAGATATCTGTCGGCGCTAGAGATATTATACACAAGTGTGCACCTACGCACTTACGCAGGCACAGGTGCACTCACTCTTCATTTACTAGTCCGATGGGACGGCAATCCGCCATGACCGGGAAGAGCTCAGGCGCAGCACGAATGCCATAATGTGGTCCGTTGTTCCCGGGGCACGGAGTATCATCCCGTCAACTTCTAAAATCCGCGCTCCTACTGAGATTGCTAATAGAAATACCCAATAGCAATTTTTTGAGTTTTTGGAGACCCTGGAATCGTACCCAGGATCGACACGAGACCAACGGGGTTACATTATGGTTCACAAATACATAGGCACGTGTCAGCGTACACCGAGTGCCCACCTGCGACTGTAGCATTCGTTTGACATAGTTTGGGTCCGCAAGTCGAGTACGTAAATACTGTGAGATGTGCACCTATTCTCATTTATTCGTGGTATGAAGCCGGATTTCTGTAGGTACCTCTGAATTTCGTGCTTCGTGTCTACATATATCTTACTGGAACTTGTAATAATTACTTTCAATATCGCAAAGTGAAACAGAGTTTTCTGGAAACTTACATTACATTGCGAGCTTTCTCTTACAACTTTTTGTTTTGTTTTTGTATTTTGGAAGACGCATTCGATCACGTCACAGAACAGTGTTTAAAACTAAAACAAAATACAACGAGTCTCTTTTAGTATTTAAGAGGTATCTCAACGAGAAAACTACAAATTGGTGGACGGACCATACTATTGACAATAACACTGTACAGTTTCTATTCCAGTCCAAAATTAAAATAAGACTACTAATATCCGTGTATAAAGATATTAAAATAAAGTTAAAAGATACAACATTTTAACAACATCACGCGGGTCGCACTATTAACATGAATAATAGTAAACGATAACACGTTTATTACCTTCAAATAGTTTTTCGTAATCAAAACTGGTTGAACTATCCATTAGGGCACTGCACACTTCCGGATCCATGGTCCTCTCACAAAAAACGGAACTTTAGTTTTATTTTAAACTTTTTACATCTTACACTATTTGGAAAGACTCGTCGAAGTTAATGATAGATACCGGTACGTTGGTATGCGGCCGAAGAGTCACTGACCACGCACAACGAAATGTAGGCGTGGAAAAAACTAGTAGGTACCTTAAGTTTTATATTATGTAAATTATACTATGTTACTGAGTACCTATTGCATGTCTCGTGGTTGTAGGTTGTAGGAAGCCCTCAACATTTCCCTCAATGATTGTTTATTATTTGTTTATGAATTGTAAACATTTGATATTGAACCATATTTAAATTTTCCTGGTCGCATGATTAAAATACTACTCGTATTTATCAGTATTAGATCTAAGGTTATCGTATCACCAAGATAAGAATCCAAATAATTTATTTAAATGAAGCCGCTACAAAGAAATAAATAACAAATTTTGCAAGGCTACAGCAGATTACTTAAGAAAATATAAACAAAACATATCAAAAATTAAACTGGTTTTCAAATCAAAATAAAACCACAAAATAGCACTCTCTATATTTATGGCTTCTAGATAGAGAAAGAAAAAAGATAGATAAAATGATGTAACATTTCACCTGAAGAACTATGTTTGTAAGTATATACTTAATACAAACCTGAAGTTGTTGTGGACATGGATCCTGAAAGCTTCCTCGTCCTGTACAGCGGAGGCACATCTAGTTTGCCCACTTCCACATCCGCCTGCCAAGGAACAGTTTTATAATAAATACATACAATTTGTTTAAAAAAGTTAATCATATTTAAAGATTGAGTATGCCTGTGTTAAAATGAATAAAAAAATCATTAGAAGATAACTAACAGATTTCATTAAAACAAAGTGCATCATTTTTATTACTTGATCGCTCTTTTTTGTGCGTTTAGAAGAAGTTCAAGAGTCCATGTGTCACTACAGTCTACACGTGGACTCTCAATTTAAATAATAAAAAAAGTATTAGGCGTTGATACAGTTCAATCAGTACCTACCTCTATGCACGTGGACAAACAAAATATGGACAGAGCTTTGTTGGAAAATTTTGTTTTTAATATCGTCAGTATGTAATCGTGGCGATGGTAATTTTATCGGGAAGTCATTTGATTAGGTTATTGGGATATTTTATCAAATTATACAACAAGTAGATAGATATTCAAATTCCATCTTTATAGTAAAATAATGTCAAGTATGAAAGTTTAACTTTGCCTCTAAACTAGATTAAATCTTGTTTTATATGAATGAAGGTCTATAACTATTGCCACGCTGAGTCATTTTTAAAAACATTGCGAAACTTTCCGCCCAAACTCCGGAGCCCACGCCACGCCTTCCTAGAAGACTTGTTCGCTAATTAATTTGCATTTGATTAGTTGATTTGGAGTGTATTTAAATTGGCGAAATAATAAGACAAGCTGCGTTGATTTGTAATGAGGATGCAATATTAAGTTTGTTACATTTCCAAGAAGGATAGTAATAGCAAATGAGATTAATAAAAATAATGAATAAATAAATAAATTCTGCGTCTACCAAGCCTGTCGCGGGCACTGCTGGAAATGGTCAAAGGTTGGACACATCCAAGTCTGGTCGTGACATGGCGTAGACCCTAAGCGACATGGCACCCGGTTGTTAATAGTCATCATTTAAAAAAAAAAATTGTAAGTCCCACTAACAGGCAATATGCTTTTTGGCTTTCTTTTTACTGTTTAACAATATGTTTTTGGCGTCTCGCCGCTTTTACCAGCAATAGCAGTATAACCCTTTAAGATTATAAACGAATGTCAGTGTACCCACCTCATAGCCCTCATCGGGCCTGGTGGCGTAGGGTTCGCTGTGCTCGCTGGCGTAGGGCCCGGCCACGCTGTCCTCGCTGGACGAGCACTCCGCGGAGCTGCCCCCCGACGCGCACAGCAGTGGCGGCACCTGCCCACACGCTGCACTTTGTCAATATCACAACTCTCACACACAAGATACGTAGGTAACACTGGTCGACAGGGTAGAAAGGTATCTGGGTACTAAAACCACCAGGATGCGGAATTATGGTGGTGAAGCTGGTGCTATTGATACTATGAAATATACCAGGGTACTAGAGACGCCACAGAGCTCAAGGCATCAAGCTACTAAAATCTGACTTTTAGCACTGGAGTGTCACACTAGGCGATAGGACATGAAAAGCCCTACGTACTTAAACTGCACTTAAGAAGCAAACACGGCACCATCAGCCATCTTCCGGGGTCCAGGTTAGAGCAGTCAGTGAACTTCGATTATTTATTTTTCTGATAAATGATACAATTGAGTGTTACAGCTAGTAGCTACGCAGTAGTGGTTCGTTCTACGTTCTGAACTCAATAGTATTACGAGAGGCTATTATCCAATTTAGCGTATTGAGTTACATGTCAAATCTACTAATATTTTTTGAGAAGGTTTTGTTAGTTCCTTGGAGCACTATTTATTACGAAAACCGTTACACAAATGATATCAATGGACATATTATAGAGGTTTAACGGGAGAAAATGAAAAAAAGGGCTGCGCCGACCTCAAGTATATTTGACAAGGGCATGAAGACGCTGATTAAGATAACAAATGAATAGACACAGACCTCGAGGAGTTTATAGACGATGATAATGAACCAACAAATAAACAAAAACATCATCTAACCGACATCGACGCGCGACTGGACTTTCGCAACAAACATCGCAACAGCCTTCAAATATTAGGAACGTGTGCGAAGCCATGCAAGTTTGGGTGAACTTGACAAACAACACTATTAATGAAACGAACTTAAATATCAAGCATTTCCATGTACCTATACAGGTATTGTAATACCTATTAGATGAGGTCGCATTTGACGCAGTATAATCTATTATTAGGAGGCGCCTAAGAGTGTTTTGTTTCAAATGTCAGTCAGAGTGAAAGCTAACGATCAAGGATTTCATAGTGTTCGATTACATGACAGTCAATTGTTTTACCAACATTCTAGAACGCATCTTTAAGGCGACTAGATTAATGGTTTAGAAAAATCAGCACTTACTGTGAGGAGGTTTTATTACTTAGACCCTGTATAAAATGTCAAGTGGCAATGTATTTTTGTCAGCATTTTGTGGTGAATATTAATCAACGACTATAAGATCACACTGCACAGATATATCAACGAAATCTGATAGTCCTATGTTAATATTTAGCAACAGATTGTTATCTCTATATTTCTTGGCTACGTTTGTCATCATGTTGTTCTGAATTTAATAGACCACTAAAGTATCTGTTTCGGCTACTTTCACCATCGATGTACCTATGCGACAACATATTGTGTTTAAAGGAAAATTATCAACTTTATTCCAGCGAATGCGGGCTGCATGCTTCTTGGTGGTATAACACGATTGTCTTATCAGTTATCACACCAATAGAATTGTAATTTGCTCGCATGAATGTGATTACATTGTAAATAGTAGAGGTTTATTAAAACTACTAGATTATGCCCGCGGTGGTTAATTGCACAGTGGGAACTGGACCGGGGTGATGTTGTTGTTTGTCATACTACCGTAATAAAAAGTATTCTATGTGTTAATCCAGGTTATAAACTACCTGTGTGGTAAGTTTGATCTAAATCCAATCAGTAGTTTTGCCTGAAAGAGTTACAAATATACATCCATCGGTCCGATCGGAAATTGTCCTAAAATGACGAATATTTATGTAAAACGGTGCATATTCTCAATCATCAGTTAGGTGTTTTGAATATGTCGATTATACAGTTAAACACCAAGGGACATATTACCACAAACAGCCTTACCGTTCTCGGTATCTTACGATTGAGGTGAGGTGTACAGTACCGCAGGGAATCCGATACTTTTCACCCACATCAAACTTGAACCTTACGCCGATGAGATAATTCTACTTCGATTAACGTTACGGTTTATGGGACGGGTTTTATGTCATATGGTGCCATCACCACCGACCGTAACGTAACAGATGATGGCATCTGTTGCATCATTCATCGGACTACTGTACCAATAAGAGAAGCTCATGGCTAAATAATATCAGCCGCTCGGGTCGATCTTTAGGTTAAGCCGTGCTTGCCTAGGTTGGTTTGTGGATGGGTGACCACCCTTACATACCGAATTTCCTCCGTGCCTCGGAAAGCACGTTCCCGGCTGTTCTTTGACAGTCGTTTCAGGTAGTCAGTGGCAAAAAGTCTGACAACAGTGTTACCAAGGGGTATCATATGACCCAGTACTAACTCGCTTGTGTAGGTCCGATTTAAGAGTCCGTGCACGAAATTAACTCATTTTGAACATTTTTGATCACTACTTGTGGGAAAGGTAAGAAGAATATGAACCTTCTTTGTTGTTATTATAAGAGTCAGGTTCTTGTTCTTGTCGACCGCTTGATTATTTTTTTTAAATAATGTATACATTAATGGCAATCACCCATATTCAAAACCCCTTTTCCGCAAAAGTAACGAGCGAGTGATGTTTGGGGTTCGCTGAACAAAGAACTACAAAATATTCTGAACATTAAAAAATATGAACGGCATCATTATATATGGTCTACTAGTAAACTAGTTGAAAACATTATTGATTTCAATACGAAATATAGCAGAAAAAAGACGTTGAAAAAACGTAATTTATGGAAAACTTCGGGACAAATAAGTATTTTTTTCTATACCTTAGAAACACTTTAAAGAAAATTTAAAAATTACTCATTAATCTCAAGGTAGCCCTTTAATAGAATCTGAATTTTAATTTATAAATAAACAATAACTTCATTTCGTAAATGAAGGGCAAAGTAAGCTATATTATCGACCGCGCAATCCCGATCCCGTCAGTAACGACCGGGCTCTCCCAGCGTGAGCACGTATCACTTTGCTTCGCAAGCGCTCGCGAGTTATACGTAAATATATTTCCCAGATATACGCCGACTACCACATTTTGATGGATTATTATTATTAGTATTTTTTTTATATTATAATTTTTTGACATTGGTTGTTTCTTAAGATTTTAAAGATTTATTTCGTCTTCATTATTAATATTATGTAGAGGTAAGATTCTTTGTTTGTACATCATATAATAATATGTTGTAACTTTGTAAGTGTATATAAAATTTGCGGCACTGCTGATCTGATTCCGAAAATTAAAGTTTTTCCACCATGGGTGTCGTTTTCATGGTTTTTGGGGTCGCTGATTACGAAAATGATGTCAAAATGAAAATCCAAGATGGCGCCCAGGAAAATTTAAGGTTTTTCCGTCATGCGTGTCGTTTTCATGGTTTTTGGGGTCGTTGATTACGAAAATGAGGTCAAAATGAAAATCCAAGATGGCGCCCAGGAAAATTTTAAGTTTTTCCGTCATAGGTGTCGTTTCCATGGTTTTTGGAGTCGCTGATTACGAAAATGAGGTCAAAATGAAAATCCAAAATGGCGCCCAGGAAATTTTTTAGGTTTTTCCTTCATGGGTGTCGTTTTACTGGTATTTGGTCTCGCTGATTACGAAAATGAAGTCAAAAAGAAAATCCAAGATGACGCCCAGGATTTTTTTTGGTTTTTCAGTCATGGGTGTCGTTTTCATGGTTTTTGGAGTCGCTGATAACGAAAATATAAATAAATGAAAATACAAATTCAGTATCCTTGAAACCATTTTAACTTTTGTATACTAAAGATTGAATAACGAGCTGTACAGCTTGAACCATTTTTTAAATTTATTTAAACTTCATTTACAAGAGTGGTACATAGGCGGACTTACTGCCACAAGGCATTCTCTACCAGTAGTCAACCTTTGGGCTGCGGCTGTGGAGAACCTCAAGGGGCGTAACCCTATTGGTGACTATATTTTCGAGCCGTTTAAGGTTGAAACTCTAGGACCGTGGGGTCCGAGTGCCCACAGCCTTTTCAAGGAAATTTCAAAACGCTTAGTTGACACTTCCCGTGACTACTGGCTTTTACTTTGGCCAAAGGCTTAAGTATTGCCATACACCGTGGTAACGCCGCCAGTGTCTTGGGTATATTACCTACCAGTTGGCAGCGTTGAGGAGTTTTTTGACGACGTTTTTAAAGTTTATAGTTTACTAGCCGATGCCCGCGGCTTCGCCCGCGTAAATTTCTCGAATAGGTTTACATTAATCGCCAAAATATTCCACTTATTCTTTTTCCAAATAAGGGCTCTTCCCTCGACTGCCTTGCGTTTCCATCCTTGGACACTCGACGATATCATACTCCAGCTAGGTCGAAAGTTCCATCAAGTGGCATGACATGAGCCGCGACACGTTAAAGCTGCTTTAAACTGTTGCGGACCTCTCGCATCTGCCTTCCTTCTCCAAAGTCAGACATTCGATGCTAGTCATACTCCAGGCAGGTCAACACAACACGATGTAGATGCTGTTAACTGTTGAAAACCTATTGCAAGTTCTTTTCGTCTCCATCATGAGACCTTCAATGACAGTAATACTCCAGCTATTTCTAAAGAGGATCCCTTCTTTTCGCATAATGTTCTTTGTCCTAATATAAAATCAAAATCAAAGCATTTATTTCAAGTAGGCCAGTTACAGGCACTTTTGAATTGTCGAAACAAATATATATACTACAAATATATATACTTCGGCATAACGATTTTGGCACAATTTGTTTTGGCATAATAATACTTTGGCATAATTTTTTTAGGCATACATTTTATGTTGGCATAGTCATCTTAAAGACTAATTTGTTTTGGCATAAATTTGATTCGCATAACGTTAGTAGGCCTAATGACTATTAGCACAATAATATTTAGGCATACAATTAGTATAAATAACAAAAACAATTTTCATGCGAATGATTTATTATACATAACTTAAACGATTTTTCAATCGCAAGATAACTTTTATCTGAAGAATGTATAAGATGTTGTGTAAAAATTTAATATGCTGTGCAACAAAAGTTAGTGACAGAACCGAATTGCTGCAAAACCGACTCCACGTAGTCTTGTTTGTCCTACCCCTAGAGTGTAATTTAAAATTGCGTAGGCGCGTAGGGGCGAGGCGGCACGCGGGCTGAGGAGCAGGCGGCTGCGAGCGAGCCGCCGCGGTTGAGGCTGGCCGGCAAAGCCGGCCAACAAGCCGAAGCTACGGTGGTGAGCGAAAGCCGCCTGCGACGATTAGGACGCGTGGGGCCGCCGGAGGCCCGCAGCGCCGGAGCCGTGACACAAACCCTGCCAGCTGCATGTTGCATGATCGCTTGAATGCTGCATGCTGCATGCTTGCTTGTTTGCTGCATGCTTGCTTGCATGCTGTATGCTTGCTTGCATGCTGTATGCTTGCTTGCTTCATGCTTCCTACAGCAAAAATAAACCCACAAAATTGTTCAATACCTGACACCACCGTCTACTTAGACAAATAAAAAAAATAATTTCTATTCTACCTACAATATCAAGTGCCTACAAACATTAGAGCAATATTGTATAAACGTGTAGTGTCTAATATTCTAGGTGTTAATAATTATTTCATTGTTATACCTATAAAAATATGTTTTAATATCATTATGCGTAAATTTTATGCTTTAGGATATTATGCTTAAAAAATTATGCGTAAGCTGTTATGCGTAATTATATTATGCTAAAATATAATTATGCCAAACAAAATTATGCTAAGTTATATTGGGTCTTAAAATTTTATGCAAATGGATAGGGAACCTTTCTAAAGTTCTCATCAAGGTGCATTAAGTGAGCCCAATGACGATATAGCTGCTGTAAACTATTGAGGACCTCTTGTGACTGCCTTTCGTCTCCATCGTTAGACCTTCGATGATACTCATACTCCAGCTAGGTCTAAAGTTTATATCAAGGTCCATGAAATGAGCCGACACACGATATAGCTGCTGTAAACTGTTTCGGACCTCTTGTTACTGTCTTCCGTCTCCATCGCTCGACCTTCGATCACAGTCAAACTTCAGCCAGGTCTAAAGTTGTCAAAAAGGTTTATGAAATAAGCCCCAACACGATCTTCTTCTTTATCGTGTGGTTAGTGCCTAACCTGGTGTCAGAGTTTTTATGCCGCCCAAGGTCCTCTGTCTTGGCTTTACATGCCGTCGAGAAATAACTCTCAGGCATGCTGGTTTCCTCACAATGTTT
Organism: Xestia ashworthii; assembly: GCA_950022955.1. Classification (NCBI taxonomy): domain Eukaryota; kingdom Metazoa; phylum Arthropoda; class Insecta; order Lepidoptera; family Noctuidae; genus Xestia; species Xestia ashworthii. The sequence goes on along the minus strand of OX465558.1, from coordinate 24,107,407 downwards.
CAGCAAGCGATGATTGTACAATACGCATATGAATCCGAAAAATCAAAAGTGCGTGACTTTGATTCGAACACGAATATTTTCAAAAGTGGGACAAACTTTGCGAAACACGCTTTTCAATAAAAAATAATCATGAAAATCGGACTTCTCTGGACAAACTTATGCGTCATCATCATCATCATCATCCATAGTCCGACTTCACCCACTGCTGGGTACAGGCCTCTCTTTGTTTGTGCCAAGCTCCACGCTCTTGTGCCAGTCTCATCCAGGATATTCCCGCAATGGCAACATTATCGTCTGCTTATCTCACCGCTCGCTGCACGACCAAAACTTCTATTTCCACACAAGTCACAGCTTTACTCCACCTGACATCACCGCGCCTTGCTAGGTGTCCTGCAAGTTAAGCTGCTAAAACATATGCATGGAAAGCGGTCGAACAGACACTCTACCGATATGTAGATTTTTAAAGCAGGGTCATGTTGACTATTCTCTTCTTCTTTATCTTGTGATTTTTATTCATTAGGACCATTTTGGTTCAGTAGACGTCATTGCATGTATCCTTAGATCATGACGATGAGTTCTCCTTAAAAACTTTAGTCATAAATCTTTTGATAGAGAGCACCGATTACAAAGAAACAAAAATCAAAACCTTCTCTGAGTTATGCACAATACTAATTTGTGCTTTGAATCAAACCACATTGGTTTTATAATTTACACGTGATGCTATAACAAAAGGGTTATGTCGAGACACACAAACACAGACGAAAATTTAAGAAATAGTAGAAAAAGGGTTCTGTGTGTGATTCTTTAACAGCTCAAGCGCCATGTTTACAGATTTATTATTTGAAATAAATTATTCCCAAACTGTCGTTTAAGTGTTAAAAAAAGTATGTATAAAACAATGATTTGGAAATCATAAAGCTTTAAAAAAAATATACTTTGTTACAAAAAGTGAAAACCGGGTGGGTTTAGAACCTGCGAACCAAAGTTACTATCGGAAATCTTACAGCATTAAACAAAATCAAAAAGCTGTTCATGGAGAAAGGAGAACACGTAAATTAAAATTTTTGTGTCATGTAATTACGTAACTCGAAATGACATTTTTTTGTTTGTTAAGGTATAACGTTTAAATTAGTGTCTAAACGCTGGCCTTGACTGAAAAACATTATTCACGCAAGAATCATGTAAATCGGTTCAGTCGTTTAGAAAATATAAAGCAAAATAGAAAGTAAACATTGCGTACATCGTAAATGTCACACTTATTCTATGAAATTTTTATATTTAATGTAAGGTGCATTATGATTGTTTTCATAAGAGAAAATAGGTACAAATAACCTTTGTAAAAATGTACATATTGTGAGGTTTATTTTAATGAATAAGGAAGGTATTGGGTTCCAAAGGTTTCGGCTTTCGCGAAAATAAACGCGAAATTGGGTTCTAAAATACAAAATTAAACCATTTTTATTTTGATTTTGATAAATATACTGTACGCACACATTCCTGACTTTTATTTCAAAGCCTTTATAATTATGTATTTTAAAATAATATCGTCTACAGGATCAAAATTGTTTAAGCGATCACTACGCCCGATCTTCACCCGTGTGTGCGTGTATCTGCATGAACAATGCACACAAAGATAGAATTGCAACGAATTTGCCTAAACTCTAGCGAGTGAATTTTCTGCACGGACTCTTAATAAAAAATAAATATGATAATAGCTCTAGCTTCGATAATTACTAACCTCTCGAGTTCTAGACATGACAGAGGCGGGTGTATCTAATAGTACTCTTACATTTCACCAGTGATATGATAAGTCCTATGTAATAAGTGGCGAGCCTAATTCCATCAATCGGACATAATTCCAGATTTCGTGGCTGGTACTGAAAAATTCCTGATGGAAAACCCAGTAACCCAGTGTTACATCGAACTCAGGGTCTTTTGCCCAGCAGTCGCGATTGCTAACACTAGACCAACGAGGTAGTACCTCAACATCTATTCTCTAGAGTCCTGTTATTGTTATTTTTTTAGACTAACAAACAATTCCACAATACTATAACTAAATCTAATAAACCAAATTACAAATGAGTGGTTTAGGACGCTGAAACGTCTTTCAGCACAGTAGACGGAATGAAAGACTAGGTGCCGCGGAAAAAGATCTTATTTAATAAGAAAAGATGGTCTACCTGTTGTCATACAGTCGCTGGTTGCAGACAACTCCATAATTATCTTTATCAAAATCACACACAACCACTACGAAGTTCTTTTAAGCACACATACACTAGTAAGTTCTATATGGCACTAATTAAAAACAAAAAACAGCACTATCAAATGTGGTATGATGCACCCAAGTGCAAGAACGTCGCGTCGGTAAATGAATGATCTTATGTGAGCGACCGCACTGGTGACTGTTAAGTTATTCCGCATTTGATATATTTTGATACGAATCGGTCAAGTGCGAGTCGCGATTGAGGGATCGCCTTGTTTTTGGAGAAGAAGAGGGAATTAGAAGTACGTTTGTTTTTAACTTGGTTTGGTAAGGTGTGTTGGTATCTATCTGGTGTCCACGACACAAGCCTCGTTGCTTAGTGTGTACTAAATGGCGCTGTGTGTAATGTCCAGCGATATTTATTAATTAGTTTAATTAAATCTGTTTAAATTGTTTGCTATATTAAAACAAACGAAAAGTAAGGACCAACATTTTTAATCAGAGTTTCAGTAAGATCCAATAATGCTTTCACTAAAATAAAATAAATAATGTAAGTAGTATTCGTGATTTAATTTCATATTTTTTGAGGAACTCTATATTTGTCGCTAACAATTAAATACAGTTTCGATTGTGAGAAAACCGGTCTGATGAGGTAATGCAATACAAGGCGACGGTGGTAGCTGTGTGGCTTAAAGGACACACATAGCTATCATTGGTTTGTGTATCAATATTAGAATTATACAAGACCTGTGTTCAGAAAACCACAAAAACAAATAGTGAACAATTTCTATGAAGGCACAAGTCTAGTCTAGTTTAGGTGTCACGTATTGTGGCAGAAAACGGTCACTTCCTATTTTATATTATAACGCGATATATTTATAATGGTAACGCGATAGTTGAGAATCATCTTGTGAAAATGCATTATTCTATCAATGAATCCAGAGAGTAGGTAATTGAAAGTCGTTATCACCATTATTTTGAAATAGTCACGAAAGAGAACCTAGCTCGTGCCTCTAATCTTGGTCGGTAAGTCAAGTTGGTCGGTCAAGGTTAACGAAACCTTTCTCTGACGTTGATCGTTCACACGTGTGGCGTAGGGCACGCTCGGACGAGTTTACATTACCATGTAAACTCCCACCGAAAATTGGTTTGAAAGAGATCTAGTAAGTAGTTTTTTTTAATACGTCATAAATCGTAAACAGCAATTTACCTTTCATTCAATCTGCTACGGAACCCTTCATGGGCGAGTCAGACTCGCACTTGGCCGCTTTTTTCATAATAATTTTGACTCTATTCGGGTTAGGGGTAAAAAAACTAAGCTCGCACTGGTCCACATAGAGGACTACGGCCTTCTTTTACAGACAGGCTGTGTGACCTGCGTCCTAGTAGGGGAATATTACAGACTGATTATAATGGGAGCAAAAGTTTTCTTAACGAAGCTGAAAGACACTTGTGCTCATTGGGTTTTTTTTGTTCTAGCTAGACCATACCTGACCATCTGCTAGTTATGGAGTTGTGTTATAATATTGGGGTAAATGTTCCATTTCTTTTTTCATGACCACCGTACTATTTAATGCATCCATCAACACAATGTTTTGAGTGCGACACATTGAGTCAAGTTACCTTCTCTTCTCACCACTCTCTAACTCTCTTCTTCTGCTTCGTCTTTTTGACCTTTCCTGATATATTTTTGTCTTTTGCTGTGCCCGACAGGGTCCACAATAATCTCATTTTTTTTACTTACCACAAACTTACTGTGTACACATTGTGGAATCCAAATGAAGTTTGAGTATTGACCATAATTTTTGCGTAGAGCAAGTTACTTTCATGTGCTATATTATGAGGGCTGTGTTTAGTTGACGGCTTCGTGGAGGATAAGTTTACCCCTTGCATATGGTTGTAATGTAGTTCCGTACGGTACCTTGAGTACGGGACGGCGCGGCATGGCGTGGTGGCGACTGGGCCGCGCGGCCGCCACGCGGATGAGCGCCTCGCACAGCGCGCGCAGGCCGGCGCCCGCACCGCCGCCCTCCAGCGCTGCGCCCGCGCCGCTCAGCGACGCGCGCACCAGCGCACAGCTCGTCTCCTTAGAACGACCTGACGTTACGTCTGGGGGGAGAAGGCAATACACATCGTTGGAGTACAATATCTGATTGTTCCTAAAACAAGTTTTTGTATGATCTTTAGCGAAGGGACAGAATCGAGTAGAACCGAATCAAAGCAAAGAAGACACCGAGTCAAGCTATTCGACATTCGATGCCACGTCGATAAGTGCGGGTAACTTTGCTATGCTAAGTCCAAGTGGTATTTTTAGGTTCCAAGGAAATGAAAGAACATTGAGAGCAGCAGAACAATCATAATAAAAGGGTGTAAAGCATCTTTTAACGAAGCCGAAAGACACTTGTTCTCCTCGTCATTCCGATCATTTTTTCGTTCTACACCAGACCTGGGATCCTTCTAGTTACGGAGATATTGGGGGTCAAAGTTACAACTTTTTAACAAGCGTTTTTGTAAATACAAGTTTTAATGTGTTTTTTTTTTAATCCTCCAATGCAATCAAGTACTATTCAATCCATCCATCAACACAATGTTTTGAGTACGGTACATTGAGTTTAACGTGATTTTATTTCCCAGAAATATTTTTTGCGTAAAGTTACTTAGTTTGATGTACAGAATGCTTGGTTGACGGCTTCGTGATGAGTCTGTTTACATACTGTATAAGAATCAGTAGGAGCTGACCGATACGATCTGAACGATTATTCGATAAACAGACATTTCCATAAAAATGGACGACATCTTGATGTGGTGTCAATGTCAGTGCATTGATGTGCGAAGCTATTTGTAATCAAATCTACTGTGAAACGACCGGCCTGCCAGAGACATGTGACGGCAAACTGGATGGCACCATAGCTACAATCATATTCAATAACGAACTTTAATTTTCCGCCGTTAAAATTGAAAATCGTCTGCGTTGTCTATTGCAGTAGTCTTCAAACAATAATGAAACTAGTTATATCTAAGTAGAGTTTAAAATCGCTTGTTCAATTAATCTTCAATTTTTCATACTATATGAAACTCTACAGGGCTTCTGCTCTAAACCTTGGGATATCGGCTTACTGCGGGTTATTGTACCAACCGCACGAACATGGTTACAATTTTAACTACGACATCGCCTTTATTGTGAGGTAGTATGGTCTCTTTTCGTAGTTCAAACTGTACAATGCATTTGATGGTACGATTAGTCTATTATATGTTCGTTATGTGATTAGTGGGATCAGTTGATCAGTTTATGACACTACTCCTCATCGGTGATTCTTAGTAATGCAATTAAAACCGATGCACTAATGAACTTATTTAATTATATTTTAAAGATACTCGTTTAAAATGTAACGGGTTTGAAACCAAACATCGTATCACAATAAGCTATATTAAAACGTTTAGCTAACAGGTACAAATTCTTCAGATTCTTTTATATTCCTGATCAGCTGATTAACTACTGACAATCTTGTGGAGAGTACACAAGTGGGGCTGGCTTTTTTGTTTCTCGTATTAATAAATTGCACTCCTCCTCTATATTAACTATAAGTGTGCGTAATTTCCTACAAGTCTGCGCATTTTCGTAAAAAGGGATACAAAGTTTTCTCTTCCGAAACAAACTACAAAATATGAAGAGTCACTCACCGGACGCAGAGAGCTGCACAGTGAGCAATGCCTCCGTGATCTTGATGAGGAGCCTCATCTCGTGCGCGGCGCACTGAGTGGCGGCGGCGGTGAGGTAGTGCAGCAGCAGCTTCAGCAGCGCGTAGGTGTCCAGGAACACGGCCTCGCTCACCACGTACTCGCGGAACATGGGGCTGTACAGGCACAGGCACGCGCACGTCTTCCAGAACGTCCACACGTTCTTCAACACCTCTATGTGATCACCTATGCTCTCTTCCACTATACTCTCGCTTGATACGAAATTAGACCTTATCGACTGAGGCGAAGAGTGCTTACTTGATTGCAGCTCGGTAGGATGGATGAAAGCCAACATATCTCGCTCTTTACTGATTTCACACAACTCTTTAAATTTGTCGAACGGCAGTTTCAGTTTGTATAACTTAAAGCATTTGTCGGTCACTTCTGACAGAGATTTGAACAGCATCTGCACCGAGGCTAACGAACTCATCTCTCTGAAGTACGTCAGCTCGGAATTTTCCTTGATTAGTTTGAAAACCTCCACGATTATTGCTATCTCTAATATGGAACAGCATTGGTTGGAAAATTCCGATAACGACACCAATTCTAACACGTAACTCAATCCGCCTTTTTGTATGAATTGTTCGGCGAACGATACAGTATTAAGGAGACTTGCGAAGATGTTTAGACAGGACACGGTGAGGAAATAAGCTGACTCTTCCATTCTTATAATGTATCTGTGTTTGGCGACGATGAAGGTCGGGTAGATGACGCTGAACAGAAGTTCATATTTCATTTCCATCCTGCACTTTGGGGTCACCCGGAGAAGATGGCTGACAGTTGCATGAAGGACATTATTGTGATTATCCAACTGCAGTAAAGAGTTGTAATGGTACAGAAAAGACCAGACACTCTTCCTTTCTACAGGGCTGATGCCGTGAGAACAGTGTCTCCGACCTACCTCCTTCTTCTCATCAGAAGGCTCACAAATCGAACACGGCAGCTGATCTGTCACTTTTGGTATCAGTATACTGGCTCCTAATTCTCCGTACACAGTATGTTCTAAGAGCTGCAGGCATAAGGAGGCGACGCTGCTGTGTGTTAACATCAGTCTTACGATGCTTTCCATTAGTAACCCTGGTGAGAAACAGCAACACACACCACAATTCAACATCACCTTCAAAATTTTATTTCTCAGTACACTTTGAGCCGACACTTCTTCATCAGTTAGTAGTGATGTCAGAGTTCCGTACAGTACTGATACACAGCACGCAGAAGACATGGGAAGTCCTGTGCTGGCTTCCCCGAGGATGTCGTGATGATGGTGCATACCAGCCGCCACGCGCTGTCGACACACTTTGTGCCTCGTTCTAGGACATGCCGCTGAATGTATCACCTCACTGCGAACTCTTTTCATCCCAACCACCAGCTTCCCAACAGTTTCTATTAACTTTTTTATTAGTGTAATGCATTCTTCTTCTTCAGCGGGTATCCTAATCATGAGCTCTATACATTCCTTCAAGAGCCCACCTTTCAAGCATTCTCCGTACAACTTGAATTGATCTGTGAACTCTCTCAGTTTGTCCACACTCCGACATTGCATCAGCAAACAATGGAAGAACGCAGTTATGGAGTACGCGATACCAAACACGAATTTGAGCAAGTTTTCCGATTCAGTCTTTTCCTCTTTACGATTCAGGTATTCGAGTTTGTTTTGTCGACATTTCGAGATGACGTCTTCTAATATCCGAAGCAACATCGGTAGAATTCCGTTGTTGATTAGTTTGGCACAGAGGTCAGAGTGGATTAGAACCTGGTCTAGTGACACCATTAGTAGTTCTGTTAAAGCGACCTTTATTCTAGAAACTTCTTGAGTATTATTCTGTTGTGACTGAGGCACTGAACTGAACTGTAACGAGCAAAGATTTCTTAAAGAAAAGTTGATGCATTGCATAGAGATTTGTGACCCTTCCGACCCGGACAAACTGCTCTCCGCTTTGCACAGCTCTTGGAGTAAATCAGTTATAATTAGAGTAAATTGGAATGTTGTGATTTCAGAGTTAATGATTTCTCTGTGCTTATCGTTGATGTAATCGTCGGCTTTAGGCTTGGCCTTCCTTGGAGGGAAGAATGGATCGTAGTAGGCATCGTTATTGTACTCGTTGGAAGATCGAGTGCTGTTGAAGTACTCGAAGTCATCGTTGGGCGTGCACACCTTGATGGTTAGAGAGCGGTTCAGCATCTGCAGGTCATCGTTAGAGTCTCCTGACTCTGATGACTGGTCAGTGTGTTGTTTGGCAAGCCTCTTCTTTGTTCTTTCCAACGAGTCGAATTTGGGCTGCTGTGAGTGTCTCGATCTGTTGAAATGAGAAAATAATTATTTTATGCTGCCTGCAGTGTATTTTTTTTCTCGGATCATGTTACAGTTATTTATAGAGATAAATATTGATTATTGCTGGTCTCTGGTCAGCTGGAAGCCAACTTGCAATATTGATAAGTTTTTGTGGTTATATTACCTCCCGGTAACGGAGCCTCTTTCCGAAGAGGCGGCGGAGTGCACCTTCGACGTCTGTCCACCGATCGGCTTCTGTTTTGACCATATTCTGAAACAGAACACATACTTTAGAGTATCGTAAGTTAGGGAAATACAGTCCTTATCAGCACTGTATTAAAGTTCATCGGAGCATGCTTTTGTGCATGACAAACAAAAGACAAGATCGTTTATATCTACAAAACTGTGATCACATAGCAAAAAGCCGTCATTTATTTACCGTATGTAATCTTATGGAACCTACCGCAACAAATGTTACACATTCACTAATATAAGTTATAGCCGTTAGACAAAAAAACAATATAGGCAATGAACATTTAAAAAAAAAGAATAATTCAACCCTGACATATGAAATAAAGTCATAAAACATTATCATTTGGAGTAAACAGGCTATAAAATCACTATCGCTACATATTATAAAGAAAGTCTCCCGCCGCGTCTGTCTGTCCCTATGTATGCTTAGATCTTTAAAACTACGAAACGGATTTTGATGCGGGTTTTTTTAATAGATAGAGTGATTCAAGAGGAAGGTGTTTGTACATTATTTTACGCGGGCGAAGCCGCGGGCATCAGCTAGTAATGTATAATCGGGTGCAGAAGGTATTCCGTCTATTTTGGATTTGTGTCGCGGTGTCAAGGGCAGACAAGGTCTTTTAGCGGCTCCTCCCGCTAAGATTACATTTTAATACTTATTTACATTGTAGCAGAGATAAAGTATAGGCAAAGAATATGAATACTAGAAGCGAAACTCTTGTACGTCGTATGCTACTGAAACTAAAACCGAGTGGGCGATTTCTTTCCACTACAAAGTTATGATTATGATTACGAGTGACCCTAGGTTGGTCTGCGGACCCATTACATATCGAGTTTCCTCCGTGTCAACAAACAGGTAGTCAGTGGCCCGAATGTCAGACAACCATTCTTACTAAGGCGTATCGTATTACCCAGTACTACCTGGGTTGCGGAGGTCCGATAGGCAGTCGCCCCATGGAAAATACTAGGTTTCAGCTGCATTCAGTTAAACTGGAAGTCGGCTCGAACAAAGTTGGGAAAGGCTAGGCGGGTAGGACTGTAGTTTAGCTTGAACCTTGCTCAAGCTAAACTACAGTCCTAGCAAAGTTATATTTTACCTCGGACAGCTGCAGTCCAATAACAACCTTATTGTTTTCGTTATTTTCACGAGTATAAGTCAGTGAGAGCAACCTAGCCACAACCTTATTGCTACGAGTGTAAAGATCACAGTGATCTTTATAGCGATTCAAGGGCGAAGGTAAAATAACTGTAAACGTACTATAGGGTTAGTGTTGTGACTCAAGTGAAGATACTATTCCAACATTGTTTGCGAATCGGATGTTTTGTGCATACGAGCGAGAAGTTCGCTTCTATGTATTTCTTATTCTTTGGTATAGGTTAGTACAGACGTATGTGACATTTTATGATTTACGAGATAAGTAACTGTTGACAAAGGACATTGTTGTACCTAGAACGGTCTTATTTACTCTTGCTTAAAGAGCAGGCATGTCTGTAATATGGCATGTCTGTATTATGCCCTATAGAAGGTAGTCAACTGGCTTCAAACAGATGCGACTGATAATACTTGTTGGTACACTATTTCACGGTCGATTTCTCTTAGCTCTCTCTAGTTATTTCCTCGGTGATGGATTTCCATATAAAAAAATCAATGGAAGATAAAAGTGAGGGGTCTCTCCTATTTCTGTTCGCAAGTGCCTCGCTCTTACTTCCTATGTTCGCAATGACCGGATAAATAGTTACTTACTTAGTACAATAGTCGCCCATTACATTTTTATTCGCCTGATTAATAATTTCCCATAAATATTTAGTTATATTGCAAGCTGCTTACGGTGAGACAGCTTTTTGTCCTCCGAGCCACACTTAGGAAGCATAAACTTATTCCTCCACCAGATGGCACTAAGCGCAGAGCAAAAATGATATTCCCAACAATAAGCCACAAGACTGCATTTGCTAGGCGCCAGTTCTACGTTGTGAGCTCTTTCATTTACAGAAACATTGCAAAAACTGCTCAATTAACTGGGTTAAGTCACCATGAAGTCAAGGCTAAACTACAAAGTTGGCTTCAGGATCAGGACTATGTCCGGACAGAAGAACTACTTCACATCCGGCAGTAGCCGCGCAGTATTTCTACCCATTATTGTAATTATTTACAATCCCCACCCTTTCAGCAAGATACATAAATATACTAACATTACAACACATATACATACTAACATATACAATTACAATCACACACACATTCTTACACACACTAATCCCCCCAAATGAACACGCTCACCCTCGAATACACATCTACACACACAATTACCTACACATGCATGCTCGTAATCATACAACTCCTTTTAATAAATACCTTCACTCCTAGTTTAATTTAGTTTAATTTTTGTTAAAATAATTTAGTTGTACTCTCAAATCAGTTTTTTTTTCTTTTTGCCAAGATTTTGTTAACACACTTTTTAGTAAGAGGTTTTTGTATCATAATGACAGCAGAACACTGACTCCTAAGTCACAGGATCTCCTAGTTTGGGAGTCAGGGTTACTCTATCTGTATGACCTTTACTTCACTAAAATTCATGTGACCTATTTTGTAAGCAATGTTGAAGGTTTTTGTATAAATAAAGATTTTTTTTTTTTTTTATATTAGTCGCTCATTCAGTCAATTAGTCGCCCATTAAATTTTTATTCGCCTGATTAATAATTTCCATAATATTAATTACCGGACACCCTGTATAATTGCATTGGCACCATAACTTATTGATTGAGCTGCAACTATAAAACACTTTAAGAATAAGAAGCCAACACAAATTAACTGACCGCTTACGGAAACCTATTCGAATTGATTATTACATTACAACTGTCTTTGGTCCAAAATAATAAAAAAAACTTATAACTTTTAATTACATGATAAGATGATCCTAGTTTTTAATGTTTTAAAACCCAATAATACTTTGCCCGACCCGGGAACGAACCGAGGACTTGAAGCTCAGCAGTCACGCCCGCGAGCACTCGACCAACGAGATAGTCACTATGCCGTCATTAGATAGTAGTGGCGTAAAAGTCTGACAACCAGTCTAACTGAGGGGGATATTAACTAAAACCTGATGTGGCAATTCCCTTCGGGGCTTCTAAGCGTATTATTTTCAGTTTATTACACGGCACGGTTAATGCCCGTTCACTCTAACACTATGTGATATTTAAATAAATGCCTAAATGAAAGCGACTATTCGATTTCCAATGCTCAATTTAGCACCTTGACTTGAGTTTCCAACAGTGTTATAATATTTAGGTTATCGTTTAAGGTATCTCTTAGTGTTACTGAAAACGAGCAGTCATCCTATGCGTTTTACAACCCGACCTGCGCCCGTATTCACAAACCCTTCAATCCGATTTGGATTTGGCAAGTCGTATGTCTGTCTTTTTTGGCATTACGAAAGCAAGCGAGATAGACATACGAAATGAAATCAAAACGAAGCGTTTGTGAATACGGGGCCTTCTTTTTCAGATGGGAAATCATCAAATGACTCCTCCCACACTGGGCGGAGCGGAAAGGACTGCCAGAATTTTACTGACTAAAACCGTCCATGTTCCTTCTTAGCCTTTTGGGTACCAGGGCCGCGGTATCTCTTTCGAACAGTCCCGCAGCCTCGGCATGCTGAATACGGGGCCTGATAGTCGGATCCGATAGCTGTCAGGATTGAAACGGCTTCTTGAAACTTCACAAGCAATGGTACGTCAATACTTCAGCGGCTGCGGTCAACCTTGCTGTCTTTCTTTAGACAAGATAGATCGATCGACGCGAGAGAACCAACATGGTTGCTCTAAGGAAACTGCTCATTTGGAATGAGTTCATATTCTAAACCTTTAAACCGGATGTTACACACCTATTTGAGAAGAGCTGATGTATCGGCGTCCGCGGAGTGGCCGGCTGTGTTGCATCTGTGCCAGGGTCGCTGCTCGCTCCGCTCAGCTCGCCAAACAACCAGATGAGCACGGAGCTCAGCTGCCGACAGCATGACAGACCCTGGATATAAAGGAAAGAACAATAGTTTACTCTGTGACTCTGCCTAAGACTTCAAAAAAACAGGTGTGAATGAATGATGCTGATAATTCGTTTGTGAGAAAAAACTTTAATGCCTTCAATTCCTAGAATACGAGTGGACAATTAGAGTTCAGCATTTATTGCTGAATGATGGCCAGTTCGGTGCGGTGGGTATAAACTTCAATCTGATGTTATATGTGAGCTAGAACAGATTCACCTAGCATCTCAGATATCGTCATTTCTCGATGCCGTTAATCACTTGATCTTAAGAGTTCAATTGGCATTCAGATGAATAAATGATATTAATTGGCAATAGGCTCGCTCCCTATTACCTACATGGGACATAACTGGTGAAATGTGGGTCTACTATTAGGTCATAGAAATATAAAAAACAGGAGAAGTGGCAAGGGGGCGTGTCGGTGTCCGCGCGACTGGCACAAGACCCCTCTCTACTCTACCCTGACCTCTTGTGCCAGTCATAAGCAAATGGCTATACTATTTTGCAATAAATACATTGCTCCTCAACCACTACCTAAGTTTGTCGCTAAGTGAAAAGACAAGCAATGTAAAAATCACCAAACGATAGTTCAATAAGCACATGCATCACGTAGTGCGGCCGCTGCTTCTTACGACGAGTCAGTGATGTGCTTGTGTACCGATGTTTTTGTGTGAGTAAGTTGTACGGTGCTTGGTAAATACACGTGTGTGTTGATGGCATAAAGTTTATAATTGATTGTGTACTACGTTCTGATTTAAGAAAATGCGGGTGTATGCGCGACTGCGTATCTATTGCTTTTACTGGACTGCATGTGGAGTAGTTGCCGTGTGGTAGGGATCAAGTAGAGACACAGGGTTCCGATACATTTTCGTCTAACGGGCATATCTCCTTTATTATATCTATGTATTAGGTACACATCTGCCTAACTCTCAGGGGATTACAGGCGTCATGTTTTGATTTTGTTTTTTTTTTGTATTGCGTATTTTTTTTTTAATGTAAGATAAATAAAACCATGTCTATTTCAAAGAAACAAATCCATTAATCAATTCAATAAAGAATTTGAGAATCACTAATGATATATGAAACAACTAGCGGACGTCAAGCAGTTTCACCCGCGTTACCACGCCACGTAGTTTCCGTTCTCGTGGGAGTACGCGGATAAAATGTAACCTACTCGTATGTTACTCTCTGATAATGTAGCTATCCACTGCTGAAAGAATTTTTCAAATCGGTCCATTTTAAGGGTTCCGTAGCCAAATGTCAAAAACGGAACCCTTATAGATTCGTCATGTCTGTCTGTCTGTCGGTCTGTCTGTCTGTCTGTCTGTCTGTCTGTCCGTCCGTATGTCACAGCTACTTTTTTCCGAAACTACACTCGAGAGCAATGAATCCGGGTCACTTAAAGAATCCTAAAAATCTCGGAAACTAAAAATGCTAGGTTAATGCCATAAATTGTATTTAATAGACAATGTAATACTCCTTAAATGAAGGTATTAAAACTTCTTAGTTATTGTAAAGTTATATCATAAAAAAATCAAATTTGAAAAAGGGCCACTTTCGAAGATGGAACTACGAAATTACAGCATTTGGTTTTGCTTTTGTTTGTAATCTGTCATTTATGTGGGTACATAAACCATGTTGATAGTGCTCTATATTCATTATTCAAGCTGAAATTATGTCGCTTACGCCTGAAGAATGCACCAGAATACTTACAATGCTGGAAACCGGCCGGAGTCAGCGCGATACAGCCAGGACTGTCGGTGTGTCGCTGTCAACAGTACAAAGAGTTCTCCGACGTTACGAAGAAACTGGTTCTAACCTACGCAGACCAGGAACGGGCAGAACCAAGTGTACCACAGCACGAGAAGACCGATACTTGGTGAACACCATGCTTCGAAATCGCTTTCTCACAGGAACTGAACTCACAAATCAGTTTCGACGCCTCGGAGGAAGTAACCCAAGTGCATGGACAGTAAGACGTCGGCTTGCTGAATCTAACTTAAAACCCCTTAGACCTGCAAACGGCCCTAAACTGGAGCGTGGGCATCGTATTTCAAGACTAAGATATGCCCAGAGCCACGTAAATTGGAGTATTGAAGATTGGTCAAAAGTTATGTTCTCCGACGAATCAAAATTTATGCTCTACAAGCACGATGGAAGACACAGAGTGTATCGAAGACCAGGGGAAAGATTCAAGCAAGCATGCATCGAAGAAAAAGTAGCCTACGGTGGTGGGTCTGTACTTGTGTGGGCCGGAATTTCTTCTGAAAGTCGCACAGAGCTGGTGATCATAGAAAACGGCTCTTTAACTAACGTAAGATATGTGGAAGAAATCCTCAATGATCACGTTGGTCCATTTATGGTCAATTTAGGTGAGGATGCCATATTTATGCATGACAATGCCCGACCTCATACAGGTAGGATTGTGAATGACTACCTTCAAGAGATGAACATTACTCGTATGGAGTGGCCAGCGCGCAGCCCGGATATCAACCCGATCGAGCATGCTTGGGACGAGCTAGGCAGATGCGTAAAACAACGAAACCCTCCCCCAATCACGCTTCGTGAGCTCAAAATTGCTCTCACAGAGGAATGGGAGAATATTCCCCAAAATCGTATAAGGAACTTGGTGTACAGCATGCCAAACCGCGTAAACGCAGTAATGGAAGCACGAGGAGGCAATACGAAGTATTAAAATTCAAGAAAATCGTAATAAAGTTCAAAAATTTCATGTTTCCTATTTTTGTTTTAAGGAGAGATCAGCAGTTTTTTTCTTTATGTAATTTTGTGTTAATAAAATGTATGGTGACTCATATTTTTTTTACTTTCATTTAAGGAGTATTACATTGTCTATTAAATACAATTTATTGCATTAACCTATCATTTTTAGTTTCCGAGATTTTTAACATTCTTTAAGTGACCCGGATTCATTGCTCTCGAGTGTATAAGAACTATGCTGTTGAAACTTGGTAAGTATAGATGTATTCTATGAACCGCATTAAGATTTTACATAAAAATAGAAAAAAAAAACAATAAATTTTGGGGGTTCCCCATACTTGGAACTGAAACTCAAAAACTTTTTTTTCATCAACCCCATACGTGTGGGGTATCTATGGATAGGTTTTCAAAAATAATATTGAGGTTTCTAATATCATTTTGATCTAAAATAAGAGAATGATAAAACTAAAAAAAAATATATGATGTACATTACCATGTGAACTTCCACCGAAAATTGGTTTCAACGAGATCTATTCAGAAGTTTTTTTTAAAACGTCATAAATCGTAAACAGCAATTTACCTTTCATTCAATCTGCTACGGAACCCTTCATGGGCGAGTCCGACTCGCACTTGGCCGCTTTTTTATTAAGTTAATTCGTTACATACAAACATACAAATCTTTCCTTTTTGTAATACAGGCTGTAAACCACCTCATCACAAAGCCGTTAACCAAGCATTCTGTACATCAAACTAAGTAACTTTACGCAAAAATTATTGCTGGGAAACAACTTTTTTTTTTGAGGTTATAAATCATGTTTTGTGATAGAACTCATTGTAACGCACTTAAAACATTGTGCTGATGGATGGATGGAATAGTACGGGGGTCGTGGAGGTGTTAAAAGTAAAAATCCGACAAAAAAACTACTATTTAAAAAAATTAATGCCAAAAAGTTGTAACTTTGACCCCCCATATCTCCGTAACTAGAAGGTTCCCAGGTATGGTGTAAACCAAAAAAATGATCGCAATGATAGGGAGAACAAGTGCCTTTCGGCTTCGTGAAGAGGTGGTTTACACCCTTTATTAGTACAGGTATAGATAATGGTTTTTTGTTGCATAGCGAGAACATACATTCTAGGTTGCATAGTGAGAATATACATTCTAGTACCAGGTAACTTTCCTTCCTTTTCATACCAATACGGGTCATAAGCAACAAACACTAATCAAACCGTAATTAGCTACAAACAGACATACGTAGTATGCGCTTCCTTATCACTCGGGTGGCTGGTGCTGTGACATCATATCAGCCGTGCACTGCGGGGTGCATGTTAGGTTATCGAACTCTAATTACAAGTTACAACAAAACATACGGACGGACAAACACTTCCGCAGCTAATTATAAGTATCCATACTGCGGTTATTTTATTTTGATTCACGTGACGCATGCTAAATTTTTTGTAAGAGCTGTGGCATAACATCAAGCTACGGTTGGTTTATTCTATTTTCAACCGCTCAACCGGACTATCCTGGGATTACCTCAGGATCAGGAATCGCAGGATAGTAAACAATCAAATGAACGCTCGCTAAGGGCACCCCCTGTGGGGTTAGTGGACCTCGGCTTTGAGCGTCATTGAGAGGAGGGCAGCAAGGGACAGGTTAGGTCGAGTTATGAGCATAAACACCATTAGGAATGTCTTCGTAGAAATCCGAAGTTTTCTCCTATGTTTGAATTTATGTCTAGTTGAAGGCAATTAGTTCCACTGCCTATTATTATAGGCGCATGGGATATTAATAAAACAGATGAACATAACCTACATGTCTGCGTAATTTTTCGTTTGAAACTCGTGATAAAATGCTCTTATCAGATTGGTTATTACCTATTTGTAAAACGCAATGTGAATGAGTAAACAGTTCGATAATCTCCTAGTCATAATGTACTGAACAGCTGATATTTTCTTTCACTATTTCAGGTTTGTCCATAGTAAAAGTTGTTTGTTATCATGAGCACAATCACGCGTTTAAGGCGCTTAGACGAGCTAAATTAGCAACTCTATTTGTGGTGGTTCAAACTTCGTTTGAAATGCTGTTAGAATAAAGTTCTAATCAGCTTGCACTACAAAGTGATTGTTACGTCAGCCACTGCGGGCCAAATAGCGCGAAATGAGTGGTTTCGATCGATTTACAAAAAGACTATTGATTGGATTAAAAAACTAAAACAGTATCATGCTAATATATTGCTTGTAGAATAATTTGCCAAAAAATCAGAATGATCGCATGCATATTAGTAAGTATGTTTTTTTATTGTTTGAAAGATATTTTTAGAGGTAAGTTCGTGATTTCTTTTTATCGAGCCAAATTAATTGTATTATGTTTTCAAAACAGTATCATACTAGCATATATCCTGAAGAATATCATATATTTTTGTGGTCTTGTTTATAGCAGTGAATCATATACTTTTAGTAATTATAAAACTCGCGTTTAGCTCGTGTAATCGCCTTAAGTATCGTACACTAATTAGTCCAATAATAGGGTCTCCTAACATGCTAAACGCTTACGTGCGTAAGAACACGTTTCTATCTCAACGACTACAAGCAGTTAGTTAAACACAATTAGGTGTAGTACATGTCACGGTAAAATTGTCAAATACGTTATATTGTAATATCTCTAGCGATATTGTAAAATCTCGAAATATTGTCAAACGAACATACTGCTTACAACAAAACGCATTATTTTTCGTGAAATGCATGCGATGGTAGTCAACACACGCGGTGTGGAGGGAAGGAGGGGTCCCCCTTGCCCAGTGGTACAACTCTCATGAAAGGATAATGTACCATTTCCAATATAACCTAACCTTAAAACACTGTATATTCCCCTAAAAAGCGTAGTCGACGGAGCCCCTATTTCCGAGTGCACGGTTTAAAGGAACCTCACCAACCTAACGGGGGGGTGCCCCAAGTCCCGATTATGGGAGCAGAGATACTTCCGTATGTTCAGTTGACAATATTTGGAGAGTTTACAATATCGCTAGAGAGACACACGTTATATTGTAATATAACGTGTTTGACAATTTTACGGTGACATACACACTACTTGATAACAGGCGCAGGTGCACTGTTATCTGTTATCAATCAGACAACTAAGTATTTATTGGCCCTTTTGCCTAACACTTGGCTAGTAGGCGTCACATAAGAAATCCAATAACGAGGTTTTTTTTTGGCATTTGTTAGTGAAAATAAGAATGCTTTAAATTATTTACCCAGGTACTTAGTTTTTGTCGTTTATGGTGGATCAGGTGAATGGCACTGACTATAGATGGTGGTGTGATGATTGCCGTAGTTGTGATGTATTAAATTCTGCGTTTTACTTTCTATTAGCCTTCAGTATTTTCAGACTCAAAAGATTTTCAAAGGTTCATTAGACCATTACGGCACTTTTGAATGTCATAATACAAAAAAAGCAAGTATTGACAAGGTACTGTCATGATGTTAATATCCTTAAACAGCTCTCTTAGAGATTCGCGTCTACGTAATTCATATATGGCTCTAATGGCTCTTTTCTAAAGAATAAATATAGACTGATGATGTTTGCAGCCCGTTCCCGTAGTAAAATACCGTATGACATAATACTATGAAAATAACTAAAAAAGACTAGCCTCGCGGTGTGAACATTGACGGACTTTTCTAACAGCATATGCTGCTGAGCTTAGCCGTCCTGCAAGAGATGTTAAATGAGGGCCCCATTGTAGGCTTCAATCGAGCGCGATTGCCAAGAAAACCGTTTATCGACAAATTCTAGTTTATCTTGTTTCAATACTATGTCACAATCACTACTTTTGACATTTGGTAGAAAAAATTTTATACACTTAGTTTTTTTCTCCAATTTAGTACTAAATTGTTAGCGGTTAACCAATTATGAACAGGTCGTAGGGCGTTATTTACTTCGTCCAGATTAGTGGCACGTCTGTTTATCCTAAATATAAAAGAAGTATCGTCAGCAAACAACACCATTAGCCGATGGTTGTTAAATAAATGGGGTGAGTCATTAATATAAACTAAAAAGAAAAGAGGAACGGACCCAATATCGAACCTTGTGATACACCCATTTTTACTTTTAAACCCATTGAATTGACACCATTTATTTTTACCTGCTGCTGTCTATCACTCAAATACGACTTTACTTAACTGAGCGCTAAGTTTACCTAAACCGTAATGTTCAAGTTTCAAGATCAGGGTTTCGTGATTTACGCAATCAAATGCCTTTGAAAGGTCACAGAAGATTCCTATGGCATCTTGTGACTCTTCCCATGCAGTATATATGTGTTTTAATAAAGTGACACTGGTTTCAGTGGTACAACGTCCTTTGGTGAATCCATACTGTTGCTCGCGTAATATTTTAATGGCGATAAAATGGTTAAGCATTTGATTGAGCATTATCTTTTCAAACACCTTGCTGAAAACTCACAACACGGATACGGGCCTATAGTTATTAGTTTCTTTACTGTCCCCGGATTTAACCCCTCCCCCCCTTTTTTTAAGCGGTATTACCTTACTGAATTTAACTACGTAAGTACCTAAATTACGAGTACAATGTGTTAGGTATTTTAATTTTTAAGTTTGCATGCTGAAAGAAGTCAGCGAAATATGGGAAACCTTTAAATTCGTAGGACCATCATGTACTATACCATAATTCATGCATATAAAGAATCTTGAATCTTGGAACAATGCCTGATAAATGTCAGGCTGCCTTCTTGTTTCAGTCAACAATAAAAGGTGTGTCACTATTAAAGATTATATTTATATCTCCTTGATACGTGCGTAGAAACAGATATTTACATTTATCTATCCTAAATAGCTTTATTTTTCATTCAGAATATTACTCAAACATACTTGTCACCGTAAAATTATCTCAATAATCATGCCACGTGTTACTAAGAAGATAGCAACAACAACAGCTGGTTTATTTTTAGTGTAAAACCAAATAATCGTATAATTTTTTTAATGAAATCATCTTAATTAGCGATGGGCGGTTTCGCAGTACTTAGTAAAAAACTGTGGAACAAAATAGCGTATATTTTTTCTGATTTTTTATTATAAAAGTCAGATAGTAACTTACAGCACAATTATTATTTGAATGCTTCCTTTCCAACATACACATAGGGTTGCCATCCGTCCGGGTTTCCCCGGATTTGTCCTACTTTAGAGGGCATCCGGGGAGCGTACGGGCGGGGCTTCTCTTGTAGTCCGGGGGTTCTAAAATAGCCGCTTTAGCAGAATCGTAAATGAATCACGTTAAGAAATTTAAATTCTTAAAATGGTCTTTGTAACCATTACCATCAAGTCCAGATTCTTTGTATTAAACAAAATTTGAAATTCTTAAAATGGACTTTAGGGTAATGGTTCCAAAGACCATTTTATGTTTTTTACCGTGATTCATTTACGGGTTTAAAAATCTCAAGTCTTGGGCCGCCCGCGATGCGACACACGCACTTGCCCGCACGCCGCAATCAACCGACTAACCGACTCGCTAAATTCACCGTCAGGTATTATTTAGAATGATGATAAAAGATGACTAAAAATAAATAAAAAAGGAGATTTATGACATTTTCAACTGTTTTTATTCACTTTAAAAAAAACCTATTGAACTGTCCGGGTTTTGGGCTCCAAAATCTGGGGTTTCACGCATTCTGTCCTAGTTGCCAAATTTTAGAGATGCAGCAACCCTACATGCACATAACCAATGTGGCTAGTTTGACTGTAGAAGAATTTAATGATTTCCGGTAGTGTTTAAAATGCTCCACGAAATCGTATGCCACGCTAAGAATACCGTGTTATGTAACTACGTTGTTTATTAAACTACAGGTCTAGTGCATTTGATTGTGAAATGAAAGCACGGACCATGTACCAATCAGACCATTTTCACACATCGACATAATACAATCTGTTTTTCTTCAATAGATTTTCAACGTAATCGCTACTACAGCATTAGGTTCATTCAAGGTTGATTGGGAAAATTCCACAATAGGCTTGTAGATGTTGTGGGTGGTAATCGGCGAAGATAAACGATTTAGTAGCTCAAGAAACTTATATTTTTGAAAAAGACACGGATAAAATTAACAAACAGGATTACAATAATGTATAAGCGCACCCGCTTGCGGTGCTCGCACGGACTGAACTGCCGGCGTCTTAGGTGGGGGTCCATCGGCCCGTACACCTATACTTACATAGGCTATACTTATAATTATATTGTTACTACTTACTAACTAATCTATGTATCTACTTGTACAGAACATGAGCGCGTCGCTGACATTCCCCCCCCTAGTGCTGGCTCAGCACTCCTCAACAAGTGAAATTCGCGCGACGCGGGCTGCAGGTCGCTTCCAGACACCAGTCTTAGTCTTCACCTCGACCAGTCTGATTCGTCCATCCTTACCTGGGCATATCTTCTGAATAACACCCTTCGGCCAGGTACTACGAGGACTGTTAGGATCAGCCACTAGCACTACGTCACCTACCTGCAAAGGTTTCACCTCCTCGTTCCATTTTCTTCGAGGCAGTAACTCAGGGAGAACCTCTTTCACCCATCTACGCCAAAACATATCCGCTAACGCTTGTGACTTTCTCCATTGTTTGCGTAGAAACATGTCGGAATCATTGAAAGTCCCAATGATTGGTGTGCTGGATGAGCTACCTAAAAGAAAATGGTTAGGAGTCAAAGATTCTAAGCTTTCAGGATCCACGGAGACGTGTGTCAACGGACGACTATTCACCATGTTCTCCACTTCCGCCATCAGGGTAAGTAATACTTCTTCGCGGGGAGCGCGTTCCTTCATTATTACTCGAAGTGAAGTCTTCACGCTTCGAATCAACCTCTCCCAGGCCCCACCCCAGTGAGGGCTGGAAGGGGGTATAAAATGCCACTGCATGGCGTTGTTCACGCCGGCGGCCTTGAGAACATCTATATTAAGTGCCTGCTCTGATTGCTTCAGTTCCTTATCGCTTGCTCTTAGGTTAGTGCCATTATCAGAATATAGATGGCAGGGCCATCCTCGCCGTGCTGCCATGCGTCGCAGCGCCATTATTAAAGAATCTGACGTGAGTGATGGAACAAGCTCGATATGAACTGCTCGTATAGTGAGGCAGGTGAACAAAACGCCATACCTCTTCTGCCTTCCTCTGCCCACAGTCACTTCCATTGGACCAAACAAGTCCAAACCACAAAATGAAAATGGTTGTTGGTGATGTGCTACTCGAGCGTGAGGTAAGTCACCCATTCTGGGTACTTGCGGCTTACATTTCCTTATGCGACAAAGCATGCATTTTGAAACCACCCTTTTAACTGTTGGCCTTATTCTAATAATCCAAAATTTCTGTTTCAGGTTATTGACGACCATTTCCTGGTTCCCGTGTGCTGCCTTAATGTGAAAGAACAGGACAAGAAGACGCGTTATGTCATGCTTTCCATCTAATATGATTGGTCTCTTCGTTTCTAGGTCCACATCTATCGCGGCATCGATGCGGCCACCGAGGCGGAGTAAACCAGTTTCATCTAGATACGGTGACAAGGTAAGTAATTTACTATCTCGTGATAAGTGTTTACCATTTTTGATTGCAGATATTTCGGCGGAGAACGATTCCACTTGCACTTTCTTTAGTAACAGGATCTCCGCTCGAGCCATCGCATCGCAGTCAACCTCACCCGTAAGTCTCTTGCATCTGTCAATAAATTTCAGAATGACGGCCGTGGCTCGCTGCAAGCGAAGCCAGGAGGAAAACCGCTGCGGCTCAGGAACAGGTAAGTTACATGTAGGCTCATGCATCAGGGCCACACACTCTAAACTCCCTTCGTCTCTGTCGATGTCGGGGCTTACGACGTCAGCAGGCCATAAGGACTCAACTTTGTATAAAAAATCAGGCCCTGGGAACCACTCACTGTGAAACATTGTGTGGTTAAATTCATCACGAGTACCAAGATCCGCTACATTTAATTTGGTAGGTACATATCTCCATTCGGAAATACGCGTGAGTTCGTCAATTTCTCCCAATCGGTTCGCTTCGAACGTTTTATACCTACGTGTGTTATTTCTAATCCACTGTAAAACGGTTGTGGAGTCACACCAAAAATATCGTTGCTCGGGCTCTAATCTGTGTTCCTTCAGAACGGTATCAGCCAATCGTGCAGCCAACAGCGCCGCCTGTAGCTCGGCTCGAGGTACAGTCATGGGTTTAACGGGTACAACACGACATTTACTTGCTATAAATGCGACGTAAACAATCCCATTGACTATCCATCGCCAATACGCCACACAACACATGGCTTGAACAGATGCATCACAAAATAAATGCAGCTGTAAGCGTGTATAATTATTACTTGCCGGCGTAGCAGACGTAGCGGTTGTCGTAGGCGGTCTACACGTCTCGTAGCAGCTACTCGTAGCAGATAGCTCCAGCGCGGGGATCGCGGGTGCGGCGGCGGGAGGAGATGGCCTTATCATGGCAATCTCGGCGACCGGTTTTATTTCCGTCTCGTTCCCACCTTGTAACAAAATAGTTTTGTTATAGCACCTAGGTATACGTATTTGTTTTATTTCCTTTAATAACTCAATCCATTTGCACCATTTATTGTAGATACTATCGGGTACTACGTCATCCCAGCCTATGTTTAAGCGCCAAGTATCTTGCAACATAATTTTGCCCTGAATGGTGAATGGTGCTAAGAATCCTAATACATCAAAAATCGACATAACTATTCGAAGCATGGTTCTTTTAGTAGGCCTATCCTTATTTAAAATAATATTTTCAGGTATTCGTTTCAGAGACACGTCGAAACCTAATTCATCTTCTCCAGGATACCAGATGAGTCCCAAGGTGCGCTCGCCATGGTACTCCTGTTCAAATTTGAACGCTAAGGTATCCTTCGGAACACTATCTAAAACAGCAATGCTATTGCTTGTCCAGTTACGGATTTGAAAACCACCACTGCTATGTATTTCAGTTATATTTTTAACCATTTCTATCGCCGCCGTGTCATCCGGCAGGCTATCAATATAGTCGTCCATATAGTGCGATTTGTATATCGCATTAACAGCAGCTGGTAATTTAGACTCGTATCGACGCGCATTTATATTTTTAACAAACTGAGCTACAAAGGGAGAACAGTTAGCACCGAAAATAAGTGACGTCATAATGTAAATATCAACTGGGTCGTCAGGCCTGTTCCGCCAAAGAAATCTAAACGCGTGTTGATCTTCAGGCTGAATTTTAACTCTAAGGAACATATCCTTGATGTCACCGGTTACTGCAATTGAATATTCCCTAAAGCGCAGCATTATACCAAACAGAGATGACAACAAGTCCGGCCCTGTGAGTAAATAGTCATTTAGACATTTATCACCAACTGGAGCGGCAGAATCGAACACTAGCCTAAGTGACTTTTTGTTAGGGTTATCTACCCCGAAGTGGGGTAGATACCACGTCCTGGGTGCCGGCAGTGGCTTTTCCATCTTGTGAGCGTAATCATTATGTAACAAATGATTTATACGCTCTCGGTATCTTTCGGCGAAACCATCGTCACGTGCCATCTTCCTTTCTATTCCCTTTAACCTTTTCAGAGCATTAGGATAGGTGTCGGGCATAGTGCAGGCCTCATTCTTCCAAGGCAAACACACATGCCAGCGACCGTTGACGAGTTCGACAGACTTTTCCAGCAGCTCGACGGCACGAGTTTCGTTAATATTTTGTCTCGGCTTACCTGACACTCCCAAGGCGTCTACAGCGAATGACTGCCTCACCTCCTCGTGGAGGTCCCGTAGCCTGCGCTCGTCCCTGCCCGCGGCGGTGCTAGCTGCTGAGCTCAACAACAGAGTGGCGTGCGCCTCGACGGTGCCGGCGCGGCGGCGGCGTCGACCTGCGCGTGCCCAGCGTGCTGCCTTCGCAACATACCATGCATGCACCAACCTAGGGGAGTCAATGTAGCGGACGGCTCATACCATTTCCCTACTATAACTTTGAGAGGTAACAATAAGTGACAGTTATCTTGACCTATTAAAATTTCGGGTTTAACATCATGTTTACATATCTTATCATTTATTCCAAACAGGTTTTTATAATAACTATAATCAATCACAGAAAGTTGTTGCAAAGGTAAGTCTAATTTGTCTACACACCGAAGTTCTATATTATACATCTTATTGTCCATACCCGATAATTTAACATTCGCAATGGTCGTTTTACACACCAGTTCGTCGTCAGACCAGGCTCCGCGAATTCGCATCGTCTCTGAGCGGCCACGAAGCCCCGCACGCTTCGCTAGCCCCGCACTGATAAGCGAGACGGTCGATCCGTCATCAAGGAGCGCGTTTGCACTGAACACACCGTTAGCACTGTGTATACGTATAGGTACGACTTTAAGTAACACTTTGTTTTCACTCGCGTTTATATGCGTCACTGTTTGGGTACTATCGGCGGAGGACGTCGGCGACGACGTCGCCGACGTCAGCGTCGGCACAGGCGTTGACCTCGGCTCTGGAACCTGGCTGCTTTCAGCGTCATTTTTCGGCTTGTTACCGACGTAGTGAAGTAGATTGTGATGCCCCTCGCCACAGCCATTCTTATCGCAAGGCGGTGCTGAGCACGTGTCTCGTGCGTGGCGCGACAGTAGGCATTTATAACAAATCCCGTTACGTTTTACGAATTCCCATCTGGTTTTACGTAACGCCTTCTTGAATTGTTTACATTCAGTTAATTTATGTTTCGAGGTACGGCAGAACTTGCAGTTATCGGTATCATTATCTGTTTGCAATAATATAGTTTGAGATCGATTACCGGAACTATCTTTGTTTTTCTGCTGATTGTTTTTATTTTGGTCAGTGCGAGGACTCGTAAAATAGATATTTGATGTAACTGATATTTTTACGGCCTCATCGTGCAAGAAATCAGATAAAATGACCATACGGGATTTCTGTCCTTCAGTAATGAGTGGGAAACTATAATCAGACCATCTTGATAACAGTGTTGTAGGCAGCTTGGACAATATAATTGAAACAATGCTCATACCTTGTAAGTACTCTTCGCGTCCAACTGCTCGCACTGCTTGTATTAGGTTTTGCACTTTCACTGAAAATGGCACGATTTCACTATGATAGTTTTGTGACATTGAGGGCAATTTCTTGATATCCTGTACTATTTTGGATATTATTAGATCAGCATTGCCAAAACGTAACTCCAAAGTTGACATGATTTTGCAGGGTGGACTCGCAGAAAAAGTAAGGCTGCGACGGCATCTTTGGCAGCTCCTCGGAGACACTTTCTCAACCTCCACAGGTTTTCTTCAGGAGAAAATTTACAAAGTTCGGTTGACTCATTATAGGCTTGTTTGAACTGCAGAAATTCCAGTGGGTCTCCCGAAAAGTCTGGAAGATCCTTCGGCGTGCTTAATCGAGTTAAAAGGTTGGTATTCGGTGCACTCGTAGAAGCCAGGTCTTTCAGCGCGCCAGCTAGTATCTGAATAGTCGCTTGCATACTGGTCGCCTCCGCCGTTGGTGGCAGTACGGGCACAGTGTGTGGGTGCGACTCCATCGGCAGATGTGGCACTGAAGGTGGTGGCTTTTGATGTGACGTAGTTAGCCCTGGTGGTGCTGCTGGTGCCTTAAAGATGACGGCATTAGCAGGCGCGGCTGGTTCTGTCTCAGGTGGATGCAACTTGCCCAAGGGGTTGCCATGATCGGGGGCCGATTGCATTAATTCGTGGTGACTCCGTTCCAGCCATTGCTCCACGTCGTGAGTGCGTTCTTCGTGTGGACTGTATTTTTCTTCTTCCTCTAGTTCAGCTAAGTCCGCTTCTAGCTGTTTGTCTATGAGCTCCAGTTGTATCTGTGCCTTTTGCTTTGCAGCATCCAAAAGCAACTGCGCCTTTCGAACTTTAACCGATGATGTGTCGGATTGACCTTTCGACCTTGGCAACGTGTGTTCTGTTTTGACGCTCGGCCCTGCCGCAGGTGTTTTGAACTCCGTATTTTTGGCCGCTGCACTGGTTGAAGACTGACATTCTTCAGTGTCTGTTTCTTGAGCTCCCTTTTGTTCTTCAAAAAGTTTACGTTGCGCGAGTTCGCGGCGCACCATACTTCGCGTGCCCACCATTTTGCTTTTCACTGGTGGCGTGACAAACACTAACTGTTTTTGATCTGGCTCGATTGACCACTTTGTAGATGTTGTGGGTGGTAATCGGCGAAGATAAACGATTTATTTTTATTTTATTTTATTTTTTTATTTTTATTCAAATGGAACAACAAACAGCTGCAATATAAAACATAGAAATAGGAAATTTAAACAGAACTTAAAAACAACATTGCAGCCCATAACGCTGTTCACAGATTAACTCTAGGATACATAATATTAAAAATAATCGCTAGGGTTACAAACACAAAAAAAAAAAAGATTAAAAATACTTAAAAGTTGTAAAAAACAAGAAAACAATAAATGGTGTATAAATATTTAAGAAAACTCCTTTAGTATGAGTTTTTTAAACTTATAGTGAGAACATGCAAAAATGTCAATATGCTCGAAAGTTTTATTGTAGGAATCGACCATTCTGCGGACAGGCGAACGCAGGCCAGAGTTGGACTTGCAAGTGCCAACTGAAAATAATCTACCAGCGCGCACTTTTCGCATGTGGACCGTCCTAGGAACCGCATAACATAGCATATTGGACAGTTCAATACAGTCAAATTTGTTTCGAGCAATATTATATAAATTCATGGCTTCTAAGTACCTACGTCTATTTTCAAGTGTTGCGAGCTTATATTTAGCGAGTAAATCATGGTAGGACAAATAATATCCATAACATCTGTAATGCATAGCACGTAAGAACTTGTATTGAACACACTCAATCATTTCAATATACTTTTTGTAGTAAGGACTCCAAACAGACTCGGCATACTCCAGCTGGGAGCGTACAAGAGCCTTATATAAGCATAAATAAGAAGAAGGCTTTTTAAAATCAACTGTTGATCGCATGACAAATCCATATAGTTGATACGCTTTATTAACAATTTTTCCGATGTGTAGGTCTAAGCAAAGCTTAGAATCGAGGATAACACCGAGGTCTCGAATAGAATCAACTTTAAGTAGGGGGGCATTGCATAACGTGTATGTATAGCTTATTTTGGTTTTATTTTTTGTGAAATTTAAGAAGTTGCATTTGGGTACACTTAGTTGCAACTTATTTTCCTGACAATAGCAGGATAGTCTGTCCAAATCTTGCTGTAGCAGAAGGCAATCATTTTGTTGTCGTATGGCTCTATATACCTTGAGGTCGTCAGCATATAATAAGAACTTGGTATTAAGAAAACATTGGCTGATGTCATTTATATATAAGATAAACAGAAGCGGACCAAGTATGGAGCCTTGAGGCACACCAGAGGTCACTTGCGCGATGTTTGATTGGTGACCATTGATTACAACCCTCTGACTACGGTTGGTAATATAAGAAGTAAACCACCTCAGAAGATTCCCACGAATACCGTTGAACGCTATTTTATTTAGCAGTATTTCATGGTCTATCTTATCGAACGCCTTACAGAAGTCCGTATACACTGCATCTACCTGTACACGGCTATCAGCACAGTCAAACAAAAAGCTAGAAAATAATAATAAATTGGTATTTGTCGACCGACGCTTAACGAAACCGTGCTGTTGTGGAATCAGTATGTTGTGGAGTATAGGATAGATTTCGTTATGAACTAACCTTTCAAAGAGTTTCGCCAATGCAGACAGGATGGAAACAGGACGATAGTGTTCCACGTTGCGTTTGGATCCACTTTTGTGAACAGGCACAATGTACGCATGCTTCCAAGGATCAGGTACAACTCCCTCAGTTATACACTTATTATAAATAATAAAAAGAGGTTTACAGATGGAAGTCGCAGTTTTCCTAAGAAAATAAGGCGACAGTCCATCTGGACCTGGGCCCTTCGCTGGATCTAAGGAATTAAGCTCCTTCAATATGTTCTCTTCACTGAAAGAAAGATCGCAAATAGAGACATCATGTAGTGTGTTATTGTCCTGCGGAGGCTTCCATTGAGGCAACGAAGGAGATGTCGGTTCATAAACCGAGTAGAAAAAGTCAGAAAACATATTACACACCATGTTTGGATCATTTGTTTCAGTGTTATTGTATTGAAGCTTAGATGGAATACCAGGCTTGTCTTTACGATTGGAAACATAGGTCCAGAAGTGTTTTATGTTTTTGCTTAGATTATCCTCTACAGAACCTATATACAAATTGAAACACTTAAGACATATATCTTTAAACTGTTTCCTATAACTTGAAAACGATTCATAGTCCGAAATGTTATTATATTTCTTCCACTTGATCCATGCCTTTTCTTTCTTTTTAGAAATAGTTATAAGAGTACGAGAGAACCATATAGGATAGCCAACTGATCTAGGTCGGGCCAATGGTGTGTCTTGTTTAATAATATTATCCATCTCAGTGTAGAATTTATTCAGAGCCTTTTCAGAATTCAAAGGGCACAGCAGTTCAGACCAGTTTAGTTGCTGTATGTTATTATTAATATTGTCAAAGTTGGCCTTATGAAAACAATATTTGTGAAGAGGAATTTTAGTCATAGGGATGATTTTGACATTAAGACATGTCTCACACGACAGGACAGGATGGTAGGTGTCTATAGGCAGTAATGTAGTTGAAATCTGAGAAACATTACAGGGATTGTTGGAAATGACTAAATCAAGAGTTTTGCCTTTATCGTTCACTATATTGTTAAATTGAGAAGCACCCAAAAGGGAAATTAAGATCTGTAAATTTGCGCAGGCCGAAGGGCCTCCAGAATACAAAGTACCAATGTTCGAGTTATCTGTCGCAGAGGAAACTAGCCAATCAGCTTCAGGGAGATTATAGTCTCCTAACACAAAGAAACTATCAACACTACAGTGGCTTAATACTTCTTGCAGCAATGCAAAGTGCCTGTCATACACAAAAGTAGGAGTTTTAGGTGGTATGTAGGCAGCACTCACAATATGTCTTTTATTATTGACAGAGCTAGGCAACTCAACCATAATGTGTTCAATGTGAGTGTGTAAGCGATCACTACACTGTGTGGCTGAAATACTTAATTCAGAAGGTTTAAAAGTGCGTAAAACAGCAATCAGTACACCTCCACCGTCTAATTTATTAGTAGCAGTGCGATCACGATCACAACGGTACAAAAGATAACGCTGGTCTATGACTTCACTATCAAAAATTTCCGGTGTTAGTCAGGTAATTTAGTAGCTCAAGAAACTTATATTTTTGAAAAAGACACGGATAAAATTAACAAACAGGATTACAATAATGTATAAGCGCACCCGCTTGCGGTGCTCGCACGGACTGAACTGCCGGCGTCTTAGGTGGGGGTCCATCGGCCCGTACACCTATACTTACATAGGCTATACTTATAATTATATTGTTACTACTTACTAACTAATCTATGTATCTACTTGTACAGAACATGAGCGCGTCGCTGACAAGGCTTGTGTCCTAAAAAAATCTAATTAGTCCGTCAGTAAGATTATAAAAAAATATTTGACCCGTATTTTTTCTTTTGTTACATAAACCAAAATTGACGAAGATACGACGCTTTTAAAATTCGCAATACGTCACGCCGTGCTTATAGTTTTTAGTGCGTTGTGACGTCACGAGCCCCCACTCCCGAGTTTTGATGCGTTTTATCTTTGTCAGTACTTAGTGATTTACAAAAACAAAAAATACGTGTCCATTATTTTCCAATACTCTAACTGACGGACTAATTAGTTTTGCAATTTATTGATGGTGGAAACTTGCCTATTACGGGCAGCTTGATGTGCTTGCTGTACCTATGTAAGTTATTGAATAATAATTAATTAGGAAGGAGCTCGTGGCTGAAGGAGTACTTCGTGGCTAAATAATAACAGCCGCTCGGGCCAATCTTTAGGTTAAGCCGTGCTTGCCTAAGTTGGTCTGTGGATGGGTGAGCACCCTTACATACCGAGTTTCCTCCGTGCCTCGGAAAGCACGTTAAGCTGTTGGTCCCGGCTGTCATTTATCCATCTTTGACAGTTTTTACAGGTAGTCAGTGGCCCAAAAATTCTGACAACCAGTCTTACCAAGGGGTATCGTATTACCCAGTGTTAACTGGGTTGTGGAGGTCAGATAGGCAGTCGCTCCATGTAAAATACTGGTAGTCAGCTGCATCCGGTTAGACTGGAAGCCGACCCCAACATAGTTGGGAAAAGGCAGGTGAATGATGATGATGAATAATAATTAATTAGCCTTAGCCTCAGTGTTTCTATGACACGATCACACGAGCCATCAAAGGGAGAGGACTGAATCAACCATGCAATAAATAACGCAAAGTATTGGTGAATGAATGATTTCGAACCCACAACCTACCACTCGTTAGTCTGGCGCGAAACAAGGAGCCACAAATGCACCCTTTCAAGTCATTGCATTTAAATACCCAGTCTTATACGACTATGTCATTCTTGATTGTTTAAACTAGAGACACATTTGTAAAACGGAATAGATCTAGCAAGATACTCGTACTAGTAGCTTATAGCACGTAGATCGCGCCGTGCCCTGATAACAGTATGTTTCCGCCGAGGGTGCCGACCTGCCGATAACTTGTTAATATGTACATACCTATAAGAGTGACGTCACACAATGCAACTACTGTATTACGAGTACTGTAGAACACTACTCTACTATTTTAACAAGACCTATCACAACTCCATCTATAAGCCCATTACATTTGTTCTGCAGCCATTATCTGTTGTACATTGCTATCTTTGGAAGACCTATCCTAACTAGATCAAAGAAGATCAAGTATCCTGCACTCTACTCTACTATCTTCGTGCAACTATTACTACAGGCCGACATTACTAGCACTTATGTCCAACTTGATTTTGGAAAAAGTAACTCCAACCATCTAAAGTTAGGAATATCTCGGCGGAACTAGAAAGATTTTGGTGCATAGAACCCCATACTATGCAGTCAATATCTGACTGCCACCGACGCGACGTATCGACGTCTTGGAAGTAGGGAAGTTTTGGGCTAAATGACAAAATTTGAAGTACCTAATTTCGTGCTAGCGAGCGATATGAAGAAGAAAAACTTCCATAGAACACTGTTAAAGTTTTTCCAGGCAAGTATTTTGTTTAGACCTTGTATTTTGCACCTATTTTAAAAGTAAGCCATACAAGACAGACACAACTTGTAAGATTTGAACCTTAAGTACAAGGCAGGAAACAATTCCGCACGATCGACGGATCATGCTCGTTAAGCTCTATTTACATTCGATCATTACGTTTACAATCGGATTACAGGCTCACAACATTTTATTAGACGAACAAATACCTATGCATAACAACTTAGTCGCGCTGGTAGCCTAGACAACGTTTATGAAAGACAAGAGATCATACAAAGCATTTGGGTTGGGTTTTGAATGAAGTCACCTAAATTTGAAGATTCTGTCATGAGGGAGGTCAAGGGGGTTGACCTCTGAAGCGCCCCCATGCGATTTTAGCTGCCGCTGCCGGACGAGATATTTTTTGTGTACGCAACGGGAATATTTTTTTTTTGCCAAATAAGTTATTTTTGCAAATCATTTATTTTCTCGATTCTATTTATTTATTTAAAATAGGTGCACCAACAGTACATACATAAAACATTTATAATTAAAGGTCCATTTGGTATGGTTCTAATGTACGTACCAATTATAGGTGTACACAACATTCATAACAAAATAAAGCAACTATGACTTGATTCTATGATTCTATCGTTTAAAACACCTAAACATAAGGCTAAAAGTATCTTGGTGTTTTTGTCTCTACCGTTACTAACCGATTGTCGTAAAAAAATAACATAAAAAAAAAACAACGCATCTCCGGCAGGGACTGAAATTGGGGGGCGACTATACAAGCATCACCCAACCCCGCCCCACACCCCCTAATTCAGGTGACCGACTCAAAATCTTATCCAAGCATTTTTAAGGAGGTGAGGCGGGGAAGGCTAATCATGCATGACAGGAAGTTCTGTGTTGGGCAATTTAAGAACATTTGGATTTATCATAAGTATACACTTAGATAACATTATCAATCTAATAAAAACAACAGTTTAAAAGATATTCTTATCTGTATTTTTTTCAACTGAGGGGCACACTGTTTTTCTATTCCGGCTATCTAGAATCGAACAAGGAGCTAAGATCCACGAAAACCAAAGACGGCTTTGTTATGTCTAATGTTCACGAAACGTGTTTGATTAGATTAGCAATATCTTAGTTTAGAGGAAATAGTTAAAAGAGGAAATCATCTTGTAATATGTAGTTTGTTGCACTAAAGAATATAAATTAACTGTTTTCTTAGCATCAGTAATTAATATTGGTATCTACACAGAGATGTACAAATGTTATTTATCCAGATTTTTTAAAATTATATGTGCGTTTTTTTAAACAAAATAATAAAGACAATCGTGGGTCAGTGATGACAAAAAAATCTGAAACGATAGCTAACTATTTGAAAAAGCGTCCATATTTTATAAGACTCGTAGTTTTAGATAGACGTAGTCTACATTATCTGTGTGATAAATGATAATTATTTAATAGAGATGTGCGTATACCTAGGTATCCAAAAATGTAATGAAAAACCGGCCAAGAGCGTGTCGGGCCACGCTCACTGTAGGGTTCCGTAGCTTCCCAGACCATTAAAAATACCAACATTTTTCGTCAGCAAAAATAACTTTGTTTTTCATAGTATTTGTATGAAAAACAAAGTTATCATTTGCGTTTTTTTGAAAAAGTGCTATATAACTCAAAAACTATTCAACTCATCAAGTTGAAAATAATTTTCCTAGAAAGTTCATATAAAGGTCTACTTCTGTGATTTTTTTCATATTTTTTAAACTTATGGTTCAAAAGTTAGAGGGGGGGGGGACACATTGTTTTTGACTTTCGGAGCGATTATTTCCTAAAATATTAATATTATCAAAAAATGATTTTAGAAAACCCCTATTCATTTTTAAATACCTATCCAACAATATATCACACGTCAGGGTCAAAATTAAAAAAAAAATCGCTCCCCACTTTACGTCTGGGGGAGGTACCCTAATAAAAATGTTTTTTTAAATTTTTATTTTTGCACTTTGTCGGCATGATTGATATACATATTGGTACCAAATTTCAGCTTTCTGGTGCTAACGGTCACTGAGATTATCCGCGGACAGACAGACAGACAGACAGACAGACAGACATGGCGAAACTATAAGGGTTCCGTTTTTTGCCATTTGGCTACGGAACCCTAAAAATGTGCTTTTGGAAAAACAACTTTAAATACCACAGTTTATATTCAGTTTATGCTCCAACTTTAGACATTTCAATAGTCTTGGTCATTCAGAATTCAACTTAATCATCATTTCAGCTGAAAGACGTGAAGACGTCCACTGCAGAGCATAGGCTCCCCCAAGAGGGGGTTTACACTAACATATAAAGTTAATCTTCGTTTAAGTGGAAATAGCCGCAATTGAAAGTATTTCGTTTAAGTTCACATGCACTGAGTAATACGGTCAACAGCAAAACTGCCACAGTAATCAGAGCAGAATAGAAATAAATCACCTACGTAATGAAAATCAGTAATCAATAAAACGCAGTAATAAACAATTACAATTATCTCAGGTCAATAATAAAGAACGGATGTCTCAACCTTGTCATTGTGGCTAGATTTATTAATTAATCGTTTAACTAATGGGCGTGTACAAAACTGTACCATATAGGTACTCTTAACAATCCCTACGGGATCTTTGAAGCGGTAAATCCTTTTTCTTATACCTTGGTAGGGTACCTAAAGACCTCTGCTGGACCACAAAATCAACCAAATGCTAGCCGAGTAACTAAACTACAGATAAATTATAAGTCAAATGTTCAACCTATAACTCACATGAAGAAAAGAGAATATATCTACGCATCCTTTGCAATGAACAGCCCAGGCTGATCATCACAAGTGGTTCCTCACCTCAACTCCTAAAGCTTTGAGCAGCACGAGGCACCTCCAGGCCACGCCGCCCAGCAGGTACTTCCTGAGGATCTGTTCCGATGACTGCGTATTGATGCGAGTGAATAGACTCGTTGGACCCGCCTTCTGTTCCTCAGGTTTTTGTTCTGTGCCTGTCAAGAAGTAGAAGATTAAAAGAGGTCCTGTTAGATAGGACTAGTAGGCTGTGCATCTGTATATCCTGTTAGCCCAAGTTCTAGAGTCCGGTCTTCAGGTTAGCTGGAACGACTATCTCTGCAGGTTAGCAGCTGGGTGACAATATTTAAGCTGAAAACCAAGTTGGAGAGACCTATGTCCAGCAATCGACTGCTAAAGGCAGTGATGATGGTGAATTTATAAGGTTGGGAAAACATTGTAGCCAAAATTGCAAAGGAAGTGATACCAACCTAGCATTACTGCTAGGTCCCCTACTACATAGGATACTACTAGGATACTGTTAGGATTACTGCTGGGTCTGCTAGGCCCTAAGCTAGGCTTATTAGATGAAATCAGCTGCTACGTCTTACGTGAGCGAAATCTGGCTTCTTTGTTGCACCTGCCCGGCTAGCATGGGCAGGGGATAAAATTTTATCCACCGGTTATTTCCACTGACAAGGGACAAAATTCAAACAAAAGTGGAAATAACCGGTGGATAAAATTTTTATCCCCTGCCCATGCTAGCCGGGCAGGAGCATTTTTTTCTTGAAGATCTGCAGGCTGAAGAGAGAAATATTTACTTTCATATGCTTACATCCAGCATCATTGTGTGTCTCAATATGAGGCAGTGCGGGGTCAGACAGCGGCGCATGCGCGTCCAGGCATGCCAGCGGCACGGAGTAGTGCGTGTTGATGGACGACGTCACGCGGTGAATGCCACACAGCAGCTCGCAGCCCACCAGCGTCACCACGCCGCTCACTGGGCTGTTCAGGAACAAAAAGCCAGGATATAATGTCAAAATTGACACGATGACAAAAACGATGATAATACTAGGATTTTTAGGGGCCATCTCTCAAAGCACAATTATTTTGAAAGAGATGCGAGCTGCTTTACCTACCTACTGAACATATACATCCTTCTCTTTCTTACCTCGTGACCCTCTATTATTTCAGAGAAGCAAGTCTCTCTTTACCAGGATAGGTGCAGTGTGCGTTTCTTTTGTTTGGTAATTGGTGTTGCTGTGCTTGTATTTGGTGATTGATTGCATTATTAATTTCGATGCCAATTCGAACGTGTGTTCGTGCAGTGGCCACGTGAACACATTGCACCTGTTATCATTCGGGTCCTATTCAGAAAAACGTTTATTTGAAATTCTAATCAGATCGATTTTATGAATATCTTATAGATAGCAAGATTAACTCAAGGTCCTCAGCGTGGGAAAATGTCCTCAGACAGTCTGGCACTTCAATGATCGATAAGTGTTATCATTTCCTCACCAGAACTTGATCAGCTCCTTAGGGTTGGCGCCATCGTTGACGCGGATCAGGAACTCGGCCAGGAACAGATCTAGCCACGTCGATTTCTGCAATCAATGTCAATCTTAACAACGGTATAATAATAACTAGGTGTGCGGCTATGCCACGAGGTTTAACCCGTTTCATTTCTATTTTTTATTTATAATAGCAAAAAAAAATGCATTTCAAAGAAAAACTGCAACAATTATCAGCTTATTTGACGACCCGAATGGCGCAGCGGTAGTGAGGCTGCCTTACGTTCTTAGGGTCCCGGGTTCGAATCCCGGTAGGAGCAAATGTTTGTGTGATGAGCATGGACATTTGTTTCCGAGTCATGGATGTTTATATGTATAATAAGTATGTATTTACAAACAAAAAAAAGTATATATGTAGTATATCAACTGTCTGGTGACCACGACACAAGCCTTGCTTAGTGTGGCACTAGATGGCGCTGTGTGTAATGTCCAGCGATATTTATTTATTTTATTTATTGTATTAGTATAGCCTATAGCAGATAATGTCCAGTACTTGGTAATTGCATTTCCCCAATGTGCCTTCACCTTCACAAATTAGCGGGAAGATGAATCTCGGCAATTTTCTGGTGTGCGAAAGTTCATTCTGGCTTACAAGAATTCTTGTGGTAGGAATTCGCGTGGCGCGAGGTGGGCTTTTCCCAATACAAAAGGATAATTATACGTAAGTAAGTAAGTCGACCACTTTTACGAGTATAAAGTCGATCTGGGTGAAATTTTTCACAGACGAGGCGTTTTGGTTTCTGCCTGCCTGATACATAAGTGAATAGCATGATATTGTGTGCAATAAATCATGTAGCCAGTGTAGCGAGACCGCCGCTCAATTTGATAATAGTTCGGCCGCTTTCGTATTGCGTGGTCGACGAGCTACTTTATGCATTAACTAGTAATAGTTTATTCGTTATCGATCTAAGGCTGAGGCTACACTAGGCCGCGACGCGACCTGCGACACATGAGTGATAAAAACAAATAAATGGATGCTCACGTATATGGCTACACTGTACCTACATCAAATATTATTAGCGATCTTTGATTTCTTTATGCGATCGGAACAACATCGGCATCGGCTACACCAACATAGCGACATTGAAGCGATTTTTTAGGGTTCCGTAGTCAACTAGGAACCCTTATAGTTTCGCCATGTCTGTCTGTCCGTCCGTCTGTCCGTCCTCGCTTAATCTCTGTGACCGTTAGCACTAGAAAGCTGAAATTTGGTACCAATATGTGTATCAACAATCACGCTGACAAAGTGGTAAAATAAAAATTGGAAAAAAATGTTTTATTAGGGTACATATACGGGGCTCCCTATATGTAAAGTGGGAAGTGATTTTTTTTTAAATTTCAACCCTAACGTGTGATATATTGTTGGAAAGGTAGGCATTTAAAAATGAATAGGGGTTTACTAAAATCATTTTTTGATAATGTCAATAATTTCGGAAATAATCGCTCCAAAACTAAAAAACAATGTGTCCCCCCCTCTAACTTTTGAACCATAAGTTTAGAAAATATGAAAAAAATCAGAAAAGTAGAACTTTATAAGGACTTTCTAGGAAAATCATTTTGAACTTGGATGGAAACAACAGTTTTTGTACAAAAAAGACAAAAAGTTGTACAAAATAATTTCTGGACTAAGTTTGTAGTATAATCGTTTATGCAAGCATTTTTTTAACTTCGTTTACATACATATTTTATTATCCTGAACGTATCTTTTTTTTCAAACAAAAAAAGAATTATTAAAATCGGATTGGATTGAACACTTATTGTGACGGACGGGAAACTACGGAACCCTACACTGAGCGTGGCCCGACACGCTCTTGGCCGGTTGTTTTAGAAAATACACCGAAATTTCGCTTGTAATGTAGCCATACCAAGTTTTTCTCGTTTCGCTCTTCCAGTCGCATCGCAACATCGCTGCCTAGTGTAGCCTCAGCCTAACTATATCAATGTAGTTGGTAGTCATTCATTTTATTTGGCTTCAGATGGAGATATAAAATATAGTGAAAATAGCTACTAAGTGGAGTCCTGCGAAAGGCAGAGGACGAGTTGAATAGAATAGAATAGAATAATCCTTTATTCGTTAATGGACATCACAACACAATAGAGCAGCACATACAGTTGGACATTTCCAACTACCAATGGTCCACCTTAGCCATAAATTGAAAGAACTGGAAGTCATGGGTACAAAAAAGACCCGATAATACCCACATGCAATCACGTAGTGTGTATATCACTATCCAATTTTCAATTTTCAGCCACATGGTTAAAAATTGTTTGCACGCGAAATCAATTTGAAGTCAATCTTCGCGATCTATCTTTACAAGTTTCGTATTGTGTGACATAAGTGAACAAGGTCATAGATTAGCCTACATTACTACGTGTATTCAGCAAGATAATAGTTAGGTTCAATGACCGTTGGAACATGCGTTGGTTTGAGAGGGAAACCGCAAAAATCAGACACAAATTACGTCATTATAACCAGTGTGCGACTTGGCGCGAATTTGAAGAAGCCCTTGTTCAGTAGTCAGTACCTCTCTACTAGGTACTGCGTTTATAGGGTACAATCACATATCGAGATCGAGACCCCTGTGTGACCCGGAAAGCCTAGCTGATGATGCCGTCTGTCATTAGCATATTTGACAGTAAATCAATTATATCAGCCAGTCTAACCCTGGAATATCGTGTTATTACCCACATCTATTATGATGTCTACCAAGGAAGTGCCACGTTTGGATGGTGCTTTTAAATGAATGTGAGATGTAGTTACATATTTTTCAATTTCAGATATGCTTACCTCATAAGTGCCAGTCTCCGCTTTGAAGAAGTGATCCCAATATATTTTGAGAGTGTCGATGTCCTCCTCCGCCGCCATTCGCGCTGTTTTCCGACCTATGGCACGGAGATAACGATCAAATTGCTATCAATCTATGACGATGAATCTACGGAAGCCATGCAGCATATGTACCTAGGTACATAAGCTCTAGCCTCGAGTCGGATCGTACGATCGATTTACGCGCATTACAGAGACACATATAGGACAAACATACTTGAGCGGTATTTTAGGCGGGAAAACTAGCCGGAAACTTCATTTACAGGTTCGGGTCAGTGGGTCGTCTGTTCGGTTTTCCTTTTTAGTTTGGAATGATGCGCGAATTAATTAATTGTCAAGAAATTTGAGCCTCTTTGAGGAAACTGAATATGTAAAGTTGCTCAATGATGACATTTTATTAAATCTTTCATCACCTTTAGTTTCAGGCGTTTAGAGAGTGTGGAATAGGGCAGTTTGTACCGTAAAAACTTCGCTTAAATTTTGTAACTCCTGAGATTTGGAATGCACTCTGATCCAAAACAACACAGGTATTTTATGCCTATTTCGGGCACCAGTCTCTGTAATTCTTGTTGCCTTATTATTTATTCAAGTGTAGAATATAGATAGCGAATAATAAGGCGACGGCTTTCAGAAACACTACACTGAGAAAAAAAATGGCTAACAAAGCGACAATAAAAGCATTGTTAGATTTTTATTGATACAGCACGTAAGTACTTTGTTTCTGCAACTAAACGCCTATAATTCCTGTAACAATCTTTTTATTGTTGAAAGTTTGTTGTCTTTAGATCAAAGGGTACTTAAATACTTTATGTATGTTTAAAACCCTTAAACGGGGTGGCAATGGTACGGTGTTAATGTATCAACGTACTGAGTTAGTGTTGTAGCAAAGTATATCTATCAAAATATAAGTTGCTGCAATGTTTATACACGTTGTTATTTTATTAACGTACTCAAGTGCTGGCGTAGCAAAATTTATCTATCAAAACAGAACTTGATAACTGATAAAGACATGTTGTGATGGTAAAACAACGTTCAAAAATAACAAATTATGAAATTGACACCATAACAAAGAAGAACGGTAAAGACTTGTCTATTGTTAAAAATATTGTCTAACAAAAGATTTATCGATATGTTGTCGCATGCGCAACTATTATTTGTCACCTGTTAGTCTGTGCGTGGGCGCTTATGTGAAAGCATGTGTTGTGAATTATTTGTGATGAAAAAATGAAATCAGTGATGGAAGACCTTGAAGCATTTTTGACACATAATAATTTGAGCCATCTGGTTCGACATAAGCTTGGTAAGTAAGAATACCTCATTTAAGACAAAGAAAATATTATGTACGATGTACATTAAGTGTTATATTTAAAAGTAACGAAATTTTCTTTGGGTTATTCTTAAGTATATCTGATCTCTTTTCTATTTTTCACTGTATCTTCTAGAAAAAGCATGAGCAGTCAAGGGTCAGTGGGTCGTCTTAGGGGCGGATTTGAGTATAAGTATTAATATCAATCCTTGTGATCGACTAAGTACCTACCCTATGACAAATTAAAAGTTGTTAGGTTCACTAAACTAAAATGGCTAACAAGGCAAGTTTGTGAATTGTATTTAGGTAAACTTTGCTGTAGATAACTCATGTCTCAATGTCTCAGATAGAATAATAGCTATTTACATATCTGGAAATTGTTTTTAAATTACAGTAAGTATTACTTTTGTGTTAGTTTGCCCGTTTGACACAGATTCTTTTGAGAAAACTAGCCAACATACCTAGGCTTTTTAATGGCACGGGCGACGGGCGTAGGTTTGATCTGAATGGTCTAATGTTTTGGTGACGCGACCTACACATTCTCCAATACCTACTCAAAAGTTACAAAATTAAATGAGGAGGATCATTGAATATTTCATGTGACGTACGAGGGCTCTGTCACTTAGTTACTATAATTTATTTTTCAGATCAAGAACTGACGTCAGAAATTTTATTTGAAGCCAATGATGCGGAGTTGTCACAAATTGTACCGAAAATTGTGGACAAAATACAGATAAGAGCAGCATTGGAGAAGCGAAGGGTATATAGGAAACTTTTGACTACAATTTAGTGAAAATATTTTTTTACGTTTCTCAGACCTGCCCAAGCTAAAAGTAAAGATAGGTAACAAGGAATGTCACATCACATGTTAAACATATGACAAAAATCAGTGCTGGAATGTTTTCTTTTCGTAATATTTCGGCAATATTAGGTACTTAAAAAAAAAACAAAAAAAAAAACTTAAATCTTTTGTAAAAAATTTCAGAAATCCTGGCTACTACATCACCCTGATTCTGAAGCTGTCCAAGTAAGCTTACCTGTACGAGAGACAACGACACTATATGTGAAGGTGAGCAAAATTTCGGATAATTCGAGTGATGGGTTACTTTTAATCAAAAATTTGAGTATGTTTTGAAGCGGTTAAGTTCTAATTAAAGGTAATATCATTATAATTCAATACTATTCCATTATTGGTAAAAAAATTTCTGATATAATTAGTACCTAATTCATCATCAATACAATAACTCATTTTTAGCCAAATGAGTATTTACATCAATCTGAAGTGAAGTGGCAGTGGGCAGGGCACATTGCTCGCAGAACAGATGGTCGATGGGGCCGAAAAGTTCTGGAGTGGCGACCGCGAACCTTAAAACGTTGCATTGGAAGGCCTCCTACAAGGTGGACCGATGACCTGGTGAGGGTCGCGGGTAGCCGATGGATGCGAGACGCACAGGACCGGTCGTTGTGGCGGCACTTGGGGGAGCCCTATGTCCAGCAGTGGACGTCTTTCAGCTGATATGATGATGACTGCAGGGCACAGGCCTACCTTCACGAAATCACATTTACAGACATAAGGAAATTACTTACAACAAACATTTATCTTTTTAGAGAACTACTGATGCAGAGCCTATTATATCATCCAACGAGCAAAGTTCTAAGTTGAACTTGGAATTGGAAGCTGCGGAAATATGTCATTTTAAGGAAAACACTATAGGATATAATTCTAGTTTTAGGTTATAATAGTTAAGGTTACAGTTTTATTATTATGATTTATGTTATTAAAAAATACAACCCATTTTTATAATATAAAAATGGTTATCCATACTTTTTTGATTATTATATAGGTACTTTTCTGTGTATAAAATTGTATTCTTACCTTTGTAACAGTCCTACAAGAAAATTTGAAACAGTAGAGCTTAGAGCTTACTTACTTGATCCATTAATCAAAGGTGCTTACTTACTATAGTGGTTTTTGGTCGCCATAAAGCTAATTAGCTCGTAAGGTGTTTCATTTAAATTTTGTTTTAGTGACTCGACGTATCGAATCTAAATATTAAGTTTCTTTTAAATATAAAGCTATGGTTTCTTCATCAACCTTAATAATTATCCAATTATTATCATTAAGATATCAATATAATTAGTCGGATATGATAAGTACTTTCTTAAATAAAACACAGATTGTTGATTGTCTTCGTTGTTTTTCATAAGATCGTGACTAATATAACCTATGTATACATTGTGTTAAGTATAACACAAGTATGTTAAGTAAGTAAGGTATTATAGGTAAGTAAGTTAAGTATAACTTACTATACTATTTGTATTAAGTTAACTGATTTAAAAAAACGTATATTACAGTTCTAAATTACTGATTTAGGAAAACTAATAAAATTGTAAAATTTATATTGTCTTTTATTCTCTGAAAACCCCATTTTGCTACGAAATTAAAGTGAAATTTTCCCTGCAGCTACTCTAGCTTAGTTACAGTTGCAATAATAATTTTGGCTTTGCTCCTCCAACAAATCAGTTTACCTAGTTATTTTGTCTCAGTGCTGCCATGCAAAGAATACTAACTCACTAAAAGTTACTTTGCCGGCCTCAATTTCTGAACTTTGTTAATGGTACCAGCCAATGGACCTATTGACTGGTACCTACTTTAAACCGAATTCATAAATATCAAATTTGTATAAATTTCTTGTACCATTAGCAAAGTTCTGAAATTGAGGCCAGCAAAGTAACTTTTAGTAAGTTAGTATTCTTTGCATGGCAGCACTGAGACAAAATAATTAGGTAAACTGCTTTGTTGGAGGAGCAAAGCCAAAAATGTTATTGCAACTGGAACTAAGGTAGCCCAAGTAACACAGTCTTGGAGGTTTAAAACAAATCTGTCTATTGACAGTCTATTCACGGTTAATCTTTAGATAGGGGCTTTCTAAAAATGGTTTTAATAAAGAAAATGTATTCTTAAAGAGTTTTTTTTCTCATGCTCGATTATTTTTAGAGCATTTGTTCTATAGCACACTTATTTTAAGTACGTCCATAGGTATTTTGAATGTTTTAAGATAAAATGCTCTACAAATAGTTAATAAAGCCTAAACGTACCT
Organism: Xestia ashworthii; assembly: GCA_950022955.1. NCBI lineage: Eukaryota > Metazoa > Arthropoda > Insecta > Lepidoptera > Noctuidae > Xestia > Xestia ashworthii. The sequence goes on along the minus strand of OX465558.1, from coordinate 24,063,420 downwards.
AACTTGAAGTAATTTTATAGATAAAATGATATATTATAAGATAAAACATTATATTTTAGCTATTGGTATTCTTATCTTTGTATATAAACAGACTTAAGTCTAGTTAACTACTCTAGTCTAGATACTTCAATAGATATTTTTCAGTTAAGTAGTCTAAAAAAATGATAGTGAAAACGTGTTTTAAGTATTTATTTTCCTAAAAATGGCCTTATTAAGTGCAATTGTATTAAATATTTGAATTGGATGATTTTATGCAATAGAGACAATGAAAATAATTAAAAGGCTTTCGTCGAAAAATAGGCAAATATTTAAAAAGGAAGAAAAATGACGAAGAGTTGTAAAATAATTCAGATTCCGAATCGAAATTGTTCTACGACAGAAGATATTTGCAATGTCCCCTACAACATCACAAAATTATGTTATTGAGCAGTTCGATTCGGATAAAATGAAAATGACGACGCGGACGCACAACCGAACATGTCAAAACATGCGTTACTCATCTATTACTTAAACTTACGTCAAATTACGGGCTTTGTACACAAATCTGCGAATATGCAAGTTACAAATTAAATACGAATACCTACACAAGTTCGGAGGGATCCGTCCACTCTTGTATACCAGCCTTATGTTAACACTTTGCGTCTTTGGCACCGCCGCCCGCTTATATCTGTACATACTTAGTACCTACATACCTACCTACTATTTTTCACATTGTCTTTAAATAAAACAGAAATTTAGTTTACCTACCCTCTTCCATTGATTAATTAAATTGCTCTGTTACTGCATAAAATGGTCTTCCGTTTACAACACATCAAATTACCAATTCACTAATGAACGTCTAGAAATACTGTGAGAAGATAAAAAGGAATACAGAGATGACAGTTACTAGGTAATCTTAAACCAACCATAAATCTGTTTAGTCTTTCACTAGATAGTTAAGTATGTAGCAAGTGAAATTATTCTTTTCATTGAGCTAGAGCCATACTATAGAAAATTATCTAGAGTATGTGTTCTATTAAATTCGTTTTTCTAGTAAATTTTATCTTGACGCCATTTTTATTGCCTATTTTTGCTTCAAATGATTTTCGTCACATATTTGAATGCTTATTTTTATGTTTTTATCATTAAATTATGTCTAATTAAACATTTAACATGTTTTAAATAACTATATTTTAAATAAAATGAGTATTTTAAACATTGAAAAGCAATTTAAAAAAAAATCTTATAATTAAATAATATTTATATTTGGTAAAAAAATATTAAATCTTACATTTACAGCGAGCGCTCTTATTTTAAGAGAGTTTTACATAATATTCGACGATAGAATTTCAATCGCATATAGATTTGCTTGTTTACCCATTAATAACTAGCTAAAAAACAAGTCATTTAAGAAATTATGAATTTGTTACGCCATGATGCAATTCAATAATAAGTTTAAGTAAATAACTCTTGTGAGTTCTGCGCCATTACGTGTCGTTGTCTATTACAAATCAAATGTAACTTAAAGTTGTTAGTCTTGAGTTAATTTTGGTCTAAAACCTTGACGAGTAAAGACTTCTATAAAGGTCTCAACTTTATCTTTAAACTAACTACTAGTAAAATTTGTGGTCTATAAACAGTTTAGTGAGACACTAGAAAAATCTCTACAGACAATTTGAAAATGTACAACTCTTATCTCTATCTATTCATGTGTTCTTAACTCATTCTTATGAGAACGGATAAGGTTGTGCCCACTTTTACTAAACTGTGTCTATAAGCGTTCTTGAATATTATTTGGGGGATATTTTACTCTTAAGGTAGACAATAAAATAAAATTCTATTAGATATCTAATAGTCCGTTTTTAGACGCGATTATGTTACTTGGGTAGGGTAGCTGCAGGGACAATTTCACTTTAATTTCGTAGCAAAAGAACTTTGTCATGGATACAAAGCTAGATAAAAACTGCTTTGTTGCAGGAGCAAAGCCAAAAATGTTATTGCAACTGGAACTAAGGTAGGGTAGCTGCAGGGACAATTTCACTTTAATTTCGTAGCAAAAGAACTTTGTCATGGATACAAAGCTAGATAAAAACTGCTTTGTTGGAGGAGCAAAGCCAAAAATGTTATTGCAACTGGAACTAAGGTAAGGTAGCTGCAGGGACAATTTCACTTTAATTTCGTAGCAAAAGAACTTTGTCATGGATACAAAGCTAGATAAAAACTGCTTTGTTGGAGGAGCAAAGCCAAAAATGTTATTGCATCTGGAACTAAGGAAGGGTAGCTGCAGGGACAATTTCGCTTTAATTTCGTAGCAAAAGAACTTTGTCATGGATACAAAGCTAGATAAAAACTGCTTTGTTGGAGGAGCAAAGCCAAAAATGTTATTGCTACTGGAACTAAGGCAGTGTAGTTTTAGAGACAATTTTACTTTAATTTAGTAGCAAAATTGAATTAGGTTGGCTGACAACATCGATATTGCCCTAATAACAAACTTCATAATTTTAGGGCACCTTTGTTGTACTATCAATAAAAATATTAACAATAAAAACGTTGGTTTAATAACTATGCAACGTTGACGGCTCCCCAGTACAAAAGTTTTATTGATGCAAAAACAATATTTTTTTGTCAGTGTAGTATTGTAGTAGGCAGGTTTCCATTGTATGTGCCACAACAGATAATGAGCTACCTACCACTTAGTTAACACTTCAACTAAATTATTGCCCGTCAAGATAACAGACATAATTAAAAACACTCATATTTAATCCTTTCACTGAAAATCCAAGAATCAGCACTGTAATTCCAGCACAGTTTTGCGTACAATACGTAGGTACATAGTGACCGGTCGAGTGTGACTGACGACTAAGGTCTGAGTACCACCCTTATCCGAACGGTCATTATTTAATGAAGACGAGAAGAATTTATTGATAACAGCTACTGTACTTAGTCGTAAAGCCTTTATCTCTCGCAAGATTCACATGTAGTTCAACAAGTAAGTAATTATGTTAAACAAATGTTACGAATCTAATCAGCGCTGATAGGTTTTAAAAAGCTTCTGTTTGATACCGTGTGTTGATAGTTCACTGACTGGCATGAGTTGAGATAGTGGCTCGAATTGTACGGGTTTGTAATAGTTGTGTTTGCTCTTGTGAGTGACACTGTTTTCATTTATGTTTATGAGTAGGTAGATAGGAATTATGAAGGTGGTTAACAAGTCTGTTGGCCCAAGTTAATGCCCTTTCGGTATTCTGATCGAATTTTTAAAATTTAATGATAATTATGATAGAGTGCTTCCTAAGAAAATGCTAGGCAATAGCTGGCTTTACAAAAACAGGGTGGATTTTAAGCTTTACTGCTTTAGGGTAGTACCTATTGGTACAGGTTGTGAGCTGCCCTTTCCGTAAGGGGCTGCAAAAACGTCTATTTTATTCGTGCTTACATCATTGGATTTGGTTGCCAATAAACAAGAAGTCAATTGAAACCGTTTAGTGATGAACATAATTCATTGCTTATAATTGGTTCATTCCCATAGTGCAACCCAAGCGCAACAGGTTTTCCTGTTACTCTAACTAGAATTGCCTATAAGATGGTTTTTCATTGCAATACATGTGATTCTAATTTATCTAGTACAAAGTAATCAGCTAGACTCAACAGTCTCAATAAGCATGTAGTTATTGAGAAAGTGCATTTAAGATAATGCATCTGAGGTCATTGTCCAATGGCAAAATAATCATCATCATATCCGCCAGATGTCCATGTATTTATTTTTTAGTAATGTCGTACATCGCCTCGCCGGCACGGTTGGCGCAGTGGCTGCGTGCGTTGCATGTCGCGGGTTCGATTCCGGACAAATATTTGCATGGCCTACAGGTAGTTGTTGCGGGTCTGGCTGTTTGTGAGTTTAAATGTTTGTTAACTCACGATACATAGGTACGATACATGAGAATTTCTTAATGTAGTAAGATTAAAAAAATATATACAGAAATAACTATTAGTTGCAATATAGCAGCAGAAAACCTATCAGCGAACGTTGACCTTGTTGCCAGCCGTACCTGTAGTTACTTAAAATGTAGAGTTCAAGATGTAATTTCATTAGTTACACTTGCTCATTTAATTTTGCCCTATTTATAAGATCATCACTTTTATTCTTACTCAGCTTGAAACTATTTATCAAATAGACTAGAGCAGCGGACGGCAACCCGCGGCGACTTACTTGCGGCCCGTGAATGTTTTGTCAATCTATACTTAGTATACTTATACTTAATATTATAAAGCATAAGAGTTTGTTTGTTTAGTTGAACGACCTAATCTCAGGAACTACCGGCTCGAATTGAAAAATTCTTTTTGTGTTGGATAGTCCATTTATCGAGGAAGACTTTAGGCTATATAACATCACGATACGATAATTAGGAGCGGAGCAGGAATGAAAAATGTTGCAAAAACGGGGATTTTTTTTCTTTTCGTTTTTCTCTCTTATGTGACGCAGACGAAGTTGCGTAGGTCAGCTAGTAAGTTATAGATATCAAAATAAATGCATGAACGAACCGCGATCGACCGTATAGTGTGGATCCAACCTTAAGGTGACACTACTCGACATGTTTTAGAACTTTCGGGAGGGAATTACTCCACTGTTACGGAAACTGTACATCCAAAGTTAAATATATTATGATACCGTTTTTTCTCATTATTATTTTTGTCTGTGCGGAAACAGAATAGTAAAATAAAAATCCTTTAAAAAGTTAGGAGCGACCAAAGATTCGTTTTTATTGCCAATTTTAACGCAACTTAGTAATAAAAGAAGTGTCAAAATTCTAAAGCACAATTATCGAAGAATTCAAAAAAATATTTGTCACATAAAACTAGATTTTTCAAAGGCATTTTTATTTTCACTTTTCATTTTTTGTATGGGATATAGGGTTGCCAACCGTACTATAAAATATAGTATTGTACTATATTTCGGGTCTGTATACTGTTGAAGAAAAATATAGTACGCAAAAATACTATATTTTCAACACCCAAATCTAAAAAACATTTGTTTGCTTCATTTAAAATAATATAATCGCGCAAAAAAATATTAACATTAACTTTTGACTGATGCCATCATAATTCATCAACAAACATCTGTCAAAAGTAAAAGATTGTAGTGATTACTAGTAGTTTACTGACTACTAGTTTACTGACAAAACTACAGGTCAAAAATGGAGACATTTAAAAAAATACCAAAAACAACATACCAAAACAGTAATTTTAGTCCTGGCCCCTTATTCACAACCATTCGACTCGATTCCGAACCGAATCGAACGTCAAAGATATCGAAGATGTCCTCCAAACACTATTCAAAAATCCGAAACCGAATAATTTTGACAGTTCAATTTGATTATAAGACTCGAATCTTTCCGACAGCTATTTGCTGTCGGGAGTCTTATCGAACAAAATTAATCGGAAGAAATAAAGCATATTTCCAGCACATTTCAGTAAAATCGAAATTACTAAACTTTTTAAACACTGCCTGAAGAAGTAAATGAAGTTTTGTTATTGTATTGACCGTATTTTAATGATGTATCCGCATTTACATAAAATCTATGTGTTTACAGAAACGTAAAATTCGTTCTTGATTTTAGTTAACAAGTAAGAATTGTATAACACTGATATCAAATACTTAGTAATTTTTCCTTTTAAGTAAAAAGAAAACTATAGTGATAACAAAATAAAAAGCATTTTTTCCGCTTTGCCAGTTTCACAGACGGCTGTTTACAAAGCAGGTTTATTCGAAAATGGTATTTTTTTAGTTAATTTTAGTAAAATAATTAAATAATTTTGTATCGTTGCTGTGTATTAAGTTACTAGCTGTATATTCCCTAATTAAACAGAACGAGATATTCAAATAAACCAATTTTAATTACTATCTTAAGTTTTCTACCACGATTATCTATTTACTACCATTTTGTAGCGTTCCCCATAAACACAATCTCAACCGGATAGAAAAAAGCGCATCCGTTCGGATCTGTGAATAGCGTTTTGACAGTTCTTCGGTTCGGAAAGTCGAATACGGTTCCTTACCGACACGGAAACGTATCGAATGGTTGTGATTAAGGGGCCTGCTCTCTATTCCCGCCACTTCGGCATTCTCAGAAAGGACATATGCGGTCATGAATTCGAAATGATGAGTAGAAAGAAACAGAAGTAGTACCTAGGTGATTAATTAGGTAGGTAAGAAAAAAAGGCGATTAACATACTTACGTTTTTTTTTTTAATTTATGTAATGATAAATTATTTTTTTTTTAATACAAGAAGTGCAACAAAATATTTTTTTTTTATTAAATAAATTAAGAATAAATGAATTTTGTCTATTTTTGGCTTTTTTCTTAAAAATACTTTATCTTTTTCTGTTGTACTATATTTTTTGTAGCTTATTTTGAAAAATACTATATTTTGCTGAAGAAGTGTTGGCAACCCTAATGGGATATGACCAAATATACCTAGGTACATTGAGCTTCTAGGGTTAATATCACAAGTGTGGCCCGCCTTTAGTTTATTTTGTCACCTTGTGGCCCTTGCCTGCCAAAAGGTTGCCGACCACTGAACTAGAGATTAAAGTCAATTTAGTTTTTAAAGTATCTCAATTCTCAATAAAAATAAGCACATTGACTAGTGAATGGAATAATTAGATAAAACATCACATTACACAAGTGTTATCTGAGTAATAATAGATTCATTAACAATATAAGTGCCTGTTCTGCGGATTTGTATTACAATTAAACAGTCACACACAGACATACTGATTGTTACTGATAACAGAAATGGGAAAGTTTTGATTGTGTCAGGCATTAATTCATGATTTTATTAAGGCAACTAGCTGTACCCTGTGACCTTCGTCCGCATCAAGCTATCTAAAAAAATATATATTACTTCCCTTCCAAATCAATTTTGTTAAAAAATTTAAGGGTTTTCTTTTCATTTTGTTTTGCATGGAAAATAGTACCTTTACTTTTGTTTTTTTTAAATAAAAGTAGCCTTAGTTGCTTGTTATAATATCAGCTATCTGCCAGTGAAAGTCCCGTCCAACCATCGACTCTGCCATTTGGAGATTAGGAGAAACAAACAGACGGAAAGACAGACAACTAACTGTATGTACTTTCATATACATTCAGTAAAAAGCCGTTATTTTGAAATTACAAAAACATTTCGTTTTAATTTATTAGTATAGATATGCTAACTCTATTATACTTTTACAGCACTACTACTTGAACAATGCATCAAGTTTGATAATCTCAATCAGATGGCATTGCATGCAGGCCATGCAGCATGGTAAACCCATAAAAATGTATTCCTATACAATTTTAATAATTTTAGAAACCTCTTGCAATATATTTATATACTGAGTTCAACAGTAAATATTTTATTTGATGTGTCAGATTACAGACGTTTTGAGTATGAATGTAGAGAAGAGTAAGGGAATATCAGAACACATTGGAATCTTGTATGAAAATAATATGGATAGAAAGAGGATGACCAGTAATATAGAAATATGGAAGACACCAACATACTATGCTAACTCAAAATCAATGGGGATAAAGGCAGAAGAACCATGATTATTAGATTACAGAAAAATCCATGTTTATGGGATTCCAGTGACAGGAAATGATCAAAGTGCAACAGGAAGTTATTTTAACTTTGTCCTAATATCACCAGATAATCTATCATTAATTGATGGGGATTTTCCTTATCAATAAAACTGAGGACCTAAAATTACTAGTTATGAATGAAGCAATGAAACTATTTCTTTTTTAGTTTGAGCATTAAACCCGAATGATAAATTATAGTTCAAATAGGATAATTATTTAGCAACAGTTGTTGTTACTGGCTGGAAGTGATTCCAACATGGTTGGGAAAAGGCTAGAGAGATGATGATAATGAAGAGGATAAATAGTCACTATTTTTTTGTTCCTAATTTAAGTATTTTAATAACTGTAGATTATAAATTTGTAGAAATCATAGCTAACAAACATTTTCCATTATTATAATCAAACCACATAAAGATAAGAAAATTTGTTAACTCATTGTTCATAGATTTCGTCTACTCATAATAATATTGTATAGCTAACAAAATGAAATTTAAAAATTAGGAAAACATTTTTGTCATTGATGAGTATATTGCTACATTAGAATACTGGCTTGCATAATTGATAGAAGCAGACCCATATTATTAGCATAGACTTAAGTAGGTACCTCTTTTACTTCACATAATGAATAAATTCACATAAGAAATTAATGTTTTGATTGGATCTCCAATGATATTCTAATAGGCGCAACATGCTAATCTTTCATGAGATATCATTGTAAATTTATAAGCTGTAATTAAACAATAGTTAGAATAGATTTAATAAAATATCCAGGTATGAATAAATAGCAAAGTCTTTGAATGAAAACTCACATCAAACACTTGCTCAAAATCACAAGTCTGCAAACAGCTCGATTACAAAATGTTAGCGAACATCAAATTGTAGTAATTACTTATCCATAAAGTTAATTTATTGCTAATAACTTCGAAAAAATAATATTTGCGGGTCAAACAACCTCGCTCTTGGATAAAACTTTTTGACAACTTTGACAATTGTAGTGATGTTCCAATCAGCTGTTTACTAAATTAAAACGATGACGTTTCTTCGAAAAATTAGTCGATATAATAGAACAATCAATAATTATTTCCTGTGTATTTATATAATTATATTATTAAGTTAAATTTTTTCTTTATCCTAGTAGGAGACATCTTGATAAAATACAATCAACCTTAGCAATCAAAACTACCGAGTATCCTCATTTTCAATGGGGCAATAATATTCTAACCGTCACTGTCGCAAGCTCGTCAGCTGTCAATTGTCAATCTGTCAGTTCAGGTTCTGTCATCATCGAAAACTTCATAAAACGCGAGAAACTGGCGAGAAATCTTGTGATTTGATTCGCGTTTAGAATAGGAAGTGTGTACACAAATCTTGAAACTTGGTGTAAAAGAGGAGTTCAATCATGTGGGACCAGATTATAGAATATTTAAAAGATCCGTTATTAGTGATAAAAGTGCAAAACTTTTTCGGTGTTACTTACAAAAGTAATCAAAGCACTGATCAAAATGAATCATCAGAAGTGTTACATTCGGATAGATTGGAGCGAGTGAATGAGGAGTCTGATATCAAGCAGCATAAGAGGGTTCCTAGTAATATATCGAGTAGTTCTCAGTCGTCGTACGACACAGATAGTTCCGGAGACAGCGGCGTGAAGGATGAGGTGGAGCTCAGCATCAACAACAAATTCTGGTACTACCTGTTCGTGCTGGGCACGGAACTGGGCGACGAGATCTTCTACGCGACGTTCATCCCCTTCTGGTTCTGGAACATTGATGGTGCTGTGGGCCGCAGAGTGGTGCTCGTCTGGACTGTTGTCATGTATATTGGTGAGTTATTCCTTCATAATCAAATATCCAGTATGGTTCTTGCCAGTTGTTACATAACCCAGCAATCAATTTAAATAAATTAAATTTGGAAAATAATTTTAAAAGGTTATATTTAAATAACTTCTTTTTATTATAACAGAAGAAAGTAAGAACTTTTTAGGTGGATCTATTCCATTTAATAATGTTAACAGAGGATTTTAAAAGTTTATGAAAGAAAATGAACTACGAAGGAATTATATTTTACATGCACACATCTATGATGTATGTCTATTCCATTATTAATGGTTCATTACAAATTCTTTTTTTATTCATAGTGTGTTACAAGGTGACAACAATTTTCAGCACCATTTATGTAAAATATTACATAAATGGTTTTTATTAATTCCAATTTAATGCTTCTATATTACATATAGACTCCAACGAAAACTAAAAAAAATAAAAAAAATCGCAAACTAAAAAAAAGGCATTGCAATGCATAAAATATAATAGTTGAATACATTTCATAGGTATTCATTGTCCCTTCTACAGAGGAGTCATGTAACCTGATCTCAGTGAGCATTGCAAACAATAGCATTATGATGGAATGTTTGATAACACCAATTAGCAAACACTTGATGGTCACAACACAGTCTCTTATGCATCCACTTATGTACTGCCATATCTGTACAGGAGCTGCAATTTTATTAATGTATACCTACCTACTAAATTAATTATTAAAGAAATTCAATCCAGCTATGATGATTGATGTTGCACGGATTTGTAGATGATAATCTATAGCTATAAAAATAAAAAAAAATAAAAATGTCTGTTTGTATTTTTAATTTTTGGTCTGTCTGTCTTTATATTCTGGCTAATCTCCAAAACGGTTGGACCATTTCTGACAGGACTTTTGCTGCCAGATATTTGATGTTATAAGGAGTAACTTAGGCTACCTTTGTTTTAAAAAAGATTATTACTAAACAAAATCTGATTGAAATAGGAAAGAAATATTTTTATAATTACTAGACACGGGTGAAGGTCGTGGGCGACAGCTGTAAAAAACCTAAATAAATTTTATTGTATTGTATGCTTGCAGTCTGCAACTACACATGTAAGGCACAATGCATTTAATAAAGTACAGAGGAAACAAGGAAAAAGTTGGAGGATGAATGTATTATGAAACATTTATGTAATAGTAAAGGATGAAGACTAAAGCAATGCGTGGGTGTCAGCTAGTTGTCAGTATATACGCATGTATATAACTGTCAGTATATAACTATAAGAAATAAATGCAAATTCCCTAATACAACACAGCATGTTGTGGTTAAATTATAACTTTTCAGGAGGCGATTGTATGTTACTATTTGCAACAATGCAGGTTGAAATGAATGCTATTTTTAAAAGTATGCTATCAATAAGTCTGTCTCTAGATAAACTTGTTATCATGACATCGTTTTTTTGTTTCTGATATTATTTTTTTACTAAGAAAAAAGTATGAAAATAAACACTAAAAGTAGGTACTAATTGTCCAGTCATAAAGTCTATTCTCAGAATATAATAATAATCAACAATCCAATACACTGTGTAGTTCTACAGCTTGCTCACATTTCAAGGCATGGTTGTAATACTAATGTTCTGTTATGACATCATTGACCATTAACTTATGAATATGTAGCCTGTAGATGTAAGAAGCTGGGCTACAAAATTAAGATTATTGAGGAAAATTTTAAAATTCTTAATATTTAGTTCATCATCATCATCATTTCAGCCGAAAGACGTCCAGTGCTGGACATAGGCCTCCCCCAAGTGACGCCACATTCACCATATAATATTTGGTTAAATCAAATAAAAAAAAATTAAAGTTTTTTTTTTCAAGGTTTTTTATGGAAATATTAAATGTACTTACCTAAATTTAAATGGAAGAAAGTGAAAAAAGGGAATTATAAGTACTTAAAAGAAATAACCAAGTATTATGTACTTTGATAAAATATTTAAAGTTAATACTACTATTGATGGGTATACAATTTTTGTGTAATATATTTAATTGTGTAATTCATAGACAAGAAAATTAAATAAAGTAAGAAATGTGATGACTTGATTTTTTTAGTTTTTCTGAACAAAAGATTTGAATATAAAATATTTACTTAGGTACTTTTAGATAACCATTCTAATATTTTTTGTGTAAACTAAGTACAGTACTCAACACAAGGCCATTTAAGTTAGTAACGCAATGGCATTGACATTCTTGCCTATTAAGAATGTCTCACTACTGGATTGTTCATTAAGAACATTGAAACTCATAATTTAAGTACAGATATAAATCAGACAAATAATGGGCATTTTAAAATCAAAAATAAATAAAATGCTTATGCTGCTGGCTTGAGGTAAAATTAACAAACAAAAAATAATATTTGACTAAACAATAAAGCTCTAAATATAACCACATGAATAAACCTTATTTCAGAATTTAGTTATCAGTGATACAATAACATTTTAGATAGGTAAAGAATGTGTGAGTAAATGTCTAAATTAATAATCATACCCTGATAGTACTTTCTGTATTTCCATGGTTTGGCTGACTAAAATAAAATTATGTAATGATAATAGGTATAACATTGTTTATGCAGATATTATAAATGACTCATGTTGATATAAAATTACAATGTTCTAATAACTTGCTTCAAGTGATTATAATAAAGATATTGTAGGCACTTATCTGTCTCACAGTTATAATTAAATTAAGAGATAGGCGATAGCGTATTTTCGCGGCTCAAGTTGAATCTCATATTATACTATTATATTTTTAGAATGAACATTACCTCGTGGAGCTCGTGGGTAAATTATAACAGCCGCTCGGGACAATCTTTAGGTTAAGCCGTGCTTACCTAGGTTGTTCTGTAGATGGGTGACTACCCTAACATACCGGGTTTACGCTTTTCATCATCAGTCATTTGTAGATCTTTGATAGTTGTTACAGGTAGTCAGTGGCCCAAAAGTCCAGTCTTACCAAGAGGTATCATATTACCCAGTATTAACTGGGTTGTGGAGGTCAGATAGGCAGTCATCATCATCATCATCATCGGCCTATAGGCAGTCGCTCCATGTAAAATACTGGTATTCAGCTGCGTCCGGTTAGACTGGAACTGGCAGACGATGATGATAGAATGACCATTAGGTACATTAAGTTAACTATTAAGTAAGCATTTCTAAAGCAGTTTTCTCCGCCGCAGCCGTCTTATCTGTGATCAAAAACAATATTTTGTCATCATTTCCAATAAAGAGATAAACATTGACGGACAGGACGCCACGCTCTGCAGTCGTATTTCCGACGAACGACGGCAATCGCACGATGCAATTTCTAATCTTTATTGAAATCACGATGTTTTCTGATTCCAGGTCAAGGTTTCAAAGACATAATCCGCTGGCCTCGTCCCGGCTACCCAGTCAAGAAGCTGCAAACGAAATGGGCGGTCGAGTACGGGATGCCTTCGACGCACGCCATGGTGGGAGTGTCCATACCGTTTTCTGTTCTGTTGTACACCATGGACAGGTACCAGTACCCCATCCACTGGGGCCTGATCATCGCCGTGTCGTGGTGCACCCTCATCTGTGTCAGCAGGGTCTACTTGGGAATGCATAGCGTGTTGGTAAGATTTGTTTTACTTTTTTTTTGTTCAATCAGATGTTATAATTACATGGCCACGCACCAGGCATACCTACCAGGCGGTAAAATCTCAGTACTATTATAAACGCGAAAGTTTGCGAGGATGAATGAATGGATGTTTCTTACTCCTGTACGCAAAAACTACGGAAAGAAGAATGAAATAAGCCACACAGATAGTTTTAATCTGGGTTGTCCTGTTTTATTCCTGTTGTAAGATCCTTCAATTAGTGAATGACACGCGGGTCAGAAGCTAGTCGAATATATATTTTGCTACTTGGCTCTGTCTACCCGGCCTATCCAACCGTGTTTGTAGTATACCTTAGGCATATGCGCTGCTTTACTATGATGATATGATTCTTGTGTGACATGCAAAATAATAGTGGATGAAATAAAATAGTTGTTAATGCATAAACTCTTTTCTTCTTATGCAGCACTCAGGTAAGTATGTTACATTCTTATCAATCAATTTGTGTCGCTTAAAGCAACCCTATTGCTTTAGCTATACAGTTATTGTTTGTCTACTTGTAAGTACCAGGTTTTATCTTTGATCTAGTGGTACAAAAAGGAAAATCTTCCACACAAAAATGATAAACCCACACGCTAGAACGACCCACAGTACAAGATCAGTTTCAAAAGAAACGTAGTTAAGGAAAGTATCCCTGAATAAGCCATCAAAAATACTGGTATTCAGCTGCATCCGGTTAGACTGAAAGCTGAACTAACATAGTTGGGAAAAAGCTAGGATGTGTAGTTTAGGAGATCAACCCATTAAAAATAATTCCCCTTGAAAAATAAATCATGTTGCTTCTTGTTGCTGTGATTTTAATTGAAACTCGTTTTGTCGAACGTCGCTGGACATGATACAGGTTTTATTGTGTCTACTGCAGCATACACAGCAGATTTTAATTTGAAATTAAACGGTTTTTTGCCAGTTACGTTAGTAAGAGTAAATAGAAAGTTTTGAAATCATTAGCAAAAAAACATACACTCATGTATCATAATATATGTATGTCTGTAGTCACGAATGTCCCAGTTAAAAAAGAATACCGAAAGGCGGACAAACTCGGACCTAATCTAAAATTAATTGGGTTGCGGAGGTCAAACATCAGCGGTCAGCCGTCTTGGACGATTCTCAGCCACATCTAGTTGAAATGTTATTTGACCCCATTTATACTTCCGAAAACGCCAAGACCGCTTATTTCGTAATTAAATGAAATGTAACTGTATATAAGGTTCATATTACAATGTTTAACTTTAAGTACAGGGTATCGCCGAGTTTGTGTAGATGTGCGAACACGATTAGACAACAATAGATTTTTGTTAGGCTATTCTGCTTTACTCCTAAGAATGGGATCCATTCATTTTTGATTAAATTAGTAAGTAGCTACCACCCGCGATCTTAGCCCGAGTGTTAACCTTATAAATATGTTACTTTCCTAATTAAATCGGATTTTGTTACCGATGTCAAGGGTTTTAATTTTAATTATAAATAATCCTAAAAATTCTAAAATAAAAATAGACTAAGCTACTCCTTATAACGTAAACTACAATAAAGAACCAATACAGTCCTGTGAAAAACGATCCAGCCGTTTCGGAGAATAGCCAGAAAAAAAAATGGTTTTACATCTTGTTCCTACCTTTGGTTCATGTCATTAACGTATCCCTCTTGTAATAATTCCAGGACATAGCAGCAGGTCTGCTCCTGGCCACCGCGCTGGTGTCCGTGCTGATCCCGCTGGTGGACTGGCTGGATGGCTTCCTGCTGACGTCGCATCTGTCGCCGTTCCTCGTCATCGCTGCATCTGTACTCGTCATCGTGTTCCACCCTAACGCGGATAAATGGACGCCTACTAGGTGAGGATAATAAATAAATAGTGGGGTTTATTAACAATCAAAACGCGTTATTTGGTAGCAAGTAATCATATTGCGATATCAAAACTTTATCCAAAAGTTCGGTATCGAGTCTCTTTAGGGTAAACATATACCTGGGCCGGCTCGACATCATTATCATCATCTTAGCCGAAAGACGTCCACTGCTGGACGGGCACTAGGCCTCCCTCAAGTGTCGCCACATTGACCGGTCCCTTGCGACTCGCATCCACCGGATTCCCATTCCCGGCTCGACATAGATAACGACAAAATCGCAAATTACTTACGAAAAAATTCGGTTGCAATAACAATGCTTGCGAGAAACGCAAGTCTCTACATCCTAGGTGAGTTTCTCGCAAGCATCGTTATATTATTATGTCGAGACTCGCGTTTGACAGTTTTTATTCGTTGAACGCTAGTTCCTCGGTCGCCTAAATTTTTTGGAAAATCAAAAAGGCGATTGCTCGTTCTATGACATTTTGGTTGCGATAAAATAAAAACAAAAATCCTGGATCTTATGGACATTGAGTTTCCTGTTCCAAAATTAAGTTTACGTAAATTTACATAGCAAGCTGACGTATCTAATAAAATGCATACACAATTACTTAGAGACATAAGTACCTCGGTAATATTTACTTACTTCTAATTACCTATTAAGAATATCTTTCCTTATGTATTTCCCAGACAATACAAACAATGACTAATAATACATAATATGTGTAGTTTGTTATCTACGAGTATATCGTTGGTCATCTCACTATCATGCGTCATGTAGAGGGTGCTCACGAATGAATCACGGAATTAAGTCAATCTATAATACTCACTCTGTAAACACTACTACTGACAATGTTTGTTTTCAGTTTTTATCATTTCGGGCAGCCTACGTTAATGATGCATCGTTTTTCGAATATAAACATTAACTATCAACAAATATTGATATCATTCCTGATACAATAAAGAAGGAGATATGCCCGTTAGACGAAAATGTATCACACGGCAACTACTACATGCATGTGTAGTAGTTCAGTAAAAGCAATAAATACGCAGTCGCGCACACACCTGCATTTCTTAAAATAGAACGTAGTACACAATCAATTATAAACCTTATGTCATCAAACACATCGTGTAGTTGCCATGCACCGTACAACTTACCCACACAAATACAACGGTACACAAGCACATCACTAACTCGTCGCAAGAAGCAGCGGCCGCACCACGCGATGCATCCGCTTATTGAACTATCGTTTGGTGATTTTTACATTGCTTGTCCAGTCACTTAGCGACAAACTTAGGTAGTGGTTGAGGAGCAATGTATTTATTGCAAAAATAGTATAGCCATTGTGGCAGTCGCGCGGACACAGACACGAGACTTTTACTATAACCAGCAAGAGTTAACTTGAGCGCAGTAGGTAGTACACAACGGTGCTCAGGTGTCGAGATAACTATTTGCTGTGCCCTGACAGGGTCTACAACGGCTCTTAGCTCTAAGCCTTTTTTGTTAAAACCATGTTTTACCTTGTGAAACGCAAATAAATGAATATAAATATCTCTTACGGGCTACACCTGCCAATGAGAATGATTATTGAAACGCAACTTTATGGTATTCTGACAGAGTAAAGTGTATTTATGTTCACAAGTTGTAGTCGAGAGCTCAGTCCGTGTCTAAGAGTCCTCCTAAATGAAATTACAAGTCGCCCCCTAAGCCTCTACACGACGCCCCCATTTTCTTCCGGGACTCTTACTGCCCCACTTTATGCCTGCAGCGCCCACAAGGGGGCGTTATCGCCCACTTTGGGAAAGGCTGGTGTATATCTTGTAACCTGCTGAAGTGGTTCCTTATCTCAAAGTTACAATACAAGATTAATGTGTGAAATCAGATCAATTGCTTTGTAGTATTATAATACCTTCAGGTGAAATAATCAATTTTGCACTGCATTTAATAATTATAAACTATTGTGAAAGTTGATAAAAGCGACCTATTTACTTCAAAATAATAATAATAAAAACAGAATATCATCTCGGCCACACTATTCATATTCAATTATTTGAGTTACAATGGGGTAGACGACAAAAAAAATCTAATTAGTCCGTCAGGTAGATAATTAAAAAATATTTAACCCGTATTTTTTCTTTTATTACGTAAATCAAAATTGACGAAGATACGACGCTTTTAAAATTCTCAATACGTCACGCGTAGGTATAATTTTTAGCTAGTTCTGACATCACGAGACCCCACTCCCGAGTTTTGATGCGTTTTATCTTTGTCTATATTCATTAATTTACAAAAACAAAAAATACGTGTCCATTCTTTTTCAATACTCTAACGGACTAAATAGATTTGTAATATTTTGATACTGTCGTCATGCCTATTGTATAAGGTGTTCTTTACATAAGGTTCCAATCATCAAGGAGCAATCATTGACCCTGTTAAGGTAAAGCGTCAGGGTAGCCCGCGAAATTCAAATTTTCTTACGTTTTTTGCAATTTGCAGGGCAGTGCTAAGTTGTATGTTGATAAACATATCGGTTGCGACTGTAAGACGTTTTAAGTTACAGAATTATAATCATCAATACAATCCTCCAAGTTCATAAGAGTCGATGAACGAATTTTTCACGGTCAAAGTCCTTCTTCGACTCTTATTCTCTGTTACCTTGGAGCATCCCCCTTAAGGTACAACGATATTTAAATTAAAAATGTCATAAATTTAACAACAACTTAAAACAACAACTTAAAAATAAATTTGTGTAAAACTAAAGTTAGCTAGTAGGTATTAACTTAAGTATAAACTATAATAATGATACCATAGAAGAAGTTGAAACCACCAAATTCCTAGGTCTCGAAATAGATAAAAAACTAAATTGGAAATCACACGTTGTTACATTGAGCAAGAAAATGAGTAAGACTGCATACGCTCTACACTCATTATCACCTATATTGAACACGGATGCTCTTCTGACTGCCTATTATGGGATAGCAGAATCACACTTACGGTACGGGATCATATTTTGGGGAAACTCGACTGAAAGAGAGACCGCTTTCAAGGCACAAAAAAGATGTGTTAGAGCGATGTTTAAACTTAAACCCACTGATAGTTGTGAACCGTACTTTAGAAATTACAAAATATTAACATTGCCGTGTCTGTACCTACTTATTTGAAGTAGCTGTGTTTGTAAAGACAAATCCAAGTCGATTTAGTCGACTATCAGATGTAGCACCCCGCAATAGACGCGATAATAGTGTCCTATGTCTGGAGCCAGCCAAGACTGCACTTATGCGCAAAAGTGTCTACTGCATGGCACCAGTAATTTTTAACAAATTGCCAAAGACATGGAAAGAGCTTCCGCTTTCATTATTTAAAAAAAGATTCCGAAGATTTTTAGTGGCGAAAGCATATTAAAACATTAAGGAATTCCTAAATAAGAAAAAGTTCTTAAGCTAGTGCATAATTTTGTATAATTAGTAACAATATATGTACTTTGATATTTTATTTAGTGTGTAATAATTTTAAAATTGTATTTAGTTATAAGTTATTTTTAAATCTTTTGCATGCCTACGTGGTAAAATAGGGCTGTACTATTATATGTTTTTGTCAGCGTTTGAGCTTACCCATATTTGCAAAATAAAGTTATCTTTATCTAACAAATCAAATAATGAGAACTTACGTTTATACAATTTTAATTATTTAGTATTATGAACAAATAAAGACCTATAAATAGTAACATAAAATAAATTACAGTGCTCTCCGTTAGCCAGACGAGAACATCAACACAACACACAATGTATATCTGCAGTTTGACAGTTATTCTCGATATAATGAGTTTTTATGGAGTCAAAAACTCATTTAATCGAGAATAACTGTCAAATTTATCTAATCGAGTCCAAGCGAGTCCATAAAAACTCATTTTATCGAGAATAACTGTCAAATTTACCTAATCGAGTCCTACGTACTAGCACTGCTGGTAGTTATTCGACTTCGTCCATTATTGTACAGCACAGACACCTTCGGTTTCCCCGAAGAGGTCACCGGAGTAGCTAGGTTACTAACGATGGGCAGTCTACATCCGGCCCATGTTATGCCCGATAAAAGCGTCTGTGAACCTCCTTGCTCTGCCATACGTCCCCGCGATCATTAGGTAGACCCTTGGGCAAGTTCTCGCTAGCCATTAAGTGCGGGGTAAGGCCCTTGTCCACTGAGACCACATCTCGGCGGGACATCCCAGATCCCCACGTCGGGTTTTAGGAAGTATTCCCTGAAACTGCACGTACCTCACGGTTGTGCATGGTCTTAGCATTTAAGAAGCCGCTACATCAAAACCGGTATGACCCAACCGTTACAAGCGCACCTTGTTTCCGCCTGACAAAAGACTGCTCAGTACCTTATTCAGGCGCCCAAAGAAGCGCTCCTTCAACGATTGCTTCATGTCAGCTGTATTGATTCCTAATGCTTCCGACATACTCGTGACTGTTCCATAAGATGACATGTGTGCCCCATAGATGACACCGTAGTTCATCCATGCATCTGCAAACGCGTAGTATGTGACTAGCGCAGCTCCCTGTGACATTCACCCTTAGCTAATAGTTATCTGCTTGTAAGTTCCAATGACACCACATCTCGTACACTTCTGCTTAAGCCCTTGGGGAGTACAGGTGTGATGATATTTATTTATTTATTAAACTTACATACACTACCTTTACGGGATGATCCCAATACTCGTACAATATTGGTTTGCAAACACACCAGATAAATAGAAAATAAACAGACTTTAAACGGCGGCTAATACTTAAATAAATAAACTTAAAAAATATGTAGAAAGCAAATATATGTATGTTATGTACCCAACAATCTTTGGACCTTTGACGATTGAAGACAAAAATGGTAAAATATCTTATTCTTATCCATTTCAATTTCCAGAGGTGACACAACGATGATAGTGAGCGTGTGCGCGGGCATCCTGTTCGGTTCCTGGACCAACTACCAGCTCGGCAACATGGTGGCCAGCCCGCTGGACCCGCCCTACGAGATTATCTGGCCCTCCAAGGAGATGCTGGGCTGTACCATCCTCCGAACCATCCTAGGCTTCTGTGGGGTACTCGCCACTAGGGCCATAGGCAAATCTGTGTCATACGCCTTCGTATGTGCTCTGCTCGGCAAAGACAAAAACGAACTGAGAAACTCCGAAAACAGTTTAGACAATAAGAACAAAATTATAGTCGAACTTAGTTATAAATACTTCACTTACGGTATGATAGGTTTCAACACGACCTACGTGTTCCCCAATGTGTTCGATTTACTCAAGATCAACCGGCCCACGTACTATACTGAGATATAAGTTGTTTACTAGTCGTTATAGACTAATTGTTACGTGTGGCGGAGTCTTATGCGACGGTGCGTGGTTATCGGTCGCTACTATTGCGATAGCGTAGGAATTTTCTGTACTTTCGTATAGAATTTCTTAAGTTATATTAATAATTGTTAAAGTAATTTCTAGAATTTAGAATGAATGAGCATTTTTGGAACAAAGCAAATAAGCAATACTTGAATGCCTGTGTATTTGTTGTGCACTACGATATGATAAACGCGAATGAATGTTTGTTTTCTATGTTTATAATTGATATTATGTTTTAACTTAAGAGCGAGATCGTTCGATCGTTCGTTTGTTCCACGGATCGTTTGTCTGTAATAATAGGGGCAGCGCAGAAGACTACAGACTTTGTGCGATCGAGTCTGTGGCGCACAAAATGTCTGCATGCCATACAAAAAGTCCGTCGTGGATTTTACGCAGACACGACGCACATCTTCATAACGAGTGCAGATTGCATACTAAAAGTGTGCGCCGTCTGCGTTAGCACGAAGCCAAGCAAACGTTCTTTTTTCGCGGCACGGCGCGACGCTATCTTCCAGAATGACACGGATTCTTTGAGCGCCGGAATTTTTTGCGCGTCGTATGCGTTACTGCATACAAGGTCCTGGATTACCTTGAAATGGCTTACAGTGGAACTTATGGACATTTTTTTGGCTCAGTATTTTTTTCTCCTTTTCTTTCTACATTAATAGCAATAATTCACTATATAAGGCAGATACAATTATGAATTGTACCATTATCAAATTACTTGAAGCAGATATTATTTTAAAACTATTGGTCACTCATGTATGCATACATTTTTTTCCCCAAGATGTTTAAACTTAGTTCAAAAAATATTCAATGCCAATTTTCCAAAATAAATGAAATTGCACTTGCAACTACTTATGATAGATTTTTTTTTCGTATTTTTTTCTAAATGGCTATAAGTTCTACTATAAGCCATTTCAAGGACACCCTGTATAATTGCTTATGTTCTATTATCACAGACTAAAAAGTGCGCCACGGATATAATCTGTCGTCTGCGTAGGCCTATGTTACCGAGATATTGATGCTAGTAATCATCAAGGCGTATGTTCAGAAGAAGAAAGAAGCCACTGTCGCCCTCAAATTAATTAATTTATTACAAGTTTCCAGTAATTTTAATTGAATAGTAATTTTATCGAATATATTGATATAATTTTGCTCACGGCCAGTAGATTTCTAGATAGTTCTACACCGATAGATGACACAGCATTATAGGAAATTATTAAAATTTTAAAAGCTAGATTAATATCTAGCTTTTCAATCGCGCATTTTTACTACTATTCATAATTTGAATAATAGTAAAAATGCGCGATTGTCTAATTTTATTATGAATAATTATGACGGTTAGAATCAAATTGATCTGGTTATGCACGTGTGTGTAGTTGTGTAAGTTTATGCAGGGATGAAGTGTAAAATGTTTAGTAGTCAAACACAGATATTATAGGTGTTTGTACTCGTCTGTATACTATAACATCACAAGTAATGTTTAAATAAAAATTAAAACAAGAGCTTGTTAAATTTAAACTTAAACTAGGTAGGTACGAACCCACATTAGAAATTGAAATATTCTTTCGGTTGTATTTTAAAATATTCCATTTCTTTAAGTTGTACCGTAAATCAAGACATGGTTTTATTCAATACATGTTACAATATACCGATTCTGGCATACTTCACAAAATGTCACTGGAACTGTTTAATAATATATTAATTATCTGAATAATACCAGCCCCTGTGCCGTAATGTATGATATTATTATATTTGTCTTCGTATAATTAACAATAACGCCATATATTTGATGTGTTTTAGCATCGTTGTTAAAGTTCCAGTACTAACTCAATATACCTAGGTTGTGAAGAGTTTAGGAGGGGATATAAAGTGCCTGCAAAAGTGATGAATATAGAGTTATAATTACGAGTTGTATTTTATTTGTAGCAAGACAGGCGTCGTGGCCACACGAATACGGAATTGTGTTATTGAAATATGAGTACGACGTCGACTAACGAGTGAATTGATTTATTATGTTTTTTAAATGTAAGCACATTTTTTACTAAAATAAATCTTTAATATTTATTCTGTAAACAATCTATCATTAAACACTCAGCTCTGCTTCCTACCTATTAAAGTCTCCTAATCCTGAGTACTTCAATCAGACAAAACATTACCTTCTAAAAAAAATAATTTAAAGAAAAACAAAAAACCCGACTGCGTAAAAACTAATTTTAAAAACGTGAAAAAAACTAAAAAGAAAGAAACAAGCCCAGTAGTTTAGAATTCTGTAAAAAATCATAAATTCTAATGCAGAACAGAACGACTCACAGTCGGGGCCCATTAAAATATTACCAATCAAATCTTCGCAAGGGGCCCCGACTGTGAGTTAGTGACACTCGCAAGGTTAAGACGAATCGATTGACGTAAGAATTATCAAAATCGGCCTACGCATTTGGTCTCTAGAACGCCACATAGAAACAAACATACATACATAGACTGATAAACACATTACCCTCCTTTGCGTCGCGCAGTCGGGTAAATATGTAGCCCAGTTGGGCACGAGATTCTTCCTACTTATGTATCAAAATACCATGGGTTTGCAGTTTTGCACGGAACCCTAAAACTTTTTAAAATTAAAGTAGGTAAGTTACTTAGAACATCCGCTATCTGCAAGTTAAATTCCTATCAAAATCGGTCCAGCCGTTATTATAGATTCGGAACAAACAGGCAGTCAGGCAAAAATCAAAATTAAATGTTTTTTTTTTGCATTGACGTGGAGGTCAGATAACAGAGGTTCCACACAAGATAAGAGTATGCGACATATAAAATACAAAGGCCATTAAAATACTAGCAAGAAATGATAAATAAGTAAGTAGTTACTGATTCAAGAATCAACTCGTTGCAGCTTCAGATTGCGATTTTTAGTGTTTTTTTTTACGTCGTCGGTTGTATTTTTCTGTGATAAAAGTACGGTTATATGTTATCAGAGCTGGGGGCTGGGTCATGGGTCATAGATGCTTAATAACTTTACAAGTTTATTTTTAGGGTTCCATATCTCAAAAGGAAAAGTGAACCCATATCACTGCGTTGTCCACCCGTCTGTCAAAACCCTTTTTCTCAAGAACTCGTGGTGGTACTGTAGCGGCACTACAAAAAGTACTACAACAACATGGTACTAAAAGTACTACAGCGCCACCCAGTCACACCCTCTTATAACAAATACTAACAATCTATATCACATTTTAACTGCGAAATTAAATTTGTATCTTCTCGCAAGAGCATAAGAACTTGAATCTTTTAGACCTGATTTCCATGATGGACAAACATTAACATACAGTTTGTACGAAACCCTCGGTGCACTCAGTCAGACTCGCACTTGGCCAGTTTTTTTTATCTTTTTTTTTTATTTTGGCAAGATTTCGGTAATATCTATATTCTGTCTGTTATTGCAGTGAACCAGAGTCCAGGGTACCTACATTGAGGTTAAAAAGAGATATAAAATGATATTAATAACGGAAAAACCCGAGAACATTTCTGGCAAAGTTATAAAGGCAACAGGATAAGGCGTCGAAGAGTGAGCTTAGCATAACTGTATCAGATCAATATAACAGTAGTACAAGTAGGTATATACTTCTAAAATTGAAATACAAGCTTTTATTTAGTTACACCCGTCAATGTTTCAGGAGCTCTCGTGGCTAAATAATAACATCCCCTCGAGTCGATCTTTAGGTTAAGCCGTGCTTGAATAGGTTGGTCTGTGGATGGGTGACCACCCGACCAACATACCGAGTTTCCTCCATGCCTCTGAAAGCACGTTAAGTGGTTGGTCCCGGCTGTCAATTCTAGATCTTTGACAGTCGTTACAGTCAGTAGCCCAAAAAGTCTTACAACCAGTCTTACCAAGTAGTGGTATCGTATTACCCAGTACTAACTGGGTTGTGGAGGTCAGAGTCTTTCCATGTAAAATACTTACTGGTATTCAGCTGAATATGGTCGGCGTCCAGTTGAGACTCAACACATAGTTGGTAAAGAAATCTTGCCAGTTAATTTCTTTCTTCTCATTGAGCACACCTTTGGTTCTGTTGACAATACATTTTTATGACAGACATGACCTGCAGCCAAGATCGGCTCCTCATGAGAGACTCTTAAATACCATAGAAAACAACCTATTTTTTCGTTTTCATTTACTCCAGTGTCCAAGGTTTGTTTTCTTCTTTCTAGTGCATTTTATAAAAGCTTGATTTTTTTTTTTTTTCACGACTTCTTTTAGTCACAAAGCTGGTCAAAATTTACTTGTTTTTTTATTCTTAATATTTTACGGTATTTTTTTTTTAGAATTTCAATGTAACAGATTTAATTTTTTGTTTTTAAAGTTGTTTTACCATCACTCGATATGGACTAATGTCTGAAATAAAAAGATTTTATTTTATTTTATTTATATTCGCTCGCATGACACCGTTACGACGCGGACGCGACGAAGGCGGATTTTTAAGCAACGCAATAACATTCATGTTCTTTTGCTAGTGTTTGTAACTTTGTACCCATGGTCCAGTTAAAAGCTATTTTGGCCTACAGGTTGTCCTATATGCGGCGGACTTGTCCTGCTCAGTCCCTTTTGGTTTGACCACCATTTTGAGCCACGGCAGCTACATTTGTTTTGGAGCGCAATATTGTGTTCCGGGCACGCATCGCTCCATATTATAGCTCGTTGTTTAATTAACATAAAAAATTAAAATAATGATTGCGATAAACGACAAATTGCCGGTCATTTACATAACACATCGCTTGTTATCTAATTATAGTTTACCCTATAAGTACCTCTATGGGGTTTTTTACTGAACAAATTCTAGAGGCAAGGTTTGAATTAAAATTTAATACAACTAAGTATGCGCGCGGTTTTAAACTATTGATGATAGTTGCCACGTGAACACAATGTATCGGTAAACAAATAAGCACAGCTTTTGTTTAGCAATGGGTCCTTTCGACACGCACTTCCTAGTGTGCTCAGTGCTGCCCGACTAGATAATGGGTTACTGGCTGGACTCTTGGAGTGCCCAGTATCCACGACTCGACTAGACAAGGGGTTACTGGTTTGACTCTTGGAATGCCCAGTATCCCCGACCCGACTAGACAATGGGTTACTGGTTGGACTCTTGGAGTGCCCAGTATCCACGACCCGACTAAACAATGAGTTACTGGTTGGACTCTTGAAGTCCTCAGTATCCCCGACCCGACTATAGTTGGTGCCAGTTAAGATGGAAATAGAGGTCATTCACACCTTCCTACCAAGATTTTAATCATTAAACGATAATGACACTTACTTCGACCAATAAGCGATACTTGCTTATATCGCTAGAGTATCGTAGTACCAGTCGGCTAGACATACAGGGGTTGAGAATCTTGTGTGGTTCCAATTCGAATTTATTAAACTAATACAATTAGTTTCTTAGCAAAAAAATAAATAATTTCGAATTTATAAATTTACGTGTGACGTAAAAAAATGCTTCAATGTGAAGGATTTTATCAACATGAATGGATGTAGACTTAGCGTCAGTTCACACCGAGACGCGACAGTACTGGAAGAGGACAGTGCGCTTTCGCGCTGCGCCGCGCAAGACGCATCGCAACATCGCTAGGCGCATCGTTAAAAGCAAAGAAATAATAGCACTCCGACCGAACGCAAGCGAACTATGACACGGAATGTTCAATCAAAATGGCGCCCACGTGGCGTGACCATAATGTGCTGCACACCTGACGCGTTGACCGCTTCAAAGTGAAAACGGCATAAGATCAGAATTATCATTTTTTGTGATGAGATAGTTATGTCATAAGAATATTTAGATACTTACTGACTTTATATTTTATTCAGTATTTTATTAAAGAATAATGCATAATTTTAAGGTATCAGTACATTTGCACGAATGGACACTTGTGCGACTGGATTTTAGCGCGACTTGATGGGCACTTAAGTTTACTCTGTGGAGTAAACATAATATCACGCCTGTTATTACTTGAAGGTGGATTTTCTTTGGGTTCTTCCGACGCGGGTGTCTTTTTTATGGTTTCCGGGGACGTTGATCATGAAAATGAGTTCAAAATGAAAATCCAAGATGGCGTCCAGTTTTTTTTCGTTTTTACGTCATGGGTGTCGTTTTCATAGTTTTCAGGGTCGCTGATAACGAAAATGAGGTCCATTCGCGTAAGGTCCTTTTCGCGCAAAAGTCCATGCGCGCATAATAATATGTCTTTTCGCGTAAGTGGGTGCGCGTAAGAAGTGTCCTTCGCGCAAATGTCTGTCGCGCGATAGTCCCAGATCCTAATTTTAAGATAATTTATTTACTTTTTTAAATGGAAGTAACTCACTAAGTTAGAATAGTGTCAAAAAGAAAAATACAATATTTAAAACAATTAATTTCGTAGGGTACGTTTGCTCGATTTCTTATTTTTTTGGGTTGTGCACTTTGTTGTGTATGTTCATCACCATGTGTCATTTTCGATGTATTATGAGACTCAAGCGATATCAGAATTGCGACAGGTTTGTACGGGTGGAGGGACAGTATCGCTAATATTTCGACATCGGGATGAAAGTCGGAGCAATGACCTCTATTTCCATCTTAACTGGCACCAACTATAGACAATGGGTTACTAGTTGGACTCTTTAAGTTCTCAGTATCCCCGACCCGACTAGACAATGGGTTACTACATAGTTGGACTCTTGGAGTGCTCAGTATCCCCGACCCGACTAGACAATGGGTTACTGGTTGGACTCTTGGAGTGCTCAGTAATCCCGACCCGACTAGACAATGGGTTACTGGTTGGACTCTTGGAGCGCTCAGTAATGCCGACTCGACTAGATAATGGGTTACTGGTTGGACTCTCGGAGTGCCCAGTATCCCTACATAACCCAACCCTTGTCTAAGTCCCAGACAATAATATTATGTCTTAAAATGTCGTTAAACTCTGGTCAGGACACATCAATCCCAGAGCCTGCGTAGACAAGAGAGAGAGAGAGATTTGCACGCTCTCTTCCCTCGATCTCATAGACCTCACCGACGACAATCCGGCACCACCGGAGGGAGATCCGGCGCGGAACCACCGCAAAAGAACGTTCATCAGCGGTGTTCAGAAGCGCGCGCTTCTGAACACCGCTAATAAACGTTCATGTTGTTTGAGCCGTTGGGCATTCGCGACGCGACTTCGTTTCCAAATATGTACCTAAGTATATACTCGTAAAGTTCAATTTGCGCCACAATTTATAACATATTGATCACTTTTTCATCGTTGTTTTGAAATCAACAAAATTTACTCTATCATAAAGCTGATATTGTTAGGAGGATATGAAATGTATTAGATATACTTAAATATTTTTAACAGGTTGCAATTACTTGCAATGCAATCAGGCCTTGGAACAATTAGGCTGAAAAATTCTGTTTCACAATAATCTTATTCCTAATGTTAAAACCAAAGTAGGTACTAATAATAACGTATTGGTCATTAATAACTAGGTTAATAGCTAAACTACCAGTGGCATAGTAACCATTAAAGCTATATAATATAGCTTTAATGCCTTTGATGTCTTTTAACTAATTATTCTCCGAACGCCCCTTATGAAAATCCCCAATGCTATTAATACACATTAAACTGCAACTAACATACAGATTAATTTTATAATCATTTGCTTGGGACATTCCAGCGATCAAATAGGTATATTTTATGGAAATCTGGTAGGGCGTGTTTCCCTCGAAATAATCGTGTGGAATATCCATTAAACTGTGTATTGTTCTCCAAATAAGTAGGTTTTAACATTGATTTGTCCAGATATAAAAATAGTACAGGACCTACCTACCTCTGTTCCATAAATTGCGTTGGGTTTTATTTTCATTGCTTAGTGTAGGTACTGGGTCGCCCAGGATTACGGATGGTTTAAATATACAGTAAGTCTATACCTACTTATAATTAGGTACCTACCTATCCCAGTTCCCATGTTTTTTGTTTGAGTTAGGCACGAAGTACCTATTATAATATCTGTGGTTAGGCACAGCATTCTTCATCTATACTTCTCCACTAGTCGTTAACTGTATAGTTATCACTCCCTATAATAAATCATTTCGCCATTTTCTTTTCACGTCATATTGTTAACACCTTAGGTTAAAAACAAGGAACTTTTAAACAAGTGAAAAACCGAAAATGACCACTCATTATCTAGCGACGAGGAAGTTTATTTGACGCCATCAGAATTAACTGAATTTGTTAATCATGCGCAACTTATTTTTGCGTTTATTCATTTCCTCGCTGAGGTGGGATGAAAAGTTAGGTGTTGCACTCGAGTGCAAAGATTTTTCACCTCGTGCTCTTTTGATTCCCTCGCTAACGCTCAAGATTCTAAGTTTTGAATCACTCGCTGCGCTCCTAATCTCAATTTTAGAATCTTTCGCTTGCTCGGTCATCAAAATATTGAGCACGCGTTTAAAAAGCAACTCTGCACTCTTGTATAACAAATAACTATTGATTTGAACCAAATCAATTACTTATTTTTATAGTGTAGGACGTAGGTATATAATACTCGTAATAGTTAACTCGTTAACTGTGCCCATTGATTCGAATCAATTTTTATAATATTCTGTCTCAAATCAATACAAAATAACGAATTTTGGATAGATCATCATCATTTTCTTGCCCTTGTGCCATTCTCTTTGGGGTCGGCGCAACACGTTTTCCTCTTCCATTCTCCCGTGTCTGTCAGACGCCATCATTTAGGTGCCTACCTACTCCTTTCTCTTTCATGTCATTCTTCACACAATCCATCCATCTTTTCTTTGGCCTTCTTAGCACACCTTTACCGCACCGTGTACCGAATAGGTACGCTTAGTACGTACGCTACACGGACCAAATGATATTAACTAGGTGGACCGATGACCTGGTGCCTGGTGGAGGTTGTGGGAATCCGCTGGATGCGAGTCGCACGGAATCGATTCGGGGAGGCCTACCTATGTCCAGCAGTGGACGTCTTTCGGTTGAAATGTTGATGATTAATTTATTTTCAACACACTTGCTCATAAAGTGGCTCTAATTTCACCGCAATTAGGCACATAATGACACCTGTAATCGAACTGTGACTTTTTCATTGCTATTATTCACAAGTGAGTTATACGGTTTTTTTTTTTATTTTATTGGTTGAATTGCTTTGTTCATAAAAAAGTTTCGATACAAAAAAGATCGTGTTCAATAGTACAAATAAATTAATGTACCTATTGCTTGCTCATTTCATACAACTTCGTATCTACATAGATAATTTCAACTTATAAGTTTTTAATAAATAAAACTTTCACTCAAATGCAACTTTTGTTTTTTTTTTTTTAATTATAAAACTTCGAATTCCCCATTTCGTACGTGGCTGAAACGCTATCCGCGAAAAGCCAAAAAAAAAGGAACCTCATTCTTTTAGTCTATGGGCGATCGCCATTGTTAGATGCGCGCGCATAGGAAAACTGATGAATTATTCCCGCCATTGCGAAAAAAAATTCACAACTCGTTTTCACTGTTGAAATTATAGTTATTTTTAGTATTATTTTATTCTCAAGTGTGTTGAAAAACGTCGTATGATACACGTGTGTGTTGATGATAACCGTCTCGGCTCTCTTAAGAACCTCGCCTAACGGCTCGGTTCTCAATGGCGCCTCGGCGGTAATCACCAACATTACACACTTGTACCATAATGTACTATTATAATTAAGTAAGTAGATATCTATACCTACTTATTATTTTTTAACTTATTAAATATTTTTTAAGCCTTTGAACTAATCAACAGTTGTTTTTAGGGTTCCGTAGCCAAATGGCAAAAAACGGAACCCTTATAGTTTCGCCATGTCTGTCTGTCTGTCTGTCCGCGGATAATCTCAGTGACCATTAGCACCAGAAAGCTGAAATTTGGTACCAATATGTATATCAATCATGCCGACAAAGTGCAAAAATAAAAATTTAAAAAAACATTTTTATTAGGGTACCTCCCCCAGACGTAAAGTGGGGAGCGATTTTTTTTTTAATTTTGACCCTGACGTGTGATATATTGTTGGATAGGTATTTAAAAATGAATAGGGGTTTTCTAAAATCATTTTTTGATAATATTAATATTTTAGGAAATAATCGCTCCGAAAGTCAAAAACAATGTGTCCCCCCCCCTCTAACTTTTGAACCATAAGTTTAAAAAATATGAAAAAAATCACAGAAGTAGACCTTTATATGAACTTTCTAGGAAAATTATTTTCAACTTGATGAGTTGAATAGTTTTTGAGTTATATAGCACTTTTTCAAAAAAACGCAAATGATAACTTTGTTTTTCATACAAATACTATGAAAAACAAAGTTATTTTTGCTGACGAAAAATGTTGGTATTTTTAATGGTCTGGGAAGCTACGGAACCCTACAGTGAGCGTGGCCCGACACGCTCTTGGCCGGTTTTAAGTTCTACCACTACCCACATTAAGAAAAAAAAATAAGATGATTATTTACGTTTTTTTTGTATTCATTGGTGTCCTGTTGATAACTTGTCCTGACAAATAGAGGAAGCAGGTTAGAGCGCATAGAAAGAGATAGGGGCGAGTGAGTGTACCGTTCACGGTACACTGACGGGCAGTGACGGGATGGGACCCACGCGGCGCCGCGGCGTGTAGGTGTAGGTACTGTTAACTGTATTCGGTATATTGGATTCCGTAGCATAGAGGTAGGTACTTTTATTTAAAAGAAAAATATATTGGTAAATGTGCCTATTCCACTCTATTTTGCTTAGGTACCTACCTTTATGATAACCTATTGAGAAATATAAAACATTTTTAAGATAAGTAACAAAATTATGGCGCCTGTTAGACTTGGTCTCAATCTTGAACACTCTTAACAGCGAACTTGTGACCTCCTGCTATCTACTGCAAACAAGAGATCATATAAATAGCCTCTTCATAAATAATGCTGAATCATTTGACCAGCAGGCACCGCTCTACGTACCTATGCTTCACAAGCTTAATTAGGTATCATTTGGTTTAGCAGCTCCTGAATGAGTTCCTACCTACTTACCTATAATACTCATGTTTGCATCTCAACACAATCTGTTTTATTTTGTTCTTTGTAGGTCTAATCTAATGAAAACCAATATGGAGTTTTAAAATAGCAATGACATTCATAATAGAGCCACATTAATTAGAACTATAAGAACGAACTTTATTACCTAGCGAAACGAAATGAAATGTCCAAATGAAAGGCTTTTCTCGGGGGAGCCATTAGAAATATAAAAAACGGCTGAGCGCAAGATTATAGCAATAGTATTTAATACTATTGCTATAATCTTGCGCTCAGCCGTTTATTAAATTTTATTTAGTCATTTTAGGTGTCACTTAATGTTTGTGAAAACGGGCATTAAGTCTTTAAATATCATTTTATTCTAACATTCCAGTGCCTTTACTAACATAATTATAATGTAACGTCAATTTATGTAGTTTTTAGAAATATCTTATATTACCTGCATTGTTCGAGAGGGTTAAATGTCGACCGTAATGTGATTATACATTCTAGGTACCTAATTTATGCCGCCATATGATTAACGATTTACACCTACCTACTATTGCCTTTTCTATAAAAAAACCTAAGATTGTAAAAATAATGTAAGGTTCTTATGTACCTACCTATATGTATAGATTGGTACGATAGAGTAGAGGTACCACTACTTCTGGCTCAAGAAGCACTCATCGGTGATAAACTTTAGTAGTTTTGCTGATGAAATAAATGTGTCAACTGTCAGTATCATTACTGACCACAAGACTCTGATTGTGAAAAACTGCGCAATACTTCTGTAGGCGGTTGCAGACGTTGTCATTGAAATGAATGCAGGTAGATAGTAAAAATATCAGAAACAAATAAATCTGACTACCTACCCTCTTATGAAATACTTTCCAACATTGTTGGAAATCGATTAGAAGGGTAATAATTAATACTGGGTAATAATTAATACTGGGTAATACGATACCACTTGGTAAGACTGGTTGTCAGACTTTTTTGGGCCACTTACTACCTGTAACGACTGTCAAAGATCTACAAATGACAGCCGGCACCAACGGCTTAACGTGTTTTCGAGGCACGGAGGAAACTCGGTATGTAAGGGTGGTCAGCCATCCACAGACCAACATAGGCAAGCACCGCTTAACCTAAAGCTCCGACCCGAGCGGCTGTTATTATGTAGCCACGAGCACCTCCTAAGTTATCAGGTTCAAAACTGTTGCAAAATTAAGTCTATGTATAGTATCACCCAATTATTGGACACACTGTAGGATACCTACAAACACAAAACTGCGCCTTCTGAAAAGGGGACGGCCCTCAGAGGAGGAAGTGGCACTCGTCATTAGATAAAAAGTACGATAGGTAAATGCCTTTAAGTAATTAACGCTGACACCACCTCAGCACAGCACACTAAACATTGGTAGGTACTTAGATACCTAACATCACAATACGGTGAATCATAGTAGCCAATTATATTTAAAAGTTGTGACTATATCTGATTCTTTATTAGATCATACAAGGCATTGTTTTGATGGGCGGCTGAATCATTTTAAGACGAAGGCGCCATGCCGCTATCGCCGCTGACCCTTGTATATTTCCAGAGAATTTGCATCAATTTTATCCACCGAGTCACTGGGAAGATTCAATAAAACAACTGAATTGTGTTATAATTTGTATTTATCAATATATACCTATAAACTGACAACAATTTAAAATAATGCGCTTAGTTATGCTACGCTAATTTATTATTCTATATATTTTTATAACATGAAGGGTATCCAAATATTATACATAGGTATAGGACCTTATTATTTTCTAATAAATTATAGTAGAGCAAGTCTCAGATTCTGAATGTCTGACTCGACCTTGTTACCACGCACTTACTTACTGATAAAATATAATAAAGAAAAAAACGTCAAAATGTTATAAAAGCATATCACAGCGTCGTTTCTACTTTGGGACAATCGTTGGGCAGCTTTTTAGACTAGCGAAGGTGAGTAAGAACTGACAGCCGGAGTTTTACGTTGCGTACTGTCGAGTATCACTACGATATAACAATATACATAGACATTACAAAACGAAGTGTATATAATTACCGAAAGCTTAGGACTAAAGCGGTCCCGCACTCGCTCATAACCGTCAGACATTCAGCACCTGAGTTGCGTAATATTGTTTGACGTGTATCGTCACGGGAACTGGAGCGTCAAACAGCAGCTCTTGACCTAGATATATTTGTCCTTACTCTACGAATATACGCTATTTCTATTTGGCATGTGTTGCTTATTTGACGATCGAGCCTCGTGGCGCCATCACGAACATGCATTACTAGATAAGAATATTTAATTTTGCCTCTAATTCCAAACAAAGTTAGGAAGTTCGGCACATTACGTTACTACAGCGGTACTCAAACTGTCTGTGCAAGCCCATGTCGGACATGTGTTGTGATCAATTATACTACCTATTGCAAACCGCACAGAAAAACCCAGCGTTACAGCTGCGCGCCAGATTGAGTACCACCGGATTACAGTCTAATTAAAAATAAAATATATAAATGAGGCTCTGATAAGGCCTTCAAATGATTAAATATGTTGATTGTAACATGACCGGCCATATCCCCGAAGTAGAGACAGTCAAATAGTCTTATCACCTTCTTTCAGAGGAAAGTTTGGGCAAGACTATAATAATTATGTGTTAATTGTCTTACATTCAATATAAAAATATTATTTTGAACGTAATAATTAAGTTGACATGACATTTGGTCATGCTAACCACATTGTTGTGAGGAACATGTCAAATTCTTTATGCTACCTTTATGTAAATAAAAATGTTTATATTCAGATAATTTAGTTCTGGATGTTTTCTATCAAAGCTGTTATTGTTGAGGTTTATAACCTTCTCAATAACATTGTCAGACAAAAAAAAGATAACCAAAGGAAGACATTAAATTTAAACCCAGCTAGTTCGAAATTCAATTTAGAACTTTAACCCGTTACAATGTAGTTGTTTTTGGCTCAAGGACATTTTCTAAGCCTGATTGTACACCTAAAGACAAGCTGAATTATTCAGCTAACTTAATTATAGCTGCAATATTCATAAAAATACACCTTTTCTTCAATAATTAGTTGTGCGGCAAAGTTTTATCAATATAGCAGTTACCTGTTCAGTCGCGGAAAGAACGTCAGTAGGAGTACATAGCAATAAAATACCAAAATTATATCGTAAACAGCATTTATTCGACTCTAATAAATATACAAATAACAGATTTTTACAGGCATTAACTATTTAAATAATTTTCTAAACTTAACATTCTTTCCACGACTGTACATGAGTCTTACAAATAACTTAAAACTACTTTGGGATTCACTGTACACAGTGTTGGGTAATTCCATGTTTGTGTTGAACTGTCTAAAATTCTCAATCACTTTACATTTAACTACATATGTCCCGTCAAACAAATAGAGGGCAAATCCGTATAATTATGACTTCATATTATAATAATTCCCGGAATGTTCCCAGCGCTGTGTACCGCGGACCGCATTTCCCGTTTCGTCAACGTATCCTCTCCTCCCTCAGTTATATTTACAAATGAGAGTGAAGACTAAATCCTCGCGACACACAGCTTAGACCGACCAAAAGAAAACTTGAATTACTTGTCCGAGCGTTGTCAAGGTATGTTCTTATTCTTATTCAAGGCACCCCAGCACTGCCCTTTCGTTATAGTAGTTAGGAATACAACTATAACAATTGTGTTTTTACAGTTACGGTCGGGAAAACCTGTAGCGGTAATTGCATGGTTACAATTAAGCACAGTTCTACTGTAACTGTTAGTGTTATCATAGGTTACTATGTTATTTTTATGGCAATGTATTTAGTAGCAACCAATATTTTGTACTCAAGTTTAGTTTTGAATAGTCAAAGCCGCTGTATCGGTAGCAGGCAAGGAAATAATGTTCAGATCTATTTGTTGAAACCTTTCTACAATTAGACAACATTGTGTATGACACGTCGGGTCATGAGTCATGAAGTTATGACGAGGGATAGTAACTAAGCGCTGATTGAGTGTTGTCCAGAGTGGTGTTGTGCGGGCTCAGCTGGCGCGGTGTGTTGCTGCCAGGCGCTAGCTGTCTGCGTCAGTCAGTAGTGGTCACGCCGCGTCGCCTAGCAACACCCCGTCAGCGCGCTGTTGCTCTCGCCGCGCAGCCTCGTCAGCGCCTCGAACACGCTCTCACTGTCACTGTCGTACATCTGTGGAAGATAGCCGTACATTAATATAGGGCGACATAGCTGACAGGACGCCGCCGACGATAACATGCCAGACAGCCACTGATAAAACACTCAACTTATCCCTGAGCACAGTTTCAAATTATGTTTTACAACTCGCTCATTTAAATTGTAAGGTTACAGGAAAAAATCTGCCAATAGTTGGTATGCGCCGTTATAAATAGCTTGTAAGCCTATTTATTCCCTTAATAGCGATAACTATGGGAACTGCGTATTAATATTACCTTCTGGCTACCTATTAACTCGGTTATTGGCAATTTGCTACAGACGACAATATTTTTTATTTATTTGTCATCATATTTTCGTGAGTGATCGCAATAAAACTGTTTTAAATAACAATATGAAACAAAGACTTGAGAACGAAAAGTTGGTCACAAGCTTTATGTAAGTAGGTACCCTAATCTTCATACAGTATAAACTATCTGCTAAATAAAGATTTTCGAGATAAAAGGAAATGTGGGTATATTTGTGGGCTTCCCCAAGATAACTATCAAAACAGTGCAAGGGTCGTTACTTACATCATCATCCGAGTCGGAGTCTGTATCGCTGTCGTCGGCGACATTAGAGAATGCGCGCGCTGCAGCGGTTCTCTTGGCGAGGCGTCGTGGCGTCCTGTTGGCGTAGTCGCGTGCGTTATTCGTGACTCCTGGGCATTTCTCACGCAGGTACTGTACTAGACGCGCGTCTCCACGACGGGCGGCGATGTGTAGAGCTGTCCAGCCCGCTAGGTTTTCCTGTTGACAAGAGAGATAAACATTAGTAATGCTGTTGTAGAATTGAAAACGGGAATATATTTGGTCACAGTTTATTTCGGGTTCTAAGTGCTCCATAAAACAACAAAGATGTCGCATTGTTCGTCTATTATCGGAACAGGGTAAATCCTGCACTTTGAGCCCGAAGCGACAACAATGCGGCAAGTCTGCACAGCACACGCCCCAACTACTTAGGTCCGTGTTCACCGAGAAGATAACAGCCTGATTATCGAAAAACAGCTGTCAATGTGACATGTTCCCATACAAAAATGTGTTTTAAACAGCTGTTTTAGATAATCAGACTGTTATCTTCTCGGTGAACATGGACCTTAATCCCTTGTAGGTAACGGCAAATAGAGGCGCACATTGTTTGCTGAACACAAATGGGTGCAAAACACAAAAAACCCCGACGCATGAGATACGCCACTATCAGCAGATTAACACGAATGGCATGGCAATGGGTTTTCCAGCGCTCGTTGAGGAGACATGCAATGAAGGAGTTAGTTCGCTTCGGTTCAAACTATTGACTGATGTCTATGATGTAGGGGAGTGTCGACTAGTTTTTTTGTCAACTGGGCCAATGATGTTGTCAGGAAATGTAGGTAAATAGGTTTGTGGTTACGGTACGCTCGCAATTGAACGTACTTGTATGTTTAGTTCACATCACCGAATTCCAATCCGAAATCCGAAAATCAGTTCTAAGCATCTACAGCTACTTCAGGCGTTATTACGCAAGACAATAAAACAACGAAAATGTTGCCAAACATCTTTGATCGAGATAAATACTTACTACAACATAAATTATCTTTGACTGAATCTGTACCAAAGCTGATTCATATCTATTATTTCTGTCGTCTATTTCCGTTGTTCTCACTACTTCGGCTACCTAGATGAGTGAGATGAGTGTTTTGGTCGACTCATTAGCGTATTCCCCCTTTATTTTTATAACTTTTTCCCGTCATTGTGAGTTAGAATCATAACCGCGAATTAGCTAAAACGGATTGTCCCATGATCGAGTTATTTGCGTTCCGGTATACGTGTCCCTAACGAGTGTGTTGGGGCCAGTCCGAGTCCGCGTTGACTCATGTTGTGGTTAGGCTTCTAGCTGCTCGCAGCCGCAGCACGAGTGCAAATCACACTTTACTTTTCCTTTTATTTAGACCTAGCTTCTTTGGGTATTTGGATGACCAAAACTTGAGGAAATTGGAATGGTTTTTCTGAGTGATATGATACGCAAGCTTGTTTCAAGTTTATCTAGTAGGTATTTACAGTGGGTACGTACCGCTAAATTGATATTGGCTCCGTAGTAGATCAGGGCTTGGAGTGCTTCCAGGTGTCCTGCTGATGCTGCTAGATGCACACACGCTTGTCCTGTAACAAACAACAAAACATTGTTAATATTATAAAATAAAAACAGAAATTATGTCACTGGTTCCTCGCAATTTGAGTCCACTACCAAAAGTATCCCGGTTATTAAATATTGAAGAGATAAGTGGTCCAGATACAACAGTTAGTTAGACTCATGATGAGTATCTACTTTCAATTACCTAGTCAAATTCAAGATTCGTTTGTACTTAGGACTTGAGACAGTACAAAATTATAATAAGGTCATCTTCGTGCGTACATACTACGGCAGATAAGTACAAAACATGCTGATTTCCGTTTAATCGATCGATCAGTAAATTATAATCTTACTAAGTAAATAATTGTGGGGAATTTGTAGCGATAATAAGTGACGCAGTGCGTTACCACGTAGGTACAAGTTAGTACTCTCGATATAATCCTACCTACCTATTATAACTAGTACCATATTATCTTAAGTTATAAAACTAACCCCGAGACAAGCATTCTAAATTTCCAAGAGCACTTTGTTTGTTTGGTGAGTTTTCAAAAATTACAAATTCCTGTGCGAAAAATAACAATCTGTTGTTTCCGTTTCATTGAACTGGGTTCAATTAGGTATATACCTAGAACGCTCTCGTTTGAGATGATAATAAAGTTGGATAACCTTTAGAAATACAGACGTCACACCAACAGTCTCTAAATTTAATAATCACACGCATTTAACTGGTTACATAATAAGTATATAAGAACATGGCGTCATAAACAGAATAGGTACAAAAAAAAACCATAACATTTTTATACCTATGTAAATAGTTTCTGGAAATAGGAGTGTAATCTATGCTGGCTGAAAACCATGAATAACAAAAGTAGACCGTATCATTAAGTCAAATTAAAACCACAACAAAGCAGAAAAAGCCATCCAATTCTTTTTTATCTAAACTTCAATAAATAAATACATATATTGTCGAGATTGGTATGCAAACGGTCAGCACTCAGCAGCGATCACAATGTGCAAAAACTGTGAACATTGTTTATAGAAAATGGTCCATAATGATCGGCGCAGCTCGCTCGCGCCTCTGGAACCGATCCAAATGTATTTAAAACGAATCTAAAATAGATCGCTAGCTAAAACGGCTGAGCGCTTTTTAAAGCTCAAGAATTTAGGTTAGCTTAATATAATCCTTTCTGGTACTGTGGGACGATTTGATCTGTCTTTCGAAAACAGGAAAAGACACATCATAAAGATTTTGAAATAGCAAAAGTTAAAGGCAAAGATTATGTGATGAATGCTAACCATCAAGTTTGGTGTGTGTTTGCTAACGAGATCCTATATCGTAACTAATCAAATACAAGGTGCCTCTCGGGCTGGCCTGGCACCGACTTGAACTGAATAAGAAAGATGTGCCGAACGGTCAAACTAAATAAACACCTCGGTTTAACGTAGTTGCTAACTTTTCAAGTATTTGCAATAACATTTTGCAAGTAAAGTATCGAGCTAAGGATAATGACAGTCAGTACGGTTTACGAATAAAATGAATACATCCAATCAGTGTGAGAGCAAAGTGCAAATGGGAATTCCTAGCACCACTGACTGATGATGTTTAGATTCAAAACTTTGTTACGGTAACCTGTAATTCACTGCGCACCTGCCTTGTCATCGTCATGCCGGTCATCATTTTCTATCCACTTGGGCATAAATTCGTTAATTTATGACGATATTTC
The DNA here is from genome assembly GCA_950022955.1 of Xestia ashworthii. Lineage (NCBI taxonomy): Eukaryota > Metazoa > Arthropoda > Insecta > Lepidoptera > Noctuidae > Xestia > Xestia ashworthii. The sequence goes on along the minus strand of OX465558.1, from coordinate 24,023,967 downwards.
CCCGCGTTTATGTATGAAATTTATGGCATGGTAAACAACAAAGTCCCGTATTTGCATATGGTAATAGACAATTTGTGCACATTATGCAGACAATTATGAAGAAGATATTGTGGAAACTTAATGGGTGGATTTTTTTAGAGCGGAAACGTCATTGTAAATTCATGGTGGTACCTATTATGTCAAGGGTACAAGAATGTCGGTGCTACGGGGATCCCAGAAACCTTGACATACAAACCCTGTGCTGTATTCAGAACTGCAGATACAGGTAAATAGTTACATTCAACAACAGTTTCCAAGAATATAAATGATGTAAGGTAAGCCATTCTGGAAATCTGAAAAGCTAGTTTCCAATTCAGAAAAACAGTGTATTTTAAAACAGTTAAGTAGTAGAAGTTTCCAAATTATTCCGTTTTAGAGGTAACTATTTATAGATCCACAACCTCAACACGAAACAGCTCAACCGACAATGGTGCGGTTCGGTTGGACTCATTCCGTTGTTGACCACTCATACTTCTCTAAGTACCAAATCGTGGGAACTGAAAAAAAGTAGTACGCAATCAAAACATTGAAGTCGCTGTACCCAGTTTGCACGACAGCTGACGTGACAGCGAGACGGATCAACCGACAGAGTACCTCTGTAGTGGCATGTGTACGGTGTCGTCACGCGGGGCGAGGGGGAGGCGCGGGGGGTCTGCGCGGGCGCGCCGACCTGATGGGGTTTTCCCAACAATGTGGCGGCACTGGCGGCCGCGGCGCGGCGACTGGCAGCGCACGCGCCTCGACTGTCCTCGCCAAATATGGCGCGCCTCCACTGTATTTTTACTATTTCCGTATATCACACAGATTTAAGTATCTAGTCTCTTTAATTTCCATGACGATTAACTGCCCATTGACTTCGATCAAACGATGGAATTTTTTATACTCTAGTTAATACTCGTAGGTACGTGGTATTTTCCCAGAATGAATTTTATCAGGTGTCAATTCTCAAATTATAACAACGCAATAAAAACGGAGGGTTACGTAAGTTTTTATGTTACAGAGGAACGACATTTTTTCCTTATTTACGAGTCGAACCATAAACGGAGTTAACGAGTGCTGGTGGTAGGTGCTAACCGCAGCGTTACCCAGGGTATTGCCGATGCGTTGGCAGATGTCTTCGCGTGGAACCTATTATTACAAAGCCCATTAAGAATTATAGGAACTGTTGATTGATAAACATTATTGTAGATTGTAGTCCTACGAATATACGCTTCCAGCTGCACTCACTTCGTAAATATCCTCTCATAACATCTGAATCATAAGCACCAATAATAGGTCCACGACATCCTCACGCAAAATTGTGCATCCGCTAAAAATAGCAGCTGCATCATTCGCAGCTTTTAGTTTTCACGAGGCTGTAACATTTCCAAAAAGTCCATGCGGAACCCTGACGGCTCGGATGTTTTAACTGGTTTTCTTGTAAAAACCCATAGCCTTGCAAACAGAACTCGCAAGCAGACTCAACTTTAAATTTTCTACATAAATATAATTAATTGACGTGCCGCAGCTGTCGTTTGCCTGTTTGGGTTATTTTATACAAAGTATGGGGAATAACGTGTTGTGTGAACGTCGTAAGCACTTCCAGCTTTGTTTACACCGAGTTAATTAGAAGACAATGGCCAGGACATGCGCAAACGCAAGCTGACAGACGTCACTTTGACTTATAAAGCTATGGTTGGTGTTCCGTTTACTGCAACCGCACGACGGTTGCAGTAAACGGAACACCATTCAACACCATTCAACTCGTGATTAGACCTAGCATATTTTAACGGCGCCAGTTTCACTAACCTTCCGTACAAACTAAACATTTTGTAGAACAGCACGACTTTGTTAAAGTTTTCCTCATGGGCGAAGCTTCAAATTGTTGAAATTAAGGCGCTAGACATGCGATTATGATGACCGCTTGGTTTTGCCAGTTTTAGTATAATAAATATTTCCTTTTAGGTAAAAAGCTCGATACATCCTGCAGTTCTAGTTATCTGTTCCCAAAAGAGGCGAGAAGATTTAGTTAAGAGAACGAGGTTTTTCAGTCATCATAGAAAAAGTCATTGTTTTCAGTAATACCCGAAAAACGTTCACAAAATGAGAGCACACGGCTGGCTGAAGTGTGAACAATGTTTATAAGACAATTCTCAACTACTTGTGTAACGTACATACGTCGAGTGGTGTTGAAATTTTCATGATAATAAATTGCGCCTGAGGACATTGAAAAACCAGGTTGAGCGTCGGAAAACCCCAGGCTTTATACAACGGTACGAGTGTTTAATGCGGACAGATAGCGATGGTTTACGAGTTCTGGGGAAGATAACAATTCTCCAAACATGCTGATGCTAGTAAAAGAAATTAAAGTGATAGGCATATTTAATTAAAGCGTATAGTCATGTGTATAATTATATTGATTTTTTGTTCTAGATTAATAACAATAATTCAATATCATAGTAATGTTCTAGGACTAAGTGAAGAGTATTGCTCTCTGTCCTAGTTAAGTCAGTCAATTAACTATGTAATAACGCATGTTTTCTCACTCTGATGAATGCGGCTATTGAACTATAGCATAGAAAATGACTGCATCAAAATTGACGTACCTACATAGCAATCACACCACACCACTATTATGATTATTAATATCTATTATTTAAATCTGCTATTTACGTCTATGGGAAAACCAAATAAAACAACAATTAGAGTTGTTATCCTTGGGTGTGCAACCTAAAGAAACTTAGAACAAATACAGCACTCCAAATTAGCTACCTAACAATCATGTTTATCGAGGCATTCCAAAACCGGATTCTCCAAAATTCCCAAAAAATTTGCTCGGTCACCGGTCGCAGCCGACGCTTTTGGCATAACATTCAGGTATACAAACATGTTCGAGCAACAGTTCCGATCCATATGCAGCGCGATGTCAGAGACAGATAAGAGACATAATTTAAGAGTTGATTAAGTTGGTGGAGATATAATTAGAAAGTGCGCCCGCTCAGTCCCACGTAACTTGTTCATCATAATACATGCGCTTGGGATTTCCGTCCGTATGTAACCGTGGCGAGGCACACTTTCACGTGGGTATTGCCCAGGCCATCATCATCACAGGGGCCACCATCGTTCCGAACTTCTGACATCAACGTGAGCGAAGCCAAACGTTTGCGGTTTTCCTGGGGTTTGCTCAAATGCTAACCTTGGACAACGGCCCATGGCTTGCGCTGCATAGCTTTTTAATTGTACTTCCTTAACTTTACGGGCTCTGTGAATAATTGAAGAATTCAATGAATCTTAACATAGTTAGAGTATTTTTTAACATCCACATACCAGTTTTATGAGACGTCCTTCGTCGTACAAAATTAAAACGGTGATAAATATACAAATAGCGTACATGTTTGGCTCGACGACCGCGACATTCATAAGATATTGAAATTGTCCCGTCAGGAAAAACCATCTCGCCGTGCCGCCTACTTAGCATACTCGTAATGGCTTTTCAATTAGCGCGCGAACAATGGCGGGGTAACCCAAACCGTGTGTACGGAGCGCTCGTCGGGGGGCGTTACACGGTCAAAAAGTTTGCTTTCACTCGGTGAGCGGCCGGCCGCGTTCGTTACGCGACCGGCTCCTCGTAACGTTGGGAATACCCACTCACCCACCGAGCCAGCGCGCAGCGCCGACAGCCTCCGACTCGGTCTCACACCCGACTTCGACGATCTCTCTAGGCCAACGCGAAATGTTGACCCCTTGCGGTCCCCAACACTATTCATGAAGTGAACTCTCGGGCTTTTTAACAAAGATAAGTTTAACAATCTCCACTAGGTCAACATATCAGATAAATTCATTTGCAAATGCGCGAAAGAAGTGGAACCGAAATTCTTTTACATTCGGTGGTATAAGATGTGTTGTTTGCCAACTCGGGAAAACCAGAAACAATAAAGAGCGTAAAGCTAATATCTTTTTAATGCAGTTTACAGAGGCAGGGAATTCCTAATTAGATTTACAATGTATTAGAGGCGTGACAGAATATTTGAAGTAACTGGTGTACTTTTCGGCGGGTTGCCTGGAGCTTAGAGTTCTATAATGGCATTGAGCGTAATCAGCAAGACCTTGACGGTCGGGTCGTCACAAGCAGCTTCAAGTAGGCTCGGTGCGTTCACACGTAAACAATGTAGTGTCTTTGTTTAGCATAGTAAACAGGTTCTAGTTGATCCTAGGCACGACTTAATTCAAGAGATCCTAGAGAAGCTCCGTATTTTTTCTGCAGTACGAGACACGTGACGTGATGTCGTGCCGGTTCATGTCCGGATTCAGACGCAGCAACTAGCCTCTGCAAGGACAATGCCGTTGCACTTGAAGGCTAACTAGTTCACAGGCATTACGGATGACATTACTTACATAAACTTTAATAACTCTAATGAGAACACGGAAGCTGTAGCAATTGCAGAGCAGTTACTGTGAAATAAAGTCGTAAGTTAAACTTGCTCTGGTCAACTATTGATAACAATTTTAGGTGTATAATCCAACTGAAGACATGACTCGGACAGTAGATAACGGATAATAATGAAAGAATAAAGAGCGAAACGACAAGCGTCATCAACGTAAAGGCGATAAAAAAATGCGAAACATCTCCCAAAAAGTCATTGAAAAGTTGAATAAACGATAAATTGCATATGGATCAAAATCTATATTTTTATGAACAAATGGTTAAAACATTTGCCACAGCCTGTACCTGGGATTGGGAAAACCGTTGAGCGGGTTTTTACTCTGACACCGTGATTCAGATGAACTGTTGCGAACCTAAATGTTGTATAAGGTGTTTTAACATAATAACTTCAGATTAATGTTGGTTTTAATCATGTAACAGAACAGGTTTATTAATATTTCCTACTTATTCATCTTATGTGAGGCTTTTGCATTCAAAGTAATGGTGCTTTCTGCCGAAATCGCATGCGGTTCTAACCTAGTTTTAGAATTGAAGTACAGGGGGTCTAAAAAGGCCACTTTAGCAGAATCATAATTTGAATCACGTTAAAATTTAAAATTCTTAAAATGGACTTTTTTTGTTATGAAAATAAGGTCCATTTTACCAATTTAAATTTTTTAAGATGATTCAAATTATGATTCTTCTAAAGGGGCCATTTTAGGCCCGCTGGACTGTATAATATATCTGGCTTCTATCAGAAATCCTATTGCTAAAGGTGCCGTACTTTGTTTTTCCCTACAGTCATTGAATGTAAGGCTTGAACTTAAAGGGGCAAATAATATCAAAGGCCTGAGGTCATCGCAATGGATGATGTCAGTGGTCTCAGTGGTCGTACAGCGATACATTCCCGCCATAACATCGTAGGTTATCCAGAGGACACGGTTAAAGGAGCTAATTCAAGAATTAGATAGATATTCATGCTTGTAGGTGTAGCCGTAGGTGACACCTGTGGAATACTTAAATGCTCGAAATTTTGTCTAGCACCAACATTTCTTTCTTGCCTGAGAAGACTTAATAACCAGCAGATGATGTCATTCTTCACTATGCCTAGAGCACCAGATGGTGCGAATAGAAAAACTGTAAGTACCTACTTTACAAGGAACTTATTGATAATGGAATTCCAGTGTAAGATTATTAACTATAACGCTGAGTTGATCACTCAAAGGAGCAATGTAACTTGCACTTACCATTATAGTTCTTTTGGTCCAGTACTGAGGCTGAGGGTAGCCTTCTAGGTGCGAGTTCTGGCACAGGCGCGAGTAACGCTTGTAGACATTCGACGTGTCCTTTTGAACTGGCTTTGTGTAGTGGTGTCTCTCCAACCCTATCCCTCGCTGCGAGGGACAGTCCCGCGCGCACTAGCATCCTAGTGACCACGGCGTTCCCGCTCATCACAGCCAGATGCAGAGGTGTGTGGCCATCGTCGTTAGCTATATCTAAAAGCGCCTTGTTTGGACACACCCTGATGAGTGTTCCTACTGATTTTTCGCAGCCGTGGACTGATGCTATGTGTAATTGTCTGTAACAAGAGAATTACCTGGTTAGGAAGCTTCTATTGTTTGTTAAATCAAGTTTGTTGTTATATTTATCTAATTATAGAGTATGATGGGATGGCTTGCGATCTTTACGGTATCGGACCGGTCGGCGCGTGAGTGGGGCCCGAGTAAACTTAGCGCGTGACACAACAAACCTGTCCAGAAGGCTCGCAGCATTCTAGACCTCTCTAGACGTGACACGACGAGGCAAATATTTCCTGTTTAAATGACATTCCGATTTTATTCAAGCTTTAACAACTGAGTCATGAGTATTCCCATTTCGTTTTGATTACCAGAAAGCGATGCGCTTACTGCGAAAGGCTAGTAACGCGAATGTAGGTAATCAGTGAGGCGCCAAATATGTCATGGTAGGTAACAGCCGGCGCATGCGTCGTGGTTCTGTTTATCTACGCGCGTGTAGTAGGAACTGTTTATGAATGCTAATGATGTAATAAGTGAAGGAAGTGTAAACTTCCTACAGGGGACAACCAGTGTGTATGGTATTTAACTAAATTGAATCATAAACATGAACAAACCTGCTACCAATGACCTCATGTTTATTAATAATTAATTTCATACGAAACAAAAATAAAATACTTGTTTGTTTAAAACATTTAACTAGGTAAGTAAATAGTTGTTTTTCATAAATAGAAGTATAATATTAATATAATAATGTACGTATATTGGTAAACTTTATTATTAAATCATTTGTTGATAATCTAGTAATTTGGAGGAAGAAACTGGAATAGGCATCAGGTGCAGAAATTTGCAAGAAGTGGGCGTATTTCTTAGCTACTAGTACATCTTCACAGATTACGCACTGCAGACATTAGGTCAAAGGCACAATGAGAAGTATAGCTGCGTCATCAACACTCGTCAATCTTTATCTCAACACTAGTAGAGGGAAAGAAAAAATAACGTTTTTGTGTGTTGAATGTTTCTGAGCAAAGTTCAGTTCAACAAAACTTGACCAAGTTTTTATGCTACCTCTTTGCTTTATGATGTAATATAAGATTCAAGTGTCTGTTAACAGTTAGTAAAGTCACAAAACAATTAACAAAAGAGTTTAACAACTTGCTAGAATTTTTAATAGAAGGAAAATAAATGTAAAATGTGCTAGGCTATTTAGTGTGGACTTTGCGAACGGGGTCACTCATTGGGGTTTGCCCAGAGATCACTGACATTGATCCCATAATTTATTTACTGTAGTGTTCTGCTAGCGTAATGAATAAAGGCTTGTTTAAATGTTGTGGCTAAACATTCTATTTAAGTGTAAATATACTGAGATAGATAAACAGCTCTTCATAAAATACTTTATTGCAATCTGATGGAGCAAGGCTGTATTAACCAATTGTTTACGGGACATATCATACATTTGGCTGTAAAATGACAGGCACAATGTTATCAGCCCTAATAAACATGAACTATTTAATCTACACAGTGGGTTATTCCCACTTTTATCAGTATTTAGTTCAACAGCACACAGTGCTGATAATTGGATTTTTATGGACATTTATAATATTTGATTGTAACATGTAAGTATGAAACTATTATGTAGCATTTATGACAATCGTGTTTATTGCAAGTGTTTAATAATAAGAATTGGTTTATTATGCAAGCTCTACCTTACCTTTTGCTGTAATATGGAATTATGGACTTACGCAGTTATGCATTTAAGGTTAAAAATCATCAAATAAGCCTTTTCGCAGAGACCATTACGGAATAGTCAGTTTTATGAAAAATATTACCTTTACCAGAAAATGATGAAGGCCTGAAGTCCATTTGGATAATGAAGAGGAAGGTAAAATTATATGCTTTCATTCATGTTATAGTAGGCCCAACAAACCAAAGAAGATTAACAAAATCCATACTAATATTTTAAATGAGAAAGTAATATTGTCTGCCTATCTGTCTCTGCATTTGTTATGTTAACATATTAGGTCCATGTTCACCGAAAAGATAACGGCCTGTTAATCTAAAAACAACTGTCACTGTGACATGTTCAAAACAGCTGTTTTAGATAATCGGACTGTCATCTTTTTGGTGAACATGGACCTAAGTAGATTAGATTAGTAGCAAGATCTGCTGTAGGTCCTGAGGGATATTTTCCAATCATCAAGTAAGTGAAGTAGTGAATAAAACCTACATAAAGGTCTAAACTAAACAATTGAGACCTACACTTTCACTTTACATAACGAAGCTATCTTCACATTATGTTTTGTTTGATATGTGTATATTGATTGATAATTTCTCAGAGTAATTTTATTGTTGATATTATCATGATGGCATCAGCAAGCGCCTCGCCCATGTAAGTAGGTTTGATAAAGCTACATGTCATGTTAGGGTGCATTTATTATGATAGTTACATGAAAAAATTGGCCAGTCAATTAGGAATCTATAAAGGGGAAATTTATTTTTTAAAGCTTTAAGTTTTTCACAAAATAATACTTACTGTTATTCAGTGTCTCTTGAAATCAAACAGAAAATTGTTTTGAAATAAATTCAGCTAAATGCTAGTCACCTAGCATGTTTACTACTATCAGAGTTCATTTTGAAGTTATTATGATTATAAAACAGAGCCTGTTACCTTGAAATATGTTTTAACAGTTCCACACAACCATATTAACTACTGATGTGAATTTATTATGGAATTAATGGTAGTTGGCGATTTATATTTTGTTACATTCAACTTCAATTCTAGTTTGGTGGATTTTGTTAGCTTTTTCTACAGTATTCTACCATGACGTTTGATCAAATGTTGGCCATGCACACATGACAGTTCAGGTGGTTGTAGTAAAGGCCAATTAGTGATACTTACGTATCGCCATCTGCGTCCTGTTGGAAGAATATGACAATAGGTGGGATGTTCTTCTGTTCTGGCGGTAGTATGTTGATCTGTGGGGTCTGCGTGTCAGTCAGCTGCATGTCCGAGAGGCATTCGGACAGAATGCCACTATCGTACTCGCTATCGCAGGGCTGTAGCTGTAGCACTGCACTGTCACATTTCACTTTGTTATCCTCACTCGCGGGTTCGGGCTCGTGGTCCGACTCGTCACCGGGGTACACGTCTAAAGGTCCCGAAAGAAAACCAGAGTCGATGTTCTCGTCCTCTGTGATCTTGGTATCGAAATCGCTCCTCTTGTTTGCACTCATTTTGTTGCTTTTATTTAGTTTCACTTGAGTTTAGAACACTTAAAATTGGTATGCACGTATGTTTTAAAACGTTAACTATGCGAAATCATGTTATTAACGAAAAAATATATCGCGTAGTAAAAAACAACCGTTCCACAATGAAATCGCATGCGCAATGAATGATCAATTCACAATGATAAAATTATGATGGCTCCCGTCCCGTCTCCACTGTTTTTGTAGTGCGTTCGGATAAACACACGTGTGTATCACTGACCGTTGTAAAGCGAAATGAACGCCATCTATGACGAGTTTTTCCTTAAATACTCGCAGTGCAGCTGTACTGCGAGTCATTAACTGTAGGCTACAATATCGCTGCACGCTGGTTAAACCCAGCCAGTTCAAAGAGTAGTTTTGATAACTTTAGGGTTAATATTTTTTGGAATCTCACTAGGCGGAGGTGGACCAATGATCGATGATGGTGAAGGTTGCGGGGATAATTCAAGTTGGATGTAAATGCAAGTCGCACGGGACTGTTCAAGATGTTCTAATTAAATGTATCAGTATGGCGACACTTAAGGAAGGCCTATGTCCAACAGTGGACGTCTTTCGGCTGAAATGATGATGAATAAATATTATTCAACTCCCTTATTCAAGACTAGTCATTTTTTTTTTGTAAATTAGATTTCGACGCTTTTTATTCTCCATCAGATCCAGTGGTCTCTGTTATGAAACATAACAAAACCTTTAAATTTAACTAATATCTACCAACCATTAAAAAACCTGTACTTTAAATTATTAAAAAAAAACAGCCAAACTTCCTAAAATATTTTGGGATTTCCTTAAATCTGTAACCAAGTTCGGAAAACAAGTGATGCTGGATTTATATTTAAAGCGATTGTTGATTGTGTACTTTCTGTGTATCCAAAAATACGCCAGTTTTGTTGCGACACGAATGTACTGTCACTTTCGTAGTTTTGTCAAACTAGTGTCAAACTCAGTGTCAGTCAGGTGTCAGTTTTTCGGAATGATGAATTAAGTTGCCGCCTTTATTTATTTACTTTGATTTGCAGTTTATTACGATTCTAAAGTTTGTGGAAACTAGAATTTTCGATTTAGTTAAATAACTGAGTTTTCCTAAATAATGTTTGCTGAAAAAGTTATAGAATTATTAAAGGAAGCAGAAAGAAACCCTGTTACTATTGACCCATTCAATGTATGTTGTTGTCACTTGTTATTTTGTCCTAATAATAGTTTTGAAAGCTAAAATCAAACCCTAAGACGACCCACTGACCTCAAAATCAAAGCATTTATTTCAAGTAGGCCAGTCACAGGCACTTTTGAATTGTCGAAACAAAAACTAACTTTTTGGAAGTATAACAACTAAATTGTTGTTTTCAGGATGATAAAATACGGCAAATATTAGAGGAAATGCATTCGCTGTTTAGGATGAATATGAACGATGCGTAAGTTATAACCTTAACCTTTTGCCCCCCCAATATAACCATTGTATAATTAACACAATAAACAGTGCTAGAAATGTTCAGAAGTTAGTAGAATTGCCTTTTTTAGATAAATTCTATGTGTGTTAAGGTTGTTTTTACATTTTTAATGAGGTGTTGTAAATCATGTTCTAAAACAAGTAAGAAATCTTTTACAGTAATGCAACCATGGAAAATAAAACCCTCTGGACAACAGTACAAGTGAGACACTCAGCATTAGAACGGAACAAACGCTGCCTCCTTGCTTACCTCTACAGCCGAATGGCTAAAATTAAGACTTTGCGATGGGAATTTGGTGCCATATTACCTCCAGATGTACGAGAACTCCTCTCAGATGATGAATATCAGTGGTTCTCAAAGTATTCCATGAACTTGGCTTCATATATGAGGTCTTTAGGCCAGGATATAGGCTATAATGGCATTGACCTCACAGAAAACCTCAAGCCCCCTAAGTCTTTGTATATAGAAGTTCTTTGTATGGCTGACTATGGCAAGCTGGAGTTGGAAGATGGTGATGTGATCTTGCTGAAGAAGAACAGCAGACATTTCTTGCCAACATCAGAATGTCAAACACTAATCCGACAGGGAATATTGCAACAAATCACATGATCTATGTTTTATTGTAGCTGTATTTGTTATGTTAGTAAAATAAGTAGTTCTTTTAGATTTGTATTATATTTTTGTAAAACTCCTTTGTTTATTTTAATTCATATCATCATCATCATCATCTCAGCTGAAAGACGTCCACTGCTGGACATAGGCCTCCCCCAAGTGTCGACACATTGACCGGTCCCTTGCGACTCGCATCCACCGGATTCCCGCAACCTTAACCAGGTCATCGGTCCACCTAGTGGGAGGTCACCAACGCATCGTCTTCCGGTTCGCGGTCGCCACTCCAGAACTTTTCGGCCCCAACGGCCATCCGTTCTGCGAGCAATGTGCCCTGCCCACTGCCACTTAAGTTTAGCAATTCTTCGGGCTACGTCGGTGACATTGGTTCTCTTGCGGATGTCTTCATTTCTGATTCGATCACGCAAGGAAACTCCGAGCATAGCCCTCTCCATTGCCCTTTGGGTGACTTTAAGTCTTTTGATAAGGCCCATTGTGAGTGTTAAGTACTCACTTGGTTCAATTCAAGATGGCTGCCCGGTTGTTGCACTTGCTTTGCGATACTTGATTTAGGCGGTAAATTCAAATGTCACACTGTCATTGTCTTTTCCTATTTACTTAGATATGTAATACACCACATGCCTTCCCCCATTGTCTTAATTAAAGTTTACTACTATTTTAACCTAACTATCTACTATTTACACTATTTTACATTTGTTTTATTTTAGTTATTTCGTAAACTATCCCCCTCGTATGTTACCACTGCATTTGCTGGTATGCCTAGTAGGTCACGCATTTCGTTGTTAGGTCCTGGAGCATCATTCGAATCGCGTCGTCTCAGTTGGTTCACATGTCTTGTAACTATTGGTCCATCTAATATCTTTACTAGGAACCGAACCGGACCTTTGATCCTAAAGATCTCTCCTTTAACCCACTTCTCCCCTCTTGAATAGTTGCGTAGCCATACCTTGTCTTGTAGTCTAAATGCTCTTACTGGTCTGGTACTTCCATGTTGCTTTCAATCTGTCTTTCAGCAATCGGTTTACACGAAAAGGGATGTATCATGTCAAAACGTGTTCTGAATCGACGTTTATTCAGCAATTCTGCCGGTGATTTACCCGTAACAGAGCTTGGAGCTATCCTCAAACCAAACAGCAGCCGTGGTAGAATTATATCAATATCTGTCCCAGTCAAGCTATGCAATTTCCTTTTGACAGTCTGCACAAATCTTTCAGCTTGACCATTTGAGGATGGAGAATACGGTGGTGTCAGTACATGTTTAATGCCATTACATTTCATGAAATTTTTGAATTCTTCTGAAGTAAAAGCTGTACCATTATCTGATACTAGCACTTCAGGCAACCCTTGTTCAGCAAAAATTTGTCTCAATGCTTTAATTGCACTTTCACTTGATGTTGATCTCACAATTTTTACTTCTGGCCATTTCGAATACGGATCTACCACAATTAAATACATCCTTCGATCTACTGGTCCGGCAAAATCGATATGCAAGCGTTGCCATGGGTTAGAAGGAGTAATCCAAGAATGCGCTGTGCTACTTGGCATGTTTCTATTTACCTGACAACTGTCACAATTTGCTACTAATGCTTCAATCTCATGATCCAACCCTGGCCACCAGAAATAGCTTCTTGCGATTGATTTCGATATCACTATACCATCATGAGTTTCATGTAAAGCTTGTAACATAATTATATTCTCGCATTGGTGGCGGTATAACTACTCGAGTGCCCCATATTATGCAGTCATTTGTAACTGACAGTTCTTTTCTCTTCAGCCAGTATAATTTTAAATTACTTTCGGTTACAGTATCAGGCCATCCATGTAATATCCAGAATCTCACTTTCGATAGAATTTCATCTCGACCAGTCTCTTGTGCAATATCTTTTGCTGAATACTGTACTGCACTTGGTGTTTCTGACAGCAACAAAATGTCTTCCACATCCTCAATATTTTGTTCCACCTCTTCATTCTCTATTGGCCATCTACTGAGAGCATCCGCATTTCCAATACTAGTACCACATTTATATATCAAGTCATAATCATGTGAGTTTAGTTTCAATGCCCATCTCATCATCCTCGGGGACAAAACTTTTGGAATAGCCTTGTTAGGGCTAAAAATCCCAAGTAATGGCTTATGATCTGTATATATTACTATATGTCTTCCGTACACATACTGATTGAATTTATCCAAACCGAATATGATAGATGCTGCTTCTTTATCAATTTGAGCATAGTTACGTTCTGACTTTGATAAAGTCCTAGATCCCATTGCAATAGGCTTTTCGGAACCATCCTCCATAATATGGGATAACACGGCTCCTACCCCATATTCTGAAGCATCACATGTTAATGTAACCTTCCTACTATTATCAAAGTGTACTAATGTGTCTTTACTTGATAATAAGGCTTTGGCCTTTTGAAATGCTTCTGCTTCTATTTTACCCCACTTCCATAAGGCACCTTTATCTAGAAGTCTATACAGAGGCTCTAATAACGTAGCTTTGTTCTTCATAAACCTGTCATAAAAATTCAGCAATCCTAAAAAAGCTTGCAACTCTTTAACATTCTTAGGGCAACTAGCATTTTCAATTAATCTGATTTTTTGATCACTAGGATGGATACCGTCTTTGTCCACTACATATCCTAAGAATTCAACTTTATTTGTTGCAAACTCACACTTCTTACGATTCAGCCTTAGTCCCACATCTCGGAGACACACTAATACCTTTTCCAGTCTTTCGTTATGTTGTCTCTCATTACCACTTATTAAGATATCGTCGAGCAGCACCGTTACTCCTTTAATGCTTGCCAATGTTGTTGACATAACCCTTTGAAAAATACCTGGGCACGCCTTTAAACCATAAGGTAATCTCTTCATTTTATATAAACCCTTTAATGTATTAATAGTCAAAAGCATACCTGTTTCATCCGATACTTTTAGTTGTGTGTAAGCCTCTTTCAGATCTAATTTTGTAAAAATTACTCCACCTGCCACCTCTGATAAACACTCGTTAATTGTTGGTTGCGGGTAGGTATCCGTTTCAGAAGCCAAATTCACAGTCAATCGGTAGTCTCCACACAACCGAATACTCCCATCACGTTTCACTACTGGCACTACAGGTTGCCCAGCTTGCATATGCTATTGGTTCCAGTACTCCAACACTGACTAGCCTATCTATTTCTTCACAAACTCTATCTCTTATCGCAAATGGTACCGGTCTGCTTCTCATGAATATTGGCTGTACATCTTTCTTGCACTTAATTACCACTTCAGGTCCTTTGTATTCACCAAGTCCTTCAAAAATTTCTTTATATTTTTCTAGCAATCCATTTAGAGATTCATCCATACTTTGTAAGGAATTTATATAATTTAAACCTTCAACTGATATTCCCAGAGCCTTAAACCAGTTTCTGCCAAGGAGGTTACCTCGCCCCTGTCCAATAATTATTTGCAAGTAACCTTTGAAGTTTTTATGTTCAATAAAAACATTGGTCTTGCCATGCACCTTCACCTTAGCATCAGTCCAGGTGTGTAAGTTTAACTTACACTCTTGTAACTGCAATCCGTTGGGCCAAACTAATTCTGCTTGCTCACGTGACATAATGGTATACGAACACCCTGAATCCACCTCAAACTTAATTAACTTCTTGTTCATATAAAGCTCTGTAAATATTGCTGGTTCACGGTGTGCACCTCCCACACAATATATTCCATTCATAAATTCCTCTTCCTTTGCTTGAATCTCTTTGACATCACCTGTGCGACTATTATTTTTTCTACACATTTTAGCTATGTGGCCTGACTTATTGCACGCATTACATTTAGCAGTGATAAACTTACATTTATGATACAAGTGATTTCCTCCACATCTGTAGCAGTACAACTTCTTCTTGTCCTCTCCTACAACGTTTACCTCCATTGGTTCCGCCTCACTACTGCTGGTGCCCGCCGTGCATGCGATCGATGGTTCCTCACTGATCGGTATTTTTAGCGTTTTTAGGTCTTCTACACACCTTTCTGCTTGCAGTGCCAACTCCACAGCAGTTGCATAAGTCAGATTAGACTTTTTTAACAAACTCTCTTGTAGTTTAATATTACTTACCCCACAGACTATCCTATCTCTTAGGGTCCTTTCCAAATCAATAAAATTGCAAAATCTACACATTTTCCTAAGCGTTGCGATGTAATCTTGGATCGGTTCGTTTTTTCCTTGCTTCCTAGTGTGAAATTTATACGATTCTACTATCTCATTTGGTTGTGGACTGAAGTGGTCATCTAGTTTTTTTTCAACGTCAACTAACTTAACCTCACTCACAGTCTTGGGAAATATTAAGGATTTGACTAAATTATAAAGATCGCTACCGCACGATGCGAAGAATACGGCTTTTTGCTTGTTTGGTTCCGTTGTCCCATGTGCTAACAAGAAATATCCAAACCTCTCTTTATACGACTCCCAATCCCCAGTTTTTATATCAAACTGTTCAAACCTAATATCAGCCATTTTTTTTAAACGTTTATCACTACTATTTCACTGATTTTATAAATTATTTCACGATTTTTTCTCGTCGCCACTGTTAAGTACTCACTTGGTTCAATTCAAGATGGCTGCCCGGTCGTTGCACTTGCTTTGCGATACTTGATTTAGGCGGTAAATTCAGATGTCACACTGTCATTGTCTTTTCCTATTTACTTAGATATGTAATACACCACAGTGAGCGACCACGTTTCGGTCCCGTATGTAATCACTGGCAACACACACTGGTCATAGACTTTCGTCTTGAGACACTCGGTAAGTTGGACGGGAAGATACCGCGCAGCTTCCCGAACGCTGCCCAGCCGAGTCGGATTCTACGATTGACCGATTCATATTATATAATTGAATATAATTCATGACAGGAGTTAGGATCCTTAGGTTGAATCTGTTGAATTTAATATTTACATGAATTTTAAAACCACCTATGAAAGGTTTTTAAATAGACATTTTGTATTTATATGTACCCATATTTATATACCCATTTTGGGTGCTGGTAAAATTTTCCATCATAATTCCCAGGCCGGGGCCATTTTTGAAACCAAATAACACACTACCTGGAATTGAACCTAGCATCTTGCACTTTCAGTCACACATGCAACTATTACACCAACAAGGTTCAGTAATCTTGGACAAATAAAGTGTTAATAAAGAGAAACCAGTAATTCAAACATTCCAGGAAATACTCTAATGCTAGATAGGTACTGGAACTTTGACCATTATTTTATTTTATGTGACAGTAAAGTGTGTTGCTGATAAATCGACGCGACAGGCCCGCCAACGCCGCCGCCGCCGCGCCGGTTTGCCAACTAACTAGTTATGGTGTTTTTTGAATAATGATATTACATTAGTGATTTGTTGTAATGAATGGCGACTATAATGTTCTACCAGACACATAGAGGTCTTTGATCAGACACAAGTAGTCATACCTAACGTGACCATACGTTCCGTTTTGAACGGGACTGTCCCGTTTTTCGGTTCTCTGTCCCGGTGTCCCCGAAAGAAGCCCCGGGACGCAAAATTGCCCCGTTTTCTTAAACCGCTAAAAAAATGGGGCGCGGCCGGCATGCGGCATGGGCCAAGCCGAAGAATTGGAGATCTTATTGGGCAGATAAAAAAAAATGAATACCTGAATGGGAATACATTCAAAAAGTATTACTTAGATGTATTGATTGAAAAGGGATATATTGACAGCATTAAAATATACAGAAGTTTTTGAAGAATTTTCACTGATCACAAACTACATCACTTCACAAAAGGTGAAACTGAATGGAACAGGAACAATCAGATAGTAGTTGCGACGGAAAATAGATGGGTGGAAGTGTTCAAACACTTTCTCACCAATAATTCCAAACATAAAACCTTTTGTATCTTAAATAATTGAATACATTTTATGTCTCCTGGTGTGTTCATTAATGAACAAATTGTATCATACGAAACTCAAGTTTGATTTTTGAATTGGCGAGCATCAATCAAGATTGAGTATTCTTTATGATTCGGCCAGACTAACGTGTTGATTACGTTAAAAAACGTTTCTAAATGTCGCGTTTTGACAAAAAACAAATACCTATGGTCACGTTATTCATGCATACCGAGTCTTTAAACTAACTTTTTCGTCCCCCCATCTCGGAAAGAGTATTTTTGCTCTTCAATATCTGAGTGCAAAAGCCATTTTTATCGTCTTGAGGGTAATAGTATATTATATACCCGAGGTGGTTTGACTCCCGAGCTTGCGAGGGAGTCATTAAAAAGCGAGGGTATATTAAGTTGGCGTTTAGTCTCAAGGTGCAAACTGTAGGTACTTTTCACTTCGAGTGCGAGAAAAAAAAAACATTTAAAACCGACCAAATTTACACTCGACAAAAATTCTGAACTGAGCGGTCAGTTTTTTCTTCTATCAGGTCAGTCACAGATTAACAATTTAAAACACAACACAAACTCTCAACATTGCCGCAATGAAGATGATCCACACTCCACAGATAATTAGTACCTACATTACTGCAGCGGCTAGCAACAGAGGCATTGCACATACTTTTCAAAATCAACGAACAAACAACAATAATTTTTCTCGCGTTGAAGAGTTAATGGCGTACTTTTAGAGCATGAGAAGTGAAAAGTAAATTTGAATTTAGAACATCGTGTGCACTAAGCATGTGAATTCAAAACATCATTATACCTATTTACTTCTACCTCTATGGTGCCGAATTTATCATATTTTTTTTTTAATTTGTTAAGAACTCGAGACTCAGAACCTTCTTGGTGTACCTTTTTTAATATGTTTTGCGCGCGCCATTTTCTTTTCACGTCATATTCTAACACCTTAGGTTAAAAACAAGGAATCCAACTTGAAAACAAGTGAAAAACCTAAAACTCATTATCTAGCGACGAGGAAGTTTATTTGACGCTAACAGAATTAACTGAATTTGTTAATAATGCGCATTTTTTTTTGCGTTTATTCATTTCCTCGCTGAGGTGGGATGTAAAGTTACGTGTTGCACTCGAGTGCAAAGATTTTTCACCTCGAGCTCTTTTGATTCCCTCGCTAACGCTCAAGATTCTAAGTTCTGAATCACTCGCTTCGCTCGTGACTCAATTTTAGAATCTTTCGCTTGCTCGGTCATCAAAATTGAGCACGCGGTTAAAAAACAACTTTGCACTCTTGTATAACATATAACTATTGTCCATGGCAGTGGGTAGGTAGTAGTATTGTACGGGTCGGAAATTATCCTACGGGAACGTCATACTGAGGTAAAAGGTCTGTTTATGTCTATCTATCTATATATTTATACCTAGTCATCAAAATCCGTTCAGCCGTTACGACACGTGTCTAACGTGTTAAGAACGGCTGAACGATGTTTTGGTTTTTGTGAACACCTCACCTTCACATTTACTTTAGTTACGATTACGTTAATTATCATTATACCTACTTACTAGTTATCTAGCTGTGAATTCTTACAGGAAAATTGGTTTGCCCCAGAGGGCCAAGCTCTGACGACGGCCTGAGCAGTCCTGTTATCGGTTACGAGCCCATATAGTGCTACTGCAACCTAATGCACGCTTGTTTTCCAGGCAGTGGGTTATTCTCACTATGCGCAAAATTGTTTCAAACAAAAATAGTATTTTTAACCATTTAAACAAAGTAGTCGACCTCTTCCAGACTTTAAAGGAATAAAGAGACAATCGTATTTCAGTTTGTATTTTATTCAGTTGGGTTCATCCAGCCAACCTGTGCTTTTCATTCTTGGCACATTTTTATTCCGTTTCCAGTTGAGTTTTAAGTTTTTTTGTGTCCACCACGAACCGGCTGCGGCTGGCAGTGACAGTTGCCCGTCTGCTTGCCAACTTCGTTATGGACAAAAAGTCACAGCGTTTAGCGCGTTTTTGTATTTCGTGAGTCGCAAACTAAACGTTTCGTGAAAAGTTACATTCTTTTGACAGGTTCTAATGTTTTTTTCCGAGGTTTGAGTTCAGTTTAACTTGAGGACTTTGCTAAAAGATTTCTTAAAATAGAGCTCATTTATTAGTTTAGGTCCAGCCTTCAGTTCCAGGAACAACAATTTACTTCTATTTCCAACGACTCAGTCGTGTCTTTCTTTAATACCTATCTCCGTAGGTACATGTACCTAATCCTGTCACCGCTGCCTATCTAACTCTAAGCCACAATCTTCAATGCCGCCCCTATACCTTCGTAGCTTAGGCTTACTTTTAATTAAACCGTCGAAACGGCCGGCTTTATGTCGGCAACGTATTTGACCGTTTTCTTTAGGTTTCAATATGTTCCGCCTTTCAGTGGGCGATTACAATGGGTCCGTTAAGCCGCGTACCAGCTGGATCGCTGGAGCGCCGCGCCGCGCCGGCCGTTCGGGGAGCCGGTCTAGACATGGTGCATGCGGCTTACATCGACAAATTCTGAAATTTACTGCCACGCTGGTATTCCGGCCCGAGTTATGCCTCGCTTAATAATATCGACTCGGCATTTTGTGTAATCTTGAGCTATTTCCGCGTTACAATATTTATTTGTTGTCTCTTTTTCGTGTTCTATGTACTTAATATACATGTAGCTCATAGATTTAGGGTTTTCGGACCTAAACCCTAAATCTACGAGCTAAACCATAACTAGTTTTTTTTTGTTGTTTTACTTTGTATAATTTAGATTCTAAGTCTATACGAAACCGCCTAGGTGGTAGGTACCTACTCACTCCGCGCCGAAGGGATGTAAAAAGAATTATCTACACTAATATTATAAAGAGGAAAACTTTGTTTGTTTGGTTGTAATGAATAGGCTTAAAAACTACTGGACCGTTTTTAAAAATTCTTTCACCATTCGAAAGCTACATTATCCACGAGTAACATAGGATATATTTTATCCCCGTACTCCCACGGGAACGGGAACTATGCGGGTGAAACCGCGGGACGTCCGCTAGTGTAAGTATAAAAGCAAGTAGGTAGGTAGTTCACTGAAAAACAAAATCCTCTTGTGAAGTTTGTAGCGTCAAAACCAAATTAAGGCTTTGAGGCTAACGCAGGTAGATAGGTACTGTTTATGTAAGTATAAAAGTAGGTAGGCTTGAAGTTTTTTCTTAGGTAGGCTAAGGTTAGCATACGTTCATTTCTAGTGCCGATTTACCTACCTACCTAGCTCTCTATTTTTTTACTTGGGTCCCGAAACAGTAACACGGTTGTAGAAAATGATTGATGCAGAGGCACATGCCATAATATCGATTAAATAGGTAAGGTCAATGTGGCCAAATCCGTCATATTTTTTTTAAAGTTGAAGTTAGTTGATTATAACTGGTACACTTAACTACTTATTGTAAATTTGATGGTTGTAAGCGATAGAGAATTTTGTTGTCTTTTACACACATCCATTCGAAACCACAGAACATCGTTCCATATTTAACTAAAAATGTTTTTTCAAAAAACGGTCGTTAGACGGATTTTCCCGAGGATTGGGGCAAATCCGTCTAGTATCATTTTTTTCTTGAATTACGCCGTTATATCAAAGTATGCAATTTGTAAACAAGTAAATTCACATGCTGAAGAAAAATATTTTGTAGCGTCATAAATATAAGGTTTAATTTACGTTTTCACTTCTCATGCTCTAAAAGTACGCCATTATAGCCCTACGAAGCGGGATTAAAGTGACCGTTTATTCCCTAGGGAGTAAATAGTACATTGTTATCCTAGGGGTGAAAGTAACTTATTTAGTCCCGAGACGGGGTTTGGCGCCCAAGCGTAGCGCGGGCGCTAACAGCTCGAGGGACTAAATAAGTCTTTAACCCGAGGTAAACACTGTGCTTTTCATTACGAATACAAGGAAAATAAAAACAAAAACACGACCCACTCGAAAAAAAAAAAGATCGATTTCCCGCCTATTTTGTTTTTTTTTTGTGTGGCCGGCTATTCAGCCTTTATTTTCACTATCGTCACTGAAAAAATAGTAAATATTTTGCCCAAATCTTTGTTATTTTAAAGAAATATTTGTAACTAAATTATAACTAAGTTATTTAAAAAAATATATTCTTTAATAAATACTGAATTTTATGTTATTTCAATTTTACATCGCGCTGTAATTTACAGGCTGAATAGAAGTCGGAACATGGTTCAATAGAAATGTGAAAATAGAACTAGATTTTTTTTAATGATGTGACAGCCTCCTTTAGAGTATATATGTTCTGTGGTGACAGCTGTCAGTTGAAAGCGATTCTCCCTAGGGCTGAAAAGTACTACTTTCAGCCCGCTCCTCAGGCAAGTTCAGACCTACTTTCCGAGTATGAGTAATGAAAAAGTAATTTAAAAATGGAACGATATTTTACTCTGAAACATGGTCACAAAACAGTACCTACATACTTTTTTTTTTATGGGCAAAGGTATTATTTAAATTTCGAATTGGCTTGCAAATACAAAGCGGTTTATTGAAAAAAAAAAACAAATGAACTCTGCAACGCGAGAAAAATTATTGTTGTTTGTGTGCATCGTTGATTTTGAAAAGTAGGTATGTGCAATGCCTCTGTAGCTAGCCGCTGCAATAATGTAGGTACTAATTATCTGTGGAGTGTGGATCATCTTCATTGCGGCAATGTTGAGAGTTTGTGTTGTGTTTTAAATTGTTAATCTGTGACTGACCTGATAGAAGAAAAAACTGACCGCTCAGTTCAGAATTTTTGTCGAGTGTAAATTTGTTCGGCTCTAAATGATTTTTTTTCTCGCACTCGAAGTGAAAAGTACAGTTTGCACCTCGAGACTAAACGCCAACTTAATATACCCTCGCTTTTTAATGACTCCCTCGCAAGCTCGGGAGTCAAACCACCTCGGGTATATAATGGCTTCGTTTAGTCCCTCGTTATAAAATATACTATTTATTCCCTAAAAACTTTTTTGGGGGCTAATCCGGCCTATTTTTAAAACCAGGGATTTTAAACCTTTCCAGAAAATTGGAACACAAAATTTAAATATTTTTACTTAGTATCATCAATCATCAGTTTACTTTTTCAGGTTAAATAAACAGGGTAACTTTTAATGAATCGATTAGGTTTAAGAGCATTATAATTTTAAACAATGTCACACGTCGAAAATTGCATTAAAAATCGAAGTACACATATTTTAAAAATCTGTTTCAGAAAAAAATGCTTTTATTCATAATGACATAATATTAGCGTTAAAATGGAACATAGGTACTCATCGAAACATACTAAAAGTAGTAGGGTTCTTGATTTTTATCCTTAAGTACTATGTAACACGCTTAAAACTTTAATTTATTCTGAATTTGGTAGAGTTGTGGTCCTTTATATTCAGTTAACATACAATTTCGGACTGCCAGTACAGCAGCATGCCACTTGTCCTTGTTATAGGAACCCTATGTTATTTAGTAATCATGAGAAAACTGAAAACAAACAAATAATAATATTAATAATAAAAAAAATATCTGACCATAAGCCAAATCTAGTATAAAATAAATAAGCCAACCAAATCTATTTAAAAGTTCTATAGAAAAATAAAATAGTATAATACAAATCTTACTGGTTGATCTAGCAAAAACTAAAAAAATAGGTAGGTAGGATGAAAAAGGTTGACAATATGTGCAATGGGGTAATTCCGGTATACAACGGTTTAGCCCCTTTGATATTAGACGGATTTTCCCACTTGACCATTTAGATGTTACATATTTTTAAAAACAGTTATTTCTGTATCTGCTGGTTTTTATTGAAAACAAATTAAAAAAACCTGTAAAACACTTATTAAACTACAAGATATACATACTCAGAAAGTCGTAACTTGTAAAATTGAATATTTACCATATAAGAAACGTCAGCACTCAAGACTTGAGTATCGACTTCGGAGCAGGACTAAACTTCAAACGTGTTTTTTTTACTCTTGTAGACAACTTTGCTCCATCTATGAATCATAGTTCGAACTAAAAAGTGATCCTGTTTAACCGACCGAATCAGTAAAAGCGTAACTATTCTGGAAACACTAGTAAATGCGTGTATACGGAATAGCCCCGCAGACGGATTTGGCCACATTGATGCTTACTTACGTAGGTACCACGTTCCTGTAAAAACAGCGCCTATATGTAGGTAGGGACCCACCTAGTTCTAGGAAGGAATTTAATCATACTACTTGCTAGTTAAGTAATAAGTTATACTATTTCTACCGACACGTGGATAGAGCTTATACCTAACGCGCAAGAAGATTTTATTCATTGGAGTGCGAAATGCCACGTTGTTATCCCAGCGAAAAGGTAGGTTTGGGATTCTTTCTCGAGAAAAACGAGCTCTTATCTCAAGTAGGAAGTGTATTTTAACAAAACTGTCAACAAAATATGTTTCGATAAACAAGCCGACACATGGAAGACACCGCCGCGGCCGCCGCCCGTAAGATACGGACGAACCGAAAGTCACGTAATCACACCTTTCATACACACGTGGCCCCCGTGGAAAACCGCTCGTCAATTTTCACATATTTACTGCTTACAAATACAACGTTTACTAAATAAATAGGTACATAAAATATATCTACCGATGTTGCACCCATCGAATCCACCATGATTGCCTGAGAAATTCTGAATTTCAGGTTTCAGAAGTAGGTAGGTATATCTTGCACCATTGTATTGCATGGTGTCTCTAATGTGTAGATAAGTGACTAGTCGTATGTTTTTTAATTATTTTTCGTTGGGTTGGTCAATGAAAATAAGTACTTCAGTAAAATATGTCGTAGGCAGTCGGTTTTGTTACGTCGGCTGCCCTAGGCCTACGAAAAATTGCCGCCCCAGTGTGTGCTGTAAAGCATAAAAATAAAAATAAACTAGAAATTAAATTAAAATGACAAAAAAAAACGAGTGCAGTAAATGATGTAAGTAGTTATCTCAATCAGTATTTCAGATACTGATTCTTACCATTTCTATTTGTGAGAGTTTTTACACGTAGGCGCGTGGGCAACTACTAAAAAATAAATCCCTGATTTTGCCGCGCCCCCTAAATTTTGCCGCACTAGGCCCGGGCTACTTACTCGGCCTATTGAGAAATCCGCCCCTGGTCGTAGGTACCTACCTATAATTTTCCTTTAGGTAGATAGGTAGGTATACCCACCTAAGCCTTGTCAATCCGTTTCTTATCTGCAAATATGAAAAAGTCCCCGCCCTTTTTAGGCTATTGAAGGTTTTGTAAACCCACAAATAACCTATTGCTTTTGACCGCAAAATTGTCAAACGCGTTATATTGTAATTTCTCAAGCGAGATTGTAAACTCTCGAAATATTGTCAACTGAACATACTGCTTGCAATATAACGCATTATTTTTCGGTATATTGTAATCTATCGAAGTGAAACCGTAATATTGTGAAATGCATGCGATGGAAGTCAACTCGCGCGGTGTGGAGGAGGGGGAGGGAAGGAGTGGTTCCCCTTACCCCATGGTACCACACTCATGAAAAGATAATGTACGGTCGAACAAGCTATTTGGTTTACTGTTTAACTCATCTACCGAAAATTAATGCGTCATATTGCGATTTTGACAATCTTTCGAAAGTTAACAATCTCTCTAGCTAAATTACAATCTAACGGTTTTTACAATGTGACGCTGACAGATATACAGGAGTCCAGGATAGGTTTATGGTTAAACAAAGCGGGTCAGCAACCTTAAAATATAACATTGCGGTTAATTTTTCGATTGTGTTGAAATAATTGATTAATGTCGGGATCCCCGGATGCCTAAATAAGTATTTGGGCACACTGGGAGAAACCCATCCCGCATACAAGGTTAGGTACCTACCTGCTGAGTGCTGCAAACGAGTGTCTGCAATACTACCAACGTTTTTCCAAATGCGGTGCACACAAAAAACCCGACCGAATATGGGAATTTATTATTACTTAATTATTGTTAGTCAGTCGCTCTGTGAATTATCGCGTGGCACTGTCTGTGACGAATCGTTTACTCATCGAAGTTACGGTTAAACGGTGAATTTATTTTTTGTCTTTTTGTATTCATGGAAACAACTAGGTGCGGAGTTACAATCCCATCCTGTGGGGTCTTTCTTTTTTCTCTAACACCTCTTTAGTTTACACACATTAACATAGACTACCATTAAATCTACCCACACCTAGGTACATCCGCTTAATTTTGAATATGCCAGCTACTGGTCCTAGTTGTAGTTTGAATATCTTTGACAGGCACAAGTAGTCAGTGGTCCAAAAAGTCTGATAACCAGTCTTACCAAGGGGTATCGTATAACCCGGTTCTAACACTTCCAACTGGGTTGTGGAGGTCATATAGGCAGTAGCTCCATGTAAAGATACTAGTATTCAGTTGCATCCGGTTAGACTGGTAGCCGACCCCAACATAGGTAGGGCTAGGCAGATGATGATGAAGTATGAACATGTAGATAGTCGCATTAGACTACTTGGCTGAGATATGAGCCAAGTTTGGCATGACCAGAATATGTGTGAACGACTGAGCTTGGACGAAATAAAAGGGGTAGCTGGTGTAGTTGTATGTAGGTAACGATCGAGATGAGTTTCTGCCTAACCTCATGGGGAAAAGGCGTTAGTATATGTTTGGTATGGTATTAAAAAAATCCCATACCCGGCTACCCTGTTAATCCATAAACAATTATTAGGTAAACGTATTGTGTTTGTGTCAGACTATTTCAGTCGGCTTAGGTATGTTTTGCGCGGATTTTCCACAACACATTTCCCGGGTGTATATTTATTTTCAATTACACCGAACTGGATTTTCCTTTGGCGCGTGTCCATTGAAATAACGACCCCGACCCCAAAATAGAATGATGTTTTACTTCTAATCTCAATTGGTATGTACTGTAGGAAGACGTGAGGTAGGTAGTGCTAGGGTGTTGGTATTGCTAGCGCAAGTTTGTAGTGTAGATATCGAGATCTAAGCTAAAACTGGGGCAGTGTTGACAAGTTCAGTACCAAACTAGGCAATAAAGTCTCCTTCGGAGCTTGGAGCCCCACAAAAGGGGGTGTTCTTGGATAGAGGGAAATATTTCTTGGTTACCCACTTATGTAGTTCCTTTCATGGACACCAAAATTAAACCAAGACGGTGCTCAGCTGCTGAAGAAACAAACAACTGAGCATTTACCCCGCCACACTATTCCGAACCACTGAAACTGAAAGCCAGAGTCAACAGTGGCGACCACCAAAGGGTCCACCTTTTATAGCAGAACTTTTTATGTAAGTACCTGTGTTTTTATGTTCCTTTTTTTGTTTACCACCGCAGCATCGGCTTGCAGCGTCAGCCGCGACGGCGAGTGTTACAACCACCTGCTCCTCAACTCGCGGCCCGCCTCGCTCCTCCGCGCGTACGCATTTTTAAATTACACTTTAGGGGTAGGGCAGACCGCGTTCGTGTTCCACGCGCGCCTCAAAGAGATGTCAGCAGAAGAGAGGGGCCCGCAAGTGCCGAAGCCTGCCGGGGTTGCCGGACTGTTCGAAAGAGATACCGCGGCCCCGGAACGTAAAGGGCGAGGAAGGAACATGGATGGGTTTTAGTCAGTAAG
Organism: Xestia ashworthii; assembly: GCA_950022955.1. Lineage (NCBI taxonomy): Eukaryota > Metazoa > Arthropoda > Insecta > Lepidoptera > Noctuidae > Xestia > Xestia ashworthii. Next base: position 23,997,124 of record OX465558.1, on the reverse strand, counting down.
AGTCTGACACTCCCTCCCGCTCCGCGCATAGTGGGAGTCAGAAGTCATTTGATGATTTCCCATACTAAAAAAAAAAAAAAGGGGTAGGGCAGACAAGACTACGTGGAGTCGGTTTTAGAGCGATTCGTTTCTGTCACTAACTTTTCTAGCCCAACCTAATGACTTTTTAAGACAATGTTTTTATTTAAAATTATGGTTAAAATTGCTATTTTATAGAAATTGCAATAATGCCAAATAAAATTATTCCAAATGAAATTCTGCCATCTCAAAAGTATGCCATTGTAAATTCGGAGTTTCGGACATACAAACTTTCGGCCAAACAATAATTAAAATATTCGTTTAATTATGCCAAGTGTGTTATGCCAAATGAATTTCGGAGCATCAAGATTCTGCCAGATAGAAGGAACCCGTTTAAACGTAGCTGGTCAACGTGAACGAAGAGACACGTCAATGAATGAGTAAGATTTATGAGGATTCGTATCAGATACAAGCTATTAATTAATTAAACATACAATCGTCGTAAGTTTCAACTAGTGTCATCATCATTCATCGTGCGACTTTCCTGTTTCTCTGTAGGTACCTACCTAGTTAGCAATCACAATAACATTACGTCAAAGATCTGATCACACGATTTGATCTTAAATACCTACTTACGTACGCACTACGTCTATAGAAAAACCGTTTATGTTCTATCAGAAAAATCTATCAAAATTTTTTTTTTGCAAGTAATTCAACGCATTTCACATACAATTCATATCAGCGCTAAAAACCTCTTTTCTGTAGAAAATCCCAAAAATGAAGATAAAAAATAAAATAAAATAATAAAAATATCGAATTGTGAATTAAAGTTGTGAAAATAGATTATTTATCTAAGTATCTATAAATATACTTTTATCGGTATGTATACTCACTGCATTGCTGAAGAGACCTAAGTACAATCTATGCGATGACCGATTACGTTTTAGTTTAATAATTTTGCTAACAACGCAATAATTGATGGAGATTTGGGGTGAAAACAACACCAAAGTTCAGCCAAAAGCCACACCACAAAAAAGGAAAGCGTCTCCAAGTTAGATACGGAAGCAACGGCTGAAGCAGCTGTTCAAAAGTCAGGGGACTAAAACAGTCGCCTCTCACCTTGAACTAACCCTTGTTTAAAACCTTGAAGGGGAGGCCAGCGTAGGCCGCGAATTTATTTTGTTCTTACGTTTTTTAAAATTAGCAGGTCAGTTTTTATGTTGATTAGGTAAAATATGATTCACGGCATTATTAATTTATCTAATAAAAACCCACATTCTATCTGAGTACATACACCGAAATATTGCATGCGATTTGGCATTCATTTTAGTGAATGTTATTGAAGAATTTCTGCATGGCCGCATGATGTATTGGCCTTTCCTAAATAATACCGGTTGCGACGGGAAAAGTCCAGGTCTTTCTGATGAGCTGTTACCGTTTCTCTTACTAACAGTTTGTGATTTGTATTTACTGAGAATTAAGTTAAGTCACCGGAAATAACTACGGATTTCAAATTAGGTGTTTTCCTACCTACGTCCTTTTGAATCTCTATCTGATCAATATACTCGTACTTGGAGGTAATTTGGGTATTTTCGAGCGAGTAAATCAACAGAAAGATATGGTATGAAATAATTAGGTAAATAGGAACTGATAGCACTTGTGTATTGACGCAAGTGGCCTTTTCCATATTTCCATAATCCTTTGCTAAGTTTATCGACTGATCAACTTGCGTGGTTCACTGCCACTCATGACACTTCTTAGGCCTAAAACTGCGTTAAGCGGGCGCCCGCGACGTGCAACCGTTGCGTGTCTACGCGCGTGGATACGCGCGTGGACACGCGCGTGGGTTCTGTGACACGCGACGGGCACCGTCGCGGGTACCTGTCGCGGCGTTTTATTTACGCAGTTTCGCTAGTTCAATTTTAACGGTGTGCATGTACAGTCGTGTCGATGGAGAGTTTAATATATTATTACGTAGCAAAACGACGACTAGCAAAAAAAAAACGACAACCAGTAAGCCCGTATATTGAATCTAGATTGCTATGCGGGGAATTTGTTGTAAAGTTCGGTAAATTAAGAGAAATAAAAAATAAAACCGACTTCAAAAAAAAACCAAAAACGTGAAAAATAACTTTAGCTTCTGAAGTCGGTGACGTTTGTATGATTGATTTAATTTTTTTGTCATCGACTTCAGAAGCTAAAGTTATTTTTCATTCGTTTTTGGTTTTTTTTTGAAGTCGGTTTTATTTTTTTGCAAAAAAGTTTTTATTTTTCACTTTTTAGTGGTTCACATATGTGCTTGGTACACATGGAAAGAGCATACCGTTACAATTACAACAAGCCCAAACACGACTAGGATACATTGTCTCATTATGGAGTTTCGTGACTCTTGGCTTCATCATCAGATCTGATGGTAGAATGGTTCTTATCAAATGCAAATGCTTCACTTGTTGTAGAACATACCAAAATTGCTGTACGTTATCCTATTTAACATACCTAACTGTCGAAATATGGTTATACTGTACACATCTGCGTACCCCCTCAGAGCATACAGGCGTGATGTTATGTTATGATGTTGTGTAAACAATAAACATCCAAGCGATTGCAGCAATCACGACAGATTTGCTGTCTATTATTGAAGAGTTCCGTTCCATATCTCCGAAGTTCGTGATCAGATCATGACAATATTTCTATGGGACCAACTTGGAAGTATACCCTTTCAAACAAAAAAAGAATTTTTCAAATCGGTTCAGGCGTCTTCGAGTAATCGGTGAAATTTTCACTGAAATTTTCGAAATTTTCAAATAATTCTTTGCCAATATCAAGCCATGCCGCTATTCTTGCATCTCTGTCTTTATATGAATGTAATTATTTCTCCTAATTTCTCATCGCTAACATAGTTCTTAAGTACTTTTTTACTAACCCATATGGACCTTGTTGTTCGAAATAAATAATTATTTGATTTGATTTGATTTGATTTATAAAGGTCATTCGCCTGGTCCCATATGGCAGGGCGACACTGCACTTCTATAATTAGTCTTTCCGTATCGAAAGACATTAGTTTCTCCGTGCGGTCCGTATCACAAAGCGTTATTAACTGAACATGCATGCCGCATGCCGCTAGCGGTCCGGCGCGTGCCCCCGCGCGGGTATCCGTCGCACGGAGGCGGGCACCGTTGCGCTGGTGCGGGGCCCACCTCCCCGCAACGTACACCCGCGCGGGGCCCCGCGACGGTGCACTTTTGTATGGTACCGCGCGGGCGTCCGCTTAACGCAGTTTTAGGCCTTAGTCCTGGTTGGTGCAATAAATGGTAAAAGATTGATCGTCGCAGTGTAGTGTTCTTAAGTAACAATTTAAGCAGTACCTAGGTACGTATCTAATCCACAAAATTGCAAGGCTTCCCACTAAAAGCAGGAACAGCAGCGTTCAAACAAATCTAGCCAGCCAGTTCTACAAGCCGATGACTGTGTAGCCGCCTTAGCCTGCCACCCAATTACCTCCCTCCCTAATTGAAAGAAACCTTTGTCCTGCTAATAAAACAGGACGGCTGACCACGTGGTGGGGGCAGACCAATGCTGAAGGCGGGGTCCCGCAAAGGACTGCCATAGGTCGCATTGATTGAAACATCCTGCTCTTTCCGCGATTCAGTCCACACGACGTCATCATCATAAGTTGTCGTGACGTGTGTGGTCTGAGGTTAACGCCCGTATGAGCGTGTTCGTCTGTTGCAGTCAATGACGACACGAGATGAGGTCACTGCACTGACGTCAGGCTTCTCGCGAATACACCTACTTATCTAGGTACTGACACATTTGTGACATAATTAATTACTGGTTGCGCTTCGACGGTGAGTAAATATGGTCTGATTAGGTAGGTAAGCTGAATGATAACTTTCGTTTGATAGGTCTACAGTCATGTTAATGATTCATTTATCTGTGTCATTATGTGACCTGGGAAATTTCAGTACTGTTCGAATATTTCGTCTTGTGAAATCTCTTGCCCCGTGAATTTTTAGACAGGCCTTATCTAGCTACAGTCTGAAAACGGTAAGCTGCAAGCTTAAATCCCAAAACATTGACTTCGATAATAATGGTTCGCATAGTACCTAGGTACCTAGTTTGCTAGAATATACGATCCGACACATCGCCGTCATATTTACGTTAAGGATAGGTAATAAATCTATCTTTCAGAATGCATTGTGCAAAGCATCTAATATCCTGCTGACAAGCGGTAATTAAAATTACGCCGCCATATTAAAAACTGCACGTGATTGGTGTCAAATAAATCAATTCCCAACAACTAAGTACCTAATTGGTATAATTTAATGAAGGCGAGCATAGTTGTTAATAGAGCTTACATTAATTAGCTTTACATTTTAATTCTGCTGAATTATCTGTGTTAATATTGTGTTAATATGGGCATGGTGTGTGACATCATAAAGTAGTTATCGATGCGCCCGCCGGGCCCTGTAATATGGTACGAACGTGCGGGAATGGACGAAAGAGCGCTGCAGAGCTGCACAAATGGATTTTTGATTCATAACGAGCCGTTTTATGGACGCGATACAGGAATACGTAATTTGACACCATATAACTGAGTGTTTGCAGCCAGGGATCGCTTCGTGAGCTCCGGGCTCCGGCGGAGTTATTGTATTTGTGACTGCTTTCCGATATTTTCAAAGCAATTGTGGTCAAACGTCGGTTTTGTCAAAGATTTCCAGACTGTTAGCGAAAGACAATTTTTGTTCGTCTAAATGCGACTCTCGTAATGGAAGACAAGATAGAGACTTACATGAATATTGAATGATTAAGTACATCAAAATGAATTTAAGGGTGCTGTTGCCTTACCTGCACCGAATCGGGCGGGAGGAAACGCCCGGGTGTCTCCACTGCGAGGATCGACCGGAGGACACGGTGGAGCACACGGTGGAGGTCTGCCCTGCGTGGGCGGAGCACCGCCGTGTCCTCGTAGCGGCGATCGGCAGCGGCGACCTCTCGCGTCCGGCCCTGGTTCAATCCATGGTCCGGAGCGAGACGGAATGGGAAGCCGTCACCTCCTTCTGCAAAGCAGTCATGCTAGCGAAGGAGGTGGCGGAACGAGAGAGGGAAGAGACTCTCTTCCCGGCCGCCGCGGGAGACGCACCGGGCGTCGGGGGCCACGTGGTGGCTACCAGCCACCGTAGATGCGGGCCTGTGGACGGTTAGCTATGGGCTAGCTAGCCGTCCGTCCGTCTAGTGACGACAGGCCGTGACGACGGCGCGTTCGTGTTCCACGCGCGCCTCAAAGAGATGTCAGCATAAGGGGAGGGGCCCGCAAGGGCCGAAGCCTGCCGGGGTTGCGGGCCTGTTCGAAAGAAATACCGCGGCCCCGGAACATAAAGGGCGAGGAAGGAACATGGATGGGTTTTAGTCAGTAAGAGTCTGACACTCCCTCCCGCTCCGCCCAGAGTGGGAGAAGTCATTTGATGATTTCACATCCTAAAAAAAACAAAAAACAAAAGTGCCGTTGCCTTATTTACCTAGATCTAAGGCCTCGAAAACCTTCAAATAGCACTTCATTTACATTCTGATAACACCCACACCACGAGAAAGTCTTGCATGGCAGTCCTATCAAACCTAGGTACCTATATTGCACACTGTTATTGGCTTCTGCTAATAGGTACATAGGTTGCATGAAACCTAAGCAAGCTTCTATCGCGGAATGCTTTGGGGTTCTCTACATTATAGAGGCGTCTGTCATCGTATTCTGGCCATTTTTCAACTAGAGTCCTTGTGCTGCTAGATAATATAACTATGATAAGTCAGTATGAAGCTTACGTGCCACAATAACAGAAGGCTCGGTTTTTCCCACGACCTAATTACCTATTATTGGGAAATAGGTAATTACCCGATAATATAATCAAATGTTAGGCCTGTTGCAAGATTTAGGCATTTTTGTTCTGTGATAGCCGAGGACGTGTGATAAGTTAATGAATTATTAAAAGGATATCAATCATCATCATTTGTTGATGACATTGTAAGGCACTTACAAATCGACCACACAGACCACACTCTACAGTCTGTGTCATCATCATCATCATTTCAGCCCGGAACATCAAGAACTAGGACTTCAAAGGACTTGTTGTCCATCCAGGTGTTTCCTACGATACCGTCAACCCAACGAGCTTTTGAACGTCCTGGCTTCTTTGACCTAACCTCGGCTACCACTTAGTCAAAGATTCAAAGTTTTGCTCCATCGGCCGTTACCGCGTCCTGCGTCTACCAGACTGTGTGCTGCCAAGGTACGTATTACCTACTCAATTAAATGGTGTACAATTGATAAAGGAGGTCGTACCGAGTAGGAGAGCAAAGTTGGTGCAATGTAGTCACTAATAACTTGGTCTTTGGTCTATCTTCTATACGTAACTACAAGTTCTAGGTATGTATTTAAACTAACCTTTACAAAGGTGTCTAAGGCAAACAAAGTAATTGAGCTACGAGTTTGAAGTAGCAAGGTAACAGCTGGATGAGAGTTGCCGAGAATCGAGCTGAGTGGCGTGCGATGCAATTAAAGAGGTTTCTGTCCAGCAGTGGTCTGCTGACTATGTGAAGTAGATACCTACTTGAGGGGTTGAGTGATGCGGGCCTGTGGAAGGTGAGCTATGGGCTAGTTAGCCGTCCGTCCGTCTTATGACGACAGGCCGTGTCGACGGCGCGTTCGTGTTCCACGCGCGCCTAGAAGAGATGTCAGCAAAATGAAGGGGCCCGCCAGGGCCGAAGCCTGCCGAGGCAGCGAGACTGTTCGAAAGAGATACCGTGGCCCCGTAACATAAAGGGCGAGAAAGGAACATGGGTGGGTTTTAGTCAGTAAAAGTCTGACACTCCCTCCCGCACCGCCCAGAGTGGGAAAAGTCATTTGATGATTTGCCATCCGAAAAAAAAGAGGTTGAGTGATCAAGTGCCGCCTGTCGCCTGATGCTAACAAATAGTCACCATCAACATTCAACTCCAGAGGAGCCACTTATACATTTCAGCCAACTTTAAGTTTGACAACTACTTATGGTAAAACCGCATTAATACCTGTTGAGTTTTAGTAACTGGAATACCGACAGTGGAATAATATGTTCGCCTAAGTAAAAGTAAACATTATGACTGCTCGTCTGATTTTCCAAACACGATAAAGATCTATCTAAGTACCTACCTATTTATACTCGTAAATTCCCTCACCTTCGTATTTCCCGTGAGATTCCCGATGACTGTGTGTAAGCGACAACAAAAATGATTTAAGTATTCAAAAGACGCATTTCCTTAGTATGAATAATACAATTATTTTTGAACCAGTGCCTACTGTTTCGAAGCGGCAAACATGATGAATAGGTACAGTGATGAGTTGCTACAAGAAAAGAATAGCTCCCTAAGAAACGCATGTTTTCGTACCTAACATAAACATAAAGTTGCAGAATGTGCTGTGATTCACGGCACATGTTGGAGAATCACACTGCTACTTCAAATTAGGTTTTTCCCGACGATAAATATAACATTTTACGACTGATGCCACACACGTGCTCATTAGGGTTCTGTGGGTTTTTAAGAAATAATTCTAGGTGGTCGAAAGATTAGGTACCTACGCTGTATAAGAATATCTCAAGAACAAATTTTTGAATACCATTTTCTCAGTGACGTTTCCAGTACCTTGACGATCTGACTGTATCTGCAAATTCTGGTCAGCTGAAAGGCATATATAACCAATCAATGGTTAGGTTAGTAGGGCTGACTGCTAAAAGTGTGCTTAAACTCCCAGCTTGCCTAAATGTCAGTTACTAGTTATTAGTTATATTTTGCCGATTTACAGGTGCATGCAAAACCCGACTTTTATCTTTTAACACAATTATGACAGAGAGAGAGCTGCCATGTAGGTAGTAATAACGTGTCTCGTCGGGTCAGATGAACTTCTTTCTACCTTCTTCTTAGAGCCTGAGAGCACTTTGTGAGTTGATTGTTGCGACTAGCGAGCTCACTAGAACCGTTTTGGTATATTTGGTTATTGATACTTCTGGTAGCATTGTTGGCGTCCATAGCAGTAGCAGGGAGTAATAACAGATAGATGGATGTTCCTGATTGAATGAGGCCATCATGATCATCCTCCATCATAGCTAAGCTAAGGAACTCTAGCAACAGCCAATAACTCACGCTTCACTTTTCTGATTTCTCAACATCTGGTACCTACAACTCAACAGAACTAGAACATTTATTCTTGTTGTGATAAACAATCGCAGGGTCGTGGGGCCACACCAGTGCTCGCAGTAGTTGTGGGTAAAACCAGCCTGGAAAACCCAGCACATTATCATCGATGAATGCAGGTAATCAAACAGAGATAGTGGAAACAAATTGAAGGTAATGTTAAACAATTTACACACCGATAGTGTTAGTGAATGATTAAACATGTTTTTGTCATTATTGGGAGAAAGATAAGGGCGGAGGTCGGTACATGATTCAAACATGCACTTGATTGATGATTTAGGGTGAATGATCGGGTTTTCTTCTGCAGCTGGGGGGGTGGCCGCTGTGAGAATTGAATGGTTAACCGATATCTATTTGTGCAGACCTAGATTTTTATCCACTCTAGGCTTGCGGTGTGAGGAATTGTTCTGAATGATAGATACACTGGAATGGGTCTGTTACTTAATGCAATTATAGTCTAGGTAGGTATGTTGTGAGAAGTGGACAAGCAGAAGCCATGGTTACCAACAGAAGACATTAGAAGATGCATTGAATAAAGCCAATTTGTTATTTATGGATAACAACAACACCTAAATATCCTTCCACCTGGGGATCGTGGTGATTTCGGGAACATTGAACTGTCTTCTTGAATAAAAAGGAGGCAGGTGACTCGAAATTTGCGGTGGAAGGCATCAGTTTTATAACCAACTGAATTTATCTTGCTGAGATATGAATGTGATGTATTGCTTGTAGAAAGCGATCAAAGGCAGGCCCATAAAATATTGCGTCGCATTTCAATTAAATAAATTACATAAATAATAGTATCTTCAGACAACAATAGTTAATTATCTACCAACATGTCTTACAGCCATAAAATGCTACTGATAGGTAAACAGATACCATTCAGTAATGCAGGCACGTGTAGTCTATCCACAACTCTATCTTCCAATCATATCTATCTAAGCTCTATTGATTGTGTTTTTACATGTCGTTTTGTTTACATTTCCAAATACTACAATAGTATATTTTGATACAAGTGGAGAAAGTTTGTTATTCTAGTTCAAGGCGGTATTAACACACGAGCCGTAGGCGAGGGTGTTTTGAGCCGAGAACTGCAAACTTTTGAAGAAATAAAATAATGTAAAATATTTGTGTCATGAATTATTATGAGACTATGTTTTTTTTTCCGCGCTTTGCTTCCGCCCGGTTGAAGGAGAGGCAAAGGTATGAAGCCGTTATGCAGCCTAATATAAAAATAGTATTTATTTATTTTTGAATTTAGAACACAAATAAATGTTAATTTGTTTATAAAAGTAAATATCAGTTTTAAATAATTATGTTTATCTATGATATTGAATTTATAAACACAATTTGAATATTCATAAAATGTTTACAAAGAAAGACGTAGATCGCTTTCTGAAATAAAAAAAAACATTCACCTCCGACTCTTTAAACAGATAAGTGGACGTTTTTTTAAATTACCTATGCATTGAACCAATTTGGACTAAGTATAAAGGGTGTAAAACACCTCTTTACGAAGCCGAAAGGCACTTGTTCTCCCCATCATTGCGATCATTTTTTTGTTCTACACCATACCTGGGAACTTTCTAGTTACGGAGATATGGGGGGTCAAAGTTACAACTTTTTGACAAGTTTTTTTTTAAATTCAAGTATTTTTGTAAGATTTTAGCTTTTAACACCTCCACTACCCCCGTACTATTCAATCCATCCATCAGCACAATGTTTTTAGTGCGTTACATTGATTTCTACCACAAAACATGATTTATAACCTCAAAAAAAAAAAGTTGTTTCCCAGCAATATTTTTTGCGTAAAGTTACTTAGTTTGATGTACAGAATGCTTGGTTAACGGTTTTGTGATGAGGTGGTTTACACCCTGTATATTATGTATAGTTATAATGTATCTGTGGCAATTTTGCTTTCCGCACACGTGTGGAAAAAATAGCAAAAAAACACGTGTGTGAAATACACTGCATTTTGAACGTAATCCTAGTGGGAACAGAACCAGTTTTCGAGGAAGTGTATTATAAAGAATAATGTAGGTATCTGTTCGTACCATTGCAGTACAGTCAGTGCTACAAGGATCTGTGAGCGCTCGAACGATGTTGACAGCGGGGCGGTGTTTATAAACATTTTTGTAATTATTTCATAAGGTATCGCCTCAACGTACTGTACTATCCGAGAGAAGGTCAATTTCTGGGCTAAGCCGACCAACCTGCTATCGCCACAATCTTCGGCCGAAGCCGAAGGTTGTCGACCCTAATAAATTGGGGTCAAGATTAGCTAAAACTGCTAAACGTAAATACTAATTACTTAGGTACTAATAATGTTTTTTTTTACTTTTGATTTCAGTAATAGTTTGTACTTAGCACTTTGCCAGATGAAAAAAAATACATTAAATTACAATAAAAACCTTTCAACTAGTCACACTTCGAAATGTGTGATCCCTACCTCCCGCCGCCTTTTGCATCGTCAGTTCATTTCGGCGCTTGTTAGAAACCATCGGCTTTGGCCAAAACTTCAGTCTAATTTAACCAAAGACGAAATTGACTTTTTGGTCGCAGCTGGCCCAAGTCGAAGCAGAAGCTTGGGTCATCAGGATAATGCATAAGCCGTTGTGATATTGTGTCCATACCATAATATAAATGCGAAAGTAACTCTGTTTGTCTGTCTGTCTGCTACCTTTTCACGACAAAACGGCTGATCGGATCGCAATGAAAATTGGCAAGGAGATGTATTTCAACCTAGGGAAGGACATAGGCTATATATTATCACGCTAATTACTAACGGGGGTGAGCAATATGCATTTCGTCTATATTTGTCAACTGTTTGACAACTGACAACCGTCATAACATGCATTGTAATAGAATAACTATTTTTAACCAATTGTCATTAGAACTAATAGCCCATCGGTGACGTCTACCGCCTTTCGAACAATGAGTCGCAAGTTCAAGCCCCAGTAAAGACATGCAATTTTTTTCATTTTGATTTTGTTTAATGCTGTAAGATTTCCGATAGTATCTTTGGTTCGCACGTTCAAAACCCACACGGTTTTCACTTTTTGTAACAAAGTATTTTGTTTTTTTTTTAAAGCTTTAAGATTTCCAAATCATTGTTCAAATACATACTTTTTTTAACACTTAAATTACAGTTTGGGAATCACTTATTTCAAATAATAAATCTGTAAATATGGCACTTAAGCTGTTAAAGGATCACACACGGAACCCTTTTTCTACTATTTCATAAATTTTCGTCTATGTCTGTGTGTCTCTACGTGGCCCTTTTGTTATAGTGAATAATGCCCTACTTCAGGTCCAAAATTGGTTCACAGCAAACAATTTGGTATTAAATGAAAAAAAAACCAAATGCATAAGATTTGCTTTACCGAATGTTAAGGGTAGTGATTGTGATATATTATTGAATAATGAGAAACTTGAATTCGTAGATAAAACGGTTTTCCTGGGGCTTACGCTTGATTCAAGGCTACAATGGGGTTCTCATTTAACATCTCTTGCGGGGCGGCTAAGTTCAGCAGCATATGCCATTAGAAAAATCCGTCAATTTACTGATGTAGATACCGCTAGACTGGTCTATTTTAGTTACTTCCATAGTATAATGTCTTACGGTATTTTGCTATGGGGACGGGCTGCAGATATTGAGTCTATATTTATTCTGCAGAAAAGAGCCATCAGAGCTATATATAATCTTCGTAGGCGCGATTCTCTAAGGGAACTGTTTAAGGATATTGGCATTATGACGGTACATTGTCAATACATTTACGAAAACATAATGTACGTTAGAAAAAATTTGCATCTTTTTGGTAAAAGAGGTGACAGACATAATTACAGTACTAGAAATAGGGACCAATTAGTTCAGCCAGGCTTTAGACTCGCTAAAGTAGACTCATCTTTCATGGGGTACTGTTTGAGATGCTATAATAAAATTCCACAAAGTATTCTTGAACTGAATGAGACGAAATTTAAAACATGCATTAAACGCACACTATGTAAAAAAGCATATTACAAGTTGAGCGATTATATCGCTGATAAAAATGCTTGGCTTAATGCTGGTCCTGCTCCACATGGACAGGGGCGCAAAAATTGATAGCATTAAATGATATAGTTGGAGCTGCTGAAGATTGTACTTAACTATCTTTGCATTGTATAGATTCAATGTTAGTATTATATAATCGCATAGCCCATATTGTGTGAGTACTATGTACTAGTAAGCTATCATTCACTGGAAACCTACGGCAGTTCTTGACTTGAATGTGCCCTGGCGGTTGAGAGTATGTCATGCTCACTCAAATGTCTCGCTGATGGTGGCGCGTGTGTCGGACCATTTAGTTCCCTTCAAAATGGTTGAGCTGAATGGTGCTGATCCATGCGTCATGTGCGTGAACGGGCGCTGTCAGTTGTGACTGGTCATCTCTTAGTCGCCATGGTTTATTTGAATTAATTATTTTGTTTTGAGTTGTATTTTGTTTTGCTATGGACACTTTTAACGTGCACATCTTGCTACATTGTTCTCACATAATATACCATCTCAACATGAATGATGTAACCAAGATTTTGTAACAATATTTTGATTTAAAAGAGTGTCCATGGAGTTTCTTGCCCGTTCTTCTCCATAGAGATCTACGCTAGGGAATGGGCAACTACAGTACTTTCACAGTTTTTATGTCTTGTGACTGGGACTGTAGCTACATTAAATGTTCATTTTTGTTTCGACAATTCAAAAGTGCCTGTAACTGGCCTACTTGAAATAAATGCTTTGATTTGATTTGATTTGATTTGATAGCATCATGTGTAAATTATAAAACCAATGTGGCAACTTTATGTACCTATATTATGGCTGAGCAATACTTAAATGACGTGATGAAAGTTGTAAGAATCCGCTGGATGTGAGTCGCACAAGACCGGTCAATGTGGCGACACATGTCCAGCATTAGACGTCTTTCGGCTGAAATAATGATGAATGATGATAATTCAAATGGAGTAGGGCAGGTCACCTAGCAGGACGCGGTGATGTCAGGTGGAGTAAAGCTGTGACCATGTGGCGTTCTAGAAATCGAAACAGAAGTTTTGGTCGTCCAGAGGTGAGATAAGCAGACGATATTGTTGTCATTACGGGGATATTCTGGATGAGACTGGCACACGAGCGTGGAGCTTGGCACAAACAAAGAGAGGCCTGTACCCAGCAGTGGGTGAAGGCGGACTATGGATGATGATGATGATGACGCATAACTTTTTCCAGAGAAGTCCGATTTTCATGATTATTTTTTATTGAAAAGCGTGTATCGCAAAGTTTGTCCCATTTTATATTTAAAATAGTCGTGTTCAAATCAAAGTCACGCACTTCTGATTTTTCAGATTCATGTGCGTATTGTATAATCATCGCATGCTGAAACATCGTGAGGAAACCAGCATGCCTGAGAGATATTTGATCGACGGCATGTAAAGCCAAGACTGAGGACCTTGGGCGGCATAAAAACTCTGACACCGTTAGGCACTAACCACACGATAAAGAAGAAGATCGTGTTGGGGCTTATTTCGTAAACCTTTTTGACAACTTTAGACCTGGCTGAAGTTTAACTGCGATCGAAGGTCTAGCGATGGAGACGTAAATAATAATCACAAGTGACAAGTGGTCTGAAACAATTTACAGCAGCTATATCGTGTGTCGGCTCATTTCATGAACCTTGATATAAACTTACCTAGCTGGAGTATTAGTATCATCGAAGGTCTAACGATGGAGACGAAAGGCAGTCACAACAGGTCCGCAACACTTCAAATCTGCTCTATCGTGTTTAAGGTTCATTTCGTACACCTTCATGAGAACTTTTAAACCTAGCTGGAGTATGACTGTCATCGATGGTGATGGAGACTGAAGGCAGTTGCAAGAGATTCTCAACAGTTTATAGCAGCTATATCATCATTGGGCTCACTTAAGGCACCTTGATGAGAGCTTTAGTAATAGCTGGAGTATTACTGTCATCGAAGGTCTCATGATGGAGGCTTGGAGACGAAAACATTTGCAAAAGGTTTTAAAGAGTTTACAGCATCTACATCTACGTGTTGTGTCGACCTGCTTGGAGTACAAACCTTCTCCAAAGTCAGACATCAAAGGTCTGACTTTGGAAAAGGAAGGCAGATGCGAGAGGTCCGCAACAGTTTGAAGCAGCTTTAACGTGTCGCGGCTCATGCCATGCCACTTGATGAGAACTTTCGACCTAGCTGGAGTATGAAATCGTCGAGTGCCCAAGGATAGAAACGTAAGGCAGTCGAAGGAAGAGCCTATAATTGGAAAAACAAAAGTAGAATATTTTGGCGATTAATGCAAACCTATTCGAGAAAAAATAAATTGTTACTTACTTGAATCTGTACTAATATTATAAAACTGCAGTTTGTTTGTTTGGTTGGTTGAACGCGCTAATTTTAGGAACTGTTGGTTCGTCTTACGCAGACGAAGTTGCGCGGGTCAGCTAGTAATAAATAATAGTTTACAAGGGCAACACCGCGGCCAGAAGCTAGTGCGTTCATTTATTCCCATGTCCAGCAGATTTCCCCCTTCCCCCCCCCCTTCCTTTAATTTCTCAATTGTTCAAATGTTTACTCAAGAATTCAAGATATAGCAAATAGTGTTTTTCGGTGATAATATTTTCTTCTATTTTCTTTCTTGTCTTCACTTGTCGAGAAAAACAAAGATTTATCAATATCAAAAAACCTGTGTTTAATTTGTATTTTCAATTTCAGTTTTAATAAAAATATGTTTCACAATAAAAGAG
Source organism: Xestia ashworthii (assembly GCA_950022955.1). Taxonomy (NCBI): domain Eukaryota; kingdom Metazoa; phylum Arthropoda; class Insecta; order Lepidoptera; family Noctuidae; genus Xestia; species Xestia ashworthii. The sequence goes on along the minus strand of OX465558.1, from coordinate 23,982,101 downwards.
TTTCATAAAAATGAGCTTCTGGGCAGGTAGATAAGTATTTGATTTGAATCTGTCTGAGTGTTTAAATTAAGTAGACGTTTATTTTGGGAAAATCTGTTTTTCTCAGATACTTTTTATTACTATTTCAGTATGACTGATCTCTCTAGCTGTTAGGCTGTAGGAGCTCACTCAACTCAAAACGTAATCGGCCACACGGGTTATCCTTTAAACTTTTCACAAGGGTTCCAGTTTTCATTTAGACGTATGAAAATTGACAAATCGATGATAGCGATTTGTCAATTTTAAAGTTTCGTACAAAATGTACTTTGTTGTAAATAGAGCATATAATAATGCCAGCTTTTGCCAAGACTGAAAATTCCCTTTTAGGATCACCTCTTAATGTCACTAGTACTATTTATTTCCAAATCGGTACAACATAGTAAAAGCACAGTATAGACTGTGGTAAAAGTTAATACAACACTGTTATCAACCAACTGCTCAAATAAAACTCATTTAACAACGATGCGACGTGTCGGTCAGGTCATTGGTTCGTACAAAAACTCAATCAGCTGACTGCGGTCAGAGCCCAAAGGCCGTCATTGGTTTTACCAGGCATAATGTTAGGTTTTTAGTAGTTTGTATAAGATAATAAACCAACGTTACTGATAAGAGGGTTTGTAGTTTGTGTCCTTGTCTGATGTTGTTTCGAAGAGTAATGTTTGTTTAGGGTCCTACTTGATATTCCTGATAACGATCTGATGTGATACTCGGAGTTTTATGGTTTTAATACAATTTGTATTGGATAAACTGTAATGCCGTGATGCTGCAATTTTCAACAGACTATCTCCTGAGTGATGACAAACGCAATAGCTGAACGTGAGGTCTTAATGTCAATTCTCAGGTCGGCAAAGCAGTATTGGGTTTACTTAGTATCAGTCATGGAGTTCGGATATGTTATAGGTTCGCCCCTTGGGCCAAACCTGTGTAGGGATGTTGGTAAATTTACTATTAGGTAGGTAACTTGGGGATTATAGCGTGATGTTATTTGTATGTTTGACTACAAAAGAAAATCCTACTCATAGGAACGACATGTAAAACCCTAAGTAAATGGGATAGGTACTCGGGCTAGGAGGAAGAAGAACGGGAATACAGAGTTCAGACCGCCTTGTAACCTTTATTGTAAAACAGTTATGTTTCAATTTTGATGTACAATGAAGTATACTCTATTCTATTAGTATTCTATTAGTAAGTATGTTCTAATCTATAAGATATGTAATAACAAAATAGTTGGAAAATCCCGACCACAATTTGTGGTCACAGTGCAAATGCACTCGGCTGGTCCGAGGTAGGGCGGGACAAAAGCTCTTGGACAAACTTGGGAGAGGTCTTTGCCCAGAAGTGGGACAGTTTGGACTATACAAAAAAAAGATAGTAGGTCGTACTAGGCGCACTTACCTACCTGATCGATTTTTTTGCATAGCATAGAACTCGACCTAGACTTTTTAGATTGAATTAAAACAGAAACTATAATAGGTAAGTATTGTAGGTAAACATATACATATAATATGTATAAGATAGACCAGACCTTACAAAACTTCTTTTCAGTTCACCAACCGACGCGGACAGTTTCAAGCCAACTTGAAACTCAATGAATTGTAACTGTTTAATAATTCCTTCAATCAGTTTAACCTCTCAACTTTCTCGACTGTTGACTCCTTTAATAAATAAGTTTCCTTGTGAAGGAGCTCTCGCTCCTATCTAGCTTAATTTCAAGAGCTAGGTCGCCTAGCTTGTACCTTACTGTTAGGAGTAAATTAATTACTGTGATGTCACCATCTCTTGTTTGCGCAGAAGTTTTAATGAAAAACTTGTCATTAGAATATCTAGTTGTTCTTTGCGATTGGCCGGATGTAAGATTTACTATTCAATTCATCCATCAGCACAATGTTCTTGTTTTACCACAAAACATGATTTTTCATCCCAAAAAAAAACTGTTGTTTCCCAGCAATATTTTTTTGCATAAAGTTACTTAGTTCGATGTACTGTATGCTTGGTTGACGGCTTCGTGATGAGGTGGTTTACACCTTGTAGTTTCTGTTTTAATTCAACCAAAAAGTCATTGAACCATAACGTATATAGGGGCTCGTAGATAGTCTCTAATCCCTAAAAATACGACCTGGGAAGTGCGCCTAGTGCCACCTAGTCCTAGCCCGAGTACCACCCCATTTATTTTGGGTTTACATTTCGCTTCTGTGAGTAGGATTTTCTTCTAACCGTCGTGGTTAGTAGAAAATCCTAATCGTACTGATGTGTTCAAACATACAAATAACATCACGCCTGTAATTCCCGAAAGCCTAGGCAGAAATGGTCAAGTTGGTGACGCCTGATGTCTTTCCCCAGGATCATAATTTTCGGGGTTGCGGGACTGTTCGAAAGAGATACCGCGGCCCCGGAACGTAAAGGGCGAGGAAGGAACATGGATGGTTTTTAGTCAGTAAAAGTCTGACACTCCCTCCCGCTCCGCCCAGAGTGGGAGAAGTCATTTGATGATTTCCCATCCGAAAAAAAAAAAAAAAAAGGCCATGGAAAAAGGAAACCTAGGTACCTGCTTTTAAAATAGATTTCAATCACAGGAATCCCAATAACAAATATTAGACAGCTGTTTTTTTTTATGTTTCATAAGATCTCGTCATCAGCCTCCGATCAAAGCCTGCTGAAAACTGAAGACTTCTTTTCCTAACACCCAATGATGTCAGACTATTTCCAGTTCAGATAAAAATGTTTTGGCACGTACCATGTACACACGATACGGGGGAAATCCACACCACACTTGCTGCAGGGCGGGAGTTTCATCAACATTGTTTTTTTTTCCTGCCACGCTGAAAATAGCATCGCACCTACTGATGTTGGCCTGAATCTATTTCAGCAAATCAAGCAGATAAGTAATAAGTATTTATCCATGTTTAATTGAAAATGAATGTAAGGAAATTAAGTTAGTTTTCCCAAAAATAGTGGTGTGAACAATTATACCCTTTAATCACACCGCCGTACCATATTATATATTTTGCAGCCATTTTCCCTGTAGCTGTTGATGTGTGGGAAAACCTAACTACTCGAAACATCCTGCTCTTGACCCAGGGCAACGGCCATCGGACCAAATACGGAGAACTGTACTCGGTGAAGTTTATCAATCTTATTGTGCTGAAGTTTTGGATTTAACCGCAATATTTAGATCGTGGTTAACTTTTCGTAGGTACTCTACCTATGTTTTATGATTGTTTATTTAGCACCTATAAGAGAGACGTTCACCGGTTCCTGAACTGTGAATTTGATGTCGAGGACTTGTCAAACTCTATTAATTACGTCTTTAGCTAGAAGTACTTCATGATTCCGTTGAAATACACTTAAATGATAAAATATACATTAAAGGAATCATCTTAGGTAATTCTAAAAAGTAGACTTTGTAAAATTCTTGCAGTTCGGAAACCCGGTGAGAATTGGAAATGCTTGATCATTCTTACAATTCAGTTTAACAAAATGACAATGTTTGATGAAATGATACATTTAACTGTGACGTCTGTTAACAAATAGTCTCGGTTACTATTTAAAAACTTGCGTGGTCGGAATATCTGTCGTGTTAAGTCATTCTGAGAAAGCATTACACAAATACATACCTACATAGTATCTCCCTTTTTAGGGTTCCGTATCCGATGTAATCGACGGGAAAACCCTAGCTGAAAAGGTACAAAAACCAAAGAAAATCAAATTAATCTAATTGGGGGCGTCGACCACAGGTGCCTCGACCACTGGGGGCCTAAGCCACGGACCCGAACCGTGACGCTAGACAGTTAATGTAACTTCTGTTGATGCCATGGATATAATAAAGAGTTTTTGTTTTTTATATTTCTATGGTTGCCGCTATAACAACAAACAATAAAAAAAGAAAATTATACTATAGTACTATAGTACGGAATACGTGAGTTTGATTCGCACTTGGCCGATTTTTACCCGACCACTGTGAAACCAGAAGGAAGGGTTTTAATTTGAATACTTTCTTCAAAATCTCACTGATTCATTTGAGATGGTACTCGTATCTACGAGTATGATAACTAACTGTTATTTGCCTGATTGTCACTCCAACAAATCGAAGGGAATTCCAAGTTCACAGTGACCACGACATGACCTTGTCCTTGTTTACAATTTTCCTTCTTTACATTAAACAACATTAGCCTTTACGAGTTGTGATACTTACTTACGTAGGTACATGCTACATAGTAAATACCCATACACGCAAAATATGCGCTTTGGACGTGGAGTGAACCCCGCTACCAAGTTATTGACATGGCTTATATTCTGATGTTGTTTGTGCCAATGTGAAACAAGATGACGGACACGGGTGATCAGGTCCTCATCTCATCCAAAATCTGACATCTCGAAGTCACGCGTTCTTGGCTGATCATGAAATAAATCTAAGATATATTGCACGTCTCGCTCAGCCATATTTAGCAAGCTCGTGTAAGTCATACCAAGGCATCATAAAGCAAAGCGGTGCTATTAAGGGGGATGCCCCACGGTTTTTGCAATTTGCAGGGCAGTGCTAAGTTGTATGTTGATAAACATATCGGTCGCGACTGTAAGACGTTTTAAGTTACAGAATTATAATCATCAATACAACCCTCCAAGTTCATAAGAGTCGAAACGAATTTTTCACGGTCAAAGTCCTTCTTCGAGACCGATATGTTTATCAACATAAAACTTAGCACTGCCCTGGAAATTACAAAAAAACGTAAGAAAATTTGAATTTTGCGGGCCACCCTTACGCTTTCACCTTAAGCACGGCGCACGCTAAGCGATTTACGAGCGACACGATGGTAAGGACCTATAAAGTTTTATGGGACGCTATTGTTCACATTTTGGCCAGCATGGAGCATAGTAGGACATACTGGAGAATAGTGGAGCTCCATTGAATGCAGCAGCTTCAACGGGTGCGACGCGACGTTCTGAATCAATTTGGGATTGCAGTGGAGGCCCGAACTTTTTTGCGTAGCCTTTCGTTTGTTGAGTAAGTTTTGTGTATATTGGAAATGCATTGTTTTGGGTCTACCCGCGCGTCCCGTGGGGAATTGAATTTCTTCGGAACAGTTCTGTCGAGAATTTTATTGTGGAGTTGGGTGAGGTACCTACCCGTACAAAGAGGGTTAGTATAACGCATCATGGTTTTAAACTATACGGTACCTATGTACTTATATGTTATTTAGTCAAAAACCAGTGATCATAATTAAAGCTCTGCTTTTTATTCGACATCCAGGCAATGGCGGCGGTACGTGATACATTTTGGGTGAAACCTTTTTGTCAAATAATTTTCCTCATTATTGTAGCTTTTACAAGTAATTGGTTATCTTTAAACAGTCGTGGGTCATGAGTTCATGACCCAGATAGTCAACTGCTAAACAGGACGGTCCTATCACTGCACTTTACTGTGACGAACGCTCATAAGCACGCCCATCTTGCTCATGTCTGTACACGGATCACAAACTTTTTAAATTGTATTTAGTATGTGACAGACAGTTGTATACCAGTACCTACTAGGGGTATACATGTGGGGTTCAGAATCATATTGAATTTGTTTCCCGTTGTCCTACACCGCGCCGTGTTCAGCACCAGATACGATGTCGGGACATTGGGATCCCGCTAGGCAGATGGATTACTGATCGCTCCCAAAATGCCGTAAAGGGTGCTGTGCTAGTAACTAGGGATATAAGATTGACCCCTATCCTCTCATACACATCCCTTATATGGATTATGTGTTTCCTGTATTTCCTAAGGGTAGTCATAGGTGTCTCGCCTTTTATGTTAATGTTCCGTAGGTACCTATATAAGGCTAGAACAACTACGAGATTATTAATTCATTAATATTATTAACACTGCTCGATTATGGAGCTAAGAGCTTGTAGACAGAAGGATTTTAAAACTAGGTGGGCAAATTCAACTAAGCACCATTTTCCTAACAAAAGCACAGAAATCCGACTGCAGGCTTAGAGGATTTTTTTCATGCTCCAGTGGTACAAATTATTTTCCTTGTTTTTTCCTCATCCATTGTTTGTAAACCGATAGTAGTATTAATCCGTAGTATTCTCGCGACCAGTTCTCTCGAGGATATTGACTCATAGTTCGGCAAATTGCTCTGAAATTGAACGCGCCTTTTTGTACCTACAAGTATTTATTTACACATATTTTTCCTGTATACTGTCGCATGTCGTGAGAAGCGATACCAATTCAGATATGATGCAAATGTGCGGATTGATTGATTGATAAAATGATAATGCAGACAGCTGATGGCTGATAAACTATTTAAGTAATGTTTATTTAGGATAAGTATCTAAATATAATAGTCACAAGACTGGTACATAAACGATGATATAAGTAGGGGAATAACTGCGATGAAGATCGTTATCAAGCGTGAGCCTTTGGTCTTGAGAACTGCACTAAATGAAGCGCACTACATACAGTTATGTATCAGATGATGGTCCTCTAATTTGTATTATATCCTGTTGAATTATCCAACGCGAGTCAAAAAATCAACAAGCAATGATACATACATTTACATTTCGCCTATTATTGGTGAAAATAGCAGAGGTCACTCAAATGTAAATAAATTAATGTCTTACATGATTTTCAGCTTGCCATTAATAAAAAAAGAAAACACAAGTCTTTGGAAAATAGTGAAAATCACCCAAGATTATGATTATGATGATGATTCACAACAAGCTACGCTCTATAATCCGACTCAAGTAATGACAAGGTGCTGCAAATTGATGGTGTGGGTTAGTAATGACAATGGCACGATTTCAATAGAACTTTCACTGTCGCGGGCAAGGTGGGTAGATGGTTTAACCCGTGCGCCGCTGTGGTCTACTTATATCCTCATTTCCTTATTGCAATAGATTCCATCGATACATCATGGTTCTCTAAGTCCATGATAGTAAGTTGAAGATCGCAGTCTTCAAACGCATGACTATTTTCGGGTTGTGACAGAACGTAGAAAATCCTTATGCTATCATTTTCAAAGCTATGGAAGGAGATCGTTAAGGCCGGAGGCAGACGTCGGTAGGGATTGAAATAACAAACATCATCATCATCAGCCTATTAATGTTCCCACTGCTGGGACACAGACCTCCTCTCTATGAGGGAATGGGGGCTATAATCCACCACGCGGGCCAAGTGTGGATTGAAAGAAAGAAAGAAATACAATAACAATACAATGTCTTTATTTTTTCTCTGCACAAAGGTTCACATATTTTTCATAAATAAGTTGTAACAATGTTTTCTTAACAAAATGCATAATATTATGTTCCTTTGTGAGAGACTGGCGTCCATACTAGGATACCCTGTGTGACGGATCCCCAGGCTCTCACCTCGAATTAAATGTAATTTACTTATAATATAATAGGTAATTTGAATAGAAAGAAGAAAGAAAAAGCATTTATTGGCCCGTACAGGACAAAACACATAAAAAATAACATTATTGACGAACACATGTCACACACACACACACACACACACAACACACAACACAACACAACACACAACACACACACACACACACACACATTTTTTGGTTCTAGTACATGCCGGTTTCTTCACGATGTTTTCCTTCACCGTTTTGAGAGCAGTGGTGATGAAATAAATAAAATACATATTTTGTTTTCAGCGTTCCTCGAAGTTGCGTGATTGAATATCTATAGGTATTTTTGGAAATTAAATGGAGTGTAGATAAAACCAGTATAACTTAACTCCGTATTATAAAATGGGGCTTACATAATTTGACATAGGTAAGTATCAATATGTATTTTCTAAAGCCTCCAAAACTACCATGATCAAAGGCGAGTGCAGCACCATTTAAATACAAAAGTAATGGCTTGGTACTAACCTACTCACGCAGCGATAAAATACAATGCAGATGAAGTCACAGAGGCTTTAACATATTTATGTGCTTTAATTGTCGCTTTCGACAGTCGACAGGCAGCGCATTTATTTTTAACTAAAGCCTTCATTCACGTTATGTATATTCGGTAAGATACATTTGTACGTAACTAAGTTAAACCAGATGAGGCTGGCACAGGGACATCGAGCTTGGCACAGGCAAAGGGAGTTCTACAGCAGTGGATGATGAAGCTGAACTGAAATGTTTAATGAATAGGCTTGAAAAGTAGGTGGTTTTATGTATTTTTAAAACACTTTTTTTTTGACACACAAAGATGGATGTAAGTAGTATTTCAGTTAACTGTGCCGGAACATAATTTGTTTTATTAATATTATCTTATCTTATATGTTTTGAAGTCCATAATCGCTTGGCATTTTACGAGTAAATCAATGATTAAGTATTTTTTTTTTTTTTTTTTTTTTTTTATTCAAGAGGAACAGCAAACAGCTACAACATAAAGTACAAAAGAAAGAAAGATACACATAAAATTTTAACAATATTGTAGCCCACAACGCTGTTCACAGATTAACTGTGGAATATAATAAACAATTAAGTGAAATGCTAGGGTAAAAATAATATTAAAAAGTATGAAAATCATTATCAACAAACAACAACAAATAATTAATTAAAAATCGGCCAAGAGCGTGTCGGGCCACGCTCACTGTAGGGTTCCGTAGCTTCCCAGACCATTAAAAATACCAACATTTTTCGTCAGCAAAAATAACTTTGTTTTTCATAGTATTTGTATGAAAAACAAAGTTATCATTTGCGTTTTTTTGAAAAAGTGCTATATAACTCAAAAACTATTCAACTCATCAAGTTGAAAATAATTTTCCTAGAAAGTTCATATAAAGGTCTACTTCTGTGATTTTTTTCATATTTTTTAAACTTATGGTTCAAAAGTTAGAGGGGGGGGGGACACATTGTTTTTGACTTTCGGAGCGATTATTTCCTAAAATATTAATATTATCAAAAAATGATTTTAGAAAACCCCTATTCATTTTTAAATACCTATCCAACAATATATCACACGTCAGGGTCAAAATTAAAAAAAAAATCGCTCCCCACTTTACGTCTGGGGGAGGTACCCTAATAAAAATGTTTTTTTAAATTTTTATTTTTGCACTTTGTCGGCATGATTGAAATACATATTGGTACCAAATTTCAGCTTTCTGGTGCTAACGGTCACTGAGATTATCCGCGGACAGACAGACAGACAGACAGACATGGCGAAACTATAAGGATTCCGTTTTTTGCCATTTGGCTACGGAACCCTAAAAAGATACCCTATGCTGATAAGACACTTCAATCATTACGGATTATTACGAAGCCAGTTCGTGTGATGTATTTTGAGTTTGTTACATATTTCTTTAATATATACACACTAACTCTATACTAGAAATAAAAATATGTACAAGTATCAAAAAGGGTTACAGGGCATCGAAAAATTCGTCCACATCGCTGCCAACATGAAAAGTGCCCAGAAGGCTGGCAGCATTGCCACGTTGAATGGCAATGCTGATTCTTTGGCCAAAAAATAGGCCCGCCCTCTGGTCACGTGAAGAGTCGACCAACCGTTTAGAGATTTCTCGAAATACTGAGTGGGCACTCGGACCCCATGGCCCTAGTGTTTCAACCCCAAACGGCTCAAACACATAATTACCGATTAAATTATTATATTTGCGCCGTTTGAGGTTTTCAGCACCTGCAGCAGTCGCCCCAGCGCAGCACACCGTGCTAGGAAAATGGGATGGCGCAAGGGTGTCGACGCAAGTTGCGTCCCACACCAAAGGCCTACCCAACTTCCATGGCATAATGGTCATACCATCTGGTCTCTTACCATCGACGCGTGCCAAGCCAGTGGGTTCTAATATAGCTGGCACCCCGGCGGTGGCAAGAGCACGACGGATGAGATCATTAATGCTGGCGTGCCGCGCTATCCGACCTGCGCTCTTAATGCAAGAAAGGCCATGGTGTCCGAGGCAGTCGACTGCTTCACCACATTGACAGCGATGTGGAGCCCCACAAGGAGCGCCCAAACGCAAACATGTAGCGAGCCGGAAAGTCGTGTCACCTAACATAGTGCCCAAATTAGGTGACGGTAGTGCCTGAAGCCAGAGGCCCGACTCCCATTCACCCACAGCCAGCAGGCGGGCACGCTCAGCAGTATTGGTAGACGTATTAATAAGTTTATTCCGTACCAACCTGCAGAGCGGCTCATCCCACTGTCTCTGGGAAAATGGGTTCTCGGGCCGATCCGTGTCCGGGCAAGTCATTTTCCAGGCGTCCTCTGCTTCGGACAAGCACGGCACTTCCGAGTTAACCAAGGAAAGACGTATTAATAAGTTTATTCCGTACCAACCTGCAGAGCGGCTCATCCCACTGTCTCTGGGAAAATGGGTTCTCGGGCCGATCCGTGTCCGGGCAAGTCATTTTCCAGGCGTCCTCTGCTTCGGACAAGCACGGCACTTCCGAGTTAACCAAGGAAAGACTTAAAATTTTCCAGGTTAGCTTTTCAGTGCCGTGGACAGAAGAAAGGAACGCCGGTAAGCTTACGCTATAGAAATTTTGCGGACGCCGAGACCACCAAAACGAATTGGTAGTGTGGCTTGCAGCCACGCTCGGTCGTCCAGGGCCACATTAAGAATGGATGTTAATGTGTTGCGAATAATTTGGTCAATTTTGTCCAAAAGTTGTGGTTTCTTCCAAAGAGGAGAACAACGGAGAAAATACATAAAATTTGGACCAAAACAGCAATATCTGATAATGGTGAATGCCGAATGTAAATTAATTTTGGAGAGTCTATCCGAAATATCATTGAAATGCATAATTTTGTCATCGATGAAAGATGAAAAACTTTCTTCAAAAATAGGGGAACCTAGGAGGTGCAGTGAACTTTTTTCTAAAATTTTGATTTCAGGAGTTATTGCATTGAATTTATCTATAGTGGATTGTCTGTCGGTAACGTCAGAAAGGTAAATTTCACACTTTGAAGGGTTAAGATCTAGGCCGATAGATTTAAATTGATGTTTGAGAAGTTGTAGGTCAGCCAAAACGGTATCAACATCACCTCCTAGCGTTCCATCATCCAAATACCACACATTAAATTTAGAATTTAATTGTTGAATTATGGGATGAATAGCCAAACTGAAAATAACAGGCCCGAGAGGGTCACCTTGTTGGCAACCAACTGCAGATTCCAAAACGTTGTCCTTATATAGTAATTTTGAAGGGTGTCTATAACATTGCCACAAAAAACCATAAATTTCGGGTAGTACTTTTTTGACTTCAGCCAACAAAGTGTCCCTATTCACGGAGTTGAAGGCATAATTTCTTTAATATACAGTAACATAGCTGCATATTTATTTATGAAGAAGAAATATTTTGAGTAATACTCAATATTTTAAACAGACGTTTTGTTTGTTGAAACTGTGGGATGAAAAATAATGTCCTCTTACTAACACCATTTTAGAGCCCGTGAAGTGTACCCAAAACTTAACTTTTTAGTATTATTTTTTCGACTTATACGAGTTACGACCTATCAAATACGATAGTTTGGTTACCAACTAGTATGAATAACACCATTTCAAATACAAACAAACCAAATTTTAAAATCAAACTATTGTCCAATAAATAGGTAAGTATTGGTATGTTTTGAACTTTTGACATCAACAGTCAAACAAGGTAGGTATGTACCAATAAAAAGCACACAATTTACAGATACGGGGGCACCTCCACATGCACTTAATTTTTTTCATTACAAGTCCAACATGATCTACAACCATAAACTTACAGGTGGTATCCCTGTTATATAGAGACTAACTTGTATAATACCTACCCAGGCTGGGTAAAACAACTTCCCAAAAATTAATCAGTAAGTAACACGGACTTTCCCCTCTACCAAATACGCGTCCCAATTTCATCTTCCTCAATTAACTCACCGCAAATCATACACAATACTGTTTTAAAACAATTAAGTACTTTTACCACAAACGGCACATACCTAGTAACATCGTACCTACCCACAAACCGAGACACGAACTTACAGTACCTACTCTGAAAAGAGGCCAAGTAAAGTCTTAGTACCCGCAAAACTTCCAAGAAGGGCGTGTTAGCTTACATTCAGTAAAGTTATTTTCTATATACGGAAAAAAAGTCCCGATCAGTTGGCAAGCCAGTAGGATGAGAGAACTGCTGAGTCACACCGTCATCTCAGCTTGGACCCGTGCCAAAGTAGAAAGCTACTGTGCGAAGAATTATGATGAAACAGCTCTCTTACTTAGGTACTGTTTGACTATCAAGCAGCTTTGATAAATGGGCGAATGTCCAGCCAATGGTTTGCGGGATTTGTCAAATGTCGGGGGACAGAAAGATGTTTTATTTAAAGAGCAGGGGTTCGGAAATTGGTTTATTGGGTTGGGAGTAGTAAAATGTGTTCAGTAAATTCAAAATAAGTAATCTTCATTTCAGTCTACATACTCAAATCTAAGGAGTTAAAAATAAACTATTTGACCACTTTATGGTTTCATCCTGAAAAAATCTATGAGAATTGAGAATCTTGACTATACCTAATAAAAAAGAGTGATTGGTAGGTACTTACGTCATAGCGATTTTCTTCGATCAGCTATCAGTGATGAATGGGTATCAGCAAAACACAGAATAATCTTTCACCATCAAATGATGCTCACAGAAACAGATTATTTAGATAAGTAGGTACGTGTGCGACGTGTGATTCCCGAAACTATACGTCAACATACACGGCTTGATAACACGAATGTACCTAATGATGTCTGATGAGGTTGTCTAACTACCGCATAAAAGGAGTGTGGCAAGCTCAGAACCATGACAGTCTGACTAAATGGGAATGGAGAAAACCCCTTACCCTGAATCGGCACCATACTGGCAGTCTATTACTGAATACAGCATTAAATGCATACCATAAGAAACCAATTTCTCGGTACGATTGCAAACGATTCCGTGATGTAACGTAGTACCTAAGCACTTAATTACTGGAATTTAATATCGGAAACGAATTACCACGCATTAATAAATATAATCTCCATATTTGAAAAATGCGGTCTACATCTATGTGGAAAACTGACGTGTTTCTAAGTTAACTCAAAGTGATCGTTTTTTCGGCGCGCCGTGTCACTCATTAGTTTCCCCTACGTAATAGTTGTACATGGATCTTTCCGCCGTTTTCTTTCTAAAACAGCTATCTCTCAATTACCAGATTGACTAATGTTACTAATGTACAATGCACCTCGCAACGTTCCTATTTCGAGCCCAAAAGACCTTTGTAGCACATAGGTGCTGTAGATAAAATTTCACTGCAGCATGTCCCAAAATAAACAAAAAAGCGTTCTTGTAAACGGTTATTATTTCACAACTATTTCGCAATGTAGGAAACCTTTAACTGTAACAAAGCACCCAAGTCACAAAGGCTAAACATTTATGTCCCGACAATGGACCCGTTTTAAAACATAATAAAAGCCTACAATGGAAGCGAATCACCACTTTCTAATTAACTGTTTTAAAAAAACTCGTAGGTACAGGGAATCCCAATCCATTTGTAAACAGGCAAATGATTCAAGAAACTAATTTCGTTCTGGTTTTGTTGGGAAAGTCAGTTGCTATGTTAGACAACTATTTTTAGTTTTACCACATCATAAATCGTCGCGGATTTCCCAATTATGTCTAATTTTTGTGGTTTTAATGTATGTATGTATTAGAAGCGGGTTTATTAGCGGAATAATAAATGCTTAATACAGACAATAATTATAATGTGGGAATCTGAAAATACCCTGTCTGTTGTGGTTTGTCCAATAGAAAAAAGTTTTCAAGTACCTATGTACATTGTCTTCTTTAGGTATTTTTATCGTATTCGGGAAACCCTTAATAATCCCGACGTTTTAACGATAACAAGAAAATGTTGAGTTTTGTTTCGTAGAGAAAGTTACTGTTACTGTTAGCCTGTGTCATCCCACAGCTGGTCAAAGGCCTCTCCCCATGACTTCCAAATAGAGAAAGTATTTCAGAAAATATGCATATACAAGTAAAATATTATATTCTTCGTTCTTCGTGCAAGACAAAGTTCCACGAATTACCTTTTATTCCTGACTTTTTATGAGTTTCTGTTTATAGACTGAGCTCGTTCTTAACAGGATAAACTTTTACAGCAGGTCATCGAACCGGTGGCGGCTGCTAAGTGCAGGAATGTGTACAGGACGAAGGCTGCGGCTTGTGGGCGAATATAACGAGAATAAGGTTACTTAGGGTTGCCTTCCGAGATTAGGATGCACCGAGGATTGACCTAAAATATTTGTCGAACCAAAACTTGTACTGTCACTTTATACGGGATTTCTTCTGTAATAATTAATTATATTCCCGATATTTCGAGCAAGCGACAGAAGTAACCCATCCCCCGTGTCCCGTAGTGATAGCATATGTTGAGTTTTAAACCGTCAAAGTAGTGTTTGTACAAACTTTATTTTCTATAGATACAGCAGCAATTAAACCACAGTTAATTGCAGATATATATACTTAATAAAATGTATCTTTTATTGAAATGTTTACATCGGCTTCCAATTTTATTATCAATGCTAAGTAGGTATGCATTGCGCACATCAGTGAGAGCAGTGATTCCCAAAGTCCTACTATTCCGTGCTGTTTTTTTCCGTATTACCTAATTTATTATTTGACTTGCGCGTTGTGGGTTTACCGCTTTTAATTTAACGAAAACATCGGGTTTTTACTACGCACTAACTAAACTTTAATTACGTCAAAAATAAAACGAGGAGAAAAGAGTAAATGCGTTCGTGTTAGACGTAAGTGTGAGGTCCTGAGTTTGGTTCCAGGTCGGGCAGAGTGTCATTGGCCCACCAAGTACGTCTGTTGTTGTGACCCGTTGATGACAATAGGCTCGCTCCCTTATTAGTATTAAACATAACTGGCGAAATGTGACTGTACTATTCTGCCTAGCTATTCGGGAATTACCTAGATGTGCCTACTGAAATTTTATTTATAATCTTAAGTTTACGCTCTGACAGAAAACAGACAAAGCTGCCTTAACCGTTTGATCTAGATCAGGGGTTCTCAAACATATATTGTCTACTGCCCACTGTGAGAATATTTTTTTTAAACGCCCCCATTTTCTCACCTACTATTAAAATTAAAAAATCGAATAAATAAATAAACTATTAATCAATTAAGTTAAAAAGTTATAATAATAACTAACAGCTAACAAGCTGCTAAAAACTAACAACTGTTATGTTAGCTTAGCTTTTTTTCTGGGTTTCTTACTGCCCCCCTTTAGGCCTGCAGCGCCCACAAGGGGGCGTTATCGCCCACTTCGGGAAAGGCTGATCTAGAAGCATGACATTTTGTACACCCAACCTTGTAAAACGGAAGTAACTGAATATTAAGGAAGGAAAATTATTAAAAAAAAAAAACAGAAAATTAAATTATAAAATTGAAAGTATTTTTTGCTAATGGGAAAGTCGGTCTTTCGAACCCTTGTGACTTAGTTATACCTACCTAAATGAGGTTAGAGACTCATTTAAGACTTGCCATAAACTAATCATCATCATCATCTGCATAGCCTTTTCCAACTATGTTGGGGTCGGCTTCCAGTCTAACTAGATGCAGCTGAATACCAGTATTTTACATGGAGCGACTGCCTATCTGACCTCCACAGCCTAGCTTAGTACTGGGTAATATGATACCCTCGGTAAGACTGGTTGTCAGACTTTTTGTGCCACTGGCTACCGGTAACGATTGTCAAAGATATACAATTGACAGCCAGGACCAATTGCTCAACGTGCTTTGCCGTGCCGACTGCCGAGGCACGATGGAAACTCGGTATGTAATGGGTGGTCACCCATCCACAGACCAACCTAGGCAAGCACTGCTTAACCTAAAGATCGACTCGAGCGGCTGTTATTATTAAGCCACGTGCTCCTCTCCTAGCCATATACAATTTGATAATATTATCTACTTATACTTCCAAACTAATATTATAAAGATGTTGTTTGTAAGTTTGTATGTTGGAGATAATCTTCGAAACTACTGATCCCGTTCCGTAAATTCCCACTAACGGGACGCTACATTATCTCCGAGTGCTATAGTATCCAATATTTCTAAACGTCCTGTCACTTATATTCTAACACATTGTTAAACTTAGGTACGTGCAACAGTCCATGTAAAGACAAACCATTTCTTTAGTTTCTTAGTTACACAAAAAAAAATTGGCGTCGACGACCCAAACACGTATTCAAACTATCTATTGTTCTTCGCATGACTCAGAAGGATAATGTGTATTTTTCGATGATTGCACTTTACCTTGGATTCTGACTAGGATTTGAAAACGGATTCACTCCCGAGGACGTCGGGAATTATACTATGGGAATGCACTACCGGGATAAACCGTATTCTACATCATAATTCAGGTCATGCTCTATATTCTGTGTGCTAAATTTCATCGAAATTGGTGCAACCGTTATAGGCATGAAGAGGTGATAGACAGACCAAAGTTACTTTCGCATTTATAATAATGGTTTGATATAATGCACCATTGTTTGATCAAGACGTCACGGTACACCACACCTGTTTCTTGGAGCTGCACACAATGATGCACTCAATACAATGACGCTATAAGAATGACTTCCGGAAGACGTCACAGGTATTCCGACCTCGGTAGCAGTTTACAGAATAACCACAAGCTAGCCATCATCATCGTGATTACCATAACACCCGAATCATGTCCCGGCCTTCCTCAACACGAGTCATCACATCGCCTAGTGTTTTGCTTTCCATATCCAGCCGATTAAGACATGCTGCGCCGACCCCAAATGAATTGGGATAAAGGCACGTGCCAGTAAATCGGGAAAGTAACTGGCATGAAAGTTACTGGTATGTACGAGTAACTGGCACACTGCGGACACATTTGCAAGTAATACTGGCATATAGGCGGGGATACACATGCCAGTAAATCGGGAAAGTAGCTGGCATGAAAGTTACTGGCACACTGCGGATAAATTTGCAAGTAATACTGTCATGCAAGTTATGCCCTTGCATGCCAGTATTCTCACTAATGGCGTGTCAGTTTGGTAACCCCCTGCGACCCCTCCCTCAACGGACATGCAAGTAAATCAAATATTGTGCTAGCTACTTGTATGCCATGCACAGGCAGTTACAGGCATGCCAGTTAGCGTATACACATGACAGTAGCTGGAAGGAGCTGGTATGCTAGTGTGCAAGCTACGGGCATTATGTATCCTGTATGGCAAGACGATGAAGTCCCCGCGATTATCACCTAAATCTGGTCATCGGTCCACGTTGTGTGAGGCTTTCCAATAGGTACTGCACATTCCTGGTACTTACCGCGACGGCGACTATGTAATGTGATGTAGATTGGTAAATGATTTCTGATTTCCCTAAACAGCATATTGATTGATAGCAAAGGCGTGGGGTATCGACCCGAGATTAGTAACCTTCCATTTTAAAAGTTACCAAGCAGTTGACCTGCGGTTTACCTCTTACATAACATCGAAATTTGCATTTAACCACGCTTTTTATATCGGAATTTCCAAATAGAAGCTGACAGGGAAAATTGTGATAGTAAAACCCCAAAAATGCAGTAATTTTTATTATTATTACGTGTGCAAGGCGCTGATAGCCTGCTACGTAGTTTTTAGAATGTAACGTAGTCACACGATGAAGGAAAATATCGTGAGGTAACCGGAATGACCCAGAACCGAACAAATCGAAGACGTGTGACACCCAACAATTTGCGCTGGGTCGGCGTGTCCCTCTCACGCTAGTAGACCGGTGTCCCAGCAGTGAGAACCTTATAGGCGGCTTATTGAAATCCATGACATAAGCATCTGTGGGCAGCGGCTGCTGTCATCTATACCTATTTTGCCTGTGTTATATTTGCACAATTAGCGGTTGATTTCCTCTTGTTTATAAGTCACTAAGGAAAGCCGTAATATCCTATTATAGTGATTAGTAGTGTGCAGTTTGGAATACCCACTGCATTTTAGGATGGGAATGTGATTATTGCTATTTTTAGTAGTACCTCTATACCTATGTAGCTGGTTAATTTCCTGTTTGTTTGCTAGTATACTAAGGACCTTAATTATCTTGAAATGGTTGAAATTATGTGAGCAATTTTGGTACTTAGGTATTGTTATTCATATTTATTATATTTTTCGACGTCAACTACTGGGCATAGGCCTCCTCCAAGTGTCGAGACATTTTCCTGCTTTTCCTGCATTGATTCCTGCGACCTTCACTAGCTCATCGGTCCGGTCGGTTGCTGGTATTCAATGTGGAAAAGACACGCTAAAACGGTTACCATGGATTCAGGACATCATTCTGATAAACTGCATAGATATTTAGTCAGTTATTAAAAGAAACAGCTGTTTCCTACAAAACTGCAATACCCAAACGGTCGAAATGCATATGGAACAGCTGATTTAAAAAAAATATCGTTAAAATATTTCTATGTGGAATGATTTATTTCAACTAGACCATTACGGCACTTTGAATTAATTTATTAAAAATGTGGAATGATGAATGATGTAAGTGCTAAATAGTGGTAACTCGTGGTAAAATAATGGTTTTAGCGTCGTCGGTGTCCTTGCCACCTTATGTAGTAGTTGTGATATATATTGTTTCATACTGTTGAAATCGTCTTTGCTTTTACCGCTGAGCTGAGAAAACCCCTTTCGTATGTCATGTAGGTCAGCACCAAGTATTGTGTTCATTAATATTCCAATTTCCCAGAAGTCTAATGTACGGAATGTACCACAAATCGATCTACCCCGGGCGACACCAAAAAAATCTGCTTTCCGGTTGGCGGCGGCCGCTCCGGAAATATTCGGGGCCACCACGACATTCCTCTGTTTCAAATCCATCAATAACATGTATATTCACGAAACCATTATGAAACTGCGTCGAATCGCTTGGGTTTTTTTTGGAATCTTTGACTCATAATCTTCGTCGAATTGTAATAGTTTGTTATTGTTTTGCAAGCGACGCTGCATGGATCTATAGTGTTGTCCACGAGCCGCGTGCGTCAGTGATTGTTAGCGGCATGATGTAATAAATCGTAGACGAGCCTCTTATTGGCGATACTAATTAACATAAACGTAAAACGCGTTTGGCAACATTTGTCTTAAATCACACTGAATGACGTGACTGTGAAGTATATTTTCACGGGATCCTGTCAAAAACTCTCCTAACAGCCGTTCGTTACGTTCGCTTAAACTCTGCTAACTTTAACTAGCTGATACTGACTGACAGAGCCTACCTTTAGTTAAAAACTCCGTTAAGCCGGTTGATAGAGCCAATCCAATTGTGTGCGTCTGTCTGTGTAAGCGCGTGTTAAAAATGGTTACCGTTTAACGAGCCGAGCCCTAACGCAGTTTGTCAATGTCACCACACATCACCCGGGTTGTTCCTCTACTTCATTCTTTACGGATAACCGTTTTTCATCCCTGGAATCGTAAACATGCGTAACTGCGTAGTAAACATTGTTGTGAAAAACCGAAATGCGTTTTCCACGAACAATTCGCCAATGTTCTAAAAGGAAAGTTTTATCGCAGCGAGTCATAATCGTAGGAATAAAATTGTTTACAACATAGAGACGTCATTCGAAGACAGACACGTAAAACAAAGTGATAATTTTATTGTCTCTTAGAACTCGACAAATAAAACATGTGCACCATGCTGGTGCATAGTGCACATATAGTATATTGTATATCTAGTTAGTCTGGGGAAACCCCATAAAAATGTTGCAACTCTAAAAATATTAAAAATGCTTCAACTGTTTGATGTCCATTGTCTTTTATGAGGATGATATTAGAGATATTAGAGGTTTACTAGCAACACTTTTCTATAAAATAGGTGGTTTACAAGGACTTATTTTTACATGTGATTGTATCACTCTTCCCTGAGTCCCTATTCGTTGGACTTAGCTAGCTCTACTAATTTTAAAGTACCTGTTTGCTGTTGTTTGTGTTATAAATTCAATCTTGCAATCACATATACACTCAAAAGCACCATCACCTAGGAACAGTCAACCAGACAATCTGTCGTCGCGACCGGCAAGTCGCGTCTCAAACAGGATTTGAGCGGCCCACCCTCTCAAACACACAGTATCAAATATCTGTGCTCTCCCCTTTGTCTGTCGAGGACGACACGTGCTCTATAACAAGATTTTCTCAAACGGAGATTTAAAATAAATAAATCAATGGCTTCGTGACAATATTTCGTCTTTCACAATCCAAGTCCGTATACCAAAAATGCTCTGTGCATTTTACAGTTTTATCTATCTATGTTTGAAACAAACAATGGTGTGTTACAAAAGTCTTTGTTTTATCAATGTTGTTGTCTTTGGAAGTAAGTCTAAGTTAAATAGAGGAGGGTTCATCCATCCTGAGTAGCTCGCTCTTCTGAAAGTCAAAGAAAAACATAAGTACTTTGTATCGGCTACTTATTATCTTGTGCATTATATTTTGTTCCTCTGTAAAGAGTTGCTGTTTGTCTGAGTAACGACTTTCATTTTATTAATTAGTTTGTAGCTTTCGTTACATTTTTGCTAAATTTACTACCTACAGGTAAACCTCTTTGTTTTTAGATTTGTGTGAATCCAAATCACTTGATATGTCTTCTATCTATCATGGGGGTTTAGGTTTCCGCACTTAGTCCTTGAAAGTGATCATTGTGCGTGAGCCATGGTGGCCGATTACTCCAACCAGCCCACCTCCCTCCAGAAGCAGATTAAACTTCCCGGTCTCCTCAGGACATCTGCAAGTGATCCTGTTGTTCCCAGGGTCTCCTCGCGAATCTTGGTAACGCCTTGATATGTCTTTTTAGATATTGTATAATCATCATGATTTGCGCATCCTACCTATTTTAAATTACAAACAATTGGTATCTACATAATGTAATATTGAGTAGGTACAAATCGTTAGCAATTTCAAACATTCTAAATCCTTCAGGCATGTTGTATTTCCTCAAGTTTTTCCTCAACGCGTTGAAAGTCCGGTCAACAAAAGTGATTGATACGAATAGGGAAATGCGTCTAACCGAATCGCGTTTGACCGATGTTAGTCGATTTTGTATCGAGTGAACATTCGCCCGGGGCACTCGATATAGCACAGATGATGGATAACCCTCTTTTAATAGTAATGGACTTGGACGCCCCCGGAGCTATCATATGATAGGTATATCTTGGAACTAACGATTCAGCCATCGAACCCGTGTTTAAATCGAGTTAGCGTCCCTTGTAAATGTTTAAGTTTTATGTGTAAATGTTCAAAGTAAATACAAATGAAATGTCTGAGTAAATGTACGAGTAGTTATGAAATTCTTAGACGAGCGAAGCCATGCCATTGTTGTTGCTTATTAGTTTAGTTTGGTGGTTTATAAAATGAATATTGAGTTTCTTACTTTATGTAAAAGAGTTATTTGCATGGCCAGTCTGGCACGCATTACATGTGGCTTTTCAATTTTCTATTCAATCGGTGAAGGAAATTGGAAAACACAGCGAGGAAACCCTGATGTAATGATATGATTTTCCGTTATGAGAGGTCTATGTCCTGTTTAGGGAAAACAACTCACTGTTTTCATTTAGTTCATTAATAGTTAAGTGGATTTTACGCCTCATTTTGAGAAATTCGGTCGGTTTCATCTAGGCAAAGTGTGTTCCATCCTAGGCCGCATCATCGTCTCCATCGTCTCACATCAGGCAAGTTGCGGCCAAACGCATGCCAGTTTTGTAGTAAAAATTTAAACAAAAATCTAAAATTAAAGTCAAGTACACGGTACCAATCATAAAAGAAACATACTCATTAAAAGAATTTTAAGTTAGTTCATTTAATAGCAGGCCAATTAAGTGAGCAAAGAAGTGATCTCAAATCTAGGACATACTATAACTCTGAAAGAATATTTAAGATATTCCAACTACCCACCATCCCGCGCCCCCCCGTCCCCCACCTCACGCTGCGCTGCATCGCTAATCTTATCAATGTTCAGAACGTTTCTGATTCATTCATTTGGGTCAGTAATTCCATAAGCTCTTGCGACAAAAGCTGCTGGTTCCTTTGATGTAACGACCATGATAATGCCTTTCATTTCGCTATTCTCAGCGCTATTGAACAGGACAAGGAGATGAACAGCATTGTATCAGCGACCTATTTCGCCGAAACACCATTAAGTGCTGTACATAATTATGGGTTTTACAAAGAAATACTGACACTGTTTCAGGTCTTGGGGGATGTCATAGATTGTTTAAATTTTGACTTTGTTTAAGTAAATTGTCTTCATTTTTCACGCGAAAGTAGTAGCGGGCTACAGCTAGTATTTACATAGAGATATTATATTAGGTATCAGCGTTTGCCTTGAAGAGTCACCAGCAGCGGTAAGTTAGTCAGTAAAAACTTCAAAGACCGCATCTTTCAAAGATTTTCAAATGTGAAACCTCCTGCGTAATGGTCTCTACGAGTGGCGATGATTGAATGTTACGAGTACGTATTTAAATACAAGGGTATTACATTTTACATAGGTTAGTTCTTGTCGTCAAGAGCGCAAAGAATATTTTTGAAGTTCCTACCTATTGTAACTTTGTATTAGCGATGGAAAATTTATTCTGAAAATCTTTATAATGATATTCAAAAGATCTCCTAATTTTGTTGACATGCCAACCATGACAAGCTTGGGCGAGATGTTTCGTTGTCAAATCATAACTAATTAGGACAGGTAGGCACAAGGCTTATTAAATCAATTAAGGCCTTAGCAACATTGATGGAATTACCTATTTCAACGAATATATTGGCTATATTAATATTAAGAGATGCTAATTAATCTTATTAGAGTCTGCAAGAACTAGATCATGAAATATGAAAGTCTATCAGTGAAAGCAGCACTTATTTCTGTAGATATTAAGGTTATAATTGCGTGTATCGTTCTGATGAAACTTTTACATTACGTTTTAGGCTCCCGCCCCTAAGGAGGTCTATCTTGGGTCTATCTATTTCAGTATGATTAGACAATTAGATATAAATTGGGCGGAATCTGTGTGTAGCGAGCATTCATTAGCAAGCATCTCAAGAAATTATATTTTTCGTGGCACTGAATTTTCATGATAGACGATTGTGTTAGAGGTGCTCTAGGTGGCTAATTAATAAAAGCCGCTCGCGTCGATATTCAGGTTAAGCTGCGCTGGCCTAGGTTGGTCCGTGGATGGTTGGCCGCTCATTACACACCGAGTTTCACATCGAGTCCATGCCTAAGAAGTCACGGGTCCTGGCTGCCATTTGTATACGTCTTTGACTGTCGTTATATGTTGTTAGTGGCCTGAAAGTCTGACAATCAGTTTAACTAAGAGGTATGGTAATACCCAGTACTAACTGGGTTGTGAAGGTCAGATAGACAGTCGCTCTAAGTAAAATACTGGTATTCAGCTACATCCGGTTAGACTGGAAGCCGACCCAGACATAGTTGGGAAGAGGCGAGGTAGATACGTAGGAGTTTACTTAAGGGTTTATTTTTAGTTAACAGTGTCTACAGCGAGGAGTCTTAAAAGTGGACTACATTGGCCAATGAGTAGGTAGATGTATTGGTGATTGGATATCCCAATATTTAATGTCAAGTGAGTCAAGTAGACCACTCAAACTTTGGATGACTCTATACTATGGTTCTTCGAAAATTAGTTGAGTAATTTTTCGTTTTAATTTAACTCCCGAGTTCCGTCCTTGAGAGGTCGATTGATTGGTGAAACGTACTCATGTTACTCATTTACCTAACACCTGATTTATTAGTAAACAGTCCATACTTTACTCGTGGGAAAATGTGACAGTAAGTCATACCTAGCTGGTTATTTTATAATGAACCCAATGTTTGTTACAAACAAGGAAAATAGTCAAAACTTGAGTCACGATTGTGCTGTGATCTAAAATTGAAATCTATTAACTAAACTGAGTCGCTGACTAACGTAATGTCCAGACTCACATAGTACTCCACAAAGTCACAGTCTCAATTCGCCAGTTATGCTAAAGTCCCACGTATTATGGGACGAGCCTATTGCATAAACCCAGATTCTAATTTCCTTATGGTAATCCGATAGGTACCTATAAAGTATCACATTGCAACACATGTCCAACTTGGAAATCAAACTCTATGCTCGTCAGATCTTTGCGACAAACGAGACAGTACCTAAAACTTAAACATTATTGTTTAATTTACCTACTGTGATGTAGGTATTCAAACAATAAATAAAAGGTAGGTAGGATGCAGGTGATACACTGTGGATAAACTGCGTGATTTGGGTATTTCCTTTACCACCGGTTTTTTTATTGTTTTATAAGAATTATCTAATAACAGCTGATTCATTGGGATTTACACCACTTAAATTGTTGTATGCTGAACAAAATTCCACAGCAGGCCTTTGCAAAAAATTATGATTTATTTGCAGCAGGTAACCATTGTACATTTGATTTTCCAAAACTATTTTTATACGTCCATAATGATGTGTGGCCCGGGGTTATCTATTTTTATTCATATCGGCCCCGTAGCGCTCTGTGAGCTGACAGTGGACAGAGCGAAACATATTGCTCGCTATTTTATTGCAGGCGCTTCGTTTTTGTTTGAATAAAAATATTTTAGGTGGCATTTTATTCAGAAAGGTGTTTTTATTTTGCAGTCTACATGTACTGATTTAAAGGATAGAGTTTTATTTTGTACTTTTCACATTTGGTGATTTATGGAAGGTTGCAATATAAATAAATAAATATCGCTGGACATTACACACAGCGCCATCTAGTGCCACACTAAGCAAGGCTTGTGTCGTGGTCACCAGACAGTTGATATACTACATACATACTTTTTGTTTGTAAATACATACTTATTATACATATAAACATCCATGACTCGGAAACAAATGTCCATGCTCATCACACAAACAGTTGCACCTACCGGGATTCGAACCCGGGACCCTAAGAACGTAAGGCAGCTTGACTACCGCTGCACCATTCGGGTCGTCGAATATAAAATTTTGAGTTGTAAAACTCTTCTTATCAAAACCTTTCGTCTCAAATTTTGTCTCCTTCACGATCCACCAGTCACAAAACATACAGCTGCCTTAAAATAAACTTGACACTGCACCCCATTATCTAGGGTAAACTTTACCCATCCCTTTTGTACCCTAAACACGTTGTAGATCATTACGCCGTGACGTCACGGCATGGAGACGCACGTAGGTGGGACTCAGCGAGAGGCACAGGGGAAGGGTACAAAGGGAGGGTGGAGGGGGACATTTTTTTCCACGAGATGTCAAGTCCAGTTGCACAGTGGCGTACTTAGGGAGCTTTTTTATTAAGTCTTTGAGAAAGAAGCTTTAAAATTAAACTGGTTATCCCGAAGGTTTTTCCTACTCTTTCGGCAACTGAGGCACGCTTAAAGTCAGTAGTTTTGAATATAAAATAAAGGTTTTGGATAATATTAAACCTTTTGTACTTGCAAAAAATGGGTTATTCAAATTACAGTACCATTAATTTAATTAAGCAAACCTCTACAATACTACAGCGTAACTTTGAATCTGGATAATGAATCACACGCAACAGTGACAAATGACTAATTTACCATTCCCAGATTTTGGGTAAATTCCGAGAAAGAGAACATTCTTTCTCGGAAGTTTCCCTAAAACAAGGACATCATTGCTTAGATTATAATTTCATTATAAAATCTCCCCGAGTGGCAACATGTGCTGCAAAAAAGTTTTGCCACGACATTGACTTCATCACTTAACTCAGGCTGAGTAGAGGAATAATATAATATCACGCTGGTAATACCATACGGGATAGATGTAAAAGAAAGAAAGAAAGAAAAGCATTTACTAGCCCGCACAAGACAAAACACATCAAAATTTACAGTATTTAAAACTAATAAAAATAAAACAAAAAAAAATATATGAAAATTAAAAGAAACGAAACTCGTCCTGTACGAGGCCAAAAGGCTCCTAAGTACACCTTCGTTTGACCGAGTATAATTAGTCACAAGTAAAAGGAGTATTGCTATCAGTCGGGCACAAATCTAAAACCCCGGGTTGCTACTAAAAAATATCTGTTCGGATACCACAATAACACTGGCCGAGGAAAGAAACTCAGATCCTCACGCTCAGCAGTACCGCTTGCGACCACAGAACCACGAGGCCGTTACAGGTTTACCATTAATCATAATTATTACGTATAGACTGTCATAAACTACGTATTGTGTGTAATCTGATAAGATTCCCGATTCCCTGCGGCCTTTAGACGCCGCGCCGCCAAGACTAACAAACTTACTTCTCGTGTAAGTTCGATTTATCGTATCAGTTACCACTTAGGCCCGAAACACGCGAGAACTTAATCTTAATGTATGTCTATTCCTCTTAACATGTGCTAAAATGTAGGCTATTCTTCTTACTAATAAAAGGTTCTCGAAAAACAAATAGTTGCTCGAAGCAAGTTGTTGACTAGCAAAATGTAACAAACTATGTAGTTTGGCTACTGCTATTTTGTCGAACGTCGAAGTTCAGAAATCGTTGTCGTTTCGTTTTCCAGTATAACCAATTCTAAACTGTATTTTAACAACAATGAGAGAATATACGGACATGTAAGGAAGTTTCCTTTCGGGTACTACGAGTAGGTACTTGGATGAGACAAGCGCATAATCGAGCGCAGTGGAAAGCTCTAGGGGAGGTCTATGCTGGAAAGCAAGACAATCTTAAGTTACTGGCGTCAAACTAATTTTAAGAAGTGAAACTTAAATGATGTTAGATTGTTAAATTAAGGCTATAAATAAAATAAAAAAGGAAGTTTCCTTTGTGTCCAACAAATATTATAATTTTGCAGATCGCCGACTCTTGTAAGATACGATTTACAGTGATTTAACATGCACATAATTCCAAACGTTCATCTGCTTGATAGCAAATATTCATATCTATAGCTTAAACGGTTCACATCTTCCCATATTGCCATACCTACTGCCATCGTTTGGCAGCTTTCAGTCCTGCCCTGCGTTCAAAGCGGCGACTCAATCGTCCGTTATGATCTTACGCCAGCCTGCATCATATTTTATCTGGTTATTTTCTCTTCAGCACACGCCGATACACCCTGCCTATGCTTTATGGGGCCTCTATTTGTTACTTTCAACTGTTATTTGTAGCTGTTCTATGTAACGTCGCTAAAATAACACATAAAGATTAGGTATCGTAGCAGATGCTTTTGCAACTTCGATATGTTCATGATTGCCGTCTGAAAGAAAAGCAAAGAAGCGTTCCAAATGCAAAAAAAGTTGTATGTATACACTCTAATGTTAATAACCCGCCCTGTTGCTAAATAAACGTAGATACTTAAAATTCTTTATAGTTAGCAGGTATGTAATGAAGAATGAGCGAGGAAAAGTTACAGATTCTTATCTGTAAAGTTGAGTAGGGATGTTCTTTTACTCTTTTAACGATTACTGGCACAGTCAATCATAAGTTACTGCATTACTGCTTGGGGAGGTGCTTGTAAAACCCACATGATATACCTCGAGAGAGCCCAACGATCTTTCGGGTTCCCCACAAGAACTCTGTATGAAAATTGCCAAGTACTTACTGTGAAACAACTATACCTGCTCAATATCATATTAAAACAACATGAAAATACACCGGTAAATCACGCAATAAACATAAGAGAACCATCAGTAATGTATGTAGCACAGTCAAATGTAAGACCGCATCCGCTCGAACGCAACGTTTATACCTATCTACTTATTTATATAATAAAATAAACACTATCATCAACTTCAACCCTCTAACAAAAACTAAAACTATGATGAAACTAAATATATGACTTCAAACACCGGACTACCAACAGACGGAAAATTTAATTGAAGATCAATACTCGAAATGATTAAAGTTAGGCAAATCAAGACTCATAATTTAACGTAAGCCTAATCACCAATCATTATTACTCATACCACACACCATACACACACATGCATAAACACAACAACACAACACACTCACACATTCACACCTACGCACAAACAAAACACACCACGCAAGAGCACGCATGCATTATTTTATTGTTTTACTATTATTTTAAATTTATATGCATAAAATGTGAACATTAATAGTGCCATAAACGGGTTAAGACACTGACCCCTGTAACACAGGTCTCACCTAGCACAGCAGTCAGGGTTTCAAATGGAAATGTATAATTATTTTATTATGTGTCAATAAAAATATTTTTATTTTTATTATTACTTTACAGAGAAAAAGGCTATCAAGATTGGTTAGTAATTCAAGGATACTTTAATGGGACAAGATTTGAACGAACGAAATATTGCTACTGCACTGCCCTAGACGATGCGGTACCTACGCCATAGCTTTAAATTTTCAGTAGCGCGTCTTATAAATCACACAGATACCACACAGACAGTGCAGGGAGCAGTCTAATAAATAAAAACCCTAATAAAGTCATCTGTAAGCAGAACATAAGAAGATAAATAAATAAATAGTTTCAAGAAATCGTGTAAAATGTACAAAATGAATGATTTTCTTGATAGAATTAGACGGTTTAAATTCGTGTCACGTCTGTAGTTCATTCTGAACGTAATAGGTATCCTAGGTATCGCGGTTTGGGCCAACTTGGGTACAACTTTGTAAAAGAAATAAATGACTTTAACAAATAAAATAAATTGCACTTTGGTGGTTTCAAAACTTTATGGTTTTGCTTATTTTAGGTTCATTGTCGATCGTGGATCCAAGAGATAAACGTATCACAGTACAGCATTAAAAGTTCGAGCCATGCAGCCATGATATGAATTCATAAAAAGACTACGTTAGAGAGATAAACAACTCTGCGTCCATTAATATACAGAGATCATTTTAGGGAAGAGTTTAAAATATATTATACACTTTAATTATGTAGGAAGATATGAAAGCAGATTTGGATTAAAGTGTTTACGTGTATATTTTAAGCTGAACTTATTAAAAAATCGTTACCTTTTAAGCCAAAGCTTTTATTGTGATTGCGGCCTGCAGACGGCGGAAGCGCGGTGTTCTCGCAAAAAATAATATTTTAGGCGCATTCTCTCAAAGTGATTTTATTCACACTTTTATATCTGACCTCGTTTTATTAAATTATAATATCCTGGAAATATGTTCAGCTATTTATTTCACAGTTCCTGCTTTAGGAAAATGAGGGAGAAATATGATGGCGCTGCAGTTTTTAATTAAGTAGGATACCTTTGGTACCTAATTTCATTACGGGGCCTTTTATCCTCACAGCTTATTACGTAACTTAATGGTGGGCAGAATCCTGGAATTTTATTATATTCCAACCTGAAATGGCGCCCTGTCATAATACGTCCAACCTTCATATTATTGCTGCTACTGATATTCTCTGCTTAGCTTTTAATTTGTCTACCACATAATATGTATATCTGTCACCGTAAAATTGTCAAAAACGTTATATTGTAATCTCTCTAGCGATATTGTAAACTCTCGAATTATTGTCAAACGAACATTCTGCTTACAATAAAACGCATTATTTTTCGTGAAATGCATGCGATGGTAGTCAACACACGCGGAGTGGAGGGAAAGAGGGGTCCCCCTTGCCCAGTGGTACCACTCTCATGAAAAGATACTGTACCATTCCTGAGAAATATCGATTAATATAACCTAACCTTAAAACACTTTATAGTCCCCTAAAAAGCGTAGTCGACGGAGCCCCGCTACGCGGGGCCCCTATTTCCGAGAGCAGGGTTTGAAGGAACCTAACTAACCTAACGGGGGGGTGCCCCAAGTCCTGATTATGGGGGCAGAGATACTTCCGTATGTTCAGTTGACAATAATTCGAGAGTTTACAATATCGCTAGAGAGAAACATACGTTATATTGTAATATAATAGTACATTATGGTACAAGTGTGTAATGTTGATGATTACCGCTGAGGCGCCATTGAGACCCGAGCCGTTAGGCGAGGTACTTAAGAGAGCCGAGGACGGTAATCATCAACACACACGTGTATCATACGACGTTTTTCAACACACTTGAGAATAAAATAATACTTAAAATAACTATAATTTCAACAGTGAAAACGATTTGTGAATTTTTTTTCGCAATGGCGGGAATAATTAATCAGTTTTCCTATGCGCGCGCATCTAACAATGGCGATCGGCCATAGACTAAAAGAATGAGGTTTCTTTTTTTTTGGCTTTTCGCGGATACCGGTTTAGCCACGTACGAAATGGGGAATTCAGTTTTATTTAATACAGAGAAAACAAAAGTTACATTTGAGTGAAAATTTATTTATTAAAAACTTATAAGTTGAAATTATCTATGTAGATTCGAAGTTGCATGAAATGAGCAAATTGCTTGCTCATTTGCTCATAAAGTGGCTCTAATTTCACCGCAATTAGGCACATGATGACACCTGTAATCAAACTGTGACTTTTTCATTGCTATTATTCGCAAGTGAGTTATAGGGTTTTTTTTTTATTTTATTGGTTGAATTGCTTTGTTCTTAAAAAAGTTTCGGTACAAAAAAGATCGTGTTCAATAGTACAAATAAATTAATGTACCTAGGTACATAAGTCAAGTTATTATAAACACCATTCGAATTACCTTTGGTGAAAAAATACAATCATCAAAAAATTCATACTTCGTGCGCTTTGGCAAACGGTACGACACGAGGAAATGATTTCCCTCAAACACATTATGTTTGTATTACGGAATGGAAAAACATGTAGCGATTGAATACAAACTATGAACTTGTTCAATCAAGAGAGGCTTCATTGAGCATTGAAAAACGATGGAATGGGTTTGAAAACAACGCTTGATTACCTGATTTGTTTTAGTAAAGATTTGTTTCAGGATCGAGTAGAATGTAGTGTACTATTTTATTGTACACCAACATTGTTACACAGCTCTCTTTTGCAATAAAGATTTATTTGGTGTAAGAAGATAAATATGAAAATGCGGAGGCTTTTATTTTTCCACTTTTATTTTATTTTCCTGTCAAACATACTTACGTGTATGTTACCATTTTCTCCACTATTTACAATAAGAACAAAAATATTACGTACTTATATAAAATATACTTGCCCACCGGCGTGCGTGAATGACCAGATATGAACATGATCGAGGCAAATTAGAAGCATGTAAGGCTCGTACCGCGCTGGCGTTCTGTTGTAATCCAATCTCCACTATAATTAATGCATGCACAGTTGGTTCTTGTAACTATTAGATAATACGTCTGAGAATCGTTAGAATGAAGCCTCAACAACGCAAAACCCAGTTCAACAGACATAGATGAATAGTTTCGGATGATAGCTACTGAATTCATTGCATTCAATTCGGGAAATATTGAAGGGCTTTCAATTTGGCTCTGCCCGGCTTCCACGCCATCAATTTAATATTGGACGTAGAAAAGAAGCCATTTACTCCAATTTGGTGAGTGATTTGATTTGACGTTTCATTTCAGGGTATATTTTTAAACGCAAAAGAACAGCGTGTCTTCAAATGCGTAGGCATAAATATTTGATTTTCATTCAGTTTCGACGACTTTATTCGTACTTACCTGAATATTATTGAAGGTATTTAAATCGGGACCATTTAAACATTGAAGTAGGTATAAACGTACAATTTAAGTACCTACTACAAAAACAGTGAATCTTCTTAAGAAAATCTTGCAAAATCAGATTTCTTGGAAACATAACGTGTACAAGGAAACTATTTCCCGATGCCAATCATAAAAAAGCCACAACAAAATACAATCATGTCCGGGGCGAGTGGGTACTTCGGCCACAACACGCATGACCCCTGCTTTACGGCCTCATTTCTTGCTCCGACGTCCGTCAAATAGCCGGGCAATCAATCGATTGCTCGGAGCAAAGTCGCTGCTACAATTTATAGCTATCAGGAGAACAAAGTTGGTAACAAACATAGCTCGCTGATGAATTTGTATGCCGCCTGCGAGTTAGCGGTGAGATGGGTTGCAAGGAATAAGCGATAGCGGTGGTTGAGAGTTTCAGACTTGACCTGAATTGGTTATAGTGACAGGTTATTACAGGTTTTGATATATCATCAACATCATCATTATCATTTCGTATCGTTCTTCTTATGATCATCTTCACCGAAAACACCGAATTTTCATTTTAATTTAAACTAATTTTTTCTCATGTCTCAGCTTCACAATCTGAAACATTGAACGATCTAGTTATGGAGACTCAAATATCTACAGTGTTCCGTGATTGCACAGCAATGTACACCATCAGGTACATGACTGTGCAATCCACCAAAGTGAAGATGAGCGAAGACGAGAGAGAATTGACCAACCCATTGATTGAAAACCGCGTCTGTTTTCTCTCCTGTGATTGGTCGAATCTAGTACGTTACCGCGTTGTCTCTCCGCTCATCTCAGCTTTGAGTCTCAGAATACCCGCAGTCCTCCCATCGCTTGACCCCCACACTGGAGACGTGAGCCGCCAATAAATGCGGCCACTCAGTTAAATGGACCACCCGAAGGCCAGGCCTCAGGCCAATCGGACTAATCTAACTTTTTTCATGTTAAACTTTAAAGACTTAACTACGAGACGCTACTTTATACTATACTTGGCTACTTTTACCAACTTTCTTTCTCTGTTAGCTATTCCAATTTTGTAGCAGAATTTGCAAATGGAGTTTCTACTGGGGTGGGAGAAATTCAATTAAGTGCAGTTTTGCGTCAGCGATAAAAAGAACATGTTTACAATTAATTGTTAAGCTTAGTTTGTTCTGTTTTAACTAATCAGACTTATTCTTAATACTAGCTTCTGCCCGCGACTTCGTACGCGGATCCTGTTGCTTTTGCCAGCGACACCGGGTTCGTCAAAATCGAAGATCTGAAACGTCGAATTCTAAGAGCCTGGGGATGGGAAAATAACGGATCTTTCCCACCTGAGCAACACATACCGTTTGGTTCTTTTTGCCATTTAACAGCTTCACAAAAAGTATGATCTTGAACCATACCTCCGGAATATGTGGAGTATTTAATCATAGGAGTATACGTAAATGAACTCCGTTTCTAATCAACGCAAGGAAGGTCGTCATGCCCTGAGAGACACCCGATTCTTCAGATGTTATCGACATTCTGTTCAGAGAATGTTCTTTCTCTCTCACATTCTAACAGATTATGAATATTTTGTTGTGTGCGTGTTTGGGGCAATGTATGATAATCTCGAGCAGCAGTTAGTCGCGCATCACGTTCATCGCTCGTTTCAAAAGACCTGTTAGTAGATGTGCGAATACGCTGAGAACTCAAGCGCAATTCTCCATCCGTGAACGCAGTCAGGCATCTATTCTTCACTGGTCTCTAGAGACCTGGATGTAGATGCAGAATGGAGCAAGTTGCAGCCTGATGTTCTCGAACAGCATCAAGTCTGTCCTGACGCTCTTCGGTAGATTCTTGGGATCTTATGATTCTTAACCTTTTAGCTCCTTTGGAACATTGGGAAAGGTTTGACCTCTTTCTAGGCATGGTTATAGTTTTGTTGTGAAGATACCTGGTGGCGTACCATGACGTCTTAAAGCAAGATTGTTTTAATCTTATTCCAGAGTGAGAAAGAGATGGCGCTAGACGTTCTCTATAGCTCCGTCTCTTTCCCACTCTGGAATAAGATTAAAACAATCTTGCTTTAAGACGTCATGGTTACCCCCCTGATCAATTAAAATCTAAGTGCCCTGCGTTACCGGGTAGGCTACCGAGTCACGAAGATAAATGGAAAAGGGAATTAAACACTCAAATAACATAAGCCCGAAGACATATTTATTCGATAAAATGAGTTTTGGTCAGTAGAGTAAAAAGTCCTAAACTGTTACCGCCTTAACCGCGTGGAGGTACTCCCAGTTTTTGTTATTTTATAATTTTATTATACAGTGCTTGACAATAAAATGATTATTATTATCTCCTTTATTCATTAAATATCTTACTTAATACATTTTTAAATATTTCGTCGAAAACATATAAAAACATTTAAAAATATAAAAAATAGAGATCCGCCGGTGTCGGGAGCAGGGTCCAAGTCACCGGTGGTTAGGGTTGCAGAGACAGGAACCTCGTCACATTGCGAGCCGTATCGAGGAGTACTGCCTTCTGAATCAGGCCCTTGATCCAACCGCCTAAAGAGAGCTTCGACAGATGTTCGTCGAGGCTCTTGGCTATCAGGCCATTGGCCGTCACGACAATCGGCACAATGATAACCGAGTTCATATTCCACATGTCGCGAACCTCGTGTGCCAAGTCGAGATACTTAATTTGTTTCTCTTTCTCAGCTTTCACGAGGTTCTCGTCATGATAGTAACATCGATTATCATTACGCGGCGCGCTGATCGGTCTATCACCACTATGTCAGGCTTATTGGCGACAATAGTCCTGTCAGTAATGATAGACTGATCCCAGTACAGCGTGACATGGTCTTTCACGAGAACTGGGTCGGGCACATACTTGTAGTACGGTACTTCTGATTCCACAAGATTAAATTTCAAGGCAAGTTGCTGGTGAATAATCCTGGCTACTTGATTGTGTCTGTGCAAGTACTCGCCGTTAGCTAGACGCGAACAACCAGAAATAATATGTCTGATGGACTCACCTTATTATTATTATCTATATATCTATATATCTATATATATATACATATAATAAAAGAGTAAAAAAGCTGTGTCTGTACATTGAATATATTTAAAAAATAATAATTGAAGGGGGTTTAGAAACAGTAATAGAGTACGAATCCAAAAAAAAAAGTATGTCTGTTTGTCTGTTTGTCTGTTTGTCTGTTTGTTTGTACACGCTAATCTTCGGAAGTACTGGACGGATTTGAATGATTTTTTTTTCGTTGTATAGATATTATGTCTGGGCAACATATAGGCTATAATTTATCTTGGAAACCTGAGCACCTGATGTAGAACCGCAACAGACCAGCTAAACTATAAGAGATACAAAAATGACACCATGGCAAAAATTGTTCCACGTGATGAGCATTTTCTGCTGAGAGAATAAATTTGAAGATCTGGAACACCTGATGTGGAACTCCAAGAGCCCAGTTATACCATAACACATATAGGAATGACGTCTTAGCAAAAGTTGTTCAATCTGATGAGCACTCTCTGTTGACTTATAAAAATCGAAGATCTGGGACACCTGTCGTGGAACTCCAATAGCCCAGCTACACCATACCACATATAGGAATGACGTCTTAGCAAAAGTTGTTCAATTTGATAAACACTCTCTGTTGATTTATAAAAATCGAAGATCTGGGACACCTGTTGTGGAACTCCAAGAGCCCAGCTACACCATAACACATATAGTATAAGTCAACAGGAAATGCCCATCAGACCGAACAACTTTTGCTAAGACGTCATTCCTATATGTGTTATGGTGTAGCTGGGCTCTTGGAGTTCCACAACAGGTGTCCCAGATCTTCGATTTTTATAAGTCAACAGAGAGTGCTCATCAGATTGAACAACTTTTGCTAAGACGTCATTCCTATATGTGTTATGGTTTAGCTGGGCTATTGGAGTTCCACGACAGGTGTCCCAGATCTTCGATTTTTATAAGTCAACAGAGAGTGCTCATCAGATTGAACAACTTTTGCTAAGACGTCATTCCTATATGTGTTATGGTATAACTGGGCTCTTGGAGTTCCACATCAGGTGTTCCAGATCTTCAAATTTATTCTCTCAGCAGAAAATGCTCATCACGTGGAACAATTTTTGCCATGGTGTCATTTTTGTATCTCTTATAGTTTAGCTGGTCTGTTGCGGTTCTACATCAGGTGCTCAGGTTTCCAAGATAAATTATAGCCTATATGTTGCCCAGACATAATATCTATACAACGAAAAAAAAATCATTCAAATCCGTCCAGTACTTCCGAAGATTAGCGTGTACAAACAAACAGACAAACAGACAAACAGACAAACAGACAAACAGACAAACAGACATACTTTTTTTTTTGGATTCGTACTCTATTACTGTTTCTAAACCCCCTTCAATTATTATTTTTTAAATATATTCAATGTACAGACACAGCTTTTTTACTCTTTTATTATATGTATATAGATAGATATAGATAACAGAAAAGTATTAAGAATTACGTTAGTTTTAGTGAAATAGTTTTTATTTTATATTTTTATACAAACACAACACCCTTAAATTCACGCCTTTTTCTCATACATGTACATATTATGCCATGCAGAAACAAAAGAACGTCGCGCCACCGGCTACGATCGTTATATACCTACTCCTTATTTGCTATAGTAAACAGTGGGGTAAATGGTAACAAGCACGTAAGTATGTTTGATTGGGGAATAAAATTAAGAAGGACAAATGAAAACCTTTGCATTTTCATATTTGTCTTCCACCTATTAAACCATTATTGCAAAAGAGAGCTGTGTAACAATCATCATCTGCCGAGCCTTTTCCCAACTATGTTGGGGTCGGCTTCCAGTCTAACCGGATGCAGCTAAATACCAGTGTTTTACATGGAGCGACTGCCTATCTGATCTCCACAACCCAGCTAATACTGAGTAATACGATACCACTTGGTAAGACTGGTTGTCAGACTTTTTGGGCCATTGACTACCTGTACCGACTGTCAAAGATGGACAAATGACCGCCGGGGTCCAACAGCTTAACTGTGTTACAATGCTGGTGTACAATACGAGTATAGTAGTATATATTACATTCTACTCGAAAACTGGTTCTTTTCGCACTACAATTAGGTTCAAAATGCAGTGTATTTCACACACGTGCGTTTTTGCTATTTTTTCCACACGTGTGCGGAAAGCAAAATTGCCACAGATAACTATACAAATATACTTAGTCCAAGTTGGTTCAATGCATAATGCATGTTTTTTTTTTAATCTCGAAAAAGCGATCAACGTCTTTCTTTGTAAACATTTTTTGAATATTCAAATTGTTTATAAATTCAATATCATGGATAAACATGACTATTTAAAACTAATATTTACTTTTATAAACAAGTAAACATTTATTTGTGTTCTAAATTCAAAAAATTATAAAAAAATACTATTTTTTATATGAGGATGTATAACGGCTCCCTTTGCCTCTTCTTCAACCTGGCGAAAGCAAAGCGCGGAAAAAAATAAAATTTAAATCATAGTCTCGTAATAATTCATGACACGGATATTTTACAATCTTTTATTTTATTTCTTCAAAAGTGTATTGAAAAACGTCGTTTGATACACGTGGACATTTGTTATTGCAGTTTTCGGCTCAAAAACATCCTCGCCTACGGCTCGTGTGCTAATACCACCTTGAACTACAATAACAAACTTTCTCCACTTGTATCAAAATGTACTATACTAAAACAAATCAGGTAATCAAGCGTTGTTTTC
Organism: Xestia ashworthii; assembly: GCA_950022955.1. Lineage (NCBI taxonomy): Eukaryota > Metazoa > Arthropoda > Insecta > Lepidoptera > Noctuidae > Xestia > Xestia ashworthii. Next base: position 23,944,711 of record OX465558.1, on the reverse strand, counting down.
AAACCCATTCCATCGTTTTTCAATGCTCAATGAAGCCTCGCTCGATTGAACGAGTTCATAGTTTGTATTCAATCGCCACATGTTTTCCATTCCGTAATACAAACATCATAAGTTTGAGGGAAATCATTTTCTCGTGTCGTACCGTTTGCCAAAGGGCACGAAATACGAAATATTTGAAGATTGTATTTTTTACATAATATGGTATTTTCCACTACAATAATTTACAACGTTATTTTAGTAGGTAAACCCTAAAAGCCGATATAGGTAAAGAGATAATTTAGGATTTTAGAAGAATTATGTACAACCTAGATAGGTAGCAGTTAGCACACACATTTTAGAATGAATTTCTAGAACATAATAAAAGAAAACATAAAGCGGTTGATATGATTTACTTATAGGAATTACAACTAGACCAATTTGTAAATCAAACATTTTCTCAAGGTATGCATTTATTTCGATTGGATTAGAGTATATCTAGGTTCCCAAATACATATTTTGAATGAACACTGATTTAAACAAGAGTTATGAGAAAAAAAAGTTTTCTAAAGACATTTTAAATTTCTCATATCTCGTCTTCATATCATTGTCCTTTCAAAATATATATTTGGGAACATAGATATTATGTAATCCGATCGAAATAAAATAATACACACTACCTTAAGAATATGTTTGATTTACAAATTATATTGGTATTACGTTTGTATGAAAGACGCATGCTCCGCCGGCCCCTTAAGTAATACGAATTACAAGATATGCTAAGCCTCCACGTTATGGCCATGCAGTTATTTGGAAAGAACGTGTGTTAAAATTTTAGATTTTAACAGCCAAAAACGTAAGTATAATAAAAACACAAACATTACAGTATCGACGCGCTACTGAAAGGGTAGGTACCGCATCGTCTAGGGCAGTGCAGTAGCAATATTTCGTTCATTAAAATCTTCACTGGTTATAGTATTCTTGAAGGGTTGGGTGTTTAGTTTGAACCACAGAGTACTTTTATATTGGATTGAACGGACCAAATAGAATGGACTGCGGTCCGTTCAGACGTAGACAAACAATGTTAACTGATGTTGAGGTTTTTTCTAGAATCTGGCAAACGAAAGTAGAGACTGAAAAAGCGCGGCAAAGGAGATATTTTTTTTTGGGCCCAGCTGGTCCTTGCATTTATTATTCATAATAACACAAAAAAAAGTAACCATTTTACTATAGTAACAAACGAAATATTACGTAGAAATGAAAACGGAATCCTGAAATCATATTAAATGAGCTATGTTATGATATATAGTTATTAAAGCTTTCCGGCAAATAAAAATCAAACTGACCGAAGATCTATGGGGAATGTCTATCAAAGTTTGTACATCCATACTTGAGACAATAGCCCCATACTTAGCTTTAATTTTTAATCTATGTGTAGACCAAGGAGTTTTTCCTGATTTAATGAAATACAGTAAAGTCATACCTCTTTTCAAATCCGGGGACAGTAAAGATACTAACAATTATAGACCTGTATCCGTGTTGCCAGTTTTTAGCAAGGTTTTTGAAAAAGTAATGCTTGATCAAATGCTCTATCATTTTAACACCAACAGAATCTTACATGATCAACAGTATGGTTTCACCAAGGGACGTTGTACAACTGACGCCGGTGTAACCTTATTAAAGCACATATTTACTGCGTGGGAAGAGTCCCAAGATGCCATAGGATTTTTTTGTGACCTCTCCAAAGCGTTTGATTGCGTAAATCACGACACATTACTTTTGAAACTTGAGCATTACGGACTGGGTAAACTTGCACTTAGTTTGGTAAGATCATATTTGAATGATAGAAAACAACATGTTCAGATAAAGGGTGTTAATTCACAGGGTTTAAAAATAAAAATGGGGGTTCCACAAGGCTCAATATTGGGTCCTTTCCTCTTTCTAGTATATATAAATGATCTACCCTATTTATTGAAAAACCAACCTCAAAATATGGTGTTATTTGCTGATGACACTTCCTTAATTTTTAAGATAAACAGACGGGCACAAAATTTAGATGACGTGAATAATGCCCTACTTCAGGTCCAAAATTGGTTCACAGCAAACAATTTGGTATTAAATGAAAAAAAAAACCAAATGCATAAGATTTGCTTTACCGAATGTTAAGGGTAGTGATTGTGATATATTATTGAATAATGAGAAACTTGAATTCGTAGATAAAACGGTTTTCCTGGGGCTTACGCTTGATTCAAGGCTACAATGGGGTTCTCATTTAACATCTCTTGCGGGGCGGCTAAGTTCAGCAGCATATGCCATTAGAAAAATCCGTCAATATACTGATGTAGATACCGCTAGACTGGTCTATTTTAGTTACTTCCATAGTATAATGTCTTACGGTATTTTGCTATGGGGACGGGCTGCAGATATTGAGTCTATATTTATTCTGCAGAAAAGAGCCATCAGAGCTATATACAGCGTGTTAGGTTAAACGAGGGACATATTGAGGGAAGGTATTCAGTATTCGATTCTCAATCCAAATATGTAAAAAACCTATAACCTTATTTTTTGACATAATTGTCTAATTAAATACATTACTCATGGACACCGAGCGCGCAAGTAGGTGTCACGCGGCAAAACACGTGCCGGTCCTGAGCTCCGTGCGCAAATTCCGCCCCTTTGCTTTGTGTCCCCGATGCACCGACAGGGCACACCCCCGCGCCACCCCGCGCCACCCCGCGCTCACCTCAGTGTATGCGCGAGCGCCGTTACTTCCGCATGTCTATTATTACGTTACCGCGTATCGCATTTAACAAACAACCCCGCTTACTTCGCGATATTAAGAGTGTCCTGTAAACGTGTTCTTTAATAACCAAAAATTACGTCATATCATTATTCCACTGAAGAATATTGCGATTATGGTTCGTGTTTAAGTGTTATCTAGTGATATTGTGCGAGGAACCGTTAATTATTATGCAAGGTGTCAATCAACGACTGCGAACATTCGGTCAGTACCTAGTTACCTAGATATTTGCCTGTCTAAAGCCAGATTTAAAGAATGAAGGGAAAATGGATTATACCTAGAAAGGTCATTGACCCGCACACATGTTCTGCGATATGCGCATGGCGCACACGTTGCGAAACTTAGGCGAAGTTTTTGGTATGGATCTATCTGTTATGTATTAGTGTTTTCTTTTTGTTCATATGTTTATTAGTATCATGTAAGCATGGACTATTGCGGGTTTGAATAAGTCCCTCGTTTAAACTAACATACTGTATAATCTTCGTAGGCGCGATTCTCTAAGGGAACTGTTTAAGGGAATTGGCATTATGACGGTACATTGTCAATACATTTACGAAAACATAATGTACGTTAGAAAAAATTTGCATCTTTTTGGTAAAAGAGGTGACAGACATAATTACAGTATTAGAAATAGGGACCAATTAGTTCAGCCAGGCTTTAGACTCGCTAAAGTAGACTCATCTTTCATGGGGTACTGTTTGAGATGCTATAATAAAATTCCACAAAGTATTCTTGAACTGAATGAGACGAAATTTAAAACATGCATTAAACGCACACTATGTAAAAAAGCATATTACAAGTTGAGCGATTATATCGCTGATAAAAATGCTTGGCTTAATGCTGGTTCTGCTCCACATGGACAGGGGCGCAAAAATTGATAGCATTAAATGATATAGTTGGAGCTGCTGAAGATTGTACTTTACTATCTTTGCATTGTATAGATTCAATGTTAGTATTATATAATCGCATAGCCCATATTGTGTGAGTACTATGTACTAGTAAGCTATCATTCACTGGAAACCTACGGCAGTTCTTGACTTGAATGTGCCCTGGCGGTTGAGAGTATGTCATGCTCACTCAAATGTCTCGCTGATGGTGGCGCGTGTGTCGGACCATTTAGTTCCCTTCAAAATGGTTGAGCTGAATGGTGCTGATCCATGCGTCATGTGCGTGAACGGGCGCTGTCAGTTGTGACTGGTCATCTCTTAGTCGCCATGGTTTATTTGAATTAATTATTTTGTTTTTGAGTTGTATTTTGTTTTGGTTTTGCTATGGACACTTTTAACGTGCACATCTTGCTACATTGTTCTCACATAATATACCATCTCAACATGAATGATGTAACCAAGATTTTGTAACAATATTTTGATTTAAAAGAGTGTCCATGGAGTTTCTTGCCCGTTCTTCTCCATAGAGATCTACGCTAGGGAATGGGCAACTACAGTACTTTAAGTCGGTTATATTTTTTGCCAAAAGTTTTACACTTGCTCGCTTCGTTATTTTCTTACGCCATCCATTTTTAAATAGTGATTTCATAATAATTGTCGTATCGGCAATGTGAGAATCTGCAAGATACGCGTTTGCAGAAATAGATTTAAATAAACAAACTGAAATGATGGGTTACATAATTGTTCATGTTGCTGGTGTACCTATTTCAAAGATTTTGTTGATCGAAAACTTGATTACTTTCACAGCGGCATAAGTGGCCGTCTGGCGGTGCGGAGGTCACTTCGAATTCATACTTTGAGACACAGAGGGCACGATAAGAGGTGGAGCTTAGGTCGTAATGAGACTAAACTTCACACCTTACAGCCGTATAAATTATAAGCATAATAACGGATGTTTTTACGACTCTAGAAGAAAAAACACGTGAGAACATTAAATTGAAATAAAAGACAGAAAAATGTTTTAATATTCTTGAAATGATTGAGCTGATATGGTGGCGAATGACGTATATTTATTAGATCTAGTGCCAATATGGCGTCTATTGTGCAAGACTTGGTAATGTCCAAACACCGAGCATCGCCACTGGCTGCCAGAAAACATAAACAAGAATTTATTCTGTTTCCTGACTTAGTCGGAGGAAACATACAGAGCGGTAACATGTGCTGTCCCTCCAATAGAGTAATAAGTAATATACTAGCGTTTTCAATAGTTTGGCATTAGATTCATAGTCCTCCTGTTCTTATACGACTCATCATATCTTCTTCCTCTAGTTCTCTGTTTATAATAGTCGTCATCTCAGAAATAATATCCTTTCTAGCTACATCATCATTTATACAGTTCATCCATAATTAATTTGGTCTTTTCGCATCGTCTTGCTTGTCTATATGCTGACAAATTACAAACTTGGGGCATTAAAATTGTTGATGGAATGTACCATCAAGTATTAAATGGCAAGACGAATATCTAATCAATGTCTTTTTAACCCCCGACGCAAAAACGACGGGGTTTTATAAGTTTGAAGTGTCTGTGTGTGTGTTTGTGTGTCTGTCTGTGGCATCGTAGCTCCCGAACGGATCAACCGATTTTGATTTTGTTTTGTTTTGTTTGAAAGGTGATTTAGTCGGGAGTGTTCTTAGTTATGTTTGATAAAAATCGGTCCAAGATGGCCGCCGCTACAAAATGGCGGATTACATATTTATTCAACAACTCCCTCAATATGGGTATCAAATGAAAGGGCTTGAGTAATAGAACACTATACGCTATAATAAATTACAACACCAAGATGGCTGCCATCATAAAATGGCGAATTTATTTTTTTAACAACGCCCTCAGTCATCATCATCATCATCATCATCATCATCAGCCTATAATGTTCCCACTGCTGGGGTACGGCCTCCTCTCAATGAGAGGGAATGGGTAATGGTATCAAATGAAAAAAAAACTTGAAATTATGACCCAATGTGTCGACTGTCGGCGATGTTTTAAATTTCGAATTTAATGTAACTTGTTATTACTGAGCTGAAAAAGATACTGTATACAAAATTACTTTTATTTACAGAATATGATGTGTTGTAGTCTGTGCCAAATCCTTTCTCCCTCTTTAAACGGTTTATTTTCGTAACTTATTTATATGCTAAGTATCGAAACTTGTGCCTCGCCTACGAGCCCCGGCCATTAGCATCACATATTCGTAAGTGAGCGAAATTGAATTACCAAAGTGAATTTTGTTAGTTGTAACTGAGTTTAATTAAGTTAAAAATACAGTTAAACTTGGAGGGTCTTGCTCGACAGCAGTTAACTCAAATTAAACGCTGGGTTCACTGTTCAGTTTGTGGTTAGCGTCCAAATTAGTTTTAGTCTGTGTTTTTGTTCTTATATGTAAACTTAAAGACATATTAGTTGTACCTACGAAACAGTGTCTACTTTTGAAATAATTTAAAACATAAAGTGTCGTTGAAGTTGACTGCCTGGTTGGTCTCTTGTTTGTAAGCGCGAATATTGTGCATGAGGTCCTGGGTTAGGTTCGGTTATTAGGTTCTACCATTAGGACTATGCCTGGGTTTGTGCCCGGTTGATGGTAATAGGCTTGAACCCTATTATATAGAAATTAAACATAGCTGGCAAATGTGGGTGTACTTTAGCTACACCTCTGCTTCGCTCTTCACGGATTACTGGTGTGATGTTATGTTCAAAAAATAATTAGCAGCTCGTGTCAGAACTTAGAAACGGTCACAATTAGAATATAAATATTCAACTGATATCTGTTGCATTTCTCATTGAATTTCAGACGAGCAAGAGCCGACGATGTTTCAGGATCAATACCGATATCCTAGATTAGAACTAAAAGAGAGAAAATATGTCTAGGAACGACCTTCATAGTTACGTTTTCAGGTTAACGGTAATGTGAATTTAAAGAGGGGTCCATGGCTACGTGACAAAACGCCAGTCCCGTACGTTACATTCCTGTATCTGTGTAAAGATATTCCACAGCTCTCCATGGCGACGAATACGCCGCGCGCCGGGCGCGATGCATGCACATACTAAGTGATCCGCCGGACGTCATCCCGCACAAACTATCACGTTACTGTGTCTTTTGTAAACGGAATTGTATAAGATTTTATTTTGAATCTGCTGGATTCAAAGAAGGACAAGACTCGTCGACGAAGCGACTCACGAAGCTGGGCTGGGGGTGGTTTATGGCGATTTTTAAAGAGATTCTGATATTAGAGTTTATCAACGTTACACAGTACCTACTTCTCTGATCTTCGCTTGCCCACGTTGGTCTGTGGATGTTTGTTTATCTACCCATTACCGAGTTTCCTTTTTAGCCGTTCATAATTTGTAGATCTTTGACAGTTGTTACAGGTCGTTGGCCCGAAAGTCTCAAACCAGTCTACCCAGTAACCTCCACAAAGGTCTGATAGGCAGTCGCTCCATATAAAATACTGGTATTCAGCTCCGGCTAGACTGGAAGCCGTCTCCAACATAGTTGGCTTACCATGAGCTGATGGACGCTGCCTGCCTTTCTCTCTGTTGCATGTGAAACCATAACTTCCGATTGATTTGTTGGGTTTACAGATGAGGCTTGTACTCAAGTACCTTCCTCCCAGTATCGTCAGTCGATCAGTTATATCTAAAAATATAATGTGAGATCTTTCATGAGGCTGTAAATTTGTAAAAGCAGTGTCAATATTTCTTCCACGTTTCTCATTTCCTGTATATCTTATTGGATTAACAATAAACTTGAGTCAACTGAGTACTTCATAATATTAATTATGTTATTTGAAGTGGGTTCAGAGAAATAATTTATTATCATTTATTTGGCTTACCGTAATTACAGACAACTAATCTTTTACTTCTTACTTCTTATACTTCCGCCACTTATTCAGGCTTCTATTACCTATTTATTACACAATTTACATACCCAAATTCGAAACGTATTTTTCACAGTGACAGACACAAAAATATGGGGATTGATTCTAGAGATCTGTTGAAAAAATCAGTACTATCGCCATAAACTGTTTTTTTTTTTAAATTCAGACAATGATTAACATTACCAACGTTAACCTCATTGAAATGCGTAAAAAACATTATATCTATTTATACACTTCTGCCTGTGCTATACGCCGTAAAACTCTTCTACCGCCACCTAAGACATCATAAGGCGCCATTCGTTAGCTATGTTTGAAGTTAAAAAACTACGGCGATTGTTAAAGTAGCATTTAATTACATTTTTATGAGACTGTCGCGTGGTTTGGTTTCGGGAGAATATGGAAGCAGGACGAAAGGTTCGCTTCTGTTGTTAAATAGTGTCGTTATTGTTTTAATTAATTTAGATCAGGTTTTCGTCTGGCTTCGTATGACAGTCGACGCAATTAATGCTGCAATCTAGTCGTGATTAATTTCTATAGAATATAACCAAAGATTGTACATAACTCATAGAATTGCCGCTAAAGCATGGTCTTTAAACGTCATCACGTTTAAAGAGCATGCTTTAGCGGGAATTCTATGAGTCATATGGATGTCGCTGGTCAATCGAATAACACGCCGTATTACATAAAAGCGCCCCGGATTGAAAAACGTCGCTGCTATGTAATGTGGTGTCTTCACGTTCAGTCGGATTACAATTCGGCGGAAATAAAGTACGCCGCATTGAATGAACACTTCGCGTTCGTCAAAGCGGCGTAAACGTGCCGCCCAAATACAAACGGGAGCATCGTCGATACGCCGCCGCTTTGATCGGTACTTGGGGCACCCGACGTTAGGTTTGGTTAGGTTACTATAAACCCTGCAGACAGAAATAGGAGCCCCGCACAGCGGGACTACGTCGACTACGTCTTTTTTCGAAATTTTCAGTATTTAATTCGGTCGTTTTTTCATGCTGATAATAAGGCTAAACGTTGGACGCCGCTTTGTCTAACGTACTGCACCACAATCCGATTGAACGTGAGGATGCCTTATTAACTACATAACGGCGACGTTTTTCAATCCAGCGCGCCATTATGTAATACAGCGTGTTATGCGGATTGGCTGCGATATGGACATTGACTGCAACATCGTCTTGTCTGCCAATGTAACTGTAACTAACTCAAGGAAACATGAGGCACACAAGCGTGTCACCTTGGGTCGCAAACGCTTCCGCGTCCGTAAACCATATTAGGCCGCTGCCGAACTTTGCTAAATAAAAACTCATTACGGGAAGCTACTCCTCTGAGGGTTGAACGCGTAAATTACTCCCCCCTTGCTACTCGCGAGGGTAGTTATAATGAATTCTAATTTATGGCCGCCATGATGACGAGCTTTTTACAGAGAGGTGACGCCGACGGTTTATGGAGATGTATCGGGTTTCCGAAGGTATTCTGTTTGTGTATATATAATGATTGAGGGGTGAGATGAAAGCTGTGCGGTAGGATACATAATGATTTGCGGAAATACAGGAGGCAGGTTTGTTCCCTTCGTTGTAAAATATTGATTTATAATGGTAATTTTTTGACAAAATTGTTTTTTTTTAAAGTAAAACTACTGCCTAGTATTTTTTTTGTGCGAAATTTCATCATCATTTCAGCCGAAAGACGTCCGCTGCTGGATCTCCTCCAAGTGTCGCCACATTGACCGGTGCCGTGCGACTCGCATCTGACGGATTCCCGCAACCTTCACCAGGTCATCGGTTCAGCTAGTGAGAGGTCTTCCAACAACGACAGACGATGACGTTCGAAATTTGAACTGAGAGAAATTTTATAGGAAAATTGTTGTGTGAACATTACGATTTTACTATATTTTTTGTTCATTCTAGATAATCCGTGTCGACTGTTGAGTTAAATTCACAGCTCGTTTCGCTTGAAACTCAGATTTATAAAAACACTCCAAAATATTTGTACAACCTGAAAACAACAAAATATTTCCTGCTCTTACATAACAGTACCTACTACACAAACGCTTGTCCTTGGGAAAAGTTCAAGGCCTCGACTGTAAAGCGAAATCTCGCATGACACACAACGAGAGCCCAGGTGCAGGTGCCAGCCAATTCAGGGTATTCAATAAGCAAAACAACAACTGTATACAACCTGCCTTGTATCATAGTACATGTACACACGAATTTCCCACAGCTACGCGCTACAATAGAATTAAATGTACCTACGGTGGGGAAGATTCTCAAAGTTTATTGCTTTGATGTCCTTTTTACGTTTGGGGTCCAATATAAAGAGATTTAACAAACTAGCACCGGGAATCTACCCTCGGGATTGCATGGATATTAATTAGTTGAAGAAGAAGATTATTCATTAATTAGCTACTTTAATTAACATTGAGTCATGTTCTGACTGCCGGGTGAATGCAAGAGGTCCCGGGTTCGATTCCCGGATCGGGTGTACTATTAGGCTCTGCCTAATCCTTCGGGGATTACAGTCGTGATGATATATCTAATGTATAATGTCCTCTGACAACGACATGTCATGTAACTGGTAAACTTCCAAAGGCTTCTCAAATTACCTCTACTCTACCGACATTATCTCTTAAGAATTTAAAACTCTCTGATTAGTGGGATGCATAGCAAGATCATACTGATACTATTAGCTTACGTCATCCCACTGCTGGGCAAAGGCACCACCTCCCCATGACTACGACTTCCAAGTTTTCGATCCAGGGCTAAATCTGCAGCATTGGTCGTTGGTTCACATGAGGACTATGCAGATCAGTGTCTGAGATGGTCTTTTGAAGAAAGAACTACACAGATTTGAGTGGACTTGTCCATTCAGTGCAAGCATTTGTCTGTTATCGTGTAGCTCGACTTATAACTCAAGGAGCTCAACGAAACGACGAACAATACCAAAGAAAGGACATTTGGGTGGGTCGCTTATAGTACTCAAACTGCCAGACAGTCATTAAGTAAAAGATACACATCAATACACATCAAGAAACTGTTGAATTACAGTTTACTCCGAATGCCTGTTGCCTTCCGAGAAGCTCTTGTTGTTGCTGAAAACAATAATGGTGACGGGGCTGACGGAATAAATGTTCCTGAACATCAATAAGAAATTTAATTTAATTTCACATGTTTATCTGCTATTGGTTTTAAATAGCCTGTATTTAAAACCAATAGCAGATAAACATGTGATCTTCCGTGATTTTTCATTATTTTGAGCTCCAACGGTATCACGAAATTCACGGAAGGTATCCCATCAGTGACTATTAAAACCGTGAAAGCTTAAAACAGTATTGGTTGTTAATTTATGAACAAACAGCTTGTAATCTTCTTCCGAGCACAAGTAACCATTTTAGCACAAGGAAATATGTATACTTATTTACACAGGATCGTTAGTTCGCCTCTTCACAGTAAAACTTTGCAAGTCAAAGACGGTTTTAGTTAGTTTACATTTCAGATAATTTAAGTTGTATGTTAAGAATTATTCTAAAATATTTAAAAAAGTTTGTTTTATAGCAAAGTCACGTTACTTAAGTTCTAAAATTAAAAACAGCAATAACATAATTAAAATGACATGGAACATTATTAATAGCGAAACGGGAAGGTCTTGCAACCGAAATAGTGACTACAGCCTTGCTATCGGCGATACAATTTTAAATTCAGACACACAAGTTGCCACAGCCTTTGAAAATTTCTTTGCGGATATTCCCGTATCGACTACTAAATCGCTAAACTCGTCACCTGCTGCTGCCGAGGCTTTACTAAGGGAAAATGTTTCAGTCTGTGATTCAGAATTTAATTTTCAACATGTCACATGTAAAGATATAATTAAAACTTTTCACACATTAAATGTTAAAAAGACCGCCGATCTATGGGGTCATTCTGTGGACGTTGCTAAGTCCATTATAAACATTGTAGCTCCTTCTTTAGCTGTTATATTTAACGATTGTATTGACCGTGTTGAGTTTCCTGATCTAATGAAATATAGTAAAATAATACCATTGTTCAAATCGGGTAGTACATCGGACCCCACTAATTATAGACCCATTTCAGTACTACCCACATTTAGTAAAATTTTTGAAAAACTAATTTTAGAACAAAGGAAAGATTTTTTAATAAACACAAGTTATTGCATAACAAACAGTTCGGATTTACAAGGGGTCGTTCAACTACTGATGCCGGTGTTGAACTTTTAGGACATATTTATAATGCCTGGGAGGATAAATGCGATGCTTTGGGCATTTTTTGCGATTTGTCTAAGGCTTTCGATTGCGTTCTTCATGAAACATTAATCAGGAAACTACACCACTACGGAATCCGTAGTGCCTCTCTGGATCTTCTTACTTCATATTTGAGTGATAGGATTCAGAGAGTTGATGTTAACGGGAAAAGATCTCCCGGTTCCGTAGTTAGAATGGGGGTGCCCCAGGGCTCAATTCTCGGCCCGTTTTTGTTTTTGATTTATATAAATGACTTGCCTTACCTCATAAAGGATAACCATGACATAGTATTGTTTGCAGATGACACTTCTCTTTTATTTAAACTCAAACGCCAGGAAATAGTTACGGACGATGTTAATAGCGCCCTGGCAAAAGTCGTTAATTGGTTTAATGTCAATAATCTACTACTAAATGAGAAAAAAACGAAATGTATTAAGTTTACGATACCCCACGTAAGACAAGTAGGAACTAGGGTACTAATAAAGGATGAAGAGTTGAAACTGGAGGATAACACAGTGTTCTTAGGCATAACTTTGGATGCCAAGCTTCAGTGGGGCCCGCATATAGATAAATTGTCAAAAAAACTTAGCTCAGCAGCATACGCCGTTAGAAAAATTCGTGATTTAACTGACTTAGAGACATCCCGTTTAGTTTACTTTAGTTATTTCCACAGCGTGATGTCGTATGGTATTCTCTTGTGGGGCAATGCCGCCGATATTCAGACAATATTTGTTTTGCAAAAAAGGGCTATTCGTTCTATTTATAAATTAAGTCCCAGATACTCGCTCAGAGAAAAATTTAAAGAGATTAATATTCTTACTGTGCCCTCTCAGTTTATTTATGAAAACCTTTTGTACGCGCATAAAAATATTGATTTGTTTAAAAAATACAGTGATATCCACAACATAAATACGAGGAACAAACACAAATTTGTTGTTCCTGCAACGAGGCTCAAAAAAATAGGGGGTACTTTCAGATGCCAATGTATACGTTTTTACAATAAACTTCCGAACCATATTCAGGCACTAAGCCTAAATAAATTCAAATCGTTTATAAAACGGAAGCTATGCCTGAAAGCCTATTATCATGTTAATCACTATCTCGAAGATAAACAGGCCTGGGATTAAGCTGCTCCAATGAAATTTGCTCTGTGAATGTCGAAATTTCAGACATCGCTGGTTTATTACTTATTCCTTTCTTTTATACACTGTGACATTGAATCATTTGACATGAATACTTAGTTCAGTATTTTATTATTTTTTTACTTTATTATTATTTTTTATTATTTTATGTGTGTGTATTTGACATTAATATTTACATTGTGACTGTGACATTTAATGACTTGACATGAATACTTAGTTCAGTATTTTATTATTTTTTACTTGGTTTTTTGTTTATTGTATGTGTGTATTTGACATAATATCGTATTTTTATTGACATTCGTTTTGTAAATTATTATTAATTTTATTTAATTATTGTGAATCTGAGGACCATGTGGGTCACATTTTGTGTTTTCTTTTTCTTCACGACTGTCTGGCAGTTTGAGTACTTTAAGCGACCTACCCAAATGTCCTTTCTTTGGTATTGTTCGTCGTTTCGTTGAGCTCCTTGAGTTAAAAGTCGAGCTACACGATAACTGACAAATGCTTGCACTGACTGGACGGGTCCACTCAAATCTGTATGGTTCTTTCTTCAAAAGACCATCTCAGACACTAATCTGCATGGTTCTCATGTGAGTTGAACAAGATTGTCTGGACTTTAAAAGAGACTATGACCTCTGAGTTTGTTTCGGCTGTTTCTTCTCAGAGTAGTCAGGTACGAAACACCGGCCCCATCTAGTTTAAAAAATAAGGACGTGTAAAAGTGTTTGTGAAAACCAATTTGCAAAATAAATATCATTTGTCATTTATCATTTATCATTAATGTAAAATTGCTAAAGTTCATTAGTGCTATCGTAATTAAGGTTTGGTATCTTTAAGACCCTTCCAATAGGTGTTCCTCATCCGTATTACTGCCTATGTCACGTTCTTTTTAGGGTTCCGTAGCCAAATGGCAAAAAACGGAACCCTTATAGTTTCGCCATGTCTGTCTGTCTGTCTGTCCGCGGATAATCTCAGTGACCGTTAGCACCAGAAAGCTGAAATTTGGTACCAATATGTATATCAATCATGCCGACAAAGTGCAAAAATAAAAATTAAAAAAAACATTTTTATTAGGGTACCTCCCCCAGACGTAAAGTGGGGAGCGATTTTTTTTTTAATTTTGACCCTGACGTGTGATATATTGTTGGATAGGTATTTAAAAATGAATAGGGGTTTTCTAAAATCATTTTTTGATAATATTAATATTTTAGGAAATAATCGCTCCGAAAGTCAAAAACAATGTGTCCCCCCCCCTCTAACTTTTGAACCATAAGTTTAAAAAATATGAAAAAAATCACAGAAGTAGACCTTTATATGAACTTTCTAGGAAAATTATTTTCAACTTGATGAGTTGAATAGTTTTTGAGTTATATAGCACTTTTTCAAAAAAACGCAAATGATAACTTTGTTTTTCATACAAATACTATGAAAAACAAAGTTATTTTTGCTGACGAAAAATGTTGGTATTTTTAATGGTCTGGGAAGCTACGGAACCCTACAGTGAGCGTGGCCCGACACGCTCTTGGCCGGTTTTTCTTTTGTAAGAAGGAATTAGTAATTAAATAACTGCTGATGTTCACACACAAAATACTAAAAACAGGTGAAATAAGCTCATAGAAAAATCGTTTTTAAAAACAAACTTTTAAATAAAGGCGTACGTCATATTCTTTCGTATTCATCTCAGTAGATCCATTTAATTGATACACATGTCATGTGAGTGGGTGTCAACGTAGTTCATCATTTTTGGGAGTCCGCCACATTGTATTTAGAATTACGTATTTTACCTGTATGTAAAATTCAATTGGATAGGGATAACTGTTTTAAAATTGAGTTGCAAGATTTGATCATAGTAAACATATAATGAAGAGACTTCCATTGTCAAGTAGGTTTAGCCATAATTGAATTTGAGGATACCTCATAAATAAATCTCACAACGTTCCTCAAATTCCACAATCACAACACTTCTCTAATCTAAAATGGAACAGACGATTGGATTTCGGCATAAAAAAATAATTGTACACACATACAAAAATCCAAAATTCAATTTGCCACCCCACACTTCCTTACCTGAATAAACTCATTTATTTTTCCCCTTACGTCTTTTCCGGAACTCATTGCCCGTATACAACCCTCCACTTCGAGTGGTGTGGTTACAACGGAAATGAAAGTGACAACATAAGAAAAAAGCGAAAACAGAATTATCGTCATAAGTAGATCTTGTTTTATTTATTGCCCATTTTGTCCAACTGCTGGGCAAATTACTCCCTGCATTCGTTCCAATGGTCACGATTCTGCTTTACTTCTTTCTAATGGTCAAAGAAGACATCTAAGTCATCCCGTGCATCTCCTTCGTGGTCTGCCAACAATCTATGTCGCTGTTCTAGAGCATCAATCCTTCCTTATAAATCAATATACCTTTAACCTAAATAATACCCGGGTTGCAAATATTCGCAACAGATTACGATACTACAGTACGTTCGGCGTACTAAAGGCAGTTACATCGCATCGCTGCCGGGCAAATATCTCAATTGGCATGAAGTTTGTACTAACATTATATAATTATAATAATGGAACAAAATTATATATTCTCTTAGGTTTTTGTTTTATTAAAAATAACAAGAATAATGTACCCAGGATTTTGTAACAGCTAACATGGTTCAAAAGAGAGTCTAAGTTTTAGAACCGGGCAACTTACTTGAACTTTTTGAATATAGATAGATCGCCTCCTTGACAGTTCAAAGCATGTACTTAAATGGTTAATTTGAAATGTTTTTTTTTTGACAAGCCAGCTACAAGGATCTTGTTCAGCACCAAATTCAAACAACATCTTTGAGCACCGCTGTCTGCCAGTATACAAAAACTACTTTCATTAGACATTTGGCCTGTGTTCGAGGATATCTAGTTTCTGTAATTCGTCTGCCCGAGGCAATGGCTCGATTACTGAACCTTTTGCACTTATCAGAAACGCTCTTCGTGTTTCTTTCCTATTGTTGGCTTTCTTTGCCGGGGATCTGTTTCTTTGGGAGTGACCCAACTGTGCGCAAAGACGATTTATATATTTTTATGTTTTTGGTAATAAGAAGATAGATTTTTCTTAGGAGTTTTCGTGAGATAGTTTCTTGTAATAATTTGCTTTGATCATCGTTGTCCCTAGTTAAGTGATTGAAGAATTGCGTGCAATGAATGAAACTTATTTTTGCGTGAATAAAGATCATAAATGTACCTATCTAAAATTGTGTTAACCTGTCCCTAATTCTCAATGTAAAGAGCAGGTCTGTTCTGATTAAACTAAGAAGAAAAAAACCGGCCAAGAGCGTGTCGGGCCACGCTCACTGTAGGGTTCCGTAGCTTCCCAGACCATTAAAAATACCAACATTTTTCGTCAGCAAAAATAACTTTGTTTTTCATAGTATTTGTATGAAAAACAAAGTTATCATTTGCGTTTTTTTGAAAAAGTGCTATATAACTCAAAAACTATTCAACTCATCAAGTTGAAAATAATTTTCCTAGAAAGTTCATATAAAGGTCTACTTCTGTGATTTTTTTCATATTTTTTAAACTTATGGTTCAAAAGTTAGAGGGGGGGGGACACATTGTTTTTGACTTTCGGAGCGATTATTTCCTAAAATATTAATATTATCAATAAATGATTTTAGAAAACCCCTATTCATTTTTAAATACCTATCCAACAATATATCACACGTCAGGGTCAAAATTAAAAAAAAAATCGCTCCCCACTTTACGTCTGGGGGAGGTACCCTAATAAAAATGTTTTTTTTAATTTTTATTTTTGCACTTTGTCGGCATGATTGATATACATATTGGTACCAAATTTCAGCTTTCTGGTGCTAACGGTCACTGAGATTATCCGCGGACAGACAGACAGACAGACAGACATGGCGAAACTATAAGGGTTCCGTTTTTTGCCATTTGGCTACGGAACCCTAATTATATGTAGGTACTTCGTATGGAGGTATCGTGATTGCCCAAAGATCAAGGCCTCTCATGTACGAGCCTTTTACTGTCCCACGCAAAGGCCCAGCAGTGGGACGGTAATAGGTTGGTGTTATCATTATGTGGAGGTACACTTTTTGGTTGCGAAAATAAAAAAAAATCTACAAGCGAAACTTACAAGATCAAATCACAAGAATAAAGTTTTTACTCGTCCTTATAAAACTGAAAACTTCAGTCAATGATGATCCAAACAAACAAACTACATAAGAGCCAGACGATGTTATCAGTCCAAAGTTTCAGTCTTTCAGTCCGTCATTAGGAGCAGTCCGATAGTGGCACATTTACAGTTTTCTACTAACTTTTAATAACGTTTTGACAAGACACAAGATCAGTGCCACCATACAGCTCCGTGCAGAAGGTTAATTAATTCCACAAAAAACAGATTAAGATTATTATTAATAGTAAGTGAATTCAGTAAGTCAGTACATGCAATAAAAGCTAAAAGCATGTCATTCCGCTCGTTTCGGTTCGAACAAAATGTTGTGTTAAAGTTGTGAGAGTGGTCACTCATTAAACTGTCAAAAAAAACTTCTTTACAATAATAATTTTCAGACTGGTTAAGTTTAGGATCTAGGAAACTTGTGAGCGTGTTTCTCTCAAGTTATTCACATGGATTTATCAAAGGGGCATTGTCTTACGGACATTTTCAATAACTTACTGTTCGGTTTGGGTAGGTTGCTATCTCTGTCTGTTTGACATTTTGCTGACCGAACGGTTAGGCTTTTTTTGATATTTCTATGAATATACTGACAAGTAGGTGACGTGGATATGACATTTTAAGCTAACCTTTATATAAACACCGTCAGATTTTAAGTAAGATAATATGCCAAGTCTCGTAGCTATCTACGAGACTTGGCATATTAACTGACAGTTATTACGTAAATAAGTTATAGAAAACGGGCCTTAAATGATTGTGACACACAGTATTATAAAACATATGAAAACGGGTATTTATTGCGAATTTACCTTTTATTTTTCTTTTTTTTTAGGGTTCCGTACCTCAAAAGGTAAAAACGGAACCCTTATAGGATCACTTTGTTGTCCGTCTGTCTGTCTGTCTGTCTGTCTGTCTGTCAAGACCTTTTTTCTCAGGAACGCGTGGAGGTATCAAGCTGAAATTATCATAATATCAAATACTCAAGTCTATGGTCTCTTGGAGCTGTGAAAAAATCAAACTTCTAAGTCAACGCGATCAAAAGATACTCCCGTTTATGCCGCAAATTTTCGACACTCGCAAGGGAATCAAAACCTACAGGGTACTTCCCGTGAACTCAGAATCTTGAAATTTGGTACGAAGCAACGTCTTATAACACAGATAAAGGAAAAATTGCGAAAAGCATAAATTTTTAGTTACATCATATAATAAAAATATTTTTAATAATTTTAAACTTATTACCCCTTTACTCATGAACGCGTAGTGGTATTATATTGAAATTCTTAACAAATACTCAAGTCTATAATATCTTTAAGCTGTAACAAAATCAAACTTCTACGTCAACGCAATCAAAAGATACAGCAATTAAAGCCGCATATTTTGAAACTCGCAACTACTCGCAAGGGAATCAAAACCTAAAGGATACTTCCAGACGACCTGGAATCTTGAAATTTGGCATGAAGCAACGTTATAAAGTACACATATAGGAAAAATTCCGAAAATCTTAAATTACCATAACTTTTACTTATATACCTACAGGTTTGTACGGAACCCTCGGTGCGCGAGTCTGACTCGCACTTGGCCGGTTTTTTTTTAAGTACCCGTTTTCATGTTTTGTAATGTGTTCTGCGGGGTAACCATGACGTCTTAGAGCAGGATTGTTTTAACGTCATTCCAGTGTGGGAAAGAGACGGAGCTATAGAGAAAGTCTAGCGCCATCTCTTTCCCACTCTGGAACAAGATTAAAACAATCATGCTTTTTGACGTCATGGTACGCCACCTGATCGTGAAAGTTTAAAAAAGACACACAGTATTGCTGATTCAAACCATTTTCTCAGAAGAAATGAGTCACAAATAGTAGGGGCCCTAGAAGGGATTTCGGGATTTACAGAAGCTCGGCAGATTAATATACGGAGGGATACCTTGCAGTCTGATAAGTACCTCTAGCGTATATGAGCCGCATACGTATGTTCGCGCGCCTACGATAAAGGATCAGAATAGTAAAAAAAGGTTGATCACAAGAAATTCTCGAGCGCGTCAGATTAAGGTAGTGTGAGTCAAGCACATGCTAAAAAGTATACATTTCAATAATCTGACGATTGCAGTGTGACGTAAATCAGTGGGAGTGTTACAAATTTGTAAAAAAAGTGAACTCGACATTCTCGAGCATGGTTTTTTTTTTCGTGAAATTTTGAGCCTCATTCACAGATTTTCGTAAACATGTAGAGTAAGCAAGAAAATTGCAATTTTCTTGCCAACGTCCAAATTGTTACGTAACATCCCCTTAAAATATCTGACACGCTCGATCAATTTTTTTTATCCTATTTTCAGTCCTTATGCAGACACTAGGCCTACATTACTGAAGATACGTGGGGCATATAAGCTATCAATATCTGACTCGCTCGGACATGTCCATATAACAGTTTTTATTTACATTTTTGATAATCTATAGACGCTAACCCCACTGTTGGACGAGTATACATTAGTGACATTTTTTTTTCTTTTTATCATATTTTAAGCTTTGAAATCCAATACGTCTCCACGACGCTCGAGTAAATTCACATTTAGCCTCCCTAACTAAAATACATCTGCAGTGCTCACAATAAGAATACTTTCATATTGTCAGCACTGCAGATGCTAAAAGCTCTAGACCAATTAGTTATACATTACAATAAATTATGTTTGGGTTGTACATTTTTATTTATTTCACGTCTTCGTTAGTAGCATTTCTGTATTATATTATTGTATGACAATACTCAGAGGGGCTAAATGAGAGGGTTTACGGACATCGCAAGCTAGTAGTAGTCACCCGGTATAATTTAATTTGGGTTAAGTGACAACCCTATGTGTTCCCGGGTAACTGACCCTTATATGCCCGCGGGTGATATTTTTTTTACGTTAGAGGTAAGCTGGGGTCTGACAAGGGGGCAAGTTACGGCTACAAGACATACTAACAGTATTTTTATTACAGCTGACTTTTTGTCTAGACACTTTCTCTCATTTTAAAAGATAAAACGTGCCTGGTTTAGCAGACAGTTTTATTTTAAAGGCTTAGGTGAAGTAGCTAGTAGGGTTCTCTTTGATAGCCATGACGGTCACGACTCAGGTTTCTATTGTAATAAAAATAATATACCAGTCTGTTACTATCTCACTGCTGCACTGGGTTCTTCTCATACACAGAAGGCACGAGCTTGCTCAAGAAGGTTTGCGATTTCAAACTTATATTAATTATAAGTTAAGGTTTCCTCACAACATTTTCCTTCACTGATGTCTGTGATGTCAAAGATAAACTAAGAAAGTACATGAATTGAAAAAAGTCACATTAAATAGGGTTTCTAAGATTTTAATTATTCGTTTTTATTTTTGAGAACTGTCAATGTTGTAGCGGAAGGGGTAGTTTATAAAAGATGGCACTTGGCCGAGAGAGCTCAGTTTGGTGGAAGAAATTGTGCGGACCGTATCTCTGAAGACGTGAATAAAAAAGTAAAGTGTTAGTCTACATTTAGTGAGTTTTATTACAAGTATTTAGGCTTCGTTAGTGAGTTTTATTAAAAGTATTAGGCTACGTTAGTGAGTTTTATTACAATTGGTACTTGACCGTCTAAAAGGTTAAATTGTTCTAGGGATTGCAATTTTTTTTTGCAATTACTCTGTCGACAATCTTGCACTCATAAACCACTATAAGAATCGTAGTGTGTTCTCCACACTACTAGCTAGGCGTTCGCTCGTTTACACCTACTGTTTCACGTTATAAACTTACGTCACCATTCGCGTCCGCCTTGAATACGAATCTGCTATTACCAGTAAACGTTATAACGACCTAACACCAACCTATTGTTTACAAAGAGCTTTTTTCTGTAGTAATAGAATACTAATGTTTCATTGTCTCATGTCGTTGAATTTCATGATCTCCTGTTATTTGGCAGACGCTGTGGTGTGCTGGAATTGAAACAAAAGACGTTGGAACAAAATTCGAAATGTGCCAGCGGGAATATAAAGATAAAGGCGAGTGTTTATTTAGGTATCTGTAAAAACTTTTGTTGGTTAAGATCTTTGTTTCTTTACGAACACTACTGAAGATTGTTTCAATTTATTCTAGGTTTTGTAGGTAGTTATCCGAGGTAACTCTACAAAAGGAAGTTATTTGTCTGCTTTTTTGCGATAATCATAGGCTACCATTCATTATAACATTTTTAGGAAACAAGACAAAAAAACGTAATGTAATTTTTTATGATATTAGTGATTTTAACTTAAAAAACAAATTTCATCCTCCTTTTCAACTCCTTAAGGATTTAAATTCTAACAACACCGTTGCGTTAGCTTCCGAAAATTAAGGTCTTTCCATACACAACTTCATCCCCTTTTTTGAAACTATGGTGGTGAAATTATCAAAAACGCTGTTAAACGTATAAATTAATTTTCAATCGTCAGCCTACACACAAAATTTTCGAACGAACTTTCATAAAAACTTTCATCCCCTTTTTTAACCACTTGGGGGTTGACTTTCGAATAATCCTGCCTTATTATTTGGCTACATTATAAAGGGTTTGGGCTGGGCGTTGATTGCCGGATCGGAGCGGGTGTGACACTTTTTATGGCGTGCAGCCGGTGTTCATCGATTTCTAAGACGTTATCACGTCAAAACAATCACAGCGGCATTCTGTCAGTGATAACGATGGTGGAACTGTCACAAATATATTGAACTGACATAAAGCTGCAGAAAAGTTTACCTTTTTCAATCCTGTGACAGTATTTCTGGAAATAGAAAGCGCTTTGACATCGTTTGCAATTTGGCCAGACCTTCAGATACATTATGAACAGCTGCATCAACCAATAGGATCTATTAACTAGCTAGCTAGAGGAAGCTTAACAATATTCAATCGAGGAATTAACGGATCAATTCTGCCTCAATCAGCTGCCGCAACGACCGCTCCATTGCAAAGGGATCTACACCAAAACCCTTATAACTTTAAGTTGAAGATCCTTAAGTATTCTGTTAAACAACTTAATCAAACTCGTTTATGGGTTAATAAGTTCGTACACAGAGTTGTGAACACTCAAGCTTGTCTCGATTCATTTGGGGCGTAGTCTTAAGTAATAATGGGTTGACAAAGTGATGCCGACGGCCCTGAAGTTCAAGGAAAGGCTTCGGATTGTTCGCATTGATCGGCACGAGATGTACGCAACGACTATCGGAGTTTGTGGTGCAAGGGAAGAGGTTTAGGTCGATTTGCACTACGAATCACTAAAACGTACATTGCAACGAGTATTTTAAGCCTGTTACATGAAAACGGATTCCTTGCTTTAAAATTCATTTTTTAGTGTAGTGGTCACACTGATCTGTCATTTCTGACAGTTTCATTCTGACACTTGTTACTTTACGGCCATGATCTTTGCAAGAATAGCGTAATTTTCATCGCTCCGATAATAATCCGAAAAAACGGGTTACAAAGCACGGCGAAAATGGCCAGATAATTGTGGATATTAATAGTTCCCAATGGGGATTTACTTTATTTCAATGGTAAGCGAATTCTTCGTATTTTGAAAAACAAATTCATGTCGAGTCTACATAATGGCCGACACTAATCGTTCCCAATATTTAATTGTTTCAGGACGGATTCAACTCATAATTAGATTCGATTGCTTTATGCCGAGGACAATTTTTTGTATCTTGAAAGAAGCAGTGAGTAGTATATTTGATCGAAATTTCGAAGGCGTGCGACGCCATATTTTTATACAGGACGTCCTGCTAAAAATTGTTCATGTTTTATTTCAGCCCAATGTGGTGTTTCTTTCACCTACTTAAAATTTTTAAGCTCGCCACCTGCCAAACACGCCTTAGATGCATCTATGTTGAGAAGACCAAGATGATCATGTGTCGTGGGTTGGTTCTTCCGACCTTGGTATGGTTTTAACTTTATACTGAAAAGTGCAATAATGACCACTTTAAATACTCACCGTTAATTAATGCTCGCTATATACGAGATACTCGTTTTAGCAATATATAAATAGTTACTTTACATGTAGTGTTAAATCATAGGAAGAAATCTTCAATTGTTTTATTTTAAGTTCAGCAGCCTACGGGCATTAAAGATAGATTTTAACTTCTATGGTCGATTTTTATTGATGCCGCTAGCAGATTAAAGGTCCACAATGCTAGCTGCTATAGTTATCCTTTGGCATGGTGTGTACTCTGGCGCCCGAAATTTACTTTAAAACTTATATATTTTTTTATTTTGAGCACACACTTATAGATATCTTTGTCATTACAATTGTCATTATGTTATTTTTCACATACATTATTTTTTTTAATTATTACAACATAATTATGTGTTTGAAGCTGTTCGTATTTAAAACCACCCTGCCTCGAACTGTCTGTCAAAACGGTGTTTTAAATTCGTTTAGCGTAATTCTTTTTTCACTAGCCTACCCAGTCCCACTCCTGGCTAAAGGCCTCCCTACCACTCTTTCCGCTTCCCGCGTCCTCCTTCCAGTTTGGACGGAACTTGTCCAGTTCGTCCCGCCATCACGCCGCCTCACTGTGTCAGGGCACCAATTTCCTGCTATATTTGGGCCCACAGTTTGTCGCCGGCGGCAAACATGTCCTGCCCAGTCCCATTTGAGGTAA
The DNA here is from genome assembly GCA_950022955.1 of Xestia ashworthii. NCBI lineage: Eukaryota > Metazoa > Arthropoda > Insecta > Lepidoptera > Noctuidae > Xestia > Xestia ashworthii. Next base: position 23,920,910 of record OX465558.1, on the reverse strand, counting down.
ATGATTAAATGTGTTTAGCGATTTATAGTATAAGTGGGCCTAAGAGGTTCCTGTACTTAAATGTGTGGAAACTAAATGCGTTACCAAAATTGAGACACCCAGGACATTTGTTATTTGGTACGGTAAAGAGAATAATATTTAAATGATCATGTTTCCAGAACACAAACTAAACAGATATATGTATAGGTACGTACAGGGGAAAATTACTTCCGCATACTAAACTCTTTACGTGCTGTATTTACTATGTGGTCCAAACTGAAAGTGGAAGCGGCATAGAGAAATAACCCGTGTTTTAAGTACCTAATCATTCGAAATAATCAACCTTTATCACCATTTAATATAATATCAAAACAACAATAATCATTTAAGCTGAAAATCAGTACTGAAATACACACACATCCCTAGTATTATAGCTGGGGAGGCGAATTACCGTCAAAATAAATGAACTTAACAAAAGGTTATTATGAAACTGCCAACCCGATTGACGACAGACTGTTGTTGGCACACACATGTCGGTTTATTCTGAACGCTGACCCGAAATCCTAACCCGGTCGCGATCTGTACAACTAAATTTAAGGGGCTGCTGCCAATATTCAATACAGGCTTTACCTACAACCTGGTGTAATATTCTGATGGGGTTAAAGGGTAGGTTGGTCAGCTCGTTTTCATCACCCTTAGCCTAATTTATCTGGCACTTCTACCAGTGGTCAAGTCAGTATTCGTCCTCTTTCTAGCCACTATGTTTCGCACAATTAATACATCGTTTTAACTAGCCGACTTTCCTAGTAAAAATGTCAGCTGGTTCACCAACCACACAAAAAGTCCAACTTTCCCCGATCTCCTGCTTTGCTCCACACGAGGGGAGAGTGAGGAGCGTCACCACTAATGAAGCAGGAGTCACTGAACTAAGTAAATTAATGTACGAACATGTTGCAGCAGGTAAACGACCAAAATTTCATCTTTTAATGGCTCCCGTTGAGTATTCTTACTATTTTTTTGTTTTATTTTTGTTAAAACGGAGAGTGAAAGGTATAGTGATGTTTTACCGTATTGCTTTTGCAAGAATGAAAATACTTTGCTACTAATATCTTTAAAAGTTTACTTAGGTCGTGAGTGACTCTAGTGTTTTGGTATTGAAGTATTGATGGCTAGGCATAGATAAGTTTTGGTTGAGCCATCTATCGAGAAGATTGATCATCCTTTCTTTTCAGGTTTTATCAAAATCATTTCATACTCAAAGAGGAGTGTTAAATAGGGTGGGAAGTTTTTCATCCTCTGTTAAATTAAGGATCTTCTTCTAAGGTCCATGTTCACCAAAAAGATGACGGTCTGATTATCTAAAAACAGCTTTTTAATTTTTGTATGGGAACATGTCACAGTGACAGCTGTTTTTAGATTATCAGACCGTTATCTTTTTGGTGAACATGGACCTTAATCGTGTGATTAGTCAGAGTTTTGATCTGACCAGAGTACAGGCGGGTGGTGTGTCTTGTATAGCTGCTGAATAACGCTGATTGTGCGACGAAATTATACGTAACGTGAGGTATTATTAGTAGTTCGTATCTGGTGTTGTAAATGTGCTATAGTCCGTTTTGTCACATGGTATTCGGCTAGTATTATTAAATTATCAAATCAGTCCAAACGTTTAAAATAATATTTCTCAAAAGCCATAAAAACTGGACATAATAGAATTTCATCTAGAGAACAAAGTGCCTCTTACAAGTGAATGATAGTATCTAAGAATTTATGCTTATGACCATACTCAGTAATATATATGCTGCTGAGACTAGAATACTCAGTGAGACTCAGGAGCTGCCCGTTATGCGCCATTTTAAACTATTACAGAGTCTTTCACGTTCAAATATTCAACATTATAGTCGAGAAACCAGCTTGGCAGCATCGGAATATGATGTTGCAGAACCAACCGATATTGTTATAAGACGTCAACTTACTTTAATGGTCCTGTATCGCCAGTACATAGTAAATGGCGTCTATCGCTGGCTGAGCTCAGTATTATTTCTTTTAGGGAAGAGAAAGAATCATCACACTACATTGAATAAGTTAGAAAATTAGCTACTGCATCGCTAATTGAATTCCTCTGCACATTTAAAAACGTTATAGAGGCGAACATAATGGAACTTTTCGTCTTTCTGAGTTGGCTATTTTTGAGGAGGCTTGCTTGCTGAGTGCTATAATTTTGGTCTGAAGTCAGTAACTTAACCATTTAGAAAACTAGCCAAGTAGACTGGTGCACTCCGTCCAACTACTTTTTTTACTCGTGACGGCTCGAGGACATAATCAATTTGTAAGTCACAATGCATTATTGATACGTTTTCTGAGCAAGGGTTCCAGGGACTTTAACAAAACTTTAGAACTTTGGGTGTACTATTTGTTTCACCTTTGCCTGGCCCTTTACGGATTGCAGAAGGGATGTTAGTTATGTTATTATCAATATGCACATCGAATAGAATCAAGGATATAAAAAGAATAAACGCGGTCAAACAGTGGCCATGCCCAACAGAAGGCAGAGTCCGTGAAGCTACCATTACGGGCACTATTACCAACACATGCGGTGTAATTCGGCGCTATATGATCCTTATAACGATCGCAGAACTGCTGGTGTTGTGTTGTGTTTTTATACGATGGCTTGTCTGTGCAGGGAAAGTCTTGTCATTTTTGTTTGGTGGTGTAATGAAGAATCTTGTAGCCGGAGGGGCTGAGTTTTCCTTGTTTTATTTTGGCTGCGTTAATGTTAGGTGGTTGCTATTTCATCACGATGCTTTCTTTCATTGATGTTAGTGATATCCTATTAATATTATAAATGCCAAAGTTTGTGAAAACGTATGGATGTCTGGATGTTTGCTTGTCTTTCACGCAAAAACTACTGACTGGATTTGGATGTTTGTCATACACTTAGTTTATAACTTGGATTAACAAATAGGATACTTTTTATCCTGGTAATACCTTCCTGTGAGGAAAGGAGATTTTTTTTTTGTTCGGAGATTAGGCCACCCACATAAATATTGTATCCTTTAATAATGAACCGTACATTGATTTATTCCTTATAATCTCTTGATTACAGTGGTTAAATTAGCTAAGCCATGTCTAACCGGAATAAATGTGAAAAATCTGCAAAAACACTTACGAAAACCAAAATAAACAGCAAAAGTAAATGTCAAAATAATGAAGTTGTCTGTCAATCACTAAAAAAGTGGGTTCATAACGTTCCGTGCCACGTTGATTGTTTAAACCATCTATGCGATTTTAGTGTAAACCTTTAAAATTGCATTAAAAATGCTCACAGTTTAATATATTAGGTATTATATTCTATTCTGATTTTATTATAATTAAAGCAGATATGATTACTAATGGGTAACTACCGTACTTTTTAGGGTTCCGTAGCCAAATGGCAAAAAACGGAACCCTTATAGTTTCGCCATGTCTGTCTGTCTGTCTGTCTGTCTGTCTGTCTGTCCGCGGATAATCTCAGTGACCGTTAGCACCAGAAAGCTGAAATTTGGTACCAATATGTATATCAATCATGCCGACAAAGTGCAAAAATAAAAATTTAAAAAAACATTTTTATTAGGGTACCTCCCCCAGACGTAAAGTGGGGAGCGATTTTTTTTTTAATTTTGACCCTGACGTGTGATATATTGTTGGATAGGTATTTAAAAATGAATAGGGGTTTTCTAAAATCATTTTTTGATAATATTAATATTTTAGGAAATAATCGCTCCGAAAGTCAAAAACAATGTGTCCCCCCCCCCTCTAACTTTTGAACCATAAGTTTAAAAAATATGAAAAAAATCACAGAACTTTCTAGGAAAATTATTTTCAACTTGATGAGTTGAATAGTTTTTGAGTTATATAGCACTTTTTCAAAAAAAACGCAAATGATAACTTTGTTTTTCATACAAATACTATGAAAAACAAAGTTATTTTTGCTGACGAAAAATGTTGGTATTTTTAATGGTCTGGGAAGCTACGGAACCCTACAGTGAGCGTGGCCCGACACGCTCTTGGCCGGTTTTTTTTAGTTAACGGAAAAAACGCCCCTATTCACGTAAGTATTTTCTGCCAAATGACATTGACCACAACAGGAATGATTTGACTCGCAACAAGATATCATAACATAGCTTATTTACTATGACTTAAGATTCCGGTTTCATTTCTATGTAATATTTCGTTTGATACTATATTAAAATGGTTACTTTTTTGTGGTGTAATATAGATAATAAATGCAAGGACCAGGTGGGCCCAAAAAAAAATGTCTCCTTTCCGAACTTCACGCGTTTAAAGCCGCTAGTATATTTATTTATTATATTTTATTAATTTTATGAAAACTTACAGCCAGTAAGCAAGTAGTAGTATGAAAAAGTAGTTGTGATAGTTATATGATACAGTTATAAAGTAATACACTATATGAAAGCTACTTAGTTACTTTCTTGGAATTGAACCTATATCCGTGTGTATGTGAGGCACTGCGCAATCAAAAGCTTCGCGAGCATACTGACTCTGAGTCTGACATCATGATCCCATTTATTGCAATAAGACCAATGACAGACACATTTGAACTGTTAATAAAGAAGTCGTTTAATCAGAAACATGAAGCAACGTATTTGCAGTCATTCATTGAAATTACCTTTAAACTTGTATCAACAATTCCACAGTCACCTGCTACAAAAACTTTATGACAATAACTCTCTCTCTATTTTGTCCTAAACCGACCGCACAACAGTATCAAAACTAACATAAATAACGCGACTAGTGTTCCTCGCATGCCCGAAACAGCTTCATATCACAGTTTTTGCATCCGCACTATAAATCTTTGTCCCACCCCTACCATCGTACTCACTGGTATTATACACAATTTTAGGGAATTTCCATCAAGGGAAAACTAGAAACTGTCCGCAAAAAAAGAGGGAAGGTTAGAACAAATAATGTTGTAGAATGGAACACTCGTTGTTAGATACTTTGCTGGTATACGCGATACACGTACCTACAATATAAAACCAATTCTGGAAGTAGAGTGTATAAAGTACATTTAACTTTAATTCAAGGAAAATCAATTACATTCCAGACATTTAACGATTACTAATGCGTCTTGCAAACTGTACAGCAGTAGCAATTTCTGGCAACAGCTTACACTGCTTTGAAAAGGCATTCGTCTTTCAGTGAGGGTTGTAAGCCGGCTGGCTCCAGTCCTAGGAGTAATTGGGGAAATCTCTGTATTCTGCTGAAGATAGCAAATCCGTTGGTAAGGCAGTGAGGCAGGGAGCAGCGTCCGTAGTTCCGCCATATCTCTGCGGATTAAGTTACTTGCGAGACACCACCGCTGAATGTTTACAGGGACGGATTTGGGTTGAGGATGATCTTATTTGATCGGCAATTATGGAGCTGTTATGACGAAAATGTCGGGGGGACTGTTTGGGTATGAATGTGGATGGGTTTAAGAGTAGAGGAAGATCAATGAAACGATGGATGGACTGTGTAAAGGAGAGAGGAAGTCCCTGATGAGATTACGAGTAATAGACACGCAGTGTGGAAGAAGATGACCGCGCGCCGCTGCGCCAACCCTAAATTAATCGGGATAAAGGTAGTTAGGATAGTTCTTATGTGTAAGTGTGAGCCAAAGCCATATGAAACGACAGAGAAAACCACTACGTAAAATAATAATGTACAGTACCTGTAACCACAGAATTTAATTCGGTATTTGATAGGAAACAGACTATACCTCTTGGATCGGCTATCTATCTGCCTTTAAAATTATGTTTGTCTTCTTCGGGATGCGATTAAATATCAGAGAGTGCAGCAACCAACAATTGGGGTTGCAGGTTTTCATACTTATGAACAAGATCGGTAGTGAACGTTTAGTGACAGTTCTTCAGGACTTCCAATCATGTAAAAATATAAAAAAAAGCTTCCAAATATACACAAACATAATGTAACAGCAAAGTAAATGATCAAGTATCACCTTCAGCTAGTAATCCCTTCTCCCGAGTCCGCGCCGCGTCACCGTCGATGCTATCTCCGTAATATGAATGTCGCTTTGCTTAGCATTATCTTAAGTCGTCGGTAACCCACTATTGAAAGACGTTGTTACTTGTTATGTCACTATTATAGGACGATATATTGCGCGGTTATTGACTGTATACCTACATACATGGACAACATCGAAAGGTTTTCAGAGGAGTAACTGATAGTACATCCACATTTCGGCAGTTATATTTTAAGTCTCATGTCAAAGGGGGCGATCCTGTTGCCATCAACCGTGCTCGAAGACTAACTGCAACTGACAAATTCCTGATGGAAAAACCCAAATAACATTCTGCCCGACCCGGGAATCGATCCAGGACCTCAAGATCAGCAGTCACGTGCGACCACAAGACCAACGAGGCAGTCAGTCCGGCTGTTATGTCGCGTGCGACTTCTTAGTTTTGACATTTGTTGTCATCGCGTGAGTAGTCTACGCTAGGGAATGGGCAACTACAGTACTGTCACAGTTTTTATGTCTTGTGACTGGGACTGTAGCTACATTTAAATGTTCATTTTTGTTTCGACAATTCAAAAGTGCCTGTAACTGGCCTACTTGAAATAAATGCTTTGATTTTGATTTTGATTTTGAGTACCTTCGGTCCGCAAGTCGCATCGTAAGAATTGTAGCGTGCTCTAAGCAACTTCTATTTTTTTTCTGAGCAGACGTTATGTGTGTAGCTTGAACGCATTTGTCGTGGCCAAGTGCTTATAGATGAAGAGTAGTGTACTATTTATTCTGTTAATGTGGTTTTGGTATCTTATATAATTTATAGGTAAATAAGCCAGAAGTGTGCCTGACAGTATGTGATGTCCAGCACATAAGGACGTCTAGCTGGAGATAATAGGGTACAGCTAATGGATTGTCTGACTCGATTGACCATGTTCACTAGCACTAGATAACTAAGTATCTTATCTCTCTCTCATTTTCAACTTTCAATGCTGAGCCAAGTATGAATTGAAAATCTTCTTTCATTAGGCATTGTTTTAGGTGTTGCTAAGTGTTTGTGAAAACGGGCAGTACTGATCTTCATCAAACACAAGGATTTGCATTACCTAAGCCTTTTGTTCATTTTTTTTTGTATTACAATTCTTAAGCAAAGGCTATTCGATTAGGATTTCAAACAATGGCTTACAAAATATCGCTATTGAAACTATATGACTTCATTGAAAAAGATATTGTTCAGTAATAAAGTTTAATAAAAGACTGGTCAGCTGCCAAATACTAATGCCATTGAATTCCAGACCGAACCCGGACACTACTGAATATTTGCAAGTATAAGAATGCTTTTAACAGATTTAAAGACATTTTTTTTTGTTTAGGATGTTTATCGTTGACACGGACAAACACTCAACGTTGAGGAAGATGGTCATTTGTGTCGGTTTTTGTTATAATTAGTTTTCTACCGCAGACGTGGGGGTCCGCGCTCTTATTTACATTTTATTAATTATTTGATTGATTTAAAAAGAAAAAATTAAAACTACGATCGTGCTCCATCATTGGACACGTTACATTAAACTAAGCTTAATATTAGTAACTTAAGATCTACGTGAGTCCATCCAATTTTTTTTTTTTTTTTTTTTTAAGCTTTACAGTTGTTGATGTTTCCTTAACCACTAATTAAAATTAACAAAAATCTACACCTAGCTATTTAACTATATATATATATATATATTTTCTCTTCATAACTGCATGGCAATGTGAGTCGACCGGCAGCAACCGTCGGCACCCGTTCACGGACATGACCTGCACATCCGCGCCGCTTAGCTCAACCATTTTGTAGGGAACTTAGCGACCGGATGTGCAGCGCCACCATCGGCACTGTTTTTACGTGAGTATGACAGACTCACCCTGCCATGCAGTTTTACATAATCTATTTTTGGTAACAGAGTTGTTTGGGAGTGGGATGTATTGGCTTTGGGTTTTGGGGTTAGGATGGGGTATTTTTTTTTGTTAATTACGTCGTCTGATCAGGGACTTCGCTAGCCTGAGCAAAGCTTCCACAACGACTGCATCTCGATGCTGCATGGCCGTCTTCAGGTTGTGCTCAACGACCGTTTTAGTTGGCGCATTTGAGTCGTTGTGAAATGTATTTGCTAAAATCAAATTGATTATTTTTATTTTGCAAGAAAAACGCTACATCCTGTAAACATGGAGCAATGCAACTGAAAAAACTATTTTTTAAGAAGCAAAAATAACATTGACTGAAGATCAATGGAAATAGCAGCACAACAATTGTTCTGGGTAGATGAATGGTGTGTCGGACTGAAGAAAAGCTATTGAAAATACGAAAAGTTCTTCGCCAAGCAAAGATATGAAAAATTCCGTTCAAACATTTAAACGTTAGTTTGTAGTTCTACACGAATTACTAGGGTTCTAATGACTGTTCGTGGTGCACAGCGCTAATAGCATCGCACCGCTTCGCATCGCTTCATACCGTTCCGCATCACTCCGCAACGGTCCACAACGGTCCGCAACGCTTCGTCGACGCGCCAAGACTCAGTGGGAATGCACTTACGTAAGAAAGTTTCAAATGAGTTATGGTCGTAGTGTAATTACTTCACTTCTATGTAATTTACTTGTATTGGAGTAGAAATGTACGTAGGAAACTTGTGACGACCTAAAAGCACATACAGTTATGCACTGACCATATTGATGATGTTCTTCAGCTAGGTCAGATGTTTGAACGTAGACGAAGTCAAAGACGTATGTTCCATCTTAAGAAAAGGAAAGGAGGTTTTCCCCTTTAAATCCTTACGGGAAAAAGTAAGTACACATAAGTATGTATGTATGATCATTTTCAACAATAAACTAAATCTGTTTTCTTTATAGCAATTTTTGACCTGAAAGTCGAGTCAAGACTAAAATATCTCGTGTTTCTAGTCAAACCAATTTCCATACCATAAAAATACCAAACCTGGCGTCACACGGTTTTAGTGTGTCTGTTATTGTTGTGGAATACGTAGACACAAAAACATTTACAACAAAAATAACAATTTAATTTAGAGCGCATCATTACAAGCTAGCTATTCTAATAAAACTCAACATCACCGAAATGCCTTCAGTATTAAAAACGGCGAAAAACTAAATTATAATTTTAAAGTGCTCGAATTTGTTTTCATAGCCGATTATCCTTTGAGTGGGGATGGAGGCCATCCACCCAGGGTTGTAGGGGGTGAGGGGAGGGGTGTAACTCACCAGGAATGGTTCCAACGGTTTTTAAAATAGCTAGTTGGTAGTAGCCGTTTGTTTTTAGAGATCCTTTAAATGCGGCGCGATGTGAAATCTGCACGTTCCTGACTCGAATGTGAATGAATTACAAATGGATACCATTTTTATTTTTTTTTTACAATAAAACCGACTTTTTTTGTAGATATTTTTGGTAAATAATATAACGTAACTATATAAAGGAAAGAGGCTTTTGTCTGCATTAGACAGACACAGACTGAAAATAATAATATATCACTGAAACAGGAAAGTAGAAGGAAATTTGGAAATCGTGCAGCAAGACAGATTGGCTACATCAAACAAAGTCGCATCTAACACCTGCACGCTACCAACATTTTAGCATAGAACCGGGGTGAATGGACGCAAAAGAGGATATTCTCCGCCCAACAGTATGATGCTAGAAGCTGCATATGATACGATAATATCAAAAATGTCTAGTAAAATGGCGACAAGAACATAATCTTATGGAGACTGTCCAACACAAAATTGCATACTCGTAGCAGATAGTCTCTAGACTGCATGCATTCAGGACATTTCTGATACTTGCCGCGTTCTTGCTTACCAAGTATGTGCCTTAATCCATGACATAATAGTACAGAAGGTTGGTTGCATACAACGATCTAAAAACTGAAGAAAATGCACGGCATGCATGCATGTATGAACGGCAATCAGAATGGGCCATGCTGTGCGTGAAGCGTTTCTATGTGTGTGTGGAGATGTCCAACAAATGCCGGTCGTGAGTGCGCATGTACTTGCTGCACTTGAAGCGTGTCTATATAATTATATGTGTGTGTGTGTGTGCGAGCGTTTTCGCTTGTTGAACGAAACTGATCTTCTGTATCTCTCGTAGTTTCTTGATCGTGTACATTCGCCTTTAGATATCGGTTATAGGAAACCCTCGCTTGACTGGAGGTCTGTAGAACGGTTCCCAAAGAGGATTACTGGGTTTGTAGCTAATTCCTGCATGAATATGAATAATCTTGTTAGTCTGTGGTTCTGGTATGAAAGGATATGCCTGAATGGGGTGGGCAACTGTGGAACTAATGGCGCTAGCACCGCTTGAACCAAAACATCGTCATTGGTTGAAAATCTGTCAATGTCATTTTATATTTCAAAATAGTTTGACCTCATTGGTCAGATTGGGTCTATACGGTGGACGCGCCATCTACAATCACCTTTAACTTGCCGACCCCATTGCCTTGGAGAGCAAAGGGGAGACCACTGGGGTATCATATCGTGTAGCAATTTATTGTTTGTTAATTCAGTGAATTATAATATCACCCGCTGCTTATGGCATTAAGCCCGTCTTTGTACATTTGTGTGCCTATCGTAATAAATAAATAAAAATCATTTATAAGACAAACTTTCATTTTAATTGAGTCTATTGGCATTCGAACTGAAACCGTATTGTCATTAAGATAAAGGCAAATACCTATTCTGTTCAAACTTAGCTTTACTTTAAAATGTAATTTCACAGAACTCAGATACGATTTCTTTTGATTGTTATGCAATTATATTCTTAAAGTGCTACTCAAAAGGCGCTTCAGACTGCAAAACGCCTTGCAGTTGTGAAAGAGTGCGGTTTTGAGATGTTTTATGCCGTAAGTATATTTTCTGGACTAGTCTGAATGTTAATCACAGTCGACGTTGAAATAGATTGAAAATTTCAATACTTGCATAGAGAAAAAGCATAAACGGTCAATTGAAAGTCTTCTATTCAAAAACAATAAAAAGCAAATTGAAAATACCTGGTACTAAAGTCTAATTTGAATAGAAAGTACAGTATAAATCTTCATAAAAGATAATGGTAATGCGGTCGCTCCACAACTCGACACACACATTCAGTCTGCATTGTATGCAACCCCCTAACGCTTTCAAAGCTAAAATTCTTAGCAAACTTGTAAACTTTTACTAGGTATTTTCTTTTGTACTGAACCCGTGTCAGACAAAAGTTCATATTTGCTCGGTCGCGGCTCGCGGGTCGTTGACCTCGCAACTTTTAACGCTGCATAGCAGAATCCCGTCTGTGTGGACCTAAATATTATATTTTTCAATTGCATTTTGTAATTATCGATAAATTAGTTTCGTTTTCGGTAAGTATTCTGTTAGTTTTTGTTTTGAGCTCGTATTTTCTTGAGAATCGATACTCGTGGTTTGTTTTTCAAAAGGCAGGCAAAAATAACAGCGTTATTGCAATACAACGATCATCATCATCATTCTCTTGCCCTTATTCCAATTCATTTGGGGTTGGCGCAGCAATACAACAATATGGAAATAAATAATATCAAGAGTTTCTTATTTTAATCTGTTTTATCGAAGACTGGCCAACAATTAAGGCCTAATCTGAAACCGAAACCAAACGACCGTAAAACCGTTCAGAACACCACTACTCAATCAGTCGGACAATGGCACGCAATTCATTTCTCTCTCCCTAACACGTAAATAAGAACGCATAATATTTCACGACAAACCTCACACCATCAATCAGTGCCGCGTCCCATCCCTGTTTAGACGAAAAACCCAGATATCCCAGGTGCGTTTCAACAAAAAAGATCCTATCTCCGATTCGGCGACGCCATTTCCCAGATCCATTCGTCGTGCCACAAAAACTGGCGGTTATTTTTCTTAGGTGGCATTTATCGCGGGTTTCCATCCGATGGGCTGGCTCACAAAAGCTGTAAGTAGCTGCTCAGCAAAAACACTCGGCCACCGGCCCACCGGAGATAGCGTCGGCTTTTTGTCGCCCCAAGCCGAATACGCGTCAATTGTTCGCCGAATTAGGTCGAAACCAATTGTTGGTATTCCACGGCTTATTGCAGGAATTCTGTTAGTTATAAATGGGAACGCAATTTGGCTTGATTTGCACAGCAATATGGCTAACGGTTTCCGTGAACATGCATTGGATTGGGCGTATAGGCAAAATAATATGAATAGAAAATGCGATTTCATTACATTTTCTATAAATATAAATGAAAAACTTCAGTGCTTTGTTATGTACGTGAATGAACGAGAGGTTTTGATGAAATGTTAAAATTTACAATGCCCTTCGTTTACGTGCTGTCAAACTTCATAGCTATACCGCAATGTTTTAATAAAGTAGAAATTCATTAAAATAATCCAGACAAACTAAGCGTCCCTTAATGTAGCTACGAAATATTTCAGTGGTATGTATAGTTGACTTCGTTATTGCTGCTTGCTGTAATTTAATTTAATGTCTGTACAATTCTATTTTAAATATATATTAAATTTTATTTGAACATCCAGACATTACAACCTAAAAACCATCGGGAATTTCGCATCCAAACGTGCAGTTGGGTCTACCGGGCACTCCACACTCACACTCGAACCTGCATCCACGTATATTTATCAAACCCGGCTCGTTCACTAATGAACGCGCGGTTTTTACACAAATTATGAATTGCTCGCCATTGCTCGTTGCTAGCAACCGTTGCCGGGCAGCCGATCCTCGGCGCTTTTTGTCGAGACTAATTAGTCACTCTGATTAAGTTATAGGGATCCTGTCTAAGCCAATCAACGGCTTTTAGGATTTTAGTTAATTTAACAGACGTAAATGAAAGATTTTCAGCAAGTTTTTTGTGATGGCAATGGACGAATAATCGAAGTATTTTTTAAGATTAATGAATAATTTTCAAGTTACATTGAAGTCCGTTAATTGACGTAATTAATAATGTTTTTGCTGTTAGAATAACAAAACCGATTAAAGATGAATGGGTATAATTTATGAGGAGCCTCGTGACTAAATAATAACATCCGCTCGGGTCGACCTTTAGGTTAAGCCGTGCTCGCCTAGGTCGGTCAGTAGATGGGTGGGACCACCCATTACATACAGAATTTCCTTCGTGCCTCGGAAAGCACGCTAAGCCGTTGGTCCCGGCTGTCATTTGAAGATCTTCTGTCAGTCTTACCAAGGGGTATCATATTGTTTAGTAGTAACCAACTGGGTCGTGGAGAACAGATAGGCAGTCGCTCCATGTAAAATACTGGTATTCAGCTGCATTCGGTTAGATTGGAAGCCGACCCCAACATAGTTGGGAAAGGCTAGGCAGATGATGATGGGTATGGTTTTAGAAACGTCATCAAGTATAATTCCAAAAAACAACATCAGATACCAAAAAAAAAACACAGACATTAATGTTTGAGCTAGTAATACTCTGATGAACCAATTAATTACCCCTAATAACAACTGACTCTTCAAAAATGAGTCTAATCAATTTAATATACAGAAAATGTATAACTAGAAAAGGAAAAATTTGCTACACTGCAACAAATCCAGACTAAAAGCATCTAAAAATTGATTACCCTTTAAATTCTAACTAGGTAGCAGTTAACTCGGCACATTAATATTCACCGCCCGTTTCCCAGATGAATAAATAACTTTAAAATTAATCTCTATATTCGTATTAACAGTACTCTGGGAACATTTACAGCGGCTGTCGGTGGTTATGGCAAATTCGGATGAAACCAAAAGGGTGTTGATTAATCAGTCGCCATTTATATATATTTTTATTCCGGCGTCAGTGTAACGAGTTAATTTTAATAAATCATACGAAACTCAACGCGGTGTCCTTGTAATGGAGGTTTGTCAACGTCGACGGTGTTTTACTGGTGTATCCTTGATGGGCGGATTAAAATGGTGTGTCTGCAATTTGGAAGACGAGGGTAGGATTATTTTTTCTGTTATTTTTTTTGTGGGATACGTCCTGCGGTTGTGTCGTGACAATTATTTTTTTATTTTCACATACAAACGATCTCGCATTTTGTTGTGCATCCCATATTGGGATAGAATATAATAGAATAATTTTATTTGTGTAAAAACATGGTAAAATAAGGTCTTATAAATAGGGTACATGTTTCGCCATGGAATGACATACAAACATTAGAACAACTCAAACGTATACAATATTGGTGTAAATATTAATAATACGTCTAGACAATAATAATAGCATTTAGAATTTACGGTTAAGAATTTAGGATACATATCTATTCGAAACCTTAACATTAATCTACACTAATATTATAAAGAGGAAAACTTTGTTTGTTTGTTTGGTTGTAATGAATAGGCTTAAAAACTACTGGACCGTTTTTAAAAATTCTTTCACCATTCGAAAGCTACATTATCCACGAGTAACATAGGATATATTTTATCCCCGTACTCCCACGGGAACGGGAACTATGCGGGTGAAACCGCGGGACGTCCGCTAGTAACCTAATAAAATTAAAGAAAATTAAATGTAAAGAAAAGCAAAAAATATCAATTTAAAATACTTTGTAAACTCAGAAGCCATACTATTGGACACTTTTTTCAAGATATTCTTTTACACTATAAAACAATTGTCAATAAGCCATTTACGTAATTTTGATTTAAAATATTTAAAATGGAGTTCTCTTATTTCTATTGGTATGTTGTTAAAATTTTTTGCTGTGATTAGACTATTTTTTGGCATAATGTTCTTTGATGTGTAGGAATTCGCAATCTTGTGGGATCTCGAGGAGTGTATTTCGAATAGGTAATTAGGTAGGCTGAAATAATCAATTAGTTAATTCTCCTTTCTTTCTTCTTCGTGTGGTTAGTTATTACCTGATCTAGTATTAAAAAGTCAATCAAATCTGTTAAACCAATTAGTTAATTACTAATTTATCTTTGTACGTGACGTCAAACATTTTTTTTAAGGAGTTAGACTATTAAGGTCCATTCACCAAAAAGATGACGCTCTAATTTTCCAAAAACAGCTGTTTAAAACACATTTTTGTATGGGAACATGTCACAGTGACAGCTGTTTTAGATAATCAGACTGTTATCTTTTCGGTGAACATGGACCTTAGTCACTTTACCCCTTTCGATTTGTGTATATTACTACACAAGTGCAAATGTATGAAATTAAATGTGTGGAATGGTAAACTACTTTTCTAATAAACAATCAGCATATCCTTACCTGAACCTCTTCCCAACAACGTTACAAAAAGTACAGAGTGCATAAAACAAACATAAATCCAATTAAAACAGTAAACAGAGCCAGACACATATTCGTTACACAAAAAGCAAAGGGTCGTTAGTATTACATAAGTACATACAAACATTGGCAACGTCTGTACATAAGTATCTACTTCGCTTTGTACAAATAAAAGTGCTGACATTGAAATTGAAATTGAAATTGTTTATTGAATAATTGAAATACAAAAATATTTACAATATGGCCTTAAAAACTATAGGTATACAATAATTGGATTCTACCTGAACTAGGAATAAACCTGTATCTCAGGTATCTCACTCAAGCGCTTATACATAAATATTATCTAAGATTCCTTAAACAAATAACTAGTAAATAACTTATCTATTAGATTATGCTCTATTCAAAGTAAGAAAAACAGTTTGTTTAGGTAACTTCTTTGCAACATTCTATAATCTTTACAATGAAGCATAACACAAAAATCCGGGTCACGTTTACTTTGTGTCTACAGAGAAAAGTGCTATGTCACCTAAATGTAAAATATACTAGTGATTGTATTATAATTTATAAACACTAAAGACTACAATTTTATTATTCTAAGTGCGACAATTAGTAGGTACATAAAGGTCAATATTCTTATGAGTAAATTATAACACAAATTACTAAACAGAACTTATTGAATAAGATAGGCGTTGTCACGCGTCATTATAATCGATGGAATTGACATATCTTGCCTCAGCTATTTTCTTAGCGGGGCACTCTTGATCGCCTGTTTTGTGTTTGCTCGGTTTTTTAAAACGCAAGCATGTTGCACACTGAGGCAGTTCAGCACTTTTATTGCACACATTTGATTGATGACCCGTTTCTCCACAATGTCCACACGTGTAGGTAGCTTCCCGACAGGTCTTTGCAGCATGTCCATACTGTTGACATTTAAAGCATCTGGTCACAAGTGTAAAATCCCTTACTGGGCAGGATGTCCAATTAATGTACACTCGGTTTTGGTTTATCAGGGCTTTTCTTATGCTGGCAGTAACTTCCAGAATAAAGTTACACGTAGGTCCTTCCTTTTTACCCGACTTGTGGCTTAATTTTATCGAAGCCATAAAAGAGTCACGAGGTAAATTAGGCACATTGTCCGCTAAGTTCTGCTCATAAATGCAATCGTAGACTTCTTGATCACTTAAAACGGTCGGAACTCCTATAACAGCAATTCTTGGTCTTCTCTTATGGGGCTCTTCCATTTTCAGGCCTGAACTGCTTAGCTGTGACGATTGTCTTAGTTTTTCAATGTCGTCTTTTGTCTCTGTGCTGATAATAACGCCCCCGTTTTTTGTTTTGCGTAATCCTCGAACGTGCAATTTCATTTGTTCCGGACATATTATTTTTTGGACCAAAGTTTTTGTGTCGTCACTAGATTTCAATTTATCTGTTGGATAAATTGCAATAGAGCTGAGGTTATTTGGGCGCAAGTAATTATTGGTATTCGTTTTAACCATGTCAGCAAACGACACTTTTTCTGCTATAGTTGTCTTGATGCAGTTTTCTTCAATGCTAGCTTGAATTGTTTGCTGGAAATTTTCAAGGCAATTCGTAAGCTTCCTTTCTTCCTTCATCGCTTGATATTCTCTCACCTTGAGCCTCAAGTCCTGGTAGTAAACTGCCATTTGTGAAACGCCATGTTCTACCTTGCGCGAAAGGTTATTGATCCTCAGCTTTTGTTCGGAGTTCAGCTTTCCTTCCTGAGCAATGTGACAGACTTCACTCAGGCATTTGTCAATGGAGGTCAACCAGATACTGATATCGCTGGTTTCCACTGCTTCTGATCTATCTTCTGCCGCATAGTAAGGTGTTTGGGGTTTGGTCGAAGGGCTGCTAGGAGGTGGAATACTCCGAGGGCTGTTTCCAATATTTGACATATTTACTTAGTTCTTAGATATTTCGCATAACTATTTGTTATTCACCAAAGTAAATCACAAACTTAGCACAAAAATGCGGTTTGGTATCTAGGTCACAGATCACTTGAACATTATTTTTGCGTCATTTAGTAAATAAAATCACTAATACACACGTCCGCTCTACTTGAGTGCTAGTAGAGTAAGTCATTGCATTCCGTTTGAGTCGAACGCAGCTCAGCACAGATATTTGTGACGGAGCGAGAAACAATTTTGTACAACTTGCAAAGCTCGGAATGAGTAATGTTCTTTGCAAACAAATCGTCTGGTTTATTGTAGTCAGGGAATATAATTGTCTATCAAATTGATGCATAACACAAAAGAGTGTTATACTAATGATACGGGCAATTTAAACTGATAGTCGATTTGCAATACAACATAACATAACAATACAACATAACATAACAATACAACATAACATAACAATACATCACGCTTGGAATCCTCGTAGGATTAGGCAAAGGTGCACCTAAATTACAACAACTTTTGGCCAGTTATGTTTAAATCCCATGTAAAATGGGGTAAGTCTATGACCATCAACCAGGCGCAAATCCATCGAAAATTCGAATAACACTTTGCCCGTCCCGGGAATCGATCCCAGGACCTCAAGCTCAGCAGTCTCACTTGCGACCACTAAACAATGTGGCAGTTAATAACAATAAGATGAATAGTGACTGTTTCCGACTTTTCAAAATATTTTTTGAATGACCAACAAACCAACAGCTAGATATTAACTTTTACTCCTAAAATAACATGTTATTTCCATAATAATGTAAAGTCTAAAACATTATGTTAAGTGCTGGCCCGAGATTTAAGAGCAAAAGATTTTAGTGTAAAATAAAAGTAAATAGAGCCGCGAAAAACTAGAGTGGTGACACTGATTAATGTTGTTTGCATTCATTACGCTGCCACGCGCAAGCTTGTCGCTATCTCGCGAATGTACGCTGTAAACCTAGTAGGTACATCCATATTTCCGATTTAAATATTAATAAGAGCTATATGGGGAATTGTTAACCAGTAGAGCAGAAGGTGATCAGTCGTTGCGGCTTTCAGTGCGAGTTTGTTTTAGTAATTTTCTTCGATTTGTTTCATGTACTATGAGCAAGCATCATAAAATAACGCGCCTGTCATTATCGATGATTTAGACGGGTGTACAATACTTACCGAAAACGAAACTAATTTATCGTTAATTACAAAATGTAATAGGCTTGTGTCCTAAAAAAATCTAATTAGTCCGTCAGTTAGATTATAAAAAAAAATATTTGACCCGTATTTTTTCTTTTGTTACATAAACCAAAATTGACGAAGATACGACGCTTTTAAAATTCGCAATACGTCACGCCATGCTATAGTTTTTAGTGCGTTGTGACGTCACGAGCCTCCACTCCCGAGTTTTGATGCGTTTTATCTTTGTCAGTACTCAGTGATTTACAAAAACAAAAAATAGGTGTCCTTTATTTTCCAATACTCTAACTGACGGACTAGTTATTTTTAAAATGTATTGATGGTGGAAACTAGCCTATACAATCCAAGTACAACGTAAATTTGTGGGTAAACTGTAAACCAAATAGCTTGGTCGACCGTACTTAAAGTACTCTCACATTCGCTAGTCATGTGTAAATCTCATGTGACAAAGGGCGAAAATCTCCCCGGATTGCATACGCAAAACCTCATAAGTATAGGAAGTACTCATTAACAATTAGTCTGACCTAGATATCGAAACCCCGTACTTCATGACTGCCAAAACAATGAATGACATGAAATACTTCATGATTGGAACCAGCTCAACAACATCACTATAGAACGTGTTTCCGGTCGATATCTATATATATACTTCGACCGGTCATAGTACTCATCATTTATTAGAAACAAATTTTACTATGGGACCAAACCCTGAATCGCGAAAAAAAATCAGTTGTTTCATACCTTTTGACTAGATATGCGAATATAACTGGGGAACAGCACATTTTTTTAGCCATTCAGGCTTTGGTCTCGTAGTAAAAGTTGTTGATAATGGAAACGGTGTATATTTTCGTTTGATGAATGTATGTACGTAAGAAAAATGATTACCATCACGTGTAAGGCTGAGGCTACACTAGGCAGCGATTTGCGATGTGACTGGAAGAGCGAAACGAGAAAAACATGGTATGGCTGAGATTCCGGCGTATTTAACCGACTTCCAAAAAGGAGGAGGTTCTCTATTCGACTGTATGTATTTTTTTTTTTTTATTTTTTTTTATGTATGTTACCCGATTACTCGAAGACGCCTAAACCGATTTGAAAAATTCTTTTTTTGTTTGAAAGGGTATACTTCCAAGTTGGTCCCATAGTCGCCAAGTCGGGATCTGATGATGGAATCTTGGCGAAATCGAGGGAACTCTTCAAATTTTATAGGATAACGTACAGCAATTTTTATATTTTCTACAACAAGTGAAGCATTTGCGTTTGATAAGAACCATTCTACCATCAGATCTGATGATGAAGCCAAGAGTCACGGAACTCCATAATGAGACAATGTATCCTAGTCGTGTTTGGGCTTGTTGTAATTGTAACGGTATGCACTTTCCATGTGAACCACTAAAAAGTGAAAAATAAAAACTTTTTTGCAAAAAATAAAACCGACTTCAAAAAGAAAAAGTGAAAAATAACTTTAGCTTCTGAAGTCGGTGACAAAAAAATTAAATCAATCATACAAACGTCACCGACTTCAGAAGCTAAAGTTATTTTTCACTTTTTCTTTTTGAAGTCGGTTTTATTTTTTGCAAAAAAGTTTTTTTTCTAATAAATTTGCTTCAATTTCGCTATGTTGGTGTAGCCGATGCCGTGATTACAGTAATATTGTTCCGATCGCATAAAGAAATCAAAGATCGCTAATAATATTTGATGTACAGTGTAGCCATATACGTGAGCATTCATTTACTTGTTTTAATCGCTCATGTGTCGCAGGTCGCGTCGCGGCCTAATGTAGCTTCAACCTAAAGTATTATAAGACGGTACTCAATATTATTATGACGACATAAGTAGTAAGGTATAGAAATAGCTACCTTACAAAAAAAATATCCAGAAACGCCTATCAAAGAGATCATTCTATATTCTTATTCGAGTTTGCTATCATTTGATCAAGGAGGCTCTATGTAAGTACATAAAAATATCATCCACACAAGAGCAAAGTAGATTTCGAAAATATTACATGTATGCAACTAGATCCTGCCCGTGGCTTCTTCTGCCTGGTGATCGGAAAATTCTCCCTCGGAAACTCACTGCTGATAAAAACTATCCTTTAGCATTAAGACATACGTTACACGGGCAAAAATGTAGTAAGGACCGTTTTGAGCATGAATGCGGATAGCTATCAGTGTAGAGGAAGACCAAAGAAAGGATGCATTGACTGTTTGAATGATGTACCATACCAAGTAGACCATACACTACCCTTATGCCCAACTTCAAGGGAATCCCGCTTTGCCGTCAAAGTGAGAAAAGGTAAACCGCTAGGCAGACACTCAGACAGAGTTACTTTCAGACAAAAAAAAATTGGTACAGAATACAGAACGTTCTCGTACTTAATAAATAATACTTAGATATCGCCCTAGAAACAGCTACCGACGAAAAACTGTCTAATTCAGAAACATCACTCAGACATCTAGAGAGCCATGTAAACCTGAAATCCGTCTGAAGTGTTGCGATAAGAGCGGCCCACTGTCTCAAGGCGGTCAATTACTGCCATTGTAATTAGTCCAGCCGCTGGCAGGGGCCGCTGTGGGCTAGCATTTTCGATTTAATATCGATGACCGAAAACTTATCTACGTTTCAGTCTGTAAGAATGCGACTAAAAAATAGATGAATATCAATGTTGATGTATGGAAAGGGAGTGGAAGATCAAAAAAGTGACAGCTGGATTGTGTGAGGAGTGATTGAAAGAAAAAGGAGTTTTTGCTGATAGTGGACAATGGATGAAAAAAAATCAAAGCAAATAAGTACATTAAAATATTTACAAGCGATATGGTGCATCCACATCGCAGTTACCTTTTGTAGAGCAACACTGTGCGACACGGTAACATTAGATAACTTTTGTGACTATTTGTTACTATTTGTTGAACAACAACAAGCGAGTTGCACGGTATTTGTTCTATGTTATATGTGACATTCTCTAACAGTGTTTTCAACATGTGTCACCACATGTTGACTGTTTTCAAAAGTTCGGCAACATTACTTATCATATACTAACACGGCAACATATACTAACAATTACTTTTTGTTATCGAATGTTGCTCACTAACACTTGGAAACGAAAGAAAGGACCTGCGGTGTGGATTCACCAATAGACGGGGCAGGACGAAGAAAATCGTAATCTGCTTGTTGTTACTACTTTGTAACAAGTCAGTCTGTCTAGTGTCATACGCCCGTCAAAATATACACTACCGATACATCAACATTTTATCAAAAGTTGTTTCGATACAACAAATATCGATACTTTTCAAACTTTCGCCATCTCTACTGTGGGCACGTTTAATAGCTATCCTATACACAAATCTGTCTAGACTTGAGCCTAGTCTATTTAATATCCGATAATGTTCATAATTGTGTCGTTTGATGTTATATTTGTGTGACAGAAAACTACTTAAAAGTTTTTTGGGCGAGAGTACTTTAAATTGTTTGTGTCACTTGTCAACTAAAGTGCTCATGCTGCTCTTTGGGATTTAGATTGTAGGTCTATAATCTGTCTCTCTCTTTCTCCCGGTAAAATGGTCGTGGTTACATTATTACAGAAATCAGAGTAAGCAGCAATGACAATCGACAAATTTTTAATTCTTTTACGATGAAACTGAGACCTAAGCTTCTAGGTTCTCATTAACTACGCCGAAGTAGTACTTTTGACCGCAATTTTGCTACTTATGACAAGAAGCCTTGCGTGAGGAAATGTGACATTCTGATAAGCACAATTACGAAAGTTTCCCACATTAATCAACTCTGCATTGTAACCTAGCCTTGCAATTAGCTTTAACAGACTGTTTGGCTAAGATAGGCCAGCATTAAAGGGTTAGGAACATAAAGGGGCGATTACGGATCCTTTAATTAAGGTTCACTTGTATACGAGTATACACCTACCGGCTGAAGGTCTACAGCTGGTGCCTAGATATAATGTTTGATCTAGAAAATTACAACACGAAATATGGCTGAGATGAGCTATGCTCAAATAACAGCGACAACGGTGAAATTAAAGAATATGCTAAACTTTTTTTGATTCGGTGACACGTGGCAACAAGTCATTGCAACGCGACTTGCGTAGTGACGCGGACGGTACAAGTGACACTTAACGCTAGTAGCATCGATAGGTCGTGGATGGGGCGTAAAGTAGTTTACATGCACAGAAGTAACTACGGACTCACGTTAGTATATCAGTCGAATCGAGGCGATTTGACGTTTCCTAGCTCTGTAATCAAAGTCTCGAGGCCCCCGGCAACGTACAGGGTCGCCAAACAAATGGATGGTCCAGGGGCCTCTAATCAGGGGCTCGCGCTCACCGAGCCGTGTGAGGTTTTGGTTAAACACTCATTCTATGCCTTGTTTGTCTTCCGTACCAGTGGGTTATCAATCCCGACCTAGAAGGTTTAGATCCCCGCTGTTGATACATGATTAAAAATACGATATTTTCCATTACACTGAAATATAAATATTTTCCTACATTATTATCGTTTGTCAGATTCATTTGAATATAACGAGATGGTAGGTTTCTTTGGATGGAATATTTTTTTTCAGATTTGACCTCATTATTTTGAAGTGATGTTAAGGTTCGTATAATAATAATGTAAGTAAAGATTACGTTATGATAACATTGAGTATTTATACTAAATAGCACGCTTTCGTTTGCGATGACTATGATTAATATAAGTAGTTATTATTTATTGTATCTCGGTTATACTATTATCTGGTTGGCCGGTCTCATTTGTATCTGGTTAGACACATTACCAGCTACTTAGTTCAGCATATGCTTGAAATATGTTAATATTGTTCTAGATTTTCTCTTAAACGTGTATCAATTTATATTCTTGACCTTACTTGACTCGACTAACTACTTTAACATCTTGCATCGGACTGAGGCTTACTCACAATAGTACCTAATCTCCTGTAATATCATAATCATTGATATTCAAAACGTCTCAATCTCCCGTTATCTCGCGCCTGATCCGGAGTACACTCACCCTAATCCACGTAGTCGAAACTTGGATCATATTTACATACATAACAGTTTATGTTACTTGGATCAGGAATAAGAGCAGAAGTACCATAGCTTAAGAAAACAATGAGACTAAAGTTATTAGGAGTTATGTTGGTGGCCAAGGTTGGGTCAAAGTAACCTGTTTGGCCAAACCTTGGCCACCATTCATAGTTATTTAGCTTCTGATAACTGTAGACTTATTGTTTTCTTGACGGTATCGTCAAAATTGTGGGAAACATTTGGATGAGGGGAGCATAGAAAAAAAGGGGGGGTCACACAGTGTATGATTACGGGCTGAAATAAGATGATGAGCTGCCAGTGCAAGACCAAAAAGCTAGTACATCATTATGTATGACATTGTGCAGGTATTGCTGTTACTATGATTTACTTCGATAATTTATTAATCAAACATTGATATTCTTATGTATTGCGGAGATCGTATTTAGTAACCAAATTAGCATTTATGTAGATTCTTTGGTCAGCATTAAAGGTTGTATGTGTGCTTTCTGGTGTAGCTGTAGAGTTAGTTCTACACTTCTTCGTCCCTGCTAAAATACTAGCAGATAAACTGCCCCGATCCCTTCGTAAATAGTTCAGAAACGAGCAAACACGTTAGATTGTAATCTCTCTTGCGAGGTTGTAAACTCTCGAAATATTGTCAACTGAACAGACTGCTTACAATATAACGCATTATTTTTCGCTAGATTGTAATCTATCGAAGTAAAACCGTAATGTTGTGAAATACAAGTCCCGATTATGGGGGCAGAGATACTTCTATCTCTGCCCCCATAATCGGGGCACCCACCACCAGGGCTCGTTCACTCCGTGTGTTGGCATGAGATAATAATTACCTACCGCTTCGCGCATATTGAATATGCAAGTTCGGCAGGGCTGTCGCGCAGCTCACGCTCCAGCCGTGCGTACGTATAATATGCCGCGTATATTTTCGCTCTCTTGTGACTGGTTGCTTGCGTCGCGTATCTACTCGTACTTCGTGTTTGTTAACTGACTGATTTATTGATCATTAATAAATTATAAGTGTATAAACTTAAAATTTCACTAACGGGATATCTTCCGTGATTGTTTCGTGGTATTTTAAGTTTGGTTGTGCACCGTGATAGCTAAAAATAGTGTTTAATAATAATAATAATATAAAAATAAAATAAAAATATTTTATTGTCAGGCATCAAGGCCCATAGGGTGTTAGTATCACATTTTCCTTAAAGACTATGTTAGTAACAACCAGGAACAGTAAAAAAGAACAAAGACACAAAAAATAAATCCTCCTGCAATACAAATTACAGGAAGGTTTAACAAGCTTTGTTGCCAACGTGTAGCTTGATAAACCTCCCCATTGTAGGCCCATCCAGCCTCTCCGCAAACACCCTCAGAACGCTGTTGCTGCTTCCCCTCACTCGGGATATTACTGAGGCAACTTTCTTCCGCATTATCGCGAAGTAATCGTCAGTGTGCGCATCGGCGAACATACCTGACGCACTACAGTAGGGTGGAAGCCTCAACAGCGCCCTGAAGGCATTGTTGTATTGAATGCGCAGAGCATTGTCTGCTTTTAGGGTGTGGTTATCCCAAAGGCTGCTGGTATAAAATATTTGGCAGTAGGCCTTAAAAAGAGTTAATTTCACGGGAACTGAACAACCATTAAATCTTCTGCATATCATATTTCCCCTCACAGCCAGTGCCCTGCGCTCCCTTTCCATATCCAAGTCGTCCTTTAACTCTTCAGTGACAATGTGGCCTAAATATTTAAAGTGGGCAACTCTTTGTAAAAGTGAACCATTTAGTTTTACAGGAGGGACAAATGTTGGATTTTTATTCCTACCTCGAATTACTAACAGCTCACTCTTTGTAGGATTATATCTTAGCCCGTGCTGTTCGGCATATCGTTCACAAATGGAGAGTAACTTTCTAATTCCACTGATAGTAGGGCTAAGCAGCACCATGTCGTCTGCATAACTTAAGTTATTTAAACATACTCCATCTATATGGCATCCGACATGAGTGCTGCTGAGCTCAACAAGTAGCTCATTTACGTAGATATTAAAAAGCCTCGGGGAAGTTAGACCTCCCTGCCTAACGCCGCACTCAAGTTTATAGGGGTCAGACAATGCATTAGACCATTTGACGAAGTTCCTCTGCTTATCATACCAAAAAGATAACGTAGACACTAATGCCGTAGGAACGCCAGCCTCCCGAAGCTTCTCCCATAAGACATTGTAAGAAACAAGGTCGAAGGCCTTAGAGAGGTCCAGGAAACAAGCATACACAGGTGTTTTCCTGTCATTATAATATTTGACAGTATGCTTCAACGCAAGTATTGCGCTTTCGGTAGATAGCCCAGCACGGAAACCAAACTGTGTATCGTGTAACTGGGTGTATCTACCGAGGTGTGAGTCGAGCACACTGTCAAACACTTTGGCTATCACAGTTGCCAGTGAAATAGGCCTGTAGTTACCTTTGTCTGCTATGTCCCCCGTCCGATTCTTCACAACAGGTACAACAATTGTATCCAATAACTCCTGAGGCAAGTAGGAATGTCCCAAACACAAATTGAATAACATAGTCAATACTCGCGGCAGATGACTACCAGCATTTTGAAGGTGCTCGATGCTAAGTCCATCATGACCCGGTGATTTACCCCTCTTCATACTATTAATCACCGATTTTTTTTGTGTTAACTATAATACGAGCGATAGTTGTGTTAACGATTGGCCGTTGTGACCCTAAAGTCTGACAACCAGTATTAACAAAGGGTATAGTATACCCAGTAGTAACTGGGTTGTGGAGGTCAGCTAGGCAGTCACTCCATGTAAAATACTTGTATTCAGTTGCATTTGGTTGGACTGGAAGCTGACCCCAACATATTATTGGGAAAATGCTAGGTAGGCATGGCGATGAGTTGTGTTAGTTATTGTCTGTCAATGAGGTAATTAGCTTTTTCAATAAACGATAGATTTTTTTTTGCTTTGTGAGCATTTTTCTGCTAGATTTCAGTACTCAATCTAAATTTCATATTATAAAGGCTTCAGCCCAAATAAGTCAGCAATACCTTCATGCGATAGACGCTAGACATATGGAAATCGAAGTAAACTTTTGAGGATTCTTATATAATAGTCAATTAGTTACAAATCCAAAATAAAAGTGTACACGAGAACAATTTTTTATTAAAATCCACTACTCAACTTAAATTCCACTCAGAACATAATAGAGAAAGTGCTAACAAATTACAACACGTCTAATCACCAATTATTACTAAACTAACAAATTTAGACCGCTCCTACTTTATATCAGCACTAACAGGCCAAAAGTATCTCATTTTAATTCAATAAACCTCACATTATTTCGTTGCTAGAACCTCCTGGTGATTATGAGCCTGCTCTAATCAAGTACTAATCTATTTGTCTGTGGGTAACGAACTAGGTGACTCGTCGGCCATGTTACAGGGGCTGGACTTGATTAACTTGATATTGTTGATTGAAACAATACCTTTATGTGACAGGGATTTAGGACCAGACGGACGGACGGACGGATTCGCAGACGTATAGTATGAGTATATTGCAAAACGTGTTAGAGGATTTTTCAGGCGCTGGAAATCATAAACAAGAGAAAACTGGACTCAATGTCTTTATCATGGAGTTTTGTGGCGGTTCTTCTCCATACGAAACGATCACCTTACGACATACCGTGTAGGCCTATGTGAAATAGAACACTTTTATTTTGAATCCACCAATTTGCAGCGAGAAAGTGTATTCAATGATGTCATGGGCCATTCATTATGTTAAACAAATTGACTCGTTTAATAGGGTAGTGTCAACAAAATTATCATCAGTGTCCTTCTGGTATTGTTGGGGTCCTTCAGAAAGAGCTGGTACGTATTACTAGCAACCAGCGTGCGTGTATGGCCAATGTATGAACGTGCCATGGTGGAGGCGAAAAGAGTATTAAGTATTGTAGCAGGTAGCGTTCATATTAAAGGCGTGAGTGACCTTACAAATCTTTGTGTGACTCTGGCTTAACCAGTCTAGTTTTAGTGATTAAACAGTTTTAAAGGTCAACACTAATTAAGATATAATAAGAGATTCCAACGACTGGAGGCTACAACATATGTATATTTTTACTTATTGACAAAATCCCAACTCGAAACATCATTCGAAAACATGTCCAACACAACCTATTCAAACTGCATCCATTCTAAACTCCATGCGAAATCCCCCATTTCTATGAAGTACCTTATAACATTGCACAACGACGCTGAGAACTTTAATATGATCTTACTATACAGCACTTATAGCTGTATAGTGGCCATACAACTGTTCGCTATACAGCTGGAAGTATTTGCCGGAGTATGTGGAACTGTTCGAGACAAGTGATGGTATTGAGTTTCTTGGAACGTATTGGTAGTACGTGTATTGCAGAGACAGTGTGGGTTTCTGAGAGCTATTCAATTGTATTCTATGTGGGCTTTTGTTGGCGTTTACTGTGTCCTTTTCAAGGAAAAAGTAATGTGGAACGCATTGTTTTATTTGTTTTCAAAAGGAAAAAAAAATGTGAAGTTTTAAGTTCTGAGAAAAGTCAAGTACAGTCAAACCGATAAGGGTAAATTACAGAGACAGGGAATTAACTGCGGGCATCGGACACTGACTGATTCTTCAGCAGTATTATAAAGAAATGTCTGTGTCCGTAACTGGGTCCGAACTTGTCTGTACCGCACTTTTAAAGATCTAGAGAGCGGACCGGACTGCAGACAACAGACTTTACCAAATAAATATACTAAAATATCTTTCAAAGTCCGGTCCGGTCCAGTACAATACCTTTCGTTTGTCAGCATCTATTATAATACTGCTACAACTTCGCTACGAATAAGCGTAGCTAATACATTAGCTACGGCGTAGCGGCTACGAAGTCACACAGTTTGACGTACGCATTGAAAATTTAAAAAAATCTTTTGATGAAGAGGAGGAAGAAATAATGTTACAACAAGTGCTGCAGGTGTTGAAAACCTCAAACGGCGCAAACACAATAATTTAATTCATAATAATTATGTGTTTGAGCCCGTTTGGGGTTGAAACACTGGGGCCATGGGGTCCGAGCCACCTAGTATTTCGGGAAATCACCAAACGGTTGATCAAATGTTCACGTGATCAGAGGGCGGATCTATTTTTTGGCCAAAGAATCAGCATTACCATCCAACGTGGCAATGCTGCCAGCCTTCTGGGCACTTTTCCTGTTGGCAGTGATGTGGACGAATTTTTCGACGCCCTGTAATCCTTTTTGATACTTGTACACATTTTTATTTTTATATGTCGGCGGCATCATGGCCGTCGTCGTTGAGAGTCACACAACATATTGGTTGGCACCAATTTATTTACACAGTCACACAATTACTCAGCAAATAATAGGAAATATCAGCACAATTAAAGAAAATACCTTACTCCAGTTTAGAGTGTTTATTCCATGATTAGCGAACTAGGAAACTCCAAGAATAATAATGATCTTTCTTTCACATTACAACGGCTTTTATACACAGAAATTCAAACTGAGGTTGGTACCGATGGGTAGAATAAAAATAACAATATTTAATATTGCGAGGCGGGAGACATTAAAATAACTACTTAATAATCTTCGTCATATAATAGAGTTTTAAATAATTAGAGCGGACATATTAAAATTACTTCCTATTAAAATAAACAGAAGTAACCATATTCTAGATAAATCAATCATAACTCCTTATTATTGAAGTAAACGGAAATTACGATTCATCATCATCATCATCATCATCGGCCTATTAATGTTCCCACTGCTGGGACAGGCCTCCTCTCTATGAGAGGGAATGGGCTATAATATAATCCACCACGCGGGCCCAGTGCGGATTGGTAGATGTCACATGTCTTCGAATTTATGGTTCTAGGACATGCCGGTTTCCTCACGATGTTTTCCTTCACCGTTTTGAGAGCAGCGGTGATGTAATAAATTACACAAAGTAATGCGCCTGCCTGGGTTCGAACCCACGACTTACTGAACGTAAGTCGGGGCCGCCACCACTGGGCCACCGCTGCTCTCGAAATTATTCCTCGAAATTATTATTACTCGGAAATTACGATTACTATAAATAAAATAAACGGAAATACAAATATTAGTTCAGTAATTCAACACAAAAACCTCACTACCCTACAATACAACTATTAATTCAATGAACCTGCATAAGTCAAAATAATAATGTAACTCTCTCAAATTACAAACTAACTTACCTTTAACCTGATGGTTTAGCGCCCATATGTACGTGTTAATAATGTGAAAAAATAGTTGATATTAGTGTTCCTTAAATAAATATATTATCTACAACGAGTTTATAAAGACTAGACTTTTATGTCCAGTTCATGCTAATTAAAATTCAGTTGGCATTATAAACAAACATTATAATAATTTGCTGGAGTCCGATTTTTTTGAAAGTTATAAAAATAATAATACATTTAATAATAACGAATGTTTCTTTCATAAGCAATGCGGTTGCACAGAGATATATGCTTTCATAATAATATAAAAGTTTTTACTACACTCACTCAAAGTAATACATTATTATGAACTTAATGGAAACGGCTTTTGGTTGATGTTTGAGTTAAGGAAAGTAAACTGAAAAATAAGAGAGATGCGATTGTCTGTCAGATTATTATTAATGAGAAAAAAATATTTTAAAGTTGCCGGCGACAAAAATAATAAATCTAAAACGAAACTTGCTTAGTGAAATACCAGGTTCCATTATCATCATGTTACTCAATCAACAAATAAAAAAAGAAAACTTCGTTTAAAAAAAAACAAATGTTCATCATAGGGCGCAGGTTTGAACCACTGAGCCATTTAAAGGTCGTTCATTATCCAGTTATACCGGACTAAGTTGTCTTAATTATTGATGGAACTGTATTTCTTATTGTCTCTGAAACCACTTTAAAGAAAAAACCTAATTTTGTTAATGGACTGCATCTACCTGCTAACAAGAATATTCAAATATTTACGAGCAAAAGACGGTACAAGACGATGCAAAACGTAATCCACATACTTGTAATTGCTTAGTAACAAATCGGTCTGTGTAATATCATGCCCGATTGTCACGTAGCATTTCATCATCATCTGCCGAGCCTTTTCCCAACTATGTTGGCGTCGGCTTCCAGTCTAACCGGATGCAGCTGAATACCAGTATTTTACATGGAGCGACTGTCTATCTGACCTCCACAACCCAGTTAATACTGGGTAATACGATACCACTTGGTAAGACAGCATTTGTGGGTCATAATCAAAAGAAGTGAATGGGATGTTTTTTTTTATTTATTTTTTTATTCCCATCTATTTTATTATGCACCCGCGATTTCGTCCTCGATAATTGTGAGAGATTGCCCATCCTTCTATGGACCGCCGTTGCGCATGAAAATAAGTTGTATGATAGTATAAATTGGACATAAAAGAGGGGAGATGTCATATTTTCTAAGGAAATAAAAATGAACTATTTATTTTGTGGGGTTTTTATTGTTCTTTGATTTTCTGTTCAAGTTTTGAGGTTAGTTTTGTAGCTAACCTTCTACCAAAGAAACAGTCCTTACAACAATATGATTTGATTTCTCATAAGACAACAGAAAATAGTTCCATCAAACCAGTGAATAATCCTAAGTAACTAATATTAGCTAAACTCAAACTCAAATCATTTATTTCAACTAGACCATTACGGCACTTTTGAATGTCAAAAATACAAAGAAAAATCAAAGCTACAGTAACAGACACAAGGCATAATAACTTGAGAAAGTACTGTAGTTGCCCATTCCCTAGCGTAGATCACTATGGAGAAGAACGGGCAAGAAACTCCATGGACACTTTTTTCAATCAAAAATGTTGTTACAAAAACTTGGTTACATCTTTCATGTTGAGATTATACATAATTATTATGTGAGAACGATGTAGAAAAACATCCGTCTTATAAACCCCTACATTTAAATGTAGGGGTTTATAAGTAAGTATAGGGAATAGAAAATAATAATGCTTGAATATAGGAATAAAATATTTTTATTGGTTCATATGATCATCATATTCATAAAATATGTCGTCTAAAAACGGAGCCGTCGGCTCAAATGATCGATATCGAGCCCAACCAAGATACCACAAAATGGTAATTACGTGTGCGCAGCATCCCACGGTTCGATTACCCACCAAACAATTGCAATAGTAACCAGCAATATCAGCTACTGAGTTACTTATAGCCCTATTAACTAAAATGTATGCATAGTACACTTTACTGCTTCCAAATAAACCTTCTGGAATGATCCCTTGAAGGCACAGAAGTTTCTGATGCACTTTCCACTCCATGACTTGATGTAGCAACATCCATGTTCACTTGTGTTGCAATGGCTTCTTCACTAACAAACTGCGGTTGCCTATCTTGATCATGCTGAGTCTGTCTTCTCACACTTCTATAGGCATTAGTCCAACAACGTAAGCAAACTCAAAAAAACGTTCTACACAATCCACACCAGTAGCACAGAAACAGTACAATAGTATTCAGAAAGATATCTTGTTCGTACAGGAATCCGAAGACTCTACTGGACACGTACTCGACGTAATAATAAGTTATTTGATATCACAACAAACTCAACAACTTATACACAATAGGCATGTGCAAAAAAATATCGAAATATCGATGTTTTTCCATCCAATTATCACTACATATGGTCGATATTTTTAAATCGCGATCTATCCATATTCGATATTTATTTTAGAGTATCGAATTCGTATCAAATCCGATTTTTTTTAACGTTATTAATTTTTGGTTTCGTGTCGATATCTGATGACTACTTTTTTGATTAAATTGTATTTTATTATTTAGGCTCAAGCATCAATAAAAATACCGGTTTCTTTTATTCTTTTCTACGAAGTTTGAATGCTTTGGGAATATGTATGAATAATCATACGAAACCTGACGATATTCGATATTTTTCGCTCGATAATTATCGATACTGATTAAGAATATCGATACGATAAATATCGATATATTTTTTTCACTTGCCCATCCCTACGACATAATGCTGTTTGACTTGACAGTGACACTTTTGATGACAGTTCACCTTTTATTTGCCCGTGGTAGTGTTACCAACAGTTAATCTAAATCACCCTGACCATTACTGATTTGTAAACTAATGAAAGATTGTTGATTAGGAAAGAAATATTTTTTTGATTATATTAATTACAAATAAAAATATGAATCACGCGGGAATATCTAATAGATATTTGAAATATTTTTAAAACAACGTCTGCCTCTACATATCAGTTAAAACCGATTACGGGGAAGTTTCTCAAGGTGTCAACACTGCTTGCACTTTAAGAAAGCCATTTTGAAAATAATGCAATAAAATCGAATTAGTAACTATTAAGACACAACATATTAACCCCACATACGATTTCGATCAAGATAAGTAAGAAAAGTTACAAAAAGATTTCATAATTTACGACTTTATTTTTGTTGCTATAATGTTTTATTTTAGAGCTATTAAATAAAACTCGTGTAGTAGCTAGGAACGTACTGACGCTTTATTCAAAAGCTTAGTTTTTAAACATAACGGTAGGTGGCGCTGTGGACAAGCTATTATTTTTATATACTGCCATAGATTATAAATAACACCCCCACTTATAAAAATAATCACAACCCAAAAAAAAAATACAGCACATTTCAAATAAATGGTTTTTCAGAATACAATATTACTGAAGTTTTAATTGTGACAACCCTATCTCATTCATAAATTTATAATGTTTTACATGACACAAGCTCTTTGTAAACATATCTGCTGGCATCTCAGCTGTAGGTAAATAGGATATTTTTATAAGCTTATTTGCTAAACACTCTCTAACAAAATGATGCCTAACATCTATGTGTTTAGTCCTTCTGTGGAACAAAGGATTAGATGCTAACTTCTGAGAACTTTGGTTATCACTTAATAAAGTAACTGGTATATTATCAACTTTATTATAATTAATCTCTGAAACTAAGTTCTTAAGGTAAATTGCCTCCTTAGATGCTTCAGAGAGAGCCATATACTCGGCTTCGGTACTGGACAAAGCAACAGTTTTTTGCTTTCTACACTCATAAGATATAGGACTTCCAGACATGATAAAAATGAACCCAGTATATGACTTTCTGTCAATTGCACATGATGCCCAATCTGCATCGACATATCCTATTATATCACTCTGACCTTTTACATACTTTAATCCATAATGTTTAGTTTTATTTAAGTATTTTAAGACTCTTTTTAAATGTTTCCAATGTATCTGATTAAAGCAATTATTATATTGACTAAGAAAACTAATAGCATAAGCTATATCAGGTCTAGTCAACACACATAAATACATTAATGCTCCTAACAATTGTTGATAAGGATATTCTGTACAAATCATTTCAGCCTTTTCTAATTTTAAATTCTTTTCCATCGGAGTATCTGAACCTTTACAATTAGACATATTAAATCTTTTCAAAATAGTATCAATAAACTCTGTCTGATCTAAAGTAATACAATTCTTATTTACAGTAACATTCATGCCAAGGCATTTCTTTATTTGACCTAAATCCTTTATGTTAAATTTTGTTTTTAATTCTGTTTTTAATTTATCACAAGTATCATTGCAGTTGTAAAACACAAAGAAATCATCAACAAATAATGCAATATAAACCTTGGTGTTTCCACTGCACTTCATAAATAAGCATGGTTCATACTGGGACTTGGTGTAACCTAATTCAAGTAAAAATAACTCAACCCCCTGATACCAAGCTCTAGCCGATTGCTTCAAACCATATATTGCTCTTTTGAGTTTAAGTACTTTATTTTGACTGTCTGGGAAGTTGGAACATGGTGGTATTTCCATAAAAATAGACTCATCTAATAAGCCATTTAGAAATGCAGTTGGAACATCCAAGTGTGCAACATTTAAATTTTGATCTACACTCAAGGCAAATAGTAATCTGAGAGTTGAGTACCTGAGCACTGGGGAGAAGGTTTCCTTATAGTCTATACCCTTTTTCTGACTGAATCCTTTTGCCACAAGCCTAGCTCTATATCTCACTTCACTCTCACTATTGACTTTCTTTTTAAAAACCCACTTGCACTTTACCACTGTTTTATTCACTGGTTTGTCCACCAATTCCCATGCATCCCTGTCACTGAATGACTGCAATTCTTCACTGATTGCATTCAGCCACTGTTCTTTTTCTGGTCCATTCACAGCATCACTCAGAGATATTTCTTCTCCAGAGAATGTATCCAAAACACACATGCTAGCATAGTAATCTGGTTTTCGCCTGGTACGTTTCTCCGATATCTCAGTGCTTTGTTGCTGTGCACTGACCTCTTTGTCATCAGATGTCAATGTCAATGATTCATGGAAGCTGTCATCTGAGTTACTCGAAACTTCTTCAGGAACATATGTCAAATCATGTTCATCAGTCTGTTCTTGATGGCTCATATCAGAATCACATTTTGACTTTTCTTCCCCCACTGAATCCTGTATTTCTTCATCTTTTTCTTGCACTATCATCTGTGATGTCATGCTTTCATTTTCTTGTTCCATTATTATGACATCTCTTGCTGTTGTCACTGTGCAGTTAACGGGATTATATAGCCTGTAGCCTTTGATGTTGTCAGCATAACCAACAAGGAAGAGCTTCTTTGACTTTTTGTCCCATTTTTGACGTCTTTCTTTTGGTATATGTGTCATGACTACACTGCCGAAGACTCTGATGTGGCTCACATCTGGCTTTTTACCCATCCACAATTCAAATGGAGTTTTCTGATGAAGACCTGCAGCCGGAGATCTGTTTTTAAGATACACTGCAGTGTGTACTGCCTCTGCCCACAACCTTTTCTCAAATTTGGCATCAAATAAAAGGCATCTGGCTTTCTCTACTACAGACCGATTATAACGCTCACAAAGACCATTCTGCTGCGGGGAATATGGGTTTGTTTTCTGATGTATAATACCACACTGCTTTAAATAATTTTCCATAACTGCCGAACAAAATTCACCGCCATTGTCAGTTCTCAAAATCTTTAGTTTTGTTGACTTCTGGTTTTCTACTAGGTTCTTGAAATGTTTAAAGCTGGTAAATGTCTCATCTTTAGACTTGAGAAAGTATACAAAAGCCATCCGACTGTAGTCATCCACTAACAACAGAAAGTATCTTGCGTTACCAAGTGACTTGGTTTCCATCGGGCCACAAAGGTCTGCGTGCACCAAATTCAAAACCTCGTTGCTCCTTGACAAACTTGTAGGAAAAGGCAATTTCGTTTGCTTTCCTTCACAACAAACTGTGCAATTACTTTTGTCAAATTCTGCCTTATTTTTGAAAGTCAGGCCCTCTACTGCACCATTTTTCATAGTGTTAAGATCACTGTTATTTATGTGACCAAAACGCCGATGCCAGGTCCTACTGGTAGCTACTGCCAAGCCTGCAAGTAGCTCCTCTGACTTTGCAATGTTTAACTTGTATACACCATTCACTTGCTTGGCTTCTCCAATACATTCCTTTCTCTGATTATAAATATGACATACATTCTCCTTGAATACAACACTGTTGCCACTGGAGATCATTTTACTTACTGAGAGAAGGTTTGTAGTTAGGTTATGTATACATAAAACATTGTTAACTTTTATGTTATACTCTGAATCTCCAACACGTGTAGTTATCTGTAGATTTCCAGAACATAAAACCGGTACACTTTCCTTATTTGCTACTACAATATCTCGAGTTTCTGTATTGTACGAAATATCTGTCAACAAACTTTTGTTTGACTCGGAAATCAAATGAGTGCTCGCGCCCGAGTCTACATACCAGTCTTTTTCACTAAATTCGCCAGTCAAGAACATAGCACTAAATGCATTTGTTTGTTTTTCACTTTGTGTATTAGGAAATCGACACTGATTTTTGTAATGTCCTGTTCTTTTACACTTATAACATTTGATGTCTTTTACCGGCTTGTTAGAATTTTCACTGTCATGGCCGCCGCCATTTTTACTTTTGCTCGTTTGGCGCGCATTTTTACTATGATTGTTTTTTGCAACAAATGCGCTTTCAGACTTGGTGATTTCGACATCTGCACTCATATCCAATAATTTCGTCTTTATAGCATCTGCACTAATGTTCATCCCGGAGTGTTCTATCGCCATAATCATAGGAGAGAACTTTTCTGGCAATCCCGCCAACAGAAGCGATCCAACCCACTCGTCATTTATCTCGAATCCTGTTCCTTTTAACTTTTGTGCTGTATCCACTAACTGTGTCACGTATGCAGTCATCGAGTCACAATTTTCAAGACGAATGGAGATTAAGTTTCTGAGTAGACTGATGCGGCGGGTGAAACCAGAGTCGTCAAATAACGCCTTCAACTTGGTCCACAAGCCACGCACTGTAGTTTCATTTTTAATATGTACGTACAGTGATGGGTCGATCGTCATCACCATTTTCGCTTTAGCCTTCCTGTTGTCTGGCTCACTTAACGCCTCACTGTTTCGGATATCGATGCCCTCCAGGATCAGGAAATTTTCTACGGCGAATGCCCAATCGTCGTAATTATCCCTGCCCTTGAGCTTCGGGACATTCAAGGAATAATTTGCTGACATTATAACTGTGCGAAGAACAAAAAAAACTATATACTTTTTACTAGCGGGACTGGGCCCATAACCTATTAAATAAAACTCGTGTAGTAGCTAGGAACGTACTGACGCTTTATTCAAAAGCTTAGTTTTTAAACATAACGGTAGGTGGCGCTGTGGACAAGCTATTATTTTTATATACTGCCATAGATTATAAATAACAAGAGCGATACTGGGTTTGGGCAATGGCCTTTGCATGACATCAATAATATTATTTATAACCAAATGTTCCTCAGTAAACATGTAGCTTTCTAATGGTGCAAGAAGTTTTATTTATTTTTTATTTAATCGGTTGAGTAATATTCTTGAGTTAAATCGTAAGAAACAAACAAAAAATCAAATCTTTCATCTTTAAAATATTATTATTATTGCAAATAATCAATTTTTTATAGGAATAAGTAATACAAATGTATATTCTTTACAATTTGCTAAAATTAACCAAACTAACTAACTTAAACTAAAAACTTAAAAAATGGCGTCAAAAATCTCCTCTACGCTGTCAACTGGTAATGTCCCTAAGAGACTGGCAGCGTTACCACGCTGAATGGCAACGCTAAACTTTTGGCCGAGGTCAAAGCCAGCCCTAGGTTCACGGGAAGTGTCAACTAAGCGTTTTAAAAATTAGTGTAGATGTCTCTTCTATTATAAGTCTTTTAAATCTCTTTCCTTGAACAATAACTCTCACTATCCACTTTTCGTACGACTCTCATATCGATTTACTCACGAATCGACACAGCCCTCGTACAATCGCAGCTTCCATTGATCTCTAGAACATCTGCATCAGTGCGACGTAATGAGGTGCTGTGCAAACTTTTCGTCTTTGATGCCAGTTTACTGCTCACGCCAGTCGATTGTCACTGCCGTTGTTTCTTCTCATTAATAAGTGAAAAAACTTTTTTTTTTCAAACGATAAATTTGATTAAAAGCACAAAGCCTAAGGCACAAAAAACTGTTATGTTGGCCATCTCTTTGTCTCAGTCTCTATTATAGGATTTTCAGGTAAAATAGGTCAGCTGATATTATTGTATGAACGTATTTTCACAAAGAACGATTTTGACAAACACATAATATTCTGAAAATTGATTCGCACTTTCATAAGTCCTACAATATTGCTCAGATTTTGCACATTGCTGTAAAATATTCAGTCTCCGCAGCACATGGCCACGTACTGCAATCTCTGGGAACACGCCAAGTGTCCAACCTTGATTATATTCTTGTTTACAATTCATACAAACTTTCGCAAGTTACTTATAGCCGAGTATAGGAAGAAGGCTAAATGTTTAAGTTCTTTTACGTGCGAACGATTATATTTTCCGTGCTCTGAATTAGCAATGTCCTGATAGGTTTACGGAGTTGTGCGGGTTTAGCGTTTTGTTACGTAACTACCGACGTGACTATTAATGATTAGCTGCTAATCTAAGACACGAGGAGAAGATAGTAGGACACCTTGCATGGCTTCCCTGTTAATTGGAGAGAAGTGGAAGAAATAGGCAGGAAAGGAGGCCTGTGCCCAGGAGTGACACAGTTAAGGTTAAATAAAAAAAAATGTCTAGAATACAGACAAGTAAAATTAAATTAAAAATATAAAAAAAACTCCCGCCACAATGTACTAAAAGTTAAATAGAAAATAATTTGTTAATTGGGCATTTTGTGGTGGCGGCCATCTTGGAATTTTATTTTATCATATTGTATAGTATTCTACTAGTCAAGCCCTTTCATTTGATACCCATATTGAGGGAGTTGTTAAATAAATATGTAATCCGCTATTTTGTGGCGGCGGCCATCTTGGATTGATTTTTATTCAACATAGCTAAGAACACGCCCGACTAAATTACCTTTCAAACAAAAGAAACAAAATCCTTATCGGTTCATCTGTTCGGGCGCTACGATGCCACAGACAGACACACACACACAGACACGTCAAACTCCCCACCCTGTCGTTTTTGCGTCAGGGGTTAAAAATAAAAACTCAACCATTTTCTAACCATGAACCAAGAAAAATTAACATTCAGTAGGCAGTACGGGTGGTGGAAAAGACAAAAGTGTGTTTCAAATAAAATTAAATTCTGCTCAGGGCAAAATATCAACATGAATTCTCCTTATGAGTGATATTTTTTTCATGTTCGCTTTATTTTTTTTCTCAGTATTTTGAGTTGTAAAAACTGATTTGGCACGCGCATATCGCTTGACGTAATTCGCTTCACTTGTGATTGTGGACGGCGCGTAACTGTGTATGTGTGTAACACTATGCAACTCCTGCAAATTGCACATATAAAATTAACAACTGCACTTAAAATAAAATCAAAGTTGCAGACCCCTCGCTGCGGTGTCACACTACTTGGACAAAGTGCACATAATTTAATCCAACATAACAGATACAAGTCACAGAAGCATCTCGCGCCTTACGGTGATATTAATGGGACGCGGTCACCAACTCACCCGCTCAGTCTGCCCCACATGCACCTCGGTATTAAGCTACGTTTAGAATGGGAGACAAAAGGTATACGTTACTGTGTTAACACGTTTGGCGCTGGAGTTAGACAGGTTCATTATTTTGAAAGGCTTTTTCGTAATACCTGATGTGCGGGTCCACAAACATCCGTAGGTAGGCGGTATATACACTACAGTTGTTATGTACACCTTTTAGTTCTTTCACGGTCAAGGTCAAACTACACAGTGGTTACCACTATGACAATGAGGTCAATCATGTCTTCATTTAGTGACACTGTGGGCGAATTATAAGAAAGATAAGGGCCTATCTCTGCAAAACACAGCCAGTTTGTGGTTGTGTGATCATTCCTCGGAGGGCACGACTGCAGTGGCGTATCAGCGATTTCAGATCTCCGGTTTCATCTTGTTGTTTTGCCATACTCACTTATAACTTGGTAAACGTAGCACACGGATAAGCACTTAAAAATATTGTGCTACATAAAAACTCAAATTAGTTTTTGATTGCTTCAAAACTGCAACAGAATCCCGGAAAATTATTTAAAAATGTGTCCATTATATTTCCCACGTCGTCGCCCAAGTTCCCAGTGATTCTGTGACCCTCTTTCAGTCAGTCAGTGAAACTAACGATATTCCGTGATTCCGTGTTACGTCATTACATTCATTTGCTTAATTACATGCAGATGATTATGTAGTGGCTTGTCGAATGGTGGCGATACATTGCATACATACTCGTACATTCTGAACATCACAATAATGACATTTACTAATTTTTTGATCGTTAAAATTACATGATCTAGTTCCCCAATACACACATCCTTCACCGCTTCCCGGTGTTTGAGCTGGGGAGAAGAAGTGGCGTAACAAACTCCCCAGCAACACATCTGCCTGTTGTTTTGGAAGATACACCTTCATAAACAAAATAACCACTTTGCAACCCTCACTTATCGACATGAAACCCTTAAAAACAAAACGTTCCTCGCCAAGGAGCCGCCTGACACATCACACAGGGCATAAATAATAAAAACGAGAGGAATGCGCCACAAATAGGTTACCTTATTTCAATATCCGCTGACCCGCGCATCCCGCGCGTCCCGCCCGTCCCGCCTTCCCGTGGTACAGCACTTTATTTCCCTTCCCTGAACCCTTTGAATGAGGATCAAGTTAAGAGAGTAAAGGGAGATGACGTATGTGCCATTTATTTTGCATTGCAAAGTATTTTGTAAGAGCTTGGCTAAGTACCAACCTCGTGAAAGGAGGTTAGTTTGTTTTTGTCGCAGTTAGTTTTTGAGAATGTTAAGGAGTTCTACCAAACCTTTCTTGACCTTAGAAGAAGTAAGAAACTCTATTTAACTACATCCGTGAAAAAAAACACAGGTCAGTGCATTCATATATTTCTTGTAAAGTTGGTACTGATATAAGGATGCATTTAGTTTGATTTGGTGTCACGTAAAGTTATTAGCTGTATGGGTTTTGCTTTTGTTAGCAGCAATAGTCGCTTTCCTGAGATCAGAGAAGCAATTCCAGTATTCTTAGGGACCTTCAAATTCTTAGCGCAGTCTCAACCTGCAAAAACACACGCGGGGCAGTTTTTGGGGATTGCCGATAGAAGTAAAAACTCGGATTGCTACGAGTCCTACGAAAAGCGTACGTGCCGGTCATGCGAGTTCCATGATTTTTGTTCACTCAAAAAGAGCTCAACGCGTCTACAGAACTTTTCACTTCTAAAAAATATTTTGGTAATTTTTTTATGGGAGAGCGACTTGAGATTGACCGAGTTTTACTTACAAGTATTGACCTTCAGGTCTTGCGTTAGTTTTATCACTCACCAACAAAAAGAAGACTAAGAAATAATCCATCTTCAATGAGACAAATCGTTTCTGTGTCAGGTATTCGACGCTCCGTCCCTTTTTACGCACCTTGCTCCACACAAAAGGTGTAAAATAAGAATTTATTATTGGATTCGTGAGCCTCTCAGCCACTGACCTCGTTTTATTGGCACGGACGACTCCCGAACTATTATAGTCCGGGAGATCTTTTATTTTTTACGGTACTGCCCGAAATGTATGGGAATTTAAGCAGGGTCTTTGTTCAGGGAAAGATTTTAGTGTGAGGTGAAGTAGGATTGTTTGATTCCTTTTTAGCTTAGGATAACTTATAAAATATTTTTATCTTTTTCAATGAAATGATCGGTCGAATAAAAATCGCTCGCACAAATCATAGCATAAGGCCGTGAACACAACAACTAAACAATCCTCCCACAATATTAATCACAATAGCAACAAAGCAGAATAATGATTGATAGTTTATCACGCACAGATTGTCCAATATATTACAAGCGCGTGATAGCGCGTGATAGCGCGACGTGACGGTGTAACCCTTGCCAATTGATTTATACTCGTTACGACAAGCCTGGCTTTGACATGTGCTATGTTTTAGAATGAGCACGACGTGTCTAGCTATATATCATATCTGTTCTCCGTAAGATGTGCGTGTCACAAGCGCTTCCTCACTTCGATTGGTCTATTTATACTGGGTGTAAATAGATCCTTAACAAAACCAAAAACCACTGGTTCTCTTCGTCATTGCGATCATTCAACAGTGAGTCCTATCGTAAAACGTGATTTTTCACCCCAAGAAAAAGTCGTTTCTCAGGAATTTGCGTAGTCACTTCATTTGATGTGTAGAATGCTTTGTTGACGAATTCGTGAAGGATCTATTTACACCCTGTATAAAGGGACTTTCTTTTGCCCGCGGGTTCGCTAGCGTGTTTATTAATATTTACACCCTGTTTAAAGGGACTTTTTTTTGCCCGCGGGTTCGTTAGCGTGTTTATTGATTTTTACATCCTGTATAAAGACTTTCTTTTGCCCGCGGGTTCGCTAGCGTGTTTATTGATATTTACACCCTGTATAAAGGGACTTTCTTTTGCCCACCGGTTTGCTAGCGTGTTTATTGATATTTACATCCTGTATAAAGGGACTTTCTTTTGCCCGCCGGTTCGCTAGCGTGTTTATTGATATTTACACCCTGTATAAAGGGACTTTCTTTTGCCCGCGGGTTCGCTAGCGTGTTTATTGATATTTACACCCTGTATAAAGGGACTTTCTTTTGCCCACCGGTTTGCTAGCGTGTTTATTGATATTTACACCCTGTATAAAGGGACTTTTTTTTGCCCACCGGTTTGCTAGCGTGTTTATTGATATTTACACCCTGTATAAAGGGACTTTCTTTTGCCCACCGGTTTGCTAGCGTGTTTATTGATATTTACATCCTGTATAAAGGGACTTTCTTTTGCCCGCCGGTTCGCTAGCGTGTTTATTGATATTTCAAAATAAAAAGAAAAGAAAAGAAAGAAACGGAAAG
This sequence comes from Xestia ashworthii, assembly GCA_950022955.1. Lineage (NCBI taxonomy): Eukaryota > Metazoa > Arthropoda > Insecta > Lepidoptera > Noctuidae > Xestia > Xestia ashworthii. The sequence goes on along the minus strand of OX465558.1, from coordinate 23,877,992 downwards.
ACAGAGAAAAGAAAGAAAGTATACTTTGTTCCCAGGTCATATAAATGATCAAGTTCAGTCACTGAACTTCAGTGGTCTTGTGAAAAGGTACTAGACAGAATGCCTTTCTTTATAATATAGAAATGTTTTCGGCAGAAATAGATATTATGGCGAAATTTGTTTCGCTATAATATCTATAGACAGTTATTCTCTGGACATTTCAATCATGGGATAAATGTCTTGGCCTTTGAAACTTTTGCCCAATGTCACACATAATGATTGACCCTTCTTATTTCCGTGTTCTTTTTGTCAAATAGCTTAGAGGAAAATATGAGAAGCTATACAGATATTGGTTCCATCACCCCTCGCCATGCCACGGTCCCTTAGACCCCGGCGATGACACCCGAGGGTACCATGGGGGGGGTCCATTTGTAACCGGAAACCATACGACACGGCCATTTGTAACCCCATGGGTATCCAAAACAACGAATGTATCAAAAGGGTACGTGTAATAAAAACCGAAGTTTTCGTTGTTTGTTGTGCACCTGTATTTCGGCGTCAGTTTCCAAATTTCAAAAAGTTTTTTGTTATTTTTGTTAATATCACTTCATCACTATTTTGGACAGGGCTTAAAAACAAAGCCTGAAAAGAATAAACGAAGTTATGTATTGGGTTCTGGATGCATATAAAAGTTTTTTAAAATCATAACCCCCAAAGCAGAACATTTTTAGTTGGGCGTTATTTTTACCTGACTGCGCGATAGTAAAGGCAGGATTAATCTTAAGGTGCAGCGCAGACGGCACACTTTTTGTGCGATCGAGTCTGCGGCGCACAAAAAGTCTGCATGGCGCGCAAAAAGTCGGTCGCGGATTTTTCACAGACTCAACGCACACGACGCACATCTTTGATCTTCGATCATTCTGTCGGCAGAGCTGTAGGGACGTAGACGCTATGGAAATCGTGCAGAGATCGCGAAGTATTCTTTTGTACATGAAGTACAGAAAAAGAAGAAGAAATAGAGAATTTTGGGTACATCCGGTACATCCTATACTTTCCGAAAGATTACTGAAGAGACAGTTCCATACTAAACATTCAATTCTGAAACAACATCCGGATATTTTTTTCAAATTTTATAAAATGTCTGTTACTACATTTGATGAGTTGCTATTTATTTTAAGACCTGCTTTGACTCATTCAGAAACAACAATGAGGTGCATTGGTCCAGAAGAAAGGCTGTCTTTTTAAATGTCTATCATGATATTCTGCCTTAGAAGTATCATAAATTGCTGGTCTGTTTTGTATTTCTTGAATTAACATCGTCACATTGACCTCTGGCGCTATGATACTAGATCGCGTGCGTTACGTCCACCCCTAGCAAATGCAGATTGCATTTCACACACTTTTTGTGCCGAGCGGCGCGGCGCGGCGGCGCGGTGCGGTCTGCCCGAATTACACGGATTTTTCGTGCGCCGGACTTTTTGCGCGTCGTGTGCGTTACTGCATATAATTGCATAGGTTCTATTTTCACAGACTAAAAAGTGTGTCACGGATAGTCTGTCGTCTGCGCTGCACCTAAGCATTAAGCCGGAAACACAGTTACGTGGTGTGGCGTGTCGCGCCATAACCCCACCACCGCTCTGGCCAATCGGTGGTGAGCATTCAGCGCCACGCCAGAACGCGCTACGACACGACACGACCTACAAATATGTCCATACTATATGTATGGAACCGATATGTTTCTGGTGCGCCACGCCACGCCACGCCACGCCACGCCATGTAAGTGTGTTTCCGGCAATAAACTATCAAAAGACTTAATACCTCTTCTTCTCCCGAGCTGATTACAAATGTCTGCGTGAGACATACATCGAGGCTTAACTCTGTAAGTATTCCACTGCTGGAAAAAGGCCTCCCCCATTGCGGTTGCTGGTGACTACTCACCAAGCTAAAAGTCTGAATTAACTAAAAAAACAAACCAATTTTTATGCGTTTCAAAATACACAAATAGCACACAATATCCAACTACCCTCGATCACAAAACATAACATCTCCGTTATGCTAATGTAACATTGCAAATACAAACGCCAGCCGCTGTTAAACTACAAAGCCATTTCGTAAATTCGTTCTCACTACGTCACGATACGAAACTGACGCTTCCGCCTCGAATTCTCGTATAGACGTATGATAAAACGTATTTCAAACAAAAATAAAATAACGTACGTTATATTCCAAACAAAGAAAATAACGTATTCGGAAAACGGAGCGGTTTCAGCTTTGAGCTGTGAAGCGCTGCCCAGATATATGATATTGTTATTGTTGGCATTGTTTGTAGTTTGTAAATAATATGTATTGCGACCAATCCTGAGAAATACAGGATTCTATATGTATAAAGGTATTGCAATTTGTATGGTCTCTATCGCTATTTTACATGCGTTTCCTGAATACTTAGGAAGTTGTCACAGGTTATTGTGTCGTCAGGGAAAAGTAAAATCACAAACTTCGTTAATTTACAGTATCATAAACTAATACCTAGTCAAAATCTGACAGTTGTGGTTTTAATATATGGATATTTGGTTGTTAATTTGCCACGCAATTAAGTTGTCTAACTTGACAGCCGAAATGGTAAACGAAAAGTTACGTTTGATGCAAAAGGCTTACCTCAGGTCTATTAAGTCCCAAATATCGGTAACTAAAACTATGAGGCATAAAAAACCACGGTTCATAAATCTGAGGCTCCAGCACGAACGCGCGGTGTAAACGGAGGTATCGTAAATACCTTGATTTTAAATAAAGTATCTGTGGATGTTACTGATTGTATTTTTTATTAAAACAAACGTATTTACAATACGTTAACACCGCCCGGTCGTGCCTGGCCTGGCCTTTGATGCTGACCAAACATGATAATAGGGTAAACGACAAATATATTAATTAATCCGTCATCAGTTAGACTAACAAATACTTGACCCGTATTTTTTCTTTTCTTACATAAACCAAAATTCACGAAAATACGATGCTTTTGAAATTCTCAATACTTAATAGGTACACTCCCGAGATTTGTTGCGTTTTATTATTCATTGATTTACAAAAACAAAAAATACGTGTCCATTATTTTCCAATACTCTAACTGACGGACTTTTTTTGATTTTGATGTCATGCCTCCGCTAAACGTCGACTTCTAAACACGGTATCACAATGACCCGCTGCACTGAACGGTCAAAGAGCGGGTCAAAGGGAAATTGCCGTAATTGCTACCCCTGACAGACGGACAGATGAACGCAGTTTGTTGCCATTAGCCGACAGAGGACGGTACTGGAGCGCCGAGCTCTTAAAGTTAAGGATAGTTGCTTTTTTCAAGTAGGTGTCGACTTGATTCTTTAATGAAAGTCACAGGAAATGTTTAGTTTAGTTTCAGTAATTACCAAGGAAATAGATTGCGGTTTAGAAATATAGGGGAAGCACCCTACTACCCTGTCTTTTATACACTTGTTGATATAATTTAACCTTTTTTGTTTGAATGCATAATATACAGGGTGCAAACCACCTCATCACAAAACCGTTAACCAAGCATTCTGTACACCAAACTAAGTAACTTTACGCAAAAAATATTGCCGGGAAACCACTTTTTTTTTGAGGTTATAAATCATGTTTTGTGGTAGAACTCAATTGAACGCACTTAAAACATATTGCTGATGAATGTGTTAAGAGTCAAAATCTTGCAAAAAAAAAACTTGTATTTAAAAAAACACTTGTCAAAATGTTGTAATTTTGACCCCCCATATCTCCGTAACTAGAAGGTTCCCAGGTATGGTGTAGAACAAAAAAATGATCGCAATGATGGTGAGAACCAGTGCCTTTCAGCTTCGCGAAGAGGTGTTTTACATCCTTTATTGCAAGAAGTCCCAAGGTATTCCTAAACTTTCTTATCGTTTTCTTGCCCTTATCTCAGCTGGCACCTCCGTCCTAGCCACATGTCCTAGCCATACCTTCCTTCACACAGTCCATCTAACGTTTCTTTAACCTCCTCTACTCTTATAGCTATCCACATTCATTCTCAAAACTTTTTACACGACATTGTCCTCATTCCTCCGCATCACATGCCCATACTGAGGCAGCCGATTACTACAATATTCCAAAACTTTCTATATCATAATAAAAGTCGAGAAATGCTCACCAATAATAATCAGAGCGTAAAAAGATAATTTTCCATTCATATTTAATGTCCCAAAATTGGCTCCTTGTGTTGTTGATTGGGAATTCAATCATAGATACTGTTTTTATTGTTATAAGAGTAATTGAGGATGGCGCCATACTATAATAGAGACAATCTTAATAAATCGTAATCGAGCCTTTCCTATCGGAAAGTATCAACGCAGACCACCAAGATCGTGGAAATTGTAGTAGTGACCACACATTTTAATTTCTATATAATCCATACCAATATTATAAATGCGAAAGTCTATTTGCCTGTATACCTTTTCACGCCTAATGTCTGTGACATTCGACGCGAAGTTACGTAATTACGTATACTTTTTATCCAGTCAGTACACATCCTCATAGAATAATATCCAACATCTACGAGAGCAAAGCCGCGGTTATAAGGTACTTAGAACTCAATAAATTTAATACCCTAATAAAATAAATAAATAAATATTGCTGGACATTTCACACAGCGCCTACAAACTGCATAATTTTACCACGCAATAGTTTCTGATTGAAGACCACATTCTGCTCAGTCGTACATTTCTCTAACATTCATATCGACATGTCAACAACTAATGAAATCATTTCATATTACTGAAAAAGCTTGCTAAATGTCAGCCGTGTTTGAATAATGTTCAGGTTTCAATAGTTAGTTCTGCACACATCGTCAAGAGTTTCTCGAAGGTATAAATGGTAATATTGAGGAACGGTAACAGTCATTTGGATGTTCTGTTCTTAAGGAAACTAGATCGGATGTAAGTCTATTGAAACTAGGTGGCAAAACTACACAGACGTTTAGCAAAAATAAAGAAATCTAAACGCACTATCCAACGGGTTAATTAAATGTTATACAATAGCTATTTAATTTAACTGTATAATTATATATATTTATGATTGAATGATAGGTGAGACTCGCCGATCTTGGGGTGGTGGATACGACTGCACGCAGTCAAGAAAACATTCCCCAGAATCGGCGTGGCTCACCCAGCTTTGAGTAAATTTGACTAACACTAGTTTATAAGTTTTCATTGTTACTAACTAAACATATATCTAAGTTAAAAATGTTTATTACTAGCTGTTTAAAAGTGATGATTATACTAACAATACTAACCTAATACCTAACAACGAAAACATCGTCAGCATGTTTGTAAAGTTTCAGCAGCAAATAATATTTGACTTAGGTTTGTCAGCACTGAAACAAGCGCTTATTTCGCTTAATATTGTTTTTTCCCATGAATATCAACTAATAAGCAGCATTTGATTTCAAACTATTGAGTTCAATTGATTTTGATTTCCAACGGGTTAAAGTTCTACGAGTATAAGTAGTATTCAGACCAATTAGTTTTCAGACTAATTCGATAAAAGATTGCAAAAAATATTTCGAAGAAAATTGAAAAGTTCACCGAATCGGAGTAAAACGAATTTTATTCTCAGGTTTTACGAATTAAATTTTATAAGAGCTGCAATACTAGACAATTGTGAAGACTTAGTGACACACAAAAAATATAGGTATCTATCGTTTTTTCGCACATAGATTTACATTATTATTATTTTATTACTAGGTATACAAATGCGTAGGTATATAAAAAATCATAATGTCACTGTAGCACTTTCTAGTACAATTAAGCAATTATTTTTACTGACCTTTCGGTGGCATTTGTAAAAGATTTTTTGGAGGTTTACGTAATATTACGGCTTTGTTTTCGTCAGTAAAAGCGGAAATATCAAACAGAAATGGTGACATTTACACTTGTTATTACTGGACGTTACCTAAATTAATGTATAAATAAAAAAACGGAGTGTGACAATCTACCACTAATTAATTACCGATCTGGTGTCGATCAGTGCCAGCGAAACGGTCATAAGTATTTAATACTATTCATAAAGCATACCTACACATTGTAGTAAACGAAAAAGGATTCCTCATGTTAATTTGACATGCAATTTGTCAAATTAACGTGACCCTACTTTAAAAAACATGTTCAGCATTTAGTTAGCAGAGTTTCCTCGGGCCGGACTTGTCGACATACATAAATAAGACTTGCCTGCAGGTCTCCACACAACACGGCGCGAGCTGTCGGCACATCAACGCCAATTAAACCGTCCCTTGTTTCACCCCAAGTTGCCAAGTCCAAATTAAATCTAGCTTCACCCCGTGGACATCCCTAAACTTTGGCAATTATAAAAGTTTAAAGTGTTTTTTGTCCGTACCTTTGAAGAAACAGGGTGACTCTTTATCGTTATAATACAGAGGGACGCTTAATCTGGAGTCATAGCTCAGAAGGGATGCTGGGAATGGACGTTATATATCACCTAGGTACTTGCAAGAAAAAATTCTGCTCGTGAATCATCGGAGAGTTTCGTAACAGTTCGTTTTATTTTTGTTCTAGTTTGTGGGGCGTTTAAATAGACATTGAAACACGAGTGTATTCAAGACTTTGAACGTGTTTGTAATTTTATATTTCGGTTGTCTAGGGAGTAAACATGATCTTATTGTTCTTTAACACGTAATGAAGCAATGCGACCTTTGTTATTTAGGTTATGTTTTTTTTCTTTCGTGGACAACTTTCTTCAACACTACTTAGCGATAAGTGTAGATACTTGTTCGTTCCATCTTAGATGTCATACATTTTGTAGTGTATTGAAATATATATGAGATCGAACCATACCCGAACTTTGACGTGAGCCCACTCATATTATAAGCATATTTAGCTTAGTTGGGAAGGGTAAAAGGTCGGTAAATTATATAAAAAGAATCTCTATTTCCTTTCTTTATAACACTGAATAATATACCTTTTATTTACGTAAACAGCCAACCTTTTCATGAACGCTCTTTCTGACTGAAAAACATACGTTTATAGCCAGTTTTGTCCGCCATGTATTCATGTTTTTAGGAATGCTGTAGGCAGCTAATTAGTAGGCAAGTACAGCGGGCGAGTGGACGGTGCCAGTTGCCGGGGTAGTGTAGAAGGGTAACTGGAATGAAAATGAAATAGTTCGTCCTTAAACAAATCTTTTATAACAAGCTGTTTTATGTTAAATGGCAGGGTATGCCATTTTGTGCTTTTTAACGGACGTCTGTCGACCTGCCTCGTGATCCACGTTTGCAACAAATACTGTACATGCAATTTAATAAAGTTAATAAAAATGTTGTCTATAAGAATTTGCATACGGAAATGTGAGACAGTATGTGACTTCTAGCACAAGTAAATATGTATCATACTCGTACAATTACTTTGATGTAGACATCCATTCTAGCTTATGATTTCACTACTTGACTGCAAAGTCAAGTATCAGAGAGTTGGTAATCTGGACGAAACTTTTATCTTTATTGCGTTCAGAGAATACTAAACCTCAACGTTTGAACCAATAACTTGAAATCCAAAGTAATCTCAAACTCTCAAACTGTACGAATGCAAATTGAAACCGTTGCACTCACGCTGTACCTAACTGTTCGATAGCTTGAAGTATACAAGTAAGAACTGAACTCGAACACGTTGCTATCTTGCTCATAGTTCGGGTAAATTCAACCTTACCAACAAACCTGAAGAGTTTTGCAAGTTTGGGAGCACTAGAGTGGAAGGAGGGATGGATTTTATGATACACAAATAAGTGGTGTGTTTTTGAATAACATGATTTGGAAATGGTTGTATCCTTGTTCTTAATTTGAGTAGTTATGCAGATTACATTGAATTTAATTACTATTTTACACAGGTAATCCAAGACAGGTCAAGATAAAGAGCGAAGCGATGTTCGTAAAGGGGAATATTTACCACCTCACGACTTTGTGAAGCCTCAAAAATGCTTGCCTCCCGGTTGTGAACAACAGCGGTCTATTTGGAACGCACTGAATTAAAATCAAGTCTTATCATTTCATTCATCACCCACCAATTGCGAGATGATGCTCCTGATCAGACTAGATCCTATTGGAGTGTCTCAAATAAAAAACAAACTAGGTGTGCTGAGGCGCCATTTGGCGGATCAGAGCCCAAAAAAGGCATTTTCTGCCCACAGTCCAGGTTCCACAACATAGCAAAACATCAAGCCTGTAATCCCGAAGGTGGTTGCAGTCCCATGTAGCAGGGGCGAGCCCATTGCCCTGAACCGGGAACACATGCAGTCTCCGTGACTGCTCCTAAACAATTCCTGATGAAAACCCAATAACTGACCCAAGAATTGAGCCCAGGACCTTATGTTCAACAGTCAAGATTACGATAACTAGACCAACGAAACAGTTCCACTTCTGCATATTTAAAAACTAACCTAAACTTCTTCAATTTCCTGTACACTGGCTATGCCCGCGGAGGCGCATGGCCGCAGCGCTGCGGTTGTTTTCATACAACAAACAACGACCGCCGCGCTAGATCCAGCGCTGCAGCGCTGTTTGTGAACCAACAACCATTGAACACCCTTGTGATTGTCCCAATTGCAAAAATTTCAACTGTGCTTGTAATTTCTGTGGCTATGCGCTATGTTTCCTAGTTGCAGAACTTGAAGCATTGTTTTGATTGATGTCAATATTAAAAAGCAACAACAAAAGTGGGTTCGTGACTGCTCTAAACAACAACATGGTTGGTAGATGTCACATGCCAATTTTTTTTTTGGTTTTAGGACATGCCGTTTTATTACGATGTTTGCTTTCACCGTGATACAAAAAGTTACGCACGGGTCTGGGCTTAAATGTTTCTAGTAGTCACATTGTGCCTGATCAGTTAGTTAGTACTACTAGTTATTATTTATCCAAGTTAGCTTGGTTGACAAGACTATCACAGACCTGTCTGCATGTCAAATGATGTTGGTCAGGACAAACGGCCAACCTTTGTAGCACCCAGTACTCCCAAGATTGTTTGACCAATCAGAGACGACTTTGAATGAAATTGACTCGTGTGTGTTCAATAGGCATGACGTCAGTATCAAAAATAGCAAATCTACCGTGACTTCGACCTCGAAAGCCTCGACAGATAAAAAACCTCTTGAAATTATACTTCACCGTTGAAAGATATAAAACGGGGGAGACACGTGTGGGCCCACTACTAGACAAATACCTGTGAGTGAGTAACATAAATAATCAATAGCGCACATAATCTTGCAATAGAAAGATTGAGCGTTATTGCGGATGTATTATAAATTAAGGATTGCATGAGAAATAAACAGTTTCAAATATTTTTTTTTTACTTAGAGAATAACGGACACGTATTTTTTGTTTTTGTAAATCAATGAATATTGACAAAGATAAAAAGCATCAAAACTGGGGAGTGGGGTCTGGTGCCGTCAGAACTCAAAAATTTTACCAAGGCGTGACCTCTGCCATAAAGGTGCTTCTGTAGCCCTCTTTACTTTTCAAGCTAGAGCATGCACGCCTCTGCCTTATAGGTGCTTCTGTAGCCCTCTTAACTTTTTAAGCTAGAGCACGCACGCCCCTGCCTTATGGGTGCTTCTGTAGCCCTCTTAACTTTTCAAGCTAGAGCACGCACGCCCCTGCCTTATGGGTGCTTCTGTAGCCCACTTTACTTTTCAAGCTAGAGCATGCACGCCTCTGCCTTATAGGTGCTTCTGTAGCCCTCTTAACTTTTCAAGCCAGAGCACGCACGCCCCTGCTGCTACTAGAAAGCTATCATTCACTGGAAACCTAATTTAGTTTTTGACTTGAATGTGTCCTGGCGGTTGAGAGTATGTCATGCTCACTCAAATGTCTCGCTGATTATGGCGCGTGTGTCGGACCATTTAGTTCCCTTCAAAATGGTTGAGCTGAATGGTGCTGATCCATGCGTCATGTGCGTGAACGGACGCTGTCAGTTGTGACTGGGTCATCTTTTAGTCGCCATGGTTTATTTGAATTAATTATTTTGTTTTTGAGTTGTATTTTGTTTTTGTTTTGCTATGGACACTTTTAACGTGCACATCTTGCTACATTGTTCTCACATAATATACCATCTCAACATGAATGATGTAACCAAGATTTTGTAACAATATTTTGATTTAAAAGAGTGTCCATGGAGTTTCTTGCCCGTTCTTCTCCATAGAGATCTACGCTAGGGAATGGGCAACTACAGTACTTTCACAGTTTTTATGTCTTGTGACTGGGACTGTAGCTACATGTAGCTACATTTAATTTTCATCTTTGTTTCGACAATTCAAAAGTGCCTGTTATTGGCCTACTTGAAATAAATGCTTTGATTTTGATTTTGATTGAATCTTGCTCAATTCCCATGAGGATCATGCAGAGATTAGTGTCTGAGATGGACATTTGAAGAAAGAACACCACAGATTTGAGTGAACCTGTCCAGTCAGTGCAAGCATTTGTCAGTTATCGTGTAGCTCAACTTATAACTCAAGGAGCTCAACGAAACGACGAACAATATAAAAGAAAGGACATTTGGGTAGGTCGCTTATAGTACTCAAATTGCCAGACAGTCGTTGGGAAAAAAAATGTAACCCACATGGTCCTTCCATTTACAATAATTTAATTTAATAAATAATAATTTGCAAAATGAATGACACATAAAACAATAAAAATAAACTAAAAAGATAATAAAATACTGAACTAAGTATTCATGTCAAATCATTCAATATCACAGTGTATAAAATAAAGGAATTAAGGCGCTTAGACGAGCTAAATTAGCAACTCTATTTATGGTGGTTCAAACTTCGTTTGAAATGCTGTTAGAATAAACTTCTAATCAGCTTGCACTACAAAGTGGTTGTTACGTTAGCCACTGCGGGCCAAATAGCGCGAAATGAGTGGTTTCGATCGATTTACAAAAAAACTATTGATTGGATTAAAAAACTAAAACAGTATCATGCTAATATATTGCTTGTAGAATTATTATTTGCCAAAAAATCAGAATGATCGCATGAATATTAGTATGTTTTTTATTGTTTGAAAGATATTTTTAGAGGTAAGTTCGTGATTTCTTTTTATCGAGCCAAATTAATTGTATTATGTTTTCAAAACAGTATCATGCTAGCATATATCCTGAAGAATATCATATATTTTTCTGGTCTTGTTTATAGCAGTGAATCATATACTTTTAGTAATTATAAAACTCGCGTTTAGCTCGTGTAATCGCCTTAATAATAAACAAGCGAAGTCCGAAATTTCGACATTCACAGAGCAAATTTCATTGCAGCCGCTTAATCCCAAGCCTTTTTATAAAATGTAGGATAGCACTTATGGCTGACCTTCCTCTTAAAAACTCCCCCGCAGCATCAGTGTTTCATAGAGTTTTTGGCGAACGCCACGAAGTAACAGGAACGCTTCCAGCTATTTGTTTTCCTGTAATTACAGATCTCATTTAGTTTTTGTCCTTCGTTTCACGAAAAGTGGAATTGGATCCAACTTTGCGCAGTTACTATTATTTGTAAGATAGATCAGATTCTTTTTCTCGTCTACAAAATAAAAGATAATTATTTCCCGGATAAACATTGAGTTTTAATTAATAAAGCTTATCCTTAAATTTTGAACTTTATTATGTAATTAAAGCCTGTTTCTTAGAGGAACATTATAATGATGATTATTAGGAAGTCGAACCACTTCTTACGTTTCCAAACTTCGACAGAAATGTTTGAACCGAAATACAATGTGAGTGCTTCGCGTCGGCGGTTTAGCGGTCGCTATCATGATTGCTGAGCATACGGTCCTGAGTTCAACTCCCAGGTCAGCCATATTGTTATTGGCTTTTAGGTCAGCTATTATAAGTAACAGTGACGGAGACTTGTTATGCCCGATTGATGGCAAATAGGCTCACTCCCTATCTCTTCAAAGTAAAACTTATTAGGTACACCACTATCCAGTGCCTGATCCTTCGGCGATTCTATGCATGATTGTGTTAAAAGATCAAATCAAAAAACATTTACCAAAGTTTTTTTAAAAACCAAATATTTTCAACAATAGGCTTGTGTCCTAAAAAAATCTAATTAGTCCGTCAGTTAGATTATAAAAAAATATTTGACCCGTATTTTTTCTTTTGTTACATAAACCAAAATTGACGAAGATACGACGCTTTTAAAATTCGCAATACGTCACGCCGTGCTATAGTTTTTAGTGCGTTGTGACGTCACGAGCCCCCACTCCCGAGTTTTGATGCGTTTTATCTTTGTCAGTACTCAGTGATTTACAAAAACAAAAAATACGTGTCCATTATTTTCCAATACTCTAACTGACGGACTAATTAGTTTTGCAATTTATTGATGGTGGAAACTAGCCTATTGCCTCCATAAAATCTAGTTGGTAACAATTAGGTTTGCACCAAATTAATGTATCTTTACTGAGAGCCAAATAAAGAGCGATAATGAGGTGCCTAACTACCTAGACCTTATAACTTGTTCTAGGACAAGACGTGATAAGGGTCATAAAAGTTAACCCAACTTCATTACAGTTAATTGTCTTGGCATCAGCAAATATTTTATAATGGATGACGATGAAAACAGTGTTTTAGTCTGGCATAGTTTGAGCAGATGTTAATTATGAAGTTAGAAACAACATAAGTATAATATGATGTTTGTGAAGGCGAAACGTAATTGGATGCATTTCTTAAGACCCTTATTCACGAATGTCAAATGAAAGTTTGGACAAGTGAAGCTTTCTTCATAAAGACAAAGTACCATGAATTTTTGTAAAAAAAAGTTATAATTTTAATCACACCGCAGAACATGCAACCACAGTGACCTCTGCGCTGCCACCGACGACGCCATAAAGGTGGCAAAGTTTTAGGCAAAAATATACAATACTGATGTGCCAGCGACACAAAGAAAAATTGACCACATTCACATACGATGGATTTAAAATTTGTATTTAAATCAAAGCTTCAGTTCGTGGATTGGCTCTATAGATGTCGGACATGGCCCCACGGAAAAGTTCTACCGGGTTTAAATAAACACGTATTTTTTATCTTAATCCAGGGCATAATTTACCTGTACCCAGAATCCATCCAGGCATTAAAGCGCGATTGGGAATACAATTTTTCAAATTCACAAACATACCTGACAGAGTTTCACAATAAATTAAGTAATAGTGTTCTACAGTAGCATACTCGTACAACATCAGTTTTAATATTGCAACCTGGAAGAACAGCTGGCTGGTTGGAAACATGGAACTGTTCAGCGATTCGGAATAGTTTTGTGATTTCCCTGAGGATGTTTCAGGTTTGCAGGTTGCACTGGTTTCGTACAGAACTATAAACTAGCCAAATTATATATGGAGAAGTTAGTAGTGCGGTGTTGTGTGCTAGGTTTGTTCTTTTAAAATCCAAAGTGATCGAAATATGTGCATGCTCACTCACGGTTTTACTCGCGCGGAAGTCGAAAATTGTCCCACGGGTCGTTTACGAGATAAACAGCATCCTACTTCAGAATCCAAGTCATAGACTGCTTCTGTGCCAACCATTGAAATAGGTTTAACAAGTAAGATCTCAACAGGTAGCAGACAGACATGACAACAAAGATATTTAAATGAAATATATGAATGGATAGTTGTCTGAAAGTTAGATCATAAGATTCTGTGCTTATTTATATTTAGATGGATAGATTTCTGATGAAGACGAGAAGTTTTTATGCCGTTATTCATAATTTCACCGCGAATTAATCCCCCCGCTGTGTATATGTCTCGCCTTTCTTCTGCCATTTGTCTGTGTTCTGTGCGTTCTTTACCCATCTATTCCTCACGATTTTGACGATATCATCAACCCAACGTGCTTTTGAACGGCCCTGGTTTCTTAGGCCCAACCTTGGCTACCATTCAATCAAAACAGTCTACCTGGATGCCACACAATTTAAACTCACTCCCTTCCTATCTCTTAGGTAAAAGGTGGTATCTTCTTCTTATTGACAACCCGAATGGCGCAGCGGTAGTGAGACTGCCTTATGTTCTTAGGGTCCCGGGTTCGAATCCCGGTAGGAGCACATTTTTGTGTAATGAACATGGACATTTGTTTCCGAGTCATGGATGTTTATATGTATTTACAAACAAAAAGTATATACGTAGTATATCAATTATCTGGTGTCCACGACACAAGCATTGCTTAGTGTGGCACTAGATGGCGCTGTGTGTAATGTCCAGTGATACATAATTTATTAATTTTTATTCAAATCTTTGTCGCTAACGTTGATATCTTAACATTTCTCCATTCAAGTTTATTGAAGCCTCCGTAAGTACTTAACGTGAAACGTTCCCCAAATCCTTCACGCTTCGTCAATGTTGTCACCAATAGGTCGCGAGCTCCCCTTCACTGATTATTTAAATATACTCGATTGTATTGTTGTGTGGCGCCTGAATAAAGTAAGCTATGTAAATGTCGGAGAGTGTGTGGGACGAGCGGCGAGCGGAAAATGGTAAATAAAATGCTGGGAACTATAGTTCTGTATACAGTACTACAAAAGTTCAAATATAAAGTTCTTAGTTATAACTAAGAACTTTATATTTGAACTATATTTGAACAGGATGTCAGCAACCTCATCACAAAGCCGTCAAATGCATAGTTGTTGCAACGTTGTAGTTGTTACTAATTTTGACGTACAGAATGCATATTCTGTACGTCAAAATTAGTAACTGTACGCAAAAATGATTGCTGGGAAACAACTTTCTTTTTGGGGTGAAAAATCATGTGTTGTGGTAGTGTATAGTAATAGTGTGGTACTCAATGTAATGCACTCAATGTGCTGATGGATAGATTGAATAGTACCCATTATGCTATGGTGACGATATAATAGGTACTTGAGATCTTCCTAAAATAATTTTGACTAAAATAATCATATGTCTTTTCATTACACTAATACGTAGGTTATACTTACTTAGGTATGTAATATCAGACTCACTTTACTTAAAACTACTCTGTTATTTTACAACAAAAACAGTTATTAATGATATCAAATGATTGATCTAGAGCGTTGCATCATTTATCATCTCGCCCTAAACCCGGCCCTTCCCATGGGATCATGGATCCAGCTGAATAGTAATGGGGTAGGTTGAAACATCCCGTTTTACTCTAAAACAACTTTCTGTAGGTGGGTACTTTCTGAAACTTGGCCTGTCAGCTGAAAAAGTTGGTTAAAGAGCCATGCTATTAGTTGGTTATGGGTTTGGATATGTAAAATTATTATCATCCCTACTAATATTATAAATGTGAATGTAAGTTTGTTTGTTATGCTTTCACGCGAAAACTACTGAACGGATTTGGATGAAATTTTGCACACAGATAGTTTATAACCTGGATTAAAACATAGGATACTTTTTATCCCGGTAGTAAGATCCCATGGGACAATAATCAAACTTCACGCGGGCGAAGCCGCTGGCAGAAGCTAGTTATTGATAAAATACATAGATAACAGTCGGATTTTGGAAAATAAATATATTATGTACTCTGACAAGATTGTCAGACTGATGTCTTCTTTTTCTTCCTTCGAAGTGAAAACTTCTAGCACGTTGAGCAGTTTTTGAGTAAACAAAAATCATGGAACTCGCGTGACCGTGTACGTGACGGTAGCTTTTCGTAGCACTTTTCAATTTTCACTTCTACGCCGGTAGTCTCCAAAGACTGCTTTTTTTCTTTTTAAATCAAACTGTCTAATATTTCATACATTAGGTAACTACTAGTACTATATACTATTTTTTACAATTTTTTGAATAATTATTTATTGCAAAAGGTGTAAAACGAATAAGTATTTAAATTGGGTATATAGCACAGAAATCACGATGTTTGATGTGTCGCCATTGAACCCAAGCGGCCCGTTCTGTGGACGAATTGTGTTAGCGGGATACTTACAATACTAGTCACTAAACATATAACCTAGTCTAGTAAGTCATAATGATCTTCAATCGTTAATTATTTATGAAACAAAGGCTTAGTACCTAACTGTAATCTCACTTGTAACATCGTTAGCCATAATCGCCTCTAACTTCACCCACACGAGACGCTAACAAAAGCTTAGCTCCGATTTATATTAAGGTTCTGGTTTTAATAGATTTCGTAGGTCAGATTATGTAGGTTTAGTGTGTAGTGGAGCTCCTGTGAAGTAGCACCGCTAACACAAACAATTATAACCTAAATGGGGTTTTGAAGAGAGTTTTCTTGACTCAATCTTAATTAGAAAAACTTTTGTGCTAGTACCAACCTAAATGACGCAGCGGTAGTGGGGTTGCCTTACGTTCTTAGGATTCCGGGTTCGAATCCCGGTGGGAGCAAATTAATGTTTGTGTGATGAGCATGGACATATTTTGTTTCCGAGTCATGGATGTTTATATGTATAATATGTATGTATTTACAAAACAAAAAGTATCTATGTAGTATATCAACTATCTGGTGTCCACGACACAAGCGTTGTTGCTTAGTGTGGCACTAAATGGCGCTGTGTTTAATGTCCAGCGATATTTATTGATTTCATTATATTTATTCTCCCTTGTCAATCGTCATGTTTTCATCTATAACTTTTTCCTTCATATCCTCACAAAATCCATCCATGCAAATACCGAAATCGAGTGCCTAGCTTCTATACTTAATATTAAGTATGTTTCTGTATACCATACCCACATAGTTCTTTGATGTATCACTTTGTTACCTAATAAACTCGTTTCATTCTCTCGTTCGCTCATAACTTGAGCATCAAGAATTCTGGTCGCGGCACAGCTACACTGATTTGTGTGGTTTGTGTGAAACGAATGGAATAGAAAATGAGATCATTCCGTCTTCCACCGCGTTTTACAATAACTCCTCTTTTTGTAAAGAACTTTCGCCTTTGTTACATGCCCCATAGGGACTACAACACGGGGATAGTTTGCAAGCTGAAACAGTAAAAGTGCACTTTGATATACTGCGAGTTTCTGAAGTCAGGTTCTCATTACGTTGGAGAAATCTGACGTATTTCTTTGATGTAACTGTTCATGTTTGCCTTGTTTATTGTTCCTCAAATGTTGTACATACCTTAAGATAAATACCTGGGATCTAATAGTATAGTTCAGAATAATCATCATCATCTCAGCCGAAAGACGTCCACTGCTGGACATAGGCCTCCCCCAAGTGTCGCCACATTGACCGGTTCCTTGCGACTAGCATCCAACGGAATGAAGATCAGAATCATAGATAGTACACAATATAATACAAGAATCAGAATACAGCTAAATAAACATAAAAATAGTATTATTTTATGTTAGTGTTGCTAGGTTTACCTACTTAGGTATCGGAGGCTGGATTCGTGCCCAGAAGGATATACAATTGGTCACGTATCATAATACCTAAGTTTATCTCAACTTATTTCATTTAAACTACTTACAGTCCAAAGACCTACTGTTTAAAATACCTAAAGATCGTTTCACAGATTTTTGTAATAACTACATGAACGAAATCCATTTAGGGACCATTCATCTACGGTTTACTCACCTACGGTGCTCACATAATGGATGATTAACCTAACGGATGATTCACCTAACGGAAATCTTATCTAAGAAAACATCACACCTACTGTAGGACCTAAATACGAGTAATAGATCATTTCCATTTGACACTTCATCAAAATACAACAACGAAACCTTGTAGGTAACGGCTGGAATAAAATATTATTGATATTTTCGAAGTTAGAACTGCGCAATAACTTAACATTAAAAAAAGGCAAAAAAGGTAACCTTTACTTACAACTGACTGTTGTCAAATGTGATCTATTAAAGTGGCCCAGAACAGACGGAGACGGCGCTTTACGTAGTTGTAGAGCGACGTCTCTCTCTTTCGTACCGACCACACTTGTCTGTTTCCGTCAGTCAAGATATAGTCTTTTGTTTTAAAAAAGAAACACGATCAAAAACAATTAATTAATCTTCCTTCTTAGCTAATAATAGATTTCACAACTGTTTGTTTTTAAAACGGAGTCTGAACACAATGTCGGACAGTTTGACCCATGGCTCGATAGATGGCGTTGTTAGGAAAGTGTCCACTTTCTGAATCGCGCTATGGTTTCGTTACCAACTCTGATATAGTCGGAGCCAATCCTAAGAAGCGCGCAAAAGGAGGACACATTAAATTTTTGTAGAGGGGTGTGCGCAAACCTTGTTTGTGTAACAACCCTTATATTAATGATTTAAATGTGCATTTCAGCACTATCTTGGTCTGTGTATAAGCGTTTTATGAAAGTCATGTTTTACTGCATCTGTGTCTGCTCAAATAGTGTGTTGCAATAGTATTAAGTCACTTTTTCAAAGCTTGAGGAATATATACGATAAACAGTTAAATGTATACCCGTGACTATAGTAATTTTGAACGTTTGAACACATCAGAAACAAATTTTTTTAAAGATGAGTGTAGACATAAATCAAACAGCCGGTATTTAACCCATTTTTTACCTAATCAAGTGGCATACAATGAAGGAATCCACAATGGATGTATGGGATGCGGGTTCAAGAAGGGAGAAAGAGAGAACCCTGCTTTGTAAAAAAAAAACTTTTATTTACTGTTTTTTTATTTAGCATGAAATACTAGCAGCTATGATCAATTTTTAAAAAGCATTTACCATAAACTAAAGCAAAAAAATGTTTAAATCTAGATTGCAATTGACACGGATAAGAACAAGTATGAAATTATTTAATTTGTAATGTAGAGATGTAACTTATCACCGCACACACACTATAATACTCAGAAAAAGTTTCAACAAATGAAAAGAATTTGAACTTTAATAAGCAGTACCAATAAAAGACCAACTGTATCACCAAAAATCACACTAATAAATACTTTGACTTTGATTTCCAAATGAGAGAGCTAAGACTGTCAAGGTCAAAAGGGAAAAAATAAAGACATTGTATTGTATTTTAATTAAAGGTAAGAGGATAAAGGGGTGTCAAATATAATAATTAAAAACATGTAAAGGAAATTTTCACGGGGTCACGTCAGTCGCATGCACGATGACCGTTGGGCAAAAGTCTCCACACGTTGCCGGAAGACGGACAGTGCCGCCGAGGCTGACCCAGAAAAAGGTGGCGAGACGATTTGGACGCGCATCACGAGGGTTGGTCCAAGGCGGCACAGGAAAAGAGCACATGGAACGAATTGTGGGAAGACTTGACCCAGCAGTGGGACAGTACAGGTTATAAAAAAATATGAATGTTAACATAAACATAAAAGGAATTCAAATACTTTTAACGTGACCGTTGATCTTACCACTTTCACTAGTTTTGCTAAGTAAATAAATACATAATTGGATGCCTGAGCTTCAAACTTGTACAAAATACGTTGACAATCGAAATTGATATAGAACAAAAATAAAAAATCTAACTATTCTGATATTCAAATGGCACCATTCCCCGTCATTACCTACCCTATTCGTCTAGAAACCCGTCTCAGGCCGGATAGGTCGGGAGCTCGGCCGCCATTCTTCAGGCCGTTTGATTTATGGCTCTCTTCAGGCTGACCGAATTAGTTGAGTACTACAGCTTTAGGTTTATTTTGAAGTTGGTAATCTTCAATCTGAGATGTATAAGTAAAAATATATGATGCGTGAGTTGGAAACCTTTTTATTGTTTTATGTACCTATCTACGAACTTTCCCAGTTAGTTTTCAGCAGTTGGCTCCGACCTCCATCACGCAGGTTGTTCATAATCGTCACGGATAGAAAGTCTGGTCAAGGGATATCGTGAAACCCAGTACTAAGGTCCATTGGATTGATTTTGATTTTTGATTTTGTTCACCAAAAAGATGACGGTCTGATTATCTAAAAACAGCCATATAAAACACATTTTTGTAGGGCAACATGTCCTTTAAACAGTTGTTTTTAGATAATTAGACAGTTACTTTTTCTGTGAACATGGCCATGACATAACCTAACTGGGTTGTGGTGGCCAGACAGAAAAAACTAAAAAGAAAGAAAGTATTAATTAGACTCACACATGACAAAACAAAAAATCAGTGATTGAATTAACAATAAGACAAAATATAAAAAAGTAATATAAGTAAAAGTAAACATAAGAAAATATGAAACAATCAACTTGGTCCTGTACGAGGCCAAAAGGCTCCTATCAAGCTGGTGCCATACATTAAAAAATAAAATAAAAATACTGGGATTCAACGACATACAATTAGACTGGAAGTCGAGCTAGAACTACTTATTCTATTTTTGAATTTTGAAAAAATAACGTAATGTCCCAGTCCCACAACTCAAAACACACTACGATACCAATCATTTAAAACTTCACGATAGTGGAAAATAATGCCTTAGAAACAAAGTAAGTAAGTTCAGTTAGAATCGGTAATGAAACTAAAACTATATGGAGTGAATCAGAGGAAGTTAGTCCCGCCGCGCACCATGCAGATAACTCAAATAACTTTAATGTCTCCGCTGGTCGCATATCACAATTATTTGCATTTTAATGCACATGACAATTTAGATTTAGTATTTAGTTTGCGAGAACTGTGTTTTGCTGATGATAGCCTAAGTTATAGCTGTTTCTGAGCAGAATAGGGACAAATATTTTTAAGTGTAACTAATACTTGTACAATTTGATAAAATAAAATGAAAAAATATGTCATAATGTACTATTTACTCGATTTTTTTATGCTCAGTGCGTCGCTTACGTAGCGTTCTAAAATGAATTGAAATATGTTTATTTGTGAAACATTGGTAAAAATAGGTACATGGTGTTATAAAATAAGTAACGTCTTACTATGAGCTGCCTTACAAAGCGTACAAATAATGTTTACACATTAATTTGTGTAGGTTGTGGTTTATAGCGTATAAAAACTTTAATTGAAACTTAAATAAAAATCTACTAAAAATACAATTATGATTCCGCAGAATATACCTTCTATCGGAATAAGAAATGTCCTATACCTGAAACCAAAAAAACCTGTTCAGTAGTTAAAGAGTAAAAATAAACAGACATACAGAGTTACTGGCGAATTTATAACATTAGTATAAAGTACGAAATTATCACGTAACAGTAATCACGCCCACACTAATAAACACACAAACCCGAACAGCTCCTTAAACATTTTATAACCTAATAACAATAATTAAAACAATAGCCAACATAGACCCTAGTCTACACTAATATTACTGGATAAATAAATTACGTAATGGGCACGTAAACTTTAATAGGTCCCGATGTTATTAAGTTACAAACGTGTGATCAGTTATAGCTTTAGTTTGCAAATTAGAATTAGCATTTTATCGCATTTGGTCACCTCGTTATGTCCTCCCCTTTATAATTCTGTTACAGTGATAATTGATAATAGGGGTGTTCATATCGAATGTGATATTCGGGTTATCTGGTCAACGGGTTAACTTCGACGAGTTATTTTAGTGAACGGTTAAAATTTTTAAACAAACTGGTTTAACAGTGTCTAATAGCTATTTGATTAAATTAATTGTGTGTATCTTTTGATGTCTTAGATTGACTGACTTGTGAAGGCAGTTATTTTAGTAAACGGTAAAGTTTTTGAAGTAATAATACCAGCCTATTACACTCCCACTGCTGGGGCAAAGGCCTCTTCTCAACGAGAAGGAACGAGCATTGATCACCACGCTTCCTCAAGACTTGTTGGTGATTTCAGAGTTATATTAACTGTATGTCTAAGTTTCCTCACGATATTTTCCTTCACTGATGTCTGTGATGTCCAAGATAAAGTAGAACATGTGAATTGAAAAAATCACGTTGGTACTTGCCCGGGTTTGAACGAGGTCTTAACCTCTGGGCCATCACAACCTTTTTAGTTTTGGAAGTAAACTGGGTTAATTTTCATGTCAAATTAATTCTTCTCTCATTAATCTTGTTCAAATTAATTGTGAGTGTCTTTTGCTGTCTTGTATTTAACTTAAATTTAGAACTAAACTATGGTTGTTGTGGATATTTTAATTTAGTGCTTAATAATTCAGTCTTTTAACTTTTCAACTCCTCCAATAAATCTCGAAAAGAATCTTTCGAAGAAGTCTAATCAGAAATATCAATGCTCGAACAGATAATCTAAAGTAGGGCCAAGTAACATCTTGTTGAGCCACTTATCTCAGCGGATCAAAGTTACCGGTACTGTCGCGCACAGCCCGCTATCAGCGCCCCAGGGATTAGCATCGGTGTGCCTGACTGTACCTACAGATAATGGCGACTGTCGAGAGATCCTTTGATGGGATCAAATAATTGGAGAGTTTCCTTTTTTTGAGTAAACAAGAGGGACAGTAATTGTTATCTGTTCTTTGAATTAGAGCTTTTGTGAAAACAATGTACGTTAGGACGTTTCTTTTCATGTAAAAAAATCAGTTCGAGCGGTACATACTGAAGTGTCCGTCTAAGCGCTTTTGCTAACTGCCCATGATTTTTACCCACGCTTGAGATATCATAATTTAAATTTAAGAATAGGCAATGCAAACGAAAACCCCTATTTAAGGAAACCATTTTTTTGCATAAACTCTAATAAACTCTTATGCAAAAAAAAATGTCAGGAACTCACCTGATGTAACGAGAGCAATCGACTAAAAGGATCTAACAGGGGATGAGAGTTTGTATTGAACTACAGAACACATTGAGTGAAATTAATCAATTTATTTTTTTTAACTTTTTTTATTTTTTTTTAAGTATTATACTTAAGTATGTATTTACAAACAAAAAAGTGTATATGTAGTATATCAACTATCTGGTGTCCGCGATACAAGCCTTGCTTAGTGTGGCACTAGATGGGGCTGTGGGAAATGCCCAGCGCTATTATTATTATTATTTTAATTATTTTATCGAAGGAAAATCAAGCACACGGCCTTCCCTCATACACCTCATCTGGATAAACTGAAGCATCTTAAAGCTAGATTTAGAAATACAATTAAATAAATCAGCGTTACGTACGTAGATCGTGTTTGTTCAACCGGGTGTTTGATTTCTGCCGACTATCATACCGTGTTGTGCCAATTTATGTCGGATTAAGTCATCTCGCTATTAATTACGCCGAGCCGTTGTTTTGGCTCTTGGGTCGAAGATTTTCACTTAGCTATCTCACTTTGAGGATAATTTTAAATGGATTATCTGTCTATATCAACATTTTATTGACTTCGTGTGGTACCTACTACGCTTGTAGTTATTGTAATGGTTTCACAAAATAGGCTAGTTTCTACCATCAATAAATTGCAAATCTATTTAGACCGTCTTAGAGTTTTGAAAATTATATTATATCGATTTTTTTGTTTTTGTAAATCAATGAATATTGACAAAGCATCAAAACTTGGGAGTGGGAGCTCGTGACGTCAAAACGCACAAAAATTATACCATGGCGTGACGTATTAAAAATTTCAAAAGCTTCGTAACTTCCTCAAATTTGGAAAAAAAAAATGGGTCAAATATTTTTTAATAATCTAACTGACGGACCAAATGGTATTTTTCAGTACACAAGCCTGTATATTTCAAATGTCAAACCTTTTATTTATAATAATATTAAGGGAACAATAATAACATGTATTTATTTCAGACTAGGTCCATAATTTTGTTAGTAACAATGCCCTTAACCTAGTGTTATTAGGTAACAATACAAATCTAAATCTAAAAGTTAGTAACAGTGTTCTTAGCCTAGTGTTAGTAAAGGTACAAAGTTAGTCAGGCACTTGCTCTTGCGTGAAGCAATGTGCAGCAATGAAGCAATCCAATGTGCCGTCAGTACCGATTCCCAGCGACCGGCACACGCGGCCAGAATGTCGGTAGGGCTGCCACACTCGCACAATCTCACTGTATGGACATTTGGAATGAGAAAAATGGCGTGAGGAAAGTTTTGTGTATGAATGATATGACAAGAAAAGAGGTGACTGCTGAGGTGACGAGTAATACAGAAGTATTTGAGAAAAAGATAGGACAGGAGAACCATGATAACTGTAACATTTTGCACGCAAAAAAAAAATAATAATAATTTGGGCATTCATTTTGATATAGCCTACTATAAGTGTTGTATTGAAACAGGCAATAAGGTAGATTTCTCAAATAAAAAAAATATCTACATTATAACAATACGGCACTGCGACGCCACTTTAACTTTATACAAACTATTTAACTGACTTACACTTATAATTATTTAAGTTAATGTGCACTTTTACGGATAACTACTACCATAAATTAGGAAAATAGGTTTCTTTATTACTTTAGTGCTTAAAGTTTAAGAAGATTTAAAATAAAATATTTTGCTGAGGTTTACGTGGTTAATTTTATAAATAAGGTAAAAAGATAATACGAGTTTTAAAAGCTTTTGGTATTGAGCAAAGCGGAATTTGATAAAATTAAACATGTACTTAGATTCATAAAACCGCCTAGAAGCACGGAAAAGCCTAGGTAGCTGCTACTAAAACTAACATTCAGTTCAATTCAACACTGACAAAAGCTAGCCACGAATTTTAAACATAACACAGTACCTAGTCTTTCTTGTAGATTGGATCAAACATCAAACTTTTTGACAAACCTAGACTTGATAAAAAAAATTGTGTGACAAAAAAAAAATGTTCAGAGATTTTACCTCGATTTCCTTTCCCTGACTTATCTTTTACATAATATAATTTTACTATCTTATCTCCTACATATAATATTAGGCAGAACTTTCAGGTATTCCATGAAACACCCAGCCGATTATATCAACATCCTAATAATTTCATGAACGTGTCACATCGTAGCTCTGGCTACGGCGTAGCATCTGGGTTTGCGTAGCTGCGGTGCTACGGCGTAGCAGGCATTGTTTGCTCAGCGTTATCATTCTATACTAGATATCGATTTACATGTTTGCAGATTCTATGAAGTGCTATTATTTACACTATCTAAGCTAACCATGTAGATTGTATTAGTTGGAACTTTGCAAGCTAGTGAAAAGCAGATACTGAAGTTGCATTTCGTGCCGGTGCGGTGTGACTGCGTAATTCTTTTTATTTTGCAATGGAGAATAAGTTTTTATCATTTTATTCCGGAAATATCATTTGTGTGTAATGACTTTACTAACAGAGAAAAACAACCTCGATGTTGTTGAAGTGTTAAAAGAAGGGTATCGCTAGTGTACCATTATATCATTTTTTTTTTATTTAACCTATTCGGTCCCACTATTGGGCAAAGGTTTTCTTTGGCCAATCAGTCAGGAACGAGTCCTAATCATCCTGCCTCGGTGACGGCGGCCCACGACCTTTATTATTTATAACAATTAAATAAAAATACTATGCATGATTATAGTTAGCTTATTTTTGACTATGCAAAAGTGCATGTCACTAAAACTCAAACTAAAACTCAAAGCATTGATTCCAAAGAGGCTCCTCTTTGGAATCAATGCTTTGAGTTTTAGTTTGAGTTTGTAGAACTGGACAGTTATAAAATACAATAAAATTGCTTGTTCAAGTTACAACATGCATTTGCAATGCAGTGCAAATAATAGCCAACCAAATACCGCAAACATAATAATTAATATGTAGCAATGACTACAAACCATTATGAATGGAATTGAAATTAATTGTTGGACATCAATGTAATTGGGACATTAAAACGATTATTATTTCTAGGGTTTCGTTGCCAAGTAGCAAAAATTTAACCTTTATCTGATTTGTTTGTTCCGTATGTCCGTTCGTCCATATTATTATGTCACAGCCATTTTATTTCACGAGTATTGGTACCACACAGTTGAAATTTGGAGAACGGGTGTCTTCTGTAAACCGCGACACAAAAGTGATTTGAAGTTACGAATGAAAATACAAGATACATTAAATTAAAAAACCTCGACACATAGTCTTCATACGGGTAGTGCGGTTTAGTAGAAATCGTCACATAACGGAATGACGTATACTGTGTATGATATAATGATATAATATTCCTCATTCCCTTTCAATATAGTGTACATTATTTTACTAGTTCACCCCTTTCATTTGATACCCATATTGAGGGAGTTGTTAAATAAATATGTTTTAGGAAACCAGAAGTGGTAACAAAATAAAAAAAAATATGCGACACACACCGAAATTATTTATCGATACAAAACTTAAACCTAAACTACAAAATAACACAAGTAAAATCACTTAAAATTAGAAATTAGATAGGCAAAAAGAAAGCAACCATTTTTGACCATTCAAACGGGCAGAATGTATTTTTTTCTTCTTCGCAAGTCAACTCAACAAGAAGTGTGTGCAGACCAAAGAGAATTTAAGCACTGCTATCGGGAACTATGCCACTCTTCTCCTAACACGGCCTCTCCTGACTGGAGGACGTTCTCGTTCTCCACTGACTAAATTTGCAGGGGTACCGCAGTTCTGGAGGTGCTAGGCATGGGCTCAGTTGGCCCCTCGTTTGGAGGCTACACATCACACAAGGCAACTGGCTCGGGCGCAGACTCCGCACGGTCGTTATCGCTATCTGCATCTGAGAACATAAATAATATTCCAGGCGTAAAACACTAAAAACAAATCTTCACTGTTTTACACCATAAAATTGCACACAATGAACCATAGGCACTACGTTAGCATAGTTCAAACAATCACCAGAGAGGAAGCACTACGTTAGCTGTCTCTGTTAGCGAGAAACATAGGCACTGCGTTAGCTTATTTCTCACTAGTAAGTACGGACACATGACATAGGCACGACGTTAGCTTATCATGTACATAGGACCCACACTTGTATGACATAGGCACGACGTTAGCTTATCATACGAAATGAATACGGACACATGACATAGGCACGACGTTAGCTTATCATGTAGAAATTCAAAGTCCGCAATGGCAAAAATATAAGATGGTTAGCGTCCCAATCGTCCCATATCACTGCCAAAGACTTTACCTCAGCGAATAATGACAAAAATATAAGATGGTCAGCGTCCCAACCATCCCATACCATTGTTCACATAATTACTACGACTAGACTAGACGGTCAAAAGGTCTAGCATTCACACAAAACTAGAAGGTCTAGTATTTACACAAGACTAGACATAAGACACAAGGTCAAGTATTCAACAAGACCAGACATAACACACAGGATCTAGATTTCCAACAGTATACCACAACCAGCGCGTACTGCACCAGCAGCGACAGGCGCACGTGTTGCACCAGTAGCAACAGGCGCACGTGCAGCTGCACCAGTGCATCCTGCGCCAGCAGCGCGCCCTGCGCCAGCAGCGCGCCTTGCGCCAGCAACGCAGCGAGTTCTGCGCCAGCAACGCAGCGAGATCTGCGCCAGCAACGCGTCCTGCGCGAGCAGCGCGTCCTGCGCCAGCAACGCAGCGTATCTGCGCCAGCAGCGCAGCGAGATCTGCGCCAGCAACGCAGCGTATCTGCGCCAGCAGCGCAGCGAGATCTGCGCCAGCAGCGCAGCGAGATCTGCGCCAGCAACGCAGCGAGTCTTGCGCCAGCAGCGCGTCCTACGCCAGCAGTGCGTCCTGCACCAGCAGCGCAACCAGCGCCAGTAGTGCGTCCTGCACCAACAGCGCAACCAGGGCCAGCAGAGCATCCAGCACCAGCAGTGCGTCCAGCTCCAGCGGCGCAACCAGCGCCAGCATAGCGTCCAGCACCAGCAGTGCGTCCAGCTCTAGCAGCACAACCAGCGCCAGCAGAGCGTCCAGCACCAGCAGCGCGCCCATGCGCACTCAACAACACATGCCTTTGGACACACCCGCACGTTTGGCGACACGCGCCTTTGGAAACAAACCCGTGCGTTTGGCGACACACGCCTCAGGGAACAAACCCGCGCGCTAGGCGACACGCGCCTCTGGGAACACACCCGTGCGCTAGGCGACACACGCCTGTGGGAACACACCCATGCGCTAGGCGACACACGTCTCTGGGAACACACCCACTGGATGAACGACTCACGCCTCTGGCAGCACACCCACTGGATGGGCGACTCACACCTTTAGGCACACGCCCAAAACCATCTCTGAAACCATAAATTGAAAAGAAACAGCACTCACTTCATTCATTCAGCAAAACAAAACATTATGGCATTCGTTTCTGGGCACGTATTGGGAGTCTGCTTATGTGGTTTTTCCTCAGCGACAAACAAACAGTTTCAAGTTCATGGCTCTCGCATCCCAGGGTCTAGTTTGCTCATTGATTGCTGAAGTACTTTATTACAAAGGTAAGGTCGACGACCTCGTATTCACATGACTGGCGGTTGGACCGGTAAGGTGGATAGTACCTTTATTCCTCTTCAGGAGTTCACAAGAGCGACATCAATAGATCTCCCACAAAACTTTTTTTGTTGTTTTTAGTATGCTTGTGACTAGGTCACGCACCAGCGACCATATGGGCGGAGTAGAGGCGTCAGTACCAATAATTCAATTGATGGCTGTGGTTTTTGCTTGCTCACATTCATGCCTGACAGTTCCGGGGATTAACGACTATTTTCCGAGAGCTCGGCCACACCTGACCAAAACTTGAAAGCATTGAACCTTCGTTCAGGACGATTTGAATGTCAAAAGTTCTAATGAGATACTGCCTCTCTTTGCGCTAAGTACACATTTAGGCTACGCAACAGTCGGATAGAAGGTAGTTGTTGATTCTAATCTCAAAAGTATAATTGACGCTTTTAGATATGATTTTCAAACGGTATGATGCTTGCAACATAAGAACAAACCAATATAAATGAAGCTGATTTTAGAACATGAAAAATAAAAGTAAAGTCCAGCTCCTAGAGAAATCTGGCCATTGTTCTTTTAAAATTTGACCAAGTTCGGTCATTGATGACCCATTCATTTAGCCAAACTTTGGCGTCCCCTTTTAGGCAATTACCAATGCGTGACAAACACTCATTACCGCTCTAGTTATTCGAAACCTTAGCGCGGTCTACCTCCTCACACCAGGTGTCTATATCATTGACGCTAGGATCAAAATTGGATATAAAAAAATATGCTTGGTTGGATCTCACCGTTGTATTGATGGAACGTATGGCGTCAATCAGTCGATTGGTCACGTTAGCATCGCGATCAGTGGCCGCACTCACAGAACGCCCCGGCGAAGGCGAAGCCGCAGAGTCGCGACAACCCGCGCCGTCTCGGCCCGAGGTCGTCATCTCAGCGCGCTCATGCAGCTGCGGTTGCGACGATTGCGTCGGCGGCGGTGGCGTTGCACGTGACACCGTAGCGATCGGCACGTGAGGCGCCCGCTGCCCCTCAAGCGTTGTCAATCGATCGAGTATCAGAATTCACTGAGATACACTTACACTTAAGCCTAATCACTTACTGACTCCTTATTGACACAAAATCCGTTTGGTATAAGACTTCAGTATAATCCAAAATTAACCCCAAAAAAAATTTGACAATTTGGTTATGAAGTGCCAAACTGCCGTGTTTCAGTGGTCAAAGCGGGTCTGTAGGCTAATTCACGTAACAAAAGAAGTGCGGTTGCAGTGCAGTTGCAATTAAGTTTCGATCAAAACAACGCTTTTCGTATTCTCTACAGCTGTCAAACACGATCGCGTCAAGTTCGCGTCACGCGAGCGCATTATCGGTATTCTACTGTTGCGCGTCTTTTGTGCGTGCTTTGGAACGAAACATGATCGGTATTCTGCTATTCATTTGACGTGTCAAAATGACAGCTTAGAAGTTTCAATTCGATCAACGTGCAGTTTCGTTTACGCACAACATAAGTTCCTCGTTATTTACTTTTGTTAGCATCAAATTGTATATTTTGTAAATGTATGTGTTTAAAATGGTTTGTTGTATGTAGACAAGTTAACTACAAGTCTTTTTCAATGGAATTCTAAATGATTTTTGTACCTTTTTAGTGAATATTATGAGTTTCCAACTTGGTTTGAGATTTTTTTTTTCCTCGCTGCCGAAATTGATGAAGAACGTAGTCAAGCAATAAGAAGACAAAGGTTTTCTGTGGATCCATTCCGTATTTCAGTCGGGAATTACAGAAAACCTATCGTCTGAGCAAAAACTTGGCTCGGCAATTGATAGCCAAATTATCAACCTAAATTCCAAATCCGAAGGAGAGAAGGAAATATGGTTTGAGTGTACAGGCAAAGATAACTAACACAACTAATCACAAACAAAGCATTTTTTGTGAACGAGAACAATTAATAAATAAATCAACGTCAATGAGGTTGAGAGTGCGGAGCGTACGCGTCAGTGGCGCCTCCCCTAACAGATTGGTCCGCGCGCGCGACACCGCCAGCAAGCGTGATTATTAACTTGCAAGTAAATTCTTGTTAGAATCTTGCTAGTTTTATTTTTAAACTTGTATTAACTTATATTAGAGTCCAATAAGACTGAATTATAACGATTTAAAAGGTAAAAACGAAAAGTCAAATTGAAAATGATATTATTACGTAACTTGCAAACATGATTTTTTGTTTGTTAGGATATCTTATGAAAATTAATGTCAAAAGGTTGGTCTTGGCTTAAAACCATTTTCTGTAAAAGAATCATGTAAATCGGTCCAGTAGTTTGAAAGATATATCTAAAAATAGAAACTAAAATTTTCACACTCATATCTAGGGGGTGCCAGGAGGCGTATGCCACCAGCGTGTATTGCAAGGAGCGCCCGTCTACCCAAGTGGGAGATTGTCCCAGGCTGACTGAACCCCAGGTCTCCGAAACAGGTTTTATGAGGCAATGACAGACCATTATTCAGCCAAATTTTAGCAAAATATTGGTTAAATAGTGAATCAAAACATAATTGTTTGTTTATAAAGTAAGAAAAAGCACTACAATCTGTACTGGGGTATTATTTTGATATTAAAATAACGACATATTCGTTGAAATGTTATCGATTCTATTCGATTATTTAGTGGGTAATATTTTTTCTCTCATATGGCCACACTATAGGGAAGTTTGACAGCGTTTGACTGTCGTACAATTGACGTGCAGTTCACGCGCAGCTTACGCGCAATTCAAAGATTACAAGAATACCGTTTGTCACTCGAACTTAAACTTAACTGCAGCTGCACTACAACTTCATCGATGTGTCATAAAATTACGTGAATTAGCCTTCTGGACGCGTATGGTGTATCCCACTTCTGATTTTAGGAAACCAGAAGTGGTAACAAAATAAAAAAAAATATGCGACTCACACCGAAATTATTTATCGATACAAAACTTAAACCTAAACTACAAAATAACACAAGTAAAATCACTTAAAATTAGATAGGCAAAAAGAAAGCAACCATTTTTGACCATTCAAACGGGCAGAATGTATTTTTTTCTTCTTCGCAAGTCAACTCAACAAGAAGTGTGTGCAGACCAAAGAGAATTTAAGCACTGCTATCGGGAACTATGTCACTCTTCTCCTAACATATGTAATCCTCCATTTTGTGGCGGCGGCCATCTTGAACTGATTCTTATCAAACATTGCTAAGAATACTTCCGACTAGTTAACTTTTCAAACCAAAAACCGAAATCCAAATTGGTTCATCCATTCGGTAGCTACGATGCCACAGACAGGACACACACACAAACACACATACACGTCAAACTTATAATACCCCGTCGTTTTTGCGTCGGGGGTTATTAAAATAGGTGTGGGTAATTGTACTATGAACTTTTCTCCAATAAGTAACTGTTACCATAATAGATAGATAGCATCATCATCATCATCATCGACAGCTCGAACTCACTCACTGCTGGGTATAGGTCGCTCTTTTCTTGTGCCAGTCTCCACGGTCTTTTTTAAGGTTTCGTACCTAAAAAGGTAAAAAAGGAACTCTTATACGATCACTTTTTTGTCCATCTGTCCGTCTGCCACCATCGATTTTCTCAGGAACGGGTGGATCCAGCAACTTAAAATTTATACCAGATACTGGGGTCTACAGTCCCTGTTAGGTGTATAAAAATTAAGGTCCTGAGTCAGCACGATAAAAACATATGGGCAAATTTAGATTTTCGCGAAAGCTTGTAAGTGACAAAATTTAACTTAATTTTCAATTTTTTTATTTTTCGGAATTTTTCCTTACTTGTAGTATAAGACCTTGATTTTAACCAAAATTGACAGTTCTAGGTCAACCGGAAGTACCCTATAGGTTTAAAACGTTTATGGCACTTCCCGTTTACCAAGAATGAAATTGCGCGAGAAGCAATGTCACCCGTATTCCAAAAACTTGCTTAAGACCATTTTTTTGCTTGAAACGGTCTTTGTTGCCATGGTAACAAGGAAACCACTGCAGGCCACCGCCTCCGACACGCCTACAAAATTATGTTCATAGGGTGAGTACAGACTAGCTAAAACATGTATTTTCAACAAGTCATGAAGACACCAAGCTGCTTAACACTTTGTTAAAACTTGATTTAGGTACTATTTTTGCTTCATTCACGTTCATATATCTGGGAACACGCGGCGACACGCACGCAGGACTCGAGCACTGCCACCTGACTTTTTTTAAGAAACCTTTAGGTACCAATAAAGTATGTCCTCCTACGTTCTCTTTCGGTTTTTTTTAGTCGCCTTTTACTCGTTCTATCAAGATGTCTAAACCATCTAAACATATTCTTTTATTTTATTGTCCTTTTACATCTTTTCAATCGCAAACTTGTAGTTTTATCATTATTCCTAAAATTATCAACCAATGTTACATCACACATTCTTGACGGAAACCAAAGGAATGTTACAAGTAAATACGTTGAACACCGTGCCAAGCTTTCGTAAAAACATTACAATACGTTGAAATGCTCATATGAGTACTTACCTTAATCTAGCTGCAAAACATGCTGCCCATATCAAACTCAAAATAAGTATGTTGCATGAAGGTTGCAAGCTGCTTTATATGCTAAAAATGTTTTAATAGAATACGTCACAATGCTAGAGATGTCATAAATTGATGTTCGATCGAATGCTCTTGGTTGACATCATCTGTCAAAGAACAAAATCATAAAACCGCATAAAACGGATTAACTTTCAAATAAATATTTTTTCATCATTCAAGAATCATTCTCAAGAATTTAAAATGGCCTCAAGGTTTGCTTTACCTCCGGAGAAAAATCCTGCTTACTGGAACTTGTGCGCAAGTACAAGCTCCATTTATGTACGACGTGGACGGGCAGCCCATCAGCAAAAAAAATGCTTGGGTTCGCCTGACCCAAGAATATAACTCCATAAATAATACGCGCAAGTACCGCGTAAGTACCAAATAACATGTAGGCTGTGAGTCTGAGGGCATGGAGTTTGAGGCACGGCCAAAAAATTTAAAAGGGAATGAGGAACGAGATCAAGAATCACATTTGCTAAAAGTGAAAAACTTAAAGCGGATTCAAGAAAGAGAGGAAGAACTGCGCCAGATGAAAATGCAGGAGAGGAAGTGGCTATTAAAGGCAGCAGAGGAAGCCTACTAAAATGCAAAGCTGGACCGTTTAAGTGCCGCGCAGTTGCTTCAATTCAGTGAAGCTGCAAGGGAGGACGCCGAAAAAAATTAAAAATAAATTATTACACATTATACAAGCCAATTGATTTTTATTATAAAAGTAGTATCACGTATGTATAACAAATAAGTAAAATATCTACATAACACATTTAAAGACATAGAAAAACAAAGAAAATGATTTTTCATTTTCTTTTAGTCCTACGTAACATTAGATCCAGTCTATGGGTTAGTAAAACCCAACAACACTGCATGGCCTGGGAATCGAACCCATAACCTCACACTGTGCAGTTTATGACTAGTGGACCTACGAGACAACAAAAATATAAATATAAACATCACACAATTATCAACATAAAAAACTGGAGCATACATACTTATTTAGAAAAATAGGGGTAAAATCCAAGGAAGTGCCAGATTTTGCATTTTTGCACCCTTGAAACCGCAATTTTTAATAAATTGTACCCTGCTGCCTCCAATCCGTCGCGGCTTCATGGTGGTCTCTCCAACCCAGCTGTGCTTTATGAGCTCACAGCTTCTGAGCTTTTCTTCGCCAGTTTGCTCTATTAGCAAGTTCCGGTCGTCCAGAGTTGAGCAAAGAATTCAGTCTGAAGATGAACCTTCTTCTGCTTGTCGTATCGATGCTAACTTTGCAGTCCATAACACCCTTAATTGACTTTCACAAAATGGCATTCCAACTTTCACAATTCTTTGGGAATGTTTCTAAATCCTAAGCACTTTTTCAAAGAATTTTAACAAAGTGGCCCTCAGTCCACACGCACATAGTTTGGCCCCAGTAGGTGGCCACGTTTATTGCAGTGGCAGAGGCGCTATTCAGGTCGTAACAAGTGCAGGTAAATGAACACCTTGGACACTTCAGCAGATAGCCCCGGCATAGTTTGGTTCGGACCGCTGCACTTGCACTCGGTATTGGAGGAACCAATAATACTACATTTTGCCAAATATGTTTTGCAGCGGCCTACTTGTGTACGCAATCGATTCAGAGCTTTCCAAATAGGCCACTGCAGGTCACTGTAGGTAAAGGGCGAGGAAGGAACAGGGATGGGTTTTCTTTGATTTCCCATGCGAAACAAAAAAAAATGTCTGTCCATAGCCAGGTTGTGTTCTTGGGGCTTCAATTTGTAAGGTGGTGGGAACCTCTCTTGCCATAACTGGCTTCGACGATGAACGATGAACCGAGCAGCTTAGAAGTATTCGATCTGATTATATTATTACTAGCTTCTGCCTGCGGCTTCGCCCGCGTGAAGTTTGATTATTGTCCCATGAGATCTTACTACCGGGATAAAAGTATCCTATGTTTTAATCCAGGTTTTAAAGTATCTGTGTGCAAAATTTCATCAAAATCCGTTCAGTAGATTAAAAAAAAAAAGTTTCTTAAACTCAAGGAATGTACTATATTAACGAGTTACGAGTATATGTATAATACCGCAACACAAATATACTAAAGATGTAGGTTGGGGGCTAAATAAAAAAACAAAACAACCTTAGCCAAAAACTATTTAAAATAAATGATGTTCGGTAAGCAACTTATGTACCGCATTGGTTTCTCATACAACTTGCTAAATTTCAAAAATAAACCAATATTAATTCCCAAACATCACGAATTCACGAGCTACCTATGCAAGCTCGCTCTTGTTCTCTGAGATTCAAAATGCTGCGTTAACATTTTCATCACCATCATCATCATCAACCTATTAATGCTCCCAGGTGTTCGAATTTTTGGTTCTAGGACATGCCGGTTTCCTCACGATGTTTTCATTCTCATGCTTTAGAAATACCAAATGAATTAAGCTTGTATTCATCTTTTATGTGTACGATACTCCATATTATGATTATTTGTCACGACTATATTATTTACGCGATTTTGATAAATAGCTCATACAATTCCACGACAATGAACATTTCCAAATACCCACCGATTTGGGAAAGAAACTGTGCTCAATATATATTTACCACGGAGCAAGTGCTTGCAATTCTTAGTAATAATCATGAATTACTAATTCCTCCTACATACTAGGTAGCTTTGAAATTAAACGCGACGGAAAATAGGTATTAGCATCTATGGTCTCCGGCCGTCCATTGCACAGGCTGCAGGTAAAAGTTTTCAGAACGAGAACGTTGGAACCAAAAATGAACCGTGTTTTCTTTTACAAAAATAATACCAGCCTATTACTGTCCCACTGCTGGGCAATAGCCTCTTCTCATACTGAGAAGGCACGAGCATCGATCACCAAACTTGCTCAAGACGGGTTGGTTATTTATTTATTTATTTTACTTTATATCAGCCCGCTATGTCCCACAGCTGGGCAAAGGCCTCTCCCATGGCTTTCCAATTTTGTTAAACATTGCTTTCTTCGACCAATCCGTTATGACAGTACCCATAGACATTATTAATCTTTCGAACAGTTTCTGCATACGAAAATAATGTGATTTTTAAAGTTTTCCATAGTGTGAAGAGAACGATTTCAAAAAAAATCAAGGCACCACGGTTAGGCAAATAAATGGTAAGACCTGCTGTCTTGTACGGATCAAAATCATCATCATCATTCCAGCCGAAAGGAAAGACGTCCACCGCCGGACATAGGCCTCCCCCAAGTGTTGCCACATTGACCGGTGCCGTGCGACTCGCATCCAACGGATTCCCGTAACCTTTACCAGGTCATCGGATCACAATGTTTGGCTACAAAACAAAATGAAAGGCAATTTTATATGAAAATGCTCAGATGAATGGGGGATGTGTAGTGTCATGTGAATGGATGGAATAACAAAGTAATACAAAGACGAAGACGTCTGAAAAGTTGTGGTAAGTCTATGGTTGTAATGGGATGAGTTCGTGATGCGGCTGAATGAGGAACATGTTGTGAAGAAAGATTTGATTACGAATATTTATTATAAGAGTAGGGGAAGACCAAAGAAACGATGGATGTACTCTGTCAAAAGAAATAGGATAAAAAAAATGGAAACATACTGCGCCGAGCCTAATTGCATTCGGAGAACGGCAGCAGAATTATGTTGGACCACTCTGGGTTCTGGCGTCCGCATGTCTCCATTTACCATGATAGAAATATTGTGGAGTATGGCACAGGCACTAATGATATTCAAGGTGTTTGGTAATTTGTTTTGTAATTTTCTACTGAGACATGCAAATCGCCTTTTCCAGACCCCTTTGAATCGCTCAATTACGTTTCTTGTTTTTATGTGAGCTCTATTGTATTGTAACTCAGCTGGAGTCTGTGGATGAAGCATAGGCGTGAACATATACGATGTTTGGGCATAGCCGCTGTCCCCGATCAGTATGCAGTAGCTGGATTGTTGTCGGAATTGATAGTCCATGATCAGAACTACGCTAGCACTTTCAAATACCAAGGGTAAAAAAAAATTCTGCACGGTTTCCTTCTGAAACCGAAATCGTCTTTGGAACTGTTCGTTGTTGTAAAAGTCAAATGGGTTATCGGCATCGCGTAAATATCGTCGCGATAAATAATTATATGACGTATCGTTCGCATAATCGACATACTCCTCAAAATTCATCTTACTTTCGCCATTTCTAGACAATCTCAAGAAAATAATTATACACACGTCAAACTTGAATTTCAGTAGGTACATATTTCACCCACAACGTAAGTTTCTCGATTTCAAGATACTTCTGGCGCGGGGCAAACATCAAAACTAATGCAGCCATCTCTTTCTTTTCTAAATATTTCTTACAAAACAATTAACAAAAGGTTAACCATCAGCGCCCCCCTGTTGGCTTCATTCAAGTGTCAAAAGATTCTTGTACTACTGTACGTTGAATGTGACAGAAAAGTGGGCGGATATGTCAAATTATAAACAAACTTTAGCTGTCAATATCTCGAATGGGGTGGAAAGTAGGCGTGTCAAGACGGTTTTGAGTCAAGTCGAGGACTCTGCATACGGGTGAAAGGAAAAATCTGAAAACCGTAAATATGTAGTTTAATAACAAAAAATAAAGTAATTTTACTATTACAAACTTATTATTTGTGGTTAGTGCAATAGCCGTTTCATGGGATCGAACAGCAAAGTTAAGTTTATCCTTTAAAAAGTTTGTACGGAACCCTCGGACTCGCTCTTGGCCGGTTTTTTGCATATCGCACCGTCCGGGGAGACGGTTCGACTGTGCCAGTGTCATCCAGATAGCATACACTATATTGTAACAGCTCTCTTACGATATAACTAACATATCCTACTAATATTATAAATGCGAAAGCTTGTGAGTATGGATGGATGTATGGAGTTTTGTTACTCTTTCACGCAAAAACTACTGAACGGATTTGGATCAAAGGAGACAATGTTTTTTGGGCCCACCTGGTCGTCGCATTTAATATTCATATTACACCAAAAAAAAGTAACCATTTCACTATACTCGTAGTATTAAACGAAATATTACACAGAAATGAAACTGGAATCTTAAAATCATAATAAATAAACTATGTTTTCACTTCTCATGCTCTAAAAGAACGCCATTATAGCCCTACGAAGCGGGATTAAAGTGACCGTTTATTCCCTAGGGAGTAAAAAGTAATTTAAAAATGGAACGATCTTTTACTCTGAAACATGGTCACAAAACAGTAACTTTTTTTTTTTTAATGGATCAAAGGTATTATTTAAATTTCGAATTGGCTTGCAGATAGAAAGCGGTTTATTGAAAAAAAAAAAAAAAACAAATGAACTCTTCAACGCGAGTTGTTGTTTGTGTGCATCGTTGTAAAAGTAAAGAAGAAAATAAAGAAAAGTATGTGCAATGCCTCTGTTGCTTGCCGCTGCAGTAATGTAGGTACTAATTATCTGTGGAGTGTGGATCATCTTCATTGCGACATTGTCGAGAGTTTTTGTTGTGTTTTAAATTGTTAATCTGTGACTGACCTGATAGAAGAAAAAACTGACCGCTCAGTTCAGAATTTTTGTCGAGTGTAAATTTGTTCGGTTTTAAATGACTATTTTTCTCGCACTCGAAGTGAAAAGTATAGTTTGCACCTCGAGACTAAACGCCAACATAATATACCCTCGCTTTTTAATGACTCCCTCGCAAGCTCGGGAGTCAAACCACCTCGGGTATATAATGGCTTCGTTTAGTCCCTCGTTATAAAATATACTATATGATATTGTTTTGCCAGTCAAATCATTCCTGTTGTGGTCAATGTCATTTGACAGAAAATACTTACGTGAATAGGGGCGTTTTTCCGTTTACTAAAAAAACCGGCCAAGAGCGTGTCGGGCCACGCTCACTGTAGGGTTCCGTAGCTTCCCAGACCATTAAAAATACCAACATTTTTCGTCAGCAAAAATAACTTTGTTTTTCATAGTATTTGTATGAAAAACAAAGTTATCATTTGCGTTTTTTTGAAAAAGTGCTATATAACTCAAAAACTATTCAACTCATCAAGTTGAAAATAATTTTCCTAGAAAGTTCATATAAAGGTCTACTTCTGTGATTTTTTTCATATTTTTTAAACTTATGGTTCAAAAGTTAGAGGGGGGGGGGGACACATTGTTTTTGACTTTCGGAGCGATTATTTCCTAAAATATTAATATTATCAAAAAATGATTTTAGAAAACCCCTATTCATTTTTAAATACCTATCCAACAATATATCACACGTCAGGGTCAAAATTAAAAAAAAAATCGCTCCCCACTTTACGTCTGGGGGAGGTACCCTAATAAAAATGTTTTTTTAAATTTTTATTTTTGCACTTTGTCGGCATGATTGATATACATATTGGTACCAAATTTCAGCTTTCTGGTGCTAACGGTCACTGAGATTATCCGCGGACAGACAGACAGACAGACATGGCGAAACTATAAGGGTTCCGTTTTTTGCCATTTGGCTACGGAACCCTAAAAAAGTACGGTACCCACCCATTGGTAATCATATCTGCTATAATTATAATAGGATCAGAATAGGATATAAAAATAATAATTATTAAACTGTGAGCATTTTTAATGCTATTTTAAAGGTTCACACTAAAATCGCATAGATGGTTTAAACAATCAACGTGGTACGGAACGTTATAAATCAACCTTTTTTAGTGGTTGCCAGACAACTTTACATTATTTTTACATTAACTTTTTCTGTTTATTTTGATTTTCGTAAGTTTTTTTGCAGATTTTTTGCATTTATTCCGGTTAGACAAGGCTTATCTAATTTAACCACTGTAATCTAGAGGTATGAGTAAGAAATCAATGTACGTTTCATTATTAAATACTACAATTTATGTGGGTGGCCTAATCTTCGAACAAAAAAAAATTTCTCCTTTACACACACATATTTTATAACCTGGATTAACACATAGGATACTTTTTATCCCGGTAATAAGATCCCATGGGACAATTTCAAACTTCACGCGGGCGAAACCGCTGGCAGAAGTTAGTTCAAAAATAATTTGATTATAGGTTGAGAAAATTTTATCCCAGCCTTGCTTTAACATTTTACAAATTATTAACATGTATATTGTATGTACTAATTCGTAACATTCTTGAAAATCATTACCGATGACATTAACTCCAGCTGAGGTAGATGAAGCAATGAACCCGAAATCTTAACCGTCTCGGGAGCGCGCGGGTTGATTAACGAAAAATTCGTCAATTACGGGCATTTTGCGAAACGTGAGGAAAATTGAGTTAAAATTTGAAGAAAAAGGCAGTTAGGTATATAGCAAGTATTATAAAAAGAAAAGAATAAATAATAATTAAAGATATCTTATTTAAAAGTAACTTGTTTTAGATTCCATGTTCCTATTAATTGGCTCCTAAATATTTTTAGTGCCTCACGCCCCGCTACTGGGCTAAAGTCTACTCCAATTCCTTTCACCATCGAGATCGTCTCGACACCTCTTTCTGTGCCGGCCTCGGCGGCACCGTTCGTCTTCCGGCGACTATTGTGTGGAGACTTTTACCCAGCGGTAAGCATGCATGCGGCTAACGTCGACCCACCCTTTCCAAAACCCGCTCCTAAACTGAACTTTGATAAATTAGACTTAGAGCTATGAGGATTGAAGCTCAACACAGTTCTGCCTACAACGGATAGCTGCAGTCAATGTTTTTTCTGATTTATGCTCAACGTAGTAAGCCATAGTAGGCGTAGACATAGTAGTTGTAACAGAGCGTTTTAGTTAAATTAAAAAAAAATCGACTTTCACACTAAGCGTCTTACGAAAAGCTTATAAACCAGAAGAATCAAGAATCTTCCTCCGAACTTCCTTAATGAAGGAAAAATGTAATTAATAAATGCTGGAGAAGCCGCTCAGGCGGGGAGGTGAGGAAGGAGTGGTGCGTGACGCGGCGGAGGTGATAATATTCCTCGTTACGTCGGCCGCGCAGACCACACTCAACCCGTTACGTGACTGCGGCCTGTTCCGTGGTGGAGGGTTACACCGAACTGTAACGTTAGCGTTTAGCAATCTTTTGTGGAGTACCAGGTAATCGTGTACTACAATTTCTGTAAAGATAAGATCCTTTTAAATACAGTTATGGAATAAATATTGAATAACGCAAGGTTAAGCGATTTTAAATACTGGTACATAACTGCATCCGGAGAGACTGGTAGCTGAAGCTGACCTCAACATAGCCGGAAAGCTTGGCAGATGATGATGAAGAAGCGACTTTATACCATTAAGTCGAGGTTTCTTAACCGTGTGGCAATGTTCTAAAACCTTTCTGCCACTAAGGTCCATGTTCACCAAAAAGATGACGGTCTAATTATCTAAAACAGCTGTTTAAAACACATTTTTGTATGGGAATATGTCACAGTGACAGCTGTTTTTACCCGACTGCGCGACGCATAGAGGGTAATGTGTTTATCAGTCTATGTATGTTTGTTTCTATGTGGCGTTCTAGAGACCAATTAATGCGTAGGCCGATTTTGATAATTCTTACGTCAATCGATTCGTCTTAACCTTGCGAGTGTCACTAAAGACATGACAGTAATCAAAATCCACCACAGCGACAACCAGACGCCATATTGTCAAAATGAAAAAAAAAAAGTCGATGAACTATGTCAAGTGGGGTGTCGTTGAATAGGTATTTTAAAATCATCTTTAGGTTCCTTTCATCATTTTTCATTTTAAATAATAGTTTAGGATATACAACGATTTAAAGTTGTTTAACAAAACAATCATTCTCGCTAATTTTCTTACTTATTGATTTAAGTTTTTATTTCAAGTATAAACGGTATACAAACAAAAAAAAACAGTGAAAAAGCATAAAGAACAAATACTTCAGTTTTTTTTTTTTTTTTTTTTTTTTTTTTTTTTTTTGGATAGGGCATCTCGCAGTTCAGTCTACGAAGACTGGCTTCTGCTTAACCGGGCAAGTCCTGTGGATGCCTTGAATTTAAGGCCTCCAGCCAGGGCAAAAATGACTAAAAACTAAGCGACAGCGCTCTAAGGGCACCCCCTGTGGGGTACGGACCTCGGCTTAGGGCGTCGCTGGGGGCAGCAAAGGGACAGGCTGGATCTGATTGTCTTTATTTAGGGACTGTTTTATTGCTAAAGGCTCAGCATCGCGGGCTGGCTCAGGCAAGGGTCGGGGAGGGATTGATTTGGGATTACGCGCCGGACCTCGGCGGCGAGGTCGGAAGGTTTTCGGTTTGTATTTGTACAATCTACGAACTGTACTGGTATCTTTCCTACTCTCTTGCAAGATAGTGATCGGATCGTCGGGGGTGACTAAGGTGTGACGCGGACGTTGGACTGAACTAATACGCGATGGGTCGTACCGGGCGGCCGATGCGATTAGGGGGTTCCTATGTTTGATGGCAGTGTCGAAGTAACGCTTGGACAGGCGTTTCATGAACTGCTTAACGGTAGGGATTCTAAGGTCTACGTGTAGACTGTCGTTACGGACGTACGGGGGGGCACCGGTGATCTTACGGAGGAATCGGTTCTGCAAGGTCTGCATCGTGTGGATATGACGCGGGTGGGCATGAGCGAATACGATACAAGCGTATGTCATGATGGGACGGATGACTGCGGTGTAAAGACGCAACTTGCACTTGAGTGACAACTTGCTCTTCCTAGTGATCATGAAATGGAGTCGGCCCATAGCAAAGGCAGCTCGGTCACGAGCTGCTTTGATATGAGCCTTGAATGACAGATGGTCGTCAAGAATAACTCCAAGATATTTGGCTTGCTTCTCCCAAGGGATAGGCTTGCCAAACATAGTGACGGGGGGACCTGGCGAACGCTTAAGGCGTGCCTTATAGTACAGAACTGCCTGGCTCTTGTCAGGGTTAACCTCAATCCTCCACTTACGGAACCAAGCGCCGAGCGAGTCGACAGCTGTTTGGAGGATGCGACGGATGTTAGTCATAGAACGGCCGGTGTAGTAAATTGCCGTGTCGTCGGCAAATAGGGCTAACTGAACCTTCTTGTTCTTGGGGATGTCACTAGTATACAACGTGAACGCGAGGGGAGAGATAACGGAGCCCTGAGGGACTCCGGCACGGATAGGATGGGGAGAGGATAACGTCTTACCCACACGGTAGCGGAAGGTACGGTTTGACAGAAAGTCTCGTAAGATGAGCACGAGACGGTCAGGCACACCGAG
Organism: Xestia ashworthii; assembly: GCA_950022955.1. Lineage (NCBI taxonomy): Eukaryota > Metazoa > Arthropoda > Insecta > Lepidoptera > Noctuidae > Xestia > Xestia ashworthii. The sequence continues at coordinate 23,834,992 of OX465558.1, read as the reverse complement.
TTGGTATAGCTTATATAATAAGCCATTGTGCCAGACCTTGTCAAAGGCTTTCGCTATATCGAAATACATCACGCCCGTCATCGCTCCGCGCTGGAAACCAGCGCTAACGTGTTCGACGATGCGGTGGACTTGATGTATGCAAGAATGTTCGGTCCTGAAGCCGAACTGTTCTTTAGGGATGAGGCCCTTTGTCTCGGCATAATCTCTGAGACGCTTATAAATAAGCCTTTCATAGATTTTGCCGAGAGCACTCAGGAGACTGATCGGCCTGTAGCTCGAAGGCTGGGCTTTCGGTTTCCCAGGTTTGGGAATACCTATAACAGTGGCCTCTTTCCACGCTTGGGGGAACATATTGTTGCTCAGGGCGCCATTGAAGATGGCAGCCAAAAGGACTATGAGCCGGGCGGGGAGGGCTTTAAAAACTCTATTAGTGAAGCCATCGGCGCCTGGGGCTTTCCGAGGCTGCAACTTATCTATAATGTCTTTGACCTCTTCCGGGGTGATGACGGGGAGAGGGTCATCGGGGTCTTCTACAGGGGGAAGCGATGCTCTACGTTCGACTTCTGCATCCACCTCATCAAGGTGCTGCTTGTCTACTGGTAGAGTGCTCGGTGAACATTGGGATTCCAAACTGTCGGCCAGACATTCTGCTTTTTCAGAGTCGTCAAAAGCGACGCTCTTATCGGGACGGATGAGGGGTGGAGAAGAAACCTCTTCCGAGGTGCGCAACTTCCTCTGAAGCTGCCAGAAAGCTAGGTGAGTGGGCTCAAGTTCGCTGAGCGTCTTGTCCCATTGACTCGAACGAAACTCACTGGTGCGTTTCTTTACAGCACGCTGTAAGGAACGCATGTGAATCTTGTTCGCTTCGCAGGGCCAAGAGCTGTAGGCACGTATGGCCGCATTCTTCTCGTTTATCAGTTCACGAATGTCGTCGGGAAGTATCCAGCGTTGATCGCTCATCGCTGGTACTTCTCGAGAACAATCCTTCAGTATGGACTGAACGTGTTCTGTAAACGAGTTGATTGCGGCCTCGGTGTCTGCGACAGAGACAATATGGTCGGGAATACCATCAAGAAGCGGTGACGTTTCAGATTTCAGCATATCGCTTACTTTCCTCCAGTCAGTGGTGAGAGTGGTGGGAGGGGGTTGGCTGGGGTCAATGATACCCGAGCGAGGAATCAAGTGCATGAGCACTGGGCGGTGGTCGGAATGGAGCTCGTGTAACGTCTCAATCAAGTGTAACCGAAGGTTCACGTTCTTGAGCAGCGCTATATCGAGCACGTCAGGATGATAGCTGGGAGTGTCGGGATAATAGGTGTGCTCGATAGGAGCGATCGGGTCAAAGTTGAGAGACAGACCTAGATCGTAGAGGACTTTCCCTCTCGGGTTCGTCATTCTACTGTTCCAGGCTGGGTGTTTGGCATTAAGATCGCCCGCGATGATCACGGAGTCACTTAAGCCGAAAAGGAGGGTGAGATCATTAACCAGGAGGTTGTGATCTTCTGACGTGTTAGTAGGGGCCAAATAAGCAGACACTAAGTGGATCGGTTGATGACCGGTCATAGCTAGCCGACAGATTGAAACCTCAAGTAGGGACTTTAAAGGAGGGGGGTCGATAGGGATGCAGTGCAGTTCCTTGCGAAAGTAAATGAGAGTACCACCCTTGTGGCAACGTAACCTATCATTGCGAACTAAACGGTAGTTCGCAATCTTGGGGTCGCGGTGGCTGGGTTTAAGGAAGGTCTCCTGGATGAGGAGTACATCAACGTTGTGGTCACGGAGGAAAGAGGCGATCTCGTCGCGTTGACCTCTCATGCCGTTGGCGTTAAAGTAACCTAATCTAAGGGACCGGGGTTGGGTGCAAGAGATACCGGGTGTAATATCCATTACGGCGCGGAACTAAGATTGCTTAAGGCTGACTTGATGACCGGATAGGCATCAATGATATCAACTACTTGTTGAAGGTCCGTTGCCGCCCTGAGTTCGGCCACCATGCGGTCGGCCTCAGGGGTGCAAAGGGGCTGATACTTCATCAAGTATTTGAGGTTAGATTCCTGTGAAGCAGGAGCGCGGGTTGGAGCGACGGGAGCGCGGGTTTGAGAGACGGGAGCGCGGGTTTTAGGAAGAGCCTGAGGGGCGACCACCGGAGTGGGCGCTGGTACAGGGTTTTCCATTAGACCGGGCATGGGGGGGTTGGGTTGGGACTTCGCGAGGGCTGGGAACGCTTGCTGATGGTTCAGCATGTTCCAAGGGGAGGGCCTCTGCGGGCTGAGACGCTCGGGGAGGACCTTGGAGGGGACTTGGAAGGAAGAGGGAGCTTCCCTCTGCTGGCGTTGGTTGGCGCGATTGGCCAACTTTCCAGCGGACTGTTTGGGGGCTTTGGGACAGCCCCTGTAGTTAGCCGGGTGGCCAGACTGACCGCACAGGACGCAACTAGGCGGCTCTGTGCAGAGATTCCTGTCCTTAGGACGGGTGCAGTCTGCCGTGGCATGATCGCCGAGGCACTTTACGCACCTATGCGGTGCGTAGCAGTGCTTTTGGCTGTGGCCATAAAGCTGGCAGCGATGACACTGCCCGACGACTTTAAGCTTTTTAGGCCTCTCAATGATGATGCCCGAGAGCGAGCATACTGACCGGACTTTGAAGATGGGGTGGTGCCCTTCAACTGGGTCACATATTACGAGTACCATGTCGTACTCGTCACCCCCTTGGGACCTATTCTTGTGGAGGCGGTGGACCGCCGAAACAGGGATACCCTGGGAGGTGAGATCCTCCAGGATATCTTGGGAGGGAATCTCCTTGGGGATCCGCTTGATGACCACACGGGTCGGCTTCTCCTCAGGGAGACTATACGTGTGAAAGGCGACGTTCCTTCCACGAAGCGCGTGGACGAGACTTCTAAAGTCCGTGGACGTGGGGGTCTTCACCTTGATACCCTGAAGGGTAGAGGTGGCATTGGTGTAGTTGATCTTGCGATCAACACACATCTTGGAGATTTCTGTCCATCTGGATTTCTCCTGGATGTACAGAGCCGGGGGTTTTAACTGCTTCTTTGAAGAAGGAGCAGCAGAAGTGGGGGCTGGCTGAGAAGCAGCCATAGGGCTTGCAGGGCGGCTGACAGGAGCCGCACCTTGCGGTGAGGAAATAGCCATAGGGCTGGACGGGCGGCTGCCCTGGGAGGCAGCTGGGGGTGCAGTAACACCGGACGGGGGCGGGGAGGCTAGGGGAGCAAGGGGAGGCGCATTGAAGTCCGTGACGGCCTTCTTGGCCTTACCGGCCTTCGCTTGCCTTCCCTTCTTCCTCTTGCCCTTCTGCACCAACTGAAAGTCCTCAGATTCTGAGGACGAGGAGTTGGTGCCCGAGGTCTCCGGAGAGCTCTCAGGGGCTGGCTGGGACTCTACAATCTCCATGTCGGAGGATTGAGCTAACGGGTCGGGGGAACGCGTGGGCGACCTATCAGGAAATTCCTTCCTGAGGGCTCTATAACTATCCTTTTTAAAAGGAGTCAAGAGGTTCGCGTATTTTTCCTGGATATAGGGACTGTCATCAGCTAACAGTACCTGTATCAGGTCGTCGAAATGCGCGTTAAGTGGCACGTTGCGGTAAGCCATATTGGCAGGGGGAGCCTAACAGCCTAATATCCTAATGGTGAGCTAACTAAGAGCTAACTACCTAGTCCCGAGGAGACACGTTAAACGTGAACTCCCCGGGCAGACAGTTCCCCGTAAAAACGAACCCACCCTTGTGTTTTTCCTAGTGTTACTGGCAAGAAGAAAAACACAAACAAACTTGCCAGCGACACGACTGTCTGAGAATTGCCTGAAGGGCCTATTCTGTTTGCCTATCTAGCGATACCAGTACCTAACTCCCCGGGTGGGATAACCCGGGGATGTGTTCTCTCCCTGTGGGTGACACAGGGAGGTGAGTACCTAAGGTGTGCCCTAAGCTTGTAAACCTGTCGCCAGTCTTATTGTGCGACAGGGCCCTATGGGTCTTGCGACCGATCCGGGCCGCTGGGGTAGAGACACCCAGACGTCCCGGGTGCAGCTGTGGACAAACGGGGGTTAGGTGCTACCAGACTGCGACTAGGAGATCCCCCAAGGCCGCAGTCAGAGCCCTTCCAACGGATTGCCTTCCCTTGAAGAGGGTTAGCGGGTGTGTCGGGTCAACACCCACTTGGGATCGTTAGCACCGTTAGGTATCCACCCAAGTACCACTAAACCGTGGATTTCCCTGAAGGGGCAAAATACGTTTTTGACGATAAAGGAATTTGTCTTGAAAAAGACAGTTTTACGCAGCGGACCAACTACTAAGAGCGCAAGCACTCGTCGTAGCTAGCTCGCTACGGCGCAACACACTAAAGTTGTGAACAAGTCACAAACCGTAGTAGTGCTACGACTGTTCGTAGACTCGGTGAGATCGCAGGGCTACGACGTAGCACTGCAGCTGACCGGAACGGGGGCGCGGGGGCGCGGAGAGACGACGGAGCGGAGCGTAGCGCACGTCTGCACGCTGCGGCGGCCGAGCGTCGAGAGTGACAAATACTTCAGGTAAAAAAAATAACTTATATACATCGCCAAGTCGCCGAGTACAAAAAGTTTACCACCAATCTCGATAGATGGCGTTGTTCATTTGATGCACGTTTGTGAATCGCGGTGCGTCTACTATTTGAATTCTTTGTTATGGATTAGTTTTCATACTTTACAACTGATTTTAGCTCACTAAGAGAAAATAGTTAACTGACTTGAGTACGTACGTAAATTTGAAAATATTTAATTCGGATCCTTGTTATAAGGACAATTGAGTGGCCAGCTCTTCGGAGGGACCAATTGGAACCCGGAGAATTGCCACAGGTTGTTTATATAGAATTTGACTACAAAGCAATTAAAAACAATGTTCCTGGAGTAGGAGTCAGAATCGAACCATCGACGACAGAATTCGATGCACTTCGCGGACAGGGTAAAATAGAGCGAAAAATGTTGCCATTGATATTGTGCTGGGGTGTAACTGTACACAAGCTCCAAGGAACTACTTTGGACCGAGCTGTGGTTGACTTATGTTCACGCATTTTTGCTAAAGGTCAAGCATATGTAGCATTGAGCCGAGTTAGGTCTCTAGAGGGACTAATCATCCGTAGTTTAGACCACCGCAAGTTACTTAATAATCCCCACGATATTAACTCGCTCAATGAAATGACTAGATTGCGAAATTTACCATCTTTAAGCGAAGTCAATGAATCGTAACTAAAAAGTATAAAATAAAAAATAATAATTTAAAGCAATACAAAAAACCCGACTGCGTAAAACTAATTTTAAAAAATACGTGAAAAAATTAACTCAATTAAAAACAAAAAGAAAGAAACAAGCCCAGTAGTTTAGAATTCTGTTAAATAATACTAAATAACTACACAATTGAAATAGTTTTATAATCGATACACACATAAAACAAATCATAAAATCTAATGCAGAACAGAACAACTTACAGTCGGGGCCCCTTGGGAAGATTTGATTGGTAAAATTTGAATGGGTTTTTTGTTTTGCTTTTTAAATAAATCTTTTCGGTGAACATGGACCTAAGACAAAGGGTATATTGTTTCTTTTGAGGGGGTTGTGGATGTACTTGACCTACTTCATTCATCAGAAAGGATGAATGAATACTGCCTAGGTGACCAATGAACTCTGGATTCGTACAGGCCAAATTCAGTACTGGACCTCCATTTAATTACCGGACGAAGTTTTGGTGGACACCACAGGTAGCAATCCCGTAGCGATTCTATTTGCGGAACCTATTGGGTGTCCCTAGATTCGGCACAACATACATAGAACGCTAGTTCCTTATTCCGTAGCACCGGTTACGGAATAATTTGGGACAAACTCCGGGCGAATGTACCGTTTTCAAATTGTTCAAAACATTATGTAACTCGGTTACATGTGACGGAGTTTGACGTGGATACGGGTTTAGCTGTTGTTTTTAGATGTAAGTAATGGTGCAGAGAAACGTAATAAAGTACTCAAATTCGATAAATAAATAATTAAAATGAAAACATTTTTGGACGTACTTTTATGTCTGCGAAGTTTTACAATTATAAAAAAAAACAGTGCTTGCTTCGCTATCTGTGTCTGAGCACTCGGGCAAACAAAAGGTTTACTTAGTTTCAAAAACTTCAATTGCGTACAACGCAATTGAAGTTTTTAAAACTGTCTGTTGAGTAGATGGTTTTTCCATGCAACGAATATTGTAGATCTGCCACAAATATATTCTATCAAAGCGTAAACCATCGATGAGTTTGCCAGTTACTGCCTATCTGACCTCCACAAGCCAGTTAGTACTGGGTAAGACTGTACCCCTTGGTAAGACTGGTTCTCAGACTTTTTGGGTCACTGACTACCTGTAACGACTGTCAAAGGTCTACAAATAACAGCCGGGACCAACTGCTTAACGTGCTTTCAGAGGCACGGAGAAAACTCGTTGGGTGGTAATGACCAACCAAGGCAAGCACGGCTTAACCTAAAGATAGACCCGAGCGGCTGTTATTTTTTAGCCATGAGTCCTCTAAAATTTTATATCCTATCGAATGTATTCAAGTTCGGTGTGTAGGACGGTCGGGTAATCCTTCGGCCCTTAATAAACTCAAAGGTAAACATTAACAAAGGTTATAATAAATTATGAAGATAATATTTGGTACGCACTATAGCCCCGTTGCGTGGCTATTACTTTTAGCTCGTTTTAAACTTGTTTTGTCTTCGTATGTCCGGTTCAAAATGGCCTGTTAATGACTGGGTTTTAGTCATGATGGTAAGTATATAACTAAACTAATATAATTATTATGGCCCTGAAAGTGCGTTAAGCACACAAACTTAGTCTTAAGGAAAGTTTTGACGATTTGAAATCTAGCAGTGATCGCCGAATACTCTCCATGCTCCATTGCAGTACGGAAAAATAAAACTCAAAAAACATTGCAGAAAATTCCTGTAAAACGTCGCTTGTGTTAAGAATAGAATCAGAGGGCCTTGATGAATAAAGTTGCCTTCCATTTTCGAAAACTGTGATGTAAAAGACAGTAACCGTGTGACTGTCAAAATCTGCGAAAACCTTACTTCGTTGAATGTTGTTGAAGAAATACGAAATAATTTGAAAGCTGTTGCCACTTGTCCAATCCCCAAGCCCGTTATACAGTTTCACTTGTAATTGTAACAGTAAATTCACTAACCCCATGATAGGATTGGAGTGTTCATAAATATATAATTAGTAACCGATCCTATAAGCTAGCTCAACAAACTGTTTGGGAGCAAATTAACAAACGGTTTGTGGCAGACTGCTGCGGCCAATGGCAATCCGCATATTTATATTTATAACCTCGCTTTTATGATAGCGTTTACCTTTTGTGGTATGTTTTGAAAAAATATTTAAACTAGAAATGAAAAAATATATTTTATACAAATATTTTTTAATAAAATTAAACCGCGCTTTTGGAAGTTGAAAAACAACTGAGCGCTTTTATTTGAGCAATTACCTAGATATCGCGTAGTTTTAGTGAAATTGGGCATCGGACATCCCCTGGACTGAACCTCGTAACCTACCGAGCAGCCAAACAACCAAAGAAGATGAAAACCCATTCCCCAACTCTAACCACAAAATCATCCATCACAACTTAGATCACGCGTCAAGACAGTTATTATTCGTCGCGCGCGCGTCAAAGCACGTAGAGTAATTCTGTTGGGCGTCTTTGTCGCGGCGACAAGGAAGTTTGCAAGCGACAAACTCGCAAATAATACGTGCTCCAGTTGCCGTCTGCTTGCGATTCCGCCGGCGACTGCCGTATCATCTCGTGTTACCTAAACTTGTAAGTTGTTCGGAGTTGTCGTTCGTTCAATGGGAAGCTTTAGCTAGGTTTTTGTTTGTTTGTTTGTGTTGAATACTGTGTTCGTTATGTTTTAGTTTGGAGAAGTATTGCGCACTGCCTGCCTAGTTTATGAAATGACTTGGATTTATTTGACGGCACGGTTGGCGCAGTGGTTGAGCAGTTGGCTGCAGGCAGTGCTGCATGTCGCAGGTCCGATCCCCGCACGGGACAAATATTCGTATGATCTACTGGTAGTTGTTCCGGGTACGGCTGTTTTAGTCAAGGAGTTTTTTTCGTTTGTAAACGCACTCACGATAGTATAGTCAAGTATGTGGAAACGATTGATAAAAAAAAATAGGTACTTCAAACTTAGATATGTTCAAAAGGGGCGTAATTCTATAGTTATTTTCTACCAGGATAGTCATCAACCATCTTAAAATGTTACTCGTATCTAAAGTCTGTCACCAAAGTCACCGATTGATACTGTAAAAATCACATTTTATCCAGTAAGTTTCTTATATTATAAAGGGTGTAAAACACCTCTTCACGAAGCCGAAAGACACTTGTTCTCTCTATTATTGCGATCGTTTTTTTGTTCTACACCATACCTCGGAACCTTCTAGTTACGGAGATATGGGGGGTCAAAGTTACAACTTTTTGACAAGTTTTATTTAAACACGAGTTTTTTTGTAAGATTTTGCCTTTTAACACCTCCACGATCCTAGTACTATTCAATCTATCCATCAGCACAATGTTTTAAGTGCGTTACATTGAGTTCTACCACAAAACATGATGTATAACCTCAAAAAAAAAGTTGTTTCCCAGCAATAATTTTTGCGTAAAGTTACTTAGTTTGATGTTCAGAATGCTTGGTTAACGGCTTTTTGATGAGGTGGTTTACACCCTGTATAGTAAGTATCTCTTTTCTAGTTTAAGTTTAATGCCACAGTAAAAAAAAATTAAAATGTATCATTCCAATGCATTACCATGGCTGAACGAATCTCTTATTGGTATCTAATAGATACATAGATATTGCGTCGTCACACTGATTATGAATTAAAACCTGTTTCAGGGGTTCAAACAAAAGAAACTCCTACATAGAGACATCTCGTATACAACGTGTAATGTTAAATGCGCAATTCTGAAATTAGTTTGATCAGAATCACGAGCAGAATCATATGAACCACTTTTTAATATACTCACTATAAAAAAAACTTCATTAAAAATGTTGCCTTGTTTGCCCAATTTATTAATAGGTCAAGCCATCACGTGCGCAAACCCGCCGAAATAGGTAAAGAAACAAACACAAACGGTTGTCGTCCAATTTAAATTTTCTCATACGCGGGATAATAATAGTTCTTGTCAGTAAATCTAATTGCCAGTAAAACTAAAACAGCACATAAAAACCTCTTAATTTTATGAAATGTTTTTTTTTTTTCTTTCAGAATTAGGTCAATTGAATTAAAAATCATTTGGGGTGTCTGAGGTTTTGCGCATTTAACGTAACATATTCTATAGAGGGTTGAATACTGTGAAATAACAGCATTGATCAAGGTTTGATTGGATTGTGGGAGTAGGTACCTACCTAAGTCCTATACCTATAGTCGTCATGCTGGTTCTCAGTAATCGTTGGTTGATCTGCGCAGGTGGGTGCGTGGCCTTTCCAACTTAATCATATCCAGCTTTACTTGTGTACGTCTGTGCCGTGGGTGACGGGGGTGAGTGGGTGTAGATCACATCAGTCGATATGATTCAATAACGCTAGTAATTAAATTATCGAAGGTACAAGCGGCAGGCGTGGCCGCCGCTTGTACGCTTTGAAGTTAATGCAGAATGAAACGTTTTGTGTAAAGAAAACAATTGTTTTAATTTTGACGAACCAAAACTACATTTAAATATTTAACTACACCTTTAACTGTCAGTACAAGTAACCAAGAAGTAAAAGATGTCGCTTTGATGTCTGGTCAAATTCAAGGGTGTGCTACAGACCATCAAATGGAACAACTTTTTCCATGGACCACCATTATGGTAATCGCGAGAAAATAAATTCTGACTAAATTTCAATAGCAAATGTATGAGATAGTTGAACACATTCGATATTTAAAGTGGATATAAAACCACCTAGCAGCAATTTCAAAGAACTATGAAAACAAAACACTATCAAAAACCGGCCTAATTATAACCAAGTCAAAGCGTTTGCTTTCGAAAACATTGCAATCAGCCGGCCGGTCGCCGAGGCCAGTGGTCACGGTCCACTGCGCGCTCTGTGCACTTGACACTGACGCGACACGAACTCAGCGCGCAATGGAAGGTACAAAGTGACCTCAAACAGGTCAGCTGCTTTGTCGCTGCAGGGTGATTGATTGCGCTGATTGAAGCGGCTGATAATGTTTGTGGTGGTGCTTTGTGTGTCTTGACGAATGAATGGTTTGGTGAAGTGTATAATTATTACTGAATGTGGTAAGGTTTAATTATTTGAGTTACCCAGTGGAAAGATGAGTTTTATGAACGGAAGTGGTATTGGCAAACCAACAGCCCGATGTGTGGACGACCTACAGAAGGTTGCGGTGGGTACCAGGGGAGCATGTTACTAAAGGAACCACTGTTCAGCATACACGCTTGTACTCAACAGTGGATGGAACAAGATTACCAATGATGATGAAGATGGAAATATGTAGTCAAGGTATATCAGCCTGAAATGAAATCTTTCTTTGCAACAAAACCTTCTCATGGCATACAAAAACTACCATTGGCTTAGAAACGGTATTTATGTTTTATAAACAGTGACACGGGATCGCGGCAGACCACAAAGGAGATGGCGGGACTTCGTCCGCCGCGGTCTTCGTTGAGAATTGAAAATAATTAGCACAGAATCGTGATCGTTGGAAGGAATAAAGGGCTTTGCCCAGCAGTGGGACAATATAGGCTTGCTATAATAAAATAATAATTCTTGATTCTGAGCGGACAGAATAACAGCGAAGACTTAATAATTTGTATGTCCGTAGCGTTACCACGCACAAGAAATGACCATGGTTACTGCTCTGGTTGACAAGCAAGGCAATTTACATCTCGTTTTACAAAGTTTTTGTTGGTGACTACGGGGTTTCGATTCCGAAATCCATGCCTGAATTTCATCTAGCCTACATTGCATTGGTTCCTATCGTTTATTTTTCGTATAACTATATCGTCACTTCCGCATCTCTATATCACAGTACCTCAGTAACAAGCGTCGAGCGTCGAACCATTGAACCGTGCAGTCTGCAAGTTGCGCGACTCAATATTTTCAGGTTTTTTTTATTTTTATTTCACATTTTTCATACAACTTGCTCAGACCGACTCTCTGCTGTGACTGACGGCCAATTATTTTGCCATTTGTATATGTCACCGTAAAATTGTCAAACACGTTAGATTGTAATCTCTAGCGAGGTTGTAAACTCTCGAAATATTGTCAACTGAACATACGGAAGTATCTCTGCCCCCATAATCGGAACTTGGAGCACCCCTCCGTTAGGTTAGTCAGGTTCTTTTAAACCCTGCACTCGGAAATAGGGGCCTCGCGAAGCGGGGCTCCGTCGACTACGCTTTTTAGGGGAATATAAGGTTAGGTTATATTAATCGGTATTTCTCAGGAATGGTACATTATCTTTTCATGAGAGTGGTACCAGTGGGCAAAGGGGACCCCTCCTTCCCTCCACACCGCGTGAGTTGACTACCATCGCATGCATTTCACGAAAAATAATGCGTTTTATTGTAAGCAGTATATTCGTTTGACAATATTTCTAGAGTTTACAATCTCTCTAGTTATTTTACAATCTAATGTGTTTGACAATTTTACGGTGACTTATACACTTGCTGGCCAGTAGCCAGTGAACGGTTTCAAATTTAAAAAGGGAAGTGGACAGAATTTATAGTAATTGGTACCTTTGTACGAAAATGAACGAGTGTGTGTATTTTTTCTTAGATTTAATTTTTTTCAATGTGATACCTATGGGAAAGTAGTATTAGGTATCTGATTGCAAAAGTGAGTTTTCTTAATTAATTTGTGAGTAAAAATAGCATTAAGTAGAGGTCGAGTAACTATGTTCAGTGATTTAGAAGCTTTAGGTTTTTTATGGTTTAAAATCTAACTAGTTCGTCAGTTAGATTTAAAAAAAAATATTTGGCACGTTTTATTATTTCTTTTGTCAAGTAGACCAAAACTGACGAAGATAGGACGTCTATAATTTTTCACGAGCCCCCACTCCCAAGTTTTGATGCGTTCTAACTTTGTTAGTATTCATTGATTACCAAAAACAAAAAATACGTGTCCATTATATTCCAATATTATCTGACGGACTAAATAGATTTGCAATTAATGGTGGAAACTAGCCTATTGAGTGCAATTTTTACTTTTAAAAGCTGATTTTTATTCGCCCTATCGTCCCTCATGCTCTTTATTTTATTTTTCTGTGGGACATCATCGAATGACCTCTCCCGCTTTGGGCGGAGCGGGAGGGAGTGTCAGACTTTTACTGACTAAAACCTATCCATGTTCCTTCCTCGCCTCCATGCTTAGGAGCCACGGTATCTCTTTCTAACAGTCCCGCAGCTCCATTATGCTGACATCTCTTTGAGTCGCGCGTGGAACATAGACGTGCCGTCGACACGGCCTGTCGTCATAAGATGGACGGACGGCGTGCTAATTGTCCCTGATGCCTGCTTTAAGCAGCTCAGCGGTTGAACATGATCATAGTTTTAGTGGTAGCATTCCAGCATGCACCCACAGCGTTTCCACGCTACACGGGAACTGGTTTATAAATAATTCTCTCTACGCTTTACGTATAACAAAATTAAATAATTAGCGTTTTATTTGCCCACGCTTATGTACACAGTCAGTACGTTCGTTAGTTAATGCGATTAACGTGTTTTATTTAAATTAATTATGAAACATGGGTTTATGGAGCAAATGAATGCGTTTTTATTATTATTTTATTAGATTATCCGATTATTGTGGGTTGTGGTTAGGTATGTGAGTTTGTGGGTTTGTCATGAAGCCGCGGACTTTCATTTTAGCGGTCTATTTATTTCAAGTCCCACCAGAAATGAAAAAATAATAACGTTTGGTCATAGTTAGCAAGCGATCGAAACCGTCTGACCTTTGCACCGCATAAAACTTTTCAACTAATTTTAAAAGGTGATCTTAAATCGTAGCCGAGTATTAAATTTAATAGCGTTCCCGTGAAAAGAAAGCAGTTCGTGTGCTACCTTGGTCTGGTTTTAGAGAGAAATTTTTCATTCGTAGATCACATAAAAAATGTCGATGAAAAAGCTAAAAAGAACTTTTATTCCTTAACGAGGATATCCAAATCTACGTGGGGTCTGTCATTTTTAACTTTAAAGACCATCTATGTGGCTACTTACTTGGGTTGTATGTGCTACGGGGCACCTGTTTGAGCCGATAGGGCCACCATAGGAGCGGTACGACGTAAATTGCTTCATTGATATTCTTATGCAAAGCGTATAGGACGGTTAGTACTGAAGCTTTACCGGTGCTTGCGGGTGTACTTCCAGTCGATCTTGAGGTGCAGCGGCGGGCTGCAATGTACTGTAACGCGCGTGAGACCACGGACGCAGACTTTTTAACCATACGTGATCGTGCTAGGATTTCTAGATTATTCAAACCACAGACCGACGTCTGGGAGGAACTTTTATCTGAATGGCAATGTAGGTGGGACAATTCCATCAAGGGCAGACACCTCCACCAGTTCTTTCCATCCGTTCGTGAGCGGCTGGACAGGACATGGCTGGAGGTTGATCACTGTGTTGCCCAATTTCTCACGGGTCAGAGTAAATTATTTTCCATCAAGCTTGTTGACTCGCCTTTTTGTCAATGTTCCACATCTGACTGCGAATATGAACAATCTGCACATCACGTTTTGTGGGAGTGTAGTCTTTGGCAAAAATGAACGCAACATTATGTTGGATAGTGTACAGTATGCTTAGTGCGAGTTTCATACTAAAATTCGAGTAACGTCTGTATCGTATAGGTCGAGTTTACGTCGTCGATAGTGACAATCCAGTGCCTCTAGGAAAGTAAGGACCGTTTCGAGCACATTGCTAACATTTGCATGTATAACGCGAGAGCAATTTCGACAGTTTTGACAGCTTGAATACGAAACACAGTCACTTGCGAGCGCGAAAGTTGTCACTTAAGATTTTGTGGTGAGAACATCGTGAGAGTGGTCATAATAACAAAGTAATTTAATGTAATTTCATATTGTGAATAAAACTTAAAGTGGAATCTCGTATTATTTCGTTTGGAGAATGTTTGAGACCGCAAAAGCACAAGATAAGAGTAATTTAACGCCACAAAAAAAAACACGTAAACACGGTCGCGTAAACAATGATAGAGTGCTCCACTACAAGCCACTAGGGCATTATTAGATCATTTGCTTAGATCTCCGTGCCTAAAAAGTAACAAACTTAGTTTTACAAACTTCACAGATGGATCAAGGTCACTCACTACACACCAAAAGATATAAATTACACTAACTGCTCCGTTGATGTTACCAACATTTCAAATTGGGACGGGCTAGTCTTTATTTTTAACAATAATATCCAAAACTGTATGCAAATCACAACACAAACTTTCGTAAACACAAACAAAACTAATGACCATTGACCACAGATAAATAATATCGTCTAACTTCGTTGTATAACCACAACTAGTTGAATAGGCAGTCGCTTCTGTTATGAACACAAAATACGACTGTCAATTTATTTTGGCCGGTTACTAATGTACGCGCCACTTCTTGCAGTGAATTGACGTGAAACGAACGAACGTATTCTAGAATCTCACACTCGCATGTTAACTACTATTGTCGATAAGTTTAGAAATAACACTCACAATATGTAGTTCTCACGTATTACGCTAGGTGGCGCTTGCTCAGTGCCATACATATTTGCGTTAAACGTCGACACGGTCGATACGTACAAAAAACTCGCAATAAGCATACAGGTTACATCCGGAGTTATTCACTATACGGACCTTGTAGAAACTAGAGCAAATTTCCGTGCGTTCAAGCGTTTTTGCCATACCTATTTATTGTAATCAAATATAACAGCTCTCAACTCCGTGGTGCTAGGCAACTGGGCCTATCTCAGTTGTAAACTTCTCTATGTGCCTATTGGCCTTGTTTCGTTCTGTCTCCTGCTGATATGGAGGGAAGTGGAAATTACAGATTTTTTTGCTACTCCTCCGCTATACTTTCTGATTAATTTCGTTGCGGGATCCAAGACAGTTAAATTCATTCTCTGGGACTTCGTCGAGTTTCATTGTCTCGGCGCTTTTCTGGTGGTTGCCACTGTTGATTCTGGCTTTCAGGAGTAACAGTGGTTTGGGCGTGTGTGGCGGGCTTGTCCCAAAAAAAAATAAGTTAGCAAGCCACACGGCTCATCTTCCGTGGTAATAACCAAGCTTTTTAAGAAATGCGATATCAGGTGATTACTATAAAAAAATCAGTAAAACGAACTTTTTCCTAAACTACTGATATCGCAACGTGGGAGTGATTCTGATGCCCCGCAATAATTTTATCTTTGGACATCACTCCGGTCACCCTGTATAAATTGGTTGATATAAATTTAGGTATTATGATACGAGTACGTAACCGCTTTTCCATAGAGAATCTCTACTTTTTGGTACTACCTTTTCAGATAAGAACTTAAAAGAATTATTGTTTTCTGAAGACGTTTCAGTTCTTTCTATAAAGTTGAGAAACACTTCAGCCTAAAAATCCATTCGAAAAATAAGCATATAAATTATGACGTATCTCTATGAAGTACTCATAATTATACATAACCAGACCGCAGGAATGCCAATGTTAGTGTATATGTATAATTAGCATAATTTCTAGTGTGCAGCCAGCGGATTAATGTTGTGTAATTAACCCGAGATCAGTAATGAGGCCAGTGATTACGGAGCGGAGGTGCCCGGGAGTCATATTGTAATCGCGTTAGGGTTGTATTGATGTGTTTAGGACCAGATGCTCTTTAAACCAGAGGGGCAAGACGTGCATAAATACAATAAGCTTACGCCTTTTCCCATAGTGCAGGCCATAAACTACAGAATACTGCCTGATCAGGTCCTTAAGTACTCCTTTTGGTCAATGAATCCGAAACGGTACACTATTTTTTACAGCGACCAACTTCTTGGTAGTCGTATTTGGTCACAGTTCTAAACTAAGCTAACCTGTGTGGTCGGAGTGAACGGAATCCCTTCGGCATCGTTTCAACGAAAAATGATTAATCAGAGGCAAAAATATCACGACACTTTTAGCCTATAGAATCGAGAAAATAAACGATTTGCGAACATAACACTTTTTTAGCCTTTTTTTTCTAGTGTTTTTCTCAGTGCCCCGTTGCATAAATACTAACTTTCCTTTTGCGTTCACGATCATATAAAGTCGTTAACTAAATACGTCTATTTTAAAATAAAAATACACATTTCAAAAATATTTATCTACAATAAAAATAAAAAAAATCATACCAATGATTGATAGTGATCGTGCTTGTTGCAAAAAATTTAACTGAATAAAAAAAAAAGACGTAGGTTTCGTTTACATCACGCGCTGGTAGTAGAGCCTCTGGTCAAACACGCCCGCCGGGGTTTCCGGGTACTACGCACCTGACTTTCTTGAAAAACATTATCAATTTGGTCAGTGTATGGCCTTCTAGTCTCTTTGCATTCATCTACCTTGTAAATATCTTTTGAAATAGTCGCCTTATTTTTGCACACCTGTATCAACTATCATGTTGTGGGAAAAAAAAAGACTTGCGTTGGCATTAGCTACACGCAAGTGTATGTCAATCCTGCTTAATGTGATAAAATACTTTCTTCTTACAACACAATAAAAGTTGGGGAGTTGCAGCGTCAGAATCAGATCTTCTAATAAAATAAATAAAAAATAAAAAAGCTTTTATTAAATCCTACTTAGTAGGTACAAGTTTGAAATTGTTCGCTCTTAGACAAAACATCGACTTAAATAAAATAAAATGATATTAGTATGTTAGTAAAAAAGTAAATAAAAAAAACTTAACTTAAAAAAAATTATGTTTGTTATTGTTGTGTGTTAGTACTTGCATTGTCTGTCTCTATCTCATTGTAAGGACCGCCTGAGGCGGTAAAAGCCTCCTCCAAATGTTTCCATAATTATGTCTCGAGATCTAGCTTTCCTGGCCCAAAGGATTCCAGCAGTCTTTACGATGTCGTCTTTCCATCTTTTAAAAGGCCTGTCTCTTCTCCTTTTAACAGATCTGGGGGTCCAGTTTGTTATGATCTGGGCCCATCGTTGTGGTTCCAGCCTCTGAATGTGTCCTGCCCATCTCCATTTAAGCTTGAGTGCCTGCCTAATCACGTCAGAAGATCTTGTCGTTTTCTTGATCAACGAGGTTTTCACCCGGTCTCTTAGTTTAATATTCATAAAACTGCGTTCGAGTCCTCTCTGACAAGTTCTAACCTTAATTCGTTGTCTTTTTGTTAGCGACCAAGTTTGACACGCGTAAGTAAGGCAAGGTATTATATAGATCTTATAATAGCCACCTGTTACCCAAATATTTATTTTATTAACACCGTCAGCCTAAATCGTTCTATTGTTCTAAGGTAGAAATTCATTTCGGCTTATTCAAAAGATACGGATTTAAAAAATAATTGATGACGGCTAAAAAAGGTGGCTTTGATGTTTGGTGCGGATCAACATTGTTAAAAATGTGTCGACTGAGGCTTAAATTACTTTTTTCCTAAAATAATGTTTTCGTTTTGATGTGCCATGCCAAGTTATAGGGATTAGGAAGTGCTACCACAACCAATTTGCCGCTTAGATGACTGGAGGAAATAGGTTCTAATAAAATCGTGGGTATATTCCTACTCATGAAACTTTTGGTGGTTTACTGACACAGGCAAGGCATTCCATAGCCGTACTATTTCGACTGTTAAAGATTTTTCATAGAAATTGGTAGAATACATAAGCTTAGTCTGTAAGCTCTTGGTCACGAAACACGCTTCAGCGACACGCGTCTCGCGACAATAGCTCACGAGAAAACAAATTAAAGAATTAAAACATTAAGAACAAGCTACAAATGACCGCGTTGAGATTTGTGAAGCTACGGTAGTCACGTGAAGGATACAAGTGCGCCGCGTACTTGAAGCTTCACGCAATCGCATCGCCCGAGGTAGTACCTGAGGCCCAGCCACTAAGTTGCGATGCCTCCGTGTAGCAGGTTGAGATGGTGCAATCAATTTTTAGGTTTAGAGGGTTGATAATTGATCAGCTGGCAAATTACAAAATTAAAACCTTCGTATACGATTTTAGTTCGTAAAAGAGCTTTTGTGATGGCAACAGATGGCCAAAGGTGACATGTCTAATTAAATGAAAAGCACACACATCATTGTAAAAAGTCTGAACGATTCGCCGACTTTTTGTGCTCGCAGACATCCCACAAAAAGTTTGCCCTGAAAGGACACCGAACATCGGGTGACTGGGTTTCTAGATTCGTAACCAATTGTTGAACAGAATGTGTTATGTCTGGCGGGCTGTATTGTGTAACAAATAAGAAATACGTGAGTGTGAAGAATTTTGGTCTAGAGATATTTCCTGAACTTTTCTCGATTTGCGGCCCCCGACTGCAGAAGATTTACATGGTCACGACCTCAAGAGAAGTATTACTTACTTACTTAAACTACTTACTTTCGAAAAGTATTACTTAGAGCATGCCACAAGTCACAACCATTTTCAGAAGCCATTTTTCAAACCATCAAAAAGTAAATATAAAGCGTTTCAATAGATAATTGGTAATCCTATAATCCCGCGCTACGCGGCCGGTGACGTCGGAAGTTTCCTAATTTCCTTACCTTGGGCCGGTTTTACAGATATTTTACTGACGGTAAGTGGTTATTAACGAAACATTGCGTAGGGCTGCCTTTAGGCTTCAGTGGATAGTGATTGATTTGTAGGTTAAGATCAATATTGTTTGTCCTGATATCTGAGTCCTCCTTGTAATGATGACAAAACCCGCAAATGAAAGGGAGAGGCAAGAGCAGAAGAATTAGGATGATGATCTCATCACACTACAAAACGCCACACAAGAAGTGGAAGGATCAAAGATCATAGGAGTGGAAGTGATCTAATCATCAGCATCGACCTTTGAGACGAAAGGCGACCTACTTATTATACGTAATTGAGTACTAATTATCCCCTAATTGCTTAAAGTCGCTATCAAGTTGCCTATCACTTGTGCAGGCGAAGAAAATCATGAGTGATTTAAACACATTATGTCTTCAGTTCCAAAAAGATCTTTTAATAATTATCATTTACGTAATAAAATAAATAAATTCTCTCAATTATCAATTCGCCAAATAAAACTAAATATTTTAGAAGAACATTAAGTAGGTACCCAGTATATGAGAATTAGTTCACTAGTTCCTACCTAAAAAAGACCGTCTAACTCCTGATTCAACCCGCCAACACTTTTTTTTTTTTTAATTTTTGACGCTGGGAAAAAATGCATTACGCATACCCTCCCATCGGGGGATGAGAGGGGTATGTGGGACTCCCCGGGTCTGACCCGGTATAAGGTATAAGCCTGCCGGGGTTGCGGGACTGTTCGAAAGAGATACCGCAGCCCCGGAACGTAAAGGCCACCACACTGTTCAATGCGAAATAGAAATGAAACAAACGCATTGCAACCTTCATTTATTTT
The DNA here is from genome assembly GCA_950022955.1 of Xestia ashworthii. Classification (NCBI taxonomy): domain Eukaryota; kingdom Metazoa; phylum Arthropoda; class Insecta; order Lepidoptera; family Noctuidae; genus Xestia; species Xestia ashworthii. Next base: position 23,815,416 of record OX465558.1, on the reverse strand, counting down.
TAAAAGTGTCGTGACAACTTTTTCGTAAGATTTTTTTCCGTCTAGCCCCCTTTCACAACGCGCGAAAAAAAGGTGGTGACGGGTGCAATGCGGGCGAAGGCACCCCCGTGCCTGTCGCCCGCCCGTCGCCACCATGAGGAGGGAGAGGACGATGCCTTCTCCGACCCCTTCCTCGTCTGTGGAGCGGCGCAGCGAGAGGGTCGACCTCCCGCTCGCGCTCCGTGACAGGGCGGTTTGGGGAGAAACAGACCCCCACCAGGGCCATGTCTCCCCGCGCGGCGGCCACGTATCCCAGTCCCCTCTCTAAGAGCGAGAGGGGGGGGAGTCAGTGGAAGGCCGCACCACCTGAAGCATGCGATGTTCGACCCTATCCATCAGTCGAACATCGCACCTCCCTCCGCAGCCGCCGCAGGAACGACGGAGCAAGTAGCAGCAGCAGCAGGCCTGGTTGGCGCCTGCGCTTTGCCCCGCTTATGGGGAGGATTACAGTTCCTCCCCTTAATGACGTGGCCTGCCGGGCGGCCACTGGCGGCACACACCGCGCAGTGTGGCTTGGCGGCCTCACAAGAGACGGCTTTGTGGCCGTTCTTGCCGCAGCAGTAGCACGTGTCCGTCCTGTCTACCGTGGACGGACACATGAGCCGGGTGTGTCCGATGCCGAAGCACCGGAAACACCACAGAGGCTGGTCCTCGAGTGCCCGGACTGCACTCGAGCTAAACCCGACCAGCAGCCGTCCCTTGGCAAGGACGGCTTTGGCAGCGGCGACTGGGCACTCGAGGCGAATGGTACCCATGCCGCCGCGGCCGGGCCTTATGTCCCGGCCTTGCACCGCTGCGGTGCCACAGCCCCCTACCGCTGCGACAGCCGCCACCACCTCCTCCTTGGTGACGGAGTCGTCGAGCTCCGTTACCTCAATGGCCGCCGACTTGACCGGTCGAGCCACCTTTGCAGAGTCCGCGATGACCTCCTGCAGCTTGGCTGCAAAGAGGTCCGCGTGGGCACTCCCTTCTGCCCCCGGAAACTAGAATATTCGAGCCCCGGCTTGGTTCCGCCGGCAAGACACACTACCGATCCCGAGTTGGGTGGGATCGGCATTGGCACGCGCCCGCACCAAAACGGACATGTAAGTCTCCCCTCGCTCCGCAGACTCCGCGGTGAGCGTCACCATGACGGCTGCGGTTTTCGGGGGGACTAGCTTGCCCTTTCCCCTTCCCATTTCGATTGCCGGTCGTCTGCGACTGGCTGGGAGCGGTGGTGGCGGGGACGGCAGGGACGGCAGGGACCACCGTCGCCGACTTTTTCCCTTTTCCCTTGCCCTTCCCCTTACGGACCACGTCCGTCCACTCGTTGGACGGGGTGGTGGCAGGGAGAAGGGCATCTTCCGCCTGGGAGGGGGACGGCTCCGGCTCGCTCGGCTGCCTCTTATCCGCCGCAAGCGTCGGTCGGAGGCGTTACTCCGGCAAGAGCCGGTCCTCGATGCCCGCTAAGCAGGCCCTTGTGAAGGCCCTATCCTCCATCACAACCTTGCGGATGATATCCTCAAGGTTGGAGGATGGGCCTTCTGCCACAGGGCTCGTCCGGGCCTGTTGTGGCTGGGCCGTGGCTTCTGATGAAGCTGGCTGACCTCCAACTGCAGGCGGTCTACCTTCGCCTGCAGTTGCCGCGTCTCGTCGGTGGTCTTGCGACGGACCAGCTCCGCGACGACACCACGCAAGCTCGCGGCCCGGCTCTTGAGGGCCTTTTGGAAGGTCCCCTTAAGGTTGGAGGACTTAGAGGCGACCTCCACGATCTCCTCCTCGTCCTCCTCCGCCATTCTCTCTAGCTCCTCTAAAGAGTGGTCCGCGTATATAACGCGGGACGCACCGTACCCGGACTTGGCCCGGGTGACGTGCGCCCGCTTCTCCTTGGCGGCAACCTTCTCCTCCAGCTCTTACTGGAGCTGCACTCGCCGGGCCAGGTCCAGCTGGCGTTGGGCGTCCGCGAGCCCAACGTTGTGGGTATCCGCGGCCACGGGCGTCAGCTTTTCCGCCTTCGACCCCGAGGCTTGGGAGCCCTCGGATCCACCGCTCAGGTGGACCCGCTTCCGCGACCCACTAAAAAGTGAGTCGTTATCGGACGACTCGTCCGCCAAGAAGCCTGCCGCAGACGGCGCGCGGCTAGCTTCAACCCGCCAACCCTGTATCAACTCTAGGTATAGTTTCCAAAAAGTTTATCCTTTCAACTTAATATAATAGCCGGGTATCCTCCTCACACAAAATAAAGAGATACAGAATGCCAACTACACACAGCCAGCGTAAGTTGGCGAACGTACACATCAGTAATACGTACGCTTCAATGTGTGCATCCGATGCGGCATTTTCAAACAAATGCCAGTCGCAAGTGCACTTGCACTCGGTGTACGTGAACCGTATCTATGTGTGCGTGTGTTTTCGATCGTAGTCTGAAGCCACAGTTATCCCAGAGCTGACCTTTTATGATGTTTACTGAAGGTCAAGTGGACGGCTTTCACGCCATTATACGTAAGAAAGCAGCATCGCTGATGCGAAGGGTGAGGGGTAGTTCCAACAGCTATCTGTGTGTAACTGCAGTGTAGTCTGCCATAGTCCTATTTGGAGGCATTGGATTGGGCTGCACATATTGTAGACTGACTTGGGTTTTCATTATCTTATTTGTTGTTTGTGTGAATTATTAACATAGCTTTAAGTTATCTTACTACTAATACTCTAAGGACCAAAAATTCAGAAATAAATATTTTGAATTTGAATTTATCTTAGAAAATTTATAGTAAACCTACTCCTTTTTGTGAAGTCAAAAGGGTTCCTTTTACAATAAATTGACAACTAAAGTTTTGTTATGTTGCACGACACACATTATACTTTCCCACCACTACCTTGTCTCGAGTCGACAGCCTCAACTTATTCACACGTCCCTGATACCTGGAGCATGCTTCTAGGCGACTTCCGTACTCGTTCAGTTAAAGCGGTTTTGGTGTGAGGAGTTGTTTTGTTTTTGTTTGCGAGCATTTTTTGATCCTAGTTGGAATATTGTATGTTACTACTAAAAATGTCTTCTGTCAAAATCAAAACCAAAATATTTTATTTCACATAGGCCTAGATGGATAGAACCTTATTATTATGTTACGGCTTTAGTATTTAGTATGGGGGGACAGCGTAGGCCCGTATAGGTCGCTGCTTACTATACAAAAAATTTAAAACAAGACAAATATTTGCTAACAAACATTTGGGAATCTACAAAGCCTTACAATGTTCACTCATTCACAATCACAAATAATAGTTAAAAAAGGGTCTATACAAAGGTAAGAAAATATTAAACAAAAAAAAGACTAAATTAAACAACTAACACAAGTATTGTTATCAGTGCTGTAACTATTCTGAGCAAAAAAAAGATGAGACAAATGATTTGAAAACTATTGTAAAAGTCTGAATAGAAAAAAGAGAAAAATGAGATTGAGAATAATTAGAGACTTCCACAAATAAAAAAATCCGTGCTTCTGAGCTTGTCTATTTAGTGCCGACAGTATCAGTTTACCGTGGCCCACCGCTGGACAGTGGACCACCGCACTCATACGAATTGGACGGGATCCTTACTCCCAGTGTTTGAAGTTAGTTTCAAGTTAGTTTTACTGAATTTATTACTGTGCTACTTAGAGTTTTAACTTGCAGTACTAAGTTGGCTAATTAGAAATAGCTGGGATTATAGTTGGTTTTGATGAGAAACCGTGAGTTGTTTTGCGTTGTTTCTAGAGTACCTTTCACAAATCATTGTTTGTCAGGATACACAGTCATGTTGTTGTTGTACTTGTTGAGAGTAGGTAAGGTTGGTTATCAGGTCACAGGCTCTGGCAAGTACCAATGCAACAATAGATTATATCACCACCATCACTTCCTGCGTACTTATCCCATGTTACTCGTACTCGGGGTCCGCACAACACATTCTGTTTTTCCGTTCTCCCTTCTCATCTACTCATTGTTCTTTATAAAACATATGGAAACAGGTATCTATCGCGAATTTTACCTTTAATATAAGTTCGACATTTCGACCAGATTGCACCAGCCGTGGTCGCGGGAAGACTGAATTATTGGAGGTACCGCCGCAGCAAAGCGAAGGGTTTTATTCAACTACCCTCACTTGATCTTCATAAATGTTAATTAGGGCTGGTTCGCAATAGGACAGCACACTAACAGTTACCGCATATTGAGATGATTTCACTTGACGAGTACACTTAGTGATCACTGAATTCCAAGCGGAAAAGAGTCTGAAGCCGTCTACGCGATCGGAATTAGGATACTTCTTGATCTCAATCCCTTCCCGAACCATTCTCTTTAGTGCTTCTCATTCGCAAGGATTTTTGAGTTGTGTAGCTCCATCCAGTGGTTGGGCCCCGTGTCTACTATATGCTCCGCTATAGCAGACTTGTTAATTTATCGATTTTAGACAGCTGCCTTGTTTTATATTAATGGTAAAATTCGCGATAAATACCCGTTTCCACATGTTTTATAATGTATTCGGGTCATTCTTCTTTTATATGATTTCTCACATAATCCATCCGTAATAGCTTTCTCGCGGCCTCGTCAGCGTGGTTGTCGGAAAATATCCAAAAACTACAAGGAAGCATTGCATCCTTTGTTTTAATGAAGGTTTTCGAATGAGACGCCTTTTTATTCTAAATTCGTTCTACGGTTATGTTGCGACAAGGTAACAGACATGTGTCACGGTAACTTTTAACCATTTATTATTTATAATTACTAGCTCGGTATGACTTTTGAAACCAACGTATCACATTTATTCAAAACTAGACCGTATTTTCTTGACAAGTCCCAAACCATTATAATTCAAAAAGGCCCAAACCTCACCAACATCAAGCTTTGACGAGTCGTTACACCAAATTAACTCAATCTTCCCCAACCTTGGGCTCACTGGTCAGATTCTCAGAAACAAGACGTGTCCGTTAATTAAGGCTTTGTAATAACAAACTCTTTGATGATGCTCTCTCACCTGTGCAACCTTTCATTCGATATCTTTGAGTTTTAGGGGTCAGATTAAGGAGCGCGTCTTAAATAAGAACCTATTTGTAGTTTATATGGTGTACTGGGCATATTTAGAGAGACGTAGATACTAAAGTGTAAGTAATTAAAGAGGCTTAAATTGTCGGGCACATTTAAGCGGTAGAAAAGGCCATAGAGTTTTATTCTCACAAATACTCTCCAAAGAGTTAAAGTACAACATCCCAAGCAGATTGTAGGTAAGATAAATCATGGAATAAAAGGGGTATAACCTCTGGAAAAGGCATCTCAGGAAGATTTTCTGTACCTTTTTAAACCATCAATGTTTGGGGCGCAGTTTCAAGGGTGTCCGAAACAGAAACTAGAATCCGAGTTTGCTCCGAACCAGAGTGGTGTTCATTACAATGAAGTGAATACAGGGAGGTAACTAACTGTTAGATACACTTGGTTCCAATAATTATCAAAAACCAGCCTGTAAAATTAAAAGTACCAAAAACCAATATCAATCTGCATTAGTATCAACGAAGTAAACAAAACCCCTTACTAATAATAACTGAAAGTATTACAAAACGCTCAAACCTAAGCAATTGCTATAACAGCGGGTGGTACAAAAAGTCCGGTTCGACATCAAATAAACCACACCCTTTATAAGTTATTATGCCAGTATATCAGTCAGGCGGATAAAAAGGAGTCTGTACTCCGAGCGCGCGTGACCCAAGTACGGATTGGACGAAAGAGGCGCATTACGTGGAAATATACGGGACGAGGTTTTCGGCAGTCGTCTGGCGATTGTTTGGCTCCACAGGCGTTATTTCGTATTAGGTCGTCAAATAATCAAATTTATCCAAATTAAATAAATAAATATCGCTGGACATTAACACACAGCGCCACCTAGTACCACACTAAGCAAAGCTTGTGTCGTGGACACTAGATAGTTGATATACTACATATATACTTTTTTGTTTGTAAATACATACTTATTATACATATAAACATCCATGACTCGGAAACAAAATGTCCATGCTCATCACACAAACATTTGCTCCTACCGGGATTCGAACCCAGGACCCTAAGAACGTAAGGCAGCGTCACTACCACTACGCCATTCGGGTCGTCAATTATCTTCCCAGTTTATTTGGGGTTGACGACGCCACACATGTCTTCTTCTTAGTCTCATTCTATTAAATCAATACTCATCGTCTATTACTTGACAGTTCAGCAGTCCACCTTCTTTTTATCCATGTCATTCTTCAGACAGACCTATGTCCATCGTTTTGTTTAGTTTTCTCTTACTCTTATAGCTAACCACCATTTAGTATCAAAACTTAACTTGTGATAGTTTCCTCATTCCTGCACATATTGTGCTCGCCCAAGCATCTAAATGTCTCATTATGTCCTTCTCGCATCCAGCCGATACTCGCGCCTTCCCTCAGCTTATTAACACCATGCTGCTATTGCAAGCATGAAGATTATGGCATACCCCCCAAAATTACATGTGCCGTGGTCAATGAAGAGTTCAATTTAACTGATCGAGATGTGATCCAACTTATGAGCAATCTGCACTGGTCGATGCCACTTCAATTTGGTAACAAAAACAACCGATGACTTTATGTAGGTGGAATTTGCTCGTTTCGAGAAGTACAAGATCGGTTGCTGAGTTTAGTAAAGTTTAATCTAGTCCGTCGGTCTCGTAAGAATGTTGCCCTAAGCATAAATTCAGCAGTCCTGTTCCAGTTTTCTTCCTGTGTCCGCAAGCCCTCAAACCAGAAAGCACTCACGGCACGGCACTCGTGTGGGTCCACTCTGCAGGCCCATGAACCGATCGCACCCATTCAGCCGCTAAGTAACCGCGTCATTTCTACAATCGATGAAAGGAATCCTGCTCCGTTTTCCGAAGAAATTACTCGCTGAAAATTTTGCGAGGAGTAAAGAAGTTTGAAACTCTGGGAAAGAAAATGTTGGGCGATGAAAATATTCTTGATGAATTAAAAAAAATGTCTGTGTTTGCTAAGACAGTTCTATGTGATGCAAAATTAATATACCTACTACATCCGGTCTATCCAGTCGTAAGTAAATTAAGATGTATATGATGGTCGAAAAAAAATGATACCTACTTGCAATAACTAATTAATTCGTAAAAGTGTAACGTGCTTTCGGTCAACTTGGCTAGGAAGGCTGAGGCAGATGTCCAAGTTTTGATATAATCCTTCAAAAAAGCTGTCTAAAATTGGCATTTCCAAACAGCACTCGAAAATGAAATTCTCAAAAACATCACATTTAAACAATTCATTCACAAGACAGATCGTACAAAGTGACAGTCTCCGGAATCCTAAGCTACACTAGTAGACACGGCAAGCCCCTGGAGCAAGCCGTCTCTTTCGGATATAATCGCGACATCCTTCACCCTTCGAGGCACACGACCCCGCTTAGCGGATACAATAACAACAGACTTTATCTGTGACAATTTGTGTCTACATGAGCTTAGTAGATGGGAAGGGAAGCGGATGGCTACAAAGATTACCAGGTAATAGAATGATGAAGTCATGGTCCAAATAAATTGGAAAACGCATTAGAAAGTTCGAAATATTATAATTATAATACAAGATTTTCTTGGCCATATACCATTATACCATTATACCATTATACCATTATGATCATCATCATCATCATCGGCCTATTAATGTTCCCACTGCTGGGACAGGCCTCCTCTCTATGAGAGGGAATGGGCTATATAATCCACCACGCGGGCCTAGTGTGCCCACTACGCGAGTAACCATACAACCATGAATACAGTCGTAAACAGGGTCTTTCTTGTAGGATTTTCGTGGTAAACTACCAACGTTACTACAAAGTCTATTCAACAGCCTGACTAGTTCTATTATTGTTTTCATTTACGATTATTCGCAAATCATTCAACTGTGATTGTATTACAACACTGTACGCTTCACAGCTGAATATTTTCAATTGTAACCGTACACTTGTCGATTTTAGAGTTCTCACGCAGTTTTAAGTAAAATTAAAATGTATTTGAATTAGATTACTTGATGTCTCACTGCTTGTTCACCACGCTGCTTTAAGTATTTATTGGCGATTTTAAATCATTAATGATCTTAAAGACCTAAGTAGAAACATTTTGTGTCATGCCATTCCTTCACCGACACCCAAACCCAACCATCCAAGATCTGTTATCTGTGGTTCATCCTTCACCCTTCGAGGCACACGACCCCGCTTAGCGGATACAATAACAACAGACTTTATCTGTGACAATTTGTGTCTACATGAGCTTAGTAGATGGGAAGGGAAGCGGATGGCTACAAAGATTACCAGGTAATAGAATGATGAAGTCATGGTCCAAATAAATTGGAAAACGCATTAGAAAGTTCGAAATATTATAATTATAATACAAGATTTTCTTGGCCATATACCATTATACCATTATACCATTATACCATTATACCATTATGATCATCATCATCATCATCGGCCTATTAATGTTCCCACTGCTGGGACAGGCCTCCTCTCTATGAGAGGGAATGGGCTATATAATCCACCACGCGGGCCTAGTGTGCCCACTACGCGAGTAACCATACAACCATGAATACAGTCGTAAACAGGGTCTTTCTTGTAGGATTTTCGTGGTAAACTACCAACGTTACTACAAAGTCTATTCAACAGCCTGACTAGTTCTATTATTGTTTTCATTTACGATTATTCGCAAATCATTCAACTGTGATTGTATTACAACACTGTACGCTTCACAGCTGAATATTTTCAATTGTAACCGTACACTTGTCGATTTTAGAGTTCTCACGCAGTTTTAAGTAAAATTAAAATGTATTTGAATTAGATTACTTGATGTCTCACTGCTTGTTCACCACGCTGCTTTAAGTATTTATTGGCGATTTTAAATCATTAATGATCTTAAAGACCTAAGTAGAAACATTTTGTGTCATGCCATTCCTTCACCGACACCCAAACCCAACCATCCAAGATCTGTTATCTGTGGTTCTCTTGACCTTACACTTCTAACACTAATAAACGTAGACCCTAAAGGGAGATTGAAATTAGGCCTGTACCAAAATAGTGTCTCCGTCTTAAACTTAGATTATTTGATAAGGTCTAGTCTAGAAAACCCTGATGTCTGTCGTAATCCAGTGTTATCTCTCATCTTGGACCCAAAAAAAATCTTGAAGAAATCAGGTTTCTGTTTTCGTCGGAAATCGGCCTTTGGCGTCAGGATTTGGTGATCCAAAACAATCTTGGCTTGGAGATTACATAATGAATGTGGGGATTAAAGTGAAGCTAGGTAAATTAATTGATCAAAAATTGACCATATAAACAAATATATAAATATAGAGTGAACGGCCATACCACAACGGCCGCCGCCGTTCAGTTAGATATCGCTCAAGGGCAACATGCAACATGCAACATGCAACATGTCGGTATCAACACGATTGTAAAGTGCAGTCAAAACAAGAAGGAAGATACATTTAGTTGTGAAGAAAATATACGTTACAATTACGAAAAACGGTAATCTCTCAGTATAATATCGTGTCACCATGCGAGACGGAGACAACACTAGTTTTCAGTGACAATCACCGTTGACTGTTTTTTAAATGCAAGAAAGACCACTGCCAGTAAATAATCCTCTACCAATTAAACATGGACCATAAAGAAAGTAATATAAAAGTTCCGGAAGTAGTTCGGTGCGGTTAATTCGCCCATTACAAGACAATTTCCTCCAACTGCTCCAACTTCCAAGTTAACTGCATGCTCTGCTCACAACTTTAATAGCTAAAAACTAGAACAATACACTTGTACAATTGGGTTAACTATTGTAATGCCTCATGACATTACTCATACATCACTCTGTAATAATTAAAGTAAAGGTGTATTTAAACATTTATCAATTTAATTGTAATAAGTGGCGAACGTACAGGCATCATCTGGACACAACTCCAGATGCGTGGCTGCCACTGACAATTTTTGGTAGAATTCCAATAACGTTTTGCCTGAATTATACAGTTTAGCAGTAGCGCTTGCAACCCGTAGACCAAGGAGGCAGTGAAGTGAGTTTTACAATTGTTATAAATTATAAATAGCATGCAGAGGCTATTTCATGGATGAAAGATTCCCAATGAGAGAAGACCAATTTTGCAATTATTTTCTTCTTCTGTTTTACTGACCTCATGCTCCACTATGCTTATGTTTATGCACCAAATCGGCTTATCACAGTCCACTGCTGGGCTGGATAGACTGTCGACGCCTCTCATAAGTAGCACCACAACACCTGTGCCTCCGACTTCAGCTACACGTCTATCCCAGCCAGACTATTACTTGTATTATCGACTTGTCATGCTATCTAAATTTGGAAACCACTACATATCTGTTGGTGTTGTCCCCAACCATAATTTCAAACATAAACTAAAAAACAAAATAAGGCACATGAAAACTCGATATTTACGTAAGTAACACGTGCGCACAATAAAGTTGAAACTCAGTAAACAAACTTCAGCTCAACAATACGTATTGTACTCGCACGGAGTTCGCACGCCACACGCCACCACCAGCCGCACTTTGTAATTTAAAACTGCTAATTAGCAGGTATTAAATGAGGGTAAAATAATTAACGGTAATTAAAAGTTACGTGTGTAAGGCGAGATTTTGTGAAGCTCGTTGTTGATGAAACTGACTGGAACATCTGAAAGTCATTTCACTACAGAGTTCTTATAATTGTTTGTTTAATGTGATAGTATATAGTAGAGAAACTTCTGGCAATAATAAGTCAGCTCTGAAAGAACAAATAGGTATGGTGGTATCGTATGCATCACCTAATAATTCTTTTTGAACCGGGACCATAAACTGCATAACAAGTAATTTCCGTCATCAGCAACTTTTTGGTTTATGTATGATACTTTGATCTGACAATCTGACAACCTGACTTACCAAAGGATATCGTACTACTCAGTACTAACTGGATTGTTTAGGTCAGATAGGCAGTCGCTCCATGTAAAATACTGGCATTCAGCTGCATCCGGTTAGACTGGAAGCCAACCTCAACATTGTTGGAATAAGGTTAGGCAGGTTTATAAGATTTCGATCTCATGTAGGTTTAGAGGTATAATTAACAAGATCTTCTTTAACTTCCATAGAAGAAAGATGAATTCCAACCAGGACTGGGTGTTAGATCTGGTGGGCTATGTCCCGGGAGCCCGGCGGTTGTTGCCCGCCGAATGTGTTGGTTATGGATACGTTAACTTGTGCAGATAACTTTATTATCGCTATGTTGGATAATTTATGTCAGTTTAGTTCGTACGCGGCTGTATAGATCTACCTCATAGGAATTTCTGTATAACGCCTTTTTCAGTCGTCGCTCGGTTTTTCCAAAGCTTCAAAATCAAAACAATAAGCTGTACAAAGTGATACTGTTGCATCCACTTTGCTCAGTGGCCGTAGTGAAGTTTCGTGCGATACCGGAGCGAACATTTGCAGGCGGGAGCTCTTAATACGTACGGAAGGATTCCCCAGGGGATGATTACGTCTTACAGATACAGCTGTAAAGCTGCTGGAAATGTCTGCTGCCTTAAGTTCAATCGTTTTGTAACCAAGATGCTATTACAATAATGTGTTGTGTATAAATCAGTCAGGGACCTCAATTTCGTGGCACATTTTCTATCGAAATCTGAAGGATTATGAAAGAAATTCGTAACCCATTATGATCGTCATCTGCCTGCCATTTTCCAACTATGTTGGGGTCGGCTTCCAGTCTAACCGGATGCAGCTGAATAACAGTATTTTATATGGAGCTACTGGGTCAAACGATACTCTTTGGTAGAACTGGTTGTCAGACTTTTTGGGCCACTGACTACCTGTAACGACTGTCAAAGGACTTCGTAATCCATCGCATCATATTATATGTAATAAATTCGCCTGTTCGACAACGCAATGGACACAATTTATTAATTTTTATTTAATAATTATTATTAATTTATATTTAAATGACTTTTTAATTAATCGCATTGGGATTGAGAGCGTATTACTAAATTACCTCTCAGGATTTTTTAAACAAATAAAGATCATCGGTCTTTGCAGATTCAGGGGGCTTACTGTCTAATTCCGTCAACGAAGATACGGGGCTCCGTCCGAAAGTAGCTTATACATTGAAATAAACCCTACTCAATAACATTTTCGGAGTATTAAAAACACATCGGGAGTAAGGACAGATGACCAATTGTGTTATCATTCATTTTTAATTCGGGCCCCTCACGAATCGAATGTCCGTAAGTGATACGGAGTTGAAAACAACCGTAACTTCGACCGAAACTACGTATTTCGTGCTTAGAGAGTAGTCCTCTATGTCCACTACTAAACTATGTCAAGAGAAAACTGACAGGTTGGTTTGCAAGTCCCAATGCATTCGCATTTAAAAATGAATTTGGGACATTTGATCAAGGCATAGCAGGAATATTATAAGTACATGAGACAAATTAATATTACAAATGTTGCGTTGCGTTTTATTTTAAAACTAGATGCCCGCGGCTTCGCCCGCGTAAAATTATATACAAAAAGCTTCCTCTTAAATCACTCTATCTATTAAAAAAACCCACATCAAAATCCGTTGCGTAGTTTTAAAGATCTAAGCATACATAGGGACAGACAGACGTGGCGGGAGACTTTGGTTTATAAATTATGTAGTAATAAATCAAATTACTCAGCCTAGTGTGATGAGCCAAATCAAGTCAAATCGATAGGCACTTATAAAACATCGAAAAAGAGAAGAACCGGCAAGAAACTCCATGGTTACTCTTTTCAAATCAAATTTGCGCAACACTGGTCAGTTTCCCTCATTCGTCAATTTATTTAATACGAAAGTTTCGTTGATTAGTCAGTTTCGCTAATTGGACAGATGTGTGAATTCTGAACTGACGAGTTAAGGAAACTGACCAGTGTTACGCGGACTCAGTGTGATTTACACCAGAGCTACAAAAATATATCCCCTGTAAAAATATCACATCTAGTTTATTCCAATCATGGTTAACCCGACCCCGCATTGCCCGCGGCCACAGAGCAATGATTATATCAGAGCATTCAGAGCGCGCGGCGACATTTTAACTCCCCAGCCACACGCACAGGTACACCAACACATCTGCGACTACTCTGTGCTTGTGTTTGCGGACAAATAATACGTAATAGTGTTATAGGAGGGTAATTATTGGTAGTTTCTCGAGTAGATTTATTAATAAGACAGTCTCTTCCCATAGAGAGATAATATGGTGGGTGTTTATTCCGCCACTTTTCCTTTTTCCAAGTTCATTTTGATGGTCAAAAAGTGCTAGTCTTCAATCATACGAATGTGTTTAAATTTTGAGAAAAGGGATAATCATTATTGCATTATATCTAGTACTAACTGAAGTGGTTGATGGAGGTCAGTTAGGCAGTTGCTATACTGGTATTCAGCTGCATCTAGTTAGACTGGAAGCCGGCCCTACCATAGTTGGGAAAAGGCTAGATAGATGATTATGATGATGAATGATCACTGAAGTATGGATTAGTATTATACTTGTCGGATCCTGATGAGTATGCACTCTTAAAATTAAACACAAGTGCCTTTGTTTGGCGTTGAGCTCCGTTTAGAGGTATGGTGTTCGATACGGACCTCGGCCCCATGGATCGACAGTGATCGTTCGGGCGTGGTCGCGACACATACTGGTCTAGGAACTGCTCTGTGCTCCTTTTACGATAACTGTAAAAGTATAAGTTAAAGAAGCTATTTCTCTAGTCTACCACTCTGCGCCCACAATAGTTTGAAACTATGTATTTTATTTTATTTTATTAATTTTAAGAAAAGTTACAGCTGATACATTCGAGTAGTAAAAAGTAATATGTAGAAAAAAGCCAATTACAACTTTCCACTTATAAACTAATGTATGAATTTACAAAACGGTACAAACAGCGATATTGTAAAACAAAGAAACAAATAAAGAGAGTAAACAAAAATAAAATACATTACACAATAAAGTTACACTTCAAAGAAAAAGTTACTTAACATTTTTTTTTTATTTCTGGACACTATTTGTAAACAAATCAAGCTCAACATCCCGGCACACTATATTGAACATTCGACATGCCCTTAGGATATATGCATTTTGCCTGTAGTTAGTTTTTACTATAGGTACATGAAGGAGATGAGGTCTCCTAAGAAACACAGACGGCACACGAGTCGAATCTTGGCCACCAGCTCAGGGACGTCAGTAGATCCGTTCATTATACTAAATAGAAAAGCGAGATCTGCAATTTTTCTTCGCTCTTGCAAAGCAAGTATATGAAATTTCTTACACCGACTAGTATAGTAATAATCTTAGCTACGCAGACGATATGGTGTTGCTGAGTCCATCAATCAGTGCTATGAGGAAGTTAGTGTCGATATGTGAATCATATGCGGTGACTCATGGGCTCAAATATAATGTTGGGAAGAGTGAACTGATGCTCTTTGAAGCCCGTGGTTTTACTTACCAAGCTTTTCCCAATGTTACACTGTATGGCACTCCTCTGTGTAGGGTGTCTAAATTTAAATATTTGGGTCACTGGGTCACCGATGATTTAAGTGATAACTTAGACATTGTGCACGACACAAAAATAATATAGGTACCTATAGAACTTACTAATAAGTTAATAGAATAGAATACCTTGTTCCGTAAGTGTTAAATAAATCATTATTTTTATGGTGTTTTATTGCCTAGTCCATAGACCTATAAGTGTATAAATTATGTTAAAAGGTGTGTCTATTTTTTCTGCCCATTATGTCAAACTGACAATCTAATTAGAATAAGAAATCAATTAGAAAACGTAGAAATATGTAAAATAATTATAACTGTTGTGCATTCCTGCCGCTAGAGGCACCACTTGTACCATAGTAATAAAAGCTTAGCTATTAGGAAACGTTACCGTAATGAGGACCGTTTTTGTAAATCGATTAATATTAGGTGTAAATTAATAACTATGAGTCTGAATATTATATAATAAATAGAGATAAGCTTACCCCATGATTAAATAGATAAAATATGATTGTAAGGGGTGTCCTACCACCGAAAAAATGCATAGGTCAAGTTTCCCATACAAAAGAGCACCTGCGCTCTGATTGGTCAGGGGGCGTGACCTTAGTGCCGTGTGCATAAATTTGGCCTATAAAAAGGGGGGCATTTTCGGTGGTCGGACATTCCGAATCCAGCAACCAAATGAAGACGTGAATCCAGTACAAGTTTTTATTTAGAAGAAAACTAGGAATCCTGCCACCCCTCGCTACTCAATTCAGCTGCCTCCAGCCCCCAAAAGAAAGGTCTTCAGCCCCATAAATAATCTTCCCTGCCGACGTTTCCACGCCCGCCAACAACGACCACGTATTAGGGCTAAGCTCCACTGAGGGTCCTGTACAGACATAGAAAGGGAACGTAGGTCGTTGGCTGTCCGTTGTAACATGCTGGCACGCAGGTTTGCACGGTGTACAAATTCAGTGAAAATAACGCTTTTTAAAGCATATTGCCAGAATTTCTACACCTGCAGCCTGTGGGTCAGGTATTCGCAGCGGTCATACAGCGACCTGCGTGTCCAATATAATAATGCACTCAGAGTACTGTTGGGGCTGCCATGGCGATGCAGTGCCTCAGGGATGTTTGCTGAGGCGCGGGTGGATGGCTTTGCCGCTATCGTTAGGAAAAGATGCCCCTCCCTACTTGCTCGCGTTCGCGGTGGCAGTACCAACACTATACTGGGTGTTTTCGTTGATAGGTGGGAGTCCCCCATGCTGCAAAGGTGGGTGCGGCTTCATGCTGTTATTTAAATGTTGTATTTGTGTTTTGCTTCTACTAACATTAGTTTTTTAAGAATATTGTTACTAACAAAATATGGACATAGTCTGAAATAAATGTTTATTATTATTATTATCCTTTATTCATTACAATACATGTTAAATACATTTTATAAAACTAAATTTTAAAAAACATTTAAAAATATAAAAAACAGTAGCCCACTAGCGCTGGGGACAGGGTCCGAGCTGCCGGTGGTCAGGGCTCTTGAGAGAGGAACCTCCTAACAATACGTGCCGTGTCAAGAAGTACTGCTTTCTGAATCAAGCCCTTGATCCAGCTGCCAAGCGAGAGCCTCCTAAGATTTTGGTCGAGGCTCTTGGCTATTAAGCCATTGGCCGACACGACTATCGGCACAATTACTGCTGTACTCACATCCCACATGTCGACAACCTCGCGAGCCAGATCTAGATATTTGTTTTTTTTATCTTGCTCTGCTTTCACGAGGTTCTCGTCATGCGGGACCGTTATATCAACAATCATTGTGCGACGCTCCAATCGATCTATCACCACAATGTCAGGCCTATTGGCAACAACAGTCCTGTCGGTGGTGATAGGTCGATCCCAATACAACGTGATATTACCATTAACGAGAACTGGGTCGGGCGCATACTTATAGTATGGCACTTCTGATTCCACAAGGTTGTACTTCAAAGCAAGTTGCTGGTGGATAATCCTGGCAACAAGGTTGTGTCTATGCAAGTACTCTCCGTTAGCCAGACTAGAACACCCAGAAATAATGTGTCGGATCGACTCTCCCGGACGGTGGCATGCCCGACATATGTCAACCGTGCCGTCCTTCACAATGTATTTTATTATTATTATTATAGTTAGGAAGATAAGTATTTGAACGATATTGAATGTAGGTACCATAAAAATCGCCTTTGTATGCCTTCGAGGCGATTAATATAAACATTGTAATTTGGATTCCAAAGAGAAGCATATTCGAGATGGCTACGGACAAAAGCACAGTATAGAATTTTCATGGTTTTGACATTCTTAAACTCAGAAGCAAACGTTACCTGAAAATAAAAGCTAAAGCCTTAGAAGCCTAGTTGACTATATTATCAATATGCTCATCAAACAAAAGCTTCGAGTCAAAAGTCACCCCAAGATCCTTGATGACGTTGACTCTGGCAATTGAGGTATTCGATAATTTGTAGTCATATATAATAGGGTTTGGTTTCCGAGTAAATGTACATAATTGTACATAAAAATGTAATGTATGTCACTTAGTACGTCCTGGCCAGGGTTCTATGTACCTGGATACGACATACCTACTTATAGTACGAGATATCGTTCCGCATCAGATATCACGATTGTCTTTCGTCTCTTTGTAGGTGCATGGTACAGTCTAACGAACGTCTTTGATAATACATAGATATAATAGTTTTTATTATGTCCACATTCTACATGGAGGATACTAATTGTTTCACCCTTTATTTTTTCGTTTGCGAAATAATCTAATGACTTCTGCCGCTCTGCGTGAAGCGGGAGGGAGTGTCAGACTTTTACTGACTGAAAACCATCCATGTTCCTTCCTCGCCCTTATGTTCCGGGACCACGGTATCTCTTTCGAACAGTCCCGCAGCCCAATTGTTTCACCCTGACTGTGAAATAAGAGTACTGATTACTTTTACCCGGAAAAATACTAAGTGATCCATCAAGAGCTGTCCGTTGTTCAAAACAATTAAATGAATCTAATAAAATCTGAATCCTAATGAGTTTTTACCCTTTGCAAACAGTAACGAATATAAAATGATAGATTTGCTTTTGTGCGTTGAGGTCAAAAATTATCCTACGAAAACATACTACTGGGATAAAAAGTATCCTGACCCCTAAACCAGGTCTTAGTGTATTTGTATGCCTTGTACCATAATCCGTGAGGACATCTTTTTGATGTGAAAACTTCTTAAGGCACGTTCAGCACTTTTTGAGTAAACAATAATCATGGAGCCCACGTGACCGTCACGTTCGCTTTTCGTAGCACTCGTAGCAGATCCGCTACGTGTGCTACGAACTGGTAGCCGATCCGCTACGGCGTGGTTGTAGTGGATCGTCTACTAGATTTTGCTTCTATAGCCAGTCCCTCCCCAAAGACAGCCCCGAAAGTTTTTTTTTGTTCGCTTTTTCTGTCTCGCTCCTGGGCTAATACTTCCTCCAATTCCTTCCACCTCTGCCGCCTCTGTCTCCTTGGGTCATCTATAAAATATAAAAATAAACGTTTTTTTTTCAAGACTAGCCGAAGTTTGGGAATGACCTATCACAGTCCATCGTCCATCGAGCCCTAATAGGGTCAGCAACATTGAGGCTCAAGTTGAAGGTAACAAAACACGTAATTAACAGCTTCAATCTAATAGGATCCTGTAATGTGAGACATTTGTAAGTTAATTGGGTCGACGTGTTGATACTGTAAGAGGTTTCGGTGTAAATCAGTTGTTCAATTAATTGCTGGCTTGGTTTGGCCTTGAACTGTGTATCTTAATTCTGGCATTTTGTAAAGGTTGAAAACGTTACGAAGGAAATGTACTATTAGTATTAAAAGAATAATAATAATACTTTGTTGATCCAAATCTTTACACACAAATGCTTAATATCTAGCAAAGTTCATAATAGGTAGGGCGTACAAAAGCTGAAACCCTGACTCCTAAACTAGGAAAACCTGTGTCATAGGAGTCAGAGTATCTTATGTATGTCCTATTACTTAAATCTCATTCGTATCTGTTCAGCAGTTTAGGATTGAAAAGGTTAGACAGTTCGCTAAGAACTGGTCTTTTGTTAACGTTAAAATGATAAGACAGTCCCTCAAAATGCCCACTCTTCGCCACTTCCTGGAGCTTGGAAAATAAGTGGTAGAACGAACTACACAGCAACAAGTATATTTGGTAACTCTTAACTCCGAATGACTTGTGTCATTTCTTGTTTCAAGAGTACTTTATTCGTATGCACTTCAACCTCAGCTTGAATTGAAGTAATAGCGATATCAAAGAGATGCTGTTTATTTCATCCTTGTCTCGAGGGAGGCTGTGATACAGTCGCATCTGTGTCATTTCTCTTGAACTTTTCCTTTCAGCGTCTAGGACAGGAGTTCTATCGACATTCCGTTACATCATATTGTTTTTTGTAATTGAAAATTTGAGTAGGCGGTCAAAAGAGGCTTGGATGGAGGATAAAATTATTGATTATGGGTTCATATGGTGAAGGCTGCAGGAATCCGCTGGATGCGAGTCGCACGGGACCGGTCAATGTGGTGACACTTGGGGGAGGCTTATGTCCAGCAGTGGACGTCTTTCAGCTGAAACGATGATGGTGATAGGTTCACATTGCATCATTGTCTATATTCTTGCAGTGCTGCATTATGCTACGAGTTCTAAACCTGAATTTACTTATGACCGGAATCAAAAAAAAGTATTGAAATCGTATAATAATAATTCATTTATTTCAGATTATTAAAATCCATAAAATACAAGCACATTTAAAACATAAATCACATAAAATTAAATGAAAATTGAAATAGTAAAATTAACAGTATAACATACTACTAATATTTTTGAGGTTTTTGTCAAAATAATATCATCAGTAAAATAAATCAACCGCCGCAAAATAATCACAAATAATCCGCTAAATTGCAATTAGGGCTGTGGCTCAAAAAATCCCATTTATCAGGCCATTCGGACGGAAACGGACCGATACTTTAATGGATCGCTAATTTCGCGATTTTCACGGGAATTGTGACCCGTTGTTGATAAATGTTGTTGAATATTTGGTTCGGTGAACTGACGTGTTGGGTTCAGTGGAGTAACGTTACCTGATGACGTTTTATGTAATCTTGGTGTCAGGGAAAACTGACCACATATAAAGGGTGTAAAAGCACCCTTATCGAAGCCGAAGGGTACCTTGTACCTAGGAACCTTCTATTTACGGAGATATTGGAGGTCAAAGTTCTAACTTTTTCACAAGTTTTGTTTTTTTTAATTTCTAAGGTTATAACTTACTTTAAATACCTTCATGACCCGTTTACTATACAATGCACACATCAACAAAATATTTTGAGTGCGTTTCATTGAGGTTTACAGTAAAATGTGATTTTCATACCAAAAAAAAGTCGCAATAATTTTTGCGATGGGATATGGGTTACTTATTAGTTTGATGTATAGAATGCTTGGCTGACAGGCGTCGTGAAGAGTTTGTTTACACCTTGATACATAATTATGTTGGTGATTATACTTTGTGACCTTTGTCGGTGGTCATACGTCTCTTTAGCTATTCATTCAATGTTCAACTTAGCCTATCTTAGTTCACAGCTGCACTAAAACCCTCTCTGTCCTTTACCTGTCTCCCTATCCTACAGTAAATTTAACTAGGCGTGAACTTTCTTACTCGTGTTACGTTTAACTTCAACATTTTTGATAATCATATAATGAGAGCAGCGGTGGCCCAGTGGTGGCGGCCCGGCTTTCGAACAGTAAGTCATGGGTTCGAACCCTTTGCGTAATTTATTTCATCACCACTGCTCTCAAAACGGTGAAGGAAACATAGTGAGGAAACCGGCATGTCTTAGAACCAAAAAATCGAAGACATGAGACATCTACCAACCCGCACTGGGCCTGCGTGCAGGTGGATTATAGCCTGTCATTGAGAGGAGGCTGTTTCCCAGTAGTGGGAACATTATAGGCTGTTGATTGATGACGTAAACGTTCTAAACTAACTTTGACAATTGGGCAGAAACTTGTTGCCATGCAGCAGTTAAAACTCGATGAACAGCACTCAGAAAATGATGCTCATTTATGGATTGAATAGTACGGGGATCGTGGAGGTGTTTAAAATAAAATTATACATTAAAAACATGAATTAAAAAAAAGCTTGTGGAAAAGTTGGAACTTTGACATCCAATATCTCCGTAACTAGAAGGTTCCCAGGTATGGCCTAGAACAAAAAAGTGATCGCAAAGACGGGGAGAAAACAAGTGCCTTTCGGATTCGTTAAGAGACTTTTTATACCCTTTTTAAATGCCTTTCGCATTTCCATAATTACATTTTATTGACTAACTTACCCATTTACTAATATCCATACATTTGTTCACCACATAGGAGAACACGTGTAAGAGGCTATTTATAATGTATAAATATTTACTTTATTAGCTTTAGTAATAACCTACTTAAACATGAAAACATCATCATACACGTGTTTATCTTTCTCTGTAGAAGCTACATTCTGATGTCACAAGCAGATATGAAGCTGCAAACCATTTTGTTTTGATAGTGAAGAAACAACTTTGGCATTTGGAACTTGGGATGGGACAACGTTGTGGTCTCGTACTTATTAGAATAGAATGCGAGGGTTTTGGAGTACGATAGCCAGTGCTTCACCTGGGATGAGCTATCGATATAGCACAGGTGTTTTGTATTCCATCGGAGTTCTTATGTCAACATAGAGCAGTTGTTTGATATCACCATCTATGGGTGGTAGGAGTTAGGAGTAGTGTGAAGTGTGCTGTGTGTGTATTTCATTGGATTTGTGTTATGCAGTCGTCAATTTTGAATTAACAGAGCACGTCTCTCTTAAGAGCTTAAATATACGAGAGGAGTAGGAATTTTAACGAGTAAAAAATAGAAATCCTGTGACATCTATCAACTCACACATGGCCCGCTAGGTGGATTATCAAGTGGTCTGTGTCCCAGCCAGTGAAACTTTGTAGGCTTAATATGCTAAAGAAGTAGCGGCGTTGACCATTCAGGATGCTAAGTGTTTCCATATATTTTGTTGGTGGACATCTCATGTCTTAGAATTGTCGATTTTATTGTATGCCGCCATCGCCTCACTGAGAACTTACCTCCATAGAGATATCACTGACTAGCTGTTTTCCGCGACTTCGTATGTGTGGAAATGTGGTGTATATGTGGGAGAAATAGTAAATGTAGCCAATGTGCTATTCCAGACTATGATCTTTCTCTGTGCCAAATCCGTTCAGGAGTTCTGGCGTGATAGAGTAACAAAAATCTATTCATCCAAACTTTTGAAATAAAAGTAGCAGTAAAATTGTGGGTGCTGTTTTTAACAGGTATGCGTTTATTGTAGGTACGAGTATCAAGCTATGTATCTGTCAGATGTATCTATAGTGTAAGCTAAGACCCTCGTCCCTGTAAGTGAAGGGCGCGGGTCTATGCATATTCCCTTTCGGTTCCGCTGGTACGAGCTCATGAATATTTCATTCGCTTATGGTTTCAGTAGGGATCTGACGCGTGGTGTCTGACCGTAATCAGTTATCTGATTATTGTTATTAAGGTAAAGATTTTTTCGTTAGGTTTAACTTCTTTTAGTTTTTCTACTCCCCCTTTGCTACGAATGCTCACAAACCTATTATGTTAACTCTAATTAAACTCATAGGAAATTAAGGGCGAATTTAACGAATGAAATTGAACACGATCAATACATTTATATATCAATATAAAACTGTCAGTGTCATAATTGCTTTGAAATATTTACATTGACATGAACCCCGTTTTGATGGGTCGAGGGGTTTTTGGGACTGGCATCGTGGTCCCGGATTCCCCCTAAATATTTTAGAGTGGTGTCACGTACTAATCGGGTTCTAGTTACATTGATGTAGCTCGCCTTAAATTTCAAATCATCATAAATATACCTGGCCTTTTTTTCCAACTATGTTGGAGTCGACTTACAGTCTAACCAGAACCAGATGCATCTGGATACCAATATTTTCATGGGGCGACTGGCTGTATGACCTCCACAACTGACGTTAGTTGTCTAAACCTGGCGAATGAACCGTGAATGCGCCCCGCTCGCGAGCTGCTTGCAAACTGCGCACGTGTATTCCATGTTTGTACGTAGCCCCTGCGCTGTCCGGGCGCCGCTTGCGCGCAAGCTACACGCTCCTTTCGAGCCTTGCAGGAGTTGCACTAGACGAGTGCACTGAACACAGTAACTGCACGCTAGAATCACGCGCACAGTTTGCGAGCGCCTCGCGAGCGCCGCACTCGTCAGGTCTGGACACACCCTTAGGTAAGACTGGTTGTCACGCTGGTAGTAATGACTGTCCAAGATCAACAAAGAACAGCAGAAAACAACGACTTTAAGTGCTTTCCGAGGCACAGAGGAAACTCGGTATGAAGTTGGCGGTTACTCATCCACGCGCCAACCTAGGCAAGCGCGGTTTAACCTGAAGTTCAACCCGAGCGGCTGTTATTATTTAGTTACGAGCTCCTCTCCTTACGTTACATAATTACGTTACTTTATAATAATTAATTGTTATAATTATTATTACTATATTACTTAGCATAATCAGCCTCTAACCCTCTTTAGAAGGTTAGAGGCAACTGGGACATAGTTTTCTTCTCTGTGAGAAGAATTAGTCCGCAGTCTACCTTGGGATCCCAGTGCGGAATGGTACTGCTGCAATTATTACTACTTACTTGGTTTACACTGTATAACCGCTCCCCACGGCACTAAAAGTCCCACTTTCTAGTTTCCAAACAGATCCTAATAGTTCCTTCGACAGTCGGCAACTCGTTCACAACTATATTCATAGGAACACCCCTCGCTAATTACGAACCCGTGTAGCGAAGCAATTAATTAATTAACATTCACATTGTTCACAAATATTCTGCATATACAGGGCATGAGCTTAAAGTAATTCTCAATGAGATTTTCTTGGCGTAAAGGATCGCAATTTGATTTTCTGATTTCAGAAAACTGTTACATGGTTTGCAGGCATCATCAGCTGCAAAAAAAGGAAATATACTCAGCTTTGTGATACAGTAGAGGACTTTATTGTATAGAGACCCCTCCCACCCACGCATGCACACATTTCGTGCGCAGTCTTCACTCCAGGACTTCTAAAAACAAATTGGTACTCCTGGCGAATGGGATACTTTTAGCTCTTTCGGCTTCAAACAGAATTTATAAGTCACTTTTTCTTCAACTGTGACAACTGTGACAACTGATACTCGTACCCTTTACCCTGTATGAACAGAAAATTCGAGCTTATTTAATTTCCATTAAAAGTACTAAAATTGAAGCACACACCGACAACCAAACCGTGAAAATGGATTAAATTTTCATTTTGACGGAAAGTAATTTTGTTTGAAAACAAACACATTGTATTTCCTATCAGCCGGCGATTGTTCTAAGAAATATTCAGCTCATTTAGAGCCAATGAACCAACACGTCCAAGTAATTATGTTTCTAGGTGAAATCCTGGAAACGCAGATAATTTTATAATTCTATATTTCAGAGTGGAGTTAGATTCTCTTGGCACTGGATCAGGAATAAAAACTGAACTTATTTGTAAAAAAACTAACTTGTTATTAATACACGCAACAGATGTTGCTAAATATTCATTTAGAATGTATATAAAAGACGTTTTAATTTGTAATTAATTAATATTTTTTATGCATCGTGATGCAAGTGCACAAAGTTCGTCGCTACTCGTACGAGGATTTTGTAATCCTTAAAACGGCCAGGTGAGTTGAAAAATACATTGCCTCAGAAGACATGGTTACATCAACAATTTATAGTCCAGTACTAGCCATCATTCCCCTCCAATCACACGCTATGATACTATTTAACATAATCCTCGGATACTTTGAAACAGCTCATCATTCCTTGCAACTTAATTACTGATATACTTCTTTATTTTCAAACCTTTGACCACCATTAAACGTAATTATTACGATTCCCTCGTTTCGAACCAAATGAGAAGACCTAATGTCGAGGTGAAAGCATAAACCAGCGAACACCGCTGCGTCTTAATCGTCGCTCATGCTCCTTTGAATGCACACCGCTGCTATACTTCCTCTATCCGCATGTAAAGTTTGAATCCGCAGGATAGTTAAGCTTAGTTTTCAACACCTCACGTTACTAGAAAAGGTAATTAAACACGTGTGAAGTTGTTGCCGGCGGTGTAGCCTTTCCTTTAGTTTGTTGTTGACTTACCAACTCCTACTCGGTGCGAATTACAATTACTTGGATGTGTAGCAGACACGTGTATTGGATTCTTTTGTTTCGATGGCTTTTCTGTGTGATAATATGTTGTGAACTTCTTCGTCTAAGGTCCAAGTTCACCAAATAGATGACGGTTTGATTATCTAAAAACAGCTGTTTAAAACATTGTATGGGAACGTGTCACAGTGACAGCTGTTTTTAGATAATCAGACCGTTATCTTTTCGGTGAATATGGACATTTATAGTGTTCACGATATAATGTGAACTATTTAGAAATCTTTATCTTTGGTTTTGTTTTGCTTTTATTGTCTATTTTTTTTTGTTTTTTGCTTACTTGAGTGATTATAATTTTTCTTTACCGAATGGCTGTGTTTTTCTGCTATAATATTAAGAAATCCAACCTGCAGCCTAAGCAGTCGGTAATAGTGGTCCTTCTACCGTTTTACCAGAGTGAACTAGTGAATTCTAGCTTTCTTTCTTTACGGCAATTTTTTTTTTGCTTTAACATATAAATATGGTTATCACGAGATCGAATACGAAACTAACAAAAAGTACACCAAACATACCTTCCGAACCGAATCTCGAGATGGTTTCAACGCCTTTGACGTCGACTACAAGGCGGGAAGTGGTACAGGTACCTATAACTAATACGCGCACATTTTCTGCCGCTACGCACAATAGCCGCTCATCTGCGACCGTCATTGCGCAAAAATTAGCAGCAGAAGCGCAACATGCTCGTCACCTCGCACAAATTGAAATCGAGGCGATGCAAGCACAGATTCAGAGTAAGCAGGCTGAATTAGAACGGAAAGCTGCCGAACTTGCCTACCAGGCTGAGCTTGCCGCAATAGACGCGGGAAGTGAGCATAGATCTCGCAGTGGCAGGAGTCGAGCCAGCGTGGAGCGATGGTTGCACAGCACTCCTCAACCTGTCAAAATGCCAATTCAACAGCGGGAAGAACCAGGTAATTATCATTCGCCATCCAACAACGGATATGAGGCAAAGCCTATTAACAATCTTAAATGTTCTCAGGCACTTCCACTTCATAATCACGTCGTCGTTTCAACGAATGTCGCAGTACCGAACCCTACACAGTTGCCCCAGCACAAAGTAAGCGGGGGTGACGGGGACACTGCCACCAACTTTTGTAGAAAGGACGGCTCCGTTGGCGTTACACAACTGGTGCAAGCCCTGCAGTTATTGAAAGATAATAGCTCTAATAAGAAAAACATAATAAAACTCCCATATTTTGACGGAAAAAACCCGTTAGATTGGCTTATGTTCAAGCGTGCCTTTCAGGACACGGAAAGATCTTTTACAGAGGCAGAAAACCTCGCGCGCTTGAGCCAGGCACTAAAAGGTGCCCCGCGTGAGGCTGTAAGTATGCTACTGGTGATGGCTCCTCGTGCATTTGACGTCATTGACGCTCTCGATCGGCGTTTCGGCAGGCCTGAGCAGATTGTACTACAGGAGGTCAACGCAATCAGAGCTCTGCCTAAGCTGGGTCAGGAGGTAAAAGATATGAATTTCTTTGCTTCTCGTGTGCGCAATTGTGTAGAAGTTGCTAAGCTACTGCAGCACAGCGATTATTTACGTTCGCCAGAATTATTCGGGGTGCTGCTTAGCAAACTATCCCCATTGTTGCGCACACGGTGGTTAGATTTTGCTGCCAACCACGATAATCTAGGTCAGGCCAGGGTGGAGTTACTATCGAATTTCTTGAACCGCGAGGTCGACTTGGTCATGAGGTTCGGCGCAGTTTCTGAGACGACAGCGGCTCCATTACAGCAACATCGGGCTCACACCGTTTCAGAATCTGGCGCGGGAGGAACCCCTCATGAAATTTCAAGGCCAAATCCTGAAAAAATTGCTAACCATCAACATCATCATAAAAATAATTGCTTATTTTGTGGATTGACACACCAACTGTCAACCTGTCAAAAATTTATTTCTCTTTCAATTGAGGAAAAATGGCGTTTTATCAAGGACAATAAAATATGTTATCGGTGCCTCCAAAAAGTTCCGCATAATTTTAGATTTTGTAATAAAAATAAAACCAATTGCGCACATTGTAACCGAAAGCATCACACATTGTTGCACAATGACAACTTTTCTGCGCATGTGAACGATCAGACCGAAGAACCTGTGAATGCAACTGCAATAAATAGTGATCAGGTACTTGTAGCTACTAATAACTTTCCAGTTGATTCTACACTTCGTCCTTTATTAAAAGTAGTAGCAGTTACGGTTTCTGGGCCATCTGGGAGCCTTAACACGTTCGCTCTACTGGATGATGGATCAACAGCAACCTTTATAGATGCGGACATTGCCTCACAAATTGGAGCCGAAGGGCCAGAGGGCCACCTACATTTAGATTGTATTGGTGGTTTGTCGAGGGAAAGCACGGTTCAGTATGTAGATTTTGAAATAAAAGGTCGCTCAGCCTTACTGAAATTTATTATAAAAGGAGCAAGGTCTATCAAAAACTTAGGATTATTAACACAATCGGCTTCTCGCGACAGCTTATGTACCTACTCGTATTTGTCAGATTTGGTTGAGGAGTTGTCTTACGATGTAGCTAAGCCTACGCTCATTATAGGAATAGATAATTGGCACCTGATTACAGCGTCTGAAGTTAGGAAAGGTACAAAGTCACAGCCTGTTGCTATTCAAACCCCTTTAGGATGGGTATTGTTCGGCTTTTCGAGTAGCAAAACCAGACCTGCGGCGAGTAATTACCACGTGACCCTACGCGAGCATAACGAACTGGAAGCCCTCATTAAGGAACAATATAAAATAGACGCGATTGGTATCACCAAGCATGAGCCTAGGAGCTCGGATGATCAGCGTGCTCTTCATATCCTGGAGCATTCAGCACGGCGACTTCCCAATGGGCGCTTCCAGGTCGGCTTGCTATGGAAGGCTGATGACCTCGAGGTACCCAACAGTTATCCTTTAGCATTTTCCAGGTTTAAAAACCTTGAATTAAAAATGACAAGGGATCGTAGGTACTCCGAGCGTTATCGGCTCAACATTCAGAACATGATTACTAAAGGCTACGCTGAAGACTGCACAGGCGAATTACCTACATCAGTGTGTTGGTATTTGCCGCATTTTGGTGTGGTAAATCCTAACAAGCCCGAAAAACTTCGTGTTGTCCACGATGCGGCCGCTAAGGTACAGGGCGTCTCATTGAATTCTATGCTTCTGACGGGTCCTGATTTATTGCAACCGTTGCTTGATATTTTGATGCGTTTTAGAGAGGGGAAAATTGCCTTGAATGCCGATATCAAGGAAATGTTCCCGCAGGTAAAAATACAAAAATGTGACCGGGATGCACAACGTTTTCTTTGGCGCAATGAACCTGCGGAACCGATAAAAACTTATCGCATGTCTTCGATGATTTTTGGAGCTTGCTCCAGTCCATCGACTGCTATTTACATCATTAACCGAAACGCATCCGAGTTTCAAGCTGAGTTTCCAGAGGCCGTACACTCGATCAGAACCGATACGTATATGGATGATTTTATAAGTAGTGTTGACGTTTCGGTTGAGCAGGCCGCGCGCTTGGCTTCAGAAATCGTTGAGGTCCATAAGCGTGGAGGTTTTGAGATGCGTGGTTGGATCTCAAATAAGCCTGAAGCTTTAAGTCAGTTACCTACAGACATGTTGTCTGACCTCTCAGTCGTCGATCGTAGTGTAAATTTGGGTAGTTTACAATCATCCACTTTCACTCGTACTCTGGGTTTAATCTGGCAACCTTACCAGGACGTTATTGGTTTCAACCCAGGGCTCAACGATCATTTACCGGCTCATCTCACGAAGCGCGAAGTTTTGGCTCAGGTTATGCGGATATACGATCCATTAGGCTTGTTAGCCCCTATTGTTGTGAGAGGTCGGATTTTATTCCAGAATTTGTGGCGTAAAAAGCTTGACTGGGACGAAAGGCTGTCAGAGTCAGACCAAATAATTTGGCTTGAATGGTTTGAATGCCTCAAATCTATTTCGGAATTACGAGTACCGAGGTGCTATAATCTAAGCGACTATTTCGACCTACAGCTACACGTGTTTTGCGATGCTAGCGAGCTGGCTCATGTCACTGTCGCTTATTGGAGATTTTCGCTACACAACGGTGAGATGAAACTTGCGCTCATAGCTAGTAAAGCACGTGTATCTCCCCTGAAGCCAGTTTCAATTCCGCGTTTGGAGCTACAAGGCGCTCTGATAGCCTCTCGCCTCGCCAATAAGATTTGCGACGCTCATCGCCTCAAACCCAGTCGACGTTATTTTTGGTGCGACTCCATGACGGTTTTGGGGTGGTTGCGAAGCGACGCGCGGAATTATAAGCCCTTTGTTGCACACCGTATCGGAGAAATCCTGGAAAACACCAACTTAGTTGAATGGCATTGGGTTCCAACTGAACATAACGTGGCTGACGATGCGACACAAGGGAAATGCAGTATTGAGCAGCGCTGGTTATCAGGCCCAAATTTTCTCCTGTCGCCGGCCTCCGAGTGGCCGTCAGAGCCCAAAGTCTCAACGCCAACAACTTTCGAACAGGAGGAACTCAAGCCATCTTTTCACAATCCTAAATTATCGAAACATACATCATGCACTGTAGATTTCATGAGTTTTACCAACTCACATCAGTTACCTTTACCAGTAGTAGCTGATATCACTCATTTTAGTTCTTGGATTAGACTGGTAAGGGCAACAGCTAGGACTCATCAATTCATTGCTTCCATTTTCAAAAATCGGGGTCATACTTTTCAAAATTTTTGGGTTGAGGATATTTGTTCCTCTACAAACACGCCTGGGCACAATTTACGGCCTAATATCGCCTCCGCCACTGCTCCTGCGCCATTGGATGTAGAAGACATCATCCACGCAGAACGGCACATTTTGGGGCGAAGCCAGCTCAATGCTTTCGGAGAAGAAATTCACTGCCTAACTTTTGGAAAGCACATCCCTAAGAAAAGTCGATTGGCATTTTTATCACCAGTATTAAAAAATGGACTACTATATCTTGCTGGTAGAACCTCTGCTGTCTCTGATAAACAGCCCATCTTACTGGATGGAAAAGAACCAGCTGTGCGCCTTCTAATTCGTCACTACCACAACAAATTCGCTCACGCTAACACAGAAACAGTCCTAAATGAGCTTCGACAGGAGTATTGGATACTGAGGATACGGAACGCTGTGCGATCAGTGGTCCGTGGATGCCAGCTGTGCAAACTATTAAAATCGCCAAGACTGCAACCACCCATGGCCGACCTTCCCGATTCAAGACTTGCCCATCTTCGGAGAGCCTTTACTTACACTGGCTTGGATTATTTTGGACCCATAGAAGTAGCAATTGGACGAAGACGAGAGAAGCGGTGGGTGGCGCTGTTTACGTGCATGGTGACTAGAGCTATCCACCTTGAAATTGTAACCAGCTTATCTGCAGATTCTGCTCTTATGTGCCTGCGTCGCTTCATTGCTCGTCGTGGTACTCCAAGCGAAATATTCTCGGACAATGGGACGTCGTTCGTGGGAGCAAACCGGCAACTGAGAGCCCTATATGACGCAACAATTCCACAGTTTGCAGCAGAAAACAAGATTGCTTGGCGCTTTGTGCCACCACTGGCACCCTTTATGGGTGGTGCCTGGGAAAGGCTCGTCCGTTCCGTGAAGACGGCCCTCAAGGTTACATTGAGAGAGCGGGTCCCGCGTGAGGAGGTTCTCGCTACCCTGTTGACAGAAACAGAGGCTATTGTCAACGCGCGTCCATTGACTCACATTTCTCCCGATGCTGACTACCCGGAAGCGCTCACACCTAATCATTTTTTGCTGGGCGATTCATCTGGACACTCGTTTCCTAGCGAAGCCCTAACCGATGCGGTGTTGGTTGGTAGGAGCGGTTGGCGAAAGGCACTGCGTCTTGCGGACCATTTTTGGCGGCGCTGGGTCCGTGAATACTTGCCCACCTTGGCACCACGGCGCGTCCCGGGTACAGACGTTCCAGTCAGGGTTGGGGACCCTGTCCTCATTGGAGACGGAGACTTACCAAGGGGCACCTGGCCACGTGGAGTGATCGCGGCTCTGTACCCGGGTCGTGACGGTGTGGTACGGGTGGTCGATGTTCGCACCGCAGGGGGCATGTTCAAGCGACCGTTAAAAATATTGTTCCCCTGTGAAAAGGGGAGGATGTTCACGATATAATGTGAACTATTTAGAAATCTTTATCTTTGGTTTTGTTTTGCTTTTATTGTCTATTTTTTTTTGTTTTTTGCTTACTTGAGTGATTATAATTTTTCTTTACCGAATGGCTGTGTTTTTCTGCTATAATATTAAGAAATCCAACCTGCAGCCTAAGCAGTCGGTAATATATAGGTCCCCTTCAAAAATGTGTTTTAACAGCTGCTTTTGGATAATCAGACCGTCATCTTATTGGTGCACATGGACCTTAGTGTGTCGATGGACATCTAAATTGAGTCGACTAAAAAATGAGCCACGAGTTTGCCACCGACCTATCAACCCTGTGAGAATCAAATTGTTCAGATAAATATAATTGTCCGCTAGTGTAACAAATAACAAATTTATTACATTTTTGAATGTTAATAAAATCATTTAAAATACAAAAAAATGTGGCACACTGGTATCGGGATCAGGGTTCAAGCTAACAATACGATCCGTGTCCAGGAGTACCGCATTGATTGTTGCTAATTTAATCCTGTCTAAAATGGATTCAGAGAACTTCGTTACAAAATATGGAAATTGTTTTGGTTTAATATCTACATTGCTTCATTGTTCCTAGGAACAGCAATACTCTGAGCGGAATAGTGTGATATTTGAATTCATCACAAAACAGTAATTATAGGTACCAATGTCTGTGTACTGGTATTTCATATTTAGCATTTAGCACATTAATAGCGTGTCAAATTAATACAATGGGTAAACAAATCATCTAATATGTAGCTCAAATTAGAAATTGATGATAAATTGGGGTCGCTCATAAATTATGGTGTAATCGATGTATTGTTGTGATTTAGGAGTTTGACGGGAGTGAGGTTCAAGTTGTGGATTATTGGAATAATCACGATTTACGTCTATATGAGTATGGTGCGATCCGTGCCGTTTATATATAGAGTGCCACAACTATCTGAGGCACTGATAATTTATCCGTGTTACCAGTTTTTGAGGAAGTGGTGACGCGGCGTGCAAATAGCCGACGCCACGCGGGGAGAACAATTATGCAAATTATGTTGTTTGATTAAATTAAATGATTCTTATGAAACCCACCCTGTGAACGGAGGAAGTACAAACGGTTTCAACGTCAGCTCTGAAAACTATTGGCCCACTAACCTTCAGACCAGCTCAGGGACGCCTCAACTGCAACTGCCGGCAGCTCACACCGTGAAGCACTTTCACGTAACAGATAGTCAAATCACTGCTGTGGGTATCTTCACGAGTTTCATGAAAACCTTTAACTGTCTATCGTGAAGAAAAGCACTCCTCACCAAGAAAAATACGCGAGAAGCACACACGAGAATTCGAAAGGAACTGTTAATGCTCCCATTGGTCGGCGCTCGGGGAGCGGCAGCCAAAACTTTGGCGCTGGTGTCGCCAGGTTCGGCGAATCCAAGAGCGCGATCCTTATGGCGCGTGAACCAAATAGCCTCATGTACTAACTTATTGAAACCATTTGAAACAAATTACTTACTGTTAAAGAAATTACCTAAAACATAGGTTTATGAGTAATAAATATTGAACAAGTCAATTTTGGGTCACTTAAGGTGCCCAACCATGCTGCCCCCCTTGGAAGTTCGCAGAACTTTCAAAAGAAGACAAATTAATAAAGTAAATTAAAGTTAGAATAATGTTTATTAAATTAATTACGTTAAGTGTACTAAATAATATGAGAAAGGAGATAATGTTTTTTATTGCGTTGGTATGGGATACAGTTTGACAACCGGACGCTTGAAAATTCCACAGTTTGTTTTAACCGTTGCAACACGAACAACTTTATCAGAACCGGGATGAATTTCCGTGATTACACCTAGTGGCCATCTTAAAGGAGGGCAATCGTCCTGTCCAACAAGAACGACAGTTCCGATTTCTATAGAATGGGCAGGAGAGGTCCACTTCTGCCTGACTTGCAGCGTGTGCAGATATTCTAAACGCCACTTTTTCCAGTAAGACTGAACCATGCTATCTAGTAATTGCTTGCGTTGAATAAGATTGATGCGCACGTCTTTTAAATCCACGGCAGGCAAGTACTGCAAAGGCGTTGACATTAAAAAATGTGCAGGGGTTACAACTTCTGGTGAAGGATCAGAAGAAACAACAGTAAGTGGTCGAGAATTCATAATGCACTCTATCTGAACCAATACTGTTTGCAACTCCTCGTAAGTGAGAAGCTGATCTCCTATCACACGGTGAAGGTGAGTTTTCAAGCTCTTAATGTTCCCCTCCCAAATTCCACCGAAGTGTGGGCTCCGAGGTGGGATCATCTTCCACTCTATTCGGCGGGTACTAAGCTCCTGCTTTAGAGCAGTTTGAAATTCGGCGTCAATCAGAATTTTATAGATATTGTCCAATTGTGCCTTTGCACCCACAAAATTGGTGCCATTGTCGGAGTATAGGCATGATACAGGGCCACGACGAGAGATAAACCGCTTCAATGCAGCTAAAAAGGCATCCGAAGTTAACTCCGAGACTAACTCGATATGGATGGCCTTAGTTACAAGGCAGACAAATAGGCAGATATATGCCTTCTGTGAATGCTGACCTCTCCTACGAGTAAGCGTTATACGAACTGGGCCTGCGTAATCAACGCCGGTATGAACAAAGGCTTTAGCTTCCGACACACGATATGACGGCAAATCTGCCATCATGGGTTGTGGGTGTGATGGATTTACCCTGAAACAGTAGTTACATTTCCGCACCCTAGCTCTTACAACGGTCCTGGCGTCCAATATCCAGAAACGTTGGCGCAGGATGGAAATAAGCAGACCTGGGCCCGTATGACAGTTCATAATATGGAAATGATCAATTAAAAGATCCACCACGGGGTCATGCTTAGGGAGCAAAAGAGGATGCTTAGCCTCAAATGGCAAGTCCGAATTAGAAAGCCTACCTCCTATGCGCAACAGCCCATCTTCGTCAAGGAACACGAATAAGCTTTGCAGCTTTTTTGAAGGCAATTTTTCTTTACTAAGAGCTTTAATATCTTCTGCAAAGTGAACTCTTTGAACAGAACGAATCACAGCCTTTTCTGCAGTCATAAGATTATTGACTATGCCAGTAGAAGAAGAAACCTTCTTTATAAAACGAAGGATATAAACGACAATCCTAAGGAGTTTATCCCAAGAGGAGATACGCTGTGCTAACTCATTTAGGATCAATGGTTCACATTGAACTGTTGCCGTAAGTACCTTTGCCCTGTGTTCAGGCAATTGACCTGTATTGGAAGGAGTAAAAGGTTTAACGGGCCATTCCGAAGGTGGGTTTCGAATCCACGATGGGCCGTTCCACCACAAGTCGTGCGACATGAGCTGCGAAGGTAACATACCACGTGAAAGGCAATCGCTCGGGTTTTCACACCCGGCGACGTGATAATAATTTTCAAGAGGTAAATTCTCCTGACACTGGGCAACGCGGTTGCTGACAAATACTGACCACCGATGTGGTGAAGAATGTATCCACGAAAGAGCGATGGTAGAATCCGAGAACGCGAAAGTTCCTGCAATAGGAAGACGCGCACGATAACTTTCATGAACTGTACGTATCAGCTTGGACATAAGAACAGCAGCGCAAAGTTCCAAGCGAGCAAGTGTGGTCACTTTGGTAGGGGTAACCTTTGATTTCGCACACAACAATCTCACTGTGATATTCCCAGTAGGATCGGTAGTGTGTAGGTATATGACACATCCATACCCATTCATACTAGCGTCACAGAAGGCAACGATCAGCACAGTGCTATCACGTAAAACGCCTACATGTCGAGGAATTTTCAAAGACGAAATTAATGGAAACTCTTGTATGAACGCCGAAAACTTTTGAATAATGCTCTCGGGAGGAGTGTCATCCCAACCAATATTGGACAGCCACAGCTCTTTTATAAGTATCTTGGCATATAAAATTATAGGGGCTACTAAGCCGAGGACATCAAATAATCGGGCGACTACCGACAGTATGCTCCGCTTAGTACACTTCTCTTCTACATTAAGAGTCGTGAAGAAAAAGCTGTCATCGGCCGTTGCCCATGAAAGGCCTAATACCTTCGAAGCATTGTTAGAAGAATCATTACAAAAGTCTACCGTACCACGATGCGAATCAGGAAGATCATCAAGTAGCACTTTAGAATTACTCGACCACTTTACTAAATCAAAGGCGCCTGACTTAAACAACGAGATCAATTCTCGTGAAAGAAGAATGGCGCTGGATTCATCTGCAATAGAATGAACCAAATCATCCATATAAAGTTTGGACTCTGCCACAGTAGCAGCATCCGGAAAATGTGGCCTCATATCCTGGGCTAATTGGCGAACGGTCCGCATTGCTAAATACGGGCTTGACTTGAGTCCAAACGGGACCCGATTAAATTGAAAGGTTCGTATTACATCATCAGAATTGAATCTAAATAAAATCCTCAAATATTTACGATGTTCATCAGGGACTTCAATTTGCAAATACATTTGCTTTATATCCGCAGTCATAGCGACAGGGAAAAGCCGAAAATTAAGCAATAACAAGAATAAATCTGCCTGCAAGTTAGGACCGGTATGTAACACGTCGTTCAATGACAATCCGGTGTGAGTTGTGGCACTAGCATCAAGTACGATCCGAGGCATCGGCTTATCCGGACGGGTAACAGCGTGTTGCGGGATGTAGTATCCCTCGTCAGTAATATCTGACTCGGCGACTTGTGACAAGTAACCTTTATCAACATACTCTTTTATTACGGAGTTATTTGCGGATGATACAAATGCTATAGTTGCAGCTAATGATATCCATGACCTTTCTGTGAAAGTGAATGCAGCTTTGGAGGCTTTTCAGTCTTGGTTTAAGGCAAATATGCTGATAATAAACACGTCTAAAACCAATATTATATTATTTAAAACAACTGCGCGTAGCAAAGATATTATGGATATTGAACTGGATAAAGTTAGAATTGAGCTTGTCAAAGAAGTAAAGTTTTTAGGAGTTTATATCGACGATTTTTTAAATTGGAAGAAAGAATTAGCAGCATTGGACTCATCAATATCATCTGCTTGCTATGCCTTAAGAACTCTTAGGGATGAAGTGAGCATAAATCATTTAAAAATGGTATATTATGCGCTGATTGAGTCCAAACTGAGGTATAGCGTACAGTTTTGGGGAAATAGCTACCACTACAATTGGCATAGGGCTTTCGTTCTCCAAAAAAGAGCGATTCGAACCATTGTCCGCATCGCTCAACAAGATTCCTGTCGACCATACTTTAAAGAACTTGGCATACTCACAGTGCCTAGCCTTTATGTGGTGGTACTGTTAAACACCTTTAAAAAATATATTTATGACTACGAAACAGACGAGGGCAGGTTGGTTAGGGAAAAAACGCGTAGGCAAGACTTTGCAAACAAAATCACCCCTGCTCTTGGCATAGTCAAAAATAGTCCACAATATCAGGCAGTTAAAATATTTAATAAATTACCGCTAGAGCTTAAAAGCATACTCTACACAGGCGCATTCAAGGGAAGGCTCAAGGCATTTCTACTAGATAGATGCCTTTATTCAATAGATGAAATGTAAATGATTTTGACATGAAATGAATTTAAATGTAATCTGTTTTTTAATGTTTTTAATGTTTTTATTTTTATGGATTTTGTGTGTTTTGTGTGTATTTAATTTTGTTTTTTGTTGTATATTTATCTATTTTTTATGTATCAATTCAGACACAGTGTAAATTGTTATTGAATAAATGAAAATGAAATATAGTTTTTTTGTAAGTCAGACGATTGTTTGAACTTGCGTTCCAAGGCCATCAGTCGACGTTGAGCAGCAATGCGAGAACTACCCAGTGCACTCGGGTCTTTAGAAAAAGGTAACGCGACAGAATACCGCCCATCATCAGCGCGAGTGATCGACGATGCAAACAAGTTCTCACATTCAGTCTCTTCTGGACTTAAAAATAGCATATCAGGTATTTCTTCCAGTTGCCAGAATTTTTGAACTAAATCATTAAGTGCGAGTGCAGAAAAAGAAGTTTTATTGATTTTATTTTGAGACTCACAATAAGGATAGTCACCCATCAACACGAAACCGAACGCGGTCAATAAAGCGGGGGGCGCGTTAGTGCCCGACTCAACTCTGTTACCTAAGTAAATGTATGGAAACAATTGCGCACCTAGTACGACGTCCACGTCCCCGGGAATATTCCACGTCAAATCAGCAAGGGGCAATCCCTCTAAGTAGCCGACATCACCCTTGGTTATATAGTGAGTAGGCAGCTGATCCGTTATACAGTCAACGACAAGTGCATGTATCGTGTATTTATTATTTGGGTATACGCGAGACTCAATGTCCAAATTAACGTACCCCAATATCGGCCGAGACGCGGAGCCAATTCCCTTAACAAAAGAATTACTCAAGGGAATTATAACTAAGTTAAGCGCCTTGCAACAATCAACGGTTATCAAGTTATTTTGAGAGCCATTATCAATAAGGCAACGTATTATCATTTTATTACCATTCTTAGATTTAGCGTAAACTTGCGCGGTTGACAATAAAATAGAAGAATTAGGTCTAACTTCAGCACTTAATGACAGAGAGGGAATACCAGAGGTAACATCAACACTATGAATCGAGTTATCAATGCTCAACGCAGTCGAAACAGGTGCGCTGTTATCAGCTAAGCATTTTTTCATAACGCGCGAGTCTATGTTTACGTCACTCTGTCCGGACGAAGCGCGCGACGGGACCACAGGT
The DNA here is from genome assembly GCA_950022955.1 of Xestia ashworthii. Classification (NCBI taxonomy): domain Eukaryota; kingdom Metazoa; phylum Arthropoda; class Insecta; order Lepidoptera; family Noctuidae; genus Xestia; species Xestia ashworthii. Next base: position 23,777,613 of record OX465558.1, on the reverse strand, counting down.
GATGTCAATGACCCTTGACCGATAGGGAATTGAGACACTTGAACGTAATTATTGGACGTAATATTTTGATCTTTATTATCAAAGTGTAAGTAAGTGTGATGTTTTTTCTTGCAAATATCGCAAACATGCGTAGATTTACAAGACGTAACAGTGTGTGATCCACTTAAACAATTAACACAACCATGTTTTGATTTAATGAATTCAAATCGCGCGCGCGGAGAACTTAAGTTCTTGAACTGAGAACAAGAGTAAATCAAATGATCGGTTTTGTTACAAAATTCGCACGATTTCGACGGCGAAGTAGTAGGCATACTCTCATTACTCGCGACGAACGACTTGTAGGTTTGAGGACGGGACGACTGATTAGTGGACGACTTACTTGCGCTCGCGCCAGTGTTCGATGACCGCGTCGAGTTATTGTTTGAACGTTGCAATATTTTTGCTTGATCTTGTACGAAAGAAACTAAGTCATTATAAGACGGAATTTCTTTATTCCGAAACGCTAACTCAAACGCTTGCACTGTTTGTGAATCGATTTTCCTAAGTGCGCAATGACATAAGATGAAATCGGACAAATCCTCGATACCTAATTGTTTCAATGCCGCCACGGAGGAAGTATACATACCAATAAATGTATCAAGACTATTAGATGTGTTTATGCAACTCTTAGAGTCAAGAATATTATATAAGTAATGTGTGCCTAATGCACGTTTATCTTGATACTTTTTTACTAAACTTTCCCAGATAATATTATAGGTGTCACCCGTAGGCACAATGCCTGCCGTGACCTTGAGTGCGTCGTGCGTAAGTTTACCTACTAAATACTGCACGCGCTGCGAGTCAGTCAGCTGGCTGTTGTTATGAATGTTTGATTTAAAACTTTCGTAAAACTTAGGCCAATTTTGCGTTTTGCCATCAAAACTTGGCAATTCTATTGGTGGCAACTTAATGGTGCATGTGACATTAGAATTAGAGTTATTTCGCGACGATGATTCATCTGATCGCAACGCCTGAATAATATTATTTCGGGTGTGCTTTACTCGAAGGTATAGATCCTCAAACGCATCTAAAGGCTTGTAATCTGGCTTAAACGTTAAATCAAGTGATAACTGGAGACCATTTAAATCGTCTAACAACGTTTCGAACTGACTACGCATCTCATCGATTGGTTCAGATTTAGCCATGAAAGTTTCATTACTTCTTGATGCGTAATTAGAAATATTTCTTGTAAGATCAAATAAATCATTCATCCGCGAAAAAAGTCGTTCTTTTTTAGCCGTCAAAAGGACGAACTGTTTATCAATCGAATCACTAGACGTGTCGTCTTTATCCGAAGACATTTTGCAGTTAGAATTCACAATGAATATAAGAACAAATAATCGAAATATTAATTACGTGTAATTATTTTAAATGACGTGAAAATATGTGGAATTTACAAATGGCGTAACCGGTGCACAATGGCGGTACGCTGTAGGTACTTCGAGAACTTTACCAAAAATTACGTAAATCTGCGAACATCCAAGCATTTATATGGAAAATAATACTTGTAATAAGTATTTAGAATGAAAATATAATAATTGAATATGCTAGTATACAATATCCGGCTCGAAGGACCATAAAAATGGTGACGCGGCGTGCAAATAGCCGACGCCACGCGGGGAGAACATTTATGCAAATTATGTTGTTTGATTAAATTAAATGATTCTTATGAAACCCACCCTGTGAACGGAGGAAGTACAAACGGTTTCAACGTCAGCTCTGAAAACTATTGGCCCACTAACCTTCAGACCAGCTCAGGGACGCCTCAACTGCAACTGCCGGCAGCTCACACCGTGAAGCACTTTCACGTAACAGATAGTCAAATCACTGCTGTGGGTATCTTCACGAGTTTCATGAAAACCTTTAACTGTCTATCGTGAAGAAAAGCACTCCTCACCAAGAAAAATACGCGAGAAGCACACACGAGAATTCGAAAGGAACTGTTAATGCTCCCATTGGTCGGCGCTCGGGGAGCGGCAGCCAAAACTTTGGCGCTGGTGTCGCCAGGTTCGGCGAATCCAAGAGCGCGATCCTTATGGCGCGTGAACCAAATAGCCTCATGTACTAACTTATTGAAACCATTTGAAACAAATTACTTACTGTTAAAGAAATTACCTAAAACATAGGTTTATGAGTAATAAATATTGAACAAGTCAATTTTGGGTCACTTAAGGTGCCCAACCAGGAAGTGTATTGTTTTTCAATACACTCCCTCGAAAACTGGTTCTTATTGCACTACGATTAGGTTCAATATGCAATATATTTCACACGCGTGCGTTTTTTGGCAGTTTTCGAACCTAAACCATACCTACCTATACATAATTCCAAATTGATTAAATGCCTTTAGTCAGAGGTGAATGTTTTTTTTTAATTCGTCTTTACGACGTAAACAATATTTGAATATTGAAATTGAGTTTATAAATAAAATATCATAGATAAACATAATTATTTAAAACTAATTATTACTTTTACAAAAAAATTAACATATAATGTGTTCTAAATTCAAAAATGTGAAAAAAAAAACTTTTTTTTTATCTTAGGCTGTTTAGCGGCTTTATACTTTTGCTTCTCCTTCAACCTGGCGTAAGCAAAGAACGGAAAAAAAGAAGATTAAATCATTGTTTCGTAATAATTCATGACAAAAATATTTGTCATTCTTTTATTTTTATCTTCAAAAGTGTATTGAAAAACGTCGTTTAAGGCTAGGTGGGCGCGCGACACACGGCGGCTCGGGACAGGCCCGTTCAGAACCGGCCTGTCCGAGCCGCCGTGGTCGTTTTTAATTTATAGGAATTAAGAAAATCGTTTTATCAAGTCAAACCCAGCGAATATGTCTATAAATAATTAGTTTCTTCAATTTAGTACAAAAATTAAATGTAAAATATAAGTAATATAGTCATAATATTGAAAAAAACGTACTAAAAAGGGGTAATTTTACGATTTTTTTCTATCGAGTAAAGTTCATCAGGTCTTGCAACTGAATGCGATTTTGACTAGACAAGATCCTTATCTAATACATATATTTTTTTTTAAATTTAAAACACTACATTCTTTGTTTCAGATGGTTTTAAAAAAGTTGTGTCGCGCGCCCACCTAGCCTTAATGCACGTTGACATTTGTTGTTGCAATCTTCGGCTCAAAAACACCCTCGTCTACGGCTCGTGTGTTAATTCCGCCTCGAATACAATAACAAACTTTCTCCACTTGTATCAAAATGTACTATTGTGAAATGTCATGAAAAGCAAGATGGCGAAATAAGTTCTTTTGACCACGCTCTAAGACTTCGTGGATTAATAATAACAGTCTCTCGCATCAATCTTCAGAGTAAGCCGCGCTTGCCTAGGTTAGTCCATGGATCGGTCAGTGGATCAGCAGTGGCTCGAAAGTCTGACAACTAGTCTTACACACCTAACCCGTATAGTATTATACACCCAACTGGGTTGTGGAAGTCATATAGGTTAGTCGCTGCTTGTAAAATTATACTGGTCCTCAGCTGTACCTGGTTAGACTGTAAGATTACCACTACATACTTGGGAAAGGCAGAAGATGATGACCACTCGCTAAGAGAATCTGGTGGACCAAGTTTCACAACACTATCGGTTATTGTTAATATAATTGACAGAAGTTTAAGTTTAATAAGAGTAAACTTATTGTACATGGGTATTTTTGTTTGTGTGTTCAGTTTACTACACTAATCCTAAGAGTTGGTATTTAGTTTATCATTATGCAGAGTCCAATCTCCCTTACTCCCCTAATTTACTTCCAATCTTCAGATTAGCACAAAACGAACAACCAAGAAACGAGATCAAAAGAAAAAACTCTTCGCTCAAAATTGTTCAAGGTAAGCGTTTCCTTATACATTTCCAAGAAGATAATGTTTGAAGTATGTATAAGGATTACCTACTTTGATAGGCCCCGGGATTATATTAAAAACGACTTGGGAAACTCGCGCAGTGTGGCCCGAAGTGTTTTAATTTCCGCGTTGTTCAGAATGGAGGCTTTTGTGAAATGTGACACCTGCCACATTTGATGTGACTGACGGGCTATGTGGAATTGGGTATAAGTCCTTTTATTTTTTGGAAGTTGAAATTCATTGGAGCGTGGGGTATGGGGACATGTACACATAAAGGGTGTAAAACACCTCTAAACGAAGCCAAAGACACTTGTGCTCCCCGTCATCGTCATTGCGATCATTTTTTTGTTTTACACTATACCTCGGAACCTTCTAGTTACGGAGATATTGGGGGTCAAGTTCAAAATTTTCTTCCTTTTTTAAAAAAAGTTTTGTTTGTAATATGTTTACTTTAAACACCTCTACGACCCTCATATTGTTCAATTATCATGATTTTTCACGCAAAAAAAAGTCGTTACTCAGCAATAATTTTTGCGTAAAGTTACTTAGTTTGATGTACAGAATGCTTGGTTAACGGCTTTATGATGAGGTGGTTTACACCCTTTATCTATACTTACAAAATACAACCCATTTCTGCCACGCAAGGTTTTTATGATTTGACAACTCATCGATATTTCTTGATGACTTACGTTGAATAAGAAATTATTGACACACGTAAAACATTTGGGAGAACCGCAATACAATAGAATAGAATAGAAAAGTAAAAAAAAAAAGCCAAAATGCCTGGAAGACCTTCTGGGCCCTAAAAGAACACATGAAGGGAAGTCTTCCAATGACACTGAAAAGAAAACTCATCGACGTGTGCATCCTGCCCGTCCTAACCTACGGTGCGAATAGTTGTTCACTTACTGAATAACGTCCAAACTCAAGATTTGCCAGAGGGCAATGGAACGCAGTATAATCGGTGTGAAGCGTACAGATCGCGTAAGAAACACTAATCTGAGTTCCATAACTCAGGTTGCAGATGTCGGAGAAAAAACAGCCAAGCTGAAGTGGGAGTGGGCTGGCCACGTAGTAAGAATGCACCCGGAGAGATGGGCAAAGATCGTCACTCACTGGACGCCTGACGGAGGGAATCGCCGTCGAGGTAGACCGCGGCGAAGGTGGTGCGACGATCTGATCTTGTTTGCGGGGCGAACATGGCCAGATATCGCACAAGATAGAGAGGTTTGGAAGGATAAAGGGGCGGCCTTTGCCCAGCAGTGGGACACATGACAAGCTGAAAAAAAAACCACTCTAACATACATTTGAGTTAGATTATCAGCAAACATTCAGATAAAATCGACGTTTCATTCTCACAAACTCATGTCGATTTAATCTTTCATCCACATCCAGCCAATTTTTTAAATTAAAAGTAGTATCCACATACCCTATCTCTGTTCACAATTTCAGATATTAACGAGTCATGATGTGCAGTAAAATATTTGAATGCTCCCCGGCGACTTGTTTAACGTGCGCCACCAATTCATTCATTGTCCGAGTGAACCAATCACGTCCGATCCCATTCGTGAACGAACGAATGAACGAATGAATGTATGATTTATTTCCGTTGTTTATGTAACAGTTCGAGCGTGCTGATTGTAATCGCTAGAGAGATTCGTTTTTGTTATTTTTCTATTATTTATTGGGTTTTATGTAGTTGTTTTCTTTTGTGAATCTTGGCAGGGTTATAAAGTAGAGGGTTAAGAGCAGTGTTATCTTAGGATATTCTGTCGCGTATTATATTTTTTCGTTTTTATTGAAGCTGTTTCGTACCTAATTTTATGTACGTGTTAGTTTTCTTGAAACAATTCTATGTCTCGTTCGGAAAGCTGACATAAGTATGTTATTACACAATAATCAGTAAACAAGCTGATAAATAAAAATGTAGCCTCTTATTTAGGTTCCATGTTTGCCAGATATCTTCAAAATATGGCGACGGTCCCTCAAGAACATTTCCGTCTGATTCTATCTGTATCTACATAAAACAATAAACGGATTCCCCGATCCTCCCCGGAGAGTAGTTGTCGAATTTCTCGAGTACAATAACCTCACTTCGGTATCAACTTGCTCCAACTCTTAAGCAATGTAAAGGAATATGGAAGATCCTTGTATCAATTAATATCCCGTTTGGATCCTCGATTAATTCAGAGGATCTGTCGCCTATCAACTGGCCATTGACATAGAAGTAAAAGTTTGAGACATAAGACGATTTATCTTCGAGACGTTGAGACAATGTAATTCGATTGCATGTGCATGGAGACTAATGAACTATGAAAGTACTTGGAATATTAATAATGCAAGCGAAAAGTTTTCATAGTTGTAAACTTGTTTTAAAATTTATGTCTGGTTCGTTAGATTTTGTTACTACTCACTCGCTCCAAATATACTATTGAGTCCCTCAAACAATAACTAAACCTTTGTGTTCGACGAATTCCCAATCTAACAATAATTGGGACAGTATCGCAGTATCAGGTGGTCATGTCTTGAGAAGGCCGATGTGTCGATTACACAAAGCACTGTTTCATTTTCCTTAGCTATGACTAGTTGTCTACCCATGGTCTCGACTATCTCCTCATATGTACGTTGTACAAACATAACTTTGGACACAACACTCTAATGAAAACCTATAACTAGAGACCGGATTCATATGCATAATAATGCATATGCATTTGCATATTGTAGTGTTTTTTAAGCTAATGCATAATTTCAACTACAATTGGAATATCTTGCATACCTATTTCATTTAATTTATGTGCTCAACAAGAGAGAACTTAAAAAATGAAAAAAGTGCCAAAGGTGATGATACTCGCAATAAAACACTTCAATTCAAATAGTGCCCGTTGGCCTAAGTGGATGTAGTTGTTTTCAAGTTATAAAATATTTTTTAACAAGGCTCAATCGTACACTACTAATAAGAATGAACAGAATTCAGTATTCATAAAAAAAAATATTCAAAAATGCAGTACGAGTAAATAAAATTAAAAAGATTATTTTGTAGTACTCATTTCAATTTTATGTTGCATGTTTTTGCATATTTTGAGTAGGTATTTATATTTCGACGATTTAATGCATTTTATTTTATCCAACACCGTTCTAAGCTATCACGGTACACAACTAAACTAAAACTAAACTAACTTTACTTAACTTAATATCGGGACCTCAATATTAATAAAAATCACGAAAGATATTATCCCGTAAGTGACGTTTTAAGTTTATTTTATTTTATGTTGAATATAATCCAGTCCCTACCTATAACAAACATACTGTACTTGTTATGCCCGCTCTCATCATCATCATCAACAGGAAGATGGGGATGGTGATGATGCCACTGTAACGTTTTTAGTTGGTTGAAGTCCACGTTAGTGGTGGAACTACAAAGTTAGATGCGTTAGGTAGTGCCTAGCGGTAGGTAGAAGTTAAATAAAAACATACGTTACAAAGTTAGTTTTATTTTACAGACAAAGTAATTACAAGCCGGTTGAGCCGGGTGTGGGTTTGATATCGAGCGCGCGAGTAGGTTAGAACCGCCTATAGAACACTACTGTCCTGCAGGTCTTCCAGACGTAGGTAGCGGGGACTGGAGTTAGATGGAGAGCCTTGTTCTATTCTACTTGCGGTCGGCCCAACACGTTTTCCTCTTCCATTCTCCCCTATTAGACGTCACGGCATTATTTACTCCTTTCTTTCATATCATTCTTTACACCATTCATACGTCTCATAGAATACAATCAAATTTACTAAAATATCGCCTTTCAGAGATCCTCCGCATTTCAGTTGAGTCGAGAGCATTGTAACTTCTAATCTTATAAGCCTGCCTCATAAACCGATACACTATTCTTTCATTCCTAGATTATAGCCAATAAACACGACTTACATCGAGTATCCAATCTCATTCCTGTGATATTGTACGAGTGCTCGTATGATCCGAAAATCGAAAAGACTTAGATTCAAGCAGAGTGGTTCTCAAAAGCACAAAGGAATAAGTTCCTCAGAATAGTTTAATTCTAAACTAAAGTGTGTGAATGTATTTTTTCTAGAAACTTCGGGATCGTCGACCTGTTTTTCTCGCTAGCTAAGTTTGCAAATGGTGTCGCTGTATTTTTTAATAAAAACTTAAGTGGCATTCCAAGGGACTGCTTTCTTTGTTAATATTTAGTTCGTTCTAAGGAATTTCTAAGGTATTCTTGGCTGACATATGCGTACTAAGATACTACGTGTAGATTAATCCTACTGTACAAAGTCACACGACATCGGCATCTGAGTACTATTAAGTTTAAAATAAACTTGCATAGTGCAGAAGTTATGTTAAGATTAGAAAGTGGTCACCTACAGTAAAATAAACGTAGCTTACTACCTCTAAAAAGATGAACAAAAATCTGTTCTCCTTTTTATCCCAGGTAAACCGCAAACGTTTCTGTGGCAACGCAAAAGTATAAAAATAAAAACACAAAAGAAAATACAAATGATACTCATTAACTTATAAAATGATCAGCTCCGTGAATACAAGGCATCATTAGATAAACCACCAGCGGCCATAACCTCGGGAGAACAGTGCAAAACCTCTAAATTACGGCATTTATGTCTTTCTTAAGACCGCTTCAAGGAATATTGCGGATATTTGCATGCTAAAAGGTACATTAAATTTCGTTCGGACGATGTAAAAACCGCGTGACTTAGGCTTTACGTAGACGGCGAATTATTAATATAAAGGTTAAAAAGATGGGTGTTGTTAGCAGTTTCTTTTTAATTAGCAATGTTAAGAATTTTTGGGGGATTCAGACTGATGTACCTACTGATTGCGTGGTAAATTATTGTGTTACAATAATTACCAAACTACCTCGCTGATGTAAAAAATCAAGTCAGAGAGGTTCGTGGCATGACTGAAAAATCGATAACAAATTCGACAGTTAGTGAGTTCATTAGTAAGGCGAGGGTGAAACTGAATAAAATCGAATGAAAGTCGGAACTGTACACAGTGGTACGGCAGACTTTTTGTAGAAAGCAAAATGTCGGCGCACGCTGTGAAATAGGATAGTCCACGTTTGATTTGAGAATCATAGTTTGTAACATAACATCACGCTTGTAATTTCAGAAAGGTTAGGTAGAGGTGTACCTAGAAGTAGGTATACTCACAGTTCGCGAGTTATGTTTAAAACCCTTGTAATAGAGGGCGAGCCTGTTGCCATCAATCGAGCACAAATCCAGAATCAATCACTGCTACTGAGAAATCACGACCTGGGAATCGAGGCCAGGACTTCATGCTCAGCAGTCGCGCATGCCACCACTACACCAACGAAGAAGTTTGTTGTATTTGAAAATCATATTAAGGATGAATTATCTTCGCGGACTGTGGACGGTTAGCTATGGGCTATCTGGCCGTCCGTCCGTCTAATGATGACAGGCCGTGTCGACGGCGCGTTCGTGTTCCATGCGCGCAAGAGATGTCAGCATAAAGGGAGGGGCCCGCAAGAGCCGAAGCCTGCCGGGTTTGCGGGACTGTTTGAAAGAGATACCGTGGCCCCGGAACATAAAGAGCGAGGAAGGAACATGGATGGGTTTTAGTCAGTAAAAGTCTGACACTCCCTCCCGCTCCGCCCAGAGTGGGAGAAGTTATTTGATGATTTACCATCCGAAAAAAAAAGGATGAATTATCTTACTTGTGGTGAGTGCGTTGGCCACGCTATCATTCTCTTGTTGGCATTGCTGATGAGCCAATTATTTCAGAACTATATTAGCATGGCGGCATCAACAACGTACCTTCCACCTTGTTCTAAAATAATTATGAACTTGTGCCTACCAAGGATATCTATCCAAAACGGTATGACAATGAATTTGAATCAAGTCGATTCCATAAGAGATTCGATTCTGATGTTGGGGACAGGTCAACAATACAACCATATGCATCGTGCATTCATCTTTTTTCCACGAACCGTTTCCAGAGCTCCGTCGGCCGGACCGGGTGATAAACGTCACTCTCGTCAGAGGTACGACACGGTCGCGCGAATATTCGAGAGCGGCAGTTATCGGACTGCGATTAATTCGGTTACTGATATAAATCGGTCGTTCTTAACAATGCCTAAGGGCCTCAAAAACTAGTGACTTGGTAGTTAAAGTTTTTAAGAGGTTTCAAAGTTTTTCGTGGCCTTAAGGGGCCGGCAGAGCATGCGTTTTCATACAAACGTAATGCCAAAATAATACGAAAATCAAACCTATTCTCAAGGTAGTGTGTATTTATTTCGATTGGTTTACAGAATATCTATGTTCCCAAACAAATATTTTGAAAGGACAATGATATAAAGGCGAGATATGAGGAATTTAAAACTTCTATAGAAAATTTATTTTTCTCATAACTCTTGTTTATATCAGTATCTATTCAAAATATGTGTTTGGAAACCTATATATTCTGTAATACAATCGAAATAAATACACACTACATTAAGAATATGTTTGATTTACAAATTATTTTGGTATTACGTTTGTATGAAAAACGCATGCTCCGCAGGCCTCATAAAAATAACAGGCGAAGTGTAGTGTACTCAAGTACGTATACAAACTTTAGGTTCAGGGAGGAGGGGGGATAATCATTTGAACAACCATGGGACCTGTGAAAAAAAAAAGTAACCACTGTACTATAATTTGAGTCTTTTGCCGTGGTTATGATACCGTATAGTCTGATTTTGGGGGGGATAAATCCCAACTATCCCCCTCTCTGCGTACTTGCTTGGTTCGTTCCTCTGCCTTACCCTTCCAGGGTTGCAGGCGTGATGTTATGTGTACAAAGTTGATCTTGTTAATCCATAATGATGGAATTTTGAGTCACCATCTAGGTGTACCTAGGTACAATCTATACCACCTACGTATACGTTGAGGAATGCATTTAATGATTGAGGATGTGAGTCTGAGCAAGATGGCGTATGGCAGTGATCCCTTAATTGGAATTGCGGCCCATAGTTTCTGCGCTGCGAATGGCAGATTTATGTCTAGATTAAAACATAACAACTTGGATCTTGTTATTATATAAATATTAACAGGTTTTAATGCTTCTAGTGCTTTTAAATATAACTAAGCGTTGCGTCAAAGAAAAATGGATAGTAGTTTTCTTCCGGCAGCTAATAACATCAAACACAATGAATATCATAACAACAAACATAATGAAAACGTCCCACTGGACGACTGGATGTTTTTTATGAGCAAATAGAAAACGATTACTGAATCGTTTTCTATTTGTTGGTTCTATTTTGCTAAGAACAATATTTTTAATAAACAGCCCTACACTGAAGCACCACTAGTACTCTACCATTTGCCTTCTAAAGAGCTCTTAGGATTGGAAGTTCCTAATTGAAACTACATACTCTATTAAACTTATAAAACGAATCAGTTATCCCGTATATGCTGAGTTTTTTATTTAGAAATTAGAAGAAAGCATTTGTAGATTTTTACTGAATTATAATCCCTAATGTATTTTAAAAGTTTTCAACCATTCCATTTAGCAGGCATGACATACAATTAATTCTGACATCCAAATTCGCAAACACACATCGCCCCCGTCACAATAAAACCACAAACAACAAAAAGTACGTTCCTAACTACCCTCAAAATTACGCGCAAAACTCGACGCAAACCGACAAATGTTCCGACAGTTATCTGTCGTGCCGCCATCCCTCGATCCCTGCCGACGGCGATTTTTGCAAATATACCAAACCTTTTATAAAATGTTGCCTATTTCCAACAAATGCTCAAGGGGCGTCACTTGCACGGATCCCTCGCGTTCCACTTAAAAGTTTTCACAGAAATTGCTTTAGAACTTTGACATTTAAAAATATCCTCGAGACGTCTTGACAGAGTGAAAATATCAATAGAAATTCTATCTGATATCGTATTCTGATCGTCAAAGCTGTGAAAGATAGTTGTGAATGTGAGGACTCTCAAGCTCACAACCCTGAGACGAAATACTTAGTTTTATTGATATTTTACCCTTCAAATGTTACAACTTATAATACAGCGCTGATAAACTCTTTGTTCACTCTTTGTTGAGAATCTCTACAAATATACTTAATACCATTGTATAAAATAAAATGTTTGACAATTTAAAATGCTTTTTTTTTGTAATCAAGTCAGCAAGAGGTAAGAATAAATTCAATTTTATGAAGTACAAGATGTTGATGTATGAATAAGTAAGAATAATTGGTACGGTCGAACAAGCTTTTTGGTTTACAGTTTAACCCACAAATTACATTATAAAATGTTAACCAAATAGCTTGTTCGACCGTACATCATTCGTGACGCTTTCTAGATATGTGCATAAGATCAAACGTCATACTGCTAGTTACTTCTCCAACCCTTTATTATTGAAGCTTTAAAGTGTTTTATGAGCAGGTAAGAACAACCACCTAAAACGGAGATACCATTCGCTGCATCTTTTCACCTACAGCCAGTCCTGATAAAGCAGTGAGGTTCGTTTTAACCGTGCAAATGAAGTTGAACACCAGCCACCCGCCGGCGCGCTCGGTCTCGCCCCTATTTGAGTCCCGTTCAATTCGCCCGCGCCAACTAAATTAGAGAATCAATAACTATGCTTTTACTCTTATTTTGCGACGCTCTACACTTTTGAGCGAGAATTTAACTAGCTAGAAGTGTTTACTTTCTTTCAAAGGTGCTGATTTGGAAGATGAGGTTATAAAGAATTGGTTAATTTAAGATGAAAGAGTTCATTAGTACAAATAGGGGCCTGAGGTAAAAAGGGAGAACGCATACCCACGATCTTAATAGAACGTATATAATTATATTGTCTTACAATTGTGTTAAGTCATTTAAATAATATAGAGCTCCTTTAAAATTATCGTTAGGTTCTGAGACTCTAGCTGAAACAATCGCTTTTAAAGCTTTTCGTTTTTCTAAACGGCTTGCAAAATAATTCATGTCTTTTTAACTTTTCCTTCATCGTTATCTCTGATAGAGAGTTACTTTGTCTGGATCTTTTGGTTACACTTTATACATGATACACAAAAATAGCCAGGTTACGCACGACATTAGACACTAACTTTATTACAAAGATCACGTTAACTTACATAAGTTTTGAAAACGTAGGATGACTGTCCTAACATTCAGGAGCTGTAACCCTAGGACTACTTCTATTCTTGCTCGTAAAACCAAATACTACGGTGAAATCAGCAGTCGTGGGCAGTGCACAAACTGAAGACTTTGTCTCATCGAATGAAAATAATGCATATATAAGTGATGCGTAAATGAAATTATCCGGATAGAAATTAAGTTGAAGAAGCAATGGAGATCATCAATGGAGCAAATGAGATCTGGAGTGAAGGCCGCGTATTGGCAAGAGTAGTGTTGGACACCGCCATACATAGATAGCCTGACCACTTTTAAAAAGGTGGCTAGGACCGACTGGATGTAAAAGATGAAATGGTATTGTGGGGCAGTTTAGGAGAGGCATTAAGTGTTTCTGGTCACCAATGGAGTGTATTTAATTAACCATTGTGTCTTGTGTAGATCTACGTTCGAACGAAGGGTTAAACCACAAACAATAAAGTGTTTCGTTAGAAAAGCTCAAAACTACTCCACGCAGGTTCCTATTCGGCTACCCGGAAACCATACATCACAAGACATGCATTACAAATGCTAGTATGTAAAAATATTAGCCCATATTTCAAGTCGCAGACAAACTGTCGTCCGACTAGTCGCAAGTGCGCGTTCGTAAGATATTCTGAATGTGTAAGTATGCCCGAGGGAGCGGGCTACTTATCGGGTCGGGCATAAAAAACTTAACGTCGCCCCAAAGATTTATGTATTTGAATGTTCCAACTACGTCCTAACTTCGATTGAGGTTTTCTTTCCTTATAGCTAGGTTTATGCTTTTAGATTTGTATTTTTTTCGTTCATTTTCTTTTGGAGGGTACGTTTTTAGCGTGAAAAACAATGGTTTCTGGTGTCCTACAGTAAACCGTTTTACGATAAGAGAAAATTTATGAATCTGCGTTGATGTCGTGTTTTTTTATTTAGATATCAATTTGGGATGGCAGAAAACGTAAAGATGTGTTACACAGTAACATAAGTTTTAAAGGCAGATGATGACCAATTTTCGATTTAACTTTTTTCAGTGTGTCGATATTCTAAAATACACATAGCTACATATTTCATATCTTCAAAACTTCGACCTTTCAATTCCAAATATACAACGAAATAGATCTGTTAAGTGATAGAAATAGTGGTCTTGAAATTGCTATAGAGATACCTTTTTCTGTTGTGAAAAGCCTAGCTCCGCTAAAGTGTATGATAGTGTCAACCTATCTCATAACGTATAAACGTAGAATCTGTTAAATTAATATGTATTTATCTTCAACATTATAAAGAGGTAAAGTGTGTTTATAAGTTTGGATGCGGAACTATTGGTCTGACTCCGAAAACTCTTTCACCAATTGGAAGTTGCTTTACTCTCGAGTAGACTATAATATAAAAGACAATCCGGTGGGATAATTTCCGACAACAACGGGACCGAGGTCAACACAGTACTGACTGGGTTGTGCAGGTCAGATAGGCAGTCGCTCCATGTAACTGGTATTCAGCTGCATCCGGTTAGACTGGAAGCCGACCCCAACATAGTTGGGAAAAGACTTGGCAGATGATAAATAACGGGAGCAAGGCCGCCAGTAAAAGTTGGTATTTATTTTTCTGTACCAACCTACCTGTACTTTCTGTAGTACCTTCCAACTTAGTGATAGACGCCCACGTCTCAATCACAGTCAAGCACAGGTGTGTTATGGACGTATCAAGACCTAGGCACGTGTGACTAGTCCTATACTAGTTATATTGTACCAGTTACCTTTATCCTTGTCTAGACTCTGGACGCACGTGTATTTCTGTTGTATCTACAACAGTTGTTTTACAAAACTTATACTCTTATGTTATTGTCACTTACGGGGCTATTTTGCGTGATTTGTATTTATTTTTAGCTCCTGATATTCCGACGCTGTTGCAAGAGTCATGATCGCGGGTTGACTGTAAAATGCGGGTGGATGAAAATAAAATTATTATTGAGCAGACAAATCTGCCTACCCTCTTTCTTTGTCTTTTGCTACACGCACTAGTTGTTTTACAGTTGGTCGGTTAGGACGCAGCCACAGGCTATACATTAAGCAGACCTCTCCAATTAAAACCCTATGTCCAGCGATGTGATAATTTCTAGAAATAGATAGCCGCAAGATATCTCTACAATGAAGCTTCTGACAGGCAGCAAGCGAGCAGCGGGCCGTATATGTACTGTTCTTCCTCGAATTTGCTGTTACTGTCAAACAATAGCAGGTTCAGTGCAAACTGACATATTCGTGGTAGTCCGATGAACGTACAAATAGCTACTAGATCGAACAAACAAGTTATGTCCCTGAAGTATATCAACGTTTGTTAAATGCACAAAGAAGTGTTGCATTACAGGGTCCAACGTTACCAAAGCCATGGGTCGCTCGAGTATGCAATCATTGCGTTCAATATGTCACACTTGGTGGGAAACTGGAAAGTACCTATGTTGAATCTTCTCGTGATGATCGCTTTGGTTAGGGACTTACTTAGGGCGCGGTCTTTTTAATTGACTTCAAAAAGGAGGAGGTTATCAATTCGTCGGAACCTTTTTTTATGTAAGTGTACTCGAAGATGGCTGGACCAATTTTGGTGGTCCCATTATCATTAAGTCAGGATCTGATGATGTGACCTTGGAGAAATAGACAGAACTCTTCAAATTTAATAGGCTCACTTGAAACGATTTGGGTAGTTTAAGAAAGAGTATTTTCTCAGAGTGATCCCATTTAAATTCGGTGGAGATCTGATAAAGAATTTTGGAGATAGGCAACACAACTCCTCAATAAATGAAAGCAAATGGACTGGGATTGCCGAAATCTCATGTCTGTCTATTGTTTTCACCAGTCAATAACATGAAAAGGTAAGTACACGTGAGCCACTAAAAAAGTGAAAAATATATTTTTTTTTTGCGAAAAATAAAACCGACTTCAAAAACACAAAAAAGCGAAAAAATAACTTAAACTTCTGAAGAACTTTGTTTGATTGATTTAGTTTTTTTGTCACAAAAGATTTTTAGTTCTTTGAAATGCAGACACTTGAGAAGTTGAGAACAAAAGCAACATGGATGATAGTAACATCACGCGTGATGAATTTGTTTTAGTACGTTTTTATACACCTAATTACGGTGGTAACATACAATATGGTATAGATGGAGATGTAGTAATATAAATATGGTATAGATTGCGTATTACACAATCTATACCATATTTATGTTACTGTACATGTAATCCACAACACAATTCACAAAAAAAAGTTAAAAGAAAACAGACAAAATAGTGTTTATAGTAAAAGCCCAATGAGAAGAAGGAAAAAAATAGATACAACATAATAAAAGTATTTATGGAGAAAGCAATAGCTTTCGCCTTGAAACGATCTTTGAAAGCGTAAATTTTAAGCTATAAACGTTGGATGATTAACTCTGCTCAGTGTTGACGGAAGCTTTGGCACGATGCTCTTATATTCTCGATTTACAGTGATTATTATGATTTAATTTATTACAATTTTCTTTTGATGGAAAATGATCCTTATACAGTAGGTAAGAAGGTTATTACGTAATATTAAACATTTTCTGGAAGATTTATTCTAGACGAGTCTACAAGAAACACTAAAACAAACTTATAGGTTTACTTACTGAGGTTAAGCGATATTCCTGTCGCTGTCGGACATCTGACAAAACAAAAGTGCAAAATAGAGATGGAAACAGGTCTAAGTCACAGAACGTGCTCAGTAAAGTTTATAGAATCTTGACCTTTAATGAAGGTCTAGGTTGAGTATTGTTGGGAGAATAGACATAATATTCTCCAATCATAACCCTGTAAATCTTCTGATTTAACACAATATAATTTCACGCTTAAATTGATTATGATTGGAGATTATTATGTCCAGCAATGGACGTCTTTCGGCTGAGATGATGATGATGATGATGAACATCACGCCTGTAATCTCTGAAGGGTTAGGCAGTGATGTACCTAATAGTACACAGGCATTTTGCCAGTTATGTTTAAGTACCATGTTATAGGGGCGAATCTATCGCCATTAACCGGGCAAAAATCCACTCTGTGGCCATTACAGAGGAATTCCTGATGGATAAACCCAATAACACTGCCCAACCTGGGAATCAAACCTAGGACCTCATCCACAGTAGTCGTGGTTGCGACCACTAAACGAACGAGGCTGTCTGATTCCTCTTGCTATAATTCAAGACATCTTCCCATGCAATGTAATTTCAAATTCAAACAGGGATATGCTCTAAAGTACTCATGTACTTTGGCAATTACCACATTCAAATCTGGAACGTTTCAATTGTCACATTCGTCGCTAGAACCGTTGACAGCAGCATCAGCAGTCAAATGTACGTCACATGGTCGTCAGTGTTCCGATAGCGATAGAATTTGCGATGAGCGATAGAACGTCGATATGTTACCGTCAAATTATGCTCTGTGAGTTTGAGGATGATTACATAGCGATTTTACGTGAGGTTTAGAATTTAAAATCCGTGCTCAAATCAGCATCACTATCTGCAGCATTCGCTGCAGAGCGATTGCTTTTCTTGAGTAGCACAATCAGCCTAAGCCTTTTTATTGCTAAGACACAAGAGTTCGAAGACATGGGTGCTTTTCTCACGGGGTTTTTTTTTTGCCGTTTCGAGAGCAGTGGTGATGAAACTAATATCATTTAGTGCACTTTTATGAATAGTCGTGTAGGTTGGTTGTGTTCCTATCTTTTTGGACGTACTTATCAGTTCGATTGCTTAAACGTTGCCGTGACTCATTAAACAAACTAAACGTTGCGCAAATGCCTGCTTAAGAATTTAATACCCGGCGTTAAAAACTTTATCACACAGTAAAACGAACGTTACGTTCGACATTCAGTAGCAATATAAATCAGTATTGTTGTAATTTTCCAGGCTTACAAAACCGGTTGCCAAAAAGCAACTAACATTGCAGAGATAACTACCATTCAACTTTGATATTTCATTTCCAACATGTATTTGCATACAAACTCACATGTCCCCTATTTATGTTATTTTTCAAATTCAAAATAATTTATTATCTCTTTACAAACATGGCTTATTATGTATATTGTATAGAGCTTAAAAATTACGGTAGATAGATAAGTTTGTGAGAGACTGGGGTCTGCACTAGGAAAACCTTTATGGCAGATTACCAGGGTCCCATCACACGGTATTTCGATTATATCATACATTTAAAAATTATTAATTAATTCAACACACACTCATGCACTCGTTTGTCTGGTGGTAGCGGGTACTACTGCTCACTAACACGAGATCCTGGATTCAATTTCTAGGTCAAGAAAATTGTGATTGGTTTTCCCATCCGAAATTTTTTAATGGCGGCCTGGAGAGCGAATTTGAGCAATTGGCTCGTATTGCTAAGGACTTTAAATACAGGTGGTATAAATAAATTATTACAGCTCTTATATGTCATTGTAGGACGAACAGAAACTGATCTCCTTGTGGTCCTAATAGTAGGACAAAATAGTGGATATAATTATATATATAGTATTTTATATATCCTTGTAGTTTATCGTAGTTTTAATAAAATTATTCGTGAAGTTTCAGGAATGACACCTACCACTGCTTGTCTCTGCATCACCTAAAGGTTGACTGGTAGAGAATGCCTTTGGCATTAAGTCCGCCTCTGTACTATGTGCTTGAAGTGTTAAATAAATAAATAATAAAACGGCCAACAGAACTGCCAAAATGTGGATGTACTCTATTGTGCCTCATAGGTAAGGTGTAATTACGCCTTTGCACACAACTCTCCAGGAAATACAAGCGTGGTGTTATGTTTTTTTTTGCCCGTACTGTCCCACAGCTGGGCAAATGCCTCCCCCAATTCCTTCCATGTGCTCTTCTCCTGTGCCTCCTCAGACCAACCCTCGCGGTACGTGTCTAAATCGTCTCGCCACCTTTTTTGGGTCGGCCTCGGCGGCGCCGTCCGTCTTCTGGCAACTATCGTGTGGAGACCTTTGCCCAGCGATCGTCGTGCATGCGGCTGACGTGACCCGCCCAATTCCATTTTAGGTTAGCTCCCTTTTTTTAGGTATTACGTTATCCAATTCTATTCATTCGAGTGTGTCTTGTGCGTGCATCTTGACCTTTTATGTAAACTGTTTCAACTGACAGGTGTAAATGTCTGGAGAAGACGCAATAGAAAGACATACACTGAGGTCGTTTGTAATGTTCTTGAGAAAAATCAGGTGCAAAGTATCGAAAATCAGGTGAAATTATATATATGTCACCGTAAAATTGTCAAATACGTTATATTGTAATATCACTAGCGATATTGTAAAGTCTCGAATTATTGTCAAATGAGCATACTGCTTACAATAAAACGCATTATTTTTCGTGAAATGCATGCGATGGTAGTCAACTCACGCGGTGTGGAGAGAAGGAGGGGTCCTCCTTGCCCAGTGGTACCACTCTCATGAAAAGATACTGTACCATTCCTGTGAAATATCGATTATTATAAGCTAACCTTAAAACACTTCATATTCCCCTAAAAAGCGTAGTCGACGGAGCCCCGCTTCGCGGGGCCCCTATTTCCGAGTGCAGGGTTTAAAGGAACCTAACTAACCTAACGGGGGGGTGCCCCAAGTCCCGTTTATGGGGGCAAGAGATACTTCCGTATGTTCAGTTGACAATAATTCGAGACTTTACAATATCGCCGCATATTGTCGCGAGCATTCGGCGTGTGTGTATATCCAGATGTATGAACGTGGGCGAGACGAAAGCAGTACCTACTCTGGAATTTCCACACAACTGCGGGAAAATAGACGTGGCCGTATATACATGCTATGTATGTATGTAATTCAAACTGAATATGCTTCAATAAAATAAGAAATATCAAAACGTTTCAATTCTGTTGATTTTTCAATCTATCAAATGGCGAAATATTTTTACGAGGTATCACGGGCTGTATTTTCAGCAAATTTGCTAAATCAAACTCCGAATAAAATATTTCGCTGCAATATTTTGAATAGGGCAACATTTCTATAGTGTTTTCAACGTAACTGCTGAACTCCAGTTTGTATTTGAATGTAATAGTTGGTGGAGAGTGCACTTCAATGTCTATGCATTTAACGTTGTAACATAATAATATGACCGCTCCATTTTAGATTATGATCAATTACATATGATTTATACTATGTGCCTTACCTGCTCTTTTTATGTTCATTAATGTCCCCACTGCTGGGACATATGCCTCCTCACCGTGAGGGACACATGGGTCCAGTGCGGGTTGCTAGTTGTCACAATATAAAAAAATAAACCATTGATTTCAGGTAACAAAGACCCATGGACAAATACCTTAACCTAAAATTACGTATTACATTGGATTTTCCAGGTTATGCCGGTTTCCTCACAATTTTATCCTTCACCGCTTTTAACACACGCATTCACGTATTTAATGTAAAAAAAAGCCTTATAACTGACTTTAATCATATAGATTTAAAGTAATGAGTACTTTTTAATTTCATATTATCTTGTTCAATAATTTCACGTCTTAGTTGCACTTTGCACTACAATTTATTTCCATCAGCACACGTCCCTCTTAAAACTTCTTTACACCGCTCGATCAGTATGGTAACACGGCATCCATATTCAGCACCTCTTCGCTCCACATTATGAAGTCGATCGTCGCGCTTTCAAAGGAATCAGTGATTACATTGGTGACTGTGGCAAGTTACTGAGTTACATATTTGATTGCAAGCCTTAGGGACCTCCCATCACCGTTTTTACCAGTGTGCAGTATTATTTTAATCAACGTTGGTCTAGTTGTAGCAAGCACAATTGTTGAGCATGTTGTCCTGGATTTGACGGGGTTGTGCAAAGTTAGTGTTTATTATGTATTCCATCAGGAATTCAGTCATGGAGTCTGGATTAAAAAAAAAAGAAAAAAGGAAAAGGTATATAAATTTAGTATACCAACTATCTGGTGTCCACGACACAAGTCTTGCTTAGTGTGGCACTAGATGGCGCTGTGTGTTAGTGTCCAGCGATATTTATTTCATTAATTTTTTTATTTTATTTGTGCCCGGTTGATGGCAACAGACTCGCTCCATAAGGCATGGATCTTAAACATAGGTAACTTTCGAAATTTGAAATGAAGAGTAGGGCACACCAGCTCTGTCATTCTCTTCGGGTATTACAGGCATGCTGTTATGTTATTGTAATCTGACGTCAGTTTACGCAAGATATGGAGTTAGACGTTATGTATAGCTCCATTTTCTAGACAGTCCTCCCATTGGCTTGTAAAGGTGCTTCCTCACTTGAAGTATTTGCCTGTAATGTAACGTTACAGTGTCGAGCATTACATTGGTGAGGGAAGTGAACCGAGCATTACAGTGCGCAGCTTGATGATACAATGTGTAAAATTAAATTTTCCGCGCTCAGCACAACTACCGCTTCGTCTGACATTGTGAAATCACCTAATGATCAAAAAAATCGAATGTTACATTACTGGTGTATGCTCGTCGAGTCAGTTAGGCAGTACGGTCATGTAATGCTCAAAATCGAATCTGAAATGTTACATTACAGGCGAACGCTCCAGGTGAGTGTAACAATCCGAGATTCCATTGTGTACAGATACAAGATGTGATTGTTACAAGTTGTATCGTTACAGGTTGCGTAATGTAATGTTCGGTTCTCTTCAGTCACATGTTTGAGTTTAAACTGTAACATTACAGGCGAATACTCTCAGTGAGGGACAAACTTCACAGTAATAACGCTACAAGAGGTGATGGTACGGACCCTAAAGTGTTTATTCTGCACAATTTGAACTCGTAATTCTATCAGCTGTTTTAATCGATTGTGAATGTGTCAATTTATTTCATTATTACGTGATTACTTTGGTCGCATACCAACGAAAAGAAACGTGTGTTGTAAATAAGATTAAGCTTATGAAAATGATACCTAGGTAGTTAAGTAAACTTTGAATTCTCATCAAAATGTTTTTACTATCTACATCATCATCTGCCCAGTCTTTTTTCAACTATGTTGGGGTCAGCTTCCAGTCTAACCGGGTGCAGCTGAATACCTGTAAGTATGTATAATTTACTTTCAACATGAAATATACATAATGTACAAAACGGATCGTCTGTTTCAGAAGCGCTTTACGAAACTTTTGAATGTAGGTATTTTAAAATCCATTAATGAGTCATTAAAAATGTGAATGGTGCTAATATGTACAATTTAGCTGGAATTCAATACAGTGTGATTTAAAGCAGCTGGTAATTAAAATCTGGATTCAGTTACAAACTTCTACAATTTGGCAAATTAATTGCTATTATAGCGTTTCAAAGGAATTGTTCAATGGACCATTATTTTTCTACGAAATATTTCCGTTGAATTATTAAATATTATCGCGTGATATCGGCAGTACAAAGCAATTAAAACGTGGAGGCCATTATTGTATGTAAAATATAATTACACTTACTTAATTGGAGAGAAGACACTTGTTTATTTCAATAAATACGGAAACTGTTATTTTTGCTCTGTACATACCTACTTAAATAGTTTTAACCAATAGATGCAAAGATCGAAGAGCTCGTAGCTAAATAATAACAGCCGCTCGGGTCGATTTTTAGGGTTCCGTAGCCAAATGGCAAAAAACGGAACCCTTATAGTTTCGCCATGTCTGTCTGTCTGTCTGTCTGTCTGTCTGTCTGTCTGTCCGCGGATAATCTCAGTGACCGTTAGCACCAGAAAGCTGAAATTTGGTACCAATATGTATATCAATCATGCCGACAAAGTGGGGAGCGATTTTTTTTTTAATTTTGACCCTGACGTGTGATATATTGTTGGATAGGTATTTAAAAATGAATAGGGGTTTTCTAAAATCATTTTTTGATAATATTAATGTTTTAGGAAATAATCGCTCCGAAAGTCAAAAACAATGTGTCCCCCCCCCCTCTAACTTTTGAACCATAAGTTTAAAAAATATGAAAAAAATCACAGTAGTAGACCTTTATATGAACTTTCTAGGAAAATTATTTTCAACTTGATGAGTTGAATAGTTTTTGAGTTATATAGCACTTTTTCAAAAAAACGCAAATGATAACTTTGTTTTTCATACAAATACTATGAAAAACAAAGTTATTTTTGCTGACGAAAAATGTTGGTATTTTTAATGGTCTGGGAAGCTACGGAACCCTACAGTGAGCGTGGCCCGACACGCTCTTGGCCGGTTTTATGTTAAGCCGTGCTTGCCTAGGTTTGTCTGTGGATGGGTGACCACCCTTCCATACCGAGTATCCTCCGTGTTTCGGAAACCACGTTAAGCTGTAGGTCCCGGCTGTCATTTATACATTTATGATTTATACAGCAGCGGGCAAAAACTCTGAAAACCAGTCTTACCAAGGATATCGTATTACCCAGTATTAATTGGGTTGTGGAGGTCAGATAGGCAGTCGCTCCATGTAAAATACTGGTTTTCAGCTGCCTTCGGTTAGACTGGAAGCCGACCCCAACATAGTTTTGGGAAAAGGCTGGGCAGGTAAGTTAGAATCTCATATTTCTGGACGCACACTTCTCTACAAATCAAAGAGAAATCATTGAATAATTTTATCGAATTTGATCAACCTATTAAGAAAGGCAACTTCTATAACACCTGTCGACATTTAAAAGTTGACATTAAAAAGTCGACATTTAAAAACCAACTGATAAAAATAGGACACGCATACGCATTTTTTCCAGTTAAATTAATATGGCGTGCAAAATTTACGCATTCACACACCAAACTTAATGGAAAAATTAAATTAATTTGGATTCAACTACTATTTCCAAGTGATACGAATAAAATATCACACTCCGAAGGAAAATGCCATTTTTTTCCATAAAAACAAAAACTGGTACTCTTGGCAATTACAAGCATTGGAACCTTCAGATGTATCCATGTCGGATTTTTATTTCATCAGTGAAAAAAATAGTGAAAAGGTCAAGAATGTATAAAATTCTAATTTCAATCCTGTTGGATGTCGAAATACGACGCTTTAACGGTGATCATGTTTCTTCACGATGATTTTCAAAAAGAAGAAAACCAGGTTTTAGAACCATTTTTACAAGACGACAAGGCACTTGCAAAATCTCTTGTTATGAAGATTAGGACTTGTGGACCACTTTCCAGCATCGTCATTTCAGTCGTATACCACATTACAGTAACAACATTTCTGGTAAATTTCGATTTATTTTCTACCACGTCTAAAATAGTGTGAATTTAGGCAAGAATTGGCAATATGTCGCCAAAACACAGTGATATCTTGGTAATATTGTCTTATTCCAAAGATATATTGTATGAATATGTGATGAGGTGTTTTCAATAAGAATATATTATAGTCCAAGTACCATATATCGTCTTATCTTGTTGAACGACCTCAATGTACAGGGTGTGCAATTTCTGTTGTCAATTTCTGCCAGCTTGTTTCACTGGCCATTAAACGTAGAAAAAGAAATAATAAAATAGAATAATAACAAGAAGAGAAATTATTAGAAGTACCCTATTGTATTTAAATACAAATTTAATAAACTCTGGTGTCTCTTGATCGTGACAATTAATAAAATGTCTTGTTTGCATAACCTAGGCAAAAATCAGTAAAACGTTTATACTTTTTTTTCCTTTTCACTGATTAACATTGTAAACGGAATAGTTACTGATACGACCGAGTTCTCGAAATTTCGGCACAGTTGCAATCCCCATGATTAAGGATAAACTTTATCTCGGGTAAAAATGGGAATTCAAAACCAATCGTAAATATGGTATATAATCCCGTGTCCAGTGTTAATGATAAAATCTGAAAAAATAACCATTTAGTGGAAATATGAATCAAAGAAACGAACGCAAATCAAAGAACAGGTTTCAGTACTCACCCTGTATTTTTCACACCATTTTTACATCTTATTCTTTAGACACGTAGCAAGTAATAACTTTGTCGAATGTTTTTGGATAAAATTTAAGGTTGGCTTAAAGTTTGAAATAAAATGCAAAAGAAATTGAATATTTTATGTCCAAGTATCTATACATATAATAAAATCGTTGAGACCAAAAAATCTGTACATTGAAGATTTCAAAAAAAAAACCGATCAGGGTGACTTAAAATAAGTAACTGAACATATTAAAACCATTTTTAAAATTTTTGTTTGTTTGTTTGAACGCGCATCACGTAAAAACTGCGGGACGTATTTTGATGAAAACTTCACTATTCTATTTAAATAAACTCAGAATAACATTTAGGCTATAGAAATTATGGAAAATTTTGGAAAAAGGGGGTGAAAAGGGGGGGTAAAGTTTGTATGAAAAAAAAAAATTAGATTATTCTAGAATCATAAAACTCAGAGTAAATACTTATTTTTAAAAAATAAAGAAATACCTGTTTCAGTATTTTTTTTAAATCTCATCCAGAGACGTAAAAAAGAGGGTTTTGTGTTTAAAATTAACTAACTTCATACACCTATAGAATAAAATTCAATGAAGTGTAAACCTTTAAAATTTGTTGTAAATACTTCAAATCTAATACAGGTAAATATAATTTCTCAATTTTTTTGAAATTTGATTTTTGAAGTGAATACGCCCAAAATAGCGGAACTCAAGAAAATCGGCTTTCCTCGGTATAAGTATTGGTAATACAGGATGGAAACGGTAAACGGGGAAGTAAGGGGAGCTGCAGCTACACGAAAATGGTCTTAGAAAACAACCCGTATTTTTGTTCGAGAAATGTTGTTCACAGATTTAATAAAAAAATAAAGTACAGTAAGCAAGAAAATTGCCATTTTACACAACATTTTTTTGATGCCAATCAATCCTGTTTATTATACTCAACGGTTAAGGTAGCTCCCTTTACTGCCCCGTTAACCGTTTCCACCCTGTTTATTACATATTACAAATAAAATAATACAACGAACTACTGGTCCAATCTATTTCAATTTTTTAACAGAATTGATGGAAGACGTGTTTAATTGAAATTGAATTGATGAAAAAAGGGGTAGAAAGTTATTTTGGCGGTGATTTGTTTCGAATTTGATATCAACCATGTTCACCGAAGAGATAACGGTCTGATTTTCTAAAAACCGCTGTCCCTATGACAAGCTCCCATACAAAAATGTGTTTTAAACAGCTGTTTTTAGATAATCAGACCGTCATGTTTTTGGTGAACATGGACCTTAGTGCTTTTGATTTAAACTACATGTTATTTTGATAAATGTTTGAAAACTCAATCCTATTTTATTCAAAAAAGGTTGGACTCACATAAAAACTTGGTGCTAATACTCTTTAAAATTGGAATGTCCCGATAGTCACCGTACTATATGAACACCGCATTTGAAGGTTTCTAAGCTTTAAAGAGGTTGTGCACTTTAAGACACGGCCTCATAGGCACGTAGAGTTCGAAATATGAAATGGCTTATAGTTGTAAGAGGTCCGCAACAGTTTACAGCAGCTATATCGTGTCGCGGCTCATTTCATACACGTTGATGAGAACTTCATACCTAGCTGGAGTATGAGACTGTCATCGAGTGTCTAAGGATGAAGACGTTAGGACGTCGAGAGAAGCCCTTTAAACTGTTTTTATAAACATGGTAATTTATCCTTATCAAAATAAATACGTTGTTAATCACAAGTATTTAATTTTAAACATAATTGCCATTGGATGCGTAATTTGATTTCAATGAATTTCAGAGATACACCGTTTTAAATAACTCAGCAGCAAAATAATGATCATGTACCGGACGCGCTTTTCATTATGCGGAATGATGTGTGTGATGTGATTTGCTCTTTGACAATTGTATTAGAGGTGCTTACGACCCACTCTCTGTAACCCGTTGTCCTTCACTTATGTGTCGCAGACGAAGTTGCGCGGGTCAGCTAGTTCATGAATAAATTTGATATTTTACGGTTATTAAGGAGATTTCTACGTATAATAAAAATAACATTGAAGAACACGATTAAAAAAATATTTTAATTTAAAAACTACAACGTGACCTTTTGAAATACGTCCGTAATTGATTTTCCCGTAACAATCATTGAAAACTGTTCATTTATTTCACTGATTAATTAAAACATGTTGAATGATCTAAAAATTGGCTTCACCGCAGACATGCCAAAACTTTCAGCCGGAAAATTAAATCATTTTGTTTATTTCCAATACTGTTATGAACCACTATTATTAGCATTCTACACTGTTCCTTTTTGTGTGTTTTAATACCATTTCCGGGAAAATTCCACCATGTTTTCATACATACAAGGTATAAACAACGATCACTAAGCTTGCTCAAGGTTGATAAGCAATTCCCGACTGATATTAATTTTAGTCCAGAAGACTTTCGAAATTGCTTCCGAATTATTTCGTAAACAATTATCCGAAGAATCAACTTAATGATATCATAATAAATTATTTTATCCATATATGTTTATTTTTGTTGGAAAGGGTATACTTTCTAAATGGCCCCATAGTCACCAAGTCGGGATCTGATGATGGAATCTTGGCGAAATCGAGGGAGCTCTTCAAATTTTTTAGGTTAACGTACAGCGATTTTGGTATTTTCTACAACAAGTGAAGCATTTGCGTTCAATAAGAACCATTCTACCATCAGATCTGATGATGAAGCCACCGGAACCGGAACTCCATAATGGGCCAATCTATCCTAGTCGGGTTTGGGCTTTTTGTAATTGTAACGGCATGCACTTTCCATGTGTACTAAGCACATGTGAACCACTAAAAAGTGAAAAATAAAACTTTTTTGCAAAAAATAAAACTTTTTTGTTTTATTTTGAAGTCGGTTTTATGTTTTGCAAAAAAGTTTTATAGTCTGCATATTCACCAGGATAAATATGATACCGTATTGTTATTCTTTTCTAGTAATAACACGGTCAAGCCGACCCTAAAAATAACAACGGTACTGTCTAAAAAAACCCACCATGCACTTGTACCTGAAATTTCCTCGGCATTGAAAAATGTGAAAAAAACTCTATTGTACGAAGGTCCGGCTGTGCGGGGCCACTCTAAAATAGGGTTCAGAAGGTTGCCACTTCCAAAACCGTCGACGTTTTTCACTACTGGAACCCTTGAGAAAAATTTGTGAAATGTAGTGCTTAATGTGTGTGTGAGGGTCATATTAAGTCTTTATTTTTCTTATACTTATATTTCTTACAGTACATTTCATAAAAACTTAAGTACATAAAAATACATTTAAAATTTCATTAGAACTTTACATTTCATTTAGCAGTCTCATCAAACATTATTTCGTTACATTTAATTTAACATTTCACTTAATTTAATTTTACATTTCACTTAATTTAATTTTACATTTCTTTTAATATTACATTCGACATTACGTTTTCCTTACATTTTTGGGTAGTACCGGCGTGATGCTATGACATACTGGGACGCAGGCCTCCTCTCCATGAAAAAATAATAACAGTCATCATGCCTTCGAATATTTGTTTCCAGTACATGGCCGATATCTTTTATCGTATGAGAGCAGTGGTGAAAAAGGAGCTCGTGGCTAAAAAGTATCAGTCACTCGGGTCGATCTTTAGGTCAAGCCATGCTTGCTTAGGTTGATATGTGGATGGGTGACCACCCGTTACATACCGAGTTTCCTCCGTGCCTCGGAAAGCACGCTAAGCCGTTGGTCCCGGCTGTCATTTGTAGATCGTTGACAGTCGTTACAGGTAGTCAGTGGCCCAAAAAGTCTGACAACCAGTCTTACCAAGGGATATCGTATCACCCAGTACTAACTGGGTTGTGGAGGTTGGTTAGGCGCTCCATGTAAAATACTGGTATTCAGCTGCATCGGCTAGGCAGATGATGAGCAGTGGTGATGAAATAAATTACACAAAGAAAAGTACAAGTCATTGGTCAGAACCGCTCCTACAAGGCCCCCACTGCTATCTACTGGAAGTGGATTTTCTGTCTCGTTTCTGTCCTGCGATACATTCGGTGCGTAAATTAGCGTCCGATATCCATTCCACTGGTGGGCAGAGAGGTGGGTGATAAATAGTCGGGGTCGTGCCGCCCCAGCACCCGCCATTTTGCAAATTGTCGGAACGTGAACTGTGATAACTGGACGCCATGTTATTATTTTATGTTTCGATTATTGTATCTGTTTGTTTTAAAAGCGATTGGGTATTCATTTCGGTAAATAACGGTACGCTCCATACTATATGGAATTTAAACATCAATGGTGAGATGTGGTATACATATTTGTAACTCTTTGGGAATGCGTGATAAAATGTGTTTAGTATTAAAATAATATTCATCCGTGAGGGTAAAACTACATACTTTGGCAAGTTATCATGTTGTCACGTTTGCAGCTTCTTGTTGTAGGAATTTGATTACTTTTTGATAAACTTTATGGGCCACATAATTTGTAGCTTTCTTTAGTGGACTAGCAGTAATTCTATTTTAGAATTTAAAAATCATCTTTAAATTATAGAAAGAAAGAAATAAAGAAAAAATGTTTATTTGACATCAGTACATAAAGCACACACATAATAATATTAAAAAAGTTACAACAAAAAAGAGAAAATATACATAGTATGTACTGTGTGCCTCACGGCTGCGCCAAAATGGTCCATTTCAGCATTCATGCCAGACAGGTGATGCTGTCTGACGCTGGTCTTCCAATGAACCTTGAGGGGTTTAGTGACAGACAGAAAACAGTAGCATTATTTCAATCTACACTAATATTATAAGGAGGAAAACTTTGTTTGTTTGTTTGTTTGGTTGTAATGAATAGGCTTAAAAACTACTGGACCGATTTCAAAAATTCTTTCACCATTCGAAAGCTACATTATCCACGAGTAACATAGGATATATTTTATCCCCGTACTTCCACGGGAACGGGAACTATGCGGGTGAAACCGCGGGACGTCCGCTAGTATTAAATAAAAGGAAAACGCGAGAAAGCAATAATTTAACTTTGAATGCGCAAAGCGTTTTTATGTCCTCTCACCGACTCACTGATCAAATAAGCGTTTTAAATTGTTAAAAAGATTGTGTATATATAGCATATATAGTAGTATATATAGGTATACATGATAATAATTTAAAGCGCTTGCTTGTTTTGAACAAATTTAATTAATAATTTCGATATTTACGTACTTATAATTATACTATTTACTACTTATAATTATTGAAACTCACATTCCTGGTAATTATATCATTATGGGGCCCACATATTGAACTTATACCTCCCTCATATATCATCTACCAAGCCTTATCTCAACTACATATGTATATTGGAGTCGGCTTCCAGTCTAACCGGATGCAGCTGAATATCAGTATTTTACTTGGAGCGACTGCCTATCTGACCTCCACAACCCAGTAGGTACTGGGTAACACAATATCCCTTGGTAAGACTGGTTGTCAGACTTTATGAGCCACTGACTACCTGTAACGACTGTCAAAGATTGACAAATGACAGCCGGGACTAATTACAGCTTAACGTGCTAACTAATACCTTCCTAATTAATAATTATATTCTAATTATTTGGAAGTAAATTATTAACATCAGTATTGGCAGTGGAATTATTGAGGTCGGCATAATTAAATGGAGTTGTATGAATATTTCAAATAGATAGAATATAATTATTTGTTGTATTTATGTTGTGGTTTACATGTTTGTGATCTTACGTTTTTAAGGTTTTTTTGTATTTTATTTGGCATGTAAATGTTTTATGTATCTTATAAAAAAAAAACAAAACTACGCAGCTCTTTTACAATATTACTAAATCTTAGGTAGATTGGTGATCTTATCGGTGACAAAATCAAATCAAAATCAAATTTATTTATTTTGTGAACATAAGTAAAAATAGGTGTTAAAAATACATAAAATTCAGAAACTAACTATGTTCCGCCGGTAGGCATACAAAATGCTTATCAAATTTCATGAAATTAAATTAAATCAAAACAATTAAAATCAATAAATGTAAATTAAATCTAAACAGTTTAAGTTAATAAATACAAATTAAATCAAAACTTATAAGATCAATAAATACCAATACAGAAATCACGAAATAATAATTATTAATTACATAAAATGTCAGAATAATGTCAATACAAAACGTTACATGATCCATTAATTCATTTAATTTTGTGAAAAATAGGGTACAGTAACGTTTTATCCATTAAAACATTTGATCCATCCTATGTTCGGCCGAAAGGCACATAAAATCGTGGCACTGGTAGAATCAAATTAATTTATGCAACTACAAAACTCATAAAATAGAAATAGAATGTCAGCAATGTTGTCAAATTAAAAAATATAGTCCATAATGTCAGCAAAAATTAAAATTATAAAGATACCAAATCAAAAAACATAATGTCAGCAAGAATAAAAAGAAAAATAAATTGACAGGTAAATTAAAATGTACAAAAAATATCTTATCAAAATTTATCACTAAGGAATTCATCGACAGCGTAATAAATGCCTTGTCACTCAATAAAAGTGACAGCGATATAGAAAGAAAACTCAATGTTTCTAGATTCTGTCAAAGATTTATAATGCACCATGATAATTAGGTAGCGAAAAAGTGTTAAATAGTGAAAGGAGTATTTTGCATTTATTTAGTATGAATGAGCAAGATAGCTAGAAACGCTTGCGTGGCGATCTAGACTCATTCTCTGGAGTAATTGTGATCAGGGTTGAAAACCAATGGAGGCTTTTGAAGATAGCTTATTATCTAAGGCCCGTTTTCTTTCTTTCTAACTTACTTACGTCTAACTGTCAGGTTTCTATGAACAAAGTTAGATTGAAATATCCCAATATCCACGTCACCTACATACCTGTCTCTTTATTCATAGAAAAATCAAAGGAAGATTTTCTCATGACGATTTTCTTTCGTTTTTATGACGTTTTGTTTTTAACCGTGTCGACAAGCAAAATGTCAAACAGATAGAGATGGCAACATACCGAAACCGAACAGTAAGTTATCGAAAATGGCCGTGAATGGCATTGTCAACAAACATAATCAAAATCATTCTTTGACACGGCATGACAAATTTAAAAAATAAAATAAAAATCCTTTCTATACCGTATTGTAAGCAATTATAATTTAAATAATAATATTCCAAAATGAATTTAAGTTACTTCCGGCATTTGAAAGGGTTATAAGTTCGCAATTTGATTATTAACAGTATTCGATTTGGTTCAATTAAACTTGATAAATTGTTTAAATATTATTTAATGATGAAATATTTATAAAATAACGTAAATTAAATTTAAAAACCATTAGAACCATATGTTCAGGAAATAGTTCGGAGTAAGAATTAATCTCTGGCTCCTATTGGCTTAAAAATTGGCGCGATTCCCCTCTCTTTAGTAAAGTAGACACAGAGCTGTTGAGTAAATCGAATATGGTTTTTGGATTTAGTATCTTTGTAACCGTCGGGCTGTACAGTAAAAATAAAGTGTTTATCCAAGTCTAGTGTGTTTTCTTTCAGTTCAGAAGTGGGATAAATTCACGTAAGTGTTATTTGTTTTAAATTCATTTACTATATTCTATTGTTAAAATGTGTGACTATGCTAAAATATAATAATCTTGCCCATATTGATGGTTAGATTTCATAACTCGATATTAAAATGTGTTTATTTATGCTGTTTCACGAATACATGAGGTATTAATGTTGTGTCAGTTGTGATTACAAATTTTGAGTTGTTTGCCAAGATAGGAATTATAATAATATTAGATACGTTTTATTAAAATAGCGACCATGCATCTCGAACAGGTCTAGTTTATTCCAAATTTGGTGTCGACAGTCGTTGTAATTTGAAATATAGTTACACTATATCGCCATTAGCAGGTGTATGGTTTACATTAGGAATAAAACAATACTTTGAAGATCAGTAGTGGTGCAAATGCATAGTCCATCCAAGCGTTGCTGTAACCTTTCCTTTTATAGTGTGTATATGTGATAGTCTGATTAAAGAATTGTTGTGTCCGTATACTATTTCTGTTGATCAGGTCTACACATGGACAGCAATGATGATAGAAGTTTGGATCAACCGCCGCGGTCCCCATCAGCAGTGTTGGGCAGGCAGAGCCACAAGCGGAGCCGCAACCCCAGCCACATCCAGTGCGGCAGGCAGAGCAGCAGTCACAGTCGCAGGCAAAGCTACAGGCGCAGCCGCAGTCGTGTGCGGAGGCCTGATCATCGAACGCGACGCCTCGAGACGCCGCCGCTGGGGCTGATTGCTTCACATCGGAGCCGCAGCCCAACCAGAGTTCAGCAGGAGGAGCAGCTCAGCAATATTGGCAGATCACGTTCAAGACGCAGCAGGAGTAACATCCGAAATTCTCGGCGAAGCGGGGATCCACGTCGTCACCGAGATACCCATTCGCCGAGCAAAAGTACCAGCGCACGTGAGTCATTTCCCGACATGTTTTCTAAACTTACCGACGTTCTTGATAAAATTTCGAGTAGAGGTAGTGAGCGAATTAGTAACTTTAATGTCGTTCCTGAGTTTGATCCATCCTCGAAAAATCAGAACATAAATAATTGGATACACAAAGTAAACGAAATAGGAAATATATACAGTTGGACAGACCGACAAATTATACATAATACGATACCTAAACTTACTGGCAATGCAAAGCGGTGGTATGAGGGCCTTGCAACCGTTAATTATAGTTGGGTTGAGTGGCAAGAGAAGCTTAAAGCAGCTTTTCCGTCTGATGAAAATTATGGGCAAATGCTTTCGGATATGTTGGACAAAAGGGCAAAGTTTGGCGAATCTTTAGAGGATTACTATTATGATAAAATTGCATTGCTCAATAGGTGCGAAATTAAAGGCAAAAGGGCAGTAGAATGCGTAATCTTTGGCATAGATGATAGGGCCATTAGAATAGGAGCGGAGGCAGCTCAATTTGATAACCCCGACAAACTTTTAGCGTACCTGCGGAATGCAAAAGGCATAGATACTAAAAGGAACGATAACGTGCAAAGAATTTCAAATAAGAAATTTCCAACCAAGGATGAACAACCTGGTAATAATAGACCAGTAAGGTGCTATAATTGCAAAGAAGAGGGTCATATTATTAGTAAATGCACTAAACCAATAAGAAAATGTACAATCTGTTCAATAATTGGTCACGAGTCTAATGATTGTTATCGGAAAAAGGAAGAATAAATATATATTAGCTGTTATTGACGAATTTACGAAGTTTATTATCCTTAAACCTGTTAAAAATACCAAAACTCACACAACTATTTCAGTTTTTAAAGAATATTTCAGTTTGTTCGGTGTACCTTCTCGAATAATAACAGACAGAGGCACTACTTTTACTAGCTCAAAATTTAAAGAGTTTTTGTCAGAAAAAAGCGTAAAACATGTTTTAAATGCTGTCGCTACTCCTCGCGCTAACGGTCAGGTAGAGCGTTATAATAGGACGGTATTAGACTCATTAACGGCCATGACCTTCGGAAAAGATGAGAGTTTATGGGATGAGTACTTACTACAAGTGCAATGGGGTTTAAATAATACAATCAATAAAGCAGTAGGTAAAACCCCAGCTCAATTATTATTTGGGTTACGGTTAGCTGGGTTGACTGAGAGTGGACTGGTTTTACCGGTTCAGGAACATGACGATACTAATATAAGTAATTTTCAAGATATAAGAAACGAAGCATTTGACAAAATTGTACGTACTCAAGAAAAACAAAAGCAAATTTTTGATAAAGCCAGAAGCCCAAAATTCCCCCTCGTCAGTTTGAAGTTGGACAGCTAGTTAGGGTTGAAAGAGAAGTAAGTCAGAAAGGGAAGAGTAAAAAAAATTTAGTTCCAAAATGTCTAGGTCCTTATCGCGTAACCAAAGTCCTACAAAATGACAGGTACGAAGTAGAGGATACGCCTGTAACTAAAAAGAAAGGTAAACAAAAGTATGTAGGAATATTTTCGGTCGATAAAATTTACCCTTGGCTTGTGTATCAGTCGGTGGACGAGAGTAATGATGACGACGATAATAATAATTCTGACATGGATACAGAATATACAGATCAATAGATTGTGAATGTATTGAATTGATTTATTGTAGCGCAGCTATGTTAAGTATTGATCCTAAATGGTTTAGTTAAGAGATTCGCACAGAAGAATTCTTAGTTAGCTTAGAAAGCTTATAGTTTAGATAGTATGGTAGTAATAGGAAAATGCCGGTGACAGGCTAGAACCTGCTAATAAGGTTAGTAGTGTTAGTATGGTTAGTAAGGTGAGGCACCACTAGTTGGTGAGATACTATATGATTCAAGGGGAATCATATGGTTAGTATGGTTAGTAAAGTGAGGCACCACTAATTGGTGAGATACTATGTGATTCAAGTGGAATCATATGGTTAGTATGGTTAGTAAGGTGAGGCACCACTAGTTGGTGAGATACTATATGATTCAAGTGGAATCATATGGTTAGTATGGTTAGTAAAGTGAGGCACCACTAGTTGGTGAGATACTATATGATTCAAGTGGAATCATATGGTTAGTATGGTTAGTAAAGTGAGGCACCACTAATTGGTGAGATACTATATGATTCAAGTGGAATTATATGGTTAGTATGGTTAGTAAAGTGAGGCACCACTAATTGGTGAGATACTACATGATTCAAGTGGAATCATACGGTTAGTAAAGTGAGGCACCACTAGTTGGTGAGATTCAATGTGATAAGTGGAATCACAAGTGAAATTGGTTATTTGTGTTGTGATAATAGATTATATGATTCAAGTGGAATCGGAAAAGTGAAAACTGGTTATTTGTTTTGTGATATGGTTATAAAATGATTCAAGGGGAATCAGAAAAGTGGATATAGTACATTTGTATTGTGGTATGGTTATAATTATTATGATTCTAGGGGAATCAGAAAATGGAAAAAAGTGAATTAGTATTATGATATGGTTACATGATTCAACTGTAATCGGAAAAGTAAAAATTGTAAATCTGATTTGTGGTAAGGTTGTATGATTCAAAGGGAATCAAACGAGTGTGAATTGTGAATTTGAATTGTCAAAAAGAACTCTTTCAAAATGAATTGTTCATGTACTTGGTAGATTGTTACTTACAGATTGTTGATTATGGTATGTTCATGAACCATCTTTGAAAATTTTATGATATTGTTGTTATCTACGTTGTGATATTTCACCTTAATTTTTTTTTATGTAGGTACAGCTCTATTTCTAAAAGTTGCGTGTTTTCTTTTATGTATAAATTTCGCGAGGGCGCGACTTGTTCGTCAGGATGGACGAATGTAAGCAATTATAATTTAAATAATAATATTCCAAAATGAATTTAAGTTACTTCCGGCATTTGAAAGGGTTATAAGTTCGCAATTTGATTATTAACAGTATTCGATTTGGTTCAATTAAACTTGATAAATTGTTTAAATATTATTTAATGATGAAATATTTATAAAATAACGTAAATTAAATTTAAAAACCATTAGAACCATATGTTCAGGAAATAGTTCGGAGTAAGAATTAATCTCTGGCTCCTATTGGCTTAAAAATTGGCGCGATTCCCCTCTCTTTAGTAAAGTAGACACAGAGCTGTTGAGTAAATCGAATATGGTTTTTGGATTTAGTATCTTTGTAACCGTCGGGCTGTACAGTAAAAATAAAGTGTTTATCCAAGTCTAGTGTGTTTTCTTTCAGTATATTGTTTAAAATACGTGCAGGTATTGGTAAAATAAAGTTTTGCTCATTGAATTTGTAAAGGTTTTCCAAAGGGAATGACCGGATTAACCCTTTATAAAGATGAAAAAATCTTTTGGTAATATTTTGGGGACCAACGATAACATTTTTTCAGTAGGGATTTGATAGATTTTGAACTATCGGTCGGCAACCCTTGGCGCGGAGGTTTAAAGAACCCTAACGATTTGTGGGTTCAAAGTCTGCTAAGATATCCATCTGTTATGCTTTCCATTTTTATATTTAATCAATAAAATCAGTATTCTTTGACCCTTTCTGTTCCAAACAGAATGGACTTTGGGCTTAAACCTACTTTATCTTCGTTCTTTAGCAATATTTTTATTAGCTCAGTAACAGATTTCTAAATTACATTCAAATAAGAACCTCATCATCACACTAATAAAAGTCAAATTCCTTTATTCACCATTAAACGAATTTGACGCACAGATGAGCCTTCACACGTTTGGTTAGGTGCGAATCGTGCGTAACATACGGCCGATATCTGTGAGCTCTGAGTTCATTTCAGCATACACTGAAATTCAAACCGGTTTACCTTTAACATCCAATACATGTTACGTTTACAATTGAAATGCTGTTAAATATAGGGCCTTACCATCGCCTCTTTTAGCATCATAATATCACGTCTGGAATTCTAAAAGGTAGTAGGTGTACCCACAGAACATATAAAAGAAGTTAGAAAGGCCTTGTGGGTGAGGCAGGCGCGCTGCTCATATTAGTTAACGCTCATATGTCAATCGACCAACAGTCGCGCTTTTGTTGTGGCAACGTACGAAGCGTGTGTGAGTGCACGTCAAGCACAGTTTTTGCGATAGTGTGACAATTAATAGCAAGCTCACGTACTTATGGATCTCTTGCTTGTAGTTGAGTTAAAGAGTGAAAAACAAGCGGTGTAACGCGTTCTAATACAATCGCCAGCTATGTTTATGTTCAAGAGCTTGTTGCCATCAATCGGGCACAAATTCAGAGTCCGTGACTGCTACTAAGAAATTCCTGAAGGAACTCGAGAATAGTTAGCCTAACCTAGGAATCGCACAATTTATCTCGCGCCCAGCAGTCGCCCTTATGACCACCAGACCGACATTGGGGCCTTACATCACTTCTTCCAGCATTGTTACCTACCTTTATATTACTCCAGTGCGGGATGGACATGGCGTCACATAGCTCCATTTGTTTCACACACCGGATATTAAAATAATAGGTACTGCTTTAACAGTTGATGGTAGGCCCCCAATTTATTTTATCGTGAAACTGACCTCCGACCGATAATTACCGTTGATTGGGTTTTCTGTGTTGTGGGTGCCAATTGCCAATGAATTAAACATACATTCGAGCTTCAAACCAATGCCTGCAAGCGGACAAATATGACGTGGTCGGGCGTGGGGGTCAGCTAAACGTTTTTAGAGACATTTATAACGAATGTTATTAGCTACATTTAATTAAATTAAGTTGTTGACAATGATATGCATGCTCGCAAGGCGTTGGCGGGTGATCTTACTTCTTCTACTGCAAACTATAATATTATTAATAAATATAATATTTATCTAAATAGTTTGCTGCTTTAATGATTTTCTAATTTAATTATGATTTATATTGTACCTAATTCTTTTATTTAATTATAACTATGATTGAGTGTACATTTTCGATACAGTGTAAAAATTGTTACGGAAACAAATGAAATAAAAAAATTAAAAATGTAAATGCGTGAGTTTGTGAAGATGGATGTATGGTAATCTTTCACGCAAAACTCCTGAATGAATTTTAATGTAACTTTATGGTAATGTAGATTATACATCCGAATAACATACAGGCTATAATTTATAAACAAATTCTCTGTAAATAAAATGAACTTACGTTGGCGAAGCCGTGGACAAAAACTAGTACCTACTTGTATATTTTCAGTAGGTACCTACGTAACAAAAGGTTTTCATAAATAAAGCCGCGTATCCGTTTCTGATTCCGCGTATTGGATAAATATGAACTTCTATGACATATCTTGCACCATTGTACATTTCATGCTAGTAGACAAAGC
This sequence comes from Xestia ashworthii, assembly GCA_950022955.1. Taxonomy (NCBI): domain Eukaryota; kingdom Metazoa; phylum Arthropoda; class Insecta; order Lepidoptera; family Noctuidae; genus Xestia; species Xestia ashworthii. The sequence goes on along the minus strand of OX465558.1, from coordinate 23,738,858 downwards.
TGTTTAGGCTGTGCGTTTTCGAATTCGAATGGAAGATTTTTATTAAGTGTATCTTTGCTACCAAGTAACTCAAATGTCACTCAAATACTTTCCACCATTGACCTTAACCGTAGTTATTGTGTACGAAACCAGATGGCGTTGGTTCTGTCATAACTTCTCACTATCCATCAATCATTTCTTACATTTTGACTTCAAAAGAAAAAAAACAAAAAAGCTTTCTTTGGATGGGAAATGAGAGTGCTACGTGCTCTCAAGATAAATAAATGAAATGTCTGTCACTTCTTGGATCGAGACTCGCTTGACATTAACTCGATGCGAAGACACTCAAAAAATAAGAAGAAATTGGAAACTATATTGAATGGAAATTGGATACCTACATATTTGGAGGCTTATCGCGGTTGACACACAATTGAATGAAAGAATATAAGAATTGAGTACTATTAATATAATAACGCTACAACTCCAACCGTCTTCGATATGAGTAATCGCGTTAGGCACCGTTCCCACAATGTCGTGGCGAATAACTTATCGTTAGTTTTTAGTTGGCAAAAGTCATGGATGACAGTTATCGTGTCGTCCTGTATGTAGGGTTGCCAACTTTTTTTACAAGAAATAAAGTATCTTCTGGTATATGAAGAATATTAAACAGTATTTTAGAAAAATGAACAGTATTTTATTTATTTGTTGTTTCAAATACATATTTTTAGAGCTTCTCGCACAACTTATTAATTAACCTTCTGCAATATTATAGTTAAGCATTTTAGTTTTCCTTTGTTTTTAATTTGTTTTAACTTGCTTTTAATTTGGGTAATCATATTGTTTGATTCTGAATACTCTCACTCGTTATCGCTGTAAAAGCTGATTCTATCCTGGAGGGGGGCCTGGTGACCTGTAACACAGGTTTTTTCTAAAAACCTACATCAGGCACCAGTCTCTCACAACGGTTGGATACAGCATATTATATGACATTATTTTGTTAACATTAATTCTAAGTCAACTTTGTGAGAGAGAATAAATGATTGAAATTGAATAACAATTTTTTTTTAAAACTTCATACGCCTCACCACAATTATTATAACAGAAATTAAAATAAATGAGTTCATTTTTTATTAAATTTATATTTGCTCTATTTCTATCCTCCCGCCACTTAGCATTCATTACTGAAAAAACTCTTTCAGGAAATGCTGAGGTGGCGATATTTGTGTGAGCTTCTAAGTATAACACATAATAATGTGTTTGCCTTTGATGCTGAAAACGGTATTTTGTATACTTCGTTTTTGTTCAACAGTAAAAAGTATAATTTAGTTAAAAACAGTATAGGTAATACTGTTTAAAACAGTATAGTTGGCAACCCTACCTGTATGTTTTTAAATGGAGGCATTTAAATACACAAGCTGTGACACTTAAAACTACACGATTATCTGTCGTCACGGCATAGTGGGAACGGGGCTTATACGTTTCACTCTAATATGAATTCATATATTGAAATTGTTTATTGAAATAATTGAAATACAAAAATATTCACAATACGGCCTTAAAATTATAGGTATACAAAAAATTGGATTCTACCTGAACTAGGAATAAACCTGTATCTCAGGTAACTCACTCAAGTGCTTATCTATATGTCACCGTAAAATTGTCAAACATGTTAGATTGTAATCTCTCTAGCGATATTGTAAACTCTCGAAATATTGTCAACTGAACATACGAAAGTACGAGTATCTCTGCCCCCATAATCGGGACTTGGGGCACCCCCCCGTTAGGTTAGTTAGGTTCCTTTAAAACCTGCACTCGGAAATAGGGGCCCCGCGAAGCAGGGCTCCGTCGACTACGCTTTTTAGGGGAATATAAAGTGTTTTAATGTTAGGTTATATTAATCGGTATTTCTCAGGAATGGTGCATTATCTTTTCACGAGAGTGGTACCATTGGGCAAGGGGGACCCCTCCTTCCCTCCACATCGCGTGAGTTGGCTACCATCGCATGCATTTCACGAAAAATAATGCGTTTTATTGTAAGCAGTACGTTCGTTTGACAATATTTCGAGAGTTTGATCTCTAGTTATTTTACAATCTAACGTGTTTGACAATTTTACGGTGACATATACACATTATCTAAGATTCCATAATCAAATAACTTGTAAATGCATTATAAAACATATGACATACGGGTATCTATCGCGAATTTACCTTTAATTTAATCCCGACGTTTCGACCGGATTGTACCAGCAGAGACTGAAGTATTGGAGGTACCGCGACAGCAAAGTGAGGGCGTTTATTCAACTACCCTCACTCATCTCCATAAATGTTACCTAATTAGGGCCGGTTCACACTAGGACAGCACACTACACTAACAGTGTCCGTATATTGAGGCGATAACTCAAACTAGAACTCAAATGGAGTTGGGCAGGACAACACAACACGCAGTGAAGGCAGGTTGAGTAACAACCGACAGAAACCCGACCCCCGGTGACCGAGGTGTATCCAAGGACTGGAAATGTGGCCGTCTGGTGAAGAAGTATGAACCCGACAGTGGGTAAAATGGGGCTACGGATGATGATGATAACGCTAAGTTGAAGTTACTCTTGACAGTCTAGACATGGGTAAGTTGTTTTCGAAGTTTTTCGTATTTCTACGATGACTTTTAATGAAGTCCTCAGAGCTGGAACGGTTTTGGGCGCATATTATGTATACGCATCCAATTCATTTTCCTGATACCAACGTTACCACTGATAGAAGAGCACTTTGTCTGGGCTTTCAGGAAACAGTTGCTACCTTTTCTCATCATCTAAAGTAATATTATAAAGAAAGATTTGATTTTTGGTTTGTTGTGCAAGCAAATTAGCCGTGCTATCATAATTTTAGCGACCAAGTCACCTAGTTTTAATTATAATAATACCAGACTATTACTGGCCAGACTGTTGTGCAAAGGCCTCTTTTCAAACAAAGAAGGTACGAGCATTGATCGCCACGCTTAGATGGGTTGGTGATTCTCAAAATAAAAACCGGCCAAGTGCGAAACCGTTCCGTACCATTGTCTAAACAACCTTAGACAAAACGGCAAATAATCACGTTTCCTGTATGGGGAAACGTGATTATTTATTTATTATTATTGTTATTTTTTTTTTGTATAGTTAAACATTAATTTTATTTTGTTTTTTATTTTAGTATTTGTTGTTATATCAGCAATAGAAATACATCATCTGTGAACATTTCAATTATCTGGCTATCACGGTTCATGAGATACAGTCTGGTAACAGACAGATAAACAGTTGGAATCTTAGTAAATAAAAGAAAAAAAAATTGAAACTATTTATTTCTCATGCAATCATAAATTTATAATACATCCAAAATAACGCCCAATCTTTCTATTGCAAGATTATGTGCGCTATTAATAGGGTCCCGTTTTAACCCTTTGAGTATACGGAACTCTAAAATATAATACAATTTTTTCACAAAATAAATTATTTGTAAGTACAAAATTCTTTAAACGCACCATAACACTATCCCACAATTTCTAAACAGAAGCGGACTTACCAGGGAATTTGCAAATATATGATCAAATTCTATCGGGTTTCCATCTCATATTTACTGCACATACTGCAACAATATATGTACATATCCATCTAAGCGTTTCCTTGCGCGCATCTCCGAGGACTCTACATAGCTCTATTAAAGGAGAGTCTGCCTCCCGGGCATCGATAAACTCTATAACGGCTCTATAATAGTCGTTCCCTACGAGACTATCAATTCCTTTGCTGCGGAGTGTAGAGCAAGCGAAGAACATTTTAGAAAGACTTTATTCCCTAGTAGCATTTTTTGTTGGCATTTAGTTGGGCCACATACCTCTGGTTAGTTGGCAAATGCATACAATTGGCGGGCAGTTTGCGGGTTGGGCCCAAAACTGATGGCCTACGTGGATTTGCCTACGAAGGCCCAACTTGCGATGGGGCCAACGTGGATTTGCCTACCACCAACCAACCAACTACTACCAATGTGTACTACCGAGCTAGTAGTGTTGAACTAATAACCTTGTGTGAACACTAATAGGGTTGAAATAAAACCAAATTGCTTTCTGATCTAAGGCGCGGGTCATATACAAGTGGCGTATGGCGCTGGCGCGTGTGCGGGTACGCGGGGGGCGAGGCAGTAGCAAGTAGCGGCGCCACTTACTCGGCGCCACCGCCATACGCCGTACGCCACTCGTGTTTGTCCGGCTCCCAAGCTGGTGATATATTTACTAAAATTCACTTGAACCCAACCAAATCGTGGTAACACAACGATAGCGACTTCTAATTGGACTACAACGCCATCTATCGAGGTTGGGGTACAACTTTTGAACCTTTACGATATTATCATTACGGTTTCGGCATGAACATACCGCCCACCAAGGACATTTAGTGACGGAATGTCCTTCTTAAATTATCCTTAATTTTCAATTTTGCACTTTGTTTACTATATAAACCATAAATCTCAAATATAAATAAAAATATAAAAAATATATTTCGTAAATCTAAGAGTTACTAAGAGTTAAGTGAGTACTAGTAAGCTCATACTGGGTGTACCAGTATATACGTATCATCCCTAACAGGCCCATTGAAAGGTTTAAGTTGGACCGATGTTAGTTGTTATCATAACTTAAATCCCTACAAAAAAACTCCCAACAGTAGGAATAGAAGCAGCAGGCCCGTCGTTAGTTGGCCCAATGTTGTTTTAGTAATTTAAATCCCTACAAAAATCTCCCAACAGTAGGAATAGATGCAGCAGGCCCGTCGTTAGTTGGCCCAATGGTGTTATAATAACTGAAATCCCTGCAAAAATCACCCAACAGTAGGAATAGTAACAGAAGGCCCTTTGTTGGCTATTCGTTGGGCAAATAGTGCATGTTTATGACAATGGGCCTATTTTAAGTTTAGGTTGGCGGAACAACTAACCGTCTGCCAATACATTCCCAACTGTTGGCATAAGGAAGCCAACGGCAATTGCTACTAGGGTTCTTTTATGTTGATGTTTCTTGATCGGGCTAGCAGGATGTTAAGTTCTTGTAGGTATTTGAAAGTAAAAAATTGTATTTATAGACTTGTGCAATTACTTAAAGAATACAAACTTAGTATAAATAATATCCTTATCCAGCTTAAAATAATATCTATTTTTTATATAATTTGAAGATTAATTCCATAAGAAGAACTATGTATTGTTTCATCTCCAAAAACAGAATCCCTTATTTACTTATGACGAGAACTGATAAACAAACAAATAACAACACACACAAACAACAAACTCACACACAAACAAATAACATCAAATACTATCAATATTTTATGATAGTTTTTAATAAATCACAACTTATCTTCTTAATATTTTAAAATCATGAGTTATTACTTTAAACCGTGTATGGTAATCTCATTTTAAAGTGATCAAGGAAAAAATTAGTAGGAAGCGCATTATCTGTTTGCAGATTTCAAGCGCATTTTATAAAAACATTGCCATGGACTATACGGTTATTTCAACACTGTTGCTGTTGCGTGCCTGTCTGTTTATTACCTCTCGATGTTTTAACCGCTGAACGGAATTTGATGAAAAGCACACTGGATTTGAACGAGCATCATTTGTACAAACGATATTTTTTCACCCATGCACACACGCGAATGCAAGTTTTGCTGACAAAAGCCAGTGATATAATAAATTTCTATATTTGAGACAGTACGGCCTACACATACTGGATGCAGATAAACTCATTACGAAGCCGTGAACCAAGCATTCTTTGCAAAAATCATTGCTGGGAAACGACTTTTTTTTGGGGTGAAATATCATGTTTTGCGGTATAACTCAATGTTACACACTCAAAACATTGCGCTGATGGGTGGGTTGAACAGTATGTGGGTTGTGGAGGTGTTTAAGATAAAAGTCTAATAATTAAAAACTTGTATCTCTAAAAGAGAGCAGCGGTGGCCCAGAGAGCAGCGGTGGCCCAGAGAGCAGCGGTGGCCCAGTGGTGGCGGCCCCGACTTACGTTCAGTAAGTCGTGGGTTCGAACCCAGGCAGGCGCGCATTACTTTGTGGGATTTATTACATCACCGCTGCTCTCATAACGGTGAAGGAAAACATCGTGAGGAAACCGGCATGTCCTAGAACCATAAATTCGAAGACATGTGACATCTACTAATCCGCACTGGGCCCGCGTGGTGGATTATATAGCCCATTCCCTCTCATAGAGAGGAGGCCTGTCCCAGCATTGGGAACATTAATAGGCCGATGATGATTATGATGACGATCTATAAAAAAATTGTCAAAAAGTTGGAACTTTGACACCGTAACGAGGAGAACAAGTTCCGCTCGGCTTCATTAAGAGTTGTTTTACACCCTTTAATGTAAGAACGTCTTAGGTATATGTCTTACGTACGTAGGTATCTAAAACCTAAATCATTACAAAAACACAATTTTACCAGAAATACCTGACGGAATTCCGACTCTAATTCCCTCACACTTTATATGCTTAAATCCCTTTCACATAATACATCAATAACGTTTAAAATCCCCTGGCTGCCTGTGATAGATCGCTTACGGGCGACATTAGACCCTTCGTTTATCTCCGTTACCCTTCTTCTTTTATTCTAGAATGTTGAAAGCGTTTTACATTACTTAGTATTTGTTTTGGTGATTGCTCTGAGGTACGAAATCCGTTGTTTCTAAGTCAAATCTAAAACATTTCGGTAACAAGGTTTTGATGAGTTCAATGTGCGTTTTATTTTGGATTTTATACATGGATAATGGAAGCGAATTGATCTCTCTTTTAGGTTATAAATTACTGCACGCAAAGTAGCGAAGACAAAAAGGCATGTTAAAACTAACACCAGTTTCTTGTTATATCAATCCAATTCACGAAATAATAATTCACAAATTTTTACCAATAGCACCAATATTATAGTTTGTCAAGTACCAAATGACTCTTGGATCGCTGTGGTTCTGGTTACTTTAGATTCTATTTAGTTTTAAATGACTAGTTTTGACAAAAGAGGTTATACTAGCACTAGTAAGATTCAGATTAATAGTGCTGGTTGTATATTAGTCTAATATAATGACAGCAACCATAATCCATGAAAAAAGAAACCGTTATAAAAAGCCTTAATGGCATCTGAAAATTATTTTGAAGGCAGGTGGCCAGTGATTATCACATAATGGTAACTTATGAACTCAAAAAGAGGTTACATAGGAAAGTAAGTTAGTAAACATGACAGATGAATTTGAATTTTAGAACTACTCGAACTAGACCGGCTAGAATATAAAAAGCTCCTTGCTGTAATTTTTAGGCTATTACCCGATTATCACTACGATTTAAGTACAAATAACATTAAAAAACGCTACTTGATCCACCTTTCTTTACCTTTCATACCCAGATCATTCTATTTCTGGCACAAAAAGAACCATACACTCGTCGAGTTACCCATTCAAACAGCGTCCCATTCAAAAAACCTTTAACAAAGTTGGGCCATACTTCTTTATTTAACTTGAGTCTTGTCTAAATTCAGTCGGAGTATACAGTGTAAGCTTTTAGCTAGATTAAAACAAGACTTCCCTTCAATATTGCTTAGCGGGATTCCGGACTGGTGTACAGTCCTTTCACGGATATATTACTTTGACTGTAAGTTACAACGAATGTGTGAACAAAGCCGTTTAAGAAGACGTGTGTAACGAAATCATTATGTCACGCTTAAGTTTAACTCTCTCTTAGGCCACGTATGCACTGACATATGGCCTAGTGAGTAAGAATTTTCACATCTTGCCGCATTGCGCGCTTGGCGCCTTAGCTAGCAACTAGACTATGCACTTGCCAGTGCGTACGTAGCCATATCTTATACAAAAGTCTGTAAAAGCTTATCTGTCCCTATTAATAAAAGTATCTGTATTTAATACTACGATCCTAGTTTACTCGTACTTTGTTCAAAACCCTTCACTTATAAGTTAGCATCACTGTCGAAATTGCACGAATTAGCATTTCTTTTTTCAGGTTGCTGTCACTGACAAACCTGTCAAAATGACAGCCATCTTTAGAGTTGTAAAAATAAGGAAGCCTGTCAAAATAACAATAATTCTTATGTTTTTTAAAATAAGTTTGTTGTCGGATTGCAGCCAGCAATGGCAAAATAACTGTGAACGAACCGTACTGTTTTATTGCTGCGGTAGATTATTGTGTAGTCTGTGGTCGTAATAATAGGAAACCACGGATACAAGTTATTAACTTGGTAGTTCCTGCATTTGATGCGTTGTTATGTAATGTGCGGTGTTAGGTGCGCGGGAATATGATTGTGATTGCGGTTTGTTTGTAATTATAAAATAAAATATCGTTTTTGCTACGATAATCAAAAATGGTTTGTTACTTTAACATTTATTTTACTGAATTCTGCCTCGCCTTAAGGCTTCGTTCACGGCCTCGTACGATTCGACTTGCAAAATGTTGTTGTTAACGCAAAAGCGTTAGTACCGCGGTGGCTAGTTAGATGCTTTAAGCAACCTTTTCGTTTTGTTTGCTCCGCAGAGGCTGTCGCAGGACGCGTGCTGTGCCGCTTAAACTTAAAGTTCGTGGCCGAACAGTAAAAATGCTTTGAAAATGTCACTCTTGTCTTCACTTCGCGTTCGTTAACGTACCGACTTAAACTCGTTTCAATAATTTTGACATGTTCAACACTTCAAGAAGACAAACACAAGCCATTCAGTCGTAAACCAATTCACAAATTAAAAACCAATTTATTAATTCGAAACGTATCAATAGCAATTAGGCTGAGCACTGACTGAGCAGTCAATGTCCTGCACCGAAGCGATGCAGGGGAGCCCGCAGTAGTTATGTGCTGCAACCCATTGTGGTTCACGGCCGCAGAGTATTGGAAACATGAAGTGATGAACTAGTTAAGTGAACTGTGAACCGTCAGGCGTCTGATCAAATACCGAGTGTAAGCAGACTCATCACGAAGCCGTCAACCAAGCATTCTGTACATCAAACTAAGTAACTTTACGCAAAAAATATTACTGCGAAACTTTTTTGGGATAAACAATCATGTTTTGTGGTAGAACTCAATGTAACGGACTCAAAACACTGTGGTGTTGAATGGATTGAATTGATTTATTTATTTTATAAAAAAAAAAACCAGCCACAAAGATGGAACTTTTACCCCCAATATCTCCGTAACTAGAAGGTTCCCAGGCATGGTGTAGAACAAAAAAATTATCGCAGAATGATAGGGACGTACTTTAAGAGTCTTTTATCACCCTTATATGATAAGCAAGTAACTGAACTAATTTAAATTGATGATAATATTTGTACGCCAAATGGCAAAACATAGAGCACATAATGTAATGTAACATCTAACAGACTCTGACTACCAATGTTGACAAATAAACATTCTGATTCTGAGTCTGATTCTGATAACTAGGTTATATTCATTTCAATTGTAAATGTAGGTTATCAATTAATTAGTTCTCTGTTGAGGTGATCTTGATACAAAAATATAAAAAGTTGAAAGAAAAGATGAGATGGATTGTGTGACGACTGAGGTGACAGAGAAGGCGTTTGACAGGGAGAATGGAAGAAGTAAACGTGTAAACGTGTTGCAACAACACAAAATGCAACAAGGGAATTAAGATGATGATGTCGTCTTGATAGGTGATGGATACGTCATTAAAGAATAAGCCAAGTTTTGTCTAACAATAATAACAAAAAAAAAAAAATATCTATCAAAAAAATTACAAATCTATTTAGTCCGTCAGTTAGAGGATTGAAAAATAATGGACACGTATTTTTTGTTTTTTGTAAATCAATGAATATTGACAAAGATAAAACGCATTAAAACTCGAGAATGGGGACTCGTGACGTCAGAACTAGCTAAAAATTATGCCTAGGCGTGACGTATTGAGAATTTTAATACTCGTGAATTTTACGTAATAAAAGAAAAATACGGGTAAAATACTTTTTAATAATCTACCTGACGGACTAATTAGATTTTTTTGTCGTCTCCCCTATTATTGCTTCTACATTTTTTTTAAAACAAGTGTATATTAAAAACTTTTTTAGTTTTTATTTTTCACTTTTTAGTGGTTCACACGTGCTTACTCCTGCACAGATTAGAACTGGTGTAAACAATAGACAGACATGAGATTTCAGCAATCCCAGTACATTTGCTATCATTTATTGAGGAGTTCCGTTGCCTATCTCCGAAGTTCTTTATTAGATATTCACCAAATTGAAATGGGATCACTTCAAGAAAGTACGCTTCCTAAGACTACCCAAATCGCTTCTGGTGTGCCTATAAAGTTTGAAGAGTTCTCTATATATATCTCCAGGATCCCATCATCATCCTGACTTGATGAATATGGGACAACCTGGGAAGTATACCCTTTTAAACAATAAAAAAAAAGATCCAGTCATCTTCTAGTAATCGGGGAACATTGAATTGAGAACCTCCTCTTTTTTGAACTCGGTTAATAACGACGTGATAGTAGGATTGTTAGGTGACTCAAATATCCGGATAGCCTATAAAAGGTTCGGCCGAGTATTGTTAATTTGCTCCTAAAAATTTAAGAGTTCCTTTGTCATGGATCCCATAATCAGAAGTAATCAGAACCTAACCAAATTCTCATCAAACTACCCTTGAAGAACGTCTTTTCCAATAAAATAAAAAAAACAATGCATGTCACGGTAATAGGCTTATCCCCAATAAATGGAACTTAACACACCTAACTGTCGAAATCTGGGTGTATTGTACACTTCTGCATACCCCCTCAGAGCATAAAGGCGTGATGTTACGTAATAATGTTGTGTAAACAATAAACAACCAAGCGATTGCAGCAATCACTGCAGATTTGCCGTCTATTTTTGAAGAGTTCCATTTATATCTCCGAAGATCAGCGTCAGATCACCAAAAAAAGAGACCACACGGGAAGCACCAGCTTTCAAATAAAAAAGAACCATGAAAATCGGTTCGGTCATGAAATGCAGTCGATTTGAGAACCTCCTCTTTTTGGAAGTCGGTTGAAAATGTACAACAGGTAGACGGGTTTTCTGTTGCAACCAGTATTAAAGTACAAAACCGTATGGCAAACGTAGTGACAACTAAATTGGAGATGGATACCTTTTCAACCCTTCTTTGTGCCAATTAGCACTCCATCTACTGTGAGCTCCTTGCCCAGGTGAAGCCGGGTGCGATTTATGTGCAGTGCCGGTGGTCATGCGGAACCGAACCACAACTTTGTGGTGAGGTGGAGCAGGTGAAAGGTAATTGAGATTTTTAATTAAATGTATATTGTGCGGGTTGAAGAAGTTAATTAAACTTTGTTTGGAACTTACTTTCGTGTAGCTGGTTTCTTTGTCCTAGTTGGAATGCTCCTGTGTAAGACCGTATCATTGAAAGTAATTGCTTGTTTTCTAGTCTGATAAGACTACTTTCATAAGAATTGACGCATTTGTAGACATATCAAAACATAGTATGAACCAACAGTTCTTAACGATACAGCCCAAACAATAGAATCAGTATTTTCAAAGAAACTGGGCATAATATCGTAAAAATCGAATCAAACAAAACTATTTAATTCACAATCAAAACTGCTGCCACCAAAAAATCACGGAAATACGAAGCAAAATCTGTACAAAAACCTTTTCCGCATGTTTATTCTACGACTGAATTCTCATTACTGACTCGAAACAGCCGCGAACCGACAAGAAACTCATTTATTACTCGCAGCTTACAAAGCATCGCAAATATAAATATTTCGCCAGTTAGTCGGAGTCCGGAGTGCACAACTGCAAATCTCCCACCGAGGCGTCACAAAGCAAATAAAGATAAAAGGTCGAATCTATACCATGAGCAAAACCAAGCGCGCGCACATTCAGAGTGTAAAAACCCATCACATACTCGTAGCTGTCATTTAAGCATTCTATAGGTACATAGAATTATGTAAGAATGAGGAAAAATTATTGCTGGTAACCGACATTTTTGAGTCTGAAAAATGGTTTTATTGTAGTGTGCATACACGTATACTGTGCTTATGGGCAAGCCACGGTACAGAGGTCATACATTTAGTCAAATTTCCATAAAAAAAGTGTAAAATAATAGATTTGACGATCAATAGCTCGATAACTAGAAGGTTTGTAGGTATGTTCCTTCAGATTCGTTAAGTGTCTTTTTGCACCCATTTGCAGACGCGTAGGTTAGGTACATACAGTGATGTAAAGCCGTTTAGTGTAATCGTCAGGCCAGCCCGCGAAATTCAAATTTTCTTACGTTTTTTGCAGGCCAGTTATAGGTTGTATGTTGATTAAATTAAGATTCGTGGCTGTAAGACGTATGTAGTTACAGAATTATAATCATCAATACAACTCTCCAAGTTCATAAAAGTCGATGGAATGACTTTTTCATGAAATAGCCACTCAATCGACCAAGTTGAAAATTCTAATTTCGCTGGCTACCCTGGACCATTTACCATAAGCAAATGCCAGTCGCTGTTGCACTTGTCTGCGTTATCGTCCTCTGTTTAGAACTTGCCTTCTGTATCTAACAAGTTAGTTGGTGGAGGCACAGAGACCACCTCGTTCGCGCATCCCGAATGAATCGCTCGCATATGCATCCCCCGTGTTTGCATTCTTGGTAATGTGTAACAGGGTTTTCGAGCTAGAATCGTGTTAGAATGAAGGTTTTATTGCTCTAGTGTAGGTAGTCACGATTGCAAGCATACCATGACATAATTATATCAGCCTAAGTCAGTTGGGACTGTCTTAGGCTAATTTAATTTTGTACCGGCATGACCTTAAATTAACGATACTAAACGATTGATCAAAATGCTGAAAATACAAAGTTTAAAAGTATTTGATAAATTTTGGTGTCAAACCAAACCAATGTTTTGTGCAATATTGCTTCTCGCATGAGTAGGAGGCATAATCATATTATTCTCTTGCACGAGTGACTGCAAAATACCATCAATTTTTTTCATGGAATCTCGCTTCAGTAGAATTATAACTGTTTACACGGGTTTTTTTTTTTATTTGAATAACATTTTGGTTCCAGGAACAAATGACGAATAAAAAAAAAAAATTTTTATCATAATGTTGTACTCAGCGTATTATTTTTTATTATAGAGAGTAATGCAATTAAATTAAGGCAGTTTTTTTTTGTTTGCTTGAACTGTCGCACTCCTAGGCTAAGGGTAAGCCCCCATCCCGTCCACTTTTCTCGATGTTGTGCTTCTAATTTGTGAGGAATTTACCGCTTTGCAACGCTAATTAGTTGCCCAGCAACATACTACCAGTTTATATGAGTGATTTGGTCAAATATCTTTATTTTCTACTGTTGCATTAGTATTATATATGTCCAGATCGTCCAGTGAAGATAGCTCGCCACGCCACAAAGGGTCGAAGCTGTGACGAGGAAAACAAGGGCTTTTTGTTTTCCTCGTCACAGCGATATTTTTTTTTCTAGACCATACCTGGGAACCTTCTAGTCACGGAGATATTGGGGTTCAGAGTTACAACTTTTTCACAAGTTTTGCTTAGTGTGGCACTAGGTGGCGCTGTGTGTTAATGTCCAGCGATATTTGTTTTATTTATTTATTTTAAATGCAAGTTCTTAGTACTTTACTTTAAATACCTCCATGACCCTTTTATTATTCAATGCATCAGAGTTGAATGCGTTTCATTGTGATTTACCGTGAAATGTTTTTTTACCCAAAAAAAAAAGTAGTTTCCCAACAAAAAAAAATTGAGCAGGGTTACTCAGTTTGATGTACAAAATGCTTGGTTAATGGGTTCGTAAAGAGTCTATTTACACCCTTGTGTACATAGGTTTTTACGGTCTGTGACACCTGGTTTTAAGAAAATGCTGAATTCTCTTACTGAATACTCCTTGATAAGACTGGATGTTAGACTTTTAGGAGGATTCAGATTTTTAGAAACGACAGCCAAAGCTATTAAGCTAACCGGCAAACTTCTAAACAGTTCGTTTTGATACAAGGGAAGAAAACAATTTACTACGTATTTTTAGCACAACTACAAGCATTTTGTTCAGTTAAGCGAAACACACACGATGTAATATGACTCGACCTTGCCTACATTGTGCACCGAGCCAGCAGCGGCCCAGATGAATTGTTTACGAATAAACTCGGCAACTCGTCAAGTCGTACGCCATGTTTGTATAACGAGGCATTTTTGGCGAGTGTAGCCATGTCCTTACATTGCTGATGTATGCCACAATTTAATGCATGGCTTGACCAGGTACTCAACTGAACTAAACGAAAACATAATGCCCAAAATAATTATTGCGATATTTTTTTTTTATTAATATAGAAATAAATAAAATTACACTAAGTGAAAACTGAATCTCTTCTAAAATCACTTATTGAGCTGTGCCCGACAGGGTTCATGTGATCTAGTTATAAGTTTACCACCTAAGAATACATGTGGAATGCAATAAAGTATTGAGTGTTGAGTATTGAATTAAAGAACTCGCAACCGCATGGCTACGTGGAGCTGAGAAGGCGTCACTTGAGAAGTCGAAAGAGATGTAACGCGACATCCAAATGTTCAAGCAATGTTTCAAAATCCAAGCAATGTTCTACTCAAATGCATCTATTTAGCTAACAAAGTATATCTACATCATCATCTGCTTAGCCTTTTCCCAACTGTGTTGGGGTAGGGTTTGGTAAGACTGGTTGTCAGACTTTTTTGGCCACTGACTACCTGTAACGACTGTCAAAGATGGATAAATGACAGCTGAGACCAACAGCTTAACGTGGCTTCCGAGGCACGGAAGAAACTCGGTATGTAACCACCCAGTCACACATACAACCAACCACAGACCAACCTAGGCAAGCACGTCTTAACCTAAAGATCGACCCGAGCGGCTGTTATTATTTAGCCACGAGCTCCTCTAGAGTTTATCACAAATAACAAACAAATTAATTATTCTTATCCGATTCCGATTAACATGCTCATTTAACCCCAGAATGCTTTAAAAAGACCTAAATTTTAAGCACGATTCATTGTTCCCATAAATAACTCTGCCTGCCTCACGAGCATGCCTTGTTCACACAGCCCGAATGAATCGTTCACGGATACATAAGTAGGCTTACATTGCGAGGCATTCTTGGCAAGTGTATCACTGGCCTTAGCTTGTTAATTACGGTTTGGTTTAGTGTTAGCACTAGCTTGCATTGTGAACACTGAACAGTATAGTGTATGGGCGAGTTTACACGTTAGCTATACTGTATGAGCGAATTTAGCCGTTAGTTGCAAGAGAACATTGATGATTAAATTAGGCCGAGCCAGAATATTATCAAGCTCTTGGAATGTTACCCGTCCGTTTATTGAGCGGTTATATCGCTAACCATGCTCAACGGTGACGCTGTTAAGAATAAACTTTGTCAAAGTCAACTATAAGGTTTAGTTTGTTTCAATAACACATATTTATGTCCAAAACAATCTTCATTGAAAAACTGATTTAGAGAATGAATGTGTATGATTTCTCAGTAATTTCTCAGTAGCATCCACGGAGTCTAGATTTTGCACGATTTATTGACTTAAACATAACTGGCGAAGTATGGGGTTATTATTAGGTATACCCCTGCCACAACCACCACCACTACCTGCAACTTCGTGAATAATAGGAGCGATGTTTATGATTCAGTATAGGTACACTTCTTCTTTACCCGTCGAGAAAAACCGGCGTGATGATATGTAATTTAGATTAATCTAGTCTAGAATTTGAATCCTGACTTAAACCATAACAGCCTAAACTCTAATTTACCAAGACATCAAACTCACTCATTGTCAACCTCCAAAACTCAAACACAGACATAAAACTAATAGCCAACCTCCTTGCAGTAAATGAGGTCATGATGCGTGCCCTCTGAAATATGTGTGAAGTCACTCGCAGGCCGCATAACGAATGAAGAGGTGAGGTTCAAAGAGGTCAGGTTAAAAATGAGCATGGACCCTCCCATGGCGCGACTTATAGGCGAAATTAAGGAGGGAACAGTCATTTATTCGGAGACCACTGAGTTACGACAAAGGTCGTGAGGGTACTTAGAATTAGACCCTTGAAATGCCAACTTGCACTGTAAGCGTGGTGATCAATGCTTGCTCATTTCTTTTTGAATGAATGGACAGATTATTGGCTGGCTTTATTTATATTGGAAACCAGAATATACGGAAAAGATATTTAATTATAAAATCCAATGAAGGGAAATAACAGCTGAAATGCTCGAAATTTCACTTTATGAAATTACAATGAGTGGGCCTAGCAGATTAAACTTAAATTCGAGGGTTTTTTTAAATTAAATGTATTGATTTCGCGCGATTTAAATGTTAATTCGTATTTTATAAGGGCTAAATACTTATTTTCCTTTCACACAAAAATACCAACATATCCCGGCGCATCATATTAATCCATGGCATGTAAGTTTTATGATAGTCGTTCCTTCAGTTTCCAACCATGTTTTATAAATGATTAAACATTTTTTCAACGTGTTACATCAACCATAACATAACACAACAAAAACTTGAAAAATTATGAACAAAACTCGTTCATCTCCGATATTCTTTAGCCCGATAACTTCCATCATATCGATACAGGCGCCGGCAAAGTTCTCGACTCATGCATTCATTCATGGGGACCATAAACAGCGGAATATTAACGAGGTGCTTACAACTAACACAAGAACAAGCAACTCGCTGGAAATAATACAAACTATATAACGCAAACATGTATTACGCTTTTGTTTTCTTGTGGGTGGTCAGAAACAAAAGAACGGGCTACTAAGTGCTGTGATTCTTACAGTTTGGCCACGACCTGGGTCAAGTCTCGACACAGATAACGACATTGTTGCAAAAATATTCGTTTGCATTAACAACGCTTGCGAGAAACATATCTTGGATCAAGAGACATCATTTTCCGCAAGCATCGATAGTGCAAACTAATTTTTACGTTGTTATTTAGCGATCAATGTTTGCAACAGCATAGTTATCTATGTCGAGCTTTGGACGCTTTAGAGATACACGTGTCCTGATAGTGATAGCAAACAAAACAATTTTTAATGAATTATAAATCTTTATTTAAATTAAATGAAGAAAATAAGGTTTATCTCTCAACTTTGTACGCGGTTACAAAGTTTCATGTGTGAGCTGTTAACCATTGAGTACTGCAGGATCAAGTGATGTCTGTCATTAAAAAGGATTGCCAATTAAACCAAAGGTGTTTGCAAAGTTTCAGCTAAACCGGCTAGGAAATTGGTTTGCAAAATTGACCAACACATACTAATAAATAACAATACTTATAAACAGCTGCTAAGCATAGCAACACGACTTGTGGAGCGACGGTATGGCGGCGCGGAGCAAACACAACTTTATTTCGCAAAGAGCAAAAACAAAATAATAATGTTGTTTATTTTGTAAAAAGGGCTCGCGAAACTCAGTTACATATCACTTTATAAAAGTTAGAGCTGTTCCATACGAGTTGTTACAAACAAGTTCAGGGGTCAAGGTTGCTTCGGAAGTTCTGCCGGATCGTATAAACAAATATATGTTACGATTACAATGCTGGACCAAGTTTGGAATGGCCTTTTGGAAAGGTTTGTTGCTAGGTCTCTTGACAAAAGACAGGTCTTTGGCCGCCACACTCATTAATACGAAAAACTGACACCATCATGACGAATGCAAGTAGTGCTTTATGGGCGGATGGTGCTGTTAGTAAACTTTGTGAAATCGTTTATACTATGTTGACTGTTCCCATAGTAACCAAGACACATACTGATAATAACCGTACCCACAGTTAAACCATTGCAAAGGTTTTGTGGGGCTTAGTTTATAAAACTTACAATTTTGGAATAATAATAAAAAAAAATAAAAAGACCGTTACACGGTTGGCGCAGTGGCTGAGCGTCTGGCTGCTGCACTGCATGTCGTGGTTTTGATCCCTGAACGGAACAAATACCTACACATAAGGCTTACAAGTAGTTGTTCTGACTGTTTGTGTATGTGAGTTTAAATGTTTGTAAACCCACTTACAATACAGAAGAACAAATTGCTATAATGAGGCAACCTATACATAAAAAAGTGGACTATAATATCACCAACTGTGAACTTTGGCAGCCCCACACACTTAACTCAAAACATAAAGGATATGTACACTGGCATCGTGGTAGACCCCCTTTTTATTTATCGTTGTAATCTGATCAAGCGCGAATTCACTTGATTAAGTCGCGTTACTTGGGACTTGATATTTTCGATATCTTTTCTTTTATGAGTACTGTACACAAATAAATTAGGTAAAACGGCTCGTTATAGGCGAGCTTATGCCACATTTATAAGCCCTGCACTGTACCTCATTTCATATTTTTTACATGGTTTTACAATGTTTTTACAATGGTTTTACAATGGTTTTACAAATTATAGTTATAAAGATTGTACGTACTAGTACCTAAGGAGTTTCGTAGAAATTATTCCGAATGGCTCGAGTTGAGGTGATGGTGATCCCATGCAGTGTTTATAGCTATGCGTTCATTATCATCATCATCAATGACAGCTCAGTTGGCCCAATAGCGAAGCGATTGGCTGCTGCGCTGCCTGTCGCAAGTTTGAACCCGCACGGAACAAATATTTGTATATACAGCTAGTTGTTCCGGCTCTCGATATTAGTGTATGCCAGTTCAAATGTTTGTAAATGAACCCACAATGCAGAAGAAATTTCTAGTGTGGGGCAATGTTTTATATTATTATATTATATAAAAAATCCACCCACAGCTGGGTAGCCTCCTCTCTTCTGTATCATTCTCTGGTCTGCAAGACTCAAAATCACATCTTCGCCAACTCTGACTTTTTCCGGCAGAACTTATAAATCACTCCGCAATACACCTTACAAGTTGATATTTCCGAAAAAAATACAAAGATCCTTACTGCACCACGCTCAAGGTTGTCGCTAGCGAGTTATTGAGCGGTTGCGCCGCGTTCACGTCAGCTGGCGGCTAGCCAACCGCTTGACACGATGCGACGGACGCGTTCGACACGACACCCTTATTTGTAGCAGCCGAGCGGCTATCCCTGCTTGCTGTGTACAACACGTCGTTTTTTAGGTTATCGGTACGTGCATCGACCCTTTCGCTGCCGTTCAAGGGGTACGATACAGTTTTGTAAGCGCTTTGGTAGGCTAATTGTTTTTATATTTTGGTTTCCCGTGCATACTTTCTACTGCTGTTTTTAATCTTGGCTTTGAGTAACTAATTGGCAGTGGCGTGGTTTCGATGACTGTCAGGTCATGAAATCAAAACTCAAATTCATTGTCTATTTATACTGTAAATGTTTACCCATCTTGATATTTTTTTTGAATATATTTCGGTACAGACCTGTTTTGCCAAATTATTAAAGACTAAAGTCTAGTTAAGATTAAATTTTTAACCGACTTCCAAAAAGGAGGAGGTTCTCTATTCGACTGTATGTATTTTTTTTTTTTTTTTTTTTTTATGTATGTTACCCGATTACTCGAAGACGCCTAAACCGATTTGAAAAATTCTTTTTTTGTTTGAAAGGGTATACTTCCAAGTTGGTCCCATAGTCGCCAAGTCGCGATCTGATGATGGAATCTTGGCGAAATCGAGGGAACTCTTCAAATTTTATTGGATAACGTACAGCAATTTTTATATTTTCTACAACAAGTGAAGCATTTGCGTTTGATAAGAACCATTCTACCATCAGATCTGATGATGAAGCCAAGAGTCACGGAACTCCATAATGAGACAATGTATCCTAGTCGTGTTTGGGCTTGTTGTAATTGTAACGGTATGCACTTTCCATGTGAACCACTAAAAAGTGAAAAATAAAAACTTTTTTGCAAAAATAAAACCGACTTCAAAAAGAAAAAGTGAAAAATAACTTTAGCTTCTGAAGTCGGTGACAAAAAAATTTAATCAATCATACAAACGTCACCGACTTCAGAAGCTAAAGTTATTTTTCACTTTTTCTTTTTGAAGTCGGTTTTATTTTTGCAAAAAAGTTTTTTTCAAAAAAGAAACAATCCTTTTGCACGTCTCCTTAGTTTCATACAATAATCCAAAACTTCACAGAAGGCGTAAACAGTAAGGGCAACTGCTAGGCATGGAGCCCTAGGTTCAATTCTCAGATCGGGCAATGCCTTGATGTGTATTGCCATAGAAGCTGTCTGATCTATTCTCGGTTAATGGCAATTATAGGGTCGCCTTAATTACAGTGGAAACAAACATAATGAGCATTTGTGTGCATTATGTTACACTAGATTAATATCTAGTCAACATTTACTACAAGTTTACAAGTAAATCCTCGAACCCCAACATGCTGCAGTGGGTCGTGTCGACCGGCCGATGAATCAGCCGCGCGTCTACTTAACGTGAGCCGGCTAAGTAAATGAGATTGTTCCTAAATATATGTACTCCTAGCCGTAAATCGCTGGCTTTTACGTGAACAACTTTAGCTTTTATACGGCATTTTTTCTACAAGATGTTGGTTGGATAAAGTGAATGTTGAGAATTTGAGATTTAGAAGTTGTTTGTGCTTTAATATTTGTGAAAAAACTTGCCTTTTCCCGCGACTGAGTCCAAGTTAAAAATAATCATAATCGTCAGTGTGAACAGAGACAGGGAAGCAGAGTTATACTTTTGAATTTCTCTATTAGATCAAGCCGTAAGCCCGATTACATTACCTATTTACAAAAACTACGAACTTCTACGCAAACTCTCATCTCATAATAAACCCTTCAGGGTCTGAATTTTCAAAAGTCCTTTCTATGTGCACACGTTCATTATAATAATATTATATGGCTTTGATGCAAAATTTCAAGACTCTAGACTCAATTGTTTAGTCAGTCACTGAGTAAATTTAAGATTTTAATAAGCCATATAATATTTCATTTTGAAACTCAAACTCTTAGTTCTGTTCGATAGTGCGTAGGTTAGTAACTCGCACATATCTCGATAACAAGCTCAAATAACAAGACGAAATAGCACACATTCATGACAAGACGTGTAATCAGACTGACAGATGAAACACGCTCTACTTATTATACCCAGAGATTTCAAGACGGGATAACTCGCGAAACATCGCTTAGACGTGTTCCACGTCTTCCAGCGATTACGGACTATAAAATAGGGATTTTGGAATTGTTCGCACCCCCTATTCAAAATCTAACTTTGTACCACTTACATAAGGTTTACTTTACAAGTGACAAAAGGTTTCTAAACCAAATTGCTATTCTATGACGTTTAAATTTAAGCTAGGCTGTAGATAACAGATACACTGAGATGAGCTCCACTGTGGTAAGTTGAGGAAAGCGGTTAGTGTTTTGGTTATTAAATATGGAAATGTTGTCTTTGTACTTTTCGTGGGTGAAGTACCGAAAAGCCCTCATACTATGACTTAATTAAATTTTCTTGTTCAATGTTTAGACTGAAATTGTTTTGCTAAGAGTGTTTATGTAAACCTAGGAGCACAGAGCTTTTGGTTGTTTCAAGATTCATTGATTAATTCAACAATTTTATATTAAAACAAACCGTATGCTATACATATTTAACATCCTCAACAAACTGATCCATTTACTAAACTAGGGTTCGATGTCTTTTCTACTCTGTTTATTTTTTTATTTATTTTAAAAATAAAGACTCAGTGCAATAAGTAATACAATATAGTTGGACGGTACGGTTGGCGCAATGGCTGACGATTGGCTGTGTGTTGTCAGTTTGATTTCCACAAGGAACAAAAACTTTGCTACCTGCAGACTATAAAAATACAGGATATTGGTAGTAGTAGAGGTTTACATTCAAAGACGACCACATGCCCACAGGCGCGTCTCTGCGTTCCGCGTTTCTGTGTCCTGCGATATTGCGATAATGTGTCCCTATTTCTATTGTGCCGTTATTAACGCGGCAGTGTATAACTTCGAAGCTGTCCCAATACATAACGTACTAGAATCGCAAAAACCCGCCTGTGTGTGGTTCATTGTCAGCCAGTGTACGAATTTTACATTTCAATTTGTTGGCTTTTTAAAACATCACATCTTTATTGTTTTCAATACATTTTGCATGAATAAATAAAGGTAATCATTCATAAAATACAAGAGAATAAAGGTGAGTAATGATAATTTGACGACATTCGCGTTAGACTGGGTGACACATCAAATAAGCTGCCAGCGAATCAATGTGACGGATTTAACTAACGAGATGTCGTTATTTTCTGCTTAGGTATGCGTGATATGTGTTGTTGCTATGTACGATTTTGGTGGAAATTACTAACGCTCCTATTTTTAGAAAAAAAAAATAATATTATCAAGATATTTTACACAACAATTTATAATTTCTTTCAGTACGAGTTTAGAAGCCTGAAAAGTGAAGAGAGAAATTGACGATAAAGCAGAGAAGTTTAATGTACTGTACTTACTATAGCCGGGCAATCAGAATGCAAACATATTTACACGTTTTATCAAGTGTTTCAAAAATAGTCTTTTCCCAGCAATTTGCAATTTTTGCGCAGTTATTTAGTTTGATATGCAGAATGCTTGCTTGACGTCATCGTGAAGGGTTGGTTTTGACCCTGTATTTAAATGTGTTTAAAAATTTAAATTATTACAGAGCGGACGTTATGGGAAATTAGTCACTAACCTGAGGCTTAATAGGTTGATTATCGCGCCAACTGGCGGTAATTAGAGCTTGAGATGATTTTGCAGTGAGGTGAGCCTCACAGGTGAGGTTGACGGAGCGAAGATCGATGTTCGTAGCGCTAGAAATACCACTTTATTACTGAGTATCAACAGAACAATATACTACAAGACCTGAAGGGCTGAAGCCGCTAACAAAAATAAATTATTTAAAAAATTCAAAATTGTGTTGTCTGTTAAAAATTGTAAGATTTTAAAGAAAATATGACGAATATTATAAGGAGGCATTTCTATTCCAAGTCTGAAATTTCACCTATACTTGAATTACACTCTGACGTCATTCAGAGACAACATTAGTTCCTGACGTCACGTTAACTGATACTCGGCCAATAAGCGAATGAGTCAGCTGATCGCTAATGTAACCGAACTGGGAACTGGGAACTTGTACCAACTAGTGACGTGCCTCCAATCGGGCGACAGCGACTTCCAACTTGTAATTAATAGTTAGAAACTGGAACTGAACTTGTTCCGATATAGTTCTGGAGTATGTTACTTGGAATAGGAATGGCCGTCATGCAAAGTCAAGTTCTGGGAGTTTGGAAGGAAAATTGCAAGCAAGGCAAATAATATCAAGTTCGGCTGACATTTACTGTCGAAAAGTCGGATTTAGTTCTCTGGGTAACGAAAATAAATGATACAGGGAAGAATTTTTTTACACTCATGTAAGCTCATGATTATCTAGCATGAATATATAATGGTATACGATATATCATGCTTGATAATCGAACTTACAAGACAGGCTATGAATTTGATCCCCGTTTGTTGAATGTACGTCAACGAACGGGGATCAAATCCATAGCCTTGTTAGTGCGTTTAATTAAATGGCCAAAGAAACAGTTTTACAGATTTTCTTTTGAACACACACATAATGTCAGTAAGCACTATTTTTGTACGTTTTAATTATTTTTTTAAGCCGTCAGGAAGTTGTTGCTACCTATTATAACCCTTACCATAAGCCCATGTGTGACCAAACCTTCCACCACTGTATAATCAATACCAGCCCTTCGTACCAGGACAGACGTAGCACGAAATTAAAGGACGAGGATCGATAATCTTAAGTTGCTATGGAATAATCCGAGCAACTCAAATAAACAGGTTTACTTAGCGAATGGTTAATCTAGGCCAGCCGAACTGCGTAATCTGCCGGCAGCGGTGAAGATGTTGACTATCGGCTTTGAATTTAGACAGGGTGGTGTATCTTGATGGAAGTTTCGCGTGTGTAAACATACGGTAGAAATATTTAACTGTTCATTGTGTTGAGCAAGCGTAGTGATAAAAAGTCTTGCCTTCTTGGAGCTCGTGGCGAAATAATAACAGCCGCTCGGGTCGATCTTTAGGTTAAGCCGAGATTGCCTAGGTTTGTCTGTGGATGGATGACCGCCGATTACGTACCGAGTGAGGCACTCGGTACGTACGGAAAGCACGTTAAGCCGTTGGTCCTGGCTGTCATTTGAAGATCTTTGACAGTCGTTACAGGTAGTAAGTGGGCCAAAAAGTGACAACCAGTCTTACCAAGGGGTATCGTATTACCCAGTAATTACTGGGTAGTGGTGGTTAGATAGGTAGGCGCTCCATGTAAAATACTGGAATTTTGTTGCATCCGGTTAGACTGGGAGCCGACACCAACATACCTAGTTGGGAAAAGGCTAGGAAGATGATGATGATTGTTGTCTCGCTCTAGGATTTTTTTCTGTAATTCTGGATTTACATACAAAAATAACCAGACTGCTGAAGACCTAACAAATATTTGTTAAACCCGCAACACACAGTGTGCACAGCACAGCAGCTAATCTCTCAGCCACTGTGCCAACCGTGCCGTCTCTCTCCCTCTTCTCTGTATGTGGTGTTTCAAAAGCGAAAGGGGAAACAAGGTCTGATAAATTAAACAGACGCGTGGTTCAAAAGATGAATAACTAGGAGTAATATTCACCTGAAAAATGGACTGTATTGTATGACTAAAAATGCGAAGTTATTTTTTAAAGATGGCCTCAAAATATTTTATGGAGATAATGGCTAGCTGACTGCTGAATGGAGCTGATATTTTCGTATTTTCGATCAGTGATTATACAGGAAAAGGGTAGGGCATTAGAAGGATTGCAAACACTTACGATTGTCCAGCTCTCACCGTTATTTTTGAGTTTCTTATGGCTGATCTTCTTCCGCGTGCACGCGGTCACAAATTACAAAAAATATTGTCCTTGAGGGTTGCTTGAGTGTCCACCACAGTAATTACACTTCACCGATATTACGACAATAGCGAGATCACTAGTTTAGAGTTAGATTTGGCCAACAAATTATTTAAAATCGATTTTTTCTTCTAATGCGCGCGCGCCATTGCGATCGGACGTAAGGTTGCAAAGCGAAGTGAAGTGAGGTACGGGGAAAGGATTAGGGATGGGACATGTCACTGACTAAAAAATACGATGAAAATAGTAAGGTGCATCAAACAATATCGAACATCCCCCCCGCCTTGAAGGAACCCCTTCAATAGAGGTAGAACAAAGAGTTTAAACTACAAAGTAAAGCTAAAGTTAATGAGGCAAAATTAATACAAATTATTACTACAAACTAGGTAAACTTTATGTATGCTGGCTGAACGATTATTGATTTGGTAATGGACAAAGCTTTACGATCGGTCTTTTAAGTACACCGCTCTTGATCCTAACTTCAACAACGCGAGTTACTCCATCCCTTCCAGGGAACAACTTAGTGACGACACCAAGAGGCCACTGAAGAGGAGGTGCATTCTCCATGTTTAGTAACACTACTGTGCCGACCAAAACTGGATTAGCTGAGGTATTCCATTTCTCGCGACATTGAAGATTGTGGAGATACTCAGACTTGAAACGATTCCAGAATGACTGGACAAGAGAGTCTAGCAGCGAAAATCGAGTAAGCAAATTAGCTCGTTCATTGCTGAGGTCAGCCGCAGGTAATAAAGAAAGTGGTGCGAGCGAAAGAAAGTGCGCGGGCGTAAGAGCACTAGGTTCAGAAGGGTCGGAACTTAGCTGATAGAGAGGACGACTATTAAGAATAGCCTCAATTTGAATGAGGATTGTGTTCAATTCCTCATAAGTCAAAATCTGAGTCCCGATGACCTTAAATAAATGCGATTTGACGCATTTAATATTAGACTCCCAAATGCCCCCAAAGTGAGGCGCACTGGGTGGATTAAGTTTCCAAGCTATACGATTGTTTGTCAACTCGTGAGTAAAGGTCTTAAAGTATTCCTCAGAACGAAGAAATGTATTTAGCTCGCTAAGATAAGCCTTAGATGCAACAAAGTTAGTACCGTTGTCGCTGTAAATACATTGACAAGGACCACGACGAGATAGAAACCTTTTGAAAGCATCCAAAAATGATGCCGAACTAAGCGAAGAAGCAAGTTCTAGATGAACTGCCTTGGTAACTAGGCAAATAAAAAGGCACAGGTACGCCTTTTGGCTGCGTACACCGCGCTTACGAGAAAAAGTTACATTGAATGGCCCAGCAAAGTCTACACCAGTGTGTGAGAAGGCTTTGCTTTGCTCGACACGACATTCTGGAAGATCAGACATAACTGGAAATGTAGGTTTTGGATTGAGTCGAAAGCAAATATTACAACGATGAGTACGCATACGTACGATGCGACGAGCCGATAAAATCCAAAACTTTTGTCTAAGTATCGACAATAACAAATTGGGACCTGTGTGAAAGTGTTTGACATGGTAAGCGTCAATAATAAGTTCAATAATATGTCCATTTCGAGGCAAAAGAATTGGATGTTTTTGCGAGTAATCCAACGACGAATTAGCGAGGCGACCCCCTACACGCAATATCCCTTGATCTAAGAAGGGGGAAAGTTTGCGTAACGCATGAGAACATAATTTAGAATTTTTAATTTTGTCTATATCTTCGTAAAAATACGTTTGTTGTACAGCCTTCACGATAGTCAATTCTGCGAAGTTTAAGTCTGATGCGGTTATGCAATTATTGCGTGGGAGCTTTTTTATAAACCGAAGCATATAAACTACACATCTAAGAAGTTTATCCCAGTTAGAGAACTTTAAACTTAGCGTTACAAGGATATGTTCAGGTTTATTTTTCGAAGCGAATACGGCTGACTTCTCCTCAGGCATTGGAGTAGAAGTATGAGAAAATTCCGAAACAGGCCAATCATCGATTGGAAGCGATGCCCACGGCGGACCAGTGAACCAAAGTTCATGTTGAGCTAATTGTGAAGGTAATAGTCCACGCGACAGACAATCCGCGGGGTTTTGAGAACCCGGGATGAAACGAAAATAGTGTGACGAGAAATAGGTATGGCACTGGGCTATTCTATTAGCTACGAATGTGTTAAACCGATGAGGAGAAGAATGTACCCAGCACAGAGCAACTTGTGAATCCGAAAAGGCATACACATCCGCGATAGGATGTCGTTTCGAAATAGTGTCATAAGCTACCCTTAGTAATTTAGCCATTAAAAGAATTCCACAAAGTTCAAGCCGAGCAAGTGTTACAGTTTTAATAGGAGCGACTTTAGATTTCGAACATAACAGCCGAACAATGGGTTTCTGATTTTTATTCAAAACATAGGTGTAGACAACGCATCCATATGCCTTTTCGGATGCATCGGAAAACGCCAAGAGATAAAGCCGAGAATGCGAATCAACGCCCAAATGGCGGGAAAACGAAAGACTAGAGATTAATGGTAATTCCGAAATAAACTGATTCCACAAACGGAGAACAGCTTCTGGAGGTTGGTCATCCCAATCGAGTTTGAGAAGCCAAAGTTCCTTGATAAGCAATTTTGAATATAGAATAACAGGACCAACAAGACCAAGAATGTCATACAGGCGAGCTGTGACAGACAAAATCGCACGTTTAGTACCTTCGGGATTAGGTGGCGTGACAGTGAATTTAAACGAATCAGAAGATGGCAACCACTGAAGGCCGAGAATTTTGAATGATGTGTCCGTGTCGAAAGAGACTGATTCCGATTGGCGGTGAGTATCAGGAATAGTACCGAGCAAGTCAAGAGAATTACTCGTCCATTTCACTAGCTCGAAACCACCACGTTTCAGAAGCTGGATTAGATCGGATGCCATTCCGACCGCTTCCTTCAGGCTAGAAGCGGAGGAAGCTAGATCGTCCATGTACATGTCACTTTCTAACACGCTGCAAGCGAGAGGAAAACTATCACGCTCGTCATGAGCGAGTTGTCGCATAGTGCGCAATGCTAAAAACGGCGAAGAACGAAGACCGAAGGTAACGCGATTAAATTGATAAGTTTCGATTGGAGCGTCATCCGAGAAACGATATAAGATTCTTTGATAAGAACGATGCGAAGGATGGACCTCGATGCAGAGGTACATTTGACGAACGTCAGCGAAAAAAGCGAATTCAAATACACGGACCTTTAAAAGTATCTGAAAAATATCATTTTGCAAATTGCAGCCCGTATGCAAAACGTCATTAAGTGACAAACCGGAGTCTGTTTTAGCACTAGCGTCGAGTACGATACGAAGTTTAGTCGTTGATTTATCTTGACGTATAACGGGATGGTGAGGCAAATAAAATCCTGACTCGAGACAATTCTCGGGCGGGACGAGCGACAAATATTTTTTATTGAGATATTCCGTGATAACGGCATTGTACTCCTCACGTAATCCAGGAGACCGCGCGAATTTACGTTCGAGAAACAAATATCTACGCTTTGCAGATATAAAAGAATTGCCAAGCTGATCGACATTTTCCTTAAAAGGCAGATTAACAGTATAACTTCCATCGACATTTCGAGTAGTAGTAGATGTATAAATATCTTCGCAAACCTGTTCTTCAGGGCTTATAAAGCTTGTAGAAGGCACTTCTTCTAATTGCCAAAATCTCTGAAGCGAATCATTTATTTGCTCATGTGTAAAAGCGCAGAATGAAAGAGTTGACTGAGGTGAAATTATGGTGGGTGCATTTCCCATTAAAATATATCCCAAACTAGTTTCGATTGCTGTAGGCAAATTATTACCAGGACTAATTTTATTAAATAACAAAATGTTGCAATATGAATTGACACCCAAAAGCATGTCAATTTGTCCGGGTGAATGATATTCATCATCGGCAAGCGGTAAATTATCTAAGTAATGAAGTGCGTTCACATCAATAAAAGCGTCTGGTAGCTGTGACGTAATTTTGTCAACTACAAGTGACTGCGAGCTATACTGTGTCCTAGCGTCAAAACGAGATGTAAACAGAACCTTGGTCAAGCCCAATATACGTTGAGATGCACCACCGATGCCTTGAACTTCAACAAACCGATTTTTATTCGAAACAAATAACGATAGACGTTTACAACACGAAGCTGTGATATAATCACTCTGCGATCCGGAATCAATTAAACATCGTACGAAATGCACACGATTATGTTTATCTAAAACCTTTATTTTTGCGGTACTCAACAAAGTAGTTAAACATCTGTTATCAAAAAAGTCACGAGCAACACCACAAACAGACGTACTATTGTCATTCGATGGCGAACTAGATTCCACTCCGCTTACGCTTAAGGTGCGGTCAACCTGTTGAGAGGTAGCGGGAGCGGAGGCGACAGCGGGCAAATTAGATGCATTATTTTGCGAACCAGATGAACCAAAATGCAAGATTGAATGATGTTTCGACTTACAATGCCGACAAACACTTTTTGAAGGACACGATAAAACCTTGTGCCCGTGATTTAAACAATTAATGCACAACGAATTAGATTTCACAAAATTAAATCTCTCCTGAGGGGTCATCTTTGTAAAATCAGAACAAAAGTATAGTTTATCATGTTTGTCTGACTTACACATAATACAATTATCGGCTTTCTGAGCGACAAAAGCTTTTGTGGATTTCGGTTTTGAATTAGACAAGTTTTTAGTTTGGCCCTCTTGTTGAGGCTTGGAAATAATAGGACTAGAGCGTACTATTTTATCTTGTTCTTTAACGAATTCAACTAAATCATCATAACAAGGCATGACTTTCTTGCGATTGCTCATTTCGAATAACTTAACTGTCTCGGAGTCTAACCTTTGCAATGCGAGATGTAACAAAATAAAGTCCGTAAGATTTCCCAAATCTACCTGCTTGAGCGCCCTAACTGCGGTATCAAATGTATTTATAAATGACTCTAAACCGGTTGTAGATTTAGCAGATATCGGTTTAAATTCTAATAGTTGATTTAAATATGACGCGGCAAGAAAACGCGGATCATCATACTTATCCACGAGCGAGTTCCATAATATTTTATAATTCTCTGGTGTAGGTGGTATCCCTGCACACAAAGACGCGGCGCTGCCAGTCAGCTTACTAACAAGAAAATGAATGCGCTCCGAGTCAGACAGTTGCGTGTTATCATGAACTACGCGCTTAAACTGATTATAAAATAGCGACCAATTACGAATATCACCATCAAAGGAAACTAAATCGATACGAGGTAATTTTGGAAAATTATTTTTGTGCGTTTCTTTTGTTTCAGATTTTTCTATTTTAAGTAAATTAACGACACGTTGAACCCGACAGTATAATTCCTCAAAAGAAATCCAAGATTGGTAACTTATAGTAGCATTAGGATCCACTTTAATAGAACACGTATTGAAGGCGTCTAATACGCTTTGAAATTCACTACGTAAACTTTGAAGATTTGCGACATTATTTAAAAATGACTCCCTACAAGTTTCATCATTCATATCCTGTTTTGATAACTCGAATATATTCTGCATACGTTCGAAATGTGCATTACGTTTAGCTTGTAATAAGGCTAATTTATTTTTATTGTCGTCGTTCGACATGATTCTAAACAATAAGTAAAAAAATGCGAATGTGTAAACTAAAAAGGTGACGTAAGTATAGAAATGCGTTATAATTGTGTCTTGCCGTATAAGTTAATGAAATGAGTAAACAATTTACCTATTTCCAATGCGAGCGTAACCAGTAAACGACAACGATAAGTAGGTACCTATGCGACAACAACGAATGGGCGTTTGTATCCACAAATAAGTAGGCTTACTCAATTACGAACAACGAGATGCTCCCGAATAGAGCTCCTGAATACAACCTTAACGACTTATAGGTATGTACCAGGACGAATAATATTATGTATGAGTAAACACTAATGTACTTACTTATATTACGAATGAACGAACGAAATGAAATTAAACGACGTTCAAGACACAATTAGATATATATGCAAACGAAAGATATAGATAATTATCGAATACCTATACGAATACTCGTAGCGGCACAGAAGCCACAGAGCAGCTATGTTTAAATACCTACCTACGTACCTATATCGGCGCGCGCTTGCGACTACGAACAATGAACGAACTAAGTAGATAAATTATTATGAGTAGGTAGTTGACCAATAAGTGTACTTAGAACACCGCCTAAATATATTTTTCTAATAAATGTGTGTAATAGTACGATATTGAACACGAAAATATGTAATAATCAGTTACGAATAATAAGCTCAGCCAGCACAACACTGAATACCTACTGTAGTAATAGAATTCAACAGAATATTTGATTGAATACCTACGTATTTTTTCGGGATTGTTCGAAATTCGAATTTTAAATTATGAAATAGTATTTATCCGGTTCGATTGGACCAAAAAATATGGTGTTTCAAAAGCGAAAGGGGAAACAAGGTCTGATAAATTAAACAGACGCGTGGTTCAAAAGATGAATAACTAGGAGTAATATTCACCTGAAAAATGGACTGTATTGTATGACTAAAAATGCGAAGTTATTTTTTAAAGATGGCCTCAAAATATTTTATGGAGATAATGGCTAGCTGACTGCTGAATGGAGCTGATATTTTCGTATTTTCGATCAGTGATTATACAGGAAAAGGGTAGGGCATTAGAAGGATTGCAAACACTTACGATTGTCCAGCTCTCACCGTTATTTTTGAGTTTCTTATGGCTGATCTTCTTCCGCGTGCACGCGGTCACAAATTACAAAAAATATTGTCCTTGAGGGTTGCTTGAGTGTCCACCACAGTAATTACACTTCACCGATATTACGACAATAGCGAGATCACTAGTTTAGAGTTAGATTTGGCCAACAAATTATTTAAAATCGATTTTTTCTTCTAATGCGCGCGCGCCATTGCGATCGGACGTAAGGTTGCAAAGCGAAGTGAAGTGAGGTACGGGGAAAGGATTAGGGATGGGACATGTCACTGACTAAAAAATACGATGAAAATAGTAAGGTGCATCAAACAATATCGAACAGTATGAGAACAATAATTATTAGAAATAAACTAAACGTACGAAATGTACGGCATAGATGTATCCGGATATAGACGGTTCATAACATTATAAGTCACGCTTTAAGAGGCCTGCGGAGCATGCGAATTTCATACAAACGTAATACCAAAATAATTTGTAAATCAAACATATTCTTAAGGTAGTGTGTATTTATTTTGATTGGATTACAGAATATATAGGTTTCCAAACACATATTTTGAATGTACACCGATTTAAACAAGAGTTATGAGAAAAATACATTTCGTATAGAAATTTTAAAATCCTCATATCTCGTCTTTATATCATTGTTCTTTCAAAATATTTATTTGGGAACATAGATATTCTATAATACAATCGAAATAAATACACATTACCTTAAGAAAATGTTTGATTTTCATAATATTTTGGTAGTACGTTTGTATGAAAAACGCATGCTCCGCCGGCCCCTTAAGTGGTTGAAAACAGGTAAGGTAGTTGATATGACAAAAACAATCAGTCTCTTTTTCACTTAACCAAATATTTTATTGATGGTCTACGACACATAATATGCCTAGGTAATCCTGAGAAACACATAAATGTAACAGATGATAAAACTTGGCATTTGTTATTTTATCTCGTAATAAAACATTGGCAAAGTACGGCGTTTGCTGTATAGGTGCCTACGCATAAATCTCACGAAGAAAAACAATTTTATTACTTTACTCTCTCACTAAATGGATTTGGTAGATGTTTATCCAAAAACGTGAAATTAGTTTTTTTTTCTGGACCATTTAATTCCAGGAGAGGCACTTGACATACATTTTTACAAAGTCTATGGTTACTTACGCATGTCTCAATCAATCTAGAAACCTTTCAAGCTATTTCGCAATAACAAAATATCCATACGCTAAGGAACCAAGCGAAAATCAACTAAAGAATCACGAAACAAATTAACGAAGGAATGAAAATTAATTAACACCAGTCGCCGCGACGATCGATTACCCGTCCAAAGCGCTAATAACCACTGCTTGACGCTCGAGCGCCGAGAATTTACGAAAAACTTTGGAAAAATCTCGCCAAAAACACTTCAACGAAAATTCGATTAAAAATTTCAAAAGCCTAGGTGCCTAAAAGCGCCCACAACGACCAATCTTCACCACTCAATAAAAACTTGGCAAACTTTAATTGAAGTACTAAATCATGCAGATTTTTGCACTAAACGCTCTAATGCGACTTCTTTCTTTATTATTAGTAGAGCTAGTTAATATAACTTGTTTGAACTTGCTCCTTACTCCTTAGTCCTCAGGGTTCGCAGATTGTTAAGCAAAAATTGACAAAAAAGTCCTGGAGAAGTTTTTCAACAAACAGTTGCAAGGATGTTGACTGTCGTAATTAGTTAGGTACGGCTGGAATGGTGATGAGTTATTGTTGATTAAAGAATGTCAAACAATGTTTGTACGGACCTGAATCTTTGCTAGAGAATTTCATTTAATTTAATTCTTCAGTTAAGATGTGATTTCCAATTGTAAATTTTTTCTGTCATCCTCTCTATATAGGTACGTAAATATACTGTTTGAGAATATCCATATCGCATATAGACTTTGGAAATATCGCTTCGATAAAAACTTTAATTGCCAATCGTTGCATAAGATATTACCTCATTTTCAACATTCGTGCTTGCACATTCAGGCTTGGGCGTACAGACTCAGGCAGGTCGCATTTTAAGCATATTTCAGCCAATAATATCACTGCAAGAAAGATGTTCCATGAGAAAATCATATATAATTAAACAGATTATCTCGAAAACCCTGATTCTGTAAGTGCAGATACACTGTAGGATATTACTTTTAAATACATTCGGTAGCAGTAAAAAGTCTTTCTTCTTCCTCGTATCGGTGATTCTTTTAAATAAGTCACAAGACATGAATTCTGTCACTTTAACGGCATTTTCAGTAACTTCGGAAGGATTTCTCAAGGTGCAGGCGGAAAGTCGAAACCATTAAATAAATACACGAAATTATGAAATTATTAGTTAATTAATTTATTATTATTATTTGTAGATTGATCTGAATTTTAATGAATGTTATTATTTCACCTAATTTCATATGGTCCTTGTTGTTCGCAATAAATAATTATTTGACTACTTTCGTCCAAATCAGTTGAGGTCGTCCACTTTTTTTTTTTATTTAAAAGCAAAGCTACAATGTTCCAATGTATTTCCAATACAAATATTTTTAGAAAGATAAATGGTCGCAGATATTTTCTTGCTTATAATATCGTTGCTTGTAGGAACGAAAACAGTAACATTGTTCGTTTTGTTATTTTCATCCATTCTATTCAGCGAACTGTGAACAAAAGATAGTTAATTAAGCAACAACTTTTAAATCATTTTGTTTCATTATTTATTTATTCATTGTTGTTCATTAGTTTAACAGGAATTTTGTTATTAGACTGGTCATTTTTGACATGTTATATTTCTAATATTCTAATTTAGGCACTCTTCTTCATGATATTTGTAAAATTGGTTGATTGCATTTGATATTATTTTTTTCTTGCAAGTGTGTTGAATAACGTCGTTTTATACGTGTGTGCCATCTCATGTCGATAGCGCTGCTAAAAACATAATTAACAAACAGATTTACTTTCCCAAAACTTGAATAAATTAATCCCCAAGCAAAATACGAGTTACGTGCAACGAAAAAGCGAACGCCAAAACTATTCATTCAAATATCGCAGCGCGAGGGAACGACGCAACTGCAAAGAAGGAAATCCGCGTGTAAGCTGAAATAACTAAAAGTTTTGCTTTCGCTACTGATTGCTGCAGACGTACCTACCCACCCACATGGACTGGCGTGGTTATTACAAGTTTTTTTTAACTAATTTATTCATGTAGATATTTATTTTTTAATGTTAACATTACTAAATTAAGTAAGTCTGCGAAGCTGAAATGAGACTGGGCGGGTCACGTCTTTAGGATGGGGCCGGACAGATGGGCGAAGATAGTCACACAGTGGATGCCTGAAGACGGCCGTCGTAACCGAGGCAGGCACAAAAAACGCTGGCGTGACGATCTGGACTCGTTCTTGGATTGGTCAGAAAGGGCATATTATTACAAACAGGATTGGAAAGCCATGGGGGAGGCCTTTGCCCAGCAGTGGGACAGAACAGGCTGACATAAAAAAAACTATTCCACTCAGCAAGCCGGTAGAGTACTGCCTGCTTGGTAGGGGTGTCTAATATATGATATAATAACAGAAAGTATATTTACACTTGAAATAACGTTCACATGATATAATTTTCATATGCTATAAAAACAAATAACCTAATTTCATGTGATCTAATCTTATATTTCAAATAAACTTCTTTTACTCTAATAACATTTAGAATAACGTTCATTAAAAATAATTTTCAATTTGTATAATGCTGTTTTAATATAACGTTTAGTTGACATAACTTTTATTTGACCTAATTTTCATATTTCCTAATTTTCAGCCGAAATTCTGTAATGAATAAGTAAATATCAGGAAACATCGTAATGCCCTGTCAAACCTCAAATAACCCAAATGATTCACCTACAGCAGTGAGGATCTGTCGCTCGGCGGCCGCTGCCGCGGCATGCTCGCTCCGCTCGCTCGCCTTCGCGCGCCAAAAGGTCACAGTTCTAACCTAACCTAACCCACATCATTCACCCACAATACAGGGTAATGATTCACCTGCAACAGCGAGGATCTGGCGCTCGGCGGCCGCTGCCGCGGCACGCTCAAAATTATAAGTAACGTTATTATAGATTTTGAATATTATACTAACTAAATATTATACTAAATTAATATTAGTTTAAGAGTGCATTATAGGAAATGTTAATTAAGACATATAAAATTAGATAAACTGAAATTATATCAATAATTCATTATATCATTTCATCGTTATACTAAACAAAAAGTATATTAAATGAAATTAGGTCACGTGAACGTTAGACTTTCTGTTATTATATCAAATGGCACGCACCCACTTGGTAGTGCCCC
Organism: Xestia ashworthii; assembly: GCA_950022955.1. Lineage (NCBI taxonomy): Eukaryota > Metazoa > Arthropoda > Insecta > Lepidoptera > Noctuidae > Xestia > Xestia ashworthii. The sequence continues at coordinate 23,702,891 of OX465558.1, read as the reverse complement.
AGACAGACGATGGTATCGCTTCTCATAGAACTATTTCTTTACAAAACAAAGTCGTGTTACTTAAGTATGTTTAGAACTTTATCCAGCTTTAATATGTGCATAGAAATTACCCACGCGTACGTGTACTTACCTTTCTAAGTATTCATCGCTTTGTCAAAAGTTATATTAAGTTCTCCAACACATTGTGAATTATGCATGTGATAAGGGGAGCTAATATATAGTCTTTGGAGCATCGACGACCTTTACAGACAGGTCAAGAGATCGGGAGTCAAGGTTCAATTCCGACCCTTGAAGTTATTATGGTGAGCAAGGGCATCCAGCCCGCGTAGCATGGCCGCCGTGGAAACGGGCTTTGTCGACTGACAATCGACAAAATGACAGATAAATGACAGATTTTCGAAAGACTTCTATCGTCCTTAGCATGGCGATGTTTGACATGTGCCCGCGTAGCATGGCCGCCGTGGAAACGGGCTTTGTCGACTGACAATCGACAAAATGACAGATAAATGACAGATTTTCGAAAGACTTCTATCGTCCTTAGCATGGCGATGTTTGACATGTGGAAAAGAAAGTTCTCTAGTCTTAAGAGACAAACGTCTCCAACGCCGAGCATGGCAATATTTTTTTGTCTACTTTTGACACTTGTTGTAGGAATCGTTTCTTGTCATCTAATGTCAAAAAGTCTACAACACATCAGACCTAGACAAGCGGGTTTTTACAAAAACGTATTATTTTTTTGTACACGATTTCGTGAAAAACATGTCGGGGTCCTACCGTCGCCATCTCCTCAGTTTCTATGCTGAGGAAAAAGAAGGGAAGGTCAAAAGGAACGCTGTACGAGCTCTAACCGGGGCTTTCGATCTCTCGGAATACGAGTTCCTAGAAAATTATAAAGTAGGTAACCAAACAGATGGTGCAATATCTGTGCCAGGAGCTGAGCGAAGATCTGTTTCCTAACACATCACAGGGTCTGCCTGTTCTCGTTAAAGTAAGTTCAATCCAGGTTAAGTACGCCTTCCAACTAGCTAACTACCTTGTAGGTAAAGATAATAGGCAACTTTTATGTGGATCAAAATTCTGCTGACAGGATATTACCAAAGGGGTGTTGGCTAAGAGCAAAACATTTGTATTGGCCAAACTACAGTCAGCAATTTTTAACGCAATTTGTTGTTGCAGTAAACACAAGGTCAGTTAATCACCCTCTTAAAACCAAAGTTTTAGTGGCCTGTAAGAGGCTTGTGTTAGCTAGTGTGATATATATCTAAGTTCTGTTGTTTCAGGCTGAAACCGCGATCCTGTTCCCGAACACTAAGGCAGGAAGGCAACTAGTTACCAGCGAAAGTTCAGCCTCTCAGACATATTAGGAGCCATGGACTCTACCCATGTACAACTTTTACATTGTGATAATGCGAAAATAAACATACAAACTACATCTTTCCAATGTTTCATTATTATTTTTGAAATCGAAAATAATTCACTTTGTTTGTCATTATAGTTAGAGAGCCGATGATATTAAACCTAGTCTGATAAGACTCCTCGACTGATGATATACTTAGAAAATACCAACGCAAATCTGAAAGATCATCAATTTCTGTGAAAGAAAAACGACTGCTCCGTTTTCCTAACAGTGCAGAAAGTGGTTGCTGCAGCGATTGAAAGTCGCCCACCGCGCGGATTCGATATTTTCTCAGCAGTCACCTGGTTCCTTTTCGATTTGTACTGATTGAATACACGTGTCACGGTCACGTGCGAACCATTTTACAACACTTGGGAGTCTTTATCACACAAAACACGATAAAAAAGCTAATTAAATATGTAATTTTTAAATATCATCCCCGAGTCTTATCAGACTAGGTTCAGTGTCGTCGGCTCTCTAACTATTAAGTGACATAAAGTTTACACTTCATCTGAGTCCGACACAGATTAAAAACTATACGAGTAATACGTTTCGTTGTTGCTTTGAGTTACGTTCAAAAGGTGATAAAACCTGCGCATTTGACCCTTTTTTTTGGTTAACTAAACGTAAATATTATCGTAGGATTTTTAGAATATCTACATCACTAGCTGCGTCTCCGTTGCCATGGAAAGTCATTCAATGTCTTTGTCTTCTTACAAACTCGAGTCTATGGGTCGCCGCATGCTCGGGGATGTCCTAGAGTCAAGACATGTCAAGTTGTATGGAAAAGAGCTTTGTCGAGTCTTGGTAGACTAGAGATAGAACGCCATGCTACGCCGGCTGGACATTTCGAGAGGTTAATGTAGGTCTAACAAAACTTTTGATTTCAAAAATTGGGGTCTTTTTTACTTTCATTGTCTCCAAACTATTAAAGTTAGTCCATCAAGATCTTGAATGCCGAATATAAATCATAAAAGTAATTTTGAAGTGATTTTTTGCGGCATAAAGTATTTAATGGAGTTGCTTAATGGTCAGCAAAGTAAGATAAAAAAGAACCTTGTCTCAGGCGTCCAAAAGCTTCGTTATCGAACGGATCGTGCCCACTAAGCTACCATCTACCACAAAACAAACTGACTTTTCCATATGAGTTTGGCCCGAAATCCACTCAGCTCTTCCTTTATAACCCTCTCCCTTTCCCTCCATATAAGATGGAAAGAGAAGAAAACACTGGTTTGGAAAACGCTATAGGTACGGTGTCCGAGTTTATGGTACCGGTCGGGATTTAAAGGGTTTGTTTACGATTTAGCGAAGTGTCCGGTAATTTTTCTTGTTCACATTTTCCTGTCCGAGATTTTAACTAGGTAACCGTATGCATTGACATTTTCGTTAATTTATGGCGGAACAAAGTTAAAGCTGACGGTTTTAAAGTGGTGCGGTTTTTAAATCGGTGTAAAAGGTTAGACTGGGACGTTTTGGACATCTTGTGTGTTAAATTAATGGCTGTGTTCCCCGGTTTTTAATGAAGCTGTCTTTCTTTTCAACCGACGCTAAAAAGAGTAGGATATCAATTCGACTGTATTTTTTTTCGTATATTTAGTGCCTATCTTGGAGTCAGAGTTTTTATGCCACCCATGGGCCTCTTGGCTTCACATACCGTCAAGAAACATCCTTCAGGTATACTGGTTTGATTGACTCACGATGTTGTCACAATACACGTACGTGAATCCGAAAAATCGGTGGTCCGTGTCTTGAGTTTGAACTCGAGACCTATGTTCTCACACCCGATGGTCACTGCTATGGCTACCAGTGGCGCAGGCTCCTAACAACTCAATTCCCACCGGCTTACCTTCAGAAGTTTAGAACACAACCACTCTCTACCTACCGTAATTGAAAAATTGCACAATCACTACTTCTTACAAGCATCACCAAACGCCTACTCGCATTTAATAAAAAAAAAATTACCCTTCAATAACATTTTGCTATAAAATAACCCGCAGGCGCTATCGGCTTTTTGGCAGCTTAATTTCTAAGCAAAATAAACGTCATGACGTCACTAGCCAGCCCGCCATAGTATGGCTCTGGTAAGCCGAAGCAAACCGAGTTATTCATAGAGAAAGTAATAGAAAATCCGTGCGCGTGAGCGAGATGGAAAGAAATCGTTTTCGCTCGTTGAATTTCGTAAAGATCCGGACATCATTCATGCTTGATGAATGACATTATTTTGTGCAGTAAACCGTATTTTATCGAGTTACGACAGGGGCAGAAAAAGAAAGTATGATAGGGGAAGAACGAGATAGTATTAGTAATGGTGGATTTCGTATTTGGTTATTTATTTGGATGTTTATTTTGTTGTTCACTACACTCTGCATTTTATTCTATTTTTTTTTTTGTTTTTTTTTTTGTGATGGTTGCCAATTCCATTATTTTTGGGGTCGCTGATAATGAAAATTAGGTCAAAATGAAAATCCAAAATGACATTTTTTGGTTGTTTCTTCATGGGTGTTGTTTTCGTGGTATTTAAGGTCGCTGATAATGAAAATGAGATCAAAATGAAAATCCAAGATGGCGCCGACGACAAATTTCGGTTTTTTCTTCATGGGTGTCGTTTTCGAGGTTTTTGGGGTCGCTGATAATGAAAATGAGATCAAAATGAAAATCTAAGATGGCGCCGATGAAAAATTTCAGTTTTTTCTTCATGGGTGTCGTTTTCGTAGTTTTTGGGGTCGCTGATAATAAATAAGAGGTCAAAATGAAAATCAAAGATGGCGCCGACGAAAAATTTCGGTTTCTCTTCATAGGTGTCGTTTTCGTGGTTTTTGGGGTCGCTGATAATGAAAATGAGGTCAAAATGAAAATCCAAGATGGCGCCGATGAAAAATTTCAGTTTTTTCTTCATGGGTGTCGTTTTCGTGGTATTTGAGGTCACTGACAATGAAAATGAGGTCAAAATGAAAATCCAAGATGGCGCCGATGAAAAATTTCAGTTTTTTCTTCATGGGTGTCGTTTTCGTAGTTTTTGGGGTCGCTGATAATGAAAATGAGGTCAAAACAAACATCAAAAAGTCAAGTCAAAAAAAAATATTCTAATTTTTTTTCTCGGCTTACCCTGACTCTTTTTTCACCCTTCGCTACTGATGGCTACTATATATACTGCTAGGCTATGAGCTTAAGCAAATGAAGAGATTTGGATAAACCACATTGCTATCGTTGACCAACCAAAACAACATTTTGGTAATTGGGTAAAACTTTTTTTTAATTTCTTGTTATCATCTAATTATATAGGACTGACTTCCTGTTATAATTTATTCATGATTGATGTCCACATACATCAATCACACCTATTAACTTTCAACAAGTTTATCCAAATTCATAAATGGTTTGGGGGGTTTCTACCGCTAGCTAAAAAGTTTAATAAATCTGGACCTATTAGCCGAAATAAATATTAAATTTACGTTATCTTACTTTTAGTATTTTAACAAGGTGCAACTGCTCACGCAATACCACTTGGTAAGATGGATGGCAGACTTTCGGGGCACCTAAGGACTGACAAAGATCTTCGAATGTCATACGTATGCATTCAAGGAATGGTTTCAGTATGTAATGAAATGGTCATCTAGCCACACCTTAACTAATATTATTACGAGGAAAGATTTGATTTTTTGTTTGTTTCTAACGATTTAACTGAAGAAATACTCAACCGATATTAAATTAAATTCTTTCATTAAAAAGCTACTTCTTTACCGAGTAACACAGGCTATACATTTTATTGATATCGTGCAAATTAGCAGAGCTATCAATCACAATTTTCGCGGACAGAGTCAGAGGCGAAATGCTAGTCTAGCATATCCACAGTATAACATAACCTTCAATCGATGTATAGTTGCTGTTACTTCTTACTGCTTCGTTGGTCTAGTGGCCGTAAGCGCAACCGCTGAGCACGAGGTCCTAAGTTCGGTTACCAGGTCGGGCAAAACTGTTGTTGAGTTTATCCATCGAGAATTTTTAAGTGAGCAGACACGGAGACTAACTGTCGAAATGTGGGTGTACCTTTGCCTAACCTTTCAAGGATTACCGGCGCGATGTTTTATTATGTTAAGCACTTACAACTCACCTCAGTTTCAAATAATGTAAAGGGACATTCTCCATCGCCTCACAGATCAATGACCGTGCAAGCGGACTAATTACTGAGTTGGTAATTAGTGGAGTCTCTCCAGTTAGCATTAGTTCACAAGTGTACTAACCAAGTTTTGATCGGTCGCTGTACAGACTTGTCGGCGCAGTTTGTGCCGCTATTAGTCTGATGATATGTTTATGAGTTGCAGTTTGATATTTTGTAAAATTATCATCTGTCTAGCTTTTATAGCCCCCGACGCGATAAGTTTGACGTGTCTGTGTGTGTGTGTGTGTGTCTGTGGCATCGTAGCTCCCGATTTTGATTTTGTTTTTTTTTTTTGTTTTTAACACGTTCAGACCGGCGTGTACCACCGGTGGAGCACGGAGTATTTGCTGCCACGGCGAGGTGTACCACCGGTGGCCACGTCACACTATACTTTCAATGTACTAAGAAATTCGCGCCGCTTTGAGAGAAAGTGTTGTATTTACCGTTCCCGCCTAGTAAAATAGACAAATTTTCATGGTGTAGCTCAGGAGGTGGATATAATTTCGAAAAGTAAGCAAAAATCAGTATTGAAAAATTGTATTTATTAGAAAAAAATTGACATAATCACGACATAAATTGTACGAAATGCGAATTGTTTATGATAAATTACGTTGAGACAATGTAATAATAAGAAAATTAGATCAAATTTGAAAAAAATATAAAATAAAATGCCATTATGGATGGTATAAAATGAAAATTATTTTGGATGAATAGTATTGAAACAATCCAAACACATTGGTTTTTCACACGCAGAGCATGTATTTAATGCAATGCAAGCAATGTATTTACGCGTTTCGATTTTTTTCTAGCCATACTCGCAGATTCAGTTGTTGTAAAATGGTCGTAACAAGGTCTGCATCTCTTTCGGGTATCTCTGAGCTTTCCTTCCGTTTTCTCTAACTTGTGTATTGGCTTTCTTTGTGCATGGGGCCTACCCTCCTCTGCAGCGTCATCGGGTTGATTATCAGTGCTGGGGTTGCTAATCATCTCTTTTATTATTTGTTCCCGAAATTCTAATATACTTAGTTTTTTTCCTGCTGCAAATTTTTTCAACCCAAGCATTTACCAACATTGTGCCACAGACAATCTCAATGATTAGCTTGCGGTACCGTTTTAGGGTTTTTCTAAGGCTGGTATAGTACGACGCCATCTGGTCAGAAATATCTACCCCCTTTTTTGCATTATCATAATCCAAAACAGAGTTTGGTTTCGCTACGACAGTGTTTGGCCTCCAGCGATGCGCATTGGCACTAGAGCTCCTGTATGATTATTGCAGGTCGAAAGCATATGAACTGTACGTTTGTCGGTCCATTTTATATATTTGACACCCGTTCTATTCTTCAGAGCCAACACTTGACCTTTTCTCTGCTTGGACTTTACCACTTGCTTTGGTAGATGCTTGTGGTTCTGTCGGACTGTGCCACACAAAAAAGTCTGCTTGTCCATTAGTGTTTCTGCTAGTGGTACGCTTGTGTAATAATTATCGCTGTAGAGAGTGCGACGTGCGGTTCTGATTTATGAGACAAAACTCTTTACTTTATATTACGATTACTAGCTTATTAGAAAGAGAGAAAGCATAATTCCTGTCTAATCCTGTCCGTGTCCACCGGTGGCGCACCCCGCCCGGCAAGACTTTTGGTTCATGGGGCGGTGATGTACCACCGGTGGCCATATGAAGATTTGCGCCGTAGGATACCAAGTAACCTACCAACCTACTCATGAGGTGCCGGTCTGAACGTGGGTGAATTAATCGGAAGAGTTTTTAGCTATGCAAGATGGCCGCCGCCACAAATTGGTGGATTACATTTTTATTCAACAATGTAATTGATATCCATATTGAGGGAAATAATAGGTATCAAATGAAAGGGCTTGACTAGTAGAATACTTTACGTTATAATAAATTAAAAATCCAAGATGGCCGCCACCACAAAATGGATGGATGGAGTGGATTGCATTTTTTTTTCATAACTCCCTCAATATGGGTATCAAATGAAATCGCCAACACCAAAAACCAGGAATACCTTGAAATTATGACCTTTTGGGGGTATTTTTTTTTAAATTTTGAATTGAATGTAACTTGTTCCCAATATGTTGGTCTTGGCTTTCAATCTAACCATATGTTGCTAAGTACCAATTTTTACATGGAACGCCTGCCTATCTGACCTCCACAGTCCAGTTAGTACTGGGTATACAAAGATCTACAAATGACAGCCGAGGCCAACGCTAAACGTGTTTTCCAAGATACCGAGGAAACTTGGGGTGTAATGGATAGTCACCGATCTATAGACCAAGCCTGGCAAGCGCTGCTGAACCCTTGTGGCGTAGTACTTGGTCAGGGTTGTGAAGTAAAAAAACCACAATAATTTAACACATATATTCAGTACAAAAACACAGATTAATCTCAGATCGTAGGTTCTAGGGTCTCTAAGGATTTCATTCACTGATCACTGGGTAAAGTAGAAGGGTACTGCCCTGGGCTTAGGTCACGACGCACGTGGCCAGTGAGGGCCTCCGAAGCAAGGCTGTGCGGTGACGGGGGACCGCAGGAGCAGCAGCAGTGGTCGAGGCGACCGCGTCTCGGTCGCGGCAGGCTGGCAGGCGTGCGTGAGCACGGCTAGTGCCCAACGTGACAGGCACATGGCTGATGAGGTGGCCGGTAGCGCGGCCGGCGGCGTGCTGCAGGCACGGCAGGTGCTCGGCAGCGGGGACCCTCCACGTGGCAGACGTGGATGGATGGCGGCTAGGAGCGTGCTGCAAGCACGGCAGATGGGACCGTGACGGGATCGTCACTCAGCGAGTAGAGCGCGTGGCAGCTATGACGCCCGTCAGCGGTGTCTCCTTAGTTTTCGACTCCTCAAGTAGAACTCAAGGAATCATGCACGTGGCATGGTGGGCCCGTAAGCGTGGTGCCAGGATCGGTGAGCGCCAACGATGCGTGTGTTTCCCAGCCATAAGCCCAAGCAGCGGTTTCAGAGGAAAGCAAGGAATTAACTCACCCATCGTGGCGGCTCACAAAGGTTAGGCAAGCCAGCGCATGTCGCGATCACTACTTAGTAGGTTCTCGCCGCGCTTCAGAGCAGGTTAAGCACAATTGCGGCTGAGCGTGAACGCGGCATGCACGGGCTTCACAAAGGCAGTATGACAAGTGAAATATTGGATGATACGCAATTAGATGACGTAGCATCTGTACAACACGGAAGCCATTATTGACAACCGACACAATAACTTTGCAGACAATCACCGCAGAAATCAGATAACAAAAGAAAGCGGTGTATCCAGACATAGGAGAATTATCAGATTACTCAAAACACTCACCCAGCTCACTGAGGTTTTAATATTGAAGGTGTTCAGGTCAAAAGGAAGGTTTGCAGCTCGAAGACAGCTTTTATAACCTCCTAGACAGAGTGTCTATGGATGACGCGTAGTGTTGCTGCTCCGGTGAACCGTAACTAGGTATGTGTGTGAATCGATTTTAGTTAGTCGATTACAACGCTACACCCTGAAGATTATTTTGATCGTTTTCTACTGTTTCCTTTTCACGCATATTTTTATATTTTTCCTGCAATCATCATCTACCTAGCCTTTTCCCAACTATGTTGGTGTCGGCTTCCAGTCTAACAGGATGCAGCTGAATACCAGTATTTTACATGGAGCGACTGCCTATCTGAACTCCACAACCCAGTTAATACTGGGAAATTCGATACCACTTGGTAAGACTGGTGTCAGACTTTTGGCGCCACTGACTACCTGTTACGACTGTCAAAGATCTTCAAATGACAGCCGGGACCAACGTCTTAACGTGCTTTCCGAGGCACGGAGGAAACTCGGTATGTAAGGGTGCTCACCCATACACAGACCGACCTAGGCAAGCATGGCTTAACCTAAAGATCGACCCGAGCGGCTGATGTTATTTAGCCACGAGCTCTTCCTATATTTTTACTATATTTTTCCACTTTGTTTTTCTTTTTCTACTTTTTTTTGTTTGTTTTTGCTATATTTTTTCTGCATTAAAACACTAATTTTATTTTTATTTATTTATAGGCGCATACACCTCAACCAAGCGCCGCCACATCAAGCAGTACTATGCTTCTTGCGTCAAGTCAAGTGGATTCCTGTCCTTTATCAGATCATCGGTCCATCTTCTGGAAGGACTACCAACGCCGGACCTTCCAGTAAACAATCGCTACTCATGAATTTCCAGACTACAATATTACTATAGTGAAATACATACATAGACTAGGTATTCATACAACAATACTAAAACCGTAATTAACATAATATATTATGGTAAAAACACATGCGATATGTTAATGAGTTGGTTTTACGGATGATGAACTAATATTGTTACAAAATGTGTTCTGATATTGATAATTATTATAATGATTGGTTTAAACAAAACTACATTATGTAATAATGAAGTAAATGTATTTTACAGAGTGAAGCAAGTTTCTGTTATTATTCTGTATAGTAAATTTTGCTTTAGAGCATGCGAAGTTTATACAAACGTAATACCAAAATAATTTGTAAATCAAACATATTCTTAAGGTAGTGCATATTTATTTTGATTGGATAATAGAATATGTACGTTCCAAAACACATATTTTGAATGTACAATGATTTAAACAAGGGTTATGAGAAAAATATTTTTGTCTCTAGAAATTTTAAATTCCTCATATCTCGCCTTTATATCATTGTCCTTTATAAAATATTTATTTGGAAACATAGATATTTTGTAATCCAATTGATATATAATATACACACTGCCTTAAGAATGTGTTTGATTTTCATATTATATTGGTATTAAGTTTGTATGAAAAACGCAAGCTCCGCCGGCCTCTTAAGTTACAAACGAGTATTTAAACTTGTCGAAGTTCATAGTGGTGAAAGTAGATCACTGTCTTCTGATTTTTGCGTGGTTAGTGCCTAACCTGGTGTCAGAGATTTTAGGCCCCAGACTTGTCTTTACCTGCCCGTCGAGAAATATCTCTCAAGTCTACTGGTTTGGTTTCCTCACAATATTTTCTCAGTGTACAAAATATATTTTCATAAATTTTATTCTCAAACAAAGGAATGAACCAACATAATATACAACTTTTTTCATGTCAGATTTAACAAGATAATACTTGCTACGAGCTACGTAGCAAACGCTACGAGTTGCGTAGTAGATGCTACGGATTTCGAAATAGATTCCGTAGTTCGCCCTTACTTCACTGCCCTTGCAAATTGCTTGAACTGCAACTAGTCGATGCAGAATTCGTTAATATTTAAAATAAACTGTATTATGTAAAATTTAGGTATGTTCATATCCCATGTAAATGATAACAATAATTCACGTAAGCGACACGTGTACTCGCCAAAGCGAAGAGGTATGCAAGTCGGTCCAACGTGACTTCAACTACAAAGGGAAACCTTCCCTGGTTATGGCAATAGCATACACGAATGGTATCTTGTATGATTTTTAAATATATTACAAGAGGAAATAAATAAATAGAAAGATTGCAAACCAAATAATTGTTACACCCTACTCTTTCACACTCTTATGTGTAAAAGTAAATTAAAACGACTTGAAAAAGATATTACTTCAATTAATTTGTTCGTAAGGAAATGTTGATCGTCGGCAAAAGTTACATTGTGTTGGCAGTAATTAATTAATTATCTCACTGTCTGCTACTATTAATCATAATTATGATAATTCGGAGAGTTTTCCTTATCTTTTCCCTCTATCGACAACAAAAACAATTATTTTTTCAGAAATAAATATCCAGTGCGTATTAGACGATCTATTATCTTGCTTACTTACTACGCATTATCACTAATTCTCATGAAACTTCAAAGGATTTGACAAAACTCAGATTTAAACGTAGCCCTTGTAACATTTATAGCAACAGAACCCTAATAAATAAATCGTACCTGTGTTTGACTTGTGAAGAGCCCGAACAACCAATTAGAGTCGAAACAAAGCTTCAGTTACAATCTCATTATAGAAAAAACGATGAGGAAAAATTCTAATTTAGCATTGCGAAAATGCTTATTCTAACTCTGATAATTATCTGATGGGTCAGTTGTGCGTGTTCGTTTAATTAATGGACAGTTACTGGGATTTAAACGCTGGTTGGCGAAAAAATCGTTTACTTTTTTCTGTTTTTGAAGGCAGAAAAAGGATCCTCGTTATAGCTTGCGCAGACGACAAATTATCCGTGACGCACTTTTTAGCCTGTGGTAATAGCACTTAAGCACATTATATGCAGTAACGCATACGAAGCGCAAAAAGTCCGGCGCGCAAAAGATCCGTGTCATTCTGGCAGATCGCACAAAAAGTGCCCGAAATAATAGAACGTTAGCTCCAAAGCGTGTTAACGCAGACGGCGCACACTTTTAGTATGAAAACTGCACTCGTTAATGCGTGATGTGCGTCATGTGCGTTGAGTCCGCGTAAAATCCGTGACGGACTGTTTGTATGGCGTGCAGACATTAATTTGGGCGCCACAGACTCGATCGCACAAAAAGTCTGTCGTCTGCGCAGGCCCTAAGTTGAATTGATGTTGAGAAATGTTCGCCTTTATGTACGAGTACGTGTATTTCACTGGGATTTACAGACTGGATTTTCTGGGAACTCGCTCATACCTTGTGGTCTATTTTTCTCTTCAGTTATTTGAGCAATTATAGTACAATTCGGAAATTATTTTAACTTAACCAGTTGACAGCGTTGTGGAGGAGTTTATTGACGCCATTTTTCAAGATTTTAGGTTAAGTTGGTTTGCTTAGTTAATTTGAACAGTTTTGTTAATTGTTAATAATGTATATCCTGGAATAAAGAAACTACTGTCGGTTGGTGCTACTAGCTGTAAATGAAGATCGCTACAGTTCTTTCATAGTTATTTCACCTTTAAGAGTATTATTGTCAAAATCAAAGTGGTTTTTATTCTAGTTGCAATAGAGTGGCTATTTCGGTGGCTGCTACTGACGAGTTTGTCAATATTGATCTCTAATAATACAATGAAGATCAACGTGATTTTGACTTGGATTGTTAACCTTTTGTCTGCCAAAGTCACATATAAAGTGACAAGCGCGTGTCCTGTGCGCCAAACGACACTGTGACAAAAGTGTCAAGTGTAAAGTGTGGTAGGTGAAATTGTGTCTTTGCGTGGATGTCGCGCGTGCTTTTACGTTCTAGCGGCCAAAAAGTTAAACAATAAGGACTGTGCATCCTTTTCACAATGGCCATGACTATGCATGATGAAAGTTAAGAAAAAAAAAACTATTTAAGTAGTCCTTTTCTATTTTGGATATCAATGAATATTGACAAAGATAAACGCATCAAAACTCGGGAGTGGGGGCTCGTGGCGTCAGAATTCGCAAAAAATCATCGTATCTTCGTCAATTTTAGTTTATGTAAGAAAAGAAAAAAAACGGGTCAAATATTTGTAGATAATCTGACGGACTATTTTTGTCGTTTAACCTCATCATCTGCCTAGCCTTTTCCCAACTATGTTGGGGTCGGCTTCCAGTCTAACCGGATGCAGCTGAATATCAGTATTTTACATGGAGCGACTGCCTATCTGACCTCCACAACCCAGTTAATACTGGGAAATACGATACCACTTGGTAAGACTGGTGTCAGACTTTTGGGGCCACTGACTACCTGTAACGACTGTCAAAGATGAACAAATGACAGCCGGGACCAACTGCTTAACGTTTTTTTCCGAGGCACGGAGGAAACTCGGTATGTAAGGGTGGTCACCCATCCACAGACCAACTTAGGCAAGCATGGCTTAACCGAAAGATCAACTCGAGTGGCTGATATTATTTAGTCACGAGCTCCTCGTCGTTTACCCTATTTGTCATTTACCCTATTCATGTTAAAAAAAATATGACTATTTCATCGCTTGCCATTTAACAAACATGTTAATTAACCCAAGTTCACAATACTCTACATAGTAACGGGCTAAAATTAATTTGATAGTTATTATCATGAATTTCTGCTCCACTGCCTAAGAACACAGAGAACCAAGCAGCTTAGTACAACGAGGTTCTGTTAAGTCGTTTCGTAGAATCCATTATCTATATACATCGTGTTAGTTTTACTCATGAGGACTTGGAGGTACTTACACCACCTGTATACGTCTTGATACTTGCCTGTTTACTGAAGAAACTATACAAGCAACAGTGAAGTTTAGAAAGTAAGTTCTGTTTTGATGTAGCAAGAAAATTCTGTAATTGAAGAACAAAGAACCTCTGAATTCTGCGAATTTGCTGTGTTTGTTGTTCTGGGAAACGTGGTTAGATGGATCTTTTCCATGAAACTAGTTCTGTACTTAAAATGTGTCTATACACACATGCACAAACATTCGTAAAAAGTGCAATTTTCTTAAGGGGCCGGCGGAGCATGCGTAGTTCATACAAACGTAATACTAAAATAATTTCATCATCATCATCATCATCAGCCTATTAATGTTCCCACTGCTGGGACAGGCTTCCTCTCTATGAGAGGGATTGGGCTATAATCCACCACGCGGGCCCAGTGCGGATTGGTAGATGTCGCATGTCTTCGAAGTTTTGGTTCTAGGACATGCCGTTTTGAGAGCAGCGGCGATGGAATAAATTACACAAAGTATTGTGCCTGCCTGGATTCGAACCCACGACTTACTGCTCGTAAGTCAGGACCGCCACCACTGGGCCACCGCTACTCTTAAAATAATTTGTACTTAAGTAAATGTAATATATTTTTAAGGTAGTGTGTGTTCCCAAATATATATTTTGAAACGACAATGATACAAACAGGAGATATCAGGAATTTAAAATTTCCATAGAAAACTTATTTTTCTCATACCTCTTGTTTAAATCAGTGTACATTCAAAATACACATACATTTATGTTTGATTTACAAATTATTTTGGTATTACGTTTGTATGAACTAGGTATGCTCCGCGGGCCTCTTAAGATGAGATAAAAATACAGGGTGTAACTAGACTCTTCACAAAGCCGTCCACTAAGCAGTCTGTACATCAAACTAAGTAACTCTACGCAAAAAGTTTTGCTGGGAAATTACTTTTTTTTTTGGGAAAAAAATCACTTTTTTCGGTAGGACGCACTTAAAACATTGCGCTGATGGATGGGTGAATAGTACGGGGGTCATGGAGGTGCTTAAATTAAAAATTCTTACAGTAATAACTTGTATTTAAAAAAACTTGTCAAAAAGTTGTAAGTTTTACCCCCAATATCGCCGTAACTAGGAGGTTCCCTGGTATCATGGTGTAGAACAAAAAAATGGTCGTCGTAACGGGGAGAACAAGTTCCTTTTGGCGTCGTTAAGAGGTTTTTAACATCCTTTATGGGTCCAGTTTCTCCTACTCTTATTTGAGCCTTGTCTATAACTGAACACATACATATCCTCATTCAGAGCAGAGCAGAGATACAGCGAAGGGTCACCGTTATATAGCTGAAGTTCTACGAACCCGAACAAGGCGCTATACTTCCATATTATTAACTGTGCGAACCGACAGTCTCTGGAATTCACCGACAGCTTATCTGTCCGAACATTATAATCTAGATCTCTTTAAAGTTCTAGTGAATTAATTCCTTCTAGGCAAGAGTGCTCTACCCTATGCCGCACATCAAGTGAGTTGCTGTCAAACGCAAGCAAATTTTGCAAAAAAAAAATACATAAACAAGGTGTTGCTTCAGAGTACACACCTGCTACACACACCGCCTACCCTCTCAGAAAATACGTTGATTATTATGTTATTCAGACATCTATTTCCAAAAATTCCTGAAAGCAAAAACAAAAGTAGCCATTAATCTAAATTACGGCCCTTGGGAGCTTCCGAGAAAAAGTTAGAAAGTGCTCAATAAGTTTGAGTACAATAAGTAGTTAGGTGTCATCGGGCAGAGTGCGTCGGTCACAATTAGGAAGTTGGGCGGCGGCGAGGAGGCCCGACAATGCCCGACAATGCCCGACACCCATCAATACTGGTTACTGGGTAAGAGGATTGAAGGACTTTTGGAAGACTTAGGTAAGTTCTGAGTTTTTGTTTATGTCTGGATTTTCGTGTTGATGCTGTGAAAGCTGGTTCAAAATGTCTTCAGCTTTATTTTAGAGTAAAAGTTAGTTTAGTTAGTCTACTATATAAATAAGTAACTGTATTCTAAAACAATTAAAACAGCAGCAAACTACATTTTATGGTATTTATTAATAATTTGAAAATGCATGATTAGTGAAGTTTTACAGACAAAAAGTTTGCACCTTCCGCAGCTTCGCTCGCGTGGGGTTCGTCAATTATGCCATGATACTAACGGGTTAAAAAGAATAATCTGTGCGCTAAATGTCATCCAAATCGTTCAGTAGTTTCTGCGTGAAAGAGCAACATATAAACATCCATCCTCATAAACTTTCGCATTTATAATATTAGTAAGATAAGATTAAACTATTTTGAGATTTTTAATGAGTATAATATTTTTCTGCTGCCAGCCAAATGGCCATACTTATTTGAAAGATGGCAATGCCAAGGCCGTTCAAAACTCAACCTTAAGTATCTCGAAGTTTTTAAAGACGTTGGATTATTAGATGTACCTTCAAGTACCTTGTTGCTATTGCTAAATCTCAAAAACGTTTTGTTTTCTGTTGGTCTTGTTTTCTCTGGATTATTAAATGAACAATCTTTCGTTACATAATCTCGCTCGTCAAAATCCGTATCCGATTACCAAAATATTTACTTACTTATGTAACCTTAATTAAAAGTTCTAAGTTATACAGGGTACTGGAGTACTTACCAAGAAATACACCCTTATAAGCAAGAGCTCTTTGAATAATAAGGCACTCAAATATTCATAAGTATTTAAACAGTAAGCAGATTAAGTAATCATTGAATTATTAATTTTATAATTTAACTGTGTCTGATCTTACATTGAAATGAGAAATGTTAACACAACCTTTACAGATATTGCATATTTAGCTCTTTTTTTATACAAGTGTTTCGATTCCGAGGAATATTTTTTGTTTGTACAAATCATCGTAACATTACGCCTGTAGGCAGAGACGTAGGTAATAAATAGTATTTAAGTCCGATGTGGCTAAAAAGTCCTGAAATGGCGACTGCGAACCGGAAGACGTTCCGTTTGAAAACCTCCCACTAGGTGGACCGATGACCTGGTAAAGGTTGCAGGAAACCGCTGGATGCGAATGGCATTAGACCGATCAATGTGGCGGCACTTGGGGCCTATGTCCAGCAGTGAACGTGTTTCAGCTGGAATGATGATGATGATTTTTAAGTCCCACGTCAAAGAGGTCGAGCCTATTGCCGTCAACCGGACACAAATCCAGGCTCCGTGGCTGCTACTGAGACATTCGTAATGGAAAAACCCAATAACACTTTGTCCGACCTGGGAATCGAACCCAGGACCTCTTGCTCAACAGTCGCCCTTGTGACCACTAGGGGCCGTTTTTCATAACATAACTTACGTATAACTGTTAGTTAATATGCTTACGTCTCGTAGAGATATCGGTGTTTCTACAACGTGTAACAGAAAGGGTATAGTCATATGAAAGGGTGTGCTACAGACCATCAAACTGAACAACTTTCTCCATGGAACCACCATCGTAATTCGAAAAATTTTCAACGGCCCCATACTAAATTCCAATACCTACTCGACCAAATGTATGAAACAGCTTATTATTTTTTTACGACGCCTGGTACGTCGGCCACCGTAGACGCGGGCCTGTGGACGGTTAGCTATGGGCTAGCTAGCCTGTCGTGAAGCGACAGATATGAAGAAAAAAATAGAATAAATAAAAAAAAATGAGGATAAACGTAATACAATTTATTTTAGTAATAAAATCTGAAAGTAACAAAATGAAGATGATAGTGAAGATGAGGATGGAGTGAAGGGATGATCACGGGATGAAGACGAGCAGGAGAGGGTCGCAGGAGAGGGTCGACGGCAGTCCGGGGCGAGTCAGCCAAAAACGGTCCAACCGCTGACTCCAGCCCCGGATGAAGGTTGACAGCAGTAGGCTGGCTTCACAGCACAGGACTTCAGCCCCGGATGAAGGTTGACGGCAGTAGGCTGGCTTCACAGCACAGGACTCCAGCCCCGGATGAAGGTTGACAGCAGTAGGCAGGCTTCGCAGCACAGGACTCCAGCCCCGGATGAAGGTTGACAGCAGTAGGCAGCAGTCCTCCTCTGAAGCCCAGTGCAGAGGCAGGTTTTAGTTGAGGTGACTGGTGGAGAAGTCAAGAGGTTTGAGGTCTTTTCTTGAGTCCCGGAGCAGTCGGCCCCGGGACAAGGCCTATATAATTTTCTTCGCTCGAAAGCTAGCGATGAAATGAATGAATGTCTAGAGCGGCCCTGTCTTATATAGCCGATTTCGAAATCAAAAGTGGAATTTGCAAAATGTTTGAAAATTAGACGAAAAGAGTGTGTAAAGTAGAAGGCCAGAACGATTATCTGGCTTTTAAGACAAAAACGGTGGATGGCCACAAAGAAAACCACGAACGATTAAAAGGTAACTATGACAACCAGATTATTGACAATAAAATGTCAAAGAATTAATAAACACAAAGTTAGCAAAAACATGAAGAAATACGATGGAATTAAAGGTTCTGGTGCGTGGATAGTGTAGTAAATAATGTTGCGCATCATCTGTGAGCAATTTGTGAGTATAGTGTAGTATGAAAATGAAAATGATAAACTCGTAATTGTTACAGTAAAACGATATCTACAATGAAACTAAATGAAAGGATGGCAATAAAAGAGCAACGTGAAACAATAAAGCTTAAACTAATAATGGATGTGATGAAGATTTGACCTAAAATTGATGTACAGACAAAATGTCAACCATTGAGGACGTTCAGTCGGTTAGTACGTAATAATATTACTACATTTCCCCGACAACCCCAGAAAATTTTCGACTCAGAGAAAATTTTATGTTTAAAGTTCGAGAGAAATCCTTGAAACATTACTTCGTCCAAACAGAAATCATCTAACAGACATTCATTCTTCCTCAGGTATACTATCATCTACATAATGGTAAGGGTGGAGTTCACAGTCAATGACTACCACTCTAGAAGTATGTTCCTAAATATGACCTAAGGCTTATTTAGGGAGTAATCAACCGCTCCATGGGTGGAAAATAAATATTGACCTAAGGCTTATTTAGGGAGTAATCAACCGCTCCCTGGGTGAAAAATATATTGACCTAAGGCTTATTTTACGAGTAGTCAGCCGCTCGAAGAAAACCCTATATAGTAATTAGAGAAAATTAAGATAAAGGAATAATTATATAATTATTAAGATGACTATTTAGTTTAGTCTAAGATAGATTCGAGCGGTAGGGCTCTAAAGTAAAGGTATCTGAACTAGTGATCTTCTGACCTCATTTGTAGAAGTGAAGAATAAGAGCAGTAAGCTCTAAATCACAAAATAAAGACAAGTTAAAAGTAACGCCGCATAGGACGTTGAATAGTGAGTTTAAAAACTCGTATTCAAAACAAAAATAAAGATTAATTTTAAGCGATTGATAAATGAGCTAATGAGAGATTAACTATCTAAATAAGATGATTCGATGAAGACGAGGTTTAGATTTTAATGTCTTTGATGTGCCATTTATTTTTCGTTCCATTAGTATCTTCTAATATGTATACTAAGGGCGAGAGTTTCTTAAAGACTTTGCATCTTAGAAATTTAGGGGCCAGTTTTGCGCTGAAGTACGAACCCGCGTTGCTTTGTACGTAATTCTTACGCCAAACTGTATCACCGACATTAAATTCTTTAAATGACCGACGTAGGTCATAGCGAGCGCTATTCTTAGCGTGTGCTATGTATAAATTAGTTTGAACCTTATCAAAAATTGACGAGAGGAAACCAATATTTGTAGCGTAGACATCGCGAGGTAGAAAAACAACTTCCTCAAGATTTTGAGTTGGAGTGTAGAATGAACCACAAGGAACTGTTTCCCGACCAAATACTAAAAAGTTTGGAGAAAAACCAGTTATAGCATTAACACAACTGTTTATCGCGTGTTGAATTTTTGGGAGATAAATATCCCAGGTTCGATGATCATCACCTACCAAAGTAGCTAGAGCCGTGATGATGGTCCTATTATACCTTTCTGTAGGATTGACTTGGGGACAGTAAAATGGAGAGTAGAATATAAAAGGGACTTTATATTTATTAAGAAATGTAGTAAATTCACGGGATTGAAATTGGGGACCGTTATCCATGATAATGGTTTGTGGAACACCATGGATGAGAAATACGGAATTCTCTAAAATATTAATTATGTTAGACGCAGTAGCACGTTTTAAGGGAAAGATAAAAGTATATTTAGTAAAGGTACAATTAATAACTAAAATATGTTGATTACGTCTTCTGGTCATGGGAAAAGGACCCATAAGATCAAGCGATATAGATTGAAAAGGTCTCGAGCAAATTTTTGGTTTACCCATAGGGCCATAAGGAGAATGATTTGGATGTTTATAAGCAAGACAAATGTCGCAAGTAGAGATAAATTTAGCGATATCTTTAAACATGCCAGACCAGTAATATCGTAACGAAAGCTTCTTGTAGGTTTTGAAAATTCCGAGATGAGGTTCTTGAGAAGGACTGTGATTCCTTTCGATAATAGCCTGTCTTTCATGTGGAAGTGGAACTTCTTTCCAAGTGAAGTCATCGTTCAGAGCATGAGGAGAGTGAATGCAACGATAGAGCTTGTTTTCTTTAACCGTATAGTTTGGATAAGAATCAGGATTGTTCTGACAGCCAAGTAAAATCTTGTTGTAGTGTTCCAAGTCACGATTAGGAACTGATTCGTCCGTTAAAATAGGATTTACACCTTGACGTTGAGAATCTTCAGAGTCATGAGTTTTTGATCTGGATAGTAGGTCAGGGACAACATTATCTTTACCCTTTTTATGTTTTAGAATGAAGTTGAAGCAAGATAGGCGTAGCGTCCAACGAGCCAGTCTTCCTGAAGGATTGGATAAGTTCTGGAACCATTTAAGAGCAGCGTGATCTGTGTAAATTGTAAATTGTTTACCATTATCTAGGTAACAACGCCAGTGTTCTAGAGCAGTTATTACGGCTAGAGTTTCTCTTTCTGTTGTAGAATAGTTCTGCTGGTTTTTATTAAGAGCTTTACTCATGTAAGCAATAACAACTTCCTTGTCGTTTTGATGTTGTGTAAGCATTGCTCCTATGCCAAAATTTGATGCATCGCAATGTACAGAGAATGGGAGGTTGAAGTCTGGGCAAGCGAGAACAGGAGTAGTAACCAAAGCTTCTTTAAGTTTCACGAATGCCGATTCTGCTTCAGGGTTCCAAACGAATTTAGGGGCATTCTTCCCAGAGCAAGTTAGCCTGTTAAGTGGAGAAGCAATTGTGCTGAAGTTTGCAATGAATCTTCGGAACCAGCTGCAAGTACCGATGAATCTACGTACTTCTTTTCTAGAGGATGGTGTAGGATATTCCAAAATGGCTCGAATTTTGTCAGGATCAGCTCTCAGGCCATATTCACCTACGACAAAACCGAGGTACTTGAGTTCTTTCCTGAAGAATTGACTTTTTTCAAAATTTATAGTTAAATTGGCAAAAGAGAGTTTTTCATGAACTTTTAAGAGAAGAGAAATATGTTCTTCGAAGGTATCGCTTATAATTACGATATCGTCGAGATAACAGAATACTTTGTTGTCAAAATCTGGAGTAAACAGCATATCCATTAGTCTCTGTTGAGTAGCAGGAGAGTTAGTTAAGCCGAAGGGCATTACTTTAAATCTGTACATGCCTCTTCCGGGTACATAAAAGGCAGTCTTGTCTTTGTCCGCAGGGTTGAGAGAAATTTCCCAGAAGGCCTTCGCAATGTCGATACTTGAGAGATATTTGGCGTTTTTAAGATTGTCAAGAATCTCACTTATAAGTGGGAGGCTGTAGGCATCACGACGAGTGATTGAGTTAAGTTTCCTGCTGTCGACGCAGAAACGCCATTCTCCATTCTTCTTCGGAGTTATAAGCACCGGAGATAGCCATGGACTTTCGCATTGTTCAATGACATTCCATTTCAACATTTTATCCACTTCGTTGATTAAAGCTTTTTGTTTTTCAGGGGACAATCGATAACATCTTTGCTTGATGGGGAGAGAATCACCTGTGTCGATCTTGTGTGTAATTAAATGAGTACGTCCCAAAATGCCTTTTTCTTCAAATGAGATACTCTTGAAGCGTTGGATAATGTTATCTGCAATATCCTTTTGATTTGTACTAAGATGTTCATAAGGTAGTATCTTTTTCTCCGCATCTTGAATAGATGAACATTTAAGGTTCGACTGACAAACAGAAGATAAAATAGTAGGAAGAAGATTAAATTTTTTCCAGAAATCAATACCAAGAATAAGAGAGGGGAATAATTCTGGAAAAACATAAGCTTTAATTAAATGAGTCTGGTCATTAAAGAAAATAGGTAATTCAAAATATCCTAAAGATTTAATTTTTTGGTTACTAGCAGTTGAGACAGTAATTAAGTCTGACTTGAAAAGCTTGAAACCTAATTTAAGAATTTCCAGGTGAGAATTGTTGCCAAGTATGGTAACAGAACTACCTGAATCAAGTAAGGCAGAAATGTTTAAGTTAATAATTCGCACGTTAATGAAAGGGCGTTTGGAATCATTGTCATTAGAGTAAAGAGTTGAAGAAATTTTGTAGTAAGAAAAGAAATTTTTAAGAGTTTTGATCCAATTATTCCAATCATTAACGTCGAAATTTTCACTTTTCAAGTCAGTTGTTAGTTTTTTGAGCTAGTACCAGGCTTAGGATTGCATTTAGGGCAATCAGCAGTTTTAAAGTCCTTCAAACCACATTTGAAGCAAATAATGAAGTGAGGTTTCTTACAAGTGTTTAAGGTGTGTCCATGCACACGACAACGAACGCAAAAGCTACTCTGTTGAGGAGGATCAGATCGAGTCAGAGTGTTAATTTGTTTTGGTTTTTGGAGGTACTGAGGAGGAGGTTTCTGAAAATTTACAGAGGGAGAATTAGTAACTGGTATACGAGGTTTGTAGCTAAATTCAGCTGTTAAAGTATTTTGTTGCAAAGATGGTTCTTTAAAGTTTTTATCTTTGTCCAAGAATTTTTCGTAAATCTGGCAAACAGCTAAGAGAGAGTCAATAGTAGTACAATCTCTTAATGCCACAAAAACTGAATAGCACGGTCTGATATTCCTCAGTAAAATCTCTAATTGTTCTGACTCAGACAATTTTTTAGTCAAGCGTGAAAACATTCCGGACATAATTGAAATGTAGACCGATATAGTTTCGTCCAGACCTTGAGTTCGCTTTCTGATGTCTTCTAGTAATTTGTAATCGTAATCGAAAACACCAAAATCTTTTATAAGAAGCTCAGAAGTTTCATGCCAGGTCAGATTTGGATTACAATTAATCTGAAATCTAAACCAGTGTAAAGCATTGTCTGTAAAAATTTCGTACGCTTGATTAATCAAAAGTTTTTTGTCAAAGCTACGTGAAATGCAATATTCTTCTAGTTTTTGAAGGAACGACCTAGGACATGACTTTCCATTATAAGTGTATCTTTTTAAATCTTTAAAAATATGAGGCTTCACTTGTTGAGGAGGAACTGTAGAGTTAATTTGTTGAAGGAGGGCCTCAAGAATGGTCTGTGACGGAGGGATATTTGAAGGAGGAGTTTCCGAGTTGTCATGAGAGGTAGGTAAATCGTAGAGAGGAGGGGAAGTATTTTCCGCTGGAAGAAAAGTGAATGGTTCAAATTTGTTGTTGAGGCTATCAAATTTGGACCGTAAAGCGTCAAACTCAATTTTCTGTTCAGAGTTCAGTACGTCAACGTCTATACGCTCGAGTCTAAAAAATAAATGATTAAGATAAGTTTCTATAAGACGAGTGTATTTGGAATCACCGTGTAGAAGTTTATCTACTTTTAAGTCTAAGTAATTAATAGTGGTATTAATTTGAGGGAGCTCTTCCTCAATTGGAATTGGTGAGATTAAAATTTCCTCCGAGGAGGTAATAGAAGAAAGTCGAAGAATTTGCTTTCTTAACCGTACGACAGTGTCTACTGGTTCCTCAAGTCTGATCTTAATTTCGTATTCGAGTTCAGGTTTATTAAGAAATTCAAACTTAATTGTTCTATACATATTGGTAAAATAAAGATAAGTTTCAAAGAAAATACCTTGTTTCCTTCTAGAAGAAAAAAAAAAAATTAGAAGTATTAAGTTAGTAAAAGATTAAAGAAAAATTATTTTCCTTCTAAAAGAAAAAATAGTTACAATGATAGCTATATGAAAATGTTTAATGATGTCTGTAGTATGACAATGAACTAATGATCTAAAGTGAAGTTGCCAAGAGAGACTGCCAAAAAGGTTTATATTAAATCAGAGGAAAATTGTAGTTAAGGTGAAACAGAAACAATTTTTATAAACCAAGTCTGTATAAAGGTTTTAAGGTTTAGTGAAGAGTAATGACCTCTTTAGTTTATATAATGAGTCACACTATGTAAAGGTAAGATACCACAATCTTAAAAGTATTACGTGTATGACCACCAGAAATAATGTTTTTAAAATGGGTACTTATTTTCCCTCTGATTTATGGACACTAGACAAAGTGTTTTCTTTAGAATTTTGTGATGATGGAAATGTGTAGTGTTATGTAGAAGTGTAGAACCTGAAGACAATTGGGCGCCAAACTGTCGTGAAGCGACAGATATGAAGAAAAAAATAGAATAAATAAAAAAAAATGAGGATAAACGTAATACAATTTATTTTAGTAATAAAATCTGAAAGTAACAAAATGAAGATGATAGTGAAGATGAGGATGGAGTGAAGGGATGATCACGGGATGAAGACGAGCAGGAGAGGGTCGCAGGAGAGGGTCGACGGCAGTCCGGGGCGAGTCAGCCAAAAACGGTCCAACCGCTGACTCCAGCCCCGGATGAAGGTTGACAGCAGTAGGCTGGCTTCACAGCACAGGACTTCAGCCCCGGATGAAGGTTGACGGCAGTAGGCTGGCTTCACAGCACAGGACTCCAGCCCCGGATGAAGGTTGACAGCAGTAGGCAGGCTTCGCAGCACAGGACTCCAGCCCCGGATGAAGGTTGACAGCAGTAGGCAGCAGTCCTCCTCTGAAGCCCAGTGCAGAGGCAGGTTTTAGTTGAGGTGACTGGTGGAGAAGTCAAGAGGTTTGAGGTCTTTTCTTGAGTCCCGGAGCAGTCGGCCCCGGGACAAGGCCTATATAATTTTCTTCGCTCGAAAGCTAGCGATGAAATGAATGAATGTCTAGAGCGGCCCTGTCTTATATAGCCGATTTCGAAATCAAAAGTGGAATTTGCAAAATGTTTGAAAATTAGACGAAAAGAGTGTGTAAAGTAGAAGGCCAGAACGATTATCTGGCTTTTAAGACAAAAACGGTGGATGGCCACAAAGAAAACCACGAACGATTAAAAGGTAACTATGACAACCAGATTATTGACAATAAAATGTCAAAGAATTAATAAACACAAAGTTAGCAAAAACATGAAGAAATACGATGGAATTAAAGGTTCTGGTGCGTGGATAGTGTAGTAAATAATGTTGCGCATCATCTGTGAGCAATTTGTGAGTATAGTGTAGTATGAAAATGAAAATGATAAACTCGTAATTGTTACAGTAAAACGATATCTACAATGAAACTAAATGAAAGGATGGCAATAAAAGAGCAACGTGAAACAATAAAGCTTAAACTAATAATGGATGTGATGAAGATTTGACCTAAAATTGATGTACAGACAAAATGTCAACCATTGAGGACGTTCAGTCGGTTAGTACGTAATAATATTACTACAAGCCGTCCGTCCGTCTAATGACGACAGGCCGTGTCGACGGCGCGTTCGTGTTCCAAGCGCCTCAAAGAGATGTCAGCATAAAGGGAGGGGCCCGCAAGGGCTGAAGCCTGCCGGGGTTGCGGGACTGTTCGAAAGAGATATCGTGGCTCCGGAACATAAAGGGCGAGGAAAGAACATGGATGGGTTTTAGTCAGTAAAAGTCTGACACTCCCTCCCGCTCCGCCCAGAGTGGGAGAAGTTATTTGATGATTTACTAACCGAAAAAAAAAAGTATTAATTGCCTTCTCAGTTTTGGCCTGTCAAATGACCTTAACTGTACCTAAATTTATCATGTTCAGGCTTTTAGGAACCGGTGGATGGTAATCCACCACGCCAACTGTTATTCAATCAATACTTAATATTATAAAAATGTAAAAGTCTGACTGTTGGTTTCCTGTTGAACGGTTTTCGATTTTAATACACACGTAAGTATACCATGACCTGGGTGGAAACTATACAGCTGCGGGCATAAACTAGTCAAACAATATATTTGTAGACATCTTGGCCAAGTTTATTTTGGGTCAGTATTATAGTTATAGTCAACTGTAACGTAGTCCAGTGTAAGTACACCAACTTTATTTTCAAATTTTGTAAAGATTTTACAACATTTTGTGAGAGCGGAGCCAGTGGCTAAATAATAACAGCCGCTCGGGTCGATCTTTAGGTTAAGCCGTGCTTGCCTAGGTCGGTCTGTAGATGGGTGACCACCTGTACATACCGAGTTTCCTCCGTGCCTCGGAAAGCACGTTTAGCTGTTGATCCCGGTTGCCATTTGTAGATCTTTGACAGTCGTTACAGATAGTCAGTAGCCCAAAAAGTCTGACAACCAGTCTTACCAAGGGGTTTCGTATTATACCTAGTACTAACTGGGATATGGATGTCAGATAGGCAGTCGCTCAATGTAAATAATAATAAATAAATATCGTTGGACATTAACACACAGCGCCATCTAGTGCCACACTAAGCAAGGCTTGTGTCGTGGACACCAGATAGTTGATATACTACATTATACTATTTGTTTGTAAATACATACTTACTATACGTAAAATACTGGTATTCAGCTGCATCCAGTTAGACTGGAAGCCGACCCCAACATAATTAGGAAAAGGCTTAGCAGATAATGTTGTAATTGTAAAGATTTTACCACGGTTAGTGGTCAGTAGTGGCTAAGCTGAGGCTGGCACAAGCGGGCTAGGGTGCGATGCCAATCTTGTCTAGGTCAGGGTTTTGGGTCAAATGCGCTACATAGATTAGATTTAATAAATAATAAAATAATTTTATTTCAGGCATTGCACGTAATCACATACAGTTCACCCATAACAGTTACGTAATGTTATTCGAAATAAGTTGAAGATTAAATTAAATTATATTAGATTATTATTAAACTAGCTTCTGCCCGCGACTTCGTACGCGGATCCTATTGCTTTTGCCAGCGACACCGGGTTCGTCAAAATCGAAGATCTGAAACGTCTAATTCTAAGAGCCCGGGGACGGGAAAATAATGGATCTTTCCCACCTGAGCAACACATACCGTTTGTTTCTTTTTGCCATTTAACAGCTTCACAAAAAGTAAAATTTTGAACAATACCTCCGATGGCGGAATATGTGGCGTATACGTAAATGAACTCCGTTTCTTATCAACCCAAGGAAGGTCATCATGCCCTACGGCTATATCTTGAGACACCCGATTCTTCAGATGTTATCGACATTCTGTTCAGAGAAGGTCGACGTCTTCGCGCTCTTCTTCTGTCTCTTCATGCCGTACTCCAGCAATTCTTTCTCTCTCACTTTCTAACAGATTATGAATATTTTGTTGTGCGCGTGTTCGGCGCTCTTCTTCTGTCTCTTCATGCCAAAAACACTCAAATAACATAAGCTCGAAGACATATTTATTCGATAAAATAAAATAAAAAATGGGAGTTTTGGCCAGTAGAGTCAAATTTTCAATGATATACCATCGTCATCGAAAATCGAAAATCAGTCCTAAACTGTTACCTCCTTAACCGCGTGGAGGTACTCCCAGTTTTTGTCATTTTATAATTATACAGTGAAATTAGTGATAGCTTTGCAATAATTTTCACATCAGATGTTTCTGATCTTCGATTTTTTATAAGTCAACAGGAAATGCCCATCAGACCGAACAACTTTTGCTAAGACGTCATCATTCCTATGTGTTATGGTGTAGCTGGGCTCTTGTAGTTCCACAACAGGTGTTCCAGATCTTCGATTTTTATAAGTCAACAGAGAGGGCTTATCAGATTGAACAACTTTTGCTAAGACGTCATTCCTATATGTGTTATGGTGTAGCTGGGCTCTTGGAGTTCCATATCAGGTGTTCCAGATCTTCAAATTTATTTTCTCAGCAGAAAATGCTCATCACGTGAAACAATTTTTGCTATGGTGTCATATTTGTATCTCTTATAGTTTAGCTGGTCTATTGCGGTTCTACATCAGGTGTTCAGGTTTCCAAGATAAATTATAGCCTATATGTTGCCCAGACATAATACCTATACAACAAAAAAAAAATCATTCAAATCCGTCCAGTACTTCCGAAGATTAGCGTGTACAAACAAACAGATAAACAGACAAACAGACAGACTTTTTTTTTTGGATTCGTGCTCTATTACTGTTTCTATACCCGCTTAAATTATTATTTTTTAAATATATTCAATGTACAGACACAGCTTTTTTACTCTTTTATTATATGTATAGATTATATTCAGTCATGGACTATTGTAGTACTACTTATTTGAACTATTCAAGAGCCTCTCTTTCTTATGTCTTTATCTTAATATTGAATGAGATCTATTAATATACGTGTGTTATTTTCTCAGAGCACTGCTCTTAGTTCGTTAACATGTGTCAATATTAGCGCAATCAGTGATCCAGGTGGGGTAGCCATTCCCGCGAGGATTGTTCAAGCGTCCATTAGGCAATATAAACACCTAATCACGGTGTTTTTACTTACAAATCCTTCGTATTTTGAGAGCTTTAATTGTATTGTACTTAGTAATTTACTCTAGAGATGATTAGGATCTTGAATATATTATTTTGACCTTTAACATGAAGGTTTTAGAAATTTCTCAAATTAGCGAGCGTTTGCAAACATACGATTTTGTTTGTGACTTTTGACTCATCATCTGCGTAAACTGCGTAAACTGTTTTGGAGATAGCTGTCTCTAGTCTGACCGGATTCAGCTGAATATCAGTAGTATATAAAGTTTTCTTTTTTTATTGAATCGACTGCCTATATCTGAACTCCACCACCCAGTTAGTACTGGGTGATACGATACCCCTTGGTAAGACTAGTTGTCAGACTTTCGGGCCACTGACTACCGGTAACGACTGTCAAAGATTTACAAAATAATGATAGCCAGGACCAACGACTTAACGTGCTTTCCGAGGCCCGGAGGAAACTCAGTATGTAATGGGCTAACCTAGGCAAGCACGGTTTACCCTTTAGCTCAACCCGATCTGTTATTATGTAGCCACGAGCTCCGTCTTTCTTCCCCCTCTACGATAGTGTGAACTTAGTTATTTATTTTAGAAAACAAATGGTGCCTAGATACAATAGGGAAAACGATAAAAAATATAAATAGTCCGTCAGTTAGATTATCAACAAACAATTGACCCGTATTTTTACTTTTGTTACATAAATAAAAATTGACGCAGATAACGACGCTTTTAAATACTCAATACGTCACGCCATGGTATAATTTGTAGCTATTTCTGACGTCACGAGCCCCCACTCCCGAGTTTTGATGCGTTTTATCTTTGTCAATACTCATCTAATTAAAAAAATAAATGAATATTTTCTGTAACGTTGCACTTTGCAAGTTACAAATGAAAAGAGTTCAGTTTAGGAATCCTTAATATTAAGAAATCTATGTACACTTAAAACTACACTAATTACATTTTAAAAGATAATCTATTATATTACTAACTAGTACTAGAACGAACTAGTACTAACTAAACCTAACACTTAAATAAAACATTAAAATTAAATATTATTGTACGGAACCTACGAGAATCTATTATCTCAAAAGGTCCTCGCTTCTAGGCGCCCGCGCAACGCTAAAACGATCCTTGCCGAGTGTCGCCGAGGAGTTACGAATCGGTTCGGCCGGTAGGGCCCATGACCAGTCGTTTTTGAAAGCACTGATTTGACAGCTGTGTCACTCGCTCCGATTGTACTTTAATTATTTTATTAAATACTTCGCGAAATCCCTCTAGGGATTTTTTAGTCTACCCTTGAACCTTTCGCCACGTCGTGGTTCCTGCGTCGTGAAGGACGCTCGGAGAAGATCCTCTGCTGCAGAGTGACACCTACCCTACCGAAGTCAACCTACCCTACCCTGCCGAGTGTCATCTACCGAAGACAGAACCTGGGACTGGAGCCGTTGGTTGTAGGCTAGGTCCAAGACGGAACCATCGTCGCTGGAGACGGCTCAGGCCAGTGTTCCCTACCATATCTTCTTTCCCTCTGCAATCGAGTCGTGTGAAGGCCACGGAAGTTCAGGCAATAAATAATAAGTGTACTTGATCCTCGACCTCTTGTTATTTACAGACCCCTACCTACCTGCTGACACCCTCCTACAGGGCATAAGTGTCACATTTCTTTTTTTTTATACTGACGTCATGGCTATTATCTACCCACTACCAAAAGGAGCCATGCTACGCCGACCTTTAATACATTGGAATAAAGGAACGAGAACAATTTTGATAGATTTTTTGTAGTTTATCAATTTTAACTTACACGTGTTTTTCCAGCAAGTTTGTAGTCTGTCATGACCTTGAACTGTAAAGTGACTACGTCCATTAATTATCGATGATAAAGTAATTATTTCGAGTTCCTGTGTTCTTGAAAAAGGGCCTAAGTTAACAGGAATAAATTGTATTAATGTAAACTGAAAACGCGTTATTAATTTTAATATCCTTTATTCCTAGAAAACTGTGTCCCAAGTGAGATAGCACGGGAGTAAATTCACTTGAACTGGCTTGAATAAATATATTAACCTCTTGTATGCCGTAATTATAGACACAATTAAAAAGCCATTTTGTCTTGTGTAGATCTACGTTCATACGAAGGGTTAATGAATGAATTTATATTTTTTTATTTCGGAAACAAAATATCCATAGCGGTCGGCTCTCCACATTACATTTGAATTAAAAAAAAAACAACATAATTATTTAAATTTTCAAATTTCAGCCCTCTTTCTGTCTTCTTTTATCTGTGCCCACAATATAACACAAAAACAATGTCGTTGAAACAATAAAATTGAGTACCTTGTTTATTGCATGACTGAGGCTTTTTCAACATAAACTTAAGTTTTCCTTAAGTTAATGCGGACACAATCTTATAATTTCCTTAAACATTAATTTTCGATATTGGATCAACTGTTTTATTGGTTTAAAGGCTCAAAGTTTTAACTCGGCAATACTTTAAAAGCTAAAAGTATAACGGCGAAGTGCTGTATTAGTCTAAAATTACACAAAATCTCTATAGGTTCAATAGAGTACGGCGTTTGTTCTAGGGGTGCTGAAGCGGAGCCGAGTTTAGTCGAAGTTATCCAATGAAATAATATAGGCAGTCGAGAATTGATAGTTGGAAATAGTAGAGATAATAATTCACATTATCAAGCTATTTTCATTATTAAAAATCTTATTTTACCTGAGTGTGTGACTTAATCATCTTACTCATGTAATGCTGATCCGTAACTTGAAATTTTAAGGGAATGTGTTTCTTAAGGGGCCGGCGGAGCATGCGTTTTTCATACAAACGTAATACCAAAATAATATGAAAATCAAACATATTCTTAAGGTAATGTGTATATATTTCGATTGTATTATAGAATATCTATGTTCACAAATAAATATTTTGAAAGAAAAAATATAAAAAGACGAGATATGAGGAATTTAAAATTTCTATAGAAAATTTATTTTTCTCATAACTCTTGTTTAAATCGGTGTACATTCAAAATATGTATTTGGGAACTTATAAATTCTGTAATCCAATCAAAATAAATACACACTATCTTAAGAATGTGTTTGATTTACAAATTATTTTGGTATTACGATTGTATGAAATTCGCATGCTCCGCAGGGTCTTGTTTAAGTAATAAAAGTAAAAGGTGGCGACTTGAACGACATCGTCAAAGTCGCGGAAAACGCCTGGATAAGGGACGCATAGAACCGGGAACTGTGACAGGGAAAAAAAGGGAGGCCTATACCCAGCAGTCGGTGATTTCAAGCTGATATAATGATGATGATGAAAGAAGTTTCTCCACTACGATGGTACTATAAACCTTTCATGCAGAGTCCGAGTGCACTTGGCCCGTTTTTTTCAATGTTTAGACTATGTTTTATACATTATACATGTTTTTTTTATTTCTTTTTTTTAATACATTTTTTACATTACATCTTAATAAAAAAATAAAAAAGTTTTTATTGTTTCTCATACAATTTGTACTACAGCACAAAATTGAGGCAGCCCCGTTAAGTTATAAGGATACTTGTGATGGGGTTACCTCGGCACTTTCCATGGGTTACAATTTACAATGTTGAGGCGGAATTAGAAAAGAAAAGAAAATAGAAAAACACAAAAAAAAACAAAAAAACATCTCATACGCGTGTAAAAACACAGTTTAAGCAAAATAATATATTTTGGTAATCACAATAAATTCGCTGACTTTATTAATAACTAGAAAGATATCTTCAAAACTTTGGTTTCCTCACACAATTAAATTAATTAACAAATAAAACAAAGCTTCAAATGTACGTTAGAAGCATCCATTCATCAATTAACACTCTTTGCAAAGCGTATGTTAATTTAGTGAGTGTTTTACAAAAACATGCCAATTCCAGTAATTGATGGATGTGGGTATTATCAGTCATCGCGCGCGCGCACTAATGAGCGGTCGCCGATTTAAGTACGTTAAAAATGTCTGTGAACAGTGTAAATACGGTCAAGTGTACCAGTTGTAATGTTGTTATTTCGGAGGTCCTGGCCTTCATACGTAATAGGCATGATGTAGTGGACAACGAAAGTTTAATAAAAATATGCTCATCGGCTTTTTCTGAAGAGGACATTGATGAAGCAAAGAAGTTATTGTTTGTTTCTACGAAGACAAGCCAAAAGCTTGTGTCGAGGCGTAAAAACAAAAAAACCGGCCAAGAGCGTGTCGGGCCACGCTCACTGTAGGGTTCCGTAGCTTCCCAGACCATTAAAAATACCAACATTTTTCGTCAGCAAAAATAACTTTGTTTTTCATAGTATTTGTATGAAAAACAAAGTTATCATTTGCGTTTTTTTGAAAAAGTGCTATATAACTCAAAAACTATTCAACTCATCAAGTTGAAAATAATTTTCCTAGAAAGTTCATATAAAGGTCTACTTCTGTGATTTTTTTCATATTTTTTAAACTTATGGTTCAAAAGTTAGAGGGGGGGGGACACATTGTTTTTGACTTTCGGAGCGATTATTTCCTAAAATATTAATATTATCAAAAAATGATTTTAGAAAACCCCTATTCATTTTTAAATACCTATCCAACAATATATCACACGTCAGGGTCAAAATTAAAAAAAAAATCGCTCCCCACTTTACGTCTGGGGGAGGTACCCTAATAAAAATGTTTTTTTAAATTTTTATTTTTGCACTTTGTCGGCATGATTGATATACATATTGGTACCAAATTTCAGCTTTCTGGTGCTAACGGTCACTGAGATTATCCGCGGACAGACAGACAGACAGACAGACATGGCGAAACTATAAGGGTTCCGTTTTTTGCCATTTGGCTACGGAACCCTAAAAAGCAAAAGGACCTAGAGGACATGATTACGGTGTTTAAAACCATGGATCCCGAACAAATCCCGGTTTTTGTGGCGTATGACCTTCACAAATTGCCACCAGTTTGCTTTGATCACGTAGACGTGACGAAGTTGCTGAAGGATTTATTGGTTCTACGGGCAGATGTTAATGCAATCAAAGGTGATTATGTGACTCAAGATCAGCTGGAAAACATCAAACTAAATACAAGCATTTCAACGCCGGCACCGTTACCCAGTTTGAATGTGAATGTTGAAAGAGAAGGGTACATTGAAAACAACAACTCAGAGTCGTTGAATGTATCTCATAATATACTCTGCGCTCCGTCCCTGAGTCAACGAAGCCCTAGTTGTATGAGTCATGATCGTTCGAGTGTGCCGCTCACTAGCATCGCAAGTGATAAGGATATTTTACCTGTCTTGCCCGCCCCACAGCGCCCGACCGGTATTGCGATCGCTGAGAAACAGCTGACAACGGCAGAGATTGTAAGCAATGGCAAGTGGAAAGAAAATAAAAGAGAGGATGGCTGGACACTAGTGCAGAAATCAAAACCTAGAAATCGCTTTACTGGTTTGACAGGGAAGGCTGTCTCAAATGTACCAATCAAGTTTCGCGCTGCAGATATGAAAATACCGTTGTTTATTTCATATGTAAATAAAGAAACTACAGAGAAAGATATTTGTGACTATATACAGAGTAAAGTTAACGAAGTAGTGACTTTGGAAAGAATTAATATGAAGGTTGATAGGCAATATAATGCATTCAAGCTGTTTGTTCCTAAGCACAAAATAAATACGTTTTTAGACGACAACTTATGGCCTGAGGGCATTGCGTTCAGAAGATTTATACATTTCAAGAAGAGGATAGACAACGGGATTTTGAATGTAAATGCATCTCAGAGTAATGGATAAGGAAATAAAAAATACATACCTGGCGACGTTTAATTGCAAAAATGTCACTCGATCAGCTGATTGTGTGAGAAGATTATGCGGAGTGGCTGACGTCATCGCGCTGCAGGAAACCTGGCTGTTACCTCATGATCTAGCCTACTTAGGCACATTGCATGATGACTACGCGTATACGGGAAAATCTGCTGTCGATACGTCTGCCGGAGTGCTTGTGGGCAGACCCTACGGAGGAGTTGCCCTATTGTGGAGGAAGTCGGCTTTCTCAAAGGTATCGGTAGTGTCGTGTAATAGCGATCGTTTAGTTGCTATTAGAATTGATCACATGAATCGTTCCATGTTCATTTTCTCGGTTTATATGCCTACTGACTCGAGTGATAATTTAATAGAATTTACTACATGTTTGAGTGAGATTATTGCGATTACTGAGAATAGTGATACGGAGACGGTGTTCATATTAGGAGACTTTAACGCTCACCCGGGCGAACGTTTTGCAAGTGAATTGTCATCAGTGTGTACGGAGCAATTATGGTCGTGTGTGGACATGGAATTGTTACCGAGTGATACTTATACATTTACAAGCACAGCTAACGGTGCACTACGCTGGTTAGATCATTGGGTGGTGAGTAGTGCAGCGAGGCAATTAGTAATGAAAGCAGCTGTTTTTTATGATGTTTACTCGTCAGACCACATTCCTTTGATTATTGAGTGTAACATAAATTTGATAATACCAAAGTTATTGAGCAAATCCCACTCTTGTAACAAGGTCATTTGGGGTGAAAGAAATGCTAAACAAATTGATAAATTCACAACCTTTTGTCATTCAAAGTTAAGATTAGTGGATTTTCCTACGGAATTTCGGGATTGTTCGCATGGAATGTGCTCTGATACTAGCCACCACAGACTGTTAGATAAAATGTACGACACAGTTATAAGTATTTTGAAAGAAGGCGCTGATATTTCATACAAAGGTTCTGAAAATCTGCGTTGTAATAGAAAATATGTGACTGGTTGGAATGTGCATGTACGTGGCGCTCACAGGGAGGCTCGCATGCATTATCAGACGTGGCTGCTGCATAACAAACCCACATCGGGGTGTATTTACACGAATATGTGTAAATCCAGGAAGGTTTTTAAAGAAAAGCTCAAATATTGCCAGGATAATGAGCAGCAAATAAAAATGGATATCATAGCTAAAAATCACACTGACAAGCAATTTGGTGCATTTTGGAAGGCAACAAATAAATTGAATCCACGGTCGAGTCTTCCTGTGAGCGTGGCGGGCGTGCATGAGCCAACAGGAATAGCAAATTTATTTAAACAGCACTTTAAGGTTGAGTCACCACTTATGAGAACGACACGGGTTGTCGATGCTGAGGCCGTTTCTGGGGACATTGAAGTTCGTTTTACGCCTAAGGAAGTTGCATCGGTAGTAAAATCAATGAAAAGAGGTAAGTCACCAGGTCACGATGGCCTCAGTATCGAACATCTGAAATACGCTGGAGTGCACTTGCCACGTGTACTTGCGATGTTTTTTAACTTGTGTATCAGTCACTGTTATTTACCAGATAACTTCATGTTTGCTGTTGTGGTACCTGTTATTAAAAATAAAACTGGGAATGCCTCTGATGTCTCAAATTACAGGCCAATATCCTTGGCAACTGTTTTAGCCAAGGTGCTGGACAGTCTGCTTGACGCACAATTGGCTAAGCATCTAACACTGCATGACGCTCAGTTTGGCTTTAGGCCGGGGCTGTCCACTGAAAGCGCTATAATGTGTCTCAAGCAGACTGTGCAGTACTACAAGGATAGAAAAACGCCTGTCTTTGCCTGTTTTTTGGACCTATCGAAGGCTTTCGATCTTGTCAGTTATGACATGTTGTGGAATAAATTGCTGTCTGAAACTTCTGTACCAGTTGAAGTTATATCAATGTTCAGGTATTGGTATAGCAATCAACGCAATTGTGTAAGGTGGAACGGTTCCTTGTCAAGTGTGTACCAGTTGGAATGTGGGGTGAGGCAGGGCGGATTAAGCTCTCCTCGGTTATTTAACCTGTATATTAACCAGCTGATTGTTGAGCTCAGCAGCACCATGGTCGGATGTCATATTGACGGAGTGTGTACCAATAATCTTAGCTACGCAGACGATATGGTGTTGCTGAGTCCATCAATCAGTGCTATGAGGAAGTTAGTGTCGATATGTGAATCATATGCGGTGACTCATGGGCTCAAATATAATGTTGGGAAGAGTGAACTGATGCTCTTTGAAGCCCGTGGTTTTACTTACCAAGCTTTTCCCAATGTTACACTGTATGGCACTCCTCTGTGTAGGGTGTCTAAATTTAAATATTTGGGTCACTGGGTCACCGATGATTTAAGTGATAACTTAGACATAGAAAGGGAACGTAGGTCGTTGGCTGTCCGTTGTAACATGCTGGCACGCAGGTTTGCACGGTGTACAAATTCAGTGAAAATAACGCTTTTTAAAGCATATTGCCAGAGTTTCTACACCTGCAGCCTGTGGGTCAGGTATTCGCAGCGGTCATACAGCGACCTGCGTGTCCAATATAATAATGCACTCAGAGTACTGTTGGGGCTGCCATGGCGATGCAGTGCCTCAGGGATGTTTGCTGAGGCGCGGGTGGATGGCTTTGCCGCTATCGTTAGGAAAAGATGCGCCTCCCTACTTGCTCGCGTTCGCGGTGGCAGTACCAACACTATACTGGGTGTTTTCGTTGATAGGTGGGAGTCCCCCATGCTGCAAAGGTGGGTGCGGCTTCATGCTGTTATTTAAATGTTGTATTTGTGTTTTGCTTCTACTAACATTAGTTTTTTAAGAATATTGTTACTAACAAAATATGGACATAGTCTGAAATAAATGTTTATTATTATATTATTATTATTATTATGTCAACAGTGTGTTACGGATTGCCCGCAGGCTGCGGGGCTAAAGCCTTCAGTTTGCTTGATGGCATTAGGACTCTTGTTATAGAGAGCAAGCTTATTGTGGATTTCCATATTCTAGTCGCCATTGCCCAACAGCTAATAGGTACTTATATCGAACGGGTGAAAGATGACTTTGAATTTAATTTGTTGCATTTATGTTTAACAATTGAATATAGTGATACAAAAATACGAGATACACCCAATACCAGACTAAAGTACCAATTTCTTAAGGTAAGCACACCTTGCATTACTTATTTACTAAAATACTAAAACATTGCATTGTCCAGAGCATATTGTCATCAACATTCCTGAAAGAAAAACACAATAACACTTTGCCCTACCCGAGAATCGAACCCATGACCTCATGCTCATCAGTTGCGCTTGCAACCACCGAGACAGTTCCAACACCAATTCCATCATCTGCGTAGCCTTTTCCCAACTATGTTGGGGTCGGCTTCCAGTTTAACCGGATGCAGCTGAATACCAGAATTTTACATGGAGCGATTGCCTATCTGATAGGGCTTGAGCTCCGGAATTCCGGAATTGGCATAATTCCGGAATTCCGATAAAATCCAATATCGTTTCCAATTCCGGAATTGGCGAGATCAATATCGAAATTTCGATATTGAAAAAAAAAATTGTTATGCGGTTTGAGGCGTGACGCGCCCGTACTTCCTCGCCCCGCACCCGCTGCCATACGTCGAGTGCGCGGCAGCTAGTCGCTCGTTGATTCATCAAAATAATCAAAGATTAGAGAAGGAGGAAAGAATCCCATAAGAAGAGGAAGAAAATACTGATTCTACTGAAATAGTTACAAATACAGAAAATGGAAAAAAAAGTCATGAAAAAAGAATTGCAACAAACCATACAAAATAAATTAACAACATTAGAAGGAAGACGAAAAGACGAACATTTCAGATTTAGAGAGTTTAATAGAGATGGCAGTTTATGAAAACGGTGGATTTTAAAACAATACCGCCAACGAGCGTAGGGGTAGAAAGACAGAATTATTATTTTTTATCTTTAGTCGCCAAATCCCGGGTTCGATGCCCGAGTGTGGCAAGCGAACTTTCAAAAGTCTGTGAATGCAGATTTGTTTCATTTTAAAAATAAAGGAATATTTCCTTTGAATTAAATTTGCTATCTCCAGTATTTCGAGTACTTTCCCTCCAGGTGAAATTGTCCACTGTATATTATTTTATATGTCACCGTAAAATTGTAAAACCCGTTAGATTATAATGTATCTAGCGAGATTGTAAACTCTCCATAGATTGTCAACCGAACACACTGCTTACAATTTAACGCATTATTTTTCGGTAGATTGTATTGATTGATCGAAGTCAAACCGTAATAATGTGAAATGCATGCGACGGAAGTATCTCTGCCCCCATAATCGGGACTTGAAGCACCACGTTAGGTTAGTTAGGTTCCTTTAAACCCGGAAGACAGAAATAGGAGCCCCGCCACGCGGGGCTTCGTGGCACGCTTTTTATGCGAATATAAAGTGTTTTGAGGTTAGTTTTCTTGAATCGGTTTTTCTCAGGAATGGTCCATAATTTTTTCATGGGAGTGGTACCAGGAGGCAAGGGGGACCTCCTCCCCCTCCTCAACTGTGCGCGAGGTGAGTTCCGTCGCATACATTTCACAATATTACGGTTTCTTTTTCTTTCTTTCTTTCTTTTTATAGATTACAATCTACCGAAAAATAATGCGTTAAAATGTAAGCAGTATGTTCAGTTGTCAATATTTCGAGAGTTTTAAATCTCGCTAGATAGATTACAATCTAACGGGTTTTACAATTTTACGGTAACATTTATAATTCAAGTACTTGTTTCACTTGAGTTCCGGAATTCCGGAATTCCGGAATTGAAATACTGAATATCGAAACCCAATTCCGGAATTGAAAAAGCGTCCGATATTCAAGCCCTTCTGACCTCCACAGCCCAGTTAACACTGGGTAATACGATACCATTTAGTGAGACTGGTTGTCAGACTTTTTGGGCCACTGACTATCTGTAACGACTGTCAAAGATGGACAAATGGCAGCGGAGGAAACTCGGTATGTAAACCCATCCACAGACCAACCTAGGCAAGCACGGTTTAACCTAAAGATCGGCCCGAGCGGCTGTTATTAATTAGCCACGAGCTCCTCCAATTACCAATTTGATCAATTTATACAGGGTGTAAACAGACTCATCACAAAGCCGTCAACCAAGCATTCTGTACATCTAAGGTCCATGTTCACCGAAAAGATGACGGTCTCATTATCTAAAAACAGCTGTTTAAAACACATTTTTGTATGGGAAAATGTCACAGTGACAGCTGTTTTTAGATAATCAGACTGTTATCTTTTCGGTGAACATGGACCTAAGTAACTTTACGCAAAATAATTTTTGCTGACATTTTTTTGGGGTAAAAAATTACCCCAAAAAATTAAGCCGTTTGATGTTTTTTGGTAGAACTTAATGAAATGCACTCAAAATGTTGTGCTGATGGATGGATTGAATATTACGGGGGTCACGGGGGTGTGTTCATAGTAAAAATCAATCTTATAGTTAAACAAAACTTGCCAAAAAGTTGGAACTTTAACCCCCAATATCTCCTCAAAAATATATCGCAATGACGGGGTGAACAAGCTCTTTTCGGCTTCGTCTTTCTCTCTCTCTCTATTTTTACACTCTAGTTACTGAGTAAACTTTATTTATTGGGTAACACTGATCAACCTATGAATG
Organism: Xestia ashworthii; assembly: GCA_950022955.1. Classification (NCBI taxonomy): domain Eukaryota; kingdom Metazoa; phylum Arthropoda; class Insecta; order Lepidoptera; family Noctuidae; genus Xestia; species Xestia ashworthii. The sequence goes on along the minus strand of OX465558.1, from coordinate 23,663,050 downwards.
CAAAACTCCGTGTAAAACCAAGTATACAAACATTATACCAGCATTAAAACTTTCAACACATTATAACCAAACACTTTACCTATTAGCTACCTACCTAACCCGCAACGTGAGTGCTGGCAATACAATTAGGAGCAGACGAAATGAGATCATAACAATATGAGGTTATGGCTGTAACGTGGCTGTTTGGCCACAATTAGACTAAACAAGCCGTAATCGGACCATTAGCGAGTGTGAGAGTTTGGGCTTATACGGCTAACAGTATATAAAGGGTGTAAAAAAACCTCTTAACGAAGGCGAAAGGCACTGGTTCTCCCCGCGATGATTTTAACCTGGGAACCTTCTAGTTACGGAAATGTTGGGGGTCAAAGTTCCAACTTATTGTAAGTTAAAGAAAATAAAAACAAGTTCTTAATGTAAGATTGTTACTTTAAACACCTCCGCGACGTGACGCCCGTACTATTCAATCCATCCATTAGCACAATGTTCTGAGTGCGTTACATAGAGTTCTACCAAAAAACATGATTTTTTACCCCAAAAAAAGAAGTCGTTCCCTAGCAATATTTTTTTTTAAAGTTACTAAGTAGGTATGATGTACAAAATGCTTGGTTAACAGCTTCGTGATGAGTCTGTTTACACCCTGTATATTGTGTCCTGCTAAGGCCGAATTTCACACCTACAAGAATTACATGATGATCGTCTTGGAGTCGACTAATGTGTAAATAATATAATGTGTGCTGAGTTCAATTAGAAGGTGTAGGTGTGTGTGTTGGAGCCTTGGAGGGTGTGAAGGTGGTGTCAAAGTGGTATTTAGTTTTTCCGTCAGAGTATTTTTGGCATTTGGACGTACTAAAAATTCCTTCCAGTGCATGATAATCGTATTCGAGTCGAAAAATGAGCTAATAAGATCCTGAGTTCGATTTCAAGATCAGGCAGTGTTATTGTGTTTTCCATCTATTGTGTTATTGGCTTTTGGACTTCCTTCCGAATCTTTCGGATTGTAGTTTTTAAGGTTTAATGCAATTGGGGTACGGGTTAATACACTAAACTCATTATTATCCGCAGCCTAACTTCTGAAGTTAGGCTGTTTCTGCAGGAAGACACCATAATTATCTGTAGTAAATTGTGTAGTCTGTAAGTCACTTATTTCAGCCCGCTAACATGAAGCTTGGTCTCTGTACTATATTTATTTTTATGGTTTGGGGATAAGGAAGAAGAACGTGAAAACCGAATCACAACGAAAATTTTCAACTCTATATAATTTTGTCATTGCTTCGGTATCCATTTCTACAGTTGATTATATTAAAATGAATAAAAGTATTCTAGGACCATAAAAACAGTGGTATAAACTACAGCTCCACATACAAAGTGCGAACTATTTGTCGCTTGACACCAGTCGCGGCAGCAGCGAGACATGTCGCAAAGTTGCAACACAAACATCGTGGAGGACGCGACAAGATTACTCGTTACTAATGTGTCCCATTTGTTACTGCAGTGTGCATCTATCAGACAGGCAAATAGTTCAGACAGATCTGGTTTGTGGTAGGTGGAAATAGTTTTCGGTATAAACCTGTTTTGTCCAGTTGTTGCGAGAAGTTCTTGACAAGTCTCTATGACAATTGCGGTAACCCACTAGCGCAAAAAGACAAATGTGCGAAAGGACTTTTGCGCGAACAGACTTTTGAGCACCAGGACACTTTTGCGAATGGACATTTGCGCAAGTGTCCTTCGCGCAAATGTCTTTCGCGCAAAAGTCCCAGATCCCATCTTTATGATGCTTCTAGCTATGAAAATAAACCAAAAATATTGATATCATGCACATAGCACTTCGACTTAGATCACATCTCTAGTGGAAAGGCAGCTTTATGATATCTAACTGATGCCTAAAATGCGCGCGTTGTTGAATTTTCGTCTTTCGGTGCTAAAAAGAGCATTCAAAATCAAGCGACGAGCTCTTATTTAGGAGCTGCCTTACGTTAGTGAAAACGGGAGTTTATCTCTATTTTACCGTAGTCTCCCCAAGATCTTACACACTACACAATAATGATTGATGATAGCTCAAGTTTCGCACACAACGCCAAATGGACATCGCACATTTTGGTAAAAAATAAATGAAAAATAACCATCTGTCTGAGATGGTTTTTCTGTTTCTAACCAAAAAATAGACTAGCATTTTGTTTTGTATAACATTATGGAGATTAGAGTACAGAAATTGAGATATGATATTACGTTTAAGTATATGTACCTACCTATAACGACCTAAAGAATATGGATAGTTTTTTTTTACTTCAAATATTAGTGATAGAATTTTTCAAGCACCACATAAAAACATATTACGAGTTATGATCGAAATCACTTAGCTTATATATTGGATATTTGAGATTTTATAGCTATCACAGTTATATGTAGTAAGCTATCCAAATATTGGTAATTGTAATTAAAGAATCCTTGGTGATGACCAAAGATAATTAAAATTGAATTATTTAAAAGCTGTGCTGCTTGTCTTAAACAGATATTCACAATTTTCATTTATTAGCTAATGTCCGCAGCTCCACCCGCGCGGTTTTTGGTACTGTCCCGTTCATAGATATAATAAAGAAGGAGATATGCCCGTTAGACGAAAATGTATCGAAATCCTGTCTCCACTTTATCGCTACCACACGGCAACTACTACACATTCAGTTCAGTAAAAGCAATAGAAACGCAGTCGCGCACACGCCCGCATTTCTTAAATCAGAACGTAGTACATAATCAATTATTAACCTTATGCCATCAAACACACCGTGTATTTACCAAGCACCGTGCAACACACACAAAAACATCGCAACACAAGCACATCACTAACTCGTCGTAAGAAGTACCGGCCGCACAACGCGTGTTTATTGAACTATCGTTTGGTGATTTTTACATTGCTTGTCCAGTCACTTAGCGATAAACTTAGGTAGTGGTTGAGGAGCAATGTATTTATTGCAAAATAATATAGCCATTTGCTTATGATTGGCACAAGAGGTCAGGATAGAGAGGGGTCTTGTGCCTGTCGCGCGGACACCGACACGCCCTCTTGCCACTTCTCCTGTTTTTTTTTTAATATATTTCTACGGTCCCATTGGATCATAATACCGAGATAAAAAAATCCTATATGTTGATTTAGATTATAAACTATCTATGTGCCAAATTTTATATTAATCCGTTATGTAGTTTTCTCGTTAAAGGGCAAGAAACATCCATCAATTCTCACACGCATTTATAATACTAGTAAGAAGACTTTTACTGGACGATATTCCACGATCGTCTGAACCCAGCCCAATTATTAATTCTGACTGGATAGATTATTATAATGACATTAATTTTGCAACAAACCACTCACCCTGTTATTTACATAATAAATTGTAACCCTCCAATGTTTTAACAATTAGCTTGAAACGGCTAAATAAAACAACAGATTTTTGACCCAATGTTTTTTTGTCATTGCTTTTGAATAATCATAAACTGTATTCATCAATTATGAATTCATTTTGTTTTTTCAATAACAAAAACCAGTTTCAATAAAAAGTTAATTTAGGAGATTGATTGTTTTTTCATTAACTGTTTTTAATTGAAACTTTGTCGAGTTCGTTAGAAATTAAAATGACGTGTCCAATAGAGCATAAAGAGCAATACAAGTTGTTATTATATTTATAAAATTTTATCAAACGTGGGCTAGCAATAATAGTAAATGCTTCAGAGGCCATAAGTCTTCTCTATTTTTATAAATTCGTCATTAAATCCAAATGTCATTTTACAAAAAGTTCGTAATCTGCTAAATTCATAATGGTCGATTATTTGTCGGTCAATGGTCTCACAATAAAATGGTGTTTTAATGACATTGTCGTATTGCTATTATTATAAAACCCGTTAGTACAAATGGTTTTCGAAATTTACTACTAAAAATTTGAACATTTATTCATGCCAGATTTCATTTATATAAATTAAATACATTTGTCAATATGTACGAGATTTCTATGACTTTTCCTTCAAAGGAGTGTCAGTGGTTGACCATTGGAAAGTCATAATGACGTCATTATATTAGTAGATTACCAAACTTGTCAAAACTTGACAGAACTTGACAGTTATGAAATTTATGATATACTATTCTGACACAATTGTAATAGCAGACTTCAGGTTCAGGTCTTCGGCCGCTTTGGCCGAAATTTCAATACTCAAACAACTACGTATGACTCACAAGTCACAGTGATCTCTGCGGTGCCACCGAAAACGCCATATGCCGTGCGAGCAACTCGAGAAAGAGTCCCATAGTCGGCTATAAACTTTGACTTGAGGTTAGGCACTAGTACACGATAAAGAAGAAGAAGAAGAACAGAAGTAGTGGAACATCTTGCCCGAACTGGGAACACCACACTCTCTGCAGTTGCGCTTCCTACCACTGAATCAAAGAGGCATTAGAAACAGATAACAATACAGCTATTACATCAGACATAACCCGTGTACAGTTACCAATACGTTCATATCTCAATCTCATTACACCCGACACGTACCACGCGTTTCAAAGGTTATCGGGACGACATCTAGGCACAGTAATAGGATAAGCAGTAGTGTGACTCTGAGATGTCCTTTAATTCAATGAGTAATCATAGAATTAAAGGACATGTCGGAGTCGATCAGAGTGCTAGGATTCTACTATTTTAATTTTTTTTATTTAGGGTACTAAGTGTAAATCACGTTAAGAAAATGACGAGGCGCGCGCGACAATCTACTTTTGTATGTTTCGCGCGTGGCTAGACGGAAAAAATTCTTACGAAAAAGTTGTCACGACACTTTTTTTCTTTTTAAAAATAAATTAAGGTTGCAATGCGTTTGTTTCATTTCTATTTCGCATTGAACAGTGTGGTGTCGCGACGATTATTTTTGTTGAGTGAACATTATATTTGTTAATAATAAAAAAAATATTATTATAACTTAAAAAAAAAAAAAATTATTACAATTCCTTCACTAGTTAATCGAAAGAACTTCGTTCCATCCGGGTGTCCCTTGACACCTCTCAAGTTTTTCTTACTTTCTTTCTGTTCCCACCTTGAAGTATCCTTAAGGGTGGGAAAGGGGCGCTCGATTGATAACGTCAGCGTTTCGGTCGTTTCTTTGATGTCCATCTACTGCTTATGATTTTACTGTGACGTAGGTGAGTACACACGGTATACAAGATGCCGCGGATCTTGAATTTAATTCAAATCCGCGCCAAATCTACTAGATAAGTAGATTACGGGGTATCGGGTGACCCTTGTCATTCCCTTTAGCTGTCGAGTTGGAGGCACCAGTAGACACGGAGGCAGAAGGACCATGTATATTATATAGAGCAGAAAATTGTACTGGAAGAAGAGCGAATATGGCTCATCGAGTTTTGAATACAAATCAGGTTTGTACTCTTATGGTGGTCTTCCAAAAGTAACGTAAAAAAGGAGCAACTACTTTTATTACCTACCTACCTACCTACTATTCTTTTGTTAGTGTTTTTATGACCCTCTAGAAGATTCGTGGTTATTCTGGTGTGTCTGTTGGCGAGTATAAATACACCGTCAGGCCCGCGACAGTCAGTCTTGTTTTGGCTACACAGCGAAGCGAATCGAAGTGAACTTGAAGTGCGATATCTAAGCGAATAGTGAACAATAGTGTATTGTAGTGTACTTGTGATTAAGTTTAAATTGTTTTGTTTAATCGGTAGTAATTAATTTATCTCATACCCAGCTCGTAACAATACGATACTCCTTGGTAAAGTCTTACCGATTCTGATTGTTCTTTACTCGGTTGTCACACATTCGGGCCTACCTGTCAGCCGGGACACCTGTCAGCATGCTTTCTGAGGTACACAGGAAATTCAGTAAGTTATGGGTCGTCAACCCATCCAATCGGACCAATCTAGGCAAGCACCATTTAACCTGAAAATCTACCCGAACGGCTGTTATTATTTAACCACGAGTTCTTCTTTTGGTTTCTATGTACCTCTTCCGTAGATTGATGGCAACATTGCTACCTTTGGTCTGAGAGCTTTTATCTGAGTGACAGTCTAACACATGAGTGAGAGTCTCTTATATACTCGTATATGCTTGCATTCCCAGAAGGCTGAGGCTGAGGTCTATTTATAGCACACCCACCAAATTACATATCAACATCATTCTACTGCCAAAAGATCTCTAGGTAAGTTGCAAAGCAGAAAAACCATCTTAACACTCTGAAAATAACCACAACTCCAACAAAAAAACAATCAAAAAACCGTTTTCCACGTTCGCACTTCGTCTTGAATCCCCTCAGCACGGAACTGAATTACTGCTCAATCCTAGTCGCGACATGTTTACTTGAACAACACAGCGTTGCGTCACGCGCCCCTACTGAGTCACATGTTACCTACTATAAAGATATGCTGCCCTGGTACATTTTAGGTGAAAGTTGAAGCGAATACACATGTAATTTCTGAAGATAACAGCAAATTAACGTTGTGAGTGTTGACTCTGAAAGGAAAATTGAATTGTATTATAAAATCAATTAAATTAATAGTTATTTGTTATAAAAGAGTGCAAAGTTGCTGTTTAACCGCGTGCTCAATTTTGATGACCAAGCAAGAGAAAGATTCTAAAATTGAATCTCGAGCGCAGCGAGTGATTCATAAATTAGAATCTTGAGCGTTACCGAGAGAATCAAAAGAGTACGAGATGAAAAATCTCGCACTCCAGTGCAACACGTAACTTTTCATCCCACTGACTTGTAACGTTGCACTTTGCAAGTTACAAATGAAAAGAGTTTAGTTTAAGAATCCTTAATATTAAGAAATCTATGTACACTTAAAACTACACTAATTACATAAACTTTAAAGAAATAATCTATTATAATATTACTAATTAAACCTAACACTTAAATTAAACATTAAAATTAAATATTATTGTACGGAACCTACGAGAATCTATTATATTAAAAGGTCCTCGCTTCTAGGCGCCCGCGCAATGCTAAAACGATCCTTGCCGAGTGTCGCCGAGGAGTTACGAATCGGTTCGGCCGGTAGGGCCCATGACCAGTCGTTTTTGAAAGCACTGATTTGACAGCTGTGTCGCTCGCTCCGATCGTACTTTAATAATTTTATTGAATACTTCGCGAAATCCCTCTAGGGTAAGTTTCCATGTATTTTATTAGAAGAGCTAATTATTGTAAGGTGTTTCTAGAACTTCTTAATCTTCTTAGTCTTCTGCTGTATTTCTTCCTATTTTCCTATCTGGGACACTGTGACCTTTGGACCTACGAAACGTGGTTCCGACAGCTTGCTCACGCTTCCGTTTCTGTCTGGAATTCCAGGATTTTTTAGTCTACCCTTGAACCTTTCGCCACGTCGTGGTTCCTGCGTCGTGAAGGACGCTCGGAGAAGATCCTCTGCTGCAGAGTGACACCTACCCTACCGAAGTCATCCTACCCCACGCTGACGTCGGCTACCGAAGACAGAACCTGGGACTGGAGCCGTTGGTTGCTGGCTAGGCCCAAGTCGGAACCATCATCGCTGGAGGCGGTTCAGGCCAGTGTTCCTACCACATCTTTCCTCTGCAATCGAGTCGTGTGAAGGCCACGGAAGTTCAGGCATTAAATAATAAGTTACTTGATCCTCGAGCTCTTGTTATTTACAGACCCCTACCTACCTACCTGCTGACACCCTCCTACAATGGCACAACGTACAAAAGGCAATGACTAAACGCAAAAAAAAAAACATTTGCGCATTATTGACTCCAACAGGGCTACCGCACACTACAGACAAGACTGTCTTGAGACAGACTTTCGCTATACAAAATATATGAAGATGCGCACACTTGAGACAAAACGTCTTGCAGACAAAACTGTCTCATACCTACAAAAACTGCACAGCGACAAGTCTGACTACCGATTGTCGGCTTCCCTTTTGGATGTACGCGGGCGCGCACATCTACGACAAAACAGTCTAGCGATAGGGCATCGAAAAGTGGCATTATCAAACCCGGGTTTTCGGTTTCGGGTTTTTTTGTCCAAAACCGGGTACCCGAGTTTTTCGTTTTTTTTTTGTCATCAAAATAAATGATAAGATGTTTATTTTGCAAATAGGTTTTTTAATTTAATCCGCTGGATGCGAGTCGCATGGGACCGGTCAATGTGGTGACACTTGAGGGAGGCCTATATCCTCAAATGGACGTCTTTCGGCTGAAATGATGATGATGAATGCAATAAATGAAACAAATCAAAACTCAACTTACATTTCTTATAATTGACCCCTTATTTACATCGTTGAATAGTTTTTACTCTCGGTGATGATAATAATTTTCGATTAAAAATGTTTCGTTTTACCATTTGTAAAAAAGTAGTTTATTTAATATGAGTTTTTACTTTATATTGAAAAAAAAATAAAGTAAATAATATAGTACCGAAAGTATACCGAAAGACCCGGTACCAGGTTGTTAAAAAAATACCCGGGATTTTCGGTACCGGAATTTCCCGGGAGCATGCCCTATAGTAGACCAAACAGTTTCGTCTCAGGTGTGCGATGTGCCCAAGACAAAACAGTTTTGAGACAGACTTGTCTTTATGAGGCAAGTCTGTCTCAAGACAGTCTTGTCTGTAGTGTGGGGTAGCCCTAACAGTTTTGGCGTCAAATAAACTGCCTCGTCGCTAGAACCACTCATTTTAGGTTTTTCACTTGTTTTCAAATTTCTTATTTTTAACTTAAGGTTTTAACAATATGACGTGAAAAGAAAATGGCGCGCGCAAAGCAATAATAATTCACAAAAAGTACACCAAGAAGGTTCCGAGTCCGAGTTATTAGCAAATTAAAAAAAGTTGTATGATAAATTCGGCACCATGGAGGTAGAAGTAAATAGGTTTAATTATGTTTTGAAATCACAAACTTAGTGCACATGATGTTCTAAATTCAATTTACTTTATCCTCTAGAGGATAAAAACGGCTTTTGCACTCGGATATCGAAGAGCAAAAATACTCTTTCCGAGATGATAAAGATAAAGATAATTTTATTTGTTAAAACATGCGTATACATGCAAATTAAGCACGCAGGATGACACATTAAGAATATTTTGTACGTACATGTTTCACCCGTAAGGCGTACAAAATTACAAAATAAATCTTACAAAAAATAAAAAACTAAATTACTGAAGGCATCATCCAAATACGTAATAGTCAGTTATAAACCTTTATCCGTCAGTATAAATCATAAAATGTCACAAAATCAAGAAAAAATTAAACAGCAATCAAAGATAAATATCAACAATGTCAAAATTCAATAAAATATACAAGTCAGTGAAAATAGATAAGTCCGTAAAATAAATTAATCATATGTCACAAAAATTAAATAAAATTAAATAAAAAAAGATAAATCAATAATAAAAAGTCATTAATAAAAAAGTCATGTAGCGTCACTTAAAAACTCATTTATACTGTAATAACACTTGTCTGTTAATAAATCTCGAATCTTATGGTGGCTTATATTCAAAACACTTCTTCGAAAACTGGTTCTTTTCGCACTACGATTAGGTTTAAAATGTAGTTTATTTCACACACGTCCGTTTTTGATATTTTTTCCACACGTGTGCGGAAAGTAAAATTGCTACAGATCACTATACCTATACTTAGTCCAAATTGGTTCAATGCCTATAGTTTTTTTTTATTTCGGCAAAGTGATCTACGTCTTTACTGCGTAAACATTTTTTGAACATTCAAATTGTGTTTATAAATTAATTACGTTCGGCTGCAGACGAGGATGCAAATGAAACCGATATAATTTACTTATTGAATTTAATTAAAATAAAAATTACATTTAAATCGGTAAAACTAAGTTGTGTGACAATTGCTCGATGTAAGAAACAAGAGTTACGTACTAAAGCTAAAATTAACATTCATCACTGGCATTGCACAATCTTCGATCCCACGGTCGAATTGCTGAGACAGCGGATCTCACGGTGCACCGCACAGCGCGGTGTTAGTCATATTCTCAATAATATGGAGTGTCGCAAGTAGCAACATAACACATTCAATATCATAGATAAACATGATTATTTAAAACTAATATTTACTTTTATAAACAAATTAACATTTATTTGTGTTCTAAATTCAAAAATATTATATGAAAAATCATTTTTTTATATTAGGCTGTATAACAGCTGCATACCTTTGCTTCTCCTTCAACTTGGCGAAAGCAATCAAAGGATAAGCAAAGGATAAGTTTAATAATGAGAAGGGTAATAAAATAATGACGCGTTTACTACGACCACTATAATTCAGTAGTACTTTTTGTGGGGAATAAGTTCCTTATAGATATATGGTGCCCTGGTACGTTAAATGCGGTTCATACGAATCTAACACACGTCTTTTTCGTCAGCATCGTTCATCGGAATCCGTAAAAAAATTCCATAAAAAACGACTTCGTATTGCAATAAATAAAAAAAAAAGTTTTATAATAATCATTACTTCCATATTTTATGTAGCTACGGAAGATCTACACAAGCAATTCATTATTGCAATACTGCTCGGCTTAGCTATAGCTATAGCTTCTTTATCTTTTTTCCAACAAATTACGAAGAAACAATAATAAAATTAATATTTGATCTGTTTTGCATAAAACGAAGCGGCAATTTTCTGCGATGTATCTCGTAGGTTTTATTTTAAAGCTAAAATCAATTTTATCTAAAACCTGCTCCGCGATATTGCAGAATGTTCGGGCTGGTGTAGGGAGGCTAAGTTCCAGATTTATTTGGTATAGAGGTTCCGTCTGCTATTTCTATTTTACTTTAAAATGAGAAGTAGCTGTGCAGCTTAATTTCTCGCTTTTCTGATGCCTTGCCCATACATGTTGTAGTTAGAAAGAGTAAATTCTTTGCTTATTGTGAAAAAGTTGTTGCTTTAAATCACAATCACCTGTCCCACTTTTACTCGAAGAGCTGGAAACTAAAAACGACTTGTTGTTTGCCAGGGTTCACACCAGCTATGGTGTAAATGGTCAGCGATCAACTAATGCATCGTTCACTGACACTGGAGCTACAATCTTGTGTACGTTTCTTTAGCGAGAAAATAATCTATAGTCAGAAAGTTGGATTGCTGCCTTCAAATCTGAAAAATAAGCCGATTACTTGACCATATTGCGATCTTTTAATTCCTAAACGAATGAAAAAAGTGACTTGTGAATGAAAATTCTGGTAGAAAAAATCTTTAGAAAATAATCTAGTATTTCAAACATTTCCTATAACCCAAGGAACCCTAAAAGCTAGACTATAATACTGTAGCTGGTAATAAAATATCATCTCGTCGCAGCCAACGATCGACCTTTTTGCATACTGACTGCTCACATTTTCATATTTCTCTTAGATTCTTGTGGACCTAATGCAATTTATATAATGGATGAGAGAATAGAAGTTATGTTCGCTGTTATTCTTATGTAGAAACTAGGGACGGGAAATTGGATTTGTATATAAAGACTTTTCTTACCACAGACAATGCAAAGATGGAAAAGTTTTGCCGTTGGTAACACCAGTGGTTGTTGTGTTTATGTTTCTGTTTGTTCTGAATGTTCGGCACTGATTACCGGTAATTTCGATTTTTATGATAAAACTACCAACATTATCTACCACAGAATAAGGATTCATTCTTTAGTTATCCGGTGGACAACAACGGTTTTAGCGACAGACATTTACAAATAGGTACACGCCGTAAAGGGAACTTTGGACATAGTACTAAAAACTTTTACCACATCTTAAGTACACGATTGATTCATGATTGATGAATCTCCAGAAAAAAATAGTGCGTTTTAAAAAAACCAGCTGTTATATTCATTGTGACTGCCTGCATATGTATTGCACTTTAGTGCCGAAACAACAGATTTGACTACACTTTGAGACGCGGAATCAGCTAACGCCGGTCAGAAAAGGGCTTTATGGCTATATAGCGAATGAAGTCTTTTTTGCTGTTTCTGACCGATGCTGAGTCCGAATTGATGTGTCAACATTCTCTCATTTGTACCATAATGCCATCACCTCGGATTGAGATCACCCAATTTTAAAGGAGTGAGGTACTGCCGATCTGTTCGTTGCAGTGCTCATACTTGTACCACGAGTTTTCACTACGGCTATACGCGTCTCCTCCACTTCCTCAAACTTTGGTGAGATAATAACTGGCTTTCGAAGCTAATCTCATATCAACTTAGAAATTCTATTCATCGTCTAGTTAATCAACTTGGTCTTATCATTTTCTACTTCAGTAGGAACTAGGAAACTTAGCCTTGAGTGTTTTATTATTAAATAAGGTAGATTTTAAAAAATTTCACACATTTAGAAACTAATTTTTGCCCGCGTCTCAGGGTGACAAATTATTTCAGGCATTTATAAAGGGTGTAACAACTCTTAACGAAACCGAAAGAATCTTGTTCTCTCCATCATTGCGAACATTTTTTTTTTGTTCTACACCATACCTTCTTCTAGTTACGGAGATATTGGGGGTTAAACTTTTTGACAGGTATTTTTTTAATACAAGATATAATTGTAAGATTTTTACTTTAAACACCTCAACAACCCCCGTATTATTCAATTCATTCATCAGCACAATGTTTTAAGTGTGTTACCCTTTTTTTTTTTTTTTTTAGGATGAGAAATCATCAAATGACTTCTCCCACTTTGGGCGGAGCGGGAGGGAGTGTCAGACTCTTACTGACTAAAACCCATCCATGTTCCTTCCTCGCCCTTTATGTTCCGGGGCCGCGGTATCTCTTTCGAATAGGCCCGCAACCCCGGCAGGCTTCGGCCCTTGCGGGCCCCTCCCCTTATGCTGACATCTCTTTGAGGCGCGCGTGGAACACGAACGCGCCGTCGACACGGCCTGTCGTCATTAGACGGACGGACGGCTAGCTAGCCCATAGCTAGCCGTCCACAGGCCCGCATCTACGGTGGCCGGTAGTCACCACGTGGCCCCCGACGCCCGGTGCGTCTCCCGCGGCGGCCGGGAAGAGAGGCTCTCTCCCTCTCTTGTTCCGCCACCTCCTTTGCCAGTATGACTGCTTCGCAGAAGGAGGTGACGGCTTCCCATTCCGTCTCGCTCCGGACCATGGATTGAATCAGGGCCGAACGCGAGAGGTCGCCGCCGCCGATCGCCGCTACGAGGACACGGCGGACTGTATAATGAAAATAAAAAGTATCCTTCGCCAAAGAGTGAAAAAAGCAGACGGTAAGACAGAGTATTTATAATATTAGAATCCACTAAGTGTTAGAATGTATAAGTACCTTCCCATACAAGTTTATATTATGTACATACCAAAGCTTTTTTCCGGTTATCCTATATTAATCGGATTATTCCGGCTTATATTTGTATGTCTCTTACGTCCAATAAACTAACCATTTTATTTGGTGAACCTCCTAACATAATAATACAAAAGATAATTAAATTGCATTTATGTAACGCTCAGTTTGACCAAAGTCGAATAGAAGAAACAATTTGACAGCGGCTGTCAACATTGTTAATTAGAAGTTTATAACTTAGCAAGGTGTGCTCCCGTTGGGTGTATCAGTAAAAAATACGTATTTCCATAAAAAAAAAACTTTCATCATCTGTTTAATGGGGATTAATTTCACTAGATTGAGTAGGTTTGGTCGCTCATTTACTATTACTTCTGAAAATATAAGTTTATTAAACCAAACGAGCCACAATAAATACCATTCAAAGAAATCTTACAAAACAGCATCACGCGTGTATTCCCCGAAGTCACCCTTCATTAGAGGTGTACCTAATAGCACCATCCACATTTCGGCAGATACGTGTTAGTACCTACTCATTCACGTTGATTCGCGGGCGCGGTGGCGGGCACGGTCACGAAATATCAAACATATGGCGTAAGTCCAAGTGTTCACGTACACAACGCACGTGCGGTCTAAGTAGCGGGCAAGCAAGCGACTGGCGCGCGGTGGGCTCGCGGCAATATCAAACGCGTGCGATGTTTGTGTGTGTTCACGTCGAACTAGCGGCGGAGCGCGCGATTCACTCGTGGCGTCAGCTAAGTTCAACCAGTATGAACTTGTCGCTAAAAAACGGTAGCACGTTTTCATCATATCTTTCAATACAGAAGAGTTTATTAGTGCTGATCAGGCTAGAACTTCGACGTCGTCCATGTTCTCAACTTTTGACAACACGTCAGGCTCTCGCAAACGCCTGACGGTCAATGTGAACACGAACTCGGCACGTCTCCGCGCCCGAACACGCAGCCGCACCCGCGCGTTCGTACGTGAACAAGTACTTAGTCCCATGTAACAGGGAGCGAGCCTGTAACCATCAACTGGGCACAAACTCAGACGCTGTCGCTGCTACTGCGAAATAGATGAAAATACTCAATAACACTTAGCCTAACCTGGACATCAAACCCAGAACGTCATGACCCCACCCACCCAACAGTCGAACTTGTTTTTTTTTAAATGTACCAGGCAATCATAGCTGAATAACAAGTCTCCCGATCCCCAACTTCTCAAACGTCTTCATTATCTCGAACTCGTTTTGTTTAAAATGACCTTAAATATCCTTTTATTTTCCCAGATCACGGCCAGGGCTATTCTGCAATGTAACGGGTCCCGTACACAATCACAAATTAAGTAATTTGGAAAAGCTTTTATTTCTTAAGTAGCGCTTTAAATTCTTAGGAGGGACATTGTTATCACTGAGTTAAGTGCTTTGAATGCAGCTTGGTATGAAAAATACATGAAGTTTATAATAAAACTAGCTTCTGCCCGCGACTTCGTACGCGGATCCTGTTGCTTATGCCAGCGACAACGGGGTCGTCAAAAGCGAAGATCTGAAACGTCTGATATCGAATTCTAAGAGCCCGGGGAAGGGAAAAGCGGATCTTTCCCATCTGAGTAACACATACCGTTTGTTTCTTTTCGCCATTTAACAGCTTCACAAAAAGTACAATTTTGAACCATAATATGTGGCGTATTCAATCATAGGAGTATATACGTAAATGCACTCCGTTCCTTATCAACCCAAGGAAGGTCGCCATGCCCTACGGCTATATCTTGAGATACATCCGATTCTTCAGATGATATCGACATTCTGTTCAGACAATGTCGAATTCGATCAGAATTCAAACGTTCGTCGCGCTCTTCTTCTGTCTCTTCATGCCGTACTCCAGCAATTCTTTCTCTCTCACTTTCTAACTGATTACGAATATTTTGTTGTGTGCGTGTTCGGGACAATGTATGATAATCTCGAGCAGCAGTTAGTCGCGCAGCACGTTCATCACTCGTTTCAAAAGACCTGTTAGTAGATGTGCGAATACACTGAGAACTCAAGCGTGATTCTGTATCGGTAAACGTTTCCGACTCGCGAGACAATGCATGACGTTCACGATCAGCCAGTCGCGCATCTATTCTTCACTGGTCTCTAGAGATCTGGATGTAGATGCGTAAATACGCTAAGAACGCAGGCGTGCTTCGCGATCCGAAGAGGTTTCCACGGAGCAGGTTGCAGCCTGGTGTTCTCGAACAGCATCAAGTCTCTCCTGACGCTCTTCGGTAGATTATTGGGATCTTATGATCCTCAATTTTGTAGCTCCTTTGGAACATTTAGAAAAGATTTGACCTCTTTCTAGGCATGGTTATAGTTTTTTTGCGAAGATATCTAATCAATTAAAATCTAATCGACTGCTCCCCTGCGTTACCGGGTAGGCTACCGAGTCACGAAGATAAATGGAAAAGGAAATTCAACACTCAAATAACATAAACCCTAAGACATATTTATTCGATAAAATTAAATAATAAATGGGAGTTTTGGCCAGTCGAGTCAAATTTTCATTGATATACAATCGTCATCAAAAATCAGTCCTAAACTGTTACAGCCTTCACCCCGTGGAGGTACTCCCAGTTTATGTTATTTTATACAGTAAAATTAGTGATAGCTTTGCAATAATTTTCACATCAAATGTTTCTGACCTTCGATTTTTCTAATTCAACAGGAAATGCCCATCAGACCGAACAACTTTTGCTAAGACGTCATTCCTATATGTGTTATGGTGTAGCTGGGCTATTGGAGTTCCACAACAGGTGTCCCAGATCTTCGATTTTTATGTGTCAACAGAGAGTGCTCATCAGATTGAACAACTTTTGCTAAGGCGTCATTCCTATATGTGTTATGTTGTAGCTGGGATATTGGAGTTCCACAACAGGTGTCCCAGATCTTCGATTTTTATAAGTCAACAGAGAGTGCTCATCAGATTGAACAACTTTTGCTAAGACGTCATTCCTATATGTGTTATGGTGTAGCTGGGCTATTGGAGTTCCACAACAGGTGTCCCAGATCTTCGATTTTTATAAGTCAACAGAGAGTGCTCATCAGATTGAACAACTTTTGCTAAGACGTCATTCCTATATATGTGTTATGGTGTAGCTGGGCTCTTGGAGTTCCACATCAGGTGTTCCAGATCTTTAAATTTATTCTCTCAGCAGAAAATGCTCATCACGTGGAACAATTTTTGCTATGGTGTCATATTTGTATCTCTTATAGTTTAGCTGGTCTGTTGCGGTTCTGCATCAGGTGTTCAAGTTTCCAAGATAAATTATAGCTTATAGCTGACCAACGCAACTTCGTCTGCGTCACATAAATAAGAGAGAGAAACGAAAGGAAAAAAAACCCCGTTTTTGCAACATTTTTCATTCCTGCTCCGCTCCTTATTGTCGTAGCGTGATGTTAAAGCCTTCCTCGATAAATGTGCTATCCAACACAAAAATAATTTTTCAATTTGAACCAGTAGTTCCTGAGATTAGCGCGTTCAACCAAACAAACAAACAAACTCTTCTGCTTTATAATATTAGTATAGAAGTATAGATTGTAGTTTGTGTTGGATTTTGACGACCCGAATAGCACAGCGGTAGTGAGGCTGCCTTACGTTCTTACAGACCTGGGTTCGAATCCCGGTGGGAGCAAATGATTGTGTGATGAGCATGGACATTTGTTTCCGAGTCATGGATGTTTATATGTATAATTATTTACAAACAAAAAGTATGTATGTAGTATATCAACTATCTGGTGTCCACGACACAAGCCTCGTTGCTTAGTGTAGCACTAGATAGCTCTGTGTGTTATGTCCAGCGATATTTATTTTATTATTTATTTCCTTTATTCAATTTTTTACAAACTTTTTACATTTTTAAATATTAACTTAACAAAATATATAAAAAACATTTAAAAAAATATAAAAAATTGTAGCCCACCGGTATCGGGAACAGGGTCCAAGCCACCGGCGGTCAGGGTACCATTCCTGAGAAATATCGATTAATATAACCTAACCTAAAAACACTTCATATTCCCCTAAAAATCGTAGTCGGCGGAGCTTGGTCACGGCATCACGCGTGAACGGCTGGACCGATTTCACTAATTCTTTTTTTGTTGTGTTTTTTTTTATTGTCAGGAGAAGGTTCTTATGTAGTAGGTGACAGGACAACGTCTGTCGGGTCGGCTAGTTTGTTATATTACCAACTAAACGGGAGTTTATTGTATGTTTCTCGCGATTAAAATTTCAGACCTTGTTGTGCAACATGTACAAAAAAAACATCATATTTTATAATACACAAACATTTTTCACTTTCAAAATGCTAAAAACATGACACCTAACTTTTACACAAAACTCTAAAAAGACCTACAGTTTCACAAGAATTAAAATAAATCCACGAGCAAAGCCGAACGAAATCGTTGTCTGTAAAGAAATAAATTGCAGAATGTCCCACCGGCTCTAGCGATAGTGTCTGTTTTAAAAGCGAAGGATTATTCCCCGGCGACACATTTTGAATTTGATTTCAGTTTTATCCTTTTAAGAGTTTTAACCAGTATATTTCATGTTAATATTGTTAATCTAAATATCTTGAAGGCATAATACTTGACGTGAATTTGGCAGGTTGCGTAAACAGAGAGTTTCTGAGAATTATGTCTATAATATGAGTGAGTTTATTTGTGTTTACGTGTTTATATTGAGTTTGCTTGACTAGCAATTGCTTCTTACGTAAGCAGAATCATCTTTAGACGAATTTCAGGTACTTGTCAAAGACTTCTAGAAGCTGTTTTATTTATACTGCGATTACGCTAATACTATTCTAATATATTTGTGTGTATTTTCAACAAACTTGTGGCCCTAGTTGTTTTATAGATCTCTAGGGATATTTTCAAGTGTAAGACCGATATATTCATTCGTATAACAAGTGACTGCAAAGTCGAGATCAGGGTTTCAAATCAACAAAACACAGCCATCTCAATTCTCAGGGGACATCTGTAAAACAACTACGCAAAAATGTCGTGAGCTCAATCAAGCAAACCACTATTGAGACGTACAATACAAGCAAGTGTCCCTCTTTTGTCTGATTTAAATATCAGAGGGAACGTCTGGCGTGTTTGTGCGGCGACCAAACCCGCGGGGCGCGCCGACTATTGCAATAAATTTACATAGGAAAGATTCTTGCTGGGAGCTCCCAAATGTAGGGATGGGCTGTTTGTAACAATGTTTGAGGTTTAGTGTCGATAACTAAAATTTTATGACGTAATTATTTGGTTAGTTCTAAACATGGACACAATGTTACTAAAGTGGCCGGAAGAAACTGGATAACCATGATACAAACCACCAAAAATGGAGATATGGAAGAGCCTATACTCAGCATTTGTGCGGTCAAGGGTTGAAGAAGAAGAAGAAGAAGAAGAAACATGGAGAAATAAAGCAGACTGTAAATAGTATCTGGTAACAGACAAAGCTGTTACGAAGAAAAATAATTTATCAGTACGCTCCAAGGGCCTGAGATAACAATAATTGAAAAACAGATTTGTAATTGTATTTTTTGGTTAGTTGTGTGCTATTTATACATCTATATTCTGCCTGGTATGAGGACGCATTACTAGCTAGGAATAAAAGAGAAATATGTCATAATAGTCCAACTTAAAATTAAACCTTCAACAAAGAAAATAGGCTTTTAAATTTTACAGTACCTACCAAACTTCTTCAATTTGATTCAGGCCACGCTATTCACTTTTATATACTTTTGTGTCGCTTTACATAAAACAATTCTCCCGCTTTTTAACTGCTCAAGAATATGGGCCTTTTGTTGGTATTAAAAATTTCGTAGTAGATTTTTGAATACTGAGAGCCCTATTACAGCCCAAGCGCGACTAAAGATCTTGGGATCGTTTAGGCTAAGTGGTTGGAGTTAGGCACTTAGGTAGGCCGTGTCCGTAAAACGCTTAAGTTTTTATGGTTCGGAAAAAAGCGTCTTTTCTTATGTGTAGGTAAAAGTAAACACGTGCCGCGTTTACTTTTTTTCTTCAGTTAGGTCCTGGGTAAAAAGATCCTAATTGAAGAAAACCGTTTTTTTGTCGGCACAAACACTGACCATTCATTAAAACACAATATTTAAGTTTAATAATGCCACTAAACAACTTTACTAGAGAAAGCAATCTCTTGTACAGAGAAAATAAATAAATTATTATAACACCAAAATATTACCAAACATTTCTTAATTATTTTCTATCGACATATCAACAGCACATCACTACTCGTAACCGTCTTTTTGTTAATCCGCGGATGATCAAATGGTTAAGGTTAAGTTCAGTGAATTATGGTGGAATTAGAACGAGATTATAGCCGCGTACACTGTTCGCTTGCTCGGCAATGTTCCTTTACATAAATACTTAGTTCATGTAGCGAGTTGCACGTAATCTCGTCTTAAATCTTGATACGTTTCGGAGTGAATTTCAGTGACGTTAAAACTAGAAGTTTCACTGAAAAGACGATCTCTATTTGTAAGTAGTTAAAATCTGAAGACAGAAAATTGAATTGTGTTTTTTTAAATTATGGCGGATAATAAAGGTACCGCGATGTTTCAGAGTTTAGGATCCACTTCTCAAGCTTTTTATTTGATACGTGTTTAGTACATTTTTGTGAATCCTTACTCAGTTTATTTCAACATCGTGAGAAAATCGGCATGTCCTTTTTTTTCGGATGGCAAATCATCAAATTACTTCTCCCACTCTGGGTGGAGCGGGAGGGAGTGTCTGACTTTTACTGACTAAAACCCATCCATGTTCCTTCCTCGCCCTTTATGTTCCCGGGGCCACGGTATCTCTGTCAAACAGTCCCACAGCCCAAAACCATCATGTCCTGGAACCAAAAAAATCGAAGACATGTCACATCTACCAACCCGCACTGGGCCCGCTTGTGTTCCAGTGGTGGGAACAAGATAGGCCGTAATTTTAACTCTATCGGAGTAAATCACAACGAATTAATTACCTTCACCTACATCGTCATGTCACATATTGCTGGAGGAAGCAAAGCCAGACATTTCTCAAGTAAAAAAGAAAATTAAATTAATTTCCTTTGCCCAAATTACAAGATTATGCGGAAGCGGATCCAAAATACCCCCCCTCCCCGTGTCTGTTTGAGATAATAAGTTGTTCCACAAAGGGAACTTTATTTCATTGAACAATTGAACCGGCAAAAATATCCTACAGCCAAATAACTTATACCCCCGCTTAAAAGGAAAGAGGGAAATGTAAGAATTGGGTCCTTTTCGCATTAGAATGTTTTTCCGGAATATTGGATTACAAGACAAACGATATTTTAAGTCAATAGGAAGTGGTTATGCCGCGGCCTCCGGTAGATAAGCCGACATCTTTTCCTGTAACTGTCGAGAGAACCGAATAAGGAATTATATAAGGCGGCCCCATTCTACCTGGTATTTGAAATTTATGGCGAAAAAAGCCTTTCATCTAAAGGTCAGATGATGGAAAGTGAGCTTAGGTCCAAATTCTGATATTTTTAGGCTCGTTGATTAAAATCCAAGGCAGTGAATATTATCTCTGTTTAAAATTGAGCCTTAGAATATAGCTTTAAACGGAAAATTTTACTTACTGACCTTCAACATTATGCTTTGTTCAAAATTACGATATCCATGAATAGGGTTAGACAACAACAGTGAATTCATCTTGTTGGTTTGTATGTGCCTGAAACAAAGCAAGATATCTTCAGACTTTACATTTCACAAAAAATCAAACTCTTCCCAAATTCACTTCTAAAATACGATAGTAATTTTTTTGAAACCCACAGTTATTTTATTAGAAAACCTTAATAATTGAATACTAAAATTTGACCATTATGAATGTTTCTCGATATTTGAATGACTGTGAGATGATAAAATATATGTTTAAAACAAAGATTACATTTAAATAGAATTGTAAATGTTCAGCTTAATGTAGTTTTTTATTAAGATTCTAAGAAATGTTATGCCAAATAAATTCTCCAAAGTCGACAACGTGAGGATCTTCAAATGAATCAAACCCGGACGAACAAATCTACTTATTGAAATATCATTCAGTTCTCACACAGTCAGTTCAGTTCAGTTTTCTGAACAAGTAACCTGTAGCCCTGTAGCCAGTTCACTATTTGACAGCGTCAGTTTGACATTGCCTTAAGTAGATAAAGTAACAAAAGGATAAAGTGACGAAAAGTAAATCTGGTATCCGAATACAATTTATAAATCACCGCGAGAAACAAAATTTAAACTAACAAGACAAATTGAAAAATAAATCATGCTGAATACTTTTTCAGAGAACAAGCGTTCCTTAAATTACGCTTTATAAAATAAAGCGCTGTTTTTTCAGCGAATGTATCTGTGTCCCTGCTCCGTCGTTTATCATTTTTATACTGTTTTGTACTCAGTAGCGTGAAATATCGCGAAATGGTTTTGAAACAATTGCAGTTTGTAAGGGTTTTTAATAGTTCATAGGATTTTGGGATGATATAATTAATAAGTTTAGGGTGAAATCTGATTTTAGTTAGGAAAAATTATTGTTTTACTTAGGAAAAATGATCTATTTTATTTAATTAAATCAAGTCATACTTTAGAATAACTAACATGTTTACCATGTTAATTCACATAGCTTTCCCAATTTGCGAGATACCGGCCCAAGGGTCATATATTTTTCAGATTTACAATAAAGATGCCTGAAAGTAAATAAACCTGTCAAGTGGAAAGTTCGATGCAACAAAAAAGCGCAGCACTTTTTTAAGTAATATACCAACATATGTTTTAACTGGAAATAAGGGTACATTTCTACTGCGAAAGATTCATTTAAAATTAAATTATCTTGTACCTAGTTATTATTTATACTGTATTTTAAGTATTCATTTCAATTTTTGAACCATATGGCCTTTTCTCGATTATGTTGGGGTCGACTTCCATTCGAATTACATGCAATTGATTACCAGCATTTTATATTAAATCACTGGTTATGATTTCAACAAGCCAGTTGCTTGATAAGATACACTTTGTTAAGACTACTTTAATCATTAGTATAATGATAATTAGTAATGGGCCTGGCACATCAACATTTCCCCAGGGACACAGAATGGGTTTCCTCTAACGATCTTACTAAACAAATCCTATCATACCAAACAGAACTCGAAGGCTGAACCATTAAAATTTCACAGCTTATTTTTAATCCCGAAATTAGTATGGAAATGGGCTCAGCCGAGAACAGAGCAAAATTAAAACTGTACAAATGTATGTAAATTCAAACAAAGGAACGTTATATTACGCAAACTTAGTTTTCCTGGAATTCACATTTCCATTCGTAGTTGGGTATAAATATCAAATAACTGCAGCACGTGATTATCTTAAATTGGCATGAAACTTAATTAATTTGCTTTTCATTTTGATTCGCTTTCATTTCCAGAGTTTTTACTTGAAATTGAGTAAGTAGAATCTTCTACAATCATACACTATTTTTCTGTTAATCGTTTCGGTAAGCTGTTTTTTTCAGATATGCAATATAAAGGGTGTAAAACACCTCTTCACGAAGCCGAAAGGCACTTGTTCTCCCAGTCATTGCGATCACTTTTTTGTTCTACACCATACCTGGGAACCTTTTATTTACGGAGATATGGCGGGTGGAAGTTACAACTTATTGACAAGTTTTTTTAAAAGATTTTAACTTTTAACACCTCCACGACCCCCGTACTATTCAATCCATCCATCAGCACAATGTTTTAAGTGCGTTACATTGAGTTCTATCACAAAACATGATTTATAAACTCAAAAAAAAAAATTGTTTCCCAGCAATAATTTTTGCGTAAAGTTACTTAGTTTGAAGTACAGAATGCTTGGTTACGGCTTTGTGATGAGGTGGTTTACACCCTGTATAATCATCATCATCATCTTATTAATGTTCCCACTGTTGGCTGGGACACACGCCTTCTCTCTATGAGAGGGATGGACTATAATCCACCACGCGGGCCCAGTGGGGATTGATAGATGTCACATGTCTTCGATTTTCATGGTTCTAGGACGTACCGATTTCCTCACTATGATTTCCTTCACCATTTTTGAGTACGTAATAGTGCACGATAATGGTATTGAAATGAGTTTAAATAACTTTCAACTCAGCTGGCAAAAGGTTGCACCTACTCGTATTTACTTGTTTTTTCCCTATAGCGAGGTAATTTGTTTTATGGTGACTGCCCCTTTGGTCTAGTGGTCGCTAGCACGACTGCTGAGCCCATGGTCCTGGTTTCGATTCCCGGGCCGGGCAAAGTGTCATTGGGTTTTTCGATCGGGATGTTCTCTGAAGCAGTCAGAACTCTGGATGTGCGCCTGGTTGGTGGCAATATTCTCGCCCTTACATAGAACTTGAACATTACTGGTGAAATATGGGTGTACACCTCTGTTTAACACCTCTGGGATTACAGGCGTGATGCTTTTGTTTTATCATGGTGATCTATTAATAGAATAATCTTAGAAGCTTTTCTTTGACTGGATAATATTTTCTTCATCAAAAGTTTGTTCACCACAAAAGCACAGAATTCGTGCTTCTCGGAAACGATTCGTTTAATTCAAAAATTCTTCAATTGTATATTGAAATCCAAAAATAGACTTAGATTTACCTTGGAAAAGTTATTATTAATTGACAGAAGGAAATGGAAATTTTGGGCGCTGAAAGTTATAAATACTTAAGAATATTTTTGGAACAGTATATTACAACGGAATACAACAAAAGAATTTCTTGGCAATTGCCATGCACTATTAAAACTGATATTATTATAAGTTTCTTGTAAACTTGCTACAACTTGTATATTGTGTTAGATAGTAGAAGGAAAAGTCTTGTGTTTGAAATCATCATGATGATTGACGTGATAATATCTGATGCTTAAGCAGATTCAGATCACATATTTTAGATGCAAGAGTTGTCAGATTACATGGTTCTAACTTAACCATGCTATAATATTGGGGTCGGTTTCCAGACTAACCGGATGCTGAAGAATAGCACATTTTCACATAACGCGACTGCTTATCTTAATTCTACAACACACATGACATAGTCTTATCGACAACTAAGCATGATCCACAAAAGGCTATTTTCCACCATCAATAAATTGCAAATCTATGTAGTTCGTCGGTTTGAGTATTGGAAAATAATGGACACGTATTTTTGTTTTTGAAAATCAGTGAATATCTCGTGGTACACTAAAAATATTATACCTGTGTGCGTGACGAAAAGCGTCATATTATCTTCGTCAATTTTGGTTTATGTAACAAAAGTAAAAATACGGGTCAAATATTTTTTGACAATTCTGACGGACTAATTAGTTTTTTTTTTGTCGTCTACCCTTTTGTCAAAGTATAGCAAGCAAACTGCTAGTATCATAAGAAAAACTAAGCTCAGCGCTTTGTAATAAGGGGCCTGCGGAGCATGCGTATTTCATACAAACGTAATACCAAAATTATTTGTAAATCAAACATATTCTTAAGGTAGTGTGTATTTGTTTCGATTGGATTACAGAATATCTATGTTCCCAAATATATATTTTGAGAGGACAATGATACAAAGACGAGATAATGAGGAGTTTAAAATTTCTATAGAAAACTTATTTTTCTTATAACTCTTGTTAATATCAGTGTCCAATCAAAATATATATTTGGGAACCTAGATATTCTGTAATTTAATCGAAATAAATACACACTACCTTAGGAATATGTTTATTTTAAAAATTATTTTGGTATTACGTTTGTATGAAATACGCATGCTCCGCAGGCGTCATAAGGTTGAATTTTTACCAAAATTGAAATTGGTGGGTCACGATTTTTTGAGTCGCGAGCTATGTATGCCTCACAAGTGTTCCTCAGAACAGCTCCAACAATAAGGTCGAAGGTTACAACAATATTACTCCGACAGAATAAATACGATTTTCTAACAATTAATAATATTACGAGTAGCTTGTAATAATAACTTCAAAAAGCAAAGGCGTTCAATGTTTACTTAAGTTTTTGGTGTAGACATGAATTTACAAAAAACAATCTTCCTCTGGGATGCCGGAAAAGTTTCGTCTATAGCGTAGATACGAGAATAGATTTAGCTATTACCAAATTTTTTTTAATAAAAGGCCCCAATCTTATTTAATGAATAAATCTTTATTTTCTTTGACTTCAGAATTCAAACAATATTTCATTTAATTTCTGTACAATGTATTAAGTAACTAAATATGCAGTGTCAATAACAACGAATTAAACTTTTAACCAAAGCAACAGATTTAAATGAATTACCCCCGCGATATAGACGGATTGAGCAAGTCAATTCCCAGTAGGCACTGGTAATGAATACTTACATGATATAGTAATCAGAATACTGATTACTCCGCAGGGAAATCATACGCGTAAATATACGTACTTGTTAAGCCGTACGCGTGTTGCACTGGTTTGTCGCTCAAAGTAATAATTAAAAAGCTTGCTCACTTGGGGGATTCCTTGTGTAGGCTTGTGTCATTGTCGGGGGACGGTATAGATAAACAGAATGTTCTATATTGTACGGTCGAACAAGCTATTTGGTTTTCAGTTTAACCCACAAATAACATTGTAAAATGTAAACCAAATATATCTTGTTCGACCGTACATCAAAATGCATGGATATGCGTTGAAAATTATATCTTAGATTTCTTAATACTTTTACTAGTGAGTACAGTGGGTGGTATCTGGGTCGGAAAATTTGATAACATTGTCATATTTAAATAATTTATATCCGCATGGAACAATTTAGTCTTGCTTGGGAACATTTCACCACCATCGCCGTCAGCCTCAGCAGGTTGCCGCTGAACATAAGGCCTCTCCAATAGGCATCGGTTCTTTATTTTTATATTCACTTCTTTTTTTATATAATACATACTTACATTTATTAATAAACGTTTATTTCAGACTTAAAAATTGTCCATAGCATAAAACATACAAAGTAAAATTAAAATAAATATAAAAATCACAATACAATAACATTGAAATCATAACATATTACACAATTATTAATAATTCAATTATTTAAATTAGAAATAATATAAAATTGAAATACAAAATAAATAACAAATCATTTAAATACATTCAAAAAAACAATAAAAACAACAATCAATCGGCGAGCCAGATACGTCACCTCACCTACACCCCTGTAAGGCCTTCGCCAGACAGCAGTTTGCCAACATCTAACGCCCCAACATGATGCTCATCCATCTCATTTGGATTGGGCAATCAGTACGTGAAGCAATCATCTTCAGGATACCGTTACTGCTGCCTCTCACGCGCTTAAAAATAGACGCAACTTTCTTGCGGATAATCGCATGAAAGCCGTCAGTGTGCGCCTTCGCAAACATTGCGGATGCACTGCAGTAACGAGGCAGCCGCAACAGCATCCTGAATATGTTGTTGTGCTGCACTCTAAGGACATTGGCGGCCCGCCGGGTATGACTCACCCATAGGCTGCTCGAGTAGAAGGATTGGCAGTATGCCTTAAACAGAATGATTTTCACTTCTACCGAACAACGCGCAAATCTACGAGCAAGCATATTACCTCGCACCGCCAATGCCCTACGTTCCCTTTCCAAATCGGCGTCATCCGACATGTCTTCATTGACAATGTGCCCCAACACATGTGTGTACATTTGTATAGATGCTTTTTAGGGTTCCGTAGCCAAATGGCAAAAAACGGAACCCTTATAGTTTCGCCATGTCTGTCTGTCTGTCTGTCCGCGGATAATCTCAGTGACCGTTAGCACCAGAAAGCTGAAATTTGGTACCAATATGTATATCAATCATGCCGACAAAGTGCAAAAATAAAAATTTAAAAAAACATTTTTATTAGGGTACCTCCCCCAGACGTAAAGTGGGGAGCGATTTTTTTTTTAATTTTGACCCTGACGTGTGATATATTGTTGGATAGGTATTTAAAAATGAATAGGGGTTTTCTAAAATCATTTTTTGATAATATTAATATTTTAGGAAATAATCGCTCCGAAAGTCAAAAACAATGTGTCCCCCCCCCTCTAACTTTTGAACCATAAGTTTAAAAAATATGAAAAAAATCACAGAAGTAGACCTTTATATGAACTTTCTAGGAAAATTATTTTCAACTTGATGAGTTGAATAGTTTTTGAGTTATATAGCACTTTTTCAAAAAAACGCAAATGATAACTTTGTTTTTCATACAAATACTATGAAAAACAAAGTTATTTTTGCTGACGAAAAATGTTGGTATTTTTAATGGTCTGGGAAGCTACGGAACCCTACAGTGAGCGTGGCCCGACACGCTCTTGGCCGGTTTTACTACCAACTACATAGCGTTACTATCAGTTGGAACACAAAACTTCCTAACAAGTAACACATTCAAACGATTTTAAACTTTATAATGTTGATTGGAGAGTGTGTTTTATATTGCCATGTGTGTGTTGATACAAAACCTCAACCTCTGAATGTAAATGAGTGCGCATGCGACGTTTGTCATTGTTATATCACAAATTAGTTGAATGTCCACTTTATAATGTGATTATGATATGTCTAGTCATCATCAAGTTTATGCACTCGTATGGAGCTACTGATTTACAAAAAGTTTTTTCGAAAATATATAACCAGGGAGGGGGAGGATATAACTGAGAACTCAATCTGATCTAAACCGCGCCTATATTATATTATTATAGCTAGCCTGTATTGTGCCACTGCCCCTCCGTCCATTATTTCCAACGATCACGATTCTGTGCCATTTTTGTCTATAATATTTATTTCGTAAATAGGAAACAGGAGTCTCAGAAATCACTGCGTATAAGCCGTCTTGAAAAACTTCATAGCGTTGTCTGAATATTCCCCTAGAACCTTCATTTTTTCTGTCTTTATCAACCTTAAATATAAAAATGTTTAACAAAACTTTTTTGCAAAAAATATAACCGACTTCACACAAAAAGGTGAAAAATAACTTTAGCTTCAGAAGTCGGTGACCTTTGTTTTTTATGTATTATTTGTGAATGAGTGAACATTGTAGGCTTTGTACATTCCCAGATTTAACTTTTGTTACCTAAATAATGCCTAAATATTTATCTTGTTTTACATTTTTTGTATACTAAGCGACGACCTGTTGTCGGGCCTACGCTGTCCTCCCATACTAAAGTACTAATGCTGTAACATAATATTATTGTAACACCAAATGATTTGAAAAGAGTAATCATGGAATTTCTTGCCGGTTCTTCTCCATGGAATCGACCAACGCGAACCGTGCACCTTTTTTGACGTGTCATAAGTGGCAGTGGCCTATGTGAAATAAAATGTTTTGATTTTTTCATGACGACAGTATCAAAAAATTACAAATCTATTTAGTCCTTCAGTTAGAGTATTGGAAAATATTGAACTCGTATGTTTTGTTTTTTTTTTTTTTTTTTAAATTAAAGAATTTTGACAAAGACAAAACGCATCAAAACTCGGAAGTGGGGGCTATGACGTCAGTACTATCTAAAAATTATACCTATAGGCGTGAAGTACCTATTGAGAATTTTAAAAGCGTCGTATCTTCGTCAATTTTGATATACGTAACAAAAGAAAAATGTTGTAATGTTTGTGTTTTTCTACTTACGTTTTTGACTATTGTAATCCGAAATTTTATCATACGCTCTCCAAGTAACTGCATGGCCATTATGTGGAGGCTCAGCATGCCTTTTGCCTTTTAATTCGTGTTATTTAAAGCTTTTCTGTACATTTTAGTCTTTTCAATCTTTGTTTACTTTTGTAATGTCAGAAAATGACAATAACAAGGCCATGGTACAATAATTTACTTCGAACAAGGCTAGTTTTTCTTTTTAATTTATTGCTGGACTTAGGAGTTGTAGGTTGTATACATTTGATGTTAGACCTTCTTTGTAACCATTATATTCTTCTATGTTCTAGAACAATCTAAAAATTTATAATTGCAAGATGACGGGAAGCCGGGCCTGAAAATTCAGTCTGCTTTGGGTGCTGGTGACTGGTGCTGTCTGGTGGCAAGAAGCTTGACGGTGCTCTTGACTCCTAGCCCTGGCGTGGTTCTGAAGCCCTGTCGGCCTTGAAAAGGCATCTATTACTACTGAGAACCTGGACACTGTCGGCGGGTAACCCTCGGCCCTCGAACCCCCAGCCCCCGGGTAACATCCATACCCTCAGAGATTGGCGTCTGCGAGTGAGCCTGACATAGCGGCGAGCGGTTTCTGCCAGCTGCGCGCATTAGACCTTGGAACTTTATCACCATCTTGTCGGCCACCATTTTACTACCATTTTATCTCGGCTTCCCTAAAGAAATAAATTCCATAATCTCGTCCTTTTTTTTCAAACTTAACCTAATGAGACCTTACATTTTCCTGGCTAGGAAAATGTAACGTTACAATATGGGTCAAATATTTTTTGATAATCTAACTGACGGACTTATTCGATGTTTTGTCGTCAACCCTATTGCACGTAGCTCTGCACGATTCTCAGCTACTCTCATTCAGTCATTCTGCAGAGATCATCGCTCTACCTAGGCTGAGATCTTAATTTACGATTGGCGGTTCCCGGCACATGCCATCTTTCTTTACGGAATTAAACATTTTCTTATATTGTGAATCTAAATCACACTGCAAGAAAATCCACCCTTTGAGTAATCCTTGCTAAAGTATGCCACGTCTCTGATTGATTGCCCCATTATTTAAACAGGATAAAGATACGCGAAAGTTGGAATAAACTTCTAGGTAAGTGTAATTTTTTTTCTAATTCTAATAATTTTATTTAAATTTTTTCTTAAGTACAATATTTAGTATCATTATGATGACATCAAGATACCAGGGTAATCCAAAATCTCGTTGTATTGTTGCTATCGTAAACATTGCTAGAAACACCTGGATGGAACCAGAAAGTTGCAGAAGAAAGGGATGTCTATACCCAACAGAGGGTTTTGAGGGCTAAACTGACGATTGATGATGATTATGGTGATGAGACAACAGGAGACATTCTAAACCAACAAAATGAATTGAGATTGTATCCATTCAACCTATTCACAACCAATCGGAACCATTCCTACCGATACCCTTATCAGAAAGCCCGCTTGATAGCCCTGCAAAGAAGAAACTATCTTTTTAAAATGAAATTAAACTCGGCAAAAACTCTCACTTCCACAGTTCCTCGTGTAGTTTGATGAAAATTCAAGTTATCCGAATTGAATTCTTCGAAGTTCGTTTAATAAAATTTTGAATCGATTCGAATGTCCGTTCATTTTATTTTTATAGACATCAGCGCAAGGAAAATAGTGATTCTGGAATGTATTTTCCGAAACATTTTTTAAAATAACAGAATTACTGAAGTTAATTGAATTTTCTAAACAAACTGCTTAAAATATATAGATTAAATTCACAATAATATCATAAATGATGTGTTACTAAAATCTTTGTACTTAGTCCTTTAGCTAGTCAAGCCACACATTAATCAATCAATCAATGTATATAAAAATCAATGCCACTTTTCGTTGTAATTTTATAACTCAAGAATGGGCTCACCTATCCAAACCAAATGTTTAGGCTTTGTTCGGACTATTTAGTAAATGGTTTATGTGAAGTTTGCATTAAATCGGTCGAGCGGTTCTTCACGCAGACAAAGTTGCGCGGGTCAGCTAGTTAAATATAAAACTGAATTTAAAGTCGTGACCTTATCTTTAAACCGACAACCAGGACTTTCCTCATGACATACCAACCAACAGAGTAATAGAAACTTTTCCGACCTTGGAAACACCATTCCTCGACGCAGCGTCACACCTCGCTGTCCTACCTAACTACGCACCGTTTAATATCAATTCATCTGGATCTGGAATCTCGCAGTGCCCCAAATGAATGATTACATAGTATTAGCGACTCGCACAGATGAATGTGCCCAATCGAATCGGGTTCAACCGGCCCCCAGCCAATTGTTACCTTCAATCTCTAAACCCCAAGTCCCCAAGTTTTAGGGGACTGAGTTTTATGGGCTTTCTTTTGTCTTTACGTTTAATGCCTTAAAGTCCCCCGTCCCCTCGTTCAGAAGTTATGTGACGTTTGTTATTGTTTCCACGTATTTACGGCGTTTAGCTTGCTTTATTGCAGTTTAGAGTTTGTGTTCGATTTAGCTGTTTTGAAAGTTATGCCAATAGGTAAACTATCTAGTGACGATGGTGGTAAGAGGAACAGATTATTCCAAAACACTCCCAAATTATAAATTTCTTTAGTCAAATAACGTAAAAATAAAGATAAATCATTCACATTTGGGTAGCCTCTCATCAGTATTTTAATAAATTGAACCAGTAAAATACGACATAAATGAAAATGACTTTTCGGAACTGGAGGGAGAACATTATTGCTTAACATAAGTTCATTATTGACCTAATAAACTTCTCAATTTCCATTATACCATGGCCATAACATTTTTTGATACCAATGTATACCTCTATCTGCATAACAGAGAGACTTTCTTGGATTAACAAATTGAAATTCCTATAGAAATTCTCTTTGACCCGAAAGTTATTAACCGATACATTTTCGTGTAAAAAAAGAAATTTAATGGTTATCGACTGTCACAAGTTTGGTCGCAAAAATACTAATTTCTGTTATTTCTTGGAACAATGAGGTAAGCGAGGAGGGATCAAAGGATTATGTGAGACAGAGCAATTTCTCTCGAGTAATTCCATTGAAGCTGAAACCGTAGAGATCTTCTACGATTTTTGGTCAATTGGTTGGAAATCGGTTTATTGGAAACATTAAGACCTTTCTTTTTACTTAGTGTCACTTTTAGAGATAGTTAGTGTCCGTTTCTTTTTCTTTTTGGTAACGGTTTGAGTTTGCAATAATTGTTATTGCTTACAATACTCGAATATTATATTGTTTAGATCTCGTCTGTGTTTGTGAGCTCGTACAAAAGATAAGTGCCTTCTTGTGAATGCTACAAGGTTCCTGTATTTCTTGGCAAACGAGCTGACGGCACAGATCAAACCCCATATTCACAAAGCTTCAATTCGGTTTTGATTCGGGAAGTTGTACGTTCACTCGCTTGTTTTCGTTATGCCAAAAAAGGATAGACATACCACTTGTCGAATCGAAATTCATTCCAAGCGTTTGTGAATACGGGGGCTAATATAAACTGACTAAGACCAGGTAAATGTCAGTTTTCAAAGGATACAAATATTTTTGAAGATTTTGATTTGGGGATGTTTAAGGAACTCTTACTTTTCCTTCTAGTGCCTCTCCAATTACTGAAAGTAGGCCAACAACTCCGAATATTTCTCCTAGTCCTTTGCAAAGTGGAACAGATCAGCAGTGCTCGTGAAATCGGTTCATTGGCGAATGTTTCTCAGCCAAGACTACTTTATTGAAGTTTAAATCCCTGAGGAACCTATGTAGGCACTTATTTCTTTTTTTCCTGTCTAATCCAACTTCATTATACATCCAGATTCCATCTCCAATCAGCACCTAATAAAAGCTCACGAATGGGCTCACAAATCTCCCAATTAATATTGTGCATAAATCATATTTATTACAACCGATTCAAATTGGCTGAGGGCCCTAAAAAGCACAGCCTGAGTAATAATCAATACGAGGGCACTTAAATATCGAGTCGGAGTTAGTAACTGTTCGTATTAGTGAAACGGTTTAACTTGCTAAAGTCGTTAAGCTGGGCCGATTTTATGAAAGTGTACTTAGGCCGTTTTGTTTTGTGCCAGGTCTGGCTTTCAATGTTTTTCTTGCGAGGTTCAAACTATATTTGGTTAGCGTTTGGAGTGTAGTAAATTTATTGTAAGGTGAGTTTTATTAATTATTTTTATTTATTTGTAAATTACTGCCATGATTTACTTTAAAGAATATAACAATCAACATTACATAATAAGACAAAAAAAATATAACTTAAACAATAAACTTCGCGGCGTCAAAACACTCCTCAACGCTGTCAACTGGTAATGCAATGTTTAATAATTATTTTTGTTATGTTTTATTTCTCTTATTATTGTTAAACTTCTCAATAGCGTATATCCACGGAGTCTGGATATTTGCCCAGTTTATGCTAGTAGTCAGTTTGAGACTTTTAAAATATAACTGACGAAATGTGGATTATAATATTGAAGTACACCTCTGCGAAAACCTTCGAGGGTTACAGGCGTGATGTTTTATTAATTGTATTATTCATGTAGTTATGGGCGATTAGGGCTTTTTGTAACCACATAGAAAATGTAGAAGTACGTACCTTACGTTTGGTGCTTCTTAATGACGTAAATTGGTTACTATTTGATGGGCCTTAAGGGCCCCATAATATACACCTTTCTTTAGTCAGACTGACAGGAATCCTTTCGTTTTTTTGATTTTCGAAAGAAATGAAGCAATGTTGCTTCTTTTCTTTGCTACCAACGTAAGACCTTTTAAATAAATCATAACTTTGAATTGAAATTATTTTGAGCAAGTAACTATCATTTTCTCCACAAGAGACTAAAGAGTTTATCCGCCGGAGATCAAAAGGTGACGACTATATTCAAACTCAAACTCAAACTCAAACTCAAATCATTTATTTCAACTAAACCATTACGGCACTTTTGAATGTCGATAAAACGAAAAATAAAGCGAAGCTACAGTCACAGACACAAGGCATAATAACTTGAGAAAGTACTGTAGTTGCCCATTCCCTAGCGTAGATCTCTATGGAGAAGAACGGGCAAGAAACTCCATGGACACTCTTTTAAATCAAAAATGTTGTTACAAAATCTTGGTTACATCTTTCATGTTGAGATTATACATATATATGTGAGAATGATGTAGAAAGACGTGCACAATAAGAGCGTCCAGAGTAAAAAAATAAATCAAAAAATAAAAATAAAGCAATTCAAATGATCCATGGCAGCTAAGAGATGACCAGTCCCGACTGACAGCGCCCGTTCACGAACATGACGCATGGATCAGCGCCATTCAATTCAACCATATTGAAGGGAACTAAATGACCCGACCCACCCGCCACCATCAGCAAGACATTTAAGCGAGCATGACATTCTCTCAGCCACCAAGGCATATTCAAGTCAATGAAAGATAACTAAATGAAAATGGTAGCTTTACGGTACATGGTACTCACACATGTGTTATGCAATTATACAATACTAAGAGATGGAATCTATACAATGCAAGAATATTTTTACAATCTTCTGCAGCTACCACAATAATAGTCCAATAAGTTTGCATCTATGGTTGCGGAGCAGGACCAGCATTTAGCCAAGCATTTTTATCCTCGATGTAATCCTCCAGCTTATAATATGCTTGCCTACATAGTGTGCGTTTTACACAAGATTTAAATTTCGTCTCATTCAGTTGTAGAATGTGGGGAGGTATTTTATTGTAACATTTAAAACAGTACCCCATGAAAGATGAATCTACTTTAGCAAGCCTGAAACCTGGCTGAACTAGTTGGTCCCTATTTCTAGTATTATAGTGGTGTCTGTCACCTCTTTTACTGAATAAATGCAGATTTTTCCTAACGTACATGATGTTTTCATAGATGTATTGACAAGGTACTGTCATGATATTAATTTCCTTAAACAGTTCTCTTAGAGAATCGCGTCTACGTAATTCATATAAGGCTCTGATGGCTCTTTTCTGCAGAATAAAAATAGACTCGATGTCTGCAGCCCATCCCCTTGTTAAATACCGTATGACATAATACTATGAAAATAACTAAAATAGACTATCCTCGCCGTATCAACATCAGTAAATTGACGGATTTTTCTAACAGCATACGCTGCTGAGCTCAGCCGGCCTGCAAGAGATGTTAAATGAGGACCCCATTGTAGCCTGTGGTCAAGCGTAATTCCCAAGAAAACCGTTTCATTGACAAATTCAAGTTTCTCTTGATTCAATACTATGTCACAATCTCTACTTTTGACATTTGGTAAAACAAATCTTATGCACTTAGTTTTTTTCCCATTTAGTACTAAATTATTATTTTACACGTCTCTTGAAGTGTTAAGACTGAGTACATTGCGGTCGTCTGTCTTTGCTATTAATATATAGGTTTAGGTTGTTAGGACATTCTGTAAGGACTACTAAGGTCTTTGAAAGGTTAATTAAATATTTAAGGACCAACATATCGATTCAGAAATCAAATTCTTTGCTAAGGTCATTAAATTCTGTTATGAATTAAATCTTTCTAAGAATGTTCTCATCCAAGTTTTGTTAATCGCAGCATAGGTTTTTGAAGTAAACACTTTTTGAGACGCGTTGAGCACTTTTTGAGTAAACAAAAATCATGGAACTCGCGTGACCATCACCTAACGCTTCGTATCGGCTACGAGTTTTTACTCCTATTGGCAGTTCCATACTGCCACGTATGTTTTTTTTTTATGTATTTAGGGAATTTTAAATTCGCAATGCGTATGATAGATCCATCGTACACTAAATACACATTGCTCATGTCTGGGCTTTGACCTGAACGGATTCTTCGGATCGTCCCCATTTCATTAAGACAGGATTTTATGGAATACTAGGCGATGCCCGCGGCTTCGCCCGCTTAAAATTATATACACAAACCTTCCTCTTGAATCAGTCTATCTAATAAAAAAACCCGCATCAAAATCCGTTGCGTAATTTTAAAGATCTAAGCATACATAGGGATAGACAGGCGCGGCGGGAGACTTTGTTTTATAATAAGTAGTGATGACCATGCTAACCCCCACTTTGACGTATCAAATAACATACTGTGGTTGGTTGACCGGCGATGATTTTTTTAACTATAATCATAATTATTATATTCTAGTCTATTTCAAGTCTGCTCAATAACCCCAACAGATCATTAATATTTTATCTTTAGACTGATTTCAAACACATGTCTTCACGACTCCACACAGTTATGCGAGTAGGAACTTATCACCCGGTATACTTAGTACCCAGATTATCCAAAGACCAACTGTCTGAGAGTGAGAAATGTGTGTTGGGAAAAACATCACCCGCCTCTGATTTTGATGATAATTTTAATACTAAAACTTGTAATAACAGAATTAAAACCAAGTTAAGTACCCCATTACCAACAAAAGCTTTAATTCCGCTCTCCACAAACGTAAAACACCTCTTACTGCCGTTACACTCGAACATCTTGCACTGTGACACCACCATTAACTTTTACGGCAGTTCTAAGTAGCCAAAATCGCGACCTCACCGTAATACCGTGGCCGTAACATTAGCAATGTTCCTGCTACATTGCGCGCCGCACGCAATGAATCACTCTCTTTATTGCCGTCACAACCGGCAATGGTTCACGTAATTTATGTTTGATTAATTAAATCTACTCGCTTTATGACTTGTTTGCCAGATTAGATGATGTTTCATTAAGTTGATTTCTTGGTGTTTTGGCGTCGGGGGTTGAAAACAGATGTGTTCTGAGGTGGTTTTCATTAATTTTGTTTTGCTAAGTATCATGTGCGGTGGATTAGCGACTTCATTATTGTGGCCCCTTGGCGTTGAAACTCTTATGTGAATATGCATTATTTATGATTAAAAATAGGGTTGGTAATTTGTCATGATTGTTATGTTATAACAAAAATGCTCGGCATTACATACAGTGCCATCTAGTGCCACACAGAGCAACGAGGCTTGTGTGGCGGACACTAGATGGATAAATTACTCAAATACTTTTTGTTTGTAAATACATAGGTACTTGTTATACTTATAACATTTATGACTCGGAAGCAAATGTCCATGCTCATCACACAAACATTTGGTCCTACCGGGATTCGAACCCGAGCCCTAAGAATATAAGGCAGCCACACTACCGCGGCGCCAATCGGGTCATAAATAAATAAGAGACGGATTTCTAGTTACTTTTTGTTATGTAATAGGCTTGTTAACTGAAAAAATCTAATTAATCCGTCACTTAGATTATCAAAAAATATTTGACTCGTATTTTTTCTTTTGTTACATAAACCAAAATTGACGAAGATACGACGCTTTTAAAATTCTCAATACGTCACTGTTTGGTATCATTTTTAGTGAGTTCTGACGTCACGAGCCCCCACTCCCGAGTTTTGATGCGTTTTATCTTTGTCAATATTCGTTGATTTACAAAAACAAAAAATACGTGTCCATTATTTTCCAATACTCTAACTGACGGACTAATTAGATTTGCAATTTATTGATGATGGAAACTAGCCTATTACGTCCTTAATAACTAGAGTAACGTTTCATACTTAAAGTGAATAGGTTAAGAGGGTCATAAAACTACACTGGATTTAAGTGTTGTAGGTACGTCATAAATCTGAATTTCATTACCAATTTGAAATGGAAATTAAAGACAGAGGTGTAATCAAAAATTCTAGACTGCTACTGGGAAACTCCTTATGAAAAATTCCATGACACTGTAGCTGACCTAGGAATCAAACCATGGAACTCATGGACAATACTTGCCTTTTACGATTACTAGATAAACGAGGCAATCGAATAACATACTTTAGGGAAAATGATGTGATGAATGAGTGATGGTGAAATTTTACCCTTCCCTGCCTTTTCTGTTTACCTTCTCAATGGCAGATTTAACAGGTTCAAAAATGCAACCCAACTAACATCTTAGACTGTTTGTTTTAAAGGTTTTCTAATATTTTCTATATTTTTATTGTGTGCCGTAACTTTGCAGAACAATCAAAGTGGCGATACGGTGACTATACCTACATTATACAAGCCTTAATAGAAAAATGTTCCTCCAAAAACGACTTTATAAGTCTAAAAATTATTTTTTATACGAAAAACAAAAATCTTTTAATATCTTAAAAGCAGTAGACCACAAAATGATAGCGTAAGTACTGGATAAATAACATAGTAGCTACTATTAATCCCGGATAAACATGGAAACCTATTCTGTAATTGCCTATTAAAATATTACACCACTTTGCGTCGTCGGTAATTAATATAAAGTTACACGTTGATCGGAAGCCATACACGGTTGAGACATGGAGTGAGAAGCGAATGGAGCTCTATGAATGAATTCTCACAGTTATTCTAGATAGGCAGTTTTGCTTGAAGTTTTGGGGGAACTTATTTTTTGTGTGGACAGGTTGACTTGTTTTTTTGTAACCGTTATAAGACATAAATACATCAACCACACACACCACAAAGCAGCCAGTCTTCAAAGCAGTCTGCTTTCGACAACAAATGTGTCATACCCACAAACTCAGTAGTACAAAGTATATTTGCAAAAGTAATAAATGTGAGTTCTACTGTTAGTAGTCTACAATTATTGTAATTTTGCAATTATCGCGTTTCATTAACATTATCACATTACATTTACAAAAATCACCCAAATTTTTAAACCAAACAATAAAATAATATTTTGACATTCATTAATTTTCGCTTCTTTTGAGTGAAAACGGGTATAAGTGTGGTTTTCCGACCTATTGCTTACTCACACCATAGCGTTCCGTTGAAATTCAACTGTTTAATTTAGCATTAAGTCTCCATGTGTTACCTCCTTCATGTTTTAAAGGTAAATATGTTCTAACGCCTCGGCAGTCGTGTTTTATAGCTGCAATACGTCTCCGTCGCGTGAACCAACTTATAGGGTTGCCATTAACTATAGCATTACGTTGAAGTGGTTACCCTGTTGCACTGGAATGTTGAACTTTTAAAGTTGCCATAAAATATAACATAACGTTAAGGTGGTGACTCTGTTGGAATAAAGTGACGATATTTTTGAGTTGCCATTAATTAAAAAGTAAATTGGAAGTGGTGACCCTGCTTTACGGAAATGACAACCTTATTGGGATGCCAATTGTCATTAAGTATAACATTACATTGAGGTGCTGACCACGCTGCATTGAAATAAAAGCTTATGGGGTTGCCATTACAGAAATTTAACAATACGTTGAGGTGGTGGCCCTACTGTACCAGATTGGCGAGTTTATGAGGATGCCATTAATTATAATTATAACATTAAGATGAGGAGTTTCCCTGCAGTAATGAAGTGAAGAAAAATGTACCAGAACTCTCCCATGCGTGCCGACAGTAATTAAAAAAGAGTGATGTTTAAAGTTCCAAACAGCTAAAGTTCCAAAAGTGTGAAAGGTAAGTTTTTACGTATAAATATTTCGTTAGTTTATGTTGATAACTGGAAAAAACACATTGAGTTTAGCTTGGATTGAACTGAACCGACCCGAACTTAATTCAGTGATTTTAAATGCCGAACGGAGTTTACCGATTATAGCAGGAGCTGCATAAGTCATAGCTGTTAATAGACTTGCACAATTACAAAGATTGTTAATTCTACATTTATGTCACTGAAACTAGACTTCAGTAACAGGCTACCAGATAACTAAAGCTCAGGTTGATTGCTTGAAATAATTCAATCGGAACTGGCCGACATTGCGGCTAAGATGATAACGCTGTTAGTACCAGGTATCTACCGGGATTATACTCCAGTGATGGGTTGTTCCGTTAGAATAATCCCTTAGTTGGCTCTTATGACACCCGTGGGAATCAACTGTATGTTCTACCTACTTGAAACTAGGAACTATAGTTTGAAACTATATGAGACACACAACTTAGTAAGTTGACAATGTTATTTGGTTAGGCTTATAAATAACTACATATCATTATCCTTTGGTTTCGTTGGTTCTTCATAGAGATCTATACTTGAGAATGGGTAACTATGGTACTGTTACGAGCTGGGTATGAGATAAATTAATTACTACCGATTAAACAACACAATCACTTTATTAATCGCAAAACAATTTAAACTTAATCACAAGTACACTACAATACACTACTGTTCACTACTCGCTTAGATATCGCACTTCAAGTTCACTTCGATTCGCTTCGTTGTGTAGCCAAAACAAGACTGACTGTCGCGGCCCTGAGCGGTCTATTTATACTCGCCAACAGACACACCAGAATAACCACGAATATTCTAGAAGGTCATAAAAAACACTAACAAAAGAGTAGGTAGGTAGGTAAAAAGTAGTAGGTAATTATTATTACTAGCTACTTGTACAACACAAACAAATATGAACCGTATGCCCTAGACGTACGGTCGAAATTCTAATGTCTTTTTATAAAGAGGTCGCGAGTTTGTAGGTACCTACCTAACTTTGAAAGTAATAATAATAGAAAACACTCGAAATTTCAACGTACACATACAATAATCACATGCTTTCTCGAATGTTCTAATAGGTCCGATGTAACAGTACTTTCACAAGTTTTTATGCTTCCCTTTTTTAGTTTTTTTGGCATTCAAAAGTGCCTGTTATAGTCTTATTGAAATAAATGCTTTAAGTTTGTAGTCAGAATGGCTCTTGGCTGAATAACAACAGCTTCACGGGTCGATGCTGAAGGTTAAGCTGCACCTGCCGAGGTTGGGCCATAGATGACTGATCATTCAATACACGTTGAGTCGTTGGTCGGGCCTGATATGTGTAGTTCCTTGACATGTGTTTCATGTAGACAGGAGTCCAACAGTCTGATAACTACTCAGAGGTGTGGTGTTAGTCAGTAGTCGTGGAAGTCAGATAGGTAGCTCGCAGTCGCTCTATGAAGTGCTGGTAATGGAAATTGAACTCAATATTGTTGCGGAAAGAGTATACCTACCCTTTTGATGATATACTCGATGATTTGTGTCATAGTCGGGATAAAGATCAGTTCTTTTAAACGTTTCCCCACACTTTGAATTCCTCTTGTATCGTGGGTGCGTTTACAAACATTTAAACTCTCACACACAAACAGCCAGACCCGGAACAACTACCCCTACCTAGGCCATACAAATATTAGTTGCGCGATACGCAGCGCAGCATTCGATCGCTCAGCTACTTCGCCAACAGGCAGTGCCGTCAATTTTAAAGTTGTTAAGTTAAACATTGTTTACTTAGGTTTTGTTAAAGTTATATTCGACTTCAAATGAATTTAGGTAATGTATTAGCTTGAGCAGATACATCAGCCATGCGTCACCCTGAAAACTATTTTCAACTCGATAATTTATGGCTTCTATACTCGTACGTTAACCATGACTTTCAAAAGTGAATTTAAGTGCAGTGAACAGAAACTTTTACTTGACATTTCAAAATGTATTTTTTATATAATACAAAATACGTAACGTTTCGCCCCTGTAATATAGGTAAATCGTAAATATAACAATAGAAATGTCGGTGTAGTATCAGGTATACCCCTACTTACACCATTGGGCGTTACAGGCGTGATGTTATAGTAGGCAGAGAAGTAGAGAAACTCCAACCACCCATCCATATTTAATATGTAATATAGAAATTCATACATCCTTTTACTAGAATGCATGAATCGCCCGCTACTAAAATAAGTCATTTAATTTTCTTAAATTAAAAGTTTTCTTCACATAACTTTAGCAATTAATTCAAGTTTAATTCCACCCTTAGACCGCTTCCACCCCAGCAGAAAAATTAACCAACAAATCTAGATAAAAACCTCTGATTATAAGTTAAATGAACATTTTTTCTGTCAAAACGTTATTAAAAAACTTTTTGTTAAGAAGATGGTTTGAATTTCAAAGCCTTTAGGGACCATTATAGAAACTCTTCGGATCTGTCAAAATAGCGAACAAGAATCAAATAAAAGAGGGGTTAATGGGCTAAATTAAAAGTTATTAAAGTAAGTATACTTCGGGTGAATTTGAGACTAGAATAATTGCCCTCTTGGCTAAGAGAATTTTAGTAAAAGTGTTAGTGAATCGTCTTTTCGCAGACTTTGAGTATCTTTTGAGATCTATTAATTTTACCGGTTTTTAGAATAGGAGTGCTAAGTATGATAACAAAAACCAAATGAAAAAAAAATAATGGCCAATTCGTTTAATTTTAATGACTATACACAGTAACCATGGAGTTTCATACCGTGCATCTTTTTGTCGACCTTTTATAAGTGCCTGTAGGCCTGTGTGAAATAAACTATTTTGATTTTTGACACGCATTATACACTAAGAGACCAATAATACAGCAACTTACTTTTTTCCACTTTTTACTTATATCCTATCTACTTAAATCTACACGTTTTTGAATATTACAAAAACAGTCATCCCAACCATTTCCCAAGTACATACTTTCATATTTATGTTCATTTTATTTAATATAAAAACCACAAACCAAATACAACTGCTATACTGCACATTTTGTACAGAAATAACCCTTAATTACCATGTAAAAATTGTTAGTAGGTACATAATCATATACACAAATACTACGAAGGTACATAACTGTGTTGCGCCGTGTTTGGTTCCCGACCGCCCTCGGTATAATTACTTGTGGCTTTTGCATAATATCTGCGTGAGGCCCACATTGTAAGGGCAATGCTATAAAGGCCTACTTTACACACTAGTGTGTGTATAGTTATAATGTGTATGTGTTTTCAGTTAGCCAAGTTTGTGGGAGTGAGGTGTACTGCGTCGGCGTAATTTGGAGTGAAATATAGGGACAATGGGTGAGGCTGCATGACTGTTATGGTGTACTCGTAAATGCGTGCTATATTACTGTGAATATAAATACTTCTTGTGCTTATCATAATAACCAGTTTTTGACAAGAGTTTTATGTAGACGGTGATTTTCTTCAACTTAAAAGCTACATTTAGTTAATTGTTCCGTATTTGCAAGATTGTCTTACGATGGATGTAGGCGTCTGTTTAGGATCATGTA
Organism: Xestia ashworthii; assembly: GCA_950022955.1. NCBI lineage: Eukaryota > Metazoa > Arthropoda > Insecta > Lepidoptera > Noctuidae > Xestia > Xestia ashworthii. Next base: position 23,620,059 of record OX465558.1, on the reverse strand, counting down.
CGTTCATTCATGGCAGCCTGGGGCAAGCCTCCTCTTACACATTTCTACCATACATCGCATGTGTCCTATTACCTAATGACCAAAATGGGCCCATGAAACAAAATACCACGACTCGGCATTATGAACGCGCCCTTATGGTAGCGATGCCAAATTGAATATTATTTTTGTCCCCATTTAGACTTTTATTTGCAGCTTAATTTTTTTACTCCACGAATTCTAATATGCTTATACTTTTATTATGTTTTTATCTGGCCGGGTGTTTTGGTCAAATGCCAGTGTATAATATTGTAGGTTCTGTAGAATTTTGTGTGATTATGTAAACGTTTAATTTTTTTTTAACTTAAACAGTGTTTCGAATGAGTAGACTTCAGGAGCAAAAACGGGTGCGCGTTACCATAGAGAGAATTAAACTTTTTTGTTTTGTCTCTGTAGGTCTTAAAAGTGTTCGATGCCCGACATCAGGTAGCGGACTACTTGGTGAGAAAATCTCTTTGTATGGAGTGGCGAATTATTATTGATGCATAATTAAACTTTTGGGTGCATCATCATGCCTAGCGTTATACTAACAATGGCGGAGTCGGCTTCCAGTCTAATAGTATGTGGCTGAATACCAGCATCTTATAAGAAGCGATTGGCTATCTGACCTTCACAACGCATTTACCAACTAGGCAACAAGATACCTCTAAGTAAGACTGCTTACCAGATTTCTAGCTTTCTGCCTACCCGTTACACCTTTGAAAAATCTGCAAATGACAGCCGGGACCAACAGCTCAACGTGCTTTCCAAGGCAAGGAGAGGCCTAGATAATTCATTAACTGTTAGCGAAGTGGTTACAATAGTTAAACTAAACCGATTCGATCGGGGTCCACAGATGAAGGGATCGCAAGTCCTTGGTCGGTTGCCGTAACCCTGAAAATTGAACCATGTGACTGATAGTAGTCTCTGAGTGAGAGGAACTCATCAACGCACATCATTGAAATAGATGTTGATGTATAATTTTCGATTAAGAACCGACTAATAATAACTTTGATTTTGAATTTCCAAAACATTCCACGCATTGAGCCACATTGACCTCTAAATGCGCAGGTAGGTAATAGGTTCATGTTCAATGTACCGGCGCAGTTTATTACTAAAGCTAAATTTTACCAAGCATTCACATTAACGAACACGTTGAAAATACATCGAGCCATCGTATCATTGACATAAATCTAAATGTATTTAAGATCCAAATGAAAATAAACTGAGAAGCTGAAAAGCCGAAAAACAAATAGCCTTTAATAACAACTTCATAATTTTTAGCATCATTATAAGCACGCAACATTAGAACCCATTCGGTGAAACAATCATTTTATGTACACAATAAAAATAAATTTGCATTAAGGCCGAGTGCCCGCCAGAGTTTTGACTAAAAGTAATAACGACCCGTTCCCAATTTATGGCCCTTTTATAATGTTTAAAGCTAGACTTTTGTTGTGCGTAATGTCTGCTTAACCGGCATTACTTGGGTTTTAATAACTTCAAACAGACTCCTGCACGAAACCTTATTAAGTCGTTCAAAGTATCTGAAAGTGTGAGGCTAAAATTATGCTAATAAATTTTATTTGTTCCTCACTGAAACTGGCTAAAATAAACTGTAATGGAAAAGTTAGTACGTAACATTACGCTCATGAACTTAATGGGTTCAGCAGAGTTCGTAGTTTACTGTTTGGAATTAAGTTTGGTGGAAATGCGGTTGGTTAGCAGCAGCTGGCTACAACCTAATAACTAGTTAGCTGTTTGCTGATATTTCTCTTGCTCTTTCTTCCTAGAGGTGGTATTGTGATCAACCATTGCCAATATAATACGAAAGTATGACCAAAAACATATCAGAATAGAGAAACGTGCGAATTGAGAAAGATTACGTCCGAACTTCAAAAGATAGTATTATGACCTCTGAGTTTGTTTCGGTTGTTTCTTTTCAGAGTAGTCAGGTACGAAACACTGGTCCCATCTAGTTTAAAAAAAATGACGTGTAAAAGTGTTAATGTAAAAAAATACTTGCTAAATGAACATCATTTAAATCATTTATAAATACATAGACTATGAAAATATGATCCTTGAATTTCAACCTGAAATAGTTACGTAGACGAATTCTTACATCAATAAAAATCTGGTTGTAAAATACTGTCATAGGTACCTCGTTCAGTTAGGTACAAAAATATTGTTTTCCATTCATGGATGCCTGAAAATAAAATCTTTTTTCGCTTTAGTTTCGACATGCCATTTGCGAGGTCAGGGGTTACCGAAAGGACAAATAAGGCTTTGTTCTGGCTAAGCGTCTAAACACTGAAAAACGATACGATGCACACTAAAGCTGCAACAAAAAAATAAATACGACGTTCATCGCAATCCTTAAATTCACTAGATAGATGGTTCCTGAGAGCCTTAGCTAAGTTTCATTCTGTAAGGTGGATAGAAAAGTCAAAATTTTATAGTATTGACGATCCTATCCTTCCATATAATTCCTTTTATAGAGTTTGCTACTTGTCCATTATCTCAGGTGAATACAAGGAATTTCACAATGCACCTCATTCCAAATAATCATCATCATCTGCCTTACCTTTTCCCAACTATGTTGGGGTTGGCTTCCAGTCTAACCGGACGCAGCTGAATAATAATAATAAAATAATAATAAATATCGCTGGACACTACACACAGCGCCATCTAGAGCCACACTAAGCAAGGCTTGTGTCGTGGTCACCAGACAGTTGATATACTACATTATATACTTTTTGTTTGTAAATACATACTTATTATACATATAAACATCCATGACTCGGAAACAAATGTCCATGCTCATCACACAAACATTTGCTCCTACCGGGATTCGAACCCGGGACCCTAAGAACGTAAGGCAGCCTCACTACCGCTGCGCCAATCGGGTCGGGTCGCCAGTATTTTACAAGGAGCGACTGCCTATCTGACCTTCACAACCCAGTTAATACTGGGAAATATGATACCACTTGGTAAGACTGGTTGTCAGACCTTTTGGGCCACTGACTACCTGTAACGACTGTCAAAGGTGGACAAATGACAGCCTCGGTACTCGATGGATAAATGACAGCAAGGAAACTCGGTATGTAATGGTGGTCACCCATCCACAGACCAACCTAGGCAAGCACGGCTTAATCTAACGATCGATCCGAGCAGCTGTTCTTATTTTAACCTCATTCCAAATACTAATGAACATTAACTTGTTTCCTATTCGCGGCGGAAAAACTAAGAAAGCATTGCGTCTGAACAAGAAACTGTAACAGTATACTATTTGATTATTCTCATACTCCATAAGTTTTGAGGCATTCAGCAACTACTTTATGAAGAGCAGTGTGTTATGTGGTATACATAACACACCGGTATACGAAGTGCATGCAAAAGAGTGTTAAACTTTCTCATCAACATCTTCCTAGACTTTTCCCAACTATGTTGGGGTCGACTTCCAGTCCGGATGCGGCTGAATACCAGTATTTTTCATGGAGTGACTGCCTATGAGCCCGAAGAATTGCTTAACTTAAGTGGCAGTGGGCAGGGCACATTGCTCGCAGAACGGATGGCCGTTGGGGCCGAAAAGTTCTGGAGTGGCGACCGCGAACCGGAAGACGATGCGTTGGAAGACCTCCCACTAGGTGAACCGATGACCTGGTGAAGGTTGCTGGAATCCGTTGGATGCGAGTCGCACGGGACCGGTCAATGTGGCGACACTTGGGGGTGTCCTATGTCCAGCAGTGGACGTCTTTCGGCTGAAATGATGATGATGATGATGACTGCCTATGTTAAGGCTTCTATTAGATGTAGCTAATTATCTAAGCTAATAATCTTTTAACACATTTATAAACAAAAGGTATAACATCAGTCGTCTTCATAGAAACAAAATGACACTCTGTTTAAATAATTAGACGGTACAAAAATAATTTGCCAATTCTTCCGGCTGTAATGTTACTGAATAGGAAGGAACTAACTGGATTCGGAAGTTATTACAAAAACAAACTGTAATTTAATCACAATTGACGATCACGACCAGCGTCTATCTAAACTTCACAAACCAGTTCAAAGTTCGACTAGCCTCTATTACTTTTCACTCGTATTTGTTTAGCCAGTTTACAATCTAACCCTAACAATGCTCGCGTCCGTCCCAAACCCAACCCGTGTTACTCCAGTTTCCTATCGTAACCGCGCATGAAAAACGCGACGTGATTTATGTACCCAGCCGCGACCATCTCGAGATAAATTATAGTAGGACACAGATGCATAGGTACACGTAAAAAGTAACTAATGTGTGAGAACTTTGGGTAGACTTTTCACTAATTAATGGACGATGAAGTGTGAATGAACCTTGTCTGTGCAAGGGTGTAGATCTGTTTCAGAGTTTTTGTAAACTTAAGTGTGATCTGGTACGCTTTTGGATCACAAAATGTATCGAAAATTATTTTCAAATCAAAAATCAAATCAAATCATTTATTTTTGCAGAAAACACTGTTACAATTTTATAGCCCAGATTAGATTTGAATAGCATAAATCAGCCTATAAAAGTCGCATTACTGGGACACATGCGTCCTTTTATGACCACGTGGGCCCAGTGCGTGTTGGTAGATGTCACATGTCTTGTATTTTTGGTTCCAGGACATGCCAGTTTCCTCACGATGTTTTCATTTACCGTTTTGTGAGCAGATTAAAGTAGGTAGAACTTTAATTTGTTGTTTTTTTAGGTGATCTACATATAAAGATTGCTTTTCGAGTGAAAATTTAAAGAGATACAGAGTAAATGTTCGGATAACACCATAGCATTTTTTTGCACTTCAGAACCGGCTATGTGATACTTAACTGTAGGAAAACACTATCTTATTTAAACTAAAATTACGGGTCTTCAGCTAGATAGTTGTCCAGCCTGTAATCAGTGTTCCCCCTAAGTAGGTTTATTCTTGATCTAGTAAAGACTTCTGACAAAAGGGATCACTTTAGTATACAAGTGATGAAGCTATCTGTTACCTGCAAGTTAATGGCGTTGAAAATACTCAAAGTAAAATTTGTTAGATCAGTGCCTTTTTTCCAGATCGAATATGACTGTAGCTAAAAAATCGCCGGTCAACCAACCACAGTATGTCGTGCGTTATTATTTGATACGTCAAAGTGGGGGTTAGCATGGTCATCACTACATATTATAAAACAAAGTCTCCCGCCGCGTCTATCTGTCTCTATGTATGCTTAAATCTTTAAAACTACGCAACGGATTTTGATGCGGGTTTTAGTATATAATTTTACGCGGGCAAAGCCGCAGGCATCGGCTAGCAGCTTACGATTATAAGCCGTAACTGACGTGTAAAAAAATGGATTTATCTTCAGAACATTCCAGTTTGCAGTCAGCTATTCATTCATTATCCTGTCCACACACACCACACACGCCCTGCTACATTATATAAGTTTACTAACATAGGTATAAGTTATCTTTTTGTTTTTACTAACCCATAATATGGATGTTGCTTATCCGAATTAAAGTTATATTTTTATTTTTTTATACTATTTATTATTGGTCGGCGCAGCATATCTTCTTCTGCCATACTCATCTATGACTCATCATCTCAGCAATCACCTACTTTCTAGCCATATCATCTTTCATACAGTCCGTCCATCATAACAGTCAGCTATTTAAGGTACCTAAATGCACAGATGTTGAAAAGTGTCCACGAAAAATCTCTGTAGAGTTTTAAATCAGGAGAAGAATGGCGAATGAGGTTGCATGAATTTTTCTTAAAAACTTTTAGCAACGGCTGCATTTTATTACTCAAGGATGATATGGAGGAATGTGGCTGCCATTTAAAAACCACGTAGACTTATAATATATCATTCGAGTCAGCGAATTGAACTGAAAGGTATGCAATTCTTATTCATACTAATATTACAAATGTGAAAGTAACTCAGTATGTCTGTTACCTTTTGACACCAAAATAGCTGAACGTATATCTATGAAGTTTGGCACACAGTAAGACCATGACTTTAATAGGGCTGATTCCTGACAAAAAAATACTCAAATAAGATTCTGTTTAGACCGTCAGTTATCGAAAAATTATATTGGATACATGTTTTCTGTTTTATCAAATGACGAAGATAAAACGCGTCAAAGTGGGTGGGTGACGACACTTTCCGCTAAAGAATGTACTTCAATTTGAGACCACGCAAGTTTTCGACGCTCTGTATCGTCTCCGTTTTTTGTATCCGTAAAAAAAAAAATGTGTCCAATTATTTTTGGAAATCTAGGTATCTGACGCACTAATTACATTTGAAACTTATATTGTCACTTACGGGGATATCTTCCGTGATGGTTCATTGTTTTGAGCTCCCGATATTTCGAGGAGGCCTGTTTCCCTGCACTGGGAAAATTAATACGAGACGAGATCTATCCACCCTCTTTCTTTGTCTTGCTACGCGCATTTCCAGTAACCATTACATTTTTTTGTCATCTGCTCTATTAAGACGCAGTAGACTTTTATCCGTGTAGTGCATTCTACAGTGATATTGATTTTACTATGATATTGATATTGTTCGACCTCCCCATGCGGCGGTAACCAGTAAGTCTTGTTAAAATTAAATGCTTAAAAACTACATTTTCAGATGGAGTTTTGTGTAAAAGCTTTGAATTATTTTGGCTTTTAAGCTATCGGTTAAGGGTTTCATTATTCCATGAAACGTCGAATATTTGTGTGGTTTAGTCGAACAGAATGAAATATTTTTGAATTCATCTTGAAACCGCTGCTGTGCATTGTATAATACAACAGTTGAACCATTTATGGTTTCGTAAAATATCTCAATTAGTTATGGTTTAACAGTCTGAATATGTCCACATATGTCATGTCCGGCTGTTTGGTACCGCATCTGAACTTTGTCCGGCTTTGCCATTTACCTGGACATTTCAATATAGTTCTTTTTCAAAGAAAATTAAAACAATTGACAACTTAAAAAAAAAGAAACTATAAGAAAGAAAGAAAGAAAGAAAGAAAGACTATTTAATACAAAAACCATAATAAAGATTGGTAATCATACCCGTTCTAGCTAGACAAAGGAACCGGCCATACGTCTACACTTGTACAAACGTCTCACACGCTCGTTAGCAAGCCCACATCACATGCTCCTTTGTTATGACCGGTTCCCTAGCCCATCTTGAGACGTCATTAATACGCAAATTGATACTGGCTGTACATTTCCTAGATCTAATCACTTTGTCGTCTCTGGGGCCCATTTACACACCTACAGGAGGTTTGGCGATGAGATAGTTGTGTTACGTCATAGTTATGACAACGTGATCGTCTTAGGCTTTCCTTTGGGTACCGTAGATACTCGTAACAAGGTAACTGTCTGCATCTTCGTCATAGGCTGTGTTTACCAGACGACACGAAATTAAAAATTTAGTTATGGAATTCTAACCCATGTAACTTACTCATGGTAAATAAGGAGCTCGTGGCTAAATAATATCAGCCACTCGGGTCCATCTTTAGGTAGAGCCATGCTTGCCTAGGTAGGTCTATGGATGGGTGACCACCCTTACATTCCGAGTTTCCTCCGTGCCTCGGAAAGCACGTTAAGCTGGTGGTCCCGGCTGTCATTTGTCCATCTTTGACAGTCGAACAAGACATTACAGGTAGTGGCCCAAAAAGTCTGACACCAGTCTTACCAAGTGGTATCGTATTTCCCAGTATTAACTGGGTTGTGGAGGTCAAAACAATAATTGAAAACCATAAGAATCTTTACACAATATTGCCAGTGCTATACTGATAAAAATAATCTTTACTTAGAATCTTTATAATAAAAACATCAGACAAAGTGATTGTTTCGTTGCGACGTTCTCTTTCTTAGGAGAACATTGTTTTGTATGTACAGCATCGTTATTAAAACTCTGATATTGAACCGGAATCAATTAAATAAGATACCTAAGGAAAAGTAAAAGAAACCTTATATTTTCTGCCAGTAATTATAATAGTACCCAAAGCGTAAACATCGAGAAACAAGAGCACAAAAATAAAACCTCCTACCTATCCTTTCCTACATGAAACACAACAAAATATTTAATAAAATACATACGTACAAGTATTAATAAACTTTACAGAATTCAAATATTAGTGTAGTCTTCAGATTTGCTTTTAGATATTAAATTGTTTAACATCTAGAGGTCTGAATCTAAAACTGTTTATATAGAGAAAAACCTAATCTAGAAACTTATAATTAGTGGTTTATAGAGAGGGTTATTAACTAACCTCCGTAATTATTTAACGTAGAGTTTATAGACGCCGATAATTGCTGATAATTTTCCTCTTTAACTTGCCTTGTGATTAAATTAATGGCCCTAAGTAGAATATCATGTTCTCTCGAAATAAAATCGCTACTGAATTTATGTAGCCCCAGTGATAGGCGCTTTTAACTACCAATCGGTTACTACGCAAGATATTTTTGGCAATTCGTTGTAGTCGTTATTCTGGTTTGTTCTTTTATTAATTAATGTTTACCGCCCGTACCTACCTATAGAAACGCTTATAAAATAAAAGCAATGTGCTGATTATCATTAATAAACAAAAACACTTCAGAAATGCACTGGTCATTATGTCAATCTTCTTCTATGATATAAAAATGAATCGCAAAATGTGTTGGTAAGCGCATAACTCAACAACGCCTGGACCGATTTCACTAATTCTTTTTTTGTTGTGTTTGTTATTGTCAGGAGAACGTTTTCATGAAAAAAAAGATGTAGTAGTAGGTAGGTAGTAGTAGGTAGGTAGTAGTAGCTAGGTAGTAGTAGGTAGGTAGTAGTAGGTAGGTAGTAGTAGGTAGGTAGTAGTAGTAGGTAGGTAGGTAGTAGTAGGTAGGTACGTAGTAGTAGGTAGGTATAGGTAGTAGTAGGTAGGTAGTAGTAGGTAGGTAGTAGAAGGTAGGTAGTAGTAGGTAGGTAGGTAGTAGTAGGTAGGTAGTAGTAGGTAGGTAGTAGAAGGTAGGTAGTAGAAGGTAGGTAGTAGAAGGTAGGTAGTAGAAGGTAGGTAGTAGTAGATAGGTAGTAGTAGGTAGCTTTTTCCCTCTTATGTGACGCAGACGAAGTTGCGTGGGTCAGCTAGTAAAAGATAAAATACTCTATACTGGACACCAATCACAATTAGAACTTGTAAAAAATACTATTGGTAGCCTGTACTGCTGGGCAAAGGCCTTCCTCCTTTCTATCCAAGGGCCATGATTCTGTGTTACTTCTTTCCAATGCTAGACATTCAGGTCGACTCGTTATCCACTTACTGGTCTGGCAACCCCGTTTTAGAACTCCAATCCTGTGTTTATAAAAAATAGTCTCGGTTTTTTTAAGTGAAAACTTTTTAAGCGCTTTGAGCACTTTTTGGGTGAATGAAAATCATGGAACTCGCTTAACTGTCACCTAACGATTTGTAGCACTCGTAGCCGATCCGCCACTAGATTACTTAGTTTTCACCAAAGACTGCCCCGCATGTTTTTTTTTGTCATCCTTAAATGTCCCACTCCAGAGCACAGCCCATTCCTTCCATTTTTCTTCATTCAGTTCAGTGTTTCAAAATATTCGACACAGTTTCTGCCAACTGTACCGATAAATCCATATCCGATATATTGTCAGCTTACGAAGCGTTTTGTGTAACAATACAATATGACAAACTAATAGTAAGCTCGCCTGTCATCGACGGGGCGTCCCATATATTACCCACGGATTTATTTATTACGGCCCATTGGCAGAATTAATACGAGTCCTTAGCCTGTGGTGAAGTTGTTTATGTTTGTAGCATGTCTGTTTTGGTTTATCGTGTGATCTAGCTGTTTTAGGATTCGTGTCTATTCAAACTTTTTTCGTTACATTATAAGATAGTTATGTTCGGGGTACCTACTTTTTTGAACAAACACTCACCGAGCTAAATAATATCAGCCGCTCGGGTCGATCTTTAGGTTAAGCCATGCTTGCCTAGGTTGGTCTGTGGATGGGTGACCACCCTTACATACCGAGTTTTCTCCGTGCCTCGGAAAGCACGTTAAACCATTCGTCCCGGCTGCTATTTGAAGCTCTTTGACAGTCGGTACAGGACGTCAGTGGCCCGAACTTCTGACAACTAGTCTTGAAAAGGGACTAAGTGGGTTGTGGAGGTCAGATAATCAGTTGCAACTGATTATCGCAGCATCCGGTTGGAATGGAAGCCAACCCTAACCTCATCATCATCATCTGCCTAGCCTTTTCCCAACTATGTTGGGGTCGGCTTCCAGTCTAACCGGATGCAGCTGAATACCAGCATTTTACATGGAGCGACTGCCTATCTGACCTCCACAACCCAGTTAATACTGGGAAATACGATACCACTTGGTAAGACTGGTGTCAGACTTTTGGGGCCACTGCCTACCTGTAACGACTGTCAAAGATGGACAAATGACAGCCGGGACCAACGGCTTAACGTGCTTTCCGAGGCACGGAGCAAACTCGGTATGTAAGGGTGGTCACCCATCCACAGACCAACCTAGGCAAGCATGGCTTAACCTAAAGATCGACCCGAGCGGCTGATATTATTTAGCTACTAAGCCAAGAAGCCAACCCTAACATAGTTGAGAAAAGGCTCGACAGATGATTGATAAAATCCTATTGGACGAGTCTGTAATGTTGCTGTAATGTTGTTGTTGCTGTAATGTTGATGGCAAATAAATATAAACAACAAATATTTCTTATAACAAAGATTTCTCTAGAGATCACTGAAATCACCAACCACAGATATCACGCATTGTTACTACTAATCCCTGTATAACCTTGCGTCTTCATAAGAATCTTCCAAAACAACTGTGACAGCTTTCTTACTGATATAATAACAGTTACAAGTTTGTTAGCATGTCATAGTAACACAAGTGCAAAGTCATTTTTATGTGAAAACTATGAAGTGGCGAAGTTTCGCGGCTCGACAGTGGATGTGAGAACTTTGTCCTGTTATGTTTAGTGGTGTTTGTAACAGCTGACGTTGAGAGGATTATCACGTACCTATTTATTATGAGTGCACTTGATATTTCGGTTTTTTCGCGTCAATATTGTCGGCGTTTGGTTCAAGATGATCATGGAGTATAATTGACTCTCATAAGTGACAATACTTGGACGAGGTTCAGATGACGTAATGATTGCGTTTAATAGTATTCCTTTTATAGAATATCTGACTGTTTAACGACTCTTGGTATTGACCAAATTAATAATAATGAAGTATAGTGAGGAGGTTCTTCTCCCTGGAGCCCTGACCACTAGCAGCCTGGATGTTGTTCCTTATGACGATGGGTCATTCCAAGTAAAAAAAAACATACTGAAACTCAAAGCGTTTATTTCAATTAAACCTTATTAGGCATTTCTGAATGTCAGAAAAACAAAGACGGCGAAGCTACAGTCACAGGCACAAGGCATTATTCAGTGGCATATTTCAGTGGGTCCCGCGTCTCGGGTCTTTTAGTTTGATAATTATATATTTTTATAACTCAGCTAGATACAGGGGCTCACCGACACCTCACATAGCGGTTTTATTTGAATCTTACTTCCTTGTAAGAAAGAGATAGAACTAAACGTCCTGGTATAGGTTCATGTCTGTCTCACACCGAAGTGTCATAAAGTAATACTACTATAAAAGGAAGCGGTGGTACAGGCCCTGGATTCATTATCAAGTAAACTATTACAGATAACATTGAGGCATTACAAAACAAAATTAAATAATAAAAACTTTGTTGTAATAAATAAGACTTCTGCACTGTAAAGAAACCCCCAAAACCTTCCAAATATCAAGATCCAAATCATCTCGAGTCAAAAACTCAAACCAGTATCCAACTTATAACTAGGTCCTAAGTTCACTTTTATGAAAAGATCCCGCCGGCTGCGAATATGATCACAGACTTTAATTAAAGAACAATTTGTCTCAGTTCTTTTGTGAAACTTCTGACTTCAACCTTTCAACACGAAATAAATCATACAGAAGGCCATTTTCATGCAACGAGCGAGAAGAGGCCCACGAAGCCATTTATGTAACTGCAGCGTGAACAAGCATCTCTGTATCGATGCTGAATAATGACACCATAAAACAATAACTCCAAGCCACCAATCTATAAAAGAATGATTTATTTTCAATTAATTGCCAAACATAATTTATTGATAAAATTATTAACACATTTTACATAGAATAAAACAAGTTTACAAAAAAACCTAATGTCACAAAAAAACCACAGTCCCTAGAAATCAATAAATAGTTGAGTCATTGTGAGTCATTTAACCGAACAGTGACGTCACAGCTATTGCCATACAATATCTATGAGAGAAACAGCTTTTATAAAGAGTGGTTACCCGTGGTCCCGGTGGATGGACCCACTACCGGGTCCATGGGTAATTTTAATTACGCGTGGTTCCATGGCAATAAGTATGACAATTGATTGGTGTGTTACTGCGTTTGTATCGTGACAGCATCATGATTTGGGGTTATTCTGACCCTTAAATGTCTAAGTTCCTGAGTTGTGACGTTGTTATTTTAAACTAGCTTGCTGCGACAGTAAATGAACGGGCACGCGAAGTAGGTGTTCTTGCGTTATTTAGGTGTATCTATATCTGTGATCGAAACCGATTTTTGGAACGAAGTTCCTTATCGCGCGTTGTGAAAGGGGGATAGACGTAAAAAATTCTTACGAAAAAGTTGTCACGACACTTTTTTTCTTTTTAAAAATAAATGAAGGTTGCAATGCTTTTTAGAACAGCGCCATCATAATATTAATACGTACCAATAATAATATTGGTAACTGCGACATCTATTGTTAAAATATGTAAGTACTACTCCGTTGTGTTACTAGATGTCGCTAGTAGTTGGGAATGCACTGAGTAACACCCTCCGGCCGTTTTCGTAATTTTTGCCACTCGCAACGCTGAAAGTTGTTTTAAAAAACCAAAACGGGAAAATAATGTTTTGCTATAGTAAGCTATAACATGCGTCCCCATTATAAAGAAAAACCGAGTGATACTGTGAGTGCGGTCTGTCGTGAGTTACAATCGAGTTCCAGTAGTGCGCGTAATAAAAGACTAAGGAAGAGGGTAGACAGATTTGTCTGCTCATAATTAATAATTTTCGTCCCACCCGCATACCTCTTCAGTATTCCCGCGATCATGATGCTTGCAACAGCGTCGAAATATCGGGTGCTCGAAAAACCGAAAGAAAATCACGGATATAATCCCGTAAGTACTTTAAGTGTATTGTAAGCTGTGAGGCGTCGCATGTTTCTCTGTCTGTCTCTTTCTCTCTTATAGAAAGCAAGCTAGAACTTCGTTCCATCCGGGTGTCCCTTGACACCTCTCAAGTTTTTTTTGTTTGTAGCGCTACTGCATCGTTCCTAAAAGACGCAGTAGGCGAGTACTCTATATGGGCCCGTTGTATCGCACCGACCTTCATCATTGCTTTCATCAGCAGTCCACTGCTGGACATAGGCCTCCTCAATCGCACGCCACTCAACTTGATTCTCAGAAACCCTCATCCAGTTGCTACCAGTCATAATGCAATGATCGTCGCTCCACCGAGCCTGAGGGCGTGCCGCCTTATGTTTGCCAATTCGCGATCTTCACTCAAGAACCCGTCTACCACAACGGTCATCTGTTCTACAGTTATTATGGTGGGCCCATTTCAACTTCGGCTTACCTATTCTGTGAGCTATGACGTCAACTCTGTTACTCCAACCAACCTTCTGTAGTCCCCTATTTCGTGTCTTCAGACTACTCTAAGAAATCTGACGAGAAACAAAACAATCAAATTCTGAGCATTAATTAAATTCAAATAGAGTTTGCACAACTTAAACCTATTTCAAAGTGATTAAGTATAGTCTGCAGAACTTTATCAATAAAATAATAATCAATGGTTGCGCTTGATTAATTAATGTTAGCCGTACGTTGTTCGGTTAATATTAATCGTCACGGGATTTGGTAATACCTGGCGTTATAAGCACTTGATTAGCCTATGATTGAATACGTTATTGTTGTGTGGTTTGGGTAATTAGTTGATAAGAATAGTGTACTGGTTTACTAATGGATATTGTAATCCCCGAAGGGTAAGGCAGAGTTGTGTGTACCAATAGTACACCAATATATTGCCATGTCCATTGATGTAATATAACGATATGATATATTTCGGATTGGGTAATCATCTGCCTAGCATTTTCCTAACTATGTTGGGGACGGCTTCGTTTTTACATGAAACGACTGCGTATCTGACCTCCACCACCCAGTTAGTACTGGGTAATACGATACCCGTAGGTAAGACTGGTTGTCAAACTTTTTGGGCCACTGACACCTGTAACGATTGCCAAAGATGGACAAATGACAGCCGGGATCAACTGCTTAGCGTGCTTTCCGAGGCATGGAGAAAACTCGGTATGCAAAGGCTGGTCACCCATCCACAGACCAACCTAGGCAAGCACGGCTTAAACTAAGAATCAACCTGAGCGGTAGTTATTAATTGGCCACGAGCTCCTTTCATATTTCGGATTAGGTATAGCAGATTTAATATCCCAATTTAAAACTCTAATTTATCACTGACTAACAAAGTTGAGAGTAAACTGAGAACTCGTAGCGGCGCTACGATTGTCGTAGCACAACAGTTCGTAGCACGTCAGCATACTCGTAGCACTGCAAGATATCAGTCCCATCGTTGACGTTGCATGGTTTACTAGATTATTTATTTATTAACTATGGAAAACTTACAGCCTTATTTATACTTAGTTACCCGCGGCTTTGATCGCGTGGAGTTTGGTCATTATCTCACGGAGTCGTAAACTATCGGGATAAAATATCCTATGTGAATCCAGGTTATAAACTATCCAAACCCGTTACCAAACCAAACCCGTTCAGAAGTTTTTGCGTGAAAGAGTAACCATCCAACCATCCATTATCACAGACTTTCGGATAGATAATATTCAAAAGGATTCATTCTATAGACTGCACACACAACCAAATCACAAACCCAACCATCAAAGACCCATAAAACACGCCATATCCCACAATTCATAGTCGTCACTTGGATGCAAATCCCGCACGCGAAGCATGCGTGTCAGCATAATTACGTCATTTGACGTCGTGACGTAATGCATAGTGATGTGCCGACGATCGGACGTCGACGTCGCAAGTTCGGTGTGTGTGGACTTTGAACGAGGTAGAACGATGTGGAGGTAGTCTTTTAATGGAATTTAGTATGTGCTGTCTGGTCTCGGCTGTCAATTTATTGTAGATCTGTGGTCGTTGTTACGAGTGGTAAGAAGCCCGAAAGTCTGTCTACTAACCTTACCAAGGAGTTTCGTATTAACCAGTCACTGTATGTAGAGGTAATTTTCTGCCGGTTTTTTTTACGGATTTTGTTGTTTTAGTCTATGTTTGAATGTAAATAATAAATACAAAAATGGCTACCACATAATCAGCACATAATTTCAAACCCCAATTACATGAAAGTAAAAATTGTAAAAAAGCAGACGATTCCGACAAAAGTGCAGTACCTACACCTCCATAACATAATAGGCTAGTTTCCACCATCAATAAATTGCAAATCTATTTAGTCCGTCAGTTAGAATATTAGAAAATAATGGACACGTATTTTTTGTTTTTGTCAATCAAAGAATATTGACAAAGATAAAACGCATCAAAACTCGTGACGTCAGTACTCACTAAAAATGATACCAAACAGTGACGCATTGAGAATTTTAAAAGCGTCGTATCTTCGTCAATTCTGGTTTATGTAACAAAAGAAAAAATACGGTTGAAATATTTTTTGATAATCTAAGTGACGGACTAATTAGATTTTTTCTATTATGACAGGGCGGAGCTCAGAATGTGGTATCTATTGAATATGACTAACTAATTACAGTGTTAACAATATCTTGAAAATTGAAAATTTTGGATTTTTTTTTTAATTTAAGGCTGGGACCAATCTACTAAAGAAAATGACATAAAAATTATAATTTTGTAAACTGATCCCGCGGGACCCAAATGAGCGGGATCAATTTACTAAAGAGCCATTAGTCAGCTTACGACTCAGCCTATCGTGGTCTTCTGCTGGCCAGAGGCCTCTCTAAGATGCTCTACAACATCTTGTCCTTAATTTTCCCCGGTCAGTCTGAGCCAGTCACAAATCGGGTATGAGGTTCATAGCCAAATTTTGTTTTAGTTTGACGGGAAGAATCTGACCGATGCTGGTTACTAAAACGCTACCCTGTACACAGTAAAATTATTTTACTTTCATCTACCAAACTTTGACTGCACGGTTGGCGCTGATAGCTTAGCGATTAGCTAGCTGCGTTACGTGTTACGGGTTCGATCCCTGCACGGGACAAATATTTGCATTGTATTGTTCCGGGTCTGGCTGTTTGTGCATGCCAGTTAAAATGCTTTTAAACGTACCACGATACAGGAGACACTACTAGTGAGAGGAAAGTTTAAGGGGCTGCAGTCTTTGGAGACGCTGCTACGGCTACGCTGCTACGGCTACGCTGCTACGGCTACGCTGCTAAGGCTACGCTGCTACGGCTACGCTGCTAAGGCTTCGCTGCTACGGCTACGCTGCTACGGCTTCTCTGCTACGGCTACGCTGCTACAGGTACGCTGCTATGGCTATGGCTACGCTGCAGCGCTGTAGCGAATCGGCTACGAGTGCAACGAAGCGTTGAGTGACGGTCACGCAAGTTCCATGATCAATGAAAAACTTTTAAGTTCCCAAAAGTAACCTAGATTTAAATAAATTCTGTGTATCAACCACATACTTCACAGTTTCCAAGTTGGCATACCGTAGTGACCGTAGAGGCTTGCGTGTGAATCATGGCCGCAGAGTCGACTCAAAACAGAATACTAATCGGCTCACACCTTTAACGATTTCTCTCGAAAATTTTCCCACGAACACCGCATTTTGGTAAACGGTTTTTGTGGGATTTAGAAGTGAAATCGTTTGTAAATACGAACACATCAGCTTTTGATTGTAGTTTTTGTAAACATCAACCGATTATATCTAGTAAAAATGGAACAAATCATTAATCATTAAAGTAGTAAATAACGTTTATTCTAGTGGCTGAATCACAATGTTATTGTCTATTAAGACGCCTGCGGAGCATGCGTATTTCATACAAACGTAATACCAAAATAATTTGTAAATTAAACATATTCCTAAGGTAGTGTGTATTT
Source organism: Xestia ashworthii (assembly GCA_950022955.1). NCBI lineage: Eukaryota > Metazoa > Arthropoda > Insecta > Lepidoptera > Noctuidae > Xestia > Xestia ashworthii. The sequence continues at coordinate 23,602,835 of OX465558.1, read as the reverse complement.
ATTTCGATTGAATTACAGAATATCTAGGTTCCCAAATATATATTTTTATTGGACACTGATTTTAACAAGAGTTATAAGAAAAATAAGTTTTCTATAGAAAATTTAAATTCCTCATATCTCGTCTTTGCATCACTATTCTCTCAAAAAACATATTTGGGAACATAGATATTCTGTGATTCAATCGAAATAAATACAGACTACCTTAAGAATATGTTTGATTTACAAATAATTTTGGTATTACGTTTGTATGAAATACGCATCCTCCGCCGGCCCCTTAAAGCCATGAAAACTTAACAAAATGTGAATTGCATATTTATTTATTTCATTTGGCAGTACGTATTTATACGGCAGTATTTTATTTTAATATAACTCACACCTTTTAGCTATGGGGATAAACACACTCTTTTGCTACGTTCATACATTTAACCATAAACGCACGCTGGTAGCGAGTACTACACATCATCATCATCATCATCATCAGCCTATAATGTTCCCACTGCTGGGACACGGCCTCTTCTCAATGAGAGGGAATGGGCTATAATCTACCACGCGGGCCCAGTGCGGATTGGTAGATGTCACATGTCTTCGAATTTTTGGTTCTAGGACATGCCGGTTTCCTCACGATGTTTTCCTTCACCGTTTTGAGAGCAGCGGTGATGAAATAAATTACACAAAGTAATGCGCCTGTCTGGGTTCGAACCCACGACTTACTGTTCGTAAGTCGGGGCCGCCACCACTGGGCCACCGCTGCTCTACTACACACTTGTACTTTATGAAGAGCTTCACCGTCAAGGTCAATATATGACCTTTTAGAGCGTACCCTGCCGGTGTTTCCACTCTCATCTCCAATGTAAATAGCCTTTGTCACTTCATGCAAATATTCCAATTCAGCCAATCCTTTTTAATCAGTGTATAACAAGGCATTGTATTAAACCCATTCACACTCACCCACTTATTTCGACTCCCAAATCGTACTTGCGTGACAATATCCAGCCTATATACCCCTTAGAATAAATTACGCTTGTGACAGAACGATAAGAGCATTTCTATTTGGTCGTATTATAGATTGCTTCGGTACAATCACGTACGGCGAATTTATTATGCGTATGTGAGGTCCCCAAGCCCTTATATATCAGCCAAATTAAGAGGTCCCGCAAAGGGTTTGTGTTTGACCGCCCATTTCAAGAACGGGGCAGTTTTTTATTTGAAATCACTGATATTGTGAAGAATATTGTATGTAGTAACGATTTTTGAAGGTTTATTTTTATTTGTATAAGTAGATTTTGTCTATTATTAGTACTCGTATCTATTTTTGGTACAAAAACAGTTTTCTTTAGAATATAAGTATGAATGTGGCTTTTAACGTATTGCGATTTGAATAGATTGTATCAAACGATTCAGTAAACAACTAAACAGTTTCTATAGTTGTTCTGTGACAACACAGTTATTTAAGGGGCCGGCGGAGCATGCGTCTTTCATACAAACGTAATACCAAAATAATTTGTAAATCAACCATATTCATACGGTAGTGTGTATTTATTTCGATTGAATTACAAAATATCTAGGTTCCCAAATATATATTTTGAATGGAAACTGATTTAAACAAGAGTTATGAGAAAAGTTTTCTATAGAAATTTTAAATTCCTTATAACTCTTGATTAAATCAGTGTCCATTCAAAATGTATATTTGGAAACCTAGACATTCTGTAATCCAATCTAAATAAATACTTACAACCTTAAGAATATTTTTGATTTACAAATTATTTTGGTATTACGTTTGTATGAAATACGCATGATCTGCCGGCCCCTTAAGTAATAGAATCTACCAATTGGCATTATTACGACCTAAAACTACGGTTACATTATTACGGCAAAATTGCGGACTGGCTGCTCACAAATAATTCAGTACATTCTCTATTACAGCAAACCGCGTCCACTATTCTTACTGAAGAATTCTTAAACTGAACCTTACTACCATCATTATATATTATCTTACAACGAAATATTATAGAGGCTACGCGTCTACGCATGACGCTACGAAAGGCTACGATAGGCTACGAAAGTGCTACGAGGCTACGACCATATTGCTACGGAAACATCTTTCACTATCCCCGTATGTTTTTAGAAATTGTATAAGAAGATAGTAGTGGTAGTGGGTGTAGTTCTCAGGTCGGACAATGTGTTATTGGGTTTTTCCATCAAGAATTTCTTATTAGCAACCTCGGAGTTTGGATTTGCGCCCGGTTGATGGTTGGTTGGTTGGTTGTTTGGCCGGTTGGAGTTGGCTCACCTCCTTTTACTAGTGGCGAAATACGGATGTACTATTAGGTACACCACTATCTAACCTTTCGGATATTACAGGCGTGATGTTTTATAATAAAAAGATAGTACCTAAAGTAAACCCTCGAACATTTTTTACTAAAGAAAAACAAAACATAACATCGATTTTCTCAACACAATACACTACGTGCCTGATTATAATGGGGTGCGGGCAATAAAACGAATCCTTTTGCCATTCCTTTAATAGTCTGAAAGTCTGGACCGTATATTACGACCAATAAAGGCATTAGCAAGAGTTACGACGAAGCACATTAGACGGGTTTCTGATAACCTAGCTAATTTGACCCGGCGGGGCTTGTAATGACCTGCACTCGTTAAATCGAAACCTATGCTAAGCCGTTCTATTTTTTTGTTGCAATTTATTGATGTTGAGTTGTATTGAGAGTAGTTAAGGTATGTGATAGTTGATAACATTGTAATGGTGTCGCACATTGATCGGTCCCGTGCAATTCGCATTCAGCGGATTCCCACAACCCTCACCAGGTCATCGGTCCACCTAGACCGGACATCATACTTGTTAACAAGTTTCATTTTTCAGTTCAAAAGTGCTTGATTTAATTAAAATAAATCAAAAATGCATTTAGGTTTGAGAATAAAATGCGTTGTAAATGATTAAAGCAAATTCCAAATACTTTATTTGGTCGTTTCAGGTGGATGCACGCAAGAATACAAGTTGAAAATTCAGTTCAAATCTTAACAATAGCGCACGAATTCGAACCGTTTCATTAATTTCAAAAACATGTCGATAACATCAAATAGTTAAACTAATTTAAAAAAATCGATTTCAAAAAACGTGGATCCTTTCACGAAAATACAATAACCAACTTCTGTGTTTACTCAACAATAACGTATGTTATTGTCGACTAGCACTGCAAATCATATTGTAAACTTGTATCTCGATTGTTGGTGCACTCGTATGAGACTGAGACTTGCAGTTCACGTTTTGTTTGTTTCAAACGTTTTCAAGTTATCAAACTTGTTTAAACAATTTCAGGAATAATGGAATGTATTTTGTAGCAGGAGATATGTGCTAGCTAACTTTATTTGAAGTGTATTTCTGACTGCAAATGGACGAGGTTTGAAGGCAAATTACTTTGAACGGTGTATCTTACACTGTCGGAAACATGGTTGATTAGTTGTATGTTTTCGTTAAGGAGAGCAGCGGTGGCCCAGTGCTGGCGCCCTGATTTACGAACAGTAAGTCGTGGGTTCGAACCTACGCTGGCGCATTACTTTGTGTAATTTATTATACCACTACACTGCTCTCAAAACGGTGAAAGAAAACATCAGCATGTCCTAGAACCAAAATTGAAAGACATGTGACATCTACCAATCCGCACTGGGCCCGCGTGGTGGATTTTATTCCCTAGAGAGGTGGCCTGTGTCTCAACATTGGGAACATTAATAGGCTGATTATGATGATGATGATTTCATAAACACTATGCGGCAGCTAACTGTACTGCCACTTGTACTATATGTACACCTCTGCCGAACCCCTTGGGGCAACAAACTGTCATTCATATATAAAATGACTGCTGAGAGTTGAAATTCCAGCGTATAATAACAATTAGTCATTCATTAGGTTGCCGAAAGCAAGCATCAGATGGCTTTTAAAAAAAACAAATGTTTTTTTTTGTTTTGCCTGACCCAAAAGCCAACATTAACAAGAAATTGCTATATCACCGGCTGGTCTTGAAGGAAAATCTTGTCGCTCGAGAGTAAAGACCGCAGTGCGATATTGCCCACCCAACATAAGATGTTATCATCGCTTTTCATACCCGACGCCACCGGACGTCGCAGACGCGATCCTAAATAAGCTAACGACCGACATTAACAATGCACGCCACATTTCCCTCTACTCCTCCCAAACATTCACAAAGTTATTGAACTCACACAACTTCGGTACAAATGTACGGTTCGTACTCTATAAATCGTTCAAGTCCGATGCTTTCTGTCGAATCGGAGCACGTCCAACGGAACTTCTGCCTCTAAACTTTTTATCTCGAAGCAAAACGTATTTTCCATTAGCCCCGAACTCGAGCAACCCACTTCTTTCTTAATTTGTCACAAACTTTTTCTCCGAGATAAAACTCGCCCGTTAATGACACTTGTTTTTCTGATATTTTCATTACACACCGTCCTTTTAGCTTGTTACTCCTTGTTATTCTCATTTTCTTTCATAAAGTACTCAAAACAAAGTTTCTGAAGAGAAATATAGGGCTTGTAGGAGAAAAAAATCTAATAAGTATTATTATTTTTGTGCTGGACTCATAACAGATACTAAGGGGGCCTATTCCGGTAAGTTATGGTCGGTTTGTATTCGTACCGGAGTCGTTCTTATTATTCTAGAACAATGGTATGGAGAGACTCTTTTTTGTTTATTGTATTATTTAGATTTGTCCACGATAAAGGCACGTTACGCCTATCTGTCCGAATACGTAAGATAGATTTATTCTCCGTTTTAGTTTTTCGTATTACAAGGATTCTTTGGGGATATATCAAGTTTTATTGGGGGGGTTTTTTCATCTTTTGTTAAGCAGAGCAACGAGAAAAACAGTTTTTCTAGAGTTTTGTAATGCCAAGTCACAGTTTTTGCCCATCAGGCGAGTTTTTAATTTTCTTTTAATACATTGCTTTCGCTTATAAATGTAAGGATATAGAACTAATAAATATTATAGTTTCAAGGCGACCTTAATATCTCACCGAAATACCTCGTTACCTAAGTTTATGGTAAAGGTGGTTCCGCCTACTTCCTTCACGAAACCGCTATCAATCTCGCACCACAGCCGGCAATAGCTACAAAATACTTGAAACCCTCAATCCAGCAACCAATCAATCCCAAATACCTCGCAAATCTGGCCGAAAGCACGCCGCAAGTCGGTTCCAGTCGTCGGCTTACCGAATAAAGCCGAACGCGCGTGCGAAGCTTCATTCGACTCGACTTCGATCGTAAATTCGACATTGACATTTATCAGAATAACACCCAAGGCCACCTGCGACCGTAGTTCACATTACTACGCTCCTCGCTATCGGGAAATCGATTTGATATTTTTTCTGGTTCTCGTAAAAAAGATATAGGGATTGCAATCCTTAAACCTTTGTGTTATTGGTCGTGGTCCAGGCACATTACTTTTGTAAGGTTTTAGAGGTCGAGCATTTTGTTTCATTTATGTGGTTGATGTCCTTTCATCGTCATCAACCACATAAACGTTGTTTGAAATGTTTTAGTACAGTTTGTCTCGCCACTTTTTGTAACTTCATCCTTCCTTCTCATCAGTAGACCATGAAACCTTGTTTCTTTGCCACCTCTGGTATGATACAATTATGTCATCAAATATTTTGGAAAATAACTAAGATTCCATTCGTCCATTCACACGCCTTTTTTGGTGGACAGCTACTACAGAACGGTACCTGCTTAATAAACCCTTACATTCTCTGCTAGGACTACAGTGACGGGACGGTTGACGCAGTGGCTGAGCGATAGACTGCTGCACAGCGAGTTGTGGGCCCGATTCCCGTACGGAACAAAAATTTGTATCGCCTACAGGTATTTGTACAATACAGTAAAAATTGGTAGTGCCCAGAAGATACGTTTCAAAAAAAAACTAACATTTAGCCACAACGTACCCAAAGTCTTCAAGTACCAAATAATTTAAGGAATACTTCAACTCTGTTTACCCCTTAAAAATAAGAAATGCGTAACTCATAACTCCGTTTTGCGCAGTCGGATTCCGGGATGTATCGATTTCATATCTGCGGGCGCCATAAAAAGATAGATAGCCCTAGCTCTGTGAACTTTTATCAGTTTGCAATTCAGGACAAGTACTTTTAGATAGCGTGATGGTAGTCTGAGTGTCATTGTGAGGCCGCGGTCAATTAAATTGTAGCATTTTTTGTTAAGTTTGTTTTGGATTACTTTATGCGGTGTGTTTGTAGACTACAAAAACAGGTTTTCTTCGTGTAAAATTCTGGTATTCTACTGCATCAGATTAGGCTGGAAGCCGACTCCAACGTAAGTTGGGAAAGGGCTACGTACAAGGCAGAAAAAGATTATACCAGTATTTATATGGATTTTCATTCGTTTTTTTTATCACTCCGGCTCTAAACAGACATTGTTCAATTTTACTTGACAAAACTGTTACATTCAATCAAATTAGTTTCACTATTATTTTCTGAACATTTTATGTACATTATTGTCTTAAACAGGTTTTATATTCTTTAGAATATGTTTTAATAAAATATTAAGTCATTGAGTAATTTTTTACATTCGAGGAAATATTATAAGCCTTTTTCGAATTCTCAAAGGAATTCTTGGAGAACGCTCATTGGCTCATAATAATTTGCAAGTAAAAGATGTTCAGTGTACTTTATTACTTAAATATTTAAAGAAGTACTTAACGATTGAACTAGTGATTTTTGATAAAATGTTTTATAACTTTTTTGTAAAAAACCGCCGATACCGAGAAATTATATAGTTGTTTCTTAAAGACAGCTGATTTAAAAAACAAAAAAAAAACATTTAAACTTTTTAAGTTTATCTTGGGCACCTGGACTTAAAATTTTTAATATTCCGGAATGGCCAACTTGCAAAGCATGGTGATCAATTGTGTGTAAGATGTGACAGGATCACTTTGCCCTGCAGTAGGATATGTTTAGGGATATACAGAACAGCAGTGCAAGTACTTAGGATTCGATAGGACTCGATTGGATAAAGGAGACAATTTTTCTTGTTCGGGGACTAGGCCACCCACATAAATTATAGCATATAATCATGAAACTTACATTGATTTGTTCCTTATAACCTCTAGATTCCAGTGGTTAAATTAGCTAAGCATTTTCTAAACGGAATAAATGCGAAAAATCTGCAAAAACACTTACGAAAATCAAAATAAACAGAAAAAAGTAAATGTCAAAATAATGAAGTTGTCTGTCAATCACTAAAAAAGTGGGTTCATAACGTTCCGTGCCACGTTGATTGTTTAAACCATCTATGCGATTTTAGTGTAAACCTTTAAAAATAGCATTAAAAATGCTCACAGTTTAATAATATTTTTTTTTATATTCTTTCTGATTCTATAATAATTATAGCAAATATGATTACCAACGGGTAGGTACCGTACTTTTTTTAGTAAACAGAAAAAAAACGCCCCTATTCACGTAAGTATTTGCTGTCAAATGACATTGACCAAAACAGGAATGATTTGACTCGCAATAAAATATCATAACATAGCTTATTTATTATGATTTTAAGATTTCGTTTTCAATTCTACGTAATATTTCGTTTACTACCATAGTAAAATGGTTACTTTTTTTTGGTGTTATTGTGAATAACAAATGCAATGACCTGGTGGGCCCAAAAAAAAACTATCTCCTTTGACAGTAAATTCTCGATAAAATGAGTTTTTGACTCCATAAAAACTCATTTTATCGAGAATAACTGTCAAATTTATCTAATCGAGTCCTATCGAATCCTACGTACTTACACTGACGACTCGAATGGCGTAGTGGTAGTGAGGCTGCCTTACGTTCATAGGGTCCTGGGTTCGAATCCCGGTAGGAGCAAATGTTTGTGTGATGAGCATGGACATTTGTTTCCTAGTCATGGATGTTTATATGTATGTATAATAAGTATGTATTTACAAACAAAAAAGTATATATATAGTATATCAACTATCTGGTGTCCACGACACAAGCCTTGCTTAGTGTGGCACTAGATGGCGCTGTGTGTTAATGTCCAGCGATATTTATTTATTTACTGCAGGGTGTAAAGTTCTTCTTACCCTATAGAAAAGGGAGGAACCTCCCACCACACTGGTGTTCTCTGGTGGGCTACTGCCCGACAGGTGTTTTTGCTTTCTACGAGTATTTGCACACGATTAAGAATTTTGGCGTTAGTTCTTTTTTATACTTTTTGTACTGTTCCGCTACAAAGTAATCAGTTTCAGCCTATTACCTACTCTCTCAACTCCTAGTTCATTATAATTATTTATAGTTGGCTCTTTATTGTTTCTACACCGTGTTCCTGAAGTTATACATTAACTTCGGCATGTTATTCAGACCAGTCATTAAATTGACCATTTTTTACCATTTTTTTAACTTTTTTTTTCCTTTTTTTATTTTTTTACCATTTTTTTCACTTTTAGTGGCAATAAGTAAAAACATATCGTGTTCATCTTAGATTACAAACTCATTTTATCACAACACAACACAAAATGCCTCTAAATAAAAAAAAATAAAAAAAAACAGTTCCAGTCTTCTAAATCAGTTTGATAGTTTTGGTTGCACAAAGTGGCAACATCTCACAAATAAAGACTCTTTCTCACAGCACAACTTAATTAAATTGGTTAAACTTTACCAATAACTTAAAAACTATGCCATTTAAACTACTAATTCCTTTGTACGATATGTTTAACGAGAGCTATAGAAGTATTATTCAAAATAAAATGTATATCCTCAGGAACACGGTGTATACTTCATTTAAACCACAGAAAATAAGACCGATACACAAATTAGTAAGAATACATTTCATTCTCATTTAAAAATGAATGGTCAAACGGTATGTACATTTGTTAGAGAAATCTGACGTGGTTCCAGATAGAAGCTCCGGTCACTAAGAGGAGTTAACATTTCAGGATTTTTCCTGAAAATTGTATCTTCTTTAAAGTCAAAGCTTATATTCTAGCAAACTTATTTGTTAAGAAATAGAACATGTATTAATAAAACAAACAAACAACGCTAAAGATACAATCTAAGTGCAAACTTCACCAACATAACTGAACGTGGTACGCATATCTAAACCGCGATCGAGTACTGTCAGTGTCATTTATGAAAATGTCAAACTTACAGCTCTTGAACGCCGTTTGGTTTGGATGTACTGATCGCGTTTAGTTTTATAACAATTCAGCGACGGCTGAAATACAGGGTGTAAACCACCTCATCACAAAGCCGTTAACCAAGCATTCTGTACATCAAACTAAGTAACTTTACGCAAAAATTATTGCTGGGAAACAACATTTTTTTTTGAGGTTATAAATCATGTTTTGTGGTAGAACTCAATGTAACGCACTTACACCATTGTGCTGATGGATGGATTGAATAGTACGGGGGTCGTGGAGGTGTTAAAAGAAAAATCTTACAAAAAAACTTAAAAATTTGTCAAAAAGTTGTAACTTTGACCCCCCGTATCTCCGTAACTAGAAAGTTCCCAGGTATGGTGTAGAACAAAAAAATGATTACAATGATGGGGAGAATAAGTGCCTTTCGGCTTCGTGAAGAGGTGTTGGTGTGTAGTAACGGTATTTAGCATACGTACTTTTTTTTAACTTTGGGTGTGTTTACAAACAATTATCCTGCAGGCCATTCAAATATTTGTTCCGCGCGGGAATCGAACTCACGACACTCGGCACAGCTGCACTGCGCCAATAGTGACATAACACTTCGTTTAAGCATTATTACCGTCTATTGCACAACTGTCAAACAACAATATAACCTAAGTCAAGACACGTCCGAAGTAACGATTAAAAAATCTTGTGTCATTTGTAATCATGACAAAAACAGCCTATTCTTTTTTAAATCAAACACAGACATTCTCGAAAGACTTATACTTTATCCCTCCTTCTGCCGTATTATTAAGATAGGCACAATATATCCGTAACAAGTCGGTCCCGCCAACACCCAGCATGGCACACTAATGGTCTCATACATACTTAATCCAGTTTTACCTTTTTACGGTGTCGAGAATTTTCCATCTATTCGAATCTCCTACGTATCTTGGGGTTACAAAGAGAAATGATACAAAATTTGGGTTGGCTTGATGCGGTTAAGAGGGGCAATACACCGGCACAATCGAATATGTTGGTGATGACATTGATGCCATCTTGCTGATTTTGGCCACAGAGAACCGATCAGATAGGGCTTTAAGTCCATGAAAAGCCAAAATTATATCGTATCGGTTCGAACGACGAGTTAGACTATATTAGCTGTATTGCAAGCTTTTTTTCGACCTGCTTAAGACGCCTGCGGAGCATGCGTATTTCATACAAACGTAATACCAAAATAATTTGTAAATTGAACTTATTCCTAAGGTAGTGTGTATTTATTTAGATTGAATTAAAGAATATCTAGGTTCCCAAATATATATTTTGATTGGACACTGATTTTAACAAGAGTTATAAGAAAAATAAGTTTTCTATAGAAATTTAAAATTCCTCATATCTCGTCTTTGTATCATTGTAATCTCAAAAAATATATTTGGGAACATAGATATTGAAAAGTAATGTTTAGACATTACTTTACAAATTAATTACACTAAGTTTCGCGATCGCGGCAAAACAAACGATCATCACGCAAAAACTATCGGGCGTATTTGCATGAAACTTAGATCATCTCAAAGACAATTTAATGCCCTTTATATTAGTATACGGTTTTTGTCCGTATTGTGTTTGATAAATCAAGGTGGGTTGTTTTTTCGAATAATCTTGGTGCGCTTCAATAGCGGGGCTCCTCGGGGCGACGGGCGGCAGTGTATCGCTGACCACTCTCACGCACGGGTATACGCTATTGCTAAACTTCTCTCACTCGCTCAAGGTCGTTGGCGTGAGGTAGCCCCTTAAGAACATTTCGCATGAGTGAGACACTTTTAGTGTATAAAGTCAATGTCTGGTTGGCTTTGTTGCTCAACAATACTACCGAATCTAATATACTGAAAAGAACAAGTATGTAGCATTATCATCATCATATTTTTTTCACAATTTTACTGGGGTCGACTTCCAGTCAGAATACCATTATTTTTCATGATCAATTAAGTATGTTGTTACATACTTACACGTATGTAGTTATATACATTACTTTTTTATTTAACATACTCGTATTATTAGCTAACATTTTTGTTAGAATTTTTTCCCGTCTCCATAGTCACGTGTATAAAATTGGCGTGAGCGAATCGGGAGAAGCGTCCCTTTGATAACTGAGACGAAAATCCTTCCACCTACGACTGCTTATAATAATCTTACGAGGAAGTTAATGTTGTTAGTTTATATCCTGAGTGGAGTATATCAATATTAATGATTAATTTAGGTACTAATCTTACACGAGGGCCTTACAAAGTAACATTTATTCCGCAATAACTTTGAAAATGTTTGTAGAAATATGAAGCTTTTTAAAAGTAATTGCTACTTGACTTAGTCCTTGAAAATGGGCCCAATATTAATAAATGGCCTGGCAAATAGCAGGCCTTCCACTTTTCATATTTAGTTATAGCAAATTGAAAATTAATATTGCGAAATAATTTTATGCAGGAGTAAGCTTCGTTGAAGGAAAACATCGTGAGGAAATCAGCATGCATGAGAGACGGCGGTCGGGGTTCTTGACGGCATATAAAGCCAAGCCAGAAGCCCTTGGCAACTGTGGCACCAGGTTAGGCACCAACCACACTCTAAAGAAGAAGAAGAACATCACCACCTTCTGCAAAGATATAAAAAAAACTGAAAACCTAAATAAAATTGAACTTTACATTTTGCAACGTTAAACAACAAAGCACCTCTCTACACCGTATATTGACAGTAGCACGCACTTCAAACTTCAGTGAGCATTAACCAGTCATGCATAGCGGACGTGTGGGTGTGCCACAAATATTTGTATTTACACCTCCGTTCAAGCAAAGAGGTTCATGTCAAACTGTAACTTTGTGGGCTTACTTTTTATCTCCCCTTTGTCAGTGACAAATGAATCGCTTTCTAGACGTTTTTGGGTCGGCGAATGTGGATGTCCTGGAAATACCTTTGGCCTAAATGATGTTAAGAACGTTATTTTAGAAGGAGGCTTTTGCAATCTGAGCTATGTGCTATTCTTGGCTAGAAGGCCTAGACGAAGTGGTGTGCCCTATATCAATCAAGGATTGATAAGTTTCTTGGTAGCTTTCGTGAATCCCTAGAGTATATTGTTTTGAGAAGTTAAAAATCGATGTACAAAAGGAAACGCTTCTACAACCTGAGGATCTAAGACTTCTGACCTGCCACAGTCACAACCTCTGACTGTGGCAGGTCAGAAGTGTGGTTCTAAAAACAGCAGTTTATAACAATTAAAAATTGAACACGTCAAATCCAAACAGACAAAGTCGGGTCGAAGAACTGGTGTGCTATAAATATTTGACTGCTCTTTCACAACACGAAACCCTGTGAAATCACGCGTGCATAATTTGTGTTTTCACCTGTATCTCCATCACTCGCTAGCACTATGAGGCTGACTGGTGCAGATCTTCCGTCATCCATCTCCCAATTCATTACAATTAAAGGGTACGAATTAAAAGAAACAAACTAAAAATACACTTTTATTCCAATGTCATGCACATCTACAATTTGTTTCGACTAAAGAGTAACATTGTGATATCATTTGTGCTACAACTCGTGGGGTATCCAGTCTGTCGGTTCCAACTTGGGTTTACACATAACGTGGAAATTTCTACATTATGTGAGTTATGGTGAAATGTTTACAAGTAAAAAAAAATTGTTTTAGACATGTTTAAGTCTACGACTACAGTCAAAACTTAACACCTTTGAATGTTTAATACTGTTTTTGTATTTCTAAATACACAAGAGAGATTAAAAGGCATTTATAAACATAAAACTCTCTTTCATGATACAGCACACCCTATGTAAAATCTGATGATTGTTTTAAATGAAACGTCGAACACATTAATATGATGTGATAGTGGACAAAACAATACAAACATAACATCGGCTAAATGATTCCAGAAAGTACTGTTTATCAAACCAGAGACCACAACAATTTGTGAATTAATTATGGCAGAATGTCTTTTTGCAGCAACCGTAATAAATATTATGAAAATAATTATGTGGTATAACTAAAATATAATTACAAATTACCACAAAGAGTTCAAAAATTAATTAATTATTATGGCTAAATTAAAATACAATTTTCCAATAACAAGTCACTTCACAAAAAAAAAACAGAAGGTTCACACCTCAAAATACGAAACAGTGTTTGAACACCAACGTATACTTTGTGGTAAGAATTTATTTTTAAATTATTGTATCGTTGTGAGCAAGCTACGTTGAATTAAAAAAGAAAATTATATCAACTAAAATTATACATGGTCCGTTTTAAAATACTCTTGCACCAGACTGAGCACATTTTTTCTGCCTTTGTGGGACGTAAAAGTATTGCTTGTGCAACAATAAGGCACATTGCGACTAAAATAAGTATTGAAAAACGAGAAACAAATCAGACAGGTTTGCAACTGTTTCTTAGGCCTATCCACAATTCCACTCACAATTAATCACTGTTGTGTATCAAGAATGATACAGCAAGTAGTATTTCAATGGCGCCAAACCAGTTAATTACGTGTTAGTAAATCGCCGGCTATTCAAAGGTGATTTGAGTTTATAACACTGCTACTTTTGAGTAACGTCGCTTACAATACTAGTAAGCCATGGGCACATAGTGGAAAAATAATGTCTTAATGAAACTATTTTTTTGGCACAGAAAATGTCTGTATTTTTTTTAAGATTTTTAAAGTAGACCTTCTGTCATCCTATTCTCAATACAAAAACATTTCACCACAACTCACAACTGTTTGTTTGTTTAAATCCAACTTATTAGTTAACTGTATGTATTACATAAAGATAGACTGCATAGATTTATTTATTGCTATGTCTTACCTCAATTTAAAAAAATGAAGTTTATAATTAATCGTCTTACAAAAGATAGTGTTACATTTACAGTAATATTATGTCCCTATTTTGGTGTTTCTTTGACTGTGTTTCATAGTTCACTAAAACAATATTGTAAAAAAATGTACGTAGACAATTTTATTATTATTTACAGTCATTTTCACGAGAACTAGATAATCCAATAATAAAACACATCCAAAGTATATCAACATTAATAAAAAAATATAAAAACACTGTGAAGCCAGTTCCTCATTCAACATATGGAAATATTTTCCCACACACATTAGTCTGAAACCAACGATCTTTTTGAGGACTACCTATGTATATTCATATACGTATATTATGTGTCGAGGGAGCAAGCAATCATAAAAGAAGAAGATTAGGATAATGTATGTACTAAGAGAATTTAGTAGTCTATGTATAATATCAAATGAATAAAACATAAACTGATTCATAACTTTGAATCCGTTTTTTTAACATAGCTTAATTCCCTGTAGAGAGCAGCGGTGGCCCAGAGGTGGTGGCCCCGACTTACGAACAGTAAGTCGTGGATTTGGCACCCAGACAGGCGCATTACTTTGCGTAATTTGTTTCATTGCCATTGCTCTCAAAACGGTGAAGGAAAACATCGTGACATACTAAAAATATGGTTGCCAGCACTAACCATATAGCTTTTTCCCAACTAGGTACAGCGTATACTATTAACACTATTATAATTTAGTGTTAATAGTATACGCTGTACTAAACATAAATAAATGATGTAACAATTTGTTTTTCCATTATGTTAAAAAACAAAGTCATTCATTACATGTCTTATTCATACATTTTTCTCACAGACTTTTCAGGCTTTAATCTGAAGTATCGGAACGAAGGAGCAAAAACAACAAACACGTTAATCGTCTGAGGCCCTGGTACATCTCGGCGTGATTTAATGAGAGTACAGCTTCTTGGTTCAGCCTAGACTATAACCTAGCTTTTCCTATCTTCATGTTGTTTTTCCTATGGGGCAGGTAAGTCGATTATTAAATGGTGTCGGTAAGTGTTTACAACTTTAGGGAAATGGAGATTTTAGTTGTAATTGAAACTTACAATAAGCATATTATACTTTTCTAAAGATTACAAAAGAAAATTCATCATCATCATCGCCTAGCCTTTTCCCAACTATGTTGGGGTCGGCTTCCAGTCTAATCGGATGCAGCTGAATACCAATATTTTACATGGAGCGACTGCCTATCTGACCTCCACAGCCCAGTTAGTACTTGGTAATACGATACCCCAGTTATAATAACCTTACAAAAGGAAATTATAACTCGTAAATTTAGGAGGCAGGGTTTTTAACTATTTGTACAGCCTTTTTCTAAGATTCAATGTACCTTTGTGGATTTTATCTGTATTGCTTATTACCTAAGGTGTTTGTGTCAATAAACTTACTTTTATTTTATTTTTATTTTATTTTAAATATTTTAGAAAAATGTTGTTTAAAAATTACAAAAGAAAACGCCCAAAAAAATAAAAATCCCCATAATCTTTTCGAATATACCCACCCCGTACCGTTGAAAGTCGAATCAACGTAAACCACCTCCTCAGACCACCATCAAAAGAGGCAATTACCTCCTTACAAGTCTTTAGCATCTCTTAACGAGATCCGACATTGAGTAATAGAGTCACAGTTATCTCCGAAACTTCGGACTCGTGGCCCGAATGCCCGAAAGTTACAATAATCATTGGCCATTACACAGAGCTGCTCTCCATTTATCCTGATGTAATTTTTCTAACTTAATTTTTCATTCACCTGTCAGTTTTTTCTGCGATTATGCAAGTTTGTTCTTGGTGTAGGGAAAAGTTGGACCTGAAAGATTTTAGTTGAGAGACGAGAGAAGATTTCAGTTCAGACCACGTTGAAAAGACCTGAATTGATTCTTATGTGGATTCTGAATAAATATCGTTTAGGTTTGCTCTAGGTATAGGTACCTACCAACATCATCATCTACCTAGCCTTCTACCAACTATCTTGGGATCGGCTTACAGTCTAACTACATGCAGCAAATAAGGTATTTGGTGCAGCCATGAGGCACCCCTTTTTCCCTTATTTTGTTTCTTTTTTATTGTGTGTGCTTAATGAACTGACGACAAATTATACATATAATTTTTCTTAAATACCTTTCTTTACATAAACTGCTTATCTGACCTCCACGACTTAACCTTATTATGTAGTTGTAGCTAAGTTAAGTTAGCTTTATGGTAAGCACAAACATGATTAAAATATACTTACATTGTTGCCGTCCTTCACCATCTACATTTCCTTTGACAAAGTACGAACCGTCAAACAAAACTCTTCAGATTACATGCCAAATAAATATCAAACTTATGATCCAGTAATTAAGGTTGTTACTCTATTAATTAATGAATAAATTAAGTTGAAGTGTCTCTTTAATAGTTGCGAGTATTATTAATGAGTTTGGCCAACATCCAAACCCCGTATTACTCAAGGTTATGGGAACAAGTTTACGTAGTCATAAATATCGTTAATTTCTGGGTGGGTTTGGCTTGAGAATGGCCTTTGTGTACGGTTCTGGTTTTTCGGTATCGATCGATGCCAAAAAGTTTCTGGTTTCCAGTCTGCTGAACTATTTTTAGCATGTGTGATACCTAAAGGGTATAATAGTCGACCTAAAAGTTTTACCTCTCTTGACACAATTCTCACGAAATCAAAACTTTACTAAGGTTAAAACTACTCACACATATTCACATAGACATCAAATCTAGACAAGCAGCAAGCGCTTTAAATTCTGCCTTTCTTATTTCTATAGTGACTTTCAACAGCTTAAGTATTTCAGTAGCTTGTGTAAGTTTTTGACGTTTCGTTTTTCGTTATTGCTGAATGTGAATTTGTCTCAGTCCCTTGTCGGTTTACGACATACAGGTGACATTCACATTTAAAGCATTTATTTAAATTAGGCCCTTACAGGCACTTTTGAATGTCAAAAACAAAAGGATGAAGCTACAGTCACAGTCACAATGCATAATAACTTGAGAAAGTACTGTAGTTGCCCATTTCAAAGGCTAGATCTCTATGGAAAAGAATGGACATTTCATTTACACCTAGGGCTGGTAAAACAATATCCAATTTCGAAGACACAGGTCTCGAGTTAAAAGCCAAAGCCTTTGATTTTTTGGATTCATGATTCATGTGCGGATCAGAAACTCTATACTTCGATCCAAAACCCAAATAGCTGATGATGGCACTACAGCTGCTAGGCTGAAGTGGAACTGGGCTGGTCACATCTGCCGCATGTCGGAGGAGCAATGGGCAAAAATTACCACTCAGTGGATACCAAATAGCAGGAAGCGACAACGCGGCATGCATAGAAGGAGATGGCGGGATGAGCTAGACTCTTTCGCAAAGGATTGGCCTACAATCGCACAAGATCGCGAAATGTGGAAGGAGGGAAGGGCGGCCTTTGCCTTGCAGTGGGACAATATAAGCTTATAATAATAATAATGTGCGGATTGAATAATTGTCTCTAACTTGCTCCGGTGGAAGGAAAACATCGTGAGGAAATCAGCATGTCTGGGAGTTATTTCCTGATGGTCAAGTAAAGTCAAAGCAGCCCATGAGTGGCATAAAAACTCTGACCAGGTTAAACACTAAACACACGATAAACAAAGAAGATTAATTTTATCTAAGCGCATTAATGTTTTTTTCCTAAGCAACGGAAACATAATTAAATAGCGGAATTTTCATCAATTCCTATCCCAAGAATTTTTGCACGTTAACGTAGTTAATTTCACGTTAAACCATAATTAATTATTACATATTAATTAGTCATTATGTAAGTTCAAACTCACGTTATTAATGTTGCTGCGTACTTATTGAAATTGGTTTATTTGACGCGTAGGTGTGGGCAAATAAATTAAACCGTTTAAGCTGTTCAAACATTACTGATAATGTTTCCACGCTTGATGATGATGACTACTTATCAACTATAATGATTTATTGATATAATTTATGATATGAAGTGGTTATTATACGTTCTCAATGTATTTTTTTGTTTTTTTAAAGATGATGACAGTACTTCTACATTGTTACGGGTATCAATGGCCCTAAAAGGCTGACAACCAGTCCTTCAAAGGGGTATCGTATCTCCCAGTACTAAGTGTGTTGTGGAGGTCAGATAGGCAGTCGCTCCATGTAAAATACTGGTATTCAGCTGCATCCGGTTAGATTGAAAGCCGACCCCAATATAGTTGGGAAAAGTTTAGGCAGATGATGATGATGATGATGATGCCGGTACAACCACAAACCAGACTTTCACATATTGAGACCCCTTTGTGCATCAGAAAGCAGGTTCAGCAGTTGGAACCGGTTGAAGTTTGCAGAAACACTGGCAGCAAATCCCGTCAGTGGTTCTTAGGTTTTTGACAGTTTTAGCCAGAAACTGGATGGTGAAGAACAGGTAAGCAGTAAATTAATGTCAAATAGTATAGACTAGAAGCCATCCTTTACATATGTAGTATATCAACTATTGTCCACTACACAAGCTTTGCTTAGTGTGGCAATAGGTGGCGCTGTGTGGTAATGTCTAGCGATATTAAATATTTTTAATTTATTGTTATGACGTTGTCACGTTAAACTATCGTCCGTAAACCGACTTTACATAATTGGAAAAACTTAGGCAGAAAGATTATCCTATTGAAGCCTTTATTTTTGTTTTCGTGTATATTTTTCACCAGTAATGCTTCAAAGGCTTAGGTATCACACATGTTAATATTTGATTTCAAGCTCAGAGGAGAAAAACTAAACTGAACCGTAGACTTTCGATTGTCTGCCTTTGTCAATACCAGAACAGGAAATTGAAACGGTTCTGTTTACTGGCAATAGACAATGAAACTGATACTAAGAAATTTACTGTTTCTGTTTATAGGTGATTCGCGATTTTTATTGTTTTTGCTTTTATTTTTACCTTTAAGTGACAGTTATTGTTCTTTAAACACAAAGTACTATTGAAGGTATTGTTTGGTGATTATTCTGCAGCTATAGGGTGTTACAAGACATTTGTATTAAAGTTGGCCTTTCTAACTTCCACAATCATCATCTGCCTAGCCTTTTTGCTTTCCGAGGCACAGACGAAACTCGGTATGTAATGGGTGGTCACCCATCCACAGACTAACCTGGCAGGCACGTCTAGATCGACCATTACACCATTTTTTTTTACATAATGGCTGCTACGTATAAAGCCTGTGTTAATAAATATATTTAATAATTTAGTATTCATACTAACAAGTATCAATCACATAAAACAAAACCTTTTAAAACGTCACATTAACGAGATGTAAACTGCTGTCAAAGTGTGTAACTTTGACAGCAGTTTAAACAATGTCGATAGTACGAGTATATATTACGAAAACGTCATTTGTCCATCTTTGGCAGTCGTTACAGGTAGTCAGTAGCCCAAAAAGTCTGACAACCATTACCAAGAGGTATCGTATTACCCAGTATTAACTGGGTTGTGGAGGTCAGATAGGTAGTCGCTCCATGTAAAATACTGGTAAGTATTCAGCTGCATCCGGTTAGACTGGAAGCCGACCCCAACATAGCTGGGAAAAGTCTTGGAAGATGATGATATTCGAAAACGTGACGCTTTAGAAGATTCTGTTTCATTCATACTTGTTTGTATTGATACTAGCTACTAAATATCGTAGGTTTCATTCGTGGATTCTGTAATTTTGAAAGTGAAACAAAATGACGGAAGTTAGCTAGGCCAAAAACTTCAAACACATTTGGTTTGTTGAAGAAAGAAATGATATTCTTCTACTATCGTTTTATCTCTTACTCTTTTTTCTTTTATGATGACTTAAGTAGGTACATGGTAACACACTGGATGCTTATCTTGCTATTTCAAATATCATATTAGCTTAAGGCGATTATAGGAGCTAAACGCGAGTTTTATAATGCCTAAAAGTATATATTATGACTCACTGCAATAAACAAAACTAGAAGAATATATGATATTCTTCAGGATATATGCTACGTATGATAGTGTTTTGAAAACATAATACAATGAATTTTACTCGATAGAAAAAAATCACCTAATTATAAAAAAATATTTTAACGAGTAAAAATTATACTAAAATACATGCGATCATTCTGATTTTTTGGCAAATAATTCTACAAGCAACATATTAGCATCACAGTGTTTTATTTTTTTAGTCCAATCAATAGATTTTTTGTATGTCGATCGAAACCACTCATTTCACACTATTCGGCCCGCAGTGACTACGTAACAAGCACTTTGTAGTGCAAGCTGATTAGAACTTTATTTTAACAATATTTCAAACGAAGTTTGAACTACCACAAACAGAGTTGCTAATTGAGCTCATGTAGTCGCCTTAAGAAATAACTATAGAGACACACATAAATTGTGTGTGTACATAATCAAACAAATTTATGAAACATTAGTCATCAAAACACCACATCTATTCTTAGGGGATACCCTGATATCAATTTAATACTTAACATCAGCTACTTAGATTACGGAAAGTAAGTAATTGCTAGTATTTACATTTATTTACATTTTTATTTATTGAAAATATTACGAGTACCTTACGTTAAGGTTTCATTGTACATTTGTCAAATAACATTGATTGTTGAAGTAATTCAGTTATTCAAGAGGATTTATTTTTGCATTGAATTTAGTTAAAATTAAAAAAAAAAACAAAAATTTATTATTTATTTGTTTACTCAAAGTAAAAGTTTCCTAATTCAAAATGATGTCTCTTGAATTATCATTTTCATTTTAAATTTTGCAAGGCCACGTCCTAACCAAAGCGCGCACAAATGTCGCGTTACCTACTTTATTATTTTCGGCGAATCGACTGGTAGTTAACCGACTAGTGGCATTTTCCAGTTTTCAAAGTGACATTAGAAACAGTATCGCTTATTTCAGCGACCGATCGTTTTGATTAGGAAACGGCGTGAAAAACGGTCCAATATACACGCTTGCCCATGAGTAACCGATTCGCTTGAGATTCAAAAATTTTGTACGTTCACAGTATTTCATAAATTCATGTACACGGGCGAGAAAATTGCACGTAATTATGCGCACTCGGGTTATTTCTGAAATACAGACAGAATTTTAAAACAACAGTTATGAATATTAACATCGATCCATAGAGGCGAGTTCATTCTTAATCGTATAAAACCTCTTACATGTTGGAAATATTCCGAAAACCATAACAGAATTTAAGAAACAAAATATTTTCAAGTATTACTTAGGGTGATGAAAACTTTTCGATATTAATGAGATGTTTTAGTTGTACAAAATCAAATGTTGTTCAACGAAACATCTATGATAATTATTGAACGAATATTTTGTTTCAATTAATTGTATTTGCATGGTTATGGAATATTTTGTTACAAAATGATATTTTACAATTAAAACGAAAACGTTTTCAACGTGTATTGAAACAAAACAATATTGATATCTGTTTGAAAACAATTTGTATCAGTGTGTAAAAACAAAACATATTATTCTAATCAACGATATTAGAGAAATTTGTTTAGTAAAATTAACTATCAGACTCTGACAAGAGTGGTTTACATTACTTTAACATACTTAAAAAATGCGTTGAAAAAAAAACTAATTGGAATTGGTATGATATTTGGTTAACCACCACCAACGACTGCCGAACAAAGGCGGTGTCAAACGGACTTACACTATAAAATATACAAAATTGCAAAACAGGGATCAAACAGGATCGTTCGCCAAGTAATGGAATTCCGCCTCAGTTCGCCGTCGCCGCGAGCTCATATATTTACAAAACTACTTTATACTCAGTCGCTTTATCACTTTGTTAGCGTCTAAATTGCCCTGTTTAAGCGTTATCGGTCTGGCGTCGTCGTCAGATATCGTTAGCGTCACCGACGTAACCCTCATCGGGGCTCTCTGAACATATGTCAGCGGCACACTTCGCGTTAGACACTTGGGGTAAAGGTTTGAGCACACTCTCGGTGCCCTCGCCGGGCATCCGAGCGTCCGTGGTCTGAGTGTCCACGCACCGGGTCTCCACCTGGTAGCACCGGCCCGGCCCCTCCGCCACACTCATCGGCACCATCACTGCACACGTCCCCTTCGGGTTCACCCAGGAGCTGCACGCCTCCGCGGGCGCGCAACACTGCACCGGTTCCGTCTTGTAGCCCTCCGGAGGCGACGGAACGAACTCCTCATTGTAATACACCGTCCCGTTACCAACAAACGCTATCTGCCTATTCCTTGGCACCGGGTACCCTTCCAACGTACGCCGCACATTTCCCGGCCCAAACGGCATTTCAAAATTAGGACAAGCGGGAGGCGCGGACGCGTTAAACTCCGTGTCTTTTGCGAATTTACAAACAAGCTTCTGACCCTTTGGCCGATTGTGCGGTAACGTTTGATAAAACGGACCGACTACCGAATAGTTGGACATTATCGGCGGCCGGCAGGGATGTTTCGGGAGGCCATAGTCGTACGGGTAGCCCTCGTTATCTAGGAAGCATCCCGGATTCAGGTGGACATCCGCCGAGTGCTGGTACATGTTGTTGATAGTACTCTGCGGCATGTTGATGGTCTGTTGGTCCTGCCACGTGACCTGTCTGGGTATTGTCGGAGCGGTGAAGGCGGTTTCCTCTTGGAAACCGTCGCCGCTCGCGGTTTGAGCTTTGTATACTGATAAAACTGTGTTCTCGTTTTGCGCATTGTTAGCTACAGTTTCCGCGTCGCTAATTAGGTCGGGGTTCCTGTCGACAAAGCCTTTCATGTTATTGCTTTGATACACGTCGCTCGACTCGTAATCACGGTTTGTTTGTACAGTGTAGTGCAGCGCGTGATGAGAGTGCGCGTTCACAATCACACTGCCATTATTTTTAGGCATCCCGTTCCCCCGGTTCGAGGGGAGGATTTGATTACATAATGCCACGTCCTTGCCGCTTTCCTTTTTCTTACGACTCCGTGTGTCGGTTTTAAATTTTAATAGTACTACGGCTATGATGGCTATAAGTAAGACGATAATAAGAAAGACTACCGTGACTATGACTACTAAGTGTCTCTGCGGGAACGTGACCACTATGACTACGGGCTCCTCTTTCACTAGTATTCGTATTGTGTAGTTGGCGCGAGACCTGCCGGCGGGGTTCTCCGCGATGCATGAGTACGTGCCATTGCCGTCGCTCCCGATATTGAATATGTACAATTCGCTCTTTTTATCCGTCACGCCGTTCTCCACGTAATACAGGTCGCGTACGTCCGGTAACATGCTCGAATAATTATGAATGATCTGGCCCTGATAAAACCACGTTATGTTCGCTTCGGGAATCGCTTTCACTAAGCACTCGAGGGTCACATTGTTGCCCGCGTTCGTCTCTAAGAACACGGATGTAGGGCTCATTTTCGGTAAGCATGCCAACTCGTTTTCCACGACGCTCTTGATTGTCAGTTTCCTCAAACGTTCAGGGAGGGAGCAAATTGGTTCGACGGCATGCGGCATATTGAAATTCAACAACCAACTATGTAAATCCCTGAGATGGCAATCGCAATTCCAATTATTATTTTGCAAGTTGATCCCTCGCAGCGTATCGGGGAATAAATTTTCACCTTGAATATTGGATAGCCTGTTGCCGTTCAGTCGCAGCCACTCCAGGTGGTTGAGTCCGGAAAAAGCCTCTCTCTCTATTGTTTCTATTTTGCAATCGCTCAGTTCCAAAGTATTCAAATACGATAAATGTTGAAAACAGTGAGTTTTTATGCTCGTTATTGGGTTGTTGTTGAGCGAGAGCCTCATTAGCGACGGGAAGAAAACAAAGTTGGTCGACGGAATGACTGTCAAGTAATTGTTGGAGAGATCCAACTCGACGAGGTTCGCGAGACCTTTGAACGCGTGGTTATCGATTTTCTGCAGTCTACATCGCTGTAGGTAGATTTTCTGAAGATTGAGCAAGTTTAATTTGAGGAAAGTTTCTTTCTGTAGAACTTGTAGGTCGTTGCCTGTGAAGTCTAGTACTTGCGTTTCTGGGTCGAGAGAGTTTGGAATTGTTTTGAGGTCTTTCTCTGAGCACTCGACGTAACGTTTCCCGTTCTTCCACTTGCAGATGCATTGCGAGGGGCAGGCGATGGCGGGCAGAAGCAGGCACGTGGTGCACAGGGCGATCAGCCTCACGTCTAAGCTCTTTCTCACATTCATATTGCCTCAAGGCATCCGAGTGTGGACCGCGAGCATTATCTGTAACAAATAAAACAAGCATTTAAATTTCGACTGTAAATATTGATAATTGATGAAGACACATCATTACCATAATGATGGCACAAAACCAATCATTAATTCGCAAAACTTCATTCTATCAGGTCACTCGTGTCATTAATATCTCAGTAATATTTCGTTTCGTAATGTTTGTTCATGTATATTTAATTTAATAGAATGTGAAATTCATTTTTGTTATTTCGCGATATAAATGGGAGTAAAAGCACGGCTCTCATTACAGTCTCTTGTTGTGAAATATATTTTGTCGAGCTATACGCCTGTTTGTCGTCCGTGATTCATACCGACGGAGATTCTTCATGGAGAATGAATGGTAATGTTTTCATTTAATCCGTAAATTCGTTTGAATGGGAAAAACTGTGAGTGCGACTTTTGTGAATTGTTTGTTTTCTGTTTCGAGTTGAGTTTGGCTTAATGTCATGTTTGTGATAAGATATTAATGTTCGGTTTGGAATTATGATGTTTGGTTTACAACAAAAGGAATTAATCAACTATAAATATAGCAAAATAATCAACGTAAGTCGCCAAGATATTCATGAAAATGTATTTATATAATTTATAATTATTAGGCCAATTAATTGTTAATACTCATGGCATAACGCTGTTAGAGAACGATAGTTGTCATTCAAATTAAATCAAAATATTGTTTTTCACCTATGCATTCTTTTTAAATATTAGTTTTTAGTTTACTTAAAAAGTTTTATTTCCCTGATTTCACATGTCAGTTGTATGTATGATTTTGCGACTCAATCATTCTCCCTACTGTGTCACCTTATACCAAGACAACACCGTCCTACGTACACATCTCCATTGTTTACATTATCATTTACGCACGAGTAAATCATCAAGTTCATTTCGTCGAATAACAACGAAAGCGACATTTTCTGAACTCAATGAAAGACAAGTATTTTTATTCCCTTCGTCCCTTATGAGACAATAGAAACAAATTCTTACTTCCCACGTCAAGCGACTGACGGAATGACAGATACTATGGCCCCAACAAAAGTATGTCTACGGATCCCTAAAGAGCAAAATTCTTTTCATTTCTTTTTGCCCCTGTCAGGAAGAGAAACGAAACAATAGATTAAAATTCTTATCTTAATTATGCTTAATGAATTTGGCAAAGGGTGCATCGGTACGGTATCTTGCAAACGAAGTAATGTTGGAAATGTTTCGCACTGAAATATTCAGCGTTAAATTTTGAGAGGGGCTTTTGTAACTGAACGAAATGTGTGTTTAGTTTGTTCGTTGTGCCGTTGAAATTTATTTTAAATCAGGTCGTAGTAATAAGAGTTTATGATGTTGTAATATCTATGAAGTAGATCGCTATGAGATCGCTTTCTAGCTAAGAAACGTAGTGTATGTGTTGGGCGAAATAAAAAGGGAGATAATATCTAGGCAAGATATTATTTCCCTTTCCTTATCCGTTTGGCCGCAGAAAAAAGTCCTGGTTGAGAATCATTCGCGTATTGACCGGAGTCACGAGAGCTGTTCCATCTCGCAAAGAACAAGGAGAAATATTCTGAGTCAACCTTCCGCAATTGGAGAGACGCGTATGATTTTACAACATCACGGTCATCTTTATCCACGTTGCAATTAGGTTGCTTTAAGCTTGCTGTTGTCTGAGGTAAAAAAAACCTTTGAAACTGTAGCATTCTGCCAATTCGGCCGAGAGCTCGTTTCATTGTCATTCGCACTATTGATTGAATTATATAGAGAGCTAAATTTAGATACAAAAATACTGTCAGAAATCAAATATGTGTTGCTATGGAAATATAGAAATAATAAATACCTACACTCGCTCTTACGTCGAGACACGGACTTGTAACATAATAATGTAACCTGAATCGGTTCTCTATTTGCGTATTCCATTCAGCAATTCTATTTTTGGCAACACTGTCGAGGTTCTTATTAATTCAACCTCATAGCCTTCATCTTTGACACTGTTCGTATTATTTATTTAACTTTAGTTCTCCATCCCGTGTCAGTGGCATCCGGCAAACGACACAAAACGACAGCCTTACCTTAATAATCAAATAACAAAAACAGTCGAATGCTTTCCATTAAATTTTCACTTTGTTCAGGAGTTACAAATTGGGATTGAACTGCTACCCCCCACTTCATCCCTCTCCCCTCCTCCCTGCACAGTTCTAGTGACATCGCAAATTTAACGGAGTGGCAAATTAAAAGTAGGTATCATTCGGACATTGACGAGGGTACCAATGTTTGTATTTTCGTTGTTTCCGTTGATAGAACCCAATTATTGGTTCTGGTAACGAAATTTTGTGTTTAAAAATTAAAATGTTGTTTTTGCGCTTTCTGATTACGTTTTATTTGAGAGGTGCAATGATTTATTCAACGGTGTAGCAGCCCACGCGTTTGTCTTTTCTTTTTAAGTAATGAATTGTTTCTTGTTGTTTTTTAATTACGCGATCATATAAACGTGTTCAGTGGTTCTTATTGGCGTGTAAGAATGGTCTTTAGATCTACACTCTATTTATACTCTACTAAGTCTTAGTTTTGAGACTTAAACTAATTTGGTGAATGAAATAGATTTCATGGCAATTTATTAAAGCGTAACGCCACCTAGTCTAGTTACACTATATGCATCAAATAAGTTTCAAAATTAATTCATTTCCGTGTTTACTTTTCTGCAAAAAACTAACTGTAACTCTACTAACATAAAAACTGAAATCAAATAACGTACATTTTTGCAATAAAAAAGTTTTGAAAGGCAATAGAGAATCCGAGTTAAACGAATTGCCGGTGTTAGTATTAATAGAGCTTTGATTACAGTTACTATAGCGCTAATAGACTTACAAAGTGCTATAAAAGTTCAATAAGTGCTGAAATATGGCACAATTAAGGCAATTCCAGCTGCAAATAAAGTACACTTTGTGAATCGGAAGGTGGGTTTCAGAATTAGCGAATGGGATTTCTCCATTTCACAAATTACTTATCATCACGCTTGTAATCCTTGGAGGGTTAAGCAGAGGTGAACCGTTGTAAGTACGTAGTTGGAATCTTTTAGACATTTCCAGGGCTTTTGATAACGCATGGTGGCCGATGCTACTTTCAGAAATGGTTTAGAATATTTTCGTTATAACGAAAAAAAAACAACATTAAAAAAAAAAACATTCTTGTCTACCACTAAAAAGCGAACGTGTGGATATTGCAAAGGCACAATTTAATTCAACAACCTAGACGAGTAGCAGTTAGCACACACATACATTTGGCGGTGCATGCACGCAAACAAGTGCATTGATTCCCACAAGGTTTATGATTTAGGAAATTTTTAGGACATTTTCAAATGAATGCTATTATTTTATTTTATATTTTTAGATATTTATATTTAAAATGCACTTTTCGTCTGATATCTAGATCTTAATTTTAAATTTTGGCTGGTCATTGAAAATTAACTCTGTATATATAAATAAAAATCATTATTTGGGGCGAAGCTATTCATTATCATCAACTGAGCACAAATCCAGACTCTGTGGCTACTACTGAGAAATTCCTGGTTGGACAACCCACAACAACACTTTGCACGACCTGGGATTCAACCCAGGGCCTCCTGCAGAGTAGTTGCACTTGTAATCACTAGACCAACGAGGCAATGCTTGGCTCAATGCTGGTCCTGCTCCACTGTAAGAAAACCCAAGTCAAAGAATGCCATTGTACATACGCGGTATCAAAACAACTATTTTTATATTTTTTGTGCACAATTAAAGAGTATGAATTCTGAATCACTCAAATTTTGTCCAAAAATAGGTATCGAGTGTTAGAATCTCCTTAAAATTAAAATCCTGAAATAAAGAGTCCAGAGTCCTTGTCTAGTTATAAATGAAGGTAGGTAACAAGTTTTCCACAGCTCTGGGTATATTGCTCACAATCGCACGACCAGCGAGTTTCTACTACACTTTTGAAACAAACCACTTTATTTCTACGGTCTACGTACCTTTTTGCTCAGAATACGGTTGTTTCGTTTAGTTCTGCTGGAAGTGAAGTGCACATGCAACCTCTGTCCTGCCGCTATTTGTTCGTCTATTCAATTTCAAAGTTATGAAAACGGGTGACCTTGTTTGTGCAGGTTCAGGAAAATAAGGACACCTTTGACATTAAAAGTAGTCGTGCTCTTCTTGTTTCGTATTGATGGTAACCTCTATGGTCTACCCTATTCACGTGGCTACCTAATTGGGGTATTGGGCCCAATTAGGTAGCCACGTGAATAGGGTAGACGACAAAAAAACCTAATTAGTCCGTCAGGTTAGATTATCATAAAATATTTGACCCGTCTTTTTCCTTGTTACGTAAACCAAAATTGACGAAGATACGACGCTTTTAAAATTCTCAAGACGTCACGCCTTGGTATAATTTATAGTGTGTTCTGACGTCATGAACCCCCACTCCTGAGTTTTGATGCGTTTTATCTTTGTTAACATTCATTGATTTATAGAAACAAAAAAAACGTGTCCATTATTTTCCAATTCTCTAACTAACGGACTAAATAGATTTGCAATTTTTTGATACTGTCGTCATGCTTATTGCGGAGTTTATGGTGTGTTTTGTGACCCTTATAATTTAGTCTTTATCACTCAAACAATCAAAAGTCCGTCTATCAGCCGTGTTTTTGGTATTTGAAATGATGGGTCAGCTCATATTACAAATCCTTGAGACTCAATTCATCAGATTTTGTCAGAACACCACCAAGTATTTTTCAATATAAAAGGACATGGTCCTTACCACGTCATTTTATATTACGTGCAGGAATTCATCGACTCAACGGTATATGGCTATACCCTAAAATAAAGAAATGTGTGCTATTATTAAAATTAAAGCAAGAAAGTTAGGTTTATTTAGCATCATGGAACGCGTGTACAAAGTTTCGAGTCTGTTCTATTAACCGTTTAGAAGTTTCCTCATGAGGTAATAATCCTGGCTGCAAGGTCAAGTCATGTCTCTCATAAAAATTTATTGTCACTAGAGTCAAATGAGTGTTAAAAATTTCAGCTCAATCGGTTGAAGGGAACTGGTTTTGTAATTCACTTCCATACATATAACAAGGTAAATTAAGTAAGAACTTGTAATAATAATTTCTTATGTTAGTTATGGTGTATAGTATCGAAGAAAAAGACACGCCTTGCCAACGAATACATTTGGACGCGGGTAAGAAATGTTGTTGGTAGTATTGGTTTCGTTTATATGTACCAGTATTTGGCCACAATTTCCAGTAACAGCTTGGTCTATTTATTTATGTAAATTTTTGTAAAACAATACTTCCGAGAAAAAAGTGTTTTGTTGGTTCACGATATTTGTAAACATGGCAACATTTATTTACATGATCAAATACCGAGACTCATAAATTGAAAAAATGTCTTTCAATAATTTCAGTACCGAAATATTTTCAGGGCAAAAGTTGCCTTGATATTTCTTTGAATTGAGATCGCCGCATGACCTAAATAATATAAAATTTCTGCGAAATGATTTTTACAGAGACCCCAGACTTCGTGTGATGTTTTTATAAGTGTACTTTTATTTGTACACATTGTTCAGGAGACTGCTTCAATTATTTAAGTATTATAATTTGTATTTGGAATGTGTTCTACGAGTATGTTAACCAAACTCTTTGTTCTCCAGTTTTAGTTGTAGAGTTGTAGTGGTATTGTAGTTAACCGAGATCAGTAATTATTAGAACAGCTAGTATGGTTATGTATATGTTCTACATAACATTATCATATTAAAAAATCGCTAGACTTACGAACGATATTATCTTTATCTAAAAATTGCCTACTTTATCTTACAGGCTCCCTAGCAGCCGGACAGAATTTCAGCTGAACAGAACTTTGTCCATGACATAATTAAAATGTGTGAGTTGGAAAAATGGACGTTACAAAAAAGTGGTCAATATCAATCGATCAATCAATAATTTTAGTATCAGGCATCTGAAGGCCCATAGATCAAACACAAAAATACATTACAGCATAAAAATATACTAATACATACAAAATATAACTTATAAACTATGAACTTATGACACACAAGCGAACGACTTGCTCCAGCGGGTGGGTCCGGACCCATGCTTTACCTAGGTTCTCCTCCTGAGTGAAAGCACTGGGACATAACTAGAACTACATAAACCTATAAATGAAATATGGAGAGAATACCCATCTGACCTGCTAAACCCAGTTCAGAATCGGGGTAACACGATAACCGTTGAAACGACGAGTCAGAATGTCAGACCGATGTATTTAGGCATTAACATACAACAAATACCACTATCATACTAAACAGCGAATACCCGTAAATACCGTATATCCACAAATATCCGCCACTAATGTGCCATGTCAATGTATTTGTTGATCCCAACGTCCATAATGCATGCTGCTACATTATGTACGGACATCGACCGCGTTCGGACTATCTGACAGAGGCTCCCAACCTTTTGTTGAACGGAGGACCACTTTCATTTCTTTGTTGTTTGCAGAACCATGGGCTTAACAGAATAAACTATCAAAGTCTAAGAATAAACCTGAATCACCTATAACCGTTAAATGAATGATTAATTAGCAGGAAATAATGTTGACAGACCAAATAAACTAGGGCCGTCCAAAAGCATGTTGGTTAGACGATGTGGTATATGTCGTGAGAAATACCTGGGTGAGGGACACACAGAAGTGAAAAGTGTGGCAGAAGAAAGAGGAGGCACACACCCACAGGACACCAGCTGGTGGTCGGCGGACCATAGTTTGGGAACCATGCGGTCTACGGTTATTTGTACGGTGAATCGGACGGAGATCTGATCTCGCATTGTGTTCAAGAATTGTAATGGAAGTCTTTGATGTCCAATACTGAGCTTCGCTTTTATTTGGTAACGCTTTGTGTTGGAGTTTTTTGAATGTGGTTATTGGTTTTATTTTGCTCTCTGATTCCGTGTAACTACATAATATCCAGCTAGTTGTACTCAACTAATTCCCTTTTATAAATGTGCAAATAGAATACATTGACATTAAACTCACGCTTTTCTTAAGGCTTCGAGGGTGCGTAGAAGATACACAACGCTACCTGTAACTATCCTTTCACACTCATTTTGCCTCGTCTACGATCATAAAGCTGGTAATAATCTATATTAATATTACAAAATTGAACATTTGTTTGTCGCAAATCTCAGAATCTACTCAATTGCCAAATTTTATCAAATTTTGTTAAATGGTACTGAAGTGATTCGTGAATGAAACAAAGAAAGTTTCAGCTTCTTTAGAAGTGTATTATGCCTTCGGCCCTATCTTCGACTCTCTCCAACCTCATCTCTCTTTTATGTGAGGCAAAGACGAAGTTGCGCAGGTCAGCTAGTTAGGTTTATAAACGCTGGTAGCGAATACTACGTACCTGGCGTTTCCGAAGAACATCATCAATAAGGTAAGAGCAGATCACGTTGAATCTCAAACAATTCCTTTCTTTCCTATACCTCCAACATCATTTCCAAAACTTCCTTTAAACATCCACCGAACTCTGAAATGAAAACGTACTAAATTCTGTAAAACATGTAGCGAGCTCCAAAAAGGAACTAAATGTCGGCTAGTCGTACATTTCTCTCCATGCACCGCTTCAAGACTCGCGCCTGTCTTTAAAAGATTCCGTTGGAAAAATGAATAGCTCCACACTCAGGGAACATTGTAGAGAAACTGGGTGAAGTACGTACAATGATACTCTTTAAAGAGATGTACCTATTATGTGTGTGGAAGGACTCGTGGTAAGATGGTGAACTCATTGGCCACTCAGCTGTAAGTGGCACAGGGCTGTTGGAGAAGATTTTTGTGAAATATGTCAGTGTGGCAATGGAATGGCTAATGAGTTTGGAGCGCTATGACAAGGCTTCATTATTGTATAGCATATCATGGAGAAATTATGAGAGCAAACTTAGCAAAAAGTTAATTAGCCGTGAATTTATTAAACCATAATGAATAGGCAACTACAGTACTTTCACAGTTTTTATGTCTTGTGACTGGGACTGTAGCTACTTTAAATGTTCATTTTTGTTTCGACAATTCAAAAGTGCCTTTAACTGGCCTACTTGAAATAAATGCTTTGATTTTGATTTTTGATTTTGCACTTGGAACAAACAATTTGTAGATTTTGTCGTAAAATTTGGTATAGTTTTGCCATGATTGCCGTACTAAAAAAGTAGACCATTGTGAAGTTTAAAAATCCCTATCATTTACACTATAAACGGGATATTCCCCATGTTTACTGTTTATTTTGAGCTCCCGATATTTCGCCGCTATTGCAAGCACCATGATCAATTGATCACAAATAAACTAAAGTTATCCGTTATGTTAGTGAAAATGACAGTTCAAAAACTTATAACAATCCCGAAACCAGATTTAATGCGACTCTAGTTATTAATAACGCTAAAATCTATACTAATTCCGTAAAGAGGTGAAGTTTGTGTATTCTGATATTTGAAACAATCCGATTCCGATAATTCTTTTACGAATGGGAAGGTACATTATCTCCAAGTGTTAAGGCTGTATTTAATAAGTTTCCGTGTGATAACTTCGACCAAATCGCGAGCAAAGCCGCATGTAAAACCTAGTAGACAATTATGATGTTGGTAATACCAGTGAACCAATCACAACACTGGAATTTAAATAATTCTAAAACAAATCAAGGATCCAGTCTCAGTAAACTGAGTAAAATATTTGTTTTAAAAAAACCGAAGACAAACAACGTTTTTCAAGTTTCAAATACCACGTTATTTTTTTTCCAATTTGTAAGGGATTCAATGAAATTGAGCTGTCGTGTTCAAATTATGTTTATTTTGCAATAACGGTCTATAATTTTGAAGATTGTCTTTCTATTACAGTCTGAGATGGACTTATTTATTGATATTAGACTCTTGATGTTAGTTTTTCTTTTGTAAGAGGTTATTGGCCTTACTTAAAGTGTGAGTTGTAAGCATTATCAAATTACGTGAGAGTATTTTTAGCAACTGGGCTTAGTCGCCAGTTGACCTACCGATTTGTTTTGTCATCATCTCGCTCGCACGTTATAACGTACAGTCAAATGAAAATTATTGTATTATTCATATTTATTTAAAAGTTAAGTTCAAGTAATATTTTATAAGAAAATTATGTAACCGACTGTACATCTGACGTATTTTACGTCATTTATCGTCAAGGTCAAGCACCTGCGACCACTCCACAAACGAAGGTGATATCGGGAGCTCAAAACAATAAATAATCACGGAAGATATCCCGCAAGTGACAATATAAGTTTAGTTTTAAACCGTGAAAGCCTAAAACAGTGTTTGAAGTAGTATTCAGTTTTAGCAAAATCATAACCTAGTTACGTACAGTATGACATCAAAATAAGACTGACTACGCCCTCACCAAATGGAAGCTTCAAATAACAGATAGATAATGTAATTGATATTGCAAAGAAACGGCCTGTGGGAACAGCCGAATTCTGAATTGAACCTAATTTCAGAACTGGGATTATGGATAAAGAGAACAAGTTGAATTCGTCTGCTTTTAGCCAAATGAAAGGCAGTAATTGAATTTACTTGAAAACCGCCTAGGTTGGTATTAGAATATGAGAAAAGCAGGCTTCCGGCAAAAATCAGAAAATTCTTAGAATGGGAAATAATACCCAAGTTTGGGAGAAAAATCACAATGTGATTTTTCTCAAAATCCTAGTACATTATTATTATATTCCTAGTATATTTCGTGCCCTGTAGTATACTCCTATAGTCCCCGCTACGAGAAGCAACATTTTTTTTAACACACATTGGGGTATGCTACGCTTTGAATCAAATTAAAAAATGACAGCGTCTGCGTGATCTTACTTCAAAATGGCGGCCCAAATGTTTACGTTCCATGATGTCAGGTGCGTTCCAGTACCACAAAACATTAGACTACAGCGCTATAAATAGCCAAAATATAACCCGACCAAGTGAAATTGCTTGTTAGTTTCGTATTACACGCATGATAATTTGAATTGATTGAATTTGGGAGTATTTTTTTTTATTGAATTGTCGTTACGTGTCTTGGTAGAAATTCTTTGTTAACAAAAATTATAGCTTCTCGTGGCGCGGACTATAGTATATTGCATGTTGTTGAGAATGAGATCTCGGGTCGGGCAAACTGATCTTGGGTTTTTCCATCAGAAACTTTCAATAGCAGCCACGGAGTCTAGATTTGGACGGCAATAGGCTCACCCCTTTTTTTTCGGATGTGACATCATCAAATGACTCCTCCCGCTCTGGGCGGAGCGGAAGGGAGTTACAGACTTATACTGACTGAAACCGATCCATGTTCCTTCTTAGCCCTTTGTGTTCCAGGGCCGCGGTATCTCTTTCAAACAGTCCCGCAGCCCCCGAACAGTCCCGCAGCCCCCGAACAGTCCCGCAGCCCATAGGCTCACCCCCTATTACATGGGATATAAAACATTACTGGCGAAATGTGGGTGTATTATTAGGTACACCTCTGCCTAACTCATTGTGGTACACAGCCTAATAAGAAATTCCCGAAATCTTACGACCAGTGTCACACTTTTGGCACAAACACATACCGTTTTCAAAGAAAAGTTAGGCCTGAATTCTTGTCACGCCGACAGTCGGTTGCGTACGAGTATACATTGAGGTCTGTATGGCACCATACTCCGACGCTGACGTCAACGGCGACCGACAGCCGTATTTTGTTCTCGCTGACGTCACGACCGACCGTACGCGACCGGCCGTCAGCGCAACAAGAATTCAGGCCTTAAAACGTTATGACGATAATATTGATGATGAATTTCATTCTATTCGCATGGCCATGTCCTAAGTCCTATCTTTATGTAACTCTTTGTGTTTCACCTAGCGCGGTAATTAAATATTCACGCAAAGAGAGGTTCCGTCTATTTTTAGCAGCCTTCCGTTTATTTTAAGCGGCGCGTTTAGTCTCATTACGCCGCGTAGTACGCCGGCGTGGGCTAACATAATATAAGAGAAAACCGTGATGTTTGCTTGGCTAGAGATTCTTTCGGTTTTATAACTTTGTAACTATTTTCCCTCGGCGTGGACTTTCCATGTTTTGTGAGAGTCTTTCTATTGCTGTGTTGAGTGAAGCTGCTCAGAATCGTGAACATAACATCAAACTTGTTTAACTGAAGAGAAAGGCAGAGGTACATATAGCACATAAACATTAGATCATTATGTTTTAGGCACATGTTATAAGAGATCAACAACCGAAGAGTCTGTACACAAAGAAGGTCAATTTTATCTTCGATTAAACATTCTCACATTTAAATCGACCTCCTATAATCTTATTACCTGCAATAACGAAGTATTCAGAGTAGTCTGAATACACGAACCATCACAATAATTAGAATAGCCCACAAACATAAATCTAATATGATCCGGCTCAGTAAACTGTGGGCCAGCGCCCTCTGGGATGTAGAACAAACATAATCCGGGCTTGTGGCAGCATGCCAATTGGGCTGCTGCCGCTATCAATAACTAATAATGGTAGGCTGTGGAGCTGTGGTAATCAGTTCCGTGGGGCTATGCTGCCCTGGATGGAGGTTTGGGAACGTGGAAATATTGCTGATTAGTGTACCTTTAACAATTGATTTTATACGGAATAGAATTGTGAAAGGGACAATGAAATAAAGAATTTATTTTCATAGTAATCGAGCACAGAACTATTCTTATTACATTGAAGGCATGAGCATTGATCACCACGCTTGCTCAACGCGGGTCGACAATTAAGGACTTCTATGAATCGTACAAAGTATCGCTTTGCATCCTAGTCAAATTCAAAGAGGTATCTATGTTAATTATTCTCGAGCCGAATCGATAAAAATAGGTAGGTTTTTTTTTCTTATTTATGGAAATCCATAAGTGTAAACCACCCGTGTAAAAACACGCACACGCCTGTGCGTGGCCGGCTTGTAACTGACCCTATAACCGTGCCTTCACACACAATTAAAAACACACAGTGAGAGACTTTTGTGTTATTCTGAAATACTGATAGACAGTAGCAAAGGAAAAAATTTTGTAACAGGTTTAAGCCGGTCCGGTGTGTATTTTTAATAATGTTTGAAATAACCATAAATCGAACCATTTGCACTTTTAATCATTTTTGGGCAATCACGTCCTAACTGAATTACCTACATTGTTTTACTTTTGGTATAATAGTCTCCAGGGCCCCAATCCTGCTATTGCAATAGTGTCACAATGGTCTATCATTGATCTCATAATTGTTAATTTTGACAAGTTTGGTAATCTACATATAAAGGCGTCATTATGACTTTCTAATGTTCAACCACTGACACTCAATTGAAAGAAATGGCTTTAAATAGTAGTCTCGTACATAATGACAAATGAATGACAGACTTACGCGGTGTGGGCGCGTTCTTTGAGGCGGCGAGCCGCCCACTACCTGAACGCGCCCCAGAAAGTGGTAGCCGTGAGAATGGTCCGTGGATACCGCACGATCGCCCGCGAGGCGGCGGGCCTGCTTGCCGGATTGCCGCCATGGGATCTGGAGGCGATAGTCCTCGCGCGCCTACACGAATGGCGCGCGGAGGCACTACGCCGGGGGGAAACTCCGCTGCCGCGGCAAATCGCCGTTCAGCGGACAGACCTCCGGCGCGATCTCATGGCGACATGGAGAGAGCGACTGTCGCAACCCCGTGCAGGGCACGCCACGATAGTGGCGGTAAGTCCCCTCTTTGAGGAGTGGCTTGAGAGGTGCCACGGCGCCCTCACCTTCCGCCTGACGCAGGTCCTCACCGGACACGGATGTTTCGGGAGGTACCTGCACCGAATCGGGCGGGAGGAAACGCCCGGGTGTTTCCACTGTGAGGATCGACCGGATGACACGGTGGAGCACACGGTGGAAGTCTGCCCTGCGTGGGCGGAGCACCGCCGTGTCCTCGTAGCGGCGATCGGCGGCGGCGACCTCTCGCGTCCGGCCCTGGTTCAATCCATGGTCCGGAGCGAGACGGAATGGGAAGCCGTCACCTCCTTCTGCGAAGCAGTCATGCTGGCGAAGGAGGTGGCGGAACAAGAGAGGGAAAGAACCTCTCTTCCCGGCCGCCGCGGGAGACGCACCGGGCGTCGGGGGCCACGTGGTGGCTACCGGCCACCGTAGATGCGGGCCTGTGGACGGTTAGCTATGGGCTAGCTAGCCGTCCGTCCGTCTAGTGACGACAGGCCGTGTCGACGGCGCGTTCGTGTTCCACGCGCGCCTCAAAGAGATGTCAGCAGAAGAGAGGGGCCCGCAAGGGCCGAAGCCTGCCGGGGTTGCGGGACTGTTCCAAAGAGATACCGCGGCCCCGGAACGTAAAGGGCGAGGAAGGAACATGGATGGGTTTTAGTCAGTAAGAGTCTGACACTCCCTCCCGCTCCGCCCAGAGTGGGAGAAGTCATTTGATGATTTCCCATCCTAAAAAAAAAAAAAAGACTTACGCGGTACTCTGCCAACATTAACACAGTTCCTTTGAGAATTGGACCGGAAATTTGGAAACTTTAGCAGATTTATTAATTGTTTAATCGAGTATTGTAATTTGCATTGATTATTTATGTCTTTTGTGAGAACCTCCTGAATTTTGACTAGGATGCAAAACTTAACCTTTTATAACCAAGTTTTGCCACGATAATATTTTAGTCCTTCAAAGATATAAGTGATGACGAAAATAAACTTTAAAGTACTTAACATAAAAGCTACACTGAGATGGAGATGCTACGCTGGTCTGGCGGAATTTCAAATTGATAAAATAAGAACCGAATATATCCGTGGTACTTAAAAGCTTAGTGAAAACCAATTGCGCACACGTACGGACGCACGTGTACGGACACGTGATGAGACGAGATATTAACATGACTCATGAATATAGATGAAGAGGGAAAAAGAGGCCGTGAATGACCACCATTATCCTGGATATACAATAAACAAGTTACATTAAATTAAAAAAATTAAAAACCCCCGACACATAATAAGGTCATAATTTCAAGGATTTTTTTTTTACTTACGGTAGTTCTATTTAGTAGAAATCGTCAACGACGTCGAAATATCGGGATCTTAAAATAACAAATAATCACGGAAGTTTTGACTTATATAAATTGAAATAATAGTTAGTTGAGAAAATGTGTGCTCTACATGAGATGCAAGACTGATGATAAAAAAAAAAAAACATAAAAAGGGTCGTATAGAATCTATGTACGATCACAAACGGCTTATCTAATACTGAAACGTTAGGTATCCAACAATACCTTTTTTCATTACGAAACCATGTTATGTCACATCTGTCCACACGTATCGAACGATGAAAAGCTTTTTCATTAAAATATCGTCAAAATTTCAAAATGTACGCACAAAAAAGGGGTACATCATTCATAAAATTGATTTCGTTTCGATAAAGTCAATCTAGACTTTTTTGTTAAGTACACAATTTGTTTCGGTAGGTATTCCATTATATGATAACCAAAAGAAAAAAAAAAATGTAATCTTTGTTAGTTTAGTCATGGCAGTTTCTGTTTCTTAGATAAATCTCTATCAGATGTCATCTCATTTTTAAAACAATCCATTTATCTTTTCGTTCGTAGAACTGACGAAAACAAGGACAAGGTTCTCAAGTCATCACAATCATATCTACAAAACCTACAAATATTTTTTGAATAATCCGCCCAAATGTTTATTTAATTGTAACTTGGTATTATTACTACCCAAGCTTAGCATAATTTCTCCAAACACAACATATTATGATTATATTACCTTATTTACGAACACAGAATCTAACATGTTAATACAAATGGAATCCTAACATGTTTTCTAAAAAAAACACGACAGCCTGTGCCGAGCCTAGAGGAATCCTACAAAAAGCTAAAAGAATATTGCTTTGAAAAGCAGCTGAAATATTAAATAGGTACGACTTGCGCTGGGCTGGGGTGGTTTGCGGTCTGGTTGTAGTGTGGGTAGACGAGCGATAGGATTTATGTAGTAACCATATTGCAACGAGATTCAAAATCAATGTGATTTTGATAAAAATGCAAAAAAGAAATCATAAAAACGACGTAAAATTACTGTGAAACCAGCTTTGTTGAACGCGATCGCTGCAAATTCAAAAGGAATGAAAGAACATCGACGAGTAAATCCTTACTTACGCAGACATCATCTATTGTTGAATGATTGGAAAAAATACGTATTCAGTGTACCTTATTTCACTTGTCATGAACATTTGAATACACTGAACGACGTTTTCGATAGTTTTGTTTTATTTTATTTTTTTTTCAACTTAAAGTCTCAATACAGGTTATGTTAATTTTGTACCATTAAACCAGACATGGTTTGTATTGGTACTCACATCGCTAAAACAGCACTGCTTAATCATTACTAAACAAAATCATTAAAAATGTAGGGTAGGGGGGGGGGGGGGTTGGTAATAATCCATAAAATTACCGAAGTAGCCGCGTCGACAACAATTTATCGCAATAAAGTTGTCTACAAGTTGCCAATCTACTTCAACGCCACTTCATCTCTATTGAAGAACCTATTTAATAAAAAAAGCTAGCGGCTCGATTGTAGTCCTCACCCACTTCTCCAGCCGTTTGTTACGAGACTTTATATTGTTCTTCAGCTTTTATAGACAACTATAGACGCTGTATATTGTTTTTTTATGTGTTTTATCGACTGTAAGCTTGAATATGGGTAAGTACTCTTTCTGACGGGATTCAAGTGACTTTGAGAATAATGGAAAAGGGTTTTGTAAAAATACACATTTGACCTCGTTTCAGGTTTACTTTAGCTCAGAAAAGGTATTACAAAAGGTATTGTTTATAAGTTTGAATGAGGGGGAAGGCCTAAAAAGCTATGGATGACCTGTGAGAAAGGTGATAACATATGGCCAAAAATGGGATGATGATAATGATAAGATGACGTCTAAAAGAGAAGTATGGAAGAAAAGACATGCTGGACTGAAGAAAAAGAGACTACCACCACTACCACCACCTACCCACCTACCACAGCTTGTCTCTGCATTACCTAAAGTTTGACTGGTAGAAAATGCCTATGACATTAAGGTCTATGTTCAACGAAAAGATAACAGTCTGATTATCTAAAAACAGCTATCACAGTGACCTGTTCCCATACAAAAATGTGTTTTAACAGCTGTTTTTAGATAATCAGAGCGTCATCTTTTTAACCGACTTCCAAAAAGGAGGAGGTTCTCTATTCGACTGTATGTATTTTTTTTTTTTTTTTTTTTTTTTTTTTTTATGTATGTTACCCGATTACTCGAAGACGCCTAAACCGATTTGAAAAATTATTTTTTTGTTTGAAAGGGTATACTTCCAAGTTGGTCCCATAGTCGCCAAGTCGGGATCTGATGATGGAATCTTGGCGAAATCGAGGGAACTCTTCAAATTTTATAGGATAACGTACAGCAATTTTTATATTTTCTACAACAAGTGAAGCATTTGCGTTTGATAAGAACCATTCTACCATCAGATCTGATGATGAAGCCAAGAGTCACGGAACTCCATAATGAGACAATGTATCCTAGTCGTGTTTGGGCTTGTTGTAATTGTAACGGTATGCACTTTCCATGTGAACCACTAAAAAGTGAAAAATAAAAACTTTTTTGCAAAAAATAAAACCGACTTCAAAAAGAAAAAGTGAAAAATAACTTTAGCTTCTGAAGTCGGTGACAAAAAAAATTAAATCAATCATACAAACGTCACCGACTTCAGAAGCTAAAGTTATTTTTCACTTTTTCTTTTTGAAGTCGGTTTTATTTTTTGCAAAAAAGTTTTTTTGTTGAACATGGACCTAAGTCCTCTGTACTTTTGTGGTTGATGTGTTAAATAAATTAATACTCGTAAATAAGGGTTAGAGAATCATGACGATGAAAATGTTACTCACAAAATAATGTCTAGGTATTTCTGCAGAGACAGCTTCTACAACTAAGAACCAATAACTAATATTAATTTCAACGTCCTAAATATTTTTTATCATTATTAAAGTAATCTACAAAAACCTCTTTGCATTTTAAGAAATTCGCAACAGCTCGTCAAAAATTCAAAATGCTTTCAAAGAATATTTAAAGCAAAGGACAATCAGACGGTTGCATAATGTTCTGAGAACTATTGCAGGAGTTCTCACAGAACATTCCGACAGTGGTCGGTGCAAGCTTGTGCAATTTATGTACATTTAAATGGAATCTCCACAGGTAGATAGAAAGGAATACCTTTTAATATTTCCACCGCTATCGGACAGATTGAGATGCAAATTGAGTTGGAAATTGTCCTTGGATTGAGTTAGAATGTTTTTTGTCGAGATTTTATGGTTAAACTAGCCTTTGCTTATGGCTTCGCTCTGGTAGAATTCGATAATTGTCTATCGTTCATCCGTTCTGCAGGCAATGTGCCTTGCCCACTGCCACTTAAGTTTGGCAATTCTTCGGGATACGTCGGTAACCTTGGTTCGCTTGTGAATGTCTTCATTTCTGATTTGATCACGCAAGGAAACGCGTGATCAATGAGTGCAATGAATCTTTGGGTGACTTTAAGCCTTCTGATGAGGCTCATTGTGAGCGACCATGTTTCGGTCCCGTATTTAATCACTGGCAACACACACTGGTCACAGACTTTTGACTTGAGACACTGCGGTAAGTTGGACGAGAAGATACCGTGTAACTTCCCGAACGCTGCCCAGCCGAGTTGGATTCGATGATTGACCTCTTCTCGAAGTTAGATCTACCTAACTGGACCGTGGATCCGCTGGATGCAAGTCGCACGGTCAATGTGGTAACACTTAGGGAAGGCCTAATGCCAGCAGTGGACGTCTTTCGCCTGATATGATGATACGAGTATGTGTTTATTGTGTCATAATATAAATGATAGGTTTTCGTACTGATTTCTTCAAATGCGTTTCGGTTTTGTAGATATTTCGGTTCAAAACGCTCATGGTCTTTTAGCATACTACCTGTATTTATGTATGACTATGACTTGGGTTAGGACATTTTTTTTTTTTTTTTGTACTATAATATTAAGAACAAAAGTCTTAATAATTAATTACGATCTAGCCTAAAAGACTAATAAGCAATTTAACTCTAACTTAATATGTTACGTGATAGAATATGTTAAAACTAAGAATAGTGTTCATTTGCACTTTTACACAAGTCCGTAGCACTTTCTTAGAGTCTAATATAATTTATAAAACACTATGTTCATGTGTTATATGAATAGCACAACATTGTTACTATTACTCATTCACTTTGTACACTACACTAATTCAAAACTAGGTTAGGACATAAGATACAAAAAGTACCGTATCTTGGTAGTAGGTACATTTTCGTGGGATAATATTTCCGACCTACATCTAAATAAATAAATATAGGTAGTAGGAATTCCAACTTTATGTACAAATACCTAAATAATAAATGTCCTCTTCAGCCTAGTGTTTCAAAATAGACGAAACAGAATACAAATGAAAGTTTCCTTTTAGCTTTCAAACCATTTGTTCTGTCCAAATGAATTTTTGAGACGAAATATTTTTCGCAAGTGCTCTCAAACAAACTGTCTGTTTACTTTAAATGTACTGAAATCTTCTTTTATTGTGCCTACTAGCTTTTATTATGAGCTCTAAAAAAAGGCTCTAAAGTACCCGTTTTATGAGATGCCACTTTGTATATTCAATACTGACCCATCGTAGTGTTTGGATATAACATGTTGTATCACTATAAAAGCGCTCTACGTTACCGAAAAAATCACAATGAATCAAAAAACTACGATCGTCAACCGACCGACCGACCGACCGATCGAAACCACGGTCGAATCGAAAAACGTGATCAATCTGACCACGATCAAAATAAAGACAGATCCTTTTATAGATCTGTCTGTTTACAGATTTGTTTTTCAAACTATAAATAATATATTTTACTTTAAAAAGTTTCTAGCTTTCTATTTGGTATGCCTCTGCCTAACCTTTCGGGAATTGCAGTCGTGATATTTTGTTATGTG
The DNA here is from genome assembly GCA_950022955.1 of Xestia ashworthii. Classification (NCBI taxonomy): domain Eukaryota; kingdom Metazoa; phylum Arthropoda; class Insecta; order Lepidoptera; family Noctuidae; genus Xestia; species Xestia ashworthii. The sequence goes on along the minus strand of OX465558.1, from coordinate 23,559,512 downwards.
AAAAGTTTCTCATAAGCCTCAATTCTTGTTGCACTAATGGTTGGTCGCGTACCGTCGGTCGTGACGTCAGCTAGAACAAAACACGGCTGTCGGCCGCCGCTGACGGCGTTGCAGTATGGTGCTACTCGTATACGTATAGAACACAATGTATACTAGTACGCGACCGACCGTGCGCAATCGACCGTCAGCGCGACTAGAATCAGGCCTTACACAACAAGTAAGTAGGTAAAACACAGAAATGGTGTAACAGATACGGATAGTGTTCAGTTCTTCGAAAAATTGATCACTTCATGATGTGGTAGATAATGTTAGGTTACAAAAAGTTAAATAAAGATTCAAGAAAAATAAAAGATGACACTTTGTAGATATTCCTGAAGAACAAAATATAAAGTTTAAATTCATTGTACAGTGTAATACAATGTTGAACTTGTGCTTTGGAAGCTTCCACTTTTCATTGTTTATGTTTTTGATTCATGCCGCCAACACCTTTCAACTATAATAATTAATAAAACTTTCTTTAGTTTTATTTTCATGAAATCATCTAGACTTACGTAAAATAAGAAAACTTTATTTAGAGTTATCCTCTTAGGTAATTAAAATTTAAGTCCTTAAAATAGGGCCTTTAACTTAGTTTTTCATGTTTCAATGAACCTTTTACTTTGTATAACATGGTTTAGTAAGTCTTTTAGAAATTATACGTTTGAATAATGTTCTAGAAGTGAGGCCATTCCCAAACATTTCTGGTTCAATAACCCAACAATGATAATAAATCGCCTGTGTAGTAACACAGATGATTTCAAGGAATAACAAAAGGTTATCAAATTATTCTTAATGATAACTCTACTAATTATACTGACATCATGCTAATTAGCCGAGTCACACAAACAAACAAAAATTCAAATCTCTCGTCTTCATAATATTAGTATAGTAGTACAGTAGTAGTATTTAGATAAACTTATTTTAAAACAAATTTAATTAAAGTTCTAAGTACCTATAATGATAAATGATACTTAATCAGCAAGTAGGTTTTCTGAAACACTTTGACACGTCATTTTTTTTAAACTAGATGTTGTGTGTTGTCCGGTGTTTCGTACCTGACTACTCTGAGAAGAAACAGCCGATACAAACTCAGAGGCTATAGTCTCTTTTGAAGTCCAGACAATCTTGCTTAATACACATGAGGACTATACAGATTGTGTCTGAGATGGTCTTTTGAAGAAAGAACCACACAGATTTGAGTGGACCTGTCCAGTCAGTGCAAGCATTTGTCAGTTATCGTGTAGCTCGACTTATAACTCAAGGAGCTCAACGAAACGACAAACAATACCAAAGAAAGGACATTTGAGTAGGTCGCTTATAGTACTCAAACTGCCAGACAATCGTGGGAAAAAAACAACAAAAAGTGACCCACAAGGTCCTCACATTCACAATAATTAAATAAAATAAATAATAATATATGTCACCGTAAAATTGTCAAACACGTTATATTACAATATAACGTGTTTCTCTCTAGCGATATTGTAATATCTCGAATTATTGTCAACTGAACATACGGAAGTATCTCTGCCCCCATAATCGGGACTTGGGGCACCCCCCCGTTAGGTTAGATAGGTTCCTTTAAATCCTGCACCCGGAAATAGGGGCCCCGCGAAGCGGGGCTCCGTCGACTACGCTTTTTAGGGGAATATGAAGTGTTTTAAGGTTAGGTTATATTAATGGATATTTCTCAGGAATGGTACAGTATCTTTTCATGAGAGTGGTACCACTGGGCAAGGGGGACTCCTCCTTCTCTCCACACCGCGTGAGTTGAATACCATCGCATGCATTTCCCGAAAAGTAATGCGTTTTACTGTAAGCAGTATGTTCATTTGACAATAATTCGAGACTTTACAATATCGCTAGAGATATTACAATATAACGTATTTGACAATTTTACGGTGACATAATACACTACTAACACAGCTGATCTCTTAATACCAATTTTTTTTTTAACGAGTTTCCGATAGCTTAAAACGCAATACTTATTATGTAATGTAATCTGTAGAAAAAAGGGAAATAACTATTTACAAAATATGTTACTTGTTTTTCCAAGGATTTGAGTTATCCTTCAATTTATTTGAAGATAAGAAAGTTACGTTTAGTATTCAAAGATGATTAATTTATTACTTGGACTTAATTAACCGTTTAGACAAGGTTTCTTTAATTGCTCAAAGGCTTTTTTGTTACATAATCGCTCTAATTAAATTCGTCCATTTTGGGAGAGGGAAGCCATGAAAAATCATCTAGCCTACCGGAGCTGATTCATCTGATTGTGATTAATCGAGGATCAGCGCTGGCTGAGAGTAATCCTTTCTTTCATCTCGTTCCACTTACAGCTTCAGCAGATAGGCTTTGTGTTTCGGTCTGAGTGGAAGCGAGCGGCGAGTTAATGGGCTGTTACTGAAATTACAGTTTCGAGTGGTTTGGTGGATTAAGTTATTTTTGGTTCTTTGAGAAAAAAAATGGAACTTGACTCCAAATGATAAGTACTTTGTTTGTTATCTCATGGCTTGCATTGCATTGCTTAAATTGTATAAAAGAAATTGAATGAAAAATACAAAATATTTCTTTTAACGGGGTTCGAGGTAAGTGGGTCGTCTGAGGGGCTAATGTGTCACACTTAATCAATGAGCCAATTAGGTTTTTTTTAGTTCGTCATCATTTGCCAAGCCTAATCCCAACTATGTTTGGGGTCGCCTTCCAGTCTAACCGGATGCAGCTGAATACCTATTACATGGAGCGACTGCCTATCTGACCTCCACAACCCAGTCAGTAACTGGGTAATACGATACCCCTCGGTAAGACTGGTTGTCAGACTTTTTGGACCACTGACTACCTGTAACGACTGTCAAAGATCTACAAATGACAGTCGGGACCAACTGCTTAACGTGCCTTCCGAGGCACGGAGGAAACTCGGTATGTAAGGGTGGTCACCCATCCACAGACCAACCTAGGCAAGCACGGCTTAACCTAAAGATTGGCCCCAGCGGCTGTTATTAATTAGCCACGAGCTCCTCAGGTTTTTTTTTTGTTATTACATTTAATATTTATACCCAATTAAGGCAAGAAACTTCCCTCGCGGACTTTCCTCGGACTTTTCTCTCGCAGGTCTGCTGGAAGAAATTTCTTTTGAAATAAGCAGTACCTTTGTGCTCTTCTATGTTAATATATTGTCCTTTTAAGTATATTGTGTGTACGTAAATAAATAAATAAATAAATAAGAAAGGAAGTGTCTCATGAGATGACGAGTCATAGAGTAGAGTGGAAGAAGAAGACATACTGCACCGACTCCAAAAGAATTGGAATAAAGGCAAGAGAATAAAGATGATTTTATTTTTTATTCTTGCTGCTGATGAAGACTTTTAATATACCGAGTACCTATATGCAACCCTAACCAGTAACATACGAGGAGGTTCTATCAAAAATATCGAAAATAAAATCCTTAACCCACAACACTATTCATATTCAAACCTCGAACCGAACACTAGTGAGTAATGGAAGGTTATCAACTGTAGTACTCACCGTATAACTGCTCTTCGATAAATCACCAACCGTTTAGCCACCACGACACTTATATGACCTCGATACCAAATGAATGTCCGCTGTCGTTCATAAATTGTACTAAACAACTGAACACGGCCGAATTGCTATCAAGGCGTGATTGGCATGTGTGACATGAATGTTTTATATCAGTTATATTCAAATCAGTTAAAGTAAACAACGGGTATTCTGATGAAAGCAAAATATTTAAATACTAGCGGACGTCACGCGGTTTCACCCGCGTAGTCAGGGGGGTGAAACTTCACATTGGTGTCAAACAAAATTTTCATAGATAGTGCTGCCATCCGTGTGTTTGAGAACACAAACTTTTCAACTGTTTGACTGTTTTACAACTGTCATAAAGAGAACAGCTATTTTAGACAACTTGTCAGTGAAGTAAATAGCCTAGCGGTGACACCGGTTGCCTTGTGAATAATAGTTCCCAAGTTCGAATCCGTAGTTAAGAATTAATTTTTGTATTTATTTGGTTGAACAGAAATTAGCAGTGCCATCTAACAGTTGAGGTACACAGTTTTAAAAACGAAAACCAGATTTGCGCAATTATCTTGTATTATGTAGTGTATTATCTACGCGCGTAGTTTTGTGTATTTGTATGCGTCTCGTGGGAGAACGTGGATAAAATATAGCCTATGTTACTCGCTGGTGATGTAGCTATCCATTGCTGTAAGAATTTTTGAAATCGGCACAGTAGTTTTTGAGTTTATTAATTACAAACATACACACACACACAAAAATACATTTTTTTCCTCTTTATAATATTAGTGTAGTTTAGTGTAGATTGCATAGTAAAAAGAAACAGTACAATCATTTTAAAACTAGATGGCGAAACAATATGGAGACTGTCTTTTTGGTCTTGTAGTTGCAATTGCAATTGCTGAGCAAGAGGTCCTGATTTCTTTTCTCAGCCCAGCAAAATGTTATTGAAAGAAAAAATTTAAAATATTAGTTGACTCGCACAGGAGGAAACAATAATACATAAATATGTTAAACTAAATTGGTCCTATAAGAGGTCAAAAGGTATCCCAGCTTGGTGCTGTAACATTTAAAAAATATTACAACGCAGTATTCTAATAGGTGCAAGTGATGCCACGATCAAATAAGAACAAATAAAATAGTGTAGAAAAGAATGAAACAAAAAGAAATTTATCAAAATTTTATGAATTTAATATGAAAATAAGAAGAAGAAAAAAAAAATAATAAAAAAAGTCTACACCCAACGTAACATCAATGTTCGTCTATGACATGAGTGTAACACTGACAAACACAGGGACGCTTACGCAGACATGATTGTTTACATAACATTACGAAAAACAAACATTGCGAAGAAAAAACAAAACGATAATAATTTGTTATTAAGTATGTAGTGATAATGAAACATAATTACTGTAGCTTTCAACAACATTAAAGAACTATACATTAAATAAGCATTAATTAGTACGTGACTTACTAAAGAACAGTCAGAGGCCCAAAATACTCTGACACCAGGTTATGCACTAATCGAATAATAAAGAAAAATACTAAAGGACGAAAGTGAACAATGTGTAATGTCAAAAAAATATTTGACGACCCGGATAGCGTAGCGGTAGTGAGGCTGCCTTACGTTCTTAGGGTCCTGGTTTCGAATCCCGGTAAGAGCAAATGTTTGTGTGATGAGCATGGACCTTTGTTTCCGAGTCATAGATGGTTATATGTATACGAAGTATGTATTTGCAAAGTATATACGTGTACTTTTTTAAAAAGTATATACGTAGTATATCAACTATCTGGTGTCCACAACCCAAGCCTTGCTTGTGTGGAACTAGATGGCGCTGTGTGTAATGTCCAGCGGTGTTAAAAAAAGGCGCTCCCATACCATACACATACACATGATACACACATGGTACATTGAGGTTTTCTTAAAAGATTTTTTCAGTAGTATCGATGGAGTCTGGTTTGTGCTCGGTTGTTGGTAATAGGCTCGTCCCTATTACATGGTATTGACATATAAGAAGCGAAATAGGGTGTACAGTTTTTGACATACAGTTTCAGTAAATTGTTCAAATCGGAATACTAACTAGAAATAGGTATTTATTTATTTATTTATTCAGCTCTTTACAATTTTAACCTAAACTATTTTAACTAATCTTACAGCCAATTAAGGATTTACAATTTAATATCTATACATAGCTAAGAATACAGCGTGTGAAAGTGTGTGTGCCTGAGGAGTTAAATTGGGTGTGTGAGTAATATGTTATAGCGGTGTGTGTGTGTGGCGATTGTCTTTATACCTTCTGTACAACCCCATGTATTTATATATTTCGTATAGATGTATTTGTCAGTTGGTCACATACTGACGTTATTAATTGCTTCCTGAATGTACCTTTCTTAGTATTAAATATTTCTAGATGAGAAAATCTTTTGTTAAAATTATTACTTAGCGTTCTACCAATGACTGAGTTTTGAGCGTAGTTTGTACCACTGTGTGGTACTTCGAATAACTGTGTAGTTCCCATGTTCAAAGTCGATTGACTTAAAGAAACGATAGAAGCCCAATTATTTGTTTTCTAGTTCCGATAATTAGCTCGTCTAAAGAGAGATTTAGCGAACAAACAGACAAATCACTGTGAAGAAATGTTACCTAGACACATAGAGACGTGTTTGGAGCCAACTTGAATCGGAGAATCGGAAAACTTGCGCTGAATCAAAATCAAAGATTCGGTTTTTACACTCAGTATAGTCCCTTGGGATTATTTACGGCCTACACGCGAGGGAAGTCGCAGACAAGAGATATTCATAAAACCACAGAAGGCCATGACCAAGGCAGTCCGTGTAAAAAATCCAGGGCATTCAAAAATTGGAAATACACGTAGTACAAACCCCAATATCCAAATTAAATATGGGTTCCAATTACCTTTATTGGTCATTCTTGTTACTTCTTATGCTCAGTCACCATCAGGAGTCAGGAGAGAAACGGTCATCGATTCTCCGGCTAACGTTTACTTTGTCAATGTTAGTGATGGAACAGAAACTTAATTAATTGCCTTTGACTGACCACCGAGAGGTATCCTCGAAACTCCGGTTGAGTTTGTTTTGGTAGATGCTTCAGTTTGTAACTCGGTAGATTTCATAAGACTCTCCAAGTTTCAAGGATAAAATACAACTTTCAGTAATCCGCTCTCAGCAATGCACATTTTTATAATCACGGCATAGCGGTGTGACTATAGAAGCCTGAACCGACTTAAACTCAGCGGGTTGGATTCAACTGATATTTCAAAAAGACTCATTTATCGTTCTATTCTGAAAATGAGTTTAATTTTATTGCCATACAATTACACAAAAACTAGCGGACGTCACGTGGTACAGTCAACAAAACAGTTAGGTTTACAAGCTAGCAATCTTCTTACTACTATTATAAATGGAAAAGGGTTATAATCAATCTGTTTGCAATTTCATCGAAATCCTTTCGGTAGTTTCTGCGTGAAAGTATAACAAAAATCGATCTTTACAGACTTTTACATTTCTATTAGTCGTTAGAAGATTGCTAGCCTGCATACCTAACTGGTTTGCTGACTGTACTAGTACTAGTACTCAATAAAGACGTGACTTTTTAACGGTCAGAATTTTTAAAATCAGTGTTAGCGACGAACGTCACCAACAAAATGAGTGTAAATAGTTTCTTTGCAACAATAGTGTAGAGTCAATGAAACATGGGCAATAACAGTGACGAATAAATAAGTGCGTCAGTGATTAGAATTATGAATAAACCAAACAGTAATCGCTAGACTCATATCAGCTCGAAAGTGGCATTTTATAGCTTTAATTTAGTAATTCGTTGAGATCCAGGTAGCCTAGGTTGTGACCTAGGCCTGGATATAGTTTTTTTGTTTAACTTAGCCCTTCAGGAAAGCCACTTATCTAGAATATGACGGTCTTAACGCAACTGTCTTTGTTCAAAACGTGTAAATTTTTGACCGACAGTTGAAGAATCGTTACAGGCTGGATAACGTAGACACGTAAAAGTAAATAGTAGATCTCAATTATAGGTCATATAACCTCCTCGTTTATGGCACCCTATATACTTACAGTATCAACGCCAGTTTTCGTGTATTTTATCCTGAAAGATCCTTCCCAAGTTTTGGAAAGTTGTGTTCTAATTTAGTAATATTTCTTTAATGTCAATAAAGAACAGTATATTTTTCATGTTAGTAGATAGATAAAACTATGTATAATTCTTGTGACATCTAAAATGTACTTAGATTTAAGCTCAGAATTATAACATCACAGAAAACATGTAAATATTGATTTGAAAAAAAAAAAAAAAAAACAAAACGAAAAACAGGAAGCGATTCGCGGGTCTCGTTACGGTCAAGTTCCGTAGTACGATAGTAAAAATAGAATTTAATACAATTGTAGCCATCAGTACGGCAAATATTATATTATAAAGTGAGTAGGTAAATCAAGCAGTAAAAAGTAGTGCGCGAAAGTCATGAAGAAGTTTCGAATCGTTTTCTGAAAGTTATGAAACTTTATCAGTGTTATTATTCCCAGTAACCCTTTTCCCTAGTAAAATCGACTGAGGTTGCCTGAACCTACAAGTGTAGGACGTCAGCGCCGTCTAGATTCGAAGATTATGTGCGCACAGTTACAGTATAGGCAGAACGTCAGGTAGGCACACATATATCCCCGCGTCTGGCGATCACGCCCGTCCGGCACAATCAGTCAAATAGTTTTATAGTTAAATCTTAACAGACGCACAATCAAACAAAAAATCAAATCTTTCCTCTTTATATGTATATTAGAAAAATCGATACAATGGACTAAAAACTTCATGGACACACTTTCAATCAAAGTATTGTTACATGGATATTTTGATATGGTCACTACACGTACAAACAATGGCGTAACAGTACCAGAATTGAAAAAAAAAATTATACAAAAACACAGAACCAACATGATACTCGGATATCCAAGCGAGGGAAGCTAACCGAATTATTTTGCAACGTGCGATGATTTACAAACAGCGCGGGAACTAAGTTTGCATCGTAAACAAGTCGTATGGAGCATGTGTGGGGACATGTCATGTGCTATAAACTACTGTTGCCTAATAATTAACTGGGATTTACATTTTGTTTACATTAGGAATTCATTACATAACATAACGCCTGTAACCCCTGAAGGTTTGGGCATAATTATGTGTACTTAGTAGAATGTTTAAATCTTATAGATTGGTTGCTATTGAGGAAAACAAAAGGAATATGTAGAGGAGCTAATATTGTGTCTTAAAAAAAAAAAAAAAAAAAAAAAAAAAAAAAAGGTTCAATGTCATTTGTCTGCAGCCAGTCCTCGATTTGTCCGTATCAGTTTGACTAATACTTAACTAAACAAAAGCAAAAGCTAGAAAAACAAATGAAAAGCATCGTCATGAATACTTTTCATTTCTTTTTCTCGTTTACTCTTGTGTCGTCAGCCATTTTGGATTTCTGTTACCGTTGTAAGCTATCTAACGTAGGCTATCTGAGATACTAATGTGTTTCGGATTACGATAGATCCGAGGCCACCTGATTTGATTGAATCTGGGTCTACTCCGGGAGTTTCCAGAGCAGCTCCCGAAATAGAATAGATCTCGATATATAGGTTGGTAGATAGATTCAGTTCTCTCTTTAATCAATTACGGACAGATATTACAAGTAGTACCTTCACAGTTATAACTGTAAAGATACTACTAATTGTAAGTACATATTTCAGATTACAGTCATTTAAAACATCAAAAAATTTGTTTGGGGTCAACCTAAACATTGATGAATGGGTTTGAATGATGATTTGTGTAGGTGTCGAACTCGCAACCAATTATTATCTACAGAATAATAATATCTGCCCTGAAAACCCCTATACTACCCCACACAGCCCCACAGCGCAATAAAATATGAAATAAGTGAACAACAATGGTTTTATAAAAGAAAATAGAAATCCTATTAAAATTAAATTTTACTTCACTTATAACTTTCAGTTCAATGCGTCCAGAACTTGCCACTATACTTTACTCAATACTGTTCGCACTATTTACTTTTATTTCTACAGAAATTCACTCTCAATTAAACTTCTATACTTAAAGACTTCAAAATAAATAATGTTGGTGAATTTTTGACGGTATTATTACATGTTTAGTGCTGATGTTTAGTGTAATGGGACAGAAAATAGATATGAATCAGAACTTTGACGCTGCGTTTGAGCACTCATGTTTTTATTTTATAGTAAAAGCTTTTGCAGTTAATGAGCCAGTTTATTTGATGGTTTTTGAAGTAACACAGTGAATGACAAACTTACTATTAAATTGCTGAGTATTTTTAATGGAATTTAATTTTACTTGTTTATTTTAATTTTATTCAAAATGCGGTATCATAAGTCATGAGGTATGTATAGATTACCATTTTCAGTAACCCTTTCGATCATACTTCATTCTGTAATGAAATATATTCTATTACATCGGCAATTTCAAGGCTTCAGGAACGCTGTTTCGCTGCAGTAGTAGGTAGGTGCGGTTATAGTCCTTCCCCCTATGAGTTACGACGTCTTACAAAGACTTAGTACTCCAACTCTTACAGTGTGCTATCACTACAAGCAGTAACACAATAAACGCAAAACTTCCCGTGCGGTCTCTCGGACCACGAAACTGAACAACTTTTGTTCAAAAAGATCTCGTATTAAGAATGTACTTTCTCTAAAAACTGAAACGATCAGCTGATCAATATGTATAGTAAAACTAATTATTATTATGTTACAGTACCTATAAGAGCCCACCTCACCGTTTACAAGCTAGGCATTGTAATTTAGTATTTTAACCTAAGAAAATTATCATACCGAACAAATAATCTATAGTTTAAAAGTCAAACGACGTTTACGACGTCTTAACGATCATATTTCTCAGATTAGTATAAAGTTAAACGATGGCGTACATCAAAGTTAACGACTATGTTGTTTACAATAATGACAATGCTATCAAGATTAATGACAGGCACTTGTCATAAATCAAGAATTTTAATACATTAAAGGTGGACGCACACCTATCCGCGCCGAAAGAATCGAATTTTAGAATTACTTGTATGAACCTCGCACACTTAGGTCCATGTTTACCGAAATGATAACAGTCTGATTATCTATAACCAGCTGTCACTGTGACATATTCCCATACAAAAATGTGTTTTAAACAGCTGTTTTTAGATAATCCGGCTGTCATCTTTTGGTGAACATGGACCTTATTATCCATGTCGAATCGGACGAATAGATGACGTCATACGGATGAGAAAAAACTCTTTCAGCGCGGACAAGTGTGCGTCCACCTTTATAGTGTGTATTCATGATTGAAGTCTATGTTCTTTATTTATAATTATTTTAGGCATTCTATTACTCTGTCTGATTTATATGCCTGCACAGTTTTATTATTTTTAGGTAAAAAATAATTGGCTTTTATAAAAATAAACACAACTTTTGTGAAACCCTTCAAAGTAATTACGAAAATGAAACCTGACAGTGAAGATTCATGATATCCAATATTTCTATGTAAAGCCAGACAGATTTAAATAAATTGCCAATGAAAAAATAAATGTTTTAGCTTAAGCACAGCATTAATAAACAAGTAACCATCAATTATTTATTTTTAATATACTTAAGGATCGATTTTATACCCAAATCACCTTCTAAAAATATAACATATAGATTGGGAACATTTCATGAATTTTAATGGGATAATAAGGTCAAAGGGAGGTCAATCGAGGTCACTTTTGGGTCAAACGAAATCAAAATATAATGCAATGTAAATGTAATTCAAGTGGACGTTATTAGATTTGATAGCACTGTACTGGATATTAAAAAAGTGTAGATTTTAATACATATTTTCGTAAAATATGAGTTTCGATTGCGTTTTGACAGTTTATTATTTTATTCTTAAAATCATTTCACATGAATGAACCTGATAAGAAAAACAAGTACTGATTTTTTACCAGCGGTGCTGGTATTCTTTTACAGAAGGTTAAAGTAGAGTATCTTCACCTTTTAAATATTTGATGTAAAATCATAACACGTCCCAAAAACATAAACCCACTTAACCACAAGAGAAAGCTTTCAATGTATGACAGTAAAACTAGTCAAAAAATAATAATGAAATTCCAACCACGATACAACTCAGCAAAAGTAACTATCTTCATTTCAACTGATTAAGATGCAGACACCAACTCGACACGTAGGATAACCCCGATAGCATCAACTTTAGAGAAAGAATAAGTATTGTGGTAAGCCTCTGCAATAACTGAGTCGAGACTCAGACGTCCTATTCTAATCCACCATTCTGAATCCAACTGGGAACAGACGTGACTGATTTTCAGATGAACCTTTTTATCCATGGTCTTTAAAATCATCTGTGCTTGTTTATTTCTAAAGGAGATAGTTTTTTTTGGGCCCACCAGGTCATTGCATTTATTATTCATAATAACACCAAAAAAAAGTAACCATTTTACTATGGTAGTAAACGAAATATTACGTAGAATTGAAAACGAAATCTTAAAATCAAAATAAATAAGCTATGTTATGATATTTTATTGCGAGTCAAATCATTCCTGTTTTGGTCAATGTCATTTGACAGCAAATACTTACGTGAATAGGGGCGTTTTTTTTCTGTTTACTAAAAAAAGTACGGTACCTACCCGTTGGTAATCATATTTGCTATAATTATTATAGAATCAGAAAGAATATAAAAAAAAATATTATTAAACTGTGAGCATTTTTAATGCTATTTTTAAAGGTTTACACTAAAATCGCATAGATGGTTTAAACTATCAACGTGGCACGGAACGTTATGAACCCACTTTTTTAGTGATTGACAGACAACTTCATTATTTTGACATTTACTTTTTCTGTTTAGTGTTTTTGCAGATTTTTCGCATTTATTCCGTTTAGAAAATGCTTAGCTAATTTAACCACTGGGATCTAGAGGTTATAAGGAACAAATCAAAGTATGTTGTGTTGTATGTTGTTGTGTTGTGTTGTGTGTTGTTGTTGTTGTATTTATGTGGGTGGCCTAGTCCCCGAACAAGAAAAATTGTCTCCTTTCATAATCTAAATAAAGACGTATGCCACATTGGGCATCCGCTTTATGATGACATTATTGTAAACGATGAATGAAACAAAAATTATGTCAGCTGTTTGGAAATTAAAACATAATAAATTGTTTGTAAAGGATTATTCATTCAACTGAAAATTAATTCTCATTGCTGTAAATATATTGACACGTTTATTAAAATTTGTTTTTAATTAACGTGGCAATATAATTTTGATATTTGTGATAAAATGTTTAAAGGAAATCTAGGATATTTTAATGCCATGGAATAGTCAACACGCAGAGAGCAAACAGGTTTTCTTTCTTTCTTTTTCGTGTTGGTTGGTGCCTAACTTGGTTTCAGAGTTTTAAGAAATATCTCTCGGGCATGCTGGCTTGATATCTTCACGATGTTTTCCTTCACCGAAGCAAGTGATAATTACGCACATGAATTTGAAAACTCAGAGCGTTCTCTCTAGGGTTGGAACTCGAGACGTAGCTACGAGTACTTGGCAGTCAGAAACGTCACACCGCACTGGCTATCACCGCTAAAGAGAATACAGTGATTGATGTTCTATCTTTCTTGGCATTAAACGAGGAATTTGCCCTGCGTCAAGACAAAGATCAACCAAGCCAAGGTTCATTACTAAACAATAATCTGTATACTCCTCTGAGAGACAAACAAGCTGTTTTCGTCCAAGAGGCTGTCACAACAATTCCGGGCACTCAAAAACTTTAGGCCGTAAACAAATGAGTTCAGAAGATTTATTATCTTATATAACGGAGTGGAATCGTAAAAATTGCCTATCTCAACGTATTGGCAACAAAAACATAAGATTTTTTTATTGGATATAAACTAAAGCTATGCTGAAAGCTTGAAAGATAAGTTACAGCACTGAAATGTTCAGGTCACCAAATAATATTGAGTTTAAAAATGTAATCAGGTTTTATGATATGCTTCATTTAAGATTTTAGACACCTTTACGTACTTTCATGCTGAAAACAAACAGGCGATCAAGTATTTTAAAAATGACACGGTTAAAATTGCTGTAGCGTTGCCAATGAGCGGTTATAAAAAACCCTTTTCATATGAGCTGAAACATCATTTTACTAAGCTTTATAAAAAATAACGATTTTCATTCTGGCTGAAGCCAATATTGTGAAAAGCTGATTAAACGGTCATTCCCAATCTCTCTTTTCACAACACACGCAACAAATTGGTGAAAATCACCTCACGATGACGTAAATTAAAGCTTTAATGTTTTGACCTCTCATTTGGACTAAGTAATTGGATTTAGTAAACTGCCTGACAAGTTGTGAATTTTGATTAATCTACGAGTACAATTTATCAAAAAGAGATCGTTTCCTTTTACCCTCATTACGTAATTAATAACATTTCTTTTTGCGAGATGGATGCAAAATAAATAATGAGGCTTCTTAAAAAGGAATACTCATACCTGAGTTCGCAAAGGCATCTTTCCTGCCACTTAATAATCACTCTAGGGACAAGATCATTCACATTTCCTCCGTCAGCCCAAAGTATCGTGAACTTGGTGAATCCCCGGTGGAAAAATCGGGCTTCCGTTTCGGAAGTTGTAGACTTCAAAGGCTCAGAAGGCTCAAAAGTAGCCAACTAAGACGGGAAAAGGTCATGAGTCTTCACGAAGATTAATTTATGACGATCACTTTGATACTGTAATTAAAAGATCTTTTTTTTTTCAGGACTTTTTAACAAGTTTCATAATGAAGTCACTGGGGAACGAGTTTTGCCAAAAAAACGTAAATTAGTCTTTAGTTGTTTGCTGTCTGGTAGCTTAGTTTATTATTGAGGCTTCTGTTCATGAAGGCTAATAATAAAGTTCACAGTTTTTTACTGAAAGCAAAGTTGTTAGCAAAATGAGGGTTTACTTATCGGAAACTCTTGTTCGTTCAGCTGCGGTTAAAAAATGGCTTTCGTTTTGAAATTGTTTATATTTTTAAAAGTTTCTTGGTTTTATAGAAAATCAAGCTTCACAATAATATTACCTTTAAACACAATTTTACAGCTTAAATAAATAAGCGAGCTTAACCCATAATAAAATTGTAAATATCTTTAAGAACACTGCTGTTACACAATGAAATTGAAATAAATTTTAAATTACTTAATTATTATGAGTCAATCAAGAAATAATAATTACAATCAACTGTCGGTTTAAACTGTTGTTGGAACTACAACTGGATTATTTTCAACGAGAACTTTGTACAGTCGAGGACTTTAATTCATGAGCCACTTGCCACGATTCATATTCCTCGACTGTACTGGCACGAACTGTGTAAATAAATCTTTGTAAAAAGTCTATTGAAAAATACAACAACAATAATATCATTAGTTGTTCATACATCAACGCAATACAATTTGAATGGATAAATGAAATTTGAGTTAGAATGGGTCATTACTTCTGTTATCAGCAACACCCAACTTGCAACCTTATTGTAAGATGAATAAAGGTTACTGCCTACGGAGACTACCAAATTAGGAACTTCATTGTGGTGGTTCAAACTTCGTTTGAAACAACAATAAGTTCTAATCGAGTACTAACGAGTACGTCAGTCACTGCGGGCCGAATAGTGCAAAATGAGTGGTTTCGTTCGAATTACAAAAAAAAACATTGATTGGACTAAAAAATAAAACACTATGATGCTAATATGTTGCTTGTAGAATTATTTGCCAAAAAATCAGAATGATCGCATGTATTTTAGTATAGTATTTACTCGTTAAGAGTTTTTTTAGAGATAAGTTCATGATTTTTTTTATCGAGTAAAATTAATTGCAATATTTTTTTAAATCACTATCATACTAGCATACATCCTGAAAAACATCACATATTTTTCTGCTTTGTTTGTTGCAGTGACTAATAAACTTTCAGGCATTATAAAACTCGCGTTTAGCTCTTGTAGTCGCATTAATTTAACTGGCTAAGTCAGTGGTAACAACTGATCGTCATCATTGGGCCCTATCAGAATATCAGCGCTGTGACGTTTTTTTTTAATGTTACAGCACCATGCTGAGATAGGAGCCTTTTGGCCTCGTACAGGACGAGTTTCGTTTCTTTTAATTTTTAAAGATATATTTGTTTTTTCTGTGTAAGTTTTATTTGTAAGTTTTATATTTACAAATAAAACTTTTAACGTTTTATGCTTTTTCTTTCTTCTTTCTTTCTTTCTTATCATTATCTTCCAGTCCTTGTCCCAGACATTTTATCTATTTTGTTTAGTGGTCGAAATGGGAAAGGCATGAGATGGGACGGAGCCCATTCTAATTCGAGGTTGGCGCCACACGTTTTGTTCTTTTATTTTCCCCAGTAGCAGAAACTGATCGGCTACCTTATCTTACCGTCAATAGAGATCACTATGATTTGTCCACAGATAAAAATAACTCTGTTAGAAATGCATGTTTCAAAACTTCGAAATATTTAGTAACACTAACCACTCGAAATCACGAACTACTATCTGATTAATTTCGTTGCGGGATCCAAGACAGTTCAATTCATTCTCTCGAACTTCGTCGAGCATCGAATCATACTCGAAAATTTTTAAAAACTCTTGCAAGATAGCCAAGTCTCTTTTCATTAGCAACAAGATAAAATCAGCCGATAACAAAATAAAGACGGTTTGGAAAATTATCAACAGTGAGACTAATAGATCTAAAAAACCAAGTAATGACATAACACTAGAGACCTCACTTGGTCTCGTGAGTTCTAATAATGAAGTCGCTCAAGAATTTGTAAATTTCTTTACCAGTATCCCACTTAAAACTACTGAAACCTTAAATTCCTCTCCATTGCTCTCTATGGATTTATTGAAGGCGAACGTTTCAGCCTGCTCAAATGAATTTAAATTTCAGCATGTAAACCCCATGACAATCATAAAAGCTTTTAAGCAAATCAAGATCAAATTAACCGAAGATCTATGGGGTATGTCTATCAAAGCTTGTACCTCAATTGTTGAGACTGTAGCGCCGTATTTAACCTCAATATTTAATTTGTGCGTGGATCAAGGGGTCTTCCCGGATCTAATGAAATTCAGTAAGGTAATACCGCTTTTTAAATCGGGGGACACTAAAGACACCAACAATTATAGGCCCGTATCCGTGTTGCCGTCAGCAAGGTGTTTGAAAAGATAATGCTCGATCAAATGCTTAACCATTTTAACACCAATAAAATCTTACACGAACAGCAGTATGGTTTCACCAAAGGACGTTGTACGACTGACGCCGGTGTCACTTTATTAAAACATATTTTTACTGCGTGGGAAGAGGCACAAGATGCCATAGGAATCTTCTGTGACCTCTCGAAGGCATTTGATTGCGTAAATCACGAAACCCTGATTTTGAAGCTTGAGCATTACGGTTTAGGTAAACTTGCGCTCAGTTTAGTAAAATCATATCTGAATGATAGACAGCAGCATGTACAAGTCAAGGGTGTAAATTCGATGGGTTTAAAAGTAAAAATGGGTGTACCACAAGGTTCGATATTGGGTCCCTTCCTCTTTTTAGTATACATTAATGACCTACCCCATTTATTTAACAACCACCCGCAAATGGTGTTGTTTGCTGATGATACTTCTTTAATATTTAGGATAAACAGACGTGCCACAAATCTTGACGACGTAAATGGCGCCCTACGGCAGGTTTATAATTGGTTTACCGCTAATAATTTAGTACTAAATGGGAAAAAAACTAAGTGCATAAGATTTGCTTTACCAAATGTCAAAAGTAGTGATTGTGACATAGTATTGAATCAAGAGAAACTTGAATTTGTCAATAAAACGGTTTTCTTGGGAATTACGCTTGACCACAGGCTACAATGGGGTCCTCATTTAACATCTCTTGCAAGCCGGCTGAGCTCAGCAGCGTATGCTGTTAGAAAAATCCGTCAATTTACTGATGTTGATACGGCGAGGATAGTCTATTTTAGTTATTTTCATAGTATTATGTCATACGGTATGTTGCTATGGGGACGTGCTGCAGACATCGAGTCTATTTTTATTCTGCAGAAAAGAGCCATCAGAGCCATATATGAATTACGTAGACGCGATTCTCTAAGAGAACTGTTTAAGGAAATTAATATCATGACAGTACCTTGTCAATACATCTATGAAAACATCATGTACGTTAGGAAAAATCTGCATTTATTCAATAAAAGAGGTGACAGACACCACTATAATACTAGAAATAGGGACCAACTAGTTCAGCCAGGTTTCAGGCTTGCTAAAGTAGATTCATCTTTCATGGGGTACTGTTTAAAATGTTACAATAAAATACCTCCCCACATTCTACAACTGAATGAGACAAAATTTAAATCTTGTGTAAAACGCACACTATGTAGGCAAGCATATTATAAGCTGGGGGATTACATTGAGGATAAAAATGCTTGGCTAAATGCTGGTCCTGCTCCGCAACCATAGATGCAAACTTATTGGACAATTATTGTGGTAGCTGCAGATTGTAAAAATATTCTTGCATTGTATAGATTCCATCTCTTAGTATTGTATAATTGCATAACACATGTGTGAGTACCATGTACCGTAAAGCTACCATTTGCATTTAGTTATGTTTCATTGACTTGAATATGCCTTGGTGGCTGAGAGAATGTCATGCTCACTTAAATGTCTTGCTGATGGTGGCGGGTGGGTCGGGTCATTTAGTTCCCTTCAATACGGTTGAATTGAATGGCGCTGATTCATGCGTCATGTTCGTGAACGGGCGCTGTCAGTCGGGACTGGTCATCTCTTAGCTGCCGTGGATCATTTGAATTGCTTTATTTTTAATTGTAGATTTATTTATTTTTACTCTGGACGCTCTTATTGTGCTCTTTCTACATCGTTCTCACATATATGTATAATCTCAACATGAAAGATGTAACCAAGATTTTGTAACAACATTTTTGATTGAAAAGAGTGTCCATGGAGTTTCTTGCCCGTTCTTCTCCATAGAGATCTACTTTAGGGAATGGGCAACTACAGTACTTTCTCAAGTTATTATGCCTTGTGTCTGTGACTGTAGCTTAGCTTTATTTTTCGTTTTATCGACATTCAAAAGTGCCGTGATGGTCTAGTTGAAATAAATGATTTGAGTTTGAGTTTGAGTTTGAGCATCATTGTCTCGACGCTTTTCTGCTGGTCGCCACTGTCGATTCTGACTTTCAAGAGTTACAGTGGTATGGAAATAGGGTGGCGGGTTTGTCCCACAAAAAAAACACCGCACTTGATATACTATAACTCTATCACATCGAACATTAGAAGCCGAATTTTACACGGCACCCATAGACTCGGGCCCTCATGACCCCCTTTCTCTTACAATGCATACCTGGGAGCCCCCGTGCACGTAGCGGGAGAGCGTGACGGATTGCGATCCGACGTGACTTGCACGCTGCACTGGTGGGTAGGAGGTAGTGCAGAGTATTGGCGGTTTTATGTAGGTTCTGTTCGGTTTATTACGGGAAAGCGTGAATTGAAAACTTGCGTGCTAGGTGTTTATTGGAATGTTGGGATCGTTCATGGAAAGAAGAATTATTTAATAAAATATTAATGTAATGGCATTTTAATACAGACATTCGTGGCACTTGTGTTGGTTGAGGGAATCTTTAACGCTCAAAAAGTGCTAATTAACTTTCATCTCAGCGCGTAATTTCAATATGTAACTTTTAAATCCATACAAGTGTTCAGGGATGAAAACGCAGAATGGAAACATAAACGGATATTCAACTCTAACAAGGTTAAATTTAGTTATTAATTCAAGTATCACTGTTGCATTACTGAAATCGAGTAAAAAAGCCATGAGGGCCCGAGTCTTACTAGCCGAAGTCTTTCTAATCTCCCTCTCCGAACTTGTACATCTATAAGCGATCTCATATCACCTAACACCGACTAAGTCCTTCCCCTACCGATGAGGTTCGTGACGGATCGCAGCGCCCTACGTGACCGGTCTACCTGTCGTCTTGAGGAAATTATGGATATTTCCGTGAAGACTGATGGAAAGTTATGGGGGCCGAACAGAAAAGAATTATGGGGGCTTACGGTGTTGGGGGCTTACTCGTAATGAAATTGAGGGTGTGGGGGACTGATGAAATGTTTTTGTTGTGCTGTTAGTGTGATTATGTCTTAAATAAATAAAAAGTAGTATAATATAAATATAAGTTTGGTGCCCGTATAAATCGCTAAAACTAACCATTTTTTGGAGCCTTGACACAGCCACGAGGCGTAGTAGTAGACCCTTTGGAGAAGTTGGAGCGAAAAATTATGAAATAAACGACCGGTCCACAATTAGCCCTGGATCAAAAAATTGGAAGTTATCGCGAGAAGCCTTGCCTTGCTTTCTTGCGTGTAACGGTATCAGTATCTTAATATTATCACACTCTGTATGCTTAGTGCGAGTTTCATACTAAAATTCGAGTAACGAGACGACGTAATCTCGATCTACACGATACAGATCGTGTAGATCGAGTTTACATCGTCGATAGTGACAATCCAGTGCCTCTAAGAAAGTAAGGACCGTTTCGAGTACATTGCTAACATTTGCATGTATAACGCGAGTGCAAGTTACAATTTCGACAGTTTGAATACAAAACACAGTCACTTGCGAGCGTGAATGTTGTCACTTAAGATTTTGTGGTGAGAGCATCGTGAGAGTGGTCATATAACAAAGTAATTTAATTTAATTTCATATTGTGAATAAAACTTACAATGGAATCTCGTATTATTTCGTTTGGAGAATGTTTGAGACCGCAAAAGCACAAGATAAGCGTAATTTAACGCCACAAAAAAAACACGTAAACACGTTCACGTAAACACGGTCACGTAAACAATGATAGAGTGCTCCACTGCAAGCCACTCGGGCATTATTAGATCATTTGCTTAGATCTCCGTGCCTAAAAAGTAACAAACTTAGTTTTACAAACTTCACAGATGGATCAAGGTCACTCACTACACAACAAAAGATATAAATTACACTAACTGCTCCGTTTATGTTACCAACATTTCAAATTGGGACGGGCTAGTCTTTATTTTTAACAATAATATTCAAAACTGTATGCAAATCACAACACAACGTATTTCGTAAACACAAACCAAACTAATGACCATTGACCACAGATAAATAATGTCGTCTAACTTCGTTGTATAACCACAACTAGTTGAATAGGCAGTCGCTTCTGTTATGAACACAAAATACAAAAAACTCGCACTAAGCATACTGTTGACATCTAACTCTCGAGGCGGAACTTTCATTTATGTGGGGCTGCAAGCTCGTGAACGAACATACAATAACACACTCTTAACTTAATATTGTAGAACATTTTAGTTGACAAATCAATTCACGATCAAAATTGATTTTTCTGATTTAAAATAACCCCAATCTTATGGTAAAAATATCTGAATCTTAAGACTGCATAGGTCATTGAACTACCTCAGAGGGTTGTCAAAATAATGATGTTATCTTTACTTACTTAAGAAAAATGTCAACTCATTCGCACTCCAAAACACATTAAAAATGAGTGACAAATGTACGACATTTTTTATTTATTATAATACTAGCTTCTGCCCGCGACTTCGTACGCGGATCCTGTTGCTTTTGCCAGCGACACCGGGTTTGTCAAAATCGAAGATCTGAAACGTCTAATTCTAAGAGCCCGGGGACCGGAAAATAACTGATCTTTCCCACCTGAGCAACACATACCGTTTGTTTCTTTTTGCCATTTAACAGCTTCACAAAAAGTAAAATTTTGAACCATACCTCCGATGGGGGAATATGTGGCGTATTCAATCATAGGAGTATACGTAAATGAACTCCGTTTCTTATCAACCCAAGGAAGGTCATCATGCCCTACGGCTATATCTTGAGACACCCGATTCTTCAGATGTAATCGACATTCTGTTCAGAGAATGTCGAAGTCTTCGCGCTCTTCTTCTGTCTCTTCATGCCATACTCCAGTAATTCTTTCTCTCTCACTTTCTAACAGATTATGAATATTTTGTTGTGCGCGTGTTCGGCGCTCTTCTTCTGTCTCTTCATGCCAAAAACACTCAAATAACATAAGCTCGAAGACATATTTATTCGATAAAATAAAATAATAAATGGGAGTTTTGGCCAGTAGAGTCAAATTTTCAATGACATACCATCGTCATCGAAAATCGAAAATCAGTCCTAAACTGTTACCTCCTTAACCGCGTGGAGGTACTCCCAGTTTTTGTCATTTTATAATTATACAGTGAAATTAGTGATAGCTTTGCAATAATTTTCACATCAGATGTTTCTGATATTCGTTTTTTTATAAGTCAACAGGAAATGCCCATCAGACCGAACAACTTTTGCTAAGACGTCATCATTCCTATGTGTTATGGTGTAGCTGGGCTCTTGTAGTTCCACAACAGGTGTTCCAGATCTTCGATTTTTATAAATTAACAGAGAGTGCTCATCAAATTGAACACCTTTTGCTAAGACGTCATTCCTATAAGCGTTATGGTGTAGCTGGGCTATTGGAGTTCCACGACAGGTGTCCCAGATCTTCGATTTTTTATAAGTCAACAGAGAGGGCTTATTAGATTGAACAACTTTTGCTAAGACGTCATTCCTATATGTGTTATGGTGTAGCTGGGCTATTGGAGTTCCACGACAGGTGTCCCAGATCTTCGATTTTTATAAGTCAACAGAGAGTGCTCATCAGATTGAACCACTTTTGCTAAGACGTCATTCCTATATGTGTTATGGTGTAGCTGGGCTCTTGGAGTTCCACATCAGGTGTTCCAGATCTTCAAATTTATTCTCTCAGCAGAAAATACTCATCACGTGAAACAATTTTTGCTATGGTGTCATATTTGTATCTCTTATAGTTTAGCTGGTCTATTGCGGTTCAACATCAGGTGTTCAGGTTTCCAAGATAAATTATAGCCTATATGTTGCCCAGACATAATACCTATACAACAAAAAAAAAATCATTCAAATCCGTCCAGAACTTCCGAAGATTAGCATGTACAAACAAACAGACAAACAGACAAACAGATAAACAGACAAACAGACAAACAGACAGACTTTTTTTTTTGGATTCGTGCTCTATTACTGTTTCTAAACCCACTTCAATTATTATTTTTTAAATATATTCAATGTACAGACACAGCTTTTTTACTCTTTTATTATATGTATAGATATAGATTTTGAGGGGAAACCGTATACTCATGGTGGAAAATTACTTTCATTTGAAATGATGACGTCACGGCATCTCTTTTGTTTGTGTAACATCAACCTTATTACATAGGATCTTACTCGAACTTCTTTTGTTTAATGTTTTGGTTGGGATGGTACACATAACACACATTTATACGATTAGAAAAGTGTACCTTACACACTTGTGTTAAGATCTAATGTCATGTTAACGAACTTTTTGTTCATAGTATACCAATTAAGGATGACGCAAGCTACACCGTGCCGGGTCCGAGCCGAGTGTCGGCCGTAGCACGATCTATTGTCCGTTGCTCGGTAGCTGCTCGGTAGCGGCTCGGAACCGTGAGTGTGTCCATAAAAATTGCAGGGTCGACACTCGGCTCGGATCTAACACGGTCTAGCGCGAGACAAGCTTTATTGTGGCTGTCAGAAGTGTTTGGCAAGATTCCCCATACACTGACCTTATTGGTAAGGTTCTTTAGAACGGTCAGGTACGTATTACCCGCAACCAGCGTGCGTGTATGACAAAATGTATGAACGTGGATGAGGCGCAAGGATTATGATGGGTCGTAGTAGGTGCCGTTCTTTAGTTTCTGCCTACCCCCATGTGGAAAGGCGTAAATTTATGTGTGCATGTACAATAGGCTAGTTTCTACAATCAATAAATTACAAATCTATTTAGTCAATTAGATTAGAAAATAATGGCCACGTGTTTTTTGTTTTTGTAAATCAATGAATTTAGACAAAGATAAAACGCAGTAAAACTCGGGAGTGGGGGCTGGTGACGTCACAACGAACTAAAAGTAATAGCATTAAAAGCGTCGTATCTTCGTCAATTTTGGTTGACGTAACAAAAGAAAAAATGCATGTCGAATACCTTTTGAAAATCTAACTGATGCACTAATTGGATTTTTTCAGGACACAAGCCTATTATTACTAAGTTACTTACTGACTTTATAGCTCATATGGTTAAAAAAGATGAAGGTCACCCGTTGCTCCTTGAAGTTGTCAATTACTCAAACTGAAGACGAGCGACTAAAGTGTAAAACCATGTCATTGATAATCAATTATTCCCACTAAATACTCAATAGAGTCTGATATAAACTAATTGTCCCTAATTTTGTATGACGTGCGACGAGACAGGGAGGGAATCGAATAATTAGTAATTTATTAAGTTTATTTACTAAAGAAAAAGATGTTATGGCACTATCGTTAAGGTTAGCATACATTACCATAATCTTAAGTAATTCGGCAAGATTAAAAAGAGAAATCAGAATTTACATTTCTTTAGTCTAAATAATATATTGTAGCAAATGTGTAAGTCAGGTCAGAGGGGCAGACGCTCCATGTAAAATACTAGCATCGAGCTGCATCCAGTTAGACTGGAAGCTGACCCCAACATAGTTTGGGAAAAAGCTAGGCTGAAATGAAAAGGTCTAAGTATACAATTAACGTTATATTATAGTTTAAATAAAAAAACGCAAAATCAATAGGAACAAAACAGAAAACAGTGTTTTCCGAACATCATCGCCTCATTTGTTAATAATGAAGTGATTTCACCAAACTTAATCCGTACAACTTAATTAAATCCGCATTGAAAGTCCAGCTGGGGAAAAAAAAATACCTCTTTTTAATTATAAATAAAATTACACCCGGCTTGGCTTGAAAAATTACTCGGTTGTGAAAACGGAGCGGTTAATTTAAAGCAATGTCCAGGGATCCGTTTTATCCGACAGACTGATTGGCTGGACACAATTTAACAAAACATGTGCTCCGTATGTATTTGTTTTGAGCGCCTTCTTTTTATTTAAGTTTTCGGCATGTTTTAAAATCCTACAATGTTAAACAAGTTTTCTACAATGATTGAAACACTGAGAGTCGTCTCTGCTCTGTGTAATCAAATGTTTACATTGAATAAGGTTCTTTACACGTTTTTACAAGCTTCATGTGTCTGTGTGTGTGGCTTAATTTATTGTGTTAAACAATCTTAGAAGTTACAAAAGGCACTCTAAACCGTGTTTTCAGCGTTTTTTTAACTTAACTATTGAATAACAAAATTAAGTCCTTGTTATAGCAGTAAACTGACAAGCTGTCTGTACTATACTGATAGTTCATAAAACAGCAATTTATTTCAGCTTTTACACAACCTGTACAAAAAACACACGTATTATTACTGCACCATTATCTTTGTGAAATATCAGTGCGTGCCTTTTTTATTCCACTGTAATTTGAAACCCACAAAGGCAGGCCATTTTGTACGGCCTCAAATACATTTTCCATTTTTATTTATTCATCCAGCCCTCATTCGGATTCAGAGGATAATCCTCATCTCTAAAATAAGGCTGTGTGAACATCGGCGACAAAATGCAAATACATTACAACTGTCTTCAGCGCATGATTGATCGTTCCTTTTGACGATAAAAAGGGAGATTTGACGCAGTGCGTTTTCTACCAATCCTCCGGTTTTACGACGGTCACCTTATAAAATAGATATTTGTAAGGTTTTAGTATGTCTTTCTGTTGAATTACGGACGACTGTCGACTGTTGATAAACTTGCAGGGATATTTTTATGGTGTGTGTACTTCATAGTACGCATTTCAATGGAAAAACGCTAAAGGCGTAAAGTTTACAAAGGGTGACGTTCTTTTATTTGTAGACTGCGATGTCATAATGTCATATTTTGGTGGTTTAGAACTAGCTCAGTATTATTTATTTGTAAGAAGTTGGTCATTGGACCAGTGGTGACAATGCGACTGCTGAGGGTGAGGTCCTAGGTTCGACTGCAGGGTTGGGCAAAAAATTATAGGGTTTTTCCATCACGATTTTTTTAGTAGCAGCCACGTAATCCGGATTTGTGCCCGGTTGATGGCAATAGGCTCGTCTGCTACAAAATTTGAGTACTATTAGGTACACCTTAGGCTAACCCATTAGGTATTTCAGGCGTGATGTTATGTTATGTAGGTATGTAACTCCTGTTAATATCAATCTTTATGTGAAGCTGTGCTTGCCTACGTTGGTCTGTGGATGGGTGACCACCCATTACATACCGAGTTTCCTCCGTACCTCAGAAAGCACGTTAAGCTGTTGGTCCCGGCTGTCATTTGTAGGTCTTTGGCAGTCCTTACAGGTAGTCAATGGCCCAAAAAGTCTGACAACCAGTCTTACCAAGGGATTTCGTACCTATTACCCAGTACTAATTGGGTTGTGGAGATCAGATAGGCAGTCGCTCCATGTAAAATACTAGTATTCAGCTGCATCCGGTTAGACTGGAAGCAACCACCGTACACAGTAGTTTCATCCATTACCCCTATCTACCTACGTATAAGGGACACTATAAAATCTCCATACGGGTGGCAACATATACGCGCAGTGATTTACGGACTCGTAAGTGAGTAGGTAACGTAGATAGCCGTACGCAGGATGAATTGCAACCATAACGTGACGTAATAAAAGCGGGTTTATTTTACCATTTTCACCGAATACTTGACGAGTAAATTAGGTTTTTGGAGTTTTATTTTCTTTGCTTGAAATTCTAGATTGAATATACTCATTTGGTCCAGAGGTTTTGCTCTAGTGCCTAGGTTTTTGAAGTGTTATTACTGGCGTTTGAGTACTCCGAAAATGGTTATTGGTTCTTTCTCTTGGTTAGAAAAGTATGACATCAGTTAGATAAATAGTGAAAATATCTAGTTATCTAAAAAAAATGTCCGAATTCTTATCTCGAAGTTGGCTCAAATTGGAACAAATCCTTTTTTTTCTTGGTGAATGAGTTCGTTAGTGTAATTTCTTAGCTAGGCTTTCTTTTTTATTATTTTGTTTTTCTAGTCATCTTTCTTGGAAGGAAAAATGCGTAGACTACGAAGTCTAAACTGCTGTGTAGAAGCAAGCAATATTAAACAAGTATTTTTTTTTCACGAAGGTAATCTGAAGACTGAAAGTTTTTTTTTAAATGAGCCGTCTTGCTAATTTAATTTCGTTAAGTTCGTCAGTTTTGTCCATGAGCAATCCCACCACGCGCAAAAATTCTAACTAACTAAATGCACTGTTTTGATAAACTGGTTTTCGGAGGATACATTCGTTCATGAGCTATCAGAAAAGTAACAGTTTAATATCCCGAATGGCGTAGATTTCTCACAATCGGCACTTTATGGTGTAAATGTGGAATTTATTTCAAGGCTTTAAAAGTTCGATTGCTCAAAAACCACCCAGTTTGGACTCTAAGGTATCGGGGTCAAAATTGTTGCAAATAAAGTCTATTTCAAGGCCTGCACAAAATTACTAATCACCCAATTATCAATCACCCTGCATAATATCTCAGAAGCCGTACCTACTGGTAAAAAGACACATAGAAAAATACTGCTTAACCCCTTATAAAATACCAGTGTTGTCACGTAAATATAAAACATAATATCCCTAACAAAAGCGTGGAAACATATTGAAACAAACAATGTGCTCAAACATTAACATTATACCAGTCAACCGGGCGACTTTATCCGAAAAAAAATCAAAATTTTATAACGAAATACCTCGCGGTAA
The DNA here is from genome assembly GCA_950022955.1 of Xestia ashworthii. NCBI lineage: Eukaryota > Metazoa > Arthropoda > Insecta > Lepidoptera > Noctuidae > Xestia > Xestia ashworthii. The sequence continues at coordinate 23,532,113 of OX465558.1, read as the reverse complement.
ATTTCCATGGATCCCCAAATTTAAAATGGCTTTAATATAAAACTGAAATAATATCCGAAGCGTCCGTAATAGCTGTCCATCATTAAAGTGATCGGATTCATTATTAATGTTCGAATAAATAGCTCTTCGTTATAAACTCAATAGCTTAGGTTTGTTTTTACTTATGGCGTCGCTTTTCTGTTTAGCTTTCGTGTTCCTGAAGCTATAGTTTAGTTTGTTGAGAGTATGCTGTTGAAATGAGCTTATGAAATACTTTGAAACGCGTTCTGACATTTAAAATTATCAACTTGCTTATGAAACAGTTATTTCGTAACAAAAAATGCTGTAGGACGCCCCATCTTATTCATTTGTCTTCCCAGTTGTTAGGTCTAGGCCATATCATCACGCATTTAATGCCTAAAAGGTTAGGCAGAGGTGTATAAGCACCCACATTTCGCTTCATCCATTTATTTTAAAGTCACATGTAAGAAGGGGCGAGCCTATTGCCAACAGGGCACACATACAGACTCTGTGGCTACTACTAAAAAAATCCTTACAGAAAAATGTACTAATACTTTGCTCGACTTGGCGATTCGACGAATCGAAGCCAGGACCTCAGGCTCAATATTTAGTAGCAGTATTAATAATTTATGACATACTAGTGGACGTCACACTGTTTCACCCACGCAGTTCCCGTTCCCGTGGGAGTACGGGGATAAAATATAGTCTATTTTAATTGCTGATAATGTAGCTATCCATAGCTGAAAGAATTTTTCAAATCGGTCCAGTAGTTTTGTAAGTTTATTCGCTTCATGCAAAAATATTTCTTCTTGATAAAAATAAATATGAAAAAGTATAGATTTAAATATTGAGATTATTACACAATCTCCGTTACGAAGTTCTAGCTTTTTTTACCCACAGCAGGTCAGTTTACAAAGGAGACAATTTTTTTTGTTCGGGGATTAGGCCACCCACATAAATTGTAGCATTTAATAATGAAACTTACTTTGATTTCTTCCTTAAAACCTCTTGATTCCAGTGGTTAAATTAGCTAAGCATTGTCTAACCGGAATAAATGTGAAAAATATGCAAAAACACTTACGAAAACCAAAATAAACAGAAAAACTAAATGTCAAAATAATTAAGTTGTCTGTCAATCACTAAAAAAGTGGGTTTATAACGTTCCGTGCCACGTTGATTGTTTAAACCATCTATGCGATTTTAGTGTAAACCTTTAAAAATAGTATTAAAAATGCTCACAGTTTAATAATATTTATTTTTATATTCTTTCTGATTCTTTATTAATTATAGTAGATATGATTACCAACGGGTAGGTACCGTACTTTTTTTAGTAAACAGAATAAAACGCCCCTATTATTTGCTGTCAAATGACATTGACCACAACAGGAATGATTTGACTCGCAAAAAAATATCATAACATAGCTTATTTATTATGATTTTAAGATTCCGTTTTCATTTCTACGTAATATTTCGTTTAATACCATGGTAAAATGGTTACTTTTTTTGGTGTTATTATGAATAATAAATGCGACGACCAGGTGGGCCCAAAAAAACATATCTCCTTTTCTGACAAAGTTAACATTTCTCAGTAATAGCTTCGTATATCTTCCAGTACAGTCTTGCTGTACTATTGTTTGTAATTAAGAGTATTATGACAAAGACAACACAGAATTATGCAAACACAATTCACAACAAAGTTTGATCACGGACGCCACCGGCCGGAGTGTTTAATTGTTATGATTTTCATGTAAATCAAGACAACTGTGGTTTGTGTAACTTAAGGTGTCTGTTTATTTTTGGTATTGTTTGTTTAAAGTCCTACTGACCTAATTTCAGCCATGGCGTATAATCTCAAAGTAGAAAAGCCACGGACGCAGAAGAAGTAGTGCACAAGTGTGTGCACAAACACGGGTGCACTCTCCTGTTATTCACCCTCATAGTCCGACGGGACGGCAAACTGACATGGCCAGAGAGAGACCAACGGCTTAACGTGTTTTCCAAGAGTATCACACCGCCATCATCTGCTGAGAAATTTATGTTCAGGGGCCACGGTATCTCTTTCGAACAGTCTGCCGTCAGCTCCGGCCGGCTTCGGCCCTTGCTGACATCGCTTTGAGGCGCGCGTGGAACACGATCGCGCCGTCGACACGGCCCGTCGTCATAAGACGGACGGACGGTGACCTAGCCCATAGCTCACCGTCCACAGGCCACCGTAGACGGCCACCTAAGCCACCCGAGAGATCGCTGCCACCGATTGCCGCTTCGAGGAAACGGCGCGGCGGTGTTCCGCCCACGCGGGGCAGACCTCCACCGTGTGCTCCACCGTGTCCTTCGGTCGATCCTCGCAATGAAACCCTTTGCTCGAGGGATCGAATTCAGCACCCCACGAGCAAGCCGTTTTTTGTGATTTCAGTGTTGGTTGACAATGTGAGCACACTGACCTCTTTTATCAAGTTTTCAGTTATTTCCACACCATTTTGGTAGGTACCCGTTTTCGGTTAATAGGTAACTTAAAACTGATTTATAAGCAGATTGAGTTCTAAATCGTGTACTTTTTGTAACCAATCCGATTAAGTCATAAGTCATTTATTTCTTAACAAAAAACATTGTGTAGAAAAACTTAAAATTAAATTAAATTAATAAGGTTTCGACAGTACCTAATAACAAAACAAGTATTAAAAAAGAAAATAACAATAAGTAGCTCCTTTTCACAAAAATTAAATGAATAGTCGAATAAATTGAAAATAATAACAACAATGTCAAAAGATGAAAATAACAATAGCTAGTAAAAAATGTCAAAACTAAAATAATAATGTCAAAAGATAAGAATAATAATAGCACCTTTTTACAGTAAAAAAAAAAAAAAAAAATAATAATTAATAGTCACATAATTACATAAAGAATTTAATGGGAATGATTAAGGCAATACAAATAATAATAAAAATCAATAATAGGGGTGAATCAACTTTTAAGGCACTCCTTTGGCAATATTTTACAACACTAAAAATGAAAAAACAAAATAACGAAAACTTACAAAAATAAAGTGTAATGTGTTAAATAATTTATCTTATTTTGAGATTATGTAGTTGGCCACGACATCTACGCTACTATTCGTGAGTTTTTTTTGAAAAACTGGTGCCCGTGTCGTAAAACTATCCCCTGAGTTACGTTTTTGAAAGGATGGAAATGTGAAATAAAACTAAATGTACTGAAAAACTAAAATAGTAAATATTTATTTCAACTTAAAATGCAGTCTTCTAATTAATCAACCCTAATTTATAATAACAGTAGCAACAAATAGAGAAAGTTGAAAGTCCACTGCGTTACTTTGGTCATAATTAAATGCTATACTTTTCGGTAAATCGCTGTGTTAAGGTAATCAGTCAATCATTACATATTTCTAAGTTGAAGTCTAACCCTGAAGTTTGCTAATCAACAGTATTTAATAAAGTAATACAATTTTTGGTACAAGCTATGGTAAAAAATCCTTACACCAATTAAGGGACAAAGCGTTAACGCCAGAGAAAAATTGGTAACGCCTGAGAATTTTAGACTATCTAAAAAGTAATAACAGCAATATTATTTTAAGATTTTTTCTTTTTGAATGTCTTCTTAATAGCACCACTCAATATTTTGTATCTTAATTAAGTCTTCATTGTTTTCAACTTTTTTGGTTTTAGTTTCGATTTGTCTGTTGTATCTTTTCTTAAATTTCTCGTACTTTCGTCTTAAATTGTGATTATCTTGCCTCAGTTTAGCGTTTTCTCTATGCACTCTCGACCTGTCCTTTTTCACTTTTTTTCGACCTAATTTTGCTGAAAGCGATGGTGACTTAGCTATAAGCGATGCGCATAGGGGAGTAGGTGATGCTGGTGGTGGTATATCTGGTGGATGAATCGCATGGGGAGGTGTTGGTGGTGGAGTTTCGTCTACAAAGCGAGTCTGGGGGTGTTTGGTGTAATAAACTTTCTACAGCCCGTTTTCGTTCCTTAAGTTGTCGTTTTCGTAATCTCCACATCACATTTGCATTATATTTTTCTTTAGGAGTCAAATCTTTTACTAATTTCTTAGTCTTATGATATCGTTCTTGGTGCTTTTTCTTGGCTTCTTCGTACTTTTCTCTATTATTTTTTAGCCTTTCCCTGTAGATTTCTGTTTCTCAGCTGCACTTAACGGCATTTTTGTTTATGTTGCCCAGATCTAAGAAAAATAAACTATTCTTTATTATCTAAATAGATAAGTAACTTGTTTGATTGATCTACTACCACAGACAAACCATGTAAACAGTGTTAGGAGGCATTGTTTAACTTTTAAGAGTTTTGTAATATTTGTTAGTAGTAATGATAGATACATACGTACATTATTAATCTCTCAAAAAGTTAAAAATCACTGAAAATATCCCTAATTAGCTATGCCATTCTGCCTTACATTCTCTGGCGTTACCGGTAACTCAGGAGAAAAGTATCTTGCGTTACTGATAACGCAGGAGAAAATTTTGCTTAAAATGACGATAAATAATTACACCATTGAAACTATTAAAAAAATGGCTCATTACCTTCAAATCAGACAACATGGGTAACGTTGTAACGTAATAATAGCAAAATATTTAAAAAACTCACCGCGATTTACGTCGTAACGCTGTAGAACGGCAATAAACCCACGCACACTCCCTGAAAGCTTACCGCAGGCTGAGGGGCGGGTGGCGTGAGGCCGGACTTTTCGGACCAGTCCAACGAATTATTAGATAATCTTCGCATCTACTGACATTGAATTAGACGCCATCTCTTGAAAATTGTCTTCAACTATTTACAATAACGCAGTAGACCAGAGATTTTTAACAATACTTGGGACAGATCTTTAGGGACGTTAAATAAATATTATTTAAGTAAAATAACTCCAATTTTGTACTTAAATGTAAAGCTTACTTAACACTGAATCAAAACTTATCGTTAATATTTTATGTTTTCATAAATATTTTTAAAGAAAATTCATAAATTGTTTCGTCACCTATGCTTGGGGACAAGTACTTTTGGTATAAAGAATGATTTTGTTCTGCTGAGTTACCAAAAAATCTCGTAACTCTTAATTTAAATTTAAAAAAAGATTATATTGCTGTGATAGTTAACAATCTTACTATGTGCTAAGGTTGACAATCTAAAAATTTCAAGAGAAATTAAAAAAATATGGCCACTTCCATGATGAGGACATGAAAGGAGTGCCTTAAAAGTTGATTCACCCAGTAATGGTGCCGATTCTGTTGTGCACAAACTAAACTTAATTTAGGCTATTACTATCTTTTTCTCACCAATAAAACGAGAAAGAGACGGACGTAATTTAGAGCTGTCAAATTTAATTCGAACTAATATTTCCATACAAATGAAGGGTGCACGTAAAAACATGTCGACTAATAACACGGTGAAGCGCAAGGCATAAACTAGTTTGACATTTCTAACTTAGTGCATAGCTATAGCCGTCCTTTTCTCGCCCTGCCTTTTAGTAAAAGATAGCAATAGTCTAAATTAAGTTTAGTTTGTGCACAACAGAATCGACACCAATATCGCATAATTACATGATTGTCATTTTGTCAATTGATGAACTCCTCAATACTGTAAAAGCCTTTCCTCAATAAATACGTCCTTAATTTGTGTTTGAATAAATTTGCACTGGTTATGCTTTTAAATTCCAACGGCAACTTGTTGTATAACAAGACTGATTGATATCTAGGGCTATGTCGAACCACTTTCAATCTAGGTTGAATTGTGTAGGATAAGTCTTTCCTGCGAGTACTATGTCTAGCTTGTCTTTGCTCTTCAGTTTCAAATCTGTGCAAATTCTTAACAAAGTTAGTTAGCAACACAAGAATATAGAGACATGGCCCTGTTAGAATTTTAAGTTTTATGAAGTGTTCCTTGCACGATTCTGTCTGTTTCAAGCGAAGCATTGTCCTTAAAGCTCTTTTTTGAATGACAAATGCTGACTGCATATTGTATTTGTAGCTGTTGCCCCAAAACTCAATACTATATCTGAGCCTAGACTCAACCAGAGCGAAATACACACTCCTAAGTTGAGGTAAAGTTAGTTCTTCCCTCAGGGTTCTGATTGCATAGCATGCAGAGCTAACAGACTTTGTTATAGACAATATCTCAACCTTCCAATTTAATAATGCGTCAATGTTAACACCTAGGAATTTAACATTATCAACTACTTCGACTTTGTTCCCGCAAGATACAACCTCAATCTTGGCTCTATTTCGCACCGATTACTTTATTATTTCGTCAAATAAACAGAGAAATATTATTACAAAAGACGTTGAAGCAATCTTGCCTTTTAATGATCATTATAAATTATTTCAGTATTGGAAAATACTGTTCCATTAAATTATTTTAAAGTGGTTGGTTTTTCAAGGTAATCCCAGAGTGAATAAATAACCTGATATAAATGTATATAGAATTTAAAAACGAAACCTAACAATTTCTTACACAAAAATAAACTCCATCTTGTCTATAAATAAAAATCCTTTTCGAACAAAAAAAAAACATGTCATTGTTCAAACAGAAACATTACAAGGATATGTCATTATCGAGTCTCAATTTATTCCTTTTTGGCTAGACAGCGTGGCCAGACAGCCAGCGGCTATTTCCTGTTTACTACACCATTGGCGTTTTTTTATTACTAGTCTTATGTAACTTAGTCTAGTTTTTTTTTTGGGACTTGCTCTTATTAAATATGTCGTGTTTTATTGCCAATTTTGTAGTGAAGACAAGTGTAGTTTGTTTTTTATAGAAATTTGTTTGTTACTTGGTTCGTTACGTTGTATTCTATTAAATATGACGTTTATGCCTCTTGCGGAAAGTTCTCATAAAATAAAATGATATCTGTTCATTTTGTCTCATCGTTCGATAATTCAGCCGCAGATTTCGATTTTCTGGCCACACCCCAAGTTTGTTCGTGATGACAGATATTTTCTGATAGGTATTACATTTCTTTTAACGATATTTTGGCAGTCGTATGGTGAGGCTGTTTGTATACTTTATAAATTAATATCCCACATATTCCTTTTACTGTACATAATAAGGTCCTTAATATTGTGAAAAAAAGTTAAGCCATAAAAATGTTGAGATATTTTTTACTAAAGCTAGGGAGTCTTGGGGTTCTAAAATGGAAGCTTTAGCAGAACATATTAATATGAATCACGTAAAAAATTAAAAATTCTTAAAATGGACTTTAAAGTCATTACCAAGTCCATTTAGTCCATTTACCCCCAGAGGCCGTGTTCACACCATCCGTGCCACTGGTTCAAAACGTAGATAAACGTATATAGGGCCTGACTAAGGCTGGAAACAGTGCTTGACCGACGGTCGACGTAGCTATATCTATGCTAGTCTATGAATGCGCACACAGCTACGCTGACGGTACGCAAACTAAATCGCGCGCGTCGGGATGTCTAATTGGATGCCGTGCAGTCGTATCCACTGCCTCAAGATCGAGTCCTTCCTGATAGGAGGGATAAATGAAATGATAAATGATGTTTATTTTGTAAGTAGGTTTTCACAAACACTTTTACACGTCATTTTTTTTAAACTAGATAGGGCCGGTGTTTCTTACCTGACTATTCTGAGAAGAAACAGCCGGAACAAACTCAGAGGTCATAGTCTCTTTTGAAGTCCAGACACAATCTTGCTTGATTCACATGACGATCATGCAGATATTGGTGTCTCAGATGGTCTTTTGAAGAAAGAACCACGCAAATTTGAGTGGACCTGTCCAGTCCGTGAAAGCATTTGTCAGTTGTCGTGTAGCTCGACTTATAACGCAAGGAGCTCAACGAATCAGCGAACGTTCTAAGAATTGCGTTGGGGCATTTGATTAGTTTCACAGTTGCCATCCCCATTTACATTACATTTGTAAATTTTGATTCGCTTTTGTTATAATGTTCACTTCTATGGTTTACTGCTAAAAGATTGTTCTATTCATTCGGGTATCTATCTGGGCCTTACGACCGTTCTACCATGGGGATAAAAAGTAACCTCATAGTAATCTGTGTCATAATCTACCTGCGCCTAGTTTGATCGAAATTTGTTCAACCGTTAGGGCTAATCTATTAGATTTTATTTTAGTGGCAATAGAAATTAAACATTCTGTGAAAATGTTAACTGTCCACCTATCACGGATCATGAGATACAGGCTCTGCCAGACAGACGGACGGAAAAACGGACTACAATTATAGAGGCATAGTATTAGGGTCCCGTTGGTGACCCTTCGCGTACGGAACCCTAAAAAGGCAGTTTCACATTTACGACATTAGAATGGAAATAGCATGTGAAACAGCAATTCGTAAAATCAGAACCCAGATACATAAACAAGCTGTATAAACAGAACACATAACGTTGCGTGTTTGAAACTTATGCGTGTTTAAATAATGCCTTTTGATTAACGAATGCGTGCAAACATAATGCGTGTCGACAAGCAAAAGTAACTGTGGATTATTAAGTTAATCTGGCATGAAATATACTGATTATTGTAATTAAGTAGTGTGTATAATGTAGTTAAGGAAGGTTTAAGTAAATTATAAAATAAATGTACATGAACAAAAGGTGGATTTGATGTATTTTGGCTTAGTATTAGGTTTCAAAGGCAAATTCGCATTTGAATTCGAATTTTCATTTTTGAAAGTCTCAGTAGACTTTAGTATAAAAGGTATATTTTAATGAGCCGCAAATATTTTAATCTTTTTTCGGAGGCAAGTTACAAACAGAAACCATTATAACGTAGACGGAGGGTAACGGTTGTCTCCGCATCACCCAAAGGTTGACTGGAACAGAATGCCCAGGCACTAAGTCCGCCTCTGTACTTTAACTATGAAATAAATAAATGAGTTTAAAATTTAACTTAAATTGGTATAAGTATTGTTGTAGAGGGATCGCGTATACAGGGTGACTGGGTCTGCAACCGCCATTTTTTGCTTTATTTTTGTGTTATTTTTTACTATTTGTTGGTAGTCATAAACATTGGTGATTAAAGTACCTCGGAGCTTCCTTCAAACTATGCGAATTCGCTATGGCGAGTCTGGACTCCCAGTCACCCTGTATGTCTACATCCAGTCCATGTCATGGTCACCACTCCTTTGTCCGAAAACCGCACAAGGTTGCCAACAGATAGATTTCAGGATGCACCTTTAGAGATGGTGGAAGAACAGGATTCAAAACTAGCTGGGTTGTGGAGGTCAGATAGGAAGTCGCTCTATGTAAAATACTGGTATTCAGCTGCATCCAGTTAGACTGGAAGCCAACCCCAACAAGAAGAAGTCACATCTCAAATCTATGCTCCATTCCCTCTATCACAATTTTATTTATTAATACACTTTATCTTGACCTGAAAAACCATAATGATAATTATGGTTTAGCCAATTCCAAGCACCGAATGGCCGCCCCCCAATAGGCCTCCAGGGCTCCACAATAGCAATAAAGACAGATAACATATTACTCCACATTCTAGCACCAGCAGGGAACATTAATAGCGCTTAGGGCTCAAACCGCGGGCTCATTACATATCTACTTACTTATACAATATTCAGAGATCCTAATTATTATCCTTGCTGAAAAGCTGGTATTTAGGGTAGCATCCTTTGTGCTTCTAATCGGTCATTGACTTTGTGTTGTAATGGCGGTATGGGCTAAACATTTTGTGGTTTAATTTAACATAACACCACGCTTGTGTTCCTGGTTTAGGCAGAGTAGTATCTAAAGTACACCCGTATTTTGCCAGTTATGTTTCATCATCATCATCATCATTTCAGCCGAAAGACGTCCACTGCTGGACATAGGCCTCCCCAAAGTGTCGCCACATAGACCGGTCCCTTGCGACTTGCATCCAACGGATTCCCGCAACCTTCACCAGTTATGTTTAAGTTCCATATTATAAAAGAAGGTTTTGTACCTTCTTTTACTCAATCAATCAGGATTTTTTCAGTCGTCAGACTCCGTGACGACTGAAAAAATCCTGATTGAAAAACCCAATGACCCTTTGCTTGAACCTAGGAGTCGAACTCAGAACCTGTAACGTACGAACGAACTGGAACGTATGCTGGAACGTATGCCTGGGAAAATAATAATAATAAATATCGCTGGACATTACACACAGCGCCGTCTATTGCCACACTAAGCAAGGCTTGTGTCGTGGTCACCAGACAGTTGATATACTACGTAATATACTTTTTGTTTGTAAATACATACTTATTACACATATAAACATCCATGACTCGGAAACAAATGTCCATGCTCATCACACAAACATTTGCTCCTACCGGGATTCGAACCCGGGACCCTAAGAACGTAAGGCAGCCTCACTACCGCTGCGCCATTCGGGTCGTCGAAAACTGACATAAGTATGATATACCAGAAGCAAATGGTCACCTAGTGTATTTTTCAAAGCACTGTTGGCCCGGAATCAATATTTATTTACGCAGTAAATAAATGCTTATTCTCCCAGACAAGAGCGATTTCTGAGGCAGTTTGTAATATTATGATGGTCGTGTTTCAAATAGCCGATCAATTTTATTTGACAGTTAACAACTGAATGTTGCCAGAGTTAAATCTTGGACCCGAAAATTCAGCAATTAATGAAGCTCTCGAGCAGAAAAGGGATGTTAATTATGAATTTTAATGATCAAAAATGTCGGTAAAGTGAAGTCCTTTGACAGTTGATGCAATGATTTTGGTGAAGAAAGGTTTAATACTTCGTAAGCGAGACTGCTGGTAAAAGGGCTATCCTCTTTCCTAATGTTGCTGTGCCCACCTACTTTGTACACCATCTTTGTAATACATGTGAAATGCAATAAATAATTGAGTATTACTAAGCATGAAGTTCTGGGTTCAATAGGCATGATGACAATTTCTAAAAATTGCAAATCTTTAGTCCGTCAGTTAGAATACTGGAAAATAATGGACACGCATTTTTTGTTTTTGCCAATCAATATAATAATATATTGACAAAGATAAACCGCATCAAAACTCGGGAGTGGGGGCTTGTGACGTCAGAGCTCACTAAAAATTATACCAAGGCGTGACGTATTGAGAATTTTAAAAGCGTCATATCTTTGTCAATTTTGGTTTATGTAACAAAAAATAAAATACGGGTCAAATATTTGTTGATGATCTAACTGAGGGACTAATTTTCTTTTTTTGTCGTCTACCTTATCCCCGGGTTGGATAAAGTGTTATTGGGTTTTTCGACACAAAATTTTTCAGTAGCAGTTGGAATAATGCCTGGTTGATGACAAAAGACTTGCCGCATAATACAACGTGTAACGTTAAATGCGCAAAACCTGAAAATAGTTTGATCAGAATCACGGGCAGAATCAATTGAACCACTTTTTAATATAGGTCATATTTTTCAAAAAATCTTCATTACAAAATGTTGCCCTGTGTATTTTATTAAAAGGTCAAGCCATCACGTGCGCAAACCCGCCAAAATAGGTAAACAAACAAACACAAATGGTTGTCGTCCAATTTAAATTGTCTCATACGCGGGATACTAATAGATCTTGCAAGTAAATCTAATAGGCTAGTTTCCACCATCAATAAATTGCAAAACTAATTAGTCCGTCAGTTAGAAAATTGAAAAATAATGGACACGTATTTTTTGTTTTTGTAAATCACTGAGTACTGACAAAGATAAAACGCATCAAAACTCGGGAGTCCCGAGCCCCCGCTCGTGACGTCACAACGCACTAAAAACTATAGCACGGCGTGACGTATTGCGATTTTTAAAAGCGTCGTTTCTTCGTCAATTTTGGTTTATGTAACAAAAGAAAAAATACGGGTCAAATATTTTTTTATAATCTAACTGACGGACTAATTAGATTTTTTTAGGACACAAGCCTATTGCCAGTAAAACTAAAACAGCACATAAAACCTTGAATTTTTTTGAATGTTTTCTTTTCTCTCAGTTTTAGATCAATTGAATTAAAAATCATTTGGGGTGTCTGGGGTTTTGCGCATTTAACGTTACACGTTGTATTTGAAACTTGAAAATAACTGTCGAAACATGGAAGTACTATAAACTACACCTCTGCTTGAACCCTTTGGGGATTAAAAAATTAATGTCGTGATGGTATGTTATTGCAGGTATTTCAAGCATCATTAGTGAATATTTAGTTCAGTTATTAAAGTAGTTTGAACCCCAATTATGTCAATCAAAGCATGATTACCAGGACTACTACAGGTATTAAGTACGATTCCAGTAAGCCTAGCGCTCTGAAACAATGCACATTTCGAGTAATTTCGCGATTGTTCGCTACACCGTGAAATTAACTCATATTGCAGTAGCTAATCATACGTTGTATTAGTTGTATGACGTGTCTGAAATAGACTGTGTTGAGAGCTTGTGTTTACGTGAATTTCGGGTTAATAAAGTCCGTTTTCTATGTAACATTTTCTAGCAGATATGAACAAATATGTTTTTGTTGGTCCATAAAAAAGACATTTTAAATTAGTTTAGGTAGCTACAACATGCTTCACGTCAGTTTCAATGATACCTGTCGAAGCTGAACTGCTATGACGTTGGAACACTATTCTACTAAGCTTTTGGCTATCTCAAGATCATTGTGTTTTTGTAAACCTGTAGTGTTCCACTGCTGGACAGAGTATCCACCATACATCTACAGGAAACAATAAAACAATTACAGGAACTAAATTAATAAGAACTAAAAGTGTTCAATATAACATAAAATTAAAATACACAAAATAACAAAGTAAAGGTTCGTACTTTACTTTGTTATTTTGTCATAAATTCCTCTCACAGTACTTCACTACATGTGACATGCCAATAAAATCTTCGTACATCCATCCGCAAACAGATCATCTGTTGGATTAGAATCGAAGAGATCATTAAGCGCGACCGGAGCGCGAGAAATTGGCGATTTAGCAACTTCTCTCTGTACTGCAGTCAATACCTTTTTAGGGTTCCGTAGCCAAATGGCAAAAAACGGAACCCTTATGGATTCGTCATGTCTGTTTGTCTGTGTGTCCGTCCGTATGTCACAGCCACTTCATTCCGAAACTATACAAGCTATGCTGTTAAAACTTGGTAAGTAGATGTATTGGGAATTTTAAAAGCGTCGTATCTTCGTCAATTTTGTTTTATGTGACAAAAGAAAAAATACGGATCAAATATTTTTTGATAATCTAAGTGACGGACTAATTAGATTTTTTCAGTTAACAAGCCTATTGGTAAAATGTCCCTCCCCCCCTGTAACTTCTAAAATAAGAGAATGATAAAACTAAAAAAAATGTATGACGTACATATATATATACTTCCACCGAAAATTGGTTTGAACGAGATCTAGGAAGTAGTTTTTTTTAATACGTCCTTTTTCATATTATGTTACTTGCTGCTACGGAACCCTTCATTGGCGAGTCCGACTCGCACATGGCCACTATTTTTATTTGCCTATATTGTCGCATTGCTAGGCAAAGGCTATAGTCTTCTACTCTTCTTTAAGTGCGGTTTGCGCTGGTCAATCGCTCACAAACGCATCTAAATCGTCACGCAAGCGATTTCTAAGTCTCCCTCGGCTACGATGCCCGTCTGCTGGCAGCCACTGCGTGGTGACTCTGGCCCATCGGTCCTGATGCATTCTACAGACTTGGCCCACCTATTCCCACTTCTACCCAACAGTCGTATTAACCACATTAGTGATTCCAGTCTTAGAGCGAATTGTGGTATTGTGAATTGTACCTATTTTATCGGAAAAATACTCTTTCAAGATAACTCTTCCTAAGGCAGTTTAATTTATTGTATTGGTACAATTAAAACATTAATTCCACAATACCATGAAGTACAATACCAAGTACAACAAAGAAAACCTTTCAATTGATCTGAAACGTTCTTAATTTCCTTTCTTATTGTTACATAACGTTATTACTCTTTCAGACATCGCTTTCTCGCTCTTTCCCATGAGGAAAGCGTAAGAGTAAAGAGTACCACTAATTCTCGTTATTCAACGACAAATGGTACTGGCTATGTTCTCATGATAGAGTTTAGGTGAAGAAGTTCCACTTTAATAAGTGTATGATGAATCATTACTACAATTTATTAGTTAGTTGGTACCTTTGTCATAAGTGCATTGACACAGTCTCTGTGTGGAGTGACAAGTCTACTTTTATGACACCAAAATAATAGTTTCCTGGTTTCTTCCACGCAGCGAAAAAAAATCTGTCAAGTGTTTCTATGTTGCACTGGACGAAGGTAGCCTGGACTTTTGAAAGCACTCTAGATGCCTTCAATTATTATTAATTGTGTCATTAACTTAACAACAACGCACACAACACAATTTTTGACAACCGGAATGGCGTTGTGGTAGTCATGAGACTGCCTTACGTTCTTAGGGTCCCGGGTGGATGAGCATGGACATTTGTTTCCGAGTCATGGATCTTTATATGTATAATAAGTATGTATTTACAAACAAAAAAGTACATTGTGTAGTATATCAACTATCTGGTGTCCACGACACAAGCCTTGGTTAGTGTGGCACTAGATGGCGCTGTGTGTTAATGTATTAGATATTTATTTATTATATATTTATAACATAACATCACGCCTATAATCCCAGAAGGGTGAGGCAGAGGTGAACCTAATAGTACACTCATATTTCGCCAATTCTGTTTAAATCCCATGTTATAGGGAATGAGCCTATTGCCATCAATCGGGCACAAATCCAGACTCCGTGACTGCTACTCTGAAATTCCCGATGGGAAATCCCAATAACATTTTGCCCAACCCAGGAATTGAACCCTGGACCTAATGCTCAGCAGTCACTCTTGCGACCGCTGGACCACCGAGGCAATCCTCATTATTTCAACCTAATATACCTCACGTTGCACAAACTTCCCTTATCTAAAAGTTAACCCAGCTATGACGTCACAGTAATTCCTAACATTTTGTGTTTGATACAAGCGCAGAAAGATCTTCAAAGTTCAATCTAAGTTGAGTATATGACGTACAAGACAGTTACTTCGTATTCTTGTGTAGTGGGGCGGTGGAAACGGCTTTCTTAACACTTTTGTGTGAGTTTTGTGGGTAGAACGAGGTTTTGGATGTAAGGAGAGGTTGGAGGAATGTTTCATTGTAGATAACGTGAAGTATGGTATTTTGGTAATCAATGGCTCTATTATTCAATGAAGGAAATCACTCAGATTCAGCTTTTCCTTTTGCTGTCCTCTCGCAGCGATGCCCTAAGTTGAGGCCCGTACCCCACAAGGGGTGCCCTTAGCGTGTAATCGGCTATATAGGTAATACACTCAAGGCACCCACTGGATAGTCCGGTTAAGCAGACGACAACCTCTCTTAAGTTGAACTGCGAGATGCCATTTCGAAAAAAATAAAAACAATGAAGAAAGGAACTACTGGAATTGTGTACTCTAACAGCAATGTCTAATGTTAGTATATCTCCATCAATACATCTCAGAACACCACTCAAACTGCCTAGTGCCTACACAGTGAGCACTGTAGACAGGCACAGCAATAACGCGGTTATGCGGCTAACCAGCTAACCGTGTTGCCTGACAACGCCCAATGAAACAATCAGACTGACCACACAAGGAAATGGTTGGACACGAATATAACAACCTAAACACAGATAGACATATACATCTTGAATACCTATTGCGGTTCAATTGGTCCGTGAAGCCTCAGTTCAGTCAACACTGTAGCACTGAGACGTGACGTCATTAGTCACCGATCACCATTTTTGATTCACGCTTAAGAAGCCTCAGTTCCGTCACAGTTCCGGCACATTTTTTACACATTCTCCCCAACTTGTCAGTGACGAAATTTTTTGACGGAACTGCGGCTTCACTGACGGAACTATTGCTTCACAGATATTAGTGAATCGAGCTTACCCCCACAGAGGCAAATCTTCTGAATTTTATACTGTCTTGGATCTATCATTACGCGTTCGCGTATCTTGTGACCTCGACATTGTTTTTTGGAATTGAATGGATTTGGTAATCAATATCATTGTTACCAGTTTAATAAAAATAGACAAGTGTTTTGATAGTTGGTACAGTTTTACAAGGTAAAGTTTCGTATCCTAAATAAATAAATTATTGAAATTTGATAGTATTTCAGTATAACACGAAAGTAATAAACAGATTCACCCATCGCGCGACATGTCGCTGTGTGCGTATATTTCTGTGTGTGAAGGCGCTGGTATAGGGCTAGTAACAGACGAACTGCATCTAAATACGGGTGGTTTATACTTATCGACTTCTCTCGACGTAAATAAGAAAAAAAACCTGCCTATTTTAATATCGATTCGGGTTGAGAATCATTAGCATAGAATTTGACCAAGTTGCAAAGAGACACCTTGTATAATAGATCTTTTGATCATGCGTTTTTTCTTCCAAAACTTTTCTGTGTAACTCAGTATTATAATTTATTGTACTACTAGGCTAGCTTAAGACGCCTGCGGAGCATGCGTATTTCATACAAACGTAATACCAAAATAATTTGTAAATTAAACATATTCCTAAGGTAGTGTGTATTTATTTCGATTGAATTACCGAATATCTAGGTTCCCAAATATATATTTTGATTAGACACTGATTTTAACAAGAGTTATAAGAAAAATAAGTTTTCTATAGAAATTTTAAATTCCCTATATCTCGTCTTTGTATCATTGTCCTCTCAAAAAATACATTTGGGAACATAGATATTCTGTAATACAATCGTAATAAATACACACTACCTTAAGAATATGTTTGATTTTCATATTATTTTGGTATTACGTTTGTATGAAAAACGCATGCTCCGCCGGCCCCTTAAGGTCAAAGTGTTCACACAGACGTGCATTCGTTTGTACGTTTGCAAAAAAGCTAGCAACTTTTTTCTTAATGAAAGCTAGTACGCTGTTTTTTGTTTTAGTTTGCTGTTTTTTTTAAGTTTTTATGTTACTAAAATTCATGTTTCTATTAATTTAAAATACCCATGAAGTCAAATGAAAATAGAATCTATGGAAACGTTGGGATAGTTGTTTTTTTTAAGATTCTACGTAGAACCTAACATAAATATTCATTCAAAAATCGTCATTACTTTTTCTTAGAAAATAAATTCATTTCAGGACGGGCGTGTAATTGATTTCTACGTCGCAAAGCCGTAATGAATTAAAATATTAATATCATCATAGGCACAGAGTTCGAAAATTTAAGCATCTGTTCAGGCCACCCCACTACTAACAACTGTGTAGGTGTCTACGACGCCGACGTAGCAAGCCGCTACGCCGTAGCCACCGCGTAGCTCACATAAAACGAGAAGATGACTACTTTTTGTACGAAAACAAAAGAACAGATCATGATTGATGAAATAAATTGTGATGAGTTCTTGTTGTAAAGGCCAAAATACTATCTGAATAGAACAGTTAAATCCCTATAACTTAATAAAATGTGGGTCTCAAGTTTAAATTATTTGTGCTCAGAATTTTACAAGTATTTATTTACAATCACGAAACATGTGACTGTAATGACCTTGCGACAAAATTCAACATTGATAGAGAAGGTCATAACCCTTTCTTACTGCAAAGCTCCTTTCATAAACAAAACTATTTTGTATTTCAAAGAATAACGCATTACATCCATCTATTATCCTGCTATCACAATAAAATGATGATATAATCCAAAATCTCCCTTTCATTGCTGAAATGTATAACGCATTACAATGATTTATTTACTTGTCACTCAGTCTGGAAAAGCAGAACATTTTCTCACAAAACCTAGGCATTGTCGGTGAAAAATGGTCTGATAGAAAAAAATGTGGCATCTTGTGTACATTCACGAGCATAAATATTTATTCACTGATAAAAATCACAGGTTATTTTCTTGTGAAAGAAACGACTCAATTTTTGAGTTAAATCTTTTTCATATCCAGTTTGAAGATCCAGTTCTCGTAACACCTTACTATTCCAATTAGTATTTGGTAGAAAATTTAAGAGTGTCGACTGACAAAGGAAAATGTGAAAAAAAACATGCGGGGCAGTCTACGGCTACGCTGTAGCAGAACGGCTACGAGTGCTACAAAGTGTTAGGTGACGGTCACGCGAGCTTCATAATTTTTGTTCCCTCAAAAAGTGCTCAACGCTCCTTAAGAATTTTTTACTTCAAAAAAACGTGTTACCGTGTGAACGTGTTACCAAGTAATATGAGATAGGAATACAAAAAATTATGATTGGAGAAAATAGCTTTGAAGTTTTCGAAGTGAAGACACTTGTGTGCTCGTGACTGTACATTCATATAGCCACATATAGTTGATTTAGTAAACGATACTCTGAAGTTGATGGATGGATCTTAGGATCCGGGTGTTGCAGATAGTCTGCGGTCATTTTTCAACAAACTGATACGGAGGGAACACACTTTTTGAGCTGTTGTTGTGTTTTAGTTATTTAAAGTAATGATAAGTCCAGGGAATTTTGATGTTGCGTTGATTTCAGAAGAATTCGGGTTGGATTTTAAAAGGCCTGTTAAGCGAAATTACTCTTTATAGTTATATGTTTTCTGTTCGTTGCTTGAAGTAACAACTACTTGTTACAAATAGTTTGTTTGCTCTACTTCAATAATAATAGAACGAACGAATAACTTATTCATTTATTTAGTAATAATAATTCACTCAATGCACGCTTAAGCAAAAACTCAATACTTTTTCGATATGTGCCTTTTTAAGTAAATTTTACAATTAGCGTGACGCCAAAATGTTAAAGGGCTCTTAATAAACAAAACATTTTTTTTTCAATTTTAAATCTGCGTTTTCTAGAATTATAGTTCGTTACTTATGCCAATCGTACACGATGTCACTTACACTACTAATTAGTTGCGTCGTGTCCAGACCGCTATTAATATACTAGTGTTGTGCAATCCGATAACTCATTGTCGATTTGATTTTATAACTAGTTGTAGAGGTACTTTGAGAAGCGTCGGGGATACAGCTATACAGTATGTAGCATATTTCGACCCGTCACATCATTATCATCTACAGCCTGAATTTACACACAGGGTCTCTGTGTTTTTGTGTCAATCTCCACGTTTTATTAATCCGTCAAACATTGTTTTTAACATTAAAATCAAAACGAAATACAGCAGTGTAATTGTACCTAAAGCTCAAATTTCACTTTTACCCAAAAGAAAAACTAAAACCACAGATTACTAAATAGTTACTACGTAACAGATACTTCACTCAGTAAAAAAATTCCAATACCTACTGCTATAATAGCCTACTCCGTCGCGTCAGCAACCCCTGCATGCTGAAATGTGCCTAAAAGCTTAAGCGTTAAGTTGAGATTGCTTCGCACCGCGCGATCCCACAGCAAACGCAGGGCTGCCTCTTTGATAAAATTAAATTAACATAACCATAACTTTTTTGTGTCTACGTTATTGATAACTGTGACTTATATTCTGACTACTTGTGACTATAGGTGGTACCTAGTTTAAAATAGTATCAAAATAAATTTTTATAAATTGGTGCTAACTGTGCAATACATCGAGATAAAACATAAAAGATAAAACATCGAGGGGTAAATTGAAAAATGATAGGTGTTTATGCCTTCTTTTACTGGATTTGCACCCATCTACTGCACATAAGTTACCAGGCGGCATCGTAGGTACTCGTACGAACGAACGGATTAAACAGCGTGCGTGCGCTTCGCTTGCGAACACCGCACTGAATTTGGACCGCAAGAGGTCCGAGACCGCTCGGCCGGGCAGTAGGTAATTATAGCGCGCAAGTACATGAAGTGACGGAGGCCTGCTAAAACTGCTTTTTCTGTAATAATTCTACTCTCTAGACGTTATTCATGTTTCCAGTACACGAGTCATATTTCTAATATAGGACCCAGTTATATTGAATGATGCTACTAGAATACAGAAACTGCTTAGAGCTGAGAGTTTCAGCTAGCGTTATGTTGATTTGAATAAGCACCCCATTTTGTAACCCTACCAAAAATCACGTTTGTCGTATGGATAAAATAAAATAAATAAAGAATTAATATTTAAGGGGGGCCCCCCTTAAATATTAATTCTTTTATTTTAATTACTTATTTTTAAAGTGAATATACAACTAAATATTCTGTGAATATTTCATGCGTCTTCCTGTTGTCGTTATAAATAAAAGAACAAAAACGGTAAATTAATCACGTTCGTTTTAATCCCCACTTATATATTTATTTAATTTTTTATTTGTTGTTTAAAGAAATACAACATCTGTCAAAATTTCAACTGTCTAGATAATTATCACGGTTCATGAGATACAGCCTAGACACAGACAGAATATGGACAGTGGAGTCTTAGTAATGGGGTCGTTGTACACTTTGGTACGTAACCCTAAAAAGTGACTTAATAATACAGCGATCGATTGCAGTAAATTACTCTCAACTTCATTCAACAGTCGTCGGCTCTCTTTAGGTGGTTAGATCAAAGGCTTGGTCGAGAAGACAGTAAAATATAATATCGGCATGCACCGTGAGGAAGCTCCTGTCTCTAGAGCCCTGACTACCGGTGGCTTGGGCCCTGCTCCCAGTATCGATGAATCTTTATTTTATAAAAATAACATGATTTTAAATGAATTAACGACTATTACTGACTGGTATTAATGGAAATGTTGGACTATTCGGGAAAAAAATGTATTGTGGTTGGCAGATAACCGATTTTAAATTACGTTCATGCTTCTGCTTCATTTTTATAATTAAAGAAAACTTATTGCGCAGTCATGTTTAGAAGCTAACGTTAAATCATTTACTTCTGGTTCCCCGTTAAACATAAATATTTAAGACCAAATAATTTAGCCAATTTATTTTACCATGTTTTGATAAATTGCCGCGTGTTTAGCCGTAGTAGCACAAGTTTTAGCTACATTTGCTCGAAAGTTTAGATTTTCAGCGAGAGTTTAACGATTTATTTAGTAAACTGTGCGCAGTTTGCAACTGAAGAAGTTTAAACGTAAAGTATTGATACTGGAGCAACGATTAATGTTTTTGGACGTTCGCTTTGACTAAAAGTTTTTGGGATCCTTCACACATTAATGAAGAGCTTTCGTTTTTACGTACACAGCGTTGGCGATTTAGTTTCCTAACATGGAAATCAATATATAAAAAAAGTTCATATTTCGCTTCATCTTATTTTTATTTAGTTAATCTTAGATTTGATATCCATTAAAATGGTAAAAACATCCCAGGATAGTAGATATTATAACAGCGATATCTAGTAAGTCTCTCAAGTTTATAACTAAACTAGCCGATGCCCGCGGCTTCGCCCGCGTAAATTATACAGGGTGTAAACCACCTCATCACAAAGCCGGTAACCAAGCATTCTATACATCAAACTAAGTAACTTTACGCAAAATTGATTGCTGGGAAACAACTTTTTTTTTTTGAGGTTATAAATCATGTTTTGTGGTAGAACTCAATGTAACGCACTTAAAACATTGTGCTGATGGATGGATTGAATAGTACGGGGGTCGTAGAGGTGTTAAAAGTCAAAATCTTACAAAAAAAAAACTTGTATTTAAAAAAAACTTGTCAAAAAGTTGTAACTTCGACCCCCCATATCTCCGTAACTAGAAGGTTCCCAGGTATGGTGTGGTACAAAAAAATGATCGCAATGATGGGGAGAACAAGTGCCTTTCGGCTTCGTGAAGAGGTGTTTTACACCCTTTATACTAAAACCTTCCTCTTGAATCACTCTATCTATTAAAAAAATCCCGCATCAAAATCCGTTGTTTTAACGATCTAAGCATACATAGGGACAGACAGACGCGGCGGGAGACTTTGTTTTATAATATGTAGTGATAGTGATTGGTTGTCACCCGACTGTAACGAAGCTTGAAAGAAGAGTTATTTTAGAAATTATCTCCTCATCAGTCCTGTAACAACATTACTGACTATTTAAAAAGCCGGCCATCAGAAAAAAAAAATCGAGGCAGTCTTCGGTGACTGCCGATAGAAGTGAAAACAAAAAGTACACAGGCCCCGCCCCAGTCGTAGCACTGCTACGGGTTGTGTTCCGCGCATGCCTTAGTGGTGCTACGCCGTAGCGGATCGGCTACAAGTGCTACGAAGCGTACGTGACGATAACGCGAGTGCCATGATTTTTTTCCACCCAAAAAGTGCTAAACCCGTCTAAAGAAGTTTTCACTTCAAAAAATCTTATAAGTAACTATTTCAAATCAAGATTTCACATTGTGTCAACAATCTCTAATACATTACTCCTATCAGGACCCAAATTGAACGTTCTCCCACAAAATACCGAATCGGCATGAAACGAAGATCTCAGCCACGATAATGTGCGCTCATTTTTACACCATCCCCTTAACTGAGCGGTTCCCTACGCTTGTTGAATTACTAATGCGTTTCTCACCATTTTTCTAAGTGCTAGAGTAGGTTTCAAGTCAGCGTTATACGGAGACAGGCTAGTCTTTTGAAAAATGTGCCCCAGTTTTGCCCATATGGATCTAATGGGCTGTTAACATTGTGACGATGGGTGGGACTGAAAATATTAGGGTGATATTTTAAGTTTTATTGCTGGATAAATTTTTGGGTGAGGCGTTGAATTGTTGAAACGATCAATTTTTGTTTTAATCTTTTTAAAAACGGAATAAAGTTTTGCTTAAAAATTTTCAATTCTGCACTTTTGTTGTCTAATTAAACAAATTGTTTATGACCAGAAAACTAAATTATTCTAACTAAATATAAATTGAAGTGAAGTTACTTTCACAAAACTGAAATAATACTAAGTTTATAAAGAGAGCAAGTGTTGAAATCCTTTCATCCATGAATTTTTAATAAACGTCACTCACAAAGAAAATATTCGTTAAAAAACCTGAAAAATACTACCCGTAATAAGTACATCGGTTAACTATAGCATTTTTTTTTAAACTTTCAGTTCTTTTTTCAGTCTGCAGAACTTTCAGCCAACGAGTGCATTACGGAGGCATCAAAGTAAAAGTTTTAATGAAACATCTCACTTTTTAACTAATAGCAGAGTCTCGTATCATTAATATAGTTTTTAAACTCATTCAGTTAATTTTGTCAGGGTTTCTTTTTATGAAGTATGGGGTATAGTCTCGGGTCGATCTTTAGGTTAAGCCATGCTTGCCTAGGTTGTTCTGTGGATGGGTGACGACCCTTATATACCGAGTTTCCTCCGTGCCTCGGAAAGCACGTTAAGCTGTTGGTCGCGGCTGTCATTTGTCCATCTTTGACAGTCGTTACAGGTAGTCAGTGGCCCAAAAAGTCTGACACCAGTCTTACCAAGTGGTATCGTATTTTCCAGTATTAACTGGGTTGTGGAGGTCAGATAGGCAGTCGCTCCACGTAAAACACTGGTATTCAGCTGCATCTAGTTAGACTGGAAGCCGACCCCAACATAGTTGGGAAAAGGCAGGCAGATCATGATGATGATGGTGTATAGTCTAGTAGAGAAAGTCGCCAGAAAAGATTTGATTATGAATGTGGATGGATTTAGGACTAGAGGAAGACAACAGAAATGATGGATGGACTCTGTAAAGGATGATATAGCTAGAAAAGAGGTGAATGCTGAGATAACGAGTAATAGAGGAGTATGGAAGAAGAAGATGTCTTCTTCTTCTGCTGCGCCGACCATAATAAAATTGGGATGAAACGACAGAAGAATAATGATTGATCACTCTAATTTTTCAACCCTTTTCTCATTTTATTTTGGGTCGGCGTATGTCTTTCATCTTACTGACTTCTTGACGACCCAAATGGCGTAGCGGTAGTGAAGCTGCCTTACATTCTTAAGGTCCCGGGTCCGAATCCTGGTAGGAGCAAATGTTTGTGTGATGAGTATGGACATTTGTTTCCGAGTCATGGATGTTTATATGTATAATAAGTATGTATTTTCAAACGAAAAGTATCTATGTAGAATACCAACTATCTGGTGTCCACGACACCAGCCTCGTTGCTTAGTGTGACACTAGATCGCGCTGTGTGAAAAATGTCCAGCGATTTTTTTTTACTGTCTATCACTTGTCACATTTCCACCACTTCAAATCTTTGATGTACTCCTACTCTTATTGCCATTCACATTCATACAATAAAATATATTCTATCTATCTATCTAAAGATGGCGTACTCGTAGAAGCATGTACCCAGACTCGCTGTAACAGCGGAGATAACGAGCCATCGACGGAAATTCTTATGGACGAGTCTAGAGGAAATTGGCGTGGTTCACGGAGGAAATTAGCGTTTATTATGAAAATAATTGGTCTTGCAGAGTAGAATAGTGGCTCTATTGCTTGAATTACTATGTTACAGTATTGCATAAATTTACTTGACTGGTTTTTAGGGTCTATTAATAGATTTTCCCAACCTTACCATTACACTTTGAGATACTTTCCACATTATAGGACAGTGGTAAGTTCTCAAGCAAGCTAAATGGACTGTGGCTTTACATGAGAGTTCTTTGAGTACCATTTTGAAATTCCGTCTAATCATTTAATCCTCTAATAATTTGATTCTTTGATCATCCTTCGGGGAAACGTTGCCACTATTGTTTTGAGGCTATCTGTTAAAAGATAATGCCAAAGAAATGCCGCCATTCTCTAAATAGGGTTTTTATAATAGGATCTGAATGTCGTTTTATCTGTTTTGGTAATTAGTGTACGATACTTAAACACGTGATTATGCTCATGATAACAAACAACTTTTACTATGGGACCAACCCTGAAATCGCGAAAATAAAATCAGTTGTTCAGTACATTTATGTTCGCCTAATGTACCGTACAGCTGATTTTTTTTTCGCGATTTCAGCTTTGGTCCCATAGTAAAAGTTGTTTGTTATCATGAGCACAATCACGGGTTAAAGTATCGTACACTAATTACCAGTCACCCTATATACTTGTAAATGTGACAAAAGACTATTGTTCTATTCAAACTAAATCGATCATGAAACAAACAACCAGCAGGTTACACAATCATTTAAATACTCGTTATATCATAAACACAGGGATAGTAGAGAACGATAAATCAGCCACACTTTTGCTTGCCAACAAAACTTTGGCCATTCAAAATTCAATTAAAGTTATGAACAAAACCATGAATAGCCTATTTGACTATACGATCGAAATAACCGTTAGTTTGCCTTTTGAGCGCTATTACACGTGTTTATGGTATGTTATTTTGTGGTTCTTGTATTTCGGTGAACTTGTAATAGTGGGTTTAATACTGCATAACCCTTCAGGGATCACTGATGGATTGATGTTATCATTTGTATGTATTGTTTTGTGGCCCAAGTGTCTTTTGTTTTTAAAAAATATAGCACTTTATGCTCAATTTCGTTTTGTTTGCCTATCACATAAAATGGTCTGGTGGTGGTTCCAAGAGTAATATTATGGCTTGTTAACATCGGAGGTCGGAAAATCAGTAGTTTTATTATTAAATGAATAAATAAACTCTCATTAACTTTCAATTAGAATTCAATTATGTATTTCCTTGTAAAGTATGACGTTCAAAAGTGTTTTCAATGGCATTATTAAAATAAACGGGTTGACTTTGATTAGCATCTTCGTATTCATATTGGGTATGGTTCATAAGCTTTAAATTATTACATAATTGATCAATGAATGTGAATTACTAAACATCCATGTGGTATCGACCTATGCTTTTGAGGTAGTGTGAGTACATTCATTCACACATGTTTAAATAGTAGATTTTTTGATGATTTTCTCGTGCATTTTTGATAGCTCGCAGATAATTTCTTTTCCAAAAGAATATGTCATCGCGATCTAGCAATAAGCTATTTCTGCTTTTGTTACAGAATTTAAAACTATTTTAATTTTTCAATGTTTTATGTAGCGTCGTTCTTTTTATAACGCCCAAAGTGCCGTCATCAGTAATTTTATTTAAAATATAGTCTAGAGTAGGTATTTCATTCTGCGCGAAAAAATTGTGGACTATATTTGAATGTGAATTACTAAACATTTTAGTGGATAGCAAGATTAGCAAGACATCATCTGCTTAACCTTTTCCCAGGTATATTGTGCTCGGCTTTCAGTGCTCTCGTACCTTCAGGACCGACTACCTATCTGACCTCACAACCCAGTTAGTACTGGTTAATACGTTACCTCTTGGTAAAACCGGTTGTCAGAGTTTCAGGCCCTCACTACGACTGTCAAAGATCTACACATAACAGCCGGGAACAACGTCTTACGTGCTTTACGAAACTCCGTATGTTATCAGGTGGTCACTCATCCACAGACCTAGGAAAGCACTGCTTAATCTAAAGATCGACCCGAGTGGCTGTTATTATTTAACAACGAGTTCTCCAAGATTAGCAAGTAAACAAGGAAAAGTATTCCGTTCGTTTCCCACACTGCCAATAATATTCCACTAATCCGAAAAGCACCTTATATCCTCTGCAAACCGACCCTAGCTATCTACCTACCTACCTATGTATTTCTCAATATACCTTCACCGCTATACCGACATGCATTGTCAAGACTCCGAGCGACATCTCGATATTTAGGTCAAATCGATCCGCCGTGCCTTAATAAAGTCGGCTTGTTTAATAGACAATATTTGCTATGCAAGGAGGATTCTTGGTGGAACACCTGCTTTGGAATTATAAAATAGCTGGTGGACGGATGTAACGGAATTCTTTGAGGAGATCTTATTTATTCTTTGTTAAGGTGAAAGCGACAGGGTGGCGTGCGAAATTCAAATTTTCTAGGGTTTTTTTGCAATTTGCGGGCCAGTGCTGGTTTGTATATTGGTAGAAGTACTGTTCGCGGCTGTGGAGCGTATGCGGTTGCAGAATTGTAGTCATCAGAATCATCGATGCAGCCCTCCAAGTCGTTCCTCGACTTTTATGAGCTTTGATGGTTGTGTTGATGATTCTGATAATTATAATTCTGTCGGCATATGTCTTGCAGCCGCGAACGATGTTTTCATCAGCGTACAACTATTTTTTTTTTCGGATGGGAAATCATCAAATATCTTCTCCCACTTTGGGAGTGTCAGACTTTTACTGACTAAAACCCATTCATATTACTTCCTCGCCCTTTATGTTTCGGGGCCACTGTATCTCTTTCGAACAGTCCCACAACCCCGGCAGGGTCAGCGTACAACTTGGCACTGCCCTGCAAATTGCAAAAAACGTTGAATTTGAATTTAGCGGGCTACCCTGGAGCATCAGCCTTAACTCAGAGTGGTTTGTTTTGGAAAATCATTATTTGCATGCCCTTGTCCCATGTTTCCTCATTTGAGGAAACATGGGACAAGCGTGTTTCCTCATTTGAGGAAACACGCTTGTCGGTGCAACACGTTTTTTTTTTTCTTCCTTTCTCCCGTGACAAGCGTCACGCTATCATTTACTCCTTTTTATTTACATTAGAACATGTTTATTTATTTTGGAGAGATGACTGCAATCCAATCTGCATTCCAATGCGGAAGTAAGTCAGCCGTTGTACGCGATAATATGATAAAAATCACTATCAAAGTTCAGTTTTCTTGTTACAAAACTAGAACAATCGCGATAAGATGAACTTTATCCTCGCACACCAGTGTTAAAGGTTCGGTTCTTTCCATGTATCCTTTTCTCCAAACAAAAGTTTCTCTGCAAAGTTAATTGAGACTTTGGTGAGATCATAGCACAATTACAAAAATGACAAGTGTGATACGTTAGGTGAGTACCTTGTAGTCACAGTAATCAGATAGTTCTTGCAAGTACATCGGTTATGAATTAGTTCGCGATATCTCAGCGATTGTACCAGTACCATTAAACTTTATTTATTTTAAAAAACTGTCACATAATATACAGCAATACGCCCGTTAGACATTTGGGTCATGTGTCGCTATTTGTTAGCTCTTTTGGCACATATTAAACATACCTAATATATTACTGCTGATTTCACCGAACGTCACTTGAAATCGAGCCAATCTACCTCCAGGCTTGCTGCATGCATACCCACTCAGGAATATAGTGTTGGTACTGAAACGGTATGTGTAGGCACGTAGGTACTTTTGTTTATTCTGTGGTGCAGGCCACATTAATATTTATATTGTTTTCTTTAATCTTTTATAGCATTAACCGAGGCTCGGTTAATGCTATAAAAGATTTCTCGGAATGACCGCAGGATTACAATCATGTATTAATGGAATGGAAAATATTAATGAAGTAAAGCCACATTAATGATATCAATTATTTGTTTTTTTGTGGGCAGCGTTGACCCAGAAGTGATCCGTTCTAGTGCATTTCTTTGTGTTAACTATTGTTACTTTTCTGCTTAAAACTGTGAAGGCAAACATCGTGAAGAAGACATGATGTGACATCCACCAACCTACCACTGGATGGTGGGTTACGTGTACAGAGTAGATGCCTGTGATACTGGGATCCAGCAATGGTAACTTATCTTGGTCCACCCGTCTTATGAAAGTGACCTGTTCTGATCTTAAACAATTAAAGGGTGTTAACAGAATCATCACGAAGCCGTCAACCAAGCATTCTGTACATCAAACTAAGGAACTTTACACCAAAATATTTGCTGAGGAACGACTTTTTTTGGGGAGAAAAATCACATTATGGTAGAACTCAATGTAACGCACTCAAAACATTGTGCTGATGGATGGATTGAATAGTACGGGGTTCGTGGAGGTGTTTAAAGTAAAAAAAATGTATTTTAAAAAGAACTTGACAAAAAAGTTGTAACTTAGATCCCCAATATGTTCGTAACTAAGGCTCTAAGGTATAGTGTAAACGACGGGGAGAAAAAGTGCCTTTCGACTTCGTTAAGAGGCTTTTAACACCCTTTTTGACACGTTGATGAAACATTTGACCTTTCCGACCAGCGAGATGTTATTGCTAGATGCCGTATTTCACGATCTAAAAGAAAATAAACAGCACTAAAAACATTAAAGCGGACACAACTTCGGCATCATAAAAGAAAAAGTTTACAACCAAAATCTTTTCTCAACGGTCGAAGCAGTAAAAGAAAAATCGTTTCAATAAAAAATAATTTATATTCAATGAAAAAAAGAATCTTTTGTAGGCGCAATAAAATAGAATAAATTATAATAATAGTGAATGCTACAGCTCTTGCCAACAACTCTGCTTATGTTTATAACAGTCGTAAAACTGTTGGCGACTGGCTCAGAAAAGTTTTTTGTTTTGTGAAATATTTTCTTGGGTTATGAAGTATTACGTAAAACGTTAACGATTAATTATATAACGTCTAACATGCTAGTTTTTTGTAAACATACAAGGTTCTTTATCGTGTGTTTAATGCCTAGCCTGGAGTCAGAGTTTTCATGCCGGCCATAGGAATCTGACTTGACTTTACGTGCCGTCGAGAAATATCACTTAAAGGCATGCTGAATTCCTCGCAATGTCTTCCTTCACCGAAGCTAGTGATAATTATGCAATACGCACATGAAACCGAAAAAGGAGGGACGTGACTTGGGTTCGAATTCGACTAGGCAGTCCAAGTGTGAATTCCACACCAAGTGTTTGTTTTTTCAATTTTATTACAGGAGTTTCGCCACCTATTTAAAATTGACCCATTCATTGTTATAGATAATTATGGTTATTTATTATATTGTGATCAAATAGTGATCTTGTCTCGCTTTGATCGTAACGTTTGGCTGTCAAACTAATTACTTTATAGAGACGAACGTTAAAGTGATGTTATTACGGTCCCACCCAATGCTATTCGTAATTTTAACTTGACGGCATTGTAGATGGGTTAGTTTCGTCGTAAAACAACTCATAAAGTTATATCTAGATTTCTATCTACTTAACAAAATGTTGATTTAACTTTCAATCTGCCGTAATGGTAAAGGTCCAAAATAAATAAATGTTGAGCTAGAATTGTAATAATAACTTTCAAGACGAATTAAATCAAACAAACAATGATCTTGATTACAGAGCAGAGGGTTGACGAAGCGACGGAAATCTTTTAGTCTATTCCAAAGAAATCTAAATTTCTGAAGACTTTACGCACGTCTGCCATTAAGACGGAATCTCCGAAATAATTTAGATGAAAACAGAATGTTCTGGATTGAAAGGTTATGGCGCTTGTTCTCGGAAAATTGTGGGCCACTATTCTGAAATTCCTGAAGTAGGTCGCAAAATCCCAGAATAACGACCTTAAAACCAGCGCTGTTTATTTTCCTAACTTTATTTCGAATTTCGTATAGGAGAACGAGAATTTCTTTATAAAACTCTATAAATATCTTTTTTTAGGGAAAATGCGTTAAATCCTGGACCCCAAAAGGTGAAAAAATAAAAAAAGATATCAAAGACCTTGCAAGTTTTATACGCCATACAGAAGTTTGTAAATTATTTTATCCTTGTTTTCAGTAAGTTAAAATAAATTTAATCTGTTGCACGTGGAGTATTTAATTGACGTTCCCATATATGTTTTATTGAGTGCTCGAAGTTAATTAATTCATTGTTATTTTATCGACTTGACACCAAGTGACATGGCGTACGAGAACCATAGGAAAAAGTTGTTATTTTATTTGTTATAATAAAATAATTTAAAATCAAAATCAAAATCAAAATCAAAGCATTTATTTCAAGTAGGCCAGTTACAGGCACTTTTGAATTGTCGAAACAAAAATGAACATTTAAAGTAGCTACAGTCCCAGTCACAAGACATAAAAACTGTGAAAGTACTGTAGTTGCCCATTCCCTAGCGTAGATCTCTATGGAGAAGAACGGGCAAGAAACTCCATGGACACTCTTTTAAATCAAAATATTGTTACAAAATCTTGGTTACATCATTCATGTTGAGATGGTATATTATGTGAGAACAATGTAGCAAGATGTGCACGTTAAAAGTGTCCATAGCAAAACAAAAATAAAATACAACTCAAAAACAAAATAATTCAAATAAACCATGGCGACTAAGAGATGACCAGTCACAACTGACAGCGCCCGTTCACGAACATGACGCATGGATCAGCACCATTCAGCTCAACCATTTTGAAGGGAACTAAATGGTCCGACACACGCGCCACCATCAGCGAGACATTTGAGAGAGCATGACATACTCTCAACCGCCAGGGCACATTCAAGTCAAGAACTGCCGTAGGTTTCCAGTGAATGATAGCTTACTAGTACATAGTACTCACACAATATAGGCTATGCGATTATATAATACTAACATTGAATCTATACAATGCAAAGATAAGTTTGTACAATCTTCAGCAGCTCCAACAATACCATTTAATGCTATCAATTTTTGCGCCCCTGTCCATGTGGAGCAGGACCAGCATTAAGCCAAGCATTTTTATCAGCGATATAATCGCTCAACTTGTAATATGCTTGTTTACATAGTGTGCGTTTAACGCATGTTTTAAATTTCGTCTCATTCAGTTCAAGAATACTTTGTGGAATTTTATTATAGCATCTCAAACAGTACCCCATGAAAGATGAGTCTACTTTAGCGAGTCTAAAGCCTGGCTGAACTAGTTGGTCCCTATTTCTAGTACTGTAATTGTGTCTGTCACCTCTTTTACCAAAAAGATGCAGATTTTTTCTGACGTACATTATGTTTTCGTAGATGTATTGGCAATGAACCGTCATGATGCCAATATCCTTAAATAGTTCCCTTAGAGAATCGCGCCTACGAAGATTATATATGGCTCTGATGGCTCTTTTCTGCAGAATAAATATAGACTCAATATCTGCAGCCCGTCCCCATAGCAAAATACCGTAAGACATTATACTATGGAAGTAACTAAAATAGACCAGTCTAGCGGTATCTACATCAGTGAATTGACGGATTTTTCTAATGGCATATGCTGCTGAACTTAAGCGCCCCGCAAGCGATGTTAAATGAGAACCCCATTGTAGCCTTGAATCAAGCGTAAGCCCCAGGAAAACAGTTTTATCTACGAATTCGAGTTTCTCTTTATTCAATATTATCTCACAATCACTACTTTTGACATTCGGTAATGAAAATCTTATGCATTTAGTTTTCTTTTCATTTAATACCAAATTGTTTGCTGTGAACCAATTTTGGACCTGAAGTAGGGCATTATTCACTTCATCTAGATTTTGGGCCCGTCTATTTATCTTAAAAATTAGGGAAGTGTCATCAGCAAATAGCACCATATTTTGTGGTTGGTTTTTCAATAAATAGGGTAGATCATTTATATAGACTAGAAAAAGGAAAGGACCCAATATTGAGCCTTGCGGAACCCCCATTTTTACTTTCAAACCCTGTGAATTGACACCATTTATTTGAACATGTTGTTTTCTATCACTCAAATAAGATTTTACCAGGCTAAGTGCAAGTTTACCTAGTCCGTAATGCTCCAGTTTCAAAAGTAATGTGTCGTGATTTACGCAGTCAAAAGCTTTGGAGAGGTCACAGAAAATTCCTATTGCGTCTTGGGACTCTTCCCACGCAGCAAAAACGTGCTTTAATAAGGTTACACCGGCGTCAGTTGTACAACGTCCCTTGGTGAAACCATACTGTTGATCATGTAAGATTCTGTTGGTGTTAAAATGATAGAGCATTTGATTAAGCATTACTTTTTCAAAAACCTTGCTAAAAACTGGTAACACGGATACAGGTCTATAATTATTGGCATCTTTACTGTCCCCGGATTTGAAAAGAGGTATGACTTTACTGTATTTCATTAAATCAGGGAACACTCCTTGGTCTACACATGAATTAAAAATTAATGCTAAGTACGGGGCTATGGTCTCAAGTATAGATGTACAAACTTTGATAGACATTCCCCATAGATCTTCGGTCAGTTTGATTTTAATTTGCCGGAAAGCTTTAATAACTGTCATAGGGTTAATGTGTTTAAATTTAAATTCAGCCAGGCAGCCAGATACATTCGCCTTTAATAAGCCAATTGAGATTTCAGGTGAGGAATTAAGGGCCTCCGTAGTTTTTATTGGTATATCGGTAAAGAAATTTACAAATTCTTGAGCTACTTCCTGATTAGAGCTTTTAGGACCACATTCTGTATCTAATGTATAGCTATTCTTACGTATTTTCTTTCTGTTAGTCTCGTTATTTATGACTTTCCAAACGGTTTTTATTTTATTTTCTGCTGTTTTGATCTTGTTGCTAATGTGCAGGGCTTTAGCAACCTTGCAAGTATTTCTAAAAATCTTTGAATACTTAGCAACATACTTGCTAAAATTTTCTGTGTTTATAAAAGTCTTAAGGCTGTAAAGCTCAAATAGCTTTTCCCTACTTTTTCTGATACCTCTAGTTGCCCAAACACTAAATATAAATTTAGGGCAAATACTCTTTGTCTTCTTTTCAAAAGTTTTGTTGAATTCCGTGTGAACTAATGAAAAGAAACGGTCATACAATTGATTTATATTAATATCCTCTTGGCTCATTTCACTTAACTTGTTCTGTAGGGAAATATTAAACCTATTTAATTTGCAAGAAGTTATAGGTCTAAATTTAATCTGAACATTTTGTATTGGAGTTTTACACCTAAAAGTTACAGTTTGTCCGCTATGGTCAGACGGCAAACAATTCACTATGGCTTTATCTAAATAATCACAATTGCAGAAAACATTATCTATACAAGTAGCAGAAGATGATGTTACTCTAGTAGGTTCTATAAAAGTGTTGGTCAAGTCAAATGACTTAAAAAGATTTAATAACCGACTGCTATTTGGATTCTCTTCTAAAATATTGATATTGAAATCACCACAAATAATTGTAGACTTATTACTGGCTGCAAGTTTTGCCAGGACATCTTCCATTATTGATTCGAATAAGGAAAAGTTTTGATAGTTTGGGGGTCTGTACACACACACAACTACATGCTTATCTAGCTCAACACAGGACAGTTCGACGCAATGTTCAACCGAGAGACCTACTATGTCATTACGTTGCTTATATTTAAAACTATTTTTTATTAATATTAGGGAACCTCCACGAAGCATAGTTTTACGGTTAAAGCAGCTACCCACCATATAGTTCTCATAATTAATAAGCATTTGGTAATCCTTTAGCCAATGTTCAGTAAAACAAATAATGTCAAACTTACTACTTTCTAAAAACAATTCAATTTCTAATAATTTGGAAGAAATGCCTTGGATATTTTGGTGGAATAATTTTAAGGTGTTCTGCTGAGGCCCTTTTTTACTAACTAGTTGAGTGCAAGAAGATACCTTGTTGTTGGTAGGATTAACAATAATATTGTTAATGGTACCTTCTGTTGTCTCACTTTCTAGTTTAAATTAATATATGGAGTGAGGCCGGAGACTCCCGTGCCATCCTCTGACAACAAGACCCTATCACTAATAAACCCTAATTGAGAATTTTCCACGGTGACAGATGGATCCTCTCCAGTACAATGTGTGTAAACATTTATAGCACTAGTGCTATATTCATTCGTGCCAGTCACCTGAACATTAGTAGAATTACTAATTGTCGATGTATTAATAATATAACTAAACTTAGACATACTATTTATGTCTGTGTGAATACTATAAGATAATAGCCGAGCTATTTTGTGTCTACATACAATAGGTAGATACACCTTACCCCGTGTCGACTTTAGTTTACCAACAATAGTGTTGATATCCAGATATATAAGTCTGTCACTATAGTGACCTACTAGAAAATGAATATGGTTATTTAACATATGTATATAATTGTTTTTCCTATTACCCAAATTTTCAAAATAGGGAAAAGCACACAATATGATTTTACTACATTTTAACTTTAACAACTCGGATACACAGTCAGTGATATCTTCCTTTTTAATCTTAGAACTATTTCCTACACATATAGTTATGGTGGTACTAGGATCACAAACGGTTTTTGTCGCAGATGCCATAACCTGTTTGTAGGTAGACCCTGGCATACAATTGTTTTGAGTACAATAATTCAGGTTATTACTAATTAATTTACCTAGCCCCTTACCTATATTGTCAGAGAACATAACTGAAAGATTACAATCATGATTATTATGAGAAATAAAATTACCACTCTCAGGCAGACTATCATGTGTAAAATTATTTGATTGTCGGTTCGGTAAACTGTCCTGAGACAAATTCTCAACCTGGGATGGGTCCTCCATTACCTCAGGCTGGATATTGTCATGGTTGGTAACCGTCTAAGATTTAATAGATACATTTTTATAAGTATCACTTTTAGATACGTTCATAGAGACTATCAAATATGTATCTAAACCTGTGCCATTTCATCGGTTGGATTACCCGTTGCAACACCCCTGAACTCAGTCGTATCTCAATGTCAATACATCCAGCAAACAATCTAAGGATGGATTAAAGTAGTAACGTAACTTAGATTACTAGGTACCCTCTAAGAAAAGATCAAAGAGCAAAACTCAGTCCGAAAGAAACTAACAAGAAAACTAACAAATTATCCCAAAAAGGTCAACTTCAAAAGTTACAGAGAACTGTAACAAAAATATAGTCCATTACGACTTTAGCTTTGACAAGATATCGTGAGGTTCGTGAGCTTTACGAAATTCTAAACAAACAAGATAAAATGGCGTCTAAAGCTAAATCCTTATAAATCTGAGAACATGTCTATCCTTTGTAGTGCGGTGCGGGTAGGCAAAGGTCGACGCCTATTTGTTTTACATTATCAACCTGGACCCTCTCCTTCAATAGACCGCTGTGTTAAATGAATAAAAGATAACATATTGTATGAAATGTATAGTTCAATGGTTAAAACAGGTCGGTTTAGGGGTGTCCCGAACATATTCAGCACATTCGATGAGGCAGGATTTGTTGAACATCAAAGACAACCCGCAGTAATTAATAATAAGGCGGCTCGTGCCGACAGGTAAATTCAGTTCTGCACCTAACCATTGCTAAGGAGCTCGTGGCTTATTTAGCCATGGTAACAGCCGTACGGGTCAATCTTTAGTTTAAGCCGTGCTTGCCTAGGTTGGTCTGTGGATGGGTGACCAGCCATTAAATATCGAGGTTCTTCCGTGCCTCGGAAAACACGTTAAACTGTTGGTCCCGGCTGTCATTTGTAGATCTTTGACAGTCGTTACAGGAAGTCAGTGGCCTTAAAAGCCTGACAACCAGTCTTATCGAGGGTTATCGTACCACCCAGTACCAACTGGGTTGGTTAGGTGCACTCCATATAAAATGCTGGTATTCAGCTGCATCCGATTAGACTGGAAGCTGACCCCAACATAGTTGGGAAAAGGCTAGGCAGATGAGAATCTACCATTGCTGAATCATGTTTAGATCGGTTCGGCACAATTTAAGTTTAATCCTTAAACGTTTAACTACATATATTCATTTGATTTCGCCGCCCGGTAACGCCGAGAGAAGCCAAAACAGATATATTATGTGCGTGGTAACCCTGAGCGAGATTTCACTACCTTTGCGAAGATATTTTAGGAGAATTGAAAATATAGATTGTAAGAGCTATTATTAGAGGGTAGTTCTGGGTTAGATGGGGTGATCGGGCCGTTTAATGTTATGCTTAATTAACATATAAAACAGCAGAAAGGGTATACAGTGGTTATATACTCGTACTACAGCCACACATCAATTAGGTTTCAGTCATCGTGGTGAAAGGATAAGTCAGCTAGACTCTGCTTTACCGAGTGCTAACTGTCTGGACAGTTACCACTCGGTAAAGCAGAGTCTCGCGATTCCAAACGCCCGGCGCACCCTAGGGTGTGGGTTGGAATCGCAATACGATTGGAGAGGCTCCTATCATGCTGTCTAAACATGGTATACTCGATACATCCAAAATAGCTTGCATATTATGTGTGAGCCTTTCTACAGGGCTGGCTCCACCTCCGGTCCGGCCCATCCTGCTCTACTACTTGCACCTATCAAGATCTAATCGAAGCAAATGTTAGAGCTGTGCAAGTGGCTACATACTGGTCTTAAACAATTTGAGTTCAGCGACACGTAAAGATGAAGGTACCAACTAGGCATGATACTAATATGTACAAGTATATGATGTCGATACCGAGGGGTATCATATTGACCGGTAAATATAGATTTTGGAAGTCAGATGGTTAGTTAATGTTTACAAAGTATTCAGTTGCATCCAATTAGACTGGAACACGTGAGAATGAAAAATGTGAAAGTGTTTTTTAGAAATCTTACAAAATTAACAACCTTCAAAATGAATCAAATAAACATCGAAGTAACCAAATTGAAAACCAATAACAAATTGAATGAATTAATTCCAGTTGATGAGCTCAAGGCATCCGATGCGTTACATAATTTGTATTCCAGTTGGCTCACCAAGGCTTTAGACCGGCCTACAAACATCAGGGTAACACATTATGGGAGAAAACGAGGAAATCCCAGGTAATTTTGAAACCCAGGTGATTCTCTGCTGAGTAGCTTTAGGTCTGCAGAATAACTTAATTATTGCGGCATCGCATCCGCTAGCAGTACCTATCGTATTTTATTTAGTTCACATACCTACATGCCATCACACTTGAAATCCTTTTATGGTTAGGCAGAAGTGTAAATATATAGTACACCCACATTTTGCCACTTATGTTTAAGTCCTATACTACTATGGGACCAAACCCTGAGTCGCGAGAAGAAAATCACCTGTTCCATACATTTTGACGAGTAATTGCAGGAAACAGCTAATTGCTTTTTAGCAATTTTGAGTTTGGTCTTATAGTAAAAGTTGTCCATAATGATGAGAACATTGACCGGTCGAAGTTTATGGATATCGTCCGGAAACACGGTGTTTATTAGGGGGAGAGCCTATTTCCATCAACCGAGCACAAATCAGACTCCGTGGCTGCTACTGAGAAATTCCTCATAGAAAACCCAATAAGACTATTTCCGGCTTGGGAATCAAACCCACGTGGTGGCTACAGGCCACCGTAGATACGGGCCTGTGGACGGTTAGCTATGGGCTAGCCGGCCGTCAGTCCGTCTAATGACGACAGGCCGTGTCGACGGCGCGTTCGTGTTCCACGCGCGCCTCAAAGAGATGTCAGCAAAGTGAGGGGCCCGCAAGGGCCGAAGCCTGCCGGGGCTGCGGGACTGTTCGAAAGAGATACCGCGGCCCCGGAACGTAAAGGGCGCGGAAGGAACATAAATGGTTTTTAGTCAGCAAAAGTCTGACACTCCGTCCCGCTCCGCTTAGAGTGGGATCATTTGACGATTACCACCGATTATTAAAAAAAAGGACCTAATGCTGAGCAATCGCGCTTGTATCCAGACACCACCAGATCACAACCAACCAGGCTGTCTATCTTGTTAATACATAGTTTAATCGATAATTATGACAGGAGATCCCTTATCAGAATAACCTTCAAAAACATACTGTAGCAGAAACTTACCCTGTCGTTCACGGCATAATATCTTCCGTGATTAAACTACCAATTATTCTGAGCTACCGATATTTCGTTTCGTTTACATATCGATGTCACTTGGTGTTACTGGAAACTGGCTTTTATACCTATACGTCATAGGTCCAGCAACATGATTAAGTTTAGATTTAGGACCTACCGTTACCTTGGCACTAATAATGTATTTATTTTATTTTCTAAATATAAATATAATAAGCATAAATGCTAAAATATCATTAAAAGGAACCAATACATTAAGTGTAACACGACGTGTGAAGTTAGTACAACGCGTTTAGTGGTGATAGATGGCTTGGCATCCATCGCCATTCGCCCGGGCGCACAGGCACCATAATAATCAATTTCGTTCAATGATTGATTGACGAACTCTTTTCGATGTTTCCCTACTTAAAATATTGTATTAGTTTGCTAGGTTTATTTTACACTTTAAGGTTAAGGAATTTCATGCTCAAGTGCCTTTCTGTATTTTAAGTATTTCAGTTTTAATTAATGTTTGTCGATTTGAGCCTAAGTATTTTTGTTCTTCGACTGTCCACGGACCTTTTTGTAGGTACAAAAAGGTTCATGTATAGCAAAAGCATAGTTAAGCTACAATGTTCCCACTGTTGGGGAACTGTGAGAGTGAATAGGCTGTTATTCAACAGGCGGACCCGGTGCTGATAAATAAATATCACACATCTTCGAATTTTTGGCTCTAGGAAATGCCGGTCTCTTCACGTTGTTTTCCTTCACAGTTTTTAACCGATTTCTAAAAAAGGAGGAGGTTCTCAATTCGGATGTTTCTATTTTTTTTTTTTTTTTATGTTTGTTCGCGCATAACTCCGTCGCTTGCCAACCGATTTGAAAAATTCTTTTTTTGTTGGAAAGGGTATACTTTCCAAATGGTCCCATAGCCACCAAGTCGGGATCTGATAATGGAATCTTGGCGAAATCGAGGGAACTCTTCAAATTTTATAGGATAACGTACAGTGATTTTGGTATTTTCTATAACAAGTGAAGCATTTGCGTTTGATAAGAACCATTCTACCATCAGATCTGATGATGAAGCCAAGAGTCATGGAACTCCATAATGAGACAATGTATCCTAGTCGTGTTTGGGCTTGTTGCAATTGTAACGGTATGCATTTTCCATGTGTATCAAGCACATGTGAATCACTAAAAAGTGAAAAATAAAAACTTTTTTTGCAAAAAATAAAACCGACTTCAAAAAAAAACAAAAAAGTGAAAAATAACTTTAGCTTCTGAAGTCGGTGACAAAAAAATTAAATCAATCAAACAAAGGTCACCAACTTCAGAAGCTAAAGTTATTTTTCACTTTTTTTTTTGAAGTCGGTTTTATTTTTGAGAGCAGTAGTGATCAAATAAATTACGGCAAGTAATGCGGGTTTGAACCAGCGACCTACCAATCTTATGTCAGGACCGTTACAATTGGACCACAAAAGTGTTCAATTCAACTATTCTCCACTTACAATAAACTCTGCAGCACGACTCCAATTCAGCAGTCACATTAATTAAACGCGTGCTAAGTGTTAACCGAATGAGTTCTTGTAGTATTTAATTTCGTTTAAAGTGGCTTCACAATGCGAAGTGGGAGGTACAAATGTGAACCGTTTGAAGCGAATGCTTTTCACACTACGGTAAATAGTGTGCCTTGCTTGAATGCTTTATAAAGTTTAACGATCGAATCATGTTTAAACACAGGTACATAAGTGTAGGTGTTGTCTTAGTCATGGTGGAAAATTAATTGAAACGGCTTAGGGGGCGTGTGTAAACGACTTGTGTCGAGGGTGGAAATGTTTGCATGTCTGATACTTGATTTATTGTTGGCTTGGTATTTCTTAATACAACCAGCTTATTGTAGTATAACTCGAACGCCCCCAATAAAATATAATAGTTATTTGTTATACAAGAGTGCAAAGTTGTCTTTTAACCGCGTGCTCAATTTTGATGACCGAGCAAGCGAAAGAACTTAGAATCTTGAGCGTTAGCGAGGGATATCGAAGAGCAAAAATACTCTTTCCGAGATGGGGGGATGGAGAATATTTTTCATCCCCCCATCATAGAAAGAGTATTTTTGCTCTTCGATACCTGAGTGCAAAAGCCGTTTTTATCGTCTAGGAGAGGATAAAGTAAATTTGAATTTAGAACATCGTGTGCACTAAGTATGTGAATTCAAAACATAATTAAACCTATTTACTGCTCCATGGTGCCGAATATATCACACATTTTTTTTTATTTGTTAATAACTCAGACTCGGAACCTCCTTGGTGTACTTTTTTAATTTGTTTTGCGCGCGCCATTTAAATTTCACGTCATATTGTTAACACCCTAGGTTAAAAACAAGGAACTTGAAAACAAGTGTCAAACCTAAAATTACCACTCATTATCTAGCGACGAGGAAGTTTATTTGACGCCAACAGAATTAACTGAATTTCTTATTACTGCGCAATTTTTTTTGCGTTTTTTCTTTTCTTCGCTGAGGTGGGATGAAAAGTTACGTGTTGCACTCGAGTGCAAAGATTTTTCACCTCATGCTCTTTTGATTCCCTCGCTAACGCTCAAGATTCTAAGTTTTGAATCACTCGCTGCGCTCGTGACTCAATTTTAGAATCTTTCGCTTGCTCGGTCATCAAAATTGAGCACGCGGTTAAAAAGCAACTTTGCACTCTTGTATAACAAATAACTATTGAACACGACTGACGGCCTCGTTGTGGTCTAGTTGGTCGCAAATTCGAGTGCTGACTAAGAAATCCTGGGTTTAATTCTCAGGTCGGGCAGTGTTATTCGGTTTTTGTCAGGAAATTCTCAGTCCCTAACAGTCACAGGAGTCGGGATTCGTGCTCGGTTGATGGCGATAGGCTGGCAACTGGCAACAACATCACTGGCAAAATGTGCGTTTATTATTAGAAAGGTACACCTCTGTCTAACCGCTCTAGTATTACTGGCGTGGTGTTATGTTGATGTTTTTTGAACTCAATTTTACAAAGACAAAAAAATGTGTAATGGTTTTCAACAACACATTTGTATTCGACACAAACGAAGTTCTATTTGCGTTTCTTTGTTGTTCTTAACAGCCATTTTCAATAGCTTACTGTTCGGTTTCGGTAGGTTGCTATCTCTGTCTGTTTGACATTTTGCTAACTGGACGGTTTGAAACAAAACGTCACAGAAAATCTTTCTTTGATATTTCTATGAATAAGTGACAGGTAGGTTATAATATTTCAAGCTAACTTTGTTTAAAGAAACACAGATAGCTACGAAACATGGCATATTAACTGACAGTATACACAAGTACCTAAATAATTATAGAAAACGAACCTAAAAGGACTACATAAAGGCTCTCAGCCTGATTAACGTATTAAAGCAATGTGTTATAAATTATTACAAATACCTACGTATCTTGAGACAAGTTCCTACACAATTTAATCCAATATATTCCGGAGAATTCTCGGGAATATTTAGACAGAGGCAGACGACATTGCGGCCCTTAGGGGAGCTCTAGCGAGGGGGTTGTTATAAGGGTAGTGAGGATTTTTTGTCGTCTCGACGTTCCCTCACGCACACTTAAGTTCACCCCCTATATTTATCTAGAGCTTCAACGTTTCGGTGCACGGTACCTACACTGATTTCACTTGCTAATCCAATTCGACCTTTTTCAGACTTTGTTAGTCAATTCCTTTGGAGTAAGACGAAACCTCCTTTGATAATCTCGGAAGAAGTTATGTAAACTGCTTATTTGATTTAGGTTTGGAAACTCGATGATTTAGCTGCTTTGGGATGGTGATTGACTGGCTTGGGTCGTAACTGGAACTAACATTTTTGTATGGAAAACTTTTTATTCATCTATATATGAGCAAAGATTTGTATTTTTGTATGTAACGAAAACGTAAAACTATTGGACCGATTTAAAAAAATCTTTCACCGTTGCGAAGCTACACTATCCCCGGGTGACATAGGCTACTTTTTATCCCTGTATTCTCACGGGAACGAAAACTACGTGGGTGAAACCGCGTGACGACGCTAGTACTGAATGTAAAAAAAAAATGCTAAAGTAAATCGATCAGTCTGTTACATTTTCAGGACGGCACGGCATAGTTGGCGCAGCTGTGCGATTAACTGCCGCGTCTCTGTGTCGCCCCTTGGCGGTTTGTGTACGTGAGTGTAAATATTTGTAAACGCACCCGCGATACAAGAGAAATTCCTAGAGGTAGGCAAAGTTTACAACAAAATAAAACTATTTTCGCAGAGTACAGGTAGGCCGTGACCTGTGTTAGGACATCTACTTATAATACAGGGTGTAAACAACCTCATCACAAAGCCGTCAACCAAGCATTCTGTACATGAAACTTTATGTAACTTCACGCAAAAATTATTGCTGGCAACAATTTTTTTTGGGGTGAAATTTCATGTTTTGTGGTAGAACTCAATGTAACGCACTCAAGACATTGTGCTGATGGATGGATTGAATATTAAAGGGGTTGTGGAGCTGTTTTAAGTTAAAAATCTGGCTATAAAAACTGTATTAAAAAAATCTGATCAATAAGTTGTAACTTTGGCCCACAATATCTCCGTAACTAGAAGGTTCCCAGGTATGGCGTAGAACAAAAAAAAGATCGCAATAATGGGGAGAACAAGTGTCTTTCAGCTTCGTTAAGAGGTTTTTTACACCCTATAAAAGTCTGAAAAATCTAACTTGAACAAACGTGATGAGGACCCAGAAGCCTCTGTGTATAGGTCCTTCACCTTGCATTGAGACAATAACAAGCTGTACAAGGCCGTTGCTAGAAGCTAAACAAATGTTTTATTTACCAACTTGCTTCCTAGTTTAGCGGTTTATCTTACTAGTCAGCTCTAAGAGTGGGTCCCCCGTGTATCGTAGAAGACGACTTACGGTCGGTATTAAAGTTAATTAAGAGAAATGGGGAGTTCGTGGGGATGATATATTATCCCTTTTGTGCACATAAGGGGGTAGTATGGTTAATTGTTTACTTACAACTAAAACAATTTGTGTGGAAGTCGTGTAGTATTGAGATTGAGGTTCAAATGAAATTGTTACTACTTTTATAGCCTTCATGGATTCGCAAGTTCTAATTTCCTGTTTCATCAATATTAAAAAAACCGTTTAATTAACTTACCAATTAGACACAGGTATTTTGCCAGTTTTGTTTAAGTCTCACATAATAGTGACGAGGGCCTATGTTGCTATGTACTGGGCACAAATCAATATCTTCTAAAAATAAGCTATGTACGTTTTAACCAATTTTATTCAAGCTTTAGTTTTTTATCATCTGCCTAGCCTGTTCCGAACTATGTTTGGGTCAGCTTGCAGTCTTATCAGATGAATACGAGTATTTTACATGAAGCAACTGCCTGTCTGACCTTCACAACCCAGTAATTAGTACTGGGTAAAACGATACACTTCGGTAAGATTGGTTGTAGGACTTTCGGGTCACTAACTAACTAACAACTGTCAAAAATCCACA
This sequence comes from Xestia ashworthii, assembly GCA_950022955.1. NCBI lineage: Eukaryota > Metazoa > Arthropoda > Insecta > Lepidoptera > Noctuidae > Xestia > Xestia ashworthii. The sequence goes on along the minus strand of OX465558.1, from coordinate 23,488,301 downwards.
AATGACAGCCGTGTCAGTGACAGCTTCCCGAGGCACGGAGGAAATTCGGTATGTAATGCCTGGTCAACCATCCAGGCGAAGCACGGCTTAGCTGGAAGATCGACCCGAGCGGCTGTTATTATTGCCACAAGCTCCAATTGAAGCTTGAGCTCTTCATCCAACACCTTAAAATCAAGAATGTAATAGAAACTCCCCAACATTCAACATTTTCATTACAAATCAATAAACTTTACCAACACAGCAAAAAAGGGAACATCACCCATACACTATTAGTTTTCTACTCAACCCCAACTAAGATAAATGTGCGAGAGGGTGATTCCACCATTCGTACAAAAGTTGGGGTGGGAACTTTATGATCACAGCCCATAGCCCTGGGCAGGACTGGCTGACTTCCGCTCTACTGAATACATTCGTCTTTGATGTGAATTTCTGCCAAATATCAGTGGAAATACATCTAGCTTCTAAAGGATGTGTAAATAGTGTTTGGGTGTGGAAATTTCTAAAAGATTCATTAGTTGGGACGACTTTATTTGGTGGCTGGCAGACCGTGAGTATTTGGCTTGATTGAGGTTCTCTGATAAAAACTGAAAAATAACTTTAGCTTCAGAAGTCGGCGACCTTTGTTTGATCGATTTCGTTTTTTAGTCACTGACTTCTGAAGCTAAAATTATTTTTAACTTTTTTGTGGTTCACATGTGCTTACCCCTGCACAACGTACCTACTGGCATAAAGTTATGTTATGAACTGGTATAAACAATAGATATACATGATATTTCAGCAATCCCATCCATTTGCTATAATTTATTGAGGAGTTCCGTTGCGTCTATCTCTGAAGTTCCTCATCAGATCTTTACCAAATTGAAACGGGACCACTCCGAGAAAGTACTCTTCCAAAAAACTACCCAAATCGCTTCAAGCATGCGTATAAAATTTGGGAATATACATAAAAAAAGGTTCCAACGAATTGAAAACCTCCTTCTTTTTGCAGTCGGTTAAAAATAATCATGGTCAAGTGTTTGTGGTCAAACGAACGAATTTTTCGTGTGAGAATCGCTTAACAGTTTTACTCATTCTTGCCAAGTGGCAACCTTAAGGAATATGTACATTTTCTAGTATTGACTATGCTACCAACCAAGGTCAGCTACAGAACCCAAACAGTATAGTTAGATGTAAGTACCGAGTTTATATGGAAGTCTTCATCATCATTTATTTTGAACTTTCAAACACACAGTACTTTCGAGTCTAGAATTGAACATTAATTTATAGTGATTCAGGGAAAATCTTTGATTGAAAACTTTTCAGAATAAGCTGTAAACAGTTCGATCAAGCACAATAAGAGTTTTATGAGTTCTAAGAAAAAAGATCCATCTTTAGTTATTGCTTCATTTGCCAGAAGAGTTAACGAGTATTGATAGACATTGTAAAGCATAAAGGGATATTTATAAATAGTTAACCGATTTTAGAGTTCGTATCTGAAGGGAAAACAAGGAGGAGCTCGTAGCTATATAATAATAGCCGCTCGGGCCGATCTTTAGGTTAAGCCGTGCTTGCCAAGGTTGGTTGGTGGATGAGTGATCACCCTTACATACCGAGTTTCCTCCGTGCCTCGGCAAGCACGTTAAGCTGTTGGTCCCGGCTGTCCATCTTTGGCAGTCGTCACAGGTAGTCAGTGCCCCAAAAAAGTCTGACAACCGGTCTCACCAAGTGGTATCGTGTTAGCCAGTATTAACTGAGTTGTAGAGGTCAGATAAGCAGTCGCTCCATGTAAAACACTGGTCAGCTGCATCCGGTTAGACTGGAGCCGACCTCAACATAGTTGGGAAAAGGCTAGCCAGATGATGATGATCCCAAGGGAAACCAACGGGACCCTTTTACTAAGCCTCCGCCGTCCGTCCGTCCGTCTGTCAGCAGGCTGTATCTCATGATCCGTGATAATAGTTGGACAGTTGAAATTTTCATAGAATCTATATTTCTGTTGTTACTACAACGACAGAACCCCAACTATGATAGTACGGAATCCTTCATGCCCGAATTGGCTCGGTCTTTTTCTGTGTTTACAAATGTTTTTATTGCAAAACTCTAGTTTATTATAAGACTAGTTTCTGTCCGAAGTTATGCCTGCATGGATATAACTTTTTGCTGGGTTATACAGTATTCCATGTTACTTATTTCTAAATTTCATCCATCTCTATATGTGAGAAAAGATATTCAAGTGATAAACATGGTTTTTTCACATTAATACCTACTATTCGTATGGTCTAAAGACTACAAGTAGGTATCAATTTTGAAGTTGTCTCTGTTTACACAAATAACAAAGGAAAAAAGCAATTTATTTTGTTCACACGTGACTGCACAAAAATAAACAATCGATCTCGATACGTCAAGGATAGAAAATCAAGTCGGTAAACTTTCCTAGAAAACCAATAGTCAGTGAAATCAAAAGCCTCTTTCAATAGAGGTCAAGAATACAAAAAACATGGCTCCAAGGTTCTGGTAAAACCCGGTCAAAGGACATACTTACGTACGTAGTATTCTTAGGTTGTACCATACAAAGGTACAGTCTTGGGACTGAAAATAATGTTGGGTATTCTATGGTCGTGCCAATTTGATAGATTTAGAGTCCGTGTTAAATTGTTTCGTGTTATTTTCGAATCGTTTTCTTTGGTGTTGTTCCTAGCTATCCAGATTTAGACAAATTATGATAAATGTATTGGAATGTTTACTTTAAATAAATAATTAAACGTTTAAACTCGAAACGTGACTGCCTGGTTGATCTAGAGCTCGCGAAGGCGAATGCTGAGCGTGAAGTTTCCCGGGTTGGGCAAAGATTTATTGGGTTTTTCTATAAATTATTTCTCAGTAACAGCCCCAGAGATTGGAATTATATTCAGTTGGTGGCAATAGGCTAGATTACATGGAACTAAAACATTACTGTCGAAATGTGTCCGTACCGTTACCTACAACTCTGCCTAACTCTTTCAGGATTAAAATGTTTAATGTTGGAACCATCATAAATAGTGAAAACGCTTCAATCTTCACGAAAAAGCAAGAATGTTAGTCTTAAGCTCCGTTTCACTAACCCAAATTAATATCCATGTTTTATTGCAGTCCGCGAAAACTTAGGCGTGCATTTAGGTGTCTGAATACGGCCATTAATCGTAACCAGTAACGGTCATAAACCCAGAAACTAAGCGTAATACGTTAAACTGAGAAACGTTTAATCCTATCTGTCCAAACAAACTACGACGTTGAAAACTATTCCAGATAAAGCACACAAGCAAAATTCTATTTAAAAGCAAAACTGAGCATAATTACTGTTCAGAATTTCCTTTTAACTAAATAAAAGTTCTCGTGTGAAGTTTAAGTAAACTTTCGTACGGAACGAAATGCAGTACACACGAATACAATTTTAAACTGAATTATTTATGCCATTTCCTAATATTCAGTAACTGCATTCAGCAAAACTCTGACAGTGGCACTTAGGTTAATGTGCTATTAGTGCTGCGTGGTATTTTTAGTGGGTACTCGGAACTAAAATAAATAAAAATAAAATTCACTTATTTCAGACAAGAGTGATCCATATTTTGTAAGTATTACACACAGCTTAATTCTATAGTAACACTGATATAAAAAATTTTACTCGTATTATTAAAACAAAGGATGACCAGGCTGAATGACATGTTTCCTACCTATCAACCTCCGCACAAAATGCCTGATATATGGACTATAAGGTCTTCGCCACAGCTCTCAGGATATAGTTGCGACTAAAGCTGTCATCTTATCCTCTTGACAATGTAATTCGAGCCCTAAAAGAACCATAATAACATATCAGTCTGTCTTTAACTTTCCCATTTCTAAGACAAAGGCCTCCTCTTTGAAAGAGGGCTGAGACCACAATCCACCAACTGGCCAGTGCGGGTTGATAGATTTCATTCATGTCCTTCACCGTCACTCTCTTGCACTTGTCTCAATTCATTTAGGGTCAGCATGTCTTTTTCTTCCATACCTCTATATATCTGTCATGTCCAACGACATTCAAATATTCACGAGCGATAGACAAAATAAGATGAAGAAAATTGTAATCCTATACTTGTTACTATTTAGTTACAAATCGGTCTGTCTAGTTTCATACGCCCGCTTGTCGCATTCGTGTGTCAAAATGGTTCGGTATCAAAATTTTTGTTTTCCCAATGTCTGTTTTATATGTCTTTTAAATCTCTTTGGTTATGTCGCTATTTTGGAAAAAAAAGAGCCATGAAAGAACCCTGCTGCACTACAGCTAGGAAATTTTTAGTTATGTTATCAGGAATGCATAAATAGGCCCTTGCGAGCCAATTGTGCGTCGGCCATTTTGAAAAGGCCATGTTTGACGTTTGAGCGAGAAACGTCAAATGAAATTCAAAATCGGAAGCTATTAAATCAGCGTAATTTAACTAGGTCAAAATGTCGCGTAATATGTGGTCAATAGACAGTTTCGCTAAATGAGAACTAATTTTATAGTATTGCATTCTGTGTATGTTGAAAATTTAAATGAAATTTCACTAATTGTGTGCTGCTATTCACGACAGTTTAATTTCAGTGGTTGAGTTTATTAAATAAAATGCAAAATTGTAACCTGATTTGAAGAAGCCACAGGCTTTTAAAGTACAGGTGGACCTTCGAACCTGGTTTTAGAGTCAAGGTTTAAAAACCATTTTATAATGTATCTGTTTGTTTAAAGTGTGTGATTATTTAGTCTGTCCCAGTAATCTACTCAGGACCATAAATAAATAAAATGAATAGGTAAAGATCGCTGGACATTACACACAGCGCCATCTAGTATCGCAGTAAGCAACGAGGCTTGTGTCGTGGACACCAGATAGTTGATATTCTACTTAGATACTTTTTGTTTTTTTAAATATACACTTCATACACATATAAACATACATCCATTAAAACAATGTTTAACATACAATTGGATATCCACATAGAATCCATACGTAATTTCAGAACAACCCACATTCTAGACTACCTCACTAACTTCTCAAAACATATCCTTGAACATAAACAAAACCACTGTATTCCTTTCACAGACACTGAAAACAATTTCCTCTGACAATAACAGAAACAAAATTATAGTTTCAAATAATAATGTAGTTTCGTATTGTTATCCCTTTTCGTTTAAGAGGCAATTGAGGGCAGACAATAGGCGCTAGGTCGGAAGTACGTGGCTAGGCCGGAAGTACCTACCCGTCTAGAATTCCTGATTCAAGCGAGGTAATGCTACTTGAGCTTTGTTTTAAGAGTAGTTTTCTCAGGTAATTACGAAGAGTTATCGTCTTTCTTTCTTCTTTGGAGTGTCGAAGTTTTATTGTTTATGTAGTGTGTGACTAGATAGGAATAAACAGGCACGTGACTACATATTATAAAACAAAGTCCTCAGCTGCGTCTGTCTGTTCGCGATAAACTCAAAAACTACGACACCGATTTTCATGCTGTTTTCACCAGTGGTTAGAGTGGTTCACGAGAAAGGTTTTAATGTAATATGAAGTAAGATCCCATTGGACAATTATCGAACTTCAAAAACGGGCGAAGCTGCGTTCAGAAGCTGGCATGTCATAAAATACCTTGTCCAGAAAAATGTTTAGTTTACCCACACATTCACATTGAACGTACTTATTTATTTGTTATCTAAACACTGTATTGCACACCGCATTTATCTAAAGACCGAAGACACTAAAGTTTTTGATAAATCAGTAAAAGGTGAAATATCCAAAAAAAAATTAATCGTAACATGTTCTATGAGTTTGAACTAGTGGCCCCAAGAGTTGAGCAACCTGGCGTTGAGGCAACTCTATCACAATGTTTTGACTTCCAGTACAACAAATTAAAATTGCAATCATAATCATCATAAAAATATAAATAAAAAAAATATATATTGTTGATAAATTTTCATCTCTACTCTTCATAGAAAATGCACCACAGTTACACAATTTCAAGTTCACATTATTACATCACAATTTAATAAGTTATGTCAACAGTTGCTCTATTCCCAAGCCATGGACTATAATATCTGTCACCAGATACGAAGCACTTGGCCGCTGTAATCTTACCGAAATAATCCCTTTAGTTGTCTTACAATCCCCACGGGGTAAGACAGTCGTGTAGTTTCAGCTAGTTTCGAGAGAATACAGCTTCCCATTTTCCCTGAGAGTTCCTTGAACCTTTGAAGTATTTGACTCGTTGCAATAAATAGTAATTTGGTACGGTAATTTTTTTTACAAAAAATTGGAAATAAATGTTATTTAATCAAAAGAACACGATTTTTTTCACTACAAATCTATGAAGGTTTGGTCAAATAGATACGCACGGACTGAAGACTGACTGCGGACAATGGACTGACCAATGCTTCAATTCATTGGATTCCTGTCCAAAGGTGTGTGTTCCTGGCAATTTGTCCATATCAGTGTTTTACATTGCGGACTTTTTCCATAAAAACATCACCCCCGATCCATAAAAATAAAGCAGGAAATAAAACAATCATATAAACCATGTAGGTTGGGAAACCGATACCAATTTTACTTTTTGAAATAAAGAAAATAAACTTCGGCATCAAATAGTGCCTGCAAGACGCCAATTTATTATATGAGAGGAAAATATAAAGTATATATTTCACGTGCACGGAGATTTCCGAGAATTGGAGCACAATTCCCGACATTGCGTTTTTCATTATTAATTGATTTTCTTATTAAATGTTTCTCGGTTCAAGAAATTAATAATTCCTGTACCTATTCAGTTTTGGTTAATTGTAGAGAAAACCTTTTCTTTTTCTATATTCAATGGCGAGGGAGAAAATTTCCTCGTTTTCGTTTATCCTTGTAGCAAAACTTCAATTTACCAACACTCGGTTTTTCTTATTTCGAAGAAAATTGTTTTGAACTGACTTGTTTGATTTATAGCAAAAACTAAATGATATGAGACGTAAATAGAAATTCAACAAAAATGTAACTGAGCTTGGTAGATTTCAAGCATAATTTTTAATTTAAGAAGTCCTAGAGTTCGTATACCTACGTTTAAAATTTCGGCGTATCACTTATTTTTCGTGCCATTACTAACGGCAATAGGTTATAATTATTACCGTTGAAATTGTCGACACAATTATTTCAGGAAAAGAAAACCATTCCCGTAATTAACAACCCTTAATAATAAACAGAAAACATAAATCATCAAGAATACATACGTGAAACACATCCCGGGGTAGAATCCACACCAAACGAATATTTGTTTGTAAGTGCATTTATGTATGAAACATCACTAACACATACACTGCAAACACATAAACATTAATCCAACACTTTTCACAGTACTATACAGTCATCATATTTATAATTTTATATTACATACGGGGTATTACAGGGTTATGATATAAAACGACAGAAGCGTCGTAACCATTCGAGGGTTGGTTTTGACTGAAGGCGGGGTGAGCGCGGGGTGCAGGGGGTGCGCGGCGCCGCGCAGGCGGACCCCGTTGCTCCCCTCGGTTCGTCCACTATCGGGAGATCGGGACTTCGGAAGCAACTTTATTTTTCTGTTTTTGAATCAGCCACTTATCTTTGCCGGTGCCGATTGATACAAAAGCGCAATTAAAATACGAAGGTTTACTTTTTTTAGTGTAAAGTGCAGGGTTTTTCCGTTTCCGAATAATTAAAGCTTTTTGTTAAAGGTTTGGTTCGGAATAGTTGCTGTGTATTTTAAATTCTAGCTTAAGATTCGTTGTTTGGATCGTATTTTTAACTCTTTGCTGATTTTCATATAATTATGCTAAGTGAAAACTTTTAGCACAAAGTATGTTTCAAATATTTTGTCCATATAATGATATTACCATTGACATTCTGATGATATTGTTAATTGTATTACACGTAAACAATACATTTAAATCGACACCATATTGCTATATTGTCAATAAGGTTTCAGTTATCTCTATGTAACCACAGATTATAATTATATTAATCAGTCGATTGCCTGCGCAGTCGTGTTATTGAAACCAATGAATTAAGACGATCTAATATAATTCAAGTGATATATTTTGATGGATAATTTATGGTGTTTATTTTGTGTTGTGTTTGTTCGAAGATGCATTCACCGAATAAATGAATTCGATCGTTTTTTAATACTGTCACTTTTGTTTACGCTACGAAATTAGGCAACGAACGCACTGTTAGGTGGCTTGCTTAGCGCCTAAAGCCTAGCGAATTATCTGAGGAGTAGTGAAGTGAGATAAACGGTCAAAAATTTTCATATTTGTCAGTGAGTACGGTCGAACAAGCTATTTTTTTGTTTACAGTTTAATCCACAAATTACATTGTAAAATGCTTGCTTGCATTATTAACAGTTTCAAAAGTAGTATCTTTTTTTGCACCTAACCCTAACCTAGCCTAAATTACTCATTATAACATGAGCTATCTGCCAGTAGAGTTCCGTCAAAATCGGTCCAGCCGTTTTGAAATTAGCCGAAACAAATAAAATGCTTTCATATGGATTCAGTAAAAAGCTGTTATTCTGAAATTACAAACAGATATTAGAATGTTTATTGTTTGCATAGATCTAAAAACTTACATAACATTCTAACCTGAACTTGGTATAGTTCTCTTGATAACATAGCTTAATTATTCCTTTGTATTTCTAAAATATTATGTTCAATTCAATCAGTTTAAAGTTTAGTTCTCAAAATTAACTAAAGAAAGACTTTCTAGAAAACTAACGATGGTAAATTCAAATAATATCTACTAAAAGAGAATTCTTACAAAGAAAAAGAATCAGATTACTATAATTGACTCTTTAGTATTAATTTGAACAATATTTTAGTTTGAATTTTTAAAAGGCCTGCAATTTTATCGTAATACAAAGGTACAGTTAGCAACAAAAGTAGAATCATTTTGATACACATCATCTGCCTAGCCTTTTCCCAACTATGTTGGGGTCGGCTTCCAGTCTAACCGGATGCAGCTGAATACCAGTATTTTACATGGAGCGACTGCACGGTAAGACTGATTGTCAGACTTTTTGGGCCACTGACTACCTGTAACGATTGTCAAAGATAGACAAATGACAGCCGGGACCAACAGCTTAACATGTTTCCCCTGTGGACATGGAGGAAACTTGAAATGTTGATATACCCAAGCATTAAACACTAAAATTCTCACTGTTTTTTTTCCAAACTCTAGTTTTTTCTCGTGTCTATATGGTTCTGATTTTTAATTCAATTACTGTAAAAAGAAGTCTGGAATTTATCCTGGTTGATGACAATACGCTCTCTCTCAGTTACACGGGACTTAAATAAATGACTTACAGATAGAGACTTACAGAGAGATACTTAAAAAGTCTGTGTGCTATAATAGCATTACGCAAAGCAGCATCAAGCAGCATTCAGCATTAAGTCCGCCTCTATACGTTTGTGCTTGAAATGTTGAATAAATAAACAAATTGGTATATCTCTACCTAACCCGTGAAGATACAGCGATGATGTTATTATGTTACGTTACATTATTTGATTGAAAAACTGAAGTGTTAATCGACTCTAGTTGCTCACTGTACGGATGGCGTGTCACGTACTCGTATAAAGTCGAGCGGTCACCAGATTGATGCGAAGCATTTTCAACTTTCAGTTTTTAGAAACTATTCCGTTATTTGTGTTGCAGAGCGCGAACTTAGTTATAGCGTGGGTTAGCTGTGCCTGCGGTGGAAACTGATACTATAGTTCACAAGCTATGAATCGATTTTTCGGTAGAATTTTGGGATTAATCATGTAGTTAAATTTTTTGTAGTGAAAAATTCTTTAGGCGCGTTGATCACTTTTTGGGTAAACAAAAATCATGGAACTCGCGTGACCGTTGCCTAATGCTTCGTAGCACTGGTAGACCATCCGCTACGGCGTAGCACCACATAGGCGTGCGCGGGGCACAAGCCGTAGCGGATATAGATTTTTTACTTCTATCGGCAGTCTCCAAAAACTGCCCCGCATGTTTTTGGAGACTGCCGATTTTTCTACAGGCTTTATTAGAAGCCACCATTACCAACAAACCACTTTAATCACTGTTTTAAGGTTTTGGGGTTGAGAGGGCGGTACGCTGAAACATGGTCTCCAATTTTTTGTAAGGATCGAATCTCCTTATTACTTTAAACTTTCTTCTTAACCATTTCTTCGACTAGATCATCGCTTTATCGTGTTGTTAGTCATGATCTGTTCTTTCGAACGTTTACTTTCATCTTGATCTTTTGGTCACTAATATTACTTTCAAAATACCTTCAAACTCGATTCTAATACATAACAACAACTTCAGTAATAATTCATTACCCAAGTGATCTTACAACAGAACCGTAAAAGTATCATTCTTCATATTTTACTTAGCCTTGCCTCGACTCGCGCACATTTCAAACAAATAAACTTGTCTTGCCAACAGGAATTCCGTGGAAACTAAAACAGCGGTACTTTCATGAATTTCTAGAAAAAAATAAACAAATTCTTTTACTATTGTAAGAAAATAGTGTTCTCTAGTCGTTTGCTCGAACAAATATAGGAAATTAGATCGCTTTTTCTTACTTTTAAGTGCTTTTAGGTTTTGTTTATTTTGTTGTAGAAGTATCCTGTTGGCGTTGGTTTGGGTTTTTTTACACAGAAGATTTTTTTGGGTAAACAATGAAAGGAGCAGGACAAATTGGAACTATCAGTGGCCTAGTTTAATAAATACCCACATCTTACTGAACCACTATACCAGTTTATGTAACAACAAGGACATAGAAGGTACAAAGATTCCATTCCAAAATGGTTAGTGAGTATTTATAAACAATGGAAAGACAAGGAAGTCTTTCAGAGGATATTAATTCGTGTACAAATCATTCTGATTTTTAAAATCTAGATATTGATTTTTGGGTAGGGCACATTGCTCGCAGAACGGATGGCCGATGGGGCCGAAAAGTTGGTGACCGCAAACCCGAAGAGGTTGCGTTGGAAGAGCCGCACGTGACCTGGTGAAGGCTGCCAGAATTCGCTGGGTGCGAGTCGCACGGGACCTGTCAATATGGCGACACTTGAGGAGGCCTATGCCCAGCAGTGGAATGTCTTTCGGCTGAGATGATGATGATGAGGTATTGATTTAATCGGTTTTGGCGTAATATACTTTTCTATCGGTCAGTCTTCGCTCACAACTTTACTTTATTAGAGTATAATTCTAGCCCTCGCTTCATAAATTGCAGACAAATCGCAAGGAAAACGATTCATTATGCACTTACAACGTCAGCTGCATTCTGAACATCATTTACAGCTTACACACATACCTTCCCCGCGTTTAATTTGTGCTGGCAATACAAGCCAGATCTTAGTGAGAAATGTTTATTTGAAATACAAACATAAATTCTCTCTAAGATATTTGTTTTACTGCATAATGTCTTAAGCTATAGACAGCTTGGCTCTGTGCCTATATCTGATGTAGCTGTATATGTCACCGTAAAATTGTCAAACACGTTACATTGTAATCTCTCTAGCGATATTGTAAACTCTCAAAATATTGTCAACTGAACATACGGAAGTATCTCTGCCCCCATAATCGGGACTGGGGGCACCCCCCCGATAGGTTAGTTAGATTCCTTTAAACCCTGCACCCGGAAATAGGGGCTCCGCGAAGCGGGGCTCCGTCGACTACGCTTTTTAGGGGAATATAAAGTGTTTTAAGGTTAGGTTATATTAATCGGTATTTCTCAGGAATTATCTTTTCATTATCTTTTCATGAGAGTGGTACCATTGGGCAAGGGGGACCCCTTCTTGCCTCCACACCACGTGAGTTGACTACCATCGCATGCATTTTACGAAAAATAATGTGTTTTATTGTTAGCAGTATGTTCGTTTGACAATATTTCGAGAGTTTACAATATCGCTAGAGAGATTACAATCTAACGTGTTTGACAATTTTACGGTGACATATACAACAATAAAATGCTTCGAAATCATCCTTAAGACTGATTTATTATTTTAATCTTTGCAGTTTTAGAAATAATAATGCTCGTCTCTAGTTTATATTTCGTTTTCAGTCGCAACTTTTCATTTCGCGTTGCCTTTCCGAACTAAGATGAACTTTGGAACTGGAGCAGCGACCCAATTTTGAATAAATTTTGTGTCACGATGATTCTATTAGTTAAAAAACTCAGTGTACACCAAACCGTACTGCGGACATGGACTTTGATAGATAATGTATAGAAATATCTCTATCCGCCCGGTTTGACCGCACCATTATATCATTATACTACACCGTGTTTCCGTACGATATCCATAAACTTCGACCGGTCATTGTACTCATCATTTTAAACCACTTTTACTTTGGGATCAAACCCTGAATCGCGAAAAATAAATCAGCAGTTCCATACATTTTGTCGAGTTAATGCGAACATATTGTAGGGAACAGCAGTTTTTTTGTATCTTCATCATCTGCTTAGCCTTTTTCAAACTATGGGTCAGCTTCCAGTCTTGTCCCTACTATAAGTTGAACTAGAAAGTTACTCTCCATTTGTGAACGATATGCCGAACAGTACGGGCTAAGATATAATGGTGGGATGGGCCTACAATGGGGAGGTTTATCAAGCTACACGTTGACAACAAAGCTTGTTAAACCTTCCTGTAATTTGTTATTTTATTTTCTGTGTCTTTGTTCTTTTTTTTACTGTTCCTGTATGTTACTAACATAGTCTTTAAGGAAAATGTGATAGTAACACCCTATGGGCCTTGATGCCTGACAATAAAATATTTTTATTTTTTTATTATTATTAATTTATTTATCAGATGTTGCTGAATACCAGTTTGTTACATGGAACGACTGCCTATCTGACCTCCCCAACCCAGTTAGTACTGGGTCTTCCTTTTTTTATCTTGTATCAGAGTATTAATGCCACCCATGGACAGAAGTCAGATGACTGTCAGTAGGAGTTACATTATGTCTCTTGGTAATACGGTTTGTCAGACTTTCGGGTTTTTTTTTTGTTTAATCGTTACGTCTTTCAATGATCTACAAATGACACCTGGACACGGAAGAATCTCGGTATATAATGGATGGTCAGTTATTCACGGATCAACTTAGGCAAGCCACTATATGCCTGTGGTAGCTTGTAGCTTCCAAAGTTACAAGGAAACTTCATCTTGTACCATCACCTGTTTAAAGTTTATTTAAAATCACGCAGAGTCAAGTCTTTCACACAAGTCACCTCTTTTATGCTTTAGTGATCTATTCCCTCCTACGATTTCCATTTAGTCATTCTTACCACGTAACAGAAATATAACTAATAATATTTTGCTCACTGTAAGATAAAATACTCTCACTTGAATCAAAACTACGTGCATTGCCTCTGAAGAGCACTTGGTGGTAAAGAAAATAAAAAAAAGTGTTCATTGGCATTATAACTAAAAGAAACTCTTTAAAATTAAACAAAATAAAAAACAAAGCCATTTATAATTCGCTGCTCAGTATAATGCCAGATGGCAACATAAGGTGTGCTGCCACCTGAAATTGTATTTCAGCTGCAGCCCACGAGTTCCATACGCTCAAAATCATAAACAAGTACATTTTATGTGTGCATTCAAAAACATAATCATAAAACAGTGAAAGAAAACATTATGAGTACCAATTAGCACTGGGTCTACATTGGGTGGTAGGTAGTAGATTTTCTACTCGTAGAGAAGAAGCATGTGTCCCAGAGTCGAAAATGATTTAATTTAAAAAAGGGAAAATCATCGACACGACGGAGAAGAAGCAGTCAGTACTTCTTGGGCTGAATTTATACATTTTCTTACAACATTCAAATGATTTGAAACTATTATAAGTTTACTTAACCACCCTGAGGTACCTATATAACCTAGGTAGGTTATATAGGTACCTTTGATAGTACTTTAATGTTTTTGTACATAGGTATGTACAAAAACATTAAAGTACTATCAAAACAAATTGCTTTCGCCTCATCGTCGGTTCCTGGGAGCAAATATTAAACTCTTAATAAGGACTTAGTTTGAAAGTTTCACCGCGATATTCTGGCAAATTACTCCATACCCTTCAGTAATCGCTTTAGGAGTTATTAAAAGAGCGTTCGATACAAATTGTTTTATAATACCCTCGGGGAAGCGGTACATAAAATAGAATAAGAAAGTACGTAAGTTGAAGGACGAAGGGTGTGTTCGATGACCTACATATTTTTATTCCTGGCTTGAGGAGAAAAAACAAGCCGGGTTTGTTGAAAAGTTCGGAAAAGTTGTCGATTTTGCTGAATTTTAGGTTTCGAGCGAGGATAGAAAATTCAGTCGAGCGTTTGGTCAACAACCTCATGGTCCTTAGCCGCTTGTGACCACTTCGTAAAGACCCCAATAAACAAGCGTAAAACACTTTCCATCACAATCTAAAGGATTTTGAAGGAAAATCTTAATTCATCGCATTGCTTGAATGGCAAGAGTCTGGCGAGATGATCAGTAATAGAAGAGACATGCTGCAGAAGTATGGAAGAGGAAGCCATGCCGTGCTGACCCCAAACGGATTTGGATAAGGGCAAGAAAATGATGCTGTTGATGATCTTAATCCATTGCTCGAACACGTAAGGCAATGAATGACGTTGGCTTTATAAGTGAGTAACACAATTAACAAGTTAGTTGGAAAAATTGCCCACCAAGTTTTATTTGAACCAGGTTCCCACTTTGTTCAATGGTATCAATGAATCCAGCCTTTCTATGACCGCCATTGAAATGCTAGTGGCTATGACGTTCTGTCTACTCATTAGTAATTTGAGTTTATAACATGTTATCTTTGAGTAGCGTCATAGACAATATGGAGCTCACTTTTGAATCTTGTATTAAAAACTTCGAGCCAACCGCTTTACTATTTTAGGAGCTAGACATAAAATAGACGTTATTTATGTCTTATGTTAGCTAGTCTAAGAGTTTTCGAGAAGAATTCGCTCAAAGTTAAGCCGTTAGTGTTTATTGCAAAAGGTTTAGTACACACGTTTACATACCAAAGATATTAAATGTTTTAAACGTGTAATCTTTGCAGAGAGACTCGAATGACAAAATATCTCGCTATTACAGAAAAAGCAAAGTAAAAGTGTATGCTACGGTCACATTTTGCGCAACACATCCGGAATTTCGACCAACTAAAAATTACTCGAAATATGATATTGGTATTAATTTCGAGTATTATCTTTAGATATTATTATCATATTATCAGTGTTCTTCCATCCATCGCTGGAAATAAAACGCCACCAATAAAACTTTTTTATACCTGGAATTTTCCAGAATTCACGTTTTAGATTACACGTTTTGTGAATATGTTTACTGTTATAAATTTATGCCTTTGAGCTGGAAATAATATTCATATTTTTACAGAATTGTTTTTCGGCAAACCCAAAATTTTCGTGATTAACGTAAAACTTTCCCAATGCATGGACACAGACATGCCTTTTTAATGTTTTGAAATCCTCCATATCATATCAAATTTTGATGAAAAAAATATTTCCCGCTGGGCAAAGGTTTCTCCGGTAATCTTCTACTCTTCTATCTGCACGATTTTCTCCGTCCAATATACTTAGATTGTAAATTTAACAGGTATCGAGACATTATAAAACTATAACGTAAACTAATAATTAAGTTATTTTATACATTTACATTAATGATTAAACATGTTTCCCCTATTTGAGGGTAAAGGCCTCCTCCAAAGATAACCTACGTAGTTTCTATTTGTGGCGTTTTCTTTCCACAGTTTACCAGCCGTCCCTTCAATGTCGTCAGCCCATTGGTTTCTAGGTCTTCCTGTTTTCTATTTCTCGGGTGACGTCATGGCCACCCCCCCCCCCCTCCCCCCAGTGGAAGCCCGGAAACATATAAATTTACACCTTTTCCAATGGGGATAGGCAAAATCTACAAAATTCCACCTGTTACCTACTATCCCTGCATTCCTTTTGCCCCATTTACGGTCATAAGGGATTTCACGTTCTATTTATACGACCAAAAATACTAAGGAAACTACAAACCTTACTTCCCTAAACCAAAATGCAAATCGATACACAGCAAAGTAAACCTCCTCCCCTTAACACCCACTCAAACTTTAGATTTGGGCTCACGGAGTGACGGCCCGATCCGTGACGTCACCTAGTCAATTTACTCACGTACTGAAGTTAGCCGGGGCTTAAAAGTATTTAATATAGGAAGGTTGAAAACAAGAGCGTTGTTATAGACATAGGTACGTTTTGTGGAGGCTATTAAAAGTTTCAGTTTAGATTTTTTATGTGAGAAGGTAGTCCATAATTATGACAGCTAGATGAAAAATATGTCAGTGTAGTTAAAAACTTTATTTTTCACTTTTTAGTGGTTCTCATGTGCTTGATATACATGGAAAGTGCATACCGTTACAATTACATAAAGCCCAAACACGACTAGGGTACATTGTCTCATTATGGAGTTCCGTGACTCTTGGCTTCATCATCAGATCTGATGGTAGAATGGTTCTTATCAAACGCAAATGTTTCACTTGTTGTAGAAAATACCAAAATCGCAACACATTTTCACATAAAATTTGAAGAGTTCCCTCGATTTCGCCAAGATTCCATCATCAGATCCCGACTTGGTGGCTATGGGATCATTTGGAAAGAATACCCTTTCCAACAAAAAAAGAATTTTGCAAATCGGTTGGCAAGCGACGGAGTTATGCCCGAACAAACATAAAAAAAAAATAGAAACATCCGAATTGAGAACTTCTTCCTTTTTTAGAAGTCGGTTAAAAATAACATAAATATGTTATTAAAACAATATTAACATCCTAGTGATTTTGAATTTATTTCCGGTAGTAACAGCCCAGTTTCTAGAAGGAACTATACCCAGTTAATGACAACTAGCTGACCCACGCAAATTCGACTGCGTCACATAAGAGAGAAAAACGAAAGGAAAAAAAAATCCCCGTTGTTGCAACATTTGTCATTCCTGCTCCGCTCCTTATGGTTGTAGCGTGATTTTATATAACCTAAAACCTTCCTCAGTAAATGGATTATTCAACACAAAAGATTCCTGAGATTAGCGCGTTCAACCAAACAAACAAACAAACTCTTCTGCTTTATAATATTAAGTATAGATTATAGTATAGATTATATATTATATTATAGTATAGATGGGCTCGCCCCTATTGCATGGGGCTTAAACACAACTCGAACAAAAAAGATTGTTACTGTAGCTGCGGCGCCCAATCTTTAGAATAAAATTGGTGTCTTATTATAAACATTGATAGTGGAATCTTTTAATAGCAACGCTCTGAAATGCGCACAGCTAACAAGGTCGGATGACGACATTTCATAGAAATGCTATTTACAGATGAATCTCCTGTAAATGATAGAAGCAAAATTATTATATTATTATAGCTAGCCTGTACTGTCCCACTGCTGGGATAAAGGCTTCCCTCCATTCCTTCCAACAGTCACAATTCTGTGCTATTTATTTTCAATTCTCAAGGATGACATCTAGTTCAACCCGAAAAATTAGCAAACAAAAAAATACACACATAAGACTTACGTTTCCTTCGTGATTGTAAAACTATTGACCTCAATGTAGGCTTGTTTACTGACCTAGAAAGTTAAGAATATATGAATCAATTGTAACAATATGGAAGAATCAAACCATTATAAAATATTGAATTACACCACATTACGCTCCTAAATGCAAATTACTGACGTAGCTCAAAAAGTCGCTAAGCTGATGCGGAACTGCAAGCCATGTCTGCATAATGCCCGACGAGCTGTGGGCCAAAATAACCAAAGTGTGGAGCCCTGACACAACTGG
The DNA here is from genome assembly GCA_950022955.1 of Xestia ashworthii. Taxonomy (NCBI): domain Eukaryota; kingdom Metazoa; phylum Arthropoda; class Insecta; order Lepidoptera; family Noctuidae; genus Xestia; species Xestia ashworthii. The sequence continues at coordinate 23,470,474 of OX465558.1, read as the reverse complement.
AGGGTGATGGAACGAGCTGGATAGAAAAATAGAACCTAGATCGAAAGACTCGGAAGTCATGAGGATTTACCCCAGCAGTGTGGCCTTTTCCCAAGTATGTTGAGGTCGGCTTCCAGTCTAACCGGATGCCGCTGGATGCCAGTATTTTACATGGAGCTACCGCCTTGACCTCCAAAACCTAGTTAATACTGAAATGAAATGAAATTTATTAGCTAGAATTGTAGTATATAAACTAACTAGCTGGGTAATACGATCACACTTGGTAAGACGAGTTGTCAGACTATTTGTGCCTGACTACCTGTAATGACTGTCAAATATTGACAAATGACTGCCGGGGACCCAGCTTTCCGATGCACGGAGGATACTTGGTATGTAAGAGTGGGTCACCCAATTACAGACCAATATAGGCAAGCACGTCTTAATCTAAAGATCGACCCGAGCGGCTATTATTATTTAGCCAGGAGCTCCTCGCATTAAGAATGCAGACTAACAGTAACCAATTTATATTTTGAATAAAACTGAGAACAAAAACAAAATATAAATGAAATTGTCCAAGTGGGATTAGCGACTGTAACCGGCCCGTTCTTGCATATTCCCTAAACTAATCATTGTGAGTTGTCCGAACTCGTTACTGTACAAAATGTGTACCATCTGCTACTGTTTATGTACTTGAACTACTAAACTTTTTGAGTCGAGAACTGTTTTGTTTATACTGTAACTTGAACATATTATTTAATATAAATTGGTTTAACACTGTGTTAAAACTCAACTGAGATTAAGTTTTTGGATACTAAAAGTGACCTATAAACGTTTATTATTTTGTTCCATTTGAGATGTTTTACAATCGATAAGATTTCGTGATACTAAAGAGAAGACAACTCGATCGTAGCACAGTGCTACGCCGTAGCAATCCACGTAGTAAAGAATTTGTACATTAAACCAAAAATGTTACCAAAAATTCTATATTTTTAAATTAATATAAGCCCTGATCACATCAAATTAATATTTTGTAATTCTGAGGAAGTTTCTAGGTATTTTAACATATTTGACCAAACTGGTTTTTCGTCTTCAAAGTATTTTTTTAGGTAGCAATCAGTTTATTATTTTACTCATAAACTTTTACTTTACTTAATACAAACACAACATCGAAATAATATTTCTTTAAATCAACCCCAATTTCAACATAAATTATAATAACATTCAAAACTTTCTTCGAACAATTATTTCGATTCCAATTTCGACGAAAACGAACGTCGTCGAAACGAAATTCGATAAACCGTAAAAATGTGACGTTACCATAAACATTTTACATCAAAATAAATTGACAAATTGAAGCTTCAGAGGGATAAAAAAATAAATATAGAGATATATTCATTGTCATCGGTCGTAACTGGGTACGTAAGCCTAAAACCATACAAATGATTCGTTTGAACGAAACAGGCTTTTTAATACTTTTTTTTTGTTTTCTGAATGTTTGATTATAAAAGCCTGGCTTTGAATAACAGCCGTGTGGGAGTTTCAACAGTAACTCAAAGGTAGGATTGTTATGTTGGTGGCGAATTTGTCATGTTTTTTTTAATAGTGGTTTTTTTAATGGTGATGTATTAATGCATGGTACCCATATACGTTACGACCCATCTGACATATGTGATTATAACTAATGTTGCCTGGGTATTTTCTGAGTCTAGCCTTTTGTTAGTAGTCACCCGTAGAGCTTGGAAATTAGCCCAAAGGTGATCGGCCTGTGTGCCAATTTCACAGAAACTTGCTCAGCCGTTAATGCAAGAAAAAGAAACGGAGATTTAAGTAAACTTAAAATGTCACTTACGGGATATCTTCTTTGAGTTTTATTTATTTTGAGCTCCCGATATTTCGACGTTGTTGCAAGCGCCATGATCGCGGGTTTTAAGTTTAACTGTGAACCGTGATAGCTTAGAACGGACATAGATACTTTCAAATTCCTAATTTATTATGAATACCTCCTCTTTTTCTCTGTTTCTTAACAGATAGTTCACTGTATCGTAGGTATGTTAACAGTCACCAATCTCGCATGAACAAATACTTGACCCGGAACAACTATTTGTGGGTCTAACAAATGTTTGTTCCATTTTGGATTCAATCAGGCATTGCACCAACCTTTGTATTTTTAAGACTTTCCACCAGACAACAAGTCTTACCACGGGGTATCGTATCAGTTTTCAGATTTGCATTCGCTCCATTTAAAATACTGGTATGATGGCTTAATCATATCACAAAACCATTAAATTTTGTGTGTTTATGATCAAGAAAAGACTTAAAGTCACCTAAAGGGCAATGTACAAGGCTGTGCTCGGAGTTTCCTTGCGTGACTGAATCAGAAATTAAGACATCCGCAAAACATCTTACGTTGCCGACGTAGCCCGAAAGTGGCAGTGGGCAGGGCACATTGCTCGTAGAACGGATGGCCGATGGGGCCGAAAAGTTCTGGAGTGACAACCGCGAACCGGCAGACGTTGCGTTGGAAGACCTTCCACTAGGTGGACCGATGACCTTGTGAATGTTGTGGGAATCAGCTGCATGCAAGTCACACGAGACCGGTCAATGTGATGACACACGAGGGAGGCCTATTTCCAGCAGTGAACCTCTTTCGGCTTTAATGATGATAATGATCAGGAATATACATACATCACAACAAGAACATGCATATAATGTACATAATTATCACTTAAATCCAGAATAAATAATAGCTGCATAAAACTACTCCGGAAGTAAAAGAAAAACGGTTTTACGTTGAAAATTATGCAATGAAATTGCAATAATTTTGTTATAAGTTTCACGGCAAAATTCCGGGAGAAAATTTAATGCTGTGCTCTTCAGTAAAGTCTTAAACGACCAGCTTTAATAAATACATTTCTTTCTTGTCTTGAAAGGCTGGGGAACCAAGAATGCTTTATTTAATTATTATTTCAGATACATATCATTGTATTGTACTGACAAAAAGTATATAAATATAGTATATCAACTATCTGGTGTCCACGACACAAGCCTTGCTTAGTGTGGCACTAGGTGGCGCTGTGTGTAATGTCCAGCGATTTTTATTTATTTCTTATTATTTTTCTTTATTGCACACAAAAAACAACAAATATACATATTAGTTGCAATAATATAGCATATTATTTATTAAATATATTGTACGGGACAACTATAAATGATAAGTTGTGATTGATATAATATGATTTTATTGATATAATGCTATAGCTAATTTGATACAGTGATCACTTATAATATAATGATTTAAGGATATCGAAATGCTACGATATCATGATAATGAGTACACGCGGCGAAGACCGAACGCGAACTAAAGTAAATTGCGCACGCGGTACAAAACTGCTTATTTAACGTAAAAAGATATATGAATTGTACGGGTGGACCGTACATGCTCCCAGGCACGAGAGACTAAGATAAAAATGAAAAGTTAAAATATAAAAATCAAAGTCTAAGGATTAAACAATGTAAGTACATAATTATACTTAAAGAAAGCAATGACAATAATCGAAAGCACAAATTGGGTAAGTGTGCGAAAAAAATTAATAGTCTCTAAAAAGTCTTATTCACTTTTATTGAAAATAGATTCGCGGAACAAAGGCGACGTAGCCTTGTTATGTTTACTCGCACTGATTACACTCGAAATTGTATTGAGCTCAATTTCACTAGGTCCCGATTGCTCATTTACACTGATACGCGGAACACTGATTACACTAGCACTCTGAAGCTGCTGATGAGTAGAGCGCGCGGGCAGAGCCACGCTGCGCACACGCCGAAAGCGCCGCCACACGTGTACGGCCCCTGCCGCACACAGGGCGAACGCCATTATGTATATCACCGTGTAGTGATGCACGTCATGATATGAGAACCCGTCCTCAAATTCTTCATCAATGCTCGGTTCATCTTTCATCTGACTCAACTTATCATGGACTTCCTTTACCAGACCTTGAGTCTCGATGTGGGTATGGTCAGACTGTTCGTCGATTGCATCGATAGGTATCGACAGGTTGATAATGTTGTTGATAGGTGGAATATCAATCCTCAAAACGCCTGCCGTAGTTTTCAGAATGTTGGACAGCTTCTTATGTGAGTAAACGGTGTAAGTATCGCCTTTGATGACGCATCCATCGCCGAGCATGATAACGCCGGCCTTGGTTAATTGTTCGGCCGTAGCTTGATACTCGCATATGATTCGTATGGAGCACGGTCCGCAACAAAAATATAAATATGTGTTTAATTTATTAAGCTCTGTCCAACGGTTTGTGCAGATTGTAGATGCTGTGCTGCAACGATTGGACTGTTGATCTCTGATACAAAGGTTTTCATCAGACCTCATTTGATGAATCGGACCCTTCAAGGGGCAGATGTATGTTTCTGTATCATAAAACATACAAGTTTGGACATCGATTTCCGTCATTGGAATGTAAGCGTCCTTTTGTAAATTAATTGCGAGAAGATCTGCGATGGGAATTATGCTGATCATATTACTGCCAACCTGCTGCGGAACAGTTATAATTCTGTAGAGGTCGTAGCTGTCTCTACTCACTAATGGGATCTTAACTTCGAAGATAATAAACTGCTGCATGACTCTGGCTTTAGTCTTCAATAAATGATACAGTTTGGATAAATCCGATTGAATATTATTTGTTGGAAGAGTCAATTCTTTTGCTAACTGTCCTATTATGATATTAAGTTCATCCGTCAGCTGTTTAGGTGTTAGAAGGTGGAAATTGAACCCTGTGTGATGTAGGTTCATAATAGTATCCACGATGGTTTCTTGGATGGTTTTCAAGTTCATTAAGATACTGTTGGCAATGATAGATGATACACTAAAGCTGTTAGACATTAGTGATTCTTGAACTCCTTCCTGAATTGTGTTAAATCCCTTCTCTAAAGTGATCAAGTGCTGATTAAACACCTTGTGATGTCTATCCATCGCATTTTCTACTCTTTTGATGATGTTGTTCTCAGCTTCAACAATAGATGTGTTGTTTTTCCATAAGGAAGCCAAACGCACTTGATTACGTCTGATTTGTTGGATATCCTTGGCATATTTTTGAGCGAACTCGTCGTCTAAGACACCAAACAAGCTCCGAGCTATGCTTCCTATAGGATTGATAAGACCGCGCTTTTGTCGCACGTTCCCCGTGAACTGCTGACCAAGCAACATGCTATTGTAATGGTCAAGTTCATTACTACCGTGACGTAATTGCATGAGGATTGCGTCACACTGTGATATCTTAGTTGTATTAGAACATATGTTGCCCAGATGATCGACGTATTTTTTAAGCAAACCTAATCCCTGCCAATAGGGATCCATGTCATAATATACAATCATCTTCCACTCGTCTCGTTCGAGACGCATATTGGAGATCTTGTCGAAGTAAATACTCTGATTGCTATTCAAAGGTGCTGTTTTGTAACTACAACTGGATGGTGTTATGATTAACATCAAAAACATGAGAGCGATGTAAATTAAATTGCCGATTTTTCCCCTCCGACGATGTCTTGATATTTTTGTCGATGTCTCATTCGATGCCGAAGGTTGATCAGTCTTTTCTGTAGTGATATTATTTTGCTCTGCACTGTTTTCAGGTTGTTGATCTTCGTAGACTGGCAATAAGGAAAGTTTTGTGATTGGCCTCTTGATTACCCCGTTTTTGGTTTTAACTGATACCACACGGACAAAGCCGTCCTTGCCGGGGTGCAGCTCTATGATTCTGCCGAGGGCCCACTTCCCAGGTGGTAAGTTAGCGTCTTGGATGATAACTATGTCGTCGATCTTTAAGTTCGGTTGGCGCTGCCGCCACTTGCTACGTGCTGATAACTGACACAGGTACTCGGTTTTCCACCGTTTCCAGATGTCATCAAAAATCTTCTGGTTAAGTTGCCATCGTGTCCTTGCGTCTTTTTCCGTCTCAATGATGGTAAGTGTAGGACCACTCGATAAAAAGTGCGACGGAGTTAGGTAATCCATGTCCTCCGGGTCTTCACTGATCGTACAAAGAGGTCTCGTATTAAGGCAGGCTTCCAACTGTGCTAGTAATGTGGAATACTCCTCATACGTCAGTTTTTGCTCACCCACCACTCTCTTGATGTGGTGTTTGAGACTTTTGACAGCCGCTTCCCAGAGCCCTCCAGCACTCGGCCAGGAAGGCGCGTTAAAGTGCCATTGTATTTGCATATCTGTGATTGCTCTGTAGAACTCGTGGTTAAGGGTTGTTCGTAAATTTATGTACTCTTCACGCAAGGCCTTGTTGGCTCCGACAAAATTTGTCCCATTATCACTATAGATATGTGATGGAGCTCCTCTACGTGCTGCCATCCTCCTTAGTGCTGCTAGGAAGGCAGCTGAACTCAGGTCGGAAACGAGTTCTAGGTGCACGGCCTTGGTCGCCATGCACACGAACACCGCTATGAAGCCTTTGGTCGTCTTGATGCCACGACCCTTATTTGCTTTGATGTCCACATAGCCGGTGAAGTCGAGCCCAGTATGATTGAACGGCCGCGACGGATTACTTCGCGACTCAGGTAAGTCTCCCATTATTTGTATATATTTTACAGGATTATGCCTTCTGCATGTCACGCAGTTATGTATGCGTTTTTTGACAGCACGGCTACCGCCTATAATCCAGAACTCCTGTCTTAACCAAGCTAGTGTTAGGCGAGCTCCACCGTGGAAGGTCATTTGATGGCCTTGATCAATCAATCGATCTGTAAGTAATCCACTGTGAGGAATGATAATAGGATGTTGCATGTTTTTGCTTATCCTTGCATTGCTTATCCTGCCACCAACTCTCAGTAATCCGTTTTCGTCTAGATACGGATTTAGGTTAAGTAGCTTGCTTTTAGAGTCTACATTGCTATGCTTTTGAAGGCTTTTAATCTCCTCCGTAAACTCATATTGCTGCACGTGCTTGATTAAAATGTGCTTCGCTCTTCTTAACTCAGTGATTGTAAGAAAAGACGGTCTTGGTTGCGATTTTGATGATATACGTAATATCCACGCAAGTATACGAGTTGATTTCGCAAAGCTGCTATATTTGTTCAGTATTGTGTTGATAACGTCGTATGATTGTTTTTGCGAGGAGGTGGCTTGTTGTGCGATTGGTACCTCTCTCATTTCTTCGCAAGTGTTGTAGTCAGAGTTTTCCTTAGGCTGATTTTCATCAAATGAAGTTAACCATGAGGGTCCATGCCACCAGAGAGTGTGATGCTTAAGTTGTTCTACAGACATGCCTCTACTGGCGCAATCAGCTGGATTGTCTGCTGACTTAACATATTGCCAGCTGTTCGATGGTATGATATCGGTCACTTGCTTAACTCTATTGGCGACGAAACGCTTCCAGCGGCTTGGTTCGCCTTGAAGCCATCCCAGTACGGCTGTTGAGTCCGACCATGCGAAGATTTTGATTTCATGTCCAACCAGACATTGTATTACTGCGTGCATTAACTTTGATAGTAATACGGCTGCGTTTAATTCCAATCTTGGTAATGTGATACCTTTGTTTGTAGGAACAAGCCGCGCCTTTCCAGTTATTAATGATACTGTTGAGATTTGGTTGACGTCTTTATTTTCGTATATGCAGTAAATCACACAAGCGTATGCTTTTGTTGATGCATCACAGAATCCGTGCAGTTTAATAGTTCCGTTCCTGTGACACTGCAGCCATCTCGGTAGCTTAAACTCATTGATATGTTGTAAATCTTGTGTCATTAGTGACCATTGTTTAACAATCTCTTCAGGAACTTGATCATCCCATTGGAGTTGTAACTGCCATACTGCTTGGAATAGTAGCTTGAGCTTGGTGGTGATTGGAGACAGCCACCCCAAAGGATCGAAGATTTTTGATATGTCCGATAGGAGAGATCTTTTCGTCACAGTTTTTGATGTTGACACGTTGATTTTGCTTTGGAACGTGAATTGATCCTTAGTAGGGTGCCAGCGCAACCCGAGAGTCTTGGTGGACTCTTGATGACGAAAATCAAATACTTCCTCTGTTTTGCTGACGTCATTGAGTAACTCCGCTTTATTCGATGACCATTTGCGGAGGTTGAAACCTCCTGATTTCAGAAGATCTATTAAATCTTTCTGCAGTTGCTTTGCTTCTTGCAGTGTATGATGACCGCTCAAAAGATCGTCCATATAGAAGTCTTCTTCTAAGACCTTCGCTGCTGATGGGTACTTGTGGCGTTCATCGTTTGCTAGCTGTGTAAGCGTCATTATTGCTAAAAATGGCGCTGCTTTTGTACCGTATGTGACCGTCATGAGTTCGTATTCACGAAGAACTTGATCTGGAGAGTCACGCCATACAATTTTTTGATATTTCAAATCATCCTTGTGGCAAAAAATCTGTCGAAACATTTTCTCTAGGTCGGCAGTGTATGCGAATTCGTATTGCCTCCATTTTAAAATCAAAGAAAACAAATCTTTTTGTAAATTAGGTTCACTGTACATTAAATCGTTCAAACTTTGCCCTGACGATGTTTTTGCCGAAGCGTTGAAAACGACCCGTAACGCAGTCGTCGTGGAATCTGATTTCATTACACAATGATGTGGTAAATAGCAGCTGACTTGATTTTTGTCGTATGTACTTTCCTGCATGTGGCGTAATTCGATGTACTCATGTATGAATGATCTATAAGACGTTTGAATATTGACGTTATTTGAAAACTTCCTTTCAAGTTGATAAAATTGTCCAATGGCCTTGTGTTTGGACTCCCCTAATTTTTCCTCAATGTTTGCCTTCAGGGGTAGTCTGACGACGTAACGACCATCTTCTCTTCTTGACGTATCGGCCTTGTAACGCTGTACGCACTGATGCTCTTCTTCTGATAACTGGTTTTGGCTGTCGTCAGCTACATCTTCGATCGCCCAGAACCTCTGAATATCATCTATGTTGTTTAGGAGAACACTACATTGGTAGGATATTACGTTCCCACTTATAATCCAGCCAAGGCGTGTTTGCTGCGCCACTACCTGGGAATCGCCTTCCTTGATGAGGCCATTCATAATGATCGATGAGTAAACATCTGCTCCAAGCAGTATGTCGACTGGACGACTAAGGTTATATTCAGGATCTGCTAGATTCAAATGTTCTAGACAAGCCCATGATGGCTTTTGGAATGAGCGATTGGGCAAATTATAAAGCAGAGTTTTCATGATAAGTACCTCGGTGGAAAAAACGAAGTCTGAATACATTGCTGATGCTTCAATTTGTATAACACCCTTGCAGTTATTTTCCTTGGTACCAACTCCCATTACAACTCCCTTGCATGCTCGTCGAGGAAGTCCTAATTTCTGAGCAGCGTCCTCAGTGATCAGTGATACTTGGGATCCCTGATCTATTAGGGCTCGCATTGGGTAGTATACCCCATCAACCCTCATAACTTTGATTTGAGCTGTTGCCAACAGGGTCTCAGATATCTCTGGATTCGATACGTGTGTGACATTTTTGCGTTCCTTTAAAGTCGAATCGCTGGCGTAGGACTTCGAGTTACTGGAACCCGAGAAGGTATCATGTAACAAGGTGTTATGATCGCCTTGACATTCTCGGCATCTTTTGTCGGAAAAACATGCTTTACCTTTATGATCATAAAGACAGTTTTTGCATAAGTTTAGTTTATTCACTGTCTTGCGTTTAGAATCCGATGTTGATTCTAAAAATGTTTTACAATTGAATAAACGATGATATTCGCTGCAAACTGGACACTTCCATTGTTTTTTAGTCGCAGAATTGTTAGAATATGATCTATTGTACTTATGGAAATGCTTCTTGCTGTTGGGCTCTTGCTGAGACTTGTTATCTGATTTCTGACCATCTTGCTTGCGACGTGAAGCTTCGAGTGATGTAAACTTGTTCTCTAGAAATCTCATGAATTCACTCAATATTGGCAAATCTCGTGGGTTTTTTAATGAGTCCGTGTAGTCAGAGTGGGTCTGCTGATCCAGTTTCAATGCTAGTACATGAACTATAAATGGATCCCAGGATTTTATGTCAACTCCAAGATTTTTAACCGCATTCAGACACTCATTAGTGGTGTCATACATTTTCTTGATTTGTGAAGCTGCCTGCTGTTGCATAGTTGGTAATAATAAAAGAATATTGAGATGGGAACTGAATATTAATTTAGTGTTATTGTATCTGTGGTTCAATATGTCCCAACAGACTTTATAGTTCTCGGTGCTAATATGTAAGTGCTGGACAAGTCTCTCCGGTTCTCCCCTGAGCTTAGCTTTCAAAAACTGCATTTTCTGTGCGCAGGAGATAGAACGATTGTTATGTATTGATTCCGAGAATAAGTCTTTAAATGGTACCCATTGATGATAGTTTCCGTTGAATGTTGGGATCTCCATCGTTGGGGTACTCTTTTCACGGTGAGAGACAGACCACATCTTACTGTTGATAGATTTCTTGATGTCAAGATAAAGATTTCCGTATTTGCTGAATGACTCTTCATATTCTTTATCTTCCTCAAACAACTCGCTATCAATCTCCCAATGTAACGAGTCTATTGTTGACCATCTCGATTGGATAGTCTGCAAAATATCTTCGAACTCCCATTTCTCAGATATTGTATCTAAATCTATGATAGCAATGGTACGCGAGAATGCCTTAAAATTGCTTTTCTGTTTACGCAGCATCTCTTCCAGTTTACTGATGTTACCTTGCGAAGTGTAACAAGCTGGAGACTTGGCCCTAACCTTGCTGGTTGATTGCTGTTGATTGTCTCCTGCATCTAGATCTGTAGATCCTGTCCCGTGCCCTTGACTCTTCTCCGCTTCAGCTGCTTGCAATGATGGCTGTGGAGAGGTCGGTGTTGCGACAATCTTGGGATCGGTCATGGTGACCTTGTACTGCTGAATGTACGCACGTGCCTCGTTGTAAAACTGCCTAGTTTTCTGATAATAATTTTCTGAAAAGTAGCTGTAGCCACGCGCTTCTGATTCTCCTAACTTAATATGATTGGACTGGAACTCTTCCCAATATTTATCGAGAAGCTCTAAACGTTTCTTGACGTAAGTAGAGGTTTTTCTTTCAGCTCCATCCTTTTTAAAATTGCGCAAAAGCTGCTCTATGCCTTGCATAATCTGATTCTGATTTTCGAGTAGGTCCTCCATCTCGGAGATGCTGAAGTAGCTTTTGTTATACTAAGCTTGATAAATGATAATTGAAATCTATGATATTTCTGTGAATCCAACTCGATTGTGTATTCTTTGCTTCGTCGACTAAGCGTGGAAAACGATATAGGTACCTTATGTTGATAAATGATTTTATGCAAGACTTGCTCGAGAATAGACCCTTTTCATAAAATGCTTGATGATAGCTGATAGTAGTCTATTTGAATGCTGATGATGCTGTATGCTGGTGTGGTCGTTTGTATGCTGATGCAACAACCACGTGATACGTGCTTCTAACCTCGTTGGCAACTGCACACGCAGAACTTAGACCAGCCGCTTCGCTGTTGCGTTGATAATGAAAGCTCACTCACCGGTATCTGCTGCTTTGTTACCTGGTGGTTGCTACTGATATATCCACCCACTGATTCGGCGGAATGTTCACACGCACTTCGTAAAACACGTGGTGGGTCCCGCCAATGCGGTGGCTCGAAGGACCATAAAGTTGTACGGGACAACTATAAATGATAAGTTGTGATTGATATAATATGATTTTATTGATATAATGCTATAGCTAATTTGATACAGTGATCACTTATAATATAATGATTTAAGGATATCGAAATGCTACGATATCATGATAATGAGTACACGCGGCGAAGACCGAACGCGAACTAAAGTAAATTGCGCACGCGGTACAAAACTGCTTATTTAACGTAAAAAGATATATGAATTGTACGGGTGGACCGTACATATATATATATATATATTTTTTTATTACTATTTAATTGTGTACTCCGGATCCTTTTCCCAACTATGTTGGGGTTAGTTTTCGGTCTCATCATGCTGTTAAATATCAGCATTTTATATGAAGCAACAAACAACACGTGAACAAAGCTAAACCTCGTTATTAGTAAAATATTCAAAAAAATGCCTTTTCAACAAACTTGCTAATAAAGTTGCTCTAATTTCACCGCAATTAGGCACATAATGACACCTGTAATCAAACTGTGACTTTTTCATTGCTATTATTCACAAGTGAGTTATAGGGTTTTTTTTTATTTTATTGGTTGAATTGCTTTGTTCTTAAAAAAGTTTCGATACAAAAAAGATCGTGTTCAATAGTACACATAAATTAATGTACCTATTGCAACTTCGTATTTACATAGATATATTTCAACTTATAAGTTTGGTTTGGTTTGGTTTGGATATTTATGTGTATAATAAGTATGTATTTACAAACAAAAAAGTAAATATGTAGTATAACAACTATCTAGTGTCCACGACACAAGCTTTGCTTAGTGTGGCACTAGGTGGCGCTGTGTGTTAATGTCCATCGATATTTATTTATTTATTTAATAAATAAAACTTTCACTCAAATGTAACTTTTGTTTTCTCTGTATTAAATAAAACTTTGAATTCCCCATTTTGTACGTGGCTAAAACGCTATCCGCGAAAAGCCAAAAAAAAGAAACCTCATTCTTTTAGTCTATGGCCGATCGCCATTGTTAGATGCCCGCGCATAGGAAAACTGATTAATTATTCCCGCCATTGCGAAAAAAAAATCACAACTCGTTTTCACTGTTGAAATTATAGTTATTTTTAGTATTATTTTATTCTCAAGTGTGTTGAAAAACGTCGTATGATACACGTGTGTGTTGATGATTACTGCCCTCGGCTCTCTTAAGATCCTCGCCTAACGGCTCGGGTCTCAATGGCGCCTCAGCGATAATCACCAACATTACACACTTGTACCTACCTTAATGTACTATAATTACAAAGTTTACAAATATAAACACATTACTTTTTTTTTGTTATTGGTTTTTGTATCAGGAATTTCTCAGTAACAGCCACGGCGTCTGGATTTGTGCCCGGTTGATGGCAATGGGCTCGCCCCTTATTACATAGGACTATTGCTGTTATTACACTTGTAACAACTCTGTCTAACCTTTCAAGGATTATTAATAGGCGTGATGTTATGCCAAACTCATAAACTGGCAGAATTTTACCTTTTTGGCAAAAACTTCACTACAAAATAAATAACAACGTATTGACTTACTGTTACGTACAGACTGTGACCAAAATAAATTCAATCATCCGTTTCGCAGTGCGTGTTGCCGTAAAACTTCATGTTTCTCTGACAATACCACGACCGCAATATTGAATAGGGTTTTAGCACTAAAGTATTTTGATCGTGGTTGTTTATACGTCTAGGTGTCATTACTTGCTGCTTTTTTCCGTACATTACCGGAACAGGCAAGGACTCTTCGCTTTGGAATTTTTGAACATCAACAATCCATCATTAGTTTAAACGGTTAGGGTTTTATCTCTCGCTCGTAGAACCTGGTTGGAAGACCTCCCACTAGGTGGACCGATGTCTTGATGAAGGTTGCGGGAATCCCCTGGATACGAGTTGCTAATTTTGATTGCCTACATTTAAAAAAGTTGACGTACGTTTTGATACTCATTTACTCCTATTTTCTAATTTAAGATTTCTTCCTTTCCTAGCACCACCTAAAGACAGTAGTCAGATTAAGAACTCGATTATTACTTAACGCAGAACCTCCCACGATCCGAAGATCAACTTACACTCACTACCGAAGCGACTAAAGCAATTTATTTTTTCTTTAATTTTCTAAAGGGCCCTCAGGAATGGTTGCCATAGCTATACGATATAAATTCACTCATGAAATATGTAATAGCCTCAGCTAGAAAGAATTTTGGGGGTGACTCGTTCCAGTTTCCATGGTGACTGGAATGGGTACGTCTTCTCCAAGGAATCAACTAATGGAATTAGATCAATAGGTAGGTAATGAACGTACGTTTAACATCCTTGTGTATTTCGATTCCTTGCGATTGGTCGAGAGATTGAGAAGTCAGAGATTGATTAGTTCTCATTTTTTTTAAATAAATGATTGAAATAGCGAGGAGCTAACTAAGCGTGGCTAAATTTTAATGCTATTGGCTAAATAATAACAGCCCCTCGGGTCGATCTTTAGCTTAAGCCGTGCTTGCCTAGGTTGGTCTGCGGCTGGGTGATCACCCATTGCCATTTCTAAGTTTCCTCCGTGCCTCGGATTGTAGATCTTTGACAGTTGTTAGAGGTAGTCAGTGGCCCAAAAAGTGTAACAACCAGTCTTACCAAGGAGTATCGTATCACCCAGCACTAAGCTGGGTTGTGGAGGTCAGATAAGCAGTCGCTCCATGTAAAATATTGATATTTAGCTGCATCGGGTTAGACTAGAAGCCGACTGAAACTCAAACTCAAAGCATTTATTTCAATTAGACCATTACGGCACTTTTAAATGTAAAAATACAAGAAAACAGTCGCAAGGCATAATAGCTTGAGAAAGTACTGTAGTTGCCCCCCAACATACTTGGGACAAGGCTAGGCAGATGATGATGACGATTGAACTATACAGCCTCATTTGCATTTTAAATTCACTAAGCTTACGTTTGGGGAGCTAGTATCTACAAAATAAAAGGTGGATGGTTAGATTTATAGGTTAAGGGGCCGGCGGAGCATGCATATTTCATACAAACGTAATACCAAAATAATTTGTAAATCAAACATATTCATAAGCTAGCGCGTTTTTATTTCGATTGTATTACAGAATATCTATGTTTCCAAATATATTTTTTGAATTATTTGGTTTTACTTTTATAAAATTAATTAGGCAAGTAAAACATTCTAATTTTATTTCTAAACCTTAGACAAAATAAATGATAGCTATTTAGTTTATTAACACCTTAAGAAACCTTACAATTTACTGCTCTCTGACTCACATAACAGCATAAACACATTTTTTACTCCAAGGTCAAACAGAGGATGTCAACAAAATAGGTACTAAATTAGCTTTTTATTGCAACTATTACTTAGGATAAAGAGACATTTACTTGACCTAAAAGACGACGGTTCTAATACATTATACATATCTTTACGACATTCAATTAAGGCTTATCCATACTCCCAATATAAATGCGACAATAACGCTGTCTGTTTGTTACTTTTTCAAACCAAAAGCTGAACAGATTTGGATGAAAACAAACATAATTATTGAAGATGATTTCGGTTAAGGCCAAGGATATTTTTATGCCTATAGTATCCCAATAAAATACTGGTAAACCAATAAAATACTGGTATTCCAATAAAATACTGGTATTCCAATAAAATACTGGTATACCAATAAAATACTGGTATTCAGCTGCATCAGGTGAGACTGGAAGACGATCCCATCACAATTGGGAAAAGGCTAAGGATACTAAGAAGACGAATGTCCTGGGGAACCACTTTAGATAATTTCCGACTGACATGTAGGCGAAATTGCAGGCAAAAGCAACAAAAACCCAACTCTGGGTTAAGTTCGCCGTTGTACATAATGAGCTACATATTTTAATTTTTGTGTATATTTTTCTTTATTTTTTTGTGTGCATTATAGAATGAATAAGTGAAATCTTAAAGTCGTTCAACTAAATCGCATATTTCATATCTTTCTGAAGCAGTTCGAGGCTACGACCCAGCCTGGCCTAGAATTAAGTACTAGATCTTACAAGATACGTCTCTCAGCTGTATCTGAAATACACTTCTTTTGTAGTTGAAGATAGGCGATAACAACGATGTCCAGCGATACGATCGCGGTTGATATTTATTTCGAAGTTATATAAATCGTGAAGTATTTTGGAGCGTAAATAAGAACTTGTGATATTCTTGAGAGGTGCCTGTAACAAAAAATCACGAAAATGGGAAATGATTTTGTGGGTAGCTTTTGCCTGCCTTTTCCCAACTATATTGGGGTCGGCTTCCAGTCTAACCGGATGCAGCTGAATACCAGTATTTGACATGGAGCGACTGCCTATCTGACCTCCACAACCCAGTTATTACTAGGTTATACGATACCCTTTGGTAAGACTGGTTGTCAGACTTTTTTGGGCCACTGACTACCTGTAACGACTGTCAAAGAACTACAAATGACAGACGGGACGGGACCTTTGAGTCCCATCCAACCAATTATTTACTACACGAAAAGATACACATTTCATTGTGATGCGTCTCGCGGCGGTGCGCGGCTATCTCTGGCCTCTTCCAGTACCATTGCGCCGCGTCGCGTCTCTGTGTGAACTGACGCTAATTGTCAATATGTGGTTCACAATCTTGTAGACAACATCTAGACGTCAACGAAGACCAGAAATAAGCGAGGAAAATCCGTGTTTTTGTTACATTTACTTATTTGTCATACTTATAAGCTTAGGCTGACAAGTTTATAAAAAAACTGATCCTAAAGTTGACATGGTCCTCCAACGTGACTCGTTTTGATCAATCGACTTCAATGTTTTGATCAATATTTATGTTTTGGCTAGTGCTATGAACTTTAGTCTAGTTAAAATTATTACTTACGTATGTATTTATAGGGTGTAAGATTTGCCAAAATTGAGATTTGTATATTAAATGGCTCAATGCATAAATAAAAAATTATATCAACCTATTGATTGATTCTATGTAAAACAAAATCCCCTGATTTTTGATAAAATTTTAGAAGTGCTTGATGACAGATGATTGTAGCACATATGCCTAATATTCTGGTGATAGATCGATAGATAGAGTGTTGATCGTTGTCCCGCAACGTCATCGTCGTCGATCGACAAAAAAAACAAAATTGTGAATTAGTATCCGAGGTTTTCGACATGTTTGTGTTAGACTTCAGCCATTGTATCGATTGATAATATTACAGTTAAAGAGCCTCAAACAACAACTTAGGAGGTCATTGGCTCGTAGATTCAGAGAGCAGTAGGTACTCCTGGACACGCCATGTATAGTGATGAGGTTACACTCTCTAGAGCCCTGACTACCGGCAGCTTTGGACCTTGTTCCTGATGCAGAATACCATACTTGGAAACCTGTTACATTATTTGAAGAGAAGCCAAAGAAGAAGGCTTTAAACTAATTAGACGAACTTTTCTTTCTTTAACCATCGTGTAAAATTACACTCCGAAACTTTCAGGCAACCTCGGAATAAATTATTGAAATCCAAATGAGGAAAAAATCCCTTTATCATTAGCTGATGACCCAACAAGATCAACAAGATGTGATTAATTCGAATCAAGAGGGGGTTGTCAAGTTTAGAGTACAAATGGTGAACGAAGGGAAGTTTTGAACGGGTGGGAGAGGTATACGAGTCTTCCAGTGCAGAGTAGATAGATACAGAAGATCAGATTATTATAAGAAGCGGAAATGCACGCAGACATAGAAACGACTGGAATTTAATTGTAACTTTTTGTACGCGACTGCGTAAGGTACAGGGACATCATACGACAAAATTTTACCACGGATTTACAACATGATTCTAAACCTAGAGCGTATATTTTTGGTTGGTACTTTAAAAAAAACTGCTATATTTACAGCTCGTTAAAAGGTTGTGCCCCCATGCCATTTACAAGGTCCATTCGATGTGCAAAGTTTCCGAAGTAGTCTGGACCGAACCTTTTGTATTCTATGTTCCAGGGTTGATGCCGAACGCAATAGCACATACAATAATCAATTCATTAAGCAACAATCGTTTAAAGCGCCCGGGCCCGTCGGATTACATCTTACTCAAGAAGGAACCATTTTAACAAGACAGGAAGCTTTACATAGAAAATTCTCAAATTGTAATGAGATCAAAAGGAAGGCTTTGGCAAGAACTGAGTACGAAAATGTTATTCAGAATTAAGGGATCTTGTTTGAGTACTGTAAGCGAACGATCGTTTCTGAGAAAATTATGAAATATTATGCGAATGCTATAAGAAGCAGGTTCTGTTTCAGGATGTTAATAATTATTATTACTGTTTTTTAGAGGAGTTTTTCTAGGAAATCATTTATTGAACATGATCCCGAAAAGGATATCAATAAGTTTATTTGTTTATTATTATAATATGGAGTTTATTGTTTGTGTTTTCATATTGAAAGAGAGAAATTAAAACTACACTTTTTAATGTAATTTGATAAGAACGAGTGAACTGTTGTTTTTTTTATTCGAGTTGATTTTAGTAATTGTCATCATCATCACCACCTAGTCTTTTCCCAACTATGTTGAGGTTGACTTCCAGTCTTACCAGATGCATCTGAATACTAGTATTCTACATGTAGCGACTGCCTATCTGACCTTCACCAGTTAGTACTGGGTAATACAATACCCCTTGGTAAGACTGGTTCTCATCTTTTTGAATAACCAGTCATTATAATTTTTAAGCCATTAATAGACAACGTGAATTAAATAGCTAGGCTAAAGATTAAACAATAATAAATTCCCGATTTAAAGCTTGCATTGTGGCCGTAGACTCGCTTGTTCACATTCATAACGGGCTCCTAAGTTACTGCTAGAGCAACATTTTACTTTTTATAAAACATTTCTCTTTGTTGACTTCCAGTTTGTTATGAAAGTAAAAGTAACTCTGCGAAAAGTAAACATAAATCATTGTAAAATATCATAAAAACGGCTCTTTTAAACTTTGTTCACGAGTTACGAGCACATAATATTACGTTCGATCGACTTGTTCATTTTCTTCAAGTTCCGTTTCCGCAGTTTCAGTTTCTCCATATAAATGTTTCTCCAAAGAACAACAGGAGTCATGTTGTTCTTCTGCCCTAAAATTACCTTCTTCTCTGAAACTTTACTTTCATTAACTTTATCTTTAAATTGCCTAATATGCATTACCAAGTTCGATGTTCAATTTTGCCTTCGAACGGTTAATTGCTTTTTAAATTCTAGTTTACTAAGCGGGGTCAACTTACATTGGATAACGTTGTACTATATAAGTACCCACTTTATAGTTGAACCTGTAAATGTTGTGGAAATCTGTTTACATGTTAAGTGGTCAATTTAATCTAAACTGTTGGATAGTTGAGTAATTTAGGGTTTATTTTTAAAGCCTATTTTAGGTGGATAGAGCACGAACTGCTTCACAAGCAGATTTTGCTGGCCAACATTCAACTTTGACGCTTTAAAACTAAGGGTGGGATTAGCATGAAGAACAATGCGCGACAAAATCGATGAAAGGTTGATGAACGGAAGGTGTCGGAAGGAAAATACGAAACTGCTTTCGTTTTTAACTGCCGCCATACATCATTTAAAATTAAGAGGAAATACGTATTTCTGGAACAAAATCAAGCTCGAATATAATGCTTTTAGGTCTAAAGGTACCTATGATCGAGTTGGGATAAAACGCGTTTCTAGTACAGCCCCAGATTATTTCATGTAGAAATGATGTATCATTTTCCGCGAAATATCGGGTGGCGCGAGTGAAGCTTGTGTATTGAGTGAAAAGAAAGCACTTTTGCTTTCTGAAAGACATTTGACAACCTAAATTGAGTGATGGAATACCTGGTTTGGAGCCACGGTTTTGATATTCGCGGTAACAGAGTTCTTTAATACGGGACCCCTTGGTAAGACTCGTTGTCTGATTTAAGGCGACTACAAGAGCTAAACACGAGTTTTATAATGCCTAAAAGTATAGTATTCACTGTAATAAACAAAACCAGAAAAATATATGATATTCTTCAGGATTTATGCTAGTATAATAGTGTTTTGAAAACATTTTTTTTTTATTTAAAAAAAATCACGACCTTATAACTAAAAATTTCTTTTAACGGGTAAAAACCATACCAAAATACATTCATAATTCTGATTTTTTGACAAATAATTGTACAAGCAACATATTAGCATCATGGTGTTTCATTTTTTTAGTCCAATTAATAGATTTTTTATAAATCGATCAAATCACTAATTTTGCACTATTTGGCTGTGTACCCGCAGTGACTGACGTAACAACTACTTTGTAATGCATGCTGATTAGAACTTTATTCTAACAGTATTTCAAACGAAGTTTGAACTACCACAAACAGTTGCCAATTTAGCTCATGTTGTCGCCTTAATATAATAAGCGCTATTTCCATTAAAACAAAGGTAGAACACAAATCATAATAAGCAGATTAAAACAGTTTTATACCAATCCAATATACAGATGTTACACTGCTCAAGATGAAAGCATTAAAAATGCATTAGGAAGATTTTCTTTGCGTACAAACGCAGAGTCTGAAAAAATCACTTCTTCTGAATAGTAATGACAAAGAACGCGTGCGGAGAGTAAGTTTAGCTGTGACAGCTTAGGCGAGAGAGATTATAAATGCTGGGGGACATTATGACTTTTTCATAGTATAATTTCGTGCTAATCTTTTCTTATGAAGCCACGCATTTTTGTAATTAAACGATATTTATAGACGTGTGAGCTTTTGCACGGCAATTCATAATTTCATGATCGTGAGAATTGAAGACATTTATTTACAATTTCATTCTCTGACGTGTTTTCAGAGATGAAAGTTTATATGGAAGTTTGCAATTTCTTATCGATGTGCATGGTTTGTTATGAACAGCAAGCTAAACTAAATAAGAAATCGGTCACCGAATGTGGAGAGGAAGGTTCAGGATGAGCCGTTTTCAGGTGATGGTTGATTCAAGCAATAGGCATGCAAATCGTTGGTTGTAGTTGAATCCCTTGTAATTGGGGTTACAAAGAATAGGCATGACGGCAGTAAAAAAATACAAATATATTTAGTCCGTTAGTTAGATTATTGAAAAATAATGGACACGTATTTTTTTTTTGGTGAATCAATGTATATTGACACAGATAAAACGCATCAAAACTCGGGAGCGGGGACTCATGACGTCAGATAGTAGTATAGACATGATGTTCTACTGTACTTCCACAATTACACGTGGTTTTTATCTTTCTTCAAAAATGTTTTTTCCTGGGCGCCTTTGTTAAAAATCTCAATAAAGATTATTTTTACCTAGTTTCTTAAAACATTCCACTATGAAAATGCAAAGCTCAAGCACATTGCGTGTATCATTTAAGCTTATCTTTAATCAAGCTGGCGTTACTTCAAGCTGATTTATACTACAGCTAAGGAAAACAAGTTTGATTTAAAGATTGTGATAGTGCAGTTAGGATTAATGGTTTGATTACAGCTGATGATAGCAATCCATTCTTTAGATTTAGTTTTCAAAGTGTTGATAAAAAACGAATTGCATTTCATTTTTGTTCAGCCGCTTTTAAGCCAAGATTATTCTGAAGTTTGTCTTGATTTTATCAAAGACTGCGTTTGACACTTGGTAAACTATTAATCTTTTTCAAATGAAGCAATTTTGTCGCAATGACGTCGTTGGATACTATATCAAAGGTCACTTCGTTCACAAAAAAATAGAATCTCAAAATAAGTAAAAGTATTATTAAGTTTTTTTCACAATTTTGCTGCCCCACTAGACAATGTTCAGAACATTTTATGATCGGTTTACAGATAATGTCGACATGTTAGTTTCCAGCAACAATGTTTCTAACATATTACATGGTCTGGCCGCTGGCAAAATATCGGGCGTGTATAATTGGTAACCAATCTCATGTAACATTTTCATGTTGTACATTATACTGTGGCAGCATTTACAACGCCACATACGAACCACATATGACGTCACAAAAAATCCTGCATCGCCCAAGCACAGGTATCGGCAAAATTCGTGTTTAAACAACTGTCTGAAATCCCCAACAAGCACAACACCATACAGGTTAAAAGTTCCCTTTTTAGGGTTCCGTAGTCGAAGGGTAACCAACGGGACCTTATCATTAAGCCTCCATTGTCCATCTGTCATCTCATGATTCGTGATTTTTGCAGAATTTGTATTTCTGTTGCCGATATAAAAACAAAACATAAAAATTAGAGGGGGCCCCCGTACTAGTATGGTTCGGAACCCTCCATGCACAAATCCGACTCGCACTTGACTGGGCAAAAACGACGGGATGTTATAAGTTTGACGTGTCTGTGTATGTGTGTGTGTGTCTGTGGCATAGTAGCTCTCGAACGGATGAACCGATTTTTATTTTGTTTTTTTTTAGGGTTCCGTACCTCAAAAGGTAAAAACGGAACCCTTATAGGATCACTTTGTTGTCCGTCTGTCTGTCTGTCTGTCTGTCAAGACCTTTTTTCTCAGGAACGCGTGGAGGTATCAAGCTGAAATTCATATCAAATACTCAAGTCTATGGTCTCTTGGAGCTGTGAAAAAATCAAACTTCTAAGTCAACGCGATCAAAAGATACTCCCGTTTATGCCGCAAATTTTCGACACTCGCAAGGGAATCAAAACCTACAGGGTACTTCCCGTGAACTCAGAATCTTGAAATTTGGTACGAAGCAACGTCTTATAACACAGATAAAGGAAAAATTGCGAAAAGCATAAATTTTTAGTTACATCATATAATAAAAATATTTTTAATAATTTTAAACTTTTTACCCCTTTACTCATGAACGCGTAGTGGTATTATATTGAAATTCTTAACAAATACTCAAGTTTATAATATCTTTAAGCTGTAACAAAATCAAACTTCTACGTCAACGCAATCAAAAGATACAGCAATTAAAGCCGCATATTTTGAAACTCGCAACTACTCGCAAGGGAATCAAAACCTAAAGGATACTTCCAGACGACCTGGAATCTTGAAATTTGGCATGAAGCAACGTTATAAAGTACACATATAGGAAAAATTCCGAAAATCTTAAATTACCATAACTTTTACTTATATACCTACAGGTTTGTACGGAACCCTCGGTGCGCGAGTCTGACTCGCACTTGGCCGGTTTTTTTTTGTTGGAAAGCTGTTTTAGTCGGGAGTGTTCTTGGCTTCCCTCTCATAGAGAAGAGGCCTGTCCCAGCAGTGGGAACATTAAAAGCTGATGATGATGATGATGATGATGTTCTTAGCTATGTTTGATAAAAATCAGTCCAAGATGGCCGCTGCCACAAAATGGCGGATAACATATTTATTCAACAAGCCCCTCAATATCAAATGAAAGGGCTTGACTAGTAGAATACTATACGCTATAATAAATTTCAAA
Organism: Xestia ashworthii; assembly: GCA_950022955.1. NCBI lineage: Eukaryota > Metazoa > Arthropoda > Insecta > Lepidoptera > Noctuidae > Xestia > Xestia ashworthii. The sequence continues at coordinate 23,447,412 of OX465558.1, read as the reverse complement.
TCCAAGATGGCCGCTACCACAAAATGGTGAATTACATTTTTTTCACAACTCCATCATTAAGGGTATTAAATGATAGGGGCTTGACTTGTAGAATAATGTACTATGTGTTAGGGTTTTTAATTTTTTTTTATTTAATGTAACGTGTTACGAAAAGATAAGGAACTTAATTACATCACATTCCTCCTATCCTATTACCGATGACCACGATAATCAACGTCAGCTATCTATTTCATTCACTTCATTGTGACACAATCATTTCTTTACACAATGTTCGTATAATCATAATTTGAAACTCATTTCGGTAGAGAAAAGTGATTATATTTCGACGGCAGCCACTCAAACTCGATTCCATTCAGCTGCAAAATCTTGAGCACTCGACATCAAATTAATTCACGAACTATTCTTGTCTGAAATCTAAACTGAACTACTGAAAGCCTTAATTCCTGTATAAAGTTGTCGTGTCTAGCCAATATTGCTGTGTAATTGGTCGAGCTTTGAGCCGGCGCTCGTTAAATGATCTAGCTTAGGGTTGATGCGCTAAGGTATCACGAAATCATAGTTTCTTACGTTTTTTACCGTTGCGTCTGATACTCTGTTGGCTGGTGTTTGTTGAAGCTTCAATGTTTTTCGATCGTACAAATATGGTTTATAGTTTGATAGTTCTCTCACCTCGGAGTAGCTCGCACTAAATGATTTAACAGCCGCTCGGGTCGATGTTAATGTTAAGCCGTGCTTGTCTAGGTCTATGAATGGGTGACCACCATTACATACCGAGTTTACTTAGTGCCTCGGACGTTAAGCAGTTGGTCCCGGTTGTCATTTGTAGATCTTTGACTGTCGTTACTAGTAGGCCCAAAAAGTCTGACAACCAGTCTTACCAAGGGGTATGGTATTACCCAACCAGTACTAACTGATATGTGGAGGTCAGATAGGCAGTCGCTCCATGTAAAATACTGGTATTCAGCTGCATCCGGTTGGACTGGAAGCCGACACCAACATAGTTGGAAAAAGGCTAGGTAGACGATGTTGAGTTCTCTCATCTCAATAAATGACTACTTCAAGAAATCATGATAGTTGAGGCCATGAGAGATATAATTTAGTGTTTTATATTCTGTTATTTATCTTCTGTCAAATACATAATTATTTATAAACCAACCATTGATATACAAACTGATACTGAGCTTAAAAATTTGCAGAAAACAGAAGCAAATTTTACTCATTTATATTGTAAAAACACTGGTTTGCCTGACGTTTCCTCCTTAAATTGATTGTGTCTGACGTAATTATTGCATTTATTAGACGTTATTTTCTTTAAATAACTGTTGGAATGCACGTAGTTGTCCACGGTGGATGGGAAGGACGACGAAAATGGCCATTAACATGACCACTGAAAGTAATCACATAGGCACACGTCTTCCAATATTTTTAAGAGAAACTTTTTAATTTTGTCTTGAAGAGATAGGTTTAATAATTGAAAAGACGTCTAACTTAAAGTACTAAACGGCAATATTAATTGACGGCTAAAGCCCATTTCAATAACGAGCTTCAATAAGGAAAAGTTTAATAAAATCTTCCGCCACGTGTAACTTTTATCGATGCAAAACGAATTTGAGCAATCGTTACCGAGGAAAAGATATTATTATTACATTTCTCCGTTACATTGGGAATTGAAATTCTATATCATTACACGTTAAGCTCAAATACAACTATCGATAGGTATATATAAGGTTTAGCCACAAATATAGGTACAGTCGAGGACTTTAATTGATGAGCCACTTGCCACTATTCGTGTTTTAGCCGTGTAATACAAATCAGGTTTAGTCGGTAATATTCGTACTCGTCAATGTCTTTGGTACTCGTGAATGTATAAAAGTGCAAAATTGGAAAGTACCTAGTGAAAGTGGCTTATCAGTTAAAGTCCTCGACTGTACATCCTACTAATCTTACTAATATTATAAATGCGAAAGTTTGTAACTCTTGTACACAAAAACCACTGACCGGATTGATGAAATTTGTCACACAGATAGGTTTATAACGTTGATTCATCTTTTGTATCCTGGTATTGCAATCCCGTGTTGGGGCACTTATAGTATTAGTTTCGGCGTGCTTGTTATTGTTACAAGCATTCGATAATATTAAAAACTAATTAAGAATTCCTGAAGACAGAAACAGCATCTGTTAGTCGCTTCAAACAATTGGTAAGAGTAAAGCATCTGAGGGACACTTCGGTCTCCACCGAAGTAGCAATTTATCATTATTTGTGCAGTAATTTCATTGTTCAACTGAAAGCATTTATGTAGTGCAGCCTTTAAACAAGAATTCTGCACGTTTTATTGAAAATATAGAACAAAAACGTACGTGTCAAGTGTATAATAGAAAACCAGTTCGAATATGAAATGCATTACAGTAGAATAATCGAAAACGTGTTATTCTCTCATCTGCATTTTCTATGCAAACCTAATTCCTATTAAAAACAGAAAACATTCTTTGTTTAAGGAACAAATGTTTTGTTTCCGGATTTTCCTACCATTATCCGCATAATACGTAAAAATAAAACACCCAGAATCAAATTAAGCGCAAGAAAATCGTCCACAACACACCACAGGCACTTGATAAAAACCTTTTACTACATCCAAGCGGGAATTCGAGATAAAGTGATCGGTATTTGCATGGCCAGTGCATTTTTTTCCATGGCCGATGTAGAGACAAAGGCAACCGGTATAATCAGACGAAATGATACGGTCACTTGCGTTAGTGGGGCATCGTAGGCAGAACTTGAAATGGGGTAATTATGGGGTGAACTTTAGTACTTCAGTGTTCTAGTTCCTAGCATTTTTTACGCTGGGTAGCGATAACATCTATTGGGTTCGAGCCAAGTTGTTGTGGTTACTTTTAAGTATCTTTTGATGTTAAAGTTGATAACATAATTTTAGAAATTATATGTCACAAACACGGTAAAGTTACTGTTATCGTGTGTCATCACAATGCTGGGCACAGACCTCCCATCATGACATAATCACTTTGTGGAGCCCTGACACGGTAAAGTTAAATAAACTTTTAATTTAGACCCACTGGCTATCGGCATAAAATAAATAATCTCACAATAACACTCATATTTTTCAAAGCAACAAGCTTTGTACAATTCTGCGAAAAAAAAATGTTGCCATATCCATAGATGTGTACATAAGCTGAGATGAGCTTAGTTAGGGATTTTTTAACACGAGGAAAAAATACGAAAAATACACATTCCATAGGCACATTTTCACGCATCCCTTAACCTTTATGAGGAAAAGCTCGAGAAAAATTTAGAAGATAAGAAACGCTCGTCGTTTAATAAAATTTAATGTTAAAAAAGTCCAACCTAGATGTGAAAAGAAATTCTCTTGAAGCACAGCATAATGTATAAAATTAATTTTAAGAAACTGTCTACCATGAGAGCAAGTTTTTCATATAGCCTTTATTACCTATAAACTTATTCATGGCAGAGATTTGTATATGTATGTACAATAACGTAACAAAGTGGAAGATCTATTATTGTGGAGTCTTCGATTTGTCGTAAATAAGACGAGTATTATTATTACCGATATGGAGGATTGTATTTAATTATAGAAATACATGCCTCGTTCCGTATGTGTAGTCACAAACTTTATCGCTAAGCATGAGGGGTCGATTCCCGGGTCGTGCAAATTAGGTTTTAACTTCAAAAATTTCTCGTTGTAGTTATATACCTGAATTTTATCCCGGTGTATGATAAGAAACTTGCTTTTTATTACATGAGACTTATAAATAAGTGGCAAAATATATGTGTACTGGCTAAAACCTCTGCCTGAATTTTCGGAAAAAAACAGGCATGATATTTTGTTACTGTACGAGTAAACCCGTACAATAGCATAAGTATCAATTTTATGATGACATCGACGCGCAGCGAATGAATAAAATATACAATTTTTAGTCAACGATCAGTAGTCGTTTATCACCGTTCGGGTTAACAAAAAGACTCATTCGCCGCGAGTCGATCAGTTATCAGTTTTTGGGTGTTCTTTAAATATACAATCAATCATTATATCAGTCTATCATTTAAATGTACTTTACCCGTACAGTTACTTTTAATTGTTCCTGAAAATAGGCGAAGACAGATCTACCGTCGTATATCCTCATACAACAGGAGTACAGGTTCGAATAATTGGGGTAGGTACACCCTTTTTTTCGATGATCGGGCACAGTTCCCAACCCAGGCTGCTAATGAGTTTGAAAGAACCAAAAATACTGCCTGATCCGGGATTTTACGAATACAAACACTGATTTCATTTTCCTGAAAGTAAGCAATCTCTTTGATCCCATTTGAACATGAAAATATCCGTTTATTAATAACGGTTTAAATAAACTAGATTGGTTCAAAGTCCACTTTCAATTTATTAACTATGCAGCTACCTTTTTATGAGCAAAAAAAGGACGGTAAAAAATGAAAATTATAAATATTTTGAATTTAGCTAGAGTTTAGTACATAGATGTTAAAAATGTTAACTTTAAGTCATACTTCTATTAATGTTCGTTAAAATCTGTACAGATAACATACAGACGGCGGTACGGCGGCATTCGGTCTGATAGATAATTGTACTAAAGTATCTGACGTAGTCCACTTTCTGCATCTTCAGAGCCGTTTGGGATGTAGCTTTATGGATGTTAAATATGGTAAATTAACCTTAAAAGCTCAGGTCTAAATACTTCGAGTGATAAATACCTACTCGTAAGAACAATGGCCTCACATCCTGTACAAAATAAACTTTACAAAAAAAACTTACCCGCTAGACACTGTAAAAAATAACTGGCAACATAAAATAATAAAAAATAACTCAATTTTAAAACTTACAATAAAAAAATCATTTTCCTTCATTGAAATTCCGTAACTGCATTGAATATGGAGCATATAAATAAATTACATACCTTGCATATTATAATACGAGTAAAATAACAAGGGATAATACATGAATAAGCGATGCTGATGCAACTTTGACGAGTACAAGCTTCCGTATTTCAAGCGACCAGCCAAAGTATGGCGTGAATTCATAAATGAACCTCTGAATATTTTAAACACAAGTTCAGTTGGGGAAATTGTGAAGAATTAAACAAGTTTTGTTTCACCGTTTTTTAGCCCGTTGATTGCATTATCCATGGAATTCTGTGGAAAAAGTAAGTAACTAAGCTTTTTATCTGTCCGTTGTCAAATATCAACGTTCTCCTGCCTTTCTTCTTTGTCTGAGTTGGATGTTCCAGTTTACTTAGCTGACAGAGCCTTGCTAGCTTTGTCTAAGGAATTACTGGATTGTGTAGCAATTAAGTTGAATATCTTTGAAGCAATAGTTCTAGGTGTTTGATGAACTTACAATTCTTGCTCTCTTCTATGCAGCATTCATTTTTGTGATACTAAAGTTCTCAGCGAAATTTTAATAGCAAAAAATATTTTAGGAATTCAATAATAACTACACCCACTAACACGTGGCATTTTGATTTGTAAAAGTGAAAAAAGCAATACTTGGTTTCGAAAAAATTGGTCGGCTATTTTAAAATGAAAAATACTCGTAATTGAACAATTTTTTTTATTTTTGTCTCGCTTGTCCTTTGACAGTTCAGTGTTTTTATTATTTTCCTATTTCAATTAGTTGGTGTAGCGAGGAAAAGCAGCGTAAACCGTTCGGGGAATTACTTCTGTAACATGTCGAAAAATCAAAAAACGTAACAAACTATTGCATTTCAATTAGATAGTAATTCGAATTCAAATATTTTTGTGTGTTTACATTATGTTCTAAAAATAAATAAATAGATAAATATCGCTGAACATTTCACACAGCGCCATCTAGTGCCACACTAATCAACGAGGCTTGTGTCGTGGGCACCAGGTACTTGACATACTACTTAGGTACTTTTTTGTTTGTAAATACATACTTATTGTACATATAAACAGCTATGACTCGTAAACAAATGTCCATGCTCATACCGGGATTCGAACTCGGGACCCCAAGAACAAAAATATTTAAATTTCTGATAGCAGAAATAATACATATTTTACCGTCATATTAATCGTTATAGCAACGAAAATATAGCTAATGTTACGAATGGTCATCAGGCCAGCAGGAGATGCAAACTATCAGTAAGAGTGACATCTGTTGTCACTACCCATACCAACACGAGTTTTACTAAAAATGAAAGGACTGTGTACTTAAGAGCAATACCACCTTGAGTTCATGCAAGCCTAGTACTTCTTCTACTTCAAGTACATAAATATAACAATCAATTCCGAGCTCTCTCGCAACAAACCTAAGTGTGCCAGAGAGTGACAAAAAATAGCTGTTACAACTAGAGCAATAAGAACATCTACCTTGAATCACTCCTAATCACAACTTTATTTATGGAAATTGGCAATTTGATACTCAAAACCGGCCAAGAGCGTGTCGGGCCACGCTCACTGTAGGGTTCCGTAGCTTCCCAGACCATTAAAAATACCAACATTTTTCGTCAGCAAAAATAACTTTGTTTTTCATAGTATTTGTATGAAAAACAAAGTTATCATTTGCGTTTTTTTGAAAAAGTGCTATATAACTCAAAAACTATTCAACTCATCAAGTTGAAAATAATTTTCCTAGAAAGTTCATATAAAGGTCTACTTCTGTGATTTTTTTCATATTTTTTAAACTTATGGTTCAAAAGTTAGAGGGGGGGGGACACATTGTTTTTGACTTTCGGAGCGATTATTTCCTAAAATATTAATATTATCAAAAAATGATTTTAGAAAACCCCTATTCATTTTTAAATACCTATCCAACAATATATCACACGTCAGGGTCAAAATTAAAAAAAAAATCGCTCCCCACTTTACGTCTGGGGGAGGTACCCTAATAAAAATGTTTTTTTAAATTTTTATTTTTGCACTTTGTCGGCATGATTGATATACATATTGGTACCAAATTTCAGCTTTCTGGTGCTAACGGTCACTGAGATTATCCGCGGACAGACAGACAGACAGACATGGCGAAACTATAAGGGTTCCGTTTTTTGCCATTTGGCTACGGAACCCTAAAAAGGGACACAAATGACACTCACATTGCATGGATCGTTTGACACCTGAGCTGTCTATCTATAATGGGTGTAATAAGACCCTGACCCAGACACTTGATAACCATCTAGTTACGAAGATATTGAAGGTCAAAGTTCCAACTTTTTCACACGCTTTTTGTTTAAGGTGAAAGCGTCAGGGTAGACTGCGAAATTCAAATTTTCTTCGTTTTTTGAAATTTGCAAGTCAGTGCTAGGTTGTATGTTGATTAAAATATAATTCGCGGCTGCAAGACGTATGTAGTTCCAGAATTATAATGTACAAAGTATGAAAATTTGAATTTTGCGGGTTATCCTGGAGCATTAGTCTTAAATAGCCTGGCCTTTTTCTAGCAGCCGAGAGACACACAATATTATCTCTCTTGTTTTCTGTACAGTTTTAAGTTTCTTTATTTATTTTTTTTTGTTTAGTTTTAAGTTTTTACTTTATTTAATTCCTATTTTTGTTATGTTGTGTTCACTTGCGGCATAAGCCAAATAAATATCTTTTTTTTCTTCTTTCTTTCTTTAAATTCAAAATTTTAATGTAACAACTTTATTATGTTATCATCAATGTCTGTTTGGTCGTTCGTACCCAATATTAAACTCCTTAACTACTGAACCGACTTTGATGATATTGAACGGGGCACAACTAATATTCAATAAAATAAAATGTATCAAAAGTTTCACGAAATATTAATCGCAAGAGGAACGTAACAATTTAAACACGGGTTCAGCGATTACTTTACAATGCGTGAAGTGTAATAATCAAATAAACCAGAGCAAATCATCGGTAAATCCACTTTGGAATCAATGAATTTGCACTGCGGGTTTGATTCTTAATCGGATTAACTGTTTTGGTTTATATTTCGAATTATTTTTATACGAGCCACGCGCAATCGCGGATGATTTTATATAAATATATATGACGCATTTACTACAAACTCCCATCCATTATCTAAAATCGCCTCGCATCTTCCACAATGCTTATTTGTGTGGCATGCATTTTATTTTCAATTACTTTTTATGTCTCACTGGACAAGACTGAAAAGGTCTCCCTTAAGCATTAATATCAATAAAACAATAATTTATAGATAATGCTATCAACAAAAAACCCTAACCAGGTCAACAAGTAATCATCTAGATAAGTATAAAACAATAAATGACAAGGCCATTCAAACTAAACACCAAAAATCCGTCGCACTACGTACCCTCTTAAAGCGGAATTACCACTAAAAGTAAGACAAATTGCGTGCTCAGATCGTACAAGCACACATACACATCCATCACTCACACACAAACACACAACACACTACACCCACACAGCGGACAGTCCGACGAAATTGCTTGTCATTAAAATCGGCTTTTCACAGAACAGCCGAACAATTTGTCTTGAATTAGAGCTTACTTTTCTGTTCCGACCTGTTGTATCCTCTGAGTAGCCTTACTGAAAAAAAAACCGGGGGTCTTTGGGGACTGAAAATAGAAATTAAAACTAAAGTAATCCATATCTGCTACGGGTTGTGCCCCGCGCACGCCTAGGTGGTGCTACGCCGTAGCGGATCGGCTACGAGTGCTACGAAGGGTTAGGTGACGGTCACGCGAGTTCCATGAGTTTTGTTCAAAAAGTGCTAAACGTGCCTGAAAAAAGATTTCACTTCAATAAACACTTATTTTCTAGATATTGAGAACAGACACAACTTGACTTGTAAGTCATTATCTATCATCAATAGTTACCTTTCCATAGAAATAATCTATAATAAAGCCTATACCAATGTCGCCGGACACGGGCATGATTGCAACTTTCGTGCGCATTCGGTTGACCACCGGCTTAGGGCCGATTTACATACCAATGTCGCCGGACACGGGCATGATTGCAACTTTCGTGCGCATTCGGTTGACCACCGGCTTAGGGCCGACTTTGGTGTATTACTTCTACAAGGAGTACTGGTGACGGTAATAAGTCAAGTTGTGATGCATTATTTCCTTATACAAGGTGGGTAGTACGGTCGAACAAGCTAATCGGTTTACAGTTCAACCCACAATTAAAAATAATACATTGTAAAGTGTAAACTAAATAGCTTGTTCGACCGTACATCGACGCTTAAACGAATACACTGTATTCAGTTCAGCATTCTGAACCGTATATTTCGTCGGTTATTTAAAGAAATCAGCTGTTTCTAACAATACTGCAATTTAGCTAGACGGTCAAAATTAATGGAACATCATCATCATTTCAGCCGCAAGACGTCCGCTACTGGACAGGCCTCCCCCAAGTTAGTGTCGCCACATTCACCAGTCCCGTGCGACTGACCGCAACCTTCACCATGGAACAACTGTTTTTTTCTAATTTTAAGATGAACAATTTCTATTGGGGCCTGTATTATACTTTATACAGTGCCTATGGACTTTTTTTTAATTTAATTTAATCTCTTTGTTGCCAAAAACGTATTGCTGCATGTGCACAAGACCATATCAGTATTTTATTGTTCATTCGTGTGCAGACAGTCATCAAACCAGTTAGTAATTTAATAATGTACGTCAGTAACGCAGTTGCTAGTAGTGTAATAACATTAAATTCAATGTAGCTTTGATGGATTTATTAACTCCTATTGAACACAATGTAGTTTGTGTATAACTTGTAGTAGAGAATTTAGAAAATGTATGACGAACCAGGAACACAGAAGCTATTAATAATCATGCATGACACTGCATTGTCGTTTTTAAATAACCTTAGTTTCCAATGACAGCTGTGTCAAAATAAAAGTAATATTTTTCAATCATGAAATATATGTATAATTTGATGAATAAAACTCTTACAATTTATCTATGGGTCTTTGTTACCTGAAAAAATGGTTTATTATGATTATTAGAGTAGTCACACTTTTTGAAAGTCTCACCACCTGTCTTACAAAGTGGGATGTTACCCAGTACTTTTCTTGTTTGTGGAAGTCAAATAACAACACTAATTTTCTACGAAATAAAAAAAGTGTCTGTCTAAATAAAACCCGGCTGACGTTTTCTTACTAATCGAAAACTTATATTTTATGAACAGGCAAATTTGTAGGAACAGCTGCTGTTGGCCGCTCGCCTCTCCTTCCAAGAAACCTGCAAGATGTAAATAAATAAATTTGCAGAAAGTTTCCAATTTATCACCTAGGTACCTCTGCATCGCGTTGAAATATTTATTTTCACCACGAACTCACACTTATTATGTTACTATTTCTTAGTACCTTATCTTCTATCTATAAATAAATTTCCGCATTATTTTTCAAAAATACGCAGAGGTGTTTCATGCGGATTGCACCATCATTATTTATTCTAGAAGGATACATCTTCCTTCGTGTATCATTGCTCAGATATCTGTTTCATAGTTTTAAAATATACAGAATTGGGATTTAGTTACCGGTATTTTTCTAGGAACTGAGCTTACTCGTCTTATGAAACCACTTTTCCAAAAGAAACTAATATCCGATTCGTGAAAAAAGTGCATCGAAATAGTAATCGACTATTAAATGTTTTTTTTTTTTTCAAGAATTGGATATGAGTTTCTTTGAAAAAGTTATTAAATGTGACGGGTAAGCTCACTTCTTTTAAGGATACAGGTAAGTATAAAATCACCATCCTGTATGATACAGAAAATTCAGTGTTATATTAATATGAACTCTGTTTTAGCTGTAAGTCTCCCATGTTATATATTTAAATAAATTAATTAATTACGTTAACTCGTAAAAACCGTACAAAGCAAGGGGGTATCTTAGTTCTGCCGGGGTGGCCGGCCGGTTCGAAAGAGATACTGCGGCCCCGGAACATAAAGGGCGACGAAGGAACATGGATGGGTTTTAGTCAGTAGAAGTCTGACACTCCCTCCCGCTCCGCGCAGAGCGGGAGAAGTTATTTGATGATTTCCCTTAAAAAAGGGGGTATCTTAGTTAAAATAAAAAAGTATACACATTGACCAATGGTGAAAGTTGTAGAAATATATGTCGAAAGGTCAACTATGTTTTTTGAAAAACAAACAAACCAACGTTCAAAAACACACAACACGAATTATTTTCTCTTGTCTCATAACATGATGTTAGTACGGATTAATAGTGGCGATAAAGTGAGGACTCTACCATTTGTACAGCGGTTCATAGAGACGTTAGGGCAGTCTGTCTCTATGTAGAGGTTTTATTGCTGCGATGATGTAGAGTTGCCAGTTAGTGACGCCATTTTGTTTCAGTAGATGCTTTGCGATTTAATAGAAATGTTGTTTTCGTCAAGCAATGATACGAAAGTTAAAAATGAGTTGGTAGTTATTGAGATAGTTTTTCACGAAGTAGTTTGGTTGATTGATGTTTATCTATTCGATTAATAACATGAATATGAATAATTTTGTTTAAAAGTAGATTTTCTGACCGGTTTTTCTCCGTTGGAAACGACCAACCCAAACTGTGCACGTATCTATTGACGATTTATAGGTACCCATTTAGGTTTCTGTGAAATAAAATTTGATTTGATTCAATTTTTAAAATTATTCAGCTACTGCTAATACGTATGACGCAGAGAAAGGGCTTGGTCAGACCGTTACAGACAAAATGTGGACGCGGTTCCTGACACAAAGGCCTTCAATTATGTCCAAATACTTACTGAAGTATTATTATGTCCATACTGCTGGTTCGTACTAGTGTGACTGAGCCATTATTGTGAATTTATGCCAAGAAGCCAACCGGATGCCTTCCGCAGCACTTGTCATTCGCGTAGTGAGATGAAACGCGATTAAAATTTGCCTCACATATTTATTCAAGATGCGGTAAAACTGTGTTTTGAATACTAAACCGCCGTCTGGCCTCAGCAAATAAAAATAAAACGCAGAATCGGGACAATTCAAAACATTTCCGAATTCACAGGCCGGCCATAATCTGAATTTTAAAGTGAGAATTAAGAAAATAGCTCCAAAGTTTTCAAGAAGTCGTATTTCCAGTCTCCCCATTTGCAGCCGCGGCTTCATTACGAAAACGACTTCAGACTTCGACTTCCAACGAACATTTTCTCACAATCCACTGAACATCAGTCAGGGCCGAACTATTTTTACACAAGGGCTTTAATCTCAATTAGGCCGAATTTATTCAATTTAGCACAAAGCTGATATCGGGTCAAAAGTTTGGATGGAATTTGGCAAAGCTTAAAGTATCTTCAAAGTGTATTTTGTCTCGCTCTAATCGGGTAAATAAAATAAAATAAAAATAAAAAATAAAAAAGCCTTTTTATTTCCTATAAGCCAAAAGATATTTACACAATACTTATTCTTATTATAATGTTAGTAAGTACCTAATTCTAATGTTAGTTTATAATATTATAACTTATAGTTTATTGTTATAGGAACCCCTTGATAGGGTATAGGCCTCCTCCAATTTCTTCCATTTCTCCCTGTTCTGCGCTGTTCTGGTCCAGTCTTTCCCCGCTACCGGTAGTATGTCATCCACCCATCGTTTTTGTGGTCTACCCACTTTTCTCTTTCCTTGTGGACCGGTCCATTTAGTACATTTGAGAGTCCATCTCTGGTCGGTGTATCTTGCTACATGGCCGGCCCAGTTCCATTTTAGTTTTAGTGCCTGGTGTAGCGCATCTGTGAGTTTTGTCTTTTTCCTTATTTCTTGACTTCTTATTTTGTGAATTTTCCTTAGGTTTAGTATGCTTCTTTCCATAGCTCGCTGACAGGAATTAATTTTATTGATGATCTTGTTTGTAAAGGTCCAAGTTTGGGAGCCATAGGTCAGACAAGGCAGAATGCAAGTGTCCATTACAGTCTTTTTCATATCTAGGTCGTAGTTACCTTTCAGTATTTCCTTGTGCGCCCAGTATTTATTCCAGCTGCATGTGATTCTTCTGTTGACCTCGTCCTCATTATTTGTTTTACTAAATGATACTTGCTTTCCTAAGTATATGTACTTCTCAACATACTCTAGTTCTACACCGTCTAACATGATTTTTCCTTTTATGCTGTTTGACATTATTTTTGTTTTGCTTAGATTCATATGTAATCCTACGTGTTTGCTTTCTTCATTTAGTTGGGATATCATGTTTTCTAGCTTCTTATGGGTTTCTGCAAAGACTGCGATATCGTCAGCAAATCTTAGGTGGGTGAGGCGTGTGTTGTTGATTGGGATTCCTTCAGAGGCCCAGTTTAGTTTGGAGAATATGCACTGTAGGACCGCTATGAACAGTTTTGGGGATATCGGATCTCCTTGCCTGACACCTCGGGCTATTCTGATCTCATCTCCTCGAGATTCTAGTTTGACTCTGCTCACACTTTTTTGGTATATGTTTTTTAGGGTTCTAATGATAATTGGATCTATGTTGCAGTTGTGTAAAGCTTGCCAAATAGAGCTGTGATGGAGACTATCAAATGCTTTTGTGTAGTCGATGAAGCCTATATACAGGTTTTTGTTATACTCTGTATATTTTTCTACTACTTGTTCTAGCGTATGAATGTGGTCCATAGTCGAAAATCTGGAACGAAAGCCTGCTTGTTCCACTGGTTGCATCCTGTCTATTTGTGGGCTGATTTTGTTGTGCATAATTGAAGTGAATAACTTGTACACACTTGAGAGCAGGCTTATCGGGCGGTAGTTTGCGATGTCGAGTGGATCTCCCTTTTTATATAGCAGTATTATGTCTGATTTTTGCCATTGCTCTGGTATTATTCCTGTACTTAGAACGATATTAAATAAGCGTGTAAGTGGTCCGGCGAGTAGTTTTGCTCCTACTCTTAACGCCTCATTCTTTATACCATCGGGTCCAGGGCTCTTCTCACGCTTCAACTTTTTAATACTTTCTAGGACGTCTGTTACATTTATAATAGTTGATTCGTTTGTGTTTGTCTCTAAATTGTCTGTTTCTATGACCGGTATAGTGTCATGTATCCTTTTAGCATAAAGATCTTTGTAGAATTCCGTAGCGCAGGATATTATATTTTTCCTTGATTTTGTTTCTTTTGGCCCATCTTTTAAGCTCTTGATCCATTCAGTATGAGTAATTAGTTGTTTGTAAGCTCTTTTGGCGCTTCTATAGTGCATTAAACTGGATTCTAGTATTTTTTGCCTGTGCAGCTTGTAATCATTTCTTATTGACTTGCTAGTTTGTTTGAATAGTAATGATAACTCTTTTTTCATGTCTTGTGATTTATTCTTGGTTTTTATAAGTTCCGTGCGTTTTTGGATCAAGAGTTTGGTAGTTTCGTTGAAGAAGTAGCAACCATGATCTTTGCTCTTGTTTGTGGTCTCTAGTTTTAGGCTATTTTTAATGTAGCCTTCAAGTTTATTATAGGTTTCTTGTATGTTATCTTCATCAAAGTAGGTTAGATTCATAATATTAGTTTGTAAGTTAGAAAGGTATGATTTTACTTCTTTGTCCATTTTCAGTGATGTCGCCGAGTTTTGGAAGTTTCTCCTACTCTTTCTGGCGTTTTTTATGATTGCTGTTGCTCTTACTATTCGATGGTCTGACGGGAACTCTACGTTGTTTAAAACCTCTATGTTTGTTATGTTTTTGGGATAATTACACATAATAAAGTCGACTTCGTTTTTTGTTTTTCCATCTGGGGATATCCAGGTCCATCTTCGATTATTCTTCTTTTTAAAGTACGTATTCATGACGGAAAGTTTATATTCAAGGGCGTATTGTACCAGCTTTTCTCCTCTTTCATTACGTTTCCCGTATCCGTATTTTCCCATGATGAGGTTTTCATTGTTCTTTCGTTGTCCTATTTTGGCATTGAAGTCTCCTATTACCATTACGTTTTTATAGTTTTCCGATAGATCGTGAGCTTTTTGTAGCGTTTGATAGAATTTTTCTATGCTTTCTTCGTCTGAGTCGTTCGTTGGTGCGTACACTTGAATAATTGACAGGTCAGTATCATCGAATGCCAGCTGAAGTACCGCAACTCTTTCCGATAGTCCGCAGAAGTTTATAATATTTTTCTTATACTCCTTCTTGATGAGAAATCCCACACCATATAGACCGGGTGTTTCGCCCACATAGCAGAGTATGTGGTCACTATATTCTTCTATTTTGCATCCCATTTTTCTTATTTCTGCTAGACCGAGTATGTCTATGTTTATGTTCCGGATAGCGTGCATTAATTCAAATTATTTTTCAGTGCTCGAGAGTGATCTGACGTTATATGTTGCAATTTTTAATTTATTATTTTTGTTTTTGTTTAAGGTTTTTGGGGTGTTTTTTGGAGGGTTGTGGTCATACTCTTCCACGGTGACCAGCCGGGTTGGAAGATGGAGAGGGGCCGTTGGTTGTTATTCTGTGTTTGTATTTGTAAGATTAAAGTTCTGCCTGTGGGACGGCCCTTGTTCAGGGAGTTGAAGAGTAGCTTTTTTTATAATGAAATTATTCATATTGTTTGTCTTATTTATTTTTGTGGGTAGCTTTTTGTTTTGTTTTTCGTTTTCTTTGTAGTTAACCGGTGTTTCAGGGGATTCTGATAAGTTTCTTTTTTTGTTGGATGTTTGATGTTGGCCCGCTTGGGTATTTTTGTCGATAATCACAAGTTTATCATATTTCAGGAAAGCTTTTTTCCCCTGTGCTTTTTCCTTCTCTAGTTCAATTTGGAGCTCTTTTCGCTTGTTCAGTACTTCTAGCGGGAAGTCTTCTTTTATATAATAAGTAGTTCCGTTTAAGCTTTTTTTGTTTTTTTGTATTTGTATTTTTAAGCCCATGGTGAGTAGTGTTACTACGATGGGTCTGACCTTCTCGCTTTTTTTCCCAAGCCTTCTTGCGAATTCAATGCCAGTTTTGTCGCAATTGATGTTTAATTTATTATTTATGATGTCCAGTAGCTTATTCTCCAAATCGTGATAGCTCTTTTCGGTTTCTTCGATCCCAAAAAACAGTAGATTTTTTCTTCTATTTGATCTCTCGAAATTGTCTGTTACCTTTATTTGTGTTTCGAGTTTTTGTTCTAATAGCAAGTTTTTATTTTCTAGACTTTTGAACTTCTCGTTAATGTTGTTGTTAATGGTATTTTTGATGTCCTCTTTCATATTTAACATTTCCACTTTTTGCTGCTTCATTTCTTCTTGCATATTTATCAGCATAGTTTTGATTTCATCCATAATGAAGTGTGGCGTGGCGCCCTCTATTAGTAAACGGTAATAAAGGAATGTACAGGTCAATGGAATGTATAGGGTCGCAATGGAACGTATTAGCTAACTTGTTGACTAGTTAGTTCCCAAGGAGGCCTCTAGATGGCAGGGTGGTTGCCGTGCGTAACGAAGCTAGTTCCGTGTTCGGTGTTGTCGCTGAGCAGTGCAGTGACACTTCTTACTCTCCACAAGATGGCGCTGCTGTCTGCATTGATTTTTGAAGTTGATTATGATGAAGTTCGCCAACGTATTTTTAGATTATATAAAGTTGTAATAATTTACCGAATTCTCACCCCAATCTTGATTTATTTATGGTTTAGCGTGATTAGGGGTCTAATATTATGTTATGTTGTTTGTTATTACAGCACAAAGTTCGTAAATTCACAGGAAATGTCACTGTAGGTACACTGGAATAGTAATTGTTTGGTTTTTGGCACTGTTTCACAGTTTTTGCTTCGCTTTTTGACTTCAAACGATATCTGTTTTGGTGTTTGATCACTTTTTGAAAACTTTATAACACTAAGTTCTCATTAATGAAACATTAGTGCACAATAGTGTATTTTATCAACAACAAGAATAGGTACACAGCTGGCGCTTTTAGGTTATAGTTGTTATAATTTACCCAATCCTCGTCCCAATTGCGCTAAATGATCACTACGGGTTACGCTCGAATTTGGTGACCTGGATACGTCTTGATCAGATAACGTCATGCGTCGTCTCTCGGACAGAGGTCCAAAGTTCGATCTTTTGTTTGAGGAACATACGTTTGAACGGTTATGGTTTAAATATTTTTGTTCACTTTTGTCACTGTTTTTCTCTGAGATTGGTGAAGTATATCACTAGAAACAGTTTATCTTTACACAGGAGCACAGTTTAGGGTCACAGAAAGTTTGTGGTGTACCTAAAGAGTAGTTTTTTCTTCACAGTTTTTGTATTGTTTATAACGTCACTTGTTGTAAATTGTTTTCGTTCATAACATTCTCACACACGTATCGGAGTGTCCTTTCACTTAATCACTTTGTTTCATCACTTATTTAGTGTTAGTTTATTTATAAAAGATTTTAATTTACGGAGCTGATGTTTACATGGACGGTTACGTTCCGTTCTAATCGGGTAATAAATCTAAATACAACAAAAAAAAAGTGAGTAACTTCTCAGACTCAACTTTTAATGACGTGGTTTCGAACTTGAACTTGATAAGACTTCGGAATAAATATCATGAAGTTTGCGTGTACATTATGCCAGAGATGACCTTTGTTGATTTAGATAATGCGACTTTTGAAGGTTTTATGAATGGTTTTACATACATTAATTCAGTATTAAACTAATACAGTCTCTTACGGGATTTCTTCCGTGATTTTTCGTAATTTTGAGCTCCCCATTTTAACGATATTGCAAGCGCCATGATTGCAGGATAACGACCACCCTCTTCCTTACTCCTAAGTATAAGTTTAGTTTTAAACCATGAAAGCTTGTTTAAATTAGTTCTACTTTCAGATCACCGACTTTCGATGCAATTTTCGCGCGTCATTTGTTTCTTTCGTGTAAGTACAAAACAGTCCCAAGTCGCATCGAGGTTATTCGTAGCATACCTTGTATTGTACAACAAGCTGGTATCCACGTCCAAAGCTAGTATTTCCCCCAGAAACTTGTGTTGTTCTGTGTGTATTTACCCCAGTTCTCCAAGAATGGCCAGCAGCGTCTTGGCTGAAGATCTCGCGGAAAGTACCTGAGTTACCGAAGTACTTTGCCCTGTATGAGGCAACCTCTGGGTAGTGTAGAAGCACGTGGGCTGCTGTATCACCTTCCTCCATGCAAGCTCGGTACAGTGGACTCGTAGCGTGCTGCAATCAACTTTCATTTGTTTTTGACAGTCGATGTCACAACACGTGTCAATTGAAAAAAAAAAACAGTTTGAGCACTTTAAGTGTGCAGATGAAAGTTACGCTGCTTGTCTAGAAGAAAAATGCATAAATATATGAAACTTGGTACATTTATTTTAGTTCTGTGTTTTACCACCTGCACAGATTGGCCAAGCGCTTATGTCGGAGGAATGAAAATTCAATTTCAATTTGCTTTGATTGCTACATTATTTCATACTCGGCGAGTTTCTTGCCCATTGTTCTCCATAGAGATCTATGCTTTGGAATGTGCAACTACAGTACCATTTCAAGTTATTATATCTTGTGACTGTGACTGTAGCTTGAGTTTGAGCGCCAAGGTATTCAGTAAATTAAATTGCTCACAATCTATATTATGTTCAACAACTTGCTTGATTGTGTAGAATGCACGTTTATTTCATAGCTAAATTAAAGTTAGATATGTGCATGCGGAGCGTTGTTATAACCCCGTTTACATTTGTTTTCTACAGGACTTGTTTCGACACCAGGACTTTATATTTATTGACTCATCATCTGCCCAGCCTTTTCCCAACTTTGTTGGGGTCGGCTTCCAGTCTAACCGAATGGAGCTGAATACCAGTATTTTATATGGAGCGACTGCCTATCTGACCTCCACAACCCAGTTAATACTGGGAAATACGATATCACTTCGTAAGACTGGTGTCAGACTTTATTGGCCACTGACTTCCTGTATCGACTGTCAAAGATGGACAAATGACAGCCGGGACCAAGAGCTTAACGTGCTTTCCGAGGCACGGAGGAAACTTGGTATGTAAGGGTGGTCACCCATCCACAGACCAACCTAGGCAAGCACGGCTTGACCTAAAGATCGACCCGAGCAGCTGATATTATTTAGCCACGAGCCACTTTATATTTAATGGCTGATACCACAATATTTATATTTCGTAATTATTACTACTACTACGCCATTCGGGTGACGAAATGCGAATGGCGTAGTGGTAGTGAGGCTGCCTTACGTTTTTAGGGTCCTGGGTTCGAATCCCGGTAGGAGCAAATGTTTGTGTGATGAGCATGGACATTTGTTTCCGAGTCATGGATATTTATATGTATAATAAGTAAGTATTTACAAACAAAAAAGGTATATATGTAGTATATCAACTATCTGGTGTCCACGACACCAGCCTTGCTTAGTGTGGCACTAGATGGCGCTGTGTGTTAATGTCCAGCGATATTTATTTATTTGAGTAAGCTGGGTCATCAGAAAAAAAAACAATCAATTTCTCTGAAACCTTTTAACAGTTTACTGTTCAATTTAAATAAAACTAAACTAATTCGAATCAAGAACTCATAACGCTTATTGGGGTTAATACTTTATTGTTAAAAAAAAAAACTGTTCCCGCATTCCATCCAGAAATTATGTTCAATTAATTCTTGTAATCGAAAAACGCGATATTGTGATAGCTGTTAGGTAAAGTTTCGCGTCGCGACAGAGACACGATACTGAGACGGGAGACTGCGAAAACTGTCTTGGTCTCTTCTGCATGTACTGTATGTATCTCCAGTCTCTGTCTCGCTCGCGAACTGATGCTTACACATTGCCTAATGTCAAATAACTTTCGCGGTCTCCCGTCTCGGTCTCCTCTCTGTCTCCTGTCTCTGTCGCAGCGCGAACCCTTTAGGCCTGGCAGTAAAGTAATGAAATAAAGGTTTTCAATAAGTAAAAGTCGCTAAATGATTTCATGTTTTATTTATTTACCTGATCCCTAGTGTAGTGTAGTTCCACACTCATTTCCCCTCGCAAAGCAATTTCTGATGAACGAAGTGCGGTTTCCAGACATGTATGCTATGGTGAACAAACAGTTTTTCTAGTATGAATGGCATCCTGCAATTTGCATATTGCCAGCAAAGAAAACAAGTTCGCGCTAGGATGGCAGATAGTGCATTTGTAAGACAGTATTTCGAGGTGGGTTAGGTATTTTTAAGGGGAGAGTAAAACAGTAATAAATCTACTTATTAATTTACTCTTTTCATCGCTACGAGACTACGCTTATAGCTTACATTTTGGAGGAGCTCGTGGCTTATAATAACAGCTACTCGGTTTAATACATAAATAAATAACTGTTGTCTTTGCTAGAATGTTAGGATGTCAGAAAACATTTCCGCATACCTAAACATTGTAAAATTTTCAAGGAACCTACATCCGAGGATCAATAAACATAATCATAAAAACCCCTAGTACCGATACAGTACCGTCAATATCTTCTCATGTACTGACCAGTGGCCAGTGGCTCCGTCCTTGTCCATATAAATTTCATGAGTTCTCGCGTTCATAATGGCATCGGTGCGCTCCCAGTCAAAACTCATACAATATTCATACAACAAGGTGCGGCCAGTCCTTGCTACTTTATAGCTGAGTAGGTTCTGCCCGCGGTTTTGGCTGTGAAGAGCGAAAAAAATTCTAAAAACTCGAACTTCCTGAAAAAAACATAAGTCGTACAAGAAGTGCTGGTGCGAGTGGGAAAAGAGTACCTAGAAGAACTAGTGGCGTGTGCCAAATAAATGTATTTTCTTTCTTTCTTTCTTTCATTCAGTGGGAGGCCTGTGCCCAACAGTCTTGTGGACTTGGGGACTGCCGATAGAAGTTAAAACTAAGTAACGTATATCTGCTACGGGTTATGCCCCGCGCACGCCTGAGTGGTGCTACGCCGTAGCGGATCGGCTACGAGTGCTACGAAGCGTTAGGTGACGGCCACGCGAGTTCTATGAGTTTTGTTCACCCAAAAAGTGCTCAACGCACCTAACGAAGTTAACACTTCAAAAAATTCCTAGCCCAGTTGATGGTCTACCAGAGACTAAAGCCAAAAAGTTCAGGAAAGCAGGTTGACAGACAGACAAACTTTCCCATTTAAAGTTATGGATGAAGAATTATACGGGGTAGCGAAAAGTTATGGAATTGAACGCTTGATGGTTGTTAATAAGTGATCAGCTACGGAGTTATCCGGCTATGGTGTTAGAGAAAACCGGCTATGGTGTTTGGGGATATTTTGTGTTTGATTTAAACGATTTGAAGGGATATTTTTTTACTGTGGATATGTTAATATAAAAAAAAATCGTCTCTCAAATCTGCACAAACTTGAGCTCGTGGATAAAATACATATAACAGCCGTTCGGGTCGATCTTTAGGTTACGCCGTTCTTGCCTAGGTTGGTATATGGACCCATTACATACCAAGTTTAATTGTGTCATTTGTAGATCTTTGTAATTAAGTAAGTAAAAATTTATTTGTTTAAACATGGTGTGCATGATACATTGCATGCAAGATAATAATGTTATACAGAAAAGTTCTAACATGTTCAGCCGCATATCGTGGCGTACAAATTGGTAGGAAGAGATGGTGCATAAACCGTGACAATATTATATCATCATTACATTAACAGGTCAGTCAGTGGCCAGAAATTCTGATATCCAGTCTTAACAAGGGGTATCGTAATACAGGTTAATAACTGGGTTGTGGATGTCAGATAGACAGTCGCTACATGCTATGAAATACTGCTATTCAGCTGCACCCGGATAGACTGGAAGTCAACCCCAACTACACTGAAAAAAATAAAACGAGACTTTTAACTGTTCTTATACAGTAAAAAAAAAAACGGTTCAGGAAACTTATTTTTATGTTAAAATAATTGATTACTGACAGTGCACTGAAATGGCCAAAAACAGTAAAGAGCTAAACAGTTATTTCAATTGGATGAACATTAAAGTTTACTGAAACAAACAGCTCCTTTTAAGTATTGCCGTTTTCAGAGCTTTACTGATATCGTAGCAGTTATTTTTACTGCTTCTGAACAGTTATAGTAGCATACAGTAAAGAGCTAAACAGTTATTTCAATTGTTTGAACATTAACGTTAACTAAAACAAACAGTTTTTTTTAAGTATTGCCGTGTTCAGGCTTTACTGATATCGTAGCAGTTATTTTTACTACTTCTGAACAGTTTCTGTAGCATAAAGGAAGGAGCTAAACAGATAATATCAACTGTTTGAACATTTAACTGTTACTGATACAAGCAGTTTCTTTTAAGTATTGCCGTGTTTAGGCTTTACTGATATCATATCAGTTATTTTTACTGCTTCTGAACAGTTTCTGTAGCATACAGTAAGGAGCTAAACAGTTAAAATCAACTTTTTGAACATTTAACAGTTACTGAAACAAGCAGTTTTTTTTATGTATTGCCGAGTTTAGGCTTTAATGATATTGTAGCATTTATTTTTACTGCTTCTCAGCAGTTTCTGTAGCATACAGTAAGGAGTTAAACAGTTATTTCAATTGTTTGAACATTAACGTTAACTAAAACAAGCAGTTTTTTTTAAGTATTGCCGTGTTCAGGCTTTACTGATATCGTAGCAGTTATTTTTACTACTTCTGAATAGTTTCTGTAGCATACAGGAAGGAGCTAAACAGTTAATATCAACTGTTTGAACATTTAACTGTTACTGATACAAGCAGTTTCTTTTTAGTATTGCCGTGTTTACGCTTTACTGATATCATATCAGTTATTTTTACTGCTTCTGAACAGTTTCTGTAGCATACAGTAAGGAGCTAAACAGTTAAAATCAACTTTTTGAACATTTAACAGTTACTGAAACAAGCAGTTTATTTTATGTATTGCCGAGTTTAGGCTTTAATGATATTGTAGCATTTATTTTTACTGCTTCTCAGCAGTTTCTGTAGCATACAGTAAGGAGTTAAACAGTTATTTCAATTGTTTGAACATTAACGTTAACTAAAACAAGCAGTTTTTTTTAAGTATTGCCGTGTTCAGGCTTTAATGATATCGTAGCAGTTATTTTTACTACTTCTGAACAGTTTCTGTAGCATACAGGAAGGAACTAAACAGTTAATATCAACTGTTTGAACATTTAACTGTTCCTGATACAAGCAGTTTATTTTATGTATTGCCGAGTTCAGGCTTTAATGATATCGTAGCAGTTATTTTTACTACTTCTGAACAGTTTCTGTAGCATACAGGAAGGAGCTAAACAGTTAATATCAACTGTTTGAACATTTAACTGTTACTGATACAAGCAGTTTCTTTTAAGTATTGCCGTGTTTACGCTTTACTGATATCATATCAGTTATTTTTACTGCTTCTGAACAGTTTCTGTAGCATACAGTAAGGAGCTAAACAGTTAAAATCAACTTTTTGAACATTTAACAGTTACTGAAACAAGCAGTTTATTTTATGTATTGCCGAGTTTAGGCTTGAATGATATTGTAGCATTTATTTTTACTGCTTCTCAGCAGTTTCTGTAGCATACAGTAAGGAGTTAAACAGTTATTTCAATTATTTGAACATTAACGTTAACTAAAACAAGCAGTTTTCTTTTAAGTATTGCCGTGTTTAGGCTTTACTGATATCATATCAGTTATTTTTACTGCTTCTGAACAGTTTCTGTAGCATACAGTAAGGAGCTAAACAGTTAAAATCAACATTTTGAACATTTAACAGTTACTGAAACAAGCAGTTTATTTTATGTATTGCCGAGTTTAGGCTTTAATGATATTGTAGCATTTATTTTTACTGCTTCTCAGCAGTTTCTGTAGCATACAGTAAGGAGTTAAACAGTTATTTCAATTGTTTGATCATTAACGTTAACTAAAACAAGCAGTTTTTTTTAAGTATTGCCGTGTTCAGGCTTTACTGATATCGTAGCAGTTATTTTTACTACTTCTGAACAGTTTCTGTAGCATACAGGAAGGAGCTAAACAGTTAATATCAACTGTTTGAACATTTAACTGTTACTGATACAAGCAGTTTCTTTTAAGTATTGCCGTGTTTAGGCTTTACTGATATCATATCAGTTATTTTTACTGCTTCTGAACAGTTTCTGTAGCATACAGTAAGGAGCTAAACAGTTAAAATCAACTTTTTGAACTTTTAACAGTTACTGAAACAAGCAGTTTATTTTATGTATTGCCGAGTTTAGGCTTTAATGATATTGTAGCATTTATTTTTACTGCTTCTCAGCAGTTTCTGTAGCATACAGTAAGGAGTTAAACAGTTAAAATCAACTGTTTGAACATTTAACGTATACTGATACGAGCAGTTTCTTTTAAGTATTGCCGTGTTTAGGCTTTACTGATATCGTAGCAGTTATTTTTACGCTTCTGAACAGTTTTTATAGCTTACAGTAAGGAGCTAAACAGTTAATACTATCAATTGTTTGAACATATTTTTGAATAGCCTATACTTATCATCCCACTGCTGGGCAAAGGCCTCCGCCGCACACTTCCAAGCATCCCGGTCTTTCGCAGACTCCACCACTCCCGGCCATGAGATCGTCCCGCCACCTTTTAGGTACGTGGCCGACCACGTCGTCGTCTCCCATCTTCTGGATGCCAAGGAGTTATAGCATTGGCCCATATCAGTATTCAGTATTTTTATTGTATAACAAAAATATTAGGTACAGAGTTTTGTAAATATTCATGCACGCTGTCAGATAGGGTATAGCAATCAAAAGCACTTTATTATACACCAGAGAACATTACAAAAAAAAAAAAACACGAGACAAGTACCTACAATTAATGAATTGCAAAGTAATTAATTAGGTAGGTAGATGTTGATCTCTCCGGGTTGCATACGACTGACGTGGCCAGCCCAATCCCACTTTAATCTGGCGGTCTTCTCTCCTACATCGGCAATTTGTCACTCGGAATCATAAGGTACCCAAACTCGAAGAACCCTCCGCTAGTAGCTATTCTCAGCTTACCAGTCAAGACCAAAACGTTATATTCCGAAAATTCAAGTTCGGAGATGAAAAGGCGCAATTCGTAACACGTTTGTATTTATAGAATTATAATCAATACAACTCTTTATGTTCATTTAATCCCAACCAAAACTATTTCGTGAAAATTTCATTCAATGGGGTTTAATGAACTTAGAGGGTTGTATTTGATGATTTTCATGATTATGTTTCTGTAACGGCATACGTGTTACTAGCGCCACTCATTTTTCATCAACATACAACTACAACCTAACACTGACCTGCAAATTGCAAAAAACCTAAGAAAATTTGAATTTCGCGGGCTACCCTGGCGTTTTCACCAATAAAGTAGGTATGTAGTACCTATACTTAGTAATAACTTTATTTCCTGTTCCTGCTAATAAAAGTTGTTACACACTCAGATCAAGTTACACACTGATATCACAATGGTTTAATTTTTACATTCCTGAATGAATAGGTACCTACCTACGGTATTTACACACTGTCACTCACACTAGTACCTACCGAAGTGTACCTACCTATCTAAATAAACCGAAAGAAAAGAAAAAAAAATACCTATATATAGGTAAGGTATGTAGGTATAGATAGGCATCTAAAGAAAAGCCGGCGCCCCTGCTCATCGACATGTCCGTCTACCTACCGTTTGAAATTTTTTTTTTTTTTTTTACTTAGCCTATGTTGTCCCACTGCTGAGCAAAGGCCGCTCCCATAAACGCCTCTAGGTCACGCCATTTCATAAACGCCTCTAGGTCGTCACGCCATTGTTTTCTAGGCCTCCCTCGGCGACGACGCCCGTCTTCTGGCACCCACTGTGTGACGTCTCTGGCCCATCGGTCCGGATGCATTCTGCAAACATGGCCCGCCCAATCGCACTTCAACCCAGCAGTCTTGTTCCCCACATCAGCGATTCCAGTTTTGGAGCGTATTGTGGTATTACGAATTCGATCGCTGAGCTTAATTCCTAACACGCTACGCTCCATCGCCCTTTGGCAAACCTTGAGTTTGGACTTTTGCGATTCAGTCAAGGACCAAGTTTGAGCACCATAGGTTAGGATGGGTAGAATGCACATGGCGATGAGTTTGCGCTTCAGGGATAAAGGTAAGTCACCCTTCATCAGCGACTTCATGGACCAGTAGCTCTTCCAGGCGTTCTCGACTCGGCGGTCGATTTCTCTGTCTTGCCTGTTTTCGAAGGAAACTAGCTGGCCCAAATAAATGTACTCATCGACATAGTGGATTTCTTGCCCATCTCCCTCAACCCTACTTTTTGTGCTATTGGTCATCACTTTAGTCTTTGACCGATTCATCATTAGTCCAACCTCAAGGCCTGCTGTGCTCAGATCTTGGAGCATCTGTTGTAACTCGGCCGCAGTCGGTGCAAATATGATGATGTCATCAGCGAAACGAAGGTTGGTGAGTTTCTTGCAACCGACTGTTATACCTTTACTGGACCATGGATCTGCTAGGTTCTTGAATACCTCCTCAAGGGTGTGCTAGTAAATAGGTAGTTTGGGAGAGAGCGGGTCACCCTGCTTCACACCTTTGTCTATTTTGAAATTTTGACCGTTTGAACATTAACGTTTATTTTTGTAGCAGTTATTTTTACTGCTTTTGAAGAGTTTCTGTAGCATACAGAGTATCAAAGAGAGTATTATTATTAAATGTAATGATAATTTATCTAAATGTCGTGGGCCAATCGTTGAATTGGGCTGATCGAGATCTACATAACTAAGCAGATTGTGATGTTAGGTAGGTAGGTACCTACCTAGGTACGCCAGAACAATTTTTGTTCTCCAAAAGAGATGTTTTAAGAATACTTAAATGTAACCTAGACACAATGGATATGTAGGTAGGTAGTTGTAAACCATACCACAGAATAATAGTACTACCATAGGTACCTACTTTATTAAAGAAAATATTCTTACTTCTTGTATAGGTCACAGTTTAAGTAGGTATTAGAAATACTTACCTACTAAATACCTAACCTACCCATTTTCATTACCCAGTAGATTATGCTATAGGGTAAATACGCTAAATGTCGGCCCCCTTACGGATTTTCTAAACTGCATCGCTCAGTCTCCATCAGTTTGCAACAAAAGCATAGCTTGTGATGCGGTTTTAGACAGGTTGATAAATCAATTTTATGTTTATAACCAAAGGGTTGGCTTTACTACTAAAAGAAAAAAGTAATAAGGTTTACATGCGTCCAGGTCGAAAAAACCCTAAAGTCGGCCGTTCACGGCCCATGGTCGGTCGTATTTTTCCCAAATGTCGGCCGGGTACAGGGTGTTTCAAATTAAGAAATTTAAAAATATTATTTTAATATGATTTATTTTGGTTGAAGTATAATATCACAATAAGTTTGAATTTGCATTAATGTAATTATAAATTAAATTAAACAATATACTTAAATCAATAACCAATATTAACCAATTATAGATTCACAACCAACGCTATATATTTTATAAGCACATAGGGCATTGTGATTAATAGATAGGTAGCAATAGCAAGTTCCAAAAGAGCAATAATTTATAGGTATTTGTATCCCAAACCATATTTAGCTATCATAGATATGCTTCCAAATTGTCAACTCGTACATCCAAACTATTTGTAATACATACTAATAAATTATAATAATACATATATTCAATTTTGAGAAAATAAGAAAGTAAATAAATAAGTAAAAATTATTACCCACACAATCAATGAAAACATACAAAAGTAATCAGCCTGTATAGTGGTGCTCGAATTCGAGACTGGCCGACATTACGATCTTTAATATTTCTAAAGTCGGCCCCTGTTTTGTGTACCGTATTTCTCGTGATTCAACTAATATCACCCCGGCCGGTATTTGGCGACTAAACGTAAAATAGATTTATTTACCGTAATGCTTTGTAAATTCTCCTATTAAGCCAATGGAACGGGTAGAATTGGAATTTATAAAACAGACTGCTTTTACTTTAAAGCCGGCCCCGGCCGAGAATACGATTTTAAGTCGAAACTGGTATTCTAATGGCGGCCCCCTATTTTTCCCATAAAGCAACACGTAAAACATTGAAAAAACTATCTCAAAATATAGTAAAAATAACTATTTAGTGATAACAAAGCTAAAAATAAAAATAATAAACGTCCTATCGTTGTAATATCAATCCCCGGATCGTGGGTATTCTCGGGAAGTAAGCTATTTTAACTAAGAACTTGTCGCTTCAACGGCGCCATCGCTACTGATGCTAAGTGTACGAAGAGCGAGTGACGTAAACGGATAGTAACGCTTTTTACCTATAGAGTATGAACTAAGGTTGCAATTCAAGTGGTAAAATTGCCACTTAATTACCGTTTGAATGAACGCAAGCCGAAAATGTGTAGACGGCCGGGCGGCCGAAGATTGGGGGGTGGCCGATGTTTGGCGTATTTACCCTACGCTGTAAATCGTTTTTATATTATTTTTGAAGTACCTAGGTACTGCAGCATAAAAATCTGGGTTGCTCTGAAAGAAATTCGCAACCATAAATGTAAGTAGTAGGTACCTACCTATATATTTTTGGAAGGTAAGTAACTAGGTAGGTAGCTGTTGTCAGCTTGCAACTTGGGGGTAAGAAAACTTTATGTAAGTAACTAACTATATATACCTACCTAACTATGTAAGTAGGTAGATACTTAAGTAGGTAATATTACCTAACTCAAAAGTGAGTGCGAGTGACGGCGGAGCACTGATATTACCTACCCACCTACCCGATGCATCTAAGTAGGTACTCCTGATTTATCAGACCACATCAGACTGCTAGGTTAATAAGTACCTACCTACATATTTGGCATTTTGGGTAGGTTAAATAGGTACTTACCTATATCAAACCCTTCTCTTTCAATTATTATGTAACAAGAGCAATTTCGCATCTCTGCCCAA
This sequence comes from Xestia ashworthii, assembly GCA_950022955.1. NCBI lineage: Eukaryota > Metazoa > Arthropoda > Insecta > Lepidoptera > Noctuidae > Xestia > Xestia ashworthii. Next base: position 23,418,633 of record OX465558.1, on the reverse strand, counting down.
CTAAAGTACCTAAACAAAAGAAAAGTATTTTCATGGCCTTCCGCCTTAAATGTTTAAAACATTAGCATTAAATCATAGCAAAACATTTAAAATAACTGTCTAACGTCAAACGTGGCGTGATTGAGAAGGGAGCGAGCGGGGTGCGGGGCGTGGACGCACGTTGCATCGTGATTTAGTGATGTACTCACCTCATCTCGAGTTTCGATATCAGTTAAGATTATGACATTGTTGACACCTATTAATTTAGGTACCTATTTTCACGCCAATGATATAGTTCCCAAAAGTTAAACACGTTTTTTTAAAATAGTGGTCGTGTCTAGATGTTTAGCAGCCGTCTAAATGATGATGATGATTTATTGTCTTATATTATGACCTACTTAATGCGCCCCGCGGTGTTAAAAAGTTGTTAAAAAGTAGAATATGTATAAATAAATATGTGTTAATCTAGGATCTAAGCTACCTATCTCCATTCCAAATTTCATCAAAATCCGTCTAGCGGTTTAGGCGTGAAGGAGTAACAAACATAGACACCTTTATAATATTAATGTGATTAAAATAACAACTGTTATATCATTCTATTTAACAATCCATAGTACTAGTCCTATTTAATTACCCGACTTAAAAAAAGAAAGAGGTTCTATGTTCGGCTGCATGTATTTTTTATGGATGTACGTCAGTTTCTCCGTCAAATAAAGACCGATTATGAAAATTCTACCAATATTGTATAGATAATGATCCCAAATTGTTCTCATGTAAATTTTATTCCCGAGGGATTTGTATCTATCCCGTGAAGCTCAATATACTTACCCCATAATTCTTTTGAAAAATCACGACTACAACTATTTTTGTGATAAATCTTCGCCAATTCTCAATAGATTTTGATGATTCTTTTGTTGTTGTCTTAAAGTTGACTCAATTAATACCATCTACACATGATAATTTTCACAATCACTAGTGGTAACTAATGGTTTCCATGCCAACAGGCGTAAGCAAGAGATACCTACACATGGACCATTTGTGATCAAACTAAATTTCGACATTGTTTTTTTTTTTGCCAATGTACTTACCGTATTTTAATTGTATTATTTTATTTTTGAACTGTAAACGTTAAAATCCGTGTTGATAAAATTTTTTGGTGTTTGTGTTAGTTTTTAATGAATTTTCGACACAATGTAAAAATTGTTTATGAAATAAATGAAATGAAATGAATGAATAGACTCGAATTTTAACTAGATATCGTGCAATAGGAATTTGAATTCGGTTTGTAAGTAGTTTTTTTAAAACACGCCAAATTTATTACCTTGCCCTTATAATTATAGAATCGATAATAATGTTTAGAATGTACACATCCCTAGCGCCCACAAGGACAGGACATGCCGCATGCGCGGCATGCGTTGGATCAGTGGAGCCTGGGGGGAGCAGCGGCGGCGGCGCCCGCGCGCGCGCCGCACGGCGCTCCAGGGCCACTCCAGTACACTCCACCAACACCGATAGTCAGTTGATCTTGATCAGTTCGCTCCCGCTGTGTGGCATAGCCGTGATTCGCATGATCGCGTAAAAATATTGAAAAAACAAATAAAATAGTGACAACGCAGTTTACCTATTACCTACCAAGTCTGTGCGTGCTCCGTGAGACCGTGAACGTTAGCGGCTTGTGAAAGAAAACTAAGAAAAGATTATGGAACGTTTAATAAAGGAGTGGGGCTTTGAGAAATATCTCGACAAATTTATTGGTAAGTAATTAAGTAAGTATAACTACTTTGCAGCGTACGTTCCTACCAATTTTAGGGCCAAATTGAATAAGATTTTATGTTTCAGAGATGACTTGTTGGAGTCCATTCACGTCTAAATGGTAATAATAATAACCTACACACTTTATGGAATGCTCTGTGCTATTTTTCACCTTTTGAAGATTCACGTTACGCCGTGTCGGGGCAGGCTTAGTTAATTTACATATCCCTAGTACCTACCTAGGTACCTACGCTTTTTGTTTGAAGTAGGATCTACCTATATTGATAGGATGTGTGTGTCCCGTGGACACGGTATTACATGAATCTTCCTCTAAGTTGGGGATGGGATTGCTTGTACCATTGCACCTCTGTGGCGTTTGTTATGTTTGCTAATGTATGTACCTATGGCTTTATGGTTTATACTTTACCTACATGTAGGTACGCTACACAGTCGGGTAACTGCTTGCATCGTTATACCTACCTAAGTATAGCTACCTACTCGTGCAGGTCAGTAGCTTGACTGGCTTAAACTGTTTACATGTGTTGCGAGCTACTGACTGCACAGTAGGTAGACTGTCGAGTGCGTAACGTAAAATACTAAACTAATAAATTTTGCTAATGAAAATCTGTGTTATGAATGCTGTCTGTGCCGCTGTCTGTATCTTTATGCAAGACTGTAATTAATTTAATTATAAATCTTTAATTGTTATTTCAGAACATGAAATTGACATAGAGGCGCTGTCTTTGCTCGATGATGAGCAAATCCGGGTGCTAATACCAGCTTTTGGCCCACAAGCCAAATTTAAAAGAGCGCTTCAGAAGTGGAATGCTTCCAAGCTACATTCCGATGTAAGTGAGTGTAGTAAAGTAAGCACACAATCATTTATGTATAAAAATATAGGCACGCCTTGGCATCTGTTTTTTGTGAACATAAAATGTTTTTTTACAGATTTGTGACAATCTTGAAAACCTTGTGGAAGTGTACGGAGAGAATGTTGGTGGACTTACAAATTCACCAATAAGTTCGGCATTGTCGTCACCAAGCACCTCGTTGTCATGCAAATCCATGTCCCTATGTCTCGATGTAAGTATCTATCAATTAACACTATTCTTATGGGCCCTGTATCAGACTAATATTTTTCGTGTTTGGGCGGAGCTCTAAGTCAATCAATCGCCTTTCAAACTCATAGCTCCCAACTGGGATATAATTTTAATAATTTTATTTAATTACTAGCTGCGTTACCAATAAATAAACTAAACTAAAAATTAGGCCAATGCGGTCTAAAACTAAAACTGAACTAAGTTTAAATTAAGACTAAACTAATTCTAAACTAGGTCTAAATAAGGTCCTTTGTAAGTCTAATACTATACTAAGACTAGACTCTCATATAGGTATATTATCAATCTTCCCTGTTTTCAGAGTCTCACAACGCTGCTCGAAAAGACTCCCGATGGCCTACACCTTCTAAAAGAAAGACAACAACCATTGGGAGAACAAAACCGTAAGGTACTAGTTCGAGAAATAGCTACACACACACTTCGGGAAAATCCGAAGGCCCCCGTAACAGCCGAAACATATAATAATTGGATACAAGAAATAAGTAAGTTTAAATTACATAATAATTACAAGCACACATAATATGTAGGTACATAGGTTCATTTCAGCCAAATCAGTAAATCAGTTTGTGAAACCATAATAAATATCGACAATAAGTATAGTATAATAAGTAGCGACTCCTACTTTCCCACATTTTTTAATTATGTACTTGTTTTACTTACAGAGAAAGTGTTTCCAAAAGAGAATAGCAGCATTTATTATACGAAACCCAATGGGTCATTGGGACGGGCTCACGGTCGACTTTTTGATGCCATTACCAATTTAAAGGCAAAATATCGCCGCAACAAAGTCTTTCAACCACGGGCACGTCGTTCACTTGAAAAACTATTAACACCGAAACCATCTACCAGTTCATCTAGCGAGAGGTCTACAACTCATTTTGATGACTTGATTGCTGCTGACAGTGACGACGACCCTAACCAGGAGATACAGGAAATTATAGAATGGTTAAAAAGCAATGTTCATGATTACAGTTCATGTGCAGAAAAATGGGACAAAACTAACAAGGAACGACTAAAACGCATTTTATCAAATGAAAAAGAAACATACATCCAGGAATTTCCCTGCATTCGACGCTCTTGGGGCTACACCTTGGTATGTACCTATTATTATCATACCTAATATTATAAATGCATAAGTTTGTGTTTGTTTATGTTTGTCACCTCATTAAACCAAATCGGCAGAACAAATTAAGATTAAGTTAATCAAGATCCACGAGGGCCATAACCTACATAAAATTATACATTAGTATAGGTACTAAAAAATCTTAATATAATAATTACATAGGTTCCTAATATCACAGTATTTGGTTTCAGCTAATTGCCGACTTCCATGCTTGGTACCCAGGAAACGAAACCTCATTCGATGACAAATTCCCTCTGCTCAAAGTAAAGTTGCTTGCGGCATTTGACAAGATCTCAAGAAAGAACACATACCTGGCAGAGTTGAAACAGCTTGCTCGTGGTGAGTTGTTTTTGTGTAATTTTTATTTTTAACTAGACTAGCTGCGCCCCGCGGTGTTAATCGAGCTTACCGGGAATAAAAGTAGCCTGTGTCAATCCAACAGGTCTAAGTTGTCTCCATATCAAATTCAATCAAAATTCGTTCAGCCGTTTTAGCTTGAAGAGTTACAAATATACATGCACACATACAAGCATTTAACATTATTATTTGGTACAAAATAATAAAACTATTGTTGAGGATAGTTTAAATGAGAACTACTCAACCTTGTTTTATAAATGTTCTATTAAAATCAATAGGTTTTGAGACGGCACATTACATTTATAATGTACTAGCTGACCCACACAAGGTCGAGCGAAATGGAAGAAGGATTGCAAACCTATCAATGTCGGAGATCTTGTTATACTTAACAAGATCTACTTTAGGTACTAAATGATTTCTTTTATTTTTCAGACCCAGATCCTGAGACGAGCAATCTTGCGGTTCTTCTGCTAATTCCGCATCTGCTCGGACCTACTTATATAAAGAAAAAGAAAAGGTCAGCGGTAGAACTGCGCGAGAACTTCATCCTTCATATTGAAGAAGAGCAAGAGCTTCAAGAACAGCAGCTAAAACGCCAGGAAAAGTACTTAGATCTAGGGTTAACAATTCAGCCATACCTAATAGTTGCAGGCCCTCTGAAAAAAATTTCAGCCAGGTATGTGATTGTCGACAATATTGTTTATGAAATTCCAAACATTATCAAGGCTGTGGATACGTGTTTTAAGATAATTTGGGCTCTCAATTTGGAATATCCTATTGAATGCTTGCCTGTTTGGCAGTTTTTGCAACGTGTAATTTACACATTTTCTGACAAAGCAGTCCCAAAGGACAAAGTTTCTGCGTCCGTCTTGGGCTTGATAAGTGATTGCGGTATCGATATAATATAAATTCACGGGTTTCTTAATTTGGGTTCGTCGGGCGTATATTAAAGGTAAAAAAAATACCCGGTTATAATATAAATTAAACAAAATGGTAACATGTTTTCTCTGCAAAACTTTATTGACTGACTTAAGAGCACTTCGAACACATTTCAATTTCTTTCATAAACACCACACATTTAAAAAATATTGCTGCGTTGAAAATGGTTGTTCCCGATCTTACCATCTGTTTAATTCTTTCCGTCGACATTACTTAAAAAATCACTGTACGCTAGCTACCACGAACACCACAACCACGACTAATGAGAATAGACAGTGCTCTTCAACTTATTATGATGCTCATTATGAATGCTCTACAAGTAATGCTGTTGAAAATAATATCCTACCTATATCCGAACCCACTTTGCAGCCTAACTGCAATGTACCTACTTTAGCACCAGAAGTGTCTGTGCCAGATGTTTCCTTAAATATGGCTGTAGCATCAATGATTGCTTTATTTTATGGGTCTGTTAACTTACCAAGAAACATTGTTCAAATTATTATTGAAAGGTTTCATAACATTATATTAAATTCGTTACTACCATTAATACATCAGTTGTTGCAAAATATGGATGACGAGGGTGCAATTTCCTTGAACGGTTTATTATCGGATGTGATGAGAACAATTACTAATGAAATCGCTTCAGTGTATAAGTCATTTTCAACAGAGCATCGCAGATTACATTTTTTTCAAAATTGCCACACATACATTCCACCTAAAGAAGTAGTTGTTGGAGAAAGCCTTGACTGTAAAACAATAGGCGGAAGGCAAATCATTTCTTCAATTAGTCATTCTATGCAGGTAATTCCATTAAGAGAAGTCCTACTTGCTTTTTTTTCCCTTGATTCACTCTTGGTGGACACGTTACAGTACATGGCGGAATTATATGAAGATGTTAAAGTTATTCACAATTTTATTCAGGGTTCATATTGGCAGTCGAAAAGACTTATACACAAGGATGAAATTGTAATACCAATTTTTTTATTTTTTGATGATTATGAGACTTCGAACGCTTTAGGAAGCCACTCAGGCATTCATAAATTAGGTGCAGTTTATATCTCAGTGCCCTGTCTGCCTCCTTGGCGTTGTTCTGTTCTGTCTAATATATTTTTAGCTTTGCTGTTTCATTCATCTGATAGGACTCGTTTCGGCAATAAGATTATTTTCGAGCCTGTTATAAATGAGTTGAATTATCTTAGTACCACTGGCATCTCATTTAATCTTCCTAATTTTAGTGGCATCGTCCATTTTGAATTAGCATTAATTATAGGAGACAATTTAGGAATTCATTCAATAACCGGTTTTCTTGAAAGCTTTTCTGCCAATTATTCTTGCAGGATTTGTAGAATAACAAAAGAACGCATGAAAGTTCAATCAAGGGAAGATCTGGAACTTTTAAGATGTGAATCTGATTATGAGGCTGACCTTGTAGAAAACATTCCTGCTAACTCTGGAGTTAAAGAAAGATGTGTTTGGTTGAAAGTAGACGGATTCAGATTATTTAGACAAGTTGGTATCGATATCATGCATGATATTTTGGAAGGAGTTGGAAAATATGTCATGGCACTGGTGATTTCCAAATATGTGAGACGTTTTAAATATTTTAGTTTGGAATTTCTAAATACAAGGCTACGAAATTTTGTGTATGGGCCAGATGCACGGAACAAGCCTGTTGAGATTTCTATGGTTCACATAAACAAATCTAATATTCGTTTGAGCGCATCAGAAATGCTGACTCTTATACGATATTTTGCCGTTTTAATAGGGGATAAAATTCCTGGTGGTGACATGTACTGGGCACTTTACTTAAAATTAAGAGAAGTTGTAGAACTGGCGATGGCAACTTCGGTTTGGTTAGGTCTAGATGCTGTTATGCAGGATAGTGTGACTCAACTAAACGAGCTATACCTTCTCTTATCTAATGAATCGCTAAAGCCTAAGTTTCATCATCTGACTCACTATCACAGCGCCATGATGAATTTTGGTCCACTTTCTCTTTTTTCCTCTATGAGATACGAAGCTAAACATAGGTTAGCTAAGACCAGTGCAAGAGCATCATGCAACAGAAGAAACATATCATTAAGCTTAGCTGTCAAACACCAACTTAAACTAAATGAAATATTTTGTAAAGGTTCACTTGATTCAATACTAACTTGGGGGGTAAAAAAATTAAAGTCGGAACTTGCTGATATTGAACTCATTCGGTCCTTCCTCTGTTTAGATAATAGTAAATCTTTAATTCGTGTCCAGTGGGCTCGTATGTCTAGTGTCCGATACCAAAATGGTTCTATACTAGTGTATGATCTTGTGCCAATTTGCGATCGCAATGATATTACTTTTTTGAAAGTTGATAACCTCTATATTTTTGATAACTCGGATATTATATTAACAGGTAGTTTATTGCAAACAATTCTTTTTGATTATCATTACTATGCATATGAAGTAGTAGAACAGGAAAAGAAAATTGCTATAAAATACAAAGACCTCAACTATCAGACGCCCCATAATTTAAATACAATAATGTCGCCTTCTAAAAAAATATTAGTCACTTTGCGTTCCCCCATTTAACTACCAAAATTAGCTTTGGATTTTAGGACGTTTCGGTCTTCTACTAATAAAACTCGTTTAGTTACGTAAAGTAATACCTACTTGTAATAGGACTGAAACCTTAATATGGGCTGTGTGTGTGCCTCGTTTGTGTCTATAGACTAACATTCTAAGCCTTCTTCTTCTAAGACGTCAATGGTTCAATTGAATTTTGAAATTTTGTACTCTGATATACCTACTTCTAATAATATTTTTAAAAACACTTAAAGGCGGAAGCCAAATAATTTCTTAAATTAGGGCTCATATACACGGACTGCACGTTGTAGACGGCTGCAGTCGGCGCGTCGACAGTCAACGGCTGCTGTCGTCGACAAGGTGCAGTCCGTGTATTGCGCTTAGTCATTCTATGCAGGTAATTCCTCATGAGAGTCCAAATTTATCGAGATATTTATCAAACCCCCACTCTTTTGTTAAAAGTTCCTTATTGGTTTCATCAATCACACGACTTAATTTGGTACACTGCACTGTCACTATTTGTTCAAAATTTATTTTACTAAACAGCGGAAGCGAACTGACTAAATTTTCCGACTGTGTTAACATAATTCTTGTATATATTTTAAATTTTAGACATATAAATAAAATAGGTTAGCTAAGACCAGTGCAATGTACATCGTGCGCGGAACTCTCGCCATAATTTAATATTGCGCTACCAGCGCGCAACCCTCTCGCTCGCTTAATTTAGCTTTATTTTTATATAACTATAATAATTTGAAAAGTATCTTTTTTAATTTTAAGTGAATATTTTGTACATTATTTCAAAAGTATTTCCGTTTTGTTATCTTTTATTGATGGAAGAGTATCACAGAACGTGGTTTTTGGTTTATGTGGTTTTTGGTTTATTAACCCCCGACGCAAAAACAGAGGGGTGTTGTAAGTTTAACGTGTCTGTCTGTGATATCGCAGCTCCCAAACGGATGAACCGATTTTCGTTTAGTTTTTATTGTGTCATAGATAATTTTATCCCGAGTGTTCTTAGCCATGTTTCATGAAAATCTGTTCAGCCGTTTAAATTAAAGATCATCAGCTCTTTTCTAGTTGATGAGGGAATCTGACTAACTTCCTAATGTCCGATCGATTCAAAATTTGGTACCGTGTTACTTCAATGAACCCCCGACACATCTTCAAACTACTTTCAAAAGTAGTGTTTGAAGATGTGTCAGGGGTTTTTTATATTTTTAATTTTGTTACTTGTTATACTTCTTGGTCAATACTTTTGATTATGTTGTATTGTACCAATTTTAATTTTGAATAAAAATTATGGTAAAAATTAAAAAAATGTACATTATTTAGCTCAGCACTTAAAGCTAATTTTATTAATGTACATTTTTATTCGAATTTTATTGATTAATAATTTATTGTGTAATAGATAGATAGATAGCTAGCCTATATTGTATACCTAATAATAAAAAATAAATATAATTCTTACGAGTTTTTGCATTTATTACTGAAATTCCACACTGCTACTGAAATAACGCTATACATCGTATAATGTTTATTATTACGATATACAGTAGTAATTACTACTGTCTATCGTAATATTCAATATTACGATATTCGGAACTGTTCATTCGCAATGACAGGTACTATTACATCACAGTAATTACTGGGTTGGGTACCCTGTAATAACTGTGATGTAATAGTACCTGTCACTGCGAATGAACAGTTCTAAGTACTTTAAGCGAACTTTATTCGGAACTGTTCATTCGCAGTGACAGGCACTGTTATATCACAGTAATTACTGGGTACCGAACCCAGTAATTACTACTGTATATCCTAATGTTCAAACATTAAGATATACAGTAGTAATTACTGGGTTGGGTACCCTGTAATTACTGTAATGTAATAGCACCTGTCACTGCGAACGAACAGTCGTAAGTACTGTAAGCGAACTTTATTCGGAACTGTTCATTCGCAGTGACAGGTACTGTTACATCACAGTAATTACTGGGTACCCAACCCAGTAATTACTACTGTATATCGTAATGTTCAAACAATAAGATATACGGTAGTAATTACTGGGTTGGGTACCCAGTAATTACTGTGATGTAACAGTACCTGTCACTGCGAATGAACAGTTCCGAATAAAGTTCGCTTAATGTTCAAACATTAAGATATACAGTAGTAATTACTGGGTTGGGTACCCAGTAATTACTGTGATGTAACAGTACCTGTCACTGCGAATGAACAGTTCCGAATAAAGTTCGCTTACAGTACTTACAACTTAGCTTCTACAGTACCCCTTCCTGTGACAATATGTTATAGTAACGGAGTCTCACAGTACTAGGTAATGCGCGGTCACTGCATGTTACTGTGGAAATATGTACCTAAACCTGTAAGGCACAGTTTCTTTTAATGGAGACACAGTTGTTATAACTGATAATCACGGTAAACCTTAATGTGCCCACATTTCCTAGTAGCAAACCTCACAGTATCTTTTAAAGTATGTTCATAGTATCTGATACCTGACAGCCAGTATTTGTTAATGTTTTCGCACAGTAACTAATAACGTATCTCCACTGTACAAAAAACTGAGGAACGGTTGTTATTAATGTGTACTATCAATTATTATAACTGATATCCAAGGTACTGCCAACTGGACAGCAAGGTATATTTTAATGAGCAACCAAAGTATACCTTACTGTGAATTTACATGCCTGTTACTGTGAGGAAACGGTCACTACCAATGCATACTTACAATGAACAGAACTGGTCGCTTACTGTTCGTTCTACTGGATCGCAGAGTAACTGCTAACGTCCTGCACAAATTACCCGCTACTGTTCTACACAGTACTTGTAACTGGCCTACCATAGTTACTACTACGTTGATCCCACAGTACTCATTCATGTTATCGCACGTAGAATGTACTGTGTAAACACAGTAAAATCAACTGTTTGCTTAAAGTTGTATGACAGTTTAAGTACTATCATAGTTCAGTTAAACCTACTGTTAGAAAACTTGCTGCTTTACTGTTTTTTTAACTGTCTATTCTGATTTTCCTTTAATGTTTTATTTACTGCTATCATTTACTGTCTTACAAACAGTAAGAATAGCCGACCAGAAAACAGTTGCAGATGCACAGTAAAATCTACTGGTTTAATTTAACTGTTTTTTTTCAGTTATTTTTACTTCTTTGGACAATAGGCTCTATTTTTACTGACCAAAGCGGTGAATATTACCGAAAAATCGATTGGGATTACCGATTTTTTTTTTCAGTGTAGGTTGGGAAAAGCTAAGCAACGGATATCTCACTTCAGGGTACTCTTTTTCCACTAACCTATATTCAAAAGCTTCTCAGTACCAGTTCTTATTTAAGGAGTCTAGCTCATTCTACCATTGCCATCTGAGGCTGCTGCGCGGTTTCTTAGCATTAAGTGGGATCTCCCCCACTCTATTCTTCAAGCTTTGGCCATCCAATTCTAAGATTAGGTTTCTCTATCTTCTTTTTCGTCTTATGACGACAGGCCGTGTCGACGGCGCGTTCGTGTTCCTCGCGCGCCTCAAAGAGATAAGGAAGAGGTCCGCAAGGGCCTAAGCCTGCCAGGGCTGCGGAACTGTCCGAAAAAGATACCGTGGCCCCGGAACATAAAGGGTGAAGAAGGAACATGGATGGGTTTTAGTCAGTTATAGTCTGACACTCCGCTCCGTCCAGAGTGGGAAGAGTCATTCGATGATTTCCCATACGAAAAAGAAAGAAAGTCTGTCCAAAATCACAAGTAGTATCTAAAGTTGTGAGAAAATATGCCATGGTAAAATATAGTTATGCTATTACTATTATACTATTTGTTAGTCAGCAAAAAGTGAGTGGAGCCGATTGTTTTATGTGTGAAGAATGTACTTACATTTATCGATCGCCTGTTATTGAAACTGAAACAATTAAAGTAGGTAGAAACTTAGGCAGTAAAACCAAGCCGTGCTTTCCAATTGGGTTATCCAAATAATGTAAATAAATATCGTGATCGAGGTTAATAGAGTTGTATTTTAATGAAGTCGTTAGATCTACTAATCTTTTACCGGTCTAGATCGAGGTCGGTTCTACAAACGATTTTACTTTGGTATTTTACTTTGTGCCGGGGGTTTCGTTTGCATTATGGTCGGAAATTATACCATGGGAACTATTACACTCGGGAGTAACGCAGCAGCCCAATTGTGAAAAAAAAAATCACATCATATTATGTATTTACAAACGAAAAGCATCAATGTAGTATATCATCGTGTTTAGTCTCATTGGAGATATTAACCCGCAGAAACTAGAACAGACATAAAAACTACTAATTATTTTGATTGCAGTATGTTTTATTACGTTATTTCATGGGACACTTGAGATAAATATACAGGCTATCCATTTATCCAACGTAATCAACTTTTACGATATAAGTACTTCCTCGGACAGTTATAAAAGGAAACTTCTAGAAGTGCACAGAACTTTACAAAAACAATTAAGTCATTCCCATGTCAACACTTTTGACAGCCAACCTGAATAACTTAAAATCCCAATGACATCCATTTTGAAAATATTTATTACGTTATTGATGTTTACAAGCAGACAAATTGTATCGTATACAAGATTATAAACGATTGTATTTGTCTTGTGTCAAAACATACGGCAAATGCTATATGTACAGACTCCAGCAAATCATGATACTACCATCAGTCAAATTTATATAATAGATTTTCAACAATATCGCTGAAGCATAAACTTCAAGGTTGATTGCGAAAATTTTACAGTTTCGAGTAGCTCAATGTGTTGGCCATCATAGCTCACATTTGCCGCAAGTAAAATCCACTTATTCAATGGGTCTCTTCAGGCAGGGTCAGGCAAAATGACAAAGATGGACTCCTTCGACAAAGACAGTCGACTGGTATCATAGACCTATATAGAGAGAAGTAGAAAAGAACTATGATGTAATGCCGATGGATTGGTTTACATTGGAATTTCCCTCAAAATTCTTCGGATTGTGATAGAGAGTGCGTTACATAATCGGACTGCCGTATTATTTTGAACGTTAACCTACTTTCATGGGACAGTAAAACTCATAATAATATTACCTGATATTCGACCGGCTAATACCGTTGAATGTTTTACGGGGATCATAAAAACTCCATCGTACTGCCTGCTCTGTTAATGGGAAGATAAGCTGTTTACTATGACCCTGTCGATGGTTGATAAAGTGACCTCTGGGTCAACAATTTTTAATAAGTTTTTGGTAAGAGCAGGCAAGAACAGAACGGAATTGGCGTCTTAAATAGAGCCTCCCTCTTTTTGAAGTCAGTTTAAGTCATTTCACAATGCATGAGGATTTGATATTTTCGTTTTTGGTTGCTGCTCAAACACTTATTAACTTAGATAAATTATTAACTAACTTTAATAACAAACGTGAAACAGATAAACTAAAAGTCTGAATAGACCAGGAAATAAAGAGAACTTTTACAAAATGGAATAGTAAAATTTTTTTTTTTTTGTCCGTTTAGTCTTACAATTATGTTAATGTTGTTGTGTTAATTTTCGGTTTTTTGTTAAATGTTTGTGTTTGTATTAAGGCGTTCTATGATTACCTTATTAATATTGTATGCACGTCATGACTTTGCGACGAATAAACATTTTTTCTTTCTTTCTTTCTTTCTTCTTCTTACTGTGGCCAAAAAATTTATTAATTTATGATTAGACTTTCAACCTTTCGGGTGATAAAACTAATTACAAGATTTGTTTGTTTTTCATTATAAAATTGGCCTGCTCTTGACTTCGATCCTTTACGACGTTAGGTATACAACTCTTTTTTTAAGCTTTTCCTCAACAACCTACACAGAAGACGGTAATATTTAATTAAAAATAACAATGACGTCGGACGCCGCAACACAGTGACAATAGAGTTACTTCGCACAATGTAGGCGACAGCGCAGGAGTGCAGCTTACTTTGTGAATACGAAGGAGTTTCATTGATCGTTGTCGCTCCTAATTTATTTTAAAACATGGAATTTAGTACCAATAATAGTAAAAACCGGCCAAGAGCGTGTCGGGCCACGCTCACTGTAGGGTTCCGTAGCTTCCCAGACCATTAAAAATACCAACATTTTTCGTCAGCAAAAATAACTTTGTTTTTCATAGTATTTGTATGAAAAACAAAGTTATCATTTGCGTTTTTTTGAAAAAGTGCTATATAACTCAAAAACTATTCAACTCATCAAGTTGAAAATAATTTTCCTAGAAAGTTCATATAAAGGTCTACTTCTGTGATTTTTTTCATATTTTTTAAACTTATGGTTCAAAAGTTAGAGGGGGGGGGACACATTGTTTTTGACTTTCGGAGCGATTATTTCCTAAAATATTAATATTATCAAAAAATGATTTTAGAAAACCCCTATTCATTTTTAAATACCTATCCAACAATATATCACACGTCAGGGTCAAAATTAAAAAAAAAATCGCTCCCCACTTTACGTCTGGGGGAGGTACCCTAATAAAAATGTTTTTTTAAATTTTTATTTTTGCACTTTGTCGGCATGATTGATATACATATTGGTACCAAATTTCAGCTTTCTGGTGCTAACGGTCACTGAGATTATCCGCGGACAGACAGACAGACAGACAGACATGGCGAAACTATAAGGGTTCCGTTTTTTGCCATTTGGCTACGGAACCCTAAAAAGTGTGTAGATTGAGAACATCGCATGAAGGGTACCGTACAATCGTAATAATATTTTATTTTTTATTTATTTGTTGTTATAGTGGCAACAGAAATATACATTCTGTGAAAATGTCTACAAAACCCTTCGGGTACGGAACACAAACAATGCTGCCAGCTTTTGACAGTTGATGTTAATAGACTGTGATGTGGTTTTTTAAATCAATTTTTAAGTTTATTGTCTGAACTAATTACAAATTTCGAATGAGTTTTTTCGGGTACTTATGAGATTGTTTTTAATTCATCAAAGAACCACACTCCTGTACTGTAACTTCCGCTTACTTCACTTATACGCTAATAAATGGTGAGAGCACAATGGAATTTTTCCAATGGCTTCAGGAGCCTTTGAGTAAACGTAATGAAACCTGGAAAACTCTTTTTCTTGGCCATAAAATAAAATGATTATATTAAGATTCTGTTGTGGTTTATCAAAGACTCTAATTTCCTCGGCTATTCTTTATTATGAGGTCTTGAAATTGTTGTTCTAAACTACAGACATTGCATTAGAAAAATAAAACAAATTAAAATTACAGTGTGTAAATAACCTTATCACAAAGGCGTCAACCAAGCATTCTGAACATCAATCAAACTAAGTACTTACCTAACTTTACGCAAAAAATATTGCTGGGGAACGACTTTTTTTTTGGGGTGAAAAATATTTTTTTGTGGTACAACTCAATGTAACACATTTAAAACATTGTGCTGATGGATGGATCGTAGAGGTGATTGAAGAGAAATCTTACAATAAAAACTTGTATTTAAAAAAAACTTGTCAAAAAGTTGGAACTTTGACCCCAAATATCTCCGTAACTAGAAGGTGATGTATATCATAATGTGGGTATGTTAATAAAGTTCAGTCTTGGTTTAACTGTCGTATCATTTACATCATGGTGACAGCGGTGCAGTAAAATAACGTGTAATACGGTATTTTTTGCGAATTGATGGTGTTGTGATAGCATCGTAGTGTTTGTTATCGGTAAATAATTAATAACTGACTATGGAACACGCGCGACCACCAGCTGAGTTACGTTTGGAGGGCGGCCCGGCCGCACGTGCGCAAGCGTGGCGTAAATGGTACCAGCAGTTCTCGGTGTTTCTCAAAGCATCGGCAGTCTACAAGGAACCAAAGGATATGCAAGCGTGTTTATTGGTGAATCTCATCGGGTCTGACGGTTATGACATACAATCGACATTCAAGTTTGAGAAAGGTGAAAACCGTGAAGATCTTGACACGTTGGTGAAAAAATTCAACGAGCATTTTGGTACAAAACAAAATACGACTATGTGCCGTTTTAAGTTCTTTACGCGACAGCAAGAAACCGGGGAGTCGATTGATGAGTATGTGACGGCATTAAAAATACTTAGTCAGCAGTGTGAGTTCGAGCACCTGGAGGAGGGTCTCATACGTGACAGAATAGTATGTGGCGTTACTGATGGGAAAGTTCGTGACAGATTATTACGAGCCGATAATCTTACCTTGTCATCGGCTGTAAAAATATGTCAGGCCAGTGAGATGTCGAGTGAGGAGAAACAACAGATCGAGGAGACCAGGGCGAGCAATGCTAAATTGGAGGGCTCATGCAGCACGGTGGATGCGGTGTACGCACGCGGGGCAGTGCGTCCCAGCGGGCGCAGGCGGTCGGCGCCGGCGCCGGGCGGACGGCGCGGCGGCGGCGGCGGTGCTAGCGCAGCGAGCGCGCGGGCACCAGCGGACGCGCCAAGGGCGCCGCCGCCGGGACGGGATCGCTTATGTAATGCGTGCGGTTTTGTGTGTGATCGTGGTGAGTGTCCTGCTAAACGAGCCCGGTGTTATCAGTGCGGAGAGTATGGTCATTTAAAAAGAATGTGTGCACGTAATGCAAAAAACAAAGTTTATCAAATCGAAGAAGATGAGTGCGACGGTTGCGAAAGTGAGAAGGATTTGTACTTTGTGTCATCGATTGATTCGATATCTGGCAGTAAGGACTCTAAGAAATGGTATGAAACTTTAAAATTATGCTTTAACGGCAATTGTGAGAATTTTAAATTGGATACTGGTTCAGATTTAAATGTCATGTCTATTTACACGTTCGAAAATTTAGGATTACAAAGGTCAATATTACAATTAGATAAAACAAAGGCTCAATCTTTCTGTGGAAACTATATTCCTATTCTTGGTTCATGTTTATTAAAATGGCTTTACAAAAAACAAATGTATTGTTTACGTTTTATAATTACAAAAAATAATTGTCAAAGTGTGTTAGGAAAAGATACATGCGAGGAACTAGGGTTAATTAAACGTGTGTTTGCTATAAAAATAGAACAATATGAAGATTTGTTTCATGGTTTAGGTAAACTGCCAGGTAGTTACGACATTGTCATAGAGGAAGGAGCTCAGCCGTCTGTCTGTCCAGTTAGAAAAATACCTATTGGTATTCGTGACAGGTTGTCCAAAGAATTAAATAGAATGGAGTCGTTAGGTGTCATCCGTAAGGTGCATCACCCCACTCCGTGGGTAAATGCAATTGTAGTGGCAGCGAAGAAAGATGGTAGCATACGTGTGTGTCTGGATCCTCGACCATTGAATCGCGTTGTTCGTCGTGCACATTATCCGTTGCCCACAGTTACAGAAATTGCAACAAAACTAAAAGGGGCTAGTATTTTTAGTAAATTAGATGCTCGTTCAGGTTTTTGGATGGTCGAAATAACTGATAAGAGCTCGGATTTGTGTACTTTTGGAACACCGTTCGGCAGATATCAATTTTTGCGTTTACCATATGGAATAAACTGTGCCCCAGAAGTGTTCCATTCGAAAGTGCGGCAACTTTTGGAGGATATTGAGGGGGTTGATTCATTCGTGGATGATATTATAGTTTGGGGTTCAAGTCTCGAAGAACACGATGTGCGTTTAAGGCTGCTACTTGATAGGGCGCGTGAATGTGGTATTAAATTTAATAAAGAAAAATGTGAATTTAGGGTTTCACGGGTCACTTACCTTGGGCATACGTTCAGTAGCGACGGCATGCAGATTAACAGTGACAGAATAAGAGCTATAAGTGACATGCCCAGTCCAAATGATAGACGTTCATTGGAGCGGTTTTTGGGCATGGTCAACTATTTAGGCAAGTTTATTCCTAATTATGCCGATACAGCGGCACCACTACGTAGTTTGTTAAAAAAGGACGTGTTGTGGTGCTGGGAAGACGTGCACGAGACAGCCGTACTTCACTTAAAGAAACTTATTTGCACGGCGCCGGTGTTAGCGCTGTACACGCCGCAGGAGCCGGTGTTGTTGTCCGTGGACGCGAGTGCAGCGGCGCTCGGCGCGGTGCTGCTGCAGACCGGTCGGCCGGTTGAGTTTGCATCCACTACGCTTACGGACACACAAAGGCGTTACGCGCAAATAGAAAAAGAACTGCTTGCAATTGTTTTTGCTTTAGAGCGTTTTCACCAATATGTGTTTGGCAAGCAAAATGTAGTGGTGGAGACGGACCACAAACCACTGGAAGCCTTGTTCAAGAAGAGTCTGGATTCAGTTCCGGCTCGTCTGCAGCGAATGATGCTCAGAATACAAGGTTACGACTTTGTAGTTGTCTATAAACCAGGTAAGTATATGTATGTGGCAGATACTTTGTCTCGGGCGGCTATACCGGAATTAATGTCAAATAAAGTGTCAGAAGAACTGGACGAACAATCTTGTTTTTTATTGGAAAATGTTAGATTCAGTAACAGTAAATTACGTTTAGTCAAGGAAACTACGGAGAGAGATGAAGAATCTTGTGTTTTAAAAAGGTATATAATGAATGGTTGGCCTGACTGTAAACATAACGTTCATGAAAAATTACGTGAATTGTGGTCTTACAGGGAAACTTTTGAATATGTCGACGGCATAATATTTAAAGATAATCTTGTTTTCATTCCTCGCGATTTGCGTGCGGAAATGATAAGACGTGTGCATGATGGTCACATGGGCATTGACAGGTGTAAAAGGCATGCGCGGGAGGTGATGTTTTGGCCGCGAATGTCGCATGAAATCGAGCAAGCCGTGCGACGTTGTGCTACCTGTCGCGAAAAAGCGCAGCGCCCACAACGTGAACCATTAGTTCCGCACAAAATTCCGAATGGACCGTGGATTAAGTTGGGTTCAGACATTTTTCAATATAGAAAAAATTACTTTCTTATATTGGTTGATTATTTTTCAAACTTTGTTGAAGTAAGTCCCTTGAAGAGTATAGGCAGTCGAGTTGTCATAACTGCAATTAAAGATCAGTTTGCAAGGCACGGTATTCCTTCAGAATTAGTTACAGACAATGGCCCAGCCTATGCTTCAAGGGAATTTTCTATGTTTTCAAAGGAATGGGGTTTTGACCATGTAACGACTTCTCCCAACTATCCTCAGTCCAACGGCCGAAGTGAAAGAAGTGTACAAACGATTAAGAATATCTTGATGAAGTCAGTCGAATCAGGAACAGATTTTTACTTAGGTCTATTAAATTATCGCGCGACGCCGCGAGATGGGATCAGTTCGCCGGCGCAACTCTTAATGGGACGTCGGGTTGCTACTAGATTGCCAGCTCACGATACAAAGTTGCGATCTTGTCATGACGCTAGTGCTGATTATGCAAAAATATGCCGCAATCAAATAGAAAATAAAAAACGTTACGATTGTCATGCGCGATCCCTACCTGAACTCAGACCAGGTGATCGAGCTATTATGTTAGATGACAAAAAACGTAGGTATGTTGAGGTGCAGTCTCAGTCGAAGCAGCCTCGTTCATATTTCGTAACAGATTCCACAGGTAGGCGATACAGACGTAACAGAAGACATTTGGTGAAAGTAGATTCTATAACGCCAGATCTAACTGAGTTGTCTGACACTACTAATGATACAGGGGTATCTTCGTCTGTCTCACATGGGGATCCACAGATAGGTAAAATATCGTTTATCTCGGAGGAGGACAGTGAGTGGTGTGATGCGTCTGGTGAGGAAAATTCGTTGATGGAAGGAAATCTGAGTAAAGATACTTTTGCTACCATATATTCTGAGGACGCGGTATATTCGGAAGATAGTGTAATGGCAACTCGTTCTGTTGAATCTAGATCAGCAGCTTTACACGCTCGTGATAAAATAAAAAAAATATTTGAATGAGCTCGAAAAACATATTTTCTACTCAAATTTGGGTACCTTTAAGTATAAATGGAATCAATATCATGGCTATTCTGCCAGTAAACACAGGAATGAGACATTGTTTAGATACTTATAGGTATGCCTAAATGTCCATGTTTGTTTACTTATATAATTTGCAAGTTGGTTTACTTATATAATTTTATTGATTAAGAATCAGGGCTATGATTGTGTAATAGATAGTAAATATATTGCTTACCGTTGTTGAGCAAAAGACGGTAAATGTATTTATAATATTGAGTTAAACATCGAATATAACTATTCACTTCACTCAAATTCAATTAGGTACTGATGCTGTTAATTACCTATACTGTTAATTATGCTGGTCATAATTAATTAGTTAATTTCTAATCTCGGCAATTGTAAATTCCAATATTCAATGATTGTGCTAGACATAATTATTTTAATATAATACGAGTTATATATTTTAATTAATTACTTAATGGTATTCTTAAATAATTTAAAAATAGTTCTGTATCGGGGTTTTGTTAAAGGGGAAGGATAAGTATAGGAAGTCTTAAATTATTATTGGTCATTAATAAATTATAAGTTATTTAATTTTCTTATATTTAAAATAATAGTAAAACCTTTATGTCTTTAAAGGGTAACATGATGTATATCATAATGTGGGTATGTTAATAAAGTTCAGTCTTGGTTTAACTGTCGTATCATTTACATCAGAAGGTATGGTGTAGAACAAAAAAGAAATGATCGCAATGACGGGGAGAACAAGTGCCTATCGGCTTCGTTAAGAGGTGTTTTACACCCTTTTATAATATCTGGTTTTAAAATTACATACTGGACAAAAGAAAAAAACTTTTGTACAAATACGTAACAATACAAAAAAAAAACTGTGAAGCTGAAACACATACACTCATTTGAAAAACGTCGGACAAAAAGAAAACTTGATGATCCAAACTTTTCTCAGTCAAACGTTGCGCAACTGACTGTGAGACGGTTCCTATAAAATGTGTTCCTAGTATTTTGAGTCTTTTGGTATGAAGATAATGAAATCAGAAGTTTAACTTGCGAAACTAATAGTAGGAAAAAAAAACGTCACTGATAGTTTCCTCATTTCTGCCGAAAGACGTCGACTGCTAGACATCCAAGTGTGGCCACATTGACCGGTCCCGTGCGACTCGCATCCAGCGGATATCCGCAACTTTCACAGGTCATCGGCTCACCAAGTGGGAGGTCTTCTAATGCATCGCTTTCCGTTTCGCGGTCGCCACTCTAAAACTTTTGCGCCCCATCGTCAACCGTTCTGCGTTCGGCAATGTGCCCGGCCCACTACCATTTATATTTGGCAATTCTTCGAACTATTCCGGTGATTTGATTCTCTTGCGGATGTCTTCATTTCTAGGAAACCTTCTTCCCTTCTTTGCAAGGAAACTCCGAGTATAATGATAGTTTAATCACTAAATAAGTGTCGTAGACCAGTTTTTCTCACTAAATTAACAAAACAGTTATTTCAGGGATTGGGCTACGAGTCCGTAGCTACGCGTAGCAAACGAACGCTACGCCGTAGCAACACGTAGCATCTGACTTAAATATCTAAGCGTCAGTTCAGAAGTGACGCGACGCTACGCGACGGTACTGGAAGAGGCCAGTGATTTGCGCTGCGCCGCGCGACGCCGCTTTAATATTTCCTCATTTAGGATAACTATTTTTAGGTACCCTTAGCATAAGATCTTCTACAAAGTTAACCTTCTAGATACAACCTACATCAGACACTAGCCGTGACAAACGCAGGTTCTCTAGACGTTGATATTGGCCATTACGAGCGTCGCTGTAACCTTTTTGCTTATTTCTGCCATTCACCTAGACTCCAGCAAGTCTACCACCCAGACGCCGATCTTTCTAATGCTAAATCATGCTTGTAAGACACTGGGATGAAATAAAGATGGCGGATTATGAGAACATGAATGATGGTTGTTGGTATGTATTTTTTTGGGGTTTTGTAACTCCAAAGTCTCGTACCGTACCTGTCTGGGTGACAACTTGGTTTTAAATACACAATGGATGCGAATTTCTCCATCATTTACGGGAACTATTCCGAAAGGTCTGTGTGCTTTCCAAATTAATAACTTAGACATAACAAAGAATTTTCGACGCTCGCACGAAGTGACGATTGTAACTTGGAGATATGATCTTTTTCTTAAAATATGACTTCTAGAATACCATGTTCGTAACAGCATGAGATTTTAATCAGAAAAGCTGGAGAAAAACACTTTTAAATGTTATTTTGTGTTTACATATTGGCGCTCGTGACTGTACTGGATCCATTCATGAACCGGCCTTGGCAGGCGCGGTTTAACCTTGAAAATCGACCCATTAGGCTGTCATTATTTAGACACGAGCCCCTCCTGAGAATGTGGTGATACTCAGGGGAGGCCTTTGTCCAGCAGTGGACGTCTTTCAGCCGAAATGATGATGATCACAGAAAGAAAGAAAGAAAAAGCATTTATGACCCCGCACAAGACAAAACACATCAAAATTTACAGTATTTAAAAGTAATAAAAAATAAACATAAATAAAAATATAAAAATTAAAACAAACGAAACTCGTCCCGTACAAGGTCAAAAGTCTCCTATGAGCCAGCAAATGAGCTCCTCAACAATAATAATGAAATAACAGTTATAATTAACAAATTAGTAAAAGCCAGACAGCTCCTCTGTGCCATTTGAACGTGTAAAAGAACCCAAACACTAGTCCCATGGGTGAGACGTTCAAAATAAACAGTCAAAAGTGACTGCTTACCTTTTTGTGAACCGCAGATGGTTTCATAATTATAATGCAAACTTTTCTCTTCAATAGTGGAATTATGAAGTAACGTGATGTAGAACTTGTTGTTGGATTTTCAACTCTCGACGCTAAACTGAACGTTGTAAATATCGCGCTCTTGTTTCAAAGGCATTTGAAGTTTTGTAACATTTTTCTAACGTAATAATACATTACTTCAAGTGACGTATTTATTTCTGAATATGGCGCTTCAAGCAGAAGCAAAAGTTGATTAGCTGGTACCGTTTAGATAACATTAGTGACCGACCGAGTCCTTGACGATAAAAAGTACCGGTAAATAAATCAGTTCATTTTTTAATCAGTTTGTGCTTTGCAAACGATACGAACATCATCATCAGCTTATTAATGTTCCCACTGCTGGGACACAGGCCTCCTCTCTATGCGAGGGAAGGAATCCGCCGCGCGGGACCCGTGCGGATACTCGTACGAACACTAAATAAAACACGTTTAAAACATGGTATGGTAATACTACCAGTCACAAGACACAAGAGTGTCCTTAGAGTGTCAATGGCAAATATTTATTAAATATGTTTGGCCCAAAATTCAGGTTCATAAATAGTATGTCTTTAATATTTCCTTTATTCATTTATACATCTTATTTATTTAAGTACATTAAAAAAACTTAAAAAAATAGTTTTTTTTTATTTCCTTCTGTTTAGATGGTATTATTTAGTACCCTATCACATAGTTGTCCTATATTTATAATTTAAATGTACTAGTAGAGAATACCTTTTGGTATTAAGTCCACCAATGTTCCACTATTGTACTTATAGTTAAAATAATTGAGACTTCGCTGCTCAGTTAAAATACTGTAATTTTTACCTGCATTACCTTTACTTATAAAAAACGCAATCCCAAAAAAAAAAAACACGTTTACCTAAACCTCCTTTTCAGCCCATTCACAAGTACGTGTGTATTAAAGCACGGGTTCCCACAATCACCGGCACGCCTTTCACGCTCCTTTCAGAGACAGGACAGGCAGGATTACTCCGTCTTTGTCAGCAGCTGATGAAAGAACCGAGCCTTCAAGTGAAAAGCCTGCAGCCTCTGCAAAGTCTTGTGGGATAGAATATTCTACTAGTCGACTGGAGAATGAATTGGGTGGGGTATGAATGGGTTTCAGTATGTTGTCCTGTGGCAGGAGGAGGTTTTTTGAGTAAAAGGAATGAGAATATCTTGTTATTAGCTAAATAGCTTGTTTTCACCATCAATCAATAGGAAACCTATTTAGTACGTCAGTTAGAGTATTGGAAAATAATGAGACGTTATTTCTATTTTTGTAAATCAACTAATTGACAAAGATGAAACGCATTAAAAACTCGAAAGTGGGGGCTCGTGACGTCAGAACGCACTAAAATTATACCACGGCGTGACTTTGAGAATCTTAAGGCTAGGTGGGCGCGCGACACAACTTTTTTAAAACCATCTGAAACAAAGAATGTAGTGTTTTAAATAAAAAAAAAAATATATGTATTAGATAAGGATCTTGTCTAGTCAAAATCGCATTCAGTTGCAAGACCTGATGAACTTTACTCGATAGAAAAAAATCGTAAAATTACCCCTTTTTAGTACGTTTTTTTCAATATTATGACTATATTACTTATATTTTACATTTAATTTTTGTACTAAATTGAAGAAACTAATTATTTATAGACATATTCGCTGGGTTTGACTTGATAAAACGATTTTCTTAATTCCTATAAATTAAAAACGACCACGGCGGCTCGGACAGGCCGGTTCTGAACGGGCCTGTCCCGAGCCGCCGTGTGTCGCGCGCCCACTATCTTCGTCAATTTTGGTTTACGTAACAAATGAGAAAATACGGGTCAAATATTTTTTAAATAATCGAACAGACGAACTTATTAGATTTTTTTTTGTCATCTACCCTGAATATGTTATTCTTGCACTGCAGGGGAAATATTTCGCTGCGTTTGCAATTTGATTTTTCTTTCTGAGTAAGTTGAATTTAATTTAGATAAATTATAAAATTTGTTGCATCAGCTAGTGCAGTATACCCTAACTTGCTGGACATTTCATAATAAAGATGGATCTTTACCTATCCTGCTTCTATGAATCTTTCTTTTGAGTGACCTGCGTCGAAAAGTTAAAAAAATATCGTAACAGCTATTATATACCATTGGGGATGTTCAAAGTAACTCAAAACAGTTCGTGTAAGACATCACAAGGGTACATTTTCAACAAACTTGGCTTGGCACACTTCGTGTATAAAATCCCAATGCTGTAACACAAAACGTAATTATTTAGAGACAGGCACAGTGTCGAAATTACTCACGCTGCACTTTATCGAGTTAATGTACTGAAAGCTGATTATGTGAGCGCGAGCCCGCGTAATACGTTTGACACCAATACAATATCGGTGTTTTAGTATGTATTGGGGACAATTTTAAAACGTTACATGTGTTATAGTGAGTGTAAGAGTAATATAAGGCTAAAAAAACTGGTCAAGTGCGAGTTGAACTCGCACACTGAGGGTTCCGTATAAACTTGTGGGTATTTTGTTATTATACTACATATTCAGGGTTTTCAGATATTTTCGTTTACATGTTTACATTGCTTTTTGTCAAATTTCATGGTTCTAGGTCAACGGTATTCTATCAATTTTGATTGTCTTGAGTGTACGAAATATATGTTTTTTGCGACACATATGGCAGTATTTTTTTTCATTTCAAGGTAGAAGTTAGATTTTTTCTCAGCTTCACTTGAACATAATATGGGTTTTATTTCAACTCGATACTTTCACGCGTTCCCGAGATACAGGGACTTGATATACATACGGACAGGCGTACAATAAAGTGATCCTATGAGGGCTCGGTTTTTCCCATTTGAGATAGACAATGTTGTGATGATTAAATATTTTATAAGCAATTATTTTTCCGCACTAACACTTTACTGATTGTACCTTTTTTCATTTAGATAGTAACGTGGGACGAGTTGCAGAATGAAAATATTATTTATTTTGGGTTTCACCAACTCGTCCCAAATGGGCCATGGACATGTGGGACGAGTTGCTGAATTACTCAAATTGGGTGGGTGGATTGTGTGAAGGATGATATTATGGCAAGAAAGGAGGTGTCTGTTGAGATGCCGAGTAATAGAGAAGTATGAGAGCAGCGGTGGCCCAGTGGTGGCGGCCCCAACTTACGTTCAGTAAGTCGTGGGTTCGAACCCAGGCAGGCGCATTACTTTGTGTAATTTATTACATCACCGCTGCTCTCAAAACGGTGAAGGAAAACAGCGTGAGGAAACCGGCATGTCCTAGAACCATAAATTCGAAGACATGTGACATCTACCAATCCGCACTGGGCCCGCGTGGTGTATTACGAGTATATAGCCCATTCCCTCTCATAGAGAGGAGGCCTGTCCCAGCGGTGAGAACATTAAGCCGATGATGATGATGAGAGAAGTATGGAAGAAGGAAATAGGTCTCCTCACTTTGCTTGTGTTGACAGCCCAATTCATAATGTCGATGAGAGAGACACTGTCACTTGTCGTGTCATTTATCTGGAATGAACATTTACGAAAGAGACTATCTAGCCGAGGTATACTTACTCATGGACATATTCAATCACCAACCCCCCCGTTACGTTACGCTCTGTGCTGTTCATGAGTTTTGTTTAACTCATATTCATTGAAATCCCGACTTGGAGACTGGCGTGGCTCAGTTGATCGATCATTAGCCCCAGCTCAGCTGCTGAGGAAGAAAAAAGGACAATGTCGTCGGCAAAACGAAGATTAGTTAACCACTTTCCGCCGACGACAACACCCTTGTCCTGCCAGTGTGGGTTTATCTCTTGAAAAACCTCTTCCAGCGTAGCTGTGAAGAGTTTGGGAGATAGTGGATCGCCTTGCTTGACTTCTATCTGAATGGGAAAAGTTGGCCCAGTGATAAATTGGCTGCTGCTCGTATGGCTGCTGTGCTGTTCTGATATTTTTATTTTTAGTAATAGCACTTCAAATTATTATCAAATGCAATAATATTACCTACAAGGTAATACTTCAATTAATGTAGTATATTCAGCGATGCAATTTTGATATTTAAATACGTTAATATCATTTTTAAGTAAGTACATACTGTGATATTATAGCTAATGTAGGTACGTGTGGGTGAGGCGAATAGTGTGCGATGTCAAACAGATACAATAAACCAGTCGTTACTAGAACTTGCTGTTTGAATGTTGCTTCCCTTTACCTGACATGGCGCAGCCGGTAGTTTAAAATAGATCATTAGATTTGAAAATAACTGGTGATTCAAGCAACAAAGAGAAGTTAATGTGCAAAAATCAAGAATGGAGACTGTATTGTCGCCTCCTCCGCCGTTTAAGTTCGACGAAAACTCCATGGATGTGGCATCCGGCAAGCTAAGTAATAGTTGGGAAAAGTGGAAAAAGGGCTTCCACATCTATTTCAACGCCTGTGAATTAAATAAGAAGTCAGCAGGCAGCCAGCCAGCGGGCACTTAGGGTACTATGTATGTACAAGACTTACATGTAAATCTAAAGGGTGTATATAGACTCTTAATGAAACAGAAAGGTACTGGTTCTCCCTATCATTGTGATCATGTTTTTGTTCTTATATACACCTGGGAAAGTTCTAACTACGGAGAAATTAAAGGTCAATGTTTCAACTTAATCACAAGTATTTTTTTACATACAATTTTTAATTAACTAACTTATTACTTTATTTTACTTTAAATACTTCCAGTAAAATCCAATGTATCAATCAGAACAATGTTTGGGTACCAAAATATCACCCACATCGCTGTAAACGGGGAAACTGTCCTGAAGGCTGACGGGATTGCCACTTTGGCAATGCAATGCTGACATTACGTCATTCTGCCACAGGGTTATATCTATTGAAGCAGAACCAGAAAAACCAAGTGCGTATTACTATAATTATACGCTATAACATTTTTTTCTTTTGTATTAGTTCAACTCGCACTTCTCCGGTTGCTTTGTAATGCAGTTCTATCGGCTCCGGCCCACCTCACAATATTGCTCAAAACAAAAAAAAACACTGACATGATTTGTGCATCCAAACAAAACCCAATTTCGTTTGAAAAATTCCCTGTATGGAATTAACATAGAAAAGTATTCGAGAACTTGTATCCACGATCGTGCCTACGTGGGTAGTTGTAAGTTGTTGCAAACATCTAGAATGTTTCTTGGGGCGTTTCCTAAGAGTTCCCAACAAACTTTGGCTTGCCAGCGAAAATATTTACAATGGCAGGAATATTGTATACTGCTATTTAACTAGTTTCAAGAGTTTTTCATGAAACTCTTTTCAGGTATAATAAAAAAGAAGGCTTCCTAGCTTTTATGCGTTGAAAAGAAAATAGTGAGTTCGTAAGAATTTTATACGTGGAACTTTTTAAGTTAATGTTGAGTGCTCCTTGTCATAATTACAGACACCCCAAATGATTTTTAATTCAATTAACCTAATTCTGAGAGAAAAATTAATTGAAAAAAATTAAAGGTTTTATGTGCTGTTTTAGTTTTTCTGGCAATTAAATTTACTGGCAAGAAGTATTATTATCCCGTATGAGAAAATTTAAATTTGTTTGTTTGTTTACCTATTTTGGCGGATTCGCGAACGTGATGCTTCTAAATCTATTAATAATAGGTAGACAGGGCAACATTTGAAATGAAGATTTTTGGAACAATGTGACCTATATTAAAAAGCGGTTCAATTGATTCTCCTCGTGACTCTGTACAAACTATTTTCAGGTGTTGCGCATTTAACGTTACACGTTGTAGACTGCATCGTTGATATAATGATACAAGCGCTAGTGCTGAGCATGAGGGGTTGGGTTCGATTCCCAGGTCAGCAAAAACGTCGTTTGGTTTTCCCAAAAATGTTTTATCAGTAGCAACTCGGAGACTGAATTTGTAGCGAGATGATAGGCTCACCTCCTACCTTAAGAGACTTTAACATAAATAGCGGAAAGTGAGTGAACCATATGTACCACCTTTGCCTAACCCTAACAGGTTACAGGCATGATGTTTTGTATTGTTAGAAAATAAACAACCATCGAAATATGATTATATCAAACTACATAGTAACAAACAAAATAATTAAGAAAACAAACATGGCGAACAAAATTGTGTACAATATTTAATATTTTTATTCCGATATTGATACGATAAACATGTACTTAAAATTTTATCTAGGAATGAAAAGGAAAAACCTGAAAGTAATATTTCTCAGACAATTTATTGGCAACGGTGTCGGGGACAGACGTTGAAAATCGTTTAGATTGTACCATGTAGGTACAGGTTGAATATTTTCTGGCTCAAAAGTATTTGAAGTGTAGTTCTTTTCTCGTATTTGGTTCAAATTAAGCTAGTGGAAGCAGGTGAGATATTTTGAGTGCTTTGAAAAATGGCAGGGTACGGAAGCTTAAAAAAACGAAAATTAAACCTCTAGGGTACTTCCCGTTCACCTGAAATCACGTAATTTGGCAAGAAGCAATGTCTAGCATCTGCATGTAAAGAAAATTATCTGACAATTTGCCAGTCCACCTCGTGCTTGCGCGGTTTTTTTTGGCATTTTTCATCATTTGCAGACCAACTTCACCAACATTTACTGCTGGGTATAGGGGCTCTTTTTAAATCTCTCAACTATTTACTTCCATTCTTACTTCCCAAAAGAATTTTCTACCATTTTTACTGTAAAACTACCGGCAAACAACGTTTCTAGTTGAATTACAGGCTCATTTTTCGATGCAAAACCGGTGTAAGCTCTTTCAAACTCACTCGTATTTGAAACACCCTGTACAGTAAGCCGCTTCAACGTACTAGAAAATGTTTAGTTTATTTTATAAAAACTTTGGTGGTGCCGTTCAGAAGCCACGAAATCGAGACTAATAAAATTCAATGTTGATTGACAAAACCACGAAAAGCGTCTTGCAGCAAGATTTTATAGTTATAAATTAAATCAAAATATATCGTAGTTTGATTTTATCACGATTTATTACAACAGTATCAGTTTATTTTAGTAAAGGACAACAGCATTGTTTTTTAATCTCGTTTAAAATCGAATAACAACAAACAACGCAATATTAATAATCAACATATCCATAGTATAACTAATTACAATTCGGCCAGTACCACAAAGGGTCCGCAGCGCAATAAATAAAACAAAGAGACTGCTAACAATGGTGGGGTGAGAGTACAATTGAAAATCGCTGTAGCTACAAATCTATTTGCCAGCTCGCAGTTTTCCACGTTGCCGTACTGCTGAATTGTCAACCCTTTTATATTTTTATATTATGTTACAAGTTAAAGACGGTAAGCGGGTACTTGTTCGGTCGTAAGGTCAAATAAACATTAATTCAAATATAATTATGGAACATTAGATTCGCCATACTTGACATGAGAAAGAATCACGTTGCTGTTTTCGCGACAATGCATTTTGAAAAGCATTGTCTAGCTAATGGATACTAAAAATCATAAGTTGCATGTGGGATGTGCGCCCTTTTTTCGCCCACACAAACAGCCTGACCTTGTGACAGAAGGTTGTAAGTACGGTGAGGGCACGTCTAACAGTACAAATCTTTACGTATGACCTTAAAATTGCATAATTATGTTACACAAATTGTTTTGCTAGAGCAAATTAGATTTCGTAATCAACGTTTTCGTTAATGAGTTTCAGAACTAGAAAACGTTTACAAAAAAATTGTTTTCAACTTTTCTTAATGTAGATGACTTGGGCTTTCTGAGTAGTCAATGGTTTTTTATATAATACGTCATGTATATTGTAATCAGCCTTCCAAAAATATGCCAAACAGTTTTTTTTCGAGATATCAACGTTGTTTTCCATTAACTTAGTTGTGGAGATCAGGTAGGTAGACAGACACTCTGTAAAATATTGTTAATCAGCGGCATTCGGTTAGGGTAAAATACACACTAACATAGATGGGAAAGGCTAGGCAGATGTGATTGCATGTTTTTCTTAGAACATTGCAAAGGCATTTATTTAAAAATGTGTTCTAGAAATGAAAAACTTTTTCCATGAATTTCGCTAGGCGAAAGAAATAAAAAGTTCTGCTTATCTTTAAGATTCCAAGCTGGATGTGCTGAACTTACTTTCTGGGTCATCATTTGGGATGAAGGCACCGTTTACCAAGCACGTAAGTTTTTCAGAAACATTAGGTTAATCAGCTTATAAATCCCCACTACTGAAACTCAGGACTCCTGTTAATGAGAAGAAGTGGGCTATAATCCACCATGCGGGTTCTGAGCGGGTTTAGGTTGGTGTCATATTTCCTGTTTTTTTTTCAGGTCGTGCCGGTGTCAATTATATTTTAGATGTCTTAACGGGATTGGAACTTATATTTGCAACCCAAAATTATTGTTATCCTTGCGCTATTAAACGCCGCATTTCATGGCTATTTTAGTAGTCCAAGTATTTCCACTGATGTTTTTTTTCGGTGAATGACCAATAAATTACCAAATTTAAAATTACAAAATTCTTCCGTAGCAAAAAAATTGGTAAAAAACACCAACCAACTTTGACTCAATAGTGACCGGAACAACCATTTTCTTTTTACCCTTTCTGACACCCAAGCGTATACAAAACCTGACCATCTTATTTTCCTGTCATACAAACATTTTATCCTGCAAATATGAGGTCTGACCAATTGTATTGAATGCCATTCTGATGTGTTTGTTGGCTCGCTATTATGTTAATACTGCGATATTCCTTGGCTGCGGTCATTTGGGACGGGATCTGAATATAATATTAGAAGCAGGACGTGAGGTTTTAAGATGACAACACGCTTGTATTTTCTTGAAGGGGTCTTCTATCTTTTCGTGAGAAGGGAACTGTCGAAGTAATGATTTCGAAGGTGTGTGTTGTCGAAATATTTTCTGTCGAAGCAATGAGTAGTTGACATTATAAAACATATGAAAACGGGTATTTATCGCGAATTTACCTTTAATTTAAGCCCGACGTTTCGACCGGATTGCACCAGCCGTGGTCGCGGGGAGACTGAAGAATTGGAGGTACCGCGACAGCAAAGTGAAGGCGTTTATTCAACTACCCTCACTTGATCTTCATAAATGTTAATTAGGGCCGGTTCACACTAGGACAGCACACTACACTAACACAGTCCGTATATTGAGGCGATTTCACTTGACGAGTACACTTAGTAATCACTGGATTCCAAGCTGAACAGAGTTTGAAGGCGTTTTCGCGATTGAAATTAGGGTACTTCTTGATCTCAGTCGCTTTCCGAACCATTCTCTTATAGTAGTGCTTCTCATGGGCAAGGATTTTTGGGTTGTGTAACTCCATCCAGTGGTTGGGTCCTGAGTCTATTACATGCTCCGCTATAGCAGGCTTGTTTGTTTGTCGATTTTTGACCGCTGCTATGTGTTCTTTGACCCTTTCAGCGACTGTTCGCTTCGTTTGGCCTATGTAGGAACGCCCGCAGCTGCAATCGATCTCATAAACACCAGGAACCTGGAATGGTACTACATCCTTTGGTGTACGCAGACGCTTAGCCAATTTGTTTAATGGAGCATAAACAGACTTTATTGAAAGCTTCTTGAAAAGGTTCCCAATTTTGTCCGTTACCCCCTTCACATAAGGCAAGAACGTTGGCTGTCTGGTTACCTCAGTGTGAAATTCTTGATGGAAAACACAATAACAATTTGCCTGACCAGGATATCGAAGCCAGCGAACTCATTCAGTTCCTCTAATACCACTGCAACAAAATTGTACAGTGCAAGCACAGCACAGTTTTCATATGTCAGCTTTTTACCTGCGCCGAGATGGCTAATTAGTACCCGAATAGCATTCATACCGCGTGCACTCATCGATCATGCAATCATACTTTTATCAATAAATATCAATCAATCAGTAATCAGTGTATCAATCACCTTCAACTAGATCCCAAACCATATAAAAATTCCTTATAACACACACATCGTGTCGTGTTTTCATCGTAAACCAACCAATTCCACAATATTTTGATAGCCGCGATGACGTTTGATTTTGGTAGTGTCACAGGGTGTTCCGAGAATTTTACACTGCGTTGGTATTTAGTTGGCTGTTTGTTCTGTAGATTTAGTTTTGTTGGTAGAACTGTCAACTAGCGTGTAGCTGTCATTGAATGGCTCCACTTGAAAAAAAAAAGAAGTTTGTTTTTAGCTTCATGGGGCACTCAAAAACCATCACTATTGGCAATTATTGTCGAACGAAACACGCTTTAACTTTCATTCTCCCCTATCAGCCACCTCGTGTAGAAAATATGACTGTAACGATACAAATCATAAGCGTCCTCATCAAAGGGACCGGTCACGCAAATCCGCGATTCTTAATGTCTGTTATTTGTACAAAAATCCAGAAGGCGTCCTCAGTCGGCGGGACCATGCGTTCTGTTTGCCATACACAACGAACTCAATAGTCACTGAAGCTTCTGCCCGGCTAGCATGGGCAGGGGATAAAAATTTTATCCACCGGTTATTTCCACTTTTGTTTGAATTTTGTCCCTTGTCAGTGGAAATAACCGGTGGATAAAATTTTATCCCCTGCCCATGCTAGCCGGGCTGGATGATATCCCAATCCTTTCCTTGCCCTTCCTATTTTGAATTTGCCTCTACTTGCACTCGCCGCAGGACGCAAAATCAGTTCAAACTCAACCAAAACGCCGGCCGGCTAGAAATCCCCGCGCGGGGTAACAAAAACACCAAAATATCGCGAAATCCGACTGCTAGTGATACAGTGTGGTGATCGCCTGGCTCCCAGCATCCTGTGTGTACCTGACCTCTTTCAATTTATATCCTTTAGCCTGTTTCTGAGTAGAAAACTTCAAAAGCGTGCTTGGCTTGGCGTGATACTCAATCAGTCACATAGTGAACGACGATCGCTTAGGTTGGGGCGAGGAATGAAAAATAAAAGATCAGTGCTAATTAGAAAAGACGCGGTATCGGCGAGAGTTATTTAAGTCTAGGTTTTTTTTTTGTTAGGTAAGTACCTCTGTGTTTAAAAGTGTTGCGTGAGCCTTTTATCCTCTGTTCAGTGCCATAGACACAACTACAATAGGATAAAAGTGAAATCTCCCAGAGCATCAAAGAGTCGAAACATTCGGTATGATTTTGAAACAAAAGGACTGTTTATAATAATATTGGTTTAGATCTCTCATTTATTCGTAACCCGTAAACGCCTTTGATCGCGCCCTACAAACGTACACACGCCTAAGTAAATAGTGTATCCATGTATTTCTCATCTGTATAAATTAGCAAGAATTGATTGCTTCATATCTACTAATAGCTTTTGTTATAACATCACAAAAGAAATATTTATCTAATATAGGTTAACCTGTTTACCTACAAGTAGTATCTAAGCTTCAATAATGATTAAGTTATTTATCAGAAAATACTTTACTATTTTTGTTTTGGTTTAATCTTGATAAGTCGGTAAGACGTAAAAGGAAAAAGTATGAGATATTGTAATTTCAGATACTTCCAAACGGGTCGAAAACATTAAAAATAGACTAAAAAAAAGTGATGGAGAGTGTGAAATTCAACAGAATCATGGGAGTGGTAGGTGAGACTAAAATAAGTGTTTTTTTTCAGTTGTCAAATTAATGTTTTTAAATTTTTATTGATTGTGATGTCAGGAGAATCTAGTGTATTTTTTTCCAATAAACTCTCTTGTGTATGAGCGCAAGGAGTATGTGTAAGAATCGTAGCAGCTGGCGTTCAATAGTTTTTGCCCAACAGTGGGAAATCATTAATACGTCTACCGAAAGCTTAGTGACTTATTTTTATTTTTATAAGCGTAAGTGACGTCACAACCACTCATGATCATGGACGCGTTTTATCTTCGTCAATTTCTATTAATTTGATAAAACGAAAAAAAAATTATCCAATGTTTTTAACCCCCCCGACGCAAAAACGACGCAGCCGAACGGATGAACCGATTTTGATTGAGTGTTTTTGTTTGAAAGATGAGTCGGGAGTGTTCTTAGCTATCTACACTAATATTATAAAGAGGAAAACTTTGTTTGTTTGTTTGTTTGGTTGTAATGAATAGGCTTAAAAACTACTGGACCGTTTTTAAAAATTCTTTCACCATTCGAAAGCTACATTATCCACGAGTAACATAGGATATATTTTATCCCCGTACTCCCACGGGAACGGGAACTATGCGGGTGAAACCGCGGGACGTCCGCTAGTATTTTATAAAATCGGTCCAAGATGGCCGCCACACCAAATGGTGAATTACCTTTTTTTTCACAACTCCCCCAATATGGGTATCAAATGAAAGGGCTTGTGAAATTAAGACCCTACATGTGGGTTTATTTAATTTTTGATTTAATGTTACTTGTCGATAATCTAACTGATGGACTTAACAAAATCATATTTTTTTTTAGTCAGTCATCGTTCTCTTATATGACGAGGTTCGTAATCTATTTTTATAGTACGTACGACGTAATCTACGTAGTAGTAGTAGTAGTGTTTAGTATGGTACTAAATAACGACATAGTACCATACATTAACAGATTTTATGCTCTAATTTCCTTAAACTGTGCACAATGTGTGTTTGAATGATCATTAAAATAATTAATTTGTGCAATAACCACGTTAAGCCTGCAATATTACTCAAATAAAACAATGATAATTGTCATGTTGGCAAACATATTTAATAGTAAATAATTTATACTAGCATTATTCCTATTAACGTCATATAATTTGGGCATTATTATAACATTATGTTACTATTATTTTAACCACGTAGCCTAATTAATGTAGCATTATTAAGTTTTGTTTACCTAAAACAGTACATTCAGTATTACAAAATAAGTTAACGATGTAATTAATTCGGCTCATAAAGATTTTAAAGTAGTTTCAGTATGGAGGTACTGTAATTGCTATTTTTAGTATGTTAAATGCCAGCATTTGACATACAGTCTTTGTATTTCTGTATTGGGAACGAAGATTTAACGTTCTCTCATCTGTAATTGAATTTATATATGTTGCAGTGAAATTGTAAGACCCGCTAGATTGTAATCTATCTAGCGAGATTGTAAACTCTCGTAAGATTGTCAAACGAACATACTGCTTACAATATAACGCATTATTTTTCGGTAGATTATAAAATATCGATGTGAAACCGTAATATTGTGAAATGCATGCGACGGAAGTATCTCTGCCCCATAATCGGTACTTGGGGCACCCCGACGTTAGGTTAGTTAGGTTCCTTTAAACCCTGCAGACAGAAAAAGTGCCCCGCGTAGCGGGGCTTCGTTAACTACGCTCTTTAGTGGAATGTAAAGTATCTTAAGTGGAATATAAATTAGGTTACATCAATCGGTATTTGTCAGGAATGGTGCATTATCTCTTAATGAGAGTGGTACCATGAGGCAAGGGGGACACCCCTTCCCTCCCCCTTCCACACCGCGCGACATGACTTCCGTCGCATACATTTCACAATATTATTCACTTCGACAAATTATAATCTATCGAAAAATAATGCGTCGTAATGTAAGCAGTATGTTCGTTTGACAATCTTTCGAGAGTGTACAGTCACGGGCACCAATATGTGTATACATATGCCGCGGCAAATTGCCGCTCAGCGGACTGACCTCCGGCGCGATCTCATGGCGACATGGAGAGAGCGACTATCGCAACCCCGTGCAGGGCACGCCACGATAGTGGCGGTAAGTCCCCTCTTTGAGGAGTGGCTAGAGAGGCGCCACGGCGTCCTCACCTTCCGCCTGACGCAGGTCCTCACCGGACACGGATGTTTCGGGAGGTACCTGCACCGAATCGGGCGGGAGGAAACGCCCGGGTGTCTCCACTGCGAGGATCGACCGGAGGACACGGTGGAGCACACGGTGGAGGTCTGCCCCGCGTGGGCGGAGCACCGCCGTGTCCTCGAAGCGGCGATCGGCGGCGGCGACCTCTCGCGTCCGGCCCTGGTTCAATCCATGGTCCGGAGCGAGACGGAATGGGAAGCCGTCACCTCCTTCTGCGAAGCAGTCATGCTAGCGAAGGAGGTGGCGGAACGAGAGAGGGAGAGATCTTCACTTCCCGGCCGCCGCGGGAGACGCACCGGGCGTCGGGGGCCACGTGGTGGCTACCGGCCACCGTAGATGCGGGCCTGTGGACGGTTGGCTATGGGCTAGCTAGCCGTCCGTCCGTCTAACGACGACAGGCCGTGTCGACGGCGCGTTCGTGTTCCACGCGCGCCTCAAAGAGATGTCAGCATAAGAGAGGGGCCCGCAAGGGCCGAAGCCTGCCGGGGTTGCGGGACTGTTCGAAAGAGATACCGCGGCCCCGGAAAGTAAAGGGCGAGGAAGGAACATGGATGGGTTTTAGTCAGTAAGAGTCTGACACTCCCTCCCGCTCCGCCCAGAGTGGGAGAAGTCATTTGATGATTTCCCATCCTTAAAAAAAAAAAAAACCGGCCAAGAGCGTGTCGGGCCACGCTCACTGTAGGGTTCCGTAGCTTCCCAGACCATTAAAAATACCAACATTTTTCGTCAGCAAAAATAACTTTGTTTTTCATAGTATTTGTATGAAAAACAAAGTTATCTTTTGCGTTTTTTTGAAAAAGTGCTATATAACTCAAAAACTATTCAACTCATCAAGTTGAAAATAATTTTCCTAGAAAGTTCATATAAAGGTCTACTTCTGTGATTTTTTTCATATTTTTTAAACTTATGGTTCAAAAGTTAGAGGGGGGGGGGACACATTGTTTTTGACTTTCGGAGCGATTATTTCCTAAAATATTAATATTATCAAAAAATGATTTTAGAAAACCCCTATTCATTTTTAAATACCTATCCAACAATATATCACACGTCAGGGTCAAAATTAAAAAAAAAATCGCTCCCCACTTTACGTCTGGGGGAGGTACCCTAATAAAAATGTTTTTTTAAATTTTTATTTTTGCACTTTGTCGGCATGATTGATATACATATTGGTACCAAATTTCAGCTTTCTGGTGCTAACGGTCACTGAGATTATCCGCGGACAGACAGACAGACAGACATGGCGAAACTATAAGGGTTCCGTTTTTTGCCATTTGGCTACGGAACCCTAAAAAAGGGTGAGTCTGTCATACTCACGTAAAAACAGTGCCGATGGTGGCGCTGCACATCCGGTCGCTAAGTTCCCTACAAAATGGTTGAGCTAAGCGGCGCGGATGTGCAGGTCATGTCCGTGAACGGGTGCCGACGGTTGCTGCCGGTCGACTCACATTGTCATGCAGTTATGAAGAAAAAAAAATATATATATATAGTTAAATAACTAGGTGTAGATTTTTGTTAATTTCAATTAGTGGTTAAGGAAACATCAACAACTGTAAAGCCTAAAAAAAAATTAAAAAAAAATAATAATTGGATGGACTCACGTAGATCTTACATTACTAATAATAAGCTTAGTTTAATGTAACGTGTCCAATGATGGAGCACGATCGTAGTTTTAATTTTTTCTTTTTAAATCAATCAAATAATTAATAAAATGTAAATAAGAGCGCGGACCCCCACGTCTGCGGTAGAAAACTAATTATAAAAAAAAGGAGAAATTGGGGGTCAAAGTTCCAAGATTTTCACAAGTTTTTTTTGGAATAGATGTTTTAAGATTTTTACTATAAACACCTCCACGACTATCGTTCTATAAAATCCATGCACCAGCACAATGTTTTGAGTGCGATACTATGATGATAAGATAAGTCTTACCAAGTGGTATTGTATTACCCAGTATTAACTGGGTTGTGGAGGTCAAATAAGCAGTCGCTCCATGTAAAATACTGGTATTCAGCCGCATTCGGTTAGACTGGAAGCCGACCCCAACATAGTTGGGAAAAGGCTAATAGTCCGGTCGACAAGTCGCAAGAAGTGGAGTTGGGTAGAAAAAGGTCGGAATTTAATGAAACTTAGAGATGTTGTTCAGGGATGGTTAATTAACATTTTGTCAAGTTTTGGACCTCGAGGACCCTGTGCAAAAAGAGGAGGGGGGGGAGAACTGCAAAAATCTCGACCTTTCGTCAGTTTTTCGTCAATTACCTTTTTTCCTTACATCCTACGACAAAAGCGTTCACAAACATTTTGTAGTACGTGAAATTATCTACAATTTGAGTACTCACATATGTCTGTATGTCAATTCCTTACTGAGATATGGCGCTTCGCAGAAAATATATTTACCGAAATTCAGTAAAAATACCTCAAAAAAGCAGAAACCAACCTTATTTCTTACTTCACCCTTCATATTCCCTTCACCCTTCCCCCTTCCCCATGAAATAATTATTGAAAAAAAGTAGTAATATTCATTTCCTTTTGTTGCAGGTATTTGTTGAGTTCACGTTTCAAGAGAGCCTGGTGAATCCGTATTAGTGCAAATTCGAGTGCCTTTCGGAGATGGCGTCAACATCTAGTGGATCAGACTTATGTTTTATTTGTAAAGGAGGAGTTGAAGCTGGTGAACTAAGTGTAGTAAAAGCCAGAGGAGTTAACAGACTGTTGGAGTCCAGTGTGAAACGGAAACTTTCGGCAGATGAACAGTTCCTACGAGGGTTGAGTGAAGTGAGAGTGCACAGTGCTTGCCAAACAAGGTATAACAATGAGAAATTGATTGCTGCCTTTGCACGTCGAGGATATGACACATCCGAATCTCGTTTTCTTGTACCTACCCGGTCACAAGTTCAAAAATTCGACTTCACCAACGCGTGTTTTCTTTGTGAGGAAGCTATATCTGATGATTACAGAGCTAATCAGGCAAAGTTACCTTTGGAAAGGCGCAATGTTCCGGTCAAAGTGACTATACCTGAAATGGCTAATAAAATTATAGAAAAGGCGAGAATGCGTGGAGACGAGTGGGGGAAGAAAATAGAAGAACGCATCAGCCAGATACTCAATTTGAACACTGATTTAGTTGCTGTCAATGCTGAGTATCACCAAAAGTGTCTTAAGAGGTTTTACCATCCACCTAAGTCAGCGCAGAAAAGAGGATTCCGCCCATCGCCGAGTGTTGACGAAGCCATGCAGGTGATATTTTCATATATCGACGAGAACAGTGATGAATGCCAATTTTCCATTCAGCAGCTGTTGGAGCTGATTGAGGAAGACAGTCGACCACATAGCAAAACTGTAAAAAGTCGTCTTCAGGAGAAATATGGAGACCAAATCATCATTTCAGAATCAAGGAGAGGGCCTGTCGTCAGTGTCAAGAGGGTTGGTGACAAAATTCTGTATGATAACTGGTACTCTAACGAAAAGAAAGGAGACGAACAGGAAGAAAGACTTCGGATTGTGGAGGCAGCTGGAAAAATAATCTTTGAGGACATCCGCGCCAAAGTGTTCAACACAGATGAGTATCCTCCGATTGACAACTACTTGGATAGTGCACGTACTGCGGTTCCAGAGACGCTGCTTCTTCTACTCCACGTCTTGATTTTGACAAACAAACGAGGATCCTTGGACTCTTGGAAAAAGAAATGCCTCGCTCTGGCTCATGCAATCATGATAGCAGTGCGACCCAAATCTTTTCTTTCCTCCATCATGACTGCTGTTTCCGTATTTATCTATAAGAAATTTGGCTCTAAACATCTCCTGCATCTTCTATCTTCCATGGGCTTTTCAGCATCTTACGAAGAAGCT
Source organism: Xestia ashworthii (assembly GCA_950022955.1). Classification (NCBI taxonomy): domain Eukaryota; kingdom Metazoa; phylum Arthropoda; class Insecta; order Lepidoptera; family Noctuidae; genus Xestia; species Xestia ashworthii. The sequence goes on along the minus strand of OX465558.1, from coordinate 23,378,482 downwards.
AATAGGCTAGAAGGGTCGTACGTATTGCAAGCTAGGCAAGGTGCCAAAATTGTGGAGTCTGCCGTTCCATTCAGTCAGTTTATATTTGACAATGCGGACTTTAACGTTAATACTTTGGATGGACATCATACATTCCACGCTATGGGAGGCATCATGGCTGTGACTCCCCGGGAAGCTGTAGCCACTGAATCTGAAGTAGCTCGATTGAAGGTGTCGTCAGCAGCCAAAGTCATTGCTGACGCTGGTACAGTAGATTTGATGTCATACCACCGACCACCCAATGCAGGTCTGAAAACAATTAAACGTCCTTAACAGCCTGATTGTGCAGGAGGACGACGAGCAATTAGAAGCAGAACCAACGGCTAAAAAATCTCGACAGGAACTGTAATGAGTACAAATGCGTACCGAGAGACCTTTCAACAATATCTCTGTTGCCTCTAGTGTATACTTTGTCAAAACCTTAATTTTGTTAATATATAATTTTGTTTACGAAAGGACTACGTCTTTTTTTACCTACCCTGGAACAATTATGTAGTGGAGGGAAGGAGAGGGAGAGGGAATATCGGTCTAAAAAGTAACTAATGTCAATACCAATATTACCGACATGATATATGGTTGGTATGAAATTACAGTAGAAAATAAGCTTTTGAGAATTGGGGTTAGGTGGGGAAGGGAGGGGGGATTGGGGGGGGTTCAAAATTAGTTATTCTAACAAGAGACCATAATAACAACAATTATTATTATTAAAATAAGAAATAAGGTTGGTTTCTGCTTTTTTAAGGTATTTTTACTGAATTTCGGAAAAAAATATTTTCTGCGAAGCGCCATATCTCAGTAAGGAATTGACATACAGACATATGTGAGTACTCAAATTGTAGATAATTTCACGTACTACAAAATGTTTCTGAACGCTTTTGTCGTAGGATGTAAGGAAAAAAGGTAATTGACGAAAAACTGACGAAAGGTCGAGATTTTTGCAGTTCTCCCCCCCCCTCCTCTTTTTGCACAGGGTCCTCGAGGTCCAAAACTTGACAAAATGTTAATTAACCATCCCTGAACAACATCTCCAAGTTTCATTAAATTCCGACCTTTTTCTATCTGAAACCACCTGTCGTCTGGCCTATAAGCAGATGATGACATTGAGTTTTACCGTAAAACGTGATTTTTTAACTCCAAAATAAAATCGTTTCCCAGCAATAATTTTTCGTAAAGTTACTTAGTATGATGTACAAAATGCTTGGGGGTGATAAATAGATTACACCCTATAATGTAAATGAAAGCTGCATTAATTAAAATATGGGTATCACCAATTCCAAAAAACATGATTTGCCATCAAGCTTCTAGCTAGACACACACAAAGTTTTCGTCAACATTTACTACACTTGTATAACACATCTGTCTACTTGAAACTTCTACTTACTAACACTTACCAAGAAAATTATCACTAACTCGGTATCACATGTCAATGACATGTAAGGGTTGTTCGCGACGAAACTTTGTATGGTTTCATTAGTTATAATGAATGTTTGCCTAAATTACTGTAAGGGGAATAATAAACATACAGTTTACTGCCATTTGGTTATTTTGAAGTTGTAAATCTGAGCTTGTTTATTGAGATATAACAATGTCTGATGTTGTTGTAAACATGTTGGTGAACTTGTGGAAACTTTTACGAATCTTGGCCGTGTATAAGTGAGACGTTTAACAAATCTTTTTTCTTAATGTTTTGTTTATGTTTAGTCGTTATGTACGAGGATTGAAGACAATTTGTGAGGAAAGGACACGAGAGAAGAAGAAGAATCTTTCAGTTGCATCTTTGAAGTCATAATATTAAACATCATAATTAATATTAAACTCGTGGAGGAGCTCGTGGCCAAATAATAACCAGGGAGCGAAATCTAACAGCTAAACAATTGAATGTATTAGAGATTTGTCATTGCTTTTCATCGACTAGACAGACCATTGATAGCTGAGTTTTGAATTTTTGCTTTATTAGAACACTAGCTTTTCGTTTGCGGCTTCGCCCGTGTATCTACACGGGCGAACCCGCACACGAAATGCTAGTGTTCACGATTTTCCGACGACAAATTTTCTTTACCTATTTAACACCCCTAAGGCGAATATTACAAATTTCATGTCTAAAATGAGTTTTGTTTTATACCAATTGAACTCTAAAAACGAGGTAAATCGAAAAAAAAAGGTTATTTTTGAAATTTATTTATTATTCAGTTGACGTTTTGCTGCCGCTGTCACCATAACATTCCTTAGAAAAGAACTCGCCCGCTTCTTTTCAAATTCTTCAGGGTTATAATTTTCACAGTACGTCGTCAGTTCGGTGATGTCTTTTATTGCCGTAAACATGTCGGGGCATAGGAGAAACAATTATTGTTGCTCCATTTCAACTTCGTCGAAAAATGCCGCAAACGGAAAACAAAAATTCAAAACGCAACTATCAATAGTATTTGCATAGTCGATGAAAAGCAATGACCAATCTCTAATACATTCAATTGTTTTGCTATTAGATTTCACTCCCTGATAATAACAGCCACTCAGGCCAATCTTTAGGATAAGCCGTGCTTGCCTAGGTTGGTTTGTGGATGGGTGACCCTTACATATCGGGTTTCCTCCATGCCTCGGAAATCACATTAAGCTATTGGTCGCGGCTGTAATAAGTCCATCTTTGACAGTCGTTACAGGTAGTCAGTAGCCCAAAAAGTCTGACAACCAGTCTTACCAAGGGGTATCGTATTACCCAGTATTAACTGTATTGTGGAGGTCAGATAGGCAGTCACTCTATGTAAAATACTGGTATTCAGCTGCATACGGTTAGACTGGAAGCCGACCCAAACATAGTTGGGAAAAGGCTAGGCAGATGATGAATACCCATTCAGATACCCAGAATACAAAAATACAATATAAGTACCTTGAATTTATGCTAGCCTAGTATTTTTTGGTGGAGTTACCAATGTTTTATAAATAATACGGTACCATCAGATAAGCAAGATTACTTTATTAATTTAAACACAGCTCTTTCTATTTCGTTTTTAATGTGAAGATACTCTGACAGTCTTGTCGAGACGAAACAAAAGACAATACTCGAGGCGATATAGGTATTAGGAATGATTCCTTTTTGATGTATCTTAACCCGAGCCATTAGCCCTAAATATTCCCACTTGAGACATAAATCTATTTAGTCTGGTTATTTCAGGCTATTCCTAACCGAATCCGATTGCGTCCTAATAGGATTTATAGGGTCACATTAATACTCGTTACTATGGCAACGCGTATTGGATGAGCAATAATGGTCCCATAATGAGATATATGCTAATCATAGGTATGTGATAATTTAATCATTGCTAGAGCTGGGCATTGATTTGTAATAATATGGTTATGTCACCGTAAAATTGTCAAACACGTTATATTACAATATAACGTGGGTATCTCTAGCGATATTGTAATATCTCGAATTATTGTCAACTGAATATACGGAAGTATCTCTGCCCCCATAATCGGGACTTGGGGCACCCCCCCGTTAGGTTAGTTAGGTTCCTTTAAACCCTGCACTCGGAAATAGGGGCCCCGCGAAGCGGGGCTCCGTCGACTACGCTTTTTAGGGGAATATAAAGTGTTTTAAGGTTAGGTTATAAAAATCGGTATTTCTCAGGAATGGTACAATATCTTTTCACGAGAGTTGTACCACTGGGCAAGGGGGACCCCTCCTTCCCTCCACACCGCGTGATTTGATTACCATCGCATGCATTTCACGAAAAATAATGCGTTTTATTGTAAGCAGTATGTTCATTTGACAATAATTCGAGACTTTACAATATCGCTAGAGATATTACAATATAACGTATTTGACAATTTTACGGTGACAGTAACATTCCTAGTAATTAAAATTGGTTAGGCATTCCCACATTATTCTATTCTACCATGGTTTGGTTACCAAAGAAGCTTATGGTTAAATAATAACAACCGCTCGGGTCGATCTTTAGGTTAAGCCGTGCTTGCCTAGGTTTGTCCGTGAATGTCCTCCGTGCCTCGGAAAGCACGTTAACCTTTTAGACGCCATTGTCACATATACGTGACCAGCAAGCGCGTGCCCTGTACGCCAAACGACACAAATATGTGACAAAATAGTAGATGAAATTGTGGCTTGGCGTGGAGGGCACGCGCCAGCGTTTATGCTGTGGCGGTCAAAAAGTTAAGCCGTTGGTACCGGCTATCATTAGTGATCTTTGACGGTCGTTACAGGTAGTCAGTGGTCCGAAGGTCTGACTCGAGAGTCTGTCTTACCAATGAGTATCGTATTACCCAGTAGTAACTGGGTTATGGAGGTCAGTTAAGCAATAACTCGATGTAAAGTATTGGTATTCTGCATCCCGTAACACTTGAAGCTGATTCAGTATATATGTGAAAAGGCTAGGTACATGACCTTGGTACTTGTCTTTTTTAAACTTTCACGATCAGGACACATTATAAAACATATGAAAAAAAGGAAAAAAATAAAAAAAACCCAAACCCAAATACCCGTTTCTTATGTTGATAATGTGACCTTGGTACTGGTCATACAAAATGTAAAAGTGACTTAGTAGCTGATTGTTAATTTTCCAGACAGAGTGGCTGAACGGATTTGGATGTGGCACTAAGGTAAACCTTGATCTGGGATTAGTCACAGGAAGGAGATTTTATCCTAATAGTACGTCTCATAAGGATAATTGTCGAACTCAACATGAGTGAGGTCACGGGTGAGAGCTATTTCTTTATATTTTCTTAGAAATAGCGATGTAAATATCATGTTTTTGTCTTGTAAATATAAAAAAATAAAAAAAGTATACCTAACCCACTGACGCCGCGAGGCCGCGACCAAGGAGGCGGCATACGTATGTCGCTGGCCGGCGCTGCGGCACTCTATGTTTTTGACTTTTCGTGGTTTCTGTCATTTTTTGACTAAAAATGTTTCATGTCGTGTGATAATATATCTTCATAATTTCGTGTGATAAATATATTTGAAAAGTCTGTGAATTGTACGAGTACATAAATTTTCATATAAAAACCTGAAATCGCGAAAAAAAATCAGCTGTTCAGTACATTTATGTTCGCCTAATGTACTGAACAGCTGATATTTTTTTCGCGATTTCCGCTTTGGTCCCATACTAAAAGTTGTTTGTTACCATGGGCACAACCACGTGTTTAAATTTCGTACACTAATTACCAGTCATCCTATATAGTTTACACCTAACTCAGAGTTTTTATTCCTGCTCTGCAATCAACTATCGCCCTGGTTGCTCAGCACCTTACATATATTGAGAGGCCCGCCATTCGCGCCTTCGAGTATTTATTAGACCCACACAATGACAGGACAGAACACAAAAAAATAAACAAATATATAATCTCATCATAAATATATAGAGTCGACTTACCACTCATTCAGTTATTGGACTGCTCAATTATTTTTAGAATTGACATTGTATGATAAAATAACCGACTTATTGATTTTTTATTACTGTCCATGTTTTACTGTCGCAATAATTACCGCCATTAAATCAAATAACTGCTCAATATGTTTTTCAACTGATCGTAATAACATCTCGAATATTTAAATAACAGCTCAAAAAATTAAAGTTAAAAAAGATAAACAGTCAATTTGGGTCCTATAAGAGGCCTAAAGGCTTCTATCTCAGCGTTTATAAATAAATATTTATGAGACAGTTTGCTATTTTGATTGCGGTCTATTTCTAAATCAAAAGACGCTGTGAAATGAGAGCAGTTTAAATATAAATCCTTTGATCTCACCAACCTCCTTTAGACTGTGGATAGATTATAATTTCTTGTAGTAATATTACTGGAATAAATGAATGTAGGTGTTCTCAATCAATACCATTGTAAACAATGACGAATAAACTAACAATTTCTAAGAACATCTCATAGTAAAATCACAGGATAGATGAAGCCAGAAGTTCGGTTCCATTCAACAAAGGAAATCGCACGCACACAGACACGTGCTAATATACAACGAATGTGACATATAAGAGTAGGAAACTAATTAGAGACATAATAATGAAATGTGATGCGGTGAAAAGAGAAAAATGTCATGAGGAAAGGTTTGATTTCTACCAAGATACGTAGCGACAATTCAATCAACTAGAAATGCTCCCAAATTCAATGATCTCAAATTATCATACGTGTAATACGTAACTAACGAGCAATTTCACTTGGTCGGGTTATATTTTGGCCGTATAAAGAGCTATCGTCTAATGTTTTTTGGAACGCACCTGACATCTTGGAACGTAAACATTTGGGCCGCCATTTTGAAGTAAGATCACGCTGACGTTGTTGATCCAAAGGTTGCGAACCCGAATGTGTGTTTACAAAATTTATAGCTTCTTAAATATATTTATATAGAAAGGGTGATTGTTGATATGATGAATAATATAGAAGAGTGTAAGAAGAAGATATGCTGCTCCGATACATTAAAATAGTGCAGGACAATGATGCAAAATGAGAATACTGCTTAGACTACTGTGAATACCTTCAGAGAATTTCGACACGGTTAAGACTCCATTTTGAACCTCTATATCTTTGCGTTTAGGTTGGGTAAGCTGAGGGTAAATTTCACAATTTACGTTTTCAAGAAGCGCCTGATCTTGCTCGTTGTATGAAGTCTGCCTTCTCTATCTATCTATTCAGTGGTAATACGTTGGTTTGCGGACATGATTAGTATCTCGGTACATACACAGGTATACACGAAGTACATAGTCTCGCCTTTGTCCCGCCAGACGCTCATCTTGCGAAATGAAACGCACCGGTACATGCTACCGCCGTTTTGATAAGGAACGGCGCACGTTGTACTACTAAATAGTCTTGTAAAAGGTCTTGTACATAGTGGATTTTAGATTGTTTTCAAAATGGCTGTAGTTTATGAGTGTTAAGAGTGGGTATTTATTAAAAACTGTAAGGAAACTGCTCTGCTACCATGAGGGATTTCGTGGATTTTGATTACTTTTATTAAATAAAATGCAGATATGAAAAAATATAAACTGACGTTTATTCAGAGTTATGACAGAACAAAGTGAAAAATTATAATAGACAATGACAATAGAGTTGTCACCTATACAGCCTAAATTGGGTGCGTTCCAATTACTCAACACTCCCTACAGAACGCAAACCCATTTTCTTTATACAATAAGTACAAATGTTTCTCAAATGGAGTACCTTTGGTTAAATTATCCGCTACCATGTTAGAACTACGAGAATTAACAAATTTAAAATTGACTCTAGATTTTACAATGTTCTCAAAGGAAATGGAAGCGAATATTAATGTGCTTAGTTCTAGGTTTATAACAGTCTGTGGACGCTAACTTTAATGTCACAGTGTGTTTGCAACGCACTGTTCACATTCTGACCAAGTTCTCCTTGAAGTTGACGTAGCCATAAAGCCTCCCGAGTTGCAGACGCCATGGCTATGTACTCTGCTTCTGCAGTTGAGAGGGCAACAGTTTTTTGCTTGCAGGAATTCCACGCCACGCTCCCCATCTGGAACAGGAACACATATCCAGTGCAGGGATGACGACATTATCAAAAAATTACAAATCTATTAAGTCTGTCAGTTAGATTAAGGAAAAATAATAGACACGTATTTTTGTTTGTGTAAATCAATGAATATTGACAAAGATAAAACACATCAAAACTCGAGAGTGGGAGCTCGTGACGTCAGAACTAGCTAAAAATTATACTTAGGCGTGACGTATTAGGAATTGTTTTTAAAATCGTCGTATCTTCGTCAATTTTGATTTACGTAACAAAAGAAAAACTACGAGTCAATTTTTTTTTTTTAAATTCCTGACGGTCTTATAAGATGTTTTTGTCGTCTACCCTTCTTCTTCTTCTTCTTGACAGCCCACTACTCTTAATAAGCCATAATTGGATAGAGAATATTGTCATGTTTAAAAAACCAGAAGCCTGTTACATCCATTTTCTCATAGGTATATCTTTATGACTAGAAAAGAAGAAATCATTTAACCTAATATAACCTGAGAATTAAGGTGAGGTGAATGCAGGGTGTAAACAGACTCTTCACAGAGCTGTTGACCAATCATTCTGTACATCAAACTTAGGTCCATGTTTACCAAAAAGATGACGGTCTAATTATCTAAAAATAGCTGTTTAAAACACATTTTTAGAGGGGAGCATGTCCCTTAAACAGCTGTTTTTAGATAATCAGAACGTTATCTTGTCGGTGAACATGGACTTAGTAAGTAGAAAATGATTGCTGAATATATTTTTTTTTTTTGGGGTGAATAATCACGTTTTACGGTGAAACTCAATGTAACGCACTCAAAACATTGTGCTAATGGATGGATTGAATAGTGTGGCGGTCGTGGTGGTGTTTAAAGTAAAGTTCAGATTACATTAAAAACATGTTAACGATGGGGTGAATGATTGATTGTCTTTTGACTTCGTTAAGAGTTTTTTTTACACCCTTTATACGCATTTGTAATATAAACTATCCAGTTTTTATCCAGAATACTAAAAAATAATTATACCGACGTTAAGAAGTAGCCCAGTATGCGCTGCATCTTAAGCTCGAATGAAGTTTCTTACCTTCGTAGTTTGCAACAGTGATGAGTTATAGCTGTTTAAGTAATAATGGTAGTCTGTAAATAAGCTCTGTAGGTGGGGGAGGAGGGAGGAGGGTTAATTCGTTTCCTTGTTTACTGGGGCGACGTGGTTTAGATGCGGTTAGCGATTTATGGCGCTAATTGATCGTTTAGAAGATTTGCGGATGAAATATTCAATGATCTTTTACGGGAGAGAGGGAGAGAGCATTTGACATTGTTCGTGGGTGATACTTGGTTAACAAATAGGGTGCTCCAGGCTAGGTCTAGGCTGCCGGGGCTGCGGATTTGTTCGAAAGAGATACCGTGGAACATAAAGGGCGCGAAAGGCACATGGATGGGTTTTAGTCAGTAACAGTCTGACACTCCCTCCCACTCCACCCAGAGTGAGAGAAGTCATTTGATGATTTCCTTTGAAAAAACCTTGAAAAAAGTCGTTCCTCGACCTTTATGAACTTGGATCGTTGTATTGATGATTTTAATGATTCAAATTCTGTAACTCACATGTCTTTCATTCGCGAACAATAATTTAATCAACATACAACCTAGCACTGGCCTAAAACATGAAAAATTTGGAATTTCGCTGGCTACCCTGACGCTTTAATCTTAAAACAATGCGGAAACAAATATTTTCTACTTCTGGAATTCAGCTTTTATTCTTGTGAGAGTGAAGCACTTGTCACGATAGATATTTTTTCAGTTTAACTACGAAAGTCTTTTTATGATTCTACAGATTGATCGTTTTTGCGAATTAAATATACAGTGATCTTAACGGGATTATGGGTTGAGGGAGAAATAATTCAATGGTGTTTGTTTATTTTCCTATCTGCCGTGACGACACAATTATAATTATCTAGATGAATAACTCTCAATAGATGAATAGTTAGGAGCTCGTGGCTAAATAATAACAGCCGCTCGGTTAAGCCGTGCTTGCCTAGGTTGGTCTATAGATGGGTGACCACCCCAACATACCGAGTTTCCTCCGTGCCTCGGAAAGCACGTTCAGCTGTTGGTTCCGGCTGTTATTTGTACATCTTTGACAGTCGTTACAGATAGTCAGTGGCCCAAAGAAGTCTTACCAAGTGGTATCGTATTACCATCGTGGAGGTCAGACAGGGAGTTGCTCCATGTAAAATACTGGTATTTAGCTGCATCATTTATAGCCGACCTCAACATAGTCGGGAAAAGGCTAGGCAGAATGATGGCAATGAATAGCTCCCGGTGCGGTACGAACCTGAAAACATAAACAAAGATTCCTAAAAGTTCACTAAAATGCTTATAACAACTTCAAAAATTGTGACTAATAATATATAGTTACGAGTACCTACTTTCCATTCAAGGTTCCGGTTGAGGTCGTTTATAAATTAATTGTAGTTGTACTCAAACTGAAAGTTATTATTTTAGACTACATGTAAGTACAACACCCATCACAATCTTAAAATAACCTTATTGTTTGTTATTTTGAGAATAAAGCCCATACAAGTTCATTTACATCGTCAGCACTCAAGTATATATTGACTGACGCACGTAAAGTAAATAAATGACTCAACTTGAGCAAACACACACTGACTATGTACACATACACTCATACATAGCTATACTTAAACACACCTACGTATACAGTGGAGGCCAAATAAAGCGCGTCCAGTTCTTGAAGCACTTTCCCAGGGGTAACTTTGAAAATTTATTTGTCCCCAAGGGTGGTTAAATACTTGCAATACTTCATACTTTACCGAGGATCATTTAGGCTTCGCTCGGCTTTTGTTTCTTTTCAGAAATAAAAAATAAAACCTCATGTATTTGTATTTTATTTTCGTTGCTTTTTGTACCTGAAGTGTTGCCCGTTTGGACGATAATCTCTTGAGAACTTCACAATACAATGCGAAGAGATTATTTTGCATGAAATAATGTTGTTTTTGTAATACTGACCCGGTTGGCAAATGTATTTAGATTTATTTTAACTACTTCGGTGTTCTGTGAGTGGAAAAATAATGGTAATATTATGTATCAAAATCGATTTGGTTTCAAAATGGCTTTGTGTACGGTGCGGTATGATTAGGAATATAAACCGGTGCCTTCTTAACTTTAGAGTGGATTCTTGTTTGTAACTAATTTTTAAAAGCCCCGTCAGTCCTTCGCGACCTCTGAGCACGAGGTCCTGGATTTGATTCCCAGGTCGGCCATAGTGTTTGTGTTATTGTATTTTTCAAAAGAGAATTCTCGGCACGTGACCTGAGTGGACAGAGGGCACGTCTAATCATTTCCATCTTTGATTCATAAGAATATGAAACCTACCCAAATCAAGACAATAGGCACCTTTGATAGCAGTAACACAGTTTTTAAATCTCATCCTTACAAAAAAAAACAAAAACAAAGCGTTAAATTGAAGAAGAGAAAAAAGAACAAAACATTTGTACTACAATTTTCCATTTAGAACTTTGTTGAAAAGGTTCTTTTATTCAAAAAATGTACCAAAAATATTCTATAAAGAAATATGGCTAATGAAAGCGGAGTATTGCAGTAAAAGGCCAAGAAAGAGAAGAAAAGTTTCAATGTTGCAGAGTAATGAATACTGCCGCCAAACACAATATATGAGATAAAACTTTTTGATACACTTCGCAACAAAAGATCGTGTTCACATATATCATGGGGGCGTTTATATACCTATATGAAACTTGCATATACTTTAACATGTTAGGGCTTTCGCAGACTAGAGATAAGACTGTCTTAGGTCAGACAAATTTTCTACAAGTGTGAGTGAGACAAACTATTTCTTCCCTTTAGGAATAGTGTCTTAGACAGTCTTGTCTCTAGTCTGCAAAAGCCCTTAGAGCGATCTCACCTAAGACAAATACGAGTATACTATTGATGTATTTTAACAGCTAATGGTTTTCATACGCTGTTGAGTTTCAATTTTCAATCAATTTCATTGTTGTATTTGCAGAAGATAACAGAGCTTTAGATTGAATGGTGAAAAACACTGTGAATATGAAAATGTGATACGAGTTTCAATACAATAGTTTATGTTCTTGAAGTGATGCGTATTGCAGCTCTGACTACTTTAAAAGAAGGTTTCCTCAGGCACGCAGCCGAACTATAGATAAAAAAATCATGCTACTGCACATACTTATTTGAGAGACACAATTACGTATCGTACAGTAGGCCGCACATTGATGGATTGTGTGAGGAATGATATGAAATTTACAGGAATAAAAGATAACCTGACAGTCGACAGTGGAGAATGGAAGAAAACGTGTTGCACCGACAACAAATAACATGGGACAAGCACAGGCAGATAATGATGACAATAGGCCGCATATAATAAGTAACACTTTGACCTCAAATTGCCCTTTTAGCAAGAGTCAGAGTTCAAATAGACCAAGACTGTACTTAATCATGCTCCCAGACCGGAATTAGGTACATCTTCAACGTGCTGTAAGTTCCATAATGTAACGTAAAGTTATGACCCAACATTCAAAACATAACCAACACTGAGCCCAGCTTAACGGACCACACTTAATTCTTACAGCTTCCAATTTAGGATCAGGTACTTCCAAATTCACAGTAATGGCCACCCAACCGCACAGCAACCATCCCGCATCGAGTCTCATGCTAAATTCATAACCTCCCTTTCAACCCCTGAGTTGGACAATAATTACCGGCTGATAAATGGTAATGGCGATATCTTATAACCCTATTTACACCCCCAGTAACGATATTGAAGGATAAGATGTCGGGAAAAACATGATATTAGAATTATACTTGGAGTAGTAATAACTAGATGGAGCATGACTGAAACACACTGGAACTTTGCAATATTAAAAGATACAGATTTCCTGTACATTGAGCAGTAACTAAATTGACGGTAGCCCAGTGATGGTAGCCCTAACTTACGAGCAGTAAGCCGTGGGTTCGGACCCAAGTAGGAGCATTACTTTGTGTAATTTATTTCATCACCACTGCTCTCAAAACGGTGAAGGAAAACATCGCATCGTGAGGAAACCGGCATGTCCTAGAACCCAAAATTGGAAGACATGTGACATCTATCAATCCGCACTGGGCCCGCGTGGTGGATTATAGCCCAGTCCCTCTCATAGAGAGGAAGTCTCTGTCCCAGCAGTGCAGTGGGAACATTAATAGGTTGAGGATGATGATGTCTTTGACTACTACGTCATTAATAACAAAGCCAGTATAAGCTGGCTTCTTTTTCTATTCAAATGCTACATTACGCTAAGCCTCCTCAAGGTAAAAGTGTTTCCATCAACATGCGGTCGACTGTCTTTTCTTTAACAATAATTTCTAAGTAATAGTCTATCGATTAGTCCCGAATGGCGTAATGGTAGTCAGGCTGCATTACGTTTTTAGAGTCCTGGGTTCGAATCCCGGTAGGAGCAAAACGTTTGTATGATGAGCATGGACATTTGTTTCCGAGTCATGGATGTTTATATGTATAATAATAAGTATGTATTTACAAACAAATAAGTATATATGTAGTAAATCAACTATCTGGTGTCCACGACACAAGCTTTGCTTAGTGTGGCACTAGATGGCGCTCTCCAGCTAAATTTATTTATTTATTGGTAACCGGTTAATGACAGTGAGCTCGCTTATTCGATAACATCACACCTATTATCTCTGAAGGTTAGACAAAGGTGTTCCTAATAGTACCCCCACACTTCAACAGTTATGTTTAAGTCTCATGTAATATAGGCCTCCCCCTATTAGCCTATTGCCATGGGCATGAATCTAGACTTCGTAGCTGCGACTAAAAACTCAATAACAATTAACCTAACCTGGGAATTGAACCCAGGACCGCTTGACCAAAAAGGCACTCCGATACCTAATTGATAATTGATGTTTACATTGCAAATAGGTTTTCACAAAAACTTACACGTATTGTTTTTAAACTAGATGGGGCCAGTGTTTCGTACCTGACTACTCTGAGAAGAAACAGCCGAAACAAACTCAGAGGTCATAAATCTAATTTTAAAGTCCAGATACATGGCCCATTAATAAAAATCAGGTTGTAGGAATTATAACATCCGCTTTCTCTTTCAGGCTACTTGTTAACATCATGCTCCATCTAGATACTATTACTCCGTTATAACCATGATTGATTCTCATTTTTAGGCGCAAGTCATTGGGGTAATCTTAAGGTTATTGGATGCTGTAGACAGCTAAGTAGGCCGAGATAGAAATCTGCTATATTTTTGAGGCTGTTACTAAGATCCATCTTGCTACGGATTTCGCAATGTTAGAAGGGCGATAAACAGATCATTGACCTTAGTTGTTGAATATCGATCTACATGTGTTTAGTAAGTACATCAGATTGACTACAAGTCTACAATTACACTACTACTTAATAAGTGATTTTAATCTTAATGAAGATTATCCTCAAAGTATGTTTAATAAGAACTGAAAATTCGTAAGTTTCGGGCATTTTGTAGAGAAAATAATTTCCTGCAAAGACCAAATCTACTTTAAACTCAAAAAAAACCTATAAAAGTAAAAAGCTAAAAAGCTCATTCACTCACAGACTCACGTCAGTGACTAAATGCATCAGGAGCGGAACACAAAACGTAGCACATTGAATATTTATCAGCGCAGCCAGAGCCACTGAATATTGCAGGTGTTGCGTCCAGACAGTTGGTGGACCTGCTGAATTACACAGACAGCTGAAAGCGAGGTGCTTTCAACTGTCCCAGGTTAAAGTATTGGCTCTTTTGAAGCTTTAGAATCTGTGGTCTAAAAAGATGGAGTGAGGTTTCGAAATCTGGAGTGGTAATGTAGCTTTTTATTTTTGTTAAGTGTACTTTTTGAATTAGTATTTTATTTTCTGTTTTAGTTTACAGTAGTAACTAGTACAACAGACGTCTTTACTATGCATAATATTAAATAAAGTCAATTTTAGTATCTATTTGTTTGGACGCGTTAATCTTTTAAATTACGCCTCCGAATTCTATGCAATTTTTATTGATCTTGATTTTTTTATAGTCTGAATAACGCGCTTCTTCGTGCAACCGTGGAGTAAAATGTCAAACTTCAATAAAAATACACAGTAAATTAAATTTATGCAAAAGCGTGAAAATTCACAAAATTAAAACGAAACGTCAAAGTTTTCAAACAATTCAACACTCAAAAATATCCACTTAATGTCGAAATTCTTCGTCACTTCAATACTACGGAGTGAGACTTGAACTTTTAAACACTTCTAACTTAAATAATACATCTAGGCAACTTAGAGTATAAATATTTTAACTTAAACTTCAAAATATTATGAGTGTTGAAAGAAAAATCTTTTGTTTAATTTTAAAGTTTCAAGTTACTGTGTTTTATTCTTGGCTCCGTTTTTATTCTTTTAATAAAGTTAAAAGAAAGATGGTAAAGAATGCAGTAAAAACACTTCATGGCTATGTGTTATTAAGTAACAACTTTATGGCCACAACATACTTGCAAAAGCTTTTATTTTGACAACTAATAATTTGCATGAATAGTTGCGAGTACGGATTCATTAAACTAACAATAGGTGGGTTTATTTTCACCGATCACGTTATCAGATCACGTTAGCCACGGTCCATGGCGAGTTGTATCCACTGATACCGTGATCCGATTTCTCAAAATGTTTTTACCCACGCATTACGATACATTTGCCTATAATTCTTTCGGAAAAGGTAATAAGGTAGGTTTGTAATCCGCAGCCATTTAAAAGGTGCCGAGGCTTGTAAAATTGCAGGGACTTAAAACATTTCGTTACGTTGTCTTTAAGGTTGGCAAAGATTTCATTTAAGTTACCAATAACTATTGGCAACTGTTACCACTTTCAACTGGACAGCCTAGTGTTCGAACCGAAAACACACCTCTGATTTTTCAGATTCATGTGCGTATTGAAAAACTATCACTTGCTTCGGTGAAGGAAAACATCGTAAGGACACCAGCATGTCTGAGAGATATTTTTCGACGGCATGTAAAGCCAAGTCAAAGGCATAGGGGATGGCATAAAAACTCTGACACTGGGTTGGGCGCTAACCACACGAAAAAGAAAGAACTGTATAATCCTGTATCCACACTTTTAATCATTCATCATCATCATCACACACACAGACCTCCTCTCTATGAGAATACACTTTTAATAAGAAACGGATAATTTCAAGAAACGTGTTTAACAATCCCAAGAACCCTTTTCAGGATTCTAAAAGAACAATCCCTAACAAAAAGGTGTTGATTGAAATATCTCTAACTTTTACTACGGTATTAAATTCAACACTGATTGTTTCATTTTCCGCTCACGGCTCGTGGTCTGCAGAAAATTCGTTGAGTGCTATATGATGCATTCATAACTAATGAAGCCAGTCAGTCGATACATTTTTAGGGTTCCGTAGTCAACTAGGAACCCTTATAGTTTCGCCATGTCTGTCTGTCCGTCTGTCCGTACTCGCTTAATCTCTGTGACCGTTAGCACTAGAAAGCTGAAATTTGGTACCAATATGTGTATCAATCACGCCGACTAAGTGGTAAAATAAAAATTGGAAAAAATGTTTTATTAGGGTAGCCCTTCCCAGCCATTTTTAAAATGTTGTCGACCCATCGTTTCTTTTGCCGTCCTCTCTGTCTTTTACCAGTGGGACCGAGCCACGTTGTGGTTTGTAATGTCCATCTGTAATCCTGGTACCTCGCAATATGGCCTGCCCACTTCCACTTCAGTGCCATGGCTTGTTGCAGTGCATCCGTATAAATATGTAGTGGTTAGTGATTTTTTTTTTAATTTCAACCCTAACGTGTGATATATTGTTGGAATGGTATTTGAAAATTAATAGGGGTTTACTGAAATATTTTTTTGATAATAATGTCAATAATTTCGGAAATAATCGCTCCAAAAGTAAAAAACAATGTGTGTCCCCCTCTAACTTTAGAACCATAAGTTTAGAAAATATGAAAAAAAAATCAGAAAAGTAGAACTTTATACGGACTTTCTAGGAAAATCATTTTGAACTTGGATGGAAACAACAGTTTTTGTACAACAAAGACAAAAAGTTGTACAAAATAATTTCTGGACTAAGTTTGTAGTATAATCGTACATGCAAGCATTTTTTTTAACTTCGTTTACATTTTTTATTATCCTGAACGTATCTTTTTTCAAACAAAAAAAGAATTATTAAAATCGGATTGGATTGAACACTTATTGTGACGGACGGGAAACTACGGAACCCTACACTGAGCGTGGCCCGACACGCTCTAGGCCGGTTTTTGAAACTATGTTTTTAAGCTATGTTGAGGGCCATGAGCTGGATAGTTTACTTCATGGTACTGCATATTGTTACCTAACTAATAATAAACTGGTTCATTAAAACCAGGTGACAAATTGCATTGAAAAAAGAGGCAATAAAATGTTTTGTGCGATCGTAGTTAGTAGGAAAATTAAAATTAAAGGGGGCTCCTAATTCAATTTTAATTTTATCATAATATGTTGTTAATGATAATAGCTACAAAAAAAAAATCTGTATAATTTTCAACTATACAGAATTTTTATTTAAAATCATGAAATACATCCCGCTTACAAACAGATGGACGGACAGCGGTGACTTAGTATGAACCCTGGATAGTACACAATTAATAAGTAGTCAGTATGTTATAGCTTGGTTTTTTTAAGTTACTGTTTCATTTTACCTATTTACGTACCCTTGATGCAAGACTTAAACAACAGCCTTTTACATTTTTACTTCTTTATCGCTACGTAAATAATTCCCCACATACATACGTATATTTACACATTTTTTTCACGTATCCGTCTACAACTTCCTTTAGCAGAATCCCCGTAAACATACCAACGTAACGCCACAAAGATTTAATCACCACACAAGGAAAAAAGACACGAACATACAACACAAGAGAAAATAACGGCGACATTTTTCTTGCCAACCTTACCATAATAGCGAGCATTTACGCGAATCCTCTGGATTTCTTTTTTGTTACTTTTGTGGCTACAGCCCTTCCGAGTCACGGTTTAGACTGGGTATTACCGCGTGGTTTAGACCCGGTATTACTGCGTTACGGCTTGCAATACGATCGCTTAATTCCGCTAAGGAATGGTAAGGTGAGATGTTGTAATTTAAGGAGAGAGGAATTTATATAATGTTGTTGTTCAGCCTCGAAATAAATGTGTTGGCAATGAATTTGGTGGAGTCAAGTAAGGTCAAATTTTTTTTCTGCGTTTTGACCTCGATCACGCCTACAGTTGTTTGGAGCTAGGAATTCCTTTTGTCTAGAATTATCTTTGCTGTTATGTACAGAACTCTAGATTGATTTCACATCAGGTCTTGTAGTAGCATTGTTTTTTTTAACCGATGCTTATTATTGTTATTATTGTAGTAAAAAACCTTCATCATCATCATCATCACTTCAGACGAAAAACGTCCACTGCTGGACACAAGCCTCCCCGACGTGTGCCTCCTTACTTAATATAATACAATTGTAACTATACAGCCAGCACTTCTTTTAGGTCCATGTTCACCGAAAAGATAACGGTCTGATTAGTCTTTCATGCGATTTCAACTAAGCTTAGGTATTAACAGAGCAGCGGCCCAGTGAAAGTGGTCACAACTTACGAGGGTTCTTTGGTTCGAACTTAAACATTTGACATCTACCAATACGCACGAGACCCATTTCCTCTCGGAAAGTTGAGACCTATGTTACAGTATTAGGAACATTATCTACAGGCTGATTATGCTATTAAACAAAGAGATCCAGGTCCATGCCTGCCTCGTTGGTCTGGTGGTCGAAAACGCGACTGCTGACCATGTAGTTCTGGGTTTGATTCCCAGGCCGGGCAAGGTGTTATTGGGTTTTTCCATCAGAAATTATGCAGCAGCAGCAACTGAGTCTAGATATATGCCTGATTGATTGCAATAGGCTGACCCACCTATTGCATGAGACTTAAACACAACCGGCGAAATGTGCGTGTACTACTCGTAGTAGGTGCACCTATGCCTTACCTTTCGCAGATTACATGGCGTGATGTTATGTAATGGATTATGTTAACCAAATCACTAAACTTACAAACTAAACACGCCAGTCCATTAAAAAAAAACAGTAACAAGATATTCACTTTTCCGCACTACATAATATAAAACAATTTACACCTACCGGCGGGAATGACGCGCCAAAATAAGGCCGTTTCTCACACACATAAGTTAAACATTGTTACTTCATACGCCAGCCGTCGCGTCCCGCATCCCGCGTCCCGCGTGTAAATGCCGCCATTCCCGACAATGAGTAGCTACCTTTATATTAACCTCGTTTGCCGTAATGATGTTGAATTTATTATTGTTAGGCTTGGTGTACACGTGAGCTGAGTTGAGTAGAATATTGAGGAGGTTTTGAGTTAGTTAAGCAATTTCGTGTTGTGTGGGCTCGGGTTAAAGAGCAGACTATCTCTTTAAGTAGGTGGTATAGATTTTATTATGAGTTTGTTCATAATATGCGGTGCTTAAGATAAATCACAAAGTTAAAGCCAAACCATTAATTTCGCTTAGGGATTCAAGGAGTTCGTATGTTTTATTTTCTTGTAATTTTGCTCGCAGGTCATGTCTCTGTGAAAAATAAATATATTTATTTTTTAATTTAGTTTCTTATTAAACGTAAACGTGGTTTCGATTGAAGGAAAAAAGCAAGATTCCTTATAGTTTCTCCATCAATCAGCCTCAATTAAGCATAATTTCAAAATTCAGTTCACGTGAACACAAGAGTAAGTATCACTAATTAATTTGAAAGCCTCAATAACAAATGAGTTTCCTGTGATTTGATCACTGTCCACGTACAATTCAATTCTCTAAAACAATCCCATCCCATTAATCTTTGAGATAGACCTGACGAAAATCCAAGTAAAAGCTAAAAGTTAATGCATCGAAACCATCTAACATACATTCTCCTTTCGGGACGCTCTAACAACGTTGGAATTCGACGAGGCGATGCTGAACTTCACAGATCGACGTGTTTTCCGTATTCCCAGCGTGCAAGTTACTTCGGTAATGGTTCTAGACGTTCTAGTGAAACCTTTCGTTTGCTTCAGCGTGATTGGAACTGATTGTATGGCGTTGTCAGATGAAGATGTTTTTCATATGAAGCTGGTCATTTTTCGAATATATTTCAAAAAACCACCTGTTTATGGAAGTTCTGAACGCCTTCTAAATATCATGCCTATTGTCTCTGAAAGTTTAGGCAGAAATGTAATTGAATTATTCCCAAATTTTGCTAGTTTAATTTAATCGGGGTGTGCAGCGGGCTATTAGTGATAAATTTCTGATAGAAACCAAACTTAGTACGCTTTACGAAAATACGCAACATATAGCCCAACAAGGGCAATTACTATCGCTTGCGATCACTAGAGCAATGAAGCAATAAATAAATTGCTCGAAATGCGTGACAATACGCTACACTAATAATACTATGTGACAACATACGTCAAGTGTCTGTTTCACGATTTACAGTCCAATTGCACCGAGTCACGTGTCACGCTGTAATAATGTCTATTTTATAACAAGTTCTTTTACGTGACCAATCCATTTTAGACTCAGTTTTACTCGAACAGCGTGAAAATAAGCTACACTACGTCACAACACGTATCACGCATCTTGAACCGGGCTGAGCACGATTTACAGTTTAATTGCGACGTGTCACGCGTCACGCTGTAATAATGTCTGTATTATGTACTTCACGCGACCAATTTGTTCTGTGGTTGAAAGTCCAGGTAAAATGGACGTGCAAAATATAGACGTTGTAATAAAAAGGCGTAGGGAATGAACACGTGTAATTTTGGCGCCTTTTTAGTGTTCCGTGCTGAATACAGGAAAAATGGACACGTATTAAACAGAAATGCCTAATGAAGCTTCTTCTTGTCACGCGTTTTAAGCAAAATAAATTTCGAAAGCATTTTTGTCGGAGTCGAATATTGTAACATATTTAACGAAATTTTAGAAGTATGCATAAAATAAATTTAAGAAATTAATGGGTTGCATTGACTGGTTGACAGTTAAAATAATTTATATCACATTTACATAGTTTTAACGTGAATGTATTCTGCACTATGTACATCGAAAAATAACGACGATGATAAAATAACATTTTTACGAAATATTTACTACATACTACTTAATTTCTGGCTTTTGACAAACAAACTTGTAAGGATCAATATAAAAAAAAAACATCCTCGTTAAAAATATTGTGTGGTAATACGTAGTTCTACAAGTTTGCAAGTCCGTGTCGAAAACATGAAAACTAAAAAGGCTTTATTTTCAGAGCGCTCGAGTTTTGGAGAGTGCGCCTGGTACGAATATCAAAGAGGGATCAACGTCAGAAATGAAACTTCACGGTGCTCTAACTTTAGAGGGCAAACAGAAGGACTTCCGAAAAACGTTTTTGTATGGATTCATATCCGGGGACAGAGTACTCAGTTGGATCAGTTTGCACAGACGGTTCTGCGTTTTAGGTTATAATTGCACACAAAGGAAATTCAAATTAGAACATAGAGCTTCAATCTATACTTATTATCTATACTAATATTATAAAGCTGAAGAGTTTGTTTGTTTGCTTGTTTGAACGCGCTAATCTAAGGAACTACTGATTCAAATTGAAAAATTCTGTATTGGATAGTCCAATTATCGAAGAAGGCTTTAAGGTATATAGCATCACGCTATGACCAATAGGACCGGAGCATAAATGAAAAATGTTGCAAAAACGGGGGAAATTTTATTCCCTTTGTGAACTTTTTCTCGCTTACTTATGTGACGCAGACGAAGTTGCGTGGGTCAACTAGTATTGCATAAAGTGCTGTAAATGGTATACATTCGACGATTGGCGTCACACGATTAATTTGCAAAGTTAGCAAAAGTAACCAAGTATGGCTATAACTAGATAACGATAATATTTTTACACTAAAAAAAAATTACTTTCGACATATTATACTGCTGTTGTTTTTACAAACTGAGTGCTTACTGCTTACCCTAGACGTAACTCACCAGCATTTTCGATAAACTATTAGAGATTCAATTAAAGCTCTAATACCATTGAAGAGCTTCTGCTGATATCGAGTAGCATCTCGAGAAAGTTTCGAAGCAATCGACTATTCGTCTTCAGCTCCTATAGGGTGCACTTCTACCAATTATCGATTCGAAATCAAACCTTCAGGACAACAAACTCGATTTCAACTGAATTTAAAGTGTGGAGCAACTCTAACAATGGTCGAACTTTTCCCTAAATTCATTTGCATTTTAATGCATTCAAATAAAAATTAAATGTGGAAAGTTGTTTACACAGCGGAGCCTTTTGATCTAATTAAGCAACCTTTGTTTGACGAAGGGAAAAATGGAAATGTTTTTGACGTTTCAGACAGTTGTAAAATGTTTCCTGAAAAGTTCACGTCATGTTACTTACGTTTTTGGTTTAACCAATGCCGTCTATTGTGATTTTAAATTTTTCATCTCAACGACCTCGACAAGCAGCTATTGCTTTCAAAGTGTTTCGTATTTCTACAACTAGTTTCAACAAGATAGACATTACTTAATCAGTCATTTGCGTCAGTCACTTTTTATATCATCATCTGCTGAAAATTGAATTATACCTCGTCTTGATTCTCTCTCAATAAAAAACCAAAAACATAAGGAAACAAATCGCTAGAACTGTTTGAGTAGCCCCAGTAAAAAACTTGGTATAAAAAGATTCACGTAAGAATGTAACCTGCCTTTCATAGTATTTCACACGTCGTTTAACATCAGAATTTCATGCGACACGGATGCATTACGTACACAAATCGTATGCACAAACATCCGGCAGCATATGCGTCGGAACCTAGACGCCGAAAAATACGAGACGCAAAAATACGAAAATTTAGAGAGGAAACTGTGGCTATTATATGCGGAGACATATGCCATCCACTAACTTATAATCGCCAGATTATGTCCCTTTCCCTCTCACAGAAGAGGGGCCCGTGTCCCAGCAGTGAGAACGCCAATGTAGAAATCAGAAAAACTAAAAAAACTTCCAAATCCTTGGGTCACTTTTTCGCATCTTCTTTTAGCTAATAGTCAATTGTTTTAATAATCTCTAGTCTCAGAAAAGTTCTACGCCTTACTTCGCTAAAACTTACAGACACTTAAAACAAACGGAAATCAAAGCATTCTCAAACTAAACAACTGCGGCTCGACCAAAGGCTCACTAACAACCCGAAACCGAGCTCAACAAGAAGGCCTTTCAAGAGGAATCTGAAACAATCAACACTATCCTTCTACCCAATTACGTCGTACCAGGCTCAATGCCACAGTACACATATGCAGTATTTCAACTAGCTTGGAACAAGGTGACTGCTAAGATGAGTAATGGAGATGTGTTGAAGAAAAAGACAATATGGGGCACCACTAATAAATTAGGATATAGTGATGATCATGACACGGTGTGATATTAATTAGTAAAATATGACCGATCCCAAATAAATTGGTATGTGGATAAAACACTGATGATGATGATACAGTGTGATAACAACTAGGAATGGTTTAAATCGGCTCACGTACAAAGCTTTTATACAAAATCTAAGCATTCTTCTAAGGTTACTTGTTCGTTAGTAGGGAGAGACAGGTGATTACGTTTTATGTGTGTAGTGTTCGCCGGTTTTACTAAAACCGCCTAGTTGATTTACTGGTTTTACTTGTGCTGTGGAGTTACTGCAGCCCACAAAACAAGCCTCTGATTTCACATTTATATCGACCACTCAAACTCAAACTCAAACTCAAATCATTTATTTCAACTAGACCATTACGGCACTTTTGAATGTCGATAAAACGAAAAATAAAGCGAAGCTACAGTCACAGACACAAGGCATAATAACTTGAGAAAGTACTGTAGTTGCCCATTCCCTAACGTAGATCTCTATGGAGAAGAACGGGCAAGAAACTCCATGGACACTCTTTTCAATCAAAAATGTTGTTACAAAATCTTGGTTACATCTTTCATGTTGAGATTATACATATATGTGAGAACGATGTAGAAAGACGTGCACAATAAGAGCGTCCAGAGTAAAAATAAATAAATCAACAATTAAAAATAAAGCAATTCAAATGATCCACGGCAGCTAAGAGATGACCAATCCCAACTGACAGCGCCCGTTCACGAACATGACGCATGAATCAGCGCCATTCAATTCAACCATATTGAAGGGAACTAAATGACCCGACCCACCCGCCACCATCAGCAAGACATTTAAGCGAGCATGACATTCTCTCAGCCACCAAGGCATATTCAAGTCAATGAAACATAACTAAATGCAAATGGTAGCTTTACGGTACATGGTACTCACACATGTGTTATGCAATTATACAATACCGGTACTAAGAGATGGAATCTATACAATGCAAGAATATTTTTACAATCTTCTGCAGCTACCACAATAATTGTCCAATAAGTTTGCATCTATGGTTGCGGAGCAGGACCAGCATTTAGCCAAGCATTTTTATCCTCAATGTAATCCCCCAGCTTATAATATGCTTGCCTACATAGTGTGCGTTTTACACAAGATTTAAATTTCGTCTCATTCAGTTGTAGAATGTGGGGAGGTATTTTATTGTAACATTTTAAACAGTACCCCATGAAAGATGAATCTACTTTAGCAAGCCTGAAACCTGGCTGAACTAGTTGGTCCCTATTTCTAGTATTATAGTGGTGTCTGTCACCTCTTTTACTGAATAAATGCAGATTTTTCCTAACGTACATGATGTTTTCATAGATGTATTGACAAGGTACTGTCATGATATTAATTTCCTTAAACAGTTCTCTTAGAGAATCGCGTCTACGTAATTCATATATGGCTCTGATGGCTCTTTTCTGCAGAATAAAAATAGACTCGATGTCTGCAGCACGTCCCCATAGTAAAATACCGTATGACATAATACTATGAAAATAACTAAAATAGACTATCCTCGCCGTATCAACATCAGTAAATTGACGGATTTTTCTAACAGCATACGCTGCTGAGCTCAGCCGGCCTGCAAGAGATGTTAAATGAGGACCCCATTGTAGCCTGTGGTCAAGCGTAATTCCCAAGAAAACCATTTTATTGACAAATTCAAGTTTCTCTTGATTCAATACTATGTCACAATCACTACTTTTGACATTTGGTAAAGCAAATCTTATGCACTTAGTTTTTTTCCCATTTAGTACTAAATTATTAGCGGTAAACCAATTATGAACCTGCAGTAGGGCGCTATTTACGTCGTCAAGATTTGTGGCACGTCTGTTTATCCTAAATATTAAAGAAGTATCATCAGCAAACAACACCATTTGCGGATGGTTGTTAAATAAATGGGGTAGGTCATTAATGTATACTAAAAAGAGGAAATACACACACAATTAAGATTAGATCGTGAACCCTTTACGTCCATTACGGCCATTGGGCCCACCTTCCTCGATAAATTGTGGCCAATTAAGATTGTAAGCAGAGGTTATTCTAGATTTGTGGAGTCTTGTTGCAGCCGCCATTTTGTTTGGCAGCCAACGATTTGTGAAATTGATTTTGTTTTTGGGTTGTTAAGATTTGAAAGCGGTTTGGCGATGCTTGAAACAATTTATTTTTTGAAACGAGTTTCATATTAATAAAAAAAATACATGAATGTATTTTTCATAATAGTAACGCTTATGTTCACTCTTGATTATGAGTTTAACTTTTGTTTTGGTCTAGATTAACTACACATTAGGTGTAATGGTTTTTCAATTTGTTTGATATTTAAAAAAATAATGCGTTAAATAGTTTTTACATAGTAAATTCTTTCCCAACAAAAAATAATTCCTTTAATAAGTAAAACGTTAACAATTGTCAACAAAAACCTTATAATTTCCATTGAACATGACTCTTGTACAGACAGCAGCGCCATCTGCACGACGACGTCACAAATATGATAAACTGGTATTAGCAATGCAGATCACGGGTTTGTCCTTCGCAAAAAACAAAGCAGAAATTAATGCAATTATGACGTTCGCAGATGGGCCGTATTTAAATCTCGCCACAGATTTGGTTTTATTTATATTAATGATGTAAACAAGTTGTACTTGCGAACTGTTGTAAAGTCCGCTGTTGTGCATACTATTGGGTTTTCAAAAAAAGGGTTTGTTATGTTGTTTAAAAGACAAGTTGATGATGCAATAAATGATGATGTAAAATAATCTCGTCATGCGAAAGTGTTAACGGGCCGGCGGAGCGTGCGTCCTCCATACAAACGTAATACCAAAATAGTTCGTAAACCAAACATATTCTTAAGAAAGTGTGTATTTATTTCGATTGGATTACATAATATTTAAGTTCCCAAATATATATTTTGAAAGGACAATGATATTTAGACGAGATATGAGGAATTTAAAATTTCCATAGAAAACTTATTTTTCTCGTAACTCTTGTTTAAATCAATGTTAATTAGATTCGCAAAAAAAAAAAAATTTTTAATGACATAATTTATTTTTGAAACTATATCTTTGGATGATATTTTAGTATTTAGGCTGTCAGAATTTAAAAAAAAATTTAAAAAATGTATAAAGTACATTTTTCTAAAATGTTTTAAATTGTATACACATAATGATTATCACATAATTGAACCACTAAATAAGATCATTATCTACTAAGTCTTAACCCCAACTTAATACGCTCATGCAAGATGCAATCTAGTCCTCCTCTGGGACCTATATACAAGCACTAAAAGGCTCGTCTTGCGAGGATTTCAGTTTAATCTTGTACTAATTCTTAGATACTTTTTTAAAAAAAGTGCGCTATCTACCGAGACATTGTAAAACTTTTAAAGGTTTAGTTTCTAACTTTTAATTACTATTCATGGTTGAGCCAGCCAGATGAAATTTCCCATAGGTTTAATGTGGAACTGTGACTGTTCAAACTTTCATGCCCAATTTAACCTTTCTATAGGATGACTTTTCATTGATCAATATCAACTTATCAACTTTTTTAATCTAAGAAAAAAACATATGTTACAAACGAAAGCAAAAATGTTATAAAGGGTGTAAAAAACCTCTTAGCGAAGCCGAAAGGCACTTGTTCATCTCGTCATTTCAGTATTTTTTGTTTTACACTATACCTGGGAATCTTTTAGTTACTTACAAAGATATATTGAGGGTCAAACTTACAATTTTTTGACACGTTTTTTTGATACATGTTTTAATGTAAGATTGTTACTTTAGACACCTCTACGACTCCTGCACTAATCAATCCATCCATAAACACATTGTTTTGAGTGCGTTACATTGAGTTCTACTAAAAAACATGATTAATCACCCCAAAAAAAACAGCAATATTCCCAGCAATATTATTTGTGTAAAGTTACTTAGTATGATGTACGAATGCTTGGTTGACGGCTTCGTGATGAGGTTGTTTACACCCTGTATTGTATCAGTTATGTGTTTATCTATTTAGTCGCACTTTCTCATAAATGACGTGTCCACACCATTTTGTACTGTATATATAATATATTATTTAATGAAATGCTGACAGGTGCTGACATGCACACCAACAACAACGACCTATAAATCAAAATTCAGCTTGATACATCAACATTTGTACATCACAAACTGACCCCTCGTGTTATGACAATATGTTCGAATACACGAAGATGTTACCGTTGCATCGTAAACTAGCGTTTATATTGTATTTATATGGTTTATATTGCAGTGAACGGAGCTCGTAAAAAATAGTGTGCGCTTCACTTTGATACGGTAACCTTGTTACGACTAGGAGCGGGGAAAGGTCGATAGATTGAGAGGTGAGATTATTTAATCAGAAAATACCAGGAAAATACTTTCAAATAGTTAATTATTTTTATTTAAGACATTAAATCCAAAAGCTTACATGAGAGAAGCTCTCTACATACAATAAAAGGTAATAATAGAAATTAAAGTACGAATTCTGTGAAACAACTTTTACCGGGTGTAACTGTATTTTATTCAGATAAGTACTGCTTATTTTATTTGTACTCTTATTCGAAGACTCTTTACGTTTAATCTAGTGCTATTAAAACAAGTACAAAACACTTTGTAACTTGTGCGGTACGTCAGCGTGGCCGCGTAGCACGCGTGGCACCACGTCTATCATGCATCTCGCAGCACCATGTCTACGCATCTCGTAGCACCACGTCTACGCATCTCGTAGCACCACGTCTACGCATCTCGTAGCACCACGTCTACGCATCTCGTAGCACCACGTCTACGCATCTTGTAGCACAACGTCTACGGATCTTCGTGCTTGGCTTGAAGCTTTTATCTGCTATTTTACTTCTATTTTTGAACTTAGAGATTTTTTGTCTTTGGTTCTTTTGTACTTGAAGAAAGCTTAGGGTTTTTGCAACTCCTAGGTAAGAAAGTTTTTTTTTAAATGCTGTACTGTAATCATGTTTAAAATTTAAAAAATACTTAACGTCAAGTTGCAGTTGTCAATGTACACAAACTCAAACTCAACTCAAACTCAAATCATTTATTTCAACTAGACCATTACGGCTCTTTTGAATGTCAAAAATACAAAGAGAAATCAAAGCTACTCGTACAGTGACAAGGCATAATAACTTGAGAAAGTACTGTAGTTGCCCATTCCTTAGCGTAGATCTCTATGGAGAAGAACGGGCAAGAAACTCCGTGGACACTCTTTTCAATAAAAAATGTTGTTACAAAATCTTGCACTTATTTTCCCTGTCATTGCGATTGTTTTTTGTTCTATAACATACCTGGGAACATTATCATTCTAGTTATGGAGATATTTGGGGGTCAATGCTACAACATTTTTAAAGTTTTTTTTTTTTAAGTGGCCTACGGAGCATGCGTTTTTCATACAAACGTAATACCAAAATAATTTGTAAATCAAATATATTCTTAAGGTAGTGTGTATTTATTTTGATTGGATTACAGAATGACGTGTGAAATAGAGGACTGCAAAAATCTGTTGCGTCATTCCGAATCTACTTTGAAGGTCATTACGCAAAACATACGCAGTATTCATCGAAACTTTCCGAGCTTTCAAACGTTGCTGACTAGATCTAATATTGAATGGGATGTTATTGCTCTGACTGAGTGTTGGCTGACACGTAATCCCATTATTCCTTCCATCGAAGGGTACAAGTCCTTTTCCACTTCCAACAACCAAACTCAAAACGAGGGTGTCGTGATTTACTGTAAGAACAATTATTCCCCTATCATTGAAGAACCGCAATTCTCAGATGCGAACACTCTCATATTAAAGATCTATTCAGACACTATCCTTATTGCCATTTACCGTCCACCAGGTAATATACATATTGACAACTTTTTGATTTCAATGAATGAGTGTCTTTGTAGATATACTTCGTTCAAGAATATTATCCTGGTTGGTGATATTAATATTGATATTTCACCTGGGTCCCAAGACCAAAGATCATCCGCCTATCTTGATATGATTGCGTTTCACGGCATGCTTCCAGCCCACACACTACCTACTCGCAGTCGTACATGCTTAGATCATGTATTATTGAGAACTAAACTCACTGCTCATTGCTACGTTGCGCAGACATCTATTACTGATCATGATTCCGTTATACTTTTTTTGAACACTAAACCCAAGCTTACTATTAAAACAACCTACGATCGAATTGATTCCAAGGGATTGAACGAAACCATGAGAAGTATTGATTTCGGTCCTATTTATAACATGACTGATGTTAACCTGGCGGCAGATTTTTTCACAGGATCGATATCTAAAGCTATTGCAAGTAACACGGTAACCGTAACAAGTACTGTACGTAAAAGAATTCTAAAGCCTTGGATAACGAAGGGACTTCTAAGGTGTATGCGAAACCGCGATAAACTTTATATAAAGTCTAAAAAGAATCCTGGGAACGAAATAATACAAACCACATATAAGAGGTACCGGAACTATTGTAATACTATTTTAAAGAAGGCTAAGATTGATTACGAGAAGGATATGATTAAGAAAGCCGGAAATAATAACAAGAAGTTGTGGGAAATCATTAAAAATATTACATACACCTCAAAGAAAAATGAAAAGTCAACCCAGTTAATTTGCCCCAAAAATCCGTATGATTCTGTAAATAATATAAACTCATTTTTCGCGGGCATTGGTAGATCATTAGCTGAAAAAATAGCTTCCAATGACGCCAATTCATCGTTCACTAACACTGCTAGTTCATCGCGGTCTACTAGTTCCTGCGAAAAATCAATGGTACTGTTACCAACAGACGAGTCCGAAATAAAATCACTGATATTCAATCTAAAAAATGATTGTGCAGTAGGAATCGATAAAATCTCGGGAAACTTCCTGAAAGAATTCATTGATGTTATTGTTCTTCCTCTGACATTCATTTGCAATTTATCATTTGCCACAGGAGTATTCCCATCTGCTTTTAAAAAATCACAAGTAGTTCCTGTTTTCAAAGGTGGGGATAGATGCTGTGTTAACAATTATAGGCCTATTTCTATACTTCCAACTCTATCTAAGGTATTGGAGCGCTTAATGAATATCAGACTGGTAAAGTTCTTGGAGACAAATCGGCTTTTATCTTCATCTCAATTTGGATTTCGCGCTAATAAATCAACTTCAGATGCTGTTCATCAGTTGACAGAGTTTATTATTTCTAAGCTAGATACTAAGAAAAAGACTCTGGCAATCTACTTGGATTTAGCCAAAGCATTTGACACAGTGTCTATTCCCATTTTGATAAGCAAACTAGAGCACTTGGGTGTTAGGGGTGAAACACTGGATTTGTTTGCAAATTATCTAAAGGGGAGGACACAGGTAGTTAAAGTGAATGGATGGGTTAGTGATGAACTACCTATGGTGTATGGCGTCCCTCAAGGCAGTATCCTCGGCCCAACCTTATTTTTAGTGTACATAAATGACCTATGTAACACAGACCTATCAAATGGGAAAGTAATTACATTCGCCGATGATACTGCATTGCTTTTCTATGGTGACACTTGGGAAGAAGTTTATACGCACGCCCAGAATGGATTAAATACTGTTTCTAAATGGCTCAAGGACAACATCCTCACACTAAATGTAGATAAAACAAAGTTCATGACCTACACAATCAGGAAACAAGACGTACCAAACCTGGCAATTATCCTACACAATTGTAACCTTCCATTAAACAGCTCTTGTGAATGTCCACGTTTGTCAAAAACGACCGCTATTAAGTACCTGGGTGTCGTAATTGATAACAGACTTAATTTCCAACAACACATCGAGGCCTTGGTTCCCAGGATTCGTAAGCTAATTTATATATTTAAATCTCTTCGACACATTGCTGACACCTGTATAATCAAATCAGTTTATCTCGCTTTGTGTCAATCTTTACTGTCCTATTGTATAACGTCTTGGGGTGGGGCCGCAAAAACGCTCCTGTTAAAACTAGAGAGAGCTCAGAGAGCCATATTAAAAGTGTGTTCTTTTCTTCCCATGCGCTATCCTACAGCGGACTTGTATAAACGCTGTAAGGTACTGACTGTTCGACAACTATTTATTTTAGTTACTATTACAAAAAAGCATGCTGATCTTCCGTACGACCCAAAAGCACTATCAGGGAAAAGGAGAAATACAACTGTCTGTGCGACAACGCAATATAGGACCAGTCTAGCGCATAATTTTTATGGTTTTCTGGGTTCGTATTTGTATAACAATATGAACCAAAAGTTGACCATCTATCCCCTTTCCAGGATAGAGTGCAAAAGGAAAGTGATTTCGTGGCTTCAAGGTATTGATTATGATGCAACAGAACGTTTGCTGAAACCTCTGAACTAATGCATAGAACGATTTACTTTACGCACACATAAGTTGGTCTTCACACTATTTGATTATTATGTGAAGAATAATTTCTCTCTCACTTTCACTGACACACACACACACACACCTACACACACACGCTCCAACCATATGAAAGATAACCCATTCTTGTCATCTCAAATGTTTACTTTTACTTTTATTTTATGTTATTTTGTTAAAATCTATACCTTACCGTTTTAACTAATTTGTGAAACTTTAATTGATTATCAAAAATTGTTAATTTATTCGATAATTTAAAATTTTAATTTTAATTTGT
The DNA here is from genome assembly GCA_950022955.1 of Xestia ashworthii. Taxonomy (NCBI): domain Eukaryota; kingdom Metazoa; phylum Arthropoda; class Insecta; order Lepidoptera; family Noctuidae; genus Xestia; species Xestia ashworthii. The sequence goes on along the minus strand of OX465558.1, from coordinate 23,346,750 downwards.
GATTTTGATTTTGATCTTGATTTTAATTTTGATTTTAGTTTTAATTTGTAATTTTGATTTTGATCTTAATTTTAATTTTGATTTTGATTCTAATTTTAAATTAATTTAATTTATTTTACCTAATTTTGCTAAATTCATCAAGCTTGATTTAATGCAGTAATATATTGTCATGAGATAATTGTCCGATGGAGGGTCAGCCTGGTGATCTGTAATACAGGTTTTACCTAAAACAGACACCAGTCTCTTTGTTGTGAAAATTGACTTTGTACTGTTTATGATGATCAGAGAAAAATAAACGAATTATTATTATTATTATTATAATGTATAGGCTCCCAAACACATATTTTGAAATTTAAACAAGAGTTATGAGAAAAATATTTTATCTATAGAAATTTTAAATTCCTCATATCTCGTCTTTATATCATTGTCCTTTTAAAATTTTTAAAAGGACAATTTACAATATTTTTTTTTTTACACCTTTTTTACTGTAAGATTTTTTTAAACACCTTCTGCGACCCCAATACCATTTAATCCATCCATCAGCACAAATATTTTGAGTGCGTTACATTGAGTTCTACCACAAAACATGATATTTCACCCCCAGAAAAATCGTGTCCCAGCAATAATTTTTCCGTAAAGTTAGTTAGTATGATGTACAGAATGTATAGTTGACGGCTTCGTGATGAGTGTCGACAGGCCGTGTCGACGGCGCGTTCGTGTTCCACGCGCGCCTCAAAGAGATGTCAGCATAAGGGGAGGGGCCCGCAAGGGCCGAAGCCTGCCGGGGTTGCGGGCCTATTCGAAAGAGATACCGTGGCCCCGGAACATAAAGGGCGAGGAAGGAACATGGATGGGTTTTAGTCAGTAAGAGTCTGACACTCCCTCCCGCTCCACCCAGAGTGGAAGAAGTCATTTGATGATTTCCCATCCTAAAAAAAAAAAAAAGCCTCCTTCAAAAAACTAGAACTTCGTGATTTTTACTAGAAAATTCTACTTACAGATTCTTTTCAATACTATTTGACGTATCGATTGGAAGGTCAAGGCTTTTCAAGGTCAGCACCAAGGACAGTTTAAGGGGAGAGATCTGGCAGAAGCAGATATCGTGAACAAAACGTTCGTTATCTTATTTATTTTCCTAAAGATAGGAGTAATTTAGTTGTTAAAGTGTCCTTTAGATATAATAACTCTTCTTAAAGAATATATTCCACTGACAGGTCGTTTAGTGAGTTGTTAGTGTGATTAATATTTTGGGACAAGAAATAATTAAGACTTTTACGGCCATTCTCAACTACTTACTGTTCGGTTTCGGTAGGTTGCTATCTCTATCTGTTTGACGTGTTGTCTACTGACGGTTAGAAATAAAACGTCACAGATTTTTTTTCTTTGATTTTTCCGTGAGTCAAGTGACAGATAAGTAACGCGATAGGATTATTTCAAACTAACTTTGTTTATAGAAATACTAATAGCATAAGAAATAAGACGCCTCGTTTCAAAGTATTATGTAAAGTTTCAAACTCTTCTCACCTACTTTAAAAAAGCGGCAATGTACACAAATTCATGGGTACAGTCGCTAGCACCAATATGTATAATATACGCGAACTACGGTAAACCCTCAGTATAACCTAAGATTTACCAAAATCTTATTGGTAAACGCCTGAACTATTCGATGAGCATCGTTAATGTCGAGCTTTTACCACCATACACAGTTCGCTAATCTTCGGTTTTACCTCAGAGACATGGTAAATATTGTGGGCAAAATGACACAAAAAAAAAATGATACAAATCGTAAAGACGGTGGCCTGAAAGTAAGCATCCAACTTGGTTGAAGCACCGTTCGCTCCACTCGATCGGGTCGTATGCGCTAGTTCATTGTTTTATTCCTAAAAAATAAACTGTTGGTCCCGGCTGTCATTTGTCTTCACAGTCGTTACAGGTAGTGTGGCCCAAAAAGTCTGACACCAGTCTTACCAAGTGGTATCGTATTACCCAGTATTAACTGGGTTGTGGAGGTCAGGTAGGCAGTCGCTCCATGTAAAATACTGGTATTCACATGCATCCGGTTAGAATGGAAGCCGACCCCAACATAGTTGTGAAAAGGCTAGGCATTTCCCAAAACACATTTACACATTATTATATAGCAAAATAAAAAAATAAAACTGGTGGAATAACGATTGCCACTTTAAAAGAGACCTAGTGCGTAACAAATTCACAATAATTTGAAATAATATGAAATCGCAATCATTAGAGTAAAATAAAATAGCTTTAAGAGTTGGTAAATCTTGACATTTAAGTGCACATGACTGTACGAGTACATTCAAACTTGGTGTGATCGCTTCACGTACAATATTCAATCTCGCGCGCTCGCCGGAAAGTGTTAAATATTCAATGCTTCGGATCGTTTTAACTCAATTTCAGAACTTTTCAATGTACTTAGTACTTACACATTTATCTTGACGCTAAGCCCTAAAGAGTTTAGGCAGCGTTGCGTGTATCTTTAATACGTACTGAGTACTTAGGAGCAGAAGTTTTTAGAACTAGTATGAACCGTGTTCACCGCTTCCCGTCTGGTGAAATTGAGATCACGTGCAGGCCCATTCCACATAGATTCCAAAAAGAAAACAACAAACATCATCATTATCTGTATGCCTTTTCCCAACTATGTTGGGGTCGGCTTGATTCTTACCAGATGCAGCAGAATACCAGTATTTTAAATGGAGTGACTACCTATCTGACCTCCACAACACATACAACAACAAACATGCAAATACAATATTGATGTAGCCGTTAAGAATGAGGATAATTCTAGCGATATTGCACACAGTGTCTAAATAGAGCAAGAAATACCCCCGAAGTGACCGTACCTTGAGTTTATCTTCCTGGTCAGCTTCACACACTCTTCTACATAATGTTAAAATAAATAAATAATACTAAGCGTTATCCTAATTTTAATTCAAAGGTATAAAATTGCAATTAAACGGGTTGTAAAGAATTCCATTTCCATGAATTCAGTTCATGTTTCGTTTAAAGAATTGCCAAGTGGTAGTGGGCAGGGCACATTGCTCGCAGAACGGGCACGGGAATAGGGCTGAAAAGTTCTGGAGTGGTGACAAGGAAGACGTTGCGTTGGAAAGCCTCCCATTAGGTGGACCTTAACCTGGTGAAGGTTGCGGGGATTCGCTGGATGTGAGTCGCACGGGTCTGGGAAATGTGGCAACACTGGGGGAGGCGTTTCTAGACCCATCAGCGTCATCAAAATGTTAACTGAATTAAGAGTAACAGGTTTCCAAAAATATCCTTTCCACCATATTTATTTACGTTACTTACATTACCAAAGAAGGTTTGAACATAGGTGTACTTAAAGTACACACACATTTCACCAATTATGTTTAAAACCCATGTAATAAATAGGAGGCGACCCCATTAGCATTAACTGGGCACATGCTAAACTACTGAGAAACGCCTGATGGAATAACCCAAAAACACTTTGAACTCGTAGTAATGAGCTCATACTAATAATAACTAGCAGTACCGCGTATAAAGCACCCTTTATTTATTTTAATAGACTCTTAATGAAACTGAAAGGCAATAGGTAGTTCTCCCCGTCATTGTAATCAATTTTTTGTTCTGTACCATACCTGGGAACCTTCTAATTACGGAGATATTGGAGGTCAAAGTTCCAGGTTTCACAAGTTTTCAAAATCAAAGTTTTTAAGGTCATAACTTTATATTCCTCCATAACCCGTTTACTTGATTGTGTTATATTAACTTTAACTGTAAAACGTGATATTTCAATGTTTGCATGGAGTTACTTTGTTTGATGTTCAAGTACAGAATGGGGGTCATTTACACCCTGTATTATGACTTTGTGATTTAGTTTAATGTTCTCACTAGTTTCGCTTTAGATTCGCTTCCGTATCCATTTAATAGACGCCCGTTACTATAGGCAGTAGATTAATAATTTGTCAAATGCACACAAAGCTCCACCAATTAGTGAGATATAACTGTGTGCACTACTAAACAATGATAGCTCGCTTTGTCTACTGTTCATAGATTTTGGCATTAATGGAATTACTTGTTTGTATGTTGAAGATTACTGTTATGTTGGAGGAAGGCATTTAATTGAATACGCTCGTGGCAAAATCATTACAGCTGCACGGGTCGATCTGCAAGGTTAAGCCGTGCTTGCCAAAGTCTGTTTGTTGATGCGTGACCATCACATACCAAGTTTCCTCTATGCCTCGGAAAGCACGGTAAACCGTTGGTCCCGGTTGTCATTTGTAGGTCTTTGACGATAGTTTCACGTAGTCAGTGGCCTGAAATTCTGACAGCCAGTCTTTCTAAGAACTAACTGGGTTGTGGAGCTCAGATATATGCATTTTTTTCATCTAAAATACTGGTGTTTAGCTACATGCGGTGAGGCGCTCAACATAGTTGGGAAAAAGGCTACAAAGTGGTGATGATTTTTTTTTGTTAAAACAAAAGTATACCCGAAGACATGCATACCCCAGTTAACTGGCGTATTCCAGTTGTACACGTTCCTTTGAGCCTATTGGACTTGTTTCGCTTTGTCTCCTGCTGATATGCAGGGGTAGACTTCAAGAAGAACTGCTTTCTACGCGGTCAGTTATACGTGGTAGATGTTAATAGGCTAGTCCCCTTTAAAACGGGACTTAAACAAAACTGGCGAAATGTACCTCTACTTAACTTTAACCCCTGAAAATTTTGTGGAAATTACTGTTTTTTTCGGGAAGAGCAGCGGTGGCCCAGTGGTGGCAGCCCCCGCTTACGAACAGTAATTCGTGGGTTCGAACCCAGGCAGCATTATTTTGTTTAATTTATTTCATCACCACTGCTCTCAAAAACGGTGAAGGAAAACATTGTGAGGAAACCAGCATGTCCTGGAACCAAAAATTCGAAGACATGTGACAATCTACCAACCCGCACTGGGCCCACGTGGTGGATTATAGCCCATCATACGCAAAGTACACGCTTTGACGTGGAGTTGCGGACACCAGCCCGTTGTACAATACAATACAGTTTTTTCCTACTCCTCCGCTATACTTTCTGATTACTTTCGTTGCGGGATCCAAGACAGTCAAATTCATTCTCTGGGACTTCGTCGAGCTTCATTGTCTCGGCGCTTTTCTGGTAATCGCTTGTTGTTTCTGGCGCACAGGAGGTACAGTAGTGGTTTGGGAATAGTGTGGCGGGTTTGTCCAAATACTCAGTATTATTTTCGTGAAAGAGCTACAAACATCCTTGCAACCTTTTACATTTATAATAGTAGCACAATTTAAACCTCACCTAGAAGGTATTATCAGTCAGTTTACGTCATTTTCTTGACCTTGGCGTGAACGTTGTTATTTACCTCCATAGCTGAGGTAGTGGCCAACGTAAGTGCGTGACAGACTAAAGACAATGATCGATCTTACACGAGGTGGTACTGTTATAGAGGACGGAATACTCCATCAAAAATATATGAACTTGAAGTATTTTTAGGGACATAATTCGGTTGGTGTCTGGAGCTTATAATGGAAACATTAAAGCTAACACAACATCACGCGTAAAATTTTCAGGGGTTAAATTTTAGTAGAGGTACATTTCGCCAGTTTTGTTTAAGTCCCGTTTTAAAGGGGACTAGCCTATTAACATCTACCACGTATAACTGACCGCGTAGAAAGCAGTTCTTCTTGAAGTCTACCCCTGCAAAATTAAGACTTTGTTCACAAGATTTGTTTCTGGTCATGGCAAAGCAGACTTTGATAGGAAACTGCATTCTTTTGAACTCGATGGAGTTGTTTCATGGTGTTAGAGGAATTCTCGTACTAAGAAAGAAAGAAAATATATTTATTTGGCACATGCCATGAGTGCACACAACAAAATAAAAATATGATTAAAATAAAAAAAAATAATACATACAAAGTCGATTCATCCCGCGGGATCCACCGGTGTGGGATGAGTTTACTAAAGAGCCACTTAGGTCCATGTTCACCGAAAAGATAACAGACTGATTATCAAAAAACAGCTGTCACTGTGACATGTTCCCATACAAAAATGTGTTTTAAACAGCTGTTTTTAGATAATCAGACCGTCATCTTTTTGGTGAACATGGACCTTAAAGTACTTACGGGATTATACTCGTATGCGTGATTTTCTTTTGTTTTTGTGAGCTCCCGATATATTTCATTCTTTATTTTATTCTTATCCCTTTAAGTACTTTAAGTGTAGTGAAAAACCGTGAAAGTCTAAAACAGTGCATTAAATATACACAATCAAAAAACTTGAAACTAAACAAAAAAAGACAGACTTCCTTCGGGAAAAACGTGGAAAAAGAAATAGATGATTTACTTCTCCTTTTCTTTAAAAAACTGTAAACCTGTCTCAAAATTTTAATTGGAGATACGAGTAATGTAATTATTGTAATATCTCTAGCGATATTGTAAAATCTCGAAATATTGTCAAAGGAACATACTGCTTACAACAAAACGCATTATTTTGACACACACTTTTACGTACAACTCTCATGAAAAGATAATGTACCATTATTCCTGTGAATTACCAATTAATATAACCTAACCTTAAAACACTTTATATTCCCCTAAAAAGCGTAGTCGATGGAGCCCCGCTTCGCGGGGTTCCCCTATTTCCGAGTGCAGGGTTTAAAGGAACCTAACTAACCTTACGGGGGGTACCCCAAGTTCCGATTATGGGGGCAGAGATACTTCCGTGTGTTCAGTTGACAATATTTCGAGAGTTTACAATATCGCTAGAGAGAAACAAATTTCAAATTTCAGATCGTGAAAGTTTAAAAAAGAAACACGTTATATTGTAGTATAACGTGTTTGACAATTTTACGGTGACACATAAGTGGTAAACAAAGCAGTGCTCCAACGAAATGACCAATATCCTACTTATACAGGGTGTAAACAGACTCTTCACGAAGCCGCAACCAAACATTTTGTACATCAAACTCAAACAACTTTACTGAAAAATATTGCCGAAACAAACTAAATTATTGCTGAAAAATGTCTTTTTTTTATGGTGAAAAATCTCATTTTACGGTAGAACTTAATGAAACGCACTCAAAACGTGGGTGGAATAGTACAGGGAGAGGACGTTCTCGTTCGTATCTTATATTGAAAACATGTATTAAAAAAAAAACAAATGTTGGACCCCCAATATTTCCGTAATTGGAAGGTTCCCAGGTATGATGTTTAAAAAAATAAATAAATACAGGGTACAAACAATCTCATCACAAAGCCGTCAGACCGACAGCCGACGTAACCGACTTCTAATAAAAAAAAGGAGGAGATTCTCAATTCAGATGTTTCTATTTTTTTTATGTTTGTTCGCGCACAACTCCGTCGCTTGCCAACCGAATTGAAAAAATCTTTTTTTGTTGGAAAGGGCCGACTTCACAGGCGGTCCCATTCAGGATCCCATCATCAAATCAGGATCTGAAGATGGTATCCTGAAGAAATAGAGAGAACTCTTAAAATTTTATAGGAGCACATGAAGCGTTTTGGGTAGTTTTTGGAAGAGTACTTTCTCGGAGTGATCCCACTTCAATTTGGTGAAAACCTGATGAAGAACTTCGAAGATAGGCAACGGAACTCCTCAATAAATGATAGCAAATGGACTGGGATTGCTGAAATCTCATGTCTGTCTGTTGTTTACACCAGTTCATAACATAACATCACGCCAGTACGCTGTGAAGAAATAGAAACTGTTTTGCAAAAAATAAAACCGATTTCTGAAAACACAAAAAAGTGAAAAATAACTTTAGCTTCAGAAGTCGGTGACAAAAAAAACTAAACCAATCAAACAAAGGTGACGAAATGAATGAATGTTTTTTCATTTGTGTTTGGGAATAGACATTTTTTTTGTGAAAATCATGTTTTGTGGTAGTAATCAATGTAACGCACTCAAAACATTGTGCTGATAGATGGATTGAATGGTACGGGGGTCGTGAAGGTATATAAAGTAAAAATCTTACAATTAAAACTTTTATTAAAAAAAAACTGGTCAAAAAGTTGTAATTTTGACCCCTAATATCTCCGTAATATGAAGGTTCCTAGGTATGGTGTAGAACAAAAATGATCGCAATGACGGGAAAACAGGCCCGGAAACAGGCTTTTCGGCTTCGTTAAGAGGTTTTTTTACATCCTTTATCGCAATGACGAGGAGAACGAGTGCCTTTCGGCTTCGCCAAGAGACAATAATATTGAGACCGATATTATTTTTCATTTTCAGTGTTTTTCTGTGTCGGGGTTTTTTGTAATCTTTCGATTACGCCAAATATCACAATAATAGTAGCTGTGATCTGTTACTAATTGTTTATTTTTATCATCGAATTTGATGCCGGCAACCAGATAATTGATTATGTTTAAATATAATTAATTTGATCGCACTATTTTATCAGTCAGTAGGCAAGTCAAGATGTTTCGTGCTGTTGTGTTGTTCTGTGCCGTGCTGACGCTTACCAAAGGCCAGACCTCAGTTAGTCAATGTGAGTAACTAACTGTAACCACCTTCGGGCCCAGACAAGCGCCTATCGCTTTCAAAGCATTCCGTATTTCAAAGCATTGCGGATATAATGTTGTTACTTTATGTGATTACTATACCTAATAGTACGAGTATGTTACTCTGATAAATGTGTTACATACGCTCTGTTTGTAAATAATATCTTTTATTAACTACTTAAAATTGTATCTTGTTTATTGCTGTGCCCTAACAGGGCCCATAATTGTTCTTCGCTGTAAGCCCATTGTAACATCTTTTTAAACTTATGGTAGGTACGCAAAATAAAATTAATGTGAATATTTCTACGACAACTTTGATCAGAAATAAGGTTTCCGTAAACAAGTCAATTCAATACATTTTAGACTATTCCATTTCACTTTTTTTATCCGTTTCTTTCTATATGAGATTTATTTTAGTTTATGGTGATCGATTAGGCATTTGTTTTAGAACTGGTTTTTTTCTTGCAGGCCTTCTTGCGTCTTCTGGTCCCCCGCCGATCAACGTCTACATACGGTCTAATTCCGATTGTGATATACAGCCGTGTAGGCTGGAACTAGGACGAGGTGCTGTCTTCGAGATCATCTTCAGAGCACGTAAGGGTTTTGTATTTATCTCTACTGGCACGTCCATTCCCGCACTGCGCAATTACAAATATCGTATTTTGTTTATTAATCCAGTATATAATGGAGGCTTCAGTAAGCTGTCTAAGAAACCATAAGCTCTTTAGTTTAAGAAAACCAAAAAATACCCACCTCTACTTCGCACAGGTGCGGATGGATATGGTCAGAGATGACTTTTTAGTCTGTTGGAAATGCTGGGCACTTTAGGATAATACGAATTAGTTTAGAACTTGTTCCTACTGATTCTATGTCAATCACAATTCAAAACCATAACACATCTGAGCGATGGGAACGCCAAATGAGCTTAAAGCGGAAGAATACTCATTTTGAGGATAACTATACCATTATTATCCGGAGAGGCTTGGTTGTTTTTCAGTAACTAATTGTTTTTCAGCTTACGACATACAGCGGATGAGAACCACGTCTTGGGTTTACTTAACCCCAATGCCCTTCCCGTATGACCTCGGCGAAAATGCAGAGACCTGTAACTTCCTGGGTAAAATAAACTGCCCTGTGGTTGAAGACCGAGTCATGCGGTACACGCTCACCCTGCCTATCGAACACCGAGTTATAGTGGTAAGTCGAAACAAGAAAGCTACAAAATACTTCTGAAACTCAAAAGTAAAACTGGAAAATTGGAGAAGCATTTAGGCAAGACTGAGAGGTTTTTTTTCCGAAACGCGACTGTATTCATATACTCTATTCATTTAGAAGTAGTTTAATATCACGGTGTATAAATTGTTGAGTTACAGCCTAACCAGAATAAAATAAGGGCGCATTAAAATGACCCACACTAGGTGTGATTTACTTGTTACCATATTGCTAATGGCAACTGAATGTACTTCTCTGAGGGGAAGGTGCGTCTTCAAATCCACGAACAAAATAGAAAACTGTGGTCCGTCGTGACCCCAATCAATAATAGCAAAGCGCACTTACTCAATCCATAAGCGAGTGAAGTGAACCCCTCAAGAGAGGTGAGTTGAGCAAGCTCACCCTTACGACTAAGCGCAGTTTGCTTGCACAAGACGAGTGACTCACAAGGAAAGTGTGTCACTCAAACGTGGCAATGGTATAGCCACTTCACTCGCCCTAAGGTTGGGTTTTTCTTGTTGCCTGTCTTGTGGCGGAGATACATCTGACTACTACTCGTAAGATAGGATGGCCTGATAGTCGCCGGCAAAGCGTTTACACCAACTATAATGGATAGTCGGGAGCTCCCCTCACTAGGTTGTGGACAGTCACGAGCACCAATATGAATTTTTCTCCTACTATTCTGATTAAAATATCATGTTGTTACGTACATAGTAACTCCTATTTTAATGAAAAAGATCTAATCTCGTATTAACAATCGTTCTTTCTCGGGAAAATAGCATTTATATTAAAGAAATTGTTTACATATTGGTGCTCGTGACTGTACGGCGGGGTATAGAACTGTATCTATTTTAACTTTCTCCACATACCATGTTTGTTTGCTTATTTACAGGCAGGTACGGTGCCCATCGAGATCAGGATTCAGGACGACTCCAACCGCAATATCATGTGCTTCAGAGCGTTGGTTGTTGTCGTGGCGCCCGCGCCGCCTGATGACAAGTTAGGGGCACGGAACTCAACGATCACTGTTGATGTATAAATGTACTGTGACAGTTAAATCATTGTAAAATTCGTGTTTATCTTCTTCATTAAACGCATCGGTGAATTACAAAAATGTTGTTTGCGAAAGATGCATACAAATTGACTTGACTGCCATATAAATGTTATACCTTTTCGTGCAACATAATTATGTCTGTTCCTACATTGGTTAGGTGACAAAATTTTCGTTTTCCTTATCATGCAAATACACATACATATAAGTGTTAAGTATATTAAAGTGTGTTTTATATGTATTAATATTAAGGTCGGTTTTTCCTTAGGTTTTTACAGAGAGATGGTCTCAATCTTTTTATAGTGTTCCGTGCCTGAAAGGTAACCAATACGGTATTGGTGACAGTGGTAACAGTGGTTTGTCCGTCTTTCTGACAGCAGGCTGTATCTCATGTTTGCCGCTATAACAACAAATGGGAGTATTTGTTGTTATAGTGGCATTACTACGATGGTACGGACACATGCACGAGGCCGACTCGCACTTGACCAGATTTTATAAGTCTAATTATTTATTAATGTAGTTCGTTGAAAGGATTTACGACTCATAATCAAATAAATCAACAGCAACTTGATATTACACATAATATTTTCAGTAATGTTTTAATTAAATAATCGTAAATATTAGGTACACACCGAAACTGTCTAGCTTATAATTAAAAAGGTACAATACACCCACGTTTAGCGAAACTAAATAGTCGTATAATTCAGTAATAAAAGAAAACATCGTCGGTGTATGTGAGTCTATTTGTGAATATATGGACCATTTCGTACCTTTTATTTTTGGTTATTGCTGGCAACACCTTGGTGTAGAGGAAATACTTATTCTTTATTCATAATGTAATCCAACACGAACATTTCGTGTTGAATTCGATAAAATTTGAAATCTAGTAATATCACAGAACATAAAAAACAGTAGAAGTCGCATGTGGGCGGGGCGCGCGTACCCCGAGCTTTGCGCTGTTCCGCAAAGTGTTTCGCCCGCGCACACGCCACGCACATCAGTCTAGATAGAAGCGTCACAGAGACAATAACTTTAAAAAAATATACTAAAATGCCTTACTTATTGTGCTGTTCTCGAGTGTAAAAACGATAGTAGAACCAAAAATGTATCAAATGGCGGTATATCATATCATCGAGAAGTCTTAATTTACTTTATTTCGATTAAAATTTGAAAAACATTATTTTATTAAACAAGACAAGAACAAATAGACTTTATTGTTTAAAGCACAGGGTCTACTTTCTTTTAAACTCAAACATATTATTCTCGAAGATTCCAACTACGCACATGTCACAGTCCGCTACTCAATTAGAGATTGAGGTTATCGATAGTGAGTTATCGATATTTTAAACTTACAATGTTCTATGATGTATCCGCGAAAAATTAACCGTGCCTGCGATTTTTTTATGATTCTGTTTTAGGAATAGGTAGTATTTCCATGAAATGTTAAAACCTTTTTGTTTAATTTTCCTTATCCAGGTCTGAAATAAGTTTAAAACATGGTTAAATATGGGGAATCTATTCGTAATATTCAAATTGAGAAAAGGTTTATCGACCTTAGGTCATTCACAAAGTCTCGAATCTATAAATATTTGGTTTCGTATTATTTTATGGCTTCAGATTTCCTAAGGATCCAGACAGAAAAAAAAATAGAACAGTAGTAACAGAACAATAAATTCTTAATTATTCTTTCTATATATCATAAGCATTATTATAAATTTATAACACTTGATTTCAAACATAAGTACTTATTTCATTTTGAAATTTTAAAATATTTATCGAATCCTGTATTTTATTTAAAATAAAACACAATGTCGATAAATAAGGCAACGGCAGTGTTACAACCCTAAAACAGGACGAATAGCAAACAAATAGTAATGAGCTCGTTACGGAAATATCAATCATATTACTAAAGAAATAAAGTTTTATTAAATGCATTTAGAGTAGTGACATCTAGCGGTGAGTAGCAGAACTTGCTTGTGAAACTATTCCCTATGATCTAATACGTAAACAGATTAGATAATAAACCACTTTATCCACATATGCTTAAGGTTTATTTTCAAATAATCGTAAACTAATCTAATACTTACTTTCATTCATTATTAAATAACCAATCACACCACGCTTTTTTTAGTGTTACGAAATACAATTAACCTGTTTATGTGTTAGTTTGGGGTACGCTGGTTCCGATACTAATAAAGCGCCATGCGATTTCTACTGTTTTTTATGTTCTGTGAGTAATATACATCTCTATTCCTGAAAGTTCGAAACCTCATAGCAAGGTTGCATAAAGGACGAATGCCAGAGTGATATTTCTCGACAGCATGTAAAACCAAGTCAAAGGCCTATGGGCGGCATGAAAACTCTTACACTAGGCACTAACCACTCGATAAAGTAAGATAGATATTACGAAACCTGACTTGTACCTACAGGTAATTGTTTTTGAAAATAATTTATCAGTAAACAGTAATTAACTTACCTCTGACAAACGTTCTGCTGCTTGTTCAAGATACAGGAGTAGAAATCAAAATGCATTACACGAAGACCACTCCATTCAAATATTTCTAAAGAACTTAAATATTTAAGGCGCTTAGACGAGCTAAATTAGCAACTCTATTTGTGGTGGTTCAAACTTCGTTTGAAATGCTGTTAGAATAAAGTTCTGCCAAAAATTCAAAATGATCGCATGCATATTAGTATGTTTTTTATTGTTTGAAAGATATTTTTAGAGGTAAGTTCGTGATTTCTTTTTATCGAGCCAAATTAATTGTATTATGTTTTCAAAACAGTATCATGCTAGCATATATATCCTGAAGAATATCATACCTATATTTTTCTGGTCTTGTTTATAACAGTGAATCATATACTTTTAGTAATTATAAAACTCGCGTTAACTCGTGTAATCGCCTTAATACAACAATCTATTCTTAGTTCTTACCAAGTGAATCAGTACAAACTGGGTTGTGGAGTTCAGATAGTTGACCTATCTGAACTCCATGTAAAATACTGTATTCAGCTGCATGCGGTTAGACTGGAAGCCGACCCCAACATAGTTGGGAAAAAGCTAGGCAAATGATGAATATTGTTCGTAGTTCTACACAAGGAACTGAAAACACAGTAATTTAAAGTACTTATTTTGAAGTTAGTTTCTGTTGTTACGAGAACAGTAGTTTTACTAATCTAATCATCCTTTTCAATGATTAATGACTAAGACATAAATCAGTTGATATGATAAATGAGATCAGGTTATAAAAGGTGGAATTTTTCAATGCCACCTGGAGGGAAAGTACTCGAAATACTGAAGATAGCAAATTTTACCCAAAAAAAAACATTCTTTTATTTTTTTAAATGTTCGAAAAAATAACATCCTGTACTTTTAGGCAGACTTCCTCAGAACAAAAATCTTCGTATTGGTCTCTCACCTAAAGACGAGGATGTATATGTATACGTATGTATGTGGGCGACAAGCAAAATTTAGCCACACTCTACAGGTCGCAATTATGAACCGATTGCTTTCAAACTTCGCCAAAAAATCGAAAAGGTCAAAACTTAGGTTAAGTACGTGAATGAGCGGAATTCGTCCACGGGGGAGGCGGGGGGCGGTTCTTTTAAAATCAGTTCCAATCAGCTCAACTTTTTTCCTATGGAAAATTTTTGAACCGTTTTACATTTTATCATTCCGAGAAAAATGCGGATAACTATTAAATTGAAACTTTTTTGATGCAACCCCTAAATTGGGGAGGGGGTTGAAATTGCCAAAATTTTTGCGAAAAAAAAAACATCTCCAAAACGATAAACATCAGGCGTCGCAAATATTTTTTTTTAAAAGCAAATCGTTGTTTACTTTACAATATTTAGTGACAATTAACATTATTTTTTAATGCGAGCGTAGCGAGCGCGCGCCACGGTATTGTAGTTGGTTTTAATTTTAAAATTTGCCTTTGCCTCGAAAACGGTGCGTTCCATTGCAAAAATAATGAAAAATTGGCCTCTTTAATGACCACCCTGAAAAATAGAATATAAATTTACAATTGTAAATATGGGTGAATCCTTCTTCGAAATCTACCTCCTCCTCTTGTGGCTCGCCGAAGTGATTTTTTTACATCAATCGGGTTTCTTAGAGAGATTTGATCCATATGATTGACCCTATCAATGATGTCAAAAAGGTACAGAATCTGATATATTATTATTTTTGAAGGTCGTAACTTTTCTTTAAATATCTCCATATCCCGTTTACTGTTAAATGCGTCCATTAGCCCAATGTTTCAAGTGCGTTACATTAAGTTTTACCGTAAAACGTGATTTTTCGCTTCGTGGGGTACGTTTATACCCTGTATAGTTTGAGTTGTATACGTTTCTTCTTTAGTACGTGCATGCAGCAGACGTGCGATAATGTTGAGCACAGCTGCTAAGCTCTTCAGCGGAGCGGTCATGTGCGCGAATATTGAGCTAATCTCCTAAGTGCGCTTTGCGCCGGTTACTGAGGTGCGGGGCAAATTGATTAGCTGTAATAGCACAACGGTATGTTTTCATGTAATTGATTGTTAGGAACTGAATCTGGATTCATTTGATAGATTATAATTGCCCAAATATTGGCGTCAATGATGAAATTAAAAAAAGAACAGCCATGCATCCCGTATGTTCACATCTACTTAATAAAATTTCTAAAGTCATCCATTAAATCCCTGATCAACAACATAATAGCCAATGTGCAAACATTAAGGAATAATTTCAGTAGATTTATCCCCTGAAGGGACGCTTGGCTATTCTTATAAGCGGAATTCAAAGCAACAATGGGTTCAGTTGAATCCAAATGAAACAATCTGATGACTGCATTTTCACGGTCAGGCCGTATCACCTAACTTACGGCAATAATAAGCTAAATATCAACTTCTAGATTAGAATTTAAAGATTCAGAACCATGTTTCATTCACTTCGAAACTCAATTTAAAAAAAAAAACAAACGAAAGAGTATTTCACTTGTGCACTATAATCTTAATTCTATTGCCATAACAAGCAGCTATCACAGCCAAGTTCATCACGTACTAAGAACCAACCAGTACAGACAGAAAATTAAGTACGAAAATCGTAACTACTTAAGCTAAGATAAGCGTTCTTAAGGCCTGCGCAGATGAGGGATTTTTTTGTAGCGGTAACATTTTAATCCGTCACAACTGTATAGAATAACGCACACGAGTGACCAAAAGTATTGTCAACTAGCTTTTACCTGCAGCTTAGCTCGGTTTTCTCTCTCTATTCGGGTTCTCTACTTGATGATACTCCGTGATTGGTGTTGGTATCCCCATTGTAATAAAATATATTGTCACTGCGCTCTATTGTATTTTCGCCTTCTCGTCTTACTTCCGCTAGGCCTATGATGCCCTAATTGACATGTTCTAGGGCATTTTCTATTTCTAAAAGTCGTTCCTCGGTTCGTAAAGTTCGTACGTTGAAAGTTATAATTCTCAATGTATTCGTGTCATTTTTGCTAGCCGGAGTCGTTTGGCAGTAGACAAGCCCCAGCTCCAGGGTGCACCTGCGTACTGCCAATAGGCGTGCACTGACTGGAGCTGCCGAGCACTGGGGGATTGGCCTTAGTTGTGTCGTTCAAGTTTTGAGAAGGGGTTTAGACAAATTAACCCACCACGCTTGCCTAATGCGGGTTGGTGGGTCCGCAGTAGACCACCTGACTGGGTCTTTGGGCGCCGCCGTTGACGTACGTGACGCTCATCCGCCACCGCCCGTAATCGTCATCCTGCACTGATGTCGACTGTTCTATCTAGACCTCTAGGAAATACTTTTCCGAGCTCAAAGATAGCCTAGTGTAGTGTGAAGTTATTAGTTAGAATAATATATTAATGTTGGGTGTTGGTGCATGTAGGATGTTAGTTACCAACCACCTACACCGTCCCTTAGTCGGCTCTTACGACACCCATGGGAGGAAAGGGGTTGGTCTATTCTAGGCACACACTTAAAAACAAAAATCGGGTATTTTCATTCTCCACGGACGAAACTCCGTCATCTGCGCAAGCCTTAAGCGTCCTAACGAATGAAACACAGTGAGAGACGTAGCAGCACTGTTTGTATGCAAATTTTTATTTGCCAAGAGAGACAAAAAGTGGGGAACGATCTCGAGCCGGGTTTAGGTTGGTGACATAAAAATGTACGCGAATTACGAAGAGCCGTAGTTTCTGAGTAAATTTTTTCTTTGTTGTTTTGTGATTAGCTATTTTAATTTTCATTCTGGAGTGTTCGTTTGGAGCTTGATTATTTGGTTTTATTCTTAGCTTTAGTGAATTTTCTTAAAGTTACAGTAAGAAACGCTACCGACTCGTGATACAAAGAAGTGAGAACCCTATGGTGTTTCCATAGGGTTGGGACTGACGAAACCGTCTGTTTGCCCCAGACAGAGGGATGGAGCGACGGGAGGGGGTTTCCACTTCGCTTTTGAAAGAACTTCGTCGCATTTCTTCCTTTAGATCGTTTTAACAATTTAGTTTTAGGAAACACTGTTTAAACAATTTGATATAGGTATTGCATTGCGATTTGACAGAAACCCAATTATTTGGTTCACACCTTCGTGTATTCGGGGCAACTGCTTAGATAATTCTAAGCATTAACTAAGCCAGGTCGGTT
Source organism: Xestia ashworthii (assembly GCA_950022955.1). Classification (NCBI taxonomy): domain Eukaryota; kingdom Metazoa; phylum Arthropoda; class Insecta; order Lepidoptera; family Noctuidae; genus Xestia; species Xestia ashworthii. Next base: position 23,329,332 of record OX465558.1, on the reverse strand, counting down.
CGTGTTCGAGGCTGGCTCAGGTACGCAATAATACGAGCTATGCGTAAACATAGCGTGTCGCGATCAAAGCACAGATAGGCAGAACGCAACGTTTCCTATGCCGCATTCTTGGGTTTATCCTGTCTGATAGACTTATAATAAAATAAGTTCTTTAGTGTGTTTGGAAGTAAGTTCCTTGAGGGAATTATAATTTTGCCCTTTTTTTGTACTTTTTGTTTTGTTTTTCCCCTTGTGACCTGTAATAGGTTCTCAGTCCATTTAAAATTCTGTCTACAATTTTAGGCACGTTAAAAGAAAAGTGATTACAGTAATTTATGTTACATCAAGAAAAAGATCTTAACAATCCCCTAAGAAACGAGTTCCTAGTTTTTTTTTTTTTATATTGTAGGTACTAACTTTTGAATATTAATACAGGTTTAGTATTTTATCACAGTACTGACATTGTAAAACATGGAAATTGAACTATAATAAAATAATAACACGCCTGTGTTTTTACCAAAGGGTTAGGTAGAGGTGTATTCATAAATATCTACACCCACTTTTCGCAGTTATGTCTAAGTGCAATGTAATAGGGGGCGAGCCTATTACCATCAGCTGGGCACAAAATAAGACTCCGTGGCTTCTATTAAGAAATTCTTAAAGGAAAAACTCAATAACACTTACTCGACCAGCCCGCGTAGCATGACCACCGTAGACACGACAGAGAGTCGACAAACCTTTTGTTCATCTGTCATTTTGTCGATTCAATGACAGATGAACAAAAGATTTGTCGACTCTCTTTCGTTTCTCCGGTGGTCATGCTAAGCGGGCTGGAAAACAAACCCAGGACTTCATGAGCAGCAGCTCTATTCTATTCTATTCTATCAACGAAATAGTCTCAAATCTTCAGAATCTTAGAGGCACCATCGTAGACCCAGTTTGTTTAATTTTCCTTTCATACAACCTAACAAAGGAACGAGGAAGACTACGATGAACACATCTCCCTGACGGCTCCCCTTACATCATAATACAGTATTAAGGATGTAGTTTCAAGTGACATGGAAGCTTAGGTACTCAAAACTTAATAGAAATTCTATCTACCCACGTGAGCTGTGTTTTGTGGGCGTAATACGCGTTACAGATCGTTTATACTATGTTTATTTCGTGACGGTTTTCTTAACATTACAAGATTGGATCATCATCCAAGTCATGGAGGTTAGAGGAAAAAAGGATATATGTAGTATATCAACTATCTGGTGTCCACGACACAAGCCTTGCTTACTGTGGCACTAGATGGCGCTGTGTGTAAATGTCCAGCGATATTTATTGTTCAAGGGGCTCGTGGCTAAATAACATCTACACGGTTTGACCCATCCCGTTCTATCAATCAGTCTTACCAAGGGGTTTGTTTCGTATTTCCCAGTACTAACTGGGTTGTGGAGGTCAGATAGGCAGTTGCTCCATGTGAAATACTGGTATTCAGCTGCAACCGGTTCGACTGGAAGCCGACCCCAACATAGTTGGGAAAAGGCTCGGCAGATGATGATGATGACGGTTCGACCCCCACGGTTCGGTCCATTTAAGCATACCGTGTTCGGCTTGTGAAATGATGACCATTTTTTTAGCCATTCTTGGAAACGCTTGAAATCTGGATGCTAGTTGGAAAGTGAAAGTCAGATAGGTAGGCGTTTCCTGTAACATCTGATATTCAGGTGCATCCAGTTAAAATGGGTGCTGACCAGAACTTAGAGTTGAAAAAAAAGGGTCCATAGGTGTGTTTTCTATGTGGTTTCTAGCTTGTTACTTTCAGTCGTGACGACTAAAAATCAATTTCGTTGTTTTTGTGAATAGACTGTTCCGCAATAACATAAGCTCACGACTCTTACGATAAGAGAACTAAGTATCTGTTTTCATAACGCAGTGGAAACACTCTCCAATAAAAATAGGTTTTCAGATTTCCTGTCTCGTTGACCAAGTCATCATCATCTACCTAGCCTTTTCCCAACTATGTTGGGGTTGGCTTCCAGTCTAACCGGCTTAACGTGCTTTCCTAGGCACGGAGGAAACTCGGTATGTAAGGGTGGTCAGACCTCGTTGACTAAGTGATAATAAAATAAAAAACAAAACAGTTGTATGTTAACTCGGTATAGGAAAAAACAGCTCATTTCTTTAATCGCCATCGCTGTCGCTCATGACTATGTCCGCACCTTTACCACTGAGCTGCAGATAATCTTAATCGCGTCGCGTTCTCTCTGTAATAAAGTAGTCGTAACTTAGCTACTCAGATCCATGCAGACTGACTGATCTACTGCAGTTTATCTCAAAATTATAGCGAGATTTATGTGTGTTAGAGATTGCTTAGAAGACATCTTGTCTGTGGTAAAGATCTTCTTTCTGGTGTCAGAGTTTTCCTCTTGGCCATTGGCCTCTGTCTTGGCTTTATATGACGGCGTCGTGTGATAAAGATAAGAAGAACTAAAACTGCAGTTTAAAAATCATTGTAACTACTTGTTGTGAAATGAAAAGTAACATTATGCAGTACCATGGATACTGACCGGCTACGAGTTTTACGTGCTACGAAAAGTGTACATGACGGTCACGCAAGTTCCATGATTATTTGTTCACTCAAAAAGTGCTCAACGCGACTACAGATGTTTCACTTCAAAAATACTTTTACACCTGAATTCGTTTTCGTTGCACAATTTCCGACCTACACAAGCGAAGCCGAAACCAAATGCTATTAATAAATAAACAACAACAAAACAACTTCCCTAATTAATCCCTAAACTTAAAACCCCAAAATATTTGATCCTTCAACAAAAAATCTATTATATAAAACTACGCTCATTAACTGAACCCGATTGGTTTTAGAACTAGTTTATTTTAGAGTCCAAAGTGAAGGCGATCGGAAATTCCGAACTTGTCGAAATTGGAATAGTTGGGAGTCCGGAGCCCCCAAATGTTGGGCGACACGCCTACTGGGGAGATCATTATCATATTGAATTACGTTGTGTTTTACACGCAGATTAATGGAAACCCTTTTTAATTGGGGATTTGGAATTGGCTTATTACGAATTAGATTTCCTGAAGATCTTATCGTACATTTACTAACGTACTTTTTTACACGACTGCCCAAAAAGAGGAGTGTTATGTTTTCAGGGTTCATGTATGTATTATTAATAATTAAAAGAGTTTTATAAACAAATTAAAGCAGTTTTACAAAATAAAATACACTGGAAACACTTTTGCCGCGAAATCGTACAAATGTCAAGAGCGAAAAATTAGTGATGTTCCACATAGCGTCCTCATGTAGTGTTGTGCTGTATCGATTGAGTAGGTTTTCGGTTTTCTTCCGTCTAACAATATGTATGTATGTTTGTGAGTTTCTTTATTACACCATAACTTCTAAACGCCTAAACCGATTTCGATGTACGTAACTTGGCACACAAAATAGGCTAGTGAAAACAAAAACATTTTTTTGGATACTGCAATATGGGTATCAAATTAAACGGCTCATCATGTGGATTTTAAAATTTTATAATGCCATGTACACATTTGAATAAAAAAAGTGATTTACCATATTTACTACTTATACAAGATACGCTCGGATGATTAAGTAAGTTTGTGAACTTTAAAATAATAAGTGTGAACCAAAATAAATAAAATGCAAAATTCTCCATCTTATTGTAATCGTACAAAACTAAAAAGTCTAAAATAAAAAAAAATTATGAAAAGAATTAAGAAAACCCGACTGTATAAAAAAAAAGTACTAAGTAATAACTTTAAATATAAAATATTTACAGAAAGTACCTTTCTTTAAAGGCACTTCTAGGTCATTTTTATTTATGTGAATGTGCTATACAAGGTGTTAACAGACACCGACAACCACGTTATTTACGTCAAACTAAATAACTCTATGCAAAATTGTCACATTCAATCACTGTTATGTCAAATCTCTGTTTATGGTGACTTTTGGGACTCAACGTAACACGCTCAATACATTGTGCTGATAGATGCATTGAATAGTACATGGGCCATGAAGGTACTTCAAAGAAAGTTTTAGCACAAATAGTACTTAATAAATCCTTGTGTTTAAGTTGGAAACTCCTATTATCTCCGTAACTAGAATGTTCCTAGATATAGTCCAGAACAAAAAAATAACGCAATGGCGGAGAGAACAAGTGCCTTTTGGCTCCGTAATGGGTCATTTTACGCCCTTTATATGTTTGAAAAAGTGACGAATTCTTTTTGAAACTGTCTACCTTCGTAGAACTAAAAGTTTACAATATTTAAAGGATCTATTAGCACTCGAAAGGCGCTGAACGGGAGGCGTTGTTGGATAACATTTCATTTTGAGAAATTGTTTTGTTGATCGCAGAGGAGGTGACAATCTGAACGTGTTCGCAGTGCAAAAAAGGTCAGCAACTGCAAAAGAAAGCGCGGTGATGGAGAAACGGGAAGCTTTAGTCCAGCAGTCAGACACGACATAGTCCAGTAAAAAAAATGTATTCAATAATAACACAACACAGAAAATGGCGGTGTAGATTCTGTTTGTAAAACCGTACTATTAGGATCACAAGCTTTGTGCGCATTTTCATTAGGGTTCTGTACAAAAGGGTAAAAAGGGGACCCTATTACTAAGACTTCACTGTCCGTTTGTCCGTCTGTCCATCACCAGGCTGTATCTGGTATCTGGTATGACGGTGGTAGTCTGGTGGCTGTATCATGAACCGTGATAGCTAGACAGTTGAAATTTTCACGAGATAATGTAAATACATTATCTCGTGAAACAGAAATCTGTTGCCGATATAAGAACAAATACTAAAATTATAATAAAATCATTATTTAAGGGGGGCTCCCATACAACAAACATGTTTTTTCTGCCGTTTCGTCTAATTTTGTGTAATGGTAATAATGGTACGGAACCCTTCGTGCGTGAATCCGACTCGCACTTGGCCGGTTCATAAACTACTATGTCACAAAAACGACTGCGATTCATCATCCATCATTTTATACAAAACACGCTACACTAAACCCCGCATACATATAAACTACACGTCCATAACTCACAGATTACCACTCCCATTTATATTAAGGTTACAACCCGTACATCAAATGTCAATTGTCAGATTACTACCATACCGGCGCAGCACCGAAAGTGATTGAGCCCAATTCAACTAAACGCGCCTCCATATTCAATAACTGAAGCTATTGTTGCAATATCAGTCAGCTGCTCGGAATTGTATTATGTCAATATGGATATCGGGTTATCTGGAGATATAGGTCATGTAGTAATTCCATTATCGAGTTAACTGTGGATTACAGTGGTTGCGTGGATGGATTAATTTATAATAGCAGCCTGTGGCCGTGTCAGTACAGGGCTAAGGCATTTTCTTGTCTGACTTCTTCTTGATAAGGCTGATGTTCCAGGGTAGCCCGCGTGCCGTGTCGACGGCGCATTCGTGTTCCACGCGCGCCTCAAAGAGATGTTAGCATAAAGGGAGGGGACCGCAAGAGCCGAAGCCTGCCGGGGTTGCGGGCCTGTTCGAAAGAGATACCGCGGCCCCGGAACGTAAATGGCGAGGAAGGAACATGGATGGTTTTTAGTCAGTAAAAGTCTGACACTCCCTCTCGCTCCGCCCAGAGTGGGTCCTTTGATGATTTCCCATCCGAAATAAAAAGGGTAGCCCGGGTAACTCAAATTTTCTGTTTTATGTTCATTCAAATATTGCTCGCGGCTGTAAGACGTAGGTATCTAGTTACAGAATTATAATCATCAATACAATCTTCCAAGTTCATAAAGGTCTAGGAACTGCTTTTTCAAGGTCAAACTCATTTCTAGACCTTTACTAGACTTGGAGAGTTGGCTTTCCTGGTGCTAAACTATAATTATTTCGTAAATAAGTTTTTCTTTTTGTATACCTTGCATTTTACTATATCATTTTGTTTTAACTATATCATTTCAGTGTGTTGTGCTATGTCTTTTGTGTGCACTAAATAAATGATTTATCTATCTATCTATCTATAAACACAGATCTTGGTTTTTAGGGTTCCGTATGCGAAGGGTAACCAACGGGACCCTATTACTAAGCCTCCGCTGTCCATCCGTCCGTCTGTCTGTCAGCGAGCTGTATCTTATAATCCGTGGTAGGCAGAGAGTTGATTTTTTTCCATAATGTCTATTTATTTTGCTGCTAATAAACATAAATTAAATCGGAACCCTTCATGCGTTAATCCGACTGGCACTTGGCCGGTTTTTTAAGTTATTTTCCAGGTGTTAAGCAGAACTTATCAAGAGGTTTTAGGATTTTATATTTCACACGATACTGGAGAAAAGATTTTCAATGTAAAGTAATAAGAAAGTGCAAAACGAAAAAGAAATACATTTTGTGCTTTACAAATAGCATTACAAGAGTAAGCTGTTTTATGTATCTTTCTCTTAAGGATTTCTTAAGAGAGTCGGTTAAGACTTGACTCTAATTTGCCTTTCCAGAATAGTGAGAAAATACCGCAACTTACCCAGTTCACAGTCTCTGACTACCAAACGATTTTAATACAATCCCTTGTAATATTTCCAGTAGTGATTTCAATAATTTTCAGCAGACTACAAAGCATATAACATGAAATTCAAAATTAACTTGTAAAATAAATTTTCTGTTATTTCCTTCACCTCTTATTTTGTTACAGAAATTAACACAAACACAATTCATTTACTAAAGTAGAACATTTTGTGAAAATAATATTCTCGAAACTTGAGTAGAAAATAAATGCAGAACTGTCATTCTGTTACACTCTAGTGAATTCAAGGCTTTAGAGAGCGCTATTTTATGACGTGTGTTACGTAAATATGCACCTTTTGTTTCCGCATGTCTTTTCAAAAAGGCAGTAAAAGCATATTTTATAACCAAATAAAATTATGAGAATTTATCGTTATTTTTCCCTCATTCCAATTTACTTAAGTCATCGTCAATATTTTTTTAGCCATATAAACTTTTACACTGCCCATTTTTTTTGGCCTTTCTCTACTTCATTCCACCTTCACACTCAAAACTTTCCTTAAGTCATTTTCCGTAATGAGTCGATGAAAAATATTTTTAACGTCATATGCTCGATTTCAAATTGGTTTGTTGCCACCGCAAAATGATGCAATACTGGTTTCCGCCACCAACTTCGCCCACGTGTTGTTTGATAACTGTCCCATGGGACCTTACTATCAGGTTAAAAAATATCCAGGTTATAAACTATCTGTGTGCAAAATTTCATCCAAATCCGTTGAGTAGTTTTTGCGTGAAAGAGTAACATACATCTAACAACACAAACCAACTCACAAACTTTCGCATTTAAAATATTAGTAGGATAGGATAGTAGGATTTATCTCACTAGTAAATAAAACAACACACCTATCTTTGCACCAGTCACCTTGACCTACTTTAACTGAACCGCAAAACTCGCAACCAAATTAATTTCTCTGCACCCACGAGGTCTCCAATTATGATTATCTAGAATGCAATTTCGGTAAAAGATACCTTCCCACTTTGTTACCGAATAAAGCAACCAAAAACGTCGCTGTCGTTCTCAATTACGCTCTAATGAACATGTAGCTGTAGGGAGTCTTATTTTATGACGTTCACTCGGTATTTTTATGTTACGTATGTTTTTTTTCCAGAAATATAAATACATAAATGTATTCTGGAAACGATTTTCTAAGGAGTTTTTTGTTAATAATGAACGTGGAAAGTATTACTTTAGTAACATGGCCACCTTAATGAATAAAATTTGTACATTATAAATGTACAAATCTCTGTACATGTCTTTTTATTGCTTAGATCAGTTTTCACGACTTTACAACTGAATAGAAATGACATTTCGCACACGGTCTTGATACTTTAATACGTTCCCGGGAATACGTTTCCGTGTTTTTTTTCAGTTGTTTTAGAAAAAAAACTAGATACCTAATGTTATTTTAGTACGGTACAACTAATCTTTTTAAACCAGTCTATCAGTTTGTTGTCCACCGCGCATGCAGGTCATAACTACTAACCAGAATTTGACTTAGGTATCAGTGTTGAACGTTCTATCGTCAATTGATTGATTACTAATCACGAAAATGGATCTCTAGATGATCAAAGCAACACCACTTGCCAATAATTGACACAGTATGAAGTGTGTAGTCATTCTTCCAAGAGACCAAACACCTCCGTGAAGATGTTCTTGGCTGTTTTGTGATTTTTGTTTAATAATAATGACAATAATATACAAAATGTAGCAACAATGGCGTGATAACACATGCAAGTTTCCAAAGCAACATTTTCAATCAACGAAAAGGTAGTAAGTTTTATCAACTTATTTTTAGTTTCGATGATTGATCGAAAACGAAACGATTCAGTGAACTCAAAACCTTAAAATATGGAATGACGTACCTACTACGCAAATACAAGGGTTCATATAACTAGATTTAATTGAAACTAAAACACAGTTAGCACTGAGTTGCGTGTGTTAATTAGCAGGTATGACATTTGCTACAGTACACTTAGCTCTTAGTGCAGGTTGATTTAAAAATGAAAGGTGCAATTTCGCTCAATTTAGAAATGTATAATTAATTTTTGCATTGATTAAATTTTACACTTTAGTAAGTCCGAATCTTAACATTAGTTTACGATGTGCGACAGTACCACCGCGTTACTTCAACATTTATTTTATTCAGAAAACAGTCGTTTGTTATTTCAGTTTGTAGCGAACATGGGAATGTGTGGGAATTCTTTCATTGATATTCATAACGGTTGTTAGGAAAGGAAATACATTGACGTGTTATTGAATGTTACGTTTTATTGCACAGCTATTGTATGGTTGCGTGCGTGTGAAACTGTTTACGATGAGGTGATTTTAAGCATACCTAATAGAGAGTTGGGGAAAATGTTAACAGCTTTGATATCATCATGGTCGATTGGTTTTGATGCATAATTACATACAGGGTCTAAACAACCTCATCACGAAACCTTCTGTACATTAAACTAAGTAACTTTACGCAAAAAATTGTGCTGGGAAACGACTTTTTTTGGGGTAAAAAATCATGCTTTGTTTTAGAACTCAATATAACGCACTCAAAACATTGTGCTGATGGATAAATTGAATAGGACGGGGGTCGTGGAGGTGTTTAAACTGTCAAAAAGTTGTAACTTTGACCCCTTATATCTACGTAACTGGAAGTTTACCAGGTATGGTGTTAAACGGGGAGAACGAGTTCGTTGAGAGGTTTTTTATACTCTTTTGTTGGGGCACAACCTCCTCTCTATGATAGATACTGGACTTTAATCCAACAGGCTGACCGTGCTGGTTGGTAGACCTCATATGTGAGAAACTTGTAACTCGTAAGTTAGAGCCGTTAACTTTGTAGATTTTGAAGATATTAATTAGAGGCTAAGAGATCCACTAAGAAAGTAAAAGCTGTGTGTTTTTAAAATAGTTAATAAAACATAAGAGATTTTGATTAAGCACAGAAACATTTAATTTGAGCCAGTTCTCGAGCTCAATAAAATTATCGATAGAAGTACTCCTGTGAAGTTTCGAATAAAACAGTCAATAATAATAACGAATTTTGTTTTCCCGTACATACTTTCGACTCCCGTGTCACCCCTTTGGTAAAATTTTGAAAAATCCTTTTTTAGTGGACCATTAGACCTCATAAGAAATCTACGCGTGCTAAATTTAGAATCTCTTGACCTAGGTTTGGGCCATGAGTTGATTTTCAGACTTTGTCACCCCGTTTCTCCCTCTTAGGAGTTGAATTCTGAAAAAATTGAAACCTGGTTCTACTCATTTATCAATAAGAGTAATCCTGTGAAGTTTCGAATCTAATCTTGTTCCCCATATAAACTTTGAAGCCCCGTTTCATCCACTTAGGAGGTGAATCTTTGATAAATCTTTTGTTAGTGCGTTCCTATACCACATAAGGAACCAACTTGCCCAATTTGGATTCATTAGACCTAGCGGTTTGGGCTGTGCATTGTTTTTTAGACTTTGTCACACCATTTTCCCTTCTTAGGGGTTGAATTCTGAAAAAAAAACCTGAAACCCGTTTCTACTAATTTATGAAAAAGAGTACTCCTGTGAAGTTTCGATTAGAATAGTCGAACTAATCTTGTTTCCCCATACAAACTTTGGAGCCCTGTTTCGCCCCCTAAGAGGGTGTATTTTGAAAAATCCTTTCATAGTGCACCTCTAGACTGCAAAAGGAACCTACTTGCTAAATTTGGTATCTGTAGACCCAGCGGTTTGGGCTGTGCGTTGATATATCACCCAGTCATTCAGTCTGTCAGTTTACCATTTTTTTAACATTTCTTAATACAGCTGTAGTTTCTTCATTGTTGTAGTAACAATCTGTTTTTCTTTTGAATTTGCTATAACATCTGATGTTCCATTAAAATCAATAATAAGAAACAAACAGGAAAATCGTTATTTTATCTCATATTACTAATATATTAACTTGATGTTAATAAAAACATTGTTTATGTATGCAAACAAAGGATGTATTGTTTTATTACATTTATATTAGAGTAAACAGAACCAGATAGACATAAAAATAAAATATTATGTGGTATGTACTGACTATTACCCGCGATTTCACTCATGAAATGGTCAGAATATACCTTACTACACTCGAGGGTAATGTAGCGTCCCACTTGTAAAATAACCGTCAGAATTGGAACAGGATTTCCAAACCACCTTATCGAAACTTAGAAAATATATTAAACTTACAAAGTACGAGTAGAACTCTTTCTATTATTATGTTATGTTTATTTTTATGTTGTTATGTTATTTTGTGTATTTTATATATGGGCCTTAAGATGCCTGATAATAAAATGATTGATTGATTGATTAGTATAAAGGGTGTAAGAAACCTCTTCAATACAAAGGCACTTATTTTTCACGTCATTGCGATCATTTTTTTTCTGCACCATACCGGGAACCTTCTAAATTTCTAATTACTGAGATATTGGAGTTTTTAAAAACAAGTTTTTATTGCAAGATTTTTACTTAAAACACCAATACGTCCCCAGTACTATTCAATCCATCCATCAGCAAAGCGTTACATTGAGTTCCACCACAAAACATGATTTTTAACCCCAAAAAAAAGTTGTTTCCTAGCAATAATTTTTGCGTAGAGTTACATACTTTAATGTGCAGAATGCTTGGCTCACGGCATCGTGATGAGATTGTTTACAGCCTGTAGATATCCTACTATTTATATTTCAATACACCAACTGTATGAAAAGAGCCTTAGCGCGAGACGATATTTAAGAATGCTCAAGGTCATCTTTATTTCTATTTGTCTACACGCCATGAGTATAATAATAGAATTTTGACAATTATTTCATAATTGCTTCTGCCAGCGATTTTCGCCCGCATGAAGTTTGATAATTGTCTCATGGGATCTTAATACCGAGATAAAAATTATTCTGTTTTAATCTAGGTTATGAACTATCTGTGTTTAAAATTTTATCCAAATCCGTTCAATAGTTTTTACGTGAAAGTGTAACAACATCCAAAAATATCATCCATAGTCACTATACACATCCATAATTTCGCATTTATAAAATTACTAGGATTTTAAACGTCTGACTTTTTTGCTGTAAATCAATCTTTCCCAGTGATTGTTATGGTCAGTGGTTTGCGGTCTAGTTCCACGCTATAATACCTAACATACTAAATCTTAGCAATCTGAACTGGGTTAATACTAATATTGATTAAGATTGGTTTGCTATTGAAACATACATGTTTGTTCAGACTAAGTGATAATGTTGGTACATGTCTACTCAAGCAAAACTTCCATATATTCTTGTTATTGTATATATTATGTCAAAATCTTCCACAATTTGCTATTATTGTGTCAGAGTGAATATAACCGTACGATAAATTCTAAATATACATCAAATTTTTAAAATAGCTCTTCAGTCGCAAGCGGTACCTATTGTTGAACAGACGCAATACATCAAATTGTGTCTGTTATTTATTTATTTATGTGTTTATTTATTTATGTATTTATTAAATTCTATCTGGTTGTTTCGGAAGGGAAGCCGGCAAGAATCGGGTTCTTAGGTGCCTTCGGGCCTGCTGCAGAGTATGATCTTCTACGCTACATTACTGAGTTGAGCAGTATTATGGTGTTTTTTCATAAGGATTTGTCAGAAACAGCCAGTAGTCTACATTTGTGCCCATTTTCACGAGTCTTCAACATATTTTGCGACTTGTAAATGTACTAAAACGTTACGTTTTTATAATTCTTTTGAGAAAACACACGTGATGATATGATATTGCATTCAGTAGTTTACCCAATTAATGTGCTAATGGCATGTATTTAATGCGGCAACTAAGTAAAATGAATATAGGTTTTAAAAAAAAATAGAGCATATATAATGGGTTGGCAGCAAATAAGGAGTATCGTAATAAGTAATAGGTAGCATATTAATATATCAGTAATAAGCTCCGTTTTAATTTAAACTAGCATCAAGTTTTTCTTTTGGGAACTGAATTAATATCTAAGCGGAAACTTAATGGCGAAAATAAAATAGAAAATGGGCATTCATTACTTCTGGGTGGTTTAAAAAGAAATAACCACGAAGGGGATGGCGGGGTCTTTCAGACCCCGCCATCCCCTTCTAACCTAACCTGTCCGTGTCGGGGTGCCCCAAGTCCCGAGCTCGCTTCGCTCGCTCTTGCATCCTTAGTCAAATAAATAAATAAATAGTTGGTAATATATTATCTTTGCCACCCTACTAACATTATTAGTCGCCAAGTCATTATTTATAGCTCCTCGCCTAATATTTTATTTGACTGGTATAGTTTATTTGCTACCTAAACGCAGCTGCTAGTTTTTAGTTTTTATAACACCTTTAATTTTGAACCTTACATAATATAATAGTCGCGGAAATATTTAATCGCTGGCAAGTTATTTTATTTGTTGCAAACATTTAGTCGACTTTTAAGTTATTAGTCACTCGGAAAATAATAAGCTTTTAAAAATATTACTTAATCCTCTTTTGTATATAAAGCTGTATTAATATTTTTGTGGAAAAACCCTCACAATGGTTCGGTAATCTAGGGGTAACCTCGCGAGTGCTATTGTTTGCGAGCTGACTAGGTCACGCGGTACACCGTAGTGAATGGTCACCTTTATAAAAACAAAAAAAGAAAGAAAAAATAACGCACAATTTTACACTTGAATAATTTAAAATATTAATTTTGAAATGTAGAAATGAAAATGTTTCAATATAAGAATGTAAGACCTGCCGTTCTCGACGAGAATAGGTAGGCCTTTAATATAGCCACATTTTGCCAATAACTATGTTCAAGTCTTAAGCAATAAGTGGCACGCTTATTCCCATCATACATCAACATCATCTGCCTAGCCTTTTCCCAACTATGTTGGGGTCGGCTTCCAGTCTAACCGGATGCAGCTGAATACCAGAATTTTACATGGAGCGACTGCCTATCTGACTTCCACAACCCAGTTAATACTGGCAAATACGATACCACTTGGTAAGACTGGTGTCAGACTTTTGGGGCCACTGACTACCTGTAATGACTGTCAAAGATGGACAAATGACAGCCGGCACCAACGGCTTAACGTACTTTCCGAGGCACGGAGGAAACTTGGTATGTAAGGGTGGTCACCCATCCACAGACCAATCTAGGCAAGCATGGCTTAACCTAAAGATCGACCCGAGCGGCTGATATTATGTAGCCACGAGCTCCTCACCTATTTCCATCAATAGGCACAAATACAGACTCCAGGCTGCTACTGCGGGACTGTTCAAAAGAGATACCGCGGCCCCGGAACGTAAAGGGCGATGGATGGGTTTTAGTCAGTAAAAGTCTGACACTCCCTCCCGCTCCACCCAGAGTGGGAGAAGTTATTTGATGATTTGCCATCCGAAAAAATGGAAAACTCTAAACGTAAAAATTATAAAGCATGAATTTATTATTTTATTAGTATAGAAATGAAAATATCAAAGAAATCCAGTTATTATTTTTCCTTCCTACAAAATAAACTAAAGCATTATTTTTTTAATAAGCAAAGGCTTTTCCTCAAAAAATCATACTCGTACAAACATAATAATAATATTCAATGACACTATATTAGCAAAGTGCGCTAACAGTAATATCATCTTGAGCAATATTGATTCATACAAACAAACCATGGGAAGCTTCATACTCAGGCAAACTAATATCCCAAGCTTCGTCCATAACATGAGAGAGTTGGTGTACTAGAAACCGAACCGTAGATATACCCAAACCATACACATTTGAACTACTCCTCATCTATGTTCTCAACCACCCTGAAAATTTATCAAACGTATTCGCTTAAGGCTGATGCTCCAGGGTCTCCCGCAAAATTCAAATTTTCCAACTTTTTTTGCAATTTGCAGGGCATTGCCAAGTTATACGCTGATGAAAGCATCGTTCACGGCTGCAAGACATAATAATATGCAGTCACAGAATTATAATCATCGAAATCATCAACATAACCATAAAAGTCGAGGAACGACTTTGACCGTGAAAAATTCGTTCCTCGACTTTCATGAACTTGGAGGGCTGCACCGATGTTCTGATGACTACAATTTTGCAACCACATACGCCCCACAGCTGCGAACTTCCACACCGGAAGTGGAAGTTGGTGCAAATTGCAAAAAACCCAAGAAAATTTGAATTTCGCGGGCCACCCTGACGCTTTCACCTTAAGACGTCCCAAGGCATAATAACTGTGAGTGCACTGTAATTGGCAATCCGATGGCATTTATCGTCATTCATCACTTTCACTATCAGCAATGATAGCCTAGTGGTGTCACCGTCGGACTGCAAATTCATAGGTCCTGAGTTCGAACCCGAGACACGCACCTTTGATTATTGGGAACCCATGTGCTTTTTTAAAAAAAATCGCTTGCTTCAGTGAAGGTAAGAATCGCGAAGAAACTAAACCAGCATACATCAGAGATATTTTCTCGACAGCGTGCAAAGCAAAATCAGAGGGCTATGGGCGGGATAAAAACATAATTACTATAGTTACCTAGGCACTAACAACAGGAAAAAAAATCACCCACACTAAAAAAATTGATAGGATTTCATTTGTCTCATTTTTCTTTGGCCCCCTTAGTTGTATGAATAATCGGTAATGTTCTATTTTTTGCCAAAACTAGCTAATGCCTGCGTCTTCTTCCGCCTGAAGGTCGGACTTTATAACATAAGAACACTACCGCGATTAAAATGATCCTACCAGAATCTACAATCTGCCAAAATTTTACGAATTTCATCGTGCCGCTGCAGCATGAAAAGGTGAAACAAAATGGTAGATAGAGTAACCTGTGTGCTATTTGTATGGATCATAAAAATAACTTGCCTAACCAGTAACTACAAAGGCAATGTGGACTTTTCTCATTTTTATGGTAAAATGATTTTAAAAAGAATGCTACTTCAATAACCTCATCCTTTTTTATGAGTTGATTGAAAAGTGGTTACAATTCCGTATATCTTGATGTCTATTCTGAACGTTTTCAGCTTGAACAGGCAAATTCAGTCGTACGTTTCTCTCACTGTAGAAATAACAAAAATTGTGTCCCATTTGCGTGCAGGGCATAGGTAAAGCTGCTTACTTGTGGACAGGCGGCGTTGGCTCTTGATACACCATAGTGAATGGTTCCCTTAATAAAACTATTTTGAACCTATTCCTATTTTGAACATGGATCGAACTATGTACTCTCGGTTTTGAAGCATGCGAATGTTTTGTCATGAAACAAGATTTGTAATATCTATTCATTTTCGCCACTGCTTAGATTCCCTTTCTAGTAAATAAGTAATGTTTTGTATGTCCATGCGCATGCCATTCATGACAGCTTTATCATCATGCCAGTATCCCATGCCAATTCTCTTACATTCGCCATCTCAATTATAGTTTTTCAAATAGTAGTCCACCCATCGTTATAATTATCATCGTTCCCTTACCCTTTTAGTTTTCCACATTCAAACTTGCCAAGATTCAAGATATGAAAAGCTAATCACAAAAATTATATTTAATACTTATTTTTATTCTTAAAGGTAAATTGACTTCCCAATACTAAAACGAAGCCAGCGTAATGCTGCAGTTTCATAGAATTCCACGTAAAATGGAAAATCACAGGCAATTACTGCTAAAGGAAAAATCACGAGATCAAAGCTACGGGAAATCTTTGGATTTTATTATTATTTTCGATTAAATTAGAACTCCTTTCATGATTTTGTTTACCAATAACTCCGGGTAAGGAAATAAAATCTTCGAATTCAGTAGTCAGAAATAACTGATAAAAAGTCGAAATTATTTGTTTAGTTTGATTAACTTGTGTCCTTGCGTAAGCACAATCGCCTCCGTAAAAACTGGGCAGATTCGCAACTGGACAAATTGGTAACTGGTTAGATTCGAAACTGGACAGATTCGCAAGTGGACAGAATCGAAACTGGACAAAACCTACGTTCCCACTGCTGGGACATAGATCTCATTTCTATGCTCTCTCTATCTCATAAATATGGGGAGTAGTATGTACGAGTAGATGTCACATGTCTTCGATAATTTAGGTCAGGACATGCCAGCTTTCTCACGATTGTGAGACTAGTTAAACAATTTTGAGAGTAGTGAAACGAATTCGGCTATGGTTCAAAACCACGACCCACCAGCAATCCGTAAGTTTAGAACAATATTACTGGACCAACACCTTGGGAACGTAGGATGATATTCGAGTATAAAAATCTCACCTTGTGTTACGTAGTTACGCTGTGGTGTGACAGTCAGTCCTTCACATCACATCCGCACCAACGAACCGAACGGTGTGAAAGAAACCTACGCTCCGTTAATTAGAACAAAACGCTTCGGGCTAGTTTACAAATCGCGTTTTACGAAGGTTTTGTGATTCCTAGTGGAAATATATACTACTGATTATTATACTCTGATTTTTATTATTCATCTGTTTGTTGTAGACATTGAAGCTATTTGCCAAATATTATGAAATTAACGTTGCGGTTTTAGAGAAGATGTAGGGACAAAAATTTAATAGAATATGCTTAGGTGGTTTGGTCATGTAGGTAGGTTGAGTGGTTGAGTGAAGGGCGACTAACAAGGCAGATGTGAGTGGGAGGGGACGCTCTAGGAGAATAAACACTGGGCTTATTGATGAGGTCCTTCAGAAAGGTCAGGCGTCGTACTAGCAACCAGTGTGTGTGTGTGAATGTGCGAGTGCGACAAGTTGAAAGGAGTATGTAAGAATTGTAGCAAATGGCATTCTCTGGTTTTTGGCTAGGGATGGGAAAAAGGTCTCAGTTCTGGTATATGGATTCGACGGAGAGAGAGCAGTGGCAGATCACTGGTAGGTATCAGCTCCAACTAAGACATCGTAATTCGTGGCAACAGACCCAGACCATTATCACAAACCTCTAAACGTCAATCAGTCTTCTGAGCGTTGTTGCTAGTAAGACTGAAGGCCGCCTTATGGGGCACTTGTGAGCAGTGCACGTACTATTGTTGTCAGGTGTCTCCGTGAGGTGGCGTAGTTAAGATTTTTTTGTTATTGTTGTTGTCGTTATTGTGTTTTAGTCTATTATACTAACATTGGTTAAGGAATACTAACGATTCTATGCGTGAATAAAAGATAAATAAATAAATTGAATAAGTAAATAAAAGGTGTGGGAAAATAAAAAGACCAAAAATTCGAATTTGTAATTATGATGTTTAGCCGTTGATCTCTGCTGTCATTTGCATATCTTTGGCAGTCAGTGGCTTGAAAATCTGACAACCAGTCTTACCAAAGGATAGTATTACCCAGTATTGGGCTGTGGAGGTCAGATAAAATACTTGTTTTATCTGCATCCGGTTATACTGGAAGCCGACCCCAATCTAGCTGGGGAAAAGGCTAAACGAACCCACGTGGTCGATTATGGTCCACTCACTTTCCCAGAAGAGGCCGGAATTTCAGCATATTGGGAACTTATATTCAGAGTATGCTTATTGCTTAAGAGGCCTGCGGAGCATGCGTAGTTCATACAAACGTAATACCAAAATAATTTGTAAATCAAACATATTCTTAAGGTAGTCTGTATTTATTTCGATTGGATTACAAAGTATCTATGTTCCCAAATATATATTTTGAATGGAAAACGATATAAAGACGAGATGTAAGGAATTTAAAATGTATAAAGAAAACTTATTTTTCTCATAACTCTTGTTTAAATCAGTGTCCATTCAAAATATACATTTGGAAACCTAGATGTTTGTTAATCCAATCGAAATAAATACACACTACCTACCATAAGTATACAAAATTATTTTGGTATTACGTTTGTATGAAATACGCACGCTCCGCTGGCCCCTTAAGCAGTAGAACGAATGTTTCGTTCAACAGAGCTGCCTTCAGCCCCCGTAGTTTCAATGTCCTTTAAACAATATTAAACGAGGAAATTTGATCACCGTAATTAAATCTCGATTCGATCGTGTCGTCGGAACACGATATTTAAAACGAAACTCAAGCTAGATTAAAAAATGGACGGCCTATTTACTTTGTACATCAAACTGCGTAGCATTTATGTAGGCTTTTAATATTATTATAGGACATGTACGAATATAAAGGGTGTAAAACACCTCTTAACGAAGCCGAAAGGCACTTGTTCTCCCCATCATTGCGATAATTTTTTTGGACCATACGAGACATGGGGGGTCAAAGTTACAACTTTTTGACAAGTTTTTTTTTAAATACAAGTTTTTATTGTAAGATTTTGACTTTTAACACCTCCACGACCCCTGTACTATTCAATCCATCCATCAGCACAATGTTTTAAGTGAGTTCTACCACAAAACATGATTTATAACCTCAAAAAAAAAGTTGTTTCCCAGCAATAATTTTTGCGTAAAGTTCCTTAGTTTGATGTGCATAATGTTTGGTTAACGGCTTTGTGATGAGGTGGTTTACACCCTGTATGTTTTCAAATAGGCTCGTAGCTTCAAAGTTAAGCAGTGCTTGCCGAGGTCGGTCCAAGGATGGGTGACCATCATTACAAACCGAGTTCCCTTCGTCACAGCTTTCATTTGTAGGTCCAGTTACCACTGCGAATGAGTAATGAGCCGTAAAAGGCTAAGCGAAGCGGAAAACTTCGTTTTCATGAAATAGGTTTGCGTTTCTATAAAGAAAGAGTTAAGTCGTCTGATTCCCACAGCAAAAGAAAAATGAAACAAGAATGAGCAGAGTGAGCTCATTTTTACTCGTTTTGCCCTCTGAGTCATTTCCAATCGACTCTTTGTTGGTGGAAACACATGTAAGCAGTTTTCTCTTGCGAGATAAAAGAAGTCGTTCCGCTTGCAGTGGACACCAGGCTATAGATCTTTGGTAGATCCTAAAAGAGATACCGCGGCCCCGGAACGAGGTCAGTAAAAGTCTGACACTCACAAAAAAAAGATCTTTGGTAGATCATTACAGGTAGTCAGAAGCTCGGAAGTTTACCAACCGGTCCAACTAAGGTAGGTCGGATAGGAAGTCCCTTCATGTAAAATACTGGTCCTCAGCTGATTCCGGTTAGGTAGGAAGCTGACCCAAAGATGGTTGAGAAAAGGATACGCCGATGATGAGAATGGAAGCCAGAAACCACGTAGTTGTATATAATATAGGCTGGTTAAATCATGATGGTTTAATGAACGTCCACCATTAAAGAAACTTAATAAAAAGGAAAACATCGTGAGGAAACCGGTATGTCCTAGAACCAAAAAATTCGCGAAAACATGATGTGACATCTACCAATCCGCACTGCCCGCGTACCGCGTTGTGGATTGCCCTATCCCTCTCATAGAGAGTAGGCCTGTGTCCCAGCAGTGGGAACATTAATAGGCTGATGATGATGATGATGACTTACCAAAAATCTTGAACTAGGTAATATTAGAGGCTAACTAGTGTGGTCTGTATTTTGATACACAAGCTTCAAATTACCCGAACATCTAAAAAGTCAAATAAAAATCGCTCAAGTTACATTTTAATAATACTCGTAGCCCTCGAGAACAAGCCCCTACCTCCTTTTAATTAAAAACAAAGAGAAACAAAAAAAAACTTCTTCATAATTTTAAAATAACGGCCATTAGACAGAACGAATGACAATGGCGCTCAGGTTTCGTATCAAAATAGAAATAAAGAGAATATTCTCTATTGTTAATTAATATTTTAACTGTAGTAGTACGAGGAGATTTTAATGACTAGGCATAAATAGGTTTCTTCGTGAAAAATACAATTTTCTTAGTGAAGTCAAAACTATTACGCAGCAAGAGTTAGGTATTTCTAACCATGCAAGAGCTAGATTTGTGTCCGGTTAATGTGGTTAGGCTCGTTCCCTTTTACGTAGGACTTACATAATCATTGGCGGTGTGTATATCAGATAAAAATACTGGAATGTAGCTTGAACTGTCATGTAACTTGTACGTTTTGTCTAGTAAACAGGGAATATAATGTATGAACTGAGATAGACTTGCAAACTACAAAAAGAAAAAAGAAAATGTACATACATGTGTAATTAAAACAAAAAAAAATACGGGGCTTCAAAACATACTTTGGTGTTAGCGGAAAATGCCCTAAAGACATCATTGACACATTGGATGGTACAAAAGATATCTCAGATAAGTCAATGACGCTTAATTGTACTAATAATGTTGTGTACATCTATAATTAGTACGTACATTAGAACCCTAACATGTACTTTTATCTATAAGTGTTGGTGCTTCTTTTTTAAATAAATAAATAATGGGTAGGCGAAAATAGAAATTAGTTAAGCGTTCCAATAACATTACGAACCTGAACGAAGAACATGTTTTTCTTAAATCTAACACGAAGGGAACTCTATAAATATACTCTAACACGGGAATTACTACGGTTTCCATATTTAAGAAAATATTGTGTTAGGCGGTTGGTGGTTGTACCCTATTCTTATTCAGAAATGAAGAACGCTTTGAATTTGTACGTTTTACCATCTGTGTAGAAAATGTTCCTACATTAATGATTTAAATATCTGAATGACGGAGCTTTACTCGCTTTATTTTTTTTGGTAAACGACGTTTCCTAAAAATGAAACTTAGCTAGATCTATTTGTCGCCCCCGAAACCCTCTGCATACTAAATTTAATGATGTTGGAGCCAATTCCGACATTCAGAATATACAAGAATTGCTCGTTTAAAGGTATTAGATAATATGAAAATAAGATGTTGCATAGAACATTTTACGAGGTTTGGATGGAGAAAGGAGAGGTCTTTAACCAGTAGTAGGACATGACAGGCTAAAAAAAAGGAAAAATTTTAAATTCAGTTCCATCTAGTTGTACGGAGAATTAAAACGTGGTATTATAAGAGCAGTGAAATGAGGGAAGTAAAACGTCTTTTTCATTTGTTTCTTGTTCTCTTTGATGCCTTCTCTTCTTTTTTTTTGTCAAATTCTAACTAGGTATTTCTGAACATTGTTATTTTTTAAGAACTTGATTTTCCTGTGACTATGTTGAACAAATAAATGAGTCAATTTCAACAACTCAATTTTTTACCTAATTTCCATGGACATTTTCATTTTCAGGGTTTTTAAAAAACTTTAATAATAAAGCGTGACATATCCACTTTATATATACATTTTTTAAATGGGGATTATTTAAATAAATTACTTAGAGAGTTATTTGGGTCACCGAAATTGGCTAGCCACAGAAATTTTATTATTGCCACAGAAATTGTATTGGTGACACAGAAATTGTACGTGTGCACTGAAATTGTGTATTACTAAAAACTGTTTTTTTAATAATATGTAAAGAAAGATAAGGTATAATGCAAAAACCTTATATTATACGAATCAGTTTAATATGCATTTATAAAAATACAACGTAGTGTAATTGCTTAAATCAGTCTTACTAAATTAGCAATCAAGGATCTGATTATGTTTTTTACTCCTATGAAGATTTTACCTCCTAGAAATTTACTGAAAACTTATTCTTACAACCTAGGTAGGAGTGAGCCTCAGCTACCTACCGGGTCACAGGTGGCGGATAGTGAACCGTCCTGTAGTATGTAGGATAGCTGCGAATAAAGGGAAACCGAAATAAGCAGTTCCGGACCAGGCCGGTAGGGTAAGCAGGGAGTGCTGGGGAATTCAGTGGCATAGGTGCACTCTAGAAAAGGTACGGAAGTCCCGATGACAACCCTACAACATGGCGAGTTAACGCCATATGTTCTACTACCGCGAAGGCCCCAGACCTGTTATCGGAGGACTTGGCTTCATAATTAACAAAACCATAAAACAGCATTTTGGATCACCTTACATACAAACATTATGTGGTTGAAGAAGACTACGAAGACTAAGACTCAGCAAAATGAATAAAATAAAAAAAAATACAAGCATATCTCTCAACATCAGGTCCCCAGGACGAAATTGTAGAAGAGATTTACGAAGAACTACGAGCTCTGAAGTTAAAATTAAGACCAAATATACCGTAACAATATACCCTCTCATAGAGAGGAGGCCTGTCCCAGCAGTGGGAACATTAATAGGCCGATGATGATGATGATGATACCGTAACAATGGGCGATTTCAGCGCGAGTTGGTGACAAGGAGAACAGCAGAAAAACTAGCATAGGGAACCATGGGTTTGTAGCAAAAAATGCTCTAAAACAAATGTTCCTACTCTACAACTACAGTTTTCTACTAGCTAACTCACTATATGCTATGAACAACTTCTTTAAAAAACAAGAGCAGCGTAAGTGGACATGGAGGCACTCTGGCGGCTTACACAAGAATGAATATGACTATATCATCACAAACTATTAATCTATGGTCGAAGACATCATTGTGATAAAAAGGTTCTCCACAGGCAGCAGTCATCGCTTGGTAAGAGCAGCGATCAACTAACAACAGCTTTAACTCACGTCCTTGACGAAATCACCCCAAGTGTCCTACCAAATAGACCGACTAAATTAACACCAGGCACTATAAAAATGATGGACCAAAGAGGGTCACTATGCAGTGAGGGAAACTTGGATAGTCAGGAATACAGAGACCTACAGAAGTGCATCCGTAAGCAGACTCGGAACGACTTGACTGACTATAACAACAACCTCATACAGGAAGCGTCCAAGAAGAACAGCAGCCGAAGGGTTCTTATATTGAAGCTGAACGAAAGCAGGAAATCAATCTTTAAGCTCCTCAACGTAAATGGGGAAGAAATCACAAATAAAGAGCAGCTACTTGCAATAGCCAAAAAGTAAGAGCGGAGCAGCACCAGAATGTAGGCTCCGAAGAAATTCCCGATGTCATCTCAGCTGAAGTAATGCTGACTATACAACAATTTAAAATAGGAGCACCAGGGGAGGACGGCGTGTTACCAGAGATGATTAAAATCAACGGAAGGGTCGTCAACAATGTGCTCGAACTATTATTTACAAAATGCATTGTGGAGACTAAAGTACCTGCATCATGGCACAACGCAATAATCACCCTGATCCACAAAAAAGGGGACATCTACACTATAGACCCTGCTAGACTTAGCCTGCTAGATCTTCTCGAGAGTTATAGTCAACAGACTCGCCAGGAGGCTAGAATTTTTCCAACCAAGAGAACGGGCAGGATTTCGCTCAGGCTTCAGTACCAATGACCACCTACAAACACTTAAAACAATCATAAAGAAATGTAACGAGTACAGGAAAACACTTCGACTACGAGAAGAGTGGCACTTTGACTCGATAGAGTGGTGGTTCATAGAAGGAGCCATAGCCAGATGCCACATCGATGAATGGTACTCAATCACCTCCACTAAAAAGAAAGCTACTGCTTGTGTTTTCTTGCACGAGAAAATCGAGAAATTCCATCTACCGAGGGGTGTCACAATCATCATCATCAACCTAGCCTTTTCCCAAATATGTTGGGGTCGGCTTCCAGTCTAACCGGATGCAGCTGAATACCAATATTTTACATGGAGCGACTGCAAGGAGATACAATATCACCAAAATTATTTACCCTGTCACTAGAATGCATATTCCAGCAGATGCAGCAGACTGGGAAAGGGCTGATGATCGTCGGAGAGGGACTAACAAATCTGAAGTTCTGTCAAAGTAATTTCGGTATAACAAATATTGATTCTTTTGAAAAATCTTCATTAATATTAGTACAATAATTGATTGGTACAATTTCTGTGTGTTGTGTAATTTCCGTGGGCACCCAGATGCCACGGAAACCACAGAAATTGGCCCACAGAAATTGGAAACGTGGCTATTTGTTCAGAATTTCAAGAAACTATCAAGGCTATGACTATTGTTTTCTATAATCTTAAATGTGTTCCAAAGGCTACATAGCATGCTTAAAAGTGATACCTTTATTTCTTGCAAAAATTCATTTAATCCTTAATCACCGAAATTGCAAAATTTTGTTCCGAGTACACCGAAATCACGTTCTTAAATTTTTGGCGGGTAGACGTGGCGATATGGTGCACTACCATTGTCACTGCGCGTAAGTGCACGACTGTCTCTTGCCGGGCAGGAATTTATTGTTCGGTTAAACTCATTGGTGGAAGCTCAGGACGGCGTAACAAAATGACCATAGAAATTAGTAATTTCGCACGGACAAAACTACCGTTGACATGTACTCATTAACTATTAGTCTAAACATTCAAAAATAATTAGCTTCTTGTAGGGCAATTATTACTTAACGCAAACAAAATACTTTTTCTTAGGTATGTTGAAGATTATCTTCCTGAGAGGTAAATGCTGTGTATGAAAGTGATTGTGGACAGGCCACAGAAATTGATAATTCGTCATTTACCGATGTTTTTCTTAGAAAGTAATAGTCTTATAAATATGATTTAATTGGCTTCATTTAGATTCACGTCACTTTAATTCTGAGAAAAAAAAATCGTTTCATTATCTGATAAGCAGCACTGCGTTTTCAGCCTAGACGCGTAAATTTCTCGCCTGAGAAATTCACTCAAATAAGATTCGTGTCTTAAAACAAACATGTTGTTTTTGTTACTTTTGCTATACATTCTTATAAACATTTTTTTGTTTTCTGCTAATTGGTAGCCATAATTGCAACCAGTTTTATAAAAGCAGATTTAAAAAAAGATTTCAGGCCCTTTCCTATCACCATTTTAAAATGTCGTCAATTTCCGTGGCAACCTACTGCTGTCCCAAGTTTGAAGAGCTCCAAAGTAGGTTAGGACTCCGCCATTATTCAAACTTTCATTTAACTTTGAATTATAAAAGTTATACCTTTTAAGTTATCGCTTACCTCCTCGAATTGTTTGTTTCAAAAGTAAAAGATGCCCGTGTAAGGTCCCCTCTACATTATTATAATCTTTGTCATTCTAGACACCTTATATACCATATTATTATTGTATTAAAGCCAGTATATTCTCAGCAGTCATTGGTTTCATTTACTGTCTCTGCCTACCCTACATGGCGACCCTGCCAGGATCTGCTATACGAATGAATACGAGTTCTAAAAAAGGCAAACATTGCTGCCTATGGTATAGTATTCTTCAGTGTGCCGAAGGTAAGTACTGTTTAATTGAACTTTACCTCTTTTCCGGAATCCTTCGACGCTTTAATTGCACCTTATAATATGGTGCATAGAGGACAGGAAAGGACACAGTCAGCAATGCAGTTCTACATCTGCGTTCTTTAGCAGCACTTTAACAACTTGGGTAGATGTAATTGAGGACACCTGACCAATTTGGGAAAAGGGGTTCACAGACGGCTCCATTGCTATGGTCAAAACAATCATGTTTATTAAACATTCCTGCGCTACTTATTCACAAAAACATTCTAATTAGATTTTTGCAAATCTATATTTTAATAATAACACTGACGTTTAGATTGTTCTTTCATTATGTTTCTGGGTTAAATCCTTACACAAATACCTACTATTCCAATAGAAACATTCACCTAAGCTTTCAGTTCCCTTTCATAAAATAAAACCAGAAGAATTTCACTTTTAAATTCACTCGGATGACAGCCGCTCTCGAATCAGACTCAGTCGAGATACTCTCTAACATTCAACGGCACTCTGCAGTTACAAACGTTCGCAGAATTTATCTAATAGCGCATTCGTTTAGCATGTGTTTGTTCTGGGATCCGTACACGTGATTTTCTATTGTCAAAAGTGTTTCAATCACTTCTTTTGAAGAGATCTGCTGCGGCTCGGATTGTTGTTGTAGAGCTAAAGACTTGTGCTACAAATGAATCTTACTGAAATAGTTAACTGCATCTGTTCAGACTGGAAGACGACCTCAACACAGTTGAGAAAAGGCTAGGCAGATGATGTTGATTTTGAAAATTTCACACCTAATGTTAATCATCCCCATGAATGTGAATTACGTTTTAATGTTCAAAGGTCACAAAGAGCATCATTTAGTATTCCTAATAAAGCCCTATTTAACTTAATACTACCCACAATACATCAACAATTCCTTCCGCCACTTACCCAAAACGCTCAGAATATCGCAAAGATAAACAAATAAATAATAACACCCCTACTGTCACCGGCCCCTAATTCCCTTACACATCGCAAAAATAGGGACGCACTTCCTTACATAGAGATGTTGAATAAAATTCAATAGCGAAGGGTTAAGGGTCTCGGGTCCACATTACTTTATAGGTGGGATCCTGGTCGCTGACACGTCTACGATTTTCGATTCGCGAAAAGTTTATTTACTGTATATGTATACTACTCAAATGTATTGACTAAACGACGTGAACGTCAAGTGGTACAATAGGGCAAAGTGTCTCAACTGCGCTTGTTTATGCTCGGGATAGGTAATGAAACCTGGACCTAACCCACCCCTAGAGCCTTTTTATGGATAGGTAGGACAGAAATAGGATTTTAAACCCCTCTTTTTCTCAGTATCAAATATTCTTGAGACGTCTCGGAGAAAAATGCTGGCGAAAAAGAAACGATGCAGTAAAAAGCGAAAATCATGAAATTGTAGCTGTTTTATTTGTTGGATCTAAAGTGGATCTAGCTTAACGATATTAAATTGCTATTTATTTCTTTGTGTGAAATGTGAAACGATTTCTGTCACCGATTTTGTTTACAAAACACTTTAATGCGGTAAATAAATGTGGTAGATGACAAAGCACCCTATTATAAATTAGGGATCATTAGGACCAAAATGAACATTGGGACATGCCCAATATTATTTTCAACAACCAGAAGAAATCTACCGAACCCAACGAGGGACAAAATGAAGTGATTCTACTTTGTCATAACAAAATCCCGACATTTATAGACATAATATTAACGATGTCTCGTCTGTCTGTTTCCGAGCAATTAATACAAAAATGGCGGCTAGTCACTGCTCAAATCTGGCACCTTCCATTTATAATCGTCAAATAAGAAATCAAGGGCAGGTGCGAATGAAGAAGGACGATCAATCTTTATGGATAGGCAGGCGTAGGTGTTGTTAAAATAAAACAGAAATAATTGATTTACCACAGGCATTATTTTGGTCTGTGCGAGACTTCATCATTTCAGCTGAAAGGCGCCCACTGCTGAACATACGCCTCCCTCAAGTGTCGCCACATTGACCAGTCCCGTGCGACTCGCATCCAGTGGATTCCTGCAACCTTCACCAGGTCATCCGTCCACCCAATGGGAGGTCTTGGTGGGACTTTCCATATATCCATATCGTGTCAATAATGATTGCCTCGATCGTTTATAGTTACTGAAAAACTTCTTTTCGGAATAACGAAACATGAAAGGTTTCTGGCTTAAAAAAAGCGGCCAAGTGCGAGTCGGACTCGTCCATGAAGGGTTCCGTAGCAGATTTAAGGAAAGGTAAATTGCTGTTTACGATTTATGACGTATTAAAAAAAACTACTTACTAGATCTCGTTCAAACCAATTTTCGGTGGAAGTTTACATGGTAATGTACTCGTACATTACAGTTTTTTTTTAGTTTTATCATTCTCGTATTTTAAAAGTTACAGGTGGGGGGGACACATTTTTCCACCTTGGAAGTGTCTCTCGCGCAAACTATTCAGTTTTGAAAAAAATTATGTTAGAAACTTTAATAAATACCCCACACGTATGGGTTTGATAAAAAAAATTTTTGAATTTCAGTTCTACCCCCCAAAATTTATTGTTTTTTTTTTCTATTTTTGTGTGAAAATCTTAATGCAATTTACAGAATACATCTACTTACCAAGTTTCAACAGCATAGTTCTTATGATTTCGGAAAAAAATGGCTGTGACATACGGACGGATGGACAGACAGACATGACGAATCTATAAGGGTTCAGTTTTTGCCATTTGGCTACGGAACCCTTAAAAGTATGTTTGATTTTTACAACTCGGGTATCGATTGAACATTCAGCGGATTCTAACCCCGCTCCACGACCTTGCCGATCGGTTCATACTCGTATATTTACTATAGCTAGCTATTGAACTATTTGTTTGTTATCGATACGAGAGAAGAAAAACAATCGATCACATTCGGCGGCCTTGTGTCTAAAGTCAATGATCTCCCAATTCGTTAATATGTGAGGACGATGAACTTGCGAAGAATGTACATAAACTATGAAAGTGTTGGTGTGACAACCGAATGCGGCAAATTTTTGGTCAAACGACCAACGTTGGAGAAACGTTGCTTGCAGATTTTGATTCGATTTTATAGTTGACAGTTGAACGTTGTTTTAAAGTGAAGAGTCACAAAATAATACATAGACATTAACAAAGCTGCTTTAATATTTTGCAATAAAATGGAATTGAGCTTGAACAACCAATTTACCCAAAGGTCGACCACCTTTGGGTTAATCCATGCTAGCTTAGGTTGGTCTGTGGATGGGTGACTATCCATTACTTACTGAGTTTCTTCCGTACCTCGGAAAACATGTTTTAAGTGTGGCCCGAACAACAGTCTTACCAAGGGGTATTGTATTACCCAGTACTAACTGGGTTTTGGAGGTCAGATAGGCAGTCGCTCCATGTCAAATACTGGTATTCAGCTGCATCCGTTTAGAATCGAAGCTAACCCAAAATAGTTGGGAAAAGGCTAAGCATAATTCTGATGGTGAAAATGAAAATGGGCATCTGTTCTTGGTAATAGTACGATGGTACAGATTGCACTCATTTTGATACATGTCTAGCGCTAGTTGTTAAGTAATAGACAGGAAGGTATCGTGTTACTTATCCAAAAAAATAACACAAACAATTAATTTATTTAAATGAAATACAGTCCTATCACGCTTCACAGAAAAAAAAAGTTAGAGGAAGGTCACAATACTTGTTGGCAACTTCCTACGGCTTCAGCAACCACCTGGTCCCACTCTGTGAAGGCGAACAGCTTCCTGGTCAGCTTCAGGGCTTGTTTGTGAAGGCGAACAGCTTCCTAGTCAGCTTCAGGGGCGCGTCAGAGCGTCAGCGCCACCAAGGTACTGCTCCAACCTCCTGGTCCAGCTCAGTAGAGAGCGTGGAGTACTGCTTCCTGGTCAGCTTCAGGGCTTGGGGCGCGTCAGAGCGTCAGCGCCACCAAGGTACAGCTCCAACCTCCTGGTCCAACTCAGTAGAGAGCGTGGAGTACAGCTTCCTGGTCAGCTTCAGGGCTTGGGGCGCGTCAGAGCGTCAGAGCCACCAAGGTAAAGCTCCTCTGAGGGTGAACTTCACCGTGAATTCGGTGACTTGTTATAAAGTAGTAACTTGCTTCAGATCCCGTAGTAGACTGACTCGAATGTGTCAGGAATGCCCTTTTATACCCAAATTTTTTTTTTTGTTCTGTTTTTCCACATCAGTTGTTTTATTTTAGTTCTTTCATTCTCTCTAGATTATTTTGATTTTAAAATCAAAAATGTGAGTTGCCTGTATTTAAAACGACCAGTATTATTCAGTAAAAAATTTCCTCGAAGAATTCTGTGAGCGTGCTAATTAATTTTATGAAAGTAAGATAAGATACTGTTATTTAGTAAACAATCGTAATTTACTCTAAAATACATTATTTGAGCTAATATATTGATAAAATAAAATAAAATTATATAAATCAAAAGTAACCTTCATAGGCCTAGGCCAGTAAGAAAATTAAAAGTAGAGGAAAAGTAACTGACAGCTTGACAATTGACGTAATGTCAAAAAAGTAAATATTGAAAAATTATTTTTTATTTCAGCTAAAATCGATGTTAAAACATCGTTCTAGATTGAAACTAACGCGAGCTAAAATAGTTACTGCCAAAGCGCGACTTAGATGTAAAAAGAATATACAAGGATAATGAATATGAATGATAGTAAAAAGTGTAAGTACCTATAGTGTGTAAATACTATATTTCCTCATAAGTATAGAGTGTCTGAAACATGAAAATACTATAAAGGTTTAGTATAGACAGCTAGGTTTAGGATTACATGAAGCACAAAAGCAAGAACCACATTTCTCGACGAGTGAATAGTTATTCGATTACTATCATCACCCCGAACTATCGGTTAAACACCGTTTAGAGAGGGTTGTTCAATATTGACCTAATTTTACACTTCAGCGAAAAATAATAAAATAAAATAAATAAATAAAATAAAACTTTTAACTTTTATACTCTTTTTTGTTGTTTTAGAACTGACATACGAGTAGGTACCCTTGATTTCTGAGTACGGTTTCGGATCAGACACTGAAATTAATCTGTTGTCAAGAGATCGGGCTGGTAGCTGTTATATTTTTTTTTTATTTGACAGCTGTTTTATAATTTTATTTTTTTAGCTTACTTGAATATTTGACTACCTCGTTGGTCGACCCTCCTGAGTTCGATTCCCGGGTCTTTCTATAAGGATTGTTCTCAGTAGTAGCCACGGAGTCTGGCTGATGGCGCATTAGGCTCGCCCCAACTACATAGGACTTAACTAACGTAACGTGAGTATACTATAATAGGTTAGTTTCCACCATCAATAAGTTGCAAATCTATTTAGTCTGTCAGTTAGAGTGTTGGAAAATAATGGACACGTATTTTTAGGGTTCCGTAGCCAAATGGCAAAAACGGAACCCTTATAGATTCGTCATGTCTGTCTGTTTGTCTGTCCGTCCGTATGTCACATCCACTTTTCTCCGAAACTATAAGAACTATGCTGTTGAAACTTGGTAGGTGGATGTATTCTGTAAACCGCATTAAGATTTTCACACAAAAAAAAGTATCAAACCCATACGTGTGGGGTATCTATGGATAGGTCTTTAAGAATGATATTGAGGTTTCTAATATCATTTTTTTCTAAACTGAATAGTTTACCGAGAAACTGAGTAGTACTCCCTGTAACTTCTAAAATACGAGAATGATAAAACTAAAAAAAATATATGATGTACATTACCATGTAAATTTCCACCGAAAATTGATTTGAACGAGATTTAGTAAATAGTTTTTTTTAATACGTCATAAATCGTAAACAGCAATTTACCTTTCATTCGATCTGCTACGGAACCCTTCATGGGCGAGTCCGACTCGCACTTGGCCGTTTTTTTTGTTTTTGTAAATCAGTGTATATTGACAAAGTTAGAACGCATCAAAACTCGGAAGTGGGGGCTCGTGTCGTCACAACGCACGCTATGTGAAATAAATAGTATACGAAACGTTGGTTGTAAAATGAAAATTTGTCAATGGAGTTTTGGTGAAATATTAGTGAACCTATTAATGCACGTGACAGACTTGCCAAACTTTAGTGGTAGTGGGCAGGTCACATTGCTCGTAAAACGGATTAGTGGCGACCGCGAACTGGAAAACGTTGCGTTGTAAGACCCTACTAGGTGGATCGATGACCTGGTGAAAGTTACAGGAATCGAGTCGAATGGGACCGGTCAATATGGTGACACTTTGGGGAATCCTATGTCCAGCAGTGGACGTCTTTCGGCTGAAATTATGATGATAATGATGTGAGAGAATCACGAGCAAAAGTCAGTATTTTATAAAAACAAAAATTAAGTACTAAGAAAATGACCAAGTTTTTTGTACGCCGTCAAGCCTAGTCTGTCTTATCGGTAAATCAGCTGTCAAATCCTTCTTGTCTATTGTTATTGATTGACTGATATGACAGCCGCCAGCCCGATCTCTTGACAACAGATTAATTTCAGTGTCTGATCCGAAACCGTACTCAGAAATCATGGGGACCTATGTCAGTTCTAAAACAATGATTGTGTAATATTTTTCGTTTTTATTACGCCTACATTAACACATTACATAATGCCTCTATTTCGTGACGGTTTAAGCAAAAATGTTTCTATAGTGCACTCACATTTCGCCACTAGGCCAGTGTTCCCTACCACATCTTCTTCCCTCTGTAATCCAGTCGTGTGATGGCCACGGAAGTTCAGGCAATATAATAAGTGTACTTAATCATTAAGCTCTTATTATTTACAAACCCCTACCTACCAACCTACTGACACCCTCCTACAGGGCCTAAGTGTCACAATGTTTAAGGTAATGTCTTTTGTGAGTACTGTTTCTTGCAGGTAGTTCAATGGTTAATGTACTAGAATATGTATATAAATTAAGAAAAAGATTATACAATAATAGACAGTCAAGCAAGGGTGTAAGGCTCTTGGTCCCATGGTTGCAGGTGCAACTACTAGATCCTGGATTCGATTGCCGGATCGTTGTTCAAAAATTTTCTACCAGTTTGGACTTTTTTGACGCCAACCACAAATTAAATCAATCAAACCTAATCGTTTTCACTACTAACCCTAAGTTAGTGAAACATTTCATAGATAGCGAAGTAACACCGAAAGGGTCGACCAATCATCGGTCAGGGAAGCAATTAAGTCCAGATGTACGTACGATTGTAACTTCATTGATTATTCAATTCCGCTTGAATCAACTGATTGATTACGCGATAGGTCAAGTGGGTGTAGTGATATCTGTATGTTTGTTTGCATATACATAGGTTTATGACAAGGTACATAATTGTTTATTGATTTCAAATACAGATGTTTTTTTTTTAGATAGTGAAAAGTAGTAGGTAGGTATCATAATCCATTTCTGGTGGGTTTACTATTTAGAAGAACATTATGAAACCTACCCTCTACTAATCTAACACCAAAGAAGATACATCTCACTCTAGAACCACCCTCTAATCTAACACTCCAACACAATATCACAATGGCCGCCAAACTTCTAAAGACGCTCTTTTGTCTTGAGTGCGCACGACAAACTTTTTGTCTCAATAAAAGAAGTCGCGATCCTCCAGTATATTGGTATTAATATAATTGAAAAGGTCGGAAACTGTACGGTTCGCAAAAGCGTAGGGAATAGCGTCGATATGAATTATTCTTGTAATCTTGTAATGCCAGCAGACTATCGAATGATGAGCTTTATTGGTTTTTTCTTCAATTTGGTATATCATTTTATTAGAGTCAGAAATGTGTATCGGTCAAAAGCAGCTTTAACTGGTTTCAGTTAAAACTGTTTTTAAGTTGAAACGCGTTTTCTCTATTACAATAACTTTCACACGGAGCTCGTTATTTTTTATTTTCTTTTCAGTCCAAAGCAAAATATTTTTAAAAGGGTTACAGAAGACTTTAAAATCAAATAAATATCGAATGAAAAAGAATAGAAAAAGATCAAAAAAACGATGGTTGGATTGTGAAAAGAATGATACTTATTACTTGAAAGGAGGGAATTGCTGAGAAGAAGAGTTATTGAGAAGTATGTAAGAAGAAATGAAGAAATGTTGCGCAGACCCCAAAAATACTAGGAAAAGGCAGGCGAATGAAGAAGTAGTTTTGTCTGATTTACAGTTTCAACTGTAACATTATTAAAACTAGGTAGCCTATTTTGTGTCTAAAATCCATTTGACCTGAAATTCTATTAGACTTTTGGCAAGTTATGATCCCTTAGACATTGTGGGTTAACTGATTGGAGCCGTTTAGGCTAGAAAAACCTTGTTTAATTACGTCTGAAGATTCTTGCGAGATTAAAAATAATGGAAAGCGGATTTTTGTAGCTATTGGTCTATAGTGTACACCAGTTACCTTCATTTAATCTCGTAACATAATAGTACAACCACAACATTTAATCATTATAATCATAAAAACAACACAGATCTAAAGGAGTATAAATGATAAGAAAGGGATACATATTAATATAATTTTGTTAATATATTATGAAGGTACACCACCACCATAAAGCCACCTTTTGATCGGGGGGTCTTAAATAGCCACTATAGCAGAATCATGATAAGAAAATAATGTAACTTGCGTTACAATTTTAAAATGGTCTTCAAAGACAATTCATATTATTAACTGTGACTGTGACCATTTTAAAAATTGTAACGCAATTCATATTATTTTCATAGTAGGATTCTGCTAAAGCGGCCATTTTAGACGGGGGTCTAAAGAAGCCTCTATAGATCTTTGATAGTTGTTACTCGAAAATAGAAGCCTTATCATTTGCAGTCTTTCAGTACTTACGATACACTATCGTATTTCTTAGTTGCTGAGTTTTGGTAGTCAGATTAAGAAAAAGCTTGCTGGAACCTGAAAAGTTATAAAGACACCTTAATACGCTGGATCGAGTTCTCATTAGACCACATAAGAAATGATGCTCAATGGCCATTCTAAAGCTAATATTGACTATTTTTTTCCAAGCCTGTTCCGTCCGCGTACAGTCACGTCTACTCCTTCCTGTTTTGACGGAAAATATAACAATGAAAATACCTCGAATCTTTCTGAATAACAACCTGAAATTCTACTTACTCCTCTTAACTAAAACATTTGAAGCCTCTTTAAATGCGAAACGCAAATTCAAATTCAGTCGTTCAACTATTCCAAACGTGTCGTACTTCAAAAGATTTCTTGTTTAATTAATTGTCCTGCCGAGTTTGGAGTTCTAAACAAACTTTGAGAAGGTGGATCCTGACATTCAGACCTTACGAATTTAAAGTTTCTGACTTTGTGAGTTTGTGAGCCTGTGTGACGATAAGTAGCTTACGTAAAAGGAATCTTTGGTAGGCGTGTAATGCTTTGGAATGTTGTTCTCGTATTTTTAGGTGGTTTATGATTATAACTTATCAGTAATGTTTTGGAATTCAAAACGTGTGGGCTCAATAATGAATCCTGAATTTTCTTTTTCTAAATTATGTCATCATTATCATCATTGGAAGCATTGTTTATACCCGTTGCTGAACTAAGGTTCTTGTAAATAAAAATAAATAAATGTCGATGGATACTAACCACAGTGCCATCTAGTGCCATACTAAGCAGTAAAGCTTGTGTCGTGGATACCAGATAGTTGATATACTATATAGATATTGTTTGTTTGTCAATACATACTTATCATACATTTAAACGTCCATGACTCGGAAACAAATGTCCAGGTTCATCACACAATCACACCTCACTACCGCTGCGCCATTTGGGTCGTATTGGGTCATGCTTCTTTTGCACGAGCCTCAAGTTCTATCCAAGTCTTTCCCACCACCACATTGTATATCAGTGACGCCTCTAGTTCACCTGCTCTCACCATGTATTGCCAAGTGTCACTTCCATTTCAGAACAGCTAACCGTAATCCGACATTTTGACTTTAAGACGTCGAATTTCTAACAAAATGAAGTATCTAAACAGATACTTAAAAAAATCCTTGACTACTATGTTAAAACTTCACGATACAATTTAAACCAAAACTTTGTACACAAGCTCTAAAAAGTCTCGGATAAAAACACGGTGTTAATACCTGCAAAATGTAAGCAAACATTTTCGTATCTACCTTCATTATTTTGATCCCTCTTACCTCAGAGGCGCAGGTGTTTATTTCGCATCCACAAAATCAGATGTTTTGCAACCCATTGCATATACATCATTATTACATGACCTAGTTTCAACATTTTCCAATATTTTTACCTCATTTTCGTGCCATGGGAATTGAAGTTTTGAATTACATTAAAGTAAGGAGCGTTTGGTTAATCGGTGATATTCATCATCTTCCCAGACTTTTCCCAACTGGGGTCGGCTACACCAAATGTAGCTGAATACTTGTATTTTACATGGAGTGGTTGCCTATCTGACATCCACAACCCAGTCAGTACTAGATACCACGATACCCCTTGGTAAGATTGGTTGTCAGAATTTCGGGCCATTGACTGCCAGGAACAAATCTTTAGTGTACTTTCTGAGGAACGGCATAATGGATGGTCCCCCATCTACCCACCGACCTTAGCAAGCCCGGTTTAATCAGAAGATCAACGCGTTTTGCTATAATTATTAGCCACGAGCTCTTAATCGGTGGTTATTGACGTTATATGTCGTGTCACTAGATGGCGTTGTTCGGACATTATGGTTGTTAGATAATAGATTGTGGGGCGACCCCAGTCGGAGATTCATCGTAATTCATCTTCCCTAATCGAGGCTGTGTGCAGGTCGTCGCTATGGTTGCCTCACAACAGTTAAAAATAAATATAATAACTAGCAAAATAAATATAAATGTAATATTGAGTAGGTGCGTCTACAGTCAGTGAGGTCAAATTAAAATAAAATAATTGATTTGAAAAATTCTTATTTCAAATTCACAATGCTTACTTTATTTCTGAAACTTAATTGTCAAATCGGCTTAGGTACTCGTACTTCCAATAAAAAAGTATCAACTTATTTCATTACAACGAAACTTTTAAAATAAATTTTCAAATTCGAATAACATTTCTTTTTTTAAAAATCCCTTGATTTGAATTCGAGACAATGGCGTTCATCTGTAATCAAGTCCTTTTCAGTTTTTAAGTCTTATATTAAAATCGTTGCCTACAAAAATATATAATACTAAAATTTTTACGATTCCCTTTAACTTTTTTGATTGAATCGCCCATTTTGGATATCTTTACGACTGAAGTTTGTTACTCGGCCGGCAGTTAAATACCCCAATTTGAGTTGAACATTACTGAAAATATTTGAATAATGAGCACTTAAATGTGGGCAAAGCTTTTTGGTATTCATATCCTCTTAATAGTCGTCATAAAGAGGGGAGATCTACGTAAATATACTAATAGGGAAAGAAAAAGATGCTGCGTAGGGTTTATTAATACTTAAATCTTCGTTTAATGATTTTTAATATTAGATTACATCGAGTTTAATTAGTATTAGAGAATATGTTTTCTTGGCTACAATTACTTATCTTCTTATTCAGCTTAGCCTTTTCCCAACCATGTTGGGTTCGGCTTTCAGTCTAACCGGATAGTCTAACTGCATCCGGTTAGACTTCTTTTTATTTTCTTTAATATATTGTTGTGTGTTGGCCAATTAACCTACAAAATTAAACACATAATTAAACAGTAGGCTAATTAGTCTAGAACTCTACAGCTGAGACAAAAGTCTCTGCGTAAAATGGAATGGGCCATTATCCACCGAAGCCCAATCCGGTTGCTGTCGAGTTGATGTCACATCTCTTCGATTAGCTTTCCTCAATCCTATTCCTCACGCTGTATTCACCAAATCCAGAGGAACAAATTGCACAACGTATAACGCCTTATTGGTGAGGTTCTTCAGAATGGTCCAGATGTATGAACGTGGAAGAGGTAAAAAGAGTATGTAATAATGGTATTAGGTGGCGCTCTGTGGTTTCTGCCTCCCACATGTGAACAAGGCGCGAATTTATGTAAGGCACTTGTTTTCCCCGTCATTGCGATCATTTTTTTTTTCTACACCATACCTGGAAACCTTCTAGTTACGGATATATTGTGGGTCAAAGTTCCTTTGACAAGGTTTTTTTTTTAAATACAAGTTTTTATTATAAGATGTTTACTTTAAACACCTCTACGGCCCCCGTACTATTCAATCCATCCTTCAGCACATTGTTTTACCACAAAACATGACTTTTCACCCCAAAAAAACAGTCGTTTCCCAGCAATAATTTTGCGTAAAGTTACTTAGATGTACAGTGCTTCGTGAAGAGGTGATTTACACCCTGTATAGATAATCCCGCCCGTTGGAGGGTTGTGGTATCTACCGTAACAAAAAACACAACCAGTATTATTATTCCTATTTGCCAAAGAGCAACGGAGATAAGCATGATAGGAATAAAGAAGGGGGATAGAATAAGAAACATCAACATTAGGAAAAAGACCAAGATGCAGGACGTAACACTAAAAATAAAAGGCAATGGTCACACATAATGATCAGAGGAAAGGACAAATGGAGCAAAATAACTCGAGCGGAGCTCAAAACAATAAATAATCACGGAAGATATCCCGTAAGTGACAATATAAGTTTAAATAATTACACGTTGGTACCCAAGGGAAGGTAAAAGGAAAAAAGGAAGACAACAAAAAAGATGGGAAGATGATATCAGGCAGGTTGCAGGCATAACATGGAGTAGAGTAGCCAGAGAGAGATCAGAACGGAGTAGGTTGGAGGAGGACTTTGCCAATTGGCAAACGGACTTACAGAAAGTAAAGAAGCACCAAATACGCGAATAATTTTAATTGTATAAAACACATACAGGGTGTAAACCACCTCATCACAAAGCCGTTAATCAAGCATTCTGTACATCAAACTAAGTAACTTATTACGCAAAAATTATTGCTGGGAAACAACTTTTTTTTTGAGGTTATAAATCATGTTTTGTGGTAGAACTCAATGTAACGCACTTAAAACATTGTGCTGATGGATGGATTGAATAGTACGGGGGTCGTGGAGGTGTTAAAAGTCAAAATCTTACAAAAAAAACTTGCATTTAAAAAAAAATTGACAAAAAGTTGTAACTTTGACCCCCATATCTCCGTAACTAGACGGTTCCCAGGTATGGTGTAGTACAAAACAATGATGGGGAGAACAAGTGCCTTTCGGCTTCGTGAAGAGGTGTTTTGCACCCTTTATTATAGAACAGTGCACTAGTGTAAGTAAAATAATTGTATATTTGTTTATTGTTTATGTATATTTGTATATTTGTTTTCCGAATAAAAAGGCTTTTTATTAATCTCGCCCGTACCAACCTTATCTCAGCTTTACTACGAATTCGGAACCCATCTCGATTCGATCTGGATGAGAGTTAGATGCGTAATTTTAGATTTGATTTTGATTTTACGCTTTTAGTGCGTAAGTGCTTGTGATGGTTTGTGTGTGTGTTATACGATATAGATCTTGAACGATAACTAATAAAGATAAGTGCTCCCCACTTAAGACTTCAAGATCTTTGAAGAAGAAGTTATCAGTGCACGACTGTTTGGGCAGGGCAGTCATTTTGTTCGATTAGGTGGGTTTGTGGTAGTCCGTCGGTTAACCAGAAATCAAACACATAAAGGGATTTATTTATATTTTTGTAGCTAACAAGCCAGTAATGTACGTTCCACTGTTGGGCTAAAACCTCCTTTCTCCCACAGACTTTTTACTCTTCACAATCTTTTCAGTGAGTGTCAAGCTCGTCCTGCCTATATTCACTTGGACAGATATGTTTCTTTGGTAGATAGGAAACATGCTTTATTTTATGAACATCAAAATTGTTACACAGCTCATAGTAAGATAAGTTTTCCTAAACCACAAAAAATTTCAGCAGGCTTGTTACCGAAATAGGTTAACTAATAAATTAACCAACCTTTTTGAGCACACCTTGTCACAAGATGCAGGTTTAAATGACGATGCTACCCATACAATAACAATTTTTATTTATGCTTACAAAATGATTCTTAAATATTGAACACCTCAAACACCACATATTTACTAAGATCGAGACACACACACGAAATCAATCTTCGAAAAAAATACCGGATCAAATTGACAGCAAGAAAGGGGAAATCCTAATCCAAATGTTGTCGGAGTAAAAACCCGCATCCTCTAAACCGGTGGGTATTGATTGCTGGGACCGGAGGCGGCGGGGTGACTGAATCAAACTCCCGCAGCTAATGAGACATCCTGTATATACCTTGGTTGTACAGTAGGTACTGAGGGGTACGGTATGAAGATGCGGGCGGATGCGAACAAAATGTAATGCTGATTTTGATTGTGTTTTTGATGTGGAAGGTGTTTTGATCATCTTTTACACCAGCTAGCTAATAATATTGAACATTCAAGACATGTTTATTGGTTTTACTATTAGGACACCGGAGCAGCTCGCGGCTAAGTGATAACAGCCGCTCGGGTCGATCTTTAGGTCAAGCCGTGCTTACCTGGGTCGGTCTGTGGATGTGTTATGTGTCACTCATTACATACCAAGTTTCTTCTGTGCCTCGCAAAGCACGTTGAGCCGTTGGTCCCGGCTGTCATTTGTAGATCTTTAACAGTCATTATGACTGAGTCACTGACCCAAAAAATCTGACAACCAGTCTTACCAAGGGGTACCGTATTACCCAGTACTAACTGGGTCATGGAGGTCAGATAGGCAGTCGCTCCAGAAGAGCAGAAAAAACTGGGTATCACTGTTTCGAATAAGTCCATTATATAACTGATTGTGGTACCTATTCTTCCCGAGACAATCTGTCTATCTGTAGCGTGTGCGTGTGTTTTTATAGTGTACTTGAATTCCTAGATTATAAATTGTAATTCCTGAATTATAATTATAAATTTTCATTATTTTAATTTATTTTTTAATTTAATACAATTACAATTGAATTTTTGACATTGGGTGTAGTCTGAATTTGATTTTTATATTAAGTATATTTGTTTCGTGTAATTTTTATTATGAATTTGCTTTTATGTATCTTAAATTGACAATTTGATCGTGTATGGTATTATTTTGATTGTGCATTTAATTCAAATTTTGTATTTAAATTTGATTCTGTTTTTAATTTTGATTTTGTAGTTAATTTTATTCGGTATTTAATTTTGATTTTGCATTTAATTTTGAATTTGTATTTTATTATTTGTTTTGTTTTGATGATTTTAAGTCTAATTAATCTGGATTCAACTTAAATTAATCTGGTTACATCTATTATTTTATGGGGCATGCGGTGCTAACCTGTAAGAAATTGTTATACTAACCTTTGATTTAAGAATCTTATTTTAAAATGTAACAGAATAAACAGTTGTTGGTTGGCCTGAAATAAATAAATAAAATAAGTAATTTCTATGTTAATAACTATTTATGTAAAATTTGCACGCCGAAATTAATGGCAGAATAAGAGAAATATACTTTTATCTGTAAGACCCTCCTGTACCTTATTTACGCAAATAAATGATTTTGATTTTGATTTGATTTGATTTTGTGGTCGCAAACCTGTGAACAAGAGGGCAGATGATGATTGCATTGTTTATGGATATTTAGTTGACCAATAATTATAATTATAATACCTTCTCATGATATTAACCTATATTTATCTATTGTACATCTAATTTAGTCAAGTCAAATCGTTTATTCTTATTCACACCTACACAACTACAATATTATTCTAATAAGATTATTCATTTAAGCACTATGCCTACATATGTATGATATAACCTAATAAGTATTAAAACACACGTCAACGAACAAGAACACTTCCAACACAGTAAACTTTTGGTAAAATATTTTATTTCAGTTGATATACTTACGTATTTCACTCCGCGCATGAAACACTTTATCACAACACGAATTTATCTCGTCTGCTCGACGTCCGTACGTCACTACAGGGATCCAGCAGAATATCAGCGTCAGGTGCATGCCTGACACATGCTGAGCTGGACTCCCATTTGGTGTAACCTTGAGACACACACCGCACCTTGCATACCCTCTTTGTTATTTTCCTTTTTTAAATTTTTAATTTGAAGTAAGTCATTGTGTTACCATACTTATTTTGTAAATATGTTTTTCTTTTGTTTTAAGTGAACTATTTCATTTAATTGTATATCTGTGTGTTGTGCTTTGTCTTTTGTGTGCACTAAATAAATGATTTATCTATCTATCTATCTATCTATCTCCATATGAAATTCTGGTAATCAGCTGCATCCGGTTAGACTGCAGGACTCCGGCGACCCCAACATAGTTGGGAAAAGGCTAGGCAGATAGTGAGTATTGGGACACCTTTTTTTCGGATGGGAAATCATCAAATGACTTCTCCCACTCTGGGCGGAGCGGGAGGCAGTGTCAGACTTTTACTGACTCAAACCCATCCATGTTCCTTCCTCGCCCTTTACGTTCCGGGGCTACGGTATCTCTTTCGAACAGTCCCGCAACCCCGACAGGCTTCGGCCCTTGCGGGCCCCTCCCATAATGCTGACATCTCTATGAGGCGCTCGTGGAACACGAACGCGCCGTCGACACGGCCTGTCGTCATTAGACGAACGGACGGCTAGCTAGCCCATAGCTAACCGTCCACAGGCCCGCATCCACGGTGGCCGGTAGCCACCACGTGGCCCCCGACGCCCGGTGCGTCTCCCGCGGCGGCTGAGGCGAGAGGCGGCTTCCCATTCCGTCTCGCTCCGGACCATGAATTGAACCAGAGCCGGACCCGAGAGGTCGCCGCCACCGATCGCCACTACGAGGACACGGCGTTGCTCCGCCCACGCGGGGCAGACCTCCACCGTGTCCTCCGGTCGATCCTCGCAGTGGAAACTATTAGGACACCTAAGGATATTTCTAAGAATACTACATTCAATCTAATAATTGCAAAAGCAGCCCATAGTGTTTCCACTGCTGGGACACAAAACAATCCTTTTGGTAAGAGGGCCATGTCTCTACGCAGGTCCAGTGCGATTTGATGGAGGGCTCTTAAAGGCTGAAAATACTAGTTATTGGAAACAAGTAAAGTGAATTTTGCATTATTACTGGATTATTTTGGGAAGTGCCTTAATAATTAAAATAATGCGCTATTCCGATTTAAAATCTGACCACCATTCTAATATATAACGAAAAATGCTCAAAATATCTCACCAAACCGGGAAACAACAAACGAGTAACAACACATAACTAATTCACGAACACACTTAATTCCATCACTGCACTCACTAAAACATCCTTACGTTTCCAACTTACACTGTGACGGGTTGACAGCGCGTAACTATTGGCTGGCAACTCCGAGATAACTGTCACCTTACGCGGCTGTGGGGATGGAAGAAAGGGATCGTTTATTTGGGCTTACATGAGTGACGCTTCGCTGGTCTTGCGGCTTTGCTAAGCGCTTTTGAATGACAAGTTCCCGAGTTCTATACTTGTGAAGGGGAATAATTTTAGTATATTCTATGTTTGTAAATGTTGATCTAGGTTGTGAATACCACAAATGTGTTATGATATTTATAGGTATGGTACAGACCATAAAATTGAACTACTTTCTCCATGCGACCAATATAAAATTTTAATACTTTAATTTGACACAATGAGACAACACTGATAATTTTTTCACTACTATGATATATTCCGCATGAGACCACTCATGCGGAATGTAGTGCAGCTAAAACACGCTGGAGACATTTAGCTGGAGCTGTCTTAAGAATAAATCTCTAAGGATACAGTGACCTAAATGGAATAATTCAAATAGAAATAACACCTTGTGTTACAAACAGTGGTTTAACAGTTCATACGTAAAATACAAATGTCTCTAGCGAACCAAAAGGACTTTGACAAGAAAACTCTCAGAACTTTCACCGAACAAAACCAAAACAAATGACAACATTAAACTCCTTAAACTTCTCAAACTCGATCCAATACGTCCATGCAAT
Source organism: Xestia ashworthii (assembly GCA_950022955.1). Classification (NCBI taxonomy): domain Eukaryota; kingdom Metazoa; phylum Arthropoda; class Insecta; order Lepidoptera; family Noctuidae; genus Xestia; species Xestia ashworthii. The sequence goes on along the minus strand of OX465558.1, from coordinate 23,285,781 downwards.
TACGACTTCTCTAACAAAGCGAGAACAAAAGAATCCACCGTCATAAAATCAAAGAAAAACAATAGAAGGTTCTCGCCACTCAAACGGCGTACACAAACTTGCACTAACAGTCGCGAAATTTGAACAAAACCAATAAGCTAAGTACCAAATTTAATATTCGGACCTAAGAATTTAATGCGAGACCTCTCGAAGAAATACTGCGAAAGTTGAACCATTTCTTAGGGCAGTGTGGAAAGAAAGTTCGCGCGAACGTATCGGGGGTGACCTATTCATTAATCAAACGAATCAGTTTGATTGATGGTCGGAAGATTGTCGTTCATTTCTGCAACGCCCCCCTTTCTTGGTGTAATGAATTATACCCCTAATCGAAGATTGGTTGGATTGAAATGGAATCCGGTCAGTGATCTTCGCTTTTTGTAGGTGTCACGGGTTTTTGTTCATTATTTTTACGATAGTAGAAATACACTTTGGAAATTGAACTGGGGATGAAGTTCTTGTTCGAGACTTTATATATGGGCTATTTATATGGGCAATTGGTAAAGTAAAAAATATAGCCCTATTTCATCACTGTAACACAAGTCTTGCTTTGGCAATATACAACAAAATAAAAACAATACGTTTATTTGGCACATGATAAAACAAGAGCGAAAATTAGTATCAATCAAAAGAGAGAAAATTAATATCAAATAATTAAATTTATTTAAAAAATATAATAAGTATAAAATTTATTATTATTAAATTTAGTTTTATCAATTAATTTTATTAAAACTATTTTAAATGGTGATATTAATTTTGTCAGATGAATAAAATGTGTTACTTCCAGTTACTTCCAGCAATTTACAAAATCAAACTTCGTTATAGTACAAAAAAAAACCGAATACAAAAAAGAGAAAAACAACTTAGAAGACGGTGACAAAAAAACTAAACCAATCACCGACTTCTAAAGCTGAGTAAAGTTATTTTTCACTTTTTGTGTTTTTAGAAGTCGGTTTTATTTTTTGCAAAAAAGTTTTTATTTTTCACTTTTCAACCGACTTCTAAAAAGAGGAGGTTCTCAATTCGTCTGTATTTTTTTTTTTTTTTTTTTTGTGTTTGTTACCTCAGAACTTTCGACTGGGTGAACCGATTTTGATGATTCTTTTTTTATTTGAAAGCTGGTGCTTCCCGTTGGGTCCCATTTTAATTTGTTGAAGATCTGATGCTGATCTTCGGAGATATATAATGGAACTCTTCAAAAATAGACGGCAAATCTGCAGTGATTGCTGCATCCGCTTGTAGGTTCATTCTATAGACTACATCATGACGTAACATCACGTGTATGCTCTGAGGGGGTACGCAGATGTGTACAATATACCCAGATTTCGACAATGTTTGTTACCTCAGAACTTTCGACTGGGTGAACCGATTTTGATGATTCTTCTTTTATTTGAAAGCTGGTGCTTTCCGTGTGGTTCCATGTCAATTTGGTTAAGATCTTATGCTGATCTTCGGAGATATAAATGGAACTCTTCAAAAATACACGGCAAAGCTGCAGTAATTGCTGCAATCGCTTGGTTGTTTATTGTTTATACAACATCATGACGTAACATCACACCTGTATGCTCTGAGGGAGTACGCAGAAGTATACAATACACCCAGATTTCGACAGTTAGACGTGTAAAGTTCCATTTAATGGGATCCCGGAGAAATAGAGGTAACTCCTTAACTTTATAGGCACACCAGAAGCGGTTTGGGTAGTTTTAGGCAGAGTACTTTCTCGGAGTGGTCCCATTTCGATTTGATAAAGATCTGGTGACTTCGGAAGATAGGCAACTGAACTCCTTAATAAATGATAGCAAATGTACTGGGATCGCTGAAGACTCACGTCTGTCTATTGTTTACACCAGTTCATAACAAAAAATCACACCGATACGCTGTGAAAGGGTAAGCACATGTGAACCACTAAAAAGTGAAAAATAAAAACTTTTTTGCAAAAAATATAACCGACTTCACACAAAAAAGTGAAAAATAACTTTAGCTCCAGAAGTCGGTGACAAAAAAACTAAATCAATCAAATAAAGGTCACCGACTTCTGGATCTAAAGTTATTTTTCACTTTTTTGTGTGAAGTCGGTTATATTTTTTGCAAAAAAGTTTTTTTAGTGGTTCAAATCGCTTCATATGTGCCTATAAAATTTGAAGAGTTATCTCTATTTCTCCATGATTCCATCATCAGATCCTGACTTGATGATTATGGGACCACCTGTAAAGATACCCTTTCAAAGAAAATAAAAATATTTCTAATCGGTCCAGGCATCTTTGAGTAATCGGGAAACATCTTTATACATATAATAAAATCGTAGGAAAGTCAAAACTGTACATTGAATTTTTTTTTTAAAAGAATACTTGGGGCGTGATCCAATCGATATCGAAGCACGAAATAAAGTTTTTAGAATTTTTGTCTGTTTGTCTGTATGTCCGGGCTAAACTCAAAAAGTACTGCATGGATTTACTTCCAATTTTGCATGAATATTAATAAGAGGTCGGGTCAACATAATATAGGCTACATATTATCACGCTATCACCTACGGGGGAGGAGCTGTGAATCTTTATAACTGACTGGGTGATATATCAACGCACAGCCCAAACCACTGGGTGAACAGATTCCAAATTTGGCAAGAAGGTTCCTTATGTGGTCTAGGGGTGCATTAAGGAAGGATTTTTCAAAATTTACCCTCTAAGGGGGTGAAACGGGGCTCCAAAGTTTGTACGGGGAAACCAGATTAGTCAGACTATTTCATTCGACACTTCGCAGTAGTACTCCAATTGAAAAAAGAGTGGAAACGGGTTTTAGGTTTCTTTCAAAATTCAAGCCCTAAGAGGGGGAAATGGGGTGACAAAGTCCAAAAATCAATGCATAGCCCAAACCGCTGAATCAACAGATTCCAAAATTGGCAAGCAGGTTCCTTATGTGGTCTAGGGGTGCCCTAAGAAAGAACTTTTCAAAATTCATCCTTTAAGGGGGTGAAACGGGGCTCCAAAGTTTGTATGGGGAAACAAGATTAGTAAGACTATTTCATTCGAAACTTCACAAGAGTACTCCTATTGAGGAATGAGAAGAAACGTGCTTCAGATTTTTTCAGAATTCAACCCCTTAGAGGGCGAAGTGGGTCGACAGTCTAAAAATCAATGCACAGCCCAAACCGCTGGGTCTACAGATTCCAAAATTGGCCAAGTAGGTTCCTTATTTGGTCTTAGGGTGCACTAAGAAAGGATTTTTCAAATTTCACCATTAAAAGGGGTGAAACGGGGATCCAAAGTTTGTATGGGGAAACCAGATTAGTTAATCTATTTTATTTGAAACTTAACAGGAGTACTCCTATCGATAAACGAACATTTGTTTCAGTTTTGTTCAGAATTCAACCCCTAACATGGAGAAATGGCGTGACAAAGTCTGAAAATCAACATGGGTGTTGTTTGTATTGTGTATCGGGTTGGGTGTATTACAAAACAATAATTTTAATGTGGCGGACCTGAAATTCCATCGTCCCCATTTGGGTTACAATGTGGTTGGAATGAAAAATTAAAAATCATTATGGGAGTCGCTTCCGAGATTATCAGGGGTGCTGATTACGAATATGGTATTTATTATGACATCCAGAAGATGGCGGATTCGACTTCTGTACAGGTTTATTGGGGTATCAGGACAAATAAATGTGCAACTTAATGGCAACTAAGGTTTACCCTTTATAGTCAACATAACATCACCATAGTTGAATAAATAAATAAATCACCATTATCATCATCTTTAAAAATAAAAAAATTGGGTCTATTCGGTAGGTTAGAAAACAAGTCGTAGGCTACTTTTATACCCCTAGGTGACAAAGGTGGTTCACGCGGACGAAGTCGCGGGCAACAGCTAGTACTTACATAAAAAAAAAAGGTTCCGACAAACTGAGAACCTCCTCCTTTTGGAAGTCGATTAAAAATATGATTTCATGGAGCACCCCAGTTTAATGTTATTGGCTATATTCAGTAGCTGCTAGTAAACTGTTAAACAACTAAACTGTTTAACTTTAAGGCTGATCCTCCAGGGTAGCCCGTAAAATTCATTTTTTCTTACGCTTTTAGCAATTTGCAGGCCAGTGCTAGATTGTTTGTTGATTAAAATATCGTTCGCGACTGTAAAACGTATGTAGTTATAGAATTATCATCATCAAAATCAATACAACCCTCTAAGTGGATGTAACTCGATTGAATGACTATTTCATGAAAAAGTAATTCCATCACCGTAAAACCCATGTGTTTTAAATTATTTCAGGAATTAAATAACATGTGTGTGAGTGTTGGTTTAAAGCTTCCAATTAAATAACATCAGATATTGGTTTAAAGCTTCTCAAATTCTCGTTGGACTTAAAATTTAATATTGCTAGGAGCCAGCAGGAATTTTAGCGTGAAAAACCGGCACTCCAATCACTCTTCAACATTTTATATGAATGACTGCATAATATGTTGGACCGCCATATTGGATTCAGAATTTTTATGTTTGACGAGCAATAAGGCGTTCGTTATTCTTGCGTGTCTAAGCTGGCTGGTTTTTTCGTATCAATAACGTAGGTTGCTTTAAATGACACAACGCCGGTAAAAGCACTGTGGTCAAATATACTTTAACATGCATCAAGTAATATGGGAAGGTAAATACATTTTAGATGAATAGTTTAAAAATATTTTAAAATAACGTAATAAAACATTATTTAGGAGTGATTGTGACAAAGTTGCCAATTATTAAAAAACTACTCATTGAAGCTTAGTTAAGAAACAATTCAACTTCACACCAAAAAAATCCTACCCTCACATTTTAAAAACATTTTTGCCACTCAAAAAGTCATTCAACAAAACCGACCACCAAAAAAATCTCAATTTCTAAAACGCGAAATACCCACAGGGCTATCCATAACAATAATCCTGGCTAGTGCATCACCATTCACTGTAACTATAAAAGTCACCGGCAGAGAGAGAGGCTCGAGTTATGGCGGCTGTGATATGCGGCCTACAACTACTGCGTGTTTACTATCTACTGCTCGTAGTCAGTAAGTGATGTTATGGATACAAGAGTTGGTACTGGTAGTAGGAGTCAAGGAATGAGAATTGATGTAAAAGTATGTTTGTCTGGTAAAGGTGCCCATGGTGTAAAAACGGTAATCGATTTTCAAAGATGAGCTGCACTTTTGGCCAACAATAACACATTTATGAAGGAATCCCAGATGATTGGCAGACAGACCTATAGTATGGCCACATTCTGACAGTTACAATGGATGTTTAAGTACGAAGTACAATACAAGTACAATACAGCAGCCTAATCCAATTTATCGGTCACAAATCATGAACTAGGATGGTCAGAATAAGCAGTCACTCCATGCATAACCCTGGTATTTAGCTACACCAGTTTAGACTGGAAGCCAATACCACTAGACCATATTGTCTCACTGCTTGGCAAAAGCTTCCCTCCATTTCTTCCAACGGTCACGATTCTGTGCTGCTTCTTTCGAATTCTCAAGAAAGACATCCATTTCATCCCGCCATCTCTTTCGTGGTCTGCCGCGACCCCGTGTGACCAATCCTGAGCTTTACGGGCTCACAGTTCGTTTGGAATGCGACAGACATGTCCTACCTTTTTAGCCAAATCAACATAATACACATTAGTATAATTTGAAAAGAATAGTCACGAATCTAAATTCTATTGAAAAATCCCATTCAAATGTTGCCTAACCTGGGGACCAAACTCAGTAACCATCATCACTGCGACGCACTTGCCGTTAAGCAAAAATAATCTTTGCTAGTGGCTCACTAATCCCTGCAACAATAAACGTCACTGGCAGAGAACCCGGCACGAAATATCACCGCACCATACTCATATGCGTTCACAAACTGCCCGAGTTTACGATCTAGCACGGAATTAACTTCGCTTGTTGCCTGAGAAATGATGACCACTAAACTTGTTTAGATAATCGTACTTTTCCAGAATGCTAGCTTTTGAGTGTATTTTACACCGCGATCTATCATTTGCGTACCTTATAATAAAATTAATGATGGTACAGTTAGATACACTAATACCGCTCTTTGCGTGGCAACAGACTATAGTTGGCAACTGACGCATTAATAGAATCCACGACTAAATGCACGTCGCGATCTAGTCCGAGAGGTATCGTTGCATGTTTTTACGCTGATCGGTTGCCATCTTGTTCAATAGATCTCGAATGACTGATATGTAAACCCAGCGTCAACTGACGCACCTGCGATAGGTGTAGGATTGGTAGGATAGGTTAGCTTTGAAAAAAACAAATATTAAGTCATAGTACGCCGGCTGAAACTTGTGTTTTATAAATAGTTTACATCGTGCATAGTGGTGGGGCGATTATGCGTCAACCGCTCGCATGAACTTGTAAATGATGCACATCTGATAAAAAACTAAAAGCAATCTATCACACACTCTCTACTTGGTTGTAGATTTCCCCTCCACCGTGCAGCTGACGATTTTTTTTAAGCTCATTATGATGTTAACTATTCATGAAAAAAGTTTCAGCCGGCGCACTATGACTTAATTTTTATTTATTTTTTTACAACTTTCGTAACCTCCCAAATACTCCCAATCCTACCACCCACCGTTACTTGAGCAGGTGACGGTTGGTTCAGTTATTGGTAATATAAGATCTACCTTCGATGACAATATCAGCCGGCTTACTATGACTTTTATATTTGCAACGGTAACTCCCGGACTATTCGCTTGTCTGCTAAAAGAGACGATTGACCACTATTCAACACGGTTGGAGTAGAGATGAATACCAGTAACTCATCCCCTTTTGTAAGATTCCGATCGTCAAAGAAAAATCGGTACCTTGGAATGAATCACACAGGCCCGAAAAAAACGTTCAGTGGCAAAACCATTTATGCATATCGACCGCGCCGCACCGGCTGTGAAACCGTAATGTTGGTACTATATAGAGCTCAAAATAGAATATGAAATGCTTTAAAAATTATAATAATAAAACTGTTCGTTCCCGATAGCCCCTGGTTGTCAGACTTTCGGGTCACTGACTACCTGTAACGACTGGCAAAGATCTACAAAATACAGCTGGGAGTAATAATAATCATAATAATATTCCACAACTATCACACAACGCCATCTAGTCCCAAGCTAAGCAGAGCTTGTGTTATGGGTACTAGACAACTGATAAACATACTTATATATTTCTAAATACATACATATTATAGATAAATTACACCGGAGTAAACTCTATATGTAATGGGCGGTCACCCATCCACGGAGCAACTTAGGCAAGCGCGGCTTAACCTAAAGATCGACCCGAAAGGCCGTTAGCCACGAGATACTCCACATACAGGGTGTAAACCACCTCACAAAGCCGTTAACCAAGCATTCTGTACATCAAAAAAAAAAAATATATATTGCAAAAAATATTGCTGGGAAACAACTTTTTTTTTTGAGGTTGTAAATCATGTTTTGTGGTAGAACTCAATGTAGCGCACTTAAAACATTGTGTTGATGGATGAATTGAATAGTAAGGGGGGTCGTGGCGGTGTTAAAAGTCAAAATATTACAAAAAAAAAATTAATTTAAACAAAAACTTGTCAAAAAGTTGTAACATTGACCCCCCATATCTCCGTTACTAGAAGGTTCCCAGGTATGGTGTAAACAAAAAAATGATCGCAATGATGGGGAGAATAAGTGCCTTTCGGTTTCGTGAAGAGGTGTTTCACACCCTTTATAAGAAATATAACAATTAATTAATGCGCCCGTCTGTTATTAGCTTAATAATATTCTTATCTTTTCACGTCTTTTCAACTAAACTTACTTAGAGATTTAGATGTTCTGGGTAGTGTTCTGGTAACATTTCATATCGGTAGTGCGTTGTTGCCTTGAAATCATTTCTGACCGTCAAGGGGATAAAGCTGCGGCCAAAGCTTGAATGATTCATAATAATCTACCAAATTACTTACCAGTATTTAAACACTGTGTATCTGTAGGTAACATTCACATATATATGTATTGTGCACGATACCCTTCCATCACAATGAAGTCACAGCCAGCAGGATATACACTGGACGAGCATGGACAATATACCGCACACAATAGCCCACAATGGCTCTTGATGCGACACTAAGCTGTCTTATCAGACAGGTTTATAAGGCTTGGAAAAACTATATTTTGGAGAGAAGCGACAGTTAGTCTACTGTATGAGGATTCAGACTACATTAAGATGTAGTGTGTTTGTCTGACAGTTTGCTAATCTAGAACTTTGTGTACGATAGAATTAAAAAATAACAGTACAACTCTTGTATTTGCTGAAAGGGTAGGCAGAGGTGTGGAAAATCTATATTTTGCCAATTATAATATGTAAGTCTCGTGTAACACGTTGTAAGCCATATTAAACTATAAATCCAGACTAGGTTGCTATTGAAAGTTTCCAAATGAAAAAATCCTTTCATTCTTTACTCGAACTGGGAATTGAACTCATACATTCGAAGCAGTTGTCTTTCCGACCACTACAATAATGTCTACCACGTGGTCTGCATAAGATTTTTTTGTCGATTCATTTAAAACACACTGAAGGACAAAAGTTCCACAAACATAAAAACAAGCGCAGTTGACCTACTTCGCGATACTTCCCAATTAAATTCAAAACTCCGTATGAACTGTCTCGTATATTGGATGCAAACGTTGCTGCAGTAGTGCACTGGAAACAGTGATCTAAGGTAGACAGAATGTACTAAAAACTTCTTCGTTTTCAGGATGTCCTCATTTTTCCATTCCAGATATATGCGCTGAGCATGAGGACCAGAGCTCAATTCTTGGTCCAGGTAAAGTGTTCTCGAATTTTTTCATCATAAATATCTCAGTGGCAGCCTTTTTTTTTTTTTTTTTTAGGATGGGAAATCATCAAATGACTTCTCCCACTCTGGGCGGAGCGGGAGGGAGTGTCAGACTCTTACTGACTAAAACCCATCCATGTTCCTTCCTCGCCCTTTACGTTCCGGGGCCGCGGTATCTCTTTCGAACAGTCCCGCAACCCCGGCAGGCTTCGGCCCTTGCGGGCCCCTCTCTTCTGCTGACATCTCTTTGAGGCGCGCGTGGAACACGAACGCGCCGTCGACACGGCCTGTCGTCACTAGACGGACGGACGGCTAGCTAGCCCATAGCTAACCGTCCACAGGCCCGCATCTACGGTGGCCGGTAGCCACCACGTGGCCCCCGACGCCCGGTGCGTCTCCCGCGGCGGCCGGGAAGAGAGGCTCTCTCCCTCTCTTGTTCCGCCACCTCCTTCGCCAGCATGACTGCTTCGCAGAAGGAGGTGACGGCTTCCCAATCCGTCTCGCTCCGGACCATGGATTGAACCAGGGCCGGACGCGGGAGGTCGCCGCCGCCGATCGCCGCTACGAGGACACGGCGGTGCTCCGCCCACGCAGGGCAGACTTCCACCGTGTGCTCCACCGTGTCGTCCGGTCGATCCTCACAGTGGAAACACCCGGGCGTTTCCTCCCGCCCGATTCGGTGCAGGTACCTCCCGAAACATCCGTGTCCGGTGAGGACCTGCGTCAGGCGGAAGGTGAGGGCGCCGTGGCGCCTCTCAAGCCACTCCTCAAAGAGGGGACTTACCGCCACTATCGTGGCGTGCGGATTATGGAATCGTACCGCTTTATGGATGGAATAGACTCTGAAGAAAAAACGTTGGACCCTATCAAAATATCAGCGCTGTGACTTTCTTCTCATGTTACAGCACATGCGATAGGAACCTTTTGGCCTCATACAAGACCAATTAAGTTTCTTTTTTTATTATTTTTCTCTTTATGCTTACTTTTGCAAATTAAAATCCGAATGTAACAACTTTAATTTTGACATATTGCATCAGGAAACAAATGTAAATACCGCTATGAACAATTTCATTAACATTATTCAATTACTAATTGCAAATAACTCTATAAAACGACTAAGCCCTACAACTACAGGTATGTTACGTTGCAATCGGACCAGAGACAGAATGCATAAGAAGTTAAAAACTAATAATGACGTCGATTTGAAAATATAAAAAAACTTAAAAAAAAAAACAATATGAGCGAAGTCAACTAATAATATCTAAAAATATTTCTGAAAAGCTTTGGTCTTCCATTAAAACAATTACCATCAATAATAATAACAAGCAGCTACCACTTCAACTATTGACTACACATAAAACCCCTTAAGAATCAATAAACAATACCAACGAATACTTCTCAAATATTGGGAAACGACTTTCAAACATGATTAATCCCCCCCATATCCCTTGCGTTAAGAAAGTCTGTAAGGCCCAAAAAACTCTTTCGTTCTCCTACCCACGGACATCGAAGAAGTTGAAAGAACGCTTCAAGTAGTGAAAAGTGACTGCTCGCCTGGCTGGAATCAGATTAGTGCTGATGTACTAAAAAAAATATCCGTTTCTATAACACCCATTCTTACCGACTTAATAATAATAACAGAGTGAGTACAGTAAAGCAGTCATTGTGCCGATAGTCGTGTCAGCCAATGGCTTAATAGCCAAGAGCATCGACCAACATCTTAGGAGGGTCTCGCTTGTCAGCTGGATCAAGGGCTTGATTCAGAAAGCAGTACTTCTGGACACGGCGCGTATTGTTAGGAGGTTCCTTTCTCAAGTCCCAGGCGCTGGTGGACTACTATTTTTTATATTTTAAAATGTTTTTTTTATATATTTTATATTAGAATATATAAAAATGTAAATGTATATGTAAATAACTGAATAAAGGAATAATAATAACAAACCATTTATTTCAGGTAACAAAGACCCATAGATAAATACCTTAATCTAAAAATACATACTAATTACAATTTTTGTTAGTGTAAGTAACTTAAAACTACATAAATATTAGTAACACTTCACTTGCACGATGCTTTGTGCGCTCTTGTGGAATTTGTCCGCGGAAGCGACGGAATACCACATCCTGCGGCCAACAACTATCATCCATCACCAAATGGAGCAAGCATGTTAGTATGCGCACCACAAACGCCTTGAAATTGACGTTGCGGCGCGACTCCAGTAGCTGTACCCTTGGCGTGTACTTCAACTTTTGACGCACGTACTTAAGAAATCGCTGCTTTGTTTTGGGAGTATTTCACCTCGCATTAAAAGGAGATGTGGTACATCCGATACATAAGGCGGGAGACAGAGGCAGCAACAGCAATTATAGCCCAATTGCAATCCTAACAACACCATCAAAGATATTTGAACGCATACTCAACAAAAGGCTTACAAAATACCTTGAAGAACACAACTTGTTTTCTGATACACAATACAGTTTCAGAGCCGGCCGCTCAACTGAAAACGCAGTACTTGATCTGGTTAACTTTCTAGTAAGTAAATTAAATGGTAAAAATAAATGTTTGACTATATTTCTCGACCTGGCAAAAGCTTTCGACACTGTTTCTGTACCCCGCCTTGTGCAAAAACTGGAAGATCATGGTATTCGAGGTGTTCCACTGGACTTATTATCGGACCCACTCAGTTAAAATTGGAGAATACATTAGTGACGAACTGCCAGTCGAATTTGGGATGCCACAAGGCAGTATATTAGGTCCCATTTCTTTTTCTCTGCTATGTAAATGAACTCTGTTCCCGTAAGATTAACAACTGCCGCATCTCCGCATATGCAGACGATACTGCGCTAACCTTTTTCACCGACTCGTGGAGTGAAATTTTTGCTCTCGCACAAAATGGTTTTAACACTGTTTGCCACTGGCTATCCTCTAACCACCTCACCTTAAATGAAGATAGTTTCAAAATTTAAATTTGCGTCAATTTCGACTCCAAGGTAAGACTTTTTGTAGGCTTGATATTGGGACTAATTACTATTAGTTTGGAGTTGGAGGGAAATTACATTTATGTGCATGTATATTATAAGTAGTGCGGTTGGCAAGACCAATTTGATTACGAACACAGTATAAAATGTATTTGGTTACCAAATACATTTACTTACTAAACTAATAGAAATTAGTCCCAATATTAAGCCTACAAAAAGTCTTACCTTGGAGTCGAAATTGACGCAAATTTAACTTTTGAAAGCCACATTGGCTTTATATCTAAAAGAATACGGAAGCATACTTACATTTTTAAAGGACTCAACAAACGATGAGGACGGTATATGAGGATCTAGTGCAATCAATCATTCGATATTGCATTACCATGTAGGGAGGGGCTTGTAAAACAAAATTAATTACAGTAGAAAGAGCCCAAAGGATGATACTAAAAGTTAGTTTATCTAAGCCACGTCTTTTCGACACCACAACACTTTATGAGGAAGCACAGGCTAACTGTGCGCCAGCTGTACATATTGCTTACTGCACTTCTCCAACACTCAAACCTACCCGAAGAAAGGAGAAAACGCATAGGTCTTTCAGGAGAAATTTCGCAGTATGTGGGACGACTGCTGTCGGTACTTGTTCCTGCGTCACATCGGACCACGCCCGTTGTGGAAATATTTATTATCTGTGCCGTCGTGGCACAATATAATCTGATTTTTCTATTATCTGTTTATGCGCACTCTGTGCGCCACTCTCTCACCGACGCCCTTTGACGTATGCGCATATCGGCAATCTTTGTAACCTACATCCTATTTTATCAATGCAGTCCTGTAAATCGCAGCAAGTAGTTTTACTTAATCTCATCAAAACAATAGTCAAGACCACCAGCATCACAACTGGAGCTTGATACTCAACATATGATCCGGCTCGAAGGACCATATAAATAAAGGCCTAGGCTCAGTTTAGACGCCAGATCTTCCACAAATTACAACTTACTTGTCAACCTATTTAAGTATAACATATTTTAATAATTACAATTTAACCATTTCATTTTTGTGTGTTTTGTCCTGGCGGGTTAATAAATGCTGTTTCTTTCTTTCAAAAAAACTCATGCACTGTAAGTAGAGGCCTGCCTAATCTTTACGTGTACAGTCACGTCTAATAATATGTAAACACTTAAGATTTTTTTAAATCGTGTTTCTCCTAATGGACTGATTAAAATGTAATGTTATTACGGACATAGTATTATGGAACTCATATTTTTATGAAAAAGATCAAATTTCCTAGTTACAATCGTCATTTCTCGCGAAAATAGCTATAATATTAAGGAAAGTGTATATATATTATTAGACATGACTGTACAGGCGTGAATATGTTTTTTATACATATTTTTCCACGCACACCATCTAGAAATCAATCTCCAGACGTTTTAATATATTGTTAAAGGTTAATGATAGATGGTAGAAGATGAATTTGTTGTAAAAAAGTGTATGTAGGTAGGTAGTCGATTTGCATAACATTACCATTATGCCCTTACAACTTCTGATTGTATGAACAATTTCATTATTAGCAAATAAATCATTCGGACTTCTGTTTCAACGCGACTGTGGTCCTCATCACCCTTAGAAAAAAATCTCGTTTAAAATCAGACGGGAACAGCACGCAATGTGCAAACGTGCGCTCTATGGAAATGCTGAAATAAAAATATAAAAGCGTATTTGCTTGCTTCATGAAATATTTATATCCTATCGCTATTTCTGGATGTGTTTTGTGTGCTACGGTTAGTTTAGTGTAAGTGCTACTTCAAACAGTATTGGCACTAAGTTCATTTTGAGAGGCAGTACTTATTTTTTCAGATCTGCAGCGAGTATAACATATTTTATGTGTGAACATATTTTCAAACCATCGAACTTAACAACTTAGTCCATGAGACTATTATCGTCATTACGAATTATAAGCTGTCTCATACAATATTTTAGTACATACTCGTAATAGTCGAACCAAACATCAGCGATATTTGAAGTGAAAACTTCTTTAGGCGCATGGAGCTCTTTTTGATTAAAGAAAAATCATGGAACTTGCGTCATCGTCACAGAACGCGTTTATAGAACAGTTAGTCAAAATCAATCTTATACAATTAAGATTAAGTTTGTTTTTATTACTTAGTTTTCACTTCTATATGCAGTCCCCAAAGACTAAGCTCCCATTTTTTTCGCGCTTACGATGTTGATTTTACATACATACTCGTATATAGATTCAGAGAATTAATATATCATGTCTATAAAGCGATATCGTAGGTAATAAAAATACCCATCTTTTCAATTCTTACCACAAGAAAATATACTTATAAATTCCAGCAGATAGCCCAGGTGTTTCTTCCGCAGATATTTACATAATTACAACCACGAAATACAACGAATTTATCCCCAGACGACGCGATTTTGTGTGCAAGCCGGAAAATGGCGGCGACCTGCAAGCATCGTCGCGTGTTTGGAAAGCAATTTCACAAATATGCGAATATTTTACGTCGTATGTGGGTCGCCATTTGGCTTCTTACAGCTATGTTTGGAAACACTGCCTTGTGGGACAAATGGAAGGATTACTTTTCATTTATTTTTTGAGTAATGGCCGAATTTTACCAACAACTTTTGGGATCGGCTTCCAGTCAAACCGGATGTATTACTGATTACCTGTATTTTTATATGGAGCGACTGCCTGTCTGACCACCACAACCCAGTTTGTACTGGGTGATACAATACCTCTTGGCTTACAAAGGGATATCGTCAGAATGTTGACAGAATTTTTGGGGCACTGACTACCTGTAACGACTGACAAAGCTCGCAAATGACAGCCGGGGCCAACGAATTACCGTGTTTTCCGAAGCACCCAGAAAACCCGGTATGTAATGAGTGGTCACCCATCCACAAAACAACTAGGTAAGCACAGCATAACCTAAAGATCGACCAGAGAGGCTGTTATTATTTAGCCACGGGTACTGGGATACAGTTTCTAATCCAGAGGCTATAAATTAGCAGACAATATTTTCGTTTGACAGAAGCTACAGTTTCCCATTGCAAGTCGTTGTACCAATACGATATAAAATATGATCATTATGCCTGTTATCCTTAGAGGGTAGTCTGCCTCAACAGAATAATAAATAGTAGATATACCTAATAATACACCCAAATTTCACCAGCTACGCTTAAGTATTATTGGAGCTGAGCCTAATGAAATACGAAAGGCTATAAAAGGAGCCGTTGACTTGATTAGGCCTTTTGGTTTCAAATGCACAATAGATCCACTAAAAATGGTACATAAAAACCATTTTTTACACGAGGGTGCCACCAATTTTGCACAGAAGGCATCACTTGAGACCAAATGGATGCATGGTTGAACTACAAGTACTGAAACATTAAAACACATGGCAATAAAATTTGAAAACGCACAGTTTTATGATAAACGTTATAAAAATCGTAGCGATATAACAAAATATGGCGACGTAAATCTTGATATGAGATTTTATTGTTAAGTTACTATGACATTAAATATCGCTGATAAAACTTTAAGAGTCCGACCAGACTCAAAAAGTTATAAACTTCACCCTACATGCTTTAGGTGTTTAGGGCTTTTTCAACACCTCCGATTAAATTCTAGTTAACTACTTGGCCACTAATTCCAGACAAATTCTGTTTTTTTTTTTTACTTCATTAGGCAAGTAGTATAACAGTTGCTGCCAGTAAAGATCGCAATGGCGGTCGTTGACCCACATATAAGAAAGTTCTTAACTTTGAAACTCCAATATAAGCCCGTTCAAGTCTTGAATCGTCATCTATCGTGATCTTCAACATTTTTCTAAACATGGTTCATTTGTTTTGGTTCTTACGAAGAGATGTAATTAGGGAAAGGGCAATTATCGCTATTACGATCATATCTGGCAGCAAATAGAGTTGTCATTGTTTTTGCGGATTTTAGTGTGCCTTCAAGATTGTTTTTTTTTTTGTTTTTATAATTTCGTCTTATTTATTCTATCTTTTTTTTTTGTTATATTCTGTGTGAATCTAATAAATGGTTTTTCTTTCCCCTTTGTTTAAAATTTAAAAGCAGTTTTCTTATGAAAAATTTTGCGATATCTTTGCGACACGAAAAAACCTATTTTATAAGCATGGTTCCGAAAATTATTTTTGGGAACACCCTTTTAATAATTTAGTAAGTGTTTTGCAATTTAGTGAGTTTTGTTTAATTGTAAGATATTTATGCCTGTGACTGTACTTGTGAAGATGATTATTGAGTTTCCTTTAACATCTTTAACACCTCACAAACTAATTGCTTGAATTGAAACGTAATTGAGAAGCAGTTCAATGAAACTATCTTGTTTCTTGACGAACCCTTAATTGGTATATCAACAAATTTAATAAAACTACCCTCCGAATCAGAATTTATCCGTGTTATTATCCATAACTTTATTTGTTCAAGTTTGATTTCTCGGCCAGTGACCCAAAGCCGGGCAACACGAAAACAATTGGATTAATTTCTAAACTAATCCAATTTCGTCTCAGTCTGTGCTCTAAATTCTAATACCCATTTTCTCTAAAACTGGACTGGTATTCACGAATGCCTAAGATATTAAATCCTTCCTACTGGATTTAGGTCTCGACAGCAACCCCGATGCGCATACACCAGTGCACTCTCTGTTCCTTTACTCTCATAGTCTAATCGGACGACAACCTAACACGAAATGGGAGAGATCAGCCGCAGGACCAACATCTGTCGAGACAAAAAATTCTTTAACACTTTCACTCACGTGAGAGTGGTCAGCGATACACTGCCGCGCATGGCCCGCAAGAGCTCCCGCGTCAACGCGCACCAAGATTATTCGAAAAACCAACCCAAGTTGATACATATTTCACATAATGGTGGCCTTTGCTTGTCACATTTTTATCGCCTTTATTATGGTAAAAATTTTATTGTTCAAAGTCTACTAAAACTCAAATGAAATTAAATTTAAATCCTCACTTATTCTAATATTGTCACACTGTTGGAATGTCAACTCGCGGGTCTGAACCAAGCGTTGAAAATTTAAGAGGCCTGCGGAGCATGCGTAGTTCATACAAACGTAATACCAAAATAATTGGAAAATCAAACATATTCCTAAGGTAGTGTGTAATTATTTCGAATTGATTACAGAATATCTAGGGTCCCAAATGTATATTTTGATTGGACACTGATTTAAACAAGAGTTATGAGAAAAATAAGTTTTCTATAGAAATTTTATTGTTGCATGATATTCCTCATATTTCGTCTTTGTATCAATATATATTTGGGAACATAAATATTCTTTAATCCAATCCAAATAAATACACACTACCTTAAGAATATGTTTGATTTATAAATTATTTTGGTATTACGTTTGTATGAAATACGCATGCCCCGCCGGCCTCTTAACAACGTTATGCCTTATTTAGGCATTCATGTAAGTGGTAATTAGCGTTAGTGAGAGCTAGTATTATCACTACATGTTATAAAGCAAAGTCCTCCAACGCGTCTGTCTGTTCACGATAAACTCAAAAATTACTGCACCGATTTTCATGCTGTTTTCACCAATGGATAAAGTGGTTCTCGAGGTGGGTGGTGGGTTTTTTTTTTTTTTGTCTTGTCCTGTCGGTCTAATGAATGCTTTTTCTTTCTATCTTTCTTTCTTGAAAGTGAAGCCGGGAGCATCAGCTAGTTCATTATATGAAGCTTCGTGGCCGAATGCTTACACAAAGTTTTGTATACTTAATAGTTGGATGTATTAGTGGGTGGCGGTTGCAATCCCCGGTAATGCAGTTTCATTCTTTGACTTTTAGTTTTCTCGGCTTGTGGGTATTTTAGTTAGAAAGATGGCCGTGCTCGACGGGTTTATTACAACGAAAGGATTAATATTTGAGTTGCTAGTCGCGCAATTTAGTTTAAAATTGGTTTTAATTACCAGCTGGACATTAAAAAAAAGCTTTTTCCCGCAGTGTTGCTTGAATTAACCAACTATTTCTAAGAGAAAGCTACGTATTTCATGTTAAATTCCTTTGAAAAATATTTATTGTTGAAATTAATTGATGTAAGTACATCAAATTCGTGTTTATTACTAATTCTATGTCAACAATACATTAACCGAAGCAAATAGCTGTGCCAGACATACTGGTTCAGAAGAAAAGCTTGTTTTCCCTTCTCTTTTTCGATTTGCGTTTAGACTGCGCGTTACCCACTAAACCCAACACTACCCTTCTGATAGTATATCTTGTTCCGATGTTTTATGACATCTAAACTGATTCGTAAAAGTTCGTGACCGCTTCGGTTACAGTTTATGTGGTCCGTTTTATTGCTCCGACTTGTAGAAGTCGGTTGTAAGCAACTTTGTTTGTCCTCAAGTGTACTGTTTGATGTAGTAGTGTGTGGTTGGGATCTGTATTGTTTTTGTGTAAATTGTTTGTAAACATGTTAATGCAACAAGAAAGCAAAGTTACTCGAAGATAAATCTAGTCTTTTCAAAGTTATTATACCTTAAAGTTGTCTTCAAAATGAAAGGAGTTTACAAATATTAATATAATCTAGCACGTCAAATAGGCAGTCGCTCGATGTAAACACTAATAATCAGCTGAACCCGACAAGACAGGAAGCCAACTAAAACGTAGTTAAGGCAGAGCAGATAATGAACGTGGTTGGATTTTAAATGCGACTTGATACCACGCCAGATGGTTGTAGTAACAAGTTGTAAAGATGCTGAAATAAGTAAATGAGGTTTAGTACTTTTGCTTCAGTATCTCCCGTACTTATTAACAACTAGCAGACGTCACGCAGTTTCACCCGCATAATTCCTGTTCCAGTGGAAGTACGGGGTTGAAATGTTACTCAGGATGAATGTAGCTTTCGAATGGTGAAAGAATGTTTGAAATCGGCACAGTAGTTTTTGAGTTTATTCATTACAAACATGTAGGTACGGTCGAACAAGCTATTTGGTTTACATTTTAGAATGTAATTTGTGGGTTAAACTGCTACTGTTTATGGGTTAGCTTGTTTGACCGTACGCACACACAAAAATACAAATTTTCTTCTTTATAATATTAGTGTAGAAGTGTAGATAATCACTCGAATATGATAAAAAGTCTAAAAAAAATATGATAGAAAAATTCACCTTATCACTTCTTTGTCCCATAACAAAACTACACAAGCCTTCAACAAATATGGTAAGCCAATAAAATAGTAAAGAAAAAAGAACATAATATCTGCCACGATACAGCCAATCCAGAGCAGGTCTCTACGAAATTATTCGTCTGTCAGTGACTTATGAGACTCGCTCGCCAATCGGAAGATAAATGTGTCGCTCATTGATGTGGACCGTGGTTGCCAAAGTTGAGAACAAAAAATGAGCTATTTTTATGGCTGTCTGAGTCCTTTATTTGGTATAAGAATTGGCTGATGATGGTCCCGATTTTGGATTATGGAATGAAAAATGATTTATGGCAGCGTTGGTTGCATGTTACTGGTACGAGTATCCCTGTCAATCTGTCTTTGAAAATTAGATTATTTTGACGTCAATAGAAGTCAAACTAAATATTTAAATAGTAGGTAAGATATATAAATGATGCGAAAAAGTATGAAAAGATTTCAGCATGAGTGCATGAGATAATACTACTCAACGAAACGGAGACGTATTTTTGTCGAATCTAACGTTTCTTTTTTAGCAAAAGTGGTCCACATTGGCCCTGAAGATGCCATGGGGCCTTTGCCCAGCAGTGGGATGACATAGGCTAACAGTAACATTTTTAATCTTTGAGTGATATACATGTAAACCTAGTCTGAAAGACGGTTCAGGAAAACCTCTTTAGATGGGGCAGCAGTGTAAATAATAACATTGATGGCAACTGTGGTGTTCACTCGTACGCTAGATAAGGTTTAGGGTAAAGCCATCGCATATCAGGGTGGTGTCTTTGTTCAGGGTTGTACAATAAAACACTGTTTCCAATATACTGGGTTAGGCGTGCTGTCGCTAAGGCTGCTCGGACTAGACCGAGCGCGGCGCATCGCCCCGCGCTCCCTCCAACGCGCATCTCCCACCACAGCACGCATAAAGGTCGATTTATATCTACAGACATTGAGTGTGGCAGACACGTGCCGTGACAGACACCGACAGACACCATTTATTTATATGTAACGTATAGAAACGTGCCGTGACAGACACCCCGGATACCGACAGACACCGTCATCGGCGTCCACTCTCACTGGCAGTTACTGCATAGCTTTAGAAGAAAAAGCATGTTATTGAAAATGTTCAAACACTTCTCTATTGAAGATTTGTCCATAATTGCATTATTGTTAGAAGAAGAGGATAGGTAAAACTAAAAAAAGAGCAAAACGCATGGCTGTACATCCTATGCTTAAGAAAAGAAAATTAGAAGGAGAATACTGGACACTCTTTAAAGAACTTGTTGACGATGAAAAAAAATTTTTCATAAATTTTCGTATGAGCCGGTATCAGTTTGACATTTTACTAAACAAAATTGAATTGCTGATAACCAAACAAGATACAGTTTTTAAGGAAGCCTTGTCACCAAAAGAAAAACTAGCAGTATGTCTCAGGTAAGATTTATTACAGAATTATTTATTATTGTGTAAACAAAGTGGAATACTATTCTAAGTGCCGATACACCCTTTCGTCAGTAAGGTCTGGCTGAAAACCGTGGTAAAAATTTTGTATTGTTTCTGGCATAGGAGTATTGTCTTCATAAGTGTCAAATGTTGATGGCGTGGATACCGAAGAACTCGTTGATGGCCTGGTCAGTATGTCTATTTCCATGTCAGATACTATTTAAAATATCTTTGCTTTTGCAATAGCCCTCTCTCTGGGCGGAAAAGATCGCAATGTAGTTACAACTCCAGCCATAACTTGTTCGATGTCGTCCGGCGGTGGAGCATTATTTTTACTCTCTATTATATACTTCATTAGTACAGTACTAGGTGTTTCATCAGTTGCTTTTTGGCCTCGTTTACCCTTTGGCTGAGGATGCTTTGGAGTTTGAGCTGAGGAGGGTGTAGTTGGCAATGTACCAACTGTTTGTTGACTAACCTCAGATGTAAATGTGTCAGTCGTTTGTTGCTCAACCTCAGGTGACTGAGCAACCTCTTCCTCGTGTGCATAATCATTAAAACCGGGTACAGGTGGAATTGGACATTTAGTCGGCCTTTCTTTCATGTACGGTAACAAAAAAGACATTTCTTCTTCGTACCTCAATTTTTTTTCACGAACACTAGCCTGTCCACTTTTCGTATCTTTTTTCTTTTTATGAGAACGTCTGAAGGCATCTCGCAACAGTGCCCATGCTTTTTTTCATTAATTTCCTGAAACAAGGAAAACAAATATCATAATATCATAATGTTTTTCTTTGCAGATTTTTGGCTACTGGGGACTCCTTCGTTTCTATAGCATTTAGTTATAGACTAGGAGTAAGCACTGTATACAAGATAGTGAAAGAGGTTTGCATGCCTGTCCCTACAAAAGAACAGTGGCAAAAAATCGCAGAGGAGTTTTGGAATACTTGGAATTTTCCAAATTGTGTAGGAGCCATTGATGGCAAGCACGTTCAAATAACTGCTCCGGCAAACTCTGGCTCTCAGTTCTTTAACTACAATAAAAACTTTTTTGCAAAAAATATAACCGACTTCACACAAAAAAGTGAAAAATAACTTTAGCTTCAGAAGTCGGTGACCTTTGTTTGATTGATTTAGTTTTTTTGTCACCGACTTCTGAAGCTAAAGTTATTTTTCACTTTTTTGTGTGAAGTCGGTTATATTTTTTGCAAAAAAGTTTTTATTTTTCACTTTTTAGTGGTTCACATGTGCTTACCCTTTCACAGCGTATCGGTGTGATTTTTTGTTATGAACTGCGGGCCTAAAATGGCCGCTTTAGCAGAACATAATATGAATCACGTAAAAAATGTTAAATTCTAAAAGTCCATTTTAAGAATTTTAAATTTTTAACGTGATTCATATTATTGCAAAAGTGGCCATTTTAGACCCCCTGGTGTAAACAATAGACAGACGTGAGTCTTCAGCGATCCCAGTACATTTGCTATCATTTATTACGGAGTTCAGTTGCCTATCTTCCGAAGTCACCAGATCTTTATCAAATCGAAATGGGATCACTCCGAGAAAGTACTCTGCCTAAAACTACCCAAACCGCTTCTGGTGTGCCTATAAAGTTAAGGAGTTACCTCTATTTCTCCGGGACCCATTGAATGGAACTTTACACGTCTAACTGTCGAAATCTGGGTGTATTGTATACTTCTGCGTACTCCCTCAGAGCATACAGGTGTGATGTTACGTCATGATGTTGTATAAACAATAAACAACCAAGCGATTGCTGCAATAACTGCAGCTTTGGCGTGTATTTTTGAAGAGTTCCATTTATATCTCCGAAGATCAGGATAAGATCTTAACCAAATTGACATGGAACCACACGGAAAGCACCAGCTTTCAAATAAAAGAAGAATCATCAAAATCGGTTCACCCAGTCGAAAGTTCTGAGGTAACAAACATTGTCGAAATCTGGGTATATTGTACAAATCTGCGTACCCCCTCAGAGCATACAGGCGTGATGTTACGTCATGATGTAGTATAAACAATGAACCTACAAGCGGATGCAGCAATCACTGCAGATTTGCCGTCTATTTTTGAAGAGTTCCATTTATACCTCCGAAGATCAGAGTAAGATCTTAACCAAATTGACATGGAACCACACGGAAAGCACCAGCTTTCAAATAAAAAAAGAATCATCAAAATCGGTTCACGCAGTCGAAAGTTCTGAGGTAACAAACACAAAAAATAAAAAAAAATATAAAAAAAATACAGACGAATTGAGAACCTCCTCTTTTTAGAAGTCGGTTGAAAAAACTTTTTCAATCGTGTTGATGGCAATTGTGGACGCTGACTACAAGTTTATATGTGTTGACGTCGGCGCTTATGGAAAAAACAGTGACGGAGGTATTTTTTCAAATTCAAACATCGGAAAAGCATTAATTTCAAACACATTTAACGTTCCAGAAAGCACAAATTTACCTGGCACTGAAATTACAGCGCCATATGTTATCATAGGAGATGAAGCATTCCCTTTGACAACTTATCTAATGAGACCATATCCTAAACCTCAACTAGGTGACCAAAGAAAAAATATATTCAACGATAGACTATCTCGTGCAAGAAAAGTTGTCGAAAATGCATTTGGGATTTTGTCTCAAAAATGTTGTATCTATAATAGGAGAATACAACTTGATCCAGATAATGCACACAATGTTATTATGGCGACGTGTGTGTGTGGGTATTATGTAAGATTACATAATAGGCTTGTGTCCTAAAAAAATCTAATTAGTCCGTCAGTTAGATTATAAAAAAAATATTTGACCCGTATTTTTTCTTATGTTACATAATCCAAAATTGACGAAGATACGACGCTTTTTAAATTCGCAATACGTCACGCCGTGCTATAGTTTTTAGTGCGTTGTGACGACACGAGCCTCCACTCCCGAGTTTTGATGCGTTTTATCTTTGTCAGTACTCAGTGATTTACAAAAACAAAAAATACGTGTCCTTTATTTTCCAATACTCTAACTGACGGACTAATTAGTTTTACAATTTATTGATGATGGAAACTAGCCTATTATATAAAATGTGGTGGTTCTCAGCATTCACATAATGAAGAAGACATTATTGCATCATATTCTTTGTCAAACCTACCTAGACAGGGTGGAAATCATCAGGTAGCCGCATTTAATGTCAGAGAGAATTTCGCTAGGTTTTTCGATTCACCCGAAGGAGCGTTAAACTACTAGGTGATTATATCGGTGTCCTGTCGTTTTACCATAACTATACTAATTTTAAGTTGAAAAAATATTATCCAATAAAAACCCAACATACTATTGTTGTTGAAAGACTAATAAAGGCGTCATTAGCCTGTCAAGTCAAATTAAAATTAAGTAAATTATATTATGTGACTGTGTCTATTTTTAAAATAATATTTTTAAATCAATAATAATAATTATAAAAAATAATAATAAATAATAAAATTAAATAATTATTAATTAAAATTAATAATAATTAAATTAATAATTTATTATTTTAATTTAATAATTATTAAATTAATAAAAAAATTATTAATTATTAATTATTTTTTATATTTTTTATTAATAATTTTTTAATTAATAATATTTTTAACATAAAGATCTTTTAAAAAAAAAGTGTAAAAAAAAAAATATGTACTCACCATTACTATTAAGTTTTATTCCTATTTCGTTCCACGCCTGATCTTTTTTCTGATTGTCACTATATCACTATACGTGTACGCAGTTCCGATACTCTATTCACACTGCCCGGCAAGGAGCCACAGACACGTACAGACATGAACCGCGGAGACAAAATATTCTTTCCGAGAATACTGGCCGGGCACGACACGTGTCTGTAAGCGTCTGTACGGCCGTGTTACGATAGATATAAATACGTTAATAGTTACTGTATGGAAGAATATCATTTTGTCTGCCACGGCACGTGTCTGCCACACTCAATGTCTGTAGATATAAATCGACCTTAACTCATTTATTAAACGTATCAGCAACGAATAAGGTAAGCCAGCAGCGAGTTTTTCAATATTATTTAAACTTAAGTTAACTGCAAATGATTTTAATCTGGGAAATTAAAACACAATGCACAAACTCAGATCGAGATCTATGAACGTTACTCACCACATGACTTACTTAAACGTTTAAGGCCTGAATTCTGACGGTTGGTCGCGTACGGTCGGTCGTGACGTCAGCGAGAACAAAATACGGCTATCGGTCGCTGCCCTCAGCGTCGCAGTATGGTGCTATAAACACAATGTTAACTGATACGCGACCGACCGTGCGCGGCCGACGGTCGACAGACTTTTTAATGCTCCAATTAACATACAATACCTTATACAAATTGAAACACAACCAAAACCACCAAAGAAACCAATATGTAAACAAGCCGTAATAGTACTCTACGTAATCGTAGATTCGTTTTAGATACGAAATGATTTATGATTCGTCGGCTTCCATCGGAAACGTCCCTTGTATGTCGCGTAATGGATTCTGAGGACTCCCCGGGGAGGTCGGGGGAGGATGGCAATGTTGAGCGACGCTGTCATAGGATACGCATATAGTCGCATCACAAGAGAATTTCTCACTTTATGTAAGTAGACTGCGACTGGTTGTACATAGATGTGGATTCAAAATATTTCTTCTTCCTTTTTTTTTGGAGGTGAGGAAAGTGGGGATCGGATGTTGTATGGAATACTGTGGTTGTAATCTTGAGAGTGGAGGAATGTTGTTCCAAAAAAAAAAATGTAAGAGTAACATTTTTATATGCTCGTACTTCTACGAGCACATTTTTTTAGACCTATGTCAGTTTTCAAACGCATTTTGAGTAGGAATTTAGTCGGTAAATAAGATGTATTTATATTCATTGTAAATAAATCAC
Source organism: Xestia ashworthii (assembly GCA_950022955.1). Classification (NCBI taxonomy): domain Eukaryota; kingdom Metazoa; phylum Arthropoda; class Insecta; order Lepidoptera; family Noctuidae; genus Xestia; species Xestia ashworthii. The sequence goes on along the minus strand of OX465558.1, from coordinate 23,260,416 downwards.
AGATTTACTAAGCTATTTCAAGCAAATTAATTGCTTGTTCCTGACCATGACTAACCGCAACTTTCCGGAACTCAAATACAAAAAAAAGGAAAAAAAAAAAACGGCCAAGTGCGAGTCGGACTCGCCCATGAAGGTAAATTGCGGTTTACGATTTATGACGTATACATCTACTTACCAAGTTTCAACAGCATAATTCTTATGGTTTCGGAAAAAAGTGGCTGTGATATACGGACGGACAGACAGACAGACATGACGAATCTATAAGGGTTCCGTTTTTGCCATTTGGCAACGGAACCCTAAAAATGATGCTCCTTCCTTTTCTTTCCGATAGAATATCATCAAATGACCCCCCCTGCTCTGGGCAGAGCGGAAAAAAGTGTTTGACTTTTACTGACTAAAACCCATTCATATTCTTTCTTAGCCCTATGTGTACCACGACCGCGGTAGCTCTTTCGAACAGTCCCGCAGCCCTGGCAGGCTTCGGCCCTAGCCTACAAAAATCAATCGTAACATTATATCTTTTCGGAGTCAATAGACAAACTAACTGTTTAAATAATAGAAAATATTTTCTTCTCAATAAACTACTCCAGATTACAACAGAACAAAAACTAAACAATTCTCAAAACAAAATGATTTATTCAGAAACTTTAAAATTAAATTCAGATTGCTCTCTCAGCGCCAGTCCTGTCATACCTAAGATTGAGCTTCTCTGTCATAGGACCTCGAGTCAAACTTTGCCACTTAGCTCTGGTTCACCCGTCAGATAGGTGCCGATTCGCCGACGGTCTGTCTCTCAACTTGGGCCACATTAATATTTATTTCTACTTAGTTTCAGACTTAGATATTTTGTTTTCGAAGCGGATTATTAGGGTTCTGTTATTTTTGAGAAGGACTGGGCCGAAATCTACCTCGTATAACCAGTACAGATTAGTGGTATTGGTGTCTCACTCATGTCTTCGATTTTTTTGGTTTTTCCTCATCTTTGAGAGCAGAGATGATATAAAAGTAAAATATCTGCGTGGGTTTGAAACTACGTGGTTTTAACACGGAAAGTACAGTACACGACAAGCAAGATATAACGTTAAATTCATCGCCCTGGCCTAAAAACCTGTAAAAAAAATAATGTTGGTGGGTTTAGAAAAATGTACTGAACCATAAGTTTATGCCAACCACCAGGTCCCTAATACCCCTTATTAGGGATCGATAAATGTCATAAATTGTCTTATACTGTGTATTTAAGTAAAATATCATCGAAACGAAGCTTGGTACGGAACCCCTTGAATTACATTATGTATTCAAGCAACTGAAGACGAGTGTTTACTCAGTACGCCTCGTACGTGACCTTCTATCGCTGAAAACATGAAATATAGCTAATATCTTGATTTTCTCTTCAAAATACATCGCAGAATTTACAAGCCGAATGTTTTGAATAACTAACCTGTGATTTTATTTTATACTAGCTTCTGCCCGCGACTTCGTACACGGATCCTGTTGCTTATACCAGCGACAACGGGGTCGTTAAAATTGAAGATCTGAAACGTCTGAATTTTAAGAGCCCGGGAACGGGAAAACAACGGGATGCGCTCACGATCAGCGGACAGTCGCGCATCACGTTAATTTCGCACTTGTCTCTACAGACCTAGAAGCAGATGCGTAGTTACGCTGAGAACTCAATCGCAATTCTCTATCTGTGAATGTCTCCGCCTCGCGAGACAATGCGTGACGTTCACGATCAGCAATCAGACGCGCATCACGTTTCCCACTTGTTTCTAGAGATGCATGACGTTCACGATCAGCGGTCAGTCACGCATCATATTCTTCACTGGTCCCTAGAGACCTGGATGTAGACGCGTAAATACGCTGAGAACGCAGGCGTGCTTCGCGATCCGAACAGGTTTCCACGGAGCGAGTTGCAGCCTGATATTCTCGAACAGCATCAAGTCTCTCCTGTCGCTCTGTGGTAGATTCTTGGGATCTCATGATCCTCAATCTTTTAGCTCCTTTGGAACATTGGGAAAGATTTGATCTCTTTCTAGGCATGGTTACAGTTTTATTGTAAAGAAATACCTGATCAATTAAAATCTAAGTGACTGCTCCCCTGCGTTATCGGGTAGGCTACCGTGTCACGAAGATACATGGAAAAGAAAATAACTCAAATAACATAAGCCCGTAGGCATATTTATTCGATGAAACAAAATGGGAGTTATGGCCAGTAGAGTCAAATTTTCAATGTACCATCGTCACCGAAAATCAGTCCTAAACTGTTACCACTTTCACCGCGTGGAGGTACTCCCAGCTTATGTTATTTTATAATTATACAGTGAAATTAGTGATAGCTTTGATTTCCCCATCAGATGTTTCTGATCAACAGTAAATGCCCATCAGACCGAACAACTTTTGCTTAGACGTCATTCCTATATGTGTTATGCTGTAGCTGGGCTCTTGGAGTTCCACAACAGGTGTTCCAGATCTTCGATTTTTATGAATCAACAGAGAGTGCTCATCAGATTGAACAATTACTTTTGCTAAGACGTCATTCCTAATGTGTTATAGTGTAGCTGGGCTCGTGGAGTTCCGCATCAGGTGTTCCAGATCTTGAAATTTATTCACTCAACAGAAAATGCTTATCACGTGGAACAATTTTTGCTATTGAACCATTTTTGTATCTCTTATAGTTTAGCTGGTCTGTTTTGGTTCTGCATCAGGTGTTCAAGTTTCCAAGATAAATTATAGCTTATATGTTACCCAGACTTAATACCTATACAACAATAAAAAAATCAAACAAACAGACAGTTTTTTTATTATAATTATAGTATATTTATGATAATTATTATTTTTCTAATATATTCAATGTACAGACACAGTTTTTTTACTGTTTTATTATATTTATTTAGATATTTAGATTAGAAGTACACTGATAATAAAAGAAATATCTCGTGAATGATGAAACGGTTCTGTTAAGGTTATTTGGAGGTCAAGTTAAGGCGACTACAGGAGCTAAACGCGAGTTTTATAATGCCTGAAAGTATATGATTCACTGCAATAAACAGAACCAGAAAAATATATGATATTCTTCAGGATATGTATCAGAATCAGAATCAGAATCAGATCTTTATTTGCTTTGAATGTAGGTACAGGTATAAGATGTTGTACATAATTGATGAGATCGGCTACAGTCTACCTTACGGCATGCAAATTATTATATGAATTGAAATATTAATAAAATCACAACAATGTCAACATAAAACAAGACAGAAATTAAATTGAAGTCAATTAACAATTAGATAAACAAAACGAAAATTAAAAGAAATCAATTAACAACTAGATAAACAAAACAAAAATTAAAAAGAAGTCAATTAACAACTAGATAAACAAAACAAAAATTATAAAGAAGTCAATTTTCAAACAGTCAGGTTCATAAGTCTTACATGGTTCAATTTGCAATCATAAACAATCATTATCTGGATAAACTCAAATCATTTAAAAAGTCTCTCACTGAGTAGTAACACTTGTCTAAAAGTAGCGCAGTTACCTTAGATTTAAAAACGTTTACAGAACAATCTTTAAGACCATGAGGTATTTTATTATAAATGACAAAATTTATGCTAGTATGATAGTGTTTTGAAAACATAATACCTACCATTAATTTTACTCGAAAAAAAAAATCACGAACTTATCTCTAAAAATTTCTTATCGAGTAAAAACCGTACTGAAATAATTGTAATCATTCTGATTTTTTGGCAAATAATTCTAAAAGCAACATACTCGTATTAGCATCATAGTGTTTTATTTTTTTAGGCCATTCTAAAGATTTTTTGTAAATCGATCGAAACCACTCATTTTGCACAATTCGGCTCGCAGTGGCTGACGTAACAACCACTTTGTGGTGCAAGCTGATTAGAACTTTATTTTAACAGCATTTCGACGAAGTTTGTACCACCACAAAAAGAGTTACAATTTAGCGCATGTAGTCGCCTTAAAATAAAAGTACACTATTGTGATGTATGTAGTAGTCATAAGTAATAGTGGGTAGGTTGATATTGTTTTAATATAAATTATAGTGGGTACTTGGTTTCACTTGTCAAGGATTTTGGCCAGTCATTATACGTTGGATCTAACCGTGACTACATCTATTATTTATTCCCGTATTTCGAGTGCTCCAAACCAAGAATTCTTCAGTGGCGACGAGGATAAACTATTAATGGTGAAAGGTGTTACTGGTGATTAACCAAAAAAAAGAAAAATATGTCAATCGGTAGGATTACTGAGTTCGACATCCACAAGGACGATTGGAGGTTATATGTAGATCGTCTGGAGCAGTACTTTTTAGTTAATAAAATATCAAGTGAGTTACAAGTGCCGACGTTAATAACTGTAATGGGTGCAGCCAGCTACGAGCTGTTAGTGAATTTATGTACACCGGCGAAACCAAACACAAAAACTTTTGAACAAATAACGGTTATTATGGGGAAACATCTTCAACCAAAACCGAGTGAATTAGCGGAACGTTATAAATTCCGTAATCGCAAACAACTTATCGGTGAACAGATATCAGACTACGTGGCGGTTTTAAAGAAAATGTCAAAAACTTGTGAGTTCGGAGCATGGTTGGAAGAAAGTTTGAGAGACCAGCTGGTTGCCGGGATAAAAAGTGAAACGATTAGACAAAGACTGTTTGCAGAGGCTAAATTAGACTTCATGAAAGCATATAATCTGGCCGTAAGCATGGAGGCGGCAGAGAAAGATGCAGCAGTGGTCGTGGAGCAGACGGTCAGTGAGCACAAGGCGGCGGTGGATTGTCAGCTGATGATCAATAAGCGGCAGGGCGGTGGCGGCAGCGGCGGAGCGGTAAAAGGCCGCGCGGGTGGCCACTCGCGGGAAGGCGAGTACACACAACGTAAGCGGCCGCAGGCAGGCCGCGTCTTATCAGCGGCGCCGGCGCCGGCGCTTGCGGGCGGCCCGGTGGAGCGGGAGCGGCGACAGCGGGAGTGTCGAGCTTGTGGCGGCCCGCATGAGGAGGCCGTTTGCAAGTTCAGGCGCTATGTATGTCGGGTGTGCAACCAACAGGGCCATTTGCGGCGCATGTGTCCGCGGTTGACACAGCATTATACCGTCGAGGCCGAGTGCAAAATGGATGTAGTGAACAGCGACGATAGTGACGAGGTAATAATAATTGAACTTAATGAATTGACAGTTTCACAGTGCAGGCCTATTGTTGTGTCATTAGAGGTTCAGGGAAAAGTAATGAAGTTTGAGTGCGATACAGGTAGTGCTGTCTCATGTATAAATGAACACACCTATAATAAGTTCTTTAATGACTTAAAAATTGTGGAGAGTAATATTATTTTGCGGTATTATACAGGAGAAACCACTAAACCACTGGGAGTTATCAAACCTCTAGCCAAATATAAAGATAAATGTAAACAGTTAGACTTGTATGTGATAAAAAATGGCAAAACAACGTTGTTAGGTAGGCAGTGGTTGGCATCATTAGCAATACAGCTGCCAGTATTGGATTATCGTACTTATGTAAATAACAATAGCATCTGCAATGGATCAAAGTTTGATATAGATATGTTTAGTTCCAGATACTGTAAAGTGTTCGCGGACGGTTTGGGGCGGTTCACTGGTGGTAAGGTCGGCATTCACTTGCGGCCGGACGCGCGACCGGTGTTCATGCGCGCGCGCCCGCAGGCGTATGCGCTGCGCGAGCCGGTGCGGTGGAGCGCACGCTGGATCAGCACGTGCGGGACGGCATTCTCACTCCGGTCGAGCGTTCCGACTGGGCGACGCCTATCGTGCCCGTCGTTAAAAAGGACGGCAGCATAAGGATATGCGCCGATTATAAGCTCACGTTGAATAAGGTAATAGAAGTCGACCGCTATCCACTACCTAGGGTTGAAGATTTACTAGTTCGGTTGAACGGTGGGGAACATTACAGCAAGCTGGATCTTTCTCAAGCTTATGCCCAATTTGAGCTAGATGAGTCACGCAAATACACCGTTATTAACACACACAAGGGGTTGTTTCGCTATAACAGATTAGTGTACGGTCTTGCGTCGAGCCCGGCCATATTTCAGAGACGTTTGGAACAGATGTTTGCGGATTTGCCGCAGGTAGGTGTATTTTTGGATGACGTCATCATAACGGGGCGCACGGTGTCTGAGCACATGACTAATTTATGCAAAGTTTTTGATCGATTAGAGCAGTATGGGTTACGAGTGCGGAAAGACAAGTGTTCATTCTTTGCTAAATCTGTAGTTTACTTGGGGCATGTCATCAGTGCAGACGGTGTACATACTTGTACAGATAAGGTCAAAGCGATTATAGAAACGCCGGCGCCGACGAATATATCGGAGTTGAGGGCCTTTATAGGTATGGTTATGTATTATGCTAAGTTCATAAAAAACGTAAGTACAATTTTAGCCCCAATGTACAACTTATTAAGATCAGGAGTAAAATATGTTTGGAGTGAAGAATGTAATAATGCTTTTGTTAAGGTTAAAACGATGCTAGCTAGTAGTGGGGTGCTAACACACTACTCGGTCGAGCTACCACTCGTGTTGACTACTGACGCGAGTAGCGTGGGGGTCGGCGCCGTGCTGTCCCACATCACACCAAGCGGTGAGCGGCCGATAGCCTATGCCTCGCGGTCTCTTAGTGTAGCGGAGCGATCATATTCACAGATTGATCGGGAAGCACTGTCAATAGTTTTCGGAATCAGGAAGTATCACCAATACTTGTACGGTCGGAAGTTTGTGCTGCGAACCGATCATAAACCCTTAACGTATATTTTAGGAAATAAGGTAGGAATACCAATTATGGCCGCATCTCGTTTACAGAGATGGGCAGTACTGTTGTCCGCATATAATTATACCATAGAATATGTCGCATCAAAAAAAAATTGTGCGGATGCATTGTCACGTCTGCCTCATAAAACAGATATGCGTTCGGATAGGACAGACAGCACGTATGTACATTTTGTAGAAGATTTTTTACCCATCACTCATAATGATGTTAAAGAGGCGACGCAAAAAGATGTTGAGTTAGGCAGAATAATGTCATACGTACGGTCTGGCTGGCCGAACGAATGTTCAGCTAAGGCGGAAATACAACCCTATTACAATAGACGTCGCGAATTATATTCGGAATTCGGGTGCCTTATGTGGGGGTATAGAATGGTAATACCTACTAAATTAAGAAGTCTGATTTTAAGACAGCTACACATTGGTCACATGGGTATCGTGAAGATGAAAGGGCTAGCACGAAGTTATGTCTGGTGGCCTAATGTAGACGCGGACATAGAAGCTATGTGTAAGCAATGTGAGACGTGCGCCGCAGAGGCTGACGCACCACCACGGGCGCCGCCGCAACCGTGGCCCTATACCGCGCAACCGTGGACAAGATTGCATATAGATTTCTTAGGCCCATATAAGGGTTCAAAATTTTTGGTGTTAGTTGATTCTAGTTCAAAGTGGATAGAGATATTTGAAATGAAAAACACAAATGCTTTAAGTGTCATTAAGATTTTAAGAGCTACATTTGCTAGATTCGGTCTACCCGAAGAGTTAGTTTCGGATCAAGGGCCTCCGTTCACAAGTGAAGAGTTTAGTTCATTCCTAAAAAAAATGGCATTCGACAAAGCTTCTCACCTGCCTACCACCCGGCATCGAACGGCGCGGCTGAAAACGCGGTCAAACTTTGTAAGCGGGCCATAAAAAAAGCGTATAGGGACAATGTTGATGTGGATACGGCTTTACAGACATACCTGTTAGCTTACCATAACTCAGTACACAGCACTACAGGTGAGACACCTGCGTCAATGCTACAGAGGCGCTCACTCCGTTCTCGACTCGACTTGCTACTGGGGCAACGGACATTAGAAGATAGGGTACGACAGGTACAGGGACGCAAGGCACAGGGTGAGGGGCTTCAGCCACGAACTCTGTGCGAAGGTGATACAGTGTGGGCAAGACAGTACGGTGCGTCAGATAAATGGGTTAAAGGAACTGTAAGAGATATAGAAGGTACTCGTAGGTATGTAGTGGATAGCGGTGACGGTCGACTTCTCAAAAGACACATTGATCAAATCAGGCGCCGTTCTCGTCTGTCAGATGTTCCTTATCAAGGAGATGAGGGGAACATAGAACATGACGGCCGAAGTGAGACTGCTGTGCCGTTACAGGCTGAGGGCCAGGTAGACGCATCGGATTCTAGAGATTTTATTAAAGAGCGACTACGTAATGCAGAAGGGGAAGGTGTGATGGACAGAGGTATTGATGATTCCCAAGGCAATATTGTGCCCACGATACCTCCGTCCATTGACCCACCTAGGTGTGATACGGAGCCGACAGTAACGCCACCAGTGGAGGGTCCCAAACGTGTACGCAGACCGGTTGTCCGGTTTGAAATAGATTAATATAGAAAATAAGTATAGTTATAGTTTAATGTAATATTCTAGCTTAGTTACCATTTAAAGAATAAGAAGGGAGGTGTGATGTATGTAGTAGTCATAAGTAATAGTGGGTAGGTTGATATTGTTTTAATATAAATTATAGTGGGTACTTGGTTTCACTTGTCAAGGATTTTGGCCAGTCATTATACGTTGGATCTAACCGTGACTACATCTATTATTTATTCCCGTATTTCGAGTGCTCCAAACCAAGAATTCTTCAACTATAAGCACAGTAAGCACTGCACGGGATTGACACGACATCACTCCACCTCAGAGACAAAACCATTACAATGCTTATCACTTTCACAATCTACGCCCATAAGCGTATTTCACTGCGAGTTTGATAATATGATGCTACGTCCGTAGGCGGTCAATTTTATCGGGTGATAACTGACAATCATAGCCAAGTGCTGCGTGAATTACGTAGGAGTTATGTGATCCAGTGTCATATTGTACTCACTTACAAACAAACCAAGAAACTTAAAACCAAATTTCAAGATCCCATTCGCCGCAGCTGTGGACGTTATAGTTTCCTTCATCTCCCGCAACTCAATGTCAAAGAAAGCTGAGTATTTTTTATTTTTTCAGAAATTTAACTTCACATCGGTGTCCGAAGCTGGGGTTTCATATGTTGAGCGTTTATTTGAAGCGAAGCTAACCCCTTCCAATACTTAAAACGGTGCGTTTAGCTCCAATCTGTCATTTCCAAAAACAGTAATCGGCCATCAACTCCGTAAATAACAACAGAATTGACAATTATTCATAAACTAGTTGTATCTATAAATATTTTGAAATTCCGCAAAATATCTAAATTTTATATTTATTTAGAAATCTCGAAACTTTCAAGTTAAAGCCAATGACTTGTAAGTGGGTTTAAAGTCCTCTCAAATTGAGTAAATAAATTAGCGAATGCGTCCATGTTTATCTTGACAATTTCTCGTAAAGGCTTGAAGATTCACTGGGCAATGATTCTGAATGCTTTGGCCATGTTTACTCTGAGAGATGGAGGTAAATAGACACGTAAATGCCCAAGATTGCATAGGATAGAGAGGTCTGTATGGAGAAAGGGGAGGCCTTTGCCCGAAATCAGCAGTGACGATGTCTCCCAATCGCAATAAGAGACTGCTAAATCACGACTGGTGTCTGGCCTTTATTTGTGCTATAAGACCTTGCTTTTAACCAAAATTGACAATTCTAGGTCAACCGGAAGTAAACTATAGGTTTTGGGTCGAAAACCTATGTGGTAGTTCCCGTTGAAATTTGGCGAGAAGCAATGTCTTACAGCACATCGAGGAAAAAATCTGAAATCAGTAAATACCTATATAGTTTAATAAAAAAAGCGATTTTACTAAAACAAACTCATTATTCACGGTTACTGCAATAGCCGTTTCATGGGATCGAACAGCAAAGTTAAGTTTGTCCTTTAAAAAGTTTTTACGGAACCCTCATCTCATAGATATTATAACTGACAAAAAATGCCGTTGACTGAATTTAAAACTGTCCACAACTGTCGTCAAACCATCAGCAACCCAAAATAAAATATCTATTTTCAAACTCGACAAAGTTAAAGCTCACAAATCCGTAGAACTATGCGGGGCACGTCACATTCATTTTGGGGTCTCGTATTTGCCGTGAAAAGGCCAGATTCCCTCTATCCACAATCCTGGCTGGATATTTTTTTATCTTAGCTTACGTTTAGGCTTGACGAAAACCGAAGCGCTCTTTTTACTGGGGAGGTAGACGAGATTGGGTAGTCAGGTTTTAGTAGTAGGAACCTATGTACTCGTAAAATCACGACCAGTACTGTTTACACTCCTCACTCAGCTTTAAAAGTGGTTAATTAGCTGTGTTGATTGCTACTCCCACTACGATTTTGTACTCAGAATTTTGGAACCTTAGTTTAATACGAAATATTGTCTGTCTGTATATCTGAAGTCTTGATATCTCACGCTATAAATATACTGGACCGCGAAGAAAAAGTTTCGGTTAGAAAATCTTTTAAATCTTCAAAACTACGCATTTTAATTTATTTTACATTTTTTCTTAATTTTGTCCTTATTTCCTATATTGAAGATTTTCTAAATGACCTACATTACATTTACATTTTTCTTTGCGGTCCAGTATAGTTTCATGAAAAATTTCAAACAACTATTTTCATCAAAAATATTTAAAACTGTACACAAACCTACATTTAGTAATTGTTACGTCGTACGTGATTTTATTCAATAAACAAATACACAGTGTACAGTTCAATCAAGCACATCAGGTGTAGAAATAGTGCATCATTAATGCAGCTCCAATACCTCGCAATATAGTTATCTGACAGGCCACCAAAAATCCAGCTTGCTTCTAAAAACTGCGTTGTCCAAAAACCGGGTAAAAAAAAACTATTTTCCCAAAAAAATCTCTATTCACCCGTTTGTTTTTATCGCATAGCCGGGAAACTAGTTGGGATACTTTATTTTTTACAATTTTGTCCTGTACGTATGAGCGTCGGAATCACGAAAATTGAACGAAACGATGTCAACGCGCTCGGCTTTTTTTTTTTTCATTGGCAACATCGATGCTTCGCTGTCAACAGTTAGGAACGGTCTTTTAAAGGTTAGTTCTTGTTCGTTTTGAGTTTGTGGATCTTTTTAACTTTAAAAATGTTATTGTTTGGATATTTTATGGTACTGAGGGCATAGATAAAGAGTGATATTGTACAATTGATCACGATCATTGATTCCCTTCAGGAGGCAGGTGTTTGAAAAATTACACCAGCTGAGCCACCCCGGCAGACAGGCCATAGTCAAACTGATTTCCACACGTTTCGTTTGGCCTGGTCTGAAGAAGGACTACAGGGCCTGGACCAGAGAGTGCGTAGAGTGCCAGAAGAACAAGATCTCACGGCACACAACTAGTCCCACCTCTATTTTCCCTGTCCCTTCTCAGCGTTTTTCCCATGTCCACATGGACATAGTAGGGCCACTGACCGTCTCATCAAATTACAGATACATACTTACAGTGGTCGACCGCTTCACCCGTTGGCCCGAGGCATACCCCATCACAGACATCACAGCAGAGACATGTGCCCGGACCTTCATCACTGGTTGGGTGTCCCGCTTCGGCTATCCCCATCGCATCACCACCGACAGAGGCAAGCAGTTTGAGAGCAAGCTGTTCCACTCCATCGCAGCTACGCTCGGCAGCCAGCACCGGCCAACCACGGCGTACCACCCAGCCTGCAATGGCATGGTGGAACGCCTACACCGTCAGCTGAAGGCGGCCATCCGGTGCCATTCCGACACCAACTGGTCCGAGGCACTACCCCTGGTGCTGCTCGGCATCCGCAGCGCCTGGAAGGAAGACGTCAAGGCATCGTCAGCAGAACTCGTCTACGGCGAACCCCTAAGACTCCCAGGCGAGTTCATCGCCCCCACACTTACCGGCACAGTCGACTACACCGACTTCGCGTCAAGACTCCGACATCACATGGCGAAGCTATCTCCAGAACCGGCGAGTCGGCATGGCAGCAAACCGTTCTACGTGCCCGATGACTTGTCAACTTCGTCTCATGTATTCTTGCGACATGACGCCGTGCGCCGGCCACTAGACCCGCCGTACACCGGGCCCTACAGAGTCCTGCAAAGAGGCGACAAAACGTACCGCATTGAGGTAAACGGTAAGGAAACCACGGTAACCATAGATCGGTTGAAACCCGCTTACCTCAATAACAGCAGACTACAGTACCTCCGGTGCAACAACGATCGCAAACACAGCTCCGACGCCTCCGCCACCAACTGTCGCCGTCGAGAAGAAAACACGCTCCGGCCGTACCGTTCGCTTCCCGGACCACTATCGCCTGTAGCTATGTAGCCACGGTCTCAGGGGGGGAGTAGTGTAGCGGTCATCGCTACACCGCATAATATAATTTATTTGAAAACTTAAAATCGAAATTGTAAATACGCTATTTTCCCGTTCACTATTTTCCCGTTCACTATTTTCCCGTTCACTATTTTCCCGTGACAAATGTCAAATAGGAGTAACTGTCAAATCATAGACATCATTCACGTTCATTGTCTTTGTATAGAAACCAAAAATTATTAACAAATATATCTTCGCATTTATTTAATTACTATATTTATATTACACTTAACTATTTACAAAATTTTACTATAACAATAAATATTTACTTTGTACAAAATATATATCATACATTATAATGTTATGTGCTGGCACTACCTTTCCGAACGCGTCTTCGGGCGCGTTCGGCTTAGCTCGGTTTTCCGCCGCTTGCAAAAATAGTAGAGCATCTTGATTTAAAAATTCAGTATTCGTTTGAGCTTCCTGACCAGCACACGGTAATAATCAATCTAGATTTTTAGAACTAGTGTTGTACAAATAATACAAGAATATTCAACCACAGCCGTATTTTATTCGTAATTCACTCATACACTTCATTATCAATAACATGAAGCTAGTGAAATTCTCATATTTATGGCAGAAATCCCGTTGACAGTTGATGTCGAAATCCAATTTATATGTGTTTAAGCTCTTGGGATTGTTTGTTGGGTCGTCAATAATCGTCTACTTCTACGTATTTAAAAAACACAACATTTTGGTAAAATGTCCAACACTCTATAGGCAACAAAAAGTACTATTTGGCACCAAAACGTTTTCTTGAGCAAACTGATAGGTACTATTCGTAACCACAATTTGTTGATATAGGCAAAAGGAATCATTTGTATTGATTTGCATAAAAGATATCCGAAATAAAACTTGAAGCCTTTACAAATACCAGAAAAACGCCGAAGGCATTGCCAATTGTCAAAATTGGTCTTATTTTGTCGAAGTAGTATTTCTAATAGCAACCACATCTTCAAGCGACAGAGTCTCTATTTGACTGGCAGCAAGAGAATAGGGAGGGTGAATTTGCGGCAAAGAGCCATGAACTGTAAATACAAACTGTTCGTAATCTGAGATTGCTTCGAATTGAAGTTGAAGAGTATTGCTATTAGATCTAAGAAGCCTCGTAACTTTTTTGAAGTCGTAAGTAGTTCAGCTTTTGAAGTTTCCTATAATTTGGTGTTGTGCAAGGTGCATATCGATTATTGAAAAAACAACGGGCTCAGGGTATGGTTAAGAAAGTAATTTGAGGAACTGCAACAGAAATAATAGTCCTGTGACTGTACACAGTAATCTGACATTGACCAAAACATTCACAGAGTCAACTAAAACCACAATTTGCCACTACGAGGTCTCAAAGGACACCTCCAGTGATGACCCAATCTTTCCACCCAAAACTCCAATCTACCCTTTCCACCGACAACTGACCAAGCTTCGTTACTTTTATATGCAAATGACTATCTGTGTATTATGCAGTGGAAATGTTTCCAGTGTTCCAGTTGGCTCGACAATCCGCTAACTGGTAAACTATTAATTGGGCAACTGGGAGCAAACAATTTGGATTACAGATTCGGAGGCAACACCCGGCTACACCCGGCTATACCCGGCTAAAAGCGACTCGCGGCCGTCTCCAGTTTTCCAATGCAAATACCGCTGGACTAAGCAAAGCTACATGTAAGTTAGTGGACTGTAGCTTTGGTAAAGTTTGGACTGAATACTTTTTGTGGCGGATTTTCTAGCTTCATTGAATTTAAGAATGCCAGTTTAATAGTGGAGGTGATTTTTTTTTGTTTTTGTTTTAAAAGGTGTGTTTTATGGCTAGAAGCTATTGTATTGATTGTTAAATTATAACGACCTCAAGTGTTCAAAAACATTTTGATTTAGAAAAATACAAGCTGTGTCATTGTAAAAAAGAAAATCTGTTTATTTTTCACAGAGACACGTGCTTGTAATGAAATACAAGGTACTTAGTAAAAGTAGTTGTTGACATAAGAGAGTAGATCAGCATTACAGTTCTCAAAATTAATACAAACCTGTACATCCTATCCTACATCATCTGCCTAGCCTTTTCCCAACTATGTTGAAGTCAAAACTTATGTTGTCACTTACGGGATATCTACCGTGATTAGGTATTATTTTGAGCTCCCGATATTTCGACGCTGTTGCAAGCGCCATGCCCCACCCACGATCATGGCGATATCCCGTAAGTAACAATAAAGGGTGTAAAACACCTCTTCACGAAGCCGAAAGGCACTTGTTCTCTCCATCGTTGCGATATTTTTTTTTGTTCTACACTATACCTGGGAACCTTCTAGTTACGGAGATATGGGGGGTCGTAGTTACAACTTTTTGACAAGTTTTTTTTTTTTAAAACAAGTTTTTTTTGTAGGATTTTGACTATTAACATCTCCAGCCTCGTGCATAAGATGGTCTACACTAAAACAAACAAGAAAAATTAACATCCAATTACACTACGGTAACTCAATAAAAATCACAAAACTAACACCATCCCTCAAAATAAATATTGATCAAAACTTAACATCTCATACAAATTCCCTACAAAGTTTGTTCAACTTTACAGCCAGCTTGTTCGTCCAATCCTCAAACGTGGCCCGATATGGGGACCGCGTTATCTGGGTACGTGCACGAAAACTTATCCGCGAAGATTTGGAGTAGGATGACTTGAGTCAGCGTTTGTTTTATGTCTTTTGACTGAGTAGAAGATAGAGTATATGCAGTCAGTACAGTGCTTTAC
Organism: Xestia ashworthii; assembly: GCA_950022955.1. Taxonomy (NCBI): domain Eukaryota; kingdom Metazoa; phylum Arthropoda; class Insecta; order Lepidoptera; family Noctuidae; genus Xestia; species Xestia ashworthii. Next base: position 23,245,318 of record OX465558.1, on the reverse strand, counting down.
GATGTGGATACCCCTTAAAAGCACGTACGTTCGAACCCGGGGTACTGGTGTACCCAATTGATGCAGCTCACCGTACTAGCGTATTTTTTTTTATTTCACGCGATCAATTTTATTGAAATATGTAGCGTAAAACAGAATGTATCGACAGTATTAAAGGGTGTTAAAACAGTCTTAATGAGGTCGAAGCAGTTATTCTTCAACTCTTCGCTGTTACTTTTTTGTTCAGAACCATAGCTCCTTGCATTTACGGAGATATTGAAAATCAAAGTTCAAATTTTTCACAACTTATTTTTTAAGCTATTGCATAGCTTCTATCGCGGGCCTTGAGCGCGGAGAACCTAACACCAAAGAGTATGTAAACCTATAACACCCCATGTCACCCCATGTCAGACAATGACAATGACCAGCTAGTTTTCTTTTTAATATATTGCCGTAACTAGGAGTTGTAGGTTGTATACATTTGATGTTAGACCTTCTTTGTAACCATTTTTTATCAACTTATGCAATTATAATTATTTATGTATGTCGGATCCGGTCATTGGTATGGACACGGGAATGAATCAAAGCGCGCCAGTGGTGACATCACGCGACCTAAAGACCAGTCTACCCCCGCCATGGCGTGCTTCTACAGAGTCCTGACGTTAACAGATCACCGCGAGGACGACATTCTGGGTCGGATCGCAGCGGAGTGAAGACGTCTTGAAACTGTATCCGATTCATTGTGCCCAGTGTTACTCGTATAATGTGAAAGTGTAATGTCAAGTAATTCGTTAGTTTACTCAGTGTAGATATGTTTGAAAAGAGTAACCATGGAGTTTCTTGCCGGTTCTTCTCCATGGAAACAACCAACCCGAACCGAGCACCTGACAATAAACAAAGTATCGCATTTAGTGAGTTTTCATAGCACGAAACCCGTCTTCTGCCCACATAATGCTCGAGCCTAACTAAATAAATCCTGACAAACCCGACATCAGAATTGGGATAAAATCGTGCTAATGAAATCATGCTGCGGGGACAGTGTTAATAACAATCAGTGTCAACTGTGTAAAAACCGAAAAAGTGTCAAAAAAAAAAAGAAACTTAGTTCGCGATGAGTTTCGTGTGTCGGTTACTGAGTGCAAAAAAAAAAAAAAAAAACCGACAAAAAAGAGGGTAGATCGAATTGTCTGCTAAAAACCCACCCGCAATACCTTTAAGTTTTATCCGTGATCATAGTATAGTATATTTTTTTTTAATTTTTTTTTATTTTGTTTTTAATTTTTAATGTGTATTTAATTTGGTTGAAATTGAAAATATTGTGTATGTAATGTGACTGTATTAATTTGTGTGATTTCTATATGAGTCTGTGATACTCGAATTAAAATGATTTTTTTTTATTTTTTATAGTGCTTGCAACAGCGCCGAAATACCAGAAACTCAAAACAGACAGTAAACAAGTGTTATTTACCAAGTGAAAAAACGGGATACACATCGCTTTTTAGTGTTAATGACAATCAGTGACGGTTACTATTTGAAATGCAAAACAAAGACTTTGTATCGCTTAGAGTTTTTCGTGGGACCAGTTTAAAGAATTGTTCAAGGCCAGATTCGTGGAGCGAGACACTACCACCAATCAAGTGTCGCGAATGCGGCAAACAAGGACACAAACAAGCGGATTTTCGGACGAAGACGACCGCCCCGTCAAGAAGCGGTTGCCTGTGACGGCTGCTACAGGCGTTGGGCAGCGACCGCAGGCCTGCAGCAGTTCACTGGTGTGCTCCAAGTGTGGCACGCCGGGGCACATTGCTAGTCGCTGCGCAGCAGGACAGCGTTGTTCGAGTGCTGCTGTACTGGTGGAGAAGCGAGTCGACCTTTGCACCGTCGAGTCGGAATATGAAAGTACTTTGGTGAGTGTTTCGATTTTGATTCTGGAGCTGAATGATCTTTGATGAAAGAGTAAAATGTTTCCTGTTAAAGGTTGATTGAGATTTTGGACGGTGATCGTCATTAACTGAAAGTTTTGAACGTTAGGCGTGCCTACAAATATGTACAGGGTAGGCTAAGGAAGATACCAGTGGGTCACGTACCAGTCGATGTTGATAGAATTTTGATGATGATGAGTAAGCTTAAGTGGTGGCAATCTGTGCCTGTGTGGCAACCTGAGCCTGTGTGGCAACCTGAGCCTGTGTGGCAACCTGGGCCTGTGTGGCAACTTGAGCCTGTGTGGCAACCTGAGCCTGTGTGGCACCTGTAGGGCTGAGACTTTTAACGGTGTGCATACGTAGTGTATACGTAGTGCATACGTAGTGTGAGCGTAGTGCATACGTAGTGCGTGCGTAGTGGATGCGTGGTGTAGACGTAGTGCATACGTAGTGCGTACGTAGTGGATGCGTAGTGTATGTGATACATACGTAGTCCATGCGTAGCTTGCGTAGTGTGTGCGTTGCAGACGTAGTCCATGCGTGGCTTGCGTAGTGTGTGCGTTACATGCGTAGTGTAACGTTGCGTGCGTTGCATACGTTGTGTACCACTGTTTTAGTACCCTATCGGTTTAGTAGTGTGTTTGACCGTACCAGTAGTTATTATTACAGTTGAATTTTAAAGGTTGATTCGAACGACTGTGGTACATGGCCCAAGGGTTGACCTATTTTCAAGTATTACCAATTTAACCGTGTTTGATTTAATAAACTACGTCGTTGGTCTAGTGGTGGCAAACACGACTGCTGAGCATGAGGTCCTGGGTTCGATTCCCAGATCGGGCAAAGTGCTATTGGGTTTTTCCATCAAGAATTTCTCAGTGAAGCCACGGAGTCTGGATTAGTGCCCAGTTGATGGTACATGGGACTTGGACATAACTACCGGAGTGTGAGTGTACTATTAGGTGCACCTCTGTTTAACCCTTTGGGGAGTTCAGGCGTTACGTTATGACGTTTGATTTTATTAGAGTAGGATTCGATTAAGACAAAATAGAGCTCTTGACTTTCATCGACCCGATGAATATAGGGTTTGGTCAGGAGTGACCGAATGGAACAAAATTCTGTCGTGGAGTATTTGTTTGCAGGTATCATCACACGAGGACGTGTGCAAGCAGGATGGCCGTGTCAGATCCGGTCATTGGTATGGACACGGGAATGAATCAAAGCGCGCCAGTGGTGACATCACGCGACCTAAAGACCAGTCTACCCCCGCCATGGCGTGCTTCTACAGAGTCCTGACGTTAACAGATCACCGCGAGGACGACATTCTGGGTCGGATCGCAGCGGAGTTCAGACGTCTTGAAACTGTATCCGATTCATTGTGCCCAGTGTTACTCGTATAGTGTAAGTGAAAGTGTAATGTCAAGTAATTCGTTAGTTTACTCAGTGTAGATATGTTTGAAAAGAGTAACCATGGAGTTTCTTGCCGGTTCTTCTCCATGGAAACAACCAACCCGAACCGAGCACCTGACAATAAACAAAGTATCGCATTTAGTGAGTTTTCATAGCACGAAACCCGTCTTCTGCCCACATAATGCTCGAGCCTAACTAAATAAATCCTGACAAACCCGACATGTATATTATTTTTCCGCTTGTTGCCGGCTCGAGGACCAAACGCAGACTGAATGTTCAGGCTCGGCTTCCCAGCATGATGAAATTATGAATTTTATAATGATGGTTCCACACACACATACACAGACACGTCAAGCTTATAACACCCCGTCGTTTTTGTCTGTAACATTCAGTCTGCGTTTGGTCCTCGAGCCGGCAACAAGCGGAAAAATAAAATAAATAAATAATTATAATTGCATAAGTTGATAAAAAATGCTATGCAATAGCTTTACCGCGGCAGTCCCCGAGTGCCACACGTCTTTCTTTTTGTTTAAGTTTGGGTATTAAATGTTAAAACTTAACTTTAAAAACCTTTATGATACTTGTATTAATCAATACACTAATCAGCACAATATTTTGAGTGTGTTACATTGAGGGCTACACAAAAATAACGCACTGCAATAATTTCTGCGCAGTGTTTCTTTTATGTATGTACAAATTGCTTGATTGACAGCTTCGCAAAGAATCTGTTCACACACTGTATACAAAACATCATACCCCGAGTATATACCAACCGCATTAATATGTAATGTTAAATTCGAGAAATTGTTTTATAATGCACTTACTATAAAATTGAGTCTATTATTTAACTGAATAATATTTTTATCAATCTATAATAAATTATATACAATTAATTTGAATCCATTGTGTATAATTGATTATAGATTGATAAAATACCTATTGCCTTTGATTCTTGTTACAAAATCCTTGAATGAATTGTTCAATCGTATAACAGGCATTTATATTTCAATAATATCAGCTATCCACAGTTATAATGAGTATAATTGAGTAGATAGAATAATATTTTATAAACAAATGTTAATAATGACCTTTTTATAATTCCGAGAGCTTTCATGAGTGAGCTTTAACAAATGAGATGTTTCTAAAAATAAACCTGAGTGTGTACTCAAAGACTCTCAGAGCTTTGATTTCCTATATTTTTTCATAATTCACATTAATTTGTATAACATTCCTTATATCACAACGACTTCCTAATAATTGAAGATTTCATTCCTAATTTTATATTTGTCCTTTCACAGTAGCAATTATCATAAAACGGCACTGTTCTCATTAACTTAAAATTCTTAAATTCCCAGAAGAAAAATGGACCACTTTATCCCAATCAAATTAATCTCTCCTTAATGTTCTCAAATCTGTACAAAACATCTAAAAGAACAACAGTAAGATTTAAAACAACCAATTCAATTTCATGCCCAATTTCCAGCAAAATGAATATGAAGAGAATCTCTTCAAAATCATCCGTTTCTTCCGACATCTCTGCTTCGGGGAACAAAGTTATAAATTGCGAAGTATTTATTTACTCAGTACATGAGTAATAGTCACTCTCCAGGCAGGAATAAGTCAGGATATATACCGACTGCGCGGAAATGATGTAATGTTTCATTGTACTTTGAGAAACATTGCGTCTGTTCGGTTTGGGACCTTGGGTCATGGCATACCAAACGTATGCCATGACCCACAAGGAAGCAACAAACCTACTGCTATTCTTGGTTAAATCCTTGTTGATTCACTCAGTGGATCAAAAAAGATTAAAACTTTTAAGATGTGGTTTTGGAAGAGAATGTTATGCATACCACATCAGGATGAACTAATAAGGCTATTCATTTAAGAAGTTTATATTGATGAAAACTTTAAAGTTCACAAGCAGAAATAACCCAAAAAGAAAATTGCACGGCTTCCCAAAATCTATGTCTGGTTACGGGATTGACCTAAAAAACGAAACAGGAAATAAAGCAACTAAATACTATAGAACCTGAAAATCTAGATCTAAGCATAAAAATCTGGCACATCCCTTACCTTTGTCTCGCTGGCTAAACACACATACCTAAAACCGGGCTCTCTAGGATTTGGTGATTATAACCAGATACAGGAAAGTAGAAGGGAAAACACCAGATGGACTTCATCCTAGTTACGACTCAGCGAGCTCAGATTATTCAAGACTTCAAGATGATGTTAAAACTCTAGACACTCTACGATTGTGATACAAATAGAACAGTGTTATTGGGTTTTTCAATCACGATTTACTCAGTAGAAGCCACGGAGCCTGAATGTGTGCTCTATTTGAACATAACTGAAGGTAACTGGAAAATCGTCGGTGTACTATTACCACTGCAATACCTTTCGGGGATCTCAGGGCCTGGCGTTAAGTTATTTTATCTTAGAACAGTACCTCATGCTAGAAGTTTCAACATGGCAAACTTCTCCTAAACTTCACTGAATTTCCGATAGTGACTTCAGTTCCTTTGTTTTTCAGTCTGATTGTTTCTTGATAATCATGTAAACTAGGTGTTACTAACACCTAGTTTTAGGATCTGTTTCCAGAGTTTTTCAATAACATTTTACTAAATTCGTACAACTAATCTACAAACTCATTTACGTTTGACAACGTGTCCAACTTAACTTACCTATTCTTTAGATAATGATGCAAACATCTATATATCTCTAAATATATATTATAAAGCCATACATATAATCTAAATGTTATTCTTTACCTTGTGTAAGTATCTCATATGACTTACCCCTTACAGATTCACCGAAGTGTGTATAAAAAAGATGTTTAACGGCCTACCACTCATTTCCACGAACTCGGAATGTATTACATGATTATCATTTTTTGTATACATATAAGTCACCTGAGGAGGTGTTATTGTATTTCTGGATGAAGGATCGTCTGATTATTGTGCGCGTCGTGTTTTTGTTTAGATAACATATGAAAAGGGACTGAAAATGACATACTATAATGTAGGAGGGGTGTATTACTTGCCTGTTATAGAGAGTTTCTAGTAGAATAGATGACCATAACTGAGGTTTTTATCCATGCTGTAGAAATGACAACATCATCAATCCCCTGCATTATCAGCGTATATTGTTCTCACTGCTGGAATACAGGCCTCCTCTCTATAAGTGGGGATGAGCTATATTCCACCACACAGGCCCAGAACGGGCTGGTAGATGTGTGACACCTACCAACTCGCATTGGGCCCTCGTCTTCGAATTTTTGGTTCTAGGACATGCCGGTTTCCTCACAAGTCACGATGTTTTTCTTCACCGTTTTTGAGAGCTATGGTGGTGAAATAAATTACACAAAGTGATGTGGCTGTGTGGGTTTGGCCCATTCCTTACTGCTCATAAGTCGGGGCCGCCACCACTGGGCCACCGCTGCTCTCCTGCCCTTATACCAATTTATTTGGAGTCCGTGCAGCACGTCTTCTTCTTCCATATTTTTTCTTCTACTATCTATCTTTTCCTACCCAGAATCATGGTATCATCAACTTAAATACCTTAAAATGCATGGCGACTTAGCTCGCTAGCTAAGTTGCAGTAACTTGCAGTGGTAATTTAGCCTCACTTGACACTGCAAGTGAGGCTAAATTACAAACTTGTCGATACTTGAGATAGCGCGAATAGACTAATTAGGCACGCCAAGACATGCACCTCGCATTCGTCAAACACAAACGAGGTGCAATTACAGTTAATAGGAAACAACTTTGGCAACTATTTCAATCGAAGCACAAGTCAAAGCTGGATGCTCGTTTAAAGTTCGATTCTAAATTGGAAAACGGCTCGCTTACCTTTCAGTGTCAATCTATCTGTCTGTCCATCGCTCTTTTAATTCCGAGGCTGCTCAACGTTGTCTGCTGAAGTTCCCTGTATTGGCAGACTGTAACGCTTCGATGGTAGCGAATGTGGAATTTAATTCTGATTTTAGAGATCCAGAAAAGACCGTACTGAGGATACACGCGAACCTTTTTTTCATCATTTGTTTACCCTTTATAAACTCCGGTAAGATGTTTGTATCTAGAGATAAATTCAGATGCTTTTTTTGTACAGAACCCTAAAAATGAGGATAACTAAGCCTTGAAAGCACGGTTGGTGCAGTTAGGGCTACCGCACACTACAGACAAGACTGTCTTGAGACAGACTTGCCTCATAAAGACAAGTCTGTCTCAAAACTGTTTTGTCTTGGGCACATCGCACACCTGAGACGAAACTGTTTGGTCTACTATAGGGCATGCTCCCGGGAAATTCCGGTACCGAAAATCCCGGGTATTTTTTTAACAATCTGGTACCGGGTCTTTCGGTATACTTTCGGTACTATATTATTTACTTTATTTTTTTTCAATATAAAGTAAAAAGTCATATTAAATAAACTACTTTTTTTACAATAATGGTAAAACGAAACATTTTTAATCGAAAATTATTATCATTATCGAGAGTAAAAACTATTCAACGATGTAAATAAGGGGTCAATTATAAGAAATGTAAGTTGAGTTTTGATTTGTTTCATTTATTGCATTCATCATCATCATTTCAGCCGAAAGACGTCCATTTGAGGATATAGGCCTCCCTCAAGTGTCACCACATTGACCGGTCCCATGCGACTCGCATCCAGCGGATTAAATTAAAAAACCTATTTGCAAAATAAACATCTTATCATTTGATGAAAAAAAAAAACGAAAAACTCGGGTACCCGGTTTTGGACAAAAAAACCCGAAACCGAAAACCCGGGTTTGATAATAGTCACTTTTCGATGCCCTATCGCTAGACTGTTTTGTCGTAGATGTGCGCGCCCGCGTACATCCAAAAGGGAAGCCGACCATCGGTAGTCAGACTTGTCGCTGTGCAGTTTTTGTATTTATGAGACAGTTTTGTCTCAAGTGTGCGCATCTTCATATATTTTGTATAGCGAAAGTCTGTCTCAAGACAGTCTTGTCTGTAGTGTGCGGTAGCCCTTACTGAGCAATTGCTGCGCTGCGTTCCATTCCCGCAAGGAACAAATATTTGAATTGCCTACAGCCTACAGGTAGTTGAAAATGTGTGAAATTGCTAAAAAACACGTGATGAAATTCCCACCGTTTCGTCAACCCAAAAGACAAATCCCCTTAAACTTGAAACACTGCGCCGTCATTAAACATGCAGATTCCTTGTCGTGCGAATTCAATTCTTACATATCTTTCTGTACATAATAAAATCTCGGATAACAGTGTTATAGCTTTCAATTTGAGAATCACAATCTATATTGTGCAGTATTAAAGTGTAGCTGTTAAAGGTCTAAGGGAAACAATGAAGCATGTCTTTACTTTAATTTTTATAGTATCATCGTTCTTCTGCCCTTCAACATCATCCGACACAGCACTACTTAACCCAATGCTCCCAATGCTATCTGTTGTCTCGTTTCTGTGGTCTCTACGCTTGTGCTAATGCCAACCTCATCTAGGTTTTACCACCAATGGCAACAATGTCGTCTGCCCATCTCCTGCCGGACGACCAAGACTTTTTTTTCCATTCTTTAGATGCCATCACTACACCTTTTTTTTTTTTTTTGATTGGTAATAGGATAACATAATGTGTATCTCTCTATTTGACCATTGCAACGATGGCGAGACGACATCGTCGCACTGGCAGGGATAGAGTGGACCAGAACAGCCCAAGATAGATACAGATGGATACAGATGGAGGAGACCTTCATCCAGAGATGGATGACCCCTTAATCGGTTAAGTTATTTAAATACAAACATAGAATAATTGTTATTGTAAATGTATATTTGTTGTTTATTTATCTTTCTATTTCCATAAGATTAAAAAAGTTAAACAAATATTTTCAAATACCACTTTGCAGTCTGTCAATTAGATTGTATTGTATAACGGGCTGGTGACCGCAACTCCACGTCAAAGCGCGTATTTTGCGTATGGGCTATAATCTACCACGCGGGCCCAGTGCGGGTTGGTAGATGTCACATATCTTCGATTTTTTGGTTCTAGGACATGTTTCCTCACGATGTTTTCCTTTACCGTTTTTGAGAACAGTGGTGATGAAATAAATTACACAAAGTAATGCGCCTGCCTGGGTTTTTTATGTGATAATTTTGAATAATTTTTATGTAATGTGCTTGTATTATATGGATTTTAATGATCTAAAATAAATAAATTATTATTCATAATAAAGCTTCTTGGCACGAGTTTGACTTGGGATGGTTTTTTCCTCTCATGTTCCTTTACACGTGTAAACTGTTATATTTCTAAGAATTTCTTCTAGTCTTGAATAGATTATTGTGCGAAGTTTTGCTGTTTTAGCTGTACCGAACATAATCTGCCAATATCGTTAGAAGAATAAAAAAGAATGTACACCTCTCCTCTTTTTAACCGACTTCCAAAAAGGAGGAGGTTCTCTATTCGACTGTACGTATTTTTTTTTTTATGTATGTTCACCGATTACTCGAAGACGCCTAAACCGATTTGAAAAATTCTTTTTTTGTTTGAAAGGGTATACTTCCAAGTTGGTCCCATAGTCGCCAAGTCGGGATCTGATGATGGAATCTTGGCGAAATCGAGGGAACTCTTCAAATTTTATAGGATAACGTACAGCAATTTTGGTATTTTCTACAACAAGTGAAGCATTTGCGTTTGATAAGAACCATTCTACCGTCAGATCTGATGATGAAGCCAAGAGTCACGGAACTCCATAATGAGACAATGCATCCTAGTCGTGTTTGGGCTTGTTGTAATTGTAACGGTATGTACTTTCCATGTGAACCACTAAAAAGTGAAAAATAAAAACTTTTTTGCAAAAAATAAAACCGACTTCAAAAAGAAAAAGTGAAAAATAACTTTAGCTTCTGAAGTCGGTGACAAAAAAATTAAATCAATCATACAAACGTCACCGACTTCAGAAGCTAAAGTTATTTTTCACTTTTTTCTTTTTGAAGTCGGTTTTATTTTTTGCAAAAAAGTTTTTTATTGTTCAAAAGATTATTGGCAAGTACGTTCACAAGCACAAGTTGTCAAACTTAAGACTGACAAGATGTCAAACTTATAGGACTGACCACTAGACAGTTAATTTACGAGTACTTTCGATTTTCATTAAAAATATTGTTCTTCATAAAGAAATAAAATTTTCAAAATTTTCAGTTCAACAGAATGAGTTATGATGTAAAGTCAGCATATTTTTAAACGGCCGGTTATGAAACTTGCGAAATATTTATTTCAGTACATTATGACATATTCCCTTAGACCAGAGGATCACCCAAACTTCAACTTGAAAGCTCACTCATGTAATTCAATCAGCCATTGTTATTGTCCTGTATTACTTTAAACTGAATCGATCAAACATCTTGGTATAATAATTTAGACCACCATCTCAGCTTCCAACAACACATTGAATTTTTAGTAGAATCCGCAAATTAATCTACAATTTAAAAATCTGCGTAATATATTTGATACTTCAGTAATAATTTATAACAGTTTATTTCGCATTATGCCAGTCTTTGCTAGTCTATTGTATCACCACCTGGGGCGGTACTTCTAAATCATATGTGATTAATTTAGAGAGAGCTCAAAGAGCTATATTAAAAGTCAGTTGTTTCATTCCAATTCGCTACCCAACCTTCGATCTTTACAAACACTGCAAAGTTCTAACGGTCCGGCAGTTGTTCATACCCATGATAGTATTAAAAAAACACTCTAAACTTCCCTTAGATCACGATTACCTTTCTCAAAATAGGAGATCAGCTAATATTTGTCCAATAATCCGCTTTCATACTAGTTTTTCCAAAAAAACTTCGCCTTTCTTGGCACTTTTCTTTATAATTTAATGAATAATAAAATATCTATTTACACACATACTAAAGCTGTTTGTGAAAGAATATTGCGCACCTGGCTATGCAGTCTGCACCACGCTTCGACAGAAAATTTACTTAAACCTGTGTCTTAACAAACATGTGAACATTCACACACATACACACTCATCTACCCACGCATTGTATTATAATTCTTAAGTACTCTTTTACATACCCTTAAGGACCTAGTTGTTTGCAATAAATAAACCGAACAACTCATGATTTCCAACCGGGACCTTTTAAACCTTGTTCTTATCTCTCTAGTGTCAATTTATTAGCCGATCGACTATGAACAATGAAGGGCCATCCCATAACCAGGTACTTAAGGAGATGCCTATTTAAAATCACGAGCCTACGGTTCGTGCCCACCTTTTAATATTCCTGATTAAATTACCGTTTCCGACACTGCCTCCCCTTAAATCCTTATTTTTAATTATGGTGACATTTTTTTTGCTTTTTAGAAAATGACTGTTGTTTTTTGTTTGTAAAAATTTCATTGAGCGATGTAAAAGAGTTTTTTGTTATCTTGTTTTATTTATTCGGAATTGAGGTTAAAATGCAAACGGTTTTGTTTTAAAGGAAAAGTTTTCTGTTTAATTGTGTGAACTCCTGCGCTGTGTGTTGCGGGTTCAATCACTGCTCGGAACAAAAACCAGCTTTAATGATTTGTTTTTTGAGTAATATGTTTTGACTAGGTACTCAAAATATGCGTTACTCACTTTCAAATTAAAATCGATACGATTTTGTAGGAGTTTAATTGACTATTATTATATACTTGCCAATTTTCATTGACATGCATTAAGATAAAAAAAAAACCTTTTCTGAAATGATACCACGAAACATACATTCAATACCGCGAAAGTCGTCTCCTCCCAAACAATTCCTTCAATTACGAAACTGGAAAACATTTTAATCGTAAATCGTGGTAAATCAATCGTATAAACCCCGTTCATTCATCACTTGTACCCAATGCGACTTCGATGGAGGTCGGGGTGTTATTATGCAAATGATCCGGCGACGGCGCAGCCCGCAGATGGAGTAGGGCTGCTATCTTCTGGAGTGTTCGACTTATATCTCTTATGTATTGGGATTGGGACGAAGCTCTTTCTTTTGATGTGGGGTATAGAAAATCTGCGGTGGGATAATAAAGTTGTCGGTAATTATGTGTCGTATAAATATTACTGTTATTGTATGTGTGTGTGTATTTGAGTGATTTAAGAGTAACACTCTAATACAAGAAAAATTGTGATATTTACTTTGAGCACTCCCTAGAGAAATAATCTAACTTTCTCGAGCATTTTTTTTAATTTTGTGGCCATACCTAAGCCATAATCACACATCTAAATTCTCAGTTTTTCTTGTATTAGAGTTGACACTCAAATACAAGAAAAACTGAGAATTTAGATAAGAAGAGTAACCTCTTAAAACACTAAAATACACACACATATTCAAGAAAAATTGTGATAACCAAAACGTGTATCGAGAGATAAACATTCACTCACACATACCATACATGACAGAAAGCAGGCAAGTTGAAGTGTCATGAGGTTATGAATGCAGCGGCTTGTAAATTTATGTTTTCTTGACTGTCATGGTCACTCACATTAACACTAGAAACTGGGTATTTACCATGTAAGGCTCCAGAATCCTACGAAAGAAAATAGCGAATATCTAATACTCAAAACTCAACGATTTATTGCGTTCCTTATGTATGACAAATATGGTGTTATAAAATAACAGATCACGGTATGGACGCTGTCGGGCATAGCAACATTAGGAAAGAAGATAGCCTACTAACAGATTTGAGCATTATTTCGTTACAATATTGTTTTGCCTGGTGACCTGTATCAGGCTTCTTCGAAAACCTACTTCAGGCACCAGTCTCTTCCAATGGTGGAATATAACCTTGTAAAAAAACATTGTTAATCTTTAAGAACCAATATTGTGAAGAGAGAATAAATGAATTAAAATTTCTACAAGTTACTAAAACATCAAACCACTAGCAATATTGCTTGCGATTTTTACGAAGTGTTAAGAGACCTACGGAGCATGCGTTGTTCATACAAACGTAATACCAAAATAATTGTGTAAATCAAACGTATTCTTAATATAGTTTGTGTTTATTTGGATTGGATTACAGAATATCTAGGTTCCCAAATATATATTTTGAATGGACACTGATCTAAACAAGAGTTATGAGAAAAATACGCCCCCTTAAAGTAAGTAAACTAACAATAAAAGATCTAACCATCAATATTGCTAGCGATTTGTACGAAGTGTTAAAGTAAGGAAACTAACGAATACGGGAACCGACGTTATCTTACGCTAATAACAACATTCTGTGATCGGCAATGCGATGGCGAGGTTGTTATTATGTAAATCACTAGGGTACCAGGGAACCAGGGATACAGAAGCGTCCGAACAGAACGAGCGATCGCACAGGGTTGCCACAAACATCTGCAAGAATACCACTTACTGCTATTTATAGTTACACCTTGGAGCAACATCGTTTTTAAAACCATGATTGATTTACATGGAACAAACCCGAAGAATTGCCAAACATATAAGTAGCAGTGGGCAGGGCACATCGCACGCAGAACGGATGGCCGATGGGGCTGAAAAGTTCCGGAGTGGGGACCGCGAACCGGAAGACGTTTCGTTGGAAGACATCCTACTACGTGGACCGATGACCTGGTGATGGTTACGGGAATCCGCTGGATACGAATCGCATGGGATCGGTCACTGTGGCGAAACTTGGGGGAGGGCTATGTCCAACACTGATTGCCCAATGTGTCTGCCAAGCCATTTCCCTTGCTTCGTGAAGGAAAAATACCGCAAGGAAACCAACATGGCTGAAAGATACTTCTCGACGGCATCATGTAAAGTCAATTTATATAAAAACGCTGACAGGTTAGACACTAACCACACGATAAAAAGAAGATGGAGCAAATGCTTGTCTGATCTCCACAATTTGAGTAATACGATACCTCTTGGTAAGACTGTCTGTGCCCGTAAAGTCTTTCAATGGTCTTTAACTGACAGTAGAGATCAGCGAGCTAACGTGCTTTCTGAGATATAGGGGATTCTCAATAAGTAATGAATGGGCACCCGTATATGGGTTGTCCATGGACCGACGTCGGTAGTTGTACCTAACCTTTGATATACCCTTGCGGCAGTTATTTCACAAGCCTTCCTTTTACAAACTGTGGGACATACCTACCTATTGGTATGGCAATTTTGTACAATTTATGCTAGGCTAATCAATCAATTTAGCAAATGAATAGGGTAATACTCTTGGGAGATTAGAACTGTTATATTTGACTAGTGACCCACCCTTGCCTCGCACGGGAGTAATTTACTAATGTGACGACATATCCGTAGATTTGAAATATCTGGTCTACCTCGACACCTAAGTTAAATGTTAATGTAACACAAATGAACACATAAAACTTCCGAAATAAATTTTCTTATTTATTAAGTGGTGCTAACACACAAACTTCACAAGGTTATCCCAACCTTTTTAAATCCCCGGAATTTTTTAATATTAAATTTAGCTCTCACGTGTTTCTGGTAAAGATTTAATTATGGGGCTTACAAAAATAGCAGGGGTGAGTTTTATTACCACGAATACGCATATTATTATGAAATACTAAAACAAAGTGACAAAATCTATCATCAATTACGATGATCATCATCTACCTAACTTTTTCCCAGCTATGTTGGGGTTGGTTTTCGGTCTTATCGACTGTCTATCTGACCTCCATAACCCAGTTAGTACTGGGTAATACGATACTTATGCGTCATGCCTTGTGGCATTAAGTCCCCCTATGTACCACTGTTACTCCCTGGGCACACTGGTGTTTTATCATCAATAACGATGGCTCAAAAATAAGTAATGGAAAAATTATTTTGTGTCTTCATAACACCTTTCTTGGCATTGATCAAATCACGCATAAACGTATACTATTTTTGCAGTTTGTTCTCATAGATGTCATTCTTATCAAAGTGTATATTGGTAATTTTTTTGGTACTTTTACCATACACTGGTTTGGTACTTCAAAACCATTTGACAGTACACCTTTAAGTCCCTCAACCTCACCTGCCAACCCTCAAGGCATACTGATTAAACAGGGCCTTCCAAGTCAGCTGTTAGATACAACTCCAATGGAATGATTTAGACGTGATTTGGAAACAGATCCCTGTAATTTTGAATGTTAATTTGCCTTAATAGGCAATTGATTGCGTTTGATCGGCTTCATTGGTAGTCTGGCCTTGTTTGACCGGAATTGCTTCCTTGAGACTATTTCTTGTCTCAATCAAGGACGGTCATATAGTGATAGGTATATTTGGTTTCTATTGGCCTTTGTTTCTGAACCTTGAAGAATTTTTTGTTCTTATTGGTTGTGTATTAATAGATCTGAATAGTCGACTACCTATTGGTACTTTATTAAAAAATGCTAGAGGACGTCACGCGGTTTCTCACGAGTAGTTGACATTCCCGTGATAAAAAATACCCTCTATGTCACCCGGGGATAGTGTAGCTTCCCAACGATGAAAGAACGATAAAAGAATTTCAAATCGGAGTTTATATTATACGTAACAAACATACAAAAATATAAAGCTTTAGGTACTCTTTATAATATTATTAGTAAGTACAGACTTGATATGCTTATCTATAGTTGAGGCAATGGAGCAGCTATTTGTTAGTGAAGTTATGATCAAATTTCATGAACAAAACTCGTCAAGTTTCTTTCGCGAATTAGTTGCATCGGAGCTCTTTACGGGTACGTTGTGTTTCACTCTGATGCAAGTCGACACTGGTACGTCACATGCCGCATGGTAAAATCGAATATATAATTAATAGCCGAACGGCTGTGCCGATTTCTGCCAGATCAAGATAACAGTGTTTACAATTAGTTTACTTACACTAACCATCGTGGATTTAACAGTGGTATGCCAGACACGGTAACTCGGTGCCACAACAATATTAATCAGTACCTACAATGACCTACATAACTATAGAACGCGCGCAATGCGAGCGTCAATAGACGCCGTTAAATTTTTTGATAGGCCGCTTTTCCTTTCATTTACATCCAGATTTCGAATATTGAAGAGATTAAAGTAGAACTTTATCCGTAAGTCACAAAAACTTTGGCCCTCTAAACGATAGTTTATAAGATTTCTCTGTGAATCTTGATCTCGAAGTTTTAAACAAACTTAATAAAAGTAGGTCGTAGAAAGTCTTCATAAAGAATATTCGCTTCTCATCAGTGTCTCGCTGAACCAAGACTTCTTTTATAGTGACATTATTAAAGTGAGGGCTGATAATTAGGCATCATCAAGATACACGCCGGGAAAGCATATATTAACGCTGTTTCTCCAATATGACCAGGGCATTGTATCTTACTGTAGATCCCACCGCTATCCAAATCCCCATGACTTCCAACTCTTGCGATCGAAGGCTCATTACTGCCAAATTCACCTATTACCACATATTCATAACGATAGCGAATGTTCTTTCAATGGCTTTAGAAAATATACCTATATTTTTTTTAAATATTATAGACAGAAATCAAGTATTCAAATGAACAATAGCGTCTATTCCTAATGACTTTCTAAAAATCATCTTCATCTTATTTCACTTAAGGACAAAATGTTATTTCACCAAAATTGTAACCTCAATGTCTTTGACACTTAAAACGTATTTAAAATTCCAACCCTTCTACAGATTTTTATGAATAAATTAGAAATCCATTAAATTTGCTCGAAGCCATTTGATCCGGTTAGGGTTCCGTTGAAAGGTTCCTTATAAATACATTTACACCACAATCTTGAACATTATGACCACCTTGCAACCCCTTACTACCTCCTAATGAGTAATAAATATTTATCGTCGTCTCACCTTTGGGGGAGTATCTCCGAAAGATGAAAGTTGATGAAAACCGTCAGTAAAGGGCTGTACACACAAGTCCCGCCGACACAGTATGACGGCTTTAGAGCGATTTTAGCGTATTTATTTGTACGCGTAGTGTACGCTCGTATCGGCTTACGCACTTACACGCGTACCAGATTTTGCGATTGCAAAAACTATGACAATATGGTAAACATGTTGGCACAACTTTCCTTATAATACCTTGCATGCATTTATTTTCTTCATAATTGTATGTACACTAATGTTTGCGCAAATAAAGTTATCTGAATCTGAATCAAAAACCGAACCTGCTTACCTACATGCGCTTATTCTAGCGTTTTTGCGCGGGGTAATTGGGGCGTCTCGTGCGGTTCGCGCTTATAAGCGCGTCACTGCTCATACGTGTTGCGGCAGAAACGAGCTTATACGTGCCGAATATACACTAATCTGATACCTCTCTCATATAAAAACTATCAAGTCGACGATCTGTATCCGAACGCATGCATGGTTCAGTTTCTCGATGACACTATAGTGTAAAACAGCACAATTGCACATCTCTTTTGTTGCAAGAACTTGAAAACGCTAACTAGACCGGCGACACGTTGATGGCGGGTCTTGT
Organism: Xestia ashworthii; assembly: GCA_950022955.1. Taxonomy (NCBI): domain Eukaryota; kingdom Metazoa; phylum Arthropoda; class Insecta; order Lepidoptera; family Noctuidae; genus Xestia; species Xestia ashworthii. Next base: position 23,227,585 of record OX465558.1, on the reverse strand, counting down.
GTGTAGTGCCCACTACAAGGTTCCCATCAACTCACTTAATACAGGAGAAAATAGGTCATACGTGAAAATGATGTCAAATTTAATGGATGAAAGTTTGACTGTCGTATGAGGGATTTACCCGCGACTTTCGAGGGGTTATTCAATTTAATCTCGTATCGACTAATGTGATCGGTTGTTGTTATCAACTCAAGTAATTACTATCGTTTTCGATTTGACAACAAACGTACGAGTATTTTACCTACATTTTCCTTCTAGTTTAACTATTCTGAAAATGAAACAGTTTTGCTATAATATGTACATTCTGGGCAACTTCTTGGAATCATAATATTCAAAACTCTCATCATATTTAGCAGAAGATTGGAAAATTTGATGGTAAAGCTCTAGGAGAAGCCATAGAGCAAGTGTTGGAGCACCTGATGGATTCGTCGTAGCACCGAGGGACGATGCGTCCTGTTTTAGTTTTAAGTTTTTAATAATGTAACAATTGCGTAGTCATTACTGCTTGTGTCTTTACTTAGATAGTACACATTTTTAAGTTATCCCAAATTCTCCTCATTTTATTTTACCCAAGTCCTGGTTGCTCCCGCACAGCAAGAATTACACATAATGACGGTCTCTAACTATTCAAAAACCTAAAAATATTGATATCAATGTCTTATAATGTAGCATTTTTGTCATAGTTTTTGGGTTTTTGTTTTTTAACTTCCTGTTTTGTCCTAAAGACATCATACATTCAAAACTTAACGTTACATTTCCTAATTATAAGTTGATACCTATCATAATCCCAATTTTTAAGCCCAATCAATTAAATCAAGTTGTTATACTGCCTGATGTAAGGCTGAGTACTCACGAGACAGTTACAACTGCTCGCAGTACGCCGGCGCCGGTGACATTGAACGTCGTGTTGTACATCCGGGATGCCCTTGACTTTGTGAGATGTAAGGTTAGTCCGGAGCGCGAGATGAATTTTTAGTTGATCCTAATTTTATACGTTTATACGTGTAGCCTTAGTAGCTTAGCTGTTAAAAAAAGGTTATAAATAGGTATCTGGACGACAACCTGGGCTCTCACAGACGCCTGCATCAACCTTATCTGATACACAACGATACTATCAATCAACCAATATTGATTGTGCATCATCTATATAGAATACCGGTATAGAATATTATCGTTTACCAACACATTAGGTATCAGATTTTCCATTCGCACGTACTTCAAAGATAACCGCAAAATTAATCTTCAATTTATATTCAACGCTTCCTTCTAGACCGTTACCCTACACCCTTTAGTTCCTCTAACCAATATCAATAACCACGAAAATCGTTGTTCTATAAAATTTTATCTCGTCACTAAGTGTTTTATTTTTCATACGATGACTGTCTTCACTTTCTCTGCGAAGGCACTGGACCGATTTTCGTTTTTTCGTACTAACACACGTATTTGTGAAGGTACTTTGAACACCCTTTCACGTGACAGGAAATCTTCCCCTTTCAATGAAGCCTCCAAACCTCGTCTACATAATAATATACTTACTGAAAGTGGAGTCTTCCACGAGACGCCGTGATACGCATACGAAATACTTCGTTTGTGCACTTTTGACGTGGCGTTTCAACTGTGTGTGCCTTGCTTTATTAGCGAGAGCTTCAAGAATTAAATAATTTTCGTGGAACGTTTGTTTGTCGAGTTGCGTGGAGTTTAAATTAGCTGAAGAAAATATGGTGGAGGAAGCGAAAAGGTTTTGTTTATCTTATAGCTTATAAATGTAACACAGTATGCGATGAGCAATTGCAAACTGGTCAAATTCAGGGATGACAGATCATCAAACTGAACAACTTTCTCTATGAGACCACCATCGTAATAAAGATCGATCGTAAAGAAATAATCAGCTGTCTCATACATTTGGTCGAGTAGGTATTGAAATTTTGAATGGGGCCGTTGATTCTTTTTTTTCGATTATGATGGTGGTCCCACGGAGAAAGTTGTTTATTGTGATGGTCTGTAGCACACCTTTGAATTTGACCAGAATGCAAAGTGATACCTTGTATAACTCCAACTAATCGTAATCATGGGTAATTCATAAATACTCATACCTCGATTTGATGCGTTTCTTGTCAATTAGTTTAATTCGTAGCATGGCTGCGTTGCAGTGGATGATCCCGCCCACATTTTAAGAAAAGCTAACTGCACTAGCGTGGGCTGCTCCTCAAAGCTAAGTCAGTACACGTGCACTTAGCTTGCACAACGGTTCTAAGAATGAAAGCCACGCTGAGCACTTGACTAGAACGTCGAAAGGCGACACTGTCCATACAATATTCAAAAGTGATAAGATTATCATCTAAGACAAATACCTACCTGTTTTAAGTCGAGAGTAAGAATAATACAAATACATAAATTAATAAATAAATATCGATGGACGTTACACACAGCGCCATCTAGTGCCACACTAAGCAACGAGGCTTGTGTCGTGGACACCAGATAGTTGATTTTACTACATAGATACTTTTTGTTTGTAAATACATACTTATCATACATATTAACATCCATGACTCGGAAACAAAATAATATCCATGATCATTACACAAACATTTGCTCCTACCGGGATTCGAACCCGGGACTTTAAGAACGTAAGGTAAGTCTCACTACCGCTACGCCATTCGTGTCGTCGTATAATTAGGTACCTATACACGAAAAAGAACTTACGATTCAGAAAAAGTCATTGTGGCAGGAATTTTTTTTTTGTTTGCATTTAAAAATCTCCCTTTTACTCTGCATCTCTTTTTGCGAGTGACACTTGGCCATAGGCTGGTCTTTTTACCGATGCGTTTATCCTTATTTGCCTCTGTAACACAAAAGATTATTCCGTATGGTTGTTTCTACCTATGTAGTTCATATTATTCTGTAAGAAATCAAATCTATGCAAAATATACTATAATGCCATAGCAAAACTACCTACTAACTACTATTTAGTTTAGTAGTAGGCATCTAGGTAAGTATTACAAAATACTACTTCATATCACAAAGTAACCAGTAGCTTCGGGTGGCCGTCCCGGCTCAGCCGGGCCGAGCTTGTGAGTGTCAGAAGCAAGTCTATCGCAAACTTAATAATTCGTTCATAATAGAAAACGGCCACTTAAAAATGGTCACTATCACTGTTTAGCTAAGCAACGAGTGCCAACGCTAAACAAATTATAAACACATTGATAATTTCAGTTTGTAAATACATACTTAAACAGAACGTAAGCTCTAACACATGCGACCACATGTAGATTCTCTTTTCTTAAATCCGGCCAGAATTCCTCCCTTTTCCTACATTTGCGATAGTACACAAAGAAAAACATTTTCTGTTACGGTTTTACATTTAATTCAAAGAAAAAAATATATATTTTGTTTCTATGCTTTTGGAATTTATTTAATTTTATTCGTACTTTTTGTCGTTTTCTACCTTTTTTCCTCAGCGGAAGGGAACTGTCTCACTGAAACGTATCACCTGTATAAAAATAATAGGTCCATTAAATAACTCATCAGACAAGGAGCCATCTCGAAAAACAGCTTGCGAATAAGTTTTTAAAGTAATTCCAAGGAAATAATAGACATAGAAGTCGCCATACAAAGTTGTAGAGCGACGTCTCTTTCTTTCATACCTTACCAAGACACAGCCACGTTTGTCTTTCCGAAGTCCATATTGTATTTTATTTCAAATAAACAAAAGCATAACACAAAAATTGATATTTTCCATAATCAGCATTATGAGATTTATATTAATTTGGATGTCGTAAAAAGGAGTTTGAACTCAATGCTGCAAAGTTTGACCCGTGGCACGATAGATGCCGTTGTTAGGAAAGTGTCCACTTTCTGAATCGCGCTATGGTTTCGTTACCAACTTTAATATAGTCAGACGAAGCGGGATCTGCATGAATGTATCAAATACTTCGAGCAAAAACCCATTAATTTTTGTAGAGGGTTGTGTGTCAATATTATTGGTATGCAACCCTTAAATATTTTAAAAATCATTTAAGTCCATGTGAGCACTTACTTACTTTGCTTGCATGTATTTTATGGAAGTTGGTACGTACTACAAACTTTCATATTTAAATTGCTCAATAGTGGGCAAATCTAAATCGCAGGAATATTAAAAATGATTAAAATGATACTAAAAATTAATTCAAAATAATCTACGAAGTTAATTTTAAATGACAGCCAAGCTCTATTTAAAACAAGCAACTTTTTTTCGGAAGGGAAATCATCTGCTGATGACCCCTCCCTCCGGCTCTGGGCGTAGTGAAAGGGAGTGTCAGACTTTTACTGACTAAAACCAATTCATGTTTCTTCTTAACCCTTTGTGTTCCAGGGCCGCAGTTCCGCTGTCTTTTTAACAGTTCCGCAGCCCCGGCAGGTACCGTTACCTTTCACCGGTGCTTGGTCGCAAGATATCCCAGGGATATCCCACTATCTGGATAAAAAATACGGTACAAGCTTTGAGGTCTGCCGTTAGAAGTGAAATCTGAGTTGTGCCCCGCGCACACCTATGTGGTGCTACGCCGTAGCGTATCGGCTACGAGTGCTCCGAAGCGTTAGGTGACGGTCACGTGAGTTCCATGATTTTGGTTCACCCAAAAAGTGCTCATTGCGCCTAAAGAAGTTTTCACTTCAAAAAGTATTCTTTGTCCTAAAATTCTAACTCACTACCTCGTACATGACTGGTGAGGTCTTATCCATTAAACCATCACGACACTACACCTATTGAAATTTAAAGAAAGAAAACGAACGAAATAAATAAAAGATTTAAAACTTAACATCCCGTCGCGCGTCGCCGCGTCGGTTCAGAATTTATTACTGGAAGATACGATAAGATTATTCAGAGTCACAGTTTGTCGCCACAAAAAGTAAGCTCCAGCCATGCGACCACAACATGTAGATTCTCCTATTCTTAAATCCGGCCACGATTCCTTCCTTTTCCTACACTTGCACACTAGGAAAATATTTTCTGAAACTTTTTTTTCGTTCTATTTATAAGAGGAATGTTGTGATACGTCTGATCAATGCTTTTCGGATTTCATTTGTTTGCATTTTTATTCGCTTAATATTATACTTGGGGCCTATTTCACGATCCGAATAGCCACTACTTACCGAATAAAACCACAAATTAAACATAATTTGTATGAAATCATGTGCCACTAAGATAACGAGAACTTAATCACAGGTGTTGAAACAAGCTCTCTGTCGTTCAGAAAGCAGTGGACCTATTGGAAATAGTTGCGACATTAAGTTGTCTCACAAATAGATAGAAGGAAATACACTACTGATAGCCACATCAAGAGGTTAAAATTCTAACAAAATAGAACGTGGACACAAGTACATAGAGATCAATAGTGAAAACTCACTTGGTTTTACTGTGGAAGACTGGTGATCAGTTGAAAAGGAATACAGGTGTCGGTTGGGGCTATTTATAATATTAGAAAAAGCAGTCTAGTGAGGTGGGATAGTGCTTGTTAACAAATAATTAATATTTTTAGACAATTGACTAATGAGGTTACGACATAGAAAAGGACATACCGTAATTTATCCACATTATCTGTACATTAATTTATTCCAGTACTAAATCTATCTGTAAATATACATAGATAATACACGTGTTTAAGAATTTATCACGGCATCAAACAGTTAGGGAAAACATCACGGAAACCCGAGGTAATAACACATTCCGAACGTGTGCTATTTTGTGTCGGATTTCCACTATTTATGTTACATTCGCTGGTTTTTCAGATCTACGAGAAGAATGTTGAATGTGAAAAATCCCAAAAAGGTTGGTGTTAAAAACTCACTTCGCGACTTGCATTCTAATTGCGTAGTCCCTTCTTAGGGCCGGACTCCACTGAAGCAGAAACGAGTCGAGAGGAGACAAGATGTGTTGTAAACCACCAATAGAATAGTAGACGACAAAAACATCTAATTGACCCCTAAAATACAGGTTGAGGCCCATTTTAGGGTAGGATCAGATTTTTGGACAAACACTCGTGTGCTTTCTTATTATGATTGGCTTGTAACATGATTGTGTTTTTAATTTTAAGTGTCAAATAAATGTTTTAATTATTTATTTTTTAATATTTTTTTAATTGGTCCATCAGTTAGATTATCAAACAATATTAGACCCGTATTTTGTCTTTTGTTACGTAAACTAAAATTGACGAAGATCCGACACTTTTAAAATTATCAATACGCCTGGGTAAAATTTTTAGTGCATTCTGACGTTACAAGCCCCCACTCCCGAGTTTTGTTGCGTTTTATCTTAGTCGATATTTACAGAAACGAAAAATACGTGTCCATTATTTTCCAATACTCTAACAAACTTTTTTAGACTGTCGTCATACCTATTTCATTATTTACACTTCTTGTCTCCACTTAACTTCAGTGGCAACGGTTGAGCAGTGAGGAGATGTCTCGTAAGTGTTTAGGTCAGCGGAGACAAGAAAAGACGTGAGCGACGTGCGGTGAGCGCTGTATTGTGTGCGGTGTGCGGCGTGCGGTGACCAGCGTGCGCTGAGCAGCGTGCTGTGAGCGGCATGCGGTGAGCGGCGTGCGGTAAGCGAAGTGCTGTGAGCATCTTGTGGTGAGCGGCGTGCGGTGAGCGGCGTGCGGTGAGTGGTGTGCGGCGAGCGAAGTGCTGAGAGCATCGTGCGGTGACCCATTTGCTGCCATCGGCGCAGCGTTCCGCTTTGCACATCTCCTCTCCTATTCGCTTCACAGATCTTCGCTCGTCTCGGCTTTGATGGAGACCGGGCCTTATCCGGGAAGCACGTGAGGCTCTGATTCGTAGATCTTTGACGGTAGTAACGTGACAGTCAGAAGCCCGAAAGTCTTGCAACCTTTCTTGCCAAAGGATACGATACCCAGTAATTGGGTCGTGGAGGTCAGTCCCTCCATTTAATATATTGTTATCTGATCTGCATCCGGTTACACTGAAAGGCTATCAACATAGTTAGGAAAATGTTAGGTTCTTCATTTTTATATTATTCATTAGTTTCAGAAAATAAGATGATCGCAATGTTGTTACGCAAAATGAAGGCGTATGATGTGCATTTTTAATAAAAAGACAAGATGATTGTCATGCTTTTAACCCAGCAAGCGGCTTTCCATTAGTTAAGTATGATAGTGATAGTGTAAGCATGATCTAGAACCTTCTACGTATAGTCGCGTCCATTATCGCCAAAAATACGAAATATTTTTCATCTTTTTATTTCAACTAAATGAAATTTTTAGAAGGCTATCATCGAATTTTGATAAAATAAAATTGCTGACGCGAACACCGAGTAGTATCGATGTTCAATTAAGTGGCCATAGTCATACTTTTATTCGCCAGGTTTAATATTATAAAGGAAAGGTGAATGAACTCATACGCACGTGTAATAGATATCTGTAGAGTGACTAGTATTTGAGTATGGCTTTTACTTTTACCACAATATTTTTAGCTTTTAGATTTAATTTTTTGAAACATTTTACTGAAGTAAGTGCATAAAAATCAATACCCGGTTTACAGGACATATTTCTTGTCTTCTTTGTTCATAAGGTTCTATTCTAAGTTTGTATTTACTGTGCATGCCTGTTACTAAACGGGCCCTTCACTTAGCCGACAACGAAGCATTCTGTACATCAAATTAAGTAACTCGAAAAATATCTGTTGGGGCTGATGATTATGTTCAGCTCTTGGGGTAGGTCTTCTTCAGATAAACAACTTGTTTCGGTATACAACTAGTTAATAATTTATTCTTCGTTCTGCATAGTTTTTAATATAGGTAGTTATGTTCGATCACTGAGACGTGGTCTCGCATAGGAGGTTGTAGCGGTGTGTAGGCGCGGCGCTCCCGCTGCCCGCGGCCGCCGCCGCCGCCGCCGCGTGCCCCTCTCCCGCGCGCCCGTCGGCTCCCCTCTGCTCCCGCGCCGGTGTGAGCCGGTTCACGGCGTATTCATCCTCCCCCCCTTGAAAGGTCTCACTTTCAAGTTCTTCCGTCGTGGGTAAGAGACAGACTCTGTTCAGAGCACGTCGGACGACGCCTCTCGCCGTGTAGAAGTCGGCCACTCTGCAGACTCCATCCGCTCCTGGGAACAGTTGCTGGACTCGACCGAGTCTCCACTTCAATGGTGGTGAGTTCTCCTCCTTCAGGACGACCATGTCTCCCACCTTCAAGGCTCTATCCTTCAACCGCCATTTGGTTCGCTGTTGCAATTCAGCTAGGTACTCTCTGTGCCAGCGCTGCCAAAAATGCTGCCTCAGCTGTTCTATTCTATTGTACCTGTCTGGAGCTTTTAACGTGACGGGTGGAGATGGCAGTGATGTTAAGGGCCGCCCCACAAGGAAGTGGCCGGGAGTCAACGGGGAACAGTCAGTAGGATCGGGTGATAAAGGGTAAAGGGGACGGGAATTGAGTATGGCTTCAATTTGTGCGAACAATGTGCCTAATTCCTCGTACGTGAGGCTAGCGTTGCCCATAATCCGCTTGAGGTGAAATTTAGCAGACTTAACGCCCGCTTCCCAGATTCCACCAAAAGTTGGTGAATATGGTGGATTGAAAACAAATTTGATGCCTTCAGCATTGGTGTAGTTATAAATTGAATTTACACTAGCTGCTAGCAACCTACCTAACTCATTATTTGCTCCAACAAAATTTGTGCCGTTGTCGCAATATATCGTATGAGGTCTACCTCTCCTAGCAATAAAACGACGTAAGCTAAGTATAAATGCGTTAGTGCTAAGGTCACTAACGATCTCTAAATGAATACTTTTAGTAGAAAAACAAACTATAACGTTCAAATAACATTTAGTTATTCGGTTACCCTTCCCTTTCTTACTAGAAATAAGGAAAGGTCCGGCGAAATCCACGCCACATACTTGAAACGGATAGCAAGACGTGACCCTATCTACAGGTAAATTGCCCATCAACGGCTCCATAGTTTTTCCTCGCAGTCGGGTGCAAATAACGCACTTTCTAACAATGCTGCGAGCTAAAGTTCTGCCTCCTACAGGCCAGAATTGCTCACGAAAGGAACTAAGTAGCAGTTGAGGACCAGCATGCAGCAGACGTAGGTGTTCGCCTTCCATTAAGAGCCGAGTGAAATAGTGCTTACCGTCCAGGAGGATCGGGTGCTTTTTATCAAATTCACAATCAGCATTCTGAAGACGACCACCTACTCTGAGCACTCCATTGTCGTCGAGGAAAGGTGACAACTGTATCAGGTAAGATTTAGGTTTCAGATTTTTACCTTGTTTGAGTAAAGATATTTCAGAAAGATAGGTTTGACTTTGAGCCAGTTTTATAAGGTAAGTAAAAGAATTTTCTATTTCTTCTAGTTTTAAATGACCTATTATTTTATTTTTAGGTTTTCTACAATTGTTAACGAAACGTAAGACATAAGCTATAGTTCGCTTTAACCTATTTATTTTAGAATAATTATTAAAACAAAGTAACGGCGACTGTGTAACGTTAGTCATCGTTACACAGTCGCTGGTAAGCATTTTAGTTTCAGGTAATTTTGAAGAATCTATGGAATTTATATTATGAGGCCAGTTTGTTTCATTTTTTAACAGGAAATCTGGGCCATTCCACCATACTGTTGAGCCCTGAAGTTGACCTGGATCCACTCCTCGAGAGGCGAGGTCAGCGGGATTTAAAGTGGTAGGTACATGTCTCCAAGATTCCCTAGTGGTCAATTCATGAATCTCATTGATTCTGTTACAAACAAAAGCCTTGAGTAATTTAGGTTGAGTTCGAATCCAACCCAAGACGACGGTTGAGTCGGACCAGAAGATCTTACGATCAATAGTGCAACGAAGAGAGTGACTCACTTTAGCAGCTAGCCGCGCGCCCAGCAACGCTCCACACAACTCAAGACGCGGGATCGTTGATGGTTTCAGTGGCGCGACACGTGTCTTTGCACATAACAGGACAACTTGTACATTATTATAACGGTCTTCAGATCGTAAATAAACACAAGCCCCGTAAGCCTCCTGGGATGCATCTACGAAACAATGAAGTTCTATTAATAATGGAGAAGTACATAAAACATGTCTAGGTACCCTAATTTTAGCTAGTATATGAGCATTGGAAACAAACTTTTCCCAAGTTTTCTTAATATTCTGTGGAACTATCTCGTCCCAACTTAATTTCAAAACCCAAAGTTTTTGTAACAAGATTTTAAGTTGTATAGTACAAGACTATACTTAACATGCCTAAAGGGTCAAATATTTTACATGTGTTTGACAAAATAGAACGTTTTGTGACGTCAATGACTGTTTTGTCTAAATTCACTGAGAACTGTAAATGGTCATTATCAGGAAACCACCACAATCCCAATACACTTGATTCTTTATTCAAGTCCAATGCCTGTGACAAGGTACAGTCAGTATCAAATATTTGTGGACAGTTTGAACGAAACTTATGAATAGGAAAACAACCAGATGCTAGTACTTTTTTAACTGAATGATAGATATGGGAAAGTTCTTTTTCCGTATCAGCACCACTCAAAAAATCATCATAATAAAAATCATGTTTTATAATTTCAGATACGATTTTATCATCGCATTCTTTTGCTAACTGTAGCAAGCATCGTGTACTCAAGAATGGGGCAGACGCTGTCCCATACGTAACAGTATTTAACTGAAATACTTCTAGTGGTTTGTCCACATCATCACGCCAAACTATTAATTGCAGGTGGCGCTGCGAGGGATCGATTGTAATTTGTCGATACATTTTTGTTATGTCCCCAGACAAAACAAATTTCTGTTGACGGAATCTAATTAGAATATTTATTAATTCATCCTGAATCACAGGTCCTATAAACTGGATATCGTTCAGAGATTTTCCTGAACTAGATTTGGCACTACAATCAAAAACTACTCTGACCTTAGTTGTCTCGCTTTTTTCCCGAAATATAGCGTGATGTGGCATAAAATACCCAAAGAATGGTTTATCAACCTTACTTAAGTGTCCTAACCTTTCATATTCGTCGATAAACTCACAATATTGTTTTTTAAGTGTAGGATTTTTTATCAACTTTCTTTCTAGACTCAGAAAGCGTTTTGAGGCCATGTTATAGGAATCGCCCAGTGATGTTTCTGGTGATTCACAAAACGGCATTTTGACATTAAATCTCCCGTTTTCTAAACGTGAAGTATTTTTTACAAAATGTTTTTCACAAACGTGATCATTTTCAGAGTAAGAAGCACTTGAAGAGGGAAGTTCTTCAAGTTCCCAGAACCTGGTAAGGTTTTTATTTATTTCCTTAGTGAAATTACAATATAAGTTCTTTTGTTCATTATGATCTAAAATACCTATTGGCCCAGCTACTAACCAACCCAATTTAGAGCTCTGGAGTATAGGTTTGTTATCACCTAATCTTATTTTCTTTGATGTAATAATATCAAAAAATATATCAGCGCCTAGCAGTAGATCAACTTGAGAAGAACAATGAAATTTGGGATCAACGAGTTGAATATTCCCAGGTATGTTTAATTCCAAAGGATTTATATTACCATTAGGTAAATTACCTATAATTTCAGGTATAACTAAACACTTAATATCCATGCTGTAAGAACTTATTAATGACTTAAAGGTAAGTTCACAACAATCTGTTATGTTAAATTGAATGTTATTAACTCCACTAATACACCTAGGTCGTGAACTAATAGAAGTTAACCCTAATTTATTTTTAATGTTTTCCGATAAGAAACAGGATTGACTTCCGGCATCCAGGAGAGCCCGGGCAAGGTACAAGTCTTATTATTTTTCTTATTAGTTAGTTTTACTAAAGCAGTGCAGAGAAGAACTTGTTTCTTCATAAAGACAGAGCAAGAGGCTACAGCACTAGCGATTGATGGCACACTAGATGTATCGTTATTCTCTGACTGTGTAACTAATGCATTATTCGATTCCGTGTCTTTGTGTAATAGTGTATTATGTTTTTGTTAACAGAGTTGACAGGTGCCGAGGCGACATTGCTCAGTCTTATGACCCTTACGTAAACAATTTGAGCAAAGTTGTAACTTTAAGACTTCACTCAATTTACTATTTAGACTCATTCCTTGGAATTTAATGCACTCTGTTATCCGATGAACTTCATGACATACCGGACAAGCAGGACCTTTAGTAGGTTTGTGGCCGGCTGAAGTAGCACAGGCCTTTATTGTTTTAGAATTAGCTTTATTATTAGAATCAGGTTTATCACTTTTAGAAGCTTGCATCGTTTCAAGTATGACTGCTCGATCACGTAAAAACTTAAGAAATTCTAATAAAGAAGGTAATTCCGGTAACTTGTTCCTATATTCTTCCCACTTTCTTAAAGTAATGGGATCCAATTTAATAGTAACAAAATAGATGATTAATATATCCCAATAATCAGTTGGCAAGCCTAACGAATTAAGGGCTCTCAAGTTTTTATTAACCTGATCAACAACAAAGCGAAGGGCTTTATGAGATTCCCGTGTTAAACTATCTATATTAAATAGTGCCTTTAAATGGTTATTAATCAGGATCTTGTAATAAAACCACTTTTGTACTATTATAACACTTTTCTAATATCAAATAGACACATATAAAAGTTACAGTCTCGGCAACACAATCAGTATAATTTCCTATTACAATTTGTGCAAACTATAATATTCCACCTATTAGTCGGGACGTCTTACTAGGTCGACTGCCGTTTTTGAACTGTCTTAACGGTCCCTAAGCGAGTGGCTCGTTTCTGATTTTTCCCGCCATACCGTTTGAATAACGACATGGCGGTTCGCTGTGTTGCCAATCGAAAATAAACAATATTCCAGTACAAGAAATCTTTCCCGCCATACCGTTTGAATAACGATATGGCGGTAGCTGTGTTGCCAATCGAAATAAATAATATTCCAGTACAAGAAATCATGACATTCGGCCATCCGACAACGTGCTACTCCCGGAGCACAACCTCACTTGAGCCCGTTCAATCAGTTCAAAATTCAAATCAAGACATAATTATTTTATTTATACAAGAACCAGGGCTACACAGAATAAAATATCTTTAACATTATTTAGAGGCTGTTTTTCTCAAACTAAAGTACCTAAATCATGACATTCGAAATCCTTTTGTAAGCAAGTACCTATCTAATTATAATAATTACAAGAATAAAAAAAAATATAAACAAATTAAATTATATAATTGTCAAATACAACTATAAACACTGTTAGAAAATACTTAACTACTAGCTTCTTCACCTGAACTAATATCCACATTGTCATCAAGCTCAAGAGCCTTGAGATGTATCCAGGGTCTAATTCTATCTGTAGATACAACACTTTCATAACTAGTATTCCTTTTTCTATTAAAACCAGGTACATCGCTTATCCTATATCTATCGTTACCCATTACTTCTACAATTTTATAAGGGCCTATAAACTTTGACAGAAGCTTTGTACTTTTACCGTCATTATTATAATTGGTCCGGGTTAGCTTAACTAAGTCGCCAACCTGATACGTAGGGGCAGAAGTACGACCAAGGTCATGTTTTCGCTTTTGTTCCTCTTGACTTTTCTTAATAGATACGCTAATATTCTCGCGTAATGACAACAAATCTTCGTTTTGCGACTGCGGTGGAACATTAAACTTATTTGATAAACTATCGCGCATTTTCAACCCGAACAAAGCCTCTGTTGCAGTTTTTTGGGTGGTCGCATTAACAGTATTGTTAATACCCCACTGAACTTTGCCTAGACACTTATCCCAGTCGCGTTCATTTTTATTTAAATTTTGAGCAGATAGTGAATTTAAAATAGTTTGATTAAACCTTTCGGCTTGCCCATTTGCTCTGGGACAAGCGACTGCATTAAGTACATGTTTTATACCAAGGCCACTGCAGAAAGATTCGAAAGCTGTTGATGTGAACGAAGTGCCACGGTCGGAAATGATTCTAGCCGGTGTACCAAAGTCAGTGAAAATACTCTCTAAGATTTTAATTGTACTCTTTGTTTTCGTATCTTTCACTGCTCTGACGAATACGTACTTGGTGAACCCATCTACAATCGTAAGTATGTAAGAGTTGCCGTTTCTGCTTCTTACGAACGGTCCTAAATGATCGATATGAATTGTGTGAAATGGTACACTAATTTTTTCTATTGGAAAAAGTAGACCCTGCTTCTTTTTAGTCGCACTATCCTTACTATAAGCACATTCAATGCAGGAACCTACATATTTCTTAACATATCGTCGTAATTTTGCGAACCAAAATTGACTCTTTATTCTTTCCAACGTTTTTGCATAGCCTAAGTGCCCGATGTCATCGTGGTTAGCTCTACAAACTTGCCAGCGAGCACTTCGTGGAACTACAAGACATAAACGGTCATCAACTTTGCGATAGAGTGCGTTATTTTTGACAGTATATTTTTGTCTTATATCTTCCAACTCAGGGTCAGCTTCTGGTTTAAGAACTTTTATAATTCGAGACGTTTCGGGGTAACCCATTTGTAGAGTTAAGAGCCAATTACCCGATTCAATATTAAGAACACTAACAGACCCAACGTCTCCTTCCGCGTTAAGACGAGTGTTTCTGCTTAAGGCGTCTACATGCGCCATATTAACGCCCGGGCGGTATTCAATTTCAAAGTTAAATTCGATTATTTGCAACCACCACCTGGCTATCCGTGGAACGAGATCTCTCTTTGTCAATGTTGTCCTAAGTGCCGCGCAATCAGTAAATACCTTAAACGGGACTCCTAATAAGTACACCCTGAATTTCTTTAGCGAACAGACAACGGCCAAAGTCTCCAACTCGTAGGAATGGAAATGTTTTTCATCCACCGTGGTCTGTCTACTAAAATAAGCGACCGGTTTTAGAACGCGAGGTGATGCTTGCCATTGCATCAAGATTCCCCCAATGCCTAGGGCGCTGGCATCCGTATGTAATTCGGTTTCTAACTGCGGATCATATAATGCTAAAACTTGTCTGGTTAAAAGGCTTTCCTTTAAGGAATTGAACGCAGTTTGTTGATCACTGCCCCAATGCCATGCGACATTTTTCTTAAGCAAGTTGGTCAGTGGTTGCGCTATCTCACCGTATCCTTTTATAAACTTACGGAAATATCCCGTTAGTCCCAAAAATTGACGGACTTCGTGAATGTTACTGGGGCAAGGGAATTCTTTCACAGCCATAGCTTTTGCTTCCCCGGGTTTTACTCCCTGTGCCGAAATTTCATAACCTAAATAGCTGATCGTCATATCGAAAAACCGGCACTTCGTTAATTTTAATGTAAGTCCGAATTCACGGAGTAATTTTAAAATTTCTTCCAAGCGCTCAAACCCTTGTTCTATTGTTACAGATGGAATAAGTAAATCATCTAAATAAGCAAGTGCATAATCAAATCGTCTATTCCCAAGTATCTTATTAATCATGCGCTGGAAAACAGCGGGGGCATTGGCTAATCCAAATGGCATTCTCTTAAATTCATAATGGCCGTCAGGAGTTATGAAGCCAGTAAGATGCCGACTCTCGCGAGACATAGGGATCTGGTAATACCCAGATGCAAGATCTAATGTCGTAAAGAACTGATTGCCGCTTAAATTAATTAACTGATCTTCAATAAGCGGAAGGGGAAACCTGTCCTTAATGGTTTTGTTATTTAGGGCTCTAAAATCTACACAAAGTCTTTGCTCACCCGATTTCTTACGGACCATTAATATCGGGCTTGCGTAATCTGAACTTGATTCTTGTATAATATCGGTATCTAATAATTCATCAACAATTTCTCGCACCTGCAATCGTTCTGAAAACGATAACCTATACGGCCTGTAAACAACAGGTCTATTATCCGTAAGGTTTATTTTCATTTCAAAATCTTTAACGCAACCTACTTCTTTCATATTAGTGGCAAAACAGTCGCGATACTTTCGTAATAATGTGTACAATCTATTCTTGTCGCTACTTATTAGATCCTCACCGACTTGAATATTCGTTCTATCTAATGGTTCTAAAGAGAGAGTAGAATTTTCTGAAATACGATTAACCCTACAGTTCTTCGCCTCAGTTACTGGTAACGATCGCGCAATTAATGTTTCGGATTTAAATAAAAGAGGTGTTCGTGACAAGTTAGCTATGGCTATTTCTCCAGTGCCATTTGAGATGCCATAAGTACCTTGTAACAAACGAAATTCCCTACCAGGTTCTAATGAGTTATAACCTTCGACAAAGACGTCACCGGAAAAAGAAGCATCCGCTACTGTGATGGGTATCATACTAGTATTTTCAACCGTCATGGGCTTTAAGGTGTACATTTTGACAATGATTTCAGTTGGGAAGAGATTTTCTTCTGGAGTTCTGTAAAATACTAATTGATGGCGGTCCTTTAAGACTGTAATGAAAGGTAGTTCTGTGAAGTTTTGTCCTATCAAGAGACTGCTTGTCATGAACTCGTCACTGACTACCAAAACGTCTAACTGGGTCTCAATGTCATCAAGTTTCAAGCTTACTCTTGACTTACACAAAGGTGAAATACATGAATTGCCAAATCCTCTAATTACTGGAACACTGCCAGCCAGAACCTTGCGTCAGCTGCAGTTCTAATGCAAGACTCGCACGAAGCAAGCTGCATTCACTCCCGAAGTCTATGTAAGCTACAAAGGGCTGACCGTTTACTAAGACGGTTTTGAAAAACTTATCATTGGATGCTGTGATTGAAGTTGACGTTTTAGAGGTATCGACAGGTTTAGGGCTTATTTGATCATTAAACGCGACGATTTTTAATGTATTTTTCTCTACGGTACTCCGAGTATCATCGATTTTGGTTCTGGGGACGTAATTTTCAGCAACAGGCCGCAATTTACAATTTTCATTGTCATGACCTATTCTGTTACATTTCTTACATTTAATTACAGGTTTTGGACACTTGTGATAAGGGTGACCTTTGTTACGACAATTAAAGCAGACTATAGAACCATCGTTGTTCGCAGAATTGTTAGTTACAGCACTAGAATTTGATCTCTGCCTGTTCCGGTCTCTGTTCGAAAAGTACGTAATACGTTGAGCACAAAGAAAGTTAAGCAAGTCCTCAGGTTCCTCGCAGTTAAGTGCCTGCGCACCACTCCTCACTGACCTATCAGTAATTCCGTGTATAACACAATCAACAGCTCTCTTCCCCTTTATTTCACATCGGTTTAACAGATTTAACTTATCATAAAAATACTCTCGTAAACTTTCATCGCCACGAGTGGTACGAGCCAGCATTTCTTCTAAAAGTCTACCATAATTTTCTTCACTAGGAAAAGCCCTTTTTAATTTGACTTGCCACTCGTTCCATGAAAATACGACCGTAGGAAGAGACTCAAACCATTTCTTCGCTAGTCCAACAAGTTTTTGGAGGGAGAAGTGAATGGTTTGCTTCTGATCCCAGCTGTAAATTTGTGAACATTCATTAACCTTCCGTATCCAGGCCTCAATACTTTGTGACCTATTGGCCGGGTCAAATTCAGGTATCACATTATAAAGTTGACTATTTTGTAAGGAATTGGTACTCTTACTTGGTTCAGCCTTCCAGGAAGTCAGGATGTTCAGGACGTCCTCTGTGGTCAACCTTTCTTCAGGTGTAGACGATGAGGATGTGGATGATGATGACGATCGTCTTCGTTTCTCTCTGCGTCTACTACGCCTACGAGGAGGAGTATGCGATTCATCAACTGGCTCTGCATCACTCATGGTAGCTGAAAGGTTCCATATCATCCGGTTACATTCTATTCAAATTATCGTGATCATTTGACTAGAGATATCTAATATGTGTATGAACGTGTGCGTGTGTATGTGTGATGGTTTTTAAGCGTGTGTGTCTAGGGCAAATGTTATTGTAGTAATTGTTAAGTGTTTATAAATTATTGGACCAGGATTCACACGACACATGGCAAGGAATCAAATACATATTATCTTCAATCGTGGCAATAGCCTCCAAAATCATGTGGCAATAGCCTCTAAAATCATGTGGCAATAGCCTCCAAAATCATGTGGCAATAGCCTCCAAAATCATGTGGCAATAGCCTCCAAAATCATGTGGCAATAGCCTCCAAAATCATGTGGCAATAGCCTCCAAAATCATGTGGCAATAGCCTCCAAAATCATGTGGCAATAGCCTCCAAAATCATGTGGCAATAGCCTCCAAAATCATGTGGCAATAGCCTCCAAAATCATGTGGCAATAGCCTCCAAAATCATGTGGCAATAGCCTCCAAAATCATGTGGCAATAGCCTCCAAAATCATGTGGCAATAGCCTCCAAAATCATGTGGCAATAGCCTCCAAATTCATGTGGCAATAGCCTCCAAAATCATGTGGCAATAGCCTCCAAAATCATGTGGCAATAGCCTCCAAAATCAAGTGGCAATAGCCTCCAAATTCAAGTGGCAATAGCCTCCAAAATCAAATGGCAAAAGCCTCCAGAATCAAGTGGCAATAGCCTACAGAATCAAGTGGCAATAGCCTCCAGAATCAAGTAGCAATAGCCTCTAAAATCAAGTGGCAACAGCCTTCAAAATCAAGTGGCAGTAGCCTCCAATATCAAGTCGCAGTAGCCTCCAATATCATGTGGCAATTGCCTCTTTAAAAACTAGCAGGGCTTGCTTATTTTTATAACTTCAATGGATGTTACTGCAGGACACTCATGCTTTGTCTTTTACCAAAAAAAAATCAACACTACACTGTAACCCCAGCCAAACACTGTTGAAGAGTAGCCTCAGCCAAGTATTTAATGGGATTACAATGATTGCATTTTTGAAATATAACGACACTTTAAGTGCACCATACCTCGGCCCAAATACTAGCGAAGAGTAGCCTCGCTCAAGTATCACAGCCGAAACATAGCGCACCTCTTTGTTTGAAATTACATGTAATATTGTATTAAAATTACCAGCTTATAGACTCACTATACTTTAGCAAAAATACTGACGAAGAGTAGCCTCGCCCATGTATTCAAGACAAAAGCACAATGCATCCTTTTGCACTGGTAACGTTTAAGAATTACAACGGATTACAAAGCATGAAAATCATTTTAACCTCAAAAATATTACTAACATATTACTCCACTATATAAGCGCACTATAAATCAACAGAAATACTGACGAAGGGTAGCCTCGCCCACGTATTTAAGCCGAAAGTATACTGCACTCTTAGGACTCGATAACACTATCAGGGAGTACCCTGATCAAGTCTTATCGGACCCAATGTCGAACAAGATGCCAAAACTCAAATAATAGGAAATAACAAATTACCACACAAGCTCTGCCAGTTAAATTAAATATAATGTAGCGAGTACATACCTTTTAATAAGTCTTAGCGAAGGTGGGCGCGTACTTTTGAACGTGTCACTTCTGATATGTAATAAAACCACTTTTGTACTATTATAACACTTTTCTAATATCAAATAGACACATATAAAAGTTACAGTCTCGGCAACACAATCAGTATAATTTCCTATTACAATTTGTGCAAACTATAATATTCCACCTATTAGTCGGGACGTCTTACTAGGTCGACTGCCGTTTTTGAACTGTCTTAACGGTCCCTAAGCGAGTGGCTCGTTTCTGATTTTTCCCGCCATACCGTTTGAATAACGACATGGCGGTTCGCTGTGTTGCCAATCGAAAATAAACAATATTCCAGTACAAGAAATCTTTCCCGCCATACCGTTTGAATAACGATATGGCGGTAGCTGTGTTGCCAATCGAAATAAATAATATTCCAGTACAAGAAATCATGACAATCTTTTTGTTATCGTAACGTTCACATAGTAGATCCCAAGCTACCTTGTAATTCTGAGAGGTAAACTCAATAGACTTTATTACGACAACAGCAGCCCCTTCTAAAGAGGATCGTAGATAATGAAACTTATTAATTTCAGGAATGGACTCATTCGAATGGATAATAGAATCAAAGGTGTCTCTAAATTCCAACCATTTGAGGTAGTTTCCGTCAAAGGATGGAAGTTTTATTGTTGGTAATTTAATATTATTTAAATTATTGCAACTGTCATGATTTGAACAAACTGTTTTTGCACCTGTGACACTACAATCTTCACCACTAGAATGAGCATCTATAATTTCTTGGGCGGCTGAGATGAGAGAATAAAATTGAGATTCTATGATATCTCTTTCATCAATTTGTTCCTCTGTCTTTGTTGACAGCATTTCAATTTGCGTCTGAATTGTATCAAATTCAGATAAGAGAGCTTGTAATCTACCTAAACGTAATCCTAGTTCCTTAATTTGTTTTTTAGTTATCTCACTTGAACTAGTTTGATTTAACAAAGCAATATGATCTTTAAATTTAGTTAAACGCATTTTAAAAGTACCTCTCTGTTTTATTAAATCTTTCATATCAATGCGTACCTCTTCTCTCCTCTCAGAGCCCTGCTGCGATTTAGGTTCTAACATTTTTTAGAAAAAATAAAGATGTTGGAACAAAATAAAGAAGTTAGGTAAAGTAACTTATGCAATCAAACCCGTATAAAGAGGCTTGATAGTCCGTCCAACACGAAGACTTAAAGATGACACACGCTACACCAAGTCTGAATAGTCACCGGGTACGCCAACCACGTCGAGCTCGACAGCACACAGCTCAGCTCCTGCTCGACCGTGTGCGTACCGCGTGGCAACCGATCGCTGGAAACATTTATTAGGAATATGTAAGATACTTGAAGTTACAGATATTTTGCAGATTGAGGTTATTATGTGAATGATTTAAAAACTTAAGTATGCTTAGTGAATTTACCATATAATAAAGGATGCAATATTTATTTGCAATGCAGTAAGCTAATTGAATGGAATGCGAAACACGTTGTTGAAAAAAAAGAAAAAACCATTTACCAAATAGAACAAAGAAAAAAATGCACATGAGCGCGTGTAATAGGTAAGCGTGGGCACAAGCCGGCGCGCGACGAAAATCACACAGTGTTCACACAATACTGCTACCTAGGAAAAAGGAAGGTGGATGGTAAGGAATACTTATCAAGCCAAACTCCCCTGGTTACGTCCTTCTTCTCGTATTATGCAATGCATGCATGCCATGCACGCGTCACCAGCGAATAGCTCAAGCTCACCCAAGCTTCAAGAAAACATGGCGGCACAGCGCACTTATTGTAAGTGAATTCCAATGATTCTTGAGGTTCTGTCCTGTCACGGTCGCCACTTGTTGGGGCTGATGATTATGTTCAGCTCTTGGGGTAGGTCTTCTTCAGATAAACAACTTGTTTCGGTATACAACTAGTTAATAATTTATTCTTCGTTCTGCATAGTTTTTAATATAGGTAGTTATGTTCGATCACTGAGACGTGGTCTCGCATAGGAGGTTGTAGCGGTGTGTAGGCGCGGCGCTCCCGCTGCCCGCGGCCGCCGCCGCCGCCGCCGCGTGCCCCTCTCCCGCGCGCCCGTCGGCTCCCCTCTGCTCCCGCGCCGGTGTGAGCCGGTTCACGGCGTATTCAATATCATTTTACAGTAAAATTCAGTGTAACACTAAAAGTAAATGGGTTACAAAGGTACCTATATAAAGTAATATCATGACCTATAAAACTAGTATTTGAAATAAAAGCATGAAGGGCAATCTTTGGGGATTGCCGATAGAAGTGAAAACAAGTTCCATGATTTTTGTTGACTCAAAAAGTGATCAACGCGCCTAAAGAAGTTTTCACTTCAAAAACTTGTGATAAAGTTGGAACTTTGACCTCCAATATCACCGTTACTAGTAGGCTCTCAGGTATGGCCAAAAACAAAAATCATCGCAATGACGGGGAGAACAAGTGCCTTTCGGCTTCGTCAACCATTACACCCTATATATATTGGTCTGAGCCTAATCACAGATTACTGTGGCCTAATGAGAGTTGTAGCTAACTGTTCGCGGTCAGACAAAACAGTGACTTTATGAAATACGAAATAGTTACTTACCTTCTTTTACTAACAGAACAGACAAGTTTAAAAATGTTAAAGGTTGATAAAAAAAATTAAAATATTAAAAGTATTAAATTAAAAAAAATTTGGGCTGAAAAATCATGTTTTGTGGTAATACTCAAAACATTGTGCTGATGGATCGATTAAATAGTATGGGCCTGGTGGAGGTGTTTAAATATCTTAAGAAAAAGAACTTGTATTTAAAAACACTTGCCAAAAAAGTTGGATCTTTGACCAACATTATTTCCGTAACTAGAAGGTTCCCAGGGCCTTTCGGCTTCGATAAGAGGTTTTTTACACCGTTTATTATGTCTTATAACTTTGACCTGACCTGCTCAATTTCAGTCTAATTGAAATAAATTATTTTGTTTTAGTGTAACTTGAAACCTCATAAATCTTTAACGCTGGGAAATGTTCCCGATGATCCCGCGATCATGGCGCTTGCCACAGCGTCGAAATATCAGAAGCTCAGAATAATGGATAAACACAGATGATATCCCGTAAGTAGTCATCATCATCATCAGCCTATTAATATTCCCACTGCTGGGACACAGGCCTCCTCTCTATGACAGGGAATGGGATATAATCTACCACGCGGGCCCAGTGCGGATTGGTAGATGACGCATGTCTTCGATTTTTGTTGGTTCTAGGACATGCCGGTTTCCACACGATGTTTTCCTTTACCGTTTTGAGCAATGATGAAATAAATTACACAAAGTAATGCCCCTTCCTGATTTCGAACCCCCGACTTGCTGTTCGTAAGTCGGGGCCGCCACCGCTGGGTCACCGCTGCTCTCAGTAAGTGGACACTATAAAAGTATAAGTTTAGTTATAGTGTTTGTAAAATCTCGTTTCGTAATAACAAAATATAAAAACTGAAATAGAACGAGTATAATAATACTTTACTTTATAAAGTGCCTGCCAATAGGATTGGAACCGCATCCATTTTTTGGCTTGCCTCCAAATCGATGCATCGTGAGACGACTTAATACTTCAGGTACATTTAAAAGCCATTTCTGTGCTGACCGGAGATTGAAAAACCGGCCAAGAGCGTGTCGGGCCACGCTCACTGTAGGGTTCCGTAGCTTCCCAGACCATTAAAAATACCAACATTTTTCGTCAGCAAAAATAACTTTGTTTTTCATAGTATTTGTATGAAAAACAAAGTTATCATTTGCGTTTTTTTGAAAAAGTGCTATATAACTCAAAACCTATTCAACTCATCAAGTTGAAAATAATTTTCCTAGAAAGTTCATATAAAGGTCTACTTCTGTGATTTTTTTCATATTTTTTAAACTTATGGTTCAAAAGTTAGAGGGGGGGGGGGACACATTGTTTTTGACTTTCGGAGCGATTATTTCCTAAAATATTAATATTATCAAAAAATGATTTTAAAAAACCCCTATTCATTTTTAAATACCTATCCAACAATATATCACACGTCAGGGTCAAAATTAAAAAAAAAATCGCTCCCCACTTTACGTCTGGGGGAGGTACCCTAATAAAAATGTTTTTTTAAATTTTTATTTTTGCACTTTGTCGGCATGATTGATATACATATTGGTACCAAATTTCAGCTTTCTGGTGCTAACGGTCACTGAGATTATCCGCGGACAGACAGACAGACAGACAGACAGACAGACAGACAGACATGGCGAAACTATAAGGGTTCCGTTTTTTGCCATTTGGCTACGGAACCCTAAAAATGATATAAGAAGCTTCATTGTTACAAAATTGGACAATTTGGCAGTAAGTGCATCGTCCTGTCTTGGCAGAGGACCCCGAGACCTGTGGTAGCACCAGGAGCATTGTAGGGTTGTTGTCTATTGACCTCTAAATAACCCTTTTTTTCGCCAAACGAAGAGTACCTATCCATGAAGAAAACCTTCTACCTAGAAAAATAAAAGGTTACCGACCAATAAATAAAACAGTTAAATAATATTGATTGATTTGGTGTTTGTCATCATCTGAATAGCCTTTTCCCAACTATGTTGGTGCTGAGCATAGTGCCCTGGGTTCGATTCCAAGGACGAGCAAAGTGTTATTGGGTTTTCCCCATGAATTTCTCAGTACCAGCCACGGAATCTGGATTTGTGCCCAGTTGATGGCAATAGGGTCAGCCGCCCTGGGTGCACGATTAGGTACACCTCTGTCAAACCCCTCTGAGATTACAGGCAAGGTGTTATGTTACTTTGCTATTATCACTTCCTCATCTAAGTTACATGAGTAGTAACTTGCTGCACATCTTACAACTTAGCCAAATTAGTAATTTAGTTAAGTGCTTGAGAGCAACTTCTCGTGCTTAGTAGGTTTCTACCTGCGCCGTACACTGCTCTCGCTAACATCAAGTTTGGATATCCCATAGTTATGTTGTTAACAGAAGTTGTTTGTGCGCTGTTTTTGGCTAGCTAATAATTATATCAGTACATGCCGTAAACTATAATAATTATCATATGTCTAGCCTTTTCCCGAACTATGGTGGGGTGGCTTCCAGTCAAACCTGATGCAGCTGATTATCAATATTTTACATTGAGCGACTGCTTATCTGATATCTACCAACCAATAACTGATTTAAGCTATATGTGGCATATTGACGACCAGAAGAGATAACTAACAAAATATGGGTATACCACAGGTACTACGTTCTCCGCCTAAACCTTGGGTAAAATCCATGGTCTGGAGCGAGATGGATTGGGAAGCCGTCACCTCCGTCTGCGAAGCAGTCATGCTAGAGAAGGAGGTGGCGGAACGCGAGAGGGATAGAACCTCTCGTCCTAGACGCCGCGAGAGACGCACCGACCACCGAAGGCGTGGGCCTGTAGACGATGAGCTATGGGCTAGCTCGCCGTCCGTTCGTCTTATGATGACAGGCCGTGTCGACGGTGTCAGAGTGTTCGAGTGTTCGTCAAAGAGAAGCCAGCATAAGAGGGGCAAAGTCTTATTGGATTCTTCCATCATTAATTTCTCAGTAGCAACCACGAAATCTGGATTTGTGCCTGGTTTATGACAAATAGGCTCGCCTTCTATAAAATTGGTTTAAAACATAACAGGCGAAACGTCTGTGTGTACTATTAAGTACACCGCTGCTAACCCGTCGGAGACAACATGCGTGATGTTCTGTATGTATTTTACTAGGTAACATTAATTTCATAAATATGTGTAGTACCCATTTTCTGTCTAAATCAAAGCCACAACCACATTCAAGGAAAACATACAAAGAAACCCTGAACTTAATGGTCTGTAACAAGCCCACCCTGTCAAAGCTACATTCCTTCCCTGTAAGAAAAGACGTCCGTTACCAGTATTATGAGACACGCATCATGTATGGGTGTAATCACCTGTGACAAGAAACATACAAGAACATGCTTTGTTAATATATTCTGAACGTGTGTTGAGGGAAGCAGCCGGTGTGATTTGTCACTGCGACCGTCAACTGGCACACCTCGCGAGGTTTATGCACGTTTATACCGGATTCGTATGCTTATTTGTTGGAATTACATCTTTGACAGTAAAAGGGTAATCGTTTTCTGATCTGTGCTGAGTTTTACTAGCTTCAAACTGCCTTCCGCCGGAAGACGTACATTGCTGGAAATGGGTCTCCCGCTGGTGATCCCTTTTTAGGGGCTCTTTGAACGCTGCCTCTAATGGTACGAGGTCACCTCTTTAGATTGGCGATTTCTTCAGCCCCTTAATTTTTGCAATTTTGCAGGCTATAAATAATATAATTTAAATATCGCTAGTTTTTTTTTTCATATTTACTTACCTTTGTATAGATGCTTTTTTTGCCTATTATTTTTGAATGAGTGAACAATGTAGGCATTGTAGATTCCCAGATCCTGTTTAACTTTTATTAAATATTTATCTTGTTTTACAATTTTTGTATAGTAAGCAACGACCTATTGTCGGGCCTACGCTGTCCCCCCATACTAAAGTACTAATACTGTAACATAATAATATTGTAATACGAATGATTTGAAAAGAGTAACCATGGAGTTTATTGCCGGTTCTTCTCCATGGAATCGACCAACGCGAACCGTGCACCTTTTTCGACGTTTTACAAGTGCCCGTCTAGGCCTTTGTGAAATAAAATATTTCGATTATGATTTTTGAACACACAGCGCCATCTAGTCCCACACTAAGCAACGAGGCTTATGTCGTGGACACCAGATAGTTAATACATAGAAACTTTTGTTTTTGTAAATACATAGGTACTTATTAACCTGTAATTATAAAGCTTTATAATGTATAAATATCCATTGCTCTGGAACTACATGTCCATGCTCATCACACAAACATTTATGTTGGTGAAACTTTTCTAAAAGTAATCAGAATCAAGATGGGTTGGTGTTTTTTTCATTCACCGGTTGGTATCTACTACACTACAGCGCGGCTATTGGCACACGTACAATAATAAAATAAAATAAAAACCACCACAACACAGAATAAATAAAAATAAAATCTTGTTTATGCACTGCAGAAAATCTAAGATGGAATTCTAAATAAGGTTAGTAACTCAATAAATCTGGCATAGTCGCAGTGATCCGAGCTTGGGTTAATACAATTTAAATCTCAGGCTTTCGCCGAGGGACTGGGTTTGATTCCCGTGTCGAATCTCGCACTTCAAATTCTGATTATTCTATGTGACTGTCATTATTATCTACTACACTGTATTATGAATGTTTTGAAATGGATTCTATGTATTTTTGACAGATTTCTGAGGGTGGCGTCAATTCTACGTGCGTGGCGGCTTAGGCACCTAAATGAATATTATATTCATGTTTATTTTGTTTGTCCTGCAGAAATACATTTATTTTTTGTAGTGTTTATTTCTTATGGTTATTTTATATTAAAATCCAGTTCTGTTTATTTGATCGATGACCTGGTGAAGGCTGCGGGAATCGCTGGATAAGAGTCGCACGAGACCGGTCAATGTGGCGACACTTGGGGACACCTATGTCCAGCAGTGGACGTCTTTAGGCTAAAATGATGATGATGATGATTGTTTATTTTTCATTTTTATTTATCATCAAGTACGTTGGGGTCGGCTTCCAGTCTAACCGGATGCAGCTGAGCACCAGTATTTTACATGAAGCGACTGCCTATCTGACCTCCACAACCCATTCAATACTGGGTAATACGATACCCCTTGGTAAGACTGGTTGTCAGTCTTTTTGGGCCACTGACAGCCGGGACCTACAGCTTAAAGTGCTTTCAGAGGTGTGGAGAAAATTTGGTACGTAAGGGTGGTTCAAACAAGGCAAGCACGGCTTCACCTAAAGATCGACCCGAGCGGCTGTTATTATTTAGCCACGAATTCTTTCCTGTTTATGTATACCAAATATCTTTGCTGTTGTGGCGCCCGTACGTTTTTTGATTACTAAAAACCAGTGCTGTGCTGTGGGTTCCATAGCACAGCATCA
This sequence comes from Xestia ashworthii, assembly GCA_950022955.1. Lineage (NCBI taxonomy): Eukaryota > Metazoa > Arthropoda > Insecta > Lepidoptera > Noctuidae > Xestia > Xestia ashworthii. Next base: position 23,200,237 of record OX465558.1, on the reverse strand, counting down.
TGTTGAGTGGAAACCTGCTTGTTACACTCACGACGACGTGCTTTTTTGTTACGTGCTTGTTATGCTCTGTCCAGTATATTTGTAGTTTTTTTTTTTTTTTTTTGTTATTTATTCATGTCATCCTGCCCCTGCGGCAAATAAATGTGTTTTCTTTCTTTCTTTATTGCAAAGATATAATTCATTAGATGTGTAAGTACTTACATTATCCCGTACGGAACGATAAATACTCGTATGTTTCAGTATGATTTAGCGGGACATCTATACTAATACTCGTATTATAAAGCAGAAGAGTTTGTTTGTTTGGTTGAACGCGCTAATCTCAGGAACTACTGGTTCAAATTGAAAAAATATGTTTGTGTTGGATAGTCCATTTATCGAGGAAGGCTGTAGGCTATATAACATCACGCTACGACCATTAGGAGCGGAGCAGGAATGAAAAATGTTGCAAAAACGGGGATTTTCCGTTTTTCTCTCTTATGTGACGCAGACAAAGTTGCGTGGGTCAGCTATAGGCTATTATTTATCTTGGAAACTTGAACACCTGATGCAGAACCGCAACAGACCAGCTAAACTGAGATACAAATATGACACCAAAGCAAAAATTGTTCCACGTGATGAGCATTTTCTGCTGAGGGAATAAATTTGAAGATCTGGAACACCTGATGTGGAACTCCAAGAGCCCAGCTACACCATAACACATATGTATAGGAATGACGTCTTACCAAAAGTTGCTCGGTCTGATGGGCATATCCTGTTGATTTATAAAAAATCGAAGATCAGAATCATCTGATGTGAAAATTATTGCAAAGCTATTACTAATTTCACTGTATAAAATACAGTGAAACATAAGCTGGGAGTACGTACCTCCACGCGGTGAAGGCGGTAACAATTTAGGGCTGATTTTTGATGACGATGGTATATCATTGATAATTTGACTGTACTGGCCAAAACTCCCATTTATTATTTTATTTTATTGAATAAATATGTTTTCGGGCTTATGTTATTTGAGTGTTTAATTTCCTTTTCCATTTATCTTCGTGACTCGGTAGCCTACCCGGTAACGCAGGGGATGAGACCCGCCTGAGATTTTAATTGATCAGGTATCTTCACAACAAAACTATAGCCATGCCTAGAAAGAGGTCAAATCTTTCCCAATGTTCCAAAGGAGCTAAAAGATTGAGGATCATAAGATCCCGAGAATCTACCGAAGAGCGTCAGGAGAGACTTGATGCTGTTCCGCAATCGGAGGTATGGTTCAAAATTGTACTTTTTGTGAAGCTGTTAAATGGCAAAAAGAATCAAACGGTATGTGTTGCTCAGATGGGAAAGATTCGTTATTTTCCCTTCCCCGGGCTCTTATAATTCGACATCAGACGTTTCAGATATTCGATTTTGACGAACCCGTTGTCGCTGGCATAAGCAACAGGATCCGTACGAAGTCGCGGGCAGAAGCTAGTAACACTATAAAATTTCACTGCAAAACGAAAGAAAACGCCTTTTTGGAATCTGTCAATTTTAGACTTTTCCTAAATATTTGAGTTGTTTAAGTAATTCAAGCCACTGGAGCCTTACTGTTGGGTATACAATATAGGATATATACTTTCTCCTAGCATAAAATTTTGAATTTTTTTGAATGAACGAAGGTATTTTAAAATGCGAGTGGGTCAGAAATGTGACCGGTAGCGCTCAATTGGAAAAACAAAGTGGGTCTCTCCGGTAACCCTGCGCGCATTAGAGGTTAAAGGCAATAGGTATTAATTTACTCGCTATCTATTTATTGTTTAACCATTTATTTATTTAATATGTTTGAAACTGTTTTCTGTATGTCACTAAACCCCTCAAGGTTCATTGGAAGACCAGCGTCAGACAGCATCACCTGTCTGGCATGAATGCTGAAATGGACCTTTTTGGCGCAGCCGTGAGGCACACAGTAGATACTATGTAGTTTCTCTTTTTTCTTGTAACTTTTTTAATATTATTGTGTGTGTGCTTTATGTACTGACGTCAAATAAACATTTTTTCTTTCTTTCTTTCTTTCTTTCTTTCTAAACACCTTCCCTAAATGTCTTAAACAAGCAAATTACTGTTTTTGTAAACTTTCTATCCCACCAAAAACATTCTGTAAAAAACTAGCCAAGTCTCGATGGAGCTGCTTGTTTATCTCTAAAAAGTAATGAAATCTAGACAAAGTCGTGCCAAGGCTAAGGTTCCTTACTGTAATTTCTTTATTATTTATAGTTAATGTTGTGTGACTTGGCCGTTGAACATTAATTTAGTTTTCGCGTAATGTTATATCTATTGTAACTACAAAATTGACTTGTAGGTACCCACTAACGTATAAAGAATGTTCAACGGCCAAGTCACACAACATTAACTATAAATAATAAAGAAATTACAGTAAGGAACCTTAGCCTTGGCACGACTTTGTCTAGATTTCATTACTTTTTAGAGATAAACAAGCAGCTCCATCGAGACTTGGCTAGTTTTTTACAGAATGTTTTTGGTGGGATATCAATTCTTTTTGTAGAAACGTGGGGCATATTGATTTATTTTATTAGATTTTCTTATTTGACACAGTTTTTTTTTTCTTTTTAGGAGTAGTTTTTTTATTATTACAAATCTTTCTTTTCTTTTTTTCCGGTTCAGATTATTGTATACAGTAGCAACAGTTTTTCGTATGGCCCATTCGCGTTCATTATTTATTATTTTAGACGGTTTAATTTCTGAAAGATCGGCGCAGTATTTACGCCTAAGCCGGTTGTATTCGGTGATCGCTGAAGCTTGAGCTTTTATACTCTTGAAGTCAACATTTATGAGGTGCACCACATGAAGATAATGGTTACTCGTGAAAGCACCACGTAGGCTTAGCCACAAGAGAATATGAAGGTGCCAATGTCCATGAGGGCATTTTTTAGACTTAGACCTTGGCTCTTGTGAATTGTTAGGGCATACGCCACACAGCTTGGGAATTGTTCTCTGTACACGTATGCCCGGGGTATGATCTCAAATTTTGACTTAATAGGCAATAATTCGTGAATCAAATTATCAGCGAATTTTCGAAGTACTGTTTCTTCATAAAATTCCTAACCTATTCAAATCTTCGAATTGTTATAATAACAACCTGCTAACCTTAGCAAACCTCACGAAATAATAAGCGAAATCAACGAAATGCAAATAATCCCTCCTAATCCCTAGTAAACGTTTTCAAGCGCAGTAGGAGAATGTCGTAGACGACTGTAACGCGGCCGGTTGCCACTTCGCCATATAAGGTTATCGGAAAAACAAACGTAAGCGCGTTTTAAAATACAGTCAGCGCCATCTAGCGACGTTTGCGGGTATCACCGCCACTCTTAGTCCAACGCATTATATTTTGACAAAATTTTGAGCGAATTTAATCATCATCATCATCATCAGCCTATTAATATTCCCACTGCTGGGACACAGGCCTCCTCTCTATGCGAAATTAATATTTTAAGTGTAATTTGTTTATTTAATTTGTGTAATGTTCGAGTAGAATAAAGTTAATCGTTCGACTATTTCTTCTTGTAAACTTGTAAGTATAAGTATAAAAGCCAGTCTAGTCTTATCCAGAGGTTTCCTTCAATTTTATTTATATGCGTATTAAAAGCAGAAGGGGAGGCATTCGCCCAGCAGTGGGACGCTATAGGCTAGATTAAATTAGAAGATGTGTCCCACTACGCTGGATTTTTGCAATGACAGTCGATTTTTTTTATGTACCAATAGTAGAAGGGGGCATTACCATATCTGTACTTAATATTATAAAGCAGAAGAGTTTGTTTGTTTGTTTGGTTGAACGCGCTAATCTCAGGAACTACCAGCTCGAATTGAAAAATTATTTTTGCGTTGGATAGTCCATTTATCGAGGAAGGCTATATAGGTTATATAACATCACGCTGTGACCAATAGGAGCGCAGCAATAAGAAATGTTGCAAGCGGGAAATTCACGCGAACGAAGTCGCGGGCAGAAGCTAGTCTCTAATACAGCTGAGACCAGCTGAGGGTTCTTCATCAGATACTTCAGACCTTCGATTTTTGACATCAAATGAAGCGGCCAACCAAGTTGAATATTTTTTGTAAAGGCGGTATGTCGATCTCTCTAATAGTTTGGTTGGGCTCTTGTGTTTTCTAATCAGGGTCACCAGGTACTCCAGATCTTCGATTATCCTAGTTTTTATAGTTTTCCCTTTATGTGGCCATTAAACCCTAACTCTGTACCAAATTTCAGCTCTCTGAGTTTATGGGAAGTACTAGTTCTATTTTGATGATCATGAGTGAGTGAGTGAGTGAGTGTCATAAATGCGAAACTTTGCTTTCGCTTAACTTTCGCTTAACTTCGGAACTAAATGACCTACAGACTTGAAATTTTGGATTTTAAGTATGTGATTATAGCTTACTGGATGACGAAAATTTCTGCGTTCTGGTCTTATCCAGAGGTTCTCAAATAGGGGCCTGAAAATGCGGCGAAATGGTTCCAGTAAAGGATGGTACGGCAGTGTTTGCTTCGCGCTCGACTTGGCGGGGGCACTGCCGTGCCCCCAGATAAAATGGAGACCATTTTCATATAATAGAAAACAATAACGCAAACATCTTAAAACATTTAACCTTTCTAAATTAATATTGAAACAAAGCCTTCGAAAGGTGGAACATTTTATATGAACTGAAACACAAAGGCTGAAAGTAGTAAATCAAGTGCTTGTGCCTACGGTCTAGATTTAAGAGATTAGGCCTGTACCTAATGTTTAAGCGTAAAATATTACTTATGCTCCTTGAATTAAATGCGACATACATTATCGTAATATGAGGGTTGAATGGAAGACAGAGGGCTCGGAATTATATTCATATTCTGAAGTTAAACGTTTTGAATATCTCTCTTGTTAGGTATTTTTTTCTTTATATACTAATATTATAAAGAAGAAAGATTTGTATTTTATGTTATTGTATTTTTGTTTGTAAGAAATAAACTTCAAACTACAAGACAGATTTAAAATATGAAAATTCTTTCAGCAAAGACGACCCGAATGGCGTAAAGGTAGTGAGGCTGCCTTACGTTCTTAGGATACCGGGTTCGAATCCCGGTAGGAGCAAATGTTTGTGTGATGAGCATGGAATTGGACAATGACACTTTGACTTTCATTTGGAGCTATGCAAATGTTTCACTTTATTTATTTATATTAATTTAGATTCACCAATAGCATTTAGATATAAATAGGTTTTACGATCTTAGACTTACACAGTCGCAAATAACAGGTTCGCCAGTATTTATTTTATAAAAATACTAGCCGATGCCCGCAGCTTCGCCCGCGTAAAATTATATACTAAAACCTTCCTCGTGAATCACTTTATCTATTAAAAAAACCCGCATCAAAACCCGTTCCGTAGTTTTAAAGATCTAAGCATACATAGGGACAGACAAACGAGGCGGGAGACTTTGTTTTATAATATGTAGTGATAGTGATAGTGAAGTGATAACATAGGAGAAAAACAAAATTGTAGCTCTATACATGAAATACATAAACCTTACATTCAATAGTTTTGAGTTTAAACATAATACAAAGAAAAACATACGCTGTGAATACTTCACGAGAAAAAATAAGTGAGTGAAAAAGCTCTCATCATTTCAACTGAAAGACGGCCAGCACTGGAGGTAGATCTTTCCCAACCATCACCACAATGACCGGTCCTGTGTTTTCTGCAACTGTAAAACTACTGTGATCTATCTAGGATCTTGAGTATGCTTCATCTTCATCATCCACAGCCTGAACTCACCCACTGCTGGGTGTAGGCCTCTCTTTTCTTGTGCCAATCTCCACGGTCCCGTGCTAGCCTCATCTAGGTTATTTCCCCGACGGCAACTACGTCATCTGCCCATCTCGTATTCAATGGAGTATTGAAAACTGAGGATCCTTTGACCAGATAGGAGTTGTCTGGTGAGCTACCTGTCTGCAATAACTGTGGTCGGGTTCTGGTATATGCGCTTAACTCACGAATAATCATGATTTATCGCATTACAGCATTTTGAGTTTATCTTTTGCTTCATAGGTGGCGCTAGAGTTCTGTTTGTAAACTTAAATATATCTGATATACCTTCCAGCAAATTGTCCAGCTATAGAGTTGAAAAAACACGAATCGCCTCGCCAATAGCGTCTAGAGTAGCGCCGTAGGTGCGTTGAGCGCTCCACACCTAACAATTATCTCGTAGTGCAATTATACTGTTAAACTCTCGATTTTATGAGTAATCTGTGGGTAGGTTTGTAGCCCACGTAATTGAATTGACAAAAAAATAACGCTAGCGACGTCTATGAAGGAAATTATAATGTGCCAAAATCCTACATTGCGATATCAGAGTTATGCGCAAGTTTAAGAAAATACAATAACCTGACAACAACGGTCGGGCATCAGTAGCCCACCAGACAAAACACCCGTCTGGTCGGAGTATCCTCCCTTTGCAATCGGGTATGAGAAATTTTAAACCCTGTTCTTCATACCTAAAGGTTTAACGATTTTAAACATTGTCATCCAAAAATAATAAATATGTCAATTTCATTAATTTTATTAAAATAAAACGTGTTAATTGTTAATTATGTCCTATTGTAAATAATGAATATTAATTCGTAAATCAGAAGCAGTTAATTAGTATGAATTTATTTTATCGACAGATTATCGCCTTTTCAGTAGTTGTTTTCAGCTGAGCTCTGAAAACATTAATTATTTTCATTACTATTTCAAAATTTTGATATTGAAACCAATAATCATATCTGTGTAGCAATGGCATTGCTAGCTTGACATAAAACATTTTATCAGACAATTCACTGAAACAGAAAATAAAGTTTACTGCATTTTATACAATTTCGACTGCAAAATATCACCACATTTCAATATTATCATGAAAGTATTATTAAAAGTACATTTACTTTTAATAATACTTTTTTTGCTATATTGTACTTACTCGCTTACATAGAAAACTAAACTGTACTCCCATTGTTGTTGTTATTATTGTGTGTATCTTTTTTTTTCTTATGTAGGAAAAAAATACATCTTATTACAAGTGTGGGCAAGTGTAGTTGCATCCGCAAGAAAACCAAGGTCACCGACATAGCCCGAAAAATTGCCAAACTTAGGTGACAATGGGTAGGGCACATTGCTCGCAGAACGGATGGCCGATGGGTCCGAAAAGTTCTGGAGTGGCGACCGCGAACTGGAAGACGTTGCATTGGAAGACAGCATGTGGACCGGACCGATGATATGGTGAAGGTTGCAGGAATCCGCTTGATGCGAGTCGCACGGGTCAATGTGGCGACATTTGGGGGACAGGCCTATGTCCAGCAGTGGACGTCTTTCGGCTGAAATGATGATGTTGACAAGTGTACAGAAAGCCACCTGCTAAAATCCTCACATAATACTTTTGATTTGTCTATGTCATCTCTTTAGTTTGTTCACAGGAATCTAAAATGGGCTACGACTTTTACATCGTCCACGTTCACAGATTTTATCATACGCGTACTGAAATCTCTAAATTGTTGACCTTCAAATCCAACCAAAACCCGTAACTCACCCAATTAAATCCACACAACTAATTGACACATCCACAAACACGGACAATCCATCACCAGCCAACGCCAGAAATAATAACACACCGATAATTCGTATATAAGTTGTGTCATTGTGTTCGGCCCATTTAATAGGGGCAATGGTCCATAAATGTCAGTTTACTGTGCACGCTGGTCGTAACGACATTGTTTAGAGCCCAACCATCACGCCAAGAAAGTTCGCGTTTTTCGACTTAATGTGAGGGTAGACTCACACGGTCTGTGGACACTGATTCGGAAAACATGGGTTTGTTGGTAAAAAAAAATGACTTTTTGTAGTTTGAATTTGTAGTTTTGTACCTGTGCATCATAAGTTAAAGTCGCCAGGAGCTTTGCTGTGCTTCATCTTCTTGAATTGATGACTCAGATTTTGTCCAATCAGTAATACGTAGCGACCTGGACCGTAATATCAGTCAAATCCAAGATGGCAGCAATTGCAGTTGCCTAAGTGCACGTTCCGGTTAAAATCCTTGGGCTCATCCCAAGGATTTTAACCTTATGTTTTATATTTCTATTAAAAATAAACGGTTTTATAAACGCAAGTTATTAGCTTTGACACCTCTGACTTTACATTAATTACTCAAGAACATATTATAACTCAAATTAAATTCACATTGCGCCGATAATAAATTATCTAACACTTTACTTAATGGCTAATACTTTACTTAGTTATTAATTAGATTAATTTTACAGTACAATGCACTTCAGATAGTTGTCTGTCAGAAAACTTGATTGATTCAATAAATAATTAATTTAGTAATGAGTGCTACTTATGGAGGTGAGCATAATAAATTATTTTGAATGCCAAGCGTCCATCAGAATCTGACGTATCATTAATTATTTCGGAACCTACCTATGATAAATGTCTTAACTATTAAAAGGACAATGTCCAGAATCGCCCTGTGCAACTGAAGGATCGGACATGCACGATAATTCATTGCCTGTTGCATCATATTTTTTGCAAATACTTTTGTAGCACGGACTAGCTTTTTGTTGAAATGAACATTATAAAGTATTTAACGTGAAAACATCCGCCATCTTTGTCAAACGTCATGTCGTTGTCGTATCGAAAAAGATTAGGGATGCCCAATCGATTGTAATAATCAATCGATTGAATTTTAACTGACTTGCGAATGAATGTTTCATTTTTTATAATCTGAATTCTGATTCTGATTCATAAAGTATACTTATTAGGTTTTTTAAATGAAAGTATTCAGGAAATAATAATAAATGGAATAATAGTGATTGTATGTTTATATTGTAGCTTCCATTTGCACTTTATTCGAAATAAATAAACATTATTATTTCTAACAAAGTGCAAATAGAAGCTACAATAAAAACATATAATCACTATTCCATTTATTATTATTTCCTGAATACTTTCATTTAAAAAACCTAATAAGTATACTTTATGAATCAGAATCAGAATTCAGATTATAAAAAATGAAACATTCATTCGCAAGTCAGTTAAAATTCAATCGATTGATTATTACAATCGATTGGGCATCCCTCATCTTTTTCGATACGACAACGACATGACGTTTGACAAAGATGGCGGATGTTTTCACGTTAAATACTTTCGCGCTGATTCTATTTTAACACATACAAAACGTAATGTTAAATAGATTTTAGAATTAAAAGTTGCATTTACACACACGGCTGTTGTTTTTGTTTCTGAAAAATCACTCTGAGCTATGAAAAACTAAACGTAGTAGTCGTGGTTATGGTTAGATTATAACCTCAAAATCTGATAGTTTTTCTTAAATATATCTGTTCTGAAGCTAGTCCGCTACAAAAATAAGATCTTACAGGAGTTAACCAATGATCAACAACACAACACATAATTTTCCGATGCTCTTGGTTCCAGGGCGAACAATGTATGGGCGCTGAGCAATGTCCTTTACGAACTCATGTTTAAGAGAGGCTCTCTCTCTTACCCATGAATAAGTTAGATTAATAAGTAGTGGCCCAGTGGTGGCGGCCCCGACTTACGAACAGTAAATTATAGGTTAGAATTCAGGCAGGCGCATTTCTTTGTGTAATTTATTTCATCACCACTGCTCTCAAAACGGTGAAGGAAAACATCGTTAGGACACCGAAAAATCGAAGATGTGACATCTACCAATCCGCACTGGGCTCACGTGGTGGTAGCCCATTCAACCATTCCCCATCCCAACATTAGAGTGGGAACATTAATAGCCTGATGATGGTAATAATGATGATGACTAAACGCAAGGGAAACTGTTGCTGGAACCTAAGGTAGAGTGGTACTTTGAAAAGGATATTTAGTTTGTTTGGGAAGGTAAGGCATACTAGTGAAAACTTACCTAAGTTTGTTTTACGAACTTTCGGGTAACAGTTCTTGGAATCTCGTGCTCTGGACTACCTACAACGTAGTCATATGTATGAATATTATGAATTATTTAGTGACATAATTCTCCAAAGCATGAGATATAATGCTAAGGATCATGAAGTGGCAAAATGGTAATTGCCACCCAGAAGCGTTTACTTCTGGGTAACTTCTGTATCTCTTGTTTTGACCAAGTCAAGTATTTACAAAAAAAAATGAATGAATTAAAAAAAAACTCGATGTCTGCTGCAACTACGCTTCTTTCAAGCTGCATTTAAATAAGGTTTCCTTCAGCTTTCGGATCTAATCTATCCCAGCATCCTTTTAAGGACGTCAGTCTTCGAAAAGCGTTACCAATTTAACCTCATTTTTGAATAATTTCATCAACACTTTGCTTATCAGCATGAATGTTATAATGATCCTATTTAGACCTTAAAATCATGTCCCTTAAGTTACAAATCGCGCAATCATAACCGGTCCGTCTGAGTTAGCTCATCTCCCTATTTCAGTTTGTTTCGTCCGCGTAAATCTTTGTTTATTCCCCGCACATAACGCATAATTCCGTGCTGATCCCAACGAAAGTGAAATGTATTGGATGCGAGTTTCAAAGTACTATTCTTGTAAACGTCTCCAACTATCTCAGTGACATAACATCGCGGCTGTATATTCCCGAAGGTTTAGGAAGATTAACTTATAGCTATAGTACACACACCAGAAGTCGGTGACCTTTATTTGATTGATTTAGTTTTTTTGACACTGACACTGAAAGTCTTCCACTAGGTAAGCACCTAGTGGAAGACTATTATACACTATGATAAATTAATCAAGATCAAGATTATAATCCAAGATGGCCGCCACCACAAAATGGCGAATTAGTGACTGAAAATCCTCATTCAACTTTGAGAGAGATAGCCGCCGAACTTTCTGTATCTCACGAGTCGATTCGTACCATTTTTACTAATCATTTGGGAAATGAAACATGTTACCGCTCGGCTAGTCCCAAAAGACCTGAATTTGCTCCAGAACCCTCATGCGATTGAGTTTTTGGAGCAAATTTGAAAGAAAGAAAGAAAGAAAACATATTTATTCGGCACATGCCATAAGTGCACACAACAAATAAAAAAATAAAATAAGTGAAAACAACTTATAAAACGTAAATTTATACTGTAAAACTAAAAACTAAAAAAAAGAAAATATTGTGTGTATAACGGCTGCGCCAAATAGGCCCAGTTCAGCAAAATGCCGAGCAGCTAGTGCCCGACGCTGGTTTTCAACTGGACCTGTCATGGTGACGTAAAACAGTTTTGTACCTACTTTGTGTTACCGTTATTCGCCGAAATTCGCTGAGGACATGTTAGAACGAGTCAATTCCGACCCAACATTCATGAAACGCATTGTTACTTGTGACGAGACGTGGGTTTACGAGTTTGACATGCAAACTAGTCAACAAGCTTCGGAGTGGCGCCTTCCAACTGAACCGAAACCGACAAAAAAGAATTCGCGGCGAGAACTGAACTCAATTCCGGACACAACGTTCAAAAAATGTTTTGATGATTAGATTATTCGTTGGCGTAAGTGTATCGTTTCTGAAGGAGCATACTTTGAAGGTGATAAAATGAATAGGATGAATGAATAACAAACATTTTGTGTATTATTGATCTTTTCCCGTTACTTTCTTAACAGAGCAGTAAATATAAACATATAGTATATAGTGTATAGTACATATAAAGATATAGTATTGCAAGCTTTCAAATCACCATCTGCCAAGCCATTTCCCAACTAAGTTGAGTAGGTACCTAAATGGATGGAGCTAAATACCAGTATTTTACATGGAGCGACTGCCAATCTAACCTCCACAATCCAGATCGTATTGGGTAATACGATACCCCTTGTTTAGACCGGTTGTCAGGCTTTTGACTATTAATAGCATCCTTCCAAAGTTTTAGTTAATTTAAACTTTTAAGAACTTAATTGACTATTTCCTTCTCATGGTAAGTGGTTACAATTCTAGGGTGTGAGTCAATTCTTATAAATATCGCTAGCTAAAATATAAGCGGAGAGCAGCGGTGACCGAAACAAATTTCTCGGTTGGATTTTTAGCCGAGAATGCCGAGACCGAGACCGAGACCGAGATCTTAGTCGAGCCATACATGTGTGTTGAATGTGATAAGGTTTACTTTACTTTGGATGGGATTTCTGAATGAAAAGGCGTGTGTTCGACTACAAGTATATTGTGCGACTGGTTTACTCGTTTTACAAATCATATTTAAATCTACATGATACACATCTACCTAGCTATTACTAAGTAGGCTCACACCTACTACGTTGAACTAATTACGTCACAACATACCGCCCACCAAAAGGCCTGTAGGGCTTTTATGAGACAATGATTTTGAAATGATACATACTATGAGATTACTACATAACAACGTTATATAAATCTATAGTGCAATATGATTAGTGCATTTCCAAGAGCATAATTATTTTAAACAGTGTAATGTGAATCAGCAAACAATAACGTTAATTACTTAGTTTTCTAAAACATTATAATATAATCAAGTTTCATTTAAAGGCAATGGACATAATTTTGTTACAGTTCTTTTTGTTATGGAACTACCAGTTTTGACACTATACACCCTCGTAAGACCGTCTGGACCAGGGTGCTTATTGACAATTCGTCCCAGGGACCATTTTCCAGGTGGTAAGTTGTCAGTTTTGATCAAGACGACATCTCCGATTTTAAATTCTTCTTCTTTCTTATGCCACTTGGGACGTTGTTGCAATCTGGATAGATACTCGTCCTGCCATCGCCGCCAGAAATCGTGAACAAGTTTCTGTGTGTGTTGCCAGCGAGATAAGCTAGACAGCCTGATGTCTTTCATATCAGGTGATGGGACAACAATAGGTACCTCTCCAATTAAGAAATGTCCTGGCGTGAGTGGGTTCATGTTGTCTGGATCAGTGTCATTCATGGGACATAATGGACGGGAATTCAGACAGGCTTCAACTTGACAGAGTATCGTCGTCATCTCTTCGTATGTCAGGTGAGTGGTTACAATTCTTTTCAGGTGGTATTTTATAGATTTGACACCTGCTTCCCATAATCCACCAAAAGAGGGACTGTAAGCGGGAATGAAATGCCATTGAGTACCCTCTGTGGCTAGAGTTTCTGCAATTTCTCCAGTAAACTGTAAGCTTGCTTCGTTCCAGGCATCTCGGAGCTCTTTGTCAGCTCCCACGAAGTTACGCCCTTGATCACTCCACAAGTGAATACATTTGCCTCTCCTGGCAACAAAACGTCGAAAAGCGCCGATAAACGCTTCCGAAGTAAGATCGCTTACAAGCTCAATATGGATTGCCTTCGTGGACATACAGATGAAAATAGAAATGTAGGCCTTTGTTGTTTTATTTCCTCGACCTTTAGATAATAGAATCTGGAAGGGCCCCGCAAAATCAACACCACTTTTCAAGAATGGTCTAGATGGAGTCACTCTCTCATCGGGTAAATCTCCCATAATTTGAGCTCTAGTAGTAGCATTAAGTCTAGCGCAAACGAGGCATTTGTGAACATGTTTCTTAGCTATTGATTTTGCCTTAAAAATCCAATACTTTGAACGTAGATAACATAATATCAATTGAACTCCTCCGTGAAGTGTCTTAATGTGTGCGTCAGCTATAATCAGAGGCGTCAACGTGTTTTTGTTTCCGAGAATAATTGGATGTTTTCGCTCATCAGGTAAGTTTGAATGTCTGAGGCGACCGCCCACCCTGAGGATATGTTTATCATCAAGATAAGGGTTGAGGGATCGCAACGGACTTCTCCTTTTCACTTGTTTGCTTTCTTTTAATCTTTCTATTTCTTCTGTATATTCCTCTTCTTGAACTTTTTTTATACAAATTGTCAGTGCATCTTCTAATTCTTGTGTAGTTATGTGTTTGTTTATATTCGCATTGACTTTATAGTTCAAGAATTTTCTGCAGTAACAAACAACTTTGAGTAATTCTGGTAAATTGTTAAATTCCTCAAACTGTGTAGTTATAGATTTCTCTTGCTCTTCTGTGCTGAGGTGAGTATTGACTTTCTTAGTTTTACTTTCTATATCTGTAGTTATAACTTCTTGTTTACTAATGTTTATTTCTTTTTCAGATAACCAACCTGGGCCTCTCCACCACAAGTCACATTTCTTCAGTTCGGACAGCAACATTCCTCGAGAGGCTATGTCTGCGGGATTGTCACTCGATTGTACATGGTCCCAGCGCGTGTTATTTAGGTTTTCTACGATTTCGACGACGCGGTTGGCAACAAATGTTTTCCATCGATTGGGATCACCACATAGCCACGCTATAACTATGGAGGAATCTGTCCATGCATACATATCTGAAGTTGGAATTTTCATTGCTAGCCCAATTTGTTTCATAAGCTTGGAGAGAAGTAATGCACCACACAACTCTAGTCTTGGTAAGGATATTGTTTTCAGGGGTGCTACTCTTGTTTTAGCAGCAATGAGTTTTACTTCAACCTTGTCATTTGTTTCAATTTTAATGTATACTGCTGCAGCGTACGCTCGTATCGAAGCGTCACTGAATCCGTGTATTTGTATTTTAGTTCTGTTTGTTTCTGTTGTACCAAGCCATCTGTTTACTTGTACATCGTTCACACTAGCAAAATCTGATCTTATCTGATTCCACTCTTCACGTAATGTTTCACTTACGTTCTGATCCCAAGTCACCTTTTCGAGCCATAGTTTCTGTAATAATATTTTTGCCATCACTGTGCTCGGTGCAATCCAACCAAGTGGATCGAAAAGCTTCTGTATGTCAGATAAAATAGATCGTTTCGATACATAAGTACTTTCAGGTGTTGGTAAATTCAGGTTGTATTGGAATGTGTCTGTTTTCAGGTTCCAAACAATCCCCAATGCTTTTATTGTTCCATCAAGATTCAAGTCTATATGTGCATTGGTTGATCTTTTTTCTTCATCTATAGACTTCATGAAATTAATATCGTTAGATGACCATTTCGTGAGTTGAAAACCGCCTTTTTGTAGTATATTTGTGACAGATTTGGCTAGAGAAGTAGCAGTCTCGGCATCATCAGCGCCATCAAGCCAGTCATCCATGTAAAAATTACCCTTGATGGATTGTACAGCGAGCGGTTGATCCCTTCCTTCATCATCAGCTGTTTGGTGAAGTGTTCTGACAGCTAAATACGGTGCAGATGCTGTACCGAACGTGACCCTCATCAAACGGTATTCCTGGAAATCATCATCCTCATCAGGTCTCCAGATAACTCGCTGGAAGTCTGCGTCTTCAGGATTCACCAATATTTGGCGATACATTTGTTTGATATCGGCCATGAAGCAAACACGCTTCATTCTCCATTTCATTATAAGGTTTCTTAAATCATCTTGCAGCTGCGGTCCTACCAATAATTCTTCATTAAGTGAAATGTTGTTTGTACCCTTGCACGACGCATCGAAGACAACGCGAGTTCGAGAGGTCTCCTTGTCAGTACGAACTACAGCATGGTGAGGTAAGTAAACTGACCTTATTTCCTTTTCTCTTTCAGGTATCTTCTCCATGTGTCCTTGTTCTATGTAATCATTTATGACTTTTGTATATTCTTTTTTCAGATCTGATGTCTTCTTAAACTTCCGCTCCAGTTGCAAGAATCTTTGTTTTGCTATCTCCTTTGTGTTTCCTTCAGGGGTTTGCAACCTTGTACTCGTGCTCATTTCATTTAATAGTGGACTGTAAGTTTTGAAAGGTAATTTGACGATGTACCTTCCTTCCTCATTTCTAATTGTTGTTTTCTTATAGATATCTTCACAAATCTTATCTTCTTTTGTTAAATGTCTGCCCTTGTCAGTCTCTATTTCCCATATCGATTTCAACATTTCGTCTACGTCAACTTGATGATGCATGACAAGGTAGGTATCATTTTGTAGGTTTTCATGGATATCTCCGAAAATAATCCAACCCAGGTTTGTTTTTTGTGCAGTTGGAGTACCTGGTGGACCTTTTATTAAATCTGGCTGTATAATCTGTGCGTATTCCTTGACTCCTAGTAGCAGATCTACAGAACCAGGTGTGTAGTAACTTGGATCAGCCAAGTTTAGCCCGACGATGTGAGGCCACGTTTCATTGATAATTGTTTTGGTGGGGATCTTAGTGGTCAGTTGTTTCGACATCACGTAGGCTTGGATCGGTAAACTATAAGTATG
This sequence comes from Xestia ashworthii, assembly GCA_950022955.1. Taxonomy (NCBI): domain Eukaryota; kingdom Metazoa; phylum Arthropoda; class Insecta; order Lepidoptera; family Noctuidae; genus Xestia; species Xestia ashworthii. The sequence continues at coordinate 23,184,056 of OX465558.1, read as the reverse complement.
GTCCCACTGTGATCTTATATTAAGCTGTACCACGTGTTTGATCTCTGTTCTCGAAGATCCCACTCCTACAACACTTCCCTTGAATGGTTGTCGCTTTAGTTGCAATAGTTGAGTCGCTTTCTCGCTTATAAATGTAGCTTGAGAACCCTGGTCTATTAGCGCACGTAGTGAAATGATATGACCCTGGTCATTTGTTGCTTCCACTATAGCAGTCGCTAACAGTGCTATTCCATGTCTAGACGTATGATGCGACGCGATCACTGTGTTCACTTGAACTGCTTCCTTCTCTTCAGCTACATGCTGTGAAGCCAACGGTTGTGAGGTGCTCGGTGTAGCCGCTGGTTCTGTGCTCTTAGTCTCATGTAGCAGAGAATGATGACGTCGGTGACATTTCTGACAGGACACTCGTAGTTTACATCTCTTTACTGAGTGTCCAAGTGCTAGACAGTTAAAACATAAATGTTTGTCCTTCACGTATTGGGTTCGCTCATCTAATTTCATTTCAATAAATTTCTTGCAGTGACACAGCGTGTGGTTTTCTTTGCACATGATGCATGTCTTTTCTGAATTTGGTGTGGCAACATGATAAGAACGTTCCTTGACTGGTTTCTCTCTTGTATTAGTGTTAGCTGTAACGCCGGTGACTAACTCCAAGGTGCGGAACTTGGACTCCATGAAGTTCTTTAACTCACTCCAAGTAGGTAACGCTTCACTGTCTTCCTTATAAGCATATTCTTCCCAGCCTTTATGAGTCTCTGAGTCAAACTTCTGAACGAGCAGAAATATTATCATATGATCCCAAGAGCCTGTTGTTATTTTTAAATTATCCAGGTTATTTAGGCATTCTGTAGTTGTATCCAACAAGCCTTTTAATTGGGTGGCTGATTGCGAAGTCATCTTCTTCTGGTAAAATAATCTTTTCATGATGCAGTTTAATATTATGCGTCTGTTACCATACCTTTTATTCAATATGTTCCATGCAGTTGGGTAATTATTGGATGTCACTTTTATATGGGTTAATAATGCCTCAGCTTCTCCACTCACACTTGTTTTAAGATAATGTAATTTTTGTACATCACTGAGGTTATTATTTTCGTGCACCAATGAAGTAAAGAAATCTTTGAATGTTGGCCATCCTTCATAATTTCCATTAAACTTGGGTAACTCAATTTTTGGTAAATGCACTATATTATGCGATGCATATGTTGCGTTCATACTTGAGTTTCTCGAATCCATCTGTGACGATTCCGTTAACGACATAAGCATATCTTTCAAATCACCTTGTAATGAGCTGTATAATTCTTCATAAACAAAGAATTCTTCGTTCAAAAAGTATGGCAAAATTCCCTTTTGTTCTTTGGGTGTTATCTTAACTAACCCGTCATGAGCGTTCTTGAATGACATCCAATACTCGTCAATAATTTTCACACGTGCTTCTATATAACCTTTAGTCAGTCTTGCCTTTGAACACTTTTTTAAGTTTGTTTGTGTTTTTTGCAGTAAATTAGCACCATCTTCCAAGACAGCGAGAAATTGTTTTTGTTCGTTTGTAGTATTCATTCTTGTTGTTACACTGCACTTCACTTAAAACTTCTAAATCTTCAATCAACAATATTCGTAAACTTGGTAATATTCCGTAGTAGCGCTAATTACTTAGTTGCAAACATATTCATAATCCATTAGTTAGAACGAGGTGTTTTTTCTATGAATCCTTATCGCTGTGGAATGCGGTTCTTTTGTTCAAGCGGCCAGATGTTAACCGCTCCGTCTTTGCTGTATGCGGCTCGAATACGACCATATGTTGAATGTGATAAGGTTTACTTTACTTTGGATGGGATTTCTGAATGAAAAGGCGTGTGTTCGACTACAAGTATATTGTGCGACTGGTTTACTCGTTTTACAAATCATATTTAAATCTACATGATACACATCTACCTAGCTATTACTAAGTAGGCTCACACCTACTACGTTGAACTAATTACGTCACAACAATGTGACATCAACCAATTTGCACTGGGCCCGCGTGGTTGATAATAGCCCATTCCCTCTCGGGAGGAGGCCTGTGTCCCAGCAGTGTGCAGTGAGAATATTATAGGCTGATGATGATGATGATGATAATGATAATGATGATGATAATGATAATGATGATGATAATGATGATGATGATGATAATATTAGCAGTAAATTCAGACACATTTATTTATGTAAATGTTATCTACCAGTATCGTAAAAAAATAGTGAAATCTGGTTTTTCGGAAATGTTCTGACTTTTTAAAGAGCATTGTTATGCAAATCTAGACGTGGAGAAATACCTGCGATTTGTCTTCGCGTATCTTCGTTTTCTAGAAAATTCTCTGCTAAAAGTCTGTAGTGCATTTAACAAACGATTGTTTGACGGCACAATTTGATGTAGGTTTTCCGAGAAAATGGAAACAAGTTTATAATGTGTATAGTTTACTGTGAAATTCAATTTGCCTTTCTCTTACTTTTACGGTGCTTTTACTATTTACTGTTTTTAAAATACGGCTTATGATTGATATTCTAATCTATAAATTTGTTTCGTTTCATTCACTTCACGTTCATTGGAAGAAGTAGTGTGTGTTGTAAGTTTCAGTTGTAATTTCTACTAATGCTTTCCCACACGACAAAAACTGTTTAACATTTTGAAAGCTTTAGAGTTTATAGTCCCAGTAACAACTGCTGCCAAAATAAACGGACAGTTTCAAATCAATATACGTTTATATTTATAATACTCTTAATATCTTATTCCTCTGTACGATCATAACAAGTCTTCTCTATCACCACTCTCGACACCCTTATTCTATCTAACTGCCCCTATATCTTCGCAAAAGCCATAATATCTCCAGCACAAATAGGATCCATCGCGCCATGACAGATGGCGATAGAACTCATAAATAAGATAGCGTCGAACAAATAGTATGGAGTGCGCTTTGTCTGTACATTTTGTGTGCACATGACTGCGGGATTGGGTAGCGAAGATAGAAGGACAATGAAACAATACCTAGTCTTGATTTTTTCACGATAAACTAAAAATGTCGTTAAGGTAAGTGGAAAAGATAATGGCCCCACGTGGTCAAACTAAAACATGCTGCAAAAAATGGTTTACTTTTGTTATGAGAAGCAGGAAAGCTGTTGAACCTATTGAAGAGCGATCAGGCTATCGGACTGAATAGTTACAACTAAAGAAAGAAAGAAAACATTTATTTGGCACATGCCTTAAGTGCACATGACAAAATAAAAGCAAGGATAAAAAAAAACATTGAAAACTACACAAATGAAAAACAACTAAACAGAAGAAACACCAAAAGAAAAAAAAAAATAAGGAACTTCGTTCCAACTATTCAGCCTCGTTTTCTCTAGCCATGTTTACATACGGAGTTCAAAACTAAGAGTGATTTTAGTGCCGTCACTAAAAAACGCTGGCAAAATTGTCGGCATTAGCTAAGTTGTCAAACAAAAAAACTGTTGTCAGTATATTTGTGTAAACCTTTACTTCACTGATTAACCGTCAGTTTTAACAACAAATCAATAACTTAACCCACTATCATAACTGAATCTCTATCACTATACTATTTAAACCAAACATTACCCCAATTTCATTACAAATATTCGTCCAGAACTACCCTACTAAACCTCTTCAATATTCCGTCCAGCGCTCGAAGTATTGAGAAAGGTCATTTATCTAGAGATTGTGCCTCCGCCTCAAAATAAATCACTATTGACGGAGCAACGCTTGAATAATATCTTTCTAAAATATGTTTGACTAGTCTTACAGGCAAAGTTTCCTTAGTGGAAACAGCGAGAAATGACGGTTACTGCTTGGCCACTCGTTTTGCGACAGCGACTGGGAGGAAAACAAATGAAAGACGAAGCTTTCAACATGTCACGGGTCACGGCGACTTACGATGGTACGCAAAAAACAAGTGAAGCACACGTGTCTCGCGCAAGTTGCGTTGAATGTCATTTCACAAATCGCGTCGACAGTCGTGTCGCACCTGAGGACGTGACCGGGACGTTAGAGCGAAGTTTCCTTTACAGTCGTAGCGGAAATAGATGGTAACGTAGGCTAGCGCTGTGTGAACGTGTGTTCAGTTAAACTTGCCAGTTTGTCTGCCTTTGGGGGTTAAAGGTGGTATAGGTAAAGCACCAATTGGCTTAGAAGTTTTAAGTTTTCTACCAGAATGTATTTTTTTAAGCTTAAGTGTTTTAGTTGTGTTACGATCTTCAGAATTAGAATCAGATCTTTATTTGCTTTGAGTGTAGGGCCAGGTTAAGATATTGTATGTGCATAAATTTATGATATCGGCTGCAGTTTTTAATTATTACATCAATTAAAATATTAATAAAATTAAAATATTGTAATATACCTAGCTTATTAACGAACGATTTACATGACTCGTCAGGACGGATACCACAAATGGCTCTGATACATTTCTTTTGCGCAATAAATGGTCTGTGTAGTCAAGAACATAAGTCTTACATGGTCAAATTTGCAACTAAAAACAATCTGGATAAATTCATGTCATTTAAAAATTCATTCACTGCGTAGTAACATTAGCTACCTACTAAGGTAACTGCACTACTTTTAGGCAAATGTTACTACGCAGTAAAAATATAATAAAACTGTGGTTTTTAATGTACCTGCTCTCAAGAACTATCTTGAGAGCAGGTACATTAAAAACCACAGTTTTATTATATTTTTATCCAAACTTTGAAGGTACGTATTTTGAATAGCGTTAACACGATATCACTCTTATATCTGTTGGAGGACATCAATAATATTTAACCAACGTAGATAAACAGAGTAATATTTAACTGTATAGAAGTTACTAATACAGGCCTAAAAGGCCCTTAGGGAATGATAAAAGCATTGTTTAATATTATGTACTCTAATATTACAATTATCAAACACGAAACCCCAGGACATTACTAATATTCAAAACTAACTTGCTAATGCCCAATAATCATGTGAATCATCACGGTAATAATGACCTATAATTATAACAAATATGGAATACTAGCTTCTGCCAGCGATTTCTTGCGCATGCAGTTTGACAAATGTCCCATAGGATCTTATTACCGGGATAAAAAGTATCCTTTGTTTTAATAAAGGTTATAAACTATCTGTGTGCAAAATTTCATCCAAAGCCGTTGATTAGTTTTTATATAAACTTTCGCATTTACAATTGTTACGAGCTGGGTATGGGATAAATAAAAAAAAGTACCGGTTTAACAACAAATAACTTTAATAATCACGAAACAATTAAAACTCAATCACAAATACACTTCTTATCACACTATACGCTTAAATATCGCACTTCTAGTTCACTTCGATTCGCTTCGTTGTGTAGCCAAAATCTGCCTGCCTGTCGCGTTTTTTTTTTTTTTTTTTTTGGATAGGGCATCTCGCAGTTCAGTCTACGAAGACTGGCTTCTGCTTAACCGGGCAAGTCCTGTGGATGCCTTGAATTTAAGGCCTCCAGCCAGGGCAAAAATGACTAAAAACTAAGCGACAGCGCTCTAAGGGCACCCCCTGTGGGGTACGGACCTCGGCTTAGGGCGTCGCTGGGGGCAGCAAAGGGACAGGCTGGATCTGATTGTCTTTATTTAGGGACTGTTTTATTGCTAAAGGCTCAGCATCGCGGGCTGGCTCAGGCAAGGGTCGGGGAGGGATTGACTTGGGATTACGCGCCGGACCTCGGCGGCGAGGTCGGAAGGTCTTCGGTTTGTATTTGTACAATCTACGAACTGTACTGGTATCTTTCCTACTCTCTTGCAAGATAGTGATCGGATCGTCGGGGGTGACTAAGGTGTGACGCGGACGTTGGACTGAGCTAATACGCGATGGGTCGTACCGGGCGGCCGATGCGATTAGGGGGTTCCTATGTTTGATGGCAGTGTCGAAGTAACGCTTGGACAGGCGTTTCATGAACTGCTTAACGGTAGGGATTCTAAGGTCTACGTGTAGACTGTCATTACGGACGTACGGGGGGGCACCGGTGATTTTACGGAGCTGCCTGTCGCGTGTCTGCGCTGTGCTTTTATACTGACAACAGACACACACAAAATATTCAAGAATATTGTAGGGGCGTGAAGAACTGCTTCTTAAAAAACATCAACAAAAAACATTAATAAAAGAATACAAAAGGAATTGTAAGTTAAAAAACAAATTGTGCAATAGAAAGAAGTAGGTACTTTATGCCCTCGGCGTACGGTTGAAATTATGATGACAATTCCTGATGTTTTTTAAAAGTAGGTTGCGAAATTGTACCTACTTAACTTCAAAACTAATAATAAAGAAATGCACTCGAAGTTTCAACGCAAACACACTGTTCTCGTAGGTACGGCGAAACATAATATTAGTAGGGTATGGAAACCAACCAATTTAAAGGCTCATTTCCACAACAATTAGGCTACGCAGGTATACTTAGCTTTGCTTTGTATAAACATGTAGGACAAAACGTCACGCTGCGCACGACTGCGCGACGGGCAAACAAATGAACCGCGCTACCAACAGCGCGTTATGGTACAGCTCTGTGCACGGTCTGCGAAGTACTGGACAGTTGATTTACTTTCATCAAAACATACCTAAAAACACAAAACTCCACGCATTTTACTCACACTGAAAGCGGGATATTTACTTAAGTACTATTTTTTTTGAGTTCCCGATATTTTGGTACTATTGCAACCACCTTAATCACGGATAAACTGAGTTTTCAAGAGTTGGTTAGAAATGTAATGTAGGTACCTTCATCAGTTAAATAAAATGTGAGTAAGTCAAATTGTCTGTAACAAACACAATCAGTTACCATCATACGTTTATCCATAGATAAGAATACGTCATTCTTAAAATTTTGAAGATGATATGCGAAACGGGTAGTTTTAATTAAAAAATCGACGTAGGTATTTAGGCTACGATTACACCGCGCGGTTGTGCACAAATAAATAAATAAATAAAATAAAATAAATAAATATCGCATTAACACACAACGCCATCTAGTGCCAGACTAAGCAAGGCTTGTGTCGTGAACACCAGATAGTTGATATACTAAAGGCCGTGCGTCCGTTGTTACTGTTAAACAAGTAATAGTTGAAACTCACGCGGACTATTAGTGGGGAATAATCGCTTATTTTGGCTCATTCCGATTGATTGCGAGTCCATTCTATAAATTATTATTAATTTTGATATTCAGGTCGTTATGAATTCGGTTCCCCGAGGGGAATTTAAGGAAATTGAATCTGTCAGCTCGTTCAGTAACTTTTACAATCAATTTCGGGGATTGATTGAATGTTTTCAAGTTGTTAGTAGGTATTAAAGGAGCTAGGTAAAGAAAATGTTGGTCCTGTTAAAAAAATCAGTAAGAAAATGTTTTTTAACGAGATTGATTTGATAATTTTGAAATTGCATAATGTTTTTTTACAAAATATGATCAAGAAGTAAGACCACAGCATACGTCAAATAACATACATTTGAGGACAAACAAAATGTTGTGGTCTGCGACTACTAATATAACAAAACTATATTGAATGACAAAATAAAGACTTAATGAATTTCAAAAGCAAAAAGCACGAAAAGTCTACTAGATCATTATTATGACAAACAACTACTCTTACTTCTTAAAACAATTGAAACGAAATAGCTTCGATCAATCGAAATAGCGACAATATTGTAAATCGAAAGAGACAATTTTGTTTACACCCAGCATTTCGCTACCCTGAATAACGTATAAGTCCCCATTTCACTCATAAATAAATCTATCAATTATTTCGCGAAAACCTTTTCAATTTTCTTCGCGGACCACAAAAAAACAATTCGAGAAGAAATTCGCGTTGTTCTGCCTCCAAATCGCGTTAACCATTCCGCTCAATAAAATAAAGGGGACCCATAGACGAATAAACATAATAATATCTGAATTCAATTTCCAAGTACCCGCAGTTTGGACGGAGATAATATGGAACTTTCCGATCGCCTTCCTATATCTTTATGTCCTTATTAACTGCTTAGGAGCTTGTTATTGTTTCCTCTTTGTATTGAATGCTGTATGTGCTATTTTATAGTTTAGTAATGTTTTTATTTCCATTAGCAAACTAATACTTGATAATATGGAACGGTTACCGCAATCTATTAGGGACATTGTCTTATAATAGGGCCTTTTTTTCCATTAACTACAAATCGGAACTCCGAGAAAATACTGATTAAAACATCCAAGAACACTGCTTGACTTGGAAATTGAACGTAAAATCTTATGCTCAGAATGACCATTAGATAAACGAGACCATTACCAAGCTTACAAAGAAAAAAATATAATTTTCGAAAACCATATCCTTGATGGAGATTGCGCGAACGCGAATGCACCAAAATGCACCGGGTTGATCCTTACCGGTATATCAGAGCAAACATGTGATTGAAATACCATCTTCAATTCCTGATAGCCTAGTACTTCTGTACATTACTGACCAAAAGTTGCTTGAACACTTAGTTCCAGTAAACATCTGTTTGCCTGGAAGTGTGTTTTAATATATAAACAGTTAGGACAGTTGATTTAAAACTGTCTATCGATATAATGAATGAATTCATCAGACCCCTCTCTATTATTTATCATGGTATGGTTGCGCTCTGAGGAATGATTTAGTTGCGCTTAGATGGTTGCGCTCAAAAATAGGTGCGCTCTGAGGAATACCTCACCTGTATAACAAAGAAATATACAAGCATACTCAAAAATAAGTGACACAACAACAAACAAAGGATTGCCACTTTATTTCTGAACGAAGATTGAGTACGACCTAGATCTAGAATTCTAGCTAGATGGACGGGACTGGCAATGCAGTTGTAATAGATTTAGGTAACGAGGTACTGGACACAACATGAGGTGGGCAACCTGCCAGGTCCGTTATTACCTAAATAAAAAACTACCTAGTCATTTGGAGCTATAAATGTGATAAAGTTATTTACGACTAATATGGCAATCTAAATGATCGAGCATTATATAACCACACGATAAAAAGAGGAGAAGAAGAAAGCTTTGTATACCACGCTTGTATTTCTGAAGAGATAGGTAGAAAACTTAAGACATTTCGTTGCATTCAGTTATGATGCCTAAATTTTTCATTTAACAAGTAGCGTGCACATTGTAACCTTAACTTTTGTGCTAAGGCTCCGTTCATCGCGTCGGGTGATACGACTTGCGACACGCGTCTGGGCCACTAGTTTCCGTGAGTGCCGCATGACTCGTGCTGGCATGCTCCAAATAACTTTTATTTATCATCTCCGAAGTCGATGACGCAAAACGCATCGCCTGAGGGCGTAGCGCGTGGACGAGATGTTTTTGAGACACCCTCTTCCCAAAGATCCAACAAATCACTTATTTACCTATGCATGACTTTCGCAACCCCTACAGAAACATTGTCAAACTAACCTAACCTAATTCCTACTATACCTCTTAAGCAAACACTACCGACACTTCTTAATCACATCCCTGCCAACCCACTTTCACAAACATTAACAAGAATCTAGACCTTAAACTATTTAGTGACAAACTCCAATTCAGTACTGCACTCATTAACTAAATCTAGCACAACACTAGCAAGCTTACAATACCCTGCTAAATAGGTTACGACCCAACACCAGACTTGGCTCAACCAAATTGTATTGTCGAGATACAATCTTGTTATATACTCATGAATTATCTTATTATGATTGTGTTAAACGTGTGAGGGGCGCATGGATAAGGTGCACAGGGCAAGGTTAAGCAGCAATTGCGGAGATTGGTCCATAGATAGGTGATCATCCTTTACATTTACGGAAATGAAAAGTCACCTTTCGCCTTGAAAACGTTAAACCAAATATCTTGGAGATACTGGTACTTGGCAGTCGTTATTGGTAATCAGAAGCCTGAAAGTCTGAAGAGTCTTACCAAGTGATATTAAATTAGTCGGTTACTGGATTGTGAAGGTCAGATAGGCAGGCGCTCAGGACAATAAATATAAAATGATGGGGCAGCGGCTACTCAATGGTAACTTAATTGCAATGAGATGAACGTAAATTTATACCCAGAAAAAAAAACACCCTTCAAAGTCAAGAGTAAATAAAGATAAGTGGGGATAATGTGTAGCATTTAAGAAACCATTAAGAAAATCAAGATATTCTGAGGACTTTACACGCTCGGCGAAAGTATAATAAAATTATATGGTATGTGATGAGATCTGTGATAAAATCCAACGGTGCTCACTGACGGTCTGATACAATCCTGTACTTTATATTTTGAAGATGTTTCGAGTAATGTTGAGGATTTTCTAGAAGAGCAGGTTGTATTTTCTTAGATGGTTTCGGTGGAAATGCGCTTTGGCGGGTTTTATGTCATACATGGTTAAGTTTCTTGTAAAGTATAAATCACTATCAAAATCATTACTACATATTATAAAACAAAGTATAAACGCGATAAACTCAAAAACTACGTCACCGATTTTCATGCTGTTTTCACCAATAGATATAGTGGTTCTTGAAGAAGGTTTTAGTATAATATAATTTGTACGCGGGTGAAGCCGCGGGCATCAGCTAGTTATATATAAATAATATATAGGTACTTATGCGTAATCCCATACTATGACTTCCTGCGATATGAGTTACATAGATTAAGTATACTGCCACGCTCTTAATATTGACAAAGGCCTTTAAAAATATCTTGTGGAAAAAAGTCGGTCTAAATGATAAATCAAAAAGTTTAGCTACAGCACTATGAGGATCGTTAAGAGGTGTTTGACATCGAATGGATCATTAAAGTTTTGTTTTAAATATATGTGACAGTTGGATTTTAAAAGATGGTGGTTCTAGTTCCAATTGCAGCCACATCGGTAAGCAGTCAAAATAAAAACATATCAGGTTTACCAGAAAATCTGTGGAAATCGGATCTGGCAAAACAAAACTTTTACGATTCTTCAGCTCGTATAAATAAAACATTGCTCGCTTGCTGAAAAATCGTATCGAATCCCCCAGAATTCCGTCTTCCCAGAGATGCATCTCAAACGTCCAGAAAAAAAATTAATATCACTACGTATTAAGTTGAAACTCGAAACTCGTTCCAAAGCAAGTCTGCAAAAATATATTTACAGGGAGAAGTTCGTCCGTTTTCCGAGCCAGCGATTTTAATCGAAGTTCGAGATAGTTCGATACAGCGTTTAATCTTTGTAGATATCTTCGTACGGAAATTGAAAGGAGATAAAAATGTTTTGCTGAAATGCCCTGCACCTGCCTAGATGTCTGCCTTGCCTGCAATTGCTGCGGGGAAACGTCTCGATACACTTTTGTATTGAAAGATTCGATAGGGGGAGGTGCACCGTTATCGATAGCAGTGGCTCGCGAATATTTTTGACTAGCTGTTGCCCGCGACTTCGTCCGCGTAAACCACCCTTGTCACATAGGGGTATAAAAGAAGCCTTTGACTTGTTCTCGGACATAGCAAGTATACACAAAAAAAAATATTAAATCGGTGAAGTCGTTTCGGAGGACTTCGATAACAAACAATGTGACACGAGATTTTGATGTATTAGATAGCTTTGTCTGCGGCTTTGCTCGCGTTGAATTCGGGGTAATTTTAATTAAAAAATGGAAGAATTACATTGAGCAAAACAAAGAGTAAGTAAAATTTAAGATCCAGCAGACTTTTAAAGATATACATATCTGGGTTGCTCATAAATTAGTTGGTTTCAAAGCAGAACAGAGGAACTTTGCAGAAGTATTGTGTAAAATCTTAAATTATTGTCTAGGATGGAATTACTATGGCCGGTAAATTACATAACGACACGTAGCTACGAGGACAAACAAAAATTAAAGAAAATTAGATTTGTGATCAGTGAAAACCATGAAAACGACACCCATGAAGGAAAAACGAAAAAAAATCCTTGGTGCCTTCTTGGATTTTCATTTTGACCTCATTTTTGTTATCAACGACCCCAAAAAACATGAAAACGACACACATGACGAAAAGTTTACTTCAATGCCATTTCGATTTTCATTTCGATCTCATTTTTGTAATCAGCGACCTCAAAAACCATGTAAACGACACCCGAGATGGAAAAACAAATACTTTTCCTCGGCGCTATCTTGTATTTATTAATAGGAGTATTCTTGTGAAGTTTCGAATAAAATAGTCTTACCAATCTTGTTTCCCCTTACAAATTTTTGAGGCCCGTTCACCCCTTGGAGGGTGACTTTTGAAAAATTCTTTCTAAGTGCACCCCTAGACTACATAAGGAACCTACTTGCCAAATTTGGAATCCTTAGACCCAGCGGTTTGGGCTGTGCGTTGATTTTTAGACTTTGTCACCCCATTTACCCCTCTTAGGGGTTGAATTTTGAAAAAACATGAAACCCGTTTCTACTCATTTATCAATAGGAGTACTCTTGTGAAGTTTCGAATGAAATAGTCTAACTAATCTTGTTTCCCCATACAAACTTTGGAGGCCCGTTTCACCCCCTTAGAGGGTGAATTTTGAAAAATCCTTTCTTACTGCACCCCTAGACCACATAAGGAACCTTCATGCCAAATTGGAATCTGTAGACCCAGCGGTTTGGGTTGTGCGTTGATTTTTAGACTTTGTCACCCCATTTACCCCTCTCAGGGGTTGAATTTTGAAAAAACCTGAAACTCGTTTCTACTCATTTATCAATAGGAGTACTCTTGTGAAGTTTCGAATGAAATAGTCTAACTAATCTTGTTTCCCCATACAAACTTTGGAGGCCCGTTTCACCCCTCTTAGGGGTTGAATTTTGAAAAAACCTGAAACCCGTTTCTACTCATTTATCAATAGGAGTACTCTTGTGAAGTTTCGAATGAAATAGTCTAACTAATCTTGTTTCCCCTTACAAAATTTGGAGGACTGTTTCACCCCTTTAGAGGGTGAATTTTGAAAAATACTTTTTTAGTGCACCCCTAGACTACATAAGGAACCTACTTGCCAAATTTGGAATCTATAGACCCAGCGGTTTGGCCTGTGCGTTGATTTTTAGACTTTGTCACCCCATTTACCCCTCTTAGGGGTTGAACTTTGAAAAAAAACTGAAACCCATTTCTTTTCATTTATCAATAGGAGTACTCTTGTGAAGTTTCGAATAAAATAGTCTAACTAATCTTGTTTCCCCATACAAACTTTGGGGGCCCGTTTCACCCCCTTAGAGGATGAATTTTGAGAAATCCTTTCTTAGTGCACCCCTAAACCACATAAGGAACCTTCATGCCAAATTTGGAATCTGTAGACCCAGCGGTTTGGGCTGTGCGTTGATATATCACCCAGTCAGTCAGTCAGTCAGTCACTCAGTCAGTCAGTCAGTTTACCATTTTATATATATAGATAGATAGATGAAATGCTAAAAGTTTTAGTCTTAGTTTATTATTTTGTAATATTAATTTTATCTATGAACTTGAAAATTGTACAGAAAACTGCTTAATTAATTATGGAAATTAAAAGTTGTGCAGTAAGTTCTAGCTTGGGTATATAGGATTATTAAATTAATTTCATAAAACGGTTATTGTTTTCTAGAACTTTACGAACATTATTTATTTAAGCGTTAATAATTTTCTCAAAACTTTAAAATTCGAAAGATGACAATTATATATTGTGTATTATAAAATTAATGAAAATGAAACTATTTTCTTACAAAAAAGCACCTCAAGCTCACTCTCAAGCACCTCGTTAAATAAGTTAAAATATATTTTTTCTAACAACACTAAAATAAACTTGCAAAATTCTAACTTTGCCACTGTTACTATTGTTCACAAAATATAATTTAATATGAACCAAGTTATGAAACGTCAACTTGAAAGAAAGTAATAAAATTTAAGTTTCTTTAATTAAAGTTTTTATCTTTTACTAGAAAAAGACTCAGGTGGCCAAACTAAACCTTTGTGGATGACAGATCTAATATGATGCTATGTAATAAGCAAAGTAAGTAATAATAATTATAGTCGTTTTGTACTTAAGTTCCACCGTAGGTAGCTATTCATCTGATTTTAATGAATAACGTGTCAATCGATTCGTTATGGCCCGAGTAACACAGAGAGTCGATTTTACCTTGTATACCCGGTTTTAATTCGAGCATGATTTTCCAGTTATCGGCTTTTTTAATTGTAGTTTACAACACAAATTCATGTTAACTCTTTGCCAACACAGAATCTTAATAATCAATTCTTCATTATGTTGTATTGTATTGTACAACGGGCTGGTGTCCGCAACTCCACGTCAAAGGTGCGTATTGCGTATTGGGCTATAATCCACCACGCGGGCCCAATGCGTGTTGGTAGATGTCACGTCTTCGAATTTTTGGTTCTAGGACATGCCGGTTTCCTCACGATGTTTTCCGTCACCGTTTTGAGAGCAGTGGTGATGAAATAAATTACACAAAGTAATGCGCCTGCCTGGGTTCGAACCCACGACTAACTGTTCGTAAATCGGGAACGCCACCACTGGCTACCGCTGCTCCCTGTGTTTCACGTTTTGTCCATTTGAACAGTATTGTCCACGAAACAGTTGCTTGGTTTTGATCTTTAGGTTGAGCCGTGCTTGCCTAGGTTGGTGTGTGGATGGGTGACCACCGTTACATACCGAGATTCCTCCACGCCTCGGAAAGCACGTTAAGCTGTTGGTCCCGGCCGTCATTTGTAGATCTTTGATAGTCGTTACACTTAGTCAGTGGCACAAAAAGACTGACAACCAGTCTTACAAACGGGTATCGTATTTCCCAGTACTAACTGGGTTGTGGGGGACAGATAGACAGTCGCTCCATGTGAAACACTGCTATTCAGCTACATCCGGTCAGACTGGAATCTGACCCCAATATAGTTGGGAAAAGGGTAGGCAGATGATGATTTGAACAGTATCGTCCAATCCATTATATTTGCCAACTAGCTTCTGCCCGCGACTTCGTACGCGGATCCTGTTGCTTATGACAGTGACAACGGGGTCGTCGAAGATCTGAAACGTCTGATGTCGAATTCTAAGAACCCGGGGACGGGAAAATAACGGATCTTTCCCACCTGAGCAACACATACCATTTGTTTCTTTTTGCCATTTAACAGCTTCACAAAAAGTACAATTTTTAGCCATAACTCCGATGGCGGAATGTGTGGCGTATTCAATCATAGGAGACGTAAATGCACTCCGTGCCTTATCAACCCAAGGAAGGTCGCCATGCCCTTTTTTTTCGGTTGGGAAATAATCAAATAACTTCTCCAACTCTGGGCGGAACGGGAGGGAGTGTCAGATTTTTACTGACTAAAACACATCCATGTTCCTTCCTCGCCCTTCAGGTTCCAGGGCCACGGTATCTCTTTCGAACAGTCCCGCAGCCCCGGCAGGCTTCGACCTTTGCGGGCCCCTCCCTTTATGCTGACATCTCTTTGAGGCGCACGTGGAACACGAACGCGCCGTCGACACGGCAGGTCGCCATGCCCTACGGCTATATCTTGAGACACATCCGGTTTTTCAGATGATAATATCGACATTCTGTTCAGAGAATGTCGACGTCGATCAGAATTCAAACGTTCGTTCAATGAACGTGCATCGCGCATCACGCATCACGTTCATCACTCGTTTCAATAGACCTGTTAGTAGATGTGCGAATACGCTGAAAACTCAAGCCTGATTCTGTATCGGTAAAAAATTCGGATTCGCTCACGATCAGCGGACAGTCGCACATCACGTTCCGCACTTGTCTCTAAAGACCTAGAAGAAGCTATACGTAGATACGCTGAGAACTCAAGCGCAATACTCTATCCGTGAACGTCTCCGACTCGCGAGACAATGCGTGACGTTCACGATCAGCGGTCAGTCGCGCATCACGTTCCCTACTTGTCTCTAGAGATCTAGTAGTCGATGCGTAGATACGCTTGAAACTCAAGCGCAATTCTCTATCCGTGAACGGCTCCGACTCGCAAGACAATGCATGACGTTCACGATTAGCGGTCAGTCGCGCATCTATTTTTCACTGGTCTCTAGAGACCTGGATGTAGAAATACGCTGAGAACGCAGGCGTGCTTCGCGATCCGAAGAGGTTTCCATGGAGCAAGTTGCAGCCTGATGTTCTCGAACAGCATCAAGTCTCTCCTGACGCTCTTCGATAGATTCTTGGGATCTTATGATCCTCAATCTTTTAGCTCCTTTGGAACATTGGGAAAGATTTGACCTCTTTCTAGGCATGGTTATAGTTTTGTTGTGAAGATACCCGATCAATTGAAATCTAAGTAACTGCTCCCCTGCGTTACCGGGTAGGCTACCGACTCACGAAGATAACTGGAAAAGGAAATTAATTCTACAACAGGTGTCCGAGACCTTCGATTTTTATAAGTCAACAGAGAGTGCTCATCAGATTGAACAACTTTTGCTAAGACGTCATTCCTGTATGTGTTATGGTGTAGCTGGGCTCTTGGAGTTCCACAACAGGTGTTCCAGATCTTCGATTTTTATAAACCAACAGAGAGTGCTCATAAAATTGAACAACTTTTGCTAAGACGTCATTCCTATATGTGTTATGGTGTAGCTGGGCTCTTGGAGTTCCACATCAGATGTTCCAGATCTTCAAACTTATACTCTCAGCAGAAAATGCTCATCATGTAGAACAATTTTTGCTATGGTGGCATTTCTGTATCTCTTATAGTTTAGCTGGTCTGTTGCGGTTCTGCATCAGGTGTTCAAGTTTCCAAGATAAATTATAGCCTCATAGCTTCTGCCCGCGACTTCGTTCGTGAGAAGTTTTGATATCGCAACGCATCGCCTACTCAACGGAAGTTTAAACTGCTTTGTTCCCGCTTGCAACATTTCTTATTGCTGCTCCGCTCCTATTGGTCATAGCGTGATGGTATATAGCCTATAGCCTTCCTCGATACATGGACTATCCAACGCAAAAAGAATTTTTCAATTCGAGCCAGTAGTTCCGGAGATTAGCGCGTTCAACCAAACAAACAAACAAACAAACAAACAAACAAACTCTTCTGCTTTATAATATTAGTATAGATATATTGTCCACGAAAAATAAACAGAAAATTATTTATAGTTTAAAAAATTCACAGTCGCCAACGATTCCGCGTCCCTGTAACATTTATTTATCGAAATACACGCCGTTTGCTCCCAGCGCAGATTGGATGCTGATATTGTTGTATGCCGCTGTGATTCTTCTGGCCCGAATTGTTTACAGAACCATGTTTTATTTGCCGACTAATACACTCGAAGTTGTAGACGATTATGTGTACCTGGGACAAACGGTCCAGTTAGGTAGGTCTAACTCTCTTTAACTTCGAGAAAGAGGTCAATCGTCGAATCCAACTCGGCTGCGCAGCGTTTGGTGAGCTGCGCGCTATCTTCTCATCCAACTTACCGCTGTGTCTCAAGAAGAAAGTCTGTGACCAGTGTGTGTTGCCGGTGATTACATACGAGACCGAAACGTGGTCGCTCACAATGGGCCTTATCAAAAGGCTTAAAGTCACCCAAAGGGCAATGGAGAGGGCTATGCTCGGAGTTTCTTCGCGTGATCGAATCAGAAATGAAGATATCCACAAGAGAACCAAGCTCACCGACGTAGCCTGAAGAATTGCCAAACTTAAGTGGTAGTGGGCACATTGCTCGCAGAACAGATGGCCTTGGGGCCGAAAAGTTATGGAGTGGCGACCGCGAACCGGAAGACGAAGCGTTGGAAGACCTCCCACTAGGTGGACCGGTGACATGGTGAAGGTTGCGAGAATCCGTTGAATGCGAGTCGCACGGGACCGGTCAATGTGGCGACACTTAGGGGAGGCCTATGTCCAGCAGTGGACGTCTTTCGGCTGAAATGACAACGACACTTTGTTGTTTATATTTTGAAGGATGGCCATGTTAATACAACTTTTTTTAAGTTACAGGAATAGTCTATTCAGTTGACGATTCGGTTTTGTCTGAACTTGAATATGCCCGAAAATCAGACTACTAATAAGACTGGTGGGCCATATTTAAATCTGGGGAATAAGATGCCAGAGTGTATCGAATTACCCAGTTCCTGTGTAGTAGAAGTCAGAATGACAGTCGCTCCATGTTAAAAATGGCTATTTAATAAACTGCATTCATTACTTTCTGGAAAACGAAGTTTTTCTTGAAACTATTAAGCTCTCAATTTAACTTTGGGTTCAAGTCAGATACACGTCAGTAACAGATGTTTCAAATTGGGATTTTGAAAACCGACTTAAAGCAAATACGATGACAATATGAACAAAGAAATCTATCTCCACCAGAACCTGGTGCCTTAGTATTTATTATATGACCACAGGAACATAATAAAATACAGAAAGAAATAATATTTATTCGTCTCGCACAGAACTAAACAAAAATGCAAATAAAAGTAAACACAAGATAAAAATAAAAATAAGGCAAACGAAATTAATCCTGTACGAGGCCAAAAGGCCTCTATTTTTTATTTTTTTATTTTTACAAAATGGACCTTGCTATTGACCTCGATTACGCCTGATGGGAAGCGATGGATGAGGACTATGAAGGAGCGAGCAGGCCCAGAAGATGCCTGTTCTATCCCAGCATGGTGCTGTAACATAAAAAAGTAGCTACCTTGTAGAAACTAGAGCAAATTTCCGTGCGTTCAAGCGTTTTTGCCATACCTATTATTGGGATGAAATATAACAGCTCACAACTTAGGACCCATTAATGTTAATATTTATCCGTGGTGCTAGGCAACTGGGCCTATCCCAGTTGTAAACGTCTCTTTGTGCCTATTGGTCTTGTTTCGTTCTGTCTCCTGCTGATATGGAGGGAAGTGAAAATTACGGTTTTTTTCCTACTCCTCGACCGCTATACTTTCTGATTGATTTCGTTGCGGGAACCAAGACAGTTAAATTAATTCTCTGGGACTTCGTCGAGCTTCATTGTCTCGGCGCTTTTCTGGCGGTCGCCACTGTTTATTCTGGCGCACAGGAGTTACAGTGGTTTGGGAATAGTGTGGCGGGCTTGTCCCAAAACAAAAGCTACCGTAAAATAATAAAATTAACCTGTCTAGCAGAAAATAGTTTCCACAAGCTTTTAGATAAGGAAAACAAAACTATATTTTAATACAACTTACGCCGTGCACTTTTACGAGAGCTCTGGGAAAGCAGAACACAGACATTAGCCTAGGAATAATTTCAGCAAAGCTATGATAATTCCTGGATAATGAAAGATTGCAGCGGACGCAGCGAAAATCTTTTAGACTTTAGTACGAATAATATCTTAGTTATTTCCTGGCGAACAAGAAACTACGGTTTGTTTTACGGAATATAGCACTGGTTTTTATTTCATACGTTTTAACTTGCTTGTTGGAAGTATTTGGTTACCATTTTACTCCAAGGATTTTTGATACATACTTTACCAGCCTGAAAGGAAATGCTTTATATTTGGGAGATGTATTTGCATTTAAGACCTGTCATGGACGTTTTGTTATTTAACAGCACTTAAATAAAATACATAGAGTCAAAACAAAGAAAAAGAAGTTTAATGAATTAAGACGGGGCCTTGAGTCAGTTGGATGTTTTCTTTGAAGATGAAATTATTTTACCAAACTCAAACATTTCAAGTTAAAATGCAGCAATGGTTCAAATGGTGATAGGTCTTTCTTAAATAAACAAAAGGAGCCTACTAAAACTAAAATATTGCAGCGTAAGAAGGAAACTCCCAAAACTATTATGAATTTATCTTAGAAACACAGCCCTTTACAACTCCGCCCTAAGATCTGCATACACAGGGAACATTCATAATCTCAATATCTGAACCTTTCACAGTCATGAGACTCACACCAAGGCGTTCAGACAAAATAATTGCTAACACACACACGCACATACATACCACATAATATAGGCTGCCTCTATTCACTTAAGCTGGGGGTAGACTAAACATTTCTTCAACCAGACTACACGAGTAAATACGTTACAGAAACCGATACCTTCTAAGGCGATCGGTCCAAAATTCAGTTAAACTATTGCTGTATTTGGCCGCATGTCAATGGTAACAAATCCAGCATAAGCTGACCTTTTTAAAACTTCGTACTACACTAGACAAGCTCAAAGTGAAAGTGTAGTCAATAAAATGCGGCCTACTGTGTATATCACAATAATATCGAATATTCGATTGATTCCAAGCAATCAAGCCCAATGGGTAGGTGCTTCTACTACATTGCATGACAATACAAACTAAATGTCCGAGCATTTTCCAGTCAGTTACTGCGTTTTCCTTTAGTGTTTTTTAAATGGTCACACAAAGACAGACTTATATTTTTCTATAACCGAACTTGTAAATACAAATTTAATTAATTTTCTCGCTATCCATATAATTTGTAAACATTTATTAATATTATTTCTTACTCCATCAAGGTTCATTGGAAGACTAGCGTCAGACAGCATCACTTGTCTGCTGAAATGGACTTTTTTGACGCAGCCGTGAGGCTCACAGCACATACTATGTTTTACTCCTTATTTTGCATCATTGTTATATTATTGTCTGATTGTTTTAATAACTAACGTCAGATAAATATTTTTCTTTATTTTTTTACATTAATTGACGATGTCCACAATGAGGTCCGCTCCACAGTCCAAACGGTTTGACTGCACAAGACTTCAGTTTCATATCTGTCAAACATCGCAGCGTCCATTTTATCCATACCAGTTTGAACAATCGTGAGCGCATTGGTAACAAGTTTGTTATGGGTTGCGTCGTGAACTGAATGCCGTTGAAATAGTGTTCATGTTTTGTATCATCCCAATGTTAGGCAAAAGCCTTTCCGCGTTACTTTTAATTCTTTCGATCATGGGCTTATCTGGTTTTTGGTTATGTCCAGCTCGTTTTGCGATCTCCTACGAAACAATGAAATATTGCTGTAAAATTCTGCCTACTCATAAAATGATATAATATGTATGTGATTGGTAACTTTTGAGTTGATGATACACCTAATATTTGAATACTAAACTGATCGAAATTAATATACTAAGTTCTGTGAGGTTTAATTTAAGTGCTAGTCTTTGTATCAATTTAGAAGGGTTTCTGTACAATGTTCTAAGTTTTGTTTGTCGTATTAGATTGATCTTTGTCTCGCAAACTGGGAGACATGGGCCGATTAAGTGGTTTGAAACTTGCTTCGGCTTGCTGGTTGGCTGAAGCCTACGCGGGTTTAAATTATACTCTAGGGGTAGGGCAGAACTCATGGCGACATGGAGAGAGCGACTGTCGCAACCCCGTGCAGGGCACGCCACGATAGTGGCGGTAAGTCCCCTCTTTGAGGAGTGGCTAGAGAGGCGCCACGGCGTCCTCACCTTCCGCTTGACGCAGGTCCTCACCGGACACGGATGTTTCGGGAGGTACCTGCACCGAATCGGGCGGGAGGAACCGCCCGGGTGTCTCCACTGCGAGGATCGACCGGAGGACACGGTGGAGCACACGGTGGAAGTCTGCCCTGCGTGGGCGGAGCACCGCCGTGTCCTCGTAGCGGCGATCGGCGGCGGCGACCTCTCGCGTCCGGCCCTGGTTCAATCCATGGTCCGGAGCGAGACGGAATGGGAAGCCGTCACCTCCTTCTGCGAAGCAGTCATGCTAGCGAAGGAGGTGGCGGAACGAGAGAGGGAGAGATCCTCTCTTCCCGGCCGCCGCGGGAGACGCACCGGGCGTCGGGGGCCACGTGGTGGCTACCGGCCACCGTAGACGCGGGCCTGTGGACGGTTGGCTATGGGCTAGCTAGCCGTCCGTCCGTCTAACGACGACAGGCCGAGTCGACGGCGCGTTCGTGTTCCACGCGCGCCTCAAAGAGATGTCAGCATAAGAGAGGGGCCCGCAAGGGCCGAAGCCTGCCGGGGTTGCGGGACTGTTCGAAAGAGATACCGCGGCCCCGGAACGTAAAGGGCGAGGAAGGAACATGGATGGGTTTTAGTCAGTAAAAGTCTGACACTCCCTCCCGCTCCGCCCAGAGTGGGAGAAGTCATTTGATGATTTCCCATCCTAAAAAAAACAAAAAAAAAAAAAAAAAAAAAAAAAAAAAAAAAAAAAAAGGGTTTCTGTACAATGTTCTAAGTTTTGTTTGTCGTATTAGATTGATCTTTGTCTCGCAAACTGGGACTGACATGGGCCGATTAAGTGGTTTGAAACTTGGTGTCCTGAGGTCCCTTGTGGCGCGAATTCTGTCGCCAATGTCTGATCCTCCGAAATAGGCTTAATGTAATGATCTTTCAGGGATCCCTTCTTTTTGCAAAACTTTCTTTTTCCTAATATACTTCGGCATAACGATCTTGGCAGAATTTGTTTTGCCATAATAATACTTTGCCATATTTTATTTTGGCATACAGTTTATAAAAAAAAAAAAACATTTATTTCAGGTTCCCCCATATTAAAAATTACACATTACGAGACACGAGACAAATACAAATCACAAATTAACATAAAAATGTAAAAATAATAATAAAAATAACAATCATAAATACAATGTCAACAAATCATAAATAGATACAATGTCCGGGAAATCAAATAAATGTCATGTAAAAAAATGAATCGGAAATTAATTAATAATAAAAAATAAAATAAAAGACAACATCCAAATAAGAGTGTAGGGCTGTATAAAATATCATACAACAATGATGTCTTACAGTCGCTAACACGCCTTATTGGCTATATGCCTACTGCAGCACTTCCTAATATAAGGGCAGTCCAAACGTCCAGCGATCATCGCCAGGACAGCATTGGAGCTGGCCCGCACCCTGCGCACCAAGGACGCTCACCGCTTGCGCATTGTGGTGTGAAAACAGTCGGTGCGCGGTTCCGCAAACATACCCGAGGCACTGCAGAAGCGGGGCAGCCCCAATATCGCCCTGAGTGCGTTGTTGTACTGTACACAGAGGGCACTGTAACTGGCCTGTGTATAGTTAGCCCACAGGTTGCACGTGTACAACGATGTGCAGTATGCTTTAAAAAGTGTGATCTTTACTTGATCAGAACAGCGTGCAAACCTGCGTGCCAACATGTTCGCCCTTATTGACAGTGCCCTCCGTTCTCGTTCGATGTCAGCATGATCCCTGAGGCCAGCCGTGACTAAATGCCCCAAGTATTTAAATTGTAATAGTTGTTGTTGTCGTTGTAGTTGTTGTTGTAGTTTTTAATTGTAATTAACTTAAAGACTAATTTGTTTTGGCATAAATTTAATTCGCATAATGTTGCTTAAGCATAATAGGATTTAGGCATACAATTAACAGAAATAACTTAATCAAATTGAAGTTATTTTTAAGTATTACAGTTTGAATTAAAAATTCATGAACCGGTGCTAGAAAAGTTAGTGACAGAAACGAATCGCTGTAAATCTGACTCCACGTAGTCTAATCTGCCCTACCTGAATTTGCAGATTCCGCAACCTTTATCCTAAGACCGATTCGCTATTGGACTGTTCGTCGACAGAATTATTCATTTATTTCCGTTTTGCAGCAGTCTCTTACCTACGAACATTTTGCCAACATAACCTTTAATGGTTGCCGGAAGACGAACAGCGCCGCCGAAGCCGACCCAGAAAAAGGTGGCGAGACGATTTGGACGCGATTTGATTTGGATCACGAGGGTTGGACCGAGGCAGCACAGGAAAAGAGCACATGGAAGGAATGGGGGGAGGCCTTTGCCCAGCAGTTTGACAGCACGGGCTAAATAAAAAAAATAAAAAATAAACCCTTTATTCACTTTCGATGACAGCCCATTCCAGCTATAAAATGTTTCACCGACACTGCGAAACTTCCAACAGAGCTGAAATATCAGGAACTCAAAACAAATAGTTACATACAAAGTTAGCCTTTGTAAGGCCGATTCAATTTTATGGCTGTTTAAAGGCTATTTTTGAAGTAAACTAGCATCTAGAATTTCATGTGAAATAGTTATATCATACCATAGAAAGAAACCGTGACCAAGTAGCCTCAAAAGAATGGACAGCGAAGTATTGGTTGTCCGACAGTCAGATGGGCAGATGATAATATACCATCGTAGGTAAAACCTGGATGAGGCTAATACAAGAGCGTGGAGCTTGTCACAAGCAAAGAGTAGGCGTATACCCAGCAGTGGGTGTATTCGGGATGAGTATGATAATATCAATACCATTTATAAAGCTGCTAACTAAAGTTTTTGCTAATAATATCAGTGTTATTTTTATTTTATGTACGAGATTGAATCTATTTCACCAAACTACACATTGGTGTACACTAACTAAACTTAATTTAGGTAGCTGCTATCTTTTTCCCTCTAATAAAACGAGAGAGAGACGGATGTAATTTAAAGCTGACAAATTTAATTGGAACTAATATTTCCATACAAATGAAGGGTGCACGTAAAAACATGTCGACTAAAAACACGGTGAAGTGCAAGGCATAAACTAGTTTGACATCTCTAACTTGGTTCATAGCTATAGCTGCCCTTTTCTCGCACTGCCTTAAGGGGCCGGCGGAGCATGCGTTTTTCATACAAACGTAATACCAAAATAATATGAAAATCAAACATATTCTTAAGGTAGTGTGTATTTATTTCGATTGTATTACAGAATATCTATGTTCCCAAATGTATTTTTAGAGAGGACAATGATACAAAAACGAGATATGAGGAATTTAAAATTTCTATAGAAAACTTATTTTTCTTATAACTCTTGTTAAAATCAGTGTCTAATCAAAATATTTATTTGGGAACCTAGATATTCTGTAATTCAATCGAAATAAATACACACTACCTTAGGAATATGTTTAATTTACAAATTATTTTGGTATTACGTTTGTATGAAATACGCATGCTTCGCAGGCGTCTTAAGCCCAAATGAAGTTTAGTTTATGCACAACAGAATCGACACCACTATAAACAAGTAAGTTTAGCAACGGATTAGTAACTCGGCATTAAGATTTATAGAGAACATTACCAGGTAATATATTATTATTGTCAACTTTCTACCTCACAGCTCTCTATTACCAGTTCCAACAAATTGCTTTTAAAGCAAACTGACACGAACTTTAACTCATTAGGGATTATTATAGTTAAATGTGTGTAATTAAATACAAACACTGTACATTCCCGATTTAATAACAAACCATGGTAATGGGACTTTATAGACAGCATTCAGCGCACTGGACACTGGTACACACAGGCGTTTTTTGGTCACGCACATAACTTTTTACTCTCCGTACTTAGCCGAAAGTGATCGAAATCATCTCCGTATGAATACAACAGAGCTTAAAAAAGAAGTTACTGTTGTATTTCCATTTCAAGACGTCTAGCAATGCGTTGAAATTCCAGTGAGTGATTGAAAAATTGACACGATTCACATATCTTGAGATAGCAACTACGGAAAAGTCCAAATTTTTATCTCACACAAATCCTTGTCAAGTATCAATTTTACATTGTGCTAATAGTAGTTAACAATAGTACATTGTGATACAAGGGGCTAAAATGACCCATTATAGACGAGGTAAGTTTTACTACCGAGCTTTAGCGAGGTAGTAAATAGAAACCGAGTTATAATGGGATTTTAGCGCCGTGTGTTACACCGTACTTTTCACAACGATTGCGAGAAAATAAAATAACCATATTTAATATGATAGTTTATTTTATTCACAATTAAATGTGTAAGTACAATTTGTGCTGTTGTTCAAATTTAATGAGATGTTTTTTCCCGGCAACATAATTTCAGTTCTCTGTGAAGACGAATATAATATTGTGTCGTCTGTGGGGTAAACGTAGGAGATAAAAAGGAATCCTACTTATTCAAATAAATAATTCAGAAAAAATCTTAAAATTTCGCGCCCATGCCTTTTTTTGTTTCTTCTGTAGCTGGAATGCAACGCACACATCCTGCCAAAGAGTTCGGCGTTCGGCGCGTTTGGTTCCATTTTTAAAATAAAATGTTTTTTTTTTTTTATGGATCAGTAATAAGTCAATTCTTCATGAATTATGAGTAAAGACTTTGCGGTTTCGAACACCGACTACGAAATTTAAAAAAAAAAAGCTTATTTTCCCTAGGGCTATAATGAGCAATTTTACGGCCCCTCTGGTACGCTATTATGACGGTCTTTTCGAGCAAGAGGAGTGAAAAATTAATTTAATGTAGGTATATGTGAACACCGCGCAAGCTTCCTCAACCAAAAAAAATATCACTAAGGGCCAGATCAGACCAGTCATCATCATCATCATTTCAGACGATCAGACCAGTAACCACGGAGAAATTCGTGAAACTACATGAAAAAAAAATCATGTTGGTGGAATATAACCTCCTCCTTTTTTTAAATCGGTTGAAAACAAATGAATGAAGTAATCCAAAAGACTTCGACACGTGGCTTGTAGCAAAAAAACAAGTGACGGTCGCATGTGTCGTTTCACGCAAGTCACAAATAGTATGGCTCACAAACTCATTTGAAATCACGCGTCGCTTGTTCAGTACATTACCGCTATTGTTTGTTGCTCAAATTGACAAATCAGATAATGTTATATTCAGTGAATTGACTACGGGACGCTGATGGTAATGTTGTAATTTGTGCGACATTATTTTATTTGTCAACTCGTTCGTGTTATCAGGAGTTTGGTTTATAACGTGGCAGAGATTGGGCATGCTCGTTGTTACTTCATCAAATCAATTAAATGGCTTATCGTGTAAAGGAAATTATGTTTCAGGATAGTTCTAAATGTATAAATCACTGGAATCTAGTTATAGACCTTCTCCAGTTTACTACACAACTGACCTTTCTCAAGAGCATCGAAAAGGTAATGTCAGTGTTAGGCGTCACCTAGGTACCGTGTTTTTGTTAGTCACCTTTTGCTCATACAGTCATATTTTTTTAATACATACCTAGCTTTTTCC
Source organism: Xestia ashworthii (assembly GCA_950022955.1). Classification (NCBI taxonomy): domain Eukaryota; kingdom Metazoa; phylum Arthropoda; class Insecta; order Lepidoptera; family Noctuidae; genus Xestia; species Xestia ashworthii. Next base: position 23,157,190 of record OX465558.1, on the reverse strand, counting down.
CAACTATGTTGGGGTCGGCTTCCAGTCTAACAGGATACAACTGAATACTAATATTTTACGTGGAGCGACTGATCTGACCTCCACAACCTAGTGCAACGTTTAACGTGCTTTCTGAGGCTCAGAAGAAACTCATTATGTAATGTTGAGACGGTCACCCATCCACAGACCAACCTAGGCAAGCGCGGCTTAACCTGAAGATTGATCCGAGCGATTATTATTATTTATCCATGATCTACTTCGAAGCTTCTCTTAAAACTTCTTAAATCAGTACATATTCTACTCACCATTCATCATAGCCCGGATTTTGCAGAAGGAAAAGAACTTGGTTTACCAGATATTTCCGACCTCGACCTGAATTAAACACGAGAAGCATCCGTCTTAATCAGTCTAGATCTGCATCCACACTTGACTGGAGTCTGGCAACACCGACACAATGGCGAAGGTTATTCTTACCCTCAATCGATAGCTTCATTTGCATACTGACTGCATTGCTAACCGAATAGCTTAGCATGTCTACGTCTACAAGGCGTATGTTTAGCTTGGCTTACATGTTTTTATACTAATATTATGAAGAAGTGATTGTTTGTACGCGTTGTATGTAGGGGGTTATTTTTGGAACTACTAATCTGATTCAAAAAATTCTTTCACTTACGGGAAGCTACTTTATCCCAGAGTATCATAGGCTGAATTTTAAAGTTATACGTGGGTTAATTTCTGTACGTAATGGGATCGAAGCTGCGAGCTAAAGCTAGTGGGAAATAAAGTGTAAATGTAGATGTACAATACAATGATCTTTTAGGCAAATGGCAAACGTGGCGTTCTAAATGTATTTGTAAACAAATAATCCTACTTGAGACATTTTTGTTTATTTAAATTAAAGTAAAGTTTAATAAAAGTGCAGAAGTAGCGTCTCTAGGATACAGTGAATTCAGTGAATAGTTTCACATTGGCTTAATTGAAGTTGATCGCGCCTCAAAGAGATGTTAGCATAAGAGAGCGGCCCGCAAGGGCCGAAGCCTGCCGGGGTTGCGGGCCTGTTCGAAAGAGATACCGCGGCCCCGGAACATAAAGGGCGAGGAAGGAACATGGATGGGTTTTAGTCAGTAAAAGTCTGACACTCCCTCCCGCTCCGCCCAGAGTGGGAGAAGTCATTTGATGATTTCCCATCCTAAAAAAAAAAGGTCTCTAAATGCCGGGGCTGGGGGACTGTTCGAATGCCGGGGCTGCAGGACTGTTCGAAAGAGATACCGTGTCCCTGGAACATAAAGGACGAGGAAGGAACATGGATAGGTTTTAGTCAGTAAAAGTCTGACATTGACTTCCAGCCCAAAGCGAGAAAGGCTCATAATTTTATGATCCCTACACACATGTAAAAAATTAAAGTATTATCACACATACAATAGCTTTTACCCCAAACATGCCTTCCGTCAAGCATAAAAGGCATAAAAAGCATAAAAGTGAAGAGCGGAAGGATGGTAATGAGAAAAAGCAAAATAAAAATAAATAATACGAAGCGTGAGAATAAAATAATAACCTCATCCGGGGTGAGCACAAAAAATCTGTTGTTAGCACTATACAAGGGAAAGAAAATCTAGGGAGCGGCATGTATTTTTTGGGAACTGGAGTAAAAAAATGTAATTGTGATGTTTATGAAGTTTTTACCATAGTTATTACTTTTGGTTTAACATACTTATTTTATTTTATTTCTATTTGTTTACCAACAATTATTAACACTGGATAGGGGCACAAAAACAAGCAAAAACAGATAAGCAATAGTGTACAATCACTTATAGGTAAATTCAGCATGCATCAACTTTAGTAAGTAATCAAGTTTTTACTTTTACTAGGGTGCATCTTGGAAATTATACAACGACAATGTACTCCCGGGATCAGTGGTGTAGGTACATAAGGGTCAACAATACGACAAGCCCCTAGGGCAACTGTACTTTTAAGAACTCTAACATCAAGAAGATTATGGCAAGCCAAGGTTTTTGCCTTGTATGAAAGTACCGCTACCATACCCGGGTTGAAAGTATCCCAATATGGACGTAGACCGTGGTACGTACCAAGGTTTGCAAAAGACTCAGATCAGAAAGAGTTACTTTGGCATTCATTGTGTAGTATCTACCTATTGGTATAAATAACCGATCAGCCTATTAATGATCCCTTGGTGAGACAGGCCTCCTCTCTATAAGAGGATTATGTTTTAGAAATTGGAGAATTTTTGCTTGCGTGTGCATCAGTCGTCATCACAGATACTCACTATATCATCATTATCTATGTAGCCTTTTCCCAACTATGTTTTGGTGGTTGCAAGCGACTGCATCTACCTTCACAACTCAGTTATTACTGGGTAATACGATATCCGTTGAAATGAAACTACGAGTATAATAATTAACTATTAGTGTAGTTTTTTTAGAAAAAAACTACACCCAATGTGTGAAGCAATTTTGCCCCGCGAGTGCATTATCATTTTCATCATCATTTCGGCCGGAAGTTGTCCACTACTGGATATAGGCCTCTCCCAAGTGTCGCCGAACATTGAGCGGTCCTGCGAGTCAGCTATGGTTTTATTGAAATTAATGATTACTTTGATTGTTCATACTAACGGAAATGCGGGATATATTCTGCCTAGAAAATACGATAGCGTATTTACTGAATACCTGCCTGAAATTTTAGCATAACCAACTGATTAGCTCGATAAATCATTCAATTCCGACACCCACAGTAAACTACTTAGGTATCCCAAAACAATCGGTGAACCAATGTCAGTTATTATTTCAAAATACCAACATAAATTACAGTTAACTAGTCAGTGCTACTCGTACACAAAGCAAATCAGCTGGATTTTGGCAAACCACCACAATTTGGATTACCTACTAGAGTTTATTATAAAATGAGACTGAATACGTTGCGAAAATTTTACATTATGTTTCACGAAATCATTTGCAACGCCGACAATTTAAATATAATATTAAAATGACGGCAATAAATTGCAAGCGTAGCGTAAGTGTTTAAAACATATGATTTTTACGCATATTCAAACAGAATGTGATAATATGCTTCAAACTGTTTCATAATTCGACGTAATTTTGTGAGAGATTTTTTAAATTGTTTTTTTTTTGTATTGAAGAATTCAATATGTATTACCGACTGTTTGATTCGTGGGGCAGAAAGTTTATGCATGGACAAATTATACGTACCCGACGGCGGTGTAGCGAGTAGAGGGTCGATATGCTTCGAACCGCATGTTTCGAAACGATCAAAGGTAGAGCAGTACATAAGAAGTTTTGTTATAGACTGAGGTTGGAACTTATACATATTTAGAATATTAAATAGTTACCTAGGTCTAATCAAATTCTTTCAAAATCACAAAGTTTCTGGGAGCAACAAACATTCAACAATTAATATTTGTTTTGATTACAATCGACATCTGATTCGACGTTTTCTAATAAAATTGTTTGCAATAACAAATACGTTACCATATTACATTTTCATGTCGGAATTACGTGCTTTTGCGACGCTATTTGAGACAAAAGTAGGACATCCTAACAAAAACGCATCAAAAAGGAATCCCACACTATTCAAAACCATAATAAATAATAATCACAATCCATTGTCTTTTTACGAACCCAAAAACTAACCTTCCCATATGTATACGTCCGATCCGGCCTTATTGCCCCTTATGTACCCTTCACGGCCAGACCTCCCTCCCTTCTCATTAACGAGTCCGTTGGACCTGGAGCGGGCGGTCACACGCCACTTTCAAATTAAAACGATATTCTGTACGTCGATTCACGAAAATGAAATACAACATGGCTGCTATTTTTTACAAAAGGCCCTTCGCCTACGGTGACGTTTTGTAGAGATGTTAGGTTATAAAACGCGTGACAGCATCGCTTGTATCGCGCGTATTTTGCATCGCGCGACAGAAATGATGCCAACACGCGTCAGCATCGCTGTTGTATCGGTACAAACGTATGTGACTATTTCTGCGATATCGAGGGAACAAAGGAGGTTGCGTCGCGTTTCCAATGCGACTACAGGTAGCGTGTGATAGTAAGTAAGGATACAGAATAGTGGCTACGTGGGGGAAGGTATACAGCCCGCGCCTGTATCGCGTTTGCATCGCTACAAAAAAATCACGGTGAGCGAGGGCCCTTAATTTCTTTTCGACGGAGGGATTCTTGTTAAAATAAAAATGGCCGAGGTTTGGATTAACAATAAAGATTAGGGTGCCTAAATGAAAGTTAAACAAAAGGTGTCGTTTGACGGCCTCCCTGGGCGCAGATAAAAAATATGAATAAATTGTCCGGTTAATAGTGCTGTGGAGGTCAAATTGGGTTGTGTCCTTTTTTCTTTTTTGTGCCAGTTGCAAATTATTGAAGCGAGCAAAACTTGCCCGTAGATGTTACTGGCTAGAAAGATAAGGTGTTGAAAGTTATCAATGGATTAAATAAAAGTAGTGTACAAATCTAAAATATTAGATTAGAATTTAACTTGAAGTCATAAAATAATTAGATAATTTAAGTTGGTGGCAACGTTAACTTGTGAGATGTAGTTTTTTTTTTAATGCATTAGTTTTGTTTTTTACGCCTGCCGCGAAGCGCTGTAAATTAGAAAATCCAGGCAATAAAATAAGAACTTTTATTAAAAACACAACCCAATAAATTTAAATTAAAAAAAAAAACAGAATAACCATAAAGCGAACAAAGTTAACGATTCCCGTTCAATCGAATAATTTATTTAAGTATTTCAATCTCAGAGCATTTGAAACCTTCTGAGAATCCTAAGGCCCGCTACGAACTTTAATTTCGAACAAAGCGCATAAAACAATCAACAAACGGCGCATCAACATCGTTTGTGAGCCGTTTTATTATATGTACGGTTGAAACGGAGTGAAAATAATCAGAACTTTTAATAACCTTTGTTCAGAGGCGGTATTATTTTAGAGCAGGGGTGGCAAACATGTGGTTCAGTTTCCGTAGAGTTGTCTCAACTCATAATTACTATTAAATCAAATGTAAAACTCTCTGCTTCTGCAATTTGAGTCATTATTCGGTAGACTTTTTACCACATCACAGACTTCGCAGAATAGTGTTTTATTCTAATAATACTGTGTGTGTGTCTGTGTACTTAGGAAGGAGCTTGTGGCAAAATTATAACAACCGCTTGGGTCAGTATCTCTATAGGTTAAGCCGTACTTGCCTAGGTTGGTCTGTGGATGGATGACCACCCTTTCATATCGAGTTTCGTCCGTCCCTCGGAAAGCACGTTAAGCAGTTGGTCCCGGCTGTTATTTGAGGATCTTTGACAGTCGTTATAGGTAGTCAGTGGCCCAAAGAGTGTGACTACCAGAGGTCAAAGGGTATCGTATTACCCAGTACTAACTGGATTGTGGATAGCAGTCGCTCGATGTAAAATACTGGTATTCAGCTGCATCTGGTTAGACTGGAAGCCAACCCCAACATAGTTGGGAAACGGCTAGATAATGTATTTCTGTGTGCCTATAATTTTAATGCAGGATTTACAGTTATTTTTCACGAGAGTGACGAATGTATGATGAGACTATGTTGATGTGTATATTTCAATCTGTTGGACAGACCTAGTCATTATGGTGTAGGTTTTTTGTAACTTAGGTAGTAGGTTGTGGCCGAGTAGCAGGGTGGCAGAAGCAATCAGACAAGTTATGAGATTTTTAGAAAAAAATATCGTCCAAAAACTTCCCTTTTTTTGATACTTATGAAACCGTAAGCCGTGAAAATTCCACATAATAATCCCCAACGATTAACTCTACGCGGCAAAAAGTTTTTCATTGAAGTCCAAAATTGACTCGAAAACAACAAAAAAACACTCATCGTGGACAGAAATAGAAAAACAGCACTTACCTGTAAGAGCAAAATATTCAACCCTTGGACCCATTTAGTTTTTTAATAAAAGATCACGAACACAAACAATATTTTCTCGAAAAGCTTGAAAGTCAACAGTAAAAGGTTTGCCATCCCTAACCCAAAGGCTGAGGCGTCTGCAAACACTACGAAATTTGAAATTGCAACTCTCAGGGTTTCTGACCTTCGCTACTAATAATCATAATTATTAGAACTAGCTTTTGCCTGTGGTTTGGCTCGAGTTATAGTTGAAACTATCTACCGTGAACATCGGCAATTTGTTTAAAAATAGCCTATGAGAGTCTGGAGTCTTAACTTAACCGATTGATGGGAGAAGGCAAATGGTAAAGAAAATTGGAATTGCCAATAGTGGGACAGAATAGGCAGATGTTAAATTAAAACATGTAAGACGTGGAAATAATGTAGAGTTCTCTTAAGGCGACTACATGAGCTAAATTAGCAAATCTATTTGGGTGACCAGTCAGATCACCAAACATTAATTCACAAACTTTTACTTGACAAGCAACGATTAGAAAACACATTATTTGTCATTTCATCAGTATACAACAACAAGTTTAACAAATAATTCACTTTGCAAAATAATTATCACATAAACTTTTATTTAACAACGTATTATTTGACAAACAATTCATTATTTTTTCGTTTTATCTCATAAAACAACGTTTGAAATAAAGACGTTACACAAATGAATTGTGCCATTTAAAAAAAAAAGAAAATAAATGTATTTGGTTTCCTATAAGCACAAATTTTGTGACAGAAATGAATCGCTGCAGAACCGACTCCACGTAGACTTTTCTGCCCTACCCCTAGAGTGTAATTTAAGCCCGCGTAGGCGCGGAGGGGCAAGGCGGGCCGCGAGCTGAGGAGCAGGTGGCTTTAACACTCGCCGCCACGGCTGAGGCTGGCCGGCTTCAGCCGGCCAGCAAGCCGAAGCTGCGGCGGTGAGCGTTAAAACCCTCTGCGACGATAAGCTCGCGTGTGACCGCCGGAGCCCCGCAGCGCCGGAGCCGTGACAGAAAACATGCCTGCTGCATGTTGCATGCTGCATGTTTGCATACTGCATGCTTGCTGCTTGTTGGTTGCATGTGATAGATTATTCCAATAATTTAAGTTTGCTTATTACACTAACTTACGTCTATTTCTTTAATTGAACACAAATAAAAACATTCCTATGACAATTATAACTTTGTTTACATATGATACACTACATTCAACAGTTCTTCATCAAAATCTTATCAATATTATTACGAAATCCTGTGATTTTATTGTTTTTTTGTGTATATGACATATTTTACTGTTTTAATGTGACTTATTTATTAATTATGCCGTGTAAGACCAAGTATGTAATCAAACTAATCAATATCAACATATTTTTCTGTATTTTTATATCATTTAATCATAGTTTTATTCAAATATTAAAACTGCAATAGAATCGTACGATGTGACGTAATTTGTTTGTCACCGGCTATAAAAGCCAACGCTTCGCCGTACTCGGCACATTCGCTCCGGAGCAGTCACACCGAACGGACCTAAGTTAAGTAACCTGATGTTTAGTAAATATTCTCTAATTTTCTAGTATATGTTTTTTTATGTATGATTTATATATAAATTTGTCATGTTATGTATACTGCAAGTATATAATATGTCAATGTCTATAAAATAAATTATTAGACTAATCTGTTTACGATTGTTTATATTCTTTACAAATAAATACCCACCGAATAACTAATTCCAGTCTTTTTTTATAAATACCTGAAATTTGATAATTCATAAATTCTCTGTCCCTATGTACGTCTATTATTTTTAGCAATTTTAAATATATTTTTCTCACATCAGAAGTGGGATAAGAGCCTGTTTTATACATTATTTTTTTGGAAAACATTACAGATGGATCCTGCTGTAATAGAGAACCTTCTGAAAGCCATCCGTGATGCTGTAACTGGTAACCGCAGTGAAGATGATGTGGTGTTGCCGCCGTTTGATCCGGAGAAAAACGACAACGGTGCCGAAAGCTGGTGCAACAACATCGACACCGTAGCCAAGGACCGTGGATGGAGTGGCATTACTACTGTCAGCAAATCAGGTAAAGCCCTAAAGGGCTCTGCTCTTTTATGGTTTGAGACCTGGGACCCAGATGAGGGTAGAACATGGGAGAACTTTAAGACATGTATCAAAGATTTGTACCCCGAGAAAAAGAACCTGTCAGAAAAACTTTCAAAAGCCGTACTTTATACCTCGGACATAGCTGAAACCTATTGCGAATATGCTAGGGAAAAGCTAAGGTTATTACGTAATACGAAGGTCACATTTTCTGAAGGACAATTAGTCGAGCTTGTTTGTGGAGGTATATCGGACATTAATATTAGGATGGCATCATTTAACAGCCGTGTCAACAGTACATCAGAACTCATTTCTCTTTTTACAACCTACATTAAAAATCCTAGAAAACGCCCATCCGAAACGAGTAACGTACCTTCAACTATTAAGCGTCAAAAGCCAGAAAATTCAAACTCTTTCAAGCCACCTACTTGCTTTCTGTGTAATAAACCTGGTCATGTTAGATCTCAGTGCTTCAAAAATAAAAATCAAGATACCCCAAAATCCGAGACGCCTAAGATTCAATGTTCTTACTGCAAAAAGGTTGGTCATGATGAATCAATTTGCTTTTTCAAGAAAAGAGACGCAGCAAAAAATAATAACTCGAGTAGCGTCAATTGTTCCACAAATGGTAACTTGTCGCTTACTAGTGTAAAAATTTGTGAAAGACCAATTAAAGCCCTAATAGATTCGGGTGCTAGTTGCAGTATTTTGAAAGAATCAATTGCAAATAGTTTTGGTCGCAGCTTAGAACCCTGTTCAAAATCATTAAAAGGAATAGGAAATGGAAAAATTGATATCTCTTCAAAGATTAGTTTACCTGTCAGATTTAGTAACGACCATTTAGAAATCGAATTCTGTGTAGCGAACGACTCAGATTGCCATTATGATTGTTTGATAGGTAGAAATGCGGTTCAAAACCCAAACGTAGCTATTGTTTTAGACTCCAGTGGTTGTAGATTGGAACGAGTAAACTGTACAGACTCAGTTAATATTATAAGTCCTCCTAACACCGTAGACAATCATATTCAGGATTTAGTGGAGTTAACAAGTCATCTTGATATAGGCCTACAGCATAAAATAAGAAATATTTTTGATAAATTCCCAAAAGTGATGCCAAATTCTAACTATATCAGTACAGTTAAAACGGGTGAAATGACCATCAGGTTAAAAAGGGATGAAGTTGTTTATTATAGACCATATAGGCTAGCATCTACAGAAAAGGAAAAAGTCCAGGAAATTATTTCCGATCTACTTAAAAAGAATATAATTAGAGAAAGTGAGAGTCCATTTGCTAGCCCAGTCCTTTTAGTAAAGAAAAAAGATGGTAGTGATCGCCTTTGTATTGACTATAGGGCTCTTAACAAAATTATTGAAAAAGATAGATATCCGCTGCCGTTAATCGAAGATCAAATTGATAAATTAGGAAAAGCAAAATATTTCATTTCTATAGACATGAAAAATGGCTTTCACCAAATCCCTATAAAAGAAGAATGTATTAAATATACTGCTTTTGTCACCCCTGATGGGCATTTTGAATTTCTAAAAATGCCGTTTGGCATCTGCAACGGTCCCTCTGTCTTTCAGCGGGCCATTAATAAGGCAGTTAAAAACCTTAAATTTTTGTTAGTGTATATCGATGACTTGCTGATTCCATTTTCAGAAATAGCACAGGGTTTAGAATATCTTGAACAAACCATTGAGGCTCTATGTTTGTCAGGATTTACAATTAATTTAAACAAATGTAAGTTCTTCGTTCAAGAAATAGACTACTTGGGTAGACATATTTCTAGCGACGGTGTTAGGCCGAGCAACGATAAAGTTAATGCCTTAACCAACTCTCCAATCCCAGGTACAGTGAAAGAAGTCCGTCAATTCATGGGACTGGCTAGCTATTTCAGAAAATTTATACCCGAATTTGCATATCGTACGGCTTGTATTACTAAACTCACTAAAAAGGACCAGAAATGGCAATGGGGGCCCGAACAAAATGCGGCTCGAGAGTACGTTATAAAACACTTAATTTCTAAACCACTATTGAATATATTTGATCCAAAGTTAAAAACTGAACTGCACACAGATGCTAGTAGCATTGGATATGGTGCTATACTTTTACAAAAAGAGAATAACCAATGCCGTGTCATATCATATTTTAGCAAACGTACTTCTCCAGCTGAGTCTAAATACCCCTCGTATGAATTAGAAACGTTAGCCATTTTTAATGCTCTAAAACAATTCCGGATTTATTTACTAGGCTTAAATTTTACAATTGTTACGGATTGTAATTCCATTAAATCCACCATGAACAAAAGAGACATTTCTCCTCGTGTAGCAAGATGGTGGACGTATATGCAAGATTTTACGTTTGATATTGTATATAAAAAGGGTAAATTTGTTACTCACGTTGATTACCTCAGTCGTAATCCAGTAATGACACCTGCAGAATTGTCAGAGGTAATTAATATTATTAATGAACCAGATCCTCTGCCATCTTGGCTACACTCGGCACAAAATAACGACCCTGAGACACAAAATCTTTTGGAGAAAGTTAGGACCGGTGATATAGATACAAATCGATATATAATCAAAAATAACTTGTTGCTTTATAAGAATGAGGATGGGGATCCACCTAAATTTTTCATACCAAAAGGCTATCGACTCAGTTTATTGCGGTTGTTTCATGACGAAAATTGTCACGTTGGCTACAACAAAACCTTTGACAAAATATCCGAAAACTTTTGGTTTCCTAGTCTTGCTGCTTTTACAAAAAAATATATAAAGCATTGTTTAGTGTGTGTGGAGGGTAAAGGACATTCGGGGCCAAAACAAGGCCTTCTTCACCCTATAAATAAAACTATCCCATTTCACACGTTACATTTAGATTGTACAGGACCATTTAGTGTATCTTCTGAAGGTTATAAACATGTTTTAATAATAGTGGATGGCTTTACCAAATACTGTATGCTCAAACCACTTAAGACGCTTAACGGTCAAGAATTAGTCTCAATCTTGCGAGAGAACTTAACTTTGTTCGGTACACCTACCATGATAGTAACTGACAGAGGCACAAATTTTACATCTGATCACGTACGATCATTTCTTAGAAGTATGCAAATAAATCACCATATGATAGCCACGGGTACTCCTAGAAGCAATGGCCAAGTTGAAAAATATGTTGGTACTATAATTAATATGTTAACCACTACTGTTAATGATTCTTCAGAATGGCCAAGCGTTTTATGGAAAATACAATTATCTCTGAATACTACAATACAAAAATCAACAGGTTTTGCACCAACAAGATTGCTAATTGGTTGCAACGGAAATATACCTCCAATACAGGCTCGCCTAGACGAAGTACAAGATAATGATTCCATTCGAGACATTTATGCTGAAGCTGATAGGGACTTGGCTAGGCAAAGACTTAAGGAAGCTGCAGAAAAGTATAAAAAACGATTTGATAGTAGTCGTAGAAATAATATGGTTTTCAACATAGGTGATATAGTCTATGTAAATCAAAACCACAGAAGACATGACAAATTAAGTCCCAAATTCAAAGGCCCTTACGAAATAATTGATATTTTAGATAATGATAGAATTTCTTTGAAGGGTCTTAACACATTAAGGAATCTTACTGTGGCAAAAGAAAAATTAAGGCTTTGGCCGGGAGAATGGGTCGAACAAAATTCTTCCTTTGAGGAGTCCCCATAGCTTCAGCATCATTAGCCATGATGGATTATTATTTTTGTTATTTATATTAATTATCGTTTATGTTTTTCGATTTTACTTTACGCAATTACTTAATTGTTTTTCTTTTAATTATTGTTTTTGATTGTTGTGAAAAAGGAGTAACTAATGTGATGTTAGACTTAGGAATAATTGTAAGTTGATTATATAATTTGTGTTCAATTAACATTGGATGTTCAAAATTATTAAATGACATAAGCTTATAACAAAACGGTTTTTACATTACTGCTGGTCAGTCCCTGTCCTGATATCAGTCTAGAATTCATTCGCAGCAGATGATAGGACTGGTATGTCAAGGCCAGAGGCTATTGTATGAACTGCTGGTCGGTCACTGCCCTGATATCAGTCTGAAATTCATTCGCAGCAGGTGATAGGACTGGTATGTCAAGGCCAGAGGCTATTGTATGAATTGCTGTTTGGTCACTGCCCTGATATTAGTTTGAAATTCATGTGCAGCAAATGATAGAACTAATATGCCAAGGCCAGAGACTTAAAAAAAAATATATATATACCTATATATATATAATAATAATAATATAAAATAAAAATAAAATATAACTAGTTGGGTACTTCGAGAGCGAAGTACTGGTCAGTCTGGCCGTGATAGATTATTCCAATAATTTAAGTTTGCTTATTACACTAACTTACGTCTATTTCTTTAATTGAACACAAATAAAAACATTCCTATGACAATTATAACTTTGTTTACATATGATACACTACATTCAACAGTTCTTCATCAAAATCTTATCAATATTATTACGAAATCCTGTGATTTTATTGTTTTTTTGTGTATATGACATATTTTACTGTTTTAATGTGACTTATTTATTAATTATGCCGTGTAAGACCAAGTATGTAATCAAACTAATCAATATCAACATATTTTTCTGTATTTTTATATCATTTAATCATAGTTTTATTCAAATATTAAAACTGCAATAGAATCGTACGATGTGACGTAATTTGTTTGTCACCGGCTATAAAAGCCAACGCTTCGCCGTACTCGGCACAACCTTCCGCTACCGTGTGGGTAAGACGTTATCCTCTCCCCATCCTATCCGTGCCGGAGTCCCTCAGGGCTCCGTTATCTCTCCCCTCGCGTTCACGTTGTATACTAGTGACATCCCCAAGAACAAGAAGGTTCAGTTAGCCCTATTTGCCGACGACACGGCAATTTACTACACCGGCCGTTCTATGACTAACATCCGTCGCATCCTCCAAACAGCTGTCGACTCGCTCGGCGCTTGGTTCCGTAAGTGGAGGATTGAGGTTAACCCTGACAAGAGCCAGGCAGTTCTGTATTATAAGGCACGCCTTAAGCGTTCGCCAGGTCCCCCCGTCACTATGTTTGGCAAGCCTATCCCTTGGGAGAAGCAAGCCAAATATCTTGGAGTTATTCTTGACGACCATCTGTCATTCAAGGCTCATATCAAAGCAGCTCGTGACCGAGCTGCCTTTGCTATGGGCCGACTCCATTTCATGATCACTAGGAAGAGCAAATTGTCACTCAAGTGCAAGTTGCGTCTTTACAGCGCAGTCATCCGTCCCATCATGACATACGCTTGTATCGTATTCGCTCATGCCCACCCGCGTCATATCCACACGATGCAGACCTTGCAGAACCGATTCCTCCGTAAGATCACCGGTGCCCCCCCGTACGTCCGTAACGACAGTCTACACGTAGACCTTAGAATCCCTACCGTTAAGCAGTTCATGAAACGCCTGTCCAAGCGTTACTTCGACACTGCCATCAAACATAGGAACCCCCTAATCGCATCGGCCGCCCGGTACGACCCATCGCGTATTAGTTCAGTCCAACGTCCGCGTCACACCTTAGTCACCCCCGACGATCCGATCACTATCTTGCAAGAGAGTAGGAAAGATACCAGTACAGTTCGTAGATTGTACAAATACAAACCGAAAACCTTCCGACCTCGCCGCCGAGGTCCGGCGCGTAATCCCAATTCAATCCCTCCCCGACCCTTGCCTGAGCCAGCCCGCGATGCTGAGCCTTTAGCAATAAAACAGTCCCTAAATAAAGACAATCAGATCCAGCCTGTCCCTTTGCTGCCCCCAGCGACGCCCTAAGCCGAGGTCCGTACCCCACAGGGGGTGCCCTTAGAGCGCTGTCGCTTAGTTTTTAGTCATTTTTGCCCTGGCTGGAGGCCTTAAATTCAAGGCATCCACAGGACTTGCCCGGTTAAGCAGAAGCCAGTCTTCGTAGACTGAACTGCGAGATGCCCTATCCAAAAAAAAAAAAAAAAAAAAAAAAAAAAAAAAGTACTCGGCACATTCGCTCCGGAGCAGTCACACCGAACGGACCTAAGTTAAGTAACCTGATGTTTAGTAAATATTCTCTAATTTTCTAGTATATGTTTTTTTATGTATGATTTATATATAAATTTGTCATGTTATGTATACTGCAAGTATATAATATGTCAATGTCTATAAAATAAATTATTAGACTAATCTGTTTACGATTGTTTATATTCTTTACAAATAAATACCCACCGAATAACTAATTCCAGTCTTTTTTTATAAATACCTGAAATTTGATAATTCATAAATTCTCTGTCCCTATGTACGTCTATTATTTTTAGCAATTTTAAATATATTTTTCTCACACATGCATGCTGCATGCTTGCTGCATGCTTACTGCATGCTTGCTGCATGCTTGCTGCATGCTTGCTGCGTGCTTGCTGCATGCTTGCTGCATGCTTGCTGGCGTTGTTGCTCGTTTGCTGCATGCTTGCTGCTCGCTTGCTGCATGCTTTCTAAATGCCTGCTGCTTGCTTGCTCCTTTCTTACTGCTTGCTTGTTGCATGCATGGAGTAAGCCTGTTTGCATGTTATGAAAAAAATATGCAGTTTCTTAATTTTTTCTTAAAAAAGAGTAATAAAAAAATACTAGCCTGTAAATTATTTTGTTGAAAAGTGATTTGTCCAAACGTATCTAAGTAAAAAATGAAAAATTTATAAATGAATAAATATCATCTGATGCATTTGATAAAAGAAGTATTTGCCAAATAAAAGTTTGTAAAACGAATATTTTTAAAATAAAACATTTGTGGATTATGTTGTTTGCGAAATAAATAGTATACGAAACGTTGGTTGTAAAATGAAAATTTGTCAATAGACTTTTGGCAAAACATTAGTGAACCAATCTATTTGTGGTGGTTCAAACTTCGTTTGTAATACTGTTAGAATAAAGTTTTAATGAGCTTGCACTACAAAGTGGTTGTTACGTCAGTCACTGCGGGCCGAATTGTGCGAAATGTGGTTTCGATCGATTTACAAAAAATCTATTGATTGGATTAAAAAAAAAAACACTATGATGCTTGTAGAATTATTTGCCAAAAAATCAGAATGCTCGCATGTATTTTAGTTTGGTTTTTACTCGTTAAAAGAAATTTTAGAGATAAGTTCGAGATTTTTTTATCGAGGAAAATTATTTGTATTATGTTTTCAAAACACTCTCATACATAGTAATATATCCTGTAGATTTTTTTTCTGGGTTTGTTTATTGCAATGAATCATATACTTTCAGGCATTATCAAACTCGTGTTTAGCTCTTGTAGTCGCCATAATGAAAGAATTTTCCAGTTCTCACAGCAGTTTCGAAGATAACTCCCTACATACAAACCTACTAACTTTACCTCTTTAAATATTAGTGTAGATTGCGGCTCTTCATCTAATTATAATTTTATTCATGCTAATTATTTCTCGAGTTGCACGAAGGATTTAGTCTTGAATAGAATTAGATAAAACTTTTGATGCAGTGGAGCATTATTATTTATATTTCGCGAAATCTCCCACTTGCAGGTCTGTGGCGCAGGTTCTTCCCTTCGTCTTCCTCGGCAGTAGCGTGGGCAGGTATTCTCGCAGCCAACGTTGCCAGAAGTGATCGGCAAGTCGCTGCGTCGTCTTCCAGGTGTGTTTGCCCACGAGCTCGTCGTTTTGGAAGCTGCCGACTCTTGTTGCGCCGCAGGATCGCCCGATGAGGAAGTGGTTTGGAGTGAGTGCTTCTTCTTCAAGGTCCTCGGAGAGATGAGTGAGAGGCCGAGAATTGACTATGTGCTCGGCCTCCAGCAGGAGGGTATGTAATACTTCCTCCCTCGAATGTTTTTCGTTGAGTGTGGCGTCTAGTGCTGTTTTAATTGATCGCACCAAACGTTCCCATGCACCGCCCATGTTAGGTGCACCAGGAGGGATGAACTTCCACTGCACGCCGATCTTCTCTGCTTCTAAGGTAAGAGTCTCTTGGTTCATGGTGTCTAGTGTCTCTTGCAGCTCTTTGTTAGCACCGACGAAGTTAGTCCCGTTGTCACTGTAGATTGTCTTTGGCATTCCTCTTCTTGCAGCGAATCGTCGTAGCGCCATGATCATGCTGTCGGTGGAGAGGGAGGGAGTGAGCTCGATGTGTACAGCCCGTGTTGTTAGGCATGTGAATAGGGCCCCCCATCTCTTCTCTTGACGCCTTGCTACTGTGATGACCATGGGGCCGAAATAATCGACTCCAGTGCACGTGAAGGGAGGTTTTCCGTGCATCAATCTTTCAACAGGTAAGTTCCCCGTCGGTAGCTCTTGAGGTTTACCTTTCTTCGTCTTGCACCACTGACATTGATGTTGAACAGCCTTGATAGCTGAACTCAGCCCTAGTATCCAGAAGCGCTGTCTTAACTCGTTCATCACTATCGCGTGATTGCCGTGATTAAAACGGCGGTGAAATTCTTCTATGATGAGTCGCGCAGTTTTATCTTTGCTGTCGAGCACGATGGGTCGCTTGTAGTCTCTGGTCACGCCCTGTATCGCGTCGATTCTTCCTTTCATTCGCAGGAGACCTTCTTCTAATATTATATCGAGTTTCTTTAGCTTGCTGCTGGCTTCTATCTGTTTTCCTTGTTGTATACTTTTGATATCTTCTTTGAAGCTTCTTTCTTGACTTCTTTGTAGCAGAAGAGTTTCAGCTCGTTGAAGCAGGTCTTCGTCTATGGTTATGCATCTTCTTTCTGGTGTTTTTGAAGGTCGGTGTCGCTTCTCCATCACCTTCTTTTTTCCTTTCGTCGGCTTCCAGTCAGGATCTTCTCTGCTGGCGTGGACCTTTTCTCTCGTTCTGCAGCGTTGTAGGAACTGCAGTACCCTTGCTGTGGCTCGCCAAAGTCTCTTCCAGGAGGAGAACCGTTCAGGATCTGGTGTTGGATGCGTGATTCGTGCTGTTGTCACGACGTCCATAGCTTTTTCTTCACCGGTGGTTTCTTTCTTGAAAGTTCTTGCCGCGGGCCAGTATTCTTCCGTTTTTCTCAGGAACTCTGGTCCAGCATACCATCGATGATTGCAGCTAAAATGTTCGGGGACGTCGCGTGTCGCGTCGTCGGCAGGGTTCTGCGCCGTGGGCACCCATCTCCATTCCTGTGGTTTGGTGAGATCTTCTATTTCCGCCAAACGATGAGCCACGAACGTTTTGAAAGTTCGGGGGTCAGTCTTAATCCAAGATAGTACGATGCTGGAGTCTGTCCAAAACGTCTTCTTTGCTATCTTCAGGTCTATTTCTTCCGCCACTGAGTGTGCTATTCTGCTTCCTAGGAGGGCTGCTTGCAGTTCAAGTCGCGGGATCGATACTGGCTTCAGTGGAGTGACTCTTACTTTCGCCGCCACCAAGCTGACGTGGTAAGTTCCATCTTGATCTTCTGTCCTCCAATATACAGCCGCTGCATACGCTGCTTCACTCGCATCTGTGAACGTGTGCAGCTCCCCCTCGGTGCGATGTGGCGCCAGACACCTTGGAATCTGAAGGTCCTGGAGCAGCTTCATCTTCTCCAGGTAGGTTTTCCAATCTTCGTACTCTTTATTTTCTATCTCTTCATCCCAGCCGACGCCGCTTCTCCATATGTTCTGCAGCAGCTTCTTGCCCTGGACGAGGACTGGCGATGCTAGACCCAGCGGGTCGAATGTTGACATAACTGCGCTGGTAACTTCCCTTTTTGTAGGTATCTTGAAACCGTTGGCTATTTCTTCAGGCGTATTACGTAAGTTTGCCCGGAAGCCGATGGAATCCCTTTCCGTGAACCAGCGTAATCCCAGTGTCTTTTCTTCTTTTTCACCAAGATTTACTTCTATTTTCTCTGTTGTTTCAGTCTTCACGCCTTGTAGTAACTTAGGTTGATTCGATGCCCAACCCCTGAGTTCGAAGCCTGCCTTCTTGTGTATGAAGTCTACTTGTGCTATTATCTTCTTGAAGTCTTCTTCGGAGTGAAAACTATGTAGATAGTCGTCCATGTAGTGGTTCAGTTCGACAGCCCTTGTAGCCTCTGGATATTGTTCCTTGTAGTCCGCTGCGTTTCGGTTCTTTACGTATATTGCTGTGCTTGGAGATGAGGTTGCGCCGAAGATAACTGATGTCATCCTATACTCTTTCGGCAGCACGTCGCGACGGTCCCCACGCCACAGGAACCTCAGGCTATCTCTATCTTCTGGCCTGATGCGAACTTGCAGGAACATTTCTTTGATGTCGGCTGCCACTGCTAACGGACCTTGTCGAAACCTCAATAGTACGCCGAAGAGTGACTGCAGTAGATCTGGCCCTGGTAGCAGAGCGTCGTTGAGACTTTTTCCTTTTGATTTGGCTGCAGCGTCGAAGACGATTCTTATTTTCTTCTTCAATGGATGTACCACAGAGAAGTGAGGGAGGTACCACTTCTTCTTGGAGTCTTCTTGTCCAATTGGTGCTTCTTCTGCATACTTGCTGTCGATTAGATGCTGGATCTGTTTGTTGTACTCTGCTTTCAACTGAGGATCTTTGTCGATCTTCTTTTCTATGTTGGTCAGTCGGTTTCTTGCAGACGTGTAGCTCTCTGGCATTTGTTCATCTTCGTTTTTCCACAGAAGTCCGGCTTCAAATCGTCCATCTTCTAATCTTCTGCAGGTTTTCTCCAGGATGGTGAGTGCTCTTCCTTCTGAGTCTGTAGTGGGTCTTCTTGGTTGCACACCGAGTGCCTCGATCGCGAAGTGATCCTTGATAGCTTGATGCATCTCTTCTTCTGGCGTGTTGATGTGTAGACACGTGTTTAGGAAGTGTACTACTTTCACACCTCCGGCGTCTGACCCGTGGAGTACCCATCCCAGCCCCGTTCTTGAAGCTACTGGTTCTCCTGGTTTCCCTCTTCTTACTTCTTGTGTCACAATCAGCTCCCAGTTGTCTTGACCGATGAGTAGCTGAGGTGACTCCCCTTCATAATATAGAGAGTCGGCGATCTTCTTTAAATGTTGACATTCTTCTATTCTTTTCTTCTCTAGGAACTGTGGTGCAAGCTTCAACTCGTCGATTGTGCGAACTCTTCTCAGGATCTTCTTGTCGCTCTGATGAACCCCTTTGACTGTGAGGTCCAGCGTTCGAGAGTTCTTCTTCCTTAGTAGCCTGCCCCCTACTGTTTCGATGACCAGTTCTTCTTTATTTCCTTGAGCGCCGACTTCTTGTGCCACTTTTTCGTCTAGGAGTGACACTGTTGACCCTTCATCCATAAGGGCCAATATCTTCTTTGATCCTTTTGCCCCGAAGACTTCTACAGGAACTATCTTCAGGTATGCCCTTGCGTTGTTGACTGCATTCACTGATGCTGTAACGGTCGCTACTTCTTGTGGTGCTTCCGTCTTTTCCCCCGAGGTCTTGTCTTCTGGTTCCACGTGCAGCAGGTGATGATGCCACCTTTTGCATTCTTTGCACGGCGGCTTCCTGCAGCTCTCCTTCCGATGTTTTCCTTGTAGACATTTGAAGCAGACGTGACTCTTCTTTACTATTGCCCAGCGATCTTGTACCGACGTCTTCTGGAACTTTGGACATTCGACGAGGAAGTGTTCGCCCTCACATACAGGGCAAGTCTTCTCTTGTTGTTTTGAATCTCTTCCCCTGGTGTCCTTTTCTTTGGAGTCTTTTTCTTTCGTAGAATGTGTTGCTTGTCGAGTGTTTCTTCGAGGTGCACTCTTCTCTTCTGATGTTGCGAAGGCTCCACACTTGTCCGCTTCTATGTTCAGGAACCTGGACACCAGTGTCAGGTCGGAGAACTCGCCTTCTTCTGATGCAGCAGTGAAGTCGTACCACCGGAACTTGAGGATTGTTGGTATCTTCTCGATAATTTGTTTGACCATTTCAGGTGAATGCAGGTACTGAGGTTTCTTTAACCCCTTGATGGATGCCACGCTGTTGTTGATCTGACTTGCGAAGACACATATGTCCCTTGGATTTTCAGATATCTTCGGTAGTGCCTTGATCTTGTCCAGCTCGGCCAGCACCAGCGCATCAGGTCTTCCATATCTTCTTCTAAGGGCTTGCATCACTTCCACCGGAGAGGCTTCGGAGTACAGCAGACTCTTGATAGCTTCTCTTGCGTTGCCCTTCAATGCTCTTCTTAGTCGAGCCATATTTTGAACTTCGTTGAATATAGGTGCTGTATCTTCATAGACGACTTTGAAGGCTAACCACTCGCTGCTGTTGCCGTCGAAATAGGGTAACTCGTGGATGTACTTCGGTTGTGCCACTGGCCCTCCTCTTGTGGTGAAGGCTTCTTTCAATGCCGATGCTAGAGCTTGAATTTCAATCGTAGCTCCATTCGTTGAAGAGTTCTCTTCTGGCTTCACTTTTTGGGATTCCGGTGGCTGCTGACCTCGTAGCTCTGGTTGTTCTTTGTTGCCTTCGCCTAATACAGATTTCTCGATCCAGTTCTGCACCTGTGCTGTTCTGTCTACCTGGTCTCCATCCACGGAGTCCTCTTCTTCACACTGTGCCAGCTCCAATCTGACACGAGCTAGGTTCGCCGCAGCCCGTGCTTGCTTCAGCTCCAGGCGTGCTAATTCTTCTCTGGCTTCCAGCTCCCGTCTTCTGGCCGAGGAACTTGTGGTCTTCGTAGACCTGGCGCGACGACTGACCCCCAACGGCTTCAGGGTCACGTCTAAATCGCGAACCCCTTGTTCCGGGACATCTTCTGGGATCTTCTCGGTCGTCTTCTTCTGGGCGGTGTCTTCCTTCTTGCTCTTCTCTGACTCCGCTGTGGTCGTGGTCGCAGTCGCAACTGTGTTCTCCGTCGTGGTAGTCTCTGTGGCCGTGGTTCCCGAAGAAGTGTTCGTGTTTGAAGTAGCTGCTGTTCCTGATGACGCGGATGCTGACGTGACCCCTTCTGACCCCGACGTTTCTTCTGTCGTGTCCCTTTCGGAAGGACGTGACTCGGGGCGGGAGGAGGCATCCTTCTGCTTCCTAGTTACTGGCATCTTGAATGAAATCTTCTGTTTCTTCTGAACTCTTCTGTCTTCTTGCAGGGATCCGTCGCTCGAAGGACCAACTGTTTCGGCTACCTGACCCAGGAGTCAAGGTACCTGGGACAATCTCCCACTAGTAGACGGGCGCTCCTTGCGGAGTAGGCTGGTGACGCTCGCCTCCACGCACCCCTGAATGCGTAAGGGGGGGGGGGGTACCGGCGACCTCGTAGACTATCTCGGAGACCTCGGGGGAAGAGGGGGCAGGCAGGATCAATAAATGAAACCCGGAATTTCTTCTAGTCGGCTGGTTCCCTAGGTTTCGGCTTTTCTTGCTTGTCCTTTTCTTGTTTCTTCCTCGATGGCTGGGCTGCGACTGACGATCGTTCGCCGTTGTTCGCGTCTTATATACGGCCCTGTCCGCCCATAGCGAGAGCCGCGATTTTTAAGCCCAATTTCGCGTTTGTTTTCGCGAAAGCCGAAACCTTTGGAGCCCCATATTTTATTTATTTATTAAAATAACCCTTATAATATATACATTTTTAAATAGCTTATTATCTATATTACCTTATGACATAACAATATTACACCTTACATTAATTACAAAAAATATTCTAGAACAAAAACTATAAACATTACAATGGACACAATTTTCACTATCTACTTTTCCTTATATTTTCTAAACCACTGGACCGATTTGCGTTATTTTTGCATGGATATCGGTTTTAGACCAAGTCCAACCTTTCTACACTAATTTAAAAGTTCTATCTTAATAAACAAAAAATCACTTTTTCAAATTACGTAATTATGAGACAAAAATCCTAATTTGCAGTTTTCTATGTCTTATTGGATTTTAAAACTGGGATCATGACATTTTCTCATAATTCTATGATGATTCTAATTAGATTCCGTTAAAATATTTACTTATTTTCAACATTAATTTTCATCACAAGTTTTTTCAAAACAAACAATACTAATTCCCTACTAAAACGACTCACGATGCATTATGCGTACGTCCACTACTTGCACCCTGGTGTGGAGATAGGGTCTCGTCGCCGACAGTGCTGATGGATGGATTAAATAGTACGGGGTACGTGGAGGTATTTAAAGTAAAAATCTTACAATAAAACCTGTATGTAAAAAAAAAACTGGTCAAAAAGTTGTAACTTTGACCCCCAATATCTCCGTAACTAAAAGGTTCCCAGGTATGGTGTTGACAAAAAAATAATCGGAATGACGGGGAAAACAAGTGCCTTTCGGCTCCGTAAAGAGGTGTTTTACACTCTTTACGTATATTCAGAATTTAAGTCTTGCTATTAATGGTAGATGGGAACCAGAAAGAATAAAAAACCTTAATAGACATAAATTGATAGTTGATACATAATTTGAGATCTAAAAAGTCTGTGAACCCAGTCTTTTTAATCACAGTAATAGTAAGTAGTAAAGGAGTATGCTGTGAAGTTGAGATGAAGTATGATAAAATACCGATGATTATGATGAGATATCTTTAAAACAAAGTTCATCAGTCTCTTCTAGATATTGCAGAAATTGCTTCTAACTATGTAGGGTAACAACCTATAATGAGGACAAAGCATTCTGATTCTGATGAACACAAATTCACCTATTATTCATTAATATTAGTCTCCATACCGCTCATAATTAATACACCTCCGCTGCGCTGTTTGAAGCTTGCAACCCAGTGGTCGCATGACCAAAGACGCATTATGACGATAAATCCTATATAATATTATAAATGTGAACGTAAGTTTGTTTGTTACGCATTCACGCAAAAACTACTCAACCGATCATCATGAAACTTGTACTTGTACTTGTACACGTATTCTTGGAGGTATTAGAAGTAACATAGGATACTTTTTATAAAAAAAAATAGCAACAGGATCCGCGTACGAAGTCGCGGGCAGAAGCTAGTTAAGAAATAAAAAAGAAAAAATACTCACAATGAACGAATGAAATTTCTATTTAACGTATTCCATTCACTCAGTCCAAGCTTTCATGTTTCAATATTTAAACATCTTCTATTACACTTTTCTCTACAACACACAATACATGTTGCTTTTGTTTCCAGAATGCAAGTAAAGTAATTAATTCTAGTGTAAGTTAATACAGACGTAATTATTTTCTAATTAACGCTGTTGTTCACTGCAGCCGAAATTGCTTTGTGAATTGGAGAAAGGATAGTAGATTCATTATTTTGATGCAAGTTAATGTATTAATTTAAAATTGAACTTATATTAAACTAAGTAATGCCCGCGGCTTCACCCGCGTACAAATTATATACAAAAACCTTTCTCAAGAACCACTCTATCTATTGGTGAAAACAACATGAAAATCGGTGCTGTAGTTTATGAGTTTATCGCGAACAGACGTGGCGGAGGACTTTATAATATGTAGTGAAAGTGCGCGTGAAATAGGTCTAATAAACAAAGATGACAGAGAAGTTAGAGTTCATAATTGAAACATTCTTAATTCCAGAAATGAATGTCGGCCCTGTTAGGATTTCAGGAAGCATTGGGAATCCTGTCATACAAAAACTTTAAAGTCGAAAAAAAAGTCGATCGAAAATCAATAAAAATCAAAGCATATAATTTTCAAGTCACTTTTGAAAGTCAAAGACGAAAGGACGAATCTACAGTCTAGCACATTCATTATGAAGGCAGTAGCTTTTATCAATGATTTCTCCAAGAAAAGCTTTTCTACAACAAACCACATTTGTCTTTCTACGAAACTAAGACAAAGAAACCCCTACGTACTACAGCAAGCTCAAAAACATCTCCAGATATACAATAATCTTATTGAACGAACCAAGTAATCCCTTAATGCAATATTTTATGTAATCTATTCCACAGTCCAATATTTGTTCGCCAAGTTTGTTCTTACGAATGCGCCACAAAAAGATGTGTACAGAAGGCTGGCTTTATTATAAAACTAGCACCGTACGCAGAATCGCCCTCGTGGTACCTGGATAAAAAGTAGTCTATGTCCATCTGGAATAACCTTCAAATCGTGAAAAAGTTTTTCAAATAGATGCCGTGGTGGGTAAGATACAGATAGGTTACTGTCTTATACGTTACGGTCTTCAGTTTATACGTCATTCAGCTGTTGAAGGAGCTTGGAAGCACTGGTGTCGGATGCTCTATTGATGGTAAAATTGACAATAGTTCAAGCTATGCTAATGACGTGGTGCTGCTGAGTCCCTCGATTGATGCTCTCAGACAACACACAGGAGACCATGGGCCATGACCATGTCCGGAAAAGTGAGGTCATGGTGTGTCGTGTGGGTTCCAGAAAACCAGCGACAGTTCTTCCTGTGCACTTGTATGGGGTGGCTCTTAAAATAGTGTCACGTTTCAGATATTTTGGGCACATTTTTACTGAGAGCCTGTCTGATGACGAGAATATAGAAAGAGAGCGAAGCGTTGTCGGTTCGATGTAGTATGCTCGTCCACAGGTTTGCAAGGTGTTCTAAAGACGTGAAAATTACGCTGCAGCCTGTGGGTCAGAAATACGCAGAGAGCCTACAACGCTCCGTGTCCAGTACAACAATGCTTTCCGGGTGCTGGCGGGGTTTCCGCGGTTCTATAGTGCTTCGGGTATGTTTGCCGAGGCTCGCATAGACAGTTTTAAGGCTGTCATGTGCAAAAGAACGGCATCCCTAATGCGTAGGGTACGTGGAGGCTCCAACAGCATCCTGAAGGTTATTGAGGAGAGGCCAGACTGCCCTTTTCTGATGCACTGGTTGGCATATAGCTGCCGGCCCGGTGCTGAGAAAAGATATTTAAATTAGTTTGTTTTTGTTTCCTCTTGTAGTTAGGTTTAAAGTAAATTAAATTGAGATTAAATTAAATTTGATTAAATATATTGAAATTAATTAAATAGATTAAATTAATTGGATTTTACTAAATTAGGTTAAAGTGTATTAATTAATTAATTTGGACTGTCCAATTGGTGTCGAGTCTCATACGATTTCATTTGTTGTACAGAGCCAGCCTTCTGTATGGTACAATTTTGTGACTGCGCTCTGCTCGCTTGGCAGAAGTACATAGTAAATACATAAATGTATTAGGTACATAAAGGAAATAGAAACGTTTAGGTAATGAACCGAATTAATTGAAGCTACTAATTAAAATTAAACTAGTGTGGAAATTAAACGATTGTGTTTGTGAAAGGCGAAGTTTTGCTAGAGAATTATGTGATACTAGCTTTTCCCTGAAGCATCGCCCGCGTAGAGTTCGGTAATTATCCCACGGGATCGTGCTACTGGGATAAAAAGTATCCTTTGTGTTAATCCAGGTTATAAACTATCTGTGTACAAAATGTCATCCAAATATATTCAGTAGTTTTGGGTGAAAGAGGAATAAGAATAAGAATAATTTATTTGCTTAAAATACAGGTGTTACCAGTTGTTAAAGTAGGTGGTTTAGGCACAAACCATATTTTGCCTTTTTAGGGCTTGCAAATATAATTTTACGTTATTTAAAAATGCGTATTTATGAAGTATTTCAATTTCAGCTTATTAAAAGTAAAGTAAAATAATTATTAAATAAAAATAAAATAGAAAAAAAAGGAACTTTAACACATATTGCACAATGAAACTATTACCTGTATCTTAAAATAGAAAAAAAAATATCTTAGGAACATCCATTCATCAATCCATCCTCACAAGGTTTCGCATTTATGATATTAGTAGGACATATTGTTAATTTCGAATAGAAAAAAATCACAATAAAGAAAACAGAAAAAGTTTTCTGCTAAACCTTCCAGGGATAACAAGCGCTATAATATATTAAGTAAATATTAAAAGTCTATATAAAATAAATTTAGCAATGCTGCAGGCCATAGAACCTTTCCAAGTAATAGTTAAATAAAATACCCAATTGAAGATACAATTATTTGCAAAAAAAAAAACTAAGAATTATTGGCAATTTCTTGTTTAATGATCTGGAAGCCTAGGTCTTTATTCTCAGGACTCGTTCTTTGAATTGATAAAGCCTAATCGTGGTTCATGGTTCGTCGGTTCAACCTACGTTTTAACATAAAATAGGGGCACGATTTTTATTTTAAAGAAAAATCTCGAAAGTTCAATGTACTATTATTTAGTAGTAAGTAGGTAAATATGTAATAAGGTTAATATTTATATAAAAAATCTGAATTACCTACTATTTCAGAATGAGAAGATTATTTGAACATTTCCGCAGTAAAGGGTAGATGACAAAAAAATATAATTGATCCGTCAGTTAGATTATCAAAATAATAACACTTGATCCGTATTTTTTCTTTTCTTACAACGACGCTTTTAATATTCTCATTATATCACACCTTGGTATTATAGTTTTTAGTGTGAGTTTTGATGTGCTTTATCTTTGACAATATTCACTGATTTACAAAAACATAAAATACGTGTCCATTTTTAGGGTTCCGTAGCCAAATGGCAAAAACGGAACCCTTATAGATTCGTCATGTCTGTCTGTCGGTCTGTCTGTCCGTCCGTATGTCACAGCCGCTTTTTTCCGAAACTATAAGAACTATGCTGTTGAAACTTGGTAAGTAGATGTATTTTGTGAACAGCCTTAAGATTTTCACACAAAAATAGAAAAAAACTATAAATTTTGGGGGTTCCCCATACTGCAACTGAAAGTCAATTTTTTTTTTTGTCAGACCCATACGTGTGGCGTTATCTATGGATAGGTCTTTAATTATGATATTCAGATTTCTAACATCATATTTTTCTAAACTTTTAATAGTTTGTGCAAGAGACACTTCCAAAGTGGTAAAATGTGGGTCCCCCCCCCCCTGTAACTTCTAAAATAAAAGAATGATAAAACTGAAAAAAGCATATGATGTACATTACCATATAAACTTCTACCGAAAATTGGTTTGAACGAGATCTAGTAAGCAGTATTTTTTTTAATACGTCTTAAATCGTAAACAGCAATTTTCCTTTCATTCAATCTGCTACGGAACCCTTCATGGGCGAGTCCGACTCGCACTTGGCCCGTTTTTTTTACAATACTCTAACTGACAGATTAAATAGATTTGATTTTTTTGATACTGTCGTCATGCATAATCTCGAGTTCTGTACGGAAAAATACCATCACTCATTTCAGTTTTAAGTTATTTTCTGGAAAAAAAAAGTCCAAGCATTGGTCTACAAAACTCCAAAATAACTGGTGAGCCTAAGCCCAGCGCGAAAGAATACCATATCACTGGTCGGTGTCATAGGAAATCATGATGAGAAAGTTAGGCGCGGGTCATATACAAGAGGCGTATGGTGGTGGCGCGGCGCTGGCGAGGTGGTGGCGTGGCGCCACTTCTTTGATATTTCATACAAAATGTATAGAAGAGGTGTGGCGCGACACAAACTGAGATGGCGTGGCGCTGGTGTGGCGCTGGTGCGGCGCGGGCGCCACTTCCTCGCCATCCGCGCACCCGCAATTAGCAGTGGCATGCACAGGGCGGGAACAAGATAACGAAAATACGTAACAATTTAGACTTTAAAGACTAGAATGCGCCCGCGCTACGCCATTCTGGCGCCATTAGCGCACCTGTTCTGCGCTGCGCCGCGCCACCGCTATACGCCATACGCCACTCGTGTTTGTCCCGCGTCTTTTGTTGGAATAGCCTTACCACTGCTTATTAATACAATAGTTTATGAGGAGGTAAAGATAGATATTTTATTTGGTACTTTTTCACGAAAACTACTAAACGGCTTTGGATGCAAATAAGCACACATATGAATACACGAAGGCAAAGACGCAGCAAATATTTAATCTATGATATTTGCTTTAAACATCTCCAAGACCCCGTATTTTTCAATACATCTATGAGCACAATGAGTACACACTCAAATTGAGTTTTATCGTAAAACGTTATTGTTCACCCCAAAAAAAAGTCGTTTCCCAGAACGAACTAACTTTCCTCTGGCAGGTCTGCTGGAAGAAATTTCTTTTGAAATAAGCAGTACATTGTGTAAATAAATAGATAAACAGAACACAGTACAACACAAGAAAATTAACCAAAAAACCATACACGCCGTCATACTTGCGACCAGACAATACAACATACAAAATGATAAACGGCGTCCACAACACGAAATATTAATGTCATCAGTCCAACTCCACTTACATTCAGTAAGCTTTGCATTCCCTAGAGAACTGCCGGCTGCAGGATTAATACTATTCGTACATTTATGCAGTTACAACTGTATTAAAACTTCTCTGGTTATGTGTATAGGAATGTAGAAATGAGCTTGGGATTTGAAAACGTTGATTAAACTGTATTAAGTAATTTATGAGTAATTGGTCCACATACAGAACATGGTCTGCATGTAGAATGGTCTACAACATATCTACAACTAAGGTCCATGTTCACCGAAAAGATAACGATCTGATTATTTAAAAACAGCTGTCACTGTGACATGTTCCAATACGAAAATGTGTTTTAAACAGCTGTTTTAGATAATCAGACCGTCATCTTTTTGATGAACATGGACCTTAGTAAATTCAATAGCATTTTGTAGGGTGTAAACAGAATCTTCACAATGCCGTCTACCAAGCATTCTGCTCAACAAACTAGGTGACCAAACACATCAAAAATTCTGATAAATGGCTTTTTTTCGGGTATAAAATCACGGTTTACGGTCCAACTCAACGTACCGCAATCAAAACATTGTACTGGAGGATGGATTGAATAGTACGGGGGTTGTGAAGGTGTTTAAAGTAAAAATCTTACATCAAAAAAATTTAAAATTTTGGACTTTGACCCCAATATCCGCAACTAGAAGGTTCTCAGGTATGGTCTAGAACAAAAAAAATATCGCAATGACTGGGAGATAAGTGCCTGTCAATTGTTACAAAATAATCTATGTACATATATTACGTATAAAAGACTCTGCGACTGTACTAAATTAAAACGTATTATCAGACCTCTTACTTTATTTAAACTCAGTATTAGTATGGGCTAGTAACAAAGTAAATTAATCACTTTCACCAGTAACAAACTGAAACTCAAATCAAATAAATATTCAGAGACAATCATTGTTTTACAACCACTTTCCCATACATATGAAACAAATCACTAAAAACAAATACACCCTCATGCCAATCAAACACAAAATACACAAACAAATCATGGAAACACGGTATAAACACACATTTGCGTCATCCTAACACGCAAAATCGCTACTAAAATGTGTGTGCCAATACAAACAAGGCCCCCATTCTCTAAGCCATCGAAATAACATCACAAAAAGCAATTACTTGGTATATCGAACATGTACAATAAACACGCGCGGCTATTGCCCTGACTCCGCAGACGTAGCGAGTGGAATCAGCTTTTAGAGCAGTATGGAAATAAAGGACAGCGGGCATTCGATAGCTTGTCGATTGGGTATGGTAAAGTTGGTCATATTTAGCTTTTATGCTACCGAGGAGCTCTTGGCACAACAATAAAAGCCGCTCGGGTCGATCGTTAGGTTAAGCCGTGCTTGCCAAGGTTGGTCTGTGGATAGGTGACCACCCTTAAATACCGAGTTTCCTCCGTGCCTCGGAAAGCACGTTAAGCTGTTGGTCCCGGCTGTCATTTGTCAAATCAAATATCAAATCAAATCATAATTTATTTGTTAACATAGGTAAAAAAGTACAGATCTTAATGCATGCAAATAAATTGAATAGGTACATATTAATGTCCATTTTAGACAGTCGTTACAGGTAGTCAGTCCCAGTATTAACTGGGTTGTGCAGATAAAAAAGAAAAGATAAGATTTATTTATTTCTGAGTATTTATGGTACATTAAGATCTTAAAATTAGTCAGTTTCACATTCAGCAGTCGCTTCATGTAAAATACTGGTATTCAGCTGCATCCGTTTAGACTCAAAATCAAAACATTTTATTTCACATAGGCCTAGATGGGCACTTATAAAACGTCGAAAAAGGTTCCGACTGGAAGCCGACCCCAACATAGTTGGGTAAAGGCGTGGCAGATGATTTAGCTTATAAGCTATAATTGTGTTATTTAATCATGTAAGTATTACTTCTCGATCAAGGTGGCCCTAGAAAAGAGTTTGTCTAACGATTTGGGTGGAGGCTTTTGCCCAGCAGTGAAACAGTACAAGCTAATAAAAAAAAATATAACTCTAAGGCTGAGGCTACATTA
Source organism: Xestia ashworthii (assembly GCA_950022955.1). NCBI lineage: Eukaryota > Metazoa > Arthropoda > Insecta > Lepidoptera > Noctuidae > Xestia > Xestia ashworthii. The sequence goes on along the minus strand of OX465558.1, from coordinate 23,127,020 downwards.
GGCCGCGACGCGACCTGCGACACATGAGCGATTAAAACAAGTAGATTAATGCTCACGTATATGGCTACACTGTGCATCAAATATTACTAACGATCTTTGATTTCTTTATGCGATCGGAACAACATTACTGTAATCACAGTATCGGCTACACCAACATAGCGAAATTGGAGCGAATTTATTAGAAAATACGCCGGAATCTCGCTTGTAATGTAGCCATACCATGTTTTTCTCGTTTCGTTCTTCCAGTCGCATCGCAAATCGCTGCCTAGTGTAGCCTCAGCCTAAGGCGATTGTCACACTGCGAAACTCGTGCGCGCGGACCAGCGGTATTCATCGCCTCTCCGCGCGGCGCGGTACCCTGCTTAAGCATTTGCTTCCCCGCCTCCCCCCGACAGCGCAGAAACGCAGTGTTGTATGAAGATTGCCTAAGTAAGTGTTTAAATTACGGATATTTAAAACCTCTCGTTAGTACAGACAGAAGAGTGTTGCTGCTTAGTGCTTGCCCAAATAACCAATGCGAATCAAAAAGACGGGTTTTTGATTCGCATTGATTATTTGGGCAAGCACCTAAAACTCACCCAAAATCATGTAGTTTGTGCTTGATAATCATATAGGTTCCTACATTGATAAAACCAACTTGCACTGGACCTACTGTCCCATTAGTGGGAAGGTTACGGTGATGGTATGGCAAAATATCAAGGCTCAAATCTATCAGATTATCAGCATAAATACCCGTCTAAATAACTTACAACGTCCCAAATATTAACGTAACATATCGCCCTCATTACCACGCTCTCAGAATTTCCCTGATAAATATATAACGTTTGGTATCGTAAAATTAATAATATCGCCATATTATGCACATAACAATTAATGCTAACGGCAGGCGGTAGACTGGATTTTAATTGCAATTCACTCGCCTCTGACGGCTGGGGAACTACGTGAAGGGGAATGAGAAGATCCACTTCGTGCACTTGAATATACTTAGAACTATACACGGTGTTTTAAGCACATCGTGAATCTGTTGCACAAATTTTACCAAGGCTTCAATGCATAGTTCTATACTTCTCTGGGTAGAAACAGAGAAGGAAAACATAGTAAACATCGAAACAGAGAAGGAAAACTTCGTAAAGAAACTTAGAACCGAATATCCTAGAACCAAAAAGGCGAGGACATGCCTCAACAAGCGGTACTGGGCCCGAATGGTGGTGGTATCATAACTTAATCCCTCTCATACAAGGTGTAGTTTTTGCATCCTAGTCAAAATTCAGGAGCTTGTCACAAAATACATAAATAATGCTACCCGGATAATAATTAAACTGCTATTTAGAATTGTAGGTAGTATTTTTTTATTACAGAATAACACGAAAGTAATAAACAGAATCATCCATCGCGCGAAATTTCGCTGTGTGCATTTGTTTCAGTGAGTGCAGGCGCGTTTATAGGGATAGTTACAGACAGGCTGCGTTTGAACACGGGTGGTTTACACTTACCGATTTCCGTAAATAAGAAAAAAAGGTCGGGTCTAGAATCATTAGCATAGATACCTCCTTGAATTTGACCAGGTTGCAAGGCGACTCCTTGTAGAGAGGAGGCTTGTGCCCCTAACCCTACAGGCAGTGGGAACATTATTATGCTTATTATACATGTTGTGTTCCATCCGTGAATAAAACTTTATTTAATTCAATGTCTATTCTATTAATTAACGAAGCTTAGATGTAGTTTATTGCACCACCCGCCCTCAAAATTATGCACATGGCAGAAGGAGCGATTAATATAATTATGGAACATGCAATTAGAACCGTAACTCCAGTATCGGATCGCCAGTCTGGATTTCTGTGCTCATAATGGGTTTAAAGGGCTTGCTCATTATAACAGGGAATTTAGACTTGTGGCTAAATAATAAACACCGCACGGAAAGTTAAACATGCCGAGGAACATACCTTTTTTTTTTTTGGATGGGAAATCATCAAATGACCCTTCCAACTCTGGGCGGAGCGGGAGGGAGTGTCCGACTTTTACTGACTAAAAACCATCCATGTTCCTTCCTCGCCCTTTACGTTCCGGGGCCGCGGTATCTCATTCGAACAGTCCCGCAGCTCCGGGAGGAATATCCCTGGATAAGTAACCATTGCATCCATTGCTCACCGACACGTGAATGTTGAGGCAATTCAGCTGCTAGACAACACAGAATTGTGCGTAGGCTAAAAAGAACTAAACCTTTTGAATAAGTGTAGTGTACAAAGTGAATGAGTAATAGTTACAATGTTGTGCTATTACATATAACACAGGAACATAGTGTTTTATAAATTATATTAGACTCTAAGAAAGTGCTACGGAATTGTGTAAAAGTGCAAATCAACACAGTTCTTAGTTTTAACATATTCTATCACGTAACATATTAAGTTAGAGATAAATTGCTTATTAGTCTTTTAGGCTAGATCGTAATTAATTATTAAGAATTTTGTTCTTATTATTATAGTACAAAAAAAAATTGCACATCGAGTCCACACACCGCCAGAACCCGAAAATTTGACAACCATTCTTACCAGGAGAATTGTGTCACCCAGTATTACGTGTGCTGTTGAGTTGTAGACTTCAAATTGGCAGGTGGTCCATGCATTAATTCGGTTAGACTGGAAACCAATGCCAACGCTATTCAGATGATGATGACGAGCTATCACTAAATAAATATTTCTTCTTTTTCGCGTGGTGAATGCCTAACCTGGTGTCAAAGCTTTTATGCCGCCCATGGGCCTCTGGTCCTTTACCGATGCAAGTGATATTTATACAATACGCGTCGTCACACCACTGGGCTATCTCTGCTGCTAAAATATAAACTAAAATAGATAATTTGTAGTTTGGCTTCAATTCTTCGAGAGGCTCGAGGCTAAATAAAAACAGCCGCTCGGGTCGATCTTATGGATAAGCCGTGCTTGCCTAAGTGGGTCTGTGGATGGGTAATCACTCATTACATACCGAGTTCCCTCCGTGCCTCGGAAAGCACGTTAATGAGTTGGTCCCGGCTTTCGTTTGTAAATCTTTGACAGTCGTTACAGGTAGTCAGTGGCCCGAAAAACGAGCCTAGTCTTACCAACGGGTATCTTATTACATTTACTGGGTTGTGGAGGTCAGATAGGCAGTCACTCCATGTAAAATTATGGTATTCAGCTGCATCCGGTTAGACTGGAAACCGATCCCAAAACAGTTAGGAAAAGGCTTACTTATAGGCAGAGTAGGTTTTCTGTTCTCGATACATTGTGGTAGGCACAACTCTTAAATAAAATCGATTTTAGATGAATTGCCAGGTTTTGGAGCCAAACTAGATGTTGATTTGTTTTGAACGAAGTTCGTTATAGTGTGCCGGCTCCAGTTTTGTGCCACGATTAGTATTTGGTTTTGTTTAAGGGTTCTGTTTCTGTAGTATTCGACTTTAGAACAGGTCTATAAAATGGTGTTTTTTTTTCTAATCTGGTTTGACATTTAATTTAAAGTTATTTTCCAGCAAGACAGCGAATCACATTTCCATTTCAACATCTGTTCAATAGTTAGATCTTAAAACAAAGTAGACAGTTTACTGCCTAGAGTTAGAAATGTCAGATGTTCGATGACCTAGAAAGTAGTCAAGACTGAACTAGGACTGAACATGCAGCAGTTTACTGTGTTAGTTCTAGTAGATTCTTGATGGAAAAAACCCAATAAAAATTTACCCGACCCGGTAAGTGAACCCAGGACTTATGCTCAGCAGTCACGATTGGGACCAGTCCTAATATTATCAACATTTATTTGAATCCGTAAACAAAGTTGGCATACCACGGCACGTTATATTAATTTAGGAGTAGTTCCCACATAGGTAGCGTGGTTTATTGCATTGAAATGGGGTTGGACAAAGAAACTGAGGAAATAACCGCAGGCGACAGGACGTGACTATGGCACAATATATAACTAAATATGTACTACATAGCAGATAGGTACTGTTGGTTCACGAATATGAAATAGTGAGAACGTAGTTTTGTGAACATTATTAGATGATTGTGAGATACAATTAAAACGTTGTTGTTTTTCCACTTTCGTTTTGTTTGTTTTTACGACAGATGCACATGTGTGCTTTTGACAACTACACATTTTCTTGCTTAAACCTGTGGCCTGATACGATTGTCGCGTACTTAAGTTATTAATTTGTTCCAAAAACTGGAACATGCTGGATCGGCACGAGGAAACATGGTGATAGTTGCTTGTCCGGTGACGGTGTCATGGTGACGGTCACGTTTGTTTAAGTTAGATTAAGATAGTCTCGCCAAAAGGTTCTGTTTCGTACCATGCGTGTTTCCGAACGCACCCCTTGTCGTCCGAGCATCTGACAGTTTGTTTGACATTTTGCTGTCAGTTTTTTTTGTCTTTGTAAAAATTTTGGTTGAAACACGTTGATTTTGCTAAGCGATCAATAAAATTAAAATCCGGTTTAATCCCCCTTGTTTTCGATAATACTGTTTGTTGTTCGAACGGATTAAACCAACACCCCCTCTGGAAGAATAGTCTCGGGTTAATTTACGCGAATTTGGACAATTAGGAACGCCGGATGTTTTGAGGTTAACACCACCCGGCGTGCTATTAAAAGGATTTGAAAATTGAGCGTGAGCGACTTGTTCAGGCCCAGAGCCACTTGAGTGTCGGGAACAATAGTGCAGTGCATTCCGAGGTGTAGCACGCTGCGAGGACCAGCGTCTGTTGGGAACACGTTCGGATCTGCATGACTTCACACACATTACACATTCATTAACACTGACATACACACAGAGCCGTCGTGGCCTGGAGACAGGTCACTATCCTCATCATCAGCACCCGGTAAGTACAATTTAGGCAACTTTAGTTAAGTAAGGTTTGACTCCGCGCAACAGCGGACGGTTCTGTCACCCGTTGCCCTGGCGTGGCACTGAACAGGTTCGATCAAGGTCACCATTAATTACGAAAATGTGCAACCACCATCTGGCAGTGAACGCGTCGCCGAACAAACGGTAGGACAATATAACAACTCATAAAATAGATTCATCATCATCATCAGCCTATTAATGTTCCCACTGCTGGGACACAAACCTCCTTTCTATGAGAGGGAATGGGCTATAAATGCTATAATCCACCACGCGGGCCCAGTGCGGATTGGTAGATGTAACATATTTTTGAGTTTTTGGGTTTAGGACATGCCGGTTACCTCACGATGTTTTCCTTTACCCATTTGAGAGCAGCGGTGATGAAATAAATTCCACAAAGTAATGCGCCTGACTGGGTTTGACCCCAACACTTACTACTCGTAAGTCGGGGCCGCCACCACTGGGCCACCGGGCTCATAAATATATACACCGTGTTCCTGAGGTTATACATTAACTTCGGCATGTTATTCAGACCATTAAATTGACAATTTTTTTATTTTTTACGGTTTTTTTTTTGCTTTTTTTTTAAACGTTTTTTCATTTTTTTCACTTTCAGTGGCAATAAGTAAAAACATATCGTGTTCATCTTAGATTACAAACTCATTTTATCACAACACAACACAAGATGCCTCCTTCAAAAAAAAAAAAAATTCAAAAATCAGTTTCAGTCTTCTAAATTCAGTTTGATAGTTTTGGTTGCACAAAGTGGCAACATCTCACAAATAAAGACTCTTTCTCACAGCACAACTTATTTAAATTGGTTAAACTTAAATTACCAATAACTTAAAAACTATGCCATTTAAACTTATACTCCCTTTGTACGATATGTGTAACAAGAACTATAGAAGTATTATTCAAAATTAATGTATATCCTCAGGAACACGGTATATAATAATAATTATGGACATAAAATAGATTATCAAATAACATTTTCATGTCTACAACAAATCAATAAAGCTTAGCATGTCTGTTTCCGTTCTAAGTTTTACAAAACTAAGGAAATGCCAGCAGTAAACTTACTTTGTCTACAAAGTAGTAAGCAAACTGTTCAGTTCAATAAGATTGCTTGGAACTTGAGGTTGCTTGTCGAACAAACGACGCTATTGGTCCAGTGAATGGAGTAGAGCTCTACCATTTATCTTTACGAAGTCGTAAAGGCAATTAAGAGCTTCTAATGATAGGTGGTCACATTTATGTTTCTGTCCAATATTTTTCATAGGAATGTCAAGAAGGAATGTGTACAACTTTGTATTTAGCCAACTCCTTACCAGATCAAAAAGTGTATCAGTACCTACCGCGTATTACAAGTTCTGTTATAATAATTGGACACGCTCATTCCTATGTAGACCATCAGATTTATCGCTATCCATCAGGTAACATCGATGTCGGGAGTTTAATTGTTTTCTTTTCGTAGCCCATACCTTTCCACTTGTGGTCAAATGCCTCCCACAAATTAAAAAAGTAAATATTTTTGCAACGGACAATTTAATGTTGGTACCTACGCTTAAAACTTAGCTATAACTAAGTTTCAGACAAATATGTAAATAAATTAATAAAATAAACATCGCTGGACATTACAAGTAGATCCATCTAGTGCCACACTAAGCAACGAGGCTTGTGTCGTCGACACTAGATAGTTGATACACTACATAGATACTTTTTTTTGAAAATACATCCTTATTATGCCTACATATAAACATTAATGACTCGGACACAAATGTCCATGCTCATCACACAATCATTTGCTCCTACTGGGATCAGAATTCGGGACCATAAGAACGTAAGGCAGCCTCACTACCGCTACGCCATTCGGGTCGTCAAGACACCGAGTGAGGTGGACAACCGACCGATGCACGATGATGCAGAAGACAGCTAAGAAAGACCTGAACGAGAGTGGCACAGACCAGCCCGCGTAGCATGACCACCGTAGACACGAAAGAGAGTCGATAAATCTTTTGTTCATCTGTCATTTTGTCGATTCAATGACAGATGAACAAAGGATTTGTCGATTCTCTTTCGTGTCTACGGTGATCATACTACGCCGGCAGGAAAGAATGACACAAACTGTACTGCGCGGTGGGTATTACAAGTCTATCAAAGTTGATGATGATGAATAACAGGCATAAGTTCGCTAAATACAATTTATCAATACAAATAGAGGGCTTTGTTGAAAGCAACTTCACAGTCAAGTGGTATTAAAGTTAAGCGTAACTCTTGAGTTTGAACAAGTCTTCAAACATTTCGCACATCGGTGAATAGTAAACAGTAATCCAAGTTTTTAAAGTATTAACAAAAAATTGTTCAGGCTCTGGTAGGGTTGATAAATACAAGCATGAACAAGTTACTCGTACATTAAATTAAAAAACCCCGACACATGAACATTATTCTACTAGTCAAGCCCTATAATTTGATACACATATTGCGGGAGTCGTTGAATAAATAATTATGTATAATCCGCCATCTTGTGGCGGGGGCCATCTTGGACCGTTTTTTTATTAGATATAGCTAAGAACACTCCCGACTAATTCACCTTTCAAACAAAACAAAACAAAATCCAAGTCGGTTCATCCGTTCGGGAGCTACGATGCCAGAGACAGACACACACACACACACAGACACGTCAAACTTATAACACCCCGTCGTTTTTGCGTCGGGGGTTAAAACATAGTATAACTTCATGCCTGTAATCTTCAAACAGTTAGACATCTAATTGATTATAGACCCACGAGTACAATTCGCCAGCTATGTTTGGTTGCTAGTATACTGTTAGGAAGAAATGATAGTATTATTATGAAGAAATGAGATTGTAGGCAGAACATGTTACTATATGGAAAGGATTGACAGACAACTGCCAATCGTGACTGGTCGCAAGATATTCTTGTTGGGAATATCGTTCAAAGGGCTGTATGATTTATATTTTCCTATTTCGTGTACTTTCTCGCTATTTTTAAAAACAATATTTAAATGAACGACGAACGTACGTGATGATTGAGTTGGTTATGATGCATGGTGGTTTAAGTTACTTTCAGTGGTTTATATTTTTTCCAAGTTAGAATAAACGGTTTTATTCATTATTTTGTGTACACACAGAGTCTAAAGACTAAGGTCTTCGAGGAGTATGTATGGCCTATATTATGACTAAGGGACACTCATGATGTTATTACTATATAAACTCAAGATCGTTTAGCGAGCTACGGGACGGGCTATTATTGGAGTCTCCCTGAGGGATTCTATCCGGAACGAGGTGTTCCGACAGAGTAATAGAAAGAAGAGAGGCCAGGTCCAGCAGTGAACTGCGGTGGGCTGGTGATAATGCTGATGATGAAAGCATAGCGTTGTATTATGTAGACATTTCTGTTATTACAAACATCATCATTGATATCCAATTCCTGTTCCAAATACAGCAAAAGTACAGGGTGTCAAAATCTTCGTAAGCGGTGTCCTTGAAAACGTACGCCTAACAAACTTCCCGGTTCTTGACAACCCTGTATATAAATAGATGTGTATGTATGTATATGTATAGGCAGTATATTAGACTTCACTTCAAACTACGCTGTTAGGCTTTATTTACATAAACCCGGCGATGTTACTTGAAGGAAAATAACACTTTATTCGTTTTAAGCGTGGGCGCACACCCACTGTTCCTCAAGTATAAGATGTGGCGCTGAAAGGGTTGTATCCACATCGTTTTGTTAGTGACTGAAGACTCCTTGACAATTCTAAAATAGCTGGTTTATTTGATAGAAACGTTTTACGGGCTAAGAAAGTACTCTTAACCCGTCAATTTATGCTAAAGATCGTCTGGTCCACCTAGACTCAGGAAATGCCTTTCATATGCGTCAAAGCATCAAAAGTACATTAGTATTTTGATGTTACATTAAGAAAGTTTTAAAGCCACCTGTTAAAATTTGCTGAATATTTACTACGGCAGACCGAAGAGAAGATGGCGGGACGCCTTGGATGGCTTTCTCGTTAATTGGCGATAAGAGACGCAACACCGAGAAAAGTGGAAGGAATGGGGGGAGGCCTTTGCCCAGGAGTGGGACAGCTCAGGCTAATAAAAAAAATACTACTGCAGTTTGTTTGGCATACCCGGATTGAACAGATGAATCATCATGGTCACCTAGCCTTTACTGCGAGTGTATTATAGTACCTAGCTATTTCTAGAACACAAGAACAAAGTGAGTAAATGCAATGGACGTGCTCAATTTTACTTTTAGCAAATTAAGTTTAAAATTGCTTATTAGCCATATTAGGCTAGATTGTAATATATATAAAAAAAAACCAGCAGATCAGCTTTCAGTCTAACCGGATGCAGCTGAATACCAGTATTTTACTTGGAATCTGACCTCCACATGCATTTCGAATAAAAATGGTGCTGCAGAAATGAGGTCAAAACAAAATGAAAAACGAAGTTTTCTTTACAGTTTTCAGTCGACAGCATAAAATAACAAAGTACATATTGACTTCTAGAACATAAAACAGATGCAATTTCTCATCCCCGTCAGTTCAGTAAAGCTCAGAAAACGCGCCACAAAATGCTATTGTCCTTGGCTGTTATGTAAAGCGACCGAGTTGATTTATCGTTTCCCGTTGAAAGCGGTGTGCTGAGTCAATGGCGACGATTCACTATAACACCGACTTAATTAAAAATAGAAGATGAGGGGCTCGAGTTAGTAAGGATTCTTGTGAAAGGGTTTTGAGGGTTCAGAGTCTATTTTGGTATTAATTCTTGTCAAGGAGCAGTCAGTTAGAAAATGCTGGTGATATTCTCTTTCAAAGAATTAAAACAAAATATGTAACTTATGTGTCACAAAAGATCTACTTATTGAAATATCATACAAAATTTTAAGGCTTAGCATAATTATAAGAAATACTGACACCGTATTTTAAAAAGTGAGTCTTTTCAACAACATATTATAAACCTACAGCAACACAAATTGCCAAGTGAATACTTTCGGTTTCTATTTCATGAAACTTAAAACCTAGAATTTATAAAAGCTAGTCGTCTTCTTTACTTTGTCCTAAATAATTATGGAAGAAGAAGGCATGCTGTGACGTTGCTCCGACCCCAAATGAATTTGGAATAACGGCAAGAAAATGATGATGATTTTATTCTAATGTAACACTTCTTTGCTTTTCCGTGTCATCAAATAACTGCTGCATGGTCTCTTCTTGAAATACTTACTTTATGAGTTTGGGTGTTCACACCGTTTTAAACTATTGGTTTAGAGCCTACGCAGACGACAGACTTATTGTGCGTGACGGACAAAAAGTCTGCGACAAATTTTGCGAGATTAATTGTGTTTCACTACGTTTTTGTCCACTATAAGGATCTACTGATGGAAATGCTCCTACTGATCGCCTTTTAGTCGACAAAAAAAGGTCAAATAAGTAGTCAAATACATTAATGACGCAAAATTTGTCGCAGACTTTTTGTCCATCGCGCACAAAAAGTCAATCGTCTGCGCAGGCCCTTATGGTGATCGCTTGACCAAATGCTCTTGATGATAATTTCTCCCAACTCCATAATCTGCCATCGAATCTATCCACAGATTAATCGCTTCGACAAAACAGCTGAACAGATGCAATTTTTCCGCGCAAGTCAGCGCTTACGACAACACGGTACACAGCAACCGGCACAAACTGCTATTGTCCCTGGTTGTTATGCAAAGCAACCGAGTTGATTTATAGTCGGTTGACTGTGTCTGCCGTTTAATGTCGGATCCACGGCGGCTCATTAGGGCAGACAAGTATGTTTGTTTTGATGGAAATTGTGGTTGCAGTGTTTATCGGGTGCTTTGAAAACTGTTTGTGGTTTTTGGATTTGTGCGAATCTGTCTCTATCAGTGATAGTGAGTAGGTGTTTTAAGGGGCCGGCGGAGCGTGCATCGTTCATACAAACGTAATACCAAAATAATTCGTAAACCAAACATATTCTTAAAGAAGTGTGTATTTATTTCGATTGGACTACATAATATCTAGGTTCCCAAATATATATTATCAATGGACATTGATTTAAACAAGAGTTATGAGAAAAATAAGTTTTCTATAGAAATTTTAAAATCCTCATATCTCGTCTAAATATCATTGTCCTTTCAAAATATATATTTGGGAACCTATATATTATGCAATCCAATCGAAATAAATACACACTTCTTCAAGAATATGTTTTGTTTACGAATTATTTTGGTACTACGTTTGTATGAACGATGCACGCTCCGCCGGCCCCTTAAGTATTTTTGAAAAGCTTTTACAATATATAAATACGTACAGATAGGACGAGTCATTAAATCAGACATTTTATTAAAATGGACATTAATTCTAGTTCAATTTTAGTTCTACCGAGTTTATTTGTTTGTATTCATGTTGTGTTTACACGAGTAAGCAATTGACTTATGTTTTAAAAATATGTCAAAACAGGGCTAGGTAAAAATCCAAGAGAAAAGTTTTACTAAATATTTTTTTTACAAAACTTTTTTCATACACAATTTTTTATTCGTAAAACCTAAAACGTTTTACAAAACAAGGTCAAATGGTCTAAATGTAGAGTGGTCTCCTATTCTGCTGTATATTTAGGATTGTGTATTCAACCTCCGCATTATTATGAGAAAGCACAAATATTAGTCTGAGCTAAATTCGGAGACTACATTAACATAAGAAATCAAAGGATTCGGAAGAGTCTAGAAATAATGACCCGTCTTTTGGGCGTTCGCGATAGTCGGGTAAAGTAATAAACGACTTTAATGGAATGGTGACAAAGTCTTCTTCATTTTTAACCGACTTCCAAAAAGGAGGAGGTTATCTATTCGACTGTATGTATTTTTTTTTTTATGTATGTTCACCGATTACTCGAAGACGCCTAAACCGATTTGAAAAAATCTTTTTTTGTTTGAAAGGGTATACTTTCAAGTTGGTCCCATAGTCGCCAAGTTGGGATCTGATGATGGAATCTTGGCGAAATCGAGGGAACTCTTCCAATTTTATAGGATAACGTACAGCAATTTTGGTATTTTCTACAACAAGTGAAGCATTTGCGTTTGATAAGAACCATTCTACCATCAGATCTGATGATGAAGCCAAGAGTCACGGAACTCCATAATGAGACAATGTATCCTAGTCGTGTTTGGGCTTGTTGTAATTGTAACGGTATGCACTTTCCATGTGAACCACTAAAAAGTGAAAAATAAAAACTTTTTTGCAAAAAATAAAACCGACTTCAAAAAGAAAAAGTGAAAAATAACTTTAGCTTCTGAAGTCGGTGACAAAAAAATTAAATCAATCATACAAACGTCACCGACTTCAGAAGCTAAAGTTATTTTTCACTTTTTCTTTTTGAAGTCGGTTTTATTTTTTGCAAAAAAGTTTTTTTGCTTCTCTGTAGACTTACAATTTTTTGATAATGTGGCGTCCAAAGGCAGTTTAAGAGTTAGCTTTTGGTCAGGTGGAAAATTTAGACGAAACACTAGATTTGCTCCCGCGATTTTGCCCGCTTGGTGGTGAACGAACTACCGAGATTAAAGAATGGTATGGTCTGACTCAGGTTAAGATGTATTATCTTATTAAACAGCTATCCTATGTCTCAAACAGACTGTTCAATACTATACAAGTAGGAAAACTCCTGTATATGCATGTTTTCTGGACCTCTCCAAGGCTTTCGATCTCGTGTCTTACGACTGCCTATGGAGGAAATTATCAAATATTAAGGACCTTCCAAGCGATCTCATAAGAAGCTGAAGTTTTGGTATAATAACCAATACAATTATGTTAAGTGGGCCGGTGTCCTGTCAGATGCATACAGGTTGGAATGCGGAGTGAGGCAAGGGGGACTCAGCTCATCTAAGCTTTTCAATCTGTACGTAAATGAGCTGATCTGTGAGCTCAGCAATACCAATATCGGGTGCTCCATTGACGGGCACTGCGTAAATAACATCAGCTACGCGGATGATATGGTATTGCTGAGCCCATCGATCAGTGCACTTAGGAGGCTTCTCGGCATCTGCGGGGACTATGCGGTGGCTCATGGTCTCAGGTACAACGCGACAAAGAGCGAACTTCTGGTATTCAAAGCGGGTAACAAATGTTACGACACTGTCCCACCAGTCACACTAGGGGGCGCTCAGCTCTCTAGGGTGACTAAGTTCAAGTACCTGGGACATTGGGTCACCGATAGTCTGTCTGACGATGAAGACTTGGAGAGGGAGCGCAGAGCATTGGCAGTTCGATGTAACATGCTGGCCCATAGGTTTGCACGTTGTACAGAAGAGGTAAAAATTACACTCTTTAGAGCGTATTGCCAAACTATGTACACTTGCGCCCTATGGGTCGGCTATACAAAAAGCTCGTACAATGCTCTGCGAGTCCAATATAATAACGCCTTCAGAGTTTTGTTGGGACTACCACGCTTTTGTAGTGCATCAGGGATGTTTGCGGAGTACGGCGTGCCTGATTTTTACGCTCTTATGCGATCACGAATAGCCTCCCTGATGCGGCGAGTGCGTGGTAGTTCTAACAGCTTGGTGGCTATCATGGCCAACAGAATGGACAGTCCAATGATGTGGCACTGGATGACCACTCATCGTGCGTCATTTATATATTTAAAATGAAATTCTTTTTATATAATGTATGTTTGTATCTTTTCATTTTATGTATGTTTTGTGTTCTTTCGTGTATGTGTTTTATGTATGAACGATAAAAATTGTATGTTTCAAATATGGACTCGATGGTCTGAAATAAATTTTATTATTATTTCCTTTATTCCGTTATTTACATATAAATTTAAATTTTTAAATATTCTAATATAAGATTATATAAAAAACATTTAAAAATATAAAAAAATAGTAGTCCACCAGCGCCGGGAACAGGGTCCGAGCTGCCGGTGGTCAGGGCTCTTGAGAGAGGAACCTCCTAACAATACGCGCCGTGTCCAGAAGTACTGCTTTCTGAATCAAGCCCTTGATCCAGCTGCCAAGCGAGAGCCTCCTAAGATGTTGGTCGAGGCTCTTGGCTATTAAGCCATTGGCCGACACGACTATCGGCACAATGACTGCTGTACTCACATCCCACATGTCGACAACCTCGCGAGCCAGATCTAGATATTTGTTTTTTTTATCTTGCTCTGCTTTCACGAGGTTCTCGTCATGCGGGACCGTTATATAAACAATCATTGTGCGACGCTCCAATCGATCTATCACCACAATGTCAGGCCTATTGCCAATAACAGTCCTGTCGGTGGTGATAGGTCGGTCCCAATACAATGTGATATTACCATTTACGAGAACTGGGTCGGGCGCATACTTATAGTATGGCACTTCTGACTCCACAAGGTTGTATTTCAAAGCAAGTTGCTGGTGGATAATCCTGGCAACAAGGTTGTGTCTATGCAAGTACTCTCCGTTAGCCAGACTAGAACACCCAGAAATAATGTGTCGGATCGACTCTCCCGGACGGTGGCATGCCCGACATATGTCAACCGTGCCGTCCTTCACAATGTATTTGCGGTAGTTATTCGTCATCATAACTTCGTCCATAATTGCACAAACAAAACCTTCGGTTTCCCCGAAGAGGTCACCAAAGCGTAGCCAGGATACGGACGCTAAGAAGTCTACATCAGGGCCATGTAGGGCCCGGTAAAAGCGTCCGTGAAGCTCCTTGCCTTGCCATTCTTCCCTGCGGTCATTAGTGTCTAATACTTTAGGCTTGCGCCAGTTCTCGTTAGCCAGGGAGAGCGGGGTGAGGCCCTTGTCCACTGAGACCACATCTCGGTGCATCTCCACGTCGGCTTCCAGGAAATATTCCCTGAGACTGCATACCTCTCGGTTGTGCAGGTTCTTAGCATTTAAGAAGCCTCGACCCCCGCACTTCCGAGGGATATACAGTCTCATCATCGACGACCGTGGGTGATGCATTCGATTTGCGGTCAGCAGTGTGCGTACCCTCCTATCCAGGGCATCAAGTTCCGTCTGAGTCCATTTGAGTATGCCGAAAGAGTACATTAAAACCGGCATGACCCAACCATTGAAGGCGCGCGCCTTGTTTCCACCTGAAAGAAGGCTATTTAAAACCTTCTTCAGGCGACCAAAGAAGCGCTCCCTCAACGATTGCTTCATGTCAGTTACGTTAATGCCTAACGCTTCCGACATACCCAAATACTTATAGCTCTCGGATGAGGAAAGAGATCTTAGGTGTATGGAATCCGAGAGCTGAAGTCCCTCGGATTCCATAATCTCCCCTCGCTTTACATACATGACCGCACATTTGTCCACACCAAATTCCATCCTGATGGCGTTACTAAAAGTTTCAGTTACTTTCAGTAGCTCCATCAGTTGCAATTTGTTGGGGGCAAAGAGTTTCAGATCATCCATGTAAAGCAGGTGAGATATAACCTGACCATCTTTCCTCAACCGGTAGCCTAGTCCTGAATTCTCCAGCAATGTGCTTAGAGGATTCAGGGCTAAACAGAACCAAAGTGGACTCAGACTGTCGCCCTGGAATATTCCCCGTTTAATCCATACAGGTTCATCGCTCCCCTGGATCTGTCGACATCCTGGATATCGAAGGACCGTTCTCCATTGCCCCATACATGACTCAAGGAAGACGCGTAGAGTTGCATCTATTTTGTACAACTCCAGCACCCTCATGAGCCATGTATGAGGCACAGAATCATAGGCCTTCTTATAGTCTATCCAACATGTAGACAGATTCTTTCGGGAGCGGCGAACCTGTTGGCTAATGGCCATATCAATGAGGATTATTATTATTATGTCGTTTATTCATTTATCTTCTTATGTTATTACATTTTTAAGTATTTCTTAAAAATAAAAGGATACAAAAAAAAACACTTAAAAATATAAAAAAATAGAGTTCCGCCGGTGTCAGGAGCAGGGTCCAAGCCACCGGTGGTTAGGGCTGCAGAGACAGGAACCTCCTCACAATGCGAGCCGTATCGAGGAGTACTGCCTTCTGAATCAGGCTCTTGATCCAACCGCCTAATGAGAGCTTCGAGAGATGGTCGTCGAGGCTCTTGGCTATCAGGCCGTTGGCCGTCACGACAATCGGCACAATGATAACCGAGTTCATATTCCACATGTCGCGAACCTCGTGTGCCAAGTCGAGATATTTTATTTGTTTCTCTTTCTCAGCTTTCACGAGGTTCTCGTCATGCGGAATGGTAACATCGATTATCATTACGCGGCGCGCTGATCGGTCTATCACCACTATGTCAGGCTTATTGGCGACAATAGTCCTGTCAGTAATGATAGACTGATCCCAATACAACGTGACATGGTCTTTCCCGAGAACTGGGTCGGGCACATACTTGTAGTACGGTACTTCTGATTCCACAAGATTATATTTCAAGGCAAGTTGCTGGTGAATAATCCTGGCTACTTGATTGTGTCTGTGCAAGTACTCGCCGTTAGCTAGACGAGAACAACCAGAAATAATATGTCTGATGGACTCACCCGGAAGGTGGCATGCCCGACACACGTCAACCGTCCCGTCCTTCATAATATATTTCCGGTAGTTGTTCGTCAACATAACTTCGTCCATAATCGCACAGACAAAACCTTCAGTTTCCCCAAAGAGGTCGCCAAAACGTAGCCAGGACACGGACGCTAGAAAATCTACATCGGGCCCATGAAGAGCCCGGTAGAAGCGCCCGTGAAGCTCCTTGCCCTGCCATTCTTTCTTGCGGTCATCAGTAGTAAGTACCACAGGTTTGCGCCAGTTCTCTTTAGCCATGGACAACGGGGTGAGTCCCTTGTCCACTGTGACCACATCCTGATGCATACCCACCTCGACTTTTAAAAAATATTCTCTGAGGCTGCACACCTCACGGTTGTGGAGGGTCTTCGCATTTAAAAAGCCTCGACCCCCGCACTTCCGCGGGATGTACAGTCTCATCACCGATGATCGTGGGTGATGCATCCGGTTTTCGGTCAACAGTGTACGGACTCTTCTATCCAGAGCGTCGAGCTCGGTCTGAGTCCATTTGAGTATGCCGAAAGAGTACATTAAAACCGGCATGACCCAACCGTTGAAGGCACGCACCTTGTTCCCACCTGAAAGAAGGCTATTTAATACCTTCTTTAGGCGACCGAAGAAGCGCTCCCTCAACGATTGCTTCATGTCAGTTACGTTAATGCCTAACGCTTCCGACATACCCAAATACTTATAGCTCTCGGATGAGGAGAGGGATCTTAGGTGTATGGAATCCGAGAGCTGAAGTCCCTCGGATCCCATAATCTCCCCTCGCTTTACATACATGACTGCACATTTGTCCACACCAAATTCCATCCTGATGGCGTTACTAAAAGTTTCAGTTACTTTTAGTAGCTCCATCAGTTGCAATTTGTTGGGGGCAAAGAGTTTCAGATCATCCATGTAAAGCAAGTGAGATATGACCTGACCATCTTTCCTCAACCGGTAGCCTAACCCTGAATTCTCCAGCAATGTGCTTAGAGGATTCAGGGCTAAACAGAACCAAAGTGGACTCAGACTGTCGCCCTGGAATATTCCCCGTTTAATCCATACAGGTTCATCGTTCCCCTGGATCTGTCGACATCCTGGATATCGAAGGACCGTCCTCCATTGCCCCATACATGACTCAAGGAAGGCGCGTAGAGTTGCATCGATCTTGTACAACTCCAGCACCCTCATGAGCCATGAATGTGGCACCGAGTCGTAGGCCTTCTTGTAATCTATCCAGCATGTTGACAGATCCTTGCGGGATCGACGGACCTGTTGGCTAATGGCCATGTCGATGAGGAGTAGCTCCTTAGTACCGCGGGACCCATTCCTACATCCATTTTGAGAGGCAGACATGATAGAGTTTTTGTCAATATGTGTATTAATTTTCACTCTCAAAATGGATGTAAGAAGTTTATAAACCGTCGACAAACACGTGATTGGTCTATAATTCTTGGGTTCCGCGGGACTACCTGACTTATGGAGCAGGTGGGTAACGCCTGTTGTTAAAAACTGCGGAAGAGACCCAGACTCTAAGGATGACTGGAATTGGGATGCCAGACAAGTGTGCGAACTACTAAGCCACTTGAGCCAGAAGTTGTGCAGTCCGTCCGGTCCCGGTGACTTCCAGTTCGGTAACGGACGAACTGCATTGGCTACATCTAATGGTGTTATAAAAATTGGCTCCATTTCTGGAATAGGTTCACACACTCGTTCGACATCACGCATCCAGTCAGCCTCAGTATGACAAACGGGTACCGACCATATGCTGCGCCAGAAAGAACTCGTGGCGGCATCATCTGGGCGGCACACATCTGTCATATTTTGCTGAGGTTGCTCCCAAGTTCTGTATACCCACCTCTCATCGCTCTGGAACATGCGATTCTGCGAGTACCGATCAACCCGCCGCTTATACCGCCGAATACGGTTCGCCCATGCATAAACTTTCTGCTTCAGGAAGTCAATGCGCTCTGTGACACGGGACATGTATTCTTGCGGACTGATTTCGGTCCCCGAGAATGCCCGCCTCACAAAGCGCATCACACGTGGTCGTGTATTGCCCTCCCTGAAGCAGTATAGTTTGCCGATGAGTACCCTGGCCCCGTCGATACGTCGCTCGATCCTGCGCTGCCAGGCTGGTACGGCTGGTTTTGGTCGAATAGCTATGTCACAATTTGGGAACTTGACATTAGCTACTCGACATGCCGCAACAGCCCCACAGAACAGAATCGAATGTGTATCAACGAGGTCCTCGCTACTCTCGAATACATTCTTGAGTTGCGAGTCCAAGGCACACACCAACGCCCTATTTTTCTTATGCATGGGTAAACGTGGTAATCGGGGCCTAAGTTCGGTAGGAGTGGACCTATACTCACGAAGCGCATCTTCCAGAGCGCTCCTCAATCGGTCGTTGCACTGGCTACTTACCAAGGCAACTGTATCATCCTCCTCTACAACAACAGGATTCGACCGCGGTAAGGTTGCGTTGACAACTGACACTTGCACCGCGGTTTGTGTCGGAGTTATGATGATAAGGTTGCTCAGTACTTCTGAGCGCAGCCTATCAAGCGTGGCATCATCCAACCTGTGACTGCGTTGAATGACCCGCACCTGATCCGACAGTCGTTGGGCCGAGACGTTGACGGCTGGTTCCAGATCCTGAAACAGAGACAGCATCCTATCACGGTACGCAGTGAGGTTAATTCCCCCCTCTGTAGACCCGTAGTATGCGCGCATGACGTTCTCGTTCATGGACTGAGTCCATCTCATGCGCTGCACACAACCACCGGTAGCGGGGACCCGGCTCAGGGCCTGTTGGCCCCTAAGTCCCAAGCTCCTCGGTGGCCGGCCTCTCCCCGCACGACGTACAGGTGTTGGCGACGTCGGCGGAGAGAAATATTCGTCGCTAGAGCTCGACGCAACTGCCGCAACCGGTGACACTGGTGATCCGGGGTCCGGCGGCGGCGAGGCGGAGCTGAGCGACGAGTCCGGGGTTGGTGGGCGTGCGCGTCGTCGGGAGGCAGCTCTCGTGATCATTTTTGTAAAATCATCTTATTAATCTCGTTTTTCCAAATTATTGTATTGACGTCTTTGACAGATGTCATTGGTCGTAGTATTACAGTTTTTCATCTTTTCTGTTTTGGTTTTCTTCCGGTTTTTTTTTTCAATGAATTAAATGTGTGTGGTTTCAAAACTTTATTAAAAGAACTATTGTAAATTGTTTTGTATTAAAACCAATATTTTTATGCAAATAAAATGATGATGATTTTTTTTGACTTATAAGCTCACGGTGTTGCCAGTTTTTTTTTTAGTTTATTATTATTATTATTATTATTATTATTATTTCCGAAATTAAAAAGTTAACATACAGATAGACTGACATTTCATTTGTAAGAAGAACAATAAAACTAAAAAAGTATGACTACATCTAGAAGTTGCTGTAAAATATTATTGACAGATACTTGCGCAGACATTGTGTGAAGTGAAGAAAAAAAAATAAAGAATAGAAAGAAAGAAAAAAAAAAAGATATAGGGCAGCACCAAAACCATGAGGGATCAAAAAAAATTAGCGTAGCGAAAAATATGCGCACTGTCGCAGAATAGTAGCGTCAAACGAGAAAGGTCACGCGATAATATTAAGAGGGTGTCGTAATTCTCACTCGTTAATATACATCAGTTAATATTCTTTACCGACTTGTTTAGCATTCTCTATAAGACGCGCTGTGAAGACTTCACTAAGATTATATGTTGCGAAGTCGATGGTATGTTAGTATGGGTAAAGATTAAATAGTATAACGGTTCTAACATAGGATATTTTTAATATGATGGAGCAAAACATTTAGTTAAACCTGGTTTGTATAAATAATATCAAAACTAGCCCAAACAGTGAAGCTAGCAAGTATCTTAACGTCTAAACTAACTGGTATCTACAATGATGTTACATGGCTGAATAATTCACTAACGCTTTAGCCAGTTGATAGTTTTTAACTAGTTGGTGATCGTAGCAACCGCTATTGAAAGACTCTTTCTGTGACACTTTAGTAAATAATAATAGGCACTCCGATCAAACTTCAGGCTAAATCGCTCTTGCTTAGTTTGGTCTGTGGATGGGTGACCACCCATTACCTACATACCGAGTTTTCTCCGTGCCTCTCAAAGCACGTTAAGCCATTGGTCCCGGCTGTCATTTATTTATATGTATATCTTAAAGATCTTTAAAATTCGGTACAGACAGTCAGTGGCCACAAAGCCTGACATCCAGTCTTACCAAGGGGTATCGTATTACTCAGTACTAACTGGGTTGTGGATATCAGATAGGCAGTCGCCTCATGACAAATACTGACTTTCAGCTGCATCTGGTTTGACTGGGAGGCGAAACCAACGACTTACAAAGTTGAGAAAAGGCTAAGCAGATGATGATGTGCGTGTTTTAACTTTTACAACACATTACTTACGATACATTTTTGAGATGGCTGGATTACCACCTTTTAACAACAAAACCCGCCATTTTGTTTAAAACAAAACTACTTAATAGCCCTTTTAACTTAATCTCTTAACTTTCAACTTAAACAGATATAAAGTGCTGAAGCATTTTGATCTATTCAAGTATTCATACTACAAACGTATCTAAATCGTTAATGTAATCTTTGTCGTTCGCAGATTGTTTTCTCTTTTACGACTACAGTATAATGCTGTGTCTACGAGGCGACAGTAAAATATTATTATAGCGAAATAGTATTCTGCGTTTTATTCCAACTGTACTAAGACTTATTTTATAGGTTCGTGAAGGTTTTATATCTTACTACAGCTTTTGCCCGCGGCTTTACCTGTGTGGAGACACAGGTAAAGCCGCGGGCAAAAGCTGTAAAAATAATAAATATAAATTGTCCGCTCTCCTCCCCAGGGGAAAATATATATTTATTATTTCGCAATGGCATTCTCTATCAGTCAACCTTTGGGTCAACATAATCAGCCTACATCAGTCCACTGCTAGACATAGGCTTCCTCAATCGCACGCCATTTAAGGCGCGGGTCATATACAAGTGGCGTATGGCGGTGGCGCGGATGCGGGTGTGCGGGGGGCGAGGAAATGGCGCCACTTCCTCGCCACTTCCTCGCCACTTCCTCGCCACTTCCTCGCCCCCCGTGCACCCGCGCCACCGCCATTCGAAAAACGCCACTCGTGTTCGTCCCGCGCCTTACTCGCTCAGCAACTCAGAACCAGTTGCTACCAGCCACCCTTTTTTTCGGATGGGAAATCATCAAATGACCCCCCCCCCCCCCCCCTCGGGGCGGAGCGAAAGGGACTTATAATAACTTTCCCATCCATTTTCCTTCTCAGCCCTTTGTGTTCCAGGGCCACGGTATCTCTTTCGAACAGTCCCGCAGTACCGCTACCAGCCACCCTACGATGACTCCTACGAGCCTGAGGTGTCCCGACGACGCCTCAGGCTCGTAGGAGTCGTAGGAGTCGGGGAACGTAAGGCGGGCCTTACGTTTGCCAATTCGCGGTCTCCACTCTTAAACACGTATACCCCAACGGGCATCAGACTGATCTACACACTTCAGCAGAATAAGTAACCTTTGGATGATGCGAAAAACTGGGGTAGGTTTTATTGAAAAAGATGTGGA
Source organism: Xestia ashworthii (assembly GCA_950022955.1). Classification (NCBI taxonomy): domain Eukaryota; kingdom Metazoa; phylum Arthropoda; class Insecta; order Lepidoptera; family Noctuidae; genus Xestia; species Xestia ashworthii. The sequence continues at coordinate 23,104,992 of OX465558.1, read as the reverse complement.
GTTAATAGCACTAGCTAATAGTATAAGCGGGTTCTGATTTTCGCCGAAAGCCGTTTTGCCGTTAAGCCATCAAAAAGATAGACAGACAGATTTAATATGATATTAGCAAGTTCTGCGTTTTATTCCAAAGATATACCTAAAGGATTTATATTCTATTTTTTCTTGAAGGGCTTTCCGTTTAAGTGTCAATTGTGCTGGAGTGTCAATAGTTCTTTGCTTTGGAAATATTCTCGTAATAAAACTATCCGAGAATAAAATTTAAATTGTTTTGAGTTGTAAAAGTTTTAATAGTTTGAATTATATTATCTTACAGGGATTTCTTCTTGTATTATGATTTATTCTGTAGATAGAAGAATGATATGTTCTGTGAAGATGAAGTTGCGATTATAACTTTGGTTGTTCGTCTCACGTACGTCAACCTTCGGTGCCCGCAAGTCGTATCTTGTGACTTGTGGCATGGTCTAATTTATTTATTTCCTTTATTCGCAGTCAACATCCGCAGTCTGTTCTTCTGGAAACTGCTAAAAAGGTCAGAAGAACGAAAACTGCTCTAACTGCTAAAACATAAGAAATTGCTTTGCTTTCAATCTTAACCCGATACTACAAAATACATAAATCAGACTCAACATATGATTCTTGGCCATCAAAAATCAACAATGCACACTCAAAAATCAAACGAACCAGTATAAACCATCACTCTACATTCGACACAGCTCACTCACAAACATGTCCGGCAGATAGGTAAACAAGTTACGTCTCCACGCTCAGCTAACGTGGTTAGCACAACCTCGTTCAAAAACTAACACTAGGTACTGAACCTACATGACAGTACTGTTAGTAAAAATTTGTAAAATTATCTGTCATCTTATTTACCGTGTGGTTAGTGCCTGACCTGGTATCAGAGTTCTGAGGCATACTGAAGAAAAATTTTGTGAGGAAACCTCACAAAATTTTTCTTCACCGAGGCCAGTCTATACAATACGCACATAAATCCGAAAAACAGGGGTTTGAACTCGACACTCAACAATGAACGCTCAAAAATCAAACCTAACTAAACGAATCAGAATAAACCATTACTCGACAGTCGACACAGCTCACTCACAAACGTGGGACGGTAGATAAACAAGTTACAGCTCCACGCTCAGCTAGCGTGGTTAGGGCAACCTCATTCAAAAACTATACACTAGTGAATGCACATGATAGTACTGGCGCTTGAATGACATTGTCCGGAGGGTGCTGGACACTTGTAAACGATGTAAAAAAAGTAACTCAAATTTTGAAAACGGAACTCTTTGCCAATATTATTGTGTTAGTTTTTTTTTTATTAATTTGTCTTTTGTTTACGATTTGGCGGCAAACTGAATATTGTCTGTCACGTCAGCAAGAAACTAATCATGCAAGCAAAAGTTTGACTCAATCGGAAACCGTGAAGTGGGTCAAATTTAAGTTTTAAGATTTTTGTAGATTGTTACAAGTGGAGCTAAAAAAACGTATTGAAAACATGACAGTAGGGGTTAGTTGCGACTATGACCGAGCGCCAAAAGAACCTTACTTTGTATTAGATACGAGTGTCCGAATTAAAGGTTAAATAACATTATATTTTTACTTTTAGCCAGTCTTCCACTGAATTTCTTAAGGGGGGGGGGGGGTTAAATCTTCGGCTTCAGCAATAGCCGATTAAACGGACTTCGACACACTGTTGAATACGACAAAGATTGTTACGCCCCTTTCACAACCTCGGGTGATGTGACAAGCGACGCGAATTGCGTCGTGATTTGCCTCAAAAGCCATGCACTACAGTCAGTTGTTTCCTTCGCATTACTACGGTTGTATCGCGGTGTCTTGTGTGACGCGACCGATTTTCATTCTGTTTTCACCAATATATGGAGTGACAGTTCTCAAGGCAGGTTTTAGTGTATAATTTGTCAAGCAGGCGGGCAAAAACACGGGTATCAGCTAGTCAATAAATATAATTCATTAGTTTTTCTTGCACTTGTTGTTACTGGTACAACACTAGCATCACGCGTGCCGTTTGAACGCGAAGCTTGTGGACCAGCTGTTTTGGTAACATCTGATAATGTATTTAGGAGTTGGATAATCTATTTTGTTACCTTGAATAATAGATAGAATTTGGATGGATGCTGTTTTAAATTAACAGTAATGAGAGTTTGTATAGAAGAGTTAATTTCTAGTAGCTGTGTAAGAATATATGAGTAGCTATGTACTTTATAAACAAAAGGAAATATTATAGACAAGTACATCACGCTATTGTAAAACAAAACTGTGACATCTGTTAGTAACCCTCAAAGGGTCAATAATACACATAACTTTTGTCAGTTATGATTAAGTTTCATGTAATAGGTGCATTAATTATTCGAATTTTTATTTTTTTTTGCATTTAAAATCTGTCCGATAGATTCTCGAAACCATAAATCTAGCCTAAAATGGTGGTCTGACAAGTATTGGCAAAATTGAGAAATGAAAAAAAAAATACCTAAAGAGAATATAGTTTATTCTCAGAGGACCAATCCCAAAGTTTTTCTTCGAAAAACCTGCTAAATCGAGGCAATTTTTGACAACATCGCCTTGAGTGGATTCGAAATACTGCTTTCCTGAAACGATTCAGAAAACGGGCGTCAGAGACGCAACCACATAAAAAGCGAAAACTCCAACGTAAATGTACCTATATGTGTACGTAGATTATATATCAAAAATACTGGGGAGACGTCGTAAAAAAAACTCTCGAGGAAAAATAATACATTTCTCCCTTGGAACTAATAAAATGTTGGGGCAATGGCGTCGCTGAGAAACAGGACGAAAAGGAAAGTGCATAAAACGGCGATTGAAATTCCAGCGTTATTTTTTCCAACTTGTTGAAATTGTTCCCCGTTCTTTGGTTCAATTATTGTTATATTGTTCTCGGGATATTTTCTTAATTGTTCTATATTGGAGTTTTTTTTTTGTATTCTCTCTGGGTTTGTTGTTTGTTACGGGATTATTTTCTCTTGGATTTATGAGACTTGTTCGAGCTAGCTGTTTCTAGTTTATGTTTTTAACTTCGGATTTGTCGGACGTTCAAACGATTCAGTAGCAGACTCCTCATATCTTCTTCACAATGAAAATGAGACAATATGTATAATGAAGAAAAACTATCAAAGTACCTTTCCCTAGTAGCAATTGCCGTTGGCTTCCTTATGCCAACAGTTGGGAATGTATTGGCAGACGGTTAGTTGTTCCGCCAACCTAAACTTAAAATAGGCCCATTGTCATAAACATGCACTATTTGCCCAACGAATAGCCAACAAGGGGCCTTCTGTTACTATTCCTACTGTTGGGTGATTTTTGCAGGGATTTCAGTTATTAAAACACCATTGGGCCAACTAACGACGGGCCTGCTGCATCTATTCCTACTGTTGGGAGATTTTTGTAGGGATTTAAATTACTAAAACAACATTGGGCCAACTAACGACGGGCCTGCTGCTTCTATTCCTACTGTTGGGAGTTTTTTGTAGGGATTTAAGTTATGATAACAACTTACATCGGTCCAAGTTAAACCTTTCAATGGGCCTGTTAGGGATGATACGTATATACTGGTACACCCAGTATGAGCTTACTAGTACTCTCTTAACTCTTAGTAACTCTTAGATTTACGAAACATATTTTTTATATTTTTGTTTATATTTGAGATTTATGGTTTGTATTGTAAACAAAGTGCAAAATTGAAAATTATGGATAATTTAAGAAGGACATTCCGTCACTAAATGTCCTTGGTGGGCGGTATGTTCATGCCGAAACCGTAATGATAATATCGTAAAGGTTCAAAAGTTGTACCCCAACCTCGATAGATGGCGTTGTAGTCCAATTAGAAGTCGCTATCGTTGTGTTACCACGATTTGGTTGGGTTCGAGTGAATTTTAGTAAATATATCACCAGCTTGGGCGCCGGACAAACACGAGTGGCGTACGGCGTATGGCGGTGGCGCCGACTAAGTGGCGCCGCTACTTGCTACTGCCTCGCCCCCCGCGTACCCGCACACGCGCCAGCGCCATACGCCACTTGTATATGACCCGCGCCTTAGATCAGAAAGCAATTCGATTTTATTTCAACCCTATTAGTGTTCATACAAGGTTATTAGTTAAACACTACTAGCTCGGTAGTACACATTGGTAGTAGTTGGTTGGTTGGTGGTAGGCAAATCCACGTTGGCCCCATCGCAAGTTGGGCCTTCGTAGGCAAATCCACGTAGGCCATCAGTTTTGGGCCCAACCCGCAAACTGCCCGCCAATTGTATGCATTTGCCAACTAACCAGAGGTATGTGGCCCAACTAAATGCCAACAAAAAATGCTACTAGGGTTAAAATTGTTTTTAACATCAATTTGCAGAACACAGCATCTTCGCAAATATTCTTGTTCATTTGTATTGATGGCACATCTTGAAACAGTGACTGGGAAAATTGTATATCGAATCGCGCGCGAGACGCCGACGCGAGCGCACGTAGTTTGTTTACTCCGTATCGCTTAACTCAAGTTTTTTTTTCGAGTACCCACATAAGTTGAGAATGGACGAAAATAGTGACGGAAATAACGAGGACGATAGCAATTCGATGATTTCTTCGATTTCGTTTGCGGGTGGGGCGAGTAATGGTGGTAACCAGAAGGATTGCGAGATGAATTGTGGAGGAATTGCGGAGAAAAGAACCAGGGAAAAGAGCGATGAAAGCTGCAGCGAAGAGGGTTTTATACCGGTGATCAGAAAGCGACCTAAGCGCATTTTAAGGAATGAGTCTGGAATTGAAGGCGAATTGGGAAAGGAGATGAGAGAAGAAAATATGGATGGCACATATGAGATTAGCTTAACGTCCCTAAAAGTCTTACCCAAACAAATGGCATTAGCAAAATTATTGAAAAGTGAGAATATTCAAAACATATTAAGAATCAACTATAAGAGTCCCTATAAGGTTTTCATACATATTGCTAAGAAAGAAGATGGAGAAAAGTTAATCACATGTCAGAAGTTCGTGGATTTAGGAGTAAGAATTCAATTTGTTAACCAACTCAGCTTGTCTTACGGAATCATTAAGGGTGTAGACTTGGAACTGAGTGAGTCAGAGATATTGGAGTCATTAGAGACTTCATGTAAAATACAATCAGTTAGAAGACTAAGGCGTATCAGCCAGAACAGGGAGTGGGTGGACAGTGAGACTGTGCGGGTGTGTTTTGAGAGCCCTACAACTCCAGAATTTATTCTTGCCTATGGATGCCGTTTTAGAGTAGAACGATATGTATTTCCTGTCTCTCAATGCTCCAACTGTTGGAAATTTGGGCATATGAAGAAATTTTGCCCAACAAAAAAGATTCGGTGTCCTAAATGCAGTAAAGAGCATGAGAATTGTGAAACAGACAGAATTGTATGTCCTAATTGCAAAGGACCTCACATGGCACTTGACAAAACGTGCCCTGCCTTCCTAAAAGAAAAAGAGATTCGAACTCTAATGAGTGTAGAGAACATATCCTATAGAAAAGCCTTAGAAATATATCTAAAGAACAACAATAAAAGCAGTACGGTTGTAGCAATTGAGGATTCTGATGAGAGAACGGAGGACAGTCAAATTACTTTGAATAAAACTTACAGTAGTGCTGTACAATCGACAACTACTACACAAGAAGTCTTAGCTAATGACAGACAAATACAAAAACAAAAAGTGGACAGGTCTAAGCAGAAAAATAAAAACAAAGATGGGCGAGAAAATCAAACTACATTTATGGAAACAGAGTGGGAAACTTATTCTATGGAAGATGAGATAATTGGAAGCAGACAGGAAAATAGACAATCGGAAAAAGAAGAAGCTGAAAAGAAGAAGAAAAGAAAGTTCAGATTTGTAGAAATATTTCTAAAAATAAAAGAAATAATTTGTTCAGAGAAAGGATTTGAAGAAATAATAACGTCGGTGTTGAAAGTAATATACGAAGAATGCAAGGTATTTGTTAAGGATTTTTTAGTTAGAGGAAATTTATGTCAATGGCTGTTTAAATCTTTAAATGGATAATTATCGCAAAGACACGTTGATTAATATACTACAATGGAATAGTCAAAGTTTAAAGCCAAAATCACCTAGTTTAGACGCGTTACTTGGGCAAGAAAAAATACACATTGTTATTGTAAGTGAAACTTGGCTTAATCCAGACGTTCGTTTGAATATGAGAGGTTACAATGTATATAGAAAAGACAGAGACGATTCTTACGGTGGTGTCGCGATAATTATCCATAAATCTATACAGGCGCAAGTATGCCCAGTTAGCATAAATAATGTAGGTATAGTGGTTTTATGTATGAAAATACTTAACTGTAAGAGTTTGGAATATGTTGTATCTATTTACTGCCCATCTTCAGTGCGTACAACATCATCAGATTGGGACAATATTTTCTCGTTAGTGCCTAAAAAATCGTTACTTGCAGGTGACTTTAACGGTCACCATACGAACTGGTCTTATAAAACCGACCAGCGTGGAACTCAAATACTGGATTCTTCTTTAGAACACGGCTTTGTTACATTAAATAATGGAGAAGCAACCCGGGTCAAGTTAGTTAATGGAAATATACAAAGATCATCACCGGACATCACATTAGCATCATCTGACATCGCTATTAAATTTGATTGGGCTGTAATGAACGAAAATTTAGGTAGTGATCACCTCGTAATGAAGATTTCGATGAATTTCCAAGAACGCATCGAGTATAATAAAAGACGAAACTTCAAAAAAGCAAAGTGGGAGGCCTATCGTCATGAGCTTACAGAATCTTTTACTGGGGTAGTTAACGTTAGCAACAGTGTTCAGGAATTATACGACTATTTCTTAGAACAAATTGATATGGCAGCGAATAAGCACATACCTATAATAAAAATGTGTACTAGTCCCTTAAGGAATTTTAAGCCAAAAGAGTATTGGGATCCATCATTATCTAGAGCAGTGGCTGAACGTAGATTAGCTTTAGGCAGATTCAGAAGAAATCCTACTCCTGACAATCTTACAAAATTACAAGAGAAAGGAGCACATGCACATAATTTGATAATAAAAGCCATAAGTAGTGGCTGGAAAAAATTTTGTAGTAGCATAGATGAAACTTCTTCAGTTTCTGATATGTGGCGAAAGATGAGATGGCTTAAAGGTTATCGTCAAGCCAAATTTAGTGTGTCCGAGGAAAAACTAAAAGGTTTGTTATATTCACTCACACCGGATTCCGTGATAAATTTACCACCAATATTCAAATCACAGAACGTTTTAATAGAATCATCATTTACAATAGAAGAATTAGAGAATAGTTTAAAAAAGAAGGACACTGCTCCGGGTAATGATGGAATAACGTACTCTATGATTCATAATCTTCCGTTTGAGGCCAAGGAGTTTCTTCTCCGGGTATATAATGACATATATAGAACTGGAGATATCCCAAAACAATGGCGTGACATATCAGTTATTGCTATTCCTAAAGCTAGGAACAACACGAATACGGAGACTAAAATTAGGCCAATATCTCTCATATCTTGTATCTGTAAAATATTCCATAATATGATCGGAAAAAGAATAGAATGGTTTATTGAGAAACATTCAATTTTGTCACCTAACACGGTTGGTTTTAGGAGAGCTCAATCATGTTTAGATTGCATTTCAAGACTGTCTACTTATGTTCAATTGGGTTTCACTAGAAATGACCCTACGTTGGCTTGCTTTCTGGACATTACAAATGCTTATAACAATGTCTTAGTGGAAAAGGTTGTTCAGACATTGGATGATTTGGGAATTGGTTCCAGAGTTTGTAGTTATTTAAATTCATTTTTATTAGAGCGAAACTTGATGATAAAAAGTAGTAGTGATGGACGAACTATTGATGTTAGACGAGCAAGCAGGGGGTTGGCACAGGGCGACCCAATATCACCGATGCTTTTTAATATTATTACATCAACAATTTGCCAACAGATTGAGACTGTAATTGTTTCGCAGTACGCGGATGATTTCGTATTTTATCTCAGCCATAAAGATTTAAGTCACGCGGAATCGGAAATGCAAGTTGCTCTTAACTCCATGGTTGTTATGCTAGATGATATGGGTCTAGACATGTCACCAGAAAAATCAAAGATGTGTCTTTTTAGTAGAGGTAGAAGAAGACGGCAATTGCAACTTACAATTAATAACTTACCAATCTCTTCAGTAGATTGTGTAAAACATTTAGGTATCTGGTTAGATAGGTCACTTCTATGGAAAAGGCATATTAATGACATACAGGAAAAGACGGCAAAGTTTTTAAATTTATTTAAAGTTTTAGCGGGGCGAACTTGGGGAATTCATCCGAAACATTTGAGATCTTTGTATATTTCATTGGTACGCAGTAGGATTGACTTCGGTTGTTTTCTATATGATAATAGTGCAAAGAGTCATTTAGGTAAACTGGACAAAATGCAGAACCAGTATTTGAGGAGTATAGGTGGTTTTATAAAAAGCTCTCCTATACACGTAATGGAAGCTGAAATGTGCATTCCTCCTTTGTACGTTAGGAGATTATACTTAGCTTACAAGTTCTGTATAAAAAGTATGTCATGTTCGAACAATGTAACCATTAAATTAATAGATGACTTGAATGATCTCTCAGTCGCAAGATACTGGAACAATAAGAAAAAACCATTGCTTGTGACCGTATACAATGAGTGTAAACTCCGTAATATACATTGTTCAAGTATTTTAGACATGTACTCACTTGAAAAATGGGTGACAGGTATAAACGTACGGGATAAAATTAGTTGTAAGTTAGATTGTGTAAAAGCGGCAAAACGCAGCCATGAGGTTACATCACTTAAATTCGATGTTATCAAAGAACTCAGTGAAAAGTACCCGGGGTGGAAAATGTACTTTACTGATGGGTCTAAGAGCAAAAGTGGATGCGGTGCCGCTTATTATAGTTTGAGTGATGGAACTTCGGCCTTGTTTAAATCTATGGATGCAAACGTATCTGTAATGACGATGGAACTCGTAGCAATCTCAAAAACTCTAGAGAACATAATTTGTTGGGAACCATTCTGTGAATCAAAACATAGTTATATGCACGGATAGCAAAAGCGGTTTAATGCATTTAGCTCGATGCGCCTCTGGTTGCAGAGGTACACCGATAGCTTATGTAATTCTTAGACTATTTTATGAACTTAGTGACATTAATTTGAGATTGCAATGGATTCCATCTCATATTGGTATACATGGAAACGAGAAGGCTGACATACTTGCTAAACAGGCTGTTTTGGAAGGATTGGAAATTGACATCGCTCCGTTCTATACAGAATTACTTGGCTATTACAAGAACATATGCTACAATCGGTTTAAAGAATATTTTGACAAGAAGTCTAAAGAAAAAGGCATATGGTATAAGACTATGCAAAGTGAGCCTCCTCGAATACCTTGGTTTGCTGAAAGTCATACAAAGAGGTCGTATGTTGTTATGGCACATAGATTACGTTCTGGTCATTTTCCATCCAGGAAATTTGGATACCTAATGAAAAAAGTCGATTCCCCTAATTGCCAAGTGTGTAATAAAGTCGAAGACGTCCAACATTTGCTGGTGGAATGTGAAAAGAACAGGAGAGAGAGGGAGATTGTGATGCGGGAGTTAAAACTTAACATGTATGATGTTGGGGTTTTCATTAGAACATTATCTATACCTAATTCGGGAGAAGCGAAACTTATTTATGAAATGGTTGCTGCATCGCTGTCTCCCTCGCTTACGCAATAACTAAGTATATGTAATAATTAGTTAGCTTATAATTATGTGTAATAATATTTAGATTAGGATATGATGAGGCTGACGTACCTTTGTAAGGTAAAAGCCTCTAAATAAATAAAGATTAAAAAAAAAAAAAAAAAAATTGTATATCGCATACTTTTGTTGTTTTTTTTCATCTTTGTGCATAACCCCACATAATTAATTGAAACGACAACAAAACCTCCCACCATCCTTCAGACTTTCCACACCTCAAAAAGCCATTTTCGGAAACCGATCGCTTCATCATCTGCTAACTCAGAACTTCTATAGAACACGACGCGTCTATTTGTCTTAGTTCTCTCACGTCACATCGGATCAAAGGACCAAAAGTTTCCCTGTTTGCGGGAAAAGTTTCAGACATATCCCCCGACACTAATCCCGGGAGAAAGGACCGGGAATTATAAAACGGGAAACTTTGTTTTGAAAGAATTTTTGCTATCAATCTATTATTATAATGTAGGTCGGGCTGTCGAACTGAGTTCACCAATCCGTCTTCGGAATAAGATTAAATATACAGATCTTTGAATGATCATGGAAACGATGTTTTGGAGGTCGTTTTTAAATTTACGTTTTCACTTAACACTTACTTACTGTAAATAATAAAAAAAAAGTTATTTCGAAATGACGCTATCAATGCTTCAGAAATCGAGGTGGTACATTTATCTGTAGATAGTGGACTACGGTGTACAAATAATAAATTATCGATCTTCAAAGTTAAACAAAGCTTGGAGACGACGTTCCATGGATGGTTCACAATCCATTATAATACCGAGTTCCTCCTCGCTTTGGAAAGCATTATAACTCGTCGGTGCCAGCTATTCATTTATTGTAGATCTTTGACAGTCGTTACGGGTAGTCAGAAGCGCGAAAGCGAAAATCTGACATCAGACTTGTGTATAATATCCGTGGCCTAATAGTTACTGGGTTGTAGTTGTGGAGGTCTGATAGACTCCATTTAAAATAGTGGTGTTCAGCTATATCCGGTGAAACTCGAAGCCGACCCCAGCAAAGTTGGGAGAAGGCAAGGCAAAATGGTGATGATGAGTAGGATCCGGTATAACAAGCATTGCTACCGCCAGTATGAACTCGAAAGCAATTGCGAGAACGATACCCAATTAAGTTATCAGCTCAACGAAAAGCAATTAGCTTGTTAAGTGATTAATTCTAGTTCCTTCTGTAGTTGAAAACTTGAAACTAAATTCCGTAAACATTGCAGGCTCGCTTTTACAAAGTTTAAATAAGATTATAGACAAAGTTTAATCATCCTATAGCGTTTCCACCGCTTAGACACAAGCCTCCTCCCGATGAGATGGAGTTGGCCATAATCTACCTCGCGGGCCCAGTGCAGGTCGGTAGATGTCACATCACTTTGAATTTTAAATTTTAGATCATGTCAATTGCCTCAATTTTTATTTTGAATTTGATTTTGATTTCACAATGTTTTTATTCACCGTTTTAAGAACAGGTGTGACGATTTTTCTTATTTAATGAAAATATGAATATTAGGTTTATCTTTCAAAATGAAAGAAGTACAAAGTTATACAAAGTTTCGTGTCTGGAGTGCTGTTAACTGTCGAGGAGTTTTCCCTTCCAGAGACGATTCTGGCTGCTGAATAAAGTCACGTGTATCTTAAAAAATGCATTTTCACCAGAATCAAAGAAAGGTAAGAGAAAAATTTCAGCTCAATCGGTTGGGGAAACTGCTTTGAAATTTAGTTGCCAGATTGAACCAATACATATCAACAAAACAAGTCGCATAGAAGCTTATAAATACAAAGTAAACTACCCGCTTGGGTTTGAACCTTAGAACCACGACACCTAAAATCTTGGACCACCACTTTACTGCTCTGCGTAGTCACTATAGGCAAAGTGCTGGTGCACAATACTTCATGATTTATAGACCAACTAGGTCAGGAGATGGATCTACGAACGGAACAAATATTTGTACAGCCTACAGATGCTTCCGGGTCGGGCTGTTTGTGCATGCGAGATTTGTTTCTGTGGTACTCATGGAATAGCATACCAATATACCAACGAAATATCTGAAAGCGTTTTTATACAAAATAGTACCGTTTCAAAAGGCTTGTTTTGTTTCTGTATCATTCAACTCTATGTCAAAACGTTATTGTTTTATTTTTTGATAAAAAAAACTTCTTTTACGTTTTCAATGCCTCAGTGTTAACAGCCCTTTCATAGAGCCTAAGTTGGTGAATGACAGGTTTGTGTAAACAAATAAGTATGTACAGGAAAATTATTTCAACTTCAGGTTAGTTTATCCCTGAAAGATTTGCTTTTAGATTTTTTTTACAAGCCGTTTTAGTATTTTGATATGAGAAATAAAGAAAATAGGATTATTTGGCATACGCCACAAGGGCACACATTTAACAAAAAAATATATGAAAACAAAAAAGAAAGATAATTCACGGCTGAGCCAAATAGGCCCAGTTCAGCTCATATTGTTATTTTTGACAATGATGTCAAAGTCTCAATTTTGCTCCTACGAAGTTCGGTCCTCTAGCATTTATTACGAAACCCTGTTTTAATGTTACTAGACCGAAATAATAACTGTATGTTCAGTATATAGGTCGGAAGGTACATAAGTCCGTCCACATGGAACCGTAAGATGCGATTAAAGGCTTATATAAAGTGGATGGGTCACAAAAGTCGTCTGTACGAGCATAATGTTTAAGGTTATGCGAAAGGCTAGCTTAACTGTTTTGTTTTTACGATGTGTAGTTAGGATTAGGGATAGTTTGAATAGAAAATTAACAAAAAGAGTTTTTGTTTTTTAATTAATTTTACTCATTTTTGAGGAGCTCGCGGCTTAAGCCGTGACTGCGTTGGTTGGTCCGAGGTTCAGTGATCAGTGTAACCACACTACATACTGAGTTTCCTCCAAGTCTCGAAAAACACGTTAAGCTGTTGGTCCCGGCTGTCATTTGTAAATCTTTGAGAGTCGTACAAGGAGTCAGTGTGCAGTGGCCCGAAAATCTGACAACCAGTCCTACCAAAGGGTATCGTGGAGGTCAGACCGGCAGGCATCAGTTGCGTCCAGTTAGACTGGAAGCCGACCCCAACGTAGTTACTAAAAGACTAGGTAGATGATGAATTGATTTCATGCAGATAATAATAATAAACACATGCTGAGGCCCACTTTTCATTCACTAATGAAACTGGACGCATATTCAAGCAAGTTAGAATATCTAAATCTGCGTTCAAGATAAAAAAGCCAATAAGAAATTGATAGCTTGAGAACTCGCTTCAGACTTGTTGATCGCGATCAAGTTACGTCAATTTTAATAGAATGTCAGAGACAGTGTGTTTTTCAATACGCATAGCGTTAAATGCAGAAATTAATGACGTAAACAGGTTTGAGAATCTAAATAATTGATAACATGATACCAGATTGTTTAAGACCGCATGGCTCTTCATTTACCCCACCAAATATTTATTTACGAGTACTCGTGTATTTGTACAATTCCTTTGTTTTTCCTCCATACTTGTTCCTATATGAAATAATGACGCTAGCTACAGTTTCTTTATATCTTTCTTTCTTTACTGTGTCAGTAACATCGCATTGTGACATGTTGCCTCTAATATATGTCCCCTACCGACACAAATTGCTCGACGATTTTATTTTGTCTTTGACTGTACTGCAGTTGTGTCGTTGTAGCCAGATTTAATTTATGGTGTGGGCGAATACTTTGCCAAATCTCTTAAAGTAAAATTTTGGAATTTAAGTAGATATTATGTTAGAGATATTTTAATTTATTAAATTTTTCTATTCGCCCTCAGAAAATCAGTTTAAATGTAAAAAGGAACCGTTGATTGTTCGCAATCAATTTGTTGTCCATCAACTGCCTTTTCCTAACAAAATTGAAAGAAAGAAAGAAAGAAAGAAAGAAAAAATATTTATTCGTCGCAAAGTCATGACGTGCATACAATATTAATAAGGTAAACATAGAACGCATTAATACAAACACAAACATTTAACCTAAAACCGAAAATTAACACAACAACATTAGCATAATTTATTTTAAGACTAAACAGACAAAAAATAAAAAATTGCACGCCGTGAGTGCGACAAACAGGTTACCACTCAGCATGATGCTGTGCTATGGGGAACCCACAGAACAGCGCAATTGCAGTCGTCTTCCAGTCTAACATCCTATTATGCAGCTAAATACCAGCATCGTTTTAGATTTTCACGATTTTTCACTACACTTTAAAGTACTTACGGAATTATATCCGTGATTTTCCTTTGTTTCTATGAACTCCCGATATCTCGACGCTGTTGCAAGCATCAAGATGCGGAAATACTTAAGAGATATGCGGGTGGGACGAAAATGATTAATTATGAGCAGACAAATCTGTCTCTCGCCTTTTAAGTGTAAATACCAGTACTTTAACTGGATCACTTATATTCACATTGGTTATCAGAAGACTCCTCGGCAAGGCCGACTTACCTATGCAAAGCAATAAACAGGGTCCTTTATATGTTTTCATCGATTCGAGGCAACAATGCGTTGTGCCGTTTAATTAATTTAGAAGCACTGGAGTCCGGCTTTTGAGTTGAGAATCCCGTGAAGTTCCCCTTGGAAAGCATAAAGCTTGTGCCTTGTACCTTTGCTTCAGTACCTGTTCCGATTTATTTTGTATGTTACTAAGTAAAATTGTTGTAGCGTTTTATACGAGTACATAAACACATTGTGTGAATTCTCACGTAAGCCTATAACAAATAAAATATTTTGACGATAGGGTAAAACCAGGAGAGATGGACCTCATTTTTTCCAACTTTAATATTTTTTTTTACTTATTAACTATTATACAATTTAGTGTTATACTTACTAACTATCAATAGTCAACATTTTTTTTTTGTTTACCATGGCACGATCATAGCTTCTTTATGGAAATAATTGAAATATTAAAAAAGTACTTTCGGTCCATCTCTCCCATACTATACGGGTGACACGGACCACCCAGTAAGGAGAGATAGTCCTAACAAAAATAATCATTAACTATTCTTAAACAAAAAAATAAACATTCAAAACGAAATTAACAAGTAAGATAAATAATTAAATGAAAGGAAAATCTTCAATTTGTCACCGTATTTCCGCATCGGTCGCACATATTGGGATAATTGGTGCAGCCTTCATGGGACCAGCGTTCAACTTGAAAAGCATCAGTTAGTGCACTTTCTGTCCATTTCCCTCTACGTACTCCACTTTTCCTCTTATATATTAAAGGCATATTACCTACAAAATGACCTTTGTTTGATTGATTTATATTTTTTTGTCACCGACTTCAGAAGCTAAAGTTATTTTTCACTTTTTGTTTTTTTTTTGAAGTCGGTTTTATTTTTTGCAAAAAAGTTTTTATTTTTCACTTTTTAGTGGTTCACATGTGTTTGGTATACATGGAAAGTGCATATCGTTACAATTACAACAAGCCCAAACACGACTACGATACACTGTCTCATTATGGAGTTCTATGAGTCTTGGCTTCATCATCAGATCTGATGGTAGAATGGTTCTTATCAAACGCAAACGCTTCTCTTGTTGTAGAAAATACCAAAACCACTGTACGTTATCCTATAACATTTGAAGATTTCCCTCGATTTCGCCAAGATTCTATAATCAGATCCTGACTTGGTGACTATGGGACCATTTGGAAAATATACCCTTTCCAACAAAAAAATAATTATTCAAATGGGTTGGCAAGCGACAGAGTTATGCGCGAACAAACATTTAAAAGAAAATAGAAACATCCGAATTGAGAACCTCCTCCTTTTTTAGAAGTCGGTTATATAAATAAGTGGCAACTAATAATCTAAAACCTCTTTGCAAATAAAATGTTTGACGATTGGCCCATCTCACCCATACATAACATGGTCCATCTCTCCTAAATTGAGTTGAGAGACAGACCACTTCCTCATATTAAAAGCACAAAAACAAACAAAAAAAATGAGTTTATTTTATCATTTCATGAACATATTAACACAGGAACATCAATTCTTATTCTACAAACACAATGTCTTATACATACCTTCGTATTTAAAACACTTATACAAAAAAGCACGCTTACGAAACCATTTAATTCACATATAATTAATTTTATGAAACAAAAACCTCAGTCTCGTTTTTACACGCAGCAAACAGGTTGACAAGCGCTCGTAAGTGTTGTCAGCTTAAATAAATTTAATATTTTGTTAGAAATTACGATGGTCCATCTCACATGCTGGTCCATTCCTCCTGGTTTTACCATAAGGAACTGATTCGCTTATAATGCGTGAGAAAACTTAACTGAAGGCTTTCATGGACCAGATTTAGATGTTGAAAGATAATTATTTCATCGAAATTGGACTTCATGATAGAAGATGGGAAATACACATAACATCACGCCTGTAACACCCGACGCGTTAGGCAGAGATGTGCCCATTAGTACACCCACGATTAGATTCGCGAGGAGACCCTGGGAACACCAAGATCACTTGCAGTGATGTCCTGAGGAGACCGGGAAGTATAATCTGCTTCTGGAGGGAGGTGGGCTGGTTGGAGTAATCGGCCACCATGGCTCACGTACAATGGTCCATTTCAAGGACTAAGTGCGGAAACCTAAACCCCCATGATGATGATGATGATAGTACACCCACATTTCACCAGATGAGTTTAAATCCTACAGAATATAAATTATTTAAATTGAATTTATTTTTATTTATAAAGTTCATAAAATAAACATCAGCAAATTTCCCAATACCATGCAATGATATAATTTGGGCGAGCCTATTGCCATCAACCGGGCACAAATACAGAAGCAATCAGATTTAAATACCAGGTTCATCTGCAACACGATAATCAGTAAACATATGAACTACTAATACAAAACTTACTTAATCCGGCGACACAAGCGGATCATCCAAAAAGTGAATATTCGCCAAATTACCGCCCCGGCACGAACAGGGCCACGGGACGACGATAGTCTTTGAATAAATTTACAAACCCTGTCATTTTTCATTTCCGCCAACTTTGAATAATATCGTCTTTTGACGTTATATTATTACGACGTTGATTTTTAAAAAATGATATTTTCCTTCATCAATTTCTATTATCATGGGAAATCATCAAACTGTAAATTAGTAGACCTAACAGATTTAGAATTTGTGCAGTTTCTAGTCTTCGCCTTCTTTATCGCATGGTTACTGCCAGGTATCAGGTTACCAAGGTACCAGGTTAGAACCTGGTGGCAGAGTTTTTATGCCACCTAATGGGCCTCTGACTTTCTTGACATGCCATCGAGAAACGTCTCCCGAGAATGCTAGTTTCCGAACGATGTTTTCCTTAACCGAAGCAAGTGATAATTATACAATACGCATGTGTATCCGAAAAATCAGAGTTGCGTTCCCGGTAATGATACTATTTGTGTCAAGCGTAAGACTATTGAGAAGATAGTGTGGAGTTAATAATCAAAGGGGAAATATTCTAATGAATTCGAGTGTCACTTCATCAACAACAATAGTTTCTTCGTCAGAATATCACAGACTTTTCAGAGATGGTTTAGAATCAATAATATTGTCGATATAATGAAAAATAACAACATTTTTTTTTAGATTTCATTCCTGTCCACCACTAAAAAGCGAACGTGTGTACCTACCTAACAACAGCACAATTCTGTTCAACAAACTAGATAGGTAGCAGTTGGCACACACCTCAATTTGGCTTGGCAGTGCATGCACGCACACAAGTGCATTGATTCCCACTAGGTTTATGATTTAGGACATTTTAAAATGAATGCTATTATTTTTTTTTTTTTTTCTACAATAATTACGAAAATGCACTTTTGGTTTGATTACTAGATCCTATATGGATATTGTGTAAATAAAAATACGCCGGCGAAACCGTAAGCGCAAGCTAGTCTTCAACAAATCTCACTCCACCTCTCAGCAGGTTATAGAGACCCAAAACATACACGATAACCTTGACCATGGCCAAATCTCATTCATGCCCAGAATATTTCACCATCCATAACCTCACACATGTATAGCATACAAAGTTGATGGATGTTAGAACCGTTGGCAAGAATCCCAGCTCATTCAATAAGATTTCTATTAGCTGATAAGTAGTCATTTCTATATTCGGTACGTGCTATTTCTAAATGTATTGCCGTTTCTGTTGTTTATTTCTAAAGGTTTAAAAAACTAAAAATGTGATAATTACGCGACTGCCAAGGAACTGTAATGTTTTTTGAAACTATTTCTCATTGTTTCAGAGTATTGTTTTTCTTTTGTCTTTTTGAGCATTTTTAGATATTTCTCATAGTTTCAGATTTGGCCGTCCACGATCCACGCCCACTCCAAAAATTCACCCTGTATAAGTATAGGTACCTATATAATTGGTAGTCGGGTTTTTTGATTTTTTAGTTAAAATTACTTGTTTACTAATAGAGTCTCATAACCATAGATCGGAATAGGTAGAGCTGATTTATGTACTTGCCATAGGTTAGAATAATATGGATATTCCCCGAGTCCAGGGATTTGGTTTTTAAGTAGGTAGTGAAATCATAAAAATCTATTCTCGCCTTCGGGACTAATGAAATATTACACTTCCTTTCTGACGGGTCAATATAAGAAGGACGGGATTAAGAATAGTATAATAAATAGATAAACTTTATTCATAAAACCACAAAAATGTTTTTTACGTAACAATTTCTAATTCAAGAATCAACAATCATTTAAACATTTTTATTCTGAAGTTGTAGGTACAAAAACATATTACCATACAAATTATTTGTTCCGCAGAAAATCAAAACATTATCAAATAGAACAATTTATATTTGCCATAAAATCTTAATTAAAATAATCAAACAATAAATCACAAATGTCGCAAAGATACAGGATAAGCTCTGCGAAAACCGCTTGCGCTGGTACGGACATGTAATGAGGCGGTAAGATCCACATGACAAAAAGAGTCATGAAAATACAAGACGGAAAAAGAGGCCGTGGGCGACCACCAATAACCTGGATACGAACACTAGCGAAGGACATGACAGCGAGCAACACAACGACAGAGATAACCTGGATACGAACATTAGCGAGGGACATGACAGCGAGCAACACAACGACAGAGATAACCTGGATACGAACATTAGCGAGGGACATGACAGCGAGCAACACAACGACAGAGATAACCTGGATACGAACATTAGCGAAGGACATGACAGCGAGCAACACAACGACAGAGACAACCCACAACCGTGCGGTGTGGCGCAGAAATACTAGGAGGACTGACCCCAAACAAATTGAGATAATAGCCAGGAGGAAGAAGAGAAACAATAATTCACTTATTTAAACAAATAATATAATAATAATCACAGACATCACATTTCTCAGTAATAACTAGGTTGTGGAAGTATTCAGCTTCATCTGGTTGGACTGGAAACCGAGCCCAAGTAATTAGGAATAGTCTAGGCATATGATGAACACATATTAAAGTCAGACGTCCACTACACAAACGTTTTATTCTCGAACCAGCTCTAGCAAACTATTCAGCAAGTTTTGTCAAATACTTTGTTACTATGGATTCAATATAACATTAGATTTATAATAACGGAAGAATTAGGCAAAATACATCGATATCCGAACCCGACCCGACCCGAATGGTGCAGCGGTAGTGAGGCTGCCTTACGTTCTTAGGGTCCCGGGTTCGAATCCCGGTAGGAGCAAATGTTTGTGTGATGAGCATGGACATTTGTTTCCGAGTCATGGATGTTTATATGTATAGTAAGTATGTATGTACATACCAAAAGTATAATGTAGTATATCAACTGTCTGGTGACCACGACACAAGCCTTGCTTAGTGTGGCACTAGATGGCGCTGTGTGTAATGTCCAGCGATATTTATTTTATTTATTTTATATTTCAGTTATAGCTAAGACTCATTTACTATCTATTATTTATGACCTTAACAAAACACAAACTAAATACAACTCCTGAACAACCTACTCAACAATCACACAGTTCTGCTTAATCTCTTAAGCTTTAACTTGATATTACTTGGCCAAGTTCAAAGTAATGAACTAATAGTTTACCAGCCACCTGAACTTTACGGGTTACGACATTGTCAATTAATGTTAAATAGGTATGTTGGTTACGACAGGAGTTTGTGTGGGGTCGTTATTGATTGAGAAAGGGCAAATTTGATCTAGGTCTCTCGGTTTGTACCCGACTTTCAAAAAAGGAGGCGATAATTATTTTCGTGTATGAATTTGTTAAAATATATTGTGTATAGTTCTCTGTGATATTATGTAGAATACCTCAACTAAAAAGGGTCAAAGAAGAAATTGCATTGCAAAAAAATGGTCGTCCAAAAAAAGAACAAAAAAAGTGTTTTATTTTTTTGACAATTATAATTGAAGATATAACCAATACACCTTTACCGAATGAGCACTTACTGATTACGGCAGTTTAAAACATCTGGATGTAATAATATTTTCTATCACAATTACTGAGTTTTAATGAATTGCTGGGTCCCACTCAAAGGACATAAAAGTTGAGCTTCGTATATTTATATTGATTTGATCTGCACAGTCACATCTAAAAAGACACACTTTTATGTAGAGAGAAATATGAAAGCAATTTTCCGACAGTATATCCTGAAATTTTATTGTGATGTATTCTCGAAAACGTTTGATTCACATTTGAATTTCGTATTGCCTTGCAGATATGCGTTTACAATTTTACCGACGTTCAATCCATAGTTTACGAGAAAATCGACTTTAAATTTTATCGTTTACAAGTTATTGTTCCATTCTTACTCCCCAATCTCTCTTAGTTTAAGCAACTAAAGAAAAATACTACTTTTTGATGATGGATCTAGAGATAATCTCTTCAAAAAATGATGGGGATAGACAAAACCCTGAAAAAAAAGACAACAATATAATCACCCAACTCTCCATACAAACCGAAGTACCTACCCAAGTTCTCACGTCGCTTTGTCGCATATCACCATACAAACAAACAACCCATTTGTGTAACACCCCATTATCTCGACATTGTTACCCTTGCTGCCCCACTAACCTATTTCACACAAACAACTAACTATACAAATTAACTAACAAATGTCTCTGACAGTTGGGAACTTAACAATGCTGTGACGTGTCTTCTTGTGGTTCTGTCAATGGACTGATTTAGAGTGCCTTTAAAATAGACTCTCAAATTGGTCATGAAAGCTTCACTGAGAAAACCGGGATTTTCTAGAACCATATGCGCTCCAAAGCCAACGATCAATTGGACAATAAATATCTCAAATAGGCACTCAGTCCGATTATGGACAATAGTCATTGTATCACTGAACTGCCAAGTTTTTTTGCCCACAAAATCCAAAGTACTGTCGAGCTAATGACGCGAATAAACAGACGTTTTTATTTATCTTTATTTTGTGTTTTATGACTTTTTGAACCTAGGGCATCATCGTCTGCCTAGCCTTTTCCCAACTGGGTTGGGATCGGCACGCAGCGTTAAGTCTTAACGGATGCAGCTGAATATCAGTATTTTACATGTAGCGACTGCATATCTGCCCTCCACAACCCAGTTAGTACTGAGTAATTCGACTTAAGGCAGGAATATATTTCGCATCACACTCACAAAATTATATAAAATACCATTTACAAGACTTTCAAGTCAGTGGCCAGTATACCAAACAGCTTGTTTGACTGTCCATCATCATCTGAATAGCCTTTTCTCAATTATGTTGGGGTCGGCTTCCAGTCTAACCGGATGCAGCGGGATACCAGAATTTTACATGGAGCGACTGCCTTGTTTGGCTGTCCACCGACCCGAATAAAATAGTTAAATCACAAATATAATAATCATTATTACCTCCATCTTCATTTACCTTTCAACAGAACCACAATCCGAGTGTAAAGGTTGACAATTATAAGCTCTTCAAGTAGCCATTAAACCGGTCGTTTGAGTTGATGTCCGTGAAGTGACTATTATACAGCATTGTTCTGTCAGCTCCTAATGTCACAACATAATTACGGTGCTACAATTAGCAGTTCTGCCAGGTGGATGGGAAATCAGGCGATTTTGTGGAAATTAAAAACTGTGAAAAACATGTTTGACTGGGTCTAAACTGTGATTCAAAATCAAAGCGTTTCTTTCAATTACAGGAAGTTTTGAATAGTCTAGATAGATATTGGTTGCTTGGAAAATGAGCCATAATAAAGTACCTTGAATAATTATCCATTCCAAAGCGCCTTCTTTCAAATCGAGGTGTTGTTGATATTGAAAAATGTGTTAACTTTTATTTCATAGAGTAATATCCTTATAAGTTATTTCCTCTGTTGTGTCACTCATCTGCCAGGAATTCGCGAACTTTCTCATGAGTATGTTTCGGACTCGAAGTTTGTAAACAGCTACATCTGCCTCATTCTTGGAAGGCTCAATGGTTTTTGACTGGGTACTCTGGCAGCCTCGGAAAAAACGACTCAATTCTTGTCAGTGAACTGAAAAATAACTAAAACCATATAAACACTCTTGTCCAATTCCTCAGACAAACACAGACAAAAAAAATGCATTTTCTATGTCAGTCCATTTTAGATTTGCATTTATCTGAACGAGAGAGCACAAAGTTCCAATACCCACTGGTGAACGATAGACTTTTGTTCTCACAGCGGATATTACTTTCTGTCTGCAACATTGCCCAATTTCGTTCAACAACCCGACGACTAAATTATTTTTATGAAAATCGATACGAATATGACTTTAATTTTATGAAAATTGTAATAGCACTCTCCATGGTGATTTCGATGATAAAACAGATTGCAAAAAAATATGAAAGTGTAATTCTGAACACCGTAAAAATCATTACTATTATGAAGATTTTATGGGACGTGAAAAACATACAGGGAACACGATACACATGATGAGAATATGTGTAATGTGTGTCGCGCTTCGGTAAAATTTTTCGTGTTTCTAAATTAGCAAAAACATCGTGACTTTACTTTTTATCCCGCCGCACTGTTGTGGTGCATCTATCATTGTCCGTTGTGTGATATTTCCGCCAGGTTATATAATACCGACGTAGCCCGAAGAATTGCCAAATTTTGTGGCAGTGGACAGGACACATTGTACGCAGAACGGATGGCTGATGGGGCCGAAAAGTTCTGGACCGGCGACAGCGAACCGGAAGACGTTGTGTTGGAAGACCAGAGAGATAGGTGCACCGATGACCTAGTGAAAGCTGCGGGAATCCGCTAGATGCGAGTCGCACGGGAGTGGGCAATGTGGCGACACTTGGGGGAGACCTGATGATGATGATGATTAATTCCGGCCCCAGATGGTCGTTAAAGTTTAAACATTTTTGAGAGTTGGGGCTCTTATCAGCGAGCTTTCGAATTTGAGGCGATGATTCCTCAAGCGCATGCTTTTTCTTGCAGATCTTGAGATATAATCAAACAAGTGGAAGGACTTCACAGTAACATTGATTAGTTTAACTACATAACTAGTGATTTCAATTGAAAATTTTCAGTCAATAAAGCTTCAAGCTTGTATGCGTATTTGACTCTGATTTCACAACAATAATCAAAAAATAAATTGTTGAACATTTTCAAGCGATTATTTTCGGTTCGGTTTTAGGTTCTCGGAGTTTATAGCTCAGGTCCAGACGAATATTTTAGAACAAGCTGTAAAGTGAACTGTTCCACTCATGTTCGTGTGATGTGCTGCCGCGCTTCAGTAGCAAGCCGTAAAGCGCAGACAGCGCTTTCGGTTGGATCTCGTAAATTTAGCTTTAACATGACGTCAGTTATAAGAATTTTACCTCAATTTCGAGAATATTTTGTTGTGTGTAAAACTAGGTACTTTGTAAATATTTCATCCTTTTAGTATCAATGTTACTTAATCAGGTTTCATTTTATTGAAAATATTTTAACCGTTTAACATTGGAAATGTCGTTTCGTTGGCTCCAGTGTAGGCTCCGATTTCACGAAAAAGTGCGAACCCCTTTTAACTGAGAGAGTTGTGAAGATATTATATTAAAAAAAGACTCAAAAGACGTGTATTTACGAGAGCTGTAAGGTGCAAAAAGATTTTATTCGAGAAAGGAGACGGAAAACGGTGCGCCGAAATGTAATATGTTGAAATATAGTCTAAAAAAATTGTCATAGTTTTTGTGAAAGAAGCGAAAAATGAGAACGATAGTTTTTGTGACATTATCGATTAAATGAATCGATTACATAATAAAAAAGAAAAGCTTTGCACTACGTAATTAACTCAAAGTATTTAAATGGACTATGATTACTTGTTTACAATACAGTGCATTTAATAAATATTGAAAATGTCAATTTATAACAGAAAAACCTGAATGATAATCGGAGTCGTATCGATTTAAATCAATCATATTTTTAATAAGAGTGTAGCCACCTTACATATATTATCTGTGACAGCATTGACAGCGGACCGACATTGACACTTGCCAATTCTTTCTGCTATACTCTTTCGTGTTTTCCGTTATGTTTTGAGTGCTATCCCGATTATTTTATAATTTCAACGACCACTGCTTTGTTTATTACGGATTCCAAATCTGCCTACCTTGTACGACACTTACTTCCATACTGGACACACCGAAGATCGCTTGTTTTTTTTTTAAATATTGTTGAATATATGGATCGCTGAGTGAATATATTGTGGGATTGCACAATATATTCACTATTATTATTAGTGATTCGGCAGTGGCTTGTACCTTATTCTGAAAGTAAATATAACCTAGCTGGACTAGGTATCAAGATGATACTATTCCACCTGCACAATTTCTAGACGACATTTAATTATAATTTAAATGAATAAACCGTGTTCTACATTAAAATGTGTTTTTTTTATTTATTCTGGATGCCTTTTTGATAAATCCATTTCTGTTATCTACTTATAGCTTCAAGTCATTGATATTCAATCATAATATGACTTTTTAAACATTATCCAATAAATATAACGTATACGAGTGCTTTATGAAATTAGAGACTGTAACATAACCTCACTTTTACTAAACCTCAAATAACTCAGCTCCCAGATTGTGAACACATACAGAATTTTTAGTCAGGGACTGATAAATCTGAATATTATTAATTCATATCATTTTCATCTCGTTACGTCCAGGCTTAAGAATGTAGGTAATCGTTTCCGTCTCCTGTAAAAACAATAAATTTATGGGCGAAATAGTGAAAAACAAAATCATTTGTTACCAAATTTTTAATTTTGGCTCTCGATTTTTTGGAAACGAAGATAGATTTCAAAAATTTGAAAAAAAAGCCTCTTGGAAATTTAGTCAGCTACAATTTTAGCCTAAAACAAAGACGATCGGGTTAAGGGTTTAAATTGTAATCTAACCTTTTTAGAAAAAAGTTGAAAATAAGAACAACATTTTTGCATACTTATCATTTTTATGACTTCATCTTTTCCATATTCCGACTTTCTCGTCGCTCAGCGAAAAGATTTTTTAAAATTCCGTGGATTCATTTCCAATGTGCTCGATAGTCGTGTGAGGCACAAAATCTGTCAATTTTTCAGGTAGGGCTTTTTACTCTGAACTGTTTTTTTTTTCAAAAATGCGCTTTTTGTTTGGGTTCGATTTTATTTATCCTATTATGTCATAAAAGTAATTCAATTAAATAAACAACAAGAGACAAGTACCTTATCAAATCAATCCATATTGGGTTAACAACAAGCACAATTTTCCTATGCATTCTAATCCCCTATACAAATTCAGCAACACGATCCAACTATACTCCCACAGAACCTAAACGTTTCCTCTTCCACACCAAAGGAAAGAATAACATTGACTTAGTAACATTAGAGTAACTGGCGGCCAGTGTTGAGACAGTGGAAAATTTCCTGAGTTTACACTGAAATTTAATTAGAATGATGTGGAATAAAAATAGTTTTCTGACGATCAAGTTTTATTTTGGCTGGGTTTAATTTAGTCACTCATGATAATCACCATCATCATCATCAGCCTATAATGTTCCCACAGCTGGGACACGGCCTCGTCTCTGTGAGAGACGGTGGGACTATCATCCACCACGCCCCACTTCAGTTTGCTAGATGTCACATTTCTTAGAATTTTTGGTTCTAGGCTATGATGTTTTCCTTCACCATAATTTAGTTACTACAGGACAATAATAATTGATGCTCAAAATCGACAAGGAAAATCGTGTGATCTTTGTATTATAGTGGAACTGAACATGACATAACATCGTGCCTGTTATTCCCGACGCGTTAGGCAGAGATGAACCCATTAGTACATCCACATTTCGCCATTTCTGTTTAAGTCCATGTATTAGGGGGCGAGATGAATAATGTTTGGATGTGAAACTTGTTGACGAGTAATAAGAATATTAACCTACAATGTCATCAAAAACAATCTCCACAAAATCAGTTTCAACCAGACAAAAACGCGGTTCAAGTCGTAGTTCTACGTCTAACGTCTACCCGACACATCACAGACAGGGTAAAGAGGTCATGAATACGTTTGTAAAAAAGCTCTCATTCAAATTAAGTCCCCTTCTGAATAATTCATACAATTTGACAGGAGTGGCACTTTAGTGACACAATTTGAATCTAAAAACGTTGTATCTAGAAAAGTCCCCGTGATCCTGAAAAGTGGGTTCTTCGGGGCTTTTGAGGAAACTACATTACCATACATGGCTTATCTTGTGCCGACGAACACGCTTATTCTCACTGCGTACAAAATTCAAGGAGGAATAAGGCTAAGTGCTCACAATGGGTGTGGGATAAATATTTCCGCGTCACAACTGTGTAGACGCGGCGTTATGAGTGGGATAACTGCGTGTTGTGTGTTTGTGGGATAGTGTTGGTTTCAATTACTGTGTTTAGGGAGAGTTAAGTGTTTTAGTGGAGGCTTTGACAATTTCGAGGGACAATACTTTGAAAAATGCCCTATAGAAACAAAAAAAATAGAAGTGGGCACTTGATTTTCCAAGCTTTGTATGATTACAGCGATTATGCTAACAGGGATTATTCCTGACTAAAAAAAAAAAAGGTCTCTTCAGCCCGTCAGTTAGATTATCGAAAAATATTGGATACTTATTTTTTTATCCACGTAGAACTCGTGTGACGTAACATTTGTATACATTTTTTACCGGAAAGTGACGTCACACAGCGGGGGCTGTGTGACGTTACGTCACACGAGTTCTACGTGGATAAAAAAATAAGTATCCAATATTTTTTGGAAATCTGACGGACTTTTTTTAATTTTTTTGTCATGTACCCTATTATAGAAAATTATGTTATCCCTATTTTTACAAACAAAAAAAATATTTGAACAAATGCCAAAGTATTATTGGAAATTCAATTCTCGATGCTCCCCCGAACGTTGCTTGTATTAAGGAATTCGTTTAGATGTTGCTGACAACTCACGTGACATCCTCATCATTCCTCACGGGCAAGCCTAAATCCTATTAATTTAACATTTACGATGATGTCAAAGTAACTGACGCATAAGGAACATAACTTTTATATCTTTAGCCTCATAGAACATAAAAAATGCGTGTGTCTTTAACCTCAAAGTTTTTACGAGCCGTGTTGATGGCCAGATCTTTGGGTAGCTCGTAATTCCGGTAATTAAGCGCATGTCGCACTTAATTAATGAGGTGCCTATATTTTAGTGCTTTACAATTACCACAGAAGATATTTTTTGTAATTGGATATTTCTCAGTAACAACCCGGAGTTTGGATTTGTATCGGGTTATTGGCAACAAGCTTACCCTTTATGACGATAACTGGTGAAAGGAGACAATTTTTTTGGGCCCACCTGGACGTTGCATTTATTATTCATAATTACATCAAAAAAATGAAACCATTTTACTATAGTATTAAACGACATATTACATAGAAATGAAACCGGAATCTTAAAATCATAATAAATAGGCCATGTTATGATATTCTTTTGGTATTCAAATCATTTCTGTTGTGGTCAATGTCATTTGACAGAAAACACTTACGTGAATAGGGGCGTTTTTTCCGTTCACTAAAAAAAGTACGATACCTACCCATTGTTAATCATATCTGCTATAATTATAATAGAATCAGAATATAATATAAAAATAATTATGATTAAACTGTGAGCATTTTTAATGCTATTTTTAAAGGTTTACAGTAAAATCGCATAGATAGTTTAAACAATCAACGTGACACGGAACGTTATAAATCCACTTTTTTAGTGGTTGACAGACAAGTTCATTGTTTTGAGATTTATTTTTTCTGTTTATTTTGATTTTCGTAGGTGTTTTTGCAGATTTTTCGCATTTATTCCGGTTAGACAATGCTTAGCTAACTTAACCACTGTTATCTAGAGATTATAAGGAAGAAATCAATATACGTTTCATTATTAAATGCTACAATTTATGTGGGTGGCCTAATCTCCGAACAAAAAGAAATTGTCTCCTTTAGGTCCTGTGTTCTATTAGGTATCCCCCTACCCTACCCTATAGAGAAATATAGGTGGTGTTTTTTTGTGTTTAGTTTTTATTTTGATGATTTAGAGAGTAAAATATATTTTTTATCCCTTCTTTTTTGTTAAAATCACGCGGTTTTAATTCTTTATGGTAAGTCGATTCGTAACACTTTTTTTCATTGGATGTTTCAGTAACTTCTTTACTTACTCATTTTATATGACTTTTTGAACCTTTTGAACACACGTGTTTTATGAATTAAGCAGACAATTCTAGCTTTTATGATTTTTGCAATCTCGAGAAAAAAGCGAAAGAACTAGAATAATTTACACATTAATTCCATAACTGTTAAAAATCAAAATAATTATCCTGTTTGGTTCAAAATGCTTGTCATCCTCGCTCATAAAGCCGCTTGCTGCACCGTTTTGATAGACAGGTGGCTCCACCTAGGATAGCTTGCAGGTGTAACGCGCTAGGCGTACCTACGTAACACGGAACGTGCTCAGTAATTTAATAAACTGCAAACAGATCTATTTTATTTATTTTAAATTAGCAACGTATAGCAACGTCCGCGAAAATTGTGAAGCTCAATTTGCATGATATCAATACTGAAAAAACGTCAGGTACTGTTACTTATCTATGTCACCGTAAAATTGTCAAATACGTTATATTGTAATATCTCTAGCGATATTGTAAAGTCTCGAATTATTGTCAAATGAACATACTGCTTACAATAAAACGCATTATTTTTCGTGAAATGCATGCTATGGTAGTCAACTCACGCGGTGTGGAGTGAAGGAGGGGTCCCCCTTGCCCAGTGGTACCACTCTCATGAAAAGATACTGTACCAATCCTGAGAAATATCGATTAATATAACCTAACCTTAAAACACTTCATATTCCCCTAAAAAGCGTAGTCGACGCCCCTATTTCCGAGTGCAGGGTTTAAAGGAACCTAACTAACCTAACGGGGGCGTGCCCCAAGTCCCGTTTATGGGGGCAAGAGATACTTCCGTATGTTCAGTTGACAATAATTCAAGACTTTACAATATCGCTAGAGAGTTACACGTTATATTGTAATATAACGTATTTGACAATTTTACGGTGACATCTATACATTTCTATACTATTATCATACAGAGGAATAATTTAATTTTTTGTGTGTTTGTTTCAAGTTCTACTTTCAACAAATAAACAAAAAATTAAATCTTTCCTCTTTATAATATTAGAGTAGAAGTGTAGATAGATGTAGATAAATTCATGGAAGAAAATTTCTGATCGCCACGCGGGTGAAGTCACGGGCAAAGTCTAAACTACATATTAGATAAACAAGTTATACAACAAACTACCTACCCTGTATAGTATTATAGTAGATAAAGATACCCGTATTACCGAACAACTTTAAGAAGAACTGAGCGATGAAACTTGACGCACGGAGGGAATTACGCACTTACCAAGTTTTATGAAAAGACAGCCTCTTACCCTGCCCTGATGTGTTATTTATTTGTTATTGGATTTATTGTTTGTGTTTTATCCCGCTATTTTTAGTACACTTTTCATACCAGAGGGAACGCCAAGTATCAGAATCATGAAATTCAATAATGTGACGCGTAAAAGCGTTGTTGAAAACCAGTTTGCAGAAACAATTGTGACAAAATGAAACTAACATTATCTAAAAAAGACGGTTGCCAAGCGTTCATTATTACGCAACCTGTAATTGGCTCTGTGTCGCGTTACAATTCGGTATGTAAAGTATTTTTCAGGTATTTTGTTTACATTTTTATTTCGTAAAACATTTAATTTTAAGCAACTAATTTTAAGCTTTTTTTTTTCCAAGTTACAGTTTCTTTTTTATTCTTTTTTAAAGTATTATTCGTGATGACGTCATTTCATAGCCTGAATAGCTTTAAGTCTTTGCCACGTTTTCAGTACATACAAAAAACACTAAATAACTTCAAAGTTGACATTGATGACAGTTGACGCTTGACAGATACGTGTTTTTATTTTGTTGTGAAATGTGAATGCTGTGATCGTGACTGTGATGTAAACTTTTTGTTTGAGTTTCTTTTCCTACGATTTTTAGCAAATTTTAATTTCTATCCATTATCCGTGCTGCGTATCCGTGCAATGAATCTGTCATCGACAACTAGTGCTAAATGCTTCGTACCGTCATGTAAAAAGAAGTGGTGCAAGGAAGTAAATATGTAATACAAGCCTGGGCGTCGTCTTTTTTGTTGCGAAGATCATTTGAACGCGAAATTATCAGCGCGCGATGCATTCAAATAAATAACACAGTAACTAGCATTGACAGTTTTGATTTGACACTGACGGTATGACAAACAAAAGTATTTTTTTTTAATTTATCTTGAAAAGCACGAAGGAAGTAGTCTATTCAGGCTACGTTATGACGTAATTTAGAGGTCAAATGAAAGTCAAATGATTACAAGTATTATTGTGAAAATAAACACAATCTTGTGATATAGAAAGCTAAAAATAGAAAAATAAGGCATAAGACCCTAAAATCTCCAAATGGTTTTGGAATCAGCGCAGGCTTTACATACCGAATTGTTACTCACTTATTTTAGCTGATGTTGGTTGTTGGTTCTCCTTTTAATAAATAAATAACAACCAGATATAGGCTTGTTTTCAATTTGGCGACACTTGGGGGAGGCCTATGTCCAGCAGTGGATGGCCTTTTTTTTTTTTTTTTTTTTTTAGGATGGGAAATCATCAAATGACTTCTCCCACTCTGGGCGGAGCGGGAGGGAGACTCTTACTGACTAAAACCCATCCATGTTCCTTCCTCGCCCTTTACGTTCCGGGGCCGCGGTATCTCTTTCGAACAGTCCCGCAACCCCGGCAGGCTTCGGCCCTTGCGGGCCCCTCTCTTCTGCTGACATCTCTTTGAGGCGCGCGTGGAACACGAACGCGCCGTCGACACGGCCTGTCGTCACTACTAGACGGACGGACGGCTAGCTAGCCCATACCTAACCGTCCACAGGCCCGCATCTACGGTGGCCGGTAGCCACCACGTGGCCCCCGACGCCCGGTGCGTCTCCCGCGGCGGCCGGGAACAGAGGCTCTCTCCCTCTCTCGTTCCGCCACCTCCTTCGCCAGCATGACTGCTTCGCAGAAGGAGGTGACGGCTTCCCATTCCGTCTCGCTCCGGACCATGGAATGAACCAGGGCCGGACGCGAGAGGTCGCCGCCGCCGATCGCCGCTACGAGGACACGGCGGTGCTCCGCCCACGCAGGGCAGACCTCCACCGTGTGCTCCACCGTGTCCTCCGGTCGATCCTCGCAGTGGAGACACCCGGGCGTTTCCTCCCGCCCGATTCGGTGCAGGTACCTCCCGAAACATCCGTGTCCGGTGAGGACCTGCGTCAGGCGGAAGGTGAGGACGCCGTGGCGCCTCTCAAGCCACTCCTCAAAGAGGGGACTTACCGCCACTATCGTGGCGTGCCCTGCACGGGGTTGCGACAGTCGCTCTCTCCATGTCGCCATGAGATCGCGCCGGAGGTCAGTCCGCTGAGCGGCAATTTGCCGCGGCAGCGGAGTTTCCCCCCGGCGTAGTACCTCCGCGCGCCATTCGTGTAGGCGCGCGAGGACTATCGCCTCCAGATCCCATGGCGGCAATCCGGCAAGCAGGCCCGCTGCCTCGCGGGAGATCGTGTGGTACCCACGGACCATCCTTACGGCCACCACTTTTTGGGGCGCGTTCAGATAATGAGCGGCACGCCGCTTCAAGGAACGCGCCCACACTGGGGCCCCGTAAAGGGCCATGGACCGCACGAAGCAGTGGATGCCCTTCGGTTGAAATGATGATGATGATGATGTTTGAAACATTGCACATTGTATCAATATGAATGCAATGTGTGTACATTGCATTCATATTGCTCGCAAATCAAATGGCCGATGGGGCCAAAAAGGTCTGGAGTGGCGACCGCGAACCGGAAGACGTTGCGTTGGAAAGCCTTCCACTAGGTGGACCGATGACCTGGTGAAGGAATCTGCTGGATGTGAGTCGTACGGAACCGGTCAATGTGGCGACACTTGGGGGAGGCCTATGTCCAGTGGACGTCTTTCGGCTAAAATTATGACCATTTTTTGGGTTCCGTAGCACAAAAGGTACCCCCCCCCTCCTTTTAACGTTTCTTTCTTTCCGTCTGTCTGTCTCTGTCCGTGTGTTCGAAAACCTGTTCCCGTTGACTAGAACCGAAATTTGGCAAAAAGCGAGGTCTTACCGCACGTGTAAGGAAAAATTCTAAAAACCAATTTTAGAAGTTATATTACTATTACAAACTTATTATTTGCGGTTGGTGCAATAGCCGTTTTCATGGAATCGAACAGTTTGTCCTTTAAAAAGTTTGTGTATAGAACCTTAGGTGCGCGAGTCCATTTTTATCCTGATCACCGAGGCTGCACACTTTCTGCAAAACATTTTCTCCATACAATATCTTTTTAAAACTGAAATTTCCTGGACTCTCATGCTGCATAAACTGATAGACAGCCAGCATCCCCAGACGGTGCTTACGGCACCAACCATTTATAAGCTGCTTTTAAACGGTAAAACACAAGTATATCCCCGAGTTTATCCAAGGCGGAGCATAAAACGCGGGAATTATCCGCCATTTTATTTTGTTACTATGGCGTCCCATTGTTGGTTCCAACGTTGGAGCCAACACCACTCGCGTAACCATTTGGCCACGACCTACACGCTCTAGCCACACGCGCCTTGTAATAAAAAAATATGTGGGGCAGTACGATACGAAGAATAGGATAAGTTCTCGGATACCAAGAAAGGTCCCGTGAGAAGTCAATACAAAAACCTCTTAATAACCGGTGGTTATAAAACAGCACTAATGAGGAAGAGTGTTTTCTGCATGGGTCCAGTAATATTAAACTACCAGACAGCATAAAAAATTACACTCTTCAACAATTTAAAAATAAACTCAAGGCCTTTTTGATACAGAAATGTTACTACTCAATAAGTGATTTTATGAATGACCCTATGTGTGACATTTCAACAGTTCTATGTTACATATATAATCCACTCTAAACTTGTTAAAATAATTTAAGCAAAACTAGTAAAAATAATTTATTTATACCTACCTGTTGTAATCATTTTTTATTTCATAATTTTACTTTTATTATTCTTATTTATACTCTTTTGATACAGAAGTTACGTTATTCGCTATTTGATTATCTTATTTGTCTAATTTTGCTATTTTGATTCTGTGTGTGACATTCATTTAATATTACCTATTGATATATTGTCATTTTTTAATTTTATTGACATTATTTGATATTACTTTTGTGCTTAATAATTTTTATTGAAACTGACATTTTTGTTAAATTTTGCATGCCAAAACTCAGGCAGAATGCACCCGGCTCACTATATTTTATAACAACTATTGTACGACACTTACATTCTATGCGAATAAATGATTTGATTTGACGGACGGCTGATAGAACTGAAAACTAAGTAATCCATATTTGCTACTAAGTGGTGCTACGTCGTAGCGGATCGGCTACGAATTGTTAGGTTAAGGTAACGCGAGTTGCCGTCACCTCCTTCTGCGAAGCAGTCATGCTAGCGGAGAGAGCCTCTCTTCCCAGCCGCCGCGGGAGACGCACCGGGCGTCGGGGGCCACGTGGTGGCTACCGGCCACCGTAGACGCGGGCCTGTGGATGGTTAGCTATGGGCTAGCTAGCCGTCCGTCCGTCTAATGACGACAGGCCGTGTCGACGGCGCGTTCGTGTTCCACGCGCGCCTCAAAGAGATGTCAGGACATTGAAGGGTAAGGGCCGAAGCCTGCCGGGGTTGCAGGCCTATTCGAAAGAGATACCGCGGCCCCGAAACATAAAGGGCGAGGAAGGAACATGGATGGGTTTTAGTCAGTAAAAGTCTGACACTCCCTCCCGCTCCGCCCAGGGTGGGAGAAGTTATTTGATGATGAAAAAAAAAGGTAACGCGAGTTCCATGATTTTTGTTCACCCAGAAAGTGCTCAACACGCCTAAAGAAGTTTTCACTTCAAAAACAAATTAAATAATCTGTAAGGCTCATAAAACGACATGAAAGACGCGATAACAGCCAATTTTGGCGTTATCTACATAGGTATCTCCCTAAAACAATAACTTAATATGAAAAAGCATGCGACTTTCTCTACACACTACGACACGACGCGACATCAGTCACCACATCACGACTTGCTATCACGTGAAAGAAAAAAAAAAGAAATGACACATCGCCCGAGGTCGTAAACGGGGTCTAACGTATTTTGCATTTAAACCAATAACTTAAGGCAATGCCACCTTCTCGATCTACAAGTTGGGACCAACATTTGAACCAACTTTGTGATGCCGTTTGCATCGTCCTCGGTTATACTGCACTAGATATTATTTACTGTGGCAGTAAGGAAGCATTGTCTTCCTGTATAAAGCTGGTTTCAGACTACGCTGTACTATTCTGCTACATAGTATAGCAAAGCAGGACCTAATGCTATATACTATTTATATATAGCACGGCGTTCACATTACGCGATGTTATCGCAAGCATTTATAGTATACACCGTGTTCCTGAGGATATACATTAATTTTGAATAATATTTCTATAGCTCTTGTTAAACATATCGTAAAAAGGAAGTTAGTAGTTTAAATGGCATAGTTTTTAAGTTATTGGTAATTTAAGTTTAACCAATTTAATTATGTTGTGCTGTGAGAAAGAGTCTTTGTTTGTGAGATGTTGCCACTTAGTGCAACCAAAACTATCAAACTGAATTTAGAAGACTGAAACTGATTTTTGAATTTTTTTTTTTTGAAGTTAGAGGCATTTTGTGTTGTGTTGTGATAAAATGAGTTTGTAATCTAAGATGAACACGATTTGTTTTTACTTATTGCCACTATAAGTGAAAAAAATGGTAAAAAATAAAAAAAAAACAAAATAGTAAAAAATGGTCAATTTAATGGTCTGAATAACATGCTGAAGTTAATGTATAACCTCAGGAACACGGTGTATAGCAAGCTCAGAAAAAGTTCAAATAAGCGGGGAAAACATTCGCTTGCAGGACGGCCAGGGGAGAGGGAGGAGGAAGAGGGCGGCGCGCGGTATAGCATAGCATGAACTCAGCGTATCGCCCCATTTTATAGCATACACTCGTAGTAAGCCAATATATATTATGTATGGTATAGTACAGTGTGAACGTGTCCATAACAAATGTATGGTGAGCGATATTGTTGTGCTATGAGCTATAAACTATATGCTATTATATTATAGCGTAGTCTGAAAGCCGCTTTATGTTTTGACGGAAATATGTTTTGGATATTGTTAGGCTACTCTGATATTGACAGCTCTGTAATGAAGAGGGTTGTGCAAAGAGAGACAATACGTTTCGGCCGAGGGTAAGATGTACGCTATGCCATGCTGAGGATTCTGCGTTTCTTGGCAAAATAATAATAAAATCCAGCAGCAGGGTTTTCACAGCGAAACCTTCAGAGATGTTAGTCAAGGTTAATTTTATTATAGGTAATGCAATCTATAGTTGACCAGTTAAAATCGCACTAGCGGGCATTGCCCTTTCCCTAATATTACTTCGTACGAACCAAAACAAATGAACCAATGGGCTTGTTAACTGAAAAAATCGAATTAGTCCGTTACTTAGATTATCAAAAAATATTTGACCCGTATTTTTTCTTTTGTTACATAAACCAAAATTGACGAAAATACGACGCTTTTAAAATTCTCAATACGTCACTGTTTGGTATCATTTTTAGTGAGTTCTGACGACTAGCCTATTGTATCGTTTTTCATTAGAAAAAAATGTAACGATTCAAAACTTGAACACTCGGGCTTATTTTTGGATTTCAAAGTTTAGAACTTTAATAAATATAGGTGGGTCAATGACCACTATTGCGATATTAAATTTTTAATTTTCGTGATTCATTTTATTGAACAAAATTTAAAATTCTTAAAATGGACTTTATGGTTAACGGTTACAAAAGACCATTTTAAGTTTTTAGGTAGATTTCCTTTTTTTTTAAAAAAAAAAATCTACCTATTGGTCTCTCACCTACGGGGATATATATGTTTACGTATGTATATGGGTGACAAGCCAAATTTAGCCACACTCTACAGGTCGCAATTATGAACCGATTGCTTTCAAACTTGGCCAAAAAATCGAAATGGTCAAAACTTAGGCTAAGTTCGTGAATGGGCGGAATTCGTCCATGGGGGGCGGCGGGGGGGGCGGTTTTTTTAAAATCAGTTTTTTGGCCAAAACATTTTTCCTATGTAAAATTTTTGAACCGTTTTTCATTTTTATCATTCTGAGTAAAAACACGGACAATTTTAAATTAAAACTTTTTTGATGCAACCCCTAAATTGGGGAGGGGGTTGAAAACTCCAATTTTTTTTCGAAAAAAAATCATATCTCCGAAACAGTAAACATTTTCAGCATCGCAAATATTTTTTTTTTAAAGCAAATTGTTTATTCTACAATTGTTACCTTTGAAGTTTAGCGATAAAACTTATAGTTTTCGAAATAAAAAATTATAACTAAAAAATTGAGGGCGTTTGCTTGCTAAACTCTTATGAGCGGATTTAAAAAGGGTAAACTTTCCGTTACAGGACAACGATTTTGAAATCATATATTTTTTTGTAGATTGTACACATAAGTACAACTCTTTATAAAAATTTTCAATAGTCGGACGCTCCAGCACCATCTCCGAAATCTACCTCCTCCTGCGGCTTGCCGGAGGGATTTTTTTTTTACGTGATTCATTTACGATTCTGCTAAAGCGGCCGTTTAAGACCCCCTGGCAGCAACTATAGTAAGATTTTAACTGGGTGTGCCGCACTGTGTTACTTACATACAATCGAATGGCTGAATAGAGACTTAAAAGCGATCTCGGGGTCACGTACGGTCGACTACTGAGCACAAAATCTGGGTTCGATTCTTATGTCGTGCAAAGTGTTACTGAGTTATGCCATCAGAAATTTCCATGCCATCGGTATGGATTTTTGCCTGGTTGATATAGCTCTCAAAACGATGAAGGAAAACATCGTGAGGAAACCGGCATCGAAGACGTGACATCTACCAATCCGCACTGGGCGCGCGTGGTGGATTATAGCCCATTCCCTCTCATAGGGAGGACGCTGATGATGATGATGATGGCAATAGATGCGTCCCTTATGGAACTACACATAACTGGTGTAAAGTAGGTGTACTCTTAGGTACTGCCTAACTCTTTGAGGATTACAGGTATGATGTTATTTTGATGTACTAAATAAATTCCTGTAACTCCCGCAAAACATCGTTTTCCTCAAAAAGCTACCTTATAAATAAATACGAACATCATTACTTCAATTTCTTTTCCTTCAAAGTAAAAGATAATGAATAAATAAACAGGCAACTATCTCATTACGTACAATTCAAATATCTCACCGCTAACCGAAAGTCGTCCATTCTGGTTTTTCTTTTTCTTTTGGTCCACGTGTATCCGCAATGGTCCGCAAGAGATCTCATCTATCTAGCTAATCAATGACCTAACTTACTTGAACAAGTTCTCTTGCGACCCTACTTAGATCTTAGGTTACGTAATAACAAGCCACTAGGCTAAGAGCTTACGATATTTTTTTTTTCTGGTTTATACCGGTTCGTTTCTTTTTCTTGTGAAAATTCGCAAACGATGTCAATTCACCTTGTTGAAGACGGTGAGTTCTTTTAGTCTTGACTGACGAAATCACATGCTGTTTCTGTTGCTTGCTTATGCATTTGTCCTTATTCTTGCTGAAGTTAACCCTATTGGATTCATATCATCATCATTTCTTTGCTCTTATTCTTTCTTTTTTTGGGGTTGGTAGCATGTCTTCTTTTTCATACTTCTCAAGGCAGGTGTCGTAATCACCACACTTGGCTAAGTAATTGGTAGCAGTCGTTTTTATTAGCCTACATACGGCAATAAATTTTACATCGTATTAGTCACCTATAAAAACACCCATGAGTATTTAACCACTGATTTATTCGTACACTTCAAAGGAACCACACAAAACACGGTTGTAAATCAACATAAAGTTACAGAAAACGTTTAAGAAAACTCCCTGTTCAATAAACATTGAGTAAAACGTTTTGTCGCCGGCTCCCTGCCTATAAAGAATCATTAATGTCCGCATTTTATATCGGACTTTCTGCTGAAAGATTCAATTACTACACTTTCAACGCTTAGTATTAACTACTATTTGAGCTTAGTTCTGCCATACGAACCCACTTTTACTTCTTTTTCGAAGACATAAGTACAGAAATTGACATGATTTTAAATAGTAAACGCTAATTCATTTAAGCACATGTTTTGAATTTATAATGGATTGTTTTTTACTGTTCTTTCTTCTTTATCGTGATTGTGGTTGGTACCTAACCTGGTGTCAAAGTTTTTAAGTCACTCATGGCCTCTGACTTGGCTAATACATGCCGTCAAGAAATATCTCTCAGGCGCGCTTGTTTGCTTTTACTGTTTAATAATAATAATAATTTTGAAACTTTATTATCTTAACTGGCAGTTTCTATAGTCAGATTTCATAAAAAAAGACTGCAGTCCGTCTGCTCTGGCAGCTTATACTAGCTAGGCGCCTCCCAGAATGCTCTAGGGGCAGCTGTGATTAATCTGCTAAATACATTGTTCGCTTGCACCAGAGAAAGATGGCTCCCATTAACTCTGCTCGCGTAAGTTAAGAGGCGATTTAAAAGTAATGTGATTTGAGTTACGATGTACTGCTTTACGTGTATTTTTTATGTTTGTTTTGTGGGTTATCGTGATTTTTTTTTATTGATATATGTTACTAGAAGTAAATGTTAATTTGTTGCGGGGTTATTTTAAATTAAATATTGTTTTCGTTTTAACTGGTTAAAATTCTACCTCGTTGGTCTTTGTTCAATTATAGGACCTTGGTTCGCTTCCCGGATTGGGTAAAATGTTATTGGGTTTTTCCATCAAGAATTTCTCCGTAACAGCCACAGAATCTGGATTCATGCACGGTTGATATTAGGGACACCTCTGTCTAAAACCCCTCAGAGCTTGCAGGCGATATGTTATATTACTAAAATTAAGTACTTAATTTGTTGCAGGGTCATTCAAATTAAATATTGTTTTCGTTACGACTAGTTTAAAGTCATCACTTTCAACACCAAAGACATTTTGAAGGACTTTTAAGGATTGAATCTTCTGCCTGTAGTTGGCATAACACTTACTCACTAAGGACTACCACAATCTCCTAGTCTTTCAATATAACACGTAGATACTGAAGTAAACAGACTTAACGAAGCCGAAAGGTACTTCTTCCCCCGTCATTGCGATGATTTTTTGTTCTGGACCGTCCTGGGAGCCTACTCTCCACTACTACTACTACTCAAGTTACAAGATTTTTCTCAAATTCTAGTTTTCAGGTCTTAACTTTACTTTAAATACCTCAATAACTCGTTTATGGAGTTACTTGGTTTGATGTACAGTATGCTTGGTAGACGGTTTTGTGAAGTGTATGTTTCCCTGTATAACTACAATCCACCCAATCTACTCTTAACATATCTCCATAATATAACCCACTCCATAACTTCATTCGCATTCGAACCTCCCTACCTACTCGTGTACGTCAATATTCTTTCCATTGTGCTACTCCTCTTCAGTACAGCACCCTCAGGCGTCCCGGCATTATTGTTCGGCACACCGGCATTCACCCGAACATTCGTTAACAGTGCGGCAGACATACATATTGTGATGTCCTAGGTGGGTAGTTGGAGTGATGGTATGAGATAGCGTGCGGTTTTGGTGCGAAAAAGGAATAAAGCCCGCATTACTAAGTGAATGCTGTTTTTTCATCTGTTTCTAACGATAATGAAGACCGACAGCAGCTGTGGCCCAGTGGTGGCAGCCCCGACTTACGAGCAGTAAGTCGTGTGTTCGAATCCAGACGGGCGCATTACTTTATGTAATTTATAACATCACCACTGCTCTCTTAACGGTCAAGGAAAACATCGCATCGTGAGGAAACCGGCATGTCCTAGAATCAAAAATTCGAAGACATGTGACATCTACCAATCTGCACTGGGCCCGCTTGGTGGATTATAGCCCATTCACTCTCATAATATGGAGGAGGCCTGTGTCCCAGCAGGGGGAACATTAATAGGGTGATGATGATGAAGACCGATCGACAGATATTACATTACATTACATTTTTGACTATTGTAATCCAAAATTTTATCTTAGGTTCTTTCCAAGTAACTGCATGGCCTTTATGCGGAGGCTTAGCATGCCTTTTCGCCTTTCAATTTGTTGGAATATACATTTGATAAAATTTTATGTCTGTGGTATTTACTGGCTGGTTTTCAGTTTATGGGTTTAAAAAAAAGCAGTGGCTTTTAGAATGTTTTCAAATGTAATAGTTACATATTATACGAAGTGAATGATTTACTCGATTTACTTCTATTTGAGATTTTGGTCTGATATATTCGAGGAATTTTTACTTTATAATAATGGGTTTTATTTAGTGTTTGTAATGTTTAAAATTAAATTTGTGATGGTGGTTATTTTGTGGATTTATTTATCGTGAGAAGGATTTCATCCACCGCAGTGGGAGGAATTAATATTTATAACAGTGGTAAGAAGAATCGAGTTTTTAACATAATTCGTATTATTTAAAGCTTTCCTGTACATTTTAGTCTTTTCAATCTTTGTTTACTTTGGTAACACAGAGTATATAATCACTACGTTTTAATCCCAGATTTTGACAATGACAAGCCTAGTTTTCTTTATAATTTATTGCTAGAAGTAGTTGTAGGTTGTATACATTTAATTTTGATGTTAGACCTTTTTAACCGACTTCTAAAAAAGGAGGAGGTTCTCAATTAGGATGTTTCCATTTTTTATTTTTTATTTTTATGTTTGTTCGCGCATAACTTCGTCGCTTGCCAACCGATTTGAAAAAAAAATTTTTTTGTTGGAAAGGGTATACTTTTTAAATGGTCCCATAGCCACCAAATTGGGATCTGATTATGGAATCTTGGCGAAATCGAGGGAACTCTTCAAATTTTATAGGATAACGTACAGCGATTTTGGTATTTTCTGCAACAAATGAAGCATTTGCGTTCGACAAGAACCATTCTACCATCAGATCGGATGATGAAGCCAAGAGTCACGGAACTCCATAATGAGACAATGTAACCTAGTCGTGTTTGGGCTTGTTGTAATTGTAACGGTATGCACTTTCCATGTGTACCAAGCACATGTGAACCACTAAAAAGTGAAAAATAAAAACTTTTTTTACAAAAAATAAAACCGACTTCAAAAAAAAACA
This sequence comes from Xestia ashworthii, assembly GCA_950022955.1. Classification (NCBI taxonomy): domain Eukaryota; kingdom Metazoa; phylum Arthropoda; class Insecta; order Lepidoptera; family Noctuidae; genus Xestia; species Xestia ashworthii. The sequence goes on along the minus strand of OX465558.1, from coordinate 23,063,383 downwards.
AAAAGTTAAAAATAACTTTAGCTTCTGAAGTCGGTGACAAAAAAATTAAACAATCAAACAAAGGTCACCGACTTCAGAAGCTAAAGTTATTTTTAACTTTTTTGTTTTTTTTTTGAAGTCGGTTTTATTTTTTGCAAAAAAAGTTTTTTTGTAACCATTTTATTTTTCTTCTAGATCAATCTAAAAACTCATAATTGCATGATGACGGAAAGCCGAGCCTGAAAAATCAGTCTCCTTTTGGTGCCGGTGCAGAGGCTTGACGGTGCTCTGAACAATTTTATGTCAAAATCAAAATCAAAATCAAAGCATTTATTTCAAGTAGGCCAGTTACAGGCACTTTTGAATTGTCGAAACAAAAATGAACATTTAATGTAGCTACAGTCCCAGTCACAAGACATAAAAACTGTGAAAGTACTGTAGTTGCCCATTCCCTAGCGTAGATCTCTATGGAGAAGAACGGGCAAGAAACTCCATGGACACTCTTTTAAATCAAAATATTGTTACAAAATCTTGGTTACATCAATCATGTTGAGATGGTATATTATGTGAGAACAATGTAGCAAGATTTGCACGATAAAAGTGTCCATAGCAAAACAAAAACAAAATACAACCCAAAAACAAAATAATTAATTCAAATAAACCATGGCGACTAAGACATGACCAGTCACAACTGACAGCGCCCGTTCACGAACATGACGCATGGATCAGCACCATTCAGCTCAACCATTTTGAAGGGAACTAAATGGTCCGACACACGCGCCACCATCAGCGAGACATTTGAGTGAGCATGACATACTCATAACCGCCAGGGCACATTCAAGTCAAAAAAAAAAAAAAACGTAGGTTTCCAGCGAATGATAGCATTCTAGTACATAGCACTCACACAATATGGAATATGAGGTTATATAATACTAAAGATATTGAATTTATACAATGCAAAGATAGTTGTACAATCTTCAGCAGCTCCAACAACACAAATTAGCGCTATCCCTTTATGCGCCCCTGTCCTTGTGGAGCAGGACCGGCATTGACCCAAGCATTTTTATCAGCGATATAATCGTCCAATTTGTAATATGCTTGCTTACACAGTGTGCGTTTAATGCATGTTTTAAATTTGGTTTCATTTAGTTCAAGAATGCTTTGTGGAATTTTATTATAGCATTTCAAACAGTACCCCATGAAAGACGAGTCTACTTTAGCGAGTTTGAAGCCTGGCTGAACTAATTGGTCTCTATTTCTAGTACTGTAATTGTGTCTGTCACCTCTTTTACCAAAAAGATGCAGATTTTTCCTGAAATACATTATGTTTTCATAGATGTATTGACAATATACAGTCATGATGTTAATTTCCTTAAACAGTTCCCTTAGAGAATCGCGCCTACGAAGATTGTATATGGCTCTGATGGCTCTTTTCTGCAGAATAAATATAGACTCAATATCAGCAGCCCGTCCCCACAGCAAAATGCCGTAAGACATTATGCTATGGAAGTAACTAAAATAGACTAGTCTAGCGGTATCTACATCAGTGAATTGACGGATTTTCCTAATGGCATATGCTGCTGAACTTAAGCGCCCCGCAAGAGATGTTAAATGAGAACCCCATTGAAGCCTTGAATCAAGCGTAAGCCCCAGGAAAACAGTTTTATCTACGAATTCGAGTTTCTCTTTATTCAATATTATCTCACAATCACTACTTTTAACATTCGGTAAAGCAAATCTTATGCATTTAGTTTTTTTTTCATTTAATGCCAAATTGTTTGCTGTGAACCAATTATGGACTTCAAGTACGGCATTATTCACGTCATCTAGATTTTGGGCTCGTCTATTTATCTTAAAAATTAAGGAAGTGTCATCGGCAAATAATACCATATTTTGAGGTTGGTTTTTCAGTAAATAGGGTAGATCATTTATATATACTAAAAAGAGGAAAGGACCCAATATTGAGCCTTGCGGAACCCCCATTTTTACTTTCAAGCCCTGTGAATTAACACCATTTATTTGAACATATTGCAGTCTATCACATAAATAAGATTTTACCAAACTAAGTGCAAGTTTACCTAGTCCGTAATGCTCAAGTTTCAAAAGCAATGTGTCGTGATTTACACAATCAAATGCTTTGGAGAGGTCACAAAATATTCCTACAGCGTCTTGGGACTCTTCCCACGCCATGAATATGTGCTTTAATAAGGTTACACCGGCGTCAGTTGTACAACGTCCCTTGGTGAAGCCATACTGTTGATCGTGTAAGATTCCGTTGGTGTTGAAATGATTGAGCATCTGATTAAGCATTACCTTTTCGAACACCTTACTAAAAACTGGCAACACGGATACAGGTCTATAATTATTAGTATCTTTACTATCCCCGGATTTGAAAAGCGGTATGACTTTACTGTATTTCATTAAATCAGGGAAAACTCCTTGGTCTACGCACAAATTAAAAATTAAAGCTAAGTATGGAGCTATAGTCTCAAGTATGGAAGTACAAACTTTGATAGACATTCCCCATAGATCTTCGGTCAGTTTGATTTTTATTTGCCGGAAAGCTTTAATAACTGTCATCGGGTTTATGTGTTTAAATTTAAATTCAGCCTGGCATCCAGATACATTCGCTTTCAATAAACCGATTGAGACTTCAGAAGAGGAATTTAGAGCCTCCGTAGTTTTTAACGGTATATCGGTAAAGAAATTTACAAATTCCTGAGCTACTTCCTGATTAGAGCTTTTAGGACCACATACTGTATCTAATGTATAGCTAGTATTACGTACTTTCTTCCTGTTAGTCTCGCTATTTATGACTTTCCAAACTGTCTTAATTTTATTTTCTCCTGTTTTAATCTTGTTGCTAATGTGCATGGCTTTGGCAATCTTGCAAGAATTTCTAAAAATTTTTGAATACTTAGCAACATAGTTGTTAAAAGTTTCAGTGTTTACATAAGGCTTAAGGCCATAAAGCTCAAATAGTGTTTCCCTACTTTTTCTGATACCTCTAGTTGCCCAATCACTAAATATAAATTTAGGGCAAATGCTTTTGGTCTTCTTTTCAAATGTTTTATTGAATTCAGTGTGAACAATTGAAAAGAAATGATCATAAAATTGATTTATATTAATATTGTCATGGCTCATAACACTTAACTTGTTCTGTAGGGAAATATTGTACCTATTTAATTTACTAGAAGTTATAGGTCTAAATTTAATATCAACTTTTTGCAATGGTGTATTACACCTGAAAGTTACAGTTTGTCCGCTATGGTCAGACGGCAGACTATTTACTACGGCTCTATCTAAGTATTCACAATCGCAGAAAACATTATCTATACAAGTAGCAGAAGAAGGCGTGACTCGAGTGGGTTCTATAAAAACGTTAGTCAAGTCAAATGACTTAAAAAGATTTAATAACCGACTGCTATTTGAATTATCTTCCAAAATATTGATATTGAAGTCACCACAAATAATCGTAGATTTATTACTGGCTGTAAGTTTAGCCAGAACATCTTCCATTATTGATTCAAATAGGGAAAAGTTTTGATAGTTTGGGGGTCTGTACACACACACAATTATATGCTTATCTAGCTCAACACAGGACAGTTCGACGCAATGTTCAACCGAAAGACCTACTATGTCAGCACGTTGCTTATATTTAACACAATTTTTCACTAATATTAGGGAACCTCCACGCAGCATAGATTTACGGTTAAAGCAGCTACCCACCATATAATTCTCATAATTAATAAGCATTTGGTAATCTTTTAACCAATGTTCAGTAAAGCAAACAATGTCAAACATACTTTTCTCTAAATAGGTACAATTCAATTTCTAATAATTTGGAAGAAATGCCTTGGATATTTTGGTGGAATAATTTTAAAGAGTTCTGCTGAGGCCCTTTTTTACGAACTAATGAAGTGCCAGAAGATACTTTGCTGTTGGTAGGATTAACAATATTGTTAATGGTACCTTCTGTTGTCTCACTTCCTAGTTTAAATTAATATTAAGATCTGGAGAGAGCCCCGAGACTCCCGATCCATCGCCAGACAACATGATCCTATCATTCCTAAGAGCTAATTGAGAAGTTTCCACGGTGACATATGGTTCCTCGTCAGTACAAAGTTTTTAAACATCAATAGCACTAATGCTATATTTATTTAAGGTCACCACCTGTTCATTAGTATTAGTACTAATAGTCGCAGTATCAATAATAGAACTAAACTTAGACATACTACTTATGTCTGTGTGAATATTAAAAGCTAATAGCCGAGCTATTTTGTGTCTACAACTAATAGGTAGATACACTTTACCCCGCGTCGATCTAAGTTTATCAACAAAAGTGTTAATATCAAGAAATATAAGTTTGTCACTATAGTGACCTACTAAAAAATGTATGTGTTTGTTTAACATATGAATATAATCGTTTTTCCTACTACTTACATTTTCAAAATATGGAAAAGCACACAAAATGACTTTTTTACAATTTAACTTTAACAACTCAGAAACATAGTCAGTGATGTCTTCCTTTTTAACCTTTGAACTATTCCCAACACATATAGTAATGGTGGTACTAGGATCACAAACACTTTTTGTTACAGATGCCATGACCTGTTTGTAGGTTGACCCTGGCATACAATTGTTTTGGGTACAATAACTCAGGTTATTACTAATTAATTTACCTAGCCCCTTACCTATACTGTCAGAGAACATAACTGAATGATCACAAACATTACTATTTGATGAGACAAAATTACCAAACTCAGGCAAACTATCATATAACTCAGGCTGTACCACGTGTAAATCATCTTGTGTTATATTAATTGTTTGTTGATTTAGAGTGCTGTCCCGAGGCAAATTCTCAACCTGGTATGGGTCCTCCATTACCTGAGGCTGGATAATATCATGGTTGGTAACTGTCTGGCAACTACATTGACCCATTACCACCTCATTTGCCGCATAAATATGTTCCCTAATTTGGTTTTGAGAAATCTTATACCTACTAGAAAGGGAACTTAGTGAATCCTGAAGTACCTGAATTTCAGACTGCAACTGCTGAGTATCAATTTCATAAATTTTTATACTGTCCTCTAATTTTATTTGGTAATTATTTAACTTATTAACTAAATCAACACGCTCTTTCCTCAGTGGAATATATTTGGAAAAGCGTTTATGTTGTTTCCTAAATTGATTGCATTTTTTAATAATTCTGTTTAATTTTGCATATTTTTTAATCTTCCTATTGCTAACTATAAAATTCTGTTTGAGTAAGGAATCTTCAGTCAGGTCAATAGTTATTAAGGAAGGGGGGTTACAATTACTATTTAATAATTCATTATATAAGAGGTTTGTTTCTATAACCTGAGTACTTTCTCTTTCTTTCTGTAATTTAAATATACAATTATTGGCATGAATTATGTCATTTTCCAGGTCCCTAATTTTAAACAAAGCCTCCTCATACAAGTTACTACAATTTGTGAAACCATCCGTGACCACCTTCAGTTGATCCCGTTCATCAACAACGTCCAAGTATTGCTGATGTAGGTCTACTAGCTCCCGTTTTAAGCTTGAAATTTTGCCATTAACTTTATCGACTTCCACCTCACTCTCTTCTCTCTCCTGTAACAGCTGTTGGACTTGGAGGTTGGATTCTTTGAGTTCTTGGAGGGCCGTTCTCAATTTTAGCTCCATATCCAGGGCAGTAGCCTTGCGGGTCATCACAGGCATGGTTTCAGGATTGGTTACTGCTTGATGGCCTACTTGGTCCACAGTAACACAACAATGAGCAATAAACTACCAACATTACAACGTTGATTCAAACACAAGATCATTATAATATGTAGTTAATCATATTGATACTGTATATAGGTACCTACGTTCTTGTGTAATTAAGATAAATTCTAAAATTCCGTTATATTTTTATGTACCTAAGTAGTTCCGTCACTGCTCCGTGACTATGTGGTCGCTAAGCCGGCGAGATCTGGCCCTGGCGTCATATTCCTGACGGCCTCGAAAGGGGCATCTTTTACTACTGAGAGTCTGGACACTGATGGCCTTGAAAAGACAGCTACTACTAGGTACTACTGAGAACCTGGACACTGACGGCGGGTAACCCTCGGCCCTCAAACCCTCAGCCCTCGGGTAGCACCTATACCTTGAGAGATTGGCATCTGCGAGCGTACCTGACACAGCGGCGAGCTTTGGACCTGGACTTTTATCACCAACGTATCTCGGCTTCCCTAGTCTTAATAAAATTTATCTGACCATCTTTCTTTTGCCATTTTTCTCCTTTTAAACTTAACTTAATGCGACCTTACATTTTCCTGTCCAGGAAAATGTAACGTTACACAGTGTCGCCAGCAGTTTTGTGGGGCTCCCTCAGCGACGACACTCGTCTTTTGGTACTCACTCAACAATACATTATTTCACATTCAAACTAACCCGTAGAATCAAAATCAAAACAAATAAACAATACTAACAAACCAATAACAAACTCAAATTGCCATCCGTACAAACGTAACCACAGTACCAATAACGTGCGATCACGTGCGATCACGTACGTACAAACTAGAACCAAAACAGTCTGCAACGCAATCAGTCTCAATTCCGTAGTCTGAGTGTTATGGTTGCGGGCACTGCATTTGCAGTCAGTTTTGACCCTTTGGCTGTAATTATATCAGCGTGGAAATGCGTTTTCGTCATGATACCTGATACCTACGCTGAACTGTTAGAGAAAGATTTATATTCGACTACGGATGGCGCCGCCAGGAATTTGGCCATGAAATCAAAAACATATACATGTAAAATATTTAAACATGTTATCGTGAATAAGGAAACTCGTGTAACATCTGAACCCAATCCAAACCAATCCAAAGAGAGGAGGCCGTGTGTCCCAGTGATATTTAAGCTGATTACGATAGTATTCCGACCATCCGACAACATAATTTCAAGGGAAACCTCAAAGCAACTTCAATCTTTGCATATCAGAATCAATAAACACGTTCAATCGCAGTACACTGCTAGACAAATGCAAAGCGGCACCACATTACATTACCCTTCGTTTTCCACGTCCACTCTAATCAATCAGCTCGCAATAGTAATTTCATTCGTCTTCCAATCGAACCAGAAAACCAACTACCACAGAATAAACTATAGAATTTACTTTCATTTAAATTCCCTCATTTCAATTCAAGTCTACCGCAGCAAAACAGTGAAAATTCTATAACGCTCATCGGCTATAAAAGCAAATCACGGTAAATGCTCACTAGAGAGCTGAAACCTTTATTTATCTAAGCGCTTTCCCGGCTATAATTGTGTGCCAGACGTGTCTTGCGTCTAGACTGATTCCGCCTCCAATTACGTAACACGGATTGCGTCGCGTTGCCTAAAATGCGATCCGCTTTGGAAACCACAGAGGAGAGTGTAAAATGGAATTTCTAAGAAAACGGAGCGGTTTTAAGATACTGCAGATACTGGCATGCTATTTGAGGTAAAATAATGGTGAATACGAAAAGAGTGATTTTTAGTTTTTTTTTTTTGCTTTTTAGGATAATATGGTTTCTTAAACGAATGTAGGTAATTGCACTACATGGCCCTCTATTTATTTATTTAGCTCATTGTTTTAAGGCACAATATCTTTATAATAATTTATATTCAATTTGTTATTCTGATGGTTTTTCACGTAACTACTGTGACGTAACATTAAAATCCATTTAGAGCAGTGTTTGCGCAAAAGAGTAACAAATATTCTCACAAACTTTTACATTTATAATAATAGTAAGAAAGCATGTTAGCTGTGTTTTTGTAAGTGTTAAACTTATTAAGTTAGTTAAGGCTATTAAGTAAGTTAAACTTAAACGCACCTATCAATATCTCCATTTACTTACTTATCTGTGGCTTCGAACATTAGAAACATTTGTATGTATAGGATAAGGATTTCCGAGGAAACTTTATGCTCTTCTTTAGATTTAAGATGCCTAAAATAAACCTGAATAAAGGTTGTTCTTAGAAAGTGGTGCAGTGAAATTGCGTGATTTATAGGTACTTACACAAAAAACCTTTAAAACTTTTTTTCTAGTAAATGACGAATTTACTTTGTGACGAATGTACAACAACCCTATGAAAAGGACATACAATTTTAAATTTATTATACCGGTTTCAGTTCAACAGGTAATACGAAAATGCATTTAGTAGCTTTGTTTGGATTTTTTTCCAAAAGCCATTAATAACACAAGGTTTAAAATGAATCTGAATAATAAATAGCCAGAGTTTTTACAATAGTTAGCGAACAGTTGCTGCGGTGATATTCGAACTTGTACCTTTTTGTTTGTTACGTAATATTATTTGTTTTTGTTAGATTTTTTCCTTTACGGGTATGAGTTTGATTTCACGTATTTCCAGTCAGTCAATAATGGTTATAGTAGATTTTTGGTCCAAAAGTAGGATTAGGGGGGGGGATTAGGTTAAGTCTTTTGCCATCAACCGGCTGGGAGCAATTCTACTGAAAAAATCCTGGTGGAAACACCCAAAAACACTTCGTCCACCCTGGGAATCGAACACAGGCCCTCATACTCAGCATTTGCGCTATCAACCACCACACCAACGTGGTAGTATTAGGATTTCTTGGACCTCGCCAATGAATCAAATCATTTATTTTTTGCAAACATGGGTAATAGCTACTTACAGATGTTTTTTTTTTTATAATAAAAGATAAATGAAGACTGAAGACGTTTGAACGTATATCGCTAATTTTAATCGCTAATTTTCGCGCATAACTCCATCGCTTGCCAACTGATTTGAAAAAATATTTTTTTGTTGGAAAGAGTATACTTTCCAAATGGTCCCATAGCCACCAAGTCAGGATCTAATGATGGAATCTTGGCGAAATCGAGGGAACTCTTAAAATTTTATAGGATAACGTACAGCGATTTTGGTATTTTCTACAAGTGAAGCATTTGCGTTTGATAAGAACCATTCTACCATCAGATCTGATGATGAAGCCAAGAGTCATGGAACTCCATAATGAGACAATGTATCCTAGTCGTGTTTGGGCTTGTTGCAATTGTAACGGTATGCAATTTCCATATGTATCAAGCACATGTGAACCACTAAAAAATGAAAAATAAAAACTTTTTTTGCAAAAAATAAAACCGACTTAAAAAAAAAACAAAAAAGTGAAAAATAACTTTAGCTTCTGAAGTCGATGACAAAAAAATTAAATGAATCAAACAAAGGTCACCGAAAAAAGTTTTTATTGCGGACAAAGTCGCGGGCGAAGTGTTATAACAGATAAAGCTTTGATAAAAAACTGTGCTCTCCACAAAAAGCCACAACCTACAACCCACATGAAGGCATATCGACAACATCTTTATAATATTAATCTCCATACTCTTTTGTATACAAGTCAATTTCACAGAAATATACTCAGACGTCTCTATTCAAAGGGAAACGGTTTTATTGCAATGTTTTTACATAAACCTCACATAAAACTAATTTATAGCCGTTAGGAGAAAGTATCAAACATGCTTGTGTGAAACAATTTGGGTATAACTGTTGTTTTTGAGAGTAGGACAAACAAGCGTGGTATGTAGGCTATGTAGGAGTTGTGTTAGGTCTTGTTACTAGGGTCTGACTAATGTTAGGGTTCATTGGTTTTGTCTATAATGTTATATCATACCAAATCCAAAAAATACTCTATTTGTCACAAGGTCATTAGTTTGAAAACGGTGCATAACAAAAGTTTAATAAGTTTATTTCTTTCTTCTTCGTCTTGACAATGATTATCATATCCATGTTGATAGATGCCAGTCCAGCAGTCTCAAAAAACGTCAACACCGTAAGACGAGGCTTCGGCCAAGTCCCTCATAATGCACGTGGGTCGACACAAAGGACAGAACAGGTGGAGGAGTCGTTTCTAATGTAGATGGTCTGCTATGGCAGTCAAATTTACTTACAACTATAAGTGCCGAACTTCTGCAGCTAAAACGCAGAAATCGTCATTTGCCATGTGTGTGGAATAGTGCATTATATGACATTAATGATGATCAAAGTAAGTACATCAACAGTTTATTATCGTTAATTAATGGCATTAACTAAGTCGCACTATTTAAATATTAATCTACCAATTAATCAATTAAATACAAATGTATTATAATACACCAATTTGTAGTCATATTAATCGCATCTCCGTTTCACGGAATCATAGCTTTTAGCTTGGATTTGTAACGATAATCACCAATTGTGGCGATAATGGCAACACTGACTTTTGACGACAGTAATAAGGGGACAATATTAGGTTTGAGAGTACGCATTAAAATCTGTATCTCTGGTTTCATTTTAAAGACCATTGTGGCGTTTTAAACGGTCCTGTAAATACGTCTTTATTGCAAATTGTTTTTGATATTAAACCTACTATTAATATATTTTCTGGGAATACAAAACGGGACACGGTTTAATTATGGTTTTAAATGAAAATATTTGACTAGTTGGCGAAAATATCATAACTTATGCATAATCAACCATGTCGGTAAGTAGAAGAAAGTTTTTCGCGAAAAGTCAAAAATAAATGTTACATTTTTGTTATTCCGCGAAACACTATACTTCTGCAGAAAGACGTATAAAATCACTTTGATAATAAAAAAGGTACCTAACACAACTATTTCTAACATTACAGGCCGAATAAACAACATTTATGCCAAAAAAAAAGTTACAATTTGAAAAGTTCTTCCTATCAAGCTTCAATCTTCCAACGATGTAGAACCCATCAAATCCTTCCAATATTCTATTTATCACGCATGGCAACACTACCCGCAAGTATGTACCAGCCTCAACATAAACTCCTCTACGTCTATCCGTCCATGTTTCCGCAGTTTTCGCTCGATATGACTCCCATTCTTCGAAACAATAGACTTTCGCCTATAAATAAGATACATTACGCTACATAATACAGTTTTCTTAATAAATAACTAGCGAGGATGAGGAATTTTGCTGCTAGTTTCAGGGAAACTGTTGTGAAAGGAAATGAGTTTTGATATAATATAAAGCTTTTTATTAACCCCCGACGAAAAAACGACGGGGTGTTATAAGTTTGACGTATCTGTGTTTGTGTGTCTGTCTGTGGCATCGTAGCTCCCGAACGGATGAACCGATTTTGATTTTTTTTTTGTTTGAAAGGTAAATTAGTCGATGGTGTTCTTAGCTATGTTTGATAAAAATCAGTGCAAGATGGCCGCCGCCACAAAATGGCGGATTACATATTTATTCAACAACTCCCTCAATATGAGTATCAAATGAAAGGGCTTGACTAGTAGAATAATATACACTATTGGGTTAGGACCCTAAGAGTGCGGGTTTTTTAAATTTTTAATTTAATGTAACTTGTAACTAAATTATTCATGTAAAAATTCACCTTTCGATCTTCAGAAAGCACGCGAAACACGAATAGCACGAATAGCACGCCGCTCCCAATCGGCGTGCATGTCATGACCAGGGCCGGCAGTCTCGACAGAGATAACGACAAAATCGTTAACTTTCGGTTGCTAACTACTAACGAATAAATTGGGTTGCAATAATGATGCTTGCGAACAATGAAAGTCTCTTCATCCTAGACGCGTTTCTCGTAAGCATAATTATTGCAACCGAATTTATTAGTTAGTAATCAGCGACCGAAAGTTAGCGATTTTGTCGCTATGTCTGTCGAGACTGTCGGCCCAGATCTGGACGATGCGAAAGAAGTTTCTAAAAAAGGATCGTAGCAGATGTCATTTAATGGTTTCTGCCCACCCCACGAGAAAAATGAATGTTAGGCAATTTATGTATGTACCTATATTATGTATGTAATGTCAAAAACTATCATTCAAAGTTGGTTGACAAGCAGTCACACAAGTACACCTCTGCCTATTTCTACGTGGAATACATGCGTGATGATATTTATTTGTTATACAGTATTTTACAAAGGGTCATCGTGTTACTTAATGACTCGCTTGTGGAGGTCAGATAGGCAGTCACTCCGTGAAAAGAACACTATTTAACTGCATCCAGTTGAAATGGAAGCCGACACCAACATAGTTTGTAAATAGACTAGGCTTATGAACTCCAATAGGAGTTGAGGAAAACCGTTTGCCATTTAGAGATCTCTGAATCTTTCTCTCTTATCTTGGACATGATCACAGACATCGGTGAAGCAAAATATCGTGAAGAAACCTGGATTTATATTTAATGTAAATCTGAAATCGTGTCTTGAACAAGCGTGTTGCCTTCTCTGTTGAGAATAGGCTTTTCCCAGCAGTGGGACTGTAATAGGCTGGTATTATTATAGAGCTCTCTACAACGTTATTTAAAAAAAATCAGCTTCTTCAAAAATGATTGGTCGCGTAACTCGAAAAAATGTAGGCAGCAGCTGATATGTTTTTCGAGATTTCATGGTCTGTCCCATAGTAAAAGTTGTTTATTTTCATGAGTACTATCCGCCCTTAAAGTTATTAAAACGACTAAAAAATAACGGTGTATAACTCATACCTGTTAGACAGTTCTCTACACAATTAATTTTCAAAAGGAACATTGCAAATCCCTTCTAATACCCTCACAATACATATTTCCTATTTCTAAAATTACGTTTCAAATATGGCGACTCGAGCAACAAAAGCTAAGCCCTCCAAGTTACACGGAAAAGGTGCTTGGATATAATTCCTTTGGAAGAAGTAACCGCCATTCTGTTTTCAGTTTACTAATAAAATGGTTTCGCTCTTCAACTGTCTCGCAACGCGTTGTAAAAAGTTTTTATGTAAAGTAAGTTATGAATTAATTTTTCAGTATGGTGTTTCAAGGTGGCTGACTGTTAAAATTTCTCATAATCATAACAGCACTTTAGGTTAGACAAACACTATTCCAAAGCTTAAATTCTTATCTACCATACTTCTATACCAATATTTTAAAGCAGAAGAGTTTGTTTGTTGAACGCACTTATCTCAGGACCTGCTGGTTCTTCTATTGTAAAATAGCCCCTTTTATTGAGAAAGGCAATGCTATAGGCTAAATAACATCAAACTACAGCGAATAGGAGCGGGGCATCAATAAAAAATGTAGCAAAAAATAAAAAGGAAAATAGTAGGTATTTTAAAATAATTTCACACGGACGCAGGTTTCTGGAAACAGCCAGTGGTTTATAAAGGGAGTGAGTATACATTAATTATCAAAATATTGCAGATTTCTGCAATATTTTACTGCTGGCTTTGTATACTCACTTCCTTAAAATGTCCCATGTTTACAAAACAAAAGCGATTAAGACGTAATTTGCCACATTTCGGTTACGACGACATTATTCACGACGTCACTCCTTAAACATTGGTCACCAAATAGTACTAACCTTATAATAGTGAACAAGGAAATGCTAACGGCTTTCAATAGGCACCACTTTAGGCTGAGAAGACAATTACATTCTTTACTATAAACCACACTAAATGAATCATAAGAGAACGAACCAATCTCGTCAGTAAATATCATAGCACCTACAAGCAAAAATATTTCACGTCCGTAATATAATGCTCGGAGGTCCCTCATTGGGATTCGTCCCCGATTGTCGGGAACTCGTAAAGATCCGCTAAAGTTAAATTAGACCCACTTGTTACTGTCACCGGGCTTATCTCAGCACCGTTTGTTTTTCGATAACACCATCCAATGACGAGATAAAAATAATTTGCGAACCTCGGAGTGAAAAGTTTAATTAATTTTGTAGGCAAACCGTTTGGGTGGGATTGATTGGGAAACTTGACCTTTATGAGAAGGACTCAACGCTTATTGTAAGCTGGGTGTTGACCTGAATTCGTGGGAATACTGTTTGGGGACTGTTTTCTGGAGGTATGTATCAAAATGTTACTTTTACGATTACTTAGTTTAATGTGTCTGGTGTTTAGGTAGAATCTAAACTAACAGATGCCAGTTTTCATTATTTTTAAAGTGAAACTTTTATTACATCGTCTCTAACTTTTTCATCTGTGTGTTGCATGTCGCGTGACGGTCGGCCGCGGAGTAGGGATAAAGTAAAAGGCGCTCCTCAGAGCAGCCAAGGCCAATATGGCGGCGCCTATAGTTCGCAGCAGCTGACCGTGTAGTGTATAGACTATTACTCATTTGTGCCAGTACTCCACGCTATTTGTGGTGCATGTTGTTGTTTATGGATTTATTTCAATTTTGAGTGCTTGAATTTATTATTTAACTTATTTCGTTTCGTGTTTCTTATTAAGTATTTTTTATTTATATCCGGTCCATTCAATATATAACTTATTTAAAAAAGTTTTCACTTTTACCGTGGTTTTTTTCATTATTTGCTGAACTTATTACAAACGATTACATAGACACGAACGTGTATGACATTACAACGCATTAAAGCGATCTTTTCCTGTCTTGGCTCCTATAGCTTTGGTAAGGATACGTCTTTATACATTTACTAGCACTTCGTCCGCGAAATTAATATAGTTTAAGATGTATCTTTCTCATGGTGAAAGAATTTTTAAAATCGGTTTAGGAGTTCTTTAGTTAAATCGTAACAAATAAACAAAAAAACAAATCTTCCCTCTTTATAATATTAGTATCTAGACTTACATTCTTTTTAAACTGGATAGAACGGACTATAACTTTACTATCATCGTAGGTCATCAGCTATTACCATGATTTATTAAATACTACCGACATAAAAAAGCCACTTAACAATACGAAATGGACATAAAAAATAACCATTAAATATGTTGATCCAATCTTTAGGGACAAAAAATTTGCTAGCAAGCATTCCTTGTCCCAGAAACTATTAGAGCAGATTTTTGTCTTTCTCCCAAAATTGTATGTTGATCGGGGGATGAATAAACATGTGTCGGCAGTTTATCATCACGTGTGAGTCGTAAAATTGGGGACGAGAGGGTTACGGCACGATAAGCCGACGATCTGTCACCGGAATATTATCGTATCTGTGGCCTGACGCTGCTTTTCGTTTATAGGATCAGGTTGGAGTGCCTACTGAGATATTTTTCGAGATCTTTCTTTGGGGGATTAGGTTAAATTTTTGCTTGGAATTACTTTTTGCGTGGAATTTAACTGATTATTTTAAAATGCAATTGTCAAATGATTTTTTTTTTTGGGACAAGCCCGCCACACTAATCCCAAACCACTGTAACTCCTGAAAGCCAGAATCAACAGTGGCGACCACCAGAAAAGCGCCGAAACAATGAAGCTCGTCGAAGTCAAAGAGAATGAATTTAGCTGTCTTGGATCCCACAACGACATTAATCAGAAAGTATAGCTGAGGAGTAGGAAAAATCCGTAATTTCCGCAGGAGACAAAACGAAACAAGGCCAATAGGCACACAGGGACGTTTACAACTGGGATAGGCCCCGTTGCCTAGCACCACATAAATGGGTCCTAAGTTGTGAGCTGTTATATTTGATTCCAATAATAGGTATGGCAAAAACGCTTGAAAAATGTTTATTTATTTATTTATGTACACACAAAATCTTTATATGTTTTAGGCTTTCACGGTTTAAAACTAAACTTATATTGTCACTTACGGGATATCTTCCGTGATTATTTATATTGGAGACTCCAGTCAACCCGCGATCATGGCGCTTGCAACAGCGTCGAAATATCGGGAGCTCAAAACAATAAATAATCACGGAAGATATCCCGTAAGTGACAATATAAGTTTGGTATAATATGTTGTTATATGATATGACATAACACTTTTACATTTCAATCTTTAAACTAAAACCTGATTGATTGGTAGGTATTTCTTAGCTGACTAGTCTGAAAAGGAAACAAACTCAGCAATCGAAGTCCCTTTTGCTCAGATCATAAATGAAGAGCACGTCTGAAATCGTCTCTTGACAAAAGCTAAATACAAGTTTGAATGGGTTTGTCTAGACAATGCAAGCATGTGACGGTTGGTGTCCGTTTTGCATAAAGAGTTTTATCAATCGAAGTGATTTCATTTAAATCCATATAAATCATGTGACCCATTTCTCAATTTCGAATTGGCTTTGCTCAACAAAAACTTAAATCTATGATATTCATTTCAAGCTACTGGCATATTTTGAGCAAGAGATAATCCTATTTAACCCATATCGGTTCACTTTATTTAGTCATTTAGATTTTTCTGTACCGTTTGAAAGGTTTTTCGTCGGATTAATTTATTCAGGACTCATATTTCATCCGCTTAGATACAAGAATGACTTTGTAGGATATTTTTTTTTTCTTCTTTACTCAACGTATTGAAGAATCTAGGTTGTAAATATTTATCAGCTTTGATTGTCAAACATTAATATATTCGATAACTTATTTTGATCAATCTTCGTTCTGATTGTAACTGAATTTGTTGAATTAATTTACTTCTGCCTCTATAGCCTGAAGCCATGTAAATCGTTTTTGAACGTTTAATACAAAAAGAGATTGAAAGATTATACCATTGACAACGTACAATCAAGAATGATCAAAGACTATAACACGATCGTCTGTTCATTCCGTCATTAGATCAACTCAGTTAATCTCAAAAAGCTCGCCATTTGAAGTAGTTAGTGCTCCTAATTCTGATTAAACTTACTTAAACGTTAAATTAATTAATATTTTCCTTCAACTTTCAGCTCAAAAGATAGGCAAGATTAAGCAATTAAGTGTAACTAAATAAGTCTTATGAGCGGCGAATAGTAAATTGGGTAGCTGAAGACTGTTTGCTGTAGCCGCGGTGTCAGTCGCTGTTGATCCTACCGCTCAAAGTTACGAATTGACACTTACTGACACAGACACGCTCAAGTAACTGCCTGTGATTAATTAGGCACACTAATTACCTTGCTTCAGGGGCTCTAGTTTAGTTGAAAGCGTTTAAGATCTTGAAATTCTGAGAAATAACGTCAGCTTATTTTGATTGCGCAAGGGAGGATTGCGCTCTATGTATACAGAGTGTAAACAGATTCATCACGATGCCATCAACCTAGCATTTTTTCCATCACACTAAGTAACTTTACGCAAAACATATTGGTTCTGGTCATTTTTTGGAGTGAAAAATCATGTTTTGAGAACTCAATGTAACGCACTCAAAACATTGTGTTTATGGATGAATGGAATAGTCCAGGGTTCGTAGAGGTGTTTAAAGTAAAAATCTTGCAATAAAAACTAGTAACAAAAAAGAACTTGTTTAAAAGTAGGAACTACGACCCCCAATATCTCCAGGTATGGTGTAGAACAAAAAATAATCGCTTTTTACACCCTTTAGATTCTTGAGTTTAATTAAAAGACTACAAAACCATCACGTTTCTGACGATTATAAGTGTCCACGTTAGTTTATATAGGGTGTAAACCACCTCATCACAAAGCCGTTAACCAAACATTCTGTACATATAACTAAGTAACTTTACGCAAAAAATATTGCTGGGAAACAACTTTTTTTTTAGGTTATAAATCATGTTTTGTGGTAGAACTCAATGTAACGCACTTAAAACACTGTGCTGATGGATGGATTCAATAGTACGGGGGTCGTGAAGGTGGTAAAAGTCAAAATCTTACAAAAAGAACTTGTATTAAAAAAAGAACTTGTCAAAAAGTTGTAACATTCCCACCCCCATATCTCCGACACCAATTTTTATTTTATGAAATAAAATATGTATATATTATTGCAATTTTTCATTGGTATCAGAATGTCTATAAAATAACAACACCAAACCAAATAGCAACAACAGTTGCATTGAAAACAACATCGAAAACACAATAAACAAAAGTACGAGTAGTAACCATAAAACAAAAATGTACATTTATTATCACAATTTTTACTATAAAACTTATAGAAAAACACGAAAATAATTCATATACAAGTGGCCCCGCGGACAAAAACAGGTTTAAACATAAATCGAGAGGGGAAACCATTTTTATGATGCGTAAAAAATCTTCATCGAACAATTTCGCCTTTAGTTTTCTGAAATAAGCGAGTACAGTTTTGTTCCAAAATAAATTTATGTGAGCACCACTTTTTGCCGCGGTTCGGGTTATGTGGGCGTCTATTTTTGGGTACTCAATCTGTTGATATAAATTATGGCTTAATATTGTCTATGTGTCGTGGTTTCGAGACCCACTTCCAGTACACTGAGTTGAGTGTTTGTTAGCAGGCAAGTAAATCCAAGAGCTATCTTAAACACCATGAGGTATCATCAAAATACACATGATGGTCATCTTGGTGTCAGTGTCAAACTGGTAAACTAATTTTTCCTAAGGATGATTGGTGGTGGGTGATTGGTTTGTTGGTGATTGGCTGTTTGGGGTTTTTGGTTTGTTTTTTTTTTCTTGGTTTTTCTTTTTTCCGCAGATCTCAAGTAACAAGTAGGACAAGGGCAGGGGCGATGATGGTTAGATACACTTGCCTGATATTAAACCTTAAGACCTTGCACATACTATTTGATTTTTTTACTATAAATTCTGTTCTACTCTATTCTATTCTACTCTACTCTACTCTACCCTACTCTACTCTACTCTACTCTACTCTACTCTACCCTACTCTATTCTATTCTTTTCTAATCTATTCTATTTATTATTTATTTATTTAAACTTCATGTACAGGAGTGGTACATAGGCGGACTCAATGCCACAAGGCATTCTCTACCCGTCAACCTTTGGGTCTATTCTATTCTATTCTATTCTAAATGAAGCGTGACTCATAAAATTCTTTGCTAAATGAGACCTTCCTTGTCGGTTCAATTGATTACAACTCTTGTTACTCTTTCACGCGAAATTGCTGACCGCATTTGAATGAAATTTGTCACACAGATTGTTTATAACTTTTTATCCCGGTAGAGATCCCTTGGGACAATTACCGAATTAAACACGGGCGAAGTCGCGAATATGAACTAGTTAGAAAAGACATTTTTTTTTTTTTTTTTTTAGCCTGTACTGTCCCACTGCTGGGCAAAGGCTTCCCCCAATTCCTTCCATGTGCTCTTTTCCTGTGCCGCCTCGAACCAACCGTCGTGATGCAAGAAAAGACATAATTACATAAATACATAATTACAGATTAACTCATAATTCCGCCAAAGAAAAAGCATCTAACGATAAACACAGACATGAATGATGAATGCCTAAGTGGTTCAACTTCGCTCGCATGAATTATTTCCCCACGATCCCACGGGCACTACATATTTCTTCACGATAAAATGCTGCTATGTCTCTCTTGTAGCCTTGAGGAATCCGTATGTATTATGGTGAGCGGAAATTCTCTTGTTTATTATATACTGAATGAGCGGATTAGGTAGGTTCTAGGTACATTTTATATTTAATGAATAGGTAACCTTTTTGCTTGCGACTGTCTGTGGGTGACAAGGCTTTTTGTGGTTCGTTACGATTGTATTTACGAGGAAAGTAAGAGGTTCGTAGAACCGAAAAATTCTAAGATATTTGACATAAGAATGGAAGTAACCTAAATTACTACATCATATACCATAACATCACGCTTGTAATCTTCGAAGGCGTAGGCAGGTTTTTTACCCATTAGTTCACTCACATTTCGTTAGTTATGTTTAAGTTATTCATATAATACAGGGCGGGCCTTCTGCCACTACATAGGCACAAATCCAGACTCCGTGGCAGCAACTGGGAAATTCCTAATGGAGAAACTCACTTTGCTCTATCTGGGTATCGAACTAAGGACCTCTTGTACAGCAGCTGCGCTTGCGACTACTAGACTTACGAGGCAGTCAACTACATATACATGTATAGTTGACTGCCTCGGAGAAGCAGCATCTTCCTCGACATTATCAGTGTTCACGAGTTTAGTGTGGGCGTTATATGGGTGAAATGCGAGCACAAAACAAAGTATTCACTGTTTCACACAATTTAATGGCAATATTTTACAATAACTAGTTTGCTTAGCAATTATATTCGAGCAGCAGGTGCGCGACACCAATCTAACTTTATCACCAGCGATCCACCTCGATCCTCGATCTACCACCGTTCTCCAAGCAATCCTTGCTCTGTTACCACATGTGTCAAGACAGTAAAGATGGCGCCTCGACCCCACTCTAGATATTTTATCCTCTGCTCTGATTACACATTATACAATGCAATTACTTTTAAAGAAATTAGTTAGATTTTACACAGTATTAAAATATAGTAAATCAGATCGCATTAAATTTGGATTTAACTAGTTATTTTAAATTAGCAATCAATAATTGATCGTACGCAACAAACAATCAACTTTTCGTTTACTTACTCTTGTTCCTTGACATATATAACGTTAGCTTGTTAGTAAATCACCGTAAATATACAGAATTTTCAGTATATTTACGGTGGTATGTATGACCGATATTCTCAACCGTCCTATTTTCATACACTCAAAATGTATTTATGTCAAGGGACAAGAAAACCGCTTAGCGCTTAGAACTATATTCTCTAAGGCGAAAGCGAAAATTGCCCAAGGGTAGTCTCATCACTATCTACAATATTGTAATCTCAAAAACAACCCTTTGGAAAAATCTTCGACTCGAATAATTGAAAACGAGCAAGAAATAGCCTTTGAATATTGAGGTTCTTATTTCCATCGAAATTCGAGTTTCTGTTGTTCTTAGAACGCAAAGTTTCATTTCTAAGTCAACGGCAGTCTTACAAGCAAACTACAATATGCAAGGGAGTTACATAACCATTAGTTGCTGTAAAATCCCCGGCGCACTATGTTAGGGCTGAAGTTTTACTTTTGAGATAGGGCCGGACTTCTCTTACGCGTAACGTAAGAAATTATCTGATGAGTGATGTTCGCTATATACGATGAAATGATATTATTAAGTGTTGATAAAAATTAAGATATACACAAAATACGGCCAAGTGCGAATCTTATTTTCTTGGTTACGTACAATCGTAGTAGCCCACTTTCGATTTTAATTTATTTTAGTTATAGCGCCAGCAGAAATACACATTCTGTGAAAAGTTCAACTGGCTTGCTATATTATATGTAGTATATCAACTATCTGGTGTCCACGACACAAGCCTTGCTTAGTGTAGCGCTAGATAGCGCTTTGTGTTAATGTCCAGCGATATTACTATTATTATTATACGGGTCATGAGACACAGCCCACTGACTGACAGACGGACGGATGGCCTAGCCCCTTAGCGTGCGGAACCGTGAAAACAAGTCGGCGTACCTATAAGACCAGATATATGAACGTTAACGAAGCGAAAGCAGTAAGTAAATATCCCACCAAATACAGCGTTTCATAGTTTCTGTCGATCTCCACTTGAAAAATTGTAAGTGTACCAAAAAGCACACACGACCATTATCCATGAACACTGTGCTCAGCTATTAGATACTTGAAATTCAGATCTTTGATTATTTGTTTCATTGTTACTCAACACGTCCAGGAAATCTCGCTAGTTAATTAAATTTGACTCCGTATAATGTGACGTCACAGCGCTCTCTGCTAAACGCTAGCACAATCGAACTGTGTATACAAATGTAGGATACTTACAATGGTTGTGTTTGTGTTTTGTAGTGGAGTTTGAAGGAAACTCTATGGGGATTGTGTTGTTGATAGGTTCATTATTATTGTTTGAATGTGTTTACTTAAGTGTACCCACTGTGGTTTCATGTTTTATTAGTTTCAATCTAGTTTATAGCAGACTTTACTACACAATTTTATCCATCATCATCTACAGTCCGGCGTTATTAATCCTAGAAAAAAAAACGAAACAGTAAAGGATTGTTAAAAATATCACAAGAGATACCTACAGACATTATGTCATGTTTTACATACATTACGATATGGAGAAAATGTGCCCCACCTTACATTAACTTTACTTCGGAACGTTTGATAAAAACGATAAGTGCATATCTGCCTAATATTTTCCTCCATAAGGCAATTAAAGCGATCGCTTTATCACCTACCTAGCTTAAACGGCAGCAGCTCCCTTATCTTAATTACCCCATAAAAGTAACCGATTTACACACTTCCAACAAAAAATACTGTCTTTTTCAAAGTAATTAAAAATCAATATAAAAAGCATTACTACCGAACTTCGAAATAAAACGGAAAAGCGGTATTAAAATAAAAAAGCTTAATAAAATTTTATGCTGATCATTATTACATTCGTAGACTTCAATAAAATTGAAGGAAAAAAATGTCGAATGATCGCGTAATGTAAGTGGTGGCTTTATCCGATATATTATTCTTGTTGGGGTTACCTGCAACTTTTTACCATATATCGTTGCATTTTATAAGATAAGCAGAAACTTCAGGCTTGAGATTTATGACAGCCATTTCTACACGCCTGTAGTTTTTGAAATAGTATGAAACTAGTTATAGTTCGAGAGCTTGCAAGTACAGTCAACTTTTGCAAACAATTTATGAAAACAAAGGACACGTGAAATCCTCATGTTTTATATTATTCCAATTTATTTGAAGTCGGGCCAGCATGTCGTTTTCAATTCAAAAATCTAACATTCAACTGTAATTTTACTTTTTTATCATAAGTACTTAATTATTTGCTTATCAAAACTATTCAATTCTTTATTTCAATGGGAGTCTCATCGAACTACTTGGGACTAATAGATGGCTATGTTAATCGCATGGCCAGTACTATTTTAAGCCCTCTAAAGTGTGGGTGTAATACTTTGGACACTCCAACAAGAAGGCTGAGGTTTGGTCAAATCATTGCATTCACTACCAGTATCATTTGCAATGAATTAAATTATTAGTAAAATGTCTTAGACGTTACCATAAAATATCTATCGATACTAGCAAGAGCCCGCCAACAATTTATTTACGATGCAGCTTTATACATCCCATTTTACTTATGTAATAGTAACATTTTAGTAGCAAGCTCTCGAACTATCGCAACTAGGTTACGAATTGCTGTATGCGGTATACAAAAAGAAAATTTACGAGTGCACGTTACACGGAACGAACAGACATTCTGTGGTCTTTGCTTGTTTTTATTTATTTTTAAGATTTTTTTATTTATGTAGTGTCAAAGTTTAAGTTACTGTTACTGTTACTGCCTGCATCATCCCACTGCTAGGCAAAGGCCTCTCCCCATGACTTCCAGTTGGTTCGATCCAGGGCTAATGTTGGCCACTGGTCATTGGTTTTGTCCCGCTCGTCTCTCCATCTTGCTCGTCTGCCGCGACGCCTCCTGGCTGTATCAGGGCTCCAGAAAGTGGTTATTTTGGCCACTACTGGTTACTGGTTTGATCCACTACGGCGTAGCTGTAGCGGATCGTCTACTAGTTTTCATTTCTATCGGCAGTGCACAAAGCCTACCATGCATATTTTTTAATTTGGAATCAATACCTATATATTTAAACACAATTAGAAAAGAGGTGTCTGATGAGATGAAGAGTAATACATAAGTATGGATGAATTGGAATAAGAATAAGAGAATGATGATAAAATAATACATGATCGAATAACCATTTTCGGGTTTTAATAACACGTCTCAAACTCAAACTCAAATCATTTATTTCAACTAGACCATTACGGCACTTTTGAATGTCGATAAAACGAAAAATAAAGCGAAGCTACAGTCACAGACACAAGGCATAATAACTTGAGAAAGTACTGTAGTTGCCCATTCCTTAACGTAGATCTCTATGGAGAAGAACGGGCAAGAAACTCCATGGACACTCTTTTCAATCAAAAATGTTGTTACAAAATCTTGGTTACATCTTTCATGTTGAGATTATACATATATGTGAGAACGATGTAGAAAGACGTGCACAATAAGAGCATCCAGAGTAAAAATAAATAAATCAACAATTAAAAATAAAGCAATTCAAATGATCCACGACAGCTAAGAGATGTCTGTAGAGTTTTGCTATGTTATTCAATTTGATATTTTAAAATATATTTTACATAATATTGTTCTCCAATTTTTGCCCGATATTATTCCTGACAGATTTTTACGATGATCAATATAGTTTTAAATTTGAAAATAGTAGGCTAAAACAAAATTAGAAAGTGCCAAAATGAAACCAACAAGAAAACTCACTGAATTTAGTTATTAATAACTTAACCTTTAACAGAAACCTACTATTGCATGGGTATGCCTAATCAAAATACAAACCATGATTCGCAAATGAAGACCGTTATTATTTTAATTAATCATAAGTCATATACCATGTATAACACCCCCTGCTGAACACAAATCAATACATTTCACCCCCCTACACCCCCTCTCCTTCACACAACACATTAAACAACTTTGCATACATACTATTTCACTTTCGGTAACAACGCCGATCAGTGGTCCTCAATCTGAGAGGAATTGTGATCGACCGGGCTTATTTGTTTCGCCGTTCGGTGATTTGTTTACAAATCATTATTTACTTAATAACATCCAATATTATTAGAGTTACACTGAAAAATATATTGCATCGCAGTTCAAATAAATTTTCTCAAACTCTATATGTATAACACTTCGATTTTATAGGTGTATCAGGGTTAGTCGATTTGATGAAGTTGTGCAAAACCTCATGGGATAGCCAAAATTCGAACATCGAGTTACATAATCCAATATAATATCTGATACTAGGTGTTTATAAGTTTAATGGTTCGATTAAACCAGTGTAGATTACTCAATAATCTACACTGGTTTAGTCGAACTGTTAAACAAAACCAGTGAAGATTTTCAAAGGTTTCGATTTTAACACATCTGAAATACCATAAACCAGTCGTTTTATAATATGTTGCGAGGGTAAAGAATTTAACAACCAAAACACTGTATCCATAATCCCCGTAAAACCATAATCTTCAGCAGTCTACAAAAACTTAAAATGGCGCAAAATCTGCGACCCTCATAACTGAACTTTGAAAATCGCTGAACTAGATACTTCTCACCATTTCTCAATATTCAGTGAATGAGGCGTTCTCGCTGTCACTGACACCCGGCAGTTAATTAATGTTCATATTAACAGAAATAATTATGTAAACTGTATCGGGAGCGGACAGATGAACGTGACTTTAGAGAGACTCATTTTTAGGTTGAATCCTGCTGTTTGATTATGTAGCAGGAATATGGCTAGCCTAGCCCAAGACTAGGTTATGATTAACTTGGTATCGTTAAGTTGTTGGTCCCGGCTATCATTTCTAGATCTTTGACAGTCGTTACAGGTAGTCAGTGGCCCAAAAAGTCTGACAGCCAGTCTTACCAAGGGGTATCTTACCCAGTAATAACTGGGTTGTGGAGGTCAGTTAAGCAGTCGCTGCATGTAAAATACTGGTATTCAGCTGCAACCAGTTAGACTGGAAGCCGACCCCAATATAGTTGGAAGAGGCTACGCAGATGATGATGATGTTAAACTTGGTATACTACATGACTGCCTCGTTGGTCTAGTGGTTGCAAGAGCAATTGCTGTGCAAAAAGGTCTTGGGTTCCATTCCCGGGTCAGGCAAGGTCAGGCAAGTGTGATTGGTTTTTTCTATTAGGCATTTCTTAAAGCTACCATCGAGTCGGGATTGGTACCCGGATGATGGCAATAGGCTCGCTCCCTATTGTATGGGACTTAAGCATAACTGGTGGGTGTTATAGCATGTATGGAATGAAACACTCAATGGGTGAGAAAACAAACGACAAACGCCACCTGATCCAAGAAACAACAAAAAGTAAACTAAGTATAATAAGCGCTAACAACAGAAATGGACTTTGCAGCATTATCGAAGATTCTTTTGCAACTAATTATGACTTCTGCCACTACTCGTATCCTAATGGTGGTATTGAACAACTCCTATTAGGCATAGAAAATAAGATCAAACATTATACTAAAACTGACTATTGTGTCATATTAGTAGGAGAAAGAGACTTTTTAAGAACTAAAAACTATCACGATTTAATCTACCACATTAAAGATACCGTCGAAAACCTGAGCCATACCAATATAGTTATATGTCTCCCAACATATAGACAATGTGGTGATTACACAACAATATACAACTCACGGGTTGAAATGTTTAATAATCTTTTGTATCTGCATAACACAACATATGAATATGCTTATTTACTGGACTCAAACGCAGACTTAAGTTATGATAACATAATGTTTTCGGGCCGTCAAGGTCTTCTAAACGACAGGGGCATGAAAAACGTATTTATGAATCTGAAAAAGACCATTTGTGAGATCCACATGGAAAATAGTAGTAATACTGACACGAAGGACACATTTGAAGACATGTCAAACCAGTTTTTTCTATAATTACCTGACAATAATGCATCAAAACATCGCAGGATTAATAAATAAGGCAGACCAATTACTCTTGCACCTACACGATCTTCACAACCGCATAGACGTTATCTGTGTAACCGAACACTTCATGGAAACTGGATATGAAGACTTTCTCACTATACCTAATTATAAATTAGCAGCGTGCTACTCCAGAGATACAAAAAGAGGAGGAGCGTGCATATTAATAAAAAACGACCATCAATACAGAGAGCTTGAAGATATTAGGAAACTTTCAATTCAGGGAATTTTTGAGTGCTGCGCAATCGAATTAACACAGCACAGCATCATCGTTGTATGTATTTACAGAATACCTAAATCAAATAATTTAGATACCTTTTACTCAAAATTAAATATTCTTTTACCCAAGATTTGTTACAAAGCGCGCAAGAATGT
This sequence comes from Xestia ashworthii, assembly GCA_950022955.1. NCBI lineage: Eukaryota > Metazoa > Arthropoda > Insecta > Lepidoptera > Noctuidae > Xestia > Xestia ashworthii. The sequence goes on along the minus strand of OX465558.1, from coordinate 23,036,784 downwards.
CATTACATATGTGGTGACTTTAACATTAATATATTGAAAAAAAATAGAACTTCCCTTGATTTTACCAACTACCTATTAAGCTATAATCTGAAATTGCAAATTGACCAGCCCACCAGATTAAAGAGCAACACATGTATAGATAATTTTGCGCACAATTTTACGCAAAAGTGTGTCCACCATGACGTGATTGACCTTAACATGTCAGATCACACAGCCCAAATCTTGAAAGTCCCTGTAAAAAAGACTTGTACAATAAACAGTTGGAATATGACAGCGCGTGATTACAGTTACAGTAACCTTATGAAATTTAGATCATGTTTATGTTCTTTATCGTTTTGTGATGTATATCAAGCTGATGATCCTAATGTAGCGTACAATAATTTTATAGAAGTACTTCAGCTGTTTTATGATTTGTGTTTCCCCTTGATCAATAAAAAAATAAAGTTAAAAAGGAATCCGAATTGGTTAACGCCCGGTATAAGGCGCTGCAGCAAAAATAAGAGACACCTTCTTTGGCAACTTCGAGCAAAACCTAATAGCGATAACTTAACTAAATTTAAAAACTATTCACAAAGACTTAAGAAAATAATAAAATTAACACAAAAGGCAAAAAATAACCATAAGATAATGACATCAACAAATAAGTCAAAAGATACATGGAAAATCATAAATGAAAATTAACAAATCCTGTTATTTCGTAACATCATTTATTAATTGTCACAGACAGCATGTATGACATTTTATTATATGGCCTCTAGCGAGTTAACATAGAGACGTACACTGTCTAAAGAGTTTCTAATATACCACATCTCTCCCCTCCTAGCTGCTGCGGATCAAGGGTGCACCCAAAAGCTGGTCGAGATGTCGGCGCCAGATATCACCGTTGTCGGTGCGAACTTCGTAGTGCAGTCGGCCCAAACGTTTTATGATGCTTCCAAACTGCCACCGCTGCGTAGCACTCGTGTAGTCACGAGCCTGTACCCGATCACCTAGGTTGAACTCTCTGACATTGACCTTTTGAAGCGGTGGTTCTGTCTCCTTGTCTTTTCTGAAAAACATAGCATGTAGGCCCGTGCGTATTTCTCTGCCAAACATAAGCTGGTACGGAGTTTGACCATTAGCATTTGGCGTCCGTCGGAGACGAGTTTTCACTGTCACTAACTTCTCTACTAGGCTACCTCCTTCCCCCTCTACGCTTCGTAAAATTCTCTTAACTGTCTGCACAAAACGCTCAGCTTGCCCATTGGTTGCAGGGTGGTATGGAGCGGAAGTCTTATGAATGATCATACAATATTTCAAGTATTTTTCGAACTCTTCCGAAACGAACTGTCGACCATTGTCTGAAACCAAGACGTGAGGTGTCCCAAAAGTGCAAAATAGTTCTTTTAATTTTTGTATGCACCAAGAGCTTGTAGTGGACTTGGTTGGTATAATCTCAGTCCATTTTGAGAATGCATCTACAATAATTAAAAGTTGATATCCGTGCACAGGTCCAGCGAAATCAATATGAAGTCTTTGCCAGGGGCCGTTTGGTTGTTCCCAATGGTGTAATGGTGCTTTCTCTGGTTCATTTTGTTGCAATCTACAGGTTCTACATGACTTGACTTTGGTCTCAATCTCGTTGTCAATTCCTTTCCAGTACACGAAACTGCGAGCCAATAGCTTCATCTTTACAATGCCTGGGTGACCGAGGTGTAGCTCGTCAAGCACTTGTTCGCGTAATGCTTTTGGAATTAACACTCGTGATCCTCTCAATAAGCAACCATCATGCAAAGTAAATTCATTGTCCTTGTAACCGATTGTTTTTAGTGATTGGCCATTTTCCAATGCTTGTAGCAAAGATGTACAGTCGGCGTCCTTTCTTGTTTCTGTCGCTATGACATCTGGATTAATATCAATGGTATGGATTTGCTGAAATTGAAAACTGTAATTCTGGTCAATTCTGTTGGTTTTGGTGTTTTCTACTGGAAACCTGGATAAATAATCTGCATTTGAGTTGTTCGCCGAAGTTCTGTATTCAATGTTGTAGTCAAATCCAGATAAGAAGTGAGCATAGTGAAACAGCCTCATCGTACTCATTGCTGGTAGCGTTTGATGTGGGTGGAAAATTACTGTAAGAGGTTTATGGTCTGTAACGAGGATGAATTTTCGACCATAACAATAGTAGAAAAACTTTTTCAATCCCCAGTGTATCGCTGTAGCTTCCTTGTCGATTTGACTGTAATTCTTCTCACTATTAGACAGCGTTCTTGAAGCGAATGCTATAGGTCTTTCTGACCCATCTGGAAGTCTATGTGACAGAACTGCCCCGAGTCCCAGTGGCGATGCGTCTGTTGAAAGCACTAACGGCTTTTTAGAGTCAAAGTGTATCAGTACTCTTTCACTTACAATTTCTTTCTTAATTTGTATAAAAGCTTGTTCACACTCCGCAGACCATATGAAGCTTGATTCTTTCTTTAGTAAGTTGTTTAGTGGGTTCGTGATCGATGCTAGATTTGGTATGAATTTGTTGTAAAAATTTGCTATCCCAAGAAATGTTCTTAATTCTGCTGTATTGGTTGGGTGTTCCGTTTTAACTATTGCATTTATCTTGTCCCTGTTTTTATGTAGACCTTCTTTGTCGATAGTGTGTCCCAGGTAATTTATACTTGTTTGGAAAAAATGACACTTGTCTTTGTTTACTCGAAGGTTACTTTCTTTTAGTTTATCGAGTACGAGTTTGAGCCTCTGTAGTAGTTGTTCTTGGTTAGCTCCTTGTATAATTATATCGTCGAAGAAACATTTAACGCCTTCTAGGCCTTGTAACAGTTTATCCATGAACTTCTGCCATAGGCTCGGAGCGACCTTAACTCCGAACATGAGCCTGTTTACTCTGTAAGTCCCTTTGTGTGTACTGAGTGTTTGTAGCATTGCGCTCTCTTCATCCATCACCATGTTTAGGTACGCCTGAGTTATGTCGAGTGTACAAAATAGTTTACCTCCATTCATCTCTGTGAAAATATCTTCAATCATAGGTATTGGATATTGTTCATCTTGTATAAATTTGTTTAGAGTAACCTTATAATCAGCGCATAATCGGATATTGCCATTTGGTTTGACAACTGGTACTACTGGAGTACCCCATTCAGAGTGGTCAACTTTCGTGATGACACCTTGTGTGCATAGTCGCTCTATTTCTTCATCCACTTTTGTTTTTAAAGCATAAGGTATTCTACGTGGTCTAATAAAAATTGGCTTAGTGTTCTCTTTCAGGTTTAGGTGTCCTCTGTAGTTTGGTATTTTGCCAAGGTCGTTTTTGAATACTGAAGTCTTGTAGAGCTCTAGGAGCTGGTCTAATTCTATGTTTTCAGTAGGTTGTACGGTTTTTATGTCTGCTAAGTTAAGTGTATCGAGTTCTTTCATCCAGCTGCGGCCAAAAATGGGGTCAACGTTGTTGTTGATAACATACAGTTTTCCGTGGAATTCTTTTCCTTGGCATCTGTATTGAACGTATGCCACGCCTGTTGGTTTGATTACTTCTCCAGTATAAGTTCTGAGTCTTAATGTTGTCTTAAAAATTCTTTTTCCAATATTTAGTTTTTGAAAGTCTCGTAATGACATTGAAGTTAGTGTAGCTCCGGTATCAAATTCCATCTTTATCTTAACGTGTTCAATATGTACCGTTATCATATATTTTTCAGATGATTCTCCAGATATGATATTAATATTATTCCAGTCATCATGGTCACTTGTCATTGAGTCTTCTAATAGGTTCGTATTCGGTTTATTCTTGTTAAGACTCGCATCAGAGTGGCGCTGAAGGCAAACACGGGCTAGGTGACCGACTTTATTGCATTTATGGCATGTAACGTTTACAGCGCCACATTTGTTGGATTCGTGATTCGCAGCACCACAGCGGAAGCATTTCCCTTTTAGATCTTTAGGTGTAATTTGTCTTGGACTTGGTCCTGGTCCTGCTGGTCTCTTGTAAGGGGTGATTTTGTTGATGTGGTCACTACTGGTACTTGGTTGTTCATTAGTAACCATTGATGCGTTTTCTGCCTTACCCATTTCAATAGATATCGCAATCTGTGTCAGTGATTTGAATGTATATACTGTTCGGTCTTGTAAAATTTTTGTACGTGCATCACTATCTTTCAATCCCCTTATAAATTGTAGAGATAAAAAGTTTTCTGATGTATTTTTCTGACAGTGTTGGCAATTGAATTCACAGTTAGTGGTAAGTTTCTTCAATTCTGCGGCGTATTGCGCTACAGTTTCATCGGCTTTTTGCGTTCTTGTTATGAATTTATGTTGTAGCGCCCATTTGCTAGGTTTTGGGTCTAGGTATTCGTCAAGTATTTCAGTAATATCAGCAAATGACATATTCATTGGTTCTTCCGGTGATGTTAAATCGCAAAGTTTCTCGTGGAGCTCTGGTGATAATGTTGACAGTAAGATATTTGATTTCATTTGTGCTTCCGATATGTCGTTCAATCGAAAATACACTTCTAGTCGTTTTTTGAAATTGTTGAAAGTTTCTGATTGTTGTAGAGGTTGAAATTGTATCTTTGGTGTATTGCCATGCCTGGATTCAGTTTCTTTTATGTGTCGTTGCTGTTGTTGGCCCTGTTGCTGACCTCCATTCTGTGTCTGTTTTGTTAAAAGTTTAACTGTTATTGTTGTATAAAGTTCTTCAAATGCGTACCTGTATTCTTGTTCTTGATAATAAGTGTCATCGTCCTTGTCGTCGACGGTCTTGTTTTCGATATTTTCTTGTACCTCCCTTAAAGCTAGGATCGTCTCCTTCAGTCCCAGGAAGCGAGCAGTAATGTCTTCGTCAGACATCGTTGCCCTCTGATTGACATAGGTGTCGAGTCGCGTGAGCATCCCGCGTAGGGTGCCACGATATTTTCGTAGTTTGTCCATTTCATATATTAGTTTATGCAATGTTTATTTGACTTTTTTTCTCGTCGCCAATAACAAATCCTGTTATTTCGTAACATCATTTATTAATTGTCACAGACAGCATGTATGACATTTTATTATATGGCCTCTAGCGAGTTAACATAGAGACGTACACTGTCTAAAGAGTTTCTAATATACCACAAAAATAAACATTGCCCTCCCTGTGAACATATAACAGAAATACAAAATAACGGGGTCACCATAACTAACCCTAGTGAAATAGCGAACGCATTTAACGATCACTTTGTGAATCAAGCAGTATTACTTTCGAAGGCCTCAAGAACCCCGAGCTATGAGACCCCGAATACATGTTGTGAATCAATGTTCTTGACCCCGACTACACCTCATGAAGTATATCGAATAATACAGGATTTGAAAAATAAAGTTAGCGTAGGGTATGATGATATTGCAACAAAAGTATTAAAATTTGTGTCCGATGTGATATCTGGCCCCATTTGCCACATCATTAATGTTAGTATCTGCTCTGGAATTTATCCTGATAAACTAAAACCAACAATCATTAAGCCCTTATTTAAAAAACATGACAAGACTGATATGAATAACTACAGACCTGTTGCCTTAATACCAGTAATATCAAAAATATTTGAGAAGGCCATTTATCATCGTATATTTTCATTTTTCACGAAACACAACATCTTGGTAAAAGAACAAAAGGGATTCAGGAAAAACAAATCCATAAATTTGGCTATCTATGATTTTCTCAATATTATTATGACAGATATTAATGAAAGAACTCCTATTAGCGCTGTATTTATGGATATGACGAAAGCATTCGATCTAGTCGATCATAATATTCTACTGCAGAAACTTAATGCATATGGAATTAGGGGCAATGCACTTTCCCTTATACGGTCTTATTTAGACAATAGAACGCAGTGTACAGAAATCAAACGGATTTCTAAAAAGCATAAAAAAGAACTTAAATATATTTCAGAAAAACGTAAAATAACTTATGGCGTACCACAGGGCAGCGTATTGGGTCCCCCGTTGTTTTTAGCTTACATAAATGACTTTCCAAAACACGTCGCTTTCCCTATGGTCCTTTTTGCTGATGACAGCACAATCATTGTAAGGAATAATAAAAATAGAAACCATGAATCTGACATTAAAGACGCATTACAACAATCAATTAACTGGCTTGAAAATAATAATTTAAAATTAAATTTAAATAAAACTAAAATTATGCAATTTCGACAAAGATTGACCGCTCTTGACTTAAATATAACTTTTGACGATAACATAATTGAAGAAGTAGAACAAATAAAATTTCTAGGTTTGACAATTGACTCTAAACTGACTTGGAAACAACATGCATCAATTCTTATAACAAAATTAAGTAGGTTCGCTTTTGCTCTTTATAAACTGAAGAAAATAGTTAACCAGGCAGCTGTTGTAGCTGCCTACTATGGCTATGTAGATTCCATATTACGATACGGAGTAATTTTTTGGGGAAATTCCTGTGAGAAAATTAACATTTTTAAAGCGCAGAAGAGGTGTATTCGATCGATATGCGGTCTTAAACCAACGGAGAGTTGCAAACCGCATTTTAAATCTCTTAAAATACTATCATTGCCTTGTCTCTACATATATGAGACCGCATTGTTCGTCAAGAAAAATAATGAATTGTTTAAAAAAGCTTCAGAACAACGCTATAGATCGACAAGACAAGAATATCGTCACGAATTACGTCTAAGAGCCTCAAAGACCGCCCTTATGCACAAAAGCATCCTCTGTATGGCTCCGAAAATATTCAATAAAATACCAAATTACATTAAAGATTTAAACTTGACACAATTTAAAAGGAAACTAAATATTTTTTTAATTGAAAAATGTTACTATACCATTGACGAATTCCTTCTTGACAAATTTTAATAAGCTGGGCTGATTTATTTTTAGATTTCGTAATTATTTTGACATATACTCTGACATTACTTATCAATTTGAATTTTTATCGTATTATTTGTTACTTTATGACATTGCATTTTAAAAGTATTCATTTGAATCTATGATAGTGTTCAATCTCTGTAATCTAAATGTTATTTTAAAAATTTGATGTATTTTAGACGTTAATTTTTTTGTATTTTTTTATTGATTTATATGTAATATCACTTTTAAATTCTTATAATGTGAAATAGTGTATGCCCTAATGGGTAGTTTTTTGAGTTACTATAACCTAACTATAAGACCAAGTGTATCACCAAAAAGCACACTAATAAATACTTTGACTTTGACTTTGACTTTGTACGTTTGTATGGATTATTCAGTGTTTATTTTTTTACTTTGTGTGCAATAAAGAATAAGAATAATTAAAAAAGAATCGTGATAACAAATCCAATTGTCAACTTTACATAACCTCCACGTCCTACGGTAATGAGATCTCAATTACCGTAGGCCCTGAAAGTACCAAGAGTAAGTAATAAAACTCTCATCCAATTAAAACTCGTAAAATCTTAGTTGCAAAAATAAAATATGTAGTAGTTTAAAAACTTACTAATGAGCAACCATTTATTTCTCCCAAGAAAGACGAAAAGATAACAAGCTTCGTACAATGTAACGCTAACAAATTCAGGGCATGCATAACACGTACAACAATATAAATAAAATGTTTACAACTGTTGTTTACGACTTGTGCACTTATGCACTTGCGACCCCAACACATATTATTACGGTTCTGCTAAGGGGCTTTTGAAGGTTTAACCTCCATATAATTCAGAGGGGGAACCATCCCCCTCAATACAAGACTTTAACTATTGTGGATTATTGATTCAACGATCGCAGCAACTTCTTAACGTTTCGTAGCGCTACGCCGTAGCGCGTAGCAAATGAGCTACGACGTAGCGTGTTCTGAATCTATTCAAGGACATCGAAAACTTTTTCTAGTGTTTTTCGAAGTTTTAGTCTAGGTTAAATATTTAACATTAAACATACTATGAATGGTGATGTATTAATAGACATCATGATCTGCCTAGCCTTTTCCCAAGTATGTTGGGGTCGGCTTCCAGTGCAACCGGATGCAGCTGAATACCAGTATTTTACATGGAGCGACTGGCTATCTGACCTCCACAACCCAGTTAATTCTGGGTAATACGATACCACTTGGTAAGACTGGTTGTCAGACATTTTGGGGTACTGACTACCTGTATCGAATGTCAAAGATGGACAAATGACGGCCGGATCAACAGCTTAACGTGCTTTCCGGGGCACGGAGGAAACTCGATATGTGAGGGTGGTCACCCATCCACCGACCAACCTAGGCAAGCACGGCTTAACCTAACGATCGATCTGAGCCGCTGTTATTATTTAGGAACGAGCTCCTCGATGATACATTAATATACAAATACCTTCGTTTTTTTTTTTTCTTATCGTAATTTATCCCACAAAATAGGAACTAGAATGGTAAAGTCCACATAACAAACCAGATAAACAAATCAAATTGTCGCCGTTACCAGCAAATAAATAAGTTTGTAATTGTATGTAGGTCAGCTTGTATGCCTGTCAGTTGTAATTAACCAAATGCTGATTGAACCATCAAACAAAACCGGGTTAAATCAACTAATTCGTTTCCGAGAATAACTTTATTTTGTTCGATAGTCTCGTAAAACAATTCTGTGAATTAGGTGATATTGTTGTGAAATGAATAGTGGCATAGGCACGAAAATAGTTTAGTTTCTAGAAAACGTTGTTCCTGGTAAAACCGAGATTTGGCTGCATGTCTTAACATTAAGTGTTAACATAAGAAATCACCAGTATTTCAAGAAATACTTCAGAAATCGCAATCTGCTAAACTAGACAGAATTGACGCTTAAAACTAGTTATACATATTATTTGATGCTGACTTAAATGATGTTTTACCCAATGCACACCTCGCTCTTCTTAATTTTCTAAAAGTCTTAGTAAAATTATCAAAACAATGATGATTAATTATAATGATGAAGTCACTCTTCGAGAATGACCTACAATGACCACCCCTAAATGATGTTTAATAAAAACCGCCTCAAAACATAATTTATTTAACGCAAAACGTTCCTTAGAAATACAATCGCATAAAAATGGGTAGGTAATTAAAAAATCTAAAGGAATAAAAACATCTTGAAGGGGAAATAATTTAGCACCCGAAGGAAATGAAGAAAAAAGGAAAAAATGTAAGAAGACCCGCCCCAATGAATAGACTATAAGAGTTATATTTATTCAAGATCATAATTAACGATGTTTCGTAACGATTTAAGTAATTATTCATTTACTTTGGAAAATTGAGCCTTTATAAAGGGTTTGTAGGTAAATATAGTAGATTGGATCGAGCGTTTTGAGTGTTTAGCAGAGTTTGCAGATGATGTCATTATTTCTTGAGTACCCGTAATCGTCCTTCTTCGAAAATAATGTGCGTAATCACTTGAATCGGTATTTAACTCAATCTTTTAACACATGGTTGTTGCTGTATTTAATGCTCTTTCCACATTACTAAAAACTTAAAAAAGGTACGCACACACGAGCACACATCAGGCTATACATGCCCAGTGTAACATAGCCTCGCTTTGTAGAGGTTCTCCGTACAATGACAGATCCGCATAAACTGGTTAAGTATAGTTTGATTGGTCGACGTTCGTACGCACTGATAGTTGACTTGCGAGTACGTTCTAGACTCTTCCAATCGGGCCGCACTAAGCGCTTCTTTCAGACACGCGAAATGCGAGCATCGACACCACGTTCTCTTTCTCGCTTTAGCAAATGATGGTTCTGAGCGACAGAAAAGAGTATGAGCAAGAAACAGTATGAGGTTCAACCCTAAAAAATACCAAACGAAACGTGTGTATCATAACTGCTTGCTCTTGAAAACTACGAGTAGTTAGTTAGTTGCGGGATAGTCACAGTTTTACAAGTCCATTCTTTCTTTATCGTGTGGTTAGTAGTGTAACCTGGTGTGGGAGTTTTCCTGCCTCCCAGAACCCCTGATTAAGCTTTACATGCCGTCAAGAAATATGCTGGTTTCCTAACGTTGTTTTCTTGCACCGAATTAAGTGATATTTATACAAGACGCACATAAATCCAAAAAATCAGAGGTTCGTGCGTTGGGTTCGAAGTCAAGAACTATGACCTCCCAGTCCGACTGTTACGGCCACTAGGCTATCATTGTTATGTTCAATCATAAACATAGAATAAATTTGAGAGACATTTCAACATCAATACATGTATGGGGAACCTTACTTAACAGAAACTAGAGCTAACTAATAAACCCCTATACCGCTAAATACTCAAAATCACTACTTCCAAATAGAAAACGCTGACAGAAAACAAAAGACACCACCCAACTTACCATCAAGCTTAAAACTTTAATCCGAAAAGCGATCCTCTCCTAAAAAACAAGGAAGGTTCCTGACGCCCTTTCGTCTGGCGAGGACTTGGTAATTGAAATGATTAATGTCTCTCTCGGATGCGTGCGGCCGAAGCTAATTATAAATAATGAATGAATGGATCGCGACAACGATGCAGGAATGAGCCAAGTTGATTATGAGGGATTAGTTGGTAGAAACTGATTTTAGGGAGTTATTTTGAGTGAAATATTGATGTTGGTGGTTGTGCTTCGATTTATTATTTGCTGGGTACGAGTATTAATTCAGATGTTTTTTTTCAGCCGTTTTTAGAGTTCCGTTGCCAATTGGCAAAAAACGGAACCCTTATAGATTCGTCATGTCTGTCTGTCTGTCTGTCCGTCCGTATGTCACAGTCACTTTTTTCCGAAACTATAAGAACTATGCTGTTGAAACTTGGTAAATAGATGTATTCTGTGAACCGCATTAAGATTTTCACACAAAAATAGACAAAAACAATAAATTTAGGGGGCTCCCCATACATAGAACTGAAACTCAAAATTTTTTTTTTCATCAAACCCATACATGTGGGGTATCTATGGATAGGTCTTCAAAACTGATATTGAGGTTTCTAATAACATTTTTTTCTAAACTGAATAGTTTGCGCGAGAGACACTTCCAAAGTGGTAAAATGTGTCCCCCCCCCCCCTGTAACTTCTAAAATAAGAGAACGATAAAACTAAAAAAAATATATGATGTACATTACCATGTAAACTACCACCGAAAATTGGTTTGAACGAGATCTAGTTAGTAGTTTTTTTATAATACGTCATAAATCGTAAACCGCAATTTACGTTTCATTTTTTTATAAACGTTACTGAGCTTTTTTGGTAAAGCTTCTTGTTGTGGTTAGTGTCTAACCTGTTGTCAAAGTTTTTATGCCGTCCATAGGCCTCTGATTTGCCACCATGTTAGCTTACGCGTGCCTAGCATAAATCTAATAGTACTACTATTAGAAATGTGAAAGGGGTTTGAACATTTTGGTCGGATTTTTTCCGCCATTTTGATTTTTTTTTCAAAGTAGCGGCCATGCATAAGACCTATATTCATCGATAGCTGGTATATAAATATAAGCAAGTTTTGATCTGGGCAAAATGTTCTAAAGTCTCACGTTTCCGAGATATGAGTTATTAAATTTAAAGTCCATTCACTGATGAAATCATCAGCACAACTTTGATTTGATCGGACACGCATAAAACGTATATTAATCGATAGCTTGTATTTTGAACTGCTGCTGGACTTTAATTTTAATAGCTAATATCTAGGAAACGTGACACTTTAGAACATTCTCTTACAAAACTTGTTTGTATTGATACCAGCTATCAATTTACATAGGTCTTATGCCCAAGCCCTCAAAAGACATCTTCACAAAAGGGCTTGTGAAGATATTATATGTATGTTTGTTCCCGTTTAACGCAAAAATGTTTGAACAGTTCTGGGTGAAAATTGGCACACATCTACATTCTAACCTGAATTAACATAAAGAAGACTTATGTTACCCAACTTAGCGCGGCGAAGTAAAAGGCAAAAGCGTAATATATAATAATATAATATATAATGTTTATTAATCTCAATCTCACTCTCAATTCATCATCAAATCAAACCACAATCCCTGAACAACCTACCCCTCTTATCAAGAGGATTTGTCTTTCTAATCAAGTCCGCTCCCCCGTGTACACAACCTGTTCATGAGTTCAGTTAAAAGAGGAAACTACCCTCATGGCCCGAGGCAGCACTCACACTCGTTATATCCTGCAAGGATTTGTTATTTAAAACGAGATGACAAAGAAAGAATCGTGTAAACCTGCTTGCCATGTACGTTTTCGTTGTCATTTGTTTTTTTGCTTTTGGGGACCTGTTTTGTACCTTTTATTTTAGAACCTTCATGCAGTTTGTAAGATTTTCGTCATGTTGAGTGAAAGATGTTTTGGGTGGAAGTAAAGTATATTTTTCTTTAAGTTGCGAATATTATTTCCTGTCACGAATATAACGTATAATAATCACACAAGATCAACAGAATTTTCTTAATCAATAGTTTGTTAAGGCGATTACACGAGTTAAACGCGAGTTTTATAATTACTAAAGGTATATGATTCACTGCTATAAACAAGACCAGAAAAATATATGATATTCTTCAGGATATATGCTAGCATGATACTGTTTTGAAAACATAATACAATTAATTTGGCTCGATAAAAATAAATCACGAACCTACCTCTAAAAATATCTTTCAAACAATAAAAAACATACTAACATGTATGCGATCATTCTGATTTTTTGGCAAATAATTCTACAAGCAATATATTAGCATGATACTGTTTTGGTTTTTTAATCCAATCAATAGTTTTTTTTGTAAATCGATCGAAACCACTCATTTCGCGCTATTTGGCCCGCAGTGGCTGACGTAACAACCACTTTGTAGTGCAAGCTGATCAGAAGTTTATTCTAACAGCATTTCAAACGAAGTTTGAACCACCACAAATAGAGTTGCTAATTTAGCTCGTCTAAGCGCCTTAAGGGGCCGGCGGAGCTTGCGCTTTTCATACAAACGTAATACCAAAATAATATGAAAATCAAACATATTCTTAAGGTAGTGTGTATATTTTTCGATTGGGTTACAGAATATCTATGTTCCCAAATAAATATTTTGAAAGGACAATGATATAAAGGCGAGATATGAGGAATTTAAAATTTCTATAGAAAACTTATTTTTCTCATAACTCTTGTTTAAATCAGTGTCCATTCTAATTATGTGTTTGGGAACCTATATATTCTGTAATCTAATCGAAATAAATACACACTACCTTAATAATATGTTTGATTTACAAATTATTTTGGTATTACGTTTGTATGAAAAACGCATGCTCCGCAGGCCTCTTAAGCCATTTCTCTTCTTTTAGCTATATTTTCCTCTGCCACAATTGGGTCAAAAAACTCACAGCAAAAAATACTATGTATAAGAAGTTTATCACCATTTGCCTAGCCTTTTCTAATTTTGTTGAGGTCGGTTTCATATCTAACCAGATGCACCTTACTACCCGTATAATAAATGCCTATCGTTCCTTCCTCCTTCATTTTCTTAGTACTCGATAATACGGTACCTGTTGGTAAGACTGGTTTTCAGACTTTTGGGCCACTGACTACCTGTAACGACTGTCATTTATCTACAATTGACACTGGGACCAACCGGCGTTAAGTGCTTTTCAAGGAACGGAAGAAACTCGCTATTTAATGGGTGGATACCCATCCACGGACCAACCTAGGCAAGGTAAGCGCGGCTTAACCTAAAGATCGAATCGTGCGGCTTTTGTTATTTATCCGAAAAGTACAAACATATCCCCTTCTTTCTGAATCCACGGTTTCGTCAACGAATCATTATTATATTAGTATACATGTACCTCCCTCGCTCGTATCTGGCCATCCATCCTCATTAGTCACCCGCCTTTTTGGCCGCCAAAGAAGTCTGGGTGACAAACCTAAGCATTTGTAAAGTGTCCTTCTCTCGGCGTTAAGTCATTTCGCAGTTTAGAAGGTTTTGGGAACCAAAAGGGGTCTGCTGATCCTAGTTAAATGAGGCTTAGTAAATTGTTTAGTGGATGAAACCGCTGTAAATTTTTAATGTAACAGATTTTCTTTTATTGTACATGTTTTTAGCCAGTTCATGAGAACCAGATCTGTGATACTTACAGCAATAGTTTCATTTAGAACACAATTAAAAACAAAAAAAAAACATGTTTATTTATACAATATCATAAGCTGGAGCTTGTCTTCATAAAAGTTAAATCGGTGAACACCGGTTACGATCACTCAAACATGGCCAAATAAATGACACGATGTTGACAAACTCAAGTGTCATTTATTTGGTCATGTTTGCCAACGGAAGGTAGGTGGAAAACAATGGCTCTAGTATAGCTGGTCAAGCATCGTCATTGGATGAAGTCTGTCAGTCATTTTATTTTTCAAAATAGCTTGACCTCATTGTTCAGATTAAGACCTAGCTCTGGTCAATTTTAACGGTCTTCTCCGTTCATTGCACTCAAAACGGCGAAGGAAAATATCGTGAGGAAACTGGCATGTTCTAGAATCAAACAATCGAAGACATGTGACATCTATCAATCCGCACTGGACCCGCGTGATGATCCCATTCCCTTTCATAGAGAAAAGGCCTGTGTCCCAGCAGTGGGAACATTAATAGGCTGATGATGATGGTCTTCCCCGTCCAATACCTTTATGTAGCATCTTTTTGTATGCATCTTTTTGCATCTTTTTGGTAAAAGAGGTGACAGACATAATTACAGTACTAGAAATAGGGACCAATTAGTTCAGCCAGGCTTTAGACTCGCTAAAGTAGACTCATCTTTCATGGGGTACTGTTTGAGATGCTATAATAAAATTCCACAAAGTATTCTTGAACTGAATGAGACGAAATTTAAAACATGCATTAAACGCACACTATGTAAAAAAGCATATTACAAGTTGAGCGATTATATCGCTGATAAAAATGCTTGGCTTGATGCTGGTCCTGCTCCACATGGACAGGGGCGCAAAAATTGATAGCATTAAATGGTATAGTTGGAGCTGGTGAAGATTGTACTTAACTATCTTTGCATTGTATAGATTCAGTGTTAGTATTATATAATCGCATAGCCCATATTGTGTGAGTACTATGTACTAGTAAGCTATCATTCACTGGAAACCTACGGCAGTTCTTGACTTGAATGTGCCCTGGCGGTTGAGAGTATGTCATGCTCACTCAAATGTCTCGCTGATGGTGGCGCGTGTGTCGGACCATTTAGTTCCCTTCAAAATGGTTGAGCTGAATGGTTCTGATCCATGCGTCATGTGCGTGAACGGGCGCTGTCAGTTGTGACTGGTCATCTCTTAGTCGCCATGGTTTATTTGAATTAATTATTTTGTTTTTGACTTGTATTTTGTTTTGGTTTTGCTATGGACACTTTTAACGTGCACATCTTGCTACATTGTTCTCACATAATAATAATAATAATGTTTATTTAAGATAACAAAGATCCAATTGGTTAGTAGTACAATGAAACTTACGACTAGTGTTAGGATAATTCTGATAATTCTAGAATGTTAGTAAACAATTTAACTTATAAACTATGTTAGTACTTATATTCTACTACAGACAGGGTGGTTTTTATAAGATGCCTCACTATGGGGCTTTCATCATGCCTACCGGCAATAATTCTCAAGAGGCTGTTGCCACTGCCACGCAATCTGGCGAGAAGAGACGCATTCTTTTTTCGCACTACAGCTGAGAAGCTGTCTACTCTCGCTTGCGCAAACATTTCAGATGCACTGCAATATCGTGGCAGTCGCAACAGCGCCCTGAGAGCGTTATTATATTGAACACGCATCGCATTGGCTGCACGTTTAGTACAGCTGATCCATAGGGCGCTCGAGTACAGAGATGTGCAGTATGCTTTAAAAAGCGTGATTTTGACCGCATCTGTACATCGAGCGAACCTACGGGCCAACATATTCGCCCGCACCGCCAATGCTCTGCGTTCCCGTTCAACATCATCATCATCCCTAAGATCGTCAGCAATGAAATGTCCAAGGTATTTGAAGCGGTGTACCTGAAGAATCGGTACGTCATTAATTCTAATAGGTGGGACATTTTCTGGACATTTCCTGCCAGCCGCCTTAAAGACCATTAGCTCCGACTTTTTCACATTATATTTTAACCCATGGTTGGCAGCGTAGTTCTCACAAATCTCAACCAATTTTCTGAGTGCACTGACCGAGGGAGCCAGCAACACCATATCATCGGCGTAGCTGATGTTGTTAAAACACAACCCGTCAATAAAGCAGCCCACATGCGCGCTGCTGAGTTCCTCGATCAATGCATTCAGATAAAGATTAAAAAGATTAGGGGAGGTTAAGCCCCCCTGCCTAACGCCACATTCCAACCTGTATGGTACAGACGACTCATTTCCCCACCTTACAACGTTTGTTTGGTTATCATACCAGTACCTAAAAACGTTCAGCAACTCGTTGGGGATACCTGTAGCCTTTAACTTATCCCAGAGAACGTCGTAAGAGACTAAGTCGAAGGCCTTGGAGAGGTCTAGAAACGCCCCGTAAACTGGTGTACTCCTGTCACTATAGTACCTGACAGTGTGCTTAAGACAAGCGATTGCACTTTCGGTGGATAACCCAGGTCGAAAACCAAACTGTGCATCGTGCAGCCGCAAATATTTTTCTAGCTGCACGTTTAGCACACTGTCAAGCACCTTAGCCACAATAGTTGCGAGAGAGATGGGTCTATAATTCGACCTATCTGATGCATCCCCAGTTTTGTTTTTAATTACTGGTACGACCACCGTTTTCATCATACTGTCAGGCAGATGAGAGTGCGCGATACACACGTTAAAAAGTAATGCCAACACCCTAGGTAGGTGGCAACCAGCATGCTGCAAGTGCTCGATACTGAGACCATCATGACCCGGGGATTTCCCTTTTTTCATATTTTTAAGAGTTACCCTGACATCTTTAGCTGTGATAAGGGTTGAGACTAGTCCTGTTTGGGCCTCAGCATCGATCACTGGCTGCGCTGGTCCCAATAGCGACCGAACCATGAAATGGTCTTTAAACAGTTCGGCTACTAAGTGTGGTTCTGTAACCCCATCTACGCTCACAGGGAGCTTCTGGGCCCCGTTCATTCTATTGGTACATTTCCAGAAACTACGGAAGTCAGACTTGGTATGGTGTGAGGCTAGTATGTCCATTTTAATTTCCTCTTGGTTATTTTGACACCATTTTAGCCTACCTTTAAAAACTTTCCGCGCTTCTACCATATCATCATAAAGGTGCCCTGATGATGGTCTGCCGTGCAAGTCCCACATTTTGAACTTCGCCTGGGCCTCCCTGTGCGCACTACCGACGTGTCTGTTCCAACCTGCCACACATTTACGATACCTAGGCTTCTTTTGGTGTGTGGAACCAGCTGCCACCCTCAAGGAGTGTACTATGTTACTATATAACTCGTCAATCACAGCTTTATGGCTAGTCTCAGTACAGAACTTCCCACTACACGACTCGAATTGTACCGGGAAATCTATATTGCGTAAGTGATTACCACAGATACGTGAGAACTGTTCTATTTGTGCGGACGATCTTTCCCCCCATCTGACACCGTCGGATACTTGACCACACGAATACGACTGTTTATGTTTAATTAAATTAAGGTTACATTTAATGAGAAGCGGAAAATGGTCAGACCAATATATGTCGTACTCAACATATGCACTTGATATTAACGGTAAGGCTGCTTTAGTGACCACACAATGGTCCAACCATCTTCTACTTCTGTTAGCCTCACTAATAAAGGTATAGGTGTCAGAACTCATGTTATTTACGTCTACACATGACCATTCTTGTTCACAACAAAAACTATTGAGCTCACTGAAAAACAATTGACCAGGGTGTGCATTAAAATCACCCAAAATAATAACTGATTCCACATTACTTTCCTCAATAATTGCACTAATAGTTCCTAAGCAATCCGTGAATTCAGTCAAATTTTCCGCACTGTCTACAGGTAGGTACACACTAAATATTAATATTAGGCGGTCACTTAGCGACACTTTTATTGCAGCGATACGCGGATTACCGCACGGCACTACGCACACACACCCGAACACACTTTTCCTCCACATCAACGCGGATGATAATATACCATCTCAACATGAATGATGTAACCAAGATTTTGTAACAATATTTTGATTTAAAAGAGTGTCCATGGAGTTTCTTGCCCGTTCTTCTCCATAGAGATCTACGCTAGGGAATGGGCAACTACAGTACTTTCACAGTTTTTATGTCTTGTGACTGGGACTGTAGCTACATTAAATGTTCATTTTTGTTTCGACAGTTCAAAAGTGCCTGTAACTGGCCTACTTGAAATAAATGCTTTGATTTTGATTTTTGAATTTTGTAGTACTGGCTGACCCACGCAACTTCGTCTGCGTCACATAAGAAAGAAAAACGAAAAGAAAAAAAAATCCCCGTTTTGCAACATTTTTCATTCCTGCTCCGCTCCTAATGACTGTAGCTTGATGTTATTTAGCCTAAAGCCTTCCTCGATAAATGGACTATCCAACACAAAAATAGGTTTTCAATTTGAACCAGTCGTTCCTGAGATTAGCGCGTTCAACCAATCAAATTCTTCTGCTTTATAATATTATAAATAATAAATATAGTATATGTATAGTATAAAATAAATAGGCGAGTCACCCAAAGGGCAATGGAGAGGGTCATGCTCGGAGTTTCCTTGCGTGATCGAATCAGAAATGAAGACATCCGCAAGAGAACCAAGGTCACCGACGTAGCCCGAAGAATTGCCAAACTTAAGTGGCAGTGGGCAGATCACATTGCTCACAGAACGGATGGCCGATGGGCCCGAAAAGTTCTGGAGTGGCGACCGCAAACCGGAAGACGATGCGTTGGAAGACCTCCCACTAGGTGGACCGATGACCTGGTGAAGGTTGCGGGAATCCGTTGGATGCGAGTCGCAAGGGACCGGTCAATGTGGCGACACTTGGGGGAGGCCTATGTCCAGCAGTGGACGTCTTTTGGCTGAAATGATGATGATGTTGATGAATAAACAGAGAACTTGTTAAAAATAGCATGTACGTTTTGCACCTTTGTTCTGAGCTTGCAACTAAAACCAAAACCGACAAAAAATATCCATCACCGCAAAACCAAAGCCACAAAAAGCTAGTTAAGATGTAAATCACGAATATTCTCACCAAAAGGTACTGATAACACAGTTAAGAGGTTTAAATGTAATCCTTCAGAAACAACGCGAGTCTGAGTGTTTCAGGAAGAATTTCAGGTAAAACGAGAGATTAATCTTGCAAATCTTGTCGCTTTCGCGTTTCACTCTTACCTTTTTGTCTGAAATTATCACAGCCCTTGAATAAATGGAATTTTGTGGCGGCCGATTTAGATATTTAAATCATTCACTGTCGATTTACTCGTAACTTTATATTTGTCAGTTACATTTGATGTGTAGCCAATTAAAGATATTTCTAAAGGAAGGAAAGCAATCAAAGTTATTTACAATCGATTCCTTCGGGAAGCCTAGAAGAAATTTTAATTTCGCTACCCTCTGAATTCCAATCAAACCGCTCCATTAAGAACCTATTTAAACATGTTTTAACAGCAATAACGAGTCAATCAACTTTTGAGAAAGTTGGTTATTATTCTATATAAATACTTATAAATAAATTTAATTTTCAAGAGGAAACCATAAACTCCGATCTGGAAGTAACTTTGCGAAATTACAAAACAAGCTTTTGGGGGAACCTACAATAAATATTCTCGCAAACTCCCTCCGCCGAACTAAAAACTTACAATATCCACGATAACCGGTTCAATCCGCCTTAGACCGGTCCAAAGTTGCTCGAGCCGGTCCAAACTTGTATTAGCCAACTTCATTTCACGGAACTATGGGTGGAGTATAAATTTTTCATAAAACTGACGTCGGAATTAAGTGGTTTCGTACTTTTTGATGAGGGTTTGTAACTTGCTGGCAAGTTCCGAGTTACTAATTTATCTGAGGAACGTCTGGACCCGACTCAATATTTGGGGAGAATTTTGAGTGTTTGAACGGTTTTTACTTATGGCTATTTAATGGTGTGGCTGATATGTTAAACTTCTGTGTGTGGTTCATGACTTTGATGTGATATCAGTTTCAAAAGTTGTTAAACAGTTTGTGACAGGGTTTTGTCTGGGGAGGTTCTTTGCTATTTATTTGACAGTCAAATAGAATTGTTGTGTTCAAGTTTAAAGGCTAAGCATATTCAGCGAATGATAATTCTACTGGTAGGATACACGCGTCTTTACTGTTAGAACAAGTAGTCCATAATCTATCACGTGATCCCAGTGCGGTTTATTAGATATTGGTTTAACATACCATAACATCACGCCTGACGCTATCCCCAAAGGTTTGGGTAGAGGTGGTCTTAATAGTACAACCACACGCGTGGGCTCGCCTATTGCCATCAACAGGGCACAAATCCAAAATCCGTGGCGGCCACTGAGGAATTTCTGATGCAAACAAAAAAAAAACGTCTACCGTCGCCCAGTAAAGATCGTTTTTGTTTTGCTCCTTTTATTATTTCTTCTATGTAAAAAAAAGTGTTTGTTTATAATAGTGTGTGATGTCATTGTGTTGCTGGTGAAACGAACTTTCGAATAGTGAAAACTGTATTCCAATACAACTACGGACTGCAAAGTTATAGGTAAAAAACCCTCTTAAAAAATTTTAACGTCACGAAACCCTGACCTACCACAACCCGCAGAGCGCTCGATAACCCTCGCGCGCCTGCGCCTCACCCCCGCTGGCGCCTGCGCTGCTTCGACATCGTTTGACTCAACGTTTGCGAAACAAAATAACTCATTGAGTTTGACTCGCGTTAGCCACTCATCACGCTAGCACTGTTTGGCACTCGACGCGCAGCAAGAAGAAATAATAACATCAATATGACGCGAACACAGCGTTCTCCTCCTGCTACTAAGCAGAATGTCTCGCAAGTGTCTGAGCAGATCTCAATGCCGACCACCCCTGGTAGTGGAAGTAGCAGTAATGTCACAGACACCACCACTAACGTTTCTGTACGGTCTAAGCGACCACGGCCGAACGACTCGCCTAACCACGACGTTGCATGTGAGCAAACTCCAGAAGATGGTTCTAACAGCCAGGATCCGCCCAATCTTTCCCTTAAGCTGGATGGAGTAACGTTTTCCGAGCTTCGCAAAGAATTGGAATCAGTGATGACCGTGCATCTACAGGCCTCACTTAAATCGTACTTTGAAAATGAATTTGTAGCGTTAAAAAAAACCTTGCAAGGGCTGGAGGATTCCGTTGAGTTTATGAGCAGGGAATATCACGACATAAAGATCGTATTGGACCAGAACAAAGAAATCTTAAGCGAGCTCAAGAAAGAAAATGTAGAGTTGAAAGCCTGTGTCTCTGACTTATCAGTAAGGCTCAATATGGTGGAACAGCATTCTCGTCAGGATAATTTAGAGATAAATGGAATTCCCGAAAATCAAGCCGAAAACCTAACAAGCACGGTAATTCAACTGGGAAAAACTATCTCATGCAACATTGAAGCTGATGACGTTTCCTTTATATCTCGTGTAAAAAAACTCGACTTGCAGAGTAGCCGCCCGCGCTCGATTATCGTAAAACTAAAAAATACAAGGAAACGTGATGAAGTATTGGCGTCAGTATCAAAATTTAACCGCGCTCATGCTACCGACAAACTCAATTCGAGCCATTTGGGCTACGGAGGCACCAAACAGCCTGTCTTCGTTTCAGAGCATCTGTCACCCCTGAATAAAGCCATACATGCAGAAGTTAGAAAAATGGCACGCGAAAAAAATTACAAATATGTCTGGGTCCGTGATGGCCGCGTGTTAGTTCGAAAGGAAGATGGAGCACGCGCTGTACAGATTAAAAGCCTACACGCTGCGTCTTTAATGTAATAAGAAAACCCGTAATAAGAAACCCGTGAGTAAAGCCTTCAAATTCACTATATACTACCAGAATCTCCGAGGAATGCGAACCAAATTAAATGATATCAATATTGCAGTTAACATCAATCAATACGACATGATTGTGTTGACCGAGACATGGCTCAATGATAACATCAATGACGGAGAGCTGTTTAACACCAGCTATAATATCTACAGGAGAGATAGGGCTTCTACCGCACTCGCAGGCAAAGAAGGAGGTGGCGTTCTTGTTGCTGTATCCAAAGCGTATGATTCCGCTCGAGCTTGTCAATGGGAATCTACTGCAGAAGACCTATGGGTACGCGTAAAGATAAATGAGGGGAAGAAAATAAACATCTGTGCTATCTACTTACCACCACCTGTGACACAGCAGCACCTAGATATGTTCCTCAGTTCCGTCACGAGTGTTATTGAAACTACTGGAGAAGAAATGATGTTGGTCGGAGATTTCAATCTCGGCACCATCGAATGGAACCGGGATCCGTATCACCCAAATGTAACTTCTACTATACCGGCAAATTTCACTAACAAACTAGGATACTCTCTTGTAGATTTTTTGTCTTTAAACATTCTGTTTCAGTACAATGTTATTAAAAACACGAATAACAGAATATTAGACCTAGCGTTTTCAAATATAAGAAATGTAATAGTTAGAAAGTCAGTCTCACCTATCTGTAAAGAAGACTGTCACCACCCTCCTCTAGAAATTGACATTAACTTTAAAGTTTACACGCCATTAAGACATGTAAAGCGTGTCAGATTTAATTTTAAAGCAGCTGATTACGTTGTAATAAATAAAAAAATAAGAGAATTAAACTGGAAAGAGCTACTAGAACCATGCGCAAATGTTAACCTAATGGTAGATGTGCTATATGAATCAGTTCAAACAATTGTCAATGAAAATGTCCCTAAAATCAAGTATGTCAGCAATAATTTTCCTCCATGGTATTCTAAAACTTTAGTAAAAGTTCTCAACGAAAAAGAAAAGTTGAGACAACGTTTCAAGAAATACGGTAACCCGCGTGACGAGATTGAGTATAGAATACTCGATGACAGGGCGCGATTGATTATTAAAAGTTGTTATAGGAAATATGTGCACTCTGTAGAAAGTAACATTCAATCAAACCCAAAGGCATTCTGGTCTTTCGTCAAAACAAAAAATTCAAAATCTAGCTCTATACCATCCGAAATGAAATTGAACGATTCGACAGCTACGACAGGCGACGAATTATGCAAACTTTTTGTTGCCCAATTCTCGTCTACTTTTTCTGCCACTAGCAGAAATGCTAACACGGCAGCAAATGTCCCAACATTTCCTCAATTCGTGCTCAGTAAAATAAGTTTTACTGAGAGAGAAGTTTTTATAGCACTTACAATTTGGGCAATGTAACCAAGGGTGCTGGTCCGGACGGATTACCGCCGCTTTTTATAAAAAAGTGTGCTCGTAATTTGGCATATCCCCTCACTATGATTTTCAACAAATCACTTGAGACATCTACATTTCCTACAGAATGGAAAAAAGCTAACGTGGTTCCGATATTCAAGAAAGGTGACAGCACAGAAACCAAAAATTATCGACCAATTTCTATCTTGTCCATATTCTCAAAAGTTTTTGAATCAATGATTTGCCCTATACTAACGTCCCATTGTAAAGCACAGCTTTCCCCTCAACAGCATGGTTTCTGCAGCAACAAATCCACTGTCACTAACTTGGTATCATATATTGACGAAATTTCTATGAGCGTCGACTCAGGCCAACAGATCGATGCTCTGTATACCGACTTCAGTAGCGCTTTTGATAAAGTAGACCATGAAATCCTTCTCCTGAAATTGTACGGCCTTGGCATTCACGGACCTCTACTGGAGTGGTTCAGATCATATCTATGTGGGCGGACACAAAGAGTGGTGGTAAATGGCTATCAATCACCGGAGTACATTGCTACTTCGGGTGTGCCCCAGGGATCTCATACCGGGCCAATTCTCTTTCTCATATTCATAAATGACATAACAAATTGCATCAAACATAGTCAATGCTCCTTATTTGCCGATGACCTTAAAATCTATCGTCAGATAAAAACCCAAGAAGACATTGCTCTACTCCAATCTGATTTAAACTCGATACAGAGCTGGTGTGTGATGAATGGAATGGTTATCAATGCCAGCAAATGTTATCACATAACATTTACGCGGAAAAAGCACCCAATACCATCATCTTACTCTCTTAACGGGACATCACTGGAACAAGTACAC
The DNA here is from genome assembly GCA_950022955.1 of Xestia ashworthii. Classification (NCBI taxonomy): domain Eukaryota; kingdom Metazoa; phylum Arthropoda; class Insecta; order Lepidoptera; family Noctuidae; genus Xestia; species Xestia ashworthii. The sequence goes on along the minus strand of OX465558.1, from coordinate 23,012,653 downwards.
AACATACGCGATCTCGGTGTAGTGCTTAGCAGTGACCTGTCATTTACCACACACATCAATAATATAATTAAAAAGGCAATGAAAATGATAGGGTTTATAAACAGAATTGGCAAGGAATTCAAGGGAACCTTGGCATTGAAAGTGCTATATAACACCTTTGTGCGAAGCCTCGTAGAATACGCATCTCCAGTCTGGAATCCGATGTACAAAATTCATATAGATCGAATCGAACGCATTCAAAAAAAAATGACGAGGTGCTTGCGATTTAAAGACCAAAAGTGTCCGCATAGAGCTGATTACGCCGAACGATTAAAATATTTCAAATTAGATTCACTGAAACGACGAAGGGCGGTAATCGACCTTTTGACACTTTATAAAACTGTGAATGGGATAACATCGACACCAAACTTCCTCAAAAAAATTAACCTTGACGTACCCCGTCATAACCACCTCCGGTCCAAGCGTACCACTAGGACGTTTGCCACTAAACCGTGTCGCACAAATCTGGGCCAGCATGCTCCCTTAAACCGAATGTTGACTTTTTACAACAGAGCCTGTACAGCTGACAGTAATATCGACATTTTCTTTGATATATTGTTAAAGTTCAAAACAAGAATCCTTGAAATTGACCTGTAACCTTTATACTTACTTATTCTAATTTATACTTTAATACAATTTAATTTTTATTTTAATCCAATAATAAGTTAATCCATTTTTTATTTTAAATTTCATTCTATTACTTTATTGATTTGATTTAGTTTGACTATATTTGGATTGTAATAATATCTCACTTTTTTGTTTAGTTCTTAATTAACTCACTTTGTTTTTAATCATTTTTAATTTAATCGAATATAATAATTGTTTGTTGTGAATGTTGTGCATGCCTATAAGTGACGTATTTACACGCACTGTAGACTTATAATCACCTTATGGAACCAATCTTGTAAATATGTCGTTGGTGTGCCTTATCTAATAAATAAATAAATAAATAAACACTCAATAACAACTGCCCGACCCGGGAATCGAAGGCAGGACCTCATGCTCAGCAGTCGCACTTGTAACCACTCCACCAACGAGACACTTTGACGTCTTTGAATTTTGGGTCTAGCACATGACATGCCAGTTTCTTTATGATGTTTTCTTTCACCGTTACGATGGTAGTGCTGGTGAAATGAGAACCTAGCACAAAATAACGTCCCTGCATCGTCTACGGGTAAGTAAAAGTACCTAAGATACTTCAAATCAGCAAAAATATGAAGAAGAGTAAACGGAAAATCCTGACGAAATTAATAAAAGTACGTGTATCCTATGACTACAAGTGACTTTCTTTGAAATGTGAATTTTAGGCTTTCAGTGAGACTTGACTGTTTACGTAATTAAATTTAATACCTCTGAACCAGTCTTACCAAGGGGTATGGTATCACCTAGTACCAACTGGGTTGTGGAGGTCAGATAGGCTGTCGCTCCATGTAAAATACTGGTATTGAGCTGCATCTGGTTAGACTGGAAGCCGACCCCAACATAGTTGGGAAAAGGCTAGGTTGATGTTGTCGATGATGACCTCTGAAGGTTAAAAGTCGGACTTTGTTTTTTTTTTTAAGTACATTCTCACGGCCATTTTCATTAGCGTACTGTTAGGTTTCGGTAGGTTGCTATCTCTGTCTTTTTGACATTTTGCTTACGGACCAAACGTCACAGAAAATCTTTCTTTGATTTTATCTATGAGTCAAGCAAACTTTGTTATTAGAAACACCGATAGCGCATATTTACTGACAGTTATACTTAAGAGGCCTGCGGAGTATGCGTCGTTCATACAAACGTAATACCATAATCATTTCAAACATATTCTTAAGTTAGTGTGTATTTATTTCAATTGTATCACAGAATATCTAGGTTTCCAATTAAACATTTTGAATGGACAAGAACAAGAGTTATGAGAAAAATAAGTTTTCTATAGAAATTCTAAATTCCTCATTATTTCGTCTTTATATTGTTTTTCTTTCACCCATGGGCAGCATAAAACTCTGACTCCAGGTTAGACTCTAAACACACGACAAATAAAAACCTCCATGTATTTTCCTATTCCGATAATCCCATGTCACCTGCATACTGCCTGATTCTCTGCACACTACTCAATCAATTTTACAACCCTAGAAGTTTTTTCCGCCACACAAACTTTGATAAAGCAATCGACTATGCTCATGCACATTCTTTTTTGTTTTTTTTTTACAAAACCGTATAAGCCGTCTCTCGTAACGTATTTAGTATAGTGGATGCACACATACTTAGAATAAAAACCACACGGCAAAACAGTCAGACCTGCCTATACCAACTATTTGTTTAGCAAAACGCCATCAGTTTCTCCAAGGCAGCATCTTTCAAGGCTAGCTTTTAATACCAGTTATATTCAAGAAAAACTATTAAAAACTTTATGTAATAAAGTAGCAAGTACCAGCTGGGCCTTATTACACAAGTGTCATAACTATCCAAGAGCTTTATTGTCTTCATTATAAGTGTGAAATATTAGCTATCAAATAAAGAAAATGAACATTCAATTAAATTAAATAAGGCTATGTTGGGGGCTGTATATTAGACGACTACAAACAAAACAGAACCTTAGAAAGAGGGAAATAAAGTTATTTTTCCGTTGGAGGTCCTACCCCATCAGTTGCCAGCGAGATAAGGAAAGAGGCACTCGAGGTCTAATTCCAACCGTTAATTATTTTTGTATCCCCTGTCAAAGGAAAACAAAATTAAAGAATATTTCATAACTAAATAATGTATCACTTAGAACGAGGTTGCCGTTAATAATGAGAATTTAAAATGATTTGGATGCTACCATTATTTAAATGTTTTTGATTGCCATTAATGTTTCAATTAGTATTATTTTGTCCATTAGTTCGTTAAGCCTCTGGTCTCGTTCATTTGTAGATGTCTGACCGACGGGACGGGTAGTCCGGATCTGATAACCAGTCTTACCAAGGTGTATCTTGATACGCAGTAACAGGGTTGTAGGGGTCAGAGAGACAGACGATCTGTATCTGTAAAACACTTTAATACAACTAAGCACGGTTAGACTAGTGACATAATATCACGTGAACTATGACTAGACTTTACCCATCTGTGTTCAGTTCGGCTTCCAATCTGACAAAACACAGCTGAGCACCAGTGAACTAGCAACAATCTGAACTCCTGTGAGCATCTTAAAACGACAGAAGTAACCTGCTACATTTCGAGTCCAAAGTTCCATCAAAAACAATCACTTCAATGTTCAAACATATGTTCATATTGTTCTCTTGGATATCGAACAGCGTGTGACAGTAAAAACAGGCCGATACTGAAATAGTCGTGAATTGGAAAGGAAAAGACAATGACAAATACACGCGAATGTATATCGTCCCAATTTCACCACTAGTGCTGTACCAATGTTACGATATTTGTGGGATATTGTTGCTTTTATTTCATCACCATCATCACCACCATAGAATCGCCACGGCATTATTATTAAGTGTGGGATCCACTACATGTATTTTGGTCCTTCGAACCGGATCAGTCATAATGAAGAACATCTTATAACAAACACAAACATACCACAACAACTTTTTTTTTTTTTTTTTTTTTTCCATTTATAAATCTGCGATCAGCATTAGCTATAAGCAGATGTGTTGTAGGATGTGGCAGTTTGAGTGTGTCCTCCAGTGAGGTCATCTCCTCGTCAGTAGACCATAGAAGTGGATTATATGGTCAATATGTCTTTCCGTTTTAGCCGTTTTTTGTAGCTTCTAGTTGTTAGCTTAGTCGCCAATTTGTTGGGGTGTCTTTCCAGCTTCCCTTTATATGTCTCTGTAGCGTTATGACTCTCTTCCTTCACCGTGCTCATCCCCAGATGATGGTGTATTTCTGCGTTAGTGGTGAACCATGGGACACTGCATAGGTTTCTGAGGATCATGTTCTGCATCCGCTGTATTATTATTATATTGGAGTCACAAGCGCTGCCCCAGAGTTGTATACCATACATCCAGACAGGTTTAAGGATACTCTTGTATATGAGTAGTTTGTTGTCTGTACTGAGTTTGCTGTTTCGGCCCAGTATCCAGGAGAGGCGAGTGTATCGAAGTTTGAGTTCTTGTCTCTTAGTTTTGATATGGTGTCTCCATGTAAGGCGTCGGTCTAGGTGTAGCCCAAGGTATCGTACACTGTCTTGATGAGGTAGTGTATCGTTTCCCAGGTGTACAGGGGGGCAATTTCCTTGTCGCAGTGTGAACGTAACGTGTACTGATTTTGATGCACTAGCCTTTATTCTCCATTTTTGGAGCCAATTGGCAATCTTGTTAAGGCTTGTTTGTAGTTTTTGTGTTGCGAGCACAGGGTTCTTGTCGCTTGCTAAAATTGCCGTATCATCTGCGAATGTGGCTGTAGTGACACTCTCCTCTTCTGGCAGGTCAGACGTATATATGGTATACAGCACAGGTCCCAGGACTGATCCTTGTGGCACGCCAGCATCTATTTGTTGGAATTTGGAAGTGGAGTCAGCTTCTTTCACCTGGAAGAGTCTATCTGTCAGGTACGATTTCAGCAGTAGATAGTAGCTGTGAGGAAGGCTATTCTTGATTTTGCAGAGTAGTCCTTTATGCCAAACCTTATCAAAAGCCTGTTGTATGTCAAGAAAGACTGAAGAGCAATACTCTTTCTCCTCTAAAGTCTTTCTTATTTTATCCACTACCCTATGGACCTGCTCCACTGTGGAATGGTGCTGCCTAAAGCCAAACTGGTGATTAGGGATGATATTATTTTTCTGGAGTAGGGGTAGCATTCGGTGTAGTAAGAGTTTCTCAAATACCTTAGACAGAACTGGCAGTAGGCTGATAGGTCTGTAAGAGGTTACTTCATTCGCTGGTTTTCCTACTTTGTGGACCATCAAGATCTGTGAGATTTTCCAAAGTCTGGGAAAATATTGGACTCTTTGCATGCTGTTGAAGAGTGTTGTGATAAACACTATGGCTTTTCGTGGGAGTTGCACTAGTACTTCTTTTGTGATGAGGTCAAATCCTGGTGCTTTTTTATCTTTCAGCTCTTTGTTGATTGTTCTCCAGACCTCTCGTACAGTTATTGGAGCTGGTGGCGGCGACATTTGCAAGTCCTGATTGATAATATCATCTACTTCTTCGGACTCTGGAACACTTGTCTCATTCGGACAAAACACCTTGGCTAGGTGTAGTGCAAATGTATCTGCTTTATTTTGAGGGGTGCGTGCCCATCCGTCGTCGGTTTTTAGAGGAGGTATGGCTACTTGTGGTCTGTCATAGTTTTTTGTAAACTTCCATAGCGAATAGTTAGTCGACGCACTGGCTGTAAGTGATTCCAGTTGAGATTCAAGGGTGTCATTGTGCCATTTACGAAGCATATCTTTTAGTTCTGCAGCTGCTTTTTCGAAATTAGTTTTATCGATCTGCAGGCGACTTTCATGCCAAACCCGTCTTAGCCTTCGTTTTTCCAGAACTGCTCTTTTGACTTCTATAGGATAGTTGTGGTGTCTCATGCGGGAGTCTGTAGCTGGAGTGTTGAGCCAGCAGGCTTCTTGGATCAAAGTTGTTATATACTTGGTTGCATTCTCAATATCTGCTTCGTTTTTAAGAGGTATTCTAAGTTGGATTTTTCCTTCAATGAATTCCTGGAATGATGCCCAGTCAGTATTTTTGTTATATAAGTTGTCATGACCCGTGGACTCTACTAACATTGCGCTGACAGTTAATATCACAGGAGTGTGGTCTGAAGAGCCATCATAGCAAGATTCTGTTTTTATGTAGTGCTTACAGAATCCTTTCATGATAAAAAAGTCTAGCAAGTCTGGTATTTTTTTCGGATCTGATGGCCAATAAGTTGGTTCACAGGAGGAACTTATCATCAGATTATTATTGTCTACGCTAGCTTTTAATTGACGTCCTCTGGTTGTTGTTAATCTGCAGCCCCATTGTTCATTCTTGGCATTCCAGTCCCCCCCTGCAATGAACCTATGACCAAGAGTGGCAATAAACTCTGTGAACATATCTGCGTTAATTTTGTGTTTAGGTGGACAATACACTGCTGTGATGTTGAAGTTGCCGCTCTTGTCCTGCACAGCGATGGTGGTAGCTTGGATGTGATCAGTTTTATAGTGTGGCATTTGATGATGTTTGATTGTCTTCTTGATGATCACAGCTGAACCAGCATGGCCTGTTCCGTCTGGGTGATTTGTGACATAACATAAGTGGTCCGGGAATGTTATCAAAGATGTACCAGTGCAGTGGGCCTCAGATATAAGTAGTATGTCTAACTTATGTTGGGCGAGTAGTAGTTCTACTTCTTGTTTATTTGGGGTTAGCCCATTTATGTTCCAGGTTCCTACTCTTAGTGCAGTCATTTTGTTAGTTTGTCAACTAGTTTGGTTATGAGACTCATAAGAGTGCTCATTTGTTGAAAGATGATGTCAAATTTTTCAGTGTATTTTGTTAATATTTCTTCTAGTGTCTGGGTTACTTGACCTGAGTTGTGAGGTTTGGAGTCATTATGATGAATGGGGTTGTTGGCTGGTCGTTGTTGTAGGGTTTCAGCATAAGTTACCCTTTGTCCTTGTTTTGGTGATTCTGTCTGCGTTCGTTGCTTTTCAGTTTTTGCTTGGCTTGGGTTCTTTTTGGTTTTCCTTATTAGAATTTCTTTATAGACCTCGCATCCCTTATAGTTGGCTGGGTGAGGTCCATTGCATAAGGCACACAATGCAGGAGTGTTGCGGTCCCGTTTTGGGCAGTCTGACGTCTTATGGGATTGCCCACATTTGACACACCGAACCACAACAACCACAACAACTTAACATAATTATTTTACTTTCTCTACAAATATTTTAAACTAAAAAAGTAACAGTCTGCTTGTAACCATTTTACGCCTTAACGGCTGAACTGAATTGCTTAGGTAAACAGTAATTTTATTTGGAGTAGAATAGTTTAAGTTCCAGTATTATGTTCCCATGACATAAAACCGTTTCAGTTATCTACCTCAAGACGCAAGTATCAATCAACCAGCACTTATAGGTGATATGTTACTAAACAGTGTGTGGGAACCTGCAAGGAAAGCGTTCTTCGACGTTCGCATTGTAAATGCTGACGCTTCCTCTTACAGCAACCTCACATGGCAAAAAACAGCAACAGAGACATAGCCGAGAGAAACACTCAAAATACGACCGAGCAGCTGAAGACCTAAGAGCCTCATTCACCTCGTTAATCATTTCATGCGATGGAGCCATAGGAACTGAATATAACAGTTTTAAAAAAAAACCGCATCAAAGCTTAATGAGAAATGGGGAAACGCTTATTCTCAAATAGTGTACTGGTTGAAAGTGAAAATACAAATCTCAGTTATAAGAGCAGTTTCAATGAGAGTAAGAGGCACGCGAAAACATATCAGGGCCTTTCAATGTGAAGATGGAGCAGGAATACTTTAGTGACAGCTTGATCTCGTAAAACAGAATTACCTACATGTGTTTTTATATATGTGTGTGCAATGTATTTTTATATATATTATGTGTGTGCAATGTATGTAACTCTGAGTTGTTTCTATAATAAACACTATCTATCGATCGTTATCTACCTCTTCTTTAAAACATCAAAACAGTACCTTCGCTAATGCCGCTTAGAATCCATTTTTCTCTAAATCTTATTCTTTTTCAAGAGTCAAAACAACACCACAGGTTCATAAACGGAGTTTGCTCATTAACGATCATTTGACCGCTAATTACTACTGAACAACCGCATTGCGTTGCTAGCAATATTAACCACAATGTTGCTGAATAGAACTACGTTTATACAACTAATTTACATGATTCCAAAAGCTTTTTCCAGCTATCGTAAAAGAGGATTATAGAACATTATTTTAGAAGAATGTATAACGGAAATAAAAACCGGCCAAGAGCGAGTTGTACTCGCGCACCGAGGGTTCCGTACATTTTTTTTTAAAGAACAGTTCGATCCCCAGAAGCGGCTATGCACCAACCGCAAATAATAAGTTTGTTGTAGTCAAATTGCTTTTTTTTGTTATTATACTACAAATTTACGGTTATCAGATGTTTTCCTTTGCCTTGCCTTTTACCAGGTGATTATAGTTCAACAGGAACTACCCTATAGGTTTTCGAGTGATCTTATAAGGGTTCTTTTTTACCTTTTGAAGCTTGCCGATGTATCTGAAACCACAGTCCACCAATGCTTCTTGGCATTATTTTCTGTCTTTTGGCAATTGAAAACTTTATTCCCTAAAAGCGGTCAATTGTCTTCTTCATAGTGTAGTAGGGTTTAAATTTGTTCTATAGCACAAAACTCCTACAGTAAATTGTAAATTCAAACGATCAGCGTCTCTTCTTTTCTCTTCCTAAATTTCGTAATTTGTTTTCTGCGTTCATCGGCTAGCTCACAACGAATCCCATATTTATAAAAGGTTTACAGCCAGCAACTATTTATATGTCCGTATAAACGAAATATAAGATTATATCAGCTCAAGATTATACTTGCTATGAGTAGATTATGTAAGTAAGTACCTACGTTGATGCAGAACTTAAAGCGACGTCCCAAGATCTTAACCTTGACCGACATTCTCGGCTCTTGAGTATATTATCTCGTTGTTGTCAAACAGAGGTAGGCAGGGTACAGAGGGTGCATATTTAAATAATGTCACCACAACGCTTTGAAGGTTTGAGTGCTTAGATATACGATGTCGCTTAAAAATTTATACTTTTATGTAATTTTACGAAACGGTTGGAGGTGATACTGATGACTCTGAGAAATACGTATTTAGACTTTTTTTTTATGGCAATATTATTCCAATTTAAGTGTTGAATATTTGTAGACCTGCGGGTTTTGCCTCAGATATCAAATTAAATAAAAATTTAGACACTTGCCACTTGCCTAAAATTGACAGAATACATAATAGAGTTCCTAAAGTCATCATCATCTGCCTAGCCTTTTCCTAACTATGTTCGGGTCGGCTTCCAGTCTAACCGGATGCAGCTGAATACCAGTATTTTACAAGGAGCGACTGCCTATCTGACCTCCACAACCCAGTTAATACTGGGTAATACGATACCACTTGATAAGACTGCCTGTAACGACTGCCAAAAATGGACAAATGACAGCCACAACCAACAGCTTAACGTGCTTTCCGAGGCATGGAGGAAACTCGGTATGTAAGGGTGGTCACCCATCCACAGACCATCCTAGGCAAGCAAGATTTCACCTAAAGATCAACCCGAGCGGCTGTTATTATTTTAGCCACACGCTCCTCAAATAAAGTTCCTAACGAACACTAAAGTATGGCTTAGTAAAATAATTATTAAGGATTTTGCATTATTTGCTGTCTATAACTGGCTACTTTCACATAGTGGTAGTTTTCGCTTGTCAACTGCGTCTCGCTTCTTCTTTTTTATTCCAGAATTTTAGCTTTATGTTCTGTTGACACATTGACAACGGAACTAGGAAGAGAACAACTTTGATTAGCTGACCTATTTATTCGAGCTACATCGGCGCTTCTATTTCCATCCTAAAATTTATGTAGGTAAATTCGTCCCGCCAAAAACCGAATGTCCCGAAATCGTCCAATCACATATTCACACAACACTATTCGAGCCTTGTTTCGTCTGCCCCACAAAATGGCTGCGGTTCGGCCGTACCACAAATACGAACAATAGATGCATTAGCACCAATTTTTCTGTTCCCACCGAAAATAATGGGTATTCCAATTGGCTGGGCGCGAGACAGTTCCAAAACACTTGTTTGTACGTAAGTAAGACTTTAGTAGTCTTTTGTCAACGTGACGAGAATAAACCTCGATGGCTGAGTAATTTGGAGGACAATAAGAAGTAATGGATTTGTCAAAAACAGATATTAGGGAAGAATGGCGAATAATTCGATTTGTTAAACAAGGGAGGACTAACATTGTTTGACAGTGAGTCTAAAAGCTGTGAGTTGTTTTAATTGGTGTTGAAAAGATGTTTACTTGGTTATCTTAATAGAATGTAAGCAGCATTATAAGGACTGTATTTAATTTGGGATAAAAGCTCTTAGCTTTTTAATTTGTTTAAAGTGAACCGTGTCTCTAATAAAATTGATCTCATTTCATATTACGCTTTTATGATTAATGTACTCTAAAACTGTTTTCATATGCTTCATATAGAACTTACAGCAGCAATTAACAAGCACACGCGACCGTTAAATTAATGACATACGAGTATAACAATCGGATCTATTCCTTCTTCTTGTTTGCATCGTTGGTCTTGTAATGGCGACCTGAGCGGTCCTGGGATCCATTCCCGGATCCCGTAAAATGTTATTGGGTTTTTCCATCATGAATTGGTCAGTAGTAGCCACAGAGTTCGGACTTGTACCCGGTTTATGGGAAAATGGTCGCCTCTGTTACATGGGAATTAAAAATAACTAGCAAAATGTGGGAATATCTTAGCCGCGTGCCTTGGTCACTTGATTCTTGGTTTTCAAAGAACTGTGCTGTGACGTTTTGTTTCTGTCTGTTCCTAAGCAAAATATAATACAGACGTCAGAGATAGCAACTTACCAAAACCGAACAGTAAGTTTTTGAATATGACCGTTAAACATTTGTTACCACCCGAATCCGCCATATCGAAAGAAGCAGTTGTATTTAGTCGAGAGTCGAGAACACCTGCATCTACACTGGAACTCGACACTCAAACAATCCTATTTCATTTATGATAGATTCTGTTTGGGCAATCGGGACTAGACTATCGATAATTTTAGGTTCAAAAACCTTAAATGTTGATCTAACTAAATTTTAAAGTCACCTTCACAGATTGATGCTAATTTATTTGATTACTTATCTCTTTTTACGCTTCATTTTATTCATCGCTTCGAATCGAATCCCTTTTCATTACTAGCGGTTTCGTATGCGACTAATGGCCTCGCCTATGACCGGTCACAGAGAAAATCATATACCGGGATTGACAGCTCCGTGAGATTGAAGTCTCAGCTAGCAATGTGGACCCTGAATTAGTTCCCAAAAGGTCAGTAAAGACCGTTTCTTTTAAACTAGGCGCCATCTTAAAGTAGTCCTAGCCTTTGCCCAATTATCTTGTGGTCGGCTTCTAGTCTAACCAAATGCAGCTGAGTATCTGTATTTTACATGGACTGACTGCTGGCTATCTGACCTCCGACCCAGTTTGTCCTGGGTAATACGAAACCCCTTGATAAGAATGGTAGTCAGACTTTCGGGCTACTGACCATCAGTAACGACGGTCAGAGATCTAAATGACAACCGGGACAAACTGACTTAACCTGCTTTTCGAGGCATGGAGGAAACCCATTATGTTATGATGGTCACCCATCCACAGACCAACCTAGACAAGAATGGCTTAACCTTGAACATTAACCTATGCGGCTACTTACGAGCTCCTCGAGAGAATATTATGTTTGAAAATAAAATAGTGTGCTTTCGTTACGCATTCAATTTAGGATTATTGTAGTGTAATTGATATTCAGCATTAGACTTTCATCAATATAAGGAGTCCACATCATGTTATCCTTAATGAGATTATACTTTCAAAGAGGAATTCAAGTTCCCAATGGAATTGAGCCGTCAATGCCTTCAAAAAATGTACAAATCAATCTTATCATTCAGTCGGAATTGAAGGCTTCTTCTTGAATTGGCAGAGCATTGACTTAAGGGTCTTGATTATTATTAAACTGTATTGAATCCAACCAAGCAAACATGAGTGTTTGAACTCAGGAAAAATCTTTATATTTATCCTTTGGATTTTTCCTCAAATTGAAAGTAATGATTTAGGTCAGAGAGTGGCCTTTTTAGGATAGACCTAAGCTCTTATTTGGGTGAGAAAAATATTATGAGATTTAGTATTTGCCAGTAGATACCTAAGCCAACGGCTATGTCAAGGGATTTCACATAAAAATATCTTCTGAGATGTCGATAGGTAGAAGGTTTTTTCGGCTCAGAATATAAATTTTGTTACGGCATAAATTACGTGTCAGAATGTATGTGTGGACTGGCATAACAATTTCTTAAAAGGAAGCTATTTCATCTGCATTGGCACTATTCAAGAATACATAGAATATGATCCGGAATATTCTTCAAATAGTTTAAAATTTAATTAATCTAATTTGTGCTGCACTTAATTTTTGAACTTCTAACCATAATTATCACCGGTTTCTGCAACAATTTATTGTTTAAATAACTTCATTAAATTATATCATAAAGTCTACGAATAAATGTTGTTTTTAACCGACTTCCAAAAAGGAGGAGGTTCTCTATTCGACTGTATGTATTTTTTTTTTTTTTTTTTTTTTTTTTTTATGTATGTTACCCGATTACTCGAAGACGCCTAAACCGATTTGAAAAATTCTTTTTTTGTTTGAAAGGGTATACTTCCAAGTTGGTCCCATAGTCGCCAAGTCGGGATCTGATGATGGAATCTTGGCGAAATCGAGGGAACTCTTCAAATTTTATAGGATAACGTACAGCAATTTTTATATTTTCTACAACAAGTGAAGCATTTGCGTTTGATAAGAACCATTCTACCATCAGATCTGATGATGAAGCCAAGAGTCACGGAACTCCATAATGAGACAATGTATCCTAGTCGTGTTTGGGCTTGTTGTAATTGTAACGGTATGCACTTTCCATGTGAACCACTAAAAAGTGAAAAATAAAAACTTTTTTGCAAAAAGTAAAACCGACTTCAAAAAGAAAAAGTGAAAAATAACTTTAGCTTCTGAAGTCGGTGACAAAAAAATTAAATCAATCATACAAACGTCACCGACTTCAGAAGCTAAAGTTATTTTTCACTTTTTCTTTTTGAAGTCGGTTTTACTTTTTGCAAAAAAGTTTTTAACATTTGAATTTCAGCTTTAAATGTCCAAATAACCGAAACAAAGCACTCAACATGTAAGTAGCACTACAAATTAGTATTCACCGGTACGTTTTCTGATCCATTTTTTTTACATTTTCATCAAATACTTTTGAACCCGAATAATTATTTATAGAACCTCTCTAAAATCTATCCAACATTGCCATTGTTCACACACAGACAAAGCTGCTTCTATTCATAAAACAAAATCGTTAAAATGGGTGACCGCAATAGAAATAAATAAAAAGAGTTAGAATATTCCGGACAAAAAGCTTTCATCGGGTACATTAGCCGAGCTTTCAAGGTACATGTATAGCTTTAAACCTTTTATCAATTAGGTTTACTGCTTGGTAACGCCATGAGGCATTACCTGCTATATTGCTATTATAGTAAACAACATAACATAAACTCAATTTTTGTACAGTTTATGTAACGATTTTTTAATTAGTACTAATTCTAATTCCCTATTCAGTTATAGTATGCGGTATTATATGAATCCCAAAGGTCCTTGGGCATTTTTATAGAAACTCTGAGCGTAAGAACAACAGAATTAAATTATATCTCACGTAACAGCTTTTGATTTATGACTTTACTTCATTCGAATCTTCGACAAAATACAGGCAATTGCAGCATTTTCAATTGGCCGTAGTTCTGGTGACTTTGATACTTGTCGCCAAGGTAAATTGGAGAACTTATTGTGAGGTATGATTTGAAATATATTTCAATGCTGTTGGACTTACGCCCTTTTTGCCCAAGACCGTTCAAGTTGAGTTAAACAAACAGAGAAGCAGCCCACTTCAGACTCGGTATTCCGAGCGAGAGGTATGACTTACTGCAACTGCAAAAAAAACGAGAAAATTTGGTGTTGACCGAAGTTAATGGTCTTGGTTGAGAAACATTTAATTTGCTGGTGAGCTGCACATTCCTCACAACACAAGGAGTTATATCCGGAGTTGATAACCAACCTTCATTGATTTAAGAGAGAACCACAAAAAAAAACAGAAGATACGGGAGTGAATAGCAAAACAACAAACACTTTACTGGCTAAATTAAAAAGAGTAAAACATTTGAGACAATTTGTCGTTAAATTTTCCTCAAAAACATTTCTCCATTTCTAATATTTTCATTCCAACCGGGTCATACCTACGTCAATTTCATAAAAAAAAGGAGGAAACACATAAACGGTCTGGCATACTTTCAGTAATTACTGCGAACAAGTTCCGTAAAGGAAATGCCTTCAAAAGAAACATTACATGCAGGCAATCTTTTAAAAAGGGTCGTAAAATAATGATTGTGTAACCTCTTTGGTCGAACTGTATTATGTACCAACCACAATTTACTGGCTGGGAATAAATAATATTGAAAGCTTCGTGGTTTCATGGTTTCCATACTAACCATACAGTCTGTTCGCTCTTATTTTACCTTTGACATAAAGCTTATGACAACGAGGAAAAGGTCACTGTATTGTAATCTACCTGACTAACCATTGCCCAATTATAGTTGATCTAGCCGGATCCAGCTGAATACCAATATTTTACATGGGGCGACTACCTATCTGCCCTCCACAACCTGTACTGTACTGGGTAATACGACACCCCTTGGTAAGACTGGTTGTTAGACTTTCGGTTCACGGACTAAGGTCCATGTTCACTAAAAAGATGACGGTTTGATTATGTAAACACAGCTGTTTAAAATACATTTTTGTATGGGAGCATATCTCCATATCTCAGTGAGTTGTTTTTTAAGATAATCAGACCGTTATAATCAGGCCTATGTCCAGCAGTGGACGTCTTTCGGCTGAAATGATTGTGATAGAACAAAAACGTAGTGTCTTTTAATAGTAACTTCTTTGTTCAAAATATTGTTTATGACGATACTACTTAGTAAGTAGTCAAAAATTTCACGCCTGGTTTTCATACGGATCGAACTTGCGTTATCTAGGTATAGCAATATCTGTGATTGGGAGCCTCATTCCAATCAGCATCGTTTCCGACTGTGATATATATCTGTCACCGTAAAATTGTCAAATACGTTATATTGTAATATCTCTAGCGATATTGTAAAATCTCGAAATATTGTCAAATGAACATACTGCTAACAACAAAACGCATTATTTTTCGTGAAATGCATGCGATGGTAGTCAACTTACGCGGTGTAGAGGGAAGGAGGGGTCCCCCTTGCCCAGTGGTACAACTCTCGTGAAAAGATATTGTACCATTCCTGAGAAATACCGATTTTTATAACCTAACCCTAAAACACTTTATATTCCCCTAAAAAGCGTAGTTGACGGAGCCCCGCTTCGCGGGGCCCCTATTTCCGAGTGCAGGGTTTAAAGGAACCTAACTAACCTAACGGGGGGGTGCCCCAAGTCCCGATTATGGGGGCAGAGATACTTCCGTATGTTCAGTTGACAATAATTCGAGATATTACAATATCGCTAGAGATATACACACGTTATATTGTAATATAACGTGTTTGACAATTTTACGGTGACATATCGATACTACAGGTTGTCAGTCATCATGAGAAGTGATCAGTTTAACGATCCCGACTGTCATGTGAAGACACGTGTACATCAATCATCATGGGACACTATCGTACATGAAACTGTTAATGGACTATGTGAGTCATTTTTTTTCGATTCAGTTTAGTTGGTTTAATGATTGTCTGGCAGTTTGGTTTGTCTGGTACTTGTTTTGGCCAAATGTCCTTTGTTTTGTTTGGCATTGTTCATCGTGTCGTTGAACTCTTTGAGCTATGAGTTGAGCTACTCGATCATTGACGAATGCTTGCAGTGCCTGGTTAGGTCCACTCGTGTAGTTCTTTTTTCAAAAATACCATATCAGATACATGGTCATCTGCACTATCCTCATGTGACTTGACCAAGATTATGTCTGGACTTATAAAAATATTTTTAACATTGAGTTCATTTCAATGGAATCTTCTCAGAATAGTCTGGTAAAAGTACCGGCTACGTAGTCCAAAAAATTACTTGTATAGTAAATCAAATTGATCTATGTTTAGAAACTCAAGCTTCTGCTGTCATTATTGCCAAACAATTGCTTTGAGTAAAATACAAATAGGTACTTTAGAATTCGATCTCATTATGAAGTCTGTACGCAGACTTCATTTATCACCAGAATTCGAATTAGAAATTAACGACAACGTTTTGCTTCATTCCCAAAAGTTTTCCTAAACCATCTGATGCTTTTCCAAATCAAGTTAACCCCCGAAAACTCCGGTTGGTCCCTAGGTAGTGCTAAACATTACAAGGACACAACTACTTTGCTTTCGGGTCAGTTGCTCCAATTTGTTTTATTGCAGGCAACATGCGTGACGAACCCAGCTGTATTAGAGATCTGTAGAGACACATTTAAGATGTATGAGTCAGAGATTCCTTTATTGGCTCTGTAGATCTGAGGAATACGGATGTGGAATGTTACTATGGTGTGCCCTTGGAGATTAAGAAACGGAAAAGTGTTTTTTTCAGCTGTGCATTTCTAGCAGAACTATGTAAAGTAGTTAGTAACTAACTAGTACCGATATACTAGTAGCGACAAAAAAGTGAAACATAGTAAGCCTAGCAAGTAAAATTTAGTCAAACGTAAGAACCTACTTTAATAAACTTCACTTTCTCTTTTCGATTCTCTAAGGGAACTGTTTAAGGAAATTAACATCATGACTGTATATTGTCAATACAATCATCTATGAAAACATAATGTAAGTCAGGAAAAATCTGCATCTTTTTGGTAAAAGAGGTGACAGACACAATTACAGTACTAGAAATAGAGACCAATTAGTTCAGCCAGGCTTCAGACTCGCTAAAGTAGACTCGTCTTTCATGGGGTACTGTTTGAAATGCTATAATAAAATTCCACAAAGCATTCTTGAACTAAATGAAACCAAATTTAAAACATGCATTAAACGCACACTGTGTAAGCAAGCATATTACAAATTGGACGATTATATCGCTGATAAAAATGCTTGGCTCAATGCCGGTCCTGCTCCACAAGGACAGGGGCGCATAAAGGGATAGCGCTAATTTCTGTTGTTGGAGCTGCTGAAGATTGTACAACTATCTTTGCATTGTATAAATTCAATATCTTTAGTATTATATAACCTCATATTCCATATTGTGTGAGTGCTATGTACTAGAATGCTATCATTCGCTGGAAACCTACGTTTTTATTTATTTTTGACTTGAATGTGCCCTGGCGGTTATGAGTATGTCATGCTCACTCAAATGTCTCGCTGATGGTGGCGCGTGTGTCGGACCATTTAGTTCCCTTCAAAATGGTTGAGCTGAATGGTGCTGATCCATGCGTCATGTTCGTGAACGGGCGCTGTCAGTTGTGACTGGTCATGTCTTAGTCGCCATGGTTCATTTGAATTAATTATTTTGTTTTTGGGTTGTATTTTGTTTTTGTTTTGCTATGGACACTTTTATCGTGCAAATCTTGCTACATTGTTCTCACATAATATACCATCTCAACATGATTGATGTAACCAAGATTTTGTAACAATATTTTGATTTAAAAGAGTGTCCATGGAGTTTCTTGCCCGTTCTTCTCCATAGAGATCTACGCTAGGGAATGGGCAACTACAGTACTTTCACAGTTTTTATGTCTTGTGACTGGGACTGTAGTTATATTAAATGTTCATTTTTGTTTCGACAATTCAAAAGTGCCTGTAACTGGCCTACTTTAAATAAATGCTTTGATTTGATTTGATTTGATTTGATTCACTACTTTCAGGGATTCACTAAAACTATGCCTTACTCGCAAACTACGTCTAGACACACCCAAAAACTTGTCCAATTTAAAACAATTCATACAATACCACAAAAATTAAATCCATACAATTTCGACTGAAGTCCACTACAGAGTTAGTTGCAAGCCGAAAACTTGTGCGGCGTCGAACGGCATACGATATTAAACAACTACTCTACCCCACTCTCTACAAATTTCAAATGAAGATGAGTAGCACTCAAGTCTTAACTCTGAAGTTCTATAATCCGAAGTTTCTTGCACTAGATATTCAGATGCGAACGCAGTCAAGAATCACAGTGTTAGTGCTAACAGTGGTTCATGTCCTTTACTTAATGCATGGTTCATTTTGGCGCGGAGCTTAAATCGAAACTATAAACGTCGCCATATTGTTTTTTTTTTCAAAACCATAGTCACAGTCTATTTCACACATGTCAACAGCGCTCTTCAGACATTGTCATTTCAAATTCCCTTTCCCAGCACTGTATGTCATGTCTCAAATTACTGGTTACTTTTGTACCAACCCGCACTAGGCCAGCAGCGTGCAGCATTGTCAATAATGACCGACTTCCTCTCATAGAGAGAAGGGCATGTCCCGGCAAATGGTGACGTTAAAAGCTGATAATTTTATAAACTACAGTATGGCATATCGTGACAAAGACTTCGCATAATAATATTGTCAAAAAAAAAAGTTCTGTAAAAACGCTCGCTTTGAAACACTGTTAGCAGTAACACTGTGTTAAAATCTAGATATTATGCACTTACAAATACGAGGAGTTTGTTATGAAAACAGCTCATTACCGTGGTTTCATTCAGGGGGAATTAGATATCATCCCTCCTTAGGGAGCGAGAATCAGGGTGGAAACACACATATGAACATCTATCTGAATTCGGTTGGGTTGATCTTGATTGAAAATCTAATTTCCTTACATGATTTGTGGACGCTTAAATTCGCAGTTGCTTCACGTAAAAACATTTTTGGTGACGGTATTTTACCTTCACGTCGATGTTGAATTTTGAATTGTATTTCAGCAAAAATACAAACTGAAGGATCTTAGATATGTATATGTCGGGTTGTCAGGATATATTTCGTTTGCCTCGAGCATTATTTGGTGTGGCTCAGGAGGGGCTTAACAGGGTTGTTGCATGGTTACGGAATAATGTGCTGACTCTCAATGTCACAAAAACCAAATACGTGGCATTTGCACATCGGTCAAACGTTCTACCTCCACGTTCATTATCAATCACGGCTCACACGTGTTGGTCAACCCACCTGCCTTGCGTTTGTCCCTCCCTTCAATGGACAGATAACATTAAATACCTTGGAGTTACATTAGACCAATGTAGACGTCCTGGTAGCGAGTAAACTATTTCCTATGAGGACACAGAAAAGATGCTCCACCCAATTACATAATACTTGAACTCAAATAATTACCAACACCTTCAGCACCATTCACATACACACGCACCACCATCCACCTACACATTCACACACACCCTGTGAGTCCTATGGTTAGTTTTGTTATTTTATTTTATTTCTTTAATTACTTTTTTTCCTTTCATTTATTTACTTTTTTTATAATTGTTTAGTAGAAAAACATGCTTACTGCCGTTTTATTTATGATGCCACTTAGTGGGCCCTACTTCAGGTACCAGCTCTCACAATGTGAATCTGTATAGTTCTAAACTGTTATGTGCTACAAAACCATTGTGAGAGAAAATAAATACAAATTTATTATTATTTATTATTTCCTTTATTCATATTTTAACAAACCTTTTAGATTTTTAAATTTTAATGAAAAATATATATATAGAAATCATTTAAAAATATAAAAAATTGTAGCCCACCGGTATCGGGAACAGGGTCCAAGCTACCGGCGGTCAGGGCTCCAGAGAGAGGAACCACCTAACAATACGAGCCGTGTCCAGGAGTACCGCTTTCTGAATCAAGCCCTTGATCCAGCTGCCTAACGAGAGGTATTGGTCGAGGCTCTTGGCAATTAAGCCATGGGCTGACACGACTATCGGCACAATGATCGCCGAGTCCACTTCCCACATGTCGACTACCTCGCGAGCCAAGTCAAGATACTTGATTTGTTTAACTTTCTCGGCTTTCAGGAGGTTCTCATCATGCGGGACCGTTATGTTAACAAACATTGCGCGCCGCTCTATCGATCCATCACCACTATATCAGGCCTATTGGCTATAACAGTCCTGTCAGTGATGATGGATTGATCGCAGTACAGTGTGATACTGCCATTATCGAGAACTGGGTCGGCCAAATACCTATAGTAGGGCACTTCCGATTCCACAAGATTGTATTTTAGAGCAAGTTGCTGATGGATAATCCTGGCTACAAGGTTGTGTCTATCCGTTAGCTAGATGAGAACACCCGGAGATAATGTGACGGATTGATTTGCCTGGACGATGGCATGCCTGACATAATTATGTCAACCGTACCGTCCTTCACAATTAATCTCCGGTAGTTATTCGTTATCATAACTTCATCCATAATTGCACAGACAAAACCTTCGGTTTCTCCGAAGAGGTCCCCGGATCGTAGCCAGGACACGGACGCTAGAAAATCTACATCGGACCCATGAAGAGCCCGGTAAAAGCGCCCGTGAAGCTCCTTGCTCTGCCATTCTTTCCTGCGGTCATCAGTAGTAAGTACTACAGGTTTGCGCCAGTTCTCTTTAGCCAAGGAGAGCGGGGTGAGGCCCTTGTCCATCGCGACCACATCTCGATGCATCCCCACGTCGGCTTCTAGGAAATATTCTCTGAGACCGCATATCTCACGATTGTGGAGAGTCTTAGCGTTTAAAAAGCCTCGACCCCCCCACTTCCGCGGGACATACAGTCGCGCGCCCGCGACCGCGGGTGATGCATTCGATATGCCGTCAACAATTTACGGACCTTCGTATCCAGGGCATCTAGTTCTGTTTGAGTCCATTTGAGTATGCCGAAAGAGTACATCCGGCATGACCCAACCGTTGAAGGCACGCACCTTATTTCCGCCCGATAAAAGACTATTATATACTTTTTTCAGGCGGCGAAAGAAACGCTCCTTCAACGATTGCTTCATGTCAGCAACATTGAAGCCAAACGCTTCCGACATACCCAAATACTTATAAGTTTCGGTTGCTGAGAGGGATCTAAGATTTATGGAATCTGAGAGCTGGGTTCCCACAGATTTCACAATCTCCCTCGCTTTACATGCATGACCGCACATTTGTCCACACCAAATTCCATCCTGATGGCGCTACTGAAGGTTTCAGTTACCTTCAGTAGCTCCATCAGTTGCAAATCGTTGGGAGCAAAGAGTTTCAAGTCATCCATGTAAAGGAGGTGAGACATAACCTGACCATCTTTCCGCAATCCATAGCCTAGACCTGAATCCTCCAGCAGCGTGCTAAGAGGATTCAAGGCTAAGCAGAACCAAAGTGGACTCAAACTATCGCCCTGAAATATACCTCGCTCTATCCTTATCGGGTCGCTATTCCTCTGAATTTGCCGACATCCTGGATAGCGAAGGACTGTCCTCCATTGCCCCATACACGACATCAGGAAAGTGCGCAGAGTTGCATCCAATTTATAAAACTCTAGCACCCTCATGAGCCATGTATATGGCACCGAGTCATAGGCCTTCTTATAGTCTATCCAACATGTTGACAGATCCTTTGGGGAACGACGAACCTGTTGACTGATGGCCATATCAATGAGGAGTAGCTCCTTAGTACCACGGGACCCATTCCTACATACGTTTTGGGAAGCAGACATGACAGAATGTCATCCATATGTTTACTAATTTTAGTTCTCAAAATGGATGTAAGAACAATTATTATTATTATTATAAGCCTACATTGTCCCACTGCAGGGCAAAGGCCTCCCTTCCCACCTTCCACATTTCGCAATCTTGTGCGATTGTAGGCCAATCCTTTGCGAAAGAGTCTAGCTCATCCCGCCATCTCCTTCTGGGCCTGCCGCGTTGTCGTTTCCTGCTATTTGGTATCCACTGAGTGGTAACTTTTGCCCATTGCTCCTCCAACATGCGGCAGATGTGACCAGCCAGGTCCACTTCAGCCTAGCAGCTGTCATGCCAACATCAGCTATTTGGGTTTTGGAGCGAAGTATAGAGTTTCTGACGCGGTCTGTAAGTTTGACACCCAGTATGCTTCGCTCCATAGCTCGTTGGCAGACCCCAAGTGCGGACTTTTGACGATTTGTAAGTGACCACGTCTGCGCTCCATAGGTAAGGGTGGGGAGAATGCACATGTCCATGAGCTTTCGCTTAAGTGCGAGAGGGAGAGATCCCTTCATAAGATGTTTCATCGACCAGTAGCTCTTCCAGGCGTTCTCGGTGCGTCGAGCAACTTCTTTATCTATTTCGATTCATTCCCCTGGCCGTACCAATGACCGGATCCGACATATATGTCATTTAACTAATCGTAGAGTAGTATGTTTTCCGTTTATAACTTATTATTCCTTTGTTAATCTTTACACAAATTGATTTCATTTTTATTAAAAAATATTTAAAAACGCATTTAATAAAAATATGAAAATGGTAGCCCAGCGGTATCGGGAACAGAGTCCAAGCTACCGGTGGCGGTCAGGAATTCAGAGAGGAACCTCCTAACAATACGAGCCGTGT
Organism: Xestia ashworthii; assembly: GCA_950022955.1. Lineage (NCBI taxonomy): Eukaryota > Metazoa > Arthropoda > Insecta > Lepidoptera > Noctuidae > Xestia > Xestia ashworthii. The sequence continues at coordinate 22,990,329 of OX465558.1, read as the reverse complement.
CCAGGAGCGGTACTCCTGGACAATCCCTTTCTGAATCAATCCCTTGATCCAGCCGCCTAACTTTGTTATTATGACTTTTATCAAGTGCTTTTGGGTTTTACCACTACTTTAGAAATTACATATTTTGTTTTTGTGTGGATATCATCAACATCCCTAGTCTTTTCCCAAATATCTTGGGGTCGGATTCCAGTCTAACCGGATGCAGCTGAATATATGTACTTTACATGGAACGACTGCCTATTTGACCTCCACAACCCAGTTAATACTGTGTAATACGGTACCACTTGATAAGACTGGTTGTCAGACTTATTGGGCCACTGACTACCTGTAACGACTGCCAAAGATGGACCAATGACAGCCGGGACCAACAGCTTAACGTGCTTTCAGAGGCATGGAGGAAACTCAGTATGTTAGGTTGGTCACCCATCCACAGACCAACCAAGGCAAGCACGGGTTAACCTAAAGATTGCGCTGCGCTGTTATTATCAGCGGCTGTTATTATTATACTATACTTTTAAGATTATGTAATCTTATTTAAAATGTGACAAAGAAAGTGTTAATCCTTGTAGTTTCAAACATTCTTCTGCTGACCTAGAAACCGAAAAAGCTAACTCTAGCTTTGTGCTCATAATAATGCAAGAAGTTTTTATTTCGTACAATGTTGTATACATACGGCAAAATTAAAGCATTTCTTTCAAGTAGGCCAGTTACAGGCACTTTTGAATTGTCGAAACAAAAATGAACATTTAATGTAGCTACAGTCCCAGTCACAAGACATAAAAACTGTGAAAGTAATGTAGTTGCCCATTCCCTAGCGTAGATCTCTATGGAGAAGAATGGGCAAGAAACTCCATGGACACTCTTTTAAATCAAAATATTGTTACAAAATCTTGGTTACATCATTTATGTTGAGATGGTATATTACGTGAGAACAATGTAGCAAGATGTGCACGTTAAAAGTGTCCATAGCAAAACAAAAATAAAATACAACTCAAAACAAAATAATTATTTCAAATAAACCATGGCGACTAAGATATGACCAGTCACAACTGACAGCGCCCGTTCACGAACATGACGCATGGATCAGCACCATTCAGCTCAACCATTTTGAAGGGTACTAAATGGTCCGACACACGCGCCACCCAGCCAGCCGCCAGGGCACATTCAAATCAAGAAAACACGTAGGTTTCTATTGAATGATAGCTTTCTAGTACATAGTACTCACAAAATAAGGGATATGCGATTATGTAGTACTAGAGATTGAATCTATACAATGCAAAGATAGTTGTACAATCTTCAGCAGCTCCAACAATACCATTTAATGCTATCAATTTATGCGTCCCTGTCCTTGTGGAGCAGGACCAGCATTGAGCCAAGCATTTTTATCAGCGATATAATCACTCAACTTGTAATATGCTTTTTGACAAAGTGTGCGTTTAATGCATGTATTAAATTTCGTCTCATTCAGTTCAAGAATACTTTGTGGAATTTTATTATAGCATCTCAAACAGTACCCCATGAAAGATGAGTCTACTTTAGCGAGTCTAAAGCCTGGCTGAACTAATTGGTCCCTATTTCTAGTACTGTAATTGTGTATGTCACCTCTTTTACCAAAAAGATGCAAATTTTTACTAACGTACATTATGTTTTCGTGGATATTACGAAGATTATATATGGCTCTGATGGCTCTTTTCTGCAGAATAAATATAGACTCAATATCTGCAGCCCGTCCCCATAACAAAATACTGTAAGACATTATACTGTGGAAGTAACTAAAATAGACCAGTCTAGCGGTATCTACATCAGTAAATTGACGGATTTTTCTAATGGCATATGCTGCTGAACTTAGCCGCCCCGCAAGAGATGTTAAATGAGAACCCCATTGTAGCCTTGAATCAAGCGTAATACCCAGGAAAACCGTTTTATCTACGAATTCAAGTTTCTCATTATTCAATAATAATATCACAATCACTTCCCTTAACATTCAGTGAATCAAATCTTATGCATTTGGTTTTTTTTTTCATTTAATACCAAATTGTTTGCTATGAACCAATTTTGGACCTGAAGTAGGGCATTATTCACGTCATCTAAATTTTGTACCCGTCTGTTTATCTTAAAAATCAGGGAAGTGTCATCAGCAAATAACACCATATTTTGAGGTAGGTTTTTAGGGTTCCGTAGCCAAATGGCAAAAAACGGAACCCTTATAGTTTCGCCATGTCTGTCTGTCTGTCTGTCCGCGGATAATCTCAGTGACCGTTAGCACCAGAAAGCTGAAATTTGGTACCAATATGTATATCAATCATGCCGACAAAGTGCAAAAATAAAAATTAAAAAAAACATTTTTATTAGGGTACCTCCCCCAGACGTAAAGTGGGGAGCGATTTTTTTTTTAATTTTGACCCTGACGTGTGATATATTGTTGGATAGGTATTTAAAAATGAATAGGGGTTTTCTAAAATCATTTTTTGATAATATTAATATTTTAGGAAATAATCGCTCCGAAAGTCAAAAACAATGTGTCCCCCCCCCCTCTAACTTTTGAACCATAAGTTTAAAAAATATGAAAAAAATCACAGAAGTAGACCTTTATATGAACTTTCTAGGAAAATTATTTTCAACTTGATGAGATGAATAGTTTTTGAGTTATATAGCACTTTTTCAAAAAAACGCAAATGATAACTTTGTTTTTCATACAAATACCATGAAAAACAAAGTTATTTTTGCTGACGAAAAATGTTGGTATTTTTAATGGTCTGGGAAGCTACGGAACCCTACAGTGAGCGTGGCCCGACACGCTCTTGGCCGGTTTTCAATAAATAGGGTAGATCATTTATATATACTAAAAAGAGGAAAGTAGCCAATATTGAGCCTTGTGGAACCCCCTTTTTTATTTTTAAACCCTGTGAATTAACACCATTTATCTGAACATGTTGTTGTCTATCATTCAAATACGATATTACCAAACTAAGTGCAAGTTTACCCAGTCCGTAATGCTCAAGTTTCAAAAGTAATGTGTCGTGATTTACGAAATCAAACGCTTTGGAGAGGTCACAAAAAATTCCTATGGCATCTTGGGACTCTTCCCACGCAGTAAATATGTGCTTTAATAAGGTTACACCGGCGTCAGTTGTACAACGGCTTCTATTCATCATAATTTTCTCGGAGGTTTATCTTCAAACCACTCATACAACTTCCGTGTCAAGGGTATCAAAAGTAACAATACATTTAACCTACTTTTAAAAATGAGGTATTCATTTTAAATAAAGAGTACGAAAGCCCTGAAATGCGTCTACGTGAGATTATTATCGAAGATTATAATCCCTTGAAAATATAACTATGCCAATAAAGTGAAAAGCACAATTCAATACTCTGAATCATAAAATTCGTGTTTCTGATCCTTTGATTAAATATTCACGAAATCTATTTAAAATAACGAAATAAACGTTTTTGGTACGTTTATTTCGTTATTTTAAATAGATTTCGTGAATATTTTTATTCGATTTTAGAATCAATCAGGTTTGTACCTGATCAGGAATTAAACACCCCCCATCAACTGAATGCAATCAAATCTTCTCATTTCCAAGTGGGATGCGTCGTTTGCCGCGTACCTTGAGTCGTGAGATAAAATACATCAAGAAGTATTACCCTAAACCGTTTATTAATTTGCATCTTCATTAGAGGTTTAACACTATGGATGGACATTATTTTACTTACCTGCAGTGTGATTTGATTAGATTAGACCAGGGGAAAAAAACTATCAAAAGCACGTGATTAATTAATCCCACCCCAGATATTTATATAATTTAGTTTAGTTAACTAAGATGAAAGCGGAGGAAGCATTCAGTTTAGTGACACTTAGTGTTGTTGGCGAAAACGGGCATTGGGCTTTCAGTTAGGAATCTCTAAGTGATGGTAAAAACAGGAATTAGGCATTCAGTTAGGCAATAGAGTTAGGTTGCCGACAGACTTGTAAAACTCGTGCTAATAAATACCCAGCAGAAATGGGCCTTCTGAATCTGTTTATTTGCTACCGATACGTTAAGTTGTATATGTATGTACTTATGTTTACTGAATTCAATTTACCTGCAGACAGGCGCGTGCCCGCGGCTTGGCTTTGACATTTATGTTAATATTACACTTTTATTGATCCGTCTGCGTGTTATATTCAATGTAGGGAAATGGATTGAGTTTATGTAATTTTGGACCGTGTGGTGTGGGTATCCGAACGTATGAGTTAAATTATTGCTGTGGGTAAAATGAAAAATGAGTTAAGAATGAATGTCATTGTTTTTTTTTGTTGTTTATGTAGCACTTGCACAGTGACTGTTTTAAATATTAATCTAGTTTCTTGGGAAAATGATCCAGTTTCCTGACCCTTTTTACAATGTCTTGTTTCAAATTTTTATTAAAAAATCTGCACATTATTTAAACGACTACCGAGAGCACAAATGAATATTTATGTAACGTGAGTGGGCCCACTTTTTCAATTCCAAAAATCACTTTAATACCGAACACGCTAAAACAACCCACAACCGGCTTACCAACGACAAAATAAAATCAACCTTTTTTATAAACAAAATAAATGTAAGCCACATCCCCGTCCCTTTAAAGGTACAGCCAGTTTGAGTGGTTCATTCGATTTTCAATTTCAACCCAATCACTGCGCAGCCGGGTTGAACTCCGGCGACAAATTGGGTTCCGTACCATGCAGTCAAAGGCGCATGTTATCAGACCAGGCAGCGATGTAGGGATATGAGGATTTAAGGATTAATGATAAAATCACTCGTTATACTTTGTATATAAAGTCGATTTTACAAAAGCGTTTGCAGTAGTGTGTAATTCATCTAATAAAATATTTCTATATTTCACAGGACTAGAAGTTGCGATAAGATAGATCCTACCATGTTGCCTGATGGCGCCCAACTAGGACCAAATTGCGCCCAACTGGGACTCTGTGGTGCCAAACTTAGACCAAATGGCGCCCAACTGGGTCAGATTGATGCCTTACTTAGACCAAATGGCGCCCAGCAGAAACCAAATGATACCCAAGTTAAACCTAATGGCTCCCAACTGGGAGCAACTGGCGCCCGACTAACACTGCCCACTGCCCAACTGTACGATCTATCAATGATAAAACCTACTTTCCGCAGAACAGAATAGATAAATTAGTAGCACAAGTGTTCCTCTAAACTACATCAAGCTACGTGAAGGCTTTCCAGATGTTTCCAAGATTCAATTATATTAAACGAATTTACAAGATGTAGCAATGCAGCCGGTATTTTGAACCAATTGAGAGTCCATTCACTCCGTATCCTTTCACTGATAGAGTGAATGAACTTCCAACAATACACATAATGCCTGCTAAGAATATTGGATAAAGTAATGTTTTAGGTTACTACCGGTTTTTGTAGACTCATTTATATCAATATAATGTTTACAATCTGAACCGAGCCACGTTTCCAAGCGGCAAATTTTAATAATGGAGATTTTTTTATGGCCCGCAGTCGTGATTTGTGGCCGGTTGATGGTAAAAGGATCATCTGTTATTACGTAGGACTTAATCATAACTGGCGAAATGTAATATATGTAGGTAAACCTCTGATTAACCTTTCAAGTTGTAGTTTAATATTATATTTTACGGCCAAACCCTTGTTTTAGCTGACAAATCAAAAGCGAGATAAAAGAAAAACAGTGAAGGGAAACTCCAAAGCCTAGACAATTATCAGAATCAATGCAAATGGCTCTCAAACAACAACTCGAGTTCAATAAATAACTTAACTTTACTTAACTGCACAATAAAAACAATTGTGTTTTATTTTATTGCGACCTTTTATACGTTATTGCTTACGTGGGGTCCACATTACATGCATTGGTCCCGCTTGGTAAGCAATTCTTGTTCCGCAGAGGAAAAAGTGGTGAATTAAATAAATGTCTTGCAAAACACGCTTTATTCTTATAATGCTACTTGATGTTGTGAGGTTTCTTGCTTGAGAAAAGGGAGCTTTCTTTGACGTGGAGATTTCCTGCAGGATTCCCAAGAAAATCTCTAAAGTTAAGGGATTATGGCGACAACACTAAACTAAAATTATAAAGAGGAATGATTTGATTTTTTGTTTGTTTGTTACGATTGAATTCAAAATCACACCACAATGAACATAAAAAAAATCAAAAATTTGTTCACGAGAAAAGTAGGCTATAAATTATATATCACACTATCTATTACAATTTTCGCAGACGAAGTTGCGGGCAAAGTGCTAGTTTTGCTATTTAAAGAGGTTCTAATCATATGTAATAAAATTATCCATTCATCAGTGGATGTTACGGATTGACGGGTTACGTAAAGTAAAATTAAGTACACTGTGCTACACAATCAATTTAGAACATCGTAGTTCAATGGTGGATGTAAGGCCTTTGAATTGGAAAAGCGGAGATCCGGGTGTTCTGGTGGGAGTGGAATAATTTTTCAAGAATATGTCTAAAAGGCTACAAAAGGTATTGTGAACCCATAAGGGCTTACCTAAAATAGTAGTAAGCTTGCCATAATATTAATATTACCGCTAAACTTCAAAAGCAACACTTACTCAACAAAACTTCTACCCTAGATTAAGTTCCAATATTTGTCGAAGATGGCCCCGGAAATGGCTTAGCGTTTGTGGATTTTACTTCAAAGGCTTTACATAGTACGTACATATAATATGAATGTGGCCTTTTACCTCTTTTGATGTGGAGGGAGACGGCTAGTGTTTCTATCTCATCCATTGAACAACATTGATAATCTTTTGAACGGAGTGGTGGTAGGCCCATTTGGGAAACACGCTTTGATGAATACAATCATATTATATTGTGTATTTGAATAGACTAGTGAGGACCACTGAGGAGTGAGTGGGGTAGTCAATAATTGAATGTGTTTCTAATCAATACTATTCTATTTTCAGAGGATTGTTCCAGTGGGCGAGGCACGAACGCGCATAGTAAACATAACGTACGTCTGCGTATTAAATCGAATGATTTTAAAGGGAAAATGCTCATTTCACATGATAATAGTTAAGAAGCGAATTGGTATGCTTTAATGCAAATTGTGGAAAATGTCGTCAATAAAGTTCCGAGTATGAATGTGGATGGTTAATTAGTTATAAGAGTAGAGGAACACCAAAAAAACGTTGGTTGGACTGTGTGGATGATGATATTGCTAGAAAGGAGGAGGGTGCTGAGACGGTGAGTGATCCAGAAGTATGAGACAAGAAAAAAAAATTGGGATACGGGCACAAAAATGATCATGATCTTATTGAATGTATAATTCATTTAAGGGACTGATTAAATGACGTAACACTAAAAATAACTTCAACATAATCACCAAAAAACCGAACCAAGATCAACAATCAAAAAACCCCAAAATATATTCAAAGCTAAGTCGGCAAACATCTCCAAGGGATCAAAACTACAATAAAATCTGTAGCACATAGCAATAAAATGTTCCAGTATACAAACGTAAACTGAACTCGCAATGGTAGGTTGTAACTCGAATGTTCCAACTTTGTTGTTGACATTTAATAAACTGTCAAATGTTGCAGACTTCGGGTTAGTGTTGTAACTGAGTGGTGATTGGTTAAAAGTGGAGATTACTTTTTGGGAGTGAAGTACTCATAAGTATGAGCAACTATAACTATCGAACAGACTGGCTCTGTCACATCAAAGATTTTCAACTTTATCGCTATAGCAATAGGTTCAAGGTTGATTGGGAAAATTGTACAGTTTTAGGTACCTTGATATGCTGGCGTCGACTAACTATGAAATATTATTTAAAAATCAGGTTTTATTTACATTTTTCGTGTTCCGCGATATACTATGAAACAACTTATAATCTTTTCACTATGTCATGGTCGGTCCCGTAGTAATAGATGTTCAATTTCGTGAGTACTAACACGCCACTAAAGTATTGCACACGTATAATAAACCAAAAACATTCAGTATAATAATAATAATACCACCCTATTACTGTCCCACTGCTGGGCAAAAGCCTCTTCTCCAGTATAACTGTACAAAAATCTTTTGGGCGCGCACAAAATAATATTATAACGAACACCACCTTGTTTTTCCAAATAAATGTTCAATCATACACAAAATAATATTTACTACCAGTGATCATCAGAAAAGATCATTCGAGTACCAAAAGATTCATGAACAACAAACAGTAGATGTGCCAAATTATGCACTTAAGTTAAGGCATGTTATTATGGCATTCATATTATTTTAACCTGACCTAATTATTCTAACCGAATTAAAACTGTAACAATGTCCTTCGCCAAAACCACCCAAATAAAATTATAAATTCGTTACTACATCGCAAATTGGGTGAAAACTATATTCGGGCAGTGATGGCCGAGCGGATTAGTAAGGTAATAAAATAATCAAGTTAATTTTGTACAAACCCAAATGTATCTCGCAAAATGTTAGCAACTCCAATAGTAAACAAAATCAATTTCATTTTAGTAGAGTTGTTTTCTGTTCCGAACATTTCAAAGGTCAAAGCAAACTGATTAACATAGAAATTACAAGATAAAACGAAGTTTCTTATGTAAATGTTTTATTTCCATGCTAATTTCACAGCGGGGAAAAAAGTTTTAAAACTTTTACGGATTCCTGTGGTTTAAGGAATTTTAGTCTATTTTGTAACGTAGAATGACTGAACACAAGCTGAAAATGGAGATAGCAGGAATCAGCTGGATGAATGATAGAGAACTGAGAATGAAGTGGAACTAAGGCTTTCAATTTACTGCCGGGGTTGCGGGCCTGTTCGAAAGAGATACCGCGGCCCCGGAACATAAAGGGCGAGGAAGGAACATGGATGGGTTTCAGTCAGTAAGAGTCTAACACTCCCTCCCACTCCGCCCAGAGTGGGAGAAGTCATTTGATGATTTCCCATCCTAAAAAAAAAAAGGCTTTCAATATCTTACGTACAGGTTATAATGAAAGCTAAAAAGGCATGTTTTAATCACACAATTTACAAGTCGCTGACCCCTTTCTTTTTTGGAGGGAAAATCATCAAATGACCCCCTCTGGGTGGAGCGGAAGGAAGTGGCAGACTTTTACTGACTAACTACTGGGCTGCGGTACGGCCTGTCGTCACAAGACGGACGGACGGCGGGCTAGCCCATTAGACCCGCGCCTACGGTGGCCACTTCCTTCGCTAGCATGACTGCTTCGTATTGAACCAGGGCCGGACGCGAAAGGCCGCTACGAGGACACGGTGGTGCTCCGCCCTAGAGCGGAGCAAACCTCCACGGTGTACTCCACCGTGTCCGCCAGTCGATTCTCACAGTGGTAACACCCGGGCGTATCCTCCCACCCGATTCGGTGCAGGAATCTCCCGAAACAACCGTGTCCGGTGAGGACCTGAGTCCGGCGAAAGGTGAGCGTGCCGTGGCGCTTCTTAAGCCACTCCTCAAAGAGAGGACTTATCCCCACTATTGTTGCGTGCCCAGGTTGCTGACCCCATCTATGATGTTTTTCCTTAGACACCTTTGTGACACTATTTTACGGAAACCGCCTGCCTTATTTTTCTCCCAGAAAAATATGAAACTTTGTAATTTTCCTCAAACAAAGTAAAACTAAGTTTATGATCATTAATTCCTGGCGCAAAGCTAAGAACTGCTTCTTCGTAATAATTTCTCTTGAAAACCTCAACAATGTAATCTTCAGTGCTAATACAACAAACTTTGTAGTTGTCAGTAAACTGTAACCTCTCCCGCTCTCCCTCTCCGGGGGCCCCGTGTTTCCCCGAAGCTTCGGCCACAACGTTTATCTCTTTATCTTTCAACCTCTGCACTCCTAATACGAATAAAAGCGCTCCTAAGGCCAATCGTCCACAACGACTTTTTTTGCGATGCTATCATGCGTTTTTTTTAACGCGACTTTTTCCACAGAGAAATCCATCTTGCAACTGAATCGTGACTGAAGCGTGGTAGAAGCGATACAGAATCGTAGCAAAGGTATACAGCCATCGAAAGCATTGTGAAGTATCGCTACGAAAAGTTGGGGTGGATGAGGGCCTTTAGTTTTTTTAAAGTTCCATCTTTGTTTTTAATGTGGTTAAATGCGGTAGGAAGAGCACCCTAGTTAATATGCGGTGGAAAGGAACGGGGAACTTGTGAGAAAATGTGTGGCTTGGATGTGTGGTTTTGACCTCGAGTGGAGTATTTTATTTATTCTCGCGGGTGTTGTAGAGGATGTTGGAAATGGAGAGAAGTAGATTGCAGAGGTGAATGTTATAAATTATATCTTGAATAACTAATTGGAAAATTTTATAAGAGTCTAAGTAATAACTTCTTTTGGCTTCAGTTATGTATTGTCTTTTAAAATAGAGTCTACATCGTTAGCGCGATATTCAAACCATCGAAGTGAGAAGATATGAGGCAATCAGCACGAAAACTTGCTGATTGCCCGGGGTGCGCCGGACATAAAGTGGCTCAGTTGATGTGTCGTTCGGAGAAGCTCCTTTCATGCACCCACGCTAAACTAGTTACCGAAGACCATTCAACATTCTATGAAGAAGCATATAAACGAGGCTGCTGTGATGCGATGCATATTATTAACACACCTCATGACGTCATGCCTGGCCTTTCCCTCATCACTATGAAACCTCGTTCCCTAGCAACTCGTCATTAAAGTTAACGCAAATATTGTAGTTTTCACTCCGACACGTACTTAGAAGACACTATACGCATGTTCTTTGAAGGTTCATGTGGTTAGCTAGGGTTAATGCTCAAGTGTTGTATGCTCACCGCAATAGGGACCAGACTTGGATTTCAATAGTTATTAAATGTAATAAACATCTAAACGTGTTCGTGAGGGATGATATTTCTTCTTCCATTTGAGTGTTATTTCGGGTAGTTTCTATCGTTATCGTTATGATCCACAGCCACTGCTGGGTACGGGCCACAGCTAACCTCTCTATGCTTGTAACAAGCTCCACGTTCTTGTGCCAGCTTCATCCAGAATATCCCCGCAAAGGCAACAATGCCTTCCGCCTATCTTACCGCTGGACGACCAATTCTTCTCTTTCCAGTTCTTTTGCAGTAGCCTTGGTTATTTGATCAAAAGGGCTTCAAGACAGTTCAGCTATTTCTTGAACAATCACATTTTCCTATTTAATAATTTTGGATTGTCTCTATGGTCGTGTGATGTCAGGCAAAGTGGTATTGGGTTTTTTTCATCAGGATTTTCTCAAGAGCAGACCGTAGTCTGGATTAGGGTTCGTTGGCTGTGCTATGTCATGTTGTGTGAGGACCAGGTTATTCTGAAGTTTTGACAAGCACATTTCCACTGAACGTGACGAATCATCTATAAGTACTGAGGAAGTAGTGCAGTTTTTGAAAGGGAAGAACAATTTCATTCTGAGGCTCGAAAGGTTGAATTCAACTTTAAGGCATTCGTGGTACGAGTTCCAACCCACCATCTACATACCTGCATGAAGGAGGACTTTTGGCCGAACGGTGTCGTGTATCGACGTATCTGAGGACGGTTACGCGACACCATGTAACACGATATATTTGCCTAATAATAATATAATTGATTGATTGATTACAATTGTGTTTTACTTCGTCTACAAACGTCAGCGATGCACAGAAAGCTACTCATAACAGTACAGGCAAGTATAAATCGCCAGCAACATATCAAGCGCACATCCAATCACTTTAGATGATTACATGATTAATACGTTAGCAGCCAGCCGTAGGTTCACCATGATTCACCTCATATCTACTCTCCTAACTAATTGACGCACGTGACGTCATGATATCAATTTACAACCGCAACGTTAAGCAAATCAGGGGTTTCAAGCTCAATAAGCAACTCATCGCACCCTCATTAATCGGTTTCGAAACCAAAGGTCCCATCGATAAATAATAAATCGATTCAGTTAAAGCAGAGGAATCTAATCGGACGCGCCTCGGAAAATGTCCTCGATTAGAAATTAATGTAGTCCCGGACGAGCGAGTGTGAATTTGCGAATGTGGGCGTTTAGTCTAAAGACTAATTAACGGGTTGTTTGGGATAGAGTGTAATGTTTAACTTGCGTTTTTTTATGGACATGGTTGAAGACTTAAAATTAATTATTTAAGTATTGATAATTCCAAAGAGATTTAAAATATTTGTAGAGTGGACGTTAAGAATATTTTCACACAAGAATAATCGAGGACATTTTCGATTTTGAGATACAAATATGCTACCTGACAAGCGGGCATTTGACACTACACTAGATAGTACGAATTGTTACTAAATAGTAACTAGTTAGTTTAGTATTACGATTTTCGTCTTGTCCTTTCTATCGCTCGTAAATATTTTAATGTCTTTGATCATTACAAACTATGATCATTAGAAGCCCAGTTATAATAGCCGTACCTACCCGGACATGGAGCATAGCATTGTGATATTTTTATTTCCTCCGTAAAGGAAATAGGGCATAGGGATAATGAGTGTTTATGTAGTATCTTAAATATTAAGATATTTGTGACGACTACCCACATGGGGTCCACGTGGCGACAGCTCAATCCCTCTCATAGAGAGGAGCCCGTTGTCCTGGCCAAATACTGATATTTAGCTGCATTTAGTTAGATTGGTAGCCGACCCCATCATAGTTGGTAAAAGGGTAGGCAGATGGTTGAGTTAACCTTAATTCAGCCTCTTAAGCTTGCTGCCTCTAGGTCGGTGGACAGTGTTTCATTGTCTCCATAAATCCTGTTCTAGATTATTTTAATAACTGGCCTCTGCCAGCGGCTTCGCCCGCGTGAAGTTTGATTATTGTCCCATGGGATCTTACTACCGGGATAAAAAGTATTCTATGTTTTAATCCAGGTTATAAACTATCTGTGTGCAAAATTTCATCCAAATCCGTTAAGCAGTTTTCACGTGAAAGGGTAACAAACAAACTTACATTCACATTTATAATAATAATAATTAATAATGTTGCGGTGACAGCACAGCCCCCGAAATTTAAATTCAAATTGAAATTTTAATTCTGATAAAAATATGATTCGCGAACGTAACAAATATTATGATTTTACAGAGTGCCATTCAATGACTAGGTAATTTTGATGAAAAAGTCATTCAATGGGTTTAAATGAACTGAGAGGGTAGTACTAATGATTTTAATGTTTGTAATTCAGTAACTAGCTAAATGGTAAGGTAGCTATATTTTTTGCAGCAAAACACAGACCTGCAAATTACAAAATACTCAAGATGATAATTTGAATTTCGCGGGCTACCCTTGCGTTCCTCCATTGAGGGAAGAACTTACCTGTCCGCATCGGACGCATTGTACGCATCGGCCGCATCGTACGCATCGGACGCATCGCATTAAACGGATTGTAGTATTAATTGAACAGATTCGAGCGATCCGTACAGTGCGGGTTAGTGACTTTTTAAACAAAGAATTATACTACTACTACTACGTTTGATACGATGCGTACAATGTGGACAAGTTGATTCTTACCTCACAATATGCAGTTACCTAATACCGTATTGTCGAAACACGACACAATCAACGTCCTTATTACTCGTAATACTGCTGCCAATTAGGTATAATGGCAGTGTTCACTGAAGGATCAGTGTTGTTTGAAGTGTCAGTATTGTCACTGTGTTCGAAGTTCTGTGAAATTACCTGTATTGTGAAATTGTTGTTTTTTGAAGTGAAACTTCTAGTGCGACTTCCAACAAGGTTGTGTTAAACGTTTAACGCTACCATGAAGACCCTCCTCATCGGAATCTGGAAGTTGTAGGTAGCCGTAGGTAAACCTTTGCCTAAACCTATAATAATTACAGCTGCGATGAAATTATGTTACATTTAAATAAGAGTCATCTGTGGACGTGACCACAAAGCGCTATAACAATTCAACCTCAAGCATAGTGCCATCTTAAAAGTTCAAAAATATAACAACAGATGGCGTTGCAATAAATTTGTTATGCTGAACTAAAATCAGTGTCAAAACTGACGCCTTGGCTGGCTCATCATCTGCCTAGCCTTTTCCCAACTATGTTTGGGTCGGCTTCCAGTCTAACCGGATGCAGCTGAATACCAGTATTTTACATGGAACGACTGCCTATCTGATCTCCACAACCCAGTTAATACTGGGAAATACGATACCACTTGGTAAGTCTGCCCGGCTAGCATGGGCAGGGGATAAAAATTTTATCCACCGGTTATTTCCACTTTTGTTTGAATTTTGTCCCTTGTCAGTGGAAATAACCGGTGGATAAAAATTTTATCCCCTGCCCATGCTAGCCGGGCTGGTGTCAGACTTTTTGGGCCACTGACTACAGGCTGTAACGACTGTCAAAGATGGATAAATGACAACCGGGACCAACAGCTTAACGTGCGAGGCACGGAGGAAACTCGGTATGTAAGGGTGGTCACCCACAGACCAACCTAGGCAAGCACGGCTTAACCGAAAGATCGACCCGAGCGGCTGTTATTATTAAGCCACGAGCTCCTCACCCCTTGGCTGGCTAATGGGTAAATTTTGATAGTCCAACGTCCTGACCGATCCAACATGCTTTAAGGCCTTATTACTTTACACGATTCATCGGGCCCTGCCTGCAGGGAAAGGGAAGTGTAATAATTAATCGGGCGGTCGAGTGTTCCCGACCGCCCATACTTCGCTGCCGCGCTGACGATCGTGCCCGATAAATCGTGTAATGTAATACCTAAGGTTTTTAGTCTGCACCACGAGAAGCTATAATTATTAAAAAAAAAAGAATTTGTACTAAGATACGTAGCGACAATCAATCAACAGGAAATACTCCCAAATTCAATCATCCCGAATGATCTTCGTGTAATACGAAACTAACGAGCATTCTCACTTTGTCGTTTTACCTATATTTTGGCGAAATAAAGCGCTGTCGTCTTATCTTAATTTGTGGTACCTACTGGCTTCGATCAATAATCTATTAATGATCGAAGGGTATTGGAACGCATTAGACATCATGGAACGTAAACATTTGGGTCGCCATTTTGAAATAAGATCACGCTGACACTGTCATTTTGTAATGTGATCCAAAGGTTGCGAACCCGAATGTGTGTTTACTGAGAGCAGCGGTGGCCCAGTGGTGGCGGCCCCGACTAACGAACAGTAAGTCGTCGGTTCGAACCCAGACAGGCGCATTACTTTGTTCAATTTCATCACTATTGCTCTCAAAACGGTGAAGGAAAACATCTTAAGGAAACCGGCATGTCCTGGAACCAGAAATTCGAAGACATGTGACATCTACTAATTCGTACTGTACCCGCGTGGTGGATTATATAGCGCATTCCCTCTCGTTAATAGGAGGCCTTGTCCCAGCAGTGGGAATAGGCTGATGATGATGATGATGAGGTATTCTCATTCCTATTTATTACAGCGAAAGAACTGTTAGTATCTAAACGTATGTAATGTTTGTGTTTTTGTACTTACCTTGTTGCATAGCTTTTATGCGAAGGTTAAGCATGCGTTTTCGCCTTTTTATTCGTATTATTTAAAACTTTTCTGTATATTTTAGTCTTCTTAATCTTTCAACTTTTGTGATGTCAGATAATGACAATGACAAGCCTAGTTTTATTTTTAATTTATTGCTGGAACTAGTTGTAGGTTGTATACATTTGATGTTAGACCTTCTTTGTAATTCCATTTCCATTTTATTATTCTATGTTCTAGTACAGTATAAAAATTCATAATTGCGAGGTGACGGGAAACCGAGCCTGAAAATTCAGTCTGCCTTTGGTCCTCGAGCCGGCAAGAAGCTGGAAATTGCTCTGAACTATTTGATGTGGTCGCTAGGTCGGCGAGATCTAGCCCTCGCGGTCCTGTCCTGACAGCCTTGAAAACCTCCTCCTGACAGCCTTGAAAAAGTCCTGACGGCTTTGAAAACCTGCTGGTGCTACTACTACTGAGAGCCCCTGGACGCTGATGGCCTTAAAAAGGCATCTACTATACTAATACTGAGAACCTGGACACTGATGGCGAGTAACCCTCGGCCCTCGAACCCTCCAAGATTGGCGTCTGCAAACGAGCCTTGACACATCGGCGAGCGGATTCGCTACAATCCGCAAGCTTTGGACCTGGACCCTTATCACCACGTTACCTCGGCTTCCCTAGTCTTAATAAACTAACTTCATCATTTCATCTCTTGCAATTTTTCTTTTACACTTTATCCAATGCGACCTTACATTTTCCTGTCTAGGAAAATGTAACGTTACACGTATTGTACCTAATGTCATTATTCATTGATCAATTATTATTTGCATAGCACATAAGGGACTAATCTCCGATGCATGCTTGCTAGCTCAGTGCTTAAATTATTAAGGTTATCAAAAAGGACAGGTGGCGTCCGGGCTCATTAGTACTGGGACGTCAATTAAACACGGAAGTGGATAGCTGACTGGTTTATTCATATGAACGCATACCCACATTACTAAATAACAAAAGTAGACACAAATACCTTACACTTTTCCCCCCTAAGTAAGTTAAGTTAAGTAATCAAAACTAATAATTAACAGAAATATTCTAACACAGTATTAACTACTAAAAACTTATAACTAACAGGAATATCCTGACAGTACTTATTATCTAATAACAACTAATTTCTAACAAAAATAACCTAACACAGTATTTTAACAACAAACACCATACCACTAATATAACTACTTAATACATATTTAGTTAGACACATTGTCTTTATTAACTGCGCGCACGTGCGCACGTATTGTTCGGGCCGAAGCCCCGGGGGGCGGCGGCGGCGGCGGGGAGCGAGGTGCCGCTGGTGCGGCCGGGCTCGCCGGGCCCGCGCTGTTCACCTCTGTCCCCAGCTCACTGGATGCCTCCGATGCATCCTCGAAAGCATCATAGTCATGATCACCACCCTCCCCCTTGTGAGTGCCGATGCTTGCTCGCGACAGTGATAACCGCGACTTGTTTCCCACGGGGACTATTTGGTCGCGATGCCTGCGCCACTCGACACCGTTTCCCATGTCAATGCGATATGACACTGGTCCCGTACTTTTAGACACTGTTCCTGTCGCCCATTTATTTGTATTCGAGGTGTAATCGCGTGCGAGCACCGGTTCTCCTACACGGATTGGGGGCTGGGGCGTGCCTCCTGCATGTGCTACCTGACGTTGCTGGGCCGCGCGCGCCACTTGAGCGACGTCAGGTCGTAACGCATCCAGTCGTGTCCGCATCCGACGCCCGATTAGCAATACTGCCGGTGGCACGCCCGTAGTTGAATGCTCACAATTGCGGTAATTGAATAAGAATGTGTTTAATGCTTGTAATACATTTTCGCCACTAAGAACCGCTCTCTTGATGGCTTTTTTTACTGTCTTCACCGCATTTTCAGCGGCACCATTACCCTGTGGCCTATAAGGTGCCGTTGTCACATGTGCAACACTATTTTGATTGCAATAATTTTTAAATTCAGTCGATTGGAATGGTGGTCCGTTATCCGTAACGAGTTGCGAAGGTAATCCAAACCTACTAAAAACTGTAGTAAGAGCTGTGATCGTTGACTGTGCGTCTGTACGACCCATAGGAAGTGCCTCAATCCACTTCGAATGCGCATCGACTATAATGAGGTATTTCCTTCCTGAATACTCCGCAAAATCGGCATGTAAGCGTTGCCATGGTAACAAAGGAAATTCCCACGGATGCAGGTCAGCCCGCGGCGCCGCATCCCGCACCATACGACACGGCTCACACGTACGACACATTACCTCAAGGTCATTATCTAAGGTAGGCCAGTAAACATAATTACGTGATAAGCTTTTCATTTTTCTAACTCCTAACCTAAACCTAAACCCCAACGACCTTGATGGATTTCTTCAAGAATTTTTGTTTGTAGTGATTTTGGTATTATGATACGATATTTATAAATGAGACAACCGAAATCCATTGTAATATCGGTTCTTCGCGCAAAATATGGTTTTTCTTCCTCGCAACTAGGTACGGACGGCCATCCAAATTTAACAAATCCCAATATTCGTGATAATATTGCATCCTTATTGGTTTCTTTACCTACGTCATGGAAATTAACTGGCATACATTGTTGTACTAAGCTAACATAACTCATCGGCTCGGTGGGACGGCGCTCCTGTGCTAACGGTAAACGTGACAACGTGTCCGCTGGTCCATTTTGCTTTGAAGTTATATATTTTATAGTATAATCATACGCGGCTAATCGGGCAGCCCAGCGTTGTAAGCGACTGGCGGCAGTTTGGGGTATACCCACTTTCGCTCCGAAAATGTAGCTTAAAGGCTGATGATCTGTACGTAGTTCAAATTTTCTACCGTACAGGTATTGATGGTGTCGAGTGACGCCATAAAATATTGCCAGAGCCTCCTTATCAATCTGACTGTAATTGCGCTCCGCGTCATTGAGTGTGCGCGACACGCAACTAACCGGACGCTCACTGCCGTCTGGGTAACGATGCGCCAATATTGCGCCCAGCCCGTACGCGCTGCTGTCCACCGATAGCACTAAAGGCCGCCCCTCTTCGTAGTGTGCGAGTACCCTCTCACCTGATAGGACTCGCTTCGCTTCCTTAAAAGCCTCATCGCAGTCCTTACTCCAATTCCAACTGACTCCTTTTTTTAAAAGTTCATGCAACGGGTGCAATAAGATACTTAATTTGGGAATAAATTTGCCATAATAATTAAGTAAACCTAGGAAGCTTCTTAATTGTGTGATATCGATGGGTGGTGGTGCCTTCACAATAGCCTCCACCTTCTGGGGATCCGGGCGCAAACCACTTTGGTCAATTATGAACCCGAGATATTTAACGCTCGCTTGTAGGAAACAACATTTGTTAAGTTTTACGGTCAAACCCATATCTCTTAATCTAACCAGTACTTGTCTTAAATTCACCAAATGTTCTGCTCTCGAAGCCCCCGTCACACAAATATCATCAAGAAAAACCACCGTGCTACGCACGCCGTGCAATGTCTCCTCCATTAATTTTTGGAATTTTTCCGGAATGCAAGATAATCCGAAAGGCGTACGGCGATAAACAAATGTACCGATGTGTGTAGTAATAGCTGTACACCGTTGTGAATCATCCGTCAACATCGTCTGTTGATATGCATGGGTTAGATCAATTTTGGTAAATTCCCTTCCCCCACTTAGAGTGGCAAACAACTCTTCGATGCGTGGGAGAGGGTAAAATTCACGTTTAAGTTTAGGATTTATGGTCACTTTATAATCGCCACATATTCGGATATCGCCGTTCGTCTTGATAACCGGAACGATGGGTGTGCCGTAGTCCGAGTGCTCGACCCGGTATATGGTGCCTTCGGCCTCGAGCCGCTCGAGCTCACGCTCGACGCGCGCGCGTAGTGCCAGCGGCACGGGCCGCGCCCGCACGTACACGGGCTCCTGGTTAGTCAGTTGCAATTGGAGCATTTTTTTACATTTTCCTAATTTGTCCGTAAAAACCTCAGGAAATTCGGTAGCTAACTTATTAATACATGGATCAGCAATGATATCATTGAAATTGATTTGTTTGATATTGAGGGACTTTAACCAATCCCTGCCCAATAATGGGCATCCACCATTTTTGATGACATAACATGGTAAATTGTTTGCCGTAACATTACCCAGTTTAACATTGACCAATATATATCCTAATGACTCAATCCGCGTACCTGCATAACACCGTAACATTAAATTATCGGATTGGATTGTTTTATTTGGAAACATCTGCTTATAAAAGTCTTCACTAATCGCCGAAATACGACTTCCAGTATCGACTTCACATTTAATTTCGTAACTGTCAATGTTCACGTTAACAAAGTAAGGTTTGTTACCTTTAGACGCCAGTTCGATGCTAAACAAATCCTCGTCTCCCGAGTTGTCTTCACTTACGTAGTTTTGCCTACCACACCGACCACTACCACGCACCTCTTTGCACATCACTTTTAAATGTCCACGTTGGTTACACTCATCACAGTTGTAATTGATGTAACGACATCTTTCCGGCCGATGCGGTTTTCCACACCGCCAGCACTGTTGAGTCGACGCGGCGTTCGCCGGCGACGCAGGGGTGCCCCCTCTCGACGCCGCGCCGTCAGCCCTAGCGCCTGGGTTGCGCCCCGGCCGGCGCGCGCCTCCACCACGTGCTCGGCCCGCGTCTGTCCTGTGCAGGCCTTCGCCCGCGTCGCCGCCTGCACCTGAGGTCGTGGCTGCGGCTGCCGTCGCCGCGCTCACCTCCGCGTGCCTCTCTGCAGCCTCTAACGCCAGAGCCAGCTCCACTGCCTCCTTGTATTTAATATTTTTCTCAGCAAAAATACGCGATCGCATCGCGCTGTTGGATAGTCCCGAAACAAATTGGTCGCGAAGGTTTTCTTCTAGCATTGTACCAAAGTTACACGTGCTGGCGAGATGTTTTAAATCTTGGAGATAGTCCGTCATGGCTTCCCCAGCTCGCTGTCTACGTAAGCGAAACATGTGTCGCTCGGCAATCTCCGATCTCTGTGGTTCTAAATGATCGGTCACCAAACGTACTAATTCGTCGAATGTCTTCGATTCTGGATCCGCTGGAGCGCATAGATCGCACATTAACGAGTATGTAGTTTCACCCACAACCGTAATTAGCAATGGCACACACAATTCCTTTTTAATCTCATTAAGTACTATGTACTGTTTGACACGGCGAATATATGACGGCCACTGCTTCGAATTGATGTCAAATGGTTCTAGTCGACCGATCGGCATTATTAATAACAATTTTACACGCAAGTGAATTCGATTTCCTCGTCGCCAAATGGGACGTCAATTAAACACGGAAGTGGATAGCTGACTGGTTTATTCATATGAACGCATACCCACATTACTAAATAACAAAAGTAGACACAAATACCTTACAAGTACCTACAGCGTAAGAATAATTAACAGTGTAATTATAATGTCCCCACGTCTGGGACAGTTTTCTTTTCTACGAAGGAGTGTTAGAAGTGATCCATCACACGAGCCCAGCCTATTTTGGAGGGTGTCACATGTCCTAGAGGTTTTGGTTCTCGGACACCGGTTTGCCCATGTTTTCCTTCAAGTGGTGTCGCGACTGTTGAAAATTAATCCTGGGTCCGATTCCCGGGTCGGACAAAGAGTTATCGGGTTTCTACATCAAGAATTTCTCAGTAGAAGCCACGTAGCTCAAATTTGTGTCCGGTTGCTGGCAATAGGCTCGCCTCATTTAACATGGGACTTAAACGTAGTTGGTGAAATGTGCGTATTACTATTAGGTACCTCTGCTTAACACTTCGGAGATTATAGACGTGATATATAATGTTGTTATTTTATGTTTTGCGAGCAGTTACCATGAAATAAGCATGTCTGGGTTGGTTGCCTGTAACTAGTAAATGGCGGCTATTACCTCTAGGTATAAATATGTCAAAAAGTAACACTCATAACTACATATGAACAGGTCAAAGTGATTACATAAATCAAGATAATGGTTATAATGGCTTGAAGTTAAAACTGTCAAAAGCTAGAAAAGAGCTTTGATTTGCTAATGCCTTAAATTGGTTGGAGACCCATTGTACCCCTGGCTGGCCGTACCCGTGATGGTACGGATTAAATAAAATTGTTGTTGTCAGAAGTGGCTAGTGGTATCTTAACATTTTAAAATATCCCATCGTACCACTAGGGGTACGGTGGGTCAGCACTGTTTAAATTCTTGTATTAAATGTTTTGTGTGATGCGTGAGTATTTACTTCAACTCAAGTTATTACCTACTTAAACGTCTTTATAAATACACCGTAACATGATGCCCTGCCCTAATGGTACCTTACTTGGTCACCCCTTCAGTATCCAGTCATATCTACCTATGATTATTTTGTGATTCTATGAAGTTGACACTTGACAGTGTGCTAACTTTGTATTACGGTCCCTCAGCTCTGACAATCATGAAGCAACATGCTTCATGTGTCTTGATTTAGAGTAAGACAACAAGATTTTAGATATCAAGTTAAACAACAAAATATAATGCATCTTTCATTTAATCAAGAAACTCAAACCAACTTATAAATTCCATTTCATACATAGATACCCTTCCGAATCCAGCAAAGAATCACTTTACTCCGATTCCATCAAAATGAACAAATTGAACAAAAAGTTTCACACACAATCAACTTCGTTGGCGATGCCAACGAAGCTGATTGTCCAGCGTCAACCTCAATTTGGACCTCAAAACAATATAAGGGATTACCCTAATGAAGACGAAGAGTGCGCCTAGTGCGCCGGCGTCGATCCAGAAATTGGCCTGATCCATAGACATGTCCATCAGGAGTAAGTGAGGATTCCTGTTGCGGCAGTAGGTTTCGTAGCAGTGAAGTTGTTCTCTATCGAAGCCGTAGATTGACAACATGGCGCCTTCGAATCCGTATCGAACGTAACTGAGGTAAGTAACCCATTGCAGGTAGATGGGTATTGCTTCGAAGTTAACAAAGAATCCTGAGAAGAGTACTGTAGGGATTGTAATAATTGTTCCCAGGTAGACCCCGGTCTCGATCTTCATAGCGGCCCCGATGAGCAAGCCGAGGGATTGCGCTACCAGGGCTGTGAGGATGTTGATGGTCGTGAACATGAGAGCCCGGTCCGTTTGTATCGGCTGGCCTGTAATTAAGTACACGAGCAGCGCGTAGTCGCCGCTGAAGATAATCTGGAAAAAGAGAAAACAGATTACATAATTGTCATTACGTTTCTCGTCTCGTCGCGCACGACAGTAATCGTGTCGTCCTATAAGTGAACACCCCAACTAGCAATTTTCTCTTGTAGATGTGCTGATTTAAGAACTAAGGTGTTACAACTGACTTACATGTGTCTTGACTATGACAGAACATCTTATAAAAGCATGATTCAAGACGTTTTGTACTTAAAGAGTACTAACACTTAGTACGTGCTCTTATAGATGTATATAAAGAATCGTTGTAACACATCTATCAGTACAGTTGTCTTACAAGCGCATTTTTACAGAGCAATTGCTCTTGAATATTATTTACACTTAAAAAAGCATCTTAAAAGTACATTCTTTCTTAGTAGAGTCTGCATTGAGTGTTTTATAACACTTATGACCTTAATAAACTTTTGCATAAAACTACTATAAAACCAACACGTTGTAAGTGTGAATGGACTTCTCTGAGTCAAATTAAAGAGAAGACGAATAATGTAGAGCTCTATCAGAATATTTTGTCTTTTAAGAGACTTGTGAACACTTTATTAAGAATCTCACAAAAAAGCTACTTGGTACTAGTAGAACTACGATAGAAAAAGATGGCGCCAGAAAATCGTTCGATGGTTTCGTACAAAACCAAGAATTTAGCAGCTCTGAACACTTTGAACTGGCACTAGTCTTAATTCTGGTTCTGAGTGTTGAATGTGAAAAAGTTACAACGGATAACGAAAAAAATATACAAATTCGTGAAGAAATCAAAATGTGGGCGGTTCAGAATAGTATACCAGACTTTCCTTAATATTTTAGCAATTTTCGCGAGAAATCACGATTGTAACTAGGAGATTGGATCTTTTCCATAAAAATATGAGTTCCAGAATACTATGTACGTAATAACATTAAATTTTAATCAGTACATTAGGAGAAAAACAATTTAAAAAATTTCAAAAGTGTTTACATATTATTTTCAAAGGAACCCTAAATTTATTAAATGGCTGCAAGTAGTTATACCTTATGTAAGTGCTCATTAAGACCAAAAGGTTTAAAATTAACTTAGGTAGTGTAAAATAAGACATTTTAGTATTAAGCTTATCTTAGAGAAGAGTAATTGGTCCTATCAATCTGTAATGGCGTCAGTTTTTATTTTTACAATTAATTAATATTTTTTTACTATTGTTCTAAATACATAATGAAGTGGGCCTGTGAAAATATTTCACTTTATTTCACAAAACATTCGAAGAAATGTACACCGCAACTCTTTTAAGTTCATAGACATAACTATCAACCAAATAATTAAGTAAATGATTACAGGAAATAAAAATACAAATAATAAAAGACATGAATTGACACTTAAACTTGTTTTTGTTTTTATTCCAGCAGCACTCTTTCGGCCGTTGTGATAAAACTCCTTTATTGAGCTTCCAGAGAGCAATATAAGGGGAATTACACTTATAAGAGCAGCCGTAAGATCGCTCTAAGTCCTATTTTCCCTCAAACCATGCCATTATAAAACCATCATAAGTTATTTTGGTATTAAAATAGCAGTAACAAGATTATTTTAAGGGTAAAGTAATCTTCAATTAGAGCGTTATAAGTTGACTCTAAGTGAGAATTCTCTTATAAAGTGCGCCTAAATCGACACTTACAGTTGTTTGTAAGTATGCTAAAAGAGTAAAAAATGTTGGTCTTAGGACACTTGTAAGTTTAAATTTTGCTAGTTGGGTACCTCCATTCAAATACACAAGCCCGATTATCTGTCGTCACGTCATAGGGGGAACGTGGCCTAACACTTGATAATATCTACGATACAGCTAATTTTAACTCAACCTCTCAAATATGACTGTAATCCAAGGCTAGGCTAGTCTATGAGGACTCATGATGTGGAAGAGCGGAGTCACCGAACACACGCATCTCCTTGTTTAAAAGGTGATCTCCAAATTCTTTAAGTTTCTTTTAACCCTTATGTGATTGAAATAAACCATTTTATTTATTTGCCACATTGATTAAAGCGCCATCGTGCTGGTGTGAACAGAACTAAATACCTAAGTAATATGTAGTGAAGGTACGGTCGAACAAGCTATTTGGTATACTGTTGAACCCACCAATTATATTGTAAAATGAAAACCAAATAGCTTGTTCGACCGTGCGTTGTAGGAACAACGTTGTAGGATTTTAATGCAGTTCAGCAATAGATATAGTGATTCAAGAGGAAGGTTTATGTGTAGGTAGGTACCTACATGTTGCACCCGTCTCTTGTAAATCAATAAAACATCACGGAACTCTTGAAACAATTTCAGTTCCCTAATTATAATAATAAGTTAGCTAACGTTCTAAACATCCTGAAAAAGCACTGTCCATTGCCCTGCAGTTAGACAATTATATTCTTTACCAGTAAAGGTAGATCCACCAAAGTTTTAGCGAAGTAGTAGGCCGTCAGCGAGTATCCGTTATGCAAATGCTCTCTCACAGACTCCATCTCTGTAGGGACTGTAACAAAGAACAAAACAGTAAATATTCTAATGTTAATAAGAAAATATTTATCGTTTCCACAACTAAGTACATTTAGGTCATCACAGGATGGATATTAAGGAAGTGGGAGTTCACCAAGGAATTGTACTCGGTCAATCTTTACATTTCAATAACTCAATGGCTACGTTCAAATTCCTATAATTTGGTCAGTGTTAAACTGAAGTCTGTTTAGGCAAAAACAGATGTTTTATTAATTCTCGTAATTATTATGTAGAAACAATAACTAACAATGACACTACTAGTCAAAGAAACGACCATAATTAAATAGAATACTCACATGTAAGAATAGTAGGCATCATAGCAGTAAGCGTAATGAACATCAATGTACAGAATATACATCCAACATTGCTCATCATTTTCGAGGCATCATCCCCAATACCAAAATATAGGAACAAGATCAGCAGCCCAACTGCCGTATGAGAACCGAACATTAAGATCGTCAACCTCTTATCTCGCACAATGCTACTAAAAATACTTTTCAATAAGATCCCGAAGTTCTTCTTCTCTGACGTGGGAAAGCCGGTCTGGATGGTTTTATTAGTGTGGCTTTCATTAGGATCGGGAACTGATGTGGTCTCTGTATCTGGTGGGAGGATTGGGGTGCTGGGTAAAGCGATTTGCTCTTCTGGTTTGATGACCGGTTTAGACATTTCCATCTCAGTGTAGGAGTAGGTTGGTTTGTCTGTAAACGAGAAAATACGTATAAGCATGATTTTCTGCTATCTTTAGCTATAAGACCGCTTCCACATTTAGGCGACTTTGGCAGCGCGACGGTCGCGCTGTCAGAATTTCATATTAAAACATAAGCTGCGGCGCGGCTGTCCTTATAATGTGAAGGCATTTGTGCTTCTGCCGCGCTACTGTCGCGCTGCTAACGTCCTAGTGTGATAGCGGCCTAATAGGATTCAAGTTGACTTCCACCTTATTTCATTAAAAATACGGAGACATCAAATTGATCTATTCTAGAACAATGCGTAAAGTTGAAGTAAACAAAAATTTTAGTTAAGACTTAGAACTAAACGTAGGAGCGTACATGGAGCATTGGTACTGGTTACAGAAAGCAACGTGATTGGCTCTGACGTTATAGGGAGTCATCATTGGTTGATGAATATGACGTGGTGAAAGGTGCGTTCAGAAGCTTGAACATCTTCTCCGGTCTTGGAAGTGGCAACTTTCAAGCGACTGTAAAAAAGCAATCCCGCTACAGCTACTGATCTCGACACGGAACAGTAAAAGTTTCGTGGATCTCGCATTGGAAATGGGCAGATCTTCAAAAAAGCTCGTCGTGCGATGCCTAGAAGTGGTTTGTATATCGGCAGTCCTGACTACTCCATCATTGCCTGGAAAAATGTTGACGATACGTCCTTAGGCCCATGTAAGTCGAGGCTGATTGTCATCCTTCATAAGAACAGGCGTGTTCTTCGGAAGACAATCTTGGTTGTCTCTCTATCTGCCTCTAGTCTGCAGTTGGTGTGTTCGCACATCACAGACGAGTTACTCGAATTTTATTGAGCATAGACAAATTATTAACAAACCGCTTCCAGACTTGCTTGCTTGTTTTAGCAACCAACACCTTTGCAACAATATCTTTGCTTGTGTAATAACTAGACTAAATAAACCGAGCGGGTCGTAAAGTAAAAGCCAAGCGGTTTTGTGTTCAAATCAAATTTTGTGTGAAAATATAATTCGTCACAATGTGGGAACCATCCTAACCCTAACGTATTGCTGTGTACATTTTCACCTGCTGAGAAATCTTCTAGGTTATACCTAACAACAATTTTGCATAGCGTTAATATACTCTATATATATCAGCATTGCCATCCAACGTGGCAATGCTGCCAGCCTTCTGGGCACTTTTCCTGTTGGCAGCGATGTGGACGAATTTTTCGATGCCCTGTAACCCCTTTTTGATACTTGTACATATTTTTATTTCTATTATAGTGTTAGTGTGTATATATTGTAAATAAATAAATATATACTCTTCTATCGTTTATATTTATCAAAAAAATCTCTTGATTTTAAAAAGGAAACTGCAGTGGTTGAAATTCAAAAATGGTATATCATTCGGAATCACTGTGATCATCATCATCATCATCATCTCAGCCGAAAGACGTCCACTGCTGGACATAGGCCTCCCCCAAGTGTCGCCACATTGACCGGTCCCTTGCGACTCGCATCCACCGGATTCCCGCAACCTTCACCAGGTCATCGGTCCACCTAGTGGGAGGTCTTCCAACGCATCGTCTTCCGGTTCGCGGTCGCCACTCCAGAACTTTTCGGCCCCATCGGCCATCCGTTCTGCGAGCAATGTGCCCTGCCCACTGCCACTTAAGTTTAGCAATTCTTCGGGCTACGTCGGTGACCTTGGTTCTCTTGCGGATGTCTTCATTTCTGATTCGATCACGCAAGGAAACTCCGAGCATAGCCCTCTCCATTGCCCTTTGGGTGACTTTAAGCCTTTTGATAAGGCCCATTGTGAGCGACCACGTTTCGGTCCCGTATGTAATCACTGGCAACACAAACTGGTCATAGACTTTCGTCTTGAGACACTGCGGTAAGTTGGACGAGAAGATACCGCGCAGCTTCCCGAACGCTGCCCAACCGAGTCGGATTCGACGATTGACCTCTTTCTCGAAGTTAGACCTACCTAACTGGACCGTTTGTCCTAGGTATACATAATCGTCTACAATTTCGAGTGTAGAGTCTCCGATCTTGATAGGAATGGGTGTGACATGGGCATTCAACATGACCTTCGTCTTGTCCATGTTCATTTTTAGACCCACTCTTTCGGAAGCTCTACTGAGGTCATCGAGCATTGTACTGAGGTCCTCCATGGTCTCAGCCATGACCACAATATCGTCGGCAAACCGAAGGTGAGTGATGTACTCGCCACTGACGTTGATGCCTAGCCCTCTCCAGTCCAGAACCTTGAAGACATCCTCCAGTGCAGCGGTGAACAGTTTCGGAGATATGACGTCTCCCTGTCTTACACCTCGCTGCAGAAGGATAGGTTCCGAGGCTTGGTCCTGAAGTCGGACTGACATGGTGGCGTTTTTGTACAAACACTTCAACACCTCGATGTACCGATAGTCTATTTGGCACCGTTGGAGAGACTGCAGTACAGCCCAGGTTTCGATCGAATCAAAGGCTTTTTCGTAGTCCACAAACGCTAAGCAGAGAGGCAAGTTATACTCTTCGGTCTTCTGTATAACCTGCCGAAGCGTATGTATGTGGTCCACGGTGCTAAAGCCTTTTCGGAAGCCGGCTTGTTCGGGTGGCTGGAAATCGTCAAACCTGCGCGCGAGACGATTCGTGATGACTCTTGAAAACAACTTGTAGACATGGCTTAGAAGTGAGATGGGCCTGTAATTCTTCAACCGGGCATTTTCACCCTTCTTGAAGAAGAGTACCACCACACCCCTGCACCATGCCTGTGGCGTTTTCCCCTCGAGTACGACGGAATTAAACAGCTTCTGAAGGGCCTTAAGTACCGGTTTTCCACCCGCCTTCAGGAGTTCGGCCGTTATTCCGTAATCACCCGGTGCCTTGTTGTTTTTGAGCTGTTTCAGAGCCAACCTAATCTCGTACAGGCTGAAGTCCGGGATGTCTTCGGTATAGTGTCGGGTTAGTCTAGCTCTTGGGTCGTTTGCTAGGTCCACAATGGGTTTGCTGGTTGACGTGTACAACTGTCCATAGAAGCTCTCGATCTCCCTCAGTAGCTCCGGTTTGGCGGATAAGATCCTGCCATCGTCGGTCTTCAGTTTCGTGAGCTGGCTCTGCCCAATAGCCAGATCTCTTGAAAATACTTTGGAGCCTTTGTTCCGCTCGATTGCGTCTTTAATACGCTCGGTATTAAAGCGGCGGAGGTCGCTCTTTAAGGATTTAGAGATCTGTCTATTGAGCTGCCGGTATTTCGATGCCTCATCTGAAGACTGCAGGATCATCTCACGCCGCTCCTTCATGAGCTCGAGAGTTTGATCGGAGAACCTCTTTCTTGAAGAACTTAGACCCGGTCGTATGGACAGTTTCCACGAACCCATCGTTGTATTCGTCCACTGAGCCGCCTAGGCACTCGAAACGGTTCTGGAGTTCGAGCTGAAAGCTCTCGGGGTTTTGGATTTGGATATGTGCTGGACGGAGCGTAGACTTCATCCGTCGAGACCTTTCCAGCTTGATATTGATGTTCAATGTGCCTCTTACCATGCGGTGATCGCTCCCGGTTTTCACCGAATTGATCACAGAGACATCATTGAACATTTGCTTCTTGGGATACGTGGTATCAAAACGTTTTCTTAATAGTATACTTTCCCTCCAGGATGGTGCTTCGATCACGTTGTTAATTTTTTCACCGCTAGTCGTTTGCCGTTGCAGAGACGCAGTTGGTTGATGTTTCGCAACATTATGATCACCGATCCGACCTTTAATTGAGTCAGTAAGTGTTAAAAAAATCGGGTGGATGAGGATATCCTCAATTCACCGGCAATTTACTTTTAATTTTAATTGTTTTCATCCATGTTTTTGGCAGTCAAAATAGCTTGTTCGCCCAACTAAATATGATCTCTGTAATTTTGAGCAACCTATTGAATAAGATCGGTCTTTGAATCAGTAAACTGACAAAAAGTTCAGTAAAGGTAACGCAGCCAGTCAAAATGTCTACAGAGAACTTCCCATGACCAATGTCAATTTGTTCGACGAAAGTGTCCTGCTTAAATAATCATCGCACCATTGATTTGGTTTTATTGTTCCGTGGAGCTTGCATGGTTTAGTCCAAAGCCTCATTATACTTTTTGAGTGTCAAGTAACTCTTCTCAAATCCTCCTCTTTTATTTAGACTCATCTTTCATGGGGTACTGTTTGAGATGCTATAATAAAATTACACAAAGTATTCTTGAACTGAATGAGACTTTAAACCATGCATTAAACGCACACTATGTAAGCAAGCATATTACAAGTTGAGCTATTATATCGCTGATAAAAATGCATGGCTCAATGCTGGTCCTGCTCTATGTATTGTTGGAGCTGCTGAAGATTGTACAACTATCTTTGCATTGTATAGATTCAATCTATTTAGCCCAGTGGCGCAGTGGTGGCGGCCCCGACTTACGTTCAGTAAGTCGAGGGTTCGGACCCAGGCAGGCGCATTACTTTGTGTAATTTATTACATCACCGCTGCCGCGCTGCTCTCAAAACAGTGAAGGAAAACATCGTGAAGAAACCGGCATGTCCTAGAACCATAAATTCAAAGACATGTGACATCTACCAATCCGCACTGGGCCCGCGTGGTGGATTATATATGTCACCGTAAAATTGTCAAATACGTTATATTGTAATACCTCTAGCGATATTGTAAAATCTCGAAATAATGTCAAATGAACATACTGCTTACAACAAAACGCATTAGTTTTCGTGAAATGCATGCGATGGTAGTCAACTCACGCGGTGTGGAGGGAAGGAGAGGTCCCCCATGCCCAGTGGTACAACTCTCATGAAAAGATTGTACCATTCCTGAGAAATACCGATTATTATAACCTAACCTTAAAACACTTTATATTCCCCTAAAAAGCGTAGTTGACGAAGCCCCGCTTCGCGGGGCCCCTATTTCCGGGTGCAGGGTTTAAAGGAACCTAACTAACCTAACGGAGGGGTGCCCCAAGTCCCGATTATGGGGGCAGAGATACTCCCGCATGTTCATTTGACAATATTTCGAGATTTTACAATATCGCTAGAGATATTACAATATAACGTATTTGACAATTTTACGGTGACATAATATAGCCCATTCCCTCTCATAGAGAGGAGGCCTGTCCCAGCAGTGGGAACATTAATAGGCCGATGATGATGATGATGATGATGAATCTAGTTAGTATTATATAAACGCATAGCCCATATTGTGTGTATACTGTGTACTAGAAAGCTATCATTCACCCGAAACCTACTTTAGTTTTTGACTTGAATGTGCCCTGGCGGTTGAGAGTATGTCATGCTCACTCAAATGTCTCGCTGATTAAGGCGCGTGTGTCGGACCATTTAGTTCCCTTCAAAATAGTTGAGCTAAATGATGCTGATCCATGCGTCATGTTTGTGAACAGGCGCTGTCAGTTGTGACTGGTCATCTCTTAGTTGCCATGGCTTATTTGAATTAATTATTTTGTTTTTACTATGGACACTTTCAACGTGCACATCTTGCTACATTGATATCACATAATTTACCATCTCAACCTGAATGATATAACCAAGATTTTGTAACAATAATTTGAATTAAAAGAGTGTCCATGGAATTTCTTGCCCGTTCTTCTCCATATAGATCTACGTTAGGGAATGGGCAACTACAGTACTTTCACAGTTTTTATGTCTTGTGACTGGGACTGTAGCTACATTTAATTTTCATCTTTGTTTCGACTATTCAAAAGTGCCTGTTATTGGCCTACTTGAAATAAATGCTTTGATTTTTTTTTTTGATTGATCCACCATTTGTAACTTTCATCATCATCTTCGAATTACAATTTTGTGTTTCCTATCAAATATGTCGAATTTTTCGCGACAAATTGTCACCTGTCGCCTGTCAGTGGAACATTTTTATGAAACAGAAATATGTCAAAATGTCGCGACAATCTTACTACTAATAATAATTATTATAAATGCGAAAGTTTGGATGTATGGATGGATGTTTGTTACTCAATCACGCCACAACGGCTAAACGGATCTGGATGAAATTTGGCACAGAGATAGATTATATTCTGGAATAACACATAGGCTATATATTATCACGGTAATAACTTAGGGGGTAAGCAAAATTGCATATGTTCATTAATTCAACAACATTCTTCTGTTTCACAACTGACAACTGTCTTATCATTCTTTACAGCCTTAGAATAGAACGGCTATTTTGGACCAATTGTCACAGGAATATGTAGCGTATCGGTTCAGCGGCCTTCCTGAGAATTATGAACCGCAAGTTCCAATCGCTGTAAGTATCCACTTTTTGTGTTGTTTTTTTTGTTAGATTTCCAAAAGTAATTAACACGGTTCGATCCCCACCCGGTTTTCGCTTTTTGTAAGTTCTATGTAATTTGTTTATTTTAATTTCAAATCATTCCAATCTTTTTTTAACCATTAAAAATACAGGTTATCAGTAAACTAATTAATTAAACTTGAACAATTTTCACAGTACGAAATAAAACTCAAAAATGTTTAAAATGAAAACAAAATTAAAATTTGATAAAAATCTATGATGTTTTAAATTTATCCGTGTGGGAATCGAACCCGCGACACGCAGCGCCGCAGTAAATTGCTCATCCACTGCGCAAACTGTGCCATCCCATAGTTGCATTTGTGCTGAATCATCAGCTGGCCCTACTCCGCAAGGACCGCAAAAGTTTTACCTCACACTAGAAATTTCTCCTGTAGCGTGGGTGTGTTCACAAACATTAAAACCCACAAACACAAACAGCTAGGACCCGGAACCACTACCTATAAGCCATACAAAAATTTGTTTGGTGAGGGCATCAAACCCGATACCCTCAGGGCAGCAGCCATTTGCTCAGCCACTGCGCCAACCATGCCGTCATATAGCTGTGGCTGTGGCTTCCATGACAGCGTTTTCAGATTTCTCCTCAATCTAGCTAGCAAAGATACCCCAAAAAAATGAGAGAGTCCTTTTGCAGCATTGGCAGCAGTCGCATGCATGGCGCGGCAACCAGGCGCTGATGGGTGGCGTCGTCGGTTTGCTCGCAAACGACTTTAGACAGACACTGCCACTTATTGAGAGGGGCACATCGATGGATGAAGATAAACGCCTGTCTCTCGGTGTCGCCCCTGTGAAAACGTCCGGTATTGAAAAACTTCATATTATGTGCAAAACGCGCGTTCAACTATACAATGATCACGAAGCAAGTGCCTTTGGGTATAAGCCACTGGAAATGGGAGAGGGCCGTCTGGAATCGGACGCAATTGGGAAAATTCTATATACCTAAGAATTTTCGCTGTGACTACATGATGAACTTTTTCTCAATTTAGAGGTAAATATAAAAAGTAAACAATGGTTGTGTGAGAGGGAAGAGATGTCGTCAAAGAATGAGTGGGTCAGCAAACAAAACCAAAATCAAATTTCGAGATCGTCGTCGGCTATTTAAAAGTATACACATTTATAGACACTGTGATGGCTTATGACGATGGTAGTGCCTTTTTTTCAGATGGGTAATCATCAAATGACCCCTCCCGCTCTGGGCGGAGCGGGAGGGAGTGTGAGACTTTTACTGACTAAAACCCATCCATGTTCTTTCTTAGTCCTTTTTATTCCGAGGCCACGGTATCTCTGTCGAACAGTCCCGCAGCCCCGGCAGGCATCGGACCTTGCGGACCCCTTTCTTTTAGCTGACATCTCTTTGAGGCGCGCGTGGAACACGATCGTGTCGTCATAAGACGGACGGACGGCGAGCTATCCCCTTGCTCACCGTCCACAAGCCCGCGACTGCGGTGGCTGGGGGCCACACGTGACCCCGCCCGCTGCGTCTCGCGCGGCGGCTGGGACGTGAGATTATCTCTCTCTGACGTTCCGCCAACTCCTTCGCTAGCACGACTGCTTTGCCGAAGGAGGTGACGGCTTCCCATTCCCTTTCGCTCCGGACCATGGATTGAACCAGGGCCGGACGCGACGGGTCGCCGCCACCGATCGCCGTTACGAGGACACGGCGGTGTTCCGCCCTCCACAGAGAACGATAATAATTAAATGGTAATACCTACCCCGATGAATTTCTCAACTCCCCAGAGTTAGCAGACGTGCCGTTCCATCATCTAGAGCTTAAAGTTGTCGTTCCAGTTCTGCTGATGCAAAACCTTGATGCACTTGCCGCCGAATACTGAAATGTCACTCAAAATTTAAGTAGCACTTACTATTTACTCACATATTTAACAGATACTCAGAAGTGACGTTTGGCCATACAAAATTTAACAATACAAAAACGTGTAACGTTGCACGTTTATTCTTAATAAACTATAAAAATAAATAACTTAATTATAAAGTAAAAAAACTTGCAACACCACAATTAAAGTGGAATCTTTAGAAATTGTTCTGGCAACACAATCGCGATGACAGCTACGTCGTGATTGGCTGTATTCTCCTTCCACTAATTACTTCTAGAAAGATCCGGCAATAGGTTATAAAAGGGCCGGTCAGCTCATTTGACGAGAACAGAGCTACAGTGTCCACTACTTTTAAATCATCTACGAACGACATCTTATTGTGGTCTCAACTTTTATTTTAATTATTAACTTCAGTGAAGTGACAACCCCAGTCGGGTGAGTTTCGCAAACATCTAATTCTTCGCCGCTCATATTTTATTGTCTTAGCCTTTGTAACATCTCTGTAATAATTAAACTGCAAACCTTGTACCATCAGTGTTTCTGTGCGTACGACGATTGAACTTGATCTACCTACAACACTTTTCTAAATTACTAAAAGTTAATCGTCGTCCGTACTCAATCCTCTTAATCTTGATCTCTCACTGTCTGTAACGAGTCGAGGATATCCAGGTCTGTCTGTGGCTTAGATTCCTAAGTGGAAAGAAAGTCTATTATTTTTATTCATCTACCTACACACTTGGATATCATTCTTTTCATTTACGATTGCTATGTCTTTTTATTGTGACGCATCCGCTAGGCTGCCTCATCCCGATAACAAATGGATGCCAGCTCACTGCTGTTCACGTAGGCTTCTAGGCCTACGGTTGTCGGGACGTGGCAGTCGGTTGCGCGAGTCCGGACACCACCTAACCGGACAAACCGGCTCGTTCCAGGGTTCCTTCCTTCCTGCCTTCTTAACCTACGGCTACATACACCTGCGCACCCCGGTGTCAGCCCGGCGCGTCTAACCGCGCTGTGATTGTGCTGCACCAACACCAGCGCGCCTGCCAGCGCTGCTCGACGCAATCTCCAGAAGCGGTTACTAATACCAGACCGCCGTCGCCACAGGGGAGTGGCTGGACGACCCTGTTGCGGCGCTACGGGACCCTGGCCATCTACTCCAGTCCCCGCTACCTACGTCTGGAAGACCTGCAGGACAGTAGTGTTCTATAGGCGGTTCTAACCTCCTCGCGCGCTCGATATCAGACCCATACCCGGCTCAACCGGCTTGTAGTTACTAAACCTGTAATATAAGAATATTTTTGTAACGTATGTTTTTATTTAACTTCTACCTACCACTATCTAACGCATTCAATTTTGTAGTTCCACCACTAACGTGGACTTTCAAAACACCTGCAAAAACGTTACAAACGGAGCTGCGAAAAGAGAGAGTTTTTCAATTCCCCGCATTCCCGTTATTCCAAATAACGTATCATTTCAATTTGCTTTTACAATGACGATCAACAGATCGTACACCCGCATTTCACCCAGGGCGAAAACATAAAAGTAATAATTATAATTGTGTACTCTATGCTTCTCACACGGGCACTGAAAAACCAATTATATATTGGTTTTTCAGTGCCCAAAAACTTCAAAATTTAACACAGTTGTATCGGTGCTATACGAGTATAATCACCTCAACGCCATTTAATTTGGTTTCGGTCCTCTGCTGCCCAGAATTACAGCATCCAATAAGACACCTTTTGTAGTCATCACCCACATTATCTCATTTTGATCAGACAGTCAGTTCTCACACATAACATACCATCATGCCTTTAATATTAAGCCGGAAGAGCAGAGCCACCTATTTTGATTATAGACCTGTATCCGTGTTACCAGTTTTTAGCAAGGTTTTTGAAAAAAAAGTAATGATTTATCAAATGCTCTATCATTTTAACACCAACAGAATCTTACATGATCAACAGTATGGTTTCACCAAGGGACGTTGTACCACTGACGCCGGTGTAACCTTATTAAAGCACATTTTTGCTGCGTGGGAAGAGTCCCAAGATGCAATAGGAATTTTCTGTGACCTCTCCAAAGCTTTTGAATGCGTAAATCACGACACATTACTTTTGAAACTGGAGCTTTACGGACTGGGTAAACTTGCACTTAGCCTAGTAAAATCTTATTTGAGTGATAAAAAACAACATGAATAAATAGTGTTAATTCACAGGGTTTGAAAGTGAAAATGGGGGTTCCGCAAGGCTCAATATTGGGTCTCATCTAAACGAATACAGTAAACGCGGAGATAGGCATAATTATTGTACTCGTGGTAGCAACAAGTTAGCTGGCTACCCACATACCCTATCTAAGTCTGGAAAGTTAATTCATGTTATGGGTCCATCAGTATACAATCGGCTACCGGATAATATCTTAAGCGCGACATCCGACAATGCTTTTAAAGCTAAACTCAAAAGATGGCTAACCGACCAGGCATTATACGAGTATGACCTAAAAGAATGGTTTTAGATAATTTAGTATGATTATTATGTATTGTTTCTATTATTCTGTTTATCTCTGTTCATTCTTAATTTATTTATTTTAATTTATGAATGTATTTTATGATTATTTTTAATGTGTTTTTAATTTTAATTTATTCTAAGTTTACTTTTGTGTCGGATGCCCATTTTTAATGTGATTATGATTTGTGTTTTTACTTTTTATAAAACTGACCTGTAATTCTTGATAATCATTAATAAACTAAACTAAACTCATCGCCCAAAACGCATCAGGAGGCAATAACAGCGCCAGTGAAACAGAGCAAGAAAATCACATAAAAATAAATAACATATTGATGACGACATTTTTGGTGCTTTTACTGATTATAATTCTTGCAATAATTTAAAAGAAAATCATAAAAAAGCATAAAAAATGGATAGACGAGCAAGTGGATTCTGCATTTGTAAGAAGGATGCGGCAGCGTCTATCCGGAAGGAGAGACCAAGCTCACGCTGAAGATGTTTAGGCGCATATACTCGTAATTCAATTTGAGAGAAGATTTGTGAGTGCATAAGACAGTGGAAAAAAGCGAAAGATGTGAAGTGAAGTATTTTACGCTTAAGAATATTGACAATCTTCGATTTAAAAGTATGTAGTAATATTAAGTTCTAAAAATAGGTTGCAAGTTGCAGTACCGTAGTACGTAGAGATACGACTCGAGTTAGGATAAGTTAAGTTGCGATGCATGAAATATGATATTATGGTGCAACTTTTATTTTTAACACTTTATTTTTCTAGAAATTATAATGTATTGTTAATTATATTATGGCTGACGATTTAATCGTATTATATGAAGAATTGTTACGAATACGGAGATATCTTATAAAAAAGGGCAGAGTAGATACAAAGGTTCAGTATCGTCAGATAAGCTGCAAGAGGCCGAGATATTGTTAAACAAAAGTAAAACATTATTTTCCACTTTGAGTGAAAAGGCAAAAGAATCAGAATTTGAGTTAATTAATGCCACGTACAAAGAGATTTGTACTTTATTTCAAGATATATCTAAGTTGTGTACTTTGTCTAGCGTATAATTAATATCAGAAACAATGGGATTTGACATAAAAACTGCTTGTATGTTAATACCTATATTGGATGATAAGGAAAATACGAAGCGATTGATTGACGCGGTGGAGATGTATGCGGATATGCTTAGTGAGGTCAACAGTTATTAATTAAGTTTATATTAAAGGGTAGGTTATCTGAAAATGCCAAGTTACGAGTAGCAGACACTTACTCGACAGTTAGTGACATGATTAAGGATTTTAGGAATAAACTATTAATAAAAAAATCCTTCACAGCAATTCAAAATCAAATTCAATCTCTGAACCAAGGCTACAGGACCGTTGAGGAATACGGGTCGGAACTTGAAATATTATTAACAAATTTGAATATTTCTCAGGCTGAAGGAGACACTGCCAAATGTGCGATTCTTAGACTAATTAATGAAAAAATGGTCGTGAAAACGTTAACAGATGGACTTAAGAGTGAAAGGTTGGGCACGATCTTTGCCTCACGCAACTACACATTGCTGAAGGACGCAATCCAGGCGTGCCGTCCTTTGCACTTTGCGCCCGCTATCGGATAGCTTGCAAGCGCAGTTCCCGGAACGTGTGTGGCAGGGTCGCCATGAAGTATGCAGGTAGAATCAAACACGTCGGTTCAGTACAAGCGTTTATTACTGACTACTCTAACATAAGGCTCTACTTACTCTAAGTACATTTATGCACTTCAAGCGACTGACTATCTGACCTCCGAGAACCCTGTTAGTACTGAGACTACGATATCCCTTGGTTCCGAATGCAAAATACGCGCTTTGACGTGGAGTTGCGAACACCAGCCCGTTATACAATACAATACAATCCCTTCATAAGACTGGTTGTCAGACCTTAAATGTCAAAATGGTTCACTAATGTTTTACCAAAAGTCCATTGACAAATTTTCATTTTACAACCAACGTTTCGTATACTATTTATTTCGCAAACAACTTATTCCGCAAATGTTTTATTTTAAAAATATTTGTTTTACAAACATTTATTTGACAAATACTTCTTTTATCAAATGCATCAGATGATATTGTTGTGTTTGTTGTGTTTTTTTTTTTTTTTGTTCTGCCAGACGTTCTACACGAGCGGCCTGTGGGCGAACTTTACACAGAAAGCCTACAATGCCTTGAGCGTCCAGTACAATAATGTGTTTAGGGCTCTGTTTCGGCTCCCTCGATATTGCAGTGCATCCGGCATGTTTGCTGACGCCAGCGTAGATGACTTCTATGCAATTATGCGTAAAAAAGTTGCGTCAGTGGTGCGCCGAGTACGGGGGAGCCCGAATAGCGTCCTTAGGATGATTGGCGAGAGAACCGATACTGTTCTGCTCAGTAGGTTCACTGAACTCCATGTGTTGCGGGACCAGTGAGCCTACTGTGCAGGGGTAGACGATTGCTACTTTAATTAGGTACCTACTAATATTAGATATAAGCAAAATTCTTGTTACTAACAACATTGCCTTGCCTATGGACTTTTTTTGTCTGAAATAAAATATTTTTTTTTTTTTTTTTTTTTTTTTTTTTATAAATACGTTTGGACAAATCACGTTTCAACAAAATAATTTACAGGCTAGTATTTTTTGTATTACTCTTTTTTAAGAAAAAAATAAGGAAATGCATAGTTTTTTCATAACATGCAAACAGGCATACTCCATGCATGCAGCAAGAAAGCAGCAAGCAAGCAGCAGGCATTTAGAAAGCATGCAGCAAGCAAGCATGCAGCAAACGAGCAGCAACGCCAGCAAGCATGCAGCAAGCATGCAGCAAGCATGCAGCAAGCATGCAGCAAGCATGCAGCAAGCACGCAGCAAGCATGCAGCAAGCATGAAGCAAGCATGCAGCAAGCATGCAGCAAGCATGCAGCATGCATGCAACCAACAAGCTTCAAGCATGCAGTATGCAAACATGCAGCATGCAACATGCAGCAGGCATGGTTTCTGTCACGGCTCCGGTGCTGCGGGGCTCCGGCGGTCACACGCGAGCTTATCGTCGCAGACGGTTTTAACGCTCACCACCGCAGCTTCGGCTTGCTGGCCGGCTGAAGCCGGCCAGCCTCAGCCGCGGCGGCGAGTGTTAAAGCCGCCTGCTCCTCAGCTCGCGGCCCGCCTCGCCCCTCCGCGCCTACGCGGGCTTAAATTACACTCTAGGGGTAGGGCAGAAAAGACTACGTGGAGTCGGTTCTGCAGCGATTCATTTCTGTCACAAAATTTGTGCATAGAGGAAACCAAATTCATTTATTTTCTATTTTTTTTTAAATGGCACAATCAATTTGTGTAACGTCTTTATTTCAAACGTTGTCATAAGAGATAGAACGAAAAAATAGTGAATTGTTTGTCAAATAATATGTTATTAAATAAAAGTTTATGTGATAATTACTTTGCGAAAGGAATTATTTGTTAAACTTGTTGTTGTATACTGATGAAATGACAAATAATGTGGTTTCTAATCGTTGCTTGTTAACCGACTTCCAAAAAGGAGGAGGTTCTCTATTCGACTGTATGTATAATTTTTTTTTTTTTTTTTTTTTTTTTTATGTATGTTCACCGATTACTCGAAGACGCCTGCACCGATTTGAAAAATTCTTTTTTTGTTTGAAAGGGTATACTTCCAAGTTGGTCCCATAGTCGCCAAGTCGGGATCTGATGATGGAATCTTGGCGAAATCGAGGGAACTCTTCAAATTTTATAGGATAACGTACAGCAATTTTGGTATTTTCTACAACAAGTGAAGCATTTGCGTTTGATAAGAACCATTCTACCATCAGATCTGATGATGAAGCCAAGAGTCACGGAAAACATAATGACACAATGTATCCTAGTCGTGTTTGGGCTTGTTGTAATTGTAACGGTATGCACTTTCCATGTGTACCAAGCACATGTGAACCACCAAAAAGTGAAAAATAAAAACTTTTTTGCAAAAAATAAAACCGACTTCAAAAAGAAACCAAAAAAGTGAAAAATAACTTTAGCTTCTGAAGTCGGTGACAAAAAAATTAAATCAATCATACAAACGTCACCGACTTCAGAAGCTAAAGTTATTTTTCACTTTTTTGGTTTCTTTTTGAAGTCGGTTTTATTTTTTCAAGTAAAAGTTTGTGAATTAATGTTTGGTGATCTGACTGGTCACCTGTCAAAATGTGTAGATCTGCAGAAAACTCAACAGAGTACCAAAACAGAAATAACAAAACGAGCAGAAAGAACCTTTTAATGATGATTTAAGGTAGTGTATTTTCTGTATTTTAGGAATAGATCGGCAATTGTGAACTATAGATAACATTGATAAGAGCGAAGCCGAAGAGCCGCTGCTCTTCCCGTCATTGCTATCATTTTTTTGTTCTGCACCATCCCTGGGAACCTTCTAGCACAATGTTTTAAGTGCGTTACCTACATTAAGTTCTACCGCAATACCTTCATAATTGTACACGAAGCACTATGCAGCGTTACAACTAGGGAAAAGAGTGTTTACGATGAGCCAATGTAAGATTTAACTTGTGTTTAGGGTGCCAGGGTCCTCGCCTATACTTAGGACATGTAACATTAGTTGTAAGACGAGCACAGTTTATCATAATTTAATTACAATACTATATTTAATACCTAATGCAACCAAGATGTGGCCTATTTATGTATCTATGTATAGGTGTGTAAATGAGTGTGAAGGATAGATAAATATGGTGGAAACTTGTGTTTATGTAAGTCTGCATAAATAAAATTATAAAAAAACCTATATTAAGGAAAATGCATTAGTCAGATGTGACACAAAACGTAATAATAAGCTTCATAGGTATAGGACTGTTCCCACAGCCAAGAAAAAAGCAACTTTAGAATTTTTGAAACTAATGGCATCAAAATAGCCCAGCGCTATCGGACTATAATTGCAACTCCGTACGTAACCTACCAGTTAAAACGTTACCGTTTAGACATTCTACATGTTTTTTTTTAAACTACTGACAGTCCTTTTGATGTGACCTCTTCTATTATAAAGCTCTCTAATTTTCTCCCTAGTGTCAGTAATTCTGAATTTGTGTAGAAGTACTCACGATTAAACGGTTGCGCCATGTTTACAGCAGTTGTAATGATGATTGAAGCTTCGGTTTCAGCTTGATAACCCCGGTTCGAAGTAGGCAACCGATACATGTCGGACACGCAGAGGTCACGCAGAGGTGGCTCGACCCTGAAATTGAAGGTCAGTGCGTCGTCTTAGGGCCACAAACAAACGAGATCACACAGGGGTATGGACAGGTTTTGGATATTCTAGTTGGCTCGTCTCATCAAGTGCGCTGCGATGATATTGATGAATATTGACGAGGTTCTTGCGTTGATCAATGCACAACCGTCGTCGTAGCGTATTTCCAAATTCTTGTTGGCTAATGTGCGGCTCGAAGGACCAATTAATTACGTATGCTATTTTTACCTACCCATTATATTCAGGCTGACTTCTTTTATATTTCAATAAAAGTGCGGAGTTATCAAACTGGTCCATTCTTGGACAGTGCGTAAAGTGAAGTAGTATAAAAATTTTAGTTAAACTTAAAATTAAACGTATGAATGGAGCATTGATATTGGTTAAAAAAGCAAAGGCATGATTGGCTCTTCATGACGTTATAGGTGGTCACCATTGGTTGACGAATGTGACGTTGTGAAAGGTGCGTTCATAATCTTGAATAATGATTGTCTAGAAATTTAAAATTACGACTTTTATTTTTTTACGTATCTTGCAATAGAGTAGACTACAAAAAAATCTAATTAGTCCGTCAGATCTATAGATTATTAAAAAATATTTAACCTGTATTTTTTCTTTTGTTACGTAAATAAAAATTGACCAAGATACGATGCTTTTCGAATTCCCAATACGTCAGTATCGATAGTTCTGATGTCACAAGCCCCCATTCCCGAGTTTGATGCGTTTTATCTTTGTCAATATTCATTGATTTACAAAAACATAAAATACGTGTCCATTATTTTTCAATAATCTAACTGACGGACTAAATAGATTTGTAATTTTTTGTTAGTGTCGTCATGCCCATGGTCCTCCAATGCTTGTTCTTGATCATTGCTGGATAAAACTGTCTGGCATCATGATTAAATTAACAGTACAGAAGTAGTTTTTAACCATCCATTTTTTTCCTAGCAGATACCAAGGTTTTGGGATCGTCAAAAAGAAATTTCTCACTCTAAATAAGCTTATCGTTGTCTATTGTAATTTCCAACACACACACAGTAAAGTAATACCCGCAGTACAATTAACCAATAGAGGTACAAAATCAACGTGAATAAAACACTTAACTTAAATGAGACATTTATCCTATGTCATGCACAGAAAAAGTTTAGAGACTTTGACGTACGTAACGTTGCAGGAACTTGTCAAAGTTTTTTGTTCCTATTTTTCTTTGTAGATTTAACATCAGCCGTTAGTAAGCCATAAACCATCTCCTGGCTGTCCAAGAGAATTAATGGAGCTAGACAGTGGCTAGGAAGATAGCTAGTCCAGCCATTGTACAGCCGCTGTCCAGCTCATCCAGTGCTCTAAAGAGCTGCTAACGAGCTACTGTATGGCTCAGGGCTGGTTAATTTGGGGCCAAATTCAGAATTACAAGGGCTGCGTAGCAGGCTATCCAGCCCTTGTACAGCAAAAATAACAGCCTCGAGTGTTCAAAAATTCTGGTGTCCAGTCTTTAACCAGCTATTTGTGCTAGTTCGGAAGTTTTGCATCTTTCAACGATGAAAAAATCAAAACATTTCAATGATATTTCCGATAGACTCTCCAAAATTAATTTACATTCGGTATTCACCACTATAAGATATTGCTAATTTGGGCCTAATTTGATGTATTTTCTCCGTTGTTCTCCTCTTTGGAAGAAGCCACAACT
Organism: Xestia ashworthii; assembly: GCA_950022955.1. Taxonomy (NCBI): domain Eukaryota; kingdom Metazoa; phylum Arthropoda; class Insecta; order Lepidoptera; family Noctuidae; genus Xestia; species Xestia ashworthii. The sequence continues at coordinate 22,946,796 of OX465558.1, read as the reverse complement.
TTTGGACAAAATTGAACAAATTATTCGCAACACATTAACATAATATCCATTCTTATTCCGGCCCTGGACGACCGAACGTGGCTGCAAGCCACTCTACCAATTCTTTTTGGTGGCCGCGGTGACCGCATAATTTTTAGTGTAAGCTTACCGTCTTCCTTTCTTCTCGTCGTTCCTATCTTCTGTCCACAGCTCTGAAAGGCTATCCAGGAAAATTAAATTCTCTCCCTGGTTGACTCGGAAGTGCCGTGTTTGACCGACGCAGACGATGCCTGGAAAGACCCCTCACTTTGATGACTGCCATCACCAGGTTGTGAACCCAGTTTCCGTGTTCGCCTGTTGCTACTTCCATCACTGCAATCGGTGAGATACCAAGGTTCGTGAAATGAGCCCAAACAGACGATGCGAACCCTTGCCTTTCGTCTCCAAGTCTGCATCATCAAACCTTCGATGACAGCCATACTCCAGCTACGAGTATGTCTAAAGTTTTCATAAAGGTGCATGAAGTGAGCCCAATAACGATATAGCTGCTGTAAACTGTTTAGGATCACTTGCAACTGCCTTTCTTTTCCATCGTTAGACCTTCGATAATAGTCATACTCCAGCTATGTCTAAAGTTTATATCAATGTGCATGAAATGAGCCGACACACGATATAGCTGCTGTAAACTGTTACGGACCTCTTGTGACTGTCTTCCGTCTCAAGACCTTCGATGACAGTCATACTTCAGCCAGGTCTAAAGTTGTCATAATGGTTTATGAAATGACAACACGATATTCTACTTTATCGTGTGGTTAGTGCCTAACCTGGTGTCAGAGTTTTCATGCCGTCCAAGGGCCTCTGATTTGGCTTTACATGCCGTCGAGAAATAGCTCTCAGGCATGCTGGTTTCGTCACGATGTTTTCCTTCACCGAAGCAAGTGATGATTTTAAACGAAAAATCAGAAGTGCTTGGTTCGGGTTCGACTTCACTTTGAAACTTTGAGATATCCGCTTTTCACTAAACATTTCATGCAAATCGAAGTTCTCTGGAAAAGTTATGCGTCATCATCATCATCATTCACAGCCCGACTTCACTCACTGCTGGTATAGGCCTCTCTTTGTTTGTGCCAAGCTCCACGCTCTTGTGCTAGCCTCATCCAGGATATGCCCGTAGTGGCAACAATATCGCCTGCTTATCTCGCCGCCGTACGACCAAAACTTCTCTTCCCATTTCTAGAACGCCACTCGGTCACAGCTTTACTCCACACAAAAAAAAAGCCGGTCAGTCGATTTAAAAGTTATCTTGTGAGCACGTTTTTATTCATTAGTACCATTTTGGTTCAATAGATGTCATTGCTTGTATCCCTACATCATGATGATAAGTTCTCCATAAACACTTTAAATTCATACCTATATCTTTTTGATGGAGAGCACCGATTACAAAGAAAAAAAATCAAATTCTTCAATAAGTTATGCACAATTCGCGAAGAAAAAGACATAACAAAATTCCAATCAGGCAATATGTAAGAATCATAGATATTTATGTTACAGCTCAATGGTAAGAATACAATTAATATCCTCCAATTTAAAATTAGAAGTGAAACAAACCAAAACAAAGAAAAACCAAACAATGATGATGAAAAACATTTCGAAGCAATTAAGTAGTAATATCAAATATCGCAGCACATGAGCTTGAACGTGTACTCGTACACGTTCTACAATATTCTATATTCTGTGATTCTTTTTGAAACATTTTTTTCCTACCTCTCAGCAGATGCCTGCACACTGAAAAATACTGGCAACCTAGAAATTGACATAAAAACTTTAGAACGTTATAGAACCTCATTTCATTACCTTTCAGCAGACGCCTGCATATTACTGAAACATACTGGCCACCTAGAAATTCGCATAAAAACATAAGATAAACCTCAATGAACTTCCAAATTCTTATTTCAAAATATGAATTAATGCGTTGTCGTAAAATTCAATTTGGATCTATATCAGCTTCCGAATTCTAATTTCAACGTAAAGTATGCAATAACGCGTTGACGTAAGATTCAATTTGGATCATCAACTTTTCCATACAAACATTATTCACCCTTATTTATACCCTAACCTAGAAGCCGAAGGAACATTCAGGCCCACATTCATGTCTCTAACTTTAAAAACAGAACTTTCATACAAACTTTGACACCCCTTTTCAACCCCTTGGGTGCGAATTTAAAATAATCATTTCTTAGTGCGCGCCTGCACCCCTAGAGAGTGCTTGTGCCAAATATTAGTCCTCACGGCCCAGTAGTTTCCGAGATTTTGTGATGAGTGGTAAGTCAGTCAGTCAGTGAGTGGACTTCTCCTTTATATATATATATATATAGAAGATTAAGATTATAGAAGGACAGGTGGCGTCCGGGCTCTAGAACCTACCTACAGCGTTAGAATAATTAACAGTGTAATTATAATGTCCCCACGTCTGGGACAGTTCTCTTTTCCACGAAGGAGTGTAAGAAGTGATCCATCACACGAGCCCAGCCTATTTTGGAGGGTGTCACATGTCCTAGAGGTTTTGGTTCTAGGACACCGATTTTCCCACGTTTTCTTTCAAGTGTTGTCGCGACTGTTGAACATTAATTAGGTCCTGGGTCCGATTCCCGGGTCAGGCAAAGAGTTATCGGGTTTTACATCAAAAATTTCTCAGTAGAAGCCACGTAGTTCGAATTCGTTGCTGGCAATAGGCTCGCTCCCTATTACTCATTTAACATGGGACTTTAACACAACTGGTGAAATGTGCGTGTTACTATTAGGTAGAAATAGGTACCTCTGCTTTACCCTTCGGAGATTGTAAGCGTGATGTTATTATGTTATGTTCTGCGAGCAGTTGCTATGAGACAATATACTCCTGAGTGAATAAGCCTGTCTGGGTTGGTTGCCTGTAACTAGTAAATGGCGGCTATTATCTCTAGATATAAATATGTCAAAAAGTAACACTCATAACTACATCATTATAAACAGGTCAAAGTGATTACATGAGTAAAGATAATAATGGCTTGAAGTTAAAACTGTCAAAAGCTAGAAATGAGCTTTGATTTACTATATGCCTTAAATTGGTTGGAGACCCATCGTACCCCTGGCCGTACCCGTGGTGGTACGGATTAAATAAAAATGTTGTTGTCAGGAGTGGCTGATGGTACGGTGGGTCAGGAGCACTGTTTAAATTCTAGAATTACCTAAAGGTTTTCCGTAATGCGTGAGTAATTACTTCAACTCAAGTTATTACTTGAACTTGAATAGAGATACAAGGGTGCTGCCTCTTTTCATGTTACTGTAATTTTTGTTCAAACCAAATCAACGTGTCTTTTCAAATACATCGTAACATGATGCCCTGCCCTAATGGTACCTTACTTGGTCACCCCTTCAGTATCCTGATTATTTTGTGATTCTATGAAGTTGACACTTGAAAGTGTGCTAACTTTGTATTACGGTCCCTCAGCTCTGAGAATCATGAAGCAACATGCTTCATGTGTCTTGATTTAGAGTAAGACAACAAGATTTTAGATATCAATTTAAACAACAATATTATATGATGCATAGTCTTTTATTTAAACAAGAAACTCAAATCAATTTTTAACATAATAAGTTGTCTTAATAAATGAATGATTAATTAATTTCATTTCATACACAGATATCTTTCCGAATCCAGCAAAGATTCACTTTACTCCGATTCCATCAAAATGAACAAATTGAAAAAAAGTTATCGCCAACGAAGCTGATTGTCCAGCGTCAACCTCAATTTGGACCTCAAAACAATATAAGATATCACCCTAATGAAGACGAAGAGTGCGCCTAGTGCGCCGACATCGATCCAGATATTGGCCCTATTCATATCCATTTCCCACATTAAAAAGTTAGGATTCTTGAAGTGGCAGTAGGTTTCGTAGCAGTGAAATGGTTCTCTTCCAAAGCCGTAGATTGACAACATGGCGCCTTCGAATCCGTATCGAACGTAACTGAGGTAAGTAACCCATCGCAGGTAGGCGGGTATTACTTTGATGTTAACAAAGAATCCTGATAAAAGTAATGAAGGGACTGTAATAATTGTTCCCACGTAAACCCCGGTCTCGATCTTCATAGCGGCCCCGATGAGCAAGCCGAGGGATTGCGCTACCAGGGCTGTGAGGATGTTGATGGTCGTGAACATGAGAACCCGGTCCGTAGACATCGGCTGGATTGTAATGAAGTACACGAGCAGCGCGTAGACGCCGCTGAAGACAATCTGGAAAAAGAGAAAACAGATTACATAATTGTCATTATAGACCAGGGTCGATAATTTTTGAAACGAAAGAAAATTAAAGTAGGATGAAACTCATTAGAAAAGGAGGGGAATATGATAAAAATGAAAGGAAAAATAAATTACGGTCGATCCGAGTTCGGGAAGTGGGGGAGCACTGTGTGGAGGACACTGTTCTGTATCTCGAATACTGTGTAACGGTTTTTACAACTGCTACGAAATAACAGGTATGTAGTAAGGCCCAGACCCTCCTATGTCCGTCTCCACTTCTCTATGAAATACCTTACAATGGGCTAAAATTTACCGTAGGTCACTCAGGTACATAAATTATCTTAAAAAAGCAATAAATAGGCATCTACAAATATTATTTAAAGAAGGTTCTACAACTTTTTCAAAATGTTGTAGATGTCTTATTAAATATTAACTTTATGAACTTATTTGTTTGTTAATTATAGTAGTAGGTATATTTCAATTTGCAATTTTTTCGTGTATCAATGTAACATGAAATTTTACGATTTTTGAGTAATTAGAGTGTAAATTTTAATAAATAGCTCAAAATTGTACAAAAAAATCAAATTTGAGTTTTTTTTATTTTTTTGCATTTTCTGAGAACATTTACCGTAGTAATGTAAATTTTTTTACGCCATCAGAAAGTAGAGATTTCAACGAACAAAAAGCCCTCCGACTTTTTGGAAAAAGCTAAAATTTTGTGACGTGAATTTTCGATTGAAAATTACGGTGATTTTTTTAAATTAAGTTAAAATTTGGCGAAATAATAAATATTTTTAAATCAAATAAATTACAGTGTATTTGGGACATAATAAGGTAAGTTTTCACCAAATTTCATAAAATATGAAAATTGTTTGAAAAAGATAAAAATAAAAAACCAAAAACTTGGTTATTTGAATTTTTCACCTAAATTTTGAGGTTATGTAAAAAAATTGTTAATGCAAAAGTTATAGATCTTTTTATTACCTAAAACTTTGCCATTTAACTTTTTTCCATAGGACTTATAGTTTTGCCAGAAATCGAGATAAACCATTTTTTCCCCTTAAAAGCCTACCCTCCCCCACTTCTCGAACTCGGATCGACCGTAATTTATTTTTCCTTTCATTTTTATCATATTCCCCTCCTTTTCTAATGGGTTTCATCCTACTATAACTTTTTTTCGTTTTTTACCATTTTTGAAGGCATCGGCCCTGGTCTATTACGTTTCTATGCAAATAAAATAAACGTAAACCTAGATAATTTCGGAAATTCAAGAAAACATAACGAAAATCTTAGGTGCCTACATAGCAGTGTCTTTAGTCTAGATTATTAATATCTTTTCTTATCCCTCATGATGAGATATGTCTTATTACTTAACGTGATGATAAATAAGCAGCTGCATTAATACGCACATCGTTTTGTCTTTAATTATTACAAGCAAAATTGATTACCTAAATAAACGCGAGCGAAGCTGCAAACAAAAGCTAGTCTCTAATTAAGATGTTTCGTGCTCACTACAAATCTAAATGGTGACCTTTTTTATTAGAAAGTTAGCCTAAGGCCCCACTATGTCGCGACGATAATCGCGTAACGTCTGAGTTACATTTTAAACCTGTCTATTGAAACTGGTGTATTCCCTGAAAACTTAAAAAATGCAATTATTAAACCGATTCATAAAAAAGAGAGTAAAGATGACATTAATAATTATAGACCTGTTGCCCTACTATCAATCGTCTCAAAGATTTTTGAAAAATATATATATAATGAACTTGTAGATTATTTTGAAACCCATAACATTTTAGCTAAGGAACAAAAAGGATTTAGACAGAACAAAAGTATTAACCTTGCTATATATGAATTTTTGGACATCATAACGTCCAATGTCGACAGGCGAATACCGATCTGTGGCATTTTTATGGACATGACACAGGCTTTTGATCACGTGGAACATGACATCTTATTATATAAGCTTGAGACTTATAGCATAAGAGGCAACGTCTTAAAACTAATTGAAACTTACCTCAAAAACCGCACTCAGTATACACAAATTAACAGAATTAATAGTAGAACTAAGATGGAGGAGAGATACCTATCAAAGGGTCGAAAAATACAATATGGTGTCCCACAAGGTGGTACATTGAGCTCACTACTATTTATAATTTATATTAATGACCTTCCAAATGCGAACTCAAACCCAATGACGCTCTTTGCTGACGACAGCACTGTTGCAATTAAGTGTATAACAGATTATCCTATGAGCATGATATAAGCAGTAGCCTAAATGCAATCATTCAATGGCTAGACTGCAATAATCTGAAGGCAAACATTTCAAAAACTAAAATAATACATTTTAATCAGCGTATGAATTCGATTATGCCGTAGATTAGCTATAAGGGTGAACCTGTATCTAAAGCTGAAACAGCAAAATTTCTTGGTCTTACTGTGGATAATAAATTAAAATGGAAATCCCAGATTGAAACACTATGCAAAAAAGTAAATAAATCAGTGTATGCGCTGCATGAGCTCAAGCAGATAGCAAACATTAATACCGTGTTAACGGCATATCATGGTTTAGTTGCTTCAGTTTTGAGGTGAGGTGTGATATTTTGGGGGAATTCGACGGATATTAACATCATTTTTAAAGCACAAAAACGGTGCATTAGGGCATGTTTGGGCTTCAAATGATCGAAACCTGTAAACCGTTTTTCCAGGAGTACAAAATTTTAACTCTCCCAAGCCTATATATTTATGAAGTCTCAGTATTCGTCAAGACAAATAAAACGTTATTTACACTAGCCTCAGAAGTGAGTAATAGGCAACAACGTGACGAATTTCGCCTCTTTGTTCGCCGAACACATACCGCTTTAATGCACAAAAGTGTGTTTCACATGGCTCCTGTTATTTTCAATAAATTACCTAAAGAAATAAGGGCAATGAATACTACCTAATTTAAGAAAAGCCTGAAGAGCCTTTTAGTTAATAAATGCCACTATAATTTAAACGAATTCTTAACCGATAATTTTTCTAAACTTAAAACCTCACAGTGACATCAAGCAATAACAATTAATATGGAGGTATCTTAAAGTATTGTAAAAAATCCAGAAAATTACATTCAAATAATAACTAATCTGTATGACATTGAATTAATTTAATATCTTAATACTTTGTTTATTTTTATTTACTTTTAAATTAATTTAGCAGTCCTTTAAATTATTGATTGTATTTTATGATTGTATACATTTTGCATGCCTTACGGTAGAATCACTTGAAACATGTAAATCTTTTTAACACCATTGTAACAGTGTTTTCTGCAAAAATAAATGATTTGATTTGATTAATTTATCGTTGATTCTTAGTCAGCAAAGTCGCGGACGACAGTTAATCGTGTCGTCCTATATGTGAACACCTCCATTTAAATACACAAACCCGATCATCTGTCGCCACGGCATAAGGGGAACGGGGCCTAAAACTTGATAATATCTACGATACAGCTAATTTTAACTCGACCTCTCAAATATGACCGTAATCCAAGGCTAGTCTATGAGGACTCATGATGTGGAAGAGCGGAGTCACCGAACACAAGCATCTCCTTGCTTAAAAGGTGATCTCCAAATTCTTTAAGTTTCTTTTAACCCTTATGTGATTGAAATAAATAATTTTATTTATTTGCCACATTGAATAAAGCGCCATCGTGCTGGTGTGAACAGAACTAAATACCTAAGTAAGATGTAGTGAAGGTACGGTTGAACAAGCTATTTGGTTTACTGTTGAACCCACAAATCTATACTTCACTACATAGTATAAAACAAAGTCGCTTTCTCTGTCCCTATGTCCCTATGTATGCTTAGATCTTTAAAACTACTACTACTTTTTTAATGAATAGAGTGATTCAAGAGAAAAGTTTATACGTATAATACATGCATATTATAGTAGAGAAAAGCCGATAAATTTAAAGATTTGTAATGTGATGTCGTAACAAACATATTATTCTGCGCTTACATTGCAAACGCTGGCTAAACCTTACGAGATAGATCAAATTTTTGTACTACGGAATTGTATATCTTAAAAAGATGAATAAAAAAATCCGCAACAGCATATGTTTATCTCCTAAGGATAACCCACAGTAACCATTTTATCTTTTACATATTACAAAAAAAAATTGGGTTATTTACCAAGCTATTTTAAACGATACAGTATCATTCCTTATCCAATTAAATACATTAGATACGTTGTGCATTTCATGTAGATCAAAATTGCCCTTAACAGCATGTGATTTAAATGAATATTTTCGAAGATATTACAGATTTAAAAATTGCGGGACGTAGCGTTTGTGGCGGTACCGGCCGGCCAGGGTCTATTCTAAGGTTAATTTTCAAATCCCACTTATAGTAATTATAAATACATAAGATTAGATGAGGTTAGATTATATAAAACCATAATTTATGGATTGGAATTTTCTATTAAGATCTTGGTTAAAATTTAGAGTTAGATCAATTTAATATTAGGGAAATTATTTTCAAAAATCGTAATTTAATGTCAGAAAAAAAACTTAATAGAATAGGTATCTTTTGTTGTTGATGATTGTTGATTATCTTTTGTTTTTAGTCGCACGAATAGCAAATTATTGTTTAAGTATTTTTAATTTAACTAAAATCGTAGTTTAAGTTGAGGTATTTCAGTTAAAAAAAGAACTGAATAGAATAGGTACCTATCTTTTGTTTTTGTTTCTAAATGGTAAGTATTTAGATATTTTTTACTGCGACACATTCTAATAATATGGCAGTTTGTGCATAGGTAATCATACATATAGAACAGTAAATTTTGTACAGAAATTATAAAGTCATGTCTGGAAGACGTCGTCGTTCGAACATAGGTCGTAATACAGTGAATGCCAGAAGAGTACGTTCAGCAAGAGATGAAGAATCGTCAACGGAACGTGAGGCTCGCCTCAGTCAGGCTCGGGATAGATATAGAGCTGAGAGAGAGAGAGAATCTTCAGTAGAGCGTAAGGTTCGCCGCAGCCGGGATCGAGATAGGCATACGGTTCAGAGGGACAGAGAATCGTCAGTAGAGCGTGAGGCTCGACTCAGTCAGCTTCGGGATAGATATAGAGCTGAGAGTGAGAGAGAATCTTCAGTAGAGCGTGAGGTTCGCCGCAGCCGAGATAGGGATAGACATCGAATACAGAGAGCCGGAGAATCAAGTAAAAAAAAAAAATTAACACGTAAAATCAAAACTACAAAACTACTGGATCGATTTTAATCATTTTTTCAGTGTGTGACATAGGCTATATATTTTATACCCGTGCGAAGCCGGAGCGGGCCGCTAGTAATATTATAAAGCAGAAGAGTTTGTTTGTTTGGTTGAACGCGCTAATCTCAGGAACTAGTTCAAATTGAAAAATCTTTTTGTGTTGGGTAGTCCATTTATCGAGGAAGGCACTAGGCTATATAACATCACGCTACGACTATTAAGAGCGGAGCAGGAATGAAAAATGTTGCAAAAACGGGGATTTTTTTCCCTTTCGTTTTTCTCTCTTATGTGACGCTGACGAAGTTGCGTGGGTCAGCTATAAGCTATAATTTATCTTGGAAACTTGAACACCTGATGCAGAACCGCAACAGACCAGCTAAACTATAAGAGATACAAATATGACACCATAGCAAAACTTGTTCCACGTGATGAGCATTTTCTGCTGAGAGAATTGAAGATCTGGAACCCTGATGTCGAACACCAAGAGCCCAGCTAAACCATAACACATATTAATATAGGAATGAAGTCTTAGCAAAAGTTGTTCGATCTGATGAGCACCTATCTGTTGATTTATAAAAATCGAAGATCTGGGACACCTGTTGTGGAACTCCAATAGCCCAGCTACACCATAACACATAATTATAGGAATGACGTCTTAGCAAAAGTTATACAATTTGATGAGCAATCTCTGTTGACTTATAAAAATCGAAGATCTGGGACACCTGTCGTGGAACTCCAATAGCCCAGCTACACCATAACACATATAGGAATGACGTCTTAGCAAAAGTTGTTCAATCTGATGAGCAATCTCTGTTGACTTATAAAAAATCGAAGATCAGAAACATCTGATGTGATAATTACTGCAAAGCTATCACTAATTTCACTGTATAAAATAACATGATCTGGGAGTATCTCCACGCGGTGAAGGCGGTAACAGTTTAGGACTGATTTTCGATGACGATGATACGAGTATATCATTGAAAATTTGACTCAACTGGCCAAAACTCCCATTTATTATTTTATTTTATCGAAGAAATATGTCTTCGGGCTTATGTTATTTGAGTGATTAATTTCCTTTTCCATTTATCTTCGTGACTCGGTAGCCTACCCGGTAACGCCCCCTGCGTTACCGGGTCACTTAGATTTTAAATGATCAGGTATCTTCACAACAAAACTATAAACATGCCTAGAAAGAGGTCAAATCTTTCCCAATGTTCCAAAAGAGCTAAAAGATTGAGGATCATAAGATCCCAAGAATGTACCGAAGAGCGTAAGGACTTGATGGTGTTCGAGAACATCAGGCTGCAACTTGCTCCGTGGAAACCTCTTCGGATCGCGAAGCACGCCTGCGTTCTCACCGTATTTACGCATCTACATCCAGGTCTCTACAGACCAGTGAAGAATAGATGCGCGACTGATTGCTGATCGTGAACGTCACGCATTGTCTCGCGAGTCGGAGACGTTCATGGATAGAGAATCACGCTTGAGTTCTCAGCGTATTCGCACATCTACTAACAGATCTTTTGAAACGAGGGATGAACGTGATGCGCGACTAACTGCTGCTCGAAATTATCATACATTGCCCCGAACACGCACACGACAAAATATTCATAATCAGTTAGAAAGTGAGAGAGACAGAAGAAGAGCGCAACGAACATTTGAATTCTGATCGACTTCGACATTGTCTGAACAGAATGTCGATATCATTTAAAGAATCGGAAGTGTCTCTAGATATAGCCGTAGGGCATGGCAACCTTCCTTGTGTTGATAAGGAACGATAAGGAGTTGATAAGGAGCCGCCGCTCCGCTCCGCTCTAGGAGTATTCCTATGATTGAATACGCCACATATTCCGCCATCGGAGGTATGGTTCAAAGTTGTACTTTTTGTGAAGCTGTTAAATGGCAAAAAGAAACAAACGGTATATGTTGCTCAGATGGGAAAGATCCGTTATTTTCCCTTCCCTAGACTCTTAGAATTCGACATCAGACGTTTCAGATCTTCGATTTAGACGACCCCGTTGTCGCTGGCATAAGCAACAGGATCTGCGTACGAAGTCGCGGGCAGAAGCTAGTTACATTGTAAAATGTAAACCAAATAGCTTGTTCGACCGTACGTTGTAGGAACATTGCTCGGCAGAATCTGTACTTCTCCTTCTATAAATAGTTTTAAACAAACAAGGTTGTACCCGCTGTTTGTACACTTAGATCTTTTACACGGATTTTAATGCAGTTTTCAGCAATATATTTAGTGATTCAAGAGGAAGGTTTATATGTGTAGGTAGGTACGCATGTTGCACCCGTGCAAAGCCGAAGCGGATCTAGTAAACCAATAAAACATCACGGGACTCTTGAAACAATTTTAGTTCCCTAATTATGATAATAAGTTATCTAACGTACTAAAAGTCCTGAGAAAGCACTGTACTTTGCCCTGCAGTTAGACAATCATATTCTTTACCAGTAAAGGTAGATCCACCAAAGTTTTAGCGAAGTAGTAGGCTGTCAGCGAATATCCGTTATGCAAATGCTCTCTCACAGACTCCATCTCTGTAGGGACTGTAACAAAGAACAAAACAATAAATATTCTAATGTTAATAAGAAAATATTTGTCGTTTCCACAACTAAGTCATTACATTTAAGTCATCACAGATGGATGGATACTCGGTCAATCGATACATTTCAATAACTCAATGGCTACGTTTCTAATTCCTATAATTTGGTCAGTGTTAAACTGAAGTCTGTTTAGGCAAAAACAGATGTTTATTAATTCTCGTTATTCTCATTATTATGTAGAAACAATAACTAACAATGCCACTACTAGTCAAAGAACGACCATAATTAAATAGAATACTCACATGTAAGAATAGTAGGCACCATAGCAGTAAACGTAATGAACATCAATGTAAAGAATATACATCCAACATTACTCATCACTTTCGAGGCATCATCCCCAATACCAAAACATAGGCACAAGATCAGCAGCCCAACTGCCGTATGAGAACCGAACATTAAGAGCGTCAACCTCTTATCTCGCACAATGCTTCTAAAAATACTTTTCAATAAGATCCCGAAGTTCTTCTTCTCTGACGTGGGTTTATTAGTGTGGCTTTCATTAGGATCGGGAACTGATGTGGTCTCTATATCTGGTGGGAGGATTGGTGCGCTTGGTAAAGCGATTTGCTCTTCTGGTTTGATGACCGGTTTAGACATTTCCATCTCAGTGTAGGAGTAGGTTGGTTTGTCTGTAAACGAGAAAATACGTATTAGCGTGATTGTCTGCTATTTCTAGCTATTATAGGATTCAGAATGACTTCTTCCTTATTTCATTAAAAACTTAAAATTACAATTTACACTATTAGATTTTGGCGGGTTATCTAAAACAGACCCTGAAATAATCCACCCTAACTTTGTGTTAAGATTGTAAAGGCCATTATATAGTTTTATTTTTCTTTCAGCCAGCATCTCCCAAAATATGTATATTAGCGAAAAATATTTTTTGTTGTTAATATTATTTAATGAAATATCAATGTGGGATCGGCTAACACAATATTGTCAGGTAAGTATACTGAATTGTTTCCGTGGCAAAGTAAAGTTTAGCAAATTAGAAGTAATTCCGGGTAAAACTAAAATCAAAATCAAAATCAAATCAGTTCTATGTTGCAATACTTTGTGCACTGCGTCACAGAATAAGCAACTCCTTGAACATTTTGAGTGCCTGTTTAATTTGTCACATAGCGATTTTGTAATGAAACATCTATCACTGCCGTTATCTAAAATTGCGAGTACTTAGTTACTTGGCCAAAAAAAAACCAGAATCGCCAGAAATTCAAGATATTTATTGATCAATAAAACACTAACAATTTTTTTTTTAGGTTCAGTAAAATCTATTTTAGCCGTGATCTATGAGTGTTTTGGGGTCCGCAAATCGAAAAATGTTATTATTACGAATTATAATAATATAATATTCTACGAAATGATCATACAATTATTAAGAATTAATGTCAGCGTAAAATTGTTAAAGCCACAAGATTGTTATTTATCTAGTAAGGTTGTAAACTGTCAAAATATTGTCAACTGAACATCCTGCTTACAATATAACGCATTATTTTTCGGTAGATTATAACCGTAATTTGTATTGTGAAATGTAAATGTAGAATTAGATAACTAATACTGTATGTTAATAAACTTATGTGTTATCTATTTTACAACAAGGCAGGTTAAGCAGACGATAACCTATGATTGGTTGACCTGCGAGATACCATTAAAAAACCAAAACATTTTTACATGTTACCTAAGAATAACTTTACATTGTCTTGACGCTCACAAGAAAAACAAATTTTTTTGTGCCCAGTATGTCATGTTCTGCTTAGCCTTTTCCTAAACTATGTTGGGGTCGGCTTCCAGTCTAACCGGAAGCTGCTGCTTACCAGTACTTCACATGGAGCGACTGCCTATCTGACCTCCGAGAACTCTGTTAGTACTGAGTAACGCAAAATACGCACTTTGACGTGGAGTTGCGGACACCAGCCCGTTATACAATACAATACAATCTCTTGGTAAGACTGGTTGTCAGACCTTAACTGTCAGAATGTGTAGTTATCTGCAGAAAACTCAACGTAATCGATAACTAAACGAGCAGAACCTTTTAAAATAATGATTTAAGCTAGTGAATTTTCTGTATTTCAGGAATAGATCGGCAATTGTGAACTAGAGATAGAAATATATTGCGATATTCCAGCTGGAGCTGGAATATCGCGATATAAAGGGTGTAAAACACCTCTTAACGAAGCCGAAAGGCACTTGTCCTCCCCGTCACTGCAATCATTTTTTTGTTCAAAACTATCCTTGGGAACCTTCTAGTTACCGAGATATTGGTGGTCAAAGTTCCAACATTTCGACGAGTTTTTTTTTTTTTAAACAAGTTTTTTTGAGTGATGTTTACTTTTATCACCTCTTCGACCCCCGTACTATTCAATCCATCCAACAGCACAAATTTTTAAGTGCGTTACATTGAGTTCTACCATAAAAAATGTATTGTAACCCCAAAAAAAAATATGTCGTTTCCCAGCAATAATTTTTGTGTAAACTTTGGTCCATGTTCACCCAAAAGATAACGGTCTGACTATCTAAAAACACCTGTTTAAGGGACATGATTCCTACAAAAATGTGTTTCACACAGCTATTTTTAGATAATCAGACCGTCATATTTTTGGTGAACATGGATCTTACTTAGTTTGATGTACAGAATGCTTGGTTGATGGCTTCGTGATGAGGTGGTTTACACCCTGTATAAGTAACGATCCGTCAAATTCAGGCAGATATAGGTCCATGTTCACCAAAAAGATGACGGTGTGATTATCTAAAAAACAGCTGTTTAAAACAAAGTTTTGTAGGGGAACATGTCCCTTAAACAGCTGTTTTTAGATAAATCAGACTGTTATCTTTTCGGTGAACATGGACCATAAAGTACGTCATTTAACAGAAGAAGTTTGAACTGCGTAGCTATTAGACAATGCATTTAACAATTTCCTCATCATCTTTGATAATAAACGTATTTCCCTTTAGCTAATACTGAATAATACTCAAAATCAAAACTATCTCGTACTTCTAATGCTTTTTGACTGTCTATTTCGGACGTTAGTAATGTTTCAAATTTATATTGACCATCAACGAATAACGAGTACTAGAATGCCTGAATCACGTAACATACCGATAGCGATAGTTTTTTTTGTTTTTCGCATATAGTTTCCGGACCATTTGCCCAACTTATATTAATACTTAAATTCATTTGTGTCATTTTAGGTACTTGCATAGGGAGAAATTTGGCTATTTGTCTTTTAAATCACGCTTAGACGAAGAAAAATTATAGTTGACATTTTTACTTTCACTACATATAATAACGAAGTAGTAACTAATATGTAAAGGCATTTTGTGTCATCTCTGTCCACTGGAATCCTTTTATTCTTTATATTTAACCAGTAACTAACACGACACCCAACCCTTCAAAATAATATTACAATCGGTGAAATAGGTGTTACGCGTTTTAGAGTAGGTACCTACTGATATCTGTTGTGTCAAAATATATTGTGCCAAATTCATCCACGATATTTATAGTTTGTTTTTTTTTTTAACAGGACCCTGTAAAATCCACAAAAGAAAATTCAACGTTTTAGAGTTTACATGTTTTTGATTATTATGATGGAACAAAAAACCATTTATAATTGCGTCGTTTTTATCCACGTACTTAATCTTATTATTTGAAAATCAATAAACAAATTTCTTACTGCCCTATTATAATTGTCAGTTTGCACTGGACGAAAATGACAAAAACTGGGTTTACACACACCACAGGCTACCCTAGATAAGATATCATAATTATTTTATACTTTAAATCAGTTTTAGCAGTTTTGATTTGAATAAAAATAATCAACCGCAAACACTGTTTTAGGCTTTCACGGTTTAAAACTAAACTTATATTGTCACTTACGGGATATCTTCTGTGATTATTTGTTGTTTTGAGTTCCCGATATCACGGAAGACAACAAATAATCACGGAAGATATCCCGTAAGTGACAATATAAGTTTAATCAACCACAAATCATCGAATTACTGAAAATTCAATAGTCAGATGTAACACAAAACGTAATAATAAGCTTCATAGGTATGTGACTGTTCCCACAGCCAAGAAATAAGCAACTTTAGAGTTTTTGAAACTTATGTCATCAAAATAGCCCAGCGCTATCGGAATATAATTGCAACTCCGTACGTAACCTACCACTTAAAACGTTACCGTACAGACCTTCTACATGTTTTTTTTTAAACTACTGAGAGTCCTTTAGATGTAACAAAAAAAAATTATATAGCTCTCTAATTTTCTCCTTAGTGTCAGTAATTCTGAATTTGTGTACTCACGATTAAACGGTTGCGCCATATTTATAGCAGTTGAAGGGTAGATTGAAGCTCCGGTTTCAGCTTGATACTCGTAACCCTGGTTTGAAGTAGGTAACCGATACATATCGGACACGCTGAGGTCACGCAGAGGTGGCTCAGCACTGAAATTGAAGGTCAGTGGGTCGTCTTAGGGACACAAAAAAACCGAGATCACACAGGGGTATGGACAGGTTTTGGATATTCTAGTTGGCTCGTCTCATCAAGTGCGCTGCGATGCTATTCATGAATATTGAAATCTTGCGTCGATCAATGCGAAGGACCAATTAATTATGTATGCTATTTTTACCTACCAATTATAGTATTCAGGCTGACTTCTATATTTCAATAAAAATGCGGAGTTATCAAACTGGTCCATTCTTGGACAGTGCGTAAACTGAAGTAGTATAAAATTTTAGTTAAAACTTAAAATTAAACGTATGCATGGAGAATTGGTATTGGTTAAAAAAGCAAAGGCATGATTGGCTCTTCATGACGTTATAGGTGGTCACCATTGGTTGATGAATGTGACGTTGTGAAAGGTGCGTTCATAATCTTAAACAATGATTGTCCAGATATTTAAAATTACGACTTTTAATTTTTTTTACGTATATTCCTCTTGCAATAGAGTAGACGACAAAAAAAATCTAATTAGTCCGTCAGGTAGATTATTAAAAAATATTTGACCAGTATTTTTTCTTTTGTTACGTAAATCAAAATTGACGAAGATACGACGCTTTTAAAATTCCCAATACATCACGCCAAGGTGTAATTTTTAGATAGTTCTGACGTCACAAGCCCCCATTCCCGAGTTTGATGCGTTTTATCTTTGTCAATATTCATTGATTTAAAATAAAATAAATAAAAATAAAAATAAATAGTGTTTTAATGCAGGCAAAAATACCCATAAGTAGACCACAAATACAATTGAACCCGATAAAATAAATACGTAATAGATTTACAAAAACATAAAATACGTGTCCATTATTTTTCAATAATCTAACTGACGGACTAAATAGATTTGTAATTTTTTGTTAGTGTCGTCATGCCCATGGTCCTCCAATGCTTGTTCTTGATCATTGCTGGATAAAACTGTCTGGCATCATGATTAAATTAACAGTACAGAAGTAGTTTTTAACCATCCATTTTTTTCCTAGCAGATACCAAGGTTTTGGGATCGTCAAAAAGAAATTTCTCACTCTTAATAAGCTTATCGTTGTCTTTCGTACAGACAACAATATTTAGAGGGCCCTCCCATTGATGTCCAAAAATCCTCTGTCATTCATCCCTGTCCTCTACATTACGTCTATGTCTACAAAAGCTGTTTCTTTTACACCACCATAGTGTTGTGTTGGTGTAGTTGTACCTTTGTACTAGGTTCCGTAGTTCTTAGGACCGCGACCCATCTTTTTAACGTCTTATTTTTGTATGGGACTAATAAAGGTATGAGAAATTAATGTAAACAATTATATAGTAAAAATCACAGTCGTTTATTCATAATAAATACTGGTACTTAGGATAGACATGATTTACGAAAAAATCTTTAGAGCAATGAAAGGTACGGTTGAACAAGCTATTTGGTGTACAGTTTAACCCAAAAAGTATATTGTAAAATGTAAACAAAATAGCTTGTTCGACCGTACATTCAAGTTGATATGGTCAACGCGTGATGTTATACCTTTACGCATAGGGCATTACACTGGTCTGTGCACACAATATAACAACACGTTCCGAGTGTTGATGGGCTACCGCGTTTTTGCAGCGCGTCGCATGTTTGCGGAAGCTGGCGTTGATAGTTTTTCGGCCATCATGCGCAAGAGATGCGCATCTTTGCTACCGGCGTGTTTGCGCTAGCCCCAAAACCATTCTGAGAACGCTATCTGTTTGTTGTTATAATGTATATGTCACCGTAAAATTGTCAAATACGTTATATTGTAATATCTCTAGCGATATTGTAAAGTCTCGAATTATTGTCAAATGAACATCCTGCTTACGTATTTTTCGTGAAATGAATGCGATGGTAGTCAACTCACGCGGTGTGGAGAGAAGGAGGGCTCCCCCTTGTCCAGTGGACCACTCTCATGAAAAGATACTGTACCATTCCTGAGAAATATCGATTAATATAACCTAACCTTAAAACACTTCATATTCCCCTAAAAAGCGTAGTCGACGGATTTCCGGGTGCAGGGTTTAAAGGAACCTAACTAACCTAACGGGGGGGTGCCCCAAGTCCCGATTATGGGGGCAGAGATACTTCGTATGTTCAGTTGACAATAATTCGAGAGTTTACAATATCGCTAGAGAGAAACACGTTATATTGTAAAGCTTAGATAAATATTAGTAACATAATATACATTAGTTTATAAGTTTTCATTGTTACTAACACGATACAGGGTGTCCAGTAATTAATTGATAACCTTGAAATGGCTTATAGTAGAACTAATGGCCATTTAGAAAATTATACGAAAAAAAGCTATCATAGAAGTCTAGTATCTAAAATAGTATTAAAAAAAAAACCATTATTTTTTGGCTTTTTTTACTTTACTGAACACTACCACTAGAAATGAATGAAATTCATCTGTTTTTAGTTGTTTTAATGTTATACTCGTTTATTAACTATTTAGATAGATAGATAGTAAATAGTAAGACTAGTTATGGTACGTTTTAAAATAAAACATATACGCAAAATATTTATTTTGAAAAATTAGCATAATTTCTTTTTTAAACAAAGTTTAAACGCTTTGGGTAAAGAAAAAAGTATGCATGTGTGAGTGACCAATAAATAAAAAAATATCGGTTTCAAGTAGATTTGGTAGTGGTACAAATCATAATTTATTCTTTGGTATCGTTGGAACTGTTATAAATTAAAGAACAAACTTTGATAAAAATTAATTATTGAAACACCGTCGCTTTTTTTTTGAGGTTGATTTTGATCAAAATGAGCTTTTTTTATTTGAGGTTGAATTTGATCGAAATGATTTTGATTTGGCATTATTTTCATTAAAAAGCGTACTATGTTATTTTTTTACCCTAGTTTTAGGAAAGTTCCGGAGTATATTAATAACCAATGTTAATGACAAAAACCCACAAAAATAAAGCGAAAAAAAGTTATGAATGCTTGATTGATTTTTTCCAAAATTTGACCTAATTTTGGAAAAAATCTCAATAAAGTATAAAAATTGACCCATCTCCTAACTATAAAAATTTGGTTACAGAAAGTAAGGTTCAGCTACTACAAAATGACCTCCTCTATATGCGAATTTGCTATAGCGGGTTCAGACCCAGTCACCCTGTATGTGCTTTATTAAATAGTGAATAATTGCTAGTAATGTAGAAAAGGAGAATAAATTACCGAAGCAAAAAAATGCATCCAATCCATTCTTAAGCTTATTTATATGATATATTTTTTTTTGCATTTTTTCTGAATGTCCGTAGGTTCTACTTTATGCCATTTGAAGGTTATCGATATATAATCTAAGGTAAAATGTTGCATTTTACAACTTACTCTATACATTTTTAAATGTTTCTTAAAAAAAAACATGTAAAATATTGTTTACTATTATTAAGATACTAACAATAGCAACCTAATTACCTAAGCATTAGCCCGACAGGACAAAACATACAATTTTTTTTTTTATTATTAGTAATTTAATATATTTGTATGTTTTGTCCTGTCGGGCTAATAAATGCTTTTTCTTTCTTTCTTTCTATTTTATTTATAAATAAACCATAAACTAAAGTATGAATAATCACTTTAAGAAACTTAAAAATAAAGTCATGGGCCCGATTTCCTATAAAACCTTAAACTATTATAGATAAAAAGCTAAAGTATTTCAAAAATCATTTTATTATTATAACCACGAACTTGCTATCACAATCCGTAATGATCAAAGAATTTTGGAATAGAATCGGACTTAAGACCGTTGTGTATGGGGCATATCCCATTAAGTACATCCCTAATATTAAAACATGGCTAGCTGTGACAACACGTTCATATTAAAAAACAAACTCCCATAAACTCTACGAGCCTGAACACCTCATCAGCAAACACACGAAGCTCAAACCAACATAAAACACAAAGCTGAGGGATTGTGCCACCAGGGCCTTGAGGATGTTCATGGTGGTGAACATGAGAACCCGGTCTGTCTGCATCGGCTGGCCTGTCATGAAGTACACTATCATCACGTAGACGCCGCTGAAGACAATCTGAAAAATAAATATGAAGATTCGTTACCTATATTTTAATCTAGAAAAGTAAATATACACGATGTAAACGTAGGTAATTATGTAATACAGATACATTACTATGGAAGAAAAATAAAAAAAATGGACTAGGTACATAATAGTGTAAATTAACCTAGATTTTAAGTTATGCATCATTCAACGATGACAAAATCAAAACATTTCAATGATATTTCCGATAGACTGTCTAAAATTAATTTACATTCGGCACTCACGAAATTGCTGTTTTGGTCCAAAGGAGATCATTCATTGTTGGCCCAAAAACCAACGAAAAAAGACGTGTCACTACTGTTGGGGAAGTCAGTCCGAGTATTTTTCACTAAAGCACCAAGTATCTACAACCATTCCTTCAGCTGATTTTTTGGGTTGAAAAATCTGGTTTTTCGTACGTTTTATTTGACAGAAATTTTTCGTCTGCTAATAGTGATATGAGCTCGTTGGAATGATGACCTTGAACAAGTACAAACCATCTTAGCTGCCCTTTTGGTAAAGCTGCCAACTGAGTATTTTAATCTGAGACTTACGCACATCTATAAAAAAAAAGAAGCGTTTCGCGAATGTTGAAAAAAGGTCGCAAATGCCTCTTCCAGAACTTTGTGCCATTATATCTGGGCGATTTTCTGCCTCGCGAACAAACCGGATTCCGAAAAGGCTTTCGTACCTGAAATGATGATGTCATCATCATCAGCATCATCATCAGTCTATTAATTTTCCCACTGCTGGGATACAGGCCTCCTCTCTATGAGAGGGAATGATGATGTAATCATATTGTATAGTGCAGACCAAGTGCAATGGCGTAGGTACTGGTTTAAACAAGATATAAGTACTTACAGCAACAAGCTATACGGCTTGTCTGAACTAAGTTGATTCACTGTAATAATCTATATATCGAAACTTAAATCTTGGTTTTTTTTCAACACTTGAATGATGTTAACAATGGTTTGGTCATACTAACATAATAACACTTGTTTAAAGTCACCATCCTCGTAAACTCCTATCACTCTATCGCCAGCAGATGAAAGGTTTTTGTCAAATAAAAAGTACGAAAAACTAGACTTTTCAACCCAAAAAATCAGCTGAAGAAATGGTTGCAGAGACTTGGTGCCGTAGTAAAAAATACTCGGACTGACCTCCCAAACAGTAGTGACACGTTTTTTTTTGGCCGGCGCACTTTGGTTTTTGGGCCGAACTTTGTATGAACCGTGAATGGTCTCCTTTGATATGTTTTCTCCGTTGTTTTCCTCTTTAGAAGAAACCACAACTTTTGGAAAAAAATGACCAAATTATTCGCAACACATTAACATCCATTCTTATTCCGGCCCTCGACGACCGAGCGTGGCTGCAAGCCACTAACCAATTCCTTTTGGTGGCCTCGGCGTCCGCATAATTTCTAGTGTAAGCTTACCGTCTTCCTTTCTTCTCGGCGTTCCTATCTTCTGTCCACAGCACTGAAAGGGTAACCAGGAAAATTTTAACTCTCTCCCTGGTTGACTCGGAAGTGCCGTGCTTGACCAACGCAGACGATGCCTGGAAACGACCACTTTGATGACTGCCATCACCAGCTTGTGCACCCAGTCTCCGTGTTCGCCTGTTGATACTTCCATCACTGCAATTGATGAGATAAAGATGGTTAGTACTAAGAAGAGTCAACCTAAAGCTGCTGGAAAAGCTAGTTCTTATTCCGGCTGTTGTGTTTTATAGTTAATGAAAGGGACTGTCTCATTGAGATAGGTAAAGTTTCATGTTGTCAATCGTAACTTACTATTTTTAAACATAGGTCATAATAGTATCACGAACAGGCATTTACGAGTGTCGGGTTATGAAGAGACACATAGTGGAAAGTTTTGCTCTTAAGATGAAGTAATTAACAGCTATCAAAACACGAGTAATTATCATTGTTCATGCCATTTAAACGAATTTATCTACTGTGTTGATGCTAAGCACTAAATGTTTTCACTTTCAGTGCCGCTGATTCAAAAGTAAACACATGCAGTAATATCGTTGTAGAAACAATGACGCTTTTTCCTCACAGGAAGTTATGAAGTCGTTTGATGTAAGGATGTAACTAGGTTATTGAAGTGCTAAAGAATTATGTTTTTTTTTGCATCTCCCTTTCGTACTCTTGATCGGAATGTTGTAAAAGTCTCTTCTGGAGAAATACTGTACAAAAACCTAAAAGAAGCACATTTTCATCCCAAGTCACAGGAGAAAACCTAGTTTGGGAGCCAGGGGACCTATCTGTGGGACATGATCTGTATTTTATATATATTAAGATGTCTCTAACATCGTTGTCAATGAATTGAAACAATGAATTTTATATAATTATTTGGGAAACGAAGGAAACGGAATTGGATGCACTTTACTTCAGGATGATTTTGTGTCAGTCGGGTAAACCGATATAAATGGTGATTGATCAAAATGGTTTTCGTTCATATTGGCAGGGGACGATCTAAGGTCAGAGTCAAAAACGAAGCTCCATACACTGTGAGTAATAGGAGTATATATGCTGTCTGGAAGATGGTCGGACACTTTGTACTTAGGTACAGTCACTCCCTCATTAACAAGGTTATGAATCTTTACATCCCAGGTTTCACCCACAAAGATATGATAATATTCAACTTTTTTGGGTAAACATGTACTAATTAAGATAACCTCAAGTTCATCTTAAACATCAATTTCACACTAAAAACAAATTGAGTAAATGTTTGTTATTTTTACTGATAAAGACATATTTCAGAAGTCATTTATTTATACGGGGATCAAACACCAAAGATAAAATAAAACAAACACTTACTTGTATCCGGCTAAGATTTTCTTAAGCGTACTTTTCGCAGACCCAAAAGGTCCCATGATGGCCGTAAGTTCACCAGATCTAAAAGTCCAATTTATGCATTTGATAGAAGCTTTGTAGCCCCTTTTCCTTCCCTCGCTGACTGAGTATGACAGGTTTGAGAATTCGATGTCCCCAGGAGGACGTTTGGGCAAGTCTGTGAGTGAGGCCATCGGTTTCTTCTGGTCTCCATACTCGTTGAGTATTTTTGGAAATGGTCATGGCAGTTGCGCCGGCAACATCGTTGCACAAGTTAATCTGTGATCCTCTGTAAAACATAAAAGCGAAAACTAATAATAACTGTTAACTACAAAATGCTGTACAATATTTCATTATGCACTATCGTGACAATCATATCAAGGTCAGCTGCTGATTCCAATATTGTATCAGTAACCAATTCAATTTTTTGCAATGCAAGCGACAAGGTTTTCTCTTGCAAAAAACTAATATGCAGTATTGCCTAGTCCTACCCGCAATATGCTCATAGCCGAAATGGTAAATTTCGAAGTTATCATTTGGTTTTATTTCTAATAAAATGGACCTTGGTAAAGGGTTTTAGCAGATTCATGTTTTCGAGAAAACTAAGTTTTTTTTTGAAGATACAGGCACTGACAAATTTAACACTGTCATGGCAATTATAAATGGAACCAAAAATAAAACGTTTGTCTGAATGAAGATCATCTAGACCACATCAAACCTAAATGAAACTAGATGCTAGCGTTTCGTATACATAGATGACATCATTCATAATATGCATGAATACAAGCATTGAACTGCTACTTTATTAGATTCAAACCTGTTTTTCATGGGATCTGTAGAACTATAGCGTTAAGGCACTACCCCAAGCAAAAGCCGTTTTTTGTGCAGTTTTTTGGAGCCAACTCCTCTTTATCCAAAAGAAATACCAAGTAATAAAAATACATTAAATTTTTACATATTCTTAGACTGCAAAGTGGTAGTTTTATTTTTTATTTTAAGTCTCATAATGTGTAATAAATCCCCTCACAATGAAACCACAAAAATGAGAAAAAAATATTTATAACATGCTTCTTCTCGTAAAGTTAACATTATTTTGATTTGCTTCTTATACTAATGGATAGACAATTTAATAATGAACATAATGCTAGTTTTTTTTTTTTTTCAAAAGACGGAAATTTGATTTTATAAAGAATAAAAATCACTAATTTCGCACTATTCGACCCGCAGTGACTGACGTAAAAACCACTTTGTAGTGCAAGCTGATTAGAACTTTATTCTAATAGTATTTCAAACGAAGTTTGAATCACCACAAATAGAGTTGCTAATTTTGCCTGGGGTAGCGCCTTAACATTTATTTTCTCTACCGCCATTAGAGATTACACAAAGGTTACAAGCAAGCTTTTTTCTCTATACTTGTAATCTCCATAAGGGCACTTACGCTCAATTTTACATAACTTTGATTCAATAGTAGATAAACAAATAGCTAATGTTTTAAGCCAAAAAATAGAAATTGTAATCTACTTTGATATTTAGTGGTTCAAAACATGATATCGAAAACTTCACTCGATCAAAACAAAAACCCCAAACAGGAGTCTAATTCGATAATTTTTTTATGTTTTTCTTATTTTTCTTGAAACATGAAAATTTTACTTCCAAAGTTACATACATAGAACAATTATTTGTGGTTACATTTTGGCAAAGAGTTTAATCCTTTTATTAATGCATTACTATTATTATTATCAAGTAAATAATAATTATTATATAATACGGCGGCTTGCGTACGTGGATTTAGTCACCCGCCAGACCTTGAAGAGGTAGGACCTATGTCCCTTTTGCTAGCGCACGGCTGTCCAAATGATTTATCGAACGATTTATTAATAGAACGTAGTGTTATAAAATTAGGTAGCACTTATAGCTTTTAGCGAAACGATTATAAAATTGATTTATATTAATATCGTCATGGCTCATAACACTTAACTTGTTCTGTAGGGAAATATTAAACCTATTTAATTTGCTAGAAGTTATGGGCCTAAATTTAATCTGTACTTTTTGCAATGGTGTATTACACCTATAAGTTACAGTTTGTCCGCTAGGGTCAGACGGCAAACAATTTACTATGGCTTTATCTAAGTAATCACAATCGCAGAAAACATTATCTATACAAGTAGCAGAAGATTTGTGATTCTAGTAGGTTCAGTAAAAACGTTAGTCAGGTCAAATGACTTAAAAAGATTTGATAACCGACCGCTATTTGAATTTTCTTCTAAAATAATGATATTGAAATCACCACAAATTATTGTAGATTTATTACTGGCTGCAAGTTTTGCCAGGACATCTTCCATTATTGATTCAAATATGGAAAAGTTTTGATAGTTTGGGGGTCTGTACACACACACAATTACATGCTTATCTAGCTCAACACAGGACAGTTCGACGCAATGTTCAACTGAGAGACCTACTATGTCATTACGTTGCTTATATTCAAAACTATTTTTAATTAATATTAGGGAACCTCCACGAAGCATAGTTTTACGGTTAAAGCAGCTACCCACCATATAGTTCTCATAATTAATAAGCATTTGGTAATCCTTTAGCCAATGTTCAGTAAAACAAATGATGTCAAACTTACTGTTTTCTAAAAACAATTCAATTTCTAATAATTTGCAAGACATTCCTTGGATATTTTGGTGGAATAATTTTAAGGTGTTCTGCTGAGGCCCTTTTTTATTAACTAATTGAGTGCAAGAATTAATAGTACCTTCTGTTGTCTCACTTTCTAGTTTAAATTTATATTAATATTTGGAGTGAGGCCGGAGACTCCCGTGCCATCCTCAGACAACAAGACCCTATCTGTAATAGACCCTAATTGAGGATTCACCATGGTGACAGATGGATCCTCCTCATTGCAATATTTGTAAACATTTATAGCACTACTGCTATATTCATTTAAAGTCACCTGTACATTAGTAGAATTACTAATAATCGCAGTGTTAATAATGGAACTAAACTTAGACATACTATTTATGTCTGTGTGAATATTAAAAGCTAATAGCGAAGCTATTTTGTGTCTACATCTAATAGGTAGATACACCTTACCCCGTGTCGACTTAAGTTTACCAACAATAGTGTTGATATCTAGATATACAAGTCTGTTACTATAGTGACCTGCCAGAAAATGTACAAGGCTATTTAACATATGTAGGTATATAATTGTTTTTTCTATTACCCAATTTTTCAAAATAGGGAAAAGCACACAATATGATTTTACTACAGTTTAGCTTTAACAACTCTGATACACATTCAGTGATATCTTCCTTTTTAATCTTAGAACTATTACCCATACATATAGTTATGGTGGTATTAGGATTACAAACAGTTTTTGTTGCAGATGCCATAACCTGTTTGTAGGTCGACCCTGGCATACAATAATTTTGAGTACAATAACTCAGGCTATTACTGATCAATTTCCCAAGCCCTCTACCTATACTATCAGAGAACATTACTGAAAGATTAGAATCTAGACAATTAGGTGAGACAAAATACAAACACAGTCCTGAGTTTTCACAGCTTGGCACGGGTCCTCCGTTGCCTCAGGCTGAACAACATTCCTGGATTCCCCCTGACAAGTACACTGAATGTTGTTGAGAGTCAGTGACTTCACTTTGTCTACCAATGCATTTGTAGCAAGAATATGCTCTTTAATTTGATTTTGTGAGCGTTCATATTTATTATATAAAGATTTTAGTGACTTATTAAGAGCCTGTATTTCTGATTGTAAGCGCTGAGTGTCAATTTCATAAATATTTATACTATCTTCCAATTTAATCTGATAGTTATTTAATTTATTAACTAGAGAAACACGTTCCTTCCTTAATTGAATATTTTTGGAATGGTGCTTCTGTTGTTTCTTGTATTTATTACATTTTGTAATGATTTTATTTAATCGTGCATATTTCTTAATTTTATTTTGGCTTATTTTATGGCTGTAGTTATGCTGTAGTAAGGATGCCCATGTCATACCCACTCCTATCAGGATCGGAGACTCTACACTCGAAGTTGTAGACGATTATGTGTATCTGGAATTAACGATGCAGTTAGGTAGGTCTAACTTCGACAAAGAGGTCAATCGTCGAATTCGACTAGAGGGCAGCGTTTGGAAAGCTGCACGGTATCTTCTCGTCCAACTTACTGCAGTGTCTCAAGACGAAAGTCTGTGACCAGTGTGTGTTGCCAGTGATTACATACGGGACCGAAACGTGGTTGTCCAGTATAATCATGGGAT
Source organism: Xestia ashworthii (assembly GCA_950022955.1). Lineage (NCBI taxonomy): Eukaryota > Metazoa > Arthropoda > Insecta > Lepidoptera > Noctuidae > Xestia > Xestia ashworthii. The sequence goes on along the minus strand of OX465558.1, from coordinate 22,919,034 downwards.
TATCCAGGCGGTGTTAGTATTCAGTGGAAAGATGGAAAACACTCAGCTGCGGTTGGTATTTGGCTTTATATTTCGTCCACAAAATATTAGCAAAATATAGGATTAATTTACGCACTGCTAACACAAGACTGTATCAACTCAAAAAAGTTCAAATTCGAGATAACTCATTCTTCTTATGTTAAATTTAATTCTCTACGCGTCAATAAAACCGTCACTGAAATAGTGCAAGAAACAATTACGAGATGGCGTTAGAAGTCTCTGCTCATGATTTACCGACTGTTATAACCCCCCGCGTAACACTGCGTCATCTTTAGTTACGGTTAAAATTTGAATAGTGAGGACGTGTCGCTTTGCGGAATAGACCGCATTATTTTGAATTGCTGCGTTATTGCTGAATCAGGTATATAAAATTGATGTATTTTTACGACATAATACGTTATTGTTGATTGAAACCTAATTATGAAGTTGGCGTATTTCGAGTTGTTACATTATTGTTGGTTAACAAGGAATCGATTTCGAGTGATATTTTGAATAACGACATTCTTGTTGGTTTAGTTAGTTGTTTTAGACTTAATGCAGTTTTGATGAAACATTTTTGTTTACTAAGTTTTTTGGGGTATATTATTCATATTTCAATAATATAATTGCTGTTACTAATAGTTTTTACAACCGCACGTTCAATCAGTTATGTTAAAGTCAAAATAAAACATTTCTCTCTACTTTACAAAATAATTTTGAGTTACCACATCCTAGGTGACGAAAAAATATTTTCGTTACGTAAATAGGTACATTAATTTTTGTTTATTTGTAGCATGAACCGTGGGCGTCTTCTGGTAGACATGGCGACCAAAATGACCTCCATCGATGAAACGGACAAGGAAAATAATATTAACGAAGAAAACACTGCAGCTGACCAAAGAAAATACTACATTTCACCCCTGCACAGTGATCAGAGTGATTTTGACGATTCGGACTGCGACCCTCATTTTATTGCTGGGTCAACAGGTAATGCTCCCCGTTTACTTCAAGGTGAAGCCACGAGACCTCCAAGTAGTTCTTCCTCAAGTAGCTCTTCTGCAAGTAGTTCCAGTTCATCTTCATCAAGTAGCTCAGATGATGAAGCAGAAAATAATTCAGACCACATTGCTTCTACTAGTGGATCAACAGGTCAAATAACTACAGAGGCAAATGCTTCAGAGGTACAGGAAATCGTACGAAGTAAGAAAAGGGTGAGAAATGAAAATAATTGGAAAAGTAAAATTGCAAAAACACTTCGAAACACAGGTAAGGACTACACATCAAGTGTTAAAAAACAAGTCCCAGCAAGGAAGATGGGTCCTTTGTGTGGAGATAAATGCCGATTAAATTGTCGAGCAAAAATAGATGAGACCTCAAGACATGACATTTTTGATGATTACTGGCGTCTGGGAGACTTGCAAAAACAAAGACAATTTATAATAGCTCATACTTCACAAATAAAACCAAAATATAGACACTCATCTACTCAAAATTTCCGAAAATTAAATACTGCATTTTATTTCGAGCTAAATCACACTAGCATTAGAGTTTGCGAAACATTTTTTATAAATACTCTCGCTATAAATGACAGACCGATTGCAACTGCATTATCAAAAAAATCAGATACTGGTTTTGTAGAGGGTGAATTACGCGGGAAACATAATAAATCATCGCAATGTGGATCCAGAGGTCTATGATAGCGTGAACATTTTTATAAATAGCGTACCACGAATTGAATCGCATTACCTTAAAGCCCAGACATCAAGAGAATACATTTCCTGTGATAAATCTTTAGCTGACTTATACAGGGATTACAAAGACATTCGTACAAAAGATAGCCTACCGTTTGCATCTCAATCTACTTTTAACCGTATTTTCAATAGAGATTTCAATATTTCATTCCACATACCAAAGAAAGATCAGTGTGATCTATGTGAAAGTTTTAACAATGCTGACGAAGAAGGGAAGCAGAAAATTATTCAAGCTTATGAAATTCATTTAAAAGAAAAAGAACTGGCCAGAAGGGAGAAAGAAAAAGACAAGACTAGGAACGATAACACAATTGTTGCTGTGTACGACTTACAGGCTGTCATGCCGGTACCAAAGGGCCAAATATCAGTTTTTTATTACAAAAGTAGAATTAATTGTTTTAACTTTACTGTAAGCGACTTACATGCTAAAGACGTTGAATGTTACTTCTGGAATGAAATCGAGGGAAAACGAGGTGCGACTGAAATAGGAACATTCATTTTAAATTATTTAGAAAAGATTACACAGAATAAACCAGAACCAGTCGATGTAATTTTCTATTCCGACAACTGCTGTGGACAACAAAAAAATAAGTACCTCTTATCAGCCTACGCATATGCAACACAAAAATATAACATAAGTAGTATCACCCACAAATTTTTGATTAGAGGTCACTCTCAAAATGAGGGTGATAACGTACACAGCGTTATTGAAAAACAAGTGAAGCGTTTCCTTAAATCAGGACCTATCTATGTCCCGCATCAATATGCCACCTTAATTCAAATTGCTAAAAAGACCGGACAATTACCTTACAAAGTTACTGACATGACCTACGATAAATTTGTTGATATTAAACTTCTTCAAGAGCAGTGGGGCAGTAATTTCAACGTCAACGAGGATCGATACCAATTGAAATGGCATGATATTAAGGTGCTCCGTGTTGAAAAGGAAAATCCTATCACTTTTTTTTCTATAAGAATTCTTATGAAGATGAAAATTACCATAAAGTTTATGTACGTAGTTCACGACGGTCTGGAAACCAATCGATAATATTTTCTATTGGTTTGTCGCCAGCATACACAAGCCAGATACCCTTAAATCAGAATAAAAAAGGGATATAAACGAACTGATTTATAAAAATATAATTCCGAGGTCCTATTATGAATCGTATTATCGAGATTTGATTGAGTAATTCGAACGACAAACTATTAGTTAGCACCTATCAGATATTATTTCAATTCGGTATTCTATGTTGCTTTGAAGCATTTACTTTTGTGATTTGTGATTTAAGACTGATAAATAAGTAATTAAAAGATTTTTGTTCTTGTTTTGTTTAAAAAGGATTATTTGGTTATTTAAATATAAGTTCAAAACGCTAATATAACATATTGAATTCACAAAGATTCATTGTGTGATTTTCGGATTTATAAGATCAGTGATGACTATTTGTAAAGTGACTGATTACTATTGCCTTAGAATGCATTTTTGTTGTTTGGTTTAAAAAGTATAATTTTTTATTTAATTAGGTATAAGTCCAAAATGTTTTCTTAACATAAGAATTTACAAAGATTAGTGATTATTTGTAAAATGACTGAACTAGAATTGCCTAAGAATAATAAATAAATAAGAAACTTTAATTAATCTAAAATACTTACTTCATAATGTTGATTTTCACTGTTGTAAGTGCCATAAATACGGTTTTTGTATTATAATTTTTATGGTTTCTTTTGACAAATACAATATTTGACTTCTATCTTGCTTTATTTATGCCCTAACTATAGTATCTAAAATAACAGATCTAATGAAAAAGTATGCTTACTCAAAATACCTAATCTAAAATCATTCAAATAAAATCAAAATAAATTGTAGGAAGTCAAAATTATATCACTTATAACTACACAACTAAAAATAATTCTTTTTTAATTTTTTATTTCTCACACAATACTGTATTAACTCGAAATTTGGAAATAACTTGATAACCCGCAATCTCAGAAATTACTCATAATTATTGAAACCCTTTAATATTATCCCTAATTTTAAAACAGTGTTCTCTTTTTTACAATCGTTTACAGGAAACGAGTAATCAGTTTTCCATCATTTCTGAAAAAAAGCTTCATTTTGTGTTCATACAGTCTTGTGTTAGCAGTGCGTATAATAAAAAGATTTCAATATTACTAATTAGGGTTCACACACTTAGTAAAAATGTGAGACGGAAGTGAACCAAAAAAAAACAAAGAAATGACAGTAACAGTTACGTTCTAAAACTAACATGCTAAAACATACAATCAGGCACTTCCCCTTATATTTTACATGTTTCAGTCTAAACATCGTCAGTAAAATTCACAATCATATTCATAATCTAAGATCACCTGAAGCCTCAATTGGCTTATTAAAGGCGAATGTGTCTGGCTGCCTGGCTGAATTTAAATTTAAACACATCAGCCCTATGACAGTTATTAAAGCTTTCCGGCAAATTAAAATCAAACTGACCGAAGATTCATGGGGAATGTCTATCAAAGTTTGTACATCTATACTTGAGTTTAATTTTTAATTTATGTGTAGACTAAGGAGTTTTCCCGGATTTAATGAAATGCAGTAAAGTCATACCTCTTTTCAAATCCGGGGACAGTAAAGATGCCAATAATTATAGACCTGTATCCGTGTTACCAGTTTTTAGTAAGGTTTTTGAAAAAGTAATGCTTAATCAAATGCTCTATCATTTTAACACCAACATAATCTTACATAATCAACAGTATGGTTTCACCAAGGGACGTTGTACAACTGACGCCGGTGTAACCCTATTAAAGCACATATTTGCTGCGTGGGAAGAGTCCCAAGACGCAATAGGAATTTTCTGTGATCTCTCCAAAGCTTTTGATTGCGTAAATCACAATACATTACTTTTGAAACTGGAGCATCACGGACTGGGTAAACTTGCACTTAGCCTGCTAAAATCTTATTTGAGCGATAGAAAACAACATGTTCAAATAAATGGTGTTAATTCACAGGGTTTGAATGTAAAAATGGGGGTTCCGCAAGGTTCAATATTGGGTCCTTTCCTTTTTCTAGTATATACAGCATGTTAGGTTAAACGAGGGACATATTGAGGGAAGGTATTCAGTATTCGATTCTCAATCCAAATAAGTAAAAAACCTATAACCTTAATTTTTGACATTATTGTCTAATTAAATACATTACTCATGGACACTGAGCGCGCAAGTAGGTGTCACGCGGCAAAACACGTGCCGGTCCTGAGCTCCGTGCGCAAACTCCGCCCCTTTCCTTTGTTATGTCCCCGATGCACCGACAGGGCACATCCCCGCGCATAAAATGAAAAAAAAAAAAGAAATGATTACACTAGAAAGGTCATTGACCCGCACACATGTTCTGCGATAAGCGCATGGCGCACACGTTGCGAAACTTAGGCGAAGTTTTTGGTATGGATCTATCTGTTATGTAGTAGTGTTTTCTTTTTGTTCATATGTTGATTAGTATCATGTAAGCATGGACTATTGCGGGTTTGAATAAGTCCCTCGTTTAAACTAACATACTGTATAAATGATCTACACTATTTGTTGAAACACCAACCTCAAAATATGGTGTTGTTTGCTGATGACACTTTTTAAGATAAATAGACGGGCCCAAAATCTAGATGACGTGAATGATGCCCTACTTCAGGTCCAAAATTGGTTCACAGCAAACAATTTGGTATTAAATGAAAAAAAAAACTAAATGCATAAGATTTTCATTACCGAATGTTAAAAGTAGTGATTGTGAGATAATATTGAATAAAGAGAAACTCGAATTCGTAGATAAAACGGTTTTCCTGGGGCTTACGCTTGATTCAAGGCTACAATGGGGTTCTCATTTAACATCTCTTGCGGGGCGCTTAAGTTCAGCAGCATATGCCATTAGAAAAATCCGTCAATTCACTGATGTAGATACCGCTAGACTGGTCTATTTTAGTTACTTCCATAGTATAATGTCTTACGGTATTTTGCTATGGGGACGGGCTGCTGATATTGAGTCTATATTTATTCTGCAGAAAATAGCCATCAGAGCCATATACAATCTTCGTAGGCGCGATTCTCTAAGGAAAATATTTAAGGATATTGGCATCATGACGGTTCATTGCCAATACATCTACGAAAACATAATGTACGTCAGAAAAAAGCTGCATCTTTTCGTTAAAAGAGGTGACAGACACAATTACAGTACTAGAAATAGGGACCAACTAGTTCAGCCTGGCTTTAGACTCGCTAAAGTAGACTCGACTTTCATGGGGTACTGTTTGAGATGCTATAATAAAATTCCACAAAGTACGAGTATTCTTGAACTGAATGAGACGAAATTTCAAACATGCATTAAACGCACACTATGTAAGCAAGCATATTACAAGTTGAGCGATTATATCACTGATAAAAATGCTTGGCTCAATGCTGGTCCTGCTCCACAAGGACAGGGGCTCAAAAATTGATAGCATTAAATGGTATTGTGGGAGCTGCTGAAGATTGTACAAACTTATCTTTGCATTGTATAGATTCAATGTTAGTATTATATAATCGCATAGCCTATATTGTGTGAGTACTATGTACTAGTAAGCTATCATTCACTGGAAACCTACGGCAGTTCTTGACTTGAATGTGCCCTGGCGGTTGAGAGTATGTCATGCCCTCTCAAATGTCTCGCTGATGGTGGCGCGTGTGTCGGACCATTTAGTTCCCTTCAAAATGGTTGAGCTGAATGGTGCTGATCCATGCGTCATGTTTGTGAACAGGCGCTGTCAGTTGTGACTGGTCATCTCTTAGTTGCCATGGCTTATTTGAATGAATTATTTTATTTTTACTATGGATACTTTTAACGTGCACATCTTGCTACATTGTTCACACATAATTTACCATCTCAACATGAATGATGTTACCAAGATTTTGTAAAAATAATTTGATTTAAAAGAGTGTCCATGGAGTTTCTTGCCCGTTCTTCTCCATAGAGATCTACGCTAGGGAATGGGCAACTACAGTACTTTCACAGTTTTTATGTCTTGTGACTGGGACTGTAGCTACATTTAATTTTCATCTTTGTTTCGACCATTCAAAAGTGCCTGTTATTGTCCTACTAGAAATAAATACTTTGATTTTGATTTTTTTTTGACCTAAATATAAGGCTAAAAGTGTCTTGGTGTTTTTTGTCTCCGACTAACCGTTTGTCGCAAAAACGGTGTGGAAGGGATCCATAGGATAGGTTAGGTTAGAACTGTGACCAAGTACTACACGCGAGCCGAGCGCGCGGAGCGAGCGGTGCCGCGGCAGCGGCCGGCGAGCGCTACCTCGAAATAAGTCGCGAAATTTTTCCAAGGTTTTTTTTTTCATAGTGCCCCCAAGACGACACTCTGACCTGAATTTCATTCATTTAGGTAAGACAAAAATCAGTGAAACGACCTTTAATCAAAAACAAAAAAATACTATAAATATCATTTTCTACCCACACATATTTTTTATTGCACTTGGTAAATGTTTCTTTCTGAGTATGAGTGAAAATATTATGGTAATTATGTTTAGGGATAAAAGCGTTATGATAAAAAACTTTTTTACAAAAAATAATTTTATTGGTATATATTTATATTTTTTAATAAAATAAAAATGGTTTTATTTTTTGTAAAAAAGTTTTTTTATCATAACGCTTTTATGTATGTTTGTTTCTATGTGGCGTTCTAGAGACCAAATGCGTAGGCCAATTTTGATAATTCTTACGTCAATCGATTCGTCTTAACCTTACGAATGTCACTAAAGACATGACAGTAATCAAAATTTACCACAGCGACATCCAGACGCCATTTGTCAAAATGAAAAAAAAAATCGATGAACTATGTCAAGTGGGGTGTCGTTGAATAGGTATTTTAAAATCATCTTTAGGTTGCTTTTATCATTTTTTATTTTAAATAACAGTTTAGGATAAATAAAGATTTAAAGTTGTTTAAGAAAACAATCATTTTCGCTAATTTTCTTACTTATTGATTAAAGTAACGGGAAGCACCAGCTTTCAAATAAAAAAAGAATCATCAAAACCGGTTCACCCAGTCGAAAGTTCTGAGGTAACAAATACAGACGAATTGAGAACCTCCTCTTTTTAGAAGTCGGTTGAAAACAGTAGGAGTTTCAATATATTACATGAATGATATTAGTAATTTCAATTTTCGGAAACATGAGTGTTATGAACATCGCCGGTAGCACTACAAATAGTATGAATGAAAACTTTAGGATGAAAAATTTTAGGAAGAGTGATCATTCGGAGTACAAATCGTTAGGAAGAACAATTTCGGGTAAAGAACTTTAGGTGAGCCAATATGGACCCGGTGGCGGAACGTGAGAGGGAGAGAGCCTCTCTTCCCAGCCGCCGCGGGAGAAGCACCGGGCGTCGGGGGCCACGTGGTGGCTACCGGCCACCATAGACGCGGGCCTGTGGACGGTTAGCTATGGGCTAGCTAGCCGTCCGTCCGTCTAATGACGACAGGCCGTGTCGACGGCGCGGCGCGTTCTTGTTCCACGCGCGCCTCAAAGAGATGTCAGTATAAGGGGAAGGGCCCGCAAGGACCGAAGCCTGCCGGGGTTGTGGGCCTGTTCGAAAGAGATACCGCGGCCCCGGAACATAAAAGGCGAGGAAGGAACATGGATGGGTTTTAGTCAGTAAAAGTCTGACACTCCCTCCCGCTCCGCCCAGAGTGAGAGAAGTCATTTAATGATTTCCCATCCGAAAAAAAGGGGGACCTAAGTTCTTGACAGTGAACTCACGTTCTAAGAGCATATACAAATTAGATTTGGTAGTAGCGCTATTTGTAAAAATATAAAAATCATCTACATAAAGCACTATTGTCAGTTCTTTGCCACATTTTTTCACATAAACACATGGTTCAGTTTTTGTTTGTACAAAACCATTTGCAGTCAAAACATCATTCACCTTTAAGTTCCACATTCTACTAGATTGCTTGAGACCATAAATACTTTTAACTAACATACATCTGTATGGCACATGATAAGACCAAAGTGGTCTTATCATGTGCAAAGCCTTCAGGCTGTTCCATGTAAATTAATTCATTAAGATTACTATTCAGAAAAGCTGTTTCAACATCCCAACGTTCTATATAAATTTAAATCATTTGCAAGAGAAAATAATAATCTAAGGGTAGAGTGTCTTACAACAGGCGAGAAAGTCTCATTGTAATCAATGCCTTCTTTTTGTGAAAATCCTCTAGCAACGAGACGTGCCATATGCTTACACTTACCTGAAGAATCATATTTCAATTTATACACCCATTTGCACTTGACAATATTGGTATCTTTAGGACGCTCTACCAACTTCCATACTTTAATAAAATTTAGCATGAGGGAATCGTATTCCCTTTGCATAGCCTCCTGCCAATCCATACTGTCAGGAGAGGACATAGCATGCTGGTAAGTCTGCGGTTCAGCTTCTTGATGAGCGTACATAGAGAAATCAAGGTCGTAGTCATTATACCTTATCGGAACTTTCCCACTAGTAGTACGTACGGGTCGCGGAGTGACGGACACGGGCAAAGTAGGTGCCTGACTAGCCACCGCTTCTTCCCCTAAATCTGACTGCTCGAGGAGCTGGTTGTCAGCGCTGCTGTCGCTGTCGCCGCGAGGAGTGCGCGCTGCGGAGCTCACGCAGCTCGAGTCCCTCTCGTCGCCAGTGCAGTACTCGACATCTGTACCAGGAGCTGAAATTACAGAAAAAACTCCTTGAGAATCTAAATCCTGCTTATCTGACCCTTCAGATGAGCCATCATTATTATTGATATCAACATTTCATTATTAACTAATTGACTATTATCATTGCATTGAAATTGAATATCATCATCATTACTGTGAATGTCAAAATTGTAAAAATAATTATTATTCAATAAATGAATATTTTTCTTAATAACATTATCACAGTCTTTGTAAAACTTATTTTCTAAAAATATGACATCTCTCGACATAGTTATCTTCCTCGGATCTGAGGGGTCTGCCAGTCTGTACCCCTTCGTACACTCGCTATAGCCAACAAAGATGTGCATCTTGGATTTGGCTTCCAACTTAGTCCTCTTTTGGGGAGGAACACGAGAGTAGGTAATGCATCCAAACACCCGGAGGTGACCAAGATCTATCCTAGAGCCGGTCCATACCTCTTCAGGAATACCTCCTGCCAGAGCAGACGGGATCTGTTCTTCAAATATACTGCAGTCATTACTACCTCTCCCCAATACTGCTGACAGAGACCTGAGTTCTGTAGCATACACCTTGCCTTTTCCTTTTCCATAATCTTTCAGACACTCCATTCTGTTGAGGACAGTAGGGTACAGTAACCTGGTGAACTATACCTTCACTCTTAAGGTACGTAGAGAACCTTTCATTGCAGTACTCCTTCCCTCCTTCAGACCGAAGACACTTGATTGGCAAACCGGTTTGCTTTTCGACAAGAGCTTTAAACGTAAGAAAAAGGGACATTACCTCTGACTTATTCTTCATTAAATAGGCATAGGTCTTCCTAGTGACGTCGTCCGTAAATGCAACAAGGTAACGAGCTCCACCCCAACTGCAAACAAACATGGGCCCACAAACGTCCGAATGTATTCAGAGCTCTAGTGGCTGTGAAGTACGCTTCGCCTCACGAACGGGGATTGGCCTGGCTGCCTGCTTCCCCTCGAGACATGGCACACACACCTCAAGTTCCCCTTGGAACATAATACTATTGTTATCTCGCAGAGCACACATACCTCCATATCCCAAATGTCCCAGTCTGCTGTGCCACACACTTACAGCAGGCACTGCAGTCTCCTTTGCGCACGATGCCCTCTGCAATTCATTCTGCAGAGGTGCCGAATGCACAGTCTTGTTCTGAACCTGTGGAGAAGTCTCGTTACAACTGGAAATAACCCATTTAGCCTATAGACCCCATTTACTTTCTTGCCATTTGCAATACACTTGCCCCTTGAATTAAAAATATTACACTCTGTTTTATCAAAAACTACTTGGTGACCCTTCTCTGTTATTTTTGTAACTGATAATAAATTTGTGGATAAGAGTGGCTCATACATTATATCAGAAATATTACATTTAACTTTTTTATTTAACAATAAAGTGATATTACCTCTACCAACACAGTCAATCTTATTATTATTTGCAACACACACTTGTCCTACACTTTGTCTAAAGTCTTTTAAATGTTTTTTGTCGTTCATCATAATGTGATGAGCAACCAGAATCAACTATCCAGTCAGATGTGGCGCAGAAAACTGTCTCCGTCACTGCCAAGGTTTGTGATTCTCGTTTTTTCTTTTTATTTTGCTCATCACGTCTTCTTTTAAAACATTTAGACTTGATGTGTCCAGGGCCTCGATTCTGCTATTACAATAGTGTCAGAGTATTCGATCATTGATTTCATAATGATCAAGTTCTGTCAAATTTAGACAAGTTTGTTAATTCTACTATCATAATGGCGCCATTATGACTTCTCAATGAACAACCACTGACACTCCATTGAAAGAAATGTCATGGAATATTAATCTCGTACATGAAATCTGGCATGAATAAATGTTCGCAATTAGTAGTAGATTTCGAAAACCATTTGTATTAAGGATTGTAATACGACAATGCCATTAAAACACAATTTTATTACGAGACCAATGACCGACTATTGTGAATTTAGCAGATTACGAACTTTAAGCAAAATGACAATGGGATGAGAATGGAATCGTGTTGGAGTGACGAATTTATTAAAATTGCAGAATTAGGCCCCAGGACGATTGCAATAGTAGCAGACTTTCTATCATAATCATCATTTATTGCATTCATGTAGTTTACAAGTTGTTACAAAGTATATAGGTTTCATACATGAACCCTGCTAGGGCACAGCAATATAAATAGTTTAAAGTGTCACAACAATGTCCAACATTTGTAATTTAAATAAGTATCTGTCATAACATAATAAATAGTGGAAGAACAATGTCATCATTTACATTCACAAATTAAAATTAAAAATAAAATAAAAACAAAATAAAAAATTCAAACAAAGCAAAATAGCGATAATAATAATCAATAAATAACATAACATAAGTAGGTCAAATTTGTAGGTAATGTGAGTATTGTGTGTAGGTACGAATTTCAATGTCAAAATTTACTTATCGTCAAAGAATTCCTTTAGAGTATAATACGATTTTAATATAAGGTATTTTTAGAGACTGTTTTTAAATTTATTTTCGTATTCTATGTCCTTAATTGAATTTGGAAGCTTGTTATAAATTTTCACGCACATGGCTAAAGGTCCTGAATGGAACATAATTAATTTTGAGCTTGGTAAAGCCAATTCATGTTTGTTATGGCGTCTAACACTGCGATGTTGTGGGCGATGGTCCTTAGTGAGTGGGAACAGTGACTGGTGTTTTATTACGGATTTACTTACTTCAAAAATGTAGATACCAGTTAGTGTAAGGACTTTGTATTTAACAAAAAATGGCTTGCAGCTTTCTGTGTTATCTAATATTGGCAAGAATTCGCATACATGCATTCTTAGTAGCAAATGCCATATTGCTGTCGCCGGTAACTCCACTTGTTGTTATTTTCCGATGTTCTTCTTGTAGAAGTCGAGATTGAACCATCTCGCTTGTCAATGTAGTGCGAAAAGCACACGCCGGTACAGGCCTTTGTCATCTAACACTTTTTCTAACTTTTGCCATGCTTCTTTCGCCGTTGTGGCATTCCGGACATATTGAATTAAATATGAACTTACTGCTAGGCATATTCTTGCTAAAGCTCGTTGGTCGCGGGCAACATCAGCATCTGTGCCTTCAATCACGCCCCACAATCCTTCAAGTATGAGTAGCATACGCATCGTAAATTTTCACGACGTGTAGTTCGATACACCGGTCAGTTTTTCAACGTGGTGGTATCCATACATGACAGGCTGTCCACCGGGAGCAGGTCCAGCCGTCGCCATCGTATTCTGTTGATTCGGCATCGCTTGGTTTCACTTGTCAGACATATATACCACGCAGCAGGTCTTTCACATAACTGGGCCCATAGCCTATAATCATGGCATTATCGAGGCGGTGTTAGTATTCAGCGTAAAGATGAAAAACACTCAGCTGCGGTTGGTATTTGGCTTTATATTTAGTCCACAAAATATCAGCAAAATACAGGATTAATTTATAAAAAACTTGAGAGGTGTCAAGGGACACCCGGATGGAACGAAGTTCTGGCTTGCTATAAGAGAGAGAGAGACAGACAGAGAAACATGCGACGCCGCACAGCTTACAATAGCTTACTTAAGGAACTTCAATATTTCATCGGCGCCATCTTGGATTTTCATTTTGACCTCATTTTCATCATCAGCGACCCCAAAAACCACGAAAACGACACCCATGAAGAGAAAACCGAAATTTTTCGTCGGCGCCATCTTTGATTTTCATTTTGACCTCTTTTTTATTATCAGCGACCCCAAAAACCACGAAAACGACACCCATGAAGAGAAAACCGAAATTTTTCGTCGGCGCCATATTTGATTTTCATTTTGACCTCTTTTTTATTATCAGCGACCCCTATAACCACGAAAACGACACCCATGACGAAAAAAATGAAATTTTTCATCGGCGCCATCTTGGATTATCATTTTGACCTCATTTTCATCATCAGCGACCCCAAAAACCACGAAAACGACACCCATGAAGAGAAAACCGAAATTTTTCGTCGGCGCCATATTTGATTTTCATTTTGACCTCTTTTTTATTATCAGCGACCCCTATAACCACGAAAACGACACCCATGACAAAAAAAATGAAATTTTTCATCGGCGCCATCTTGGATTATCATTTTGACCTCATTTTCAGTATCAGCGACCCCAAAAAACACGAAAACGACACCCATGACGAAAAAACTGAAATTTTTCATCGGCGCCATCTTGGATTTTCATTTTGACCTCATTTTCATTATCAGCGACCCCAAAAACCACGAAAACGACACCCATGAAGAAAAAACCGAAATTTTTCGTCGGCGCCATCTTTGATTTTCATTTTGACCTTTTTTTTATTATCAGCGACCCCTAAAACCACGAAAACGACACCCATGACGAAAAAACTCAATTTTTTCATCGGTGCCAACATAATTTCATCGTGATGGGAAGCCCAGCCTGAATATTCAGTCTGCGTTTGGTCCTCGAGCCGACAACAAGCGGAAAAATAAAATACATAAATAATTATAATGGGGATGCACACTGTGGAACTAATGGCGCTAGCATAGCTGGTTCCAAGCATCGTCATTGGTTAAAAACCAAGGAATGTCATTTCATATTTTAAAATACCTTAACCTCATTGGTCAGATTGAGACCAGGTGGCGCCATCTACAATTAGCTTTTAACGTTCCTCCCCATTGCTTATGTTGATAAAAAATGGTTACAAAGAAGGTCTAACATCAAATGTATACAACCTACAACTCCTAGTTACTGTAATATATTAAAAAGAAAACTAGCTTGTCAAAAAGTGTCGTAACAACTTTTCGTAAGAATTTTTTCCGTCTGGCCCCCTTTCACAACGCGCGATAAGGAACTTCGTTCCAATAAAAAGATTTCAATATTACTAATTAGGGTTCACAAACAGAGTAAAACGAGAGACGGAAGTGAACAAAAAAAACAAAGAAATGACAGTAACAGTTACGTTCTAAAACTAACATGCTAAAACATACAATCCGACACCCACAATGGGCCTTATCCAAAGGCTTAAAGTCATCCAAAGGGCAATGGAGAAGGCTATGCTCGGAGTTTACTTGCGTGATCGAATCAGAAATAAAGACATCCGCAAGAGAACCAAGGTCACCGACGTAGCCCAGAGAATTGCCAAACTTAAGTTGCAGTGGGCAGGGCACATTGCTCGCAGAACGGATGGCCAATGGGGCCGAAAAGTTGTGGAGTGGCGACCGCGAACCGGAAAACGATGCGTTGGGAGACCTCCCACTAGGTGGACCGATGACCTGGTGAAGGTTGCGGGAATCTATTGGATGCGAGTCGCACGGGACCGGTCGATGTGGCGATGTCTTTCGGCTGAAATGATAATGGTGAACTAGCCCTTAGCTGATTAATTATAATTCTAATCTTACAAAAACATCGTCAAGTACTTGAACAGGCGGCGTTGTATCTAAACACCTAAAAGAGCTATTTCATTTCATATACAACGTAGGTGCACATTAACGTATGCCTTCTTTTTAGGTTAAAGTACCGACCCATACAGACTGGGAAAAATAAAATAGTTATCTGATCTATATAATACTAAGTAAGCACAGACCCTAAGTTTATTTGAAACGTCATTAGTTCCCAAAATATTTTATAAATTATATTAGAGAGGCAACCGTAGGTAATAATTAGAGCTCAGCGGCCTGAATAACACTTATTGTGTTTATTCTGCAAATATGACAAGTCATAGGGTCAACCAAATAACACCGCCAGCCACCCGGCAAAACCAATGTATCAAAAGGCTCATTTTCTACTTGTATGGTTTCTTCGATATTATAAATTCCTCCGAAACTCCGGTTTTGTTTACAAAAATAACTTTTGTTGGAGTTAATATGATAAATGCAGACCCTTAAAAACAAAGTTACATTTTGACGCAGCATGGTACGGGATTCCATAAATCGATGAGCATTCTCCTTTGAAGCAGAAAGTGCTGTCATGTCATTTATACAGTTATTTACAACACGTTGGACTGCTGCATGTTATATAGTGTATTATCTATGACTGCTGCCAACTGGCATTGTTGGTTTCACGAAACAGTTCAACGGAATTCAATTGCATGCATAAGTACTTGAATGCATTTCAGAAGAGGGTGTAGTAACATCAGGTTACATAAGTACAAAAAAATGTAAATGAATACCTGACTCTGGAAAAGTTATCATGTGACAGGAAACATGGCTAGAACGAACACTGATACACATAATCTAAAATTGACTAAGACCCATTTATTTTGAAATGAAATAATGACTTTTAGAGAGCAAATCTTAACACAACCGTTGACCAATAACACCAATTAGTTTATTTTGTATTTTGACATGATACTCCTAACATAAACGATAACATTACTAATAGGTCACTACTCGATATGATTGTTTGCGGAAACCGAGCCAAGGGCGATATCACATTTCACGTAATGGATGGGTTCCATTTTTGATTTTCAGATGGGAAATCATCTTAACCCCTCCCGCTCTGGGAGGAGCGGAAGGGAGTGGCAGACTTTTGTTAACTAAAACCACCCATGTTCCTTCTTAGCCCTTTGTGTTCCAGCGCCGCGGTATCTCCTTCGAATAGTCCCCGGCAGGCAAGGCCTTTGCGGCCCTTCCTTGTTTTGCTGAGATCTCTTTGAGGCGCGCGTGGAACACGAACGCGCCGACGTCATATGACGGACGGACGGCGAGCTAGCCCATTGCTCACCATCCACAGGTCCGCGCCTAAGGTGCCCGGGGACCACCGCTGGGATACAGGCCTCCTCTCTAAGACTAAGAGAGGTTCTAAGAGAGGCTTCGCAATATTATTGTTAAACCTCATAAGATACCTAGTACGTACGGGTGCACGCTGAATGCCTTCTAGTTTTAACAAAGTAGAAGGCATTCAGCGTATACCCGTAGTACAAATGCTCTCTCACAAACACCCTCATCTCAGTAGGGACTGTAACAAAGAACAAAACATTATTTATTCTAATGTTATCATCATCATCACCTCAGCCGAAAGACGTCCACTGCTGGACATAGGCCTCCCCCAAGTGTCGCCACATTGACCGGTCCCTTGCGACTCGCATCCACCGGATTCCCGTAACCTTCAAGGTCATCGGAAAAGAAAAGAGTATTTACTTATAAGGTTTTATTTTAGTAGAGATAAATATTTTAATTAGGAATCACGTGGATGTCATGAAGATAGTAAGAGCAGCCTATATCAGCACCCTCCAGAGACCATCAAAGGCGATAAAATCAGTAAACCGTATTACGTACGACGCGAAGCCTGACCGAGTAATTTGGTTCAATGGTGACAGTCCTTTTTATTTTCTACTGACAAAATCAATACAGGCTAAACCAGTAGATCAATGGACATCATTTCTTTTTTTTATAATAATTTTAAAAAGTCGGTTCTTTTTTTATAGTAATTTTAAATAGTCGGTTCTGGATATGACCTCGTGTGGGCTGGAATATGCAAAAGTGAGAGAATCTCATAAAAACTATTCTCTGAGGAAAACGTAAAGAAAAACTTTAGTTTTCCATGGCAGGGAGCTGATTCAAGTCTCTAATTTCAGCCGAAGCCGTGCAATAAATTCAGAAACGTCTGTGGTACACTGACAGTAGGCTCAAAGAACTTGCAGGCTGTACCTAGTACTTAGGTACACTTGCTACTGTTCGGCTTCTCCGAGCATTGCCGAGGTTTACCGGGGTGCGCGGCTAGCGGCTCGATACGCGCCGGCTCCTCCTTGCGCGGTACATGCACCCTTCAGTCGCTCTCGCCAGTCCACGCTTACCAACATACTGGTCTGCATACATTCCGCGCATCTTTTGTTATTGCTAACAAACTTTTTTTACAACGTTAAAGCTGTGTTTATTGTGAAGACTTCCCGAAACTTTACACACGTTACACTCTACAAACTCATCATAACCTTAGTGAATCCCGCCGACTAGTTCATGGCAGGTTCAGGCAGATCTTACGCCCAGCAAGACCCACGGCAACGCTAGGGTCCAGTCCAGTTCAGCTGACGGTGGAACTGTTCCACTAGGTCGTTACAAGCCAGGTCTGCGTGTGCTCGAATACGGCTATCTTAGAAAGATATTGCAATAAGGCCATTACAAAACGCCTGTTATCCGAACGGCTAGGCAGAGGTGTCCCTAACACTTCAAACCTTTCGACGGTTATGTTAAAGTCCCAAGTAATAGGGGCAAGCCTATTGCCAGCAACCGGATACAGACTACAGATCTAGACTGCGTGGCTGCCACTGAGAAACTTCTGAAGGAAAACCCAAAAACACACACGTTGCCTAACTCGGGAACTGGACAAGAAATCTGTAAGATCAAGTGAGCTGTACAGTACACTTCAAACAAACTTATATGTGCAGTTGGGTAAACTCAGAGCTAAAATCAATGTACCTGGGGCCTAATTCTGCTATTTTAATAAATTCGTCACTCCAACACGATTACATTCTTTAAATCAATCAATCAAATCAAAGCATTTATTTCAAGTAGGCCAGTTACAGGCACTTTTGAATTGTCGAAACAAAAATGAACATTTAATGTTGCTACAGTCCCAGTCACAAGACATAAAAACTGTGAAAGTACTGTAGTTGCCCATTCCCTAGCGTAGATCTCTATGGAGAAGAACGGGCAAGAAACTCCATGGACACTCTTTTAAATCAAAATATTGTTACAAAATCTTGGTTACATCATTCATGTTGAGATGGTATATTATGTGAGAACAATGTAGCAAGATGTGCACGTTAAAAGTGTCCATAGCAAAACAAAAATAAAATACAACTCAAAAACAAAATAATTAATTCAAATAAACCATGGCGACTAAGAGATGACCAGTCACAACTGACAGCGCCCGTTCACGCACATGACGCATGGATCAGCACCATTCAGCTCAACCATTTTGAAGGGAACTAAATGGTCCGACACACGCGCCACCATCAGCGAGACATTTGAGTGAGCATGACATACTCTCAACCGCCAGGGCACATTCAAGTCAAGAACTGCCGTAGGTTTCCAGTGAATGATAGCTTACTAGTACATAGTACTCACACAATATGGGCTATGCGATTATATAATACTAACATTGAATCTATACAATGCAAGGATAGTTAAGTACAATCTTCAGCAGCTCCAACTATACCATTTAATGCTATCAATTTTAGCGCCCCTGTCCATGTGGAGCAGGACCAGCATTAAGCCAAGCATTTTTATCAGCGATATAATCGCTCAACTTGTAATATGCTTTTTTACATAGTGTGCGTTTAATGCATGTTTTAAATTTCGTCTCATTCAGTTCAAGAATACTTTGTGGAATTTTATTATAGCATCTCAAACAGTACCCCATGAAAGATGAGTCTACTTTAGCGAGTCTAAAGCCTGGCTAAACTAATTGGTCCCTATTTCTAGTACTGTAATTATGTCTGTCACCTCTTTTACCAAAAAGATGCAATTTTTTTCTAACGTACATTATGTTTTCGTAGATGTATTGACAATGTACCGTCATAATGCCAATATCCTTAAACAGTTCCCTTAGAGAATCGCGCCTACGAAGATTATATATAGCTCTGATGGCTCTTTTCTGCAGAATAAATATAGACTCAATATCTGCAGCCCGTCCCCATAGCAAAATACCGTAAGACATTATACTATGGAAGTAACTAAAATAGACCAGTCTAGCGGTATCTACATCAGTAAATTGACGGATTTTTCTAATGGCATATGCTGCTGAACTTAGCCGCCCCGCAAGAGATGTTAAATGAGAACCCCATTGTAGCCTTGAATCAAGCGTAAGCCCCAGGAAAACCGTTTTATCTACGAATTCAAGTTTCTCATTATTCAATAATATATCACAATCACTACCCTTAACATTCGGTAAAGCAAATCTTATGCATTTGGTTTTTTTTTTCATTTAATACCAAATTGTTTGCTGTGAACCAATTTTGGACCTGAAGTAGGGCATTATTCACGTCATCTAAATTTTGTGCCCGTCTGTTTATCTTAAAAATTAAGGAAGTGTCATCAGCAAATAACACCATATTTTGAGGTTGGTTTTTCAATAAATAGGGTAGATCATTTATATATAATAGAAAGAGGAAAGGACCCAATATTGAGCCTTGCGGAACCCCCATTTTTATTTTTAAACCCTGTGAATTAACACCATTTATCTGAACATGTTGTTGTCTATCATTCAAATATGATCTTACCAAACTAAGTGCAAGTTTACCCAGTCCGTAATGCTCAAGTTTCAAAAGTAATGTGTCGTGATTTACGCAATCAAATGCTTTGGAGAGGTCACAAAAAATTCCTATGGCATCTTGGGACTCTTCCCACGCAGTAAATATGTGCTTTAATAAGGTTACACCGGCGTCAGTTGTACAACGTCCCTTGGTGAAACCATACTGTTGATCATGTAAGATTCTGTTGGTGTTAAAATGATAGAGCATTTGTACAAGCATTACTTTTTCAAAAACCTTGCTAAAAACTGGCAACACGGATACAGGTCTATAATTGTTAGTATCTTTACTGTCCCCGGATTTGAAAAGAGGTATGACTTTACTGTATTTCATTAAATCAGGGAAAACTCCTTGGTCTACACATAGATAAAGCTAAGTATGGGGCTATTGTTTCAAGTATGGATGTACAAACTTTGATAGACATTCCCCATAGATCTTAGGTCAGTTTGATTTTTATTTGCCGGAAAGCTTTAATAACCATAGGGTTAATGTGTTTAAATTTAAATTCAGCCAGGCAGCCAGGCACATTCGCCTTTAATAAACCCATTGAGACTTCAGGAGAGGAATTTAGAGCCTCCGTAGTTTTTAATGGTATTTCAGTAAAGAAATTTACAAATTCTTGAGCTACTTCCTGATTAGAGCTTTTAGGACCACTTGCTGTATCTAATGTGTAGCTAGTGTTACGTATTTTCTTCCTGTTAGTCTCGTTATTTATGACTTTCCAAACTGTCTTTATTTTATTTTTTGCTGTTTTGATCTTGTTGCTAATGTGCAGGGCTTTAGCAACCTTGCATGTATTTCTAAAAATTTTTGAATACTTAGCAACATACTTGTTAAAAGTTTCAGTGTTAATAAAAGGCTTAAGGCCATAAAGCTCAAATAGTCTTTCCCTACTTTTTCTGATGCCTCTAGTTGCCCAATCGCTAAATATGAATTTAGGGCAAATACTTTTTGTCTTCTTTTCATTTCAAAAGTTTTGTTGAATTCCGTGTGAACTATTGAAAAGAAACGATTATAAAATTGATTTATATTAATATCGTCATGGCTCATAACACTTAACTTGTTCTGTAGGGAAATATTAAACCTATTTAATTTGCTAGCTTTAAGTTATAGGTCTAAATTTAATCTGTACTTTTTGCAATGGTGCATTACACCTATAAGTTACAGTTTGTCCGCAATTTACTATGGCTTTATCTAAGTAATCACAATCACAGATAACATTATCTATACAAGTAGCAGAAGATGTTGTGATTCTAGTAGGTTCAGTAAAAACGTTAGTCAGGTCAAATGACTTAAAAAGATTTAATAACCGACCGCTATTTGAATTTTCTTCTAAAATATTGATATTGAAATCACCACAAATTATTGTACATTTATTACTGGCTGCAAGTTTTGCCAGGACATCTTCCATTATTGATTCAAATATGGAAAAGTTTTGATAGTTTAGGGGTCTGTACACACACACAATTACATGCTTATCTAGCTCAACACAGGACAGTTCGACGCAATGTTCAACTGAGAGACCTACTATGTCATTACGTTGCTTATATTTAAAACTATTTTTAATTAATATTAGGGAACCTCCACGAAGTATAGTTTTACGGTTAAAGCAGCTACCCACCATATAGTTCTCATAATTAATAAGCATTTGGTAATTAATCCTTTAGCCAATGTTCAGTAAAACAAATGATGTCAAACTTACTTTTTTCTAAAAACAATTCAATTTCTAATAATTTGCAAGACATTCCTTGGATATTTTGGTGGAATAATTTTAGGGTGTTCTGCTGAGGCCCTTTTTTATTAACTAATTGAGTGCAAGAATTAATAGTACCTTCTGTTGTCTCACTTTCTAGTTTAAATTTATATTAATATTTGGAGTGAGGCCGGAGACTCCCATGCCATCCTCAGACAACAAGGCCCTATCTGTAATAGACCCTAATTAAGGATTCACCATGGTGACAGATGGATCCTCCTCATTGCAATATTTGTAAACATTTATAGCACTACTGCTATATTCATTTAAAGTCACCTGTACATTAGTAGAATTACTAATAATCGCAATGTTAATAATGGAACTAAACTTAGACATACTATTTATGTCTGTGTGAATATTAAAAGCTAATAGCGAAGCTATTTTGTGTCTACATCTAATAGGTAGATACACCTTACCCCGTGTCGACTTAAGTTTACCAACAATAGTGTTGATATATATATACAAGTCTGTTACTATAGTGACCTGCCAGAAAATGTACATGGTTATTTAACATATGTATATAATTGTTTTTTCTATTACCCAATTTTTCAAAATAGGGAAAAGCACACAATATGATTTTACTACAGTTTAGCTTTAACAACTCTGATACACATTCAGTGATATCTTCCTTTTTAATCTTAGAACTATTACCCATACATATAGTTATGGTGGTATTAGGATTACAAACAGTTTTTGTTGCAGATGCCATAACCTGTTTGTAGGTCGACCCTGGCATACAATAATTTTGAGTACAATAACTCAGGCTATTACTGATTAATTTCCCAAGCCCTCTACCTATACTATCAGAGAACATAACTGAAAGATTAGATTAGATTCCCATCCCATTGTCATTTTGCTTAAAGTTCGTAACTAATCTGCTAGATTCAAAATGGTCGATCATTGGTGGGTCAATTGTGTTTTAATGACACTATCGTATTGCCATTAATATTAAACCCTAAATACAAATGGTTTTCAAAATCTACTACATATGCGATGATTCATTCATGCCAGATTTCATTTATAATATATTTTTACACATTTGTCAATATGTACGAGATTACCATTCTATGACATTTCTTTCAATGGAGTGTCAGTGCTTGACCATTAGAAAGTCATACTGGTGCCATTATATTAGTAAATTACCAAACTTCAAACACTGTTTTAAGCTTTTATGGTTCGGATCTCCTACGTGACAATATAAGTTTATTACCAATCTTGTCAAAACTTGAAAGAACTTGACCATTATGGAATCAATGATAGACTATTTTGACACTATTATAACAGGTATTTATGCTTGATAAACATAGTCATAATTTACTCCATCACGTGTGCCCAGTGTGGTTTGGATGATGCTAAACTTAACAGAATTTTTGATTCTAAGACACGCCGTTTTACTCACGTTGTTCCTTCAACGTTTTGGCAGCAGTGTTAATGAAATAACGTGCACAGTGTAATATGCTGACTCCCATTTTTTACATTGTTGGATTCTTAAATTGCGTTATTTCCCAGTAAGCTAGTACTTCTCTTTAGCGTGGTTAAATCACAAACAACAGTATCTATGTACCTACGTGTGCTACAGTATAATTTCCTGTTTTTAGGCATTATTTTTTCTTTCTAGTGCCGAAGTGTTGCAATAGACAAAAAGAGATTTGTCCAAACATAAATATTTTAGTGTCTTTGGATTTGTCACTTTAAATCAGCTTATCGTGGTCTTTCATACAGACAACATTTCATATTAAGGACCCTAGCATTGATGACCCACTTCATCCCCCATTTTCGGCATTCGGTCTATGTCTACAAAAGCTCTTCCTTTAATGCTGCCATGACGTTGGCAGTTTGTATATTTATACACGGTCCCGCAGTTCTAAAGACCGCGACCCATCTGGTTAACATCTTAAATTTGCATGGGACTCATAAAAAGGGTCACTCATCAATTCAAACAACAACATTATAAAAATCACAGTCGTTTATTTAATAATAAATACTGGTAATTAGGATAGACATAGAGATTTACGAAAAAATCTTTAGCGTAATGAAAGGTACTTTAAAATACTAATTAAATACCTAAGAATGTTGAGTACATACAAGTTGATATCGCCTACGCGTGATGTTATAAATGAATCATAAACTAACGTATGAAAAATCACTAATTAAGGAACTTAAAAATTAAGTCATGGGCCCGATTTCCTATAAAACCTTAACGACTATCCCCTATGGGTACGTATAAACAATCTATACTTTATCTGCATACTAAAAAGCTAAAGTATTTCGAAAACTATTTTATTATTATAACTACGAACTTGCTATCAGAATCCGTGATGATCAAAAAATTTTGGAATAGAATCGGACTTAAGACCGTTGAGCTAATGGGGCATACCCCATTAAGTACATCCCTAATATTAAAGCATAGCTAGCTGTGACAACACGTTTATATTAAAAAACAAACTCCCATAAACTCTACGAGCCTGAACACCTCATCAGCAAACACACGAAGCTCAAACCAACTTAAAACATAATAAGTTATCCTTAGGAATGATTCATTAATATCCTTTTGGTACACATACACCCTACGGAACCACGCAAAGATTCACTTAACTCCGATTCCATCAAAATCGACAAATTGAAAGAAAGAGTCATCGCCAACGAAGCTGATCGTCCTGATCGTTTTGTGCATACGCCTACTGCATCATCTTCAATTTAAACCTTAAGACTAAGTAAGAGATTACTCTAATGAAGACGAAGAGTGCGCATAGTGCGCCGACATCGATCCAGAAATTGGCCTTGTCCATAGTCATTTCCTTCAGGAACAAATTAGGGTTCCTGAAGTGGCAGTAGGCTTCGGAGCAGTGAAGTTTTTCTCTTCCAAAGCCGTAGACTGACAACATGGCGCCTTCGAATCCGTATCGAACGTAGCTGAGGTAAGTAAGCCATTGCAGGTAGCTGGGTATTGCGTTGAAGTTAACAAAGAATCCTGAGAAGAGAACTACAGGGATTGTAGTAACAGGTCCCAGGTAGACCCCGGTCTCGATTTTCATAGCAGCCCCGATGAGCAAGCCGAGGGATTGCGCCACCAGGGCCGTGAGGATGTTGATGGTCGTGAACATGAGGACCCGATCCGTCTGCATCGGCTGGCCTGTCATGAAGTACACTATCATCACGTAGACGCCGCTGAAGACAATCTGGAAAAGAAGTATAAAGATTATAGTTACCTGTATTTTAATCTAGTAACGTAAATATAAGATGACGTAAACGTAGGTAATAATGTTATACAGATAATATGTATGCACTAAAAATAAAATACGGACTCGGTACTTAATAGTGTAGTTAATCTAGATTAGATGATGAGACATCCTTTATGATTTGTTGGATCGGAGATAATAAACATCTGTACTAATAAATCTTTTGTTTTTAAGGAAAATGTCGGTAGCTACAGGTGTTAATTTAAATACCTTGTTTTAGCTACTTTATCAACAAAGGAAGATGTTCTTATAAATTGTGTCGATTTCATTGTTGACTCAGTATTTGACATTGACCGGCTCGTGTCAATATTAAACTTCCAATTGTAGCTTGATTGCAGTCAAGTACCTAATAAATACAGCAGCGGTGTACTTATGATCAATTGAGGCCATGTCAGAATCGAACGGACAAATATTATTGGTCATAAAGCATTTCAGTTAAAGTTCATTTACTACAATTGTATCTCTGTTGATAACGATGTTGTGTGCCTAGTACAAATTTAACTTTCTGACGTGAATGCTGACCATGAGTTCCTGTTTGATTAGAAAGTTGGTCTGTGAATTTGCCACAATATCTACAAAAGATCTAGTTTTAGCCTAAAACTTTCCGGGCTAGTTTGACGAGGACTTATAGCGTTTTGATTAAAAAAGTGCATTTTGCACCTAAATGACGTCACAGTGCTAGCAAAACCATCATGGTTATTTAATAACGATCATCTTCTCATTTTTTTACCGTTCTTAACTCATGTTACTTAAGGTTGGCGCAACACATTATTTTCTTCCATACTTTGACTATGATGTTTATCACTTATTTCGTAATTACCTGAAACGGTAGATCTGCCATAGTTTTAGCGAAGTAGAAGGCTTTCAGCGAGTACCAGTAGTTCAAATGCTCTCTCACAAACACGCTCATCTCAGTAGGGACTGTAACCAAGAATAAAACAAAATCGTTATAGTAACACATTTTGAATATTTTGTGGTAATGGGTGTTCACCAAGGGACTGTGTGTGCACTGCAACGATTTATTGGCTGTGCTAAGATTCATCCAAAATTTCTCAGTCGATTGGAGTCTCAGGATATTTACACAGAAACGGATGTTTTATTAAATCTCGCAATAATGTATAAACAATAAATAACAATAACGCTATTCAAAGCAATGCTCATAATAGTAGAATACTCACATGTAAGAATAGTAGGCATCATAGCAGTAAACATAGTGAACATCACAGTAAAGAATATACATCCAGCATTGCTCATCACTTTCGCGGCATCCCTCCCAATATCATAGTACAGGAACCCAATCAGCAGCCCAACCACCGTATGAGAACAGAGCCTTAAATGCGTCAACATTTGATCTCGCAAAATGCTTCTAAAGGTACGTTTCAATAAGATCCAGAATTGCTTCCACCCTGATGTGGGGAAGCCGGTCTTGATGGGTTTCTTCGTGAAGCTTTCACTGGAATCGAGGAGTGATGTGGTGCAGGTAACTGGTGCGAGGTTTGTGGCGTTGGGTAATGCGATTTGCTTTTCTGTGTTGAGGACTGGTTCGGACATGTCTATCACAGTGCAGGTTGGTTTATCTGGAATCGAGAAAATAAATATGATTGTCTGTCATCTGTATCGTGTGGTTAATGCCTACCCTGGTGTCAGAGTTTTTATGTTGCCCATGAACCTCTGACTTTGTTATACATGCCGTCAAGAAATATCTGACAGGCGTGCTAGTTTAGAGTGAAGTAGAGTGATGCATGAAATTGTTTAAGTCCAATTCCGTCATACAATTTTTCGCTGGTAACAAATTCTCCTCTGAAACTCTATTGTACTAGGTTGGTTCAAATGATTTGCCATGAACGAATTTAACACGTTCTTTCTTTTATTATTTGTGTTTTTGTTTAAAAATAATTATTTCTTACCTATCACAATGGCAAGTGCCTGTTGCTCCGCCTTCTGAGCGTTGTTCTTGGTAGTCTGGTTATTGTAGTTCAAGTTCTGAGGTACAGAGGACGATGATGATGACGTTGAGGACTGGCCCCGGCCGCAGTTGCCTTTGTTGACTGCCATCACCAGCTTGTGCACCCAGTCACCGTGCTCTCCTGTTGCTACTTCCATCACTGCAATCGATGAGATAAAGATGGTTAGTGCCGAGAATAATCAACCTAATGCTATTCCGGCTCTTGTGTTTTAAAGTTAATGAAAATTCGACTTATGAATTATTACTTCAGTGGTAAAATCTAGTTAAGTTTTACCAAACATGCAGTTAATCATCATTACTTTGTTGTTTTCAACATACTTATAGCCATTTGCAGCGGGTTATGATGGGAATAGTAGTGGAAAATTGTTCTCCTGTTGAAGTAATAAACAGTTATCGAAACACAAGTAATTTTCATTGCATCATAGATATAAGATGCTTACGATCGCATGTCATAAATAAACATATTATCTATTGTTGATGCTAAGCACAAAATACTTTCACTCTCAGTGCCGCTGATTCACAAATAAATGACAAACAGTAATATAGTTGAGGAAACAACAAGGTTTTTTCCTCACAGGAAGTTATAAAGTCGTTTGACGGAACTAGGTTATTATTGCAGTGCTAAAAAGTTATTGTTTTTGTTGCATCTCCTTTTCGTACTCTTGATATGAATATTAAAAGAATCTCTTTTGGAGTAATACTGTAAAAAGGCCTACATTTAGAAGCACGTTTGCGAGACGAAGGGATCTCAGATGGTAGCACGTTATTTCAGGATGAATTTGGGTCAGTCGGGTAAACATATACAAATGTTGATTGATCAAAAAGGTTGCGTACATATTGGCAGGGGATGCTCTAAGGTCAGCGTCTTAAAAGAAGTTCCCTACACTGTGAGTAAAGGAGGTATATGGGCTATCTGGAAGATGGATAGACACGTTTTACTTAGGGAAAGGTCTCTCTCTTATAAACTAGCACATGAATCATATAATTTATCTCCTAGTTTGCACCCACGGAACCTGTTATGAGTGTCGTGGTAT
The DNA here is from genome assembly GCA_950022955.1 of Xestia ashworthii. Taxonomy (NCBI): domain Eukaryota; kingdom Metazoa; phylum Arthropoda; class Insecta; order Lepidoptera; family Noctuidae; genus Xestia; species Xestia ashworthii. The sequence goes on along the minus strand of OX465558.1, from coordinate 22,891,283 downwards.
TAGAAACGTTATCTTTAAATATTTGAGGGTAAATGAAATATGAACAGCATTGCTAATAGAAAACCAACACAATAAAATTGTTAACAACACAGACATCATTTTAATTACCCGCACGATAGTTATAATTGACGGTTTTTGTCTTCATGTCGTCACACAGTCTACTGCGTTTAAAAATAAAACTTAACAAATGCAACCTTCATTCTATCTCATCAAAGCGAGGCCGTGCTATGATGTACTAAACAAGTTATGTAGTGTTTTCTTGAGTTTCTACTTTATTTTGTCATGTCTGGTAATTTCAATCTTTAGTACTACTTTTTCGGGAATGTGTAGGCTCACTTGGACGAAAACTTACTAAAACATTTAAAATGTATTTAAGGGCTACGTCACACCTATCTGCTTTGAATCGCAATTTTCCATGCTCCTTCCTATCCTGTCAGAGACAGAGTGTGCTGTCGAGGGCATTATCGATGCTGCCACGTGCGATAACTCTCCCGCTCTGATTCTCTATCTAGCAAATGACGATTCACGGATAGGCGCATAGAAAATGCGATGCCGTGCTCATAGATGTAGCGCAACCTTTTAGTTCAGCGGTTTAAGTTCAGCGAAATGTGGAGAAGCGAGCTAATCATAATTTTATTGTTCTAATGCACATGCACACCCCCGGCTTTATTAATCGTAAATTGTTGTTATTTTTGAGCCATTTGAAATTAACACCAGTCACAAAGAAAAAAATATAACTAGAAAGGCGAAGTGACCTATTTATTTGTTTTTCGTAGAATAATATCACAGAAGTTTCAGTCAATACCACTTCACTTTTAGTTTTATTGATCACCAAAAACTGGAGCAAACTACGACAGAGATGCATGTGATCCCAAAAGTTGACAATTTTGTTTACGACTTAAACAATTCGTGCCATCATAAATGAGGCTGGACCAGTTGCGCCAATGAAAACAAAGTTCATTCGCTTTCAGCTTCACGGACTATTTCGATACCAACTGATCTATAATTATTTAAACTTGACACAATATGTTTTCACATGTAAAAACAGTTTCGATCTTAATGTCTATAGATATGATTGGGATTTGATCTGTTTAAAGTGTGTATTAAGAAAAGGAATTTTTGTTACTGAATCCAGTCTAACTACTGCATCAAATGGAATGGACGTTAAAATATTGCCCCATTGTTTAAAAACCAACAAATGCCTTTTGAATTTGTGTGATCTTTATAAAGTAAAAACAAAAGCCGTGTTGATTTTCTAAATTGTGCGCTCATTTCATAATATTTTTATACTATGCAAATGACTATTGAACAATGAATCGTGTTAATTTGATAACATTCCCACATTATTTACTAATTTAGCAAGCATTTGTTTAAAAATCAGCTACGGAATTTTCTTCAACTGGCATTATAGTATTACCGAGTCCTTCCATGTTTCACGGTAGTTTTGTTATTTCGATAACTGATGTAATCAATTTGATTTACAGTAGGACAAAATGATTGTAAAAAAATTGTAATACCTCAAACTAATCTACCTAACCACAAGTAAACATTAATGAATAGAAGATACAGTTCAACTTTGGAGTACCTAATGAATTGATACTCTTAGGTCCATGTTCACTGAAAAGATAACCGTCTGATTATCTAAAAACAGCTGTCACTGTGACATGTTCCCATACAAAAATGCGTTTTAAACAGCTGTCTCAGCATCTTTTTGGTGAACATGGATCTTAAACGGCAGGTGATAAGGTAGGAAAACAAATGACATAGAGATTTGTCATTTGTTTTTCTAACATAATACCTGGCTTTTATTATGGTTTGCCTTTAATTTTGAATCAACATGAAACTGTACTAATTAGTTGGTTGGTGTTTTGTAAACTTACCGTAATCAGCAGGATTGTGATAACTCGGACAGTGAAGACCCATTGAAGACAAAAACGGCACTAAACCACTAACTCTTCCTTGATATATACACTGCCCTTCGGCCAAAGTGTACAAAAAGTCAAACATTTCAAAAAGCCTTGCGGACGGTTGATGTATAGTGCATATGATAGTTCTACCGCCTCGCGCTAGCGACTTCAGCAATGATATACACTGGAAACACGATGAGCTGTCCAGTCCTGAAGTAGGCTCATCGAAGAACATCACAGGTGGGTTGTTAACTAACTCTAAAGCTATGGACAGCCGTTTTTTCTGGCCGCCTGATAAGTTGATAGTCCTCGTATCTTTTGCTTCTACCAGACCCAACATCTCCAGTATCTCGTCTATGACGATTTTCTTGGCAGTGACTGTCATGTCTTTCCCTAACTTTAGATTCGCCGAGACGTGCATAGCCTCCTTCACGGTAAGGTGTGGCAGCAAGCAATCGTCCTGCATTATGTAACAGGACAACTTTCTGAACCGTCTCAAGTTCCTCTCCTTGCCGTTTATGAGTATCGATCCGCTGACATTGGACGTTCTGGAAGCAGAAAGCGTATCGTAAACAAAAAAAGATTTAGATTTGGAACATTTTTGGCATTACTCCAATCGTAGCATTCCGCACGAAATTCTTAGTTTTCGAAGCCACAAACGGGAAAAAAACGTTCTGTTTATTGTGTCTACGACGCACATGATAACACCACCCAAAGATATGACAATATTAAACTTTTTGGGTACACATGTACTTGAGATGACCTCAAGTTCATTTTACATCAATACCACACAGCTGAAGTGTCTGTTCTTTACAGATAATAACATAATTCAAGAAGTTATTTATGAGCATCAAACACCAAAAATAAAACAAACACTTACTTGTATCCCGCTAAGATGTTCATAAGCGTACTTTTCCCAGCCCCAGAAGGTCCCATGATGGCCGTAAGTTCACCAGATCTAAATGTGCCATTTATGCATTTGAGCAAAGCTTTGTAGCCCCTTTTCCTTCCCTCGCTGACTGAGTATGACAGGTCTGAGAACTCAATGTCCACCGGAGGACGTTTGGGCAAGTGTGTGAGTGAGGCCATCGGCTTCTTCTGGTCTCCATACCCGTTGGGTATTTTTGGCAGGCCTGTTATGGCGGTTGTGCCGGCAACACCGTTGCACAAGTTGATCTGCGATCCTCTGTAAAACATAAAAGAGAAAATTAATAATTACTACAAAATGCTGTACAATAATTCATTATGCACTATCGTGACAATCATATCAAGGTCAGCTGCTGATTCCAATATTGTATGAGTGGGAAAAACAACGTAATTGAAGCAATTGCAATTTTGCTACAGATGGAGCTTTTCTGACTATAATGTCTTTCACCATCTGCGAGTGACAAGGTTTTTCTCATGCAAAAAACTAATAAGCTAGTCCTAGCCGCAATATGCCTATAGCAGAAATGGAAAATTGAAATTGTCATTTTACTACTAATATACTGGAGCTTAGTAAAGGGTTTTAGCAGATTCATATGTTCAAGAAAAACGATTCTTCTCTTTAAAATACAGTCACTGTAATGTTTAACACTTTCATGGTAATTATAAACGGAAACAAAAAAGTACATTTGTCTGAATGAAGACCGTCTAGACCACATCAAACCTAAATGAAACTAGATGCTAGCGTTTCGTATACATAGATGACATCATTATTGTTCTATCACTGCTGTGTTAATTACGGGCATGAATATCCTAGAACTGCTACTTTATTAGATTTAGACCTTATTTTTATGGGATTTGTGTGATAGCGTTTATTTTATTTATTTATTTTCTTTCCCTAAGGTTATAGATATAGAGCTATTCTCTTTTAACTTCTAACTTTTTCATGGCTTTTATTAAGTAATCTCTTTCATTACATTTTAGTTTCTGTTTTGTTACAAATTATGTATGAAAACAATTTTATTTTGCATAATTATATTTTTACAATCTTTTCACGTACGTCGGACTGATATGAAAATTTTGCATAATTGTTCCAAACACGGCCATTACAAAATTTGAAGCTGAAAGTGCTGTCATGTCAGTTATTCAGTCATTTACATCGCGTTGGACTGCTGCCAACTGGCATTGTTGGTTTCTCGAAACGGTTCAACGGAATCCAGTTGCATACTTGAATGCATTTCAGAAGATGGCATAGCAGCATCGGTTTACATAAGTATAAAAAAATGGATATAAAGGAATACCTGACTCTGGAAAAGTTATCAAATGAGACAGAAAACATGGTTAGAAAAACACTGTTACACATAATCTAACATTGACTAAGACCCATTTAATTTGAAATGAAGGAATGACTTTTAGAAAGCAAATCTAAACACAACCGTTGACCAATAACACCAACTTTATACTAATTATTTTGTATGACATGATACTCTTAACATAAACGATAACATTATAATAGGTCACTAAACACTACTCGATATCATTGTTTGCGGAAAACGAACCAAGGGCGATATCGCAATTCGCGTAATGGATGAGTTCCATTCAATTATATTCTGACATCACGACACAGAAGCATAATATTTATGTCAGAGAAAGGCCAAATAGAGTAAAAACATTATCTATTTTTAACTTTGTTTCGAAATATGTAAAACGTCATAAGAAACCTAGTACTAGGTTTCTTATGACGTCGTTCACATTTATAAACATGTAATGGATATAATCATCATCAGACATCAGTTTTTCTCAAAATATTTGTGAGGCCTTTGATCGAAATACAAAAAAGCAAATGAAAGTCAACATTGTTTGCTCTAATACACTCGTATGCAAAACGCCAGATAAAATTACACGGTGGTACTAGGGCGAAATAAATTACACGCAATTACTGCTAATGCACCATTGCAAGTTCCCAATGATGAACCAACTTTCTCCACGAGACTTCTAATGACACCATTAAACCCTAAGCACTTGGCAATCAACTAACACCGAAAGATATAAAAGTGTTTGTAAATATAAACGGCATGACGTCACTGGCCTAAATACTAGGCTTTCAGCTTTCTTTATTTCAGGCCGTGATTTCGTTATCAATAATGTCCCAAATTTTTCTGACCTATGTATACAATGATGTGCGGTTTTACTCACGTATCCATGTAGAGTATTCTCTATTACTTTCGAACTCGTACGGAGCTCACAGAAAAGCTTATCCCCCGTCGAGATCGCGAACCGAACTGAAAGTGTTCGTTCCTGTTTACCTAGATGATATCGCACGATCTGATTTAAATCAGGTACCAAACCCATATTTTATTTATTTGGAACATTACGTAGTGCGGCACATTTAACAGCAAAACATCTAATATTCATAAGTGCCTACGATCTCACAGTTACTGATTAATAGTGTAGGAGCCATTGACGTCAGAGCTGTATTCAATTCACAAGTTGGAGCTGAATATTGCATCCGTTGTGATCCCGTTATCAGCACTGTTAGTCGACTCGTGATTTTGTGTGAAACGAGAGATTCTGAATCATAAAACAATAGCTGTTACCGTATGTTTATGTTTTGTACAGACACCCGTTCTGTTTTCCATGCAAAATCTACAAAACCTCCTTCTGCTCTCTCTCTCTCCTTTTGCTTCGTCTACTAAGTTTTCAAATAGTATTCGCACTAATGTACACGGGCTCTTGTTGTGGCTTTCAGTACTGTAATATGTATGTATTTCAGTGCGTCACGACTTTATTTCAGTGTTCCCCTAACTGCTGTCAAGTTTTATCTTCGCATAGTGACAGGATTTTATTACGGTCAGAAGTTTTTTTTGGATTTATTTGGTTTTCATTGAATATATTTTAATGGTTAGGATAGGATACAGAATACAAGGATAAGGCACACGATACAAAACTTAAAAATGCTCCTTCAAACCTATGAGAAAATAAAGATCATATTTAATTAATAGACACCTAATCAAACCAATTTATGAACAGAATTTTGTGATATTTATTTTCAAGCTCAATTCACAATTTAATTTGTGTCTGACATTACTCTATACAACCACTTAAAAAATACTTAATGATGTTGAACTTTCGAAATAATTTGCCTTTTCCACTGTCACATCCTACTTGAAAAAAAATCATAAATTAAAGTCTAAAGAAACACCTACCTACGTCAGTTTTTGACCTTGATGTTAGTAAGGTCACACCACTTTTCAGCCACCCTTTTCAAATAGCGTGTGGCATACTGATGTTTCGTGGAATGCTGACTACTCTACATACTGACATCCTATTAATAATGCCTGTTTGTTCAACAGAGAAAACGATTTGGAGTAAAATGTTAGTAGGCTGTTATTGGGAAAAGCTTGGGTTTTTTTCTGAAATCAGACAAATTGAACTAGACACAAATACAATTACTTGCTTAAGACACAGTCAAAGGTCAGACGGTTTCAAGAATTAAAAAGAAAGGAACTTATAATCAAGTAAAGGTAATGGAAGCTTTAACTTTGATCCAAATGGCCCAGATTAGAAATAATTGAAATTGAATTGGTAATAATATCTCCATTATGTAAAACAGAAACCACTTGATTGTGACTATAATAAACCTCTTAATAACGAAGAAAACCATTAGCCCTAATTATTTAAAGAACTTTCGTCCAATTTTGGTGATAATTATGTACGCTTTAATGTAACTATGGTATTATATTCAGCCTTGAAACATAAAATAGTGGAGCATCATACAAAATTAACGAACTAAGTAATGTTAGGGACAAAAGCGTCGTTGAAATAAACGGAGCCAACACCCTTAATAATGTTTACCCAAATTTTGTTCATGAAAATGTAAAGGTTTCTCTAGATAGCAACCAGAATATTTAAAGGGAGCGATATTCCACAGCGATCCTCAAGAAACTGGTGCACAAATAAAAGATAATTGCGCTTTTACTACGATTGTGTTGGCAGTTTAAAAAACGCAGAAATCTTTTTAGCATTTTGATGTCACTTTTTATCGTTTAACGACTTTCAAAATTATACTTTTAAAAGCAAATCTGCAAACTGTTGAAGCAAAATTTTATTTTATACATTCATTAATATGGGACCCCCGAGCTCAGCAGAGGACATTTATATTCTGGTTTCATTTAAAACAATGGCCGTCTGACCTCTAGAACGCAACCTTTAGGAATATTAGGTTTTTGTAGTACCTGACAGTGTGCCTGTAGGTAATGATTCTACCTTATATAAGAAGTTTTCTAAGGAAAGAGGTTGGTTTATAAATATTGAAGAAAGTAGGAACTGTGAATATTGAGTGATACTCATGTACTTCTCACGTTTTCAAAACGTTGTACCGTAGCTTAGATAAGTGATTCTTCAATAAGATTAAAAGAAAAAACACATACCAACACGGATTTATGTATTAGTAAGTGTTCACGTAAGTGTACTCGGAGTGAAGCCCCTGAAGTGGATCTTGAGAATCGTTAGCAACCCTTGATGTATGAATCAGCTGATGTGTGTTATGAATAGAATGGGGATGAAGGATTCAAGCGTAAGAAATAATCAATGGTGGTATTTAGTTTAAGAATAACTTGTGACTGATGAAACTTTCTTTGTATCCTAAATAAGATTCCACATAAGATGAGTGAGAATGTGTAGTGACAGATGTGTGGAACAAACCAATAGTAAAGCTTCTGTGTCTCATTTTGAGCTAAGCTAGCTATGTGATTAGTTAGTGTTATGAACATCTCTCGCTGCACATCCTCGGACAGCTCTGGTGGCTAGGTAACCTTTATTTTATATATCGGCTAACGATATTTTTGTATATCACGCTCAAAAGTAATTTCATTCACAAACATAGAGATAGTTGCTAAATATTTCTTAATTAAGACGAGGTGAAAAGTTTTATTAATTGAAACTAATTTTAAATTACCGTTTGAGATACCTCAACCCGCTGAATTTACCGTTTCAAGAACTGACGTCAAAGACGCAATATCTTCCTACTAATTAATGTTTGTGAGTATGTACCTATGAATGTACTTATGTTTGATACTCTTTCACCCAAAAACTACTGAACGGATTTGAATGAAAATTTGCACACACATAGTTGATAACCTGGATATAAAACATAGAATACTTTTTATCCTGGTAGTAAGATCCTATGGGACATTTATCAAACTTTCCTCAGGCGAAGTCGCTGGCAGAAGCTTCAAATAATTAGGTTAGCAGGAAAGAGCAAAAATAATTTCATTCACTCACATGACACGCTTCTAAAAATACTTTTATCATTCACCTTCACGGTGTTAATTGTGGTAATTAAAAGCCAATCATAAAGTGCTTCACGTGAGAGCTCTAATGGTAACGTGGAGAGCACTTCGAACTTAATTATAGGATTAGACTTGAGTAGCCATTATTTCTCAATACCTATCTTTCAGTAGATATGGAGATATATTAGACGTTAACTTTTATCGCCATTAGTAATCATAAATGCGAAAGTTTGTGAGGGTGGATCGATGGATGGATGTCTGTTACCATTCACGCAAAAACTACTGACCGGATTTGGATGATATTTGGCACATAGATAGTTTATAATCTGAATTAAAACCCGTGGGACAATCACCGAACACCTCGTAGCTTGGCCTGCGTCTAAAACTTGACGATAGGGCTCGCTATTATCCTGATTGCTTACTACTAAATATGAAACCCAAAGTGAATTTACACAGATTTTGTAATCGTTAGATATTATTTATTTTGTCATAGGGCTTTTACGTTGACTTATTATTAACTTAATCAATAAGTAATAAATAATTTAGGCACCAATAAAGTGATAGATACTAATTTAATGATGAATAATTTCATCTTTGTTAAATTAGGATGTTTTATAACCTGTGTACAGACAACGGTAATTTCTCATTGGACGAGAAGTTCATACGAAGTGAGGTGAGTTTATACTGGGTGTGTTTAGTTGATGTGTGTACTTTCAACAAATTCATCACCTACCGTTACTTATAACAGTATTTTTTCTTTCACAAATCCTAAAACAACAAAATTAATGAATGGACTGATGTTCCAAAGCTTCATAACTATAAATTTTGGCCGTTTTCCAAACATGTTTCAGCCAAGTCTGTGGTAATAACCAAGTTGTTCGCTGTCACGATTATTTACGCTCGCTTTCGTATAGGGTAGGCAGAAAATTAGTCCTTCTACCCTTTTCCCAGGATGGGACCAGTTTTTGTACAAAATGTGTTTGCTTTAATTAAAATTTTACATCAGGACGTCAGTTTGAAATTTTATGTTTGCACTAAAATGTACATGTTATAACAACTCTTGTGATAAAGTCTGTGTTAAGTTACATAAGATCTTCCCATGTACAAGTTTTACAAATAATTAAGATGTGCTGTTTGGCTCATTCTGTTGCGTAATTAGTCTTGGATAATTAGGAAATACCAACATGACGATCCAATTAAAATAATATTTACCCTCCACGGATGCTACTGAGAAACAATATTTATGATGAAAAGCTTCCATTAAAATTTATAATTCCTACTTTAGTAACTCAAAATAAGTACTACAACAATATCTAAACTCTGATACACGTAGTCTACAAAAACGACTAAGTAATTCCGTATCTCACAATCTCTTAAATAAATCTCGCCTTGTTCGAGCAAAAAAATCCAGCATAGTAACCAACGAACAGTCTATTATACTTGTTTGTGACCAAGCTAACAACATACATCAAGACGGCCGTAATACGGAGAACAAACGTCTAAGTACGGGTACAGATGTCAGTACAAAAGCTACCCGAAACTATCAAATTTTCCCAATCATCTTGAACCTAATGCTCCAGTGATAAAGTAAAAAATCTATTACAGAAATTTGGCAGATGTATAAGCTTGATGTGTTGGCGTCTTACGTTCCCCAACTTTTTGTTAACAGCATAAACGTTTGGGTACATTCGCACTGAGGCTAAAACAAAGAGTACAAAGTTTGAAGACCCCTTTTTTAGTAGCGTCTTGTATTGAATTTGGAATGTTTAGGTTTTAGCTATTTTATTTAGGTAGGGTTTTCGCGACCCTTTCCGACTGAAGTGAGCCAAGTGCCAATACAGATGTCTGGCCGCTTTTCCAGCTTCCCATATTTTCTTTTAGACATTTGACTAGAATATGCTTTTATGTACATAATATAGAGTGTGCCATATTGTGTATTGAACTGCCTTGTCGCAAGCGTGACTGCAGAGCATGAGGTCCTGAGTTCGATTCCCATGTTGGGCAAAGTGTTGTTGGGTTTTTACATCAGGAATTTCTCAGTACCAGCCACGGAGTCCGAATTCGTGCCCAGTTGATGGCAATTGGCCCACCCCCTATTACGTGGGACTTCATATAACTGTACATGCGTGATGTTATGTTACGAGCCATTACCTTTTCTCAAAGCAATTCGTAACATTTTCCAACCGGCTTGCATATAACACCACTTGACCAGGTAAAATAGTGGACGAAGGAGTTTATACTACCTCCAAGGGGAAAACGGTGTGAGTATTGCATATATATGACATCATTGACATAAATAAAATAAAACATAAATAAAATAAACAAATAAAAATATTTATTTCAATCACGTAAGGCTTAAAGAAAAAGGATTTGGAGATCACCTTTTAAGCAAGGAGATGCTTGTGTTATGTGACTCTATAGACCAAACCATCATTGACATTCATAGACCAAAGAGTGTTGCTAAGTACGACACAAGCCTTGCTTAATGTGGCAGATGGCGCTGTGTGTGTGTGTCCAGCTATATTTATTTATTTATTATTATTTATAAAGGCCTCTTAACGAAGCTTTCAACCAAGCATTCTGAACATCAAACTAAGTAACTTCAGGCAAAAAATATTACTGGAAAAACTTTCTTTTTGGTTGAAAAATCATATTTTGTGGAAGTACTCAATGTAACGCCCTTAAAACATTGTGCTGATAGATTGATTGAATAATACGGTGGTAGTAGAGGTGTTTTAACAAAAAATCTTCACTAAAACCTGTATAAACTATCTGTGTGCCAAACTTCATCCAAATTCGGTCATCAGATTGTGCGTGAAAGAGAAACAAATATCCATCCATTCGTCCTCACACACTTTCGCATAAAATAACATTAGAAGGATGTCATGCATTTGGGTTGAAACATTTTTGGCTTGCTGTGACAAAATGATGGCATCATGCTCTGTGCGAATTGTTCTTAAATAAAAGAAGGAATTGATTGGTATTTTTTATAAAGAAACCTTGACGTTAAGTGGTGAAAACTGTGCGATTGTACGTATAGGTACTTTAAGTCACCAGCATACTTAAACTATAAAGATCGGTGAGCTTAAACTTTAACTTATCTAGAATAACCTGATTCATGTCCAACCTCCATAGCCTTTGGACTATTGGCAGGCACATTTTGACCAAAAAAGAAGTTTTATTTTTGTTTTTCCTGTATGTTTTTTATGTGTACAAAAATAAATAAGTAATATTTACCCCAACAGTTGTCCATTATTGAGTTGCTCAGAGAAGGGCGGTGACTTGACCTGGGCGAAGGTCACCTTGTCATTCAGCTCTCCTCGGCTGCCGCGACCCATGAGCGGCAAGTGGATCTGGGTGCCTTTCGACTCCATCTTCAGGCCCGACGTCATCGCTGCATTGACATCGTGTGATTTGGGGCCCTGGAAAGAGGAATAAAGATAGTTTAGTATACGTGGGAGAAGATTTCTGAAAGTTTTAAAGAGGCTGTTGAAGAAAATAACTGTATCTAAGATTTTCAACCTCTTACAGACTAAACTGATATTTCCAAAATAGTAATATTAAAGTTATCCTAGCGATTCCCGCGAATCCAGACGACCAACGTTGGCCCACCAGACGTAACACCCTTCTGGACTGAAGATTCCCTCTTTCTACGGAGGATGAGGAACTTATAACCTATTCCTCATACCAATAAAGGCAAAAACCGTTTGGTTTAACACCATTTACATATAAAAACAGTACGTATCTCTCTTATATGTTTTTTCTTATTCTTTATCATCATATTACAGCAAACTACTTCTTTTATTATCTTAACAGTTATTTAAAGGCTCTTATTGTGTTAATTTCGCGTAAATGTCGTCGTTGGCATGTCAATAAAATAATTTAAATGTCTCAGAAACACAGTCATTAATATCACTTGCATACATTTAATTCACGTTTAAGATTTTTTAAAAGGTTTAAAGCCCAAAACGACATAATGATTGATATACATACAACATCATTTATTTTCAAGTTGAGATTCTGCAAGTTTAAAAATAAGCTAAAGTAAGTAAGATTGTTAAAATATTTTTAAAATGCAATAAAAACTTGAGCACGAAACTTGTTATTTTTTGGCTCCTCGGCTCGAATGTTTTAAACTTCTTACAATCCACTTTAAACTAAACTTAAAGTTTTATAAACATATTGTTAAGTGTTTTAAAACTATTTCAGTCATAATTAAATGCCTGATATTACAACAAAGATAAATAAACTTAAAACATAACATAATTATATTTCGCTGATTTAAATTTAATCATGATTGTTAGGATAACAATAATAAAATATGTAAAATTATCGAAAAAATTATTTAAAATTATTTTCCTTAATTACAGATTGCATAATTATTTTGATGCTATTGCTACAAAAACTAAGCTTGAACATCCTTTTAAAACTTATTGTACGAAAACGAACTGTCGGCACCTCACATATGCGTGGACGACCGCGGGGAGGGCGCGGGGCTCGGGGTACTGAACTCGGCTACGCGAGCGCGCTGTGCGCCCTACCACTCACTGAGCTCACAGACGCCGGCTACTCCGGACATTTCTTTGTACGGTCTTCATAACTTGTTGTACTTGTTAATTGTGGTATTACACCTATTTAAAATACAGTCCACTACTTTTATTAAAAAGTCCCACCGAGTCTATTCACGAACCATCATCTGCGTAGCCTTTTCTCAACTATGTTGGGGTCGACTTCCAGTATAAACGGATCCAACTGAATACCAGTATTTTACATGGAGCAACTGCCTATCTGACCTCTACTACCCAGTTAATACTGGGAATACGATACCACTTGGTAAGACTGGTTGTCAGTCTTTTTGGGCCACTGACTATCTGTAACGACTGTCAAAGATGGACAAATGACAGCCGGGACCAACAGCTTAACGTGCTTTCAGAGGCACGGAGGAAACTCGGTATGTAAGGATGGTCACCAATCCACAGACCAACCTAGGCAAGAACGACTTAACCTAACGATCGACCCGAGCGGCTTTTATTATTTAGCCACGAGCACTACTCCAAATAAAAATAAAAAATGCTTGCCATAAATTGATAATCTAACAGCCTTTTTAGCAGTATCTGATAAGTAATAGCGTGAATCAGGGCTTGTATCATCAACTGGGTGGATCTAGACTGCCAATCTAAGTGGAGAAGATGGATTCTATTCAGACGTCGCAACACCAAACAGACGCAAAAAAATGAAGCCGGCGCTATGACAACAGAGAGGACAACTTAATGGGAAAACAAGAAAGAAATATTTAATATTCAGAGCAAGAAATACCTTGGTAACATCACAATGAAACAAAGTAATTGGTTTGTGTAAGCTGATCTCTATATGTACAAAAAGCCATACATGAGAGAACACTGTTGTGAAAATAAATATATCTTGGTATATCGCCATACGTAAAACGTCCCAAGGTCTATGACTCCCTATGGGCTAATCAGTTACAATTAGCCAAAAGCCTCCGTTAAAACTCATTTGGCACAGGTGTTGTTAAAAGTTGAAATAACCGCAAATTTTTGGTGACAGGCCTTTAGTGGCGATGCGAAATTTTCTGGTGATGAGCAAAATAATTAATTAATATTACTCTAACTCGTACATTGAACATTTCTTTACTTTTCCTTCATACACCTACTCATACCATACACAAACACGAACGTGAACCCACCCATACGTACACACCTCCCACACACACACAAGGCAATATTAACAGAGAATTTTATTTTTGATGTTCTTTCATATTTTTTTACATTTTATTTCTGTAATTGTTTTTTATTTTTGTTATGTCTAAAATTGTTTTTTGTGGCACATGTTTGTCTTATTTCTATGTTGACATTAGTATCTAAGCCAAATAAAACGGGAGAGGGTGCCGACTCCTGACATACAGGTAAAGTTTTCTCTCTAGTTCGGGGGTTCAAACAATTTATGTCAATAAAGAATTTGAATTTTAATCTATATTCGTTTTTCTAACACCATCAAATCACCAGCTTCAACGATTTCATCACCGTTTTTGGGAGGACTGTTTTAAGTAATTTTGACTTCTATCAGAAAAGATGCCACAAGATTTGATACTTACAAGCTAGAAAGATCAATAGCAAGTACTTTTATTAAATTAACCTACTCCAACCTACCTAATTTAATTTCATTAATAACTTAAACATTATCGACTCCACCACCTCCATCATTTCCAAATAAACTCATAAACCGTGACATATTCGTGAAACTTATGTGGTGAAAACCACATAAGTTTCACAAATATGAGGAAAATGATGTAAACCGTATGAGAAAAACATTGACCGCGACATTTGTTGAACGTAGAAGGACTATCGACTTTCTTACGAATGACGTCACACTAACAGAATTGGAAAACAAAATGGATTATACAAAAACAGAACTTGTTTGTGATTTATTGATAGGGTTGGAGTGGCTACTCCATTTTTATAATGCTGAAACAGAACAGATTTCTGCGAAGGACGCTGTTCAAAGAGACCCTTAAAAAGATAGATGGTTCCAGAAATTGAAAATTTATTGGAAACTTATATAATTTTGAGAAGTGTACACTAAATGTATGTAAAATTCTGGATGAGGCTGATTTGGTCACGCAGCAGTGTTGATGATAAAAAATCCAAAATACTGCAATAATATTTCTCTAGCTACTGTGTTTCAATAAGATTAATAATATATAAAATAGACAACAATCTAGCCGATAGTAACGAAACATCGATAAAGCCGATAATAAACAGCAAAAACGTGTAAATACTTGGAAAAGTACCGGACTATTACTGTAATGGCAACAAACAATAACAGCGAAAAAATTGAAGTGGAAGCCAAACAAATCAATTACCCGAATTATTGTGACTACTCCCAAGGGTGGACTTGAGCAAAATTTTCACTACAACAGTAAGATCTTGTTTATTATACAAATTAAGAGGGTCTAAGACATCTGATACGCAACAAACGAAGAAATCACGTGTCGCTGAATCAATTGTCTTGCGAACGGCATTCACTTCTTTAATTGTGTCATTGTCTACAAAAGTAATATCCTGTGTATCGTCCAGTGCATTCAATTGTACTTCAATATTAATACCGTAGTCTTCTGTTAGGCCTTCAAATATGTATGTAACACCTACGCTTGCTCGCTGGCTGGTGGCTATTTCTGGAGCGGAAAAATTTACCACGTTTTTCATGTTACGACTAGGAAATGAAAATTTAGTTATTTAATTTTCAATCATCGTAAAAGATTATAGAGTTAGCGAGCCGTGTTTAATTTGATTACTACCCATTTGTTTAGGATAGTATAGTATAGTATCAAACAAAACCGACTCCCCAAGTCGCTACCGCCGAATATTTTCCAATACTATGAATCGTTGATGGTACGTTTCAAGGCTAAGTGACTACGCGTGTACTTTCGGTGTACGTCATTCGCTACAAAACCCCTAATTACGTATGTCAAAGCAGCTTGTTAACGATTTCATTATACTCGTATTTTATGACATTGTTATTTTTCTACAACTATGGCGTTTGGCAGTAAATGATATTTATAGCATATTACCTGCATCAGTAGTTTGGACCAGTCGAAAGTACAATACATCTTCAGAATTTTCTTTGTGCTTTCTATCGATTAGTGCCACCGGCCATCAGGCGGCTAGACAGTTTTCCAACCGCCATGACAACAATATCGAAAGGAAAATCCATACTAAAATATCCAGCTAATATCACGTTACTATGATATTCAATAAAACTGTCGAGAGCAAGTACTTAGTATTCATAACACGACGCAAGGTGATACGTCAGAGAGTTTGAAAAACGACGGCGATCAATCAATTTTTATAATGCTCGTCTATGATCATTGGAGACCGTTCTTCGGACTTTTATTACTTTATTGTATGGGCAAGTTCGGAGAAACTAGTCCAAAAAGACTGTTTTGATATTCAACAATTCGTTCTAGAATAAGCTATTTCAGTATTCATTAAGATCCAGTCTAAACTAGATTTATCTGGAAACCAGTAATGCTAGATGGTTTAAGTGAATCCCATTACAACACAATGCAACCGATTTTAGTTTTAACACCACATGCAAATCCAGTTATCAAAATTCAAATATAATTACCGCAGTAAAATCAAGTATTTCATCTTTTTTTTAATAATTTACGCGAAACAACTGGTTTTAAGACTAGTATCACCAAGAACAGTTTTTGCTTCCATGACCGGTTGCCAAAAGGCTATATTCGAACCTCTTTTATAGTACTGATTCTGTAGCATGTTTCATAAGTGCAATTTAAGATGGTGCATAAATAAATGACCAATTTATAGTACCTTACGAAGCAAGACATGGGGAGTACGGGAGAGACGATGGCTATGAAGATAACAAGGGTCTAATGATTGAGATATCTCGGGATTACGACTAGTACGTGGACGGCATTGATAAAGAAAGAGACTTTCTTATTCCTTTTTGTAAACCACGCTAGCTATTTAGTAAAACAGACAAATGAAAAAGAAAAAGAACCTAAACAAATAAATACTCTACAAAATCTTTTGGTTCAATCAATAAATACGACAGTACCATTAATTCTTTTCTCCTAAAGAAGCAAAATCAACTGCTATTGGAAAATTGGCCTTTAACCAATATATAGGAAGGTACACCGTTCCGTGTTCCTTCCTCTTCACATAAATCGTACACATTCAGCTTTGCTCGACTGCCCGAACAACCAAAATTGCTTTCGTGCATAAATAATGCCTGCTTTATCGTTTTCCGATATATCATACAGCAAATTCATGTTAACATGGGAACAGTTGTAGAGATCATTTACCCTTTTGGACTTAATCATCAATGATTGTAAGATAATCGTATTACTGTACTATACTAAATTAGCATTTAGCACCTGTGCCATCTAAACAAAGAAAAGTTTAGGTAAACAGCTGTGTGTTACGGGATTAGTCTGATAAATTACTTTTTAGCGTAATTTATGATGATAAAATATAGATACCTAAGATGTTACTTACTAATCTTGCTATGATTGTGATCATAGAATTCAATCGTTTGAAAGATAGAGAAACAAAATCACGAAGATTATTTCATACATAATTGTTCAATAAAGATGAGAGTGAGATAGGAATGGCTATAAGAATAGGAGAAGACAAAAACCATGTGAATAGTATGGAAAGAAAGGAGGTGACTACTGAAATGACAAGAAATACAGAAGAACTTATGAAGAAGACGATATACTACTCCGACCACTAAGAAATAGTAATAATGGTGATTTGACAGAAGAACTAACAATTATACAGAATAAAGAGCCATAAAACATTTCATAATGCGATATGAATGAACTTGTGGATTCAATGAAACTGATAGTCAATTCGACTGATTGGTCAACAACTCCAGCGATGCAGTTAATACGATTGCGCTGACAACTGCCCACACAGTTTTCATATACGTGGGCTTCGCTAATCAAGTTACAGATGTTTGTATTTTGGTCTTTTTCGAGTATTTTATCAACTAGTGCGGTTCTACGTGGAAGAAATGTTTATTTTAAGAGAAAGATAACTAAGCATGTTTTATATTGCATTTTTAGGAGGATTTCTCGAACGTGGAAATGTGAGTATACTATAGGTTCACTACACTTCGGCGTAACTCTTGGGGGATGGTTATGAATAAAAGGATTACGTAAATCGTGTCGGAGCAGTTCGATAACAAACACTATGACACGAGATTTTATATATTAGAAGAAGGAGATAGAAACTTTAGTAGTGCGAATTGGTTGTCAAATTACACGCAGGCGAAACCACGTGAGAAAGCTAGTCATTAATATTAGTATTTTACACATCTTATTTAAATAAAACATTTTATTTATCATACCAGAAGTAGCATAATCTTGCGACAATCACTTCAATCAGATAATAGTGGACTGTATTATAAGTGTGAAAATATCAGGACAAAAGTAACAGCAGCACCAAACTTTAAAATGTTCTTCCAATTAGGCTTGGGAACACTTTGCTCTAGCGAATGACGCTCATTGTTTGTGGTGTAGGCTTGTCGCGCCATCGTCGTGAGAAGTAGGGGCTCATACGAGAGGGAGGAAAGCATTCTTCATAATAACTACGACATAGCCAGATTTTAACTAATCTGAATGAAACAATGCAATTTCTTCGTTCAACAATCAACTAAGCCCATGCATTTAAGAGGCCTGCGGAGCATGCGAATTTCATACAAACGTAATACCAAAACATTTTGTAAATCAAAAATATTCTAAATATTCCTAGTGTGTATTTATTTTGATTGGATTACAGAATATACAGGTTCCCAAACACATATTTTGAATGTACACTGATTTAAACAAGAGTTATGAGAAAAATAATTTTTCTAAAGAAATTTTAAAGTCCTCATATCTCGTCTTTATATCATTGTCCTTTCAAAATATTTATTTGGGAACATAGATATTCTATAATACAATCGAAATATATACACACACTACCTTAAGAATATGTTTGATTTTCATATTATTTTGGTATTACGTTTGTATGAAAAACGCATGCTCCGCCGACCTCTTAATACCAGTGCATATGCATGCAACAAAGGCAAATGAAGAGTCAACACCATCAAAACTTAAATGACTTTGTAGTTTGATAACAAGAAGATGATCATTGATTTCTTGATTACCTACTTAAAGATCTACATTATCATTGATTCCACCTGCACAATTAAAATCACCATCATCATAAACGATCGAATCAAACCGAGGTAACATTCATCAGTAGCAACATTAACGGTGGCTTTATGAGAATCATGTTTACCAGAATCGATAAGGACTAAATGAACGACTGTGTCAGTAGGTAGGAAGATAGCGTTATCGTACACAGCCTTTCTTTGTTTAAAATCTGATAAAAGCACTAATTACCAAAGGTCGACGGTGATTAACCTGATTTTATATTCTTGAAAGCGTTCCTCTTAATAGAAATTCAATGAAGCTGTGGACTGAATTATAGCTAATGACCCAAGCAGGATAAAAAGCGTCTATTTCTATCCTGTCAATAATGTTTTCCATTAAAAGCAGAGTACCAGAGATCATGCTGCATTTTGTGTTTTCACAGAAACATATCATATTGATCAAAGGCAAGATCGAATGTTCTTTACAATAATGATATCATTAAAGACTTCAAGAGCATAAACAAATTCAAAGACGTAATAAATTTTACCAAATTGTCATGCTTGTTTAATTGTTTAGTCTCTCTGAGGTGAATACCAAACAATCAACATTATTATGCTGCAAATCATAATGTATTACGTGAGCATGTGTTAGATAATACATCATGCATCTAATTGAACAGGTTGCATCATTTTGATACAGATGACTATTTGGTTGAAAATAAACCAAATAAAAGAGATAAAACGGACATAAAAGAACTGTGCCTATTTCTAGACAACAAAATAGAAAGAAAAGAAACCGTCATTAATGATCACAAGAATTTAATACAAACTTATAACAACATCAAGGCTGAAGTTGAATCCGAATTTGCAATAAAAGCTAACTTTAAAACGATTCCATTCAGTATTCAGAACGATTCAGACGATTCGCCCTGAAAAGCTTACTAAACTAGACTACTGTTAGCATTTCGCGAATAGTTGGAAGACAGTACAATAACTTTATGCAGACCTGGTTCTAGATAGTTTGGAAAGTAAACATGGATCTGTTTCTCAGTTCAGAGTAAACATACAGTTTATAAATTCTTTCTATGGGTTGCTGTGTTTGATCTCGTTTCAAAATTAGACCGACCTTGCAATTTTTTGCGTTTAGTAAAAGCTACGTTCAAATTGTATCTTTTAAAGAGATTTGGTGGATAGAGATGGCGTTTATTACACTTCGGAGGATTAGTATGTCTGTCACAATATTTTTATCAAGCTGTGCAGCTATCATCAATCAGTCTGACTGGACAGACTTTTTCGCTAGAGCAATATGAGCAATATCTCCCAGAGACATTTATTGTGGCTTGACGACCTTCAAACTATTTTTAAATCCAACGTTTTTGTAGCAGACGATATAAGTATCTAATAAAAGACCACATGGCACAGTTATCAGATCACAATCTCTAATTTAAGGAATGTTAATGTTGACAAATAAATTACTATAAAGTCCTATACTTTGTTTAAAAACATCATCAAGATAAACAGTCAATTTCTCAGCGTATGTGTATAATAATTACTTACTATGATTGATCGCTACACTTCGCAGAACCGGGCTTGCAAACTGTACTATTAATACTGTTCCAGCAATTCTTATTTGCATCCATCAAAACAACATGTTAGTTATACAAGTATACAAATAGAAAAAGAAAAGTTTAAATAATTGCAGGAAGACACCTACAGTTTTATCAACACAGCTGTTAAGTATTCATTTAAAACCAAATAAATATTTGAATATTTCAAAGTCAATAGAGGAACTAGTATTACTCACCTTTGAATTTATAAAACAGATAATTATAGTGTCTCGTCTGAGTTCGCTGACATATTCACAAAACCGGTATTTCTAGCACAAGACAGTCTGTGTAAAACATTTAAAGAAACAAGAAATATTTAATATCACACTAACAAAGCCATTATCGACTGCCCACAAACACAGTGACCCATATTTCAAAACATTTCTCGTGCTCTCCCTACATTTTCTTAAACTCACTGCATTATAATAAACAACATGAAACTCAGAAATAAGAAAATATTATCATAATTGTAATAGAAATAATTTTAGGCAAGATCAATGGGAACCTTTGGACACAAGCCAATATGTGTATTTGCATAAAAACAATGCTACTGGACAAGTGGACAATATGGCGTACCAAAATGGTTTGAACGCGAGTGCAATTTTGGTACATGCGTACGCAGGAACTAACGTTACCCTGTTACGATCTTTGCATAATATCTTCCACGTTCCTACACCCACCCTCGCCGCGTGTAAGTACTACGCAGGTAACCTTTCAGAAGAATCTCACCAAGTACGTGAACACTGTATTTCTAGTGCAGGAACTTGTACACAGTTAATCTTTAGGTAAGTGTGGGCGTATTATGTACTTCTGCCTTACCCTTCGTGTATTGAGGACATGATTCTCTGTCTCACGTAATCGCTGGTTTTGACCAGCAATTTCATTTCAATTAATTCACTAAACAAAGCTCCTAATAATTATTCCAAGAACTGTCACAATTTGTCGATCCTTACAAATTAGGCCTGATTTGACGTGGCGTGAGCGACCTGAATAGGCTCAAATTTGTGTAGAACGAAAAAATATACTTACCACGATCAAATACTCAGAAGTGTAATTACTTAAATCAACGCCGTATAGTACTCGTACGTACAACAGTTCACATTTACCGATAAACGTACTCATAACACTAAGAACAGTAAGTAATCCAGTAACCCTAATCCCCAAAAGTATAATACGCCTCGGGTTCTACACAAAGTTAATTTCCTCAGAACCCTGTGAGCGAAACTACAATGTTGAATATTACAGAATCATATTTGCTCACGTCCCAGCCCTAATATTGTGAGTTAGGGCGAAATAGGATTACCTATTTTAAACGAAATACGTAGAGCAACACATATTGGATTATGCCATGAAGTATTAGACAATCCATTTTTTTTCGTTCATGAAACAACTTTAAACTATGTCTAGGGAAAACCCGTTTTTTCCTTTTGTTTCTAATCTATGTGTAAAATATTATAAAAATTACAGATTAAAAGTATCTAATTAGGTATTTTCAAAACACCAAACGAAGTCATGATGATATTTATCATCATTACAAAGTTTCAACAGATACTCTCTAATCAAAATAATCCCCATTCTAATTTCCAACACATGTTGATAGTTGATATGATAAGTCGGTCACTATTTTCGTATTTGCATACGATAAAATGAAAGGACTTTACGAAATAAAAGCATTGGATAATTATTTTTAAAATAATTGTCAACCAGGCCATGAAACTCATTTTTTATTCTTTATAAATAGGCCTGAGCGAAACTAACTTCTAAATTTCTAAAGTCAACCATTTAAGTTCTTCACCAAGCCAAGTGAAACCTCAAAACTGCGACCTCTGTGCGTCATTGCTCCTAACTGAACAAACTAACAGGTTGCTAAATACACAGTTGAATACTCCAAACGTAGAATATCAAACAACAGCTCACTTTGCCGTTAACTTTCTTAAATACAATAGCTACGCAATTTGTCCCCTCTCACAATGTTCAGTTCAACTTACAAGGTTTCAGTTAAAAAAGTACCTAACAATCGTAGACCCAGCAATTCTAAATTAATCAATGAAACTCATTTTTGTAAATTTCCTTTCTAAACATAAGCCACCAATGACAAAGAATCTTATGGAAGGCTGCTAAATGAGTTGTGTAACACTAACAATGGATCAGATTTTGAAAACGGCTTAACAATTGCAGGAAGTAAAGCAAAAGAACTCAATGAAGCTAGTTACAACACTTGTAGCATCCAACTGTACAGTCACAAAAATCTACGGATAAGTAAATTAGATAGCAAACGCGTTCTCGAAACAAGCTCTGATCTTAAGATCCGATGGCCGATATAGCATATTTTGCAGACTGACAAAAAACAAAGAGTTAACCTACCAACACCTAAACGATTGGGATTGAACGTTCAACCAAACTGCAGCTTTGAGCTCAAAGCGATATCGCTTTGTATTATCACGATCAGTATTCCATTTGATTCTCGGATTTGTGTCACTTGTTTAGTTTCGACTGTGTCGTTTAACAACTACTTAGATTTTTATTCTATTCCCACGACCTGTCACTAAACAAGATTAAAATCTTGTACAGTTCTTTGAAGTACTTCTAATTGTATCTTAACTGAATTGTAACCCTCTTCATTGAACCACAGCGGCGAATCAACTATGACAAAACCACAATTACGTTAGTTAAGAAGCTTAAAAGGTTACGCCTTCAGACTAAAAAACAATTTAGGCCAACAGCCATTGAACTGACTTCGCCATTAATGCTACCAAAATTCGTTTCATCTTAACTGAATTCGATTGATCCAATAATTTCCGTGTCTTATTCTAAGGCTCTTGAACGAAAATGTTGTTAAATATCGACTCTCGAGGCATTTGAAGTTCATTGAACGTAGATAATATTTGGTCTACCTGTGAGGCTTAATTAAGGCTTAAGCACGAATAAGATTCTAGTTTAGGAGGTGATGATCTTTGACTTGCATAATCTGTTGTCCTGCACAAGTTCTTGTGGTTCTAACCCAAATCGCATATTTAAATTCATTCCTATATTATTCCTTTTTATTATGACCAGTACATTTAGTTTCTTTGCCTTTATACAAAATATTGAGTTCACTATAAAGTTCTAATAATTTCAGCTGAGTTTGAAGATTGTTCAAGTTTATTGTTAATAGAAGTTTTACTCTCGCTATATTAGCTTTTGTAGTTAGAAACTGAAATTGGGCGTGTAACCAAGTTTTGTCATTACAACACTTCTTGTTTTTACTTTGTATTTCTAACAGTTTGAAATAATATGTGACATTTTCATGATTAAATAATTGTAAATGAATTTTTTGTAAAAAAATATTATCGATAAGTTTATTTCCAGGAAGACTTGGAGAAACAGTACAAACATCCAATTTAGTTTGAATTGAAGTGGTTGAGCCTATAAAGGTTGACAATAGTGTACGAGGTGGTAATTATGTAGATAAGGAAGCACCTATAAGGAAAGTATATGGACGGTGAGGTGAAGGTTAAAGAGAATTTAATTGCATATATTTATGATTCAAAACTGTTAGGTTCGCTACTCTTGTGATTTTACGCACAGACTACAAGCATATTTGTTTTATACCCAAAATAAGCAGCGGAAAAGTTTCCTATTATAATATCGAAACGAAACCAAATGCAAATATTTTCATTTCGCAAACTTTTGTGGGCGGAGACCATGTCAACTTTACGGATGATAAAGTTTGATATACTTCATGTATAAAATACATATGAAATCAAAAGTAATCAATTTCTTCTCCCACGCGTTCGACACGAATAAATTGGAGAATAATTTCAACAATTTTTATAAAAGACTACACAATAGTAAAATTCTTAATATCCTCTCATGTCATGTTCTATTGCGAGAGTATGTTCAGCAACTAGCAACTCCCCCTGGAAGCGTTTTATTAGCCTACTTGCATATATTGGCGCGGGAGAATTAACTAGTACATTGTAACATACGGCTGCTTCTACGTAATTATAGAAAACAGAAATAGCAAGAAATACACTAGCGCTGAGAAAAGCTCACCAAGGTAAACGCAATTTACAAGAAACCCCATTCAGTTTTAAAAATAAAATCTACCATTGAAGAAATTAACCTCTAAATTCTAGGTGAAGATGTACTTTCAGCTTCAAACTCCACAATTTAGGCTATTTTGTTCAGAGAGACATCAAAAATCAGTTACTCGCGTTACGAAAGGCATAAAATAGAGCGATGACGCAAACTTAATTGCGCCATAACTTGTCTTGGAGAGAAGAAAGACTTACTTTAATAATGCAGTTTCACACAGACAAAATTCAGGACCCTACGCCGGCAACATAGTTTTGGATTTATGTATAGTTTACTTAGCTCCTTCAATGAAATTGTTTGGCTCACATTACACACCGAAATCAAAACAAGCAACGATGAATAATTAATAATAAAGACCCACCTGCACCCAAGTTGCGCTTAAATTAATCATAACACAATTTTGAATCACAACCACGTCCAACACTTGCGGGACATCGGCACTAATTATGCCAATTGATTAGTACATATCGATAAGTCTTAATTAATTATCGATATCTAAGAAACCGCTTAGCAACTATCTCAAACCTTATGATAACCATTCACGTCACACTGGATTGTGGATAGGGAAATGCGTTATGACCATTGGGGATTAAGGATTAACGAACATGACGAACCTTGAAATTTTGAAGATTTCATTATGCAAAATGTGACTGCATCAACTACTGACGTAACTAAAGAATCATAACAAAAACATCTTGTATACGACGATAAAGCAGCTGCGAAACACGCCAAAGATAACCAGTAAGAAACAAAGTTAAAACTCTTGGCTAAACTTAATGCCATAAAGCATTCTGCAACAGTCAGACAATTACATATGAGAAAGCAGATGATGACTTGGAAAATGGTGACCACATATACTAACTAATCTTCTTCAAGCCCACGTTCATGGCCAAATGTAATTTCAAGTAGTGCTTTGGCACTATCTCTAACCCTGCTTATCTTGTCTGAGAGCATAAGGCGTAGCTTCAAGTAAATAGACACTATATACGTAGAGTAGGGTGGAATTGAGGGCGGCGGTAACACCTGGCCCAGAATTGAAAAATAGGATTAGCAAACAGAAACCAATTTAGCCTAGAAGCTGAAACTAGAATCCAAAATGTAATTACTTAAGCAAACGTGAAAGAATATATAATTACCCAAGGCCGAACACAGGAATCAATCTAGAACATTATGCTAATGGATAACGATAAAGCAGTAGAAGACAGATACGAACAAGCTAACAATTTAGCGATCAGTCAATGACACTGACAAATGACAGTAGCTGATGATTAAATAGATAGTGTTTTGGGCATTATAGCAAACAAATGGACAGAAAAGTAATAATTATCCTGATAGTTTAACAATACGACATTTTTGACAAAATGCAACAAAAATGACATCACTAGGTAATCATTTATCTACAATAGGACATTTATCATCACCACAATTACGAATATAAGGTAGATACCTGTTTTCTCTATTAAATGTTGATTCGTTAATAAAGACAAGATAACAATACTTTCTTCCCACGCTCTCCGATTTACACAAAATTATATATTTCTCCGTTGATAACTAATATTAACAGCTATGATAATAATCATAACAATCATTTTGCCATGACAATGGGAGATGATCGATTTGATAAAGGTCAGGTTAACAAGGTAGATTAGATTAATAATGTTGTTTGATCGTATTGATAAGAAGTCATGAATGAAGATATCGAAATTGTGAATCAATGAAAAGGTTAGGTAAATGCAAACCTTTTTGTTGTTTTGTCAGATTGTGTTTTAGATAAAACAATTCACATTTGCGTACATTAAGAGCACGCGCGTGATCCATGTACGCTACACGCCTCAAATGGATGTGGTGGTGACTAGTGTAACATTCTACACGTGTGCGTATTTAGCGAACATGTCCAAAGGTGTCCATACTATGAACATGAAGGGCGAGGAAGGAACATGGATGGGTTTTAGTCAGCAAAAGTCTGACACTCCCTCCCGGAAGTCATTTGATGATTTCCCATCCAAAAAAAAAAAACTGTGTTCCTAATACGCACGTGCGCCTTAACATTTGCTCTGGATTTTACTCTTTTCGTATAAATTGTACTTCGTGTTTTCTAGGAAAGTACTTTCCACGTCTTAAACGGAATTGATAATTTTACTACCTTATTACCCGACTGCCAAAGAAGGGTTATTTCGAATTTAAGTTATCGAAGTAATGCCCGACTAAAGATCTGTTATCGTATGGTTTACTCGTAGCTAGCAATTTATCACTTGCATAACGGTTGCAATCTTTAAGCGAACCCTGCTTTTATTGGAAATAGGTTTAGAACTAGAATTTTAACTCTCGTCAGTGATACTTACGATTTTATTAATTACAGCAAGCATTTTATATTTACAGCCGGATAAAAGCGAGAGGAGTATGCTTCCACTTAATTCCATTCTCCTTCTCTTTCATTCCATCTAGGGTTATTTGGAGCCTGCCTTTATCGAAAGATGCCAGCCCCCCATCTCCATCTGGGCCCACCCAAAAGGAAACCATTGCGTTTGACCCAATGACCTTATGAATATTATGTCCAGGAAATTTTACCGTGACAGCTTTCCGAGTGACATCAGCTATTTTTGAGATGGTGGATGGTAGTATTTCTAAAATATCTTCAAGTTTGGTACCCAACATTCTCCGTTCTATCTGTCTCAACTCGAGTTAAACCTCTAATGATTAGTCAAAAACAACATTTAATAAGAGAATGAGAAACGTCGACAAGCCGTCTCGTCTCGTGTTTTTGTTAAACCCATATTTTATCAACATGAGACCTGAGACTGTCGTACTAAGCTACAGCACCGTATTTCATACAGTTCTAGGAATAGCCTAGGTACCCTATTTCATCACGTAGGTGACATAAGGGGCAACTTAGGAACTACCTGCCGAGGCGTAGGCGTTGTGACTTTATTAAGTTAAATTGCAAAACGGGGTTTGCAGCTTTGAATGTTGTCAGTAAATTCTATTAGAACATCGCAACAAGATTATTGTTAATGAACTTTTACTCTATAAAGACAAAATTTTAGAATCAGTCATAAAATGGGTGAGCCTCTTGGGCCAGTAATTTTTTGATTAGCAATTAATCTAATTATTCGACAGCTTTATTCTTAATTCAACGTCTTAAAATATTTAACTTTTTTATAAGTAAAAGTTTTGTGTCCCAGCAGAGGGAACACTTTAGGGTGATCATGCTTAAGCTATTACTGGTTTATGTGATATAAAACATCAGTTACTAGAAGAAAACCCGAGGAATAAGAATTTTAATTTACCGAGACTATGTTGGAAGCAAAAAATTTGAAATGCGAAGGGATTAAACCCGGACCTCGGTTTAATAAAAACAAAATGTTATGAACGAAGCAAAAA
Organism: Xestia ashworthii; assembly: GCA_950022955.1. Taxonomy (NCBI): domain Eukaryota; kingdom Metazoa; phylum Arthropoda; class Insecta; order Lepidoptera; family Noctuidae; genus Xestia; species Xestia ashworthii. The sequence continues at coordinate 22,863,413 of OX465558.1, read as the reverse complement.
CTTTGTACACATAAGGCCCTTACATAATATTAGTAGTCTCAAAAGGAAATATGTAGGCAAGGTCGAGTTACAGAATGGAACGGATCAGAATTTCCATAACGAAGAAACTTTGGTAAGTATCTTATACAGGATATTTATAAAATGTAACACAAAACATATTCCTTTCATAAAACATTTTTTGTTGTACCGCTACCTTTGTCAGAATAAACAGTAGCTCATGTAGATGACTGGTATTCAGCTCTATCCGGTTTGACTGCAAGGCGACCCCAACATAATTGGGAAAAGGCTTGGCAGATTATAATGTCGATACCACTCACTGTGTTAGTAACTTAAAATATTAAGTTGAAAAATAGATACATGGGCAAGATTCTTACACTGCTATATTCACAGGACCATACGTAACGTAATAGTATGTGTAGGTAAGAGTCATAGATTCTCTTTGTTGAATACTGAACTTATTAGGGAAGAATTATAGTAATTGTTGATGGCTTCAGAGTTCTACCTTCATAACTACGTTTAAGAATTTCATAACGAACGGAAAATCACCTTGCAGGCTTAGGAAATGGCGAATGGAGTTTGAAGGCGTTTGAAATTATTTTCATATCTAAATTACTCGATAAATGAATTAATCACCCACCAAATGCCAAATTCCAAAGTTACCTAGAGTAGGAGTACAACTAACACAGTGCTGAAGATTTCATTTTACCTACCTCTTACTTAATACTTACACCCGAAGTGAGATTGCGATCAATTTATTTCATGTCATTATGACCAACCTTCTAAAGGTTATCCCAATATTTTACCTGTAATATCACCACGTGTTATCTTTCAAATTTATTATATTCAATAGAACGAAGTAAATTGGTTTTCTTGAAGACCTTAATACTTAAATATCTGTATACTCTCACGAAAAAAGATTCTTTGAAAAGAATATAATTCTTTACTCTGTAAAATATAATATATTATATTATATATTAGCAACACTAACGAAAGGAAACACACTAACGAAAATATATAACATCTTTGCATTATTCATAGAACTATGATAAAACCAGTCAATAAATTAACATAGTAAGCTACGAGTATCAATGGTCGCCTCTTTGTTAATTACAGGAAACGATAATTCTAACATCAGCCAGGAAGTTTCTGGCTGAGCCAAGGTTCAGTCTATTGGGTCTTGTATAAATATTGTGGCATAAACAGCTGACATCGAGCTGATACCTTGATTACACGTATACAGCGTGGCTCAAAAAGGTGTAGACATATTCAAGGAGACAAACCATCAAACTGAACATCTTGCTCCATAGGACCATCATCGGAATCACGAAAAAATATTCAGCCGTCCCTGTATGGGACTAGAAGATATTGAAATTTTCTATGAGACAGCTGATTATAAATAAGTGATTCTGATGTTGGTTCTTTATAGAAAAGAGAATCACCAAAAGTGTTACCAAAAAGTCTCATGCATCAAGATTAAAATTGTATATTATTATTTTCATATTTTTTTATGACAAAACGCGTCAGGGATTTAGTTTTTAAACAGGGAATTTAATTTAAGGTATATAGAAGTATGAATATTGTTTTACTACCTTTACATGACGTTCACACAATCGGACAGAGATATGTAGAGTGTTATAGAAACTATTTTGATAAATCGACTGACCTGTCATTCCAACCGTTTCTTTTTTACAAAAAATAGCTGTAACGTTTGCTTTAAAAACATTTAACGAATGATTTGTATTACATTTCGTTTCGTTTTGTTGAATAACACTAACATTAATACAAAGGGGTACACCAAATTGATTTGATATTACTACACAAAACACACCATACAGTGACACAAAATTGGGTTTCTTACTAAAGATTTTGAGTTTTCGATCTCATCCCTAAATACCGGCAAGCACATTTCTGACATTTGATGTGACGTTTACGTCCGTCCAGATGAGATAAATTCATTATTGTATTGATGTGTGTAGTACCTGTTTGTAATTTGTAAACTTTTTCTGTTTATTCTGCAAATATGGCAAGTCATAGAGTCAACAGAATAACGCCGTCAGTCACCCGGCAAAACCAATGTATCAAATTGATTATTTTTTAGTTGCCTGGTTTTGAAGTTATTTTAAAATTACTCCGAAACTCGGGTTTCGTTTACAAAAAGAACTTTTGTAGCAGATAATAATTATGATAAGTGTAGACTATAAAAACCAAGTTTGATTTTGACTCAGCATGGTATACGGAATTCCATATATCCATGAGCATTCTCCTTTGATTTCCGTACCACACATTAATATAACCAGACCGTTCTGATACAAGCTTTCATCATCATCATCACCAGCCTATTATGTGTTCCCACTGCTGGGACAAAAGCCTCCTCTCAATGAGAGGGAATGGGCTTTTTGATCTAGGACATGCATGTTTTCTCACGATGTTTTCCTTTACCGTTTTGAGTGCTGCGGTGATGAAATAAATTTCACAACAAAGTAATGCGCCTGCCTGAGTTCGTGGAACCCACGTTACGACTTACTGTTCGTAAATCGGGGTCGCCACCACTGGGCCACTGCACCGCCGCTCCACAAGCTTAAAAGTACAGTAAATTACGGAGCAGAATCAGTGCACTCAACCGAATGCACCTCTTAAACACTAAGCCGAGTCGTCTGTCTAGACATAGACTTGCCCATACACTGGGCACATGAAGTCACGGCATAAGTCCGCCTTTAAGATTTATGGCCTCTCTTTCAGATAACATTATAAAAACTGATTTCGTAGTATCTGGAACAGATTTATCAAGTGACACATTACCAGCTCAGGAACTATTTATTGTTTTTATCACACATGAATAAGTCGTTAAACAAGTAACACAATCACAAATAGATAAGGACGGAAAGAAGTAGTTAAAATAAAACAGTTGTATACCCTTTTTTTTCTGATGGGAAATCATCAAATGACTTCTCCTACTCTGGGCGGGGCGGGAGTGAGTGTCAGACTTTTACTGACTAAAACCCATCCATGTTCCTTCCTCGTCCTTTATGTTCCAGGGTCGCGGTATCTCTTTCGAAAGGCCCGCAACCCCGGAACAGGCCCGCAACCCCGGACAGTTGTATACCCTTCGTTTGATATTGAAAATGTTCACAGATATCTAACCAACATCTCGATATAAATGACTAAAATACTAACGCAGAAGACATCTCGGACTAATTAATCCTTGAATAATTGAAAAGATGTAATAACACAAGATAATATTTTTTGACAAATTTTATTAATATTATCTTAAATTGTGTTTCATTCTCAGTGCGAATGTGGTATTCCCGATCGGGTGCACTTTAGAGGACCCAAAAAACGCCACTGATACCACAATTTGCCCAAGTAACTTGACAAATTTGACCACCGATCGATACGAAAGAAGACGAAATTTTATTTTCACCGTCGGTTTCTTCATCTGATCGTCCCTACAGCACACGCGCAAATTGTCAGCTTGGCAAAAATAGATACATTATTTAAAAGAATGTTGTTTTTATCAGTGAAATCTATGCTATCTTCTTTTTAGGTACTTTTAATATCCCAGACGTATGAGCTATACATTAGTGGTAATCTGATTTCTCTGATTTGATACCGAGCACTTGTGAATTAGCGTCATTGATAAGACAAACAAAATTAATGAAATAATGATGCATTAAAAATTATAAAAACTTCAAGAGAAGACAATATATTAATTATAATAATAAGAATTGGAGAAGAATCTATCATTATTAACATTACAGAGGAAACAAACTGACGGACCCTCCTGAAGGAGCCAAACTCGTAGCTCGTAGCAATTCTGGGAAGCCTCAATTTGTATTACCGTACAATCAAAAGAAGTAGAGGTACGAGCAGTATTGATAATGCAAAGCAATTTGGTGAAAATAACACCTTAGATCATTGAGCAAACTAGAGATAAAGAAATAACTTCAGTAGTTTTACTTCAACTACAATGTTGGCAAAGTGATAAGATAGAGGAAAGGCAAGGTGTTAGTGAACCTAACAATGAAAGGATTACAAAGATCCGTGTTTACAGCTTAGACCGTGTTCTCGCTGTTTGTAAGACAAATGACAAATGAGATGAATGCCATGAACTAATGACGCATCATTGTAAAATCATTGTTGATGAAGAGTGAATCATTGATTCAAGATCTTGGAAAATACAAGTCAGATTCTCTTACTAAATTTTCTTTTAGAAAAGGCAATTGTATTTTTTTTGGTTCTGAAAATTCGTGACATAGAAAGATTGTAAAATGTTAGTAATTAATCATTTTCAAGCAGTTTAACTGAAAAAATAACAAAGAATGTCATAGTACAAAAATCCATTCTAAAATTGCTATAATTAGGCACAAGAAGACTGCTATATTTGAACTGAAATAAATAATTATTCGTACCTCAAAAATTCAGGTTCAAGAAACAAAGAAATACTTGAAATCTTTAGAATTAAAACTCGCCCATGACGTACTCGTATATTAAATTCCTTCAAATCATTCCGATCAAAATACCAAGAACCAAGAAACTTGTCGGTATTTTAATAGAGACTGAGAACTCATATATTATTATGAGTAACAATGAAGTAGGTTTAATTGCTCGTTGGCACGGTCCCTTTATTTAGAAGGGTCCTAACCTTGGCAGAATCTTGCTTAATTTGTTGGGACGAACCTTAGTAAGTAAATAAAGTGGAAATGGTTCTACCAAGCAGAAGTTTTTGAGTAAGAATGTAAAAGTATCGCCGCTCTCGTCTGCCTCTAGAAATAGAAGAATAGATAGATGGAAATAGCAACTTCGATTCATAGAATATTTAATGGTCGCCTCGCCGTCTCTATTTTTATTAACAGACATTCTACAGCTGTACTAAAATGATGAACTATTTTCTGTGACACTGTAACACGATTTTAAATGCAACCACATGAAGTGTAGACAGAAAAAGAAGACTATTGAGGTATGGATTTATAACAGATAGTAAAATGAATTTTGAATATAACATTAAGAAGAACAGCCAATGGGAATACGATAGTAAAACCAAATGGTCAATGGGGAACATCATCCCACACACTATCCCATAGAACAAATCGGTTTGTTGTAAAGCTCCAATCAAATTCCATAATAAAATGGTAATCCTCTATTGGTAATAAAACAAGATGAAATTCAAAGCAGTAAATGCAAATGAGGGCAGAACAGTCGTATCTGAACTGCCGACTGAACATGAAAGCCGGAATTTGAACGTATTTCATGTAGGGTTTATTGCCTAGCCAGTATATGATTAAGTTCAGGCTGTCTTGACTAGACGATTGATGAAAGTCATGTAATCCTGTCATGTCATGACAAGTGTTCCACGAAATTAATCAGAAATTCTGCTCAACAGTACAACACATATTTCGTTAACTGAAATATTGCTATTGTATAAAATTTAGTTCTTCTAACAAAATAATAACGGCATAATAATTTAAATAAATGGCTTTTGATTTTAAATCTGATGGCGATCCTATAGCCACAATTTAGACTTCAGACTGCCAAGGAAAAACTCCTGATAGAATATCCCAATAATACTTTGCAATAAAAAAATGTATATTTGAAATATTCATTATTTAAAAATGCCTTAGTCTGTGATGGCATTATTACAGTTTTATAATCCAATGGACTTAAGGCAGATAATTATTCAAAATTAGGTTACGCTAGTTAAGGTAGGCTTAACGACTTAACTGAGCTACAGTTTACGCCGCCATGTTTCAACCACGTTGCTATGCCAACTAGTTATTGCCTGAATAATGAATAGATTTGATTTATTAGTAACATCATGAAAAGCTTTATGTAACTAGTGAACACAAAGGATCGTACTTCAATGTCTTTCGCAAACACCATCCGTATGTCGTTTAGGTTGAATGGGTGGTTTAGGACTGAGATTCATGATGGAGGTTCTTCGGTAACAGTCGAACTACGCGAATAAACGACGGCAAGTGATGAAGACGTGAGATATAGTCTTTTTTTTATAGATATAGACCTAAAACAATGGATGGACTGTGTGAACGGTAAAATGGCAAGAAAGGATATGTGTGATGAGATTATAAGTAACAGAAAAGTTTGGAAGAAGTAGATATGCTGCGCCAACCTTAAAAAAAATTGGAACAAGGGCAAGGAATAATGTGAGATTTATAGTAATTTTTGGACTCTATTATTGCGAATTGTTTTAAGAACGTGGACGAAACATTCGTTCCGTAACTTCTACCTATCGCTGTACATGCTAAGGCATGCGTTAATATAGGTACGATGAATGAATTCCAACTATCGATTTAGAGCCGCTACAACGCTATATGAGAATTGATTTTATAAAATGTCAAACTCAAAATGATGGTCTTTTCAAACTGAATTGGACAGTACCTATTGACAGGATTGTAGTACATCATTCATGAAGGGATGTTTAAAATTGGTCTAGTTTCAGTCATTGTAGGCAAGAGTCTTGTCATAAGAATAGAAGAAGCCACACGTTTTCAAGATCAAGTATACATAACATACAGTATAATTTCATAATCTCTAACCTCGTATCGTCTCATTTCCTCTGGCACGAGTAAAATTAAGAATATTAGGATTTTCTTAAGCATTTTATGCAGTGTTTTAATAACTTCCATGCTAGAATAAAAATGATGCTAGATAATAGCTCTAAGTTTTATAGACGGGCTTGTAAGAGGACTTTACGTGATGCTATTGATTTTTATATATAAATTGTCTTCATCAGAAGCGCCCACTTGAAATTGTAATTCAGTCCCAGTCGTCTCACACCTTTCACTTTCTGCAAAAACTATGATTATCACTACCCCACCAAATGTTTACGTAATAATTCTCATTGTGGCTGACGTAATAGAAATACTCGCACTCAAGTCACTGTAACAATGTCGACGATCGATACTCTTTTGACTGTGTCGGAGCACGCTACCCCTACACGCAAATTCTCATATAAAAATTCTGACCTTCGTACAAGTTCGAATAGCTTGAATTTTACATCGGATTACCAATCCTTGCTTACCCGTGGAACACACGCAACTGTAACTGCTTAGCGATAAGAAATGAAAGCTCGAGATTCCTGTTGCGAGGGAACAATTTCATTAATAAAAACAAAATTAATGGTGAGGAAAAATTAAAAAGCAGGGACGATGTTACTTGAATTATAGACGAAGACAAATACGTGGATGAAGATTTCAAAGTAATCAAACTAAAGGAAATTGTTAATGAAACAGAACTCGAAACACTAGGTATTAATAAAAAAAAAAGTTGGTAAGAAAAAGTAAAGCAAAATATTATTTCGACAATATAATTTGAGCACAAATGGCAGTCCAAATTAGATTACTTACTTTTTTCATTTACTTCAAGACTTGGAGGCCTAATTGGAATATCTGCGTCGGCTTGTACAAGAGTTCGTGTGGCTGTAGTTAATAATGGACAAATCTGTGTCTGTATCTATGTTTGTCTGTCTTTCTGTGTTTGTCTTTCAGTTAGCCTGTCATTTAACGGTTGAATACATTTCAGATGTGTAGTACACAGCCTTCCCTAACAACGTTGGGATCGGCTATCAGTCTAACCAGATTTTGTATGCCGCTGAATGCAAATATTTTACTTTGTTAGTTTGTGGTGAGACACAAACGATACTTTTATGCCAGTAGTCATATGTAAAAGTTCTGATCTTCACACAGTCGAAGCTGCTGGCAAAAGTTAGTTCGCTATACGATGTCAAATAGAACGAACAATTGCGCCAGTTACTATCAGACGCATGACAATCAATTTCAGTTGGAAATTGCCGGGTCTAAATTACTTTGATTACTGGACCGTCTGCATTCCGTATGATTGAAATGTTTGACTCTATCGGGTTCAAGGTTCAAATAACGTTTTCGGTACGCTAAATAGTATTTTGATTTGAGCATCTGTCATTCATTATTGACTATGTTTAACTTACGACCTCTTTAAAGTGTAATGCTCCTTTTCGTTTAGACGTTTTTATCATTTAATTACCCTTGAAAAAACTGGTTCTGGTACTTGTTTATTTTGGTTTTGGAGTTCGTTTTCATTACGATTACGTTAATTACCTGTTCACATAATAAAAGAATAAACATGTAACTTGACAAGATGGCGTCGTTTACCATTGTCTGTTTTATTAACTCGGAAAACTAATACCACATAGTCAGCCCGGAATGGAGTAGATTTCCCGTTTCTATTAACACCACTGTTTGTGTAGGAAACTAGTCAACAGATAACACTAGAATACTCTCACTTATTAGAAATTGTTAAAATAAGATTCCTAAGCTGTAATACAGGGTCTAGGCAAATAACGTTTAATTTCAAACCGTTTCGGTTTCTACGAGGAGTTTAACAAGATCGACGTTAAGCTTTCCTGCAGATTAATTATTATTGACTTTTCTATCAACTTTATCGTTGAAAGAAAGTTTCTTTGTCTCCTAGATAAAGAGAGCCTCGCCCTGCAAAGCGCTCGTCAAGTACTAAACGTGCCACTTTGTCTGCCCCAAGAGAATCTCTAGTTTCATCTCCAAGAGCCTTTACGTTCAAAGCAATTAATACCAACATTTTGGGATATGTTTCATGAATTCTCCTGCCCGTCTTTCAATGTTTTTTTGGGTCGATGTGGCATGTGTTTTCTTCTGCCATACTGGAAAGATGCCATTTTAGTAGTCTATTAGTTGTTTGTTTTTTGCACTATCATTTTTTAGAATATTAGTTTTGGTCAGTCGAGTCCTTCAGCGAAAACTGATGAATAGCTCTTCAAATTCCAGTGAAAATCCAGTATTTGTATACAGTCGACCCTTGCCAAGAGTTTGGAAACCGGCCTGGTTTGCGTTGATTGATTGCTTTACTAACTTTCCGTTCGTACTCTACTTAATGTGGAGTTGGGTGTGATCCCAGCGCTGGTACTGTAGCTACAACTAGTATGTAGTTCACGTAATAGCATTTAGCGGCTTCCTAACCCAGTTTGAGGGATTATAAGAACTGTTTTGGTAACTTTACATAATATCACGCCTGTATTTCTCTGAAAAGTTAAGCTGTGTACCTATCATCACCATCAATGTTCCCACTGCCGTGACATGGCCTCCTCTCAATGAAAGTGAATGGGCTATAATCCATCACGCGGGCCCAGTGCGTATTGGTAGATGTCACATGTCTTTAATTTTTTTTTTTAAGACGTGCCCGTTTCCTCCTGTTGTTTTCCTTTATCATTTTAAGAGCAGTGGTGATGAAATAAAATACACAAAGACAGAACCCACGACTTTCTGTTCACAAGTGGGCCGCCACTACTGGGTCGCCGCTGTATCCATAGAACACCCATATTTCTGACTGTTATGTCCCTTGACCTTGTTCTTGTCTTTGTCCTTTCTTTTCTTTCTTTCTTTCTTCATTCCCACGTAATAGCGAAAGAGCCGATTGACATCAACCGGGCATTTATCCAAATTATAGGCGGTGTTATCGAAAAATTCCTAGTGAAAATGCCAAATAACGCTTTGCCTAACCTAAGAATCGAACTTAGAACGTCTTGCTCAGCAGTAACGCTTGCTACAACTTTACCAAAGAGGTATTATGTCGGCTAGTTGACCCTTCTTATGTAACCACAACATTGTTATAATCATCCTCAAAGTCGAGCATGAGAAATTGTGCGATTATGGAACGGAGCCAAATTCTCAAGGTAATTTAGGTGCAATGTACTACGAATATTTGTACCTAAAGTACTCGCTGTCTAGAGAAGCACCTGAACATAACATTAGACTGTTATTTCATGGGGCCCGCAGCCTGCCGGGGTTGCGGGCCTGTTCGAAAGAGATACCGCGGCTCTGGAACATACAGGGCGAGGAAGGAACATGGATGGGTTTTAGTCAGTAAAAGTCTGACACTCCCTCCCGCTCCGCTCAGAGTGGGAGAAGTCATTTGATGATTTCCCATCCGAAAAAAAAATGTTATTTCATGTAATATTGAATATGCTGACTATTACAACAAGATGTCTGTTGTTACCTTGTTTGAAGACATAAGTAAGACATACTATCTATTGTAATAAAGGCAAGATAATGTAAATACTTATGTGTTTTTCTTCAGGGATCGGAAGTAGGATAATGGTGGTTAAAAAAGATAAACTATGCTTCAATTAAGAAGGAATAATATCCAATTAAAAAAAGATTTTAAAATTTTCTCATCAGACGCGAATGGCAGAGTGCCCAAAACTTTAGTACCATTGCAAGCTTAACTTACCCCGCTAAAAAAAGAGACCTATCCATTTGTCTAGTTGACAACCAAGTCACTGGAATGCAGACTTAAAACCAATGATTTAAGAAAGCATTTTGATAAAACGATATTGGTCATACAGACTTCCCGGGAGATTCGACATTCCACATCTTTTTGTACGACGTCTGGTGTCACTTTTAATTCTGAATCATTGTTTAAAGACACGTCAAATGCATAATTATCATGCAGTGGTTTATCAACATCTGCTCTTTCTGGACTATGTTGGGGTCGGATTGCAGACTAACAGCATGCAGCTGAAATCCGGATGAAGCTCTAAGGGTATGACCTCTGTAACTCACTTACTACTAAACACGATACTGCTTGGTAAGACTGACTTTCGGACTTCTCTCTGACTACCTGAAACGACAGAGTAAGACATATAGATGACAGTCGAGACCTAAAACTTTAATGTGCTTTCCGATACGGAGTGGGCGGTAATTACTGGTTTATAAGAGAAGAAATCTAGTTTGAACAAAACCAGAATCCTTCCATGAATTTTGCTCCGGTCACACCCTCGCTCTTTGTTGATAAATTCATCCACCGCTGGTCTAGTATAGGAGAACAGTACCCAAGGCATCAGTAATGAAGAAATGGACGCAGACGATGAATTAGACCCAGACCAGAAAGTTCTGATAATTAATCAAGAACTGAATCAATGGACAAATAGCTAGGTATAGAGATAGAATTAATAAAGCCGAGTTACAAACTGATGCAGAGATACTGACTATCCAAATAAAAAATAAGTTAAATTGAAATCTTTACGAAGGACAGTGGATTTTTAAAAGCATGCTGACGTAAAACTTGGCGAGTGCCAATGATATGCATACTATGGAACATTTTATGTTCCACAATTACGATTCTGGCAGTTACGTGCGAGTTTCCGATCTCCGATAAAATCGTATCGATTAGTTAGTTTCAACTCTAGTAATCGTAAATTCTAAACACGTTATGCAAAGCTTCTATGCGGCTTGGTTCCGAGAAATTTCTAGCAAGGTCTTTTGGTATATGGGACTATTAGCTTCTGAATTGGTAGAAATCCATTTCTACCTGAAAAGGTATCCTCCTTCTTTTCTTTGGACCTGGTAGATGACCACTTCAAAACGATGGATGTAGTTCTCTGTGAAGGAAATGATAGTGAAAAACAGAGATCTGCTATAATTATGAGCTGACCACAAGCGAACGCAACAAAAGCACGTCAATTACTGTCGAAAATATAACGAAATATCGTTAAAATAAATGTCCTTTATTTCAAGCAAGATCAGTTTTCAAGCGCTAATATTTATACAGTCCCCAAAAAGCCCATCCTTCACCGACATTCCTTCAATATCGATAAATTCTGCTCCATCTCACATTGATCAAATACCCGAAAATTCTAGAATGATACGATAACCCTTACATAAATTCTGGTACAGCTAAGGACCCAACCCAACTGTCCTGCAGGTAAAATGTTGTAGATAGATAATAGTACCTATAGAAAAGTCACAAAATAATAATAACAATGAGACAAGGACCCACTTACGGAAACTTTTTACCAAGAAAACGGATATCATGATACGATTACTATGAAAATTGAACGTGATTACAAAAACGGGTGTAAAAAACATCTTAACAAAGCCAAAAGGTACTTGTTGTCCCCGCCATTGCGATATTTTTTTGTTCTACACCAAACCAGGGAACCTTCTAGTTACGGAGATATTGGTGATCAAAGTTCCAAGTTTTTTAAATACAAATTGTAAGATTTTTACTTTAAACGCCTCCACGACCCCCGTACTTTTCACTCCATCCATTAGCACAATGTGCTGAATGGGTTACATAAAGTTCTACCACAAAAAACGATTTTTCACCCCAAAAAAAAAATCGTTTCCCCTGCAATCATTTTTGAATAAAGTTACTTAGTTTGATGTACAGAATGCTTGGTTGACGGCTTCGTGATGAGGTGGTTTACACCCTGTATGCGGCGTTCAAGAGCTGATAGTGTAGAATTCCTAAGTAAATATGTCACAGGTTTGAAAGAGATGCATTTGATCGTGTTCAGGTCCAGTGCGAATGCCGCTCTTTAGATAACAACAAATTACAATAACTGTCCAAGACAACGCAGAAGATTATTCTCTATCTACGGAAAATATCCTTTATCGAGTCGTACATGTATCTCTTTGGGGTCAAGGGCAGTGAAGGGCGTGTTTCAGAGCTGATCCTTTAGTACTCGAATTTAAGACGAGAAAATAAAAGGTTAGGTTGGTATTGTTTTTCATGAGAATCATGTTGCTGAAACTAAAAAGGGTCAAAGAATGTGTTGGTAAAGTTTTTTTTGGTATTTGTTTATTGTGAATCGATACGGGTAGTCAGAAAAGTCTGTCAGCCAGTGTTGCTAAGGGGTATTGTGTTCCCTGTTATTGCTCCATGTAAAATCCGGGTATTGAGTTGAAACTTATCAGACCCAACATAGTGGGCTAGGCAGAAGATGATGTGTAGTGAAAGCGAAATCGTTGTATTTCAAATTAAAAGTTATAAAACATTTTTGACAGAAACCAAAATAGGCCAAAGCAATCATCTCTTCGGATTAGCCCTCTAAAATATCTGTAGTTTTTTCTTACATCTTGACAAAAATGTGATGTGAAGTGAATGTGTGTTCACCTGAATTAAACTGCATCTGGGAATGTTCATTTGGATTCCATCCAAATCAACATATTTGACTAAGTATAGCATAGAAGCGGACTTTTTTGAAAGACTAAAAAATAAAACCGAAACTGTTAAATAATCTAAGATGCTTTTAAAATGTTTGTAGTTATTACATTTTGTCCAAATAATCCAATACGTGACCCTTGTTTTTAGTAATACTTACAAGGCTTGATACCATCTGTCTTAGTAGCTGCCAAAAAAAGGATTCTCCGAAATCCTAAGAGATTTGACCGGTTTTGAAACACAATGCTAGGATATCTGAGCCTTTTTTTTTCTGATAACGTCAATATAACGAAATATACTTCTACATCTAAGCCTTTTCCTAAGTAAATATGCTGGGATCGGCTTGGAAAGGTATTGGGTGTAAGTGTACTTAATTCTGCAGTGGAAAAGCTATAGATTCCAGCCGGCGTAGCATGACCACCGTAGACACGACAGAGAGTCGACAAATCTTTTGTTCATCTGTCATTTTGTCGATTCAATGACAGATGAACAAAAGATTTGTCGAGTCTCTCTCGTTTCTCCGGTGGTCATGCTAAGCGGGCTGAATGATATCATTATAATTTTATGATATTAATATGTTATGTTATTATTATGTTAAGATATTATTATTTTTTGTTTCACCTGACTACCTTGTTGGTCTAGCGATCTGTGGTGCTGAGCATGAAGTCCTGGGTTATTGAGTTTTTCGATCAGGAATTTCTCAGTAGCACCCACAGAGTTTGGATTGGCACCTGGTTGATGGCAATAGGCTCACTCCCTATTGCATGGGCGAAATATGGGTGTACTATTAGATACGTCATCTCTATTATGTTTTTTTTTTAAGACTGAAGTCGAGTGTTTTCAAGGGATTTTTCTTAAATGAGTAATGTTAACAAGAGCTAAATTCTTAATTAAAAAAAAGAATACCAACTCTATCATTTAGTATTATTTACTCGTATCTCGAATTTCTTTACGTGGAATCGTTGGATATTTTCCAAAATTCAAACAGTATAGCTCTCTTATAAATTTCTCGTAAATATTTTGATGGTTGATAAGTTTTTCCAGAAGGTTATTTTGCTGTTACTAACTAACAAGAGGCAATTCAGATGATGACAAAATAAATGATAATGTTACCATATTTACTTTAATGTTTACTTTGTAGCACTTACATCAAGACAACTCAATCACCGTGGCAATATTATTATGCAATTTTCAGACGTTCCTCACAGTTTAGTCAAAGAGCTCTAGCTTGTGCACTTAACATCATCTGTGCACTTAAGTGTGTATAATATGAATAAAGTAATTTTCACACCTAAGTGCTAATAATATGAAGTCTTGTGAATTTTACTGAGTTCATTAATTATTAATCAAGCACGTGTTTCAAATCTTTTACCGTTACTAATTGATTCGTGTATGACTATTTAAATGTAATTATCGTGAAAAGAAAATAATGATGATTACACGAATTTTAAATTTTAAGTAGTATTTTGCGGTTTAATGAATCATATCACCACGAGGCAACGTAAAGTGATATTTATTGTACCTATAAAACATTTTACATAATTATTTGGTTATTAAAAAACTGTCCCAAACTGATTAAATGACAGTAGAAAAAAAAATAGAATCCATCGAAACTTGATGCGTGGGTTGAGAAGATTTTTGAGCAGAACTTCGATGAATCCACGATCAGCTTCACACATGGTTAAAGGCTTTCTACATAATACGATTATTTATGATTTCTTCTCTGATTTGTGAGAATACAACCAATAAGGACAAAAGTGTAACTTTCTTCAAGATTTAGAGTATTAAAACAAAAGAACGAAGTTATACCTACGATATGTGGTCACGATGTCAAAGAAGGACCCATTTGGGGACACTTTTCATAATATGAATGTCTGAATCTTGTCCCAAGAGTTCATCTGTGATTTTAAAGTCACAATTCCTTAACCTTCATCTGTAAGTGTTACTTTATGTGTACTCGGACAGAATAAACAATTTCAGTACACTTGTTTTTCACAAATTCTGCAAAACGGCTTCAGATTACGAACTATTTGCACAAAGGTGTTTTGATGTAGGTAGGTCATAATGACAAAGATAATAAAAGCATCACAATTTTTATTTGAATGTCAGTTTTATTAATGTGGTTTCCATTTCATTTGCTTTCAAGAAAAGTGAACTGAACGTAATTTTTTTTTTTTCTGTTCGCCACTCAACTTGGCTCATTATAATCTTACTAATTGCTCCGAAGCATGCAATTTTCACAGCACTAAAACTGGAGAAATTATTTTCATGTTTTTCTAGATTAATTTCTTCTGTAGCTCGATTTGCACTCGTTTATTGCTGCTATTAAACGCAGGGTCAGAAACAAAACAAAAACATCACAGTAATTTTTTCGCACTCGAATGGCGTCGACCAATTTTCACACTAAAACGGTCGCAGTCATCATTTTCACAGCAATAAATAAAATAATGAATATTCATACGACCTGCTTTAACACAAAAGCGCACATTATACTGAAGTCAACATTCTCTTGTAGAACGAAATATTTGAAAAAATAATTTATAAACATTTCTTACCTGATTCTCAATATTATGGCTATCCAAATCCAGGGATCATAAACAATCTTCTGTCACAATATGCACACGCCTGTCACACACATTGAAATTAAAAAAAAGTAAACGAATAGTCTACGCACTACAAAGGATTTGGTTAATATTTTATTGTTGTGTGCGGCAGCTCGCGGCAACGCGTTCTCTCACCACTGACGCTCATGTGGTACTGATTCATCACGACAACGAACTCAACACGGCGGCGCTCCGGCTTTACGTACTGAATGTACTTGTATGTCCCTGGCACCGAACAAAGACGATGGTGGCCGAAGCTCTACAGCTGTTTAATGTTTGTGAACCCGACACATCGCCAATCGATTGTCAATTCTAACATCTTGTGACGTAAGGAATGTTTGGTGTTATAATGTTGGTTTTGGCCCTATTGTTCTATATTTTTTTTCCCATTTTAACAAACTTCTTTCTTTTTTTTTAAGTTTTAATTCTCATTCTGCTTGCTATCGATCCAGTCCATAATCAACGTGACTAAACCGCGGAAGTCATTTTAATTCAAACATGAAAAAACCAAACCAATTCGCAAAGCTGATTACGTTTCAATCTATCGTTTCCAGTACGTTTTGGTTACATCAGAATGAGTGCGAATCGAGTACACCACGCACTGTCGCTCGGCGCGCCCGGTGCATTCTCAGTACGGGTGTACCGGCGGCGAGCGAGACGGGTTTATGTAGCACTTGCTCTTTCTAACATCGATTTCGGTCATTGTGCCCGTCCTTTTCTGGCGCAATGTGCCCCTCTTTCTGGCGGAGCGGCCGCGCACTGCGGATGTAGCGGCTCGGGAAATAACTGCCCTATTTTAGGATAAAGTTTTGAATGCATTCTCCTTACGGTACCACGTTAAAAATAATGCGAGTAATATCGTAGACACTAGACGAGTTCATAGACAAATCAGTCCATTGGGAATTTATTTTAAGAATAAATCAATACTGGCCGTTCATTCAGACTTTGAAATGCATTCGTTTTAATCAGATTGCTAATTTTTGCTTGAATAGAATTCTTATTTGAAATTCTTATTTTGTACGCAGTGCGCTGCAGAGAGTAGGTACAAATAAGAAAGCGAAAAGGTATTCTTAACTTTACAGTAACCTGCATTTGTTCATTTTATAGTAACGAAACCGGTGTTTATTAACTACGCATAACTTATTAATTGATTACTTACAATTAAAAACAAATTATTGTGCTCATTAAAATAATAATTGTTGTCTCGTTATACATTAAAATGAATAAATACACGACCATAACACCACTAGCAATATCATTTTACAACTATACTGATTTTTTAAGAGAGCAAATATTAATTAAATGCGTTTTTAAGGCGTACCAAAAAAAAAAACAACCTTAATAAAAAATAATCTAGGTCGGGCTCCTAAACTAGGACAACAATTTTATGTTAAAAACGATTTCGTATACACTGATTATTATCACGAATAATTTCCTAGCGTAGAGCATAAAGGCATAATCATAGGGGTATAATTTTTATGTAACCTTATGAAAAAATGCAACCAAAGATTTTATATTTTTATTTGAAACCCAGTAAGGTGGGTTTCACGAAATATCTTGGTGAATTTAATTTTCGTATGCGTCGCTCATTCTAAGCTACTCGTTTTCACAAATTCTAGATGACAACTAAAATAAAGTCTAAATTAAACTGTATCGTAGAAGTTGGAACCCTAGGAGCGAAAGTTAAAGCTGAAAATACAACAGTGCGTCTTTAGACATTATTATAGCAATATCGTAGTAACCAAGTACCTTATAGAGCTAACCAGGGTTGTTATTACCGGAGGTCATCAAATATGAGAAAGCCAAGGCAGTAAACAGTAGGATATTTTCATCGTCACCTGCTGCTTAGCTTTCCCAACTTTGTTTGAATCGACTCCAGTCTAACCAGATGTGTCTGACTAACAAAATTTTAAATGGAGCAACTTTTTTTGGAACAAGCCGGCCACACTATTCCCAAACCACTGTAAGTCCTGAAAGCCAGATTTAATAGTGGCGACCACTAGAAAAGCGATGAGATAATGAAGCTCGAAGAAGTCCAAGAGAAACAATTGAACTGACTTGGATCTCTCAACCAAATTAATCAGAAAAGAATAGCCGGGTAGGAAAACATGGAGCAACTGCCTATCTGATGTCCGCAACCCAGCTTCTGGTTAAGCCCTTCGCATCAGTCAATGTTATCCGATTATTATGTCACGTTTGGCAGACGAACAATTATGCCAAAAAATATGGACATCTTTAAAATATCAGCCAAAAGATCTTTAACACTAGATTTTTGAGCTAAAAGAACAGTCAAAAGTTTCAAATTATTCAGCCATCTGTACGCAGAAAATGTGTGTCGGGATTACTGAGTTAGCAACTTGGCAGTCATTCCGCGTACGTTTTATACAAGATTAGAATGTTCAATCTCCTTCGTTGGCTTGGTCCTAGGTAGGTTGGTTGGGTAGTGGTCGTAACTGCTACTACTGAGCGTAGAGTGCTGGTCGATTCCCAGGTTGTGCTTAGGTAAATTTATGTTTACACACATTGTTACACAAATTTTCGAACCGTCGTAGTTACTTTTTTTAATCATACGAATTTCTCGTTTTTCGACAAAGAGCAATATACATGCAACGCATAACAAATATTTATAAATACAACAGAACGGAACAAACAAAAAGAAGTTAATAGTAACGTGAGAAAAGCAGGTTTCTACTTAGCGTGATGGTAAGGTAAAGAACTAGTTTCAGTGTAGACTTAACCCAAAAACCTTTTAAAAAAATCAAACAATGCACGACCTTAAAAAAACATGCAGGCAGTCTTTGATGGGGTGCTGACAGAAATGAAAACTCTTAGCGATCCACTACGGTGTAGCCGCGGATCGGCTACGATTGCTACGAAAAGCGTACGTGACGATCACGCGAGTTTCATGATTTTTGTTCATTCAAAAAGGTCCAACGCGCTTAAGGAAGTCTTCACTTCAAAAAAACTACTTCAAAACCTTATAATAGACTATCTTCTTTCAAAAACTAAGCTATTCAATTCAATAAAGCCAAATCTACAGCCGAACAACAATTTATTATTTCATTGATAAAACTTCGAACAATGCTAAACAAAACCGTGACATAGCTATTAATTGGATTAGGTTTACGTAGGCGATCTAAATATAAAACTATATATTATTGACTGCCACATGAATTTATGTTCAACTCAGTAATATAAGTCTCAAAATATATCTGTCTTACATCTATCATACAACTAACAACTGGTTGCCGGTTGCATAACGTATCATCGTCTACAACAATTACGATTTTAATGTTATGCAATTTACTAAAAGTGATTGTCATTGCCTTATGTGGGAAAAATACTGAAGTCGTTGTTAGGTGTTATTTACTCTGGAAGTTTCTATGGCGTCAAGGCTGGCTTTAACTTATTTATTTACATGAGCTTGTTAACACCTACTGCTTGACAGGAAAAACTCCGTTAATCGCTATTAGGGAGTTTGTTATACTTTTCGTTTATACATATAAACATAGAAATTATATTTTTACATAGAAAAAAATGGAAATTAGATACTATATTTTAGTAATAACAATCACGTATCACAATTAGCCTTTTCCAGAACTGGGTTTGGCTTCAAGCCTAATGTGAAGTAATATTTTTAATTTAACAATTACGAATGACTCTCTATTGGAATAGATTGGCTAATGGTTTTTTTTTTAGTATTTATGAAACAGAAGGCACCTACCTCATTTTGTACGGAGTACAACGCATTTTTCCGCTAATATTTCTTTTTTTTTCAGATCATAACGTAATCGACAGAACAGGGGCACAGCTGGCAAGATAAAACCGACTTCAAAAAAAAACCAAAAGCGTGAAAAATAACTTTAGCTTCTGAAGTGAGGTATTCCACGAAGCACACCCAAACGAAGCACACCCAGACGAAGCACACCTAAAGTATTCCACTTAGCACACCCGTAGGTGGGCTTCAAATTAAAAATTATAATAATGAATTTCCTATTCCACGAAGCACACCTACGAATATCACTCGCATAGTGCGGGGACTAAGAAATAAAAATGTCGATAGAAGAAAATATTTATTTATTATTTAAAAGACAAACTTAATGGAGACAATTTTTTTTGTTCGGGGAATAGGCCACTCACATAAATTGTAGCATTTAATAATGAAACTTACATTGATTTCTTCCTTATAACCTCTAGATTCCAGTGGTTAAAGTAGCTAAGCATTGTCTAACCGGAATAAATGCAAAAAATCTGCAAAAACACTTACAAAAACCAA
The DNA here is from genome assembly GCA_950022955.1 of Xestia ashworthii. NCBI lineage: Eukaryota > Metazoa > Arthropoda > Insecta > Lepidoptera > Noctuidae > Xestia > Xestia ashworthii. The sequence continues at coordinate 22,843,565 of OX465558.1, read as the reverse complement.
AATAAACAGAAAAAGTAAATGTCACAATAATGAAGTTGTCTGTCAATCACTAAAAAAGTGCCACGTTGATTGTTTAAACCATCTATGCGATTTTGTGTAAACCCTTAAAAATAGCATTAAAAATGCTCACAGTTTAATAATATTTATTTTTATATTCTTTCTGATTCTATAATAATTATAGCAGATATGATTACCAACGGGTAGGTACCGTACTTTTTCAGTAAACAAAAAAAAAACGCCCCTATTCACGTAAGTATTTGCTGTCAAATGACATTGACCACAACAGGAATGATTTTACTCTCAAAAAGATATCATAACATAGCTTATTTAATATGATTTTAAGGTTTCGTTTTCATTTCTACGTAATATTTCGTTTAATACCATAGTGAAATGGTTACTTTTTTTTGGTGTTATTATGAATAATAAATGCAACGACCAGGCGGGCCAAAAAAAAAATTATCTCCTTTCTAACATCATTCAGTTTAATTATAATAATGTGACACAATATTTGTCATTTTTGTAATCTTACTATTTAAAATCACAGATTGTTTCATAATATTATCTTTAAAAAAAAAAACTTTTTTTCTATTTTTCTATTATTTTCCTTTTTTGTGCTCTTAATAAATTCACAGACTGTTTAAAACCACAAATCACAATCTTTAAGATTCTTAAATAATCTTGAAGAAATGGACAATTTAGTATTTAAACTTATCAATCAAATGAATTATTATTAATCAGTATCGTAATTTCTCTAGACAATGTCCAACTGAACTTAAGCCATTCTTGTAATCTTTTATTGTATTTTCTATTATATTATTTTTTATTTCGGCATGTTTATCATGATTTGAATAACCCATTTTTACTCTAATTTCGGCATAATTATAGCAATTTTTTTGGAAGTAATCTAAACGTTTTGCCAGATTTATGGCTCTGTTTTTATCGAAAATTTTATTTATTTCAGAGTAATGAGACGGTATAATTATTAGTTTTATTTTTAACGTCACGACCGATTTGTCGTGCCATAACTTATGTCCGAGCCACTGAGTTATAATGTAATCGTTAAATCTAGAAATACTTTCTCCTTGAGGACATTCGCTCATGATGTAGAGCCAGGCCTCATCCAAGTCTTGCAGCGGTAAATGTGGCAAAACCGTACATAAGGCAACATGTTTTCTATATATGCTATTTTTTTAGAAAAAATATTTTTTTTTTTTTGGAAATGTAATTATGAAACAATCTGTGATTTTAAATAGTTATATTATAAAAAAGACGAATATTGTGCCACAATATTATAATGAATCTGAATGATGTTAGAAATTTAAGTTACTCTTTTAAATAATAAATATTTTCTTCTATCGATATTTTTATTTCTTAGTCCCCGCACTATGCGAGTGATATTCGTAGGTGTGCTTCGTGGAATAGGAAATTAATTATTTTAAAATTTTATTTGAAGCCCACCTACGGGTGTGCTTAGTGGAATACTTTAGGTGTGCTTCGTCTGGGTGTGCTTCGTTTGGGTGTGCTTCGTGGAATACCTCTCTCTGAAGGAGTCGGTGACGTTTGTTTGATTGATTTAATTTTTTTGTCACCGACTTCAGAAGCTAAAGTTATTTTTCACGCTTTTGGTTTTTTTTTGAAGTCGGTTTTATTTTTTGCAAAAAAGTTTTTATTTTTCACTCTTTAGTGGTTCACATATGTGCTTGGTACACATGGAAAGTGCATACCGTTACAAATACAACAAGCCCAAACACGACTAGGATACATTGTCTCATTATGGAGTTCCGTGACTCTTGGCTTCATCATCAGATCTGATGGTAGAATGGTTCTTATCAAATGCAAATGCTTCACTTGTTGTAGAAAATACCAAAATTGCTGTACGTTATCCTATATAACATACCTAACTGTCGAAATATGGGTATACTGTACACATCTGCGTACCCCCTCAGAGCATACAGGCGTGATGTTATGTTATGATGTTGTGTAAACAATAAACATCCAAGCGATTGCAGCAATCACGTCAGATTTGCTGTCTATTATTGAAGAGTTCAGTTTCATATCTCCGAAGTTCGTGATCAGATCATGACAATATTTCTATGGGACCAACTTGGAAGTATACCCTTTCAAACAAAAAAAGAATTTTTCAAATCGGTTCAGGCGTCTTCGAGTAATAGGGAACATACATAAAAAAAAAAAAATACATACAGTCGAATAGAGAACCTCCTCCTTTTTGGAAGTCGGTTAAAAATATGACAATGCATAGAGCTCAGAAGGGCAACCCCGACGCAACTGTCGCACGACTATCGCTTACTAGAGTTATACAAAGATATGAAAACAACTGCGACCTAGTTATAATAGTCACTCCCTACCAATCCGTCAAATCGATGGAATGATAGTCAAGAATACGAAAGCCATTTATTCAAATAAGACTGAAAATCAGCGCATTTTTGGCGACAAAAATAACATATTTCCCAAAAAAGCCAGCCCTTCAATACCGCCTTGTGAAAAGATAGTTATAGTAGTGAGAAGAAGATGCTATTCATCAACAATGACTGATGTCATCAAAAAAGTAATCATGGGAAATTTGCGAATTCTACTAATATTCCAAATAATATTTATAAATGTGAAAGTTTCTGAGGATGGATGGTTTTGTATTTTTTTTTTTTTGTTTAGCGCACAGATAGTTTAGAGCCTTCTTTTTTTCGGATGGGAAATCATCAAATAACTTTTCTCACTCTGGACAGAGCGGGAGGGAGTGTCAGACTTTTACTGACTAAAACCCATCCACGTTCCTTCCTCGCCCTTTATGTTTCGGGGCCGCGGTATCTTTTTCGCACAGTCCCGCAGCCCCGGCAGGGTTCGGCCCTTGCGGGCTCATAGTTTTTAGCCTGGATTAACTAATAGAATACTTTTTATTCCGATAATACGATCTGGGGCGCGAAGCCGCGAACATAAGCTAGTACTTTCATAACATTGGATAAATATTTCGTCCTAACAGAAAAGTCTACCTACCTAGAATCTCTAGTGACATATTCTGTCCACTCGGAGCTAGCCTACCTTCCAATAATAATAATATTGTCTATCGGAGCAGAAAATCAAACTTTCTGCGTGAGGTGGCTTTGAGATGACCCAATTAAGGGTCGTCTTATGTACCACCTCTTTTCCTCGAAAAGGGAAAATTCGAAATTATTTATTTCGTTTTATTTCTTAACAATAAAGCTAGGATACTGATAGTTGGCAGTTAGTGAAAGAAGGCCAATTAAAAGTTTTCACTGTTTTAAGGGTAGAGTATGAAACACACACACAGGCAAGAGAAAGTAAGAAATAAGAGAATTATGAAAAGACTGAATAAGTTTCAGCGATCTACAAAGCGGTTTTTACTTAATAATAGCTGATGCCCTCGGCTTCGCCCACTCTGTCCATTGGTGAAAACAGCATGTAAATCGGTGCAGGATTTTTTGAGTTTATCACGAACAGACTGTCAGATGCGACTTTGTTTTATAATAATTATGTGTTGACAGTGATAGGTTAGAAAAACTGCTGGAAAATAAATCAAGATTATCAACACTCTGACATCGAATTCAATGGTATGCTAGCACTTATCACATAAGAGTTTTGTCGATATATGCACCGCACAGAGGGAACATACAGGTATAAACATAAGCAACATTATCAGCTAAACCTCTTATCGCTTCCTTCTGCTTGACATAGGTTCATCTTAGATTACACCACAACAAAAGGTTTGTTTATAGACAAAACATAGCGGAAGTAAGAACATTGACCAACACTTATACGTAAGTAAGTTATAGAAAACAGCCGTAAGTCACATGAGTTTCACTGGCGAAACATTCACATAAAACATGTTAAAACCTCTCTTTCCTTCGTTCTTCTTTTAGTTGAAATATTTCATCTTATCAGAGATATAAAACATTTTTTTTATGTTAATGCCGCGCCATGCGCCAGTGGGAACTCACACGAAAGTAAGCTCAAAGCAACAGAGATTCCCTAGCTGCTTTCATACCTATTTCAATATTTCACGAACAGATAACGAAGAAATACAATCTTCGCATATTCGTATTCCAGGGTGATGTTATCATAGTAAAAATGTCTTCCTGAAAAATGTATTGCTGAATTTGTTTGTGTTTCTTATGTATTATTGAGTAACAGTTTATTTTTACTTCTTTGTTTCGAAAATATTACGCCGAATTTTATGCTTATTGCCAAAGTTTAACAAAAGCTTTCATTGTTATAATTGCTATATAAAGACCCCATTATTTCGCGGTCCAGCCCAAAGCTAAAGAAAGGTTCAAAAGGCACTTTTTGGCTTCATAAGCAATTTGTTTTCCTTTTCAAGTTCACATATTCTTAAAATTAAAAAAACTTGAAAAGGAGGTTCTATTTTTAGGTTTTGATGACATGACAGAGAAAAACAACACACTTCAACTAACGAAGTTTAAAACGTTGGCATTTCATCTAGATTCCTGACTTAAGTCAATTTCCGACCTAAATCCAGTCAGTTAGAGCTGGCAAAGCTTAATTAATATAGCATTTAGCTATTAGCCCGCCTTTTATTTGTCGGACTGGTGACGTCATTTTGTCATGGTAGGTGTGGATTAATTATGGCGTTACTGAAGGATAGACTAATCAGTGAGGCTATTTAGCAAGAAAAGAAAAGGCCATGTTTATCCTCACATTTTAACCCCATTGCATGGCTGTAGCTGGGCTGGGCTGTAAAGAAGATGGATGTATCGGAGATGAGTATGTTGTGCTGGATATGTAGTATGACAAGAATGGACTCTCTTCAGCGTGGAATCCAGTGATCACTAAGTGTACTCGTCAAGTGAAATCGCCTCAATATACGGACACTGTTAGTGTAGTGTGCTGTCCTAGTGTGAACCGGCCCTAATTAAAATTTATGAAGATGAGTGAGGGCAGTTGAAAAAACGCCTTCACTTTGCTGTCGCGGTATCTCCAAAACTTCAGTCTCCCCGCGACCACGGCTGGTGCAATCCGGTCGAAACGTCGGGATTAAATTAAAGGTAAATTCGCGATAAATATGTGTTCTGATCGTGAAAGTTTAAAAAAGAATGAACAAATTATGGAATGAATATAAATTATAGGAAGTTTGAAAATACAGTAATAATTGAAAGGGAATCGACTGTGTTGGTATGGACATGTAATGAGGGGGGGAGACGCAAGTGACTAAGAGTGATGAATATAAATGTTGATGGGAGGAGAGGGAGAGGAAGACCAAGGAAACGACGGATGGTTTGTGTGAGGAATTATGTGAAATGAAAGAAAAAGATGGATGATTGCGTGACTGTTGACAGGGGAAATGGCACACGCCGCCGCGCTGTCCGAGGCTTCCGGCGACTGGGACCGCAATTAACTAGGACCGCGGTCCCAGTCGCCGGATCCATAAAAAATGAATATTTTTCTTCCGGCGACTGGGACCACTCATTTAATGATAACTGAAATAAAAAAATGTACAGTCAAACGAAAATTTTTTAGATGTAATAATTGAAGAAAAATCCTTTTTGATTTAAAAACATCATTTATTGATATAAAAAAAACAGCCTCTGACTACAGTTCTGTTATTTAAAACTTTCATAATAAAAACATACACATAAATCATGCTAATAAAAGTAATAAAAAAATAACATAAATCGTGCTTATAATAATCAACAATTTTTAAACAATTAAGAATCAGAAAGTAATTATTTATCACAAAATCAGCCTTTAAGTGGTACCGTAAATATAATAAAAAAATAACATAAATCACAATAAAAATTATAAACGTAGGTACTATCTATGTCAATCACAATTAGTTTAAAATGGCCGTTATGGCTTCACCCAAAATCAGTCAAGTAAATAATTATCACGAAATCAGCCTTAACTCTGTTAAAATATAAAAATAATGTTATACATTTAAAACACCCTTTGACCACTGTTCTGTTATTTAAAATATACTTAACAAAAAGATACACATAAGTCATGCTTATAATAATAATCAACAATTTTCAAACAATTAACAATCAGTAAGTAATTATTTATCACAAAATCAGTCTTTAAGTAGTACCGTAAATAAAATAAATAAAAAAAACATAAATCACAATTAGTTTAAAATGGCCGAGATGGCTTCACAGAATCAGTCAAATGATATAATAACTTAAAACCTACATATAGATCAATTATACCCATATCCGGAGTCAATGTTTATCGTAATCTCTCCAAAAAATGGCCGATACTTATTTTACAATTAAGTAAGTCAGTAACAGAATTATATATTTTTTTCATCTTTGCAATCGAAGAATGCTTCCTCTTCGATATTTGGATACCGTTAGGATTTTTTAATGCTCCAGAATAGTATTTCATATCTTTTATGAGGCCTTCCAGCAACTGGGCAATGTTTGGCTTTGGTTTGATGTACTTTCTAATGTGGCTATTCCATTGCTCGACAGCATTATTTGTTTTGTTTAATTCCCCATAAGTAGTAAATGTACCTGCGAGTGTTGAATTTTCTAGCCATGTTTGTACAAAGTAGTCATTAAAGTTTGTAATTTCTGCACTAATTGGCGACTCTTCCATGACATACAACCAGCCATCGTCGACCATATCTAGTGGGAGATGAGAAAGCGCCGAACATAGCTGAACATGGTCTTTTCCTGGTTGAGTTTTGTCGACGCCCAATTCCTTCGCTTTACGCCACAAACTTTTTTTGAAGTGATAAATGCAACCTACTATTTTCACACCAGGGAAAAAATGTTTGACCGCTTGTATTGATGAAACTTCGAAGTCCATGGTCATTACAGCCGGCTCCCATTCGGGTATCTGGCTTTTTATGAGTTCAAAAAGCAACTTATACGTAGACTTCTTCTTATCAGGTAGAAGTGCGTAAGCTACTGGAACAACATTTACGTAGTCTTCATTACTTCCAACATCTGCATGTATAGTATAGAGTTGATAAAATGACTTAATACAAATTTTAAATGTGCCATCAATATAGAAATGTTTGCACAGTTTAAAATATTTTTTAATTTCTTCACTTGCAAACACAATTACGCGCTTTTTTTGCCCTCTATAGTCAGCAAGCAACAATTTTTGGTACTTTTTTGGTACTTCGACGTCGGCAGCTCTGTGAAAAGTGACTTTTTTTGCTCCAATACCATCGTTTCTTTTTTTGTAGAGTCGCTTTTCTATGTTGTGAAAATGTGGTAATTGTGTAACATGCTGTAATCCCTCGTCTTTAAGAACTTCCATATTATTTTCAAACACTTGTGCAACAGGGATATTTATATCCTTTTGAACATCTTCTACACATTTTTGCATTTGGCGGTTCACTTTATCTTTCGCGAGATCAATAGGTTCATGACAATGAGCAGTTTCGTTCAAAATAGTCATCGCATCGACTCTGATTTTTACTGTCGCGTTGCAAACATTTTTTCTTGCACATCGCCATAGTTTTGAGCCATCTTTGTTTATTCTTTTAAGAATATATTCATAGCCAGCTCTTCGCAAAAGTTCACGTCCTCTTTGTGTGACATCAATATAAAACGACTGTTCACCACGTGAAGTTGAAGGACTTTTTTCATCCATTTTGATAATTCTAAAATCGAAAAAAAAATAACTATCAGATAATCTTAACAAATGACATTTTTTTTTGTGATATTAAAAAGTCGCATCAAAGATGAGAAGCAATCTAAAGTAAAAATATTTGTAACCACGTCGTTTAACCCCCTTATTAGCTTGTTTTGTTTATAAATAAGTTACTAAAAATTGTTTTACATACCTGAAGAGTATTAAATGAAGTCACTATACACCACCACTTACATCACACAATTTGCAACAAATATTCAGCGCAGTATCTTACAATGATCTAATATGACACTGTCTGATGCAAAACTTGACTTTCTTAAACTGATAAGCTTCTTGTTCGTGATTGGCCGAGCCAGCTTCTTGTTCGTGATTGGCCGAGCCAGTCATCGGGCAATGCAAAATTTCTCGTTTATAACAAAAGGGCTACCTGACCTTGAAATCGACAGGCAAAACGGACTCGAGTTAGAGAGTGATAGTCATAGTATTATACAATGCTATGCCCTTTGTGTGTGTTTTACCTGCATGTGTGAATTATGTTAAAACGGGCTAGCTTAATCTATTACTAAGCGCATAGGATAAAATCATGTCTAGAACGAGTCCAATGATATTCATATAAATAATTTAGAAATGTTTTCGTTTGACTGTACCGATTTTGGCTTGAATTATAGATTTTTTTAAGTTATCTATGAGTGGTCCCAGTCGCCGGAAGAAAAATATTTATTTTTTACGGATCCGGCGACTGGGACCGCGGTCCTAGTTAATTGCGGTCCCAGTCGCCGGAAGCCTCGCTGTCCGACCCCTAGTAACACGGGACAAGGGGTAAAAAGGTGATGAAGGTGATGAAGATGATGATGACAGCAAAGACAGGGTTATGCCTTTGGACCTCATCACAATAGCGAGTTGCGAGCGAGTGGAAAGCGGGGCGATTGCGCAGCGAGCTCGCCGCGAGTTCGCAACGTGTGCGCGTCGAACACTGCCCGCTTTCCACTCGCCCGCAACTCGCTAGTGTGATAAGGATCTTTAAGAGATGTGACCGAATTCTCTGATAGACAACGCACAGGCACTGTATACTAGACGCACGAAATTATGGACAAAGTTCAAGAGTATTAAAAACAGATAGAAAATCATCACAGATAAAAATCCTCGACATCGTAATCCCTCTTTCTTTCACAACAACTTATCACCCCAAGAACTTGTTAATTACCAATTAATGGGTACCTAAGTTTATTTGAAGGGTATCTTGGCATGACGCCGAGGAGACGCTTGGAACAGAGGAAATTACGGTTTACGGTTTAAGAAATTTATTTCACTCAAAAAGAATACAATTATTCACTTCTATGAGGAAACACATACAAATTATGATATAATTAAGCGACGGTTTCGCTTGGTACTAAACTAAGATACGGAAAACACACAAGAATGCAAATACAATTTATAAAATTATTCAGGTGGTGCATTAATAGCCTTTTAAAAGTTGGAAGTGATTTCGATTCTTTGATTACTTTAGGTAAAGAGTATTTATTACCCACACTATTATAATTATATTATAATTAAGTCAGTCTAGTGTAGGACGTTGTAATGAGATTTGCTAGCGCCGCACCTGCTGCTTCCGCTACCCATCACAAGTTCAAACACAATTACGTGTACCTGTGTAAAAAGAATATCTTTGGAAATCTTAAAAAACTTCGTGCAACAAAAAGGCATTTCCAAACTCAAATATCTGTGGAACTGACAGCTGACAGTGGAATTTTGGTTCAGTTACAACAAAAAACTAAACAATTCATCCACCAAAATGGTTTTTACTGACTTTATGTCAAAATCTTGCTATCAAACATTCTTCATTGATCAACAGTTTTTTTACCCGGCAACACAAGGCCCACAAACAAACAGCACTCTCTAAAAAACAGTTTCGAATGTCTACAACGGTTTTCATAACCTTTGGGGTAGTTTATAGGTATTTTCACTTTTCCATCATCATTATCGATAAAATTTCACATGTCTACACCCTCTGGACTGATAGTTACGAGTACAGCATTTATTGGCTGAAATCTAGATATAACTGATGATAAAAAATAAGCCAAATCTTCTAGCAAAAGAACATCTAACAGTGTCAATTACATTACTCAAAGAAAAACACAAACACGTTTATTATCGTTTAAACGAAGTTCAATAAACCTGTCTCCATTTATAAGTTTGGTCTCAATACTTCTCGCTTAAAGGACACTCATTTTCATATACGGTGTCAACAACAATTCGCCTGAAAATTGTTTATGAATTTATTCACCCCTGCACTAACGTACTCGTATTATCCATATTAATTTATATGTACTCGTAAAATATGGCTTATTAAACTGTCTGTCACTATCACTACATATTATAAAACAAAGTGCTCCGCCGCATCTGTATGTCAGTTCACGATAAACTCATAAACTACTGCACCGATTTTCATGCTGTTTTCACCAATGGATCGAGTGGTTCTCAAGGAAGCATTTAGAATATTATGAAGTTTGCAAACGGTCTCTACCTAATCTGATTCATAATTAATGGATCAGTCCATAATCTGTTCTACTGCAAAATAAACCGTTGGATAGTAAGAAGCTGTTATTATGATTGACATAGAAAAGTTGAGAAATAATAAATTATTCCTGGGTTCATTTTCCAATAGCCGCCGTTTCGTCTAGTAGCCGCAGGCGCTTTCGCCAAGTGTTATGTTTTGGGTTTGATTTTACCCCCGACCTGAGAGGTAAAGTTTTGTTGAGATTTTCCATAAGGAATTTCGGGTAGCTACCTGAGTCAGAATGTGCACGGTAGATGGCAAAAGGCTCACGTTTGAAAACACAACACAAAACACAGACACAAATATTTTACATTATTTTATTTTATTTCTTCAAAAGTGTATTGAAAAACGTCGTTTGATACACGTGGACATTTGTTATTGCAGCGGGGTTACCACAACGTCCAAATGCGATTCAATTTAGGTTTGAGCTGTCAGTTTTCTGACAGTTTTTCTATGGAACTGACAGCTTGCGACTCAGTTTAGGACCTGAATTGAATCGCATTTAGAGGTTGTGGTAACCCACCAGTTCTCGGCTCAAAAACACACTCGCCTACGGCTCGTGCGTTTAACCGCCTTGAACGACAATAACAAACGTTCTCCACTTGTATCAAAATGTACTATTCCTCTACCGTTCAGAAACTTATTCCAACTCATCAATCGTCATTATCGTTATAGTACAGTTTTATTTTTCTGTCTCAATATGATAAACAACCATATTTTGTCTACATAATATAACACTGTCAACAACACTTTGTCGGAAATAAAAGGACGTATTTATTGCCATAGACTTGCAGACAAACGCCATAATAGCCCGCCATTTATATGGCACGCGACGGTGACGTGATAGCATCACGTCGTGATCGTCTCGTAGATGTTGGAGAAACCACAGAAAAAAAGCAACGGGTTGCACTCCGGGAGTGCTGGCAGAAGTGATTTGGAATGGCTAGGCAATAATTTCGCACGATTTGCTTTAATTATCATTATAAAAGTACTGCGTGGTAAAATATAATATTAATTTACTGCGCTTTCGTACACAAACATGACAATTTATATTAGAACGATTATAATAGGCTAGTTTCCACCATCAATAAATTGCAATTCTAATTAGTCCGTCAGTTAGAGTATTGGAAAATAATGGACACGTATTTTTTTGTTTTGGTAAATCAACGAATATTGACAAAGATAAAACGCATCAAAACTCGGGAGTGGGGGCTCGTGACGTCAGAACTCACTAAAAATGATACCAAACAGTGACGTATTGAGAATTTTAAAAGCGTCGTATCTTCGTCAATTTTGGTTTATGTAACAAAAGAAAAAATACGGGTCAAATATTTTTTGATAATCTAAGTGACGGACTAATTAGATTTTTTCAGTTAACAAGCCTATTATTTTACATTAAAAAGACAAGAACAAAAACTAAAATGAAAACGAAACAGCAGGAGCAGGCATACATTTTCGCCGTGCGGTAGAAAGAGAGGGGATATTACTTCCTCTCCCACGCCGCGCGGCGGTCTAGTGTCCCTCCGTCTTACGAATTTTCGACCAGGTCACGTGTCCTGATGCGAGTTTAACATTTTTAAGCATCCCAAAAAGTGCACAACGCCGCTAAAGAAGTTTTTACTTCAAAAAATTAAATTATTCTTTGGACTACAAAAACTAATTGAGCTATTTAAAACTACCTCGTTGGTCAAGCGGTCGCAATCATGACTGTTGAGTATGAGGTCCTTGGTTTGAGATTGGGGTCAGTCACTGTGTTATTGGGTTTTTCTGAGTAGCAGCGACGGAGTCTGGACTAATCCAGACTCCGTCGCTGCTACTCAGAAAAACCCCTAAGGTCAGGTTGATGACAATAGGCTCGTCCCTTATTACATGTGACTTAAACATAACTGGTGAAATGTGAGTGTACTATTAGATACATCTCTGCTTAACCCCTTGGGGTTACAGGCGTGATGTTGTGTGTAAAAGCCTCATCCATTTCATACTGCCAGTATCATGATAAAATGAGTGTCAGCACCAACGGTTTAACGTGTCGAGGCACGGAAGAAACTCAGCGGGTAAAGAAAGAGAGAAAGTAAGAAATCATGTTTATTTGGCACATGCCACAAGAGCACACAACAAACAAAAAAGAATATTAAAAAATATAAAAAACTTAAAACTACACAACAAAAACTTAAAACTAAGCAGAAAAAAAAAACCAAATAATATTGTTTGTGTCTCACGGCTGCGCCAAAAAGGCCCAGTTCAGCAAACTGCCGAGCAGCTTGTGCCCGACGCTGGTTTTCAACTGGACCTGTGATCACCGTGTATGTCAGGGCTTGTCACCAATTATGATATCTACGTTAAGCTTATGATAGAAACCTTCAGCATAGTACATAAAGTGAAGATAGATCCTAATATGTTTGATGTCGAAAGGGAATAAAAGACTTCACTAAAAAAGTAAAAACTGATTTGTAAGACCGGTACCAGAAAAGCACGTCTTTTTTTTTTGTTTTTTTTAGCATGGGAAATCATCAAATGACTTTTCCCACTCTGGGCGGAGCGGGAGGGAGCGTCATCAAATTAACATAAATTATTATCTCAGCAGTAATTTAACATCTAAATGAACTTGAAGTGACTACCAATCTACCTAGTGGATCCCTAAAAAAGAGGTTAGATAGATAAATTAGGTAAGAAGACCTGGTTGGCGCAGTGGCTCAGCGATTGAATGATGCGCTCCGTGTCGCAGGTTCAATTCCTGTACGGAACCCATATTTGTTTGGTCAAAGGTTGTTTTTCCGAGTCTGGCTGTTTGTATTATGAGTATTAATGTACGTACCCACGAAACAGGAAAAAAACCCTTGAGTGGCGGCAACGAAAAAAATAAATGATGGACCATGCAGGCCAGCTTGGCACAACTTATGCTAAATACAGCTGTGGTTGTATTGGACCGGTGTTCTGTAGTGGTCACAGAGAAGACATTACGCTAGAATATATCCAAAGGTCGACTGCCAGGTCGAGCCACGTGTTTTTTCAAGAAGATTTCCTCGGTAGTAGACAACATTTTCTCCTTTTCATCGTAATTTGTTGGCTCAAAACTTCGCCCCTCAGCACAATAACATCGCAATCGCATCGTCCCTGTACCGTCAACCTTAACCAACCCTCCGTTCAGGAGTGCAACGACCCCCACGCTTCAATTTACTTCGTAGTCGTAGGGGCCGGGAAACGCAGCCGGGATCGATTTACCTGCGCGCTATAGACCGGCAGACTACGCGTGAATGGGTGACATTGAACTGAAGTCTCAGCTAACTTACAGACTTCCACGGATCCTGTCTAGACCTGTCTATCTTGATGTTCATTGAGTTATTGTGAGGCTGTGCTGAATGGAGAGATTTTTCTCTTTATTATTTCATTGCATGCATTGCCACCCTTCTTAAAGAAGAGTACCATCACACCCCTGCACCATGCCTGTGGCGTTTTCCCCTCGAGTATGACGGAATTAAAAAAATATATATTAGCAATAATTTTTAGCAAACATATTTAGTATGATGTACAGAATGCTTGGTAGGCGGCTTCGTAAGGGGTTTGTTTATTCTCTGTATTTTGCCAAGCGTATCATAATCACAGCTCTTGGCGAAATGGGTTCCGGTAGAGTTCCGAGAATTTTGATATTAATTTCAGGGACTGTTTCATTCAACTCTAAAGCATAGCAAGCAGTAGAAAGCATTTCTGAAAATAAACTTAGTTTTTGTAATAATAAAAACAATTTCCTGACTAATACAATAGAATTGGAGAACGCTCGCGAATATTTATACGAGAAAATAGTATAAACTCTTCATTGTTATTGTCGAAAATGAATTTCATTCAAACTAGAGTTTGTATTGTAAATAATAGAATACTTCGAAAGCTCTGTTTTTATTTATTTTTGTTTAACAGAATTGAAATGAAACTGTTTAGTGTATTTCCTTTTATTTTCAATTCCTGAATCGAGTCATAAAACTCCTATATTCTGTGTATCGGCTACGATTTATTGCAAAATATTTGACCTTTACGATAAACTTAAAATGCAACGCAGTTTTAATTCACTTTGATAAAATAAAGTACTTAATTATTAAACACAAATCTTTATGACTTTTCTTATAATCTTATTTCATAGCACATATGATATCTCTGCAAATTATTATGAGAACATAACTGGGCCTACTTTTTTAATGCATTCAATAATGAAAAAAATGCTCGAGAAACAAAATAGAAGCTGAATGTCGGACTTTTCATTGCCTACATTTATTTAGTTGAATTCGCATTTCACGGAGTTTTTGGGTAAATAAAAATGCAATTTATATGTAGGTACACGTGTGCCCAGTAAACGTTTAATTTCTTTTCTACCAAAATGGCATTCTCGTGTCGGAATAATTAAATACACTCTCATGAATACTGTTTTAAATTCAGTACCATTCAAGAATTAACGTCTGAAAATGTTGGCATTGTTTTACTGAAACTAATATTTTGTTCAAGTAGCTGAGCCGCTGATGCCGCAAATCAGACGACAGATGGAGAAAAACTTAAAAGAACCAGAATATTAAACTAGAACAAACCATTGAAGGCTGGTAGATCACATACAATTTCAACTTGTTGTACAAGAGGGAGTCAGGGATGAGCATCGTTACTCCGTCCGTCTAAAGACGACAGGCCGTGTCGACGGCGCGTTCGTGTTCCACGCGCGCCTCAAAGAGATGTCAGCATAAGAGAGGGGCTCACAAGGGCCGAAGCCTGCCGGGGTTGCGGGCCCATTCGAAAGAGATACCGCGGCCCCGGAACATAAAGGGCGAGGAAGGAACATGGATGGGTTTTAGTCAGTAAAAGTCTGACACTCCCTCCCGCTCCGCCCAGAGTGGGAGAAGTCATTTGATGATTTCCCATCCTAAAAAAAAAAAAAAAAAAAAAAGAGGGATGAGCATCGTATGATGCGAAAGCCCCAAAGACTAGAAAATGAATAGGGATGACGACAGTATCCAAAAAAATCAAATCAATGTAAGTCCGTCAGTTACAGTATCGGAAAATACGAGTAATGGACACAAAGATAAAACGCATAAAAACTCGGGAGTGGGGCTCGTGACGTCAGAACTCGCTAAAAATTAAACCAAGGGTTGACGTATTGAGAATTTTCGTCGTATCTTCGTCAATTTTGGTTTATATAACAAAAGGAAAATACGGGTCAAATATTTGTTGATAATCTAACTGATCGACTATTTTTTTTTTGTCTTCCCTTTTGTACATGGGGCTCAGGAAGGAATACATGCCCTCGAAGGATTCTTGAGCAATGTGTAATGAAAATGATATACAGAGAAATGCTGAAATCTGAAGGCTAGCTAATATTTGTTGATGTATTACCTGATCGCGATTATGATAATGATTTTCGTTGCTAGGCGTAACATCTGATATTGTTCTGCGTAAAGTAAATATTGATGTTCTATGTTATAATATTATTACGATGTGCTATTAAAAGGCTTTGTTTACTATTCAATATTAAGTATAATGGAGTTGATCATGATGTTGTTATTGATGTCATGTCTTGTGTTACATGTTTCGCTATTGTTTAGTCTAATAAAAAGTCGGTTATTTAAAAAAAACCCTCTTTTAAAATAACCGAAAGGCACTAGTTCTCCCCGTCATTGTTATAATTATTTAGTTCTAAACCATTACCGGCAACCTTCTAGTTACGGAGATATTGGATGTCAAAGTTACAACTTCTTGACAGGTTTATCTATCTTCTATATACTTATAATAAATCTGTAGAGAGGTCAATTCTGTACATGAAATATATTTACAAAATAACTATCGGGGGGTGATTAGTGATCGATACTGATGCCAAAAATGCAATCAGTAAAATTTTTGTCTGTCTGTCTGTCTTTCTGTCTGTCTGTCTGTCTGTCTGTCTGTATGTTATTTATAGAAAAAAAAACTACTCGACGGATTTTAACGAAACTTGGTACAATTATTCTACATACTCCTGAGCAGGTAATAGTATACTTTTCATCACGCTACCATTAATAGGAGCAGAGCAGTGAAAGGAAATGTTGGGAAAACGGGAGAAGTTACTTGGTTTTTTTAGCTTCCGTCGCGTGTGCAGCCTTAATGGTTAAAGCTACATAGAAATCATGCATAACGGAAATATTCCACATAAAATTATATAAAAAATATCCCCAGACAGCATATGTCTATCTTTTATAGTTGACTCACAATAACACGTGTAACTCCCGATAGCTTAGCAGTTCGGAGAATAAATGTGAATGTAAGTTTGTTTGTTGCGCTTTCACGCGACAACTACTGAACGGATTTGGATGAAATTTTGCACACAGATAGTTTATAACCTGGATTAAAACATAGGATACTTTTTATCCCGGCAGTAAGATTCCATGGGACAATAATCAAACTTCACGCGGGCGAAGCCGCTGGCAGAAGCTAGTTTTTCTATATTTGTCTTTTTTTAAAAGGGGGTATCGTTTTACCCAGTACAAACTGGGTTGTGGAGGTCAGACAGTCAGTCGCTCCATGTAAAATACAGGTATTCAGCTGCATCCAGTTAGACTGAAAGTCGACCCCAACATAGTTGGGAAAAGACCAGGCAGATGATGATGGCAATTTTTAATGTAGGTTTTTTACTCACACCTCCACGACCCCGTACTAATCAATCCATCAATCAGCACAATGTTTTAAGTGCGTTCCATTGAGTTCTACAACAAAACATGATTTTTCACCCCAAAAAAAACGTCGTTTCCCAGAAATAATTTTTGCGAGTAAAGTTACTTACTTTGATGTACAGAATGCTTGGTTAACGGCTTTGTAATGAGTCTGCTTACACCCTATATAAGATGCTCAGAAAATCAGTAAAGCCGTTCAACGTTTGAAAGAGAGCTCTTGCTTCTTTTTGGGTAAAATCATAATAAAACATTAACATTTTTGTTAAACGACTAAATAACATTTTAATTCACCTGATGTACTCGTAGTTAGCATTATATTATGGTCAACTCATTTAATGTTGATGTATTTCAGTAACATTACATGCTCGGAGATTGAAGGTCAAAGTCAAATTAAGAATGCAAGCCCGTTATCCATTAATAGTTATTTGAATATTGCTGGAAACAACAACACATTTTTTTATCTAAAATCCAGAGTCCATTTGATAAACCATAAGTACATAACTATCTACATAAGTACTGAAATGACGTATTTAACCTCAGTAAAAAAACTTGTTTGATGAGTTCAGTAGGTAGTAATTTATAAAGATCTTCGTTATTTATAATACTTTGCCAAGTCATTGTTGTCGATAAGTCTCAAATTATCGATAGTTGACATCATCGGTCATTTTAAAACTGTGAAAACCGGTTTTCTTATTGGTCTGTAATTTTCACATTCCGAGCTTTTACAGCTACATAATACATATCGCACGTGTGCGATACTTAAACACGTGATTATACTCATGATAACAAACAACTTTTACTATGGGACCAATCCTGCAATCGTGAAAAAAAAAATCAGCTGTTCAGTACATTTATGTTCGCCTAATGTACTGAACAGATGATTTTTTTTTGCGATTTCAGCTTTGGTCCCATAGTAAAAGTTGTTTGTTATCATGAGCACAATCACGTGTTTCAGTTTCGTACACTAATTACCAGTCACCCTATATAGGTTAGAACTGAAGAAATCCAATCTCATTCAGGATGAATGTGCATTGAATTTCGAAACCAGGCCGACAGATGAGCATCATCATTATCATCATCATCATTATCATCACCATCATGATCATCATCATTCTCCGGCTCTTATCCTTATCAAGTTGGAGTCGTTGGAGCATGACTCACCTTCTTCTATACTTCTCTATTACTTGTTATCTCAGCAGTCAAAAAAAACACCAAACCGACTAACAAAAAAGCGGCCAAGTGCGAGTCGGACTCGCCCATGAAGGGTTCCGTAGCAGATTGAATGAAAGGTAAATTGCTGTTTACGATGTATGACGTTTTAAAAAAAACTACTGAATAGATCTCGTTCATATATTTCATATTTTTTTTTTTAGTTTTTTCATTCTCTTATTTTAGAAGTTACAGGGACACACACACACATTTTACCACTTTGGAAGTGTCTCTCGCGCAAACTATTCAGTTTAGAAGCAAATGGTATTACTTAGAAACCTTTTTTTTTTTTTTAGGATGGGAAATCATCAAATGACTTCGCCCACTCTGGGCGGAGCGGGAGGGAGTGTCAGAGTCTTACTGACTAAAACCCATCCATGTTCCTTCCTCACCCTTTATGTTCCGGGGCCGCGGTATCTCTTTCGAACAGTCCCGCAACCCCGGCAGGCTTCGGCCCTTGCGGGCCCCTCTCTTCTGCTGACATCTCTTTGAGGCGCGCGTGGGACACGAACGCGCCGTCGACCCGGCCTGTCGTCACTAGACGGACGGACGGCTAGCTAGCCCATAGCTAACCGTCCACAGGCCCGATGGTATTAGAAACCTCAACAAGATTTTTTTTTGAAGACCTATTCATAGATACCCCACACGTATGAGTTTGATGAAAAAAAAAGTTTGTGAGTTTCAGTTCTAAGTATGGGGAACCCCCAAAATTTATTGCCACTTTTCTATTTTTATGTGAAAATCTTAATGCGGTTCACAGAATACATCTACTTACCAAGTTTCAACAGCATAGTTCTTATAGTTTCGGAAAAAAGTGGCTGTGACATACGGACGGACAGACAGACAGACAGACATGACGAATCTATAAAGGTTCCGTTTTTGCCATTTGGCTACCTACATTTGGAACCCTAAAAAACCTTGCAAAATATAAATGCCAAGAATACTGAAAATACTGCTTGAGACTGCTTGACTTTTCTTTTTCTATTCACTCTTAGCTCTTTTCTTTAATTTTGTACTCTCCTAAACATTATTCCAATATCTGTACACCTTTATTATTCTGAGAACCAATGAAAAGCATCACCATCAAGCAGGTCACGCTAAAGAGGTCATCCTATTTCACTTTGAGGGGATGCAAAGATGGCGTCGCAAAAGGGCTATGTAAACACGGGCTGAAGTCCACTACGCATCGGGCTTAGAGGCCTAAGGGCCTTATCTGAGGGATATACTTCGTTATACGGGTATCTTGG
The DNA here is from genome assembly GCA_950022955.1 of Xestia ashworthii. NCBI lineage: Eukaryota > Metazoa > Arthropoda > Insecta > Lepidoptera > Noctuidae > Xestia > Xestia ashworthii. Next base: position 22,824,282 of record OX465558.1, on the reverse strand, counting down.
GATTTTATTTGTTGTGTTGTGATTTTGAAGTTGAGAGAGGTAGATTTATATGGAGTTTTGGCTAAGATGGGTTTTTCACAGGTAATTTTTGGTTAAATGCGTTTTTTTTTGCGACTTCTCCCCCTCTGGGCGGAGCGAGAGGGAGTGTCAGACGTTTACTGACTTAAACCCATCCATATTCCTTCCTCGCCCTTAATGTTCCGGGCTCACGGTATCTCTTTCGAACAGTCCCGCAGCCCATTGGTTAAATGCCTGATGCCCGATTTCTATGGCTTAAGTCCTGGGCATGAAGTCCTGGGTTCGATTCCCAGGTAGGGCAAATTATTCAGTTTTTCAATTAGGAATATCTCAGTTGCAGCCTCGGAGACGAAGGCTGGATTTGTGCTTCGTGCATGGTACACCTCTGCCTAATCCTTCATGATAACAGGCGTGATGTTATGTTTTCTATGTAGTTTGGCTCGGCCATTACAAATTACTTCTATTACTAAACTATGCGTGTTTGAGCATAGGAAATGGGTACTTATTTAGTTTTAAGGATCAATCTCGGATAGTCGGATTGCTTGAAATTAGTTTTATATAGGGTGACTCTGACTGGTAATTAGTGTACGATACTTAAACACGTGATTGTTTTTTACTAATTATTTGTTACTATGGGACCAAACCTGAAATCAGCTTTTCAGTACATTTATATTCGCCTAATGTACTGAACAGCTGATATTTTTTCGCGATTTCAGCGTTATTCCCATACTAAAAGTTGTTTGTTATCATGAGCACAATCATGTATTTAAGTTTCGTACACTAATTACCAGTCACCCTATATAGCTCTTACCGTTTGGCAAGTGAATTTGCCTTGTCGTGTCTAAAGTAATGAACGCAGAACCAATTAGTTGTAACAAAGCACAAACGCTGTGATGGGTCAGTGGTGAAGAAAGCGGCTTTTGAATCAGAATTACGAAGATTTCAGATAAAAACCCAGCTACTACAAACATGGTTTTCGCAGTCTCGTTCTTTGTTACACTTTCAGGCTCGCCCTCTATTACCCAGTACTAACAGGGTTGTGGAGGTCAGATAGGCAGTCGCTCCATGTAAAAAACTGGTATTCAGCTGCATCCGGTTAGACTGGAAGCCGACCCCAACATAGTTGGGATAAGGCTAGGCAGATGATGATGGAGCTCGAGTTGCCTACAGGAAATCCCATATGGCTCTCGAATTGTCTAAAAATCTCGGCATGTATATAAACAATACTATGTAGTAACTAAATCCCAAGGCGAACTAAATTTATATATAAAACTCCGCAAATGTAAATATTATTAGCGGAGCTCTTATCTCAAGTGCGCATGTACTTATTCAGTACATATTTATACTAAAATTGTGTTTATGTTAGTTACGTGTCAGTTGTTTAAAAATTGGTGCACTAAGGATGTGTGCAGAGGAAAAGTATGAATTATTGTTATTTCTGAATTCTTAACATGTCAAAGTAAAAAGTTAAGTCAACTACGTTCTAAATTATCATGCTCAGAAGACTTGTTTACCCTTATATTTAGACAAAAATACTGCTTGCCATAGGGTAATCGTAAAGTCGGTCTATGGCCCCGCTAGCTATATCGCGGTCGTGACGATTAATTAATCGTTGGTTTTTAGTGGGCAAAAGTCATGAACGACAGTTATCGTGTCGTTCTACACCGTGTTCCTGAGGATAATTATACATTAATTTTCGTCCAAAGGAAGTAGTAGTTTAAATGGCATAGTTTTTAAGTTATTGGTAATTTAAGTTTAACCAATTTAATTATGTTGTGCTGTGAGAAAGAGTCTTTATTTGTGAGATGCTGCCACTTTGTGCAACCAAAACTATCAAACTGAATTTAGAAGACTGAAACTGATTTAAGGAAGTTTTTTTTTTTTTTTTTAAGTTAGAGGCATTTTGTGTTGTGTTGTGATAAAATGAGTTTGTAATCTAAGATGAACACGATATGTTTTTACTTATTGCCACTAAAAGTGAAAAAATGGTTTAAAAAAAGTAAAAAAAAAAAGGAAAAAAAAAATGGTAAAAAACAATTCTAAAAAATGGTCAATTTAATGGTCTGAATAACAACAATGAATAAAAGTTAATGTATAACCTCAGGAACACGGTGTATATGTGAACACCTCCATTTAAATACACAAGACAAGACACGACACTTAAAACTACACGATTATCTGTCGTCACGACATAAGAAGAAGCGCTCATTGGTTAACAGTTTCACCCGTTTCATGTTCTGACCTACCAGAAAAGTGATGTAATGAAATATTTAATCTTAGATTTGCTAAATTTGGTTAATCAAACTGCGAAGTCATCATAGATATAATAAAGAAGGAGATATGCCCGCTAGACGAAAATGTATCGGAACCCTGTGTCTCCACATTGCCCCTACCACACATCAACTAAGTACTACACATGCAGTTCAGTAAAAGCAATAGATACGCAGTCGCGCACACACCCGCATTTCTTAAAACAGAACGTACTACATAATCAATTATAAACGTTATGCCATCAAACGCATCGTGTATTGACCATGCACCGTACAACTTACCCACAAAAAAACATCGGTACACAAGCACATCACTAACTCGTCATAAGAAGCAGCGGCTGCACTACGCGATGCATCCGTTTATTGAACTATCGTTTGGTGATTTTTACATTGCTTGTCCAGTCACTTAGCGACAAACTTAGGTAGTGGTTGAAGAGCAATGTATTTATTGCAAAAATAGTATAGCCATTTGCTTATGACTGGGCCTCTTGTGCCAGTCCCGCGCCCTTGCCACTTCTCCTGTTTTTTATTATATTTCTATGGAAGTCATAGATCTCAAGTTCAAACTCAATACACGCACCTCTGATTTTTGGATTGGTGTGCAGATTGTATAATTATAGGAAAACATCGTGAGGAAACCAGCATGCCTGAGAGATATTTCTTGGCATATCTAGCCAAATTAGAGACCCATGGGTGGCTTCAAAACTCTGACGCCAGGTTAATAAGCCGCCGCGGGAGACGCACCGGGCGTCGGGGGCCACGTGGTGGCTACCGGCCACCGTAGATGCGGGCCTGTGGACGGTTAGCTATGGGCTAGCTAGCCGTCCGTCCGTCTAGTGACGACAGGCCGTGTCGACGGCGCGTTCGTGTTCCACGCGCACCTCAAAGAGATGTCAGCATAAGGGGAGGGGCCCGCAAGGGCCGAAGCCTGCCGGGGTTGCGGGCCTGTTCGAAAGAGATACCGCGGCCCCGGAACATAAAGGGCGAGGAAGGAACATGGATGGGTTTTAGTCAGTAAGAGTCTGACACTCCCTCCCGCTCCGCCCAGAGTGGGAGAAGTCATTTGATGACTTCCCATCCTAAAAAAAAAAAAACAAAAAGGTTAATAAGCCTGTATTGTTGTTGTCGCAAGCTCGACTGCTGAGCCTGCGGTCCTGGATTTGATTCCCGGGTCGACCAAAGTGTTATTTAATCTCTCAGTAGCAGCCAGGGTGTCTGGATTTGTGCCCCGTTGATGGCAATATTATTGTATAAACAATAAACAACCAAGCGATTGCAGCAATTACTGCAGCTTTGCCGTGTATTTTTGAAGAGTTCCATTTAAATCTCCGAAGATCAGCGTAAGATCTTAACCAAATTGACATGGAACCACACGGAAAGCACCAGCTTTCAAATAAAAGAAGAATCATTAAAATCGGTTCATTCAGTCGAAAGTTCTGAGGTAACAAACATTGTCGAAATCTGGGTATATTGTACACATCTGCGTACCCCCGCAGAGCATACAGGCGTGATGTTACGTCATGATGTAGTTTATACAATGAACCTACAAGCGGATGCAGCAATCACTGCAGAGTTGCCGTCTATTTTTGAAGAGTTCCATTGTATATCTCCGAAGATCAGCATAAGATCTTCAACAAATTAAAATGGGACCCAACGGGAAGCACCAGCTTTCAAATAAAAAAAGAATCATCAAAATCGGTTCACCCAGTCGAAAGTTCTGAGGGAACAAACACAAAAAAAAAAAATACAGACGAATTGAGAACCTCCTCTTTTTAGAAGTCGGTTGAAAATTAGCGAGAATGATTGTTTTGTTGAACAACTTTAAATCGTTATATATCCTAAACTATTATTTAAAATGAAAAATGATAAAAGAAACCTAAAGATGATTTTAAAATACCTAATCAACGACACCCCATTTGACATAGTTCATCGACTTTTTTTTTTCATTTTGACAATATGGCCTCTGGTTATCGCTGTCGGGTAAAAACCGCTGTTTAAAATATTTTTTTGTAGGGAACATGTCCCATAGACAGCTGGTTTTAGATAATCAGACCGTTATCTTTTCGGTGAACTTGAACCTTAGTCGGAGCCCTCACAAATTAACAAAACAAAACACTGATAGCAAAATGTCAATTAATCACCTCACCTTTTCAATATAACTTACTAAGCGAATCTGATACTAATTAATTAAGTACAACAACAAACCTAAAGTGTAAATAATTAGTCGCAGATAATAATGTAGTACATTCTATGTAATTGATAGCGTTGCAATGTATATAGGTCACACGTGGTTACATTGCTCATAGTTCGCGATGCGTGCAAATAAACCGGCTGATCTTTGTGTGTCAGCATTTTATTGTGTTATGACTTGACGCCAGTACTAGCCTTTACTAGCTTAGTTTTTGTTTACACCTCGTTAGGGGTCATTGTACTAATTATCATCATCATCCCCCCCCGGACCTCGGACGAGTTTAGACGTGTCCACTTTGTCAAAATTTTAATTTAAATAACAAATTTATTTCCGAAAAGAAACAGTGAAATATTAACAGAAGTACTAGGCGCGCAGTACTATAAAGGAGTTTGCAATCAAGCAGTGACGCGAAACGAGCAGGACAGCGACAGTCGACGCATCTAGCATCCTTTGCTGCGTACGCGGCGTCATATGGCATACAGCGGCACCTTACCACTACTTGCGAGTTGATGCTTGCCACAGTTCATAAGCGACAGCGATTGGCGGGTAATTATTCCTCTTCGTAGCTTAAGGTGTAATATTGTCGTAGTAACATAATTGTAATTGTACTTACGTATCTACATTAAAAACACCACCAAAAGGTAGAATTAAATACAATGAATGTTCGACGTACTCCACCGAAAAGCAGTTCGAAACTTATCTCGCCCACCCATTTTGGATCGGATCCTGCGCTTTATACACCTGAAAGTCAGCAACAGATAGATCTGAACATAACAAAGCGAACCAAACGCCGGTTAAATGATCCCTCAAGCTCAGCAGACATCTCACTGTCCGACTTACTAACCAAAATGGACGAAATAAAAAAGCAGCAAGACGCTAAATTTACCACCTTGGAATTATCTCTGAAGGAGCTAACAAACCAAAATGCTGAAATAAATAAATCAATGATGTTGCTGTCCGAGAAATACGATGACGTTCTTAGTGACTTGAAAACTCTTCAACAGGAAAACACCTCATTGAAGAGCCATATTAAGACATTGGATGAAAAAATTGAACATTTTGAAAAAAACGCACGGTCTACCATGATCGAGTTAAGAAATGTCCCAGTCGCTGTATCTGAGAACAAAGAACAGCTAATTGAAATTGCAAAAAAAATTGGAAATGTTATTAATGTTCCAATCCTAGACTCCGATATTCGAGATGTATCTCGTCTAAAGCTGAAAGATAAACCCATAGGCCCTATAATCGTAGACTTCACATCAACCATAAAGAGAGAACAGTTTATAAAGGCTACGGGGTCATACAATAAGGCAAATCGAGAAAAACGTTTGAGTACCACAAATCTGAATATGGTTGGCCCAGCAAAGCCAGTATACGTGGCTGAATCTCTGACTGCTGCAATTAGACGTCTACACTACATAACCAGATTATTTGCTAAAAAACATAATTACGAGCACTGCTGGACTTCGTTTGGCAAGGTGTTTCTGAAACGAAAGGAAGGCCAACCCCGTTTACGAGTCAATTGCGAAGAAGATCTTCTAAACCTAGAAAAAAATATTTGACTAGTCTTCCTCTCTGAACGGCTTGTATTCATTCCAATTGCATGCATTCTTTTTTTAATAACTTACTTAATAAGCGCCTACCACTACACTGTTCACGTACATCGCATACATAAAAATAAAACAATAACTCTCACAGTACAACTCATTAATACTACTCTACATTTTAATATATCAATATATACTCACATAACACATCCACACCACCAAAGTGTCGCACAATCTCTAAAATATTATATCGTACCTAATACTATTTTTAATACTTTTCCCAACCATTTAACAAGATTGGAATTCATATGTAATAATATAATTTTACATAAAGATATACCAGCACATACCATGGCCAAAATAATCCACAAATATGACCCTGCTAAATTGTTACTTGAGCGAAATTCAACGAGTTAACACAATTACAAGGTGAAATAGACTCTTTTAATGTTGCTGATTTTGTCGTCTGTGATGCGGAGGACTGTTCCGGTCTGTTACCAAACTCCAAAAACTGTTTTAAAATGATTCAACAAAATATTCGGAGTATTAAATGTAATCTACCTGGATTATTACCAATAATAGCCAGAACTGCGGTGGAGTGGGACTGCATTGTTTTGACGGAATGTTGGTTGTCATCAACTGTGTTCTTACCCTCTCTGGACGGATATGACAGTTTTGCCACCACTAACAACCTTACGCAGAATGAAGGCGTTGTTGTGTACTACAAGAACGGTTTGTTTATCTCAGTTGAAGAACCTGTAATTGAGGACGCAAACTGTCTTGCTATTACCCTAAATAAAGATACAGTAGCCTTGGCCATTTATAGGCCACCCGGGCACAGAAATATTGACAACTTCTTGCAATCTCTCAATCAGGTACTTTTAAAATATTCGCTTATGCAAAATGTCATATTATTAGGGGACATTAACATCAACATTGCCGAGCACAGTACTGACAGCAATCTTTCTGCATATCTAGATATGATGGCATTCCACGGTATGATGCCTGCATACACATCTCCTACGCACAATAAAACATGTTTAGATCACACGTTTCTAAAGACAAAACTAACGGCTCGTTGTCTTATACTGCAAACAACAATTACAGATCATAATAGTGTTGCGTTGTACATAGCTAGTCTTCCTAAACAAAAACCTGCCAAGATTATAAATTACTTAGATCACAACTCTCTAAATTTGGAACTTAATAGTGTTGACTTTGGTCCACTATACGCAGTTAAAAACGCCAATGAGGCTGCTGATTTCCTCCACAGTATCCTATATAGTGCTATCAAAAACAACACTAAAGAAGTCAAAATATCAAACAAGAAAATAATTCTAAAACCGTGGATAACCCCAGGCATTCTAAAGTGCATTAGAAACCGCGATAATCTGTATAAAAAAGTAAAGAAACACCCAGACAATGAGATACATAAAACTACATACAAACGATACCGAAACTTTTGTTCGTCCTTATTGAAAAAACTTAAAAGAGACTATGAAAAGTTACAATTCGAAAACGCAGGGAAGAGTAGTAAAAAAATTTGGAAAATAGTTAAAGAGATTACATACTCTACTAAACCCAAAGACAGCCCGACTGATCTTATAAGCACCAATGACCCCCGAAATTCGGCAAACAATGTCAATCAATACTTTGCAAATGTTGGTAAAACTCTAGCAGAAAAAATCATGAAGAACAATTTGCAAACGGGACCCATCACCAATAACTCGTGTAGCCATTCTTTTTGTCTGCTCCCTACGGATGAAGCTGAGGTTAGGTCTTTAATATCAGGGTTAAGGAGTGATTGTTCGGTGGGCCTTGATTTGATATCTGGTGACATCTTGAAATCTAATATGGACATCTTAACAATACCTATAACATACATCTGTAATTTGTCGCTCACAACCGGTATATTTCCGAAGATTTATAAGAAATCAAGAGTTCACCCGATACATAAGAGTGGTGACAGAGACTGTGTTAATAATTATAGGCCAATTTCAATTCTCCCTACCCTATCAAAAATTTTAGAGCGCATCATTAACAAACGACTTGTTAACTACTTGGAAAGTAAAAATCTTCTCTCACAAGCACAATTTGGTTTCAGAGCCAAGAGATCCACCGCCGACGCTGTGTCAGAACTAACAAATTATATAGTTAACAACATAGATTCAAAGAGAAAAACGATTGGAATATTCTTAGATTTAGCAAAGGCCTTTGACACAGTCTCTGTCCCTATTCTGTTAACAAAACTCGAAAGTTTGGGGGTCCGGGATCTTCAACTAGAACTTCTTAAAGATTACCTTACTGACAGAACTCAGTGTGTTAAGATCGGTAACATAACTAGTGAAGAGGTCCCAGTGACATTTGGAGTTCCACAGGGCAGTATTCTCGGACCGACATTGTTCCTAGTCTATATAAATGACATATGTCAGTTAATGTTACCAGATTCAAAAACTGTTGCGTTTGCTGATGATACGGCTTTACTTTTCAGTGGAAGCTCCTGGCATGAAGTCTTTGTCAAAGCTCAGTTAGGCATGAACACTGTGATCAGTTGGTTAAATAAGAATTTACTTACATTAAATGTAGAGAAAACGAACTTCATCACGTTTACCATTCAAAGTAATGACAAACCGGATCCCTCTTTGAGAATTGTCTGCCACTCGTGTCCAAATGCAAATGACACAATTTGTCAATGTCCCAACCTTAAAAACACTGAGTCTACAAAATATTTGGGAGTAATTATTGATAGAAATCTTAAATTTAATTATCATCTAAATCTTCTAACAGCGAGAGTGCGTAGACTTATGGTAATATTTAAAGCCTTAAGAAACAGTGCGCCAAAATCTGTGTTAAAGTCGGTCTACTATGCTCTGTGTCAGTCTCAGCTTGAATACTGTATCACGACATGGGGTGGAACATGTAAAACCCATCTTCTAAAAGTTGAGAGAGCACAAAGAGCACTCCTAAAGGTTAGTTTGTTTCTACCTTTTTATCACCCCACCACTGATCTCTACTCGAAATGGGAGGTACTTACTGTGAGGCAGCTATTCATCCTGAGAACGGTTATGAAACAACATGCCCTAACAACTTTTGAACCAGAAAGATTCAGAAACAAACGTCGCAAACATTTAGTCTGTTCTTCATCGTCATTCAAAACTAAGTTTGCACGTCGGTTTTTCTGCTACCAGGGTTCAAACCTATACAATAAATTAAATCGATCCTTGGCGCTTTATCCCTTGCCAAAAACCAAATGTAAGTCTTTGGTTTCGGACTGGTTAAAAAAATTGGATTATAATCTTACAGAAAGTCTACTTCATTCAAATTAAATTAGAACGATATACGTTTATAACTTGCACCACAACCCTCTCACGTACACATCGACACACACTACACCTGACACTCAACACTACACATTAGCATTATACACTCATAGACACACACATACACACAGGCACAGGCACCTTGATTGTTTTTTGTTGATAGTTTCTTTTTAACTTCTACCCCCAAAATTATTATAAGTTTTTAGTCTTTAATCTCCTTGCCTATAACATTGTATTATAATTTCATATTTTGTTAAGTAAAACTTTCCGTTCTTCCGTGGGGTGGGGGACCTGGTGATTTGTAATACAGGCATTTACGCCTAACTCAGACACCAGCTCCTCACATTTTGTTAATAAACAAATAATAATATATGAAACCTAGATTAAGTTTGTCATTGTGAGGAGAAATAAAGAACTTTATTATTATTATTATTATTATCATCAACATTTCAGCCAAAAGAAGTCCACTGCTGGACGTAGGCGTCCCCCAAGTGTCGCCACATTGACCAATCCCGTTACGACTCGCATCCAGCGCAACCTTCACCAGGTCATCGGTCCAACCAGTGGGAAGTCTTCCAACGCAACGTCTTCCGGTTCGCGGTTGCCACTCCAGAACACACAGTACTCATAATTATGGTTTTTTTCAAAGAGCCCACCATCACCGTTCTAATGCCCTTATCGCAATTAATTTGGGGTTGTCGCAGCAAATCTTCTTTATTCCTTAAGAGTACTTTACTATGACTCATCATCTACTCAGACACCTCCTTTCTTGCAATATCAACTTTTTTCTTTTATTCTACGAGACCACTGAAATCGAAATAAAAACTGGCTGTCCCAGATGTGTTCTCTAGATTTTTTTGATGCATGGCTAAAAGAAATTTCGGAGCAATCTTCTTTTTTCAATACCACAGATAATATCACAAAAGTGTTATTCTACAGCTGGGTATCCATTCGAGGCAGCCTCGGGCCGAGCGGCCGCGCAGCGAGCCAAATCTTGTCGGTAAATGGCCCTGCTCAAAGACGCCTCGACTCGCCGCACGGTCTCCATTAGATCTGCCTCGGGCCGAGGCAGCTCAGGCAGCCGCTCGGCCCGAGGCTGCCTCGAATGGATACCCAGCTTATTATCATACTCGTATTCTAATACATTCTTGTAGCACTGTTTGAGATACTGTGTAGTTTATTTACATTTTAATAGACCTAAGTTGGTAATGAGTTATTATCATAGAAGGTACGTGCGAATTGTATTGTTTTAATTGAGATACGGGGGTCACAGTGCTATCATTATTTAACAATTTCGATAGCCGTTGTCATGCGATTGATTATTAAGAGGTAAAAACAAATATTAATGTTTACAATAGATATAATTATTGCTATATTGAGCATAATTAACAGCAGTGACTGTTTAAAACGAGGCAACTGCATAAAGGTTATCAAAACTTTTCGAATGCACTTATGGTGGTGCATCTTAAGTGCATTCGGAGTACTTTACGAGATACCGATTTGAGTCTTGAATTAGATTAACATATATTCCTGTGAGATCGCAATTAATTTTTGTTGTTGTCAGTCCATTATTATAATTGTCCTCTTTTTTATTTTGTGTGTTTAGTGCTTGGGGCCGGCGGAGCATGCATTTTTCATACAAACATAATACTAAAATAATATGAAAATCAAACATATTCTTAAGGTGTGTATACAATATTTCGATTGTATTATAGAATATCTATGTTCCCAATTCAATATTTTGAAAGGACAATGATATAAAGACGAGATATGAGGAATTTCAAATTTCTATAGAAAATCTATTTTTCTCATGACTTGTTTAAATCAGTGTACATTCAAAATATGTGTTTGTGAACCTATATATTCTGTAATCCAATCAAAATAAATACATACCTACTACCTTATGAATATGTTTGATTTACAAATTATTTTGGTACTACGTTTGTATGAAATTCGCATGCTCCGCAGGCCTCTTAAAGTAGTGTTTACAAGTTCTTTATTGAAACCAACCCAAAACTACACGCATGTGAACACGACTTTAGATTGTACCAATTTAAACAAATATATTTGCAGCTTTAATTTTGTTACACACACACACTTATTAACTTCCTATAAAGTTGAATATTGAACGTAATATTCTTAATCAAAAGTTAAGGTAAGTTGGTATATTTTTGTTTTGAAAATCAAGGACAAATCGCTCATTTTACTAACAGTTAATCCGCAACGGATTCTATAAACAATAGTGCTACCTTACTACAAATATTACTAATATTTAAAAAATATGATGGTGTTTTGCTATGAGTTACCATGAAAAACATCGTGTAGATTTACGTCAGTTGGAAGCTTTAAGAACATGGAAAATGGTAAGAATAAAATGGATTATGGTTATCAACCAGTTAGTTAACGCTCTACTTATAAAACGAACTTTCCTGTCAAAAATTGAGCGTTGATCACATATAGGAGGTTATCTGATGATACTGGAATAATCCGAACAATCGTGAATCACAAGAAAAGCTGAGCCACAGAGAAACAAAGAAAAGTAAAGATCTTATCTACCCAGCTGCATGAGACTTGACTGAAGAAAGGAACTATTAACAACAAATATCAATAAATTAGGTCGTTATACTATCAAAATGCACTCAATATGCACTCACCACGCGTTACTACGATTGTAGAACACGGTAGGTAGGTACTTAAGGGGACTTCAGGAGCTAAATTAGCAACTATTTGTGGTGGTTCAAACTTCGTTTAAAATACTGTTAGAATAAAGTTCAGCTTGCACTACAAAGTGGTAGTTACGGCAGTCACTGTGGGCCGAATAGTGCGAAATTACTGGTTTTGATCGATTTACAAAAAAAAATCTATTGATTGGACTAAAAAAATGAAACACTGTTATGCTAATATGTTGCTCGTAGAATTATTTACCAAAAAATCAGAATAATCGCATGTATGTATGGTTTTTACTCGTTAAAATAAATTTTTAGAGATAAGTTCGTGATTTTTTTATCGAGTAAAATTAATTGTATTATGTTTTCAAAACACAATCATACTAGCATATATCCTGAAGAATATCATATATTTTTCTGGTTTTGTTTATTGCAGTGAATCATATACTTTCAGGCATTATAGAACTCGCGTTTAGCTTCTGTAGTCGCCTTAAGATAAAGTGAAAGCATCATAGCTCTATAAAACATGACACACTACAGATGTTTTAGACTTTACGTAACCAGACAGACCATAATAAATACACTCGAGAGCAATGAATCCGGGTCACTTAAAGAATGTTAAAAATCTCGGAAACTAAAAATGATAGGTTAATGCAATAAATTGTATTTAATAGACAATAAAATACTCCTTAAATGAAAGTAAAAAAAATATGAGTCACCATACATTTTATTAACACAAAATTACATAAAGAAAAAAACTGCTGATCTCTCCTTGAAACAAAAATAGGAAACATGAAATTTTTGAACTTTATTTACGATTTTCTTGAATTTTAATACTTCGTATTGCCTCCTCGTGCTTCCATTACTGCGTTTACGCGGTTTGGCATTCTGTACACCAAGTTCCTTATACGATTTTGGGGAATATTCTCCCATTCCTCTGTGAGAGCAATTTTGAGCTCACGAAGCGTGATTGGGGGAGGGTTTCGTTGTTTTACGCATCTGCCTAGATCGTCCCAAGCATGCTCGATCGGGTTGATATCCGGGCTGCGCGCTGGCCACTCCATACGAGTCATGTTCATCTCTTGAAGGTAGTCATTCACAATCCTACCTGTATGAGGTCGGGCATTGTCATGCATAAATATAGCATCCTCACCTAAATTGACCATAAATGGACCAACGTGATCATTGAGGATTTCTTCCACATATCTTACGCTAGTTAAAGAGCCGTTTTCTATGATCACCAGCTCTGTGCGACTTTCAGAAGAAATTCCGGCCCACACAAGTACAGACCCACCACCGTAGGCTACTTTTTCTTCGATGCATGCTTGCTTGAATCTTTCCCCTGGTCTTCGATACACTCTGTGTCTTCCATCGTGCTTGTAGAGCATACATTTTGATTCGTCGGAGAACATAACTTTTGACCAATCTTCAATACTCCAATTTACGTGACTCTGGGCATATCTTAGTCTTGAAATACGATGCCCACGCTCCAGTTTAGGGCCGTTTGCAGGTCTAAGGGGTTTTAAGTTAGATTCAGCAAGCCGACGTCTTACTGTCCATGCACTTGGGTTACTTCCTCCGAGGCGTCGAAACTGATTTGTGAGTTCAGTTCCTGTGAGAAAGCGATTTCGAAGCATGGTGTTCACCAAGTATCGGTCTTCTCGTGCTGTGGTACACCTGGTTCTGCCCGTTCCTGGTCTGCGTAGGTTAGAACCAGTTTCTTCGTAACGTCGGAGAACTCTTTGTACTGTTGACAGCGACACACCAACAGTGATGGCTGTATCGCGCTGACTCCGGCCGGTTTCCAGCATTGTAAGTATTCTGGTGCATTCTTCAGGCGTAAGCGACATAATTTCAGCTTGAATAATGAATATAGAGCACTATCAACATGGTTTATGTACCCACATAAATGACAGATTACAAACAAAAGCAAAACCAAATGCTGTAATTTCGTAGTTCCATCTTCGAAAGTGGCCCTTTTTCAAATTTGATTTTTTTATGATATAAATTTACAATAACTAAGAAGTTTTAATACCTTCATTTAAGGAGTATTACATTGTCTATTAAATACAATTTATTGCATTAACCTAGCATTTTTAGTTTCCGAGATTTTTAGGATTCTTTATGTGACCCGGATTCATTGCTCTCGAGTGTAGATATATTGTTTATTTTATTGGTCATAAATAAAGATTTCTTGTCTAATTTATGATTCAGTTATGATGACTGATTTTCAACATTATATTTAATAGTTGATTTCTTCGTGCCATCATGATGAGTTCTTTCTATTGTCTGTGTTAGTAATTTTTGCATTTTATCTGTGTAGTTAGGTGCTATAACTACAACAACATCATTTTATTTTCAGGCTACTTTGGTCAATAAATATATAAGGTCTATGTGTTCATAAACCCCTTAAGGAGTTATTCTACTCATCACTATGAACAACTTGCTATTGCCTAACTTGTTAACTACGCTACCCTACAATATTATGTTCGCATTGACTCGTCAAAATGTATGGAACAGCAGATTTATTTTTTCGCGATTTAGTGTTCTGTCCCATACTAAAAGTTGTTCAATGACCCCTTAAGAAATTTCGTATATTTTGTATATAGTACCTTACAGTCACACATACATACTTAAGATACAATACAAAAGCCATGCTATGCGTTTTATTAAATAAAAAATATTTTGCTAGAACTGCAACGACAAAAATAGCTGATATAGAACATGCTTTTTAAAGGCTCTGAAGACTGACTCTTAGCTAAGTCTTGGAAAACATCAATATTAATAAATAAATAAATATCGCTGGACATTTAACACACAGCGCCATCTAGTACCACACTAAGCAAAGCTTGTGTCGTGGACACTACATAGTTGATATACTACATATTATACTTTTTGTTTGTAAATACATACGTATTATACATATAAACATCCATGACTCGGAAACAAATATCCATGCTCATCACACAAACATTTGCTCCTACCGGGATTCGAACCCAGGGCCCTAAGAACGTAAGGCAGCCTCACTACCACTTGGCGTAGTATTCGGGTCGGCGCGTATTATTCGGGTCGTCAAAATAGATCAGTCCTACTCTGACACAGAAACTGCATGTATGAATTCACTGGTCAATGACCGAATTGATCAGCATCACTTCAGACATTTTTGTAACTGCTAAGTGTGATGTACCTATTATTATTTTGGATTCTGATTTATAATAGAGCTGTCGACATCAAGTACCCTTGATCGATGATCGATCGATATTAAATTGTGGTCATAATTGACAGCGACCACAATTTGATTGAAACTAGAGAGAGACCCATATCGTACGTGCATTACGCATAGAAATAAACTACTCACGTTTAAATCGCGAGCTTGCTATTGATTAAAAAAAAAAATGGTTGAAATTGTGCTTGACGTGCACTCACACACGCTTCGTACGTTGACACAATAAGAGCGCGCCTGTCGGTCGATTGACATATGAGCGTTCACTTATATGAGCGTTCACTTATGAGAGGCGTACCTGCCCCGCCCACATGACCATTCTAACTTCTTTTAACTGTTCTGTGATTTCAACAACCCCTTGGATACATCACCGATATACCCTACAGAAGTCACTGTTCGTCCCATGCTGGTAAGACCAAACTTAACAGTAAATAATGATCTACCACCTCTAGGGGCCGTTGTGTTTTTCCAATTGTTGCTATACTTACGGGCTACTGACTACCTGTTACGACTTACGACTGCCAAAGATCCAAAGAGCCAAATACTACTGCTTAACTTGGTTTCAACAACTATAGATTATTATTTTGGACTCTGACCATAGAATAAATATAGATTCTAATAGAGCTGTCGACATAAAGTACCTACCTAATTGACAGCAAGCACAACAATTGATTAATAAGAAACTATAGATAGACGATACGTCAAACATATCTATTGACAAAGTAATTGTTATAAACCGAATAGCAATTGCTTCTCAATTGCCATTAGTTAACGGACATACAATATTGTTTAGCGGCAATCAGATCAATTTGCGCGTACGCAGCGCAGCTGGGCCGGTGCGCTGGATCAAGTGGCTTTGAGCTGACGAATACTCGTACTAGATGTTGATTATGAGGAGGTTAGGTTTAGTTTTATGCCGTTGTTACGATTAAGATTAATTAAATGGTCATGGCCCTTTTCAATAAACCCGTGGCTAAATAATAACGGCCACTCGGGTCGATAGGAGCTTGTTGCTAAATAATAACAGCCGCTCGGGTCGATCTCTAGGTTAAGCCGTGCTTTGGTTTTTTAGGTTGGTCTGTCGATGGATGACCAACCATAACATACCAGGTTTCTCCCGTGCCTTAGAAATCATGTTAAGTCGTTGGTCCTGGCTGTCATTTGCATATCTTTGACAGTCGTTACAGGTAGTCAGTGGCCCAAAAAGTCTGCAACCAGTATTGCCAAGGGGTATCTCTTATTACCCAGTACTAACTGGGTTGTGGAGGTCAGATAGGCAGTCGCTCCATGTAAAGTACAGGTATTCAGCTGCATCTGGTTAGACTGGAACACAGAACATAAAAAACAGGACTGGAAGCCAACCTCAACGTAGTTGGGAAAAGGCTTAGCAGATGATAATGGTCCTTTTCAATAAATTTTTGAACATTTTAGCCTAACACATGTCTAAGTTTGGATAAATGGCGTTTACACACAACACCACGCTCCCGAAGGGGTTAAGTAGAGCTGGTGTACCTAATAGTACCTACACCTTCATTTCGCCAGTTATGTTTAAGTCCCATAGGGGGTCGGCCTATTGCCGACAACCGGGCACAAATCTAGACTCTGTGGCTGCTATTGAGAAATTCCTGATGTTAAAACCCTATGTTACACTTTCCCCGACTCGGGAATCGAACCTCTTACCTCATGCTTAGCAGTCACGCTTACGACTCCTCGACCAACGAGGCAGAAAGATTGAAAGGACTCTCAAAATATCAAAATATCAAATTAGTAGTCCATTGGCTTTAATAGATACCTATCCTCTGTCAGATGCTCCACCTTCCAGTTGAGCAATCTCTCCAATATAAAATTCCCAGCATTATTTAGAAGCCGTTTTAGGAAAAAAACCACATCCATCGTACGTGCGTGACCTACCGAAAGCCTAATTTAGCTTAGCAACTTTTCACGGCATCAGTAGCCCCAACATTTATTCCACTATTCCAACTTCAAATTCAAAGACAATTACAGTCGACATTCAATACGATTGGTGCTCGATAATGTTCGTCTTCCATCCCTCTCTTCTTCATTGGAATGAAAGAGACAGCAGACAATGGAAAACCCAGTCACCACCACAACAAAGGAATGAACTTTAAACCATTATGTAAAGTTGGAGTGTAGTGATTAATCTTTCATACTTTGTCTAACTGGCTGTACTTGGTTGATAGTGGTATCGCCTTTGCACACAATGGTCGAAGCTGAATAGTGGATTCAGTCATTATGATTTAGTGGTGTCCACAATGTTTCGGGTTCTTGGCTAAATAGTAAGAGAGACACTGGTCGATCGGGCGATGAGCTGATTTGACGAGGTTGGTGCATCCATTTGGTCAGTACGTTCTTTAGCAGTTACGCAAACTAATAGAAACCAATCTTATTAAGGTCTATCGTGATACTCAGATACTGGGCTATGGAGGTTAGTTAGTTAGGTCTATTGATAACCATGTTTTGATCTAAATTGTTCTCGGATTTAGTAACACGAGTAATATACTCAGGACTTTGTAAATAAGTACCAAACTTGATTTTAAATGGGTCCATGACCATGGAGTTTCATTTCCATTCTTCTTGAATGGGCAACTCAACTATTATTATAGTCTTTGCACAATCAATAATTATGTCTTCAGGCCGGACTCAACATTTTGATTTTGGCGATTTAAAATTGACTGTTATTCTAGGCAGACGACAATATGGGTATATCCTGGATAAGGCTGGTACAAGAGCGTGGAGTTTGGCACAAGCAAAGAGGGGCATCCAGCTGTGGCGAAGTCGGGCTGTAAACAATTATAGTCTGTCAGTCACAATTTTAAACAACCATGTCTGTACATTATGACTTACAAATGATTATTTAAAACACAGATGGTATTATTATCGAACGCACTTCAATGCCACAATGAGCATTGTCACTCACAAAAGAGTCACTAATGCATTTGTTTCCAAAATCAATAAGAATGAAAGCCAAACATAATATAATACCATTACAACACGGATCTGTTCGTTTTAAAACAATGATCAAACCATAGTCAATATTCCAAAACAAACTTCTTATAATATGAAAATAAATAGTCCTAACTACCTACTCGTAGCTCATCGTGAGGAAACCAGCATGCCTGAGAGATATTTCTCAACGGCATGTAAAGCCAAGTCAGAGGCATAAGTGGCATAAAAAACTCTGACACCAGAATTGGTACTTACTAACCACACGATAAGGAAGGAAGGACCAATGACTACTGTTAAAATGTCAAAACTAATATCGTTGACATTGGTTGGTCATTTTTTTGATAGTGATATTTATTTTATTTTAATGTTGACTTTAATTCTGGGTTTTAAATTGATTTTAATTTTAATTTTAGATTTAGATAGTGAATTTGATTTCGATGTGGATTTTAACTTGTGACTATGATTTTTTATTCTTATAATGTAATGTGTTTTTTTTTATGTAAGTAATCTATGAAGTAATTATGTAAACTGAGTTATATGGGTTAATGCCTGAAATAAACGATTTTATTATTTATTTTATTGTGAGGGTGTTAAACTGCTTTCAGACTACGCTATAATATAATAGCACTAGCTGACCCACGCAACTTCGTCTGCGTCACATAAGAGAGAAAAACGAAAGGAAAAAAAATCCCCGTTTTTGCAACATTTGTCATTCCTGCTCCGCTCCTAAAAATCGTAGCGTGATGTTATATAGCCTTAAGACGCCTGCGGAGCATGCGTATTTCATACAAACGTAATACCAAAATAATTTGTAAATTAAACATATTCCTAAGGTAGTGTGTATTTATTTCGATTGAATTACAGAATATCTAGGTTCTCAAATATATGTTTAACAAGAGTTATAAGAAAAATAAGTTTTCTATAGAAATTTTAAATTCCTCATATCTCGTCTTTGTATCATTGTCCTCTCAAAAAATATATTTGGGAACATAGAAATTCTGTAATCCAATCGAAATAAATACATACGTTTGATTTACAAATAACTTTGGTATTACGTTTGTATGAAATACGCATGCTCCGCCGGACCCTTAAGCCTTCCTCGATAAATGGACTATCCAACACAAAAATAATTTTTCAATTCAAGCCGTTAGTTCCTGAGATTAGCGCGTTCAACCAAACAAACAAACAAACTCTTCTGCTTTATAATATTAATAGTATAGATATAGTATAGCTCATAGCACAACAATGTCGCGCACCTTACATTATTATAGACAGAGACACGTTCACACTGTACTGTACTATATATCATTGTCTGACTACGCTATATTATAATTGGTGCGATGCGCTGAGTTCATGCTGTGCTATATCACGCGCCGCCTTGTTCCTCCTCCCTCACCCCCGGCTGTACCGCGGTCAACTGAGCTTGCTATATGCTATAAATGCTTGCTATGCTATATGCTATAATCGCCATGCTACATAGTATAGCATTAGATCCTTCTTTGCTATAAAGCACAATAGTAGTAGTAGATAGTATATGTATATAGCACAATAGTATAGCGTAGTCTGAAAGCAGATTTACTCTATTAGGCTACGATATCTGACTCGACAACATTTTTTAGATAAGACCACGAACTTGCTAGATATTAAAATACAGAATCTTTCTGAAAGTAAAAACCTTTTAAACCTAATACTGGTTTTTGGTCTCAGACAGATCTTGTTACTTGTTAGAGCGAGGCCCCATTAGTGCGTTGCGCTGCGTTGCGTCGTCGCAGCGTCGTCGCTGCGACGGTTTCCATATGTTTTTTACGACATGATCACATGACCCATTAGACCGTAGCGTCGCGCGCGACAATTCAACGGATCGACGGGCGAGAGACGAAGCGAGAGGGAGGGTGATGCGCTGCGTTGTCGGTGCACCGCTGCGACGACGGACAGTGATTCAGTGTGATTCAGTGTGCGTCGTCGCAACGCAGGTGTGGCATACAATGCGCTGTTCCGTTGCGACGACGCGACGCAACGCAGCGCAACGCACTAATGGGGCCTCTCTCTTAGTTTAAAAGTTTTCCAAAGTTACCTTTTGCTAAAAGAAAACTGAAAGACATTGATTACTGTTTGGACTTTTACTCATTAGATAGGTACTATAGTCTCTTATTAAATTATTACCGGTTCGGTGGAAGAAAAACATCATGAGGAACCCAGCATGCCTGAGAGATATTTCTCGACGACATGTAAAACCAAGTCCAGAGGCCTATGGGCGGCATAAAAACTCTGACACTAACCATTAGGAACTAACCCGAGGGCGTAGCGAGGTACGGGCAGCTAGCGGCTAGTCCCCCCTAGAAGATGCAAAATGCTCACAAACCGTAACGTAATATTACGTAGATAACCTATTAAGCGACTACAGGAGCTAAAAGCGAGTCTTATAATGCCATAGGCAATGCAATGTTTATTGCAGTGAATCTTATACTTTCAATATGATTCTAGTTCCTAATGGTTAGTGTCAGAGTTTTTATGCCGTCCATAGGCCTCTGGACTTGGTTTTACATGCCGTCGAGAAATATCTCTCAGGCATGCTGAGTTCCTCATGATTGATTAAATAAAGGTTTATGCACAGTTAAGTAGTTTAAAAAAAAAGAAAAGAAATCTCGAAATTTTATCAAATTGTGAAACCATGCCAAGCAGGACCATTTTGATTCCAAACCGTTTCGTCGATACTCCTCTATCGCCCAACAATCTTCTCAACAAGATTGCCCCCCATAGTTTTAATGAATCAGTTTTGATGAACGGGCAAATTTTTCCACTTATAAAGAATAATGACTGTAACCTAAACAATGTAGGTTGTACGTATAATCATTAAACTCATTATCATGCAATAACACCATATGATGACTGGTTTTTTGCGTAACATTTTGCTCGCAGGGAAGAAATTACTCAGTTCTTAGTAGGAGCTAGTAATCTAGAAATAATGACTGTGATGTCGTTAGTGCGGCCATGATGTATGGGATTTTTAGGACGCAAATGTTTTCTGGATATTATTTTTCTATTCTTAGTGGCAACAGGTATTCTTACTACGCTAGGTCAACTCGAATTCTAAGCGCCTAATGTGTCTAGATTAACTTAATTAATTTTAAACCATTTCGAGTCTATGCAGTAATATTGTTATATGTTTCCAAATGTCTGTCAGCTCAAATTGAATTAATGCAGTGAAGAGTTTTGATTCCTCTATAAAACAAAATAAAATATGGATGTTTGTGAATGTGAGATATCTTTGTCTGTCAATTAAGCCTAACACAACTACTCAGATTTTAATCTACAATTTATTATTTTTTTCTTACAACATGTTTCTGGTTTTGGTTCCACTTATTAATACGTAAAATAAATAAATATCGCTGGACATAACACACAGCGCCATCTAGTGCCACACTAAGCATGGCTTGTGTCGTGGTCACCAGACAGTTGATATACTACATTATAGGTGACAACTATGCGAATTAGACAATATTTTAAACATGCATCTACTACGAAGTGTTAAATATAGATTTTTATACTATTACCTAAAATTCAATAGGTACCTAATTCCTTTAATTATTTCTTCTTCATCGTATGGTTAGTGTCTAACCTGGTGTCAGAGTTTATACCCATGGAAATATCTCTCAGGCTTGCTGGTTTCCTCACGATATTTTCCGTCATCGAAGCAAGTGATAATAAGCATGACGACAGTATCAAAAAATTACAAATCTATTTAGTCCGTCAGTTAGAGTATTGGAAAATAAAGGACACGTATTTTTTTGTTTTTGTAAATCAATGAATATTGACAAAGATAAAACGCATCAAAGCTCGGGAGTGGGGGCTTATGACGTCAGTAAGCTCAAAAAATACACCAAAGCGTGACGTATAGAGAATTTTAAAAGCGCCGTAACTTTGTCAATTTTGATTTACGTAACAAAAGAAAAAAATACTGGTCATTTATTTTTTTAAATGTAACTGACGGACTAATTAGATTTTTTTTTGTCTACCCTATAGTGCTATACGCACTTGAATCCGAAAAAAAAAGGTTTGTGTCTTAGGTTCGAATTTGAGGACTATGACTTGGCAGTTTAGCAGTCCGACGGTCCACTCACCACTCTAGGCAATCACTGCTTTAGTATGTATGTAATTTATTAACGACTAGCTGCTGCCCGCGACTACCTCTGCGAGAAGGCTCTACAGCACCAAAAATACCTAAGATGCCAGTGCTCTTCCCCCGTAGGTGATAGCGTGATAATATGTAACCTATATGTTGACCCAACCTCTTAGTAATATTCATGCAAAATTTGAAGTAAATCCATGCAGTACTTTTTGAGTTTAGCCCGGACATACATACAGACAAACAGACATAAATTCTAAAAACTATATTTTTGGCTTCGATATCGATTGTAGATCACGCCCCAAGTATTTTTTTTTAAATTTCAACGTACAGTTTTGACTTTCCTACGATTTTAATATATTATTATGTATAATATAATATAGATTCATGTAAAAATCTATTTCCGCTGGAAACCTAACACCATTATAAGTAGGTACACATTCCTAAAGAGATTAACATCTACTGCCTTAATCCTTAACCTAAGGTCATGGTGGATAAGTAATTCTAGTACATAACAATGACTATGGACGTCAGAGTATCTAACACATTTACGACGAGAATGACGCATTACTGTGAGAAAAAACAGATGTGGTAAAGAACAGGTACCATAACATAGAATATTTTGACTGAAATGATTTTGCTATTGTTTTGGATATCAGAACTTGAACTAAATTACTAAACACGTGTATATTGTAATTATTAGCCACGTGTATACATATAGGTACATGATCTAATAATTAGATATGAATGGACGATTATGCCCGTTCATCTTCAAACATCGGAATGTTTTTCCTACTCCTCCGCTATTATTTTCCGGTTAATAACGTTGCGAGATCCAAGATGGTTAAATTGTTTCTCTCAGATTCTGGTGGACGGTACTATTGATTCTGGCTTCCAGGAGTGGCAGTGGTTTTGAGAATAGTATGGCGGGCTTGTCTTCTCCAAACAAAACTGACTTGACGAATGATCAACTAGAATCAATTGTAGTCCTAGTTGCTCATTCACTTTTATATTTGATTATTTTTGATTATTTTTGATTGGCATTCAAAAGTGCCTTTAAATGACTTCATCCTTTTTTTTAAACATGCTTGCTTAAAAAAAAAGCAAGTATTTACCTGACTTTTTAAAATAAAAAAAATATTCAGTTAAAACTTTACGATAGGCAACCACTTCCAGAAGACAGATGTTTACTAACAAATAAACATTTTAGATTATCAGGTAATACCTCACGAAGACAAACAACACACTGTGGAAGCCTAAATGCCACTAGGGCGGCGGAAGTGAGACGGAAGTGGACCCATGTCTACCTGAAACCTGCTTTATCAGAGAGGATATACCGGTAGTGCCGTCGTTGAGGGTACAACAGGACCTGTAATGAAGTGTTTCCTGGACCCAGGGTAATGGTTGTATGATAACTACGATAAGGCACAAAAACTATAGAAAGGATAAAAGATAGTTTATATGTTTACATAGAGACACCTAACATTCTAATCCAACTTAGATACCCGTGTAAAAATATTATGAGAGTAAACTTATTTTCCTTTTAAGTTAAGAAAACGACATGTGAAGCCAAATCGTTTCTAAACTAGCGAATCGATTGATGTACCTAATGCCTAATCTTCTCGTCATTGTTTTATAACTTTTAAATATATTTGATAAAATGCATTTTTCGTGTCTAAACTTAAATTGGCACTCCTTTCTTCTTCTGTGTTTTTCGTGTATTTTTGTTTAGTGATGATCACCATTACTTAATAGTGCAACACCAGACACAACGCACGTCTGTTGTCATCTCAAGCATAAAGCTGTTCTAACACGTCACGTGTTTGGAATATTTATCGAAGTAACTGACTAGCGTCTATTATTATAATTGCACGATACGATTTTACTCTAAAATAGGACAGTAAATTCACACTTAAACCAAATCCCAACTACATTAAAACGATCCTAAAAAATAACAACTCACCATCGACAATTTAACGCCTAAACTTTTAACGAGCGCGGAGCGTACTAAAACTGACATTAAGGGAGTGTGTTGTCAAGTCCGGAATCTTGGGTAATCATGGACACTCTACTGTGACGCGTTTTGGTACAAAGGTAAGCGTCCTTTAAGTACGCGTGTACTTAACCACGTGTACTTAAGATGAAGAAGAATTTGTTTTAGATGTTTTTAGACGTTGTATTTTGTTTTGAAATTATTATTTTTTCTTTGATCAGAACAACTTGTTTACTGCTATGAAAATTAAATGATCAGTGACATCAACTCCAATGACCTGGTGAAGGTTGCGGGAATCCGCTGGATGCGAGTCGCACGGGACCGGTCAATGTGGCGACACTTGGGAGAGGCCTATGTCCAGCAGTGGAAGTCTTTCGACTGAATTAATGATGATGATGATTTTTCGATGTCTATTGTATCGACGTAGGACGTAATGTGTGTCTGTGAAGTTAAACCAGCAACTAAATACGGTGTAACAGTTGCTATGGGCAGTCGAAAAGTTGAAGGTCAGTCTAACGATCCAATGTTTCAGTGTTCCCAACTAATTGGGTTGCGGTCCTGCAGAGGTCAATGGGGTCAGCTTGTAAATTGTAGTCGGTCCGTGTGGAATAACCCTAACTGATAGGTATTTGTGATTAGTACGATAGACATACAGCAACTCACTCATAGCAACAATGAGTCATCATCATCTGCCCAGCCTTTTATGCCCAGCCAACTATGTTGGGGTCGGCTTCCAGTCTAACCGGATGCAGCTGAATACTAGTATTTTACATGGAGCGACTGCTTATCTGACCTCCACGATACCAGTTGGTAAGAATAACAATACCATTGTAACAATGAGTAATAGTATTTTCAAACAGACAATAACAAGAATTAAAAAAAATTGTGATTCCCTGACCTCCGGTAGCTTGGATCCTATTGCCAATACCGGTGGACTAGGTACTATTTTCAACCGACTTCCAAAAAGAGGAGGTTATCAATTCGTCTGTATGTTTTTTTTTTTTTTTTTTTTTTTTGTGTTTGTTACCTCATAACTTTCGACTGCGTGAACCGATTTTGATGATTCTTTTTTTATTTGAAAGCTGGTGCTTCCCATGTGGTCCCATTTTAATTTGCTGAAGATCTGATGCTGGTCTTCGGAGATATACAATGGAACTCTTCAAAAATGTACGGCAAATCTGCAGTGATTGCTATTATCGCTTGTAGGTTTATTGTTTATACAACATCATGACGTAATATCACGCCTGTATGCTCTGAGGGGGTACGCAGATGTGTACAATACACCCAGATTTCGACAGTGTTTGTTACCTCAGTACTTTCGACTGGTTGAACCGATTTTGATGATTCTTTTTTAATTTGAAAGCTGGTGCTTCCCGTGTGGTTATATTTTAATTTGCTGAAGATCTGATCCGGATCTTCGGAGATATACAATGGAAGTCTTCAAATATACACGGCAAATCTGCAGTAACTGCTGCAATCGCTTGAATGTTTATACAACATCATGACGTAACATCACGCCTGTATGCTCTGAGGGGGTACGCAGATGTGTACAATATTCCCAGATTTCGACAGTTAGGTGTATAAGTTCCATTTATTGGGGATAAGTTTTTTTTTTTTTTTATTGGCAAGGGCACTTCAAGGGTAGTTTGATGAGAATTTGGTTAGGTTCTGATTATGGGATCCATGACAAAGGAACGGAACTCTTCTATTCTTAGAAGCAAATTACCGATTCTCGGCCAAATCTTTTAAAGGCTATCCGGATACTTGAGTCACGTACCAAAACGTCGTTATTAACCGACTTCAAAAAGGAGGAGGTTCTCAATTCAATGTTCCCCGATTACTCGAAGATGACTGGACCGAATTTGTTTTTTAATTGTTTGAAAGGGTATACTTCCCAGAAGGTCCCATAATCATCAAGTCAGGATCCTGATAATGGGATCCTGGAGAAATAGAGAGAACTCTTCAAATTTTATAGGCACACCAGAAGCGATTTGGGTAGTTTTTGAAAGAGTGGTTTCTCGGAGTGATCCCATTTAAATTTGGTAAAGATCTGATGAAGAACTTCGGAGAAAGGCAACGGAACTCCTCATTAAATGTAGCAAATGTGTGTCTCTTACTGGGATTGCTGAAATCTCATGTCTGTCTATTGTTTACACCAGTTCATAACAAAAAATCACGCTGGTACGCTGTGAAAGGGTATGCACATATTGTGAACCACTAAAAAGTGAAAAATAAAAACTTTTTTGCAAAAAATAAAACCGACTTCACACAAAAAAGTGAAAAATAACTTTAGCTTCTGAAGTCGGTGACAAAAAAATTAAATCAATCAAACAAAGGTCACCGACTTCAGAAGCTAAAGTTATTTTTCACTTTTTTGTGTGAAGTCGGTTTTATTTTTTGCAAAAAAGTTTTTATTAAATTCAAATAATTAAAAATGTTATTAATAACATGTTTATTTCATGAATAAAAGGGGGATAAGAGATGAAGAAAGAGAAAGGATTATCTGAACCGCAACTTCGCCGGTAGGTCAAACGACAAGTGTCAATGCAGATTTTTCTGAACTTAGGTATGATTCATACCGTATGAATTCTTTCGCAGCGGAGAATAAAACCGGCGAGAAATGTTGTGCGGTGTCCCACAGGGTTCGGTTCTGGGGCCGCCCCTGTGGAACATCGGTTACGACTGGGTGCTGCGCACTGACATCCCTAGTGGCGTCGGCGTAGTTTGCTACGCTGACGACACGATGGTGCTGGCACAGGGTAGGTCGCACGAAGCAGCGACCGAAACCATGACACGCGGGGTTGCGATAGTGGTTGAGAGGATCCGGCAACAGTACTGGGTCTCGAGGTGGCATTGCACAAGTCCGAGGCCATTCGCTTTCATGGGCCTCGGAATGCACCACCGTCGGGATCCGCACTGACGGTAGGAGAGTCCACCTTGAAGTACCTAGGACTCATCCTCGACAGCCGGTGGAACTTCGTGGCGCATTTCCGACGTTCGGCCCCCAGATTGAAACAGACCGGGGCTGCCTTCAAGCGGCTCCTACCCAACCTGGGCGGGGCCAAACGCCTCCTGCCGCAGGCAGCGAGCCGCCCATTACCTGAACGCGCCCCAAAAGGTGGTAGCCGTAAAGCTGGTCCGTTGGTAACACACGATCTCCCGCGAGGTGGCGAGCGTACTTACCGGATTGCCGCCATGGGATCGGGAGGCGATTGTCCTCGCGCGCCACGAATAGCGCGGACGCTGGCGCTGCCGTGGCAAACTGCTGCTCAGCGGATAAACCTCCGGCGTAATCTCATGGCGACATATCGCCATATCGTTATTTTATGATTTCCCATCCAAGAAAAAGGTCACGAATTCTTGTAGCGCTGACAGTCGTGACGTCAGCGAGTAAAATACGGCTGTCGGTAGCCGTATTTTGTTCTGCCGCTGAGGTCAGCGTCATAGTATGGTGCTATATAGAACACAATGTATACTCGTATGCGACCGACCGTGCGTGACCGACGCGCGTGACAAGAATCCTTACCTAAGTTCAGAAAAAGACAATCAGACAACTAACCAGATCCTGTAGTTGTTTGTGTCAATCATAAAATATAACAGTTGCAAGTGTTGCAACATAACATTGTAGCTAATCAACATCAAACTTCCATTTACAGTGATTTGCACAACAGCACTCAGAGATCAGAGTAATCATTGCACCCACCGTTACGCACTATAATTGAGTGCAAAGGTAATCGGCCGGTCCAGTGCACATGCACTTAGAACGCACTCGGCTAAACGAGACAGCTTTGTCCAATGACGATTGAGCATTTGAAATCTCGAACGAAAAACGTGAGGTTTTTTTGTTAGTCACGAATACAGGAAAGCGGTATTAGTCATTTGATACGAAATTGAGATAAGTCAAACGTTGTCTGAATATCATTTAACATTGAATGCTAATTTAACACGTACGATTGTGAATAAGAAATATTATGCAAAGTAAACTGAGACAGAATGGGCTAACTCCATAATTATTTACTAGTGTAGTGGTTAAGCCATCGAAACTTTATTTTTAAATTAATTAGGAAACTTATACTAAGATCAGCCCAAGGAATAGTCAAAGTGAAAAGGAAAAAAACAAAACCTTTGCGACTTAAGTAACTACGTAACTGGACTAGGTGAAAAGTCTGGAGCGACAAATTTATGGAAGGGATTCCATACCTTTTGCTCGCAACATTCTTTCAATTTGTCGATCTTTAACCTTCCTCTTTTTAAAACTGGCTTTTTGGCTATTTGGCTAAGGATTCGAGAAAGAATCACAATCATTACGTACGACTGTTCTTTCTCCAAAGTTTTATATCATTTTCTATTTTCTACGTTTCTGAGAACTTAAAAAAATCCGACTGAGGCCCTTGTTTTCTTACGAAGCCCCAGCACCCAAATGCAAAACGAACAGACTTGAGACATTGCATAACCTTTACCTAAACTATTTATAAATCAAGATCCTTAATAATTGAGCTTCTATTGAAATCTAGAATCTGTTTCAAGTCCGGTTTAAGATTTATTATTTAATCCTCCACTGTTAATTGCCATATTTAACAGAATGATGAAAATTAATTACAGTGTCCTTTGAACATTTAGTACTGAGTTGAGTCCAACTCAGTACATTTGCACTTGAAATGCACTTGATCCAACAACATAAGGTTGTCGGTTTTTTTGCTTGTAAATTACCCGGCTGCTCATTGTAATTTATGTAACACTAGCTGTGCCCGCGCGGTTTCACTCGCGTGTTTCATACGTTGGTGTTTATCAAATGAGATATAGTGTGTTAATGTTGCAAGAAAATGTTCCAAGTTAATATTACAAGAAAACAGCAATAAAAATACCATCCTGAAACACCTCGAACTCAAATGGGAATAGTTTTCCAGCTGCCATGACTTCACAGGTGGTTCCGTAGGTGCCATGGCAAGTCATTTCAGTAACGTATTTACGCATCGAACAATAAACAGCTCCTGACCGCTCCTGGGTGAAAGGTTGAAACCTTTCCCAGTTGTTAGACACGTGGCGCACTATGCTGGCTCGAACACGTGGCCCAGACAGGTGCATTACTTTGTGTAATTTATTTCATCACCACTGCTCTCAAAACGGTGAAGGAAAACATCGTGAGGAAATCGGCATGTCCTAGAACCAAAAATTCGAAGACATGTGACATCTGCCAAACCGCACTGGGGTCCGCGTGGTGGATTTGCCCATACGCAAAAAAAGCGATTTCACCAATGATATTATAAAGGAAGATACGCTACGTTCATACTGAGCGGCGTCCAGAAATTGTTGTTGCGTTGTTATTACAAATGTACTTACATGTAGGTGTATAGTCATTTTCAACTACGACTGCGACAGATAATACGGAACGTATGGTACAGAAAGAGATAGCTATCTATAGTGTGTTGCGCTTGAAGTACACTAGTGAATCATAGAGTATGCGGATTTGCCACAGATGGAACATTGGATATAAGCATAGGTACATTTTACATTGGTAATGATGTATTAAATAAAACAAAAAACAGAATGGTTAATTATTTATTCACAAACTTAGATTATGATACAATAATAAAAATAAAAATGAAAGTTGAGTTGGCAGTTAAGATTTTCATTATTATTTATTTACCCTCAAATAAGTTTAATTTATTTCTTTTTTGTCTTTTTGACATGCTTTTAATGAATGGGCTATTTTTGTGCTCATGATGCAAACGGACATTCAAATACTTTTGTATTATAGCTCGAATTAGTTGCAGTCTATGATTGAGTATAGGGGTTTGATTCATAGAATGTTCAAACAAAATTTCGAAT
The DNA here is from genome assembly GCA_950022955.1 of Xestia ashworthii. NCBI lineage: Eukaryota > Metazoa > Arthropoda > Insecta > Lepidoptera > Noctuidae > Xestia > Xestia ashworthii. The sequence goes on along the minus strand of OX465558.1, from coordinate 22,794,132 downwards.
ACGTTGGACTGCAAAAAGTGTTTTAAAATGTTGTATTGTAATCGCTTAAAGTCATGAGAATTTCTAAAATAGGGACCATTTTCTATGATGAATTTCTTTAAAATATCTTCTGATTTTGAGCACACTAAAAAAACATAGTGCGATGCAAAACACAAACCACCCATATCTTTAAGAGTGACGAGTTTATGAAACCATAATTTTTCATTCGTGAATAAGGAGGAACGACACTCTTCACATTTTAAACTGCCACAAAGTTTTCTAGATACCCAGCCTGAAATATATCCTATTATTTGTTCTACATTACACGAGCGATGATCGTTATTAAGTAAATCTGTCATAATAGACACGTTTTCTTCCGATTTTTTATCACTTTCCAAGTTAATAAGCTCATCCATAACCCAATTTTCATCAAGAACCCGTCCGTCGCAAGTGTTATTTATGTTTTTTACTGCTGATGAGCCATTCAGTATCGGAAAATATTCTACCGGAATACAATTACCTGTAAAGGCAGATCGTAATTCCAAATGATTGAACATTTTTTTATAAATTCCTTTGAATTGGATTGTATTTGGGTTATTATTATACCCTCCATGTCGACGTATGTCCCCGAACATTATTTCAATGTGGTCCTGACTTAACCTATATGTAGAAATGTAGCTCAGTCTTTTCTCATCTTGAACAAGAGACGTATATAAATATTTAAGGCTTTCAATACAAATCAAAAATCCTAAAAAACCGGTTTTAGATTTACATTGCACGAGCTTCTTTTTAGATATTTTCATAAATACATGTCCACGTCGGGTAATTCTGTTTTTATTGTAAATACGCAATTCAAGTATATATTTTTTAGCTTTTTCTAGAAAAGCAAATATTTCTTTTGCATTACCTGAACTAACAGGCTTTTTGAAACCAAATTTGTCACGAGCTCTCGAATTGAAAATGTCGAACAAGTCATTAAATAATATTATGAAGTCTTTAGTGGGACCCGAATCTTTAAAATTTGATGGACGAAGTGTATCTTCGCAAAGCTGCAAAGCATTTGCGACACTCCTACTTAAAAGTTGTGTGGCTAACTTGACTTTCATAATTTCATTGCGAAAATTTAAGTGCCGTTGTGTAAGTCGGTTGGCAAAAGTTAAACCCTGGTTTGTCTGCAGTTTGTTAAGATTTTTTAATAGTTGCCACCTTATCTCTTTATTTTCATTATTAAAAATAACTGACTTCGCTTCAAAAGTGTTGCGTACCAATTTAATCATGTGGCATGGATCTAGGAAAACTGCAACTTCTTTATTGGTTTCAGGATGTTTAAATGTAGTTTTTAAGTTATCAATAACGCTCAGTTTACAGCCTAGAACCGCTGCAGTAGACAAGTTAGCCGCACAACCATCGAAAGTCAAACTTACTATGTCAACGCCTGCTGCATGACTATGTCTTAAACAATCCATGATTAAAGTAGCCCTCGTTTCTGATGATAACCCTTTGACAAAAAAGTAAGCTACAGGAATTTTCCAGTTTTCACTTAAACATACTAAAATAAAAACAAATGCTTCTGTTGCAATTTCTTTGTTTTCCGAAGGTCCAGAACCATAATTTACTAATCCCTCTGTATTTTTGCCTGTCCATTGAGTTTGATGTCTAAGAGCCATTTCGTCTACAATCAGGCCACAAATAATTTTCTTTCTAGATAAATTACTTTTTTGTTTTAAAATATCAAATGCTTGTTTTGTGAAACCTGGCAACATTGAACTATTTTGGTACCATTTAGCCAAAACACGGGGATGAGGCAGGGCAGTATGGAATACCCGCCTAACGTATTTATACGCCGCTGAGGAGTAGTAATTTAAAGTTAACGCAAATTTGCGAAGCGCTGCTGGGTATTTCTTTCTAAAATTTTTCTTAGACTTTTTTATTTGCAATATTCTGTTAAATAAGTTTAATGGTTCTGCTTTTAGGTTAAGATCCGAAAATTGCTGTTCCGTGAGATAATTCTTTTTTTTCAAATCCTTTAAAATGTTTTTCATGTTTGTTATTTTTTTTTTTAATCTGCTGTTTTGGATTTTAAGAGCATTATTTTTTTTCTGTAACATTTTTTTTTCAACAACTAATTTACGAACTCGCGTCCTAAGCTTTGCTTTTCTGGGGGTGTCGAACACTGAATCCATGTCGGATATATCAACATGGTCCAGACTGGTAGGTGAGCGAAATTGTGGAACATCATCATTGTCCTGAAATAGAATAAATACTCTTAATTGATACAGTAATTATAAATGATATTTGTAATTAATTGACCAAGATTGAATGCACGGATCACGTAACTACATAACTTACGACCATTTTTTTTCTTGTTGTGAAAATAATGAACTATCAACTATCGTAATATTTATAAAATTAAATTTTACCGGAGCTATCACAGGTACTGCAGTTTTTTTCAGACGCATGTAGCCTTTGGAAGTAGTATATTTATCTTCATTTTTAAAATGTTCAGAACAAATTGTACTACTTTTTGTAGGCATCCAGTTATATTCACTTCTTTCCGCCTGAACTATGCTGACCCATTTATGTTTTATAAAATTATCACTAGGAAATCTGGAAGATAACAAAAACATAATAAAAATAAAAGTTTTATCTAAGGTACATACCTTCTAATCGAGTAATAAAATAATATTGAATAGCCCGCTATTACTAATTTAATTCTATATCATCTTAATATTATTATTAGAAAGACGCTAACAAACTAAACAAACTAACTCAAGCGGTCAACGAACGCTGTGTATTCTGCCTACGATTTCGCTTCTGGTTGATTAATCTATGACGCATGGCTATGTGTCCTTGTCGCGCTGCAGTTGTCATCATATTCACTGTCCTTTTCGAACCACCATATTAATAATTCGAAATGTATTTTGTAAATGAGAAATAAAATCGTGAAAAATTATAAATATGACATTATTTTAATATACTTACGTATGGTATGAAACTCCTACACTCTTATTTTTCTTGGAACCATAGTTTTTACACTTTCTTAACACACGACTTGGCATTATAGGTAGATATAGGCACGACACAGACACGCTTCGTTTCGCTCGCTGCTATTATCCGACTAAAACAAATTACGACAATTGTCTGAATTCGTTCGCAACAATTTTTGCGCGCCAGTGCGATATCTACCTCTTTTTATTTATAATATCATTGGATTTCACATTCAAATTGGCCAACGGAATTAAAACATCAAAATGCGACCTTCATTGAAGATTCCTGAGAATCGGATTATTTTTACTCCCTGTTTGTCCCTTGAAGGTTTGAAACACCTGGAACTCAAATGGAAATAATTCTCCCGCTGCCATGAGTGATGCATCAAATAGGATAAAATAAGCATGCGCCATCGCCAGGAATATTTACTATTTGGCTAAGAATTTTCACCCCACTAATAGTGATAATAATTTGATAATCCATTTTAATTCAACAATGCTCAAAATATTATTTGGAATGTATTTTTTTTATAGCTATTCTTTTGCAACACCAGCCTAAACCAAAGATACAACACTAAAATTAAAATGCGAACGTAGGTATTCAAGGACACCTTTTCTAGGAAGAACGACTAATACTAAAAGACCTAATAAAGTAATACCAAAGTGTGAAATTCACAATATGTTATTCGCGAAGAAATAGACATAACAAAATTCCAACCAGGCATTAAGTAAGAACACAATAAAATGATTATCCTCCAATTTAAAATTACTAAGTGAAACATACCAAAACGAAGACAAACCGAACAACGATGATGTCAAATTATAGATAGTAACAGCAAAATATCGCAGAACAAAAATGAGCTTGATCGTATAACGCTTTAGTTCGTTTTTTGAAACGTTTTTTTCTTACCTTTCCGCAGACGCCTGCATACTGAAAAATAATGGCCACCTAGAAATTGGAATAAAAACTTTAAAACGTTATAGAACCTCATTTCAATACCTTTCAGCACACGCCTGCATATCAGTGAAACATACTGGCCACCTAGAAATTCCGCTTAAAAACTGAAGATAAACCTCAAGGAACTTCCAAATTCTTATTTCAATGTAAAATATGCATTAACGCGTTGTCGTAAAATGCAATTTTTGGATCTACATATTATATCGGTTTCCGAATTCTAATTTCAATGTAAAGTATGCAATAACGCGTTGACGTAAGATTCAATTTGGATGTTTAACTTTTTTCATACAAACATTAAAAACCCTTTTTTGTACCCTTAAGGGCCGAATTTCGTAAAACCTTTTCTTAGTGAGCACCTAGAAGCCAAAAGGAACATTCAGGCTTTACATTCATATCTCTCACTTTAAAAACATAGGACTTTCATACAAACTTTGACAACCCTTTTCAACCCCTTGGGGTGCGAATTTTAAAAAATCCTTTCTTAGTACGCGCCTGCACCCCCTAGAGAGTGCTTGTGCCAAATTTGAGTGCTTACGGCCCAGTAGTTTCCGAGATTTCGTGATGAGTGGTCAGTGAGTGGACTTCTCCTTTATATATATAGATGCGTCAGTCAGTACTTGCAGCCATCGAATGCAAATATTGATGGTGTGAAAGTGACATTATTAACTGGCCACACGAGAAGTGGTAGGTAGGTACAAATGTAAAGTCTAGTCTAGTCTTAAAAATAAGTCTGTGATCTTCGTGTTTGGTTCATCTCAAATAAGTCCGATGGGACAAAAAATTAATCAGCTCTCGACGTGTGAGGGAGGAGTGCACGTAAGGGCTTTCGCCGCTTTCGCAGACTAGGGGCAAGACTGTCTTTAGGTGAAAGCGTCAGGGTGGCGCGCGAAATTCAAATTTTCTTGGGTTTTTTGCAATTTGCGGGCCAGTACTAGGTTGTATATTGGTAGAAGTACCGTTCGCGGCTGTGGGGCGAATGTGGTTGCAGAATTGTAGTCATCAGAATCATCGGTGCAGCCCTCCAAGTTCATGAAAGTCGAGGAACGAATTTTTCACGGTCAAAGTCATTCCTCGACTTTTATGAACTTTGAGGGTTGTGTCGATGATTTAATTCTGTGACTGCATATGTCGTGCAGCCGCGAGCGACGTTTTTATCAGCTTACAATTTGGCAATTTGCAGGGCAGCAAATTGCAAAAAACGTTGGAGTATTTCGGAGCATCAGCCTTAAAGCATAATTTATTGTTGAATGTTCCAAGAAATGTATCCAAGACTTGAAGATTGTTCTCTACGAATCAAAATGCTTACATACACTGCATACACTTGTGGTAGAACTTGGAATGAACTATGGAAAACTTTATGACCTCAGTTCCAACTTATGTCTTACGTTGAATTCTATAAAAGGAACTTGGACTTAACTGATTCAAGTACTTGTTAGTACGAGTATTTTAAATGAAATTGTACCTTTTTTTTTCTTAGCGTGCTCTATCCCACAGCTGGGCAAAGGCCACTAGCCATCGACCTTCCAGTTCTGACGGAACTTATCCAGTATATCCCATCATCACCTTTGTGGCCTGCTGTGACTGTCTCTGAGCTGAGCTCCAGTTTTGTGATATTTTGGCCCACAGTTTACCAACTTATGCATAATTATGAAACACTTGATCACAGTCGCTTTCAGGAATATACAAATTGACTCCTTTTATATAGGGTTCATTTCACATCAGACGCTACTGTACTATGCTTTGGTAAAGTCAAAGTTCACTGTTAGCCTTAATTTCAAATTTAAAATGATTACAAACATGATTAATGCTCTTGCTTAAATGGTCAAAGGTTTTTCCAACTATTATCAGAGGATGTGGTTAGTCATACAAACTGATTAGTTGATTCCAAGTATGTATGAATTAATTATACTATCGGGGCAGTCAGCCAGTTCAGTGCGCGTGCACTCAATACGCACTCAGATGGCCTGAGCAACAAACTTCCATAAATAACTCACGAGTCTTTTTTCCGGTTTATTTTTATTTTAAATATGGATTGCTAAGCATAGGTTTTCGGACACTTCTGCCCGATTTCTCTAAAAATAAGCAACGCCTAAATCGATGCCTATAGAGGGTAATGCCGATGCCGGTAGGGGGGACATCGACGCAAAAACGGTTACCACGTATTCCGTTAGTACATCATTCCATACCCTACCAGTCCTACCACATAGAATTTTTGATAGGCAATTCAAAAAAAAGAATCAGCCGGTTCATATATATTTTCGTATAATGTATTGAACACTTGGTAACCGTTTGTGTGACTCTTTAGTAAATGGATATTAATTTTATTTATAATAATATGGTGGTTGCCTCGATGCCTTCCGCCGTGTATAATCTGGCACAGTTGGAATTTTCACTTAACTTTTCCTTTGTAACCCATTCAATTTTTTAATTTAGCCATTAATAATCAAACTTTGCTAATTTTAGGTAGATTTCCTTTTTGTAAAAAAAAAGTCTACCTATTGGTCTTTCACCTGAAGACGAGGATATAATAGAATATGTATACGTATGTGTGTGGGTGTGTGGGTTTTTAATAACATGCGTTGAAATGCGTAACATAAATAAATACAATGTTTCGTCTGACCTCGACTTGTACCCAGCCATTTAATTGCTAGCCCTTTACCTCAACACCTATTATGCAACTGTTCAACGTCCATCTAAGTACAAAGATGATCGTTCGACTCCGTACACCTCAGTACACTCGCACCGAACGCACTCAGCTCCAAGCAACCGACTTGTTTGACGACAAACACTCTGTGGCAACTAGGTACTGCGTTTTATGTTATTTCATAATATCCGCGACTGACAGCGGACAATGAAACCTCATCTCTTTATGCATCTTTTGGTGTGAAACTTGAGAGGATTGAAGCTGTAAAATTTTAGTACAGACGATGGCGGAAGTTAATTTATCGGGTTCTAAACTAGATGGGAAAAGTCGGAGAATAGTTATGCATTATTCTTCTTTGCGTGTCGATGGACTCGAGACCAGTAGGTATGTAGCCGGCTCTATCGTTGGCCTCGATCAAATTCTGAAAGGTGCAGGTAGCCGTGCGGGGTGGATAGGAAAAAAGGTGCATATTCTGCAAAGGCGCTTCACACTGACATTCTATTTGTGATGGATCTAGGAAAACCCATTTGGCTACAATATTTCTACAGTGGCAAACCTGGGCCCGCAATCGGTTAAGAGATTTCCCGGTTAGTAGAGATTTCACAGTAGGTATTTCGGGTCCCTGGAAGAAGATTTTCTGCTGGATTGATGAAGTGCGTTCAGTTAGACAGGTTGCGTGTGCTGCTATTTGAGTCAAGTGAGACCTATAAGAAACCTTTCCAGCCGTCTTTTCGGGAAAGCGGTTTAGTTGGTCTGACCACATGTTGGCAGCCCATAGAATAACTCTAGAACTCTAGACGCACCAAAATCTTCACGATTTCTGGAAAACTCCGTGGATTGTAACATTAACTTTCAATTCTTGCTTGCAAAAAACGGGCAAAGTCAGAACATCTCAGCACCCTCACATAGTCGAAATCTCCTGCAGAAAAAATAATGGTAAACCCCGATGACTTCACGAATTAGTTACCTAGCTGAAGATTCTTTACGTACATACATACTGACCTTCGCCTTAAAAAAACTGGTCGCGGAAAGCCACATATTAATTCACACGCAGACGTGAATATCCAAGACGGATCTCACAATAATAAAGTCCTTACTCTCAGCAAAAATAAATACAAATACTTAACAACGGTGATTGACCAAGTGCGCTTGCACTAAATGCACTGGAACTGCTCGCAAATTCTCTTGTTTAATAACTTCGTTTGTGGCTCCCCACATTCTATTGTTAACTGTGTATTTATCATCAGTTCGGTTTGTATAAAAGTGAGTAGTTTGCTTACCTTTAACTGAGCTCGGTAGTGAGCAACCAAAGCCAAATATAGCTTCGCGGTTGTGTTACTACCTGAACAGTGGTAAAATAATGATGGTTTTATTTGTTCTGTATTTTTTGTGAAGACCTTGGTTATTTAGGTAAAAACATTGAAGAATGGGGTTTTGGAGTCACACGCGTCGCATTGGCTCAGGCATTAAATCCGTTGACGGCCAAGGCTGCGTTTCCACCAGAGATAAGCGAGGATACGTACGAGTAGCGAGGGATGTGTGTTGAACTAACCAATCACATAGCTAGAATAGCCCAAGCTGTGAAAAAGAAGTAACATTATTGGTTAGTTTGTAGATTGGTTGTTTTCAAGCGATATTTTGGTGGAAACGCAACCTAACACAAGTACAACGTCCGACCGCGCGGTGCGCTCCGCCTATCCGCGCGGCGCACCGCCACAAAATCTGCTTATTTATTTACTTACACACAAAAGCAGAGGCCGCGAATTTCTGATTGTTAACCCTAATAAATCCAGCCGAAAAAGTTACCCTAGATCCACTTTCAGATTATTCCTTGTGAAATGAAAACGCTTTACCTGAAAGATGCTGCTCTGAAACTGTGTTCACTTACGATACGATAGTTAGAAGTTACTGTTAGAAGATAACACTGGTATTCAGTTGCATTCGTTTGGACTGGAAGCCGATCCCAATAATGTTGGGAAAAGGCTAGGTTAGGATGACAATGAGTAGTTTAAAGCCTGACAACTAGTCTTGTGTCTTGTTATTCAGCAACTAGGTTGTGGACGGCAGATAGGCATTCATTTAAAATTCTGCAATCAGCATCGTTCCGGATTGAAAGCCAACCCTACAAAGTACAAAGACTAGGCAGATGGAGTTGTGATGACCATATAGAAGTCGCAGACTCGCGGCTGATGTTTCTGTAATAATCGTCTCACTTTTCAGACTTTGTCTTGTCTGTTTTTCAGTCTTTTACAAAACATATTGTAGATACAAGATAAATAAGATAATTCTTTTAGCTGTTTGGCTGTTAGCCTTCCGAGCCTCCGTACTTTAGTACGGTACTCCTCAATAATGTAGCAAGTAGGTACAAAGGTGACTGGCCTCAGTGCGCGTGCACCTAACGCACTCGAGTACGCAACTTTTGTTTAATAACTTGGTGTCTTGCGGTTTACCCAGTGGTGTATCGTATTCTGTAGTGAAACTTTGGAACATGTTTTGACTATCTTCGTCCTCAATTTCAAACAATCTTTTTCGTTGTGGTTTTTTCTTTCATTTGTTTTGATCTTTTATTATTATGTTTCTGGTGATCAGCGGCCGCGAAGTTTGAAGAGACTAATGTATTTTTTTGCAAGGTGTAGTATGACATATATAAATAAGAAATGAGTATCTACACAAGAGGGCATCTGAAAGTGACTGAAAAGTTGTGTGGTAATCGGTTGTCGTGGTATGGGCATGTGATGCGGAAGAATGAGGAGATCAGGAGAATGTCGTGAGGTAAGTTTTGAGTATGAATGTGGATGGGTATATGAGTAGAGGAAGACCAAAGAAACGATGGATTGACTGTGTAAACTAGTGTAAATGATGAAATGGCTAGAAAGGAGGTGTCTGATGAGGTGACGAGTAATAGCTAAGTACCTATGGAAGAAGACAGCAATACTGGGCCGACCCTTAATGAATTGGGTTATGGGCAAGAGAATAATGAGTAAGTATCTTATTTTGGATAGTCAGGTCAATTTCTTGTTGTTGTTCTACGAGGAGACGCAGCCAAGAACATAAGCACTTACAAAATGCGCGTCTAGTGCTGCCCTACATTTTGCTTTTGATTCGCAGGCATAGAAATTTTAACAAAAGCTTTACAGACAATGACAATTGGGTACCTACTTCTCACATACTATTTACTGTAGTCACAACAGTTAGGTATTAGTTCATGACAAAAAAGAATGGAAACTAAAATACCTTGAATGGTTTTTAAAAGGAAATAAATGCTTCAAGTATTAATACAATACCATATAGGTTCTAACTATTGCATTTATTCCTAAGTATGTAGGTATTCTGTGGTTAGGTTACAAGAATGTTTTAACCTGGTTTTACTTTAAGCCACACTGTTCAATACTAATTTTATAAAGAGAAAATCTTAGATTTTTTGTTTGTGTGTGACGTGTGTGTGTTTGTTACGATTTAACTCAAAAATACCTACTCGACCGATTTTAAAAATTCATCACCATTAGAAAGCCACTTCTTTACTGAGTAATATCTTTTAGGAGGCTATATTCTATCCCCGTACTCCCACGGGAGCGGGAACTACGCGAGTGAAACCGTGTGACGTCCGCTAGTCTTAGATAAACACATAGGTACCTACCTACTGTTGAACTTACTACGCTTGGTTCAACGCAGATAGCCGGTGATCCAACAGTAGTGTTCTTTTACGTTATCGCATTATCTTATTGAAAACCAGGCAACTATAGTCTTACCCAGGAGTATCGTATTACCCAGTAATAGCTGGGTTGTGGAGGTCAGATAGATCAGCGCTCCATGTAAAATACAGGTATCAGCTGCATCCGGGTAAACTGGAAGCCGACCCCAACATAGTTGGGATATGGCTAAGCAGATGATGATGTCTTGATGAAAACAGACGAATCTTTTGTAGATATAGAACAGCCCTTAGGTAGTATTTACCTCGCGGGTGCTGTAAAACAGACAAGTAATGCCTGTACATAGATGGTACTTCATAACGAAACTCAAATGGGGTCATTATGTTTCAGACACAAGGCAGCCATTAGAGATTTTGTCAAGAGGATGGAAAACGCGTCAGTTCAATGGGGGGGGGGGGGTGAGCCTATTGCCACCAGCCAGAGCCCGGGCACGAATCCAGACTACCGGCTACTGTGAAATTACCAACCAAAAACCCAATAGCACTCTGCCTGACCTGGAAATCTAACCCAGGACATAATGCTCAGCAGTCACGCCTTAGACTACTAGACCTAAAAGCCAGTGGTTACTAGTTTTATGTTCCTAGAAACCCTTAATTGCATCAACAGGGAACATTATAATAATAGTAACAAGTCCAATACTTTCACTTTTATTGCTGTGTGCGACTGGTGTGCTGCAAATTGCGAGCTAGGTCGTTGTAACTAGGTGAATGTTGCAACAGATAAAGCAAATTGTGAGGAAAAAACATTAGACACTTATCTGGTAAAATAATTTGAGTGCTGCCATACCTAACTGTTTTTTATTTGGTTGTTTCGTAAAACTGTCTCAAATGCAAAGAAAGATTTTAAACAAAACATTTATGTGTACCCTTCCTACGACCGTGTCTAATTTTCTGTAAAAGTTTAGGTAATATTCTTCGTAAATTCTCGATGCCAATTTAAATCTAAACTAATTATTTTATCTACCCATAGCAGAGGAAAGATTTGATTGTTTGTTATTAGTTATGATTTATTTCAAGACTGCTTACTCAACCGATTTAAAAAATTCTTTCACCATTAGAAAGCTACATTTTAACCGAGTAACATAGGCTATAAATTATATTGATAACATACAAATTAGACGAACTATCACATGTTTCGCGGACGAAGTCGCGGGCGGCGAAGAGCTAGTCTTAATAGGCTTGTGTCCTAAAAAAATCTAATTAGTCCGTCAGTTAGATTATAAAAAAATATTTGACCCATATTTTTTCTTTTGTTACATAAACCAAAATTGACGAAGATACGACGCTTTTAAAATCCGCAATACGTCACGCCCCGTGCTATAGTTTTTAGTGCGTTGTGACGTCACGAGCCCCCACTCCCGAGTTTTGATCCGTTTTATATTTGTCAGTACTCAGTGATTTACAAAAACAAAAAATACGTGTCCATTATTTTCCAATACTCTAACTGACGGACTAATTAGTTTTGCAATTTATTGATGGTGGAAACTAGCCTATTGAGCCAGCAGAAATGTTTGTGATGGTGGCACTATCAGTATCGTCCATCAGATCCTGTAATCTGCATAGTACAGGTAGGACACGATAATAATAATGTACCCTATTGTTTGTGGAACAACATTACAATTACACTCCATTACAGAGTTACGAGTGAGAACGGGTTTTCCTTGCACGCCGATTACCTGGTTTGACCTGGAAGCCATAGCTAGGGCTATTCGTTTCCAGGTATGTACATAGATTTGTGGTTCCACCTTGTGATTACATTTTTTCCCTGCTCCTTAACCTTTGTCGTTAAGGGGCCGGCGGAGGATGCGTATTTCATACAAACGTAATACCAGAATTATTTGTAAATCAAACATATTCTTATGGTAGTCTGTATTTATTTCGATTGAATTACATAATATCTATGTCCCCAAATATGTTTTTTGAGAGAATAGTGATGCAAAGACGAGATATGAGGAATTTAAATTTTCTATAGAAAACTTATTTTTCTTATAACTCTTGTTAAATTCAGTGTCCAATCAAAATATATATTTGGAAACCTAGATATTCTGTAATTCAATCGAAATAAATACACACTACCTTAGGAATATGTTTAATTTACAAATTATTTTGGTATTACGTTGGTATGAAATACGCATGCTCCGCAGGCGTCTTAAGGCGACTACATGAGCTAAATTATAACTCTATTTGTGGTGGTTCAAACTTCGTCTGAAATGCTGTTAGAATAAAGTTCTAATCAGCTTAAACTACAAAGTGGTTGTTACGTCAGTCACTGCTTGCCGAATAGTGCGAAATTAGTGGTTTCGATCGATTTACACAAAATCTATGGATTGGACTAAAAAAATAAAACACTTGACGCTAATATGTTGCTTGTAGAATTATTTGCAAAAAATGCAGCGTGTATTTTAGTATAATTTTTACTCGTTAAAACAAATTTTCAGAGATAAGTTCGTGTTTTTTATCGAGGAAAATTAATTGTATTATGTTTTCAAAACACTATCCGTCTTATTACAAAACGTGGTCTTAAAAATAGTACCGGGTTTAGTACTAGGTCTAAAAAATTAACTTGAAAAAACGTTATTACAAAACGAAGTTTATCGCTAGTCCTAGAACTATCTATAGTTAGACCATCGTGACCCCTAGTTTAACTATGGCACTAAATTGTCAAACGCCAAATCCTTTTTTAGTTTTGAGGTTAATTTTCGGAAAGTTTTTGTGATTTAAACAAAAATGGATATTATTGATAGGATTGATATTATTGATACGATTGATTTGGAAGATTTGGATCTGTTGGGTATTTTTGAGAGTTCCCGGGGACCCAACCGAGTTCGTCAGCGACGAAATCCATTTCAATTATCTGACGAAGATTTTCGATGTAAATACAGATTTACAAATTTGTCGATCTGCTACGTGATGATTTATCCCACGATCCTCGAGGACATCCTTTAAGTTTGTAACTTATTTCGATATCTTACTCGAACTACGCGTGCTGCCCAGTTCACTCCGTTATACGCGCTAGCTCGATAGTTGTTCCAAACCAGAACAATTGAATTATGAACATGCATTCAAAAAAAATACAAGTCGGAATATTTAAATACCTATATATAACAAAACTTTATATTTTATCACTACAAATAAAAATGTATGAAATAATTTTTCTTTAATTTACGTTACAACATTTTGTAAAAAGGAACGGCGCATAGAACTATGAACGAATGAATGAACAGTTTAAACATTTTGTTGCTTATAATCTGTGGAAAATGTTAAGACCAGAGACTTTCTTTGGTACTAGGTAGTCCTTTGTTGGTCTTCGATTTGTAATACGAATGAAAGAACTAACGTTAGTACCGTACTAAACCTAGACCTTTTAGTTCTGGTTTAAACCTGGTACTTATGGAAGTTTTTATAATAAGACGGTAGGTATCATACTAGGATATATCCTGAAGAATATCATATATTTTTCTGGTTTTGTTTACTGCAGTGAATCATATTACTTTCAGGCATTATAAAATTCGCATTTAGCTCCTGTCGCATCTTCCTGTCTTTCACAGCAAAGTACATTATAAATCCGTATATAAAGGAATGGTTAAATTATCTGGAAGCACGAAGAAATAAAACATCAGACCGCCATAATACCTACTCACAGCGACATTAATACCTAGCAACCAAATTAGGTCAGAATATAAAAAAAAAACATTATTTTTTGCGGTTCTATAACCACAACCGCGAACAAAGAAACCTTTAATACGTAGGTACGTATAAAAGACAACACTGAAAGAACAATGTTAATAGTCGAAAACCGACGAATTTTTTCAGTGTTTGTTTTTCATGAATTTAATTGAATATTCAAGGATGACAACCTCAAGACAGTCGAGACATTAGAATCACAAGGGTCGGAAAAATTTTCAGAACTTTTTAAGACAACTTTTTGGACATTTTTTATTTGGAATACAAGAATGAGAGCAATCGTGCGTTACATGTTTTAATATTAATTAAGTATGTCTGACATTTCTTTTTCATTTAAAAAAAAATCTAGTTTGGCTCAAATTGAGATCGTCTGGATCATTTTTCAATGAGCTGTTTTCTACCATATTGTGTAGGTAGAATAAGCCTCAAAAAGATGTATACTTGAACAGGAATTCTTTTGTATTGTTCCCTTTGTTTCAGCTTAATTTATACAACAGTAATATTTTTTGCGCAGTGTTACAGTTTGATGTACTTATAAAATGCTTGATTGACGGCCTTTGTGATGAGTCCTTTTACAAGTACCTTGTATACGTGTTTATAAATTATGGAAGTTATTTATGAATTTATTTATGTAATTGTCTTTATTTTCCTATGTTTACTGTACCGACTGGCTGAAACCGTAATGATTAATACCGTCAAGAATATTCTTTGATTTTGTTATTTTCCTTAACATTATTTTCGTTTATTTACTTATTTGTTCAATGAATGTAGCTTTATGAGGTAGGTAGGTTCCATCGGCGGCGGCGACCTCTCGCGTACAGCCCTGGTTCAATCCATGGTCATGAGCGAAACGGAATGGGACGTCGTCACCTCCTTCTGCGAAGCAGTCATGCTATGCTAGCCAAGGAGGTAGCGGAACGTGAGAGGCAGAGAACCTCACATCCCAGCCGCCGCGGGAGACGCACCGCGTGTCGGGGGCCACGTAGTGGTGGCCCCCGGCCACCGTAGGCGCAGGCCTGTGGACGTGAGCTATTGGCTAGCTCGCCGTCCGTCTGTCTTATGACGGTAGGCCGTGTCGACGCCTCGTTAGTGTTTCAAGCGCGCCTCAAAGAAATGTCAGCAATGGAAGGGGTCCTCAAGGACCGATGCCTGCCGGGGCTGCGGGACTGTTCGATAGAGATACCGCGACCCTAGAACACAAAGGGCTAAGAAGAAACATGAATGGGTTTTAGTCAGTAAAAGTCTGACACTCCCTTCCACTCCGCCCAGAACCGGAGTCTTTTGATGATTGCCCATCCCGAAAAAAAGGACATCGCTGTTCAGTGGTCACCTGAGAAAAAACGTACGGAAGCATAAATTTAAAATACCTACTTGAATCAAAATATAAAACAACCTTAAGAAATAATATAAACACTACTTGCAAAAAGTATGTGAGCAGGCTAAACAAAATAAAATATAAATACAAAATGAAGACATCGTGGGCATTTTATGTGGCTCGCTCCCACCACAATTTTGCGTCGCGTGATAAGAATGGCTAATAACGTAGTAAAAGTAAAAATATTAGCCAGTCTGTAAGATGGAGGCGGAAAACCAGGTGAAGAAGGCGAAGCGTAGATATCTTCATGAGCGACTGGATAACGACAGCAAAACAACCGGGTGAAATAAAAAGAGTGGAAGAAGGTCCATGTCCAGCACGATCTGAAATTAAGTGGATTCGGGTAGACCACATGGCAGGAAACAGAGAGGGTGTGCTATACGTTCATTTTTTTCAACAAAAGGCTATGAGCTATGGACTAGCTCGCCGTCCGTCTCCCTCTTGTCTTATGACGACATTGGCCGTGTCATTTTTATTGGTACTGGGGCCGTGTCGACGGCGCGTTCGTGTTCCACGCGCGCTTCAAAGAGATGTCAGCACAGCAAGGGGTCCGCAAGGGCCGATGCCTGCCGGGGCTGCGGAACTTTTCGAGAGAGATACCGCGGCCCTGAACATGGATGGGTTTTAGTCAGTAAAAGTCTAACACACCCTTTCGCTTGGCCCAGAGCGGGAGGAGTAACTTGGTGATTTTCTATCCGAAAAAAAGGCTATTAAAACTAACCTCGGAGACCTAATTTCAAGCTGCATGAAGAACCCCTGGACAGCAGTAAAACGACCATAAAATAAATCTGAGATTAGTTTTATGTTAGGATTAGGATTAAACTTGGTTCAAGTTGAGATTACGGTTTACGGGGACAGGGATTATGGATGATAGCGAAATGTGTTTATATACTGAACCCTGACAGAGAGAGATAAAAAGGTTTATAAAACAAATAGAGGAACAGCCATGTCGTTAAATGTTTTGTTGAGGTGAATGCTCGAGGGAACTCTGCTAAATTCAATTTTTCTTACCTTTTTTAGGAATTTGCAGGTCCGTGCTGGGTTGTATGTTGACGAAAATATGATTCGCGGCTGTAAGACGTATGTAGTTCCAGAATTATAATCATCAGTACAACCCTCCAAGTTCATAAAGGTCTAAGACTGACTTTGACCTTGAAAAAGTCATTCCACTTAACTCTTTGAAAGTGACCTCTGCGCTGACAGTAGGTAACCAAACCGTGGAATTGGCGAAGTTTTGGATCAGTAAATTAGAAATTCTAACACGCTAGCGACAAGCAGAAGAAGCAAAGCCGAGGTTTACTCGGCCTACTGCTACAGTTTCACCAGAAGATAAATCCTGCGGCGTTCTAACGCGTGAAACGCGTTGTTATAAAAATATTAGGTAGGTACCTACCTACTTCCATATTTGAATTGGATTTTGTTAACAATCTGACAAACAGACTTAAAATTTGTAAGTAGGTACAGATTATTTACCAGTACCTACTTATTCTCTGACATTTTAAAACCACTACTTTTTGCGGACTAAGTAGGTACCTTCCACGCGTAATGGCTTCCAACAATAAAAAAACCAATCAACAATAAAAGCACATTAAGCGTAACTCCATGTATACTATGACAATGCTCATGTACATCCGGCACACCCTAGACAGTTCAATCCCACTACCAACCTCATAGTAATTTCACCAAAAACGTGTTTCTTTCGTATCGATCGCCGGCACGAGAGAACAAGCTAAATCAACGTCAAACATTCACAAAAGCTTACAAAATAACCTTCATATATTATAAGCCTGAACAAAAACATTCCTCATTCAAAATTACGCTACGATTTTTCCGTAAACAACATCTGTGTTACTTTAGATAGCAAAATTACGTATAACTAATAACGCTCTGAGTTCACAGACCAAATGCTATTATAACTAACCAAGCGTGGCTGGTAAAGGATACCAGCCGTATGTTTCGCAACCGGCCGGCCACCGGTGCACGTGTACTGAACGCACTCAAAACGCCCCAGTAGGCCAGTACGATGTCTGGATTTGGCGCAACTCGCAAGTGATAAGCGGAATTATGTAATTTTATTTTATCGCAGTTTTTTTTTGTTTGGGTTATCGGCGAAGGTCTCTGTGGAAAATTTTGTTATACTGTAATTGAGTCAGTAAATTAGGATATGAGTGATAGTTGCGGTAAATTTAAATCAAAATTGTTTGGAGTACATAAACTCATATAATATTGTGGAACTTTTAAAAGCTCCAACCAGTGCCGTATCTCATCATGACCTGCCTAGACTTTTCCCAACTATGTCGGGACCGTTTCTGAGGGTGCTTATTTATTTTGTACTATTTTTAATTTCTTTGGAACCTGTTTCATCGAGTGCAAGTACATTCAGAATGTAGGGGACTAATTTACGAGCACTGGTTGGTAATACCTAAATGCTGGACCATCTTATCGCAATCTGTCCTGTCCTCAAACTAGTTTTTTTTGAGCTAATATTTCTACAACTGCATGCTGTTTTCGTGTGTCTCGGAAGAAGATAGAAAATTTCTGAAAATAAACAAATTCTCCAAGCTAGTTTTCTTTACTTAAAGTACTTACGGGATTATATCCGTGATTTTCTTTCGGTTTTTCGAGCACCCGATATTTCGACGCTGTTGCAAGCATCATGATCGCGGGAATACTGTAGAGGTATGCGGGTGGGACGAAAATGATTAATTATGAGCAGACAAATCTGTCTACCCTCTTCCTTAGTCTTTTATTACGCGCACTACTGGAACTCGATTGTAACTCACGACAGAACGCACTCACAGTATCACTCGGTTTTTCTTTATAATGGGGACGCATGTTAGTTTTTATTAGGTTTATCACTGGATTCCACGTACTCGATAGTTTAAAACCGTCCTCACGATTGAAATTTTTGTATTTTGAAATTTCAATAGCTTCTCTGGTTAACCATGGGATGTAGTATCGGTCTGTTGACAAGATTTGTGGCTTATGAAATTCAATCCAGTGATTTGGCCCCGAGTCCAGCAGATGTTCAGCTATGGCAGATTTGTGTCTCTCATTGTTTTTTACTGCTTGGATGTGCTCATTAATCCGGCATGAGATGGTTCGTTTGGTTTGCCCAATGTTGTTTTCTTTACTTGGCTATTCTTAGTTTATCAAACTAACGCAAAAGTACTCTTTGCGGAACATTTTTGAAGTAAAACTTCTAATGCGAGTTCCAACAAGGTTGCGTTAAACGTTTAACGCTACCATGGAGCCCCCCCATGCCCCCATGCCCCCCATGCCCCCCCGATGCCACACCATAATACCCACATCCCCCCCCACCCCTTCCTATTTTCATTTCCTCATTACGAAGTTTCACTTCTTCCGCGCGGAGGGACTCCATGCACTACTTATATTCATGTGGCTGAGATGATTTATGTGTTTTTAAACTTCCAGACATTTCATGGATTATTTTATGAATTTATAGGTACTTAAAACAATGTTGTTATGACGCCAAGCCAGAAGCTTTGAATCACACTCGGTTTTGAGATAGCATTATCTAGACAGGTGCAGTTTTCTACGTACGGTTAAATCTCAGACTTATGCAATTTTATTTGATAAGGATGCATCTTGTTGTGACGATATCAATACAATGTATTGTTTATCAATAATCTTTATCACTATCTCCCGATAAATAAAAGAAAGTTATTTTCATTATTCGCTACAATGTAGCATGTCATTAACATTTTGGTTATCATTTAATCTAATGCCTTATTCTTTCTGCAAGTATTTTCTATTTTGCTTGGAACAAACGATAAACAGTTTATTGATTTATTCATTAGTTCATCTACCTAGTTTCTTAGCTAGTATTGGATAACTCTTTTAATTATAACATTGACAGACAGATACACTACCATAAGGTACAGTATGACGCACAGAATCTGTATCTTTAAATAGTAATGATTAAAAAACTTAATTTTATTTTTATCGGCATACATATAGGTAAGTGATAACTTTAGTCTGTATTTTGTGTTTGACTTAAAACCTAAACTCACAAGACGAAAACTGCAAACACTTCCGCTATAACCCATAACTTGGACCAAATCAATATGTACAAACTCGTCATTCGGCAACGGTGAGTCAGTTCGGATCCATTGTGAACATCCGTCTGTGATACATGATTGTCTTTGTTTTGTTTAATAATTATAAGTCTCTGTTAGGACATACGGACGTTATAAGACCATCTTTGTACGTATTTAGGACTTTCGCAGACTAGAGACAAGTTCATACATTCGGAACCATATTTTAGTTCTATGTCGCGCCGTCGACATCGTTGAGGCGCTACGATTGCGCTGTTTTAACTTAAAGAATACCGATATGTTTTCATCAGATGTTTCAACGATGTTTTTGTGGTGGTAAAGACGGATGTAAAGACGTTATGCCTTAGTGAATCGCACTCCATGTCTTATCTAAAGTAGGGCCAATTTAATACCTAGATCACATTTGACATCTGTCAGTTCATAGTAAAGGTTACCTTTTTTTGCCAATAATACATTAAATATGTATTCGTAATTGAAAAAAGTTAAGCAATTGTGCAGTTCTAACTGTTAAAAAATAAATTATATTTTATGCCACCCGTTACAAGGTAATTGTTGTATTTTGATGAAGTGTCAAATGTGATACCTACAGTAAATTGGCCCTACTGTAAGACAGACTATTTTTCTACTAGTGCGAGCGAGACAGACTATTTATTCCCTTTAGCAATAGTCTGTTTTAAGGCTGATGCACCAGATAGCCCGCGAAATTCAATTTTTCCAACGTTTTTGGCAATTTGCAGGGCAGTGCCAAGTTGTACGCTGATGAAAACATCGTTCGCGGCTGCTCGACATATGCAGTCACAGAATTATAATCATCACAATCATCAACGCAACCCTCAAAGTTCATAAAAGTCGAGGAACGACTTTGACCGTGAAAAATTCGTTCCTCGACTTTCATGAACTTGGAAGGCTGCACCGATGATTCTGATGACGGTCGTCCGCGTGGTGTCGGACGTAAAGAATATAGCACCATCCCATATCTTCCCGTGGGTGTCGTAAGAGGCGACTAAGGGACTTACCAGAGAATAGGCACCAGCGTTCTCTGTGCTTTTGTGACAACCGTACTGCGATCGCCAACCCGCCTGCCAAGTTATGGCAAAACCCCCCCAAATGGACACCGCATTAAATAAATAGCCCCTAGTGCCCGGCAGTCCGTCTACCCTCGACTACGGCAGCGGTCGAGGTTATGGCGTGACAAGGGGTGTGAAGAATCCCCGGATGGATCCGGCTGCCTATCCCAACGACTGGACCTGGCAACTTACAACACGCGCACAATCCGGACCGACGAGAAGATAGCGGAACTCGAAGAGGAATTGAGCAGGCTGCGATGGAGTATTGTGGGATTATCTGAAGTCCGAAAAGGGGGGGAGTACACGATAATCCTAAAATCCGGCAACCTGCTTTATTTCCGAGAGGGTGACCGCCAGTCCCAGGGTGGTGTTGGGTTTATCGTCCACAAGTCCTTTGTGAACAACGTGGTGAAGATCGATAATGTGTCGACCAGGGTGGCGTACCTTGTACTCAGAATATTTATTTATTTATTTATTTATTTACTTTGTTTTACAGAAAGCTTACAGACTAATGACAACATTGGATCATATGATATGCTTGTGGACTATTGCTAATTACAAGCTTCCACATATATGTTAGCAATTAAACAAATCTCAAACCAATATCTGGTGAGCGTACAAATACATAATGTAAAAAAGAAAAAAAACAAACAAAAAGGTTAAAAAGAACAAAAGAATTACACAAACATTACAACCGATTGTGATTGTATCAAGCCGTGCGATAATGAACAACTATTTTCTATCGTCCCCAAAATACTCCCTACTTAGGATACCTCTAATTTTACGTGCGCTAGTGTTGAATAGATCAATTTCCAAATGTGATGGTAAATTGTTAAAAGCTTTTACAGTGCGTATGCAGAAGGCGTTACGCCTATAGTTTGTAGAAGCAGTTGGTGCTTGTAGTAGTGGCCGCCTCCTTAGGTTATTTTGGTTGGTTCGAATTAGTATTTTGCTGAGTAAATCAGGACAGTCTATTGAGCCATTTGCTATGTTCGCTAGGAAACATATGTCACTGATATCACGTCTCGTTTCTAATGGCAAAAAATGGTACCGCCTACATCGGTGGTCATAATCATTTGAAAACTGTTTTGCTTTATAATCCAAATAGCGCATGAATTTTCTTTGGACAGACTCAATACGAGATTTGTAGACCTCGTACTGCGGATTCCAAACTTGAGAAGCGTACTCAAGGTGGCTGCGCACGAAAGAGCAATATAGTACTTTAATAGGCTTAAGAGAACGAAACATGGAACAATTTCTAATTATAAAGCCTAATGCTTTAGATGCTTTGTTAACAATTGATTCTATATGGCTATCAAAAAGATATATATCCTCAAGATATTCGCTGAAGGTCATACAGTTCTACGCCCCGACCTCGGCACACCCCGACGACGAAGTGGAGACCATGTATGAGGATATCTCTAAAGCCATGCATGGTTTCAAAACTCACTTCACCGTTGTCATGGGGGACTTCAACGCGAAACTGGGCAAACGAGACGGGGATGAGCTGCAGGTGGGGCAATTTGGAGTTGGACGTCGACGGAACCACCGGGGCTACCAACTGGCTAGTTTTATGGAGAAGGAAGGCCTCTAGCGAGCACAGAAAGTGGACCTGGCAGAGCCCAGATGGTGCAACAAAAAACGAGATTGACTTCATCATGTCAACCAAGAAGCAAATGTTCAATGATGTCTCTGTGATCGATTCGGTGAAAACCGGGAGCGATCACCGCATGGTAAGAGGCACATTGAACATCAATATCAAGCTAGGAAGGTCTCGACTGATGAAGTCTACGCTCCGTCCAGCACAGATCCAAATCCAAAACCCCGAGAGCTTTCAGCTCGAACTCCAGAATCGTTTCGAGTGCCTAGGGAGCTCAGTGGACGAATACAACGATGGGTTCGGAAACTGTCCATACGACCGGGTCTAAGTTCTTCAAGATACGTCGTACAGATCAGAAAAAGAGGTTCTCCGATCAAACTCTCAAGCTCATGAAGGAGCGGCGTGAGATGATCCTGCAGTCTTCAGACGAGGCGTCGAAATACCGGCAGCTCAATAGACAGATCTCTAAATCCTTGAAGAGCGACCTCCGCCGCTTTAATACCGAGCGCATTAAAGACGCGATCGAACGGAACAAAGGCGCCAATGTATTTCCAAGAGATCTGGCTATTGGGCAGAGCCAGCTCAGGAAACTGAAGACCGACGATGGCAGGATCTTATCCGCCAAACCGAAACTACTGAGGGAGATTGAGAGCTTCTATGGACAGCGGTGACCTCAGTAGAGCTTCCGAAAGAGTGGGTCTAAAAATGAACATGGACAAGACGAAGGTCATGTTGAATGCCCATGTCACACCCATTCCTATCAAGATCGGAGACTCGACACTCGAAATTGTAGACGATTAAGTATACCTTCCAGTTAGGTAGGTCTAACTTCGAGAAAGAGGTCAATCGTCGAATCCGACTCGGCTGGACAGCGTTCGGGAAGCTGCGCGGTATCTTCTCGTCCAACTTACCGCAGTTTCTCAAGACGAAAGTCTACCAGTGTGTGTTGCCAGTGATTACATACGGGACCGAGACGTGGTCGCTCACAATGGGCCTTATCAAAGGCTTAAAGTCACCCAAAGGGCAATGGGGAGGGCTATGCTCGGAGTTTCCTTGCGTGATCGAATCAGAAATGCAAGAGAACCCAGGTCACCGACGTAGCCCGATGAATTGTCAAACTTAAGTGGCAGTGGGCAGGTCACATTGCTCGCAGAACGGATGACCGATGGGGCCGAAAAGTTCTGGAGTGGCGACCGCGAACCGGAAGACGATGCGTTGGAAGACCTCCCACTAGGTGGACCGATGACCTGGTAAAGGCTGCGAGAATCCGTTAGATACAAGTCGCAAGGGACCGGTCAATGCGGTGACATTTGGTGCGATTGGGGGAGGCCCATGACTCACACGGGCTGAGCGGAGGGAGTGTCAGATTTTTACTGACTAAAACCCATCCATGTTCCTTCGATCCTCGCCCTTTATGTTCCGGGGCCGCGGTTTCTCTTTCGAACAGCCCAGCAGCCCCGGCAGGCTTTGGCCCTTGCGGGTCCCTTGACTGTGCTGACATCTCTTTGAGATCTCAGCATCATCTCTCTCATCTCGTCGACACGCCATGTCGTCAACGGACGGACGGCGAGCTAGCCCATAGCTCTCCTTCCTCGTCGCTAGAACCACTAATTTTAGGTTTTTCACTTGTTTTCAAGTTTTAACAGTTTAACAGTATGAAGTGAAAAGAAAAAAAAAGCCCGCGCAAAGCAAATTAAAAAAAAAGTACCCCAAGAAGGTTCCGAGTCTGAGTTTTTAACTAATTAAAAAACCGGCCAAGAGCGTGTCAGGCCACGCTCAGTGTAGGGTTCCGTAGTTTCCCGTCCGTCACAATAAGTGTTCAATCCAATCCAATTTTAATAATTATTTTTAGTTTGAAAAAAGATACGATCAGGATGATAAAATATGTAAACGAAGTTAAAAAAAAATGTTTGCTTATACGAATATACTACAAACTTAGTCCAGAGATTATTTTGTACAACTTTTTGTCTTTTTTGTACAAAAACTTGTTTCCATCCAAGTTCAAAATAATTTTCCTAGAAAGTCCTTATAAAGTTCTACTTTTCAGATTTTTTTTCATATTTTCTAAACTTATGGTTCAAAAGTTAGAGGGGGGGGGGGGGACACATTGTTTTTTACTTTTGGAGCGATTATTTCCGAAATTATTGACATTACCAAAAAATGATTTGAGTAAACCCCAATTCATTTTTAAATACCTTTCCAACAATATATCACACGTTAGGGTTGAAATTAAAAAAAAAATCACTTCCCACTTTACATATAGGGGGGCTACCATAATAAAACATTTTTTTTCAATTTTTATTTTACCACTTTGTCGGCGTGATTGATACACATATTGGTACCAAATTTCAGCTTTCTAGTGCTAACGGTCACAGAGATTAAGCGAGGACGGACGTACAGACAGACATGGCGAAACTATATTAAGGGTTCCTAGTTGACTACGGAACCCTAAAAAAAGGTTGTATGATAAATTCGGCACCATGGATGAAGAAGTAAAATAGGTATAATGATGTTTTGAATTCACAAACTTCGTGCACACGATGTTTTAAATTCAATTTATTTTATCCTCTAGACTTAGAGGATAAAAAGAGCTTTTGCACTGAGATATCGAAGAGCAAAAATACGCTTTCCGAGATGGGGGGATGAAAAACTAAGTTTTTCATTCTGTGCCATATGATGTGTTATGCAATTATAAGTATGACATTAGGTATTCCAAGTTTATGCCAAGGTACCTTTCAGCTCAAAAAACCAGGTACACTTACCTAACGCACAAAAGATAAAAAGATAAAATCAATAATAAGTACATTGAACCCAGATATTTTGTCCTTGCATGAAAAAATAAAGCACAAACAGCTGCTGTATAATTAGGTGCCCCCTCATGCATAATACCTTAGAAAAAGGGGCCAATTCATTAATTTATGCGTTCGTGCATAATTAAGAGCTAATGATAGGATATAATATAGAATGTACTAACTGACACAGCAACAGTCTCTAGAAGGCACACGGCTGTGTGGAAATCCACTAATATTCTACTTAAGTAGTAATTCTTGATTTTCCATGTCAGCCTCTCTTCACGCCTAAATCGCTGAATAGCTGATGTCGATGAGCACACAAGTAGGTCCATGGATACAGGATAAGAATTTTTTGTGAGATAATTTTGGGCTCTTAGAAATGAATGAAACAGGAGATATTTTCGATCACCAGTTGGTTCCATAATAATTTATTTTTCATATTGATGAGAACGATAAGCCATATCTAAGTGTCAATTTACTTTTTTCAATTACAAAATAGGGAATAGAAAACCTGAAAGGTTTTCTAATATTTTAATGATGCAAAGTACTTATTGCCAACTAAGTACTTACACCGCCTGCCAAAATATACTGCGCACGCTGTAATAATCTTCTTTCTAATCGCTATGGTTTTTCTAATAGGTTACGAAGTAGTTACTTTACTCTTTGGTTTTATGTGTTATTTCCAGATATTATACTCTTTAGTAATTTTACACTAGAGATTCTTTGAAAACACTGCAGAAAATACCTTCTCTCAGTTCTCATACTTCTCTTCACAATCCGCTTCATTGTTTATAAACTAAACTTTATAAGTCTTACAGTCTAATAGTGCATAGAATTATTTCAACATTTTAATACTACCAAGCCGTCTCGATCAATTTAAATCCTTCATGGTCATTGACTCACTAGAATATTTTGACCCCTTTTAAAGTTTCTTCTTAGAACAACGAGATGGCGCTAGCAGCGATGCAATTTCTTTCTTTGCCATCAGTAAAATAACTACACGAAACAAAAGAATAAATAGTGCCTTAATTAAGAAACAAAATACGGTTTTAGTAATCAATACACTAAAATTAATTGAACAAATGAAATTATGTAATTATAAAATTTCGTTTTAGCTACTTCCATGAACGCTTTTTCTTATTGGTTTTAATATTGGCTAAATTGAATGGCGTTTATGTTGGCACCTCTGTTTTAGTGTGGCAAGGTGTAAAATGCTACCCACATTTCAAGAAGATACAATACAATTTAAAATGCATGATTCAGTTAAGTTGCAGAGGAACTAAAAATAAATAACATTTCTGTACTAAACGCTGGTTTAAATTTAAATTTTGAGTGACATAAAATGGCGTCAATGTATTAAGACTAGGTACTGGAGCCAACAATGAGATAAAAAATCAACTAAGAGACAAGAAAGAGGGCCAGAAATAAAGATTTCAACATGTATAATATGAATGCTTCGTCACACATAAAACGGTGTAATAAAACCGTGCTATTTTAATACGGTTAACTGTTCGTTCTTACTGGAGAAATATTCACTTAGAAACCTGATGTTATCGAACTGATGAGTTAAAAGATTTCAATGTGTTCTATTCTTTATGAATGTTTCGCCACTGGAAATGTACAGTCAACATAGGTTTTCATTTAGCACAAATTTTTTACTCTTCGTTAAGTACCTATTTTCTAGAGCTAAACGGTGAGAAAAAAACGATGCGACTGACTGCAGCCAAACTCTAAAATTGGGAAATAAATAATACTTACAGTCACAATTTCACTGTTTTAAATTTTATTTTTGAAGCAGTACTAATCCTAGCCATTAAATCATTAAAATATAATAATTCGAGAGTAAATGCAACATTTAAAATTCGGGGTAATATTTTGGACACAAATAGGAAAGGACGTAGCCTGGGTCGTTCAGTTCACAGTCTGGCAACATTTTAAAAAAGAAAGTGAAGTGAAAGAAATGAATTTACGAGAATAGGTCGCAAGTCGCATAGATTTTTGGTTGATTTCCTTTTCACTTTTCTTTCGTATTCTCCATAAGATCTAATAAACTAGAGCTTATTTGTGTTCGTCGTTATATTTTGATTCAACGGACTCGGCGCCGTACCACCTAAAACAGGATAAGTACAAAAGTGAACAGCATCTTATTGATTTTCTTCCCCTTGCATATGCTTTCAACCAACGCGAAGTGGTGGTGTTGTTATAACTAGGGAAAAACGTGGATCTATGTTTTAACTCATCCGTTTTATATATTTTGTAATAAGTCATAGATCCTGTGACATTTCACCTAATTTGGTGTAAACATAGAAATAGGAAAAATGATGGCAAATACACTTGACGGCGTAAACGTGAACCAGCCCACGCAAAATGGTAGCAAGGTCCAACCTTGCAATAATGAGTCTAAGACCAACCTAATAATCAACTATTTGCCGCAAACGATGACCCAGGAGGAGATTAGATCGTTGTTCTCGAGTGTCGGCGAAGTAGAAAGTTGCAAGCTTATTAGAGACAAAGTGACAGTATTCCCCGACCACATTCTGAACGGGCAGAGTTTGGGGTACGCATTCGTGAACTACCACAAGGCGGAGGACGCGGAGAAGGCTGTGAACACGCTCAATGGCCTGAGACTGCAGAACAAGATCATTAAGGTATCGTACGCCCGCCCTAGTTCCGATGCGATTAAAGGCGCCAATCTTTACGTGTCAGGCTTGCCGAAGCACATGACACAGCAAGAATTGGAAAAGCTCTTCAGTCCGTACGGAACAATCATCAGCTCGCGCATACTTCACGAGAATGTGAATGTCGGCCATTTACTGCAAGTGGGCGGTGACGAGCCGACCATCGTCGGGCCGTCGCGAGGCGTCGCGTTCATCCGCTACGACCAGAGACACGAGGCCGAGAACGCAATCCGTGAGTTGAATGGCACAATACCTCCAGGTGGAACAGGGCCCATCACAGTCAAATGTGCCAACAACCCGAGTAACCAGAACAAGGCATTGGCTCCACTGGCGGCATATCTCGCGCCTGCAGCTGCTCGACGCTTCGTAGGCCCTGCTGGAAAGGCTCTGCTGGCTATCAACAAAGGACTCCAAAGATTTTCTCCTTTAGCCGACCCTCTCATACAGGGGAATGCCATTGGCGGCTCAGGTTGGTGCATCTTTGTGTATAACATTGGAGCTGATACTGAAGAGAGTGTACTTTGGCAGCTCTTTGGCCCATTTGGTGCCGTCCAGAGTGTTAAAATAATTAGAGATCCCACAACCAACAAATGCAAGGGCTACGGTTTTGTCACCATGACTAACTATGATGAGGCTGTTGTTGCCATCCAATCCTTGAATGGATACTCGCTAAATGGCCAGGTACTCCAGGTCAGCTTCAAAACGAACAAGAGTAAATCTTAAATTATCCAGTTTCTAGTCAATAAATAAATTGTAGCTAATGCAAAAATGTTGATCATTACTTTGTCATGGTTTGAAGTTTGACTAATTACTGAGTGAAATACGGAATAAATGTGATTCAAATCATGACATGATGTCAGTTTGAAACTATGTTCATACATTATAAGTACAAAATAAAATCATCACAATAATATCTAGAGAAATTTCTAAATGACTGACATTATACACCAAGTATTCTACAAAATTGACCTAATTTTAATTTACGGAGTCCATGAAATACCTGTCTAGTGAAATACCTGATAAATATGTCCTAAGATAAAGTTAGTAACAAGTGATGCAGTACCGAGATGGATAAACTTTGTGTAATATTTTAATGGCTTACCTGACTAACTGAAGTATAAATCAGATGCAGTCAGTAGCTTAGTCGTACTCATATAAATTGAGAACAATGACATACATACATATAAATAATTAACTGCATACTTTTTGCTAACTCAATGTTTATGTATTAACTTATGTCCATTGGTATGAGTCTTTTTGTGTAAGACTAACCTGTAAAGTTCTGGTATTGTAATAGGATAATGATGCCAACAAGATTCTAATATAAACCGTAATTCAGGCAATAATTATAATATGTTTAACGATTGACAGTGCAATATTAAACTTTTTTTACTGTAAGTAAAAAAAAAAATATTTTATTAAAATATGTATATCGAAATGCTGTGCAATTTTTATTGTACCAACAACTATTATTATTATTTCTTTTGAAAAATAGTTGCAATAATAAAACATAGTATATGTAAACAAAATGTTCATTGTATAATTATTACCAAAGATGTCAGAAATGCATTGACTGATATATAAAATGATGTTTGTAAGTAAAACTTTGACTAAAAACTATACTTCCATTCATTTTTGATAAAATAAGGATGGCCCCATTATTATAATAATGTTGGATATAATAATATATAATTCTGGAGCTTGAATTGTGCACAAAGTCATAAGTAAGGTGGATACATTTTATAGAACAATTATAATTAGGATCATAATTATTATTTGCTTATGTGTAATTTGATTCCATTCATAAAATCTACTTGAAATCTGACAAGAAAATCTCGATTTAAATTATGTATAAGGACCATGACATTACAACTAAATTAGTTATTGATCAACATTTTATTATGACTTGGATACCTTCATGTATCTCATTGGGCACATAATTATTATAGTGATTGTATAAAAGTGAAAGTCAAATTGATTTAATTGGAAAATTTTTGTGTGCTCTAAAATCTAAATTTTAAAACTTCATTGCAATTTTCTTCTGAAAGTTTGCTTAATACACTTGCACAAAGCAAAATCCATGACATTTGACTTTCACACCATGATATTGTCTCTCTAATTTGATTGTATAATCATCACTATTTATTATTAAATTTAAGTAACTTAAAAATTCATTGTAAACATAATTTATTGTCATAATCGTAATAGAAATTATAGATTTCATTTCGATGTTTATATTAATATATTGAATGTAGTGTAAGTTCAAAATTAGTTGGGTAATCTACTCAGTACTATAATACCTTATCCAACTGTTTGTATCGTTTCTGATATTCATTAAAGTAATTTCTGTAATAGTTAAATTATTGATAGTCAAATGCATATCATAATTAAAGTGAAATAAAAACCGAGGCGAGATATTCACAGACACCTAGATGGGCTTGTATAATGCATTTTGATTAAGTATTTTCTTTAATTTCTATGGTAAGGATAAATGTTTCATTAATATTAATTATTTATTTAAAGTACTTAAAATACGCGAAACTAGTCAGTTATAATTTTGCGCAACATTTAAATCTTTAAGTATGTATACTTAAGTATTTAAAGAAAACTGTGTTCTCTAATTTAAAATGTAGATTAGGATTTTGGTTTAAAATTATGTTGGTGTGGTGTTTGGTTAATATAAGTAATATACCCATATAAAGCACACAATACATAAAAATACTAAATGGTGTGTATCAGAACTAGTCAAAGGTAGATGTACCTCTGAGTTATATGCTATGATGTGGATGTGCTGTACTTGTGCGCGATTGTACACGCCAACTCTGCGAGTGGCAATTAGAAGCGTCTAACTTTTAATTGAAGATAAATTAGAAATGGTTGATACTACAGAGTCAAAATTCGGCTGGAAGGAGATGGCCAAAGTTTATCAAACCCAATTTATAACATGGAATTTTATTGCCGCTTTCGGCTTCCCGTGCTAACAGTGCTAACATGCCAACATAACATTCGCGCATAAAATAAGTAAGAATCCATTTTACAATTATTACTGATAGTCTATGTTGTGTCGTCCCTGAATGGTTAAAACAAATACGCTTGCTTTCTCCACCGAAAATAATACCAGTACACACCTGTCCACTTATTCGTTTTGTTCAACTATAGTATTTTGTGTTCTAAGTTGTGGTATTTTATTTATTTAGAATAGTTTCTGTTTAATTTATATAAAACTAACATCTTTCTATTTAGTGTTTATTTATCCCACGTTTAATGATTTGGTTTAGTTTTTTTTTCGTTTGTATTTACTTTGGGCAGGTTTGGGTATTGTAGGGTTTGGCCTAGAATGTAGCTAGAATTATAAGACAGAGTACAAATCGCCGATAATGTATGAAAAAGTGTTTGGCTTACTTACATTTAATTTTTGAAATAATGTCAACGAATGTAATCTGACGTAGGGGATATTGATAGAAATTAAATATTGACCTTAGCAATAATACATATAAATAATGTTTTATTTCAAAGAATCTTTTTAATTCCCCAAAATTCGCTTGAACAGCAACCAAATCTTAAGTATTTTATTCCGAAACATTCATTTCCTTTCTGGGCTTTATCCGCGCCATCAGTCGGATTACGCCATTTGCTAGGGGTGATTTGCCTGAGATGTGGGTTACGATTATCGTAGAATCGTGGCACCCCTTAAAATAAAAAAGGCAGTGTTGAAACAAGTCTGATCATATTTTACTCAGTCAAAACCCATAGTTTCATATTATCATTCTATAGATTGACATAATAAGTACCTAGGTACGTACGGAAGACGCCAAAAGCGGCGTATAATGTAAGCCGGGGGTGTATGTACGCAGTACGCATGCATCGATCCGAACTACAGACAGCAAGGCGCCACGCCCGGCCCGTGTTATTTAGCTGGAAACCGCGAATCCCAAACAAAGCTTTGAAGACTCATTCAGTACCTAGCTATTTCTTTAAATTTCACTAACAAGTAGGTACCTACTTATGTAGGTAGGTAAATGAGTTTTAGAAATAGGTACAGCTATGTGCTTAACGCCAAAATTTATTTATCACACGTGAAACAATAGCCCTCTGGGCGCGAGCTTCGCTTTTGTTGAGGGGTCGGTTTTCGATTGTGGACATTTTGGAAACAAAATCAGAAATGCTGCTTCTAAATAAAATAGGTGTAGGTAACACAATAGGTCCTTCTGACCTACCTACCTAACTTTTTTCGGTTGATCTTACGAAAATATGAAATAATTTAAAACTTATTTAAGTAGACAGGAACCTACTCTAGTGTCCTTGCTTGAATGATAACTTGACTATTAAATTTAGTGATTTACGAAATCTTGGAAGGGATTTAGTGATTTACGAAATCTAGTCATCCGGTATTAGCTTCAATCACGGAATAGAGGTAAGATAGACCAATTATGTTAATACCTACTTACAAATCGTGTTTCATTGACTTAAAACCAATCCATCAGGTAGGTACCTACTTACCTATAAAAATGATGTCGATGACCATTTTACGGCCAATGACTGGATAACTCAAAATAATAATTACGAGCTACATTTGGACATTTCGTTATAACAACATGTGCATTAATTAAACCAGGGGGTGAATGTTACCCCATTTTTAAATCGGAGGGTCAATGACCGGGGAAGAAGGATACTATGAACTCGACGTAACGCCTGCTATTATTCGTATAGCAACAATGTGTACGCTGGGATTTGCAAAATGGTTGCCGTGGCTAAGTCAATACTGAGAAAGGAAACGCAAGGAAATAGAATACAGAACAGAGGAATGGTAATAAAGTTGCAGATGAGAATTCCTGTAGCGTAAACTCTCATCGCTATATTGATCGTATGAATTTAATGTATTCTCAGTGTGCTAGACATGAATAATGAAATACTTAATGATTTAAGAATTTATGACACACATTCCATCGATTCCTCAAAAAGAATACTGTGTAGATGTCAAAATAACTAGCGGCTACCTACGATAGGTACAAACGCTACAATGATACCGGTTGTGGTTTTTATATCGTCATCCCACGTGGTCATTGATTTTTTAACCATTATAATACTCATTTGAAGAAAAATCAACAATATAATTGCGCAAAGAGCGAAGCATATGAAATTTTCCGTTTATTATAAAAGGACTCTAACAACAATTTTGTAACAACCTTCTTAGTAACTATACAAAAACAAAGCATGTGCACAGAGTAAAAATAAATCAAAAGTCATTCATTCAATCATCATGTCGCGTCACTAGACTGACAGATTGACACTTTGACAGTCGCACTGTCGCAGTCATCATAGGGATGGGCAAGCGAAAAAAATATATCGATGTTTATCGTATCGATATTTTTAAACAGTATCGATAATTATCGAGAGAAAAATATCGATATATCGATATGTCGTCAATTTTCGTATGATTAATCATACATATCCCCAAAAAATTCAAACTTCGTAAAGGATAATCAAAGAAAACAGTATTTAATTGATGATTGATTGATGATGAGCCAAAACAATTATATACAATTTAATAAAACCAGTAACTGTAGTCATCAGATATGGACAACCAAACCAAACCAAACAATAGTTGCGTTTAAAAAATAATCGAAATTGATACGTATCCAATACTCTAAAATAAATATCGATATGTCGATATATCGATATTTTTTGCCCATGCCTAAGTCATCAGTCAGACTCAGTAGATTATATACTCTGTGGTCAAAGAAATAAAATAATATTGAAAATAATCAAGCAAGAGAAAATAAACAAGTGTAAGCAAACTTGGGTTTAAAATAAGATTTGAGAGGTTTTAAATCAAGATTCCATAACGTTGATCTTAGTGAAGTCATAATCAATTAGTAACAGGTGTCCAGTGTGTTAAAATCTTTAAACATATGGGGAGAACGTGAACAGCAGTGCTTCTTGGTGAAAAATCATGGAATCATTATCGAAACAAGAATTGATATCAACTATTACCAAACAAGCTGATCAAATCAAGCGGTATGAGGGTCGATTGCGAGGTATGTGGATTTATTTTAAAAAGAAGACAAAACAATGTTTTGGTACAGGTAGGTAATTTCTATTTTGAAGTTTTAGGTAATCTAATTCAGGCGTAGTTTTTGCTCTTTTTAAATTGAAAATTTGTGGTTTGGGGTTTCTTTTAAAATCAAAATCAAAATCAAAATCAAAGCATTTATTTCAAGTAGGCCAATAACAGGCACTTTTGAATTGTCGAAACAAAGATGAAAATTAAATGTAGCTACAGTCCCAGTCACAAGACATAAAAACTGTGAAAGTACTGTAGTTGCCCATTCCCTAGCGTAGATCTCTATGGAGAAGAACGGGCAAGAAACTCCATGGACACTCTTTTAAATCAAAATATTGTTACAAAATCTTGGTTACATCATTCATGTTGAGATGTTATATTATGTGAGAACAATGTAGCAAGATGTGCACGTTAAAAGTGTCCATAGCCAAACAAAAACAAAATACAACTCAAAAACAAAATAATTAATTCAAATAAACCATGGCGACTAAGAGATGACCAGTCACAACTGACAGCGCCCGTTCACGCACATGACGCATGGATCAGCACCATTCAGCTCAACCATTTTGAAGGGAGCTAAATGCCGACACACGCGCCATGATCAGCGAGACATTTGAGTGAGCATGACATACTCTCAACCGCCAAGGCACATTCAAGTCAAAAACTAAAGTAGGTTTCCAGTGAATGATAGCTTTCTAGTACTCACACAATATGGGCTATGCGTTTATATAATACTAAATAGATTGAATCTATACAATGCAAAGATAGTTGTACAATCTTCAGCAGCTCCAACAATACCATTTAATGCTATCAATTTTTGAGCCCCTGTCCTTGTGGAGCAGGACCAGCATTGAGCCAAGCATTTTTATCAGCGATATAATCGCTCAACTTGTAATATGCTTGCTTACATAGTGTGCGTTTAATGCATGTTTTAAATTTAGTCTCATTCAGTTCAAGAATACTTTGTGGAATTTTATTATAGCATCTCAAACAGTACCCCATGAAAGATGAGTCTACTTTAGCGAGTCTAAAGCCTGGCTGAACTAGTTGGTCCCTATTTCTAGTACTGTAATTGTGTCTGTCGCCTCTTTTACCGAAAAGATGCAGATTTTTTCTAACGTACATTATGTTTTCGTAGATGTATTGGCAATGAACCGTCATGATGCCAATATCCTTAAAAAGTTCCCTTAGAGAATCGCGCCTACGAAGATTGTATATGGCTCTGATGGCTCTTTTCTGCAGAATAAATATAGACTCAATATCAGCAGCCCGTCCCCATAGCAAAATACCGTAAGACATTATACTATGGAAGTAACTAAAATAGACCAGTCTAGCGGAATCTACATCAGTGAATTGACGGATTTTCCTAATGGCATATGCTGCTGAACTTAAGCGCCCCGCAAGAGATGTTAAATGAGAACCCCATTGTAGCCTTGAATCAAGCGTAAGCCCCAGGAAAACCGTTTTATCTACGAATTCGAGTTTCTCTTTATTCAATATTATCTCACAATCACTACTTTTAACATTCGGTAATGAAAATCTTATGCATTTAGTTTTTTTTTCATTCAATACCAAATTGTTTGCTGTGAACCAATTTTGGACCTGAAGTAGGGCATCATTCACGTCATCTAGATTTTGGGCCCGTCTATTTATCTTAAAAATTAGAGAAGTGTCATCAGCAAACAACACCATATTTTGAGGTTGGTGTTTCAACAAATAGGGTAGATCATTTATATATACTAAAAAAAGGAAAGGACCCAATATTGAGCCTTGCGGAACCCCCATTTTTACATTCAAACCCTGTGAATTAACACCATTTATTTGAACATGTTGTTTTCTATCGCTCAAATAAGATTTTAGCAGGCTAAGTGCAAGTTTACCCAGTCCGTAATGCTCCAGTTTCAAAAGTAATGTGTCATGATTTACGCAATCAAAAGCTTTGGAGAGATCACAGAAAATTATTTTAATTACTTTCAATTACGAAATGAGTCCAGATTCAAAACAAGAATGTTTCAACTGAAATATTTCAGCTGGAAAGTTTAGCAAGTAGGTAACTATTATTATTTAATGCCATTTTCTCCTTGGCATGTCCCAGATCTTTTAGTAATTTTGCCACCATGATTGGAATTCAAATTTACACATTTTTTCTTGTATTTGAGTGTTTGAAGAGTCCAACAGTCCAAGAGTCCAACAGTCCAACACACAAATACAAGACAAATTGTGATATTTTTTAAGAACTCTTGAGAGAAATGATCAAACTTTCTGGGGCATATTTTTTTTTAATTTTTGTGGCCATTTAAAGACCATAATCACACATTAAAACTCTCAGTTGTGATGTGTTATTATGGTTTGGATATTTGAGTGTTTGACTCTTCAAACACACAAATACAAGAAAAATTGTAATAGCCCTCTTAAGATAAAATCAAGCTTAATTTACTGGACAAATGTTTCATCTACTAACAATAGTATAAGGAAAAGTGTATTTGAGCTTAATTAACCCGACAAACATTGCATCTACTAACAATTACAGTATAGGGAAAAGCGCTAGAAATAATAATAAATACCCCTTTATTTTTTAGTTGTTTTAATTACTTTAAGGGCGGATAGTAGGTACTCATGAAAATGAACAACTTTTACAAAAATGTACCGACTATGAAATTCCGAAAAAAATATCAGCTGCTGTCTACATTTTTTCGAGTTACACAACCAATAATGTATGAAGCAGCTGTTTTTTTTTCAGGATTTCTTAGCTGTCCCATAGTAAAAGTTGTTCATTTTCATAAGTACCCACCCTAAAAGTAATTAAAACAACCAAAAAGTATTAATAACATTGAATAATCATCAAAACTGTTCACAAATCCAGATTCAATGGTTGCTATTGAGAAGTTCCTGATGGTAAAACTCAATGTAATAATATAACGTCTACCTGTAATAGGCTAGTTTCCACCATCAATAAATTGCAAATCTATTTAGTCCGTCAGTTAGAGTATTGGAAAATAATGGACACGTATTTTTTGTTTTTGTAAATCAACGAATATTGACAAAGATAAAACGCATGAAAACTCGGGAGTGGGAGCACGTGACGTCAGAACTCACTAAGAATGATACCAAACAGTGACGTATTGGGAATTTTAAAAGCGTCGTATCTTCGTCAATTTTGGTTTATGTGACAAAAGAAAAAATACGGGTCAAATATTTTTTGATAATCTAAGTGACGGACTAATAAGATTTTTTCAGTTAACAAGCCTATTCCCACAGGAATAGGCAGAAGTATACCTAATAGGTAGAATACTCATATTTCACCAGTTATGTTAAAGTCCCACATAATAAAGAGCGAGCCTATGGGGCACAAATCCATAAACTGTGGCTCAGCAACATGTCAATTGAATAATGATTAATTGAATACATTTTCCAGATGTTGTTGCTGCATACAAAGGACTTATCAAGGAAAAGGAAGCATTGGAGATTAGTTTGAAAGCCCTCAATAAAACTGAGAGTCCTGTTGAAGGGGGAGGGGGAGGTAAGCATGATTGTTCTCTTTTGACTTCTTAAGAGCCCTAAAACATACACTACATCATCTTCATACCCTGGTCTCATATTACTTGCGGTCAGTGCAACACAATTGTTTTTTCTTCCATTCTCCCACATCAGCCATCTAAAACATTCGTAAGCGTAAAATAATCAGCCAATCGTATCCCCACTGTAGATGAGCCTGCCCTTTGTTAAAGGGATTGTGCTATAATCATAAATGTGGGCCTAGTGCAGATTGTTGTGTCTCAGGCAACCAGCCTTTAGACAGCCAGGTTTAATTTTATTTTTGAGGATACAATTTTCATTCATTAGCAATCAAATAGTTGTTAGGGCCTGTTGCACTGTAGTGAATTGTTTGCCTACAGAATGGAACTAAAGTTGTATAAAAAATATCTTTTGGGACCTTGTCACAGATGAAGATGGGATTGTTTTACGAAAGTGAAGACCAAGTATGAAGCTAAACAGGCCATATGCTGATAAGACTTATTTAAAAACACATATTTTAAACTAAGGCCTGGAAGCTGTACTTGCTCTTCCCCCTCAACAATATGTTAAATGACAGTGTTAATTCTCTCCTTGCTTGGTAATTAAATATATTTTCCATAAGAATCAAAACCTTTCTGTTGACTCCCTTTTCAGAGGAAAGCAGGGATGAGTCGGTGTCAGCTCTGATGTTATCTCTATCCACCTTGACGGCAGAGAAGTCTCGGATGGAAGAGGCTTTCCAGGCAGACAAGAAACTAACTAGAGATAAGGTATGTTCGAACGGAAGTCTTCCATAGTGCCTAGCAGTATCCTTGTAACAGTCTTAATACAGAAAGAGGTTTAGAGACAAAATTTCATCATTGTTCTTGTTGATGAAATGTAAAATTGTGTATTAATAGAATAAACCATTACACTTATCTTGCACAAGTTATTAGGGTGTATAATACTTGAAAAGGTTTAAATTAGAATAGAGCAAAAAACTTTATTGAGTATGTGTAACAAAGAGGCAAGGCAAGTACACCATTTTTAGGAAAGTCCAACATAATATTTTGAATTTTTAGTTTGGTAAATTATGAGTTTACTAACAATTCCATATTGCACACTATTGAATGTTTAGAACAGTGTTTGGTGATGCATACTCAACTCTTGTTATTATAGTTATACATCAGGAAATAATTTCAATCAAAACAAGATTTTTATCTAACTATATTAATTGGATAACATTAATTTAAATGGGTTACAGATGTTAATTAAAATGATAAATCGCGATTGTGATTTACTCTACAGTTATTTTTCTTTCATTTGGGTTGCAAAATTGGTCATTGCACTTTTTCTAGTGCACTCTTCATAGGTATCTGAACGATAATCTTGTTAATTTGTCATTATTTTTAACTACAGTATTATTGTCGTTAAAATCTAGATATCGATAGGATGCGAATGGATTTTATCAATGTTTTTGTACTAAAAAATGTGTTGATGGGACAAACACCAATATTGTCACCTTCCATTTAACTATGCTAAGACAATATACCTACTTACATATATTTCTGTGTAACCCTACAGGAAAATGTCGTGAGTTTATTAAGTACATACTTATTATATGTACACCATGATGCATTAACAAGAGGCTACGATTATCCATACTTACTACCTACTATTACCTGTCTCTGTCAGTCACCTGGGTATTTCCTAGGATATTTTTCATGACCTAGGATATTTTTTATCTCTTCGATACATTTCCGTGAGTTAATTTCCGATCTCCATGTGACTAAAGCTGCAAAAAAAAGCTGGTACGCAATACGGTAGACGACAAAAAAAATCTAGGTAATTGTTCCGTCAGTTAGATTATTAAAAAATATTTGACTCGTATTTTTTCTTTTATTACGTAAACCAAAATTGACGAAAATACGACGCTTTTAAAATTCTCAATACTCACGCCTGGGTATAATTTTTAGCTAGTTCTGACGTCACGAGCCCCCACTCCCAACTTTTGATGTGTTTTATCTTTGTCAATATTCATTGATTTACAAAAACAAAAAATACGTGTCCATTATTTTCCAATAATCTAACTGACGGACTAAATAGATTTGCAATTTTTTTTGATACTGTCGTCATGCCTATTGCGCTAGTCTGTAAAACACAATGATCAGGCCATGATCATCATCATCTGCCGAGCCTTTTCCAACTATGTTGGGGTCAGCTTCCACTTGAACTGGATTTAGCTGAATACCAGTATTTTACATGGAGTGACTGCCTGTTCCTACACAACCCAGGCCATTATATTCATCCTAATAAACATTTTATCCACAGTATGAAAATCAAATAGCTGCAATGAGAGAAGAGACAAGAACATTGGTGCAGCAGCATTTTGCTGAGATAAACAACCTGAAAGCTAAAATAGCGTATGAGATACAGGAGAGGGAGAAAGAGAGGGCTGATCATCAGGCTATGATGAAGTGAGTATGAGACAAGATCAATAAACATTAGCACATCCTTGATTAAGCATTATTTCTGTCACATTGCACAGAAGTTAAACTACAAGTGCAAACTAGAAGCCATAACACATTTGAGGCGAAACAATAGCATTTTAATTTATTAACCCTTTTGACGCCATCGGACATATACGTGTCAACCAAGCGCGTGCCCTGTACGACAAACGACACCAAAATGTAACAATCCTCCTCAGTCGTGCATTCTTGACAGAATAGTCGTGGTTAACGATGATGCATTTTCTTTTGATGACGTAGCCCTCGCAATGCGCCTCCACTTATTGCGGTCGTACAACAAGTGGAGTGGAGTTGTCTTATTGCGGTTAATATAACAATATGGTAGGGGAAATTGTGGCTTGGCGTAGGGTACGCGCGTGTTTTTATGCTCTGGCGTTCAAAAAGTTAATCCCGTCCTTCGAGTATTTCCTAAAACTCGAGAATAGCAAACAGAGACAATCAAGCAATCACAACAAGCGTTAGTGGAAAAGTCAAATATTGTCATAGAACTGTTGAACTAGATATATTTGGCAAACAAACACGAAATCGCATGAACAAAAGAAATAATCTTATTCCAAATCTTATAATTAAACTAGCTGATGCATACAAATTATATACTAAAACTTTTATCGAAAACCACTCTGTCCATTAGTGAAAACAGCATGGAAATCGGCGCAGTCGTTTTTGAATTTATCGCTAGCAGACAGACAGACAGACGCTTTATAATATGTAGTGATGACATCAGAACTTTGAGTACCCTCTCGAATATTTAAAGAAATATGTTGCCAGAAAACTAATTAAATTAATATTAACTTTTCAGAGAATTACACCTGAAGCTAAATAGTGAAAGAAAGACGAAAGAAAAACTAGAAGACAAGGTCGTGCATTCCAGTGAAGCTCAAGGTAAAAATCTTATTCTTATTTATTTTATTTTGCGTACCATAAGTTTTAAAAGATGTTACAATAGGCTTACAGCTAAGAACAATTATGGACCCTGTTAGGGCACCGCAATAAACAAGATATTATTTACAAACATCTTAATCTTATTATGTTACAATGCGTGTCTCCATTTGGGTTTCTCACAGCACAAAGATGACGAATTACCACAAAACCTGCAACCTCCAAGGTGTTACTGGCCTTTTTTGGAGGAGCCGTGTCGAACGGTGTATTCCCCCACAGGTGGAGCCAGTGGTAATGGATTAAAATAATTAAAAATTGTTCCCATTGACTCCAACCGTATTTTTGAGTAATAAAACATTATGCAAAAACATTGCATGGGATCGAGTTGTGTTAGTACAGTTGTGCTAGTTACGGGCAGTAACCTTACAAACAGTACTAGGCGGGCATGAATACAAGAAAGTATTTATGACTAGAATACCGTACCAAACCCAGAATTATTCAAATGCATACCATTAACAGTGTGTCATATTGTATGCCTCACTGGCAACAAACGGGAACTTTTTACCCTTTTGTCGTCATTGCCACAGGATCGCAGGGGTTAAATGAACCTAGAGGGTTATATCGATGATTTTAATGATTATAATTCTGTAACTACATATTATGTGTTACGGACGCGAATCATATTTTTATCTACGTACAACTTGAGACTGACCTGAAAATTACAAAAAAAATTAAGAAAATTTGATTTTTTTTACCTTTTAAGTATGACTTAGGGCCTACGCACACCACGTTTTTTAAACGCGCCGTCGACGCGCGTTTGTAGCGATACAGACGCGATACGCACGCAAGTCAGACGCAGCCTGTAGACCTTTGCACACCTGTATAAATACAGACGCGTGTGTGTAGCGATACAGACGCGATGCAAACGCGCGTGTGTAGCGATACAGACGCGCGTGTGTAGCGATACAGACGAGATGCAAACGCGCGTGTGTAGCGATGCAGACGCGATGCAAACGCGCGTGTGTATCGATACAAACGCGCTGGCATTTTGAGTTTTTAAGCAGAACCTCGTCAACAGTAGCAAGATGGCGTCGGTCGAGACAGCATTCAATCAACCCCGTCCGTAGGGAAGGCGCGCGCGCTAGCGCTCGTATCGGTGTCGCGCGTTTGAATCGATACAGACGCGCCGGAGTCGCGCGTTTGT
Source organism: Xestia ashworthii (assembly GCA_950022955.1). Taxonomy (NCBI): domain Eukaryota; kingdom Metazoa; phylum Arthropoda; class Insecta; order Lepidoptera; family Noctuidae; genus Xestia; species Xestia ashworthii. The sequence continues at coordinate 22,752,410 of OX465558.1, read as the reverse complement.
ATCGATACAGACGCGCCGGTGCCGCGCGTTTGTATCGATACAAACGACAACAAACTGCTCTGCAGTATAAAAACGCGCCGGCGACGCGCGTTCCCAAAACGCGCGTCGACGGCGCGTTTAAAAAACGTGGTGTGCATAGGCCCTTAAGTAGAAATACAGGATGTAAAGAGACTCGTAACTCGTTTTCTTCATCATTGCGATCCTTTTTTTTGTTCTACTAGACTATACCTCCTTTCCTAGCGATAATTTTTGCTATAATTTACCTGCTATGTTTGATGTACAGAATGCTTGGTAGATGGCTTCGTGAATAGTTCGTTTCATCATCATCATCATCATCAGCTTATTAATGTTCCTACTGGTGGGAGACAGACCTCCACTCTATAAGAGGGAATGGGCTATAATCCACCACGCGGGCCCAGTGCGAGTTGGTAGATGTCACATGTCCTCGAATTTTTGGTTCTAGGACGTACCGGTTTCCTCACAATGTTTTCGTTCACCGTTTTGAGAGCAATGGTGATGAAATAAATTACACAAAGTAATGCGCCTCTCTAGATTCGAACCCACGACTTACTGTTCGTAAGTCGGAGCCGCCACCACTGGGCTACCGCTGCTGTCCAGGGTCCGTTTACATCCTGTATAATAACGAGTTTTATACCTTCCAGCGTCACAAACAGAGCTGGAAAAGCGTGTGCGTGACTTGAGCAGTTCGCTGGAAGCGGCGCAGCGCCGGCTGCAGCGCGCGGAGGCGCGGACGGTGGAGACTCCGGCGCATCTCGTGCGACTGCAGCAGAAGCTGGCGCTGTTGGAGCAGTCGCATTCTGTTGCTATCAGAGAAGTACGCACAGCATGATCATTGTTACATCTATATTCCTTGCCATTACAATCTTTATCTTCTGGAATTGAACAAAACTTGGTACAAAAATAAATAAATATCGCTAGACATTACACAGCGCCATCTAGTGCCACACTAAGCAACGAGGCTTGTGTCGTGGTCACCAGATAGTTGATATACTATATAGAAACTTTTTAAAATACATACTTATCCTACTTCCTATTAATACATATTTATTATAAATGCGAAAGTTTGTGAATATGGATGTTTGTTACTCTTTTACGCAAAAACTACCAAACGGATTTGAATGAAATTTCCCACACAAATGGTTTATAACCTGGGTTAAAAAATAGGATACTTTTTATCCTGGTAGTAAGATCCTATGGGACAATTATCAAACTTCACGCGGGCAATGCCGCTGGCAGAAGCTAGTTAGAAATGTAAACATCCATAACTCCGAAACGAATGTCCATGCTCATCACACTAACGGGCCACGGGATTCGAACCCGGGTACCTAAAAACATAAGGCAGCTTCACTACCGTTACGCTATTTGGGTCGACAAGATCATTGTTGGATCTATATTCCTTGTTTTCTTCTAAGATGGAACAGTTATTTGTGTGCTGAAACACAATTTATAACTCAGATACTTCAAGATGATGTTGGTGTATTTTCCAATATCGTTGTGCATCTCCTAGAGTCGGTGGGAGTTGCTGCAAACATTTTTTGAACATTTTCCATACAAACCAAGCTTGTTACCATGTACTTGCATAAGTAGACGTATCGATGCAGTTTTACACCTCAGTCTCCCTGGAGAGACTAGCGAGCAGCGAAAATCACTTTATCCCCCATCGTCCCGGTGTGGTTTTAGTCAGTAGGAGTCTAACAGACCCCTCCGCTCTATCCATAACGGAGGAAATCCATTGGGAATTTCCAAATAGAGAAAAAAAATGTCCTAATCGTTTTCAGGCATGGTGGCCAATCTCATCGGAGACTAACCATCGGCGCAGGAAATAGTATAGTGCACGCGTGTATGCGGAAACTCAGGGGCACTCTCTTTCTTCTCTCCCTCTCAAGGCCGATGAGACTGCACCCGGCCGAAGAGATTACGGTACGCCTGGACCTGGAGGTGGACCTGTGGACGGTTAGCTTTAGCTAGCCGGCTTTGACATGCCGTGTCGACCTGACCAGAGCCAAAGCCTGCCGGGGCTGTGGGGCTGTTCGAAAGAGATACCGCGGCCCCGGAACATAAAGAGCGGGGAAGGAATATGGATGGGTTTTAGTCAGTAAAAGTCTTGATGATTTCCTATCCGGAAAAAAAAACGCCTGGAGGTCAGAAATATAAAATTCCAAATTAAGGAACCCACCTAACTACCTCGTTGTTCTAGTGACCGAAATCGCGACTGCTAAGCGGTCATAGGTTCGATTTCCGGGTCGGGCAAAGTGTTAGAAATTTCTCTGTAGTAGTCACGGTGTCTGGATTTGTGCCCGGTTGATGTCAATAGACTGGCCCACTATTATATGTAGGATTTAAAACATAACTGACGATATGTGGTTGTACTTTTAGGTGTGTACCTGTAATCCCCTCATGAATTAGACAGAGGTGTCTATGTCTAATTCATGAGGGGATTACAGGGCCCCGATTCTGCTATTGCAATAGTGTCACGATAGTCTTTCATTGATCTCGTAATTGTTCATTTTGACAAGTTTGGTGATCTACTAACATCATGGCGTCATTATGACTTTCCGATGAATAATCACTGACACTGCATTGAAAGAAATAGCTTATAATAGTAGCCTCATACATAATGACAAATGAATGACTGACATACAATGAGTTGGATGGTTGCACATTTATCCACGTTACACGTCACGTCACGTTACGTTACATTACTTAATGTAACGTAACGTGACGATAACGATGTAACGTGTTGCTATTTACGAACTTCTTACTACTTCAGATTGCTTTTATCACAAATAAAAAATATGTAAAAATATATATAAATGAAATCTGGCATTAATAACAGTTTACATTTAATAATATATTTTCTAAAATCATTTCTATTAACAGGTTTATTTAATAATGGCAATACAACAATGCCATTCAAACACAATTACGAGACCATTGATCGAACCACTATGATGAATTTAGCAGATTACGAACTTTAAGCAAAATGGCAATGGAGATCCCAATATTGTCATTCATCAACAATTATGAAATCAATGAAAGACCACTGTGACACTATTGTAATAGCAGAATTGTGGCCCAGGTGTGATGTTATGTTTATCATCATCAGCCCATAATGTTCCCAGTTCCCACTGCTGGGACACAGGCCTCCTCTCAATGAGAGGGAATGGGCTATAATCTACCACGCGGGCCCAGTGCAGATTGGTAGATGTCACATGTCTCCGATTTTTTGGTTTGGTTTTCGGTTGGTGATATTTTTATGGATTGTTTACTTATTACAGGAGCAAATAAAAGCGAAACGCGCTGAAGAGTCAGCTCGCAAGATATGCGCCCGACAAGAAGAGAGAGTGGCTCTACTAGAGAGTAAGATTGCGGAGTTGTCGGAGACTGTGGGACAGTACGACTTGAGACGAAGACACGACCAGCAACTTATACAGCAGCTGAAGGATTCCGTCAATGACCGGCTGATGGATAAGATCGCTGCTAACGCTGATTTTGGTAAGGCAATCTAAACTAATATTATAATAAAGAGGAACGATTTGATTTTTAGTTAGTTTGTTACGATTTAACTCAAGAACTACTCAACCAATTTTAAAAAATCGAAATTAAAATTCTATGAATATTGATAAAGATAAAAAAAGGCGTGACGTATTAATTAATTTTAAAAGCGTCGTATCTTCGTGAATTTTGGTTTATGTAAGAAAAGAAACAAGTAAAATAAAAAAAAACCCAACACATTATGTATTAAAAGTTAAATAGAAAATAATTCGTAAATTGTTAGGTCCTCGTCCTAGGTACCAGTCATGACTCCACTTTTCTTATCTCATATCGTTAGCTATAGTATTCCTCATTCCATTTCAATTATAGTACACATTATTGTACAAGTCAAGCCCTTTCATTTGATACCCATATTAAAAAAAAATGTAAGTCGCCATTTTGCGGTGGTCGCCATCTTGGATTTTAATTTTATCATAGTGTGTTTTTTTTACTAGTCAAGCCGTTTCATTTGATACCCATATTGAGGGTATTGTGAAAAAATATGCAATCCACCATTTTGTGGCAGCGGCCATCTTGGACCGATTTTCATTAAACATAGCTAAGAACACTCCCGACTAATTCACCTTTCAAATGAAAAAAATAAAACATAATTTAAATCGGTTCATCCGTTCGGGAAATACAATGCCACAGACAGACACACACACACACACACACACACACACACACACACACAGACACGTCAAACTTATAACACCCCGTCGTTTTTGCGTCGGGGGTTAAAATACGGGTTTAATCTATATATATAAAATGGTAAACTGACTGACTGACTGACTGACTGACTGACTGACTGACTGGGTGATATATCAACGCACAGCCCAAACCGCTGGGTCTACAGATTCCAAATTTGGCAAGAAGGTTCCTTATGTGGTCTAGGGGTGCACTAAGAAAGGATTTTTCAAAATTCACCCTCTAAGGGGGTGAAACGGGCCCCCAAAGTTTGTATGGGAAAACAAAATTAGTTAGACTATTTCATTCAAAACTTCACAAGAGTACTCCTATTGATAAATGAGAAGAAAGGGGTTTCAGTTTTTTTCAAAATTCAACCCTTAAGAGGGGTAAATGGGGTGACAAAGTCTGAAAATCAACGCACAGCCCAAACCATTGGGTCCACAGATTCGAAATTTGGCAAGTAGGTTCCTTATGTGGTCTAGGGGTGCACTAAGAAAGGATTTTTCAAAATTCACCCTCTAAGGGGGTGATTCGGGCCCCCAAAGTTTGTATGGGGAAACACGGGCCCCCAAAGTTTGTATGGGGAAACAAGATTAGTTAGACTATTTCATAAGAAACTTCACAAGAGTACTCCTATTGATAAATCAGTAGAAATGGGTTTCAGGTTTTTTCAAAATCCAACCCCTAAGAGGGGTTAATGGGGTGACAAAGTCTAAAAATCAACGCACAGCCCCAACCGCTGAGTCTACAGATTCCAAATTTGGCAAGTAAGTTTCTTATGTAGTCTAGGGGTGCACTAAGAAAGGATTTTTCAAAATTCACCCTCTAACGAGGTGAAACGGGTCCCCAAAGTTTGTATGGGGAAAAAAGATTAGTTAGACTATTTTATTCGAAACTTCACAAGAGTACACAAGAGTACCTATTGATAAATCCAAGATAGCGCCGAGGAAAAGTATTTTTTTTTTCATCTCGGGTGTCGTTTACATGGTTTTCGAGGTCGCTGATTACAAAAATGAGATCGAAATGAAAATTGAAATGGCGTTGAAGTAAAGTTTTCGTCGTGTGTGTCGTTTTCATGGTTTTTGGGGTCGCTGATATCGAAAATGAGGTCAAAATAAAAATCCAAAAACGCACCTATGATTTTTTTTTCCTTTTTCCTTCATGGGTGTCGTTTTTATGGTTTTCACTGAACACAAATCTAAGTTTTCTTTAAATTTTGTTTGTCTTCGTAGCTACGTATCGTTATGTAATTTACCGGCCATAGTAATTCCATCCTAGACAATAATTTAAGATTTTACACAATACTTCTGCAAATTTCCTCTGTTCTGCTTTGAAACCAACTAATTTATGAGCAACCCACATATGTATATCTTTAAAATACTGGTCGATCTTGAATTTTACTTACTCTTTGTTTTGCGCAATGAAATTCCCTCATTAGGGTTCCGTAGTCAACTAGGAACCCTTATAGTTTCGCCATGTCTGTCTGTCCATCCGTCCTCGCTTAATCTCTGTGACCGTTAGCACTAGAAAGCTGAAATTTGGTACCAATATGTGTATCAATCACGCCGACAAAGTGGTAAAATAAAATGTTTTATTAGGGTAGCCCCCCTATATGTAAAGTGGGAAGTGATTTTTTTTTATTCCAACCCTAACGTGTGATATATTGTTGGAAAGGTATTTAAAAATGAATAGGGGTTTACTGAAGTCATTTTTTGATAATGTCAATAATTTCGCAAATAATCGCTCCAAAAGTAAAAAACAATGTGTGTCCCCCCCTCTAACTTTTGAACCATAAGTTTAGAAAATATGAAAAAAATCTGAAAAGTAGAACTTTATAAGGACTTTCTAGGAAAATTATTTTGAACTTGGATGGAAACAAGTTTTTGTACAAAAATGACAAAAAGTTGTACAAAATAATCTCTGGACTAAGTTCGTAGTATAATCGTATATGAAGGCATTTTTTTTAACTTCGTTAACATATTTTATTATCCTGAAGGTATCTTTTTTCAAACAAAAAAATAATTATTAAAATCGGATTGGATTGAACACTTATTGTGACAGACGGGAAACTACGGAACCCTACACTGAGCGTGGCCCGACACGCTCTTGGCCGGTTTTTTTGAATTAAAATTACTTACCCCAAATTCAACGCGAGCAAAGCCGCAGACAAAGCTATCTAATACATAAAAATATCGTGTCACATTGTTTGTTATCGAAGTCCTCCGAAACGACTTTACCGATTTTTTTTTTGTGTATTTTTGGTAGGTCAGAGAACAAGTTGAAGGCTACTTTTATACCTCTAGGTGACAAGGGTGGTTTACGCGGACGAAGTCGCGGGCAACAGCTAGTTTGTTGATAAATCTAACTAACTGACCGGTCAATGTGGCGACACTTGGGGGTGTCCTATGCCCAGCAGTGGACGTCTTTCGGCTGAAATGATGATGATGATGATGAATTTAACTGACGGACTAATTATTTTTTGATCGTCTACCCTATTGTCTTTTCCCTATCTATATGACTAGCTTCTGCCCGCGACTTCGTTCGCGTGAAGTTTTGATATCGCAACGCATCGCCTGCTCAACGGAAGCTTTTTTCCCGCTTGCAACATTTCTTATTGCTGCTCCGCTCCTATTGGTCATAGCGTGATGTTATAGCCTTCCTCGATAAATGGACTATCTAACGCAAAAATATTTTTTCAATTCGAGCTTGTAGTTCCTGAGATTAGCGCGTTCAACCAAACAAACAAACTCTTCTACTTTATAATATTAGTATAGATTATAGCTTATATCTAACTCTTTGAAGCCAATTTGTTAAGTACCTTTAATTGCTTATCAACTCCAGTAAAACTAGGCAAATGAGTACGGTGGGTTTCATTACAGTTGTGAATTGAGACAATTGTATAAATATTGAAAGAAAAAACCGACCAAATGCGAGTCGGACTCTCACATGAAGGGTTCTGTGCAACGAGCCCCATGTAATTTTCAATTTATTATTTGTTGTTACAACTTACGCACAGTAAGTCGTGGGGTCGAACCCAGACAGGCATTACTTTGTGTAATTTATTTCATCACCACTACTCTCAAAACGGTGAAAGAAAACATCGTGAGGAAACCGGCATGTCCTAGAACCAAAAATTCGAAGACATGTGACATCTACCAACTCGCAATGGGCCCGCGTGGTGGATTATAGCCCATTCCCTCTAGAGAGATGACTGTGTGTCCCAGCAGTGGGAACAATATAGGCTGATAATGCTATAGCGGCAACAGAAATACACATTCTGTGAAAACTCTCTACCTATTACGGATCATGGCGGAGGCTTAGTAGTACGGTCCTGTTAGTTACTCTTTGGATATGAAAGTCAGAGGCCCATGGGTTACCACACGATAAAGAAGAAGACGGAACCCTAAAAAAACCGGCCAAGAGTGGACTCACGCACGATGGGTTCCGTACCATTATCTATCCAACATTAGACAAAACGGCAAAAAATCACGTTTCCTGTATGGGAGCCCCCTTAAATATTAATTGAATTCTGTTTTTAACCGACTTCCAAAAAGGAGGAGGTTCTCTATTCGACTGTATGTATTTTTTTTTTTTTTTTTTTTATGTATGTTCACCGATTACTCGAAGACGCCTGAACCGATTTGAAAAATTCTTTTTTTGTTTGAAAGGGTATACTTCCAAGTTGGTCCCATAGAAACATTGACATGATCTGATCACGAACTTCGGAGATATGGTACGGAACTCTTCAATAATAGACAGCAAATCTGTCGTGATTGCTGCAATCGCTTGGATGTTTATTGTTTACACAACATCATAACATAACATCACGCCTGTATGCTCTGAGGGGGTACGCAGATGTGTACAGTATACCCATATTTCCACAGTTAGGTATGTTAAATAGGATAACGTACAGCAATTTTGGTATTTTGTACAACAAGTGAAGCATTTGCATTTGATAAGAACCATTCTACCATCAGATCTGATGATGAAGCCAAGAGTTACGGAACTCCATAATGAGACAATGTATCTTCGTGTTTGGGCTTGTTGTAATTGTAACGGTATGCACTTTCCATGTGTACCAAGCACATATGTGAACCACTAAAAAGTGAAAAATAAAAAGTCGGTTTTATTTTTTTGTAAAAAAGTTTTTAGTTATTTGTTGTTATAGTGGCAACAGAAATACGTAATCTGTCACAACAAGTCAACTGTCTAGCTATAACGGTTCATGAGATACAGCCTGGTGACAGACAGACGGACAGTGAAGTCTTAGTAATATTGTCCCACTTTAACCCTTTGTGTACGAAACCCTAATAATGACACGGTTTAATTAATAATGTTTGTGTATTTACAGAAGAAACAACTGAACCAACACAGAAAAGCGAGACAGACAACGAAAAACTAGCCGACAGCGAATACCTACAAACACTCATAGACAAAATTCACATTTTGAAAAAAGAACTCATCGCTGAAAACGATAAACTAGGCAGTCCCATAGACATATCAACGGTTTTCAAAGTACAAGGGTATGAGAACGTACATTTGAAGTGTAGAGAAGAATATGAAAGTCTGAAGGTGGAGTTTGATCTTTATAAGCAGCAGATGAAAGTAAGAGATGCTGGAAATGAAATGGAGGATGTAGGGGATTTGAAAAATGAAATAGTGCTACTCAAAGAGAAGGTGGAGACTTTTAAAATGGTGTTAGAAGAAGAGAAGCAAGACAAGTTGGAAACTTTGAAGTTGTATGAGGAGGTAAGATGTTTTTACTTTTTTACTTACCATACCTTGACTGTTTCGTTGGGTCTAGTGGCTGCAAGCTCTATTACTGAGTACGAAGTCCTGGGTCTGATTCCCAAATCGGACAGTGTTGTGGGGTTTTTCCATTAGGAATTTCTTAGTAGCACCCACGGAGTCTGGATGTGTCCGGTTGATAGCAATACGCTCGTATACACCTATGTTTTAATTTTATATAGTTTTTTTTTTGTCCTATGGTAAATTTGTATGATTATCGTTGGCGTCGATCTCCCTTCCACCTTGTATTATACATATACCATTCTGTTTCCACATCATCAATCCGTCTGCACAGTAGTAGTACTCGTATCTAGAGGTACTTCAAAAATAATCAGCTGAAGAATTATTATTATAGAATTATTATTAGAAGTGAATGTCAAAAGTAGCTTTATAGTTGAAAATGAAACCTATTATACTCAAAGTGAGTATATATGAGAGTATATTTTGACCTAACTTTACACTCGGCTCTCTCTTGTGTGTTGTTATTTTTCGGTTTATATCTGCAACTTCCTCAATTATAGAAAATCTGACTAAAGTTGCTGCCTGTTAAGATCGCATCGCAATAGAGGACATTGACTTATATTTATTAAAGTTCTTAACTTTGAAATCCAAATTCACCGCTATTGCGATCTTAACTGGCGGCAACTATAATACATAAATATAAATAGAGCAGAATAACGTTGTTCAATGACACTGTGAAGCGGTGAATTTCGGCCAAATGCAAGACTATTCAGTAATATAAGTTAAGTAATACCAGCCTATTACTGTCTCACTGTTGGGCAAAGGCCTCCTCTTAAACAGTAATATAAAGTAAAGGCAATAGACGTATTTTTTTTTTGTTGGGACAAGCCCGCCACATGCCCAAACCACTGTAACTCCTGAAAGTCAGAATCAACAGCGGCGACCACCAGAAAAGCGCCGAGACAATGAAGCTCGACAATAGAGTTATCTAAATTACTAATATCCCTATTCAAATTTCAGAAACTAAAAAATGAACAAAACTACCAAACGGAAATCGTATCAGACCTCAAGACCCGCATCCTGAGCTTGGAGAAGCAAGTACAGACTCAGCGCTCTCGCTACTCCGCGCTACTGGACGAGACGGACAGCTACATGCGCGCGCGTCGGCTCAGCTCTGACGAACACACGCACTTTAAAGATGGGATGCTTTCGGTAACCTATTTTGAACCTATTGTGCTCCGCATAAGCTTTAATTACGCGTGCGTTTATGTTTTTACTTACCCCGATAGGAGAAAGACGCATTATGAATGTATATGTATCTTTTGTTCGGGTTTGAAAGGTTGAATGGTGCCAGTGTAATAGTAATGACGACAGTATCAAAAAATTGTAAATCTATTTAGTCCGTCAGTTAGAGTATTGAAAAATAATGGACACGTAGTTTTTGTATTTGTAAATCACTGAATGGTGATAAAGATAAAACGCATCAAAACTCGGGAGAGGGGCTCGTGACGTCAGAACTCGCTAAAAATTATACCAAGGCGATGGCAATAATACCATTTTTAAAAACGTCGTATCTTCGTCAATTTTGGTTTATGTAACAAAAGAAAAAAAATCGGGACAAATATTTGTGAATAATCTAACTGACGGACTTATTGTTCTTTTGTTGTCGTCTACCCAATGGGGAAGACCGTTAAAAGCTAATTGTAGATGGCGCCACCATAGCTGGTCTCAATCTGACCAATAAGGTCAAGGTATTTTATAATATGAAATGACATTCCTTGATTTTCAACCAATGACGATGTTCGGAACCAGCTATGCTAGCGCCATTAGTTCCACAGTGTGCATCCCCATTACAGACACATGAATCTTCTCGGTTCTGAATCTTGAATTGGAAACGAACGTGAACTTGAATCAGGTCACAGTCTGAATAACTTTTATAAAAAGTGTTGTATTTAACGAACATTATATTTCTTCTATCTACACTGGTGACCCTGGAATTGTATTTGATGATGTAAGTCATCCATGTTTTGTCAATTTCCAGGATGTAACAGCACCGCCGCATATGCTACACTATGCGCACGAGTTAGCTCGGAAAGATCTCGACATATCGCAACTGCGGAAAGAGAAACATGTCTTGGAGGGACAGTTTAGGTATGTAAACATTTATTTAATCTAGATATTGCTTACAGAAAGAACAATAATTTGTGTGGTATACTACCACAAAAAATGCGACTACCGAAAAATCACGCTCAAATCAAATTCGAGGTTTTCAAGGTAAAATCGACTCCTCCTGTAGGGTAGACGAAAAAAAAGCTAATTAGACCGTCACTTAGATTATCATATTTGACCCGTATTTTTTCTTCTGTTGCGTAAATCAAAATTGAGAATCGAACCTCGACACCTTCGGGTGCTGCCCTCACGGCTGAGCCAGGCGGCGCGCGCTCACATCACACTTCTCCACGGGCCACCGCGTTGTATATAAAAATCGACATATTATGTCGATTTTTGTAATAAACTCAGTTTGTACCAGCTAATCATACAGTCCACTTATTTTTCATCACCATCTTCGAGACCTTCACACTACTCAACAACCATTATGATGTTTTTCGTTTAGCATACTGCCAGCAGTTAGCCCCTCTACTAGGTTTACTGGCTAATTTACAAACCCCGACGTTATAATAATATATTCCTGTATAACAGTGTTACAATGAGACAAGGTGCCGATAATCCTCATATCAGCGTTTAATTATCCATACTTACAGTCACGAGCACCAATATGTATACACTTTCATAAATTGAATTGCAATTTTCGCGAGAAATAACGATTGCAACTTGGAGATATGATCTTTTTCATAAAAATGTGAGTTCCAGAATACTATGTTCGTAACAACAGGAGATTTTAATCAGAAAAGCTGGAGAAAAACACTTTTAAATGTACATACTATCTTGCATATCGGCATCCTATTTGAAAGCAACCTGTATAAGAAACATACTGTCACACATACGCATACCACACCACACACAGACTTTTCATATAAAATTATGATACAGTCGTGTGATTCTGCTGCTTTCATAAATATTATTGTATTTTAATTTGTGATCATTTATGTTTTATAGGGATTGTCAACGAGAGGCTACTATTGAAAAAGAACGCTTCAAAGAAGTTATAAGGACATTGAAAGAGGAAATTGACAGGTAATGCAATATACTTTGTTCTTTTATTTTTTCAGAAATATATGTTATGTGCGGGAATCAAATCCGAAACACGCAGCGCAGCAGCCAATGGCTTAGCCGTTGCTCCAACTGTCGAAGAATTATAAAATTGTATTTTTTTTTCGCCCTCCGTGATATTGTGAACCGTACAAGAAGTATTTAAAAAAAAAACCAATGTCTGTTTCCATAAGCCTTTTTTTTACGGATGGTAAATTATCAAATAACTTCTCCCACTCTGGGCGGAGCGGGAGGGAGTGTCAGACTTTTACTGACTAAAACCCATCCATGTTCCTTCTTCGCCCTTTACGTTCCGGGGCCGCGGTATCTCTTTCGAACAGTCCCGCAACCCCGGCAGGCTTCAGCTCTTGCTGACATCTGTTGCTCGTCGCTTGTGGAACACTCTGGTCAGGTCGACACGGCATGTCGTCATAAGACGGACGGACGGCGAGCTAGCCCATAGTGAGCCGTCCACAGGCCTGCGATTATTGAGCCTGAGGTAGATAGTATTAATAGCAGGTTAGGTTAATAGAGCAGCGGTGGCCCAGTGGTGGCGGCCCCGACTTACGAACAGTAAGTCGTGGGTTCGAACCCAGACAGGCGCATTACTTTGTGTAATTTATTTCATCACCACTGCTCTCAAAACGGTGAAGAAAAACATCGTGAGGAAACCGGCATGTCCTAGAACCAAAAATTCGAAGACATGTGACATCTACCAATCCGCACTGGGCCCGCGTGGTAGATTATAGCCCATTCCCTCTCATTGACAGGAGGCCGTGTCCCAGCAGTGGGAACATTATAGGCTGATGATGATGAGGTTAATTCTTACTACAAGTAACTGCTTGCTTGCTAAATAATTTTAAAACATTATCCAGTCTAACTTTTCTACCATTAATTTCAGATTACGCCGCATCCAATCCCGTGAAGGAGCGAACCTAGAATACCTGAAAAACGTTGTAATGGCGTACCTAATGTCAACAGACTACGCAGGGAGAAAACACATGCTAAACGCTATAGCGGCAGTGCTACACTTCACGCCAAACGAAAAGAATTTGGTCTCAACCAATCTTTAGAAATTGTGATTTTGAGTTAAGGTTTTGTTGGCATCTTTTTGAGGAAATGGATGTGCTTCCAATGTAATTTAGGTGAAGCGTCAGGGTAGACCGCAAAATTCAAATTTTCTTGTTTTTTTTTGCAATTTGCACGCCAGTGTTAGGTTGTATGTTGATTAAAAAAGAAAGTTCTTCACCAAATTGAAGTGGGACCACTCCGAGAAAGTATTCTTCCGAAATCTATCCAAATCGCTTCATGTGAGCCTATAAAATTTGAAGAGTTTCCTCGATTTCGCCAAGATTCCATCATCAAATCCCGACTTGGTGACTATGGGACCATTTGGAAAGTATACCCTTCACAAAAAAGATTTTTAACCGACTTCCAAAAACCGATTTGAAAAATTCTTTTTTTGTTTGAAAGGGTATACTTCCAAGTTGGTCCCATAGAAATATTGTCATGATCTGATCACGAACTTCGGAGATATGGAACGGAACTCCTCAATAAATGATAGCAAATGGACTGGGATTGCTGAAATCTATTGTCTGTCTATTGTTTACACCAGTTCATAACATAACATTACGCCACCGCACCGGTACGCTGTGAAGGGGTAAAACAAAAAAACTTAATAAATCAAACAATGGTCACCGACTTCTGAAGCTAAAGTTATTTTTCACTTTTTTTTGAAGTCTGTTCTATTTTTTTGCAAAAAAGTTTTTTTTTAAATCGGTTGGCAAGCGACAGAGTTATGGGCGAAAAACATAACAAAAAAAAATAGAAACATACGAGTTGAGAACGTCCTCCTTGTTTAGAAGTCGGTTAATAACGATTTTGACCTTGAAAAAACAGTTCCTAGACCTTTATGAACTTGGGAGGGTTGACTTGATGATTTTGATGATTTTAATTCTGTAACTACATACGTCTTACAGTCGCGAACGATATTTTAATCAACATAATTTACATTCTAGCACTGGGCAGAAAATTGCAAAAAATGTAAGAAAATTTGAATTTCGCGGGGTACCCTGGAGCATGAGCGTTAAGATTTTTAAGTTTCTGTAACTTGAAAGAAATTGCTGCTATTAATATTCAAAATAGTTTCGACTAAAGTCTTCAAAAATGTTTCAAAATTAACAACCAGAAATCTAATCTAAAATCAGCTATCAAACAGATTTTAAAGAATTATATAGCGGATTGTTTTTATTGGAAATATACAAAATTTTTGATCTCGAACATCAGTCTTTCAATGGGGTTGACAGCTGTGAAACTAATTGAGCTTTTATTAAATGTTAAGGACTGTATGTGCGCCGTTTTTTTTAATGGTTCCTAATAAATTGCGCAGAAACTATTTTGCTTATTAAAAATTTTATTTTTGCTCCAATTTTCCAAGGGTTTTTACTCATTATGACATTTAGACCACAAATTTTTAATTAGTACAAAAAAAATGGGGCTGTATCCGTACCCTTTACTGATCATATTTATGTAGTCAAAAGTCGAAAAAACTAAATTGTCTACGAGAATTTGTCATAATTGGTAAACTCATAACTGAATGACGCTACGATGATCCGATGAATGACTGGATGACGGATGATGGTCGCAAAAACGATTAATGAATACTAATAAAAATTAAAGAATGGCCTGTACAATATTTCCATAAATTGAGTGACATTTTGCGATATAAACAAACGCTAATAACTTTGCTGTTTACCAATAATATTTACTAGCGGACGTCACGCGGTTTCACCCGCGTAGTTCCCGTTCCCGTGGGAGTACGGGGATGAAATGTAGCCTATGTTACTCGTGGATAATGTAGGTTTCGAATGGTGAAAGAATTTTTAAAAACAGTCCAGTAGTTTTTAAGCCTATTCATTACAACCAAACAAACAAAGTTTTCCTCTTTATAATATTAGTGTAGATTGCGACTTCACATAAATAATGACAAGAACATCTTAAACAAGCCCTTTATATATTTGTACTAATTAAAAATTAGTGGTGTTAATCGTGCATATGTTACATACATATGAGCAGACCCAGGCGTTTAAATATCAAATCGAGCTTCAGAAAGAGTGACAGAGGTAATTGACAAAGCTGAAAGGCCCATACTGAAAGTTCTATCAAAAATGATCTTAGACCTTCTACTGTAATTAGGACATCAAAGGGCCTAGCCCTAATCAAACAACCTGAATATGTTACAAATGATAAAATTACCATTATAAATAAAACAATATCATAATTAAATAGTTAAAATAAGAATAGAAATTAGAACAATTACTTCTCTAGGATGAAAAGCGAATTAAAACAATTTTGATAATTGTATATTTTGGTAAGAGATTTATTGTAACAGTAATATTTACATCAAATATTTAATACTTGAACCTATCACAATTTATATTCAACGAAATAATATAAGACTTTATATTTTAGATTATACGAGGTGTAGTTTGCATCCTAGTCAAAATTCAGGAGCTAGTCACAAAAGACATAAAGCTCCTATTTTAAATGCTTAAACTTTGACAGTATTTCAGAAAAACACGAACAAATAAACAGAATCACCCATTGCGTGACATGTCTCTGTGTGCCTTTATTTGTGTGTGTGAAGGCGCAGTTATAGGGCTAGTAACAGACGGGCCACGATTAAATACGGGTGGTTTACACTTACCGATTTCCGTAATTAGAAATAAAAACCTACCCATTTTATTATCGATTCGGGTCGAGAATCATTAGCATAGATACCTCTTTGAATTTGACTAGGATTCGAAGCAAGCACTGTATAATTATGTACTGTCATAATGTGTATGCTTATCACCTCTGCTTATCCTATTGTGAATCCAGACGTGATATGTGTCTAATGATGCTTTACACGGTGTACAGGACATTGACGAGCAAACTATTATCACCATGAATTCAGAACATGATTCTAGTACCAGCTTAGAAGATTTTATAATCGTTATGACTGCACCCTGTATTATTGAGCTAAGTTATATTAATATTCTGAACTGTAATAAACTGCATATTAACCAGATTTTTGGTAAGTTGAGTGGGCAGTTTTCTTAACTAAAAAAAAACTGAATTTCTCAATATCTGCTGTGTGACAGACATTTTGGCAAGAATTCCTGTCGCGCTGTCGTCGGTCGCGCGTACGAGTTACATTGTGTTCTATATGGGCCCATACTGCGACGCTGGCATCAGCGTCCGGTATTTGCTACTCTTTTTATGGCTGACGTAGGCGACCGACCGTTAGCGTAACAGGAATTCACGCCTAAAGCATTTGACAATTTTTTTTAAAATTCCAATTTAATGCTTGATGTCCGTGACAGAGATGTTTAAGTACATCGTATTGGTGGTTTTTGTAAACACGCTAACATTCCTGTTGTCTATTTCTAATCATAAAGTTTATAAAATAACAGTTCTTTTATTTTATTTCTACCTATACCTACCTTCTTAGTTTCCTTCTGTTTTTCGTATGTTGGTAGTAAACCTATCCATATTAGAACTGCTTAGTATTATTTTATCGTATCGTGTATAGTCTCTCTTAAAGACGTATGTCTATAGTGAAGTGTCCGAGGGCGTAGCGAGGTACAAGGGCTGCAGCTGCCCCCCCCCCTCCCCATAAAATATGCAGAAATGCTCACAAACCGTAAAGTAATATAATGTAGGTAGCCTATCATTTCAACTATAAAAAAAAAAACCGGCCAAGAGCGTGTCGGGCCACGCTCACTGTAGGGTTCCGTAGCTTCCCAGACCATTAAAAATACCAACATTTTTCGTCAGCAAAAATAACTTTGTTTTTCATAGTATTTGTATGAAAAACATAGTTATCATTTGCGTTTTTTTGAAAAAGTGCTATATAACTCAAAAACTATTCAACTCATCAAGTTGAAAATAATTTTCCTAGAAAGTTCATATAAAGGTCTACTTCTGTGATTTTTTTCATATTTTTTAAACTTATGGTTCAAAAGTTAGAGGGGGGGGGGACACATTGTTTTTGACTTTCGGAGCGATTATTTCCTAAAATATTAATATTATCAAAAAATGATTTTAGAAAACCCCTATTCATTTTTAAATACCTATCCAACAATATATCACACGTCAGGGTCAAAATTAAAAAAAAAATCGCTCCCCGCTTTACGTCTGGGGGAGGTACCCTAATAAAAATGTTTTTTTAAATTTTTATTTTTGCACTTTGTCGGCATGATTGATATACATATTGGTACCAAATTTCAGCTTTCTGGTGCTAACGGTCACTGAGATTATCCGCGGACAGACAGACAGACAGACAGACAGACAGACATGGCGAAACTATAAGGGTTCCGTTTTTTGCCATTTGGCTACGGAACCCTAACAATACAAAAAGTTGATTCTATCGACAGGCAAATTTTATAAGATTGTACTGCACTATGGATTGAATCTAGATTTGTTTATCATTTTTAAGGCGATTACACGAGCTAATCGCGAGTTTTATAATTACTAAAAGTATATGATTCACTGCTATAAACAAGACCAGAAAAATATCGACACCTCCATGCAATAACATCGTAATTCTTAATGTAAAAAAAAAAATGCATTTTTTCTGTACTATCATTGTAATTCTATTTTCCCTTTCGTTTCTAAAATAAACCAACGTCAAAGTATTGTAACTAATCCAAAAAATATTTTTTGTCAACAATATAATTGCAACTTGATTTACAATTTATAGAAAGTATTATGAGTAGCTTGTTTATCAAGTACAACAAAATAGTAACATTAGATACAATCTTTGTACATGATAAAATTACGGTTTATGATCATAAAATGTACTGTTACTGCATTGTAAGTTGAGTTACAATGATGTTGCACGGATTTTTACGTTAGTTTTTAGTGCATTACGACAAGTTAAGACGAGTTGCGATGTTCTATTTAGTAGTTTACTGTTTTGTTTTTCACGTAAGTCATGAAAACCCATGAAAACAATTTTTCTTTTACAACTTAAACATACCAATTTATAGTCCGCCTAAACTATATTAAATAGAGCCAGCTTCAAAAATTGTACGGTGTTTTGATTTTGCTTAATTAGGGCCGGTTCACACCAGGACAGACAGCACACTACACTAACAGTTCAACCTGTTTGCTTAATTTTTATAATGTGTTCAGCGGGGTAACCATGACGTCTTACAGCAGGATTGTTTTAACGTCATTCCAGTGTGGAAAAGAGACGGAGCTACAGAGAACGTCTAGCGCCATCTCTTTCTCACTCTGGAATAAGATTAAAACAATCATGCTATAAGACGTCATGGTACGCCACCTGATCGTGACAGTTTAAAAAAGTCAGTAGACTCAATTAAGATCACCAGCGACACTAAGAAAATAAATGCCGAGATCTTGGAAACCAAAACATGAAGTCGGATGTTTCATGAGCGCCATCTATGTTACAAGCTTTACAACCTGAAATGAAACTAAGTTGAGTTTTGAGTTTTTTCCAGTCATGCGTGTAGATTTCATAAAAGTTTAACTTTTAACATAGAGATGGCGTTGAAAATAAAATCAAAGGCTAGACCAACTTAAAAATGGGAGGTTTTTGACTTCGTCTTTAAGATTTTGTTAACAAAATGGTATTTTTTCTCATTGATTTTGGTACTCTATCACAATACTGTCTTATTTGACTCAAAGGTTGACTGGTAGAGAATGCCTTGTGGCATTAAGTCCGCCTATGTACCACTCATGTACATGAAGTTTCAATAAATAAATAAATCAAGCCATTCCCACAAAGATGATAAAAATCTTCATCATCATCATTTCAGCGAAAAGACGTCCACTGCTGGACATAGGCCTCCCCCAAGTGTCGCCACATTGACCGGTCCCTTGCGACTCGCATCCAACGGATTCCCGCAACCTTCACCAGGTCATCGGTCCACCTAGTGGGAGGTCTTCCAACGCATCGTCTTCCGGTTCGCGGTTGTCACTCCAGAACTTTTCGGCCCCATCGGCCATCCGTTCTGCGAGCAATGTGACCTGCCCACTGCCACTTAGGTTTGGCAATTCTTCGTGCTACGTCGGTGACCTTGGTTCTCTTGCGGATGTCTTCATTTCTGATTCGATCACGCAAGGAAACTCCGAGCATAGCCCTCTCCATTGCCCTTTGGGTGACTTTAAGCCTTTTGATAAGGCCCATTGTGAGCGACCACGTTTCGGTCCCGTATGTAATCACTGGCAACACACACTGGTCATAGACTTTCGTCTTGAGACACTGCAGTAAGTTGGACGCGAAGATACCGCGCTGCTTTCCGAACGCTGCCCAGCCGAGTCGGATTCTATTTTTATAAAAATATTCTCAATATTATGTAAAGAAAAGAAGATATAGGTTACTTCTCGCGATAATTGATTTAAAATTGAGGCAAGTGAGTACACATGACTGTACATGTCTCACAAGTTGCTAGTCTTACCACGCGGCCACGGTACCTAGACGAAGTTGTATAGCTGCCTAGTACGTTATGAGCCTAACATACAGACTCCTCATGTTTTTACGATCGCACTTAGCGATCAGACCAATCGCTTGAATATTACTGTACTCTGCAATATAGATCCGCATTCGGACCCACTTTCAGTAATGTGTCGGCTGTACCTAAATTGTAAAACTGACAACATTTGCAACGAGATGGGTTCTTGACAAGATCACATCCCGAGGTCATCTTGGACGTAGAGGTATCCTCTAGAAGCTGTCGAAAGTAGAAAGCACACATCACGCTAGATTTCAGAGCAAACGTATTCTCTTAGCAGTGAGTGGGCTCAAACTGAAGGGACTGGAGGCAAAATTACAACAACCGCACGGGACTATAGTCAACGCTTTATTTTGTACATCAACGCTTGCCGGGGGGGTCGATACGTCATGGACTTTGACCATCACATACCAATACTTCTCAGTGCCTCGGAAAGCATGTTCAGCATTTAGTCGCGGCTGACATTACAACCGTCACATGATACCCACCGTGTTATCCACTTTCTAGTATAGCTCAGGTAGGCTGTACTGGGCTGCGGGACTGTTCGAAAGAGATACCGTGGCCCCGGAACATAAAGGGCGAGGAAAGAACATGGATAGGTTTTAGTTAGTAAAAGTCTGACACTCCCTCCCGCTCCGTCCAGAGTGGGAGAAGTTATTTGATGATTTCCGATAAAAAAGGTAGGCTGTACTCCGTGTAAAATACAGATATTCAACTTCATTCGTTTAGACTCGACGCTGACCCAAGAAAGAAAAAGGCTATGCAGGTGGTGACAGCTGAATATGCAACAGTATCAAAAAATTGAAATCTATTTAGTCCGTCAGTTAGAGCATGGGAAAATAATGGACACGTATGTTTTGTTTTTGTAAATCAATGAATATTGACAAAGAAAGTATTATAATATCTGTGACAAAGATAAAATGGATCAAAACTCGGGAGTAGGGGCTCGTGACGTCACAACTCGCTAAAACATAAGGCGTGACGTATTGAGAATTTTAAAAGCGCCGTATCTTCGTTAATTTTAGTTTATGTTACAAAATAAAAAATACAGTTCCAATATTTGTTGATAACCTAACTGACGGACCAATTAGTTTTTGTCGTCTGCCCTGATGAAAAATTTATATTTGGGTATTGGGGGTACGTTGGCATTAGTGTCTCGTACACTTTGTACATTTTTGATTCAAAAACACCTAATCTTCCGATGCTGTCAGAACTAAACCACACAAACATTTCATTTCATTAAAAAGTATTAGAGAACAGAGTACTCGGTGTAGAAGCGTCTCAGACGATACTGCTCATCCATCATCGCTCTTTTGTAGGTGACGTCCATGTAGGGCGACCATGGTCGTTTTCAGCTGTAAATAAATAATAATCAGATAGTAATTTTGATGGAGGATGGGGAATAATAAAAATAAATGAAATTAATTTATATTTTCATGCTAGTTACATTACTTACATTAAAAAAATAAAACTTAGTTTTTTTCGGTTGTTACTTCCTATTTTTTTTTAAGTGAATGCTTTAGGGTAGCCCGCGTAATTCAAATTTTCTAACGTTTTTGGCAATTTGCAGGCCAGTGCAAGGTTGTATGTTGAAAAAAATATCGTTCGCGACTGTATGACGTATATATGTAGTTACAGAATTTATAATCATCAAAATCTATACTAATATTATAAAACAGAGGAGTTTGTTTGTTTGGTTGAACGCGATTATCTCAGGAACTACCTGCTCGAATTGAAAAATTCTTATTGAGTTGGATAGTCGATTTATCGATAAGGCTATAGGCTATATAACATCACGCTATGACCAATAGGAGCGGAGCAGCAATAAGAAATGTTGCAAGCGGGAAAAAAGCTTCCGTTGAGCAGGCGATGCGTTTCGATATCAAAACTTCACGCGAACGAAGTCGCAGGCAGAAGCATAGTCATCAATACAACCCTTCAAGTTCGAAAAGGTATAGGTATGTATCTGCGTCACATTGTTAAAACCGTTAGATTGTAATATAACTAGCGAGATTGTTATCTGTCGAAATATTGTTAACCTGCTTACAATATGACGCATTATTTTTCGGTAGATTTTATAATCTATCGAAGTGAAACCGTAATATTGTGAAATTTATGCGACGGAACTCAACTCGCGCAGTGTGGAGGGGGGGGGGCCCTATGGTACCACTCCCATGAAAGGATAGTGCACCATTCCTGAGAAAAACCTATTCGTGTAAGCTAACCTCAAAACACTTTATATTTGCCTAAAAAGCGTAGTCGACGGACTATTTCTGTCTCCAGGGTTTAAAGGAACCTAACTTACCTAACGTCGGGGTGCCCCAAGTCCCATTTATGGGGGCAGAGATACTTCCGTCGCATGCATTTCACAATAGGTATTACGGTTTCACTTCGATACATTTTATTCTACCGAAAAATAATACGTTATATTGTAAGCAGTATGTTCGTTTGCCAATCATTCGAGAGTTTACAATGTCGCTAGATAGATTTCAATCTAACGGCTTTACGGTTGGTATTGATGATGTAAGGCGCCGAATTAAAAAAACACGTTTGTATAAAAATGGAAAATACGCAATTACAACCTTGTTTCTGTCATAATTCTTTCATTAAATTTGATCTCATGGTCTCCCATGAAATACGAAGCGTTTTGCGGGCACCGCGCTATGCCACGATCATATCGATTGTCTTCCAACTCTTTTGTCCCGCGAACATTTACTAATGGACTTGGCGACTTGATTAATACACTGCTACTTACCCCCTTTTGTTGTTCCTTAATTAGTAGGTAGGTTCCTATTGCTTCGTTTTGTGGATTTTTGACGAACTTTGAAAAGTCATCCCTTCCGAAGTTGTGTGTCCTAAATATTTGATATCAAAATAAGTGACAACTTCTCAAGTTTATATTGCTACTAGCTGACCCACGCAACTTCGTCTGCGTCACACAAAAGGCCTTTGTTTGATAGATTTAGTTTTTTATCACCGACTTCTGAAGCTAAAGTTGTTTTTCATTTTTTTGTGTGAAGTCGGTTTTATTTTTTGTAAACGAAGTTTTTCATTTTTCACTTTTTAGTGGTTCATATGTGCTTACCCTTTCACAGCGTACCGGCGTGATTTTTTGTTATGAACTGGTGTAAACAATAGACAGACATGAGATTTCAGCAATCCCAGTACATTTGCTATCATTTATTGAGGAATTCCGTTGCCTATCTCTGAAGTTCTTCATCAGATCTGTACCAAATTGAAACGGGATCACTCCGAGAAAGTACTCTTAAAATTTGAAGAGTTTCCTCTACTTTTCCAGGATCCCATCATCAGTATCCTGACTTGATGTTTATGGGACCACCTGGGAAGTATACCCTTTCAAATAATAAAAAAAACAAAATCGGGGAACATTGAATTGAGAGCCTCCTCCTTTTTGAGGTCGTTTAATAACGACGTTATGGTGACTCAAATATGCGGGTAGCCTATAAAAGATTTGGCCGAGTATCGTAAATTTGCGCCTAAGAATTGAAGAGTTCCGTTACTTTGTCATGGATCCCATAATCAGAACCTAACCAAACACTCATCCTACTACCCTTGAAGTACAGTACAGTTCCAATGAAATGAAAAACAGTACATGTCACGGTAATAGGCTTATCCCCAATAAATGGAACTTAACACGGGAGTATTATACACATCTGCGTACCCCCTCAGAGCATACAGGCGTGATGTTCTGTCATGATGTTGCATAAACAATAAACGTCCAAGCGATTGCAGCAATCACTGCAGATTTGGCGTCTAATTTTGAAGAGTTCCATTCATATCTCCGAAGATCAGCATCAGATCTTAACCAAATGGGACCACACGGGAAGCACCAGCTTTCAAATAAAAAAAGAATCATCAAAATCGGTTCACGCAGTCGAAAGTTCTGAGGTAACAAACACGGAAGGAATAAACATTCCCCGTTTTTGCAACAATTTTCATTCATGCTCCGCTCCTATTGGTTGTAGCGTAATGTTAAATATAGCTTATAACCTTTTTCGATAAACGGACTATCCAACACAAACAGTTTTTTTTTAATTTCAGTCAGTAGTTCCTTAGATTAGCGCGTTCAAACAAACAAAGTCTTCAGCTTTATAATATTAGTACTTATAGATGGTATAGATTAGTTATAAAGGTATACATTATTTAGCTAACCACTAACTATACAGACCTAAAATACGTGCTTACTTTATATATAAACGTATAATGTGCGTCAAAAAGTTCGTCCGCATCGTTGTCAACGAGGGAAACACTCAGAAGGCTGCTGGCAACGTTACCAGAATGGATTGCAATGCTTACCTATTCTTTGACCAAAAGAGACAACCAGTCGTTTGGCCATTAAAATAACTTATTTAGTAAAATAATTTAAATAACCTTCTATTAACTATATCCCAACTTACTAAGCGTAATTTTCTATCACAACCTGAAGAATTTTGTCTTAAATAATCCATTGCTCCATGCGTTGGAAAAGTTCGTTGGTTCGACAAAGTAAGTCACGCAATGAATGTTGTTATAGTGTCAGAATTAATGGCATTGCCATTATGTGTTGCCTACGTAATAATGTACTGTCGAACAAACTGTTTGGTTTCCAGTTTAACTCACAAATTACATTGTAAAATGTAAACCAAATAGCTTGTTCGACCGTACATCCCTACCCCGCTGTTTTATTAAAACTAACTTGTCATCACTTCATTGTAATTCTTCGCAACAAATTCGGTAAAGCAATGTGTTTTTTTACTGAAAGAACCTAAGTAAAACGGTGCTGTTCCTACAGCATTACAAAACCAAGTAAGTAATAGTAGATTCAACTTGTTTGTCTTACATTTTCAAGGCACAACCCAGTCACCTTTGTGCCTTACATAAGACTGTATTATGTATTCAGTTTCGCCGGCGCCTTTCCCATAGCGTTTGTGACTCTTTGTGTTACCTTCTGCGGATAATCCTTTAGAAGGTCTAGGCTTTTCTTACGCGTCACGTCGTCATCCTGAGCTCGACTCGGCGACGACACTCAACCGTTCACCTACACACCTTGTTTATTTGTTAGGGTTTAAGATGAGACTCACTTTGACTACCACGTTTTGAAATTTAACGGGTTTATCTATCAGCAAAATTAAACAATTCTTCTGGTATAACCATAATTCACTGAGAAACTATTTACGGCCTGGACATTGGACCTAGAATGATCTTCTTCTTCTTATCCGGTACGCTCTTGACAGAGCGGTCGTAATCGTTAAGTAGCAGTATTGGAAGGGGCAGATATGATGCACTTCACGACATTTCGCCACCGCTGCCTGCTAGAGGTCATCCTGCTGCATTCGTTAACTGAACCTCCAATGGTAAACTTGATCTGGTCAGTCCAACGCGTGGGTGACCTTCCGCGCGGTCTAGTGCCTTCTACTTTCCCTTGGACCACAAGGCGTTCTATGGACTGATTGTCACGCCGGGAAATATGTCCGAAGAAATGATCTAGAAACATGAAATTTTACGCGACAGTGCCTTGTATAACGAAGATGAGCTTTTAGAAAATGTAGCCAAGATTTTTTAAAATATTATACCTGTAGCGGTTAAATACGAAACGAAAGTATGTATGGAAGTCGATAAAAATCCCATTAGGCTACGGCATGTTTTTATGTATATAAGAAAATACAGTAGGAATAAATTATCCATGATAAATAAAACTAAAAACCCGTCATTTCCTCAACGAAATCTCGATAGACCAGCCATAGTGGGCTCAGAGGAAGTAACCTCGTGAACGGAAAATACATTTTTGTGCCGCCCGGATAGGCAGGGGCCCAGGGGATGCTGGAAATACTTCCCTGCCTTTTACGTAGGGAAATGGATCGATCATATTTCATTAGAAGTTTGTATTTTTGATGTAAAATGGAACAGACCTCTTGATGGATAGAAAATTGTTGCGACCACAGACGATTAGGCAATGCTTTTACAGACCAATATCAATGTTACTGTTAGCCTTGTCATCCCACTGCTGGGCAAAGACCTCATGACTTCCATATTTTCGGTCCAGTGCCAACTATTCGTTGGTTTTGGCTTGCTCGTCCCGCCAACTCCTGCGAGGTCTACCGCGTCGCCTTCTGGCTGTGGCATTGTCAATGTTGACAATGTTAAATAGATCTGCATGCAACATGTCTACAAAGGGGTTCGGGCGTTTTGGTCCTTATGACCAATGAACTTGAATCGTACATCTATGGATAGGTCTTTTCGACGATAGGATAGGATTTGTTGTCCAATTCGAGATATCAGCTTATAAAATATGTTTTCAGTATCCAAAAATCAATAAAATACGTATTGTGTAGTGATTAATAAGCTGGAATGTTTAGTTTGACTTAGTTTAGTTTTTTTTAGGAGGTCGAGGCTAAATAATACCAGCCGCTCGGGTCGATCTTTGGGTTAAGCCGTGCTTACCTAGGTTGGTCTGTGGATGGATGACCACCCTTTCATACCGAGTTTCCTCCTTGCCTCGGAAAGCACGTTAAGCTGTTGGTGCCGGCCGTTATTAGTTGATCTTTGACAGTCGTTACAGGTAGTCAGTGGTCCAAAAAGTCTGACAACCAGTCTTACCAAGGGGTATCGTAGTACCCAGTACCACCACGTTAGTGTTCCACGCGCGCCTTATAAAGATATCATCAAAAAGGAAGGGGTTCGCAAGGGCCGATGCCTGCCGGGGCTGCGGGAAAGAGATACCGCGGCCCTGGTACACAAAAGACTAAGAAGGATCATGAATGGGTTTTAGTCAGTAAAAGTCTGATACTCCCTTCCGCTTGGGGGAGTCATTTGATTACACATCCGAAACCAAAAAAAATGTCTACATATTTTATGTACCATAAAACACTGGAGAGATCTAACTTTTCATTTAAGATCTAAATCATTAATATCCAAGATCTTCAAGATTAAAGTATTTTTGATACATTTTTTAAACTACTGAACCAGTAATTTAAAAAAAAAAAACAAAAACACTTTATCATACTTCATCGATTTAATCAAAAAATGATTTAATATTCAAGGTACCCGTACTCCGATCGGACATAATATCAGGTCAAGCACCATACCTATTTGTGCTCTATGAGAATATAACTTTCTAACGATATACTACTTACAGCTATTGGGTCCAGGACCATAGTCCATACATTTGTGCCCATAGTCCTTTTCGGTTTCAGGTCAGTTTCCTCACGATCGAGTGAGTGAAATTGTTTGTAGTTAAATGTTTGCTAATTAGGCTTGTTAAGTTCAATGATTTAGTGATAAGGTTAAGGCAGAGGTGTGCTTCATAATACACCCACATTTTGTCAGTTATGTTCAAGTCCCATGTTTTATGAGGCGATCCCTTTGCCATTAGCCGGTCTCAAATCAATACTCCTTGGTTGCTACTAAGAAATAGCGTAGACAACAAAAAAAATCTAATAAGTCCGTAGGTTACATTTTCAAAAAATATTTGACCCGTATTTTTTCTTTTGTTACGTAAACCAAAATAATTGACGAAGATACGACGCTTTTAAAATTCTCAATACACCACGCCTTGGTAATATCTTTAGTACGTTTCGACATCATGAGTCCCCCCCACTCCTGAGTTTTGATGCGTTTTTTTCTTTGTAAATTTTCATTGATTAAAAAAAAAACAAAAAGTACTTGTCCATTATTTTACAATTCGCTAACTGACAGACTAAATAGATTGCAGTTTTTTGATAGGTACTGACGCCATGCCTAATCCTAATGGAAAAATCTCATAACACTTTTCCCAATCTGGGAATTGAATCCAGAGCCTCATGGTTAGCACCCGCGCTATTTACAGACTACCGGAACTATGGCCATTGATGACATTGACAGATTATAGTGGAGCAGAATACCAATTGTTACAATAGTCTTTCTATGGCGTTTCAATGGCACTACAGTCGTAAGTCAATGACCATAAAAAAATGTAGAATACCAAATGTCAATGATTAACCTATTGAGACACTACTGACACACTACCAACACACTATTGACAAGTTGGTTATTTTACAGAATTGGGCCCCTGTAGACCAACAAGGCAACGAAATATAAAATCAGCTTGAATGTAAGCCTCCATCCCGTCTCACACTCGCGCCAAAACCCAGACGTCTGAGATAAAAGCGACAACGTAATAAAATTGTCTGTCTGTCCGCGACACTTTTATTCTTTTATTATCATAATAATATTACGGAAACTGAAACAATTGTACTTCTTTTCTTAGTAAATACTTGACCTTCTACATTTATGGTCTACGATACGTATAGGCTTTTTGTGTCTGAGTGACTGTGTGTTCTGTAAACTCAATCGGATTTCGATACGGTTTTAAGTGATTTTAAGCTAGAAAGACTTTTCGATATTAGGTAGATTTCCTTTTTTTGAAAAAAAAAAAATCTACCTATTGGTCTCTCACCTACGGGGATATATATGAATACGTATGTATATGGGTGACAAGCCAAATTTAGCCACACTCTACAGGTCGCAATTATGAACCGATTGCTTTCAAACTTGGCCAAAAAATCGAAACGGTCAAAACTTAGGCTAAGTTCGTGAATGGGCGGAATTCGTCCATGGGGGGCGGCGGGGGGCCGGTTTTTCTAAAATCAGTTTTTTGACCATAACTTTTTTCTTATGGAAAATTTTTGAACCGTTTCTCATTTTTATCATTCTGAGTACGAATACGGACATCTTTAAATTAAAACTTTTTTGATTCAACCCCTAAATTGGGGAGGGGGTTGAAAATTCCAAATTGTTTGCAAAAAAAAATCATATCTCCGAAACAGTAAACATTTTCACCATGGCAAATATTTTTTTTTGAAAGCAAATTGTTTACTTTACAATTGTTACCTTCAAAGTTTAGCGATAAAACTTACAGTTTTCGAAATAAAAAATTATAACTAAACATTTGAGGGCGTTTCCATGATAAACTCTTATGAGAGAATTTAAAAAGGGTAAACTTTCCATTACAGGACAACGATTTTGAAATCATATTTTTTTTTGTAGATTGTAGGTACACATAAGTACAACTCTTTATACAAATTTTCAATAGTTGGACGCTCCAGCACCTTCTTCGAAATCTACCTCCTCCTGCGGCTTGCCGGAGGGATTTTTTCTTCTAGTTGTTGGAACTGTGTAAAACAGAGGCGGATCGCAAGTACCTAGACAACGAAATTGAACGTATGGTAAGTACATAGTACATACATTACTCATGATAATAGGTGTCTATACAATGTCCCTGCATTCTTCGAATGTAAAGGGTGTACCGTAATTAATGAATAAGCCTGTATAGCTGCGCGTGGGGGACCCCAAGCCCTACAATATGAAAAATTGACAAACCCCGGGCTCGATGGGCATTATCCATTAACAAATTACACTACACGCTATATAATACTTGTCCTTTAACTGTTATTTTTATTCGGAAACCCATTCCCTAAATCGCCTTAAATTTGATTAGATAGGCTTAACGTTAAATTAATATCCTAGACAAACCCGTATATTTCTGCTAGTTATGCCTAAAACAAATACGGCTACACACACCTCTTTACCGTCTAGTGTGTCTTCAGTCTCTCATTAAAATTAAACTTTGTTAGACTTATAAATTATTTTGTACGGTTCTATTTGATCTGTATTAATGCTGCGCGTAAGGATACTGATTAGATTTCGGCAGGTTATGTGTTTTCATTACTCTGCTCTCAAACCTGTGAAAGAAAATAGTGAAAGGAAATCAGCATGTCCTACTTCCGAAAATTGGAAGAAGTGGTAGTTTATAGCTGACTCCCTCTTAATGAGAGGAACTCAGCACTGGAGGTATTATAGGCTGAAACTAAATAGGTATCGGTACCGAAGTGTTGTCATTAGGGGATTACAGAAGCTCTGTCTTTTCTCTTTGGGATAGCCTCGCAAATATTGTGGTGCTTCTGGTATTTTGTTAACAGCGGTAATTAGTAACCTCCCTACTCCAGTTAGTGTGCTTCTTTTTTCATTATCATCGCCATAATATCAGTAGACAGTCGACAGCTGGAAATAGGCATCATCCGAGCGTCACTTTATTTCCCGGTATCATGCGAAAAACAACGGATTTCCATGGCTTCACCGGGTCTTGGGGTTGGCCTCAGTTTTGTGTTTTTTTGCCGTTAATCAATACTTCTGAAAAGAGAAAAGTTACTGTATAAATCATAAACAAAAAAAGTGTGAGTATCTAAATTATACTGGAAGTAAATTGTCACTAAAAACATAACCTCAACGGAACCTCATACATTTTCCAGTCTTCAAAATCTAACTGCCAAAAAGCCTCACGACGATTTGTAAAACACGGTGCCAGCAGAGCCGTGGCAATCAGTCAATGTAACCACAAAGTGGGTGCATAGTCGGGGCTCATTAATCACTGGCCACCTATGACGGTACAGTCACGGGAAGAAATATGTATGTGGGATGAATGGGAAGGTTTTATATTTTCTCCTTTCTGGGAGTTTGGTTTTTATTCTTATTCTTTACTAGCTTCTGCCCGCGACTTCGTTCGCGGATCCTGTTGCTTTTGCCAGCGACACCGGGTTCGCCAAAATCGAAGATCTGAAACGTCTGATTCTAAGAGCCCGGGGACGGGAAAATAACGGATCTTTCCCACCTGAGCAACACATACCGTTTGTTTCTTTTTGCCATTTAACAGCTTCACAAAAAGTAAAATTTTGAACCATACCTCCGATGGCGGTATATGTGGCGTATTCAATCATAGGAGTATACGTAAATGAACTCCGTTTCTAATCAACCCAAGGAAGGTCGTCATGCGCTATATCTTGAGACACCCGATTCTTCAGATGTTATCGACATTCTGTTCAGAGAATGTCGAAGTCTTCGCGCTCTTCTTCTGTCTCTTCATGCCGTACTCCATCCAGCAATTCTTTCTCTCTCACTTTCTAACAGATTATGAATATTTTGTTGTGTGCGTGTTCGGCACTTTTCTTCTGTCTCTTCATGCCAAAAACACTCAAATAACATAAGCTCGAAGACATATGTATTCGATAAAATAAAATAATAAATGGGAGTTTTGGCCAGTAGAGTCAAATTTTCAATGATATACCATCGTCATCGAAAATCGAAAATCAGTCCTAAAACTGTTACCGCCTTAACCGCGTGGAGGTACTCCCAGTTTTTGTTATTTTATAATTATACAGTGAAATTAGTGATAGTTTTGCAATAATTTTCACATCAGATTTTTATCTGATCTTCGATTTTTTATAAGTCAACAGGAAATGCCCATCAGACCGAACAACTTTTGCTAAGACGTCATCATTCCTATGTGTTATGGTGTAGCTTGGGCTCTTGGAGTTCCACAACAGGTGTTCCAGATCTTCGATTTTTATAAGTCAACAGAGAGTGCTCATCACATTGAACAACTTTTGCTAAGACGTCATTCCTATATGTGTTATGGTGTAGCTGGGCTATGGGAGTTCCACGACAGGTGTCCCAGATCTTCGATTTTTATAAGTCAACAGAGAGTGCTCATCAGATTGAACAACTTTTGCTAAGACGTCATTCCTATATGTGTTATGGTGTAGCTGGGCTATTGGAGTTCCACGACAGGTGTCCCAGATCTTCGATTTTTATAAGTCAACAGAGAGTGTTCATCAGATTGAACAACTTTTGCTAAGACGTCATTCCTATATGTGTTATGGTATAACTGGGCTCTTGGAGTTCCACATCAGGTGTTCCAGATCTTCAAATTTATTCTCTCAGCAGAAAATGCTCATCACGTGAAACAATTTTTGCTATGGTGTCATATTTGTATCTCTTATAGTTTAGCTGGTCTATTGCGGTTCTACATCATGTGTTCAGGTTTCCAAGATAAATTATAGCCTATATGTTGCCCAGACATAATACCTATATAACAAAAAAAAAATCATTCAAATCCGTCCAGTACTTCCGAAGATTAGCGTGTACAAACAAACAGACAAACAGACAAACAGATAAACAGACACTTTTTTGTTGTATAGGTATTATGTCTGGGCAACATATAGGCTATAATTTATCTTGGAAACCTGAACACCTGATGTAGAACCGCAATAGACCAGCTAAACTATAAGAGATACAAATATGCCACCATAGCAAAAATTGTTTCACGTGATGAGCATTTTCTGCTGAGAGAATAAATTTGAAGATCTGGAGCACCTGATGTGGAACTCCAAGAGCCCAGCTACACCATAACACATATAGGAATGACGACTTAGCAAAAGTTGTTCAATCTGATGAGCACTCCCTGATGACTTATAAAAATCGAAGATCTGGGACACCTGTCGTGGAACTCCAATAGCCCAGCTACACCATAACACATATAGGAATGACGTCTTAGCAAAAGTTGTTCAATCTGATAAGCCCTCTCTGTTGACTTATAAAAATCGAAGATCTGGGACACCTGTCGTGGAACTCCAATAGCCCAGCTACACCATAACGCATATAGGAATGACGTCTTAGCAAAAAATGTTCAATTTGATGAGCACTCTCTGTTAATTTATAAAAATCGAAGATCTGGAACACCTGTTGTGGAACTACAAGAGCCCAGCTACACCATAACACATAGGAATGATGACGTCTTAGCAAAAGTTGTTCGGTCTGATGGGCATTTCCTGTTGACTTATAAAAAAACGAAGATCAGAAACATCTGATGTGAAAATTATTGCAAAGCTATCACTAATTTCACTGTATAATTATAAAATGACAAAAACTGGGAGTACCTCCACGCGGTTAAGGAGGTAACAGTTTAGGACTGATTTTCGATTTTCGATGACGATGGTAAATCATTGAAAATTTGACTCTACTGGCCAAAACTCCCATTTATTATTTTATTTTATCGAATAAATATGTCTTCGAGCTTATGTTATTTGAGTGTTTTTGGCATGAAGAGACAGAAGAAGAGCGCGAAGACTTCGACATTCTCTGAACAGAATGTCGATAACATCTGAAGCATCGGGTGTCTCAAGATATAGCCGTAGGGCATGATGACCTTCCTTGGGTTGATAAGAAACGGAGTTCATTTACGTATACTCCTATGATTGAATACGCCACATATTCCGCCATCGGAGGTATGGTTCAAAACTTTACTTTTTGTGAAGCTGTTAAATGGCAAAAAGAAACAAACGGTATGTGTTGCTCAGGTGGGAAAGATCCATTATTTTCCCGTCCCCGGGCTCTTAGAATTAGACGTTTCAGATCTTCGATTTTGACGAACCCGGTGTCGCTGGCAAAAGCAATAGGATCCGCGTACGAAGTCGCGGGCAGAAGCTGGTACCTAATATGATATAACGATAGCTGTTTTTATTTTAGAACTCATTCTAAGAAGAAATAAGTCTTATGTCAAATTGCAACCTCGAAATAATCGCTTTTGAATTTTACTAAGTGTACACATATTAGTGGTTGTGACTGTACATTCGACGCCATTGTACTTTGGCGCCGACTCTGAATACAGAAGCGCCATAATGCGTTATGCGACAGGTAACGAATCTCGACATTATACCACGGATTTTTACATTATACAAATGTTGGATGAATTTTTGGGAGAGTTGGATATTATGTTTTTTTTTTGTTGGTTTTAAATTCGATAGGTTACAGTATATGAGTGACATGAATAGTGTAATACGACATTAAGAAAATTAATTATTAGTTATTTCAGTTCCCTGTTCAATATCTGGTACGCCATAAATTTTAATTTTTGTATTAAGTAAAATACTACGGTGTTAGAAATGATAGGTAACAGACTAAACCGCTGCTTCAAACAAAAAACTAGCATCGTAACAATAAATTCTTCACTGTCCATCCAGATGGGGTGTCTCGAGGAACGTTTATTTTTCCACTAAATCCTTCAAACAGTGTTCAATACCCAACAATTATGAGCCATAACGCAGAGGCATGAGTGACGGCGCACACTTGCGTTTCTTGTCACGGCGCTCGCCTAAATCGCGTCATTCTGCGCGCGTGTGGCGTCGGTCCAAATCCGATACTCGTCATTGTCTTTAAACTTACGATATATCGGCTGAGTGTGATTCACTTTAGTTTTTCTGGGAAAATGGTTTGTTTTGGTCGGTGTCCCGTTTACGTCGGAGATATTTTTCTTTATCGCGTATTATTGGGGGTCGGTTAAAGGTTTTTCGTGTTTGAAGAAAACTTCTTGACCTTGGACTTCATAAAAGACAAGAGTTCAACAAAAGTGTAATGGAAAGTATAATGAAGAGTTTGTTTGTTTGAATGCGAATCTCTAGAACCATCAATCGGATTTTTGGCATTTGATAGGCCTAGGATAATTTTGAGCAAGGATAGGTTTTCACATCACGGTACAACTCTCAGGACTCAACTTTACTGCGTGGCACAGCTAGTACAGACAGAAATTTAGGCCATTTTCTCATAGAATAGAGTTAGTGGAAAACTATAGAACGCCAACTGCTATAATCCTTACATAATCATAAAAGTCACGCTAAAATGAATGGTCAGCTGCTTCAGTCAAAATCTATATTATCTGAGTTAGTTTTAGTTACTGGTAGGGCTTACCCATTGTTTCTGTGTTACAGTAACCGAGTTTAAAAAGTAGTTAGTTGCGTGAATAGATGAGCAATCCTTCTAACAAGTCTAGCAAAACATGTGAGCTAGTTATTCACACAAACGACTATTTGATACAACCACATGAAAGACTACTTACACTCACAACTCCACTCAACCCAACATAATCATGAACTTTACAAAAAAAAACGTTTTCATAAAACATCAGCTTTGCAAAACTTGTTCAAAAAACACGGGCCATGTGCGGTCGACATGTTGTTAGGACAGTTTCTTGGCACGAGAGGGTTTAATTACAATCTGGCCGGCCACTTGGGACCACAAACATCCTGGACACATATAGGACACTTGCCAACCGCTTGGCAGAAAAAAAGAAACGTAAAATTGTCCCCGTAATTGCGATGTGAATTTGTGAATGGAACGCTTTGTGGTATTCGCCTTTTTAGTGGGATGAATTGGCAAGCTGAACGTTGGGTTGGAATGGAAGTGCCTTTTGTTGGGCAGGTTATATAATAGTACATACAGGAAGGACATTTTGTAGAAGATGGATCAATTTACTGATTAAAATCTCTTTTAGAAATTAGGGTTTTAAATACTACCGATATTATTCATTATCGGTCGAAAAAATGTATAGTTTTAGAAAGGATACAGGCTACACAAACTCAGCTATGGTAGCAGGTGACCGCCTGCTACAATAACTGAGTTTGTGTAGCCTCAACTTTATACGTAGTGGAACCTTTTCCGTTACGAATTTTAAGCTAGTAGAGGGAAATAAGTTGAAGACTTGCTCAAGAGAATCTTAGGAAGATTCTGTGAGTATACGAATAATTAACAAAGTATACACATAGCTCAAACTCGAAACTAAGCCTATAAAACAATGTTCATTAATTCAAAATTATAAGAATCAACAACAAACTGATGCAACGCCCCCGGCTCCTTTCAAAACTGAATTATCAACCGAATTCCTAACCTCCAACATGAAACCCACCCTACCATTTTCACGTAAAGTCGTTTATCGTTTAGCAGAACGAACAACTTTTGAAATAGGATTTTCCCGGCTATAAGTCTTTGTTTCGTAAATTCGTACAACGTTAAGGACAGACAACTCACGTACCGTCGTCACATGTATGTGTACACTGTACATACTCGCGACTAAATTGTACTTTTATGAATGTTATATTTTGTTCGCTGGCTCCTAGACTATGTTCAAAGGATTATTAAGAGCCTTAATTTGGATGTCGCGTGTGCATGGCTTTGAATGGCAGTGGACGAAACTGTGTTTTGTGCGCTTAGAGAGCAAAATGGCGAGGATTTTGGACGTAGATTTTGGGAAAATGTTGGATTTGTGAGGTAGCAACCATGTTGGGGTTTGCAGCATTTTGGTTGAGATAAGGAATTAATTAATATGTGGTTTTGGAGTATAAATGTGCAACATAGATCTATTACTACTAGTATAGAATTATTCTTGGTTCTAGTAGAACATTTTTTTTGTTTATTTTAATATAATATATTATTAACTTGGTTCTCTTCAAACTTTTTACGGTAATCACTTTTGTAATGTTGAGAGCCACAGAGCATTTATAGGTTCTGTGCTTTAACTGAACTCTTTTTATTACACTTACACGTCTTTTTATTATACAAGCAATTTAAGATTTTTTTGTGTAGATTTAACATTTTTTAACATTGAGGTAGATTTCCTTTTTTTTGAAAAAAAAAAATCTACCTGTTGGTCTCTCACCTACGGGGATATTTAAGAATACGTATGTATATGGGTGACAAGCAAAATTTAGCCACACTCTACAGGTCGCAATTATGAACCGATTGCTTTCAAACTTGGCCAAAAAATCGAAACGGTCAAAACTTAGGCTAAGTTCGTGAATGGGCGGAATTCGTCCATGGGGAGCGGCGGGGGGGCGGTTTTTCTAAAATCAGTTTTTCGGCCATAACTTTTTTCCTATGGAAAATTTTTGAACCGTTTCTCATTTTTATCATTCTGAGTACATACGGACATCTTTAAATTAAAACTATTTTGATACAACCCCTAAATTAGGGAGGGGGTTGAAAATTCCAAATTTTTTGCAAAAAAAATCATATCTCCGAAACAGTAAACATTTTGAGAGTCGCAAATATTTTTTTTTGAAAGCAAATTGTTTACTTTACAATTGTTACCTTCAAAGTTCAGCGATAAAACTTATAGTTTTCGAAATAAAAAATTATAACTAAACATTTGAGGGCGTTTCCATGCTTAACTCTGATGAGAGAATTTAAAAAGGGTAAACTTTCCATTACAGGACAACGATTTTGAAATCAATTTTTTTTTGTAGATTGTACACATAAGTACAACTCTTTATACAAATTTTCAATAGTCGGACGCTCCAGCACCTTCTTCGAAATCTACCTCCTCCTGCGGCTTGCCGGAGGGATTTTTTTTTGTTGTTTTTACTTTATTATTGTTATTTGTTGTGTGCCAAATAAATATCTTTTCTTTCCTTTCTTTCAAAGGTAATATTCCAAAAATCAACATAAATACTTTACTTTCGTTAGGTTTAGCCAGAGACATAAGTAAAGATACTATTTTCAGAGGAAATATTACGGAGAATCTGTGATTCAAAAATCAAAATCAAAATCAAAATCAAAGCATTTATTTCAAGTAGGCCAGTTACAGGCACTTTTGAATTGTCGAAACAAAAATGAACATTTAAAGTAGCTACAGTCCCAGTCACAAGACATAAAAACTGTGAAAGTACTGTAGTTGCCCATTCCCTAGCGTAGATCTCTATGGAGAAGAACGGGCAAGAAACTCCATGGACACTCTTTTAAATCAAAATATTGTTACAAAATCTTGGTTACATCATTCATGTTGAGATGGTATATTATGTGAGAACAATGTAGCAAGATGTGCACGTTAAAAGTGTCCATAGCAAAACAAAAATAAAATACAACTCAAAAACAAAATAATTCAAATAAACCATGGCGACTAAGAGACTATGACCAGTCACAACTGACAGCGCCCGTTCACGAACATGACGCATGGATCAGCACCATTCAGCTCAACCATTTTGAAGGGAACTAAATGGTCCGACACACGCGCCACCATCAGCGAGACATTTGAGAGAGCATGACATACTCTCAACCGCCAGGGCACATTCAAGTCAAGAACTGCCGTAGGTTTCCAGTGAATGATAGCTTTACTAGTACATAGTACTCACACAATATAGGCTATGCGATTATATAATACTAACATTGAATCTATACAATGCAAAGATAAGTTTGTACAATCTTCAGCAGCTCCAACAATACCATTTAATGCTATCAATTTTTGCGCCCCTGTCCATGTGGAGCAGGACCAGCATTAAGCCAAGCATTTTTATCAGCGATATAATCGCTCAACTTGTAATATGCTTGTTTACATAGTGTGCGTTTAACGCATGTTTTAAATTTCGTCTCATTCAGTTCAAGAATACTTTGTGGAATTTTATTATAGCATCTCAAACAGTACCCCATGAAAGATGAGTCTACTTTAGCGAGTCTAAAGCCTGGCTGAACTAGTTGGTCCCTATTTCTAGTACTGTAATTGTGTCTGTCACCTCTTTTACCAAAAAGATGCAGATTTTTTCTGACGTACATTATATTTTCGTAGATGTATTGGCAATGAACCGTCATGATGCCAATATCCTTAAATAGTTCCCTTAGAGAATCGCGCCTACGAAGATTATATATGGCTCTGATGGCTCTTTTCTGCAGAATAAATATAGACTCAACATCAGCAGCCCGTCCCCATAGCAAAATACCGTAAGACATTATACTATGGAAGTAACTAAAATAGACCAGTCTAGCGGTATCTACATCAGTGAATTGACGGATTTTTCTAATGGCATATGCTGCTGAACTTAAGCGCCCCGCAAGCGATGTTAAATGAGAACCCCATTGTAGCCTTGAATCAAGCGTAAGCCCCAGGAAAACAGTTTTATCTACGAATTCGAGTTTCTCTTTATTCAATATTATCTCACAATCACTACTTTTAACATTCGGTAATGAAAATCTTATGCATTTAGTTTTCTTTTCATTCAATACCAAATTGTTTGCTGTGAACCAATTTTGGACCTGAAGTAGGGCATTATTCACTTCATCTAGATTTTGGGCCCGTCTATTTATCTTAAAAATTAGGGAAGTGTCATCAGCAAATAGCACCATATTTTGTGGTTGGTTTTTCAATAAATAGGGTAGATCATTTATATAGACTAGAAAAAGGAAAGGACCCAATATTGAGCCTTGCGGAACCCCCATTTTTACTTTCAAACCCTGTGAATTGACACCATTTATTTGAACATGTTGTTTTCTATCACTCAAATAAGATTTTACCAGGCTAAGTGCAAGTTTACCTAGTCCGTAATGCTCCAGTTTCAAAAGTAATGTGTCGTGATTTACGCAGTCAAAAGCTTTGGAGAGGTCACAGAAAATTCCTATTGCGTCTTGGGACTCTTCCCACGCAGCAAAAACGTTCTTTAATAAGGTTACACCGGCGTCAGTTGTACAACGTCCCTTGGTGAAACCATACTGTTGATCATGTAAGATTCTGTTGGTGTTAAAATGATAGAGCATTTGATTAAGCATTACCTTTTCAAAAACCTTGCTAAAAACTGGTAACACGGATACAGGTCTATAATTATTGGCATCTTTACTGTCCCCGGATTTGAAAAGAGGTATGACTTTACTGTATTTCATTAAATCAGGGAACACTCCTTGGTCTACACATGAATTAAAAATTAAAGCTAAGTACGGGGCTATGGTCTCAAGTATAGATGTACAAACTTTGATAGACATTCCCCATAGATCTTCGGTCAGTTTGATTTTAATTTGCCGGAAAGCTTTAATAACTGTCATAGGGTTAATGTGTTTAAATTTAAATTCAGCCAGGCAGCCAGATACATTTGCCTTTAATAAGCCAATTGAGATTTCAGGTGAGGAATTAAGGGCCTCCGTAGTTTTTATTGGTATATCGGTAAAGAAATTTACAAATTCTTGAGCTACTTCCTGATTAGAGCTTATAGGACCACATTCTGTATCTAATGTATAGCTATTTTTACGTATTTTCTTTCTGTTAGTCTCGTTATTTATGACTTTCCAAACGGTCTTTATTTTATTTTCTGCTGTTTTGATCTTGTTGCTAATGTGCAGGGCTTTAGCAACCTTGCAAGTATTTCTAAAAATCTTTGAATACTTAGCAACATACTTGCTAAAAGTTTCTGTGTTTATAAAAGTCTTAAGGCTGTAAAGCTCAAATAGTCTTTCCCTACTTTTTCTGATACCTCTAGTTGCCCAATCACTAAATATAAATTTAGGGCTAATACTCTTTGTCTTCTTTTCAAAAGTTTTGTTGAATTCCGTGTGAACTAATGAAAAGAAACGGTCATACAATTGATTTATATTAATATCCTCTTGGCTCATTTCACATAACTTGTTCTGTAGGGAAATATTAAACCTATTTAATTTGCAAGAAGTTATAGGTCTAAATTTAATCTGAACATTTTGTATTGGAGTTTTACACCTAAAAGTTACAGTTTGTCCGCTATGGTCAGACGGCAAACAATTCACTATGGCTTTATCTAAATAATCACAATTGCAGAAAACATTATCTATACAAGTAGCAGAAGATGATGTTACTCTAGTAGGTTCTATAAAAGTGTTGGACAAATCAAATGACTTAAAAAGATTTAATAACCGACTGCTATTTGGATTCTCTTCTAAAATATTGATATTGAAATCACCACAAATAATTGTAGACTTATTACTGGCTGCAAGTTTTGCCAGGACATCTTCCATTATTGATTCGAATAAGGAAAAGTTTTGATAGTTTGGGGGTCTGTACACACACACAACTACATGCTTATCTAGCTCAACACAGGACAGTTCGACGCAATGTTCAACCGAGAGACCTACTATGTCATTACGTTGCTTATATTTAAAACTATTTTTTATTAATATTAGGGAACCTCCACGAAGCATAGTTTTACGGTTAAAGCAGCTACCCACCATATAGTTCTCATAATTAATAAGCATTTGGTAATCCTTTAGCCAATGTTCAGTAAAACAAATAATGTCAAACTTACTACTTTCTAAAAACAATTCAATTTCTAATAATTTGGAAGAAATGCCTTGGATATTTTGGTGGAATAATTTTAAGGTGTTCTGCTGAGGCCCTTTTTTACTAACTAGTTGAGTGCAAGAAGATACCTTGCTGTTGGTAGGATTAACAATAATATTGTTAATGGCACCTTCCGTTGTCTCACCTTCTAGTTTAAATTAATATATGGAGTGAGGCCGGAGACTCCCGTGCCATCCTCTGACAACAAGACCCTATCACTAATAAACCCTAATTGAGAATTTTCCACGGTGACAGATGGATCCTCTCCAGTACAATGTGTGTAAACATTTATAGCACTAGTGCTATATTCATTCGTGCCAGTCACCTGAACATTAGTAGAATTACTAATTGTCGATGTATTAATAATATAACTAAACTTAGACATACTATTTATGTCTGTGTGAATACTATAAGATAATAGCCGAGCTATTTTGTGTCTACATACAATAGGTAGATACACCTTACCCCGTGTCGACTTTAGTTTACCAACAATAGTGTTGATATCCAGATTCGTATCACAATTAGAGCTTATATTGAAATGTCTTAGCTTTCAACGGATGAAGGGCTAACCAAACACCAAGCCCATAA
The DNA here is from genome assembly GCA_950022955.1 of Xestia ashworthii. Taxonomy (NCBI): domain Eukaryota; kingdom Metazoa; phylum Arthropoda; class Insecta; order Lepidoptera; family Noctuidae; genus Xestia; species Xestia ashworthii. The sequence continues at coordinate 22,711,391 of OX465558.1, read as the reverse complement.
CTCAAGCATGTTCTCCAAGATCTAAACCCGTACTATAAACTTGAATTGAATTGGATCACTAAACTGCATTCTGGGTGAAGTGCAAAAGGCGTTGCTGTGTTGGTATCAGCGCGCGCACTCAACATGCAAAGTACGCGTCGCCTTGAGAGAGCGTCGCTAGTGATGTGACATGAGAGTGAGCGGGATAATACATTATACTAGAATCAGCACATGCCCGGCATTTTTTTATTTTATTTCGGAAGGGTAGCTATCAAATGACCACTCTCGCTCTGGGCGGAGCAGAAGGGAGTGTCACACTTGTACTGACTAAAACCCATCCATTTTTCTTTCTTTTTTTTATTACAAAATGGGCCTACTCTTGATCTCGGTCACACCTGATGGAAAGCGATGGATGAGGTCTATGATAGAACGAGCGTGCCCAGAAGATGCCTGTTCACTCGTCCTTTGAAGGCGGGTTAAATGTGAAAATGGGAACGCAGATACAAACAGAGAGTTCCTTCGTAGCCGTTTGCGTTCCAGGGCCACGGTATCTCTTTCAAACAGTCCCGCAGCCCCAGTAGGCATTATTGGGGACACGGCATTCCCAGCATTCACTCAACTATGTTGGAGTCAGTTTCCAGTCTAACTGGATGCATCTGAATATCAATACTTTCCATGGAACGACTGCTTATCTGACTTCCACAACTCAGTTACTAGGTAAAATCCCTTGGTAAGATTGGTTGTTAGACTTTCGGCCCACTTCTTCTTCATCTTTATCGTGTGGTTAGTGCACAACCTGTTGTCAGAGTTTTATGCCGCCCATGGGCTATTGACTCACGGGTGTGATATGTGACGACTGTCAAAGATCTAGAAATGGCAGCCGAGAACATCGGCTTAACGTGTTTCTAACTTTGGCAAGCGAAACTTAATCAAAATCAATGTGTAGCTGTTATCATAAGCCACAAGCCAGCTCTCCAAAATACTTCCCACGCATTTTCTTGGATTTTTGAAGTGAAACTTCTTTAGGCGCGTCGAGCATTTTTTGAGTGAATAAAAATCATGGAACTCGTGTGACCGTCACGTACACTTTTTGTAGCACTCATAGCCGGTGCTGTACGGCGTAGACGTAGCTGATCGGCTACGAGTTTTCACTTCTATCGGCAGTCCCCAAAACTGCCCCGCAAGTTTTTCTTAATAAAAATAACACATTCAGTCTCTTTCTTTCCCACTTTTACCTCGACATGTCCCATCTCTATCCTCCTTAACATATTAGGGATCGTTCTCTACAGACGCAACACTACTCGGGATTTTTCCACACCGCCTTGTGTTTGTGCAACTTAAACTGATTTACAAATAAATTGAAACATTACGACTTGTAAATTTCGACGCTCCGCTCTATATGTAAGTTGGAAAAGCAATTTGCTTTTGAAACAGTTTGAAGATGGATGAAAAGTGACAATATTAAGATGTTTAGACGTTGAAGATACGGCTTCATGTAGACGTTGATGTTTAGGGAGTTCAAAAAAATTAAAATACATTTTAAACAGCCTCGTTGATCTAGTGGTGGCAAGCGTGAGTGCTGAGCATAAGGTCCTGGGTTGGATTTCCAGGTCGAGCAAAGTGTTATTGGGTTTTTCCATCAGGAACTTTTTTTCTGCCACGGAGTCTAGATTTGTGCGCATCATCATCATCAGCATCAGTTCCCACTGCTGGGACACGGCCTCCTCTCAATGAGAGGGAATGGGCTACAATCTAACATGCGGGCCCAGTGCGGGTTGGTAGATGTCACATGTCTTCGAATTTTCGAATTTTTGGTTCTATGACATGCCGGTTTCCTCACTATGTTTTCCTTCACCATTTTGAGAGCAGCGGTGATGAAATAAATTACACTAAGTAATGCGCCTGTCTGTGTACGAACCCACGACTTACTGTTCGTAAGTCGGGGCCGCCACCACTGGGCCACCGCTGCTCCCCATTTGTGCGCGGTTGATGGCTATAGCCTTTTTTTTACGGATGGGAAATTCATCAAATAACTTCTCCCACTCCGGGCGGAGCTCTGCCCAACCGTTTGAGGATTACAGGTGTAATGTTATGTTATGTAATATAATCCAGTGTTGTTGAAAATGGTTATTTGGACTGGCTTGGAAGGTTATGCCACAGAGTGTCAGTTTGATATGAGACTAAACCTAAACAGTACCTACTGTAAAGTTCATAAGAAAATGAAAGGGTCTAAAATCAGTCACTTTTCTACAAGTATTCATCAGAATTTAAATTCTAGGACGCGTGGCATTAAGTGCCTTAGTATCACAAATGTTTCCAGGAACTGATTTTCACTCTATAAGAAGGACCTAAGCGGCTCTTCCTAATTATGTCTAGATAAACAAAAAGACTAATTTCTGCTCTTAATCATACATTACATACACCAGCCATCTTGGCACGGTCTCCATTTCGTGCGGAAACATAAACACATCGTTTATTCTATCATTCTGTTGAGCATCGTCGCAAACACACAATCCATCAACACTGCAGTTAAAATCCTTTCGATGGAGCACGTTACATTGTGGGTTTACGACCAGTGGCCGACGGAGTGCCGCTAAGCGATGCGTTAATGTATATGTTGGTAGATAAAAGTGACATTGTAAGCTATGTGTCATCAAAGTCTGGCTGTTAAGGTGTGGGACATACTGGTGGGGAGTTTGGGGGATTTTGATGGCTTTGGAGACGTTTACGGGAAGTATAAATTAAGTTACAGACAGTCTCTAAAATGTAGTCACTTACATAGCGCATAAAAATGTATCGGTTGTTCCAAAGAAAATAGTTACTTTGCTACTATTGAGGCAGAAACAATTAGATCCAGGTCAAATAACAGAAATTTAGTGTACCTGAAGTAAATAATTATGTTACGTTGCAGAACGAACGAACTGACAAATAAATTCTTGACGCTTAGGCACTACTGTGGATGACACACGATGTGTGTGTACATGTTGAGAGATTAGTCACAGAAAACTGAATTTATGAGCTACTAGCTGATATGCCCACCACTTTCGTTAGCGTAACATTATTCTAAAAAATATTACTTGCCTTTTTAAACCTGATTTTCTTGATTTACTATTTCGAAGCTTTTATTTATTTTTTGCACGGGACCCTAATTATTTGTCTAAAATAAAAGTAACCTAAGTTAGACCTTATAATATCAGCTATCTGCCAGTGAAGATCCCGTCAAAATCGGTTTCGTAGTTTAGCCGAAACAAAACAGAAACACAGACAAAAAGAAATGATTTTGTTAAGAGAGCCGTATTTATTTTCACATAAATACATTCAGTAAAAAGCTGTTATTTTGATATTACAAACAAACACTTCTATTTCATTTATTTGTATAGATTGAGTATGTCCCCGTATTTCCTCTACCTACGCAATACAAAATATTTTACCGCACTCATCATAAAACCGTATCAGTCTGAATCTGAACGCTCAGCGCTCAACTCTGGACAAAACGACGCGATAAACACGACACACCTTGGGGAGCTAATAAAGTAACGCAGAAACATTAGATGATGAGAGGATTCCAATGATTTTGTATTGGATGGGCGACACTGTTTATAGCAAAATAGGAAGGAAATCAAGTAGATGGAACTCCCTGCTAGAGGGAGTGAACTCTAATCCACGTTGTCCACGTGAAGGCTTGTTGAATGATGTGCTGGTGCCGACAATTATGTCGATAGCACCCTAGTTATTCATCTTTTACAGCAGTGGTGAAGGGTTAATACAACTCGAAACCTACCTTCCCTTCGGAACAACCACTGTACTGGAGTCTACTATTGCCAAAAGTAAAACAATGTAGGTAATTCAGTTTGGAAGTGATTGCCCAAACATGACAAAAACTACATATTATGGTTCGATGTATGGTTTTTTCAGACATTATTAAAAATATGCACCGGACCGGCTTACCTTTTACAAAAATTTAATCTTCGCTACTGTTTCACAGTTTAGATCATAATCACATATTTACACCATCATCATATTCATCATTATCATTCACAGTCCGACTTCATCCTCTGCTGGGTATATTTACTGGTGCCAAGCTCCACGCTTTTGTGCCAGTTTCATTTAGGACATTCCCGCGATGACAATAATGTCATTTGCCCATCTTGCCGCCAGACGACCAGTCCTTGGACGCCACTCAGTCACAACTTGCTCCACCATTTTACACCATATCCTGGACAAATCGTGGTTCTAATCTTCCTGCCAAAATCACAACTAATTTACTCCGCGTATGTCAGTTAACTCCCTACCAATGTATTTTGCAAGTAATGTTTTCCCATCAATAATTCCTACAGCTTTAAACATTGTCCGTCTTATTACAAAACGTGGTCTTAAAAATAGTACCGGGTTTAGTACTAGGTCTAAACCATGAACTTGAAAACACGTTATTACAAAACGAAGTTTATCGCTAGTCCTAGAACTATCTATGGTACCAAAGTTAGACCATCGTGACCCCTAGTTTAACTGTGGTACTAAATTGTCAAACGTCAAATTCTTTTTTAGTTTTGAGGTTAATTTTCGGAAAGTTTTTGTGATTTAAACAAAAATGGATATTATTGATAGGATTGATATGATTGATACGATTGATTTGGAAGATTTGGATCTGTTGGGTAGTTTTGAGAGTTCCCGGGGACCCAACACAGTTCGTCAGCGACGAAATCCATTTCAATTATCTGACGAAGATTTTCGATGTAAATACAGATTTACAAAACGTTTTGGCCAGAAGATTGTCGATCTGCTACGTGATGATTTATCCCACGATCCTCGAGGACATCCTTTAAGCCCCGAAATGCAAGTAGTTTGCGCACTACGCAACTGGGCTCGCCATGAAGTAAGTTGGTACCTTGTAATGCAAATAAGGCTAACCTGTGCGACATCAATTAAGTATTACTATAAAATTGTTTTTTTTACAGATACAAGACGATACTGGTGACTTGCATGGCGTATCTCAGCCAGTAATAAGCAACACCTGCAAGAAAGTGGCAGGAATTTTAGCGCGTATGTCGCATAGGTTTATAAAAATGCCTACTTCTCTAAATCAACAAGAAGCAGCGATGAGGAAATTTCGCAGTATTGCCAATTTCCCAACAGTAATAGGTGCAATTGATTGCACTCACATTCAAGTAAAAAAAATAAGAACTGATGAGGGTCAGCTGTACATTAATAGAAAAGGATTTCCATCAATCAATGTGCAGGTAACTTTGAAAAATTTTATGAACCTGATACAAACAAAACTATTTTATTTTATTTTAACTGTTTGTAACACACTGTTCCACTGTTAGCACTCAAATGTAAAAAATTGTAAAATAGAGTAAATAAATGAAAATTAATCTTTCAGGTGGTTTGCGATGGTGATTTAAAAATAATGGACATTGTAACTCGTTGGCGTGGTAGTGTCCATGACTCTAGAATCTTCAGGGAGTGTCGCTTGAAGCAAAGATTCGAAGCTGGTGCATTTACTGGCATCCTCTTAGGAGACAGCGGATATCCGTGTACTCCGTACTTGTTTACCCCACTACTGAACCCAAGAACAGAAGCAGAACAAAGATACAACCGGAGCCATATCCGTACACGGAACACTGTGGAAAGATGCTTCGGTCTGTGGAAGCAACGTTTCCGCTGCCTACTAAGAGGCTTATATGGGGACATTGAAACAGCTAGGAAGACAATAGTAGCATGTGCAGTCCTTCATAATATAGCCATAGACATGCGGGAAGAACTATTTCCTGGTGATGTCATCAATGACCAATCCTCTAGGGATTCGATACCAGTGCAGCCAGTTCCAAGTTCACTTCGAGGGAATATTAGAAGAAGGCAGTTTATTGAAACTCATTTTACATGAAATAGAATTTATTATATAATAACATTTCTTTTTTGTAACATTCATCTATTTTAATAAAGATAATTATTAATACTTAAATCAAACATACATAGATAGTAACTATTATTTTTAAGAACAGGGTAAAATCAGTCTTGGAATACTATTGATTATTATGGGAAATACCTGAAAAGAATTAATGTGATATATTATTATGTGATTGCCAATATATTTGAAGTATTTCAATCAATAATAGGAGGCAGATTACATTAGTAATTTATTTGAAACTCGACTGAAATTTTGATACTTATTGTAATAAATTGTATTGATATCAGTCAAAATGTGTGTAACTCACACTTTATTCTTGAGTACTGGTGTTAGTTTTTATCTGAGTCTCCAATAGTGCTATTTGTGATTGTAGCTTTTTAATTTTTAATTTTGATATTTCAACATTATAGGAGTGCTCGACTTCCAATATATCAAGCTGCTTTTTTTTAAAATCTGTATTGCTATTTAAAACAGCTTGACGCCCTTCTTCATTTCTGTAAATAAATATTTTTTAAAAACCCTAGTCTTTACTATATTTCCAGGAGATTTATGACTATTGTATAACTATTGTGTCTCTTTTATACAAGTCAAAGGTAGTTAATATTGTGTAATAATTTGACTTATTATTTTAGTGTGGTAAGCTTTATTTATATGTTCGTGTTTCCTTCTTGATCGAAATAAAATATATTAAGTATTACCACATTTATTTTAACGTACTTTACGGAGGTGGTTTTCCCTTTTTTCTTGTTTTTTTGTTTATTTTCTTCTATACTAATTTTTGTTTCTACAGCTTCACTGTAGATCACTGAAAATAATAAATAATATTAACATTAATGAAACTAACTTGTGTTTTTTCTTATTATGAAATTAGTATACCTACCTTGTTTTTCTTTAATACTGGACTCTACATTTTCATCACTTACAATTACTATAATTGGATCCTTTGAGCTATGGTCAGCATTAGAGTCAACTATGGTTGTTGTTGTTGTATTTGTAACCTGTAACAGGTAAATGTTTAATAAATTGACATCAATTATACTCTCCACAAATGTAAATTTTAACTTACCATGGCATCACTGTCATAATCATTCACATCTACAACAAAGTCATGAGGAGCAATAGCCATGACTTCCAGGTCCTCTGGAGAAGGTGACGCGGGCTTGTTGCCACCTCCTGTTTTGAACTGCTCTCTCCTGTGAAGAGACAAATTTGCCTTGGCTGACAACTTCATTCTTTTCCAAGCTAACTTTATCTCTTCCACAGAACGATTCTTTCCAACTATTTCATTTAGTCTGAAAAACATAGTAATTTAAATTAACGTTGTAGAACGTAATAGCAAAAAAGAATTAAGTAGATACTTAATGGTTACATTTTTCCATTCTCGTATTTTTAAGTTATTTATGTTGGTTTTCGTCGACTTATCTTCTAGTATTGAAGCCGATTCGGCAATAAGTTGACGCAGTATATCCTAGAATGAAATTTGTACTAATGTAATTTTATTGTGGCATTGGTATGGTACATAGTGTGTGCATCAAATATCACTAACCTTTTCTTCTGTACTCCAATTTTCACCCCTTTTTTTCTTTTGTTGTTCCATTTTCTTTATTTCTTTTTTGTTGTAAGTTTGTAACTTATTTAAATTAGTTCGATATCTTACTCGATCTACGCGCGCTGCCCAGTTCACTCCGTTATACGCGCTAGCTCGATAGTTGTTCCAAACCAGAACAATTGAATTATGAACATGCATTCAAAAAAAATACAAGTCGGAATATTTAAATACCTATAAATAACAAAACTTTATATTTTATCACTACAAATAAAAATTTATGAAATATTTTTTCTTTAATTTACGTTACAACATTTTGTAAAAAGGAACGGCGCATAGAACTATGAACGAATGAATGAACAGTTTAAATATTTTGTTGCTTATAATCTGTGGAAAATGTTAAGACCAGAGACTTTCGACAGGCCTGTTGGTCTAGTGGTTAGTGACCCTGACTGCTATGCCGGAGGTCGTAGGTTCGATTCCCACCCAGGACAAATGTTTGTGTGATGAGCACGATCATTTGTTCTGTGTCTGGGTGTAATTTATCTATAATATGTATGTATTTAGAAATATATAAGTATGTTTATCAGTTGGTCTAGTACCCATAACACAAGCTCTGCTTAGCTTGGGACTAGATCGCGTTGTGTGATAGTTCTGGAATATTATTATTATTATTATTATTATTATTATTACTTTCTTTGGTACTAGTTCGTCCTTTGTTGGTCTTCGATTTGTAATACGAATGAAAGAACTAACGTTAGTACCGTACTAAACCTAGACCTTTTAGTTCTGGTTTAAACCTGGTACTTATGGAAGTTTTTATAATAAGACGGTGTGCATTTGATTTCTCCACGATCAAAGTCTACCAAAACATTTTCCTTACACAAAATTTCCGCAAATTATCAGAATTTTCGTTTAGGCGAACAAAATGATACAATGGCCCGTAGTCACCTGCCAAGTTTACCGTTATGAGCCTACAGGCATTGCACAGATATTGACAGTTTCTTGGCGCACACCGATTTAATTATAGACCGCTTTTTTCAGGCTGCCGCGGTTCCAAACCGGAGCCAAACTGTCGGGATTATAAGGGCGTCTATTGTGTAGGAAAACGATGCATTTCTTTGAGAAAATGTTTTGTGTTACCAAGTGGATGAGATTGTTTGTGTGTCAAAAACTACAAAGGGTTATTGGAGTTATTTGAGTAACCTACCAGAGACCTTAAAAATATAACTGGCAAAATAATACGTAAAATCAGACAGTACTTACTTGTGAAGAAGTTGTTCTGGGGAAGATATCTTCATCATTCTCCTTCCTGCCCTATTCCCAATGTATATGGGGTTGGCACAGCATGTCTTATTCTTCGATACTTCCTTCGTACTCGTCATCTCAGTAGTCACCTCTTTTCTGGCTATATCAGCCCATTCATAGTTTCTTTGGGATTCCTCTACTCTTATAGCCATCTACATTCATACTCAACCTCCTCATTCCTCCGCAGCACATATCCATACCACGAAGGAAGCACTCACTATTAGGTAGTCTGCTTGTTTGCCAACTATATATAACATCACACTATCTATCGAAGGGTTACGTGATGGTGCCTGTGGACGGTTAGCTATGGGCTAGCTAGCCGTCCGTCCGTCTAGTGACGACAGGCCGTGTCGACGGCGCGTTCGTGTTCCACGCGCGCCTCAAAGAGATGTCAGCAGCAGAGAGGGGCCCGCAAGGGCCGAAGCCTGCCGGGGTTGCGGGACTGTTCGAAAGAGATACCGCGGCCCCGGAACGTAAAGGGCGAGGAAGGAACATGGATGGGTTTTAGTCAGTAAGAGTCTGACACTCCCTCCCGCTCCGCCCAGAGTGGGAGAAGTCATTTGATGATTTCCCATCCTAAAAAAAAAAAAAAAGGGTTACGTGATGGTGTCCTTAGAGGTGTAGATAGGTAGGTAGGCATAACAGTACGCTAGTTATGTTTAACGTAGCACAAAAGCTATCCGCGTCGTCACCGCTCCAAATTATATCTCCCGTATAACTCCCCAACTTTCCTGGCACAACCAAATCGCAGTCGCAAATGTTTTCATGCACTGTAATTTATACAACGATTGTCTCTTGTACAACCGGTAGTGCAACTGTTGCTGTCTACGATTGTTTTATTGGCAGCCGGTTTTATGAGAAGCACTTGCATTTAAATGGGTGAATGGATTAAGTGGTTTGGTGGGTAATTGTTTGATTTATAGATATTTTGCTGTTCTTTTTGTAGTTTTTTTTCATTGCATCAACTAGTAAGTCTTCCTCTCTTCAACTGATTATTCGCATCGATGGTATGTGTTGTGACAAGAGATATCTGATCTATTACTTAGCCCGGTACGTGGCCACGTTAATCACGGCGTCAGTGGTGTTTTATTTAGGTCTTAAAAGCAGGTTTGTCAGAAGAAGCAAGTACCTACACTTTGGGCAGTCTTCGGCAAGTAGCCCAATGGTTTCATCTAAAGAAGTTAGTGAACTGTCAATACCATCGTTTAATGACAAGTAAACCCGGTCGGTGTACATATAGTCGTTAGCCGCTTCTGTAGTTTTCTTAACAAGCAGTATACTTTTCGAATTTTCTCTCTGCGAGTAAAAGTCCTCACGGCAACATTATTGGGCCTGCGATAGTGAGAACTTCCGACTAGTAAAATCCAGACTTACCAAACAGCCTGTTTAATCACCTTCCTAATTAGTTCACTGCACGTTACAAGCCACGTTCAACCAAAAACAGGAACTAAACGATCCCCAATCCAGCTAGCTCTAAACACATATTAATAGCCCGATGTCCCTTCGGTCTCATTATACTCCACGATAAATAGTTGGTTGCACAACCAATCGGTTGCCGCTCAGTCACCGATGTAGATGGTTACCGGGATTAATCGCGTGTCGTGTGTTGTAATGGTTGCTGCAACCAACGAGTGATGTGTTGCAGTGTTCGGATAAATACTGGTTGTGTTAGATAAGCGCTGGATTAGCTGTTAAATGTTTGGTGTGTGTCGTCGTTTGTTTTATTGTTGGATGGATGTCAACAACACAAATGTTTTTGACACGGTTTCTGGTTTTCAATTGTCATGTTAATGGTTTAATTAATGCACCATAAGCATAATCTGTTTATTAACTCTTTTGTGCTTATCTGCATTTCCTACTCCTATGTTTAATACATGCCGTAGCACTCCCTACACTACAAAATGTCAAAAATAATAAGAGCACTTTATAAATAAGATATTAAGTGTATTCTTGAACACAGCCTGTGTCACAGCCATGCAATATCCTTCTACTTTTGTAGTTACTTATATACGGGAGAAATTAGCAATTTTAAAAACAAATTATTACTACTCTGTAGTTAATGAATGTTTGCCATAATTTTACTTAACGTTATCATCTGTATTCATCACTAGCTTTTATCAGCGGCTTTTCCCGTATGGCGTTCGCAAATTATTCCACGAGAACATTACTTGGATAAAAAGTAACATAACCCAGATGACAAATGACTCTAGATAGAATATCTTTAGCTGCATCTTAGTATAACATAAACACGACAAAGCACAAACTAAAGGACATAACATAAAACTGATACATACATGTAAAAGCTTTCAACATCACCTGCAAATGGCTGAGAACACCGCCATTGGCATCATAAAACAATATCGATGCGACGATACATTGGCTTCACAAATCTACTACATTGTTAGTTTACGATGTGGTGTAACCGTGTGTGTAACTAGTTACCTTTTACCTAATTTGTTAGTTTCTAGGGTCGATAAGAGTCTTACACCCGAATGTATAGTCAAAGTTTTACTCAAGTTACGTTATATCACATGAGTTTAAGTAATTACTTAGGCAAACATTTCTTTTGACAGTCCTTACTTCAAGCAGTAGGGGATGTTCTTGCCTAAAAAAATTATTCTATTTAGTCCGTTAATTATTATTAGACTGTTAGATTATCGTAAAATATTGGATATGTGTTTTTTGTTTTGTCAAATTAATAAAAAAATACGAATATGAAACGCATCAAAAATGAGTGGGCTTTGTGACGTCACTTAAGTTGATACAAGTTAATACTTTGGCTTGTGTATTTACGAATCTTACCGTTTCGTTGGCATTAGTTTCAAATTTTCTTAGGTTTTTTGTTTCCCTAGTACCATATCAACATCCATCTATGTAATTTGTCCCGAGGCCCAGTAAATACTTTTTCATCCCCCCATCTCGGAAAGAGTATTTTTGCTCTTCGATATCTGAGTGCAAAAGCCGTTTTTATCGTCATGAGGGTAAAGTAAATTTGAATTTAGAACATCGTGTGCACTAAGCATGTGCATTCAAAGCATAATTAAACCTATTTACTTCTACCTCTATGGTGCCGAATTTATCATATTTTTTTTTTTATTTGTTAAGAACTCAGACTCAGAACCTTCTTGGTGTACTTTTTTTAAATGTTTTGCGCGCGCCATTTTCTTTTCACGTCATCGTGCATCGGTCATATTGTTAACACCTTAGGTTAAAAACGAATCCAACTTGAAAACAAGTGAAAAACCTAAAATGACCACTCATTATCTAGCGACGAGGAAGTTTATTTGACGCCAACAGAATTAACCGAATCTATACTTAATATTATAAAGCAGAAGAGTTTGTTTGTTTGGTTGAACGCGCTAATCTCAGGAACTATTGGTTCAAATTGAAACATTCTTTTTGTGTTGGATAGTACATTTATCGAGGAAGGCTTTAGGCTATATAACATCACGCTACGACAATTAGGAGCAGAGCAGGAATGAAAAATGTTGCAAAAACGGGGTTTTTTTGCCTTTCGTTTCTCTCTCTTATGTGGCGCAGACGAAGTTGCGTTGGTCAGCTATAGGCTATAATTTATGTTGGAAACTTGAACACCTGATGCAGAACCGCAACAGACCAGCTAAACTATGAGAGATACAAATATGACACCATACCAAAAATTGTTCCACGTGATGAGCATTTTCTGCTGAGAGAATAAATTTAAATATCTGGAACACCTGATGTGGAACTCCAAGAGCCCAGCTACACCATAACACATATAGGAATGACGTCTTAGCAAAAGTTGTTCAATCTGATAAGCACTCTCTGTTGACTTATAAAAATCGAAGATCTGGGACACCTGATGTGGAACTCCAATAGCCCAGCTACACCATAACATATATAGGAATGACGTCTTAGCAAAAGTTGTTCGGTCTGATGGGCATTTCCTGTTGACTTAGAAAAAATCGAAGGTCAGAAACATCTGATGTGAAAATTATTGCAAAGCTATCACTAATTTCACTGTATAAAATAACATAAGCTGGGAGTACCTCCACGCGGTGAAGGCGCTAACATTTTAGGACTGGTTTTCGATGACGATTGTACATATCAATGAAAATTTGACTCGACTGGCCAAAACTCCCATTTATTATTTTATTTTATCGAATAAATATGTCTTCGAGTTTATGTTATTTGAGTGTTGAATTTCCTTTTCCATTATTTTATCTTCGTGACTCGGTAGCCTACCCGGTTACGCAGGGGAGCAGTCAATTAGATTTTAATTGATTAGATATCTTCACAACAAAACTATAACCATGCCTAGAAAGAGGTCAAATCTTTCCCAATGTTCCAAAGGAGCTACAAGATTGAGGATCATAAGATCCCAAGAATCTACCGAAGAGCGTCAGGAGAGACTTGATGCTGTTCGAGAACACCAGGCTGCTTGCTCCGTGGAAACCTCTTCGGATCGCGAAGCACGCCTGCGTTCTTAGCGTATTTACGCATCTACATCCAGATCTCTAGAGACCAGTGAAGAATAGATGCGCGACTGGCCGATCGTGAACGTCATGCATTGTCTCGCGAGTCGGAGACGTTCACGGATAGAGAATTGCACTTGAGTACCAAGCGTATCTACGCATCGACTTGTAGATCTCTAGAGACAAGTGGGGAACGTGATGCGCGACTGTCCGCTGATCGTGAGCGACATGCATTGTCTCGCGAATCGGAAACGTTTACCGATACAGAATCACGCTTGAGTTCTCAGTGTATTCGCACATCTACTAACAGATCTTTTGAAACGAGTGATGAACGTGATGCGCGACTAACTGCTGCTCGAGATTATCATACTCGTACATTGCCCCGAACACGCACACAACAAAATATTCATAATCAGTTAGAAAGTGAGAGAGAAAGAATTACTGGAGTACGGCATGAAGAGACAGAAGAAGAGCGCAACGAACGTTTGAATTCTGATCGAATTCGACATTTTCTGAACAGAATGTCGATATCATCTGAAGAATCGGATGTGTCTTAAGATATAGCCGTAGGGCATGGCGACCTTCCTTGGGTTGATAAGGAACGGAGTACATTTACGTATATACTCCTATGATTGAATACGCCACATTTATTATGGTTCAAAATTGTACTTTTTGTGAAGCTGTTAAATGGCGAAAGAAACAAACGGTATGTGTTGCTCAGATGGGAAAGATCCGCTTTTCCCTTCCCCGGGTTCTTAGAATTCGACATCAGACGTTTCAGATCTTCGATTTTGACGACCCCGTTGTCGCTGGCATAAGCAACATCAGGATCGGCGTACGAAGTCGCGGGCAGAAGCTAGTTTGTTAATAATGCGCAATTTTTTTTTGCGTTTGTTCATTTCCTCGCTGAGGTGGGATGAAAAGTTACGTGTTGCACTCGAGTGCAAAGATTTTTCACCTCGAGCTCTTTTGATTCCCTCGCTAACGCTCAAGATTCTAAGTTTTGAATCACTCGCTTCGCTTCGTGACTCAATTTTAGAATCTTTCGCTTGCTTGGTTATCAAAATAGAGCACGCGGTTAAAAAACAACTTTGCACTCTTGTATAACAAATAACTATTTCATTCTTTCTTTTTCCCCTAACCCCACTCGCTGTCGCAAACATCAGGTCCTCAGGTGGGCAGAACACGTGGCCCAAGATAAAATGTGTGCCATGTTCTTCGAGAGACGTTGCATACAGGGTGTAAACCACCTCATCACAAAGCCGTTAACCAAGCATTCTGTACATCAAACTAAGTAACTTTATGCAAAAATTATTGCTGGGAAACAACATTTTTTTTTGAGGTTATAAATCATGTTTTGTGGTAGAACTCAATGTAACGCTCTTAAAACATTGTGCTGATGGATGGATTGAATAGTGCGGGGTCGTGGAGGTGTTAAAAGTCAAAATCTTACAAAAAAATCTTGTATTTATAAAAAACTTGTCAAAATGTTGTAACTTTGACCCCCCATATCTCCGTAACTAGAAGGTTCCCAGGTATGACGTAGAACAAAAAAATGATCGCAATGATGGGGAGAACAAGTGCCTTTCGGCTTCGTGAAGAGGTGTTTTACACCCTTTATACATGAAGATCGGAACCTTCCGAGAAAGCCCATCTTTTGAAGATTGCCTCTGCTGAATGTGAATTCTGTTTGGAAACGTTTGATACGTCTTGCTCTCACATTTGTGTGCAGACACAACTCCTGCATTAATTCAACCTTTTAAACCGCAGAAAATTGCGAGCAGCATAGGTGGCTAAATAATAACAGCCGCTCGGGTCGCATCTTAAGGTTAAGCCGTGCTTGCCTAGGTTGGTCCGTGGATGGGCGTCCACCCATTATTTGCAGTTTCCTCTGTGTCTCGGATCGGTTCGTTAACCGTTGGTCCCGGCTGTCATTTGTAGATCTTTGGTAGTCGTCGCCCAAAAGTCAGTCGTTCGATGTAAAACACTGGTTATGGGCTGTATTAGGTTAGGGTGGAATCCGACCAGGTGTTCTCACATTTGGAAAAAGGAATATGATGATACCAAAGAAAACTGGACACTGCAAGAATGCAAATCTGGTCATGGTAGTGAAATAAATATGGCCCGACTTCCTTTTACAAAAAACGAGCTACATTTAAAAATAAAAAGATAGCAAAGAAACTTAATTTTGCAAGAAGACTTTTTGGTGCATAAAATTATACACGTGCAGTCTTAATTACCAACACAGAGCATATTTATCGGGTCCCCCGTTCTTACTATCTGAACGTATCTTTTAAAAACTCATAAAAATGCAAGTCTTACCGTAGGGTCTTATAAATATTTTTAATGGCTATATTTAATTAAAGTTTGCCGAGATATCGTTGCGTGATAGTAATTGCTAATGAGAATATTTTTGAAGGAAAACTTCCGGTTTAATTTGTTACAAGATACTGCTGTAAATAAATTTTGTTTTGTCTGGATTAAGGGTACACCGCTAGAGTGAAAATGAATTTAGAAGTGACCAAGACCGTAGGTATTTTTCACGCGGAAGATGTCTTATTTCTCCAGTACATTCTAAAAGCGCGTTCCTTACGTGTCAACTATACATATAATTTCCTTTTGTTTTGATGAAATTCCTTTTGTTTTGGCTACTTCGTCCGTCGAAGTCCGTCGTCGAGACGTCCCGGCAATACCCACATTCATTCTACTACATAGCGTTTATACAAGAAGAAATATGGCAATTGTCGAATGTACACACATTGGTATCGGTATGCAGCGTCAGCGTCTATCAATAAATTTAAATTCACAAAAGCTTTTAACGTAGCTCATGTTTTCTCCATCATCAGCATCAGAGATTCATTAAGGCACAGGAACCCAGATAAATATATCTTCCAATACTATAAAACTAATAACACAACACGCACACACGTATATAACTTCAACAGTGAAGTAGATAAGACAGCAACTAGTACTCTGTAATTATTCCCCGTGCTACTTCGGAACCGTCGTTAAGTAATTTCGTAGCACCTACCTGTCCCGGCGGCGTGCAGGCAAAATTTCTACACTACATTAAAGTGAGAAAGTTTGTTTTACCATGGGAAGACGATGCTTAATCACTCTTTTATATTCGACTACATACATAAAGTCATGCTTTTCCCTAGGGGTAGGCAGGTGGGAAAAACTACAGAATGCTACCTGCTAGGATTCTTAAATATATGTAGGTACTCCTCGCTTCGTCGACCTTCTTGGATCTAGTCACGTAGTCACACGAGGACACGGTTGTTCGCCTTGTTTGAGACTCAACTGAAGGCTTCGGACGGCGGTGGTGGATGACCTTTTACTGTGAGAACCATATACGAACAAACACTGCTTGCAACCTAAAACCCTTTGTCGAACCAAGTGAGTTGGCTTTAACAGAAGAAACAGCCACCATCCACGGCGTGTCGTTGCGGTCAGTGTTTCTTGAAATTGTACCTGTTGTTGATGTGTTTGTGAATTGAAAACATTGTATACTTTAGATTTTCTATAGGTTTCTTCTGCACTTCATGATATGACAGCTTTTTCTTTATGCGCAGTTCCATCATCAATGTTTTCACCAAAAGCAAAGCAACACGGGATAACCCCTCGACTTTCTAGACGATATTGCCTCGAGTTCCCAAGTTAACCATCCTCGGCAAGGTATTCATTTTAACATAGCCTGGGACAGTTTAAGAATTCGTGCCAAGATCCGTGTAGTCCGGACCTTTCAGGTACGGATTACATTTGGCCGCTGATCAAAGTTTTGAACGCTATTTCCTTTAAGAGTTTTGTGGTCTTAAATGCATCGATTCAGCTACTTTTGTGTTAAATTGTGTAGGGATAGTCTGGGAGAACGATCTGGCTATTTTTTTGTTCTTGGCAATTTTTAATACGGTGTAGTTTTTCTAGAAGTCTTAAAAAGAAAACGACTAACTGATTTGGATATCTTATTCTTTTCTGTACTATGGGAAAAGTTTATGAGGTCCATTTTATCGATAAGTTGATTAGAGTAGAGAGCAGCGGTGGCCCAGTGGTGGCGGCCCCGACTTACGTTCAGTAAGTCGTGGGTTCGAACCCAGGCAGGCGCATTACTTTGTGTAATTTATTTCATCACCGCTGCTCTCAAAACGGTGAAGGAAAACATCGTGAGGAAACCGGCATGTCCTAGAACCATAAATTCGAAGACATGTGACATCTACCAATCCGCACTGGGCCCGCGTGGTGGATTATATAGCCCATTCCCTCTCATAGAGAGGAGGCCTGTCCCAGCAGTGGGAACATTAATAGTCCGATGATGATGATTAAAGTGGCAATTTTTATAAATCGTAATCGTATGGTTAGTTCCTTTAACCTGGTGTCAAAGTTTTAATGCCACCCTTGGGGCTCTGCCTTGGCTTGACATGCCGTCGAAAAATCTCTCAAGTATGCCTTGCTTAATAAAAATCGATTGAAATTGGTTACACCCTACCTTTCACT
Organism: Xestia ashworthii; assembly: GCA_950022955.1. NCBI lineage: Eukaryota > Metazoa > Arthropoda > Insecta > Lepidoptera > Noctuidae > Xestia > Xestia ashworthii. The sequence goes on along the minus strand of OX465558.1, from coordinate 22,693,702 downwards.
GGTGACTATAGGACCAAGGCAAAGTGATATCTTATTATTCCGCAAACGTTATTTTAAGATCGATTCGGATTCGATTCAGGCGATTAAAAACCGATGATGAAAATTTCGAAAATGTATTGGATTGACATAAGCTATCGAAAATATCACCTATCGCAATCACTTTGAAATTTGCTTTAAATCGATTGTCAGTTGTCTAGACACTCGGTTTCACCTTAGCAAATCTCTTTGGAAGTAGTTTGTCAAGTAAACTACTATAACCAAAACCATCAAAATAATGTACACACCAAAACTTTTCCAAACTCATGAAAGCCCTTCGTAAAAGCATATAATATAGTCATTTAAACTTAAAATTTAGAATACCATGGTGTTGCCACGTAAGGCCATAATCTGCTACCCTTGGCCGCTTATTATGACACTCGTGGGAAGTTATGGGGTACCTTTTATTAAGGCATCCCCTAATTTATCATAGTACATTTTCTAAGGAAAATTAGTGGTTGAAGTTGCCCTATACGTAATTGAGTTAGTTATTACTATTTTGTAAACTATGAAGTGTATAATTGTTTGCTTTTTAAACTGTCTTTAAAAAAGCTTGTAAATATGCCATACCACCCTAATTTTCTTTTTTAGTTGCGGATTCGATTACAAATATTTGCATTGACGTAGGTGTACAGGGTTTTTTCATGTAAACCGTAAATATTCGATCACGTTATGTTGTTCACAGTCAGCGATTGAAAGAGTTTGGTAGGAACCCAAGAGCTAGACGTCTCTGAAGTAAGCACCTTTGAATATTCATAACTTTTATGCATATGATAAGACGCTCTTATGAATGATGTCAATGACTTGACTACCCAGCATCCCGTCTTTTCGTTTTTTGAATAGGTGCATTCATAGATGAACACAATAATTTTATACAAAGAGATTTAAAAATAATGAGTATAGAGCGGACTTTGGGAATAATGAAAAATCATACAACAATTTTGATCCCAAACACGATTTTGACACTCACATCTGACAAGCGGGCGTATGAAACTAGACAGAAGATTTGTTTCTAAGTAGTAACAAGTTTTTGGATTACGATTTCCTTCGTCTTGTAACGTCTATTGCTCGTAAATATTGGAATGTCTTTGCAGATAAAGACATAAGTAAATTCATGAAACCAACATGAACCTTATTTACACAGCATACCGCTGAATAAGAGCAACTAAATAAACCCTTAGTAAACCAAAAACTCAAGACTGTTAACGTTTAATTAAATAAGATGTGATCAATGAGCAGGCAGGTACTACATACTCGACATGTGTATATCTCTTGTGTTTTCAGCGACACAAACAGTAAAAGCAAACACATATAGAATACATAAAAAATAAACGATATTTTTTACGACTGTTTTCATTTATCTAACTACAGTTAACCTACCATTGAATTAGAGTAACAAAACAAAACCTGTACCTACCTACTGCCTGATCCCATCAAATTCATCCGTACGTACGATCGTTCGTGTAACGTAAAACCATTTTACTGACAAAGTTATTAGCACTGGTTATTGGCTGTAAAAAGCTACTTGCGAGCCGACAACGTCCCCTCATTTTACAACGCCTAACTTACATGTAAGTCATATTAACAAAGTTACCAAAAGGTTTACTTTGCAGTGTGAAAGCAAATTCTAATGCGGATCTCGTTACCTAGTATAATAACTGGGTTGTGGAGGTCAGATAGGCAGTCGCTTCATGTAAAATACTGGTTGGAGATGAAGCCGACTTCAACATATTTGGGAAAGGCTAAGTAGATAATTTGGATATTACCTATGCAGTATGAAAAAAAAACGAAAACATAGTTGATGAATTTTAAACGCAATACAAAACAAAAGATGCTTCTTGTTAAAATAAGTAATAGAGACTGCGAATGCATTCCTTGGCAGCGAGGTATGTTTGCTAAGTTTAGTGAGGGCTGAGCCACGACAGAGGATAATAGACACACACTGGTAATTAACGATAAAGCTGTTGCGCTATCTAGACGTAAGGGTACTCTATTGTTCACCAGATATGTTCCACAATACATATTTTTCTTCCATGTCTATGTGGAACTCATATACTATTTTTTTACCGCATAAGCTTCCTCGTAAACTGGATCAGTAATGAGATAAAAAAAAAAATGGACGCGTTGACAATCTCACCTTTTTTAGAAGTCAGTTTAAAATGGATATCAGTTCAGGTGTAATTTCTAGATCTTTGACAGTCGTAACAGGTAGTCAAATGGCCCGTAAGTCCGACAACCAGTCTTACCCAGGGGTATCGTATTGCCCAGTACTAACTGGGTCGTGGCGGTCAGATAGGCAGTCGCTCCATGTAAAATATTGGAATTCAGATGCAACCGGTTAGACTGGAAGCCGACCCCAACCTAGTTGGGTAAAGGCTAGGCAGATGATGATCAGGGCAGGTGTAATTCAAGCGAATTCCTATCCTAGTCGTCGATTTTGTTCTGATTGAGCCTTTTGTTAACCCTGCCTGTTCCACAATTTGTGCTATCTAAGCTAATAAAATTGTTTGTTCCCCCGTATACAGTTTGGGAATTACCAAATTTATGTCAAAGACATTTTCCGGTCGGAGTAATTCAAAGCGAAGTTAGGTCAATTCACAGTCCTGAATTACGCGAAGGAAGTGCGCAGTAAAAATTATACCTCAAATAAAAAGTAATAGAAGTTGATGTTATCATGACAGGTATATGTCTGTATATTGGCGGTAAACAAGGTAATATAACTCAGCTTCTTTATAGTTTCTTCAGGTTTTGACGTAGGTACGGTAGGCTGCATGTCGGTGATAACTAAACAAATATAATTTGACATCTTCTTCATCTGCATTTTTTAAAACATGTTTTTTCGTTTCGTTATCTTTTCGGTGAACATAGACCTTAATGTCAGTTCACATCTAGACGAGACGCGACGCTACTCGTAATGATTTCGCGCTGTGCCGCGAGACGCATCGCAACGAAATGTGTATCTTTTCGTTTAGTAAATAATGTTATATTTTGAGTCGTGCGCAAAGTCGCGTCGCGTCGCGCCTCGGTGTGAATTTACCACAAAGTCACTTGTTCTCTTGGCACTTGTGATATTTTTTTCGTTCTGGACCATACTGGGGGCTCTCCAGTATGGTCCATTATAGTCTAGTTACTTAGACATTCGAGGTCAAAGTTCAAATTTTGAGAGACAGTTAAAATAAAATATGTGTTTTAAATGTTACAACTTTACTTTTAATAAATACCGCTGTACTATTCAATGCATCCAACACCACAATGTTTGGTGTGCTTTTCATTGAGCGCTAATGTAAAGTGTGATATGTCGTCATCTAATAAAAGTCGTTTCCAAGCAATTTTTTGGGTATACATAGTTTGATGTACCGAATGTTCATGATGAGACTTTTTACACATGTTTTGTTATTTTTAACCGACTTTTTTATAATATCACCGCTCCAGTCCACTGCTCTATGGTATACAAAATGCCAAATTAATAGATTTACAAATTTATCGCTTATACATTAGGTTCAAGATTGATTGGGAAAACTTGTCAGTTTTCTTGATGTGTTGGCGGCGCCTGTACGTCTGTACGTCGTATACATGTTACTTACCCAGGTAAAATTGAGTTCAGAGTTTACGTAGGCTATTTGTTTTTATTTGACCGATCATGAAGTATCCAAGTCCCCTATAAGTTATGTTAGTGTTAGGGTCAGTTTTACGATTGACGATAGGAACGAAAATATGGTTACTGCTGGTCCATACCTTTAGGTTATCGTGTCATCAACTCTTATGGATTGGAAGAAGATTGCATTGACAGAATTTATTACGTTTTGGAATTTATTGACATTATTTTTCAAGAATATTTATACTGGTTGAAAAAACATAGTATGGCATAATCATTATTAGCCTAAAATGTTCCACCTTCTGGGAAAAACGGGCCACGTTGGACCCACAAGATCTCCAACAGAAGGGCCAGCTGTCATCTCCAAATAGTACTAAAGTAAGTTATAAGATACTTACATTTGTCGCCTGAAGTACCAGAAGCATTGCTGTGTTGTGGATTTAAAACCACAACACCGAATTGCTTCTACCCCTACAGCTTTTAAGGTGAGAAATTAATGTCCTCTGAAATGACAGTAACAAGAATAGAATTCGTCTAGAATAACAACGTATAGGTAAAACCCTTTGCTTTATCATTCTACGTACGTTCTGACGTAAATAAAATTATGTTTACATAATTTAGATTGATTCTTTGTCACAAATCTGTCCTATTTGACCCAAAGGTTGACATGTAGAGAATGTTAATAGCTGTATGTAACACTCTTAAAGTTTTAATAATTGAATATTATTTAAATTTATAACACTGCATTACAAATCTAAATGATAGAATGTGTGAAGGATATGGCTAGAAAGGAGGTGACTGCCAGGGGGATGAAACTTCTATACATTGGCTTCAAACAAAATTTTCATAGATAGTGCTGCCATCTGTGTGTTTGAGGACACCAACTTTTCAACTGTTTGACAGCTTACAACTGTCATAACGAGAACAGCTGTTTCGGACAACTTGTCAGTGAAATAGATAGCCTAGCGGTGACAGTGACTGCCTTGTGAATAATAATAGTTCACAAGTTCGAATCCTCAGTCAGAAATTACTTTACAAAAAGTAGTAGTGTATAGTTTTAAAAACGAAAACCACAGTTGCGCATCTATCTTGTATTACATAGTGTATTATCTATGGTGACTGCTGAGATGACGAGAAACACAGAAGTCTAGAAGAACAAGACATGCTGCACCGACCCCAAATAAATTAGGATACAAAGGCATCATCATAATGTCAAATCTAAATAAGTACTAATCTGAAGAAAGTATAAATAAAAATACGAGCTAGGTTGACAATAAATACTGTTTGTTGAGCTTCAGATCCTAGAAAGCGACAACGTGTGTTTTTATGACCTGACGATAAAAGAGGTTTTAATCGTTTACTTACTGAGTAATGTATAGCCGTGGTAATGCTGTCTGATAAGAATTTATGGGTCCTTGTGTGTCAAGGAGGCTGGATGTATTTATGTTGTGAGGTTGACAGAAAGATTTGTGTTTGAATTTAGAAGAGCCTGTATTTGTTTGCAAAAATATGCCCTTTTATTTCTTCTATGTAAGAGAAATGCGTGTGTGGCCAATCGAAAGAACTATTTATGGATAGCAGCAATGCGTTTCTGAACTTTTTGTCTGTAAGTGGCTTTTATGTGGGCACGCAAACTGTCGTAGGTAGTTATAGCACACAACGTGATGTTAAAAAAAAAATCCATAGGAAAAAAGTTATGGCCAAAAACCTGATTTTAGAACACCCCCCCCCCCCCCGCCACCTCCCATGGACGAATTCCGCCCATTCACGAACTTAACCTAAGTTTGACCTTATTGGATGTTTTGGCCAAGTTTGAAAGCAATGGTTCATAATTGCGACCTGTAGAGTGTGGCCAAATTTTGCGTGTCACCCACATACATACCTACGTATACATATACATAATTATATCCTCGTCTTTAGGTGAGAGACCAATAGGTAGATTTTTTTTTTAAAGGAAATCTATGTAATACTGACTTCGAACACATCAACATTAATTATGGGTACAACAGCCAAGCCTGCGAAATTTTGCCTTTGTCCACCCATTGTTGCAATTTTTTTGACAAAAACTCATTTTTCCCAACAAAATAAATTGCCTTTGAACCGTTCAAAAATCTATCTATAACACACGCAGGCTTTAATAAACTTCAAGCCATCACGGGCCATCATAGGGCGAAAACAAAAGCCTCATACATATTGCAACGAAAACTTTATCAATAAATAACGTTACGCTATGAAATACGGCACTTTTACAGAACCGGGTTTAATACACGTGTGCTTTGGAAATATTTTAGAGTTCAATGGTGGAATGGTAGAATTATGATATAGTGTAGCGCTGTGCGAGCACGGGCAACAAATGAAAATTTACGCACGGCGAGCAAGGTATCGTTGTTTATAGCGCGTCTCTGATGCGATTATGTTATAACTGAGCCACTTTCTGGTAACTGTGATTTAAGGGCACTTCAATATGGTTGTATTATGAAGTATGGGTTTTTAAAACTTTATATACTGCTGATAAAAGGGATCAACGAGGCTAACCTGCGATTTACCATTTTAAACTTACGACTTACCAAGGCATGTCTATTTATCTATTCTATACTAATATTATAAAGCAGAAGAGTTTGTTTGGTTGAACGCGCTAATCTCAGGAACTACCGGCTCGAATTGAAAAAATCTTTTTGCGTTGGATAGTCCATTTATCGAGGAAGGCTATAGGCTATATAACATCACGCAATGACCAATCGGAGCGGAGCAGCAATAAGAAATGTTGCAAGCGGGAAATTCACGCGAACGAAGTCGCGGGCAAAAGCTAGTTATTTATATTATCAGCCATTTGTGTCCCCTTTATTCCTATCTAAACAAGGCCAACGTTTCAAGTCGAGAGGGGGGTAAAGCAAGGGGACCCGCTTTCCCCAAAACTTTTTATCGCAGTTTTAGAATCCATCTTCCAAAATCTTGATTGGAGCGATATGGGAATAAATATCAATGGCAAGAACCTCTCTCACCTCAGGTTTGCAGACGACATAGTGCTTCTGTCGGAGGACCCGTACAAATTGAACCACATGATAAACTCCCTTAGTTATCATAGCGAAACTGTTGGGCTGCAAATCAATTGGGACAAAACGAAAATTATGACAAACCGTGAACAAATACCTATATCTATACAGACTGTGCCTATAGAATATGTCATGGACTATATTTACCTTGGTCATCTAATTTCTACAAAATCTTGTACAGAAAAAGAAATCGACCGCAGAGTGAAAAGCACTTGGAATAGGTACTGGAGTATGAAGGAAATTTTCAAAGGCCCCATACCTATAAAACTCAAAACGAAAGCGATGAATGTCTGCCTAACACCGATTCTTACTTACGCATGTCAAACCTGGCCTCTCAAAAAATCCTTCTTAAGTAAAATAAGAAGCTGTCAACGAGGAATAGAACGGAGTTACACGAATATCAGATTGAAGGATAAAGTCAAAAGTTCATTGATAAGGAAAAAAACAAAAGCAAGAGATGTTGTCAAACAGGTCCTGACACTGAAATGGAGATGGTCAGGCCATATCCAGAGAGTTACGGATGAAAGATGGTCACAAATTATTACAAATTGGTATCCAATTAATAAAAAAAGAAGGAAGGGAAGACCGTTTAAAAGATGGAGTGACGACATCGTACAAACAGCCGGAAACTTATGGCCCAGGCTGGCAAAAGACAGAGTCAGCTGGAACAATTTGGAGGAGGCTTTCACCGCAGAAGGCGGCCCTTACACCTAACAGTACTAATCTTATATTAAGTACAAACACTAACATTACTAACAAATAAATAAATAAGTACGCAACGCATTAGATATAAAATAAATGTAAGGGATAAATAAAGCTAAATAAATAAATAAATAAATATTCCTATCTAGTGCTGTTATACGCCAATCCTTGAGGAAGGAGTCGAGTTCGTCCCGCTATCTCCTTCTGGGCCTGACCTGTTGCCGTTTGCTGCTGTTTGGGTATTTTGTGGTAGCTATAGCGTCTGGTAATTCAATAAAATACAAATGTAAGAAAAGAAAACGTTAACCGAACAATTTTATTCTGAAAATGAAAAAAAAGCACTTCAATACACTCTTACTTTCAAAAGTGTGTAAATGAATATGTGGATGAGTACAGAATCATCAACAAATAGGCACGCAATTTAAAAGAAGAGAAAAGAAAAAGTAATTATTATCTGTCTCGCGGATAAATATCCGAATGCAAAATAAAAAGTAAACATAAGAAAAGCATAACAATGAAACATGTAAAATAAAATTCGTTCGAATTTCCATAATTAAACAATTTATTTCGACGAAAAATTACTCCAGAAATTAAATGATGATCCAATCAACCCAAGTTGATAATAAACTCAGTCCGAAGACGCGTTCGTTTTAATAGGAGTCATGTTTCACCGCAGCTTCGTTAAAACTTAATGAACCAACAAAAAATAAACTTTAATTAAGACATCTAAATCATCATTGTTTTAATACTCCGTCTTATGTTGTTCAAGTTAAGTAATGCTATAAATTGTGAAGGTTTATTTATTGGGGGATTTTTTAATTTGGCTGTTTTGTAGTTTAATGGGTGAATTATTATGTGTTGAGGGTTTGGTATGGTATGGTGTGGTTTTCACATTTTTAAATCTTTGTTATTATCTATGCTTTATTTTGTTCGAAGAATTTGGCACACGATAAGAACATGACATGGAGTTACGACATTATGATGGGTAGTTTAACCCCAGTAGAATAGGCATGAAGACAGTATCAAAATATTAATAAATTAATTAATAAATTAAAAAAAAAAAAAAAAAAAAATATTAATTTTTGTAAGTATTTCTATTTTTTATGGTGTACATAATAAAGAGTATTCTATTCTATTCTATTTAGTCCATCAGATAGATTATTGAAAAATAATGGACACGTATTTTTTGTTTTTGTAAATCAATGAATGTTGACAAAGATAAAACGCATCAAAAGAGTGCGGGCTCGTGACGTCAGAACTAGCTAAAAATAATACCTAGACGTGACGTATTGGGAATTTAAAAGCGTCGTATCTTCGTCAATTTTGATTTACGTTACAAAAGAAAGAATACGGGTCAAATATGTTTTAATAATCTACCTGACGGACTAATTATATTTTTTTTATCGTCTGCCCTATTTTCCCATGGATTAATATCGGAACTCCACCAGGCCAAAGCCTTCAGAAAAAGGGAAGCTAGATACGAGTAGATTCTCTTTTGAGCAGTTGAAGCACCAAGCGACTTGCTGATGTATTGCTAGGAGGTAAAGACTGAATTAATGTTTGTAAATCATCAAATGTCTTGTCTTTTCCCAACTATTTTGGGGTCGGCTTCTAGTCTAACCGGATTCAAGTCAACCAAGTTATTTGGAATACCCCTCCCGTCGTCTGTAAATAATCAGATGAGGTACCATCACCATATATTTTATAGCACATCCATATATCCATTTCTCTCACCTTTACGAACAACAGATACCAAAAACTAAATCCAAAACATCTACAGGAAAGGTATCTCTGCCAATTTTTCACCAGGAACTACACGCCATGTGTTACAAAATTAAAAACAATATCTTGCCAGTTGCCAACTAAAAATGTTCCCAACTTTAAATTCTCAAAGTACAGGGTATTTGGCATAATGACACAATTTTGCCAAGATTGCCAGCAACATGCATAATGGTGGTAGGCCTTGCCAAAGAGTGCTTCCGACAGTATATCATGTGTTACCGTCGGTGGATGTTGCTAATGTTACTACATTTTTATGGATAAACTTGTTTTTAGTTATTTTTATGTGGGACGGGAGTTAGTGATGGTTTTACGCATGGGAGGGTTTTGGCTTTGGATGATAGGTGTTGCCGGTTTATTCCACAGGAATTACTACTAGCATAAAAAATATTTTCTGTCCTAACTAACGGTTTAAATGGATTAAGGTATGAAAAGAAAACCAGCAGCGAAATAGTTGCTTCCGCATTTGGATATTAGTATGGATTTATATTCAGACCATTTGACGGCTGAAGTTATGTTGTTCTATGATTGCTTCTTATTCTATGATCGTTAAAAATGCATCACTGGCATTACTTTTTCCAGAATTTCAAACAAGTAAGTAAAGGTTTATTATTTATTGATCATAGGCATCTCTGATGCTATATCCGCCTTTAGCTATAACTCCAATACCCATTTTATTTTTTCGGTTGGGATAATCATCAAATGACTTCTCTCACTCTAGGCGGAGCGGGAGGTCGTGTCAGGCTTTTACTGACTAAAACCCATCCATGTTCCTTCCTCGCTCTTTATGTTCCGGAGCCACGGTATCTCTTTCGAACACTCCCGCAGCCCCGGAGCCCCAATAACCTTTCCTCCACCTGCTGCATTCAGTCTCAGCTACCTCTTACAGGTCGTTTTTATCCACCATGCTACGGGATGTCCTACAATACTTCTGACAAAAAAACGATGATTTACAGGTACACTAAAAACACTTGCTTTATACAGTGGGCCTTCAGTGGGCATCACTTCATCATCATCGTCATCATCATTAATTCAGCCGAAAGACTTCCACTGCTGGACATAGACCAACTATTCGGAGGCTTTCCAACGCATCGTCTTCCGGTTCGCGGTCGCCACTCCAGATTTTGTCGGCCTCATCAGCCATCCGTTCTGCGACCAATGTGCCCTGCCCACTGCCACTTAAATTTCACAATTCTTCCAAAACTCACTTCAATAATTTATTGTGTATTAAACTGGTTGCAAAAGTCAGAGATAATAACTACACTGAACTTTTAACAGTTTCACAGTCAAAAAAATATATTTACTTTATTCTTTCACCGTACGAACCTTCCAAAAGAATTCGCTTCACATTTAGCTGACCTCTCCAAAATCGTGTGAAAAGTACACACGAAATAAAACTGTATACAAAAGTGTGTACTGGTAAAAATTAACGTCGGACCCATTCAGCTAATAGCCGGCGCGAAGAGAAGTAGTTTGTTGCATTAGATTTGTATGAAGAGGGCTGATTCTTGGAGTCTTCGATATTGAGGGAAAGCGAGCGATATCTGGCATCAAACAAAAAGGTGTCATAAAAAATAATGAAAGAGTATTTTATTAAAAATAAAAAAAAGAACAAAATTAAATCGCCTGGTCAAGCGCGACTGCTGAGCATGAGCCTGGGTTCGATCCCCGTGTCGGGCAAAGCGTTATTGTGTTTTTCCATCAGAAACTTTTCAGTAGCAGCCATGGAGTCTGGATTTACGCCCGGTTGATGGCAATAGGCCCGCCCCTACCACATGGGAATTTAAAATATATCTGGCGAAATGTGGATGCACTATTTAGGCATATCTCTACTTAACCCTTTTGTTATCTACCAAAAATAATGTTACAACCAATAACCCACATCTCTTTTTAGAATATGTTTCAACACGTACCCTTCTTACTTGCCGAATAAGTACAAAAAGAGTAAATTGAGTTACAGGATTTGCCTACATTTGTGTAAGCGTGCAAATATTTTTTTGTAGGAACTGAACGTGCTTTGGTTACCTTTCAGTTTTTATAAATAATGAAAATCTTACTAAAAGTTTAGTTACATATTTTGTGGTTTTTAAAGACGGTAGACAGTCTTGTTTTAACAAATAGTTCTGCTAATGACTGATCTCACCTGATGAAAAGTGAAAAGTTTATCTTCGAGGACTATGAGAATTACAGAGATTTCAGCCAATGCCATGTAACTAAACTAAATTTCTTTGGACAAGCTAACTATCTTGCGCAATTTTTAATTACAGCAATTTATTTTTTCTTTTTGTTATGCCTAAAATATCGAATCTTACTAAAAATTAAATCGTTTTAAGATATTCCTGCGCAATTTTAGTTGGAAGTCTAAGATTTTGTGACAAGCTAACTCTACCGAAATGTTTGAGTTCACTGCAATTTACTTAAAACTGTTCGAAATATCTACAGCTACAAGAATAACACCGCTTTCAGCCATCGCCGCGCAACTCAAGTTGCGAGTCTAAGTTTTTGTGACAAGCTAACTCTCTCCCGAAATGTTTGAGTTCACAGCAATTTTGCAGTTCGCTACTGACGGGGCTTCGCGACATTAGTACTAGTTAAATTGAGTTTCTTGCCGTATTCATGTTAGTAATCAAATTGGACATGTCGGTTTGAATGAAAAACGATGGGGTGTTATAAGTTTGACGTGTCTGTGTGTGTGTGTGTGTCTGTCTGTGGTATCGTAGCTCCAAAAGGATGAACCAATTTCCATTTTGTTTCAAAGATGAATAAAGGTCGTGGCACACTTGACAAGCACCGCACCAGCACAGCTCTTGGCCAGCGTTGTCTTGAATTTAGGCTACGGCGCGCTTGCCACGCGTAGTCCGGGAGATAGTGTTGCATTTTAGAGTGTTTTTACGCTCAGTTGCCATCTGGTTCAATAGATCCCGAATGACTGATAAGTGAACCCAGCGTCAGCTAAGGCACCCGAGGTGGGTGTATTGGGATTGGGAGGTTACGGAGGTGGTGAAAAAAAAGCACTGATAACGAAAATGAGGTTAAAGTTAACTACGTCAAGTATTAATGTGACCATATAATTATATAATCTGGGATTCTTATCGAACTAGGTTCAGTGTAGTGGGCTCTCTAACTAAATATGTAACTGTACGTTGTTTTGCGGGCAACTCGGAGGCGGCGCGCAGCCAGCGCGCGGGCGGCGCGGTCCACTCGCTTGCGGCGCGCGGTCAACTCGCTTGCGGCGCGCGGTCCTCTCAATTGCGGCGCGCGGACCGCGCGCGGACGCCGAGTGGCCCTCGAGGCGAGCCGTATGGTAGCGGCAAGCGCGTTGACCACACGCCGTAAGCTTTTTCATATGGACATTATAGAATAGGCTATGCGACACACGATTTAGTGCTCTAATTTGAATGGCAAGTTAATTGCTGGGTTGGAGCGGTGCCGGTGCGGTGCTTGTCAAGTGAGCCACGACCTTTAGTCCGGAGTGTTCTTAGCTACGTTTGAAGAAAATCGGTCCAAGATGGCCGCCGCCACAAATTGGCAGATTACATATTCCTTCAACAACTCTCTCAATATGGGTATCAAATGAAAGGGCTTGACTAGAAAAATACTATACGCTATAATAAATTTCAAATCCAAGATGGTCGCCACCACAAAATGGTACATTACATTTATTTTTCACAACTCCCTCATTACGGGTATCAAATGAAATTAGGACAAACACCGAAAACCGGGAATACCTTGAAATTATGACCCGTATGTGTCGTGGGTTTTTAAATTTTTTAATTTAATGTAACGTCTTTATTTTAACTGTTCGGACACAAAAAAGGTACAAAAGCGGAATAGGCTTTTAGTGTTTCGGTTTCTCATATTAAATTTCTGAATAAATGGTGGGTTTATATACCGCAATATTGGCATAATGGTATGTTATAACAGAAAAGATAACATCACGCCTGTAATTCCGGAAGAGTTAGGCAGAGATGTACCAAATAGTATACCCCCTCTCATCCAGTTATGTTTTAAGTCACACGTAATAGGAGGCAAACCTAACCCAGCCATCAACCGGGCACAAATCCAGACTACGTGGCTGCTACTGATACATTCCTCATGAAAAAACTAAATGACACTTTGCCCGACCTGGGAATTGAACCCAGGACCTCAAACTCAGCAGTAGCGCTTACGACTATTTGACCAACGGGGTAGTCACCTGGTGTAATATGTATATTGAAAATAAGCTACGGTATGATGTGAAAGATGAGTCGCAGGATATCTCGATGGTATAATCTGAATGAACCAAAAATTCGAAGACATGTGACATCTACCAACCCGTACTGGGCCCGCGTGGTGGATTATAGCCCATACGCAAAATACGCGCTTTGACGTGGAGTTGCGGACACCAGCCCGTTGTACAATACAATACAATACAGTATAATCTGAATGTCTAGAAGTAATATTAGTGCTTTGTTTGTGCAGCCGTGGAATTAGAGGTCTTGTGGGTTCAATCTCAGGTTACACAAAGCCTCTAACGTTTAACTTGATGTTGCTTTACTATAAATCACAAGAAATAATTATAATAAAATAAATAACATTATTTAAATTACTTATTAAAAAAAAATATCGATTAATATTCATTCCTTCCATACCTCCAAGTTAAACATCTCTTTACATACCCACAAACATAAATTACGTCTCCATTCAATATCAAGAGAAAACCACCTAAACCAACACCTGAAAGGATCCCATTAATCTCTCCGATAATTCACTCCATACAAAACTTCGGTATAAAAAAAAAGAGCGGAGTTTCTTCGACAATTTCCCCCCACTTCCCCCATCTGCTCTTGTTTAGAAAAACATCCTAACGTACACAAAATATCCGCAAAATGAACCGAACACGATTTGAATATCTAAATTGGCAATCCTTCGGTATTCCCAACTTTCCTCATTACAATCGCGTTCACCTGTTAATTTTTTGGGTTCCGCAGGAGTAGGGAAGCGGAATTTGTTGATATTACCTGATTTGATAAATTCTGCAAACTCATACTGTCACTTATGGGTTATCTTTCGCGATTATCAAGTATAGTAGCCGTGGTTACTTGTGAGCTTAAAAACTATTTTTAACCGACTTCTAAAAAGAGGAGGTTATCAATTCGTCTGTATGTTTTTTTTTTTTTTTTTTTTTTTTTGTGTTTGTTACCTCATAACTTTCGACTGAGTGAACCGATTTTGATGATTCTTTTTTTATTTGAAAGCTGGTGCTTCCCATGTGGTCCCATTTTATTTTGCTGAAGATCTGATGCTGGTCTTCGGAGATATACAATGGAACTCTTCAAAAATGTACGGCAAATCTGCAGTGCTTGCTGTTAACGCTTGTAGGTTTATTGTTTATACAACATCATGACGTAATATCACGCCTGTATGCTCTGAGGGGGTACGCAGATGTGTACAATACACCCAGATTTCGACAGTGGTTGTTACCTCAGTACTTTCGACTGGGTGAACCGATTTTGATGATTCTTTTTTAATTTGAAAGCTGGTGCTTCCCGTGTGGTTATATTTTAATTTGCTGAAGATCTGATCCGGGTCTTCGGAGATATACAATGGAACTCTTCAAAAATACACGGCAAATCTGCAGTAACTGCTGCAATCGCTTGAATGTTTATTGTTTATACAAAATCATGACGCAACATCACGCCTGTATGCTCTGAGGGGGTACGCAGAAGTGTATAATATTCCCAGATTTCGACAGTTAGGAGTATTAAGTTTCATTTATTGGGGATAAGCCTATTACCTTGACATGTATTGTTATTTTATTGGCAAGGGTACCTACTTTAAGGGTAGTTTGATGAGAATTTGGTTAGGTTCTGGTTATGGGATCCATTACAAAGGAACGGAACTCTTCAATTCTTAGAAGCAAATTAACGATACTCGGCCAAATCTTTTAAAGGCTATCCGGATATTTGAGTCACGTACCATAACGTCGTTATTAACCGACTTCAAAAAGGCGGAGGTTCTCAATTCAATGTGCCCCGATTACTCGAAGATGACTGGACCGAATTTGTGTTTTAATTGTTTGAAAGGGTATACTTCCCAGAAGGTCCCATAATCATCAAGTCAGGATCCTGATAGTGGGATCCTGGAGAAATAGAGGGAACTCTTCAAATTTTATAGGCACACCAGAAGCGATTTGGGTAGTTTTAGAAAGAGTACTTTCTCGGAGTGATCCCATTTAAAGGACCATGCCCATATTAGTATGGAGCTGAAAGTCAACAATGCCATGCAATGCCCAAATTGCAGCTCTATGTCATATGATAACTTTTTAACAGTATTCATATGATATCTAGATTTAATGTCACATAAAGCACCGATTCAAAAGATATTGGACATTAAACATGATAACTTCCTACTGGTTTTTTATACATTTTATCGTTTACAGACTGCATTGCTATTAGTTTTTTACTAGGAACTTCATGATCATTACATAAGCTAAGCCAGATTAGTGTTCTTTTATATACTTATCTATGTTATCAGATAAACATGTCACTTATTTGGAATTATCTAGTCTGTCTCCATTGTATAGTGTCAATATATATGTGAAATCGAGTAAACAAAGCATAAGGTGAACAAACAAATAGTCCTATAAATGGCGTTGGTAAAAAACTAGTAGTAGTAATATAAAATGCATTTTATTTGGATGTGTTGTAAAGCAGTATATTATGATTCGATTATTTAGTAATCACTTATGACTAATATCAATCATGTTAAGTTTTGTCTTGCCGATCGTATCAATAATAATAAAACCACAACACTATAATAATATATGTATTTGTTATCATCATTGGTAACAAAACTATCACAACGAATGAAAATATACATGGGCCAAAGGACGTGATTCCAGACCGTAATAAAAAAAGCACGATTGAAACGATGCCGATGGCCGATGCTAAGTACTGCGGGGACTGCAATGTCAACAAGAATGTCTTATTTTTTTATTTTTTAACCAGTGAAAAATAGATATATAATATATAATAAATAGCTTCAGAAGTCGGTGACAAAAAAACTAAATCAATCAAATAAAGGTCACCGACTTCTGAAGCTAAAGTTATTTTTCACTTTTTTGTGTGAAGTCGGTTTTATTTTTTGCAAAAAAGTTTTTCTTATAAGAATTCAGAATAATTTCTGTTTTGCTTAGCTGTCGTTCAAACTTCTATTATGCCATTCAAATCGATAAGACCACAGAAATGAATAAAGAACAATCGTCCGCTCACTAGAAATTAGGATATTGTGTGGTTTTCTAAACAATATTAATTAAGAACAGTAATAAATTTTGTTAATTGCTTCTAACGCAGAATTCAGGCGCTAAAGCGTTTTTCTAGAATGAATAGATCTACTCCATTTTGTATGTTTTAAAAAGATCATCTCTACCATCGAATCATTATGACAGATAATTAAATTTTATCACTAGTTTATCTTTTCTGATTGTAAGGTTTATGCCCGTGACTCCATATTTTAATGAAGGATTAAAAAACACTGAAGGACTCGAAAACTACGGAACTCGTGCACCCAGCATTCACCCACACTGTTGCAAGTTCTCTCCGCTTTGGTTCCGACTATCTTCACGTTTTGCGGGTAATTTTTATTGTAATTTATCGAGACCACGTGACTAGGCACTTTAGTTAGTACATAATAGTCTTCCACGAGACGGAATTATAATTGTACTTCAAAATTTCACGTGGACAATTTGTGGGAACGTTTTATAGCCGTTACTGGGTAGTTTGTAATGGAGTTAGTTTTTGATAGTCGTTGTAATATGTTTGAAAAAGGGTTTTAGTGCGAACTCGTGTAGGTAAAACTGGTTTAATTGCAGTAATTTTGGAATTAGAGTTTCTTTTTGGGTACGGTAAAACTGCAGTGTTACAGTCTCTGGTACTTCAATGTTTACATATTATTGTTAGATAGTCTCATTATTAACAAATAATGAGACTTTTATTCAAAACATATCATCACGCCAGTAATCCCAAAATGGGTAACGCATATATTTGAGTCCCATTGCTTGTAATAAGTGGCAAGCCTACTGCTATCAATCAGACTTAAATAAAGTTTTCGTATAGCTACTGTGAAATTGCTGTTGGAAAAACCCAAGAATTCTTTGCCCGACCTGGGAATCTTGGTTAGATGTCACGCTTGTAAATATATGTATAGGCAACTAGATGGACTCCAGTTGGTCTAGACCAAGTGGATTGACTTTAGTAGAGTTCATCTAGTCTATTGGTCTATCTATTGGTCTAGACCAACTGGATAGACTAGTCTAGACTACTAAATGGTCCCTACAAAAATATTATAAATGTCATCATCATCATTTCAGCCGTAAGAAGTCCACTGCTGAACATAGGCCTCAAGTATCGCCACATTGACCGGTTAACTTTAATTTTAATAAAAAAGGTAATCCAAATAATTAACCTATTCTTAAATTTTAACTCGATATTAATAACTTAATTTAATGCAGCGCTGAAAGGTTCTATTTATGTTGATAAAGATGCGGTCTTATGATTAAAAAATGTAATCTGCAACGACATCGTTCTCGAGAGAGTCAATGCATCTAATTCGTTCGGCTTCAGCGCGCCTGAGGGTACGCCCGGCGCCCTTTATTGATTCAGAAGAAAAAAGTTGTCTGGTCTATGGTTTAATCGTGTTTTCATTTACACTCTACTTCGAATGTATCTTTCAAATACAAGCCTAATTCAGTAACGTAAATAAAATTTATATTTAAGAAAAAAAAAAAACAAATGTGTCACAACTCCACCTTTCGTTCAGTCTGACCCAGCTATCATAAAAAAAACAATATTAATTACTTTGAATGCCTCACGAAAACAGAAGAGTAATAAGAAAAACGCAGATTTTTTAAATGGCTCGCGTAAATGGCTCTATTGTTCATTAATTTTTGACCAAAAGAAAGCAATAATATTAATTGCTTTAATACCTCACAAAACCAGCAGAGACATTAGAAAAGATCATATTTTTAAAATCACTTAATGTCACATTCATATTTGACCAAATCTAAAGAAATATGACGAATGGTAAACACATTTCCGATAGTTTCAATTCACTCGGAAGAAGTTTAAATCTCAGACTTTCCCGTATAATAAATCCAGTAACTATACATAGGGAAAGATAGTCCTTTCTTTCCATCTTTCTTTATGAATCAATGCTGCACTAAAGTCCTTCAAAAACACAACTATCACACTTCAAAAACCTTAAAACCTTAACCTTGAATTTTATAAAACTAAAATACCTCAAACTGAAAATGACATTCGCCACGAGATGCTAGTTCGATAGAGGGCGGGCATTCGCGGTCCGAGCGCTGAAACGTTCCATGTTTCAGTACCGTGTGGCCCGAGAGCCTCCACGCACGCGCCACGCGTGGCGATGACGTCAGAGACACACGCGCGTAACATTGTGACTTTCCGTCTTTCAGTTGCCGAGCGATTGTTTCGGATGTAACACGGTAAGTGGACACGAAGATAGAAATTGTTCAGAGTGTTTTGATTTGAGGAAATTGAGGTTATGTTTATGTAAACAATGGTTGAACAAAGACGATAATTGATTGCGGCGTGCTAATTAATTGATTATTTTTAATTGATTAATTGAACTGATGAAATTATAAGTGGCTTTTAATAAACGATAATTTGATTACTTTGAGAAATGAACATACAATAACGCCTTTTAATTTCATGTATTGATTTGATGGATTGCTCATTCAATCTTCCTAATCCTAATTATTTAATTCGTGCAAGATGCTGTATTTAAGCTAGGAGATAAAGAATGCTGTGTGGTAAATACTAATGATCAACAAATGCACATTTTATAAACAATATTTTATGCAATGCCATTCTTAAGTATGTATTTATGAAGGTCAAGTTCATGCGTACAAGGTAAGTTGTAAGAAAAAGGTGTGATCAGGTTGTTTTAACGTGTTTAGGGGACAATTGTCCCATGACGTGATGCTGTTCTCGTGCTGGATCTGAAAATAAGTATTTTCTATAAATGTGTCGTAACGAATACTCAATTAATTTATACTTTTCTGATGCCGAAATATTCTTGGTAACCAGTTGTATCCTGTTAGGTTGGAACCCGACCACAGCATAGTTAGGATGAGGATATGCAGATGATGATGTTGTTGCCGAAATATTCTTATTAGTAAGTACATGCAATTAATTATCACCATTCATTCTTAATGACCAAGGATATGATAAACACTTTTCCTAGTAGACAAATGCCGGTTACTTTCAAAACGCTTCCCGTCTTATTACAAAACGTGGTCTTAAAAATAGTACCGGGTTTAATACTAGGTCTAAACCATGAACTTGAAAAAACGTTATTACAAAACGAAGTTTATCGCTAGTCCTAGAACTATCTATGGTACCAAAGTTAGACCATCGTGACCCCTAGTTTAACTATGGTACTAAATTGCCAAACGTCAAATCCTTTTTAGGGTTCCGTAGCCATATGGCAAAAAACGGAACCCTTATAGTTTCGCCATGTCTGTCTGTCTGTCTGTCTGTCCGCGGATAATCTCAGTGACCGTTAGCACCAGAAAGCTGAAATTTGGTACCAATATGTATATCAATCATGCCGACAAAGTGCAAAAATAAAAATTTAAAAAAACATTTTTATTAGGGTACCTCCCCCAGACGTAAAGTGGGGAGCGATTTTTTTTTTAATTTTGACCCTGACGTGTGATATATTGTTGGATAGGTATTTAAAAATGAATAGGGGTTTTCTAAAATCATTTTTTGATAATATTAATATTTTAGGAAATAATCGCTCCGAAAGTCAAAAACAATGTGTCCCCCCCCCTCTAACTTTTGAACCATAAGTTTAAAAAATATGAAAAAAATCACAGAAGTAGACCTTTATATGAACTTTCTAGGAAAATTATTTTCAACTTGATGAGTTGAATAGTTTTTGAGTTATATAGCACTTTTTCAAAAAAACGCAAATGATAACTTTGTTTTTCATACAAATACTATGAAAATCAAAGTTATTTTTGCTGACGAAAAATGTTGGTATTTTTAATGGTCTGGGAAGCTACGGAACCCTACAGTGAGCGTGGCCCGACACGCTCTTGGCCGGTTTTTTTTTAGTT
Source organism: Xestia ashworthii (assembly GCA_950022955.1). Taxonomy (NCBI): domain Eukaryota; kingdom Metazoa; phylum Arthropoda; class Insecta; order Lepidoptera; family Noctuidae; genus Xestia; species Xestia ashworthii. Next base: position 22,673,406 of record OX465558.1, on the reverse strand, counting down.
TTGAGGTTAATTTTCGGAAAGTTTTTGTGATTTAAACAAAAATGGATATTATTGATAGGATTGATATTATTGATACGATTGATTTGGAAGATTTGGATCTGTTGGGTATTTTTGAGAGTTCCCGGGGACCCAACCGAGTTCGTCAGCGACGAAATCAATTTCAATTATCTGACGAAGATTTTCGATGTAAATACAGATTTACAAAACGTTTTGGCCAAAAGATTGTCGATCTGCTACGTGATGATTTATCCCACGATCCTCGAGGACATCCTTTAAGTTTGTAACTTATTTCGATATCTTACTCGAACTACGCGCGCTGCCCAGTTCACTCCGTTATACGCGCTAGCTCGATAGTTGTTCCAAACCAGAACAATTGAATTATGAACATGCATTCAAAAAAAATACAAGTCGGAATATTTAAATACCTATAAATAACAAAACTTTATATTTTATCACTACAAATAAAAATTTATGAAATATTTTTTCTTTAATTTACGTTACAACATTTTGTAAAAAGGAACGGCGCATAGAACTATGAACGAATGAATGAACAGTTTAAATATTTTGTTGCTTCTAATCTGTGGAAAATGTTAAGACGCCTGCGGAGCATGTGTATTTCATACAAACGTAATATTACCAAAATAATTTGTAAATTAAACATGTTCCTAAGGTAGTGTGTATTTATTTCGATTGAATTACAAAATATCTAGGTTCCCAAATATATTTTTTGATTGGACACTAATTTTAACAAGAGTTATAAGAAAAAATAAGTTTTCTATAGAAATTTTAAATTCCTCATATCTCGTCTTTGTATCATTGTCCTCTAAAAAAATATATTTGGGAACATAGATATTCTGTAATCCAATCGAAATAAATACACACTACCTTAAGAATATGTTTGATTTACAAATAATTTTGGTATTACGTTTGTATGAAACACGCATGCTCCGCCGGCCCCTTAATACCAGAGACTTTCTTTGGTACTAGTTAGTCCTTTGTTGGTCTTCGATTTGTAATACGAATGAAAGAACTAACGTTAGTACCGTACTAAACCTAGACCTTTTAGTTCTGGTTTAAACCTGGTACTTATGGAAGTTTTTATAACAAGACGTTCGTATTGCAACACAATAACGAATTTCAAAATGACGTTCAATTTTTCGATACCTTATGTCAATCTGAATTTACTAGTTCAAATGCGAAAGGTAATAAGAATGGATGTTTTTACTCTTTCACGCAAAAACTACACGCAAACACTAAACTAGAACGGATTTGAAAGAAATTTGCCACAAAGATAGTTTAGAACCTGGATTAATACATAGTTTTGCTTTCATCATCTGCAGCTATTCGTAGCATCTTGCATGCAGCTGAATGCCAGTATTTCACATGGAGCGACTGACTATCTGACCTCCACAACCCAGTTCATACTAGGTAATATCGACCCGAGCGGCTGTTATTATATAGCCGCGAGCTCCTCATGCTTCTTGCATTAAAATGTCTTCGATTATTACATAGTTTATTTATTTTGTTGTTCCAAACTTCAGTAATTACGGTCTTTGTTATCTCACAGTAAATGTGTGATTGTAATATAATAGTGTAGCTGGAGTACAAAGGGAATGAGACGTTAACAGTATAATCGGTTGAACTAATCAAAGTTTGGACCTATAGTTGGTAAGATTATTTTGAACTTAGATTAACAATATTACAGTTATTCTATTTAAGGAAGATTGCTATTTAGAGTTAAATTAATCTTACATCACGCGAGATTCGGAATGAGGGAGTGGACAGAAGTGGGATCCCAGGAAGTATAAATAAATCCACCTTCATCAGTCTGATTTTGTTGGAGGTGAACTGAAAACAAACATTACTATCTAGCGAAACCTTTTCCCAACTTTGCTGGAGTCGGCTGCCAGTAAATGCAGATGCATCTGAATATTTAATATTCCAGTATTTTAAACGGGTGAAGGCCAGCAGTGGGTGACGTCCAGCTGTGGATGGAGATGGTATTCTGCTGTATCCGCACCATTTACTGTCCGACAACATCAGTCGAGCAGCAGCACACCATACGAAACACCCGTCTGAACGGAAAATCCTCCCTTTTTATAATAAAAAAATAATAAATTATTCATCAAACAAAACATTGTAGTATATGTCACAATTCACAGAATAGCTATATAAAGTGTACAAAGACTACAATAAAATGGTAGGTGAAGTGCTGTATTCCTAGCTAGGTTAATAGATAACCTGTGTTAAGGAGTACAGTGCCGGTCCCCAAGGAAAGACACTAAACAATCGTACACACTATGCATTATAGTACAGTATGATGTATTTACTACAAACAAATCTTGATGTTTAGCTATAAGGTAAGAGGACGAAGAACTTACCTCTAAAACACCATCTACAAAATTCTTGGCATATCATAACACAAAAACACTGCCCATTTTCCCAACCTGGATCTCATACTCAGTGTTCAGAAATTACCACTTGAAATATCAAAAACCTTTCTTAACAACCTTGCCATTGCATTCAATTAAGTGAAAAACGACTGAAAAAGGAAATCATTTGCTAAATAAACCTGAACTACAATAAAACTCTACAAGTCTGCGCTAATTGAGTTGTTTGCCACAAACAAGCCGTTTTTAGGTTGCTTTAGTAAATCGTTTCCTAAATACCTTTTACTACTTTTATATGGAATATAAATGTATTTCAATTCGGGTAGCTATACATAATCATGTATGAAGAAAATGTTGGTTAAAATTGTGATTATTTTAGAGAAAAAGTTGACTTTGAAAGAAAAAACTGCACTGTTTTAAGATTTCACTGTTTAAAACTAAAGTTATATTGTCACTTATGGGATATCTTCCTTGATTATACGTTATTTTGAGCTCTTGATATTATAGGTTGACAACCCGCGCTCATGGCGCTTGCAACAACGTCGAAATATCGGGAGCTCAAAATAACGTATAATCACGGAAGATATCCCGTAAGTAACAATATAAGATTGAATTATATTGCACCAAATGTGACGCAAAAAAATAAAGATTTATCAGCACGGCCCGGCTTTGGTTTAGTGGTCGAAAGCTCGACTATGGCGCGAGGCAGGGCGTATATAAGTTCGATCCAAGGTTTGGGTACCTAAAGCAACATAGGATTCATCAGATGATCTCTGATCTGGTCTAAGAATCTATCGATTGATTGCTATATACTCATTTTCCACGGCTTGGAGACAAAGTGGGTGTCAACCTCTTCAAGGTAGTATTATGTTAATATTGAGGAGATAAAATAATAAAAAGTAGAAAAAAAATCACATTTGATATAAAATATAGTTTTCGTATGTAAATATAACCCACTTTCACATGTCACCTGTCGACGATGCTGCCAATACAGGCGTGGTGATATGTAATAAACAGTGAAATTTATCGTAGTAATAGTAAATTAATATATTCTGTAAAAATCATTGCTACATACATTTATACCTACCCAGGTGTAACTACAGCATCGACTTATAAGACAAGAATCGACTTCGTCACTCATTCTTGTCTGATGGTGTCTTTCTAAAGTTTGATGTGTGAGGCATATCTTTGTTCAGCCTATGAGCATGGAGAGGTACTCGTATTAATAGCTGTCAAAGCGATCCTTGTTTTATAGCGACTTTTATTGACAATTGACACAAGTTTTTTAGTAGGTAGGTACCGTTTTTACTTTTACTTTATTAATGGTGAAAGAATGTCACCTTACGTATCTATAGTTTAAAACAACTATTCCAAAAGCATCAAACCTTCACGAAACTACTAATTAAAACTAAAACAACATCCGCGCCTAAAGACAGCGACACACCGAGCGATATGCAAATTGCAGCTTGTTTACAATGAATCAACGTACGCAGCTGCACAAATATGTGTGTAAATATAATGTGTCATTGCGACGCTAGATGGCGTTGCACGGCGGCGCTCTGTCAGGATTAGGGGCCCGGCTAATTGGATGAGGAGCCGGGTTCAGTGATTACGTGTGATTATGTATTGTATGGCATGACATGTTGCTTGTGTTATATGAGATTAGTGGTAGTGCATTTTAAGGCCCATGTGAGCAGCGTTCGAGCATGAAACTAGAACCAAATCTGGCATATTTTATGATAATCTGAATCAGGCTGTTGATTGTAACGACTAGAGATAGGAAGATGTTTTCATCCTGGAAGTGAATGACGTAGGCTACCTGGACAATCTAGGTGCTAGATAACCTTTTCATTTTGAAGAAAGAAAGAAAATAAGTTTGTCACAGGGTCAATGTTGAACTGCATTACAAAATTACACAAAATAAAACTAAACTTGTAAACTAATATCATAAAGAGGGAAGATTTAATTTTTTGTTTGTTGTTACGACTTAAGTCAAGAACTATTAAACCGATTTTAAATTATTTTACCAAGATGTATCTTTCTAGATACACATCTTTGCCGAGTAACATAGGCTATAAATTATATTGATTTTCGCTGACAAAGTCGCGGGGGAAGCGCTAGTACACAATAATCATACAACGCATAACAAATACATAGCTTAATATGTTGCTGTGCGGTGCTGTGTTTTGGGCTACTTCTGTTCCATTCATTCATTTTAACCAGTCCTATTCACAGCACCAAAAGCCTAAACAAACATCCGTCATTCGGCATCCCCATTCACCATCAGAATTGAAGTGCGAGCATCAATCCACGACGTTGCGATGCACCGATGCATAATGTAGTATGCAAATCTGTTGGCCACAAACTACCGACCGGCTGATTGCTAGTTCTAACGAATTTACATTTTTTTCCATGTCTCGTGTATTGTCGATTGGTCGTTTGAAACAATTGGATTACTTTTATTTGCGCCCGGTGTGCCTGTGGCTGTGGAGTGCGTTCTTTTGTGGTTTTTGTTAGATTTTTCACATTAATTATAGAAAAATAATAATACCTACTGGCCTTTTACTGTCCCACACTGTGTGTCCCTCTTTGGTCTAGTGGTCGCTAGCGGGACTGCTGTGCACGAGGGCATGGGTTCGATTCCCGTGTCGGACTATTAGGTACACTTCTGCCTAAGCCAATAATATAAGGGTTATTGTTAAACAAAGATGAGCACTAGTGTTATCCATGCTATCTCAAGGTGTATTGGGGATTTCAGACTTATCAATGTGGTTTTCTCAAGATGTTTTCTTAAAACACGGTGAGGACCGGACCGTAACGTCAATTTCATCTGAATTTGTGTTGTACTCAGATCCAAGAATATCATCTATCTATAGAATAAATAAACAAAGGTACTACAAAAAAATAACCCATAAGTAAACATACTCTATTTGTGTAAAAACAAAAGTGAAATCCCCTACTGAAAACCTATCACCACAAAAAAAAAAACTAATATCGAACAGATCCACTATTCCATACATCGGGCCACAACTCTCATCATTCATAAAACACAGAATTTATTCGCACGTTCCCTTTGGTACCTTGCGAAATCCGTCCCCCATTCGATTCGAGCAAAGAACAATAGCATAAAGAAGCGACACTTCAGCTTTTTTAGGATGTTCAAATCGTTCACAACAGCTTAAATTGTTATCTATCCACAATTCTAGCGCATGGTACGCTTACTATATTTGGTCACTACAAAATTGACAACTACTTTGCCTGGAGAACTAAATAAAAGCTAAGACTAAATAAAAAGCCAAGTAATAGTGCTGTGAGCAATAAAGTGAAGCCAGCGCAACACTATGCTTCGCTCTGTCCATACACGCTCACACGCACACATTTACATCAAACCACAATTATTAAATTACGCTCATAAATGCACACATGTTTACGAAACCGGCGTCACTTTCTTGTTCTGGAGTTTTATTTGGTCTGAGGGAGCAAGAGCGGAGCTATAGGTGAGACCAGTGGAGTGCCTCGGGGCCACAATACGGCAAGCCCATAAGGCAAGCAGATTGTACAGAAAACCGTATGGTTTTTATCATTATGAGATTTTAGACTTGTATGTAAGTACTGCTAGGTGAGTCTGTAGCAAAAACGCCCCATGCACAAAGGAATGTACAGCAAGCAGAGCAAAATATGATGTACTTTCCTATACCTTCATAAACCGATTAGTATTGTGTGTGCTACACGTTCAAAAACACGTGTTTTGAAAGAGACTGCTAAAAAACAAAAAAAAAGAACATAGCGTACCATGGGACCGGAAACGCCAACGCCAACACAACTTGTCAAGCAAATTGGAATCGAAATGTCAACTTGGTAAGTACATTTATTTTAGTTCTGCGTATTCACACCTGCACAGATAAGTTGGTTGCAGTGTAACCTTAGATGTTTTGTATTGACCGACACACGCGTGGCCGCCGACGCAAATCACGCGGCCGGGGCGTGAAACTTACTTGCCGCATCTTATTTGTTTCGGCATCGCCTTACCATTCAAACGCAGTGTGGTATAATTATGTCGCTGTTACAAGAGTGTCGCTTCTACAAGTATTTTTTATTCTATGTCACGAGGTATCGGTACATTATCTTACACATTTTTGCCACACTGTCACATAAAGTGACAATACATTATTGGTACCGTTAAAATGGGTACGTAAATGTATCGAGACGTTTTGCTTAGGGATTGTTTATATATGTGCGCAACGTTATAGGTCGTTGGAGTGTGTTTTTATGGGAAGGAATGATCAGAAATGGAGGTAAGTACCTAATGGAATCTGGGTGACGGAATATTCGATGTTTTGTCAAGGTTGTCTGCGTTAAATAGGTTTTTCTAGAATACGAGACAAAATATGTTTATGTTCTATTTGAAAAGAAAGAAATGCTGCACAGAAATGTTCTTGCTAGGATTAATTCTCATTTTTGTTAACTTGGAATAGACTAAGAATCTTCTAGAGGATTGCTAAGCGCTGGTTTTCAGCTTAAATTTCAGACTTCTGTTTACAAAAACAAAAAAAAGTGGACTCAACAACTCACCAAACAAAATAAATACCAGGTAATTCGGTCACTGTAAACCCATGTTTGTAAACGAAATGGGAGTAAATAATAATATATTCTCAGAAACGATACAATCTATTCGTAGATATTTTGTACAAGTTTCCTAGAATGAGAGGGAAATCGTAAACAGGTTACATCACTAGAACTGTACACTACGACAGGCACTCAATAAATATTACAATCAAAAACTACCTTCGACATGAAATACCATGAAAATTTTATTAGGTAGTGCTTGACTTTACAAAAGACAGAAACAGTGCAACGAACTATGCAGCAGAACTTCACATTCCATCTGTTCAACTTTGCGGTTGATTGCGACATAAAACAGTCGTAACCGAACGAAGTTCAGTCTCTAAGGCTGAGGATAGATATGATTTAGATTGAGGCTACCTGCGAATTCTAGACTACTTCTTCTGTTGTATCTTCGCGAACTTTGTGGACATTGCTCAGGTTAAGGTGCTTCTAAGAGAGCACCACGATGGCACAGTGGGTTGCCGAATGTCACATAATATCTTCGGATTCGTCAAGGAAACGTCGTTTTTCTCACAAAATTTTCATCAGCATTGAATTTCTTAACAGCACCAAAAGAATCCGCAATACCGTAAATTAATTCACCAGGCAACTTGGTCCTCCAAAAGTTTTATCCCTCAGTGAACAAAGAGCTTTACTGTGACTCATATATCCTCAACCAAAGGATGTTCAATGTCACCCATTGGCGTGACAGTACTCGATACAGACTGTGATACTAACAGATAATACAATATTGTTCTTCTATCGCAATAGGTTAGGAACGTTGCGATCAGATGAAACATGTGTTGTTATATATATTGCTTTTATTATGAGTGGGTAAGTTTTTAGGGTTCCGTAGCCAAATGGCAAAAAACGGAACCCTTATAGTTTCGCCATGTCTGTCTGTCTGTCTGTCTGTCTGTCTGTCCGCGGATAATCTCAGTGACCGTTAGCACCAGAAAGCTGAAATTTGGTACCAATATGTATATCAATCATGCCGACAAAGTGCAAAAATAAAAATTTAAAAAAACATTTTTATTAGGGTACCTCCCCCAGACGTAAAGTGGGGAGCGATTTTTTTTTTAATTTTGACCCTGACGTGTGATATATTGTTGGATAGGTATTTAAAAATGAATAGGGGTTTTCTAAAATCATTTTTTGATAATATTAATATTTTAGGAAATAATCGCTCCGAAAGTCAAAAACAATGTGTCCCCCCCCCCTCTAACTTTTGAACCATAAGTTTAAAAAATATGAAAAAAATCACAGAAGTAGACCTTTATATGAACTTTCTAGGAAAATTATTTTCAACTTGATGAGTTGAATAGTTTTTGAGTTATATAGCACTTTTTCAAAAAAACGCAAATGATAACTTTGTTTTTCATACAAATACTATGAAAAACAAAGTTATTTTTGCTGACGAAAAATGTTGGTATTTTTAATGGTCTGGGAAGCTACGGAACCCTACAGTGAGCGTGGCCCGACACGCTCTTGGCCGGTTTATTTTTAATTTATTAAACACTAGCTGATGGCTTTACCCGCGCACAAATTATGTACTAAAACCTTTCTCGAAAACCACTCTATTTATTAGTGAAAACAGTATGAGAATCAGTACTGCAGTTTTTGAGTTTGTCGCGAACAGATAGATAGATGCAACGGAGGACATTGTTTCATACTATGTATGTGTATGTGTGTGATATCATATGATATAAACTGCAGTGATATTCAGCGTATTTTGAAACGTTTCTTCTGCTGATAATAGATAGGTACATGCAAAGTCAAAGTCAAAGATCCTTATTGTGAGACAGTGGTTACAGGGTTGTTTTGCGTTTATTTTTTATGTGCGGTTGCACTGCTCTACCATGTTAGGCATACAATAGTTTGAAATAATTTGTGCAATTTATATAATATTAATTCAAAGAGACATTTCAATTGAAGTAGTAGAAAATAATATGGAAAAAAATAATAATAATATAATAATATTTTGCATCAAAAACATAAAAACAGTTTGGCACTCAACTCGTCACGAATCTGTCGGACAAAAATTCATGTATGGTATAATATGGTTTATTTACTAAGAAATCATTTAATTTTTTCTTAAAAAGATTAATGTTTTCAATTTCTCTTAATTGCTTTGGAAGTTGCCTCATTTTTGTTTGATCGTGGGGCCATAATCCACCACGAAGGCCCACTGCGTGTTGATAAAGGATGCTTCTGACAGCTTCTCACAGCATGAAAGTAGTGATGGGAGGGGACTGACTTTGTAGTTTTGAAGCTCAACACTACCATCCTTATTGGTTTTTGGTCTACCTAATTTAAATAAACTACAGACTTGATATTGGTTACTGCGTTTAATCTAAGACGTTTGGGAATCTTTCACATATTTTATTTATTTCTTGGTTCCAATTCGGTTAGATTTTAGTTTTTGTGCACATCATTTTCTTCGTTTACATCATCATTTCAGCCGAAAGACGTCCACTGCTGGACATGCTTTCCCCAAGAGTCACCACATTGACAGGTCCCATACGACTGTCACGTGAACATGAACGTGTTTTAAGTTTCTTGAATCTAATAAAATCAGAAAATTCTTTCAAACAGCGTTCTACCATGATTTATTTTATAACTCCGTATATACTCTTAATATTCTCAGTAAACCTAACGATGCTGATTGTCTTACTTATTAAGAGAATCATGTTTTTCTTCTATTCTCTAGAATTTCTTTACATTTCTAAATATTCGTTGCCTCAAGGAAAAAGTAAGCAAAATACCGCTTTCATACAAAAAGTAAGGAACATTAAAATAAGATCGGACAGGACAATATTTCAAATACAAATTGCTTGGGACGCCGTCACATTTTTTATCATTATTTGAAAGATGCGGTCACAGTTTTTTCATCATTATTTTTTTCTTTTAATTTATTGACGATCTAAACGCGGTTGGCAGGTTGGGGGTAGACTAGAAATGTTTTGGAAGTAATGTTGAGCTTTTATTGAAGAAACAGGCAGCATTCCGCCCGGTGGAATATTCTATCGGTAAAACGTGGTTTGCGATAAATGGAAGGAACAAAGAACTGGGGCAAAGCAGGCTAGGAAAACAAAAAACTCAGTCAAATGACAAAAGACCTATGCTAGTAATTCGTCTACAATAGAATTCTCTTCAAAACATGACAAACACGGTTAGGCAGAGGTGTACCTACTTAAGAATACACCCACATTCCACTGGTTAGGTATGTTAAAAAAAAATCCATCCGAAAAAAAAAAGGTATGTTAAAAAATCTACTAACAATTTATTGGCTTAACCCGTATGCTCAGCAGTCACGATTACCACTACTAGGCCAACCAGGCAGTCAGAAGCTTCTGCTATACACACACATAATAAAACATCACACCGACACATTGCCAACAAATCCAAACCCAGTTCATACTGCAGTTCATTTTCAACTTACCAACATTTCGTTAGCAAGTCTGCAAGTGCCTATAAAATGTAACACAGAGATAGGTAGTCCCTGCTAATGCGGCCCGCCGGCCGTCACGAGAATTTTGGCACTGATGTATGGTTTGTTTTGGCTATGAAACTACGTCGCCGCTTCAAAGAACTTTACTCACTAATGGACCCTGTTTTCACATTAAAAATTTCTCGTAGCGAATCGTAAAATTCGTGACGGATTTTTATAGTTTTGAATTTTTATGTTGACAACATTTTTCGATGTTATTTGATGTGTGGTTGTTTGTTTGTGAGGTAAAAGTTTTATGTATGTTGGGATAAAACGTATTGACTTATTTACTGATGACTCGGATTCGTGTTATGTCAGTTTGGTAATAATAGAGCGACTGACAAGCAGCTTCATATCACTTTGATCGATTAGTTACACGCATTACCGATTTTAGATATTAGTCATTACTCACATTATTTTATCTTGCGTGAATCATAGCTGAGCTTTCTCTGTTCTTTATTTGTCAGCTTTTTAATTTTATATCCACCAAAGGGTGCCCTTTTTTTTTTTTTTTTTTTTTTAGGATGGGATATCATCAAATGACTTCTCCCACTCTGGGCGGAGCGGGAGGGAGTGTCAGACTCTTACTGACTAAAACCCATCCATGTTCCTTCCTCGCCCTTTACGTTCCGGGGCCGCGGTGCCCTAACTTATATCCGCGATTCTCTGATGACGGTAAAGGTCCCTTTATTATTAGGGGTCAGCTTAACGCTATATATTGGCCACCATTCCAACCCTAGACGATAATAATGTCAGTTGATATTACGGAAAAACTAGGCTGCAAACATATGAAGGTACTAGCATTGCATAAGCGGTGAGAACAGAACAAGGAACCTACTGAAAATGAGCCGGCTTTAACGTCCAATCCGATCCACAATAATCCGTACAAATTAAACCGCCAGTCTTTCACAACGCCACCGTTTTATGGCGCCCTGGTACATCTAATCAGATTTGCCGTCTTTATTGCGAGACCTAATCAAAATATCGCATGATTAAAATCCAAAACAGGCGGGGAATTAATTAAGAGAGACATCCAAAATCCTCTGGAAAAGTCTGGATTTTGAGGGCTGACGTTGAAAATAAAATTGTGATTTTAATAAAATGCAAATGTGGTGTTGCGGCGCGGCGGGCTGTCGTGGCTTGTGAGTCGTGATGGAGCCGAGCGGCCATGTTTTATGTGTGATCTGTAAGTTTTGTCTCAAGATGCGCTTCAATGTTATGGCCGTAGCGTATTGGGACGTCTTGGCATTTCCTGGGTTGTCTGTCCATTTACTTTTCCAAGGTTTAAATGTTTTAAATGATAAAGTTTTACTATTTTTCATGCGATTCCATTAGTTTGACGAATGAATGATCAAACTACATAAGTGTATCTTCCTTGAACGGTTTCAATTGAATTAATATTTTCCGTGTATAGAGACAAGAATCATAGACAAGTTTGCGGTCTACCAGCTTAGAGGTGTGTAAAACAGGTGGTGGTGTGTAAAGCTCCTCATCTTAAATAAAATAGGGTAGATTTTCAGATGGGATGAATGTTGCGTCTGGTAGACTTCCGCCTGAAGGACATTGTCGAGCTGATGAATGAATCTTTATCGGGCGGATAACTTCTGATTGCAAATTTTATTATAGGGGTCAAGTGTGATGCGTAGTTCGTATATGACGATGTATACAGAACACACACGACAAAAGACCTACGACTTTCCTACTTGATTCAAATAGGTCTACAGTTACTTCCTATTGCATCCATCTTGACCAAACCATTTTAGACGAAGCACTTAAAGGAAGAAATTGCAAGGCTTATGCTGGCCCGAGAACCACAAGTCTAGGGCTAAGACTAAGCCACCCAATCTCTTCCCCTAAGTGTCCTCTCCGACTAAGGAATTATATTATGTGGATGGTACAACGACCTAGTTCGGCCTAGGATGGATAATCTGTAGAGCGCATGGGTAGGTGTGAGTGCGTGGACGGAATGGAGTGCTCGGCTTTTAGTGTTATTCAAGTAATCTTACAATGCTTACTTATAGTAAGTCAAAAGTTCCCCAGTTCCATTGATAAAAAATAAATCGTGAGACTAGCCCAATCGCTTCAAAAGTGGTCACTGACAATGACATTTTAATAATCTTGTGCCACACTGGAATGGAAATCTTATCCATCATTTCGAGTGGGATGTGTCTCGTCAGTATGGACACTTTTGAGTGCGATCTTAGTATAGTAAGAGCAATTCTCACTTCTTCTATCTTTGGTCTAAGAATTACGCACTGGCGACTTGGTTACGATATGTTTTATGTTTGCCTTCATTAGTATAAATCACATGAATGGGATCATCTGTGCACCTAGTCGGTTGTCTTCCCACATTCCTCAGTCCCATCCAAAGTTAATGTGGCTGGAAGAGACTGGATAACCATAGCCAAAGGTTAAAGAAAGAGTTAGAGAGAGAAAGAGAGAGTATGTGAACGGGCATCCATTTTTTTATTAACCACCTCATTGAAGTTGGCAACTTCAACGCGCTCCGTATCTTATTATGACTTTAAAATAATCTAGGCCTTCTACTTAGCCAGACCCACCTATTCAAGTTCGAATGTTACCAAGTACGTATGTTTACTAAAGGTTAGTTTTGTTTACTTATCTAAGACCAGATTAGGCTAAAAGGGTATGCGAAGTTAAAATAATGTTTTGAAAGGACTGTTAAAAAGACAAAAGGGGTTTTTACGTGTTATATTAACGTGTGTGTTAGAATAAGGGCGCGTTCCCACTTTGCCGTGACGACAGATAATCGTGTAGTTTTAAGTGTTGCGGCTTGTGTATTCAATTGGAGGTGTTCACATACAGGACGACACGATTATTGTCGTCCATGACGTTTGTCAACTAAAAACCAACGATAAATTAAGCGTCACGACATAGTGGGAACGCGCCCTTAATATTATAGTTGAAAAAAAAAACACTCTAGAGTGACGTCATTATTTCTCGTATTCTTCTCAGCAGCAAGCCTTTCATTTAATACCCATATCATGGGCATGAAAAATAACTAGAACGCTTTTTTATTCTGAATGACGTCACTTAGCTAACCATGCATTGTCATCCAAATGAAATATGTTTGCAAAATTATAGCTCAATCGAAAATTGTTTTTTTTCTACATAGTTATTCAGTAAGTTGTAGAGGTCAGATAGGCAGTGGCTCCATGTAAAATATTTGTGTTCAGTTGCATCCGGTTAAACTGGAAGCCGACCCCAACATAGTTAAAACGGTTCCCATGAAAAATAAACAGTATCACGGCAAAAAGGACAGTAATTAAAATACTCATTACGCGCACTAACTTATTTATTTCAATAAAAATAGGTATCTGTCCCGCAACCTTCACCAGGTCATCGGTCCACCTAGTGAGAGGCATCCCAATGCATTTTGTACCTGTTCGCGGTTGCCACTCCAGGACTATTCGGTCATCGGCCATCCGTTTTGCAAGCAATGTGCCCTACCCACTGCTACTTAAGTTTGGCAATTCTTCGGATTCTCCTTGGTTCTCTTGCGGATGTCTTCATTTCTTATTCGATCACGCAAGGAAACTGCAAGCATAGCCATCTCTATTGCCCTTTGGGTGACTCCGTCCGATGATATCCGTTGGATGCGAGTCGCAAGGGACCGGTCAATGTGGCGATACTTGGAGAGGCCTATGTCCAGCAGTGGACGTCTTTCAGCTGAAATGAGGAAATGAGAATGAGGTGTCACTCTCACTTCACTATTACTTTACTTTACTACACATTATAAAACAAAGTCTCCCGCCGCGTCTGTCTGTCCCTATGTATGCTTAGATCTTTAAAACTACGCAACGGATTTTGATGCAGGTTTTTTAATAGATAGAGTGATTCAAAAGGAAGGTTTTAGTATATAATTTGACGCGGGCAAAGCCGCGGGCATCGGCTAGTCTATTAAAAAGCCATTGTGTCTCGCGTAGATCGCCTTGTTAGCGTAGTGGTTGCTAGTGCGCGACTGCTGAGCATAAAGTTCAGGGTTCGATTCCCAGATCGAGCAAAGTGAGCAATAGCTGCCACGGCGTCTGGACTTCGCCCGGTTGATGGCAATAAGCTGTTAAAGATAACTGGCAAAATGTGGGTGTAATAATAGTTACACCTCTGCCTAACCCATTAGGGATTACAGGCGTGATGTTCATCATCATCATCATCATCATCAGCTTATTAATGTTCCCAATGCTGGGGCACAGGCAGCTCCTTTCTATGTAAGAATGGGCTATAATCCACCACGCGGGCCCAGTGTGGATTGGTAAATGTCACATGTCTTTGAATTTTTTGGTTCTAGGACATGCCGGTTCCTTCACGATTTTTTCCTTCACCGTTTTGAGAGCAGTAGGCATGAAAATAAATAAATTACACAAAGGACTGCGCCTGCCTGGGTTTGAACCCACGACTTACTGTTCGTCATTGGAAATAGTACCATATTTAAATAAATATTGAAAGTCGAGTTGTGAAGCTTGTCGCAAACGAGCGTAATTAAATATCTCTTTAACTTAATTGCTGCATTAATAAAAGCGCATGTGTGTGTGATGCCTTTCATTCGCAGTGTAGGATGAAACATTCGTAAAAGGGGAAAACACTCGACAAATTAAAAAGGCTGGTATAATCAATGTGTGTTATTTATTTCTGAGTTTAACTGTTTATTTTGCTCTCTGAAATTGTTAATGATGTCGTAAATAGATTACCGTGAAAACTAACCTAACTAAGAATCATTTTCTTACCCCAGCACACCCTTCAGACCGCAATCGTTCATATTGAATCGACTTAAGAATTTACATTTCAACCACGTATCTGTTCAAGCGGGAAAAAACTAACATTTACTACGAGTATCATACATTACAGCTGTTTTTTTCTGCCGAGACTCACTAGGAAATTAAGCTCCCGATCATAACCAGTTACTAATTAAATCAAGCACTCAACTGGGGCTATAGTAGTCCACTGTAGAACATATGAGTCGGCCTCAAGCTACACTACACAACATCACAAATGTACATCTTGTCTTCCGCGTCCTGCATCCCAATTTGAATCTGCCTCAATATGAATGTCCGTCGGTCTATCTACATAGGGGCCATCTTACTCTGCATAGTCTCTACGGGACTCGTTTGTTCCCAGTAAGCTAATCATCATCATCATTGCCTAGCCTTTTCCCGACGACCATATAAAATACTGATATTCAGCTGAATATCAGTATTTTATATGGAACGACTGCCTATCTGACCTCCGCAACCTAGTTAGTACTGGCTAAAACGATACCCCTTGGTAAGACTGGTTGTCAGACTTTTTAGTAAGCTACTACAATGTCAAACAAAAATTCTAGGTACTACGTTCAATAAAGTTGAATGAAAATAGAACTTACCATCGATCGGCAAACGAATTAAATTATTAACGCTTCTCACTTTGCTATGAAATATTAATTAATACAATCAATAGTTCCAAGCTATATTGGTAACAGGTTTTGGAGTACTTTAACAAAGTCTGTGTTGACTAATCGTTTCATTAGTGCAAAAAACACGATCCTTATACTACAAGCCTAACGAAGCTACCGAAGATTATTTTGCAAATGCTGGGATTCGAACCCAAGATACAATGCTCAGTAGTGGAGCGTTGTTGGCTAAATAATAACAGCCGCTCTGGTCGATCTTTAGGTTAAGCCGTGCTTGCTTTGTTGGTCTGTGGATGGGACCACCCTTACATACCGAGTTTCCTCCATGCCTAGGAAAGCACGTTAAGATGTTGGTCCCGGCTGTCATTTGCAGATCTTTGACAGTCGTTACAGGTAGTCAGTGACACAAAAAGTCTGATAACCAGTCTCACCAAGGGGTATTGTATTACCCAGTACTAACTGGGTTGTGGAGACCAGATAGGCAGTCGCTCCACGTAAAATACTGGTATTCAGCTGCATCCGGTTAGACTGGAAGCCGACCCCAACATAGTTGGGAAAAGGCTGGGCAGATGATGAAGCTCAATATGAAAACCCAACTGTCAATAATCCTAAATTACAACAGCTTCAACTTAGCACTAAATTTTAGAATTCAGCGGCTAATTGAACCGTGAGACGGTATTGACGAGTCGTTTCGTTAGTGCTAAATAAGCGTTAGTGCTAAATCGATCCCCTGTGAGCACTCAGAGCGAGAAACGATTAAGTTCACTCAATGAAAATGTCTGAAAATTGTTTTCTGTCACGACTTTATGTATCTTTAATTTAACAGAGAGTGTTATTTTGTTTGAGTGTTATGGGCTATAATGATATAAATGAATAAAATAAAAAAAATATCACTGGAAATGACACACAGCGCCATCTAGTGCCACTAAGCAACGAGGCTTGTATCGTGGACACCAGATAGTTGATATACTACATAGATACTTTTTTGTTTTTAAATACATACTTATTCGTTGTTAATCATAATTTGTCATTCATAATTCATTATTTGTGAAAGACTAAAGATTACCACGTACACACAAACCCCCCCCCCCCCCCCCGCCGCACCTAGAAAGTTTTCATCGGCAATTATAAAACATCTGCTGTTCCATACATCGTGATTGTGTAGGTTTGTACTTTTTTAGGAAACAGAATTATTCATTGAATGATTTCTTTAACGATGATTTCAAACTGTATTGACCTTTTCTACCTTTTACTTATTTATTGAATTTTGCTTTTTGTATTATTGACATTTTGTATTTGATTCACATTATCTTTTAACATGATTGTATTCTGATTACTATTTTAATGGCATGATGTATTTGACTTAAAATTAAATTTTGACTTTAATTTTATTGACATTTTATTTTTGATTATTAGTGCTTGTCATGACTGTATTTTGATTATTATTTTAGTGACATGAGGCGTTTTGACTTTATTTTTATTATATTGACATTTTGTTTTTGATTGTTATCTGTTGACATGATGGTATTTCGATTATTATTGTAATTACCTGATGAATTTCCGACTCTAATTTTATTTATTCGATTTTATTCTCTATTTTTTTTATTTTATCCTTTGGCATTATTTACTTATTTGAACTTACAATTTTTTGAGTAATGACGATTTTTTTCAATGCTACTTACTGTAAAATACTATAAATTGTTGTGCCCGACAGGGTCCATGTGAACTGTATTCTAACTATAAGATCTTGTAAAACACATGTGATATGCAATAAATAATTGAATTGAATTGAATTGGAAGATTTGTTAAAAATTTACGATTAAAAATTTCTGTTCGTCCCCCGGTTGGTTCTGATTGAAAAGTATTTAAAGCGGAAGAGTTTGGTTAAAGTTGAAAATATCTTTTTGTGTTGGATAGTTCATTTATCGTTAAGGTTATATATAGGCTATATATTATTATAATAGAGGAGCATAAATGAAAAATGTTGCAAAAACGGGATTTTTTTTTCTTTTTGTGAGCCTTATTTCTCTTAGGGTTTTTACATACGAGCGGCAGCTGTCGTTGACGCTTCGGTGGCTACCGTCAACGCGTCGTCGACTGGTGGCGACGGTCGCATTTTATCTGCCGTTGGCAACGTGCTGCTCGTCTGTAAGAACGCTTATGTGACGAAGACATAGCTGCGTGGGTCAGCAAGTGTCCAGTCACGTCTAATAATATGTATACACTTTCCTTAATATTATAGCTATTTTCGCGAGAAATAACGATTGTAACTAGGAGATTGGATCTTTTTCATAAAAATATGAGTTCCAAAATACTTTGTATGTACGTAATAACATTAAATTTTAATGATTACATTAGAAACACAATTTAAAAAATTCATAAGGGTTTACATATTATTAGACGTGACTGTCCATGACATGATTATTAATCACATAAAATTATAAATCCGTTAAAGAAGTCTCAATTCAAATATACATAAATACCACCTGTATTTGATGCATATCGTACCCTTAAAATATTAACAGACTGGACAAGACATGAATGACAGGCAGACAATTTTAGATACCGATTTGTAGCAATTGTCGCCAGACGGTAATATTGTGAGAAGTAATTTATTGAAACGACAGTTTATCGTTCTCATTTACTCTTTGGAGTGTAGATTTTGAAATGAAGTGTGTTTTGTGAAGTTTTTAAATGAAATAAATATTTTATTTTGTGTAACTACATATACCAGAAGGCGACGCGGTAGACCTCGCAGGAGATGGCGGGATGAGCTGGACAAAATCAACGACTAGTGGCCCACATTGGCCCTGGATCGAAAAATTTGTCGAAGTCATGGGGCCTTTGCCCAGCAGTGGGATGACACAGGCTAACAGTAACAGTTACATATATACAACAACGTCAATAGTATACTTAGGCGTCAAAGTAAATTCAATAAACATTCTTTGACATGTTCAATACTGTGACAAAATTGTAACATTGTTGGACATTAGGTCACACTGACAGATATCCTGACTCCCAAACATGGTTTACACCTGTGACTTGTTTTTAGTTTAGTTCTGCAATTTGATGCCATCTTTGAAAGCCGACTAAAATATAATTTAACAACGACGCCGAGGTTCCCTTGTTATTCGTTTAATTCATTATTGTTTTGTTCTTGACCAGTTCTAATATTCTAGGAGATAATTATTGAAGGCCAAATTTCCAAATTTTTTAAGAAATCATGTCACTACATATTATAAAACAAAGTCTCCCGCCGCGTCTGTCTGTCCCTGTGTATGCTTAGGTCTTTAAAACTACGCAACGGATTTTAATGAGGGTTTTTTTATTGGATAGAGTGATTCAAGAGGAAGGTTTTAGTATATAATTTTACGCGGGCGAAGCCGCGGCATCGGCTAGTCATAGATATACGGACAGCACAATGTTTGTGGAAAACAGCCGTTTTTCACACCATAGAGTTTTTCTGTTCTGTACAGTGTTGCTAATGTGTTGGGTTTATTTACACCCTGGATATGGTCTGAAAGCCAGCATGTACCTACATATAAGTTTGATTACCATATTAATTACAAATACATTATTAAACTCATCAAACCAAAGCCAAAGGCCCCATGAAAACACGTCAATGTCGTAAAAATGCACCGCCTGCCGTGATAAAAGCATATTTGATTCGCCGTTTACTTTATGAGATTATAGTGCTATGTGTTTTTACGGTAATTATGACCCAGTAAGTACCGTTTTTAACTTTTCTTCAGTGTTATTAAAATAGTCCCGTTTTTTGCGATAACTTATCGGACGTGTTTTGTTTCTTTAAGTTTTTTATTTTTTATTTATAGAAGAAAACGTGTAACGTTAAACAGATCCTTTGCCCAACATTGGACTATTGTAGATTTAAATAAATAATAATTATTGCTGGACATTAACACACAGCGCCATCTAGTGCCACACTAAGCCAGGCTTGTGTCGTGGACACCAGATAGTTTATATACTACATATTATATACTTTTTTGTTTGTAAATACATACTTATTAAACATATAAACATCCATGATTCGGAAACAAATGTCCATGCTCATCACACAAACATTTGCTCCTACCGGGATTCGAACCCAGGACCCTATGAACGTAAGGCAGCCTCACTACCACTACGCCATTCGAGCCGTCTATACGTATACAATTTAGTGTTTAATTAAGGCAGGGGTATCTGCTAAATTAGCAACTCTATTTGTGGTGGTTCAAACTTCGTTTGAAATACTGTTAGAATAAAATTCTAATCAGCTTGCACTACAAAATGGTTGTTACGTCAGTCACTGCGGGCCGAATAGTGCGAAATGAGTGGTTTTTAATTAATTTTAGCCTAATAAATCATTTGATCAAAATTCCAACTATACACTTTGTGAAGAAAGAAGCGACAACTATTTGTGTAATACTTAATGGCGTTTAGGAGTAGTAGATTTACTTTAAATATTTTTTTTCATATAGTTATAATAAAGTTAGAATTATTTACAAGAGCCAGGGCTACACTGATGTTTGAGAAATAATTTGTCGATAAAGATTTATTATTATTTCAAATGTACCAATTAAAGTGTCAAGTCTAATAAGCTACATACATTTTTTTGCACATTTAAATTCACTCATCAAAGAGGAGTTACATGGAGAAAACCTCTCTTTAGCAGATACCACCCCTTAATATTATAAAGAGGAAAAACTTGTTTGTAAGTTTGTTTAAAGCGGGTAATCTTCGGAACTAGTTAATCCTATTCTAAAAACTTTTTCTCTAATAGAAATATTCATTGTTCGTTCATTTAGACTATAAGTAATTTATATTTTTAACATGCATATTAGTCGAACTATCATGGTTTTTGCGAACGAGGTTCGGGCGAAGTGCTAGTAAATAATAAAATCAAAGTAGTCAAAACATAGATACAGTTCACATACTGGGCAAACAGTATAATATACAGTCCCTGGGACCTATCTGACCTTGGAGTGAAAACTATTTTTTTCAAGAGTTAATAAATACATATTTTTTCAATTATAATAATGTTTTATTTGTGATAAAAATAGATAATTAAGTGGATAATAAAAAAGTATAAATTGTATCTAGTAAAAACAATAAAGCTCTATAGTATCACTTAAAATTACTATTTGTCCATCTTTGGCAGTCGTTGCAGGTAGTCAGTGAACCAAAAAGTCTGACAACCAGTCTTACCAAGTGGTATTGTATTACCCAGTATTAACTGGGTTGTGGAGGTCAGATAGGCAGTCGCTCCATGTAAAATACTGGTATTCAGCAGCATCTGACGACCCGAATGGCGTAGTGGTAGTGACGCTGCCTTACGTTCTTATGGTCCTGGGTTCGAATCCCGGTAGGAGCAAATGTTTGTGTGATGAGCATGGACATTTGTTTCCGAGTCATGGATGTTTATATGTATAATAAGTATGTATTTACAAACAAAAAAAAAAGTATAATGTAGTATATCAACTATCTAGTGTCCACGACACAAGCTTTGCTTAGTGTGGCACTAGGTGGCGCTGTGTGCTAATGTCCAGCGATATTTATTTATTTATTATTTATTTATCTGGTTAGACTGGAAGCCGATCCCACCATAGTTGGGGAAAGGCTAAGCAGATGATGAGTATCACCTGAAATTAACATTAAAAAAATAATCTTCAAGTGGTTCTAATAATTTGGCCAGTGACTACAGTCCATGGATGACTGAGATGGAGTTTATCCCCTTACCGCATGAGTTTTTATTTTTTTCTGGACAAAATATATTTGATAGTTCTTGACATGTACTATTAAGTTACTTCAAGCAGTTTTCCAAAATCCGATTACTTTTCGAAATATGATAAAAAACTTATTTTTCCCATATATGGCATATTATGCAGTAAAAGCAACTAAAACCAATTGGACATAAATGGCATAGTATGCATTGCAGTAAAGGCATCTGAAACTAATTGCCATATTTGGCATCGCATGTTATAAAGGTAATTTTAAGTCAATCCTCAGTTCGTAAATTAGAAGGTTTAAAAAATAAAAGTCATTATTTAATGAAAATATAAGATAAATTTAATGAGATCTGTTGCACTTAGGAACTTCACATTTTACACAAAAGTTAGTAAATAATTATAGCGACTTACAAGCTAACTACCCGTGCCGCAGCGTAGATTCGCCTCGTCTCGCCTCTTCATTCCGTAAGATGAAACGATCCATTCTTCTGAAAAATTATCAAATAATGCTTCACTGCATATATTCCCAAATCTGGCCGAATGACAAAATAGCTACTAATGCATACAATGCCAAATATGGAAAACTAACTTTCACGTTACTTCATAGTATTCCACATTTGGCATGCTAAGGTTTGGCATGATTTTCGCTAAACTATAACTTTTTACTTACATGTTTTCCGTGTTTTCAGTCCTTTGATAGGTCTTCTTAGCACCACGATATGAAGCTCGAACGAAAACTCGACACACGATCACAAAATGAATTTTAAAAACATGCAAATACCAACGACAAATTTCAACTGCCACCGACTGACTTTGACAGGTTATAGTTTCGTTACGCGGTAGACTAGATGGCAGCACATTTATGTTTATTGAAGCTTAGTAGTTGCCTGATCTGTCCTAATATGCCGATAAGGGTAAAATAACATATTTTTTTATTTCTGAACGTTTGAAAATAAGTACCCACATTTGGGTAGCTATGCGGTAAGGGGTTATATCGAAAAGGAAGGAATAAATGTAGTTTACTAGGTACTACTTAGGCATATCAAAGCCTGTACGATACTCAATAGTTTACGGTCAATATGTTATTGGCTATACTCGTAATATTGTCACACAAATAACTCTCAATAATACATACCACAATCTTAAGGGGCCGGCGGAGCATGCGTATTTCATACAAACGTAATACCAAAATTATTTGTAAATAAAACATATTCTTAAGGTAGTGTGTATTTATTTCGATTAGATTACAGAATATCTATGTTCCCAAATATATTTTTTGAGAGGATAATGATACAAAGACGAGATATGAGGAATTTAAAATTTCCATAGAAAACTTATTTTTCTTATAACTCTTGTTAAAATCAGTGTCCAATCAAAATATATATTTGGGAGCCTAGATATTCTGTAATTCAATCGAAATAAACACACACTACCTTAGGAAAATGTTTAATATACAAATAATTTTGGTATTACGTTTGTATGAAATACGCATGCTCCGCAGGCGTCTTAATACGTTGCCAAAGTATCCCCTATCATAGACAATCTAAATGGATTACCATAGTTATAAAATTTGGCACGGTGATCAACAATTTATCGTGTTTTAATAGAGTACCATGGTGATCTAGCGTTAGTTATGGAATTATTAAGTCTCTGTCCAAGGTATAAGCGGGTAGCGGTGCGAGTGATGTTGAAAATACTTAGGCTTTTGTGTAAGAATGGTTATTTTATCTTCCTTAGCATGAAACTATTGATTAAGATAAATTTAGAATATGATATTTTGATCCAATTTTAACAAAGTTTAAGTCTTAATTAACTACCTAATAAGAATTTGGCCATGAGTCATGAGGTTGACGCGAATGGGCTTATCACTCCGTTTCACAGTATTTTCTATCGGTAGACTTTTATGGAATTTTCATGAAAACTGTATCTAAGTTATTACGGGTACCACGAATAAAATTATCTAAAATCAACAAAATCAATATTGATGTTGGGCACTTTAATATTGTTCAGTTACGCGAAAAATTTATTCTTTTGAAAGGAAATAGTATTTTTTGGCATTATAACAAACAGAAACATCCCAAAAACAAAAATAATAACGTGAATATATAAAAAAAGTTAATTCGGTATATTATTAGTTACGGTCGCAAGGGACCGGTCAATGTGGTGACACTTGGGGGAGGCCTATGTCCAGCAGTGGACGTCTTTCGGCTGAGATAATGATGATGATGATGATGATTATTAGTACTTATTATTATAATATTCAGTACACATCATTCATATTTTGTATTTTTTTTACAATGTGGCATCACTTGGGCATAATATGTCCAGCAGTGGACATCTGTTGGCTGAAATGATGATTACAATTATATTCCGGTGTCAAAGGGTAATATTTCCAACATAAGCCTCTCTCTTATACCACCCCCTAAGAGGTTAATATCCCGAACATTCCAGGTCGCAGCAAGTCGAGTAAGCCGATAGTTCGGGAATCTCAAGACCTCGCTAAGACGCTCCAGGGTTTTAATTAATTACCCCTACACACTTGGATAATTTGATATGCCTATCATCCTGGAACACTTCTTTAACTTGCCAAATGAGTTTTGTTGAGTTTCCAGTGGAGTTTGGTAGGAGGTGGAGTTACGTAGTGGATGTTCTTGTTTCAGGTAGTTTGATTGCACCTGTCTGTTCAGTAGAGGGGTGATGCTGATGAAGCCTTGATAATTGTATGTATCGGTCTTTATATTTATAATGGCCTACTGTTAAAGAAGTTTGTAGGACTTAGGTAGGTCCATCTCAACTTAGTACCTGTACATAGACTGGTGTATTTAAATGTGGTATTTCTCTAAAGAGGTAGCTCTTTTGTAATATACAGGTTGATTGTATCTGCACCCGCCATATCAAATACGGGTATAGAGGAGGTCATTTGCTAATTATGTTCTGTAATCTCGTCCTCATAATTTTATACAATGTAGTATGCACTCCTGCATGCTGCGCTGCCACAATATTTAAAGATGAAAATCTTCTTAAAAAACTAAACGCGCCCATCACTAATTTCCGGTAACATCCCTAGTGTCTCTTCCTCATCTGTCATTGTATTTCTTTGTGCGCTGCGTTGTTCACACAAATTATAGAAAAAGAGGAGAAATATTATATTTAGCATTTATTTTGGCTCGGAGGACCCACCCACTTTAGTTATGGGGAAGAGGAAATCTGAAGTATCTATTGATTCACTTCATAGAGAGGTGAAAAAATTGAAAAAGAAAATGAGACGAAGCCGCCATGGCCGCCATTCGGGTAAGTTCGTGAATTATTATTATTGTGTAAAACTATCTTCATTTAGTTAAAGTGTCTATATATCACGTACAATCGAGGCACATATCTTTTACGAAAGATTAAAACCAATAAATACCCTGTACCCACACACCACGTTTTAATTTTTGTATTCTACAACCGCCATATTGAGCTTTCACGGGAGGTTAGCCGGCGTGATAATATCGTAGACCTCAAAAGCCTTCACGGGAGGTTGGCCACGAGGATCTTTACATCCAGCATACTGTAGAATACACACGCTATTGAGCTTTCACGAGAGGTTAGCCAGCGTGACAATTTAACTGCCTTAATTGAGCTTTCACGAGAGGTTAGCCGGCAAACAATGTTATATTATTTGGTGGCCCCTAAGACGACCCACTGACCAATGTACCTAGAGCTTTCATGTAAGGTTAGCCATGGTCAGACCATAATGTTGGCGTCTTTTTGCTGCAGACGAGTATGACGAACATGGCATCCATGCACACAGTCGAAGCCGGTCACGCGATCGGAACCGTTCATATAGCGAGAGGCGGTCATACAGTCGGAGGCGCTCACACAGTCGGAGGAGTTCACATAGTCGAAGGCGCTCACACATTAGTCCTCGTAGCCACCCTAGCCTGATCAGCAGTTCACGTTCGCGCAGTCACTCAGTGGGTGAACACATGGGCGAACACATCGAAACTCAGCAGAGTGAACCACCCAAAGAGCAACCGGCCCAGGGGGCAACTGAAGTACCTGAAGAAATAATCAAAATTTTAGGTGATGAAGGTATTGTTTCTCATAAGAAAGCTGAGGACCTACATAGCAGCTTGACTACAAGATGGATAGCTATTCTTCAAGATGGTCTAAATGCGGAGACAAGAGACATAATAAGAAGAAAATATGATACTCCTAATAACTGTCAGTTGTTGATACCACCCAAACTCAATGAGGAAGTAGCAGCAGCCATGAACGACAGTGGAACTAAGCGGGATAAAAGGATCAGCGATAAACAAGCCACATTGGCTGCCGCCATTTCTGCAATTGGACACGTGCTAAACATAATGTTGACTCAACAGAATATTAAAGAAATTGAAACACTAAGTGATGCTTCACGGTTATTATGTGACATATTTCACAGTGACACTGTCACAAGACGGTCACTAATTCTTCCAGGTCTAAATAAAGATCTAAGAGATCTAATGGAAAATACAACAATAACCGAATATCTGTTTGGGGACAAACTGCAAGATAGAGTGTCCGCCTGTAAAGCAGTAAAGAAGTCTGCCCAAGAATTAAAAAATACTGTGCCTTCAAGACCCAAGCCACCTGCAAAACGCAAGTTTAATAATAATAATTTAAACTACCGGGGCCCTCAACGACCACCAATGCCTCGTCCGAGCGGGCCGAAACCGAAGATGAGGCGCCCGGCATATCAGCAGACTGTGTCGTCGAACCGTGCCAGACGGTCCTCACCGAGACAACAATATCGTCGCCAGGCGCGCCGTTGAACCAGGTACAAACAGGCAGATTACCGTATTTCCTTTCTAACTGGGATAGCATCAACACTAACCCTACAATACGTGACTGGGTATCAGGGTACAGAATCCCATTCACTAGTGAACCTTCACAGAGTTCATATCCAGCCAACAATAATTTTTCGGAAAAGGAAAGAACTTTGATTGCGTTGGAAATAGACAAATTATTGCAGATAGGCGCCATAGAACCATGTAATCCTGTGGATAAACAATTCTTATCTAGTATTTTCCTTCATCCTAAGGCAGATGGCACATGGCGTTTTATCTTAAACCTTAAGAAACTTAATACATTTATTAATACAATTCACTTCAAGCTAGAGGACATTAGAACAGCAATTAGACTAATGAGTCCGAATTGTTACATGGCAACTATTGATCTTAAAAATGCATATTATTTACTATCGGTAGAGAAATCTTCTAGACAGTATTTGAGATTTCAATTTTTAAACAAAATATATGAATTCACTTGTCTCCCCTTTGGTCTCAGCACAGCACCTTATGTGTTCACTAAGATTATGAAACCAATCATGTTCCATCTCCGGTCACAAAAGTTAATGTCAGTGATATACCTCGATGACATTTTGTGCTTTGGTGATGATTATGAAGAGTGCAAGAAGAATGTAGATACAACTATACAATTACTTGAAAACTTAGGATTCATAATTAACAAAGAAAAGAGTTGTTTAGTACCTAAACAAAAATGTAAATTTCTAGGTTTTCTCTTAAATTCAACCTATTTTTCTATATCGCTCCCTGAAACTAAAATAAGAACTATTTCTGAAGCTATTCAAAATATTTTAAAAACAAGAAATAAATGTAAAATAATAGAGTTAGCAAAATTATTAGGCTTACTTGTAGCAGCATGCCCAGCTGTGGAATATGGTTGGCTATATACAAAAATCCTTGAAAGGTATAAAACAATAGCTTTATTAGATAATTTTGATAATTATTATGCAACCATATCACTGAATAGTAAAGTTGTAATGGATTTACAGTGGTGGGCATCTCACCTGCACCATCATTGCAAAATAAAAGACTTTAATTTTAAGTTAGAAATTTTTTCCGATTCTTCACTCACGGGCTGGGGTCTTGTTTGTAATGGTATTAGAAGTCACGGTAATTGGACAGACCAAGACAAACTGTTTCACATCAATTACCTGGAATTGTTGGCAGCTTTTATAGGCTTGAAGACATTTGCATCAAACCTAACTAATTGTGAAATCTTACTTAGAATCGATAACACTACAGCCATAGCTTATATCAATAAAATGGGGGGAACCCGATACCCTCATCTCAATGATCTGGCTAGAAGTTTATGGCAGTGGTGTGAAGACAAAGGCATATGGGTGTATGCATCTTACGTAAGCTCCATAGAGAATACCATAGCAGATAAAGAATCCCGGCGCTCACATTCTGAGATAGAATGGAAGCTTTCAAACATAGCATATAGTTCAATTATTAAAAGCTTTGGATGTCCAGAGATTGATTTGTTTGCGAGCCGAGCTAATGCCAAGTGCCCAAACTATGTTTCATGGTACCCAGACCCAGATGCAATTTCCATAGACGCCTTCACACTTAAGTGGAATACAAACTTCTTTTATGCATTCCCCCCATTCGCATTACTAAGTAGGACTCTTCAAAAAATAAAGAAAGAGGGGGGGAAAGGTATAGTGGTGGTACCATACTGGCCATCGCAACCGTGGTATCCACTTTTTGAATCCATGATCATATCTCAAAAATTAATCTTTAGACCTCACCTCAATCTATTACAATCTCCTTTCAGAGACCCACATCCCCTACACAAGACCTTAACTCTTATAGCAGCTGTATTATCAAGGAAGCTTTCCTAAGAAGAGGAATTGCCACATCTTCAATGGAAGTTATGCTGGCCTCCCTTTCAGATAAAACAAGAAAACAATATGATTCTGCCTTGAAGCAATGGTGTGTCTTTTGTAGGGAACAAGAGATAAATCCCATATTTATTTATTTATTTATTTATTTATTAACATAGGTTCACCAACAGCTTCTGTGTACAGCATTTAGATATAAAAATGTTTTAAGGTCTTGGACTTACACAGTCGCCAATTATAGGTTAACCAGCATTCACAAAAATAAGTGATAACATAAGACGAAAAAAAAAATAACAATAAGATGAGTGGCTCAAGACATGAAATAATACAATAGTAAACCTTACTATTAAGAGTTTACTTAACTAACGAAACAATACAAAGAAAAAAACAAAAAAAAATACGCTCTGAGTGATTAACTAGGTAATTACAATTAAAATTTAAAAAAAAAGAAGACAAGATATAAAAATTATCGTTAAAACATAAAAATTAGATCAGAACTATGAATAAAATAATAACGTTAAAACATTGTTAACAATATAGAAAGAAGTAATATAATTAAATAAACCGAAGGGATCATTAATGATTACTAACACCACAAACATTGTGTTGCGATTTTCGCGAATCCAGTAAATGAGTTTTAAATATTTTTATGGAGTTATGGTAAATGTCGACATCAGGGGAAGATTTAATAAAAGAATTCATCACTCTACAGATTCTATTGAGTGGTGAGTTTACCCCAATATTCGTGTTAGACCCTTGAGTGTTGAAGAGGTTGGTCATAGGATACCTTGGCAAATTGTGAGGTACTTTTAGTCCAATACGCTCAACTAGTCTACTGCAGTCTAGTTTATTATTTACTAATTTATACAAAAACATAAGATCCTGCATTACTCGACGGTCGCGCAAACTATACATTTCATAAGATAGAAGGCGTTGTTCATATGGACACCGGGGAGATATTACACTGAAAGTATACGCTAGATGTTTTGTAAAGGCTCTCTGGATGCTTTCGACTCTCTGTGAGTGTACTGCATAGTGGGGGTTCCATACCACACTGGCAAATTCCAGTTGGCTACGAACTAAGGCGTTATAAAGGACAGTTTTAGTTCTTAGAAGTTTGAACCCTTTAGTACTTCTCTTAAGGAATCCTAGCAACCGTGCTGATTTAGTGACGATGTTATCGATATGGCTTCTAAAGTTAAGTTCACTGTCCATAATGATGCCAAGATCGCGGACCTCACTAACGGTTTCTAATAATTCTCCTCTTATTTTGAATGAGACTGTATTAAGTTGTTTTTTCCTAGAAAATCGTATGTGGTTACATTTTTGGATGTTAAGTTTCATGTGATTCAGGTTGCACCAATGATCAATTCTGACCAAATCCTCCTGAATTAGGGAAGCATCTTTATCTGAAGTGATAATTTTATAAATTTTAAGATCATCGGCAAACATTAGGTATTTACAGTGATGGATATGATCAGTTATGTCATTAATGAAGAGTGAAAATAGAACTGGTGCAAGGTGAGAACCCTGAGGAACTCCTGATTCAGCATAGTAAGGGTAAGATTCATAACCATTAACAACAAGAATTTGCGATCTACGGGATAAATAAGATGAAAACCAGTTTAAAAATGAGCCATGTATACCATTGTATTCTAACTTTGACAGTAGCAGAGAATGGTCAACTTTATCAAACGCATTGCTAAAGTCTGTGTACACAGCATCTACTTCCAATCTTTTGTCAAGAGCCAGCGTTATATCGGAAACAAACTCGACAAGGTTTGTTTCTACGCTGCGACCAGCTTTAAAACCATGCTGATTCGGCGAAATAATTTTGTCAATGTGGTGAGTAATGATTGGACAGATAAGGGATTCGAAGATCTTTGAAAAACATGATAATACTGAAATCGGACGGTAATTTTTAACATTGGCAGGATCTCCTTTCTTGAAAATCGGGACAATTCTTGCACTTTTCCATACATCAGGGAAGATTCCTTCAGCAAGAGAAGAATTAAAAATAAGTAGCAACGGTAGAGCAAGTTCATGGCAGCAGCGTTTTATTAACAGAGGTGGTATGGAATCAGGTCCAGCCCCTTTAGAGGTATCTATGTGTTTGAGCTTGGTAAAAATTTGCATTTCAGTGAACTTGATGGTACTTAGGACAGAGTCAGTACCTAAGAATCTATTTGAATTATTATTATTATTAGTAACAGGGTTATGGCTAAAAACAGACACAAATTGATCTGCGAAAAGGTTAGCAATTTCAGGACCACTACGTGCGAGCCTATCATTCATAAACATGTCAGCAGGAATGCAGGATTCCCCACGACCTTTATCCTTTATGAACCGCCAGAAAGCTTTAGGGTTTTTTGGAATATCGTTTTCAATTTTACTCTTATATGAATTATAACAGTTATTTATTAATGTATGACAGCGACTGCGAAGTAATTCAAAGGTTAGCCTGTCTCGGGGATTATTATATTTGCGGTATTTTTGTCTAAATTTCTCTTTTTCAGATAGGGTCCTAATAAGTGAGGCAGTATACCAAGACGGATACTTAGATTTTTTCTTAGTGTAAATGGGTACAAAATTATCAATAGCGCTCTGAAGGACGCTGTAAAAGATGTCAACCATTTTATTCACATCAACACAATTATTGAAGGCATCAAACCAATTTATATTTTCAAGATACATTATGATTTGTTCATAGTCGGCTTTAAAAAAGTTGTAACCGGAGCGATATTTTGGTTTTAATTGTTCTAAGTTTGACAGTGGAATAGAGATAAGCAAGTTTGGATGATGGGAGTCCAGTTTACTAAGCAGATCAATGGGCTTAGTAACTGTTACATCTGATATTTTACTTAATACTAGATCTAAAAATCTGTTATCTGCATTATGAATAGAATTAAATTGGTGGAGTTCATTAACCGACAAAAAGTCTACAAATGAGTAACCCAGTGCGTTTTCATAG
The DNA here is from genome assembly GCA_950022955.1 of Xestia ashworthii. NCBI lineage: Eukaryota > Metazoa > Arthropoda > Insecta > Lepidoptera > Noctuidae > Xestia > Xestia ashworthii. The sequence goes on along the minus strand of OX465558.1, from coordinate 22,642,144 downwards.
TTTGATGGTGAAAGATGTAGGTCATCATCTCTCTTTTTCCACTCGATAAAACCCAAGTTAAAATCCCCAAGAATCACAACATCATCGACATTATTGAGCGCAATAGTAGCATTATTTAGGAAACACTGTAGAGAGTCCAGTTTGACAGGCGGGGGCATGTAGATAACACATAGTGCAATTTTTTTAGTATGATTGTTCACAGTTACCTCAATAGATAACCATAAATCTTCCAAATCACTTTCCCAGCTTTTCATTCGTATAGATTTAATTTTACTAGAAACAGCAACCATAACCCCTCCCCCATCTTTTTTGGATACTTTAGAACTTAACCTATCTCTACGATATACTGTGTACCGCGGGTCAATGAACTCTCCATTACATACATTAGAGTTTAGCCAAGATTCAGTAAATGCAATTACATCATAGCTAGTAAGTAGAATGTTTTTATAGATATCTTCAGTTTTAGTTCTAATTCCACGAACATTTTGATAATAAATATCAAACATTGCGAATACAAATAACGCGAAGAACACTATTATAGAGACAGAAGTAAACTAAATTCTAAATAGCTATATCTGTCGTTTTCATTAAATTTAAGCTATCGTGATTGCGAATGTAGATAGGCTTCGAATAAATATCTTTACGTACAAAAATTCGCCCATTACGTATCCAGACAAAGTTAAATGACATCTCCTTAGCCAATATCCGTGCTGCTGCATGAAGTTGCTTACCAGTAGGGCATAAATGCTCGCTTACAAAAATAGGCACTCTGTTACCATGTAGGCCTAGGTGATGCGAGCTCAATTTGTCCGAGGGGTGTTTTTTGTTAAAGTTTCCTACAGCAGCTAGAAGATTGTCACGCTGGCGAGGGCTGCGGAGCTTAGCGATCACAGTGCGCGGACGGTTGCTCTCCTTATTCAGTTTCGCTACTCTTGTGATTTGCATAACGTCACTGTCGCCAATTTCACAACAAGTCACCTTTGCGATCTTTTGCAGCGTTTGCACTAGGTTTTCAGACCTATCCTCAGGAATACCATTAATTTCCACGTTGCTTTCACGCATGTTTTGTTCTACGATACATAATCGTGTAGTAAGTTCACTAACACTCTGCTGGAGGGTTGCATTATCGTTCCGCAGTTGGTTTATAAGGGTTTCCTTTTCATCAAAACGTTTTTTGAACTCTTCAAAGTGCTCGTTGAAAAACCCAAGCGAAACTTTGAATTCCGATATTTCTCCTTGAATATTTTTCAATTGCTCCAAAAGTAATTCTTTAAAAGATGACTTGAAAGCAGCGGCCAATTCTTCCTTAATTATGTCTCTAAGATTATTGTTATTAAAACATTGTTCCTGAATATTTGAGGTAGACATGGACTGATTACTTTTCTTCCTTAGGGTCACATTCATCGTATCGGCTGGAGTGTTTTGAGAGCCAGAAGTTTTAGGAATAGTTGTGGGGCTTGAAGTTTGTTTTCGATCCGTTGAGTGACGGAGATTCTCAGTATTGTTGGACGGGCGCGCACGTGTATCAATTTTATCGGTCTTTTGCTGTTTGTAGCTAAAGACATTTATTAATATGCGGCATAAAGCTTGAAGTAGTTGGAGAGCTAAACGGCAAGCAAGCATGCATGTAAGCGCCGAGTGTGTGTACGTAAAAGCGAGCGACTCGCGGGTTACCCTAGGTAACGTAACAACAACGCAGTCGTTATAAAATTTTGAAGGTAATTTGCTTATTATTCACAAACGCACAAGAATCACGATATGATGTAAACACCACTGGATAGTCCGTAAACAAGGCTTTACGGGGATATATAACACTTTTATTTATGGAAAATATTGACCACTTTTATGTTTATTTTAACGGAGCAAAATTTAAAACAGTGTTGTCACTTTGGCGTCACATGTCAGCATCAATACCCATGATTATTTCATATTTGACTATTAAGTTTACGGAAGGGTTATCATATAGTTCTCTTAACTCTATTAGATCAGCCTTATCACTGATCATAGGACCACATGTAGGAGTGGATGATAGGATGAAACGTTTCTTTAGAGGTATTTTTAAGCTGAGGCCAAAGAAACCTAAATATGAAGAGGTCTAGGATCCCTGTATAGTCCTAAATTATCTGTCTACCTTGTATCCAAATGCTAGTCTTACCCTAGAAGTACTTACTAAAAAAATGGTTACACTTTTGGCACTTGTTACTGCTCATCGAGTACAAACATTATCACTTATATTAGTAGAAAATATATCTCTAAATGGAGATAACATAAGTATTAAGATTCCAGATCCTATCAAGACCTCTGGTCCGCATAAATTGCAACCTAACCTCATTTTACCTTATTTTAAAGAAAACATTAATATTTGTCCTGCAACAACACTGTTATCATATTTAAATGTAACTAAAAACTTAAGAATGAATAATAATAACAGATTAATACTGACATTTAGGAAACCGTATCATTCAGCTTCGTCGGCATCCATTGGTAGATGGATCAAACAAATGCTATCTCTTAGTGGTATAGATGTCTCTAAATATACTGCCCACAGTACGAGGCATGCAGCCACCTCAAAAGCCTCTGAGGCAGGTGTTAACATTGAGGTAATTAGAAAGTCAGCAGGTTGGAGCGACAACTCCACAACCTTTGCTCGGTTTTATAAAAGACCTATTATTCATGATCCCAACTATTTTGCAAAGGCAGTTTGTGGCATTCATAATAATAAAGCATAGATTGATTGTAGCAAATTCTAATAAGTATCCAAATTGGTATTTTATAAGAAAATAAGTCGTTATTTTCAGTTAGATTAAATTGTTGACTAAGTTGGTGGAAGAATATGTTAACCGATGTACTTAATCATAACCTTTTGATCATTTAAGTAGATACTTAGAATGTTTATCATAATATTATGAGAATTAAGTTATAATTATTATGTTAGAAGAAAATTTTAAGTTTGTTTTTTATTAATTTCTAAGGCTAGACTGAATTGTTGGAAAGAAAGACTGATTGATTAAACAATGTTTATCCTAATTACACAACTTTCTTCTTTAAACATCTACATTGTATAAAATTATGAGGACGAGATTACAGAACATAATTATAAAGATCGGACTAACTTACCAAGTGACGTCCGATCCTCAATTATGTGAAGTAATCTCGTCCTCATCCTATTCCCAACCCTACCCAGAATATGTTTCAGATTCTCACCCATATTGAAAGTTGTGTGCTTTGAAACAATGACAGATGAGGAAGAGACACTAGGGATGTTACCGGAAATTAGTGATGGGCGCGTTTAGTTTTTTAAGAAGATTTTCATCTTTAAATATTGTGGCAGCGCAGCATGCAGGAGTGCATACTACATTGTATAAAATTATGAGGACGAGATTACTTCACATAATTGAGGATCGGACGTCACTTGGTAAGTTAGTCCGATCTTTATAATTATTGGACCCTACTGACTACTCTTTAGGTAAGACTTTTTTTTTAAATCCTATCTTAAATTTTAACCCTAGTTTGAGGGAAGTTCCGTGTTGTTTTAACCATCAATGTTTATGACTACAAACAAATAATAAAAAAAAACTACAAAAATATTAAAAAAAAAAACTTGAAATAATCTCAATACAGTATAAAAATTGATAAAGCCCCCATACTATAAAACTTTGGCTAAGGAAAGTAGGGTTCAATAGTCTTTTTTAAACTTTCACGACCAGAACACGTTATAAAACATATGGAAACGGGTATTTATCGCGAATTTACCGTGGTCGCGGCGAGTCTGGTGCAATCCGGTCGAAACGTCGGGCTTAAATTAAGGGTAAATTCGCGATAAATACCCGATTTCATATGTTTTATAGGGTTCAATACTCAGTAAATGTCTCCAATATGCGAATTTGCTATGGCGGGTCCAGACACAATCAACCCTGTATTATTACGAGTGACAGAACTTTATCTTATATTATAAACATTATGCCTTCATCATCATAATCTTCCTGCCCCAGTTCTATTCTACTTGGGGTCAGCGCAACACGTTTTCTTCTGTCCCTATGCTATACAACTGCATATAAACCCTCAATGATAGCACAACACGACTAAAACTGAACCTCAATCCACTATCACCGCCTCACATCCCATCGCCTTCCGAAACTAATATACTACTGTAATAGGACCTTATTTTGTGCCTTTTAGTTGTGACCAAAACTTCCAAAACTTTATGCTATGGACGGCAGCTAAATTTCATAATATACATTTTTTGCTCACAGCCCCAACTCAATTTTGGGACTACAGTGCATACCTATTCGGGTAACCGATTTTTGGCTATGATTTAAATCTTTAGATTCATTCTATCGCGTCAAAAAATATCACATTTGTGTTTCAATGAAAATGACATTTGTGGACATTTCACATATCATAATCAGCCTACAATGTTGTCACTATCCAACCACGTTGGCTAGTGCGGGTTGGTAAACTTCACATATTCCAACCATTTGTTCAAGTACACATACTGAAAAACGCTGTGCATATCGTCCAAGCAAGTTGCTACATCGGCAACTAGAATCAATTATATATCCTTTTAAAGTTTAACAATAAATTGTGCCTTTGAAATAGCATAATTTAAATAAATGGTTTCAGTATAAATCATTTTTTGTGCGACGACTTAAGTACATTGAGGGCACCTCGGTCGATATAAATCTTCGATTTTCGTGAAACAAATCGTTTGTAGGTTGGCTATAAAATTCGATAGTATGAACTGGGTTCCATCTATGAGCCGTTTTTGTTTTTGGATATTGACTTGTAAATGCAGAAGGATTGAAAACAGTTTGTGTGCGGAAATTGGTATTCGTTGGTCAGTTTCTGATGAATTTATGATTCTATGGCTACTGCGTTGCTTCAACAATCGAATTGCTGTTGATATGGTTATGGTGACTAGAATGTTCTTGGAGATGTATTTAATCTAATTGTGAGACTTTAAAATTTTAATATGACGCAGACGTCTGAGTCCAAATGAATACACGGAATCATAAAAACAATGTTTAGAGAAAGTTAGATGAAAGTAAAAAACAAAATGTTACTTTCAAGCTCTAAATATTTCCCTCGTAGACCGTATTCAAAGAAAATCTTTCTATCTTCGGTAGACCCAAGTTTTTTATGTGAAGTAACATCAACATGATACGCACAGATCTAGCCTTGGCCTGTGGCTTTACACGTGCCACGACACTTCAATAAAACAGGCCGACTCGTATGTCAGTCTTGTGCCAAATCTCACGACAATTCCTCGACTCACTGAGCCGTGGAAGCAGGACAAACAAACTAATAAAATAACTCGTATTACTAAGAATTTGTCAAACCAATCACTATGTCAGAATCGCTTCTCCTTCGCAAGTTTGTATAGAATAGGGAATTTAAGTCCGAGGAGCGGTTATTGAAGGCTCGGTGCCAAGAAATCGGCCTAAACGCTATCTTCAGTCGCCACGCCGTATCACCTCAAGCCTCAGGCCTGCAGGCCTTCGGGCCTCGGAATTATTCAAACTGGATTACATTACGGAATTGAGTATGAAAATTTTATGACTTGCAGTGTATCTTGATGTGGTGGGATTGTTAAATCGATGATTTCTGTTGAGAGTGTGGCTTTTAATGCAAATTGGATGAGCGATCCTTTCTATTTGATTTTATTTACATTGCCTTGCAAGTTCGTTTGTTGATGCTTGAAGTGTTGGTCAAATCTTACGACTGAATTACAAACCAGTTCCCCTAACCGATTGAGCTAAAATTTTGCACACCTTTGATACTATCTGGTGACCATACATTTTTATGACAGAAATAAAATATAAAATAAACATCGCTGGACATGATATAAATCACATAATTATATTAAGTATTTTACAACATTAAAACGCAAGAAAATGTGATGACAGAATGAATGACAGACGAACGATCTTTATGAATAGAAATGTAGGTGAACAATAAGGCGGTATACTTATAATTAGATTGTAACATTCGTCCGCCTTTTTAAAATTCAACTCTCCATCTCGTCAATAAGGCGCCTGGGCGGTTTAATGTTTCGCTTGCTCCGACGCGGTGCCATAGGTGTCGGGGGCATGTCCGCCACGCTCTGTGGTGAGACAACTGGAGAATTTTCTAGGGCAGCTTCTCCTTGAGTTTCAGCTTCTCCTTGAGTTTCTGATAAATGACAAGGTACGGGAAACCCATTGGCTTCTTGTACTGGAGTCGAGGAGGCAACGGGAAACATTGGGCTGTTTGACGCTCTTCTAGAGGGGTACTCAGCGAGGCTTTCCAGGCGAGGGCGCATGTGATCTGCATGATACCTCTTTTCGCCACCGATCGGACTGCTTATCACATATGAATACCGATGAGTGCGCCGAGATACGGTGGCTGGTTCCCATCGCGACTGATCCCTGGCTCGTACATATACAGCATCACCTGGCTTATAGTTAGGTGTTTGACTATCGGAGTTAACATTCGCTTGTATTTGCTTATATTGTAAAGACCTTTTAATACTTGGTCGAGCATTGTCAAGTTCGCAATGTAGCCGCCTTCCAAACATTAGTTGACCCGGTGTCTTACCCGTGGTGCTATGAGGTGTGATGCGATAAGCAAAAAGGAAATGTTCCAGTCGTTTTTTGAGGCATTCTGTGCTTGACGACATTCTGGTCTTAAAAGTTCTCACGAGCCTTTCTGCTAACCCATTTGTGCGCGGATGATAAGGCGAAGACGTAATGTGATTGATTCCTTTATTTTTGCAATAGTCCTGGAAATTCTGGGAAGTGAATTGTGGACCATTGTCTGAAACCAGAAATTGAGGGAGACCAAACGTAGTGAAGATTGTGTCGAGTTCGTCACAAAGTTTAGTAGTAGTAATTTTTGTCATAGGTTTAATCTCTATCCATTTAGAATACGCATCTGACAAGACAAGCCAATAAAAACCTTGGAATGGTCCAGCGAAGTCAATATGAATCCTTTCCCAGGGTTGGTCTGGCATTGACCACGAGAAAATTGGCAAGTCAGCAGTATTAGGTCGATTTTCTTGGCATTTGTGGCAAGACTTCACATGAGTGTCTATGTCTTCCTCGATAGTTGGCCACCAAACATAAAAACGTGCCAGTGCTCTCATCGCAGAGATACCAGGATGCCCACGATGCAAGTATCTTAAGGTAGTTTTTCTTAAAGTTTCTGGGATGACAATACGACCTTGCCACATGACAATTTTATTTTCAAGAGACAACTCACTGCGCTTGCGAGCGTATGGCTTTACATTGTTCGAATATTGATGCTCACGCCAACCGGTTTTTATAAGATTAGATACTAATTTCAGCGTGGTGTCTTTTTGTGTTTCATCACGTATAATGGTTTCAGACAGTGCAAGATCGCCAATCTTATCAATTTGTAAGCGCACTACAATGTTATGAACTTGCAGTTCAGATTTAGACGGTTGTTCTTCTGGATTAGGCATCCTGGATAAATAGTCTGCAATTAGGTTGTTACTGCCCTTCGTAAACTGGATATCATAATCGTAGCTTCCAATGACTAAAGCCCATCGTACTAAACGATTATTAGCAAGCTTAGGTAAATTTCGTTGAGCTCCCAAAATGTGAATGAGGGGCTTGTGATCTGTGACTAGAGTAAATTTAAGGCCACGAAGATACTGGTCAAATTTCCTTATTCCGAAGAATATTGCGAGAGCTTCGCGGTCAATGACAGAGTACTTTGATTCTGCTGGCCGAAGTTTCCGTGATGCAAAAGCTATTGGTTGTTCTACATTGTTTTTCTTGTGGTAAAGTACTGCTCCTACTCCCTTTTCTGATGCGTCACAGGCTAGGTAAAGTGGGTATTTGTCAATGAATGCTACGAGTGGTTTAGAACATACAATCAATGACTTTGCTTGTTCGAATGCTTTAGATTCCTTGTTAGTCCATTGCCATTTAATTCGATTTCCTGTCAATGCGTGGAGATCAGCACATACACTATGCAAGTGTGGAATAAATCGCTCGTAGAAGTTGACTAGTCCAAGAAAAGATCGTAGTTCTTTGGTGTTAGTTGGTGGCGAAGCTTTGGTGATTGCTTCTATCTTTGACTTTGTAGGGCGTACACCATTCCTATCGATTGTGTGACCGAGATATTCGACTTCTGGTTGTAGAAAACTGCACTTCTTCAAATTGACTTTCAATCCAGCTTGCTCTAATCTTTCAAACACGGTCCGGAGTGTCTCAAGGTGATCTTTGTCATTTTTACCCGTGACCGCAATGTCATCGAAATAAACTGCGACGTTCGGTATGCCCTCTAGGAGTTGGTCAAGATAGTGTTGAAAAATTGATGGAGCTGTCGAAATTCCAAAAGGAAACCAGTATACTCTATTAAGAAAACACGACAGGAAACCACGTCACTCAAACAAATTATTAACAAACATTCTGCTTTTTTTGATGGCAAACTTGGTAGAGTCAAAGATTATCAAGTAAACATACATATTAAGCCTGATGCTCAACCGAAACACATTCCGGCCAGATCAATTAAATTTTCAATGAAGAGAAACATTGAAGTTGAACTAGATCGTTTACTTAAAGAAGGCATCATAAGCAAAGTAGACCCAAATATAATACCGATACAATGGGCAACACCTACAGTCAACGTAGTCAAAACCAATGGCCAGATCAGAATCTGCGGTGATTTTCGCAGCACACTCAATCCTGTACTGATAACACACGCACACCCAGTTCCTTTATTCGATCAACTGCGCCAGAATCTAGCGGATGGTGAGAAATTCTCGAAAATTGACCTAAAGGATGCGTACTTACAATTCGAAATAGAGCCCGAATCAAAGAAATTTTTGACAATATCAACACATAAAGGATACTACATGTATAACCGAATGCCTTTTGGTTGGAGTTTTGTGTTCCCATATGCGTTCAAAACTGGAGCCTTCGTAAGAGAAGGGGCTCCGATACGTCGCCAGAATTTGGTACTAATAATGGAATAGACGGAGCCGGGATCCCAGTCTAATGTGCAGGGAATGTCGTTAATAAGCACATCAATTTTCTTACTGTCCTTGGTGCTTTTTTTATTGATTTGACAGACCATATCTGTTTCGTCTTCGCTGTCTTCTGAATTAGACGATTGTGATGACTGATAGCTGTTTCCGTCATGCCTAAGCTTGTGTAACTTGTTCATTTTAGTGGATGTTCTATGTTTATCAAACCGGTTAGGTAGATATGCTTTGCCTGATTTGATACAGCAATCCTCGAAATGGCCTGGTATATTGCATTCTTTGCACGTATGTGTTTTGGCAGTGCATTGGTTAAGCGGGTGTCTTTCAGGCTCTCCGCATCTGAGGCATTGATGGGTGCGGAATTGGCGCGGTGTCGTGTTGGTATGCGCCTTGGGGTTTCTTTTAATTTTATTGACTTTGACGTGTGTGTCTGTATCGCCTTCTGCTCGTTCCCGTGATTGGGCAACACTAAATATTTGAGAAAAGGTCACTTCTTTCATATTGCCGTCTTGTAGTTCTTGTAAATCGGGCCATTTTTGTTTAAGATCGATCTGTAGTTGTTCATGATTGAGCCCGGTTGCAAAACGATCACGCAACTGTCGTTCCAGTAAGTCATTGCTGTAGCCACAATCTTTACTTATTTCTTTTAGTCTCTTGGCGTAATGCTCCATGGATTCATTGTCCGTGCGTACGCAGTTCCAAAATTCGGTCAATGCTCTGTATCTTGTGCGTTTAATTCTGAACAGGTCAAGGAGTTTAGCTCGAATGTCAGAATACGAACTTTTTTCAAAATGTGGTGTAAGGGCAACTTTTATGTCGTGAAATGTTTCAGGTGTGAGGCAGGTAAATAAAAGCTCTTTCTGGGTAATTCTTGCATCTTCTCCCCAAAGTTCGCATTTATTCTCAAAATAGTCGATAAAGTTTTCAACAGAGGTCTCATCCGGATTGAATTTGTCGGTCTTAAAACAATTGTAAATATTGTTTTTAGTACTGTGAGCGTGCGAAGAACTGGGCGACTCCGTGCCATTTGTTGTAATTGGTGTGGGGGCCGCGGCAGCTGCATTTTGTTGTTGTGATACTAACAACTTTAAAACTTCTGTTATTTGATTCTGTTGTAAGGTTTGTAGTTTTAGGAACTGTTCAAATTGTTCACTGTTCATCATGTCGACTTTTTATTCTCGTCGCCACTGATATAAATCACATAATTATATTAAGTATTTTACAACATTAAAACGCAAGAAAATGTGATGACAGAATGAATGACAGACGAACGATCTTTATGAATAGAAATGTAGGTGAACAATAAGGCGGTATACTTATAATTAGATTGTAACAGGACATAACACACAGATCCATCTAGTTCTACACTAAGCATCGAGGCTTATGTCATGGACACCAGATAGTTGATATACTACATAATTATGTACTTTTTGTTTGACTTGATCCTGCAGCCAGGATCGGCTTTTCACAAAAGAACTCCTCAACGGTAAATAGCACTGACACAATCTTTGTACTGGTGTTCAATGTTGATAAATGAATCTATTTTTTTTTCTGCGGGTAAAGTCCTCACTGGGTTGTGGAGGTCAGATAGGCAGTCGCGTAAATGTAAAATACTGGTATTCAGGTAAATCCGGTCAGACTGGAAACCAGCCCAACATTGTTGGGAAAGGGTTTGGCAGATGATGCAAGAAAACCAAAAGGACAGCAGCCTTATCCCATTCTAAAATACCCTTAAAACGTTTCATGCCTCTAACTGTTCAATAAACCGCCGGCATCACCAAATGAATGGCAGCACCCAGTCGGCATCGGTAATGCCATAGAATTATTCATGACCAGCATCTTGGATCATATCTTCATCTCGCGGTAATGGCGGCTGTAGGGGTTGCAGGGGGGACAGGGGTGAGGGGTTAGTCCACTTGCACGTAATGATGCGATTGTTGCACGGCTTTAGTTGTGGGGGTGTGGTGTTTAGAATACTATGGTTATGTTTATTTGGTTGGAAAGTTGGGTAGTAATAGTCTAACAATGTGTTGGCTATCAATATTTGTGATTGGCTACTGCGGTGCTCAATGTTATTTTTCAGTTTTCCTGAAAAAAAAAAAACGGGTAAGACAAGGGAACGGTACGGGGTATGGGGAAGATATTGTATAAAATTATTTTCCCTTGAAAATAAATTAACTGTCCCTAAACTATTATAGAAAATCTTATGTTCTATAATTAACGTAATTGCCCGTTTTCACCTACAACAACGGAAGCCTAAATTAATACCGAAATACATATTATAACATTGTTTGAATTTTAAATCAATCAATCATCAATAACCCTTGCAAACTAATGCGACCAGAGTGTAATTTCAATTGAATGATCCTAATGCTACATTCATAGTAGATAATTTAAACAAAACAACACAACTGAAATTAACAGACAATCAACATTAAAATTTATATTTCATTTCAAATTAAACTGCATCCGATTGTTGTGAAAACGAGGCGTGAATGACGAAGCACATATTGCGTTGCTACGGCGTAGCTCCGTAGCTCTCTCGTAGCGTTCGCGTAGCAGATGTGCTACGGTTTCGTATAATTTTAAAGGTAAACTGAATTGTTTGTCTTTAGATTGTTGTCTCGTTTAAAAATGCAATTTAAAAAAAATGTAAAAAACACTGTTGGCGGATTTTGTGTATGTGTCGTAGCCCACTCGTATTTAACACGCCGTATTACATAATGGCGTGTCAGATTGTAAAACGTCACTGTTATGTAATGCGGCGTCGTCAGGTTCAGCCGGATTGTATTGGCGATAAGTACGATAAAGCGGCGTCCAACGTTTAGCCGTATTGTAAAACGACCGAATAAAATACTGAAAATTCTGGAAATGAGGCGTAGTAGACGTAGCCCTGGTTCCTATTTTCCTAACGTCGGGTGCCCTAAGTACCGAGCTCGCTTCACTCGCTTTCAAAGCGGCGTATCGATGATGCGCCCGTTTGTATTTGGGCGGCACGTTTACGCCGTTCTTTGACGAACGCGAAGTGCTGATTCAATGCGGCGTACTCGTACTTTATTTCAGCCGAATTTCAATCCGGCTGAACATGAAGAAGCCGCATTACGTAACAGCGACGTAAAACAATCCAACGCGCCATTATGTAATACGGCGTATTTTAAGATTTTGCTGCAATATAATAGTCTTAGTTGTAGATAATTTTAATATCGCGGTTCAGAGTTTCGATGTTAGTTCTTCATTTGTAATTATTGATGGAGCTTCAGATTTTTTTACTGCTGCTGGATTATGGCTAGCTTCGTCTCACAGACAGGTGTTTTTGTTCCAGCAGTGGCATAGGTTAAGACAGACATTAGAATTAAGAACGGGATATTTACCATGTTTATTGTTTGTTTTGAGTTTCCGATATTTCGGCACTGTTACAAGCGCCATGGTCACGGATGAACTGAAGTTATTGCGGGTGGATGTTTATGAGCAGACGAAACGGTCTACCCTCTTTCTTATTCGTTTTTCGCCCGTTCTTAATTCTAATGTTTGTGTTAGTGACCATGTCAGTCTAAAAACTCAGGTTAAGACAGGTCTCGTACTGGGCCCATTTCTCCATAATTACCTACTTTCGAATTGAAAATTATAACATTTAACTATTAGTTATGCCAACTTTCGCAACCACACCACCTAAAGCTCATTACACTATAATAACGTCGTATAAACATTACCATCCATTCAAAGCAATTAATAACCCGCCATTCAACAGGTTACCTTTGCTAATTTATCAATTCATTGCACAATTCAAATAAATATTATTCAATATATCCATTGGTGTTATTTGACAAATTAATTTGCAAACATACACATTCACTATTGTCATGTTAGGCTATGCTTATCAATTAACAAAATATGCTTTAAATAAATTCCGTTTAGATGAACTTATAGAAATAAAATAATTAATAAATATCGCTGGACACAGCGTCATCTAGTGCCACACTAAGCAAGGCTTGTGTCGTGGACACCAGATAGTTCATAAACTACATATATACTTTGTGTGTGTAAATACATACTATACATATAAACATCCATGGCTCGGAAACAAGTGTCCATGCTCATCACACAAACATTTGCTCCTACCGGGATTCGAGCCCACGACCCTAAAAACGTAAGGCAGCCTCGCTACCACTACGCCATTCGGGTCGTCAACTCATTATTTATTGGTTCCAACACGTTTTAAAGGTCGCGTATTGAATTGAAGAATCGATGGAACATCAGCTATGTATTGAGGTTAACCGTTCATGCAAAGAGATTTTAATTTTCCTGGACCGATATAGCTGGCAAGATATAGATATGACCGATTATGCTGCTTCGTATCGGCATTTATTAATTCCTCATCTCTTATTATTATCGTAAGGGTAAGTTGTTTTAAACCTTATTGCACCACAAATCAGTAAATGCATATACCTGTAAATATATCTGTACATACAAATAAATAAAATCGAAATGTCTGTTAGTAATTTTAAATTAAAAGCTTTTTACTGAATGACTAGTTACTTAAGTGTATACGGTATTTCTATCAAAAACACATCATATCTAAAATTTAATCTCTTTGTCTGTTAACTTGTTCCGGCTAATCTCAGAAACAGCATATTTTTTACTATCATAAGGAGTAAGGCTACTTTTATGTCCGGGGCTACGGGACTGTTCGAAAGAGATACCGCGGTCCCGGAACATAAAGGGCGAGGAAGGAACATGGATGAGTTTTAGTCAATAAAAGTCTTACAGTCCCCCAGTAAATAACTTGATGGAAAATCATCAAGTTATTTGATGATTTTCAATCCGAAAAAAAGGCTGATGGTGGTGAAAAAAATTAAACCCCATGACAAAACAAAATCAGATTCAAATAGGGAATAATTTCACGCGAATGAAGTCAACGGGCGACAGCTAGTTTACTCGTATAATTCCTGCACTATTCTCTTTAAGGCGACTACATGAGCTAAATTACCAACACTCATTGTGGTGGTTCAAACTTCGTCTGAAATACAGTTAGAATAAAGTTCTAATCAGTTTGCACTACAAAGTCATTGTTACATCAGTCACTGCGGGCCGAATAGCGCGAAATTAGTGGTTTCGATCGATTCACAAAAAATCTATGGTTTGGATTAAAAAAATAAAACACTATCATGCTAATAAATGTTGCTTGTAGAAATATTTGCCAAAAAAACAGAATGATCGCATGTTTTTTAGTATGGTTTTTACTTATACCGCTAAAATAATTTTTTAGAGATACGAGTAAGTTCGTGATTTTTTTTTATCGAGGAAAATCAATTATATTATGTTTTCAAAACACTATCATACTAGCATAATTATATCCTGAAGAATATCATATATTTTACTGGTTTTGTTTATTGCAGTGAATCATATACTGTCAGGCATTATTCGCGTTTACCTCATGTAGTCGTCTTAAACGAATAAAAAGCAACAGAATTAAAGTACATGTACAATGCAAGCGGACCTTAAATCCAATAATACCATACAAGACCGCCAGAAAATTGGCAAAAAGACAATACCCAAGCCATTCACATGACCGTTAAACACCGAACCGCCTGCCAGAATTAGCATAAAAACAAAAATTCAATTCGCTCACTTACACGACTGTAACTGTTAAACACTAGTGCTACAAGGCGACTTTAGCCAACCTACTCCCTCGTTGGCCGTGGGGCCGCCTGCCAAATTTCTGCTTGCTATCTTCTAGACCACACTCCAACCAACGATTTATATCGAAACTTGCTGGCACAGAAGACAACCTCAACGTATTAGCTCACTGTACACCGTAAAGCCATATAAAAGTGTTCAAAAGTTACTTTTTGGCACAGGTTTTAGTTACAATTTTTCAACTGTCCTTTTTTTGCGGGTTTGAAAATTATGTTCTTTTTTAAGTATGTTGGAAAGTTATTGAAATATAATGTGGGTAGGTAGTTTTGCTACTTTGTTCAATTATTCTTTTTGTAGGATAAGTTTGGTTACTCGTCGCTGGTCCAGATTTTAGGCTCAATCCACGACGCTACTCCAAAGTAACCAGTTTAAAACCTAAATCCTCGTAGAATATTCCATCTCGCCTGTAATCCCAGAAGAGATAGGTAGAGGTGTATTAAATAGTGACCCACATTTCGCCAGTTTTGTTTTTAAGTGCCATACAATAGGATGCGAGCCTATCTGCATCAACCAGGCAGATATCCAAACTCCGTGGCTGCTACTGAGAATCCCTGATGGAAAAACCCAAAATAACTTTGCTCGACCTGGGAATCGAACCCGGGACCTCACGCTCAGCATTTGCGATTGCAACCACCGGTCACTCACAACTGGACCAACGAGGCAGTCGATTTAGTTATTATTGGCTGAAAAATAATGGCGAATATAGCGCTAAATGAACCGCAAGCTTAGCAGTCTGAGAAGTTCAGTTCAAAATCAGATAATCAGTCTTACCAAGGGGATCGAATTACCCAGTACTGATGGTAATCAGCTGCATGAGGAGCTCGTGTCTAAATAATATCAGCTGCTCGGGTCGATCTTTAGGTTAAGCCATGCTTGCCTAAGTTGGTCTGTGGATGGCTGACCACCCTTACATACCAAGTTTCCTCCATGCCTCGGAAAACACGTTAAGCTGTTGGTCCCGGCTGTCATTTGTCTATCTTTGACAGTCGTTACAGGTAGTCAGTGGCCCCAAAAGTCTGACAACCAGTCTTACGAAGTGGTATCGTATTTCCCAGTACTAACTGGGTTGTGGAGGTCAGATAGGCAGTCGCTCCATGTAAAATACTGGTATTCAGCTGCATCCGGCTGGACTGGAAGTCGACCCTAACATAGTTGGGAAAAGGCTATGCAGATGATGATGGTCATACTAAAGCTAAGTATGATGTGGAATACATTACTAAATTCCGCCCGGAATAAAATTTTGAATAAAAAAAAAAAAATTTTTTTTTTGTAAATTTGGCTTTTGATAAAAGGCTTGGTATATTTTCATCATCACCATCTACCTAGCCTTGTCTCAACTATGTTGGGGTCAGCTTCCAGTCTAACCGGATGCAGCTAAATACCAGTATTTTACATGGAGCAACTGCCTGTCTGACCTCCACAACCCAGTTAGTACTGGGTAATAAGATACACCTTGGTAAGACTTCTTGGGCCACTCACTAAAAGAAAGAAAGAAAGAAAAAAAGAAAGAAAGAAAGAAAAAACATTTATTAGGACAAAACACATAAAAATTAACATTATTTACAACTAACGAAAATTAAATATAGATTAAAAAATAAAAAGGAACGAAAGGTCCTGAACGAGGCCAAAAGGACTTATAACGACTGTCAAAGATCTACAAACGAACCCGAACGAGCGCAGCGGTAGTGAGGCTGCCTTACGTTCTTGTGGTCCTAGGTTCGAATCCCGGTGGGAGCAAATGTTTGCGTGATGAGCACGGACATTTGTTTCCGAGTCATGGATGTTTATATGTTAAGTATGTATTTATAAAAAAAAGTAAATATGTAGTATATCAACTATCTGGTGCCCACGACACAATGGCCTTGCTTAGTGTGGCACTAGATGGCGCTGTGTGTTAATCTCCAGTGATATTTATTTATTTTATTTTTTTAATGACAGCCAACGGGACCAACGGCTCAATGTACTTGGTATATTTTCAATCCTACAAAATTTTAACTATCAGAAATTAAATTAGCAGAGTATCATTTGTAGCAGACTTTACGTCAACCAATCAAGTCCACGTGTATCACAGAGCCTACGTAAAACTTATTTGCCCTTAGGTCAGCCTTGACCTAACCCTGTCTTTTAAGGTATATTTCGTCGGGTTGAAGGTCAATAGCATTGGTTACTAAGATACGAATGGCACCAAGCCAGATCGAAAGAAGCTATGTATTTTATTAGAGGTAAGAGGAGAAGTGGACCTAATCCAATGTACTTTATCGAAATAGTACACTGAAATTGAGATGTCTATGAAATAAAACCGGCTAAGTGCGAGTAGGAGTCGCCCACGAAGGGTTCCGTACCATTAACTAGACAATATTAGACAACACGGCCAAAAAAAATTACATTTGTTGTAAGGGAGCCCTAAAATATTTATTTTATTCTGCTTTTAGTATTTGTTATTATAACGGCAACCGAAATACATCATTGTGAATTTCAACTGTCTAACTATCACGGTCCATGAGATACAGCCTGGTGACAGACGGACGGACAGACGGACAGTGGAGTCTTAGTAATAGGGTCCCGTTTTTACCCTTTGAATACGGAACCCTAGTAAATGGCCAAGGTCTGTACATAGATGGGTGACCGTTCTTTACATAACGGGAGACTACCGTGCCTCATAAAACATACAACAAACCACGCGGGTCGATATTTAGGTTAAGCCGCGCCTCCCTAGGTTGGTCTTTGGATGGGTTGCTTTCATATCGAGTTTACTCCGTCTCTTGGAAAGCATGTTAAGCCGTTGGTCCCGTCTGTCATTTGTAGATCTGAGATATTCGTCACGTCATGGGTAGTCAGCAGCGCGTAAGTCCTGCAACCAATCAAACCAAGTAGTATTATCGGGTTACCCAGCTGAGCTGTAGAGGTCAATAGGCTTGTGTATTGAAAAAATCTAGTTAGTCCGTCAGTTAGATTATCAAAAAATATTTGACGCGTATATAAGTATTTTTCTTTTGTTACGTAGGTAAATTCGCAATACGTCACGCCTTGGTTTAAATTTAGTGTTGTGACGCCCACTCCCGAGTTTTGATGCGTTTTATCTTTGTCAATATTCATTGATTTACGAAAACAAAAAATTACGTGTTCATTATTTTCCAATACTCTAACTGACGGACTAAATAGATTTGCTATTTATTGATGGTGGAAACTAGCCTATTACGCAGTCGTTACAGTCACACAGGTACTGTAGCTACCCGGTTGGACTTAAAACCTTTCATAACAGACCATTAAGACAATTGCCCATAGTTTACAGGCACGGTAGCCTCATAAAACATACAACAAACCACGCGGGTCGATATTTAGGTTAAGCCGCGCCTCCCTAGGTTGGTCTTTGGATGGGTTGCTTTCATATCGAGTTTACTCCGTCTCTTGGAAAGCATGTTAAGCCGTTGGTCCCGTCTGTCATTTGTAGATCTGAGATATTCGTCACGTCATGGGTAGTCAGCAGCGCGTAAGTCCTGCAACCAATCAAACCAAGGAGTAGGTACTATCGGGTTACCCAGCTGAGCTGTAGAGGTCAATAGGCTTGTGTATTGAAAAAATCTAGTTGGTCTGTCAGTTAGATTATCAAAAAATATTTGACCCGTATATAAGTATTTTTCTTTTGTTACGTAGGTAAACCAAAATTGACGAAGATACGACGCTTTTTAAATTCGCAATACGTCACGCCTTGGTTTAAATTTAGTGTTGTGACGCCCACTCCCGAGTTTTGATGCGTTTTATCTTTGTCAATATTCATTGATTTACGAAAACAAAAAAAATACGTGTTCATTATTTTCCAATACTCTAACTGACGCACTAAATGGATTTGCAATTTATTGATGGTGGAAACTAGTCTATTAGGCAGTCGTTCCAGTCACACAGGTACTGTAGCTACCCGGTTGGACTTAAAACCTTTCCTAACAGACCATTAAGACAATTGCCCATAGTTTATGGGCAATTATTTTCAAATGTTTTACAAAGCCTCATAAAATAAGCAGGCACATATGCACACTAATGGTGTCGATTCTGTTGTGCACAAACTAAACTTAATTTAGACTATTGCTATCTTTTACTAAAAGGCAGGGCGAGAAAAGGACGGCTATAGCTATGCACTAAGTTAGAAATGTCAAACTAGTTTATGCCTTGCGCTTCACCGTGTTTTTAGTCGACATGTTTTTACGTGCACCCTTCATTTGTATGGAAATATTAGTTCGAATTAAATTTGACAGCTCTAAATTACGTCCGTCTCTTTCTCGTTTTATTAGTGAGAAAAAGATAGTAATAGCCTAAATTAAGTTTAGTTTGTGCACAACAGAATCGGCACCAATACTTTCTGCATTCGTTGGAAATACATTCCATCCTTTTCAATTTTCAATATACAACATTGCCCATCCAATTCAGATTCATCTAATTTCAGAACGTCATATTGCATGGATTCCGAATTGGTACAAATAAAAGGTTTCCTTACCTAGACATGGACGGTTTAATCGAGGCCGCATTTGACCTAAACTGGTTGTCTCGATGTGATTGCGAAATATCAAGGCTTTTAGTATCTTTGTTTATAGAATTTACCAAGTTTTATGTTAACGTGGTGAAACATAGCAAATTGACACATTTGTCACACCAAATAATAATAGGCAATGGGGGACACATGTATATGTCACCGTAAAATTGTCAAATACGTTATATTGTAATATCTCTAGCGATATTGTAAAGTCTCGAATTATTGTCAAATGAACATACTGCTTACAATAAAACGCATTATTTTTCGTGAAATGCATGCGATGGTACTCAACTCACGCGGAGTGGAGAGAAGGAGGGGTCCCCCTTGCCCAGTGGTACCACTCTCATGAAAAGATACTGTACCATTCCTGAGAAATATCGATTAATATAAACTAACCTTAAAACACTTCATATTCCCTTAAAAAGCGTAGTCGACGGAGGCCCGCTTCGCGGGGCCCCTATTTCCGGGTGCAGGGTTTAAAGGAACCTAACTAACCTAACGGGGGGGGTTGATATCTTCTATTCTAGACGTGCGATTTTGAAGCTGTTTTCGGCTTTTTTAGACAAAAATAGGCGTCCGCCTGTGTTCTGACCATAACGCGCGCACTTTACACCCGCGTCTGGACTTCATCCCTTATTTTCAGAGAAATCCCTTAAAATTAATTGTTTTTCCAAATTTTCTTTCATATTTTAAATAAGATTATAGTTGCAATAGTCCTCACCCTTCTTCCCTGAATTCTGGTCCACGTTCCGTGTCCCGGTCTCCAGGTTGTGGGGTGAAAATCCAAATTTTTTATTTCGAAAACTGGTTTTTTGACCAAAAGTCAAAATTTTTGTTCGGCACCTACCACGTTTTATTCCATATATCGCTAGCCCGCGCGGAGACGCGTCTCTGGACACCTCGCACGCGCCCCTAGCTCGAAAAAATTTTCGAAAACTGGTTTTTTGACCAAAAGTCAAAATTTTTGTTCGGCACCTACCACGTTTTATTCCATATATCGCTAGCCCGCGCGGAGACGCGTCTCTGGACCCCTCGTCCGCGCCCCTAGCACGAATAAAACATACATTTTTCTAAAAAATAGTTATTTTCATACATCTCTGTAAGTACCAAAATCTACCTTTTTTTTTTTTTTTTGGGATGGGAAATCATCAAATGACTTCTCCCACTCTGGGCGGAGCGGGAGGGAGTGTCAGACTCTTACTGACTAAAACCCATCCATGTTCCTTCCTCGCCCTTTACGTTCCGGGGCCGCGGTATCTCTTTCGAACAGTCCCGCAACCCCGGCAGGCTTCGGCCCTTGCGGGCCCCTCTCTTCTGCTGACATCTCTTTGAGGCGCGCGTGGAACACGAACGCGCCGTCGACACGGCCTGTCGTCACTAGACGGACGGACGGCTAGCTAGCCCATAGCTAACCGTCCACAGGCCCGCATCTACGGTGGCCGGTAGCCACCACGTGGCCCCCGACGCCCGGTGCGTCTCCCGCGGCGGCCGGGAAGAGAGGCTCTCTCCCTCTCTTGTTCCGCCACCTCCTTCGCCAGCATGACTGCTTCGCAGAAGGAGGTGACGGCTTCCCATTCCGTCTCGCTCCGGACCATGGATTGAACCAGGGCCGGACGCGAGAGGTCGCCGCCGCCGATCGCCGCTACGAGGACACGGCGGTGCTCCGCCCACGCAGAGGGGAGCTAGTCAAAAACTAAAACGTTGATATCTTCTATTCTAGACGTGCGATTTTGAAGCTGTTTTCGGCTTTTTTAGACAAAAATAGGCGTCCGCCTGTGTTCTGACCATAACGCGCGCACTTTACACCCGCGTCTGGACTTCATCCCTTATTTTCAGAGAAATCCCTTAAAATTAATTGTTTTTCCAAATTTTCTTCTACATTTTAAATTAGATTATAGTTGCAATAGTCCTCACCCTTCTTCCCTGAATTCTGGTCCACGTTCCGTGTCCCGGTCTCCAGGTTGTGGGGTGAAATTCTAAATTTTTTCTTTCGAAAACTGGTTTTTTGACCAAAAGTCAAAATTTTTGTTCGGCACCTACCACGTTTTATTCCATATATCGCTAGCCCGCGCGGAGACGCGTCTCTGGACCCCTCGCCCGCGCCCCTAGCACGAATAAAACATACATTTTTCTAAAAAATAGTTATTTTCATACATCTCTGTAAGTACCAAAATCTACCTAGGGGAGCTAGTCAAAAACTAAAACGTTGATATCTTCTATTCTAGACGTGCGATTTTGAAGCTGTTTTCGGCTTTTTTAGACAAAAATAGGCGTCCGCCTGTGTTCTGACCATAACGCGCGCACTTTACACCCGCGTCTGGACTTCATCCCTTATTTTCAGAGAAATCCCTTAAAATTAATTGTTTTTCCAAATTTTCTTCTACATTTTAAATTAGATTATAGTTGCAATAGTCCTCACCCTTCTTCCCTGAATTCTGGTCCACGTTCCGTGTCCCGGTCTCCAGGTTGTGGGGTGAAATTCTAAATTTTTTCTTTCGAAAACTGGTTTTTTGACCAAAAGTCAAAATTTTTGTTCGGCACCTACCACGTTTTATTCCATATATCGCTAGCCCGCGCGGAGACGCGTCTCTGGACCCCTCGCCCGCGCCCCTAGCACGAATAAAACATACATTTTTCTAAAAAATAGTTATTTTCATACATCTCTGTAAGTACCAAAATCTACCTAGGGGAGCTAGTCAAAAACTAAAACGTTGATATCTTCTATTCTAGACGTGCGATTTTGAAGCTGTTTTCGGCTTTTTTAGACAAAAATAGGCGTCCGCCTGTGTTCTGACCATAACGCGCGCACTTTACACCCGCGTCTGGACTTCATCCCTTATTTTCAGAGAAATCCCTTAAAATTAATTGTTTTTCCAAATTTTCTTTCATATTTTAAATAAGATTATAGTTGCAATAGTCCTCACCCTTCTTCCCTGAATTCTGGTCCACGTTCCGTGTCCCGGTCTCCAGGTTGTGGGGTGAAAATCCAAATTTTTTATTTCGAAAACTGGTTTTTTGACCAAAAGTCAAAATTTTTGTTCGGCACCTACCACGTTTTATTCCATATATCGCTAGCCCGCGCGGAGACGCGTCTCTGGACACCTCGCACGCGCCCCTAGCTCGAAAAAATTTTCGAAAACTGGTTTTTTGACCAAAAGTCAAAATTTTTGTTCGGCACCTACCACGTTTTATTCCATATATCGCTAGCCCGCGCGGAGACGCGTCTCTGGACCCCTCGTCCGCGCCCCTAGCACGAATAAAACATACATTTTTCTAAAAAATAGTTATTTTCATACATCTCTGTAAGTACCAAAATCTACCTTTTTTTTTTTTTTTTGGGATGGGAAATCATCAAATGACTTCTCCCACTCTGGGCGGAGCGGGAGGGAGTGTCAGACTCTTACTGACTAAAACCCATCCATGTTCCTTCCTCGCCCTTTACGTTCCGGGGCCGCGGTATCTCTTTCGAACAGTCCCGCAACCCCGGCAGGCTTCGGCCCTTGCGGGCCCCTCTCTTCTGCTGACATCTCTTTGAGGCGCGCGTGGAACACGAACGCGCCGTCGACACGGCCTGTCGTCACTAGACGGACGGACGGCTAGCTAGCCCATAGCTAACCGTCCACAGGCCCGCATCTACGGTGGCCGGTAGCCACCACGTGGCCCCCGACGCCCGGTGCGTCTCCCGCGGCGGCCGGGAAGAGAGGCTCTCTCCCTCTCTTGTTCCGCCACCTCCTTCGCCAGCATGACTGCTTCGCAGAAGGAGGTGACGGCTTCCCATTCCGTCTCGCTCCGGACCATGGATTGAACCAGGGCCGGACGCGAGAGGTCGCCGCCGCCGATCGCCGCTACGAGGACACGGCGGTGCTCCGCCCACGCAGAGGGGAGCTAGTCAAAAACTAAAACGTTGATATCTTCTATTCTAGACGTGCGATTTTGAAGCTGTTTTCGGCTTTTTTAGACAAAAATAGGCGTCCGCCTGTGTTCTGACCATAACGCGCGCACTTTACACCCGCGTCTGGACTTCATCCCTTATTTTCAGAGAAATCCCTTAAAATTAATTGTTTTTCCAAATTTTCTTCTACATTTTAAATTAGATTATAGTTGCAATAGTCCTCACCCTTCTTCCCTGAATTCTGGTCCACGTTCCGTGTCCCGGTCTCCAGGTTGTGGGGTGAAATTCTAAATTTTTTCTTTCGAAAACTGGTTTTTTGACCAAAAGTCAAAATTTTTGTTCGGCACCTACCACGTTTTATTCCATATATCGCTAGCCCGCGCGGAGACGCGTCTCTGGACCCCTCGCCCGCGCCCCTAGCACGAATAAAACATACATTTTTCTAAAAAATAGTTATTTTCATACATCTCTGTAAGTACCAAAATCTACCTAGGGGAGCTAGTCAAAAACTAAAACGTTGATATCTTCTATTCTAGACGTGCGATTTTGAAGCTGTTTTCGGCTTTTTTAGACAAAAATAGGCGTCCGCCTGTGTTCTGACCATAACGCGCGCACTTTACACCCGCGTCTGGACTTCATCCCTTATTTTCAGAGAAATCCCTTAAAATTAATTGTTTTTCCAAATTTTCTTCTACATTTTAAATTAGATTATAGTTGCAATAGTCCTCACCCTTCTTCCCTGAATTCTGGTCCACGTTCCGTGTCCCGGTCTCCAGGTTGTGGGGTGAAATTCTAAATTTTTTCTTTCGAAAACTGGTTTTTTGACCAAAAGTCAAAATTTTTGTTCGGCACCTACCACGTTTTATTCCATATATCGCTAGCCCGCGCGGAGACGCGTCTCTGGACCCCTCGCCCGCGCCCCTAGCACGAATAAAACATACATTTTTCTAAAAAATAGTTATTTTCATACATCTCTGTAAGTACCAAAATCTACCTAGGGGAGCTAGTCAAAAACTAAAACGTTGATATCTTCTATTCTAGACGTGCGATTTTGAAGCTGTTTTCGGCTTTTTTAGACAAAAATAGGCGTCCGCCTGTGTTCTGACCATAACGCGCGCACTTTACACCCGCGTCTGGACTTCATCCCTTATTTTCAGAGAAATCCCTTAAAATTAATTGTTTTTCCAAATTTTCTTCTACATTTTAAATTAGATTATAGTTGCAATAGTCCTCACCCTTCTTCCCTGAATTCTGGTCCACGTTCCGTGTCCCGGTCTCCAGGTTGTGGGGTGAAATTCTAAATTTTTTCTTTCGAAAACTGGTTTTTTGACCAAAAGTCAAAATTTTTGTTCGGCACCTACCACGTTTTATTCCATATATCGCTAGCCCGCGCGGAGACGCGTCTCTGGACCCCTCGCCCGCGCCCCTAGCACGAATAAAACATACATTTTTCTAAAAAATAGTTATTTTCATACATCTCTGTAAGTACCAAAATCTACCTAGGGGAGCTAGTCAAAAACTAAAACGTTGATATCTTCTATTCTAGACGTGCGATTTTGAAGCTGTTTTCGGCTTTTTTAGACAAAAATAGGCGTCCGCCTGTGTTCTGACCATAACGCGCGCACTTTACACCCGCGTCTGGACTTCATCCCTTATTTTCAGAGAAATCCCTTAAAATTAATTGTTTTTCCAAATTTTCTTTCATATTTTAAATAAGATTATAGTTGCAATAGTCCTCACCCTTCTTCCCTGAATTCTGGTCCACGTTCCGTGTCCCGGTCTCCAGGTTGTGGGGTGAAAATCCAAATTTTTTATTTCGAAAACTGGTTTTTTGACCAAAAGTCAAAATTTTTGTTCGGCACCTACCACGTTTTATTCCATATATCGCTAGCCCGCGCGGAGACGCGTCTCTGGACACCTCGCACGCGCCCCTAGCTCGAAAAAATTTTCGAAAACTGGTTTTTTGACCAAAAGTCAAAATTTTTGTTCGGCACCTACCACGTTTTATTCCATATATCGCTAGCCCGCGCGGAGACGCGTCTCTGGACCCCTCGTCCGCGCCCCTAGCACGAATAAAACATACATTTTTCTAAAAAATAGTTATTTTCATACATCTCTGTAAGTACCAAAATCTACCTTTTTTTTTTTTTTTTGGGATGGGAAATCATCAAATGACTTCTCCCACTCTGGGCGGAGCGGGAGGGAGTGTCAGACTCTTACTGACTAAAACCCATCCATGTTCCTTCCTCGCCCTTTACGTTCCGGGGCCGCGGTATCTCTTTCGAACAGTCCCGCAACCCCGGCAGGCTTCGGCCCTTGCGGGCCCCTCTCTTCTGCTGACATCTCTTTGAGGCGCGCGTGGAACACGAACGCGCCGTCGACACGGCCTGTCGTCACTAGACGGACGGACGGCTAGCTAGCCCATAGCTAACCGTCCACAGGCCCGCATCTACGGTGGCCGGTAGCCACCACGTGGCCCCCGACGCCCGGTGCGTCTCCCGCGGCGGCCGGGAAGAGAGGCTCTCTCCCTCTCTTGTTCCGCCACCTCCTTCGCCAGCATGACTGCTTCGCAGAAGGAGGTGACGGCTTCCCATTCCGTCTCGCTCCGGACCATGGATTGAACCAGGGCCGGACGCGAGAGGTCGCCGCCGCCGATCGCCGCTACGAGGACACGGCGGTGCTCCGCCCACGCAGAGGGGAGCTAGTCAAAAACTAAAACGTTGATATCTTCTATTCTAGACGTGCGATTTTGAAGCTGTTTTCGGCTTTTTTAGACAAAAATAGGCGTCCGCCTGTGTTCTGACCATAACGCGCGCACTTTACACCCGCGTCTGGACTTCATCCCTTATTTTCAGAGAAATCCCTTAAAATTAATTGTTTTTCCAAATTTTCTTCTACATTTTAAATTAGATTATAGTTGCAATAGTCCTCACCCTTCTTCCCTGAATTCTGGTCCACGTTCCGTGTCCCGGTCTCCAGGTTGTGGGGTGAAATTCTAAATTTTTTCTTTCGAAAACTGGTTTTTTGACCAAAAGTCAAAATTTTTGTTCGGCACCTACCACGTTTTATTCCATATATCGCTAGCCCGCGCGGAGACGCGTCTCTGGACCCCTCGCCCGCGCCCCTAGCACGAATAAAACATACATTTTTCTAAAAAATAGTTATTTTCATACATCTCTGTAAGTACCAAAATCTACCTAGGGGAGCTAGTCAAAAACTAAAACGTTGATATCTTCTATTCTAGACGTGCGATTTTGAAGCTGTTTTCGGCTTTTTTAGACAAAAATAGGCGTCCGCCTGTGTTCTGACCATAACGCGCGCACTTTACACCCGCGTCTGGACTTCATCCCTTATTTTCAGAGAAATCCCTTAAAATTAATTGTTTTTCCAAATTTTCTTCTACATTTTAAATTAGATTATAGTTGCAATAGTCCTCACCCTTCTTCCCTGAATTCTGGTCCACGTTCCGTGTCCCGGTCTCCAGGTTGTGGGGTGAAATTCTAAATTTTTTCTTTCGAAAACTGGTTTTTTGACCAAAAGTCAAAATTTTTGTTCGGCACCTACCACGTTTTATTCCATATATCGCTAGCCCGCGCGGAGACGCGTCTCTGGACCCCTCGCCCGCGCCCCTAGCACGAATAAAACATACATTTTTCTAAAAAATAGTTATTTTCATACATCTCTGTAAGTACCAAAATCTACCTAGGGGAGCTAGTCAAAAACTAAAACGTTGATATCTTCTATTCTAGACGTGCGATTTTGAAGCTGTTTTCGGCTTTTTTAGACAAAAATAGGCGTCCGCCTGTGTTCTGACCATAACGCGCGCACTTTACACCCGCGTCTGGACTTCATCCCTTATTTTCAGAGAAATCCCTTAAAATTAATTGTTTTTCCAAATTTTCTTCTACATTTTAAATTAGATTATAGTTGCAATAGTCCTCACCCTTCTTCCCTGAATTCTGGTCCACGTTCCGTGTCCCGGTCTCCAGGTTGTGGGGTGAAATTCTAAATTTTTTCTTTCGAAAACTGGTTTTTTGACCAAAAGTCAAAATTTTTGTTCGGCACCTACCACGTTTTATTCCATATATCGCTAGCCCGCGCGGAGACGCGTCTCTGGACCCCTCGCCCGCGCCCCTAGCACGAATAAAACATACATTTTTCTAAAAAATAGTTATTTTCATACATCTCTGTAAGTACCAAAATCTACCTAGGGGAGCTAGTCAAAAACTAAAACGTTGATATCTTCTATTCTAGACGTGCGATTTTGAAGCTGTTTTCGGCTTTTTTAGACAAAAATAGGCGTCCGCCTGTGTTCTGACCATAACGCGCGCACTTTACACCCGCGTCTGGACTTCATCCCTTATTTTCAGAGAAATCCCTTAAAATTAATTGTTTTTCCAAATTTTCTTTCATATTTTAAATAAGATTATAGTTGCAATAGTCCTCACCCTTCTTCCCTGAATTCTGGTCCACGTTCCGTGTCCCGGTCTCCAGGTTGTGGGGTGAAAATCCAAATTTTTTATTTCGAAAACTGGTTTTTTGACCAAAAGTCAAAATTTTTGTTCGGCACCTACCACGTTTTATTCCATATATCGCTAGCCCGCGCGGAGACGCGTCTCTGGACACCTCGCACGCGCCCCTAGCTCGAAAAAATTTTCGAAAACTGGTTTTTTGACCAAAAGTCAAAATTTTTGTTCGGCACCTACCACGTTTTATTCCATATATCGCTAGCCCGCGCGGAGACGCGTCTCTGGACCCCTCGTCCGCGCCCCTAGCACGAATAAAACATACATTTTTCTAAAAAATAGTTATTTTCATACATCTCTGTAAGTACCAAAATCTACCTTTTTTTTTTTTTTTTGGGATGGGAAATCATCAAATGACTTCTCCCACTCTGGGCGGAGCGGGAGGGAGTGTCAGACTCTTACTGACTAAAACCCATCCATGTTCCTTCCTCGCCCTTTACGTTCCGGGGCCGCGGTATCTCTTTCGAACAGTCCCGCAACCCCGGCAGGCTTCGGCCCTTGCGGGCCCCTCTCTTCTGCTGACATCTCTTTGAGGCGCGCGTGGAACACGAACGCGCCGTCGACACGGCCTGTCGTCACTAGACGGACGGACGGCTAGCTAGCCCATAGCTAACCGTCCACAGGCCCGCATCTACGGTGGCCGGTAGCCACCACGTGGCCCCCGACGCCCGGTGCGTCTCCCGCGGCGGCCGGGAAGAGAGGCTCTCTCCCTCTCTTGTTCCGCCACCTCCTTCGCCAGCATGACTGCTTCGCAGAAGGAGGTGACGGCTTCCCATTCCGTCTCGCTCCGGACCATGGATTGAACCAGGGCCGGACGCGAGAGGTCGCCGCCGCCGATCGCCGCTACGAGGACACGGCGGTGCTCCGCCCACGCAGAGGGGAGCTAGTCAAAAACTAAAACGTTGATATCTTCTATTCTAGACGTGCGATTTTGAAGCTGTTTTCGGCTTTTTTAGACAAAAATAGGCGTCCGCCTGTGTTCTGACCATAACGCGCGCACTTTACACCCGCGTCTGGACTTCATCCCTTATTTTCAGAGAAATCCCTTAAAATTAATTGTTTTTCCAAATTTTCTTCTACATTTTAAATTAGATTATAGTTGCAATAGTCCTCACCCTTCTTCCCTGAATTCTGGTCCACGTTCCGTGTCCCGGTCTCCAGGTTGTGGGGTGAAATTCTAAATTTTTTCTTTCGAAAACTGGTTTTTTGACCAAAAGTCAAAATTTTTGTTCGGCACCTACCACGTTTTATTCCATATATCGCTAGCCCGCGCGGAGACGCGTCTCTGGACCCCTCGCCCGCGCCCCTAGCACGAATAAAACATACATTTTTCTAAAAAATAGTTATTTTCATACATCTCTGTAAGTACCAAAATCTACCTAGGGGAGCTAGTCAAAAACTAAAACGTTGATATCTTCTATTCTAGACGTGCGATTTTGAAGCTGTTTTCGGCTTTTTTAGACAAAAATAGGCGTCCGCCTGTGTTCTGACCATAACGCGCGCACTTTACACCCGCGTCTGGACTTCATCCCTTATTTTCAGAGAAATCCCTTAAAATTAATTGTTTTTCCAAATTTTCTTCTACATTTTAAATTAGATTATAGTTGCAATAGTCCTCACCCTTCTTCCCTGAATTCTGGTCCACGTTCCGTGTCCCAGTCTCCAGGTTGTGGGGTGAAATTCTAAATTTTTTCTTTCGAAAACTGGTTTTTTGACCAAAAGTCAAAATTTTTGTTCGGCACCTACCACGTTTTATTCCATATATCGCTAGCCCGCGCGGAGACGCGTCTCTGGACCCCTCGCCCGCGCCCCTAGCACGAATAAAACATACATTTTTCTAAAAAATAGTTATTTTCATACATCTCTGTAAGTACCAAAATCTACCTAGGGGAGCTAGTCAAAAACTAAAACGTTGATATCTTCTATTCTAGACGTGCGATTTTGAAGCTGTTTTCGGCTTTTTTAGACAAAAATAGGCGTCCGCCTGTGTTCTGACCATAACGCGCGCACTTTACACCCGCGTCTGGACTTCATCCCTTATTTTCAGAGAAATCCCTTAAAATTAATTGTTTTTCCAAATTTTCTTCTACATTTTAAATTAGATTATAGTTGCAATAGTCCTCACCCTTCTTCCCTGAATTCTGGTCCACGTTCCGTGTCCCGGTCTCCAGGTTGTGGGGTGAAATTCTAAATTTTTTCTTTCGAAAACTGGTTTTTTGACCAAAAGTCAAAATTTTTGTTCGGCACCTACCACGTTTTATTCCATATATCGCTAGCCCGCGCGGAGACGCGTCTCTGGACCCCTCGCCCGCGCCCCTAGCACGAATAAAACATACATTTTTCTAAAAAATAGTTATTTTCATACATCTCTGTAAGTACCAAAATCTACCTAGGGGAGCTAGTCAAAAACTAAAACGTTGATATCTTCTATTCTAGACGTGCGATTTTGAAGCTGTTTTCGGCTTTTTTAGACAAAAATAGGCGTCCGCCTGTGTTCTGACCATAACGCGCGCACTTTACACCCGCGTCTGGACTTCATCCCTTATTTTCAGAGAAATCCCTTAAAATTAATTGTTTTTCCAAATTTTCTTTCATATTTTAAATAAGATTATAGTTGCAATAGTCCTCACCCTTCTTCCCTGAATTCTGGTCCACGTTCCGTGTCCCGGTCTCCAGGTTGTGGGGTGAAAATCCAAATTTTTTATTTCGAAAACTGGTTTTTTGACCAAAAGTCAAAATTTTTGTTCGGCACCTACCACGTTTTATTCCATATATCGCTAGCCCGCGCGGAGACGCGTCTCTGGACCCCTCGCCCGCGCCCCTAGCACGAATAAAACATACATTTTTCTAAAAAATAGTTATTTTCATACATCTCTGTAAGTACCAAAATCTACCTAGGGGAGCTAGTCAAAAACTAAAACGTTGATATCTTCTATTCTAGACGTGCGATTTTGAAGCTGTTTTCGGCTTTTTTAGACAAAAATAGGCGTCCGCCTGTGTTCTGACCATAACGCGCGCACTTTACACCCGCGTCTGGACTTCATCCCTTATTTTCAGAGAAATCCCTTAAAATTAATTGTTTTTCCAAATTTTCTTCTACATTTTAAATTAGATTATAGTTGCAATAGTCCTCACCCTTCTTCCCTGAATTCTGGTCCACGTTCCGTGTCCCGGTCTCCAGGTTGTGGGGTGAAATTCTAAATTTTTTCTTTCGAAAACTGGTTTTTTGACCAAAAGTCAAAATTTTTGTTCGGCACCTACCACGTTTTATTCCATATATCGCTAGCCCGCGCGGAGACGCGTCTCTGGACCCCTCGCCCGCGCCCCTAGCACGAATAAAACATACATTTTTCTAAAAAATAGTTATTTTCATACATCTCTGTAAGTACCAAAATCTACCTAGGGGAGCTAGTCAAAAACTAAAACGTTGATATCTTCTATTCTAGACGTGCGATTTTGAAGCTGTTTTCGGCTTTTTTAGACAAAAATAGGCGTCCGCCTGTGTTCTGACCATAACGCGCGCACTTTACACCCGCGTCTGGACTTCATCCCTTATTTTCAGAGAAATCCCTTAAAATTAATTGTTTTTCCAAATTTTCTTTCATATTTTAAATAAGATTATAGTTGCAATAGTCCTCACCCTTCTTCCCTGAATTCTGGTCCACGTTCCGTGTCCCGGTCTCCAGGTTGTGGGGTGAAAATCCAAATTTTTTATTTCGAAAACTGGTTTTTTGACCAAAAGTCAAAATTTTTGTTCGGCACCTACCACGTTTTATTCCATATATCGCTAGCCCGCGCGGAGACGCGTCTCTGGACACCTCGCACGCGCCCCTAGCTCGAAAAAATTTTCGAAAACTGGTTTTTTGACCAAAAGTCAAAATTTTTGTTCGGCACCTACCACGTTTTATTCCATATATCGCTAGCCCGCGCGGAGACGCGTCTCTGGACCCCTCGTCCGCGCCCCTAGCACGAATAAAACATACATTTTTCTAAAAAATAGTTATTTTCATACATCTCTGTAAGTACCAAAATCTACCTTTTTTTTTTTTTTTTGGGATGGGAAATCATCAAATGACTTCTCCCACTCTGGGCGGAGCGGGAGGGAGTGTCAGACTCTTACTGACTAAAACCCATCCATGTTCCTTCCTCGCCCTTTACGTTCCGGGGCCGCGGTATCTCTTTCGAACAGTCCCGCAACCCCGGCAGGCTTCGGCCCTTGCGGGCCCCTCTCTTCTGCTGACATCTCTTTGAGGCGCGCGTGGAACACGAACGCGCCGTCGACACGGCCTGTCGTCACTAGACGGACGGACGGCTAGCTAGCCCATAGCTAACCGTCCACAGGCCCGCATCTACGGTGGCCGGTAGCCACCACGTGGCCCCCGACGCCCGGTGCGTCTCCCGCGGCGGCCGGGAAGAGAGGCTCTCTCCCTCTCTTGTTCCGCCACCTCCTTCGCCAGCATGACTGCTTCGCAGAAGGAGGTGACGGCTTCCCATTCCGTCTCGCTCCGGACCATGGATTGAACCAGGGCCGGACGCGAGAGGTCGCCGCCGCCGATCGCCGCTACGAGGACACGGCGGTGCTCCGCCCACGCAGAGGGGAGCTAGTCAAAAACTAAAACGTTGATATCTTCTATTCTAGACGTGCGATTTTGAAGCTGTTTTCGGCTTTTTTAGACAAAAATAGGCGTCCGCCTGTGTTCTGACCATAACGCGCGCACTTTACACCCGCGTCTGGACTTCATCCCTTATTTTCAGAGAAATCCCTTAAAATTAATTGTTTTTCCAAATTTTCTTCTACATTTTAAATTAGATTATAGTTGCAATAGTCCTCACCCTTCTTCCCTGAATTCTGGTCCACGTTCCGTGTCCCGGTCTCCAGGTTGTGGGGTGAAATTCTAAATTTTTTCTTTCGAAAACTGGTTTTTTGACCAAAAGTCAAAATTTTTGTTCGGCACCTACCACGTTTTATTCCATATATCGCTAGCCCGCGCGGAGACGCGTCTCTGGACCCCTCGCCCGCGCCCCTAGCACGAATAAAACATACATTTTTCTAAAAAATAGTTATTTTCATACATCTCTGTAAGTACCAAAATCTACCTAGGGGAGCTAGTCAAAAACTAAAACGTTGATATCTTCTATTCTAGACGTGCGATTTTGAAGCTGTTTTCGGCTTTTTTAGACAAAAATAGGCGTCCGCCTGTGTTCTGACCATAACGCGCGCACTTTACACCCGCGTCTGGACTTCATCCCTTATTTTCAGAGAAATCCCTTAAAATTAATTGTTTTTCCAAATTTTCTTCTACATTTTAAATTAGATTATAGTTGCAATAGTCCTCACCCTTCTTCCCTGAATTCTGGTCCACGTTCCGTGTCCCGGTCTCCAGGTTGTGGGGTGAAATTCTAATTTTTTTCTTTCGAAAACTGGTTTTTTGACCAAAAGTCAAAATTTTTGTTCGGCACCTACCACGTTTTATTCCATATATCGCTAGCCCGCGCGGAGACGCGTCTCTGGACCCCTCGCCCGCGCCCCTAGCACGAATAAAACATACATTTTTCTAAAAAATAGTTATTTTCATACATCTCTGTAAGTACCAAAATCTACCTAGGGGAGCTAGTCAAAAACTAAAACGTTGATATCTTCTATTCTAGACGTGCGATTTTGAAGCTGTTTTCGGCTTTTTTAGACAAAAATAGGCGTCCGCCTGTGTTCTGACCATAACGCGCGCACTTTACACCCGCGTCTGGACTTCATCCCTTATTTTCAGAGAAATCCCTTAAAATTAATTGTTTTTCCAAATTTTCTTTCATATTTTAAATAAGATTATAGTTGCAATAGTCCTCACCCTTCTTCCCTGAATTCTGGTCCACGTTCCGTGTCCCGGTCTCCAGGTTGTGGGGTGAAAATCCAAATTTTTTATTTCGAAAACTGGTTTTTTGACCAAAAGTCAAAATTTTTGTTCGGCACCTACCACGTTTTATTCCATATATCGCTAGCCCGCGCGGAGACGCGTCTCTGGACACCTCGCACGCGCCCCTAGCTCGAAAAAATTTTCGAAAACTGGTTTTTTGACCAAAAGTCAAAATTTTTGTTCGGCACCTACCACGTTTTATTCCATATATCGCTAGCCCGCGCGGAGACGCGTCTCTGGACCCCTCGTCCGCGCCCCTAGCACGAATAAAACATACATTTTTCTAAAAAATAGTTATTTTCATACATCTCTGTAAGTACCAAAATCTACCTTTTTTTTTTTTTTTTGGGATGGGAAATCATCAAATGACTTCTCCCACTCTGGGCGGAGCGGGAGGGAGTGTCAGACTCTTACTGACTAAAACCCATCCATGTTCCTTCCTCGCCCTTTACGTTCCGGGGCCGCGGTATCTCTTTCGAACAGTCCCGCAACCCCGGCAGGCTTCGGCCCTTGCGGGCCCCTCTCTTCTGCTGACATCTCTTTGAGGCGCGCGTGGAACACGAACGCGCCGTCGACACGGCCTGTCGTCACTAGACGGACGGACGGCTAGCTAGCCCATAGCTAACCGTCCACAGGCCCGCATCTACGGTGGCCGGTAGCCACCACGTGGCCCCCGACGCCCGGTGCGTCTCCCGCGGCGGCCGGGAAGAGAGGCTCTCTCCCTCTCTTGTTCCGCCACCTCCTTCGCCAGCATGACTGCTTCGCAGAAGGAGGTGACGGCTTCCCATTCCGTCTCGCTCCGGACCATGGATTGAACCAGGGCCGGACGCGAGAGGTCGCCGCCGCCGATCGCCGCTACGAGGACACGGCGGTGCTCCGCCCACGCAGAGGGGAGCTAGTCAAAAACTAAAACGTTGATATCTTCTATTCTAGACGTGCGATTTTGAAGCTGTTTTCGGCTTTTTTAGACAAAAATAGGCGTCCGCCTGTGTTCTGACCATAACGCGCGCACTTTACACCCGCGTCTGGACTTCATCCCTTATTTTCAGAGAAATCCCTTAAAATTAATTGTTTTTCCAAATTTTCTTCTACATTTTAAATTAGATTATAGTTGCAATAGTCCTCACCCTTCTTCCCTGAATTCTGGTCCACGTTCCGTGTCCCGGTCTCCAGGTTGTGGGGTGAAATTCTAAATTTTTTCTTTCGAAAACTGGTTTTTTGACCAAAAGTCAAAATTTTTGTTCGGCACCTACCACGTTTTATTCCATATATCGCTAGCCCGCGCGGAGACGCGTCTCTGGACCCCTCGCCCGCGCCCCTAGCACGAATAAAACATACATTTTTCTAAAAAATAGTTATTTTCATACATCTCTGTAAGTACCAAAATCTACCTAGGGGAGCTAGTCAAAAACTAAAACGTTGATATCTTCTATTCTAGACGTGCGATTTTGAAGCTGTTTTCGGCTTTTTTAGACAAAAATAGGCGTCCGCCTGTGTTCTGACCATAACGCGCGCACTTTACACCCGCGTCTGGACTTCATCCCTTATTTTCAGAGAAATCCCTTAAAATTAATTGTTTTTCCAAATTTTCTTCTACATTTTAAATTAGATTATAGTTGCAATAGTCCTCACCCTTCTTCCCTGAATTCTGGTCCACGTTCCGTGTCCCAGTCTCCAGGTTGTGGGGTGAAATTCTAAATTTTTTCTTTCGAAAACTGGTTTTTTGACCAAAAGTCAAAATTTTTGTTCGGCACCTACCACGTTTTATTCCATATATCGCTAGCCCGCGCGGAGACGCGTCTCTGGACCCCTCGCCCGCGCCCCTAGCACGAATAAAACATACATTTTTCTAAAAAATAGTTATTTTCATACATCTCTGTAAGTACCAAAATCTACCTAGGGGAGCTAGTCAAAAACTAAAACGTTGATATCTTCTATTCTAGACGTGCGATTTTGAAGCTGTTTTCGGCTTTTTTAGACAAAAATAGGCGTCCGCCTGTGTTCTGACCATAACGCGCGCACTTTACACCCGCGTCTGGACTTCATCCCTTATTTTCAGAGAAATCCCTTAAAATTAATTGTTTTTCCAAATTTTCTTCTACATTTTAAATTAGATTATAGTTGCAATAGTCCTCACCCTTCTTCCCTGAATTCTGGTCCACGTTCCGTGTCCCGGTCTCCAGGTTGTGGGGTGAAATTCTAAATTTTTTCTTTCGAAAACTGGTTTTTTGACCAAAAGTCAAAATTTTTGTTCGGCACCTACCACGTTTTATTCCATATATCGCTAGCCCGCGCGGAGACGCGTCTCTGGACCCCTCGCCCGCGCCCCTAGCACGAATAAAACATACATTTTTCTAAAAAATAGTTATTTTCATACATCTCTGTAAGTACCAAAATCTACCTAGGGGAGCTAGTCAAAAACTAAAACGTTGATATCTTCTATTCTAGACGTGCGATTTTGAAGCTGTTTTCGGCTTTTTTAGACAAAAATAGGCGTCCGCCTGTGTTCTGACCATAACGCGCGCACTTTACACCCGCGTCTGGACTTCATCCCTTATTTTCAGAGAAATCCCTTAAAATTAATTGTTTTTCCAAATTTTCTTTCATATTTTAAATAAGATTATAGTTGCAATAGTCCTCACCCTTCTTCCCTGAATTCTGGTCCACGTTCCGTGTCCCGGTCTCCAGGTTGTGGGGTGAAAATCCAAATTTTTTATTTCGAAAACTGGTTTTTTGACCAAAAGTCAAAATTTTTGTTCGGCACCTACCACGTTTTATTCCATATATCGCTAGCCCGCGCGGAGACGCGTCTCTGGACCCCTCGCCCGCGCCCCTAGCACGAATAAAACATACATTTTTCTAAAAAATAGTTATTTTCATACATCTCTGTAAGTACCAAAATCTACCTAGGGGAGCTAGTCAAAAACTAAAACGTTGATATCTTCTATTCTAGACGTGCGATTTTGAAGCTGTTTTCGGCTTTTTTAGACAAAAATAGGCGTCCGCCTGTGTTCTGACCATAACGCGCGCACTTTACACCCGCGTCTGGACTTCATCCCTTATTTTCAGAGAAATCCCTTAAAATTAATTGTTTTTCCAAATTTTCTTCTACATTTTAAATTAGATTATAGTTGCAATAGTCCTCACCCTTCTTCCCTGAATTCTGGTCCACGTTCCGTGTCCCGGTCTCCAGGTTGTGGGGTGAAATTCTAAATTTTTTCTTTCGAAAACTGGTTTTTTGACCAAAAGTCAAAATTTTTGTTCGGCACCTACCACGTTTTATTCCATATATCGCTAGCCCGCGCGGAGACGCGTCTCTGGACCCCTCGCCCGCGCCCCTAGCACGAATAAAACATACATTTTTCTAAAAAATAGTTATTTTCATACATCTCTGTAAGTACCAAAATCTACCTAGGGGAGCTAGTCAAAAACTAAAACGTTGATATCTTCTATTCTAGACGTGCGATTTTGAAGCTGTTTTCGGCTTTTTTAGACAAAAATAGGCGTCCGCCTGTGTTCTGACCATAACGCGCGCACTTTACACCCGCGTCTGGACTTCATCCCTTATTTTCAGAGAAATCCCTTAAAATTAATTGTTTTTCCAAATTTTCTTTCATATTTTAAATAAGATTATAGTTGCAATAGTCCTCACCCTTCTTCCCTGAATTCTGGTCCACGTTCCGTGTCCCGGTCTCCAGGTTGTGGGGTGAAAATCCAAATTTTTTATTTCGAAAACTGGTTTTTTGACCAAAAGTCAAAATTTTTGTTCGGCACCTACCACGTTTTATTCCATATATCGCTAGCCCGCGCGGAGACGCGTCTCTGGACACCTCGCACGCGCCCCTAGCTCGAAAAAATTTTCGAAAACTGGTTTTTTGACCAAAAGTCAAAATTTTTGTTCGGCACCTACCACGTTTTATTCCATATATCGCTAGCCCGCGCGGAGACGCGTCTCTGGACCCCTCGTCCGCGCCCCTAGCACGAATAAAACATACATTTTTCTAAAAAATAGTTATTTTCATACATCTCTGTAAGTACCAAAATCTACCTTTTTTTTTTTTTTTTGGGATGGGAAATCATCAAATGACTTCTCCCACTCTGGGCGGAGCGGGAGGGAGTGTCAGACTCTTACTGACTAAAACCCATCCATGTTCCTTCCTCGCCCTTTACGTTCCGGGGCCGCGGTATCTCTTTCGAACAGTCCCGCAACCCCGGCAGGCTTCGGCCCTTGCGGGCCCCTCTCTTCTGCTGACATCTCTTTGAGGCGCGCGTGGAACACGAACGCGCCGTCGACACGGCCTGTCGTCACTAGACGGACGGACGGCTAGCTAGCCCATAGCTAACCGTCCACAGGCCCGCATCTACGGTGGCCGGTAGCCACCACGTGGCCCCCGACGCCCGGTGCGTCTCCCGCGGCGGCCGGGAAGAGAGGCTCTCTCCCTCTCTTGTTCCGCCACCTCCTTCGCCAGCATGACTGCTTCGCAGAAGGAGGTGACGGCTTCCCATTCCGTCTCGCTCCGGACCATGGATTGAACCAGGGCCGGACGCGAGAGGTCGCCGCCGCCGATCGCCGCTACGAGGACACGGCGGTGCTCCGCCCACGCAGAGGGGAGCTAGTCAAAAACTAAAACGTTGATATCTTCTATTCTAGACGTGCGATTTTGAAG
Organism: Xestia ashworthii; assembly: GCA_950022955.1. Taxonomy (NCBI): domain Eukaryota; kingdom Metazoa; phylum Arthropoda; class Insecta; order Lepidoptera; family Noctuidae; genus Xestia; species Xestia ashworthii. Next base: position 22,603,936 of record OX465558.1, on the reverse strand, counting down.
CTGTTTTCGGCTTTTTTAGACAAAAATAGGCGTCCGCCTGTGTTCTGACCATAACGCGCGCACTTTACACCCGCGTCTGGACTTCATCCCTTATTTTCAGAGAAATCCCTTAAAATTAATTGTTTTTCCAAATTTTCTTCTACATTTTAAATTAGATTATAGTTGCAATAGTCCTCACCCTTCTTCCCTGAATTCTGGTCCACGTTCCGTGTCCCGGTCTCCAGGTTGTGGGGTGAAATTCTAAATTTTTTCTTTCGAAAACTGGTTTTTTGACCAAAAGTCAAAATTTTTGTTCGGCACCTACCACGTTTTATTCCATATATCGCTAGCCCGCGCGGAGACGCGTCTCTGGACCCCTCGCCCGCGCCCCTAGCACGAATAAAACATACATTTTTCTAAAAAATAGTTATTTTCATACATCTCTGTAAGTACCAAAATCTACCTAGGGGAGCTAGTCAAAAACTAAAACGTTGATATCTTCTATTCTAGACGTGCGATTTTGAAGCTGTTTTCGGCTTTTTTAGACAAAAATAGGCGTCCGCCTGTGTTCTGACCATAACGCGCGCACTTTACACCCGCGTCTGGACTTCATCCCTTATTTTCAGAGAAATCCCTTAAAATTAATTGTTTTTCCAAATTTTCTTCTACATTTTAAATTAGATTATAGTTGCAATAGTCCTCACCCTTCTTCCCTGAATTCTGGTCCACGTTCCGTGTCCCGGTCTCCAGGTTGTGGGGTGAAATTCTAAATTTTTTCTTTCGAAAACTGGTTTTTTGACCAAAAGTCAAAATTTTTGTTCGGCACCTACCACGTTTTATTCCATATATCGCTAGCCCGCGCGGAGACGCGTCTCTGGACCCCTCGCCCGCGCCCCTAGCACGAATAAAACATACATTTTTCTAAAAAATAGTTATTTTCATACATCTCTGTAAGTACCAAAATCTACCTAGGGGAGCTAGTCAAAAACTAAAACGTTGATATCTTCTATTCTAGACGTGCGATTTTGAAGCTGTTTTCGGCTTTTTTAGACAAAAATAGGCGTCCGCCTGTGTTCTGACCATAACGCGCGCACTTTACACCCGCGTCTGGACTTCATCCCTTATTTTCAGAGAAATCCCTTAAAATTAATTGTTTTTCCAAATTTTCTTCTACATTTTAAATTAGATTATAGTTGCAATAGTCCTCACCCTTCTTCCCTGAATTCTGGTCCACGTTCCGTGTCCCGGTCTCCAGGTTGTGGGGTGAAATTCTAAATTTTTTCTTTCGAAAACTGGTTTTTTGACCAAAAGTCAAAATTTTTGTTCGGCACCTACCACGTTTTATTCCATATATCGCTAGCCCGCGCGGAGACGCGTCTCTGGACCCCTCGCCCGCGCCCCTAGCACGAATAAAACATACATTTTTCTAAAAAATAGTTATTTTCATACATCTCTGTAAGTACCAAAATCTACCTAGGGGAGCTAGTCAAAAACTAAAACGTTGATATCTTCTATTCTAGACGTGCGATTTTGAAGCTGTTTTCGGCTTTTTTTAGACAAAAATAGGCGTCCGCCTGTGTTCTGACCATAACGCGCGCACTTTACACCCGCGTCTGGACTTCATCCCTTATTTTCAGAGAAATCCCTTAAAATTAATTGTTTTTCCAAATTTTCTTCTACATTTTAAATTAGATTATAGTTGCAATAGTCCTCACCCTTCTTCCCTGAATTCTGGTCCACGTTCCGTGTCCCGGTCTCCAGGTTGTGGGGTGAAATTCTAAATTTTTTCTTTCGAAAACTGGTTTTTTGACCAAAAGTCAAAATTTTTGTTCGGCACCTACCACGTTTTATTCCATATATCGCTAGCCCGCGCGGAGACGCGTCTCTGGACCCCTCGCCCGCGCCCCTAGCACGAATAAAACATACATTTTTCTAAAAAATAGTTATTTTCATACATCTCTGTAAGTACCAAAATCTACCTAGGGGAGCTAGTCAAAAACTAAAACGTTGATATCTTCTATTCTAGACGTGCGATTTTGAAGCTGTTTTCGGCTTTTTTAGACAAAAATAGGCGTCCGCCTGTGTTCTGACCATAACGCGCGCACTTTACACCCGCGTCTGGACTTCATCCCTTATTTTCAGAGAAATCCCTTAAAATTAATTGTTTTTCCAAATTTTCTTCTACATTTTAAATTAGATTATAGTTGCAATAGTCCTCACCCTTCTTCCCTGAATTCTGGTCCACGTTCCGTGTCCCGGTCTCCAGGTTGTGGGGTGAAATTCTAAATTTTTTCTTTCGAAAACTGGTTTTTTGACCAAAAGTCAAAATTTTTGTTCGGCACCTACCACGTTTTATTCCATATATCGCTAGCCCGCGCGGAGACGCGTCTCTGGACCCCTCGCCCGCGCCCCTAGCACGAATAAAACATACATTTTTCTAAAAAATAGTTATTTTCATACATCTCTGTAAGTACCAAAATCTACCTAGGGGAGCTAGTCAAAAACTAAAACGTTGATATCTTCTATTCTAGACGTGCGATTTTGAAGCTGTTTTCGGCTTTTTTAGACAAAAATAGGCGTCCGCCTGTGTTCTGACCATAACGCGCGCACTTTACACCCGCGTCTGGACTTCATCCCTTATTTTCAGAGAAATCCCTTAAAATTAATTGTTTTTCCAAATTTTCTTCTACATTTTAAATTAGATTATAGTTGCAATAGTCCTCACCCTTCTTCCCTGAATTCTGGTCCACGTTCCGTGTCCCGGTCTCCAGGTTGTGGGGTGAAATTCTAAATTTTTTCTTTCGAAAACTGGTTTTTTGACCAAAAGTCAAAATTTTTGTTCGGCACCTACCACGTTTTATTCCATATATCGCTAGCCCGCGCGGAGACGCGTCTCTGGACCCCTCGCCCGCGCCCCTAGCACGAATAAAACATACATTTTTCTAAAAAATAGTTATTTTCATACATCTCTGTAAGTACCAAAATCTACCTAGGGGAGCTAGTCAAAAACTAAAACGTTGATATCTTCTATTCTAGACGTGCGATTTTGAAGCTGTTTTCGGCTTTTTTAGACAAAAATAGGCGTCCGCCTGTGTTCTGACCATAACGCGCGCACTTTACACCCGCGTCTGGACTTCATCCCTTATTTTCAGAGAAATCCCTTAAAATTAATTGTTTTTCCAAATTTTCTTTCATATTTTAAATAAGATTATAGTTGCAATAGTCCTCACCCTTCTTCCCTGAATTCTGGTCCACGTTCCGTGTCCCGGTCTCCAGGTTGTGGGGTGAAAATCCAAATTTTTTATTTCGAAAACTGGTTTTTTGACCAAAAGTCAAAATTTTTGTTCGGCACCTACCACGTTTTATTCCATATATCGCTAGCCCGCGCGGAGACGCGTCTCTGGACACCTCGCACGCGCCCCTAGCTCGAAAAAATTTTCGAAAACTGGTTTTTTGACCAAAAGTCAAAATTTTTGTTCGGCACCTACCACGTTTTATTCCATATATCGCTAGCCCGCGCGGAGACGCGTCTCTGGACCCCTCGTCCGCGCCCCTAGCACGAATAAAACATACATTTTTCTAAAAAATAGTTATTTTCATACATCTCTGTAAGTACCAAAATCTACCTTTTTTTTTTTTTTTTGGGATGGGAAATCATCAAATGACTTCTCCCACTCTGGGCGGAGCGGGAGGGAGTGTCAGACTCTTACTGACTAAAACCCATCCATGTTCCTTCCTCGCCCTTTACGTTCCGGGGCCGCGGTATCTCTTTCGAACAGTCCCGCAACCCCGGCAGGCTTCGGCCCTTGCGGGCCCCTCTCTTCTGCTGACATCTCTTTGAGGCGCGCGTGGAACACGAACGCGCCGTCGACACGGCCTGTCGTCACTAGACGGACGGACGGCTAGCTAGCCCATAGCTAACCGTCCACAGGCCCGCATCTACGGTGGCCGGTAGCCACCACGTGGCCCCCGACGCCCGGTGCGTCTCCCGCGGCGGCCGGGAAGAGAGGCTCTCTCCCTCTCTTGTTCCGCCACCTCCTTCGCCAGCATGACTGCTTCGCAGAAGGAGGTGACGGCTTCCCATTCCGTCTCGCTCCGGACCATGGATTGAACCAGGGCCGGACGCGAGAGGTCGCCGCCGCCGATCGCCGCTACGAGGACACGGCGGTGCTCCGCCCACGCAGAGGGGAGCTAGTCAAAAACTAAAACGTTGATATCTTCTATTCTAGACGTGCGATTTTGAAGCTGTTTTCGGCTTTTTTAGACAAAAATAGGCGTCCGCCTGTGTTCTGACCATAACGCGCGCACTTTACACCCGCGTCTGGACTTCATCCCTTATTTTCAGAGAAATCCCTTAAAATTAATTGTTTTTCCAAATTTTCTTCTACATTTTAAATTAGATTATAGTTGCAATAGTCCTCACCCTTCTTCCCTGAATTCTGGTCCACGTTCCGTGTCCCGGTCTCCAGGTTGTGGGGTGAAATTCTAAATTTTTTCTTTCGAAAACTGGTTTTTTGACCAAAAGTCAAAATTTTTGTTCGGCACCTACCACGTTTTATTCCATATATCGCTAGCCCGCGCGGAGACGCGTCTCTGGACCCCTCGCCCGCGCCCCTAGCACGAATAAAACATACATTTTTCTAAAAAATAGTTATTTTCATACATCTCTGTAAGTACCAAAATCTACCTAGGGGAGCTAGTCAAAAACTAAAACGTTGATATCTTCTATTCTAGACGTGCGATTTTGAAGCTGTTTTCGGCTTTTTTAGACAAAAATAGGCGTCCGCCTGTGTTCTGACCATAACGCGCGCACTTTACACCCGCGTCTGGACTTCATCCCTTATTTTCAGAGAAATCCCTTAAAATTAATTGTTTTTCCAAATTTTCTTCTACATTTTAAATTAGATTATAGTTGCAATAGTCCTCACCCTTCTTCCCTGAATTCTGGTCCACGTTCCGTGTCCCGGTCTCCAGGTTGTGGGGTGAAATTCTAAATTTTTTCTTTCGAAAACTGGTTTTTTGACCAAAAGTCAAAATTTTTGTTCGGCACCTACCACGTTTTATTCCATATATCGCTAGCCCGCGCGGAGACGCGTCTCTGGACCCCTCGCCCGCGCCCCTAGCACGAATAAAACATACATTTTTCTAAAAAATAGTTATTTTCATACATCTCTGTAAGTACCAAAATCTACCTAGGGGAGCTAGTCAAAAACTAAAACGTTGATATCTTCTATTCTAGACGTGCGATTTTGAAGCTGTTTTCGGCTTTTTTAGACAAAAATAGGCGTCCGCCTGTGTTCTGACCATAACGCGCGCACTTTACACCCGCGTCTGGACTTCATCCCTTATTTTCAGAGAAATCCCTTAAAATTAATTGTTTTTCCAAATTTTCTTCTACATTTTAAATTAGATTATAGTTGCAATAGTCCTCACCCTTCTTCCCTGAATTCTGGTCCACGTTCCGTGTCCCGGTCTCCAGGTTGTGGGGTGAAATTCTAAATTTTTTCTTTCGAAAACTGGTTTTTTGACCAAAAGTCAAAATTTTTGTTCGGCACCTACCACGTTTTATTCCATATATCGCTAGCCCGCGCGGAGACGCGTCTCTGGACCCCTCGCCCGCGCCCCTAGCACGAATAAAACATACATTTTTCTAAAAAATAGTTATTTTCATACATCTCTGTAAGTACCAAAATCTACCTAGGGGAGCTAGTCAAAAACTAAAACGTTGATATCTTCTATTCTAGACGTGCGATTTTGAAGCTGTTTTCGGCTTTTTTAGACAAAAATAGGCGTCCGCCTGTGTTCTGACCATAACGCGCGCACTTTACACCCGCGTCTGGACTTCATCCCTTATTTTCAGAGAAATCCCTTAAAATTAATTGTTTTTCCAAATTTTCTTTCATATTTTAAATAAGATTATAGTTGCAATAGTCCTCACCCTTCTTCCCTGAATTCTGGTCCACGTTCCGTGTCCCGGTCTCCAGGTTGTGGGGTGAAAATCCAAATTTTTTATTTCGAAAACTGGTTTTTTGACCAAAAGTCAAAATTTTTGTTCGGCACCTACCACGTTTTATTCCATATATCGCTAGCCCGCGCGGAGACGCGTCTCTGGACACCTCGCACGCGCCCCTAGCTCGAAAAAATTTTCGAAAACTGGTTTTTTGACCAAAAGTCAAAATTTTTGTTCGGCACCTACCACGTTTTATTCCATATATCGCTAGCCCGCGCGGAGACGCGTCTCTGGACCCCTCGTCCGCGCCCCTAGCACGAATAAAACATACATTTTTCTAAAAAATAGTTATTTTCATACATCTCTGTAAGTACCAAAATCTACCTTTTTTTTTTTTTTTTGGGATGGGAAATCATCAAATGACTTCTCCCACTCTGGGCGGAGCGGGAGGGAGTGTCAGACTCTTACTGACTAAAACCCATCCATGTTCCTTCCTCGCCCTTTACGTTCCGGGGCCGCGGTATCTCTTTCGAACAGTCCCGCAACCCCGGCAGGCTTCGGCCCTTGCGGGCCCCTCTCTTCTGCTGACATCTCTTTGAGGCGCGCGTGGAACACGAACGCGCCGTCGACACGGCCTGTCGTCACTAGACGGACGGACGGCTAGCTAGCCCATAGCTAACCGTCCACAGGCCCGCATCTACGGTGGCCGGTAGCCACCACGTGGCCCCCGACGCCCGGTGCGTCTCCCGCGGCGGCCGGGAAGAGAGGCTCTCTCCCTCTCTTGTTCCGCCACCTCCTTCGCCAGCATGACTGCTTCGCAGAAGGAGGTGACGGCTTCCCATTCCGTCTCGCTCCGGACCATGGATTGAACCAGGGCCGGACGCGAGAGGTCGCCGCCGCCGATCGCCGCTACGAGGACACGGCGGTGCTCCGCCCACGCAGAGGGGAGCTAGTCAAAAACTAAAACGTTGATATCTTCTATTCTAGACGTGCGATTTTGAAGCTGTTTTCGGCTTTTTTAGACAAAAATAGGCGTCCGCCTGTGTTCTGACCATAACGCGCGCACTTTACACCCGCGTCTGGACTTCATCCCTTATTTTCAGAGAAATCCCTTAAAATTAATTGTTTTTCCAAATTTTCTTCTACATTTTAAATTAGATTATAGTTGCAATAGTCCTCACCCTTCTTCCCTGAATTCTGGTCCACGTTCCGTGTCCCGGTCTCCAGGTTGTGGGGTGAAATTCTAAATTTTTTCTTTCGAAAACTGGTTTTTTGACCAAAAGTCAAAATTTTTGTTCGGCACCTACCACGTTTTATTCCATATATCGCTAGCCCGCGCGGAGACGCGTCTCTGGACCCCTCGCCCGCGCCCCTAGCACGAATAAAACATACATTTTTCTAAAAAATAGTTATTTTCATACATCTCTGTAAGTACCAAAATCTACCTAGGGGAGCTAGTCAAAAACTAAAACGTTGATATCTTCTATTCTAGACGTGCGATTTTGAAGCTGTTTTCGGCTTTTTTAGACAAAAATAGGCGTCCGCCTGTGTTCTGACCATAACGCGCGCACTTTACACCCGCGTCTGGACTTCATCCCTTATTTTCAGAGAAATCCCTTAAAATTAATTGTTTTTCCAAATTTTCTTCTACATTTTAAATTAGATTATAGTTGCAATAGTCCTCACCCTTCTTCCCTGAATTCTGGTCCACGTTCCGTGTCCCGGTCTCCAGGTTGTGGGGTGAAATTCTAAATTTTTTCTTTCGAAAACTGGTTTTTTGACCAAAAGTCAAAATTTTTGTTCGGCACCTACCACGTTTTATTCCATATATCGCTAGCCCGCGCGGAGACGCGTCTCTGGACCCCTCGCCCGCGCCCCTAGCACGAATAAAACATACATTTTTCTAAAAAATAGTTATTTTCATACATCTCTGTAAGTACCAAAATCTACCTAGGGGAGCTAGTCAAAAACTAAAACGTTGATATCTTCTATTCTAGACGTGCGATTTTGAAGCTGTTTTCGGCTTTTTTAGACAAAAATAGGCGTCCGCCTGTGTTCTGACCATAACGCGCGCACTTTACACCCGCGTCTGGACTTCATCCCTTATTTTCAGAGAAATCCCTTAAAATTAATTGTTTTTCCAAATTTTCTTCTACATTTTAAATTAGATTATAGTTGCAATAGTCCTCACCCTTCTTCCCTGAATTCTGGTCCACGTTCCGTGTCCCGGTCTCCAGGTTGTGGGGTGAAATTCTAAATTTTTTCTTTCGAAAACTGGTTTTTTGACCAAAAGTCAAAATTTTTGTTCGGCACCTACCACGTTTTATTCCATATATCGCTAGCCCGCGCGGAGACGCGTCTCTGGACCCCTCGCCCGCGCCCCTAGCACGAATAAAACATACATTTTTCTAAAAAATAGTTATTTTCATACATCTCTGTAAGTACCAAAATCTACCTAGGGGAGCTAGTCAAAAACTAAAACGTTGATATCTTCTATTCTAGACGTGCGATTTTGAAGCTGTTTTCGGCTTTTTTAGACAAAAATAGGCGTCCGCCTGTGTTCTGACCATAACGCGCGCACTTTACACCCGCGTCTGGACTTCATCCCTTATTTTCAGAGAAATCCCTTAAAATTAATTGTTTTTCCAAATTTTCTTTCATATTTTAAATAAGATTATAGTTGCAATAGTCCTCACCCTTCTTCCCTGAATTCTGGTCCACGTTCCGTGTCCCGGTCTCCAGGTTGTGGGGTGAAAATCCAAATTTTTTATTTCGAAAACTGGTTTTTTGACCAAAAGTCAAAATTTTTGTTCGGCACCTACCACGTTTTATTCCATATATCGCTAGCCCGCGCGGAGACGCGTCTCTGGACACCTCGCACGCGCCCCTAGCTCGAAAAAATTTTCGAAAACTGGTTTTTTGACCAAAAGTCAAAATTTTTGTTCGGCACCTACCACGTTTTATTCCATATATCGCTAGCCCGCGCGGAGACGCGTCTCTGGACCCCTCGTCCGCGCCCCTAGCACGAATAAAACATACATTTTTCTAAAAAATAGTTATTTTCATACATCTCTGTAAGTACCAAAATCTACCTTTTTTTTTTTTTTTTGGGATGGGAAATCATCAAATGACTTCTCCCACTCTGGGCGGAGCGGGAGGGAGTGTCAGACTCTTACTGACTAAAACCCATCCATGTTCCTTCCTCGCCCTTTACGTTCCGGGGCCGCGGTATCTCTTTCGAACAGTCCCGCAACCCCGGCAGGCTTCGGCCCTTGCGGGCCCCTCTCTTCTGCTGACATCTCTTTGAGGCGCGCGTGGAACACGAACGCGCCGTCGACACGGCCTGTCGTCACTAGACGGACGGACGGCTAGCTAGCCCATAGCTAACCGTCCACAGGCCCGCATCTACGGTGGCCGGTAGCCACCACGTGGCCCCCGACGCCCGGTGCGTCTCCCGCGGCGGCCGGGAAGAGAGGCTCTCTCCCTCTCTTGTTCCGCCACCTCCTTCGCCAGCATGACTGCTTCGCAGAAGGAGGTGACGGCTTCCCATTCCGTCTCGCTCCGGACCATGGATTGAACCAGGGCCGGACGCGAGAGGTCGCCGCCGCCGATCGCCGCTACGAGGACACGGCGGTGCTCCGCCCACGCAGAGGGGAGCTAGTCAAAAACTAAAACGTTGATATCTTCTATTCTAGACGTGCGATTTTGAAGCTGTTTTCGGCTTTTTTAGACAAAAATAGGCGTCCGCCTGTGTTCTGACCATAACGCGCGCACTTTACACCCGCGTCTGGACTTCATCCCTTATTTTCAGAGAAATCCCTTAAAATTAATTGTTTTTCCAAATTTTCTTCTACATTTTAAATTAGATTATAGTTGCAATAGTCCTCACCCTTCTTCCCTGAATTCTGGTCCACGTTCCGTGTCCCGGTCTCCAGGTTGTGGGGTGAAATTCTAAATTTTTTCTTTCGAAAACTGGTTTTTTGACCAAAAGTCAAAATTTTTGTTCGGCACCTACCACGTTTTATTCCATATATCGCTAGCCCGCGCGGAGACGCGTCTCTGGACCCCTCGCCCGCGCCCCTAGCACGAATAAAACATACATTTTTCTAAAAAATAGTTATTTTCATACATCTCTGTAAGTACCAAAATCTACCTAGGGGAGCTAGTCAAAAACTAAAACGTTGATATCTTCTATTCTAGACGTGCGATTTTGAAGCTGTTTTCGGCTTTTTTAGACAAAAATAGGCGTCCGCCTGTGTTCTGACCATAACGCGCGCACTTTACACCCGCGTCTGGACTTCATCCCTTATTTTCAGAGAAATCCCTTAAAATTAATTGTTTTTCCAAATTTTCTTCTACATTTTAAATTAGATTATAGTTGCAATAGTCCTCACCCTTCTTCCCTGAATTCTGGTCCACGTTCCGTGTCCCGGTCTCCAGGTTGTGGGGTGAAATTCTAAATTTTTTCTTTCGAAAACTGGTTTTTTGACCAAAAGTCAAAATTTTTGTTCGGCACCTACCACGTTTTATTCCATATATCGCTAGCCCGCGCGGAGACGCGTCTCTGGACCCCTCGCCCGCGCCCCTAGCACGAATAAAACATACATTTTTCTAAAAAATAGTTATTTTCATACATCTCTGTAAGTACCAAAATCTACCTAGGGGAGCTAGTCAAAAACTAAAACGTTGATATCTTCTATTCTAGACGTGCGATTTTGAAGCTGTTTTCGGCTTTTTTAGACAAAAATAGGCGTCCGCCTGTGTTCTGACCATAACGCGCGCACTTTACACCCGCGTCTGGACTTCATCCCTTATTTTCAGAGAAATCCCTTAAAATTAATTGTTTTTCCAAATTTTCTTCTACATTTTAAATTAGATTATAGTTGCAATAGTCCTCACCCTTCTTCCCTGAATTCTGGTCCACGTTCCGTGTCCCGGTCTCCAGGTTGTGGGGTGAAATTCTAAATTTTTTCTTTCGAAAACTGGTTTTTTGACCAAAAGTCAAAATTTTTGTTCGGCACCTACCACGTTTTATTCCATATATCGCTAGCCCGCGCGGAGACGCGTCTCTGGACCCCTCGCCCGCGCCCCTAGCACGAATAAAACATACATTTTTCTAAAAAATAGTTATTTTCATACATCTCTGTAAGTACCAAAATCTACCTAGGGGAGCTAGTCAAAAACTAAAACGTTGATATCTTCTATTCTAGACGTGCGATTTTGAAGCTGTTTTCGGCTTTTTTAGACAAAAATAGGCGTCCGCCTGTGTTCTGACCATAACGCGCGCACTTTACACCCGCGTCTGGACTTCATCCCTTATTTTCAGAGAAATCCCTTAAAATTAATTGTTTTTCCAAATTTTCTTTCATATTTTAAATAAGATTATAGTTGCAATAGTCCTCACCCTTCTTCCCTGAATTCTGGTCCACGTTCCGTGTCCCGGTCTCCAGGTTGTGGGGTGAAAATCCAAATTTTTTATTTCGAAAACTGGTTTTTTGACCAAAAGTCAAAATTTTTGTTCGGCACCTACCACGTTTTATTCCATATATCGCTAGCCCGCGCGGAGACGCGTCTCTGGACACCTCGCACGCGCCCCTAGCTCGAAAAAATTTTCGAAAACTGGTTTTTTGACCAAAAGTCAAAATTTTTGTTCGGCACCTACCACGTTTTATTCCATATATCGCTAGCCCGCGCGGAGACGCGTCTCTGGACCCCTCGTCCGCGCCCCTAGCACGAATAAAACATACATTTTTCTAAAAAATAGTTATTTTCATACATCTCTGTAAGTACCAAAATCTACCTTTTTTTTTTTTTTTTGGGATGGGAAATCATCAAATGACTTCTCCCACTCTGGGCGGAGCGGGAGGGAGTGTCAGACTCTTACTGACTAAAACCCATCCATGTTCCTTCCTCGCCCTTTACGTTCCGGGGCCGCGGTATCTCTTTCGAACAGTCCCGCAACCCCGGCAGGCTTCGGCCCTTGCGGGCCCCTCTCTTCTGCTGACATCTCTTTGAGGCGCGCGTGGAACACGAACGCGCCGTCGACACGGCCTGTCGTCACTAGACGGACGGACGGCTAGCTAGCCCATAGCTAACCGTCCACAGGCCCGCATCTACGGTGGCCGGTAGCCACCACGTGGCCCCCGACGCCCGGTGCGTCTCCCGCGGCGGCCGGGAAGAGAGGCTCTCTCCCTCTCTTGTTCCGCCACCTCCTTCGCCAGCATGACTGCTTCGCAGAAGGAGGTGACGGCTTCCCATTCCGTCTCGCTCCGGACCATGGATTGAACCAGGGCCGGACGCGAGAGGTCGCCGCCGCCGATCGCCGCTACGAGGACACGGCGGTGCTCCGCCCACGCAGAGGGGAGCTAGTCAAAAACTAAAACGTTGATATCTTCTATTCTCGACGTGCGATTTTGAAGCTGTTTTCGGCTTTTTTAGACAAAAATAGGCGTCCGCCTGTGTTCTGACCATAACGCGCGCACTTTACACCCGCGTCTGGACTTCATCCCTTATTTTCAGAGAAATCCCTTAAAATTAATTGTTTTTCCAAATTTTCTTCTACATTTTAAATTAGATTATAGTTGCAATAGTCCTCACCCTTCTTCCCTGAATTCTGGTCCACGTTCCGTGTCCCGGTCTCCAGGTTGTGGGGTGAAATTCTAAATTTTTTCTTTCGAAAACTGGTTTTTTGACCAAAAGTCAAAATTTTTGTTCGGCACCTACCACGTTTTATTCCATATATCGCTAGCCCGCGCGGAGACGCGTCTCTGGACCCCTCGCCCGCGCCCCTAGCACGAATAAAACATACATTTTTCTAAAAAATAGTTATTTTCATACATCTCTGTAAGTACCAAAATCTACCTAGGGGAGCTAGTCAAAAACTAAAACGTTGATATCTTCTATTCTAGACGTGCGATTTTGAAGCTGTTTTCGGCTTTTTTAGACAAAAATAGGCGTCCGCCTGTGTTCTGACCATAACGCGCGCACTTTACACCCGCGTCTGGACTTCATCCCTTATTTTCAGAGAAATCCCTTAAAATTAATTGTTTTTCCAAATTTTCTTCTACATTTTAAATTAGATTATAGTTGCAATAGTCCTCACCCTTCTTCCCTGAATTCTGGTCCACGTTCCGTGTCCCGGTCTCCAGGTTGTGGGGTGAAATTCTAAATTTTTTCTTTCGAAAACTGGTTTTTTGACCAAAAGTCAAAATTTTTGTTCGGCACCTACCACGTTTTATTCCATATATCGCTAGCCCGCGCGGAGACGCGTCTCTGGACCCCTCGCCCGCGCCCCTAGCACGAATAAAACATACATTTTTCTAAAAAATAGTTATTTTCATACATCTCTGTAAGTACCAAAATCTACCTAGGGGAGCTAGTCAAAAACTAAAACGTTGATATCTTCTATTCTAGACGTGCGATTTTGAAGCTGTTTTCGGCTTTTTTAGACAAAAATAGGCGTCCGCCTGTGTTCTGACCATAACGCGCGCACTTTACACCCGCGTCTGGACTTCATCCCTTATTTTCAGAGAAATCCCTTAAAATTAATTGTTTTTCCAAATTTTCTTCTACATTTTAAATTAGATTATAGTTGCAATAGTCCTCACCCTTCTTCCCTGAATTCTGGTCCACGTTCCGTGTCCCGGTCTCCAGGTTGTGGGGTGAAATTCTAAATTTTTTCTTTCGAAAACTGGTTTTTTGACCAAAAGTCAAAATTTTTGTTCGGCACCTACCACGTTTTATTCCATATATCGCTAGCCCGCGCGGAGACGCGTCTCTGGACCCCTCGCCCGCGCCCCTAGCACGAATAAAACATACATTTTTCTAAAAAATAGTTATTTTCATACATCTCTGTAAGTACCAAAATCTACCTAGGGGAGCTAGTCAAAAACTAAAACGTTGATATCTTCTATTCTAGACGTGCGATTTTGAAGCTGTTTTCGGCTTTTTTAGACAAAAATAGGCGTCCGCCTGTGTTCTGACCATAACGCGCGCACTTTACACCCGCGTCTGGACTTCATCCCTTATTTTCAGAGAAATCCCTTAAAATTAATTGTTTTTCCAAATTTTCTTTCATATTTTAAATAAGATTATAGTTGCAATAGTCCTCACCCTTCTTCCCTGAATTCTGGTCCACGTTCCGTGTCCCGGTCTCCAGGTTGTGGGGTGAAAATCCAAATTTTTTATTTCGAAAACTGGTTTTTTGACCAAAAGTCAAAATTTTTGTTCGGCACCTACCACGTTTTATTCCATATATCGCTAGCCCGCGCGGAGACGCGTCTCTGGACACCTCGCACGCGCCCCTAGCTCGAAAAAATTTTCGAAAACTGGTTTTTTGACCAAAAGTCAAAATTTTTGTTCGGCACCTACCACGTTTTATTCCATATATCGCTAGCCCGCGCGGAGACGCGTCTCTGGACCCCTCGTCCGCGCCCCTAGCACGAATAAAACATACATTTTTCTAAAAAATAGTTATTTTCATACATCTCTGTAAGTACCAAAATCTACCTTTTTTTTTTTTTTTTGGGATGGGAAATCATCAAATGACTTCTCCCACTCTGGGCGGAGCGGGAGGGAGTGTCAGACTCTTACTGACTAAAACCCATCCATGTTCCTTCCTCGCCCTTTACGTTCCGGGGCCGCGGTATCTCTTTCGAACAGTCCCGCAACCCCGGCAGGCTTCGGCCCTTGCGGGCCCCTCTCTTCTGCTGACATCTCTTTGAGGCGCGCGTGGAACACGAACGCGCCGTCGACACGGCCTGTCGTCACTAGACGGACGGACGGCTAGCTAGCCCATAGCTAACCGTCCACAGGCCCGCATCTACGGTGGCCGGTAGCCACCACGTGGCCCCCGACGCCCGGTGCGTCTCCCGCGGCGGCCGGGAAGAGAGGCTCTCTCCCTCTCTTGTTCCGCCACCTCCTTCGCCAGCATGACTGCTTCGCAGAAGGAGGTGACGGCTTCCCATTCCGTCTCGCTCCGGACCATGGATTGAACCAGGGCCGGACGCGAGAGGTCGCCGCCGCCGATCGCCGCTACGAGGACACGGCGGTGCTCCGCCCACGCAGAGGGGAGCTAGTCAAAAACTAAAACGTTGATATCTTCTATTCTAGACGTGCGATTTTGAAGCTGTTTTCGGCTTTTTTAGACAAAAATAGGCGTCCGCCTGTGTTCTGACCATAACGCGCGCACTTTACACCCGCGTCTGGACTTCATCCCTTATTTTCAGAGAAATCCCTTAAAATTAATTGTTTTTCCAAATTTTCTTCTACATTTTAAATTAGATTATAGTTGCAATAGTCCTCACCCTTCTTCCCTGAATTCTGGTCCACGTTCCGTGTCCCGGTCTCCAGGTTGTGGGGTGAAATTCTAAATTTTTTCTTTCGAAAACTGGTTTTTTGACCAAAAGTCAAAATTTTTGTTCGGCACCTACCACGTTTTATTCCATATATCGCTAGCCCGCGCGGAGACGCGTCTCTGGACCCCTCGCCCGCGCCCCTAGCACGAATAAAACATACATTTTTCTAAAAAATAGTTATTTTCATACATCTCTGTAAGTACCAAAATCTACCTAGGGGAGCTAGTCAAAAACTAAAACGTTGATATCTTCTATTCTAGACGTGCGATTTTGAAGCTGTTTTCGGCTTTTTTAGACAAAAATAGGCGTCCGCCTGTGTTCTGACCATAACGCGCGCACTTTACACCCGCGTCTGGACTTCATCCCTTATTTTCAGAGAAATCCCTTAAAATTAATTGTTTTTCCAAATTTTCTTCTACATTTTAAATTAGATTATAGTTGCAATAGTCCTCACCCTTCTTCCCTGAATTCTGGTCCACGTTCCGTGTCCCGGTCTCCAGGTTGTGGGGTGAAATTCTAAATTTTTTCTTTCGAAAACTGGTTTTTTGACCAAAAGTCAAAATTTTTGTTCGGCACCTACCACGTTTTATTCCATATATCGCTAGCCCGCGCGGAGACGCGTCTCTGGACCCCTCGCCCGCGCCCCTAGCACGAATAAAACATACATTTTTCTAAAAAATAGTTATTTTCATACATCTCTGTAAGTACCAAAATCTACCTAGGGGAGCTAGTCAAAAACTAAAACGTTGATATCTTCTATTCTAGACGTGCGATTTTGAAGCTGTTTTCGGCTTTTTTAGACAAAAATAGGCGTCCGCCTGTGTTCTGACCATAACGCGCGCACTTTACACCCGCGTCTGGACTTCATCCCTTATTTTCAGAGAAATCCCTTAAAATTAATTGTTTTTCCAAATTTTCTTCTACATTTTAAATTAGATTATAGTTGCAATAGTCCTCACCCTTCTTCCCTGAATTCTGGTCCACGTTCCGTGTCCCGGTCTCCAGGTTGTGGGGTGAAATTCTAAATTTTTTCTTTCGAAAACTGGTTTTTTGACCAAAAGTCAAAATTTTTGTTCGGCACCTACCACGTTTTATTCCATATATCGCTAGCCCGCGCGGAGACGCGTCTCTGGACCCCTCGCCCGCGCCCCTAGCACGAATAAAACATACATTTTTCTAAAAAATAGTTATTTTCATACATCTCTGTAAGTACCAAAATCTACCTAGGGGAGCTAGTCAAAAACTAAAACGTTGATATCTTCTATTCTAGACGTGCGATTTTGAAGCTGTTTTCGGCTTTTTTAGACAAAAATAGGCGTCCGCCTGTGTTCTGACCATAACGCGCGCACTTTACACCCGCGTCTGGACTTCATCCCTTATTTTCAGAGAAATCCCTTAAAATTAATTGTTTTTCCAAATTTTCTTTCATATTTTAAATAAGATTATAGTTGCAATAGTCCTCACCCTTCTTCCCTGAATTCTGGTCCACGTTCCGTGTCCCGGTCTCCAGGTTGTGGGGTGAAAATCCAAATTTTTTATTTCGAAAACTGGTTTTTTGACCAAAAGTCAAAATTTTTGTTCGGCACCTACCACGTTTTATTCCATATATCGCTAGCCCGCGCGGAGACGCGTCTCTGGACACCTCGCACGCGCCCCTAGCTCGAAAAAATTTTGCCCACCCACCCGCCCTCTGGTATATAGGAAGGTAGACGTGGGAATTTCGGCAAAATTTTATTTTTGGCATTTTGTTAGGATTTCCTCATATAAGGAATTTTTTATCGTTTTTTAGGTATTTTTGACTTTTTTATCGCATTATACACACAATCGTTGACATATATTAATAATTATTTAATATTGTATTTAATTTTAACTGATTTTTATATTGTTTTGTTATTTTCTGTGTACCCCCCTTTACAGGGACACAGTTTAGTCCAGTGTCCGACCTTATACGT
Organism: Xestia ashworthii; assembly: GCA_950022955.1. Taxonomy (NCBI): domain Eukaryota; kingdom Metazoa; phylum Arthropoda; class Insecta; order Lepidoptera; family Noctuidae; genus Xestia; species Xestia ashworthii. The sequence continues at coordinate 22,586,699 of OX465558.1, read as the reverse complement.
CTCTCCTCTCGAGGTATCGCTCTGACTCCCTCTTTACAGGAGTCAGTTCTGATAACACCTGCACTTACACTTGAATATGTTCCGCACCCCATCCAGCACCGTGAGGGCTCCAGGCTCTAGTGGCTCGCCGCGATCGGCGGAGATGGCGATGCCTTCGCCTGCTGACGCAAGGAGGAGAATCTCCTTCGGAGAAGAGATTCCTGTTGCGTCGCAGGGGGGCCCTGCCACTCCGGGGACGCGCCGAGCTGCTATTGATGCCTCAAGACCGCTCAAAAAGCCTGAGGCGAAGTGTCGCAGTCGCATTGAGGAAGCGAGAGCTTGCCTAAATAAGGCAAAGCTTAATTTGGGCAACTCTCGCAACCTCAAGGCCGAGATAAAGACTGCGGTGCTCGAAGCCATAAACAGGCTTTATGAGCTGGTCAAGGAGTCCGAACGAGATAAGGCCCCTTCCGCACCCGTCGCCATGCCGGAACCCGCGCCCACTGTTGACCGTGGTCCCCATCCTATTTCCGCCGAGGTCCTTGCTGGCCAGACTGAGCTCCTAAACAGCCTAAAGGAGCACATCTCGGAGTTAAGAGACAACTCCGAGAAACTCGACGCACTCCGAGACAGTCTGGCCAGCAGGAATGCGGTGGAGGAGACAACCTACGCGAGCATGACAGCCGTCAGAAAGAGCCACACCGGGGCACAGGCTCCGGAGCGAACAACGCTGCACTCCGTGGTTGTCTCATCCACTGAGGAGATGGATACGGGGGACCAAATCTTAGAAAGGGTGAGGAAAGCAGTGGACGCGAAGGAGGGATGGGTGCGAGTCGAGAGGGTTCGCAAGGCCAGGGACCAGAAGGTTATCATGGGGTGCGCCACGACGGAGGAGAGGCAAAAACTAAAAGCGCGATTAGAGAAGGCCGGGGAGAACCTCGTCGTCGAGGAAGTGAAGAATCGAAACCCGCTTCTGGTTCTTAGGGACGTGCTGTTAGTACACAGTGACGAAGAAGTGCTCAGAGCCCTTAAGAACCAGAACCAGGAGATCTTTCACGGCCTCGGTGACGAGGAACAGACAGTCTCGATAAAGTTCCGCAAAAAATCACGCAACCCACACGTGAGCAGCATTGTGCTGAGTGTTACCCCGGTTATCTGGAGGAGGGCACTCGAAGGAGGCAAGCTCCGTATTGACCTCCAGAGAGTGCGCGTCGAGGATCAGACGCCTCTGGTGCAGTGCACCCGCTGTCTTTCGTACGGCCACGGCAAGCGCCTTTGTACGGAGTCGGCCGACCTGTGCAGCCACTGCGGCGGTCCACACCTTAGAGTGGACTGCCCAGATAAGCACAGGGTCGAAGCAGCGGTATGCGTAAACTGCACCAGAGCCAAGCTGGGGGAACACTCGCACAATGCGTTCAGCGATTTATGCCCAATACGTAGGAAGTGGGACGCATTTGCTAGAGCATCAATAGCATATTGCTAAAGTTGTCAATGCGCCCACTTCCACGTATACAGCAATGACCGGTCTGACACAACCAGATTGCAGACGCATTAAGCGAACCTCTGGGGTTGGCTTAATGGATGATGATAATTGGAGTCACTTTCATAAGAAAGTGGCTGGAATTATGCTGTACCGTAAGTCAACTCTAGTGGAATCGTCAAGTTGTGTCAGACTGGGCGACGAATGCTGCCGTCGTCTTAAAAATGTATTTTTAACATTTTATTTAGGCCCCACAATTATATTAGAACCATAGACAAATAATATCCAAATATATACTAATATATATTTTGGATATTATAAAATTAGAGTAAATTAAATTTTTTTTATTTTTTTTTTCTTTTATTCCAAAATTTAGTTCAAAAGCAACAATGCATAAGCGCAGAATACAATTTGAAAGGGCATAAAATAAGGGTTTGCGAAAGAAAAGTTAAGGGATTTAGAAAATTATAATATGTCAATAGGGGTACTTTTAGAATATTGTACAAATTTTCGTATTTATTTTCATAAAACAAAAGTAGTATAAGAATAGCAGTTGTATGTAAAAACAGCAAAATATGTAGAAAGAAAAACAAACATTGAAAATTATAGTTTAAATTTAATAGAAATGTATAGCGGAACAAAACATGAAAAAGAAAGTGGTCTCCTCGGCCGCCAATCAATAAATCGCAAAATAAGTAAAACCTCGATAACAAGGGCTCTGATCCCCATGTCAGAGGGACACTGGCTAGGCAGGAGTGGTTTTTAGCCGGTTCGAGTCCGGCACTACCTCGACTGTCTCACAAGAGAAATTCCTGTGAGATAGTCGAGGTGTCCGCGGGGATTTCCCACTCCTGCCCAAACAAAAAAAAAAAAAGAAAAAAAAAAAACCTAACGGGGGGGTGCCCCAAGTCCCGATTATGGGGGCAGAGATACTTCCGTAATGTTCAGTTGACAATAATTCGAAATATTACAATATCGCTAGAGAGGAACACGTTATATTGTAATATAACGTGTTTGACAATTTTACGGTGACATATACATAGAAAGAAAGAAAGAAAAAATATTTTTGTTCGTCGCAAGGTAACACACACAACACAACCCAACACACACACAGCACACAACACACACACACAACACATTTCGCCAGTTATGACTGCATTATCATGTAATATGATGTGAGCGTATTGCCGTCAATTCAGCACAAATCCAGACCCCAACACCTTGGCCGACCTGGGAATTGAACCCAGGACCTCAAGTTTAGAAATCGCGATTGCGACCACTAGACCAAAGAGGCAGTCACCTATGCTAGTAATAGGGAAGACCAAGGTTATTTTTTTTTATATAAACAGCGTGTTAGGTTAAACGAGGGACATCGAGATTATCGAAAAATATAGGATATAAAAAAAAAGAAGTTTATTACGTATCAATTTGGGTTACATTGCATGTCAAGGAGTCTCCATTTAGGCATAAAAATGCCTGTAGTTGAAGGCTCCGCTCTTCTCTTACATTTTAGAGATTCAAAATAAATTGGCAATTACCAAAAAAAAAAAGTAACGGAAAAAAAAAAACAAAATTATAAAAGTACGATAAATTGTATAAGCGTGTGTGCGCATGAGTGTGATATGTGATTTATGTGTTATCAAATTAATTAAAATTGACGAAGATGAAACGCGTCTAAGAGTAGGGGCTTGTGGCGTCACATATCGATAAAAAATGTACTCAAATATGGCGTCACACGAGTTTTCGACGTACTGTATCGTCTTCATTTTTTGTTCACGTGAAAAAAGAAAAAATATGTGTGCAATATCTTTTGGAAATTATCTGACGGACAAGTTAGTATTTTTTTTTCATCTACTTTATTCTATTAAAATCAAATCTAAGCTTAAGGTAATACTGACAAACTTATTTTAAACCAATGAAACACGTACCTTGAATAACGTCTCTGAACAAGTTACAATCCGTCGCGTTGCACGGCCGAGCACAGTTTGAACTTGTATGAAACTTAGCTCAACTTGTGCTAGGCGCGTGTCATACATTCTAACAGTACCTATGCAGGTTTTGGCAGGATTCTTAAGTGTTACTGCCAAAAGGTTGTACGAGTATTATAATGGAAGGGAAGGTATTGTGTGGTATTCTTTGGGGAGAAAAGTAACGGTTTTTTTTTGCATACGTGGGATTTTTTTCTAAAGAATCTAGATTGATTTTTCCCGTTGAATCTTACTTACAATACAACCTATTCGTCTATACGCGAACATTACAACGTTGTAATTCTTGACGATTCATTGTTTCACTGTATCCAATTTCTATGTGTGTGTCAACCTTAAAATTAAAATTAGTTTTATTTGTGTCCCAACCCAACGTACATATGCACCTACATAACACAATGTAAGGTTAATTGACCTCATTAGAAATTATCTCTACTCCATCAACATAACGGAGAAATAATTCACTCACTTCGATCGCTCCCAAGCATAGCCAACACAACTGGTCTAGGTCCTAAGCTGCTTGCATCCACTGGCTTCCCGCGACCTTTAGCAAGCCATCGACCAAGGTCGATCATACTTTAGCAGATTATTACGATTATGATATTAAAAATGTCACGAGGCTAAGACACTTTATTAAAAACTTATTATCTTAAAAAAGGCGGTTAAGATAAGAATTTTTAATTAAGTCACTTTCGCTTCTGATAATAATTTCGCAGGTGTTGGCAAAACTTTTGATTTTTGTTCTTTACTTTAATGGATGCGACCTCGTTTTGAAGTTCACAACTTTAATTGGGTGCGATGTTCGGTGAACTATCATCGGGATCAATTTTTTGTCTTTGGAAAATTGTGGTTTTAGTGTCAAAATTGACTTTTTCATTAGCAATAACTTGTTCATGGGTTTTTTTAAGACAGCATGACGCAGTGTGAAGTTTTGCTCTATTGCCACCTAAGGCCTATTTCAGAGCGAGACTGGCACCGCACCGGTCGGTCAATTTAGCTCTTTAACGCCATTTTCACAACCTCTGGTGTTGCGAACAGCGAAGTGACTTGCTTTAAACGAGTACGTGAGCACCTGAGCGGTGATTTGTGGCATGCTCTTGGCAATTTATTTCATTGGTTTTTGATGCAGTCGCTTGGAGTCCCAGCCGTTAAGGCCACTGCTGGACATAAGCGTTTCCTAAGTAACATCGGAACATCCATTTCTCCACTTTAGTATGCAGACTGTTCTTTTCGCCATCATTTCTGCTGCCCAGTATGATAAGAAAGAAATAGTGACTAATAGTAAGCAAAAAATAAAATCCTTTAAAAAACTTAACCCATTACCCACCCACTCATTTTCTTCGAAGACGCCATTACCCAGTTTGCATACTAAACGTTGGAGGCTCTAACAATTAACAGGCACTACATGACGTCGTTATCATTACGTCATCGGCGCCGCACGCACGCTCGTCTCCACCATAAAGAACCATGGCGCCAATACCGCCGCCGGTAACCATTTAACTTGACCCCTAGACCTCGTCCTATAAACCCCTGTGTCACCTTAATGTGGTAAGATAAGGGAAGGTGAGGGAGGTCAAAGTGGGATGGTGAGTGTAAACATGTTTATGCCTCTGAGCGCATTCCCTCCGTGCTTGAGTACAATGATGCTTCACTTGAGGGCGTCTCGTAGGTAGGTGAGAATGTATGGCTATTTGATATTTAAGGTGCTGATTGGGTGGATGTATGGCTGTTTATGTACCATACCAGTAATGTAGAATGTTTGTTCTGTGGATTCTGTATTGTAACGGCACTGAAGTACATTTTTATTCTCCTTTTTAAGCTATTGCATAGCTTCTATTGCGGGCCTTGAGCGTGGAGACCGAATCCAGAAATTCGGTAACGAAAATAACCTAACACCCTATGTCAGATAATGACAATGACAAGCTAGTTTTCTTTTTAATATATTGCCGTAAGTAGAAGTTGTAGGTTGTATACATTTGATGTTAGACCTTTTTTGTAACCATTTTTTATTCTTCTATGTTCTAGAACCATCATTATAAAATTCATAATTTCATCGTGATGGGAAACCGAGCCTGAACATTCAGTCTGCGTTTGGTCCTCGAGCCGGAAACAAGCGGAATAATAAAATAAATAAATAATTATAATTACTTAGGTTGATAAAAAATGCTATGCAATAGCTTCACCGCGGCAGTCCCCGAGTGCCACACGTCTTTTTTTTTAACTTTAGCTTCACAATGTGAATTTTCCCTGTATCGAGGTTGAGTTTATCATTCACGGATGGAGAGCAGCGGTGGCCCCGTGGTGGGAGAGCAGCGGTGGCCCAGAGGTGGCGGCCCCGACTTACGAACAGTAAGTCGTGGGTTTGAACCCAGACAGGCGCATTACTTGCTGTAATTTATTTCATCACCGCTGCTCTCAAAACGGTGAAGGAAAACATCGTGAGGAAACCGGCATGTCCTAGAACCAAAAATTCGAAGACATGTGACATCTACCAATCCGCACTGGGCCCGCGTGGTAGATTATAGCCCATTCCCTCTCATTGACAGGAGGCCTTGTCCCAGCAGTGGGAACATTATATAGGCTGATGATGATGATGATGATGGATGCCCAGACTCTAAACATCTACCGGTAGGCCATACAAATAGTTGTTCCGGTAATCGAACCCGTGATACGCAGCTCGCAGCGCAGCAGCCAATCACTCATCCACTGCGCCAACCGTGCCGTGCATTATATTGTGATGATTTTAAATATTTTGATGTTTGAACAGATGACACCTGCATTTGAATAAAACTAGTTGCAAGGGTAATTTATCTTATCTTAGAAGAAGTATTGTATGCAGTCTTCACTTTCACTAGGAACCACCTCAATGATACCATTCGCGAGCTTATTGCCATCAACCGGGCACCAATCCATACTCCATGACTGCTATTGAGAAAATACCTGACGGAATAACGAGACAACACTTTGTCCGACCTGGGAATCGAACCGATTATAAAAATCGATGCTCCAGTAGTCGTCTTAGGTCCATGTATCTAAAAACAGCTGTCACTGTGACATGTTCCCATGCAAAAATGTGTTGTAAACCGCCGTTTTAGATAATCAGACCGTCATCTTTTTGGTGAACATGGACCTTAGTGGTCGACCACCTAGACCAAAGAGGTAGTCTCAATAAAAAACCAATGAGTGACATTTAGAAATTACTTTGTGGAAATGAAAATGGTAGCTGTAAATTTTGTAAACACACATTCGGGTTCGCAACCTTTGGATCAAAATAAAAAAAAGACAGGGACATGGCGATAGCGTGAACTTATTTCAAAAACGCGGCCCAAATGTTTACGTTCCATGATGTCAGATGCGTTCCAGTACCACAAAACATTAGACGACAGCGCTTTATATCGGCAAAATATAACCCAACCAAGTGAAATTGATCGTTAGTTTCGTATTACACGTATGATAATTTGAGTTGATTGAATTTGGGAGGACTTATTGTTGATTGAATTGTCGTTACGTGTCTGGGTAGAAATTCTTTGTTTACAAAAAATTGTAGCTTCTCGTGGCGCGGACTATAGTTCAAGTGAAGATTGAAACAATTTCATGAACTAATGCTACTTAAAGGTAAATGTAAAACAAAAACTACCCCCTCTTTACATTGGTATAATAACATTAAAACCTCGAAGCACGATCCTTCAACGAACCAAATAAAAAACACAAAACTAATTTCCATTTTAACTTGAAAACGTTATTGTTGTAACTCTTTCAATATTATTCTGGGCTATCGTCCGTTCGTCGGTAAAAAGCAAATACATTTGAGCAGTTAGAAATACATATTATCGGACCGATCCGTGGCTCAATATTACAGTTTACATTCACTGATTTGGTGTAAGGTAAGAGAGACTAAGTTTTTTTTTAAATTACTTATTTAAATAATTATCTTCCCAACTACAATGGGATCGGCTTTAAGTCTAACCGGATGCAACTGAACACCTCCCATTTTGCACTAAGCAGCTGCCGATCTGAACCTCACAACACTCGGAGTAAAATGCCTTTGACATAGGTCCGGGACAAATCTATAAGGCCCCCACTATGTCGTGACGATTAATTTATCGTTGGTTCTTAGTTGGCAAAAGTCGTGGACGACAGTAATCGTGTCGTCCTATATGTGAACACCTCCATTTAAATACACAAGCCACGGCACTTAAGACTACATGATTATCTGTCGTCACGACATAGTGGGAAGGGTTCTGTTTCTTTGCGATTTAGCAACAAAACCCTAATAATCGAAAACATTACGTTCCTCCCTTTAACAATAAAAACAAACAAAACCACTCAACGCATTAGTCATTTTAAAAACTGAGCTATGAAAGTGAAACTAGTCTCTAATCTAACCGAAATAAAATACACTTCGCCGGACCTCTTAAAAAGCTAGACCTTAATATAACTAGCATTTTAAGGTCACGTCTCGATGTGGCCCAACCGTTCCATCTTACAAGTTTATGAACTTGGTAACTCTTAAAGGTCGCGGCGATTATTGTTAAATATTCAGCGCAGAATTTCTCATTATTTGACTAAAATATCGCTGAGATAAGTAGCTTTTGTTTATGGTATTGTGGGCTTTATTTAAGGATCAAATTGAAATGTTTTTGATTAAGCTTTAGAAGAGAAGATTAGGTGCGTTGTACTGGATTCAACTTAAGTGTATGGCGAGAAACATCCATAAATTCAAGCCTATAATCTCTGAAGGCTTAGGCCTGCTGAATCTTATAGTATATCCACATTTGCCAGTTATGTTTAAGTTCCATGTAATATGGGGGAGTCTATTTGCCATCAACCGGGCACAAATCCAGACTACGTAACTGCTGCTGAGAATTTCCCAATAACACGAGATCCAATCCTGCCAAAAGGATATCACCCAGTACTAACTGTTTGTTGAGGTTAGGTAAGCAGTCACTTAATGTAAAAAACTGGCATTCAGGTGCATCTGGTTAGACTGGAAGTTGACCCTAACATAACTGGGTAAAGGCAAGGTCGATGATGGAGACTGGATTATGTAAATAAAAAAAAAAACAGTGCAAAGATGGGTGACCTCCACTCAGCACAGGATGGGTAGATGTCCAAATGAACCAAAAAATCGAAGACACATGTCAAACAGCCCAAAGGACACCCAGGTTTCCTCAAGTTGTTCTCCTTCAGCGTTATCAGTGCAGTCACGTCATTAGATTGCTAATTAACGACCATTTTCAATGACTTATTGTTCGGTATCGAAAGGTTGCTATCTCTGTATGTTGGACATCTTGCTTACAGACTCTTCAAAAGAAATCTTTCTTTGATTGTTCTATGAATCAAGTGACAGATAGGTAACGCGGATAGGATATTTCAAGCTGACTTTGTTAAAGAAACACCAATAGCTGCGAGACGTGGCATATTAACTGACAGTTATACGGAAGTAAGTTGTATAAAACGGGCCTTAGTGAGATAATGGTCCAATCTAAAAAGTATAGAAAAATTTGAAAACTCGCTCCGCTCATAACTTAGCCGACCCCCCCGCATCTATCGCGGAGATTGTCCTGGGACGTATTCAATTTTGCACGGTGCCCTATCTGCAGGCTCTATTAGCTGACTTTGATGTTGCAGATTGCATGTTCCTACTTGTTTGAATAACCGTATGGAGATCGGTAATTAGGGAACACTGATTGGATGCTGAACGGTACGTTATTGGAAGCAGGAAATTGTGAATTGCCTTTTAGTGTTCCGTCCGAAAATTGGGAATACTGAACGGTTATTAATTCGCGTCTGTCTCACTTGCGTTATTTTTCTAATGTTATGACAGAGATGCACTTTTTTGGTAAATAAAGAGAGGAAAATATTTCTAAACAAATATGTTATGGGGATTACAATACTTGAAAAACTGATGGTTTTGTGAGCTAAATGATTTTTAGACTTGTAAACTTAGAAAATAAGGAGGCCTATACTCAACAGTGGATGGAATAAGACTTCCAATCACGATGGTGTATTTCAACCAACTTATCTGTGCAGACGGGAAATCATAGAACTAAAATATTATCTTGCTTGACGGATATCAATTCATTTTTTCTTGACAAACGGCGCCAACTTAAGGGGCCGGCGGAGCATGCGTCGTTCATACAAACGTAATACCAAAATAATTTGTAAATTAAACATATTCTCAAGGTATTGTGTGTTTATTCGATTGAATTACACAATATCTAGGTTCCCAAATATATATTTTGAATGGACACTGATTTAAACAAGAGTTATTGGAAAAATAAATTTTCTATGGGAATTTTAAATTCCTCATATCTCGACTTCATATCATTATCCTTTCAAAATATGTATTTGGGAACATAGATATTCTGTAACTCAATCGAAATAAATACACACTACCTTAAGAATATGTTTAATTTACAAATTATTTTGGTATTACATGACTGCTGCACATAGGCCTCCCCCAAGTGTCGCCATATTGACCGGTCCCTTGCGACTCACATCCACCGGATTCCCGCAACCTTCACCAGGTCATCGGTGAAGGTTGCGGGTTGCCAACTTAAAGTGGTCATATAAAGGGTGTAAAACACCTCTTCACGAAGCCGAAAGGCACTTGTTCTCTCTATCATTGCGATCATTTTTTTGTTCCTCACTATACCTGGGAACCTTCTAGTTACGGAGATGTGAGGGGTCAAAGTTACAACTTCTTGACAAGTCTTTTTTTAAATACAAGTTTTGTTGTAAGATTTTGACTTTTAACACCTCCACGATCCCTGTACTATTCAACCCATCCATCAGCACAATGTTTTAAGTGCGTTACATTGAGTTCTACCACAAAAAATGATTTATAACCTCAAACAAAAAAAGGAGTTTCCCAGCAATAATTTTTGCGCAAAGTTATTTAGTTTGATGTACAGAATGATTGGTGAACGGCTTTGTGATGAGGTGGTTTACACCCTCTATATACCTTGTACATCATACATATACTTTGTATTAGTTAACAGTAAGCAAGAGATATTTATAGCCTTGTTAATAAATCATAGTGGGAGGTTGTTGATTGGATGGCAATTCTTGAAATAAAAAATGTCAATCAAATTACTCGTAGGGAGGTTATTGATATCATTGAAGTACCTATTATAATATCATTGAATGGAAAATTGATACGAAGTAATTGCTCTTCAAATAGATATCGACAGGATTACTCATTATCTAGGCTTTGAATACAAATGATAATTACTGTTAAATGTTATTGATAACTGGACTGAATTGTTGGTCGAGTGGTCGTAAGGGTGACCGTTGAGGTTTGCGATGCCAGAAGTCCTCCACGTGCGCTCGGCAGCTGCTGGTTCCTCTCGATACGTCTGGAGGAAACAGCAGCCGCTGGGCCGGGGCACCCCGGGCGCGGCAGTGTCTTTCCTCTTGGAATGAGAAGAAATTCTCATCCCTTGGGATTGGCACTGCCGCGGCCAATGAGTCTGGCATCACGAGCGGGGTCCAATTTGGACCGATGGTGGGTCTCTCCGCGTGACCCTCTGCTAAGCAGAGGGCACAGCGGACGTGACCGTGCCGCTGAGGTGCAGGCGCACCAACGCGGCATTCGTTGTCACTCCTCTAGGAGCATTCCTGGGAGAGACAACTTTCGGCGGGTTCGCTGAGCCGGGTTGGCCGGACAGCGAACGGAGGCATGTCTAATGCCGCCGTCGGGGGCTTGGCTTAACTGCCTGGCCCAGAGGAAGGCTACCTCTAAGATAAAAAACCACCCAACCCTAAGTTTCGAGGCGCGGCGAGAGGATGAATGGCTGGAGGGTGTCCAGTCGTTAGCGCCTCCCCTGTAGGGCACCGGCCACACCCTACAGTATTGGGCTTACCCAGGTACAAGGCTCTGCCTGGGTGGACGAAACTTTCCTAAGTAACTCGTGGGAACAAATATGGATAAAAATTTAAAAACAAAACAAACAAACACAAAACAAACCGCCGGCAACGGCACTGAAGAGGTGAGGAGGAATGTGGCGTCGGAGTCCGACGCCACATTGAGTGAGATGAGCGCTGCGGGAGGCTCAGTGAGCTCCCGCTGCGAGAAGGCCGGGACTGCTGCGGAGAACAGCAAGTTCTTCCGCAAGCGGTCCAGGAAGGATGGCGAGTCGTCGTCCTCAGAAGAGGAGCAGATGGCCTCTGCTCCCAAGATCCCCACCAGCAAGCGCGGGGGGATCCGAGGCAAGAGAGGGGGGCTCTCTGCCTCCGAGAAATCGGCACGGTTGGCCGAAGAGGGGCGCCACCCGGGCTTGACAGCTCGCGAGTCTGGCGACGAGGCGGTTGCATCTGGCAGCTCCGAGGAGGAGCGTAAGGCCAGGTTCACAAAAGAGGTGGAAGCCGCGTTAAGGAGTGTGGCCGTAAAGGTAAAAGTTTCATCGAAACTCCGGGCCATACCTGCGGCTTCCGCCTCCATCATGGCGGCAGTGGCCAACTTTAGGGGGACCCCCCCTCCTCCTTCACAAGGTGACGAGGTGGCCAAGCTGCGGGCGGACGTGGCCCGACTGACGGCCGCTATGGAGCTTCTCCAGAAGGAGAATGCCAAGCTCCAAGCGGACCTGGCCAGTCTGAGAGAGCCTGGCCCCCGCGTGGCGCCTCAAGCACAGAGGGGGAGCCAGCCTCTGCCGGTGGAGAACCAGGTCCTGGACCTGGTTCAAAAGGAGTTAGCTTCCTTCCAGGCGCGGTTCTCCGTCCTGGAGGGAATTGTTCTGCGTCCTCCCCTGGGCGCGAACAAGGCGGTCGCGTGCACGAGCAGAGCCTCGTACGCGGCTGCTGCATCCGCTCCGGGGCCGTCCAGTCGGCCCCCCGGCGGGGCTGCGTTGCCTCCCCCGCCCCCTGTTATGCCGACTCCGGCCAAACAGGCGGCGGCACCGGCTGGGCAGAAGAAGGCGGCCCGAAAAAAGAAGGGCAAGGCAGCGGCACAGGTGGCGACTGGGACAGCGCCAGCGCCAGTGGCGGGTGGGCCCGCGCCTGCGGCACGTCGGCCGCCGCCGCCGCCACCGCCCTCCCAGGCCCCTGCACCCCCTGCACCTCCCACGGCTGAAGCCGGATGGCAGCTGGTCGGGGAGAAGCAGAGGGGGCGAAAGGCGGCCAAAAAGGCCCGCAAAAAGGAGCGGCAGCGCCAGAATAGGGCCCGAAAGGTCGCGGCTAGGCTTCGCGCCCCGAAGACCGCAGCTGTAGTGATCACGCTGCAGCCAGAGGCGGAAAAGAAGGGTGTGACCTACCGCGATCTGTTGGCGAAGGCCAAGGAGACGGTGGATCTCGGGGAGCTCGGGATCACCGGGGGCCTCCGGCTCAAAGTCACCGCAACGGGGGCTCGTATGCTGGAGATCCCCGGTGAAACCAGCGGCTCGTCCGCTGACGCTCTGGCTGAAAAGCTAAGAGCGTCCCTAAACGCGGACGAGGCCCGAGTGTCCAGACCCGTCAGGTGCGCGGACCTGCGCATCATGGGTCTGGACGACTCGGTCACCGAGGAGGAGGTGGTGGCCGCCGTCGCTAGGTCCGGGGGGTGCTCTGCCGAGCAAATCAAGGCGGGCACCCTACGCCCGGACACCACGGGAATGCGAACCATCACGGTGAGCTGCCCCGTGACGGCGGCGAAAGCCATAGTGGAGGGCCGAAGGCTTCTGGTGGGCTGGGTCTCAGCGCAGGTTAAACTGCTTGAGCCCAGACCTCTGAGGTGCTATCGCTGCCACGTGGGACACCACGTGTCAGTGCAGTGCGCCTCGGAGGTTGACCGCAGCGGCCTCTGTTTCCGCTGCGGTCAGCCCGGCCATGTGTCGGTGACCTGCAGCGCTGCGCCGCACTGCCCCGCATGTGCGGCGGCTCGCAAGCCGGCTGATCACCGGGCTGGGAGCAAAGCCTGCGCTGCTCCCGCCAAGCCCAGAGGCAAAAGAGGCAAAGGAAGGCCCTCCGCCGCCTCCGCCAACGCCACCGTCGCCACCGCCGCTGCCGCGGCCGCCGCAGCCACTGCCGCTGCTGCCACCGCCGCCGCTGCCCAGAGCACGGCAAGTTCGCCTGCGGAGGGGCCCCCACAAGGGACCCGTGTGGAGGAAGCGGTAATGGAATGTCAATAACGGCGCCATTACGCTTCCTCCAGGCGAACATCAACCACTGCGCCTGTGCTCAGGATCTGTTGCTCCAGAGCATGGCGCAGTGGTTGATTAACATCGCTGTGGTCGCTGAGCCGTACTTTGTCCTGCCCAGGGAAGACTGGGTGGCGGACCTTGACGGCTCGGTGACCATAGTGTCATCGGCCGCCGCCGGTACCCCGACCCTTGAAAATGTCAGGAGGGGTCGGGGGTGCGTAGCAGCACGGTTCGGGGAGATCGTCGTGGTGGGAGTCTACTTCTCCCCGAGCCGAACTCTCGCCGAGTTTCACAACTCTCTCGCAGAGTTGAGTGTCGTCGTCGGAAGCCATTCCCTCCCCGTGCTTGTTCTCGGGGACTTCAATGCCAAGAACTTGGCTTGGGGTTCTCGTTGCACAGATGTGCGGGGAAGGATGGTGGAGGACTGGGCCCTGGAGAAGGGCCTGGACGTCCTTAATCGGGGTTCTGTTCCCACGTGTGTGCGGATGCGGGGCGAGTCGGTGGTGGACATTTCGTTCGCTAGCCCCGCTCTGTCGCCGCGTGTCGTTGACTGGCGTGTCATGGAGGGGGTGGAGACATATTCCGACCACCGGTACATCCGGTTTGACGTCTCCACCCAGTCCTCAAGCGCGCCAGTCCAACAGGCCCCGAGTGGTCCGCGTTGGGCGCTGAAGCAGCTGGACCGGGAGCTCCTCCTGGAAGCCTCGATCGTGCAGGCCTGGGTGACATCACCGGACAGGCCTGCCGACGTTAACAGTGAGGCAGAGTGGTTCCGGGAGGCCATGTCCGACATATGCGACGTGGCAATGCCCCGAGTCCGGCCAGGAAGCGCCCGACGTCAGGTGTACTGGTGGTCGCGCGAAATAACGTCTCTGCGCGAGGCGTGTGTTGATGCGCGGCGCCTGTACGCCAGGCATCGCAGGCTCCGCATCCGCCCGCCGGATGCGGCAGCCATTGAGGCGGAACTGTACGAGGGATACAGAGCGGCGAAGACCGCCCTCCGGGAGGCGATCCTGCGGGCCAGGGAACTGGCCCGCTTGGAGATGCTGGAGACTCTCGACAGAGATCCGTGGGGGCGCCCTTACAAGATGGTGCGGAATAAACTCCGCACCTGGGCCCCCCCGCTGACGCAGAGTCTCCGGCCTGACCTCGTGGAGGACGTGGTGAGCGCTCTGTTCCCCTCGCGGGGGGAACATCCGCCCCCGCCTATGGCTCCGCCACCTGCGGTGCCGGAAGAGGACCCAAGCGACGACGACGACACTCCGGAAGTGACTGGGGTAGACCTGAGAGTGGCGGTAACGAGGCTCAAGGCCAAAAATACCGCCCCGGGACCCGATGGCTTGCCTGGCAAAGCCTGGGTCCTGGCCTCGGATGCGGAGGCTCTCGGGCCCCGACTGAAAGGGCTCTTAAGCGCATGCTTGGAGAGAGGCCAGTTCCCGCTTCGTTGGAAGACGGGGAAACTGGTCCTCATCCAGAAGCCGGGGCGCCCTGCGGACTCTCCGTCCGCATTTCGGCCCATTGTGCTGCTCGACGAGGTGGGCAAGCTCTTTGAGAGAGTGATTGCAAACCGCCTCGCCGAGCACCTTGATGGGATGGGGCCGAATCTTGCGGAGAATCAGTTTGGTTTCCGCAAGGGGCGCTCCACAGTGGACGCCATCATGCGCGTGAGAGCCCTCACGACGGGGGATGCGATATCCCGGGGCGGAGTCGTCTTGGCGGTGTCTCTCGACATCGCCAACGCCTTCAACTCCCTGCCCTGGAGCTGCATCAGGGAGGCACTCCGGTATCACCGGGTGCCGACCTACCTCCGTCGTGTGGTCGGGGACTACCTGACGGACAGGGCCGTCATCTACCCCAGTCGCTGCGGAGATTGGAACCGGCGAGAGATGTCGTGCGGTGTCCCACAGGGATCGGTTCTGGGACCGCCCCTGTGGAACATCGGTTACGACTGGGTGCTGCGCGCCGACCTCCCTAGTGGTGTCAGCGTCGTTTGCTACGCAGACGACACCCTGGTGCTGGCACAGGGGAGGTCGCACGAGGCGGCGGCCGAAGTTATGACACGCGGGGTTGCGATAGTCGTTGAGAGGATCCGGCAACTGGGTCTCGAGGTGGCATTGCACAAGTCCGAGGCCATGTGCTTTCATGGGCCTCGGAATGCGCCACCGTCGAGATCCACACTGACGGTGGGAGGGGTATCCATCGGCGTCGAGTCGACGTTGAAGTACCTAGGACTCGTCCTCGACAGCCGGTGGAACTTCGTGGAGCATTTCCGACGTTTGGCCCCCAGGCTGGAACGGACCGGGGCTGCCTTCAGGCGGCTCCTGCCCAACCTTGGGGGGCCAAACGCCTCCAGCCGCAGGCTCTACGCGGGGGTCGTGCGGTCCATGGCCCTTTACGGGGCCCCAGTGTGGGCGCGTTCTTTGAGGCGGCGAGCCGCCCACTATCTGAACGCGCCCCAGAAAGTGGTGGCCGTGAGAATGGTCCGTGGATACCGCACGATCGCCCGCGAGGCGGCGGGCCTGCTTGCCGGATTGCCGCCATGGGATCTGGAGGCGATAGTCCTCGCGCGCCTACACGAATGGCGCGCGGAGGTACTACGCCGGGGGGAAACCCCGCTGCCGCGGCAAATTGCCGCCCAGCGGACTGACCTCCGGCGCGATCTCATGGCGACATGGAGAGAGCGACTGTCGCAACCCCGTGCAGGGCACGCCACGATAGTGGCGGTAAGTCCCCTCTTTGAGGAGTGGCTAGAGAGGCGCCACGGCGTCCTCGCCTTCCGCCTGACGCAGGTCCTCACCGGACACGGATGTTTCGGGAGGTACCTGCACCGAATCGGGCGGGAGGAAACGCCCGGGTGTCTCCACTGCGAGGATCGACCGGAGGACACGGTGGAGCACACGGTGGAGGTCTGCCCTGCGTGGGCGGAGCACCGCCGTGTCCTCGTAGCGGCGATCGGCGGCGGCGACCTCTCGCGTCCGGCCCTGGTTCAATCCATGGTCCGGAGCGAGACGGAATGGGAAGCCGTCACCTCCTTCTGCGAAGCAGTCATGCTGGCGAAGGAGGTGGCGGAACGAGAGAGGGAGAGAGCCTCTCTTCCCGGCCGCCGCGGGAGACGCACCGGGCGTCGGGGGCCACGTGGTGGCTACCGGCCACCGTAGATGCAGGCCTGTGGACGGTTAGCTATGGGCTAGCTAGCCGTCCGTCCGTCTAGTGACGACAGGCCGTGTCGACGGCGCGTTTGTGTTCCACGCGCGCCTCAAAGAGATGTCAGCAGCAGAGAGGGGCCCGCAAGGGCCGAAGCCTGCCGGGGTTGCGGGACTGTTCGAAAGAGATACCGCGGCCCCGGAACGTAAAGGGCGAGGAAGGAACATGGATGGGTTTTAGTCAGTAAGAGTCTGACACTCCCTCCCGCTCCGCCCAGAGTGGGAGAAGTCATTTGATGATTTCCCATCCCAAAAAAAAAAAAAAAAAAAAAAAAGGGTGACCGTTGAGCATGAGGTCCTGAGTTCAATTCCCAAGTCAGCCAAAGTGCTATTGAGATTTTCCTCCAGGAATTTCTCAGTAGCAGCTACTGAGTCTGGATTTGGGCCTGGTTGATGGTAATAGGCTCGCTCTTTTTATAATGGAATTAAACGTAACTGGCGAAAAGTGGTTGTGCAACTCTGCTTAACCCTTCAGGTATTACAGGCGTGATGTTACGTTATGTAGCTCCTGTTAAATTATTGTACAGGAATTACCTACCGTGATCAAAGTTTACTATGTTCCAACCAAGGTCTATCTGTGTGACAAACATCGAACGCCGTTCAATAATTTAGATGTGAAAAGGTGACAGACAGACAGACAGCCACAGGTTTGTATTTTCCCATGTAGCTCTGTGTATGGTATCATTTGATTAACGTTCAAACAACTCTACTAAAATGTTACTTTATTTTATTATCCACGAACACAGAAATACTCATTAATTTTACTAGAAATATTGGTGACTCATTAACTTTGCGACAAATTGCTCACCACCCAAAAATTACCCCAATATAATTGTCGCCTAATCTTTAAGATTATCTTATATGTAACAGGAAAATTAAAAATAAAGCAAAAAGTAAGAATTTTTCCGCCAAGCAGGTTTCTTAGTTGACCGGAACTTGTTCGGGAGTTTCTCTAACAAAAAAATGGAAAGCTGGTCCAAAATAATCAATATCTTCGCTCCTACCTACCCAACTGCTATTAACAGGATTGATTTTTCACCTCACCTGCTCTTGTTTATATTTTCAATTTCGCTGAGAGGTTGCTATGGTGTTTTTAGGGTTCTGTAACAAAATTGTAAACATGGAAGTGTATTGTTTTGTAATGTCTGTTGGTGCTCATGTCCGGGCCATTAGTTGGCCCGTTCATTGATTCTGTTAAATTTTACAGCTACCTAAAGGTCAAAAACGGGAACAGCCATGTGCTTTGTAAATTTAATTATGAAGACCTTAAAAGTAACTGGTAGTTCTCCCGAAATGATTTTATCTTGTTTCTATTTTGTGGGTTGTCGTTGGATATGGCCTTTAAAAAACCATTTCTTGTTTTCGATTTCTGCTATAGTTTAACGGCCATTTTCAATAACTTACTGACAGGTATCGGTAGATTGCTACCTCTATCTGTTGGACATTTAGCTTTTTTTTTTCTTTAGGATGGGAAATCATCAAATAACTTCTCCCGCTCTAGGCGGAGCGGGAAGGAGTGTCAGGCTTTTACTGACTAAAACCCATCCATGTTCCTTCCTCGCTCTTTATGTTCCAGGGCCGCGGTATCTCTTTCGAACAGGCCCGCAACCCCGGCAGGCCCCGCAACCCCTGTATTTGGACATTTAGCTTACGGACCGTTAGAAACAAAACATAACAGAAAAGCTTTCTTTGCTTTTTCTATGACTCAAGTGACAGGTAGGTAACGCGGATAGGATATTTCAAGCTCTTTGTTTATACAAACACTGATAGCTATGGACGTAGGCATATTAACCAACAGTTTCACGTAAGTAAGTTATACAGGGTGTAAACCACCTCATCATTCGTGATGCCGTTAACCAAGCATTCTGTACATCAAACTAAGTAAGTTTACGCAAAAATTATTGCTGGGAAACAATTTTTTTTTGAGGTTATAAATCATGTTTTGTGGTAGAACTCAATGTAACGCACTTAAAACATTGTGCTGATGGATGGATTGAATAGTACGGGGGTCGAGGAGGTGTTAAAAGTTAAAATCTTACAAAAAAAAACTTTATTTAAAAAAAAGTTGTCAAAAAGTTGCAACTTTGACCCCCCATATCTGTAACTAGAAGGTTCCTAGGTATGGTGTAGAACAAAAAAATGTTCGCAATGATGGGCAGAACAAGTGCCTTTCGGCTTCGTGAAGAGGTGTTTTACACCCTTTATAAAACGACTGTAAAAGTTTTTAACATCCATTCGAATTCACAACACATTATTAAGTTTTCTGTACAGAACCCTGATATTATATTGTATTCACTCACATGAACATTTTTTATGGTACAAAGCTATGGATCTCCAATCGAGTGGGTAACAAAATGTGGTCACATGTGAAAAATTCCCAACAAAGTGTCGTGTGTTTTATGGAGGAAATCCATCTGAAGATGAGTTGTATATCTTGATGGGATATTGGTGTGGGGTAAAAAATGAGGTGTTACTTCCATGTGGTGTTGTTCTTGTTGTAGTGGCTTTTCGTTGGAAAGTAAGTGGAGACAAAACGGCATTCTGTAAGCTATGGCTATAACGGGAAAGTCACGACTTTTCCATAGTATTGCTACATTTTGTTCTGCTGTTAAATGGCCTCAACGCAACTTGACAATAATTGATAAGATAGGTTTCTTCAACGTCACATTTCTTCAATGATCTATGATTTTAATGAACAGGGAACAATTTCTTTTATTTATTTCTATACGCATTTGTTCCCTTTTTAAATATTTCTTTAAGTGAACAATTTATTATTTGCAACGTTATCTAAATTGACTCTAAATTAGAATTTGAGCTACCAAAAATAAATTCCGAACTAGTTCTATTATTTACTTCAGCACAAACTTTCATAATGCAATCACCTAAATATCGTGAATATTGAATAATAAAAGACTTTGAAAAGTAAGTCTTGGTGAAACGCGATGAATAATTCAGGCTAAATGACTGCCTGCTGATTTGCAAGAGAAAGGAGTGAACGGTTATGTAGACTATATAATTTTGTCGACTTTGTTTGTCGCCACAATGCGGGCTTAGTAGCTTAGGCTAGTAGGTAGTTGAAAAGAGACAGACGACCTACTACCTATCTCTTTCCAACAACATCAGTTAGAAAGAAATATATAGTACTCGTATAGGTTATGACCCGAATGGCGTAGCGGTAGTGATACTGCCTTACGTTTTTCGTGTCCTGGGTTCGAATCCCGGTAGGAGCAAATGTTTGTGTGATAAACATGGACATTTATTTCCGATTAATGGATGTTTATATGTATAATAAGTATGTATTTACAAACAAAAAGTATATATTATGTAGTATATCAACTATCTGGTGTCCACGACACAAGCCTTGGCTAGTGTGGCACTAGATGGCGCTGTGTGTAATGTCCAGCGATATATTATTATTATAAGTTATTTGGTGCGGCGCGCGGCGTTATCTTTTTACAATTATAAATATCCAACTTAAAATGCCTTTTTATTAGTTTACTACAGAGTGATATTATATTATTTAATTGATCAATTATTGACATTCATAGTTTAGTGGTGTGCCCGTCAGATTGACAAGTCATAATCTCACGACTTTGAACCCACGCGGCTACGGCACGCACCTCTGATTTTTCAAATTCTTGTACGTATTGTATAATTATCACTTGCTGAAGGAAAATATCGTGAGGAACCAGCATGCCTTTTTTTCGGTTCGGGAACAATCAAGAAAATTAATTCTCATTAGATCCATCAAGGATCTGGCCAATGGATCTACTGAGAATGATCGAAATGACGGATCTCTCCAGCTCTGGGCGAGCGGAATCGAATGTCAGACTTTTACTGACTAAAACCCACCCATTTTTCTTCTTAGCACTTTGTGTTCCCGGGCCACGGTATCTCTTTCAAACATTCCCGCAGTCCCGGCAGGTTCCCGCGGCCCCGGTTGGCTCTCGCAGCCCCAGCTGGCAGAATGCCTGAGAGATATTTCTTGACGGCATGTAAACCCAAGTTTAGGCTAGGTACAACAACACGATAAAGGATGAAGAAGATCAATTATTTTGCCAGACCGAATATTTTTAGAAAACTGAAAAAGATTAAAAGTAAAAAACGCATCTTAATAGTTAAAATATTTATTTATCTTCATGATAGACACTGAGTCACAGTTTATGATCAATATTCTGATATAAATATTATTCATTTACTGAATCATATCGTAACGTAGCTTGTTATATAAGTAGATAGGTACCTACATAATAAAATTTTATCACTTAGGGACTTAAAAGAAAGTACATACAGCTGAGATATAGCTTACAAGGAAATATTTAATTTAAAACTTTTATACAAGACTAAAATAAGAATACAGTTTAACATTTGATAAATACTATGAAAGACTTTATAAAATAGGTTTTAACAACAAAATTTCTTTGGGAACCGTGTCAGTTTTAAAGATGTCCACTGCTGGACATAGGGGTCCCCCAAGTGTCGCCACATTTACCGGTCCCGTGCGACTCGCATCCAGCGGATTCCCGCAACCTTCACCAGGTCCGCCAGTAACAGTCTGATATCTATCTTAATATTAATATGTGAAAGGTTTTAACATCTCTATCATAGAGTAGAAAGGCGAAGACTAGACTGTCTAGCTGTGCCTCTTTGTCTTTAATCCAATGCTGAGTGTAAGTTTTTTTCATTGCACTCAACTTTTGCTACTCTGACCAGTACGTCGGCCCACCTGTTCCGGGTCTTTGTTCCAGCTCTAGCCCTTCTTGCATCCAGGAAACACAGCACAATTTATTAATTACTTCAGTTTTGTTTTCTTGTATTCATTTATTCATTTTCATTTTACAAGGTCTTTATTGGTACATGTGGCTTAGAATACAGTTTACAAACGATCTTATTCTATTTGTACATCAATCACAATTTATGTCGTTACACGGGCAGCTATCGCCTTTACAAACATTGAAACGTGTTGCTACTTAATATTATTTAACAATGATTTTACTTACTTAAAACTAAACATTCAAAATCAATTCATTCAATTCAGTTTTAAAATGTTTCACGGTACAAAATGTACGCTTTTGTTATGATAATTATGATATACTAATCAGGGGGGTGAAACTTCCATACATTGGCGTCAAACAAAATTTTCATAGATAGTGCTGCCATCTGTGTGTTTGAGGACACAAACTTTTCAACTGTTTGCCTGTTTTACAACTGTCATAAAGAGAACAGCTATTTTAGACAACTTGTCAGTGAAGTAGATAGCCTATAGCCTAGCGGTGACAGCGGTTGCCTTGTCAATATATAGTTTCCAAGTTCGAATCCGTAGTCAAGAATTACTTTTTGTATTTATTTGGTTGAACAGAAACTAACAGTGCCATCTAACAGTTGAGGTGAGGTACACAGTTTTAAAACGAAAACCAGAGTTGCGCATCTATCTTGTATTATATAGTGTATATTACGAGTATATGGTGTATTATCTATGATACTAATATAAGGCAAGTAGCGGGTAGTCCGCAAACAGATCACGGCCGAACAAGCGGCGTCGGCTAGTAAGCGAGCTGTCATCAAGATGCGTCATGGAGGAAATAGTGATGGGGCAGTCGCTATCAATTGTACTTATGGGCGTCCGCTAATGAAAGGATTCTGTTTTTACCAATTGACTATATTAGGAAGTTACGATGTAGTGGGTTTTTATATAAATAAAATTTACGCGTTTTTTTTTTAAATTAAATCTTTTATGAATGGATAGTTTAAACGGTTGTGTAATGTTCTAAGGTTGGTGCGGAATGGTGTGTTGTACGATAGTTTTAAGGCTTTATTTTGTACTATTTGGAGTTATATTTGGTTTCCGATAGATTAGACCATACAGGTGTTGCATAAGTTAGACAGGGTCTAACAAGTGTAGAATATATTATGTGCAATTTGGTCGAGATACTAAGAACAGACTTCCGATTCAAAATTAGTTTTAATGAATTTAGGGCCTTAACACCTTTGCTTATAATTAATTCAGTGTTCTTATTCCAATTAAGTGTCTTGTCTAATATAATACCTACATATTTTACCGAAGGACTCCATGTAATCTGGAAGTTATCAATATTTACAAGTCTGGTGGGAAGTGTGCGATTCCTGGTAAACAGAATGCCTTCAGTTTTTGTTGAGTTACAGTTCCAGTGAGTATTGTTTTCAGGTACAGTATGAAGACAGGTAAATTTAGTCCAATGTCAGATTTGACTAAAATCGCAACTCCCTGACCGAGTCCATCAGGTTTCTTGTCTCACCGATAACAGGTGAAGCCCGAAGTGTGTAATTTGGCATTGGGGGATATTCTAGTCTCTGACAAAGCTAGGATAACTATCAATAGAAAGCTCGCTTACCAGATCCAACAGTTCTGCAAGTTTAAAGCGAATGCCATCAACATTCCAATATAGGATTCGCCCATTTTGTGTTCTACACATATTAACTAAGACGAGTTAAAATTAGAATGACTTTATCTATCATATTGGTACACCCTAGAAGTTGGCTCTTGATAGTTTTTATCGTCATCAATATGGCTAGCATATATGAGCAGCAACGAAGTTTCAAGGTCGCCCGTCGACAACGTTGGTTTTTAGGGGGGATTTCGTAGTCCTAGCGGCTTTGAGTTGATCCTGACGTTCTCGCAATTTTTTTAAATAATTTTCTCTTTCTTTGCCTCGACGAAAGTTGGCGGGATGATTTCCACCACAGTTACAGCACTTGGCTGGTTGATCCCGGGTCTTTTTGGGACATTCCTTGGTCTGGTGGGGGTTGGTCTTCTTGCATTGCCTCCCAATAAGAGGGTGGGGCATCCCTGACCTCACTATGTGCACTAGGATCATTAGGCTCACTAAACTCACTAGGTTCACTAATCTCACTAGGCTCACTAAGCTTACTAGACGTTCCTGCTTCTTCTACATGTACTGCATTTGGTATTGTAAGACTTTCTCCTACAAACACAGGTATCTCAACAGACGAATTCATATGTGGCAGAGGTAACTTAAAAGTTATTCTTAACTTATATTCCCTCTCTATTACTTGCGAATGTCTTACCGTACAAATATCAGGCGCCACCGGTATTATATTGAACATTTTTGATTCACTGTAGTCAGGTATTTTTGGGGTCTCAACGGTACTCGATTTAATCACCTTTTCCTTAGTTTTCACTCTTACAGTATGGTGAAACTGTGCAACATCATTGTGTATCTGTTTGGCTGTGTATTTTGTTGTACTAATCAATTCTGTTTCAACATGAAAAATAACTCCACTTTTGTTATTGACAACAAAAGATATGTTTCTGTTACCGCAAGGATTCAAGTACCCTTTATCAAGTTCAGCTATCAAGTTAATTTCATGCTTCTTCGAAGTAAATGGTTTGAACAGAGTCTTGTTTAGTGAAGCAATTATTGGTTGTTCCAAATGTGTTGAATCAATTCTGGGAAATATTGTTAAAGTTTTTTTAAATGTTTTGTCGAAAGTAAATGTTCCAGGCTTTTTGAATTTTAGTATCAACTGATATTTTATATTTCCAACACTGGTGCTCACTGATGGTGGTGTATTTTCTGGTATTTTGATTTCGAACGAGTGTTCATATGTTCCGGCACTTAGCGTTGATTCTCCATCGGTAACCTGGTTCAGGAAGTAAATTTTCTCTATCACATTTCTTTCATGGCCTCGAAATATAACTCGATGTGAAGAATTAACATGATTGTGATGTCCGCGTTTCTTGTTTAAATTCGTTCGATGTTCACTCCACTGACATTCACCTTCCTGTACGAGAGACAACGCTATGTTTTTGTACTCTGTGTCTTTGTCCAGATGATATCTCACTTTTCCTGATACAGTTTCTCCAGTTATATGCTTCCCTATTTTAGGAATTTGTATTAATAATTCACTGGTCACGCCCATTATTGGTGTGTATTACGTCGTTCGTATAGTAAGGTCCGTTTTGTACTAAATGATTAGATAAATTGCTGACTTTTATCATGTGGAGTTGTGTTGATAAACGATAAGTAAATGTGTGTGTTATCTGATAATTGAACAGTTGTTTATCAGTTTATCTATCGATCAATACGGATGACTGTTTTTTAAATTAAATAATCATCATCATTTTCATGTCCTTGTCCGGGTCGGCGCTGCATGTTTTCTTCATAATGGATCCCTTTTAATTGAAGGTATTTCTGACTGCCTGTCTATAAAAGTATTTTTTTTTATCAAAGATTGCAATGTTACATAATTATACTTGTTTTTTTCGAGTATTTAGGCCGAGGTGAATAAAGTTTAGTTTATTTTAATTTTCTATAGGTAATACTTTCTGTATGAATTACAAAATTGATAAGCCTTTTGATAATTCTACTTAATAAAACAGCACTTTACCAACATTTTACGTTTCATCGCTACAAAATAAGTGAAAAATAAGCCTTTTCATTACTCCACTGAGCTGTCTATATTTATTACGATCCAATTTATTTCAATATCCAAGGCTTCAATATCAATTATTTATTTTCCGTCGAAAATCATACTCGAAAAAATGACACATGCTGTAGCTAAAGTTTTCATCACTATAACAATTTGTTTTACATGCATTTTTTGCTATATTTTTACTACATTGAAAAACAGGTTGAATTTTCATTAATACTAATGAGAAAAAAGTACAAAACTCTGTATGTATTTACAGGGAGTTAGTTTCATTTTAGAACTTGAAATATTCAGGTTATTATAACCTAGGTAGTCAAATAGTTCTGAGAGTTATTTAGTTTGTATTTGCTAAAAAATGTAAACTAAAAAAAATCATCCATCCACCCTTACCCCAACTTATTTGGGGTCGGTGAGTAAGTTTTCTTCTTGATACTTTACTATTAATCGTCTTCTCATGAGTCACCCCCTTTCTAGCCACATCTTCTTTCACATGGTCCATCCATCGTTTCTTTGGTCTTCCCCTACTTACTTATTAGACGTACTCAAAACTTTTCTCCTTCCGACATTTTCCTCGTCATATACAAAAATATACATACATAGAATACGTCGTAATTCTTGCAATTATCATCATCATGTTCTTGTCCTTGACCGATGCTATTTGGTGTGGACGCAACACGTTTTATTCTTTTGATTCACCCTTGTCAATCGTCATGCTACTTTAAAAAACTACTCCTTTTTCCTTCAAATCATCCCTCAATCTATTAATATTTTCCTTGATCTACCCCTCCCTCTTCATCCATCGACTTCTACTAAATTCTGCAATAATGCAAGACATAAAAGCCACATTTAGCGCAGTTTTTCCCCAGTACAACAATACTAATCGTCACACCGCATGTGACAGCTAAATACTGCCTTGTATCGGCGCAAACCGAGGAGTCGGCCTATCGGATCTGTATAGATAATTCAGGCTATTGTCCATCTGTGGGTAGTTGTGGTGTTATCATGGTGTTTCGGTATGCCCGGATTAACACTGGCTCTTTGCTGGACTGGAATTTGTAAGCGTTGAATAGGAGGATGATCTTTGTGGAATGTGAGTTGGTTTTGAACAAAATAGTTTTACAGAGAGGAAGATCTTTTTTTAAAACATACGGTTTTGTCATAACATCAAGTATAGGTTTGTAAGAGATGTAAATGTATTACATTCCCTTTTCTCCAGTAACGTTTAAGACCCATTTCTACCAAGAGTTTTGTCGAAACATAACACCTTTTTTTCGGATTGGATATCATCAAATGACTCCTCCTGCACTGGGCGGAGCGGGAGGGAGTGTCAGACTTTTACTGACTAAAACCCATCCATGTTCCCTCCTCGCCCTTTATGTTCCGGGGCCACGGTATCTTTTTCGAACAGTCCCGTAGCCCCGGGAAATATAATACCTGGAACGTCAGTCTCTGAGAAGGATTATAACTGTATTTCGCTCATTTAAGAATTTAACTAAATGCACGTGATATTCACTCATCCCGTATTTTTCCAAAAGCATCAAATGTGGGACTAGTTCACCATTTTAAATTTTAAATAAATAAAAAAAAACATTTAATTCAGATATCACAAGATCCATATAAGTACCATGATAATTATCCACGTTCACAAAATTAAATTAAATCACAATGTTACTAAAAATACAGAACTTACTTAGCTACGTTAGTATTTAAACTTAAATGTAGATTGCTCCAAAACTTATGAAACCGACTGTCCAGTCTGTCACCAAAAAAAAGAAAAGAAAAGAAGAGTGAGTGAGTGAGTGTAAGACAGCCTGTGAACTCAGTGTTGAACGAGATGAGTTTCCCAATAACACCACATAGAAAGACAAAATAAACTGTACACGTGTCACCCAAAAATTAGATTTACACTTCCCCAAAAATCCAACAGTCCTAATAAAAGTCACAACGGTTACAAAGACTGATCATATTATAACTGACGAGGCTTAAAGGTTCAGGCCTTTCAAAATGAGTCATCTAAATTCCGTAGAGGGGCCAAGGTGTCAGTCTCCATACCTTCAATTTGAGTGCTCTTCTAAATTACAAAGGTCTTCTCATAAATTGTTCCAATATTCTACGACGCCAACGGCATGTTAAGCTTAAATAGGATGACTGTTACACCGGTGCGAGCTTGGAAGGGTAAAAAAGATAGGTTGTGGGTTAGCTCAGTCATTTGTAATTTATACTGCTTTGTTCAGATTTCGAATTATTTTTGACGATGAGAAAAGTAGATTCAAGAAGACTATTAATCCAGTTATTTTCATGCAAATATTTTTGTTTCGGTATTATGCAACGTTTGAATCCAGTGTAACTTCTGCAACTACCCCTGAGACATCCATTGATTCGATTATTATGACTCAACTGTATTATTTATACTGATTATTAAACTGATTTTTTGACCGCATTTAAAATATTCTTGAATTGCCGATATTGTTGCAGATTCTTAAGGTTTGTAAAGTCTGTATGGACAAACTGCCAATGCCAATTCGTATACCAACACGTCCTAACAAATCCGTACTGAAGCCTCTGCCAGTGTCCGTACCCGTTAAACTGATCTTTTACTCATGCTATTGGTATAACTGCGTAAACACACATTACATTTCGGTGTAACAGTGCGTCCTTCAGTCACGTAACATCGAACGCGCCGACGGATCGATGCCGAATGCCGAATGCCGAAGCGTGCGTATTTTTCATTAGCGCCTCCCGCCAATTAGATATACAGCCCGGCTATTGTGATAGAATAATAATTCCAATAATTGTGCTGGGAAGTGATTCGGATACCAATACGGGCATTCCTGTCGAATGAGTTTGGGTTTATTTAAATTAATGAGTGATTATCAATTCCCCAGTGTGTGTTCCAACCCCTGACCTGCAGATTTGTAAGTTGGGACATTCATATTTGGTTATCTTACCACCACTAGACTCCAAATGGTGAAGGACAACATCGTGGAACCTTCATGCGCTTCAACCAAAAAAACCGGAGACATTGTGACCCTCTCACAGAGAATGGCCGCCTGTGTTTCACCTGTGGTAACATTAGAGGCTTATATAAATTATAGGAAGATAAGATCCATCCAACAATTCAACGCAAACTCACCTCTGGTCCTGAAGTATGTGTGGTACCAACTGCGCTCTGAGGGACTTGTCTGAGGCGACCACCAACGCTATCGAGGTGGCAGTGTACTGGTCGAAACAAATTTAATTTAAAAAAAAGAAAATCGAAGAAGACAATTTGTTTACTTTGTTCGTATAATTCTCTGACAACTTTTTATTAGAATAAGAAGTAGCTTTCTCTGGTACATGTCCCAAAAATCAAAACCTTTCAGCCATTTTGATATTTGGCAAGCAATCAGATCCGACCTTCGGCGTTTGTATATAAACGCGTTTGTTTGTAAAGGATTATTTTGACACAACCTTGTGTTTTCTCACCAATAAGATTAACTTACTTATCCACCACAAACCATTGTATAAAAGAGTATTTCCAAACTAAAGCATCTTACATTTACTTGAATATTTGTGGAGTCAGGAACACGGAAAAATACCAGCTTTTAATAAAGCGGCAAGAATAATCTTCTGCGGCTTAGACAACTGAGACAAAGGCACAAAGAGTTTATTTCAAAACATGGAAATAATCAATAAGAAGACGAGGTAGGTATATGAAGCTTTCAAGATAGACTAGTAACATTTTTCCGGGGAAAAGATTTTAAATGTAGAATCGAGTTTTTTTATTTATTCATCCATTCAAGTTATAAATATCGCTGGACATTACACACACTGCCATCTAGTGCCCCACTAGGCAACGAAGCCTGTGTCGTGGACACCACTTGATTATACTACATAGACACTTTTAGTTTGTAAATACATACTTACAATACATATAAACATCCATGACTCGGAAACAAATGTCCATGTTCATTACATTAAACATTTACTCCTACGGGTATTCGAAACCGGGACCCTAAGAACGTAAGGCAGCTTCATTATCGCTGCGCCATTCGAGTCGTCAGTTTTCATAATAACTTATCAAACAGGGTGTAAACAGACTCATCATGAAGCCGTCATCCAAGCATTCTGTACATCAAACTATGTAACTTTACGCAAAAATTATTGCTGGGAGTCGACATTTTTTTGGGGTGAAAAATCATGTTTTGTGGTGGAACTCGATGTAACCCACTCAAAACATTGACATTGATTTAGACCGAATAGGCAGTAATACTTTTTATGGCCAAAGTAGTAAATAGCAGTACTGGGTTAGGATCTCCTTTGAGACTTAACATTCTTTTCCATTTAAATAACAACATATTAGACACTTCATCGTCATCTGCATGGTCTTTTTCCAACTATTTTGGGTTCGGCTACCAGTCATACGGCCGGTCGACGACCCGAATAGCGTAGTGGTAGTGGAGGCTACCTTACGATCTTAGGGTCCTGGGTTCGAATCCCGGTAGGAGCAAATGTTTGTGTGATGAGCATGGACATTTGTTTCCCAGTCATGGATGTTTATACGTATAATAAGTATGTTTTTACAAAAAAAAAAGGAAAAATATATAGTATATCAACTATCTGGTGTCCACAACACAAGCCTTGCTTGGTGTGGCACTAGATCGCGCTGTGTGTTACTGTCTGCTTAGTAAGAACGCCTAATATAACAGGTGTCAATTGTTTCTTGTGTTGCATAAAGTAGTGTTAGGATCTCAGAAACAATTGACACCTGTTATATCTATACTAATATTATAAAGCAGACGAGTTTGTTTGTTTGTTTGGTTGAACGCTAGCGCGTAATCTCAGGAACTACTGGTTCAAATTGAAAAATTCTTTTTGTGTTGGATAGTCCATTTATCGAGGAAGGCTTTAGGCTATAAAACATCACGCTATGACCATTAGGAGCGGAGCAGGAATGAAAAATGTTGAAAAAACGGGGATTTTTTTCCCTCTCTTATGTGACGCAGACGGAGTTGCGTGGGTCAGCTAGTTAGAAAATAAAATGTGAATACATTTGTTCTTTACAAACAAATAAAACGCAAAACTTGAGCCAGATAAATAAACCGTTTAAGCATAATTCATTACATTTCATGCCAAATATAATAATAACAAAGAAATAAAATGTTTACTGGCGAACGTACAGCGAATATCATTTTATATACAGAGGCTCTTAGTTAAATCCTGAATCGAATTCCATTTGTAGTAACTTGTGTTAGGGTTACATTCGTTAGATTAAGCCTCGCCCGGTTCTCAGCGATAGGAGTCCACAGGGACTGGTAGAGAACGCTTGCGTCTAGCGACGTGGGACAAGGTTTAAGCAATGGCGATTTGTAGCACCGATCGGCTAGTGTAACAGTGTCTCAGTCAAGCGGACAACTGATCTTCAATTGAAAATGACTGTCAAAAACTTTACACTGATAAAACGTTAAAAACTTAATGGTTCAATGTGTTATTAAGTAACAAGATGGGCAGCAATCAGGATGCATTAGAAGAATAGAACGTAAGTGATTACAAGATCAGATTAAGCTAGCCTCTTATTCTAAAAGAACATAACTTACAGACAGGCTTAGGTTCAAATACAGCTGCTGAGGAACACTCAGCACACTACTCAGTATACTGTCACACACACCCACTCACACTCTCACACTACCGAACACACCCGCTCACACATACACTTTACTACCATGTAGATGATTAGTTTATCTTTTTATTCCAGGGACAGCAAAGAAGGTCCAATGTCAACAGATAGCCGCTACATCTCCTCATTTAAAACTTCCACCGAGACGAAATTGGACTCGAAATGATTGAATGCAGTTGTAAAAGCGAGTAGTTTGAAATATACGGATCCCTTTGTTTTAGATGTATTTATTACGGGCTCGCCGTAATAATGTGTAACTTTCATTTATTGCTCTCATGCAATTTGTACGGAATGTGCATTTTGTGTGCACATAGCACTAGTGTTGCCAGATGTGAAGATTTGGTGTTGCCACGTAAAGTGTAAAGATTTTCTTGCTTTCCTCTTTTGTTGTGGGATGAGTGACTTGTTTTGTGTTGTTGTGAGGATTTGTGGAAACGTTTTGGCTGTCTGAGATGTTGGTATTCTTTCGTAGTTAGAGAACTGCAAAAAAATGGTAGACTTGCTTTTGTAATAGTCACGGCACATCTGTTCTGTCTGTAACCTTTCCAGGATTGCAGGCGCGATGTTATGTGGCATTATGTAACATTTGTTCTGTCTATTTCGGTCCATAACATAATAATATTATACCCACAATAACGTGGATCAATGAACGTGTAGTGGAAAGCCAATGAACAGGTAGCTAATGAGACTAATTGCTGAGCAAGGATAATGGACTACAACCTCAGTGTATGATAATTATGAGAAGATATTACGTATAACATTAGTTAGACAGGTCACGTGTAATATAAGTTTGGTAATGTTATGAGGTCTATATTGACCTTGGTTACTAAAAGGTCAAATCAATCATACAAGGTACTGGGACCTGGATAAGTGAGAAAACCTCCATAACTGGAACTCATGCTGAGGTCCCGGCATTTATGCCTGGATATCTGAGACACTGGGTAAGTAGAATACCTCTTTAAGTGAACCCGAATTTGCAGGTCCTTCGAATGTCCCAGTTATCCAGGTTTCACTGAATAACATATCATCACGCCAGTAATGACCACCCACGACAGGTTAGGCAGGTACAAGGTACTAAAAGATTGAATTATCATTTGAAATGGCGCAGACATGATGGGTATCGATATCTAAATAAGATAATCATCATCTGCCTAGCCTTTTCCCAACTATGTTGGAGTCGGCTTCCAGTCCAACTGGATGCAGCTATACCTATATTTTTACATGGCCTGCTTGCCTATCTGACCTCCGCAACCCAGTTAGTACTGGGTAATACGATACCCAGAAGTCAGTCGCTAGAAGAAGTCAGTCATGTGGCCCAATAGTCAGACAATCAGTCTTATTTTGATAAGACTGGTTGTCTGACTTGTATGCCACTGACTGACTTCTTCTAGTGACTGTCAAAGATCTACAAATGACAGCCGGCCCAACGGCTTAACATGTGCAAATATTTTCTGGATTACACTTTTTATACTGCTTATTAGCAAAGATCTCGATAAACAATGAGCATTTATCTAAATCCTGGTTATTTAAATTCTAGATCTATCATGATTTAGTTTACCATCAAGGAAAAGCTCATCATTAATGAAAACAATATTTATAAAAATAAAAATAATTCATATCAATTAATGAGTAATTTGTGATGTAGCGACGTACCCCAGTTACATCGACGTCGCCGCCGACGTCAGTGTTTGATTTGACGTTATCTGTGGTGATGAGGGTCGACCCGCTACTGTCAATGTACTGTGTGCCCACTGTTACAAAGAGGGTAGTAAGTACAAGTGATGCTACCGTTTGTGAATTTTGATATGTGGAATGTTTTATGGGGTTTTCAAAGTATCAAAACAACTTTCTTCGTTGAAGAAAACCTGGACTGAAAAATCTTGTGCCACAAATCAATAAATGCTTTCAACATTTGATACGTTTAACCTCTTGTATGCCGTAATTATGACACAATTAAAAAGCCATTGTGTCTTGTGTAGATCTACGTTCGGAAGGATACGAAGGGTTAAAACATTTGTTTGTCATCTTGAAACATTTGAAAAAAAAAATATATTTTGAATACGTTACTGTAACTGTTTAACGTATGTAGCGATTGTGGTGCAAGCAGGTCTCATAGTTCGTATCATTAAGACTTAAATTGCTGACTTGTCCTGAGCAAGGTGATAAATACCTACTCGATGCATTTGATGCTGCAGTGAGGTTTTAACCATCTGACAACCATAGTCACATATACGTGACAATCAATCTTATTATCGTGTCCTGTATGCCAAAATGACACAATATATGACAAAATGATAGGTGAAATGGTGCTTTAGCGTCGAGAACACGAGCGTTATGCTCTTGCGGTCAAAAGGTTAATAAACTGGTATTTTATTGTTTAAATATTAAAAATGTCTATTCCTTTTCACCCTGAAAGAGAAGCGCAATTTGAAATCATCCACCATCTTCCCATGACCTTAAGTTCTCTCTAGCCCCATAATGCTTTTAAAGAAACTGCTTACATTTTAAGTGAAATAAACATATTTCACCCCTTCAGACTCGCAAGGGGTCGAGTCTCGTAAAATGGCCTTTTGGGATCATTCGTGGAATAAAAGTTAGCGTTCAAAGTTTGATAGAAAGTTAGCTCAGTGCCTCAGTTGGTCGGAATACCTCAGTGTTTCAGGAACACATTTTTACTTCAGCACTAGTGTGAATATTCCAGGTGGCACTTCGATATTGATTGGCATATTTTTGTTCAAGGTTTTTTTGCGTTGAAGATTGGGTGGGGATTAGATATTTTTAAACAGCAAATGATTAGGTAAGTACATACATTGCAGGGCAACGTCCCATTTCGTAACTTTCCCATTTCGACAACTAAACAAAAGACGTGCAAAACAAATGAAAAAGTGTCCCGACACGTGACAATTTAAATCTTCATACATTGTGTGTAGTTTCATCGGTTTATAGTTTATTCACCGTAGCTTTTATTTACTATTCTTGGTGGTAATTTCCCTCTACTGCGGAAAATTTACGTGAGATTGATTAAGAATTGATTGTTCAGTGGTTAAGTAGCTTTTAGCTAAGGTGATATTATGACGAATAATTATGATGGAATGGCATAATATTGTCATACAAATATGATACACTATAGTCATATTTTATTCTTTAGTTAAACATATCACAGATTAGAAAAATCAACTCTGAATCATATTGAAATCTTAGCGTAAAATACATTTCTGAATCAGTGATGAAGTTTAAAATAATATGGTATTTCGATAGTTATACATGCTTGCTTGATTGATTGGTGTAGGCAGCCATACTGACATTATTATCCCACTTAAAAGAACTTAGTGATACGGGAGATTATCCAAAAAAAACAAACTATTTTATTATCAGATAACCATGCAGATTTATCCACTTATCTTTTATCGACACAAAACTCGACGTGATAAAAGTCAGTCAGTTATCTCATGATTCAGTACGAAACGATACATACCGAAGGAACGACAAACCAATAATGGTAGTATCCAGTGACATATTAATACGCATTCCTAAAACAGGGAAGCATATAACTGGAGAACCTTTATCAGGAGTAGTGAGGTTTCATCTGGACAAAGACACAGTGTACAAGAATATAGCCCTCTCTCTCGTTGAGGAAGGTGAATGTGATAAGCATAGTTTTGAAAATCATGTCGAAACAATATCAAACAAATCCGTGATCATGGGCGAAGAAAGGAATGTGATACAGAAGTTTTACCTACTGAACAAGATTACAGATGAAGATACATCGCTTAGTGCCGGAATTTATGAACACCCCTTCGATATCACAGTACCAGAAAATACACCACCAACAGTGAACACCAGTGTTGGAAACATAAGATATCAGTTGATACTAAAATTCAAAAAGCCTGGAACTTTCAGTTGGAACAAAACATTCAAGAAATCAATCACAATATATCCCAGAATTGATTCAACACTTTCAGACGAACCAATATTTACTTCGCTAAATAAGTCTCTGTTCAAACCGTTTTCTTCGAAGAAGCATGAAATTGACTTAAACATTGAACTTGACAAAGCATACATGAATCCTGGTGGTGAAAGAAACATATCATTTGTTGTAAATAACAATAGTGGGGTTATTTTTCGGATTCAAACAGAATTGATTAGCAAAACCAAATACAGATATGACGACAAAGAGATTTCTAAAACTAAAGTTGGTAATTTGGTGGAGACCCCAGAAATACCTGACTACAGTGAATCAAATCTTTTCAATATAATACCAGTGGCGCCAGATATTTGTACGGTGAGACATTCGGACGTTATAGAAAGAGAATATAAGTTAAAAATAACTTTGAAGTTACCACTGCCACATGTAAATTCGTTTGTTGGAATACCTGTATTTGTAGGAGAAAATCCTTTAATATCAAGTGCTGTAAATGTTGATGAAGCAAGTGAGTGTAGTAAGCCTAGTGAGCCCATGGATGACCCACCTTCTTATTGGGAGGCAATGCAAGAGGACAAAAGTGATAAAAGTGATGATTAAATTGTAGCGTGTTTGCTAAATGAAAGAAGACCAAAATCAAGTAGTAAACGTGTTACTAATGGTTGGTAATGGTTATGATCAGACTGATAGAAGGAAACTCACGAGCCTCCTGGTTTTTGTAACGTTTACATAGCTTCTGTAGTCTATAAAATTATCAGATCTAAAACAGTGTTACCTACTTTTTTACTTGTCTTTAAAAGTCCATCCATCTGTTTAACCTTTTCAAAACTATGTTGGGGTCGGCTTCCAGTCTAACCGGATGCAGCTGAATACCTGTATTTTACATAAAGCGACTGCCTATCTGACCTCCACAACCAATTGTACATATATGTTTTAAGGATTTATAAGAGATTCATTTATTAATACATGTGTCTTTTAAAACATTTATTTTTCTATACCATGTTATGATCCTTAGAAGAAACAAAGGTGAGTGGCATAAAAACTGATACTTTTATGGACAATACATAAAACATTACAAAATCATCGACGCGCGTATCAACAAACAACATGGTCTGATTCAGTTTAAAGATTGTATCCGCAAGCCGACATAACTCGGCTGTTGTATGCTATCGAAAATAATTTAATACTGTTAAATTCGGAGCGTGCTGCGTTCCAAAAACCGCAAGCCTTACCATTTGCTTGCGATATTGGTAGTTTGTATTTACGCGTCTTGTCTCTGCTGTGTAGTGTGGAATTCTCGGTTTCTGAGTAAGTGGTTTGGGCATGTATGAAATATTAAACTGCTGAATTTGAAGAGGTACTCGTAACTTACAATTTTCGTCATTGAATTGGACTAGAAAATTAACACCAAGCGTTTTGCCATACTATTTAGATTTACCTACTGTTTTATGAAAAGAAATAATGATGCTTTCAGAACTAACACGTCGTTTCAGTGCTTAGGATCCAACCTACCCTAGTAGCATTTTTTGTTGGCATTTAGTTGGGCCACATACCTGTGGTTAGTTGGTAAATGCATACAATTGGCGGGCAGTTTGCGGGTTGGGCCCAAAACTGATGGCCTACGTGGATTTGCCTACGAAGGCCCAACTTGCGATGGGGCCAACGTGGATTTGCCTTCAACTACAACCAATGTTTACTACCGAGCTGGTAGTGTTGAACTAACAACCTTGTGTGAACACAATGAGGTTGAAATAAAACCAAAATTGCTTTCTGATCTAAGGCGCGGGTCATACAGTGAGTGCGGGATAAGCACGAGTGGCGTATGGCGGTAGCGCGGCGCTGGCGCGTGTGCGGGTGGGCGAGGTAGTGGCGCCACTTACCCCCCGCTCCACCGCCATACGCCACTCGCGCTTATCCCGCGCCCAAGCTGGTAATATTACATTTACTAAAATTCACTCGAACCCAACCAAATCGTGGTAACACAACGATAGCGACTTCTAATTGGACTACAACGCCATCTATCGAGGTTGGGGTACAACTTTTGAACCTTTACGATATTATCATTACGGTTTCGGCATGAACATACCGCCCACCAAGGACATTTAGTGACGGAATGTCTTTCTTAAATTATCCTTAATTTTCAATTTTGCACTTTGTTTACAGTATAAACCATAAATCTCAAATATAAACAAAAATATAAAAAATATGTTTCGTAAATCTAAGAGTTACTAAGAGTTAAGAGAGTACTAGTAAGCTCATACTGGGTAATTATACCTGTACCAGTATATACGTATCATCCCTAACAGGCCCATTGAAAGGTTTAAGTTGGACCGATGTAATGTAAGTTGTTATCATAACTTAAATCCCTACAAAAAACTCCCAACAGTAGGAATACAAGCAGCAGGCCCGTCGTTAGTTGGCCCAATGTTGTTTTAGTAATTTAAATCCCTACAAAAATCTCCCAACAGTAGGAATAGATGCAGCAGGCCCGTCGTTAGTTGGCCCAATGTTGTTATAATAACTGAAATCCCTGCAAAAATCACCCAACAGTAGGAATAGTAACAGAAGGCCCTTTGTTGGCTATTCGTTGGGCAAATAGTGCAGGTTTATGACAATGGGCCTATTTTAAGTTTAGGTTGGCGGAACAACTAACCGTCTGCCAATACATTCCCAACCGTTGGCATAACGAAGCCAACGGCAATTGCTACTAGCCAACCACAGAAAAGACGTAAGACGAGAGCGGGGCGCGAACAGGGCGCAGACGGGCGCCGTCGCGACTTTTTCAAATATATAGAAAAGACGAGGCATCGGGCGTGATGCCTGGGCGCCACGAGAGACGACGAGAACCGAGAGCCACGCGATCCCGTCACCCGTGCCCCAGCCCGCCCGCACCCCGTTTTCAACCGCCTCCCGTCCACTTGCGCCCGTGCCCCGTCCTTTCTATCTGTTTTACAACAAGGCGCAGACGGGCAAGCGTCGTGTCCGCACCCTGCCCGCGCCTTGCTTTTTCTGTATGTTTTGCGACGCTTCTATACATGTTCTATGAAAGAGACGCGGAAGACACATATGTCTGCGTCCCGTCTGCGTCATACTTCTTTTCTGTGTGTCCTGCGCCTAAGACCCGTTTGGACCACATTTCGCTAAATGCGTTGAACACCAAACATTTTCAAAACATCTTTTTGTGTTTGTCGTCAATATTAAACATCGCTAATAATGATCGTTATACTTATGTTTAAAAAAAAAGATTGTTTTGTTGTTGTTTCTTTGTACAAGCCTAGCACAATTTATCGGAAAAAAAGGCTCTAAGAATACTAAAAACTCACAAATTTCTCGCTCCAATTAACGCTTGTACTCCTAGTAGTCTGGACATCGTCAGGCGCAACTTAGCCAAACAACTTAGCACGAACTTAGGTAGCATTTGTAAGACGTACCCGAGCCAGCCAGAGCGGGCCAGTCATCGCCAACCGAGCGTGCGATGCTAATTGTAGCATTGTTTTTGTGTTAACATGGCTGGAATTAGAAGTGGCAAAAGTTTGATCCCTAGTATAAACTAACTGAGACTTTACAGTCGAACAAAATAGTAACAGCGCACGCCGCGGAAACTCTCAAGACACACCACTTTTTGCGAAGAAAGCCTAGCTCCGCTCTTCTGCTTTGGTGGAACGAAAGCGAAAGCGCGGCGAGAAGAGAAGATGTGCAAGATTCGACCAATCACATTGGCTGAAGTCTCCATCGCGTCTCTCGTCTTTTTTGTCAAAGGCGTCCTCGTTCATTTGGCTGTTATATTTTAATTTATTTGTATCACAAAGCCAATGAACTGTTGATTGTGTTGCTATGTCTTCGGACTCATATGTCACCACATGTATATGTAAGCTTTGAAAGTAGTTCACATTGTTTTCGTGACTTCTGGCAAATTGGCAATTATATTTTCATCACAAAATGACGTTCTTCTGCAATGTAAAGATGAATAAATTGAGCGAAAACACAATGGTCGAACAATAGTAATGTCTAAAGCTTCCCAAACAGTAATTCCTATTCAAATTAAACTCTTAACTCGTTTATCCATAGAGCTAATTTATCATAATGTGAAACTTATACAATTCTATTGTGGCCCTGACTTACTCCTTAAGCTTTGACGTCGACAATTCATTGTAATAAAGCAATGGAGTTTCGTCTTTCTGCCAACGTAATCCCTACTTATCCACATTATATATAGAGTGAGTCTCGTTTGCTTTAGGTAAACATTAATAATTCAGCGGTGGCCGCGGGCCGCGACAAACACCGCCTGCATATTCATAGGAATAGCGAAATACATTTTTTGTCGCTCCCGCAGTCAGCTAATTACAAAAGTCTTCACCGTTTTCGACTTTTTTCGATTCCCATCTGCCTTTGATTGGGTATCGGGACAGGGGAATATGAATCGACGATTTAATTAAGGCCTTCCTCCTATTCGAAGTTTGTTATGAATGAGATCGTTAGCGACTGTTGAAACTCGCTTCAGATTGATTACAAAAGTTGACAAAGATTTTATTCATATATTCAAACGTTGGACGCTACTTATTGTTTCTATTCGTTCTTTTATATTCTGTCTAATAAGTTTGGAAGTGGCGGACGTTTCGGAATGCTCCCGAGGGGACGAATGATTAATTGAAATGAAACCAACGTTTTTACTTCTACCAAAGATGAATTAGAGAAATAAGGCGAAAGTAACAGATTACTTTACTGATTGTGCTTGATGGCCATCCTATGGATTCTTTTTGCTTTTAGTATTTTCTCGCTTATATCCGAATACAATTTCCCGTCAACGCTATTACTGCTTTCTTTCCCCTAACCACATAAATATTAGATAAAGATTACTTGAATCATCTTTTCTTAATCGTTTTAGTCCAACCATATTGATTTAGTTATAATAATATTATAAAGAAGTAATATTCTTGGTAACTGCATGTAGGAAGTAATCTCCGCAACTAATCATCCAATTCTGCTGCAGGTGCTGAAAACCTCAAACGGCGCAAATACAATCATTTAATTGGTAATTATGTGTTTGAGCCGTTTGGGGTTGAAACACTAGGGCCATGGGGTCTAAGTGCCCACTTAGTATTTCGAGAAATCTCGGTTGTTCGACTCTTCGCGTGACCAGAGGGCGGGCCAATTTTTTGCCAAAAGAATCAGCATTGCCATCCAACGTGGCAATGCTGCCAGCCTTCTGGGCACTTTTCCTGTTGGCAGCGATGTGGACGAATTTTTCGATGCCCTGTAACCCTTTTTGATACTTGTACATATTTTTATTTCTAGTGTAGAGTTAGTGTGTATATGTCACCGTAAAATTGTCAAATACGTTATATTGTAATATCTCTAGCGATATTGTAAAATCTCGAAATATTGTCAAATGAACATACTGCTTACAACAAAACGCATTATTTGTCGTGAAAGGCATGCGATGGTAGTCAACTCACGCGGTGTGTAGGGAAGGAGGGGTCCCCCTTTCACAGTGGTACAACTCTCATGAAAAGATATTGTACCATTCCTGAGAAATACCGATTATTATAACCTAACCTTAAAACACTTTATATTCCCCTAAAAAGCGTAGTCGACGGAGCCCCGCTTCGAGGGGCCCCTATTTCCGGGAGCAGGGTTTAAAGGAACCTAACTAACCTAACGGGGGGGTGCCCCAAGTCCCGATTATGGGGGCAGAGATACTTCTGTATGTTCAGTTGACAATATTTCGAGAGTTTACAATATCGCTAGAGAGAAACACGTTATATTGTAATGTAACGTTTTTGATAATTTTACGGTGACATATATATTACAAATAATTAGTCTGTGGTTTAAAATAAAACAGTATTCTAAAAAAAACTAAACATGTAATAAAAAAAAAAATGTCGGTGCTATACATTGATGACCGAGCTTTGCTCTGGATTATTTTTTGGTAAATTACGTTTTCTAAAAATGAAACCTATCTAGATCGATTTATCGCCCTCGAAACCTCCTGCATACTAAACTTGTTGGAAGTCGTTGGAGCCGTTTCCGAGATTCAGATTATACATATACAAGAATTGTAGAATCATTTAGAGGTATTAGATAGATAGAGGTTTACCTATATCATCCAGATTCGTCGAGCTATCACAATTTTTACGGGCGAACCAAATTGATGATAGCAAAACACCAATTTAGACTTTTCTGTTTTACTTAAACTTTTCTGTTTTACTTCCGCCTGATATTAGAGACTGCCAAACTATTGCAGTCTTCAAAAGAAGAGTAAAAGAAAAACTATTCGTCCAATTCGCCATAGTTGCATAGGTATTTTTATTTTTTTTCACTTCTTATGCTCTAAAAGTACGCCATTATAGCCCTACGAAGCGGGATTAAAGTGACCGATAATTCCCTAGGGAGTAAAAAGTAATTTAAAAATGGAACGATCTTTTACTCTGAAACATGGTCACAAAACAGTAATTTTTTTTTAATGTGTCAAAGGTATTATTTAAATTTCGAATTTGCTTGCAAATAGAAAGCGGTTTATTGAAAAAAAAAAACAAATGAACTCTTCAACGCGAGAAAAATTATTGTTGTTTGTGTGCATCTTTGATTTTGAAAAGTATGTGCAATGCCTCTGTTGCTAGCCGCTGCAGTAATGTAGGTACTAATTATTTGTGGAGTGTGGATCATCTTCATTGCGACAGTGTTGAGAGTTTGTGTTGTGTTTTAAATTTTTAATCTGTGACTGACCTGATTGAAGAAAAAACTGACCGCTCAGTTTAGAATTTTTGTCGAGTGTAAATTTGTTCGGTTTTAAATGACTATTTTTCTCGCACTCGAAGTGAAAAGTACAGTTTGCACCTCGAGACTAAACGCCAACTTAATATACCCTCGCTTTTTAATGACTCCCTCGCAAGCTCGGGAGTCAAACCACCTCGGGTATATAATGGCTTCGTTTAGTCCCTCGTTATAAAATATACTATATTATATATTATATTGTAGTTTATAGTTGTGTTATATATTTTGTCTTATATGTATGTAAGTATATTCTTAAGATTATCGTTTGTTATATTTAAATTGGCTTGAAGTTTATATGTATTCTATTTTCTCATCTTTTACACACTATGTCTACATCTCTTTTTATCTACTCTCCTTTCGCAGGTATGCTGGAAAAGATTTCTTTAGAAATAAGCATCACCTTTGTACCTATTTTCTATTCATTTCTTCTTTTCTGTATGTAGTGTGTACAAATTGTTAAATAAAAATTAAACTTTCAAACCTCTAAAACAATATCTAGGCACTCCTTTAGTTCTGCTAATAACAAATTAAGTTGGTTAACAACACTTTCATACATAATTGGCCGGCGGAAGTACTCGTTCAGCGAATCGATGGTAACTTTCTTTTGTCTGAACTTGTGTTGTACTTCAATGTTCTTGCTGCACGTTTTAACGTTGTTAGTTGGACGAGTGGTTTGTTTTATGCTTTGATGGGTATTTAAATTATGTTCTAAACTTGGGCTTTATTAGGCTCGACGCTAACAAAACAGTTTTGTACATGTACGGTCGACCAAGCTATTTGGTTTAAATTTTAACATGCAAGTTCCATTGTAAAATGTGTACCAAATGGCTTGTTCGACCGTACTTACGTTATCTGAAAACTGTTGGTCAACATTGTATAAACAAGTAAAATTAAATTAAAAATTAAAAATACCCCCGATACATAATGTGAGGACTAAAAGTAAAATAGAAAATAATTAGTTAATCGTTAGGTCCTACGTACTAGTCATCACTCCACTTCGTAAGTTAGTATTCCTCATTCCCTTTCAATATAGTAAACGTTATTGTACTAGTCAAGCCGTACAGCTTGTGATAACCTGTGTTTAGAAATAAAGACTATAATAAATTGATTGATTGATTGATACCCATATTGAAGGAATTGTGAAGTAAATATGTAATTTATCATTTTGTGGTGGCGGCCATCTTGGATTTTAAATTTATCATAATGTTCTACTAGTCAAGCCGTTTCATTTGATGCCCATATTGTGTCAATTGTGAAAAAATATGTAAACATTGTGAGGCGGCAGCCATCTTAGACCGATTTTCATCAAACATAGCTAAGAGCACTCCCGACTAATTCACCATTTAACAAAAAAATAAAATTAAAATTGATTCATCCGTTCGGGAGCTACGATGCCACAGACAGACCAACACGCACACACAGACACGTCAAACTTATAACACCCCGTCGTTTTTGCGTCGGGGGTTAGTAAATAATAATTTACTTTGTTTAATTTTTCTATATTACAGCAGGATTTTTGTGGTTTGCACAAATATTTTTAATCGTCAAAAATGTTTTTAGGGTATTGTATGGTTAACTTTTCTTATCTTTATACTCTGAGAAGAAACTCATAAAATTGGCAAGTTCAAAATAAAACTAACTTGCAAATAAATGGAATTAATATTCAATTCTTAGTTCAATTAAAAGTAGAATACTAATTCCATAACATAAACTCCTCTAATTATTCCAAGAACATAAAATTCAGCATAATATTTCCCAAAATTTCATCCTCAAAAATTCATAGGATTCGTTCTGCGGAAAATACCATGATTTCAGCTGAAATCTGCACGGCGCGGCGCGGGATGTGTTAAATTCCATAATAGAATTCCCAGGCGTGGAAATTTTAATTATGTCCGAAAATGCAACTTATGTAAACGCATAGTCAGGCGCTGTTAGTTGGTGAGCATACGAGCGGCGACGGGAAATGTGCTTGTGTACATACAAGCACATTTCCCGTCGCCGCTCGTAAGTATGTGAGTGGTGGATTTTGGGCACCAAGTGTAAATTGTGAGGGAGGAGCAAATTCTTCTCGTCATTTTTCGAAAATAAGCGCATTGACAGCTTCTGTGTCTTGCTTAATTTAATTATTTTGAATTGTTACTTCAATAACGAGAATGGCTTAATACGTGGTCATAAGATACCAGTCGACAGGTACCTGAGAAAACGCTGCGAATTTGATTTGTTTCACTTCTACTTCCAAAGTTTTTCTATACGTTATTTTTTTAGAAAGAGGTGCAGTACTTAAAATGTACTAGCATTGGTTGCTAGTATTATTTTATTGATATAGTTACCAGGCCAGCCAATTATAGATTAACTAGTTTATGCCCAGCGGTACGCCCGCGTAAAGTTTGATAATTATCCCATGCGATCTTACTACCGGGATAAAAAGTATCCCATCCCAACTATCTGGGTGCAAAATTTCATCCAAATCAAATCGTGAAAGAGTAGGTAGCAAACATCCATACATCCATACTTACACACATACTTACATCCATACTTTTCATATTAGTAGTAATATTAGTAGGATTTGAAGGTAAAATGTCAATGTGACAAATTAAGCAGCATTGCCAGCATACCTGCAGCATGTGATTCTCAATGCCCACCGTAGCAGAATTAAAACAAAGTTAAAACATACATTATGAAATTATCTACAAAACTCGACGGTGTTATGCGGGAGCGTCGGCATGCCAGTAATTGAATGAAATGGCACTAGCCACGCTGTTTGGCAATTAAAAACTGGCATCCTGGCGCTGACGTGTTGTTTTGTACAACGTGCATTTGAATGGGTGACAAATTATGTTTTTTAGGTTATTTGGCTAACTGAAGGGTAGCGAGGTTGTCGATGGCTTTGTTTGAAAAGTTTGCAATTTTGAAATTTTGTGTTTCGTGAATTTGGTTGTCTATTGAATTCGAGTACAATTATGCAGTTTCGTATGTAGTGAATTTACCTATGTATTTCCAAAGTAGAAGCAGAAAATATTTTCCATTTCAATCAAAAGAGGACCTGGTTTGTTAAGTTTTGCTACTGAAAACCTAAAATGAACTGTGGTAACAGCCGCAAGGGCAGTTGTAAGTCGCAGATTCAAAGCTAGGTAATAGCGAAGGAAGCCATCGTAAGGGAACCTCTAAGGGCTTTTACAGACTTATAAGA
This sequence comes from Xestia ashworthii, assembly GCA_950022955.1. Lineage (NCBI taxonomy): Eukaryota > Metazoa > Arthropoda > Insecta > Lepidoptera > Noctuidae > Xestia > Xestia ashworthii. Next base: position 22,541,962 of record OX465558.1, on the reverse strand, counting down.
CAGACTATTGCTAAAGGGAATAAATGGTCTGTCTCGCTCGCACTCGTAGAAAAATAGTCTGTCTTAAGACAGTCTTGTCCTGTCGATGTCTTAGAATCAAAATTTCTAAAGTATGGGTTCCGCCATCAACTTCTGGGCCTGCCGCTTTGCTGTTTACTACTGTTTAGGTCCCGCTGTGTGGCTATTTTGAACCCGTAGGTCCTCCAGCATGCGACAGATGTAGCCCAGTTCTATTTAAGCTTGGCTTATGCTATTTGAAAGTTACACTGTTAAGTAAAAAAAAACAGCGGTGCGGTCTTTGGGCACTGTCGATAGAGGTTAAAAACTAAAAAATGTACTCGTATATAAATTTCACTTTAATTTTTTAATAACGTATCAAGGCAGCCAGTCTTTCAATTTCCGAGTTAATTTTCGCTTCCACCGTGAGCTTACACGGGACAAGGGAATCAGTGTCACCTGTCGCCTTTATTACGACATTACTGCATTAAGAATGAAAAATGAATGCCTTCATCATATCTCACAGCTGCTACCTTTATACAGACTGTATTGGATTAGAATTTAATTGTCTTTACAGAGGATATGACACTGGGATCTTTTGATTAAAGTAATTAAATGCGCATGAAAGAGGTACGACAAACGGGTAAAAAACATGCAATGAAAACTTGTATTGTTCCATAAGTAGACTAGTATTAACAACAAAACATGTCTGTAATCCCTTTCATCAAAGAATTTGGCAGAGGATTTATTAAAATCACATTTCACGAGCAACGCTAAGGTCCCATGGAGGATGCGGGCCTGTGGACGATTAGCTATGGGCTAGCTAGCCGTCCGTCCGTCTAGTGACGACAGGCCGTGTCGACGGCGCGTTCGTGTTCCACGCGCGCCTCAAAGAGATGTCAGCAGAAGAGAGGGGCCCGCAAGGGCCGAAGCCTGCCGGGGTTGCGGGACTGTTCGAAAGAGATACCGCGGCCCCGGAACATAAAGGGCGAGGAAGGAACATGGATGGGTTTTAGTCAGTAAGAGTCTGACACTCCCTCCCGCTCCGCCCAGAGTGGGAGAAGTCATTTGATGATTTCCCATCGTAAAAAAAAAAGTATCATGGAGGAAGGCCAAAGAATAAGGTAATAAGATGGATGGAGTGTGTGATATGAAAGAAAAAGGAGTAAATGATGTCGTGAGATCTGACAGAGGAGACTGGAAAAAGCAAACGTGTTGCGCCAACCCCGAATAAAATGTGACAAGGGCGGAAAGATGATGCTAAGGTCCCATGTAATAGATAACAACAATTTCTGTAACAAATCATTGTTAATATTCTTAAATTTCTGTAACAAATTAAGTATTGTTAATATTCTTTAATTGAAAATAAAACCACTCATTTGAACACAGTGTTTTACTTTAGTAAATTGATCCCGCTCATCCTATAGTTTTTTTTTACAGAAAAACGATCCCTCACACCAAAAAAGACTTGCGAAATAACTCCTAAAACACGATGCACTAAACTTTTACACGTATTATGTCACCTGCTAAACCTATTAGTTCACTCGTTTAAGATTGATTACGGATAAGCTCTAAGTGCGTCGCTTTAAACCTCAAGTTGGTGGCTGAAATCGCTTCGATCAATCAAAATTATATTACCAATAAATCTACGGCGGCTCACGGTTCGTGAGCATCAGCCTTTATGTATGACGATGTTGTGTCGGTGTCGAATCGTGGTGTCAAGGCGGATGTGTTTTTTAATGGTGGGAAAGTTTCTTGGGGTCATAGATATCCAGTAATCGCTTACAAGGCGTTTCGTATGTCTACAACGAGTTTCCTTATGATTAAACAAGATAACATCACAATGCAATCCGGAGAGGCAGAGGTGTATCTAATGGTACGGTCGAACAAGCTATTTGGTTTACACTTTACAATGTAATTTGTGGGTTAAACTGTAAACCAAATAGCTTGTTCGACCGTACACCCACATTTCGCAGGTTATGTTCAGTTCCCAAGTAATAGGGAGCGAGCCTACTGATATCAACCGGGTGTAAATGTAGAATTCGTGGCTGCTCCTGATTTTCTGATGGAAAAACCTAATAACTCTTTGACCTGACCCGGGAATCAAACCCTCGTGTTCAGTAGTCTCGCGTGCGAGCACTAAAACAACGAGGCAGTCAGTTTCGTAAGATATTTGGGTAGGTTATGTTAATACCGTGTTATTTTTTTTGTTTTTTTTTTTCATCTTCGTTTTCGCTGACAGAATGTCATTTTGTCTACCTAGACTCCAAAGAGCCTTTTTCTGGAGTCCGTAATAAGCCGGACTGCGTTAGGGATGATGAAAGAAACGGATGAGAAAAAAAATACGAAAAACATGGAAGCAGAGCAAAAATTTTATGTTTCAAGAAGGTATAGCTAACTATTGCTTTATATTTTGCAACAACAACATCAAAGACTCCGACTCCTCTCACACATCGTATCGTCTCCGTATCGCCTATACAAAACAAGACCCAAACTTTTGCCATACACTGATTGCTTCATAATAATTTATAGTCCGTAATCTGCAAGCCATCGAGCGTGGTATATTACTCATCGGAAGCCCGTAAACTCGGTTACGGCTGATGTGTTCCGATTCCGCGTTTTAATTTGGATTAATATTTTTAATTTAAAACGAATTTTGGGACTTTAAAATTAAATGCGATGGTTTGTTTCGAGATTTTCCGTTTTAAGTTTTATTTTTTTGGGCGGTTGGAATTTTATGCTTCATTAATGGCATGGTTTAATAATTGTTCGAATTGTTTTATGGAACTCAGTAACATACCATTGCAAATATAAGTTATTATTTTTCTTTCCTAACGATATAATAAATAAATAAATATCGCTAGACATTACACACAGCACCATCTAGTGCCACAATAAGCAACGAGGCCTGTGTTGTGGACACTAGATAGTTGATATACTACATAGATACTTTTTGTTTGTAAATACATACATAATATAGATATAAACATCCATGACTCGAAAACAAATGTACGTGCTAACCACAGAAACATTTGCTCCTTCCGGGATTCGAACCCGGAATCCTAAAATTATTTTTTTTAGGCCTGGATACTCGCGGCGTCTCTGGCGTCCTCTAGAGTGCATGTGTAGGGACATTTCGGACACTCCAGCAACAAGTTTATACATTAATACGGCAAGATAGTCTCGATAGAACTAGAAATATCTAAATCGTCCAAACTACATTCTTACTTTACTAAACTTAAAAAGGATAATTTTATTGCTATTCCCAATGCACTATCCTCCGAAAAAAAAAACACTAAAATGTAATAATGCAAAGAATTTAAACGTATTAAGTTTCTTGGCTGCTTTTCAACCGTCACTCAACTCCCCTGGCAGCTTCAGATCCACGCATTTATCCCAGTCTGACGACTCCAAACTATTTAAATTCAAATAAAGTTTCTTTGTGAATTGTCACGATTCACAATTGTGTTCAAGTTCGCTGTCATTCTTTTAATAAGTATAAGTTGGAAAGAAGTTAAATGGTTCTAGCTCTTAGATATTGTCATCATGGTTATCATTTTGATGGTAGTTATAGATTCTGGCTGATTCAAAGTAGACTTTGGTCTTGTGACCATTTTAATTATTGATTAAATCAAGAATCAAATGATTGACAATATTTTTTCAGTACAGTAGACAATATCGGTATACCCATCTCGTTTAACAACTAAATGCACTGTGCCTCTATAGAATCGTCAATCTGCATTTTAAATATTTGACTAGAAGAGAAATTTACTAGTACCTGAAACCTTGTTGAGCCGTTTAACTCCATGAGTGCAACAGCAGCAAGCGAAAAGCATTTAGTCCCAAGCGAAAATACAGAGTCAATTTGCATCGCTGTCGGTACGACTGCGCTGGTACACAAGTCAACGAGTAAAACGCATACAAAAGCACACTTGTAATAAAGAAGTATAAAACCAATTTACTTCTGTTTCACATTCGTGACAAAACATTTAAATCACTACCAAAAAATACGGTTTAACTTTCACAGTTTCTCAATGAATGTAATAATTAGTGAAATTGCCGCTTGCGAGGTACACAGCACCGGATAATTAGTTCAAAGCTCTGAAGTGTGCGCCGCGCCTAGGTGAGATGCCACTCGACGTTCGCGTTTTTCATCCCCCCACGTTTTTACCCCTATTTCACCCTTCTCTGGAGCCAACAACCATTACAATGTAAAATTCTAATTCACTCGTTAAGTCCTCTGGCCTTTTCTGGGCACTTTTGCGGAATATAAAACAGGCTAAATGGATTTGTATCTGTATAGGTAGGTCGAAAATTATGGTAATGCAGGTTCCCTTGTTAGTGAATATGGATGGCCGTCTGTATTTTATATTATTCTATATTTTATGTATTTTCCCGTTCTTGTTATTTTTATGTAAATTTGTTTCGTAATGAATTAATGCTGTTCTTTGCTTGTAAATCATTATGTGGGGCACTTTATGTGCATATAAATAAGAAAGTTTTTTTTATATAATAATGTAGTAGCGTATTTACGGGGTAGTTATGAATAATATTTAAACAATTAACTCTAGAAGTTAAACACGTACTTAACGGATAATCATCATCATTTCATTCCGGAATCACTAACTGCTGCGTTTTGATTGTCCCTCATCCAACTGTTATTCACGACTTAGACCACATCGTCAACCCAAATGAACCCAGCGTGCGCATGGTAACAATAACAGTAGTAATAACTATAGAGAGTTTAATAACAGTAGTAATAACTATAGAGAGTTTAATAACAGTAGTAATAACTATAGAGAGTTTAATACACCGAAAGAGACAAGCAGGATACTCATTAACACTCTTGATACATCTCGACATCTACTAAGCCTTTTCCCAATTAGGTTGCTCTCGGCTTCCAGTCTTACCAGATGCAACGGTAGGCCAGTATTTTACATGCAGCGCCTGCCTATTTGACTTTCACAATAAAGTTAATAGTGGGTAATACGATACCCATGGTAAGACTTTGGGGCCACCTGTAACGGCTGTTTAAATCTACAGATGACAGCCGGGACCAACGTCTTGTCGTGGTTTCCGAGGCACAGAGAAAACTGTATGTAATGGGTGGTCACCCAGCCACAGACCAACCTAGGCAAGCGCAGCTTAACCTGAAGAACTTCCTCATTGGCTGTTATTATTGACCCACGACCTCCTCTTGATATGTCTGTCAATCAAAACTAGTCTTAATTACTTGAACATTCTCACCCATAATCCCCAGCTCTAACAAACACGTAACCTCACTGAAACAAACGAAGATCGTCTCTTCATTACCAACCGGCAGCGGTGTTTAAATCAAACCCATTTATAATCCGCACTGCATAGCTTCGTATTATTATTTCGCTATATGTGCCAGTCGGTGCGTCGGCTCACATCGCCCTGTCACTTGTGTTAATTAAACGAGCTATCTGCTGGTATAGAGCTCTATGGATGGGGTACTGGACTTTGGTGGGGTTTTGAACAACAGTAGGCATAGTTCTTTAACCTTTTGAAGTCTCATCATCATCATTGTTAGCCTATTAATGTTCCCACTTCTGAGACACAGGCCTCCTCTCTATGGGAGAGATTGGGCTATAATCCACCACGCGGGCCCAGTGCGGATTGGTCACGTGTCTTAGAATTTTTTGGTTCTAGGACTTGCCGGTTTCCTCACGATGTTTTACTTCATCGTTTTGGGAGCAGTGGTGGTGAAATAAATTACAGCGCGATTATTAATGCGGCTGTCTGGGTTGAACTGTTCGTAAGTCGGGCCACCACCACTGGGCCACCGCTGCTCTGAATAGAAGTCTAGTGCTGGAAATTTCTTCCTTCCCATTGCTTCCCATTTAAAAACTTTTACCCCGTGACTAAAAAGTAACATCCACTCGGGTCTATCTTTAGGTTAAGCTGTGCTTGCCTAGGTTGGTGTGTGGATGGGTGACTACACATACCGAGTTTAATCCGTGCCTCGGAAAGCACGTTAAGCTGTTGATCCCAGCTGTCATCTGTAGATCTTTGACAGTTGTTACAGGTAGTCGGTGGCTCAAAAAGTCTGACAAACAGTCTTAGCAAGAGGCATCGTATTACCCAGTACTAACTGTGTTGTAGAGGTTAGATAGGCAGTGGCTTCATATCTGTATCTGTATCTGGTTAGACTGGAAGCCCAAGTATTTGGCCGACATGGTTGGGCAAAAAGATTAGGTGGATGATGATGTGTGCTGATGTTACGGCTCTTTTGAAGACCGTACTTTAGACGAAGGTACGGTCTTTAATACAAGTCGCGGTACTTTCATACAAGCTTAAGTGTTTGGCTTGTCATTACAACCTTCTGATCTTCTTAGGGTTTTTGAATATCTTGCCTTAAGGGCTTGCCGCATTGTTGGACGTTAGGCACGCCACTGCGCACTGGCTACATCTGGCCTGAAAGATTCCCAAAGTTTATCAATTAACCGTCCCTTGCGCTGATCTGCTGTCTCACAATTTCTGATTCCTACCCGGCCTCTTTCTAATTGTACTGCAAATCTGGACCCTTTTCCTCATTTTATTTTGACCTGGCTACTTCACCCATAACTCAATCCCGTACAGTCGAAAAATACAGTGCAGTTACAAGCACGCTGAATTGGCAATTCAATTTTAAATGAAATTGCTCTGAAAAATTATAATCAACTATTACCTAACACTATTTTAAGCTTTCACGGTACTAAACTTATACACTCACTTACGCATTTTTAATTACATTTATTTATTTATTTTGTTAAATTTTGGAGGTTTTTTAATGCCAAATACACAAAATCATTTTTCTTTCTATTTTTTCTTTCACATCTTCGGTGATTTTGAATGATTGTGAGCTCCCGATATTTTGACACTGCAAGCGCCATGATCGTGAGACGACTGATCAGTCATCCCGCGATCTCAGTAAGTGAGACAGTGTAAGTTTAACTATTACCTAGACTAGAAAACATCTCCCTAGATCACTAAAAAAGATTAGAAGCACAATAAAAAAATATGTCTCTTTAAATTCAAATGTAATAATGTACCCAAACTTATAGTGTCAGTTACGGGATATCTTCCGTGATTATTTGTCATTTCGAGCTCCCGATATTTCGAGCTCCCTATATTAATATCCCGTAAGTTTAGTTTTAAACCGTGAAGGCTTAAAACAGTATTTAATAATGTACCTCTTCTAGTCGTACAAGTTCCCTGTTGTCGCATTTGCCGTTTCTATATGCGTATACATATACACACGCCCGGACAATGCTCGGCTGTATTTATGTACAGTTTTTCCGTAATTGGTTTTCGATTTAAAGGCAGGCGGTGGCTATGTAAGGCCTTACACAGAATTATGTTTTTGCAGGTGTCAGAGAGTGTGCCTACGGTTTAAATTGGGGATTCTGTAATGATTGCTGAGTTCGTTCGTGGGATGTTTGTTTGCGTGTTCGGTATTTTGGGGGATTAAAGTTGTTTTGTTGTAATTACGTTTTGATTTTCGTTTGGGAATTTTGAAATGTTTTGTGAAAATGAGATGTTAGGGAAAAAAAACTGAAACTTAAAGTTATTTCTACTAATTGGTTCTTATTAATAGGTACTGCAAACTTTTTGAAATGAAAGGTAAATATTTATGAAATCACTATATTTCGTTCACTGGCAACAGCATAATAAAACTTTTACAAACACAAAAGTACCTCGAAACCCCAGCCCATTCGCAAGGTATAACTCAAACATAGAATCACCATATTTCCCAAACTCCTAACTCCAACCCTTTCAAGCCAACACTAGTCCATTCTAAAAAACTCGGAGCCGCGCAAACTATTTCTTACAGTTTCAGAAACCAAAAAAGTTTTCGACTAAAATTTGTTACCATCCTTGCAACTTCAAGTCAAATGCTATTAAAACTTTTAATGACTTGAAGCATTCTTTCAGTTCTCTGTTCGAAGTGGTATTAATTAAAAAAGAGAGGCTGGATCAAGAACCCGTTGGTTTGAAGTTGGGCCAGCTGTGATCCACGGCTGAAATAGACGGACAACTTTGAAGCCAAGACTGCTTGCCAAAAACAAAGTTTTTCAGCTGAAGTTTGGGTAAAATTGTTGTGTTTTAAATCGAGTATTTTATTGACTGGCTCCGTTTGGCTCTGGTTTTGTTGTACCTGGCTGTCTGGTATGAAAATATAACTTGGATTATGAATATACGTTCGTACGCTGACAAAAGTTCCAGTTTAGTTCTAAATTATCCTTAAATTTTGGTTTTGCTAATCACATTGATCACTGTTATCGAACCTTCAACGGGAGGTACCAAAAACAAGATAATATCCACAATTCCAGATTTGAATTTTATGTACCTAGTTTTTGAAGTAGCAATTTTCAGTACTCTACACTGTATCGAAAATTGTAAGATTATCTTCACAAATATTAATTACATAATTTAAATAGTAGATTGTTATCAAAGCTGTTAATGTTATTTTTCTTTAAAATTACTTTATGAACACAACCTCGCCACAGTGTAGAATGGAAATAGCACATAAAACTGCAAGAAGACGCAATCGTAATCACAATTTGATTCTACCATTATGGCGGTTGCTTGCCATTCTCCAATTCTCCTGATTCACTGAACAAGAAAATTCCTAAGTCACGACAAAACGTTCACAGATAATTTAAAAACGAATCATATTCGAAAATGGAACGCTGCCAGCTATCTGTATGATCTGTAACGCACGGACGCTTTTACAAGCTCATCGCTGGCTCGACAAGCTACGTGACCGTGTGTAGTCGCAGTTCTTGCTTCACTCGCGAACGAATGAATCGGGTCTCATTCAGTCATATTCAATGCATTGAATCTAGGCACTTTAGCTGTGCTGCTATTAAGTAGCGGAAAGATAAAAATTGAAGGTTCAGGATTTTATTTTTGTATTGAGTTGTTCGTTTTCTTTTCATGAAAGCTTTAGCTGTATTTGAATGAATCTTGCATCGTTATAAGGTTCATTTTATGTCAGCTTAGTGACTTCCTTCTAATGAAAATACTACTACTTATCTTCACCTTGGGACATTCTAACGGCTTGTAATTAAAATTTCTTTGTTTGGTTAGATATGGAAATACGGGTTACGGCGGTTGCCACTTGAGTAGATCAATATCTACTCAAGTGACAACCGCCGTAACCCGTATAATAAACAGATAACGTTATTAATAAAATAATATAGTAATTTAATTACATAACATCCCCCAATAACAATTTAATCCTCGTAGGGTTAGGCAGAAATGTCAGAAATGAATGGGGGGTGTGGCATTAGATGGCGCTGTGTGAAATGTAAAGCGTTTAAAAAAAAAGTATCTTATAATACACCCGCATTTTGCCAGTTTTGTTTAAGTCCCATACAATAGGGGGCGAGCCAATTGCCATCAATTGGGTACAAATCCAGACTTCGTAAGAAATTCCAGATGGAAAAACCCAATAACACACTGCCCGACCTGGGAATCAAACCATCATGCACTTGACTAATAAGGCATACTGTAATAAAACTTCTCTCTTTAAAACCCCGAACTATAAAACCATCATACTCCTTCCTACATGAAAATACGAGTACGAACAAACTAGAAGCTATTGTATTAGCAAGAGGCACGTTTTTCAAAGGACCAGCGCATAAATAAAAACTCGTCCGTGAACGTCTCCCGGTAATTGAGTTTAGCTGTCCAATCCCGCGCTTCAACCGGCGACGTTGAATAGCCTCCGTACAAAAGCGGAGATGGTGACTGGCATCTGAGAAAAGATCGCTTTAAACTCAGTCTGGGAGAACAACGTTTAGCTTTTGTTGGGTTACAAGAGATGATTTTTTGTTAAGTGCTAAGCAGCTGAGCTAGTAAGTCTGGCTGGCTAATATATTGAATAAGGTAAGCGTCTGTAAATTAGGTGTGTTTTTCATTGATGAGGCTAGGTTTCGGTTTAAAGACATTTATTTTCTCAAAGAACAAATTACAGTTCACTTAAAGACAAACTTAACTAAATCGACATTTTGTAGAAGTTTACATTACGAAGTTCAAACTATCCAGGAAACTGAGCACCATAGTTTTTTTTTCTTGTTATACAATAGCAAGTTTATTCTAAACTAAAAAAAACAAAACAGTTTACACTAGACTTATGTGTCTAATAATATATATATAAAAAAAAAATAACTTATGCGTCTAAAATATAGTTTCTTAGGCCTTTTTTAAATGCTGGTATGCTTGTACACTCTCTGAGCTTTTTTGGTAATTTATTGTACAGCCGAACACCCTCATACTGTATAGTTTTCCTGCCAAACAAGGTTCTCACTCTTGGTACTTCTAGGTCGTCTTGATTCCGGGTATTATATCTACGAGTCCTTTGTGTGAATGAAATATTTGTGTGTATGTTGGTCTTAAGGATCTTTCGGATAGTCATGCATGTATGGTATGTATATAGTTGTTGTAGGTTAAATAATTTTGTTTTTTTGTAGAGTAATTCTGTAGGAGTGTAGTAGTTGTAATTAAAAAGGACTTTGATGATCTTATTTTGGGTTCGTTGTAGGTGTTGCTGATTGGTTTTTGCAGCTTGTCCCCATACTTGGATCAGATATTCGAGATGTGGCTAGGTTTGTTGGGTTGTAATTCTTTTAGTGTGAGTTTAAAGGGCTTACAAGTATGGATGGCTACAAATATTTACACCTTGAACATACATAGTGATGATAATTCTACAAACAAGAACTTGAATAAAAATCTAGAAAATCACAAAAAAGCACCTACACGTTAATTGAGTTTAAATCTTACATCTGAACGGACTACGCTACAAAAAGAAAACAAAAAAATGCAATTTCTTGCTTCATTTTCCTCCATAAGTATTTTTGAGAGCTTTTGAGTAACTGGACTTAATGTTTACCTGTTTCTTGTATTGACATTTTAAAGTGCATTTAAATAACCTAATCAGAGGTCCTAAGTTTGATGTCAACAACAATCGCTTCTTACAGGTCAACAATCAACAATCTACTCTAGCATAAAATAAATTAAGTAAACTTTTCATGACAACCCGCCACTCCAATTTCATGGCCACGGCGCTATGTAAAAGAAAACGCGACGGATTGGACCAGGCGAGTAGATTTTGTTTATTCTCTTAAGATGTGAAAAAATTGCAAGCTGCGTCGTAATCTGAGGGAAGAAAGAGATCCCACTTGAATTGTTAACAAGTTAGATTGAAAGTGACGACGTTTGTAAGTGTTTAATGTTTTTGATATGATGTGATAGTCCAGAGGTTAAGGCCATCATGAGGTTGTGGGTTCAAATCCGGGCAAGTACCATTGTGACTTTTCAGTTCATATGTACTTTAAATAAATATCGCTGGACATTAACACACAGCGCCACCTAGTGCCACACTAAGCAAACCTTGTGTCGTGGACACTAGATAGTTGATATACTACATTTATACTTTTTTGTTTGTTACATACATACTTATTATACATATATATACCTATACCTACTTTCTAAGTTTATCTTGGATATCACAGACATGGGTGAATGGAAACATTGTGAGGGAACCTGGACTTAAAGTTAATAAGTCTGAAATCACCAACCCGTCTTGATCAATAATAAATAAATAAATATCGCTGGACATTACACACAGCGCCATCTAGTGCCACACTAAGCAAGGCTTGTGTCGTGGTCACCAGATAGTTGATATACTACATAGTTAAAAAATTTTTTTTTTGTTTGTAAATACATACTTATTATACATAAAAACATCCATGACTCGGAAACAAATGTCCATGCTCATCACACAAATATTTGCTCCTACCGGGATTCGAACCCGGGACCCTAAGAACGTAAGGCAGTCCCACTACCGCTACGCCATTCGGGTCGTCAAAATCAATGCTCGTGCCTTTACTGTTGAGAAGAGCCCTTTGCCCAGCATTGAGACAGTGTTATTGTCATTAAAATGTTTTTGAAGATCACAGCATAATATCATCACATACGCTGTGTCTGGGTTCGAACACATGACTTCTTGCTCGTAAGTCGGAACTGCCACCACTGGGCCACCGCTGTTCTCGCTGCGCTAAAAAAACTTTTTTGCAAAAAATAAAACCGACTTCACACAAAAAAGTAAAAAATAACTTTAGCTTCAGAAGTCGGTGACCTTTATTTGATTGATTTAGTTTTTTTGTCACCGACTTCTGAAGCTAAAGTTATTTTTTACTTTTTTGTGTGAAGTCGGTTTTATTTTTTGCAAAAAAGTTTTTATTTTTCACTTTTTAGTGGTTCACATGTGCATACCCTTTCACAGCGTACCAGCGTGATTTTTTGTTATGAACTGGTGTAAACAATAGACAGATATGAGATTTCAGCAATCCCAGTAAGAGACACACATTTGCTACATTTAATGAGGAGTTCCGTTGCCTTTCTCCGAAGTTTTTCATCTAATCTTTACCAAATTTAAATGGGATCACTCCGAGAAAGTAGTCTTTCTAAAACTACCCAAATCGCTTCTGGTGTGCCTATAAAATTTGAAAAGTTCTCTCTATTTCTCCAGGATCCCATTATCAGGATCCTGACTTGATGATTATGGGACCTTCTGGGAAGTATACCCTTTCAAACAATTAAAAAACAAATTCGGTCCAGTCATCTTCGAGTAATCGGGGAACATTGAATTGAGAACCTTCTCCTTTTTGAAGTCGGTTAATAACGACGTTATGGTACGTGACCCAAATATCTGGATAGCCTTTAAAAGATTTGTCCGAGTATCGTTAATTTGCTCCTAAGAATTGAAGAGCTCCGTTCCTTTGTCATGGATCCTATAATCAGAACCTAACCAAATTCTCATCAAACTACCCTTGAAGTACCCTTGCCAATAAAATAAAAAAAAACAATGCATGTCAAGGTAATGGCTTATCCCCAATAAATGGAACTTAATACACCTAACTGTCGAAATCTGGGCATATTGTACACATCTGCGTACCCCCTCAGAGCATACAGGCGTAACGTTACGTCATGATGCTGTATAAACAATAAACATTCAAGCGATTGCAGCAGTTACTGCAGATTTGCCGTGTATTTTTGAAGAGTTCCATTGTATATCTCCGAAGATCCGGATCAGATCTTCAGTAAATTAAAATATAACCACACGGGAAGCACCAGCTTTCAAATTAAAAAAGAATCATCAAACTCGGTTCACCCAGTCGAAAGTACTGAGGTAACAAACACTGTCGAAATCTGGGTGTACTGTACACATCTGCGTACCCCCTCAGAGCATACAGGCGTGATATTACGTCATGATGTTGTATAAACAATAAACCTACAAGCGATAACAGCAATCACTGCAGATTTGCCGTACATTTTTGAGGAGTTCCATTGTATATCTCCGAAGACCAGCATCAGATCTTCAGCAAATTAAAATGGGACCACATGGGAAGCACCAGCTTTCAAATAAAAAAAGAATCATCAAAATCGGTTCACTCAGTCGAAAGTTATGAGGTAACAAACACAAAAAAAAAAAAAAAAAAAAAAAAAAAACATACAGACGAATTGATAACCTCCTCTTTTTGGAAGTCGGTTAAAAAATAGGTGCGCTCTGAGGAATACCTCGACATCTCAGGTAGAAAGTAAAAACTAATTGCCACGTGAGCGACTAATGAGAACAAAAACAATTGCCACAAGAAAACCGAACTTGAAAAATAGGCCGAGAAAACATTTCGGGAGAAAACGAACGAGATTCGGTTCTACATACATTGATCGACGCAACTTGGGGTAATCGAATATGAATAATTTATATTTTCACAAAAGTCCTGAGACGCGATTGAAAGAAAGGGGTTACTGTAATATTAGGACGTGACTTTTACAATATTTCTGAATTGTAAAGTGTTTTAACCCGACTTTAGATGGATTCGAAGAGGGTAGTGACATTGTAACGATGGTAATGCCAACGTTGGAATAGGAGCTTGTGGTTGAATAATAACAGCCGCTCGGGTCGATCTTTAGGTTAAGCCGTGCTCGTATGTGTTGGTATGTGGATGGGTGACCACACTTACATACCGAGTTTCCTTCGTGCCTCGGAAAGCACGTTAAGGTTGTCGCTATAGGTCCGGCTGTCATTTGTAAATCTTTGACAGTCGTTACAGGTAGTGTCAGTGGCCCAAAAGAGTCTGACAACCAGTCTTACCAAGGGTTATCGTATTGCCCAGTACTAACTGGTTTGTGGAGGTCACATAGGTAGTCGCTGCATGTAAAATCAGTATTTTACATGGAGCGACTACCTATCTGACCTCCGACCCCATTTGGTAAAAGGCTAGGCAGTAGATGATTATGATGATGATGGTTATGGCGGGCGAGGAAGGAACATGGATGGGTTTTAGTCAGTAAGAGTCTGACACTCCCTCCCGCTCCGCCCAGAGTGGGAGAAGTCATTTGATGATTTCCCATCCTAAAAAAAAAAAAAAAAAAAGTTGGTTCAAATCTCTTATTTAATTGATTCTTTGATCCCACAACCACATAATAACGATTAAAACTTCGTCCTCCATTTAAAGAAACAAATCCCTACAATTCTAAATAATATCTTGATCTAAAAATATCCGTGGCCATGGTAAAGTTTAATAGAGAGGCTATATAAGTTGTGTGTAGTATGTAGCACAAAGGGGCATGTAGCCCGTCAGCGAGTTCCCGAGCTATATTCTGAGACATACGGCGGTAGAGGATGGGAGACTGTGGAAAAAGACGACGGATACTAAACTGTTTGATGGGGTTGTAATGGGGAAGACCGTTAAAAGCTAATTGTAGATGGCGCCACCATAGCTGGTCTCAATCTGACCAATGAGGTCAAGGTATTTTAAAATATGAAATGACATTCCTTGATTTTCAACCAATGACGATGCTTGGAACCAGCTATGCTAGCGCCATTAGTTTCACAGTTTGCACGCCCATTAGTAAATATTGCGCGCGTCTTCGGTGTCTGTGGCATACTTACTATGTACCACTACCATTTGTTTTCGCCGCTCACCGCTAGCCACGCCTCACGCCGCACCGCAATCCGCGCTGCTCTTGGCTCTGGCCAGGCCCTTAGACAGACGAATACCTATAGCAGCAATAGTAACTTCCAAATTGCGGTAGTTATTTTAAGTCCCGTGTAATCGCGTCGACAGGAGTAATTTGACATTGATTTTATTGAACTTTTTCGGCATTTTGATGTGTCTGCATCTATCGTTGACCCGGCGAAGGCGATCTTGGATATAAGTACATATGCAACACGTGACCAGCGGGGCCTTCACAGATAAAAGCTAGCAATCGCATGTGTCGGTATGTCCCCCAGCACAAGGCTGGTAGTGCCGCGGGCGCCGCGCGCAACACTAAGCCTCGTTTAATAATGTGGACATTGGACTCTCATAAGTCGGTAACTCTGCCATCCGATCTAGACAATCGTAATTAGTTGTCCGATTTATGACATTGATCTAAGCCTGTATTGGTTATGTGTAAGGGTTTTTGTGTCTTGGTATTTTCTTTGCATCTAGCCTGAGATCTATCTTTCCGCTAAATAAATTATCTTTTCAGGTAACGTCACATAGTGAGTAGATGCGCGTGTCTGCTACTTAGGGTGACTGAGGTCGGTAAAATAACACGAATACTGTAGACAATATTACGCATTATATTAAAATTGTTACAAGCAAGATGTGCAAAAATTGTCAATGGTGGATTTTGATCGATATACGAAGATGCCGATGGCGCACGGAGTTCCCACGTTGTTCGCGCTGCTGTCCCTTGATTGGCTCACCAGCCATCGCGTCATCGCTGTGGTTGCATAGAGTGGATCGTTTAGTAAGTTGGTGTTTTAATTTGAAGAATTCCAAAGGATATCATACCACAGGGTCTGGTATTGTAAGAGAATCTCGAGTGACATCACCTGTAGACATAACATAAGTATAACGGACGTAGTACACTCTTTCCTTCAAAGTCTGAGCCTGAATGTTAGAATATCAGACACTGCCATCTCGTAGCTATTCTCTTTCTTACACGTATCTTATCGCGAGTATGTTCGTCACCATCAACATATGCTTAGCCTTTTCCCAATTACGTTGGAGCGACTGCCTATTTGATCTCCACAACCCAGTTAGCACTGGGTAATACGATACCCCTCGATAAGACTGCTCGTCAGAAATTCGGGCCGCTGACCACCATTAACAACTGTCAAAGTTCTACAAATAACTGCCGAGACCAACAGCTTAACATGCTTTCCGAAGCACGGAGGAAAGTCGGTATGTAGTGGGTGGTCATCAATTCACAGATCAACCTAAGCCAGTGTGCCCGTCATCAACATACAAAATTAGAAGTAACAGTTATTTCCATGTTACTGAGGTGCTCGTGGCTACATAATAACAGCTGCTGGGGCCGATCTTTAGGTTTAAACGTGCTTGCCTAGGTTGGTCTATGGATGTAAGACCACCCTTACATACCGGGTCTCCTCCGTGTCTCGGAACACACGCATGTTAAGCTGTTGGTCCCGGCTGTCATTTGTCCATCTTTGACAGTCGTTACAGGTAGTCAGTGGCTTAAAAAGTTTGACAACCATTCTTACCAAGTGGTATCGTATTACCCAGTATTAACTGGGTTGTGGAGGTCAGATAGGCAGTCGCTCCATGTAAAATACGGGTATTCAGCTGCATCCGGTTGGACTGGAAGCCGACCCCAACATAGTTGGGAAAAGGTGAGGCAGATGATGAGTGATTTCCATATTACTGTTTCTGCTTTCCATAAATAAACGTAGTGGTACTTTATTCTCCCCACACAAACTCTTTACCAAAGAGTTTGTATAAGTTAAAGTCATTTAAAACACAAGGCCATGTAAGTATTAAGTTACACAAATTCCCGACGTTGTCATTGTTAATTGGAAATGTATTCAAGTTGGATAGTTTTAGAATTCTGTTAGATACTAAGTAGTTTAGTTTTGAAGTCGATGTTGTTTAAAGTGTAATCAAAGAAGTTTGTGTAGCTGAAGCGGGGTTGCGCGGAATGTATAACAAATGGAAACCTCTTGGAATAGTAAGTTGTGAGGTTAAGCGGAGTTTTATTATGATAAGCTAAGCTGTATAGGTGTTGCGTGTAGCTGAAGTCATCTTTTTATTCATGTTACTTCACTACTTGAGAGCAGCGGTGGCCCAGTGGTGGCGGCGCCAACTTACGAACAATAAGTCGTGGGATCGAACCCAGGCAGGCGCATTACTTTGTATAATTTATTTCATCACCACTGCTCTCAAAAACGGTGAAGGAAAACATCGTGAGGAAACCGGCATGTCCTAGAACCAAAAATTCGAAGACATGTGACATCTACCAACCCGCACTGGACCCGCGTGGTGGATTTGTAGCCCATATGCAAAATACGCGCTTTGACGTGGAGTTGCGGACACCAGCCCGTTGTACAATACAATACAATACAATACAATACACTTCACTACTTACTTATACTCGTATTCACTGCTTCTTCGGCTGCCTCGTTTGTCTAGTCGTCGCAATCGTAATGGCTGAGCACGAAGTCCTGTGTTCGATTACCAGGTCGGGTCAATTGTTATTGGGTTTTTCCATCAGTAATTTCTCAGTAGCAGCACGGAAGCTGGATTTGTGCCCTGTTGATGGCAATAGGCTCGCCCCCTGGACTTAAACGTAACTGGCGAAATGTGGGTATACCATTAGGTATACCTTTGCCTAACCTTTTGGGGATTACGAAAAGAAAATGACTAATCGCAAGAATTAAACCTAAAGTTATCGCGTCCCAAGTTCAGCCGTGTACTTCTATAAAACTACTGATAAAAAACATTTAAATCTCTAATAAATTAAATTAACTCTCTTAAAAAAAGTCTCTTCAAAACCCGTCAAGGAAATTGCACGCACTGCACAATTCATCTAGCAAACCTCTAAATCAATAGAAATACATCTGTAGCAAGACCACGCGGACCGTTTACCGATCTAATATCGTAGTGTACCGTGCAGGCTCCAATAAAAAGTAATTAAAGTCACCAGCCAGCTCCAGGCAGATTTGTCTCCGCCGTATACACAGACATATGAAGAGTGGTCTATTGCAGTCGGGTTTTAGACTGACGCATAATGTTTTTTTTTGGTTGTGGATCGGTGCAAGCTTAGGGACAGTATATTCCAGGAACAGTAAATAGCTTGTTACACATTTTATATTTCGTTCCAGACTAAGGTGGTACGATCATGTTATGCGTAGAGGGTGATGACCATTTCGCGAAAAAAATGCGTTTAGCTATATAAATGAGAGGGAAGACATGCTAATGCTTGAATTTACGGATGATGCTTACTAGTGAAGTGAACGGAGCCGCAATATTAGGAAAGCCGACCCCGAATAACAGGAAGAGGCGAAGATACAGAAGAAGATGCTCCAGACAATATTACTATGATAGCTTTTAGAAGTACGAGGTGTAAATGCAAGAAAATCAGGATACCTACATGCCTCTGTCTGTTTCACATTGAGAGTGCAGTGTTGTGTCTAGATTTGTTTTTTTTTACCCTTTGAGATTATCATCCAAGCAGATATCTTGTCGTTTAATCAAGCTCAGCAATCAGGGCTCATTGTCCTACAGCGCTCGAAAGGAAAGAGAAAACTGAATTACAATCTGCAATAAAGCTTTGACTAAAAATACACAGAATTCTAAACTACAAGCAATAGAATACAAATAAACAATAGCAGGAACAGTACAGATACCGTATCTACCAGTTCACGCTCGTTGCGGCCCGGATTTGGCTGTGCGGCGCGAACTTCGGTCAAATCTGCCGATGGTTCCGGCAACTATTACCGAAGCGGATTGAATTCAGCCAAATTTATTCGGAAGCCAACGCGTTGCCCATTCATTTTTATTTACCCCGTTTTTTTCGGAAAGTTTCTGTTTAATTTTGGTTTTTTGGTTTATTTTTTATAATTTATTTTTTGTGGCTTGGTTGTTGGCGGAGCTGGTATTTATTCTAAGCTGTGGAGAAATTGTTGCACATTGTTGGTTTTTAGGGTTCCGTTGCCAAATGGCAAAAAACGGAACCCTTATAGATTCGTCATGTCTGTCTGTCTGTCTGTCCGTCCGTATGTCACAGCTACTTTTTTCCGAAACTATAAGAACTATGCTGTTGAAACTTGGTAAGTAGATGTATTCTGTGAACCGCATTAAGATTTTCACACAAAAATAGAAAAAATAAAAAACAATAAATTTAGGGGGTTCCCCATAAGTACATAGAACTGAAACTCAATTTTTTTTTTCATTAAACCCATACGTGTGGACCCCACACGTATGGGTTTAATCTATGGATAGGTCTTCGAAAATGATATTGCGGTTTCTAATATCATTTTTTTCTAAACTGAATAGTTTGCGCGAGAGACACTTCCAAAGTCGTAAAATGTGTGTCCCCCCCCTGTAACTTCTAAAATAAGAGAATGATAAAACTAAAAAAAACATGTGATGTACATTACCATGTCAACTACCACCGAAAATTGGTTTGAACGAGATCTAGTAAGTGTTTTTTTTTTAATACGTCATAAATCGTAAACCGCGATTTACCTTTCATTTACAACGAACTGCAAGAACTTTTATCTTACTGTGTTACTTGCTGTTACGGAACTCTTCATGGGCGAGTCCGACTCGCACTTGGCCGCTTTTGTTTGATACACTAAATATCAACCAATCATTTCATATGCTAGTAAACAAACATCTACGTACTATCGGAGATAACAATTGCTTTTCTGTTATTTAAATATTTGATTTCCAGATAGATATTCATTGTTTGCAACGGAGCTGGAACAATGTGATGACATGCAAGCAGCTTTCGATACAAACGGCGATGAAACGCCGTGTCTAGCGGCAACAATATTAGAAAAGAAAAACCAACAAAAAAATATTTTTTCAAATCGGTTGGCAAGCGACGAAGTTATGCGCGAATAAACAAAAAAAAAAAAATAGAAACATCCGAATTGAGAACCTCCTCTTTTTTTAGAAGTCGGTTAAAAATAGACAAAAACGAGATCGGACCGCGCACGCATCCTTCGTCGCCGTTTCACCGTTATTTTACTCATTCGTAATTCACTGTGCTAACATGTCGCGAAGATAATACAATTACTATACTACACGAGTTTTCTCTTTGATAATTTATCTCTTTGATAACTACTTATTTTCATTTTTACAGGTATCAAAAAGCCATCCAAAATGGCTGAGACTCAGTTTGGGTAAGTTTCGTTTCAAGCTACGATCACTTATGCTACTCTACCTTAATTACTACAAAAAAATAAAAATAATAATAATAATAAATAATATATTTAATATAATGCAACTCTTATTTACCAGACCACCAACTTACCCTATCTCCAAAACTCATGTTTCGTCACTGAACTAAAGAACAATACTTCTTTGAAATGCTGCCAAACACAGGCGTCGCTCTCAAGCGGTGGAGTCCAAACAAAAAACGTGGAGAAAGTTCCAAAGCCGCAGGTACATACTTCGGGAATATTCCAGAGTTGTTTTTTTGAAACCGCCCAAAAAGTCGAGCAACTCATTAGCCGAATGAGCGAAGGTTTCCGTTTTTAGTAACTTTGAGCCGCTTTTGGTTTGCAGTCTTACTAGTTGTTTTCAGTTAGTTGGTTCTGGAAGTGATAATTGGACGAGTTTTGCTGTAGTAGAATGTTCGTATTTTAAGGAGTTTATAGAGAGAGTTTACTAGCTGGACTAAGATCCATTTTCACTAGGAACGTGATATCTTAAATGAGAAAATCTCTATAATTTCTAAGATGAATTCGTCGATGAAAAGGCGTTGGTGAAAACCAGCCAAGGGCTTTTTGCTTTCCAAAGGAGAGGAAATGGCTTTTCCTGGAAAGGTTAAGGAGAGACCTACGCCGCGGATCCGACTAGGTACTACTAATATTTAAAAAAAATTGTATTACATACACAATTATACTTTATCCAAAAATATCTGTAAGCAAGAATAGAAAGTAAATTAATCTTAAGGTTGGTCTTTGAGAATGCTAGTAGCAAATAAAGACTATTTTATTTATTTTTAAAAACAATCCGTAAAAGTTGTAACAAGTTGTAACTTTTAAAAGCTTTTGTTATTATTATATGTAAGGTCAGCCTACCTAATACAGACATATTTTATGTTTTTTATTAACCTCTGCAATATTTCGCTTAAAATGCATCTTCTACTACAAAACTCTTCCGAGTACAATGAGTAGCCAACATCAGTAGGACCCCAACACAAAGTTCTGCCCTCAGTAGACCACAAGTGTAGCCCAAATATAGGCGCCCCTCTAAATTATTCATACTGTACGCACAAGCACGTGGCCTGAGTACTAATGCCTTGGAAATTACAAACTTTTTCACTAAAACCTCTTTTGTTTCGCAACCATTTCCGTTATTATTGCTAAGTGGTTTTGTTTTATGAACGAACAGATTATTATATTACTTGTTTTATGAGAGGCTTGATTAATGGTAACGGTTTATTAAATATTACTTGGGAGTTAGGGGTTCGACAAATTATGTTGGAAGATGTTTGACTATAAATTGGTTTGTCGACATCGTAATAATTCTTTGATCATTTCTTGAGAAGTAACTTTTTTTACTGCTATAGGTACACGTTGGAATGGGTCACCGCGAATTAATGTAATAAAAATCTGCTGTTTCCTGCAAAAGTGCACTACTATGGCTATTGCAGCTTTGCAGGAAACAGCAGTTTTATTTTTAATGGCAGATGAAAAAATCCATGTGGGCTTCAGATTTATGTACTGGAAACGTTTTAGCATCGGTTTCCAGTCCACCGTGTATAGCAAGCACAGCATTCTGGCATCAGTTTAAGATGTATTCAATGCTGGTACACAAGCTTACACTCTGTGAAAAAGAAGGGGTTATAATCTAACACGGTGGAACTTATGCTGTGTTCCATTATGTCTTCGAATCAATAGTTCTAGGAATATTTAGTTACTTACTGTTTAGATAGCATTTGTCATCACTTCCCTAGCTTTTGCCACATTACATTGGGATTGGCTTCTCGTCAAACCAGGTGCAGCCGACTTTGTACCCTTATTTTACATGGAGTGACTGTCAATCTGACCTCGACAACCAACCACCAACCAACTGGGTAATACGATACCCCTTGGTAAGACTGGTTGTCAGACTTTCCACTGACTAACTGTAACGACTTTCAAAAATCTCGAATTGACAGCCGGGACCAAGGGCTTAACGTTCTTTCCGAGGCACAGAGGAATCTCGGTAAGTAATGGGTGATCACCTGTCTATGGACCAACATAATAGGTAAGCCCGGCTTAACGTGAAGATCGACAATAGTGGCTGTTATTATCTATCCACGAGCTTTGGTGATGAAATAAATTACTCCAAGAAAACTGCCAGACACGTAAATTCTAATTCTTGTATTTCCAGCAATTTTGGTTATTCAAATAATGTTCAGTCCATACGAGTAATTAGAGCAAACACCGTCTTTCAACAATATCACAATCGTGTCTCTAAATTGATAAGATATAGAAACAGTCTGTATGTACAACACAGATGTAGGACCATTCGTCACAGCTGTGTTTCCTGAGGGCCAATCACATAAATATACACAATATAGTCCCTTACATTTGCTAGTAACAAGAGGAGGAATTAATTCGTCATTACATTTCAACAGTTGCTATGTGTTGAGTAGTTTTGTGTATTCTGTTGAAAACAGTTTCACATTTAAATAAGTGATATTCAATATTTCCGGAAGGTTTTCAGGTTGCAAAAATAAATTCTATGACAGAAATGTGTATTAAGCGTACTATAAAATACACTTCTATATATTATTTAGAAGTGTGTGTGTTTGTGAACATACACTGCTATATATATAGAAGTGTATTTTAAAGTACGCATAAAATACACATTTCAGTCATAGAATTTATTTTTGCAACCTGAAAACCTTCCGGAAATATTTGTTTTCACGACGTCTTACGATTACAAGTTTGAAATGTTGTGATAATAATATTGATTTATTTTCTTGTACCGTTGCATGCACCGATAAGCACAACATTTTAAGAATTATTCATCTCTATGTATGATACTGATAGTGCTTGCTGCAAAAAAAAAAACTAAAATGATAAAGGATAAAAAAATCAACGTTTTTACCTTAAAGTTCGTCGCGCGCTCATGTTGGGACGGCTATTTGATGTTCTTTTTGCACTCTGTATAACCGCAGCTTAGACGGGATTTTTATTTAATTTTGCCTTACATCTGTCACTTTTACTACTCAAGAGCCCATTCAGATTGTATCACCTGTTTATCTAAGCAGGTAAAAATTTTACATACCCATATACTTAGTAGTACTGTCAGCCGCACGCACGAGATAACAACTTGATACCGGCCTCGACTCAAGGGATAAGGTACAAGTCGGCAATAGTAAGGAAAGCAACGTGAGGAAATCGGCATATAACAGAACAAAAATTCGATGAAATGTTCGGTAGAATCGGCTCTTGTGGTTTCGGCCCCTTTTTCAAAAAGAGGGGACCTGTGTGCTATTAGTGTGACAAGCATAGGTCATGTTGGGCATCTCTTTCTGCGACGCGGTGAAAACACCGAAAAGCGGAGACGAACGAGACTACGGACATAGCAAAAGCTGTAACGAAAAATGGACGTGTAAACAGACTCTTCACAAAGCTGTCAACCAAGCATTCTGTACATATTAAGTAACTTTACGCAAAAAACATTGGTGGGAAAAAAACTCTCAATGTACTGCACTCAAAACATTGTACTGATGTATGGGTTGAATAGTATAGGGGTTGTGCAGGTGTTGAAAGGAAAAATCTTTAGTTAAAAAGGCGTAATTAAGAAAAAAACTTGTGGTATAGTTGGAACTTTGACCCCCAATGTCTCCACTAGAAGGTTCCCAGGTATGGCCTAGAACAAAAAAATATCCCAAAAACAGGAAGAACAAGTGCTTTTTGGTTTCGTTAAGAGACTTTTTACACCCTTTATATACCGTAGAGTAGATGGAAGATGGAGCCCATGGACGGGACAGAGGAATATGGGAAGACAACCGACTAGGTGGCCAGATGATTAAAGTGGGAAAAAAAGTAGATACATTGAAGAGACACTCAGCATTGGGTGGACAAAGGTTGAAGAAGCATTGTGTGGTACGGATATAATGCCGTAAGTACTTTAAGTAAACCTTGCTGATGTTCTTCAGAATGGGCAGGTTCGTAGTATGACCAACCAGATGCATGAATGATTCGAGGCGGTCCGAGTATGTAAATCCTTACATACTCGGACCGCCTGACGCAGCGTTCAGTAGTTTCCTACCCATTAGGAAAAAAGCGCGATTTTATGTATACGTGGTACAGCAGTAAAGTTGGTTTTTGCAGTAGAAGTGTGTCTAGTGTCGTGAGGCTGACTTTACCTTCGTTTTGCGGGCATGTTCTCGTAAAGTGCAGTTTTATGACGCGCCCAGCAGTAAAGTTGAACCTTTTGCGTTAAGTGCATCTCGCGTAGTTAACGACCGCACATATTTTGATACATAGTCAGGTGGGTCGCCATTTATATGGTAACTTTGTCTATAAAGTTTACTAGTTCTTTTCTGTCATTTATTCATGACAGTTTTTAATATTTTATTTGAGTCAGTGGTCATAAACTTTTTCAGATGTTTCTCCCCTCTTCATTGAAGTTTCACCTACTATGTCTACCTAAGTTTATGATTGCTTATTAAAGAGTATTCACTCTCTGTCACCCAACAACACAATTTACGACCATCAATCATCTCTTACTAAGATATGGGTCTTTGTCGTATTGTCCCCAAATATCTAGCTACCTTCACCGATCTTTATTTCGATCACAATCGTGTTGTGCATGTTTCTCCTAAATAAAGAAATATAATGGTGACATTGTGCCGTTCATCACATCTAAGGTTCGATAACCAGGTCGGGCAAAGCGTTATTGGAATTTTCTATCAGGAACTTGTCAGTAACAACCACGGGGTTTGTATTTGTGCCAGGTTCAAGGCAATTGGGTCGCCCCTTGTGGATATAATTATTAGGTATCTCTTGGGGGTCTCTGCCTGATGGGGTTGACCGGCTTGATAATCATTATTTACCTGTACTGGATAGATATTATTATAATATCTCTTTACTTTGCATCATTTAGATTTATTAAAATCTAAAGCTTTAAGAAAATAAACACTTACGAGAGACAAGCGTTAAATTTTGTCTAGTTTCCTGCAGTCACAACATGCCTTGGCGAGGCCATTAAACCAGCGAGCCTCTCAAGAGAGCTTTATGTGCCGTTTATGTGGCCGCGCCGTGCCCGCCTGTGCTTCTTTTATTTTTTATTTACACTTAGCAACTGTCACAGTTGGACTACTTTTTGGCAGAAGCCAGTTGGAAGGAGTCGGTCAAGCCAGTAAAAAATATGTAGGTACTAAAATAGATTCATATTGGTTTGTATGTCTAAATACGATTGGTTTGATTGGTTTAAGATGATAAGAAGTAACTTTAATTCCATCAATGGAACAGCAGCAGCATCCTACTGTGTCAGTGAAAGAAAATAAGAAAAAAAAGGGGCCAAGTGCGAATCGGACTCGCCCATGAAGGGTTCCGTAGCAGATTGAATGAAGGTAAATTGCTGTTTACGATTTATGACGTATTAAAAAAAAACTTCTTACTAGATCTCGTTCAAACCAATTTTCGGTGGAAGTTTACATGGTAATGTACATCATATATTTTTTTTTAGTTTTTTCATTCTCTTATTTTAGAAGTTACAGGGGAGGGGGACCTATTTTGCCACTTTGGAAGTATCTCTCGCGCAAACTATTCAGTTTTAAAAAAAATGATGTTAGAAACCTCAATATCATTTTTGAAGACCTATCCATAGATACCCCACACGTATGGGTTTGACGAAAAAGAAATTTTTGACTTTCAGGTCCAAGTATGGGGAACCCCAAAATTTTTTGTTTTTTTTTTTTCTATTTTTGTGTGAAAATCTTAATGCGGTTCACAGAATACATCTACTTACCAAGTTTCAACAGCATAGTTCTTATAGTTTCGGAAAAAAGTGGCTGTGACATATGGACGGACAGACAGACAGACAGACCGACAGACAGACAGACAGACACACATGACGAATCTATAAGGGTTCCGTTTTTGCCATTTGGCTCCGGAACCCTAAAAAGACATCACACATCTGTCGCAGAGATATGACGTGCATGAAAACAACAAAAACCATGCAAGTCATACAACGATAAATTATAACACGAAATTCAAACAAAAAAATAGCTTATCACGTTTACCCATATTCTTGTAATTTCAATTCCATATTTTCCGACTGCAGATAATATATGAGGCCTCATAATCTCCTTCCAGTCTCTATTTTGGGGCTACTGAAGACCAGTACATCATCATCATCATAATATTAAGCCTTTTAATGTTCCCACAGCTGGGACACATACTTGCTCTCTAATAATCCACCACACGGATTTATATAAAGGGTGTAAAACACCTCTTCACGAAGCCGAAAGGCCCTTGTTCTCCCCATCATTGCGATTATTTTTTTGTTCCACACTATACCTGGGAACCTTCTAGTTACGGAGATATGGGGTGTAAAGTTACAACTTTATGACAAGTTTTTTTTTTAATAGAAGTTATTTTTGTAAGTTTTTCACTTTTAACACCTCCACGATCCCCGCGGGTACTATTCAATCCATCCATCAGCACAATGTTTTGAGTGCGTTACATTGAGTTCTACCACAAAACATGATATATAACCTCAAAAACAAAAGTTGTTTCCCAGCAATAATTTTGCGTAACGTTACTTAATTTGGTGTACAGAATGCTTGGTTAACGGCTTTGTGATGAGGTAGTTTACACCCTGTATATACCATACCCTTTAAATAAAAACACTTTCAGAGAATCCTCCACTGAAAGTTTCATAATCAGCAGTAAGTTTTCACAGGCAGATAAGAGCAAGTTCTTATTTGGTCGATCGGTTTCCAAGTGGCATTATATTCAGGTGCACCTAGATGCATACTAAATCTTATGAATCAAATTGGAATGCTGCCAAATCTGTCCAAATTACATCTCTGGAACGCCTCTAGTCAAAGACAAACTTATTCGTAGACACCTCAAGGGTTTCGCTTTGCTCTCTGGCAAGAATAACTAACTTGGGAGAGTTTTAAGAAGGATTCTTAGTTAAACTGTTATTTTTTTTTATAAAAGGAAATAAAGAAAAATAAAGTAGTAAATGATGTCGTGACGTCTGACAGGGACACCAAATAAGAAAGACAAGGGTATGACGATGATGATGGCTTTCTTATAAATGATTTTTGAGTAGTGTATAATTATCACTTGCTTCGGTGAAGGAAACCATCGTGAGGAAATTAAATCGGAGGTAAAGTCATGTCAGAGGCCCCAGGATAACTAACCTCAACAACAACAACTCACCTCACGATAAAGAAAGAAATAATCATTAATACAGCCGATGAAATAATGTGGTGACACTAAAGAAAGGAAGCGCCATCTTTTTACTCACAGTTAGGGGCTGTCAAATGCTTTTTTCACGACTTCAAGAAGTCACGTGATAGTGTGATTTTTATGACTTTCGGTGCTACTTCTGGTTCTCGATGTAGAGGAGAATGTGAATTGATTTGCTCTTCATTGGTATAAAAAAGCTCTCTGACTTCAAATCTGCTCAAGACCGCATTTATGCTACACGGTACTTTTAGATAAATTATGAATTCGCTCCAAACAGCGAAATAAATCTCATCAATGTTAAAGAAAAACATTTATTGTGGTAGTAATACTTATATCTTTACTAACATAAACCTTCGTGGTTAAACAATCAATTCTGCTTAACGTAGTAGTTATTTTCAAGATTTGTTTTGTTCACTTTTCCTAAGATTGGGGTAAATGCTGCATTTTGAATTAATCATTTTGTAATGGACATCGTTTCTTGTGAGTTTGTTTCTAAAACCACTAGTAGCCTTGCCATCGTGACAGAGTCATACGGCGACTTTACGAGCTCCGACAGTGATAAGAATTGTTAATTTTATAGAGACAGCGCCGACGTGTGCATCAAATTCAATGTCTTCTGCTAAAGTTCGGTTTAAATGCACGAGATATGGTGGGGAGATGAATCTTTGACGATGTTAGGTTCCCTTGTTTCGGCCGTATGTTTTGGTGGTGTCGTGAGAGATATGGATACATTTTGTTGGTTCTGTTTTGTGTTAACTTTGTGTTGGCTCTCAAAACTAGTACCAAAATAAAGTTTCTTGAACTTTAATGCGGTCAACATTTTTCCCAATATTATTTAAGTTTTATTAATAGTAACAGAGTTTGCAGCTTTATCACCTTATCAATCATACTGTCATTTAAAATAGGTATGAAAAAGTCTATAATGCTCTCCTGGGACACGGCCTCCTCTCAATGAGAAGGAATGGGGTATAACCTACCACGCGGGCCCCGTGCGTGTTGGTAGATGTCACATGTCTTCAAATTTTTGGTTCTAGGACATGCCGGTTTCCTCACGATGTTTTCGTTCACCGTTTTGAGAGCAGTAGTGATGAAAGAAGTGGAGTGGTGTTAAAAAAACAATTGTTTCATGCATTTCAATGTGTTGTACTTTTGCATGAAACAACTGATTTTGTTTCTATCTGTTCTTCTTCGTCGTTTCCTCACTACTGAGGATCGCCTCCGCGACCGAGGTATTCCTCAGAGCCCACCTATTTCTAAGCGCAACTAAATCATTCCTCGGAGCGAAAAAATTGAATTTTAAAATATTATATGTTTATTTCTCAGAGCGCAACCATGATTATAAACAGAGAATTTTTTTGAGCGCAACAATTCCTTTGAGCGCAACCATTAGTTGCGCTTAGATGGTTGCGCTTAGAAATAGGTGCGCTCTGAGGAATACCTCTCCACATATTAAACGAGTCCAAGCCATCGATCTCCTGTAAAGAAAACTACATGAAAGGTCATTACAAGTTTTTGCGACGGAAAATTTACGTCAAATCATATGATACACAATCTTTGGTAAAAGTTTTACTCGATATTCATGAAAACATTTAGACAGTTTGAAATATTTTAGAACAAGGTTGCAACCTATTTTTTTTACGGTTGGGAAATCATTAAATAACTTCTCCGACTCTAGGCGGAGAGGTCGTGCCAGACTTTTACTGACTAAAACCCATTCAGGTTCCTTCCTCGCCCTTTATGTGCCAGGGGGTATCTCTTTCGAACAGTCTCGCAGCCCCGGCAGGCTTCGGCCCTTGTGGGCCCCTTCAATGTGCTGCCATCTTTTTGAGGTGCGCGTGGAACACAAACGTAACATACTATTCCAGGCTTGTTTATTTCACGTGCATGTAACGGGACTGAGATGAATGTGTCCTATGAATGTAACTAACATGCTACCAATTTGTCAGATTGCGATTGATTAGTAAATGGTTGCGTATTGAATAGAGCTGTGGTAATCCTGTAGTGCTGGCCATAGGTTTTTGGTAGGTATACCAGCAATATGTCTTTAATCAACATGCTTGGAAGAGTTTCTATGATGCATCTTTTATTTATTGTAATTTTATTACTTATAATTATAAATTATACTGTAAAACTTTACCGATCTATGGTCTAAATTAAATAAATATACTTGTATAGTAGAGGTATCGTATTACCTAGTAATAACTGGGTTTTGGAGGTCAGATAGGCAGTCGATCCATGTAAAATACTGGTATTCAGCTGCATCCGGTTAGACTGGAAGCCGCATCCCGTAACATAATTGGGAAAAGGCTAGGCAGATGATGAGAGTTGTCGATTCGAGAAGATGAAGAATCGGAATCGGATCGGTGAATCAACGGTGAACCATTTTAGTCTCCGAATGTAATTTTAGCCGCTTAGGTATCTTAATCATCTTAATCAAGGAAAGAGACATTTTCCATTTAATTTCCAAGCAATTTACAGCAACACATATCTTCGCCTCCACTATGAGCATCTAATAAATTAGTGCGACACCTCACAAAGCGCATTACACCTACACGGTGCCTTGTTGCGGTGTGTTGCCGTGCTCAACCTGAGTACGCACTCACCGGATTAAGTGCTCTCCGTGCCTCTTAATCGATCGGCCGTATTGTGCTGCGATGATGTTCGCGGAATTCGGTTAGAGACATGTTGTACATATGTAATGCGAGGAAATGTTGTCGCTGGGGTCGGGAGGATGTGTCGAGCTATGATTATTCTTGGTCTGGATTTATAATGTTTTACTTTACTGTTTTTAAGTTATGAACAAAAGTTTGTAGGACGTTTCCACTGCTGGGACACAGGCCTATGAGGCCTATATATAAGGCCTACTGATATAAGGAGTGGACAGTTATAAACCACCACATTTTGGTCGGATTTTTTATTTCCTCACGAATGTTTTCTTTTTACCGTATGGAGAGCAAAAGTGACAAAATAATTTACGCGAAGTGCCTGTATGGGTCTGAATCCACGAAACATAATTATATCGGGGCCGTTAGCATTGTACCACGAATGCTCAACAGCTAATTTGTAGTCATTTAAGATAACAAAATCTCGCTATTCCATGGCCATATTCGTAGATCTGTTAAAGTTAATAAATAAGACAAACTTAGCCATTCATTACTCAATCAATAAAATGACGAGAAGTTAGTGTAGATGCCACAATGCACAAACATTGGAACCGGGACAGAATACTGAGAACACCTCAAAACTTTGCGACGCTCCGCTTCGGTAATAATCGCTGGGTTATAGGGCTGACAAAAGGTCAGGGAGATGCAGCAAAATTATGAGTTTAGTTTGTAAGCATCGTAGTATCTGGCTGAGTTTTAAAAAGAGTCAGATTTATTGAAGCTCGAATATTTTGACGAATAATGAAGCAATCCACTAGGTGAACCGATGACCTGGTGAAGGTTGTGAGGTCAATGCAGCAACATACGGGGGAGGCCTATGTCCAGCAGTGGACGTTTTTCGACTGAAATGATGATGATGATGATGATGAAGCAAATCAGCACACCTTATACAGATTGCATACTGGAAGCAGTTTTTAAGTTTTTTTTTAAGAACGGTAAAAGAAGGAGTATTCTAAGTAAACATACCGACAAACGGATGCAGACACACACAAATCAGACAATGTGTATATCAGTGTCCGGAGTTCACAGCTAGGTAAGTAAATAAATAAAATATATCGCTGGACACTAACACACAGCGCCACCTAGTGCCACACTAAGCAAAGCTTGTGTCGTGGACACTAGATAGTTGATATACAACATATATACTTTTTTGTTTGTAAATACATACTTATTATACATATAAACATCCATGACTCGGAAACAAATGTCCATGCTCATCACACAAACATTTCCTCCTACCGGGATTCGAACCCAGGACCCTAAGAACGTAAGGCAGCGTCACTACCTCTACGCCAATCGGGTCGTCGTAAACGTCGCGTCAAACAGATGCAGACACACACACAGTAGACAATGTGTCTATCAGTGTCCAGAGTCCACAAAATATCCGTCCAGGTTTGGCTAAACCACATAAACAAAATGGACAAACCACACAAGCCAGTGTCGACCCTACCACCTTTACGAACAAAACAATTGACACTACCAACAAAACTCTCGCTATTGGTGAGAAAAATGTATGACTTTTGTTCTTCCAGATAGTTCTCGTGTTACTTATTGCTATAGATTTTGTACCAACCGGTAAATCGGTACTTTCAATCTAAAGTTGAAAAGAAAATGAAAACTATAGTAATGGCTGATAGTGAGACTTATAAGAAATGGCCGCCATTTCGCGGTTTGGTGTTGCAATTAAGTGTTATTGGGTGCAATTAAATTTGTTGCACGAGTTAAATACGTTATTGGCGCCTTTAATTTAGTTGCTACCAAAAAAAATATTGTTTATGAAGGTTTGATATGTCATTGAGATGAAAATATGACCGGCCACGTGAGTTATAAATGTTTTATTATTTCCAAACTATTAATTATTTAAAAGTGGACTAAACATAACATAACGCCTATTCATCCGAAGGTAAAAACAGAGATATTGTGTTCCTACAGTCACATTTAGATGGTAAAGCGGGTGTGTCTATTCCCATCAACGAAGAACAAATTAAAACTCCGGGCTGTTCCTAAAAAAAAACAGATTAAGTCCGAGAACTGATGTGTTCGAAAAAAATGCGTGGGAACTTAAAACGAGTTTATTGTAAATATAATTAAAATACAGGCAAGAGGCGCACCGTTTCACGTAGCAATTAATCAAAGAAGAAAAAAAATAACACTCTAGCAACTGTTGCAAGCTTGTAACTAAAATTATTACTATTTACATTGACACTTTAAAAATAACTATATATGTTTAGATAGTCTTAAACATATGAACAGTCCCAATCTAGGAATCGAACCCACGACTTTGTGCACAGCAGTAGTGCTTGCGGCCACTAAACAAACGAAGTGATTAGAGTCTGCAAAAAATATTATCGGTATTATTAAGATGAAACACGAGTGGTGCTAACATAAACGCTAAATATTAGGTTTATATTCGATCTTTGCAAAAGGTTGATGGCAGTAGCCAAATAGCAATTTATGCAAGCAATTTGAACTACAAGCTATACTCAATATATTATTACTGTGTGTAGTTTCAAAGCGGTATCTATGCTCCTTAGGTCAGAACTATCTTCTGTTATACTACTAGTAAAGTTACTTACAAAGATATATATGGGAAGACCTCAAACTGAGTGTCTCAAATTTAATGAATTATAATTATAATTTAATTCGTAATTGTCTTTACAAGCACATAATGCGAGGAATGATCACATGCAATGTGTTTCAAGTAGATTAACATCAAAACTAGTACTTAATTAATGTAGCACAGAATTTTCTCAAAGTGATAAAGAATATAAAATGAAATAAAACATAAAATTCCACGTTTCCGCAAAAAGGATGTAGCTGCACTGCAAGTCAAGTCATACATCCGTCCACTGCCGCTGCCAACCGTGTACTGGCGCCCCGCGCACCGAGAGGGGATATTTATACGCGGCGCAGTTTAGCGCCCGCAAGCAAAGCGATCTACAACTGCGACCCGCGCGCCACCACACGTTTTATTTAGCAACTACATTTTGTAAATACATATTAGGAAATCCACTACGTGTACCTATGTATTTAGCTTTAAGACCTGTACATATTTCTGTTTAATTTAAGCTATCCTAGTCTTGATTATACCTAAGTTCATAACTACATCTGGAGTATCATTTACACTACCTAAGCGCTACAGTGGTGACCCCGACGTGATTGTGATTTTGTGAAGACCTCCAGATCAAGTATTCACCATGCCTAACGAAGGAGAACCAGAAGTATCAGGTGTGTCGACGTCGCTGCGCATTCCACCATTCTGGCGTGACAGAATACGCTTGTGGTTTGTGCAATTCGAAGCCATCATGTCTCCACAGAAGAAGGGTGATCAAGCCATGTACGAGCTCGTTATCGGACACCTTGAGAGGCGAGACCTGGATGAAATAGCGGACATCATTCTCCATCCACCGGAAAACCAAAGGTATGCCGCACTGAAGAGTCGGTTGTTCCAAGTCTACGAAGAATCTGAACAGCGGCAAGTACAAAGATTGCTGTCTGAGATGGAACTCGGCGACATGAAGCCATCGCAGCTGCTACGTCGAATGAAGAACCTCGCCGCGGACAACATCTCCGACTCAGCGCTGCGAATCATGTGGACCAACCACTTGCCGCAATCCGTTCGAGCAGTCCTCGCTGTCAGCGATAATATCGCTAAGAAATCAGACATCCACGAGCTGGCGGTGATGGCTGACAAGATCCTCGAGCAGACGCAACCATACGGCACCGTCGCGGCAGTTAGCTCCACTCCCACCACCTCGCATGCATCTACGTCACTGGAAGAGAAGATCGACGCTCTCACACGAGAAATTGCTGAGTTGAAGGCAAAACAATCGCAACAACACAGCTATAGACGCAGATCATTTAACAGGCGACACTCACGATCGCGTTCGTCGAGCCGGGCCAATCACGATCGCGCGCGTAACGACCAATCAGCGATCTGTTTTTACCATCGCAAGTTCGGCAAGGAAGCGAGAAGGTGCACGCGGCCGTGCAGCTACACAGACAGCAGCGCCCGCTCGGAAAACTAACACCTGCGTTGGCCGAGGCGGGAACCGGCGCAAGCAACTCATCTTACCGCCTATTTATCACAGACCAAAACTCACGTTTATCTTTCTTGATTGATACTGGCG
This sequence comes from Xestia ashworthii, assembly GCA_950022955.1. NCBI lineage: Eukaryota > Metazoa > Arthropoda > Insecta > Lepidoptera > Noctuidae > Xestia > Xestia ashworthii. Next base: position 22,507,706 of record OX465558.1, on the reverse strand, counting down.
CCAACGTATCCGTGATACCGAAGAGAAAAGGCGGGAACGCAACACCAACCGATTTTTGTTTATATGCTGCGAACAACACAGTGATTCCAACGTATGGTGAGAAGACACTACAACTGGATCTCAACCTACGTAGACCTTACACGTGGAAGTTCATCATTGCCGCAGTCAGCAAGCCCATCATTGGCGCCGATTTTTTAACGCATCATCAACTTCTTGTCGACGTAGCCGGCCGATGTCTCGTCGACAAAGTTACCAATCTCACCGCCAGAGCACCAGTCACCTACTCCGCCGAGCCTACTGTAAGAAGCATCGATGTTGATCAGCCTTATCACCGGCTACTCAGCAAGTACCCCGACATCCTTCGACCGTCATGTATGAAGGACACCCCAAAACACCGTGTGGAGCACCACATCGAAACTACCGGCCCACCAGTGTATAGCAAGACCAGACCATTACCACCACATCGATACCTGCCCGTGAAGAAGGAGTTCGAGACGATGCTGCAGCAAGGAATATGTCGCCCCAGCAAAAGTCCATGGTCCAGCCCGTTACACGTCGTACCAAAGAGAAACGGTGACATTCGCGTATGTGGCGACTACCGCAGACTCAATGACGTCACCAAACCAGACCGCTATCCAGTACCACGACTCAAGGATTTCACCTACCTACTACACGGCAAGAAGATATTTACTACGCTTGACCTGAATTGTGCGTATCAACAGCTGCCTGTATATGAACCGGACATCGAGAAGACCGCCATCACCACTCCATTCGGTCTATACGAATTCCCTCGAATGTGTCCAGGACTCAGAAACGCCGGACAGACATTCCAACGGTTCATTAATGAAGTACTCATCGGGTTAGATTACGCATTCCCATTCATTGATGACGTCATCGTAGCATCAGAGAATGAAGCTTGCCACATCGAAGACTTACAAAAGGTGCTACGTAGATTAGACGACTATGGAATAACAATAAATCCATCGAAATGCGTCTTCAGCAAAGAAAATGTCAAGTTCCTGGGCTACGAAGTGTCAAGTAACGGAATCAAGCCACCACAAGAGAAAATCACTGCAATCACTGCCTACCCCCAACCAGTGACAATTCACGACTTACGTCGATTCATCGGAATGGTAAACTTTTATCGCGACAGCATTCCAAATGCCGCACACATACAAGCACCACTCAACGCGTACCTGCATAATTCGAAGAAACGTGACAAAACCAAAATCGAGTGGAACACAGAAGCTTTACAAGCATTCGAGTTGTGCAAAGCCGGCATACAAAACGCAGCTTTGCTCGCTCATCCATCCCCATCACCGAACGACGCCATCTCCCTAATGTGTGACGCATCGAATACCTGCGCAGGAGCCGTACTACAACAACTTGTAAACAAGAAATGGATACCACTGGGCTATTTCTCAAAAAAGTTCTCCGACACACAACAGCGATACAGTACATTCGACAGAGAATTACTATCCATCTACATGGCGATCAAACACTTCAGGAAAATGTTCGAAGGAAGAGAACTCATTGTTTACACCGACCACAAGCCGCTGACCTACGCTATTCGCAAGCCGCCGTCAGACAACGACACACAAAGACGCACTCGCCAGTTGTTGTTCATCAGCGAGTTCACTACGGACATTCGTCATGTGAGCGGAGTAAACAATGTTGTCGCCGACGCACTCTCACGCATCGAAACCGTCGACCTACCATCGCCAATTAACTACGATGACGTATCTCAAGCACAAGAAAGGGACAGCGATATACCCAACTTATTGAAACAAACAAATATTCAGCTCAAGAAAATCGTCATGCCCGCTTCAAACAAGCCAATATTCTGCGAAACGTCTACGTCACACGTTCGACCGTACCTACCAACTGACTATCGTCGCATCGCATTCAACGCCGTGCACAATCCAAGTCATCCCGGGTTACGAACTACACGCAAGCTCATGCAACAACGCTATTTCTGGCCCGCAATGAACACCGACATCGGCAATTGGGCGAAAACGTGCATATCTTGCCAACGCTCGAAAGTTCTACGTCACAACCACAGTGAAGTTGCAGCGTTCCCACCAAGCGAACGATTCCAGCACGTACACATCGACATCGTTGGTCCGCTACCCACTTCATCGTCTGGACATCGGTACCTGTTGACAATGATCGACCGCTGCACACGATGGCCCGAAGCAGTACCTTTACGGGAAATCACTGCCGAAGTCGTCGCCAAAAAGCTGTATGAAACGTGGATATCTCGCTACGGGTGCCCTACAAGAATAACGACTGACCAAGGACGACAGTTCGAAAGCAGTCTATTCCGAGACCTCGCACAACTACTGGGAGTCGAACGAACCCGTACCACTGCCTACCACCCGCAGAGCAACGGCATTGTCGAACGCTGGCATCGAACACTGAAGACCGCACTTATGACTCGCCTACAAAATAGCAACACATGGATCGCCGAGCTACCTACAGTGCTAATGGGATTACGAGCCGCCGTGCGTACAGACACCGACACCAGCGCCGCGCAGCTCACCTACGGCCAAGCATTGCGACTGCCTGGGGATTTCATAGCACCATCACCAGCAGCGAAGTCAATGGATCACAACTTCGTCGATCAACTACATGACGTCATCTCGAAGTTAACACCAACATACAAATCGCATTCCAACAAGCGATGTATGTTCGTGCACAATGATCTACAAACATGTAGCCACGTGTTGCTACGCGACGACACCGTCCGCAAGCCGCTACAACAGCCATACAAAGGTCCGTACAAGGTCATCGAGCGCAACGAAAAGTTCTTCACCATCCAACTACCAGGAAGATCCAGCACAATATCGATCGACAGACTCAAGCCGGCATACACTATCAGCACTGAAGAACACGACCACACGAGTAGTGAGACACCCCAATCAGCTGCAGCTACCAGCGAAGATAACACCAGCCTACTCCCGGCCAACACCAACGAGCACCGCACCAGATCCGGGCGATTAGTGAAGATGCCTGTACGTTTTCACTAGGGGGGGAGTACTGTAGCTGCACTGCAAGTCAAGTCATACATCCGTCCACTGCCGCTGCCAACCGTGTACTGGCGCCCCGCGCACCGAGAGGGGATATTTATACGCGGCGCAGTTTAGCGCCCGCAAGCAAAGCGATCTACAACTGCGACCCGCGCGCCACCACACGTTTTATTTAGCAACTACATTTTGTAAATACATATTAGGAAATCCACTACGTGTACCTATGTATTTAGCTTTAAGACCTGTACATATTTCTGTTTAATTTAAGCTATCCTAGTCTTGATTATACCTAAGTTCATAACTACATCTGGAGTATCATTTACACTACCTAAGCGCTACAAGGATTTTTGCAACATTTTAAACGGTGCAGATTTTAATTCACGCGGAAATCCGCATGTATGCAAAAAGGCGACGCGGAATCCGGGCCCTGTGTACGGGGCGAACGGACGAACGAATGATTAAATTTTCACGTGTGTATCGGAGCTTCACTAGTGAGAGATCTTTCATTTAAAAAATGATGTTGTGCTGTTTTTCTTTTTATTTAAAACTAGCTAACCCACGCAACTTTGTCTGCGTCACATAAAAGAGATAATGACCTTTGTTTGACTGATTTAATTTTTATCACCGACTTCGGAAGCTAAAGTTATCTTTCAATTTTCTGTGTGAAGTCGGTTTAATTTTTCGCAAAATAGTGTTTTATTTTTCGTCTTTTTAGTGGTTCACATGTGCTTACTCTTTCACAGCGTACCGGTGCGGCGGCGTGATTTTTTGTTATGAACTGGTGTAAAGAATAGACAGACATACGATTTCAGCAATCCCAGTACATTTGATATCATTTATTGAGGAGTTCCGTTACCTATCTCTGAAGTTCTTTGTCAAATCTGTACCAAATCGAAACGGAATCACTCCGAGAAAATACTCTTTACTAAAACTACCCAAATCACATCATGTGTGCCTATAAAATTTGAAGAGTTCTCTCTATTTTTCCAGGATCCCATCATCAGTATCCTGACTTGATGATTATGGAACCACCTGCGAAGCAGAATACCCTTTCAAACAATAAAAAAAAAAAAACAAAATCGGTCGAATGAATGCATCGATGAACATTAAATCTACATTTAACAGTACTACCACAGTTCCTGTCACAAGACATAAAAACTATGAAAGTACTGTAGTTGCCCATTCCCTAGAATAGATCACTATGGAGAAGAACGGGCAAGAAACGCCATGGACACTCTTTTAAATCATAATGTTGTTACAAAATCTTGGTTACATCATTCATGTTGAGATGATATATTATGATTGTGATAACAATCAAATTAAAAAATAAAACAATTCATTAAATTAAGCCATGGCAACTGACAGCACCCATTCACGAACATCACGTATGGATCAGCACCATTCAACTCAATCATATTGAAGGGAACCGAATATACAATGCAAGGATAGTTATACCATCTTCAGCAGGTACAACAATACCATGTAACCAAACCAATACCATTTATGCGCCCCTGTCCTTGTGGCGCAGGACCAGCATTGAGCCAAGCATTTTTATCAGCGGTATAATCGCTCAACTTGTAATATGCTTGCTTAAATAGAGTGCGTTTAATGCATGTTTTAAATTTCGTCTCATTCAGTTCAAGAATACTTTGTGGAATTTTATTATCGCATCTCAAACAGGGTACTGTGATGAAAGATGAGTCTACTTTAGCGAGTCTAAGGCCTGGCTGAACTAATTGGTCCCTATTTCTAGTACTGTAGTTATGTCTGTCACCTCTTTTACCAAAGAGATACATTTTTTTTCTGACGTACATTATGTTTTCGTTGACGCGATTACAGTAACAGTACAGTAAAGTCATACCTCTTTTCAAATCCGGGGACAGTAAAGATACTAACAATTATAGACCTGTATCCGTGTTGCCAGTTTTTAGCAAGGTTTTCGAAAAAGTAATGCTTGATCAAATGCTCTATCATTTTAACACCAACAAAATCTTACATGATCAACAGTATGGTTTCACCAAGGGACGTTGTACAACTGACGCCGGTGTAACCTTATTAAAGCACATATTTACTGCGTGGGAAGAGTCCCAAGATGCCATAGGAATTTTTTGTGACCTCTCCAAAGCGTTTGATTGCGTAAATCACGACACATTACTTTTGAAACTTGAGCATTACGGACTGGGTAAACTTGCACTTAGTTTGGTAAGATCATATTTGAATGATAGACAACAACATGTTCAGATAAATGGTGTTAATTCACAGGGTTTAAAAATAAAAATGGGGGTTCCACAAGGCTCAATATTGGGTCCTTTCCTCTTTCTAGTATATATAAATGATCTACCCTATTTATTGAAAAACCAACCTCAAAATATGGTGTTGTTTGCTGATGACACTTCCTTAATTTTTAAGATAAACAGACGGGCACAAAATTTAGATGACGTGAATAATGCCCTACTTCAGGTCCAAAATTGGTTCACAGCAAACAATTTGGTATTAAATGAAAAAAAAACCAAATGCATAAGATTTGCTTTACCGAATGTTAAGGGTAGTGATTGTGATATATTATTGAATAATGAGAAACTTGAATTCGTAGATAAAACGGTTTTCCTGGGGCTTACGCTTGATTCAAGGCTACAATGGGGTTCTTATTTAACATCTCTTGCGGGGCGGCTAAGTTCAGCAGCATATGCCATTAGAAAAATCCGTCAATTTACTGATGTAGATACCGCTAGACTGGTCTATTTTAGTTACTTCCATAGTATAATGTCTTACGGTATTTTGCTATGGGGACGGGCTGCAGATATTGAGTCTATATTTATTCTGCAGAAAAGAGCCATCAGAGCTATATATAATCTTCGTAGGCGCGATTCTCTAAGGGAACTGTTTAAGGATATTGGCATTATGACGGTACATTGTCAATACATTTACGAAAACATAATGTACGTTAGAAAAAATTTGCATCTTTTTGGTAAAAGAGGTGACAGACATAATTACAGTACTAGAAATAGGGACCAATTAGTTCAGCCAGGCTTTAGACTCGCTAAAGTAGACTCATCTTTCATGGGGTACTGTTTGAGATGCTATAATAAAATTCCACAAAGTATTCTTGAACTGAATGAGACGAAATTTAAAACATGCATTAAACGCACACTATGTAAAAAAGCATATTACAAGTTGAGCGATTATATCGCTGATAAAAATGCTTGGCTTAATGCTGGTCCTGCTCCACATGGACAGGGGCGCAAAAATTGATAGCATTAAATGATATAGTTGGAGCTGCTGAAGATTGTACTTAACTATCTTTGCATTGTATAGATTCAATGTTAGTATTATATAATCGCATAGCCCATATTGTGTGAGTACTATGTACTAGTAAGCTATCATTCACTGGAAACCTACGGCAGTTCTTGACTTGAATGTGCCCTGGCGGTTGAGAGTATGTCATGCTCACTCAAATGTCTCGCTGATGGTGGCGCGTGTGTCGGACCATTTAGTTCCCTTCAAAATGGTTGAGCTGAATGGTGCTGATCCATGCGTCATGTGCGTGAACGGGCGCTGTCAGTTGTGACTGGTCATCTCTTAGTCGCCATGGTTTATTTGAATTAATTATTTTGTTTTGAGTTGTATTTTGTTTTGCTATGGACACTTTTAACGTGCATATCTTGCTACATTGTTCTCACATAATATACCATCTCAACATGAATGATGTAACCAAGATTTTGTAACAATATTTTGATTTAAAAGAGTGTCCATGGAGTTTCTTGCCCGTTCTTCTCCATAGAGATCTACGCTAGGGAATGGGCAACTACAGTACTTTCACAGTTTTTATGTCTTGTGACTGGGACTGTAGCTACATTAATTAATGTTCATTTTTGTTTCGACAATTCAAAAGTGCCTGTAACTGGCCTACTTGAAATAAATGCTTTGATTTGATTTGATTTGATTTGATGTATTGACTATGTACCGTCATGATGCCAATATCCTTAAACAGTTCCCTTAGAGAGAATCGCGCCTACGAAGATTATATATGGCTCTGATGGCTCTTTTTTGCAGAATAAATATAGACTAAATATCAGCAGACCGTCCAAGGAGGAGCTCGTGGCTAGTGGATGGGTGACCACCCTTACAAACCGTGTTTCCTCCGTGCCTCGGAAAGCACGTTATGCTGTTGGTCCCGGCTGTCATTTGTCCATTTTTGACAGTCGTTACAGGTAGTCAGTAGCCCAAAAAGTCTGACACCAGTCTTATCAAGTGGTATCGTATTTCCCAGTATCAACTGGGTTGTGGAGGTCAGATAGGCAGTCGCTCCATGTAAAATACTGGCATTCAGCTGCATCCGGTTAGACTGGAAGCCGACCCCAACATAGTTGGGAAAAGGCTAGGCAGATGATGATGATCTGCAGCCCGTCCCCATAGCAAAATGTCATTAGACATTATACTATGGAAGTAACTTAAATAGACCAGTCTAGGGGTATCTAGATCAGTAAATTGACGATTTTTTCTAATTTGCTACTGAAATTAGCCGCCCCGCAAGAGATTTTAAATGAGAACCCCATTGTAGGCTTGAATCAAGCGTAATCCCCAGGGAAACCGTTTTATCTACGAATTCAAGCTTCTCATTATTCAATATTATATCACATTCACTACTTTTAACATTCGGTGAAATAGTAGATTGTATCATAAGGGAGCAAAATAATATTTTTACGGCGAGGGCGCTTTTTTGAATCCAGAGCGAAGTGAGGGATTCTAGAGTAGAATCCCGAGCGTAGCGAGGGATTCTTTAGTAGAATCCTGAACGTAGCGAGGGATTCAAAGTACGTCGCCCGAGCCAAAAATATATTTTGCGCCCGAGTGATACACTCTACTTTTCATCACCCACTATGAGAAAATAAAAGGCGCCTCATATTTTATTGTAATATTGATATTTAATGAAACAGAGTAACAACTAAATTGAAATTAAGTAGTATCTAATAATAAAACAACTAAAAACTTATATTTACATTTGAGACATTTTCACAATTTTGAAAATTAATTGTTACAGTTTTATTAGGAATAGAGATTGTTGTAGATTTAATTTTATTCTGCGTGTTTGAAATAATGTCAGAATGTGGCTCATTTTGAGGAAAATGTGACGGTGAATCTCTTTGTTTGGATGTAGATGGGCGCGGCGACAGTGGCATGGATGGATTAACTGAAGGTTGCAATTTAATGTTTTCCACGATGCGTTCACATGTTTTCGCCTTGTTCTCAATGGAATCTTCTATATATCCCTCTGCTACAGCACTCGACTTCCATCCTCCATGTCGCTTGAGAACAGTTAAGTCCGCTCCAGAATCTGCCAACAGGGTAGCAGAAGTGCGACGAAAACAATGTCCTGTATATAGCTTGATATCTGGTAACTTCAAATAAGTAGCGATTTCTTGTGGCATGTAAGAAATTTTATTTTTTCCCATAACTTGTTTGAAGCACTTGCCATTTTGATAACGGATGAAAAACCGATTGGTCTTTATATCAGCAGGACGCAGGTCCAGGTATTTCTGTACAATAGTTTTGTATTCTCCTCGGATTACGAAGGATCGGTCAATTTTTGTTTTTGTGTCTGTCAGCTTTACTAACAGTAAATTATCCGAGTGATTTTCGACATCATCAACAGTTATTTTTAAAAGTTCATTGCCACGACAAGCTCCATGTACTCCGAAAATTAAAGCCACCTGTAACAAAACCGAATGTGAATAAGACAAGTACCTATCTATCGAAGTACAGGTTACAATAAAATGCGCATTTTAAAACACTGGTTATACTTTACTAATCCACCATATATACATACATAGTTACTTACTTTTACGGCAAGAAAGATGTTGTCGGGTGCCTCATTAAGGAAAGTCTCCACGTTTTTGACTGAGAACACTTTGGATTTTTTAGGTTTAAATCCATCAGACATCCTCTTCAGATACGCTATTAATTTCGAATATGTGTCCAGTTTTACGTCGTTATTAGAACTGACTGTTGATTTTAGCATTGAGTAGGTACTCCAAAGTGTGGAAGGTTGTTTAGTTTTGGCTAAGTACTGGAAGTAGGCCAAAAACACAGATTCTGAAAAATTCTTGGCGCCTCTTGAATTTCTCCATTCAATAAAATTACCATAAGCTTTCATATATTTCTCCCGGGATTTTGCAGGTAGTAGATTATCCATCACATTTCTTGCGTCAGTTCTAATACTATCAGGAGTTAATTCTATACTTTCACTGTCACTTGAAGAACTCATTTTTCAAAACAAAATCATGAATTTCTATCAATCCGTGAAAATTGACGAAAACGCGGGCTATAGTTCGCGCGTTTTTAATTTTATTTCTTTTTTTTTTGTATTCAGCCGGCGCGCGGCGCTACTATGGGCCGTCGCACCAGCCAGTCTTTATTCAAACAATATTTGCGTTCGATTTCTTGGGCGCTGAACACAAGATGTTCCAAATTCAAAAAGTGCGCGGCAAAGATAATTGCGGCGCACTTATAAAGAGGATTAAAAACTCATTACTGCCCGCTAAAAGTTTCTTATAGAAAACACCACCTTTGGGTGCACTTAAAGGCGAACCAAGTCGTCTTTTTCGAATAGATGGGATGAAAAAAATCTTATGCATTTGGATTTTTTTTTTATCTAATACCAAATTGTTTGCTGTGAACCAATTTTGGCCCTTGTCTATTTACCTTAAAAATAAGGGCAGCGTACTAAGCAAGGCTTGTGTCGTGGACACCAGATAGTTGATATACTACATTTTATATCCTTTTTTTGTTCGTAAATACATACTTATTATACATATAAACATCCATGACTCGGAAACAAATGTCAATGCACATCACACAAACATTTGCTCTTACCGGATTTCGAACCCAGGACCCTAAGAATGTAAGGCAGCCTCACTTCCACTACGCCATTCGGGACAACGCGTCGAACTAGCTCCCCGTACATAATATTGCTCGAAGCGTTACCATAGCTCGGAACTAATTAAAGAGTCTTATTAAGATTTAATAGGGTATTCTTTGCGCCGTAAATAATGAGCAAAACAAGGCAATATTCTCTACGGAAGATAAATGTTTTATTTATATTTTATGGCTTAATTAGCATGAAAATATGGATAGCGAAATAATTTTAATGTTTCTTTCCGCGTTGAGTCTTCCCAAGTGTATCTGGTTGGGTGGGCTTTCTTTTTTGACTATTATTTTTGTTTTTCATAAGTGATTTTTTTCAGACTACTCCACTTCAAGGGACATCGTTTTCTTGATGTTTTTTTTATCAATTGTGATTATTTTTGTTTCTAATAAAACAGATGTCAGTTAATTGTTAAACGCCCATACAATTCTACACTTGAAATGTAAAATAAACGGTGTGAAAAACCTCTTAACTTAGCCGAAAGACAATTGTTCTCCCCATCATTGCGATAATTTTTTTGGTCTTTCCAACTTTTTAACAAGTTTGTTTTTAAATACAAGTTTTTTTACTTGTAACACCTCCACAACCTCCGCATTATTCAAAAAATCCATCAGCACAATGTTTTGAGTGCGTTACATTTAGTTCTACAACAAAACATGGTTTTTACCCAAAAAAAAGTCGTTTCCCTGCAATAATTTTAATTAGTTACTTAGTTTGATGTACAGAATTCTTGGCTGACGGCTTCGTGATGAGTCTGTTTATACTCTGTATACAGGGTGGAAACGGTTAACGGGGCAGTAAGTGAAGCTATTTTAGGCCGGTCATTTGCCATCGTCTTAGTGATCACTGTTCGTAATCATCACAGACTGTTGTGACAGGATTCCCACGTCCTCATACCGCCACCAAACTACCGAAATTTCGCCGGTGGGATCGTAAGCGAGGTCGAATCATTGGTACAGAAATAACTGAGTGAGCCCTTTGGTGGGAAACATTCGACCCCTGGGCCCGGCGGCGGCCCGCAACCACAGGAATCCGAGCCCTCGCTCCCCGCCTCAACCGATTATGGACGTGAGGTGGTTGAACCTGTTCCAGTTTGTATGGGACCCCCGGAGCGCCAACGACGGGAGCCAGTAATCCCTCATCCAGCCCGACGAACCTCTTCAACTCCTTATAGGAAGCTAGGCTCCAAACACCCCGCCAAGAGACAGTGCAGGAGGTCGAGTGGACGCTCTCTTTACAAGGTAGTCCTAGTCTGTCCGCAACCTTCTCAACGAGCTCCACGTGATTCCCGTATTTATTACGTTTCTCACGATGAAGCTCGTCGAGGGGTCGCTGACCCGAGACCACCTGCGCATCCACAATCACCCCCACACCATTCCTCGAGGCGATTATGTCGGGCTTTCTGAGGCCCAAAACGGTCTTGATATGTGGTTCCTTCACCACAGTCCACCCTTTGTCCATCATGGCAGAGCTGACGACGTTTGCAATGCAATTATGGCGTTCAATACGGCCGCCGTGCGTTCTGTGACACTGTTGGATGGTGTGTGCCGTCGTTTCCCTGACCGTGCAACCTGCACGACAGTTCAACTCCGACTCCACACCAATCGTGCGCCCCCGTGTATTGCGAACTCGCGACGGGAGCGCGTTGATATGAGTGTGCACAAACTGCACGAAGTCCCGGCCCGTGTGCTGCATGCTCCGTTCCCGCATCCACTTGGTGGACGCAGGTACCCGCGGATACTCCCTCAACTCGAAGCTATCCACGGCAGCATGCAGGGCTTCACGCCAATACATCGCGGTCGTACGCTCCCCAGACTTGGGATTTTCCGTAGTGAATTTAAGGAGTTGCTTGTCGGCCCACGCGAGCTTCCTTCGGATCCTCTCGGATCTGGCAGCGGCTTTGGCCACTGGCCTTGGAGCATGCGTTTTTCATACAAACGTAATACCAAAATAATATGAAAATCAAACATATTCTTAAGGTAGTGAGGATATATGTCGATTCTAATATGTTTGATTTTCATATTATTTTGGTATTACGTTTGTATGAAAGTCGCATGCTCCGCAGGCCTGTTAACCGTTGCAGCTACATGAAAATAGTCTTAGGAAACTATCCGTAATTAAAACAATCCGTAATAAAAACTATGGATAGTTTCCTAAGATCATTTTCATGTAGCTGCAACGGTTAAGGTAGCTCCCCTTACTGCCCTTACCGTTTCCACCCTGTATACCTGATTATAAGTTCATGTGGCTTAGAAAAGGTAACAGACGAAATCAGTTACAACACATCAAACAATATCTGACAATATGACAGCCATATAATAAACACCAAATAATCACCATAAATCCTATGAATACTAAATCATCCTCAAAAATATTCGCCACATAACGAAAAGCTACTCCATTTCCATTTGTTTGTGACAGTCCATGTAAAAAACTAGTATATTTTAAAGCATGCATTTCAAAGGGCTAGGAGCGTGCGAGTAAATTCAAATTACCTTGACAAATAGCCTTTCGGTTTTACATAAAAAGCAGATCCACCGGACGGGGCGCTTCGTACAAAAGGCTAGGATATAAACGAAAATAGTGGAATAGAATATTATATGAAGGGGGTATTTGTAGAGAGGTCTAATGGCAGTGTTTTATTGGTCGGTTCGAATACGAAACTCAAACTCGAAGCATTTATTTAAATTAAACCGTTACAGGCACTTTTCCCAGTCACGAGGTATAATAACTTGAAAAGTACTGTAGTTATCCATTCAATGTGTAGATGTCTATGGAGAAGAATAGGCCGCACACGTTCAAATCTAATACCTATACAGCATGTATAAGAAAGGCGTGATACAGACCATTTAAATAAAAAAAAAAACATTCTTTCGCGATGTTGGTTCCGGCTGACTATTGTAGATTTTTGACAGTCCTCAAGGAGCCAGCATCATCATCATCAGCCTATTAATGTTCCCACTTTTGGGACACAGGCCTCCTCTCTATGAGAGGGAATGGGCTACAATCCACCACGCGGGCACGGAGATTGCTAGTTGTCACGTCATGTCTTCGAATTCTTTGGTTCTAGGACATGCCGGTTTTCTCACGATGTTTTCCTTTACCGTTTTGAAAGCAGTGGTGATGAAATAAATTACTTACACAAAGTAATGCGCCTGTCTTGGTTCGAACCCACGAATACTGGTCGCATGTCGGGACCGCCACCACTGTCACACGCCACGAAAGTCTGACATCCAGTTTTACCAAAGGGTATTGTATTACCCAGTACTAAGCAGTGTTCTGTACGTATTTAATCATTTGAATTGATAGAATTTAGTCGCCAATCCAATATTTTATTAAGGTTTAATCTCTTCTGATAAATGTTACAATATTTATAAAGCAAATAATTTGCTGTCGTAAATTATACTATAATCATTTAGATAAATATAGCAAAAAAAACCTTTAAAATTTTAAAATATGTTCTTGACAGCAATTGTACCTAACTGTTTCTACCCATGTTTTACTAACGAATTTACCTCTACGAATCTGCATTAATTTACAAAAAAATAACTCAAACAAACAGCGCAGAATATACCTAATTCATAAACATACATTTTATTTCAAAATGAAATACAAAACTTGTGATTTGCATACTCGCACGACTATTCAATTCGCATATTCATGCTAAATCTGTCTCCACTGAAACAAATTTAAAAATATTGCTCCAACATACTGCTCGCTTTTGCGTATGGACGAGTGCATCTAATTTTCTATATTGAAGTCATTCGTCTACTGGGCTAGTTATAAGAACTAGACTCACAGTCTAACTGGCATTGATAAAAACGTATAAGCACACTAATAATATGTATAAAGGCGAAAGTTTGTATGTGTGTTTGCTTGTTACTCTTTCACGCATAATCTACTGAACGGATTTCGATGAAATTTAGCATAATGATAGTTTTTGACCTGTATTAACACATAAGTATGATCCTGTGGGGCAATTATCGAACTCCACGCTGTCGAAACCGCGGGCATATACTAATCTTTAATATGGGAAGGTAGTTTCACAGCTTACCTTGTAGTTTGTAAGCTTTTCAATCCTAAAACCACTGTCTGCCTTTTGTTTTCTTTTAAATGGGCACCACTCTAATGGGCTTGTCAACTGAAAAAAAAAATCCGTCAGATAGATTGTAAAAAAATATTTGACCCGTATTTTTCTTTTGTTACGTGAACCAAAATTGACGGATATACGACGCTTTCAAAATTCTCAATACCTCACGCTGCGGTATAATTTTTAGTGCGTTTTGACGTCCGAAGCCCCCACTCTCGGGTTTTGATGCGTTTTATCTTTGTCAATATTCACTAATTTACAAAAACAAAAAATACGTGTACATTATTTTCTTATACTCTAACTAATGGCTTATATGGACTTGCAATTTAATGATGGTGGAAACTAGCCTCGTAGTCTTTATGTAACTTTCCAATGTACTGTGTGCGTTCATATAAACATACCGTTCTATCGGTATATTTTATGTTTAATAATTAAGGAACGGCAAATAAACATTAAGAACCCACTGACAACCTGCTTGAAAACGTAACAGTACAAAATCTCAACAAATCCTAGATAACGACGGGGCAATTTTAACACAAAAATACAAGTGCAATTTGAGCGGCCATAAAGCGAGGCCCCAGTAGAGAACGTCTTAATAGTTAGCTGGCAAGCTTTGTTATTCCCGACACCGGAATGTGAATCTGTGTGGAGTGTGCGGTCGTAATCTGGAACATACTGTCCTGTAATTGCGATCCTAATTGTCCCAGCCTCCCCTTCCCCATCTTTATTCTGTCCTCCTTGTTATACTTCGTATTGCCGTTTGTTCGCCGCCGTCCGGCCTGACCGCTCTTGTTTCGTATTGTGCGGGCCTACGGTTGCAGAAATTGATGCCTTGATTATAGTCAGGCCTTTGGGCTATTGTTGTGGGGTTCGTCATGGTTCGACGTGTTGTTCTACTAACTGTCAGTAGTGGGTTTGATTGAAGATGTGCATGACGTGTATGCTGTGGCCGTGGTTCTCTATATTTCGGTAATGGACTAATATTCACCTTACAATCTATTGATCGTTGGTGGAGATTCTGCGTTTCCGAGGTCGGGCGAATTGAAATTAGGTTTTTCTATCAGTATTTTTTTTATTAACAGCCACGAGGTCTGGATCGTTGGCTGGTTGATGGCAATAAGCTCGCTCCCAATTACAAGGGACTTAAACTTAACTGGAGTAATGTATGTTTGCTATTATTAGATACACTTCTGTCTAATACCGTTTTGGTTATCATCTGCCTAGCCTTTTCCCAACTATGTTGGGGTCGGCTTCCAGTCTAACCGGATGCAGCTGAATACCAGTATTTTACATGGAGCGACTGCCTAACTGACCTCCACAACCCAGTTAGTACTGGATAATACGATACCCCTTGGTAAGACAGGTTGTCAACTTTTTGGGCTACTGACTACCTGTAACGACTGTCAAAAATCTACAAATGACAACCGGGACCAATACCTTAACGTGCTTTCCGAGGCATGGAGGAAAATCAGTACTACCCATCCACAGACCAACCTAGGCAAGCACAGCTTAACCTAAAGATCGACCCGAGCGTCAGTTATTATTTAGCCTTGAGCTTCTTTAACACCATTCTGGTATTATTAGAAATCAGAACGCATTTTTAAATAATATTATTCTGCACGAACCACACTTTACGAAGCCAACCCACAAATCTCAACACACATTTGGCTGAACAACCTCAATAAAAAGATTACAGATGCAATCTCGGCAGAGCAAGCAAGCGGAACAGTTGTATCTGGTCCAGTATGTGCCATCTGTTGGCAGGCCTGGCTGGGTAGGCCTGCCGCCAAGCACGATACATTCCGCTAATGGCTAGATTACAAATCGTTGCGTTCACTCAGCCGACCGGCGCCGGCGCGCGGCGGTTTAATACAGTGTGAGCACAGACCAAAAGCCGGATTGTGGATGTATAAGTTTGAGAGATAGTTTTCGGGTTATATTTCGGTTGCCCATTTCCCTGTGTAAGGTTAATTCATGAACTGTTAGCGAAAAGTTAAACAATCGCGTCAAACCGATTCGGTTGGGGTCCACAGATGAAGCGTTGAGCTGAAGAATGATTACACTTATTTGCCGTAGTAAGTAAATCTATTTTTTATAAAAATAAAGGGTGTAAAATACTCTTATCGAAACCGAAAGGCACCTTCTAGTCACGGAGATAACAGAGTTCAAAATTTCATCTTTTTCACAACTTTCCAGAAAAACAGTTATAAGTTTAATTTAAATGCCTCCATGACCTCTGTATTACTTAATGCATTCATCAGCAATTTTTTGAGTGCGTTACATTGAGTCCTATCGAAAACGTAATGCTCGAAAAACGTTTCCGAGCATTATTTTTAGGTAGATTTCCTTTTTTTGAAAAAAAAAAAATCTACTGGTCTCTCACCTACGGGGATATATATGAATACGTATGTATATGGGTGACAAGCAAAATTTAGCCACACTCTACAGGTCGCAATTATGAACCGATTGCTTTCAAACTTGGCCAAAAAATCGAAACGGTCAAAACTTAGGCTAAGTTCGTGAATGGGCGGAATTCGTCCATGGGGGGCGGCGGGGGGGCGGTTTTTCTAAAATCAGTTTTTTGGCCATAACTTTTTTCCTATGGAAAATTTTTGAACCGTTTCTCATTTTTATCATTCTGAGTACGAATACGGACATCGTTAAATTAAAACGTTTTTGATGCAACCCCTAAATTGGGGAGGGGTTGAAAATTCCAATTTTTTTGCGAAAAAAAATCATATCTCCGAAACAGTAAACATTTTGAGCAAATTGTTTATTTTACAATTGTTACCTTCAAAGTTTAGCGATAAAACTTATAGTTTTCGAAATAAAAAATTATAACTAAACATTTGAGGGCGTTTCCATGCTAAACTCTTATGAGAGAATTTAAAAAGGGTAAACTTTCCATAACAGGACAACGATTTTGAAATCATATTTTTTTTTGTAGATTGTACACATAGTACAACTCTTGATACAAATTTTCAATAGTCGGACGCTCCATCACCTTCTTCGAAATCTACCTCCTCCTGCGGCTTGCCGGAGGGATTTTTGCATAGAGTTTACTATTAGTTTGACGTACAGAATGCTTGGTTAACACCTGGTATACCTAAGATCTAAGACCAAACTACGTGGTTTTTGGTTCGGTTTAGCTACAGACTAGATACTTCGACATCTCTATTAGAACTTTAGATCCCGCGAGATCAAAAGTTGTTCCAATGAATTTCTTAGTGGTTGACCGTTCTGAAGATACAAATACTATCCTTTATTATACCGCTTGGTAGACTGATTCATATTCGCAGAATGACGTCACTTAGAAGTCAGTTCTTCATAAAAATTCAAACTACCTACACCTCTTTTATGACACTGAATCATGGTTTATTTATTTCGTCTTCGCCGGATCGTCTCGCCATGCAAATGTCTACGCTCAATGAAATTGCAGTCTGAAGTAATATGGAAGACATTCTGCATAGTGCATTGAGTTTAATTGTAAATAGTTGATAAGAAAAGCTTCAATTTCTATAATCTTCTTTTATGAATTCTTTGGAGTCCCGCTATCATCCACTTCAGTGTAATTTATCTCATTCCTATATTTTTCTATTAATATTCACTGTCGGTTCTTTGGTCTCCCTCTTCTTTCTTCTTTTACAAGCTATTTTTAACCGAATGATTGAAATATATTTAGATCTCCTTATTCCACATTATAGGGTTGTTATTAGTATTTTAAAATAAATAACAATTGGTTCAGCCTATTCTTCGCCGTATTAATCTAGGCTTTTGCTCTCTAAATTACCTGACAAGTACCTGAAATGCATTGTTATAGATTCTTAGAATTTTAATGCAGAATACTCACTCGTTTTCTTTCGTATTGCAGTACTTTTGATTTTGGTTCGCTAAAAACCTCTGTATATCTTTTTTTTCACAAAAACCTAGCAAATAACTAAGCTCAGTGAGCTACCAGTTTCAAGTTAAAAGCATTTTGTGCTGTTGCATCGTGATTGATGCAAACGAATTAAGTTACATGCTGCTTTAACTTAGGGGAACTTGACTAATGGAATTAGCTTGCTTGTTTAATTTCGTTTTATAGTATCGCTTACAAAATTTTGTTTGCAAAGGGTTGGTGTAAACAGTAATTTTAAAAGCTTTTATATTATTAACATCCATTGAGTTTTTGATGATACGAGCAATATTAGTTTCTCAGCTCAACGACCACTACTTGTAATTCGTAGGTTTAAATATACAAGAACTCCGTGACCACCATTGCCCGAAAATATTGTGAGGTAACCAGCATGTCCAAAAATGCCAAGACATGAGACATCCTCCACGAATCCGCTAAGTAAATAACGGCTTATTCTCACCGAGAGGTCGAGAAGAGAGGCTTGTATCACAGCAGTGCAAACATTATAAACAAATTGTGTAATTATGTAGTTACAGAATAACAATCGCCAAAATCATCAATACAACCCTCCAACATCACAAAGTTCGAGGAACGACTTTGACCTTGAAAAATTCTTAAAAAAAAAAATTATGAACTTGGAAGGTTGTATTAATGATTCTGATGATTAAAATTCTGTAACTACACATGTCTTACAGTTGCGAACGACATTTTCATCAACATACGACCTAGCACTGGCCTGCAAATTGCAAAAAAACGTAAGGAAATTTGAATTTCGCGGGCTACCCTGGAGCAACAGCCTTAAGTACATCATGACGTACGGTGCTGAGACGTGGACACTCACACAGGAGGCTGTGTGCTTTCTTAGAGTAGCAGGAGTGGAGTGTTCCATGCTCGTAAACAAACTAAAGACCGACTTCCAAAGGTCGAAACTCGGAGACGTACGGTATTCGATATTGAAAACCGCGTTTTTGAACTCAAACAAAGATGGGCAGGACACCTTGCAAGGCGCGGTGATGTCAGGTAGAGCTGAGGTCGAGTGGCGTCCAAAGAATGGAAAGAGAAGTGTTGGTCGTCCGGCAGCTTGAAAGGCAGAGGACTTTGTTGATGTTGTATGTAAACTTGATAACTTTAATTAAGAAAGAAAGAAATAAATGCTTATTTGTCCCTGTCACTAGGTAGGTATTTAAAAGGCCCCTATTTAATATGCATAGCCTTATTTAAAGGGCTTTTAATATTCTAAATAGCGCGCTCTGTTAGTATTCTTAATTACTTTGCAAAAAAAAGTAAGTGAACTTTTTAATATTTATGCTGTAAGTCTTCATCAAACAGAATTTATTATGAAATTAATTAACATATTTTTGTAAAAGTAGCAGTTCGATAATGCTTCTGATGTTGAAAAACTTTCGCGGGATAGGTTTGGTTAATATTTTAGGTGCCATTTGGTATGGCTTACCCGAAAGTCTGACAACTAGAGTAAAACCACGGGATTTCATACTACCTAGTTATTGGGTTGTGGAGGTCAGATAGGCAGACGACTGACCCATGTCTAATACTAGTATTTAGCAGAATTAGGTTAGACTGGAAGTCGACATCGACGTAATTGGAAACAAAAAGCTAGGAGCTAACGCAAGATATATCCACCACGATAAATCGTCACCTGTGATTTATAGTGGTGGATATATCTTGCGTTAAACTATGTAGTATGTGATGATTTGAGAGTTGTTAAAAATCAGACCTCACGCATTAACTGTAAGTACGCAGGAATTTCAAGTAGTTTCAAGTTAGAAGACAGCGTCCTGTATTTCCTTACAGGTTGAGTTTATATTTGTATGTTTATAAAATTTAAATAAAACAAAACAACTAACTTCGTTCAATTCTATTTGATATCCTTGTAGAGGCACGATGATAAATGGAGTAGACCTATTTCACATGGTAATAGTTTTTCAAGAGCAAGGTAAAGAATGACACTATAAATGCCGTTTACTCCGTCAATGGACGCAGTCAAGTGAAATCAAATATTGGGCTTTTCTATTTATCCTGAGAGTGTTTGATGCTTTTACCTTTTAGGTCTTTGCTAGCCAATTTCAAGGTTTTATTTGTGTTCAGTATAGTGTCTGTTTTAATTCAGCCTGTAATACTTTCTCTCTCTTCTCTTTCTTCTTCTACCCTTGGTCACTCAATGCTAAGTACAGGTCTCTTCCAAATCTCTACACTTTTGATGGTTTTGTGTTTGTGTTGTGCTATCCAGTTTCTTCCGGCCACTTTAAGGGGCCGGCGGAGCAAGCGTCGTTCATACAAACGTAATACTAAAATAAATTGGGAATCAAACATATTCTTAAGATAGAGTGTATTTATTTCGATTTACAGAATAGTGTGTGTCTATGCGAATTTATAATCTATGGCTAACCGATGTCTATGGTTGGTCTCTCTTGTACTGATCGATATAAGATAAAACGTGTACTCTGATGTTAATGCAAATTAAATGATTATCAACAAGTATCCCAATGTTTCAACGTCCCTATCTAAATAAAAACTCATTACAACGCAACTAAATGGAGTTTCATACATGGTGACAGCGCGATCTCAAAAGAATCCACAAAGTTGTGTAACGCAAACCTAAAGAAGAAAGAAATTTCAAGATGGAGAACGCCGACCTGTTAGCAAATTTGCAACAACAAGTCACACAACAAATGCAGTTGATCGTGGAGTTAACAAATAAACTCGAAAATGTCAGACCCACTCCGCAACCGCAAATAGATTGGACTCTAATGCAATTTTACAACGGCATGTCGACCCCACCGCCATCACAATTTTCATTCAAAGGTTTAGATTGGACAGCATGGATAACAAGGTTCGAACAATATCGCGACACAACGAAACTAAAAGCATTGCCACAAGAAACTCAAGTAAAATCACTTTTATACACAATGGGTAACAAAGCCAACGATATCTTTCAATCTTTCAAGTTGTCGGAGGATGATGCAAAAAACTATAACATTGTCAAAAATAAATTTGATTGCTATTACGTGGCGAGGAAGACAAAAACTTATGCTAGAGCTCGTTTTAATCAACGAACACAAGGACCAGAAGAAACAGCGGATGATTTCATAACTGATTTGCACACCCTTGCCAAACAGTGTGAATATGGCGCATTAGAAGACGAATTAATAAGAGACCGTATCGTAGCTGGTATGAAAGACACTCAACTGTCGAAATTAATTCAAAATCTTGATTCCGAGCCGAGTCTAGAAGTTGTAATAAACAAAGTCGCTGCTGAAATCGTAGACGCCAACATTGAATCACTGAAGCAAACAAACACATCAGCACCAGAAATCAATTATGTAGACAAGAGAGCGAGAATAAAACCTGCAAAACCTGAAACAAGTAACAGTATGAAGTACAATAATACTTGTAGAAAATGTGGTAAGCAACCGAAACACAAATTTAGTGACTGTGAAGCAGCGAAATCAACATGCAAAGGATGCGGAATAAAAGGTCATTGGATAGCAGTATGTAAGAAGTCTAAAAACATTAATGAATTGGAGCCAGATCTCACTATCGACACTATTAATACAATCAGCGTTCCCAGATGTCTACCAAGATTCGCAAACATACTTATCAATGGCAAATGCATTCGCTTCAAAGTTGACACCGGAGCGTCTGAAACAGTCATCAGTCCAGAACTCCAAAAAGAGCTTCAACTTCCTGAACCTAAATCGGCAAAAGAAAAGTTATATGGACCCTGTAACATAATTCTGCCAGGAAGAGGTATATGCAAGGATATAGCACTCAAATGGGAAAATAAGAAGAGGACTACTAACATTTACGTTCTAGAAGGTCAAAAAACACCATTATTGGGCTTACCAGAATGTGAAGCATTTGGTATGATTAAATTTCATGAAGAAGTTCATCAGATTATATCTACAAAACTACCTGAGGATGAGTACACAACACTATTTCAAGGAATTGGTGCAATGAAGGACAAATACCGTATAAAGCTGAATCCTATAATAACACCATATGCTATTCCTGTACCAAGACGTGTATCACTCCCCTTAATGCCAAAAGTAGAACAAGCACTCAAAGAACTTCAAAGTTTACAAATTATCGAACCTGTAACTAAACCTACAGAGTGGTGTTCCCCAATGGTACCGATAATCAATGGAAATAAAGTCAGAATAACTGTAGATTACACAGAGTTAAATAAAGCTATTCATCGTGAGTACTATCCCTTACCAACAGTAGAAGAATGCTTGGGACAGCTAGCTGGAGCTAAAGTATTTTCCAAAATAGATGCAAACAAATCTTACTTCCAAGTAATGCTCACAGAAGACTGCAAAGATTTGACAACATTTATTACGCCATTTGGTAGATTCAAATTTAATCGCCTACCTATGGGTATGAATTCCAGCAGTGAAGTATTCCAAAGAAAGATGGCTACTATATTAAATGGACTCAAAGGTTGTGTAAATCATGTTGACGATACCTTAGTTTTTGGAAAAACAATCGAAGAACACGACAAAAATCTCAGAGAGGTATTAAGAGCCCTACAGAAGGCAGGAGTAACTTTAAACAAAGAGAAATGCATATTTAGAACTCAAGAATGCACATTTCTCGGCTACAAAATATCATCAATTGGTATACAGCCCCTACAAAGTAAGATTAAGGCCATATGTGAAATGCCTATACCAAAAGATATCACAGCATTAAGAAGTTTTTTAGGAGCCATTAACCAACAATTAAGATTCTTACCTAATCTAGCACACACATCTAAACTCCTAAGAGACCTGCTAAAGAAAGATGCTAAATTAGAGTGGACTGATGAACATTCCAAAGCATTCCTAAAGATAAAAAAACTACTTACATCATCACCAATACTAGCGCATTATGACCCAAAACTAGAAACAAGAGTCACTGCTGACGCATCACAGTATGGTATGGGTGCAATATTGGAACAAAATCATAATGGAATATGGAAACCTACATACTATTGGTCTTCAACTCTAACACCTACACAGCAAAGATATGCTATGATAGAAAAGGAAGCATGTGCAATAACAATGGCATGTGAACGGTTCTCAATATACTTGAAAGGCTTAACATTTAAATTAAGAACAGACCACAAACCTCTAGTGTCTATTTTAGGATCCAAACCTATTGGAGATTTACCTATTCGCCTTCAAAGATTTCGAATGAGACTAATTCCATTCAATTACACCATTGAGCACATACCGGGTAAAAACATGTACATGGCAGATATGCTATCCAGATCACCAATCCCTTCCGAAGCAGAAGACATAGATATACTAGCGGAAGAGGAAAATGACAAACTTACAATCTTGACCATCATGAAAACAATACCCATAACAGAATGCAGACTACAAAAGATCAAAGATGCACAAAAAGAAGACTACATCTGTCGAAAACTACATACCTACATTAAGGAAGGATGGCCATACTACAAAGATTTAGATGAAGAATTAAAATCTTACTATGAAAACAAAGAAAACTTAAGCATACTTAATGACCTAATGGCCTATAACAACCGAATTTACATACCAGGTGTGATGAGAAATGAAATACTCACCAAATTACATACTGGTCATGTACCAACACATCAGGTCCAACAGCGAGCAAAACAGTCTGTATGGTGGCCAACATTAGACAAAGACATTACTAACATGACTTCAAGATGCATAGAATGTAAAAAGTTAACAGTACAGCAACCAGAACCATTAATTCCAAGTGACATACCAGAATATCCATGGGAGGTCATAGCAGCTGATCTATGCACTTATAAACAAAAAGAATATCTTGTTGTTAGAGACACCCTGTCTAACTATCCAGAAGTTGTTAAGCTGACATCAACGACTTCTACAGCTATAATAATCCATTTAAAAAGCATCATGGCAAGACATGGCATACCAAGAATACTAAGAACTGACAATGGACCACAGTTCTCATCAAAAGAATTTGAAAAGTTCACCAGGAAATGGGACTTCAAACATATTACATCTAGCCCACACTTTCCACAAAGTAATGGAGCAGCTGAAATAGGAGTGAAAATAATAAAGAAAATATTTGATAGAAATCCTCAAGACCCTATACTTGGCTTACTAAACTACAGAACAACACCTTCCATATTAGGTCCATCGCCAGCACAAATCTCAATGTCAAGAACATTAAACAGCACTCTTCCTAATACTATAGAAAAGTTAAAACCGCAAGTTATAGATCTTGAAAAGTATAGAAGAAAACTGTCTGAAAGAAGAGAGAAGTCAAAACTATATTATGATAAAAAACATAGAACTAAACCATTACCAGAAATGAAGAAAGGAGCTAAAGTATATCTAACATCTGAAAAGTCATATGGAATAGTAGATGATAAAAGACCAGAACCTAGAAGCTACATGATCCAGACTGACAAAGGTAACACTATAAGAAAAAACAGAAGAGATGTCATAGATCTTAGCAGCACAAACCCCTCACTGCAACAAAACAACACTTCTGTACCTAATACTGTAAACTCTCAAATAAGTAATGAGATACCTAACAACTCAGAGTATGAAGCAACGGTAACCACATTCACAGATGACCTACCATACACCATGAGTACCCCGGAATATTCTCCAAGCATCTCAACACAAGATGTATCAAACTCTAATTCTCTAATGAAAGAGATACGTCCCATAACTTCAATGAGTGAGAGTGATCAAAACAGTCATACTGAGGAAACATCTGTAAAGCCCTCCACACCATATGAGAAACCAAGTTCAACACCTAATTCAGAGAGCCTGAAAACAACACCTGAAAGAGAGAATGAAGACAAGAAAATTACTACTAGATCAGGAAGAAATATAGTGAAACCAAAGTGTTTGTGTTATGATTGTGTTTAAGAATAATAATACTTTAATAGTGTATTCATAATCTAATAGCAAAGTATTAGTGAATTTAATATAAAGTGAAAGTGTGATTTCAGAGAAATTAATGGACAGGATAAAGGTAAAAAAAAATAACAATGTACACAGTTGATTTGTTTTGTTTGGTATTTTATTGCACTTTAAATAAGTTTGTACCTAGATTAGAATGTAAACATGCAATGTTACATTTGCTATTTGTTATTTCTTGTGATGTTAAATTGATTAAGGTAGACACAACTCCAATATTAATTCAGGACAATTTATCACTGTTCAGCTGTAAGAAATAAACATGATAGGATTCGTTTAACCATTGTAAACAACACTAACATGTACATTTCACTATTGTTATAAAACTAAACATAGGGCATATAATTTGTGTTATCTTTTCTGTAAAAGAGTAATTTCATTAACTATCTATTGTATTGAAAATCAGAAATATAAATAAATAGAGAGGTTTGTTTGTACATGACAGCGATAGTGACACCTTGACAGTATATATCTAAAAAGAGGAGATGTGTGTCTATGCGAATTTATAATCTATGGCTAACCGATGTCTATGGTTGGTCTCTCTTGTACTGATCGATATAAGATAAAACGTGTACTCTGATGTTAATGCAAATTAAATGATTATCAACAAGTATCCCAATGTTTCAACGTCCCTATCTAAATAAAAACTCATTACAACGCAACTAAATGGAGTTTCATACAAATAGAATGTTCCCAAATATATATTTTGAAAGGACAATGATATAAAGACGAGAAATGAGGAATTAAAACTTTCTATAGAAAACTTTTTTGTGACATAACTCTTGTTTAAATCAGTGCCCATTCAAAATATATATTTGGGAACCTAGACATTCTGTAATCCAATCAAAATAAATACACACTACCTTAAGAATATGTTTGATTTACAAATTATTTTGGTATTACGTTTGTATGAACTACGCATGCTCCGCAGGCCTCTTAATGAGTTTGTCCATCTACCTAGTCGGTTGCTGTAATACTTAACTGCTGGGCAAAAGCTTTCATTACCTTTTTTCCCTTTTATGAAAAGTATGGAACACATTTTTATAAGTCATAGAAAATGTTAAAATTTATTTTCTTATTTTGATAACATGAAGCAAATATATGCTATTTTCGTTCTCCCTCCTACCTTAATAACCCCACAAAAACTTCACCCAAACAATTACACCAAAATTCAACCCTCAAGCTGCGAGACGCCAAAAATCTTGTTCAGTACAGTACTGTAACTTCGGTAACACAAATAGCCCTAACAAACGGTGCCACAATAACGAGAGTCACCCCAATAGGACGCAAGACAGGTGCAAGCCCCTGTCAAGGAGTAGATAGGTACAGAAGGCTAGTCTTGTGGCTACATCCAGCGTGAAACGGTGTTAAGCAAATGCCTTGTTATATCATCGCTTGAGCTGCTGTAGTAACATATACACACGTCCATGTGTGCGCGCGTTTTCAAGAAATATGGGAACGAAAAGAAGACCAATTTTGATGTTTTTCTAAGTACTGCCAATTTTTATAATTCATTAATAGACTAGCTTTTGCCCGCGGCTTCGCTCGCGTTATTTTAGAATTTGATAATTAATTTAGGTTGGAGCAAAGACGCGTGGCGTCAGCGTCTTCTATTATCATAAAAACGTTATCGTTGTTTTCACTCGGGAACAGTACTTTTTTCAGGATGAAACTTACCCTAACTTTGTTTCTGTAAACCTGACAACGTGTTTGCAAAAAAAAACAAGATGGTCGGTTCAGTGGTTATGACATGAGAAGGTAACAAAAAAACAAACTCCCTTTCGCATTTATAATATCAGTAAGGAAGTAAAGATTAGTAAGGATAATAAGGATGAAGTTAGAATTAGGGTTAGGATAATTAAATTTGAACAGACTTCTTAGTTGTATTTATTTATTGCTGTCTTTTACACTTATTTCTGTATTTTATACACGCAGAGACATTTATGACTGAGTTTTCGTGTTACGCTTAGAGCGCCCATATGCTTGCTCCTGTTTTCGTTCATTGGATCAATCTGACCTTCTGTGTCGATATACTCTGTGTCCCAACGTAAATAAGCTATACGAACAATTTGTGGCGACTGGTTAGCTGAAGCCAAGCTCCTCTGGTTTAGTCAAGATTTGGTGCGGCTTAAATCTACAGTTGAAATCTGCTTGGAGGATATTTTTTAATAAAATTTCGGAATTGTTTGTTTGTTTTTGCCGGGTCTTCCATTTTGTCTGAAATTGTTCTGTCTTTACAAGGATCTTGAAATGTTGTTTCTTTAAAACTGAATTCAAATTGTAATTTCTTGTCTTTTTGCAATGGTCCATGAGACCTAAATCAAAACCCAAACGCTATTTTCAAAATCACAAGAAAAATAGAATTCTAATTATTTTTCAAACAGCCTGTATGTTAAAAGAAAAACACTTTTTTTTCCATTCACACAAAGACAATGCGAAAAGGTCGAGATTATTAGACGTCCTACATAAAACAGTAACAGTAAAACTTTTAATGAGCCAAAACAGAACATCTTATCCAATATCACCAGACCGAAACCCATAACACGGCTTAACAGCATGTAAAAGTAGGCCCAAAACACTAAAATAAACAAAGAGATAAAAAATCCCAAAAGGCTTTGCGGCAAGTGCCCTCAAAATCACAATTCAGCCCTTTGGCGATTACATGATATCGGCTTTTGCGTTACATTCGCGAAATTCAATAATACCGATGCTCGTAAAGGGGCGGGGTGGCAAAAAAACCGGTATTTGGCTCACTAAACCGTTATTGTCAACCGCTGCAAATAACTGGGATGTTTTTTCTTGTTATTTCATTTTAAAAGGTCCACTGTAAATGTTTGCTCTAATATTGGACGGGTTCCGCACGGTTTTCGATTT
Source organism: Xestia ashworthii (assembly GCA_950022955.1). Lineage (NCBI taxonomy): Eukaryota > Metazoa > Arthropoda > Insecta > Lepidoptera > Noctuidae > Xestia > Xestia ashworthii. The sequence goes on along the minus strand of OX465558.1, from coordinate 22,479,946 downwards.
TTAAAGGTACGTTATTTTGACCACGTGGATAGATTCCTATGTAAAAGTTTTCTATATCAGAGACCGAAATTGCAAAACCCAATATAATAAATTTCTCGAAAGTTCTATCACGCGATGGATTATCTGCTACGAGCTCGTAGCTGTGTCATCGTCGCGTCAGCTACGGCGTAGCTACATAATATCGCCGCATCAGCTACGGCGCCGCGCCGTAGCAACATATTGATGAATGAAGTTATCTTTTAGCTGACTTTCAAAAGGAATATAATAATCTGACGTAGTGTATGCCTTTGATATTATTTTGCTGCCTGCAATGAGTTTTTTTCTACAAGTTTTAATGTAAGATCACAAAAAATATTTTTTTTTTTTCCTAGCCTATCGTGTGTTCCACTGCTGGGCAAAGGCCTCCCCTTTTTCCTTCCAAACCTCTCTATTAAATTATTAAAAATAAAATAGATACAAAAAATCCCTCCGGCAAGCCGCAGGAGGAGGTAGATTTCGAAGAAGGTGCTGGAGCGTCCGACTATGAAATATGCTTTCAAAATCGTTGTCCTGTAATGGAAAGTTTACCCTTTTTAAATTCTCTCATAAGAGTTTAGCATGGAAACGCCTCAAATGTTTAGTTATAATTTTTTATTTCGAATACTATAAGTTTTATCGCTAAACTTTGAAGGTAACAATTGTAAAGTAAACAATTTGCTTTCAAAACAAAATATTTGCGACGCTCAAAATGTTTACTGTTTCGGAGATATGATTTTTTTTCGCAAAAAAATTGGAATTTTCAACACCCTCCCCAATTTAGGGGTTGCATCAAAAAAGTTTTAATTTAAAGATGTCCGTATTTGTACTCAGAATGATAAAAATGAGAAACGGTTCAAAAATTTTCCATAGAAAAAAAGTTATGGCCAAAAAACTGATTTTAGAAAAACCGCCCCCCTGCCGCCCCCCATGGACGAATTCCGCCCATTCACGAACTTAGCCTAAGTTTTGACCGTTTCTATTTTTTGGCCAAGTTTGAAAGCAATCGGTTCATAATTGCGACCTGTAGAGTGTGGCTAAATTTTGCTTGTCACCCATATACATACGTATTCATATATATCCCCGTAGGTGAGAGACCAATAGGTAGATTTTTTTTTTTTCAAAAAAAGGAAATCTACCTAAAAGGTACTATGGTTTTTTACAATGGGTACAATGGCAGTGTTAATGCCGATAAAGCTGTTAACAATTAAATTGTTTGCATTCAATGGCTAAATAAAGAAGAAAGAAATAAGACACAAGTCAAATTGTTTCATTTTCTAACGTCAGAAAATTACATTGCGTGTTTCTGGCCCAAGATTCTTTCTGTGGCCCAAAGAACATGCACAATGCATAGTCAAAAACTGATAAAAAGCGAACAATTTTAAAGTCTGCAATGGTGCGTAAACGGGGTCCGGTTAGCCTGCCCCACGAGTTACGAACGGACTCTGTTGTGCTCAGTTGACTTTTATAACGCGTGAATATTTACAGGGCAGAAATATGCTGCTTTATGCCATGGAAATACTTGCGTTTGCGGGTGTTCTTTTGACCGTAAACGTGTACATTGTATTTATTGGCGTGCATCATACAATAAATGCTGTGGAGGCTAGAGACCTCCTTTCAAATGATTTTGAGCTCTAATGTCCGTGCTCCATTAAGTCTGTGTGTCAGATAACAACTAGGTTTTTTATCATTATGCGATAGACCTTGCAGGAGATGGCGGGAAGAGCTGGACGAAACCAACAACCAGGGGTCCACATTGACCCTAGATCGAAGAATTTGGTAGTCATGGGGACAGGCCAGCTGTGGGATGACACAGGCTAACAGTAACATAACTTGCATCTTTTCACACTTACAATTACTATGGATGAACTTCTCAGTTATCTATAATATTTGTCAGTTAAGAATGGTTCGGATGAGAACAATTTTAAAAGCAAGCTCACATAACATAATACAGAAGACCAGAAACTTCACCCAGGATATTATTATACTCTAATCTCATTTCCACCGACATTGCAATTGCCATTTCCATCGAAAAGATCTTAGTCTAGGTAACACCGACACGCCATTCTAGCCAAACGACTCAATTGTCCTCTAAACACCGTTCCACACCTAAAAATGGACTCACAGATGCGACTCAGGTACTCTGAGATTCAACTCTTGTTCCCATCGCGAAGTAATCGTGTTCCTGAAATTGAGTCTGCAAGTTTCAGCGTGACGCGTTATCGGATTTGTTCGGCACGCGCTCGGAATCTGTCGGGACCTCGGCGCTCCGCCTACTCACAAATTGCATCGGATACTGAAAACGTTGGCTTGCTTTTTAGTTCCTGTTCTTTTGTTAATAGGGAAGAGGATTTGGGTGTGACTATGTGTGGGTTTGAGAGTGTGGTTGTGTGAAATGATGGAGAAAATAATTTAAACGTTATGGTAAAGGTAAAATGAAATACAAAACTCATTTATTCAAATGACGCTGCCAAAACAGCACTTATTTAACGTCAAAATAACATTAGAGAATCCCCAGAAACGCCATTCTCTTTAGAACAGCCTGATTGCAGCTATACTGTAAAAGTGAGTGACCATAAGTGACGGATAGAGGAGGTCTGGATAATGAGACAGATAACCGTTGATAAGATTGACCTAACATAAGCCTGATCCCCTCCCCTGCAATGCATAAGTTGAAATAGAAGATGGGAAGATTCATCCTGAAAGCAAATTTAGCGTAAATTTGATAGACAAAACAAAATATTATAAGCTGTAGGCATGTATAAGATTAGTTTACAAAGTAGACAGTCCATGTACGTAGAAAGAGGCATTAGCAGCGTACACAAGAAACTAAAAAGTTTCTAAAGGAAAACTAGAAACTGCTTAAAGATGCTGCGCTCTGTAGAAATTGGTGTGTTCTCTACAACACACCCAAACTACTAAGAAAACATACTACACCAACAGTTTATCGTACAAATTCAAACTTGCAATCAGTTACACTCCCATTGCCTGCAATGTCTGGCATTACCATAATTATTCTATATTAAAACAGTAATGTAATATTAAAACTCTGAAGACGTCGCCTGTTTAAAATAACAGATGGCAGCACATGTATTATTCATGGGTCGGTTTTAGTCGGACTGCCGATAAGTTTGAAAGGCGTTGGAGAAAGTTGATGGTGGCTGGTGACATTTACATTTTAATTGAACGCATTCCAGATGGACAGATGAGGAAATCTTTGATGATTGCTTTTAAATTGGAGCTATCAAGTTTAAAAATGGATTTCCTGTGACGTCAGCTAATTGCTAACAAGGTTATGCAAGTGGTCATTTTACGAAAACGCTAACAAAATTAACTATTTTGGCTATAAATTTAGACTGTTTGGTAGCAATATTAAATGTTTTCAAATTGCAAATAGGTACAGGTATGTCTGTTGCAAGTTAGTAGATTTGATCGTCATACTGTGAGGTCTTGCGTAATTCCCAGCTTAAGTGCATGCAAACGTGATTGTCAAAAAAAATTATAGACTACATATCAACTACTTTCGAAAGTTAAGCAGCATCACTGACATTTTTTTTTATTACTGATGATACAGCAAGATATTATAATTTGGTTTATTAATTGACTGCACGACAGCAAAGATAGGCTTGTGTTTTCCTTGACATAATTGTAAATATTTATTTATGGACAGTGTGAGATTCTTGAGGAAACCGGCATGTCCTAGAACCAAAAGTTCGAAGACATGTGACATCTACCAATCCATACTGGACCCGCGTGGTAGATTAAAGCTCATTCCCTCTCATAGAGAGGAGGCCCGTGTACCAGCTGTGGGAACATTAATAGGCCTGGTCTCTAACAACATCTAGACATGTTCATAATTATGTCCTCTGAAGGCTTAATTTCGTACTTACAGTATTTTTTTTTGTTTTATTTTCAGAATGGAGCTCGCGCTTCAGTTACATCTCCTCGAGATGGAAGCTCTTGCCGCATATGAGTTTACTCCGACCATGTTTATGCTCAACGAGGGGTACTCCCGTAAGTACTAACAATAATTTAATTTCGGGTCTAGCGGAGTATTGTTAACATTGTTATTATTAAAGCAAAGAATGAAGTCTGTTAGTGACAATCGGTTACCCTGTATTTCGTGATTCGTATGTTTTTCTACAGAATCTGTCTATTTGCATTGTAAAAGTATGAAATACAAGTTATAATCGTTCAATACGTTTACGTATATCACATACATAACATACTCGTGAAACTAAAATCTCCAGTCACACCAACAGAACCAACTTTAGAGACACCAACTGTTATGCCCAATTTCACTAACATTATTCCGCTGTCTAAATGTTTAGGCAAAAATTTTGGTCTTATCTATTGATTTTGAAACAGAGTATTAGCACAGCATCAGAAGTTAAACTTTAAATATCAGGGTCGGGATTGCATCCACTCCTATTATAAATTAGTTGGTAAACATAGTCAGTGTGTTTCCAGCGAACCGTTGTTTCACTTGTCACCAATGTTCACATATCTACCACTTGTATTCCAAGGCCAAATAAAAAAATACCAGCCGAGCAAACAAAGATAAAGCTTCTAAACACATTCCTACACAACAACCTTATTTCTGCAACACAATACTCAACTGTGATAGACAGTTAACTCCTTCACAGATCACGAACCAATCAGCGATCAGCGTATAATACGTGTTTACGTGCCGCCGGAGTTAGGCACCGTTCACACTATCGATTTGGTATGCACATGCTTGACACTTGCCATAGTTGCGCTAAATATGTTGGAGTTTGTATGTAGCAGACATGTGGGTATCGTGGCTAAGGGAGAGGGAAAGTTAGCTTAGAAACAGTATTATTATGCGTCTTTCTAGAATCTAGAGGCATTAGTTTATAATTTTATTCTAAAACAGTGAATACAGTGCAGCAGCAGCTTCATAAAGAACAAAGATACCCGATCGCCTATAGACAAGAAGCATTTACTATTAATGCGTTTCAAACTTCGATTACTTCGATACATTGTGTCAACTCAATAACATTGTTGAGTTATCTGACATCGTATATAGATGGGAATAAAAATAGCAGTTCAAAAAATTTTACGTCGGGATTGCACTTTTGTAGGAAACTGCAGACTTTTTAAAAATAAGATCACTACCTCTACCACTTTGTACCGCTGATTGATTTTCACTCCATACAGGCCTTCTGGAGAGTCATCATCATCGTCATCATCCATCATCAACCTATTAATGTTCCTATTGCTGGTACACAGGCATTCACTCGAGAGGGAAAGGAACCTGGAAACTGGAAAGTCATCTAAGCACTATTTCCGTAAATAATTGAAAGAAAGATAGAAAAATGTTAATTTGACATCAGCACACACACAATAATAAATAAATAAATTAAAAATGTTCAAAAAAAAAAGAGAAAATAGTAATTGTGAGCGTAAAATATAGGCAATCGACTTGGTATCAGTAATCGCAAGCATGGTTACCATTCTAAATGGATTATTTCAGCATTAAAAAAAAAAACAAATAATACGGACCGATTGGCTTATCTACCTACAAAATACTAACTGTACTACGTAGATACTCGTTTATGTATGTCACAGTAGGCCCCATGCGGCGTTTCGCGGCCGCGGGACTACGGCGAGTTAGTCTGTAAGCTTAAAAATCAATTTGAATTAAAAACTATCGCGTTTGTGTTCATTTCCTTTTATCTCGCTATCGGGTTTTGCTTCCCGCTTTATGTAGAATAAAAAAATGGACTCAAATTGACTTTGTGACTAAATTCGTAACTAGTTTACAGGTACAAGGGTTGACTGGCACAGAATACCTTGTATTAAGTCCGTGTTGTGTAGAACTGTTGTCATACATTACTCTTTTCTTGTTAATAATAGGGTAAGCTAACGCAGCTCACGTAAACATCTATACTTAATATGATAAAGAGGTATTTCTTTGTAAGTTTGGATGTAGGGGAACCCCTGATCCAATTTTTATTTTTTTTCACTGATAGTCGTGGGAGAAGTGATACTATCACTATCACTACATATTTTAAAACAAACTCCTCCGCTGTTTCTGTCTGTATAGTTCGCGATAAACTCAAAAACTACTGCACCGATTTTCATGCTGTTTTTACCAATATTAAGTGGCTCTCAAGTAAGGTTTTAGTATATAATTTGTCAAGCGGGCTGGCTACGCTGCGGGCATCACCTAGTAGTATAAATAAAAGAAACTTACACGCGTTTGTCATCTTATAAATCTTACAATGTTACTTAACTTCAGCCACATCTATTGACCATAGCTTCACTAATACTCGCTAATGTTTTTAAGAAAGTATCTCCACGAAACAAATGTCTGGCCTTCACACACAACACAACAGAGAGTGATTGTAACAACTGGCGTCATCTAGGGGTTGCACAGCTGCTGCCCCCGAGACGTCGGGAGCTCTTTGCACGGCGCTAAAAAGAGCATAAACCGGTATAGCCGATTGTGAAGATGTGGTGTAAGGTGGCGAAGGTAGCGAGATAAGTCAGGTGAACGTTAGTAAATTGAAAAAATATTTTTTGATAGAAACTTGAAAACCGCTTGTCAATTAGACCGTTTTAGCTTTAGACCAGTTTGTAATTAGACCAGCTGCTTTTTAGACCGCTTGCTAATTAGACCAGCTATTTTAGACGCAATTATACTAACCCTTATTTTGGTTGTAGGCAATTTAGGTGATGTTTGTTTAAAAAACGAAATAAGACGCTGACTTTTAGAATATAACAGTTGATTAAAAAACCTTATAAATGACACTCAAGTGTGGCTATGAAAATCTGGTGAAATACAGCTGTAGAAGGTTTTAAAAGAGTCTTTTAGCTTTCTCGGCCCAAATGTGGAATGTTTTGATGTTACGTAGATTTTACAGGTACCAGTGTCTAAGCAAATAGCTTAATTATGAAGTGTGCGTGTGGTGTGTGTGTGTGTGTGCTTCAACGAATTTGAACAGGCATGTTATCCAAGATTTTTGGTATCTTTTGAGAAACTAACATTTTTGACTTTTCTAATCATCATCTACCTAGCCTTTTCCCAACTATGTTGGGGTCGGCTTCCAGTCTAACCGGATTAGTTGTATGGTATTTTGCATGGTGCGCCTGCCTATCTGACCTCCACAACCCAGTTAATACTGGGTCATACGATACCACTTGGTAAGTCGGACTTTTTGGGCCACTGACTACCTGTAACGACTGCCAAAGATGGACAAATGACAGCCGGGACCAACAGCTTAACGTACTTTCCGAGGCACGGAGGAAACTCGCTAAAACAACTGAATTTGAGTTTTCTATTGTCAGTATTTTATCGAAGCCCAAAAGAGATAATGTTTTTATTATTATCGCCAAGTCTTCAGCTTTTATCCTCTCCCTTACACCACCTCCCGAAGTCGAGGACAGTACTAAGTGCTCTCCAGACAACTAGTGTATTGCAGATACTTGTCCAGATTTACGAGCCCCGCCGCTCATAGTAACGTAGAAGACTTAATTCACACGTGCCTGATCTGGTACATTGATTCAGTTTGATAGTTTATCTGGTGGGCGTTTTATGGTAGTTGATGAGACTATAGAATGTAGGTGAAAAGGAAATAAAATAACAACTTTTATGTCCTGGTTTAATCCACGGGAATGGCCAAAGTCATCACACAGTTTTTTGTCCACATGGGTTGCCAAAAAGAGCACGTGCGTTCCGTTATTACATTGTAAATGAAGGTATTATTTAAAATGATTATACCACTCTGTCTGTTCTCTTCATGCCAAAACGGCTGATTGTTTTTGGATGAAATTTGGCATACGGATAGAACAGGTTGCACGGTTCCCATGGGATAACTCTGTCCTCGAAGCTCGTGATTTCGATGATGTCCCACCCAGTAACACACTCTTATCATCATTACCATCATCAGCCTATAATGTTCCCACTGCTGGGACATAGGCCTCCTCTCATTGACAGGAAATGAGCTACAATCCACGACGCGGGCCTAGTGCGAATTGGTAGATGTCAAATGTCTTCGAATTTGTGGTTCAAGGACATGCCGCTTTTCTCACGATGTTTTCCTTCACCGTTTTGAGAGCAGTGGTAATGAAATAAATAACACGAAGTAATGAGCCTGTCTGGGTTCGAACCCACAACTTACTGCTTGTAAGTCGGGGCCGCCACCCTCCACCACTGGGCCACCGCTGCTCATACACACTCTTATCATCACCATCATCATCATTTCAGCCGAAAGACGTCCACTGCTGGACATAGGCCTCCCCCAAGTTTCGCCACATTGACCGGTCCCTTGCGACACGCATCCACCGAATTCCCACAACCACAACACACACACACACACTCTTATATGACCACACATTACCGGAATACACTATACAGGGTGTAAACCACCTCTTCACGAAGCCGTCAACCAAGCATTCTGTACATCACACTAAGTAACTTTACACAAAAATGATTGCTGGCTATCAACTGTTTTTTGTGGTGAAAATTCATGTTTTGTGGTAAAACTCAATGTAGTACGAGGGTCGTAGAGGTGGTAAAAGTAAAAAACTTACAATAAAAACTTGTATTTAAAAAAAACTTGTCGAAAAGTTGGAACTTTGACCCCAATATCTCCGTATCGAGAAGGTTCCCAGGTATGGTGTAGAACAAAAAAATTATCGCAATGACAAGAAGAAAAAGTGTCTTTCGGCTTCGTTAAAAAGTATTTTACACCCTTTATAATCCAAGTAGTAACAACAATCAGTCAGAGTGCCTAGCAATCGTGACGTTATCAGCCAATGATCTGAAACACGTAACAATGATACCATCTTCGAATCAAGCTTTGAACGATACCAGGCATGACTCATCGGAAGAAATAAAACCATGTAACATACAAAGTAGGTAAATTGAGGCCCAATGCCAAGAAATTCCACCTATTCGAACACTTCGAAGCTATTAAATTACCATTCGTAGAAACTACACATGTTTGAAACCGACACGAGTTTTGCTATTATTTTCTTGGTAATTGAACATGTGAAGACATGGGCGATGGTATCAATTGTTTGATTAGAAGTCCATAGAACAATACACGGGAGCAGGAAGTTTCAACATCGGGCCGATAACGGTGGAATGGTACGGGCAGAAAGTTTGTCGAGTAGAATGGATTTCCATTTTCGGCAGACACCACTGTCACATTATATAAAATTAGCAAAAGATGTTTCGACAAGACAAGTTACAAGACACTTGCTTCAAGCTAAAATAAAACTTTGTGAAATGTTAAATCAAAAGAATTTTATTTACAAAATGGCACTCATAAAACGATGCAAAACGGTGCAGCAGGGTTCGGGTTGGTCGTTTCGTTGGAGAAGAACCGGCAAGAAACTCCATGGTTACTCTTTTCAAATCATTTAGTATTACTGTCACCGTAAAATTGTCAAATACGTTATATTGTAATATCTCTAGCGAAATTGTAAAGTCTCGAATTATTGTCAAGTGAACATACTGCTTACAAAAAAACGCATTATTTTTCGTGAAATGCATGCGATGGTAGTCAACTCACGCGGTGTGGAGAGAAGGAGGGGTCCCCCTTGCCCAGTGGTACCACTCTCATGAAAAGATCCTGTACCATTCCTGAGAAATATCGATTAATATAACCTAACCTTAAAACACTTCATATTCCCCTAAAAAGCGTAGTCGACGGAGCCCCGCTTCGCGGGGCCCCTATTTCCGGGTGCAGGGTTTAAAGGAACCTAACTAACCTAACGGGGGGGTGCCCCAAGTCCCGATTATGGGGGCAGAGATACTTCCGTATGTTCAGTAGACAATAATTCGAGATATTACAATATCGCTAGAGAGAAACACGTTATATTGTAATATAACGTGTTTGACAATTTTACGGTGACTTTACAATATTATTGTGTTACAGCATTAATACTTTAGTATGAGGGGACAGCGCAGGCCAAACAATAGACGATCTATTGCTCACTGTACAAAAAACAACAAATAAACTAGATAAATAATTAACAAAAGATAACAAGCATCTGGAAATCTATTATGTTTTATTTGGTAAAGAAGGTTGCTACTAGATATTGATTGACAGTCTGTGGATTTATTATTTTGCTTTATAACGGTCGAGTCCACATACCTAACGCTTTCATTGCAAATGATAATAAATACTTAACTAACTTTCTTTACGTAAGCGACGTTAACTGTAACTTGCTTATAAAAGAAATATAGCTTTACATTACCATAACCACACAGTACATTTTTTTTATCACAGTCTTAATTAATGCCAATCCCAGATACTAAAATTAAAATAAAAACCAACATTTAGTAAATGCGTTTAAGTCCACACAACATACTTCACCATTAACGTCACAAAAATAATAACAATACCAGCCGTACAGGTATAACAGTGACAAACTCGACAGGTCACACACTCACACACTCACTACACAATAATTCACTCTGACAAGTTAGACAAAGCGCGACATTCATGTTTTTCTCAAACACGCAAAATAAACACGATACATTCTTTACATTGTTGGGTGGAACGCAAGTCCGTGTGTGACAAAATAAGCAATAGACGTTGCTATTAAGGCCTGAGTAGACGGGAGACAAAATCCCCGATCAACATCATCACGATTGAGGAGCTCGTGGCTAAGTACTAACTGCCCCGCGGGTCGACCTTTAGGTTAAGCCGTGCTTGCCTAGGTTGGTCTGTGGAAGGGTGACCACCCATTACATACCGAGTTTCCTCCGTGCCTCGGAAAGCTCGTGAAGCAGTTGGTCCCGGCTGTCATTTGTAGATCTTTGACAGTCGTAACAGGTACTCAGTGGCCCAAAAAGTTTGAGAACCAGTCTTACCAAGGGGTATCGTATTACCCAGTACTAACTGGATTGTAAAGGTCAGATAGGCAGTCGCTCGATGTAAAATACTGGTATTCAGCTGCATTTGGTTAAATTGGAAGACGACCCCAACATAAATAGGCAAAGGCTGGGCAGATTATGAAGATCATTACCATTCTGCTGCCCTTACTCCAATTTATTTGGAATCCACACAGCTTAACTTCTTCTAAGAGCTTTTCTATTAGTCGTCATCTCATAGGCCCCCACTATCAGCTGTATGCTTTTTCACACATTACCTACATCTATCGTTTCTTTCATTCATGGAAAAAAAACATTGAGAACTCGCTACGGACTTATATTATGACGGCGAACAAAATTGGCATAGTCAAAATCAAAATCAAAGCAAGTAGGCCAGTTACAGGCACTTTTGAACTGTCGAAACAAACATGAAGTAAGCCACTCATACACGTGTCACACACACGGCCGATTTTTCTCCACGTGTTTCTACGAAGTTTACAAAAAATACGAAAGTTTACAAGACTTCTCTGTACTATTGTGCGGTCCGATCCGTCGATGGATTTTTGGGAACTTTTTATACTCAGTAAATTTTACTTCCTCGTGTGCGTTATTCGCTAGCCAGACTTATTAAGGGCCGGTGTATTAGGTATCAAGCGACTGGGTTGTGGATGTCAGATATGCAGTCACTTTATTCAGCAAAACCAACATACTATATGGAAAAGGCTAAACAGATGATGATGTACGAAATTCGATGAAGTTGTGAACAATCTACTTTGACGGTCTCAAAAGGACCCTGATAAAAGTCCCCCGTCTGCGAAGCGCCTTAAGCAATAGACGTAGCTATTAAACGTGCATGCAACGCCGCATGCAACCTGACTGTTATGCAACTTATCGAAGATCGAGACGCTTCATACTTCGTTGCAATGCTCGCGCTAAATTACCCTTTGATGGGTACAATTATTGCTTTAGAACACATAAATGTTCTGATAAGGGAGGTGCAGGAAGTTGGATTTCAAAATGGAGGGTGTCGGAATTGTAATAAAGCACACTTAATTTGATATAAATAAAGAAATAGTGGTATTGTATGTACGGATAGAAAGTGAAACTTACCAGTAAATTTCGAAGCTAGTGACTGTCTCATTGCTGGCTTCGTTTCAGTACATTTTAAAGCCAAATTGCTCATGAAATCTATTGGTAAATGTTTTGGCTTTCGAATTTTATCTCTGAATCTCTTATTAATAAAAAATAATTGAAGCAGAGACGGACAGATTATAGACTAGCTGCTGACATTTGACACTACTGCTGGTAATAATGAAAATGAAAGTTATACCTATCCAATGCTGTTGTTTGTCAATCATTTTGAAAGGGTACTTAGGTGTGAAAAAAAACCTAAGAATTCAATTTAGGTTAGGTTTGACAGATTCTTTTAAATACTAAAGTACGGTCCAGTGTTACTCACAATTTTAATCTTCCCTTGCAGTCCAACCAAAACAAAACATTAAAATTAATACGTGCACAACGGCGGCGTCCTTTCCGCACTGTCCCTACAATTACTTGCGTCATAATTTTACAAGGGGCACCCTAATTAAAAGGTCTGCCATAAAGCAGTATCACAATGCGTGATAATTTTAATGTTGCAGATAAAAATATCTCATTTAAATTTTAAACATGGCGACCCCATCCCTTAGCGGAAACGGAGGAAATTGTAAGTGAGGTAGCGTCTCGTTCCGCTTCCCGCGTTTTTTGAGTCCCGAGGCTTGGATATAGGTTGTGGCCTTACGTTGAGTGTCGGGGCCTCAACGTCTATTACCGGGTGGGGTTTTAAAGTGATATTATTTGTTGTGGGGTTTAAGTAGGCTGTTGAAAAAAGGAAAACATCCGTGATTTAAGAGGCATTTTTATGAATTTTGATTAAAGTTAATAATTGTAAGAAATAAGTGTCGTATTTTCCAGGGTATAAATAGAGTTAACCAAAATTTGAAAAAAATATTTTATTACTTTTTTTATTAAATTTATTATCCTCCCACTTGGTAGACCGATGACCTGGTGAAGGTTGCGGTAATCCGTTGGATGCGAGTCGCACGGGACCGGTCAATGTGGCGACACTTGGGGGACGCCTATGTCCAGCAGTGGACGTCTTTCGGTTGAAATGATGATGATGAATTTATTATTTTTTGTAACTTCGGTCTAGATTTTTTAATACATACATAGGAACCAGCTGATATGGAAACTAGCTGATGTTGGTTTTACGAAGTGTCTAAATTCTAGGTAACACACATTAGAAGGCCTGAGCAATGTGATAGTCTGGCTGCGATTAAATTGATAGAGAAGGAAAAATGAATGGTTTCAGTTAAGCTATGTCAATGTTATGTTATGTAATCCTAATAAAAGTAACAAAACGCTTCGTAAGCTTCGTATTTCTTCGATCAGTTGAGCCATGCAAAAAGAAATGCTATTAAAAAATCAAAATTCAAATATTTTATTTCACATACGGCCGAATACTGAAACGTCACTCAAAATTTAAGTAACACTTATATTTAACAGAAACTCAAAAATGACGTTTGGCCATACAAAATTTTAAGTTTAGGAGCTTCTCAAATGTTAAGCAGCTCTTACATTTTGAGTGACGTTTCAGTATTCGGGGGTTAGGCCTACAAATACTCGTTAAGTATTATTTGAAGAGATTTTACAGTTATTTTAACATACCTCAACAGATGTGTGGGCTTACAAGCGTTCATAGATTGAAAAGTGCTGTGTGAAAATTACTCACCTGTGTGAGCTCGTAAATTTTACAACCCGCACTTGTTTGAGGCACTTAAAAACGTCGAGAAAATGGTGCACGGTTCGGGTTGGCCGGCAAGACTCCATGATAATCTTTTAAAATGAATTTTGTATGGGACATTCACACGAATTTTCAGAAGCATTGAATTCCTCCCATGCACATTTAAAGCAGTCATTCGCACTAACACCAGCAGTAACCTCCACATAGACGCGTCCCCCTCCCTCAGCCTAGACGCACTCGTAGTAAAAAGTAAATAAACGACGCGGAATTTATACGTTTTGTCGTAAAACTCGGCCGCTCCCTGCGGACGATGTGCGTTTAGTGGGCTGTCTCGATGAATACACTGTCATACACGGTGCAAGTCTGCAATGAATATGTATGGAGTTTGTTAGGGTCCAAACTTTACTGTGGAAATATTGGATTATTTTTTTTAGAAATTCTTTCCTAGGGCCGTATAATAATTATCTTATTCGATATCTCTACAAATCAATAAAAACATTTAAGTTTCTGATTGTAATTTCAATGTTTTTATAGAATGCATATTTCAGTGTATACGGTACCTACTTATATAACAAAGAAACATTTCTGCTTGTCTGCCTGTTTGTTCGGGCTAATCTCTGAAACGGCTGCACCGATTTTGACGGGACTTTTTTGGCAGATAGTTAATGTTATAAGGAGTAACTATGGCTTCTTTTATTTTAGAAAAATAATTAAAGTTCCATTCTTACGTGTCCTTAGACTAAGCAAGTAGTATAAGTTTTCAGAGTAAATATAATTATTTATTAATGTATCTTAAAATATTTTATTTGGTAGTAACACCGTTTTGTTGTTACTAAAGCAAAGAATTACAATCGCACGCACAAAAAAAATATATTAAGTATTATTCCATTATCCAGTTTGAATCTCGGAAACTTCCTCTTTGAACACCATCTACCAAACAAATAATATCTCTCAGAAATCCGAGTTTTTTAACCAAAATATACATTTTTTCCGGTGCCCAGTGGCTACGACATTTTATTGTTTCCCAGTTAAAAGTTAAGAGATTAGCAGGAAAGCCTATAACTGTGCGCGTAAAAATTCCGCTGAACCGACCGAGCGGCGAAAGTTCAGAGTTCCCTTTGCACTGTTCTGTATCCATCTTTTGGTGTGGATTGTATTGCTATGGCCGGTTTTTAATTTAAGTTTATTTAGATTTTGTTGGAATAGGGTAGACGACAAAAAAAATCTAATTAGTCCGTTAGTTAGATTATCAGAAAGGACATTGTCAAAAATAGCCTATGAATCAACACACATGAAACATTTACTATAATTCATGATTCTTTTAATAATATACATTACAAATATTTCAATAGAACGGACACTTACTAGTTTCGAAAACATTTTAAAAAGTATTAACTTCCGTCATAATCCTCGAACATAAGATGTTATTGTTTTTTGGTTCAATTTGGGGTTTTTAATAGGCAAAGGTATTATAGCTCATACAGCCTAGGCTTTGTACAGGACTCTTAATAAGAGTTTGACACAGACAAGCGTCAGTATTCTCAACACTTGATATACGATAATGGTTTACAAACAGTCCGCTATGATTTTGCGGAATAATACGGCTTATCAAAAACTTGGTTGAAAGCGCTGTTTGAAACGAGCAATAAGAAAGAAAAAGCATTTATTAGCCCGTGCAGGACAAAACACATAAAAAGTAACATTATTTCAACTATTGTAAACAAAACATAGATAATAAATTAAAAATAAAAAGAAACGAAAGGTCCTGACCGAGGCCAAAATATACCAGTTGTTACATTCAGTAATAAATGCTAAGTTATTGCTACATACCGAATGTTTTTATTGACGTAAATATAACCTCAAAATCCGAAAGTGTTTTGATTTTTTCCGAATTCTCAAAAGTGTCCGTTGTTTTAATTTAGGTTCATTCGAATATATACATTATCTAAAACCCAAAAAGTGAATACACCTCCCTGTTGGATCTTAGACGAGCCATGTATGGACGACGAGCAATGTCCTTTGATCCGTATTTATTCTTTTGCTACGTAAACCAAAATTGACGAAGATACGTCACGCATTGCTATAATTTTTAGTGCATTCTGACGTCACAAGCCCCCACTCCCGTCTTTTGATGCGTGATTTCATTGATTTACAAAAACAAAAAATACGTGTCCATTATTTTCCAATTCTCTAACTGACGGACTAAATAGATTTGCTATTTTTTTATACTGTCGCTGTCGTCATGCTTATTGGTGGTAAATGATTTAATATTCTTCTTTTTCGTGTGGTTAGTATCAAACCTAGTGTCAGAGTTGTTAAGCCGCCCATGGGTCATGACTTGCCTTTACATGCCGCCGAGAAATAACTCTCAGGCATGCTGGTTTGGTTTCCTTACGATGTTTTACTTCACCGAAGCAAAGTGGTAATCATTAAAACAGATGTAAGAATAGTTTTGGTGGATTCTATGTTAAAACATAGTGATGGATATACAAAATGAGGTGTACTCAACGTTAAGTAAAATTGTTACTAACCCTATGAACGCCGGTCTGAACTAAAAAAAAAGTTTCTGTAGCTCCCGTTTTTCCATATGTAGGTATAATACACTTGGTCCATTCCTGCTTCGTGGTTATTTTTTATAAACCATTTAGAAGTAGAAGACTCGCGAAGCGGGGCTCCGCTGACCGAGTCTCCCTTGACTCGGAGGTAAGAGCGAACGATTCAAACTAGTTGAGCCTAGGCCAAACTAGTTTGTCCTGAGATCGGGTTAGGCCGGTAACACATCTAATGAAAATTAACTATACCAAAAATGTACGGGGCCTTAAAAATAATCCACCAGATCTCACTTCTGTTAGTTTTTCCGCCATGTTGTTTCCATTTCAGGAGATACGCTCATTCGTTTGCGGCTTGCTCGACGCTGTGTCCGCTCCAAGCGCTATTGCGTTTCCCATTTTATTGTTTTTTTCTCACTAAATAGTTTCTGTAATTTGACTTTTTTGGGTTTTAAATAAAAGATGATTATGATAACTTAATTTGAATCTGCAGTTGTACAAAGGTTCATTTGAAAATCAGAGTCTGACAGAACCGGTCTAGCTATAGTAGGGCCAGTTTAATTGATCATATTTGACCTCATTCTGTCTGTTCAAAGTAAAGGTTACTTTCCTTTGCTAATATTACAATAAATATGTAATGCTAATTGAAAAACGTTATGTAATTATGCAGTTCTGACTTCGAAAAACTAAATAAAATTTTCCAGCCGTTACAAGGTTACGTTGTTATATTTTGATGAAGTGTCAAATATGATCTATTAACATGGCCCTACTTTAGTATTATTGCTGGAATTAACCTTTATGTCCCGGCCGAGGCCGGTGAGGCAATCATAGTCGATTATTTAACCGTATTTTGTTTTTTGACAACGGTTTTTTTTTCTAATGTGTATCCTTCCTCTATAACAAGTAGGTTAACGATTTTTCTTCTTTACAATAAACTACCTGAAAAAGAAAAGGGCTATACGGGGTTACCCTATTTGCTTTGACACACAGAACAGTGACCAATGAACGGGAAGAGAAGCAAGGCCATGTGATGGATCGGCAATTTCAGTAAGAATTTAGGTCGAAATCGGTGCCATATATCCAGAATTGGGCAAATTTACGCTAAATTCGACGAAGCAAGATGATAATAATATTTAGTTTATGAAAAGAGCTATAATTTTAATTGAAGTAGCATAATATTAATATTATACTATTTTTAGGGCTGGTAGGACTGCCTTGTTGGTCTAGTGGTCGCAAGCACGACTGTGAACAAGAGGTCCTGGGGTCCGAGTCGGGAAAAGAGGGGGGGGGTCTTTTTCCCCAGGAATTTCTCTGTAGCAACCATGGAGTCTGAATCTTTGCCCGGTTGATGTCAAGAGACATTTTTAATTACTTGGGAATTGAATAAACCTGGCGAAATGCGGGTATACTATTAGGTACACCTCTACCTAACCTTTCAGCCGTTCAAATCATTTTTTTCTCATATTTCGCTCAGAATATTTACAGCACTGATGACAATATTTGTGTCACTTGTTTAATTTAGTTCTTTAATTAAATATTCTTTTCATCCCATCTATTCGAAAAAGACGACTTGGTTCGCCTTTAAGTGCACCCAAAGGTGGTGTTTTCTATAAGAAACTTTTAGCGGGCAGTAATGAGTTTTTAATCCTCTTTATAAGTGCGCCGCAATTATCTTTGCCGCGCACTTTTTGAATTTGGAACATCTTGTGTTCAGCGCCCAAGAAATCGAACGCAAATATTGTTTGAATAAAGACTGGCTGGTGCGACGGCCCATAGTAGCGCCGCGCGCCGGCTGAATACAAAAAAAAAAAGAAATAAAATTAAAAACGCGCGAACTATAGCCCGCGTTTTCGTCAATTTTCACGGATTGATAGAAATTCATGATTTTGTTTTGAAAAATGAGTTCTTCAAGTGACAGTGAAAGTATAGAATTAACTCCTGATAGTATTAGGACTGACGCAAGAAATGTGATGGATAATCTACTACCTGCAAAATCCCGGGAGAAATATATGAAAGCTTATGGTAATTTTATTGAATGGAGAAATTCAAGAGGCGCCAAGAATTTTTCAGAATCTGTGTTTTTGGCCTACTTCCAGTACTTAGCCAAAACTAAACAACCTTCCACACTTTGGAGTACCTACTCAATGCTAAAATCAACAGTCAGTTCTAATAACGACGTAAAACTGGACACATATTCGAAATTAATAGCGTATCTGAAGAGGATGTCTGATGGATTTAAACCTAAAAAATCCAAAGTGTTCTCAGTCAAAAACGTGGAGACTTTCCTTAATGAGGCACCCGACAACATCTTTCTTGCCGTAAAAGTAAGTAACTATGTATGTATATATGGTGGATTAGTAAAGTATAACCAGTGTTTTAAAATGCGCATTTTATTGCAACCTGTACTTCGATAGATAGGTACTTGTCTTATTCACATTCGGTTTTGTTACAGGTGGCTTTAATTTTCGGAGTACATGGAGCTTGTCGTGGCAATGAACTTTTAAAAATAACTGTTGATGATGTCGAAAATCACTCGGATAATTTACTGTTAGTAAAGCTGACAGACACAAAAACAAAAATTGACCGATCCTTCGTAATCCGAGGAGAATACAAAACTATTGTACAGAAATACCTGGACCTGCGTCCTGCTGATATTAAGACCAATCGGTTTTTCATCCGTTATCAAAATGGCAAGTGCTTCAAACAAGTTATGGGAAAAAATAAAATTTCTTACATGCCACAAGAAATCGCTACTTATTTGAAGTTACCAGATATCAAGCTATATACAGGACATTGTTTTCGTCGCACTTCTGCTACCCTGTTGGCAGATTCTGGAGCGGACTTAACTGTTCTCAAGCGACATGGAGGATGGAAGTCGAGTGCTGTAGCAGAGGAATATATAGAAGATTCCATTGAGAACAAGGCGAAAACATGTGAACGCATCGTGGAAAACATTAAATTGCAACCTTCAGTTAATCCATCCATGCCACTGTCGCCGCGCCCATCTACATCCAAACAAAGAGATTCACCGTCACATTTTCCTCAAAATGAGCCACATTCTGACATTATTTCAAACACGCAGAATAAAATTAAATCTACAACAATCTCTATTCCTAATAAAACTGTAACAATTAATTTTCAAAATTGTGAAAATGTCTCAAATGTAAATATAAGTTTTTAGTTGTTTTATTATTAGATACTACTTAATTTCAATTTAGTTGTTACTCTGTTTCATTAAATATCAATATTACAATAAAATATGAGGCGCCTTTTATTTTCTCATAGTGGGTGATGAAAAGTAGAGTGTATCACTCGGGCGCAAAATATATTTTTGGCTCGGGCGACGTACTTTGAATCCCTCGCTACGTTCAGGATTCTACTAAAGAATCCCTCGCTACGCTCGGGATTCTACTCTAGAATCCCTCACTTCGCTCTGGATTCAAAAAAGCGCCCTCGCCGTAAAAATATTATTTTGCTCCCTTATGATACAATCTACTATTTACTTACCTTTGTATAGATGCTTTTTTACCTATTATTTGTGAATGAGTGAACATTGTAGGATTTTTAGATTCCCGGATGCTGTTTAACTTTTGTTAAATATTCCTTTTGTTTTACTTTTTTTTTTATAGTAAGCAACGACCTATTGTCGGGCCTACGCTGTCCCCCCATACTTTAGTACTAATGCTGTAATAACATAATGATATTGTAATACCAAATGATATGAAAAGAGTAACCATGGAGTTTCTTGCCGGTTCTTCTCCATGGAATCGACCAACGCGAACCGTGCACATTTTTCGACGTTTTATAAGTGCCCATTTAGGCCTATGTGAAATAAAATATTTTGATTTTGATTTGTTTTTATTTTGAGCCATTACAAGCGTGATGTTATGTTATGATTACCAAACCAATAAAAAGCTCTCCAACTATCAAAATGATTATGTTCTCTCTCCATCTTTGATTCCAACCAATGCAATAAAATCCATTGAAAAACAGAAATCTTAAATTTAATTTTCGCCAGAAATATGTCCATAACACCTACATTTGTCGTGTCTGTCACAAAACGGGTTTTTATCGCGACGCTGAAAGCCGATGATAAAGGGCAAACCTATACCCTTCACTTCAATCTTTACGACCGACGACGTGATAAACCGGTGGTTACCAGAATACGGACGAATTGGTTTTCTTTTTTTTAGGCGGTTGTTGATATTAGCAAAAAAACCCGCCAAGAGCGAGTCGGCCTCAACAACGAAGAGTTCCGTGTCATTTATTATCAAAGGTTTCAAAAAATCTGTCTGCTACAATTTGACGCAATCTTTACCGGATCAGCTAGGTATGCTTACATCAAGGAGATCGAATCCAATACAATTATATTCGAACAATATCCTCAATCGCTACACCGGTAACCTGATAGAGACAGCACGACACCTCAGACAGAGACAACACGATACTTATTAAATTCCTTAGTCCTCTCATTCCTGCACCTTTTCCTTTATTTCACCAACTTCCTGCGAATTCTTCCACTATAGCATTCGCTTTGCGTCACTAGGTATATAGGTAAAGTAAAGATTTATAGACGACGCAATAACATTTAATTATCGATATCAGGCGCTAAGGTCCTTGATATGTGTAGATTGATAGCACTGAAGTTTTTAGTTGAACGCACTCGAATATACAGAGTGTTAGAGGACCATACATCAAACTAAGTAACTTTACGTAAACAATATTGCTGGGAATTGATTTTTTGTTTGGGGGTAAAAAATCACGGTACAACTAGTGGATGGTTGTTTAAATAGTAAGGGGGTCCTGGGGGTGTTTTAAGTAAAACCCTTACATTAAAAACCTGTTTAAAAAAAAAAATATCTTGTGAACCCAATATCTCTGTAACTAGAAGGTTCCCAGGTATAGTCTAGAATAAAAAAAATTATAGAAATGATAGAAGCCGCAGAGGGAAAAGTTGTCCGTAATGATGGCATTGTTAGGTATGAAAATATTTAAAGTTAGAATTTTTATTCGAGTAAACTGTGAAGCTTTGTGATACCGAGAACCTTCTTTATTTCTTTGATTGTCAAGTAACTGCGATGTAACCTGATGCTCTTAAGAAGAAAAGCATTGCTGAATTTTCTAAGCTCGGCTAAGCACTGAGAGTTGCTTCGTAGAAAATTACTATCCAACAATAAAGATTATCATTCTCACCCTCTGAATGTAGCCGCGAAGTCAATGTTATCATTTAATTTATGCAACCCCATTGATTTCCAATGAACTAAAGTTAATATAATTATTTACATTGAAAAATACAATAAGTTCCTATCTCTACCCTTACTGATCTTTTTTAACCCGGAAAAAAACTCTAAAATTTATAAAACGTACGTAGGTAATTGAATGCGTGAGGTTTACGAGACATTCGGCGCGAGTCCATTTAACTGATGGGCTGTGCAAAAATCTGAAACAGAGGCCTAGCATGAACGCGCGATGTCAATGAAACCAAATGTTTTTAAACTCCGACGCAAAAACAACGGGGTGTTATAAGTTCTACGTGTCTGTGTGTGTGTGTGTGTCTGTGGCATCGTAGCTCACGACCGGATGAACCGATTTTGATTTTTGTTTGAAAGGCGAATTAGTCGGGAGTGTTCTTTGCTATGTTTGATAAAAATGAGTCCAAGATGGCCTCCGCCACAAAACGGCAGATTACATATTTATTCAACAACTCCCTCAATATGGGTATCAAATGAAAGGCTTTGACTAGTAGAATACGCTAAACGCGCGTTTTAAATATTAATGTAATGTTTAACTATTTTAATAAAGTATTTTTTTTAACTTAAGTACTTTTAATTATTAATGTTATTTTAATTTTTTTAATATTGTAATTTTTAATGTAGTTTTTTTTTTCATTTTTAAATGCTCTTGTTTCATTATGTATATTTATTGAAACTTAGTTTTTAAAGTCATTTTAGTAACACAAATTATGGACCAATAATATATAAATAAATACCGCTGGACATTAACACACAGAGCCATCCACTAGACAGAGACACTAAGCAAGGCTTGTGTCGTGGACAACATATAAACATTAATGCTCATCACACAAACAATTGCTACCGGGATTCAAACCCAGGACCCTAAGAACGAAAGGAAGTCTCACTACCACTACGCCATTCGGGTCGTCCAAAAAAATATGTCAAAAAAAAATGTTTTTTTTTATTTATAGAGCAAACGACTTGAAGAAAATAATTAAATGAAATTTTCAATTTTAAAGTCGCTTGAATTTATATTACGTTAACTTCGAGCGTTCATACTAGGCCCCCAGATATTGTGCCGAACAACATTCTGTAACGATGGAGTTGCAAATTGCGTTCCCCTGGGCAATGTTGACCGATTTTCACACAAGTGCGTAATGAATAAATGGTTTATGTCCTGTAGTAGGTGTTGATAATGATTTCTGTTATGAAAACAATTTTTGATTGTCCCATATTGTCACCCAAAATACTTTTAACTTTACGTTTTGAATGCGCAGATTACATCAATTTAAGGATGTTTGGCCGTTGTGTTTATGTGAACTGGAGACTGACTTTAGTGCGACTGATGAAGAGGAAGGTTTGAAAAAAAATACATGAGGGGCAGTCTTTGGGGACTGCTGGTGAAAGCGAAAACTAAGTAACACAGGGTATAAACAACCTCAACATGAAGCCGTCAACCAAGCATTCTGTACATCAAAAAATTGTTGCTGGGAAACAATTTTTTTTTGGGGTGAAAAATCAAGTTTATGGTAGAACTCAATGTACTCGTAACGCTCTCAATATAATGTGCCGATGGATGAATTTGAATAGTACGGGAGTCGTGGAGTAGTTTAAAGTAAACATGTTACACTTAAAACTTGTATTAAAAAAAAAAACTTATCAAAAAGTTGGTACATTGACCACCGATATCTCCGTAACCTTTTAGTTACGGAGATATCGGTGGTATCTTTCAGCTTCGTTAAGAGGTTTTTTTTACACCCTTTACATCTGCTACGGGTTATGCCCC
The DNA here is from genome assembly GCA_950022955.1 of Xestia ashworthii. Lineage (NCBI taxonomy): Eukaryota > Metazoa > Arthropoda > Insecta > Lepidoptera > Noctuidae > Xestia > Xestia ashworthii. Next base: position 22,456,728 of record OX465558.1, on the reverse strand, counting down.
GCGCCCGCTTACGTGGTGCTACGCCGTAGCGGATCGGCTACGAGTGCTACAAAGCGTTAGGTGACGGTCACGCGAGTTCCATGATTTTTTTTACCCAAAAAGTGCTCGACGCGACTATAGAAGGTTTCACTTCAAAAAAAGTCAATTTTGCCATGTTTTTGTCACAATAACAATATCAAGAGGCAACAATTTTGAACTCTTGTTCAAAATTATGTTTCACGTACTGTTAACTGATTCAAACGCAAGTGGGAAATGGTTTTTGATGGAAAATAATTTTGCAACTGCAATCATTGTTTAAAATGTGAATTGCCATAGGTGTCAAAAACTGAAACAGCACAGTCGCGAATTGTGTCCCGTGGGTCAAGTTTACGAAATTAGGGGACTGTAAAATTGTGGCATTAATTTTAATAGCACATTTATATTAACCAACTTGTTGCAGAGACCTCTGAGTTCATTTTGGTGTATCTGCTCAGAGTAAACAGATAGAAAACACTACTCTTATCTAGTTTTAGAAAAACATCTTGACGTTTGTACGTAAAAGTGTGTGTAAGATTTTGTAAAAACAACAACGTCTTTTTCAAACACTATATTAATTGCCTAAAACAGTATTCGCACATCTTGCAATAAGTTGACAAAGTTTAATCATATATAAAAAGCAAAGTTAACTTTTGAATATTAGATTTGATAATTATGTTAGTCATTTGATTGCAATTACTAATACTCGTATTTTAAAGATTACTGCACTGTATTAACGGACGATCACAGTTCTATCACTTACCACACCAATATTACAGCAGGGGAAGTACGAATTCACTTCCCCCTCATATATATTTCTGCAGCTCCGTTTAAAAATGTGTTAAAAATTCGAAGCGTCCGTTTTCGCAATTTGCGATCGTCCCCCTGGGCTATGTTGACCGACTATTACACATCTGCAAGTGTTAAACACGCGCAATGCTATTTGCTCTGTGGGCAATTTTACGTGTAAATGTTAACATTGATTTTGGAGTTTTATGTCGAATCAATTAAATTGTTTCGGATTAACTCTAGTGGCAAAAAAATAAAATCGGATTACTTTTTACTAGGACATTTTTTCCACTCTATTTGCCATTGTAATAAAGTATTTCAGTTGCAGTTCAAACATTAACCAAAAGTGTTTATTTGACACAAATAAATGTAAATATTTATTCAGCTAACACAAAAAAATATTTAAGCTGTTACTCATAAATTCAGGAAATGAAACCATACTAATGAGCAGTGAAGTACTTAAGTACAAACCCTTCAATAACTGTACTCTGTGCTTCCATTGAGTAACAAGTTTACGACAAAGTGTCAAACATCTAAAATGGCTCATTTACAAAATGGCGGAATTGGCTGCGGACCCCGCACTAATTGAACATTGGGTACCCAACATTACAAATGTGGAAATGGTTCATGAGATATTCGACAGTGATTTTAATTAAGTCAAATAATTCCTTGTAAATATTTGGGCTTCAAGATTTTTATGTTACAACTTAAATTCAGTGTAGCTACGGAGTTCAACAATTTGATACATCCGACCTCGGTTTGTATGTACTGTTGAACTAACTTTTCTCGATCCTTTTCTCGATTGGCGCAGCTTTAGTGTGACTGCCTTCCGTTCTTAGGGTCCTGGGTTCGAATCCCGGTAGGAGCAAATGTTTGTGTGATGAGCATGGACATTTGTTTCCGAGTCATGGATGTTTATATTTATAATAAATATGTATTTACAAACAAAAAGTGTCTAGGAGGTATATCAACTGTCTTGTGTCCCCGAAACAACCCTCGTTGCTTAGTGTGGCACTAGATATATATTTGTCGGATCCGGTCATTGGTATGGACACGGGAATGAATCAAAACGCGCCAGTGGTGACATCACGCGACCTAGAGACCAGTCTACCCCCGCCATGGCGTGTTTCTACAGAGTCCTGACGTTAACAGCTCGCCGCGAGGACGATATTCTGGGTCGGATCGCAGCGGAGTTGATACTTCTTGAAACTGTATCCGATTCATTGTGCCCAGTGTTATAGTGTGAAAGTGTAATGTCAATTAATTTGTTAGTTTACTCAGTGTAGGTATCTGTTTGAAAAGAGTAACCACGGAGTTTCTTGCCAGTTCTTCTCCATGGAAACAACCAACCCGAACCGAGCACCTGACAATAAACAGTGTATCGTATCCAGTGAGTTTATATAGCACGAAACCCGTCTTCTGCCCACGTAATGCTCGAGCCTAACAAAATAAATCCTGACAAACCCGACATATTTATATAATATATTTCTTACTTTTTTTCGTATTATTTCCTCATATTTTCCTAGTCACAATCCATTACTATCCAATGACTATTGCATTGGGCTAAACGTCCTCATAGACTGGTCGATGATTACAGTGAATATTTTCTGATTGCGAAACTGCTTTAAAATTAAATGAAAAAAGACATTCTGTTTTTAAACATTTTAATTTCCTGTTTCATAAATGATATTTCCTTGTGATTTTAATATTTCTTCGCCCGACATTCTTCGTATGCTCGGAACATCAACGTGTCTTGTTTTCACACCAACCCCCACACACATTCATGCATTCCTCATACTTAATTAACTCCACATATTTTTTCTGTGTACTTTAATTTCAACATTTCAGTCGTGTTTAACCAGTGTTTTTCTGGAGATTTTTCTTGTAGCGTGCGCATGTTCTTGTTTAATTTAAGTTGTGTTAATTTATCTTTACATGTTGTTGTGCAAATAAGGAGAACATTTTATTTTTGGGAGTCGAGATTAACAACAAACAAGATTTTGTTGTTTAACTTTTGTATTAGATTTAGTTCTGCTTCGTTAGTGTAGTGGTCGTATTTATGACGCTTGAGCATAAGTTCGATTCTCTGGTCGGGCAAATTGTTGTTGAGTTTTTTCATCATGAATTTCTCAGTGGCAGCTACTGAGTCTGGTTATGTGCCCGGTTGATGGCAATAGGAGCGCTCTCTATTACACGGGCCTTAAACATAACTGGCGACCTTCGGGGATTAAAGGTGTGTGTGTTGTGTATAAAACTAATCTTTTGATTATTATTATTCTTATCGATCACTGCGTCCATTCAAACCAATCAATTCTTCACAAAAACATTTCGCACTCAATTCTCCGTTCCCAGATCGGATATCACGAAAACTAGAATTTGAAAGAGTCGCAGAACAAAACTCGGAAGCGGCTGACATTTGCAAATGACCGGTCCCCGTGTGGAGCCTTTGTTACCACACTCGTGCTAAACCTTGTATGCGCTGTGAGTTGCAAACTGACGCATCGGTCGGCTTCTATTCGATTTTATTGATTCAATTTTTGCTTGTACCTGAACGTTTGTTTGGGGGATTAGGTGGTTGAACTTGTGTGGAGAGTATTATGTTACGCTACACAAAAAAAGTCAAATTCAAATTCATATATTCATTTTGTGACCATAGGGTAAACAATACAGATGTTATATAAATAAATGTTGGTCCATACTATGTCCGGCCAGAAGGCAAACAAAATAGTGCAGTTAATCAAATGTCGATGATCAAAATAAAATCTTAAATAAAGTTAAAAACCAAGTAGTAGATGTCAAAATGTCTTGCCAAACACTAAACGCCAGTAGTAAAATGTTAATAAATTAAGACGGCACATAAAACAAGTATTCATTATTTAGTCAAAATCAGTCATTAGATGCAAGATACAATAGAAACTATAGTCAACATCTAAAGGGAACAACATTTTACAGACAGATTTAAATTTATAATATTGTTTTAGTTTTTCATTAAGATATTCATTAACAGAATAAAACACCCTGTCTAGTAAAAGAATATACATATATTGTTTTCTACAAACATCATCATCTGCCGATGCTTTTCCTAACTATGTTGGGGTCGGCTTCCAGTTTAACCGGATGTAGCTGAATAACATTATTTTACATTGAACGACTGTCTATCTGACCTCAACAATCCAGTTAGTCCTGGGTAATATGATGCCCCTTGGTAAGACTGGTTGTCAGATTTTCGGGCCACTTAAATATTCGTAAAAAAAAAATATGTGGCAGAATAGATTAGCCGAGATTATTGGTCCAATGAGAAACCCGCTGAAATAACAGAAATATGAAGTTAAAGTTACGAGTAAATGGATGCTGGAATAAGTTAAATGAATGCAATAGGATGTTCTTTCAGGTCTTTAAATCAAAATATATTATATGTTGTATATAAGACCTGAAATAACATACGTCGACTCGACGCCGATGGATACCCCTCCTACCGTCAGTGTGAATCCCGACGGTGGCGCATTCCGAGGCCCATGAAAGCACATGGCCTCGGACTTGTGCAATGCCACCTCGAGACCCAGTTGCCGGATCCTCTCAACGACTATCGCAACCCCGCGTGTCATATAATCCTCGTGCCTCGTGCTGGCACAGTGTTGCCAATATATTACCGAATAACAAGACAAATGTTATGTCATCAATATTTCCTCAATGCAAAAATAATGTATTATTCATGTGAACTTTTCAATTCCGAGACCACTTTTAAACTACAAACGAAGGCATCAAATGCTATGAAAAATATTTAGTTTAACGAAGGGCCCACTTGCACGCTTACTCATTACCAACTTTCACACTACCCTCTCCTGAATCTTTAAAACACTCACTCGCATTTTGTCCTTCGGGATTCCAACTTTACAATTAACATTACATTAAAGCTTTGAGTATCAAACCGAAGCCGAGGGAAGGTCGTCATTTCCTTTTATAAGAAACTTATTATAAAAGCCGAGAATTAAATAAAAAAGGTGGCTGTTTGCATGGCTTTTAGGGTTCCAATGACCCTGTCTCCTGATCCATAGTAGGTTCTCTTCTCTAGTCAGCTCTTCGAGAGTTCGACGTGCACTTGGCCAGTTGTTTAAGCTTAACTCTAGGTTTGAGATTGAGATAGCAATTCATAGATATAATCTACCTACCTTTAGATATTGAAATAAGGAGTTACATTATAATTTATTGAAGAGAATCGTGGTCCACTACTGGACATAGGTCCTGGACCACGTCACAACTCCGTCTCCTCTGCTGTCGGCATCCAATCTATTCCAGAATCTTTTTCTTCGTTCTCAAGGTGACGCTTAGTTGAGTGAAATCAATATGAAGAAATAAACCTTTTACACTTCGATCAAAAATTAGAAAATTGTTGATCGAAGTTTTCACAAGATATAAATACGAGTTTCTTGGAACGCGGATTTTTTTATTTTTTGGATTTAAAGGCTTTTATACCTTTACTTTAAGATGAAGCGTCAGCGTAGCCCGCGAAATTCAAATTTTCTTACGTTTTTTGCAATTTACAGGCCAGTGCTTACATAAGCAGTTACAGAATTATAATTATCAAAATCATCAATACAACCCTCCAAGTTCACAAAGGTCGAGGAACGACTTTGACTTTGAAAAATTAGTTTCACAAACGATATTTTCATCAACATACAACCTAGTAAAGTGCAAAAAATCTAAGAAAATTTGAATTTAGGGAGCATCAGCCTTAAATAGTTCCATAGCCCGTTTACTATGGGCAACTACAGTACTTTCACAGTTTTTATGTCTTGTGACTGGGACTGTAGCTACATTAAATGTTCATTTTTGTTTCGACAATTCAAAAGTGCCTGTAACTGGCCTACTTGAAATAAATGCTTTGATTTTTGATTTTTTGACTATTCAATTTATCACCACAATGTGTTGTGTGCGTTACATAGAGTTTTATTGTAAAACGTGATTTTTTACCACAAAAAGAAAAATGCGTCGGATTACTTAGTTACATGTTCTGAAAGAATGCTTGGTTGACGGCTTCGTGAACACCCCCTCCCCCGTTTACACCTTAAAACTCCCATTGAGGTTCTTGGTTTCATAATATTTGAAACTAGTCCATAATACCCGATACAATCAAAGTAATAACAGCGTCATCACATTCCTGAGTGCTACAACTCTGTCATGACATTGTTGGTAAGATTTATAGTGTCCACTAAATTAGTTCGGGACGGTCGCATGATGAATGGCCCGAATTATGAATGGGCTGACAGTGGGACATTCGATGACGTCACTGATGAAATGATAGTTTTTTATTTATTAATGTTGTGTTCATAAATGCGTCGTTTGATATTGAGTGAAATCATTATAGAGAGATACTTTTGAGATATTTGAAAAATGTATCCCCAAACTAGTTACATAGAGAACTGAATGCTTATATTTATTTTCATAATGAAGTCCACCAATGTTTCACTCTTGTGTTGAAGTTTTATGAAATAAATAACATTATACTGAAACTTGATGAAACCAGCTTTCAAATATTGCGTCAGCTCAATGGCTTAAGACGTGCTAATTTGATCAACGAACCAATTGTGATTAGTTGATCAAAATAGTCACCAACCAAGTTTGGATTTTTATGAGTAATCGACCTTGATACAATATAAATGAAGGCTATTTCTATACTGAACATTTAAAAAGAAATCTTTAGTTAACACTTCAAGTGTTTCGTTACTTCCATAACATTTTTATGGTATCCTCATGATTGGCGCCATGACACTTTTTATATCGCGATACTCTCAAGGATGACGAGCAAAAAGTGGACGTGTGATCAGTATTTATGAGTTTCTGAGATAACGTGACCAGACGGGATGAAAGTGATTGGAAATGTGAAGGCGGAAAATAATGCACTGGACTGCAAAGAAAAAGGGTCGGTTAGAAAATCTTCAATATCTTCAAAAGTACTCAACCTAGCTTTATGAAATAAAGATTAAATTAAAAAATGTTTTAAGACGAAGGGTTTGTCTTTAAAAGAAAATAAAAAAAAATTCAAGCTTTTTTTTTTAATAAATATAAAATGTATTTTTAGTACATAAAAATGCGTACTTTGAAGATATTGATGATTTTTTAATTGCTCCGTTTTCTTTGCGGTCCAGTATAGTTTGTCCTCTGAGCCTGTGACATAAAATGAAAAAAATATATATAAATAAACTAGCTGACCCACGCAACTTCGTCTGCGTCACATAAGAGAAAAAAACGAAAAGAAAAAAATACCCCGTTTTTGCAACATTCATTCCTGCTCCGTTCCTAATAGTTGTAGCGTGATGTTATATAGCCTAAAGCCTTCCTCGATAAATGGTCTATCCAACACAAAAATATTTTTTCAATTTGAACCAGTAGTTCCTGAGATTAGCGCGTTCAACCAAACACACAATCAAACAAACAAGCTTTTCTGCTTTATAATATTAGTATAGAAGTATAGATAGATATGTTTTGAGTGTTTTAGAGGTCTTGAAAGAGCTTGACATAATTGGGCTTAGTTACCAAACTTTACATAATATAACATGACGCCTGTAATCCGCGGAGGGTTAAGTAGAGGTGTACCTATTAGTATACCCACTTATCGCCCGATTAGTTAAAGTCCCATGTAGGGGGCGAGCCTTTTGCCGTCAACTGGGCACAGGTCTAGACTCCGTGACTGCTACTGAGAAATTTCTGATAGAAAATCCCTATAACACTTTACCTGACCCAGAAATTGCACCCAGGATCTCCTAGTAGAAGGCTGTTTTAGATAAATTAAGTTATTTAGCACTAGCATAATTATTATCTCATTAGGTCTCTCTTTTATCTTTGAAGTGAAAACTTTTTTAGGCGTGTTGAGCACTTTTTGGTTCAATAAAAATCATGGAACTGTCGTGACCGTCACTTAATGCTTCGTAGCACTCGTAGCCAATGCGCTACGGCGTAGCACCACTTAAGCGTGAGGGGGGCACAACCCGTAGCAAATATAGATTACTTAAATTCACTTCTACGAGTATCAGCAGTCCCCAAAGACTATAGGTACCGTATGTTTTTTATGAAACTACAAAACTCAGCACAAGGCGCCGACTTGTTCCAGTTTATAATTGTAGGAGTTGGCTCATATCACCCGTTCGCATATGCAAGCCAGGCTTAAGGGCACTGTAATTAACATTTTTATATGACTCATTTGCATACCACCTTGATAACTCTATGAATTTAAATTTATTAAAGGTTGCTCCACTTGTTTTAGTCATTTCAGTAATCAAAGGGGTCAGTATGGTGGTGCTTTTGTTGGGGAGTTTGTTTAAAGTTTTGTTTATAATGTTAGCAAAATAATATGAAGTTGGAGATGGATTAGACGGAAGGATTGTTATCCGGGGTTGCGGGACTGTTCGAAAGAGATACCGAGGCCCCGGAACATAAAGGGCGAGGAAGGAACATGGATGGGTTCTAGTCAGTAAAAGTCTGACACTCCCTCCAGCTCCGCCCAGAGTGGGAGAAGTTCAAATAACTTCTCTATGATTATCCATCATAAAAAAAAGGATTTTTATGTACGAAAAGCCGATAAAATGTATAACTACAAAAAAATGGTACGTTTATCTGCATAATTCGCAGTATAGTATAATAATGGTAAACGTATTGGCGATCGCTGAACTCGGGAGTTTATGAAAAAATCCTATTGCTAACTGGTTAATCTTTCTCTCTTTAGCTTAAACCTAAACCAAAAAAGTAGAAAATTATTTTATCCTCTGTGTCTAAGTAATCTGGTTTCAGGGACGACGCCAATCCAGGGATAACTAGCTGACTTTCTCTCTTGATCAAGAAGAAACCTCCTACCAGACGGGTGTTGTGCCTTGCCCAAGAGTTATTTATATTTTTATTAAGCTTCTTTAATTCTTGTAATTACATATATTTTTTAACATAATCTTAATTAAGGACCTTTCGACGAGTATAGGCCTCCTCCATCTTACTCCTATTTTTCTTATATTGGGCTGTTTTCATCGAGTCGTTGTTTGTGAATTTTATAAATTCGTCTTTCCATTTTTCTAGTCCTGACAGTTATGAGCAGGTGTTAAAGCGATGTAGGATTTTGCTTAGTTCATAATATTATATGTGGCATTTAAGATGCAGTAAAACGTGTCAAGTACCTAGATGACATAAATATAACACCTCTCTCCCTGATGGGAGATTTGATTTGATTCGTGCAAGTTCACACATCTATCTAATGAACGCCAGTCGTTATGATACTTACATACATCTTTAACTTTGTCCACATTCACCCGCCTGGCCCTCAGTTCTGCATAACAATAGTGTCAGAATAATTTTGACAAGTTTGGTAATAAAATCGAGGGCTTTTCAAAATTAGAAGCGACTTCCACAATAAAAATACACACAGTAAACATGAAATTGTAATACCTAAATTCAGATTAACAAAAACTAGCAAGTCTTTTATTATAAACAGTATACGCTTTTATAACAAGTTGCCAAAGTCAGTTATAGAACTGACCAATGGAAAGTTCAAAAACTATATTAAACGTGTCCTTATGAAAAAAGCATATTACAAAATCAAGGACTACGTTGATGACAAAGAAGTTTGGCTATGATTCCTTCTGCGCATGCGGCTTCCCTGGTAGCTCATAAACGGCACAGATTTGTGGACGTCTCTAACTATTCTCAATCTCATTATTCTTTTTCTTTTGATTCAGATTATTACAGTAGTTTTCAAGTATTTTTTTTTTTTTGCTCAGAATAGTTACAGCACTGATGACAATGTTTGTGTCACTTATTTAATTTAGTCCTTTAATTAAATATTCTTTTCTTTTTTAATTTACTTAAATTTGTATAGATGCTTTTTTACCTATTATTTGTGAATGAGTGAACATTGTAGGCCTTTTAGATTCCCGGATGCTGTTTAACTTTTGTTAAATATTTCCTTTGTTTTACATTTTTTGTATAGCAAGCAACGACCTATTGTCAGGCCTACGCAGTTCCCCCATACTTTAGTACTAATGCTGTAATGAAACATAAAAATATTGTAATACCAAATGATTTGAAAAGAGTAACCACGGAGTTTCTTGCCGGTTCTTCTCCATGGAATCGACCAACGCGAACCGTGCACCTTTTTCGACGTTTTATAAGTGCCCATCTAGGCGTATGTGAAATAAAATATTTTGATTTTGATTTTGAATATTCTAACATAATGGCGTCAGTATGACCTTCCAATGGTCAACTACTGACACTCCATTGAAAGAAATGGCATCGAATGGTAATCTCCTACATAATGACAAATGAATGACTGGTGCTATTTACGAACTCAATTATAATAATGGCAATACGATAATGTCATCTAACACAATTCTATTACGAGACCATTGACCGACCAATGATCGACCATTATGAATTTAGCAGATTACGTACTTTAAGCAAAATGACAATGGGATGAGAATGGGATCGTGTTGGAACGACAAATTTAAAAAAAAAACAGACTAATGCCCCAGGTCATATATAATACGCAAACCAGTTGCAAGTACTACGCACCTAATCTACTTATAGTTACATCAAAAATATCCAAACTTTGTATATTTGTTTGTGCGGTTTGAAAGGGATTTAGTAAAAGGGATGGCCGCATCTATTTTATAATGTGTAACGCGATATTAGGGTCTCTAATCTACCTGGCAGGCGCGCCCGTAATTATGGCTTTATCTCCGCGATCTTTGATCAAGGTTATGACTTTCATGCTCAGCATTTGAAAACAGGGAATTAGGTTGAGGAGTGATGGGGAATAAGTTGAATTTTTGGTAGGTAATGAATGTTTCTCATCGTTAATTTGTCTACTATGTCAGAAACTGTTGTTCGTGTGTTAAAAGTTAATAAACACTTTTTTTAGTTTTGGTATGAAGGCACGGTTTTTTGTCGAGTATTAATTTTCCATTGTTACTGAGAGAAAAAATGTGTAAGTATTATAGAGGTGAACTCAAAAATTACCTAAGCAATGTGAATACAATTTATCCAAATTAAAAAATAATCACCTAAATCGAACTTGTAATCACGGAGTTATGATCTAACAGACATTTAAAGAAAAAATATACGAAATTAGAACTTCCCCCTTTCTAGAAGTCGTTAAAAAGGGTATAAGTACGACACTGTAATCTTTACTCAGTTACCATGATGATGATGATGATGTTGATGTGTAGGTCAAGTAGGTAGTCCATTCACAGTTATTTTAAGTGTTCAGCTGCATTTGGTCAGACTAGAAATTGACCTCAAGATTTAGTTAGAAGAAGGTTAGGCAGTGTCTTTAAATGAATGAGCCTGTTTAGGTTGTTTACAAAAACGAAAAAATCAATATCGCGTCTGTCTAACAGTACTTAGTAAAAGCACAGATATTATAATAGTAAAAGCTTGATCCGATATTACTGATCAGTATTTAAATTTAATTTTAGTGTCTTTTCTATACCAATTCAGGCGCTTGTGTCTGTAAAATTACAGCTGAAAAACCCCCACAAACCCACGAACTCTGAAAAAATCAATAACAATTCGCTTTACGTTTTAAAATTGCTACCGTATACAGTATATATCACTTCTAATCCAAACGGCCTCGACGGATTTACATTCAATGAATATTTGCTCAAAACATTTTGGCGCTGCGCACTCTGCCATTGTCAACTTTCTACTCCAAACTATCCTTTTGTTGAAGAATATTCAACTTTATTGCCTCAACAATAAGAGGGAAGTGTGTGTTTGGTCGAGTTTCAGTCTATATGTATTAGATTTAGCTGCAAACGGGTTCTGTTGTAGCGGTTTTCAATATGTGTATGAAATTATGTTCTAGAATGAAAATATTTTTAAATTCTAGTATTCTTCTACGTACAGAGTTACAGATGACGTAGAGTTTGTTAGGGGAGTTCCTTTTTGGCAGAAGTTACATTTTTGTAATACTTAGGATGTAAATAGTAATACGAAGTTGAATGATCAATTCAGCCTGTCGCAGCCCACTAACCGAACAAATTTACACTCGACAAACATTCTGAACTGAGCGGTCAGTTTTTTAGGGTTCCATAGTCAAATGGCAAAATCGGTCTGTCTATCTGTCTGTCTGTCTGCGTGTCCGTCCGTATGTCACAGCAACTTTTTTCCGAAACTATAAGAACTATGCTGTTGAAACTTGGTAAGTAGATGTATTCTGTGAACAGCATTAAGATTTTCACACAAAACTAGAAAAAAAAAATTTGGGGCTTCCCCATACTTAGAACTAAAAATAAAATTTTTTTTTCGTCATACCCATACGTGTGGGGTATCTATGGATAGGTCTTCAAAAATGATATTGAGGTTTCTAACATCATTTTTTTCTTAATAGAATAGTTTGCGCAAGAGACACTTCCAAAGTGCTAAAATGTGTGTGGGGGACACACATTTTAGCTACCCTGTAACTTCTAAAATAAGAGAATGATAAAACTAAAAAAATATATGATGTACATTACCATGTAAACTTCCACAGAAAATTAGTTTGAACGAGATCTAGTAAGTAGTTTTTTTTTAATACGTCTTAGATCCTAAACAGCAATTTACCTTTCATTCAATCTGCTACGGAACCCTTCATGGGCGAGTTCGACTCGCACTTGGCCCGTTTTTCTTCAATCAGGTCAGCCATAGATTAGAAATTTAAAACACAACACAAACTCTCAACATTTTCGCAATGAAGATGATCCACACTCCACAGATAATTAGTGCCTGCAGCGGCTAGCAACAGAAGCATTGCACATACTTCTGAAAATCAAGTTGAAGAGTTGATTTGTTTTTTTTTTCAATAAACCGCTTTCTATTTGCAAGCCAATTCGAAATTTAAATAAAACCTTTGATAAGATATTCTTATGTTACCATGTTTCAGAGTAAAAGACCGTTCCATTTTAAATTACTTTTTACTCCCTAGGGAATAAATGGTCACTTTAATCCCGCTTGCTAGGGTTATATTGGCGTACTTTTAGAGTATGAGAAGTGAAAAAATAATCATATACATTCCTAGGTGGACCTAGGCCTCTCCCGAGCCACATCGAGCGATCATGTGTTTTTCACACATACAATATCGGATTTGGATATTCTTGATCCATGTGCGAACATGGATCAAGACTCGTCCCTGCCTGTAACCACTTTAGTCCGTCAGTTTTGTTTTCATACGAATACCTACAGTCGTTAAAACTGGTCAGTAGCCCAGAAAATCTGATAACTAACTTTGTCAGGAATTTAATATTGGCCAGTAGTTGAATTGCAGAGGTTGTATAGCCTTCGCTCGGTGTAAAGTACAGGGACGGAGACTTCTAGTTAGGTTAAAAGTTGCCAATATAGTTGGTCAAAGGCGAGGTTGGGTGAGCTGGTCATTTCATTACGGCTTTGCAGCGTTGTTGTGATCTTTGTCTTTACAATTTACAGATACCTATCTTTCAGAATCAGTGTGTTCCACTCTGAACGGTTACCACGTGTTCAATACATCATTCTGAAACACCACAGAATGTTTTAATCGGTATCCGGTACCGGTATCGGTAAAAAACAGCAGTTTTATACATTTTGACTATGTAGTATTGTAATTTTGTAGGGAAAAATAGATTTAAAAAAACAGCCTTTACCTTTTCTACTGTTATAACGCAAGCGTCATGTGTATAAGTCTATGGGAGCGGGAACGGGCTATAATCCACCATGCAAGCCGAATGCGAAAAAAAATCTATTAAAATGTCTTAGATTTTTTTGTTATAGGAAACGAAGGTCTCCTTACAATACTTTACTTCATCATTTGAAAAGCAAAAGAGAAGACATGCATTTCATAAAGTACCTGTAACCTGGACTCACATAAAGTGTCCACCTAGACCCTAGAGGCACGACAGTGTCGAGTGTAAGTCGAAGCTGTTATTATGGGACAACATGACTGTGTTCTTCTGTGGACCTACATACATTTTTGGTTTACACACCTTACAAACTACTCTATATCCTTTGACAAGTACGATACTGTCAGTAAACAAAGGTAAGCAGCATCATCGGAATAACAAATGGCTATAAACACAAAAAACTAGATGACAGGCACCGTTATAAAAAGTTATACGTCCTCTAAACAAAGGGCTATCTAACGAAATGAGAAGGGCTATAACTCTATACGTCTATGGCCGGTAATAAAGGCATCATAGCCAAATTACTTTTTTTTTACTCCGAATAAAGTAACAGGCTGTAAAAGTTGGGAAAAAGCGTGTACATAATGTTGGGGGATTAGAAAAAATGTGTTCTGTGTAATGATGTTTTTCTTAGAAAGGTTTTTTAGTAGGCACGAGATTCTTTTAGAGTTGGTTGTTTTGTTTATGCGGTATTTTCTCATGCTAACCTTCATAAACAAAATTTTCATACCCACTGTCATCAGATTTCAAATGATAGTACACTTGAATTGTCACAGTTTAAGTTTTTGGTGTTGTATTGGGCTCTGAATCGCAAGCAAAGTAAAAAGTAATTTAATGATTCTACGTTGGACTTACATACAATAGCCCAGGAGTGTCCAACATAACTTTATTGAGGGCCAAATTTAGTATTTTTGTAACCGTAGAGGGCCAAAAGAAATGCAAACCTGGAAATTGAAATAAATCAAGCTTCGCCGGACTAGACAGCCAAGATGTGGTTGCATTCACGGGTATACACGGTTGAGGCGAGGGTGAGGCACGGGTGAGGTAGGGCAGGTAGGTATTAATATGGCGAACATTTTAAACAATGTTCGCACAATATTTTTTGCTGTCTTATATAGTTTATCTAGCTCGCGGGCCGGATGAAAGACCTATGCGGGCCGGTAGGTGGCCCGGGGGCCGTATGTTGGACGGTCATGCTAGCCATTTTGACCACACTGACAGCTCGTAGATGTGGCTTGGATGTGCTGAAAGTCTGCAGTTTCATAGTGAAAAGGATTCATACACTAACAAAAGCGTGAAAATAATTTGTATCTGTTAAACAATAACAGAAACAGTGAAACCAGACGAATATTTGCGTGTGGCATTGTCAGGCCCTTACGAGCTGCGGGACAATAAAACGCACTCGCCGCGCTGTGACCATTTGTGAAGAGATGACCGACGCAGACGGTGGGTACGGTAGTAAGCTGTTCTCTTTGTAATTACTTTATTTTTGTTTTGTTATTATGTTGGTATTCTTGCGCAAACGATGTTCTTGGAAAGACTTATAGTTAACTTTGGGCCATATTTACGACTAGCTGACCCACGCAACTTCGTCTGCGTCACATAAAAGAGATAATGACCAACTAATTTGATTGATTTAGTTTTTTTATCACCGACTTCTGAAGCTAAAGTTATTTTTCAATTTTTTGTGTGAAGTGTGTGCGTCACCAGATAGTTGATCTGGTGTTGACGACACAAGCCTCGTTGCTTATTATGGCACTAGATGGCAGTGAATGTAATATCCAGCGATATTTATTCATTTTTATAGAAACTCATCGTAACGTAATGTGTTGGCGCTGATATAGTCCTTAATGGTCATCAATCAATAATCAAAATGACGAAAACACTATCTCGCTAAGTTTATTTAAACACTAGCTTCTGCCCGCGACTTCGTTCGCGTGAATTTCCCGCTCGCAACATTTCTTATTGCTGCTCCGCTCCTATTGGTCATAGCGTGATGTTATATAGCCTATAGCCTTCCTCGATAAATGGACTATCCAATGTAAAAAGAATTTTTCAATTCGAGCCGGTAGTTTCTGAGATTAGCGCGTTCAACCAAACAAACAAACAAACTCTTCTGCTTTATAATATTATTAAGTATAGATTACCATAAAAATTTTGCTGCTGTTTTCTGCCTATCCTGTTGCTAAAGAATTCCATCCTTGGTTTTAAAGTTTCTTATTAGTAGGCACTTCTTAACCAAACCACAACTAAGGACTTCTGGAAGCCGTATCATAACCGTTGGATGGGGATTGATGTCCAAGGGAGTTGCTGTGGCTACTGAGAGGGTCGTCTTTTATGAATGTTTGCCAAGCAACACCCTATCCCAATGAGAGAAGGTTTACAATTTTAAAGTTTCTTTAGAATTTCTATTTCACTCTTTTGATGGTGTTACGTTTGATCTCTAGCAACTGGTATTGATTTGTTTGTAGTATATAAAAAAAGAAACAAATTCATTTCGTGGTAAGGAACTCAGTGAGACTGAAATGTTGGAATTTCATTTTTGATTCCATTTTCTAAGAACACAAACATTCTGTTAGTAATCTGTAGACTCATAAAAAGGAATGTTACTTTTTCTGATAAACTACGAGTATCTAACAAGAAACTCGAATACACTGTTTTCTACACACATACATGGATAATAATATCAAATGAAAATGAGCGAACCTTGAACCAACAACAATATCATTTACAACTGTTTACCATTATATTCAAAGATGATTACTTCATCTTACGAAAGAGTGTTACACTGTGCATTATCACAACATAGTATCGCGGTGCTTCCATCCCTTTCACACCACAAACGTTAAAGTGAGACAGAGCATACTCCCAGTAAAGTTTCGTTACAACAGTTAGTAGAATCGTGTTTACTTTGTTCTGGCAAACTAGTGGATTAATGGAAAACAAATATGTGAGGTTATACGATATTTAGCATGAATGAGTCTGATGCGAGTTGGATGTTTCGAATTTCTTCAGTATGTTGCGGGTTTATGTGAATGAGATAAAATGGCGCTTTGGGATGTAGAAAATGAGGCTAGAGAAGTTGTTGCTAGCTTTTAAACAATTCTGGCGTATGTAAGATGGAAGTGGGTTAATATGTTGCTGGTAATTTAATTGTGCTCTGTTTTAGACAACACTATTGGGTGATAAAAAGCCAGATTTGTTTAGGGAATAAAATTGTAAGTATGATTTTTGATTGTGCGTTTGTCTAGCAGTAATACGTGTACCTAACAAAGCTTATCGATTAGTAGGGTTTCAATTTCACAAAAAATAAAATCCATTAGGACTTTCTAGAAGCAAAAGTACGTCTCTTCTTATCCCGTCTTGAAACTAAATTGACAACCTTAACTATCGTTTTCATCCTTGTATCACGCAATATACTTAAAATGAATGAGTAGCATGATTCCACTAAAAAAATAACCAAAAACACACACACTTTTCACCCGCAAAACACATATACCCACAAATAAAAGGCAAGCACATTTCAATTAACAGCATAACTCTTCTAAGCCAACAAGAAAAAAGGCAACAGAGCGAACAATATAAAAACACATGCAATGGAATTAAACCCCGGATGAATTCGACCAATAACACGAGCACAGACGTAGCTATAAAAGAGTCGTCCACATATGTTGCATGAAGTACAGTTGCAGCTTTGTTTGCACTTATCTTTCCCATTTCGCCTTGTTATGAGCTGGATTTGGTGGCTAAATCACGGGATAAAGTAGATATTCAAATCCCAGTGAAAGATGTTTGAGTCGAAATTTGGTTGAAGTGTACTTTTGATAGACGAGACAGCGATAAACAAACCACATCGTAAATCGTAATCTACTTGCTATAGCCAATTGGTTACTCATCATCTAACTAGCTTTTTCCCAACCTTTAAAGTAGATATTCAAATCCCAGTGAAAGATGTTTGAGTCGAAATTTGGTTGAAGTGTACTTTTGATAGACGAGACAGCGATAAACAAACCACATCGTAAATCGTAATCTACTTGCTATAGCCAATTGGTTACTGATCATTTGACTAGCTTTTTCCCAACCATGTTGGGGCAGCTTCCAGTCTAACCAGCTAATTCTGAGTACAGTATTTTACATGGAGCGACTGCCTATCTGACCACCACAACCCAATCAGTACTAGGTAATATACGAAACTCCTTCATAAGACTGATTGTAAGACTTTCGGGCCACTGTAACGACTATTAAAGATTCAAATGACAGCCGGGACCAATAACTAAACATGCTTTCCGAGGTACGATGGAAACTCGGTATGTAACGGATGGTCACCCATCCACGGAACAACCTAGGCAAGTGCGGCTTAACCTGAAGATCGATCGGAGCGGCTGATATTATTTAGCCACGAACTCCCGCCAACTGGTTACTTACTGTCAGTGCAAAATGTAACGAATCAAACTTGAGAATTATCAATTTCATTAAGACGTCCCTGAGACTTCCTAGTTTACTATAGCATTTTTTCTGATGGTCTCTCTCTTTCATCTAAAATCTCTTTGTTAAGTTTTGTATGATACCCAAAACATTTTCGAGACTTCAACTGTAAATTGAAGTCTAGACCCACAAATGGCAACATAAGGTCCTAAACAAACGTGACATTGTATTATCCTTTAAAATTAGAGATGTGGTTGAAATTTCAAAGCTACGAGCACGTTTCAAATAACCAAAACCTTAAGACTTGACAACAAGAAGAAGGATTACTGAAACATGGTTAGATTAGTATAAAACTAGGGAATAAAGGATTTAATTATTTAAATTGAGGAGAGAAGTAGGGCTGTCTAGTCAACTGACCCCATTAAAGCGGGACCCGTGGGTCCACTCGGCCTAATGCATTTTTGAATTGGGCAACTGGACAATTTGACAAATTTTGTGATTTGCATAGTAGAAAAGTTTTCTTTATTTTTATATCAAGACCACAACCCAAGTGATCGTTGGAGCCTATTCGGGGACTCTTTTGGGTTTTTTAATTATTGATGCCGGGAATAATCCATAAGGTGAAAGAAAGGAAAAACATTTGACAGTCGCCCAAATCACTCTCTTTTCACTACTTCCCAGTTGGGGAGAACATATTGTGGCGAACAAACCTCCTAGCAGCAAATCCGATATTGTAAGAAACTACAATGTACTATAAAGTACACAAGAAACCCTTTCTTACTTATTTTCGATCATATTGCCTTATTATTGTTAGTCACAAATAGTCGGCAGCCAGTACTATTAGAACCCAAGTGTATGTGCGGTCAGTGCAATCCACTGCAACATGTGTCGGTGACTTTTTTATAACCTGCGTTTGTTTCCGGCCAGCTCTATAGAATGTTATGTATATGTGCCACCATTTCTAATTAATGGGTGAAATAAAAGTTATATGCGAAAATAGTGTGTATTTAAATGCGAATAGTGGTCGAATAGTGTCACAGAGGTTATCGATTCGTACTATAGTTAAAACTGGAGGTACTGTATGCAGTGTGAAATTATTGAACTATAGGAAAAATATCATAATAATAATTTGTTACTTGTCAATGGATTTCTCAGTAGCAGGTCAGAATTTGGATTTTCGGATGTGTGCCCAGTGGCTAGCAATAGAGTAGCCCCCATTAAACGCTTCTAAAGCTACAACTGTTATGTAAAAATGCTATGTAAGATGGACTTTATTATTCTCATGAAATTGAGAGAACGTAGTCCTCAAAGGGCAATAACATGTCACATCCAACATTCATGCAAAGAGGACACAAAAAATGTTAGACATTTCAATGGTCCTACAAAAAATATTTCACCGGCACCCGAATATTTTCTATCTGTTGCCAAAACCCTTGGACATTAACAAATGGTTACCAGGCCTACATACTCTATCAAACCCAATTTGCTTCATAAAAAGAATCAAGATGAATTGCGCCATCCAATTTCAGGTATGCTACGAAATTCGGTTGACACCGTTTTCGCAATAACAAATATGGAGATGCAGGTCTCTGACAAAAGGAAGGGTAGTAAATAATTTGTTCGGCGACATCTGGGCACTTCCCCTTCGTTGTAGCCCTCGGAACGGCGAGCGAATTGCAAAGCCGAGGAGACGGCAGAATAAAACGGTCACACCCACCATCCTATTGAGTTTTATAGGAGACACACTGTGAGGTGCTTCAGGGAGCTATCTTTGGTCCGCAAATGATTTATGATGTAATATTATATCTTGATGACTGTCAAGTTGGCACTAATAGACGGATATGACAGCACAAAAAAAGTTTTCCTAAATGAATTGTTCCTTTTCAAATAAACCACTTCTTTACATGTGCATCCAACTTACAGCCTCTAAATGGCTGCAACAATTTTATTTCATGTTTCATTAATGTAAATTCACTTGCAATGTTTTTAACGGTGCTTTCCAACATCACAGTGATACTCAAAATCAATTAATCACTCTTCATCAATCCTCCAAAATATACTAAACTAAAAAACTTTTCGAATCTGTATCATTAATCTTTGTTACCGTGTGTCACCGTCTACCTTCACCCCGCCGTACTGAAATTGTGAATATGGATATAAAAAAATCACCCGAGGCATTTTTACCGGATAACTCTGAAATAGATTTTTAAAGATACCTTTAAGGTTTCCTTCTTTTGATGACGACAAACAAAGCTGGAATAATAATTTGGATCCCTTTTTGTGAAGCGTCAATTTTCGTCGTTAGTATTATTGGGAAAAGGATATTTTCTTTTGTTGTACAAAAAGTTGGGTATGAAATTGCCGTTGCTTTGTTTTTGAAGTTGCGCAAAGGGATTGTTTGTTTTAGTGAAGACAATTTTGTTAATGTACTGAGGAGTTTCGCAAACGACTGTTATTTTGAAAAAAAAAAACAAAACAGGAAAAGGCAAAAGTTGCTTACTTACTCGTAGTACGAGTAGGTATACATTGTAAAGGAAGAAACATTGTAGTTCTAAATTCTCAATAGTAATGAAGTTTTTACAACAGACACTCAAGAATCGAGCTGCTATTAGAAGTACAAATATTTTGATAGAAATCACATGAGAGGTTTTAGAGAGCAGAAAGAAGATGATATCAGTGTACACTGACGTAGACTTAACTAAAGTTAAATCAAAACAAAGCAAAAAGGTCATAAAGAAAAAAGTACCTATCTTGATATAGCAAAATAAGAAGCTTCAGAAGAAAATACCACGAAAATATTTTTCGCTTACACGATCAGAATGAACCAGGCAGAAACAACTCACTTAATATACCACCGTATTCAGATAGTTGGTTCAGATAAACATAGGCTCTACCTTTGGAGCGGAAAAAATGTAGCAATAAATCTTTTGGCTGTCAAGCAAGCACACTTAGCAGTAACAGAATAAATCAAGACTCGTCTTCAGATAGATTGCATCGATGGTAATGTTGGCAAAAAAATGTAAGGTGACGAATGGGTTTTTATTGAAACGGTGCATTGATATTTTGATGTTGTGGATTTAAATAAGATGATTTGTAGAGTTTAAATAAGTTTTGAGAATTTGCATGTTTTAAAATAATTCAGATTTATGAACAATTCTAAAGCAGATAACATTTTGTTTGGTTCCATTGAAATATTTGATAAGCAGTGGTATACATGTTTAAATATAAACGTTTCATCTCAAAAACCGTAAAGCCAGACTAGCAAAGTCTATTGCAACAAAATTACTAAAAACTCCATATCAAAATGACATCCAGTTTAAAACCCTCAAAAAAAGCACCAAAAACCCATTAATAAAACTTATTCTGCAATTCGTACCCCGCTCTCACATGTTAGTTCGGCAAAGTTCGGCAACGCTCGGCTCGGTGGATGCCATTAATCTATCTTTATTACCAGTATTTGATCACGATGAGTTCTCACAAAAGTGTTTATGTGCGCGCAATGACTGCGCGGGTTTCAGTACTCAACGTTTCAGCGGACGGTGCATATAAAGTATTATGATTTTATTTTATAGTTTTCATTGAGATTCCTGTTTTGAAATATGTGGGGTGAGGATGTTTAGGAGCTTCAATGAACTAATATTTTATGATGTGTATTATGCGTTTTAAGGTAAGAATGTATTAAGGGGCAGTTAAAAGGATAACATTAAATTACTTACCGTACTCATCACCTGCCTGGCCTTTTACCAACTATATTGGGGTCGGTTTTCAGTCTAACCGGATGTAGCTGAATACTAGTATTTCCATGGAGCGACTGCCTACCTGACCTCCATTAACATGTTAGTACTGGGCAATACAATACCCCTTGGTTAGACTGATTGCCAGACTTTTTGGATCACTGACTTCTCGTAAAGATTGTCAAAGATGCAGAGAGCGGGCGTGAGCGCTGCGGTGCGGTGCTTTCTGAGGTACGCAGAAAACTCGGTATGTAATAGGCGGTCACTCACCCACAAACCAACCTAGGCAGGCACAGCTTAACCTAAAGATCGAACCGAGTGGCTATTGTTATTTAGCCACGAGCTCATAACAATAGCCATGCCAATAGCCAATAGCCATATCCATTGCCATAGTCAATAGTCTTTATGAACTAATTTAATATAGGGTAGTTCTGTGATACCGATGACCTAGTGAAGGTTGCGGGGCCCCGCTGGAGGTAAGACGCACGGGACCGGTCAATGTGTGTACGCAGTAGTCGTTTTTCGGCTGAAATGATGATGATGAGATTGCACACAGTAAGTCTCGCAAAGCTACCCCTTTTTTTTTCGGATGGGAATCATCAAATGACTTCTCCCACTCTGGGCGGAGGGGGAGGGAGTGTCAGACTTTTGACTGAAACCCATCCATGTTCCTTCCTCGCCCTTTATGTTCCGGGGCTGCGGTATCTCTTTCGAACAGTCCCGCAACCCCGGCAGGCACAAAGCTACCTTTTAATAGTATTCATCGATCGCGTATGTGACGGTAACGCGAGTTACATGATTTTTATTCACTCAAAAAGTTTTCAACGCGCCTAAAGAAGTTTTCACCTCAATAAACTGTACCATGCACAGTGTTTCTATTTATTTATTTAACTGCATTCTGTTTTGTGCTCGAATAAATCAGTCAAAATGGGATTCTACTCTAGTACAATCGATAACTGTTTGATGGTAACTACTGAATATTTTGACTGTGTCAACAGACGGGTTGATCGCGGTTTGCTGAACGTGAATATTTAACGGTTCCAGCGTTTTACTGTGTTTTTAGATTCTATTTTTGGTATTTCGAATGATTTATAACCTATTTGAGAGTTTTAAATTCATATAAAAATGGCAAATATGTACATTCATATACAATCAGTACATCACACATTTCTAACGTGCTTACCAACTCGAACAAATAAAATTGTACTGTAAAGTTTTTTATTAAGAACTTATGTGACGTAGTCAAATAATTTACCGGCGCCTCCAATCCCTGTCAATGTTATTGAAGCGCCAAAAGAGCATACATTTAATTGTTTTGCCATTGGTGGGTAGAATCGGTTGTCAAAATCTCCATTTTAATAATGTATTATACTGCAATAGCTCTATCAACTTAAAAAATAATGCTGACGAAAACCAACGCTAAAGACATACACAAATGATCCAATTCTCCTTATCTCAAAGCACAGTAGCATCCCCTAGATACACAGTTTCATCCACAATATCACTAGCTATCTTCTTCCCATCCCAGTACTGTTTGAAGTTAAGCTCGGAGACTCAGGTCCATCCCATTTGCCTCGGGCAACACAATTTATATCAGGGTAGTTCTAACTTCTGTGTAGATGTTCTATGTTACACTGTTTTGTAACTTGTGCGAATATTTACATATCAATTTGGGTTGTATTCCTTAAGAAAATTAATTTGGTTTAATAGTTTTCGGTACAGTCACGTCTAATAATATGTAAACACTTATGAATTTTTTAAATTGTGTTTCTCCTAATGTACTGACTAAAATTTAATGTTATTACGTACATAGTATTCTGGAACTCATATTTTTATGAAAAAGATCCAATCTCCTAGTTACAATCGTTATTTCTCGCGAAAATAGCTACAATATTAAGGAAAGTGTATCCATATTATTAGACGTGACTGTACTTATCATCTTTAGTTGCGAGGGTATCTTAAAAGCTATTAGGAATGCTGCAATTAAAAGTTATCGAATAATGATGATAGTCATTACTGCTGTCATGTCATTGTATTTTCTCATAAATTAAATAAAAACAATGTCAGTATATTTTTTCTGCATCCGGCTCGAAGGACCAATGTTCATGGCCATTAATGTTCGCTGTGTAGATGGGAGTAATAGATAACTAAATATTAAAGACGCGATTGCGGTGCGCTCGTCATGGTCCCTTAGAACTCTAGGAAATTCTAGAGTGCTCTCCGTTTTCTTTTTTAGAAAAGTCTTCCCGCATACTTCTTGCAAAAGGAGATCCTTTCGCAACTGCGAAAGGATACTGGGTACTAGGAACTGCATTACTTTTTACTATTTTCTGTTCTTTTCTTCTTTATCACATAAATTGTTAAATAAAAAGATAATAAATCTCATTTCAAAAATGTTCAATGTCATCTACACAGAAGGCTAATCTAACCCAACCACTGTCAAAACGACCATCGTCTTTAAAATTAATACCAAGCTTAATTCTATCATCAACTTTCAACAACGACTAGCAATGACTGAGAAGCAAGACAACCCAGATGAAAAACATACAACTGCTCTAAATACTGATGCTCTATACCCCACATCAGTTTATTGGCTTAGCATATTAGCTTCAGTTGTGGAAGCATTTAATTAAATCTTAACTAGTTATGGAACTTCGGGCCCTGGGGAGGTCAGCAGAGTAGTAAGTCGTTCGGCAACATGGACTGGCTGTTATCAAAATTGTGAGTACTTGCTAATTGTGGTAGTTGGTTGTGACCTTTTTATTTTTGGATGGAGAAAGTGATAGCATTTATTACAAAAAAATATTTTTTTTTATTCAAAAGACTGAGTGTATTTGCTAGCCCATGTTTTTTTATTTCATCTTCTAATGCAACGTATCGTTATTGTTCTTCATCAGGTAAAAAAACACTCACGTAAGCTAGCCTCTTAGGCCCGTTTTCTATAACTTACTTAAGTATAAGTAAGTATGCCTCGTCCCGCAGCTATCGGCGTTTCTATTAACAAAATTAGCTTGAAATATCCTATTGAAATATCCGTTTTGTTTCGAACCGTCAGTAAACAAAATGTCAAACAGTTTGAAAATTACCGTTAATCTATTGGAAGTCCGTATCTCACTAAGCTAGGTCAAGCTAACAGTATTACCAATCTACTAATTAGCAAGCAGCTACTTTTGTACTAAAAATGTACCCAATAATGACTTCTATTTCACAGCTGTTGAGAAACCTTAGTCTTTGATTTATAAAACGACGGTAGTTGTATAAACGTTTTGATCAAAATTTTCCAACTAATTTGAAAGTATTATTGAGTAAGATAGGTAATTTTATTAACAGCCGATGCGTCACGGATTCCCTATATTTCCGGGACCACGTGAGGTGGCTTTTACACCCCTTTTCTACCCTCTATCTCTCGATACCCCCAGCTACGTAAATATCACTTCATATAACGGCTTAGGTTTACTAATTATACCCACCGAATTACACAGGGTGTAGACCTTCAGAGAGGATTGTTTTTGGGTTTGAAATAATATAATTTTGTTGGGTAGTTGTAAAATATTTCGAAAACAGTTCATGGAACATTTCGTTTTATTGAATAGGGCCAAAAATAAACTTACAATATTACAATCTTACAAAGTGAGCAATATTAAAACGTTTTTTGAAAGAGTTGCTTGCGTTCGTTTTATTATGTATACACCGTGTTTCCGGACGATATTCATTAACTTCAACCGGTCATTGTACTCATCATAATGAACAACTTTTATTATGGGACCAAACCCTGAATCGCTAAAAAATTCAGCTGTTCCATACATTTTGACGAGCAAATTTTTTTTTTGAGCAGGTGTTGTCTTGCTTGGCTAGCCAAAAAAACGGGTTTTGATCTTGTTTCGTAATCACATTGTCATCATAGACATTCACACCATAAAATAAATATTATTTACTAATTTTAACCACCACCTTAGTAAAATACTCCCTGTACATTTCGTGTCTCACTTCGGTGTGAGTCCGACCCACATTCATAGTTCCCGATGAGTCCGAGATACGGCGATAACCGATCCCTTCCAACTATAGCCCTTTATTACCCACAGAGGATCAGCAGATATGTATATGGACGGTTCGTTTGTATATTTTTAAGACAGTCGCCTTATTTGGTGGGCTTGATGTCTTCTGGTATTAACTTTAGATAGGTTTATTTCTGTATGAATTTGCATGACAGATTACCGGGTTGCCATGATGATTTAAAAACTACTTATAAATACGATTACGGCTGATGACGAACAAATAACTTCAACAGTAATATTTCAGAAATTCAAAATCATCATTCATTTCAGCCGAAAGACGTCCACTGCTGGACATAGGCCTCCCCCAAGGGCCGCATAAGGACTAAAATCCTTCGAGAATCGAAAGATAATGAGCAAATTTGGCATTATTCAATGTAGAGTTGATTGACTACAGTTGAAAAAGCTCTCAAAGAAAACAAATGTTTCAAAACCGTCTCTTATGTTTTCTGGTAAATATCTTCACTGATGAATAGCTTCGGAGCACCTAACTCAACGACGCGCCGTCATTTAAATTTCTTTCTTACATAAGTTTTTCCCTTCAACATTTTATTCCAGTTTTCAATCTTATCTATCTCATTTCATTGTTCTGTTCGGAAAAAAAAAACGAATCATTCACCTCCGCAGGAATTCATTCGATTCGTTCATCAGATACCATCGAGCGTCGCCTTCGTTCAATTTTATTTTATTCTATTTCATCGGTATTTATGACACCTCATAAATATAGCTGCGTTACAAACCAAGATTGAAATGTGACTGTGAATTGATTTTAATTATACAAGTTGATTTGTGCATCGATTGCCAAATTAAACGGGGTGAAAGAAGGGGTCATTTGTTGTCTCTTCAGTCGCAATAATTCATCCTTAACCCCAATTTTTTATTTGTATTTAGTTTCTGAATTGCGGCATAGCGTAATCTACTGCTGGGAAAAGATTCTGTAGAAGAAAGTAGGCCGTAGTCCATAAGTGCCGAGAAAAATCTGGCAGACAGTAGACAACATTGCCGATGTCAACAAATACTGTAGCAACTTTTGCTCCCACACACATTCATTGTCTTACCATGACAAACTTTCTTCTATTTAATATTTTATGATCATCACAATCCCTTCTTTCTAATTTATTTGTCGGCAGCGCAGTATTTCCTCATCTTCCATAATATATCATGTTAATGGTACAGAAACGCTGACACATAAGGAGAAAGTGTAACGCTATATAAACTGTATGATATACAGCTCGTATAAAAAATATGTAGTCATATTTAAAGAGTAGAGATCATCAAACTGAACAATTTTCTTCTTGGAATCAGGCTCATAATAGGCATGACGACAATATCAAAAAATTACAAAACTATTAAGTCCGTCAGTTAGAGTATTGGAAAATAAAGGACACGTATATAATAATATTGACAATCCTGCTCATGACGTCAGAACTCATTAAAGTTATACCAAGGCGTGACGTATTGAGAGTTTTAAAAGCGTCGTGTCTTCGTAAGCTTTGGTTAATGTTACTAAACAAAAAATACTGTTGAAATATTTGTTGATAATCTAACTAACGGACTAATTAGATTTTTTTGTCGTCTATCCCATTGTGAAAGCAACTGTCTCAGACATTTGGAACAACTAGATTTTGAAGTTTATATGAGACGCATTTTTCTGCGTTTAATATGATCGTCTCATGGAGAGAATTGTTCAGTTTGGTGTTCTATTCCACACCCTGAAAAATAAATGCCCCGGTTGAAAGTCTTACTGTGGCTGGGATTGGTGGAGTGTTTTGAATTTCTTTTTGTTTTTATTCGTCGTCGTCTTGTGTTTTCATCGTCGACTGAACTGCAAAATAAGATCATACATTTCTGTTTAACACTGTATACCTACAAGAGGATGCTTTACGTATAAAAGTGTGACGATATATAAAATGTGTGAAATGCGACACGTCTTTAAGATGACGAGCGGCGGTGCGGGTATAATGGAAATCAATAACGTTCCCAAGTCCGAGCCCTTCTCTTAGCGAACAGTATTGGGGGATAGGGGAATATGTGGAGTTGCGTTACTTACAATAGGAACTGTCGCTAGTTTTTATTATAAAATCATGTATTCTAAAACATCTTTTTTTTGCATGATTTCACTTCAAAGTACTTTGGTCATAGCTGTGTCGTCTAATAAATCGCTCGAGTTGTTTTGTTTTTTCATCTTTAACTTTGGTTCAGTTCAATCTAAGATTCTGCAAGATGTACTGGCATTCAATATTAATCATCAGTATTCTATTCTAGATCCATTCATCAATTCATTAGAATACATTTTACACCTCAATTAAATTGAAATCAATTTTTTGTTTCTAAATAAAAATAGTTCTAACACCGTCTCCATACCACTCTAAATCGCACATCACACATCCGTCTCCTTCGCCTTTAAATACGACGGGGACGATTCGACAGCACAGCCCCCACGTGTTCAAACCCTTAGTGCACACGATCACCCGACGGTGTACGAAAAATGCCGAAAATTCCCGAATAATATTCGGTCATCGATAGCCATCTTAGTTTTGCGGGAACAAGTGGAGTTTGAATTGCTTGATGCTTTTTGGTCAGTTTTGGGGAAGAGGGAGGGGATTTGGGGATGTTTACAAAAGTTTTTTTATTTTGTTTCTTTAGTCTATTTATTTTTGGGAATGGGAGATTACGGAGAAAGGAACTGAAAAGGCTAGCGTAGCGTGATGGAAGCTGGGGTAACCTGCGAAATACAAATTTTCTAACGTGTTTTTGCAATTTTTCAGTCTGTATGTTGAACAAAATGTAAGTTACAAATATGGCGTTACTGAGTTATAATCCGTTATTCATCAACCCTTCTAAGTACATTTAAATTCATTGAATGATTGTTTTATGAAATAGTCAAATATTTATTAGTAATAAGTACACATTGCAGAAAATGTAAAGTAAATTGGAATTTCGCGGTCCACCTTGGCGCTTTTCCCTTAAGATGAGACGTACTTTTATCAAAAGTCGTATAAATATTGTAGTTTGAGGTAGAGTTGATTGAACGTCTAAAAGGGGTAACTTTGACCTTGAGCTGGCAATGAATGTTTTATGTTGTTTCAAATCCAGCTTATACCTAATGGTTGTCTTGCTGCTGAGTTGCGCTAACCCTTTGTGTTTTTTTAAGTAGTTTAGCAATGTCTTAGCTGATAAGTTCCGGCTGGAAGACAATCTAGATAGAAGTTTACTTTAAAACATAAGTCATAAATTATTTTTGAAAAGTTTTACCTTGATGAACGACTTATGTCGGTAAATTATAGCCCCTCTTTTAGTGCAACGGAAATGCTCGGAATAAGTCACACTATTTGATATTAAGATTCTTATCAGAGTTTGTCAGGAAAAATGTTTGGTTGTAAAAATATTATCACGCTCGAACACCAGGGGACAAACGATTGAGTGGTAGTTTTTGTTAAAAAAATGTGTATCATTAAGTACTGTTTCGTGTATGACATGGCAGGTGGCGTGATTTGATATTGTTGTCAATTTGTATTTTTAAATTATTTTTTTAATTAAAAGATTGAGGAAAGGGTAATTCATCATGTGCGCTTAGTTTAAACCTCAAGTATTCCAACAACAATTTTTAAGAATTTTTCAAATCTGTTGTGAAAAACTTCACCCTTATTTTAATATATCAAATAACAACAAAAAAAATATGAAAACACGTGACAGCACTTTGTTGATCACCCAACCCCAGAGGGACACACCTATGCCAAAAAACTAAATTATCGATTATTTCTCTAGTCACCCCTAGTTTTTGGGCCCCGTGGTTCAATGACCTTCAAACCGAATCAGGGGTGCGTTGTCCACGCGCCAAGATTCTGCTCAAACTGGTCCGAACCGGTTTGAACCGGATTAAAAAGAGGGTTCTGATGTTGATACGGTGACATAAAAGATTGTTTCGTCCCGCGCGGACTATGGAACGCGCTGACTGTCATGGCGGCCGTCACTTTGGTTTGACGTGACCTGTCATCTAGTTGTCATTGATCACTTGTCTTTAAAATTGCTTGTGAACTCGCCGGCTATTGTTTGTTGGGCGTAATATTGATAAATCCCTTTGAATCCCGTATAAACAGGGACCATTTGGTTGAAATAAATTGACTAAAGCCTCGCCATTGATTTGGGAACCGAGTAATTGTGTATATTTTGTGAACATTGAAGCACCCACGCGCCCTTTGAGGTTAGGTCGAACCCGTCGCGTGCCGTGTGAACAATTGAACAGACTGGAACTATTGTGTTGTTGTGACCTGCTAACGCGTTGGAACCTGTCGCCAGTTGATAGCCGGTCAGGTTTGAAATCGACTACAAAATCATAACACTATTCACGTACACACACACATACCTACAGACACCCATCAAACCTGGACCTGAATCATGGCCTCGGAGCAGGACTTCACCAGCGCCTAGGTGAGTTGATATATTTATAATTAAAGGGCATCTTGATTGAATTGTCTCCGCGGATCGCGGACATCTCGTCCCAAACTTCCCCTTGGTTTGGGAGCGAACAATGGTAGCAGAGCGTGGTTAAAATTGAAAAAACAACTTACTTAGTGCCTGGTCAATTGGAAGTTTGAACAAGAGCTAATTTGTTATTTGTCAGCCGGGCTCAAGTTGGAACATAATTGTTTGATTGGAATTAATTGCATCATATGTCCCCTTGTCGATTGTACTTGCAGTGTGAAATATTGTATTGTGTATTGGACACATGTGTGATTGAAATTATTGTTGTCATTTAATTGTAACTTGATATTAATTGATATTTACTGATATTGAGTGGTATTTGTTGGTTAACTAGAGGTTTATGTAAATTGTTCTAGGTTCTAATTGAGATTTATTTATGGGTTATTTGTTGAAACAGTTTATTGATTTGATTTGTTTGATTTGTTTCTTTTTGACATACAGTGTTATTGTTGAATTTGGTTGCAATGGCCTCACTGAAGGCTGTAAAGGAGGCGGCCGCTGGTTTGGTCTCACAACTAAGATGGTTCACCTCAGCTGCGGCCACGGTTGAGCGCTTGGATTTGGAGGAGATCACACTTGCTCGGTCCGAACAATTGGATGTAAGACTCGGTGATGTGGATAAGTTGTTCACCCGGTTCAACGAGTTTGTTGTTGATTTGGAATTGGAAGCTTGGGGCCAGGCAGCTCGAGATAAGGTCGTTGCCGACTACGACCAGATTTTGGAATTGGGGGACGCAGTCAGTCAGCGAGCCCGGGAGATTTTGAGGAGCCGAGCGCCTGACCAGGTCAAGCCGGAGACCTCGGTTGTTTCAGGCCCCGGTCTATTGAGTAGGCTTCCCACGTTGGAACTTCCACACTTTGATGGTCGCTTGGACCACTGGCTGAGTTTCCTAAACCAATTTGAGAGTCTGGTTGACTCCCGCTCGGACCTCGGACCCGCCCAAAAGTTGGCCTACCTATTGTCGGTCCTGGATGGTGAGGCCCGAGCCTTGGTGCAGCACTTGCCTGTGACGGACTCCGCCTACCCTACCGCTATGGAACTCCTATCCCGACGGTATCAGAATAAGCGCTGCTTGGCTGATGTTCACATCGGCCAGATTTTGGGGTTACCGGCCATTGAGAACACGTCGGCGTTGCGCACTAATCTGCTGAACCCGTTGGTTTCAGCAACCAACGCTTTGCGACGTTTGGAGTTGCCGGTGGACCATTGGTCCTACTTGTTGGTGCACATTGTACTGCAGTTGCTCCCCGCGGACTTGAGGTCCCGCTTCGAGCAGAGGTATGGTGGGGACAGTGCCACCCACCTTCCCCCCTTTGACGACCTCATCAAATTTTTGGAGGATGAGTGTCGCCTTTTGGACAACACTTGTGGCGCAATGGGGTCGCGCCCACCACCTTCTCGGCCAAGAGACCAGGGACGGACTAGGGCTAAGGGGCCGGTTGATAGTCGCCCCGCCCCCCGTTTTGCGGGCACCCAGAATAGTCCTGATTGCGTTTTTTGTAAGGCCACGGGGCATAGCATGGCAAGTTGCACGGCTTTTTTGGAGTTGCACGTTAGTGCCCGCCGCCGAATTGCCAACGCACGCCGCCTATGCTTCTCTTGTTTGGGGGCTCACTTTCACCGGGACTGCCCCAAGCCCCGCCCGTGTGGAATTTGTGAAGGGGCTCATCTTGAGATTTTGTGCGCCAACGCGAACCGCTCTGGCAGATCAGCTTCTGATGAGGGTTCGCGCAGGGGGGGGTACCACGGAGACGAGCACCGGGCCTCTGGTACGCCGGTCGAGAACCGGGTAGAGGCCCGCAATTTTGATGGCTGCACTCCACCCCCCGCGCAAGTTGAACGGGAGCCGCGCGCGCGCCAGTTGGTCTCCCCTCGTAATGGTAAACGGGAGCCGCGTGCGCGCCATTTGGCCTCCCCTCGTATGAACAATTGTACGGCGGCTGCTGGGCAACAATGGCCAGATCAGCACCGCTACCTTTCACCTCCGCTGGCGGAACGCCCCCGGTTGGAGTCGCGCCCTCCGCCATTCAGGCATCCGGTGGGATATGCCCTTCCAGCGATGGCGAGCGGCCCGGGACACCGCGCGGACGAAGCATTTGAGTGCTACCCTCGTCGTGAACGACGGCAGCCTGGATGCGGCGATCAGTCGCCGCCCAGGCATTGTTAGAAAATTGGCGTCTGCCCCGCTACAGGCCCCCTGGGTGACTCTGTTGTGGTCCGTGCTATTTTGGACACGGCGTCCAGAGTTGCCTTTTGTCGTCTTGGTTAGCGGGTTAAGTGGGCCTGAAGGTGAATGACCTTTCAGGCAAGTTTCGAGGATGGTTGGCCTCGAACGCCAGTCTTGATGTCGGTCCTTTTGCCCGGGCTTGAGGTGCTCGCTGTTGGGACAAAGGACCCTCCGTTTGATTTGTTTGTTGAACAGATACAGCTCCCTCGACAATTGTTGAACGTTACCTCGTGGATCAGGCGTCTTGGTCACAATTCTAGGAATCCAGGGGACAAGCGCCTATCACCGATTCTCTCTCCTCAAGAGCAACAGGAGTCACTCCTCATTGGGTCCGCTCTGTGCAGGCTGGGCACTTTGAAAAGGAGATCGAGATCTTGAAGTCTGGCAGGGTTAAGCTCGGGAGCTGTGAGTAAGTTGAGCCCCTTCTTGGATAATGCGGGTCTTTTGCTTGTTGGAGGACGGTTGAGGCACTCTAGCCTTCCTATGGGACTCGTCACCCCCCTTATTGCCCAAAGAGGGCCATTTGATTTGATTTGTTGGTGACCGATCGTCACATTGGGAACTCGCATGCCGGTTGCAATGCGCTGTTGGCCATTCTAAAATTGTCAAGGCTTACTTGTGTATGTGTCTGTCTGTCAATGAAGGCAGTGCACTTGGAACTGTTAACCTCCCTCTCGACAGAGGCCTTTGTAGCGACCTTGGATAGATTTGTCTCGCCTAGGGTTACCTTCTTGATCAGTTTGATTGCGGTACCAACTACAAGGGTACAAGTAACTATTTGAAGGAAGTATACGCCTTCCTTAATGAGAGCCAGGTTGACATTGGTAACAAATTGGCTCGCCGAGGAGTCACTTGGTTGTTTGACTCACCAGCCCGCCCCCATTGGGGGGGTATTTGAGACTGCCAATTGATTAGCGGACGGGTAGGCCCGTCCGGGGGGGGTAGATGTTTCGTCCCGCGCGGACTATGGAACGCGCTGACTGTCATGGCGGCCGTCACTTTGGTTTGACGTGACCTGTCATCTAGTTGTCATTGATCACTTGTCTTTAAAATTGCTTGTGAACTCGCCGGCTATTGTTTGTTGGGCGTAATATTGATAAATCCCTTTGAATCCCGTATAAACAGGGACCATTTGGTTGAAATAAATTGACTAAAGCCTCGCCATTGATTTGGGAACCGAGTAATTGTGTATATTTTGTGAACATTGAAGCACCCACGCGCCCTTTGAGGTTAGGTCGAACCCGTCGCGTGCCGTGTGAACAATTGAACAGACTGGAACTATTGTGTTGTTGTGACCTGCTAACGCGTTGGAACCTGTCGCCAGTTGATAGCCGGTCAGGTTTGAAATCGACTACAAAATCATAACACTATTCACGTACACACACACATACCTACAGACACCCATCAAACCTGGACCTGAATCATGGCCTCGGAGCAGGACTTCACCAGCGCCTAGGTGAGTTGATATATTTATAATTAAAGGGCATCTTGATTGAATTGTCTCCGCGGATCGCGGACATCTCGTCCCAAACTTCCCCTTGGTTTGGGAGCGAACAAAGATAGCGTATTGAATGACTTGCAATGGTTTTATTGTTATGCTCCGGTGATGGTAAATTGCTTTATTATAGTAGAAATGTAAATTTAATGTGGTGTTCAAAAGAATAATCAAAAAAAGATATTTTTTTGGGGTATGTGTCCACACCCTCATGTCATTTACATGAAATGGATATTAAGATTTATCAAGAAATATATCTTCACCATTAGTTAGTTAACCTAATAAAATTCAAACCATCAATATCAATATCGAAAAATACACATTGTGATACAGTAAACCAATTTCATGCCGTTCAACATTCTATGGTGAATGATTAGTCACCGGACAGTTCGACGCAAAATAGAAGTGACGTAGCAAAAATCCATTGAAGCGAGCATCTGGTCGCACAATGGGGGCGAAAGTGAGGGGCGAATAACTCTTTGTTGGAAGACGTAACTATTATATTGTGTCGAACTGGTGAAGGTGAATTCATTGAGTTTTTAAGTAGGGTAGGTATTTATTTTGAGATCAAAGTCCTAGAATTGTAGTTTGAAGTTGGTGGAATAGGTTGATCTGTACTCACATGTGTCATCCCACTGCTAAGCAAAGGCCTCTACCTATAACTCTCAAATTCTTGGATCCAGGGCCAATATGGCCACTGTTCGTGTTTTTTCCAGCTCGTCCCGCCATTTTCTGCAAGGTCAATCACACCACGTCACCTTCTGGCAGTGTCAGGTCTCCACATCGTGGTTATTTTGGTCCACGGCTCGTCGGCCATACGGTAGACATGGCCAGCCCAGTCCCACTTTAGCTTTGCGGCTTTTTGAGCAGTGTCAGTAGTTTGTATCTGTTGTAAATTATTTTCTTTTTCCTGAAGACAACTTTTTAATTACCACCGCAAACAATAATAAAAAAAATCATCATTTTCATCAGCATATTAATGTTCCCACTGCTGGGACACAGGCCTCCTCTCTATGAGAAGGAATGGGCGGGCCCAGTGCGGATTGGTGGATGTCACATGTCTTCGAATTTTTCGGTTCTAGGACATGCCGGTTTCCTCACGATGTTTTCCTTCACCGTTTTGAGAGCAGTGGTGATGAAATAAATTACACAAAGTAATGCGCCTGTATGGCGTTCGAACCCACGACTTACTGTTCGAAAGTCGGGGCCGCCACCACTGGGCCACCGCGGCTGCTCTCATTAAAAAAATACTAACAGTTAATTAAAACAAAGCCTCGAACTCCCAATTACGTTTCACAACCGCACTTAAACCTTAGTATTCATATAACTTTATAGACAAGCAAGACTTTAAGTCCACTAAACACAAGTTAGTATATCTTCGACCAACTATCTACCAACATTGCGTGCTCCCAGAGCGGTCTGTTGTTATAATTTTAGTGTAGATGGCCAACTTATTGGCCCCAAGACATTAGTCTGGCCAGTCTTAGAATGTGGAACTTGCTGTACATACGGATAAGCCTCTGGCAAGTACGAGGGACCATAGTAAGTACTGTTGTGTGGTTGGTGTGCTACACTACTGAAATACCCTTTTGAATATTATCACTTTATCACTGTTTTAAGCTTTCACGGTTTAAAACTAAACTTATATTGTCACTTACGGGATATCTTCCGTAATTTTCTTTTTTTTTTGATTATTTTGTTTGTGGTTTTTTGATTATTTCGCTGTTGCAACATCGTCGAAATATCGGGAGTTCAAAATAACAAATAATCACGGAAGATATCCCTTAAGTGATAATATAAGTTTATCACTCTATGTTATAACTTTCAATATTTAATTAACACATTTTTTCAAGTCTCCATCATTCTGACAATCCCTCTTTCCAATTTTCTTCTCTATTTTCTTTATTCCGATTAAACATTTGAATTTACAAAGCTGCCAGTATTAAATGGTGGTCATGATAATGTACCACCATTGAACCTTCACAGTACATAGCACCACGCTTGTTATGCCAGAAGGGTTAGGCCAAGATGTATCTAATAGGATACCCAAATGCTAGATATGATGTTAGTCACATGTTATAAGGGTGAGCCTATTACCATCAACTGGGTACAAATCGAGATTTCGTGGCAGCTACGAAGTTCTTGGTTGACAATTCCAATAGTCCAATCCAACAATCCAATTAGCTCGATCCGGGAATTGACCCAAGAACTCATATTCAACAGTCGCGCTTGACCACTCGACCAACGAGGCAGTCTAATGTAAGTCAGCAGCAGTATATTTAGTACACTTCTGGTAAAAACGTTAACTACACTGGTAAAAATACTCACAGTAGTTGGAACATACGGTCTGCTCTCAGCAGTTCTCCCGCGAGATGGTGTGAACATTTTTAGTTTATTAATTCGTAGGAGTAGCCGACGCGGTTATCGGACATCACGCTTCATCGAATTGGATCATATCATTGCCACAAAATCCACCCAATTCGACACAAAGCTCGATTATAACATTTGACATTGAATATAGTGTCGTGTGTGAGTACCTAATCTCTTAGGAACATCCACCATAAACGAGAAACCTTACAAAACATACTAAGAACTATTTCAACTCAAGCTTTATAACTCTCATATCAACACGAAAAACCAATCAAAACTTTCCGCTCGCACGTAAATAAATGTCAACATAATCCCAACCACACCAAAAATAATTAAATTTCGCAACTAACTAGTAACTAGGTAGCTTTAGGAATAATTCAGCACAAAGGCTGTGCACGGGCAGCCGACTGGCAAAGCTTATAAGAGAGTGAATGGAGATATCGACACAAGTTGCCACAAACTGTGCGACTCCCCTTATACGTGCCTACTATTCCGAACAATGGGGTCCCGTGGACCCCTAAAACTTAGGGTTGTGAATAGACCTTGTTAAATCTGGGCGTTATTTTCGGGGGTCGTTGAGGGATACCTTTCATTTATTTTTTTAGTTTGTTTGTGAAAGAAGGAGGTCATGCGTTTGTGAATAATGGGCTCGTTCAAATGTTTTGTGGATGGTCGTATTCTTGTTAAGATAATGATTGTGAAAGTTGTTATAAAGTCTTGTTTGGAATAAGTCACAAGGTTTTCTATATAAATTTGAGTTGAGAGCCTACCTATATTTATAGAAGCGGCTTTGTCGAGCCTACGCTGTCCCCCCATACTTAAGTACTAATGCTGTAACATGATAATATTGTACCTAAAACCAAATCATTTGAAAAGAGTAAACATGAAGTTTCTTGTCGGTTCTTCTCCATGGAAACGATCAACCCGAACCGTGCACCTTTTCTGTACCACAAAAAACATAAGTGGATAAGTGCTCTTTGAGTAGGCCAATGGGAAAATAAATATTTTGATTTTAATTGTAACTATGTCTGTGTGTCTGCTGCTATTATACACCTTAGTGGTTGAACGCACAGTTAGACCTGGGGATATTGTTAGTATTTTCAGTAGGACGTTCAGTAGAAATTTTGACATCGACTCGTGATTGTATGTTATCAAAAACAGTGCGTGCAGTGAAGATTAAACCACGTTATATGTTCAGTAATTCTTTGTGAGTCGTCCCCGCAATTACAACATTTTCGATCAAATTTTTACAAAGGCACACTGTGTTTGCTCACCCACCAAAATCCCATAATAGCAAACCGCTATAAATAGCATGTTGTATTTTTTCACAAACCATTTCGAGCCCTTCAAACAAACACCTATGAAATCCTGCAGTTGACACTGTGTATTTCATAAAGGGTGCGTGAAAATGTTCCCTCCGTTTGTATGTAGGTATGTACAGTCATGAGTACCAATATGTGTCCACTTAGCAACTTTTAAAAGTGATTTTCACCTACTGTATCGAGCATAATTTTATACTGTTACATACATAATTTCTTGGAACCCATATTATTGGTGTTATCTCAACGTTGCAATCGCTATCACACGAGAGAATTGCATTTGAATTTAGGTGAGTATATACATATTGATGCTCATGACTGTACAGAGGTACCGTCTGCGTGCGTGCGGTTTTGACCGGCGCTGACACATCCCTGTTGTTGACACCTTCCGTTGATGTTGTTTTGACTTCAACCTGTGTGTTTTTTGTGGGTGCGAAAGTTTGTTTTGTGTTCGTAAGTAATTGTGCTGTGTACCTCAGTTGTGTGATGGTAGAGACGTGTTTGCTTCATGAGATAGCAAATAGAGTTATGAATCGCTTTTGCAAAGAGAGATTAGTATTGAACAATGTAGACTTTATGGCCTAGATAAATTTAGAGAATATTATGATTAATCTTGCCTAATCCAGGCAACGAACTAAAAACGTTAAGCAATAAAAAATACGAGCACAGCATTTCCGTAATCTTTTAGTACGTATACATTAGAAATTAGTATTCAAAGTGGTGATTTACGTTATCTACGTTATAAGCGAAAGATTTATAACGGAAGAAAATAATGTTTTCAAAGTGTTAGGTAGTGTTGGTTTTAATATAAAGAAAGAAAGAAAAGAAAGAAAAAACATTATTTGGCACACGCCACAGGTGCACACGGTACAAAAAAAAAAAAAAGAAAAAAAAAACTGATAATAATAATATCTACTGCGATGTATAGGTTATACACCGAAGCCTAAAATGCTCTTTGGCCACCTATTAAAACTAAGAAAAAATACCTGTACCCAACAATTTTCCTCTACGGAACAATCAGAACTTCTAAAAGATTCAAACTTACAATAGTGCACAATGAAGTGCATAAAGTTGCTCTTATCTAAGCCTTTGTTTGTGCACTAACAACTCCGCCCGGCTCGATTATGTGTAGCGGAATTACTTGAAGTTTTTCTGAATTGCTTGCTCTGAAGTTCGGTGTAGTTCCGAAGATAGGTAGTGTTGAAGCCAGCTGTGCTGGTTTTAGAAAGAAAGTAAGGGTTATCTTGCTTGGATTGATTTATTGATATGTGTTGCCGGGTATTTGTCTACGACTACTTAATCAACCAGTATTGTCCCACTTCTGGGCAAAAATATTTAGCATAATCAAAATCATCACCATCTACCTAGCCTTTTCCAAATTATGTTGGGGTCGATTTCTAGTCTAACCGAATGCAACTGAATACCAGTATTTTACATGGAGCGACTGCCTATCGGACCTCCACAACCCAGTTGATAGATCATTTATGTTATTATTTATCAATTATTATTGTCAAATAAAAAGGGAGCAAAAGTATTCCACAAAACAAAATCAAAAGTCATTTTTAATCTTTTATCAGAACTTGGTGTAATTATTCACAATATTATTGAATGTTAACGCACACATTCTATTTAAATGTCAAAACTAAGCAAAGAAATAAAGACTTAGAAATGATTACAACTCAATCTATTCAAAATTCTAAAATAAAACGGCAAAACAACTCCTCCACCACCATAAAACTCATTACTATAATAAAAAACACGTGTATTTTCCTCCAAATTCCGTGTAATTGTGGTATTTTTACGACTGTGTGCCGTACTCTGTCACCCGAACACCCCCTTCACCCGTTCACCCCCTTTTCGTGTTGCGTAACTATAAAGTGGATGCCGATAATTGTCTCCTTCACTGATTACTGCGATGTACTCGTGGCTCGTGAAGTCGTGATAAAACTTGTTAAGACGAGTGTGTCTATGTTGATTAGGTGTGTTGATTTTAGGTGGGATTTTAATGTAATGTTTGGTGACAATTATCTTTTTCTAAAGGTTTTTGTGAAGATTGTTTTCTTCAATTTTAGTAGATGTACAAGGTGGGTCCATAACTGCTTTGTACTAGAAATTCTCTTAGGTACTGAATATAAAATATCCTTTTGGAACCTAAGTGAAAGACGAGACATTACGTTCATCCTCTGGTGTGCTTCGCGCTAAACTCTACTTATTTTTTATTTTTAATAATTGGTAAAGATTCTCCTGTAAGGCAATTTAAGCGCGGCAGCAGACGATTAATCTGAAAACACTTACTTAGGCTACGTACGCATATACAGGTGCCTTGCTTAGTGTCTGGAGCCTAGTGTGGGAGGTCAAACTGGAAGGCGACTAGCGTAGCACCGAGTACGCTGCTCGCGAGGTGACTCGCTTGACGCGCATAATTAAGGCACCTATAATATTGCTGTCGCAGTCTAATAAAATCAATATCAAATACCAACAATGAACCTCCTCTCTAAGCTTCCACCTAAAAGTTACCTTCCTTTCCCGAACAAAATACATCACAAGCACATCAGTCTGTTCACCCCCTAGCAACCGTATTTCTTTCTAGAACTAACAATTGCACAATCCTTCACAACTCACATCAACCCTAATTGGATCTGTTCCGTCCGCCGTCACTCACACATCTTGAACAAAGGCTGCACGTCAAAGTTGAACGAAGATTCGAAGACAGTAACAACCACAGTTAGCACATGCCCGCTCAAATATTCAATACAGAATGGCTAATAACTAGGTCGCAACCCCCTAGCCCCTTTGTTTAGTTAACGAAGTTCTAGGTATCTAAAATTTTGAATTCGCGGTTGTGGGCAGAATTTTTGTTGAGGTTCTCTTTTGAAAGAGTTGGCAAGTTTTCGGATTCGTGTGGGAACTTTTGAAAATAAACGAGTGGATATAAAGTAAAGAATTTATATAGAACACTATGTCATCTACATTCTGAGAATTTTGCTGACTAGTTTTCAAAATGTAAATAAGTATGCTATACCCACGACTTCTCTCGCAAGGAAATTATTTTGGTTTACGTATTACCGGGATTTTAATCATCGTATGCTCTGAAGGAGTAGAGGGAGGCCTTTGCCCAGGAGTGGGGCAGCAGGCTAGGAAAAAAAAGTGTTCTGACACAGGTAATGGTCTACCTGTGTGCTAAATATCATCGTCATCTGTTCAGCCGATAAACTCACTTTCACATTCAAAATATTGGGTAACATTTTTGGTTCTTTGACGCAAATAGCTATTGTTGCTCGACTGTCCCTAAACGGATCCGTGTTGAAAGTATGACTTTGCAATTTATGAACTTTTCGTATCATTTCCCTATTATTCCTCCACTTCAGGTAAAGATGACGTCACTACCGGCCAAATGAAGGGCGATGAAGTAGGTTTTAATAGGCGTAAACTTTCTCCAAAATTACATCTTGCCTAGAAGATTAATATCGAACCTTTACTCCGGACAAATGGTCAGTTGACCGCAATGCCAGCTGTCCCGCACCAATGATGAAGGTGCTTTCCGCCTATATTAAGACACGTTACAAGGCTCTATCTTGACCATTTTTCGGTCATTAGGCTTTTCTTCACATAAAAGCAAAATGGCTTTCAAAACATTTAAAGGTACTTGTGCGTGATTTTGGGGACATGGAAAGATCTACCTACGCCACCTAGGTGGGCAACTTTCTAGAAA
Organism: Xestia ashworthii; assembly: GCA_950022955.1. Lineage (NCBI taxonomy): Eukaryota > Metazoa > Arthropoda > Insecta > Lepidoptera > Noctuidae > Xestia > Xestia ashworthii. The sequence continues at coordinate 22,415,436 of OX465558.1, read as the reverse complement.
TTTTGTCTCCATTTTGTCCTTGTCCTTTGATTTTGTTTATCCACCCAGTAGCAGTATAAATATTTTTTCTTGATTAAAGAGAAAACCTATTGATGAATCTCAGATAATTTGATTTCTAAAAGTAAGTTTAAAATTACTTTTCCACGTCACGTTTCTATAAATGATGGTTTAAAACTAGCTGAAAATAGTTTTTCCTTTCCGGCCGCTCTGAGGACACTAAAACAAACCCAGAGACTTAAATATTTATTTTGTAAGATAAGCTAACATAATCAACATATTTTGAACCTTCCATCATATCAAAGCTTAAATTATACATCAATTCTTAATCAGCTTAGGATCAAAGTTACCCACAACATTAATTTAAAATAAACAGTTACGAAAATCATACTTACCAAAACCAAATATATTATATCGGTCAAATCCAATCCCAAATCTAAACATAAATCTACGCATGTATTAAACCGGTAACATTAGTAAAATCAAAATATCTACCGTTTGACCAAATGTTTGCGGTTTACAGAATTCGGTCGGACTCGCATGCGACTGCGACTGACGGTTCGTGGTGCGAGACCACACCAAACGGGTCCTAACTGATGCACGGGAGATGCAGACAACTGTGATTCTGTGCATGTTATGTGAGTGTCTTTTTTTTTAAATTGCCCTTTTTGTCTACTGAGTTCCCGTATCGTACCTACCAGTATCCGTAAGATGAGGAGAGTTTGGAATCTGGATCAGTGCTCGGTTGGTGGCAATTGCCGTGCAAAGAGAGCGAGAAAGACAACAGCAGAAAATACCCAAAATAAAAAGTACACAAAAACAATGTTCCGTAGTCCCATGATTACTTCTCCAAAACTTGACCGATTTAACTATCTTTATCATTAAAAATTAAAAAAAAAAGGTTCTGGCCGTGTTCCTATGTTGTCTCTTTCTTATATAATTTAGTCAAATTGGTTTTATGGAAGTTTTTAACACAGCAGATTTTTTTTTTAGAATTTTGAACGTCCATATCTTTTTTAATTAATGATTTATGATAAAAAGAAAACATAGGGATATGCCAACAGTAGTCATAGATGTTTTGGAAATGAACATAATGCTGTTCTGGTATTATTCAGGGAGGAAACAGGGGACTACGTTTGTACGGAAAAACGGCCGTTTTGTTTCGTCTTAAACGTAACTGGCAAAATGAGAATCACTCTGCCGAAACCTGTGAGGAAACAGACGTAATATTATGTTATGTTATGAGACCTTGATGCTGAACTTAGCTGATCTTCGTTTTAAAGGTATTTTTTTAACTTAATATCAATAAAAAAAATACCTATGTAGTTAGGTAAAATCGACTTTAAACCTCACCTAGATTAACTTAATTAACAGTTGGGCCGAAAAGTTCTAGAGTGGCGACCGCGAACCGGAAGACGGCGTATTGGAAGACCTCCCACTAGGTGGACCGATGACCTGGTGAAGGTTGCGGAAATCCGTTGGATGCGAGTCGCAAGGGACCGGTCAATGTGGCGACACTTGGGGGAGGCCAATGTCCAGCAGTGGACGTCTTTCAGCTGAAATGATGAATGAAAGAAGAGAGTTGGAAAGTAATGGAGGAGGCTTTTGACCTGCAGTGGGACAGTATAGGCTAATTTAAATTAAAAGGAATTTTACAATCCAAATACCTATATTTCAAACAAACATTATTTTACTGCGCCAAGGCATAATTGGATATATTAAATTACACCTATAAATGTTTGAACAATTAAATTGCAGGTTTCATTAAATTTTTGGAGTATAATAAAACATAATGACTATGTATGTTTGTTTTAGATGGAAGTGTCAATTTGCAACCCGATGATTTTGTTAACAGATTAAAATGATTTCGATGTGAGCATTTAAACGAGTACTTTTAAATACTAAAACTGTGTTATAGACTAGCTAGACACAAGCAATATTCCTTTATAAATTTTCTGCCTTAAATACAAGTTTTTAATTATTTAGGGGTGAATATATAGCTCCAATATTCAATTACCATTTACCAAGGAAAAAATAGAGAAAATAATAGTAGATTCTACCCACAGCTTTTAAAAAAAATATCAATGCCAGTACAGAATTTTGCCGTAAATATGATTAAAATATTAAGCGAAAGACCCAATTATCACATTTATAATTATTGTTATTACATGTACTACGAATATGTGTCACTACACACCACGCCACGCATCACTACACAATTTCTCAATTAAAATATAAAATAAAGTAATTAAAACCCCACAATCTCGTAAATATTAAACTTTGCGTGAATGGGGTATAAAAATGACAAAACAATGCATCAACTGTTGATCATCCCACAGTAAGGGTTCTCAACCTCTCTAATAAAATATAAACATTTTATACCTACAAACGGCATGCAACATTTTTGTATGAAGTGTGGCCAGTTTGGTGTCAAGGGTTATTCCTTTGAATAACCCTTGACACCAAACTGATTTTAAACGTGTACTTTAGAGAATAATACCTCTTGTATAATATGATCTAAATGAGTCACAAAAATCGTCTTTCAATATTCACGAATAAAGCCTTTTAGTTCCCTAGAGTTTTTAATGAACTTCGAGAACAAGCTGATTCTTATCCTAAATAATACCTACCGAATATTCAGAAATAAAGTGAATAACTCTACGGCTCCAATCTTAAAATATCGAAATATAAAGTCTACAAAAAAGCCAATAATCTTTTCTTCAAGAGTTCATTTTACAGATAATTACGAGTGGGGGTTCATCGTCAAACCCACACACACCCCCAAGCGATACAGGTACAAAACAAAGTAAAAAATAGCACAACAGAACCCCTTAATTAAACCCCTATATTACCATATTTTTATACTTCATAAATTAAAAAAAAAAGAAATAAAATCCTCGAGAAAACTCAAGGAGGGTTTCATTTTTATGTATTTTTCTAAACAGCCATTACGAGTTGCGTGCAAAGATCATCGGAGGCTGAGGTCCGGGTGGTGGCGCGGGGGTGAGAGGGGCGCTTCATCCCCTTCGCTATTTTTGGGGCTTGAATTATAGCTCGACCAAACATTGAAGACCTTTTACCGAATTTGCCATTGCGTTTTACGAGCGACTACTAAGCGTCGGTTTCCTAAATTATTCAGAACCAAAGGTTTTTTAACACTTGATGTGGGTTTAAGCTGTGTTTATTAATAATGATACATTGGTTTTTTTTAGGTGGCACTTTTAGAAGGATTATTTTGATTTTTATTTTGATTTCGAAGCGGGAATATATTGGTGTCGATTCTGTTGTGCACAAACTAAACTTAATTTAGGCTATTGCTATCTTATACTAAAAGGCAGTACGAAAAAAGGACGGCGATAGCTATGAACTAAGTTAGAGATGTCAAACTAGTTTATGCCTTGCGCTTCACCGTGTTTTTAGTCGATATGTTTTTACGTGCACCCTTCATTTGTATGAAAATATTAGTTCCAATTAAATTTGACAGGTCTAAATTACGTCCGTCTCTTTCTCGTTTTATAAGAGAGAATAAGATAGCAATAGCTTAAATTAAGTTTAGTTTGTGCACAACAGAATCGACACCACTATCTGGGTTAAAAAAATTTACGATAAAATATAAATAGGAATATATTTTTTTATTGAGACTTAAAGATAACCGTAGGTACAATATTATAAGGAATAAAATAACACAATTTATTTATTTTAACAGTAATGAAATATAAAATCTCACATTTAAATCCAACCGTAAAATATACAATTAACTAGAAAGTCATTTTAAAACCACCCGGAACACCTGAAAAGAAGAAATAAAATGTGACGTATACATTCGTTTAAACTACAAAAATAAGCTTTAATAAATTTCTTTAAATCTAAAACGTAAATAACAGTACGTAAACATTTCACAAAAAAGAATCTCCTCGCTGAAAAACATATAAAACACGCATTATCACAGTAAATAATGAACAGAAACGCGTAAAATTTTGCACATAATTCAACAAGAAACTAACACACGTCTCCACACCGTCAACAGAATAGCGAAACAAGAAATTTCAAATAATCAACCTATTCACACAAAGCGAATTTACTCGCGTATCTAAGGGTGAGTGAAAGGGAGGATTGTATCAAGACTGGAGGCTCCCCCATGGCGTGCTATGAGGGGACCTCGGAGGGAATTTTAGGTTAGTGGACATGTAGGCATATAGACGGGAACACGGCAAATTTGTTGTCTCATTTAGTTCGTGTTTTGTGCTTTTCGTTTGTGCGTCAAGTCATGGTTAATCGTCGTCAAGTGATAATATAAGTTAGATTAGTAAACTAGTGATTAAGTGTGTCAGTTTAAAAAATATTTACATTTTTCTCGTTAACATTTTTTCGTGTGTACTGTGACAAATTGCGTGTGAACATTTAAAGGTAAACGGTGGAATTAAAAATAAATAAAAATATATAAAAATAACGTGTGTCGGACTGCGGTTTGTTTGTAAACAGAGCCCCGTGCGACGCCGCTCTCGCTACGTAAACACTGACTAACATTATACACTTTTTTCACGTGTAAAAACCTCTGTGACAATATTCCAAATTAGTGGGAAAATTTTAAGACTTTTCGGAAAACTATGTTAGAAAATTTTCGCTCAAAATTAAATGTGTAGAATTAGCGTCGTGCCAAATTTTTTCTCAGTGTTAATCATAATTACAAATAAAATAGTTTTAGTATTTGTTTTAAATATTAAGTGTTAATTAGAGTAGTTTTAATAAAAATCGATGTGCAATAGTTGTTTAATAACTGTTAAATATTAATATTATTAAAATAAATATTCATAGAAAAAATATCACTCATAAAAATATAGATAAATCCGCGACAAGTGAGAAAAACGGGGGGACGACTGTACTGCTACTACCGTTACTATACCGATCGATAATATTACGCATTACGGGGTGACTGTGAGAAGAGACGAGCGCACACAGACGCGCCTCTCACGCACACCCACACAAGCCAGCCCCTCCTACTAAACACTCGCCCTCCGCGAAAAACGAAAGTAAACACGAGTGAGCTTTAAAAAAACTTGCAAACCGAATTTATAGATTAAGGCAAACGAAGTACAAAGCACTGTGATTAATAATTTGTGTTCATTAAAGTCTGTTTAACTGTGATAAACATGATTGTGGGAGCGAACATGCATAGTGTGAACCCGATGTTGTTGGGGTACAACATGCAGAATGTGAACATGATGAGCGTTCCTCAAAGTTGTGACTCGAGTATCGGTACGGCGCCGTCGACGCCGGTGCACAGCCTGGGCTCGGACGCTAAGCGAGCGTCGCCGCTCACGCCGGCTGAGCGAACCGGCGCGCCACCGGGCGCCGGCAAGGACGCCGTCAAACTGTTCATAGGCCAGATACCCCGACATCTGGAGGAGGACGACCTCCGGCCCATGTTCGAGGAGTTCGGGAAGATTTACGAGCTCACGGTGCTTAAGGATAAGCACACGGGCATGCACAAAGGTCGGTAATGATTTATTGTCGATTAGAAATATGTTGCGCGGTAAGTGTTCGTAAATTTTACGTTCCAGAGATATGAGGGAATATTCAAGAGATGATAATGTTTGCAGCGTCAATTTCGGATCGTATAAAAGACGTTTTCATGTGTCTTATGGAGAGTAAACTTTGACTGTAATTGGCTCGAGCCTAGCCAAGGTCGTATTTATATTTTTTTAAGCAAATAACACAGACAGAGACAGATTTTTATTGTTCAATGTCACAGTGAAATGTCAACTTAATGTGGTATGGAGGTTCTATTTCGTAAGCATGATACGTCGAAAATGTTAAGCTGTAAATATTACAGTGGGTTCAATAAATATGTTTCGGATTTTATTTTTACTTTATCATGTTAGCAAAAATAACAGAAATACTTTAATAGTAGATTACATGATCCATAGATCTCGCAGGAGATGACGGAACAAGCTGGTTAGAACCAAGGCCAGTGCAGGTCCACATTGGCCCTGGATGGAACGATTTGGAAGTCACGAGGACATGCCTCTGCCCAGCACTGGGATAGGATAGGCTAACAGTATCAGAACCCATAACTTAATTCACTTACGGATTACTTAAACGATAATAGCAAGTACGTTGAGATCTAAACAGGTCCTTTTACATTAATGACTGATGTATATAAAAGTCGAAAATTAATTAAACTACAATTCCTTATGATCTCGTTTTGTCCAGATGGTCCTCATAATGATTTCACCAAAATTATTTGTCTGGACTTTATAATATTATGATATGACACTGTGACCTCGCAGTATGTTGCGGTGTTTCATCTCAGAATTGGAAAGAGAATCCTGAGAAGAGAACCTCATCTAGTAGTCATAAAAAGTACGTGTAAAGCGTTTGTAAAACCAATGCACAGAGTAAACAACATACGTTTTCCCTGTTAAATAAATCCAAGATCCAACAAAGTACTATCGATCGGAAGGTGAAAGTAAGCCAGTGCACCATCCATATGTCTTCTAAAGTTGTAAAAGTCAGTCGAGAGGAACGGGTACTTTTCACTGTTCCTGTTCAAACTGTGCAGTGTGAACAACACTATCGATTAGTGGGCACAACACTATTGTTTCTCACATGATGTATTGGTATTGCCGTAGTCTTTAGATACGGGTGTTAAATGGCGCTTGAAAAGTGATTTTTATTTGCTAGAGGTATGTCTTGAGTTTCTTGTGAAGTTTTTTGTCTGTTTATGTTACTTAGCATCATAGCTGTGTTTAGAAGGGCTGCATAAGTGGTAATGCTTTGAAAGTATTTTGTATTTCTACGACGGATTTTAACAGGAATGACATAATAGAGAAGTATGAAGAGGACATGCTGTGCTGACCCGAAATAAATTGGTATAAATAAATAAGAATTATCATTTTTTTTTGGTAAAAATCAGTCTGGTGATAGAATATACCTTCTCAGCCACCTGATACAAGAATACCGACAAGTTTAAAGGCCCATGGTAAATATAAACTTTCTCTTTGAGCTACAATCGAATGCTAACATAAAGAGTATTTCAAAATTATGGGGAAAAGCTTATTGGGTCTCACAAAAACGTGTTTTCAAAGGAATAAACGTAATTAAAACATTAATTAAATCATACCATTTAGAGAACAAGGGAAGCGTAACCTTATTAGTGTACGCAAGTAATGCATCCCTACCCACCTTTTACAACTCTCCTGCTACTCCGAGATATAGTGGGGTAACTTGCGACCCCGAGGTAAAATGGGGTGATGCTCCCATCTTCGCCTAGGGGCACATGGCTAATATAAAAATGTAGGATTTTAACTAGGGGTTGAAGATAAAAGCAACACTCGGAAGCTGCAAAGAATATTATTAACTGAATTCAAATATGAAGGAAGTGCTTCATTTGACTGTTTTTTAAGTGAAGTGATTTAGGAGTCCCCTCTGTACCTATTCGTTTACGAGTCCATCAAAAAAATATTCTATCGATATCTGAAAGTGGGAAAAAGAATTGAGTTATTTTCTAAAAAGGAAATAATTTTAAAACATTTCACATTGAAACTAAATTGTGTGAGGAGCTCGTGTCTAAATAATATCAGCCGCTCGGGTCGATCTTTAAGTTAAGCCGTGCTTGCCTAGGTTGGTCTGTGGATGGGTGACCACCCTTACATAACGAGTTTCCTCCGTGCCTCGGAAAGCACGTTAAGCTGGTGGTCTCGGCTGTCATTTGTCTATCTTTCATAGTCGTTACAGGTCAGTGGCCCAAAAGTCTGACACCAGTCTTACAAACAGGTATCGTATTACCCAGTATTAACTGGGTTGTGGAGGTCAGATAGGCAGTCGGTCCATGTAAAATACTGGTATTCAGCTGCATCGGGTTAGGCTGGAAGTCGACCCCAATATACTCGTAGTTGGGAAAAAGGCTAGGCATCTGCCTAGCCTTTGATCTGCTTAGCATCATCTGATGATGATGATGATTTAAACTAAATTGTAATAGATGGGGAAATAAATCCTATTGCGCCTACCCATAATAAATTGGCATAAGTGCAATATCATATTTTTTTCAACAGGCCATATAGGCAGTCGCTCTATGTAAAATACTGGTATTCAGCTGCATCTGGTTAGACTGGAAGCCGACCTCAACATAGTTGGAAAAAGGCTAGGCAGATTATGATGACTCGTACAAATCGTACAACAGGCAGTATCTTTTCCCTGAAGCTTGGCACTGTTTAAAAAAGAAAATCACAGCGACAACTCTCTCAGACCTATGACCTTATATCCTCAAAAAGTGTGCCAAAACCAACAAATAAAAGGTGTTTCTTTTTCCATTCTTTCTAACCCAGGTTAACAAATCAGTTGTCACGTGTGACGTCACGGCACGGCGTGATTCGTGTTTTTTTTATAACTTTACATCGTCCCTCCATAATCTTTGGGTGACGTGACTCGAGTACCTTATTTTTATTGTTTACTTTGATTTTCTTGTGTTTTTGTGGGCGGGGTACTAATGTTTAGTTATGATGTCCTTATGTAGGTACTGGATTTTATGAACTGATATTATGAAACATGATTAAAGGGTTTCATGGAGTTTCTTGCCCGTTCTTCGCAACCTTTAACTGATAAACGACTCCTTGAAAATTTAAGAGCGCCAATAATTGGTTTAATTGAATGTTTTGAATTTGACTATCATGTTCTATTGAAACAGATTTTAGAATACATCTTTCTATTATTACATGTATTATATTATAAATCAGATCATCAATGCAATAAGAACCAAATTAAACGACTTAAAAAAAGACTCAGTCCTTCAGTACAAAATATTATTATTACGTACCAATCTGAATTAAATAATAACTCAAACACTAACGCGGGAAAGTGCTCAAACGAGTGAGAGAGTCGAGTCAACGTCCGCTGACAAGAAGCTGATAAAACTCTCTCCATCTCCCTCACTCCTGTACGAAAATAAAATTTATTGCGGTGGAAAACGGTTGTAAAAATAACAAAACACACCTACACTACACACATACATCAATGTAACACAATCCAGAAAAATAGCTTCATCGTTTTTTACTCGCGTGCCCGATGCAACGCTTTTCAAGTTTCGGCCTCATACATTTTTATTTGTACAGTCACACGCAAACGGTGTTATGACGCCAAGTGAAAAATTTGTCGCGGACACACTGTTGTTCCTTTTTTGGCGCTGTTTCGTGTTTCCCTGTTGTTTGTGAGTGTGCTATGCGAGTAGGTTTTGGGTATGACTGCCCACATTACTGTTGGTATTCGTGTAATTTTTAATACAATGTATTTTTATGACGGTTCTGAAGAATAAGTAGGTGAAAGTTTGATTGATGACTTTCTTAAAGTAGTATTTTTCTTATGGGTTTTATAAATATTATTAGAAATAAATAATAAAACCCAAATTGAAAAAAGACACTCAAACTTAATTGCATACAGCTCCAACTTTATTTAGAACTTAATAAAATAATAGCCTCTTATGTTCAAAATCGTATCAAATATCCTCTTACCTAAATCCAATTAAAGATATTAAAATAATTAACAAAACGAAATTTATAATTACAACGGACACATTACAAGGCGACCATCATTAATAATTTGAACATCGCAATTACAATAAGTGGGTGTATTGTGCAAGGTTGCCACATAAAATTTAATAATGGTTCTGAACGAAAAAGACACTTATATTTTATCAAGGGTGGCAGGAAAAGGCATCTTCCTTGAGTGTAAAATTTTGTATTATAAATTCTCACCCCTTTTGGTATGGTTTATATTAAATTGGCGTGGACTGAACCCCGTGGGGTTTTGATTTAATGTGTTTTTAAATAGGTTTTGTTTTATGTATTATGAGTTTATTAAGGTTCGGTATTGAAGGGTTGATACGAAGTTTGTTTAGGATTTGTAGGGTGATTGGTATACATATTTAATGGTATCATTATTGAATAATTTCACAAATATTGTTATGTAGGTACACCAATAAAACCAAAGTGTACACTTGGGTCCTATTGGTGTTCAAAGTCGTGTGGTGACCTAATTGTTTAAACGTAATTGTCTTTTTTAAACTTTCGCGATCGGAACACGTTCTAAAACGTGTGCAAACGGGTATTTATGAAGATCAAGAGTTGAACAAACGCTTTTGCTTTGCTGTGGCGGTACCTCCAATACTTCAGTCACCCCGCGACGTCGGGCTTAAATTAAAGGTAAAGTTCGCGATAAATAACCGTTTGCATAAGTTTTATAATGTATAAACGTAGGTACGTTTACAATAAAGTTAACTTTTGGTTTTCCAATAGTTTTTTTTATCTCCAATTATCTTATGTTAGGCTATGATAAAAGATGATGATGATGTCAGCATAAAGGGAGGGTCCCGCAAGGGCCGAAGCCTGCCGGGGTTGCGGTCCTGTTCGAAAGAGATACCGCGGCCTCGGAACATAAAGGGCGAGGAAGGAACATGGATGGGTTCTAGTCAGTAAAAGTCTGACACTCCCTCCCGCTCCGCCCAGAGTGGGAGAAGTTATTTGATGATTTCCCATCCTAAAAAAAAAAAAAGGCTATGACTTCCAATTCAAACATAGAAGATGTTTTCACTTCTGTAATACTAACGAGTAAGGCAGACATATAATTATACTACTCCCACACTCTCCCACATTTAGCTAGTTATAGCCTAGTCCGATGCATAAGGGGGAGACCGTAGTGTAAACAACGGGGTGGAAAACCCGGGCATGCATTAGAAACAAACATGACATGAGAATGTAGATGTTTTGTAAGATTTTTCTAATTCTTACAAAACATCTACATTCTCATATCATGTTACATCGGCCATCATCTGCCTAGCCTTTTCGCAACTATGTTGGGGTCGGCTTCCAGTCTAACTGGATGCAGCTGAATACCAGTATTTTACATGGAACGACTGCCTATCTGACCTCCACAACCCAGTGGGTTATAAGATACCCCTTGGTAAGACTGGTTGTCATACTTTTTGGGCCACTGATTACCTGTAACGACAGTCAAGGAACTACAAATATCAGCCGGGAACAACTGTTTAACGTGCTTTTCGATGCACGGAGGTAACTCGGTATGTTGTGGGTGGTCACCCATCCACAGACCCACCTAGGCAAGCACGGCTTAACCTAAAGATGGACCGGAGCGGCTGTTATTATTTAGCCACGAGCGCCTCCTCCTGCTGCGTTCCTGACATACACCTATTGCCTCATCCACGTCCATACATCTGGTCATACACAAACTCCAGTTGCGAGAACATCTGACCTCATTATAAAACATATGAAAACGGGTATTTATCGCGAATTTACCTTTAAGCCCGACGTTTCGACCGGATTGCACCAGCCGTGGTCGCGGGGAGACTAAAGTATTGGAGGTATCGCCACAGCAAAGCGAAGGCGTTTATTCAACTACCCTCACTTGATCTTCATAAAAAAAACCCAATAATTCGCGATACTACCCGATTTCATTATAATATGTTTTATAATGTGTTCTGATCGTGGAAGTTTAAAAAAGACAACTACTGACCTTTTTGAAGACCCTCACCAAAAGGTCAGTGTAAGTCCTTCTGGGACGAAACTTGCATCAAATCATCAGTCGGTCCTTTACCACGTAACGCAACTGTTCCCTCTTTTGACAAAACTCACCTCCACAGCATTCAACATACTTAGTACCACCAAGTCGTGCCTAGCTCTCCTCTTCCTCATACATTCGAAGAGCATTAGATAGTTCCGACGCACAAGTTATAACAGCCAGTTCAAAGTTCTTAACCATAAATGACATAGGAGTCAGAACTTGGGCCATAGTTAACGGTTACACGATATAGTTTAACGTCGCAGGTGCTTAGAAGATGTTCAGAAGAGATGGGGTTAGGTTAGCCTATTTTGCAGGTTTAAATAGGCCACTTATTTTGCGTACCTATTTTGAATGGTATCGCTATTGCGAAAAGAAATAAACTAACAAACAAGGTAAGTTTAATAAAAAATGTGGAAATGAGAACGTTAACATTATTTTTTATGTTAAAATCATCATTTTGATTTTTTTCTGATAACTTCTTTAGGCGCGTTGAGCACTTTTTGAGTGAACAAAAATGGAACTCGCGTGACCGTCACCTAACTCTTCGGAACACTCGTAGCCGATCCGCTACGGCGTAGCACCACCTAGGCCTGCGCGGGGCACAACCCGCTGATATACAGGGTGTAAACCACCTCATCACAAAGCCGTTATCCAAGCATTCTGTACATCAAACTAAGTAACTTTACGCAAAAAATATTGCTGGGAAACAACTTTTTTTTTGAGGTTTTAAATCATGCTCTGTGGTAGAACTCAATGACACGCACTTAAAACATTGTGCTGATGGATGGATTGAATAGTACGGGGGTCGTGGAGGTGTCAAAAGTCAAAATCTTCCAAAAAACCTGGAATTAAAATGAAAACTTGTCAAAAAGTTGTAACTTTGACCCCCCACATCTCCGTAACTAGAAGGTTCCCAGGTTATGGTGTAGAACTAAAAAATGATCGCAAAGATGGGGAGAACAAGTGCCTTTCGGCTTCGTGAAGAGGTGTTTTACACCCTTTAATACTTGGTTTTAGCTTCTATCGGCAGTCTTCAATGACTACCCGCATGTTTTTTCACCAACTTATGTCGTCCGGTTTGTTGGATGGAGATCTATCTCAGACACCATTCAAATTTATTTTTTTATGTCAGTTTTTCAAAGTTCCTAGATGTCAAAAAATTGTTTCATTTGTTGTTGGAATTTCAGTACTCAAAATCCGATTCGATCCGATTACGATCCGATCGCAGCTTTCATTTAGGCAGGTTTCATTTCATGCAGGTATGAAAATGGTGGTGGTGGTGAAGTTTTATAAGACTCTACTTTGACGTAAATAAGTACGGTCGTTAAGGTTGAATATTGTCTAACTAGCTGCTCTTTGAGCTATAGTGACTCTTATACGGATTGACCTCTTGTTGAAAACGAAAGTCAACCTTCATGGAGTCTATTTTGTATGGTTATGTAATATACAGCCAACTTTATATCTTTGTTTATCATCGTAATGACCTATGCAGTATCTACGTTACATCATATCCGCAAAAAAAAAAACAAAATCTTACAGGAAAAAAATACAACATTCCTTACCTTCCCATTACTTCACCATAACCTTTATTCCCTTGTCATAAAGTCGTGATTACCGTGATACTATTTTACGGTCGGTAGACAGGAGGTTGCAAAATTGACGGGTACGTTAACGAACGAATAAGCCGGTTCAAAGAATAACCGGAGTGGGTTTAAAGAGAAGTAAAGGTAAAAAAATGGCGCGTTTTCTGCTCGATTGGACGAAAACTGGTGCTCACAGGGTGTATGTAACCGCTTTTGTAAAATAGGTTAAGTCATTATTTTGTACTTTCATTTTTCTGAAGGCTTCATGTTTTGGTCTTGAACCTTCTATATTTTTTAAATACAATTTCGCATTACTTAAATAATCATTCACTAATCATTCAATCATTTAAATTACGATACTTGGTCAATAATTAATAAAACTGCCTTTTAAAATTGTTAAACTTTGACAGTATTTCAAGTCAGTAACAAGTAAACAGTAAAAATAAACGGAATCACGCATCGCGCGACATGTCGCTGTGGGCCTTTATTTGTGTGTTTAAAGGCGCGGTTATAGGGCTAGGCACAGACGGGCTGCGATTAAATACGGGTGGTTTACACTTACCGATTTCCGTAATTAAGAAAAAAAACCTACCTATTTCATTATTGATTCGAGTCGTCAATCATTATTAGCATATTTTTTTTCGAACTTCACTCGGTTTGATTCCCGAAAATGAAGAGTAAAGTTCGAAAAAAAATATGTGTAATAAGTGTGGCAAACGAATATTCGAAAAACTGAATGCAGATTTGTTTCTTTTTAAAAATAAAGGAATGTTTCCTTTGGGTAAAATTTACTATCTCCAGTATTTCGAGTAATTTCCCTCCAGGTGGCATTGAAAAATTCCACCCTCATTATATCTCCTCGAATTTGACCATAATGCAAAGCGACTATTAAGTATTAAAAAAAAAATCTAGTCAAAGGAAGCATTTTATTTGTTTTTCTTTTGTTACATAAACCAAAATTGACGAATATACGACGCTTTTAAAATTCTCAATACGTCACGCCTTGGTATAATTTTTAGTGAGTTCTGACGTCACGAGCACTCACGAGTTTTGATGCGTTTTATCTTTGTCCATAATATTCATTAATTTACAAAATCAAACAATACGCGTCCATTATTTTCCAATACTCTAACTGATGGACTAAATAGATTTGCAATTTTTTGATATTGTCGTCATGTTGTAATAAAATAAGATAAGATTTTTCTACCATTAGCTATTGATTAGAAAATGCTCTACTTCCATTTCATCCATATTAATCCCTCACAATATTAATAACAAATCTCTAAGTAAACACCACACAATACCGATATTAAACCATAAGTTATGATTGAGTGCTGTGTTGTTATTATCAGACGTAATTATGCAGCCTGGCCTGAAAGTAGGTTACCCTATCTAGATCTAAGCTGGCATAGCTAGAAGCCACGCATGGCAATAAACGGCTGAAATATTGCAACGCATAATTGGTGACGGGCTGACTTGCAATCATTATAGGAAGTGATATGTGGGCTGGGGGGGAATTGCAACGTTTTGTAAAGGCTGATGGGGAAAATGCAATAGCAATTTTAGAAAAAGACTGCGCCAAAAAGGTCCATTTCAGCATTCATGCCAGACAGGTGATGGTGATGTACTATTACACCTCTGCCTATGTGTAGTGCAATCTTCTTCTCATCACGTAAATGGGAAATATTGTATTGATATAAATTTGATTCGGTATATATTTTAATTTAAATTCTGAGTACATTTCATTTAGTATAATGCTTCTTTTAATTAAGTCAACCCCTATTACTGCGTCAATTATAAAAATATCGATTCCAAAGTCTGCATTTATGCCAGCGAGAGGAAAGTCGGTAAAATTCTACAGAACTTTATCTAACAATATACCTTGACGACAGCAAAGAAAGATGGCCGGCAACCAATCAATCCAGTTTTGTACAAGAAGTGGTTTTATCAAAAGGATATTGCCCAAAACCACGCAACAATGATCCACTCCAGGACAAAATTAAATGCCTTTCTTACAAAGGAGACCCCTCACCTAGCCAACACAATGTTACAACAAATGAAATAAGCCGAAGAAAAACGGCCATTTTTTACCTAATTTCCTAAATCCTTGAAGCATGTTTCTTAATACCCTTCTCAAGTATACCGTATAAATCTTAACAGTTAGTTTTTTTTGCCAAAAAATAGCAGACAACGAGGTCGATCAGGTCGGACGCATAAAAATTAACGTCACATCTGAATCTGGCTAATATCCAAAATACTGTAATGTCTTTGAATATATTTTAAGATACTGTTGAAACTTTTTAAAATAGAAAACTTGGATTCATATTTTTGTACAGGCTGTTTGGAAACGTGACTCGAATAATCGTTGCATTAGGATTCTCAAAAGGTAGTAAGATTTTTAGGCTGCTATAAAATTAAATATTTGCGAAGTATCAATAAATAAATTAAATTAATATTATGTCTAATCCGTGCGGATAAGATATGAAAGCAGCTCCAAATATTAATCTCTGACAGATATTTACGGCAGTTTCTGTCAGTGTCTAGTGTCCACAGCCGGTTCCAAATACCTCCGACTTTGTTTATTTAGGTGAGCCTGATTAACCCTCATTCTAAAGAACTCAAAACAATGTTTGGGGATTTGAATACAACCAATAATATCCCATAAGCACAATTTCGATTCAAATCACCTGTATGGGTACTACGCGTCGTAGCCACCTACACTTCGTAGCAGCTACGAAGCTACGGTGCTACGGTGCTACGGTTTCACAGGTATAAAATGGGTCAATTGCTTACGTATTTCTAAGATCATATTATTTTATGTAGTGTACAAAGTTCTTTAGGAAATTTGAGTGCTCAGAGCCGTTTATTCACGTTTAGGTCGTATGAAAATATGTGGAATATAATAATGTGTAACAAAATATCAGTAGCCAATTTCTTAAAGTGCCTACGGATGTCTCAATTTTACATCTTATCTGCAGAGACGATCTTTGGTGCCTGTGTCTACAACTTTTTACTATCAAGGTACATTCCAGAAGCTATCTGCGGATTAGGCATAATTTGAAAAGAACACCGAACTGAACGATAGTTACATAAATACATAAAATTACCATTGTGATGGCTTTTCGTCATGCTGGAAAAAAAATCCACCTAAGTCCTCGATATGATTTCTAGGTTTTTAAAGTGATATCCCTTAATTACGAACAAACAGAGAAACATGGCAAAAATCTTGTCGTTTATAACCTCAGATTCGATAACGAAGCGGTTTTCTTTTTTACTTTTTATTAGTAAGTTCGTATTGGGTTAAAACAATATCCATTTCATGAAAACATACTTGTGTTTCACAAACGAGTTCAAAAAAAACTCGCTGGCAAAAAGTAAAGCCATTCTATTATAATTACTCCATAACCTTCTACACCTAATCGCCAAATATTTGCTCAGAACTGTGAATTTCTTCGTTAATTCCACCCTTATTAAATAAACAGCCACCTAACGTAACCTCTACAAATACAATCGACCCTCGCAACTGTTATGACGTCATTGTCAACGTCCCTTCAAACAACGTAATCACAATCAGGATGTGTACGTGAGCTTACGACTAAAGTTTATTTAAATGCTTGTTTCTATTTAATGTTTTTTTTAATTTACTAAGGTCCATGTCCGCCAAAAAGATGACGGCCTGATTATCTAAAACAGCTGTTTAAAACAATTTTTTGTAGGGGAGTATGTCCCTTAAACAGCTGTTTTTAGATAATCAAACCGTTATCTTTTCGGTGAACATGAACCTACATGCCTCCTTGGTCTTTTAGTTGAAATCGCGACTGCTGAGCATGAGGTCCTGGGTTCGATTCTCGGGTCGAGCAAAGTGTTATTGGGTTTTTCCATCTAAATTATGCTATCGTCATGATGCATTCAGCAATTGTGCCGTCGAACTTTGCACTTCTCAGTAGCTTGGGTTAGTAGCTGTAAGAACGAATGCAGGGAGTTAGTAAACATCAATGTTCTACATAACAAACTTGTATCAAAATATAGATTACTGGCTGATGCCCGCGGCGTCAAACAACAAATTATATACTAAAACCATCCTCGAAAACCATTCTGTCCATTGGTGGAAACAGCATGAAAATCGGTGCAGTAGTTTTTGAGTTTATCGCGAACAGACAGGCAGACGCGGCAGAGGACTTTGTTTTATAATATGTAGTGATAATGATCAACCCTTAAGATCAAGCCTCTGAAAAGTTATGTCGTCATTGTCATCGTTCCCCTTAAACAACATAATCAGAAACGGGAGCAAACGTGTGCTAACTACTAAATTTGGCAATGGTACTTGTAAATGTAAAGGATTGGAGACTAGGCTTTGCGTGCAATGTTTCTTGCGAGATTTGTGGGAATTGAGAAAAACCTACGAGTTTGTGAAATTAATTATTTTAACTACAGAGGTTGGGACGAGAATGTTCATTCTTTTTAACTCTAAATGTATGAAAAAAGGCAACGTCAAATGGACAACACATTTTAGGAGATACTTCCTCAAGCAAACAAATGAACGCCTTTTTATTTTCTTATTGAAACGATTTCATATACATAAGTTTAGCAGCGAGAATGGACGAACAATATAAATTATCTTAAAACAATTGATCTCAATACCAAAATAATTTGATTGATTAAACCAATCTCACACATCACAAAATAAATCAAAAACCCCGTCAACATACTCATAGATAAACTAATTGACAATCGCAGCCTACTCTCCCTGACTTTCTGTATCTGTAACTGACACACACGTCGACACACATACATACAGACTGTTGGAGCAAACACACACACATTGGCATTGAAGGAAAACGTTAAACACACACAGAGGACTACTACCAAGTTTGTTTGTTAATGTGAGCAGGGGTTTACACATACAGACACCTATGGGTACTGTCGCATCCAAAATAAGTTTGTTACTTTAAGGACTGTTTTTGTCCCCTTTGAAATTACAAAACACCATTCGATATTGCGTCATACTGCCAATACCACAGAATGACATCCTTGGTCCGAAATAAAGAAGCGACACTGAAATCAAAAAAAAAAAAAAAATAAAACAAATTCATCAAAATATCACCCAAAGTAGCCACGAAAACAAACAGGTTTTAATTTGATGTTAACTAAATGTTTTTCAAAGAACTATGCCCTTTTGTGATCAGTCGAATATAGCTTTTTAAGAAGAAGACACAAAAAAAACAGGAGAAGGGCAAGAAAATGATGTTGATTGCGATGAGTTTTCTATGTAAAGTCTGAAAAGTATTGTAAGACCTGCAGTACAAGTACGTAGGATTCGATAGGGCTCGATTAGATAAAATTGACAGTTATTCTCGATAAAATGAGTTTTTGACTCCATAAAAACTCATTTTATCGAGAATAACTGTCAAATTTATCTAATCGAGTCCTATTGAATCTTACGTACTTGTACTGCAGGCGTGATAAGATTTACCAACCACTGTGTCACCATATGCAAAATAGCTTACTTTTCATACCTGTAATTTTATTGTTTACTAAAGATTTATCTTGATGTATCTTGATAAAAAACAGAACATGAATATTGTCGAAAGTACAAAATACTTGACTGTACATCAGATACCGTGTACACACACACACACACTTACAATCGTGTAAGTACAACTGGCCACACGTGCCGAGGTAATTAAGTAAGCCTGGTAGCTGATTGACGGCCGCTTGATTGCGCCCGACCCGATCTGCGACCCACTATGATCTTTGCTCACCCCACTTGTGTAACGTTTGAGGTATACCTATTGTATTTGGGGAATAGTAAGTAGTAATCCTTAAATCAAAGTAGAGTAACTTTGTATTGTATTTATTGCATTGTACAACGGGCTGGTGTCCGCAACTCCACGTCAAAGCGCTTATTTTGGGTATGGGCTATAATCCACCACGCGGGCCCAGTGCGGATTGGTAGATGTCACATGTCTTCAAATTTTTGATTCTTGTACATGCCGGTTTCCTCACGATGTTTTCCTTCACCGTTTTGAGAGCAGTGGTGATGAAATAAATTACACAAAGTAATATATGCGCCTGTCTGGGTTCGAACCCACGACTCACTGTTTGTAAGTCGGGGCCGCCACCACTGGGCCACCGCTGCTGTCAACTTTATATTATTACTTATTAACTGATGTTGTGAAAGCCCAATATGTGTGAAATGTAATAACTATTGATTGGAATCCTATTTCATCATATCATCCGAATGACGTCACTGCTTGAGCCCCAAGCGCCCCCCAAGCGTCGACACTTCGCCTGTTCTAGTGCTATTCAACAGATTCCAGTGACTTTTATCACGCCACTCTGCATCAATCAGCCTTCCGATGCTGTGCCTTCTGGTACCTGGACACCACTCAATAAAATTGTGCCTCCATTGGTCATCGATTACGTTAGCAATTTGCACACTACAACATAAGCTTAGAAAGTCTTTAGGCTATGTCGATAATCTTGTTTTTCGTTTCTGATTTGATCCCGTAGGAAAATATTAGACGTAGCCCTCTCAACGTTATGCGAGATAGTAAAAGCTTATGCAATATGATCCATAGGCAAATCTCGGATCATCTAACCTACATGATTAGTCGTTGTTTTGGTGAATCAATCACATCGGCTAACATGAGATGAGACAGTTGACTGATTGTGTGTGAGTTTACTGATTGGAGAGTTCATGAGACTGACTGTAATATACTAGATACACACACAACACATACATACGCAAACTCAAGCATGTGTGTAGACAGAAAGAACGGACCGCCTCCAGTTTCAATCCATACATACTTCTTGTGTTTATCATACAAACTCCTTTTGCTATGTCCAGTTCATACGTCTGGTCATACACGCACGCCGCTTCAAGTACATGCGATTGAACTTACTGAGCTATAATCTACCAATCCGCACTGGGCCCGCGTGGTAGATTATAGCCCATTCCCTCTCTATGAGAGGAGGCCGTGTCCCAGCAGTGGGAACATTATAGGCTGATGATGATGATGATGAATACTGCTATAATATATCATTGCTGTTATGTTAGTTTTTTTATATTTAATGTCACGATAGCGTTTCGAGGTTCTCGCACTATGGTATTGCGTTATTAATTTCTTAAGCATTGTTAGCTAAACCAGAAAAGCACACTTTTAAAAATTATTTTTTTCTAAAATTTGCATTTTTTTTTTTTTGGTAGGATGGGAAATCATCAAATGACTTCTCCCAGTCTGGGCGGAGCGGGAGGGAGTGTCAGACTCTTACTGACTAAAACCCATCCATGTTCCTTCCTCGCCCTTTATGTTCCGGGGCCGCGGTATCTCTTTCGAACAGGCCCGCAGCCCCGGCAGGATTGACAGCGGCTTGAGATTCTAATTTACAGAACTACCACAAACCATTTAAAAGCACGACTGCTCTACCCTATTTACTGAAAAACCAACCTCAAAATATGGTATTATTTGCCGATGACACTTCCTTAATTTTTAAGATAAATAGACGAGCCCAAAATCTAGATGACGTGAATAATGCCTTACTTGAAGTCCATAATTGGTTCACAGCAAACAATTTGGCATTAAATGAAAAAAAAACTAAATGCATAAGATTTGCTTTACCGAATGTTAAAAGTAGTGATTGTGAGATAATATTGAATAAAGAGAAACTCGAATTCGTAGATAAAACTGTTTTCCTGGGGCTTACGCTTGATTCAAGGCTTCAATGGGGTTCTCATTTAACATCTCTTGCGGGGCGCTTAAGTTCAGCAGCATATGCCATTAGGAAAATCCGTCAATTCACTGATGTAGATACCGCTAGACTAGTCTATTTTAGTTACTTCCATAGCATAATGTCTTACGGCATTTTGCTGTGGGGACGGGCTGCTGATATTGAGTCTATATTTATTCTGCAGAAAAGAGCCATCAGAGCCATATACAATCTTCGTAGGCGCGATTCTCTAAGGGAACTGTTTAAGGAAATTAACATCATGACTGTATATTGTCAATACATCTATGAAAACATAATGTATGTCAGGAAAAATCTGCATCTTTTTGGTAAAAGAGGTGATAGACACAATTACAGTACTAGAAATAGAGACCAATTAGTTCAGCCAGGCTTCAGACTCGATAAAGTAGACTCGTCTTTCATGGGGTACTGTTTGAAATGCTATAATAAAATTCCACAAAGCATTCTTGAACTAAATGAAACCAAATTTAAAACATGCATTAAACGCACACTGTGTAAGCAAGCATATTACAAATTGGACGATTATATCGCTGATAAAAATGCTTGGGTCAATGCCGGTCCTGCTCCACAAGGACAGGGGCGCATAAAGGGATAGCGCTAATTTGTGTTGTTGGAGCTGCTGAAGATTGTACAACTATCTTTGCATTGTATAAATTCAATATCTTTAGTATTATATAACCTCATATTCCATATTGTGTGAGTGCTATGTACTAGAATGCTATCATTCGCTGGAAACCTACGTTTTTATTTTATTTATTTTTTTGACTTGAATGTGCCCTGGCGGTTATGAGTATGTCATGCTCACTCAAATGTCTCGCTGATGGTGGCGCGTGTGTCGGACCATTTAGTTCCCTTCAAAATGGTTGAGCTGAATGGTGCTGATCCATGCGTCATGTTCGTGAACGGGCGCTGTCAGTTGTGACTGGTCATGTCTTAGTCGCCATGGTTTATTTGAATTAATTATTTTGTTTTTGGGTTGTATTTTGTTTTTGTTTTGCTATGGACACTTTTATCGTGCAAATCTTGCTACATTGTTCTCACATAATATACCATCTCAACATGATTGATGTAACCAAGATTTTGTAACAATATTTTGATTTAAAAGAGTGTCCATGGAGTTTCTTGCCCGTTCTTCTCCATAGAGATCTACGCTAGGGAATGGGCAACTACAGTACTTTCACAGTTTTTATGTCTTGTGACTGGGACTGTAGCTACATTAAATGTTCATTTTTGTTTCGACAATTCAAAAGTGCCTGTAACTGGCCTACTTGAAATAAATGCTTTGATTTTGATTTTGATTTTGCTGAGCATGAGAGCCGTCCAGTTAAGCAGATGACAACCTCTGTAGGTTGAACTGTGAGATGCTATTTCGAGACGAACAAAAACGAGCTTGATGTACAGATTCCCGAGTCGGACAAACTGTGTGTTTTTCATCAAAAAGCCACGGCCATCTAGCCACGGAGTCTGGGTCTGTGCTTGTCCGATGGCAATAGACTCGCCTCATGGACATGGGCCTTAAAAACATAACTGACAAATGGTGGGTGTACTATTTGACACACCTCTGCGTAATTCTTTAGAGATTATAGGCGTCAAGTTAAATTATGTTATTATATTATTTCAAACATATATACAAAACGTGTAACGATAAATGCGCAAAACCTCAGACACCAAAAAAGATTTTTAATTCAATTGACCTCATTCTGAGAGAAAAAAACATTAAATAAAATTAAAGGTTTTATGTGCTGTTTTTGTTTTACTGGCAATGAGATTTACTGGCAAGAACTATTATTATCTCGGGTATAAGAAAATTTAAATTGAATGACAACCATTTGTGTTTGTTTGTTTACCTATTTTGGCGGGTTTGCGCACGTCATGGCTTGACCTATTCATAAATAGACATGGCAACATTTTTAATAAAGATTATTGATACTGCTCGTGATTCTATTCAAACTATTTTCAGGTTTTGCGCATTTAACGTTACATGTTGTATAAAAATCTAGAAGCGACATGCTATCAAGGGTCTTTTTAATCTAGTTACTGTTCCTGGAAGCGGCCACGTGGGCGCGAGTTGGATGGACGGTATAATGTAAATGTAATACGATTGAGGTACACAAGCATACCGAACATAGATCCTAGGCACCGTCTAGTTCAATTATACAAGCGTAAGTACATTGAATGTTGTGTGAATAATAACAGCCGCTCGGACCGATCTTTAGGCAAATCCGTGCTTGCCTAGGTTGGTCTGTGGATGGGTGACCACCATTACATACCGAGCATCACGTGCCTCGAAAAGTACGTTAAGCTGTTGGCCCCGGCTGTCATTTGTCCATCTTTGGCAGTCGTTACAGGTAGTTAGTGGCCCAAAAAGTCTGACAACCGGTCTTACCAAGTAGTATCTTACTACCTAGTATTAACTGGGTGTTGGAGGTCAGATAGGCAGTCGCTCCATGTAAAATACTGGTATTCAGCTGCATCCGGTTAGACTGGAAGCCGACCCAAACATAGTTGGGAAAAGGCTAGGCAGATGATGATGTTGAAAATCTAAAAGATGTAAGTGAATGCGAAGTTAAACGTAGTTCTAATTTTTAAGAGTTTCATACCATAATATTTACAAAAATTCCGACTTTTGCCGTTGATGTTCACAAAAAACTCATCGCTGCCCAGGCGAAGAGTCACCGCCACCCGCAAAGAGTCGCCGTCAAGTAAAGTGTCCAGGTGAGGTGAAACCATGCTCCTGATTCTGACCGCGACACAGCCTTTATGCGTGCCAATTCAACCCCTTCCATAAGACCGGCTAGAACCACCCTCGCTCCTACATGTACCATGTATGAGCGACTCGAATGGCGTAGTGGTAGTGACACTGCCTTACGTTCTTAGGGTCCTGAGTTCGAATCCCGGTAGGAGCAAATGTTTGTG
The DNA here is from genome assembly GCA_950022955.1 of Xestia ashworthii. Classification (NCBI taxonomy): domain Eukaryota; kingdom Metazoa; phylum Arthropoda; class Insecta; order Lepidoptera; family Noctuidae; genus Xestia; species Xestia ashworthii. The sequence continues at coordinate 22,391,620 of OX465558.1, read as the reverse complement.
TGATGAGCATAGACATTTGTTTCCGAGTCATGGATGTTTATATGTATAATAAGTATGTATTTACAAACAAAAAGTATATATGTAGTATATCAACTACCTAGTGTCCACGACACAAGCTTTGCTTAGTGTGGCACTAGGTGGCGCTGTGTGTTAATGTCCAGCGATATTTATTTATTTATGTATGAACCATACATAACCAACAGTATATTAACCATATATTTCTGCTCCTTATATGGGATAACAATACTGTGAGTACACGACGAACATATTCTTATGAACAAAACTTTACCACCCAATAAGCTGAATTTTCACAGTAGGTAACTAAACTCAAATAGGTAGCGTTAGCTTCCGGTCCAGGTGCCAACTTCCGGGAATGGCTAGCGTGAGTGTGCGTAATACAAACGGCTTGATTTAATTGTAATGGGGTTAATGCAATTATCTTGGACTGTTCTTCCTTAACCTCTGAAGGCAGTAAAAGAGTAATGAAGTGAGTAATAAAATTTAATTGACCCCATGAGTGAGTCCTGACCAATCGTCGTTTGTTGCTGATTGGCTAATGTATTTATCATACCTATAGCTAAACAGATGTGTAATAAATATTTTTAGTATATAGACATTTACGTTTATTTTCTGCCAGACATTTTGCACCATTTTCTTTATGTAGCTTTATTTTCTCTTATCAAGGTCTCGTAACCAGTATTTACCCAGTATCTGGGTGGTAAAGGTTAGAAATACATTCGCTTCATGTAAAATATTGATATATAGCTGCACTAGGATAGTCTGAAGCCCAATCTCTATATTATTTTTATTCGACGAAACAAGTTGTGAAAATAAAGATGAAATAATTATTTAATTTTAACTTTATTGAAATTTTGTTTTCACAGAATAACTTTTCATCCGAAGCTCCAATACTACAAATTGATAGTTAAAAATATCACTAACAACTAAAGACGAAACGAATTGAATGGCTCCAACCCATCAATAATAATTTACAGCAGAGAAAAAGTTCATTCAACTGTATCGTAGCTACGTGCTACGCGTCCGTAGCGAAGTGCTACGCGTGCTACGCCGCGTAGCAGCTGTAGACATTTAATAACCGTTTTGTTAGACAGACAACTACGTGTTTGATATTTTATTTTAGTGTATTGAAAAAGAAAATGGGTAATTGTCCATTTGAATTCAAACTTGGTGCCAATAATTTATGACATTATTAAGTACTATTCAAAACCAAGCTGCTAATTGAGTTTTCTTATTTAAACATAGGGTGTAAAAAACCTCTTAACGAAGCCGAAAAGCACTTTGTTCTCCCCGTCATTGCAATATTTTTTTCGTTCTACGCCATACCTGGGAACCTTCTAGTTACGGAGATATTGGGGGTCAAAGTTGCAACTTCTTGACAAGCTTTTTTTTAATACAAGTTAGTAATGTAAGATTTTTACTTCAAACCCCTCCACGATACCCGTACTATTTATTCAATTCATTCATCAACACAATGTTTTGAGTGCGTTACATTGAGTTATGCCACAAAACGTGATTTTTCACCTCAAAAAGAAGTCGTTTCCCAGCAATAATTTTTGCGTAAAGTTACTTAGTTTGATGTACAGAATGCTTGGTTGACGGCTTCGTGATGTGGTGGTTTACACCCTGTATAAGTCTCGTGGTAATCTGTCGAGCTTAGTAACATGGCAATAAGCACGACATGGCAATAAGCACGAATAGTGCAATGCCAAAAAAAAAAAAAAAACAGAAGCGGATATATGAACACTTTCCATATAAAACAAAAGAGTCACATTTTGATACAAACGAAGGGATATTATTTAGGTCCTGAGGGTTTTGTGGCTGAAGCCGCGCGCTTAATATTATTCTTTTGCAGATACGAAATTCGTTTTAAAGACTCCATGCATTGCGGGTTCAAATTATTATTTCTTCATTATTAAGAATGATAATATAACTCTAGCATCATGCTCTCTCGTAATAATTATGTACATATTGTAGGCTACTGCTGACCACTTCACAAAATATCAACGAGTGTAACAACAAAAATAAGAACAATGCTACTATATTCATTATCAACCAAAACAAAACAGCCGAAAATAACATGATCCCCACAACTCTATCGGACTCTACATAGAGTCCTCTCTATCTATGTAGAGTGTGTCTCTATCGGAGTGTTGTGTGCTTGGCTAGTTAATAATGCCCTTTGTAACGACTCTACGTGCGAGGCTCTATTCGATGGGTCAAGGTCTGCGCAGGATATGTAGAGGCTCTTAACAAATTCTTTTTTTGCCTTTTTTTTGGGAATAAAGAAGGCTTTTAAGGAAATGGTTTAAAGGGAGTGCGTTACAACAATTTATTTTATGTTTTTTTTTCTAGATACGTGGATATTTTAAAAGTAAGAGGCTGACGTACCTTTGTAATTTAAAAGCCTGTAAATAAAAAAAATATATAAAAAGTATAAATTTTATCGTAAAGTTGTACAGTTACTTTCGTTAAACAAAATTACGATTTGAAATATGTCAATTTACGAAAACTGCAAACAGATTGGTGAATCCAGAAATATTTTTGGGTCGCGATTTGGTTTGTCTTTTAACTCAATACAATACTCGCAATGAAAATCAACTACATAATAATAAGAGAAAATTGTGTTCATAACAGTGAGATATTAATAGAATTATTATAGATGCAAAACGAGTCTATAATGTTCCCATGTCTGGGAGAGCTCCCTCTGCTCCGACAGAGCATGTGTTATGTGCCTACTCTCTGACAGAGGAAGTGATCCGAAATGCCACGCCCATTGCGTTTTGTAAAAAAATGTTCTAAAATTGTTCTAGGATATCCGGTTTCTCTACAAAGTTTTCCTTGACCATGACGTGACATAATCATGAAATTAAAATTCCTATTTTAATCGGACTTCATAATAATTGTTTGTATGGAATTTCTTTTCACGTAATTCCTGAAAAAACTAATGTAAAAATATTAGTAGTTTCTTGAAAAGACAATAGCTACAATTCATCAGCCTTTCGACAGCAGTCACTAAACTATTCCAACACAACAATAACTCACATCTCATTCAACCCAAACTTAATTAAACTAATAAACATAACTTTCAGCTTCGTTTGCTCTGCACCACCTAACTCCCGCACTTCCAGAACTTGCATATAACTAACTAAGTTTGCGTAAGACGCACACTGTCTGTCATTCGTGGACACGTGCGTTCTCAGCGCGGTGACTGTGTGCGTGCTGACGCATGCGCTGTCCGGCGCGAAGCTGAGTGTCACGTGACGTCACGGTCGGCTTCGGCACCAGTCCAGAGCCACCAACGGCCGCGACACACGCCCGCCGCTCCGGCCCAACGCGATACCACGCGCGTAAACAACAATAATAAACAAGCCATGAACGCACATTTATGATACTACCCCCGACGCGCTAAACCTTTCGGTGTATTTAGTTCACAATTTTGATGTATTCATTTCAACGTTGTATATTATAAAAATTAATAAAATTATTATTATTATAATAAAATAAAAAAAAATTGTGTGTGTTGACGTTCAGCGGCGGTTATTGCTGTGTAACAAAATCGATTATAAATCGTGTCTTTTTAGTGCCATTTTTATTCTAAAAAGTGATATAATAGTAGTAGCGCTAACGATACTTATCGCCAGTACAAAGTTTAATATTTCATTGCCTTCACGCCTCTAAATATAGAATTTAAAAATCTCTTTAAATAAAATAGCCAAGCTTTCGAGTTAGACGCGCTAGTTAGATACAAGACATAGTCAAAGATAAATTAGTCGATTTTATAAATAAAATATCAATCATAATTACCTCGATGTCTCTAATCTGTGGAGGTAAGTTAAACAACCCCAAAAATCTAGGATTTGTTACACGTTAGCCAAAATAAATTGTGTATCTAGCAATCATAAAAGCCGGCGACATTGTCTGGCCTGTGAGTCATAACATGAAAAACAAACAAATTATCACTTACACTGTGGTTCAGTAAACGACAGTGTGTGGACAAAAAATAATGACAGTACAAAATAAATATAACCGTAAAACACTGATGTTTTTAAAAAGTAACTAAAAGAGAAAACAAAATAAAGTTAAAGTGACGGAATGGAAATGTGTTAAAAGGCTTAAAAGCTTTCTTGAGTTAGCAGGGACGTTAGGGAAATGTACAAGGAAAATATAAAAAAATTAAGTTTTGTGTGGAGATTTTAGACTTTGGCGATTAGTTGTTCCTGTTAAGAGACAGTGGAAATCTTATAATATGACAAAATTGCAGGTTTCTAAATACTAATCTTTTAACAGTCCTGTATAATTTGAAAAAATAAAATATTTTAATAGATCCACGATGTTTTTCAAATTCCAATCCTGATCTTGAAAATGAATGTTCAATAAAACAATTGAGCATTATTTTAAAAAGAGCGTTTTAAAAGTCGTACTGAGATTCTGTCCATCCTTCAAGTCAAGACAACTTAAAGGAAAATAAATTTCTTGATGTACCTCCCGCTATCTCAGTTTGGCCTACCGACTCCAAACTTGGCCTGAGATTTATGGCTGTACTAACTATATTTGACCTGAAAATTAATTAGGAAAACTTCTCTGAGTTTCTCAGGGAAACTGTTTATAAATGAAGTTTTTTTATAAAGAAACTTGTGTTATGAAAGTAAATACAAATTGTGTTTGATGGAGAAGTAAGAAAGAAGGAAAACGTAAATTAACAGTTATTTTTTCAATGAATTTGTGATTTTTAAAGTGAATGTGACTCGGATGTTTAACGTGGTGACTGGTGGTGATGTGTGATTTTCTTAAAGGCATGGTTCTAAAAATGAATGGTTGTATATTTGCTACTGTTAAAAGTTGTGAATAAGTATTCAATAAAAAAACTCTCAAAAACTAATTAAAACGAAGTGTGTGGAGGGAAAAACTAGCAAACAGTTTAAAAATAAACAATCCCACAAATTCAAAACATTAACTCTAAATACGACTAAACAAGTAGTAAACACATTTTTCTATAAACCACTATGCAATCATGAAAATTTAATAACAAAACAAATGTTATCGTTAAACTGAATGTTTTCCTACTACACCTTCATAATAAGATTTCAATTAAGATAAAGTTATTTGTATGTAACGGATGCATCATATAATAATTTCTGCGGAGTTTCTTGGCAGATGCTACTGGACCAAGTCAGAAGCTGGAATAAGTGTCATTATTGCAGCCAAACGATGGAAATATATTTTGAAAATTTTTTATTTTGTTTTCGTACAGTGGTTAGGGATGAATGGAAAAGTGTGTTTTATTGACTGTCAGTGGATTATTGAGTCGTGGGTTAAATTGAGATTGATTGTAGACAAAAATATTTTTGATGGTTGTGACTTTTGTCAGTGCAGTGTATTTTGTTTTTGAAAAACGTGACACTTCATGTTTTGACACTTCACGTTTTTCAGTTTGTGTCAGTGTTTTTATTAAAAGTGTAATTGTTGTGTAATAAACAAAAAAAAACAATTGTGAAAATTAGTTTACTTATCAATATAACCTGCTTCTCAATAAATAAGTCAGCTATAATTTATTATTCCGTGTACGCGAAGAATTTTCTCTAAAAAAGGCCTCAGGGGACCTTGATAAAAAGAAGAAATCTACCGTATTTGGATCGACAAAGCAATTTAGCCGGGACCCGTCTTTAGGAAAACTTGTTTAAAAGGTCAAATAGATTACCGAATAAAGTTCGATCTCTCAGGTAGCCTTTTTAATAAGAATAATGGATGAGAATTTATTGAAAATGTTTGAGTAAACAGACGTTATTATTGTGAGTGATAAAAGTGGTTTAAATGTAAATAATAATAGTTTCTGTGAAATTGGAATAAAAGTACTGTGTTTGTTGAATGTGGAATTATTGAAAACCTTACCGACTCGTTAATATTTATTTCATTGTGGAACAAAGTGAAATTGAAAGATTCTTTTTTCCGTTTCGTATCGTTACTGAAAATGTTTTGTAGAATTTCAGACAAGTGTCTGATCTTATCACGCAAACATAAAAATTAATGAAAATCTTTATTTTTTTACGAAACGATATAAATACGCTGTTTAAAAATATTAAACCTGAAAAAAACCCAAAGCCAGACAATGTCGCAGTTTGCTAAAAACTCATAAATAAAACTAGAAGAAAAAAAACCTATCGTGTACAAAACAACGTTTTTATAGGTACGAGGTAATAAATACTGATATGATAATATCATGTTCATATTCAAACCTCTCGTGAGATAAGAATCGAACATTTTGTCCGGCGATAACACAATAAGTGGCTAACGTGTAAAAAATTCATAGCAAAAAAACTGAAATTCTGTGTTTTTAACTGACTACGGTGGAAGAATGCCTGTAATTTAAGAATTGTGTTCGGTAAATATTGTGAATATTTTTTCTATAAAAATGGTGAACCTACACGTTGCGTGGCTTAAATTTTATTTTGTAATTGAAAAAGAGTGTTATTTTACGTTACATTTTAACTCAAAAAAACATACTATGCGTAGAAAAGCAAGGACGATATTTTTTGGAAGTATTCTATTAACCTAGACTGGGTTTCATCACGTAAATACTTTTCCTAATAAATATCTTAAACACAGTTCCAAAAAACGTGTAGCACGTAGCACCGTAGACCTTGCTACGCCGTAGCGGCGTAGACCACGCTCGTCTACGCTCGTTTAATCCGCTACATCTGTAGGGATGGAGTGCCTTTAGGTTTTCTTCAAGGAAAAAAAGCAAGACTTGCTAAGTTTAGTAATATAGTCTTTTGTTGTTTTTTGACTTGAAAGAAAATATAAATTCTTGAGGTCTGATGTAGGATGAAGTCTGAAAATTCAGTGATCAGTTTAAAACATATTTTCTTGACTGATAAAGCTATTGTTGTTGAAAATATAAAAGACAGTAGTTAATTTTTGATGGGCATGTGGGACGAGTTGCTGAATTACTCGGACGTAGATACTGTAGATTCGCCTGCATATGTTTCGCAAAAGAACACAAAATAAAATAAAAACAACCGAACACAGAAAATGAACTAAAACCTTTTACACCGTAGTCGGATTTTCACTAACAATAATATTTGCAGTATCAAATGTAACAACAATCAAACAATTGTTTTTCAGAGCCGACCGGCCTGATGACAGAGCCGATATTGAGCCTATACAAATCCCCCTTATCAGGTATGATAGTATTATCACGATATCACTATTTTGTATATCTACGTAAATATATTAAGGTTTAGATAAAGTAAGTGCGTGTAAGTAATCGTGTTTTTATTGTATCTGTTGTTATTTAATAATTTTGTGGTGTTTTTGTGCTTATGTGTGAATTAATTAATAAAACTCCTTCTGAAACAATTGTCCTGGAATATATATTCGGTATGAGCAGATTTAAGAGGAATTTAAGACAATGTTAGACTCAAAATCAAAATCCCAAGATCCTAGAAAAAGGCCTAGATGGGCACTTATAAAATGTCAAAAAGATGCACGGTTCGCGTTGGTCGATTCCATGGAGAAGAACCGATAAGAATCTCCATAGTTACTTTTTGTAATTACTAAGTAAAGAAGAGTAGCTAGTGCCACGTAACTGAAGGTGGTTATTTACACCCCGAAAAGTTATGATTTCATAATCGATGTGACCGATTTAATTTATATTTTGTCATTAAGAAACACTTTGAATTAGAAACATTTTTTATCTACGTGATATCAATTAAGAATTTACTACGCACTGTAAAACTAGAACTAGAATCAATAAAATTTGTGATTGGTTTATTTCTACAGCAGTCTAGGACTCATACAAAGTATATGGTTGAACGGCAAGCGTCGCGTCAAAACACATAATTCTCATAATTATGTTCAACCAGACCACTTCACTGTAACATAAAATATAAAACATTTTGAGCTAGTAATAAAAAGGCTGACGTCACCTAAAACCAGACAGCGTCGCGAGACACAGTTTGTAAAATAATAAATTTCCTTGTAAAATATAATCAAGAACAGTAGTAATGCACTCTTATAGTCTTTATTAAAAATACAGTTTTCCTTGAAAAAGGAAACTCTTTCAGGATGCTATCCTTGTAATTAAAAACTTGGAGATTGAAAGGGACGATGCGGTGCCCCACACGTCTAGTTACTCCTGTCTGAGAATTTTGATTAGAATCCTAGGTATTATGTTAATTTTGTAATACAATAATATGAAAAAAGTTTTTGTAGAGCATTAGAGATAGTCATCAAAATGAAGGGTCTATAAATTCAAAAGGAGTTTATGTCGACTTAATGGATTATCTGACTAACAAGTTTCGTACGCTAGATATTTTCAGCGCGTAACTTTAATAAGGATGTTTTTCGCCTTGTAAAAAATATCTGGACGAAAAGGAAAACATGCGGAATTACAAACAGTGCCTATACTCCACCATAATGGTCTATTCATGTGTTATTTATTGCTGCAAAAAATACCTGCTTCCTTATTCTACCCACAAGGCAACAGATGCCAATAAATCACCGCTATCTTCGCTAAAAATTACCGTAAAAATATCCTTAGAATATCTTTCCCCAACAAATATATACGTGTCAATCACACAATGTGCAATGTATATCATTTTATTGCCTTTATTTTGTATACAGTAAACATGCCGGCCGCTGGCCCGTGTCATCAATCAAAAGCCTTTCAATTTGTTACAAAAATGCCTAAACTCGTTCGACGTGAAATTTTTAAATTTCAACGTCGCCATCTTTTTATTTTAGATTTTTCGATTCACGTTAGTTTTTGATGGTTTTTTGTCTTTTGTGTTTAAAATAAGTTTTATAACAAATTTTTTTAGGTCATTGCTGGATAAAAGTGGAATTTGATAAAAATGTTTTCTGTGAAAGTTTTTTTATAACTTCACATTCTAGACCAAAATAATGACGGCACTTTGCTTAAAATTTGGTCTCTTTTAGCGACTCACCCCAGCTTTTTCCTTAGTATATTGAAGTCTGCTTTCAGTCTAGCCAGATGCGGCGCAAAGTTGGGTCTTGCTCGCTAAGTAGTTTTTCGCTTAACCTGACAAGTAATTACTACTGAACTGGATTCAAAAATCCATATTATACGGACTCATGAAGGCAGTAGACGAAGCCAAAGTAGTAATAGTCAGGCTCGTAGCAGATAGTGTTCTACAGTTTTTGCCTATATAAAAAAAGAGTATAAGTAAGGAGACGGTGAAGGCAAACATCGAGAAGAAACTGGTATGTCCTAGAAATAAACATTCGATGGCATACTATCTCTACCAATCAGCGTGGTCGATTACAGCACAACCGAGTCATCCTTCCATTTTATCACAAGTTTTCTTTCTTTCTCTTATCATCATCTGCCCAGTCTTTTCTCAACTATGTTGAAGTCGGCTTCCAGTATAATCGGATGCAGCTGAATACCAGCATTTTACATGAAGCGACTAGCAGTAATGACAAACATCAAGAAGAAACTGGTACGTCCTAGAACTAAACATTCGAAGACATTTTGTGTCTACCAATCAACGTTGTCGATCACAGCCCATTACCTCTCAGAAGACAGGTTTTCATCCCAGCATTGAGAACTATAAAAACTGATTACGCTTTATACCAAAACCATCAATTTAAAACGTGATGACGGGGCCAGGAGAGCTGGGTAATGATTGTGGTTGATGCTCAACCACTACAAATTGACTCCATTCATAGAGTGCTGCAAATTTGATGACAGCTCCACAGTATATATTTATTGCTCTGTGGTGGCGTCGAAAAATGTTTGATGCGTTGGCTTTATGATTGTGGAGTCATTATTTCTGTGCAGTTTGTGTTACGGAGTGTGGTTCGCGATGTTTAATTATGTTCGTAATTCTGTGATGGTGTCAGTAGAAACTATTGTGTTCATTAACAGAGTTTTTCGTCCAGTAGTAGACTTAATAACTTAAGCTGAAACAAACTTGCTGCATCTTAGTATTTGTAAGAGCTCGATATTGTTACACAATTTGGAAGAGGTGTACATCCAGAAGTAATTATCAAACTTTCGTTATCAGCATTAAATTAATATGATAAAGCCTTTAGCATAATCAGCGTATAATGGTCCCACTGGTAGGACATTGGAAATAAGCCATAGTCAACTACGCGGGTCCTGGTTACTTCAGTCGATCCAAAGAACGTATGGAAGATATGACGCAATAAGCGATGAGACCGCCATGGTACCCATTGCACACAGCTGAATTACAATTTTATTGTACAATCAAGTTTACACTATCTATCTATCTTGATAGCTTACAAAGTATCACAATACGACCAAACCATTCCACATACACAGATATTTATTACATATCCTATCAAAGAGGAAAATATCGTCGGTAAATCCCTACGTTAACAATCAGTTCCGTGAATTGCCATAATCAGTGGCACCTGTCACCTTCACATAAATTGTAGGTTATACATCCGTGCCAAGTCGCCTTATGAGTTGTTTGGAGCCATTTGCAGATCGCGGCAATGAATGAGATTTAATGTATGTTTAATTGTGAAGTTAATTTGTACGTGTTGTTGTTTCTTAAAATTGCACTGGGTAATACGATACTCTATTTCGTTTTTTTTTCGGATAGGAAATTATCAAATGACCCCCTTCCCGCTCTGCTCTGCGGAAGGGAGTGTAAGACTTTTACTGACTAAAACCCATCCATGTTCCTTCCGCCCCGGCAGGCATCGGTCCTTGCAGACCCCTTCCTTTCTGTTGTCATCTCTTTGAGGCGCGCCCTTGGTTGACTAGACAGGTTGTCAGACTTTAGGTCCATGGACTTTCTGTAACGACTGTTAATGATCTCCATTCGATAGCCAGGACCTACGGCTACAAGTGATTTTCATGGTACGGTGAAAACACAGTACGAAATAGGCGGTCACCCATCAACAGATCAACCTAGACAAGTGCGGCTTGATCTAATGATCGACCGAGCTGTAGTAATTATTTAGACGCAAGCTCATCAGCTTTTATAAGTTAACAAAATAGGACTTTGTTATTCAGACCGTTCAAGCGTTATCGAAAAATACTCGTAACCATGACCAAACTTTGGAGTGAGGCTAACCATCTTGCGGAACCCTGCGGCACACATAAATTACCTACCATCCGATCACATACCTAGATTAGATGTCAAAGTCGTTCCCAGAAAAAGTTTTCTTCAATATCCACATATAGTAATACGAGTAATATATATGCGAAAGTAACTCTGTCAGTCTGTAACCTTTTCGCCTAAACAACTGGATTTTTTTGTATGTTTTTTTTTTATAGGTAAATCTTAATCTTCTTGGTTAAGACACAGGATACTTTTTTAATGTCTTAGCAGCAGTCAGGACTTTCAATTGATGCCACTGAGAATTTTCAAATGGTGTAAAAATATACACGTAACACCTGGATTTCCAGGCATTATATATTTATTTAAACTTCATGTACAAGAGTGATACATAGGCGTGATTTTATGTTTTATTATTTACTTAGTCCGTTCCCTTGGAATAATTTCCGACCTACACGTGCGCGACGCCGAGTGCGGAGGTTGGTATCTGTATATTATTCCAACTCAATTGCGAGTCCAAGGATGACATGAGATGAGGACGTCATTACATACAACCCACGCCTTCGGGGTCACCCCTTCGGTGACAGTCGATTACCAACATAATTTGATAAAAAAGTAGGTTAGCAAAGAAGATTACGGACAAGTATCTCAGAGGAGATGAAAAAAGTAATTTGTTTTGGTAGTGTTTTATTGAGAGTGTTATTAAATTTTGTTTTTGATGAGTAAGGATGTTGATAGCACGATAAAAGGAGATTGGGGAATTATGGAACTGTACAGGCTAACCTACTCGTTCTTCGGGTCTAAGCGAATTTTCCATACGTGTGCATACGAGTATAATGGCAAGACTTCTTGACTTTTCAAAGTATTGGTAATTTCGAAGCCCATATTCATCATCTGCCTGGCCTTTTCCCAATATATCGGGGTCAGCTTGCGGACGCAGCTGAATATCAGTATTTTACATAAAGGAAAAGCCTATCTGACCTCCACCACCCAGTTAGTACCGGGTAATACGGTACCCCTTGGTATGACTGGTTGTCAGACTTTTTGGGCCACTGACTACCTGTAACGACTGTCACAGCGTATCTACAAATAACAGCCGGGACCAACAGCTTAACGTGCTTTCCGAAGCAAGGAGGAAACTCGGTATGTAAGGGTCACATGCCATGCCTAAGTTTATTCTGGACCCATCCACAATAAACTTAGGCAAGCACGTCTTAAACTAAAGATTGACTCGAGCGGCGCGAGATCAATTTATACTCGTTATTTAAACTTAAGAGCCCCTCTACTTTATTGTAAAAAAAAGTTTTGCATTAGCTGCAGTCGTTAATCATTGTTTGGCTAAGCAGACTTCATTTATCTTTAAGTAACTATTATCCTAAATCCTTATTAAGAAACCAACATTCTTAGAACATAAAATCTTACCCATTCAAAAAGTTTTAAACGGAAACGAATATTGCTTCCAAGACACATTAAATATCAGCACTCACAAGAACAAGCTATAAATAATAGAGGTTATCCGGAGCGAAAATCGGCAAATTTGAACATCGTAGATACACAAAAGTTCGGCCATTAAGTACAGCTTACTATGAACCCCGGTCTGTTATGACAAACGTTCTGCAGTTTCAGCTAATAGATCACTACTGTCGAATGATTTTAAATGTATTTATGTGATCGCTGAAAGTTTTGATATATTAAGTGCTATTCAGGGTTTTTTTGTTTGGTGTGGGTTAGTTGGCAGGTAAGGAGAGTAAGGAGAAGTAAAGAGGTAAATGTCGCAGGACGATAATATCTATGAATTTTTATTATTTTCGTTCTTGATGCGATTCGATAGTTTTTTAACCAGCTAGTACTGTACAGTCTGTACAGTGCAGTGTGTCAGTTATAACTAAAATAAATAAAGACATAATGACTTAATTGACGCAAATGTAAAAAAATATATAATAATATAAACATAGACACAAAAGAACATTCTTCCAAAAAATTACGGGACATAAAACAGTAACAAGACAATTCATAAAGTATAAACAAAGAAAGGTTCTAAAATTACAAAGGTTCATCACGAGAAGAGTCCCAAAATATTTACACAGAGCGTAATAACGACATTTTTTAAATAAAAAGAGGTTCTATTTACAGTGGCAACAGAAGGTCTGATCGAACAGAGATAGCGCCTTGCAGCGCTCCAAATGAAGATTTTAAGCAAAGAGTTAAAATGGCCGAAACATAAATTTTGGGAATAATTCTTGAAGAAACTTTTTCTGGAGAGACTTAAAGTGGAAATGTAAGAGATTGTTTTGATGCGAATCTGTTAGTGGAAGAAACTAAAGTAGGTTTTATTAAAATAACAACTTAAGTTGAAAGAGTTGAAGATAATTAGAAAATTTTGTCAAAGATAATTTGTAATAAACTTATTCTAATAGTCGGTCTTCATATTACACAGTGTGCTGTTGACAGAGTTATCTTATAACTATTTACTGATTGATAGGCTTTCTTATTATACTGTCACGTTAACTTTCTCGATTATCTAAGTTCAAATATTCTAAGTAGTCTCTTAAATAAACGTATGACAGTAAACTGCAGAAATTCTCATCTAATTCCACGTCAAACTCAGGCATAAGTCACAGAAGCAATAAAAACGAAAAGGACTATCTGCAAATCGGAGAAAATTATAAAATGGGATTCCATTTGTGCTTTAATTCAGATGGGAATAAAATCCTGTGTGACTTTCCGACCTGGGGTGGGCTGTGCGATAATTGAAAATTTTCTTCAGCCCTGGTACGCAAAAAGTTACGATGGATTGAGATAAATGTTTTTCTGCGGTTGTTATTGCAAATTAGTAGGATTTTTGGGAAGCTAACGGAATGTTCTCGATTGTGAGTGGTGGGAATTTATGTGCAGTACCTTCAGCCATTTTGATTTGAAGATTCTTGGCATGCGTATCTGACTGTTTTAGGTAGATGTAAATTTTCGAATCCAAAGAATTATTGGTTTCAATTTAAACTAATCCTTGACCGATCGTTTTTTTAGTGAATTGGTTACAAAATTCTTAAGCATTGTATGAATATACATTACATTTTAAAAGTTTGGCACCAAAAGTCAAGTAGTCCCTGCCAATTATCAGATGTTATCAGACTTAGGATTCCGTTCCAAATTTTCTTCCACGAGTAACTTGAATTTCATTGTGTTCATACTCGCGATCTAGGTAACTTTTTACCTCGGTTAGTCTGTTAACCTAGACTGGTTACCAGACTAACCATGGAGCCATGGAGTATCGTGCACCTGAATGGAGCACCATTTTCTTTTTTTTTTCCTTTTTTTTTGTACCAAAAATTTGCATGTCATTATTTTATGATTGAATATGTTAGGCTACTATTATACAATTCGATTAAGAACTTTTGTAACCATATTTATCGGCAATAAATCTTTGACTTTGACTTTGATCGTTTTGTAAGTGCCTATAATGCCTCAAAATTGTTTATTTCTTATAGGCCTACCTATAAGTAATAAACAATTTTGATTGTGTTACTGTTACGGAGTTGTGGAAATATGGAGGAGTTCTGTAAAATACTGGTATTCAGCTGCAATCGGTAAGTCTGGAAGCTGACCACAAAGAGTTGGGACAAGGCTGGTCAGATGATGAAGATCTAGTTTACGTTTTGAACAATATACTGATATATTCTTGTTCTCAATTTATCCCAACCGAATTTCCTTTCGCTCCTTAACGGACAGTCATTAAAATAACTCTACATCCGATCGGTAACCGCAGACACAGCGTATCTTATTTATTTTCCAACTGAGGGCAATTCGCGTTCTGTATTTATTGGCTGTCGTCGATCGTTCGTATCACGATTTATTGGAATACACGTTATAGGATCTGTGATTATCGTGGAATCAGTCTTCGGTTATGTGGTGGGTGATCAGACCATTATTTTTTTGGAGTGAACAAGTTGTTCAAGTCAGTGGGTATTGTCAGATGAGAGATCGAGTAGATAGGCCTTTTAGTTTTGGAAATATGGATTTAATTTTTTGATTTTTAGAGACAATTTTCTTTTGCCCGCGACTTTTCCGCATCGATGAAATACCCTGTGGTACTCGAAAATACTGTGACTTCCAATAAGATATTTTTAAAATCAGGTTTTTTTTTCATCTTCTATTTCCAAAATTACAAACTGACAAACTTAAACTTATAGACTTTTATTGCCGTACAATGCATAACGATGATTTTTCTTATTAATTTATGATTTGTCTAGAGTCATGTATCTCATTCTAATCCATTCATGAAAGCCCAGAAACTCTGTTGATTTTGCCAAAACACGGCCAAATCAACAGCGTTTCCATATTATAATTATTCTATTATCAATTCCATGGTGTCATCACCAAATTAATATTGATGGCTGCTGAATTTTCAATCCAAACACACGTTCATGACAGATCGCTACTTCATTAGCAAGTCATAACTAAACAACGGCTATGCAACAAAGCCTATCATAATACGGCCAGGTGTATCTACAGTCACGACCAATGAGTTATATACGTTACAAATTATTAAAAAAAAAAAATGTTTAAAAGAAAGTGTATCATGTCATAAGTAGATGTACGTAGAATATTTCCAAAGAAAAGTAAATAGAACAGATTCAGTGAATACTAGCCCTTAAACACCACTTTAATGTATTCATGGAAATTCCAGATCTATATATATGTAACCGGCCAAAGCCGATTTCAGGACAAACCAGTTTGGCCTAGGCTCAACTAGTTTGAATCTATATCGACTTGGGGCACCCCTCTTTTTTTTTAGCCATTCAGATGTAGGAGCTCCGCGAAGCAGAGCTTCGTCGACCGGATCTTCCTCGACTTGGATGCAAGAGCGAGCGATTCAGACTAGTTTAACCAAGGCCAAACCAGTTTGCCCTGAAATCGGGAATTTTGTTTTCGAATTTAGTTACTTTTATAACCTGAGCAAAGAGTTCTTAATTAAATCATTTAGAGACCGTCGTACTCGTATTTCCGCGCACTTGCGCCTTACCGGGCTTGGTTAGGCGCAAGTGCGTGGATATACGAGTATTTATCGTTGCTTGTGACTGTACTCACATGAGTACATACCTATTATGTGCCTACACAAGTACATATATCAGGTACTCTCATTTGACTATAACAACACGCGAGTATCGTCCGACGCATTGTTTTCCTTTCATTTCAATCAGCCTGGAGTCAATACAATCAATTTGATACCATTGTGGCAGAAAGGTGAATGGGCGGATTTTGGATTCGTTTTATTTGTATTGTGATTACAATTTTGTGTGTGCTGTTATTATGAAAGTGTATTGGATTAGGCGGACTTTAATTTTATTTCCGTCTGGAATAGGGATGATGACTGACAAAAAAAATGTTTCTCTTTAGTCCGTCAGTTAGATTATCGAAAAATTTTGGATAAGTTCATTTATTTTTTTATCAAATTAATAAAAAAATATGGAGATAAAACGCATCAAAGATCATGAGTGGAGGTTTGTGAGGTAACTTTCTGGTTAAAAATGTACCGGAATGTGAGGTCACACGAGTTTTCGAAACACTCGTCTTAAATTTTTGTTTACGTAAAAAACGAAAAAAATTGTGTCCAATATTGTTTGGAAATCTAACTGACGGACTAATTATATTTTTTGTCGTCTACCAAATTCCCTCGCCTCTTTGGCATAGTGGTCTCGACTGCTATCCAAGAGGTCATAGGCTAACTCCCAGGTTAGGCAAAGTGTTTTTGGGGATTTTTTCAGTAATTTCTCAGTAGCAGCCTCGAAGTCTGGATTTTGGGCACTAATCTAGATAATCTTACAGAAGAATCCCAAGTGAGAAGTAGCCATAATCAGAAGTGGCCATAATGAGAAGTAGTATTATTAGGGAGTCGGTTGCCATAATGAGAATTAGCCCAAATGCGCCTAAACCTCCAATACATCATCTGCCTAGCCTTTTCCCAACTATTTTGTGGTCAGCTTCCAGTCTAACCGGTTGCAGCTGAATATCAGTATTTGACATGGAGTGACTGCCTATCTGACCTCCACAACTCAGTTAGTACTGGGTAATACAATACCCCTTGGTAAGACTGGTTGTTAGACTTTTTGGGCCACTGACTACTTGTAACGACTGTCAAAAATTAACAAATGACAGCCGGGACCAACTGCTTAATGTGCTTTCCGAGGCATGGCGGAAACTCGGTATGTCTCCAATGTAATCCAGACTCCATTACGTAGGACTTAAAGTATACAAAGTTCTATTAAATGTATCTCTGCCTAACCCTTCAGGGTTTACAGGCGTGATGTTATGTGAGTATGTATGTTCATTTTAACATTACCTACTGCAAGTAATTTGAGAGTCCAACTAACAGCGTCATTCCATAATTAAAGTTCAGCGTTCGCGACTGCTACAAAATACGTAATTGCTTCGGTAATTACAAACACAAGAGTGCAAACAAATGGCCTAGCACGTAGTTCAAAGGAAAACACTAAATATGAGGCGGGGAAGTCGGGGTGACCTTGTGGAGTGACCGTTTGACTTTTATTGTAAGAACGAGTTCATTTTTCAAATTGACCAATCAATCATTGATATCGTAATGGGACAACTTATCGCTTCAAATGACCACTTTTGTAATCTTTGCCTCATCATCTTCATCATAATAGGCATTACGACAATATCAAAAAACTGCAAATCTATGTAACCCGTCAGTAGTATTAAAAAATAATGAAACACGTATTTTTGTTTCTGTAAATCAATGAATATTGACAAAGATAAAACTCATCAAAACTGACGGGGAGTGGGAGCTCGTGAGGTCAGAACACACTAAATATTATACCAAGGCGTGATTTTGGTTTGCGTAACAAAAGCAAAAATACGGGTCAAATATTTTTTTGAAAATCTAACTGACTAATTGGATTTTATTTATCGTCGTCCCTATTGCTACTATGTGCTAATCATTCGGAGGTTGTAATCCTTGGTCACTACCTCTTCTTTTTTTTAATCGGTCCTTCATTACTGAGACTTGTGGTCACTGGACCCCTTTAATCGGTCTATATGTTTCATCGACTCCGGCCCAATGGTGCCATCAGCTGCTAGACTTTACTTCTTTTACTTGATCGGAATATCGTTTTGGCGACCAGCCTCGAGGTCTCTTACTGCGGTATTGCCAACAATAACTAGATTTTTGAGAGTGCTATCTCCCCTTCGCACTACGTACATTATTAACACAGCTTTTGTTCGCGGCTTCGCCCGCGTTCGTTGATTGTCGCACGGGATCGTACTTCCGGGATAAAATATATTCTATATGTTAATCAAGCTTATAATCTACCTGTGTGCCAATTTTCATCTTAATTCAGTCAGGAGTCTTTGACATACCATTGACGAACCACCACATTTAACAAAAAAAAAAACACTTTTGATTGCCAAAATTAGCAAATGTTCACCAAAATTACTCATTTTATCATGAAATTAGAACCAACTTTTTTGTTAATGGCCACCAGAAATTGAACTGTTATGTTCTTGCATCCGAGTCGAGGGAGACCCGGTCGAAGGAGCCCCGTTTCGCGGGGCTCCTACTTTTGAATGGTTTATAAAAAATAAGCAAAGAAGGGTGTGGCGGGGTCTCTCTCTCCTTCTAGGTGTCGGGGTGCCCCAAGTCGGCTTAGGCAAAACTAGTTTGCTATCAAACACCACATACAATTTGGTGCTCAATTTAATATGGTGATCAATTGATATTTTAGATGATAGATGTTAGTGGTCACAAAGTTATTTTTGGTGGTCATTATATTTTCCCCCGTAGTTTTTGGTGAAAGAGTAACCAACATCCATCCTCACAATCTTTCGCAATTATAGTATTAGTAGGATACATCAAATAGTGATTAAATTGAAACCATTCGATAAGTCATAGGACTGGCCGTCATAGCGCGCGCGCTTGGGTTTTGTATGTAATTTAATGTACCTGTATTCTGTTCTATTGCAAAATTATCTAGCTGTGAAAGAGCGGAGTCTCCTAATACAGGCTTTTTCTTTGCTAAAAAGGAGGTTCCAAACATCAACTTTTGTTCTGTTTTGGTTAAGAAATATATATTTTTTTTTTCATACAGGTGTGGTTATTTTTAAACAGTTACTAACCTATAACTATTTAAGTGCTAGATTTAAAATGTGGTTCAAAACTATATTTAGATAGTGTGACCTTGAATGTCTGAGACGGCTACTCAATTCACAATACCTAGACTAGGTATAGAAGGAGTAGGCTTGAACGAAAGCACGCTTCAGCGAACCGATTGTGTAATAGACAATCGGGGTTTATAACACAGATACAGAGATACCTGGATAACGCAAGAGCACCCACTACACGTGCCTGGATCGGGATTTGTTACAATACACAGAATTTAATTCTAGACATTTTAAGAACAAAAAAGTAGTCATATGATGGACAGTACGTGGTCAAAAATGGCACGCTTGGGTTTTGTTTCTACATCTAAAATCTGTGGTTTAAAAAAAAGTTTGCATGAAAAAGTTGCAGGAATGATAGTTGCTCGAAACAATCTATCCAAGAATAGAAAATAATATAATTTCTGTCTTATTATTTTTACACCGATAACAAAACTTCAGCCCATTTGTGAAACCATTTGTGAATACAAATGGTTTCTACTATTTCGTTCAATTATTTATTAAAACAGAAACGTCTAGATGATAGGAAAGATGAGATTCAGACATAATTACAGACAATCGATTTTTAGTCCAACAACACTTACTGACCCAAAAAGCTTCCTATTCATTCCTATCTGTCAAAAGATGTAAGAGAAAGTTATAAGTCTTGTCAAGGATATGTTTCTCTTCTTCAGTTATTAATTCCGTCCCTTTGACTCGGAGTCTCTTGGTGTGTATTTCTGCATATCTGGATGAAAATATCATGTCATGTTACGTATTAAACTACAGAACTTCTCGCACGAGAAGGTTGGATCTGCGGTCACCAGCGCGGTAGGCGTGGGAAAATTCAAGAATTTCGTATATTTCACTGTAGATTTTAGAATATTCAGGTTAAATATTTTGGATTTAGTTCCTTGAACCAAATAAAAGATTTGTTTTAAACCGTCAAGACTGTGTTACTTGGGAATGTTTGTGTGATGAGCATGGGCATTTGTTTCCAAGTCATGAATGTTTACATGTATAGTTAAGTATGTATTTACAAACAAAAAGTATATATTATGTAGTATATAAACTATCTGGTGTCCACGACACAAGCCTTGCTTAGTGTGGCACTAGATGGCGCTTTGTGTAATGTCCAGCGTCATTTATTATTTATTAAATAATGAAAAGGTGAAATTTGTTTCCAAGTTTGTATGTAGGGTTATCTTCCTTCTTCTTTGGAGCTATAGTATCCCTAGTGTTATAGACTACAGTCATTTAAAACGTCCTCGTGAGCTGTTAATTTCTGTACATAATGGGAACGAAAAGCTAATAAAGTACCTACATTAATATAATATAAAGAAATATCTTGGCAGTAAAGATATTTTTCATAGAGTCAAGGAAAGCTCGTAAATGAATATCTTTTATGTGTCAAACAGATGTGACTCCCACTTGATTGAATGAGAACACGACATTTTATTCGGAAAATTATTTCGTTCCCATATTAAATTTCCGTTTTAGTAGGTACCGAAGAAAAGTTAATATATACGAGAATGTTACATGTCTCGTTAAAGTTATTTATGTATACTTTAAAGGTTATGTATTAAAATGGTCGCAAAGCTAGTTGAATACATACAAATATGTCTTTATGTGAAGAGTAGTAAGGTATATATTACGAGTAGGTACATTAAATTACCCGAGTACCCATTTGTTCTATCCTGAAAATAATGTTTGTAAAAAAAGTGAAAATGATAAAAAGGTGATTTAATTGTATTTCATGTTTCTTCAAAACACTAATACTAAATTATTTCTTTATTTTAATTTTTTAACAGAAACTCAGGGTCTGTCAGTTTTTGTGATTTTGTACTGAGTGATAAATAATTATTATTTGAAATTTTTCCAATTATTTTGGTTTGAAAAGTTTAATCTGGTTCTGTGATTTTCTACGTTGTTGCGTCATGAAAATCAGATAAATTGACTTTTAATACCAATAAAAACAACCTGAATCATTTACCACAAAAAGGTAAAAAACTCGAAACGAGACAAAATTTAAAAGGCCTAACAAATACAATGTAAAGTTTGACACGTAAAAACTCCAAACTTGAAAGTACTTTTAGTTTTTACAACACTTTAAGGCGCAAGGTTCTTGTCGAAAGAAAACAAAAAGTCTATGGAAATCGTAAATGTTGCTCCAATGTAAGTTTTGCCGTTTAAACTTCTCTATCGATAAATCTATATTTATGATGGATTTGTTAGAATAGTTCAAGAAAATAACATGTATGTAGGGGGAAGATTTTGATGGATTCTTCCTTTGTACAAATGCTGGAAAGTTTCAATGATAAATCAAAAAGTCTGTGAGAATTATTCGTTTGTACTTTTGTGTATGAATTGTTATTGTTTCCGATTGAATCTACCGATGAAATGTTCTTACTCACCAGGTTAGGCACTAACCGTTGTCATAAAAAAAGAAAAAAAAAAGATTCACCACTAAACGACTTATTTGGCTTTTCATAAGTAACTTTCTAACATTGCATCTGCCTATTAGAATTGCAACAATATTTAACATTAAATTCAAAGCATAAATCATCTCAAACCTACTTACTTCACAAAATCAGCAGTCACACGATATCAACCAAAAATAATTGGCAAAAATAATTGAGTGGTGATTACTGGTCGATGGACCACTCAACTCAAATTCATGTTAAAACATAATTAAAGATGCAATCACACACTAATTGTTCGTGAATAATTACCGCCTAAAGTGACGAACGTACGTAACACCTACGTAGGTAGTACATATACCATACGTAGTGAGTACGTAGGTATAGTCAGTCACTTATGGAGGGTCGAGTGGCAAAGGTATTCGGCTGTGAGCAGCAATTATGTCGATGATTCTCGTTTTACATTGTTATTTTAATAATGATGATGAAGTAGTATATACTGTTCAATTTAATTTTGTTTGTCTATACTTATCTCTTCTCTTTTGGTTTTAATCATTTATTTTATACGTGAGAACATACTTTTTCTTTTTCTATTGTGGCCCATTGGTGGCGGCCCCGACTTACGAACAGTAAGTTGCGGG
Source organism: Xestia ashworthii (assembly GCA_950022955.1). Classification (NCBI taxonomy): domain Eukaryota; kingdom Metazoa; phylum Arthropoda; class Insecta; order Lepidoptera; family Noctuidae; genus Xestia; species Xestia ashworthii. The sequence goes on along the minus strand of OX465558.1, from coordinate 22,369,333 downwards.
TTCAAACCTAGACAGGCGCATTACTTTGTGTAATTTAATTCATCACCGCTGCTCTCAAAACGGTAGAAGAAAACATCGTGAGGAAATCGGCATATCCTAGAACCAAAAATTCGAAGACATGTGACATCTACCTATCCGCACTGGGCCCACGTGGTGGATCATAGCCCATTCCCTCACATAGAGAGGAGGCCGTGTCCCAGCAGTGGGAACATTATAGGCTGATGATGAACTGAAATTACAGGACCTGCGAATTATCCTTACTAACTCTTTTTTGTGAACAAAAATTTTACTATTAGTATTTTGTCATACACGATAAGCCGCACTTGTCTAGGTCCACCCACCCATTACATACCAGATTTTACTCCATGTTTTTTTTTTTTAAATAGATTACTATTAGTATTTTGTCAAACGCCAATGGACTGAAGCATGATTATCAACAGCTACGTTGCTTTGATTGGAGTGGAACTGAAATGCTATTTCAGAATTTCCGGATATTTTAATACTTTGCAGTGGACTGTGCTATTACGACTACAAATAAATAATGTTTCGCAAAAAAACTTAGACCTCGTCACTTCACTGAAAATATTCAAAACGCCAATATTTTTCTGCAGCAACTAGACAAAAATAATTAGCCCACCTAATCGCCTTCTACTTGTCGGCTATTAATGACGTCACGTCGGTGTACCCGTCACTTATCGGCGTCAAGTGGCTCGTGGCTCGACTGGCTCGGGTGGCTCAGGTGGCTCGTCTGACGGCCACAATTAGGGACGTCGATGGCTCTTAGACTATGGCTGGAGAGCGATTCAACTGTTAGGGTCTTAAGGACTCACATGAACGGGGAACAATGGGGTGTGGTGATGCGTGGACGTGAGATTTTTTTGGGTGTCGGGTTATTTTTGTGTTGACAATATTGACTACTAACACTAAAAAAATTAAAAAGATTTTTGAATATATTATGATAACCTAAAACAAGAAGATAAACAAGTGGATATCGCTTTTGACGCGTTTTACGTTGACTTAAATATATTTTCAGTAGCTTAGGGCAACTTTTACGTTTTTAACTTTTCCATTATCAACTCAATACCAATATTTTGGAGCGTTAGTACTGAGTAATTATACGATACCCCTTGATAAGACTGGTTGTCAGACTTTAGGGCCACTGACTACCTGTAACGACTGTGAAAGAACTACAAATAACAGACCAATGGCTTAACGTGCTTTCCGAGATACAGAAGAAACTCGGTATGTAATAGGTGGTCATATCGAGTACCGATATCATCTGACTCTGATAAAATTATATCGTTCAACGCAGAGTGAAATTACTTCAACTTTATTCCATATTGTTGCCATATTTTAAATGAATAGATAGACGTTCAAACGCACTTACAAAATGAACTTCGTTCACTGAATGCAGATGTTCACAAACACGCTTTGTTTGTGGTAGATTATTAAGTTTGACTACACTATTAAAAGTTTTGCTGTACAGCGTGTTGCTTTTGAAGAGTTATTTCGGATCTTCCATGTGAACGCATCAGAGTGTCTTGTTTGTGAGATTAGATGTTAAACGAGGAGTAATTTCAAGTACAGAGAGTTGTCAGGTTTTGTTTACCTTGTTTTTAGATAAAAGTTTTAATTTGCACCTTAATGTGCGTGTTACACATCATGTATTCGCTTGCACTAAGCACCACATAATGGATGCCTAAGCCCAAACAAACTCCTTATTGAAAAAAATTGCACGACTGACGTGCACTAAATTTTTGCTCCTCAAAAAACAAAACTAACTTCCACTTAAATAAATATCCTTGTTTATTTTTTTAATAATCCACTTTCTTTTGTCAAAACTTACCACCTCCTCTTACACTACTACAAAATGCAAGCTTTCACGGTTTATTAAAAACTACGACATCCAAAATAAAAACTTAAACCGACCTTATTATACCAGCCGCGACCGCTTCAACATCATTAGCGAATTTAAATTCGGGGCCATTCACCAAAACCTCCATATTGAAAACATGCATAATTTAATTCATCCTTCCGTGCAAACAAGATTTATATTATTATAATTTTATTTTAATCCTGAAGAGAAACCGGATCGCCTGTGTACTTTATTTGTGTACATTGTTTAAATAAATATATTATAACGTCATGTCTGTAACAGTCGAAGGAATAGGCAGAATGTGAACCCACAAACGAAACAGTACATAAACATTTCGTCAGTTATGTTTAAGTCCTATTATACAAATACGAGTACATACATGGCCATTACTAAGAAATGTCTGATGTCATTTTATTTTAATCCTGAAAACAAACCATAAACACCCATATAATATTCCAAAATTCACATCGCATCGGCAATCGGCGAAGTCTGTACAAAATTGTAAGGAGGAAGATAGAAATATCAGTGGATTAAAGTAAATACAAGTTGGCTGTACGGATTCTAGTCACACTGTTTAAATTTGAAACTGTGGTACAATATGAGAGGGGTCCAATCCACTTATCATCTTCTTGGATAGTATTTGTTCTGCCAAGTGGATTACAGATGGTGTGTGTACTGCAACTGCTGGAAGAGACTTGCTCGTTGTGTTGAAAGTAAATTGTAGATTGGGTTTACTTTGTGTTATCTTGTCTAGGGACGTACAAGGATAATATTTGAGGGATCTAAAGGTTTCTTCGGGTAGTTTGTTATGTTTGTGTTTGATGTGTTTTTCAGAAATTGATTGTAGTATTAGTTGTCTAATTAATTTGTTTATGTCTACCGAAATAAATAAAAGATGGAAAGAAAAATGAGTATACAAATGTGCATTATATTTTAGAAGAATAATAGTAGATTATATAAAAAGTGAAAAAAGGGAATAAACTTCGACGGACTAAGTTGGATTTTGAGAGCAGCGAAAGATTCTAGGGTCCCGAGCATAGCCAGGTATTCTAGAGTAGAATCCTGAGCGGAGCGAATTTTTAAAAGGAGAACCAACAGCTAAAATAAGTGAGTAACAATTGAATAAGCGACACAGAGCCAATTACAGGTTCTCACGAGTAGATACAGAGATAATAGTAGAAAACTTAGGATCACAAAATAGCAAGCACGATAATAATACAATTAAGGGAATTAAAAATAAGCACTAAATACACTCGGACACTAGGTTAGGCATTGTTAACATGGGGAAAAATAAAATAAATAAATTTAAGCACTACGCGCTTTTTTTTTAATGTTTGCATTTAACCCAGTGCGTACAGAAAAGGCTTTGATGCAAAATGGGTCAAAAGAGAACTCCTTACAAAGAATATTAAAGTCCTTACTCGCTCCCCCAAGTATGAGTTCAATAGACGTTGACAAGTTAACTGTGGCGGTTCTAGTGGTTTACCTTTAAACATTGTCTCGAAAGTATTTTATGCTTACCTAAAATTGAAACACAGCTAGAAAAAATATCTGAAAAGTCACACCAAAAAATATACTTCTATCGTTTATGAATTTACCCAAAAGCAGACAGTATGTGTATCTCAAAACCAACCCAAAACACAAAACGGAAGCTCATTTTCATAAATATTTAATAACAAACGCTCTTCCATTTCTTCGCACATCGGCGGCATTTGCTCGTGAAATTCCAAGATGCCTTAAATTCTGTCGACCCACTTGAACCCAAAACCCAAAACCATGCTGTCCATCAAGTCGAAAGCAGTGGGTTGTGATAATATCACTCGTGGTATGATCACAACTCTTCTGGATGAGCTTCTACCTGCTATTACCCACAATGTAAATTATTCACTTTTTACCGGAGTTTTTCCTTCCTTGTGGCGCAAAGCCTATGTTTGTCCGCTACCCAAGGTCCCTAATCCCTCTCTTCCTGCCCATTTCCGTCCCATTTCGATCCTTCCCTTTCTATCAAAAGTGCTTGAGGCCTGTGTTCACAAACAATTTTCCAATTTTGTTCATCGGAACTCACTTATCAGCCCACTTCAGTCTGGGTTCAGGCCCGGTCACAGCACTGTTTCCGCACTTCTTAAAGTGACTGGCGATATTAGGGCAGGGCTGGAAGACACCAAGGTGACGGCACTGGTGCTGGTTGATTTCTCGAATGCCTTTAATACCGTCAGTCACGAAATCCTTTTAGCTATTTTATCCCATGTTATGGTCTCTCCCGGAGCACTGGAATGGTTCTCCTCTTACCTTCAGGAACGCCAGCAGTCAGTTCACGTTGGGGATTCCTCGTCATGTTGGTGTGATTTGGAAACTGGTGTTCCTCAAGGCGGTATTCTTTCTCCTCTTCTGTTTTCTATCTTTATTAATCTCCTTACTTCTGAGCTTCAGTGTGCGTATCATCTGTATGCGGATGACTTGCAGCTGTACTGTCAGGGGAGGGTTGACGAAATACGAGATTTAGTCGAAAATCTCAATAGGGACCTGATGGCTATAAAAACCTGGTCCGGTAAATTTGGTGTGGCAGTAAATCCAAACAAATGTCAGGCAATAATCATCGGGAGTTCACGAAGCCATTACAAGTTGGATGGAACAACCTTGCCACCAGTTCTTTTCGACGGTACGGTCATCCCTTTCAGCGCCGATGTGAGGGATCTTGGCTTGTACATCGATAGCACTATGAAATGGCAGACCCACGTCGCCCGTGTCAGCCAGAAGGTTACTGGGTCGTTGCGGGCTCTGTACCGTTTGAGAAACATTTTACCTTCAAATACGAAAACAATGCTTGTACAGTCCTTGATTTTTCCTATCATCGATTATGGTGATGTGTGCTACTTTGACCTGAATGCAGATCTCCTCGACAAACTTGACCGTCTTCTAAATAACTGCATTCGATTCGTTTTTAATCTGCGTAAATATGATCATGTCTCCGAGCACCGGTCTCTTCTTAAATGGTTGCCCATACGTCAGCGTAGGGAGCAAAGGGCGCTTACCACCTTGTTTTCTTTCCTTATTTCTCCCACTTCCCCTAGTTACCTTGCTCCCCACTTTCAGTACATTTGTGCCAACCATAATAGGAGTCTGCGATCATCGCATAACCGTGTTCTCCAATGCCCCTCTCATCGTACTGACTTCATTCACAGATCATTCTTTGTGCAGTGTATTTCTCTTTGGAATGCGCTTCCCCAGGAAATCAGGATGGCAACCAATCGTTTATCTTTCAAGATTAAAGTTCGAGAGTACATTCGCAAGAAACTGGCAGGTTCATCACAACAGTAATGTTTTCTCCATTGTTTGTCTTTTTATTTTAGTATATCCGTGTTAATTTCTATTTACAGTAATATATACCTACTTTGATATTTATTTATAGTATTTATATATATTTATAGTATTTTATATATCCTTGTAGTTTACCATAGTAATTATTATTTTCAGATGTACACCTACCACTGCTTGTCTCTGCATCACCCAAAGGTTGACTGGTAGAGAATGCCTATGGCATTAAGTCCGCCTCTGTACTATGTGCTTGAAGTGTTAAATAAATAAATAAATAAATAAAACCCAGTTCATTGTAGGATGACACCTGAACTCAGCCAAGAACCGCCATCTCGAATTCCACAGGATATTCGCTATGATGACTACTATTACAGTCGGTTACGACAAAGGATTTATTATTAAATTTTGTTGTGCCTGAAAAATTTTAATTATTTCAGAGTGCTAAAGTTGGATGTGTGCGTGAAAAATTTAATATAATCTAGATTTGTGGTCGTAATGTTTTCTGTAGTGGGATTTTGGATGGTTGTCAGTGTTTAGTGTTTATACTTTGAGCTGGATGAAGCTGGCTTTCAGACTGATGAGGCTTTGTACCTACATATTTAGGTTACTTGATAATTTTATGAAACTTACACTAAACATTAGGTATAATTAAAGACATTCAAATATTTACGAGCGATAGACGGGGCAAGACGAAGAAAATCGTAATGCAAAAACTTAGTAACAAATCGTTCTGTCTTGTGTCATACGCACACTTGTCAGGTAGCCTTCGTGTGTCAAAATTGGAAATGTTCGGGACCAAAATTTTTGTATGATTCCCAATGTCCGCTCTATATCTATGTCATCATTTGCCTAGCCTTTTCCCAACTATGCTGGGATCGGCTTCCAGTCTAACCAGATGTAGCTGAATACCAGTATTTTACATGGAACGACCGCCTATCTGACCTCCACAACCCAGTTAATTCTGGATAATACGATACCACTGGTATAAAATTGGTTGTTAGACTTTTTGGGCCACTGACAGCCGGGACCAACAGCTTATCGTGCTTTCCGAGGCACGGAGGAAACTCGGTATGTAAGGGTGGTCACCCATCCACAGACCAACCTAGGCAATCGCGGCTTAACCTAAAGTTTGACCCGAGCGGCTGATATTATTGAGCCACGAGTTCTTCTTAATTCTTTTAAATCTCTTTGGGTGTAGTAAAACTCAGCTCAAATCAAATCTTAGACAACAACTACAACATGCAGTCTTTTCCCCACAGTCTACGTATTTTTTTATGGAAAGCCTTACATCTCCGCCACCACACATAGCGGCCTCCCACTTACGTCTCCCATCGACACACCATATAATTGCGAGCCATTTACGTAGTTTCAGCCGTCAACTTGACGCCGCGTTGAAGGCTAGTAGGTATAAACTACTTCGAGACTGGAAGAGGAGTCGTATTATGAGACAATTGGTAAGGGTTGTGTTTCATTTGTGCATTGATGTAGGTGATTGCCTTAGATTTATTGGAAACTTTTGTATTATTACGATTTGTGGAAGTCAAATAATCGGTACTCTATGGTAAATACTGTAGGAGAGCCAATGATAAGGGAACATTCAATTAGCCCATAAAAATCATGTAATGTCCATAATACGAGTATATTAAAATCGGCACCTGAAATGTGTGTAGAAAAACGGAACACTTTAATATGCGTAGATTCTCTAGTTGTAGGTTTAACAACCCTGATTTTTTCCAATTGCTCGTCCATCTCCTGTCACAGTTTTTGAATTTAAATGGACGATTAACTAACTGGTTACTTTATCGGGTGCCATATTTGCCATTCGATGATCGATTAGTGTATGAACGCTTATTACCTACTAACTACAATGTTTATGTTAACCTGCTACTACAACAAACTAACCAGCTATATATAAACTACACCAGCGACAGTTGAACATACGTCGCGTTTTTCACACTATTTATAGTACACTGCATAATTACGCTGCCAATGAATGACCTTCAACCTGCTTAGACTAAATTGCACACATGAAAGGCTTATACGTAACAGTATAACTAACCTAGCTTAACAAACGTATTCATAATCACGCCTTTTTTACATCGGGGTTGGCTGAAACAATAGAAGACCGATCCTTCCATAACCTTTTTGTTTCGTTCACATTCGAGTATCGCATATACACGCACGCCGGTTGCGAGTACTACACAACAGTAAGGTCAGCGTAAGTCCTTTACGCGTCCGCTCCCGTCCTTCAGAGCAACATCCACGTTTTTAGTGCCCTTAATTCAGCGTCTCAGCATGACCAAAATAACCATTTAAGCAAACTCTTTTTAGTTTTGGTCACTTAAATATTAACACCCATTTACAAAAACTTTTCTTTATTTCACTTCATCATCAGCTTCTTCATCATACAGCCTATTAATGTTCCCTCTGCTGGGACACCGGTCTCCTTTCTATGAGATGGAATGGGCTGTAATCCACAACGCGGCCTCAATGCGGATTGGTAGATTGTCTTCGAATTTTTAGTTTTAGGACTTGCCGGTTTCCTCACGATGTTTTCTTTAACCGTTTTGAGGGCAGCAGCAGTGACTTAATTTTCTTTTATTCTATCCAATAAAATGCAACAATCGTTTACGTGAACAACAATAATATGTTTATAAAAAGACATGGGCATTAGTTGGCAGTGCGCGTAATAGTGTCATGCATTAGGGCCCGCGCCGGGGAGTAATAAAGGGGTAATCGCCCCGCCACGGGAGGGGGGAATTACTTAGGGCGAGTTTAGTGGACCGAGGTATGAGTTGTGGCGATTTTGTTATACTGTTTTCTGTTCTGAAATAGCAAAGACAGATGACTAGGTAGGTATGTAGTCATTTTTGTTTTTAGACAGCAAAATAGTAGGTGATTGGAGAAATCACAGTCTTGAAAAAAAAATGGTGGATGTCCTGGCTCACAAAAATATTATAGCAACTTGGCTGTGGCTGGCTCTTAACAAAATAAATAGTATTTCACACTTCAGAGCATGAAAAAGCCTTCTTCGCAAACCAACCGAGCGTATTAACCCATACCCAATGCATCTTGGTGATACGCAAAAGACCCATTTTATTCAGGTTTAGTCAAGGAGCAATGCATTCATAGCGTTCATCTATCTATTGTGACTTTCAACCGGACGGAGAAAATATTGATTATGTCCGTCTCATACATTTTTGACTTCTCAATCATCGTCATCGCTGAGACAATGCCACATTTATTAGTCAAAATTATGTTTTAAAATTGACGTATTAAAGCTTACAACCGCTTCTTCTATGTCTGGTGGCACACTCGCGTCAGGCTAACGTTTAACTCCGACTGCCACTGGAACGAAACGAAACGAAACGAAACGTATAATTTCTGATTCTTGTCGCCAACAATACTGTTTTATTGTTAGGTTGCTGTATTTGTACTATTGTACATCTTTTTGTAGAAAGCCATGAACCGTCATGTACTTTTCTTCCATTCACCGGTTTTTGTAAGAGATATTATTCCCACTGCTAGGACACAGTTCTCTACTGGAGGTAGTGTGACATTATACGAAACGCGGGACAAGTTTTCGTTTCTAGTAGGACATGTCGTGTTCCTTCACCGCGTTTAGATTTGCTAGTGGTGTTAAATAAATTACATGAGGTAAAGTGCTTGCTTCAGTTCGCACCCACGAACTATAAATCTTATATTGGAGCCGATACCATTAGCCCACTGCTCTATTTGATGGCTTATAAAAATTTAGTTTAAATACTTACTAGTTAGACGGTGTAGGCCAAGATTTAGCAACTGCTGGAGTGAGATATTGGAGAGAAAAAGTCAGAAATCATCAGTCACTATGGAAAAATATACTCAACCATGATAAAGCCCGACAACAGCTGTTAAGACAGATCTCCTCAGATGATGACCAGTTACACTGTCGCTTATGGGAAAACTTCCGTGATTGTTATCGATTTTGAGCTCCCAATATTTTGACACGTTTCGTGTTTAAATCAAAACCTGTCAGGTGGTGATAAAAATATTAATAAACGGCAGGCAAGCAATCGGTCGTGAGTTCCACACTGTTGTCGTGAGCCTACATCCATTACACAGGCATAATTTTATACTTAGAATTGTTAACAGGAATACCATTCGAATAAAACCCATACATAATGCCATTAGACTTTTTACTTACCACTTTTTATTGCGCTTTTCTTGTTTTCTGTGACACAAAGCGTGACTTTAGCACGACTCAGTTATTATTATAACTGATGAAACGTATAACTTCTGAGCTTTACCACCGACATTATTCTGTTGTTAGTGTAGATATGGCTGAGTTATTGAACTATTTATATATTGTGGTTAGGTTATGACTTTCTTTCAGATCAGTTTGGTATGTGTCGGTTTTGTTTAGTTATTTTATTCATGTAATTTATATTCCACAAGTACATGCTAACAATTTTTTTTATTATCAATTGCAGCCTTGTTTTATTCACAGCTAAGATTAGGCTTTTAATATTACCTGATAAAAACTAACTCTCAGTAAAACCTATTTAACAAAAAAAAAATACTCATATCAAAATTATTGCATAGCACCTAACTAAACACAAAATGATAATTACGAATATGTTCCTATGTTTATTTTTGTCTATCTTTTTTTGAACATAACCAAACAACAAGAACTCATAAAAAGACTACCAAAGCACTGCGTTGTGACGTTACAGTTATAACAATGACATGAACGAACCACAAACAAAATGTATTTTCGATGAACTCGATCACAATCAATATTCTAAAATTCCGATCGACCACATGTATGTAGAAATGTAGGAAGTGCATTTTTGCTTTATTTTACAAATTCGACAAAGCAAAAATATTTTAGGAAACCAGGATACGCGTACCTACCTGTAATAACAAAAACGTAACATGGTATTAAGCAGTTAACGGCTATAATACAACAACCCGTTCATATCGAACATGACACGCTGACGCTATCGCCAAAGGGTACAGACTAAACAAAAACATATGCAGCTAAAAATAAAATGCAGCTGTCAATTCGGTGACAATACCCTATCTATGTGCCACTGAATATTTTGAACTAAAGCACTATTTTTCAATACAATATGTAATCCGGTTGCTTTGACCCGCGTTTGGATTCAGCGGCGATGTTCTAGAAAACTCTTTGTGAATCTATTACTTTCCTAGAATTGGGAAATATAGTTTTGGTTTGTAACAATACATTGTATGTAACGTTCAGCAAAATAAATTTAAAACAGGGGTGTGATTCTGCAAATTGTGAATCTGAATCCGCGATGAGTTTCTTGAATGGCATTCTGAAAACTCGTTTGATAATTCGGATTTACACTAGCGCCACCCTTGCGAGCGTGTCAGCGAGTTGAACTAAATTGACAGGGAGATTTTTACAGATAAAGCATGAGATGACGTAAGAATTGGCATTCTGTAAGGTAATTCCTCCGTCACTTCCCGTGACTAGGTGATGCTAACAGAAATCAAAATCAAGGTCATTTTGAACCTTATGCGAAGTGAGAGTGAATAGCGATGTGAGATGCGAGTTGTTGTTTGAATTTTACAGAATCGACCGGCAGCATCTTTTAATCGTCGACGAAATTCAATTATTTCGGTGACAGCTAAGTTGTCACCACGTAACTTTTCTGTTTCATGTTCTGAAACGTTCAAACTAAGAAAAACAGGCAAAGAAACCATAATACCAACATTTACCTAAACATGGGCATTACAAAAACAAAACGTGTCGACGATAGTACACCAATATCCCCCTAAAATTATTCGAACGGCGCCGATGCCGAAGCAATTCAGACTCACCTCCGAAGCAATACCATAAAAATGGTATGAGGTTACAAAATCGTTTAGTAAACAAGAGTTCTACCATCGGGCACAATAGCAGAGAACACGTGAAATGAGATGTCTCATAACAGGGATACGAGTCAGTACGACGTCGTGCCCTTTGACGTCAGCGCGTTAGATGCTTCTTTCACGACTTGCTCCTCTTTTGGTTAAGTTTTACTTGATTATACGATAAGTTGGTATGTAAAATAGAGATATTTACTGTAGTTACAATAGCAGATAACACGCGAAATGAAATGTCTCATAACAGGGATACGAGTCGGCACGACGTCGTACTTTTTGACGTCAGCGCGTTAGATATTTTTATCACGACTTGACTCTCTTTTGACTAAGATAAACTTGATTTTAAGATAAGTAAGCATGTAAAATAGAGATATATACTGTAGTTGTAGAAAATAGCAGAGAACACGTCAAATGTTTAGATGTCTCATAACACATACGGGTACGTATCGGTATGATGCGGACGTTGAGCCCGTGACGTCAGATGCTTCTGTCACGAAACTTATATTATTACAATTCATGTAAGAGTTACATGAGTTTTGGTATTTGTCAATTATTCGGACTATTAAAAAAAATCTACCAATGTTATTGCAGCATCGGGTTAGTCTTGGTCATAAAAACTGTTTAGCCTCTGAAAAGCGCGGCTACCCTAACGTTCCCTAAACCCTATAACAACGTACGGTTTTCAAGATATGGGCCATCGATTTTTTGCAATTTTACTATTAAAACTAATATTGTAAAGCTAAGAATTTTGTTTGTTTGGTTTAACGCGCTTATCTCAGAAACTACTGGTTGGAATTAAAAAAGTGTTGGGTAGTTCATTTATTAAGCAAGGCTATATAATATCACGATACAACCAATAAGAGCGGAGCATATATGAAAAATGTTACAAAAACGGGGAAAATTTATTCCTTTTGTGAGCTTTTTCGCTCTTATGTGACGCAGACGAAGTTGCGTGGATCAGCTAGTATGTAAATAAGATCCTTAGTAAGTCCTCACTCGCACCATAGTGCCTTAAAGCTACACTCCAACCAGAGTTTACCATGTTTATGTACATGAACAAAAAATCAAACGCAATCCCTAAAATCTAATTTTTCTCTCTCTCCAAATAACTAAAAGCACACCATCCAATTACAATAAAAATCACGTCCCGATTAAAAAACAACCCACATACATTCCCCAGCCTCATGCCCTACACTTCCACATCCCTGCACCACACAAAACAAACACACACACACACACACACGCACACACAATTCTAATTATATCTACACGCTTCGTTCGCTCGGTTCGAATGTGCCGACTGTACCGGGTAGCCGACCCTTTCGGTGGGACACTCTGCGCTTGACAGATATTAAATTCGCATCCCGCGATGCCAACCGGCCGCAATATATGGCTATATGTATTGTGACAGCGTTCATTGCAAATACATTATGTTTGTTGATGTTAGATCATGAGGAAACATGACGATTGTTTTCGATGTTCGGTTGTTTAGTTGCAAATATGAAACGAAAAGTAACGGAATGGACGTATGCCACATTGGGCACCCGCGGCACCTGAGTTAATGGCACCTGAGGTATTCCACATACGGCACCTATCGATATTTGTTGCAGGTGCCATTAGTGGAATAGTTTACGATTGTAATGCTTGAATTCCTCTTACGCTAATGTTGGTCGCGTACGTCGGTCGCACGTACGAGTATACTCTGTGTTCTATATAGCACAATACTGCTACGCTGACATCAGGCGACACGTATGTTGCTACTGTTTTTCTCGCTGACGTACGTGACCGACCATACGCGACCAACTTTAAAAAAAAAAAAAAAAAAACTTTTTTAAAAAAGCGCGTAGTGCTTAAGTTTTTTTATATTATTTTTTCCCCATGTAAACAATGCCTAACCTAGTGTCTGAGTGTATTTAGTGCTTATTGCTTATTTTTAATTATCTTAATTTGTATTATTATCGTGCTTGCTATTTAGTGATCTAAGTTTTCTACTATCATCTCTGTGTCTACTCGTGGGAACCTGTAATTGGCTCTGTGTCGCTTATTCAATTGTTACTCATTTATTTTAGCTGTTGGTTCTCCTTTTAATAAATAAATAAATAAATAAATAAATAAACATCAGCGTAGCAGGAGTTCAGGATTGAGTATTGCAGACGGTCTCAGTTGTATAGCTCGATTAGTTTTGAATTAGAACAATGAGAATAGCACGAACGCGTGGGGTAACGATTTTATAATTGTAAAAACTCGTTTCGTCCAGAATAATTATTAAGGTAGTTTATTATATCATTCATTTCTAAGTGGTTTCGCGTTAGGCACACCCTTTTCATCATCTGTCCAGCCTTTACCCAACTATGTTGGGTCGATTTCCAGTCTAATCAAATGCAGCTGAATACTAGTATTTTACATGACTACCTATCTGACCTCTACATTCTACAACCCAGTTAGTACCGAGTAATACGATACCCATTGGTAAGACTGTACGCAAACCCTATTTATTATATTAAAAAATACTGGAAACGAATCTTTCATCAATTACTGTACTTCAATACACTCTCCGGTCGAAACTTGAACCAGCAAACGACCAAATCCTCTTTTACATTCCAATTCTCATACAGACACGTCCAAACACAAGAAAAACATTGAAACCTTTTGTAGGCTACAAAACACTAGCAATGTGTAACCCACATTTTTCACACAGCTCATAATTTCGCTGGAGTTGTAAAAGTTAAAGGAGATAAACACGTGACATTGTGTGGTGGTTGACTAACATCGCTTTGTGCGGGTCGAATTCAACACGCAATCTTTGTGGCTTGTCTTGTCGATGAGAGAAGGATTTTGGTCTGAATGTGGTATTGGGAAATTATAGGATGAATTTGTATTATTCATTCTTGTTAAATATGCTAGTTTCCACAAACAATAGATTACAAATTTATTTTGGTCCGTCATTAGAGTAAAACAATGAATATTGACAAATATAAAACGCATCAAAACTTGGGAGAGGCTCATGACGTCAGAACGCACAAAAAATTATGCCACGGTGTATTGAGAATTAGTAAATTTTCTTCGTCAGTTTTGGTTTACGTAACAAAAGATAAAATATGGGTCAAATATTTTTTTTATAGGCTAAAGTGACGGACTAATTAGATTTTTTCAGTACACAAGCCTATTGGAGCTTACTGTACTGACCTTAAAGAGTTGCCTCATTGGTGCAGTGGTCGCAAACGCGACTGCATGAGCATGAGGTCCTGGGTTCGATTTTAGGGTAGGAAAAAGTGTCAATGGGTTCCAGGAATTTCACAAAAAATATCAATGCATTGGGTTGGCATTAGCTACCGAAAAGCTTACGCCAATCATTTTGAGTCGTTGTTGAAATATAGGACATGTTTTGAAAGCGATTGCCACCAGTCTAGCAAGCCTAACTCACTAATACCAAGGACTTATGAGAACGTGAATGAATTCTAAATGTTTATCCTTATTGTCTACCCCACAAGCTGATTTTATTCCAACCGCTATCATTTCTCGGTTGACATTTCCGACACGAAAAAGATGAGGTTACCGCATACATAACCCATGGGGCAAATCCAATCTTTCACAGACAACGTAACAACTCGAGCCTCACAACAAAGAACGATAACCTCCCTCAACAATAACCCTTTCAAATATTCCCAAAAACCTCAGAATTTCGTTACATCTAACCTCATTAACGAGGTACAATATTTTAATTCGCCTCAGTAAGTTGTGTCGTAGATTTTCATACAAAGCGTTGGCGGTGCGTCTCGCGGAACTTTTCGATCCTGAGAACAACTTGGCGGATAAAGAAAACATTATGTAAATAGGCTCCGAGGTTCATGATTAACTTCGGAGTACGTAGGGGATCTTATCTGGGGAACGGCTGGTACCGTTTTAATACACGCCTTATAGTTCCACACTGGTTCTTTTTTGGGTTGCCTTTTTTTACATTTTATGTTTTTTGAATTGTAATTTTATGGATTGTCTGTTTTGTTCTAAAATTGAAAAATTTAATAAAGAGGTTTACACTGTCGGTAGCCTTGATGTTGTGTCGCATAATCTTATGAATGGGCTTTCTAATCCTAACTTTGGCACATGAAAAATACACTGGAGGATTATGATAACATGATGACGCAAATGTCGTGAGGATAGTTTTAGTGTAAATGTGGATGCCTATATGACCAAAAAATCGACTTTTCGGACTGATAAATGATGTTTATTTAGCAAGTTGGTTTTTACAAACACTTTTAAACGTATTTTTTTAAAGACTAGATGGGGCCGGTGTTTCGTATCTGACTACTCTAAAAAAAACAGATGAACCAAACTCAGAGGTCATAGTCTCTTTTGAAGTCCAGACAATCTTGCTTAATTCACATTGGGACTATGCAGACTAGTGTCTGAGATGGTATTTTGAAGAAAAAACCATACAGATTTGAGTGGAAAGTGGAAATGTTTTCAAAAGTTATGAGAAACAAGTATGAAAGAAGGAGACATACTACGGCGAGCCAAAATAAAATCAGATAGGTAAGGTTATGAGAATAATGGGTACAAAGATAGTAGGTATTGCTTTTTATGTAAATGAAAATTCTCTCTTGCCAACAAAACCTAAAATGGGCATGTATTCAAGCACATTACATTAATATGGAACAGGAAGATGGTGACACGAATTAATTCACTTCACGTGGAAAAAACAAAATTATGATAAATGAAAGCGAGTTAACAATGCGATGTTTGTGTGAATTTTAATTTTATGTAGCTAAATAAACATGTCTGGGTTCTAAAAGAATAAAGCTGGACATTTGTTATTTTGTATGCCTGAAGGGGTTTGTTGGTATTTTGTGTTTAAAGTCATAATTATTATCGTTGTCTGTGATAACTTTTGGTTAGAGTTAAAAAGGAATTTGAACTGAATTTAAATCAGTGACAGTTTGCAAAAATAAGAATGCTAATTTTAGTAATTTAAGTGGACTCTCTCTGCCAAGATACAAAAATAACTGTCGCATTTAGCACATAGCACATAGTAGCGCTTTAAAATGTTCCGTAAAGCTGTTATTTGTAATTTAATACTAAACCTCCAGCGTTTTGAAAGAAAACCATTATCAGTCTATAAAGATCCAACAGCTGGGACACAGGTCTGCCCTCTGTAACAGAAAGAAAAGAATAGCCGTTGATTTGTTTATTACTACACCATACATAATAATTAGGTTATCAAATAATACCTAAAACAGTCATGTTCCTGTACCAAGCAATGGCATTCACTTGTATTTATGTATATGTCGTTGGAATTAGCAGCCGACGGATTTACTACGCTTATCTAATTTGCATTCCATTATGAGCTTTATTATTTTCTCCGTACTTCCCAAATTTGTTTCTCTTAGTTTTTTCAGCATTCAGTAAAATGTTTCTCTTTTTATCTGCTAATTGATTTTAATTAAGGGAATTTACAAGTTTGTGTACAATTTGTCCGTAGAATGATAATTATGTAAATGAATTTTATACAGTCCTGGATATTGTTACTATTTTCCTCATTTTGTTGAAGTATATCAAAGTACACAATATATAACCTCTTTAACTAACTTGTACCGATAGATCAAAATACTTTCAGATTGAAAAAAACTCCATCCCAACATCCATTAAAACTCCGCATCGACGAAACCAAAACTAGTTCCCCCATAAAATCGGATCACCATTTACTCAAAAAAAACAACATCAAAAAAATCCCTTACCGGTGTAAACTGAAACCACTAGCGGCCAAAAATACCACAGCCCAAAACAAGACCGAGAAACAGAAACAAATTCAATTGGTTTCCAAAGGCACGCATCAAACGGGAGGCCGCGTAAAGAATTCCAATCTAACCCGGTATATAGGCTTAACATGTACCACAGAAAAACATATACGGTAGACGTAACAGAATTAGGAATAAGGATCACTATCACAATTTCTTTAACAATAAAATAATGATCAGTTGATCATTTTTAATAATCAAATCATTTTTAATAAGGACAATTACTATGAAGATGATTATGAAGTAGATAATGATAAAGTAACATCTGACGATAACGCTTTCATCTATGGTAGGGTTAATTGCATACGTAATGACGAATTGAGAGTACTTGTTAATAACTTGATTACCATAGTAATTAACTGTAAAGCGATATGATGTAGGCTTGAATGATAATTATTATGGCAGAACTTTAATAGGCTAGTTTCCACCATCAATAAATTGCAAAACTATTTAGTCCGTCAGTTACAGTATAGGAAAATAATGGACACGTATTTTTTGTTTTTGTAAATCAACGAATATTGACAAAGATAAAACGCATCAAAACTCGGGAGTGGGGGCTCGTGACGTCAGAACTCACTATGAATGATACCAAACAGTGACGTATTGGGAATTTTAAAAGCGTCGTATCTTCGTCAATTTTGGTTTATGTGACAAAAGAAAAAATACGGGTCGAATATTTTTTGATAATCTAGACTTATTAGATTTTTTCAGTTAACAAGCCTATTGCAATTATAGGTTTTGTAATGTTATATTCTGCTTTAGATTTTATGTCAAGTATAGGTTTTGTAATGTTATATTCTGCTTTAGATTTTATGTTGTAATAATAGGCATGACGACGTTATCAAAAAATTGCAAATCTAAAATAATCTAATCTTTTGTTTTGTAAATCAATGAATATTGATCAAGATAAAACGAACAAAAACTCGGGAGAAGGAGGACGTGAACTCAGAACTCAGTCAAATAATACCAATGCGTGACGTATTGAGAATTTAAAAAGCGTCGTATCTTCGTCAATTTTGGTTTACGTAACAAAATAAAAAATACGGTTCAAATATTGTTTGATAATATATATATATTATAACTGACGGATTAATTAGTTTTTTTTTGTAGTCTACCCTATACAGCAGTTTTTAAAGAGGATCAAAACTAATTAAACTATCTCTAAATTTTGTCCCGAACAATATCATCTACGTAAACCTTGCACTGCAAAACCCCGTCTACTTAGTTTTATTAGTCTGTATTCAGCCTCCAAGTGAAAAGGATTGCTCGTCGCTCATCGAGGTGGTTAGGTCAGCGAAAACGTGTGTAATAAACGTAGAACGAGCCTTTAAGGTTGCCCTCAGATGAGCCGATACCGATTTGGGCATATCCGCGCGGTTGATCCAAGATGGAGGCGATGGCTTTAATGTTATGGGAGGAGATAAGTTTTTAGATGGATGAGTTCGTTTGTTGTTGGATATTGTGGGGACTGTTTTCCTATTCACTAAGCTCGAAACGATAGCTGTTTTGTTAAATGACATAGACTTAATTCATTTTGTAGAATAAAGAAAAGGGAAAAGTAAAATGTCACCAATAAATGGGAAAACATAATTATATTCTCGCTGTACACTTTTTCCTCCAACGCGTAAAAACTCAATTAAAAGATACGTCAATTCGTTATAACGCACTAGTTCCCACAAAAGTAATAAAAAACGTCCACCAAGCTCTCACTCAGTTATTGGAATTGACTGTTCATTATAGCATAAAATACTTAATACACAATTCTGAATACATTTCAGTAAATCCATTTTGAAATATAAAACCCATTTCCATGCGTCGCACGATTCAAACGCTTTTCTAAACCGATACAAAAGTGCAACACGCGGCCGCCGTACACTTCCGTCTGAAGCACCCTTAACAATACTATTTCATTCCAACATACGTACCATGGCTGGTCTTCATTTCCCGTCCATTGTTTCATTTTTAAAACTGCCAGCCTCCACACCGGCTGACCCGAATAGGTGAGCGTACATCGATGATTTTGCATAATTAAAACCGTCCAGTGTTCTTTTAATAGAGAACTTTAGCGGCCGTGTATAGAAAATGCTGGTAGCTACTCAGATGGTTTTAAATTTGAAGTAGGTATTTAACTTTTTTGCTTTAATGATTTATATGAGGGTGAATAGCTATGAAACTTTGCGTCGCCGCGTCGATATGAAATTCAGTAGTTTTGAAAAAAAGATGTTTCATTAAACGCAATAATAAATTAAGATATTTCTTCGAAAGTTGTTTCCAATGCAAGGTGGTCCTTAGTTAATAGAAATTGATTTTATTTCGAATGACTTAAGTAATCTAAGGCAGTGCTGGCCCAGTGATGGCGGCTCCGACTTATGAACAGTAAGTAAAAGTAAGCAATCTAAGATTCGCCTGCTTTCTCGACAAAAAATGATAAAGAAGTTTCTAGCAATTTCAAGATCCATGAAAACACAGGGGACTTGAGCATTTTTGCAAATGCTCCTAAGGCTTGAACTACTTAAGCATAAGCGTTGGGCTTAAGTGGGCCAGTAAGCAGGCTACTTAGTAGTCCATCGCCTGAGTGCACCATTAAATAAACCATTTCCCCTACTTGAGTTTTTAAGAATATCTGAGTATGTTTCTTGATCGTGGATTTTTATCTTTTTTAGGACGTAGGTGTATATCGGTTCTGAAGTTACTTTAGTTGGTACGTAAGTATTTAAGACGTGATTTAATATAAAAAAACCGGCCAAGAGCGTGTCGGGCCACGCTCACTGTAGGGTTCCGTAGCTTCCCAGACCATTAAAAATACCAACATTTTTCGTCAGCAAAAATAACTTTGTTTTTCATAGTATTTGTATGAAAAACAAAGTTATCATTTGCGTTTTCTTGAAAAAGTGCTATATAACTCAAAAACTATTCAACTCATCAAGTTGAAAATAATTTTCCTAGAAAGTTCATATAAAGGTCTACTTCTGTGATTTTTTTCATATTTTTTAAACTTATGGTTCAAAAGTTAGAGGGGGGGGGGACACATTGTTTTTGACTTTCGGAGCGATTATTTCCTAAAATATTAATATTATCAAAAAATGATCTTAGAAAACCCCTATTCATTTTTAAATACCTATCCAACAATATATCACACGTCAGGGTCAAAATTAAAAAAAAAATCGCTCCCCACTTTACGTCTGGGGGAGGTACCCTAATAAAAATGTTTTTTTAAATTTTTATTTTTGCACTTTGTCGGCATGATTGATATACATATTGGTACCAAATTTCAGCTTTCTGGTGCTAACGGTCACTGAGATTATCCGCGGACAGACAGACAGACAGACAGACAGACAGACAGACAGACATGGCGAAACTTTAGGGTTCCGTTTTTTGCCATTTGGCTACGGAACCCTAAAAACACCTATTGAATCATGAAACTCCTGCTTTTTGATGTCGGTTTAAAAAGTGACTACGAAAAATATTAACAAAAATGTCTCAATTGTTTTAAGGAATCATTTGTCCTAAGACACATAACAAACACGTCTTATGCAAGTGGAAAACAACCGATATACTTTTGTTTTTAAATCCTTTTCCAAATTTAAATTTTCATTCGAATTCTTCGAAGACTTATTTTTTTTTAATTTTTATTTCTGACAAACTGTTCGTCGAGTTCGGGCCAGTACAAGCCGCGAGCGAAGCGTTAACTTTTGAAGATATTACTAGAGATTCCGCTTTGCGCACTGAATTCTGTTTCGTCGTTCAACTAAAAAGGCTCCACTGGCAAGTTTCTGTCAAGGAGAATAAAACTTACGCCAGATTTTGTCTCGCGTCTCCCCGCATGGGAAATCTGCTGACTTCCATTCAAAAACTATATTTTTCGTACTTATTTCAATGAAGCTTTACAAGGACGCTTATGTATTTTTTATACTGTAAAACGGTGATTGGTTTGTTTCCAGTTTGTTGGGTTATTTATTATTTTGCCGATTCATTATGGCTATTATGAGCAGGAAATGAAATGTTGATTGAAAATGCCGAGAAACGTCGCGTTCTTTGCTGTAATTATTTGGTCAGTCCAACATTTACGTTGAAATATTAATGTACTTACCCGTTTCATTGGTAAATTAAAGATTTACCAATCTCTCCTCTTAATTCACATTTCGCTATACGCTTTCATTCCATAAAGCTGAATGGAAGTATTTAATCAGTTGGCACTGATAATATAAATTGCACCAATACGCTATTTCCTTTTTAACCCTTAAGGTCGCATGACATTTGATCGAAATAAAACATCAAAATAATACCTGATTATGATTATTAGACCTATAATAAGGGTAGGAAAAATAGTAGAAAAAAACTAATTAGCTGATAATCAGAGATAATTAGTGTATATTATACTATACATTGCTCCCGACGTTAGTAAATCTCATTTGTAAGGAGCGTATAGCATAATATACAAAATACACTTTTGACATAGCTTGATCAAAATAATAAAACAACAAAATATGCTTCAAAGTATAATAAAATAATGACATCAGTGCTTATGATAAGCTACAAAACAATTTCTTTTAGCCACGTAACAAAGATGGACATTGCACTTGGTACAACGAGTACTAGCTTGGCCCTTTTTGCAATATTTGCACCTCTGATACTCGGTGTGTTCCGGCCAGTGATCTACGGCGTCATATCTGATGGCATCTATGGGCCTTTCAGTAGCTGGTTTCTTTATTTTTTTCTCTTCAGCCACTGAATCCCGGGCTGAAGTTGTCGCCATTTGTCGTTTGCTTCTTATAAGACCAGCATACACCTCATATCGGAACTGCTTGAGATGATCATCTTTTTTCTTGATGTTGCTTGATCGGTAATGGCGGCGGCGAAGAAGCCAACCGTTGTTGATACATATGTCCAATAATTGAGAAAATATGTTTAGGTACCATCGATGTGTCTTCATGCTAGTCCGATACAAGGCTATAAGCATGTCAGCCAGATCGACTCCACCCATATGCCTATTATAATGTCTCACTATTTGTGGGCAAGATACGTCTATACGTCCTTTTGATTCCTTATGGAATCTCTTTACTTTTTCGACGGGATAAGCATCGACGTATGAGCTAACCAAGGTAACGGGCTTATTGTCAAACCACTTCACGATAGCAATTTTATTTTTATTGCAAGTTGCTTGGCAATAAGCCCCGCGCCCTTTTTTCTGCAGAGCTTTGTCTGACAACAATAAGGCGTTGGCATCTTGAAGCCTATTTTTTCTGGCAGTGCCTAAACTAAATATGCCATAATTATGTCTCAACAAAACGAGTTCGAGAGACGTAAACCAACTGTCAAAATAGACGACACAAGGGCGGTTTTTTATGGTCTTACATAAAGCCAACACCGTTTTAGCTCCAACACCGAGATTTTCCTCATCAGGTTCAAACTGGATGCCCCTAAAGGTATCGTCACCTGCATACAACATAAAATCGTATACGATTCCAGAGACCCCTGCCCGTACCAAATTTTTAAAACCCCATTTACATGGTTTGTTTGGGTTGGTTATACTGTCGTCGAGAACCCGCTTTTTTGCCCTTGTACGGAATGATCATTTCGTCTACGCTGAAAGCATTCTCCTCTTCAATGGAAAGACACTGGGCTCTAACTCGCTCAAGGAGAGGACGTAGTTTGTAGTAACGATCGGACTCGTCAGCTTGCGTGTTGTCTGCAAAATGTAAATACCGCCTTATTTGTTGAAACCTTTTGATAGGCATAATGTCTGCAATCCTGGCGTAACGATAACTAGTTTTCCAGTAATCCTTGTAAGATGGCATAACAATAACTCCCATCAATATATTGATGGCCAAAAAGTCAATTATATCTTCTTTTGTTACTTTTATTGACTTTGCAGTTTCTTGAACGCTATATAAATTCGTGTTGTTAGCTATATCAGCAATAAGGTCTTCAGGGAAAAATCGATAGAAATAGTCTACCGCCGACCAATTTGATGGAAAAGTTTCCTTGAAGCCTTCATCAGATATTTCAGCTGCATGTTGAAATCTTCTCTTAGTCCATTGAAATGAAAGTTTGAATTTCTGTATGTTTCGTCTTTTTACCCTGTTAGCAGCAACTGCAGGAACTCTGCGTTTCCTTTGGACGCGTGTTGATGTAGGTGGCGGCGTCGACGGCGACGGTTGAAGAGATGGCAAGGAAGGCAGTGATGCGATAGAAGGTATAGCATTATAATTGCAATGCGTATCGGAAGGAAATACTGTCGAAAGAACTGGTGTGAGTGGTGGTGGATCTTCGCATGGATCGGCCACAGTTTCGGGGCTTTGAGAATCTAAGGATTCCAAGTCTGGATGGAGAATCGATAGAGAATCTTCATGTGAGTTTTCTATGTAAGAATTATTACTGAATGGATCTGGGCTATTGAAAACAAGTCTTTCTAAAGATGAATTAATAGATGGAGCAGGGGACGAGTCGCGACTGTACACTTCTTCTTCATTGCTTGTGGTATCACTGACATCGGAAGTAGCATTAAATTTAGGGACGAGTGCTAGTATGCGTCTACACCGATCGCGCTGTCCAGGCTAGAACAAAGTAGTTAAAAGAAAGCATGAAAGCAAGGCCCACACCATGCAAAAAAAAAGGAATAATAACAATGACCGAAAAGTAAAAAAAACCTAAACGCAATACGATCAAAGTCAAATTATAGTACTAATATCACCATTACCCATTAGTTGGCAGTGTATAGAATAATATACATCACAGACAAGACGTGTTTTTATCAGACAGTCGCAATGTATGGTATATTATACACCCAAGATAATGTTCGTAAAAAGCGATGAAAATTAGTGTCTTCGTAGATAATTTAGCATTAGCTTGAGCTCAATACATTTGTGATTTGAAAACACAATACACCTAATAGATTTATAGAGTGAATAAGAAACTATAATAGATTTTACCTTCACACGAACAAGATTCCTCCGCATGGTTTCGCATTTACGTCAAAACTGTCAAATTTACCACAGATAATACTTTCAACTAGTCATTATTTAAAAGAGGTGCGTTCTGAAATGATTTTTTGATAAGAACATTTCATTTTAAAGTATTTGTTTTCTGATAATATTTTTTCTATTTTAGTGTATAGTATACTAGACAAATCAACCTTAAGGGTTAAATCAACGCCAACATGGAAATAAATCACCACTCACTATCCATGTCAATAGGTATACAGTTTTCCATAAAAATTGCTTAGATAAACAAAAATCTGCAACTCTATAACGGAAACGGCTATTCATAAAATACAGACTGTCGGACCTTTTAATAATATTGTTATTTTATTTCATAGCCGCTTTTCCTTTTAAAATTATTAATGAGTGTACGACCGTTGCTCATTTTTGTTCACGAGCAAAGAGAGAATTTAAGTGCTTTATAATTTATTTGTTCAAGGCCAAAGTTTTTTTCTTATGATCTGTTTTTCTGTGGAAATGGTGTTAGTTTTAGGGTAATGGAAAAATTTTAAGTTTATTAAAAACGACGTCATTAAAGACGGCATAAAATGAGGTAAAGAACATTGGCTTTAGCTTCACAAAATTGCATTATTGGAATGGTTTTACAAGTATATTGCTAATCAAAACCAAGAATATTATTCAACACAATGTGTCCCGAAAGAGAGTATTGAAAATTTCTACAATTTCATACAACTACTATTACTTTGCTGCTCCAAAAAATCTGGCAATAGCCAGCACCCAAAACTTTTGTTTAGAAAATACGGTCGGTGTCCTTTACATGGGCATCGACGTTGAAATATGAGAAGCGGCTTCATTTCTTCGTCCCATGCCAGAGGGGGACGGCAGGCTTTGAAGGCTTGCCGTCCCGTTTGTTATACGTCGTCGACGCCGGCCCCGGCTTTGTCGGCTTTCGGCCTCAAGATGATTAATGAAAGGAGGGAAATTTTAAATTTACACGGCCCTGGCTATTTTTCTGTTTTAATTACTCTCGATGGGTTGGTCCTTCTTCAATCTGGGGAGAGTTGATCATGTTGGAACAGCTGTTGTGGTTTACGTGTTTTATATTTTGAGACGATTTTTGTTTCTGATAAAACAAATAGGTTTTGGCAAGGATGATGAAGGAAAACAACGCATGATTTAAAAATTTATGTAGAAAAACAAAGATTTTGTATAAAAGCAATCGATTTCTGAAAAGAAAAAGCTAAAGTAAGAAGAAATAAAGGTATAAATAAGGAAAACCGAATTTACGGTTTTAAATCACCGCTTTCAGGAATCGGAAGTCCACAATCTGACCACGTTTTCATTAACACAACAATAAATTCAACAAATTTGGCACACAAAGTAACCATTAAACTAGGAATGGCAAAAATAAATTGCGTAATTATTGCAGATTTTAATGTTTAGATATCACGTGATCGGCTACTATAAGTTATTGTAATATCTATCCGATAGACATTACTTTTTGGCAATAAGGAAATTGAACTGAAACTGAAAAGAATTGAAATAACTGGAACGAATTCAGACTGGAATTATTCTAGACTTATTTTCATTTTAAAATACAATTTTCCTTTATTTGCCCATAACTTTTTATAGCATAATCAAAATTACGATTTAGATCATTCTTCGAGATATTAATATAAATAAATAGGTAATACAAATTACAGTTCCATGGTGATTTTAAAAGCAGTTTGTAAATAATGATGGGATTGAAATGTAAGATGATACGGATTATTGTGTACTGTTGTTTAATAAATAATAAAACCTGGTAAAACAACAACAACGCGACTTCGACTGTGCATATTTTTTTAAAAGAGAATGAAACTTGCCAATGTCCTTTTTTTAGATTCAGGCTACCTATCTGTCAGATTTCATACCATTTAGTAACGTTTAAAAGCTTAGGCATGGAAAGGTAAGAGAAACACAAGGAATAATTAGCACCAAAGTACACAAATTCCGAGCCCGTGGTAGCTGCTAAGAATTTCCTGTTAACACTTTGCACGACCAGGGAATCTATCCCAGGATCTCATGCTTGGCAGTCGCGTTTGCTACCACTAGACCAAAGAGGCAGTCGAGTCGAGGCGACATCATAGCATTAGATCATTCCAACTTAAAGAGAAAACAATTCAGCAATCAAAACCATACCTTATCACAAAACGCAAGAAATAATTTTACGTCCTATAATCATAATAATTTCCCAAACAAAACCCTTTAAACTTACGACAGTGATAAGCACAGTTTACGCCTCCCTCCCATCCCGAGACACAACTTAAATCATTTGTTACTCCTTAATGTCCCTCCCAACAGCGACCTCTAAGTATCATTGCGATATCATCACGGAAACTTCCATTTCTCCTTTATTTTATTAGTAATAGTCAATAAAAACGTTCACTGTATTCCTTAGCGCGGACATAGCAGTTTGACACTTTTATTAGAGCTATCGATATTAAAAGCCTTAGTGCGGAGAGCGAGACGGTCAAAATTAAACCTTGGAGATGAAAGAATAAGGTTGGAAGTGGGATGTTTGATGTTGATTGAAAGCAGGGCCAGTAATGAGCCGGTCAGCAGTTATTGATTCACGTGGCACCATTAGGCCGGTTGTACACAGTGCGAATTCAGCGCGATCGGGTAACTTAGTAGATAGTGATCATATAATATGTTACCCAGCGGGGGATGGTTTTATTGTCTGCCCACATTTTGTTTTAACTGCCCCTTTTGTGCTGATGTCGCTACCTATGCTTTTTGTCGTTACGTTTCCTAGTTTAATGGTAGTTTGCTGTGGAGCTCGAATTAGTTTTTTGCTGACACCCAATTGATCGGAAGGAGTTTAGGGTTTTGTGGGTTGCTTTTGTTGAACCGTATGGAATCCATTTTGGTAGAGATACGTAATATACTTGTAGAATATTACACGAGCTGTAGGGCCGTAAATCTTAGGATTGGTGCCCAGAAACGGGGTCGTGGCAGACCACGAAGAAGGCGGGACGAACTGAATGTGTTCCTTGAGAATTGGAAAGAAGTAGCACAGAATGGTGACCGTTGGAAGGAATGGAAGTAGGCTTTGCCCAGCAGTGGGACGGAGCTGTAATAATACCATATTAAAACATAACAGTAAGAACCTATCGGTTTCATGTTTAATTAGTGTATAATATATATAGGTCTAGCATGTATATAGGCTTACAAACTTTTAATTTGTTGATAACTCCCTCGAGGAAAATGTTCCTAATGAAATACATAGTGCTACTAGAATTTCGACCCACTCGCTGCCAACAGAATGCTTGCAACGTTGTTGATAGCCAAAACAAATTATGTAATTTTCCGCAAGCGTTGATGTAAAGGCTTCTTAAGTCTCAATAAATTTCAGTAAAAGTGTGAAGCAAATACAGACATAAAAAGTATTAGACCCTAGGGTTTATTTTGCTTTTCTCTGCATCTTCTTAAGTACTAGAAGAATGAAAAACGAGCGTTTTAAACAACTGTTTTTAGTAAATTACTATACCTTCTTTGCTATTTTGTGTTTAAAACACTGATTATGTTAATGAAAGATCCAAAGACTAAATTGTTGCCAACTATTCCAGTCTTTGGCCATGTTTTGGCATCGTGTACATTTTCTCTACAACCCAACGTTAGACTTACAAATTCAAAGTAATTAAATCGAGACATTTTATGAATCCAATTACCAAATGTCTTGCTTAAACCCAAAATAAAATTAGCAACACCAAACACCATATTAAGGTATAATCTCCCCCATAAACTTGTACTTAAAAGTACAATTAGGGATAATATGATCCGCCATACTTAATCCGGGCAGTGCACATTATACCTATTTAACGGGATACCCCGGGATATCCCGGGACTGTTATGAGGCCCGGACGTAATCCCTGTATAATTGTTGTCCGAGGAATGCCTCCGAAGTTGGCGGTCGTAATTGAGGGCATAAATATACGGGATTCGCACTTTTGAACCCGGGATTTTGGGGTTTCGATAATTTGAATTAAATTATAGATTAGATTGTTCAGGCATTAATCAGCGGACCCACGGCAATTACGAGAGAATTTGGTAATGTTCACGAAATGGTTTTGAATGGACGACAAATAGAGCATTTAGATATTTAATTTTCGTAGTTAGGAAAGTGAATTGTGGGAAAGATAAGGTGAGAGCTATGTTTGATTTGGGTTTATTTTAGAAGGTAATTCAAATAAAAAATCTTGCCATGCTGAATAACTGTGTGTAAATATTATTATCAACAATACGTTTATTGTCTAATGGACGTCAAGCACTGGGTATTCGATTCTCATTGGTCAGGGTTTTTTTATTAAGGTTTTTTCAGTAGAAACCAGGACTTGGAATTATCCCCAGTTGATAGTCACTTTTTTCCTGTGACTTGCCCTGCCGGCGCTGCGGGACTGTTCGAAAGACATACCGTGGCCCCGGAATATAAAGGGCGAGGAAGGAACATGGATGGGTTTTAGTCAGTAAAAGTCTGACACTCCCGCTCCGCCCAGAGTGAGAGAAGTGATTTGATGATTTCCAATCCGTAAGAAAAAAAAAGACAGTGAAGTGATATAGATATTATTTAAAAGACTGCTAAAGCCTACGGAAATAATAGACATCCTGTTTATGATAGAAATGAGAGAAAATTACCCAAAAAGTGCGGGTTAAGGAAAAATTGTATCTTTTTTTATTCGCTTTCGGTGTAATGATCCAGACCTAAGTATCTTTCGTATTCTAGGCTAATAGCGGCTTTTATACTAAGCAAAGGGACCATTTAGTATTCATCAACGAATTACTACATTGTACAACCACACTAATGGATAGTTTATTTTAAGTAACATTACTTTAATGGTTTGCTGATAAAATAATAGTTACGTACTGGCAATTAATCTAGATCAACATGTTTCATTCGTAAATGTACTAGAATAATAATATTATTTGGAGCCAAAATCATCAGAGTTGTACCGGAGTTTATCTGTCGGTCGTGACTCGTGGGCGTAACAATTGTGGAAGTGAGTGCTACAACAGATGGCTTCTCTGATATCATCTGTCATCACAAGATAACCGCCACGTATAGTATGACCACTTTAAAGTGTTCAGTTCAAGACAATGTTTCTTGTTAAGAAAATTTGCATCGTTATGTCAGACGTGGTACATTTTATTTTGGTTTTGAGTTTTCCCGCCTGACAGATAAGTTGGTGGAAATGAAACCAACAACACGACGCTCTGCTAAAGTGACAGTCAGCAGTCAATGTCACTTTATTCTACATTTTTCGGTTTTGTGTTTGCAATTTAAATATGAAAAACAATGACAATGTCGCACACTGCGATATACTTAAATGTTGTCTCATATTGATGAGAGTATGCGTAGAGATGAAAAAGAAGGCCATAGCGAAAGATTTACCTCTGAAAAGAGTCATTCGATCAACCAACTCCGTCAACCATAAGATGGACCAAAGATTACAATACATGCAAACATACATTACTCCGTAGTGACATTACATTGTACTACCAAGATCCACAAAAACATAGGCCAACTAATTAACTACACTCACAGCTGTACACCACATTGTTGCCATACAACACAGTCCTCAATAATAATGTTGCCATATTAAATATAAATCAGCTATAAATAGCGGGCTTTCCTCACCTCCCTGCGACAGGCACGCCATGATAATTGGAGTGAGCTGTTTACAAGACGTCGTTGAGCTTTCGTCTTGACACATTTCAATTTACATTAAGAAAAATATTTGTAAATTATTTTTGTAATGTGTTTTTCAAGAATTATTTTGAGAGGAGCTCGGGGTTAAATAATATCATCCGCTCGGGTTAAGCCGTGCTTGCCTAGTTTGGTCTGTGCATGGGTGACCAGCCTTTTTTTTTTTTTTTTTTTAGGATGGGAAATCATCAAATGACTTCCCCCACTCTGAGCGGAGCGGGAGGGAGTGTCAGACTCTTACTGACTAAAACCCATCCATGTTCCTTCCTCGCCCTTTATGTTCCGGGGCCGCGGTATCTCTTTCGAACAGTCCCGCAACCCCGGCAGGCTTCGGCCCTTGCGGGGCCCTCTCTTCTGCTGACTTCTCTTTGAGGCGCGCGTGGAACACGAACGCGCCGTCGACACGGCCTGTCGTCACTAGACGGACGGACGGCTAGCTAGCCCATAGCTAACCGTCCACAGGCCCGCATCTACGGTGGCCGGTAGCCACCACGTGGCCCCCGACGCCCGGTGCGTCTCCCGCGGCGGCCGGGAAGAGAGGCTCTCTCCCTCTCTCGTTCCGCCACCTCCTTCGCTAGCATGACTGCTTCGCAGAAGGAGGTGATGGCTTCCCATTCCGTCTCGCTCCGGACCATGGATTGAACCAGGGCCGGACGCGAGAGGTCGCCGCCGCCGATCGCCACTACGAGGACACGGCGGTGCTCCGCCCACGCAGGGCAGACCTCCACCGTGTGCTCCACCATGTCCTCCGGTCGATCCTCGCAGTGGAGACACCCGGGCGTTTACTCCCGCCCGATTCGGTGCAGGTACCTCCCGAAACATCCGTGTCCGGTGAGGACCTGCATGGGTGACCAGGGTTTACATACCGAATTTACTCCGTGCCTCGGAAAGCACGTTAAGCTGTTGGGCCCGGCTGTCATTTGTCATCTTTGGCAGTCGTTACAGGTCGTCAGTGGCCCAAAAAGTCTGACAACCAGTCTTACCAAGTGGTATCGTATTACCCAGTATTGACTGGGTTGTGGAGGTCAGATAGACAGTCGCTCCATGTAAAATACTGGTATTCAGCTGCTTCCGGGTAGACTGGAAGCTGACCCCAACATAGTTGGGAAAAGGCTAGGCAGATGATGTTTTTAAGAAATTATTTTGTTAATTTTTATTGAAGTTGAGAACTGCAGCTACGACTGATATGCTACATTTGAGGCGATGCATGGCATTGAGTGCCGTACAGGTTTTCATGGTTTCATCATCATGATCATCATCCTGCTGTCTCATTCTATTTTGGGTCTGCGCTACACGTTTTCTTTATCCATTTTACTAATTCTTATTTATTTGCCAATCATGGCCAACACACAGTGAGTTAATAAATCTTCAGGAGTTGGAAATAGAGTTATGAGTTTGTCAACTATAACAATAAATACAATAATTTAATAGGTCGGTTTTTGTAGGTGGGTTTGGGCCGTTTGGGGTTGAAACACTAGGGCCATGGGGTACGAGTGCCCACCTAGTATTTCGGGAAATCGCCAAGCGGTTGGTCGACTCTTCACGTGACCAGAGGGCGGGACTATTTTTTGGCCAAAGAATCAGCATTGCCATACAACGTGGCAATGCTGCCAGCCTTCTGGGCACTTTTTCTAATGGCAGCGATGTGGACGAATTTTTCGATGCCCTGTAACCCCTTTTTGATACTTGTACATATTTTTATTTCTATTATAGTGTTAGTGTGTATATATCGTAAATAATTATTGGATAAAACTTACTATAAACTAACTTACTTATATTTTCAGCCATAAAGATGATGGAATAGTGAAAACTATAACAAACTCATTCATGACTGGGAAGTAAGTCTATATCTTGCATACTAACTTTAAATCTGTTTAAGTTGTGACGAATAAGTTACCTGTAAAGCCCCGTTCCTACTATGTCGCGACGATTAATTTATCGTTGGTTTTTAGGAAACAAGCCACGACACTTAAAACTACACGATTATCTGTCGTCACGACATAGTGGGACATACGGGGCCTTACTTTTAAATATTTTGATCGATCGTAAGCCAAAGAGATTCTTTACCATAGAAGTAACCTTGTTGGAAATTTTACTTGTAACCCCTAATAATATCGACAAGACTTCGAAAATCGTGTTTCTAAAATAAAATATTTAGGACACAGAGCAATTTGTACTTTGTCAAATCACCCTGTAATAATGGTTGACATTTCCATCTACACACGACATAAGGTTCTCTATTGTTAAATTCATGGAGTGGTCTTGCTTCGCCGTCAGCCTAGACTAAGAATAGATTACCTATCAATATTCAATTTCTAGTTACAGATAGGCTGTTACAAACAAAAGTGATACCATTTTAATTTCTTTTAATTGTAAAATGTAAATATACAGCAATGTGTCAAGCTTGGTAAGTTCGGAAAAGAGATATGCTTGTGTTATTTTACATCAACATTTACTTCTATTTTTTTTATTATTAAACTTATTCAATTAAACGCTGATGGATGATGATGTTACCAAAATGCACTAACAATATTAAGTGAACAATAAAAATCTTTCATAAAGCAAAACACAACCGAACATTCGAAACCCAAAACCAATCTTCATAAAGGCTACTTACTCTCAACAAGAGCCCAAATAATTTTAAATTACCCTCCTTTAGTATCAAAACGGTCCCGTTCCCAATTTCATATTAGAAAATGCATAGCACATAAACAGTAAGAAGTTGGACCGATAAGCCATACGATTAGCGATTAGAGTTGGCAAAATTTTGACAATGCGCTTGGTTCTAGTGATAGCGTTTTATTGCAAGCGGGAATAGGTTCCGACAGTTCTATATTGGTAGTTGGCTTGCTTCGTTTTCTATGTACCTACTTGTAAGATATAAGTGCTGGTATCGATACCTTTATTATTTGCACTAAAGTCTGTAGTGGTTACCTTTCGTTGTTCGGTGGTAACACAGTCAACAATTCGGAGCTTAAGCGGTGGTTTGGTATGTTTCAATACAATGCTTGTTACATTGAACTTCATGTATGTAGTTTTTACATACTGCTTTTGAATTTTGTATTTTTGCATGTCAAAATTTCATATTACCAGTTTTATTACATAGCCATTTTATAAAGGGTGTAAAACACCTCTTCACGAAGCCGAAAGGCACTTATTCTCCCTGTTATTGTGATCATTTTTTTGTTCTACACCATACCTGGGAACCTTCTAGTTACGGAGATATGGGGGGTCAAAGTTATAACTTTTTGACAAGTTTTTTTTTAAATCAAGTTTTTTTTTTGTAATATTTTGACTTTTAACACCTCCACGACCCCCGTACTATTCAATCCATCCATCAGCACAATGTTTTAAGTGCGTTACATTGAGTTGTACCACAAAACATGATTTATCACCTCAAAAAAAAAGTTGTTTCCCAGCAATAATTTATGCGTAAAGTTACTTAGTTTGATGGACAGAATGCTTGGTCAACGGCTTTGTGATGAGGTGGTTTGCACCCTGTATTTACTCACAATTATTTACTAACAATTACTATTACTGTCGCCTAGTGAAGATTCATACACTCGTCTTAATCTTTGCATACGGGTAAATTTGGAAAAGCAGCTTCTTCTTATCCACCGCGGCAATAATTTATATTTATTTTGACTTGCACCAAATATGTATTTAATTGTGTGGAGGCCTACCATGAACTTCTCAAGCAATATTGTTTTAAACTTTCTTCAGTGTACGAGAGAGATGGAGCTATACGTACTGGATTGCTCTTACTCTTTCACACACTGAAGTGAACTGTCATAATATTATGAATAATTATAAACGTAATTCATATTATTATCCTATTATGGTTCTGCTAAAGTGGCCATTCTAGACTCCCTGGTGTACATTCATAGTATCAATATAACTATTGCTAGCTACACCGCCATTAATACCACCAAACCCTTTGTTGCCCAAACGCTGATTGTATCACGGCTCGGCTGAACGCCGAATATTATCAGAACAAATTGGTACAGTCACGACATAACATTTGTTATTTTTATTTATATTACCAATAATGTTTTGGAGCGCGAACGCTGTACCGTTCACAATAAATCTATGGGTTCAAGGTTGAGTATTATTTTGAAGGTAAATGGGCCTTGTTTTTCAGTCTGAAGGGTGTCAGATGTTTAGCATAGCTTTAAGATTACGGATGGTAATTTAGCGGTTTCTGTTATGTTTCGTTTATCTTGTGGCATCATTTATTTTATTGAATTAAGGCCTGTTGTCTACGACTCTATTTAAATGTAACTAGTTGCAAACGTAAATCACCGGTGAGTGTGTTACAGTTGTAAGATTTTAGTGGCGATCTGTTACGTCAACGACCCGACATAATCAAACACAAACTTGTGAAATGGTTAGTTAGTTAGTTAGTCAGTTGTATCTTTGTACTATGGCTTTCTGGTTTCTCACTGGTGATATAGGTTTAAAGCACGTTACTTTCAGTAGCATGCCTAACTGATTAAGGTGAAGGCGAAAATCAAATTTTCTTACCTCAAATCGAATCTATTATGTGGATGCAAAAGTATTGTATCTTTTTTTACATATTGAATACAATTGTTTTCAGTATTTGCAATTTAATTTATTCCTGTATTTTATTTCATTCGAACATCCTTTCTACCATAGGTAACATTTTACCCTTGTCTACAAGAAAAAACAGGGTTCAAGTTCCTGCATAAACTTTTGTGGGGGAAAAAAATCAACTGTTTATACTAATTGTAAGTAGCAGTAACTGCGCGACTATACAAAAGTGCCACGCACGCGATAACGCTCACGCACTCGCATTTTTCTTGCCTTCTTTCTTTCTTTCTTTCTTTGTTTCTTGTAATGCAAGTTGCCAGTGATCATATCGCACCGTTATTGATTGCCACTGCAAAAAAATTGTGCGTGTGTTACCAGTATAAGAAATGTGTTTTTTAATTACTGTTTAGTTAGAATTAAAATTAACCCCTCGGAAATTACGTGAATAATTTGAATTAGGAATAATTGTTGCGTTCTAACGTTTGGAGTCGTATTTCATGATTTAGTATGGCATAGCATAATCTAGGTACCTACCTTAATTGATCCCTCTGCTGGAACATTGAAATCTTCTCTATGATAGGGAGTCAGCTGTAGTCCACCACGTGGGTTGGTATCTTCAAGTTTTTTATTTTTAGGACAGATTTTGATTTTGTGGCACATTTCCTCACGATGTTTTCCTTCACCGTTTTGAGAGCAGTGGTTACAAAGTAAATTGCACAAAGTAACGCGCCTGCTCGTGTATTTCACATTTTACTGGATGATATTAAGACTTCTTATTCAATCTAGGTTTTGCCTGGCCTGCCGCCAGAATGCTGCGTTTATAAGCAAGAATATGATCAGTTCCGCCAACCGTGATATGGCATTTTATGCTTCCGTCACGGCGTTGAGAGAAATGCTAAGTGTTTACAATGTGCAGAGAGAGGCTTCGGTGTATTTTTGGGGAAGGGAAGGAAATATTTTTTCTTGGTTTATTGAGGTTATTATCTCTCACCGGTTAGATAGGTGTATTATTACATCTTCTAATGTGTGTAAGTTTAAGAACAAAAACGCGAATTAAACCGCACTGTGAATATTAAACAAAAAAACCGGCCAAGAGCGTGTCGGGCCACGCTCAGTGTAGGGTTCCGTAGTTTCCCATCCGTCACAATAAGTGTCAATCCAATCCGATTTTAATAATTCTTTTTTTGTTTGAAAAAAGATACGTTCAGGATAATAAAATATGTAAACGATTTAAAAAAAATCTTGCATATACGATTATACTACAAACTTAGTCCAGAAATTATTTTGTACAACTTTTTGTACCTTTCCAACAATATATCACACTTTTGGGTAAAATAAAAAAAAATCACTTCCCACTTTACATAATTATAGGGGGGCTACCCTAATAAAACATTTTTTTCCAATTTTTATTTTACCACTTTGTCGGCGTGATTGATACACATATTGGTACCCAGCTTTCTAGTGCTAACGGTCACAGAGATTAAGCGAGGATGGACGGACAGACAGACGTGGCGAAACTATAAGGGTTCCTAGTTGACTACGGAACCCTAAAAAGTAGCAACGCAACAATACGATTATTATTCAGAAAGACTTTTCTTTCAGTGTATTACTTTATGTCTTCGTATATGATAAGAACCCTAGTAGCATTTTTTGTTGGCATTTAGTTGGGCCACATACCTCTGGTTAGTTGGCAAATTCATACAATTGGCGGGCAGTTTGCGGGTTGGGCCCAAAACTGATGGCCTACGTGGATTTGCCTACGAAGGCCCAACTTGCGATGGGGCCAACGTGGATTTGCTACTACCGATGTTTACTACCGAGCTGGTATTGTTGAACTAACAACCTTGTGTGAACACTAATAGGGTTGAAATAAAACCAAATTGCTTTCTGATCTAAGGCGCGGGTCATATAAAAGTGGCGTATGGCGGTGGCGCCGGGCGCGGCGCTGGCGCGTGTGCGCGGGGGGCGAGGTAGTGGCACCACTTACTCGCCCTCCTGCGCACCCGCGCCACCGCCATACGCCATACGCCACTCGTGCTTGTCCCGCGCCCAAGCTGGTAATTAATATATTTACTAAAATTCACTCGAACCCAACCAAATCGTGGTAACACAACGATAGCGACTTCTAATTGGACTACAACGCCATCTATCGAGGTTGGGGTACGACTTTTGAGCCTTCACGATATTATCATTACGGTTTCGGCATGAACATACCGCCCACCAAGGACATTTAGTGACGGAATCTCCTTCTTATAATATTATCCTTAATTTTCAATTTTGCACTTTATTTACAGTATAAACCATAATCTCAAATATAAACAAAAATATAAAAAATATGTAAATCTAAGAGTTACTAAGAGTTAAGAGAGTACTAGTAAGCTCATACTGGGTAACTATACCTGTACCAGTATAAATATACGTATCATCCCTAACAGGCCCATTGAAAGGTTTAAGTTGGACCGATGTAAGTTGTTATCATAACTTAAATCCCTACAAAAAACTCCCAACAGTAGGAATAGAAGCAGCAGGCCCGTCGTTAGTT
Organism: Xestia ashworthii; assembly: GCA_950022955.1. Lineage (NCBI taxonomy): Eukaryota > Metazoa > Arthropoda > Insecta > Lepidoptera > Noctuidae > Xestia > Xestia ashworthii. The sequence goes on along the minus strand of OX465558.1, from coordinate 22,332,690 downwards.
GGCCCAATGTTGTTTTAGTAATTTAAATCCCTAGAAAAATCTCCCAACAGTAGGAATAGATGCAGCAGGCCCGTCGTTAGTTGGCCCAATGTTGTTATAATAACTGAAATCCCTGCAAAAATCACCCAACAGTAGGCATAGTAACAGAAGGCCCTTTGTTGGCTATTCGTTGGGCAAATAGTGCATGTTTATGACAATGGGCCTATTTTAAGTTTAGGTTGGCGGAACAACTAACCGTCTGCCAATACATTCCCAACTGTTGGCATAAGGAAGCCAACGGCAATTGCTACTAGGGAAATTTGACATGCACATTGTACATAGTTTAGAAGTAATTCGGGAACAGATAAACATACGGGGTGAAATCATACCTAAGTCTCCGCCGTAGTCGTGTGAAAAACACGTGAAGAAAACGAAGATATACATTTTGCTTGGCTTGTGATTGCAGTATAATATATCGAAATCTATATCTTGCTCTACACATTGAACCTTTTACTTGAAACCGTGATACTTGCATGAAGAAATGAACTTTGAATTTGATTTATACGATTAAAATATAAAAATCTGTATCAGAGACAATGTGTCCCAAATTATTATCATCGAACCAACAGCTATCCAGATGCAGCTGAATACCGGTATTTTACATGGTGCGACTGCATATCTGACCTCCACAACCCAGTTAGTACTGGGTAATACGATACCCCTTGGTTATACTGTTTATCAGAATTTTTGGGCCACTGACTACCTGTAACGACTGTCAAAGATCTATAAATGACAGCCAACAGATGCACACACATGCTTTCCGAGGCACAAAGGAAACTCGTTATGTCAAGTGATATAACAAAACCACAATTAAATCACAAAATACTAACTGTTACCTACATTGTATCGTAAATATAAAAGGCGTGTCCATTTCAGCGAACAATAGTAGGTAGGTAGGAACCCACTGGAAAGTTGTTTCGTATCATGAAACGAATGTAAATTGTTGAGGGAACAAACTCTAGCCATTTGGCTAAGTAAGTTCGGAACTGCGATGAAGCCGTTAACTTGTGGGATTTCCACTTTATTAAATAATAAACAATGTAACTACATGTTACATGGAATTATATTCAGCTGAATTATGAACTGGGTTGGTATGTACTTTGTCGATGAGAGAGTTACGTTGTTGATAAATCGGATGTTCGATTTCTGATTTCTAAAGTGGCTTTTAGGCTGATTTCACATTTTTAACAATAAAAATTCATTGTCTCCATCGCTTTTATTTGTTACATTAGGTAAGGAACCTTTTTTTTTGGTCTAAATTGTAGAACGCAAATAATATGAGTATGAATAAATTGGTTCGTTATTTTTCAAGTTTTTTTTTTAATTTCACAGGAACAGCTTAGATGTGTGCCCGGTTGATGCCAATAGGCTTGCCTCTTTTTAAATGGGGCTTAAACATAACTGGCAAAATGTGGGTGTATTATTAGGTAACCTTTTGGGGATGCGTGATGTTATGTGATGCATTGTTTTAATTTAATCTTGACTCAATTATTTTTGCACTATGTCTAATGCAATTGATAGTTAGTCTTGGTATCTACTAGCTTAGCTGTTAACATGCAAGTACCTTGGGGTTATGAAAACATTGTAAAACTTTTACAGGTCTCTTTATAACGCTACTCTAACTAAATTTAAATCCCGTCCACTAACTCAAATTCACAAATTCAACCCCAGTTATTCCCCCCACATTTTATTTGCATTAAAATCTTCCACATCCACGATATCTCTATCCAGCCAGCATTCAGTTTTACCTCCAGGAAAATATGCAACTTCAAATTTTTAAGTCCAACTTTTTTCGCGTGGATACGCTAGAAGAATACTAATTCCCGAGGCGGCCACCGACGGATTAACCCCCAACGAAACTGTAGCTTCTATAGTGTGAACGAGACCTAGTGTATTTCGCTGTACGGATATGCTCACGGATATACCCACTTTTTGTTCCGCATTTTCGTTATTTTTTGGGGTCTTTTTTGGTGTTTCTGCTTTAGCTTTAAGTATTTGGTTTGTTGTGGGGTAGGAAAATAAAGTGTGGCATAATATTATGTTCAGATAATTAAAAAAATATGGAGTGTCCTTATCAAAGATATATCAAGCTACGTCGTTACAGTCTTTATTGTTAAATATTTCGTTTCATCAATAAATACTTTGAAATCCGAAAAGTTAGTACTAATGTCGTAAAAGAACTATTTCATCAAATTTAAGATCAAAGCAACAAAATAAGCAGAAACAATGCCAAAAACGAAAACAAAAACGTTGACGGTCAGAACTTCAATCTGGAAAAACGCTAACGAAATAACAAAAAAAAAAACTAGAAGAAAGCCCCACAAAAAAAACGGACTCTGGAATCCACTGTATTATTACGTAATTAAACAAGAAAAACGTTGGCCACTGTTGTAAAAAAGCCAACAAATCTGCCACCGAAAGGAAACGCAAACAACAAGGTAGCTATGTGCAAATTGCCAAGAAAGAATTTAGTTGGAAAGGCCAGCAAAAAGTTTAGGCTGTTGGACGATGCAGGGTAATAAACAAATGAACGTACGACCCACGGCCGATCAGCAAGATTGTGGATTATATTTTACTGGCCACGAATTTTGTTTTTACATTAAAAATGAGACTCAGCCTTACAATGTTGTGACACGAACGTGTGTAGTTTCGGGTATATAAATTCTTTTGGTTTATTGAAGCGGTTTTGTGTAGCTCGGAGCTTTGGAAGGACTGCATTTGATTGTATTGTTGGTGAATTTATGGATGTCGATAAGTCAAAATACCTGGGATTTCTAGTTTAATTTATGAGTTTTTAGAGCTTTCACATATTTATGAGCTACATATGATAGTAATCTATAGTTCGTTACAAGAATTCACGATTATGAGACAATGTAAAATGCGAAAATTTGTGTGGATGGATGGATGCTTCGTACTCTTTCACATAAATAATGAACGAGTTTGAATGAAGTTTGGCACATAGATAGATTTCATCTGGATTAACATATTTAATACTTTTATCTCGGTAGAATGATCCCATGGGACAGTTTCCGAACTGCACGCGGGCGGGCGGAGCCGCGGACATAAGCAAGTGAGACAATATTTATGAATTGATAGAATTCTATCGTGTGAATGTAAGTCTAGAAGCACGGCATCCATGTTAATTCTTTCTTTTACTTTCTAATCAAAAGATTATCAGCCTACTCTGTAGCCTTATAATGTACAAACTTCTTTAACACTATAAACTTCAACAAGATTATCCCAAACAGTTTTTGCAGCTCCTCATTTGTCTGTAGACCGGGCACTGCTATAAATTCAGCGACGAATTCTCTATTAATTAACGTGCTAGTGGCAAAGTGTCTTAATTCCGTGTCTTTGGAATTATTAGTTTCAACTTTTGTTTTAATCTCTTCTAAATGTTTTAGTGCAGGTTCTGAATTAGATTCGTACTTACGTGCCGGCAATGTTGGGAATGAGAGAATGTACATTATGTTATTTATTTCGCGACTTTGGGCGTAGAGGTCTGAAATTATTTCACAGAATAGAACATACTGGTATTCTAAAAAGTATACTATATCCTTACCCTGGTGTAGGTATCAAGTGCTATCTAAATCACTTCAGTCGCCAACGTGTGAAAATTTGTCAGTTGGTCCGTCAGTAACTGTGGTAGTTTTATAATACATCTAGTTGGTTTGGATTTTGATTATGTTTGCTATTTACTTTTTCTTGTGGCTAGGAGTTGTGGTGCTTGGTAACAATGTTTAATTTTAGTCCATAAGTCTATCTTACTTCGTCCATAAACATTATCTTCTCGCAAGAAACAGTGTAACTTCTCGATGATATATTTATGCCAAGACTATATCTTGACCTAACCTCCAAAAAATCAAACGTTAAACAAGGTATAAGTAACCTATACTGGATTTAGGTACATTGTACAGGTACGTAGTTACATTTCCATTTATACATATTTACGAAGTTCCAGAAGACAGCAACATTTTATATTTGGAATGAGGATCTATGGAGTATGAAGTGACAAACGAGGTTAAGGCTAAAATGAGAATTTATGGAGTGCGAGAAAACGTTGCGAAATGAATTCTTAGATAATCTAGTTCCTTTTGTGGAGTGGCCAGTGTGCCTTTTTACTTACTGCTTTAAGTAAGCTTGATATAGTAGGTTTTTTAACGCTATTCAGTATAATTGTTGTAATTAGTGTGGTGTATTTTAACTACGACTTAGTTATTTCTTTTGCATGTTTTTACTAAAAGCTGGTATTATTTGGTTAATTATTTGGGAATTAAGCATAAAACATACTTTTAGAAATACTTACTCGTTGGCTGACCACCACATGGACCTGAACCGTAACTTGCTAGGTATTAGTATTTCTATTATTTACATCTCTGCCTAACCCTTTCAGCTACCTACCTATATAGGCGTGATGTAATGTTATACTTTTGTTTCTACTTTATTTAAGGACTGATAAGTTTGTCATCATCACATTCTAGTAGTTTAAACAATTTGTTATGAGCATACACAACACATCAGAAAGAAATACATTCAAGTAATTGAAACATAATGTAACCTACAAAGCCATAAAAGCATATTTCTTTATAAAAATATACCTCCATAGGCACCTATTTCTTCACGAGAAAGCTAATTAAAACACGGTGATAATGCAATTCCGCTCGAGGCACCCATCGTGCCTTTAGTTAAGGCGCGCCTCAAGACGGCCTCGCCTTCAAATAGATCGAATTATTTTCAAAAGAAAACTGTATTATGAACTTTTAATTTCGCTATTTTTTGCAGTCATCGCCTTAAATGGGGAACGTAAAGCCGTTTATGATCGTGCTTTTATCTTTTAGTGGAGTTTAAAAGATTGCTTTTATATTTATTTATTTATTAAAACTTTATGCACAAGTAAAAACTGTACAAAGACGGACTTAATGCCTTGGGCATTTTCTACCAGTCTACCTTAAAAAAAATGTCGATGAAATGTTTTGTACCAGTCTACCTTAAAAAAAATGTCGATGAAATGTTTTGTGAATGAGAATCGGGAAATGTGTAGACTAAAAACTAACATCAAAATGTTGGCGAGAATGACTCACAGTACCAATAAAATGAAATAAAAATTGCTGTAAAGATATTTGCTTTTGCCAAACAAACGTCTAGAATTACCCTGCATGACACATCGCTACCCACTTACCTACCTACTCTCCAAGCAAATACTTTACTTTCTATCATATTGACAACCGGTCCCTTGAAAGCGTGAGCAAACCCTATAAAAAGCCAATATTGCTAAAGTACACAACTGATGACGACCTATAGACAATCTTATCGGCTGCCTGACCGATCATTTCAATGCAAATAAACCGTCCGGCAGCCGGCCGGCACGCAACCGGCCAACTAGATAGACTACACTTTATATCTCCTCTGACATTCAACTGGAACTAATTTCACCCAACAATGTAAACTTGAAAGCGAACTTTTGCACTCTTCACAAAAAACAACCTTACCCCAACCGCTTCACGATCCGGAATAACTCTTAAAATCGAATTCTTAAGCCAGCTTTTTCAATGTCAGCGAAAGAGAGTTAGAACGAATTTTTTATTGAATATTTTTGTAGCGGACCTGCAGCGTTGCATCTATTCACTCGTCTCTGAAGGAAGGAAACTTTTTCCGAGTGTTCGGGTTCCGCATATTTTTTTTTTCTCATTAAAGATTTGAAATTCTTAAGTTTGGGATATTCTCATTAAAATAAACTTCGTTAGCGTTTTTTGTTTGATATCCATAATTGCGCTGGTACTTTTTAGTTATCTTCAAGTGTATTTTATGAGGTAGTAAAACTATATGTTTATTTGTTTGAATTATTCAAACTCAGAGTATTTTACTAATCGTGGTTGTAAGTTTGAATGTAAGACAGTGCTGGCTGCAGTTCTGAATATTGTAGAGATGGAGTGCACAAAGAAAACTAATTAGAACAGTAGTTTACCTGTTTCACAAGGTTTATTTGAAAGAGAAAACTTTATATTTTAAGACTATGAAACTGTTATTCAGCGTCTCTTGTTTTCGGAGTCAACTTTCGAAAGTGGGTTGCTGGCTTGCTTTAATTTGGAGTAAGACAATAACACGTATTTCTGTTATTTTCTGCACTTCATAACTAGAGGGACAAAGTGACAACTTATAAACGATAACGAAATGATAGTGGAAAAATCTTCTTTTTTAAAAGTTGCCTCTTAATGCGACAGATACTATCGAAAGCGAACATAACTACTACAGGTAATCCCATTGAAAGTCACTGTAGAAAAACGAAAAGTTTTGAGAGTGAGTGTCATTTGTCTAGATTCTATTGCATCCATTTTGGAACATGCATGTCACACCTACATTAAATACATAAAAACCGCTGACCACACTGCTTCACCACCTCAAAAAACCGAAACAAAAGAACGCTCCCAGTTTTTAAACACCGAAAAACCGTATGTTAGTCGCATAGGCACGGTTGGGCGAGTGGGCGTAACAGTAGCAGATTACAGCGGCTTAGATAACGCTAGCTCGGAAATAAAAGCGGCTAACTACTAATTAGCAGGCTGTGGTACGTTGCGGCCGGCGTCGATGCAAATTCGACCGGCCAGCGTGAATTAGCGCGGCGCTAATCGCGTGCCTCTGCGCTTATTTGATACGCTACAATCGGTTTATATACAAAATCGTGTTGTTATCGTAGATGTGCAGGTTGTTCGCGAATTTGTGCAATTTATTTTTGGGGTGAATTGTTTAGGTTGTAAAGGTAAGGTGCAAAATGTAGTTGCCTTAAGCGGTTGTGCAGCTAAATAAAAATAACGGACATTGAAAACATGGACCTGCAAAAGGGTCTGGTGGAAATGCGTCTAGCAGCGATGAGCGAGAACGCGTAGCGAGGGATGTATGTGAAGCTAACAAAAATATCGCTTCTTTATCACAGCTTGAGGTATTCTAGCTACATGATTGGTAAGTGAGAACCAAGGTTACCGACGTAGCCCGAAAAATTGCCAAACTTAAGTGGCAGTGGGCAGGGCACATTGCTAGCAGAGCGGATAGCCAGTGGGTTCGAAAAATTCTGCAGTGGCGACCGCGAACCGGAAGACGATGCGTTGGAAGGCCTCCCACTTGGTGGACCGATGACCTGGTGAAGGCTGCGGGAATCTGCTGAATGCGAGTCGCACGGGACCGGTCAATGTGGCGACACTTGGGGGAGGCTTATGTCCAGCAGTGGACGTCTTTATGATTGGTTAGTTACACACAAATCCCTCACTACTTACGTATCTTCGCTCATCTCTGGTAGAAACGCAGCCTACGACTGACTCGTATCGGCTGAAAGATTATCTGGTTGTATTTTAACATGTACTGTTAGTCAATTTAACATTTAGGATGTTATCTACGATTGGCCGCGTTCCCACTTTGTCGTCACGATAGATAATCGTGTAGTTTTAAGTGCCGTGACTTTTGTATTTAAGTGGAGGTGTTCACATATAGGACGACGCGATAACGTTGCCCACTTTTGCCAACTAAAAAGCAACGATAAATTAATCGTCGCGACATAGTGGAAACGTGGCCTTAATGTTTTTATTATGTACTTATCGGGAACTGTGTAGGGACACTAAACTGAAAGCGCCTCAAAAGCCCAGTGCAAAGTTCTCCGACTTACCTTTGTTTCACCACACTACACTTAACATCAAGGCATAAGGCCGGAATATATATTATAAACGTGACTTAGCACGTACTTTGATAAGTGTTATTCCTAAAAATGACAAAAAGAGAGGGGAACACGCCTCAGGCAAAACACGTGTAAGAATCATTAAAAATCTGTATTACAACAAAGACCCCTAAAACCACAAATTAGTCCCCACTTAATATTCAACCACAAATTCGCCAATCCTTTGAAAATCACCTGACTGATAAAATTTAAACACGTGCAAGTCCAACATTAAAATAAGACAATTATATCGTAGCGGAGCTTTGTGCTTGATCAAACAAAACAGACTCATTTGCTCCGAGCCGCTCAACTAATGAAATGATATTCAAAATCGTGTCAGAATCCTTCTGCGGCAGGAATTGTGGTAATGTTTTTTGGATGGATGAATTTGTGGAGCTAATTTTGGTTGAAGTGAGCTAGTTCTCCCTTTTTCCCAGAAAGGTTTGGCTAAAGAGTTTAAAATCCCATGAATTAGTAATGAGCCTATTGCCACCAAACAAGTTTAAATTCAGCCTCCGCGCTCAACATTATCCACAGCCTGAATTCACTGCCACTGCTGCCTCTCTTTTCTTAATCTATACTATATCTATACTTATATTATAAAGCTGAAGAGTTTGTTTGTTTGAACTACCTAATCACAGGAACTACTGATTGAAATTCAAATAATCTTTATGTGTTAGATAGTCCATTTATCGAGAAAGGTTAGGCTATATAACATCACGCTTTAACCAATACGATCGGAGCATAAATGAAAATTGTTGCAAAAATGGAGAATATTTATTCCTTTTGTGGGCTTTTTCTTTTTTGTGATGCAGACGAAGTTGCGTGGGTCAGATTTGATAATCCTAATAACAGATTGGCCAACGTGGGAATTGAATCTAGTTCCACTCTGTAAGCAGAAACACTACACTAAAGCACTGAGGCTGGTGGTATTGTCGAGCTCGTTAGAAGGTTAAGCAGATCTCGATAACGGCTTTCGACAAAGTATTTCATTAATTTTCAATTTCATCAGTATTCAAAACAGTTACTTACCTACTTAAATATTGGAGACTTGGAGCTTCCAAAATGTCAGTAATATAACCGTTTAAACAGCTGTGAAACAATCATTTTCAAAATTCTAAGCGCAGCAAGTGATTGACTGCTCTGTCGCACATGTCACACAACAGCTGTCAATTGCATTTCGTCGCTAACAAGCGGTGAATACGCCTCAGACTGTATGCTGTATTGTATGTTAGGTTTGAAGTTATGTTAGAGAAATGGATAGAGCTGAGTGTATTAATAATTATGATAGTACAGGACAGGACGATAGGATAGTACAGGACGTAATTATGATAGTGAGAGGGTTTAGTTACATGCCATTAATATCATTATCTGTCTTGTCTGTTCCTGCTTTTCTGGCGTCGTTTTTGGCTGTCGTTTGTCACCAAAGTGAAAAAACGCAACATTTAAAAATAATCAGCTGTTCTGTCAGGATTGTAATAATACAACTTGTAATTTCACAAGTCCATTACTATTTTCGTTTCTAAAAAATTTCAAACACTAGGATAATGGATTTTTTTATGACATTTCCCAAAACTAGGAATTTCTTCTGTGTCGTGAGTGCGTTTACAAACATTTAAACTCACATACAGAAACACCCCGATCCGAAACAAATGCCTGTAAGCCATACAAATATGAGCTCCATGCGAGAATCAAACCCTCGACACGCAGTGCAGCAACTAATCGCTAAGCCACTACGCTAACCGTGCCGTCGATATCCTTCACATACTCAGAAAAACAGCCAATTGAAACAATACGATACTGTGAACGTCAACGATCGACTAAGCCACTGCCATAAATCAGACTCCAACAAAGTAGTCGCACACAATCAAGAACAATGGCAACACTGGATACTAAAACACCCACAAGCACCCTTTAATCCCAACCCCACCGTAAATCTATATCGACATAAATATATTATAAATCACAGATATCCCTTTAAAAGCATTGCAACACATTACCATACGTCATAATGGAGCATTTCATCTGCTATGGACCAGCAACACGAATAAATCGGCTGGCCAGCATCCGCGCCAGCCATCTTGGATTGCGCTAACGGGTTCATTTCCTGCGCCTATACATTTCCGGTCCATTCGATGTTGCCAAGTCATAATTTTTAAAGCTCCAAGTTAGCCTTTCGTTTATTTTCGTGAAGAAATGTCCCCGTTTTGGGACAGGACGTTAATTATCTTAGGTATTAATTGCAGGGTTGAATTGTGTTTATTTGTTAATGTTTTGGTGGAGGGTTTATGGGGTTGTTTGAGTAAAGAAACCGTGAAGTCGAGATTATTTGTGTAATGGAGCCGTTCGGGGTTCCTTATTAGGTGTTAATTTTGGGGCCTGCTGTACCCGTTCAATTAAAGGGATACTTATTGTATTAAAATGTTGGGTTTTATTAAGCTATTTTGTGGAGGACTTCACTTTAAACGTACCTAAATGTAAATGGTAACCTTTTATCAGAGAGAAAACTTAACTTGTCGTCCCGTTTATACCAATGAAAGAAAGAGCAACATGATTGATTTGAGACCTTAGCCGACTTAGGATAAGTTTGTATTTTGGACGATTTTTCATCATCAAACATGTTTATCATAATTTTACCTGATTGACGTCCACGGCTATACATGAGCCTGGGGAGAGATCACGAGACGTAAGTGTCCCCTAAGCGTGCACCATCAACAAAACATAACCTTCCAACAATTCCAGGATTTCTATCTAAACACTTCTATACAAACCTATTTACTCCAACAGACATAAAACTCAATTACTATACAACTGAACATAGTACACAAACACACTGCAGTCTGCCCTTTTAAAATGTGACGTAGACAAATGGCCGGGACGCGTTACATGACAGTACGATCTTCTGTGTCCCGGCGGAGGAGAGTCGCAAAATTATTAAGTGATGCTTGTGTTATCACTGGGCGTTTCTTTTGTTAGTTCTTTTTGGGAGGAAACTTGTGCTAAGTAGCGGGGCTTAGAAGAAATTAGGGAGATTTTGTAAATATCGTTTTTTGTATAAAATAATGTATGCCAAAGACAAGTGACAAGCGCAGTTTTAGACTTTCACGGTTTTCGGGAGCTCATAGAAACAAAAGAATATCTTGTTCTTTTCATCAACATCAACTCTTTGTACAGATCCTTTTGTTTCTCTGTGAGGATTTTTGTTTTCTTGTTATGGGGTCCTTCGATTTTCAAATCGAGTTTTCAGTGAGGTCTAGATTGTCGTGGTTTTCTGCCGTGAACTTTTCAGAGGAACTCGTGATTCCAGTTCATTCTCTGTTTTACAAACATGAGTTTTTCCTCAAGAAACAAAAAGCACGTGTAACTCTCATCACAATCACTTTAATTTTTTGTTTTGATTTAAACATTAGGTACCACACCAGGAAATTCTAAGCTATATCTGTTCAACTCAAGAAACACAACCATAATTTCATAATTCTTTCACTACCACCTCTCAACTTAGTACGTACATCAGCACATTGCACTTACGTCTAACGGGCCGTCAATAATACGATCGGTTCATTCCTATTCGACCGACATGGTCGCCTACAAATAAAGCTACGCTCCGACTGTAATCTGAACACATATCAGCTGCCATTTTCGACGCGACAAACTGCAGCGGAATTTTAATTTTTTATTGTGTTTATTTGTTGACAGAGATTACGTTAAGCTGGGTATCGGGTATCGTATTAATGTAGCAGATGGTTTGGACATCTTAAATGTAGGATTCCCTGGTCTTTTAGTTGGATTATTTCTACATAGTCATCATCATCATCAGGCTATTACTGCTAGGACACAGGCCTCCTCCCTATGTGAGGGAATGGGCTATAATCCACCACGCGGGCCCAGTGCGGATTGGTAGATGTCACATGTCTTCGTTTTTTTTGGTTCTAGGACATGCCGGTAGGTTTTCTTCACCGTTCTAAGAGCATTGGTGGTGGAATAAATTACACAAAATAATTACAACAACTAGGCTACTTGATAACTTACTGCTAGCTACATCGCATCAAAGTTCCTTTGCGATTCCTAAGAGTTAGTATTAACTTTTATAAAAAGGCTACCATGATGATTTAAGACGATGCTTGAATTCTACATTTTGTTTGCAAGACATTCAAATATTTATTTTAAGCAATAAATAAAATAAATAAATATCGCTCGACATTTTACACACAGCGCCATCTAGTGCCACACTAAGCAACGGGGCTTGTGTCGTGGACACCAGATAGTTGATACACTACGGGATAAGATGAATAATATCGTAATCCAATACATTTTACTACTTATTAACAAGTCGCTCTGTCTATGTTATACGCCCGCTTGTCTGGTAGCATTCGAGTGTCAAAATCGAAAATGTTCGGGATCATGACGTATATATGTATGTATGAATCTTTTGTGATTCTTTGGTTTTAAACTACGACAGTATTTACCTACTCTATAAGTTAAGTCATACCTCGTATGCAATTCCTCGGCCTCAAGTCTGCTATTACAATAGTGTCAGAATAGTCGATCATTGATTTCTTAATGGTCAAGTTCTGACAAGTTTGGTAATCTACTAATATAATGGCGTAATTATGACTTTCAATGGTCAGCCACTGACACAGTGACACTCCATTAAAAGAAATGTCATAGAATGCGAATCTCGTACATATTGATAAATGTTTAAAAATTCATTATAAATGAAATCTGGCATGAATACATGTTCGCATTTCGTAGTACCTGATTTCGAAAACCCCCTTGCTCCTGCACGACTGCCCTTCGTAACTTGCTAGATAGTCCTACTGAATACAGCTACTCTGTGGCTCACTTTAGACCGATCTATGCACAGACTACAGTGTGTCAACAATAATGAACAGTTTCAAATATAATGGACTGTCAGGATACTGAATTATTGCTAATTCGATGAGGATGTACGCTTGATTACAGGCCCGTGTATTAGCTTACGTCGGAGAATTATTCTCGAGACAGGTACGGGTAAAACAATTACTATACCACGTCCTTATTTTAAGTAAATTAGTAAAATGGTTTTTCTTCTTTTTTGACAGACCTTCCAAAAGCGTTCCAATTTGCGTTATTGAGTAAAGTTCGTGAACTGGGGAAACGCTAGAAAAAATAACGCTAGCCCTTTGCCACTTCCTAGTATTTTACTGTGTCACTGCGACGGATGGAAATATACAAAAATAAACTCCAAGAAGCTCTAATAAAAAATACAACATAACTATTTATATTTTATAAATCTTGTATAATAATTTTAGCTTTAAGTACGTAGATATAAAAACATCACAAATATTATTTCTTTTTTCGTAAACTAACAATGGGTCTGTTTTTGTTACAGGGTGTGCATTTTTAACATACTTTAATCCGGAGAGCGCGTCCAGCGCTCAAACGGCTCTACATGAGAAACGGACACTACCAGGGGTAAGTCATAGTATATTTTTATAATACTTTATAAACGCACTATTGTTTTATCATAGGATTAGCAGGAAAACCTATTTTATCTGGCCATCATCTATTATAAGGAACAGTCTAATAAAGACGGAAACAGCTGGGCATAATAACCCAGTTTATTTCTTAGTGTTTGTGACAAATAATTTATTAAAATATATTATGTATATGACAGGCATGTGAGCGCTTACATTTTGTGTCTGATTTATTATTCATGTGTAGTATTAACTATCCCTTCTGAGAAATATTGGGTGAATTTTACTTACTAATGTTATTTACGTTGTGTAATTCTACGGTAGTTGAACTGTTAATCGAAAGATTTCCCACTTAAACACTAATTAATTGAGTATTGGTTACAGCCCATACAAGTATATTTATTTTATTTCTCCAATCTTGTCAACACCCGTGTATGACTGGTATAAAATACCTAGAGCTTTGAGTTAATCTTTGTATATTTTATAAATTGAAAATAAATAAATTAACTCACATTCATGTTGACCTTTTAAAAGACAAAAAATAAATAAAAGCTGTCGACCTACATGAATTATTTAATAGCTATAAATGATGGAGACGTCTATACGAGTTTCCAACTGCTGTAACAAAATATAAATGTCACACAATAATATAGCCCATAATTTAGGCGCGTACAAACTTACTTTTATAAAACCGAAAACCTAGATGAAATTATATGAATCACACAAAAGCTAAGTTTATCTCTATCTATACGAATTTTAAATTGCCTCGTAGGTTTAGTGGTGGCAAGTGCGTCACTGCTGAGCATGAAGTCCTGGGTTCGATTTCTTTTTATTAAATGGGACCTAAACATAAATGGCGAAATGTGGGTGTATTATTAGGTACACCTCTGCCTAACCCCTTTGGGAAAAACCGACATGATGTTATGTGACTTTCAAACTAACACAATTTGAAAAAAAAACGGCCAAGTGCGAATCGGACTCGCCCATGAAGGGTTTCGTAGCAGCAAGTAACACAATATAAAAGTTCTTGTAGCTCGTTGTTTATTTTTATATTTGAGTTGATTGAATGAAAGGTAAATTGCGGTTTACGATTTATGACGTACTATAAAAACTACTTACTAGATCTCGTTCAAACCAATTTTCGGTGGAAGTTTACATGGCAATGTACACATCATGTATTTTTTTAGTTTTATCATTCTCTTATTTTAGAAGTTACAGGGGGGGTCACACATTTTACCCCTTTGGAAGTGTCTCTCGTGCAGTCTATTCCGTTTAGAAAAAAATAGATACCCCACACGTATAGGTTTGATAAAAAAAAATGAGTTTCAGTTCTAAGTATGGGGAACCCCCAAAATTAACTGTTTTTTTTTTATATTTTTGTGTGAAAATCTTAATACGGTTCACAGAATACATCTACTTACCAAACATCATAGTTCTTATAGTTTCGAAAAAAAGTGGCTGTGACATACGGACGGACAGACAGACAGGCAGACATGGCGAATCCATATGGGTTCCGTTTTTAGGGTTCCGTAGCCAAATGGCAAAAAACGGAACCCTTATAGTTTCGCCATGTCTGTCTGTCTGTCTGTCTGTCTGTCTGTCTGTCTGTCTGTCCGCGGATAATCTCAGTGACCGTTAGCACCAGAAAGCTGAAATTTGGTACCAATATGTATATCAATCATGCCGACAAAGTGCAAAAATAAAAATTTAAAAAAACATTTTTATTAGGGTACCTCCCCCAGACGTAAAGTGGGGAGCGATTTTTTTTTTAATTTTGACCCTGACGTGTGATATATTGTTGGATAGGTATTTAAAAATGAATAGGGGTTTTCTAAAATCATTTTTTGATAATATTAATATTTTAGGAAATAATCGCTCCGAAAGTCAAAAACAATGTGTCCCCCCCCTCTAACTTTTGAACCATAAGTTTAAAAAATATGAAAAAAATCACAGAAGTAGACCTTTATATGAACTTTCTAGGAAAATTATTTTCAACTTGATGAGTTGAATAGTTTTTGAGTTATATAGCACTTTTTCAAAAAAACGCAAATGATAACTTTGTTTTTCATACAAATACTATGAAAAACAAAGTTATTTTTGCTGACGAAAATTGTTGGTATTTTTAATGGTCTGGGAAGCTACGGAACCCTACAGTGAGCGTGGCCCGACACGCTCTTGGCCGGTTTTATTTGCCATTTGGCTACGGAACCCTAAAAAGAAAGAAAGAAAATACATTTATTTGGCACACGCCACAAGTGCACACAGTATAAAAATAATAATAAAAGAAAACCAAAAAAACAAAAAAACTTAAATCTAAACAAAAAAAAATATGACACTGTGCCATAAGAATTTTTGAAACTTATGTCATCAAAATAGCCCAGCGCTATCAGACTATATTTACCTCATGTTTTATGTTTATAAAATCTTTCTAAGATATCATACTTTTAACCTGATCCTTCATTTCTATTAGACCAAACAACAAAGGTATAATATTCAAATTGAAGCAAAAGCAATGGTTCCGAGTTATATTTAAAGCCGAGATGTTAAATTAACCGCTGTTCTGTATTCAGCCTTCGTCTAAGTTAATTTTATTTAAGGGAATAAATTGTATTATGTATAATGAGTTTAGTATAAACGTGAGTTAGGTCAAATTACTCAAGTTTTGTAATTAAAACGGATACCCTGCAATAAACAGTTGGGGTATTTAGTAGTTATTATGGTAACACTTAAATCCTGGACGTATAATATCAGCCACTCGGGTCGATCTTTAGGTTAAGCCATGCTTGCCTAGGTTGGTCTGTGGATGGGTGACCACCCTTACATACCGAGTTTCCTCCCTGCCTGGGAAAGCACGTTAAGCCGTTGGTCCCGGCTGTCATTTGTCCATCTTTGACAGTCGTTACAGGTAGTCAGTGGCCCCAAAAGTCTGACACCAGTTTTACCAAGTGGTATTGTATTTCCCAGTATTAACTGGGTTGTGGAGGTCAGATAGGTAGTCGCTCCATGTAAAATACTGGTATTCAGCTGCATCCGGTTAGACTGGAAGCCGACCCCAACATAGTTGGGAAAAGTCTAGCCAGATGATGACTTAAATCCTGGACGTAGGTTACACTTACTCACGCACACAGTATTTTATTAACTGTGTACTAACTATGTCCATGCATGTATGTCAACATTCACCTAAACCTATCCCAATTTATTTGGCGTCGACGTAGCATGTCTTTTTTTCCATACTTCTATGTTACTCGTCACCTTCTAAGATCTCCTTTCTTGCCTTATTATTATCATCCTTCAGACAGTCCATACATCGTTTTGTGGGGCTTCCTCTACTCTTATATTCATACATGTAAGTATAGAATATAATCCCCAAAATACACTCTTGGACTTTTTGAATGCGTTATGCGCTTATTATTACTTCTTCGTTCTGTTTCTGCCGACCGTTAGCAGTTAAAATAGTTACTTACACATATTCATTCATTATAAAGCGTGTAAAACACGCTGTTCATGTTCTCCCCATCATTGCGATCATTTTTTTGTTCTACACCATACCTGGGAACCTTCTAGTTACGGAGATATGGGGGGTCGAAGTTGAACTTTTTGACAAGTTTTTTTTTATAAAAGTTATTATTGCAAGATTTTGACTTTTAACACCTCCACGACCCCCGTACTATTCAATCCATCCATCAGCACAATGTTTTAGTGCGTTACATTGAGTTCCACAAAACATGATTTTTCACCCCAAAAAAAAAGTTGTTTCCCAGCAATAATTTTTGCGTAAACTTAGTTTGATATACGTACAGAATGCTTGGTTCACGGCTTTGTGATGAGGTGGTTTACACCTGTATGTATTGAACGCGATCAGCAAAAATCCCGTGTTAGAGCTGTCAGCGTCAATATTCCAGCATTGATATCACTGACAGCTTTTGAAAGCGATTTAGATGATCTGATCGCGTTCAACTATAAAATTTGTCTGTAGTGACTGTTGGTGCAAAACTGGCGTTATTGTTGATATCGCTAAGTTTATCGAATTTATACAATACATCGATACAAAAAGGCACCAAGTAACTTTTTTTATCACTTAATTTGTGTTTCCCTCCAAACCTCTGTGTTTAGTGTAAAGGAATTTACGTTAAAAAAACTGTGAGCAAAGCCTTACTAATACATTTTCAGAATAACCTGCTAACGCCTCCAAATATCCCATCCACAACCGATAGATACCCTATTTTCCTTAACCCTAAAATATGCGCGTTATAAAAAGGTGGCAGGGTACACATGTGGTCTACCCGACCCGGGTCGCAGCGAGATGTTAATATCACACCTACCCTCGCTATGACGTAAAACCTTTATGATATTATGCATGCACAATTTCGACAGGTTGTCATGTTAATGGATTAAAAAAATATGAAAAATAGATGTTGAAAAAATTTACTTTAGCCTGTAGGTTGGTCTTTTATGAGCTGAGGTCGAGCGGACAAAATATAAAGACAATTTGATCAATTTTATTGATGGTATTAGCGAGTTTCTGATTTCTCTAGATAACTGTTTGTAGGCTCAATTGACATTATATTTAATAGGGAATATGATGATGAGACAAAAATACAAGATGTAATACTAGCGAGGTCTCACTCGTTGGTGTATCCATTCCCAAGTCGGGCCAAGTGATATTGAGCTTTTACTTTAGGAATATCTCAGCAGCAACCCGGAATCTCGGATTTAAGTCCGGTTGATGGCAATGGGCTGTCCCCCTATTACATGGGACTTACCATAACTAGCGGGAAGTGGGTGGGGGTACCCATTCGCGATAACCCTAATTCTTATGTTCATAACATCAATTGTTTTAACCGAGACAAAAATTTGAAAGAGGTAAAGGTATGTAACAAACCCCTTGTGACGAGGTTTCATGAAACAATCTTAATATAACTATGAAAATCTTAGGTGTTTTGTCGAAAATGCTAATTAACGGTTAATTCTATTGTACGTTATGACGTGCTTTTGTGCTTTTAGCCAACAATGCGCCGCTGAACCTTTGTGCTGGCTTGTGACGTGAAGCACAACCGTTTTGATACGAACTTTGAACGCGTGAAGTGCACTTCAGAATAGACGATATTTAGATATTTATGGAGTAGAGAGCAGTGGCGAAGGTTGCATACAACACGATTCCCACCGGATTCCCCTTGAAAAATGGCCCCGTGAGTATTCTACAGATAAACTATAATAAGGGATATAATCACATTAAAGATATGTACTCTGGCCTTCCTCTTAGAAAAATTAACCCTTCGCTACTGGTAGAGAGTAGGGGTTTTTTGGAACTATTCATTGGCTTTGGTTAAGAATAATCTATAATATTGTAAATACACATGTTTCTTAAATAGTCGCAGTCGTTTATGGTGAACGAATGATTTTTCACTACAAATTTAGCAAGTACCTACCAAATTCCATCGAAAAGCCTTCAACAATGGCCACCAACTAATTCGTTGTTCACTACTTTTGTAGTTCAGATTAAGTTTGAGTTTAAATAAATTATGAATTAACAAAGGGCGGTCTTATTCCACAGGGTAATCTCTTCCAGGCAACCTTCATAACCAACCAACGTAGAACGTAGACACAGACGAATATTCATAATCGGCTAGACGATCAAGATTCAACATTATTTTATGATTACCACACATCATTCCACTCACACGCTCGTGAACAATCCTCATAAACCGAGACGAAACGCAAACGATACGAGAACGTAACGTATTTTAATTTTTGATCTCATCCCTAATCTTTCCATAAAGCCATACTCCTGAGTTCTGAGCGTCCTCTCTGAATATAAATTGTGTCATTTTAGCGAAACCGTAATGGAAAAGCAGATTAAATAATTCAAGCGTAAGAAATTTTGAGCCCATAACAGCATTCATAAATAATGAGGTTAACACATCGGGCGCGTGCGGCCGTTTTCGCATTATGCCGCGTAGTCTAAGTATGTTGGGATCCCCGGCGATGCTCACGAATTTTTATAAAGAAAAAATTGGCTGCGTATTTCGGAGTATGAGGAAGTAATGGTGATTGTAACAAGGGGTATGGTGCTCTTGTTCTGAATGCTTTTGAAAAAAAGAATACCTACTATTGAACCGCGCCGTCAGATCTCTGAAATGTTTCTTTATCCTCTTCATAGAGACAAGTTTTTCGACTCTAACTAACCTCTTTAATACGTTTCACTTTAACATTACCAGGTCAAATTTGTCAAATTGTTTTTCAGTCCTCGCTTCAGTCATCAAAGACCTCATCAAAACCTGCACTACAGAATATTAGAAGCAGTTCACACTTAATGCAAAATGGTCCAAGTAAGACGTGCTTATTGCGCGGTACAATTTTGGCATTCCTTTTATAGGCGGTGTAATTACGTGGTTTCACACAGTTGCATCTACATTACATTTTCTTTTATTTAAATGTTTTGCTGTAGTTACGTTGCATTATTTTTATCTTTTTTATGTTGCCAGTAATGGGCAACGGTCTCCTTTGTAGACTTCAACTTTTTCTTATGTACAGTTTCTCCAGTCAATCTAGAAACGCACCTACGTCATCACACCAAAGCAATTTTGTTCATTTTTAGAAACATCGAATGATAAATGGGATTTCTTGATCTTGAAATCGCTTAGTGTAAATTACTCATCGATCCTTTTCATATACTTAAAATTATAATCTACTTCTACAGCGTTTTTAAAGTTGCTTTAGCATTTTTTTTTTTAATATTCACATATTTTTATATTATTTGTTAAGGACAGACCTACCTACATACAATCAGAAATAGTTTTTAGTCTATTCATTGTTATGCGCCTCCCAGAAAGGACAGACACGCATCCATTCCCGTATTACTGTATATCTTTTGTCGTAAAATATTCCCTATACCCAAAAGTAGGTAGAAATAAATCGTTGAGATAAAATTTTACCGCACCCAATGATTTATGGAGAAAATTTCGGGATGAACATTTTTTGTTTAACTTTTCCCGTCTGTTCATAATATGGACACGAACACGATGTGCTGTGTATCTTTTGTGGTTTTAAAATATATTTTCGATATATCTTTTGGGAAAGGTACCCACAGTTTATTCAAATTTAAGATTTATATAAGGTGACTGGCAATTTAGTGTACGCGAAAAAGATATCAGCTGTTACTGAACAGCTGATATCTTTTTTGATGTACTGACATCAGGCGCGGTTTCATGTTTAGTCCCATATTAAAAGTTGTTTTTATCATTAGCACAATCACGTGTTTAAGTTTCGTACATTATTACCAGTCACCCTAAATTGGTAAAGTACAATTACCTAATTTACACATTTTAAATGAGTAATAATCAACTTTGCGGGAGTGTTTATTCAATTGATTTGAGTATGACTAGTGAAGATTTCAAAAACCCATATTTTATTTAGTTATAGCGCAAACTGAGCTCTAAGTGTACTGTGCAGGCGTAAAAGTTGATTTCCCAAACACACTCTTGTTTGGAAACTAATCCAATAATTATAATTTTATTGTATAAATAAGTTTTGTTAGATGACTATTCTGAAAAGTATTTGTAAGATGAAGCGACTAAAAACATTTTTAACATTTCATAGAAAATAATTTATGACCCTATTAAAATTCGACAATACTTAGTTAACGACCGGAAAAGCTTTTGAAGTCGAGTTACAATTCATGCAACACATTAAACACACGTAAAATTATTTCGTAGTTCTAAAGAATTGTGCGTTTTCTCCTAACTTAACTATGTTTTATCATTGACATGTTTTTACATGCATAGAACATTTTAATTGAAAACAGATAAGTAAACGTTATTTTACCCTAACATCTGGCTAACCTTTTCCCAAAGGTTGGTTCGGGCGTCTCCTTTTCTAATCGAATACAGTTGAATACCAGTATTTACACCCAATTTTACACCATTAACCTATTGGAAAACCAAATAAACACTTACTTTACTCTAAAAATGTTTATATAAATAGGAGTTAAATAAAAATGTGATCACGTGACCGTTATCTAGACAAAAATCCCGAAACGGGAATCGACCCGCGATCCCAAAACTGGACGCTCCTCGACCATTCCCGCCGTCATTTATTTATACTTTCTTCGGGGTTTCCGCAAAAATAGCCCACAATTTATAGTTATTAGTTCTCATTAGCTAAATTGGGAACTCTGGGGCTAAATATATCATTAGCTGTAGTCGTGTTTATCTATTTAAAATAGAAGAAACGACATGTATAACGTGCTGATTGAGAATAAAAGGGATTATAGGTTTAAATATATTATAAACGGGGTTTGAAATGGAACATGTAATAAAAACAAACATAAAATGTATCCAATGGGGTCATTAACATTGGCTGTTGAGATAGACCAAGACAATTTATTGGCTATCTTTACACTATTAGAACATCATATGTCGGTTATTTAACTCTGTCAATAGAGTTCAGTTGCTGGCCTAATCCGGTGTCTCGCGACGTCGTCGGTTGATTGTGCCATGCGAACTCAGTCACTTTACAATTGTATTATTAATATAGCTAGCCCATTTTGCCCCATTGTTGGGCAAAGGTTTCCCTCCATTCTTACCAACGCTCACGATTCTATGCTACTTCTTCCCAATTCTCAAGGAAGACATTCGTTCACAATCGTACCTTCTTATTTCTGTTAATTCGCTTGGCTGCTCTTTGCTTTAGTCTAATTTGGTGATCTCATTACTCTTAGATTTCATACAGTATAATTCCATTTCACAATCGCAAACCAATACATATTTTTCTCCCACTAACCAAACTTCGATCAGTCGCAACCGCACAACCTATTTTACCATCGTATAGAAAATGCCGTAAAAGTATAATATTTTCATAGGTAAATTTAAGTCAGCAGCTCGAAGCCATCTCTGAGGGATTGACTCGGGAACATAGGCAAGCACACACATGCTATTTGCGTACGTGGAGTTTTGTAAAATCATACAAATGTTATGTAGGTACGTGGTTAGTTTTGTAATGTCTATTTGTGTTGTAGAAGATTATAGAAAGATTTTGATGGATTAATAAAAGGCCATATTTACTTGTTTATTAAAAAAAAGTTTCTTTAGTCAGCAGTACCTACTTAGGCAATCGAATTCTGCTCGGATGAAAATAGGAAAAAACCTCTTTTTTTATAAAATTAGACCTTCCTATATCGATTTTGTATGTCATCGGAACGTCAAATATCCTTGGAGCACTGCTGCGCAACCATAACAACATTCTTATCAATGGTTATTAAAATGTGTCTCCAAATAATAGAAAAATTAGCACAAGAGATCGTACAATCAGCCGCTTGTTTATCCAAAATAAAAATAACAGGCTAAAAAATATCGTCTTTACAGGAACCACAACGAATCTAACCAATTCTTCACTTTCACCATATCAAACAATCTGTAGCCTATAAATAACGGCTTCTATTTCAGTATTATGAAAAACTTTCTTTAATATTCATTCGCCACCATAAGTCATCAGAATTGAACTCAAAGGACTGCTACAAATAGAGCTCTGTCTAAAAACGTAATAGATCATACAAACATGTAAAAATAGAGGTTTGAATAAAAAACAAACACAGTAATATGGAGGTAAATGGTCCTTTCCTTCTAGAACCAGTTACAAAAAAAATGCCAATAAGCTTTTTGGTGGCTATGCCAATTCAATATTTACCTACCTTAGATTTTAGACGACTCGAATGGCGTAGTGGTAGTGAGGCTGCCTTACGTTCATAGGGTCCTGGGTTCGAATCCCGGTAGGAGCAAATGTTTGTGTGATGAGCATGGACATTTGTTTCCGAGTCATGGATGTTTATATGTATAATAAGTATGTATTTACAAACAAAAAAAGTATATATGTAGTATATCAACTATCTGGTGTCCACGACACAAGCCTTGCTTAGTGTGGCACTAGATGGCGCTGTGTGTTAATGTCCAGTGATATTTATTTATTTACTTTTTCATCAACCGATAACGCTAATTAAATATCACATTGTCTTAGCCCTCTACTACATCATAACAACCGCTCGGGTGAATCTTCAGGTTAAGCCGCGCTTGCTTAGGTTGGTCTGTGGATGGGAGAGCCTACTACGTACCTATTAAATATCGAGTTTTCTTCATGCCTCGGAAAACACGTTAAGCCACACACTTAACACACGTTGGTCTTATCGGCAATTTTTTTTTTTTTGTGTAGGGCATCTCGCAGTTCAGTCTTAGAAGACTGGCTTCTGCTTAACCGGGCAAGTCCTGTGGATGCCTTGAATTTAAGGCCTCCAGCCAGGGCAAAAATGACTATAAACTAAGCGACAGCACTCTAAGGGCACCCCCTGTGGGGTACGGACCTCGGCTTAGGGCGTCGCTGGGGGCAGCAAAGGGACAGGCTGGATCTGAGTGTCATTATTTAGGGACTGTTTTATTACTACAGGCTCAGCATCGCGGGCTGGCTCGAGCAAGGGTCGTGATCGGATCGTATAAATAAATAAAATAATAAATACCGCTGGACATTAAGGCGCTGAGACGAGCTAAATTAGCAACTCTATTTGTGGTGGTTCAAACTTCGTTTGAAATGCTGTTAGAATAAAGTTCTGATCAGCTTGCACTACAAAGTGGTTGTTACGTCAGTCACTGCGGGCCAAATAGCGCGAAATGAGTGGTTTCGATCGATTTACAAAAAAACTATTGATTGGATTAAAAAACTAAAACAGCATCATGCTAATATATTGCTTGTAGAATTATTTGCCAAACAATCAGAATGATCGCATGCATATTAGTATGTTTTTTATTGTTTGAAAGATATTTTTAGAGGGAAGTTCGTGATTTCTTTTTATCGAGCCAAATTAATTGCATTATTTTTTCAAAACAATATCATGCTAGCATATATCCTGAAGAATATCATATATTTTTCTGGTCTTGTTTATAGCAGTGAATCATATACTTTTAGTAATTATAAAACTCGCGTTTAGCTCGTGTAATCGCCTTAATTAACACACAGCGCCATCTAGTGCCACACTAAGCAAGGCTTGTGTCGTGGACACCAGGTAGTTGATATACTACATACAGGGTGAATTTGAATAAATGCGACAAAATGAAATGGGAGCTTCAGTTACAGTAACATAGTCGTTATAAACTGTTTTTTCTACTATCTAAATCGTTAAAAAAAATTACGCGATTATCGTTTTCAAAAGGTCCATTGATGTTATTATCTTTATTTAAGTACGAATTATCAGTATTCCCGTTCATAGCGGTCATTTACCTAATTTAGCCTAGTTTCTAATGTAAGTATCGCGCGACGTTGCTAAACCTCGCATGTGCAATATCCCTTCCCGGCGACCGCGCGCCGCCCACTACCCTTCCTTCGTTCATTACAATTTTACATTTGATATTTTATACATTTTCTTGACAACACGTATTATTGTATATTTAAATTTGTCGCATCTATTCAATTTCACCCTGTATATACTTTTTTGTTTGTAAATAAATACTTATTATACATAAAAACATCCATGACTCGGAAACAAATGTCCATGCTCATCACACAAACATTTGCTCCTACCGGGATTCGAACCCAGGACCCTAAGAACGTAAGGCAGCCTCACCACCACTACGCCATTCGGGTTGTTTATAGATCTTTGCCAGTCGTTACTGGTAGTCAGTAGCCTGAAAGTCTGAAAACCAGTATTACCATAGGGATTTCGTAATACATATTTCTAACTGGTTTGTGGAGGTCAGATAGACAGTCGCTCCATGTAAAACCCTTATAGTTTCGCCATGTCTGTCTGTCCGTCCGTCCTCGCTTAATCTCTGTGACCGTCAGCACTAGAAAGCTAAAATTTGGTACCAATATGTGTATCAATCACACCGACAAAGTGGTAAAATAAAAATTGGAAAAAAATGTTTTATTAAGGTAGCCCCCCTATATGTAAAGTGGGAAGTGATTTTTTTTTTAATTTCAACCCTAACGTGTGATATATTGTTGGAAAGGTATTTAAAAATGAATAGGGGTTTACTTATATCATTTTTTGATAATTATGTCAATAATTTCGGAAATAAATGCTCCAAAAGTAAAGAACAATGTGTCCCCCCCCCCCCCCTCTAACTTTTGAACCATAAGTTTAGAAAATATCAAAAAAATCAGAAAAGTAGAACTTTATAAAGACTTTCTAGGAAAATTATTTTGAACTTAGATGGAAACAAGTTTTTGTACAAAAAAGACAAAAAGTTGTACAAAATAATGTCTGTACTAAGTTTGTAGTATAATCGTATTGCAAGCATTTTTTTTAACTTCGTTTACCTATTTGATTATCCTGAACGTATCTTTTTTCAAACAAAAAAATAATTATTAAAATCGGATTGGATTGAACACTATTGTGACGGACGGGAAACACTGAGCGTGGCCCGACACGCTCTTGGCCGGTTTTCAAATAATCATGCCTCCCTCTCCTATTACTTTCGTCTCTTCAATAAAAAATCGGACAGATTTATTATATTTTTCCTCAACATAGCTTCCATTTTCAATCTTTTATATTAAACAGCACAAAAAATACTAACATAAACCACAAACGGCCATCAAAGAATTCCGCAAAATAACGACACGGCCTAACAATAAAATTTTCACTTACAAAGCTTAATATTCGTGCTTATTTCACTCGTAAACCGTCAAATAAAAAGCAACAATATTCACACCAAAGAGCTGTATGAATTACTGCTGTTTAAAAATGTTGTTGAATTCAATCCTTGTAATAGTGTGAGGAGTTTTTGAGTGATATTTCTCACGCTATGTTTAGTTCAGTTGAGCTTCATATAACTTAGTATAAATGAGAGCTAGCTTCTCGTGGATGGTATTATGATACCATTTTTGACGGCACGGTTGATGCAGTGGCTGAGGTATTGACTGCTTGGCTGCGTGTTGCGGTTTTGATTACCACACGGAACAAACATATTATTATTATATGTAAGACCTTTTTTTTCACGGATGGGAAATCATCAATTAACTTCTCCCACTCCAGGCGGAGCGGGAGGGAGTGACTAAAACCCATCCATGTTCCTTCCTAGCCCTTTATCTTCCAGGGCCGCGGTATCTCTTTCGAACAGTCCCGCAGCCCCGGCAGGCATGTATGTAAGACCTACAGATAGTGGTCCCGTGTGTGCCTGTTTGTATAATTATGTGAGGATAAAATCTTTGAAACTGACCTACGATGTAGGAAAGAATCCTGGTGAGGGGCAACGTTCAAAAAAAAAAGGATATCCGAAGAAGTATAGACGTCTTTTGGTAGAAATAAGACGATGATGTCGATACGAAGAAACAAGAATTATAAATAAAACCACCATGGTTTCTGGTTCTTCAAATTACCCGTTTAGAACTTCCTTCTATTTATTTTGTATATGAAAATGTATGCAGGTCATTGCAGTTGCTCTAGCACGTGCGCGCGGTATAACCGTAACATAAATAACTAGATTTTTTTAAATAAAATGAAATCATTTTACAGTAGGTAATATTTTTTTTAAATTTATTAATATCCATGGATGATACAAATCGTACTTGGAGCAAACAATTTAGCTATAAGATAATAATTGCTTTTTAGAATCGAAAGTCGTTACCAAACAATGAAATTATTGTTTTATGCTTTTCTTGAATCACTATGACAAAATCTTGGAAACCCAAAAACATTATTAGGTACACACTTTAAGAGGGAGAAGTAACAAAATCTGCCTAACATTTTAACAAAACAAGAACAAAATTCCAAGCCGCTAACGCTATTTCTCACCACAATAACACAGAAACACGTAATATCCTTGTTTAAAAACCGCTTTAAGAATTCAATTCAGTTTCTACGCACTTGGCACGGAATGGCTGCGAATTGAAAAATATAAAATGATAACTACAATGGTTTTATTTGACTATATTTCACTTAAACACTGGAATGGGTCCAGTTGTAACTGCAACAGGTCATGCGTGCTACTGGATTTAGGAAACAATGAAGGTGGTATTTTGGGTTAATAGTTCATTGGACTGCCTAAATTTGAGTAGAGGATGACCAAAGAAACGATGAATGGACTGTGTTAAGAATTATATGGCAAGAAAAGAAGTGTCTGATGAGATTACGAGCAATAGAAGAAGAAGACTTTCTGCGCCGACCCAAATAATAAATTAATATAAAGGCAAAGGAATAATGATGATGAGTTTATTGAACTGCCTCGTGATAGGTCCTGGGTTTCGATTCTCAGATCAGGGTGATCAAGTCTTATGTACAATTTTTGTTTCAAGTATGTCACGGTGTTACTATACTTATTTCGTAAATATGTTTTTCTTTTTTTTATATTGGTACCTGGTTTTTTATTAGTGAACTGTACCATTTAATTGTACTACTGTGTGTTGTGCTATGCCTTTTGTGTGCACTAAATAAATGATTTATCTATCTATCTATCAAACATATAATAAATAAATAAAATAATGGCGGGACGCCTTGGATGGCTTTCTCGTTAATTGGCGAGAAGAGACGCAACACCGAGAAAAGTGGAAGGAATGAGGGGAGGCCTTTGCCCAGGAGTGGGACAGCTCAGGCTAATCTATATACATATAATAAAAGAGTAAAAAAACTGTGTCTGTACATTGAATATATTAAAAAAAAAATAATTGAGGGGGGTTTAGAAACAGTAATAGAGCCCGAATCCAAAAAAAAAAGTCTGTCTGTTTGTCTGTTTATCTGTTTGTCTGTTTGTTTGTACACGCTAATCTTCGGAACTACTGGACGGATTTGAATGATTATTTTTTTGTTGTATAGATATTAAGTCTGTGCAACATATAGGCTATAATTTATCTTCGAAACTGGAACACCTGATGCAGAACCGCAACAGACCAGCTAAACTATAAGAGATACAAAAATGACACCATAGCAAAACTTGTTCCACGTGATGAGCATTTTCTGCTGAGAGAATAAATTTGAAGATCTGGAACACCTGATGTGGAACTCCAAGAGCCCAGCTACACTGTAACACATATAGGAATGACGTCTTAGCAAAAATAGTTCAATCTGATGAGCACTCTCTGTTGACTCATAAAAATCGAAGATCTGGGACACCTGTTGTGGAACTCCAGTAGCCCAGCTGCACCATAACACATATGGGAATAATGTCTTAGCAGAAGTTGTTCAATTTGATGAGCACTCTCTGTTGACTTATAAAAATCGAAGATCTGGGACACCTGTTGTGGAACTCCAATAGCCCAGCTACACCATAACACATAAGTATAGGAATGACGTCTTAGCAAAAGTTGTTCGGTCTGATGGGCACTTCCTCTTGACTTATAAAAAATCGAAGATCAGAAACATCTGATGTGAAAATTATTGCAAAGCAATCACTAATTTCACTGTAATCTGGGAGTACATCCACGCAGTGAAGGCGGTTACAGCTTAGGATTGATTTTCGATGAAGATGGTATATCATTGAAAATTTGACTCTACTGGCCAAAACTCCCATTTATTATTTTATTTTATCGAATTAATATGTCTTCGGGCTTATGTTATTTCAGTGTTTAATTTCCTTTTCCATGTATCTTCGTGACTCGGGAGCCTACCCGGTAACGCAGGGTAGCAGTCACTTAGATTTTAATTGATCAGGTATCTTCACAACAAAACTATAACCATGTCTAGAAAGAGGTCAAATCTTTCAGATATCATCTGAAGAATTGGATGTGTCTCAAGATATAGCCTTAGGTCATGGCGACCTTCCTTGGATTGATAAGGAACGGAGTGCATTTACGTATACTCCTATGATTGAATACGCCACATATTCCGCCATCGGAGGTATGGTTCAAAATTGTACTTTTTGTGAAGCTGTTAAATGGCAAAAAGAAACAAACGGTATGTGTTGCCCAGGTGGGAAAGATCCGTTATTTTCCCATCCCCGGGCTCTTAGAATTCCACATCAGACGTTTCAGATCTTCGATTTTGACGACCCCGTTGTCGCTGACATAAGCAACAGGATCCGCGTACGAAGTCGCGGGCAGAAGCTAGTAACAAATAAAATAAATAATAATATTGAAGTTGTGAACAAATATTTATAATAGCCCTCCTCCTAATTTTTTATTTTTATGTTGTTATGCCCGACAGGGCCCACAATGCTCCAAAACTATTGTATGTATCTTTATGTACCTACCACCTAAGTTCACATTGTGGAATGCAATAAACGTATTGAGTATTGAAAAAAAAACTATCTATCTTATGTGTTTTCCCATAAGGAATTTCTCAGCAGCAACCATGGAAACCGGATTTGTGCTTGGAGATGAGACTTCTCGCCCACAAGAAAGTATACCTGAGCTTTACACCAGAAATAATAATGCAACAATATTGTTGCATTATTATTATATTTCTTTATAACTAAATACAAAAGTGCTTTGTTCGAATTAGGATGAGAAATAGCACTTTTTATAGTCAAAATTACAAAAGATACTCTGCCGCGCCATTCGCCACTTCCTGATATTCCAGCTGGGTAGAAAAATCGAGCTGACCAGCAGTGTCTGTTAGTATTCATATTATAATTGTCTTGATTGATTTTCTCTTCATATTAACAGTGGTAGCAACATTCACAAAGGTAAACGATAACACTACAATAACTCATTAACACACTACTAAGACACTATCATTCACTCAACCCACTAAAATCCAAACGGATGCAACAAATTACCTCTTCGTAGTAAAATTAAATGATTAGGGCATACGATATCGACACGGAACATTTCCTTAATGAGTGTATAAATACTTGCCGTTTGTATCCACGTGTTTGGAGCGGATGTCGCACGTTTACGTTCATGTTTAGCACGTGTGAGTTAAAAGATAGCATCTGTGAAACGAAAGATAAGATTTTCACACTATCTTTTTAAGAAAACATTTTTGTTTCATTTACTTTTAAGTGGTAGTGTGTATGTTCCAACTATACTTATTATTTGAAAAATATTCCGATATGTAGTCGTGTTTGCATTCATGGATCTTTTGTAACGAGGCGAAAATCGAAACTAACTTTTAAAATTTCATATTTACATTACACACACACACACACTCATTATTACATTTTGTCACATTATTTTCATGTTTTTAGTTGGAAGACTCTTTTCTCAAACCCTTTTCACGTCTCAGTGAGATTAGTGTGTTGATTTCCACCCTATCCTTATTACTATCAACATTATTTCAAGCACAAAAAAATCTAGAAAATATTTCGCAGCATCTTGCTTCACAACTGCCAAACCACTTCCTATACAGACCGTTACACACTCCCGATTAAAGACAGCGATTATAAAATCGCACATCCACAATTTCCTAAGCCGCCGCGTGGTCGGAGGATGCGTTGCCAGACCGCATACAGCGATCACGGTGCAATAAATTGCCACGATGCGGTATGTAGCGTCGGCTTAGCGGGGCGTTTTATATTGCGAATGTCTTGCTTGTTGCATAGGCGTTATGTGTTCGGAGTTTGCAGAAGGCCTATCCGAAGTTTTATTTCAGCTTTCAAAAATAAATCATCATCGTCTGCCAAACTTTTTCCAACTATTTTGGAGTCAGGTTTGTCTTCATCATCATCATCATCAGCGTATAATGTTCCCACTGCTGGGACACGGCCTCCTCTCAATGAGGTTTGTCTTACCGAATAAAAATTTCAAAACAAGATCAGGAATTTGTTTTCGTATTTAGAGGGTGGCTTTCAGTCTTTTTGGGGTGGTTATGCATTTATTGTGGCTGTGAAATGTCTTGTGCGAAAGTATGTTGTGAGTAATCGTTTGAGCCCGGAGCTGTGGGCCTGTTCGAAAGAGATACCGCGGCCCCGGAACATAAAAGGCGAGGAAGGAACATGGATGGGTTTTAGTCAGTAAAAGTCTGACACTCCCTCCCGCTCCGCCCAGAGTGGCAGAAGTCATTTGATGATTTCCCATCCGAAAAAAAAAGGGTGGCTTTTTCAGTCTTTTAATTTGGGAACTAAACAAAATTATGTGCATTCGTGTCGTCTTGAACAAAACAAAGATACTTCACTATAGTAGCGACCCTTCAGCTTTAATTTAGGCTTACTTTCTCATTTATTTAAAAACTGTAGGTGTATCATTGGATAAGTTAGAAATCAGCCATTTTTTGCCACACTCAAGATTACATCCATTCAGTCAGAGAGTCATCTATTCTATTACAGGCCAACTCTTTTCGCTTGAGTAGCCCTACCACTCACTACCACCGCGGGTGGTAAGCTTCAAAGACGTCATAACTGTCATCTGGTTGTCGTCACGGTCACCACGGGGTGCATAGTGTGGTACTGACATTGACACGAGAACAACTGCATCGTGGTGAGGTCCCTCGTATCAAGACGGAAAGTTGTTACTGTAAAATAGAACTTTTCTTATGATATTGCATTGTGTATTCATTGGCATTTTTTGTGTTTTATTCTGAAACGAAGTAAAATTATGCGGCAGAAAATCCGAGTTCTTTGTTTTGTATGGCATACTTTCGGACTTACATGTCATTAAACAATTTAAAAGCATTGCAGTGCAGGCGTCAACTTGCGGTGGTTCCGTCGCGTTATTTTAGCCTTGTTTCATTTTCCGCAAAATCTAAGCTTACCTAAAATATTAGTTTGAAAAAAAAAATACAGTGTAACATTGAACCTCCTTCTTTTTTAAATCGGTTAAAATAGCACTCTTTGTCATAAATGTAATAAAGGTTAAACCTTCTGTACTTCTATCTTTATTTTGTCGCCGTTATAATACATTTGTCGCCGCATCTGGAATACATATAGAAATAACAGCGTTTTGGTTGAAATTTTTTTCTAGTTGGCGGTCCTGAAAATGTCGGTGATAATTCTTTTAGTATTATTAAGCTGGCCGGGAAACTGGGATATCTTTTTGCGTGGTTTCGTGTGGAAACGACGACGATGCAATTGTATTTCGGAATGAAGTGTTATAAGTTGTTTTACAATTAAAAGAATCCTTCTCATTTTTCCCATTTCGTCTTGATTATGAAATGAAATGAAATAATACATTTGAAACATTTTGCTAGTAAATTATTAGATTTATAACACTGTTGCCAAAAATAATATTTGAAAACAGACGGAGCAAAAGGAACGTAGTTCAAGAAATCTAGACCAACTCTCATAACGAATCATAATTATTTTAAACAACCTATCAATCCTACAAATTCTGAAAGAAACCAGAAAAAGCAGCAAAAGTGCGTTAGAACCACGTAGTAGGGTTCTGTAGTGTACGTACGTGAAAAAAAAACTGTGAAAATCAAAGTTATTTTTGAGGTTATAACCGTAGACATCCTATATGTATATTAAAAAGCGTTTACTAAAATAAAACGAAAATCCAGTTTTTTTTTTTTAAGTTTAAAGGGTGTAAAAAACCTATTGAGGAAGTCGGAGGAAGTCGAAGAACTTTCTAGATAAGGAGATATTGGTGGTCAAAGACAATACAATTTTTTAACAAGTTCTTTATATTGTAAGATTTTTATTTTGAACAGCTCCACAACCTCCGTACTATTCAATTCATCAGCACAATGTTTTGAGTGCGTTATATTGAGTTCTACCACAAAAAATGATTTTTCATCCCAAAAAAAGAAGTTTGTTTCCCAGCAATAATTTTTGCGTAAAGTGACTTAGTTTGATGTACAGAATGCTTGATTGACGGCTTCGTGATGAGGTCGTTTACAGCCTGTATATATTATAGTAATTTCACAACACGCTTGCTTAGTGCACATCGATATAGTACGGACGTCATGACTAAGTTACCTTGTCTTCCGTTATTTTTGCGTTTGTTTACGGAACCCTGAAAAATACTGGCCGCGTAAATTCAAAACTCAGTTGTTTAGATTGTATCTATTAGAACACCATTCAACGCGAACTAAAGCTATTTATTTTAACTGCGCACGCGGTTCTGCGTTACAGACTTTTTCACAGTCGCGGTGTAAACGTTTATACAAAAACATGCAATAAATCTGGACAGGTAATTACAGATAACGAGAAAAAGTACCGAACACCATCATAAATAAATGTTTATACCCAAAATGGTAGGTTTTCAGGTCGAGTTTTATATAGCATGTCTCATACAAAATGCCTACACGTTCGCGATTACAAAGTTGGTCCCAGGGAGAAATTAGTTTACATGGTACATAGGAGCCTCAGGAAGTATGTAAAGCCGTTAGTCCAGGCTGTCAGTTGTAAATCTTTGACAGTCGTTAAGTAGCCACTGGATAGAAATTTCAACAACCAATTTTACTAAGGGGTATCGTGTTACTCAGTACTAACTGGGCTGTGAAGTCAGATAGGTAGTCATATAGTAGTATTCAGCTGTATCCAGTAAGACTGGAAGTCGATCCCAACATAGTTGAGATTAAAGAGAAATAAGGCAGATTATGATGGTCCGCAGGACATTTTTAATTAATATGTAGCCAAAACCATTCTTTTGAAAGATTCTGTATAGAGCAGGCAGTAATTTGTTTTATTAATTGCCTTATTAATCTAGCTGAACCTGACACTGAGAAAATGTGATCTGGTTTCCATTTTTAGACTAGAATATTGATATTGTGCTCTAGGTACTCTCTCACGAAGAAACTTGTCTTGTTCTTGACTTGATGACTTCCGGATGAGTAATAATTGGTTTGTTGTTAGTAAGTAGGTGCACAAACTCATAAAACGCAAATGATATTAACATACTGAATGAAATAAAACTCAAAAAAACTTTTTTGGTTTGTCTAGATATATAATATGTCTTGTCTCCTAAACCCATAATTACTATTCTACACATTTTATAAACACTTCCCTCAACCCACATTCCACTAAAAAAAAGAACTCAAATCAAAACAATCAATTTATTAACAAGAACACCATTTTCTATTTCCGCTTTATTCGTAAATAAATTGTACCGCATCTTTTCCATACTCGGCGTAAACTAAAAATTAAATAAAGCCACTAAGAGCGAGCGAAACGGGTTGCACTTGAGTCCTAACAATATGAATTGGAATAAAAATTTCCGTAGAAATTATAAAACAGACCAACAACCAACATGTTTGAAGTTACTCATGAACCTGGCACACGCCATAACTCGCTTCCTTCTCAAGCGTGATTTAGTGGAGTTATTGAACTGTGACAAAAGAGGTTTTGGTGTGTCAATTTATATGTTTTGACAAAAAAAAAATTGCTTGTAATTAAGAGACGTTTAAATATAAGAAAATATGTTTGAGAAGTCGTTAATAAACTAAACTAGCATCTATTTCAATGATTTATTGATTTAGAAATTATAAAACAGACCAAAAACCAACATGTTTGAAGTAACTCATGAACCTGGCACGTGCTATATAACTCGCTTCCTTCTCAAGCAGGATTTAGTTGTTGAAATGTGACAAGGGAGGTTTTGGTATGTCAAGAAATTTGTTTTCACTGCTATTTAAAAACGTTGCTTTTTGTCAAAAGACGTTTAAACAAAAAATAAAAAAGAATTACTTAAGTTTTAGCAACATTTGTATTTAAGCGTTTATGCATAACATAAACGTATGTTGATGGCTTAAGCGGAATTACCGCTGAAGCTGTTGTACACTTTTGACAGATGCGATATGTTACAAATGCAAATTGTGTGTTGTAGAACTAAACTAGCATAATTATAGATTTCAATGATTTATTTATAGCAACTAAAATTATAATCTGGCACTGATGAGTAAACGAAAAAATGTTTTATGATGCCAAACATAAATGCCACCAACTGCTCCAAACGTCAGAACACGTCGAAATACTTCATATAAACATCGCATTCGCAAATCAAAGACACAAATTCACGAACCAAGAATTTATTTTTACCTACCATTCATCTTCCAATCATATCGGAACAATACGCCCAAGTCATACTCGGTAACAACATCTCTATACATACGCTACAACATCAAAGATTTGTGTTTAAAATTTGGTCTTAATTTAGCTTTACAGGCGTTTGTACGTCAGTTGGGCCGGCCAATGCGTCTTATATCGACGGAACGCACGGGGAACATACGCTATTCCAACCATTCCACCATTCACCTTCTTTGGAAAACTCTTAGTTATAAAAAATCAGTGATAAGTTGTGTTGTGGTCGTTCATTGAAAGTTTTGTTTGTCGTAAAAGTGTAAGTGACAGTGCGGAGGCGACAATGGATTACGATTCGCTGATATATTCGCATATTGCGAATTACTACGATGAGCTGGTGAGTCTTTGGGATTTAAGCTATTGTTTCTATAATCGAATATAAAACAAAAGGTCGTCAGAAAAATTGCTTTCGAAAAGCAAATTCTAATTATGAAAAATGCAAATGCTACACACACATACATTCACACACATTCACATTTCCGCATCATATTTGCGCACACGATGTTGGACAAGTGAGAGCAAAATGAATTAGACGATGATTAAAACTAAAATGAAAAACTCGATTTATATGATTAATGTTAACACGATTTTGCTGTTTATTGCTTTGATAAACGGTGACCGATTTTACAATGAAATAACATGTTAAAACTGCTGTCTTTGTATTTTACATCTGGGGCGGGAAAAGTCATGTGGTGCACACTCTACACAATAGTTACTAAGTGAAATCTTAACATGGCCGTTAATCCCTTTAACCCTCGATCGGGTTGGACTGGCTGCGGACAACAGACTTTGACCAATACTATAGTAAATTATCTTTAAAAATTCCGCTTTTCAGTATTCGTGTGATCAGATTCTCAAACATGATTCAGCAAAATGTTGAGTTTATGTGAAACGTCACTCATTTGTTTTTTCTCCAGGAATGAATCAGCGGCTCTTTAGTAAATTGGTCCCGGTCATTTGGGTCCCGCGGGATGAGTTTACTGATTTTCTTTCAAACAACTGACATCCGACCTTGATTTGTGAAGAATTTACATTTTTAACCTTATTTCCATTATGTTAATACTGTATTATAAAAATAAATGGTTTTGTTAATTGTTCATAAACCAGATGGTAGTCAAAACATTCTTAGATGTAGTAATAACTATTTTTGTTATGAGATATGTAGGTATGGTTGGGCGTTAGTTTTCTATAGGCCACATTAAAAGTGAAACCAACTGCCATACGATACAAACAATAATTGTGTGATTAGTAATCATTTGGCAGTACCCATTACATACCGAGTTTCCTCCGTGCTTCAGAAAGCACGTTAAACCGTTGGTCCCGGTTGTCAATTTTTGTCTGACAACCTGTCTTAACTGTACTACATGCTCTATGGAGGTCAGATAGGCAGTCTCTCTATGTTTTTTTTTTTGAATAATATGGCAGAATGTTTTATTAAATCGAAGGTAAAATATCAAGACTATTTCTTTTTATTTCCGAATCGATGGCTCTTATTTTGTCCGACCAGTACGTAGCGACCTGGACAGCTCTGTCGTTTGCTTCATTCAAGTACTGGAGGCTACAATCAGATGTGCATTACGGGCAGGAGCGAAGGTGTATCCTGAGATGGGTAAATTATTAATTTTCAGACTGCTGAAAAGCTGTTCGTGTGACATTATACACATCCCTGATAACTTTGATACCTACATGTTTAATAGGCGTTCAAATCGCAATCCACCCATTCAATCAATCAATCATAATATGATTTTGAATATCATAGAGAATTGAAAGCTTATTTCTTGGTTAAATTAATAAATTACAGAGTAAGCTTCATATGTATGGGTAACCTATTTATCTCTTATGTAAATTTAGAATCTATGATCGAATTCCATGATTTGAATACCTACCTTTTTCAAGATTTGCTCATAAGACTGAAAAAGGCTTCCTCATAATTATGTACTTTGCAACGTTAACATTCAAACCTGCCTGTTATCTGAACAAAAGTTCAAATCAAACCTATAAGTATAAAATAGGAGACCCCAGTACATCCGTACATGCGGAAAATATCAAGTATCGAATCTTGCTTAGTAATTTTAGAAACGTTGATGTTATAATAGCTCAGTTTCCAGAACACTGTGCTAAATACATTTAGGTTAGCGATATTGTAGCAGAGAACGGTCTGCATGTTTATAATATCTTCAATCTTTTGCTTTCCTAGTACATGGTCTGAAGTTTGTTTAGCGATTTATTATGCGATGTTGGTTTGGGAACAAGTAAACAAAACTTCGCGTTCTGTATAAATTGTGAAAAACAATTGATTTTCAGTTGCTGTGGTTATTTTTTTTGTTCCACCAGAACAAATATTCTCGTTGATACCTACCGGACGTACTTTCTTTTTTTACTTTTAAATATCAAGTGTAATATGCTTCTCGATAAGAAAAAAACGGTGCTTGAAACTAGTTCCTATCTTAAATCACTAAGTTTGACAATGGGAATGATTGAATCCAGTGTGAATTCTTAAAGGAGAATGTAGAACTTGTGGTCAGTGTATTTCTTGTTCTTCCTCTGCCATGATAATATTAGGTTACATAAGTGAAATACGACGCATTTAAGTTCTTCAAAAAATGTTCACGGAACGCCCACTTTTTGCATCATAGAGCGGTATCGCTAGCACAGTAACGACCTATTGTCG
Source organism: Xestia ashworthii (assembly GCA_950022955.1). NCBI lineage: Eukaryota > Metazoa > Arthropoda > Insecta > Lepidoptera > Noctuidae > Xestia > Xestia ashworthii. Next base: position 22,294,950 of record OX465558.1, on the reverse strand, counting down.
GGCCTTCGCTGTCCCCCCATACTTAAAGAACTAATGCTGTAACATAATAATATTGTAATACTAAATGATTTGAAAAGAGTAACCATGGAGTTTCTTGCCGGTTCTTCGCCATGGAATCGACCAACGCGAACCGTGCACCTTATTCGACGTTTCATAAGTGCCCATCCAGGCCTATGTGAAATAAATATTTTGATTTTGATTTTGACCGTAGTCTAGAATCTAAACCATACCAAACATACTCTTTCTAGAATAAGGGCATTACGCTTTTACGTACCAACTTACTAACCAGTACCTGCATAACCTACATCCTTGAACAAAACCCATTATCAATGCGCGTGTCTTCGAAAGCTGCCAATACACAAGTATTATCGTTCCGAGCTCTCAGCTCGTAACGTTTTTATAACAAGCGTGAAGTTTTGAACATTACTGCGTCTGGATTCGGACTATGATGACGCATGTTGATGTACCTGGGGTAGTAAAGTTTTGCGGTCTAGGATTTGTGTATCGATTTATTTATTATTCTATTATTTGTGAAGATGAGAGCTTTCGACATCAGTCGGTCAGTTATTCCTAATCTTCTTTTTTGCAACTAAATAAAGATTTACAAAAACTGTTCTGTCTCTGCTCTTCTTCTTAACTTATAAAGTGGATGTTTTCTATCATGAATTCGTAGTTCATAAATTACTGTTTTACTTTGACACCACAGATGTCTTGATATGTTTTCATTGCACCTATTCTAGGAATAAGCTGGTCATTCTAGTAAACAGTGACGGACGCGGATGTAGACTTTATTTGAGAAAGACTGATGGCATGTTGCTCTATCAATTACTGTATTATTGCTTAACTAGAACTACTAGACGGTAACAGGGGATATATTAGTTGAACTGTTAATCATAAGCATAAGATATTTTTTTCTGGTAATTTACTACCATTCCCATTTATCACAATAAAATCACATTAATAAAACATTTAAATTTTTATTGTACATAAAATACAATACAATTCAATACAAAATAAAGCTAATGGAATCTAACACAAAAAGTAAATATTGCATTTTCGTCAAGTAAAATTTAATGTTTACCAACGCATCAACACAACGAAATTCCAATCCAATTTTGAAACCACAGCCTAAATTATACTATCTATGCGCATTTTCTAAGCAACAGAAGTCTATTGTTTATCGCAGTGAGTCATTGTTTCTACGCCTCCGCCTCGGGCTAGCCTCTAATTGTTATTGAAGCCGATCAGTAACTCTCGGGAGGCTGATTGTGCACTAATTATACCATTGTGTAAGGTTCTATGGGGATTGGTTAACACTATGGTGTAGTGTCTGATCTGTTTGGTGTTTGAGAAAGGTTTGGTAAGGTTCAGTGTTTGAAGTTGTAATTTGAATAGTTTTAAAGGAGACAGCCCATTTTTGACCTTACGTGTGAAAAATACATTTTGATTTTTTTTTGTATTATATTTTTCGATAAGTTAGGAACATAACAAATATCAGCTTTTGTCTAGCGTACACACTCATTTCCATAGTGATTGTAAGAGCATATGAATGGACATAGAACTAGACTTTAAAGTCATAGATTTGAAGGCAAATTCTCAGAAAAAACAAAATAACAAATTCAAGTTGCAATCTCATCTCAGATCCGACAATATCAGTCAAAAACATGTGAAGTTATTTGCCAGAATTCAACTGAACATTATATTGAAAACGTTTTGCAAAACAAGAAGTAATTGCCCTTCAAGTTTTAATCAAAATTACTTGTCCATTTAAAAAAATACAAATTTTGACGATCTCAAGCGACTGCCTAATTTAAAACACCAAAATGTTATTGTGTTGCAACAATCGCCTCTGCACAACATCTCAGTTCTGTGTAATGTTACAATGTAGTGCATAACAGACCTAACTGTATTTTATTAGATCAATGAAGCTTTGCGCCGGTGTTTAGAGATGTGCTGTGAAAATTTGTGCACATGGTTACTGTTAATGAACGAGTTTCTAGATCAAATATTTGTGAGAATGTGTGCTGCATATTATATTTCAGAATAGGTTTAATTTTACATAGTTCTGTAAACTCAGGTGGAGTTTAATTTTATAAAATTAAACCTAGCGGCCAGACAGTTGTAAAGCAGTGGGTCCACAAACTCTGATTACCCTCCCGGCAAAAGACTCTTCTCAACATTGACAGACTTTTATACGTTCTCCTTCTGCAGCCATTTTAGTAGGTATAATATTAATTCAGTAGTATTAAAAATAACCAAGGCAATTTTAACGCAATAGGTTAGTCAAGGTGACAGTAACAGAAGCATAAGACATTAAACATAAAGATGGTTAAAATTGCTGGACACTTTGCTCTTTGACAATAATTGAACTACTACAATAACGTAATGTCTTTTTTTTTTGGGAAAATCCCGCCACTTTATTCTCAAAGCACTGTAACTCCTGACAGTCAGAATCAACAGTGGTCACCACCAGAAAAGCGTCGAGACAATAAAGCTTGACGAAATTTCAGCAATTTTTTTTTATCTTGGATCGCACAACGAAATTAATCAGAAAAGTATAGCAGAGGAGTAGGAAAACCATAGTTTCCGTTTACCTCTACATCAGCAAGAGACAGTACGAAATAAAGTCTTATAACTTAAATTCCTACGCACGTACCCGGCAAAAACACACACACACCTTACAACTCAAACTCATACTAATTAACATCTGAACTCCCGCGACAGTGACATACACGACACTTCCAAACCTATTAGTAAACTAAACCAAAGTCTAAAGTGAGCCATCATCGTAACACACTACTTTGTAACAGTCAGCGTGTAGAGAAATGATATAATTAATAGTTCCAACGTAGAATGTGCGAGAAATGTTTTGATCTCTGAAAACGGTAATTTGGGGATGTATCATCATCAGTCTCTTGTCCATATCCTAATTTATTTCTGGTCGGCGCAGCATGCTTTCTTCTCATATACTTCGCTATTACTCATCATCACAGAAATCACCTCCTTTTCTGGCATATCATCCTTCAATCCTTGAATTTATGTGGCCAGAAAAAACACATGTATTTTAAATCATAGCCAACGTGCAAGGTATAGTAGCGGGGCCATAATCAAAAATAAAATCAAATCATTCATTTTAAATAGATCAGTTACTGGCACTTTTGAATGTTAAAAGCTATTAGGCTAGAGCTGATGATAAAAATCCAGGAAATTGTTAATTGATTGTGTGATACTGGTTCCTTAAGACAAAAACGTCCTACATGTGAACCTGTACTTTACAACCACCATGCTGTTGTCATAAATACAAGACCCATTCAGACTGCGTCACTTCTGATCATTCGTTCTTGGATTCAATACCAGTCAGGCGAAAATGTACTGGGTTTTTCCTAATAAACTAATGTCTAAATTGAGCCATCACAATAATGAACACACTACTTTGTAATAGTCAGTCGTGTCACCGAAGGAAATGATATAATTAATGGTGCTAACATACGAAACGTAGGCGACGCGCCGGTAAACTGTCAATGTGAGAGAAATGTTGTGATCTTTATAAGTTGGGTTATTTGTATGTGTTGGAGCAATTTATGTTTGAATGAACGAATAATTTGTGTTGAGGTACGTCATAATTTTTTGTTTCGTCTATGTGTAGTTGTAGTTATAACTATTTAAAAGAAAAAATTGTATTTTTTAACCGACTTCCAAAAAGGAGGAGGTTCTCTATTCGACTGTATGTATTTTTTTTTTTTTTTTTTATGTATGTTACCCGATTACTCGAAGACGCCTAAACCGATTTGAAAAATTCTTTTTTTGTTTGAAAGGGTATACTTCCAAGTTGGTCCCATAGTCGCCAAGTCGGGATCTGATGATGGAATCTTGGCGAAATCGAGGGAACTCTTCAAATTTTATAGGATAACGTACAGCAATTTTTATATTTTCTACAACAAGTGAAGCATTTGCGTTTGATAAGAACCATTCTACCATCAGATCTGATGATGAAGCCAAGAGTCACGGAACTCCATAATGAGACAATGTATCCTAGTCGTGTTTGGGCTTGTTGTAATTGTAACGGTATGCACTTTCCATGTGAACCACTAAAAAGTGAAAAATAAAAACTTTTTTGCAAAAAATAAAACCGACTTCAAAAAGAAAAAGTGAAAAATAACTTTAGCTTCTGAAGTCGGTGACAAAAAAATTAAATCAATCATACAAACGTCACCGATTTCAGAAGCTAAAGTTATTTTTCACTTTTTCTTTTTGTATTACTCATTACTTTTTTAATCAATTTTAAGGAAAACTTTATTTTCTACGCAAGCTGGCGTAATCATCCCATCGGCATTTTTGCAGCGCATTTAAATTAGTTTTTAAGAGTAGAGGATACTTAAACAAACATTAAAAATCATAGGTGTCTCGTGTCATGAGAACTATAATGTGAGGAATCACTATGATAATACTGAAAGTCATTTAACCGATGTAGCAATCGTAACTTTTCCTTCAAATACAATTACAGACTTCCGGTACACCCTAAACTCTAACCGGGATATCAAACCCAAAATATAATGCAATATAATCTTAAAAGCACTTAGGTGTGTGTGCTAGATTCGTGCTTGTACTCTTTCGTCGGTTGGCAACCGTAATGCTAAATATAAACTGTACTTATCAATTTTAACATGCTTACACAACGGAGTTAGCTGATGCAGCGATTTGTAACTGAGTTGAATGAATTCAACTTTAAAATAAAATGCAGAGTAAAAGTTACTCTTTTTACTTGTTATTTCTATTACTTCATTTAACTTAGGTAAGAACATATTGTGTTGGTAATATTCAAATTGTTACTCATAACATTAAAGAGTTTTAAAATAAAAGCAAGAGATCGAATCTTAACAAAACATCAAATTCAAGGTATTGAGTAATTGAGGAAATCAAATCTTGTAATTGAAACCCTAGATCGTTAAATCTTAATTTATCATGATCTTTGCAATATTAAAATTATCAGGCTAGCTTGAATATTTTTCTCTGTCAAAACTTAAGCAGAAGAGAACACTCAAAATTGTTAATCAGAAAGTTAACCCAAAAACTCTGACGCAACATTATTTACACATTGACTTGAACCTTCGTTACTCTTAAATTAGCAACCGGTAAACGTGCGCTACTTTGTGTAATTTATTTCATCACCACTGCTCTTGAAACAAAGAAGGAAAAGATTGAGAGGAAGTGGATTAGTTCTAGAACTAAAAAAATTGGAGTCGTATAACAATCCGCAATGATCATTTTTGCTGGTTGCTGTTGCCAGTTGTCGTAAGCGTGACTGCTGATCATGAGGTACTAGGTTTGGTTTCCCGGTCAGAAAAAGTGATATTGGGTTTCTCATTTCGAATTTCTCAGTCGCAGTCAGAGAGTCTGGATTTGTGCCCGGTTTATAAAAATAAGCCTTCTTATTACTATAAATAGGACTTCAAGACAACAAAGGAGTTCGGGCGTTTTGGTCCTTATGAACAATGGACTTGAATCGTACATCGATGGATAGGTCTTATCAAGAGGAGAAAAAGTTATTATTGAGTTACATTTGGATTTGTTGTCCGATTCGAGTTAGCGGCTTATAAATGCGTGTTTTCAGTATACTGGATAGTACGCCAAAATCAATAAAATACGTACTGCGTAGTGATTACTTAGCTGGAATCTTTAGTTTAGCTGAGTTTAGTTTTTTTAGGAGCTTAGGGGTAAATAATCACAGCCACTCTGGTCGATCATTAGGTTAAGCCGTGCTTGCCTAGGTTAGTCTGTGGATGGGTGGCTGAAAAGCAAGTTAAGCTGTTGGTCCGGGCCGTCATTTGTAGATCTTTGACAGTCGTTACAGGTAGTCAGTGGCCCAAAAAGTCTGACAACCAGTCTTTCCGAGGGGTATCGTATTAGCCAGTACTAACGCGTTCGTGTTCCACGCGCGCCTTAAAGAGATGTCAGCTAAAAGAAACGGGTCCAAAAACAAGGGCCGATGCCTGCCGGGGCTGCGGGACTGTTCAATAGAGATACCGCGGCCCTGGACCACAAAGGGATAAGAAGAAACATGGATGGGTTTTAGTCATTAAAAGCTTGACACTCCCTTCCGCTCGGGAAATCGTCAAATGACCCACTCATTTAATGATTTGACATCCGAAAAAAGAAAATCTATGTTTAATGTACTCTATAACACTGAAAAGATTTATACTTTTCATTTAAGATCTAAATCATTTAAATCGGTTCTGTAGTTTGAAAATTGTATCAAAAATACTTAGAGATGTAATCACAAAATGATTCAATATTCAAGGTACACGTACTCCGATTGGACAACATATCAGGTCAAGCGCCATACCTACTCTTGCTCTATGAAAATATACCTTTCTAACGATATACTATTTATATCCATTGGGTCCAGGACCAGAGTCCATACATTTGTGCACATAGCCCTTTATGAGTGTGGACTATTAGGTATCTGCCAAACCCTCGAGAAATACAGGTGTGATGTTATGTTACGCCGATGCGAACTGCAGTGTAGTCTGATAGGGCCTTTAGACTAGTACAGTCAGAGTCATAAACAAAGTGAAGTGATGTGCCACGTGGCTTCGGTATTATTAATCTTTTTTTAGATTTATAGTTTTCGATTCCGTTTGCTTTATTAATAGAGAACTGAATGCGATTATGTGGTGCGTGGTTGGATGAAGAAAGATTTTGTTAGTGAATGCTTGTTTGGTTTGAATATCCGGTTGTATGATTGATTTTATTAAAAACAAATTTTAGATATCGGGTAAAGAAAATGAAAGGGTAAATTTGAAATAGGAATGTATTTGCCCGTAGGTATAACCGAAACCTCCCATGAAATTTAAATAAGATAAGATAATTTATTTGCGTAAAACATGATGTTTACCATGTTTTACGTAAATAAATTATCTAGGTGTTATTATAACATATAATTATGAGATCACACATATTTTTCTTAAAATATAAAGTATGCAAACGTCAACGAACAAACTGTATTTACAAACATTATAATTGATGGAAGGAAAGAAACTATTTTCATTCCACCATTTATATAATTTAACTTCATAAACCCAAACACAGCGGACACCCTCGCTTACCCCAACAAACTAACAATTCCATCAATATTATATTATAATAATTTAAATTAAAAACAAACCGTTTTGTTTGCCCAATTATCGAGCGATATCGTATTATCTTCACACAAATCTGATTATCGCTGTATAATGCTGGCTGGAAATTAAAACGAGTTTATTATTGAAAGGAGGCTGCAATCAACCTGTTAATTGCGAAAACATGGCGGGTCAGATGTGAGTACAGGACAAATTCAGTGCTGGGTTTTCGAAGTCTAATTATTGCAATAATCAATAACATTAATGAAAGGAGGAAATAATTATTTATTTGGTACATTTTTGCTGTAATTACTTTTCAACATGTAGGTAGATACATATTTTTGTTGTACTAATAAAATGCATAATTCGAGATTGATTGTCATTATTTTTGGTTGCAGCGTTGTTAATTTAATTTCGTCGTTAATTTTGTAGTAACCGTTTGCTAACGTTGTCCAGATCGAGATCGCAGTTACGATTTTTCTCACCTTCTGCTTGAATTACTCGTACAATTATTGTTATTATGAAATAGGTAGTCAAGTATTGTTGGATAGAGGTGGCGGCCAAGTGGCAAAGACCCTCACATACGAATTGCATTTTTTTATTACAAACCTAGATAAGCACTTTCCCTCAAGAATGTTAATTATTTCATCATCACTGCTCGTGGCTAAATAATAACAGCCGATCTTTAGGTTAAGCTGCGCTTGCCTAGGTTGGTCTGTGGATGGGCCACCCTTACATACCGAGTTTCCTCCGTGCCTCGGAAACCACGTTAAGCTATTGGTCCCGACTGTCATTTGTCCATCTTTGGCAGTCGTTACAAGTAGTCAGTGGTCCAAAAAGTCTGACAACCAGTCTTACCAAGTGGTATCGTATTACCCAGTATTAACTGGGTGGTAGAGGTCAGATAGGCAGTCGCTTCATATAAAATACTGGTATTCAGCTGCATCTGGTTAGATTGGAAAAGGCTAGGTAGATGATGATTCCTGCCCTCAAAATCGTGTCGAACAAAATTGTGAAATTCGTGAGTAAACCAGAATATCCCAGAACCTTTTAATCCACACTGCTCACGGCGTGCATAACTGCACTCCCTCTCGCAGAGTAGAGCCCTGTATTTCAGCAGGGCGAGACTGAAAGCTGATTATGTAGTCGAATGTTGCGTATCAATTCCACAAACCGATAGCAAAACAGTGCAACAAATGCAATCACAATTTTAGACCATCTCGTCAAACCTAACCTTGGACCAACTCACTCATATGAATTTACTTTGGTACTAACAGTACTCCTGACCTCGTTACAACCAATAAGTGTGAAATCGTAACGTTACTACTTCCAGACTAATGATGCTTGATACGTGTTTACTTACTCATTTGCATGTCTGCTTCAGGGAAATAGCAGATCGGAAAGAGATAGCGAATTCATGTAAACGACTTGATTTCATAAACGTGCTTTAAATAACAAGACTGCTTCAACTAAGCGAGCCATTACCAAGCTAGACGTTTTGTAGACTAGAATTTCAAATATCTGAAAGATGCTTTAAAGCTTCGGTCCACAGCAATCTGCATCTAAGTAACACACATGTCCTTCGCTTTGTTCTATACAGGGGTGTAAACAAACTCATAAAGAAGCCGTCAATCAAGCATTCTGTACGTCTACATACTAAGTAACTTGCGAAAATTATTACAGGGAACGATTTTTTTTGGGGTGCAATGTCATGTTTTGTGGTAGAGCTCAATGTTACGCACTCAAAACATTGTGCTGGTAGATGGATCATGCATGGGAGTCGTGGAGGTGTTTAAATTTAAAAAAAAATACATTAAAAACTTTTATTTAAAAATAAACTTGTCATAAAGTTGTGAATTTGACCCCAATATCTCCGTCACTATAAGGTTCCCAGGTATGATGTAGAACCTAAAAATGATCGCTATGACGGGGAGAACAAGCTGCGTTAGGAGGTTTTTTACACTATGACCCACGATCACGCTTTGTACAGATGATGAAACTATCAATTTTTCACACTTATTCTTGAATGGTTGAACCTATTGTTTCAGAGATAAAGTTGAATATCTCCTAAAGTCATTTGATAGATTGTATTATCTTGATTTTTTAGCGTCTGTACAAAACATATGAATCGGCGGCAAAACTCTCAGTGCACATCCTGCGCGTAGCAGTGAAGCAATATCTTTACCCATTGAGAATCTATTTGTGGTTTGCAACAGGGATACAGTGTAACGAGTAACAGCACTAACCAAGAAATAAACTTGACGGGAATATTATAAAGTTAAATGCAGGAGAACTAAATCAATCAGCCTAACCATTTTGCAAGATTTTTTTTTTTTTGGGACAATCCCGCCACACTATTCCCAAACCACTGTAACTCCTGTAAGCCAGAAACATCAGTGGCGACCACCAGAAAAGCGCCGAGACAATGAAGCTCGACGAAGTCCCAGAGAATGAATTTAACTGTCTTGGATCCCGCAACGAAATTATTTAATGGAGGAGTAGGAAAAAAAACCGTAAGTTCCACTTCCCTCTATATCAACAGGAGACAGAACGAAACAAGGCCAATAGGCACAAAAGTACGTTTACAACTGGGATAGGCCCAGTTGCCTAGCACCACGGATAAATATTAACATTAATGGGTCCCAAGGGTTTTGCAAGAATGTTGGGTTTAGTTTCAAGTCTGAATACCACCAACATCTGTCCGTCATTCGTCTGCATTTTACATTGACTGCCCATCTTATTACCACCAGCCTGTATACCAATAGATACACGGTTATACGATAGACGCTGGTAAGACTGGTGACAGTCTTTTGGGCTTCTAACTGTCCGTAACGACTTTCAAATATCTATAAGTGACAGACACGGGACCAATGGTTTTATGTGATTTCCGAGGCACAAATGGAGGCGCCACCCATCCAGCAACTAGCAAGCGTAGCTTACCCTTTGGTTGACCCGTGCAGCTGTTATTAGTTAGCCACGAATCCCTTATTCGCTGAACGATAAAATGACACGAAAATAAACGCTCCCAAATTGTACAGCAACCTGTATAATTTCACGAAACAGACAAATCATAAATCAATGGCTATAACCCAATAGATATTAATGTTCTAAGTAGTGATAGGTTGCAGGCTCGTAAACCATTTATAAATACACCCAGAAATGGGTTACTGACGAACGATGACCTAAGAAGTCCATTAGACGCCATTTCCTCCAATAGACTTTTATTACTAGTCTTGGAGGATAAGCAGATTGTACACTGCATGCTTTTATTGCTGTAGTATTCCTGGATGAGAAATTGCATCAATTTTGTTGCTTACTTTTTGATTACAAAGGAATAATAGGATGTCAGGCGCATATGATATAGTAATTTAGTTTTGTATCAAGGGAAATCGCGGGATGACAGATTTTCTGGGAGACATATTTCACTCTTCTGTTAGTATCTTATGTGCACCAAAATGGTGTCTTCAGAATAATACTTATAATAGCATAAATGGCCCATGGGGCCACGAGGTTTAAACCTGTTCAAAAATTAGATCAATTTACAGCAGTTTTTGAAATCTATTTGTATTATGGCGCTATTAAAATCTGCAGGTAAAGGAATATAACCCGACATCATGCGATACCTCAAACCGAACCATACTTTAAAATTCATCAAACTCTACTCTTCTCTTGTCTTTCTATTTTTTACTTTTAGCCCCATAAATTCTATTCAATACCAATATCACTATTCACATTACTGCACAAGTTAGGACTGATGACGTCGCGGCTCAATGTTTACACATGCACTGCAACGTTAATACCGTCAGATCGTCGGTAATACGCACAAATCTCCCAATTGATGGCCACTATTTGGATATGTATCTTGATTATGACTTATATTCTGTAAAATAGAATTTTACGCAACATAAAATCAATCCGGAAGATTTAGAAATAATTATTTTCAAAACCCCAACTTTCGATTAGGTATCGCATTGCCTTCAGGCCATTCGCCTTCGCATTCGCCAGGCCTTCTCTCTATGAGAGGGAATGGGCTATAATCTACCACGCGGGCCCAGTGCGGATTGGTAGATGTCACATGTCTTCGCATTATTTGGTTGTAGGACATGCTGGTTTCCTCACGATGTTGACACCATACCACTAAAATACCATTTTTTCTCATTCATCCGCAAGTTAGAACTGATGACGTCACCGCCTCATATTTACACATGCATGATGCAACGTTACAAATGCACGCTGCAACGTTACTTACGTCGGTAATACCATCAGATCGTCGGTAATACGTGCAAAGCCGGGCGCCGATGGCCACTATTTCTATTTTAATCACGGCCCATAGAGTAAGTCGTAAATAATCCCTCGGCAGAATCGAACGTGCACTGTTGTTAGTGTTAACGCTAAAAATAAGTTAATGTGTGTTCGGTGTAGGCAAGAATGCTGGGAGCTTGTGGCGCAAAATATTGGGAGTTAGAATTTTATAGTCGGAAACATTGTTTTCTTTTTTGTTGGTTTGCTTTTTGGATCTTGAAATGTTAGATTTTGTTGAAGGAATGCCGAATGGTTAAAGCTAAGTAAAACTTGCACTAAAATAAGTAAATCATGTTGAAAGAAATTGATTGCACAGTTGAAATGCCATTGTTTATACAAGCCTAGTAGTTTTATGTTGACTTTCACGATATTCTAAACACAAGTAAGAGAGTGAAGATTTCCTGTGAACTATCTTGACATGTTTTGACGACCCGAATGGTGTAGTGGTAGTGAGGCTGCCTTACGTTCTTAGGGTGTTGGGTTCGAATCCCGGTAGGAGCAAATGTTTGTGTGATGAGCATGGACATTTGTTTCCGAGTCATGGATGTTTATACGTATAATATCGCTGGACATTAACACACAGCGCCACCTAGTGCCACACTAAGCAAAGCTTGTGTCGTGGACACTAGATAGTTGATATACTACATATATACTTTTTGTTTGTAAATACATACTTATTATACATATAAACATCCATGACTCGGAAACAAATGTCCATGCTCATCACACAAACATTTGCTCCTACCGGGATTCGAACCCAGGACCCTAAGAACGTAAGGCAGCGTCACTACCACTACGCCATTCGGGTCGCCAATAATAAGTATGTATTTACAAAAAAAAGTATATATGTAGCATATCAACTATCTAGTGTCCACGACACAAGCCTTGCTTAGTGTGGCACTTGATGGCGCTGTGTATGAATGTCCAGCGATATATATAGATATGTTGAGAATTTGACATTATCCACTGACACGAGTTCGATATTATCTGCTTCACACAGGTTTACAGTGTCTATGACAAAAACCCAGTATTTATTTGCAGTATATTGTAAGACATGCGAAAATTAATCAACACAATTGTGTTCTCGCTTTTATCACTATATTTATATTTACTAATTAGGCATTTCATAAGATGAAGCTCGAATATTCACCACCCCAATCAGGTCATCGACATCTTGAACATACCTCTCAATAGAAACCATTATCCTCGTTTTAAAATAGCCCGTATTCCAATTACCATAAATCCCTTCATGGTAAACACGATAATATCCGGCTGAGTAGAAAAAAATTCAATTCAAAAAAAAATTCCATTACTCCAGCAAACAAACATTTTAATCCGGGAGCAGTGTAAGATGAAACTAAATAATGTAGTTTGAAAAACACATGAAGATCAGATAAATAGAACTCAAGTTATGAGCGAAAGCATGGACAAATGAGGTGTTTTTGAGATGAAAATTTCTGTGTGTTGAGCACTTTTTGAGTTAACAAAAATCATGGAACTTGCGTGGCCGTCACTTAACGCGCTGTAGCAGCGAATATTCACTGCTATCGCCCGGCATGTATTTTTTTTTACAGCAAAATGATGACTTTGACGACGCAGCAATGAATAGTTAATCCTAATCCTAGGTAATATGGTGTTTTAAAATGTATTAGTAATTTTGTATATTTGTTTCGAGTTCACGGCTAAATGGCTTCGAATGTATGGGTGAAAATAGTTTATGGGCAGGGACATACAATGCATAGGATTATTTTTAAATGTCGACGACATGTTCATGTTCACATAAAAAGTGCTCAAGGGCTTAAAAAAGTTTTCAGTGGAAAAAATACAAAAATCGCTTTCTCCTACTAATTAAATACCTCGTGTCCATGTTACATTCGCTATCCCCGACGCTAGACCACGTACGTTTGTTTTCTTTTAATTAAGTCCAATTGAAAAACTCCCGTGGAAAATAAAGTCGTTGTCAATGATCGCGAGGCGACTTTAAAAACCTTTAGTAGTAAGCTTTAAGTGCAACGTTCGTATCGGTTTTAATTGAACTGTTGGTTAAGGGTAATTAGGAAAACACAGATAATTTAATAAAGTAATACGTAGTTAGTAAGTAGTGGGTTCGATTCCTGGGGCGGGGAATGTGTGGGTTTTCCATCTGGAATTTCTTACGGAGTCTGGATTTGTACCCAATTGATGGCAATTGGCTCGCCCCCTATTGCATGAGACTTAAACACAACTGTCGAAAAGTGGGTGTACTATTAGAGCCTTATCGCGTTCACCGCGCACACGTTTCGAACTCGCGGCGAGCTCACTGCGCAATCGCCCCGCTTTCCACTCGCACGCAACTCGCTAGTGTGATAAGGCCTTTAGGTACACCTCTGTCTAACGCTTTGGGGATAAATAAATAAATCAATATCGCTGGACCTTAACACACAGCGCCATCTAGTGCCACACTAAGCAAGGCTAGTGTCGTTGACACCAGATAGTTGATATACTACATAATATACTTTTTTGTTTGTAAATACATACTTGTTATACATATAAACATCCATGACTCGGAAACAAATGTCCATGCTCATCAGACAAACATTCGCTCCTACCGGGATTCGAACCCAGGACCCTAAGAACGTAAGGCAGCCTCACCCACCACTACGCCATTCGGGTCGTCATTACAGACGGACTACAGGCGTGATGTTATTTATGTAGTAGTTTTAATGCTTTGTTCCTCAAAAACTATGTAATTGATAATTTAAAACTAATCGACCTTCTAATAATGTACGCTTTTTTTGATTAATTATGCATAAAAACTTTTCGTCTATGATTATTCTTTTTAAAACGTACCCACCGCTTTTCTTTCCGGCGCTCTGGCGGATATTATTTCCGTGTTCTAATTTTCGTACGCAAAGACCGAAATCAAAATGGCCGACTGAAACCAAGTGGTTTATACAGCTTCGGCCAGTGGTAATGCACTTAGTGGGTGCATTAGCACTGATAAATGAATTACTAGTACTTGTAACAGCGGCATTATCGTGCTTCAGAAATTTTAGGATGGTGCAAATATTGATGTGAACTTTTTGGAAAGGGGTATCTTTGTACCTAATTATAAAGTACTTTAATAAGTGAGAAAAATATCTAAGCGCTTTGATTACTAATAAAACAAAAACTATTTCCAAATTATGATTCGCATCAGATCAAATTGTGAAATAAGGCGACTTTTATTGTTTAACAAATTTGTTTTTACAAAACGTATTCAAAAAGTTAAAAATAATTAGCAATTTCAAATTAATTCTGTACCTACAAAGCCCAGAAAACGCGAAAGTTTTAAAATACCCTAGAAAAGCACAAAATAAGAACTTAACGTAAACAAGCCCACTATCCATTAGTAGCCACGAAGTTAGATGGCGTAAAGAAACTAAATTCCCCCAGTGGCCAATCTACGTAGGCGTTACTAGGGTAGCGTTGAGAGGAGAACCGGCGTATGTGGACTATCTGCAGTCATTCCTATTTATTTGGGGCAGAACCCTTAAGTTTTTGACTAGAAACTTTGGGGTACGAAAGTGGGTTTGCAGGAAAATAGGGGAGATGAGAAAACATGACAAAAATAAGTTTTACAATGACTGCACCGAAAATGCGGTACACAGTGTTGGAAGATTAATTATTGTTTGACTTTTTGTTCTAATGTCACCGTGAAGTAAAGACTTCGGGTTCTTTTTATGGATGTCTTATGCAGAATGAAGAGTTATGACTGTTATCTTTACGTTGGATAGTAAAACAAGTTTATTAAAATGCACGAAATAAGTTTGAAAGAAAGAAAACATAATTATTTAATTGTCTCTCACAGGACAAAACTAAACATGGTTAAATTAATAATGAAATAAAATGATATACAAAGATAAAAAATAAGACAAACGAAATCCTATCATACATTTGGTGCTGTAAAATTGAAAAAAGGCACAGCACTGATATTCTGAGCTTCTATTTATGAAAAAGACAGCTACTAGAAAGTGGTTCAGAAAAAAATCTTTAAATTTTACATCAGAATATTAATTATAACTAAGCTTTGTTCTACATCACTTTAATCCGTACCATCAGCTTCACTGACACTCACTCTTTCTGTCTCATCTCACTCGGTCCTCTCTCGCTTAGCTTTACAAGAGCGAAGAGGTTTGGCAATACCCTTGCGATGTATACAGTATAGGGTATTTAGGTATTATTATAACCTTGCTATTTTGGTGTATGGGATAAGTGTTAAGCGATAGCGAGAGAAAAATAATGATTTCTTTTTCATAAATGTTGAAAAGGTAATCAAGTTAAGATGTATGAAAAGTAATTTTGTCCGGACCAGTTTCCAACTTCAGTTTAGCAAACAAAATATGAATATATCCTTGAATTCTTAGCAGCAATAGTCACAATCAGCCTTAAGGTTGATGCTCTAAGGCACCTTACCTTACCAAGACGTCTTACTTGCGGCCCGTGAATGTTTTGTAAATAAGTTTTAAATATCAAAATAAATGCAGGAACGAATCGTGATCGTATAGTGTGGATCCAGCCTTAAGGTGACACTACTCGACATTTTTTTAGACATTTCGGGAGGGATTACTCCACTGTTTGAAACTGTACAAACTGTACATCCAAAGTTAAATATGATACTTGACGTTTTTTCTCAATAATTTTGTCTATGCTTAAACAGATCAGATAAAAAAAAAACATTAAAATGTTAGGAGCTACCAAAGATTCGTTTTTATTGTCAATTTTAACGCAACTTAGTAATAAAAGAAGATTCAAAATTCCAAAACAAAGTCAGTACGACAAAGCACAATTATCGAAGAATTCAATAAATATGTATATATGTGACATAAAACTAGATTATTCAAAGGAATTTTTCGTTTTTCATTTTTTCTATAGGATGTGACCAAATATACCTAGGTACATTGAGCTTCTAGGGTTAATATCACAAGTGTGGCCCGCCTTTAGTTTATTTTGTCACCTTGTGGCCCTTGCCTGCCAAAAGGTTGCCGACCGCTGCTATAAGGTAGCCTGCGAAATTCAATTTTTATTTGTTTTTGTTGCAATTTTCAGTCCAGTGTTAGGTTGTATGTTGATGAAAATATCGTTCGCGACTGTTAGACGTATGTAGTTACAGAATTATAATCATCAAAATCGTCAATGAAACTCTCCAAGTACATAAAGGTCGAGGAAAGATTTTTTCAAAGTCAAAGATATTCCTCAACCTTTATGAACTTGGAGGGTTATATTGTTGATTTTGATGTTAACAAACTAGCACTGGCCTGCAAATTGCAAAAATCGTAAGATAATTTGAATTTCGCGGTCTACCCTGGACCATCCACCTTAAGTTCCCTCTGCTCGGGCACAGGCCTTCTCTCAGAGCGGATTGGCAATGAAAACAGTTATTTTCATAAATACTTTCACAATAACACATAATTGCCGTAGCGTTTTCAAGAACACTGTTCGATAATGCAAACTATTCCACAAAGTCGCCCTTTCTCGTTCAAACACAATAATTATATTAAAGAGTTTTGTATTGCGTGTCGTTGTCAATGCAATAAAAGGCAATCGACTTAATTACAGTGCTTCTACGGTTAATGATCTTCGCTCACGACGACTTTTTGAAGCGATGTTGTCGCGCGATTCGTAAACGCGCTTCTATATCGCTGATATCGCGCGTTCAATGCATTTGCAACGCGAGACAGAACCGTTGATGCAAACGCGCGTCAACACTACTACTGTATCGATGCAAAAATTCGTGACAAGAATCCATCTAGCAAACTTCAGCGTCTGCTGAAATTTCAGTATCGATACCGAAATGCGTTTGCATCGCGACTGAGGCGCATCAGCATCGCTATTTTATTAGAAATGTAGAAACGTGGTTATATAGGCATCGCTATATTATATTATAGAGATACAAAATCGCAGTCACGTGGGCGGAGGAACTACCGCGTTTACTGATGGCCGACCACTTTCACCCATAATTGCCTAGCAATAAAGTTGAAAAGTGGTCAACTTTCAGCGAGTGAGGTAGTTCCCAGCCTACAATAGAATCACGACTGTTTTTCGTTTGCATCGCTGCAAAACATCACGGTGAGCGAAGATCCTAACTATTAAATAAAATTATGGCTAACCTACTCGTATTCCGCTTCAGTTAATTAAACGGGGTTATAGGAAAGTTTTCCAACTTTTAACGGCCATTTTTAAGTGAGTGCTGGCAAAATAAACAAATAATCACTCGGTTTTGTTGATGAAAACAAAAACGGTTTTCCACTTTATTTGAAACAGTCATTAGTTCTAATGTTATTGTTTTTAGTTTACACAAAATGGACGTTTAATTTGATTATTGCTAAATAAATAATGTATTCAACTTAAACTGGCTTTATGTTGCACTGGCTGTTGTAGTTTATGCTATGGTATGCATTATTTAAGTGTAACAAATACGTTTAAGGTACAAGCTTCCTCATTGAAAACTAGTATTATGTAATGCTTGCACGATAGCTAAATAAACCAAATGATCAAATGAACCAAATCGTCTAGCAGCAGGATAATACAAGATAATCATCGGCAAGACCATGTTTACATGTGAGAGAATGTGAAACTGATTATTTTGCAATAGAGACAGAGGAAGAATGAAGAGAATCATAATTCTGCAGCTAGAATTGAAAACGTTATTTTTTACTGTACTCAATACAGACTTTCATAACTGTTTGTGTTTTTTTTTGGTAGCCTATTGATTGTCCCATTACTGAGCAAGGGTCTACCCATTCTGATTAAAAACCCTGTCCAAATGGCTCTCTCTGACCATGTTTACCTCGCAAACAAAAACAATCATCATCACACCACCTTCGTCGCGGTCTATCTCGATGGCGATTTCCGACAGAAACAGGCGTTTCTGATTTTGTTATTTTGAAGTGAAAACTAGTCGATCCGCTACGAATACAACTTTTCACTTCAATCGGCAATCCCCACATGTTTTTAACCGACTTCTAAAAAGGAGGAGGTTCTCAATTCGGATGTTTCTATTTTTTTTTCTCTTTTTAATGTTTGTTCGCGCATAACTCCGTCGTTTGCCAACCGATTTGAAAAATTCTTTTTTTGTTGGAAAGAGTATCCTTTCCAAATGGTCCCATAGTAACCAAATCGGAATTTGATGATGGAATCTTGGCGAAATCGAGGGAACTTTTCAAATTTTATAGGATAACGTACAACGATTTTGGTATTTTCTACAACAAGCATCGCATTTGCGTTTGATAAGAACCATTCTACCATCACATCTGATGATGAAGCCAAGAGTCACGGAACTCAATAATGAGATAATGTATCCTAGTCGTGTTTGGGCTCGTTGTGATTGTAACGGTATGAACTTTCCATGTGTACCAAGCACATGTAAACCACTAAAAAGTGAAAAATAAAAACTTTTTTGCAAAAAATAAAACCGACTTCAAAAAAAAAAAACAGAAAAGTGAAAAATAACTTTAGCTTCTGAAGTCGGTGACAAAAAAAAATAAATCAATCAAACAAAAGTCACCGACTTCAGAAGCTAAAGTTATTTTTCACTTTTTTGTTTTTTTTTTTTTGAAGTCGGTTTTTTTTTTGAAGTGAAAACTAGTCGATCCGCTACGAATACAACTTTTCACTTCAATCGGCAATCCCCACATGTTTTTCTATTGGTTGTCTTCCCTGATGTTGTTCTCTCCGCTACAGCTTATCACAAACGACTTGATAATACGTTTACATGCCCCAGATCACGCTACATTGCCTCTCTAAGACTCGCCCCTTTGAGTTTAATTGCAATTTTGGTAGGCTGTGTACGGTTTTTTCTGTAGGCTGTTCAGTGTACGGTTCTCAAAAATAAAATGCTTGCTCGGAACACGTCGCTGGTTGCACACGTAATTAAATCAACGTTTTTGTGAATATGAAAAGGGTGTAAATAAAATGATTAGACAGTGCCATAAATTCAAATGAATGAAAACACCATTTCAAATGATGTTTTTGCTGTAATTATTATTTCATTTTGTAATTTGTGCTTAGCATGTCTTTTTGCAGTGTTTAGTTGCGTGATACAGTAATCACCACAGCAGTGCTACGAATTCTTATCTCTGAAAAAGTGTTTTTTCTGTCCGGGATCGCCATTTCAGCAACTGAGTATTTGGGGTTCTTCCTCATAAAGACAACCACATTTTTGATCTACGTTGTACTAGTCGCTTTACTGTACTTACGCCAGAGTAAAAGAGCAGACCTAAATCTAGGCCAAAAATGAAGACTATCTAATCTGCTGGCTGAAAGCTGAAAAACTATATTTCAGTTCAGAACCAAGATGTATTACACCAACCTACAACAGCCTCCTAAAAAAAGCGATCTATCACGTCATCCTCAATATACGACGAAATAATTCATCACATTTCCACATAATTGCGTTAGGACAATAATTCTAGAACATTGAGGGGAATTATTAATATGACAGTCGAGCGTAATGGCGTCACTTCGGTATGCGCTCCCATTCTTTACATTGGCATGCCGAGGCAAGCAATACTAGGCTTTATTAATATTGCTATATAATGTGGTTTGGTATGGATGTGTAGGAAAATAATATGGCGATCTTTGGTATGTAGTCGGATGGAGAAATTTATAAGAGTTCTGAGTTGGGGATTATTTTTCGCGTTGGACTTCTGTGGATGAATGTAAATTTATTTTGTTGTAACTTGGAGGTAACATGAATTTGAAAGTTTACATTTCAATGACATAGGTAACATACGTTTTTTGAGATGGATAACCTATGAATGCTGTGGTCTCCTGTAAGTGAAGGAGTACACCTACGTGCTACTTTTGTCGCCGATTATTATTTTTTCGTGTTTTGTGTATATTCTTTGTTGGAGATCCTAAATAAATAAATAAATAAATAAACCTATCCGTCCTATTCATTATTCTGTTGCTATAGCTCGTAATATTATTAGTTATAATTACCTGTTTCGTCTAGAGATTGCAGAAACAACTGCTAAGCGTGAGGTTCAGGGCTTGGTAGCCAGGTAGGGCAAAGAGGGTTTTTTTTGTTTTGTTTTTTATACATGTAACTTTGATACAATAGACGTTACTCTTTGAGATAACAAGCATAATACGTTTGTGTGTTACTGTTTTCAAAGTCCTTACTCAACTTAAATCCTGACGAAGACGGAAGACCGAATAATTCATCTTATGTATAATAGCCGATGACTCACAGGATATTCCATTAAGTTGACTCCTCACAGCTCACCAGAGATGAGTAACCCACTCCTTCGCGAATTCTAAGAAAAAAGACTGACTTTTTCAAACAGCTAAAAATCCACGTATTTTCCCCGATGCTTATTATTGTTAAGCTTTAATTCCAATACTGCTTGGCAAACAGCTCGTAAATAACGTTTTATAACCCAAAATATGAAACAGTAGTCTTATTTTCGGTTTTGCAGTTTTAAAACGTGCTGATTTTTGTATTGATAGTTTTAGGAAAATATGTGCGGAAATGTGGTAATGCTTGGAAAAACTGTATTATGAAGAAGTAAAATAAAAGATCCACTTCTGATGTTTATGTGAGTCATCGTTAGGATTCCTATTTTAAAAACCTCTAAATTTTATTCTTGATACTGGCTAGAAAGGAAGTGACTGCTGAAATTACGAGTAATAGAGGAAAAAGGTGAGGAGGAGGTGAGGTTATTTACACCCTGCATTAAAACAAGAGCATTAAGCCTGTAACACACTTACGTGGCATTGCATGGCGTGGCGTTTGCTGTCGTGACGTTGACTGTGTATGGAAGAAAAAGACATGCTGCGCCGACCCTTAGTAAATTGGGATAAAGGCAGGAAAATAATGATGATTCTTCTTGACCGTAGTTTTTCTAGAGAGAGAAAGAGAGCAAATGACACATAACGAAGCTGAAATACACTTGTTTTCCCCATCATTGCGAACATTTTTCTGTTCTAAACCATACCTGGGAACCATCTAGTTTCGAAGAAATTGGGGGTCATATTCCTTTTTCACATCCATTAGCACAATGTTTTGAGTGCGTTATATTGAGTTCTATCACAAAACATACTTTTCAGCCCAAAAAGATGTTTCCCAGCAATAATTTACAAAATGCTTGGTTGACGGTTTCGTAGTGAGGTTGTTCACACCCTGCGTTAATACAAAAGCATTAAGCCGGAAACACACTTACGTGGCGTGGCGTGGCATTTGCTGTTGTGACGTTGACTGTGCACACTATTATGTTGTTATTTCTGAACAGTACATATCGAAGCTTCTTCAAAATTCAGTAGCAAGTTTTGACCACGGCAAGTTGAATGTGTCCGCTCGCACCACGAGCCACGCGGTGTAGAAAAACATTTTCCTGTGGTGTCGTCTCGCGCCATAACCTGCAATTGGCGCTCTCGCGCAATCGGTGGCGAGCAGTCAGCGCCACGACAGAACGCGCCACGACACGACACGACCTACAAATATGTAAGTGTATTTCCGGCATTAATACCGGAAACACACTTACGTGTCGTGGCGTGGCGTGGCGCGCCAGAAGCATATCGGTTTCATACATTTAGTATGTTTAGAGACATATTTGTATGTCGTGTCGTGTCGTGGCGCGTTCTGGCGTTTCGCTGAATGCTCACCACCGATTGGCCAGAGCGGTGGTGGGGTTATGGCGCGACACGCCACACCACGTAAGTGTGTTTCCGGCTTAATAGTCTGAAATAAATGAGTTTTCATTTATTTGCTTAAAACATCGGAGTTAATTCTTATTCACACAATGAAAAGCAAGTCTGCTTTAAACTATGTATGGATGATAGATACTGTTTTTTTTACGGATTGGAAATCATCAAATGACTTCTCCCACTTTGGGCTGAGCGGGAGGGACTGTCAGACTTTTACTGACTAAAACCCATCCATGTTCCTTCCTCGCCCTTTACGGTCCGGGGCCGCGGTATCTCTTTCGAATAGTCCCGCAGCCCCGTGTAGATATTGGTCTTTGTCTTTCTTACTCTTTCCATTTGTCCCCAATAAACAACTTATACTCCCGACAAAACAAAACATAATATTCGATCATCTGACATCCTAGCGTTGTTTATCTGTGTATTCGTCACAATTTACTATTATATGTCGTAACAGCCAATAGTCTTCGAGTACAGTTTGTTCGCCGTTTATTTAATAAAAACGTCATGTTGGCAAATAACGCGTGGATATTGATTAGGGTTGTGAGCAATAGATCTTATTGTAGTACAAGGGAGGGGTTTTAGCGGGTATTTGTTAGTTTAGTAATAGTTTTTTGGATAAATTGTTTGGGATAAGATAAATAACTGCCTTTAGTTACAGGTTTTTTTGATAGATCTCATGCTATAGGCAGTGGCCTTGGCCGAATAAATGAAATAAAATTTATTTATTTGCCAGAATATAGGTGCTTACATAATTACATAGCAAAAATAATTTTTGTCTCACTAATATATTCGATTTATCAGTCGTGCAAACATTTTTAATATTGTCATGAAATTACATTCTATTGATACTTTCTTGAATTGAGGCTATGGATGAACAGAAAGATATTGCTTCTGAAAGCATTTACGACTCAAATAAGTGTTACAGTCAATGAGGAATGATGATTGAAGAACTGGGAAGAACTGGGTTAAGGTAAACCATTTGTTTTGGCAATAAATTACTAACCTGGATCCTTACCATTTTCATGAATTTTCTAAAACGATGTTTTCGAGAAGCATGAATGCACCACAGTTCCCAATTCAGCAACGGGTGAATGTACTGAGCAATGAGAAAAAATGATCTGATAATTATTCCAACGAAGAAAATGTCGTAAAGAAAGTTTTGATTATGAATGTGGATGAGAGTAGAAGAAGACCAAAAATTAATGGATAGACTTTGTGATATTGCAACAAAAGAGGTGTTTGACGAGGTGACGAGTAATAGAGAGTATGGAAGATGAAACCATGGTGTACCGATCGCAAATCAATTAGAATAAGGGCGACAGAATTATGACAATGAATTATTACCCAATTTTTTTGAATTAAAAATAAGATTTTTATATTATTTAAACGGTATATAAAGAATCTTAAAAACTCACTCGCTATTTGAACTAATTTGCGCCGCAGCAGCATCGATGGTGCGGGTTCGGCCCGCCTATCTACACCGTGTCCGTATAGTGGAGGCGTCGGTCTTTGTAATTGATTGATACGTCCAACGGGTTGCCCCCGATGTTTTGTTTAGATCCACACTTGCCCAACACTAGCCCTGCAAATTGGATTTTTTGTATAAAAGCACTCGACTTTCAGCTGTGTTAATTGATCGAATGGTTTTGGTCGGAGTTTTTCTCGCCGATTAAGGCAAAATGGAAAGTTGCAAGCTAACATCTACACTAATATTATAAAGAGGAAAACTTTGTTTGTTTGTTTGTTTGTTTGGTTGTAATGAATAGGCTTAAAAACTACTGGACCGTTTTTAAAAATTCTTTCACCATTCGAAAGCTACATTATCCACGAGTAACATAGGATATATTTTATCCCCGTAATGCCTCGGGAACGGGAACTATGCGGGTGAAACCGCGGGACGTCCGCTAGTAATGTATAAATCAGACTGAAAAGAGACTTTTGCTGTTTTTCAAAAACACACTCCTAAAAGGATTTTAGAACGTGGAGCAACTCTAGCATAACGCATTGTTCAGTTTTGGAGTAGCTTGAGAGATAGTCCTCCCAAGTTACTCAAGAACACCTTGCCCTCTGCTATCTTATCGAGCCATTCCCATTAATTAACGACCAGTTTGAAGGGTAATCTCTTATTTGTCCAGAAATCAAGCGTGAAGTTCTTTTTCTAATACGTAAGTCCATCGTCAGCCTAAAATATCCTATCGCGGATTGTACAGACTTGGATATTCTTCAGTTTTTGTTTACTATTTTGAAGATGGAAATGCTCATCTTGAATGAATTTATTAAGAGACAAAGATTAGCGCAGCAATATTTTAATCGCAAATTCTAATTACCACATCAAGCTTAAACTCGAAGCATTTATTTCAAATAGACAATAAAGGTAAACGCACACTTATCAGAGCCGAAAGAATCAAATTTTAGAATTACTTGTATGAAATCCTATGAAATGGTTAAGATAATGTTT
The DNA here is from genome assembly GCA_950022955.1 of Xestia ashworthii. Lineage (NCBI taxonomy): Eukaryota > Metazoa > Arthropoda > Insecta > Lepidoptera > Noctuidae > Xestia > Xestia ashworthii. Next base: position 22,270,404 of record OX465558.1, on the reverse strand, counting down.
CTTTCGACGTCTTCAGTTCTTACGGCGCGGATAAGTGAGCGTTCACATTTACAGGCACTTCTGAATGTGAGAAACACAAAGAAATCGAAGCTACTGTCACAGTCACAAAGCATAATGACTTATGAAAGTACTGTAGTTGTCCATTCCAAAATGTAGATTTCTACAGAGAAGAATGGGCAAGAAACTCCATGGACACTCTTTTAAATCAAAATATTTTTACAAGATCTACCTATTTTTTCACTTTCGCATTTGGCATATGTCAGTTCACTGGAGGCAAGGACCTCCTATGAATCAAAAGACATTGTACTACCACCCGTGGAAGTGTTCAAAAATTCGATTCTTATGTAAGCTAGTGCTAGAGTAAAGTTCTGAAACTTTTGACTGTACTATATTTTGCTATTTCAGCTTACTGCGACGACGACGGTAGTACTACGATATCTTTTAAAATGTTGTTCGGCGCCATGCTGCGGTGTCGAGGGGAAGCAAAGCTTACCTAGAGGCTTGAAGAGAAAGCTCGTGAATGTGGTTAGAATTTTTTAGAAATATTTGGTAGTGTTTGTCAAAGGTTAGGCTTAGTTTGTACTTGAAGTAAAACCTCTGATATTTGTCTATGTAGCTAAGGATAGCCATAAGTCTAATTTATTAAGTGAAGTGTTTAAATTATAATAATAATTTGATTCGATATACCTGTACGATATAACCACCGTTTTAAATTGATTTTCACAGCATCAATAGAATAAAAAACGGCTTAAAACTTTATTGAAATGGTAGCATGAAAAAAAAAATGGTTCTTGTATTGTACATTTTTTAACTTGAAAAGGGTTAAATAAGACATAAATCATGTTTTAAAGTTTCACAAAATCATAATTTAGGTCTCCTACAACATAACTCCTTCAACTTTCCAAGTAGCGTGGCAGTCCCAACTCAAACCCCCTTTTACCACCCATCCCACAAAACCCCATACATTTGAGCTAACAAAATAAACCCATTATCCCTTCGCTGAACTTCGTGTCCAGTCCATTCATTACGTCATCCGGACAAAAGACGGACGTCGGGACGTACGAGTCCCATGGGCCTATGTGTTTATTTGTTTATTTGTTTCTTCGTCTTCGTCATGCGTAGCTTTTCGCTGACCTATTATGGTTGGTAGCTGTTTTGTGTGTCCAATGGGGTTAATTTCTACATCAGTTGTCACACAAAACTAAACAACGAATAAGAAACATTTTCTTATTTGTTTTCTAGTGTGTACAGGGATACCTACTTGAGTGCGAAAGCCGTATCATCGAATTTTGTTTCTTCGAAAACTTTTCTACGACATCTCTATACTGCGAAGCCTTGTTAAATCAGCGTCTTTTTATGAAGAGGAGAGCTTTTTGCCTTCAAATAAGTAAAAAATCTCAAAATGAAAATGTGTGAGAAAGATTGGAATTTAAAATCATGATCTTGTCATTGAAGCCTTTCTCATTTGTCTGTATTGACTACCAAAATGTTAAAGTTTGTCGTGGCTTTCATGTTCTTTTGCATTCATAATATTAGGTATTAGGTAGTTTTCCATCAGTTGTTAACTCAATCAAAATATACTTTTTTCTGACTATAACTCACTGGCTTCTCTTCCTATAAGGCGTGCTTGCATCATATTTTTTTTGTACTAAATAGTATAGCGTTTGGCCGTAACTCGATTACCTATTAAGAAACCATTAACTAGCTTGAATAGATCTAGATTATAATGACCAGGGAACATCTTTCACACTTACATTTCATATCGTCTTATATCACCAACTAATTAAATTTAGCGCTAATAAACGACATAATTTTATTATCTTAAACATAGTTCTATTAAAGTCAATGTTTGTAAATGATAGATGCAGAATGACAATTTCAACGCGTATAGCTTTTAATGCATTTTCGTTCGGTGGAATTCAGCCCAGTGTAGGTACTACACTAAAGCCTGTATACCTACATACATCATTGGAACGAATTCCAAACTGGCTGTTAACTCAACGCGCAGGTACTAAAGTCACATATTTAGGTCATTACGTAGCACGTTTCCAAATAGCTGTGGAACGACGCTAATAATGATTCCCCGTATCGCGCTAATTAGCCTGTTATACTTCACAAGTTTCGGTAAATATCTAGTCACGCGGTACGCTTTCAATTTTCGTTTGTTTTAATGATGTGGTGCATGTAGAACTGAGTGAAATATGGAAAGAAGTACAGAAGAAGTCATGTTGCAATGACCATAAATAAATTGGGACGATATACTTAGATAGCTAAGTAAATAAATTATTAGTAACTTCTAATAATTCATTGTTGTATTACCCAAGACTAACTGGATCGTGGAGGCCAGATGGGCAGACGTTCCATGTAAAGTACGGGTATTCAGCTGCATCTGGTTAGACTGGAAGCCGATACCAACATAGTTGAGAAAAGGCTATGCTGATAATGATAATTATTTATGTATCGCCTTGTATGTGTACTCTTATTTCACTAAAAATGTACTAAGAATGTTTCGTTCGTTTTTGCTGCAGAATCTTCAGCATTTTTAAACCGTATTTACCATCCACATGATCACACACGATGTTCGTGACAGATTCTACGGTTTCCTCATACAATATGTGTTTGAGGCTCATTGGCTGAGGCTCGAGCACGATGTATCTTGTTAATATTTAACTAAAATGTAACATTTAAAACTATACAAAGCAGTATCTGTGTCTCCTTTAACTTTCTTTTACTTACTTTAATTCTGTTTTACGTTTGAGTTTTTCATGCCTAAAGCGAAATGCACATAACTTATGCATGCAAACCTTTTTTCGCCCGTGATATCCTGGTGGGTTTTTACTCCGAGATTCTTTACATGTAGTTAAAAATCTAGTCGTTTTTTCACTGTTTTAGTACCGTTTCTTTTTAGTGGCGTATCAGTCGTATGTATTACCATCATCTGCCAGCCTTTTTCCAACTATGTTGGGATCGGCTTCCAGTCTTACCGAATGCAGCTGAATACCGTATTTTAAATGGAGCGACTGATTATCTGACCTCCATAGACCAGTTTGTACTGTTGTATTACGTTACTCCGTGGTGAGACTGAGACTTTCAGGCCACAGACTACCTGTAACGACGTCCGTACTTATAATAATTTGAAGAATCAAAGTTTAAGTAACCATGGATTATTCATAGATGATAAGGGTATTGCAGTTGATTGACAGTAGTAATAACTTGGTATTGGTATCATTAGGTATACTTCTGCCTTACCCTGCATATGATATGTAAAGGTGTTATGGGAAAATGTTATGTATAAGGGCTTAGTTTAATATCTAAGTACTTTTCTTATAAAACCGTGGGATACCAAAAAACTTGCCAGATTTATCATTTCTGACTATTCATACCAGAAGACCAATTCCTTACTCGAAGCTAAAGTTGAAAAGCATCACAAACATCGACCATTTCATAAAAACAAAGAACTTGCTGTACTTCTGAATAAAGAACCACTTCAGACATCCAATCGATAGGATCTCATAAGCGTTAATACCGGTGGTACATTCAAAAATCTGTAGCGGAATAAAAAGGTTGGCCCCCATTATGCGGACAACAATGGATCCGACTGAAAAGTACCCCGGATGCCCGCTGCAACATTATAATAAAAGGTAACTGCGAATAGGTTTCCGGGATAAAATTTTATTGTGAGGCATCGACAAAGGACCTCGTCGCTAACAAAAGTCCGGGGAGATCCGGGAACAAGCCGGGACTCGGGACTCGGTGACGAAGATATCGCGCGATATTGTAATTATATGTATCCTGAGCGTAGGGCTATTGAGTCCGTTTGCGATCATCTAGGGAATGGCGTTTAAGATACGATCATGTGGTGGGTGTTTTGTTTTATAGAACTGTTTCAGGGTTATACATACAGAGGTTTTTTTTTTTAATATGCTACTCTTTGGAGCTATTTTGTGCTTATTTTATAATGTGCTAATTGTTTTTTACATGTTTTTACTTGTGCTGACTAAACAAATTTTAGTTTTCATTGACTTTTTTTAATTATTTTGAAATAATTTCATGCACGAATAAAAAAAAGTTTTCACCGTTTTGAATTTCGTAGGCGTTGTGCTATCTTTACACCATTGTGTATCGTAGAAACTCATTGCCATAATAGTCCTCCCATATATTTAAGTTCCGGAGTTATTACTCTTTTTCCACCTATAATGACTCTAGTTTTTACTCGAAACAAGCAAAATCGTATTTCAACCTCAAATTATGCAGTTAGAAAAATTACTTCGTACCAAGTGCTGACTAATACAATATAATAATTGGTAGTCACATGCTGGTTATTGTATGTTTTTACACGTTATTGTTACTTAATTATGTAAAATAAATTTTTATTATTAAAAATATGTATAAACAAGACAGAGTGTATCAGAAGTCACTTTGAATTTATTGGGGCCTCTATAAATTCGAACTGACTTCTGATACATTCGAACTACGTCAATTTTTGAAAAACAATTGTAGAAGCTATTGCATTATAGTTATGCTTCGGAAAAGAGACATATTTACTGAACAGTTTAGAGACGCACACAGAAAAGAATGAAAACGGGGAAGTAGTCTAGGCATAGTCTTTGTAGATGAAGAATACTCTAATAATTAGAAAACAATAAACTCAAAATAAGATGGTACACGAAAATGGAAACACAAGAAAAGATTATTTTGGGACAAACATAGCTGAGCTAAGAACCGTAATCAACAATAATTTTGCTCCATGACTTACCGTAGTTGTATTATTAGAAAGTCCGGCTAAAACGGGCTCTAATAATATAGCTTTCGTGACTGATTGGCGTCGATTATGTCGGGTGTGTCAGCAGCAATCGTCACCTGTCGCGTTAACTTGACGGCCCACGGAAGTGCCTGTAATGTTGTATTAAATGTTTCCAGAATAATACAAGGACTGAAAATGTAGAGGTGGAAATTAAAGAAAATATGATTTGTGTCGAAACAATTGTATTATTGCTTTTAGAAAATCACCTGTAACTAACTTGAGAAAATCGCCTTTTTCCACCAAGCGATATTCTATGCCCAACAACGATGATGGAAGAGTAAAAAAAAGCGGCCAAATGCGAGTCGGACTCGCCCATGAAGGGTTCTGTATCAAAATTGTGTAAATTGTGGTTAACGATTTATGACGTAATAAAAAAAAACTACTTACTAGATCTCGTTCAAACCAATTTCTGGTGGAAGTTTACATGGTAATGTACATCATATCCCCTAAGACGACCCACTGACCATATATTTTTTTTAGTTTTATCAGTCTCTTATTTTAGAAGTTACGGGGGGGACACTCATTTTTCCACTTTGGAAGTGTCTCTCGTGCAAACTATTCAGTTTAGAAAAAAATGAGACTTGAAACCTCCATATCATTTTTAAAGACCTATCCATAGATACCCCACAAGTATGGGTTTGATGAAATTTTTTTTTTTGAGTTTCATGTCTAAGTATGAGGAACCCCCAAAATTTATTGTTTTTTCTATTTTTGTGTGAAAATCTTAATGCGGTTTACAGAATACACCTACTTTCCAAGTTTCAACAGCATAGTTATTATAGTTTCGGAAAAAAGTGGCTGTGGTATACGGACGGACAGACAGACATGACGAATCTATAAGGGTTCTGTTTTTGCCATTTGGCTACGGAACCCTAAAAATGGGTGGGATTGTCATAAGGTATCGAAGAGCTCACATAAAACTTAAACCAACTTACCTGTGCAGGCGAAAAAACACAGAACTAAAATAAATGTACCAAGTAAGACACATCGATTCATATTTTCTTGACAAGCAGCGCTACTTCGAACTGCATACTTAAAGTGGTCAAGGATGACCTTGACTGTACTTTTCTCTGTATGTCCACGAGTTTCTCAAGGTATTTTATTTACTGGTGTCTTCTATTATTATTGACTTAGAATAGATAGTCCTAGATATGAAATCTTAGTTGTAATGTTTTCAAGATTTATACCAACATCATTGTCATATTCGTGACCTTATCCCATGTTATTTGGAGTCGGCGCAACACGTTTTTTTCTTCCATTCTCCCCTGACCAAAAATTAACTCCGAAACCATATCTGATTCTAGAAATTACAACTGTCTGTTTAAAAACTAATATTAGCCTAATTAGTCTAACCGCGGTGCAGATCTACAAATCTTTCGTTAGTTACACAGGTTAGCCAAAAACTATGATTGGATTTTCTTTTCACGAAAATTTTCAGGTAGGTTCAGACCGGAATTGGAATTGTGCCCGATTACTAGTCCCGCATGGGATTCTATACCGTCATTGGCAAACGGGCTGGCTTTAAAATGCTTGTGTATTTTCGTTTAATTTTCCCTTTGTTTCTGTTGATGACAAATTTGTTATTATTGCTATGTCAGTTGTGTGATGATATCATTAGTGCCTGGCTATACAACAACAGCCGTATGGGTTGATCTTCAAAGTTAAGTAGCACTTGACAAGATTGGTCCGTGGATGGGTGATCCATTACTTACCAATTTTTCTTCTAGTTGCAAAGAGCGCGCTAGCTCGTTCGTTCTGCCTGTTATTTGTAGATCTTTAACAGTCGTTACAGGTAGTCAGTGGCCCGAAAGTCAGTCCACCAGTCTCACCAAGTGCAATGGTCTCGTATTACCCAGTTCTAAATGCTGTGGACGTCAGATAGGCATTCGCTCCATGTAAAATACTGGAATTCCCCAACATGGTTGGAAAAAGGCTAGGGTAGATGATTTGTGTGATATATTTTATTCCATTTTCATTTATTTGTCAGCAATATTTTCTCATTTACTTTTCCATTTTTATTACTGTTTGCCTTCACAGAGATAGGCCGACATAAAATTGGAATTTATATTAATATTAGAGAAAGTAGCTTCGGGAATTAACGATAACTGTTTATCAACCTTTGTGGTTGTGTGTCACGATACCTATTCCGATTCTTAATAGGCCTGCTCCCCGAAGGGCGGGCACGCACGTATCCATTTTGATATTAGCGATCACACACCTAAATTATTAAGTCATAGCCCGAGGGAATATTGCGGTTAAAATATCATTATTTTCCGTCAAATTTTGTTTGCGAAGTTTTTAATTTGATAATGGGTGGTGACGTCATTGTTTGTTATTATTTTGTAGTTTCTGAAATGTTAAATGTCGTACCCAAAAGTTATCAAGAGCTTACTAAAAATTTTCTCTGGTTTCATTAATTATCTTTTAACTGCCACTGTCCGATTCTATTTGGGGTCGGCACACGTTTTCTTCTTCTATTCTCCCATGTCAGATGTCACGGCATCATTTACTCCTTTCTCTTTCATAATTATCAGTCTTTACACAATCCATCCATGTTTTCTTTGGCCTTCCTCTCCTTCTCCATCCATCAAGATTCATGCCCATCACTCTTTTAGTAACATGCGTTTCATCCCCCCTCATTACATGTCTATATTATTATCACTAAAATTCCAAAAGCTATGAAGGAAGAAACTAAAATTTATACAGCTGTATCTTCAAACAAAGGGTCTATTTCTGTATTAACTAATTATATTTCTTTTATCTTGAATACGTAATATGATACAGTAACGAATGATAAATTAAAACTTGAACCAAATTGGCTTACACCATTGTGTAACTGTGTGTTTGTTTCAAAGAAAAATAACTCCTATCCACCTTCTAGCTACCATTTTTCAGATTAATGGTAGATAAACATTACTTCGTAGAAAACTAACTTCTTCAAATTCATCACGAACCATTTCTACTTTCCTAACAGTACATTAAGCCGCTGTATCTCCATTATTAACACAAGAAAGGGTACCAAACTTCCAATTTGCATGGCGAAGTTATGACGAGTAAATTCTGTGAGTCACGGTGACTGATACTACGAGGTCATGAACTGTCCGTTATTTTACATGAAATTGACTAAACTTTTTCGTTTGACGCTACTAGCTCAAGAATGTCTGGAATGATGTTGGCATTTGATTGACAGTGAATTTGTGGGACAAATTGTATTGACATGGTGTTACGTTGTTCAAGTATTTGGTTGGCTGTTTGGCAGTTCGTGGTTTTCTGGTACCTACTTGGATACCTACTGTCGGCTGTGAAACTATGAAAGTTTTTAATGGCTCTGTTATGCTTGGAGGAATCAACAATTGTAACAGTATTAATATTCAGTTCAGTTTGTAGGATTATTTTATCAACTATATGATGTTTTTCTTCACTGATTCCACTACCAATATCATCATCAATTCCATCTAAATCATCTTTGCCTTCTGATGTGCGTTCAATATCTTCATAGCAAGTTAACCTCTCGCGTGTCTTAAGTTACACAGTTCGACATAAGCAATTGTCTTTCTATTGTGTCTCTAATTACGGCATTCGATGAGTTAATTTCGTACCACAAAATCCCAAACTAACTCCCAACATATTACCATCTCCAAGACTCACAAACCTTGACACGAAACAAAACGAAACAAACGGAACTACTACAAAACTGACCGAATCCAAAACACTTCGCCTCAACATCCGCTATCGGTACAATTTATATCCTAACAATTCGAAACAAACATAAAATATAAAAGCAGAGTACAGGCCAGATGCAAGACTCACAAAAGGATGCAAGACTCTCAATACATTTGCGTATGCATCGCTTATATCGACGCCATAATAGACTTGAACTGATGCCAAGAATGCACCAATTGATTATTGATATTGCTGTGGTATTGGTTTTCGAGAAAATGAGCCCCAATCTTAACGAAGGGTGTGCTTGAGTTATTTCATATTATTTTTAAAGCTTTTGTGGATTTTGTCGGCTTGTTGGTGAAGTAAACAAGATGTTTGTGATATTTTGTTGGGAAGACAATTTCGTTGGTCGTGTATTGTTTTATTGTGGACGATAGTTACATTTTGATTTAGAGAATGAATGTTGTAGAAAGTAGTTTAATGGATAAAATCTATTTAAATAGCTTCATCTTTATCGTGAGATAGTGACTAACCTGGTGTCAGAGTTTTTCTGCCGCCCATGTAGCCTTTGACTTGGCTTTTACAAGGGGTCAAGAAATATCTCTCAGGCATGCTGGTTTCAACAAATGATGATCAGCAGTTTAATGGATAAGATCTATCAAAATCTCATTTCAATTTTGAGTTTACAATAAAGTAAATTGAATGGGTAAATTGGCCTATCCTTAGCCAAAACCCGACATTAACCTTATCAACAGTTTACCAACCAAGCCAAAAATTACCATCTACTTCAATATTCAATAGCACCCTCCTCATTTCGTTAGTACCATACAATTTGGCTAACCAAATTACACTGTAGACGTTAACAATTACAGGATAGGTAATAGTGAAGGATAAACGTTGATCGTGTGCGCAACGTATGTGTAGTATAGGGTTTATGTAAATATCGAAGCAACGTCCGAACATTGCCAAGAGCTCTAGAATCAATTTGCAAATTACCTAGTAGGTTATCTACATAGTACATAGCTGTAAGTGGGTATATAGATTGCTTGGCTGGACATGTAGGTTTAGATGTTACACCGAAATTCTATATCGGCGATTAACTTGTTTGTGGAAAACTGTGCGGAATTTCAAACAGCTTTCAACTGATTGAAAGGTGAGGCTTTTCGGTTATTTAAAATGTGAGTTTAGAAGTTTATGTAGTTCCGCAGAATTGAAGCAAGAGTGGATAAATAATAAGACAAGTATCTTGTTATATTAACTTTAAATATTTGCAGATAATCAATTATTTTAAAAACAATCAACTATTTAAAAACTAATTTATTTATTTATTATTTATTTATTTATTTATTCAATAACACATACATTTTGCATTTTTTTTTTTTTATTATTTTTTTTTTGCAATTTATCCTATATCGTCAATTTTGTAAAAGATCTGAGGGTCTAAGTCAAAATCAAAATATTTTATTTCACGTAGGCCTTCATGGGCACTTATAAAACGACGACAAATAATAGGTGCACGGTTCGGGTGGGTCTTTCCTACAGAGCAGAACCTCTATAGGATACTCCCAGGGACACTTTTAAAATGATTTGGATTTACAACATGTGGCATCCAAAACGTTTTAGATTACTACAAAAGCATACAAAAGGAGTCCTAAGATACATTTTTCAACTTTTCTTCATTGTTCATGGTGATAAAATGAAGCATTATAGGTAGAAAGCTTCCTTTCTACCTATAATGTGGAAAAATAAAACCTTACTTAAATAACTGACGCTTAAACGATTGCCTGTTTTTTCAGATGGTAAATCATCAAATGACTCCCCTTTATGTTCCGGGGCCACGGTCTTTCGAACAGTCCCGCAGCTCCGGGCTCAAACGATTACTCACAACATACTTTCGCACAAGACCTTTCACAGCCACAATAAATGCATAAACACCCCAAAAAGACTTACTTTTATTTCTGCGGATTCCCTAACATTTTCAATATCAGAAACAGACCGCACCTTCGGCTGATTGATATTGGCTCCCTTATTTCGGTCTAATGTTTACGGGCGCATCAAGGTCTGATCGGATCGCGTGAAGTGGGCCACGTTTTATGGGCCCGTGTTTAAAGTTGCACTGTCTGGTGGTCGTGAGCTGAGGCGTTCATGTTACGTTGTTGGGATAATTTTTGGGGTCTGGTGCTGATGTCATTCTGTAAGGATTTAGAAAAAGGGTTGGTCTTATCAATTTACGAATTATTTTATGAATTCTGGATTGTCTGACACATTAATTCAATACCTAAAAATTATTTCCCTCAATAGTTTTTTTCACTGTCTTGTTCGTTTAGAAGAATTTCTCAGTAGGAGCTATGGAGTTTGAACTTGTACTCGGTTGATGGCCATAAGCTCGCCCACTGTTGATCATCATCATCAACCTATTAATGTTCCCACTGCTGGGACACAGACCTCCTTTCTGTTAGAGGGAATGGGCTTTTAATCTACCACGTGGGCCCAACGCGAATTGATAGATGTCACATGTCTTCGAATGTTTTGGTTCTAGGACAAGTCGGTTTCCTCACGATGTTTTCCTTCACCGTTTTGAGAGCTGTGGTGATGAAATAAATTACACAAAGTAATGCGCCTGCCTAGGTTCGAACCCACGACTTACTGTTCGCAAGCCGGGGTCGCCACCACTGGGCACCGCTGCCTCTGTTGATATTACGACTTACACGTTACTATCGAATTGTGGGTGTAGTGATGTCAAGTTCTGCTCAAATAATTTCACCATCTAAACAGAAGACATTCTGACATAAAGTAATTTTTATAGATGATTGATACACGTACATATTATTATTTAGAGTTTTACTTTGAATATTGTGTAAATATAGCTTTCTTTGAATAAAATCGAAAATATTCGATATAATTTGAAACCACAAATGAATAACGTGTTACATGCAAATCAAGATTAGGTGAGGTTAATTTAATATGTAGTACTTAAGGTACCAGGGTTCTATTCAAAAAAGTAGGTCTGGCAAACACAAAAGTCTAGTTTCCAGCATCTACGTACAGCCGCAGCATACATAATTATTGTACCTATGCCACGAGGTGATATTTCAGGTTCTGACATGGCAGAGGTAAAGTTCAAGTCCACTGTACAAGTCGTTATTCCCTCAAGTCCAAACATATAAAACTGGTGTTTAGAGGGGAAATATAAAAACACGTGCCGTCTACGACTTGGATGATATCATAAAATGAAATGTAAATATACTAACTGCGGGGACACAGAGTAAGGGTAACCAGTAATCCAAGTAAGCTGTTTTCGTGGAATCTAAGGGGGAGTTTAGGGTTGTGATATTACAATACACACATCATCATCATCATCATCACTGCTGGACATAGGCCTCCCCAAGTGTCATTGACCAGTCCCGTGCGACTCGCATCCAACGGATTCCCGCAACCTTCACCAAGTCATCAGTCCACCTAGTGCTGGACATAGGCCTCCCCAAGTGTCATTGACCAGTCCCGTGCGACTCGCATCCAACGGATTCCCGCAACCTTCACCAAGTCATCAGTCCACCTAGTGGGAGGCCTTCCAACGCGTCGTCTTCCAGTTCGCGGTCGCCACTCCAGGTTCTGCGAGCAATGCCCACTGCCACTTAAGTTTGGCAATTTACACATATCTGTACAAATAACTAAAATTGGAGTGTCTTTTTATAATTTTGAAACAAAAGCTTTTTAGTGAATGCAAATACGGTACATGTGATTAAAAAAAAAATTGACAGTTCCGCCTAATCTCCGAAAGGCCTGGACCAATTTTGACGGGGCTTCTAATTTATAACGTATGTTTTAGGAGTAACTTAGGCTACCGGTACTTTTAATTTAGAAAAGATTAGGGGTTCTATGCAAAAGAATTCAAACTTTTCAATTGTTAACGAAATCTGATTCGAAAAAGGAATTAATACGGTTATAACAATTTCACACGGACGAAATCGTCGGCAGTAGCAAGTACACACAAAAAACTTAACCACTTGTCTTGATACGACAACCCGGCTTACTTACGAGTGACCTGAAGCATGCTTAGAAATAATATCAATGCTGTAACGTGTGTGAGCTAATTCCGAGCGTTTATTTCTAGTTGATATACTGTATGTACCAATATGTCTACTGTGGTAGGGATGAACGTAAAAATGCCATAAAATATTGTGATGCTATCTTTATTGCTTTAATAGAGGAATTATTGGTTTATTTCTATTTATATGTTAGTGTTATCATTTATTTGGGTAATTTTGCATTGGAAGTGTTATTTTTTGCGTGCGTAGAACTCGTAAGTAGGTGTTAAATGAGCCGAATAACGAAAAAAATGTGTATGAATAGTAGTAGGCATTAACATGTTAGCACGTATAAAAAGGAACAAGACTTTGCTACACTATATACATAGGCAAAATAGATACGACTTTAGGTCGTGGCTCACTTGACAAGCACCGCACCAGCACCGCTCCAACCCAGCAATTTACTTGCCATTCAAATTAGAGCATTAATTCGTGTGTCGCATAACATATTTTTTAATGTCCATATGAAAAAGCTTACGGCGGGTGGTCAACGCGCTTGCCGCTACCATACGACTCGCCTCGCGGGCGGCTCGGCGTCCGCGCGCGGTCCGCGCGCCGCAAGCGAGGGGACCGCGCGCGGACGCCGAGTGGCCCGCGAAACAACGTCATTGCGCCGTCGTGCTTCTCCACGTCGTGGGTACTGTTACAAATTTAGTTAGAGAGCCCACGACACTAAACCTAATTCGGTTAGAAATAAAAAAGCAAATAAAAAAGCCCTAATAAACCGACTGATATTGTTGTAATCGCAGGTTGATCTTATGTTACAATAACTGAATCAATCGTTACAGTACACCGGCTGAAACTTTTTTATAAATAGTTTACATATACTGAACTTAAAAAAATCTCAGAACTGTATGGAAAGGGTGTTCGCGGGGTAGGTGAATTAAACCACGAATCCACGTTAACAAAATACAATTACTAGAGATAATACCTAAAATACAATGCTATCTCCCGGACTATTACTGCCAGCGAGCGGACTGCGAGCTTGACGGCGAGTGGACAGCGCGCGGCCGTCGCGTGGCCCGCGCGCCGCAAGCGAGGGGACCGCGTGCTTACACCTCGCTTGCGCTAGCCTATATTCGAGGCGACGCCGGTCAGGAGCTGTGCTGGTGCGGTGCTGGTGCGGTGCTTGTCAAGTGAGCCACGACCTTTACACCTACGTGTGCAGCCGTCTCCAGTGAGCCAGCATGAGCAAGCTGTCGAGGGAAGCCCTTATTTGGAAAAACATAAGTAGAATTATTATGAGCGATTAATGCAAAGATTTCCGAGACATTAAATTGTTTCCTACTTGAATCTACACTACCTAATATTATAAAGCTGAAGAGTTTGTTTGTTTGGTTGAACGCGCTAATATCAGGAACTGGTGGTTCGAGTTGTAAACATATTTTAATTTTGGACAGCCCGTTTATCAAGAAAGGCTAACATGACCAATCGGAGCGGAGCATCAAAGAAATATTTCCCAAAAACAAAGATTTATTCCTTTTTCTTTGCTTCCGTTGCAAGCGCTGCATAACGCGGTTAAAGTTACACAACAATCACGTACGAAGGAACTGTTCCTCTTAAGCATTAAAAAAAAGTCCGCGATAGTATATGTCTATTTTTTAACGTTGACTCACACTTTCTCTAACCCTTACTCACAGACGAAGTTGCGCGGGTCAACCACTTCAGAAATAATTGTTGGAATTGGATCAGTCCTTCCGAAGATTACCCCCTACATGATACATCATTATCATCATCATCATTTCAGCCAGAAGACGTCCACTGCTGGACATAGGCCTCCCCCAAGACCCCCTACATGCAAACTTACAAACAAAATCTCTCTTTAATATTAGTATATATCAATTATGTAATAATGTCTTATGGCTGTTAAGAAACCTGTTGAATTGATAAAAGTCTCAAGACTTACCGACTTACAAAATGTTTCTATTAGTATCGGATCAATGAGAACTCACTTTGAAAAGGAAGGAAGCCTTTATTACTCCTTTCATACCATTTGCCAATACTTGTTGGATCCGAAGATTGCAATAGAGCACAATTCAGACATCACTGCATTGAAACATGAACATCCAACAAAAGAAACTTCAATCACCTGAACTGCATTGCAAAATGAACCAAAAGGCGAGAATATTCCAGCAATGGAGGAATTGACTGTAATTGTAGATGTTACAAGGATCAAATATTAAGTCAATGAGATGACTGTAGTGATCAGCTACCATATTAATTAATAAAGAAGATTAAAACGGAAATAGTTTCAACGCTTAACAAATGAAAATGGAAATGATCGGCTAAGATTTACTGAAATATCTCATTTGCCTTAAAATGGTTTTAATAATAAAATTCAAAACACCAGTTATTGTTATTGAAAAACACGTAAATATTTAATCGATTGAAGAGTGGACTGCAGTTTTTTTGTTTTTTTTTGGATGATGTCAAATTTAACGCCAATGGCAGCACTTATAGCCTATTTTAGCTTGTGTATTGCAGCAGTATTTTAATAGAAAAAAGTTAATACATCTAGAAATTGCTGGTTAGCTGAAAACGGTTTTAGTAACGAAGCATAAAAGCAAAAGATGTAAATAATAAAGACCAATACATAAGAATTTTAAGACCAACAAAGCAGGATTCTAAAGAAAAATGCGCCAAATATCCACCCGATACTTTTATATCACAATAGATATACTGTGAAAGCTGGGTAAAAAGCCATTTCCTATTTATCTCAGTGGGTAAGCAACAAATGTAGTATAACTGAATCGACACATCCCTTGGGTGCAATTTACCCCCACGGTCCCAGATGTTAGGAAACTACAGATAGAAGGACCGTCTTACAAGAGGCATCATTTTTTTGTTCGAACTTATCTATCGCGAATTGTATACACTTGGATATTCTTTAGTTTTTGTTTACTTTTTTGGAGATGGAAATGCTTATCTTGAAAGTTGGAAGGAGTTTTCTGGGTGGAATGTTTTTGCTTTGGGCTATGTATCGTTGTGTCTTATATTTTTGGTCATCATCTTCTTGCCATTGACCTGTGTTATTTGGGGTGGCGTAGCACGTTTACTTGTTCCATTCTCTCTGTCTCGTCAAGCTATCATTAATTACTCTTTTTTCCTTCATATAATTCCTTACAAAATGTATACATCTTTTCTTTGGTTTCCCATCCATCAACATTATATCACTCTTATAGTCACATTGTTCTATCTTTTATTTTTTGTATGAACCAAAAATTCGTGCATGTTCAGTCTATCAAAATGAATTAAAATAAACAAGAGTCACACTGTATGTAGAATGACCATCATGACAGGTTATTCTCGATTTGCATATTTGCCTACCAAGCAAGCAATGTCAATTTGATTGTAACAGCATGATATGCCCACACAGCACCAACTCCTGTTTTGTGCTGACTAAATAAAAATATGTGATCATTTAAAATACCCGTAGATATTTGTGGAAAACCAGACTATGAAGCATGTTTGCACCAGTAAGTAAAAACTGTCCTAAAGCAGAGTTTTTAGGAATTTCTTGCAGTCTATGATGCGGAGCCAAATGATTGTAGGAGTGAAACAATAAATAAATATTGGAGATATTTTCGACGATTGATAAGCACACCAATAATTCATTCAACGAACAGAACAAAATCATTCGAATTGAAATTTCAATAAAAGATATTGCAAGCAAGTAGAAATAAGATTCTCAAAGAGGAAGGCACGGAGATCGAGAATCGGCCAGTATAGGATAATAAAACAGGAAAAGTGTATTGTAGAGGTGCCGTCGAAACATTTGTATCTGCAAGTCGTTCCGAAGTATAGAGTTACGGTGCCGAACCCCCAGAGTGTGTCCGTTGAGCGCATGTTCCTGAGAATTGTATAGAAAACTTGTCGAACAGTTCCGTTTTCAATTATGAAAGAGAAAATTCTAGTGGAGTTTGAATTTTGAAACAGGTTTTTGACAGAGACGTTAGAGAAAAGTTTCTAGAGTTGTTACTTGACGGTACTTTTAAGAATAATGATGTTTGGAAAATGCTTCAACGAGTTATCTATGCTTCAGATAGTAAAATACTAAGCTTTGTATTTAGGGACCTATTTGAATCACCGCATCATCGTTTAGAAAGAAAAGAAAGAAAAAATGTCATCAATTCCCATTGGGACCCTTATAATCCTTTGTCAAGTTAAGGCCACGAGACTAATGTACTAATTTAATGTTTCATCTTAAAACAGAAAATGTAACATTCAAATGCCATAGAGCTATATATTCTGTAATTTAATTACTGTATAACAGAGCACTCAGCAATAAAACTAACATCCTCTCACAATGACGTAAACAGCAATAACGTTGAGAATTTTCAATTACACACGCAGAATTTCAATGTACAAACATCCAATAATTGCAGGAACGCTGCCATAACAAATACCCTCATTTCCATAAACACATCCAAAGTAATCGCCGAAACAAACGTTCACGATGATACTATAGAATACAATGTTTTGTTAAATTGCTTTATTCCACTTCGTTATCTGCTTACTGGCATAAGATTATATCTAAAGCATTCTTTATTTCTTGTGTTAAAGAAATAACTCGATCGAAACGAGGCAAGTGACCGGTCCCCAAGTCCAATTTAGCTTTGCGGATTCCCAATGGCGTGTTCTGTCCTTCTAACGCCACAAAGTGCAGTCTGAATGTACATGTAAAGGCCTGGTGTGATATGGAGCGACAAATTGTTGCGGCTTTTGTGCGGTGTCGATCAAATGGGGAGAACGGGCCATTGATGAATATTGTCACAGTTTGTGTGGATGCTATTCTGTTGGTTTGAAAAGGAATTTTAGGTCTAGGAGAAGTGACTTGTATTTTTGAGTCATTTTATTACGGGAGGAAAAATGATACTCACAAAGGAATAATAATTATTTAGGATTTAAAACCGTGAAGTGTGTAATCTGCAATTACCTTATCTAAGCTAAGGCATCGCGGCAGACTTCGTGAAGATGGCGGAATGAGTTGGACAAAAGCAACGACAAGTGATCCATATTACCCACATGATCACATTACAACTCGAAGTCATTGCCCAGTAGGATGACGCAGTATCAGTTCAGTAAAGTCTACAACTCTTTTGGAACATTATTTCTATGAGAAGATTTTTTCGTCTCGCTATTACACATAGCACGTTAATACAATTTCAACTCCAGTAGAATTTACAGCATGTCCATAAAAGCGAATCGCTTTTATCTAATCACATCAGCTGTACCTACGCGTTTACTCGCAGCACTTTTACTTTTTCCTCGTTAGCCGAGTCAACCATTACTTACCAAGGCACGCTGACCGCTCACTACATAACCGACTCCCGACGGTCGAATCGGCCACACCTCGTCTTTTTTCTGTCCATTTAAACGGATAGGCGCGGTGTCGCATCGACCACGCCGGGGATTGGAATCACGAATTACAGATTAGCTACTAAGTAAAATTCGCCGGTCTCTGTTTGTGTTTTGCTGGCATCGTCTGTGTTTACATATTCGGGGAACTTCGGATGCCATCGGTTTTTTTGCAGTCGGCAATTTCAACGTGTTAATAACTTGGATGAAATGGATGTATTATCAGGGTAATGTTTCATGGGTGAATAATGGGTATTAATTAAGAGTCATTACAGTAAATGCGTTGTGCTTCATTTTTACTTCCTCCCGATTGGTCGTAGCGTATGACGTTTATTGATAAATTGTATTAATTTGTTAATGTATTGCCTGAGCTGTAATGATATTACTTTTGATTTAATGGCTCATATTATATAGACTTAAAATATGTACCATTATTATTTGAACGGATAAGGTAACACCATTTCATCAAAACGGTCGCGGCCTCTAAATTCCTAACATAACTGGTAGTAGCGTAGCTTTCCTAGAAAATAGAAAAGAAAATAAAAACATTCACACACAAGGGCGTCAAGGAGAAAGAAATGTTCTCGTATTTAGACATTTGATAGGGCGGAGGCTATACATTTATATGTAATTACATGTGTACGAATTTGGCACAAAGATACAAAACCTCACTGCAGATGTGATTTCAACATAACAAGAGACCATAACAATAAACTCTAACCTCCTACTTGATGAAGGTCATAAAGTCAACTTCTCAAGTGATATCAACACGAGATTCATAAACGGTATTTGAAGGCACAGTTGGGCTTAATATATGGAGGCAAAAGGTCCACATTCGTGCATAAATTGTCATACTTTACTAGCTCCTCGCCCACCGATATCTTTGTAACCCGATTTCCCAAGAAATAGGGATGCAACCCAAAATATTCCATATTTCTCCAAGTCGGGTATGGGTCCTGGATACTGTCATATACTTTTATCTCTCATAAACAGCTTGGGGTTCGAGTGGTGCCCTCAATTTATGCCAAGTGTCATTATAAATTCCACCCGAACGAGTCACGAGATGTACCGATTATGAAACGCTGAAACCTCTATTTTTAATTTTATCTCGAGTACCATCGGGGTGGTTCAATGTTCTACATTGATGACGTCATAATGCCACTGCATGAGAGCGAATGAACTTTGAATTGAAAGGTGACTGAAGTCGTAAAGATATCGGGTGACAAAGCACCATTGTGATAGCTGGATATCTGAGCAAGGCTTCTGAAGAGATGAATTTATATTCTTTTACGAAAATAACAGTAAAAATAGTATCATAAAGGTATTTTTAATACCATATTTGCTTACGTTTTACACTTTAAAGCATAACTCTACAAACAAAAATAAATACATTCATTTGGTTATCGTAGTATCAAAAATAACAAACCGGGTTATTGTTCCAATATCACGTTTATTAACACTTTGTTTAGGTTGAATATAACACAATGTGTACTCACTGCGAGCAATGACATTATAAAATGTAACATTTTCTCCATTTTTATTCATATCTCCCTTAATTTAGATCTCAGTTTGGGATGGCAGTTGTCGTTTACAATTTTAGTATACACGTGCCTTCATTGTGCCGAACCTTGAAACTTCTGGCTCCCTTTTCACCTTTTAGACGTCAAATTTCGTTAAATCCCTTCTTATCTCAAACTCAAACTCAAACTCAAACTCAAAGCATTTATTTCAATTAGACCATTACGGCACTTTTGAATGTCAAAAATACAAAGAAAAATCAAAGCTACAGTCACAGACACAAGGCATAATAACTTGAGAAAGTACTGTAGTTGCCCATTCCCTAGCGTAGATCTCTATGGAGAAGAACGGGCAAGAAACTCCATGGACACTCTTTTAAATGAAAATATTGTTACAAAATCTTGGTTACATCATTCATGTTGTGATTAAACATATATGTGAGAACGATGTACAAAGACGTGCACATTAAGAGCGTCCAGAGAAAAGATTAAATCAACATCATAAAAATAAAGTACCTAGGTAATTAAAATTAACCGTGGCAGCTAAGAGATGACCAGTCTCAACTGACAGCGCCCGTTCACGAACATGACGCATGTATCAGCACCATTCAGCTCAACCATATTGAAGGGAACTAAATGACCCGACACACCCGCCACCATCACCGAGACATTTGAGTGAGCATGACATTCTCTCAGCCGCCAAGGCTTATTCAAGTCAAAAAAAATAAAATATCTAGATGTAAATGGTGGCTTTACAGTGCATAGTACTCACACATGCGCTATGAAGTTATATAATACTAATATATGGAATCTATACAATGCAAGGATCTTTTTTACAATCTTCTGCAGCTTCCACAATAACTAAACTGGGAATCAATTGGTTTGCCCCTATGGTTGTGGAGCAGGACCAGCATTGAGCCAAGCATTTTTATCATCAATGTAATCCCCCAACTTATAATATGCTTGCCTACATAGTGTGCGTTTTATACAAGATTTAAACTTTGTCTCATTCAGTTGAAGAATGTGGGGAGGGATTTTATTGTAACATTTTAAACAGTACCCCATGAAAGTTGAATCTACTTTAGCAAGCCTGAAACCTGGCTGAACTAGTTGATCCCTATTTCTAGTACTATAGTGATGTCTGTCACCTCTTTTACTGAATAAATGCAGGTTTTTCCTAACGTACATGATGTTTTCATAGATATATTGACAAGGTACTGTCATGATATTAATTTTCTTGAACAGCTCTCTTAGAGAATCACGTCGACGTAAGTCATATATGGCTCTGACGGCTCTTTTTTGCAGAATAAATATAGACTCGATGTCTGCAGCCCGTCCCCATAGTAAAATACCGTATGACATAATACTGTGAAAATAACTATAATAGACTAGCCTCGCGGTATCGACATCAGTAAATTGACGGATTTTTCTAACAGCATATGCTGCTGAGCTCAGCCGTCCTGCAAGAGATGTTAAATGAGGGCCCCATTGTAGCCTTGAATCGAGCGCGATTCCCAAGAAAACCGTTTTATCGACAAATTCTAGTTTCTCTTGATTCAATACTATGTCACAATCACTACTTTTGACATTTGGTAGAGCAAATCTAATGCACTTAGTTTTTTTCCCATTTAGAACTAAATTGTTTGCGGTAAACCAATCATGGACCTGCAGTAAGGCGTTATTTACGTCGTCAAGATTAGTGGCACGTCTGTTTATCCTAAATATTAAAGAAGTATCATCAGCAAACAACACCATTTGCGGGTGGTTGTTAAATAAATGGGGTAGGTCATTTATATAAACTAAAAAGAGGAAGGGACCCAATATGGAACCTTGTGGTACACCCATTTTTACTTTTAAACCCATTGAATTCACGCCATTTATTTGTACCTGCTGCTGTCTATCACTCAAATACGATTTTATTAAACTGACCGCAAGTTTACCTAAACCGTAATGCTCAAGTTTCAAGATCAGGGTTTCGTGATTTACGCAATCAAATGCCTTCGAAAGGTCACAGAAGATTCCTATGGCATCTTGTGCCTCTTCCCACGCAGTAAATATGTGTTTTAATAAAGTGACACCGGCGTCAGTTGTACAACGTCCTTTGGTGAAACCATACTGCTGC
Source organism: Xestia ashworthii (assembly GCA_950022955.1). NCBI lineage: Eukaryota > Metazoa > Arthropoda > Insecta > Lepidoptera > Noctuidae > Xestia > Xestia ashworthii. The sequence continues at coordinate 22,248,852 of OX465558.1, read as the reverse complement.
TCGTGTAATATTTTATTGATGTTAAAATGGTTAAGCATTTGATTGAGCATTATCTTTTCAAACACCTTGCTGAAAACCGGCAACACGGATACGGGCCTATAGTTATTAGTGTCCTTACTGTCCCCGGATTTAAACAGCGGTATTACCTTACTGAATTTCATAAGATCCGGAAAGACCCCTTGATCCACGCACAAATTAAATATTAAGGCTAAATACGGTGCTACAGTCTCAATAATTGAGGTACACGCTTTGATAGACAAACCCCATAGATCTTCGGTTAATTTGATCTTGATTTGCTTAAAAGCTTTTACGACTGTTATGGGGTTAATATGCTGAAATTTAAATTCATTTGGACAGGCTGAAACGTTCGCTTTCAATAAATCAATAGAGAGCAAGGGAGAGGAATTTAAGGTTTCTGTAGTTTTAATTGGGATGCTCGTAAAGAAATTTACAAATTCTTGAGCAACTTCACTGTTGGAGCTGACGAGGCCACGTGAGGTCTCTAGTGTGAAGTTATTACTTTGTTTTTTATTTCTATTTGTTTCACTGTTGATTATTTTCCAAACCGTCTTTATTTTATTATCGGCTGATTTAATCTTGTTGCTAATGTATAAGGATTTGGCTACCTTGCAAGTGGTTTTAAAAATTTTCGAGTAAGTAGCAACATATTTATTAAAAGATTCTGTGTTGATATAAGGCTTAAGACCGTACAGCTCAAACAACCGTTCCCTACTTTTCCTAATACCCTGTGTTGCCCAGTCACTGAAAATAAACTTAGGGCCAATGGTTTTAGATTTCTTTTTTAAAGTATTATTGAACTCGGTGTGCACAACCGAAAAGAATTCTTCATAAAATTCATTTACATTCTCTAAATTAGGGCCCGGTATACTTAACTTCTTAATTAAATTATTATTAAATTTGTCTAAATTGCTTGGTGTCATTTGTCTAGTTTGTATCTGAATTCTTTGCAATTGTATATTGGACGCGAAAGCAACGGTCTGACCGCTGTGATCAGAAGGAAGGTAATTTACGATGGATTTATGTATGTAGTCGCAGCAACAAAAAACATTATCAATACATGTAGCAGTATTTGTAGTAATTCTAGTAGGTTCTGAAAACACGTTTGACAAATTAAATGATTTAAAAAGACTTATAAATCTACTGCTATTTACATTATTTTCTAAGATATTAACATTGAAGTCACCACAGATAATTATTGGTTTATTACCAGTTACAAGTTTTGCCAAAGCATCTTCCATTACTGACTCAAAGATAGAGTAGTTCAAGTAATTAGGGGGTCTGTAAACGCACACTATTATATGCTTATCAAGCTCAACACAAGACAATTCAATGCTGTGTTCGACCGATAGATCGACTATATCATTCCGAGACTTAGATTTAATACAGTTTTTAACTAAGATTAATGAACCCCCACGCATCTTAGATTTTCGGTTAAAGCAACTTCCCACGTTGTAGTTATCATAATTTATTTGCATTGATTCATAATCTTTCATCCAATGTTCGGTAAAACAAATAATATCAAACTTGGTTTTTTCTAAAAACAATTCTATTTCTAATTGTTTGGATGAAAATCCCTGAATATTCTGATGAAATAATTTCAAAGAATTCTGCTCAGCCCCTTTTTTACAAATAGTTGATTGAGAGCCAGAAGATACCTTAAAGTTGACAGGTTTAACAAAATTGTCACTATTACCTTCTGTTGTCTTATTTACCAGTTTAAATATTTATCAGTATTTAGGATTCACTATAGTTAGACCACATCTTGTGTACTTACTTGTTTATGAAGTTTTGATGTATAGAAATAATCAACTTTTCGAAATGGTGTATAATTGATATTTATTGCTATTTGAGAAATGATATCACTTTTAGCGATAAGATCGACTCTGAATATAAATCATTTTGTAAATGAGCTGAAATGTTGATGTTAACTTAGACAGATAATACAAGTACCTATGTATAAGCGTAATCAAAGTTATTACTTGGCCAAAGTAATTTTTTCAGATATGATTTTTATTCTGCATTTTAGTAATTGCTTGAAAGAGCTCTCTAAAGTTAGAATTCTTAGCTTTGCTTTCTTTGACGGTTCTTTTTTACTTCGACAAAATTTTTGTTTATTGCATATAAATGATTGAACAAGTATAATGACTGTAATTTAACTAAAGATACAAGTGTATCTGTCTAACTGTTTTGTATGAACACTTAATTCAACGTCACATTTTCGTTGTAAAAAAAAAGAGTTTTTTTTTACTGTTTGTTTTGATTAGAGCCTATAATTGTTATTCTACAAAGTTAACTGTTGAAAACTATCACTAGTGCAATGACCAAAATAAAATAGACTTTTTAACCCAATTAGAGAAAATCACAGATGATCAGTATCACCCACCAGCCATAATAAACGATAATTAAGCAAATACAACCTCCTTATCTGTAGCGAGTATTGTTCCGAGAAATCGAATCTCAGTTCAAGGCTAAAACCAAGGTCTGTTGGGTCCCGTACTAATGGTTCAGCGTGAAAGAGCATCCCAAAGACTTTATTAAGATTTACGATGTACCGAATTTATTTATACGAAATCGATGTGGCATTCGATTACCATTTCGTTAGACCTTTATTTACGTGCACAGGTGACTGGGATGAGGGCATACAGGGTCAAATTAAATTAACTACCAAAACTCCGAAGATGTAATGGGTATCTGCAGTCAACATCTGCGTAGTCTTTTCCCAACTATGTTGGGATGGGCTTCAGTCTTACCGGATTCAGCTGAATATTATTTGACATGGCGCGACTGCCTGTCTAACCTTCACAACCCAGTTAGTACTGGGTAACAAGATGAAAGACTGGTGGTAATTGGTGGTCTTCCATCTGCAAGCGCGTTGAACCCCAAAAAAAAACACGTTTTTATATTATGTTATGTTTTAGCTAACATATTATGTCGCTCGGGTATAAGTTTATATCCATCAGCAAAGGAAATTTAGAAATTGGTTTAGTAGTTGCGGAGATTAGCTACTACATCCAAACTTACGAACTTTGCCTCTTTCTAATATAAGTGAAGATAACGGCACCCATCACGTCTGTGGAGTTTTGCTACCAAATTTCATGTTACCTCGCATAAATTCGATTTGTTTACAGCTGATTAAAATCTTCGTATATATTTCTGGCATTCTATTCCTTGTGATGTTCAATAGGTTTACACTGTAGGCAGTGTACCAGTATGTTGGCACAAAAGATTACTTTGATCTCCTGCGCCTTTGTAGCCTTTGGCTAGGTTTTGCTGTGGTCTGTTTGCTTAAAGAAACTGTTTGTGTTCTCATTAGCAAATGCATGGCGCGTCTCTCTATGTATGAAATTGTGGAACAGGGCTATCGCGAAACTTAGGAAAAAGAAGGAAAAAATGTGCATGAAAGACGCAGGGTTAGTATTAGAGGTCTACCTATGGAACACTCTCATACCTCCAGTTTTTTTTAAACGTTTACCCGCACTTAGGATTTCTCATGTATCGCAGGTGCATTCACAAACATTTAACCTCACACACAAGCAGATAGACCCGGAAAAACTATTTGTTGGCCATACAAATATGTGTTCCGTGCAGGAATCTAACGCATGACACGCAGCGCATCAGCCAATCGCATTCACCGCGCAAACAGTGCCGTCACAAGACCGAGTCTAGTTACCATCAACCGGGCTCAAAGCCAGATACGGTAACCGCTATTGAGAAATTTCTGATGGACAATAATATTTTGCCCAACCTGGGTATTGAAACCAGAACTTTATGCTCATCAGCCGCGTTCGCTATCATTAGACCAACGAGATAGAATGATGAAAAAGAACGAGGAGAAGTTAGAAAAAAAATAAATCTGACTGAAGGTTTCTACAGCTGAAAAATGTTCTTTAAATCAAACTCATTAACAAAATCAGAATCAAGAAACATTCTAGAATAAATGAAAGGAAAGAGATCGATAGTACCACGCTGTATTTGTTTATACATCTTTTTATTTTACCCCGAGGCGAGCTTGGTAATTAATCAGCTGGGCTGTTTGGTTTCAGTCCACGAGAAGCTTGTATATTCTAATGTAATTTATTACAGGAATACCTATCACTTTGTACTGGATTCTGTATTTTGCTAGCATAAACTGGTGGAGTTAGTACTTCGAAATGGGTGCAATATGCTTGTGTTCGCGTATTTATGAAAGTATCGTCTCGTGTTTTCTGTTATTGAACGTAGAATTGACGTAATGTTAGCACGAAATGTATTGGATTTAAATTTGAAACGTGAAAAATTTATCGTAATGCTGCAATAGTTTTTCGTTTAAAAGATTGTGATGATGTAACGAAGAATGCTGTTAAGATCTCGATACGGTTATATATTGCAATAAAGATTTGTATATTATAAAACATATGGAAACGGGTATTTATCGCGTATTTTACCTTTAATATCAGCCCAATGTTTCGACTGGATTGCACCAGCCGTAGTCACGGAAAGACTGAAGTATTGGAGGTACCGCCACAGCAAAGCGAAGGCATTTATTCAACTACCCACTATCTTCATAAATGTTAATTAGGGCCGCGCCGGTTGACACTAGGACAGCGCACTACACTAACAGTGTCCGCATACTGAGATGATTTCACTTGACGAGTACACTTAGTGATCACTGGATAATCATCATAATGTATGTTATATAAACTTGCCATATTCATCTCCATGAAAATTCTCTGAAATGTCCAGAGGCAAAAATAGGTAAGAAACTCACCGCTTCCCAAACTTTTTCCAATAACCGCGATCTATCAAATTCCCAAAAGTATCACCTTTGGCACAGACTTTGGCAACCGCTTCAAAGTTGCCAACTATAAAAAAGTCACATGCAATTACTCTTTACAACATGGAGTTGGACTACACTTGTCAAACTCCGAAGCACCAGGCTTAGTTTCTAATCGAAGTTTGCCTATCTAAAGAGACAGGAAAGTTCTCGAAGTATTCCTGCGCCTACTGAATTACTTGCAAACACGTGACTTCGGACATACTTCGAGAATTCTTCGGGATTGTTCGAAGGTTTAAAATTTGGGTTTATTTTTTGAGTGTATGCTGTTGAGAAATTGAGTTGTTCATACTTTTTGGCACTTTTGAATGATACTTTGTATTTTTGCATACGGTGCTTGAATCTGGAATGGGTTTGATTGATTTATTTGTTCCTTATTTTTTTTTATAGACTGAATTTAGATAAGCAATGATTGTTACCATTATTCTTGGCATACGAAACAAACGCAGATGACCGCTTTTTGTAACCACACTTCAGCAAAATATTCTCACTCAAAGTCTACACGAAATTAAACTTGACAACATAATATCACTTAAGGCGATAGCCTTAAGTGATATTATGTGTGTGATATTATGTGTTATGTTGTCAAGCAGTCTAATGCATTCTACAACTACACCATGTTACCAACTACCAAGTAATGCTTTCGATGTTTTTCAGTCTAATGTTGTTTTTGCTTCAAGTTTAACGGACGAACCATTTCCTAGTGAACATTTTGTAAAGCAGCATTAGCTCTTAGTAGGGGTGAGCAAAATCAGTTTTTTTTTTATTTTTCCCAATTTCGTCAAAGTCGAATCCAAGTGTTTTAATTTAGTGCCTCAAATCTGGCTGCAAAAAGAATCACGAATAATCGGTTTTATTCATTTATAAATAGTTTGCCACATGAAAATAAATCCTAAATTTTTTAAATGATTTTTGTAAAACATCTAATTTTCGCTTAGGGTATTTTTTCATTTGCTGCTAATTTAAATGATGTTTATATTTTACTTCTTGTTTTTTATTTTTAAATCAGGTTTTTTTTTAATCATATTGATTTTTTTATCAACCCTAGCTCTAAGTAAAGATCGTTAAAACTTTGAAGTAGCGGAGTGCATTAGCCGCCTCTGCGGCTTGTCGGCGGCCGTGACGTTATACGGTCAACTTATGGTCATTCTTTGTGGCCAGTATCATGGTCGACAACTAATGGTAAGGCAGTTTTCAAGTGAAATGAAATTGCTTCTTTCCATACTGAAATAATGTTGGCACACCTGCACTTAACAGAAGTTTTAGAACGCTAATGAAACCGTGGTTATATTATAATAGGACTTACCACCGAAACGAATGAAGAAGATGAAGAAGCCTTTCTTACGTAGGCGGTAGAAAGTTCTACGCTGGTCTTTACAATCATTAGCTTCGTCCACTTTTATACATCTGATTGATTTGGTATGTTCTTGTGGTCGTAGAGGTTTCTAGTTGTAACTCTATTTGATATTTTCAAATTATCTGAAGTCCTAGATTTCAAATTTAGTGTCGAAACGACGCACGACGTCTCTGTATCTTAATTTTTCAGAATGTAATGTTTTTTAGTTACAATATCTCAAAATTGTGTAAAAGTCTTCAGTTACAAGAACTGTACTAAGAATTTCCGTTACTTTATTGAAAGCTTTCTTGCCAATTATTGGAATTTGACTGTACAATGTACTGTAACCAATTCGAGTCACAGACGCAGCGTGCATAGTTGCATACTAATCGTTGTGTTATGAGTTTCTGAGTGGACATCGCCTTTATGAGTCTCAGAGGAATTGACTGGGGTGGTCCGATTGATGGCGGAGAGCTGCCACTATTACTGTTTTAAGAAAAAGGAACATCACTATCACTACATATTATAAAACATGATGTCTCGCTGCGTCTGTCTGTCCCTATGTATGCATAAATCTTTAAAACTACGCAACGGATTTTGATACGGGTTTTTTTAATAGATAGAGTGATTCAAGAGGAAGGTTTTTGTATATAATTTTATGCGGGCAAAGCCGCGGGCATCGGCTAGTTACGTATATAATATTACTATTGTCAAACTCGTGGCTAAGTAATAATAGCCGCTCGGGTCGATCTTCAGGTTAAACCGCGCTTCCCTCAGTTGGTCCGTGGATGGGTGAACATATCGAGTTACAAGTACCTAAGTGCCTCGGAAAGCTCGTTAAGTCCTTGGTCCCGGCTGTCACTTGTAGATCTTTGACAGTCGTTACAAATAGTCCCCAATTTGAAAACGTTAGAGGATGAATGTTCACAAGTCCTTAATCCTTCTTCTTGTTGTCTGTCCGGGATTTGATGAATGAAATATAAGATTGTATGAAGTGGAGTTACAAGCTAAACAAGAAAAAAAAATCCCTCCGGCAAGCCGCAGGAGGAGGTAGATTTCGAAGAAGGTGCTGGAGCGTCCGACTATTGAAAATTTGTATAAAGAGTTGTACTTAAGTGTACAATCTACAAAAAAAAAATATGATTTCAAAATCGTTGTCCTGTAATGGAAATTTTACCCTTTTTAAATTCTCTCATAAGAGTTTAGCATGGAAACGCCCTCAAATGTTTAGTTATAATTTTTTATTTCGAAAACTATAAGTTTTATCGCTAAACTTTGAAGGTAACAATTGTAAAGTAAACAATTTGCTTTCAAAAAAAAATATTTGCGACGTTCAAAATGTTTACTGTTTCGGAGATATGATTTTTTTTCGCAAAAAATTTGGAATTTTCAACCTCCTCCCCAATTTAGGGGTTGCATCAAAAAAGTTTTAATTTAACGATGTCCGTATTCGTACTAAGAATGATAAAAGTGATAAACGGTTCAAAAATTTTCCATAGGAAAAAAGTTATGGCCAAAAAACTGATTTTAGAAAAACCGCCCCCCCGCCGCCCCCCATGGACGAATTCCGCCCATTCACGAACTTAGTCTAAGTTTTGACCGTACCGATTTTTTGGCCAAGTTTGAAAGCAATCGGTTCATAATTGCGACCTGTAGAGTGTGGCTAAATTTTGCTTGTCACCCATATACATACGTATTCATATATATCCCCGTAGGTGAGAGACCAATAGGTAGATTTTTTTTTTTTTCAAAAAAAAGAAATCTACCTAAAACGAGCTGTACTGATCATTACAAGGGTCTTTTAGCTTTTTAGATTTTAAAAGCAAGTCCTACCATTATTCCTACATCCAAAAGCTCTTTCTACATTTCACTCAAAGCTTTCGCTTAGAGCAAAAAGCCCACAAACATAGCACAAGCCTGTATAGGCTCAGGCCTGAGAACCAACTTCTTTATTCAATTAAGGTTCTACAAAAATTACTGCGGGACACATAAATCAGGCGTAACTGCTTCCAGTATTATTTATTTATGTTAAATAGGCTTAAGTACGAACGTACTTCGTATCTGGCACCCTTTATGAGCGAAGTACCCATTCTGAGTAGAAACAACATATTGGTGTATGTTTAAATTGTTTATTAGAATGTTTAAACTTTTTTTTTATTTTTTTTTTTTATGGGATTTATGTTTGTTGGTTTCGGTTTTAATTGTATAAGTACTAGGAGAAAAGCTTCATGTTTATGGCAATAGGGGGGAAAGTCTCCTATATTTTAACAAAATCAAAATAGCCAAGTCGTAGTACTCCTACTCTTACACAAAGTAATAAAGCGTTTTTGGTTTTTGAAGTGAAAACTTTTTTAGGCGCGTTGATCACTTTTTGAGTGAACATAAATCGTGACCGTCACCTATCACTTCGTAGCACGTTTTTACTTCTTTATGTAGTCCCCAAAAACTGTCCCCGCATGTTTTATTTATAACAAAATTAAAACATCATAAAAACCCTAAAATATTAAGTTCTTTTAGAAAAATATCTACAAATAAAAAAAAATGTCCTTAGTGTTTACTTTCAATTAAAATTAGATTTTAAACATTGTTAGTATTTTACAAGGAGTGTCTGCCATCTCCGCAAGTTATAAGCTAAGAAATACGGATATCTTGAGGTCAGACCGCTAGTTAGACGTCGGCAGACCTATCCGTTAATTAATACTAAGGAATATCGAGAGCTATTCCTAAGATTTAATTGGCAACAAGTGCTACCATGTCTGTAAATCTTAGCAGTATTTGCGGTTTAATTTACGATTGTAACTTGGTGACCTGGATATAATTGAAAAGAATTCAAAGATCATTTTTTAATGGCTTTTGTGTATTGCAATTAACAGTACTTTAAGTACTGTAAATCCTTTAAGTACTTTCCTTTTGTCCTTTCTTTTTGTACTTTAAGTACTGTAAATCCAGTCTACGTTTGTTCGTGCCTAACCCATACTGTCTCATTCCTGCGAAAAATTCCAAGTCTGTCGAGCAGAGCTCTTGTTCCACCAACCTTCGCGGTATGTCTCCAGGTCGTCATGGCATATCCCGATATCTGCCAACATTATCTTCTAATTATATTACAAACGAAAATAATTAGAAAACCCTTAAGTTACAGCATTTATTATTAACACGTAGGAAGCATCCTCTCCATTAAGCTGAACAAACATCAATTAAGCTAACAAAAGCCTTAATAAAGAAACTTCAGTACCCAAACATTATCGCACGCGTCCTAAATCCAAATACGAGTGTATGGACCAGAAAATTGAATTAGATCCTCATTATTTATTCAATGAAATCTTTATTGGATTTAACACAGAGTATAGCTCAGAAGGTCAGCACATATGGGCTCGACACTTCACGTACTACTTGCATTTGAAATGATGGTTGAAGAACTTTACAAAAGGCATGACGACAATTATTAAAAAAATGCAAATTTGTTTAGTCCGTCAGTATTGGAAAATAATGGACACGTATTTTTTGTTATTGTAAATCAATGTATACGGACAATGATAAAACGCATCAAACCGCGGGAGTGGGGGCTCGTGACTTAAGACTTCGTTAAAAAATATAGAGAATTTTAAAAGCGTTGTATTTTCGTCAATTTCGGTTTATTGTAACAAAAGCAAAAAATAGGGGTCTAATATTTGTTGATAACCTAACTGACGGACTAATATTTTTTTTTTCGTCTACCCTGTTCATCAAATTCGACGATACTACGGCCTAGTGGTAGAACCACTAGATCGGAGACGCCTTGACGGCTGCTAGGGGCCGTATTGTCAATACTAAGTATAATTTCCGAACCAAACGTGTTGGCAAACTCGCGGTTCTGAGACAGAAGTTGTGCGTCCAACGCACTTATATCGTCACGAATGTTAATAGTACTGTCGCCTTTAAACTGCCAAAGTGGTACTCTGGTGCTTTGTGCTGAAAACGTTGTCATTATACGGTGCAAAAGACTACGTCAAAAACGTGAGACGATATGAGTGTGGCAAAGTCCAAAAGTGATCAAAGTTTTCATAGGCTAGTAGTCCGTGCGTTGTATAAATTAACAGTGATCATCAAGAGTGATCATCATTTTCTTTTATTTCACAATCGGTGTTACTGTATGCTACTTACTACTCTGAGAAAAAACAATTGAAACAATATTTCTCTAACAGGACTTCTGTTTTATTCTATGGTTTAACTATGTATTGGGGATTCTGATTATCATTGCGTGCTGTTTGGTATACATAAAGGTCAGTTTGCTAAAGGTCAAAGTTCTTCCTTTGTTTGTTTATTCTCATGTGGGATTGAAAAAATGGAAAAACAGTGTTTGAATTATATTATATCAGCCTACGCTGTTTGTTTGATAAAGACGATATTCTAATTTTTACTGGCTCTTATTTATTATTCTTTGATTTATTTGCTCTAGGTACTACCGAGTAAACCGACGGTCTGCCAGTTTTCACCCTAATGCCCTTAGTTATAAGGTTGAAATTTGGCCGACCGTCAGTGAACTCGGTAATACGAGATACATCATTTTATTTGATTTTCAAATAGATTTCTGACTGGGCGTGGTTTTTAGGCATAGCTACGTTTGAAGCCATAAAGTTTACTGGATGGATGTCAAATTCTAATCTACCTGCTATTTTCCAACTATGTTGGCGTTAGCTTCCAGTCTAACCAGATGAAGCTGAAGCGTCAGTGTTTTACATGGAGCAACTGTATTTGGAGCCAATAAACCAAAAATAAAGCTCACTACAGAACAATATGGCTTAAGTAACTGTCAAAGTTTAATTATTGCTTCAAATAAAGTAGTATTTAAGTAGCGAGACACAAAAGTAATTAAATCTTTTATTGTAGTCTTTCATAATAAAAAGATTAAAATAGCGTCAGGAGTGCATCTGGATACTGGGATTCAGATGCACTCGTGAACGCTATTTTTAATAGTTAGAATTGGACATTCAGAAATAGTTTATTCAAAGTGCTGATGCTCAATTTTTTGACATCAAATAGACATAAGTCAGTCGAAACACCCGTCCATCATTAGTGTTTTATATGGAAAGAAGAAATAAAATAATAAAATAAAAATAAATATCGCTGAACAGCGATGGATACACACAGCGCAATCTAGTGCCACACTAAGCAACGATGCTTGATGTTAAAATAAGTAGTTGTAGTGGTTAGTTATAGTTTAATATTCTTAGATCTCCTGCCCGCGTAGCATGACCACCGTAGACACGACAGAGTCGACAACAGTTCATCTGTCATTTTGTCGATTCAATGACAGATGAACAAAAGATTTGTCGAGTCTCTCTCGTTTCTCCGGTGGTAAGCGGGCTGCTGATCCAAGAAGATTATACTATATATCTCTCCTAAGGGCCAATACACGTCCTCGGATGATGCAGCTTGTGTCACGCGACACGCGCCTGTTTTACATGTTTCCTTCGTGTGAGTACCATCGCGGTAACTCTCTCTACGTCTTAAATAAATTCTTTCATTTGTTTTTCTGCGGTCACTGTCGCAAGACGCTTGTAGCTAGTGGCCAAGAGGTACAACTCCTAACACACTCACAGACCTGCCGTGTGTTCGAGAAGCAATTTCCTCTTCGCTGTAATCACTACATGATATTATGAAACGATGTTCCTAATCACGTCTATATTCTGTTTCAAGCTCAAACAGTTTGGAAACTTTTGGGTGGATCGCGATACGAGTTTCATCGCTAGTTAGAGTATTTTTATTAGTTTGTTTTTGGGTGAATCAACCCTGAAATAGCGCTTTTTTGCATCGTAACTGATAAAATACTTTATTAGTTGGTATCTCGCAGTAAAACTCAGACTATCGCAGTCTTCTTCTGGTAATAGGCCACTCCCTAGCTGAACTGCAACACCCTCTTCTCCATTTCACGCATCCAATCGAACCCATCAGCCTTCTGTGGAGAATCCCCAACTGCACCTTTGCTATTCTTTGGAGATTGATCAAATGGTGTAGTTGGTATCAAAGCCCAAAGAATTTCATATTATAATTACCACGCTTAATAGTCGCAAAATGCTTCCGCGAGAAAACTATATTTTCGGCTCTTGTACGCAAATAAAACCAGTTTTGCAGAGTTTCTTATATCTGAAGGTTGACCAATACCTAGCATCATATCCATACAAATCACAGCGGTCATACACCTAACCCGCCGTGGATTTATGGCATTATCCCCCAACGTTTGTTATGAAACTTATATGGATACAAAACCAAGAACACTGTCCCAACAATATTAGAACCACATAAAACAAGAACGTGTTTATTGCAATGTTTGCCGACTTATCACCAACACAGTGTTTGCCGTCGGAATGTTTGCGAGCATCACCAACAGCCAACCTCAAAATGCCTTGGGTTCAGTTGCTGAATTCAACCACATGCGGTTTCGTAGTCGACACGTTCTTGACTGTACTGTTTAGATAAAGGGCCGACGTCTGTCTTGTGGGCAGAACTTCAAGTTCCTTGAAACTTTTGAAAATGTAGATCTTACAAGGAAATAAAACCAGTACGGACAAATTGAAAGAAAGATCGAAATAAAGAAAAAGTATTGTTATAAAAATGTAAACATAAGAAAAATTAAAAAAAATCAAATTGGACCTGTGCAAGGCCAAAAAGCTCCTACCTCAGATCGGTATGTGACATTTAAAAAAAGAAACAGTTTTGTGGACGCGGTTCACACGTATACCTCCAAACTCTTGGTATTATCCGATCGTGTCCATGTCCGAAGTCACGTCCACAATTTAATGACCCTTAATTGATGTAAAATGCAAACAAATTACTTTTCCGTTCCCGTCATTATGAGGAACCCAACGCAACCTTGAACGTACCAACCTACTCATATAAACTCTACTCTACACTTATAAACTCTCTTGGATTTCATAAGATTTTATATCCTTACCGGTTCAGATGAAATGATGATGAAAAAATTTACTGGGATAGGGGCCTGTACCTTCTTCTATGTTTTCCTGTTTGGGTGAAAACTTGATGAAAAAAATATTTTTGTGTGTTCAATAATAAAACAAAACACTGCATGTATATGAAATCCCGCAACTTTATTTCGTATACCTCATCTACTCGTATGTTAAAAATATCTTAAACGGCCTTTTACCGTGAAAAGTGCCTCTAAAATTTTCCAATATCGACTATCAAAGGGTCAATTTTCACACTATTTTAATGACAACAATAAGAAAACGACGTTCTATAACTAGGTGAGACTCAACCCCCCGCCTGCCGATGGGACGGACGGTAGGTACTTAGTGGAGGCTTCGAGGCAATGAATAATTTAGTGTTAGAAATAGGGCGCTTGGCTAACCACCGTGATAGACGGGTGCGAAATATGGACAACTAAATGAAGGGTTCAGTTTCCTATTTGTTTCTATAATTAGGGGTGATGAACGGTTTTTGGGGTGATACTTGTCTGGGGGCAATCTGATTTTTATCGGCATGCCGCTTTCCTTAAAACCTAAGTATATTAAAGCTTTAATTTTTGGCGGAGGGACTTTGGGGTTTGTGTTCTTACTATCGCGCCTGTGATCTCCGAAGTGTTAAGCAGAGATGTACTTAATAGTTCATCCACATTTCGTCAGTTATATTTGAGTTTAATGTAATGGGCGGCGAGGATTATGTCTTGTAAGATTATTTTAGATTCAGGGTGTACCTACGTTTTCATGTAAAGTGACAATTAAAGGACAACAATTGTATTGCATGCTGTCATTCAAAAACAATACAAAGCATTATTTCATGAACGTATATTTTTAATTGTTTAATAATGTTTTTAATTGTTTTATTGCGGTCATAAGCTTGCATAGTTTACATACCACTCGACCATTAAACAAATAAATGTTGAATTAAAATGTAATTGTTTTGAGTGGTTTACGTGAACACGTCACATTTCTCTAGGTACGTTTCAATTAATCAAAACATTTAAATCAATTTATTACATTTCAGTATGGGATTACCCATTTTGATTTTAATTTTCGATTCATAATTAAGTGGTTTATTATGGTAATTTTATTTTACTGGTTTGAGCTATTCATATTTAATTGTATGCGAGTACATGGCCACTTTGATCAGGCCGCAAATAAACAATTTAAATAAATAAATATCGCTGGACATAGCACACAGTGCTATCTAGTGCCACACTAAGCAAAAAGGCTTGTGTCGTAAACAACAGGTAGTTTATACTACATAAATACTTTTTTATTGTTTGGAAATACATACTTATTATACATTTATTATGTATTTATACATACTTATTAAAGTTTCGTACACTTATAACCAGTCACCCTATATATTTCGATTGGATAACAGAATTTCTATGTTCCCAAATAAATATTTTGAAAGGACAATGATACAAAGACGAGATATGTGGAATTTAAAATTTCCATAGAAAATTTATTTTTCCCATAACTCTTGTTTAAAGCAGTGTACATTCAAAATATGTGTTTGGGAACCTATATATTCTATTATCCAATCGGAGTAAATACACACTACCTTAAGAATATGTTTGATTTTCATATTATTTTGGTATTACGTTTGTATGAAAAACGCATACTCCGCTGGCCACTTAATCACAATTTATTTGAGAGCAGCACATGTCTCCTTCTTCTATACTTTTCTATCACTCGTCGTCAGACATCTCTTTTCAAGCCGTTTCATCCTTCTCACAGTCCATTCATCTTTTCTTTGTTCAATGTCGCAATAAGACCGCGATGGCAAAATATAAAATTTTCATTCATTTGACAAAACACTTGCTTAACTGATGTTCACTTATTCAGTAACCCCGAGGGGCCGTTTAAAGGAACCATTTTGATTTGCTTACGAAATATTAATTTGGGGAAAAAAGTTTTGGGAGTTTTAGTCTTGCAAGTTTTTAGCGTGATGCGGCAGGCAAGGGGTTAGTTGACAAGTATATAACTTCGTTGAGAAAATTTTGGCTGCGTTTTACATAATAAATGTGTCTCATTTATTTCAGCCTGGCTGGTATAGTGGACCTCAAGATTAAAAACAAAATACTTCTTCTACCAATTAGTTCTGGCACGTATAATTTCAGTACCTACTTAAACTGCAAGTAAAAGACCGGAATAATTTCTTTTTTTTATCATTTAAAATGTAAAACCCGCATCTGTAATTATTCTCAAGCAAGGTATCTTCTGAAAAAACGCCCACAGGCATGCAGATATCAGAATCAAAGAGAAACAAAAAATACAAGAGCAGCAACATTTTTCCTGTAATTTTTCGGTTTATAAACATCTAAAGTTATTAAGACGATACAGAAAAAAGTACAACACTTGTAAAATTTACATCAAAGCAAATAAAAGGAATACTTTTGAGAAAATACGTTAATATTTTTAAATTGTTCGGGGCGATTTTTTGCGTATCTCAGACGTAAGTAAAGGAATTACGTATATTTTTTTACTGAGACTCTTTGTGTAATATCATTTATAATTTAAGACGTTTTGTTTTTACGGATTTGCTCGACGTTTGGGGGATAAGAGCATTGGGATATTATTGGATTTACTATTCGAGCTTTGTTTCGAAAGATATAGTATGATTATAATTTATGAATGCTTTGTGGCCAACATAGAAAACCATACCCGATGTAAGAATCTAACTGTTGGTTCTGTTTCCCGATGTGTGCAAAGAAATACAACCTTTGAATGAGGACTATTATATAAAGTATTAGCTTTTGCACACGGTTTTGCCCGGATTGTAATTAAAAACTCACCCACTACGTACGTCCGTGACAAAAACTATTCTATGTCCAAACCTGCAGTCATTAAGACTTGAAAAGGTAGGGAGACTAGAAAAAAAGCAATGCTTTAACTTTCGCATTTTTATTGCTATTACTTTAAAATACTTTATCCTCACATCTAACCAATTTTGCAAGTATTTGGTTGTGTTCTTGTATCCAAATACATTAGCACAATTTAGTTCCGCCCTCAATACAAGAACTGTCCCCCAACTTGTACCTCCAAATCCTGGAACCCGAAACCTTCTCTTGTTCGGAAACATTTCGGGGATTGACAAAGTACAGTTCAGTCCCAAAAGTAAGAGCTATTGAGTGAATATAAATTCATAATGAAGTTGGGTGCGATCCCTTGGAACTTTCCTGAGGGTAGGATCAGTACATAAGTACCCGTTTAACCATGTACGAGCTGGTATACGTTTACGTAATTGTTACTAAGCGTGGGGTGAGATGGTGTTGTGAAGATTGTGTTTAATGGTTTTGTTAATAAAATAGCAATTCTAAGAACTGTTTAGTTGTTAGTAACTATTGTTAAGAATCTTTTTAGGTAAGAATCTATGTGACTAGACGTAAGCTAATGGCTAAATAGATTGCGCAGGGTGCGTTGAACGAACTCAAGATCACATCATTTGTGAATTCCATTTTGTCACGCTTCATTGTCAGTTTCATCAAACATGAAACCGTGTCACAAAAAAGACGTTTAGTCAACAATCTTGGTGCTCGATTGTACATCTTCGTTTTTGGATAGACAAAAGCCTGAGAGAGTAGCTGTTAGTCTTACCAAATGTTTTTAAAGTATAACCCAGAAACTGGGTTTGTAAATTAGATAGGCAGCCCTCCAATGAAAATAATGTTATTTAGCTGCTAAAAGTTTATAATAGTAAACCATCATCATCTAAATATATTGTGATCAGCTTGCAGTCTAACCGGATGCAGCTGAATACCAGTATTTTACATGGGGCGACTGCCTATCTGACCTCCACAACCCAGTTAATACTGGGCAATACGATACCACTTGGTAAGACTGGGTGACAGACTTTTTGGGCCACTGACTACCTGTAACGACTGTCAAAGATGGACAAATGACAGCCGGGATCAACAGCTTAACGTGCTTTCCAAGGCACGGAGGAAACTCGGTATGTAAGGGTGTTCACCCATCCACTGACCAACCTAGGTAAGCATGGTTTAACCTAAAGATCGGCCCGAGCGGCTGTTATTATTTAGCCACGAGCATAATAGTAAACCATTAAAGTTTGTAAGAGATGACCAGCCTCAGCAATAAACAGACTCCTAGATGCAAAACAATAAACAATGTAAATCACACAATGAACGAGTATTTTAGATGCAAATATCCACCTAAAAGCCAGACACAAAAAGAAACGCATGCAAGTCACACCGCAGTTTAAATCCGATGAATTATTGGAGAACCAGCTGCTCCCTATAATTGTTTCCGTAAGCAAGATATAATGAATATGGCGTTTTTCGATTGCATTTATCATTGGGTCATGTTTTATGGGAATGCAGTTGGGTAGTTTATGCTTTAAATTGGGTGGGATCCATGGAAGTGAAATCCACGAATAGGCAGAGTTTTTCTTGCTTCTTACTGCTGGGATGTTTAGTAAGGGTTTTGAAGGTATTCCTGTGAGTTTACAGTGATTTTTATCCTTAATTAATCATTATTTTCGACCTTATCAGTTTGGTTCTTGTGTGGCGGTAGCATCGTTCTCGAAGAAATTCGTTTCACCTGAAAATACTACTTATACAAACACACAGTTCGCAAATAGCCCATCGTAAGGTGAGTCGAGTTGAGTGGCGTGCGATTGAGGAGGCCAGGAGGTCCAGCTGTGGACTGCTGTAGGCTGATGATACTGATGACACACAAAAGAGGAGGCTTCTTAACTTAACTGAAGAACACGTAACTCTTAGCTAGAACAGCTTTGAACCTTACACAAGTAATAATAGCTTCTTTATTTGAGATTTTCATTTAGAAAACTAAATGGAACACATTTCCTTTTTATAAAAACGTATATAACAATACGGCTAGAACTCCATTTATAAATGCGAACTCCAATTTGGAATAGTGAACGAACCCACGCCAGTAATCGAGTATACAGTAACTGTTTGACGATGCAATTGTCATTTAAATGCAAAACGATGGGTTAACTAAGTTCCTCTGTGCTGTGCCATTGTTGGTAGTTAAAAGATCGATATTTTCCTTAAAAAATATAATATGGTTTCAAGGATGATTTACGTAGGTAAAAGTATTTGTTTTATGTTAAGTAACACTTTGTATAGTATAACTTAACGAAAAGTCAGTGTGTTCATCGTGTCAAAATTCCGTCGATAATTTTGATAGAAAATATTATCAAATATAAGGTAGGTAAGCGTAACTATCGATAGGTAAGCCTCTATTTTAAAATGAAAATTGATTTACCACGTTTTTAATCTATCAAGAAATTAGTTTTAATACGTTTAGAGAAAGAAATATGCGAAAGTTTGTGAAGATGGGCAGATGGATTTTTTTTACTCTTTCACGCAAAAACTACTGAACGGCAGTACCTACAAGTACGAAATACAAGTATAAAATGAGTTTTTGACTCCATAAAAACTCATTTTTTCGAGAATAACTGTCAAATTTATTTTATCGAGTCCTATCGATTCCTACGTACTTGTACTGCGGATTTGGATTGATATTTTATACATTTTACTCTGATAGTAGTATGTAAATAGTAATTATAGTACACAATGCGGGCGAAGCTGTGGGCAAAGCTGCGGTCAAAAGATAGTATTTTATAATGCTTGTTTCCTGAAAGCAAAAATAAAAACTGCCAATAAATTTACGAGAAATCAAACCAATATCAATAGTTACTTTATTCCATCGGCACATTCTCTCACATTTTTCGTACGAAATAAAAATTATTGGTACATTCATAACATCCATCTGGCGTACGTGCGAAAGCCGTAAATACGAGATCGTTCACAGATTTAAAATGAAATACATTGTTTGAAATATAGACGCATTATTTTTGTAAAATGAATTCTTTATTCACTCGATAAAACGTAATCCAGAATACGGATGTTGGGGCAAATTGGAACGTAAATGTATGTATTTTATTTTTGTATTGTACAGTTTCAATTAAATGTTTATATCGAAGCTGAAATATGTTCACTGAAAAAAAAACACAGGCAGGAACAATGATATTGGTGTCGATTCTGTTGTGCACAAACTAAACTTAATTTAGACTATTGCTATCTTTTACTAAAAGGCAGTGCGAGAAAAGGACGGCTATAGCTATGCACTAAGTTAGAAATGTCAAACTGGTTTATGCCTTTCGCTTCACCGTTTTACGAAAATGATAACTCTGTTCATAAACTCAACTTGTTTATTCCAAACTAATATACAATTCACAGTCTTAATATCCAGTGTGTGTAGTCGACACGTCTTAATGCTACGATAGCCAAGCACCAATTGCCTACCGACTGCCAATGCCGGTCTGTCCCCACACTTACCCCTACCATAATGATACTCGGGTTCGTGATTGGCTACAAAAGTGACAGCTAGTGTTGCCATATTTCTAAGTAAAATTATGCTACAATGCAAAATCACGACATTCGGCCATCCGATACAGTGCAACCTCCCGGTGCACTCACCCCGTTGCCAGTCAGCAAATGTAAAATTTTTAAAAATGTGAACTAAACGAAATAAGTTAATACAAAACTGCTATTTCTGTTTATCTTATCTTATTCTTTTTACATAACAACAACATCACGACATTCGGTTAATTTGGTGCATAATATCAATACTATAACTAGAACAGTATTCATCTCAACTGTAATTATTGTAAGTAATAAATAGTATAGCTATATCTTTAAATTTGTTACAATGTGTTACATACATTTTATCTACGTGCCCATATCTTCTAATCTTTTGCAGCCTTCATTCAGGTCCACTGACGGGTCGTCTAAGTAGGCAAGAGCTGACTCAAAACGTTTCGCGCCAAGCATCCAGTTTATTAGACGTTGGAAGCCGGAGCATTAGCCAGACCAAACGGCATTTGCTTCAAAATCATCGTTATTCTCTTGCCCTTATCCCATTTTAGTTGGGGTCGGCGCAGCATGTCTTCTTCTTCCATACTCCTCTAATTTTGTCATCTCATCAGACACTTCTTTTCTTGCTTCAAAATCCAAATATGTTATTTCACATAGGCCTAGATGGGCACTTATAAAACGTCGAAAAGGTGCACGGTTCGCGTTGGTTGATTCCATGGAGAAGAACCGGCAAGAAACTCCATGGTTACTCTTTTCAAATCGTTTGGTGTTACAATCATTTTATTATACGGTATTAACAGTACTTTAGTATGGGAGGACAGTGTAGGCTCGATAATAGGTCGTTGCTTACTATATTATAAATGTAAAACAAGATAAATATTTAACAATAGTTAAACATCGTCTGGGAATCTACAAAGCCTACAATGTTCACTCATTCACAAATAATAGGTAAAAAAAAGCATCTATGCAAAGGTAAGTAAATATAAAGAAGTAAATTTAATTAAAAACTAAATTAAACAACTGACACAAATATTGTCATGAGTGCTGTAACTATACTGAGCAAAAGATGAGAACAAATGATTTGAATACTATTGTAAAAATCTGAATCAAAAGAAAAGAATAAAGAGATTGAGAACAGTTAAAGATATCCACAAAACTGCGCCGTTTATGAGCTACCAGGGAAGCCGCATGCGCAGAAGGAATTATAGCCAGACTTCTTTGTCTTCAACGAAGTCCTTGATTTTGTAATATAGTTTAAGGCGACTACACGAGCTAAACGCGAGTTTTATAATTACTAAAAGTATATGATTCACTGCTATAAACAAGACCAGAAAACTATATGATATTCTTCAGGATATAAGCTAGCATGATACTGTTTTGAAAATATAATACAATCAATTTGGCTCGATAAAAAGAAATCACGAACTTACCTCTAAAATATCTTTCAAACAATAAAAAACATACTAATATGCATGCGATCATTCTGATTTTTGGCAAATAATTCTACAAGCAATATATTAGCATGATGATATTGTTTTAGTTTTTTTAATCCAATCAATAGTTTTTTTAAATCGATCGAAACCACTCATTTCGCGCTATTTGGCCCGCAGTGGCTGACGTAACAACCACTTTGCAGTGCAAGCTGATTAGAACTTTGTTCTAACAGTATTTCAAACGAAGTTTGAACCACCACAAATAGAGTTGCTAATTTAGCTCGTCTAAGCGCCTTAATATAGTTTTGAACCTTCCATTGGTCTGTTCTATAATGACCTTGGCAACTTGTCGTAAAAGCGTATTCTAGTTTTGATAAAGGACTTGCTAGTTTTTGTTTAACCGAATTTAGGTACTACTATTTCATGTTTACTGTGTGTATTTTAATCATGGAAGTCGCTTCTTATTTTGAAAAGCCCTCGAGTTTTTTTTTTTTTGTGACTCGTGAGGACCCATTTTATAGATCGCGCGGACTGCCCCGGACTGCCCTCTTTTGTAGTATAAAAATTGAGTCAACGTCTGCTGCTGATCCGCACAGCAGGATGCCGTTAGACATTACACTTTGGGAATCAGCATAGAATTACTAACCTAGCTGTGGCTTCATCCGTTAACTGCCTTATTTTCCTTACTGCACATGTAGCTGAGCTTAACTTACCCGAAAAAGTTCTAAAGTGCGCGCTCCGCCGCAAAATTAAATCGATAGTAATCCCTGAGAACCCAGTTTCCGCTATAACATCAAGTTTATTGGCGTCAAGATTTAAATTTAGATCACGTTGTGGTACATTTGATAAGGAAAACTTAAAACATTTCGTTTTGCTTGCATTCAGTAAAAGATTATTAGCAGCCATCCATTTCGAGAGAACAGTTAGACTTTCGTTGATACGTGGGATATTCGTATCTTTTCTATTTAGGTATTTTTTTTTTTTTTTTTTTTTTTAATTAGCGAGGCGTCATCAGCAAATAAAATATATCTGATAATTTGGCCATCATGTAAGGGAGATCAATAACATTAACAAGAAATAGGAAAGGAGCGAGAATCGAACCTTGGGGCATGCCTATCTTGGCTAGAGACCAGGAGGACGTAGTCTCATTTACATTTACTTTTTGCTGCCTGTTTGAGTAGTAAGAAAGAACCAGATCAGTAGCAGAATCAGAATCATTCATTCGTAAACATAGGTAACAATTCCAAGATCTTAAAAATTAGATAGCGCGCTATGTTTTGCCAATTGACATACAAATTATTTTAACAAAAGAAAATAACAACGATTATTTATGATAAGTATACTAAATTATTACACTTAATTAAAATAAAATTGTGAAATTATTAGAGTACCATATAATTGTAAGCAAGTTTCATTTCATTATTTCTATTCAATATCAAGATTTTAAGGTCAAATATTTACACATGGAAACTAGTTAAATTTTATTATTCATAGTCAATTTTATTTCATGTCAAAATATAATAATTCAATTAAATTAGAGATAAATTCAAGATTAATCTAAAAATGTAAAATATTAAAATTCATGTCATATAGTTGCAGAGATTCGACATTAAGGAACTCGTCTCGGGAGATTATTAATATTAGCAAGAAATAGGAAAGAAGCGAGAATCGAACCTTGGGGCACGCCTATCTTGGCTAGAGAATAGGAGGACGTCGCCTCATTTACATTTACTTTTTGCTGCCTGTTTGAGTAGTAAGAAAGATCCAGATCAGTAGCAGAAGCAGAATCAGAATCATTCATTCGTAAACATAGGTAACAATTACAAGATCTTAAAAATTAGGTAGTGCGCTATGTTTTGCCAATTGACATACAAATTATTTTAACAAAAAAATAACAACGATTACGTGATAAGTATACTAAATTATTACATAAAATTAAAATAAAATTATGAAATTATTAGAGTACCATATAATTGCATTAACTCATGCAAACAAGTTTATTTTTTTTTTTCAAATTCAATATCAAGATTTTAAGGTCAACTATTTACACATGGAAACAAGTTAAATTTTATTATTCATAGTCAATTTCATTTCATGTCAAAATATCATAATTCAATTACATTAGAGATAAATTCAAGATTAATCTAAAAATGTAAAATATTAAAATTCATGTCATATAGTTACAGAGATTCGTCACTAAGGGACTCGTCTAAAGAGTAATAATTTTTTTCAAGCAGTTACCCGTTTTTTTTTTTTTTTTTTTTTTTTTTAAACTTGTGCAATGGCATACATTTTATTTCATCAGGTATTTTACTATATATTTGAATTGCTATGCCAAAGAAGCTTTTCCCTCATTAGAGCAGTTTTACATTCCATTAGGCACAGTTCATTAAAACTGAACATAGTCTCTGAATAAATGTGGATTTATTTTTACAAACAGTGCAGTTTCAAGGATGTATAGAGCCGGCAGAGGTCATATTTTAACTTTTTAAAATATGGAATGCAACTATCAGTTGTGTGTAAACCGCACATACTTCGCAACCATCTTTTCTGCATTCATAAAGGACATGTTTTATTAAATTCTTGGCAAACTGCAGAAAATAATGTACCGTGGTTTAAATTGAAACTTTTGAATCAAAACTAGCCTTTGAATTTTTTTTTTTTTGTTAATTTGCTCTGTGACTTCTTGGTCTGTAAAACCCCTTGTAAAATGTTAAAAAATTTTGTATCTATAATTTTTATGGTGTACATAATTAAGAGTATTCTATTCTGTTCTATTCTATGTAGATTGCGCCGGTTGCGTTTCTTCGTTCATAGGATGCGTCGCATCCAATACGCCACATTACCTCAGACAGAAAAATATATTAATAACTTTGTCTACGGAATTGAATATGATAATGATTACGAAGGTAATAATACCAATTGCTGTAAAGAGAAAAATAATATCGAAATAGCTCTTGGATCTTAAATTATTAGCTACATAATAGATAGACAATGCCATCTATTTCAGACATTGATTTGTATGTTTTTATACGATAAAAATGTAAGTCCATACAAGTACATTATCATATTCTACGACGCACTTCGCTTAAGGAATGACAGGATTAGTAGGAACTCCAGGCAAAGATTGTGACTCACATGGTCAATAAATAAACGACACACATGGTCAATATATTTACGACACAAATGGTCAGTATACGGCACACATGGCCAGTATACGACACAAATTGTCAGTAAATATACGACACACATGGTCGTTAAATTTACGACACACATAGCCTTCAAATAAACGGCACACATGGCCAATAACTAAACGGCACACATAGCCTTCAAATAAACGGCACACATGGCCAATAACTAAGCGGCACACATAGCCTTCAAATAAACGGCACACATGGCCAATAACTAAACGGCACACCTGGCCAATAACTAAACGGCACACATGGCCAATAACTAAACGGCACACATGGCCAATAACTAAACGACACACATGGTCAATAAATAAACGACACACATGGCCAATATATTTACGACACAAATGGTCAGTATACGGCACACATGGCCAGTATACGACACAAATTGTCAATAAATATACGACACATATGGTCATTAAATTTACGACACACATGGCCAATAAATCAACGGCACACATGGCCAACAATCAAACGGCACTCATAGCCAATAACTAAACGACACACATGGCCAATACATAAAACGACACACATGGCCAGTATATTTACGACACAAATGGTCAGTATACGACACCCATGGCCAGTATACTACACAGATTGCCAATAGATATACGACACACATGGTCATTAAATTACGACTCACGTGGTCAATAAATAAACGGCATACATGGTCAATAAATATACGTCATACATTAGGTTAGGTTAGGTTTAGGTTAGGTTAGGTTAGGTTTAGGTTAGGTTAGGTTAGGTTAGGTCATGGCCAAAAATAAACGGCACACATAGCCAATTACTAAACGACGCACATGGTCAATCAATAAACGACACACATGGTCAATATATTTACGACACAAATGGTCAGTATACGACACACATGGCCAGTATACGACACAGATTGTCAATAAATATACGACACACATGGTCGTTAAATTTACGACACACATGGCCAATAAATAAACGGCACACATGGCCAATAAAATTAAAAAATTATAGTTGATTATATTTTTCACTGTTACGTTATAAACTACTATTTCCACATCAAAGTAACATAATTTATATTATTCATTATAAAATGAGATTGTATCTTCTATTTCCATTAGTGTACAGGAAACTAAATAGACTAGGAAGTTTACCGGATTTACTTTTTAAAGTAACTTCACTCATGTACTGCTTATTTTTAAACTCTGCTATCGTGGATTGCAATCAAAGAGTAGCCTTGACCTTGCAATCTGACGACAAAAAGATCAAAAATAAAAGTAAAAACATCAAATATGCTTTAATAAATATCAATTAAAACAAATATTATCTGTATTTCAATATTTCCAATAACTTCGACTAACTTCCGAAAATGTTACTTTGAAGGATCAATAAACAAAAATCTTATAAATAACGTACCTTTTATTTTGTAGAATGCGTAGATAATGCCACTTCTGAGTTTTTACGAAAATGATAACTCTGTTCATAAACTCAACTTGTTTATTCCAAACTAATATACAATTCACAGTCTTAATATCCAGTGTGTGTAGTCGACACGTCTTAATGCTACGATAGCCAAGCACCAATTGCCTACCGACTGCCAATGCCGGTCTGTCCCCACACTTACCCCTACCATAATGATACTCGGGTTCGTGATTGGCTACAAAAGTGACAGCTAGTGTTGCCATATTTCTAAGTAAAATTATGCTACAATGCAAAATCACGACAACCGTAATCACCGTGTTTTTAGTCGACATGTTTTTACGTGCACCCTTCATTTGTATGGAAATATTAGTTCGAATTAAATTTGACAGCTCTAAATTACGTCCGTCTCTTTCTCGTTTTATTAGTGAGAAAAAGATAGTAATAGCCTAAATTAAGTTTAGTTTGTGCACAACAGAATCGACACCATTGTTCTTTTAACTAAAAACCACTACACACTTATTAAAAACCTAATACTGTCCTATATAAGGGAAACGAGGGCTAGTACATCTCTGCCTTTTCTCAATCCTTTGGGAATTGCCAGCATTACGGCTCTACTTCTGAACCGACAGTTATTGTTGTGAGTTTTAAGAGCTCAGAACTTAGAGAAATGGGTTTTAAAAGTCGAAATAAATGTACAGTTTCAAGCTTTTAGTGGTAGTTTTCTTGCTTATCCATATAATGGATTAATGCTTATTTTTACTTCTGACCAACAAGATTTTTCCAACTTAGATTTCGGTATATAGCTCATAAGAGCTTCATTTAATACCAAAACTCCACCTCTACTTTAACTTAATCATATTTAAAAAACGATTCGTCAAAGACATTCGCAACTCGCTACACCCACCACTACTTGCACCCTGGTCCTCTTTAACACGTTATGTCTATTCGTAGCTCAAGAGGATTCAACTTCATCTTAGCCGACGTCGTTCGCCTTTCAAAGAAGAGCTTCCTATCTCATTTATGTTGCAAATGTCTCAAGTTAGGACTTGTGTACGGTAATCCTTCGTTACTGTGGGTCAACAACGTGGCTTAATTGCGTTGCATGTTGTGTAGGAGCGTAGGGTTGTGTATTTTGAGATTTCACGTTAGTTTGTAGTAGTGTAGGCAGATGTTTAGGTTGGGGTAGCTTTTAATTAGATGGTGTTGTATTACAGAGTATGTATTTTGTATTACTAATAAAAAGGGAATGTTTGATAACTAGAAGAAGGGGAATCAATTTAGGTAGCCTATTGTGGTTTTATCTAGACTGGGCCCGTGGGGTGGATTATAACCCACTCTTTTTGACAGAAAGGAGGCTCATGATCCAGTAGTGAGACCTCTATAGACCAATCGGTCTATAGAGGTCTTACTACGCCAACTATGAAGCCAACTATTACATTTATCACCTTAATCATATTCATGATTAAGGTGATAAATGTAATAGTTGGCTTAATAGTCAAACTTGGCAGACAAATTGGTGACCACACTTTATTATTATTAGCAGACAAGAAGCCAAGCTGCCAAAGCTCTTGACGAAAATACTTAGTAAGTCTGCGTTTGTCTTTGTCTAAGACATAATGAATACATTGTGAAGTCGTTTGACCTTACAATGAACACAAAATAAATTAAGGCTGATGCTCCTGGTTAGCCCGCGAAATTCAAATTCAAGTAAACTTTAAACCATAATCACTCAGACTTAACGTCAGTCCAGTCTCTTAAATGTCAGAAAATAAAACCCACCAACAAAATATTCTGCCCAATAAAATTGCTATAACGATGATACTTTTAATGTCCACCGCAATGCCGTCCGTCCATATTACATCAAGCAATTACTTGCAAAACAGTCTCCTACCCATGTCGTAACCCATTTGAGATGACCTCCGGTGAATATTTTACATTTTACTGCAATATAACGTGGGGAGACGGTCTGCTAGTCTCCATCGTATGACGTCGTATCGTATTAATATGAGTTTACTATGATGCACGGCTGTTTAAGGGTTATTTCAAGTAATAGTGGCGATGCGGCTAGAATATTTTATGGGGCGTGGAGGGACGTTGAGGACAGACATTGAAAACATTAGAGATGACACCGTTTATTATTTT
Source organism: Xestia ashworthii (assembly GCA_950022955.1). Lineage (NCBI taxonomy): Eukaryota > Metazoa > Arthropoda > Insecta > Lepidoptera > Noctuidae > Xestia > Xestia ashworthii. The sequence continues at coordinate 22,221,188 of OX465558.1, read as the reverse complement.
CGTGTGCTAAAATATCGTCGATAGTCTTGACCTTTTCGAAATGATTATTATAAGAATCTATGCCATCTATACCAATGATATTTTGCGAGATAGGCCTTTCTATCTGTTTCTTTCATCTGTTGTGCTTGAAGTGATAAAAAAAATTATATCAACACTAATGCCATAGAAACGAAAGCTTTGATTTCTTGTTTGTTTGTGTGTTAAAATTTAACTCAAAAACTCTTTAACCGATTTAAAAAGTTTACCATTAGAAAGCTACATCGCGAGTTTCTTGCCGGTTCTTCTCCATGGAATCGACCAACGCGAACTGTGCACCTTTTTTGACGTTTTATATTTAGCCGAGCTATCAAAATTTTCGTGAAAAAAGTCGCGGGAATGTTTGACTGTCATATCAGTAGATTTAAGATTAATGACTTTTGTCCTTAGATTTATATTACCTAGAAACGTTTTACAATGGAAACGCGTTACTTACATAAGAAATCATAAAAGTTTGACTGACCGTTGAAATGCGGTCGTGATCTCATTTTTCTTTACTTACGTTCGGTTGGTATTAATAGAATTTATCTGCGTTCCATTGAACTGTGTATCGGGTTAGCAACATTCAATATCTCTTGAAAGATTTTTTTTTCAGATATTTAAAATCTGTTACAAGAGGATAAAGTTTCTTTCCCGGTTGCCATAGAGATCTACGCTCTGAAATTACCGAGGTTCATGTATTTTTTTGTAGAAACTCCAAAAAATCCTGTAACTGTTTTGATTAAAATAAACGTTATGATTTTTAGTGAGATGAATATTGATTTTGGAGCATAATTGGTATGAAAATGACGTTATTAACATTAATAAAATAATTACCACTGCTTTCAAAACTGTGATAATTATAAGGAAGTCGACGCTAATAATAAAATAACTCTTGTCCATTCATATTCTTTTACATCATCATAATCATTCTCTTGTCTTTATTAATTCGCAGCATGTCTTCATCTTCTATACTTATCTATTACTCGTCATCTAATCAGACACCTCTTTTCTTGCCATATAATTCTTTACACAGAATTTAGCCCTTCGATTATCAACCTCATTGCAGTCGCTCCGTGTAAAATACTGGTACTCAGCTGCATCCGGTTAAACTGGAAGCCAAAACCAACAGAGTTAAATAAATAAATAAATATCGCTGGACATTCCACACAGCGCCATCTAGTGCTACACTAAGCAAGGCTTGTGTCGTGGTCACCAGACAGTTGATATACTACATAAATACTTTTTGTTTGTAAATACATACTTATTATACATATAAACATCCATGATTCGGAAACAAATGTCCATGCTCATCACACTATCATTTGCTCCTACCAGGATTCGAACCCGGGACCCTAAGAACGTAAGGCAGCCTCACTATCGCTGCGCCATTCGGGTCGTCAGATATTGGGAAAAGATTAAGCAGATGCTGATGATGGATGATTATCAACTTCATATTTTAAATCGATACCTACAGTAAGCACTGAGTAACAATTTCTGTTGGCAGAAACACAGCCACAGTAATTGGCAATATTTCGAAATAAACTTCCACATTCGTGCGGTTTGCGCGGGATTTTTCGCGTATTTCAGATCACCGGTCTTTATTATTTTAATTCTCCCCATAATTGTCATTAAATACACATTTCTGAGGCCAGTACAATATACACAACGGCCATTTTGTTTGTGATTGCCATTACAGAACGTTTAACGATTAATATTATATTTACCAGCAATGTTTCAATGTTTCTGTCGGCTTTAAGCAAATTAATATTAAAGGAATATTATGTTTCGATTCTGGTTTCGAAGTAAAGGATAATTGTTTTACTTTGAGTATTTTTGTGAACAAATAAAGTTGTTGTTTTAATTTTAAAAAGATATTCATATTTAAATCCTGCGTACGATTATGTACCTACAACACAAATATTATTTTTATGAATAATTAACTACAGTCTCTGAGGAGCTCGTGGCAAAATAATAATAGCCGCTCGTGCCAATCTTTAGGTTAAGCCGTGCTTGCCTAGGTTGGTCTGTGGATAGGTGACTACCCTTAGGTACATACAGTTTTCTCCGTGCCTCTGAAAGCACGTTAAGCTGTTGGTCCCGGCTGTCATTTGTCTACCTTTGGCAGTCGCTACAGGTAGTCAGTGGCCCAAAAAGTCTGACAACCAGTCTTACCAAGTGGTATCGTATTACCCAGTATTAACTGGGTTATGGAGCTCAAATAGGCAGTCGCTCCATGTAAAATACTGGTATTCAGCTACATCCGGTTAGACATAGGAAAAGGCTAGGCAGATGATGATATATGTATATATATCGCTGTACATTAACACACAGCGCCATCTAGTGCCACACTAAGCAAGGCTTGTGTCGTGGACACCAGATAGTTGATATACTACATAATATATACTTTTTTTTTGTTTGTAAATACATACTTTATACATATAAACATCCATGACTCGGAAACAAATGTCGCCCATGCTCATCACACAAACATTTGCTCCTACCGGGATTCGAAATTCGAACCCGGGACCCTAAGAACGTAAGGCAGCCTCACTACCGCTGCGCCATTCGGGTCGTCAATGAATTATGAATGAGGAATTAACTACATTCTTTAGTGCCTTTAAAATTGACGATCTTCGATAATAATTTAGAAAACACGAAGCGTTTGCAATCGAATAAGCTAAAATATTCGTCGAATGAATAGTCTGCTAATTTCCTAGCACACTCAAACAAGTCCAAAGAGTTATGGAGGCCGTTTTCATAATAACGTGTAAAAATTTTAATGTAATTACTTTCCACAGGTAAATGATAAGCGTTAGTTAATATGGTGTTCAGTCGACGCCTGACGCATTAAATATGATTTATTGTGTGTTTGAGCCCATAATGAGATATGAGCTCACGCGAACTTCATTACGACAACTTTTCAATGTTAAACTGGTCAACTGAAAGTAAGAAGCAAGGTTGAAAAAGAAACGTACGTACATAGTCTACGACTTGGTGCTCTGAGCATTTGAGAAAATGAATACTGTTTAGACACCTTATTCTATCGTACTATCTAGAATCCATTTTTATAATACACTAGAGGATGGGAGGATAGTCTAATCTATTTATTTTCTGGTCTTAACCATAACTTCTTGATGTAGTTTAAGGTTTTCTTTTAGAATTCCGTATAGTACGGGCTAGACAGGTACAATCTTTTTGATAAATTCAACGAAAAACCACTTGCACAACATTCCCTGTAGTTGGTTTGATTACAGTAAACTAACCAGAGTTAAGCGAAACCAATCCAGAGGTTGTAAAACGTTATTAAACACGCTGTTTCCAATCAAAGTAACCCCATTCACAATTAGGTAACATTTCAACGCAAAAACAATTGAACAGTGAAATTACTAGATTCCTAAAACACGTTGTAAGCGCGCCTCTAAAGCCAGTATTTCGGCCGATAAGTTTATCGCGTATCAAACTCTAATGCTGCACTAAATCACAATTACACGGAATCTGAAAATTTTCACCCGAACTGAACATTATTCAGCTCGGGGATAATGCGCCGGACGAAGATCTAGATGTGCACTGGAAGAGATAATGGTTTTAATTTTAGTACGTGTGTGGAGTGTGATCTAGACGAATGACGAGTATAAAAAAATTGCAAATCTATTTAGTCCGTCAGTTACAGTATTGGGAAAATAATGTAAATCAATGAATACTGACAAAGATAAAACGCATCAAAACTCAGGAGTGGGGGCACGTGACGTCAGAACGCACAAAAAATTATACCAAGGCGTGACGTATTGAGAATTTTAAAAGTGTCATAACTTCGTCAATTTTGGCTTACGTAATAAATGAAAAAATACGGGTCAAATATTTTTTCATGATCTAATTGACGGACTAATTAGATTATTTTTGTCCTCTACCCTATTCCTAGCGGTGTGAGGCTCTTCTTAGCTTTAAGAGGCCTGCGGAGCATGCGAATTTCATACAAACGTAATACCAAAATAATTTGTAAATCAAACATATTCTTAAGGCAGTGTGTATTTATTTTGATTGGATTACAGAATATATAGGTTCCCAAACACATATTTTGAATGTACAATGATTTAAACAAGAGTTTGGAGATAAAATCATTTTCTATAGAAATTTTAAATTCCTCATATCTCGACTTTATATCAATTTCCTTTCAAAATATTTATTTGGGAACATAGATATTGTATAATACAATCGAAATATATACACACTACCTTAAGAATATGTTTCATTTTCATATTATTTTGGTATTACGTTTGTATGAAAAACGCATGCTCCGCCGGCCCCTTAACGAAGATAATTAGTACGCTATAAGTAATTATTTATTTAAAAAAAAAAACATTGGGTCGAAATATTTATGTATTCGAATTAGTTGAATGGTGTCTACACTCGTAATACGACACAAAAAATGACAGCATGATGAAAAGTCAAGTTTTGATGGCTCATTGAATTCTCTTGCATTGGCAATCCTAATTTTACATTGTCAAGTACAAAAGGAGTTAATAGTTGACAGTACCCCTTGTAAAATGTTTAAAATCTATAATTTTGTATCTATAATTTTTATGGTGTACATAATAAATAGTATTCTATTCTATTCTATTCTATTGATTCTATAACTTTGAAGCAATAAACCTCCGTGCAACTTGACTAATATGAAATAAAAAACCAGATCCCCGTTTTATTTTAAAAAACTTTTTTGATAAAGAAAATCAATTTATTAGAGTCGTCACAATTTACGGCATTTCATTGTAAACCAGGAAACAACTGTAGTGTTAGTAGCACCTATAACATACCATGAAAACTAAATCTTCCACTTCCATATTTAGTCTCTCTATATCCACGTCCCGTTTTTCATACCTCACCGTGCATTAACTAATGCAATAGCATTCCTCAAAACATAATTCGGCTCAATCAGAGGCCCGCACGCAATTCTTTGCTCGTTGTCGGCTTTCATTGCGAATTTGTAGTGTTGCCATTGTTCAGGTGATGTGATTAGTGAGGTGGTGGCGTTTGGAATTTATTATAGCTAGCAACACTTTTAGTGAGTTTAGTTTTAGGGAGTTTTATTTGATAATTTGTCCATCATATTATACCGTTTTTTTTTTCTTTTCATTCTTGTGTTAGGTGCCACGTCAGTAAGGCTTAATAACTTAATACTTAGAACAGTATGGTCTTTTAAAACAACATTTTCTATTATTTTATTTGGGGTTTTGATTAAGATAGTCTTTGTTGCTATTGTTTAGCTGATGATTGATTAGCGTAGCCTGTATGGCGCCTGGTGGCGTTTAGAGTTATGTTCAGACTTTTAGTGAGTGTTGTAGTTTTCTGTTTGTCTTTTTGAATGAGTAATTTTTTTTGAGGCAGGTTTATTTTATGACACTTGTATATTTTTGACGCCATATAACAGTGTCATCTTTTACTTTGTCAACTTAAAGTACGTTTGGTCTTTTTAGACGAAAGTCTTTTTGAATGTCTTAAAAACTCAATATATTGATGAAACAAAATGATGACAAAATAATTATGAAATCAGCCCTGTGCCGATTCTATCAGTGAACCTGAAAGCACATTTAATCTGCGTTCAAGAACCTGTCTTTATAGAACACTGTCTTTATTTTTACGGAATATTAACACGTTTGTACGCTGATCGTGTTCAGAATCGTTATTGAAGTTCTCACTTTCGTAATTAAAATCATTCATACTTGTGTACCATTATTCTCTGGCTACTCCCACTCAAAATACAAACACAGCCACACTTGAATAGTGTCACTTCCATAAATTACACAGATGCAACAAAAAAAGGATCAACACACAACTCAAAGCTGTACTGTGTCGCGATACAGAACTGCATTACTCCACCTGATTACGGCGAAATTGTGACACAGTGTTCGTAGTTGGAAAACAGTGCACCGAAATACTCAAATGAACCCATTACTGGGGCTGATATAAATCATCATAATACAGCCAGTGTAATGCCGGCACACCATTAACTGATTGATGATTGAGCGGGTTTTTAATTTACGTTTCTTTTTTATTTTTCAGGTAAGTGCTTTCGCCTGTACATTTGGAGTTTCCGCTAGTGTTTTGTTAATCACCGTGATGTATATTATGTAAGTTTTTTTTACATTTGTTTGTTTATTTTAATTGCGTTGTTGGTATATAATAGAGGTTAAGAGTGTTATTGACGAGCATGTGATATCATGGGTTCGATTACCAAATTAGGCAAAGTGGTGGAGAAGAAAACTATTGTTTTTGGAAAAGTTTTTTATTATTAGCTGCAGGTTATTTTATACTCAAATATCATGTATTTATTCAAATATCATGTTTTTATGTATTTACATATTATGTTGCTCGGATCTAAGTGAATTGTTACTGAATTGGATGTAGCTTTTTAGTAATACTGTTTTAAAAGCGTATAATTCATAACTTCGTAGTAAGTACGTGAACATGAACTTAAAATAAAATATTGTATTATATAGTAGTTAAAACACAAAGGCAATAGTTCAGCCCATCAAATTACCCCATTTAAAATGTAGTCTAATTCGCACAATGTCGGTTTCCACTCTAACCGGGCATTATTTTAATTAAATACATAGTTAACATAACACTAATTTAATAATCAGATTCTAACCAATGCTCAATTATTAACAAACATCCGTTCTAAACTATAATAACACGAATTAATTACTAACACAAATAAACATACAAAATTGTCTCTAATAAGGCTCGATTCACATTGCCGCTTAATAGAACAGTAGTGGATTTTTAAATCAAAATATACCAAATTATAATAAACTTCCAATTAAAATTAATCAATTGGGTGATGTACAAACTACATAAGACTTGTTAACTGCGGGAATTCTCAAGAATTCTCTTGTAGAGAAAAGAGACAAGCAGTTGCTTGTCTCTATTCTGTACGTTACACAATTCATATAAAGTTCTTTATAGCATAATCGTAAATAAGCAGCCTGTTATGTTCCGGCTTGTCTCCCAACGGAGACAAGCCTCCTCTCTTGAAGAGAGAATGGGTTAAAATCCACCAAGCGGGTCTAGTGCGGGTTGGTAGAAATGTCACATGTTTTCAAAGTTTTGTTTCCAGGACATGTCGATTTCCTAAAGATACGAGTACCTTAGTCGAGGCCTTTGCCACTATCCCGCCTCCGTTCATCATCAAGTGAGGCTGTGGGTGATGCCACAGCCTCACTTTAGCCACTGCTGGATATAAGCCTCTCTTTGCTTGTATCAAGCTCCACGTTCTTGTCCCAGCCTCATCCATGATATTCCCGCGATGGCAATGATGTCTGCCGTTTCATAGCCACCGTTATATAAAGTTCAAAATGCTACGTAAGATTTCATTATAAAAGTCGAGTCATTCTCTACTTAATCCATTCCGTGGCAGTGTAAATTGAGCCTAAACGGACTAAAAGTTACGTGTATTTGAACTGCTAAACGCATTATCGGGTTAAACGCATTGAATATCAATGACCGTAGTTACTGTTACACATAAATTATATTTGAAACATCGATAATTTTAAACGTTAATGTGTGCTAATACTAACATTCGCGTTAGGCAGTTGGAATAATATTAGGTAGTTAAGCTAATAATACGCAGGTATTATTTTAGGGTAATAATGCTGCTGTATTGACCGTTAGAACATAATGGGAAGCTATTTAAATCTGAAATCTGTACGTCCTACACATGTAAATATTTTTTTGATAGTATGTGGGATCAGAAGACAACTTATCTTATCAAGGGGTACCGTGTTACCCATTGTTACTAATAGCTTCGTGGAAGTCAGATACGCAGTGGCTCCATGTAAAATGCTGGTATTCAGCTGCATCCAGTTGGACTGGAAGCTGACACCAACATAGTTGGGAAAAGTCTAGGCAGATGATGAGTAGGTGGACTCAGAAGGAGATGACGGGACGAACTCGACTCTATTCTAAATGCTTCGCTAATAACAGCAATACTTAAATGAAGGAAAATGGCAGGAGGAAAGTGATGTGGTGAAATGTTTAGTGTCTGTATAAGTGTTACGTCTCAAACTTAAAACGATATGGATTTTATGCTAAAAACATGAGGTCATAGTTTTATCATTACATTTTCTTTCAAAAACGATATCCGAATCTTTCAAAGTTTATTTAGGTTTTGCTCGCGATAAACCTTCATCTGTTAGCGAAGTAGACTCTACAACGTGTAACAAAAAGGGCATAGTCATATGAAAGGGTGTGCTACAGACCATCACACTGAACAACTTTCTCTATGGGACCACCATAAAAAATAATCAGCTGTTTCATACATTTGGTCGAGTAGGTATTGGAATTCAGTATGGGGCCGTTGAATATTTTTTCGCGATTACGATGGTGGTTCCATGAAGATAGTTGTTCCGTTTGATGGTCTGTAGCACACCCTTTCATATGACTATACCCTTTCTGTTACACGTTGTATAGTTAAACAAAGGCACAGACCGATTCGGTCGGGGTTCACAGACGATTTAATGAAAGGCACGTGACGCCATCAATTTTATCATCAGAACGTTATGGTTGTTTTCATCGAGAACAGTACTTATTTCAAGCTGATTGATTCTTTGTTTCGATGTGAAGAGGTAGCAAACAAACAAACTTACATTCACATAATATTTTATAATATTAGTAAGGACAAGGATAATAAAGATGACTCGATTGACAGTGATGTTGCGAAATCTCCTCGAAAAATAAAAAGAGGTTGGTATATTGACACCGAAATTAATTAAATGCTACGAAGGGACTCTTGACTTAAAAACGAAATAAAACTTGCAATAACTATGAAAGTAAAGGAGCACTCGGTTAATTTTTAATTTCTGCTAAAAACGCTACAATGTTGCTACTTTCGCTATAACTATAACGCATATATATAATTTCGCTATAACTAACGCTACAATGTTGCACTTCTACGGTCACGCCGTTCTTTTTACGAGCTGTAGCTTACTAGTCAAGCGCTTTAGACCAACTGCGCTCGGTTAAAAGAAGAATTTTGGGCACATGCTGTTCCTTTACTCAGTGACAGTTTGACATTTCTAAAATATTCTTGGCATAAATTAACTTGTTCATTATCTTAGCAGGCAACTGTTGGACTGAGCTATCTGTCTGTTGCTCAATTTTTTTTAGTTTTTGAAGTTCATCACATAGGTCCACCTGGCATTCGTCCACCTGATACATTTAAATAATCATTCTATCCTTAATTGTGCAAATGTCACAATTCCCGCCTAGTTTAAGAGTCACCGTCCAAACGATTCTTGTACAATCAGACTCTCGGTTACTGATATCTTGTTCTTATCTCAATTTATTCAAGTTTGAAGCTTCTACTTTTCCATGCTTTTCTGTTAGTCTTCTCAGCAACCGCTCTCTATATACGCATATTATCTTCAACACTATTCATCCATCGCTCCAACACTTGAAGCAATCGTATTTAAAACTTCCCTCACGACAAACTCTTCCAAAAAGTCATATTCATTGATCATTTGCATACCCTAAGACAGCCAATGAATGAGTACTGATCACGTCCAATTTCGTTGTTAAAAATCGCACTAAATAAGTTAACACTCTTTAAATACGTAATGCACAATGTATTATACACACAGCGCGAAAACAGTGGCGTCGGCCAGTTTTCCTCATAAATAGATTATACAGTTGTCAGCGCAGTTGTGAGCCGAAGCGAATCTATTAAGCGCGTTATTTCCGTTCGCACAGACCGGCCGCGGATGTAGACGACTGGATGTGTCGGCGAATTGGATCGTGTGTGAAAATGTAGGTTTTGCTTTTGTTTTTGATGTGTAGGGAAATGGGAACTTGTTAATGGAATTTGCTGTTGTTATGGCATAATGAGGCTCTCTTTAAAACTTTCACGGATTATAACCAAACTTATGCTGTAACTTATGGGATATTTTGCGTGATTTCCAATAATTTTGAGCTCCCGATGTTTCAATGCTATTGCAAGCGCCATGATCGCGGGATGATATATCACGGGAGATATACCGTAAGTGATAGTTTAAGTGTCTATAATGTTTCCACTGTTCCCTGTAACAGCGTGAGGGAGTCGGCCATATTCTACCAAAGAGATAATTAATTTGACGGTTCTGAAATTATGTTGTCACTTTTTTTGTATAAAAGTCTATTATGTAGTTTCTAGCAACAAGCAGAAGTCGTTAAAGGAGGTACCTAGGCATCAAAATGTGAACTTCAACATTTAGTTTGATAAACGTAACGATTTCCACAAAACTTATTTGAGCGTAATAATTATGTCCCAGTAGTTGGAATGACAGAGGTTGATTTTTTATCTTTCAGTTTTTTTATACCAGTTACAATGTAGGTCCCAATTAAATCTGTAATAGAGTAAGATGTACTGGGGAAGGAGAACGTGCAGGTATGCGAAACGGAAAGAGTGGAGAGAGCTTTTTGGCCAGAAGAAGAACAGAAAAGACATACAAAATAAAGCATAGAAATGTCTGTTTTCAACTAAGATCAACAATTTCATACTTACCCAAAAAATCACACAAAATCTCTAAAGAAGCCCATCCAGCACCTCGTATCCTCGCAATTTTCGCCTACAATTCGAACGTAAAGCTTCCAAAGCAATCGATTTCCGGCCTATTCGACTTTAAACGGGAATCAAACCCGATATCCGAACGGATTTAGTTGCGGACTCCATAGACGTAATGAATAGAGTCGAGTGGCCCACTTCGATTCAGTTAACTTTATCCTTTACATATTAATCACTATGATGGGATTTGAGATGAGCGGTTTGAATTGAAGGACCAAGGTGGTTTTGAAATGGGTTTTTTGGGTGTTTGGGATAATTTTTCAGGTGGATCCTGTTGATTGTGTGGTTTTCTCGACAAAATGGGTATTTTTTTAAGAGTCAATTTGAAATGCATCATAGGCTTTCCCAAAAGTAAGGTGTTGTTCCATAGATTTGACCTATGTTACTTACCCTGAAATATTAACTTTAAAAAAAAATGCGACATCGAAACAGATCAGATTTTTATATGGAACTGAAGATAATAGAGAGTTTAGAATCGTGTGCTGAATTCATGGTAATGGTAAACATTATTCTGGTAGTTATTCTACCGTTTCGCTGTGAATACGTTCAAGTTAAATACCATCAAAGTATCCAAGAGACCAATAAGAAAACGTCTCTATATCTATGCGTTTATGCCTCCTGATTAAACATCGTAGTCTCGTGGATGTATAAACTTTTACGAGTCCGATTGGCCAGTTTTATTGGCGGGGCCGGCCGGTCTTTATCTCCGCCCGCCATGCATTGGCAAACGCCGGTTATTATTAAACCTCAGATAAGTGTGTACGACTGTATCTGTCGTAAAACTATGACTGATGAATTGAGGGTAGTAAATATTATTTGTTTGTTTGGTTTCGTGATTGTTGGAGTTTAGGAAAAGATTGGGGGGCCGATACTTTGCTTTTGTAGATTTTTTTCTTCTATTTGCTTTGAAATTCTTTAGTAATCTTCAAGTAAATTACTGTAGACACAACCTTTTATGGTAATTTATTAATTGAATTGTCACGTCGTAAATACAAGGAAATGAACACTTACTTTGCAATATAGAATAAGAAAGCCTAAAGAAACTGGGCGTCCGTCAAAGTGAATAAACATGTAAAAATACAATTTTATACCAATGTTAACTAAATTTTATATCTACGCTGCCGTTATATTATCTTTTTGTTGTTAGGGAAACACATAAAGACAAAACATATTCTCGATGATCAAAGAAGCAAAAAAAACGTGCCATAAAGCACGGAAAGTACCTCAAGCTTATAAATGATTACAGACCCAATCAAGATCTTCTTAAAATCAAATCAACATTACATCACAAAAGCAAATCATAGCCCGAAAATTAATCCCCTCGAACCCAATCTTAAGCCTAACCCTTATCATGTCCAAACCGGTCAGAAAGCCTTCAAAAGTCAATACGATGTAGATAAGGTTTCAATCCGTATCCTACTGTGCTCTGATCAAAATAGAATTGGCTGTAGCTTTCGACGGATCGATTGACTTTTATGGGGTCAAATGGACCTCGTATTCACCATGCCGATCTTGGTTTTGGGATTTGAATGGGAGAGGTTTGATGGTGTGGCGTGATAAGGGTTAAATGAGATGTGAGGAAATCATTTTGTGGGTGTGTGTGTGCATTATTAATGAAGGGGTGTTATTTTTGCTAGGGGCCAAAAAATATTCTTTTCCAAATGGTGGAAATTTTATTCATACTATAGAAGCTCTTAAGAATCTGTGATTTCTTGAGCAAAATTTAGTGTGGATAATATTTCTCTTTCTTTTTTTTCAAGTGAGCCAACATTGACTCTTTAAACGTTATACAAATGATAAAATCTGCATTTCTTTGTGATAAGAGACTTCTTTGTCTTGTCGGTCTTCCATTTCACCAAACTTATACTTGCCTAAAAAGAGCGAAAATTGTTCGTGTCATATATCATTTGGTATGATATTTGACAGGCATAGGTATTACCTATGCTAAAACTATTATGACCACAATTCGTTTTCACTTACATCATTCATCATCATCATCATCATCATCAGCCTTTAATGTTCCCACTGCTGGGACAGGCCTCCTCTCTATGAGAGGGAATGGGCTATACCTACATCATTGCAAAATACCAATATTAAACTAACAATGTAACCACTAATTTTACTCGAAATATAATTCACGACACACATTAATACCTCAAAACATATAGCTAGAACATAGGTCTAATCACTCGTACTATATACCATAGGAACGGTCCGATGTGAACATCACTTGTTAATGCAAAAGATAGATAAGATTCGAATGACAAAAAAAAAATCTTCATTAGCCCATGAGCGGGATCAATTTACTAAAGAGCCATAAATATTTCCTATCGTGACTGAGGCACGCATACCAAACTGGTGCATAATGTAAGCAACAATAGATTTCTGTATATAATACAAAAGTAGCTCTGAAATATCAAGGTTTCTTCTCTCATCCACCGCCTAGCCCATCCAGAATATTCACGCAATGGCAATAATGTCATCTGCCCACCTTGCCACCGGACGACCAACACTAATCTTTCTAGTACTTGGACGCCACTCGGTCACAGATTTACTCCACCTGCCATCACCACGCCTTGCTAGGTGTCCTGCCCAACTCCATTTGAGCTCCATTACGCAATTTCCAATATCGAAGACCTTCGTACGTCTCCAAATTTCGATGTCTGCAACTTTGTCTCCTGAAATATCCTGTTTCACTACGCACTTCCACCTATGTCTATTGACAAAATTAAAACGCACAATGTAGTTACAAAAAGCATAATTCACAACACAAATAAATACCTCAAAACACATAACTGGAACACAGCTCTAATCGCCTTACACATACTAACCTATAACATAGGAACATTCCAATGTGAACGTCCAATATTAATGTCAGTTGGCGAACTTTACACGTCATTAACTCCGAGTACTAAAGTTGTATGAAATTCATCGATTTTGCACTTGCGGAGAATTTATGTGCAATACAATGTAGATAGGTATCGATATGAGTTATATTTTTCCTTTGTTTGTGAAGATCGCGTGTGTGGGATCGGAATGGATGAAAAATTGGTCCTTGGAGGCGCAATTTTTATTGGATGTCGTTGCTTATTTTATTTTTAATGCTGTGGAGACTGATAATTTTATGCAGGTTGTTGAAGCCTGTACAAAATGGTACAAAGTCCTCGTATCCTGATGATCATTCTTTCATCATTATCATCATTCTTTCGCCCATTTCAGTCGACGCAGCATGTCTTCTTCTTTCATATTTCTCTATAACATGTCGTCTCATCAGACACCTCCTTTATCAGACACCTCCTTTATCAGACACCTCTTTTATCAGGCACAGCTCCTTTATCAGACACCTCCTTTATCAGACACCTCCTTTATCAGACACCTCTTTTAGCAGACACCTCCTTTCTTGCCATGCCATCCTTTATAACATCAGTTCTTCTTCTTCTTAATCTTAATCTTTGGTAATTCTTCATGTAATTCATTTCATCACGACTGGTCTTAAAACAGTGAAGTAAAACCACTTACCCGAACTGGAACTGATGGGTGGAGCATTATGGCCCTTGTAGCGGTGTGATATAGCTACTTGTTATTAGGTTTATGGCTGCTACTTTGCCCAGCTTAGAATGGGGAGTTTATATGAAAAAAACAATGTTGTCGTATGTGGTGTTCGTAATCAAGTGTTTTATTATAACATTTTTTGTACAGCAATCGAGGAAAGGGGTATGGGAACAATGGTGGCCAATCAGAACGCAGTATCGCGTCATTTTACTGCGCGCTGATTGGCTGCCGATGACGTGATGCAATCGGTGCGAAATCGTGTAATGATCACTCAAGATGAATGAAGCCCAAACAGCCCTCTAAAACTTACAGAGAGACATTTTATGATTTTACATAAGCTAATCAGATCATAGTGTGAAAGTATTAAAACCTAGACCTTTCAAATGTAAACGGATTAGGTACATTGAAAGTTTTGCCTGAAAGGCTTTCTAAAAATTTATCTCAAAAAGACAAAAATTAGGACCAACTTTCTCAATCTAATTTTATTTTTCATAAATTCAAAGTAACTGTAATTCTACAATATCTTTTATCGGTTTTACTTTCTTTCGTCTGCAGAACGACTTTATTTTTCTTCCATCAAATAATCTAGATTTGCATAAAAAGAGGGAAGTTCTTTTAAAAACCCCGTTACAAGTGGCAAATTCTCGCTTTAAAACGTTCAACTTCCACTTAAAGTTAATTAAATTAAGACAAAACTAATTACTGAGTAATTAAATGCTCTCGTACCAACCGACAAAAAGTATTCTACTCTTGGTAGATTTTTAGCGCGTTATTCTAACGATTATGGCGGATGGTCAATTCTGATGACAATGGTAGTTTTTAGTTGATAATACGAAGTAGTGTTAATTTTAACTCCTGTATTTTTCCTCGTTGGTCTTGAGGTCGTAAGCGCGACTACTGTGCACATGAGATTCACGGTTCGATTCCCAGGTCGGGCAAAATGTTATTGGGTTTTTCCATCAGGAATTTCTCAGTTGCAGCAGCCACAACGACGATTGATGGCAATCGGCTCGCCCCTATTACATAACTAGCTAAATGTGGGTGTTCTTTTATGTCCACCTTTGCTTAAACCTTCGGGAATCACAAGCCTGACATTAAGCATATATTTTATTAAAAGGTTTCATCCTGCATCCTAACCAAAACCTAACCGATTGCGGTTTTCACGTAGTCGCGTGCCAATCACTTTAGTTAGGGTGAATACTAATGTTAACGTTAGTACTCGTATTATGTATATAAACTTACTTTATAAAAGTCAGTACCACCGCCGTAGGTACCTTTGTAAATTCCGCCAATTTTCACCACCCTTTTTAGTCTTCTAAACCCTTTTAAGCAAACCTGCAGCTTTTAGTCTAAAGAGGTCTTAAAGTCCCCTAACGCTGTAACATCAAAACTATTTTAAAACTTCATAAAACTAAAGCCTTTTATCCTAAAAAACTAAATGGCCATTGTTTTAACATTACCATCTGCAGCATAGTACCATATTAGTTCTGAAGTTCATACTCTTGCTTACCGGTACTTGCTACCGGTACGGCCATAACGGTAACGGTACTACCGCTAAAAGAAACTACTACCACTAAACGAGTAACATGGACTCATTACGTATTATAGCCGATTTGCTTTTCTTAACGGCATTTTTAAATGGATATCTTTATTATTTTTGTGGAGCAAGGATAATGGAGATTTGAATCTGAGTAAGATTTTATCCGTTTTAAACATTTATTCTTATCTACACTAATATTATAAAGAGGAAAACTTTGTTTGTTTGTTTGTTTGGTTGTAATGAATAGGCTTAAAAACTACTGGACCGTTTTTAAAAATTCTTTCACCATTCGAAAGCTACATTATCCACGAGTAACATAGGATATATTTTATCCCCGTACTCCCACGGGAACGGGAACTATGCGGGTGAAACCGCGGGACGTCCGCTAGTCTTTAATATAATTAATGCTAGTTATTAAGTAAACCTGAGGAGTACCGTTCGTCTTTCAGGTTGGTCTTTAAAAAGATGTGTAGTGACTTGGCTCATGAAACTTTTTTAACAAAGAAAGCAGTCAGAAAAATATATTTAAACATGTCGAAGAGACACAGCTTAAACTAATAAGACCTATCCAACCTACCTAGATCTAATCAAAATTAAAGCATTTCTTTCAAGTAAGCCAGTTACAGGCACTTTTGAATGGTCGAAACAAAGATGAACATTAAGGGGCCGGCGGAGCATGCGTTTTTCATACAAACGTAATACCAAAATAATATGAAAATCGAACATATTCTTAAGGTAGTGTGTATTTATTTCGATTGTATTACAGAATATCTATGTTCCCAAATGTATTTTTTGAGAGGACAATGATACAAAGACGAGATATGGGGAATTTAAAATTTCTATAGAAAACTTATTTTTCTTGTAACTCTTGTTAAAATCAGTGTCTAATCAAAATATATATTTGGGAACCTAGATATTCTGTAATTCAATCGAAATAAATACACACTGCCTTAGGAATATGTTTAATTTACAAATTATTTTGGTATTACGTTTGTATGAAATACGCATGCTCCGCAGGCGTCTTAAATGTAGCTACGGTCCCAGTCTAAAACTGTGAAAGTACTGTAGTTATAAAGTACTGTAGTTGTTCTGACTTAGACATTGAAAATAGTAAGTTAAATAGGTGATCTTGCCGCTGGATAGTTTGAGATATAATGCCTGAAAACGCGTTATTTTGGTCCGAAACATTAAATGTTCATCAACATCATCTGCCTCGCCTTATCTCAACAATGTTGGGATCAGTTTTAAGTTTAACGTGATGCAGCAGAATACCAGAATTTTACATGGAACGATTGTTTATCTACAGATACAGTTGTTTCATAATTAAAATAATAAATGTATCAGTCAAAATCAAATTAATATATCAGACACCAGTGAACTTAGTTCTCAAGTGACAAGCCATCAAACAGTTAGTTTAATTTTAAGTTTATAACCTAATCTCGGCTTATCAAAGACATCGGCTGATGAACTGCCTTCATAAGATAATTACCAGCTAAGTGGTTAAGTATTAATCAAGGAGATCAAGGTATTAATTAGGTTATTAATCGGATTAGTTGGGAGATCTTTGTACTTAATGCTTGAGGGGGTAATTGTTGGGATTTGGAAGATCAAAGGTAGGAAGCTGCAATAGGTACAGTTAATTTAGAACTTTAGAAAATCATTGTGTATTAAAACCACTTTTGAAAATAAAAGAATATAACTGTGTACCTACATTATTTCAAGAAAATGTGGATAATTTTCTTGAAAGCATTTTCTTGCTATCGTTTCTATAAAAATGGGAACGGGATAATAACTGAGTTCCAGCTGGTATTACCAAAACTACACTAAATGCTCTTGTTAGTGAAAACTGCCTGTTCAAGCCGTTTTTTTTTTCTTTTTTTTCAAAAGAGAGAAACAGGCTTCAGGATCGAGAACAGAAATCAACTTTTGATTTGACTCGTACTCCGTTATCAATGCGTCAACCCAATATGTCAAAGTCAACATTATTCAAACAAAAAACAAATAAAAGAAGCTCCTCCCTCCTTCAACTGACATACCTACCCACATATTTACCGCAAACAGCACAAATCCCGAGCATTATTACAGACACACCTAACTACAAGATCTCATTACCGAGTCAAAAACAAAACTGCACATTAAAATAAACTCCGCTACACACGCCACCAACTCTTAACTCCAACAAAATATTTCCAGGATTTTTTCCCAACAACATTATGATAAAAGGGACGTCCTGCAAGCTGTCATTGAATAGATACCCACAGAAGCACCATACAATAAGATTAAATGCACGCACACATAGACACGCTTCTCGTACAGCGAGTGCAACCGCACCAGCTACCTTCATTTGTTTCTGATCTCCACTACCACATAGACAAGTTTCACGCACATTTAGTGCAAACGCACTGGCCACTGTCAATTGTCTGAGGTCACCACGCACACATAGACATGGTTCACGTACAGCGAGTGCAGGCACTCTCGCGACTGGCATTTGTTTAAGATCTCCTCGACCACATGTACGTACATGCTTTCCGTACACCGTCATTTGTTTAGGACGTCCACACACACATAGGCATGCTTCACGTACAGCTAGTGCAACCTCAGCGCACCCTCATTTGCTTCAGATCGCCCTACGTACGGGCAGTGCGTGCGTTTTCACTCGTTGTATGGACCTTCTGTAGCTATTTATTCTGTGACACTACAAAAACATCGCTCGCCGTTCACAGGAACACTTCTGCATAATATATGACCGAAAAACAATACAATATGACAGTTCAAAAAGTGGACTTAAACACAGAGTCGTGTTTTGAATGTGGTTTTGTGAAATTTAGTAATAAGGACTTGTAATAAAGTGGGCGTATTATGGTAATGATTCCCGCCATAATTTTTGAACACGGTATGACAGGATGTTGTACAATGTTGTAATATTATAATCGCATGCTTACTTGAATTAATAAAGTTTTTCATGGAAGTTCTGACTCGCAAAAATGTACCTATGGTCTCTTAACTTAAGACACAATTTTGCTTATTGAGTCATTCCAGAAAGTCATACTTATTCTCAATGTAGTGTAGATGTTTGTGAAGTAAAGGATATTTCACGGGTTTGCCCTCGAATTATAATAATTTGTATCATAACTATGTTGTATTGTTATTAATAATAAGACTCATAAAACTGCTGAAATCATCGGCTGAATGAAGATTCAATTGACCCAATACGGACAGAATACGGATTGACTGTGGTCAGTGGACTCTGACAGATACTTCAGTTCATTATCTGTGACGAATCCGGCTGAACAGTAAGAGATAAACTGCTGTATATATAGGTAATGTCTTCTCAAAATAATATCTTCAAAATACAAAAAAAAATACAAAAAAAAAGTCTTCAAAATATAAAAGCGATAAAAGACTGGCTCGGTGGTCCTGGGTTTGATTCCCAGGTCGGGCCAAGTTGTATAGGGTTTTTCCATGAAAAAAACAACACCTTAGGTAGAGGTGTTGTTTTTCTATTGGAAAAGCCTTCTGGTATTACAGGCAAGTTGTATAGGGTTTTTCCATGAAAAAAACAACACCTTAGGTAGAGGTGTTGTTTTTCTATTGGAAAAGCCTTCTGGTATTACAGGCCTGATGTTATGTTACATTCTAAACCACTAAGAACTGGTATCGCAACTAAAACCTTTACACATGGTTGAAAGCAACGATTTTTCAGATATTTTCCGAGGCGTTCATCAAAGCAAGTTTTTCCGAATCCAAATCCGTATCGATTTTAGATTCAACACAGATTTGAGTTGTGTAACTAAACAACGGAGTGTTCTGGTGTTGTATGCAGCTTGCTACAGATGAACGATTGTAGCAAACTCCTTTCGGCATGAACCAAAACCGAATCATTTTCGGGACAGTTTGTCCCACCGCTGGGATACAGGTCTCCTTTTTAAGAGTGGAATGGACCATAATCCACCACGCAGACCCAGTTCATGTTGGTACATGTTACATAATATCTTCAAATTTATGGCTCTAGGACATTCTGTTCTTTCTCTGTTATGTTGTTGTGAAAAGTAAAAAAAGTGACAGTCAAACTATTTTGAATACTCTGCGGGATTTATGACATGATATAACGTACTTACATATTTATTAACTGATCCATTCCATTGAATACAACAGTTTGATCGCTCGTTCCAGTCAACTTTAGTTTCAAAAGCAAGCTCAAATATTGTTGTTTAAACATATTAGGTCAACTAGTTAACCTATCTGTTTCACGGTTCAGTTTAAATAGGGCACCTGACCAAATTCCGCTGGTTTAGCTGGGATTTTGGACTAAGCGCTGTTGACAACGGAGTATTGGAAGTGGTCGTTAATCGAGCCAAGTATCCAGCCGATAGATGTCCATGTATCTAATAGATAGTGCATTTTCATGACACTATAATTATGCATACCACCTGATAGCTAGGTGAAGTGGCAATCCCATTCAGAGTTTCGTGATTTTAAGACTTTCAACAGGATTGGTTGGCACATGCTTTCTGAAACATTGACAATTCAATAACTTATGCCCTTTGCTTTTCTGTCTCAGAACAGTTCGAGAAAGTCTCTCAAGAATGTATGCAAGACGAACATTGAAATTCTAGTTTTGAATTTTAATGTTCATCTTGCATAAGTTCCTACTTTTTAAAATAGGTATTAGGAGAATGCTATGCCTACCATGCCTGCCTGCCTGCCTGCTATGCTTGCTATGTCTACCAAGAGGAAACGAACAATAACACGAGCATTTCAGTATGGAAAATCTAAATGACACTTTGGTCAACCTAGAATATAAGCCAGAAATCCACTCATACTCAACAGTTGCATCTGCTTTTACTAGACCTTAAGGCAATCTTATATGGTTGCGGGCCTGTTCGAAAGAGATACCGCGGCCCCGGAACATAAACGGCGAGGAAGGAACATGGATGGGATTTAGTCAGTAAAAGTCTGACACTCCCTCCCGCTCCGCCCAGAGTGGGAGAAGTTATTTGATGATTTCCCATCCCAAAAAAAAAGGCAATCTTATATCTTATCTTACATTTCGTTAAAACACTACGAAATCACATCTTCAAACGAATACTAATACGAGAACTAATACCGGAGTCGACAAGCATATCAAAAAGTTTGAGTTATAACAATCTCCTAATACAGGACTCGTGGAGATGATATACATAGAATGCCGTTTGCTCGCCCACTGGAAACCAAACGAATGGTCCCCCGAAAACAACGATTTTTTTTGTTTCTCTTACATGTTTTGGACATTACTTTGTTTTATTTTTTTCTGTATCTATAGCTTTGGTTGTTCGTTGTGGTTCTCCTTGATTGCGTTTAAATAAGTGCTGATGCTTTTGTTTCCATTCACTAAGCCATGATATTCTGATAATATGCGCCTCACAGTAGGTCCAAAGTATCATCATCATCATCATTCCAGCCAAAAGACGTCCACTGCTGGACATAGGTCTCCCCCAAGAGTCGCCACATTGACCGGTCCCCTGTGACTCGCCTCGAGACCCAACGTATGCTTGAAATAAATTGTCTTTCTAGCTTATACATACTCGTAGTTGTTCCAAACTTTCATGTTATTCATCGTTATCGTCATTCAACTGCCCGTATGTCATCTTTACAGGGTCAGCGCTATTTATCATCTAAAATAATGCCTACGACTGACTGACAAGTTTACCGTAAAAAAAAAACCTTCAAAATGACACCTCTCTTCTTTCATTACTAAAACCTCAACATGTGCCAGAAACAATTTCACTGCAAAGTTGACTAAGAAGACAATAAAGTATAACCCCGCCTCCCAGTTGCGACTACAGGAAGCGTTTGTGTCTATTTCACGCTCGACACGGGACCAAGGAATAATCACTTTCGTAACGTCTAGACGTCAAATTGGACTTTGCTTTCGACTTAGCTCGTTCACAACCTTCGGCAATGCAACTTGCGTCAAGCGATATACAGGTATGTCATTTGTTTCCATCGAGTTGCAAGTCCATTGCGGTGACTTCTGGCCTATTCTACGCAATTTCTTTGATTTTGCTTTCTTCGTCATAGGTATCTTCTTTTGCTCTTTCGCAGTATCGCTGGTACGACATTTTTTTATATTTTATTAGCCGAGAACTTCGCCACTTCCATCGCATCGTCGGTGGCAGCGCAAAGATCATCTTCAGCTGCATGGTTTTTGGGCTAAGAGGGCACGATAGGAGGTGGAGCATATTTTGCGGCACAGTTCCACAACCACACACCGCTACGAAAGGGACAAGCTTTTAAGGTATCAGGAACCCAAAAAAAAATACCAACCTCCAACTCTAAAGGCCCAACTCACCAACACCAACAAAACCAACTCTAAACTCAACACGTGCCAGAAATGACGTCACCGCCACAGTTGACTAACAAGACAATAAAGCATAACCCTGCTCCCACTACAGGAAGCGTTTGCGACTATTTCACGCTAGAACATGGGACCAGAGAATAGTCGCCGCCTCAACTTTATTACTCGAAGTTTTGTGTACTAGCTTCTCCACGACATGCGTTGGTGTTGCTAAAGTTTGAATCGCGATTAGATATTGTAGTAGTTGTTGGTTGCAATACTATTGAGTGAGTATATTCAAAATTTCTTGCGAGTGAAATTCTTACAACCCTGCACTCTTTGCTACTTGAGCATTTTCAATTAGGCACCTCCTTTTAGTAGCTTTTTATAAGTATAGCAATCAAAATATGAGTGATGTCATTACTATAAGTGATTATATACTCTGTGTTACTATAGAAATACGGTCATCTAGATGGGTTTTACACTGTACTTTACTATAACACTGCAGAAAATTACATACGTATCTACTCGTTACGTACGTTTTGGCAGTGGGCTATAGCACAAGCACTCACTCAGAAACAGCCACATAACCCCACTACACAACAACAGCGCAACATGACTACAAATCCATTCCTACGTAATCTCGTGTCGTATCCGTCACGCAGGCGTCCCACGCACGTCACGTCACAAATGGCGGCCGCGTCATTTGTCACGCGCCTATTGATTTGCAGTTACACGCTGACAGCTGTGGATTGTTGGGCTCATGGTTCAGTGTTGGAGGGGTTCAGTAGATTCGATAAGAATTAAACGCTATTGTTTCTAGATTACTTACCTTGGAATATTACAGAACTGTAATAATGCTACATGCATGATTTCTACACAAGTGAGATGTTGAAGATCTTGTGGCTAATAACAGCCACACGGGCCGGTCTGTGGATGGGGACCACCAATTAAATACTGGATTTTCTATGTGCCTTGGAAAGCACGTTAAACTGCCATTTGTAGACCTTTGACATTCGGTATAGGTGGTTAATGGCCCGAAAGTCTGACAATCAGTCTGTCTAAGGGGTATTGTATCACGCAATAGTAAATTGGTTGTGGAGGTCAGGGCAGTCGCTCCATGTAAAATACTGGTTTTAAGCTGCATCCGGCTAGACTGGGAAGTCGACCCCAACATAGTTGGGAAGGGGCTAGGCAGATAACAATATTAAGAGTAGGAGTAAACCAATGAAATGAAATGATAGAAAGACTGTTTGAAAGATGAAATGGCTAGTAATGGCACCCCTCTTCCGGCTCATACCACTGCAGTTATCACCACTAATAAAATGATGACTAATAGAGAAGACAGTGTGGTGACTCTGCTTTCTAGAAGGATCCAGGACCACTGGTTCGTTATTTTAAAGGAAATCAGCCTTTGTGATTGTTCAACTGTACAAAATGGAGTTTTTAAAGTTGCATTACACTGATTCCGTGCTTTGGGCCAGCTGAAATTTTCCTTGTAAGTAGGTATCTGTGTGTGAATTAGCACAGAAAACACAGGGAATCCTCATGTGTTGCTATTAGCCTAAGTATGCGCTTTTTCGTTTAGGCGACGAGGAAGCTAAGCATCCACATTAGTTTCTGGATTGTTGAACTCACGGTACACAAGCGCTGTGGGATTCCAGATTGCGTGGTTGTGGAACCATTTTCCAGCTCAAAAGAAGAAATAATATTAATTACATTCATTTTCCTAACACAGACTTTCTATTTCTGAATCTATTATCCAGGAAATACCCTAATTTGTACATCACATCATATCTTTTACTACCCCATCAATTCAACATATTAATACGCATCCAACACTCGTAACAGTAATTGATAACTGGCATATTTACGGGCACTAGCGCATTCATCAAGTAGCTGTCAAGTATACTCGTCACGTCCCCGTCGCAGGCTCGTCACGCGTTCGTCACGAACCCGTCAGACCCCGGGCACTCGCGTCCCCATTTGGGTTGCCATCGATTTCGCATTAGCCACCTTTTGCTTTATCAGCCTGTCGTTTTTGTTTTCCAATGACGGCTTCAAGGGTTCGAAGTCTTTTTAGTAAAATCCGCGGAATGTGTCTTTATACGTTTTTGGTTGGATTTGTCTTAGTCAATTGTCTGGGTTTTTATTTCTCCGAAAGAGTTGGTTCCAGTTCCTTTGGGTAGACATGCCAAGTAAGCTGAAATTATTTTCATAGCTTCAGACATGACGCATATTATGTGCAGGTAGACTTTATATTCAGCTGGGCGGACTTTCTCATCAGGCATTTATGTTTGCCCAGCTTAGTTAAAGCCCGAAATTTGAGCACGATATTCATCACACAAAGAGAAAACCTCGATTAAGAAGACCAAAACACAAACATGAAACACAAACAATTCAAAACACAATCAGTCAGACGAACCCACATCTCAAGACGGTCCAAGCCACAATCAAATCAATTACAATAATCCTATGCATATACAAACGTACGTGACGTCATACTAGTGGTAGCAATTTAACTAGTTCTACTAGTTAACTGAATCAAGCAATTGATACCTCATCAGCTTATCAATGAAGCATTCTATAATTTCAATCAGACGGTTGGTCGGAGAGGTAATTGGCCACACCCTGTCGCTTAAGCATTACACGTGATGTATGGCCATATCAGTAGGTTGTGTAATTAGCAAAATATACACGAACGCTTCGCCTCCTCTTTATGACATAGGTCGAGTGCATGGGTTTTTGTCTGTTTCATTGTCTATGTTGTGTTAAAAATCATTCTAGGTTCCAACAGTTTTTTTTTCTTAGACTGTCGTGTGTTCCACTGCTGGGCATAGGCCTCTCCTTTATCTTCCCAAATCTTGTGTGATATCTGGCGATGTTTGCCCCGCAAATAAAATCTAATCGTCACACCATCTTCGCCGCGGTCTACTTCGACGGCGATTCCCTCCGTCAGGCATCTAGTGAGTGATGATCATTGCCCACCTCTGCGGGTGCATTCGTGCTACGTGGCCAGCCTACTTTGAAAATTAAAATATCTTCTTTTGGTTTACGGATGGATATCTATTCAGAAGTTATATTATATCTTAAATGTTCTCGTTATACATGAACAAATGGGAACAGTCTGACAACAATCTATACTTCTATACTACTCGTAATATTATAAAGAGGAAAGATTTAAATATCGCTGGACATTAACACACAGCGCCACCTAGTGCCACACTAAGCAAAGCTTGTGTCGTGGACACTAGATAGTTGATATACTACATAAATATACTTTTTTGTTTGTAAATGCATACTTGTTATACATATAAACATCCATGACTCGGAAACAAATGTCCGTGCTCATCACACAAACATTTGCTCCTACCGGGATTCGAACCCAGGACCCTAAGAACGTAAGGCAGCGTCACTACCACTACGCCAATCGGGTCGTCAATTTGATTTTTTGTTTGTTTGTGTGTTTGTTACAATTTGCCTCTAAAACTACTCGACCGATTTTTAAAATTCTTTCACCATTAGAAAGCCACGTCTTTATTATGTAACGTAGGCTATATTCTATCGCCGTACTCCCACGGGAACGAGAACTACGCGGGTGAAACTGCGTGTCGTCAACTAGTCTGTGATAAAATAAAAAAGTTGCATATCATCTAAATCTTGACACTAGCGCATCAAGGCTGTATATCTTCACACACATGCACTCACAGACTTATAGCACCACATACATATACACAAATGCTTATGTATGCTAATGAAACACTACATAACCCTGAATATAGATTGCTGTAACTAAGACAGGATGCTAGTTAAGTGCCCACTAACATTTATAGGCTTTTCTTGAGTGTAATTCCTGTGTTTACTGCCAGGATATAAATTGGGAACGGCAAAGGAAATGGATATAGACAGGCAGTGATTAAGTCTGGGATTAATTTTCATGTTAATTTGGAAATAAAACCAAGGGAATGAGTGTCCTGGATGGAATGGACAATGTGGGATACACCTCGTTAAGATGTAGTAATTGGTTTCTGGCTCTTTAGAAAGACAGTAAGTTTGGTATTGGTCTAGAGTCTTAGACTAAGGCTTTAACTACGAGTAAAATACCTATTAGTACTCCAAAAAGATGTTTCTTTCGGATTTCTTCAAATTAAAAAAATGGCGTTATATTTCAGAAAATAGTAGATAATATGCAATTTTGAATATAATGAACATGAACGGCTATAAGATTGGGGGGAGATCAACAAGACTGCACGAATGGTGGTGTAGCTTAAACGGGGTGACTAAAATAATTATGTCTACAAGTATGAAAAGAAGACTTGCTGCTCAAACTCCCAAATAAATTAGGATAAGTGCAGGCAGAATGATGATAATGCGTTTCTGTTTGAGAAACTATAAATGATCCAAAATCATCACAAAATCGACAAAATCATGATAACATCGAAAATTAATCATCCAATTCATGCCGCTGTTAACATACACGACAGTAACACAAATCCTAGCTGCAGCTGTCACAAGCAGAATCAGCAGCCAGCAATATTTCACGGCGAGAGGCTACTTGAGTCCATGCACGCATCGAGTCGTTTGTCATGTCACAATGGACGCCTTCAGCGAACACCAGCATCTACGACAGGCTTTGTGTTACACCGATGTGTATCGATGGGACTGATCTGATGATAGTGAATATTGTGCACTTTACAAATTTTTGGTTCATGACATTACCATAGCTAATTATAAAGGAATTTTAAAACGGAATCTTTACTCGCCTGTAATCACAGAAAGGTTAGGCAGTACCTTTAGTGAATCTACTTTTAAAGCACATACAAAATTGCAGCGAAAGCTAATGAGAATGTCTTGATCTCAATAAACCCAGAAAATTCTATGTTCAGTTTCATTACATACGATGTTGGATTGGTTGTGCAATCCAACATAAAACACTTCGATAAAATCAGTCTCAAGTAATCATTTGCTAATATTCATACCTATAAATGTTACTAAAATATCTTACTGTAGCTTATTACCACTAGCCTCTTACAACTCCTCATCTCAAATTAAATTCATCTTAACCACGATGCACCCTAAATAATATCATGTTCCTCCTCACGTGACGTTTCCCGCTGCACGTGGCCCGCAAGATTTATAGTGTCTACTGCGGCCATGTCTCACCCCGAGTAGGAGAAAGTTGCTAATACACCAGCTGATACTGTATCGCGTTATACATATTTTGTTTGAGAACTGTGAGTGTTCGTGTATTAATCGTTGAATAAAATGGTAGGAAGAATTTGTAATTAGTATTTGAAGAGTGATTCCGATGCATTACATAGTCTGTTATAGTTTTACACAACCACGACAAAGTCAAAAGGCGTAATTATGTAGTGAAAGAATACTTTGAGTAAGAGACCTTTGCTGTGTATCATTTGTCATTTTCCAGCAACAATTTTTGCGTCGAGTTCTTTCGTTTAATGTGTTGAATGATTGATTGACTGCTTCATAGTGTTTCAAAATGTAAAGTAATACGGTCGATTTTGGCAAAATAATAGCGACGATCTACAAGCCCACAGGGTCTCATCATATGATATTGAGCATAGCTCGCCACTCGATTACCCCGCCCAAGGGCATATCGCTACGAGATCTATTGTAGTGTTACATGTTGGTGTGACAGATCTCATACGTGAATGCACCAGATAGCATAACAACATTTATTATGTGAGAGATTTCGATAATCCGTAACCAGTCTTCCGTATTGTTTTCGAATTGTGTTTTGCTATATTGTTGACGGTTTCTTGAAGGTATCGGAATCTTCTATTAGCGTTGTGCGTCTGGCTAGATACAGAGTCTGATAAAGAATAATAAATGCTTATTAAACAATGTTTAATGAGACCTAGCTGACAAGTTCCTATTGAACGAAAAATTGTGTGCGTTTCACTTTTTATCTCCGTCATCGTATTCGTCTTTTTCATTTTTGTGTACTTTCCGTTTTACTACATCCATATTTGCTTCTTTAACTGCACCTATATCATCTCTTTTAGCAATTTCAGCCTCCACTGTTCAAATATCACCATGTAGCACACCAAAATTCACTACACTTACGATCACAAACGCACACAGTTACACTTTGGTGTGACAACCACCAGTCACTTATGCGGCGTACGAAGCTCCAGATTTATCGTCGTCTGCCGTATACGCGGTGGACACGTCTCAAGCTGCGACGAGCGGATTTATGATGACATTTATTGGACGAATTAAAACTGTGCCGGCAATTTGTCTGTTTGGACTGAGATTGGCGGTCAATTTGGTTGAATTACTCGAGGTGTTAATGTGTGGAAGTGTTGTGTAGTTTTTAGTTCGTTAAAAAGAAGAATCCATTTAAAAGTCAGGTTTATTAGCTATTTTCTGCATCGCTTTAGTTTGTATACCACCAATTTTGTCTTCGGTTTCTTTTTAATTATCATTATAATTACTGTCTTGTGCATCTCTGCCGATTGGTAGTTTCAGTTCATTTTAATCATGAAAAAACTCATCAATGACTCCGTAATAGTAAAAATCGTGGTGTTATGAGGCAAACAAAGCGGAAAAGCAGTCAAAACATACCAGGTAAACAAACACTTCAGTTACACCAAAACTGCTTCATATAAACGCCCAAATCACAAAGTAAATACACGAATCTTACATAAACTCTACACCTCCAGACACTCAGGACACACTCATATAGACGGCTATACAGGGTGTTACGAATACTCGTCTGCAGCTCGCAAGAAAATATCGTGGGAACCTAACCACATCCCTACAGGTGTTTGCAACGCGATTTTCTTTTTTTTCCACCGCCGACCAACCGCATTACTCAAAGCAACGCCCTATTTTTAGTTGAATTTTTGTTTCGAGGTTTTCCGTCGAATTCAGCTTTTGGATGCTCGGAGTTTTTGTAATGATCTCGTTATATCAAGTGTTATTCGATCTCAGTTTGATTTTTTTCAGAGATGTTTTCAAAAATTATATTTATAATCCTAGAATTCTTTTTTCGGACAGTACTTCTCTATTAACTAACGTACCGTACCGTACTTCTTCATTTTATTAATACTGCTCTTTGTCCTTTGTCGATGGAAGGGTTCTCTCTAAATGTTTACCAAGATAATAATATAAACAAGACATTCTACACGGAGGTCATTCCGTTTC
Source organism: Xestia ashworthii (assembly GCA_950022955.1). Classification (NCBI taxonomy): domain Eukaryota; kingdom Metazoa; phylum Arthropoda; class Insecta; order Lepidoptera; family Noctuidae; genus Xestia; species Xestia ashworthii. The sequence goes on along the minus strand of OX465558.1, from coordinate 22,191,998 downwards.
AATGAGTGCACAGCTAAATATTGTTTACAAAACCAAAATTTACTTTCGAAAATCACCAGTGAAACACCAAACATTAAAATAGAAATTGAACTTCATTCAAATCTCATTTCCATTCACTTGGTTGAACCACACGTGAGTCAGCAAAGAGTTCCAACAATAAAATCATCATAATCAGCAGAACTCAGTGAGAATATATTATCACTGAGTAAACAATGCTGGATCATCACGCAAAATGTTTGCTGGCGAATTATTGAAGCGACTAGTGCTCTAACTGTGGTATTAACTAGGATTCAGTTGGGGGTCGATAATTTTTTCGAGGTTTTCGTTTTGATGAATTTGATACTGGATAAGATTCTGGTTCGGATGGTCGATGGAGCCGAAAAGTACTGGAGTGGCAACCGCGAACGGAAAGACGTTGCGTTGGAAGGCCCTAGGTGGATCAATGACCTGGTGAAGGTTGCGGGGATCCGCTGGATCGAGTCGCACGGGACCGGTCATTTGGGGGAGGCCTATGTCCAGCAGTGGACGAGTTTCGGCTGAAATCATTATGATGATGAAGATTGTGGTTTTGTTAAGTTAAGATTTTATTGAAGTAAAATGAAATAGTTTACTTGAACGCAAATATTACACAAATAGGTACTCATTCCATATAATAAACTGGTATCTAAGGTAAGACTGGAAAAGCTGAATGGCTAAACAGATGACTTGATTAATAATTAAACTGTCAAGTTGGAAAATCATCAGCCGTCATATTCGATAGGATTAGCTAATCGTATCGAATATGACAGCTTCTCTGGCCTAATAAGCCGTTAATGTTTTCATTGCTGGGACACGGACCTCACTGAATGAGAGAGAGTGCATGATACACCACGCTACTCGAGACTAGTAAACAGACAAATCTGATAAACACGCTGATTAACAAGTTAACTTACACTATAAACTGAAGATCATGCAAGCGTAACCCAAAGTTTCTATAGCAAGCATGTTGGTATTGAAGATATTGAGCAGTAATTGGCAATAAAGTGAATAGGGATCTTCAGGCCAGCCTTCTAGATCAAGCTAGACTTGGACGTCGTCCTCCTTTGACGGATTACTAAGTTTGAAGGATCTCTTGACTTGAATGGAAGCTCAGATGTTCACGTTCAAGTGTTGAGTATGTGGGACAGTTTACTGGGAAGCCATTAGATTAATTGATTGTTTATCTCAAGCTGAAACAACCATTTAGGATGAAGAGGGTTAAGTATAGTGAAAAACCGTGAAAGTCTAAAACAGTGCAGGGAGAAGTATATTTGGATTGTAGTAGGTGGCGTTTTTTGTGCCTGTCTAACTATGTTTGTTCCAATTTGGCCTAACTTAGGTACCTAATGATAACTATTTTTTTGTTGGATCTCTATTCTATTAAGATGTTCTGAAAATAAAAGTTGTGAAAATTTATCCTTGCCCAAAAGCAAAAAAATGTTAATTTTGCTACTTTTGTTTTCTTTCATTCTCATTTTCTTGTGTCTAATCCTCTTAATTTTAGAACTTATGACTACAACATCCGCTTCATCTTCTAAATTTCAAACAAAACCTTTGGTTTACCCACAATATTTCCCCTTCAATTTAGTAGCTCCCAATGTAGCAACACTACACATGAAACTCGTGCGAACTGGCCTGCAGCTGACAGCCGACTGAATTATGTAGCGAGACGTGTCACTAGCAACTGTAATGATCGTTTTAAATACGTATTGTTTTATTCCGAGCTATATGTTGTGAAAACTGATATGACAGCCAATAACCGGGATGGGCTGGATGAAAAATGATTGACGGTTTTAATCGGAAATACTGGGAAAGTAACAGTGATGATATCGGAAGATGAATAGATGATGGTTACTGATATAAATAAATTGACGAACTTGGAAATAAATGGTCTCAGATAGGACGTTATAGAAATAGATCGTATAGGAATTTTAGGAGTCAAACGTAATTATTGTTCACCAGTCAGTTAAATGTTTACTGGGAAGATATAACTGCTGAGATGACGACCAATAGTGAAGTGTACGGAAAATAAGTTACGATGACCCTAAATAAAAAGAGACAAAAGATGGAAAATGATGATGATGATTATGTAGACACTAATGATATCTAGTAGACACAGTTAGTCGAGAAAAACAAGTAACAGCTAATAAAGAAAAAGATATAAGAAAATGAACAACAACAACATGCTGATTATAAGACTGAAGCTCAAACAGAACCAGACGTTGATAATCCCAAGCAATCTAAAGTTAAACAAAACAAAAAATTATTACTGTGCCGTTCATAGTCGACGGAGTCTACAAACACAACAATTAACTATTTTCCTCGGTTTTCTCTAACAAATTACCTGTCACTGGAGGCACTATTGCAATCTTTAGACTCAATATGTGGTAGCAAAAAAAGCATTATTTTTCAACGTGGTGTTTGTTCGTGCGGCTTCAGGTTCCGTCTGACTAAAAAGTCGAGGAGCTTGAGCTATGTGAGTGTAGGTATTAGGAAATAGTTTTGTAGAATTCATTACCTTTTTTGTTGACATTAATAAGATTCTATCTGAAGATATTCAGAAATAAGTATCAGTTTATAAAGATAATGGTTAAAACAATGCATAAATGTGTGCATTCAGTAAGACCAGAAACCGACCTCAACATGGTTGGAGAAGCTAGGTAGATTATAATGATGGTTCTAACTATGTATGCATTGACGGCAGCAAAAATAGATACATAAAGCACACTTTTGATTAGAAGATGTAAAATAAGCTTAAAAAATCTTATCTCCATGTATTCATTAATGTTTACTGTATAACGAAAACGATCCTGTATTTATTTGAATAAGAGGAAGTCGATTGAAACTCATTCCCGCTCATCAGAACTATCTCTCACAAACTATTCATTACCTCTTCAATATAAAACAGCATCGACCTATTCCATTTAATTCCGATGCACGAAGATTTTACACCAATTGAAATTCAGCCAGCGTTTCCTTACAAGATCTGTTGCAACGTCTGGCAAACACAAAGATACGTACGATCTTAATTCGAGTTAATCCGGGTAAGAAAGCGGGCGTCGCAAGGTGGACACACTATGTGGACGGACGTGTGTTGAATTTTAGCTGGTTGGAGGCAGAAAGTAAGAACCGCTGCATCGCTTTGAAGCGATGCAGCGGGCTTTCTTAGAATTGGGGGTTTGTGTGGTGACTGACAGTTCACTGTTCATGTAGCATGTTATATTAGAGGATGGCTTATAGATTTTTATCATATTTGCGGCTAAAATTATACAGCACCATGTGAAAAATATTATTAAAGAAGAATCTTTAAAATGATTTGTAGCACTAAATTCTTGTATTTTAATTTTGACGAGGATATTGTGTTAAACTCAAACTATTTATTTCAAAAATACCAATACAGGCACTTTTGAACTGTCAAAAGCAAAATGATGAAGCTACAGTAAGTTCTAGTCCCAAGGCATAATAACTGTGAATGTACTATAGTGTTGTGGACCATTAAGGTAACAATAAGCCTTACAGCCAAATTAATGTATCTTTAAGCTTAAATTACTCGAACAGCACTTTACAACCGCCAATTCTAAGAAAGCCCGCTGCATCGCTTCAAAGCGATGCAGCGGGCTTTCTTAGAATTGGGGGTTTGTGTGGTGACTGACAGTTCACTGTTCATGTAGCATGTTATATTAGAGGATGGCTTATAGATTTTTATCATATTTGCGGCTAAAATTATACAGCACCATGTGAAAAATATTATTAAAGAAGAATCTTTAAAATGATTTGTAGCACTAAATTCTTGTATTTTAATTTTGACGAGGATATTGTGTTAAACTCAAACTATTTATTTCAAAAATACCAATACAGGCACTTTTGAACTGTCAAAAGCAAAATGATGAAGCTACAGTAAGTTCTAGTCCCAAGGCATAATAACTGTGAATGTACTATAGTGTTGTGGACCATTAAGGTAACAATAAGCCTTACAGCCAAATTAATGTATCTTTAAGCTTAAATTACTCGAACAGCACTTTACAACCGCCAATTCTAAGAAAGCCCGCTGCATCGCTTCAAAGCGATGCAGCGGGCTTTCTTAGAATTGGGGGTTTGTGTGGTGACTGACAGTTCACTGTTCATGTAGCATGTTATATTAGAGGATGGCTTATAGATTTTTATCATATTTGCGGCTAAAATTATACAGCACCATGTGAAAAATATTATTAAAGAAGAATCTTTAAAATGATTTGTAGCACTAAATTCTTGTATTTTAATTTTGACGAGGATATTGTGTTAAACTCAAACTATTTATTTCAAAAATACCAATACAGGCACTTTTGAACTGTCAAAAGCAAAATGATGAAGCTACAGTAAGTTCTAGTCCCAAGTCATAATAACTGTGAATGTACTAGTGTTGTGAACCATTAAGGTAACAATAAGCCTTACAGCCAAATTAATGTATCTTTAAGCTTAAATTACTCGAACAGCACTTTACAACCGGTTCCACTTCATACAATCTAATTTGCTCAAAATGCTTTTACTTTTTCCTCCAGCCGTTTTAATGGCCGTGAATTTAGTCTAACTTAATTCGTTTTACCTAACCTAGTAGCGTCTTTAACGCGTTGTCTGATAACTGTATTGTAGAACATTGCTCTTGTTTCAACGTCTAATGCCTTTGTCTTACAAAATGTTCTTTATGTGCGTTCTAAGGTAAATAAATAATGGAATTCTCGTAAGAAGATAAGTTTGGAGAATTACTTGTGTGTAAATATTATGTATGTAGGTTGGTTTTGTTTAAGATTATTATCTTGTATGAAAAAGAATTATTAATTTTCATGGTGTATTTTACAGTGTTAATCTAGAGAATGAAAACACAATACCTGCACCAATTCTTTAAATCTCAGCATCTATCTTATACTCCGTAATTTATTTCAACCAAACTTTTATTTTCATTGTCAGATTATGGCGAAAAATTGTATTCAAATTTTGTTGAAAACATAATACAAAAACTTGATCCGATTTAAAAGTTACTTTCAACTCTCTTTTCTTTCTTTGTTATTCTCATTCCTTACCTTTATTATTCCGCAACAAACAAAAAAGATATGAAAAGACAAACCACGTTTCCAACAAAATTAAGAAACAAAAATATCCACTCAGGAATAAATTCGACTGTCAGTGTCACACGAAACTCCTAACTCCATTCAAATTAATCGTTTTAAGTACATTTTAAATCGACTTAGAAAAGTTGGATGGCACGACAAAAAACAATTTTAACTCGGATGAAAAGAAAAGGGGAGGTATTCCGATACAAAAAGACAGGACGAGAGAGCCGACTCTTAAGTGAATAAGTGAATAGTTAAAGTCTCATAATATTTACATAAACCGAACATTAGCGAAGCGGCTTGAGATGGAGGCTGTAGCGGGTGGATTGATCCGCGGCGTTTCATTAAATTATAATGATGGGGCAAGTTTTGACCGTATGGATTTTAAACGTTTAAACTGTTTTTAAATTACACAAAAGTTTCAAAATTGCAAATGTAATACCGTGTCAGGTGTATCTTGGTAGTTTATGGTTTTGAAATTGCAAAAGTAATCACAGCAATTCCTTGTTACTTAGTGATAATAAATTGTAGATGCTTTACATCTACGATTTAATCATTTATTCTTCACGGCGTGCTTATACTTATGATTATCTAACTAAGCTTATTCCTTATTACTATCTAACCTCAAATTCTTACCTACGGGTCTCTTAAAACCAATATTGGTCTTAACGTACTTTTCAAGGCACGGAGGAAACTCGGTATGTAATGGATGGTCACTTTGGTCACCCATCCACAGACCAACCTAGGCATGCGCGGATCACCTTGAAGATCGGCCTGTGTGGCTATTATTAAGCCACCAGCGCTTCCATCTTGCAAACATCAATTTATTTACCTAAATAACAAGAAATATCGTCGTAGCAAGAATTTTGTGGTATTAGCATCATGGCGCAAACCGCCAATCCTCATACTTTAAGCCATCAAAATTACAAGGCGAAGCGAGCGTATGGATCGTGGTAAATGAACCAAAAAAAAAATACACAAGCCGCGTTGATCGAATACTCTCTTTGATGTAATACCTCCCCTACATTCCATGGCAGCATGACTGTGTGAATATGTAATGACGTAATAGAATTGCCAGCTAAATGCCGTGAAAACGGCTTTCATGTGATATCCCGCATTTTCTTTGTCGATTTGGAATGTTGCAGCCATTGTTCGCGTTTGTGGGTGATATAGGTATTGCTTTTTGGTGGGAAGCCCGCAGCTTTTAATTTTGGTTAAAATCGAATACATATTTTGATGACGTTAAAATGACTGTGGCTATTGGGAGTTATTTAGTTTTATATATTTATACAGTTGCGAAATACAAAACTTAAACACACAAACCGGTTTATGTTATTGATTTAAACCTCATACTATGCTCTCCGCCTGAAAAGATGATCATGTTTCTGTTTTCTTGACAATAACATTTGCATATTATTTTGGGAGATGTCTGCTTACTATTCTCAGTGTAAACATTGAAATATGTAAATTTGTGGTTGCTAAGACTAATTAGATGTAGGTCAACATCTTATCATACGTCCATAAATTCAAGCTTTTTTCCCATAGGGATATATAAATACAGAAACCACAGAACACCCTCTGCTACAAACATCGCACATACCCCTTCCTACATACTCCTTTTGTATTGTACACGTTCATGCAACTGGTCATACACGCACGCCTTTATAATCATAAACAAATGTAATAAATGTATAATTGCAACAGCAGCAATCGTAATCCCTTCTCTGCATGCATCTTTAATTGTAGGCTACAACCAAGTTAATCCAAACACCAACAACACAGCCATATCCCGTCCATAATCATAACCATCCACTATTCAGCACCCCTGCCTACCTTATCTAACAACTGCCAAAGCCATTAAGAAGTTATTATTTATTTATATGAGCTAATCTTCAAGACGGGCCTCTTTACGATATAATACAACAGATTACAGCCAAAACGTTTCAATTAATTTTAAAGATGGCTGATAGTCCCCACAGGAAATTTGCCAAGTTGCCAGTCATTATGAGGGGCACAAAATGCGTTGGAATTATTTATAGTCGCAACACTGCGATGCTGGTTCGATGTTCGGTGCCACAGATGGTATAATAGTGCAAAGGGGAAAATGAAGGAACAATGTATTTCCAACTGTAGATTTTATTGTTTATGTCATTGGTTTATGTTTCTGGAGAATTAGGGTTATGTTGTACTTTCATCAAGTTCCTTATGAACGACTTTGAATTTTAATAAAACTTTTTAATTTAACAGATCATAGCACATACGAGGATGTGTTATCAGGCGGGATTCCCAAAATTTTCAGGACGTTTTATTCTCTGTGCAGTCTCCTAGTCTGTTAAAAATACTATTAATTCAAAATAGTTTTCAACAACGATTTTGTCTAAGAATTGACTGCGACTAGATTACGGACGCTTTTTATTACAGAAAAGGGTATTCACTTGTAAATTTTTGATTAACCTATGAAATGTTTAATCAAAGACATGGGCCACCTAACTGGTTAACCTTTCTCTGATTTCAAGGTTGCATCAGGGGTCAAACTAGATTTAAATAACTGTAATTTGTTCTATTCCTTTTATAATTAATGGCAGGTCACAACCTATCGCCCCCAAGAACTGCAGTAAAACTAAGCGACTAATTCACCCCGGCTTGACCTTTACTATTGCGTGGGATTGAACGCGTTTGTTCGTTGTAGTAATTAATACGTCTATTAATTAAAATTTACTTTCACCTTTTTTCTTATAATCAATACAAAACAACTATGATAATGACGAACGATAATTATTCTTCGATTGTTGTTCACGTACTTTCTTTAAAACAATAATATATACCAACAAGTTTCCTATTCTGAGTCCTAAAGAGAAGAGTCATAAAGATAAATCACATGATGATGATTCTAGGACTCATCATGATGTGATTTGTCTTTTGCAACTCTGTAAGGGTCGGCTAACAGTCACATTTAACTGAATACCAATATTTAACATGGAACGACTGCTTACCTATCCATCACACACAACCCAGTTTCTGTAAACGTAGGTACGGACTGTTATTAATTTGATGAAACTCAGTATTTTTTATTCAGTTACATCTTTCTTCACGTCTTTTCCAAGATCATCATCATCGTCATCATCAGCCTATTAATGTTCCCACTGCTGGGACAGGCCTCCTCTCTATGAGAGGGAATAGGCCATATAATCCACCACGTGGGCCCAGGGCGGATTGGTAGATGTCACATGTCTTCGATTTTTTTGGTTCTAGGACATTCAAACATCCGTCCTATAGATAAGATACATATTTTTTTTTTCTCGATCCAGCCATGTTCTTCATCCAGACCAAAAGTCAGTTCTCTCGATAAAGTACAAGTTTCTACATCAAAAGATAAAAGGTTATAATGGTAAGCAAGGTCACCAGTAACTTGTAGTGCAGAGCGTTGTGACGTCACTTGAAATGAGTTCAACAAACCCGCTGCATATCTTCGTGCTATAAAAATGTTCCGAATTCCAAAGGGGTGTATGAATTTCTAGCGCGGTTCACAGAGCTTATGTAAGTCGAGGTTCTATGACACGTTTATTTTAAACTGACGCCTAAACCTTTGCTTCAGGGTTTCCGGAAATGAGTTACTGAACGTGGTAAGTAATAAATCGGAACTAGAACGATAAATGTATCGATGAATAGTTTCAGGTCGTCTTTACTCATAATTTAGGTACTCATAAGTGGTAGAATATTGTATCTATTTATCACATAGTTATAACATAATTAAAGCATTACATACCTACTTTCTTCCATGCTTCAAAGAGCCGTTGATCTCGGCTGTCTTTTGTAAATCTCTGACAGTCGTTACAAGTCTGGCTGTACAAACTGGGTTGTGGAGGTCAGATAGGCATTCGCTCCATGTAAAAATACTGGTATCCAGCTGCATCCGGTAAGACTGGAAGCCTACTCCAATAAATTTGAAAAAGACTAAGCAGACCTTTTTGTTGTTAATCTTTATTATAATAAAGTAAAAGCTCAAACATTTTTTGTCCCGTAGCCTTTGAGACGCTGCTAGTTAAAGGCTTTAACCACCTTCATTTTCCAGTTGCACGCTGCTGGTTAAAGCCTTTAACCAGTCGCATTTTCAAATACCCGCCTTCAAAAAATGCATTAAAACTCGACTGTACTTACTATGGCCATGCATTTATGGTCTCCACTACATTCTCAACAATATTTCCCAACTCTATAATAATTATCTGTGCCCAAATGCATCGACAAACGTCAAAATAAAATAAAAAACTTTAGTGTAAACAAATCCGGCCATTTTTTTCCGTGTTGCGCCGGCGCCGTTTCGTATTTAAATTGTTTTCTTATCGAAATAGTCGTATTTTAGTATAGTATTATACATCAAAATGAAGGTGAAGAACCGTGCTACAATATAGTGGTTAAGCAATTTAGTTTCGGAATCTCAAAGTTGCAGTAATTTTCCTGTGAAAAAGTGATAGGTATGTATACCTAACGTGCTGTATGTAAACATTGAATATATAATTTTATGTGATTAAAACGTGTATATTATCCGAGAAATATCAATAATTGAGTATGGTGAGTACATTTTAGAATTTTAGAAACAACAAAAAGAGGACTCGTAGAGTTAAAAAGTTACGTAAACATGTGTGTTAAAAAGTACCAGCGGCCCAACTGCTACTGGTGATATAGGTTCCCCAGTAACTTTGGATTCTAATAGGATCTACATTCCAATTAGAATCTAATAAGATTTTGGTCTTATTGGAAAGGGAATATAATCTAGTTTCTAATTAGATTTTTTTTATTGATAAGGAATTAATAGTTTTTCGTACAAAAAATATTTTTAATCGCGAAGTAGCCGTTACGTGACTGTTTTTCAAACTCAACATTTATTTTAGAGTATTAAATTAATATTATATTTCTTGGTTTTTGGTTAAATAGATTCCTTAACTATTCAGCTATTCACAGTAAATTTTATTTTGGTCTAAGTCTTGTAGTTTGCGATCGTCAAGTGTTTTTATATACAAGGGTCAAATTACACGAAATAACCCTTGACCTTGTAGCGTTAGCAGCGTTCTTTCCCCGCCCAGTCTAGCGTTCGGAGCGTTTGAGAGGGTAGGTAAAATACTTGAATAAGTTACAAATAAACATTAATATGATATATCCCACATTTAGTTAAAAGCCGATGTCATTCGGTGCCAAACACATTTTGCATTCAATAATTCAGTCACAATTTCACTGACAGAATTCATTTCCTTTGCACTCAATAAATCAACAATATACACGGCGCTAACATTGCGTGTGAAGACTGCAATAATGCATAAACAGTAAGCTCACCCATCGGAATAAACTCCATATTAACCTAACTTCATGCCTTTATTTTATCGAAGGCGTAGGTAGGGGTGACCTGTAAGGTCCCACATTTCGTCAGTTATGTACTCATAGTTTACCAAAACCCTTGTAGTAGGAGCGAGTTTAATACCATCATCATCCACGTCATTTCAGCCGAAAGACGTCCACTGCTGGACATAGGTCACCCCGAAGTGTCGCTGCATTGACTGGTGGCGTACGACGCGCAACCAGCGGATTCCCGCAACCTTCACCAGGTCATCGGTCCACCTAGTGGGAGGCCTTCTAACGCAACGTCTTCAAGTTTGCAGTCGCCACTCCAAAACTTTTCGGCCCCATCGGTCATCTGATCTGCGAGCAATGTGCCCTGCCCACTGCCACTTAAGTTTTGGAAATTCTTTGGGCTACGTCGGTAACCTTGGTTCTCTTGCGGAATAATAAACCAATTATAAACTAAGGATTAATCTGGCTCAAATCCAGGCTGGTACTGAGATAACATCATACATAACATCACGCCTGCAATCCCTGAAGTGTTAAGCAGAGGTTTAACTAAGTATATCCACATTTCATCAATTATTTTTAAGTCATCATCATCATCTGCCTAGCCTTTTCCCAACTATGTTGGAGTCGGCTTCCAGTCTAACTGGATGCAGCTGAATACCAGTATTCTACGTGGAGGGACTGACGGACTGACCTCCACAACCCAGTTAATACTGGGTAATTTGATACCCTTGGTAAGACTGGCTGTCAGCTTTACGTGCTTTTCGAGGCACGGAGGAAACTCGCTGTGTTCGGGTGGTCACCCATCCACAGACCAACCTAGGCAAGCACGGCTTAACCTAAAGATTAACCCGAGCGGTTGTTATTATTTAGCCAGGAGCTTCTCCCCGTCCTCGTCAATTATTTTTAAGTCCCAAATTATAATAGGGGACTGGGATGGAAGCGAGCCTATTACCACCTACCTAGTACAAAACTACAAATCCAGGCTGCTACTGACCCCGGGCTGCGGGACTGTTCGAAAGAGATACCGCAGCCCTGGAACGTAAAAGGCGAGGAAGGAACATGGATGGGGTTTAGTCAGTAAAAGTCTGACACTCCCTCCCGCTCCGCCCAGAGTGGGAGAAGACATTTGATGATTTCCCATCCGAAAAAAAAGGCTGCTACTAAAAAATTAAAAATACTAAAACCGGAAAACCTTTTGCACGTCCTTGGAATCAAACCCATTATATCATGGTCACATTGACCTATTTGCCTCAATTGACTTCAGTTCAAGATTTATAACCAGCTGTTCCTATATTTCTTACTCCACATTTTCCTTCCTCTCCTGGACTTACGTAAAACGGCAGTAAATACTCGCTAAAAGAGTGTTCGTTTAAATTTTCATTTTGTTTTCGAGTTTCAATCTTCACACTCGTTATTCTTTACGGTTTTTACTTTAAACATGTGGGTTTAGTGGAATTTGAGTGCTGGCTCTTCATATTTCAAAGCTGTGTGTATTAAATGGAACGTATGTATTGCCTACAAGTAACTGGTCACTAGTAATTTAGTGTGCTTGTTCTATCTCGAATAAACTTAAGTGGCAGTGGACAGGGCACATTGCTTGCAGAACGGATGGCCGATGGGGCTGACAAGTTCTGAAGTGGCGACCGCTGGAAGGACTCCTTGAAGACGATGCGTTGGAAGACCTCCCACTAGGTGGACCGATGACCTGGTGAAGGTTGCGGGAATCCGTTGGATGCGATTCGTATGGGACCGGTCAATGTGGCGAAACTTGGGGGAGGCCTATGTCCAGCAGTGGACGTCTTTCAGCTGAAATGATCATGATGATGATGATGATGGTTTATCTCGATATATGCCTGTCTATCTTTTTTTATTATTACATGGTACTATGATGAGGTCCTGGGTTCGATTCCCAGGCCGGGCAAAGTGCTATTGGGATTTTCCATCAGGAACATATCAGTAGCAGCAACGGAGCTTGGATTTGCGCCCTGTTGATGTCATTAGGCTCGCCCTCTGCTACATACGAAGTATACTATAAGGTACACCTCTAATTAGACATCACTAATTAGATGGTCATGTTATCGATCATCTCTAATTAGACGGTAATTAGACATCATCGCAGTAGACCTCGTAGAAGAAACCAGATCAAAATATTGGTATTCAGATGCATCAGGTTAGACTGGAAACCGACCCCAAAATAGTTGGGTAAAGGTGTAGCAGATAATGAATCTTTACCATAAAGACAACATAAGTAAAAACTTCATTCATTCCTTTTTTGAATGCCACAAAGACAATAACCCATCTTACGAAGAACCAAAAGCCATACGAACCTGACGCACATACTCATAATAATATATTAAACAGAACTGTCTGCGATGCCGAGGACATAGAACTGAGACACTTTAATATACCGAGTATAGTACACAAGTTGAAAGTTTTACAAAAGGCATTATTCGGCTGCTACGGTACACTGTAGCCGCGGGGTGACACGGACGTTTTCCAACTGATATACTGTGACACTGTGTTTGAATGTTGAGGTACTGTTATGCGGTTGACTTATGGCTTTGAAGAAGCAAAGGTAGTTGGAGCGGTTGAAAGAAACTTTGATAACATGGTAATCACATCAGTACTGGTAACTTTAGATTTGATTTGAGCAGCAAAAACAAAAGGTTGTTAATGTGGTAATTAAATCAGTACTGGTAACTGGTTTAATTTGAGCAGTAGAAAGAAAGGCTGTTAATGTGGTAATCAAATCAGTACTGGTGACTGATTTGATTTGAGCAACAGAAAGAAAGGTTCATAATATGATAATATAACCAGTACTGGTAAACTGATTTGATTACCATATTATTAACCTTTCTTTCAGCTGCTCCAACCGTCTTTGCTTCTTTGCTAGCTTAGCCCGTGACTTCAACCGCTTCAAAAAGAGACCTGCTATGGCACTCGGTAATAGTTTAGCTATCCGTCAGAGAAAGAGTAATTGAAATCAGATGGGTAGTTTTAGAGATTATCTACTAAATCCAATCTTACTAACTTTGCTTCTTTACAATATTTGTATGGAAGATCATACACATTATAATGAAGAAAATAGTCATTGAAATTACAAACATTCAAAAAATTTCTCTCTAAAAAGATACAATTGACAGTCATCTATTATTTCCACCAGAATATTCGACATCGAAAAGATTTTTACCATGCCAGGGACGAAAGAAACAAAACCTCTATCAAAAATTTAACCATCTCTAAATATTCAATTCAGTTTATCTCTCATCGAATATAAAGTTGAAACAATTGGAATCAGTCGACACATCCGATAGCCAACAGTTTCTGAACACGGCGACACATGACAATATAGCCGAACTTAAGTCTCTCGTACATATTCAAAGTTTAATCCGAATCAGCTTTCGTCTTCTTGCGAGGGTTTAGTTCGGATGGTGTCCCTAAGTCGGGTGATACAGTGCCGGGATGGATGAACAGTGTTTTTGTTGGGTGAACTAAAAATGATGTAGGAAAATGTGTGCTTGGGTGGCTGCTGCATGTGCAAACCTCAAACGGTTCAAAAACAATCATTTAATTGGTAGTTAAGTGTTTGAGCCGTTTAGCGTTTAAACACTAGGACCATGGGGTGTGAGTGCCCGCCTAGTATTTCGAGAAATCGCCAAGCGGTTGGTCGACTCTTCACGCGACCAGATGGTTACTAAAGGGTTATAGGCTTTTAGTTTGTTAATAATGTAAATAGCAATGTTAAAAAATAAATGACAAAAAAAACATGCATACTCTAACTCTTTTCACCTATTATCCGTAAACAAAAAAATACTTTTAGTTATATATTTATCGTTCGGTAATGCGTCTACATCATATCACAAAGGCTTTAAAAATAATTATATTCCTCTACCTAAACCATTCAGAACGTCTAAATATCTCATTCATATCTAAGTCCTTTTAAACAAACCAACTCCCCAAATGCCAAGCCAGTATGCTCTTCCTAAGCCGTGACTCCATCATCAGCTCAGCTAAATAAACTTGTACTAATTAACAAAGTTGCTGCTATGTCACCACCTGCTCCAACTTGCGAACTGCATTCCACTTTAACGCTTCTCCTTATTGCACTTAGTGCCAGTTTTGTATCAAATTGTAACTTAAAATAATTAGTAGTGTAGGTGCTTTCAGAATTATGTCGCGTTAATGTATATTTTGTCGCGTTTTGGAGTAATAGCTGTTATGGCACATTCGTGGGGAGCGTTTTATTAAGGTTTTAAGTGCCGGAGAGTAGTTGGGTATGTAGTTTTATCGCGTTCAGTGAAAGTTACGTTGATGTAAATTATTGTCATTTTCTTAATGTAAATAAATCATCATACGAAGCAGAATCATTTCTATCTCAACTCATAAATTATGAAAAAATGTATACACTGTAATTTCACTTTTATTTTACATTTTTGACAATGAAAACTTTTTGTATATTTTTTTTATATTTTGTTGGTTTCAATTCAATCATTCCATGGCCAAAATCTTCCACCAACTCACCGGCAAAATAATTCAAATTGTATCAAGTTTAACCTTAGCGTGGTATTAACAAGAAGCTTCATCCCCCGACCGGGTTAATCCCACCTTTCTTTCACATCTAATACCATCCCATAATACGTTCATAAACCCCATATTTAATAAGCGTAGCTCACTGATTTAATAATGCACCGTTGTTCTTTAGCTGCTATATTATTTTTTAAATTAAACTTTTTATTATGAGAAGCGTGTGTTACGGCTTGATGAAATTTGCATTCATTAGTGAAGTGCCCGGGCGCCGACCGTGGACAAAATGTCAACTCGCCATTTTTTTTCTTTTAAAAAACCCTCATAATATTAATGCGCAAGGCTTTTTCTCTGTGTAAAAGTTTTACATTAATTCATGTCGCAGAAATGCGGAGTTAGATAAAGTTGTGTTTTGTACTGGTATTAATGTATTTCTCCTCTTTGGTTTGTGTTTTTTTATTCTTTCAGTTGGATGCTAATTAGTGTGGAAACATCAAACCTTACCTTGTTCGTTGTTCAAAGAAAATTACTTACGGGTGAAGTTATAAGAACTTTATTTCTCTTTCTTTGTTTTGAGTAATCTTTAGCTTTATGTTACTAGTCTACTTTAGAGGATACACTGAGGGCGAGAGAATTCAAAAATAGGTATTTGTAAAATGTATTGCTGTCGCGCAGTGCCCAAACGACGCGCACAGAGCGCGAACGAGACGACAGCAGAATATACCAATCAAAAGCGCACTAAACAACCTTTCGTAGTCCCCTGATTACTTTTCTAAAACTTAACCGAATTAACTACTTTTTTCATTAAAAATTAAAAGAAGGATGCGGTTTTTCTTTTTTTTATAATTATAATCTAGTCAAAATTGTTTTCTGGATGTTTGATTAAAGTGGAAAATCTGGCCAATTTCTTAGGTTTTTGAAGGTATATCATATCTCTTTTAATAAAAAATCAAAAAATGGGGACATGCCAAATATTCGTCATAGATATTATTATTTTGGAAACGTAAATATTGCTCTACTGGCATTATCCAGGGAGGAAACAGGGACTAAATTTGTTTGGAAAATCGGCCGTGCTGTTTCCTTTTTAATATACTTACCCTTTGTTTTTTTCCGGGAATTGGAAACTAATTTTCCTGTTCTCATTTTTATATTTTCCGTAATATTAATTTCCATCGTCCTTCAAACCGGTTTGTTACTTCATACACGTGGCATGCCCCGAGAGTATTCAAGAAAAAACAATCATTTGTAACAAATACCCAAAAACCTTTCTTCACTCCCTAAAGGCCTAAAACACGAGCTAGACATGTTACCAAAACAAGACTGAAATCAAAACTTCTTTATGAAAACATCAAACCGTGTTATATACAAAACTTAATCCGATATACACCGTGACTTTTTAGTCGTCTTACAAAAGCGGTCCACTCAATGTACCCGACATAAAATACCTCTAGGCGCAATTATTATTTTTTTATCATTAAGTAATTAAGATAATAGGTACGAAGAAAATAAATAATTCATTAGAAATATGAAACACCCTGTTAAAAATGTTTATGTATCAAACTGTAGACTATACCTACCTAGCGCACGAGTCGAGCAGATCATTCCATCACCATTTTCAACGAGACAAAACTTCGCCTTGCGTCATAATAATGAATAAAAATTTATTTTTAACTTGTTCAAATCTCATAAATACCTATTTTTTTATTATGAACGTTTACTAGTCACTGGATACATGAACTGGACTGCCTTTGTAAGACGACTAAAAAGTCACGGTGTATAATAAAACTCTATGCATTTCATCTAACTCCCCCCTTCTCCACTCCTTTTACCCCTCTCACCCCCCTTAATAATCAAGTTTGCGAGTTGTACGTCCAAGATGTCGCTATGGACCCAGAATATTCAGACAACATTGTCCCTTCTGAATATCTCTCAGTCTTGGCTGAGTAAATTAACATACAATTTACGAAGACTTATAAGTTCAAAAAGACAGTTTTGAACATAATTTTGTTATATCTGAGGTGTAAGTTTTGTGGGTTATAAAAATTTGCTGGATTATTAAAATATGAGGTTGCAACCCTTTGTTAATTTTCTTGCTTGCATTTATTATTTAATAAGTCTCCAAAAGTGACGATACTTAAGCTAAGTATGTCTAACACACCCAGAGCAGCGATAGCCCAGTGGTGGAAGAGAAGCGGTGGCCCAGTGGTGGCGGCTCCGACTTACGAACAATAAGTCTTGGTTTCGAACCCGGACAGGCGCATTACTTTGTGTAATTAATTTCATCACCACTTCTCTCAAAACGGTGAAGTAAAACAACGTGAGGAAACCGACATGTATCTCCTAGAACCAAAAAATTCGAAGGCATGCGGTGAATTATTATAGCCCATTTCCTCTCATAGAGAGGAGGCCTGTGTCCCAGCAGTGGGAACTTTAATAACCTGATGGTGACCCAGAGCAGATAGACTCGCTACCAAGCATAAGGTAATTGTTGAGCCAAGTGTGATGAGCTATTTTCTTTATTTTGTGCACACAATACAGATCACAACGGTGTTTTTACAACTTGACAAAACGTGACATTTCTGTTTAACGTAAGATTAAAATATATACATGCCAGGCAGCTGATGCCCGCGGCTTCGCTAGTGTAAAACCTTCCTCAAAAACCACTCTATCCATTGGTGAAACAGATGAAAATCCGTGCAGTAGTTTTTGAGTTTATCGCGAACGGACAATTAGACGCGGCGGGGGACTTTGTTTTCAACCGACTTCTAAAAAGAGGAGGTTCTCAATTCGTCTGTATTTTTTTTTTTGTGTTTGTTACCTCAGACGTTTCGACTGGGTGAACCGATTTTGATGGTTCTTTTTTTATTTGAAAGCTGGTGCTTCCCGTGTGGTCCCATTTTAATTTGCTGAAGATCTGATGCTGATCTTCGGAGATATACAATGGAACTCTTCAAAAATACACAGCAAATCTGCAGTGATTGCTGCAATCGGTTGTAGGTTTATTGTTTATACTATATCATGACGTAACATCACGCCTGTATGCTCTGAGGGGGTACGCAGATGTGTACAATACACCCAGATTTCGACAATGTTTGATCCCTCAGAACTTTCGACTGGGTGAACCGATTTTCATGGTTCTTTTTTTATTTGAAAGCTGGTGCTTCCCGTGTGGTCCCATTTTAATTTGCTGAAGATCTGATGCTGATCTTCGGAGATATAAATGGAACTCTTCAAAAATACACGGCAAAGCTGCAGTGATCGCTGCAAACGCTTGGTTGTTTATTGTTTTTACAATATCATGACGTAACATCACGCCTGTATGCTCTGAGGGGGTACTCAGAAGTGTATAATACACCCAGATTTCGACAGTTAGGTGTGTTAAGTTCCATTTACTGGGGATAAGCCCTATTACCGTGACATGTATTGTTTTTTTTTATTTTATTGGAAAGGATGTCATGTACTCCAAGAGTATATTGATGAGAATTTGGTTAGGTTCTGATTACTTCTGATTATGGGATCCAATGACAAAGGAACGGAACTCTTAAATTCTTAAGAGTAAATTAACGATACTCGGCCGAATCTTATATAGGTCCGGATATTTGAGTCACCTATCATAACGTCGTTATTAACCGACTTCAAAAATAAGGAGGTTCTTAATTCAATGCTCCCCGATTACTCGAAGATGGCTGGACCGATTTTGTTTTTTTTAATTGTTTGAAAGGGCTTCCCAGGTTGTCCCATAATCATCAAATCAGGATCCGATGATGGAATCCTGAAGAAATAGAGATAACTCTTCACATTTTGCTCTTTGTACGCCATTTAGAAGGACAGTTTTGGGATCCAATTCGCCTATCGCAAGAATGTGCAAGGCGGTAAATAGCTACAGTGATGTTATTGATCTCCACTTTGACTCTCTTGCTAAACAAAAAGCCATCCTTATTCGATTACCAAGCAACCCCTAGTCACAGTCAGTTATTGGTTCATCGTGTCAAACTTATCATAACCTATTAATACCATTATTTCATTGGGTCCTTTTTACCATTGTTCTTAATTTAATATTTAATTATTGTTTTCTCTCTTTCATTTTAAAAATTTATACTTAATAACAATTTATAAGTTTTATTTAATTTTATCAATTTTTCGTCAATTAATTATTATTTTATGTCGATCTTTATTTATAATTTATCAATTCCAACTCCCAATGTAATTTAATTTTTTATATTAGCCATTTAATAATGTTGTCATTTTCATAAATAATTCAATTTCATTTATTTTTAAAAACGATTTTGTCAAATTCTGGTTTTCACATCTCAAGTTTAATTTAATTGAATATTGGCGCTTAGTACTTACTAAGTTAGCTTATCTCCCGAATTTATTGTATTGTACATGTGGTGTTTACCTATAAGTAATTATTGCGCTGTTATTTAATTTTATGAATGAATTATGTCCCTGTATCCAGTGTAAACAATTGTTGGTAGACCTATAATAAATAAATAAAAAAATAAATAAATTTTGTAGGCACCGTAGAAGCGATTTGGGTAGTTTTAGGAAGTGTACTTTCTCGAAGTGATCCCATTTCAATTTGATGAAGATCTGATGAAGAACTTCGGAGATAGGCAACGGAACTCCTGTCTGAGATCTCATGTCTGTCTATTGTTTACACCAGTTCATAACAAAAAATCACGCCGGTGCGCTCTGAAAGGGTAAGCATTGTAAAACACTAAAAAGTGAAAAATAAAAACTTTTTTGCAAAAAATAAAACCGACTTCACACAAAAAAGTGAAAAATAACTTTAGCTTCAGAAGTAGGTGACAAAAAAACTAAATCAATTAAACAAAGGTCACCGACTTCTGAAGCTAAAGTTATTTTTCACTTTTTTGTGTGAAGTCGGTTTTATTTTTTGCAAAAAAGTTTTTTATAATATGTAGTGATGATAATATGTAGACCTTCAGAATGAATATTTTAATCATGAAAGAGAATAAACAGACAAACGAATACAATAGAATACTCTTTATTATGTACACCATAAAAATTATAGATAATTCATGCATTCATTTATGATAATTCATATTGATTTAGAGGGTTCCAAATCGTCATTTCGTACAATATAGCGAACACAGAAGTAAATAGAGAAAACCTATCAATTATCTTTACCTGTGTATTTAACAAAGCCATTTACAATATTTTCCAGAACGTCAATACCTGTGAATAGCCGGTATTTGTTGGCGCGCCAACTGAGGTCATTACGAGCAATTAACTTGTGAACGACATCAACATATTTTACCGTTTTTTTTCTGTTTAACTACTACGTAAATACGTATTTTTAGTGTAAGGGATAGTAATCCAATGTTTACTTGGTTGAAGTCGTGATAAACCTTTTTAAAAACAAACTAAGATTTGTTATAAGAAAGAGACATTGAGTAACAAAACATTAAATTGATCAGTCAAACATAAAATTACTTACTAATTCAATATCTAATTTTTAAAAATGACATTTAAAACTTTCTTTGAAGGTCTACTTACACAAATTGTCATCATTTCCTTAGATCAACGATTTCATTTCAGAAACGAATTGGTCATCATATTATAAACCTCTGTAATACTAAACTTAGCCAGGAAGATACGTTTATTTTTTAAATATTTTTAGAAATGACAAAGCAGGTTTCACTTTACAAAAACCTTATTTTGCGCTTTACTAAAGAAACAGAACATCGACATAATTTAAAGTGTTCATGTTCTAAATTCTAAGAAATGTTTGAATACTGCGTACCCTGCAAATGACAGGCCTCGGCATTCACAGCTCCGCCTAGATTTGCCGCAACCACCCAACCTAAATCAATTCGGTCGGAAAATATTCGCGAGTCAATCCCGTGTCTGTGAAATTTCATCCGTCTAGGAATCCATCTCTATGCTAATATGACACCGTTGGTGGTTTGCAGACATTTTTTTGAAGTAATATTTTAGGTTGATATTATGTCTTACGATGATTATAAGAAAAATGGTTCGAGAATCTGAAGAACAAACACACACACACACACGTTATTTGGGTTTGTATGGGGGTGAGGGGTGTTGTCTGTTTGAGGTGGGGTGTGAGGAAGACCAAAGAAACAATGTACCACAGTCCATCCATCGTTTTGTTTCAGACACCTCTTTTCTTGACTCAACCTTTACACATAAAGGATCATATGGCAAGAATGGAGAAGTCTAATCAGATGACGAGTAAAGTAATGTATTAAAGTAATAATGAGAATTATGGACCCTAAGTGAACTGGGATAAGACTAAGAGAATGATGATGGTCTGAGAGTCTGTTTGTGCTAAGCCTAATTTAAGTCATGAACAGACACTATGACTGCACATCATTAAATGACGCATCATCATCATTTCAGCCGAAAGACATCCATTGCTAGACATAGGCCTCCCACAAGTGTCGCCACATTGACCGGTCCCGTGCGATGCGCATCCAACGGATTCCAGCAACCTTCACCAGGTCATCCCAAAAAAAAATGATGCATAAACATAACTTATTAGGCAGAAGCAATAAAAGATGATACAAAAAGTAAAATAAACGCTTTAATCATTCTAAAAGGTGCATAAAAATTCGGTAATAATCTTCTTAAATAAGTCGAGCGAGAAACCCGTACTCTTTATATTTTAGAAGGAGTAAATAAGGACGAAAAACTAAAGAACGTCTAAAAAACTAAGCTTATCTTAGAATTCTTCGCGTACAGTGTAAGTCCCTGTGTGAAACTTTAATGAAATTCTTCGTTGATAAGTAAAATGTGTCCGTTTTTGTTGTAAACTTGCTCGGGAAATATTTACTGAGTAGCTTTAGTTTTATCTCATGCAGTGTCTTTGTGTGCTTCATCAATCTTCTCAACGGATTTTGTTGTTTTTATTGTAAACTATCCATGTATGAAAATAAATATGACTTTTATGTTAGAGAGTCATTTATAAACGGCTCCCGTTGCAAATACTGCAAAAAAATCTTTCGAAAACCATCATTTCGATCCATTCCTATTCACTGATATTTTAACCGACGCGAAAAATATAGAAAAATATGTACTTCGCGCTTCCATTTTTAATTTCGATAACAGCGTGGAAACAGCGAACGCAGCGAGATGTGAAAAGTCGTGAATCTTTGTTTTCATTGTTTTTATTACAGACCACCATTTAAATAATGACATTACGAATGTACTTGTGCCTACGTTTACATTTTTTTAAATAAAAATGAGAAGAACTGAATTGTACTTTAAAGTCTTTGAGATTCGATTCAATATCTCGAAGCAAAAATCAATAACATTTCTTGTAAGACCCTTTAATCTTTCCAATTTTTTCTCAATACAATGCTTGTTGTTCAAGAGGGGCATTGTTGTTGGGGCATACAAAAAGAGTAATGCACAGTCATATGTCTCGATCGAAAATTTCATTTGTTGGCACGGGCACACTGGAGTAGAACGCTTTGTGTGTCGTATGATAAAGATATAGAGTTGACAGATGCGGTACTTGGGAATTGTATTGTCTCCTAAAATATTCGCAGCTGTAAGCTTTCGTTCAGCAGTTATTGCGGATAGTCACAAGCCTGTCTGAGTTCTGCCAAGGGTTACTCGGTAACTAGTCACTTCATGTAATATTCTGGTATTCGGTTTTATCTGATTAAACTAGAAGCCAACCCTAACACAGTTAACTAGGGTATCAGAATTTTCAAAGCCATTTTGTTCCATGTAGGCAACTGGGAGATGCTGAGACGAAATGTTTTATTTTCTCTTTCTTGTCTCAAAAGAGAATGATAATGATGATGATTTAGAAGAAGTATAATAAGACACTGTTTACTAAACAAACAGTCAGTAAATAGTCATTCCAATATAGTCACAAGCAAAATTCATATAAAATCATCTTGAAAAATGCCATTGTTCCGGCACTACAATGTTAGTTTTGAACCCAAAAAGTCCACAGATCCAGCATCAGAAACTCCTTGTACCCGATTCATCACGTGTATTTGTACAAAATAGTTTTTGTCCGTCTTTGTAGTTTTATTAGCAACAGCTAAATTGATGGCCGGCACCGTGTCCTCAGCACTGCGGGCTTCGTCTACGTTGATCGATGGTCCTCCACCAGACATTTCAATTTAATCACCACTTAAATCAGAAACCTCTGTTTCAGAATTTCATATTATATTTTTTGCTACAATTTTGTCATTGTCGTTTGTTGTGTTGTGTTTTATGTTTTATTGTTGTGTTTGGGTTTTGTTTTCATCTGAAATTGAATGGAATATTTTTACAAGAATACTTTTTTAGCACAGACCTGCGATCGAATATAGGTTTGGGTGAATGGCATCCTAATCATTATTGCTTTTCCTGCATAATTTTCATCCTACATCTAAGCCTAAATGTTTTTTGAGTTATCAAAACTAAATATTTTGCACAACATGTAAAAAATAGAAAGCCTCAAATAAACGTAATCAAACTGCAAACATTTGCGACCCTACCGATAAACAAAGCATCCCACATGAATTGAATGAACCATACATAGATAACATCTTTACTAAGTAAATTACTGTTGGAACAGTTCATGTAACTGCGGCGCTCTTACAAACATGATTTATTGTTGAACTTTATTAATTATAATCTGTTCCGCTTGTTACTTCGTCTTGTGATATTATGTTTAATGGAATAGCTGGGGGTGGGCGTATTTACGAGTATGATAGATTTTGCGGTATAGACCTTTTCGAGATGTTTACGTCTAGAACCTGAAAAAAAATCGTAAGATTTCAGTATTTTGTTGAAGGGGCTTAGACAATTAACGCTCTCAAAGCGTTTCATATTTTTAAATAACTTTAACATGATCAACATAAACTTTTCGGTAGCTCACGTCAATCAATGTCGCCTGAAGACTTATACTTTTTCCGGTCCTCAAGATTGTTTATAATGATGAAGTTTTCCACTGCTGTTGGACACATAAAGGTTACTAAAATTATTACAATGTACATGTTGCTTACAATGGGCGTTATCAAAATCCTTCAAGTCACCCAAAGAGCAATGAAGAGGGTTATGCTCGGAGTTTCCTTGCGTGATCGAATCAGAAATGAGAGAATTGCCAAACTTACGTGGCAGTGGACACACTTTGCTCGCAGAACGGATGGCCTATGGGGCCGAAAATTTTTGGAGTGGCGACCGCAAACTGGAAGACGATGCGTTGGAAGACCTCCCACTAGGTGGACCAATGACTTGGTGAAGGTTGCGGGATGCGTTGGATGCGAGTCGCACGGGACCGGTCAATGTCGCGACACTTGGTGGAGGCCTATGTCCAGCAGTGGAAGTAGTCTTTCGGCTGATATGATGATGATGTAGACATGTTGTTACTTAATTAATACCTACTGGAAACGAAACGAAAGCCACTAGTAGTATCAATTACCTACTCAACGCATTTCGCGGCGTCAGTGCTCAACACCTTTTAAACAGGAAAAACAAAAAGCTCTATAAAAATATCAACCAACAAGCATATCGAAGGGCCTAGATTCGTCTGTTTTATTGACTGCAGCAGCTGACTAGTTATCTTAATATTTTACCTCTAAATTATAGGTTACTTAATTGATCAGCAATTTCGTTCATGACATTTCGATCGCTTATTTATCCATTTTGGTGCAAATTAATATAATTATTATATCTTCAAAAAGTGTAAAGACAAGGTCCTGTACTAATAACGACGATTTATTTTAATGAGAACCTACTTGTGTAAAAAAAACAATATATTCCATCTCTGTTTACCTCTTTAAAATTTCGAGGACTATGAATATATTCTCTTAAGGATAGACGTATTGCTGAATCTTTTGCTTGAGGGCTCTATGCGGTATTGATACAGAATCGAGTGGCGTTGAGAGCTATTTCAATACCGTTCTTCAAACACTACGCAGAGCTAAGATCTTGGAGTGATATGTGTAGTGTAGATCGTTTGCTCGTTTTATAGCTAAATGTAGATTGGTAGATGAGGTAGGGAATTCTCAAAAATAAAGGGTGTAAAATACCTTTTAACGAAGCCGAACGGCACTAGTTTTCATTTTCAATGCGATATTTTTTAGGGTTCCGTACCTCAAAAGGTAAAAACGGAACCCTTATAGGATCACTTTGTTGTCCGTCTGTCTGTCTGTCTGTCTGTCTGTCTGTCAAGACCTTTTTTCTCAGGAACGCGTGGAGATATCAAGCTGAAATTCATATCAAATACTCAAGTCTATGGTCTCTTGGAGCTGTGAAAAAATCAAACTTCTAAGTCAACGCGATCAAAAGATACTCCCGTTTATGCCGTAAATTTTCGACACTCGCAAGGGAATCAAAACCTACAGGGTACTTCCCGTGAACTCAGAATCTTGAAATTTGGTACGAAGCAACGTCTTATAACACAGATAAAGGAAAAATTGCGAAAAGCATAAATTTTTAGTTACATCATATAATAAAAATATTTTTAATAATTTTAAACTTATTACCCCTTTACTCATGAACGCGTAGTGGTATTATATTGAAATTCTTAACAAATACTCAAGTCTATAATATCTTTAAGCTGTAACAAAATCAAACTTCTAGGTCAACGCAATCAAAAGATACAGCAATTAAAGCCGCATATTTTGAAACTCGCAACTACTCGCAAGGGAATCAAAACCTAAAGGATACTTCCAGACGACCTGGAATCTTGAAATTTGGCATGAAGCAACGTTATAAAGTACACATATAGGAAAAATTCCGAAAATCTTAAATTACCATAACTTTTACTTATATACCTACAGGTTTGTACGGAACCCTCGGTGCGCGAGTCTGACTCGCACTTGGCCGGTTTTTTTTTATTCTACACAATACCTGGGAACCTTCTAGTTACGGAGATATTGGGGGTCAAAGTTCCAACTTTTTGAGAAGTTTTTTTAATATGTTCAAGGTTTGAATGTAAGATTTTTACTTTAAACACCGCCACGACTGCCGTACTATTCAATCCAGACATCAGCACAGTGTTCAGAGGGCTTCACATTGAGTTCTACCACAAAACATGATTTTTAAAAAATTGACTCCCAGCAAATTATTGTTGTATAGAGTTACTTAGTTTGATGTACAGAATGCTTGGTTGATGGATTCGCGATGAGGTGGTTTACACATTGTGAACATGGTATAAAGTAGCTAATATTACATGATCTGCAAAATGCACAATAGTGGTTGAAAGTTGTGGCAAAGTCAAAAGGAAGCAGTTTTAATTTTGAGTCAAAAAATTAAACTCGTTTTGTCTCGTAACGGAACTGCTATCATAAATGGTGAATTTGAAAAATTCACGGGTCCCGATAAAAAGAAAGGGAATTAATAGTATTGTGATTTGTGGAAAGTATACGTTACATATAAGGAGGTGACTCAAGAGATGATGACTGGTAGATAAGTACAGAAGAAGCTGAGTTTCTTCCGTACCTCGGAAAGCACGTTAAGCTGTTAATCCCGGCTGTCATTTGTCCATCTCTGGCAGTCGTTACAGGTAGTCAGTGGCCCAAAAAGTCTGACAACCAGTCTTACCAAGAGGGATCGTAGTACCCAGTATTAACTGGGTTGTGGAGTTCAGATAGGCAGTCACTGCATGTAAAATACTGGTATTTAGCTGCATCCGGTTAGACTGGAAGCTGACCCCAACATTGCTGGGAAAAGGCTAAGCAGATGATGATGGAGATAATTATGGAAGAAAGACACCATGCTGCACGGCACCAAAAAACTAGGATAATGGCAGAGGAATGAATGTTTCGTACCATGCGTGTTTCCGAACGCATTTCTTGTCGTCCGAGCATCTGACAGTTTGTTTTTGACGTTTGGACTGTCACTGTTATATCAACTGTTATCGCTTGACGTTTTTGTAATCTCGTAAGGAATCAAAAAGACAAGAGAGCAAAAACGTCAAGCGATGACAGTTGATATAACAGTGACAGTCCAAACGTCAAAAAACAAACTGTCATCGCTTGACTTTTTGCTCTACAATGAACATAATACGTTTAGCACAGATGTAAAAACATATATGACACCTAAAAGTTGTAACTTACGTACCTACCATGGCATTATTTTTCTAGTGCAGCATCAGAAACGTATGTAATAGTAACATATAAGTTGTGATCGTCTACAAATCCCGTAGTTTCTGCTATTGTCTCGATAAATATCGGATTTGTACTGTTTACATTTACATATATTTCCTTGCTCGGTTTGACCTGAACGTAAATAAAGATTTCGATTTAGAAATTCACGTCGTTTCCTACAAAATACTCAAACGTGAAGTTTATCTTCTTTAAAATATTTTGAAAATCTTAGAATACTAAATAGCTCACTAAAGCCTTAGTTAAAGCAATTATTATAAGTTCTCTTTTATTTTGGATTATTTGTATTTAATCGCTTATTTTATCTGTAAATAATTGTGAAAGTCAGAACCCATATCAGCAGCTTATTGGGAGTTTAATGTAGTATTATTATTATTTTTTTGTACTCTATCACAATGCTGTCCCAAAAGCCGCCTATGTACCGAAATTTAATTGTGCGTGAAGTTTAAATAAATAAAATGTGACTTGAGACATTTCATTCTTGAAATTTTGAGAGTAGATTATCGTGATTTAGTCCCAAAAGAAAAATTCCCACTCCCTTTAACAGAGGTTGCCGTGTCCCAACAATGGGAAAGGCTGACGTTATGATTTTGTAGGAAATTATTACAATAACAACAGATAGTAATTAATAAAAACTAGTAATAAAGCGCTTCAAATTAAGCTCAATATTGCAGTGGTCCCGAAAATATTACAAGGGGAGCAGCATTAATCTGCTAACAAAAAGGAGCTTAGCGGGCGTCAACGCTGCCGCTACTACATTCATTTCACAGTTGAAAAAATCAAACCAACAGCAAGCTTATCGGAAAGGGAATAAAGATCACAGGCATTTTGACGTTTACAGATTTGTCAGTGAAAGCAACCCAATACCAACCTTATAGTAACCACAATAAAGATTGTTGTGATTTTTTTTATGTCAAGCAGAAGTAATATAACACTGAAAGACTGTATATCAGGTTCGTTGCCCGTTAAAAGTCACTTTCGCCAACACAATTTAAGGATACGTCGTCGTCTTGTACAATTTATGATGCTGTCTCTAAAAGTCACTCACTTTTTAGCAGTATCCCTGGGTGGTAAGTTGGGATTTTTTTCTTTATTTTTTAAATAATATATTTGAAGGGGGACCCTAACGTTGGTGGCACAACTTTAATGAAAGATGGATGTTGTGTTTCTTATAAGGAATTCTTGGGAGACCTACTTGTGTGATGAGGTATTTCTTATTTAGATTTATTGAGTTCTTAGCATCTTCGCGAAATTTTTTTTTTTATGACTCACACAAAGACAACAACTTTTTCTTTCTTTTTCAAGGGTCTAATGAAAACCGTCTGCAACATTATCAAAACGTCTTGCATATTTAATGTCTTTCTTTATGATTAGCTTCATAAACTTAACAAGACAGTACGCTAACATCAACCCCAAGATCTCAAATCTCAAACTAAAAACACATCACCTGCTTAACATGAGATGTTTTCAACAATGAAACAATTTGAAAGTCTCAGCAAACTCATGCATAATTAATAATCTACCTACGTTTAGTGCACTTTATGAACAAAATATTCTCTTAATGGATTAAAACAGTCTTCAGGGCTTGCATGCTTGCTTGTGCATGAGGGGTATTACACTGCTTGCTTTTTTAAAAGCGTAACGATATGATTTATATATTGATTGCAACATTAACCTTTGGAGGGCAAGCTTTATTGGTTCGTGATTAAACATTGGCTTGTTACAATTTAGCTGTCATACCTACTATTCTTAGATGGTAGTTATTGAATGAGAATAGTGGAAAGTACGAGTATGGAAGAAACAGAGATGTTGCGCCGTCTCCAATAAATACGTCGTGCAAATGATATAATGGAATTAGGAGAACATGGTGAACAGTGCAGAATTAGTAACAATAACATAATAAATTAAATATTTACATTTAAAAATGGAAATGGTTACTTTATTATGATTTAAAGTGTTAATAATGTACATCGTGTATATTACAATACTGTTAAATTATGTATGTACACATTATGGAATGCAATAAAGTATTGAATATCTTGTACTCTCGTTTAAGTTGCCTTAAGTCTTAAGACCCCGTTAAAGTAAAAGGGTGAAGAGAAAATAAAAGTGTGTTGTTTGCAAAAAGAGAAAGCACCAGTTGTAAGGAAATCTGAACTTGTCAGTTTCCTTCCCTTATGCGTAGTGGGCAAGAATAATTGTGATAAATGTTTTGTTTTCTCCTCATTATAGGAAAAAAGGTCAATTCTTTTTTCGGTCGAAATTCCAAGTGTACCTTCGGCTCCAGTTTACCCACTCCATCCACAAAACAATAGGAGTACACACCTAACATTTCAACAGAACCACACCCAACATAATCCACTCACAATTCCCCAGACCTGGTAGTTTTTAAGCAATTCCCGACCTGTACATTCAATTAAAAATTAGAGTACTTTAAACAAAGGGGCTCGGGGAAAGTGGAACGAGCTCACTCCACGTTTGAAACGCGTTTTAGTCGCGTTTTCTCAGCTTCTCGTGGTGCAGGAAAACAATTAAACCCTTCGCTTGTTCGAGGGAAAGTTTGTGGGGGAACTGCAGCATCCGTCTCCTTTGTATCTAAAGTGGGCGATCTGAGGGATAGGAGACAGCGGTATTGACATATTGGAAAAATATTTTGTGGGTATTTTTAAAAGGAAGGGACCATTTTTTTCTGTTTAGAATTTTGTAAGATCAGCATAGGAGTTGTGAAGGTGTCTTCCTGTCTCCATATTTTTTCGATTTCTGTACACAAAAGTTTTCAGCAAGAATCTATTACCTGCAAATCTATGCAATCTCCCCGTACGTTTGTCGGTCACAGAACTGTTTCTCAATAATCATTAATTTCTGATTAATTTTGACTCATTATCTTCATGTTTTATTCAATTCAGGTAATAATTTACTTGGGATATTTCGCTAGTACACCAAAAAAAAAGCGTCAAAGTGTCTATGCCTGTAAAAATTCTGAGCCGGTGCCAATTTGTGGCGAGTGCTTGGCACTTGATAAATCTACATTATGCCATGCCACGTCCTTCTGAAGTAGCAAGAGTTTATCCTCTTTTTCTTAGAAAATTCTGACGTATTTTATTCAACGCAAATTATTTGTTGGAGTGACCATAACGGTGGATTTAATTAAACCAAAAACTGAAACAAAAATTAAGGCAGCATCTTGTGATAAATAACTTTCATTACATTTATACATGCAGGAAGATATCCTGCTTGCGTAAATGTAATGAAAATTGTTGCTTGCTTGTTTTTTGTTGTACAGGTTTTTATTTAGTGGTTGCTGATATTAAGTTGTGAAAGTTTAAGTCAGTTTGTTATTAGGAACTTTATGGCATTAAGCCAGCTTTTATATGCCTATTAGACCCTAGGTTAGGATATTTCATTTTTCGCTTCTGAATCAGGCCGTGATAGAGACTAGAGGCGCTCGCGATGAACATTCGCTAAATACAGCTCTCCCCGCGCCTCTCAAGTCAGTGTTGAGCGCTCATAAGTTGAGCGGTCGCCCACTGTTACATATGGATTCACGAATTGGATCTCTTATATATTTTGGTGATTGTAATGATTCAAAAGCTTTTCAGTAGCTTATCTTATACTTGGATCTTTTCAAATATGTATATGTCACCGTAAAATTGTCAAACACGTTAGATTGTAAATAACTAGAGAGATTGTAAACTCTCGAAATATTGTCAAACGAACATACTGCTCACAATAAAAGGCATTTTATTGTGAGCAGTATGTTCTAATTTTTCGTGAAAAGCATGCGATGGTAGTCAACTCACGCGGTGTGGAGGGAAGGAGGGGTCCCCCTTGCCCAATGGTACCACTCTCATGAAAAGATAACGTACCATTCCTGAGAAATACCGATTAATATAACCTAACCTTAAAACACTTATATTCCCCTAAAAAGCGTAGTCGACGGAGCTCCGCTTCGCGGGGCCCCTATTTCCGAGTGCAGGGTTTAAAGGAATCTAACTAACCTGACGGAGGGGTGCCCCAAGTCCCGATTATGGGGGCAGAGGTACTTCCGTATGTTCAGTTGACAATATTTCGAGAGTTTACAATATCGCTAGAGAGATTACAATCTAACGTGTTTGACAATTTTACGGTGACATAATACATATTATTAGTGCCGTCAATAACGTGGAAAAATGATCGTTTCTTCATATTTTCATCAATATCATCATCAGTCGACTGCTGGACATAGGGCTCTGCAATCGCACGCTTCTCAACTCAATTCTCGGCAACTGTCATTCAGTTGCTACCAACCACCCTGCAAAGATCATCGCTCCACCAAAAGGCCTCAACATTTTCCAAAAAAAAAAAATTCTAACTTAGTCTAATTTATTAATCTAAAATATCTTGAGGTATACATTCTTTGGGCAGTTTACATCACACAAACTTTAATAAAATTATACTTCACCTCTAAACAACGCTATTACAAATGTCTAGACTTCAAAGGCAAGTATAGAACAACACTAGCTTATTTTCATATAATATTATGACATGCAACAAAGGAAAATGGGGTCGTTACGTTAGGCGGGAGTGGCAAGTAATCAACTTGTCATTACATGCTTAACACTTCATGTTGTGGGAATATGAGGGTTTTGATTGGCAGTATGATCTTTAGAATATTACAAATTATTTGTTTTTTTTTTCTGGGCTGCTCTCACCCACTCCTTCCACTTCTCATGAACCCGCGCGTCTTCCTTCCAGCTCTGATGGAACCTGTCCAGCTGTCCGCCGTCTCCTTCGTGGCCTGCCGCGACCCTGCCTAGTTGAACCATTTTAGTAAGATAAAAAAAATTGGCTGGTTGGAAAGTTGATTTTTTGATAACCAAGACGGCAGAATATAATATTTATTTCAATTAGCCTATTAAAAAGCTTTTTTGACTGTCAAACTTTACAAGAAAATAAATTCGTTCTAGATGTTCGTTCATAAAGATAGTTTCGGATGTAGCAGATAGGTAAAACACCAAGAACACTCCACAGTAACTCTTTTATTTTACGTCAAGTATCTTCATTCTCAGAAAAAATGTAGCGTAATCATACTTGAAAACTTAGAGCCAGATAGACTCTTTGCCTGAAAAACGATTGCCCGAGTATCATTTTTACAGTCATCAGGAGTAAATTTTATAAAGCCCATCTTTATTTTGATACTTACTGAGATAGAAACCGCACGACCAAATTCAAATGCAAATAAGCCAAAGCAAAGAATCATCATCTAACTCCAAAAAATCCTACTTTATTCCACACAGTTGCATAACACCGCCCGTCACACCGAACTGTAACGACCACTCGGTTTTCAATTACACCGTAATTGTGGGTAAAGCTGTAATAACGTCGGTACCCGGCAATTTAGTACGTCGAACGTAAATTGCATTTGTTTTTCACTGTGTAATAGAGGCGGTTCGTCTGACGGTAGCATCGGTCTAACAATCGTGCCTTTTTGGGGGATTGTTGGGTACGTAATTTTATACTGTTGTTTATTGGATGACGTCAGATTTCCAGCGGTTTCTTTATGCCTTTCTCCAAGTCTGTAGGCTGAAACAGCAGGACGCTTCTTCTTTTTATCTTTATTTATGTGAAATATGATACATTGAGGTGTTAAAGATAAATAGGTTCCACATATTCCGCCTACTATAACTATTGAGCATGCAAATATTCTTAAATAAAAACTAAGCTAACAACGCAAGGTAGGCTTAAAGGCTAAAACCTACCAACTTACCCACAATTACCACAATAGGTTTAAAGATTCTTACGTCACCCCCGTTCTTCTTCTCTTTTTGCCCCTTATACTCTTCCCTTTCAAATTTTTTTCACAAATACTTACAAGCCTTACATAGGAAAATATAGTGATTGTTATAATTATTCTATTGTTTCCGAGTCATGGATGTTTATATGTATAATAAG
This sequence comes from Xestia ashworthii, assembly GCA_950022955.1. Taxonomy (NCBI): domain Eukaryota; kingdom Metazoa; phylum Arthropoda; class Insecta; order Lepidoptera; family Noctuidae; genus Xestia; species Xestia ashworthii. Next base: position 22,158,994 of record OX465558.1, on the reverse strand, counting down.
TATGTATTTCAAACAAAAAAGTATATATGTAGTATATCAACTATCTAGTGTCCACGACACAAGCTTTGCTTAGTGTGGCACTAGGTGGCGCTGTGTGTTAATGTCCGGCGATATTTATTTATTTATACCATAATAATATGTTCTTAAATCCGCCCATAAGTTTTGTATTGTATTGTACAACGGGCTGGTGTCCGCAACTCCACGTCAAAGCGCGTATTATGCGTATGGGCTATAATCTACCACGCGGGCCCAGTGCGGATTGGTAGTTGTCACATGTCTTCGAATTTTTGGTTCTATTTTTGGTTTTTGGTTTTAAAGGCAATTTAAAGAAGTGAAGTGAAGTTCGTGCGTATTATCGTAAAGACCATATCAAATTGATCAAAAGTGTTTGTAATAAATTCTTTGTTCAGAAAACGAGTATTTTAGATGAAAATATGAGAACACACTCACAACAAAACTTCAAACTAAACCATAAAAACCACTTCTAGTATACAAACCATTCACTCTTGAAAAAAAATTGCGTGACAGAACGAAATAATATGTACTGAGCAATTTAGTGCGATTACAACCGACATTACAGTTTTTTTATTTTATTTTAATGGTGGTGAAATGACACTCTTTGACAGTCCCTACCATTAGCTCCGTCCTGTAATAATAGGCACAGTTTATTTCTTAATGCTGTTGCAGGTTTTTTCTACTTTTGTATATAAGTACTTTCGTTGTCTGATGGGCGAATGTTTAAAACGTCTTGGTTAATGGAAGAAATTGTAACTTAATTTTTTTTTTCTGTTATTTGAAAACTGCTCATAACGTTCCCACTCTCTATGAAAGGAAACTACACGGACTTCTAACCTAACAGACAGATATGTTGCTGAAGAGTTTGTTCTGCCATTTCTTCTTCCTACCTAAAAAACTATAATAGGAAGTGTCGAATGGCGGGCGTTTTGGGAGTCTGTCTCTTGTAAACTTTGTCGTTCGTTTTGATTAAATGACTTTTGATTTTGCTCACATGATGCTCTTTTTTGTATTTGAATCCTTGTGAACCTACCTAGAATTTGAACCATTTTTAAATAAGACATAAATATTACAATATGCATTATAATAATCATTTAAATAATTTAAGATAAAAGAATAACGGAAAATTAAGATTGTGTTGGGTCAAAATTATATGAATTAATCATACTAATTATAATGTTTCTTTATTTTCAGGTAAGTAACTGCTGGCGCCACACTGAAATAAGCCTCACTTAATCAAACAACACAACCATAAACCTCCTCAGTAAGTATCAACAAAAAAAACTTTTCCCACAACTTTCTCTCGCCGTAAATCCTGTTTAACTAATATAATATTTTGTCCCGTTCCTCTTAAACAAAAATATTGTGGGCCTCGTAATTCCCAAAGTTATATAGGTGGGTTCTGTACCTCGGAGTGTATTTACTTAAAGTGGTCTACAAAATTATTTAAACTTAAAACCGAAGCAAACTTTGCAAGCGGTAATAACTCTGGCGAGTGTTTGTCAAGTACTATTGGAATGGTTCATTCGTTTATCGTCTTGAGGAGATTGTGAGAAAACAAGTGACTGTATTGTGGAAACATTGATTAATAAAATTCAATTATAATTCATTTGTGAAAAATGAGCTAAAATCAATTTATAGGGATGATTTTATTTAAGTTTCTCAATTTGCTTAAAGGCGTTCCATGCTGGAGTATTCGCCTGTAATGTGACAATCCAAGTTGATATCATTTTGTACAGAAACAAATGATGTCACAGGCCGCGCACTGTTAAATGCCCAATTCTTCTCATTCACTGATTCAGTGCTCAAATCTGAACTGTTTCATTATGGGTGATGAGGGTGCGCCTGGACGATTCTATACTGAAACTTAATTAGCAATTATAAAAAGATGAAGATATGCCCGTGGCTTCAGCTGCGTAAAGTTCGGTAACTGTCCTACGGGATCGTCTAATCGGAACAAAAAGTATCTTATGTGTTAATCCAGGCTGTAAACTATTCGTGTGCCAACTTTCATCCAAATTTGGTCAGAAGATTCTGCAAGAAAGAGTAACAAACATCCAGTCATACATCCTAACAAACTTTCACATTAAAAATTAAAATTTAATAATACATGTAAAATTCCATAAAACATATTTGCATCAACTTTGTTAGATCACAATGTTGATACGATGCATTTTCTGCGAACTCACAAAATTTTCACGTGAAGTTTTTTTTTACCTGAAATCAACTTTACATGAGAGGACTCATAGTAATCTTCAAGTCGGAACTCACTTACTAATTCAAACTTAACGAAAAATCTTTTAATTTGGCAATGTAGCTACGGGACCCACATCTAAGCAGCGCGCAGTACAAAACTTTCCTTTACGACTTATTCAACGGACCGAGTCAGGTTAAAATTCTGTGGGGACAGTAAATTTGTAAATTTTACCTGACGTCATGTCCCTTCTGAAAGTGAGTGCTATTAAATAAATAAGAGGGTTCACAAAAATATATTTTTGGTTTTATATTTAAATTTTCATGTGCAAAGGGTTGGAAAATCTAGATTAAAAGAGAAATAAAACAAGTTTTCTGTTTAAAGTACTCTGCATATTTTCTTTGCTTTTACCAAGATGGGGAAACATGTACAAAGTTGTTTCAAAATGTACTTGAATGTTTCATGGATTGAAGTTTTCTTTTTGGAGTGAAATGTTTTATTTAAATTGGTAGTCCGTTATTATTAGTCTGTATATTTTTGATGCTTTTCAGCGAAAGTACTAATGAAAACTCGTTGTTATATTATATTAGGTTCCTGAGAAAACTGCTGAGCAAATTATATGAAAAAGTTTTACCCAAAAGATAAATTTAGATTTAAATTAAAACAGTTTCGTTTACATTTTTAATTTATGAACTAAGAACGTCCACCTGACATTTTAAAAGATCTTTCGACGAATATTGAAACATAAATTTATATAAAGATGGTTTGAATTTGAAAGCTGCTTCTCAAGGCGTCTTTTTAAGATAATTTTTTTAAGATCCATCTAAAATTTAGGTCACCTCACGCCTTAGTATTTGCGAGGCCATTTTTTACCATTTCAAAGTAATTACATCAAGAATAAAATTCATTTCGAAATGCCTCAGTTAGTGGAAATAATGATCGTCTACGATAGAACACTTTTATGGCACAATATAAATGAGAGACTATGTTTTGAATAGATTATTTTAAGATGTTAGCAAGTCTTTTTGACTTTTTTTTATTTTAGCAAGTAATACGTAGATTGACTGATATGATTAAAATCATCGCTTTGTGATATAAATCATTCTGGTTTTTAGAATCGGATAGATGACAAAATCTAAGTAAATACTCATATGTAACAAACATACTTCAATGTACGAGTATTTGAATGTTATTATTCTGTTTTTTTTTCCTTTTTTTGCAGAATCATTATTTTGGAGTCTTTGGCTATGCTCTAGTTACATAAAAGTATTATATCTTTTAAACTCTACGTTTTGTGTATCATCAATAAATAATTTAAATATTTAAATTACTTAAATAAAATATTTTTTTATAAAAATAATAAATAGGTAGGTACCTCCAGGTACAACAGGTTGGTTTTTATTAAACAATAATTACATGTTGAATAATTATGTAGAACCTGTTTATCTTTAACACCTCAATGTACCATATTTCACGTAAATATAGATTATTCCACTGTATTCTATTCTATTCAAAATCTTTTTTATATCTTTCTTTCCACCCAAAATTAAAATAATTACACTTAACCATACGAATCGTTCATCACTGCACCCAACCCGCTGGCCACCGCGCCGGGCACCCGCGACCACGAACATATTACCGTTCAATTGATATATAATTTTCATCATTTGCCCAGTCAGCTGTGCTCCACGGGAATTGATTTCCATTCAAATTTATGTTACGCATCCGTAAATAACTCATAACCGAATAAAAAGTACGGTTCATTGGACACTTTACGAGTTAATGAACAGAATTTACATTTTTATAATTATTGTTGTTGGGCGCTGCCGGCGCGGAAGGGTTTGTGATAATGTTTTGACGACGACATTTTGAAATTGGTTCTTTTATTTGCTTTTGCATTTTACTGTTATGAATAGCAAAATATTAAAAACGGAAAGACTGGATGTATTGTTGTACTTACAAACATGTAGGGGATGACTCGCATTACCTAAAAAACTTAGAGGTTTATTTGTATTGACAGATTTTCTGCTTTAAAAAAAATACCTAATAAGTACCTAATTTATTTTATTAACCCCCGACGCAAAAACGACGGGGTGTTATAAGTTTGACGTGTCTGTGTGTGTGTGTTTGTCTGTGGCATTGTAGCATCCGAACAAATTTTAATATATTTTTTTTTTGTTTGAAAGGTGAATTAGTCGGGAGTATTCTTAGCTATGTTTGATGAAAATCAGTCCAAGATGGCCGCCGCCACAATATGGCGAATTACTTAATTATTCAACCCTAAATATGGGTATCAAATGAAAGAACTTGACTAATAAAAATACTATGCACGGTATGGTGGCGGCCATTTTGGATTTTAAATTTATCATAATAAATTTAAAATCCAAAATGGCCGCCACCACAAAATGGTTAATTACCTTTTTCAATATGGGTATCAATGAAAGGGTTTGACTAGTAACTAGTAGTTGATGTGTGCGGGATGCAGCGGGTATTTTCAATGAAGAACGAAATGAGATAAGGAAAGTGGAGACTAGAGACTAGACAGAGATGACTGGTTCCTAGAACCTAACGTTCATGATTTATTTTCTATTTAACTTTTATTACACTATTGTCGGAGATTTTTAAATTTTTAATTTAATTTTACTTGTTTTTTTTTTACCTAATTTCAATAAGGGCGCATCCCGTGTTGTGATTCTAGTTTTTCGTACTAGGTTCAAAACCTTCGTTAAACAGCTGAATGAAAATCAAATTAAAGTTAGTTAAATAATACTCAGTAAAACCTTATTAAATCTTAAAACTTCAACCGCTGTTTCAGAAAATCTTTGACTCTCTCTCATCATACTACCAAATAATCTTAAAACTTACTACTTGAAGTCGGTAAAACAGTGACTTCATCCAGACACGCTTTCGCCTAGTAATGCGACATTAACAAGTTTATTACTCCACTCCACTCGTATGACTGAATGCTACTTATTATTCACCTGAAATTTCATTTCAACGTACAGTCACGTGCACAAGTGATAACACGAACTAATCTCCTGAAATTATGCACCCACGAAAATGTACTAATTGAACCACGTCGCGACGAGTTTCGAGTTCAGTCAGCTAAAACTGAAGTTAGTTGAAAGTGTGTTTTATCTTAACACTTTTGTTAGTGACTGTACGCTCATAAAGTACAATAATACCCAGATTGAGCCGTTATTTCAACGCGTTGGTCATTATGTAAATTCGGGGTGGGAATTTTAAATTTTCCTTTTACACTTATTTGATTAGGGTGCACAAATTGTTTCATCCCCTGAGTTTACTTAGGCAAGTTCAGTACGCCGACGAAAATCCACTGGCAGTAGATTATTCGGGTTTTATAAGGGTCCAAGTTACCTCCAGGATTTTCCACGGTCAAAACAAATTTGCTTTTTTATGGTCCCATAAAATTGATGGGTCCAAATATGCTATACCTTATTTTCTTAAGTGTGTTTTTATTTGCTTTATTACGTTCTGAATATTGATTTATTGAGGCGTTTGCTGTTTTATTTAAGGACTGTACAGAGGTATTTTATTTGAAAAAGTATTTATTATACTTTTTGGTAAAATTAGGATATGGTCTGACTTTGGCCCTCTCATACCAAGGCTCTTTAGCAAACTCACAGGCGGATCCCGCGAAATCAATTGAAATTGCAAAATAATTCTCAAATGTGAAATCTGACTGTCGCTCACACTTATAAAAATTCAGATGAAAAAACTTTTCAGAAAAAAAATCTGAAGACATTTTCAGATTTTTTTCCGTCGTATTCAACTTGTCACCTGACACTTCCAGACAACTTTTCAGACTTAGAATTCCGCGATGGAATCAAGTCTACAAATGTACTGTGTGTCAAAAATGGATTATTTCCTTTCGTCTAGTGAGTTATATAATCCGAGGTAGTTCATATCACAATTTAAACATTTACTAATTGATATGTAGACTGTAGAGAACCGATCGTCTTGGATTTATTTTTAGTGTATGAGTGTTGCATTATCATTGTTGAATGTTGGGCAAGGAATGTAGTAATAGGTTCTGGTTTAAGAATTGTAATAATACGCTACTACTGCGAGGCGACCCACTAGATGAACAGGTGATCTGGTGAGGGCTGCGGGGGTCAATGTGCGACACTAGGGGAGGCCTATGTCCAGGAGTGGACGTCTTTCGGTTAAAATGATTATGATGAAGCTACTATTTACGATATTTGATGTTGCTTACATGTTGGGATTAGAAATACAATACGAACACGTTTAGTAGCAGGTTTTTTAGTGCGCTGTGTTTTTTTTATGCAATTGACATTTTATAAAAGAACAGAAAAAATAATGTTTTTTTGTTTTTTGACTCGACCTTATAGTGTCAACTTCCGAATAATATTACGTAGAACTCAAGAATAAGCTTTGTACCGGGCAGACCAAAAGAGAGATTACAAAAGGTTCCTTTTCTCTATTTAGGTGGGAACCTTTATATAAACATGTCTATACCAAGTGTGTCACCATTTTGTCCTAACTTGACATTGACCTAATTTCAAGATCACAGAACAAAGCTCACTACAGTCCTAACGCCAACTATCCCCCATTTCTTCTGCCCCAAATGAGAACAATGTAAATTCAAATGAACTCAAATCAAAGTACCAATGAAATTAATTGCTGAAGCGAAATTCGTAATCAAAGTGAAGAATGAAAATTACGTGATGTCAAAATATTTGAATGGATGTAAGTTCTGGGAGATTTTATCGAGGAGAGGTCACCTTTACCACCGGTCGTGGAGGTTAGTGAGATTATAAACGTTGACCTTACTGCTGACCCTACAGCTGATACGTTTAATTGTGATTATAGTTCGACAGTTTGAGAGCTTATGGATGGGCTTAGTGTCGAAAGTTTTCATTGTATTATGTAATATTAGTGAATAGATTAGAAAAGTCTCAAAGTTGGTATAGATTTCATATTCTACGATGAAAAATTATGTGAGTCTTGATGTGAAATAGATATGAATTTTGGAAGCATTTTAAAAATATTTTGTGTCCAAGAATCCGAGTAAGGTTGCTGAAAATGGCTTATTCGATTTTTATTTACTTGGTTGATGCCTGCTCATGTATCTATAATTTGCTCTCGAACAAAGAAAAAAATTGAAACAGTTAAGTACTAAAACATACCATAATTATGGGTCTCTGCAGAAATTGAATTAAATTATAAGAGTATGTCATGCTCACTCAAATGTCCCGCTGATGGTGGCGCGTGTGTCGGGTCATTTAGTTCCCTTCAAAATGGTTGAGTTGAATGGTGCTGATACTTGCGTCATGTTCGTGAACGGGCGCTGTCGGTTGGGACTGGTCAGCTCTTGGTTGCCACGGCTTTTATTTTTATTTTATTGATTATTTTATTTTTAATTGTTTTTGTTTGTTTTAACTATGGACCCTTTTATCGTGCACATCTTGCTACATTGTTCTCACATAATGCACCATCTCAACAGGAATGATGTAACCAAGATTTTGTAACATTATGATTTCAAAGAGTGTCCATGGAGTTTCTTGCCCGTTCTTCTCCATAGAGATCTACGCTAGGGAATGGGCAACTACAGTACTTTCGCAGTTTTTATGTCTTGTGACTGAGACTGCAGCTACATTTAATTTTCATCTTTGTTTCGACAATTCAAAAGCGCCTGTAACTGGCCTACTTGAAATAAATGCTTTGATTGATTGATTGATTCAAGTTCTCATATCTACAATTCCTTTCTCAATTGGATAGAAATTAAATGTGGCTGCATGGTCACATTATGATTTCTATTCATAATGTTACGAGAGTCATAAATCAAAGAGTGATTTTTACTCGTTTACTAAAATAGTACTCTGTGTTTTAAGGCGATTAAATGAGCTAAACGCGAGTTTTATAATTACTAAAAGTATATGATTCACTGCTACAAACAAGACCAGAAAAATATATGATATTCTTCAGAATATATGCTAGCATGATAGTGTTTTGAAAACATAATACAATGAATTTGACTCGATAAAATAAAACACGAACTTATCTCTAAAAATATCTTTCAAACAAAAAAAGACATACTAATATGACAAGATGTCAAGATTGATGTCAAGATTTTTTGGCAATAATTCTACAAGCAATATATTAGCATGATAGTGTTTTAGTTTTTTAATCCAATCAATAGCTTTTTTTTTAAATCGAACGAAACCACTCATATCGCGCTATTTGGCCCGCAGTGACTGACGTAACAACCAATTTGTAGTGCAAGCTGATTAGAACTTTGTTCTAACAGCATTTTAAACGAAGTTTGAACCACCACAAATAGAGTTGCTAATTTAGCTCGTCTAATTGCCATAAACCTTTAGCATACTCCAATTAAAATTGATATTCCAGATTCAACTATAGTTTAGGTGTAGTAGGGAGCTCGTGGCTAAATAATATCAGCCGCTCGGGTCGATCTTTGGGTTAAGCCGTGCTTGCCTAGGTTGGTCTGTGAATGACCAACCGTTACATACCGAGTTTCCGCCGTTCCTCGGAAAACACACTAAGCAGTTGGTCCCGGCTGTCATTTGCAGATCTTTGACCGCCGTCACAGGTGCCACTGTGGCCCAAAAAGTCTGACAACCAGTCTTACCAAGGGGTATCATATTACCCAGTACTAACTGGGTTGTGGAGGTCAGACAGGCAATCGCTCCATGTAAAATACTGGTATTTTACTGTATCCGGTTAGACTGGAGGCCGACTCCAACATTGTTTTGAAAAGGCTAGGCAGATGATGATCTGGTTTAGGTTGTCACATGAGCCTAAAAAGTTTAGCTGTAATAATGAATAAGTACAAGCTTGTAATTCAGTAGGCACAATGTAGAGTCACAGGTGTGTTACAAAATTGCATAATGGACATTAAACTGGACAACTAGCACGGAGTAGTTTACACTAAAAGTTCTCGTTAAACTCTCTACGATCATTGGCCTGAATTAGTTCATTTAGTTGCATTACATTATTGCACGCTATCACATGTGTGCCTACATTAATAAATGTCTAAATAGAATAAAAAGTTGTAAGAAAAACAGAGTCACATTTGAAAGGGTGAAATGACCTTTCTCATGAGAATTAACATGGTTCACTATGGAACCAGATATTAACAAGTTTCTCCATGGGACCGCCATTAAAATCGCGAAAAAAAAACAATTGTCCCATACATTTGGGTCGAAGTTTTGTTCTGTTCAGCTGAATTTTTATGGCGAATTCGATGGTGGCTCCACGGAGAAAGTATGGTGGTTATGACCATACCTTTTCGCTGTTTACTTAAACTAAGCCAAGCAGCAGAAATTTTACTTATAATTTTACATTGTACCCTCAATAATTAATCTTCACCGTTCTCTTGCGATCTCATTTGGGGTCGATGCAGCTTGTCTTCTTCTTCCATACTACTCTGTAACACATCACAGTAATCACCCTCTATCTAGCCATTTAATCTATCACACAGTCCATCCATCGTTTCACTCCTAAAATATTTCACACTATATCGTTAGATGTTCGACTTATCTAGTAGCAGGTAGTCCCTCCATTTTCATCGCACACTTTCATCTAAATCCCAGCCCACCTTTAAAAGATAAACCCTCTAATACACTGTATAAAACACGTCACCACGTCCCACCTCCTACTTTAAAGGCTAACATTTTAAGCTAACTTTAGACTTAGCCTTAACAAAAGCTTAGCGTCCGATATTAGGTGCTTGGAATCAATTACCTATCAGCCGATTGGACAATTTGTCGTCGACTAATCCCCAGGCGTTCGATATTAACTAAATTATCTCGTCAGGTGGTACCGTTAAATTTTATCGCTTTTGAGAAATAGCTGGTTTGCATAGAGTTAGTTCGTTTTTTTTTTGTGGGAAAAGAATAATGGTCTGGGACATGCTACAGAGAGTACTGGCCTGTAAATTAGTTTTTGAGCAAGTGATTAATACCGGTTTTTAACAAAGTATTGTAATAATAAATTAGTAGTCAGTCTGTAGTAGAGGATAAAATGTTGAGATATTTATGTATTTTGACCGAGTGGTGGTCAAAGTTAGGCCAAAGAAACCAGGGTCGTCCTAAACCTCGTTGGGTCGACGATATCGTCAAATTTGCTAGTAATACCTCTGAATAAGAGACGTACAGAACCAGGAAGTGTGATGGAAAAAAGGGGAGGCCTAATACCCAGCAGTGGGGCATTCCGCACTGATTTGTGGATGATGATGAATGTGTTTTAGAGATTTGAACTTGTTTTATCATTGACCATCAAAACCTGTAGTTTTTGTTTCTACCTACTTACGAGTATGTTCCCACATAAGAAAAACTTGTAAGTTAATGTTTAAGCTTGATAGAATACACACATTATTGATGGTGATTTAAACAAATTATCATGAAAATAAACTTGATTCTGTTAAAAGACACTCACCGCTACTTTATTCATATCTCTGACACTGATGACGAAGAACTTACAACTTGAGATAAGAAAATCGATCTTAAAGTAAGTGCCTCATCAACTGCTTGATTAAGCGCTTAATCGCTTGCCAGTTTCGCAGACGAGCGCTGTTTTGCATACATTAGGTTTTATAACTAAAACGCTATAAGATAGAGATTGATTATGCCTAGATTTTAAACGAGGTCTCATATTTACTTTAGATGAAAAAATAGTTTACAATATGTAAATAGAATATGAGATTATAATTAGTGGCAAAACTCTCATAGACACGTCTGAGCAGGACGGGTTATACCAGACTACTCCAGACTAAAACCATGGTTTCGACAACCATGAGTCGAAGGTTCGGAAGGTACGTGTACATATTACATACACGAGTAATAGAGAAACACAAGCAGCGCCGACACCAAATTAATTGGGACTTAGACAAGAGAATGTTGATTAGTCCACACACCATTAATGGTACCAGCCCGCTACTGCAAGTAGGCCTTCAATACGATTTTCTGAAAACCGAAGACAGAAAAATAAGACTTAGATTTTTTCAGTCTAACAAAACTGAAAAAAGTCTATGTTACTTACTTCTAATTATCTTCCAACCGTACCAAGGACGACTGGCGACCTAGCCTTCATTAGTGAGATACTAAAGTAACACAAGTAACTATTATTTCTTACCCAACCACATACTTGTCGGACAACACTGTAATCAAAGTTTCAGTAGGTACGTCTGTAATTTGATTCCCTTGCCTTGATTACTGCGTACGCACGGTTCAACCGTGCTTGTAAATCTTGTGGGTTGGTTAATCTACTCTAGTGTGTAAAGGTCTAGAACTTTTCTTTAACATGTCTATGAAAACAGTTGGTTAATTAAATAAGGGCTTCGCAGTTAAGAAAAATAATGAAAAACTTTAATAAGGTACAAGTACAACGGAGTATTTTTTTTTTATTTGCTAAACATTTTAAAGCAGATTAATATTCATTTAGCTGAAAAAAAATCGAGTAATAATGTGGATGGTTAATATCTTCTCTGTAGGTATAAAATGGTAAACTGACTGACTGGGTGCCTGTCCCTTTGCTGCCCCCAGCGACGCCCTAAGCCGAGGTCCGTACCCCACAGGGGGTGCCCTTAGAGCGCTGTCGCTTAGTTTTTACTCATTTTTGCCCTGGCTGGAGGCCTCCACAGGACTTGCCCGGTTAAGCAGTAGCCAGTCTTCGTAGACTGAACTGCGAGATGCCCTACCCAAAAAAAAAAAAAAAAAAAAAAAAAAAAAAAAAAAAAAAAAAAAAAAAAAAAAAAAAAACTGGGTGATATATCAACGCACAGCCCAAACCGCTGGTTTCAGAGACATGAAACTTGGAGGGTGTGTTCTTTGTAAATAGTAAGTATCCACTAAGGAAGGATTTTTGGAAATTCCCCCCCTAAAGGGGGTAAATGGGGGATGGAAGTTTGTATGAAAGTCCGTCAGTTTTAAAGTTAGAATCTTTATTTTTAAGCTGATGATTAAAAAATAATTTTAACGTGTCTAAGCGTTTTTGATAATTTCATCGTCAAAGGGTTAAAATAGGGGATGGAAGTTTATATGAAAGTCCGTCAGTTTTAAAGTTAGAATCTTCAAAATTTGTGTTTAGGCTGATAATTGAAATTAATTTAAACGTGTATCAGCGTTTTTGATAATTTTGCCCCCGAATAGTTAAAAAGGGGGATTAAGTTGTGGATGGAAAGTCCTTAATTTTCGAAGTAATAACTTTTATTATCTAGGCTTATGATTGGAAGCTAACGCAACGTGTTGATGGAATTCATCTCTCAAAAGGGTGAACAGGGGGTTGAAATTATCAATTCTGCGTTTATGAGCTCTGCGTAAAACCCATCTCATTGATTTATTTGTGCTACGTATACCGTTGACTCCCTATGATTTGCCGTTTGAATTTAAGGTGAAAGCGTCAGGGTGGACCGTGAAAATTAAATTTTCCTACGTATTTTTGCAATTTGCACTGCCCTGCAAATTGCAAAAAACGTAAGAAAATTTGAATTTCGCGGGCTACCTTGGAGCATCAGCCGTAACCGACTTCTGTTTTTTCTAAAAGTTTGCTTTGTTATGACTTATTGTCATCGTCATAAGGCACAAGGCCAAACTCTGAAATTCGCGTGAAGCGACTTGCGGCAGGACTGTTTTCCCCATGGGCGCAGGGTAGGTCGGGTAGGTCACAGGTTAATCTCAGACTCAAACCTCCAAAAGTATAGTATGACTCAAAGGCCGCTGAGATGACATTGCGACAAAATTTTAAACGTTTTTGACCTGCCTTAATAAAACAAAATATAACTTCTATTTGACTCCTCACGAAAAAAGGCGTGCGACATTTATAATTTGACCAACCAAATAACCTATTCAACCTCAGACAAATAAACCTACTGAATAACCCTACTAAGTTCAGAACACGTATAGAACCTGCATTGCGTCTAAGGGCAAACCCAAGGTCATCCTCCCGCACTCGCGAAGAAAGCCAATCCTTTACTAAATACTCGCACACGAGGCAGCTGTATTTTAACTGAAACTGTGCTTTTGGGAGCACTGATAGATAGGCATTGAAAGGGGCTGCCGAGGAAAATAGCGGTGTAGTTTCGGTCAATACTTTTACGTTGTACTTTTTTGAACAATCAAATATTGGAAATTTGCAATATTTGGGCACGACTACTGAGCAAGGCCCTGGATTTTTTCAAGTAGCAGCCACGTAGTCTGCATTTGTGCCCGGTTGATGGCAATAGGCTCGCCCCTTATTACACGGGACTTAAACATAACTGGCGAAATACGTGTATACTATTGATTACACCTCTGCCTAACCCTTCGGGGATTGCAGACCGTGATGTTATGAGTCTTTTCGTTGACAAACTACACCCTGTTACTCATGTATCTATTCTGCTGGACTCCGTCAATATCTTTGTTAGTTTAATTAGGAAATGAGTTACATGATAAATAGTTTCAATGAAGAAAACATTAGCTTTCTCTTATCTGAAAATTTTGAAACACTGCTAGTAAGTAATAATTACAAATCATTCACTATGATTATAGCATTTTTTTACCTTTCATCTGTCACGGTATGAACAGTAAGTTGATACGTTAAAACATAGGTAGACAATTAATAATAGTGATAAGCGATACAGCCTCTTCAAGATTACTCCTACCTCTAAAAAGAATATCATCATACGAAAAGCAATATAGATTTTATCGCTTCCATTTCTATACTTCCAGCAGTTAATGGTCTCCAATAGGAACGATTGTTGTGTTCACACGCCACTGCGCTAAGTACGGATTAGTACGTCTCATAGTTCCAGGTCTATATACTCGTAATTGCTTATACTTAAGTAGATAGGAGTATTTTGGCTCTATTCTTGCTGAGGAAATGAAAGTAAATGGTAGAAATTCCGATACTCTTTGTGTTAATAGAACTGCGTTGTATTTTGAAAAATAAAACAACAAAGTATTAGGTTAAATAAGACACATATTCATGCAAATGAACCACTTTTACTGTAAAACTAATCCTGAAATATTGAACAATATGCTTTTCCTACAAAGTACAATACGTACGATATCAAAATTAAAGAACAATCTTTTTTTTATTTAGGGTTGTGTCCCATATTATAAGTTGTTTAATTTTCATGAGCACCGCCTTCACCTGTCACTCTGTATTTCTGTCTCAATAATTGTCTTTTGGCAGTTCAATATAAGCGATCTAACTAAAGTACAGTCCACCAAAACAAAAAACCCTCTTTACAATCAAAAGCCCCGTAGTCTGAACGCGGAATGGTGGGTAAAGCTTAATGACACTCAAATGAAAATTTACTTTTTATGGGTGCTCCTGTAAAGCCAGAAATATCTACTTACTTTCACTGCATTACTGCGTAGGTTACGCTCATACTGCATGTATATCGTGAAACATTGTTGTAACTGCATGTATTTTTCTTCTTTTTAGTGTGTCGGCGGTAATCTATATTGATATTTGGCAAATAGTTAAGCATTTTCAGTAGGGTCCATCAGATCCTGTAAGTAAGACCACCACCTCACCTCACCTTTGTACCTATTTTCTATTCCTTCTTCTTTTCTGTGTATGTAGTGTGTACATAAATTGTTAAATAAATAAATAAAACTAAGAAAAACTATTCAGTCTAGCACATTATAGCAAGAGGAATAAGCATGATCAAACAGTCTGTAATATTCCCATTGCTGGCACACGGGTCTGTTCTCTCAAAGAGGCTATTTGAGGGTTTGTAAATGACGGTTACATCGAATCCTTCGGATCCATTTGGTCTGGTTGGTGGCTCTAGCAGTGGTGATGAACTAAAACAACACACAGTAACGCGCCAGCTCTGGTTCACAACTGGGCCGTCACAAACCCAAAGCTGATAAAGCTACCACTATATGGAGAGCACATAATCGTAACTTTATCGGCTTTATCACTATCATCATCTGCCTAGGGGTCGGCTTCCAGTCTAACCGGATGCAGCAATATAAGTATTTTACATGAAGCGACTGACCTGACTGGCTGACTGATCTGACCTCCGCAACCCAGTTAGTACTGGGTAGTTCGATACCACTTGGTAGACTGGGTTGTCAGACTTTTTATGTCACTGTAACTTTGTAACGACTGTCAAAGATTTACAAATAACAGCTTAACGTGCTTTCCGAGGCAGGGAGAAACTCGGTATGTAAGGGTGGTCACACATCCACAGACCAACCAGTAGAGATGTAGGTTTATCATGCACTATACCTACGCCAATGCTCTGTCCTCACCCAAACATCGCAAAAATATCCCCAAAAGTACACACATTCATTATACACAGTCTATACTACACTTACAAAGGGCGATTGCCAACAAAAGGTTTTAGAAAATTTGCCTCGCCGCGTTTTCCGATGTAAAAAAGCTATACGGTATAACAAAAGTCATGAAGTTCTCTTTGGCTCCTTTTTATTTGGTGGAAATAGGGAAAAAGTGTTCCGAAAACCGTTCGGTTCGGTGTTCGCAACCATTCGAGATATACTTGGAGTATATACTTTGTGCAAACGAGTGTTTGATAGGGGCCCGCGTGGATTTAAATGCTGTTTGCTGGATGTGCCCGTGTCGGGGCGGAGGAACCGAGGAACGTGTGAAGTGGCTGTTGTTTGAGAGCGAAACAGACGTGTCTTAGTGAGTTTGTTGGAGTAGGGGTAGTAAGCATGAACATTGTCCCGAGTTCTTCTATATGCAGTGATGGGAAAATAAAGATAAGAATTATAGTTTCAATACTGATTACGTTTATTTTGTACCATTAAAACAGACATGGGCTTGAATTATGGATTAGTCGATAGAAACTTGGCTTGATAGCTCACCACTCCTCTTAGATAATTTTCCCAACTTATTTCGAGCCACAAACTCTTCCATGACCCCAACATCGTTGACAGCTTATACACATCGTATGGTATCGCTATCTGTAAAGCGGTGAGAGGGATTACTGCCCAGGATTATATCTTTTATGATAAAATGTCGGCTAGGCGCGCCCTAATAACTTGGCTATAACGTTAATTAATCTTGCTTACTATGTTTTCTTTTATCTAGGTGCGTTCATGTTGTTTACGCATTTGTGGGGATTGGGTATCTAGTTGAGTGTGTTTGTTGGTGATTCTGGAGAGGAAATGGTGATTGTTTTTTTTTGTTGAGAATAAAATATACCTATACGAAAGAGTTTAGGTGGTTTTCATATTTATTCTAGATTGGGTAGACGACATCATCATCATCATTTCAGCCGAAAGACGTCCACTGCTGGACATAGGCCTCCCCCAAGTGTAGAAAAATTGACCAGTCCCGTGCGTCTTGCATCCAACGGATTCCAGCAACCTTCACCAGATCATCTGTTCACCTAGTGGGAGGCCTTCCAACACAACGTCTTCCGGTTCGCGGTTGCCACTCCAGAACTTTTCAGCCCCATTGGCCATCCGTTCTGCGAGCAATGTGCCCTGCCCATTACCACTTAAGTTTGGCAATTCTTCGGGCTACGTCAGTAACCTTGGTTCTCTTGCAGATGTCTTAAACGACAAAAAAAGACGACAAAAAAATCTAAACAGTCCGTCAGTTAGATTATAAAAAAATATTTGACTCGTATTTACTTTTTGTCACGTAAATCAAATTGACGA
Organism: Xestia ashworthii; assembly: GCA_950022955.1. Classification (NCBI taxonomy): domain Eukaryota; kingdom Metazoa; phylum Arthropoda; class Insecta; order Lepidoptera; family Noctuidae; genus Xestia; species Xestia ashworthii. The sequence continues at coordinate 22,142,158 of OX465558.1, read as the reverse complement.
AGATACGACGCTTTCAAATTCTCAATTCGTTACTCCTAGGTATAATTTTAAGAGCTTACTGACGTCACGAGCCCCCCGCTCCCGAGTTTTGATACGTATTATCTTTGTCAATATTCATTGATTTACAAAAACAAAAAATACGTGTCCATCATTTTCCAATACTCTAACTGATGAACAAAACAGATTTGTATTTTTTTGATACTGTTATCATGCCTATTTTGGATGCTATATTTTTTTGTTAAATAAAATATAATTTATAATATTCGGCCAAACGTGGTTTGCCGTGGCAAGGAATATAAAAAACAATTTGCGTCGTATGTATTTCTGCTTCATTGGTATAATCAATCAATCAATTATTTTATTATCAGGCATCTTAAGGCCCATAGATAAAATACACAAATCCTGGCTTCGATTCCAGAGTCAGAGGGTAGCAGCCACGAAGTCTGGATTTGCGCCCAGTTGATGGTAATAGGCTCACCCCTTGTTACAAGGGACTTAAACATATTGGGTATGCCTCTGCCTAACCCTGTGGGGGTTACAGCCATGATGTTTATGTTATTAACCGTGTTTAATATTCTTGACGGTGCTAAAACTCAATTAGTCTAGTGCCAGTCCCTCTTCTCAAATAAAACAAGAGACACTTTTTTACCCTAAGTAATAATATGTAGCCTTAATAATACTATGTAGATACATTATCTCCCTCTTCTAAAGACAACATAAAGAATGTAGGTGCCACATGAATTGGAGAGGCACTCTATAAAATGCCTATCTTCCAGACCAATCAGAGAGTCCCGGCAAGATGGATAGTAGTAATATTGGGTTAGCCGGCGACGCAGTGCCAAACCACCCACTATTTGACGTCATTTTGAATGTTTACTGGTGAACACGAACTTGTAGTTTTTAGTTAAGTTATGAAAGGAGCAAAAAGACGCGTTTTGTTGCTTGCACTACATCTTGTTAAAAAATGTAAATAATTATAAAATTCTTACTCAATAAACATAGGGTTAAATAACAACAACGGGGTCAACGTCCAATAAAATAATTTAAAAAAAATGAACGAAACTATTAAAAAGTATAAACCAGTCGATCTAAAATTCTGACAACCAGCCTTACCAAGTGGTATCGTATTATCCAGTATTAACTGTGTGGTGGGGGTCAGATAGGCAGTCGCACCATGTAAAATACTGGTATTCAGCTGCATCCGGTTAGACTGGAAGCCGACCCAGAGAAGATGATACCAGTCGATCTAAAAGTGTAAGAAACTCTGTCAAATATAATCTAACGCAGTAACAATCTATTTGGCTTCTTCTTCTCTACCTGGAGGTGAAACTCAAATTGTGGTAGACTAATATGTAGCCGACTGCATAAGACTAACATTTGCCGTGATTAAATCCTGAGAGGTGACAGAAGAGGAGGTGGAGCATATCCTGCAGAGGGGCTCTATACTAATCAACTATAATTATAACATTCACAACAAACTCATTCCCACTGCACAAACCAAAACTTGACATAATTTTTCATTTAAATTATCACACATATTTCCATTAAAATAATTTCACAACCCTCATAGTCCGGTGCGAGCGTCCACCCAAAAATTTGCATATATGCACGAAACAAAAAAAGAAAAAAAAACTTGATCCTTTTCTAAAATTCCCCAGACACTTACACAGCCATACGCTAGTCTGAAACAAAAAAAGAAATAAAAAAAAACATCCTATCTTATCCAGTGGCGGCAATTTACTCCAATTTTTCGCGCTAGATATAAAATCTTTTAGCATTTAAACGCCAGCGTGGAAGCGCTTTTACGAATATACCACGATTACTGTATGATAGGGATGTCTGTCTGTTGGGATGAAGGATTTTTTACTAAGTTTTTTGTGCCTTATTTGAATGGGGATTAGTTTTGTGTTATTTGTCTGTCCTGCTTGACTACAATGGCAAGAGAGAGAGAGAGAGAGCTCGTGGGAAAATAATAACAGCCGCTTGGGTCGATCTTAAGGTCAAGTCGTGCTTGCCTAGTTTGTTCTGTGGATGAGTGACCACCCATAAATACCGAGTTTCCTCCTTGTCTCGGAAAGCACGTTAAGCACTTGGTCCCAGATGTCATTTGTAGATCTTTGACAGTCGTTACAAGTAGTCAGTGGCCCAAAAAACCACCCAATTACCTAGTAGTAACTGGGTTGTGGAGGTCAGATAGGCAGTCACTCCATGTAAAATACTGATATTCAGCTGCATCCGGTTAGACTGGAAGCCGACCCCAAAATTGTTGGGAAAAAGCTGGGGCAGATGATGGTGGGAACGGTTAGCTAAAACTATACTAAACCCTTGGTCGAAGTCGCATTCAATCAACGCTCACAATTCAGCAAAACTATCAATACAATGCAGCTTTCTCAATAATATGAGCCAGACGCGAGCGAACTTGAGCTGCAAGCTTGTATCAAGCGGCACAGCAGCTGTAACAGCAGCTGTATTATGCGAAATCTTCCGTAAAATTGACGTTTCAAGTCTCAAGTCTCCTAGCTTCGTATAGCTACATCGTTTTAATAGAAAATTTAAAAAATCCACCCCTTGCTTTTATACAGGGTGGTGCTGTAGGCGTTTTTTAGTTTTTGAATTTCGTTTAAACTGTTAATGGGTTTTTCGTCGGTTTTTGTTTTATGTTTTGGCGATGATGGAAACGTGATGAGATTTGGTTATTACAAGAACGAATTTACTTTCGAAAGTTCATTTTAAACGGTTCTTGCTAAAGTTAAAATAAATCATGGCGATGAAAAAGTCTTGTGACAAAATGCTGTCTTCAGTCCAGTCTGGGTTTTCTTGCGACATTTTCCTGAACCAGTCCGTAGATTAACTTTGAAATCGTTTTAGATATTGAAAACTAGACATTGGTACATGTGGTTCACCTCACCATTGTAACATGACAACGAAGTAGTGTTCGAAAAGTGGACACAGTCACCCAGCAAAATTTTGTTTCAACAAATTTCTGTCGTAGTGATTATTGTTTATCACGTTTTGTGAATAATACGCAATTGGTGGGATTGATGGTACAAGAAATTATAGATAAAAAATCTTAGTCGAGAGTTCCACACATTTCACATCTCAAACCACGATCACTACACGTGGCTTAAGTATCGCTTGTCCGAACTGTGCAATATAAAATATACTGAAAAGTAACTTCTGTTACAACAAGGAAATTAGTGATTAGAACTAGAAAATGGGTGAGATTAGAAGTTCAGAGTCTCAAAATCAAAAATTATTTATTCAAATTAATCCGAAAAGAAAAAATGTCGTCTGAAATGCCCACCCTCCACCCTTTTTTTTACTTTAAACTAGGATGAAGACGTGGTATGCAACAAACTCCACATCAAATTTCTAATGTTACTGATTCCTTCTCTGTTACATGGTACTTAAAAAAATATTTCTGCCCAATCTTTCAGGCATTGCAGGCGTGATGTTATGTTATGTTTTCTTACACCATAAATTGCCTAAACCGTAGACGCCATTCAACGCCATTCCCTTCCATCTTAGGCCACAGTCAAGACGAATCGTCTCGCCGTGGTAGTCCGAACGTTAGCAAATTACTCCGATCAATTTCTGTGCTCTGCCCCAGGGATTTGCAACCGTTGCAATCTTCGACTTGTCATTGTCACGCTGAGGTCCGCGGGATTGACATGGGGACGATATCTGGTCTGCGGTTCCTTTACCCCATTATTTGGGGTAGAACCATTCATTTTGGAAGCGTCTGGAAGGAAATTTTGAGGTGTGATCGTTCTTGGGTTGTAAATAAGTAAATGACGAAGTCTTTGCTATGTCGGGTTGAAATGTTAGATTACCGTCCTAATCAATAATTAAATTATGTTTTCATCAAATCTCAAGCTCAATAACTAGATCAGGAACAAACTGTTATTTTTTTAAACTAACAAAAAGACGCCTTTCTTTTTGATAGCTATCTAGCACGATTTTCTTTGACACATTAAGTAATGTACTGATTTCATATAGTTAATACTTGACACTACACAAAAATCAAGTAAGAGGAGTCTGTAATGCATGGCTATTGTCATGCCAATCGCTTTATGCAAATTACAAAATGCTTTACTGTGCTGGTTGACGAAAAAGTATTTACTTTGAGAAAAGTAAGTTAACACATCTACCCTGGAACGATAGTTACGCTTTTCAGTACGAGGAACGAAGAATATTTAATTGTCAACGAAACAGATCCTGACAGTGTAGGATAAAAGAAACGATATAACTTCTTGTAAAGATATTCAAGAGATCATTTTATATAAGAATGCACTCACAAAAGTAACAAGGAATCAGCTGATGAAAGTACTTCAGAACATACTTTTCTTAAATTCTAATTTGCACCATAGACACATACACTTAAAGTTTGTATATCCAATAGACAGTACATTTAAAGCCATCTCACGAATAAGGAACAATCAAAACCCACCTCCTTTACCAGCAATTCATATCCTCCAAGCTCTTAAGTTGCTCACAGCCACAATAGCTCAGAATGCACCCCATAATGCAACAATAACTCCTTGGTTGCACGTCGGCAACTCGCGTTTCGCATGACAAAACCTCGTGGCATTCTAATAAATTTCTAAATCGACATAAGTCGTTCCGTATTCAGTGTGGCGACGTGGATTCGTGAACACAATAAGATCATGTTGCAAAGGACTGTGTTTTGCATATCTGCGGAGATCGCTCTTGGAGACGGTGTTTGTCGTGCGATGTTTTTGCTGGGGACGGTTTTTTCCGCGTTCTGTATGCGGTTGCAGTTTTCGCGGGGTTGTTGTCTTGTAATTTTGCCGGCCGACTTTTATTATAAAATTGTTGAACATCTTAACCAGACTTCACTGGATTTCATGCCGAAGTCTGTGTGCTTACGTTATTTTAACTTTTTTATCTACCTATGTTTAGTTTTCATTAGTTGTAAATATAATGTTAATTTTTATGTTTTTTGTCCTGTACGGGCTAGTAAATGCTTTTTCTTTCTTTTCTTTCTTTCTTAAAGCAAGATAATTATCGTTAAAACCATTATTTGGAGTTTGGAAAGATAGTGTCTCCTTGTCTTATTTTGTAACAAGAATACATAAATTCACATTTATCCACATGGAGTCAGGCCTAAAATACATAACACAATGCCAATCAACTTGTACATACTCTTTCTAATTGCACGTCTCCCTCCACTCCACTCCTTCAAAGTCGCGAGTGAGTTGCCAAGCTAAATCAGCCAATACACGTCCTTCTCAACAATAACTGAAAAGCGGACCCTAACTCGTTTAAAAAAGGCTAGGTATAAAGAAATAGTTCCCTTTTGCACCCTTTCAGTAACAGGAGATTCAAGGATGCTAATGTTGGTACATTTGTGTGTCGTGTGTGGTCCCCCTCACGAGGGTGGTTTCAAGGGAGAGGGGGTTATAACAAGGGTTGTCTACGCATGTAGGTAATAGCAGTCACGCATGAGATGACAATCATTTCACGTCACTAGATGATTTCATCATAGTGATGATGTGACTATCAGAAGTCGTCAAAGCAATGCAAATTACTGTTTGAATTATTTTGAATATTGAAACGTCATCAAATTGTTGGGGATGGAAATGTGTTGCTGGGAAATTGTTGCGTACTTCTTCTTCCTAGTTGAACTGTGCAAGGTTGTTATTTTTGATTTAGCAAATAAAGATTTTTTTTTTTTGTTAAAACACGAAGAAGTGGTGACGGACGAGCGCTTTATGAGACTGTCATAAATAGAATTTATAGTAACAAGAGGCATTATGACAGGGTCTGGATTTGGTCTGGTTGGTGGCAATGAGGTAAACGGCTTGACCCTATTTCATGGGATTTAAACAAAACTGGCGAAATGTGGGTAAACTATAAGGTACACCGCTTAGCCCTTCGCGGAATAAGGGCCAGATGTTATGTGTAGATTATAATGTTAAAGTTCGCGATTTTCACATCCTGATGCATTCTGCTATACAACTATTTTCAAACATCTCAATGTATCTCAGGTTGCTGCTAAATTCAAAATCATTGAATTCCCGACTTCCCAAATTTTTAGATTTCCCATTTCTTTGAGCTCGATTCGTGTAAATATTTCTAAAAACCTACTTCTAAAAACCTTTACTACTTCTAAAAATTTCCAGCAAATACCCGAAAATCCTTGCCCAAATTCTAATTCAACCCTAAAAAACCTATTCACCCCGTAATTCAACCCTGCAGTCGCTGCCACTGATTCCGTACCCCAAATATACCTAGTAAACGTTCTCACAGCGACACAGTACGCCGAAGTTGCTCCATAAAAGCTCTTTTGCCTCTCCACCTTTCCTTTGGCATTTTGTGCCCGGTATATTTTTTCTTTTTTTGAATTTTTTTACAGCTAGTTATTTACGAAATATGGTTAGTTTGTTTAGTAATAATGTTAAACCGTCTGAATATATAAAATACCAACGCGCCTTTCTTTTGTTTTAACTTTGGAATGTAATTTCATGGACTTTGGGACTGACAAGTATTTCAGGAAGTATTCTTTCGAAACGGGGCGGACAGTAATAGTTTGACAGTACCTGAAATATTTGCAAGGAAGTGTAGCCCGTCCGTAACATGTCCGTACTGGTTTGACCTGATCCATCAGGTTCAATTTTACCATTTGGAGTGTTCTAAATTTGAAATTAATTAATTGAACTAGCCGGGGAGATAGGGTTGCAAGCATAAATCATATCGAAGTAATCATTCATCAGAAACGTCAGTATCAATTATGGCGTTGTCAATATCTATTGCATTCATGAATCAATTTTGTAATTAGGGAAACATGAATTTCATAGTATGGTCATAAATTAGAAGAATATTCGACCAAAGTGAACTTTGACGTAATTGAACAATGACCAACCCCAATGACGCAGCGGTAGTGAGGCTGCCTTACATTTTTAGGGTCCCGGGGTTCGAATCCTGGTAGGAGCAAATGTTTGTGTAATGAGCATGGACATTTGTTTCAGAGTCATGGATGTTTATATGTATATTAAGTATGTATTTACAAACAAAAAGTATACATGTAGTATATCAACTATCTGGTGTCCACGACACAAGCCTTGCTTAGTGTGGCACTAGATGGCGCTGTGTGTAATGTCCAGCGTATTTTTTTTATTGATTGGGATTACGTAGAACACAGGTCATGTACCAAATTAGTTCAAATAACATAAAATCACGCCTGCAGTACAAGTACGTAGGCATCGATAGGACTATTCTCGATAAATTGACTCCATAAAAACTCATTTTATCGAGTGTTGGGTTTAATTCTTACTGGCTTGATTTGAAACGAACCATCTTTCCCGCCTCAACGCGCTCAACCAATCAGACGCGCGGAAATCTGACAGCACTCCGAACGAATGAGCGATAGCGCCACCTCGAGAGACATCTTGAAAGAAACGCGTGCGCGGCTCCGTAAAAAATTACGAAAACTTTGAATATTCCTAATTATAAACTGTATAAACTGTCTAATCCTCTTCTGCTATGTGCTGTGAACCTCTGTGAATGGATTCCTAGTCCCGGGACAGCGCAAAGCGGTGAAAAGACGTCGGTAAGTTTCTTCTATATCAAGTCAGCATTTTGTTCCTAGATTTCAAATCAAAAGCTATCGAACCACACATCGAGAATAACTGTCAAATTTATCGTATAAAGTCCTATCGATTCCTACGTACTTGTACTGCTGGTAAGGTAAGGCAGATGTGTGCTTGGCTGATCACTGTCTTTTAAGATACAGGTCTTCTAGTTCAAGAGGCAGGGTTCATCATTATTTTGTATGCATAGACTTATTTTTGGTAGTCTCAAATCTTCTGTGCACAAAAACTAAATCATATGCTTATTGTATTTTTGTCACCTTGTTTTGAACTGTGTCTGTGTGTATTATTTGGATAAATAAACAATTTTTTTATTATTTTTATTATATGTTATAGGGGTCACGTTGATGGCAATAAGCTCACCTATTATATTGTCATCCAGGAACATCATCCATACTCTGTTTCTGCTACTGAGAAATTCCTAATCGAAAAACCCAATAACGACTTGCCCGACCCGTAAATCGAACCCAGGAACTCAGTAATTGTGATTGCGACCACTAGACCAAAGAAGCAGTCAAATTAGATCAAGTGTCCTACTAAATATTCTAGTCAGCCTAGATACTCGTGAAGAAACATTTTTTGTTTCTACAACGACTGATAACGGGACATATTGAGCAACATGAGCTTTTCAGAAGCTTTAAATAATGTGTCACAACACGCTTTTTTTAAATTTAGAACGTCGTTGTCATTGATAGAATTTCACTTTATTTAAGCCCTTAAGAATCGAACAGATGTCAAAAACTTCTCTTTCGTGAAATTAAAGAGTGCAAGATCTTTTCAGAGATACGACTGAGTAGATAAAACAATAAAATTAATTCTGTTTAAAAATACATTTTCTCACAGATCAGCATTCAAATAAAACCCTTAAAACACAGTAAGGCCCGAACCCTCTTAAAGCAGTATTTTACGCGTCCCGTTTTATAAACCATAAACTGTTCCGATTTGTAAGTAAATCGGGTCGTAAAATGGACCATAAAACTATGTTTTGACGCGTAAATAAGCTATTTAGTTATACTGTGTTACGCTCGATCGATTGGTCTGATAAGGGTTTGGCTGATGAAGCAGTTTCTATGGGTTATGGCAGTATAAATGAATTTGTAATGTTAGCAAAAGTGGAACAGTGGATGGTAACAGCTCCAACTTACGAATCTTGTAGTACGTGGGTTCATTCTTAGGTAAGCGCGGTAGTTTATTTTATTTATTTCGCCACTGTTCTTTAAAATCTAACATTGTAAAGAAAATAGCAAGTCCTAGACACAAAACTTCTCAGACATCATATAAGTATGTGGTAAACCTAACAAAAATACCATTGAATCCTTCCAACACCATCATAATATAACCAACTAACCAAATTCCAAAGGAAACAAAACTTCAATCTATTCCTCAAACCCTTTTCTAACAACATTATAATCAGCTACCTCGCAAATCAGCCAAGCAAACACAAACTTCACCTAAATTACTAAGAAAACACGAATTACGCAACGTAAACTATTCAAAAGCGCCCATTGTCGGTATAAAGGAGGTATTCCCTGATTGAATAAAGAAAATTGCCGAGTCAGGCTTGCCACCTCCGACAATGGGCAACAAAAGAGGTATGGGAACGAACAAATGTTTGCCCCTGTATCTAGCGTTTGGCATTTTCTTCTAACTGGCTTTTGGCATTTCCCTACGATAGATGCACGTATGGTAGTTTGGTATTTTGTTATTAGGTTAGATTAGATTTATTTTCTTTTATTTCTAAAAAGCTAGTGTGACTTGAAGGCTAGCTCTTATACTGTAAAAAGTTGATATTTCGTAATTTTTTTTTTTTTGCAAAAAATTATAGATCACATAAAAAGGATAAAGTTTAAACATAATGTTGTAGTTATACTTTACGTTTAAACCTATACACGTTCAATAAAATATCATCATTACAGTTACAAGGGACAAAAAGGGGTAAAAACTCGCGTCGAACTCACATTTACAATTCTAAAACAAAAAGTAATAAACACAAGGTCGACTATAGCGAATTGGTTCAGTGCCTCGAATAGCACCCTTAAGTGGAAGCCTTCAAATGCCCCGTTTGCACAGAATTCGGGGTACAATGGCACCCCATATTGCGTAGATATTACCCCAAGGAATTTCTTATGGAAATTTTCAATGTAAAATATCAATTATGTATGATATATAGGTTATTACGAAGGTTTGTAGGTTAAATTCTTTTCGGATATGAATATAAAGGTTTCAGCCTATTTCGGGACCGGGATTGCTGAATTTCGGGATGTAGTGATAATTGATGTTTTAAATTGTTGAGAGTCAAAGTTTTAATTAAAGCTGTTATTAAGGTTTTATTCCTAAATTCAGTTGGCTTGGGCTGTCACAAAGCTGTCCAAGTTGCTTAACTTTTTTGGCCTTGAATCTTTGAGGTTTTTATTTGACGCTTTGCAGAATATATAAATCATATACTGAAATCCATTGGCCCGGGATCGAAGGATTTAGAAGGCTTTTGCCCAGCAGTGGGGCTAGCAGTAACGGTAACTGAAATCTGTGTGAGTATCAACATAATTTTTGCTGGAAAAAACTAAGCAAGTCACATCTCGACAAAGTAGATCTAATAGACACAAAGAAGTTCCATTTTAATCTAACTTATTTCTATAATAACTTACCTAGTCAAATTCAACATACACACACATATTCACGGCTTTTCCCCAAAAGGCTTGCTAGACACTATGACTAACATATTCCACCAAACCGAACGACCCATACCACCCATACACCGACCACCGACATTCAATCTCAAAATGGCGTCGTGTCAATATGAACTTTGTTTAAATAGGGCCGCGACAATGGCTGTAAATGCCAAGTGTTAATTACCAATGACTCCGCCTTTGTCTTGGATCGGTTCACACCTTCGCACTGCAGGTGTTGGAAGGTAACCGATGGGTTTGCTAATCTATAGTTAAATATTACCTTGTGTTCATTTGGGTAATAGCTTAAGCTTGGGTGGAACTAATTGAGGTATTTTTCTCTTTATTGTGTTATTGTATGGCAAACAAGTGGCAGTGATAATACCAAGGACTAGCAATACGGTAGGATTTTTAAGCGAGTCCTGCATATTCTGTTATCTGCCCTTATGACTTGCCAAATTTTGAGCCAATTCATCATCATCATCATCATTATTTCAGCCGAAAGACGTCCACCGTCCACGTGGGAGGTCTTCCAACGCATCGTCCTCCGATTCGGGGTCGCCACTCCAGAACTTTTCGGCCGCATTGGCCATCCGTTCTGCGAGCAATGTGTCCTGCCCACTGCCACTTAAATTTGGCAATTCTTCGGGCTACGTCGGTGACCTTGGTTCTTTTGCGGATGTCTTCATGTTTGATTCGATCACGCAAGGAAACTCCAAGCATAGCCCTCTCTATTGCCCTTTGGGTGACTTTAAGCCTTTTGATAAGGCCCATTGTGAGCGACCACGTTGCAATCAATACGATAGAAAGAAGGAATTGTTTGAAAGATGCGATAAGTTTGCAAGAGCGAAGAGAGTTTACATGTCATGTGTATAAATTGTATGAAAACGATAAGACATCAATGCGTCTTAGTGGGTTCTTGGGTTCATTTGATCAATAAAATTGTGGAATACTGGAAAGTTAGGTGAGTCTGCAGTCGAAATAATTTCTTGGTAACACAAAGAAACTTCCCGAACACACAAATCACTGCAGCTCTAATTACCCAACAATCAAACGGCCAATCGGCTGCGAAAAATTAAGCCGTGGACACACGAAAAAACGAATCGTCGAAACAACAGCACTAATGCCTCGGCAACCGCATGCGGACGCGGATTTATGTCGACGAGACACGCTCGGAATTTGGGCGAAACGGACAGGGACGAAAAACGTCTCGCGATAAGTACGGAACCCGACACTATTTTGCATAAGGTTTTTTGGCACTGTTTATGGTTTACTGTCAAGAGGGATTGAATTTTATTATATACGATGTGTTCTTCGGAAGTGGTTGGTGTTAGAATAAATTTTGGACGTGATTTCTTGGAGGCGAAGGTGTGAAAGGAAATAATATGTTTATCTACTGTAGCTCATTTCTATTTTGTCCAGTTAAAAACACTGGGTATGAAAATTGGTGAATATCTTAATAATTTCTAGCAACATCGTAGGAAAATAATCTAACCCCGTAAAATAGAATATAATTTAACGTTTCAAATGCCCATTATCCTCCCTTTCTTCTTCAAAAAGTTATAAAAACGCGCCGATAATCGAATTTCCCACAAAATGCATTCCCGTTTTAAAAACGGCTTCCGCAAAATCGGTTTTACATTAAGTATCCTAAGTTTCGAAGTAATCTGGGGTAGACATCAATTCGGCGCCTTATTTAAACTGCGTCTTAGGAATCCAGGGGACCTTGGGGAATTGTATGAAGAATTCTTTTCGGTAGTGCACACTGAGTTCAATAACACTTTAAAAAAGAAAACTAAAACTATTGGCCCAAAGTTTATTTTCAGTGACTGGGCAACACAGGGTATTAGGAAAAGTAGGGAACGATTGTTTGAGTTGTACGGCCTTAAGCCTTACATCAAAACAGAATCTTTTAATAAATATGTAGCTACTTACTCGAAAATTTTTAAAACCACTTGCAAGGTAGCCAAATCTTTATTCATTAGCAAAAAGATTAAATCAGCCGAAAATAAAATAAAGACGGTTTGGAAAATAATCAACAGCGAAACAAATAGAAATAAAAAACAAAGTAATGACTTAACACTAGAGACCTCACGTGGCCTTGTCAGCTCCAACAGTGAAGTTGCTCATGAATTTGTAAATTTCTTTACTAGTATCCCAATTAAAACTACAGAAACCTTAAACTCTTGTCCCTTGCTTTCTATTGATTTACTGAAAGCAAACGTTTCAGCCTGTCCAAATGAATTTAAATTTCAGCATATTAACCCCATAACAGTCTTAAAATCTTTTAAGCAAATCAAGATCAAATTAACTGAAGATCTGTGGGGTTTGTCTATCAAAGTTTGTACCTCAATTATTGAGACTGTAGCTCCGTATTTAGCCTTAATATTTAATTTGTGCGTGGATCAAGGGGTCTTTCCGGATCTAATGAAGTTCAGTAAGGTAATACCGCTTTTTAAATCCGGGGACAGTAAAGACACGAATAACTATAGGCCCGTATCCGTGTTGCCAGTTTTCAGCAAGGTGTTTGAAAAGATAATGCTCAATCAAATGCTTCACCATTTTAACAACAATAAAATATTACACGAGCAACAGTATGGTTTCACCAAAGGACGTTGTACAACTGACGCCGGTGTCACTTTATTAAAACACATATTTACTGCGTGGGAAGAGGCACAAGATGCCATAGGAATCTTCTGTGACCTTTCGAAGGCATTTGATTGCGTAAATCACGAAACCCTGATCTTGAAACTTGAGCATTACGGTTTAGGAAAACTTGCGCTCAGCTTAGTAAAATCGTATTTGAGTGATAGACAGCAGCAGGTACAAATCAATGGTGTCAATTCAATGGGTTTAAAAGTAGAAATGGGTGTACCACAAGGTTCGATATTGGGTCCCTTCCTCTTTTTAGTTTATATTAATGACTTACCCCATTTATTTAACAATCACCCGCAAATGGTGTTGTTTGCAGACGATACTTCTTTAATATTTAGGATAAACAGACGTGCCACTAATCTTGACGACGTAAATAACGCCCTACTGCAGGTTCATAATTGGTTTACTGTAAATAATTTAGTTCTAAATGGGAAAAAAACTAAGTGCATCAGATTTGCTCTACCAAATGTCAAAAGTAGTGATTGTGACATAGTATTAAATCAAGAGAAACTAGAATTTGTCGATAAAACCATTTTCTTGGGAATCGCGCTCGATTCAAGGCTACAATGGGGCCCTCATTTAACATCTCTTGCAGGACGCCTAAGCTCAGCAGCATATGCTGTTAGAAAAATCCGTCAATTTACCGATGTTGATACCGCGAGGATAGTTTATTTTAGTTATTTTCATAGTATTATGTCATACGGTATTTTACTATGGGGACGGGCTGCAGACATCGAGTCTATATTTATTCTGCAGAAAAGAGCCATCAGAGCCATATATGATTTACGTAGACGCGACTCTCTAAGAGAGCTGTTTAAGGAAATTAATATCATGACAGTACCTTGTCAATACATCTATGAAAACATCATGTACGTTAGGAAAAATCTGCATTTATTCAGTAAAAGAGGTGACAGACACCACTATAATACTAGAAATAGGGACCAACTAGTTCAGCCAGGTTTCAGGCTTGCTAAAGTAGATTCCTCTTTCATGGGGTACTGCTTAAAATGTTACAATAAAATACCTCTCCACATTCTACAACTGAATGAGACGAAATTTAAATCTTGTGTAAAACGCACACTATGTAGTCAAGCGTATTATAAGTTGGTGGATTACATTGATGATAAAAATGCTTGGCTCAATGCCGGTCCTGCTCCACAACCATAGGAGCAAACTAATTGATTCCCAGTCAAGTTATTGTGGAAGCTGCAGAAGATTGTAAAAAAGATCGTTGCATTGTATAGATTCCATATATTAGTATTATATAACTTCATAGCGCATGTGTGAGTACTATGTACTGTAAAGCCACCATTTACATCTAGTTATTTTATTTTTTCTGACTTGAATAAGCCTTGGCGACTGAGAGAATGTCATGCTCACTCAAATGTCTCGGTGATGGTGGCGGGTGTGTCGGGTCATTTAGTTCCCTTCAATATGGTTGAGCTGAATGGTGCTGATACATGCGTCATGTTCGTGAACGGGCGCTGTCAATTGAGACTGGTCAACTCTCGGCTGCCACGGTTAATTTTAATTTATTTATTTTTTTAATTTGTTGATTTCATCGTTTCTCTGGACGCTCTTAATGTGCACGTCTGTCTACATCGTTCTCACATATATGTATAATCACAACATGAATGATGTAACCAAGATTTTGTAACAATATTTTGATTTAAAAGAGTGTCCATGGAGTTTCTTGCCCGTTCTTCTCCATAGAGATCTACGCTAGGGAATGGGCAACTACAGTACTTTCTCAAGTTATTATGCCTTGTGACTGTGACTGTAGCTTTGATTTAGTTTTGTATTTTTGACATTCAAAAGTGCCGTAATGGTCTAATTGAAATAAATGATTTGAGTTTGAGTTTGACCTAGTATGAACGCTCGACGTAAGCTTTACGTAAATTTGAACGTTTTCTGAATCGTAATTGGTTAGATTTTTTGAGAAACGGACAAATCTTACCACCAGGTACCATCGTCAAATGCAGATATTATTTAAGTTTCAAAAACTAAGTAAATATTATTTAAGCTAGCCTGGACTGACCCTTCATCAGCATAATTACTCACTGTTGGGTTACCTCTCCACTAGACCTCCTCTTTCCTTTTTCTGACTGACCCACTGCTGGGCGATGGTCACACTATAATGTTTCTATTGGTCCCGGTTCTTTCGACATCTAAGTCGTCCCGCAATATTCTTTGTGTCTGCCACTGTAAAGATTTCCTACTCCTCGAGACATATCTATAAAAAAAAAACAAGCGTGGCAGTCATTGGGAACTACCGACTGAAGTACGCGACGGTCATGCGAGCTCCATGATTTATTTTCGTTCCATTTTCTCCGTGGGTTCGGGCAAGACCCACTGGTGTTTCCCAGAAAGCGATAGTAACCCTCCTTCATAGAATCTACTTTTACTTTTTTTTGCCCGTTACATTGTTTGCTCGTGCAATCGGGACGTAATCAAAAATCCGATATTTTCGAGCTTTGACCTATGTTATGGCAGAGGTGAAAAGTGTCGCGGCGTCGAGTCAGATGTCTGCAGTCGATTCTGTTGTTTTTTTTATTGGGGTAGAGAGTTGTGTACAGTGGTTGAATAGTTTCACAGTTATTTGTGCATGATTGAAAAACGAAAAATATTTCCTGACAATTGGCTAAATTACTATTTGGAATAGCAAGAAAAGGTGTTTGTTTTAGTGTCCAACTCTAACCGAGAGACAGAAAAATAGGTTTGTAGAACGCGTTTAACACCGGACTTTCGGAGTTCATCTTTATCTCACAGTGATGGTCACAAGAACGAAAACCTACCTTTTTTTTTCTCATGGGAAATCATCAAATGACTTCTCCCACTCTGGGCGGAGCGGGAGGGAGTGTCAGACTTTTACTGACTAAAACCCATCCATGTTCCTTCCTCGCCCTTTATGTTCCGGGGCCGCGGTATCTCTTTCGAATAGGCCCGCAACCCTGGCAGGCTTCGGCCCTTGCGGGCCGACGAAATCCTACCTTAAGTTTTGAAATACATACTTCGAGTGTTAGTTTCATTCCGTCCCAAAACAAACGCAAATCTGAATAAACGTCTGTATTTGACACTCCTAACCGCGGCGCCACGAACAACCTTTTAAAATTCAAGCCTTTTATTTTCACAAAGGTAGCCGCAGTACGTGAAACTCGTACAAATTTACATTCAACACGACACGAAAATTCGAAACCCAATAACATAGAGGAAAATAAACAACACACAAGTGTCGCAAAATAGTAGTGGACACCGTGAAATCGTAGCCGGTGGGGCCGCTCTAGGCAACGGTGTCGGGACACTGATAGTGTCTGACACCACAGACGGGACACCTGCACAAATTGCAAGCAACCCCGTGGCACGTGCCTAGTGTAATTTATTCGTGTGTGTTTGTTTTCGGTAATGTGTTTTGCGGGACATTAATTTTGTATTGCTGAAACTTATTTGGAAACACTGTTCGTTTTCTAAATTTTATCTGGGAAACTACAGAGGTTGCCAAGAAATTTTCAAGCTAGTTCTGTGCCATTTAAATATTCAAAGCCTACCGTTTGGCTATGTTTTCTCTAACAGCGCTGTTACTTTTTTTGTAGTCGATACTAGTTTCAGTATCGATAAAGTTATCCTACCATACCAAATGTTTTTCAATACCTGTTCATTCCGCAAACACCTAACGCTTTATTAGTAGTCCACCAGGAGCCTAATGTAAAACATTAGGCTCCTGGTGGACTACTAGGAAAAGACACAAAATATAAAGCATTATTTTGCCCTTAGCACCGAATCATTAAAGTAAAAAACGATGTTTTTCGTAAAATTATGAAGACAATATAAATATCATGCTCAAAGGAGCACCCTAACGAGTCTAATGTATTCAGATTTTACTTTGTAATATTATCTACATCTCAAAAGAGAAAACCCTAAAAAGGAAACTCGTTAAGGCCTTTTTTTTTTCAAGAAAAAATAGCGTTCGGGAATGTAAGTATTTCTAAAGCGGGTAAAATAATGTCCTCTTTTGAAGCTTTAGGTTCTTTGATAATGAGGTTTTACTCATTTTTTTCTGACGAAAAAATAGAAAATTATGATACCTATGCTTGTAAACTAAACCTGGATTTTTTGTAACAAAAAAATATGTAATGTGATATTGAAATTCTCTAGCGTTAACTTTTTGTTTTATTTCTAGGAAGTTTAACGATGATCAATGTTATGAAGAAAGTATGTTTATTTTAGTCGACAGAAGTCCAACAGAACCTTCCGTTTTCCCCAGGGTGAATAGATGTTTCCTCGTGAGGATAGTCTGAAGTAAAAAAGGCCTATTGTTTGAAAGCGGCTGTGAAACACTGAGCGAAACAATTTATGAAGCAATGGTAACTGTCATTATTTTATACTTTTACAATATTATCACTTTAAAATACATTTCGGTTTTACCGAACAGTTCTCGCTTTTACAGCAAGAAAGTTAATGATCTATTGGCTCTCTTTTATCGTAAAATAAAAAATTGTCTTTGGTATAAAATACTCAAAAAGATTAATAAAAACATTCCTCAAATTCAACGTTTAATTAAAATATACTAAACTCGTAAACATCAGCCCCTTTTGCACCCCTCCTGATGGCGCCATCTCTTCGAAAACCGTGTCTACGGGGATGAAACAAGTTAGCTAAAAGTTTCCCCTCGACGGTGGTGACATCTACCAACGTTGAAGGAACTGCGAAGCCCGCCCGCTCTTTGGAAAACCACCCAAGCTTGGTAGTGCGCTGTATTGCGGATAGATGGCGCTGGGGAATTTAGAAATAAAAACGTAGTGTTGTAAAACATTGTGTTGATATCTTTTTTAGTTTACCTTACTTTTTATACCATTTCTTAGTAGTTATAAATGACTTACAGGAATCGTTTCACAAAGGATTAATAAGTCTTTAACAGTTTAAATGTTTGTAATTTCAGATTGCTAGCTTCCTTCTATACATTTTCTTCCGCCGATATTAAATTGTGATTCAAAGCACTTAAATACATTTCGCTTGTTATCGGCGATTGAATCGGTCGACAGATGAAAGTGTCTGAGGGTGTATTACTCGTATTCTAGGCGAAGTATTACAGCCTGAAAAGAGTAGTTCAATAGATGGCGTTACAACCCATGTTTTGTGTTTACTAGGACTAGGTATTATTGTTGTTTTGTTTACATAATATCTGTGAATGTAGACGGCACACCTTCTCATAATCTGCCTAACCTTTTCACGAAAACATGTTTTTTTTTTACTTTTAAAACTTAACTTACTTCTAAATGCATTTACGTGTTTCACACTTAAAAAAATAATTCATGAATTAAGTAATAATGATTTCCACTAAAAATATGCTTAGCTTTATAATTAATTGAATGAACTATAAAAAACATGGTTTGCACTATGACTGTATCGGAAACCAACTCCAAAACCAATTAGTTGGTAAAAAATGAACATCAAAAAACTTTACAGTAGCCTAAAAAACGTAGTGTCTAACATAACCTAACGTCGGGGTGCCCAAAGTCCAGAGCACCCTTCGGTCGTTTTTGCATTTTCATTTCTCCTGGTAATTGCCATCCATTACTCGTATTTGTATAGTTCAATCAATTAATTTAAAAGCTAAGCATAGTGGAAACCATAATTTTAATAGTTAATTAATATTTTTTTAAAGCTAAACATTTTAAAGTGAATCATTTTTTTTTAAATGCGTTTATAAATATTCCCCAAAGACAAACCTCTTCTTTTCATCTGACTCTTGTGATAATGAAGTACAAAAAGAATAAGAAAATATAAATTCGTAGAGACCGCTAAAAACTCAAAAATCACACCTTACCCCCAATAAACCGATACCCATCTTAATTTGACTCAATCGTTCAATTTCAAAAGCAAAACATTAAATCCTTGACAAAAAGACGTAATACCTACATACCTAGGTACTACAGCTGTACGAGCTATCATTTAGAAGGACGGTTATAAAACGAAACAGGATCCTACGGCAAAGAGAGATCTCGATAAATAATGTCCAATAGACAGCGAAAGCAATGTTTATTTGTTGTTCGACTCGTAATGAGGACTTTGAGATCGAAGGGCGTGGTACAAGGCAGAGGATTGTTAAAGTGAAAAAGAGATCAACAATATTTTTATAACTGGTTACTTTACTGTTCCCTCTCATAGAGAGAAGGCCTGTCCCAGCAGTGGGAACATTAATAGGCCGATGATGATGATGATGATGACTGTTACTGTTAGCCTGTGTCATCCCACTGGGCCAATGTGGGCCACTGGTCGTTGGTTTTGTCCAGCTCATCCCGCCATCTCCTGCGAGGTCTACCGCGTCGCCTTTTGGTTGTGTCAGGGCTCCACATCGTGGTTATTTTGGCCCACAGCTCGTCAGGCATACGGCAGACTTGGCCAGCCCAGTACCACTTTAGCTTGGCGGCTTTTTGAGCAACGTCAGTGATTTGTGTTTTGGAGCGCAGTGTGGTGTTGCGTACACAGTCGGTGAGTTTGACGACTAGGATGCTGCGATGCATTGCACGTTGGTAAACCTTGAGCTTGGACTTTTGAATGTTTGTCAAAGACCTCTAGGATCCATATGGGATTTATATAATTGGTTTGAGCAAGGAAAACTTTGGTGTGATTTCATAATTACTCCGCCCTGGAGTGTGTGTGTATGTATCGTGTTTTGCACATTAATGGAACTGATGAATGATATTTATATTGTCAACATTTTCCAGCCCAATTCTGGGCTAAGTCCATTTATATGAACATTAACACGCGAAAAAAAAGATCGTATGTGTGTTTCTTCCAATCTTCATCTAATTATGCAACATACATTTTTTCCGGATAAATCGCTGAAACTTGATTATAAGTTGTCTAACAGCTTAGTTAATTGTTGCCTCTGTTTAGATGGGTAATTAAATCGTGTAATTTATTTGTCCTGGCAATATTTTTCCCGAGATATAAACATCAAAACAATTTCCCTCCACATTTCCTTTTCTAAGCCTCTTATATAAAATCCCCCCAAAAAAAGAAAAGAGACATCTTTTACCTCCGCTACTTGGACCACATCCCCGTACCTCGCCGGGAACCAAGGCAACTGGGATCACCAATGGCAACAGCCTCCCCCCTCAGTATCTATGGTAACCTCTCCCCCCTCACTTGAAGTCTTTATGAACCTGGCGGCCGTATAACGAATAAATTTAATAACAGGCGGAAGGCAACTATGCTGTGAATTTAAACTATTGAACTGTGAAGCCTGTACTACATAGTTAGTTTTAATTGTAAAGTTTGAACCTTTCAATGAGTTAGAGTTTAGTAGGTTAGGCTGTTGTTTTGTTTATGAAATATGTAGGTGAGTGGTGCAGTTGTTTTTGTGAGGTGGGAATTATGGATTTGTTGTTGTTTTCCCGTTTTGATTGTGGCTGGTTGGATTTCGGGGATCAAAATAAACAGATCATTAATATGGTACATGCCTTGACTGCCCCGTCTTGGGAATCCACCCTGTATAGACCTATTTAAATTATGATGATCAATACCTACCAAAACCAATTATAAAATTGATGAGCCCTTTTAAAGGTTCATGCCGGGTCCTGACCTAAATACCCTAGGAACTTGTGTTACATACAAAACTAGAATAGTTTCACCGTTTTTCGTGTTACCTATCAAAATGGTTTAAACGAAGATGGCACAGATCATGGTAATGCTCCCGTAACGCACACGCACTAGTCGCTCGAAGTTTTCTCTGGGGTGCCATCATCAGATCCTGGTTTCCCTGTCATAGTACTATTCTTGGGATATCTTCTTTTCAACAAAAAAGAATCATCAAAATCGGTTCATAAACGAAGAACTTATTCGCAAACACACATAAAAAAAAGATATAAATATTTATATACGGTCGAATTGCAAAACTTACTCCTTATTTTGAAGTCGGTTTAAAAACATGTAAAGCACTGAAACCAGCATCTCTTTTAAGGCAATAAACCTTGAAAGAAAAACCCAGCATCTGTAGAACACAACCAGTACTCTATTGAACAAATCCTGCACTTGAATAGACACACTCAAATCGAAGAGCTTTGCTGAGCGGCTCAGGCGTTTAGAAACATCCATTACAAATCCATTTCAGTAATCCCCGTGTAGTTTAAGGGCGCCCTAATAAAATTGTAAACGAAACAACGCACCCCTTTAGGGCGAAACTTTTCATAATTGAGTTGTAAATATTATTTTGTCGTTATTATTCGAGGCTGTAGGGTATTTTGGGGATGTTTTTGTAGCTCTAAATTAGTTTTTATTGGGTAAATTGTGATTTGAATTTTAGTGTAGGTGATAATCGGTTATCGGTTAATCGGTTGGCATGTTTAGGGTTGATCAAACTGACACGAATAAGTTGTAGCCCAGCTGCGGACACCGGTCCCTGTCAGATACTTCACTATTTGACTATACGACAGAGTTTGGTGTCGTGAGCGGCGCCCGTAATTTTTCATAATACGCTCCAAAACTGGAATCGCTGATGTAGGGAAAAATACTGCTGGGTTAAAGTAGGACTGGGCGGGCCATGTCTGTAGAATGCATCAGGAACGATGGGCCAGAGTCATCACACAGTGGGCGCCAGAAGACGGGCGTCGTCGCAGAGGGAGGCCAAAAAAAAGCTGGCGTGACGACCTAGACGCGTTTATGAGAGAATGGCCAGAGAAAACCGCACGGAGAGAAGAGTGGAAGGCTATAGGGCAGGCCTTTGCCCAGCAGTGGGACATACGCCAAAAAAAAATGTAATAAGTTAGACTGAATCTTCAATAAAATATCTTAAGAGGCCTGCGGAGCATACGAATTTCATACAAACGTAATACCAAAATAATTTGTAAATCAAACATATTCTTAAGGTAGTGTGTATTTATTTTGATTGGATTAAATATATAGGTTCCCAACACATATTTGGAATTTACACCGATTCAAACAAGAGTTATGAGAAAAATAAATTTTCTATAGAAATTTGAAATTCCTCATATCTCGTCTTTATATCATTGTCCTTTCAAAATATTTATTTGGGAACATAGATATTTTGTAATACAATCGAAATATATACACACTACCTTAAGAATATGTTTGATTTTCATAATATTTTGGTATTACGTTTGTATGAAAAACGCATGCTCCGCCGGCCCCTTAAAATGAGTTTAAGTTACTGGCATTTTTTCACTAGCCTGTTCTACCCGGCTAAAGCCTCTTGTCATGCTTTCTATAATTAAATGAATTTAAAGGTAAACAAAATTATAAGTCACAAGGCTCTAGTTCCAACATTATTTTCCCAAAAACAATCATAACTAATAACTAGACACTAACAGGGGAAACTTCAAATAAACCTGATCTATATTCCATAAGGGCAAAAATAAACCAAAAATTTGGTCGCATAAAATTCAAATAAAGCCAGTTTTACATGAATTACGCTGGGGAAGCATTCGTGTATGAAGTAAAGAATGATATTGTATGCATTTTGCATGAGAGAGGTATTATCGGATATGGCGAAGTATTTGAATATTCCGACCCGGACACTACTCAGGGTTTTCGATTGTAAGTTGATGCGAAACAATAGGATTAAAATTTGAACGATCCGTTTTTAAATATTTTTACATGATATAAATTGGGAACACTATTTTCAGTGTCGTATTTTTTTGATTTCGTCAAAACATCTGGACAAGTTTGATAAAATTTTGAGATTGATAACATTTCAAAGAGGAATATACTCGTAGTTCTGTTTCACTATTTAACAATCATACAATATCCTTTCGCATAATTTACACACTAATCAAAAACGTAGTCAAAAACGTCAAGTAAGACTTATTTTATCATTACAAGAAAATGTCTGGATTTGACTTAAATATGAGTACAATACCTCTTCGCATAATTCACACAAGTATTCTGTAACTAAACGTTAAGTAAAACTTATTTTATTATAAAAAGTAAATGGCTTGATTTTTGAATAAATGGTTGAAACAACATAATAACCATGTTTCCTTCCACGAATTTATTCACTGTAAATCTCACTGAAACGACTTTCAATCGACTCAATAAAATCTGTCACGAGACAATAGTTTACCCCGACTACTGTATCTATAGAGTTCACATGATCCAGCTATATGGTAGGTAACCAATATGTCATCGCGAGGCCCGAGCCATGGGGACAAAAGCATTCTTCACCATTATGGGACCGGTAATATTCGGCGAAACTATTTTGTTATATTTTTGAACATGTAAAAATTATAGAGGGTTGGTATTGCGTGTCGTAAATATAGAGGGTGTAATTATGTGTAGTTCGTTCTTATAACTATACAGGTTGTAAACCACCTCATCACAAAGCCGTTAACCAAGCATTCTGTTCTGTCAAAATAAGTAACTTTACGCAAAAAAATTTGCTGGGAAACAACTTTTTTTTTGAGGTTATTAATCACGATTTGTAGTAGAACTCAATGTAACGCACTTAAAACATTGTGCTGATGGATGGATTGAATAGTACAGGGGTCGTGGAGGTGTTAAAAGTCAAAATCTTACAAAAAAAACTTGTCAAAAAGTTGTAACTTTGACCCCCTATATCTCCGTAACTAGAAGGTTCCCAGGTATGGTGTAGAACAAAAAAATGATCGCAATGATGGGGAGAACAAGTGCCTTTCGGCTTCGTGGAGAGGTGTTTTACACCCTTTATAATGAAATAAACTCAAGAAGAAATAATTCGAGGACTCAGTTGGGTGAAGAACGTGACTAAATAATAACAGCCACCCGGGCCGATCATTAGGTAAAGCCGTGTTTGCTGGAAAGATGGATAGTAGTAATATTGGGTTAGCCGGCGACGCAGTGCCAAACCACCCACTATTTGACGTCATTTTGAATGTTTACTGGTGAACACGAACTTATAGTTTTTAGTTAAGTTATGAAAGGAGCAAAAAGACGCGTTTTGTTGCTTGCACTACATCTTGTAAAAAATGTAAATAATTATAAAATTCTTACTCAATAAACATAGGGTTAAATAACAACAACGGGGTCAACGTCCAATAACATAAATAAAGAAAAAATGAACAAAACTATTAAAAAGTATAAACCAGTCGATCTAAAAGTCTGACAATCAGTCTTACCAAGAGGTATCGTATAACCCAGTATTGTATGTGGAGGTCAGATAGGCAGTCGCTCCATGTAAAATACTGGTACCTATTCAGCTGCATCCGATTAGACTGGAAGCCTAGTTGCATAGCCTGGAAGCATAGTTGAGAAAAGGCTAGGCAGATGATGATTATTGATGTTGTAGTATAAGTGTATAAAATTCTTGGCCTTGGAGTTTAGTTTGGTTGATATTTACCAGAGTACAATAAAATTTATATTAATAAATTATTATCTACTGATGCCTTTAAGAATGTATCAAAATTATGAGTTATAATATGTTTTAGAACCTGCAGCCCATTTACACTGAAGCTAGATGACACCAAGACGTAATGGCAAAAAAACGTTCTTAAAATTGTTAGCACCCAATGCAGAAACTAAAATTCCTATTCTTGAATATATTTTTTTTTAAACTACTCAGCCAAGTAATACCTTATCAAGATAGCACGGTACATAAATCCTAAACAACCGATCGGTTATCGACCAAAGTATTACAAGACACACTAAACTGAAATCTTAATTTATCTGAGACACTTAAAAGTTGCCGACGATCACAGCTTTACTCAAGGAAAGTTTGTCAATATTTGAAGGAAACGATGACTTATAGGAGTGAAACTGGATGAGACTGATATTTTTCAGTAAATTCGTCAGTTTTTAAATATGGTTATCTGCCTCTTCGGTCTAGTAGCATGAGGTCCGGGGTTCCGATTGCCGACTCAGGTAAAGAGTTATTGCGTTTTTTGTCACTGGAAGCCGTAGAGCCCGGATTTGTGTCCGATTGATAGCAATTTGCTTACTATTACTTGGGACTTAAACATAACTGACAAACTGTGGGTATAACATTAGGAACGACTCTGCCTAACCCTACAAGTTGTTCTGTTATGTAATAAATGAATGAAGGGCCAGAAAAACCTGTACGGACTTACTACGGACTTGTAGTAATTATTTCTATGAAGGTGTTCTTGTCCGGAGCCACGTCTACAATTTGAAATAATAAATATCGATCACATAAAAGTGGCCGGAGGAAACTGGATAGCCATGACAAAAAATCGCCAAAAATGGAGAGATTTGGAAAATACCTACACTGAGAATTGGGTGGCCAAATGTTGAAGAGAAGAAGAAAAATCGCTGGATTTTACACAAAGCGCCATCTAGTGCCGCAATAAGCAACAAGGATTGTGTTGTGGACACGAGATATTTGCTCATAAAAGTTTGTCTGATCCTAAACAATTCAGTTCAACTTTTCACTCTTTATGAAATCACAGTTACAATGTCAACCTGTTCCAGTCAATATTTCACAAGTCTTCTGTTCCATGTTATGTCACTTTCTGAAAATATCTCATTAAGCTGAATATACCGTCCAAACCAAAGTTAGATTGAAGTACAGGTTTTATTACTGAATCTTTGATAGGCAATATTATACTCTATTGATACCGAATAAAGTTTATTGTGATCTTTGGTGTTTTCATTTCCAGTCAAATCAACTGCTATTGATATTGTAATGATAAAAGAGATAATTAATTGATTTGGTCATCAATGAGGCAATTTGATAAAATCTACCGGTTAGATAATGATATTAGAAAAGTTATTTGATTACACAACTATCTGTTTTATACACGGTAAGGTGACCTCACATTATTATCTACAAAAACAAATAACAATTACATATTTTGAAGTTAAAGACGCATTTAAATAAATAACTAAGGGATGATGTTCAATCAATAGCTTAAGCAGACAGCAAATGACTGCATTAAAGTTGCAATGGGAATATGTTTAAACTCTTTGTTTCGATACGGAAATTAAAAATAAAAATAATGTCAAAAAAGTGAAAAGAAGACGAAAATCGGCCAAATCACACAAAAATTACAACCAATAAAACTTTTGTTTCTATCTCTTTCTAGATAAACGGAATTTATTATAGATTTTGTACGTCAATATGTCGAATGACGTCGTGAAAGGTATCGGATCTCTCCGTCTAATCAGCAGTTTCAAATGCATATGAGTTTTGTTTTTATAATTTTTTTAAAAACTTAACAAATACATAGTTTCACTTTGTAATCTGTGTCGTCAATATGCTTAGTTTTGAGTGATAAAAAATCATGCATATCTCCTATTAAAAATCTCTCAAGTCAAATAAAATACCTACTAAAACGAAAACTGACCGGCGGTGTAAGCTCACCACATTATAACTTTGTGGAAATATCTCATTACTGGAATGTACCGTCCGCAGAGAACTTAGATTGGCGCAGGTTTGATTACTCCCAACTCTTGATAGGCAATTTCCTCCTCTTTGTGCAACGCTTCCTCTATCCTTCTGTGCGCATATTTCGAACAGACTTTAACATTTCGTTCTATGTTTTTGATGTCTCCCTGCGTTTGTTTTGTAAGGGTTGAGTTATTTCGGGTTATGATAAAATGTTGTGTTTTGGTTTGCGAAGCCGATATTGCTTTTGGTAAAGAATGAATATTGGTGGTAGAATTCATTTTGTGTCTTTTATAATGGCTTGTAAGGGTTTTAGGCCTATTTTTTTTTTGACTCCTGATATAAATATTTTAGGGCAGTATTCAATGAGTTTTAGTAGATAGAATAGTGTAAACTGTTTCTACAGTTGCAACTAGTGTCTTTGTTGTAAACATTGCGAACTATTTCTCTTAGTTCACTTGATTTTTCTCAGTTAAGTATAATATATTTTGCGTTTAGTTCTCAGCAGAAGGTAATCATTTTAAATATTATAATCTCCCTGTATTATACACAATTATAATCAAAAAACAAACCATGCTGTCCACAACTCAAGCCGTTTTTATTTCACCAAGTACTTATTCCACCTTTGTACACAGAGTGCACCGTAAAAATCCGTAGAAACAACAAAATAAATGGACCAAAATCAGGTTTAACCGTTCCATTCTTATTATGGTGGCCTGAAAAGGGGTTACCTAATCCGATGTGGTAAATGTAAAAACAGTGTAGACGGTTCTACCTGCAGTCAAGGGTTGAGTGTGATCATTTATAATGCCAAGATGACACTCTATTACCCCTCATACCCTCCCTCTTCAACCTCTTGCTGAGTTCCCTCGCTACGTTTGGCATTGATGTTGTTTTTTGAAGATAGAAGATATGCTAAGTTAAAATAAACTTCAGCGAGTAATTTTTTCTGCTTTTTGATTGATGTTAACGGTAGGTAATAATGTAAAAACTCAATGACATAAAGAAACCTATTTTTGAATTCTACACGAGAGCTAAACTAGTACTGCTAAACCAAGTTAGCTTTAATGCACTTACGAATTCCCAGAAGCCGAATTGACCGAAAGACTTTAAAACCATTTCTGAAAGCGATTGAACTTAAAGAAAATAGTAACGTAATTTATCACCAAAAAGGTTCTAGAGCGAGTCTGCGCTATATTTTCTCTGGGCGATTTGTGTAACTTTCAGACATTGCATTTTTGCTATAATATCATTTGTTAAAGTCAAATGCGTCGTTTCACTCCGTACTCAGTTCTATTTCATTGTGGAAAATGAAAATAATATCAGATTTTAAGTTTCTTTGTTAGTTTTTGTTGGTGAATGTTAGTTTTTTATTGAATTGCTTTAGCTTTATGAAGGATGTTTGACGTTCTTGTTGACTTACGAAATAATTATAGTAATTTGATTGTTGTGGCTTTCTATTTTCAATTTCTTGATAATATTTCTCTTCAATAACAAGTTTACAAAATAAATTACTGTTAACTTCTTTATAGGCTTCGTAATAAATATAAGTCATAGGTTTTTTTAAACTAAGCATTCTAGAGAAAAGCAAGTATGTAGTTGGAATAGTAGATCGATAATTAATAACGATAATTGATACTTAATTACTTTAAAAGACTTAATTATCTTATAAGTCATAAATTCTGTAATAGCTGGATCATCTATTACAATATTTTCGTTTCGCCTATAGCAAAAGCAAGGCCTAATTAGTACAAACATAAATTCACCTTTGTCGCTTGTCGCTAATACAAGTACTTACACAATCTCTCGAAATTTCTCCGAACCCAAGCCTTTTTGTATAAGAAAATATTAGCAACAATGCCCTACTTTACGTAGCAAGGGCACATAAATAGGCGTGTATTGACATGTTTGTACAAGATATTCAAGGAGCAGGCACAAACACGACCAAGAAGACTTAGGCAGAAGGTTCGATACCGACTCATTAGTAGTAAAAGGCACTGATGAAACTTTGAACAGTAAGAAGTTCATGAGTTTGAGGTTTCGTATTGTGATTCCGAGATTATAAGAAAAACTAAAAGCTAGGTAGTAAAAAATTTATATGTAATTTTAGTTAAATGTAGGAGTACCTCAAGGGTCCACTTTTGGTCCTCCCCTGCTTTTAATGAGATGTTCAAATTATAGGAATAATGCATACCTACCATCAAAATAACTTACAAAGTTATCTAACAAAGTAACTTCTCGCCAGCCAATAGTTATGTGCATGCAAGCCTTCTGTTTCCTTTTCAGGGTGCGAACAGGTAGAAACAAGGTTAGGCGATTATATCAGGGCGTAGGTTGCCCCTTAACGAGTGAGTGGGCTTCAGTTGTATACTATACGAATTGTTCCAAAAACATACTTAATTGAAAATAAAGTGGGAACATATTTTCATGCAAGTAAGAGATTTCTCGTAAGTAATGTTTATGAAACACTTAATTTAGATTGGAAAATCAATTTACTAAGGCTTCCATAACAATTCAACATACGTACTGTATTGACTGTACGCAACAAAATACTTAAGCTACAATACTACAATAACAAGCTACAATATTTTCTGCAAAATAAGAGTTAATGAAAACATAAATTTAATTGTGTCTACACTAATATTATAAAGAGGAAAACTTTGTTTGTTTGTTTGTTTGGTTGTAATGAATAGGCTTAAAAACTACTGTACCGTTTTTAAAAATTCTTTCACCATTCGAAAGCTACATTATCCACGAGTAACATAGGATATATTTTATCCCCGTACTCCCACGGGAACGGGAACTATGCGGGTGAAACCGCGGGACGTCCGCTAGTATTCTATAAAATTCTCTGCTCTTATTACGAGATATACTACATCGCCATGTACCATTGTGTAAACGCGATAGCAATGGCAACATACTCAATTTCCACACGTAATACGATAAGGGGGTATTGGAAGTGCTCATTAGCGGTGTTCAATAAGTACATACATGGCAGATCTCACAATGTGATACCATGTTTTTATCCCCTCGATAATGGACCGTATCAATGGGCTATTTTTATCTTTGACGTCAAAACAGGTTGGATACAAAGCTATGAGGAGCAATTACTAATTAGAGACAAAGGGACGGGTAGGATTTTTCCCTGGATTTCTTGCCTTCTTTACTGATGTAATATAATTTATTACTGATTCTGTGTCTCCAGCCTGTAAATGACTTATTCTGACAAGTTAGTAGTGCTATTAGTGAACAGGCCAAAAGTAAGCCTATCCTGGGTTATAATAGAGTCCTTATTAGTATCAAAAGTCATAAGTATGCCAGTAATTTTCAAGCGCGTTTTGTTGCGAATGATTTCACTTCTGGTGACGTCCGGCTAAAACCAAAAAACATGACCTCAAAAAACAGTTCGTAACACAAAAAAACTTTTTTGCAAAAAATAAAACCGACTTCACACAAAAAAGTGAAAAATAACTTTAGCTTCAGAAGTCGGTGACCTTTATTTGATTGATTTAGTTTTTTTGTCACCGACTTCTGAAGCTAAAGTTATTTTTCACTTTTTTGTGTGAAGTCGGTTTTATTTTTTGCAAAAAAGTTTTTATTTTTCACTTTTTAGTGGTTCACATATGCATACCCTTTCACAGCGTACCAGCGTGATTTTTTGTTATGAACTGGTGTAAACAATAGACAGACATGAGATTTCAGCAATCCCAGTAAGAGACACACATTTGCTACATTTAATGAGGAGTTCCGTTGCCTTTCTCCGAAGTTTTTTATCTAATCTTTACCAAATTTAAATGGGATCACTCCGAGAAAGTAGTATTTCTAAAACTACCCAAATCGCTTCTGGTGTGCCTATAAAATTTGAAAAGTTCTCTCTATTTCTCCAGGCTCCCATTATCAGGATCCTGACTTGATGATTATGGGACCTTCTGGGAAGTATACCCTTTCAAACAATTAAAAAACAAATTCGGTCCAGTCATCTTCGAGTAATCGGGGAACATTGAATTGAGAACCTTCTCCTTTTTGAAGTCGGTTAATAACGACGTTATGGTACGTGACCCAAATATCCGGATAGCCTTTAAAAGATTTGGCCGAGTATCGTTAATTTGCTTCTAAGAATTGAAGAACTCCGTTCCTTTGTCATGGATCCCATAATCAGAACCTAACCAAATTCTCATCAAACTACCCTTGAAGTACCCTTGCCAATAAAATAAAAAAAAACAATACATGTCAAGGTAATAGGCTTATCCCCAATAAATGGAACTTAATACACCTAACTGTCGAAATCTGGGAACATTGTACACATCTGCGTACCCCCTCAGAGCATACAGGCGTGATGTTACGTCATGATGCTGTATAAACAATAAACATTCAAGCGATTGCAGCAGTTACTGCAGATTTGCCGTGTATTTTTGAAGAGTTCCATTGTATATCTCCGAAGATCCGGATCAGATCTTCAGCAAATTAAAATATAACCACACGGGAAGCACCAGCTTTCAAATTAAAAAAGAATCATCAAACTCGGTTCACCCAGTCGAAAGTACTGAGGTAACAAACACTGTCGAAATCTGGGTGTACTGTACACATCTGCGTACCCCCTCAGAGCATACAGGCGTGATATTACGTCATGATGTTGTATAAACAATAAACCTACAAGCGATAACAGCAATCACTGCAGATTTGCCGTACATTTTTGAGGAGTTCCATTGTATATCTCCGAAGACCAGAATCAGATCTTCAGCAAATTAAAATGGGACCACATGGGAAGCACCAGCTTTCAAATAAAAAAAGAATCATCAAAATCGGTTCACTCAGTCGAAAGTTATGAGGTAACAAACACAAAAAAAAAAAAAAAAAAAAAAAAAAAAAACATACAGACGAATTGATAACCTCCTCTTTTTGGAAGTCGGTTAAAAACAGGAGTTTTGAGATATTCACATTCTAAAGTTTTTTTGTGTATTTACCGATGATTTGCGAAAACAAACTTTCGCTGACCTATGGTTATTTTTTTTTTAAATTACAGAGCAAGGATATTCAAAGTTTTTAGAGGATATATGAAAAGAACGAACACGTGGTAGATGTTGCGGACACACCCTGTCGAATAAATGACAAAGCCTTGATAATATAACAAAGACAGCAGACAAGTCTTTATGCCATGCTCAAGGATACTCATATACTACTTCTTATTATTTCCTTATTGTGCAAAACAGACCTAGCTAGAACATTAAAGAAAAGCTTATTAACTTATTACGTAGAAACTTCTCATAAATTATTACCCTGTTAAATTATTTGATCCCCACTCCATGCTCTTGCAGCAGCTTAAAATCTGTTTTGCAGACGAAGAAATGATTTTAACATTTTCAACATCAGCTTTTTGAAGAGCTTTAACGTAATATTCAGAAATCTTCACAAGTACATCAACATATGTAGTGTTGTTATGAGAGAAATGTAAGACGTTACTAATTACAAGTCAAGTATTATTGCGGTTAGATACGTTGATATGAGTCTCGTTAATTAGGAACTCTCGGGTTACCCTATCTTTGAGACTAACGTTACAATTTCATCTGGGTGAGTTTAATAGGTATGCAATACATGAGCGCACTTAATAACATATTATTATGTGTCAATTTTCTAGTATGTGTTTTGATTAAAACGTTGATTTTGTTTACTGTGAACTGCTTTAATGAGGATGGCAACTGTGGAACTAATGGCGCTAGCATAGTTTGTTCCAAGCATCGTCATTGGTAGAAAATCTGGTAATGTCATTTTATATTTCAAAATGGCTTGACCTCATTGGTCAGATTGGGAACAAGCTATGCTAGCGCCATCTGATTTTGGCTTTCACCGGCCAACCCCATTAGGAACTGCAATAATTAGAGTGTTTCATAACTGAGGGTTTCGATCTACTGCAATGTGAAAATGTTAATTTGATATTTGATTATTCGTTTCTTGTAAAGAGCTACACAATAAAAAGCAATCTTTGTACTACCGAGATCACTGATGGATGGATGTTGCATGAAGGTGCAAAGAGGCCGACAATCAGTGAACTCAGTAACTTAGTACTTTTACGTAGATATTCTTTCTATCTTTTTCTTATTGTTTGTTTTTCTCTTTGTTACAGGTAAGTTGTTTTTCGGAATAGCACTGTTGCTGCCAACTTGATCGTCACGGTATGATTGTATATCTGTTAATTTAATAAATGGTGTCTGCTTACAAACATTTTTTTGATTGTGGAATGTACAAGAAACATTTGAACAATTACTAGTGTAGTTTTTTTTTTCTCTGGAATCTTAGCAAGCAAACTAATAACTATTTGAAGTCGACTGATTCCAATTTCAAAAACCAAAAAAAACAGAAGAACACAACACAAACACACGTCGTCAAGTTAAACCAAGACACCAGAAACAATAGAGCCCCAATACTCCTCGGTCTACAAACGCATAAATAACAACATCCTATTCATCAGCATTGAATCGGCATCCCACACCCCACGGGAATAATTAATGAGCCCTTGATATGATTAAGCCACCACAATGCCGTGTCATCAACGTCATCACACCCACACATACACATCACACACCCACACTGTTGCAGATGATGATGTACGCGCGTGTCAGGTAATACGATTAGTGTGGCGTAATGTGACATAAATATGTCTTTGATTTATTCATGTCAAATATTTTGGTAATTAGCTTCTGACGTGGCTTGCTTTGGTTATTGGTATTAGGGTGAATGCTCAATGTTTAAACTAAACAGATTGTAACATTTATTTTCACCTTAGGTTTAGGTGAAGATATCTACCTGACCATAAGAACTGAAAATAAAACTTTTCATAATAAGCCTATTACATTACTGCTGCCTGTACTGTACAGACATAGCTCACCAAACGATTATAGATCCTGAATAATTGGCACGCCTATCCTGAACCTGAACCAAAATGCCTCATACCTACCTATTCAGGAGTTGAATATTGTACTGTAACTGAAGTTTGTGTAGCTAAGCACGCTAAGTATGTCTCAACGACTTAGTATAGACATAATTATGTCTGGTGAAGACTCACGTGGAGAGCCGACCCCAAATAGTTATAGGGATTGAGATAAAGAAAGGGTGGAATTATATTTTACTTTTCATAACTGCCTATGTGAAAAATAAAATATTTAAATTTTGCCAGGCAGACTAAGAGATCAAGTGGAAATTACGGTTTTCTTCCTACTACTCCGCTATACTTTCTGATTAATTTCGTTGCGGGATCCAAGACAGAAAAAAATATTTCTCTGAGACTTCGTCGAGCTACATTGTCTCGGCGCTTTTCTTGTGGTCGCCACTGTTCTTCTTTCAGGAGTTACAGTGGTTTGGGGATAGTGTGGCGGGCTTGTCCCAAGACTAAGAGATCATTTATTCTTTTCTTAAGCGTAGTTGAAATACACACCTAGTATATTACTGAACTCTTCTCAGTATCATTTTTCTTGTCATTTCTTAACCATGTTACCTTCTTAAAGAACTATCTGAAATATACCTAGCGTTTCCAATCAAAAATATTGACTTTGAATACCCTCGTGCCGTAATTGACTGACATCCAAATAGCCGTAGGTGCCTCAAAAGCTTCAATCAACGGGGCTTCGTAGCAGAACCTCAATATTCCGGTCCACTTTCTCGAAACAAACACGCCTATACTAACAAGACTGCATTGTGCTGTATCTATAGTCATGTCAGTAAAGCCTCTAGGCTTGGTTGGCTGTACACTAAAATTGTAATACACAATCGGTATTGAGTTTATTTAATGCCAAAATTATTCCAAGATGTCAAAGAAGTTTTTACACAGCAATCATATTTAGCCGTTTCATCTTTAACAGTTTATTCACCGATTCTTTGGTCTTCCCCTAACTTATAGCCGTCATTCATGGCCAAAACTTTCCTCACGTCATTGTATCCATTCCTCAGATTTACACGTTCAATATTCCTTCCATGCAATATACATGATCGCATTGTTTTTGTATTTATATGGTTAGAAAAAAAAAGTAGGATAGCCATAAAGAACATCATCCTACTTTTTGCTTACCTTTCAGTTACAAAAATCCTTTGAGTCAAAGTATGCATCAAAAAACGTTTTCCAGTTACAATCCCAACAAACATACCTACACAAGACTACAACCGTATCTATAGTCCCGTTTCACGTATAGACAGTAGACACTGGCCGGCTATAGGCACAAATAGACATAATCGGAATTAGTGTGGCTGGCGAAGCGTGAAGTACAATATGAATGACCTTTGTCAATGGCGCTGACGCACAGTGGGCTGAAACGGACCGGTAGAAGACTTAGCGTTTAAAAAAAAAAAGTTTATTTTTCTGAAACTTTAAATAGTGCGTTGGATTTATGTATTGATTATAAGTAATTATTTATATGAGGGCGTTTAGATAACTTGAGTATTTTCGGAGTTAGTAATAACCAAAGTTATTTTTGAATGAAGCAAAACAAAAAAACTTGAAAATCTAGAAATTCTCAAATTTTCTCAAAGAATTGACTTTACGTATGTATAGTACGTATTTTTGTCCTATTTTAACACCTATTCTCGGGATGCGATTTTCTGCGATTGGTCACAATTTCAAATTTCGTTCTCTATTCCACACCACCATAGAGGTTAAGAACCAGGCGCGTTTTTTTTTATGTAGTGGTCTCCCCGTTAGGCCTAATCCACTAAGGACTAATAAAAAAATATATATATCACAATCAGGTACTGGTCACTGCACTTTTTTAATTTAATCACTATCAAGAGTATCCGTATTAACAAATGCAAAATTTTCGGATTCGTCATCATCAAATGTTTCCGTTTGTTCAATTATTAATAAACCTTGTGCCTCTTCTGACAAAGTTTTATGTTTTCTGCGAAGTTTGTGGCGTTTCGCTGAGATGAGTGGATCAGAGCTGGTCAACAAATTATTTAAAATGTCTTCATTTGTAGTTTTTCTACTGCATTTCCTGGAATGGTGTTGGCGGTACCTACGAAAGTCTTTATTTCTAGCTTCAGCAGCTTCTTCAGATAGCTGCCCAATTGGTATTAGACCAAAACTTTTAATAATAGCTGCACCATGCACAAGAACTTTATGAACACTTGAAGGCATATAATACCAGCCATATAATTCCAAATACAGTCGCATGGTCACTTGAGCAAATTCGTGAAATTTCACTGTGTCAATGTGGTAACCTGATGAAATTGCCTCTAAAATGGTTGCAAACCGCCTAATTAAGTCTTCACTAACACCAGTTATCTCAGCAGTCACGTTTGGGTTTGCAAAAAATCTTCTAGCAGTATTTCCGTCATTCGTGGAGCCGTGCCCTTGTTTGACAACATCTATCAGAAGTCCCATTCTATTTTTAAAAGCATCTTGTATATTTTTCTTCCTACTTTCCATAATGCACTTGTTGTCTCCCTTTACTGTCCATGTCTTTATCGTTAATCTGTAAGCTATATGCAGAATGCATTCCATCATTCGTATCCAGATATGCAATGATGACAATCCGTATTTACAGAGATCTGGATCAGTCGATTTTGATGCAATTAAGGGCAAATTATTCATCTCAGTTGGAGTGGCTTTACAAATGTCGCATCTCTGAGATGAAGTATCACATAAAATTGATGTTGCTTTTCCGTCTATCATTGTCATTAATAAAGAGTGTGAAATCTTTACTTCTCCAACTTCTGTTTTCACTAAATTAATAATCTCTTCCTCAATAGCACTTTTTTCACGCAAAATTGTTATTTTATTTTCTTTCACAAATTCGAAAAAGATTGGACGACACCAGTATGATGAATTTGGTGAATCGTTTTTCCAGATAACTTGTTCGCCGCACATTAATTTTATTGGCACTAAACTTCCCATAAATATGCTAGAATCGTCCAGTTCAATTTCTTGTTCATCGTTTGTTTGCACTTTTTGTTTGTAATTGGCTTGATTTGAAGCACCGTCAAATCCCCACTTACTGATTAGTGTAAATTCTTTACAACCACTATCTATGACGAGTGACGTCATTATTCTTCTTGTCGTTATATCCAATAGAGCTTGTAACTTTATTTTGGCTGAGGTGTCCGTCACTGTAATAGCATCTTTTGGTGGATAGCATTCCTGTTTCGCATGTTGCACTTGATAATAAGATGGAAATATATTACCGTCATTCTCGTTAACACTTTTTCTTAAAGTATTGTAGTTTTCTGCTTGTCTTTTTTTCTGTTTAGGTGCTAATTCACAAAACGGTTTTCTAGGGCTTTTCTCGGTGGAGACACCGACAGAAACTTTTGATGGTGATACATACTGAGTTGATGTACTCGGTGCTGGTTGATCTTCATTACTGGTTATTAAACACTTAATAAAGTCTGGCCACATTATGGTTTCTTGTAACC
Organism: Xestia ashworthii; assembly: GCA_950022955.1. Taxonomy (NCBI): domain Eukaryota; kingdom Metazoa; phylum Arthropoda; class Insecta; order Lepidoptera; family Noctuidae; genus Xestia; species Xestia ashworthii. Next base: position 22,105,490 of record OX465558.1, on the reverse strand, counting down.
ATTCGCTATTTTTAGTTCTGAATATAGTTTCTTTACGATGAGCGTTTTCCCACCTTCTATTTAAATTAGGTATAACAAAATTTTGCACAAAATAACTTTAAGGTCTTTTCATGTTGATCACTTAATTCGACTAAAAATTTAGACCTTATCTCACTACACAAACTGTCATTATTTTTAATACTGCCACTGTTTTTTAAAATAATAAAAAGGTCAAGGTTGGTCACTAAATCTTCAAACATTTTCACAAACACAAAATAACTCACACTCACTTCACTTATTCGTTTATGTAATAAAAATGTGAGGGTAGTGCGTCTATTATGGTGAGTAATAGAACACTGAAGTACGTTTGAATGCAACAGTAAATTTTGTGCCCTATTATCGTTGCACCAATCAGGTAACGACACGTGTCATTACTTGAAGTTGCGGTCGCGCATTCCTATCTCTTGATTCCCGGAAATAAGTGTCAAAACAAATTACGTCATAGCTACCTGTATTACCTATGGTGGTGGAAAATGTCGAACAATTTTTTTTTATTTAAATTACTAAGTAAGTATTGAAGTACTTCAGGCCGTTTAGTGTACATTATTTTCAATTTCAAATTAATTGGAATAAATTGCTAAACTAAAATTTCATGACTCTTCATACAAATTTGAAATGGCTATATCTCCGAAAGTACGAGTCCAATTAAAAAAAGTTAAAGAGTAAAAACTTTTTAAATTTATGTCTAGATACTAAAAAAATACATTTTAGTTCTTAAGACCCAACTTTGTAATCCCAGCCCACTGTGTGACGCCCCGCTACCAGATCCCGAATTATTTAACCCGAAAGCTGTTTATATGTAGTGTACGATGTTAGGGAATAGGATCAAAGGGTTTTTGGAAAATTATCTGAGTTGCTGTGAAATGCAAAAGTAGTAGTTGATCTAAGTCAAAGAAAGAAGATAGTTTTTTTTGGGCCCACCAGGTCATTGCATTTATTATTCATAATAACACCAAAAAAAGTAACCATTTTACTATGGTAGTAAACGAAATATTACGTAGAATTGAAAACGAAATCTTAAAATCATAATAAATAAGCTATGTTATGATATTTTATTGCGAGTCAAATCATTCCTGTTTTGGTCAATGTCATTTGACAGCAAATACTTACGTGAATAGGGGCGTTTTTTTTCTGTTTACTAAAAAAAGTACGGTACCTACCCGTTGGTAATCATATTAGCTATAATTATTATAGAATCAGAAAGAATATAAAAAAAAATATTATTAAACTGTGAGCATTTTTAATGCTATTTTTAAAGGTTTACACTAAAATCGCATAGATGGTTTAAACAATCAACGTGGCACGGAACGTTATGAACCCACTTTTTTAGTGATTGACAGACAACTTCATTATTTTGACATTTACTTTTTCTGTTAATTTTGATTTTCGTAAGTGTGTTTGCAGATTTTTCGCATTAATTCCATTTAGACAATGCTTAGCTAATTTAACCACTGGAATCTAGAGGTTATAAGGAACAAATCAATGTAAGTTTCATGATTATATTATGCTATAATTTATGTGGGTGGCCTAGTCCCCGAACAAGAAAAATTGTCTCCTTTAAAAGATTTATATGCAGAGCGAACATCTAATTTTTCGAACGTAGTTAGATTACGAACATTTTCGATTTGACACATGAATGTTACCTGGCGCTAGACAAAGCAACTTATTACTAAGTAGTATCCAGTATTGAACTTCGGTTTTCTTCATCTTGTCCCTTCTATCGCTCGTAAATATTTAAATGTATTTGGTTTAATTTTTACATTAAATAAATGAGTTCAGGCTGTGTCTTTCAAGATTTCTCTACTTATGCATAGAAGCTTATTTTTTAATAAGTTTGATCTATACTATACTAATATTATAAAAAGGAAAGATTTGATTTTCTGTGTGTTTGTTACAACTTAACTCAAAAACTACCCGACCGATTTTAAAACTTCTTCCACCATTATAAAGCTACATCTTTACTGTGTAAGTTAGTTATAATTTATATCGATATCATACAAATAAGCAGAGCTATCACAATTTTTGCGGACGACGTCGCGGGAGAAGTGCTAGTATTAAGATGCCTGCGGAGCATGCGTATTTCATACAAACGTAATACCAAAATTATTTGTAAATTAAACATATTCATAAGGTAGTGTGTATTTATTTCGATTGAATTACAGAATATCTAGGTTCCCAAAATAAGTTCTCTATGGAAATTTTAAATTCCTCTCAAAAAACATATTTGGGAACATAGACATACGCATGCTCCGCCGGCCCCTTAAATATGAATAAAATAAGGCCGTTTAAAAGTTTTTAAAGATCAATTCTGTTCACCGTGTCGTTGTCGTCACGTAGTCGTCGACAACAAATGTCTCACTCCCTCCCAGAGCGGACATCCGACTGTCTTTTGTCCGAACATTCGACTGTATAGTTAATTAAAACGAATATTGTTCGCGAAATATTGTGCTACAATTCAGGTTTTGTAGTGTTTTCAAGAGATACTCTAATAAATACAGCTTATTTTAATAAAGGGGTATTCAATAGAAGCAAGAATATACGTAAAATAACATCATACCAGTAATACTCGAAGGGTGAGGCAGAAGTGTACCTATTAACAGTACACCTACATTTCGCAAGAATTTGCTCAGGTGTTTTAGTAGCAAGTACATAAAATAGCATCATAACTATTTATCCATAACGGTTTAGCAGTATATAATAAGGGGTACGTTGTACGTTAATATAAATGTTTTTTCAAACGCCAATGTCGTTTAATTTCTTTTTTTAATCGTCGATCTTAAGAGTACAAACATAAAATCGAATGTGTGAATGGCCGTGAGCATTAATTTATTTTCACAAAATAAAGACCTAAGTAGATACTTGTATTATTTTATATGCATATCATACAGGTTTGTATTCGCTGCCCATCCCATTTCAAAGTCCTGTTACACCAAAATCGTAATTATTCAACGATCTAAAATAAAATAAAAGAACCTACAAACATTGTTTACCAAAGCTTTCTTCTCCAATACCTTACATACAGATAGAGAGGTTTAATATAGCGAGACGGAACCCTCGCGGGAGGTCTAGTACCCAATAATCCTCATATTATTCGAAATATTTTACAATAAGGCTCCCACTTGAGACAGCGCGATTGAATATTTCACAAATCAACTTACAAAGGAAATCGTGTGGAAATAAAAATGTGTGTTGCTTGATTGAATTTGTGTGCAGCGGATTGACAAATTGGTGGTTGATTTGATGTACAGTAATTCTGAACAAATAGGTCAGGATATTCTATCGTTTGAGGTTTTGTGGGAAGGAATAAAAAACGTTGGAGCAGATTTTTGTTGGAGCGCGCCGATGATATTTTCGGAAACAGTCCTCATTCAGAAAGTGTTTAGGTTTCATTTTGGTGTGTTGAATAAATAGAAGTTTAGTTAGGACTTCTGTATGCTTGTGATAAGAGTCGGGTTATCTCAAAAGCATTGCTCTTCTTTTAAACTCTGCCAGAGTCAGGTAAAAATGGATCGTTTTCAAATCAAATCACAAAATTTTCTCTTGGGTCATAGGTTTTGCTAACTTGCTTCCCAGTTAGACAATCTAGCTAAGTATTTTACGTACTAACACACAGTCTTATAACCTACATCTAAAATACAACCTTCTACAGCAACGCATTTTCACCTGGAAGATTCAACTCTAATAGTTGACAACCCAATTGTTTTGCTCCAAATATTCCAGCAACAAATTGCATCGCAAGATTGAATACACCCTTAGCTTGTTATATTGCAGTTTGCCGGGCCGGTAGTCTGAAACAATAGTCTGTAGCTATCCGAGAGTATCTCTGGAGATCTCAATCCTCACCTAGGTATATTGATTGCCTGCTCCATCAAGCATATCTTCTGAAGCTCGCAAAGCCTTGTTTGGGACGCATCAATCAATATACTAACAGTGATTGTTACAAGATCGTTTTGAGATACCTTCGATTTTGGTTGCCAGACACCAAGTTTACTGCCATCAAAAGACATAAGAATATGTTGTCGTGTATTGAGTTTTATTAATAATGTCTCTCCGTTTCAAGGCTGATGCTATATAGGGTGTAAAACACCTCTTAACGCAGCCGAAAGGCACTTGTTCTCCCCATCATTGCGATATTTTTTTTTGTTCTACACGATACCTGGGAACCTTCTAGTTACGGAGATATTGGGGGTCAAAGTTACAACTTTTTGACAAGTTTTTTTTAAATGCAAGTTTTTATTGCAAGATTTTTACTTTAAATACCTCCACGAACCCCGTACTATTCAATCCATCCATCAGCACAATGTTTTGAGTGCGTTACATTGAGTTATACCCCAAAACGTGATTTTTGACCCCCAAAAAAAAGTCGTTTCCCAGTAATATTTTTTGCGTAAAGTTACTTAGTTTGATGTACTTAATGCTTGGTTGACGGCTTTGTGATGAGGTGGTTTACACCCTGTATATCTAGCAAGTAATGTTCAAGGTAAAATAATCTTCCGACGGTCAAAGTAACTTTTTATCGATTATGTAGAAAGTCGTTGTTAAAATACAAAACGCTTTGAAATCAATTGTCACTAGTCTCCCTACACTTTGGTCAAATTGAATTGCCCTTTGTCTGACAGAAAAACGTAATATTATTGAGCTCAAATCCAAGAATGTTAAATAATTCTCTATCGTTATAAAAGTACGAAATATTACTAAATCTTAAAACTAATTGTGCATATTTGTAAAGTGGTTCTCATCCCTTACATTGCGAATCCACTGAGGCGTGGTATTAAATAAGAAAAAAGCATCTGTTAGAACGTTGCAAGCGAAACTCAAGCTTCATAATAAAAACTGCAACCCCATAGCTTTTCCCCAACAAATGGCTTGCATGTGATCTCTTTGTGTGGTGTAAGTCACAAGCGGTTTAAAATTAGATCATCATTATCTATTTCTTATAATAATTTATTTGGGATCAGCGAAGCATTTATCTTAGTCTTCTACATTTCCCTGTTAGTCGGCTTAAGATTGCAGTTTTGGTGTTTTTAAAATATTATTTAATCTAAGTTTTATTCATACGGTTACTACAAATCTAAAAAGCCGAGACTTAGACTGGAGATTTTTTTTTGTTCTTCACCTCCTTTCATGTCTATAATACTTGCCTTTTTGTAGAAGCCTAGATTCCTCCAGACAAACTGCACTTTGGCAGAGCTTATCACTTTTTCCCGGGTTTTAATGAAACCGATACAGACAGATTGCGGCTTCGGATATCGGAAACTGCAAAACTTGTTTGTACCAGTTTAACTATTCCTTCATTCGGGTCAACGTATAAGACGAGCATATACCAGACGAAGCATGTTTACTTTCTGTGGACAAAATGTTTTCGGTGATTTAATCGCTTTACCATTTGCCGCTCCTCTTATGCTCTGCACCAGTCATGCAACGTTTATGTAAAAGAATGTCGCGGTAGATTGCACTTCTTGTGTCATAGTACCCAGGCAAAGCGCCAAACCACGTTCGTTATGTGTCTTCATCTGGCGTCTGCGCAGGATTGTTTAAAGCCATCGTCTTTTATTGGTGCTTACGTTGTTTTTGATACGTCCGGTAGCTTGCTTTTAGGAGTTTGTTAATTGGAGAGATATAACTGACTCATCCTTTGGTATGTTGTTAATATGGAGCTATACAGATAGTGTTGCTTTTATGGTTACTTGTACAACCTCTATAACTTAAAGTTTGGACCTAGTTCATACATAATTGACTAGACGAGCAATGAAAACCACGTGGAGTAATATTATGTTAAAGAATTCCGAAAATTATCATCATTTTCTGTATTGAAAACCCATTAAAACGATACCAGACTTGTCTATAACACATTCGACAGCAAAAAGTCAAATATTTTCCAGATCTCCCAATAAAATTCTGTCTAAAAAAAATCCACAGACATCTTAACTTTAATCGCATTTAAAAGCAAATCTCTGGGCCAATAGACAAACGATATCATATAACGCAGTCGAGAGATATCATATAAATGTTGAGTATAACTTGAGCACCTATAAGTTGAGTAGGCATAAGTTGAATTTTAATTTAGGTTGAACGAGAGTTTGAGAGGCATCGGGTTCTCCTTACTTTTGAAATTAAATTTAGTTATGTTTGTAATGTGACTCTGTTTGGCTTGCTGTGTTTTCTGTTTTGAATTAGTTTTTAACCTCCGACTCAAAAACGACGGTGTGTTATAAGTTTGACGTGTCTGTGCGTGTGTCTGTCTGTGGCATCATCGCTGCCGAACGGATGAAACGATTTAGTTTTTGTTGTTTTTTAGGGTTCCGTACCTCAAAAGGTAAAAACGGAACCCTTATAGGATCACTTTGTTGTCCGTCTGTCTGTCTGTCTGTCTGTCTGTCTGTCAAGACCTTTTTTCTCAGGAACGCGTGGAGGTATCAAGCTGAAATTCATATCAAATACTCAAGTCTATGGTCTCTTGGAGCTGTGAAAAAATCAAACTTCTAAGTCAACGCGATCAAAAGATACTCCCGTTTATGCCGCAAATTTTCGACACTCGCAAGGGAATCAAAACCTACAGGGTACTTCCCGTGAACTCAGAATCTTGAAATTTGGTACGAAGCAACGTCTTATAACACAGATAAAGGAAAAATTGCGAAAAGCATAAATTTTTAGTTACATCATATAATAAAAATATTTTTAATAATTTTAAACTTATTACCCCTTTACTCATGAACGCGTAGTGGTATTATATTGAAATTCTTAACAAATACTCAAGTCTATAATATCTTTAAGCTGTAACAAAATCAAACTTCTACGTCAACGCAATCAAAAGATACAGCAATTAAAGCCGCATATTTTGAAACTCGCAACTACTCGCAAGGGAATCAAAACCTAAAGGATACTTCCAGACGACCTGGAATCTTGAAATTTGGCATGAAGCAACGTTATAAAGTACACATATAGGAAAAATTCCGAAAATCTTAAATTACCATAACTTTTACTTATATACCTACAGGTTTGTACGGAACCCTCGGTGCGCGAGTCTGACTCGCACTTGGCCGGTTTTTTCGGGAGTGTTCTTATTTTTGATGAAAATCGGTTCAAGATGGCCGCCGCCACAAAATGGCGGATTACATATTTTTCACAACTCCCTCAATACGAGTATCAAATGAAAGGGCTTGACTAGTAGAAAAATGAATACTATATTCAAAGGGAATAAGGAATAATAGCAAATGAAATGAGATGAGGAAAGTGGAGTGATGACTGGTTCCTAGGAATTGACGAGTTATTGAGTTGGTTGTTTTAAAAAAAATATTATTTTATTTTATTTTTTGTTTTCTATGACGTTTGTGCATGATAAGTTGATGTTCGGATTTCAAGAAGTATGATGGCTTAGTTCCACTACAACTACAGAACTATAGAACAGAGTTAGTAGAACTACGGAGGTGTATGACAATGAATATTGTTCGGAGAAAGTTTGTTTTCATTCAAATAGGTAGGCAGGCTATATCTGTAGGTTCATATTCTACACGCAGTAAATTATAAAGGCCATTAATAATTTCATCTTAATTATAGGCTAAGCCTTTGGGATTCAAGAAGTTTTTTTTTTTATGGCAAGCAAAGCTAAATGTTTTGAAATCTTCCCAAAATCTCATTTAACGTTTCAAAGTAACAATTTAGTAGGTAAACTCAGACCCCCAAAATATACCAAAAAGTGAACTAGATGTTTACGCCAATATATAAACGCAAAAGAATATACCACAGTAAACTGAAAGCATCCCAGTATTTATTAAATATGAATCCGATAATAGGATCTTAAGAGGGTGAACAAGCCTCGTTACGAGCCAAGCGAAAATCTTTAGAGGGACGAGTGAGCTTAATAATTAATAATGGTAATTGCATTTAGGGAAGTTATGTAGAACGATGTACGGGGACTGGGAGATGTAGATAGGGAAGAAAATTGCATGGGAAGTGATAGGGCAAACCATTTGACTTTATTAGATGGTAAAGTATTTTTTTTTTGTAAATGTTTACGGACGCATAACGAGTGTGGAACCCCAATACAGGATATGCTACACCATGTGTCCTGCCCGTCGGTCAAAACTAATTGCACTCTCAGTACAATCCATGCCTCGAAAGATGAGACCTGTCACACCACTTGAAACGAGTGAAACTTTGTGAAATCTTGATTATGCCTCGAGGTAAAACATTAAGAAGGTGGTTTACGACGTGTACACCTATATGTCATAAGAAGTATTTTGTTACACAATTAACTCGTATACAAGTAGTGACAGGTCTCTTCTTTCGTGGCACGGACTGTACTTGTATTTATAAGGCAAATAATAGAACTGTCCAGGTTGCTAAGTACTGGTCGCACAAAGTCTGAGTCATCGATTCGAGATGAAAACGAATATTCACGGTGATTACTACTGCAATAGAAAACTGTGGAAGAAGACATGCTGCGTCAATCCCTAACACATTTAGCTAAGGAGCTAAACATATGAGAATAATGATTACTTTAATAGATTGGTACGAGTTTGTCTTAGAAACGCCAGAAAGAAAGAGATGATTATTTCAAACAACCCGAAGAAAATTATTGTATTGTATTATTGTATTAGTGTATACTTCTTTTAAAAACAGCGGCAGAAATGTTCAAATTCCAAACCACCGATAACATTTTAATAGTCTATACCGACGGGTTGCCGACGGCCTCTGAAATTACTAGCATGCGCAGATCAACCAAATTTTATAACAGCTACAACCAGATTGAAGATATAAGACAATGCCAACTATTCGGCAGAACCGCCCAGCCGTCGGCAAGTGAAAATTTTCCGCAATATCAACAAGTGTAGGATACATGAAACATACAGAAGTATTGCGGAACGTAACCCGTAGGTATATACCCACACATTTACACACACGAGACGTAGTGTAGAATCTGTGTCAGTGTGAGTTTGACACCGTTTCGCTTGACCAATAGCTTTCAAGATATACATGTGTGAGTGTCTTGGAACCGTTATCGAGACTAGGCCTTCTTACTTTTCTTATAGCGTGAAGCGTAGGCGTAAAGATGCAACGAGATGGCTGGCATCCTGCCACGCCACGCCTAGTCCTCACCATTGGTTAATATAGTTAACCAATTGACAAGCACTTGGATGCTATTGGTTGATACATGCAGGTCACCTGTGCGAAATTAGGTCACTGGGTGGCGGGAGGTTCGAAAAATTGTTTGCGATATGCCGGGGGTCAGTAGCGGTACAGCTATGCCGAATATGTTGGTTTTTGCATTTTGTTGGTTTGGTTGCTGTTTTTACGCATTTTTGCTGCATGAAATTGCGCAAAAATGTGGGCGATGTCACCTTCAAGTACAGAAAAAAATTATGATCAAATGTCATTACGACGTAGACCAAAGTCAACTCTGTCACCATAGTTACTTCTATCTGCCATCTTATCCCCAGAACGTATTTCCGCAATGCTATAATGACCTGAGAGGCACATTGTCATTTTGAATCAGGAAATATCCTTTAAACGTGGATTCACCATTTTGCAGCAATAATCGTGAACAAAATATTACGTAAATCAATACTGAACTCATAATTTGCCTAGCCTTTTCCCAACTATGTAAGGGTCGGCTTCCAGTCGAACTGAATGCAGCTGAATACCAGTATTTTACATGGAGCGACAGCCTACTCACACACACACACACACGCCAGTTAGTACTGGGTTATACGAAGACTGGACTGTACTTAACTGAAAGTAAAATACAAATCAAACGAGAGACTTTTAAAAAAAAATACTCATATAATGTTAGAAAAAATAGATTACCTTCAATAAATCTTAAACCACAGCAGTTCTAGCAAAATAACAAGCAGCATATAGTCGAAAGTCGATTTTACAGCGCATCGATTGCCGCTTGCACTGAAAGCCGACGGCACATGACGGGCACGTCATATGCATCGACGAACTAGGATTAAGCGATGGCTTACACTTTGTAAGCTTGATAAACCAGTACATACTCGTTGTAGATTTGTCAGCAGTACATTGTTTCTTACAAAATAATATACACGTTGAAAGTGGCCATCTAAGCACAAAAATTTAAGGATTTATTCAGTACATTGTTAAAAAAACATAAAAGGGTTGTTTATTAACAATCAATATACGGTCAAGGCTGATTTTCAGGATCGGACTTCAAAATATCGGGACATGTTTTCAAGACTTCAAATTGACATTGATTTATGATACTTATGGTTATCAATAAACGGTATGTAATGATTAATTAGTCATTCACGGACCATTATAGTCAAGCGTGATCGACCCGAGCGGCAGTTATTATTTCTACGAGCCACCAGTACAACCTTCAAATTCACCATACATTTTTTAATAATAATAATAAGTTTGACATAACTTAACTCTGCGTTTATTGTTATGGGGTTACAGTTTGTACTATGAAAAGTAGTTAATTTCCAAAAGCTTCCAACACCAAAATCGATATCTATCCTACCATCCAACGTTATAATCGAAACTGTACCACCAAGGACACCTGAATCCCTTCATCTCCGAATCGATTAATGCATTCGAAGCGTCACAGTATTGTATGAACGTTGAAAGCCCGGTAATCCGCCGTGTCCTACGGAATGGCCCAGTGACCTAATTCCGGCCTGACCTGAACGAGATAACAACTGTTATCAGTTGTTGTTTGTACCTAGGTATTAGGTGGTGAAGTATGAAGTTATTGGCGTTGGATTTTATGAGTTTTTGATGTGGGGAAGAGTTTTGCTTGGATTTTAAATGTTTTTCGGACCACCTGCTCGAAAATGTCAAATTATAGGTCAAGCAACCTTAACCTAAAGTGAGTCATTAGTGGCCGGGGGTACAGCCGGTCAATAATGTTGTAATGGATTTCATTATGACCCACTGGTCAATAATGTGATTTGAATTTGGAATCTCACATGCTCAGCTAAATTGGCAGTATAGTACTAACAAACACCCTTTGGTGCCAGAAAGAGGAAAGCTATTCTCGATACCCTTACTACGCGTGGATGATATTCTCAATTTCCTACAAAATCATAACGACTGCTTCTTCATATCGTTGCCATGTTTTCGAAGACATAATATTATAAATACGTTATTCTTACTGTTTGTTTATTTAATAAATATTTTGTTTTTCGTACTTTTCTCACAGTAGGTGTAAAAAGTAGAGTATCCTCCACTGGGCTAAAGGTGTCTTTGCCTTGGGCTAGCTTGTATCCCTCGCTGCATTCAGGATTCTTGTATTAACTCCGAAGTGTGAGGAATGATATGAAAGGGAAAGGAGTAAATGATAGCGTATCGGTTGACAGGGGAGAACGGAAGAAAAAAACGTGTTGCGTAGACTCTTAAGTATCATGAGACAAGGACAGGAAAATGAAGATGATACAATTTTAAATATTTTCTCGTCAAAGTCGAGGTTACAAAAAATGAAACATGTAAGAAATTGTTAAGAGTAAGTCACAAATCAAACGACTTGCGGAGCGACGGTTTTCACGTGAAGGACACAAGTAAAGTGTGCGCTTTTAGATTAGCACAACTTATGTCCCCGGTTGCATCGCTTGAGGCTGTGTACGAGACGTTTTATTTAACAAATAACATTAATTGAAAAATTAAAAAAAACCCCGGTACATAGGGTCATAATTTTTTTAACGAAGTTCCGTAACACGGCTTACAGGTGTCAAGCCCTTTTATTTGATACCCATATTGAGGAAGTTGCCGCCACCACAAAATGTATTTCACCATTTTGTGGTGGCGGCCATCTTGGATTTGAAATTTATTTTGTGCATAGTATTTTACTAGTCAAGCCCTTGCATTTGATATTTATATTGGGGGAGTTGTTGAATAAATATGTAATCGGCCATTTTGTGGCGGCGGCCATCTTGGACTGATTTTTATAAAACATAGCTAAGAACACTCCAGACTAAAATACTTTAAAAAAAAAAAACAATATCAAAATCGATTCATCCGTTCGGCTGCTACGATGCCACAGACAGACACACACACACAAAGACACGTCAAACTTATAGCACCCCGTCGTTTTATCGTTGGGGGTTAAAAAAGAAAAGCTCAATTATCAGATATCTTTAGCAAGATCAGGTGAGCGCAAACGAAACAGACTGATACACTGCTATGGGTTAATTCATTTCCAGTTTGTTTTCCAAACAAGAACAATTAATAGCGAAGCTCGAAATAAACATCTTAAAATACAAGACTCAAATCTTTCCAATAATAAAACAATTTCCAAACGACTTCAACGAAATCACAGACGCTAATAATTCAAAGGCGAATACTCAAATATCGCTATCATGACAATCGACTACCTGTGTATGGAGTAAGTCTGTGTATTGATCGGGTACTAATTGGAATCTGAACCAATTATCTCCCTCTTGTATTGTTGGTAGCGTTAAAGACCTTGCAGCAGTGTGCACTATGTCTTGGAAGATTTACAGATTTAGATGCACTATGTGTCAGCCATTGCATACTATGATATCTTTGATCACGACTCGAAAAGGGTTTGGAAAGACAGTGGTTTATAAAACTTAGTATGAATGTAATCTCTCTCTGTTTATTCGATGTAAATAAATTGTATTTAAACGTCTTGTTCAAAGTGATATAAACATTTTACTTTTTGCCAATGACGTTTGACGGAGAAACGATCTTTGTACAGTTTTAAGGCGCCTATACGAGCTAAATTAGCAACTCTATTTGTGGTGGTTCAAACTTCGTTTGAAATGCTGTTAGAATAAAGTTCTAATCAGCTTGCACTACAAAGTGGTTGTTACGTCAGCCACTGCGGGCCAAATAGCGCGAAATGAGTGGTTTCGATCGATTTACAAAAAAACTATTGATTGGATTAAAAAACTAAAACAGTATCATGCTAATATATTGCTTGTAGAATTATTTGCCAAAAAATCAGAATGATCGCATGCATATTAGTACGTTTTCTATTGTTTGAAAGATATTTTTAGAGGTAAGTTCGTGATTTCTTTTTATCGAGCCAAATTAATTGTATTATGTTTTCAAAACAGTATCATGCTAGCATATATCCTGAAGAAAATCATATATTTTTCTGGTCTTATTTATAGCAGTGAATCATATACTTTTAGTAATTATAAAACTCGCGTTTAGCTCGTGTAGTCGCCTTAAAGGAATATTTAGAAAACTTTCATAATCTTGGATAAGGTTGGATTGATAAAGGTCTAATGGATTAACTACTCGTAAATTGTAATATAGTTATGTTTTATTTTTAAAAGAAATTCTGTTCCTTTAATATGTTATGAAATGCCACTTTTTCTCCAATGTTTTAAGAATAGCACAAATACATTGAGATACGGCTAGGCGATGAAAAAAAAAAGCAAAAGAATAAATGATTTGATTTGATTTTTTTTGATTTGATTTGCGAATGATGACGATGACGACGATGATGATAAAAGTAATATGAAAACTTCACGCATGTCATGTAAAAGATGTATAAACTTAACAAAAGAAAACAAGATACTTATAGAAACATGCAGTAAACTTTGCGATGCATATTCATTTCTGTACAAAAATCAACTACTTCTCATCATAGATAGTGCACCGTCTTACACGTCAGATATTCTGAGAACTTATAACGATGTGGACGCGACGGTGCGTCGATGTGTGTCGCACAAGCAAGCACAGCGAAGCATTTAGACGTAGTTAGTGTGTGCATTCATGTAGAAGTCGACGGCTTGTTATCTACCTGCCTTACTACATGTTCTAGAATGGAAGTCGATGAGAATGGAAGTCTGAAGAATGTGATTTAGACATTGGTGTATTTTATCTGAATGTAGACTAATTAGTGAATTGCACCTTGGATTGGGTCGGCGTTTTTATCATGTTTCTTTTCGATAATCACCGCCAGATAAATCAAATTATTGCGAAGTTTTGGTTCGGAAAGCATTTAAATTTGGCAAGCTAGAGATACAAAGAAGAAAAAAGAAATGATGAGTGACGGAAACAATTCAATTTTAAGCCATAAACATTCCATAGAGAGTTCAATACGTCTCGTGTAAAGAAACCTCAAGACTTTACACTTTACTAGGATACACATATAAATACTTCTTATTCGATAAGGTTACAACACAAATCATTTGTTTTTCTTTATTGTCCCACTGTTGGTGAATGGCTCCCACAGCATTCCACTGATTTCTACGTGCCAATCTCTCACAAACGCCTCTAAATCTTCACGCCAGCATTATTTATTAAGCAGACACGACACCCGGTAAAATAACTAACTACTGTTTTGTATATATTTTATATTTCAAATCACATTTCAATAAAATGATAGCTAGCAAACTGCAGGTTAAAACTATTTATTGCCATTGCTTCATTATTTGCTCCAACCCAATGAGCCAAATAACAGTCCTAGATATCAGTAGCTAACGATGGAATCTATCTGTAAACTCGACTGAAGGTAACTGAAAACTCTAACCTTTTGTTGACATTCCAGTAATTGTTCACTCTCAGCGATTGAATTTATTCGCCTGTGTGTTGAATGTTGTTGTGAAACCTGAGTTGTTGTTTTAAAATGGTAATTAGAGGGATTGCTTCTTCTAGTCGTTTACCTATTGCTTATTTGGTGAAAGAGTTTTTTAATCGACGCTGTGTGTTTAACTGCCGTTTTCAATAACTTTTACTTGTCGGCGTTTCTATAAACAAAGAATATCCTATCCGTGTCATCTACTTGTCACTTGATTCATAGAAAAAACAAAGATAGCTTATCTGTGACGTTTTGTTTTTAACCGTCAGTAAGCGAAATGTCAAACCGACAGAGATAGCAACTTACTGAAACCAGATAGTAAGTTATTAAAAATGGCCGTTAGGAATGGAGAGGAAGACGATGGATGGATTGTGTAAGGAATGATATCAAAGAAAAAGGTGTAAGTGATTGCGTGTCGGTTGACAGGGGAGAATGGAAGAAAAAAACTTGTTGCACCGACCTCAAGTAATATGAGACTAGGGCAGGAAAATCATGATGTGTGTTTTAGAAATGAAGTGATTCATGTTCTTTTTTCTTTTGGTAGTCTTTTTTTTCGGATGTGATATCATCAAATGACTCCTCCCGCTCTGGGCGGAGCGGAAGGGAGTGTCAGGCTTTAACCCATCCATGTTCCTTCCTCACCCTTTATGTACTGCAGCTTCTTTTGTTAGTCTGATTTTCGTAAGTAAAAGTAGATAACTGAGTGATAAGAAAACCTGGTCAACCGAAGTGTCAAGTATATTTAGGCCTCTTATTTTATTGGGACTTCGTACTACGACAGGCCAGCTTATGGTTAAAGTATTACCACTGATGTTCAATAATACTAGCTCTAAATACCAACCGCTATCTTATATTTAAACAATTTTAATTTTACAAGTAAGTAATTAATACATTTCACAAAAACCTTTTTGGACTTACTACTTCAGCAAAGTTAAATTGAATTTAACACGAACAAAATATTTTATTACACGTCTGCCAAAGCCTTTATTTCGCGTCGAATATGAAAATCGTGATTAAAAACGTCCGCTGTACGTAAGGTAAGTTCACCAGTTACCGTCCGCGTTTAATTAACGTGCAGCGCGCATCATTATGAGTTGCCTATTGATTTCCTGTCACCTGCATGATCGGTTACCCACGCGTCCGTGGCTGTTTGCCACAGAATAGACTGGGTACAGAATCCCAGCTTACACCGAGTGAAAACTGGTGCACGCACACAAACGCTAACGGCGATCTCTTTTCAAACTAATCGAATTTTAAGTATAATTTACATGCCACGCCAATAAGTGGACATTTTTCTTCAGCGTCGTAAACTTGGTTGATTTTTGATTTTCGTCAGCGTAGTAAGCTTGGTTCATCTTTGATTGAACAATTGCAGAAACAAGGT
Organism: Xestia ashworthii; assembly: GCA_950022955.1. NCBI lineage: Eukaryota > Metazoa > Arthropoda > Insecta > Lepidoptera > Noctuidae > Xestia > Xestia ashworthii. Next base: position 22,089,552 of record OX465558.1, on the reverse strand, counting down.
CCTCAATAAGTAGATAATAGTTGGAGTGGAATATGAACGTTGTCAACAACGTCACCAATTACGTTGAGTTTTTTTATCCAAAACGTATTATTATAATACAGGGTGTAAATCACCTCTTCACGAAGCCGTCAACCAAGCATTCTGTACATCAAACTAACTAACTTTACGCAAAAATTATTGCTGGGAAACAATTTTTTTTTTTGGGGTGAAAAATCACGTTTTGTGGTAAAACTCAATGTAACGCACTCAAAACATTTTGCGGGTGGATGGATTGAATAATAAGGTCATAGAGATATTTAATGTAAAAATCATGCAATAAAAAGTTGTATTAAAAAAAAAAAAACAATATTTTGCAACTTTGACCCCCAATATCTCCGTAACTAGAAGGTTCCCAGGTATGGTGTAGAACAAAAAAATGATCGGAATGACGGGGAAAACAAGTGCCTTTCGTATTCGTTAAGAGGTGTTTTACACCCTTTATATTCGATCTAAGACTGAATTGAACTTTAAGTCAAACGATTGCTACAGTCCTTTCACTCAACTTAAACTCTCATAGAAGCACCCAAACAGCAGTCTTATAATTACTAGAATAAAGATTATTGTGAGTTTGACCCTGATCCTAAGTCAGAGGTAAAAGTAATAACAGTGAATTAAAAATGTAAATACATAATTATGTATAAAAATGAATAACAGTGAAAGGAATGTGGTCGTTTGAACTCGCCGCACGCAGACACGTAGTCTACATGTGTGCGTGCATTCCAGAGGTGAAGGTTCCAAACAACTCGATTCTTACCGGATTCCCTTTGAAAAATGGCACAGTTAATAGACTCATATTTAATATGACATTATAGATATATATTCCGGTTTACATCTTACATAAATAGACCCTCCGCTACTGGTGCATTCACTCGATGTTTACAGCTAGCATTCTGTACCAATCTACTCCATGCCGTCACTCTGTCCATATTAATTGTTTCGGCGCTTTGTGCACTTGTCGTTGTAATCCTCTAATAATTGCATCGGTAGGTTTAATAGTGTATTTGTGTGCCGGTACGTGTAGGTATCTATAGTGATGGTGGTTAGTGGTTACTGATGGGTCGGTGGGCCTTTTGGGCTGGTCATTGGAGTGCATGGTGGATTCGTGGAAGTTCTAGTAAATATGCTTAGGTATTAGTTAGGTAGCCTGTGATAAGTTTTTACTAGTGCATGCGTTTTATTGAGAATTCGCTCGAGTGGTCGTAAACGCGACTTCTGACCAGGGGTTTTGAGTTCGATTCCCGGGCCGGGGAAAGTGTTAGTATATTTTTCCATCAAGAATTCCCTCTCATAGTTGATATACTACATATATACTTTTTTGTTTGTAAATACATACTTATTATACATATAAACATCCATGACTCGGAAACAAATTGTTTCCGAGTCATGGATGTTTGTGTGATAAGCATGGACATTTAATGTCCATGCTTATCACACAAACATTTGCTCCTACCGGGATTCGGACCCAGGACCCTAAGAACGTAAGGCAGCCTCACCACCACTACGCCATTCGGGTCGTCAAATAGACTAGGCAATAGACTTGCCGCCCAAATTACTTTGACATTGCTGGTGAAATGTAAGTGTAGTATTAGGTTCACATCTAGCTCACTCTTTGGGGATTAAAGGTGTGATGCTGATGCTCTTAAAAAAACATAATGTTAAGGACAATCAGTCTGTTTTTGACTCTTAATGGGGAATTCCCAGCATAGAAAACCTTAAGCTCGCTTAACTATTTAACATTTTCACCAATACGAACTAATTCACCTCAAAACAGCCCACGCCACTTCGCGAAAATAAAACAAAATATTCTCTCAATAAAGTCTCTCAGAGTCTCTCATTTCCACCTTGTTTATTCCCATCTGAATGGGAATCCGTACACATGTCCCAGCTACGTTTCCGCGCCGCTGGGCCGGGCCTCAAGACAGGCCGAGGCGAGGCCGAGACTCGACGGGCCGAGAGCCGACGGACCGAACCAATCCCCACTGTTCATATCGAGTGGAAAACATTGCCATGACGTAATCCTACACCTGCTTAGGTTTTTCTTCTTTAAGCCTTGTGTTTTTCGCTTTTTTTTTTCTTGTGTACGTGTAAATGTTTTTGAATGTTATTGGAGTCTATGGGTGTCTATTTGATGGATATTTGTCCTGGCAGAGCGGAATTAGGTCTTCAAAAATATTCTGGTAAAAATTTATCCTGCTATCCTTCTAATCAGTTTAGTCGAACCTTGAAAAGGGACTGTAGGGTGCATACCTAACATAAGTAATGCCAATGCAGATGTAAATGTCAAACTTAAACTTAAATGCAGAAAATGTCAGTGAATGCTCAACGGGATGAATCTAAATGAAAATGCAAGTTGTCCGACTCAAACCACGTCTAATTGAACACTAAAATGTAATATACAGAAAATGCATAAAACAATGCAATATGCCAGTTTCAATGCACTGCCAAATGTAGGTTGCGTCCAAAGTGCAAATACGCGAGCCTACTGGCTAACTTATCTATCGTAATAAATATATTTTAAAACCCATGTACGTGCACCGTACAGGGACGAATCGCATGTGACTAAAAGAGTGACGAATACAAATGTTGGATGGAGAGGGAAAGGAAAACCAAGGAAACAATGGATAGATTGTGTGAAGAATGATACAAAAGATAAAGGAGTTAGTAAAAGTATGACGGTTGACAGAGGAAAATGGAAGAAAAAAACTTGTTGCGCCAATCCCATGAAAACATGTGACAAAAGCAGTAAGATGATTCATCATATTCAGTCTGTTATGTAGGTAAGATGACGAGTAATAGAAGTGACGAGTGGAGAAGTATGGAGGAAAAAGACATACTGCACGGACTCCAAATGAATGTAGAGATAAGGACCTGACTACGATGATGATTCATAACTGAAATAGGTGTAATGATAAGTCCTTTTCTAAAAAGTTTTATACCTTCCAAAAGGAAAAGCCAGCATAAATATAATCAACTAAACATCGCATCATAAAACTCTAAAATCGCAATCACATCGTAGCGGAGCCACGAAATTCGTTTAATCTCGATTATCGCCGCGTAAAACTAAGCGGGGTGGTTTCAACCCCGTCATTCGTTCTCCCATAATCCACATTAAGAGCCACAAGCCGCAGTAATGCCCCTTTTGTCCTGTTTCTTTCTTATCTCGCTGCAAAATTTGTCTAGGCGATGCTGCAAAATAGTCTAAAAGTGACTGCATGTTACACCGTAGTGTACCTTGTAGTAGTGGTTGATTTAGTATGTTTGTTGTTACTTTCAAATAGATATCTTTACTTCTAAAAATTTCTTGTTATTCACGAAAATTTCTGTGGTGATGTAAATGTTATGTGTAGTATACGGTCACAAATATTTGTAGTTTTTTTAAATCTCATATAATAAAGAGTGAGCCTATTGCCCACCACCCGGGCACAAGTCCAGGTTTCTGCGACTGTGATATTGCTGATCGAAAAACCAAAACCCAATCATTTAATTGCTCTAGTGACAAAAAATTGCATTCAAAGCAAAAGTGAACAGGCATCTTCTGGGCATGCACATTCCATCATAGACGTTCTCATCCATTGCTTTCTATCAGGCATGATCGAGATCAAGAGCAGGCTAATTTTCAAATAAGCAAAGAAATGTATAATTATGTATTTTTTAAATCGGAGAAACAGGCCTTTGCCCAGCTGTAGAGCACTAAGTAAGATAACAAAAAAAAATGTGAAAACTGAAACCAGTCAAACATTCCAAACCTTTATCTCAATAGCAACTAAGTTGCCATATAGTCAAAGCATTTCAATACCATAAGCCACGAAAGCTTTATATCTCCACAAAACCATTTACCTAAAACATTCTCGTTACTCCAAAGTGCTCACAATGTCGAATGTAACACTACATTGTAATTGCGGTCAGTTTAAGTGGCAGATACCTTCGGGCTCTTCCACGATTTATTTGAGTCGGGCTGCAACGGGCCTTTATTGCTGTGCTTGTTAAAAACGTCTCCTTGTTTTATACTTATTTCATTTTTATTTTTAACTAATGAGAATCTCGATGTTAAAGGTTTAAGTTGGATGGCTTTGTGGTTTGAAAATGTTTGGTGGCATTTTTTCTACGTTGTGCAAATTCATGTTGAATTACCTTTTTGTTTACAAGGAACAAGTAAATATATATTATCTTATCTAATCTATGTTACCAATGATATCAAAATCTTGAGTTTTTTGGTAATAACACGTCCAGTTAAACCGACAGAGCTGGACTCAAGGCTGGTTTTATAGGGTACAAGCCCGGAAGAAGACCGGTAAGGACGGGAAGAAGACCGAGAAGGACGGGAAGAACGGGAAGAAGACCGGGACAAACGGGAAGAAGAACAGGAAGGACGGGAAGAAGACCGGGAACAAGACTAGGAAGAACGGGAAGAAGACCGGGAAGGACGGGAAGAAGACCGAGAAGGACGGGAAGAACGGGAAGAAGACCGGGACAAACGGGAAGAAGAACAGGAAGGACGGGAAGAAGACTGGGAAGAACGGGAAGAAGCCGGGAAGAACGAGAATAAGACCGAGAAGGAGGGGAAGAAGAACTGGAAAAAGACCGGGAAGATGACCGGGAAGGACGGGAAAAAACTGGCAAGAACGGGAAGAACGGGAAGAAAACCGGGAAGAAGACCGGGAAGAACGGGAAGAAGACTGGGAAGAACGGGAAGAAGACCGAGAAGAACGAGAATAAGACCGAGAAGGAGGGGAAGAAAAACTGGAAAAAGACCGAGACGATGACCGGGAAGGACGGGAAAAAACTGGCAAGAACGGGGAAGAACGGGAAGAAAACCGGGAAGAAGACCGGGAAGAACGGGAAGAAGACTGGGAAGTCCCAAACCACTGTAACTCCTGAAACCCAAAATCAACAGTAGCAACCACCAGATAAACGCCGAGACATTGAAGCTCGACGAAGTCCCAGGGAAAGAACTCAACGAAATTAATCAGAAAAGTATACTTAGCGGAGGAGTAGGAAAAACCGTAATTTCCATTTTCCTCCAAATCAGCAGGAGACAGAACGAAACAAGACCAATAGGCACAAAGGAACGTTTATAACTGGACCCGGGGCCGACTGTGGACATACTTCAGTTTGGTACAATATCAGTCAAAATCCGATGTCCGGCGACCGGTCATAATATTATGTCCATACCGGTTTGACCGCACCTTTGAGAACGACAATACAATGATGAAAGACTTGATTTTGTGTTTGAAGAAATTGAGAAGTAACACTTTTTAACACACACTAACTAAACTTCGTGTGAACAGGTCACTACAGCATAACAAGTTTTAATTAAACTGACTCTACTTACAAGAACAAAACAATCGTTAATAACCTTTACCATTGTAAAATGAAACTAATAAATAGTTCACACACCCACCCTTCTATGAAACAAATCCTCATTGAGCACGAACCAAAGATTAATATCAAAATTAAATTGTGCATTCCTATTGTACTTCAATTAGTGACTCGCCTTTTATGCTTAACTCATTATAATAAAAATATTAAGAAAGTTGTGGGATTTTGATCCGTATATAAATTGAATTTTAAAGTCATAAGAACGTGGACATCTTTAAAGCGTGTTAGGATACTGCATTGGGGCGAAAAATTATGTTGTGAGTCCCAAATAAACGTACATACTTTTAGATGAATCCAGGAAAAATTTTAACGCTGATGTTGAAATTTGTCAATTATTATCACTAAATTTCATAAAAGAAAATCCAATCCATCTGTTCGTGATAAACCCAAAAACTACTACGAGTACACTGATTTTCATGCTGTTTTTTCCAATGGATAGAATGGTTTTTGAGGAAGGTTTTAGTATGTAAAGTAAGATTCCATGGGACAATTATCGAAATTCACGCGGGCGAAGCCGCGGGCAGTAGTTAAAATAAAAGTAAAAAAAAAAACGCAACACGTTTTATGATTTCCATTCTTCTCTGTAAACCGTCACGAAGCCGTGAACCAAACATCAAACTAAGTAAGTTTCCGCAAAAAATATCGAAAAACCATGTATTGTGGTAGAACTCTATGTTACGCACTTAAAACATTGTGCTGATGGATGGATTTAATAGTACGGGAGTACTTGTGTTTAAAAAAAAACTTTGTCCCCCTATCTCTTATCTCCGTAACTAGAAGGTTCCCAGGTATGATGCAGAACAAAAAATGATCACAATGACGGGGAGAACAAGACAGTGCCATTCGGCTTCGTTAAGAGGTGTTTTACACCCTTTATATCACTCCTCATCACATGTTCATACCACGACAGTCGATTCCCTTTCAAGTTTTCTGTAACTGGAGGAACTTTCAAGCTTCCTCCTTGATCCTTACCTTATCCATTCTTATCACACCACACATCTACCTCAACATTCTCATTTCCGCTACGTGCAATCTTTTTTCAGCCATCTTCGTCACAGCCCAGCATTCCAATCCATACAGTACGACAGGTCTAATTACGGACTTGTATTTTTTTTTCTAATATTGCAGTTAAAGATATAATTTACTAAATAATTATATTTTATTCAACCCTGTGACGTTTAAAAAAAATAGTTTAGTTTTCGACACCAAATCCGATTGAATGAAATGAAACGTTGAAATGCGAGTTTCATTATTTGATTGCATAGTGCTGGGGTCGAATTCTGTGTTTCATTTTTAGGAACAGATTCGTATTGGAATTTTTGTCTGCATTTTAGTTGGGATAGTTCGCAATCAAAGTCTGTCCGTTGTAATATTTTTTGTATGAATACCCTTTTTTTTTTTTTTTTTTTTTTAGGATGGGAAATCATCAAATGACTTCTCCCACTCTGGGCGGAGCGGGAGGGAGTGTCAGACTCGTACTGACTAAAACCCATCCATGTTCCTTCCTCGCCCTTTACGTTCCGGGGCCGCGGTATCTCTTTCGAACAGTCCCGCAACCCCGGCAGGCTTCGGCCCTTGCGAGCCCCTCTCTACTGCTGACATCTCTTTGAGGCGCGCGTGGAACACGAACGCGCCGTCGACACGGCCTGTCGTCACTAGACGGACGGACGGCTAGCTAGCCCATAGCTAACCGTCCACAGGCCCGCATCTACGGTGGCCCCCGACGCCCGGTGCGTCTCCCGCGGCGGCCGGGAAGAGAGGCTCTCTCCCTCTCTTGTTCCGCCACCTCCTTCGCCAGCATGACTGCTTCGCAGAAAGAGGTGACGGCTTCCCATTCCGTCTCGCTCCGGACCATGGATTGAACCAGGGCCGGACGCGAGAGGTCGCCGCTGCCGATCGCCGCTACGAGGACACGGCGGTGCTCCGCCCACGCAGGGCAGACTTCCACCGTGTGCTCCACCGTGTCCTCCGGTCGATCCTCACAGTGGAAACACCCGGGCGTTTCCTCCCGCCCGATTCGGTGCAGGTACCTCCCGAAACATCCGTGTCCGGTGAGGACCTGCGTCAGGCGGAAGGTGAGGGCGCCGTGGCGCCTCTCAAGCCACTCCTCAAAGAGGGGACTTATCGCCACTATCGTGGCGTGCCCTGCACGGGGTTGCGACAGTCGCTCTCTCCATGTCGCCATGAGATCGCGCCGGAGGTCTGTCCGCTGAACGGCGATTTGCCGCGGCAGCGGAGTTTCCCCCCGGCGTAGTGCCTCCGCGCGCCATTCGTGTAGGCGCGCGAGGACTATCGCCTCCAGATCCCATGGCGGCAATCCGGCAAGCAGGCCCGCCGCCTCGCGGGCGATCGTGCGGTATCCACGGACCATTCTCACGGCCACCACTTTCTGGGGCGCGTTCAGATAGTGGGCGGCTCGCCGCCTCAAAGAACGCGCCCACACTGGGGCCCCGTAAAGGGCCATGGACCGCACGACCCCCGCGTAGAGCCTGCGGCAGGAGGCGTTTGGCCCCCCAAGGTTGGGCAGGAGCCGCCTGAAGGCAGCCCCGGTCCGTTCCAGCCTGGGGGCCAAACGTCGGAAATGCTCCACGAAGTTCCACCGGCTGTCGAGGACGAGTCCTAGGTACTTCAACGTCGACTCGACGCCGATGGAAACCCCTCCTACCGTCAGTGTGGATCCCGACGGTGGCGCATTCCGAGGCCCATGAAAGCACATGGCCTCGGACTTGTGCAGCGCCACCTCGAGACCCAGTTGCCGGATCCTCTCAGCGACTATCGCAACCCCGCGTGTCATTACTTCGGCCGCCGCCTCGTGCGACCTCCCCTGTGCCAGCACCAGGGTGTCGTCTGCGTAGCAAACGACGCTGACACCACTAGGGAGGTCCGCGCGCAGCACCCAGTCGTAACCGATGTTCCACAGGGGCGGTCCCAGAACCGATCCCTGTGGGACACCGCACGACATCTCTCGCCGGTTCCAATCTCCGCAGCGACTGGGGTAGATGACGGCCCTGTCCGTCAGGTAGTCCCCGACCACACGACGGAGGTAGGTCGGCACCCGGTGATACCGGAGTGCCTCCCTGATGCAGCTCCAGGGCAGGGAGTTGAAGGCGTTGGCGATGTCGAGAGACACCGCCAAGACAACCCCGCCCCGGGATATTGCATCCCCCGTCGTGAGGGCTCTCACGCGCATGACTGCGTCCACAGTAGAGCGCCCCTTGCGGAAACCATACTGGTTCTCCGCAAGATTCGGCCCCATCCCCTCAAGGTGCTCGGCGAGGCGGTTTGCAATCACTCTCTCAAAGAGCTTGCCCACCTCGTCGAGCAGCACAATGGGCCGAAATGCGGACGGAGAGTCCGCAGGGCGCCCCGGCTTCTGGATGAGGACCAGTTTCCCCGTCTTCCAACGAAGCGGGAACTGGCCTCTCTCCAAGCATGCGCTTAAGAGCCCCCTCAGTCGGGGCCCGAGAGCCTCCTCATCTGAGGCCAGGACCCAGGCTTTGCCAGGCAAGCCATCGGGTCCCGGGGCGGTATTTTTGGCCTTGAGCCTACCCACCGCCACTCTCAGGTCTACCCCAGTCACTTCCGGAGTGTCGTCGTCGTCGTCTCTTGGGTCCTCTTCCGGCACCGCAGGTGGCGGAGCCATAGGCGGGGGCGGATGTTCCCCCCGCGAGGGGAACAGAGCGCTCACCACGTCCTCCACGAGCTCTGGCCGGAGACTCTGCGTCAGCGGGGGGGCCTGGCGGAGTTTATTCCGCACCATCTTGTACGGGCGCCCCCACGGATCTCTGTCGAGAGTCTCCAGCATCTCCAAGCGGGCCAGTTCCCTGGCCCGCAGGATAGCCCCACGGAGGGCGGTCTTCGCCGCTCTGTATCCCTCGTACAGCTCCGCCTCAATGGCTGCCGCATCCGGCGGGCGAATGCGGAGCCTGCGATGCCTGGCGTACGGGCGCCGCGCAGCAACACACGCCTCACGAAGAGACGTTATTTCGCGCGACCACCAGTACACCTGGCGTCGGGCGCTTCCTGGCCGGACTCGGGGCATTGCCACGTCACAAATGTCGGACATGGCCTCCTGGAACCACTCTGCCTCACTATTAACGTCGGCAGGCCTGTCCGGTGATGTCACCCAGGCCTGCACGATCGAGGCTTCCAGGAGGAGCTCCCGGTCCAGCTGCTTCAGCGCCCAACGTGGACCACTCGGGGCCTGTTGGACTGGCGCGCTTGAGGACTGGGCGGAGACGTCAAACCGGATGTACCGGTGGTCGGAATATGTCTCCACCCCCTCCACGACACGCCAGTCGACGACACGCGGCGACAGAGCGGGGCTAGCGAACGAAATGTCCACCACCGACTCGCCCCGCATCCGCACACACGTGGGAACAGAACCCCGATTAAGGACGTCCAGGCCCTTCTCCAGGGCCCAGTCCTCCACCATCCTTCCCCGCACATCTGTGTAACGAGAACCCCAAGCCAGGTTCTTGGCATTGAAGTCCCCGAGAACAAGCACGGGGAGGGAATGGCTTCCGACGACGACACTCAACTCTGCGAGAGAGTTGTGGAACTCGGCGAGAGTTCGGTTCGGGGAGAAGTAAACTCCCACCACGACGATCTCCCCGAACCGTGCTGCTACGCACCCCCGACCCCTCCTGACATTTTCAAGGGTCGGGGTACCGGCGGCGGCCGATGACACTATGGTCACCGAGCCGTCAAGGTCCGCAACCCAGTCTTCCCTGGGCAGGACAAAGTACGGCTCAGCGACCACAGCGATGTTAATCAACCACTGCGCCATGCTCTGGAGCAATAGATCCTGAGCACAGGCGCAGTGGTTAATGTTCGCCTGGAGGAAGCGTAATGGAGCCGTTATTGGCATTCCATTACCGCCTCCTCCCCCCGGGCCCCCTGTGAGGGCCCCTCCGCAGGCGAACTTGCCGTGCCCCGTGCGGCGACGGCGGCGGCAGCGGCTGTGACGGTCGCGGCAGCGGCAGTGGCGACGGTGGCGTTGGCGGAGGTGGCGGAGGGCCTTCCCCTGCCTCTGACTCTGGTCTTGGCGGGAGCAGCGCAGGCCTTGCTCCCGGCCCGGTGATCGGCCGGCTTGCGGGCCGCCGCACATGCAGGGCAGTGCGGTGCAGCGCTGCAACCAGCCGACACGTGGCCGGGCTGACCGCAGCGGAAACAGAGGCCGCTGCGGTCAACCTCCGAGGCGCATTGCACTGACACGTGGTGTCCCACGTGGCAGCGATAGCACCTCAGAGGTCTGGGCTCGAGCAGTTTCACCTGCGCCGATACCCAGCCCACCAGAAGCCTTCGGCCCTCCACAATTGTTTTCGCCGCCGTCACAGGGCAGCTCACCGTTACGGTTCGCGTTCCCGTGGGGTCCGGACGTAGGGTGCCTGCCTTGACCTGCTCGGCAGAGCACCCCCCGGACCTAGCGACGGCGGCCACCACCTCCTCCTCGGTGACCGAGTCGTCCAGACCCATGATGCGCAGGTCTGCGCACCTGACGGGTCTGGACACTCGGGCCTCGTCCGCGTTTAGGGACGCTCTCAGCTTTTCAGCGAGAGCGTCAGCGGACGAGCCGCTGGTTTCACCGGGGATCTCCAGCATACGAGCCCCCGTTGCGGTGACTTTGAGCCGGAGGCCCCCGGTGATCCCGAGCTCCCCGAGATCCACCGTCTCCTTGGCCTTCGCTAGCAGATCGCGGTAGGTCACGCCCTTCTTTTCCGCCTCCGGCTGTAGTGTAATCACTACAGCTGCGGTCTTCGGGGCTGTATGAATACCCTGCCGCGCTTTATTCGCGTTTTTTCAATGTTCCGTTTTATTTTGTTACATTCCGATTTTGCAATGAATTCATTTGGACTTTCATGTTTGGTTGTGAGTGAAATCATAGTTATTATTGGATAAAATGTTGGAGTTGGGTTTCGGATTTTGAGCATTATATGGAATCCAGTACCAAGCTGCATCAAAACCAAACTTGGTTTTTTATAGTCTATACTTATCATATTAACTCCTATAAAAGTTTTTTTGTAAACAAAACTGGGGTTTCGGAGTAATTTTATAAAATCGAAAAGACAAGACAAGTAATATTTTATTGACACGTCATATACGAACAAACATTATTGCCCTTAAATAGAGTAATCCACGTATATTAGTAAGAATTTCGAGTTATAGCGACGTATAGTCGTACAATGATTAAACGATATGATATCATTGATCTAAACACTAAAACACGGACACGATCATCGACGGACGAGCTAGATCAAATCGATTTGGTGTACCGCTTTTACTTAATTGTTAATGTTATTCAACAAAAACAAAGCAAAGGTAATACGAATAATTCGTTAAATGTTTTTAAATCAAACGTTACATGTGTTTATAATAAAAAAACTATTTTGCAAAAAATAAAACCGACTTCAAAAAGAAAAAGTGAAAAATAAACTTTAGCTTCTGAAGTCGGTGACGTTTGTATGATTGATTTAATTTTTTTGTCACCGACTTCAGAAGCTAAAGTTTATTTTTCACTTTTTCTTTTTGAAGTCGGTTTTATTTTTTGCAAAAAAGTTTTTATTTTTCACTTTTTAGTGGTTCACATGGAAAGTGCATACCGTTACAATTACAACAAGCCCAAACACGACTAGGATACATTGTCTCATTATGGAGTTCCGTGACTCTTGGCTTCATCATCAGATCTGATGGTAGAATGGTTCTTATCAAACGCAAATGCTTCACTTGTTGTAGAAAATACCAAAATTGCTGTACGTTATCCTATAAAATTTGAAGAGTTCCCTCGATTTCGCCAAGATTCCATCATCAGATCCCGACTTGGCGACTATGGGACCAACTTGGAAGTATACCCTTTCAAACAAAAAAAAAATTTTTCAAATCGGTTTAGGCGTCTTCGAGTAATCCGTGAACATACATAAAAAAAAAAAAAAAAAAAAAATACATACAGTCGAATAGAGAACCTCCTCCTTTTTGGAAGTCGGTTAAAAATAAACGGTTGGAATGACAGGTTAGTCGATTTATCAACATAGTTTTTTTTACATTCTACCTCCTATGATCGGTTGTGTAAACGTCATGTAAAGGGAGTAAAACAATATTCATACGTCTATATTTTAAATTAAATTCCCTGTTTAAGAATCAATTCCCAGACGCGTAATGTCGTAAAAAAATATGGAAATAATTACTATAAAATTTTAATCTTGATGCATGACACTTTTTGGTACCACTTTTGCCCATCTCCTTTCTGAGTAATATGTGATGTGTAGGAAAGAGAAAAATGTCACGAGGAAAGTTTCGATGGACTGAGTGAAAGATAATATTGCAGGTGACTGCTGAGATGAGGAGTAATAGAGAACTATGGAAGAAGAAGATATGCTCGCCAACCTCAAATTAATACCTAGTGAAAGGGGCAGGACAATGATGAATGATGTTACACGGTTTGGAATTCATGGATGATCAGGGTTCTTCTAATACATACGTACTTTAAGTTTATGACGAACTATTCACCACACTGACGGACTGATCTCTAGAAAGAAAGAAAGAAAATAAATAAAAAGCATTTATTAGCCCGCACAGGACAAAACACATCAAAATTATCAGTATTTAAACTTACTAATAAAAATTGAACAGAAAAAAAAGGAAACGAAACCCGTCTTGTACGAGGCCAAAAGGCTCCTATCTCAGCATGGTGCTGTAATATTAATAAAGAAACGTCACAGCGCTGGTATTCTGATAGGGCCCAAAGTGAAGGTGATGCCACGGTTAGGCCAGATACGGATAAAAATAAAAATAAAGTGTAGACAAATAAACAATACAAATAAATTGCAAACCAACAGCATATCATTGCACTGGTTATCTGCAGTTCCAAACTAACATTATTCAATGGACACCAATTAAATAAATCACAAACACTACTAACCCATTAAACCAATAAACGAGGCAAATACTAAAAAAAAACTGCAAGAAACCATTTATTCCCAAAAGAAACATACCCCACAACACACATAACTACATAAAACACATCCATATTCATAACAATCCCCGTAACAATACAATCAGAAAACTAAAGCAAGAAGCTCCAACAGTAAAAAGCACTAAGACGTTGTGATATAAGTCGCCTTCAGAAAAATCGTGCCGATTAATATCAGGGGGGAGAGACTGCAGCTTCATATTTTTCATCATTATGTTCTCATTAAATGGAGCAACGTCAGGAAATCGGATCACGAAAAAAGGGAAGATAATTCTGTCTGGCTGTCTAGTTTGTGAGCTCAATCTGTTTTGTGTAGGGAGTGTTTTGAATTGAAGATTATATTTGAGAGTTGATTAGGTTTATTTTGGTACTAGCGGACGTCGTGCGGTTTCACCCACGTGGTTCTCGATTCCGTGGGGTACAGGGATAAAATGTAGCTTATGTTACTCAGGAAGAATGTAACTTTCCAATGGTGAATGAATTTTTGAAATCGGCACAGTAGTTTTTGAGTTTATTCATTACAAACATACACACACAAAAATACCTTTTTTCCTTTTTACAATATTATTATAGTGTAGATTTGAAAGAAATTTGGAGAAAATTTTCATAGTCGAAGATTTTGTGTACAGTTCAACAACATTATAGTTTATTTGCTCATGTTTGTTCAAGAGTGTATTTAAAGTTCCCATAATTAGTTATTTGCTACTAAGAATTTAAGCTTGTCTGCCACAGTTAGTAGTATTACTACTTACCAATATTACCTATAATAGCTATTATCTACTTTATCGTAGATTCTTAAGGGGCCTGCGGATCATGCGTAGTTCATACAAACGTAATACCAAAATGATTAGTAAATCAAACGTATTCATAAGGTAGTGTGTATTTATTTCGATTGGATTATAGAATATCTATGTTCCCAAATAAATATTTTGAAAGGAGAATGATATAAAGACGAGATATGACGAATTTAAAATTTCTATAGAAAACTTATTTTTCTCATATCTCTTGTTAAAATCAGTTTCCATTCAAAACATATTTAAGGGAACCTAGATATTCTGTAATCCAATTGAAATAAATACACACTACCTTAAGAATATGTTTGTTTTACAAATTATTTTGGTATTACGTTTGTATGAACTACGCTTGCTCCGCAGGCCTCTTAAAGACCGTGAAACAATATTTATCAAAAACTCACAATTCCGGTAAATATACTCCAATTCGTAATCTAAAGTAATATTATAAAGAGGAAAGAATTGTTTTTTTGTTTGTTACGATTTAACTCAAGAACTACTCAATCGAGTTCAAAATCTATAAATTATATTAATTTTCGCGGAAGAAACCAAAATGCAGAGAAATATAAATTAAACACACATTCGTAATATGCCTTGGACCAAAAATTTGAAAGTTGTGGAGAAGGCTTAAGCCCAGCAGAAGGATGATATTGAAATACAGGCTTACAGTAACAGTATTCACAGTTTCAAGTCTAATCACACAAGATAACCAAGGATAAAAGAACAACAGCCCAAAGGACATAAATAACATAAAAAGCTCATTTCCCTTACAATAATGAAACAGTGAAAACTAGTGAAATAGTTTCGGAGCGCAGTCTTCACGAAAATTACCCCCTTGATTGCTGCCAAGATAAATTATTCGTGTCTGAAGGCGCTTGCGACAATGATACGGGGTTTTCTGGATGAGCCAAGCGTTCAAAAGGGGGTGTAAGTGTTTAGAAGACAATATAATGATTGCCGTTTGCATCTTTCTTGGAAATAATCATCAGTTGATTTCACAATATAGTATGTAGAATTTTATAAGCATACATTTCGTTGAAAAATAATATTAGCCGCTCGGGTCGATCTTTAGGTTAAGCCGTGCTTGCCTGGATTGGTCTGTGGATGGGTGACCACGTTAAGCTGTTGGTCCCGGCTGTCATTTGTCCATCTTTGACAGTCGTTACAGCCTAGAAAGTCTGACACCAGTCTTACCAAGTGGTATCGTATTTCCCAGTTTTAACTGGGTTGTGGAGGTCAGATAGGCAGTCGCTCCATGTAAAATACTGGTGTTTAGCTGCATCCAGTTAGACTGGAAACCGACCCCAACATAGTTGGGAAAAGGCTAGGCAGATGATATTTCGTTGAAGCTCAATATTAATTTATGGTTCCCACACAGCGCTATATTTTTTGAAACAACACACCGAGCAAATTAACGAAAAAAATCGTTTCATCAGTCTAGATAGGGTCGGAATCACCCACTGTTAGGTTTGGCCTAACTTCAAAATAAACTTTGAAATGCAAATGCGTCTCTTTTGAAAATTAAAAAAAAAAAGATTTTTTGGCTTCATAAAATCTTCTTGTGACTTTTGGTATCTAGTACTGTTTCAATACCAAAAAAAAACATCTGTTTGCACAAGTATTAAGACTACAAACATTCTTACCTGAGGTAACTATCACATCTAGTGACCACAAATCTATGACCCACAGTTATAAATGTTGAGGGGCTAAAAAGGTGTCTCCTTGAATCCAGACCGCGGCTGCAGCCAACTGATAAATACTCAGTAAGACGGTTGGTCCTTGCTCAATTTATATGAATAAAATATATGTATGTATATTATTCGAGGAAAGTTGTCACTCATGTCAGTCATGGTGTTTGAGTTTGAGTTGAAAAACTCTGCGTTACCATGTGGTAGCTGTTTGCCGCGTTTTTGTAAAAATACGCGTCTTCGTAAATATCTGGCCGCCATTTTTAAGTAAGATAACGCTGACGCTGTCATTTTTGAATTTGATCCAAAGGTTGCGAACCTAAATGTGTGTTTGCAAAAGTTATAGCTCCTCGGGGGCTCTACGGGACCGAAACGTGGTAGCTCACAATGGGCCTTATCAAAAGGCTTAAAGTCACCAAAAGTGCAATGGAGAGGGCTATGTTCGGAGTCTCCTTGCGTGATCGAATCGGAAACGAAGACATCCGCAAGAGAACCAAGGTCACTGGCGTAGCCCAAAGAATTGCCAAACTTAAGTGGCAGTGGGCATGGCAAATTGCTCGCAGAACGGATGGCCAATGGGGCCGAAAAGTTCTGGAGTGGCGACCGCGAACCGGAAGACGATGCGTTGGAAGTCCTCCCACTAGGAGGACCGATGAACTGGTGATGCTTGCGGGAATCCGTTGGAAGCGAGTCGCACGGGACCGGTCAATGTGGCGACACTTGGGGGAGGCCTATGTCCAGCAGTGGACGTCTTTCGGCTGAAATGATGATGATAGCTCCTCGTGGCGGGGACGATAGGTTGTTTTATAATAGAAGATGCGTATCTTCTAGAATAACGTAGGATGTATGATGAGGAAACTACAAGAAAGAAGATAAGAGAAGGTGGTTTACAAGATGTTCTTCAGGATAGTCAGGTGGATAGTAGGTACTTGCAACCGGCGCGGCGTATACGTGTACGTGTAAAACTAGATGTATTAACGTTATCAATATAGAAGCAGTATGCGAAGATCATAGCCGAACAGAATGCCACCTTGCCACTTTAGCAGAATCATAATATGAACGACATTAAGAAATTTAAATTCTTAAAATAGAATTTTAATTTTTTAGGCCCACTGTTCTGTTGTTTCTGCCTACCCCCTTGAAAAAAGGCGTTAATTTACGTATGTGTTTCTTTAAGATGAATGTACAAACAGATTCTTAATCCATCAACCAACCCACACAGACATAAAAAATCGTCTCTAAGCTAATATAAAAAACCCAACATTCTCAACATATTTAGACCGTTTCATAATATTGTAAAACTCTAAAAGTTTTCAAAGTTACGGCAAGGGGTAAAAGCACCAGTTCTCGTCATATCGCGCTACAAGTACCAATAGTGTCCTACGAGGCTTTGACGTCACGTATCTCATATGGCCTTACCCAATATTGTGCAGCGGGCGGTTACTTCCTCGTATATTTATTTTCAGCCTGTATATTAAATTGGAAGGTATTCTTATAATATAATAATGTGCAGTACTTGTAAAAAGAAATGTAAAGTTAAGAAGAGGCTTTTGGGGTATTATTATACTTGTAAAAATGTTGCATTAAGTTAGATATAATAAAACGGTGATATACAATTATGTGATTAGGTACATTTTTTCTCTTTTACCTTTAACACAAAAGCTTTGTCCTTCTGGTGCCTTGAGTATTTTTATGTTTTTTAACACATATCAAGCATAGTATTTCTACTGTCTTGTTGATGTTAAGGTAGTTTTTACTAACCACTCTGTTTCAACTGCAAACAAACAATTTTAATAATTTCAAAGATGCTAAATGTTGACTGACAAAACGACTCCTCAGACCAAATAAAAAACCAAGACATGGCGCTGTGAACAATAAAGTGAGACCAGAGCTAAACTACGTCTTGCTCTGTGCTTACATGCTCACACGCACATAGTTACATCTAACTACAATTAAACTACGTCTAAATAAATACAGACATGTTTACGAAACCGGCCTCACTTCTTTGTTCGCAGAGTCCCGTCTTAACTTTCTTAACTCTTAACACCATACCCTATTGAATATCTTAAACAACTCCTAAAACACCTTTATTACTTCCACGCCAGTCAAGGCACCATCAAATTCAAATCAAGGCATACACATATGATCCGACATCGCTTACATGCATACGCTGCGTCTGGTTTATCCCAAACAGAAGCCGGCCATGCAAATTGCATGCATACATAGTACCCTATATTCGGGTTCGCAGATTGTAAATTGCTTTGCCCGGCTGATCTAAATATTGACTGTGACCTCCCAGAGGGTATGACTTCATCGATGTGTAATTATTGGCGAACAATTTCGGGTTAATAATTACCCGAAATATATTATGTTAATTTCATTTTCTATACTTATGTCCTATACTAATGAACCAAGATCCCATAGACGAGAAATATATGTCATTCTATAAAACCTGAAACTTTTTCTGTGGAAGTACCTTGCTATGGGTAAGAACAATTGAACATTATGAAAAGTCGGTCCTGGTGGATTTGGCTGATCAGGCAACAGAGGTGTAAATAATAATCTTAATAGCTGCTAAGTTACGTCATACCTTATAGCGTGATTTTTTAATATTACGTAAAGGCTCTAGTGTGATGATTCACCTCCTCCACTGCCAGACACTTTGTCCGGTGGAAACCCACCGCCAGACACCTTTAAAGTATAGTATAAACAAGTAATTTTAAGCCGAATGTAGTTCTGACTGACTATTTCCTTTTCATGTTTTTCAGTAGAATGGATTTTAATGAAATTGGCACATGGATAGACTATGGACCTCAGTGCGCTTTGTAATGTAATTTTCAACTACCACACGGGCGAAATCGCAGGAAAAATCAAGTATACATCATATTCAAATTATGAAAGTGATAATACTAGTTGTAGATAAATTGAGAACATTTTCTGTTTTCGACATTGTGTTAAAATATTCAGACCAAGTACCAATAGAAGCACTATTAGACAAAGACTCTTCGCTAATAATTGAATCACTTCACCATAATTACACAAAAGTAAGGTTTATTCCTTCAAAGCACAAATAAACAAAGAAATTTTACACACAATTTATTTATCAAAGCCTAAAATTGCGTAACAACTAAATACAAACTACAACAAAACCAACTGAGGCTTACGAATGCCTCAATAAATATAATTACAAAAATTAACAATTGAATAGAATATAATAAACACAATAGTGAGTATTTGAATAACACTTAATTTTAATAGAGATCGCTTTTATTCTAAGTTTCTAAAGACACCGACACAATTGAAAAATGTTTATGTTGAAGTTGAAATATGTTGAACATTAATTGAATAGGCGTGGTATTTCAATTTCGTATCGGTAAGCCGCTACTTAATCTATAAACCACACATATAAACAGTTATCTTACTTCCAAAGAAAATACAACTTTTAAAGTCCAATAATACTTTAGAGTTACAATATTGCACTCACATTTTGAAGTCACAAGTAAATATTTTAAAAGGCTACAATATAAAAAACTAC
Organism: Xestia ashworthii; assembly: GCA_950022955.1. Taxonomy (NCBI): domain Eukaryota; kingdom Metazoa; phylum Arthropoda; class Insecta; order Lepidoptera; family Noctuidae; genus Xestia; species Xestia ashworthii. Next base: position 22,070,151 of record OX465558.1, on the reverse strand, counting down.
ATAACATCTAAATACTACTTGATTATCATATTGGGTAACCATACCCACATCAAAATGAGTGCACTACACATCGAGTATTAAAACATCGAAAATAATTAATCTAAATATATATAACTCAAATTAAAAATAAAAGTTCAAAACCAACAAAGTTCAACATTATCCCTTAGATTTTCACTGGGTTGTGGAGATCTGATAGGCAGCCGCTACACGTAAATACTGGTATTTTAGAGAATCCATATTGATTGGATGTCGATCTCAAGCCCAACAGATCAGCAAAAGCTCGGCCTCAGATGATTTTTCATGATCATCTTCCTGCCCACAATTTAGATGAAATAAAAATGTTTTTCATTTCAATACACCTCCTCAAAAAGTGACTCTTAAAGCCCAAATAAATATTTTATTAATATTTAAAATGTTTATAAATATTCTATCATTAACATTTAATTTAACATTATTTACGTTTATCAATAAATTAATATTAAATATAATGCTAAATTCAAAAGTATTAAAATTAACTTTTTTTTTATTTCCCAGCTCCAAAACACCCTCGCCTTTGGCTCGGATATAAATTCCACCTCGGCTGCAATGAGAACGTTTCCCCACTTATAAAAAATGAACTAATCATGTTGAACTCACTATGAATTATGTTGGACTTGAAAAATAAATAAGTGCAAACTAGATTTAAAAATGAATTAAGAATAGCTGATCTTGAAAAATAAACAAGAGCAAACTAGATTTAAAATTAATTAAGAACAGCTGATTCGTATGTTGGTATCATATACTTGATGTTGATGAAAGCGTCTGGTCCCCCGTATCTCTCCAACAGTTGAAGAGTGCTTTCTATCAGATCAGCGACATTTTCTCCACGCGATGATGAGTGATCTATTCCGGATCCCATATTACCTTTGAATAAACAAGAAGGTGTCAACACAAATACACTTAACATACCATCACGCCTTGTCCCGAAGGGTTAGGCAGGTGTGTACCTAACAAGTACACTCACATTTCGCCCATAGACATATTATGCAACATGTAATTGCGTGCGGCCTATTGCCAAAAAGCGGGCACAAATCCGGACTCCGTGGCTGCTAACACTTTGCCCGAAGTGAAAACAAGAATATCAATGTCACTGTTAGAATTAAACTTTCCAGCGTTTAAATCTATTGATGCCTTTAAAACATCAATTTTGATATCGCTCAGTGGAAACGGGCATCAAGCAAACACATTCCCATTACCTAACACAAGGAAACTTCATCTACACGTCTTGCTAGTTTTGCCATTCTCCTTCATAAAGTGCCAATCTCCGTTTTGAATGACTTTCGATGCATCTTGTACCGTGTAGACCATTCTAGAAGCTGACCGGCGACGGTCTTTGTGCTCCCCTCATCGCTTGCACACAGGCTTTGCGTTCAACGGTTTGATTGACTTCGACCGTCATCGCCTAAGACTGCCTAGCGCAAATTGGTTACATGGTTTGCGTTTCTTGAATAACAAAGAACGATGGTTATACGTTTTTAGTTCTACTTTTACCGCAAATAACTAAATGCGTTTATTAGTTAAACTTATATTAAACGTTATGCTGTATATGCCTTATAACATATATGCGTTTAAGGGGGATGTTCCAGAGTAGCCCGCGAAATTCAAATTATATAACGTCTTTTGCAATTTGCTGGCCTGTGCTAGGTTGTATGTTGATCAAAATTCGATTCGCGACTTTAAGACGTATGTAGTTACATAATTATAATCATCAATACAACCCTCCAAGTTCATATAGGTCTAGGAAGACTTTGACCTTGAAAAACCAGTTCTTAATTATCATTGCATTTCAGGTAAATGCAATGATAATTTGTGGTGTTAACAGGCTTAAATAATGTGCAAAAATGCATGTACCAATCAACTAATATTTTAATCAATCTGGAAAATATACGAACATTTTGAAACTAATTTATATGAACATTCTGAAAACCGCTTCAAAAACAAAATAAGGTTTTGGTATATTAAATGAAAGCGTACAAAGTCAGTGACAGCTCACTAGTTATAATTAAAATATCGGGAAAAAGTTCCGACAAGCGAAGTTACCCGCAAAATGTGGAATTTTATTTTTTTTCGCTTTTCAGTATTGAAATTGACGTGTTAAATGAATTTACTATACAAATACACTTGGTTTTATTAAAATCTGCGTCGGGTTATTTGATAACGTATACAAAAAGGTTTTTTTACATTCTCAGCCGCTTTTAATTTGGCTTATTTTTATTGGATTTTCAATAAATACTGAAATAAATATGGAGAGATTATTTTTAAAAAAGGAAGTTCATGTTCTGTATCATAATTTTGATGCTGACCCATCTAATTTAGTTGGCAGTATATTGGGAATACCTATAGCAAAGCCAATATTTATTCATATAGCCTGCAATACGAACCTATTTGAATAAATATTGACATCGATCAATTTGGGTTGCCGTAATTTCTAATAGCTCCTGTAGTTTACAGTCTGAAATGAACGTATTCCGTTCGTTCATGTTATGATACGATTGGTTTGATGTGTAAGAAATAGAAAATCATGAATATTTAAATTTTTTTTTTCCGTCATATCAATTAATTAAAAGGAAAGCACCAGCTTTCCTTTTAATTAATTGATATAATTGATTCTTTAACATAAGCGAAGCACCAGCTTGGCTTGGAGTTATTTTAAAGAATCGATTTTTAACACACCGCACTCAATGCCCACAACGCCAGGCTTTCAATCCCATAAACTTTAAAAATAACAGAAAAAAAAAAAAAACAAAAACCACGGCAATTTTTTGCTCAACCAACAACCAGCCAGACAACGTTCCAACAAAACGGCAACATCCCAAAAAAAAAACAAAAGACTTTTTCACACAAGCTTCCAATTTCAAAACCTAATTACGTCACTACGCCCGATTTGCTTCAATGACGTCATCAATCATTTTCACCTCATAATTGACACGTGGAGGGCCGAGAAGATATTGTTTTCAGCCTAATAGACTTGTCGGGGCATCCGGGGGTAGATTAATTACATGTGGCTGTGAAATTCGGGGCGTTTGGGGGTGTTTCGGGCGTTTGGCGCGTCGGGTTTGCCCTCTCACCGGCGGTGACAACCCTGCATTGTTACCGAATTCCACCATGTCTCCAGTTTTGTTGTTTAACTTGCGATTTTGATATTTTGGTGGATGTTACTGTTTTGAGGTACCATATGGTGGGAAGGTATTTTTGTGATCCGAATTTGTAGCGGATTTATTTCAAATTAAATACAGAACAGGAACAGACACTTTTTCATATTTTCACCATTTAATTGGCATCTCAAATATTTTATAGGATACAATTTTACGGAAACGATTTTCAATGAACATAAATCTCCGTCAATATCCAAGCTCAAAGAACGATCAACAGAATACTGAATTAACTTTTATTTTCGGATGGGAAATCTACGAATGACCCCCCCTCCCGCTCTGGGCGGAGCGGATAGGAGAGTCAGTCTTTTACTGCCTAAAAGTTCCTTCTGAGCCCTTTGTGTTCCAGGACCACGGTATCTCTTTTGAACAGTCCCGCAGCCCCTGCATTACCTAAAAACTCATCGTTTGATTTAGAATTACCTGTAAATATGAACTTCATAGTTATTTATTACTATTATTTGTTACGACAAAACAGTCGTCCTTGAAACTAGACGCCATTTTACTTTGTCACCGAATAGTTGTGGCGCGTCGTTTTTGCGTCCTACCTGAAGCTAATGTTTAGTAAATTGTCCGCCATTAACATAGTCCCCTGCGTTTTAACAAATATATGAGGTTTATTAAGCCCTAAAATGTAGCTTGTCAACATTGTTGTTCCTATTTTGGATTTTTAATTGTGTTTTTTGAGGTTTTGTTTCGTTGGCTTTTTATTTTAGTTAAAAAACTGGACTTTCCACTTACTATGCTTCGATTATTATTTTTAAATTTTTTATGGTCATTGTCATAAAAAAACCTCTCGATTTTGTCGCAGAGGATCAACACACATTAAATAATATTTGATATTACTTGGTGACTTAGTAAAGTCGTTTAAAAACAAAGATTCTACTTACGATTTTTATCCTTGAACAGATTCAGAGTGGGCAGAATCTGCCGGTAATAGGGCACGAGGGCTTCACCAACTCGCTCACAGCCACCTACAAGCATCTTGATGCAAGTGAGTGCGTGACAGATCACTGCAGGACGCTTCGTTGCTAGGGCGTCTGGAAATAAATGTTGTAATATACTAGCAATAACTCGCTCACAGCCACCTACAAGCATCTTGATGCAAGTGAGTGCGTGACAGATCACTGCAGGACGCTTCGTTGCTAGGGCGTCTGGAAATAAATGTTGTAATATACTAGCAATAAAGGATGTTACAAGTAAAATTAAATTATAAATTTAAAATGCCGCTGACACATAATGTATTATAAGTTAATTAGAAAATAATTTGTTAATCGTTGGGTCCTAGGTACCAGTCATCACTCCACTTTCCTTTACTCATTTCGTTAGAATTCCTCATTTCTTTTGGGACAAGGCCTTTCATTTGTCAGTACCATGTTGAGGAATGTGTGAAAAAAACTAAATCGCCATTTTATGGTGGCGGCCATCTTGGATTCTAAATTTATCACGGTGTATAGTTACTATTCTACTAGTCAAGCTGTTTCGTTTAATAATATTAAGGGAATTGTGAATAAACATGTTATCCGCCATTTTGTGGCGGCAGCCATTTTGAACTAATTTTCATCAAACATAGCTAAGAACACTCCCGATTAATTCACCTTTAAAACAAAAAAAAAAAAAAATCAAAATCGGTTCATCCGTTTGGGAGCGGGCATGCCATAGACTGACACACAGAGACACGTCAAACTTATCACACCCCGTCCTTTTGCGTCGGGGGTTAAAAAGATTCTTAACGAAGCCATTTCCCAGCAATAATTTTTGCGTGAAGAAACTTTAGTTTGATGTACAGAATGCTTGGTTCACGGCTTCGTGATGAGTTTGTTTTACACCCTGTATACACCTGCTCCATTCAACAAATCATCTAAGTTTAATGTTGTCCACTGCTAGACATAGGCTTTTTTCATGCTACGCCATGGTATCCTCACTGCCACTGCTATGCATGGTTGCAATAACATCACAAGAAAAAAAAAATGAAATTTCGCTACTTCTGAACATTGAATACAATGCTCTACAGCCTTGACTTTAAAAATATCACCGTGTGTAAATGATCTCTCAGATTTTAATAAAAATTACTTCATTAATTTAAAGTTGTTTTATTCAAGAATCTTCCTAATATCCTACCTGTGTCATCATAATATCATGCAAAGCCTGACAAATTCAAATCTAATTTCCAACAATGCATCAAAAATAATAATATCATGCATTTTAATATCCTTACATCAAAAAGAGTTCTGAACCTGTTAAAATGAACCTGATCATGCAAAGCCTTAGAAGGTAATATTAAGAATGAATGCGGCTTAGAAAATGCAGTATGAAAAATGTTATGTCATGCACAAGGAGTTTCGTTTAGACGCACTGGAAATTACTCTTTAACGGGAGTGCTCCCTGCCTCTGAAAATGCTTATAGTTATTATCTAGGCAGAGGATATTTCCTAGGCTGTACGGAAGGAGGACCTAGATGTGTGTAGTTTATACTGCTTTTACATGAACCACTATGTGTGTTTCAAGGTTTAAGCGTTTATGGTTACTATCAAATTAAGAAAGTCTGATAGTCAGTTTGTACCATTTGATATGACAGGTCTACGAGAAAGGTAGTTTGGGCATTGGATTAGTGATCGCAGTTTTTTTGTCTGCATTATGAGATGTAAATTTGATATAATACCGCAGTAGTTTTTAAAACATGAATAGTGTTAAACTTATTCTATCACGAGGATATCTTACGTGATTGGTATTTATACCAAGATAACCCGTAAGTAACAATACCTGTAAGTTTAGTTATAAACCGTAGTGTTCTACAAGTAAAAGGTCATTTTACTATTATATATATTTTGAAGAATACTATCAGCGCAACGGTACCCTTTAGCAGCTGTTAATGACATTACTGTTGTGGAGGCAGCTTCGGTCATTGGTGCTTATACATCCTTGACCGCATGAAAAAAAAGTATTTCGGGACTGCCAATAGAGTGAAAACTAAGTAATCTATATCTCCTACTGGTTGTGCCCCGCGCACGCCTAAGTGCTGCTACGCCGTTGAGAATCGGCTACGAGTGCTAGGAAGCGTTAGGTGATAGTCACGTGGGTTTCGTGATTTTTGTTCACTCAAAAAGTGCTCAACACGCCTAAAAAGGATTTCACTTTAAAAAAACATTTTAAAAAACTCACTTTTGATCGGTATGATAAGTTGAGGCACCACAGGTAGGACCTTGTAGGATCCCTTGGTGATCAGGTCGTGGATGCCTCTCTCCACGATGAAGCTGTAGGGGTAGGTACCTTCAGCCAGGCCGTCGAAGAACATCGGAAGGTAGTGGTGGAAGTCCAGCTTTTCAATTGGTACCTAGGAAACAGAAATTAACAGACATTTCAGCAGTCGTGGTTTCGAAGAAAAATTCTGAAGAAAATTTCAGCAAGTTGCAACCTATAAAAGTTTTATGAAAACATTTGGTACATCCATAGGTTTTTTCAAAAGCTGCTGCCAAAACTTTAACTTAGTAAAACTAAGACAGACATCAGACCGAAATAAATAATGATTATAATTCCTTCTTTCTTGATCGTGTGGTTACGTGCTTAACCTGCAGTGCAAGTACGTAGGATTCGATAGGACTCGATTTGATATATTTGACAGTTATTCTCGATAAAATGAGTTTTTATGGAAAACTCATTTTATCGAGAATAACTGTCAAATTTGTCTAATCGAGTCCTATCGAATCCTACGTACTTGCACTGCTGGTGTCAGAGTTTTTTATGATTTTAATTAACCCAGTATCTCAAGACTTAAAGCGATGCTCAAGGCAACTCCCAAAGCGATTTATCAACAAGGACCTAAGATTTTAATATGACTTAACACCTAAGTTTATTACTTCCAGGTTACCTATAAATGGATATTCCGAGCCACTTTCTACTGAGCTGGATATATTATCATCCAATAAATCTAGGGTTTACTTCATTTTCCCATTCGTTCATATAAATAGAGCGTAAAATTGATTAAATTCTATATTCCTCGGACTGGAAAATCTTATATTTCTTACATTCAAATTAAAGGCTTAAAGCATGCTTTATAAGTAAAGCATGCTTTAAGCAGATGTCTTATTAGAAGTGGTAAAAATATTAAACCTCAGGTTACAAAATTTCGTAAGAAAAGCTTGTGTTTTTATCCTAAAAAACAAATTGGTTCTAAGAAAGTTATGGTATTAGTATTTTTTCTCCTTGAGGCCTTGTAATGGCCATGTTGGTCCCGGCTGTCATTCGACAGTTTCTTTGATAGTCGTCACAGGTAGTCAGTGGCCCAAAAAGTCTGACAACCTGCCTTACCAAGGTGTATCGTATTACCCAGAACTGACTGGGTTGTGGAGGTCAGATAGGCTCCATGTAAAATACTGGTATTCAGCTGCATCCGGTTAGACTGGAAGCCAACCCCAACATAGTTGGGAAAAGGCTAGACACACACATTCTTTTGTGAATATATTGTGGTTACAAGTTTTCAAAATCAAATTCTCTATCTATACAGACCTTGTTGACTGAAAATCACTTTTTTTACATTCAATTTCTATTACACTATTGTGTAACTGCTGTCGAAGATAAAATAGATGATAGAATGTTTTGCTGGAAATGTTCAAAACCAGAGATCAGTTCAAAAGAATGTACTTGATCAAAACCTTGTTTTTCAATATCTTGTATGTCAATACATAAAAATAGGTTGATACATGCGTAGGCGACCACCAACGCGCAATTATGATAAGTGCCAGTATTCAGGTATCGCCCCTAACTGACGTAACCAGGCGACCTGGTTCGCCTTCCGGTGAGAACACTGAACTTGATTATTGTATTAAAAACACAGAATAGAAGAATAGAATAGAATACTCTTTATTATGTAGGTACACCATAAAAAATAGAAATACAAAAATTAGAAACATTTTACAAGGGGTGACACAATGGGCGGTCTTATCACTAAAAGCGATCTTTTAAAGACAACCTTTGGATGGATTTAAAGGGGAAAGGGGAGAAAAAAAAATGTAAAAAATGTAAAGTAATCCTTAAATTGGTTTTGAATGGCGGTTTAAAAGATGAATGAAAAAAGATTGCATGTAGCGGAGATGAGAATGTTAAGGAGGATGAGCGGTATGACAAGAAACGATATATTAGAGGAAGCTTAAAATTTTCTCCAGTTACAGTGAAGTTGAAAGAAAATCGACTGTCGTAGTATGGACATGTAATGAGGAGGGATGAATCGCATGTGACTAAAAGAGTCATCATCATTTCAGCCAAAAGACGTCCACAGCTGGACATAGGGCTCCCCAAAGTGTCGCCACATTGACCGGTTCCGTGCGACTCGCATCCAACGAGGGGGTGATAATGATGATGTTGATGGATGGAAGAGGAGAGGAAGACCAAAGAAACGATGGATAGATTATGTAAGGAATGATATGAAAGACAAAGAAGTAAATGATAGCAATGATGAAATGATAGCTTTTTCAAAAAAAACGTGTTGCGTCGACCCCAAGTAACATGGGACAAGAGCAGAAATGACAAATGGTGGTGTCGTAGGTTGTGGTAGATTGGCTCAAATTCGATGGACGATAGCCGTGTACTGATCTAACCTAATATAGCACACGATACCATTGACACGACTGGTTGTCAAATTTCGGACTTCTGACCACCCGTGACGACTTGCAAAGATCTGCGAACATCACGCCTATAATCCTCAAAGGGTTAGGCAGAGGTGTACGTAACATTAGACCAACATTTTGCCAGTTATATAAAAGTCCCAAGAAATAAGGGCAAGTTTATTGCCATCAACTGGGCACAGATCCAGGCTCCGTGTCTGCTACCGAAAATTTCTGATGGAAAATCCAAATAACATTTTGCTCTTGCTCAGCTTTTAACCAAAGAAGCAGTCTCCGATGATCTATGACTGCTAGCTATGATCAACTATTTAAATCCTGATTCGGACTTTGATACACTTGACGAAAAGTAGAAGTACGCACCTTCCAAGCCAACTTCTTGCCACAGTTGGTGAACTCGATGCATACAGGAAACTCTCCTCGCTGGTAACACTTCCTGAACATAGTGGGTCGGGCAGGCAGGGGATCGAAAACGCCACATTTTGGTGGAGGCTGCACTCGGGTGTTCTTTTGCAAGGCTGGAACGAGAAGAAAACCTATAGTTTACATGCCTATCTATGCTTCTATATATGCTAATACTATTAAAAGAAAAGTTTATGAGGTGAAAGGGGTAATCTCTGGATCAACTGAACCTATTTTGATAATAGGCTTGTGTCCTAAAAATATCTAATTAGTCCGTCAGTTAGATTATAAAAAAATATTTGACCCGTATATTTTCTTTTGTTACATAAACCAAAATTGACGAAGATTTGACGCTTTTAAAATTCGCAATACGTCACACCGTGCTATAGTTTTTAGTGCGTTGTGACGTCACGAGCCCCCACTCCCGAGTTTTGATGCGTTTTATCTTTGTCAGTACTCAGTGATTTACAAAAACATAAAATACGTGTCCATTATTTTCCAATACTCTGACGGACTAATTAGTTTTGCAATTTATTGATGGTGGAAACTAGCCTATTCTTTTGCCACTATTAAGTCACGTTATTTGTGTCAGTGTCATAGACGATATTTATTACTAGACTAGCACTTTGCCCGCGACTTTGTATTGCTTTGTATAGCTCGGCTGATTTGCGTGATATCAATATAATTTAGCCTATATTGTTACTCGGTAAAGATGTAGCTTTCTAATGGTGAAAACATTTTAAATGGGTTGAGTAATCTTGAGTTTAATCGTAACAAACAAACAAAAAATCGAATATCTTTCCTGTTTGTAATGTTAGTGTAGATAAAGTATTACATCAATATGAAAGTTCCTACTCTATGCCAGTTAACAATTCGTGGTATTGCTCCCATAAAACCTTTTGGAATATCACCAAAACCGCGTCATTCCCACTTCTTAGTGCAGAAAATTACAAACTCTAATTCTGAATTGCAATTCGGTCACTAAAGGCCACTAGAATCAATTCAAAAGTGCCCATTAGTGGTCTAATTTAAATATATGGTTTGACTTTGAAAGGCAAACTATGCGTCCTCACGGAATATAGCACGTGTGGCGATCACTACAAGGTTTAAAATGAAACAAACGTATATTTATTTTATGTTACAAGTTACAGCCTCTTGTTGCCACTTAGAAGCAAGTCTACTTCAGGAACACCACGTGGGACAAGAATACATCGTACACCTTAACAAAATCATATTTTCAAGATCGTTGCTCAAAAATAAACCTTATAGGTTTCCATACAATATTCCTTTTTAAATTCAGGATACTCAATGATGATGTTGAAAGATACACCTTTAAATAGTATTTTAATTTTAGGGTAATAATAGGGAAATATGGGTTACTAGCCTATTAACAACATTATGTTTAGTAACCCACTGCCCTATAAAAAGATTCTTGGTACGCTTTCAAGCATTTAAGTATCAATTTATTCTATTGACTTTTATTGAATTCTAAACTAAAGGGATGGCTCAGCTACAGTTTAGGGTAGGTAATTGATTAGCACACTGTTTCTGGTGAGCTTTTACAGTTATTTTTACAACAAAACCTCTATAATAAGTAAGCTACCCAGTAGCAGCTATTGCTTTGACAGATATTATTCCCAGTGCTGGGATACAGCCTTACTCTTTATGAGAAGTCATCGTCTGGTATCCACAGTGCGGGTTGGAAGAAGTCTTCGACTTTTTGTTTCTGGAACTTCCAAGGTTTCCTCATGACGTTTTCCTTCATCGAATTGACAGATTAAATTCACAAAAAAAGCTAAATAATGTTACCTTGTATGGTGAATGCAGGGACAAGCCTGGGTTTCTTTGGCTTTCCATGAGGATAGTTGGGACTCGGCTTCCTTAGAGCGTAACGAAAGTCTTTTCCACACTGAGTGGGGACACACGGCGGCAACAGCACTCTTTCAGGCATCTTCAATCACTCACGAATAAAAAATATATCACAAAAACATGCTCCGTACTCAACGAGTAAATAATCTTATAATATCGATCTAAAATGTTGACACAAGTAATAAAATAACTAAGTAAATTTGTTCTAGACGGGGGCCCGATTCTGATTGTTTATTTTGCAACATGATCGTTGCTAGGCAACGGGCTGCCTATCGATTGCTCGACGGTGGCGCCGCCAGCGGGTATTTCAAAAGCTATGTGTACTCAGGGAGCTTTATTGCGTACGTGCCCGCCGACCCTGTTTAATTTGTTGACACAAATAGTGAGGGCACTTGGGCAATATGATGGTGTTTTAAAAATAAGGTGGAGATATTAATCGATGTTATTGGTGGGTTGGTAAATATTAGACATTTTGAGGGCGCTTTTAAGCAGGATGTTTTTGCTGTCGTATTTATTCAATGTCTTTTTCAAATAGAACGCGTTTGATGTTTGTCGCATTTTATGTTATACCTTACTTTTTACCTATTTATTATTTGAACTTCTGAGAAAATCAATTCATAAAGTATTATGAAGTAAAATTAAATTTGCCTACATCAAGTATGATGTAAATTAATTAATGTTCACGTTAATGTTCATCATTTTTCCACAGTCAAAATGAAAATTAATATTGCCCATTGGATACGAATTGACAAGCGTATGTGTTCTCACTGTTAGGGCCGGTCCACGCCACAGAATTATATTAGCGATGGAGAATTTTATTACATTTTAATATGAGGTATTTCCACAATATCTCTATTGGAGGAAAATTCTTTTGAATTTTGATCAGTATTCTCTTTTATGTGGGCTACGAGAAAAAATGCTCTTTGATTTTATTTTCGTATTGAGAAACTTAAAAGGATTCTCGACAAATCGACCGATTCATCTAATAAGTTGTTGAAAATAAACTCTCTATGGAATAGATCAAAACTTACTTTACGTTGAAAATTACAAGCACAATCAAATTAATCTTTTTAAGGCAAGATAAAACTTCAAAGCAAGTTTCAGATACCTATCAAGTATGTATACAGGGTTCTATTTTCTATATTATAACTTTAAACAGGACACTTATTTATTGTTTTATTTTTTACAAAATTCAATGCGTGATGCCTTTAAAAAGGTTTCAAGTCCGTTTTAAAACCGTTGGCCAATGCCTGCAATCATGGCTCCCTAATTGATGAAATATTTGTGAAAAGACAGTCAACATCACTTTCCCGGTTTTTTACATTGACATGATTTTCGTATACAATTGTTTACTTTATGTTCATGTGTGGAAGGCATATTTTTATGACATTATGTAAGCACTTAGTGCTATAGTGATTCGTAATAAATTGTATTGAAGGGCCTACGAAAACAGTAGAGTAAAAAAAATATTCAACAGGTTCTTATGTTGTGCCTAGTTGTTTACGTAATGTAAAAATTATAAAGACGTTGGGCGTAAGTAATTGTTGCTTTAGACACACATACCTACCGTTTTGATGACGATTGAATTTTTCACACAAATTTAAGAATGTTTTTGTGAATCCAGATGGATCTAACAGATTTGGCTAGATTTATAAAGCCTTGAAGTGAGACAAAAGAAGAATTATAAGATTTTTTTTATAAATTTAAGATAATAATAACAGATTTAGAACTCACATACCAAATTAACTACGTAGAAAATTTGCGTTGTTATGAAATTAATGTTAATTATATCTGTTAAACACGTGCTCCAATTCTCGTCTAAGAAAATAAAACACGTTTTGTCATACCTATAATATTTCCATCTTCACGAGTATCATAAATGCGAAAGAATCTGTCTCTCTGCCTGTTTGTTTGTGACCTTTTTACGACCCATGGATTTGGATAAACTTGTCCTAAGGAATATACTATGAACATGAGTTTTTTATCCTGGTAAAACTACCGAATGCACTGCCAGCCACTTTTCAACTTTTCCCCCCTCAATAATAAGGTTGAAAGTGGTTGACCGTCAGTGAACTCAGTAGTACATCCTCGCTAGATAATTTTCAAATTAAATTAAAAAAATTAAAATTAACATAGTTTATTTCTGTAACTTTCTTGCACAATATTATTCTGTGGCTAGAACCTCCCAGGAAGCATGTAGTAATGCTTGTGTTGGGTGGTTCTGCTCCTCCCTCGGATCAAATTAATGCGATCTTAATGCAAGCGCAGCCACAGACAAAAGTTAGTCTCAAATAACCATCACACAAGGCAATAGTAAAACCGTATAACGCCATTAAGTACATTACGATCTTTTAAATCTCCCGCCTGCAGCCGCCATCAAAACCGTTATTTTAGTGTCGTGTGTTCAGCGGCTCCGAACAGAGATTTCGCGGCAAATTGAATGTCGGGCGACACAAGCGTTCGATATTTAAAATTTAATATTGCATCAGCTGCCGGGAGCATTATGAAAATTTTATACCGCGGAGTTTACAATGAACCTCTGTGGTTGAAGTTTGAAATAGGTTGAAACTAATTTTCTGGTGTTAAATCAAGATAATTTTAGGTCGTCCTATAGTTCTTCTACGACATAAAATATGTTAAGGACAGTTTTACGCTGTAATGAAAGTACACTAAAGCCTTTTTAACAGTAAATTATTTATTATTAAAAGTAATGCATTTAGAATTACTTTTAATATTAAATAATTTGCTGTTATCAATGAAATGATCAGCACTATTTTTAATCCACATTTGAATCCATGGATTGCTGAAGCAAATATCACGATCTCCAACTTTTTGTAGGACAAAGAAATTCGAGGACCATTTATTCAATCTTATGTTTTGAGTTTGGAGGTTAGATAGGCAGTCGCTCGATGTAAAATACTGGTATTCAGCTGCAACCGGTTAGACGGGAAGCCGACCCCAACATAGTTGTGAAAAGGCTAGGCAGATGAAAAATTCAATCTTATTCTACATATACTTCTATGCTAGTAATGCATTGAGACTATTTCAAAATCCTATCAAAGCCTTTAGTTATTGAAGACCTTCAGATACTAACATGAAGATAAGCACTTTAGTTGTACCGATCTTTAAACCAAACCATCCAAGCATGGTGTAGTCGGCTTTTTTTTCCTTTGACTGTTCACGCCGAAGGAGTTCTTTCAATAAATATCGCTTTAGTAAGTACATCAATTTCCTTAAACTACTTTAGTCTTTAGCCATAAAATTGCGATCCAGTCTCATGAGACTCGAACGATTAGAGTCGAATTATCCGGAGCGCTAGACTCTTTAGTCCATTTTCTTAATTTGTGAATTAACCGAGTGCTTTTGTACCAACTATTAAGTAGTTTTGGGATTGGTTTCAGTTAGTTTGACTAGTCACGACATATTTGTTTAAAGGAACTTGATTTTTAGAAAGAGCTGATTTTGAGAAGTCGGTGACCTTTGTTTTAGTGATTTACTTTGTCAACGACTTCTGAAGTTAAAGTTATTTTTTACTTTTTTTGTGTTTTTTGAAGTCGGTTTTATTTTTTGCAAAAAAGTTATATTATTGATTTTTTTCAACTGCTGAGCAATACAATCTAGTCAACTTGACAAAATGTATCATGGATGTGAAAAAAAGAACCGATCTTTCTTAAATCCACTCAGCAAATAAGTGGCAATCATTTTAGAAGTCATCATCATCATCAACATGCCCTTGTCTCGTGCTTGTGTCCATGTGGTTTTATTATAATGTATGTTATGATGATGTAAAAAGTTGTATGGGTTAATACCTGAAATAAAGGATAATATATTCAACTCGTGGCTAAATAATAACAGCCGCTTGGGCCGATCTTTAGGTTAAGCCGTGCTTGCCTGGGTTGGTCTGTGGATGAGTGACCACCCTTACATACCAAGTTTCCTCCGTGCCTCGGAAAGCAGGTTATACTGTTGGCCCCGGCTGTCCATTAGTCCATCTTTGGCAGTCGTTACAGGTAGTCAGTGGCCCCAGAAGTCTGACAATCAGTCTTACCCAGTGGTATCGTATTACCCAGTATTAACTGGGTTATGGAGGTCAGATAGACCGTCGCTCCACGTAAGATACTGGTATTCAGCTGTATGCGGTTAGACTTGAAGCCGATCCCAACATAGTTGGGAAAAGGTAAGGCAGATTATGATGATATTTAGGGTCAACACAATACGTTTTTTTCAATTCTCCCATGTCAATCGTCACGATATCATGTACTCCTGTTTCCTGTTTCCCTAACATCAACTTTTCTTTTAAAGTCAAGCTTGAGGACAAATTACCACCTACACAATTACCAGATTGAATTTAAACTATAAAATCTTCAATCACCTAATACACGTTTCTGTTAATACCCATTATCTTAGTGTCGACACTTTTTCATAACTTCCGCCGAGTAATTCACTACGACTAAAAAAAACACTCAAAAATGTACTCCAACAAACTCGCCCAGTCATGGCATCAGCATTATTACTTTTCCTCTACAAAACACAATAATAAAGTAACTGCTCCAGTCGATTCGGAACCGTCCAAAAAGGTGAATAAAATCGAAGCCGTCGGCTTTCGGCTTTACCGGCGATTTTTTCGCTTCACACCGCGAACCGTGCTGGGTAGGCAGAATCTGGCAATTTTAAAAACGATTCGCAGAGAGGTCAATTTATTTTTGTTAGCATTATTGGAACTGGTGGAGATTTTATTTGGTTCTGCGTAGTGAGCTGTTGGGATGCAAAATTGGATACCGAGAAATATGTACCTAGATAAGCAATTTATGCTTTAAACTTTCATGTTTGATTCACGATTTGAAGCAAGCAAGCATAACATTAGATAGAGGTACAATAAATGCTGTTATTTTGCTCTTTTACTTTCGATGTCAAAGTGATCACAGTGTTTTAAGAATTACAGATGATTTAACTTAGAACCTTCTCGATGTTAAATCTTACTAGTCAAAAGAAAATATGGAAGATTAACAAATAACACAGACGAACAAATACACTACAACACCAATAGTAGGGGCCTTCATACTTAGAAAATCTGATTTCAATCAGGAATCTCTAAGTATACCCTTGAAATTATGTACACTTGATCACTACAACCCAGAATATTAAATGTTTGAGTGGCATCTTGTCAAATGAAGGTATTCCAGGTATTAATTACATAATCATTACATGAAAGCTGATAACATTTGGCTTACGACTATATTCAGGTATTTCATTGGTGTAACTAAGAATTAATTTGGATCTATTACTGTCTGTTGTAGTAATCAAAACTCCATTTATAGTTAGTCTAGGATTAATGTCTGCTTAAGATCAAATCTTGTTAGTTAGAGTTGCCTTAATTTAGTGTAAAAATCTTATCATTATTTTTGTTCACTTCTACCAAAAATAGATAAATACATTTGTGCTAAACGAATTTAAAACATCGTTCTATTTCTGTAATTCGTTTGAAGATGAAAGAATCATGAATTTACGTTTAGTGTTAAATGCATTTAGTGGTGCATGTAGGCCTTTGTGTTTAGGTGATCAGAAATGACTGCTTATTATTGAGAAGGGAGGTATGGAATGTTTTAGAGTTTACTTCCAATTATCCGTTTTAAATTTTTGAAGTGAAAACTTCTTTAGGCGCGTTAATCCCTTTTTGAGTGAACTTCTTTAGCGCCGTTAAGCACTTTTTGGGTGAACAAAAATCATGGAGCTCGCGTGACCGTCACTTAACGCTCAGGCTTGCGCGGGGCACAACCCGTAGCAGATGTAGATTACTTAGTTTTCACTTGTATCTGCAGTCTCCAAAGACTGCCCACATGTTTTTTTTTGCTAATGTGGCCACGGTTTGGCCGTAACTCACCTTATGTTAAACAATATCGCGGCCCAGGGTGGTAATCTTTGGCCTCGGAACGCGCCACCGTCGGGATCCACACTGACGGTAGGAGGGGTATCCATCGGCGTCGAGTCGACGTTGAAGTACCTAGGACTCGTCCTCGACAGCCGGTGGAACTTCGTGGAGCATTTCCGACGTTTGGCCCCCAGGCTGGAACGGACCGGGGCTGCCTTCAGGCGGCTCCTGCCCAATCTTGGGGGGCCAAACGCCTCCTGCCGCAGGCTCTACGCGGGGGTCGTGCGGTCCATGGCCCTTTACGGGGCCCCAGTGTGGGCGCGTTCTTTGAGGCGGCGAGCCGCCCACTATCTGAACGCGCCCCAGAAAGTGGTGGCCGTGAAAATGGTCCGTGGATACCGCACGATCGCCCGCGAGGCGGCGGGCCTGCTTGCCGGATTGCCGCCATGGGATCTGGAGGCGATAGTCCTCGCGCGCCTACACGAATGGCGCGCGGAGGCACTACGCCGGGGGGAAACTCCGCTGCCGCGGCAAATCGCCGTTCAGCGGACAGACCTCCGGCGCGATCTCATGGCGACATGGAGAGAGCGACTGTCGCAACCCCGTGCAGGGCACGCCACGATAGTGGCGGTAAGTCCCCTCTTTGAGGAGTGGCTTGAGAGGCGCCACGGCGCCCTCACCTTCCGCCTGACGCAGGTCCTCACCGGACACGGATGTTTCGGGAGGTACCTGCACCGAATCGGGCGGGTGGAAACGCCCGGGTGTTTCCACTGTGAGGATCGACCGGAGGATAGGGTGGAGCACACGGTGGAAGTCTGCCCTGCGTGGGCGGAGCACCGCCGTGTCCTCGTAGCGGCGATCGGCGGCGGCGACCTCTCGCGTCCGGCCCTGGTTCAATCCATGGTCCGGAGCGAGACAGAATGGGAAGCCGTCACCTCCTTCTGCGAAGCAGTCATGCTGGCGAAGGAGGTGGCGGAACAAGAGAGGGAGAGAGCCTCTCTTCCCGGCCGCCGCGGGAGACGCACCGGGCGTCGGGAGCCACGTGGTGGCTACCGGCCACCGTAGATGCGGGCCTGTGGACGGTTAGCTATGGGCTAGCTAGCCGTCCGTCCGTCTAGTGACGACAGGCCGTGTCGACGGCGCGTTCGTGGTCCACGCGCGCCTCAAAGAGATGTCAGCAGAAGAGAGGGGCCCGCAAGGGCCGAAGCCTGCCGGGGTTGCGGGACTGTTCGAAAGAGATACCGCGGCCCCGGAACGTAAAGGGCGAGGAAAGAACATGGATGGGTTTTAGTCAGTAAGAGTCTTACACTCCCTCCCGCTCCGCCCAGAGTGGGAGAAGTCAATTGATGATTTCACATCCTAAAAAAAAAAAAAAA
The DNA here is from genome assembly GCA_950022955.1 of Xestia ashworthii. NCBI lineage: Eukaryota > Metazoa > Arthropoda > Insecta > Lepidoptera > Noctuidae > Xestia > Xestia ashworthii. The sequence goes on along the minus strand of OX465558.1, from coordinate 22,051,826 downwards.
AAGGGTGGTAATCTTTGGGGTTGCGGGACTGTTCGAAAGAGATACAGTGGCCCCGGAACGTAAAGGGCGATGAAGGAACATGGATGGGTTTTAGTCAGTAAAAGTCTGACACTCCCTCCCGCTCCGCCCAGAGTGGGAGAAGTTATTTGATGTCATAAATCATAAGTCATTTATTTCTTAACAAAAAACGTTGTGTAGAAAAATTTAAAATTAAATTAAATTAATAAGTTTTCAACAGTAATAACAAAACAAATATTAAAAAAAGAAAATAGCAATAGCTTCTTTTTACAAAAATTAAATGAATAGTCGAATAAATTAAAAATAATAACAAGAATGTCAAAAGATGAAAATAACAATAGCTACTATTACAATAATAAAATTTATAGTCATAAAAAAATATGTAAATAAGAAAAATATCAAAACTAAAAGAATAATGTCAAAAGATGAGAATAATAATAGCTCCTTTTTACAGTAAAAAAATTAATAGTCACATAATTACATAAAGAATTTAATGGGAATGATTAAGGCAATACAAATAATAATAAAATTCATTAATTAGCTAATATCGCATAAATACATGATTGTCATTTTGTCAATTGATGAACTTAATGAATGAATTGAATGAATTTGTGTTTGAATAAATTTGCACTGGTTATGCTTGATTTCCAATCCGAAAAAAAAAATGGTGATAATCTTTTAAAACCCTAGTCCCTCAGGTTTTTAGCCACTATAAAATCACAGTCATCCTTTCCTATAAAAGCCACAACACCCGTAATACACACACATATAAATAACAAAGTTTAAGTACATAAACTAGGTATATCGTCTGGCTAGATTTACGACTGACTAAGTACTAGCCTTGGTCTCACGTTCATACCATAAAACAGTTCGGTTGAAAGACGCGGGAACGAAATGGGTGATACGTCTCCGCCTCTGAATTGAGACATAGCCAGTTTAGATTTTTAGTGCAAGTCGTTTCGGTTAATTTTAAGACGGCATAGAGGATTTTAGAGGGTCTGTTTGGGGTAAGATAAAGATTTAGATACGGTGGTGCTTTTTTAAATTTTTATTGGCATGGCAATGAACTTTTGAAAACAGGAACTGAATAGTTTCTGAAGTTCAGTTAAATCTATTTCCGTTAGTTACGACAGCTCTTGTATGTAAACAAGAAAATAAAGCAAACTGAAGTTACATGAAATTCAAAGGTAAAGACATTTAAATATACATAACCACAATATTTTCTCATATGGGGCAGGCGGATACGATCTCTGCTGCTATACTTACCTACAAAGTCCTTTTGCTGAGGTAAACAGTAGGAAAGAAACACGTGTCTGTATTTCCTGTTTCCTTAATAACATAAGAGCATATTTGTATTTCATGATACAACATTATCGGTATAATTTCTCTTCAATTTCTTTCCTGGCCAATTTTCATTCGTTTGAACGGGAATCACCATGTTATGAAACCCACTTATCACATACCACATACTGAGTTCTACCATCAGATAAATCTGATGAATTTATAGATTTATTATGGAAAGATGGAAGCTTGACGTAATCAGACCTGCCCAGGGGTCCATGGTACACTCTAATGAAGTTCTTTATACGTGGTTAACATAATAAGTGAAGATTCAAAGCGCACTAATGATGCTCGAGGTATTACTATTCGGCGAATAGATACATGCGGTTTGAAAGTTTGGGAAGCTAAAGTAAAAAAATGCAGCAAAGAAAATGGCAACTATGTTTGAAGTAACAACAAATTCATCTCATGGCGATAAAAAAAAACTACAAGACGCTATAGGTGTATAAGGTATAGGATGTCTACATCATTAATTATTCGAACAAGCAAATTTAATTAAATGTTTTGATGTCCAAGTTTAAATGCAGTAACTGGGTTATGGTGCACAAGAAGAACGCAAGTCGTGTGACATACTGGTATTTAATTAAAAAGATTTTGAACAAGGAGTATTTTGGTGACAGCCATAAATAGCTTTAGTTTTTTATTTTGATATTGCACGACTTGACATACCTCATATTACATACCTCATATTATTATCTCGACATATTTACGAATATGTGTACATTGTAATCTGTTTATTGTGTGTTTTTGTTTTCTAATCGCTGTAATTGGTCAACGCATGTAACTCATTACTAATTAGATATATACATATGGAAGCTTGTAATTAGCAATTGTAACTACTTATACATGTTTTTTTATTATTGTTATTAGTCTGTAAGCTTTCTTTAAAATTAAATAAATTAATATTAACTGTTGCATAAAAAAGACTGCAAGCCGATAACCAGCATAATAGTTGGAAAAAATACAAAGCAGATAATGCAAGTCCTCGTAGGATTACGATATTGTTTTTTATTCTATATAACCGTGTGTCTCCACCCAAATTCTCGACGTCACCAAACTTACATGGAATACACGGTCCTAAATTCAGGAGAACTAGATACAAACATAGATCAAATGTAACTCTTGCGTATATCATCAAAACGGGAGCCAAACAGAATTGAACCACGAATAACAATATAGCTGGCACTAACAAAATAATACATATTTCGATATTCTTATTATTTATGAAACTCCTGGAAAGGTGTAATGGAATTTTGAAATAACTTTTGTGAATGGAGTCAAGATGGTTAGAAAGAATATTTTTTGTTTTAACCTAGATAGTTCCTAGGAGTGGAGTTCCTTCTCCGTTCTTTTCCATAGAAATCTACGCTAGGGAATGGGCCACCAGTACTTTGTATTTTTGACATTCCTAAGTGCCGTAATAGTCTAATTGAAATAAATGCTTACATGGTAATGACCATGTAAACTTCCACCGAAAATTGGTTTGCTCGTTCAACGAGATCTAGTAAGTATTTTTTTTTAATACGACATAAATCGTAAACAGCAATTTACCTTTCATTCAATCTGCTACGGAACCCTAAATGGGCGAGTCCGACTCGCACTTTGCCCCTTTTTGTATTTTTAACATTCAAAAGTGCCGTAATGGTCTAATTGAAATAAATTGTTTGAGTTTGAGTTTCCAGAAGAGCTTACCCTCTTTAGGATCGCTTCAAATCTCATGTTTGTGCAAGGGACAAGGTTAATGAAATTGATCACAATTCCAATCTCCGGACTTCTTCGTAGAAATTCCTAAGGTAAAATCTATTGAAAAATATTAGCTGTGTTCTTGGAAAAGGGGTCGACAATTGCGATTTTCCTTAACCTACGCCCGCACTACGATAAAAAACCGCGCCGTGAAAATCAAGCGGTAAATAAATCTGTGGTTCGATACTTACAAACTCGACATGTATTTTAAATCGTGAGTTTGTACAGCAACTTATGAAAACAATGTGTTGAAAAAAAGCAGATGAAATCACGCGATTTTTATTGTAATACTGATGATACGGGTAAAGGGCAGGAGACTGTTGATGGCTGCAGATGCAAACTTAACCTTAAAAGGACAAAAGAATTCAGAAAATGTTGATAACATAGATATACGTATGGTGGTAAAAATATTGATAACTAAAATTGAAGCTTAGTTGTGGCGCCCATTTGTTCAGGACCAGGGACTCAAACTGTAACCATAATAATGTGTAACAGATACAAAAATGTTACCGAATCAAATTGTAACCTTTTATATGTGTTAATAAGTGTAACTGAAATAATCAGTTTTACAACAGACTGCGGCTCGACTTCGGCTATCCAATGGCAACGCTGAGTTTACCTGTTAAACACTTATTAACACTGTTAAACCTTCTATATCGGTTACAGATATGTTACGGTCACACTTTTGTATGTGTTTTGGGTTAACACATTGAAAACACATTTATAAGTGTTACATATTTGATTCTGTTACCAATTCAACTTGTAACACTTATAATTCTGTAACCTTTATGAAGGTAATTTTAAGTCCCTGTTCAGGACTATATTAATCAGCATAGCCTGGTGTTGTGGTGTGAATGTTATCGTGGTATGGACAAGTGATGAGGAATGAGAAAAATATGGTGAGAAAATGTTGAGTATGAATGTCGATGGGCATAAAAGTAGAGGAAGACCAAAGAAAGATGGATGGACGGTGTCAACGGATGATAGGTACGGCTAGGAAGGAGTTGGCTGCTAAGATGATGAGTAATAGAGAATTTTGGAAGAAGAAGACATGCTGCCCACCCCAAACAAATTGCGTTAAGGCGACTACAGGAGCTAAGCGCGAGTTCTAAAATGCCTGAAAGTATATGATTCACTGCAATAAACAAAACCAGAAAAATATATGATATTCTTCAGGATAAATGCTAGTATGATAGAGTTTTGAAAACATAATACAATTAATTTATCTCCATAAAAAAAAATCACGAAATATATATCTCTACAAATTTCTTTAACGAGTAAAACCATACTAAAATACTTGCGATCATTTTGATTTTTTGGCAAATAATTCTACAAGCAACATATTAGCATCATAGTGTTTTGTTTTTTTAGTCCAATCCATAGATTTTTTGTAAATCGATCGAAACCACTCATTTCGCACTATTCAGTCCACAGTGACTGACGAAACAACCACTTTGTAGTCCAAGCTGATTAGAATTTTATTCTAACATTATTTCAGACGAAGTTTGAACCACCACAAATAGAGCCGCTAATTTAGCTCATGTAGTCGCCTTATGGGCTGGATAGCTATGAGCCTGGTGGCGAAAAACAACACCTACGCATAAAATTAAAATCAAGTATAATACCTCGGACAATACTCTGATAATATTTCTGATCGATTTTTCGTATTAATTGATGTTTCCAACATGCGTGACAGCAGTGTGCTGATGCACTTAATGAGGTATGGAGAAACAATTAACTTTTTATCAGTAATAATTTACCTGTGGTTTCACATATTGCACAGGTTTGGCCGTTATTGTTTAAAAAGCTTTTTGTTTAAAAAGTTTTTAAATATAACACAGTCAGCGCTGAAATGTTGTGAGTTAACTGTAATTAAGAAGGAAAACATCGTGAGGAAACCTGGATTTATAACTAGTGTAAGTCTGAAATGGCCGACCCGTCTTGAGCCGGCGTGGTGATAACTGCTCGTGCTTTCTTTGTTGATAAGTCGAGGCCTTTGCTCAGCTGTGGGACAATAATCGGCGGGTATTTCTTTTATTTATAACTGTAATAATATGTATCAAGGTCATTTTTGAAGCATCAAAGTATGCCTCAATATAAACATGCTGCCGAAGTGGCTTCCGCGCTGCCACTTTCCGACGCGACGGCGCGGTGGAAATGGCGATGTTCTGGGTTACTGAGTTTTTATTCAGCATTTTCTCAGATGCAGCAAATCTCAAAACTAGTCATGAAAAACTGAGGACATGACGTCGGCTTGCAGGGACGTTACAAAATGCATAACCTAGAGCACGTTTGCGCTTTTAATCTGGAAAATTACGTCAGTCGTTGAAAATGTTTTACCTTTTTCATACTGGGCGCTTACATAATTTTCTGTTATCCTAACCCCGTCCCAAAATAATAATAAACAAGGCAGTATAACCAGCCGACCAATTTGTTGGTTCGAGGGTATCCGTCTCGACCAATTACAATTACAACGATATGCAAACTGCTCACAATCACGCCTGGAGTAATTTTAAACCTGGACCCTAGATTGCTTTCACTGGAATGGGCTGTGTCGATAATAAATTAAATTATTTTGTTGATGTAAGAAAAATTGTAAGTTGTGAAGTTTTCAGTTTTGCATGTTAATGTGCAAGAGATGTGCCTACCTTGTCTTACCCAATAACTAAATTAGGAAGAAGAGTACATAATTACACTCACATTTTGCCAGTTATGTTTAAGTTCCATGTAATTGGCCGGCCTAGCCTTGGTGCAGCTTGTTTAACGAGGCCAGGCCGTCCAGGACAATGAGCTCGATATTCTGGCCCTGCCTGATGGCCTTTATCAGGTGATTGACTGCCCCACCACTCGGACCGGTACTTATAACCGAGCAACGTGCGCGCCTGAGGCAACGTGTAGTGTGATATCTACATACACTACATTCATCATCAACATCATTATTTCAGCCGAAAGACGTCCACTTATGGACAAATATAGGCCTACCCCAAGTGTCGCCACATTGACCGGTCCCGTGCGGCTCCCATCCAACGGATTCCCGCAACCTTCACCAGATCATCGGTCCACCTAGTGGGAGGTCTTCTAACGCAACGTGTTCGGGTTCGCAGAACTTTTCAACTCATCGGCAATTTCATTTCATTGTTACAATAAACTATTTTTGAAGTCATTTCTTAGCTACACTCAAATAAAAATATTACTGACCTAGTTTCAAAATAAGCATTTCTATTTCAGTTTGTCATCGCCTCAAATTATGCTTCTTCATTGATTACTGTTTCATTCATCATAGAGAATGATAAAGCAGAAATTATGTTACTATTAGATCATTATTATTTTAGAGGTTAGGTATCCTATCTGTTACAGAATATTCACTTTTGCTAGTCAAAGTGTTGGTATAACCAGAAGTACTATATAGACAAAAATATAAACGGATGTACCGAAATCTTCACAATACCTACCAAAAAATTAATCTTCTCAATCCAAATTCTCAAAATTCTCAGTTTTGATCACACATCACACATCAAAACTGAGAATTTATTTGTGTGATTAGATATAGCCACAAAACTAAAAAAAGAATATGTCTGAGAAAGTTTAATAATTTTTCTAGGGAGTGCTCAAAATTAATTGAAAACCCTCATCTGCAGTCACAAAGTTGAAAATACTCGTCGTAAACTATACATATATTTTAAAGAGGTACAGTTTGTAAGTTTGGATACCTATGGGGAGTAATCTTTGGAACTACGATACGATTGTTTTTTTCACATACGCAAAGCTACATTTCCCCCGAGTGTCCTAGGCTATATTTATAACGTTTTCATTGGATAATTCCTGGCCCAACAATACTGTGAACGAAACCACGTGGTTTGAACATTAAAATGAGCGCATGTAGCGGTGAAAACAATATTTACTTAATTATTAAGATAATTAATAATATATGTCAACCAAATTGGACGTTCAGTTGTCCAAATTGGACGACTGTACCGTCCAAATTGGACAAAAACCTAATATCTAATTTGGTTGAAAAAAATATTGATGATTTTATACCAGATTTTAGCTCAAACAAAAAATGCACGCAATATACAGCAGTACTTAGCACATCCAGTTGCCTCACACATTCTCCCGGTTTCCCTAGACAACGTATCTTGAGCGCTTTCCCGAGGGGCGCTGCTAATAAGCTCGTAATAAATGACTCGACTCGCGCAAAATATTCAATGTGTGCTGCCAACTGTTATAATTATAATTATTACAATCCCAGCTACACGAATAATTATTGTTTGTTTGTTTGGCTTATTAGAATATACTGGTTTTGAGCGCACTCAACCTAACCTATGAATATTCGTACTTAACCTAGGTTTAGTTTGGCGTTTACATTTTAATAGAATAAAAAGGGACAGTGTTTCTGGGACTATAAAGTGGGCATGTCCTAGTAGATTAGGCTGTAGCGGATCTCTAAAAAGTACTACGGCACCATCTATGAGATAATAAGAATTAAAATCGAACCCCAAAATCGCGCAGGTAAACTTATCCGCAAGTTAAGATTATATTGAAAAATCGAGCAGGAACGGTCGGTTAGTAGCTAACCAGATATAACACGCGTCTGGTCGGAGTATATTCCCTTTCCATGGTGCATGAAGAACTTTTCACCTTGTTCTTCATACCCCCAAAAGGTACATATTTCAAGTATATATTTATGTCACCGTAAAATTGTAAAACACGTTAGATTGTAATCTCTCTAGCGAGATTGTAAACTCTCGAAATATTATCAACTGTATGTACATACTGCTTACAATATACCTAACTCATTATTTTTCGGTAGATTGTAATCTATCGAAGTGAAACCGTAATATTGTAAAATGTTTGCGACGGAACTCAACTCGCGCGGCGTGGAGTGGGTGACGAAAGGACATGAAAAGATAATGCACCATTCCTGAAAAAAACCGATTAATGTTACCGAACCTCAAAACATTTTATATTCGCCTAAAAAGCGTAGTCGACGGAGCCGCGCTTCGCGGGGCTCCTATTTCTATCAGCAGGGTTTAAAGGAACCTAACCAACCTAACGTGGGGGTGCCCCAGGTCACCCCCACGTTAGAGGCAGAGATACTTCCGTCGCATACATTTCACAATATTACGGTTTCACTTCGATAGATTGTAATCTATCGAAAAATAATGCGTTATATTGAAAGCAGTATGTACGTTTGATAATCTTTCGAGAGTTTACAATCTCTCTAGTTAGATTATAATCTAACGGTTTTTACAATGTTACTCTGACAATATGTAACTCATGAGGTTCAGAAATATGAAACGGAGAAGGTTTATTTATCCGTTGATACAGTAATAAAATGGTTAGAAAAGAAGATAATTATAAAAAAAAAATCTCCTGCTAATTATCTATAATTAACAGAAAATTGAGTACTTGAAAGTATTTTTTCAATGTCATATGTACTCGTATATGCCCGTAAAGTCATTATAGACTTGCGGATTTGAAATAGATATACTCGTACAAGGGATTTATGTAATTTTTTATTTGCATTATTTAGTTTAATTAATTCTACTCTTACCATGTATGGATGGTAGGAAATGCACAAGGCATAAGTCCGCTTTTGTACAGTTTTTATTTGTGCATAAAATTTTTATAAATAAATAAAATTAGTTTCATTTCTCAAAAAAACACTGCACAATATCTACGCATTTATTTTTTAAATTAATTACTTTTGAGACAGGCATTATTCGTTTTTCCTGTTACACTAATATTCCCCATTTTCATCGACATTTTCAAGACAAATTAAATAAAGAGAATTCAATTTTGATCAGAAAACCTTTTTACGACTCATTTTTAAATCACAAGGTAACAAAAATACGGCAACAAAAATAAGCGACTTATGAAAAAAAACAATGTTTTTTTTTTCAACAATTAAGAAGGCATAAGTCGTTACTTATTTTTTCTTTTTTTCTTTGCAGGTAAGTTCGAGACTTCGAGAGTATTTGTCGTAAGATGGACTAAATAAACAGTCGCTGTGCGAATTTGTTTTCAAAGCCGATGAAAACGTAGAAAAACATTGTAAAAGAATATAAAAAGTTCTCAAGTCTAGGGCATGGAGCCAGACGTTTTCAAAATGGCGGAGCGCGAAAATTGAGAGTTAACAAGAGGAACTCGGAAAGGTGGCTTGCATATTCTGTGAATTCTAAGTACCTGCAGTGTGGTACGTTTTTATTCAAATAATTGCTTCGTAGAACTCACCTGCCTTCGTACAGAAAGGAGCTTACTTAACCATAATTCTATTGTATCTGTTATGGGCATAAAATAAGGCAGTCTTATATTCCCTAACTTAAACAGATTTGTGTTACCCTGTATTTTGCATAGAGGAATAGTGACTCAATGTAATAGTCCCGATCTATTGACTTACGAATTACTATTCATAGGTTCGAGCATAGGTTCGAATCCATGATCTAGAAATCATAATAGTAATGAAATTCTTCTAAGTAACGTACCAGCACGTTACTTAGAAGAATTTCATTACTCCTCTTAAAATTGTGAAAGAAAACACCATGAGGTACACAACAGCCTCGGCATGTCCCAGAACCAAACACTCGAAGACATTGTAAACCCACCAAACCACACAAAATCTAATTGGTGGATAAGGACCTATTTTTTCTCTCAGGGAAAATGCACAGGGCTCCTGACGTCCCCACTGCTGGGATACAGGTCTCAGCAGTGAGAACATTGTTGGCTGGTTATTGTGATATGTTACATATCTTTCATACTTGCGAATCTATAGGATTTCCGTCGTCGAAACGTAATAACCTCTTTGATAAACGCGAGCATGCGACAGCTCACAGCCTAACCTTTTCCCTACGGCCCGGCTATATGAAATTTTAAGTCTGCAGATAATTAGAAGTGGGATTTTTCTACTCAAGTTTGGGTAAAGAAAATGTTACTACAGTTGGTGCCAGTTAAGATGACAATTATAATTAATATTTCTTGATACGGACCAAAACCCATGAACCATGTATAATTTTTCATTAGAAAAATGTTGAAGATCACGATGGACGACGATTCAAGACTTGAACCGACTTATTTTTGGATTTCAAAGTTTTAATAAATGTAGGTGGGTCAAAAGCCGCTAATCCGATCTTCAGATTTCAGCAACTATAGCAAAGTTGGCTTAAGACCTCTATGCAATTAGTTTTATGCTAGGAGTAACGTAGGAAATAAACAACAAATAGTGTTCAACACACTTGAAGAAGACATGGCATGAAGACAAGAAAAACTCTCGAACGTGTCCAATACAATACATTTTAATAAAGTTACGACAGTGCATAGTCCCAAAAGCTAGTCAAAAACTTAATTAATCAAAACTATGTAGATTAATATTTAGGGTTCCAAGGTTATTCTGCCGTCAGCATTAGTAAGGACGCAACGGGCGTTTGTATGACGTACGGAATCCACAAATCCGCCATGATGGATTGTGGTAAATGTGTTTTCTGTGCATTTCGGCAACTATATTGTGGCTGCAGCACCTCAAGCGCGGTAGTGTTCGCAAATCTTTGAAAATAGATCGGAATTTGTTATTGTTGAAGTTAGTTTGAGTGTTGTTAACAGACTCGCTTCCTGAAGGAATACTTATTGTTTTAAGAAACGAAACGATATGGGTACAATAAATAACTTGGTAATAAACACCTTAATTGGACGTCTTAATACTACTCGCATTAAGATTGCTTTCATTAACTAACTCAAAACAAAATTGCAACTAAAGTCGTTCTTCATTTAAACAATTTAATTTACAGAATTCGAGTTTTATAGTAACAAGCTTCTGTTAACGTCTTTGTCCACATTGAGGTCACAAAATATCCCAAGTGACCGTACTGAATACCAGCGCTGTGACGTTTTTTTTTTAATGTTACAGCACCATGCTGAGATAGGAGCCTTTTGGCCTCGTACAGGACGAGTTTCGTTTCTTTTAATTTTTAAATATATGTTTGTTTTTTCTGTGTAAGTTTTATTAGTAAGTTTTATACTGATATTTTTTATGTGTTTTGTCTTGTGCGTGCTAATAAATGCTTTTTCTTTTTTTCTTTCTTTACTACCGTGATAAAAATGTTTTATATACTAACTCAAGTGATTGTCTATTCCTCTTAATTCTTTCAAAATCGTAAAAAATAACAAAACAAAAGAAAGAAAAAGCATTTATTACCCCGACAGGACACAACAGACAAAAATAAAAAAATGGTTGAATTATGATTATAAATAACTAATAAAAAGTAAACATAGCAACACACAGATATAACTTTCATATCTAAAACGTTGCTGGCATTTCCAACAATTTATTTTTATTTTTTGTTACGGTACACTGCATGTACGAGTATGTTGTTAAATTTTCGGTCATTAGAATTCTTGAATTGACTCTCTCAATCCTTATTAAACACGTATTTTTTCACGCCAATACCTCTGCTTCAATTCACCAGCATCGCAGCTGCATACAAATTCATCAATATGGATAGTTCTACTACTTACACAAAGGTACATTTTGTCATCAAATGTTTGTGTGATGAGCATGGACATTTGTCTCCGAGTCATGGATATTTATATGTATAACAAGTGTGTATTTACAAAAAAAAAAGTATCTATGTAGTATTTCAACTATGTAGTGTCCACGACTCAAGCCTCATTGCTTAGTGTGGCACTAAATGGCGCTGTGTGTTCTGTCCAGCGATATTTATTTATTTATTTAGCTAAAATCAGAAGTCTTCATATCATCATTATAAAGCACCTTATTCAATCTATCACCAACAATCAAATTTTTCCCCTACCAAGAGTTTCACCACGAGACGGTCGTAGACTGACGGTTGATAAATGAACACGGGACACACCGCTAGACTAATATTAAGTTAGGAAAGAGTCCATGATTGTACCAGAAGTGTTATGAGGATACGATATTATGGATACGATGTTTTAATAAATTGCAAGGTTGTTTTTAGTAACTAAAATTTGCCTAAGCCGAAGCTTTAAGTTTTAACGGTATATTGCAAGGCATTTATCTTCGTATTCATCATCATCATCCGCTTAGTCTTTTCCTAACTGTGTTGGGATCGGCTTCCAGTCTAACCGGGTTCAGCTGAATACCTGTATTTTTGCCTCCAAAACTTATTTAGTACTTGGTTATACGATACCCATTGGTAAGACTGGTTGTCATACTTTTTGGGCCACTGACTACTTGTAACGACTGCCAAAGATCTGGAAATAACAGCCAGGACCAACGGCTTAAGGTACTTTCCAAGGCACGGAGGAAACCCGGTATATAATAAGTGGTCATTCATCCACAGACCAACTTAAACAAGCACGGCTTAACCTAAACATCGACCCGATACAAAACAATAACCCTCGAAACTAAACCAATACAAAACCAAAACTATCCGAAAGATTACTATATTCTGCCTTATTTTCATTATTCTGATAGTTTTTAGGGTTCCGTAGCCAAATGGCAAAAAACGGAACCCTTATAGTTTCGCCATGTCTGTCTGTCTGTCTGTCCGCGGATAATCTCAGTGACCGTTAGCACCAGAAAGCTGAAATTTGGTACCAATATGTATATCAATCATGCCGACAAAGTGCAAAAATAAAAATTAAAAAAAACATTTTTATTAGGGTACCTCCCCCAGACGTAAAGTGGGGAGCGATTTTTTTTTTAATTTTGACCCTGACGTGTGATATATTGTTGGATAGGTATTTAAAAATGAATAGGGGTTTTCTAAAATCATTTTTTGATAATATTAATATTTTAGGAAATAATCGCTCCGAAAGTCAAAAACAATGTGTCCCCCCCCCTCTAACTTTTGAACCATAAGTTTAAAAAATATGAAAAAAATCACAGAAGTAGACCTTTATATGAACTTTCTAGGAAAATTATTTTCAACTTGATGAGTTGAATAGTTTTTGAGTTATATAGCACTTTTTCAAAAAAACGCAAATGATAACTTTGTTTTTCATACAAATACTATGAAAAACAAAGTTATTTTTGCTGACGAAAAATGTTGGTATTTTTAATGGTCTGGGAAGCTACGGAACCCTACAGTGAGCGTGGCCCGACACGCTCTTGGCCGGTTTTTAAATTCCAATTGGACTATTTGATGCAAAGTTTTGCTATCGTCAACTCATTACTAAGCGTTGTCTCATCTTTCAGAGAATCTTTTTTATTATGTGCACGATCTTTATTTATCTTTTCTATACTAGCGTCTATGTACCCTTCCACTTATATTATTCGTCAGTTTTTAAAACAAGATTGAACAGACATCTGCATCAAATCTGCGATGAGTCTTCCAGGACATTTTAAAAATCTGTCCTTGTTGTTGTCTTACCTCAAATAATTTCCAACAGTATTACAACATGCAAACAAGCAGAAAAACTCTTTATACCACTTCATGTTAGCGAAAAGTCTTGAAAAACGAAATACAAACGCAGCCAATTCCATTTATGACCCCTTTATACTTCACCCGAAGACCTAAAGCTAATCCTCAAAACGATTGCTATAACAAAGCACTTATATTTCCACTCAATACTGCCATAGGAGCGCATAAAAAGCGCCTAACGGCAATAGATGGGTTTCACTGCATCCATTAAACAGATGAAAGTATGAACTCAGGGATTATCCACTTAATGCAACTGGGGCTTATGTAGTGGTGTGTGTGGTGAGCGGTAGCGATGTGTCGAGTAGGTGATATTGATTTTTGGTTGCGAGCGTATGGGGCGATGACTTGGTGTGGAAATGTGTCGGGGATGTCACTTTTGTCGTATGACTGTTGCTTGCAGGTTGTTTTTTCAAACGTAAAACTGTATTAGCATGAATTTGTAATTATGTAGGTATATTAAGGTAAAAGTTTTGTCTGTGAATTTATGCAATCAAAAATGTTCTCTCATCATTCATGATTAAGGAGAAATAAGTAGAAGCGAAGTGCTCATAATCTAAGTTATAAGTTGATCTTTCTGTCAACCAGGAAAAAAAAATCTCCATTCGTGGTTCGGACAGCGCCAATTATTTGAAGTTAGTTTAGTTTTTAGTTTAGTTTAGAAAAATTCTTTATTTAACAGAAATATAAACATAACTGTAGAACTTAAAAACAAAAGCAACAGTAACACTAATATTATTAACAAACACTTTCACAGGCTAAGAGCACCTTTATAAGTATATAATAGTAATGTTTATTAACTTATCACAACATGAGGTATTTATTAATTAAATCTTTAACATTTTCATATGAAATTATTGTAATAACTTCATTTATATAATTGAGGGTGTAGCAGCAAAAACTTTCCTACGCGCTCGGCGTAAGTGCGACCGGTGCAAACGGCCGCTCAGGTGATCGCGCGTGGCCACCAGCGGCGCACGAGCTACCGCACCTCCCGCGCGCTCACCTGTACACGGTGAGAGCGGGGAAGCGCTGGCGCATCGTACGGGCCCAGCTACGACGCGTTATCAGTATTGTGCGCGAACAATACGTAGTGATGGGGAAGCTTATATGTACCGTATCCATCGATATGTCGCAAGTCCTTCAATTTAATTTGACCTATGTTAGCAATCAATGTATTTTGATGACACTTATTTTTACTGTAGAATTTACGAGTTAATTTTAAAATGAATTTTGTAATGCTAGGTAACTTAATATTTGTGTGTAGCGTTTTAAGATTAGTTTTGAACGGAGTATTATAGGCAATTTTAACTGCTTTATTTTGAATGGTTTGTAACACATTATAATTAGATTGACAGGTGCTACTCCATACTGGACACGAGTAGGTGATGCAAGGTCTAATTAGAGTGGTGTATAACCTAAGTTTGGTGTTTGCACTGAGCTTACTTTTGCGGTTAAGTATAGGACTGAGACAACCGATTGCTTGAGCTCCTTTAACGCGTAATTTATTGACATGCTTTGTCCAGTTAAGCTTATTATCCATAGTAACTCCTAGATAGCGAACTTCTGTGGACCACGGGATCAATTGCCCAACAATATTTAATTTTCTTTTTGGGGTGGTACGTTGGCGTGTGAAGAGTATTGCCTCAGTCTTGGATTCGTTCAACTTCAGCTTCCACTTGTTGAAATAAGATTGAAGTAGTTCAAGCGATAACTGAAGTCTACTTATGATAATGTCGATGTCATCATCGCTTGTGTACGATGCAGTATCGTCGGCAAAGCAAGCCAGATGAGTACGGACCTGTACAGGAACGTCACTCACAAACAGGATAAAGAGGTAGGGACCGAGCACCGAGCCTTGAGGAACTCCTGCCGATACCGTCCGGGGCGATGACCTGTCAGTACCAATATGGACTACAAACTTACGGTTATTGAGGTAAGATTTGATAAGTTTTACTAGCTCAATTGGAATTCCATAACTGATTAGCTTGTATAACAGGCCCTCGTGCCAGACCGTATCAAAAGCCTTCTCAATGTCCAGCAGGAACATACCGGTAGACTGCTTAAGATTAAGGTGATAGGAAATGTGTTCAGAAACTCGAGCTAATTGCTGTACTGTGGAGTGAGAGGAACGAAAGCCAAACTGCTCGTTCATAATGAGCTGTTCAGAGCAACGTAGCAAGCGATTATATATCATGACCTCAAACAGCTTTCCCAAAACTGGAAGAAGGCTAATAGGCCTGTAACTAACTGGTAAAGAGGTGTCTTTACCAGGTTTTTTAAGTGGAATAACCTTTGCAGTTTTCCACTTATTGGGAAAATATCCCAATTTTAAACAGCCGTTGAAAATTTTTGTGATATACACAACAGATTTTTGCGACAGATTTTTCAGCATAATGTTGTGTATACCGTCATCACCTGGAGCCTTCCTAGTCTTTAGTTTACGTATGACTTCCCAGACTTCGGTTGGCCGCACCGGTAGATGCAGTTCATTTATGTCACGATCATTTAAATCACTCATGGCTGACTGAACGTTCTCGTCGACACTGTCGCTAATCCAGTCACGAGTAAGATTAATGTTCATCTCGAAGGCATCTGCCAGTGCTTCACATTGTTGGGGGATGTTTGTAGTGGAAGTTCCCTCAGGTGTTTTAAGTGGTGGTATTGAGTCTGATCTGGGTTTTAATGACTTTGCCAGTCGCCAAATATCATTGGTAGGATTGTCAACTCTGGAAAGTTTCGAGTTCCATATTTTATCTTGATGTTTCGTTATAGACAAATTAATTAAGTGTTGCTGTTTGTTAATAGCAGCTCGTAACAGTCTTTTTTCAGCAAGTAAAGCTTTTTGTTCTTTCCGACGAAGATAATTTTTGTACTTGATCATTTTTGCGATGTAATTTGGTAGTTTTATGCAAGTGTTTTCGTGAACCTTACTTGGGATAAATGTATCTCTAGCATCAGTAAGACAGTGATGTAGGTAGTTTACGGCGCAGTCGATTTCAGGTTCAGATTTAAATACCTTCGAGTCAAGCGAAATCTTTTGGTCGAGAAAGGACCGGTATTTATCCCAGTCAGCGTCACAATATCGGTATTGTTTGGTGTTAGGTTTGCGTGAGTATTGACCATTCACTGTAAACAGTATGGGAAAGTGGTTTGATGAAAGGGCGGGTATTGCACAAACCTCATGTATATTATTTACATTTAGCGCCAGGATCAGATCAGGATTAGTAGGGGTAAGATCAGGTCTATAGTTTACCTGGGTAGGTGAATCGGGGTAATGTATTACATAATCGTGTTCAAGCATGTGACGAAATAGTACATTACCACGGGCATTGACATAACTACTATTCCAGTAACCGTGATTGGCGTTAAAGTCTCCCATTATTACAACGCGGGGCCCCAGGGAAAATAAAATATCCATGTCATTGCATTCGAGCTGCAAGTTTGGAGATTGGTAAGCTGAAACAAAGATACAGTCTTTCCCGCTCATTTTTAAACTAATAGCAACCGCTTCAATGTTCTTGGTTTTGGGAACAGCGATCGGTGAAACCTCAAGTGTGTCATTGACCAGTATGGCTACACCTTGTCCCCGTCCACTGTGGTGTTTGTCTTGTCGATAGCAGTTAAACCCTGGGGTCGTCAAGGGAGTATTACAATTCAGTTTAGTTTCACAGACAGCTATTATATCGATGGATAGGGTACGTACCGCTAACTCAAGTAGTTCATGCATTTTAGAGCGAACTCCATCGGAGTTCCAAGATAAGAGTCTTAACTCATTTGTATTAGACATAGTGACCAAGATGGGTCAGAACAAGCATAACCTTATCTAACATAGATTCACAGGCAGAAAATTGTGGTTTAAGGTTTTTAACACAGATTAGTATTTCTAACATCTCTTTTGTCACAGGGTCGTCCTGTGGTAGGTCCAAGTACTCGTTTGGTGGATAATCATGATTGGTGTGGGTTTTGACAGTACCAGCATATGAGAGTTTCTTGAATGAGGGCTGTAGATTCGTAAGAGGTCCAGGCGCATGTTGGACCGCCACTGCTTTCAACGGCTTAGACTGGTCCTCACGCCTAGTTTGCAGTCGTTTCAGGTAAGCAAGACGGGTCTCGCATTTGTGAAAGTTAGCAGGGTGATCCTGATCACAATTACAGCAACGTGCAGGTTCAATACGGTCTTTTTTAGTGCAATCTCTCGTTGCGTGAGGTTCCGTACATTTAACACACCTAGCGGGCATATTGCAATTTCTCGATGCGTGACCAAAGCTTTGACATCTGTAGCATTGAGTCCCAGCAGTCTTCTTAGGCATAAATTTTTGAATAGTAACCACGCAATTAAATAAATATTTAATATTGCGAAATTTGGCTATGTCCGTTCCAACAGGAAGCACTGCTAAAAAAGGTGGACAAGACAATGTACTCACTGTTTGAGTCTTCATTTGTGAGACTGATGCTCCGGGAAATCCTAGTTTGTCAAGTTCGGCAGACAACTCTTCTTGGACATAGGATGGTAAGCCTTTTATCACCATTTTGGGAACTTTTTCATCTTTCCGAGTGTAAGTTAGGAAAGCTGCATTTTCTTTGCGGAGACCTTCTTTAACAAGTTGGTGAGCTTCTATTGAGTGGCAATTTACTGCAACTTTATTGTTAGCTCTATACTGAAGATGGAACTTGTTGGTGAAACGGGAGATGAGGTTTTTAATTGTTTCGTGTGTCCAATCTTGCTGTATTTTCAGTATGACGGGTGGAATATGTCCTTTTTTCTTCACTCCAGTTGAGGCTTCTCTGTAGTGGTTATTCGTTGACGATTCATCCTTGTCGTCCACAGTGAGGTCTTTGAACTGATTGTGCAGGGGCAATCTGCGTGCTTCATCAAACTTTTCAGAGTTTCTCGAGACCGCAGGACGTTTGGCGGACTGCCATCGGCCAGAAATATCTTCTCCAGGTCTTTTGGAGTTCAGATTTCCGGAGGATTCCGACCTGACTAGGAATCTATCCATTTTTGGTGCAATATCGACGAAGTATCGATAAGTAGCTAGGCATCCCTAGTGATGGTAAGCAACTAACGTGGTGGGGTTAACGTAATTACGCGTGCGTGCGGACAGGACGCGCGCCGTACGCGGAATGAAATTATTTGAAGTGAAAACTTCTTTATGCTTCTTTGAGCACCCACTTCTTGAGTGAACAAAAATCATGGAACTGGCGTGACCGTCACTTACGCTTTTCGTAGCACTCGTAGCGGATGAGTTTTCACTTCTATGGGTCCCCTAAGACTGCCAAGCATTTTTTTTGTGTAGCTACTTTTATCTACCCCTGTATCCAGAAAAACGTAGGAGCATGATTTTTGTACTTTCACAGTTACTAAATCGTGATTTGATTTCAGCCAAATCTTTCACACACTATCCAACAACTAGATGACTACCAAAATCCGTTCACACTGGAATTTGCACCGCTCAATATCTCCAACATACTTAACGTAACACCTATCCGGCAACTTTTGAAATTCCTATAGAATTTAGCCATTCAAATTCTTTTACACGTCCAAACGCTATCTTGTTATAACTTAGACAGCACATGTGAAAGTTTTGCCGTATGTTCTCGTGAGCTGTAAAAGTGACTCGGTAATTTATCGGCAATGAAGAAAGTTCCCCTTAAGGTTCCTTACTCCTGCAATCTTACGTGGACAGCAACCCCGAGGTTACCGGTTTAATGACACCGTCTTAAAAACAAGTTGAACCAAGTTATAGTTAAGATTTTTTACTCGAGGTTCCTTAGGGAATTTGTTTGTTTATTTTTCTTTTGGTTGCGTGTTGGAACGCATCAAGGAGAATGTGTCTCTGAGGGATTAGCTGAATAGTTTGGATGGTTGCTGGTCACGTAGTGTTTTGTATTTTTGTTCACAAATTGAAATAATGCTGATAGCTGATTAGCTTAATGTTGAGTAAATTTCTGTAGAATACAACGTGTAAACCACCTCATCACAAAGCCGTTATCCAAGCATTCTGTACATCAAACTAAGTAACTTTACGCAAAAAATATTGCTGTGAAACAACTTTTTTTTCTGAGGTTATAAATAAATCATGTTTTGTGGTAGAACTCATGTAACTCAATGCACTTAAAACATTGTGCTGATGGATAAATTAAATAGTACGGGGGTCGTGGAGGTGTTAAAAGTCAAAATCTTACAAAAAAAACTTGTATTTAAAAAAAAACTTGTCAAAAAGTTGTAACTTTGACCCCCCATATCTCCGTAACTATAAGGTTCCCAGGTATGGTGTAGAACAAAAAAAATGATCGCAATAATGGGGAGAACAAGTGCCTTTCGGCTTCGTGAAGAGGTGTTTTACACCCTTTATAACTTTATAAACCCACCAGAATACCTAAGGGTATGCTAGTTTCTATATCAGTAAAAGTAACTAACTGATTGGCATGACTGTCATACGAATATCTGCATCTGCCAATGAAAAGGTTCTAAAGAATTTCCTATCAATCTAAAAAAATAGTTTTCATTTAATCTGACGTCACTTTCTATTATTTCTAAATTCGGTTGTGTGATCGAATCGTACCAGATGTTTCTCTGCCAGTCTGCAAAATGTAAGGTTACCTTTTCACAAACATCCTTCACAGTACCCACAAAATACGTCAAATAAATAATGTTTTTGAGAGTCGTATCACATTATCAATTGCATTACTGCTCTCTTGTGGACATTTGAATCCATCTCCATTCTTCGCAACCCAGCGACAGATTTAACTTACGTCATAATACCTTGACGGCTACAGAACAAGTTTTGTTATAAAATCCAGTACAAAACGAGCAATGTTCAGTGTACAACTATTATTGACATCTTAATAAATAGTAAAACATTTGATGCACTAAGTTTATATTGCAATCTTTCTGGAATTAGTTTATTCAGTGTGTTCTAGTTGCATGGCATAGTTTAAAAGTTTGTTCTAATTGCCAGTATGAAGCGGTTAGTAGTTAAAAGACGCCTTGTCCTAATCAAAGCGACCGTAAAGCGAATATGTGAGTCTTATTAATTTTGTTTTGGTAGACCTGAATGTGATGTCACGCAGACAGAGTGCGCCTAATTCGTCAAATATTTCGCTGAAACTTCGTGATTGCGTTGGTTAGGACGAATCATGTGATTCCTAAACGAAATATAAGAAATCACGTCAATAGAATGCATTTTAATATATTTCTATTGTCCTACTGATTTTTGTAACAAATTATTATTATAGCCTATTCTTTTACCAATTACTGTTTATTGGTAAAAATCTATCCATTACAAAATATTCATTATTATTGTAACTACCCATTTCATGTTCTTTGTTATTCGCTGCAAATATATTGTTCCACAGAAGATTTCAATTCATAATCCTTTGCGTCTCCCTCGCAATATCACTCAAACAATAAAAGATTAAAGTACGTTATATGTTTTCGTATCATTTTCATTTTCATATATTTTTTGTACATACCTGCTTGTTTTAGATCAGTTAACAAAAATATGAGCTTTGCATATTGCCTAGGAACAGTTAATAATTTTTATTAAAATTTAAATAATTAGTGCTAGCGTTCTAGCACCATACTTCGGACGTGTGGAAGAATGTGCTCACACTTTGAAGAAGAAAGATTTATTATTATTATAAGCCTACATTGTCCCACTGCAGGGCAAAGGCCTCCCTTCCCTCCTTCCACATTTCGCGATCTTGTGCGATTGTAGGCCAATCCTTTGCGAAAGAGTCTAGCTCATCCCGCCATCTCCTTTCGGGCCTGCCCCGTTGTCGTTTCCTGCTATTTGGTAACCACTGAGTGGTAATTTTTATCCATTGCTCCTCCGACATGCGGCAGATGTAACCAGCCCAGTTCCACTTTAGCCTAGCAGCTGTCATGCCAAAATCTGCTATTTTGGTTTTGGAGCGAAGTATAGAGTTTCTGACATGGTCCGTAGGTTTGACACCCAGTATGCTTCGCTCCATAGCTCGTTGGCAGATCTCAAGTGCGGATTTCTGACGATTTGTAAGTGACCACGTCTGCGCTCCATAGGTAAGGGTGGGGAGAATGCACATGTCCATGAGCTTTCGCTTAAGTGCGAGAGGGAGAGATCCCTTCATAAGATGTTTCATCGACCAGTAGCTCTTCCAGGCATTCTCGGTGCGTCGAGCAACTTCTTTATCTTGTCTTGCCTGGAAAGAGACTATCTGGCCGAGGTATATGTACTCATGGACATATTCAATCACCACACCCCCAACCTCTATGTTACGCTCTGTGCTGTTCGTCATGAGTTTTGTTTTACTCATATTCATTAAAATCCCGACTTGGAGACTGGCGTGGCTCAGTTGATCGAGCATTAGCCCTAGCTCAGCTGCTGAGAAAGAAAAAAGGACAATGTCGTCGGCGAAACGAAGATTAGTTAACCACTTTCCGCCGACGACAACACCCTTGTCCTGCCAGTGTGGGTTTATCTCTTGAAAAACCTCTTCCAGCGTAGGTGTGAAGAGTTTGGAAGATAGTGGATCGCCTTGCTTGACTCCTCTCTGAATGGGAAAAGTTGGCCCGGTGCATAGGCGTATGGCTGCTGTGCTGTTCTGATATATTTTTCGCAACAGCTGTATATATGTAGGTTCTATGTTTTGTTTGCCGAGTGTAGAAACACAGCTCAGCTCAGCTCTAGCTCAGTCTCTCCTTCTTCCTCTACTAGACTACGCTGATGTCTGTTTTCTTGATGCGACTGAGGAACTTTTTGATAAACTCGAAAGTCTGCAGAATTTGTGTATACGCTTCATATTCGGGCTTCGTAAGTACGACCATGTGTCGGAATTTCGGAAGCAGCTGAAGTAGCTACCGATTCGGCAGCGTCGAGATTTACACACTCTCTCTTTTCTTTTTTCTATTCTTCATAATCCTAGAGCTCCTTCGTATCTTCGAGAGCGCTTCGAATTTCTTGTTCCTATAGGGCTTTCTTTAGAATTTACCGTTGACATGCATGAAAAATAAATTATAATTGTTTCTTATATAATTGATTAATAATACTTACATTGAAATCTCATTATTTGACTTTGTATTTTATAGATCCAGACTTATTATTAAAAATATTTGTACACCAATTTCATTGGTAGGACACAGAGCTCAACTAAAATGTATGAATAAGACCTTATTTTAATACCTGTGTTTCACAAATAAAGATGATTTGATTTGATTTGATTTGATTTGATTTGAAACCCTGTCGCTCATCATCTTCTCTTCTCCTTCATTTCCCTCCCCACTCCTCTAGTCGGTATGATGGTTCTTTTACTGTTAGTGCTGTGCGCCTTTAGATTTCGCTTCCACACTCCTTGCGGGATAGCCCGTCGTTAGAAGTGTTCAAGAAAAGAATAAAGGAACATTTCCTGTCAGCATGACTTTAGTTTGTAAGTAGTGTTCTATATGTAGTGTTGTATATATACATAAATATATATTTTCTATGTATTAGTTTAGTGTATAAGTTAATTTAAGTTGTTAACTCTATTGTTTGTGCATATAAGTTATCCTCTGCTGCAAATCTCTCAGCACAAGTATGGTTTGCTGTAAGAAAACCCAAGCTCGCCGTTGTACATAAGCTATATTTTGTAATTTTGTGTATATTTTTCTTTATAATTTTTGTGTGCAATAAAGAATAAGAATAAGAATAGAAAGAAAAATTTCTAAAACTGGACAGTTTATACCGAGATTTAAAAGTTAATATTTTCAAACAAACACACAATTTTCATTCCCTTCGTTTCTTAAACATCTCCATGACGATACGCCACTGACTTTAATGGGAGGAAAAAAACACGGACTTACCACCGCCGCCATTGTTTGGCAAAGTACGGATTACCCTATTTAATTAAACGCTATCATGATGCTATCAGATCGGTAATAAAAATAATTGCTGTTTTCTTGTCAAGGTGAAAAAAGGTCGGATTTAAATAGATAATTAGTTTTTTTATTTGTAATACGGCAGGAAGGCATTTTTCGGGACAACTTATCTTTTTGTTGTGTTTTATAATACAAGGTATTCGGAAAAATATTTGGTTTATTAATTTTTCTGTTTACTTAAAATGTAGGCTACTTGCATTATACATGGTGAATTCATCATCTGCTTAGCCTTTTCCCAACTATGTTGGGGTCGGCTTCCAGTCTAACCGAATACAGCTGAATACCAGTATTTTACATGGAGCGACTGTCTATCTGACCTCCACAACCCAGTTAATACTGGGTAATACGACACCCCTTGCTAAGACTGGTTGTCAGACTATTTCGGCCACTGGCTACCTGTAACGACTGACAAAGATGGAAAAATGACACCCGGGACCAACAACTTAACGTGCTGTCTCTGAGGCACGGAGGGAAACTCGGTATATAGGGTGACTGGTAATTAGTGTACAAAACTCACACTCGACGCTCGGCCGCCGCAGCGTGCAGACGTGCGCTACGCTCCGCTCCGTCGTCTCTCCGCGCCCCCGCGCCTCCGTTCCGGTCAGCTGCAGTGCTACGTCGTAGCCCTGCCTTCTCACCGAGTCTACGAACAGTCGTAGCACTACTACGGTTTGTGACTCGTTCACAACTTTAGTGTGTTGCGCCGTAGCGAGCTAGCTACGACGAGTGCTTGCGCTCTTAGTAGTTGGTCCGCTGCGTAAAACTGTCTTTTTCAAGACAATTTCCTTCATCGTCAAAAACGTATTTTGCCCCTTCAGGGAAATCCACGGTTTAGTGGTACTTGGGTGGATACCTAACGGTGCTAACGATCCCAAGTGGGTGTTGACCCGACACACCCGCTGACCCTCTTCAAGGGAAGGCAATCCGTTGGAAGGGCTCTGACTGCGGCCTTGGGGGATCTCCTAGTCGCAGTCTGGTAGCACCTAACCCCCGTTTGTCCACAGCTGCACCCGGGACGTCTGGGTGTCTCTACCCCAGCGGCCCGGATCGGTCGCAAGACCCATAGGGCCCTGTCGCACAATAAGACTGGCGACAGGTTTACAAGCTTAGGGCACACCTTAGGTACTCACCTCCCTGTATCACCCACAGGGAGAGAACACATCCCCGGGTTATCCCACCCGGGGAGTTAGGTACTGGTATCGCTAGATAGGCAAACAGAATAGGCCCTTCAGGCAATTCTCAGACAGTCGTGTCGCTGGCAAGTTTGTTTGTGTTTTTCTTCTTGCCAGTAACACTAGGAAAAACACAAGGGTGGGTTCGTTTTTACGGGGTACTGTCTGCCCGGGGAGTTCACGTTTCACGTGTCTCCTCGGGACTAGGTAGTTAGCTCTAGTTAGCTCAGTATTAGGATTTTAGGCTGTTAGGCTCCCCCGCCATTATGGCAGATTTAACTTATCAGGCGGCGCGCAACATAGTGCTGAAAGCGCATTTCGACGACCTGATACAGGTACTGTTGGCTGACGACAGTCCCTATATTCAGGACAAGTACTCGGCCCTTTTAAAGCCTTTTGAAAAGGCCGGTTTCAATGCCCTTAGGAAGGAGATACCTTCTAGGTCGCCCACGCGCTCCCCCGACCCGTTAGCTCAATCCTCCGACATGGAGATTGTAGAGTCCCAGCCAGCCCCTGAGAGCTCTCCGGAGACCTCGGGCACCAACTCCTCGTCCTCTGAATCTGAGGACTTTCAGTTGGTGCAGAAGGGAAAGAGGAAGAAGGGAAGGCAAGCGAAGGCCGGTAAGGCCAAGAAGGCCGTCACGGACTTCAATGCGCCTCCCCTTGCTCCCCTAGCCTCCCCGCCCCCGTCCGGTATTACTGCACCCCCAGCTGCCTCCCAGGGCAGCCGCCCGTCCAGCCCTATGGCTATTTCCTCACCGCAAGGTGCGGCTCCTGTCAGCCGCCCTGCAAGCCCTATGGCTGCTTCTCAGCCAGCCCCCACTTCTACTGCTCCTTCTTCAAAGAAGCAGTTAAAACCCCCGGCTCTGTACATCCAGGAGAAATCCAGATGGACAGAAATCTCCAAGATGTGTGTTGATCGCAAGATCAACTATACCAATGCCACCTCTACCCTTCAGGGTATCAAGGTGAAGACCCCCACGTCCACGGACTTTAGAAGTCTCGTCCACGCGCTTCGTGGAAGGAACGTCGCCTTTCACACGTATAGTCTCCCTGAGGAGAAGCCGACCCGTGTGGTCATCAAGCGGATCCCCAAGGAGATTCCCTCCCAAGATATCCTGGAGGATCTCACCTCCCAGGGTATCCCCGTTTCGGCGGTCCACCGCCTCCACAAGAATAGGTCCCAAGGGGGTGACGAGTACGACATGGTACTCGTAATATGTGACCCAGTTGAAGGGCACCACCCCATCTTCAAAGTCCGGTCAGTATGCTCGCTCTCGGGCATCATCATTGAGAGGCCTAAAAAGCTTAAAGTCGTCGGGCAGTGTCATCGCTGCCAGCTTTATGGCCACAGCCAAAAGCACTGCTACGCACCGCATAGGTGCGTAAAGTGCCTCGGCGATCATGCCACGGCAGACTGCACCCGTCCTAAGGACAGGAATCTCTGCACAGAGCCGCCTAGTTGCGTCCTGTGCGGTCAGTCTGGCCACCCGGCTAACTACAGGGGCTGTCCCAAAGCCCCCAAACAGTCCGCTGGAAAGTTGGCCAATCGCGCCAACCAACGCCAGCAGAGGGAAGCTCCCTCTTCCTTCCAAGTCCCCTCCAAGGTCCTCCCCGAGCGTCTCAGCCCGCAGAGGCCCTCCCCTTGGAACATGCTGAACCATCAGCAAGCGTTCCCAGCCCTCGCGAAGTCCCAACCCAACCCCCCCATGCCCGGTCTAATGGAAAACCCTGTACCAGCGCCCACTCCGGTGGTCGCCCCTCAGGCTCTTCCTAAAACCCGCGCTCCCGTCTCTCAAACCCGCGCTCCCGTCGCTCCAACCCGCGCTCCTGCTTCACAGGAATCTAACCTCAAATACTTGATGAAGTATCAGCCCCTTTGCACCCCTGAGGCCGACCGCATGGTGGCCGAACTCAGGGCTGCAACGGACCTTCAACAAGTAGTTGATATCATTGATGCCTATCCGGTCATCAAGTCAGCCTTAAGCAATCTTAGTTCCGCGCCGTAATGGATATTACACCCGGTATCTCTTGCACCCAACCCCGGTCCCTTAGATTAGGTTACTTTAACGCCAACGGCATGAGAGGTCAACGCGACGAGATCGCCTCTTTCCTCCGTGACCACAACGTTGATGTACTCCTCATCCAGGAGACCTTCCTTAAACCCAGCCACCGCGACCCCAAGATTGCGAACTACCGTTTAGTTCGCAATGATAGGTTACGTTGCCACAAGGGTGGTACTCTCATTTACTTTCGCAAGGAACTGCACTGCATCCCTATCGACCCCCCTCCTTTAAAGTCCCTACTTGAGGTTTCAATCTGTCGGCTAGCTATGACCGGTCATCAACCGATCCACTTAGTGTCTGCTTATTTGGCCCCTACTAACACGTCAGAAGATCACAACCTCCTGGTTAATGATCTCACCCTCCTTTTCGGCTTAAGTGACTCCGTGATCATCGCGGGCGATCTTAATGCCAAACACCCAGCCTGGAACAGTAGAATGACGAACCCGAGAGGGAAAGTCCTCTACGATCTAGGTCTGTCTCTCAACTTTGACCCGATCGCTCCTATCGAGCACACCTATTATCCCGACACTCCCAGCTATCATCCTGACGTGCTCGATATAGCGCTGCTCAAGAACGTGAACCTTCGGTTACACTTGATTGAGACGTTACACGAGCTCCATTCCGACCATCGCCCAGTGCTCATGCACTTGATTCCTCGCTCGGGTATCATTGACCCCAGCCAACCCCCTCCCACCACTCTCACCACTGACTGGAGGAAAGTAAGCGATATGCTGAAATCTGAAACGTCACCGCTTCTTGATGGTATTCCCGACCATATTGTCTCTGTCGCAGACACCGAGGCCGCAATCAACTCGTTTACAGAACACGTTCAGTCCATACTGAAGGATTGTTCTCGAGAAGTACCAGCGATGAGCGATCAACGCTGGATACTTCCCGTCGACATTCGTGAACTGATAAACGAGAAGAATGCGGCCATACGTGCCTACAGCTCTTGGCCCTGCGAAGCGAACAAGATTCACATGCGTTCCTTACAGCGTGCTGTAAAGAAACGCACCAGTGAGTTTCGTTCGAGTCAATGGGACAAGACGCTCAGCGAACTTGAGCCCACTCACCTAGCTTTCTGGCAGCTTCAGAGGAAGTTGCGCACCTCGGAAGAGGTTTCTTCTCCACCCCTCATCCGTCCCGATAAGAGCGTCGCTTTTGACGACTCTGAAAAAGCAGAATGTCTGGCCGACAGTTTGGAATCCCAATGTTCACCGAGCACTCTACCAGTAGACAAGCAGCACCTTGATGAGGTGGATGCAGAAGTCGAACGTAGAGCATCGCTTCCCCCTGTAGAAGACCCCGATGACCCTCTCCCCGTCATCACCCCGGAAGAGGTCAAAGACATCATAGATAAGTTACAGCCTCGGAAAGCCCCAGGCGCCGATGGCTTCACTAATAGAGTTTTTAAAGCCCTCCCCGCCCGGCTCATAGTCCTTTTGGCTGCCATCTTCAATGGCGCCCTGAGCAACAATATGTTCCCCCAAGCGTGGAAAGAGGCCACTGTTATAGGTATTCCCAAACCTGGGAAACCGAAAGCCCAGCCTTCGAGCTACAGGCCGATCAGTCTCCTGAGTGCTCTCGGCAAAATCTATGAAAGGCTTATTTATAAGCGTCTCAGAGATTATGCCGAGACAAAGGGCCTCATCCCTAAAGAACAGTTCGGCTTCAGGACCGAACATTCTTGCATACATCAAGTCCACCGCATCGTCGAACACGTTAGCGCTGGTTTCCAGCGCGGAGCGATGACGGGCGTGATGTATTTCGATATAGCGAAAGCCTTTGACAAGGTCTGGCACAATGGCTTATTATATAATCTATACCAACTCGGTGTGCCTGACCGTCTCGTGCTCATCTTACGAGACTTTCTGTCAAACCGTACCTTCCGCTACCGTGTGGGTAAGACGTTATCCTCTCCCCATCCTATCCGTGCCGGAGTCCCTCAGGGCTCCGTTATCTCTCCCCTCGCGTTCACGTTGTATACTAGTGACATCCCCAAGAACAAGAAGGTTCAGTTAGCCCTATTTGCCGACGACACGGCAATTTACTACACCGGCCGTTCTATGACTAACATCCGTCGCATCCTCCAAACAGCTGTCGACTCGCTCGGCGCTTGGTTCCGTAAGTGGAGGATTGAGGTTAACCCTGACAAGAGCCAGGCAGTTCTGTACTATAAGGCACGCCTTAAGCGTTCGCCAGGTCCCCCCGTCACTATGTTTGGCAAGCCTATCCCTTGGGAGAAGCAAGCCAAATATCTTGGAGTTATTCTTGACGACCATCTGTCATTCAAGGCTCATATCAAAGCAGCTCGTGACCGAGCTGCCTTTGCTATGGGCCGACTCCATTTCATGATCACTAGGAAGAGCAAGTTGTCACTCAAGTGCAAGTTGCGTCTTTACACCGCAGTCATCCGTCCCATCATGACATACGCTTGTATCGTATTCGCTCATGCCCACCCGCGTCATATCCACACGATGCAGACCTTGCAGAACCGATTCCTCCGTAAGATCACCGGTGCCCCCCCGTACGTCCGTAACGACAGTCTACACGTAGACCTTAGAATCCCTACCGTTAAGCAGTTCATGAAACGCCTGTCCAAGCGTTACTTCGACACTGCCATCAAACATAGGAACCCCCTAATCGCATCGGCCGCCCGGTACGACCCATCGCGTATTAGTTCAGTCCAACGTCCGCGTCACACCTTAGTCACCCCCGACGATCCGATCACTATCTTGCAAGAGAGTAGGAAAGATACCAGTACAGTTCGTAGATTGTACAAATACAAACCGAAAACCTTCCGACCTCGCCGCCGAGGTCCGGCGCGTAATCCCAAATCAATCCCTCCCCGACCCTTGCCTGAGCCAGCCCGCGATGCTGAGCCTTTAGCAATAAAACAGTCCCTAAATAAAGACAATCAGATCCAGCCTGTCCCTTTGCTGCCCCCAGCGACGCCCTAAGCCGAGGTCCGTACCCCACAGGGGGTGCCCTTAGAGCGCTGTCGCTTAGTTTTTAGTCATTTTTGCCCTGACTGGAGGCCTTAAATTCAAGGCATCCACAGGACTTGCCCGGTTAAGCAGAAGCCAGTCTTCGTAGACTGAACTGCGAGATGCCCTATCCAAAAAAAAAAAAAAAAAAAAAAAAAAAAAAAAAAAAAAAGTGTACAAAACTTAAACACGTGATTGTGCTCATGATAACAAACAACTTTTACTATGGGACCATAGCCGAAATCACGAAAAAAATATCAGCTGTTCAATACATTAGGCAAACGTAAATGTACTGAACAGCTGATTTGTTTTCGCTATTTCAGGGTTGGTCCCATAGTAAAAGTTGTTTGTTATCATGAGCATAATCACGTGTTTAAGTATCGTACACTAATTGCCAGTCACCCTATATAAGGGTGGTCACCCATCCACAGACCAACCTAGGCTAGCGCTTCTTAACGTACAGATCGGCCCGAGCGGCTGTTATTATTTTAGCCACGAGCTACGCATTCATTATACATGGTGAATTATGTGTGTATTATATAATGCAAGTAGGCACCATCAATATCAATGCCGTTTGCACTGAAGAAATTAGAATTGAATCCATTTTTGCAAACATGCCTATATTGTTATCTATCTAAATTGTTATAGATCTTTTGAACAATTAATAATCTACCATTATTCACGCAGACCATTCTCCAAAACTAAAAAAAAACTATATCAAAAAAGATTTTCTTAACAAAAAAAACCAATTCACCTTCCAATCACATTCATTACCAACTCCAGCAAAGTTGAACGCACTACAGACTACAGACTATCACTACAGCACTACAGGCTTTCAGTCAGAGTGAACAAAACTTTATAGCGCGATGCTCTTAGCGGGCGGCCAGTAGTAAGCTATAACGCTGCTCTTTCAACGTGACATTGACCCGACTCTGAACGGTAAAACAGGGTAAAAACTGAGTTTAGAAGAAGTCGCGTATGTTTTTAGTAAAGTTTTGGAATGGGAATGGATAAGGTTGAGTGGAATGAATGAGAATTATGAGAAATAGGTTTTAATGCACTAGAAGCTCCTGGCTAAATAACCACAGCCGCCCGAGCCGATCTTTAGGTTAAGCCGTCCTTGCCGAGGTTGGTCTGTGGATGGGTGACCACCCTTACATACCGAGTTACCTCCGTGCCTCGGAAAGCACATTAAGCTGTTGGTCCCGGCTGTCATTTGTCCATCTTTGGCAGTCGTTACAGGATGTTAGTGTCCCAAAAAGTCTGATAACCAGTCTTACCAAGTGGTATCGTATTACCCAGTATTAACTGGGTTGTGGAGGTCAGATAGACAGTCGCTCCATGTAAAATACTGGTATTCAGCTGCATCCGGTTAGACTGGAAGCCGACCCCAACATAGTTGGGAAAAGGCTAGGCAGATGATGAGGTTTTAATGCACTATCAGTAAAACCAATTTCTGATTAATCAAAAAGAAAAATACTATAGGGATTTTTCAAAAAGAAAAATACCTATGATTGATTAGTATTTGTAGCTTTGATCTAACACGGTTTTTGAAGAATCAGGGTAAATTAAGTGACAACGATTTGTATTGAATTATAATAAAAAAGTTTTTCGACAGGAAACCATCGTTTTTCAAAATCATTTTACAAACAAAATCAAACAGTATAACTAAAGCAATTCATACCCGAAGCCATACATCGATAAAGCCCTAAAATGCCGTCAACAGACGAACACAATTACGAACATTACGCGTCAATCACAAGCGAAAGTTTCCTTCAAAAACGTTTCGCGCAATCACAAACATTGAAAGAGGCGTCGTCATAGCAACGGAAGGTCCTATGCGCAGTCGCGATAACACAAGACTCCGCCCCTCCGACAGCCTGTTGCTCGCCGTACTCGCCGGACGCCAGTTACCTTTCAGCATTCATGGACCCACATCCAAAACATTATCAATCCGGTAAACACTAAAATCAACGCCAATAAAGCTCAAAGTTCTATGACAAAAGTATGTTCTAAAAATTATCAAAGTCAATTTTTATTGTGCAATTAGAGTTGGAACTTTTCAAAGTTGTACGTGAAGTTTAGCAGACTGTCTCGCTTCTTCTCACGTGCCGGCGGCGTGCCTGCGTCTCGCTCGCGCTTTCATGACGGTCTGCAAAATCAGGTATCTAAATGACATTATGTTGAAATGAAAATCCCTACGAAATAGGGGATGCGTAACGAGATTTGTAAAATGTTGTCCTTATACATTTGTATATTTATTACGTCGAAATATAGGTACCTACTGAGAATATTTCCGTGATCGGATTGATGTTTGGCAAAAAGAAAAAACGTTGTTTTCGTAATTTTATTTTTTTTCTGTTATCTGGGGGCACGGTGGTGCCCCCGCCAAGACGAGCCAAGCGAAGCGCACGGGCACTACCTACCTTTTCTCGAATATTATTATCGCAAAACATTTAAGAAGAGAAAACCACACCGTCATCTTAAAAGCACCATTTATTTCATCCATGTTTCACTATTATATTCTATAACTGCGTATTTCATAAAATAATATTTCTTATCTATTTACAAAACTACGACCATGTGCGTCTAACGCGTACTTTTCCACAACAACGTTGTAAGAACCATCACTGAAAAGAAAGTTTAGTTCTGACAACCGCCACGGTGTGGCGCTAGCAGTCTCTAGACGCTCAATTCTAGAGTTGTTTTGCTAAAACATCAACAAACCTAGTGCTATTGCATTTAAATCTAAATAGTTTGATATTGAATCGGTGATTACTTCAATTACAAGTATAAATACGGATATAAACAGTGGTAAATCCTTGTTCAATTAAATCTATTTGGTGAAGGTTTTCACTCAAATTCGAAATTGAATTGGTCGGATCTAAATTGCCTATTTGCCACAAACGTCGATTACTGTAAAGTTACCTAACAATTTTAAGTGTTGTCTGTTCAATAGATGTGTAAGATGGTTTCTCTATTCAGTACAAGGCATAAAATAAGTATTTCCCATGCTGTGTCGTGACCGTCGCCGCGTCATTCATTAAACTTTAAACCTAATAAGTTTATTAAGACTAGGACAATAATATACAAATTATAAATGTAGACAATAACGACAATGATAATGATACAAATAAAATAGACAATGTATGTATTAAATAAAATATAAAGTTTATAAAATAGTTTAAAATACACGTCTAAAACAACATCAATAGCTATAAACATAATTATATGGTACGTGTTTTCTGTATTACAATATAGACGGACTTGCACACTTGTTTATTGTAACCCAATTACTGTTAAATTATTAAAACAACCCAAATAGCCTATTACAGTCTCACCTAAACACAGCATCATAACGGAGCGCCTCAAGGCGATCACCTAACACCTAATAAGAACAGTATAAGCTCCTTAGACGATATGAGACCGAGAAAATTACGCCATCCGTCTGCCTTGTACATGCAAATTAGATTGTTTGCGGACACATATAAATCGCCTCTCTCATTGCGTCGGAACTTCAAAGTGCTGTTACATTCTATTATAATCCCTTTGTAATTTACTAGCCGAATAACTGGCACTTATTTGTTTGAGAGATTTGTAGGGTTGTTGGTATCGCTTTTTGCATTGTAAGGAATTTTTGGTGTAAATTTATTGACACAATATGGCTTTAGCAATAATGTTTGACACATGTCTTGCGTTTACTATGATAGTAAATGCAAGACGTCCTGTGCGGTCTCTCGGTCCATGAAACTGAATAAGTTTTGTTGTATGTAGAAGTTCCTAAAATTAAAAAAAAAAAAACAAATAAATATGGACACCACGTGACTCTGCGTGCGTGCGTCATTTGCATTTATTACGCCCTGTATAGTTGGAGGTCATAAATTTAGACGGGCCCTTTACTTTCATCACCATGGCTCTTAAACGGTTCAAGGAAAATTTTGTAATAGAACCGGCTTGTCTTGGCACACTCATGGGCATACATCCATCAACCCGCACAGGGCCCGCGTGGTGAACAGCTCATTCTTTTCCTCATAGAAAATGCTTGTGACCCAATAATTGGCAAGATGCTGGCTTAATACTTATACTTCGTATACAGCAGAGATTATATACATCAAAAATCAAAAATAATATGGGTATTCAAAGGTACTCGTATATTAAGTAGAACAAGAGGGCATATTTTAAAAACTTTGTTGTATCTATACTAAACTACAAAAACAACCACACAGAGAGAGGATGCTAAAATTAATGAACTGAAAATTAATCTTTCCAGGCAAAGCTACCTTTGGCAAGACGCCAGATAAAGTATAAGATGACAAAGAAGATATACCAAGAAACGTTAGGTAATTCAATATACTCGTATCACCAACAAAGAGGTTCACTACCATCGAATTTGATTACACTCCCTACAATATTAATGGTTAGAGGTCCTAGCATGAACGGATGACGTAAACAAGAACAATTTTTGAATTGAGAATATAACAGCTATCCTGTAATATTAAAGTTTTAAGTGTGGAACAAACGAATTAAGACAAAAAATATTTTAACAATAAAATCATCATCAAAGTTCCGTTCGTACAAGGCTCATAACTCCGTCAGAAGTAGACATCCCTAACTTTTATGACAAATCGTATTCTGATTAATCCGAAATACTTATAAGAAGCCTGTAATCCGAATAGACACGGATTGTTTCAGGAACCTGTCCAAACAATGTCAAACAAGTTCTCCGAAGTGTTTCAATCAAACGGTCCACAGTTTCTGACAATTAATTAAAACCTGAATGGGACTGTAACAAAGTACAATACAAATTGTATCGATTTACCAAAACTTGTTGAGGTAGACATTAATGTAACACAAAATCTGTTCGCAGTATTATGTTTCTGGATTATAATTACTGGAACAACCATCTTTGTTGTTGTTTTAAATGTTAGAAGTGTGACAGAAGGAGTTTTGTGTAAGTTTGACATATTTTGTTTGTAATTGTATCTTCTGTGATGGTACTCGTATAACATGAGTTTATTTTTAAGTTGGCGAGACGAGTATTGTTAAGACATACTAGATGTCATTAATAAAATTTGTATTCAAACATCAGATTAGCTGACACAAACGCAAATAATGTATTGTTTTTTCATTGTAACTCACTCCTCTTACTGCATTGCACCTCAAGATTTTAAATCTTGTATGTATTTCAAACTTCAGAAACACTTATGTTTAAAACATCTACCAAATCCCGCACTACATTTGACTGCAGCTATGCATTATTCCTAGAATGCCAGACTCCTTGCCGAACTCTTCGGCAGGATAGTTAAGAAGCAGCATTGGTGGAGCCATGTAATATGGCAAGTTTAATTTGAGTGTGAATAAAACCGGGCCCCAACCTCACATTGTGGAATGGCAAAAGTTAGCTTGTTTATCCTCACTTTAGACGTACTATGGCACGCAAATGTTAGGTGTGAAATACCGCCTGACTTATTGCTTTAAAGCGGTACCGAGGATGGGATGTTACCTATTGTGTACTTTTGAAATTTTTTAAACGTATTGTGCGCTTTAGTGTATTTTTCTTCGCGTCGCGCGTCGGTTTCAAAAAGTTTTTATTTATAAGTGGTATTTGGATTTTTGGGTGCGAGTAATGCATAAAAGGTACCATGGGTGAAAGTTATGAGTAGTTGCTATTGCTATTTGAAAATAACACTCGAGTTCTTGCATTTTTGGCATTTCTCTGAAAACAATAGATTAAAGTTGAGTGTTTTATTCATATTCAAATATTAATATAAAAGAATTGCTTGCTTGAATCCTCATTTTCATTCTTACTATTGCTATCAGAGTGGTTCGTCATTCAGTTAATCCTTTCCTCTACTAAACGTTTCTAAAGAAAAGCATTAAACGTTCCTTAACTCGAAACTATTCAACTATCTACATCTCGTTACACATTTGAACCGTTCCCTAATGGATTCCAGACCGAAATTTGATTTGTGAGACTACTGACTTACCGAAGGCTTTCGCAAGGAAATCAATTTGGCCCACAACTATGTCACGATCGCAACACGGTTGCAGAATCTTGCAATCAAACTAATGAGATGAGTTCAGGCTTAATCCCTGTTAGAGCCTTATTGACGGACCCGGGACCCCAAACTTGCACAATTTCGGGATCCCTCTCTAGTAGAAGGTAGTTGCAAAATAGTTGTGTACAGATTTAGCTATGGTGATTATTTTAAATGATAATATGGGTCTTGAGTTAATTTGTTACTGAGGCTGTTCAAAACGTTGTTAACAATAGTCTAGCCTTTTCTCGAGTATTGTGGAAACGGCTGTCTAACAGTCTAACCTGCGTTTCAATTACAATTTAATACCAATATTAATTCATGTGGATCAAATTATTAACCGCTCAGTTATTGGTTATTGTCGACGCTGAACTGATAGTATTTAATAATTCCTTGGAGTGTCTTGGGATATATTTCAAGTCTGACAAAAAACTTTTTTAAATACGCTCGTGCTGTGTTAGGATGTCTTATTCGTACACCTCTGTCTACCCCGTCAGTGATACCAGTTGTGACGTTAATTAATATTATTGTTGTAGTTATCACAACAATATTTTAAATATTATCACTTTCGCCATAAGAGATAACTTAAGCACTAATGTTATTGGTGTTAATATCACTTAGTTTACTTCGAGTGGTTCTATCATTAATTGCATCGGCGCCCCTTAATGCGGAATGCAGTCCTAACACGCCATCATTAATGTCATTTGCTGTCAGTAATGGCGGAGTGCTAAGTATAGTCTCGCGGGTATTGTAAAAGGCAATTTAGTATTACCTGTGTTTGAGTTACATTTTCCCCGTGAGTGATAAAATCATGGCTATTGAATTATCTTAGTTATTTACAAGCTCTACTTATTAATATTTAATAAAAACTGTGATTAATATGGGTAGCATTAGAAATGTTCAGCCTATGGCATTCCCACTGTTGGGACACAATCCTTTCTTCCTGTGAGCGTTCAGTACCTAGTCCACCATGCTTGCGGCCCATTGCAGGTTAGTGGCCGTCTTATATCTTCTAATAATTTTTTGCAGGACATGGCGTGTGTGTGTTTGCCAAATAAATAAACTAGTTCAAGGCAATCCAATTAATACTTGACTATGTTGGGGATAAATACACTTTAAGCTCAAAGAAACCTCTAATTGGTAGTGGTAAATCAATAGCAAAATAATTACCAAAGAAACTTTCACCGATAATAATTTCTCCTTACATCTGCACAAAGGTCGAACGACCATTAGCACAAAGCAAAACAAGAAACTGCTTGTCAGGCACAAACTTAACTTTCTATTTTGGTGCAAAAACTCTGTCCCCAAAGACTTTAAGTCCGATTTCATTCACAACGGATGTGCGGAGTTTAAACTTCATTTCCTAGGAAAGGATATTAAGGATTAAAAGTTTTCTAGCCCTAATCCATTGAGACAGCCGGTTTCTGGGCGAGGAGTTGGTCGAACCAAATCTAGGGATCTAACAATCCTCGGAATTTAGGTTTTATTGTTCTGTTCTGTCTTAACATTGGATTTTATGACGATTATATCTTCTTCGTCTGTCAAAGTAAAACTACTTTGGTTGGTGGCTAAGGAAATTTTAATTATGGTAGGAAAATCTAAGATTGCTGTCGTAAGTTTAATTGTAGTCTTTGACCTACCTACGTTGCGTAAGAACTCGAAATTGTAATATTAAAATGAAAGGCAAACCATTAAATGCTATGAAAAATATTTAGTTTTAATACCGCTAGACAAAAATATCCAGGTCTGAAAGCAGGACACAAATCCCACCGTCATGCATATGCACATGCACATATGGGCCCACCCTCCCGCCCTCATGCATATGCACACATACAAAACAAGTGAGAAATAATTTGCATGCCATGCAACCAAACCTTTACTCAGTTTTTATACCGCTAGACAAAAATATCCAGGTCTGAAAGCAGGACACAAATCCCACCGTCATGCATATGCACATGCACATATGGGCCCACCCTCCCGCCCTCATGCATATGCACACATACAAAACAAGTGAGAAATAATTTGCATGCCATGCAACCAAACCTTTAAAAAACCCCTTGACCCTTTGAGTAAAGGTTTGGTTGCATGGCATGCAAATTATTTCTCACTTGTTTTGTATGTGTGCATATGCATGAGGGCGGGAGGGTGGGCCCATATGTGCATGTGCATATGCATGACGGTGGGATTTGTGTCCTGCTTTCAGACCTGGATATTTTTGTCTAGCGGTATTAAAACCAAATATTTTTCATAGCATTTAATGCCATGGATTTCCGCAAAGTAACGCCTAACTCCATAACTTATCGAAAGGCAAACCAATAAACAGAATGACACTCCAACAACAATTAAAGATCCGCCCATCAAAAAATTAATACAACCAAACGAAACGAAATTAAAAAGGAACACCCGTCACAGGTAACCGATTACGCAACAACAAAAGGCAAAATTAATTCCGAGCAAACGAGATAAATTCAAGTTTTATTTTAAAACAAAACTCTCGAACAATTTTGGGAATTGGCGGCGCGATTAAGATTCATTATGCCTGTAAAGTTTTATCTTGAGCACCGAGAACCAGCTTGAGAACTTGTTCAAGAGCAATAAAGCATTTTGGCAGATTTTGAAGTGGTTGGGAGATTAAATGTGCATTACGCGTCGTCTGCGACAGATGTAGGAGAAATGCTCGGGTTCCCGCAAGGCTGCGTCCTGAGCCCGCCGACAATCTGCCCCGTTTTGTTCAAAAGATTTCTAGTGTTGTCGCCGTCAGCCTCTATTGAAACATTTGACGGTTATTGAGTTTTTCCACCAATACGCTTTTATAAATGTTAGAGGGATCGAGAAAATTGCGATGTGGACACGTGAGATATTTACTTGTTTTATGGAGTCTTTAGCAAAAGTGAATTTGTTGGCGATAGTATATTTACGAGTATATTTTCTGGGTATTTTCCTTTTGTAGACCATACAGTCAAAAATGTGCTGTGTCATGTAACACCTTCATTACGTACATAAAATAGGTTTTTATTTAAA
The DNA here is from genome assembly GCA_950022955.1 of Xestia ashworthii. NCBI lineage: Eukaryota > Metazoa > Arthropoda > Insecta > Lepidoptera > Noctuidae > Xestia > Xestia ashworthii. Next base: position 22,013,145 of record OX465558.1, on the reverse strand, counting down.
ATGAAAGTATGAGATTTTCAGCCAAAAGTCACTGCTGAAAAATAAAACCTGAAGGAAGCCTGTCCAAAAACTGTAATCGAAAACCAGTCAAAAAGCGTACCGTGGTTCGAGGGAAAATTTTAATCAACGTAACAGATCTGAGTTAAAACGGGCATTTAATTATACCGGGTATATTTGTATAACTAGCTGGATCCCGTGACTTTACTTACGTGGCTGATTCGGGTAGTTTACCTTTCAACATTATTTGAGAGCTTAGCGGATGAGTTCCGAACTCTGTTGAAAATGTTGTGCAAATTAATAAGTAGGGTTGTTAACTGTAACTGTGAATTTGGTAAATAACATAAATTGAAGTGACTGTAATATTACTGCTCTACTTTGATTGTACTATAATGGTCACTTTGTAAGTTAATTTAAATATTTGTACACCGGCAACGGTAGTGTATATGAAACTGACCAATTTTAAGATTTGAATGTACCATACACTCAGAAATAAATAAATCTTATCTTATCTTATCTGCCTACCCTTTTGGACAGTACATATGTAATTAATTACTAAATATTTCTGAAGTTTAATTAAATGAGAACACGAACATGCAAAAAGACTTTAAATAAATCAGTGCAGTGTTTATTAACGAACAGGTAACAAAGAAAAAATTAAACACTTAAAAATTTCCGTTACAGAGCTCGGTTGTGTATCAAACAATGACATGGACTGACAGTTTTTCCAGATACAGCAGCGGTAGTGTTACTGGCACTGAGCTTTTCTGAATTATTCCATTTATTGGGATGTTCAATGGGGAAATGGATGAGAGTAAAAAAAGGCGTGCTTCAGATATTTTTGGCACGACAGAAAGACTCTGTAGTAGTATTTGTTGAGCCGTAGGTTGGACGACCAAAACACGACTTTTTCCGTCAGTTAGATTATCAGAAAATATTTGAATCGTATTTTTTCTTTTGTTACGTAAACCAAAATTGTTGAAAATACGACGCTTTTATAATTCTAAATACGTCACGCCTTGATTTTTAGTGTGTTCTGACGTCACAAGCCCCCACTCTCGAGTGTTGATGCGTTTTGTCTTTGCCAATATTCATTGATTTACAAAAACAAAAAATACGTTTCCATTAATTTGCCAATACTCTAACTGACGGACTAAGGTCCATGTTCACCGAAAAGATAACAGTCTGATTATCTAAAAACAGCTGTCACTGTGACATGTTCCCATACAAAAATATGTTTTAAACAGCTGTTTTAGATAATCAGACCGTCATATTTTTGGTGAACATGGACCTAAATAGATTTGCATTTTTTTTACCATCGTCACGATTGTTTAAGCAACAGCCCACTACACCATACCCCCATACCCTTGCTAAAATCGTATTTAGAAAATAACTTTTACTGGAAGTCATATGATATTTAGGTTGTAAACTTAAAAGGCAACTATTTTTTATTTAACTATTTTTGAGGGTTAAAACATTATTGGTAGCATTCAAAACTAATCACCATGTTTCTTTGAAGACCTTTCAACGCAGGAACACATCACGGAAGTTTTTACTCAACACAACATAAATCTTGAACAACCTTTATTGAGGGCAGAATAACCTATTCACAGCCATAAATCTACCACAAAAAAATAAATATCCGTTCAAATGCACCGGTTTTCGTCCCTTTTTCATTTACACGATGTAGGTACACATTGGAATAGAAAACTAAATAAAGTTACTCCGATACCCCTCTAGAGTCCACGTCAGTTTTTAGACAAATAAGGAAGGAAGGAACATTTTCCGTTCCGAGAGACGCGCAGCTCGAGGGTTGGGAAAAAATGGGTGAATGTTTTCTTCGTAATGGAGTGGTTCTGTAGTTTCAGATGTTTTTCTGGGTGTTCGGGAATTTTTGGGTGATTCCGAAGTTGAAAGTATGCACTTCTGTGACATAGATGAATTGGTAGATAGAGGTTAAGCTGAAGGTGGGGTCAAATTGAGGGTACCGAATCCCGAACCATACTGTGGCCACAAGATTTTGATAGATAATTTACTGAAATAACTGGAAAAGTCCAGTTTGAGTGCTTTCATAAGTGGTAAGGCAGATTAAACATTAATAACAAATTTCCTAAATCATTGGATATTGTCAATAACTGTCAACGCTAAAAAATTATAACTTAACATGAAAAGTTTGTATTAAATGCAGCAAGTTTGTTAAAATTTAATTTTTATTGCATTTGCATTTCAAAGCAACAAAAAAGCGTTTTAAGAAATCACAACTGAACTCTAGAAACGAAACGTCACTGCCACCGAAGAGGTTTTATTATTAAGTTAGACCGGTCAAGGGGAGCGTACTCCAGACGGTTGGATGTAGTGCATTGCAGGCTTCTTACACTACGTATGCCCCTGTAGTATAGTGAAACAAGCATTGTACGTTGCTCAAAGCGGGAGCCCCCTTTACTCGGGATAATAACGTTATGTAAGCTGAAATTTTTGCAAGGAACAGTTGCAAAAATCGTGGTGCTCTTGTTAGGTAAAACGAAATTTGCTTCCAAATTTCATTACAAATCTCGGCCGAAAATAATATTTTGAATATCTTAAGGACAATTTCAATGGTAATTTACAAGAAGTTTTTTGGAAATACTTGACCAAGTTAGTGAATGAGGAGAAAGTTTTTAAATGACAACATTTTGGAATTAATAAAATGTACTGCCACTTAGGTTTCTAAAGACTACATATTTTTTATTACTTCAATAATCTTAATGGAATTCCAAAAACAATACCTACCAAAACACTACAATTGTTCTTCTTGCACAAAGAACATTTCCCACCACAAAATAAATCAGGGCGCAAAGTTATTTTCGTTCACAACGCGGTGCTTGTAGCACAGCAATCAATGTCACAATGACCATCCGAAATCTGATTAATTCATCTAACGAACTCTATTATTTATCGCTAAGCACTCATTAAATTCGACACGGGCTGCTGACATTGACGTCAGAACCGTCAGACCGCCAGAATTCGCTGTAGTGTGGTCAGCCGGTACCCTATCATAATTATCTGCAGAATGCGGGTAGTTATTAATTTTGTCAGTGATTTTGTCGTGTACATTATTTTGGTTGTGTGTTGTTTTGGTTTGGGGATGGTGTTTTGTAATTAATGTTTCCTTGTTCGTCAGTCGCTGTGATTTTAATTATGATTTTGTAATGTCACTTTAGTCACTTTGTCTAAAATGTTTTTAGTATCATTATTGTTTTTGACTGTGTTATGTTTTTGTTTTTTTCAAGATATGTTTCGTATTTTTTGTCAGTAAAGGCACTTTCTAAATTAAACCATTTATTATTTAAGGAAAAGTGTAGGTATCTGTACACCTAAACAAAATCGTTTACTTGTCCGTGTCACGCTCGTCATTAGAAACAACCTAATTGTACTTATAAAATAAAATAAAGCAACAAAATCTATTAGCCTAAATATTCTTAACCTTTTTTCCATATTTCTGTTAGCTATTTCATCAATATTTCTTAGCGACTATTTCTTTCCAATACTCAAGACCTATAATTAAGTTTTTTGTTCTTTCTCCAATATAATAAACACGTATAAAAATATATATTTAGGTTCGAAATTAACTGGCTTTTTTCGTTTGTTTTCTTTGGTTGTATAAACAAATTTTAATTAAGTCGAAGGTGTTTTGAAACAAGACGCCTGTTTATATCTTAGAAACAGTACCTGTTTACATTTGATTGCCGAGAACTTGAAGGATTTGATGAAAAACAATGTTGTTTATGAATGTTCTTTGGGAGATGTTGGTTGTTAAAATTGTACGGGAAAAACAATATTTATGAGTGACAGAGTGAAAGCGAATGATTTGACTCATTCGCTTTCACTCTGTCACTCATAAATATTGGTATTTTTGTTTAATTAGATCTACATTATACAGGGTGTCGGGTAATGAATGGACAACCTTGCAATGACTTATAGTAGAACTTATAGCCATTTAGAAAAAAATACGAAAAAAATGTATCATGAAGGGTGTAAAACACCTCTTCACGAAGCCGAAAGGCACTTGTTGTTCCCATCATTGCGATCATTTTTCTATTCTACATCATACCTTCTAGTTACGGAGATATGGGGCGGGGGGGGGGGGGGTCAAAGTTACAACTTTTTGACAAGTTTTTTTTTTAATACGACCACGATCCCCGTACTATTCAATCCATCCATCAGCACAATGTTTTAAGTGCGTTACATTGAGCTCTACCACAAAACATAATTTATAACCTTAAAAAAAAGTTGTTTCCCAGCAATAATTTTTGCGTAAAGTTACTTAGTTTGATGAACAGAATGCTTGGTTAACGGCTTTGTGATGAGGTGGTATAACACCCTGTATAAGTAGTATCTAAGATAAGTTCATTTACTTTGGTAAAATTAGCGTAAATTATTTCTTAAACAAAGTTTAAGCATCCTGAGTAAAAAAATGTATGAGTGACCAATAATTTTAACCTTTTTGTCCATCACTAGAGGTCGGTGTTAAGTGTCTCCTTTGAGGCCGGCCGCGGCGCCTTCATTTCTCCTTTATGAAATTATTGTCACAGTTTTTTCTTTAAACGCCCATTTTGTTTTGGCCCAATGTTTGAATTGAGACATGTTTAATACTAGTCCAGTGTTGTTATTAGTCTTGGTACTTTTGAATTGTTACCTATATGTTAACATATTTTTGCTTTCTCGTTTTTTTAAACTATTATTCTTTTTTTATAGACTCTTTTCTCTTTTTCGCTTGTGGTATAATTTATTCTTATCCAAAAAAAAAAACTTAATGTCTATGTCACCGTAAAATTGTCAAACACGTTAGACTGCTTACAATAAAACGCATCGTTTTTCGTGAAGTGCATGCGATGGTAGTAAACTCATACGGTGTGCACAGAAGGAGGGGTCCCCCTTGCCCAATGGTACCACTCTCATGAAAAGATAATGTACCATTCCTGAGAAATACCGATTAATATAACCTAACCTTATAGCAATTTATATTCCCCTAAAAAGCGTAGTCGTCGGAGCCCCGCTACGCGGGGTATTTCCGAGTGCAGGGTTTAAAAGAACCTAACTAACCTACCGTGGGGGTGCCCCAAGTCCCGATTATGGGGGCAGAGATACTTCCGTATGTTCAGTTGACAATATTTCGAGAGTTTACTACCTCGCTAGAGAGATAACAATCTAACGTGCTTGACAATTTTAAACTTCTGTAGAAAGTTCGAGAAAAGGTTAACTATACAAAGTTTGGCTTTTTTGTAACCCTACGCGTTTGGTAGGTTACTCGATTTATTTTATTTATCTTTTTATTTCCCATTTGCTATTTTCCCACACTTTCTATAGAAAATATTAACTCTTCAGAGAGAAACGGAAACTCTTCATGTCTAAAGTCACCGTAATCTTTTACAACGTTTTTCTTCAAAGGTGGTTCTTTGCCGTATGATTACAATCCATCTATTCATCTACTGACTGCGTTTGAACCAGAACTTAGAAAAGCGTATCATTTTATGTTATTTCATCATTCAAGATAATATCTCTATTCAATACGATGTATTATTTAATAAATTCATGCCTGTTTTCATTCTCAAATATGTACTGAATTAGCGTAGTAACTGTTTTTCTTACTTAAAATAGGTTTAGTTATTTCAGTTGAACTGTTTGATCATGTTCGTAATATTGAATCTATTTCAGTTTGGTATGCTTTATTAAATTCTGATCGTAAATTGGTTTCATTGGATTTTTGTTTTAATATATTAGGCACTTGGTTTTAGATGACAACTAATAAGGTACTTATGTCCTCGTATTTCTGGACTTTTAAAAGCGATATCATTTTCTTCCTCGCCCTTTGCCAACATGATTTGGTTTCCAGTCTAACTAGATGCTGCTGAATACCAACATTTTATTTTAAATGAATATATTCTGACACAAAATTTCGTTCCTTCGTGTTTTATTTGTGTGTGATATAAAGTTAATAGTAAAACCAAATTAGTCCGTCGTTAGAGTGATTAAGCCTTACAACATTCAAATTAAAACACTCCGTAATCTTGATTGGCAACCAAAACCAACTATGTAGTAACAGTAAAGCAGCTACGTTTATAGTTAAATTAAGTCCCATGATAAATCTCCCTAGTACAGGCACGTCTAGATGATATAAAACTACCCGCGACATAATTGCGTTACAACAAGTCGCGAGTTCTGCTCACCGCACAAAACGTCGTAAGTCACAGCCCAACACCTGCTACAGTCAGAACCAATTACAGTAACATTGCTTTACTAACGTGCGAGTCATACGGACGTGATAGTTGGACAGCCGGAAAGTTGGTTGGGACTAATTTATTACTAGACTCAATTCAAGCTTATAGTAATAATTTTTCAAAATGTTGAGTCTTGCATACATTTTAACAAATTAACCATCATCAAAAAAAAAAACACTTTTTTTTAAATCATTATCATCATATCAGCCCGGAATCACTCACTGCTTGGTATAGGCCTCACCTTTCTCCTGCCACACTTTCCGTGACTGTGCGTCCTTGATCCAGGGGTTTCTTGACGATATCGAGAACCCAAGAACAACCCTGTCTGCTTTGGCCAAACCTTGGCCACCACTCTGTCAAAGCCTTGCTCCATCGGCCATCTTTGCGTCTAGCCAGATGTCCTGTCCAGGTCCACCTTAGGGGCACTGCCCGGTCCCCGACGTACACTTGTTAATTAAGTCGCTTATTTATCGGACGCACTAGTTTTTACTAAAAAATAACTTATAAAACCCACGAATACCTACAATACCAGTCCCACTCTTAAAATGCGCTTTTGATCCAACGAAGCTGCTAATTCAGGGTTAGTTAATTCGATTGGATTCTGGATGTGAGAGTTTGTGTCAATGATAAAGTAAGCATGAGTACAACAATTTGAAGTGTATGTAAAGCAAGCAAGGCTAGTAAACAACTGTTTGACTAGGGCTATGGCGAATCAAGCTAAAGAAGTATAATTAAATAGACACGCGTATCTAAGCGTGTCTATTCCACCACACCACACCACCACCACCACCACCATACCACTGACATTCTTTGACTTCAACATCTATATGTACAGCTCCTACCCACAACCCAACAAATCACCCAACAAGCTCGCCATCCTTCACACCACTACACCCCTCTTAATCCAGCGCACGTAAATCATCGTACCAACTTAAAACACACAAATAACAAGTTTGATACAGCGCGCGCAGTTGCGCCCCAAGTTAACGCTAATTTGCATACATTATCATCTCAGGTGTTTCGACTGATGCGAGTGTCGACGCGACTTCCTCGGATATACGTGCGTGTGTAGTAGTTACGAGGTGTATGGATTTTAGTGGAGTTCTGTAACTTAGAGATAGGATATTTTGATAGGCTCGAGGTTTAGCAATAACAGCCTCATGGTTCAATCCTTGTCAAGGTTGGTTTGTTGATGGGTGATCTTCATAACACTTCAGCAATTGGTCGCGGTATTTGTTTGTAAATATTTGACAATCGTGATTGGTAGTAGCCAGGGATTCTGACAACCAGTCTTAAGGGGCCGGCGGAGCATGCGTTTTTCATACAAACGTAATACCAAAGTAATATGAAAATCAAACATATTCTTAAGGTAGTGTGTATATATTTCGATTGGACTGCAGATTATCTATGTTCCCAAATAAATATTTTGAAAGGACAATGATGTAGAGGCGAGATATGAGGAATTTAAAAAATACCAAATTATTTTGGTATTACGTTTGTATGAAAAACGCAAGCTCCGCACGCCTCTTAACATAGGTTTATACGTCATAGTATTATCTAATAATTGATTATATATTTTTGATTGTATCTAGAGATAAGAAAATCCACATAACCTGTATAATTGGATTATACTGTCGGAGGTCGCTTCATGTAAAATACTGGTATTTAGCAAACATAGATGGGTAAACTGCTTCGTTGATCGAATGGTCGCACTGCTGAGCATGGGATCCTGAGTTCGATTCCCGGGTCGGGCTAAATGCTATTGATTTTTTCCATTAGGAATTTCTCAGTAGCAGCCGCGGAATCTGGATTTGTGCCCGATTGATAGCAATAAGCTTAACCTCTTTTACCTATGACTTAAAATATAACTATCTAAATGTGGGTGCACTTTTAAGTACGCCTCTGTCTCTTTAGGGATTACATGTATTATGTTATGTGATGTAGTTAAGTAAAGGCTAAGCAGATTTGAATTGGTATTAGTTACTGTCTAGCCCACAGCCTGGACACCAGCAAGGTCGTCTTTAATGATCTAAAGATACAGTAACAAATAATAATATTTTAATAAAATTGTGGTAATAACATTGTATGTCATTAAGCACATATTTTTTGTTCTCATTATAATTACATTCATGTTTACATCATTAAAATTCCACAGCCTTTTAGAATATTCAAAATACTTTTTCAGGGTCCTAACCGAATAATTTAATAACATTATGTCGTACGTTATAAATGTCCAGGGTTGATCTCATTACATTAGGAACCCCGCTCCCAGAACTGATCGCAAGAACCTTTTTCATAAACCAAATTACAGAAGGGTTGCCTCGAATATTCGAAATCAAACAATTATTTTACGTAAATTGCATTCCCTTTGCGCTAACAATTCTAAATTAAAGCCAAAGATACACTGGCGGGGGGGTCGAGGTGCGGAGAGGGGCGAGGTCGCAATTTCCGCGGATCTCCAGATCAATTAATTAGGACGCCCTCTAAATTGAACTGGCCATTTTTAAATTAAGGATGCGGTGCTGGTAGTACCTTTGTAAAAAGACAGGAAGCTTAACAGGCCTCTAGATCTTTTATTTTTTGCCTGAGGAAATAATTTGTCTATTTTTTTAAAACAGTTTTCTTCAAAGACGTTATCCGTAGAAGTATCATTTTATAGGTATCTGTTGTAGCAAAATTAACCGTGCCGTATTTTAAAACTGGGAAGTTAACTAACCCCGTATTAATCAATTATTTTTACTGACCTGTACTATACCGGCCCCATCTAGTTTTAAAAAAAATTACGTGTAAAAGTGTTTGAGAAAACCTACTTACTGAATTAATATCATTTATCATTATCATTTATAAAAATAAAATGCAGACGTAAATCTGCCAACAAAATTACAATCTTACTACTATTCGCAACGACTTGGTTGACGTCCACGCAAACTCAATATCGACGTTTGTCAGATTTTATTAGTATTAGTACATAAATTAGTATAATTATAATTGTCTAGAATTTAAGTACCTACATTAAGTTTTAAAATTAAAATTATAAATAATTACTAAGAGTATTATGCATGTGGTGTTTGCCTGTAATTGGTTGTGCAGTTAGATTTAAGACACAATTACTTGTATGTTCCTAACTGTATTATATCTGTAACAACTGTTGGCGAACCTTAATTAAATAAATAAATTATTAATGCGACAGCTTGTGAGGATGGATGGATGTGGATTGGATGGATGGATGTGGATTGGATGGATTTGGATGAAATATAGCATACAGATAGCTTATAACCTAGATTAACACATAGGATACGTTTATCCCGGTATTATGGTCCACGCGGTCGAAACCGCAAGTATAAGATAGTAATTCATACACTAAGCAGTAAGTAATACACTTTTTACAAAAAAAAAATCATTAGCTTAAACCCGAGAATCTCAAATTCATCAATAGAAAAGCCGCAGGTATTAAGTGGCCGCTTGTTTTAAGTATCCGCTAAGAACCGTGTGATATATAGCGGGCAGTGATCAAGTGGGCCCCGCGTGACCTGTAATATGTTACCGGTTGTGTCGGATGAACCGGCCGTAACACAGCTCGTAAGCGTATCGGAAGAAAATGAAATTTTTCGGTAGAAATATTCGTTGGATACAAAAGGATCGAAAAACAATTTTATGCAATCGAATTTAAGACTTACGAGAATAGGCAATAGAAACATAAGAATTTGTTCAAGCTGATTGTTAAGTTTCCTTTTTTAAGAGATTAAAATATAAATAAGTATCCATGGATTTCATCATCATCAATGGTACCCTTGTTCCAACCACTGCTAAGGCTATTTAATGCTATCCTCGGATTTATAGACCCTAAAATGTAATTTAGTTAGGAACAAATAAACCAGTTCTTTCCCCAAATGAACTCGAAGACTACTTAATAATAAGTATAGGTACGTAAAAACAAGTAATTTAAAATCTCTTCTGGAGTTTATAGTATCAATAGTGGCCTTAGGTAGTCCTGCTAGCTAAAGATAAATTCTGTTGTTCCGGATTAACTGACATGTGTGTGAAATGTAGCCGGGCGTAGTGGCGAGTTGCTGAAATATGTATTTCTCTTGACATCTGTAAACAAGGCATGTGTACAGGTCAGTAAGTGGCTTTAGAATGTTGAAATGTGTTTGGGTTTATACCACTGTCAGTCTTCTTTTACATAAAAAGCTGTTAAGCATCGCATGATGATCGTAATCCAGAATTTGAAAGGAACTATTTGTCAAAAACATAAGAAATAATGATGTAATTCACATGCACCATGTGCCAACAAAACAACAACCACCTTTATCTTTTCACTCAACACAAAACAGAGTAAAGCATTACAAACAAAAAAACACAGAAGATAAAACTTGCTACTCTCATCATTTTAAAATATTCTTTTAATAACATTTTCCTGAATAAAACGCTGATAGCGCTCATGAAACAAAGTAACTTGAAATATGCAGTATACCTCACATAGTACATGTAGTACATGTGTATGTCCTGTTGATTTTTCATCTAACAAACAAACAAGTTTATGCAGCACGTCGCCCAACAGACGTTGTAAGATGGATAGGGGACAAAATACAAACAGATTTACCGAATACATTATGAATATTTTATTTATTTGGTGAATGTTTTTGTGGTAGTGTTGATGCGTTTGATACTCTGTTGTTATAACTTTAGAACGTTTGTTTGGAAAAATAATACCTAGGAATAATAATATTAATACATCAGCTATTTAACGCTAATTAATATGTCTAGTGTACCGCAAGGCACTATTCTAGGACCGCTCCTAACCAAACTATACTTTGTCACCGAAATATTCTTACCCTTTAATTCTATTTGCCCTTTATGCGAATATAACCGTGAAGATACTTAACGTGTATGGTGTACAGCGACTTGCGAACCACTTGGCCCGTGTTTCTACCTCATTCTAACTTGTAATTTGTTGCGAAACGCAATTATAACGGAGCGCTCGGCAGCTAATAGCCGACCGGAATTTTGCGACTCATAGACAGAGTCTTAAATGTTGAGCTTTAAATAAAATATGGGGCGTTCAGTATTCGAATTTATAAAAGAAAACGCCGAGAATTTGTTTTTCTAGATTAATTGCCGAAATAAATTAAAATGGTGGATGGAGCTGTAAAGATGATCTTTACAAGTTAAAACAAAATAAAAAGTTGGTGACAGTAATTTCCTACGACTGGAGTATTCAAGCCAAAGTTATGCGAATCTTCAATTTACCGAGCAACCAACCTGAAATATTAGGAATGGTCTTAAACAACTTAAAAGTATCTATTTCCCCGAAAGCCACAGCCATAAAGACAAACGGAGCAAAGACAGACATAAATTAGATTAAATCACTTCACACACCATTAGCAAAAACCTTTCTTTGTTTGCGTGTTCAGACCAAATTGATCCTTATGTTCTTATAAATATTGAGGATAGTGAGTCCTATTAGCTTGGAGATTTGGAAGAAGTATCTAGTTACTTTTGTTTGGGGGATCATGGTGAAGTTAATACAGTAAGCAATTAATCAGCTATGATGAAGGTGTGATATGAAAACAATGTAAATGTGTAGGAAAAATAAGCAGTTTAACGAGTTAATATCATTATGCTAATAGGAGGTGAAACCTGGACGAAAAGCCAAACAAAGAATATGGATTTCAAGATATGTCTGGATGTTACATCAACATAACATAACAGGCTGTAAGAGTTAAATTTAGCTGCACTTGTAAAACACTCACACTTCCACAGATATTTTTAAGTCTGACGTAACAGGAAACGTATCTTTATCATCAACTGGGCACGAATCCAGACTTCAGAGTGCTTCTTAGAGAATCAAAATAACACTAAACGAGCCTGTAACAGTGTAACTAACCCCAGAAAAAGCACTATAAGACTGCCAAAGAAAAGTCATTGAAAACATTAATCGCAATACTTTACACATTATCAGTAAAACATTCTTCTTCAAAAACAAAAAAATATCCCTGAAAGCAATCAGATCAACACAAAACATTACATAGCAGCGGTCATAATCTTTAAATTTTATATCCAAGTCGCGTTCAACATCTGCGCCCGAAATGAAGGCATTTGCCGTTAAACCAATGTACATTGCGCACGTTAAATGTGCCGTAACGCAGTCCATTGTTTGTTCTTTTACCTATGCGACCTTGGTACAGGGTCCCTAATTAAAATCGGGGACAATGTTTGCTCTGAAGGGATAGGGAATGACGCTTGACTGAGATCTGTTTATTGGATTCTGATATTGTGTAGTATTGGGCTTGTTTTTGGGTAATCCGATATTAGGTTCTTTAGTGTTTTTCTTAGTCTTTGTTTCCAATTGAACTTTATTCTAGTATCAATTAAGTTGATCCTTACTAAAGCGCAACTGGACCTTACGTTTGGACTTTAATATTTTTCCAAAACCATTTACTTTCTTACAACTTTGCCACTATTGCAAACGCAAAACGTGAACCTACCGATCGTTCTTTTCATGACTTCAATTTTGGTTATGGTAATGCTTTAAGCGTAGGTTCCAAAGTAGACGAATTGAGGGTAAGACCTGGATGAGGCTAGCACAAGAGCTTGAAAACTGGTACACACAAAAAGAGGCCTGCAAACAGCACTAAAAAAGTCGGGATTTGAATGAGAATGATAATCATGTTCTAAAGAGCATCTTAAAACCAGATAAACAGCTTAACGATCATTATACAGTTGATACAATACTATTAAGAGATAATCTTCGACCTATAAATGTTATTATTGCTTTGTAATCTCCGGTTGACACCAATAGGCCCATTGAATGTTGCAACAACCACATAGAATTTCCGCCACCACACACAACAACAAATCAATAACAGCAACCACAAGAACCAACCGTTTGAAGGCGCGTCAAGCACTTGCCATTTCCGTGACAACCGCACGCAATCCTTCGTCAACCACAAGCTTTAGGTCAACCACAACTGTTTTATCCCGTAATTTGTCCTTAATGATGTTCTGGTTGCGACGGATACCGCCATATTATTGAATTGTAGTTACCTATATGGAAATATCCTGGCTGAGATTGGATGCGATAATGTATGGAATTGGCTGGTTATATGAATGTAAATGTTGTAAGGCAACATCCGTTGTGTGATGTGTGAAAATTTATCCCTGTGTTCGATTGCTAATTTGGAATTGACTTAATATATTCTAGTTTTGTATGCAATATTTCGGGAGCTTTCAACGTTTCTTTGAACATTACTGACTTGTCTTTTTCAGTGAATCACGTATTTTTTTAAATTAAAGCGACTTATTTCACTGATTTCAGAAAATCGTAACATCAAGCAAAACTTAGACCTGTCTTTGTGTTGTATGCACTCGTATAGTAAGCCCAGATTTCTTCAGTTAAAACTACGATAACAACTAAACAACATGACGTATCGTTGAACTTCATGTTAAAAGCTCGTGGGTATATAATAACAGCCACTCGGATCAATCTTCAGGTCGAGCCGCGCTTGCCTAGGCTGGTCTCTAGATGGGTGCCCAGTTTCCTCCGTGCGTCGGAAAGCACTTTAGATCGTTGGTCCCGGCAGTAATTTGTAGATCTTTGACAGTCTTTAGAAGTAGTCAGTGGCCCGAAAGTCTGACCACCATTCTTACTAACATAATATAGGAAACACTAGGCAGATGATGTTGTAATTCAAGTAGTATGTAGGTAACATGACGGAATATCAAATTATGAAGCCTTTTTTTAAACCAATCTCAATTTGTACTTCTAACAAGAACCAATAAATCAGGTTGGTGGGTAACTGAGACATTATTAAAGACCTCACAGAGCTGACCTGTCCGTTGCGACCTATCAATATCGGGACACCTACCGTAGCGTCATATTTCGCACGCGTTACAATGTACGTGCAAGTTATGGGAGATGAGAGTTTTGAAGAAGTGATAGTAGGCGGGTGTAGAATCTACGGTAGACCTCTCTTGTTTTAACTATTTATTAAATATAACTTTAAAAACTGTTATTCGTATTCATATAGTAAAATGCCACGCTTTTCAAAAGTTTGTCAGTTAAATAAAATCTGTAAACCTCCCATTTACACTTTTAGATCCAATTTTATCTATGAAATCGAATGGAATGTGAACAAATGTTGCTAAACCACGTTCAAAAATTGTCAGTTGCTTGGAACAATAACACTTCGTAACTCTTGAATGCCGCTAAGATGTACTAATCACGTTTAATTTCATTGGTGAAATGTGCTCCTAGTTACCTTGTATTCAATAACCTCATTAGTGTTTCACACACCTGCTGGAACACTACCAAACCAATCCGTCGCAATCAAACAACTTCAAACTCGAAACCGAATCAAACCCGACTCCACCCGAGCATTTCCGAAGCTTGCACCACACGCCAACTTTCTACAGGACACGTTCTGATGCGATACATCAGCGTACTATTGGCACGGTAGCACCCCCACCCGGCCCTACACCCCCCTCCCAATCTCCCCCCATTTGCATGTAAATTGAATAAGGACGACGTAGCACAGCTTTGGTCGAGAAACGAACGGTTCCCAGTATGTCCTTTCAAGATGTCACATGTAACGGTTCGGGGATAAAATGTTGGTCAGAGTGTGTATGGTGGACTTATGGATTGCTGTACTGACCTGCACAGCAATAACACATTGGAAATTATGTTGTTTCGTTTTTTAGTGTCTTTTTTAACCGAATGTTGAAGACCATCAGGCACTCTATTGATATTATTTGAACTCAAGTCATTCAGGCCATTCACGTACATTATTTACAAACTACAAATAGAAATAACATAAAATAAAATATGTAGAAATATCAAAATATGAAAAGAATTACAGAGCGTCAAAAAATTCGACCACATCGTTGTCAATGGGAAAAGTGCCCAGAAGGCAGCCAGCATTGCCACGTTGGATGGCAATGCCGACTCTTTGGCCAAGGTTAGTCTATCGTAAGGTGAATAGTTAGTACTCGTACTGGAATAAACATTACAAGACTTCACACTTGTTATCCCTGAAGACGTGCAGGTTAAGAAGCGATAATCTGTTCTGGAGATTTTTTTAATGTTAAATCCCAATAATTTGTCTGTACTCAGAATTGAAACAAAAAACATCAAACATCGAAAAAACATCGTAACTTGTTGCACTGGAAGTTAATAATTTGTACTAGGATCTGATTTATCTATAGGTTGAAAGGGTTAAGACCTTTAGATCTGTTAGCAGCAGGCGTTCTGGGGTCAACCAAAAAGCTGTCATGCCCTTGTAAGACACAGTAGAAAGTTTATTTGATATTTATATTTATTTCGTTTGAAAATTATACAAGGCATATTATTTAAATTCTCCAAATCTATATATTCCGAACATTTTATTAAAATAAAATGTTCGGAGTGGGAGTGAAAGGTTTTCGCGTTATTGCGATGCTGAATTGCAGTGAAATTGTTTTTTTTTTATTAAATTAAATTTGATTTTGAATTTAATATAAAAGGCCGTTCAAATATACATATTTTATTGTGAATCAGCAAAAATGGATTTTAAATCTTTTCATAATAAGCATTAAAATACATAAAAGTACTAAAAAATAACCATATTTTAAAAATATGCTTAATAACACTTTTTTTAAACTATACTAATAATACCAACATTTACTACACAATTTTATTACTAGCCTACAAAAATGCTACGGCGCGCGGCGTAGCTAACCGTGCTATGTCGTAGACCGTAGCTGTGCTACGTCGTAGCCCGTAGCTGTGCTACTTCGTACCCCATAGCTGTGCTACATTTCAATTGCTATTCTAAAATAGTAGAACTGTGGTCTACGTGGATCACTACATTGATAGGTAAGTATTATTTCTATGTCTAATCTCTTGGAGCATTTATTAGATTTAATCCTTAATAACTTTCTCGAACATTTTACTTTTAAAAACGTTTATTGATAAATCCAGAAAAATTAAAACTAAACATTGTTTCCATTACAATTTCTTTTGTCTGGTAATTTGATTACAAATTGTATGATTCATGCAATTTTGCTCGAATCTACCAACCAGTCAAACAAAAGCATTATTTTCTACCTAGGTACTTATTTCATTTCTCACCATAATTTCTTACTCGAAACAGATGTGCAGCTTAAAACACACAAACACTATCTTACATAACCACTACATATTTCGTACGTCCCTTATTACGTTTCCGTACCTCAGGACACAATACGTGTGAAAATATGAAATAATCGCATTACAAGTTGGGACGTCTGAGGTGCTATTACAGCACTTGGGCGCGTTAAGAGCATTACTGGGCTCTCTAAATAATGTATTGTTAGGGTGTAAACGGTGAGTCGGTGACCGACGTATGGACGTGATGTTTCTCGGAGAACTTTGGCTTCTGTTTTGTAGTTTGAACATACACCGTGACTTTTTAGTCCTCTTACAAAGGCAGTCCAGTTCATGTATCCAATGACTAGTTAACGTTCATAATAAAAAAAAGATATTTATGAGATTTGATTAAAAAGTCACGGTGTATTAAAATAATGTTTTGAACTTGCTCGAAAGACTTGTGACCTCACATTATCTAAATTTACCTGACAGATAATTTTATACACATTCGATTTTGTACAGTATTTATTTATCTAGAGACTGTGAAGTAGTTTCAAGAAAGATAATATAATATTCATTTCTTTTGCTGTATACAGTTTTATAGTTCGTGAAATGTCTGTTTGTGAAATAAACTTTTTTATTAAACTGTTTGCCGAAATTCGAAGACATATGACATCTACCAACCCATTCCCTCTCATAGAAAGGAGGCTTGTGTCCCAGCAGTGGGAACATTATAGGCTGATTATGCTATGCTATATTATGAAACAGTTTTGTTTATATGTACCTATGTATTAAGCTAAGTTAAGCCAAAATTAAAACACTGTTTATTTTTGTTTACAGGTAAGTTATCGTTTGATTACTTTTCATTACCGTGGATGATTCTATTCTTCACTGTGTAAGTATATTTTTAGTACGTTTACAGAATAATGTTAAAAACATAAGAATCTAAAGCAAATCATGTTTAAGAGGCCCGCGGAGCATGCATAGTTCATACAAACGTAATACCAAAAGAATTTGTAAATCAGACATAATAATATAAATATTCATAAGGTAGTGTGTATTTATTTCGATTGGATTACAAAATATCTAAGTTCCCAAACATATGTTTTGAATGGACACTGATTTTTACAAAATTTAAAATAAAGTTTTATGTAGTAATTATATATTTCTCATATCTCGTCTTTATACGAGTATCATTGTCGTTTCAAAATATATAAGTAAGCGTCACATTGTAAAAACGTTAGATTGAAATATAACTAGAGAGATTGTAAACTCTCGAAAGATTGTCAAACGACCATACTGCTTACAATACAACGCATTATTTTTCCGTAGGTTATAATCTAACGAAGTGAAACCGTAATATTGTAAAATGTATGCGATGGAAGTCAACTCGTGCGGTGTGGAGGAGGGGGAGGGAAGGAGTTTTGCAGTATATTTTACTTTTTCCGACTGCTTTTAAACAAATTGTGTGCTGAAAATGTACCAAGTTCAGCATCACAAAATAATTTCACAACTGTGATAATTATCCCATTGTGTTGCGACATCATTAACAAACCACATGTAAGTCTATTCTCTATTCAGTCCAAAAATAAACAAACACAAAACAGGAAAAACGTAAAAACACGAAAAATTTCATTTGCAAAAATGTTTACCACACATTTTTTCTTTAACAAAACTTTACGGAAAGCTCTAAACGTATATTCAGTGGAACAAAACGCGACCGTTGCCACCCTAACGAGTGTAAATCTCATCCTTTAATTTAATGAGCTCTAAAACACAGGCTTAGTTGAAAACAAAAGGGTGTTGAACGTCCCACCCTGTCTTCATTAGAGAATCTTTCTTACAAGCGAGTGAGATCCTCGGTTGGCTTTTGAAAAGATGTGCACACATGTTGCGAATTTCGCGTAATTTTACTCAACAAAGCCTTCAGGTTATATGTTGAGACATTGCGTTTCGTAAAGGCTCCGCTATTCACTGGCTGTATCGAAGCGAGGAGTGCTTTCAAGAGCCCTATCTGCTTTGATATATTTGTTAGACTTTTTGGCTTTTTTTTTTAAGTGAATTTGTACTTGTTCATACTGACTTAGTTTTTGAGTAGCCATTTCAAACAATTCATTCATCTCAATATCTTTTGTATCTTATTTTATAAAGTAAAACTGCTATCTTTTTTATTTCTGATATAACTGTACAAGTATTCTAAGAGCTGTGGCCAAAAAGGGAACTATAATCGCCATCATGTTTTTTCAATACATTTCTCAAACCGATTCCTCAAATTTAATGTTTGTAAACAGTGCCGTACTGTCAACGCTTTTCTATCGCAAGAAGCTCCTTGAAGCTACACACTCGTAATAGACCAATAGCGCTAAGTTTTGAGGTTTCAAAAATATTAAAGTTGTTGTTTTTTCGCATATATATGTAGTTTCCGGACCTTTTGCCCAACCGAATATATTAGTTTGTGTCACATGGAGAAATTTGGGTATTTATCTTTTCGATCAGTATTAGCCGAAATGAAAATTAGAGTTGAAATTTTTACTTTTATTTTAATAACGAAATAATAACTGATATAAACAACTTTAGATTTTTTTTTAAATTATGGTATCAAAATAGCCCAGCGCTATCGGAATATTAGACAAGTATTTTGTCACTAGCTTCTGCCCGCGACTTCGTACGCGGATCCTGTTGCTTATGCCAGCGACAACGGGGTCGTCGAAGATCTGAAACGTCTGATGTCGAATTCTAAGAACCCGGGGACGGGAAAATAACGGATCTTTCCCACCTGAGCAACACATACCATTTGTTTCTATTTGCCATTTAACAGCTTCACAAAAAGTACAATTTTTAGCCATACCTCCGATGGCGGAATATGTGGCGTATTCAATCATAGGAGACGTAAATGCACTCCGTGCCTTATCAACCCAAGGAAGGTCGCCATGCCCTTTTTTTTCGGTTGGGAAATAATCAAATAACTTCTCCATCTCTGGGCGGAGCGGGAGGGAGTGTCAGATTTTTACTAACTAAAACCCATCCATGTTCCTTCCTCGCCCTTTACGTTCCAGGGCCACGGTATCTCTTTCGAACAGTCCCGCAGCCCCGGCAGGCTTCGACCTTTGCGGGCCCCTCCCTTTATGCTGACATCTCTTTGAGGCGCACGTGGAACACGAACGCGCCGTCGACACGGCAGGTCGCCATGCCCTACGGCTATATCTTGAGACACATCCGGTTTTTCAGATGATATCGACATTCTGTTCAGAGAATGTCGACGTCGATCAGAATTCAAACGTTCGTTCAATGAACGTGCATCGCGCATCACGCATCACGTTCATCACTCGTTTCAAAAGACCTGTTAGTAGATGTGCGAATACGCTGAAAACTCAAGCCTGATTCTGTATCGGTAAAAATATCGGATTCGCTCACGATCATCGGACAGTCGCGCATCACGTTCCGCACTTGTCTCTAAAGACCTAGAAGAAGCTATGCGTAGATACGCTGACAACTCAAGCGCAATTCTCTATCCGTGAACGTCTCCGACTCGCGAGACAATGCGTGACGTTCACGATCAGCGGTCAGTCGCGCATCACGTTCCCTACTTGTCTCTAGAGATCTAGTAGTCGATGCGTAGATACGCTTGAAACTCAAGCGCAATTCTCTATCCGTGAACGGCTCCGACTCGCAAGACAATGCATGACGTTCACGATTAGCGGTCAGTCGCGCATCTATTCTTCACTGGTCTCTAGAGACCTGGATGTAGAAATACGCTGAGAACGCAGGCGTGCTTCGCGATCCTAAGAGGTTTCCACGGAGCAAGTTGCAGCCTGATGTTCTCGAACAGCATCAAGTCTCTCCTGACGCTCTTCGATAGATTCTTGGGATCTTATGATCCTCAATCTTTTAGTTCCTTTGGAACATTGGGAAAGATTTGACCTCTTTCTAGGCATGGTTATAGTTTTGTTGTGAAGATACCTGATCAATTGAAATTTAAGTAACTGCTCCCCTGCGTTACCGGGTAGGCTACCGAGTCACGAAGATAACTGGAGAAGGAAATTAATTCTACAACAGGTGTCCGAGATCTTCGATTTTTATAAGTCAACAGAGAGTGCTCATCAGATTGAACAACTTTTGCTAAGACGTCATTCCTATATGTGTTATGGTGTAGCTGGGCTCTTGGAGTTCCACAACAGGTGTTCCAGATCTTCGATTTTTATAAACCAACAGAGAGTGCTCATAAAATTGAACAACTTTTGCTAAGACGTCATTCCTATATGTGTTATGGTGTAGCTGGGCTCTTGGAGTTCCACATCAGATGTTCCAGATCTTCAAACTTATACTCTTAGCAGAAAATGCTCATCATGTAGAACAATTTTTGCTATGGTGGCATTTTTGTATCTCTTATAGTTTAGCTGGTCTGTTGCGGTTCTGCATCAGGTTTTCAAGTTTCCAAGATAAATTATAGCCTCATAGCTTCTGCCCGCGACTTCGTTCATGTGAAGTTTTGATATCGCAACGCATCGCCTACTCAACGGAAGTTTAAACTGCTTTGTTCCCGCTTGCAACATTTCTTATTGCTGCTCCGCTCCTATTGGTCATAGCGTGATGTTATATAGCCTATAGCCTTCCTCGATACATGGACTATCCAACGCAAAAAGAATTTTTCAATTCGAGCCCGTAGTTCCGGAGATTAGCGCGTTCAACCAAACAAACAAACAAACAAACAAACTCTTCTGCTTTATAATATTAGTATAGATAATACAAATTCACAGTAAACTACTTAAAAGAGATTGCCCATCCTTCTATGGACCGCCGTTGCGCATGAAAATAAGTTGTATGATAGTATAAATTGGACATAAAAGAGGGGAGATGTCATATTTTCTAAGGAAATAAAAATGAACTATTTATTTTGTGGGGTTTTTATTGTTCTTTGATTTTCTGTTCAAGTTTTGAGGTTAGTTTTGTAGCTAACCTTCTACCAAAGAAACAGTCCTTACAACAATATGATTTGATTTCTCATAAGACAACAGAAAATAGTTTGATCAAACCAGTGAATAATCCTAAGTAACTAATATTAGCTAAACTCAAACTCAAATCATTTATTTCAACTAGACCATTACGGCACTTTTGAATGTCAAAAATACAAAGAAAAATCAAAGCTACAGTAACAGACACAAGGCATAATAACTTGAGAAAGTACTGTAGTTGCCCATTCCCTAGCGTAGATCACTATGGAGAAGAACGGGCAAGAAACTCCATGGACACTTTTTTCAATCAAAAATGTTGTTACAAAAACTTGGTTACATCTTTCATGTCGAGATTATACATAATTATGTGAGAACGATGTAGAAAAACATCCGTCTTAGAAACCCCTACATTTAAATGTAGGGGTTTATAAGTAAGTATAGGGAATAGAAAATAATAATGCTTGAATATAGGAATAAAATATTTTTATTGGTTCATATGATCATCATATTCATAAAATGTGTTGTCTAAAAACGGAGCCGTCGGCTCAAAATGATCGATATCGAGCCCAACCAAGATACCACAAAATGGTAATTACGTGTGCGCAGCATCCCACGGTTCGATTACCCACCAAACAATTGCAATAGTAACCAGCAATATCAGCTACTGAGTTACTTATAGCCCTATTAACTAAAATGTATGCATAGTACACTTTACTGCTTCCAAATAAACCTTCTGGAATGATCCCTTGAAGGCACAGAAGTTTCTGATGCACTTTCCACTCCATGACTTGATGTAGCAACATCCATGTTCTCTTGTGTTGCAATGGCTTCTCCACTAACAAACTGCGGTTGCCTATCTTGATCATGCTGAGTCTGTCTTCTCACACTTCTATAGGCATTAGTCCAACAACGTAAGCAAACTCAAAAAAACGTTCTACACAATCCACACCAGTAGCACAGAAACAGTACAATAGTATTCAGAAAGATATCTTGTTCGTACAGGAATCCGAAGACTCTACTGGACACGTACTCGACGTAATAATAAATTATTTGATATCACAACAAACTCAACAACTTATACACAATAGGCATGTGCAAAAAAATATCGAAATATCGATGTTTTTCCATCCAATTATCACTACATATGGTCGATATTTTTAAATCGCGACCATACTCGATATTTATTTTAGAGTATCGAATTCGTATCAAATCCGATTTTTTTCGTTATTAATTTTTGGTTTCGTGTCGATATCTGATGACTACTTTTTTGATTAAATTGTATTTTATTATTTAGGCTCAAGCATCAATAAAAATACCGTTTTCTTTTATTCTTTTCTACGAAGTTTGAATGCTTTGGGAATATGTATGAATAATCATACGAAACCTGACAATATTCGATATTTTTCGCTCGATAATTATCGATACTGATTAAGAATATCGATACGATAAATATCGATATATTTTTTTCACTTGCCCATCCCTACGACATAATGCTGTTTGACTTGACAGTGACACTTTTGATGACAGTTCACCTTTTATTTGCCCGTGGTAGTGTTACCAACAGTTAATCTAAATCACCCTGACCATTACTGATTTGTAAACTAATGAAAGATTGTTGATTAGGAAAGAAATATTTTTTTGATTATATTAATTACAAATAAAAATATGAATCACGCGGGAATATCTAATAGATATTTGAAATATTTTTAAAACAACGTGTGCCTCTACATATCAGTTAAAACCGATTACGGGGAAGTTTCTCAAGGTGTCAACACTGCTTGCACTTTAAGAAAGCCATTTTGAAAATAATGCAGTAAAGTCGAATTAGTAACTATTAAGACACAACATATTAACCCCACATACGATTTCGATCAAGATAAGTAAGAAAAGTTAAAAAAAGATTTCATAATTTATGACTTTATTTTTGTTGCTATAATGTTTTATTTTAGAGCGATACTGGATTTGGGCAATGGCCTTTACTTTTTATTAACTTTATTTGTCACAATATTGTATTCAACGCCCAAAAGCATTTTAGTACTAGCCGGCACAAAGCAATGCTCCCCGACACTGTAGTCTAGAGTTCTCACGTACAGAAATTGCCGTTTAATGCCGGATCAGTGCCGGATTTAAGGTGCATCTATCTAAACCTTGCCTGATTTATTCCTGACGTATGCAGTCGCAACAGATAGAAAGAGGAACCATGATTCTAAGACAGAATGCACTGAGAATTGTACCGTATTTTGCTTTGTGTACATGCAAAAGATTTGAAGGGGCAATGGTTTGGTAACCAAATTGTAATTCTTTTGAAGTAGAGGACTTCTATATCGTGCACGTGGTAATAAGTTTAAAATCTTCTATTTCTGAATAATGTGATAATAAAAATTAGTGGTAGTTATAAAAATTAGGGTTGAAGTCAAAAGTTGATGGTTCAAATGTTATTATATCGATAATTCAGATGTACAATGTTTTATTCCATCGATGCCATAAAGATAAAATGAATTTACAAGTTTTTTTTTCTTAAATCTAGTTTTGGATAAGTTACGAAAGCGATATGAAAATAACAAAATAATTTTATAACTTGCCACCGTCTCGTAAACAATGTAGTGAATTGATGTAAATTTTAAAGACATGTGTTTTGCTATTTATTTTGTAAAATAAGGGCGCTTTCTATTTAGACGTTTCGTGTATGCAAACAAGCGAATGTCCGTACGCAGTACGACAAACGCATTGCTTCGGCGCTGCAGCGGTGCGACACGAAACGTCTAAATTGAAAGCGCTCTAAGTCAGTGTTTTATGGACAAATTCTATCAAAAGATACACCAAAACCAATCCAGAGGTCTAAGGTCTCTTCAAAAGTCCAAACAAATACATTAAACAGATAATCATCCCCAAACACCAGTACACTAAGACTGGTCCTTCGATCATAAAGATCTCGGTCCCCTAAGCAAGCAGATTTGCTCATCGGCCATGCTTTGATCAGATTTAATGAAGTTGTTTGCTTGTCTTGTTCGCCCAGGGAATATGCAAATTGTTTACAGTATGTCACTGTTGCAGTGTGTTGGGATCATTTGGCAAGCGGTTCTTAATAGGGATTATGGATTTTGGGGGACTAACCCCCGAATACTGAAACGTCACTCAAAATGTAAGAGCTGCTTAACATTTGAGAAGCTCCTAAACTTAAAATTTTGTATGGCCAAACGTCATTTTTGAGTATCTGTTAAATATAAGTGTTACTTAAATTTTGAGTGACGTTTCAGTATTCGGCCGTTAATGGGTCATTTTGTGTTTGAAATGTTTTTTTTTTAACTTGAACGTTTTCTTGTCCATACGTTTAAGACTTGGTTTATAGGTGAAGTCGTGCAAGTATCTTTCATATAAGAAACTAAATCGATGAAAATACATTCAAAAGATGAATGATATTCTCGTATATTAACACAAAATTGCACATTTTAAAGAAATATTTATACAACCTTTGTTCTCAACGAAACTCCTGTAACTATGTTTTTAAAAAACTTTAACTACTATATCAGTTTGACTGATTCTTAAAGCAGAATTATCGATTGGATGTAACTATAAAAATATACCTACTTAATTCCCTCTGGACTTCATCTGCCTGACTTTTCCCAACTATGTTGGAGTCGGCTTCCAGTCTGAACAGATGTAGCTGAATACCAGTATTTTACATACTGCAACTGCCTAACTAATAGCAGCCGCTCGGGCCGATCTTTAGGTTAAGCCGTGCTTGCCAAAGTTTGTCTGTGTGTGACCACCCATTGCATACCGGGTTTCCTCCGTGCCTCGGAAAGCACGTTAAGCCATTGATCCCGGCTGTCATTTGTAGACAGTCGTTACAGGTAGTCAGTGGCCCAAAAAGTCTGACAAGGAGTCTTACCATGGGGTATCGTATTACCCAGTACTCACTGGGTTGTAGAGGTCCATGGTCCATGGTGGTGGTAGTGGTGGTGGTGTGTCTTTCGCTCCATGTGCCAAGTGCACTACACATTTCATTCGTTGAAATGCCTCCAGAGCTTCTTGCCTTTGAAAACCAAAATCTGGTCTGGATTAGAGTTTGCGCAAACTCTAATCCAGCCCATTATAGACTACGCCGATGCCTGTTATTTGGATGCCACCGAGAAGCTTTTAAATAAACTTGAGCGTTTGCAAAATATCTGTATTCGTTTTGTTTTTAACCTAAGGAAGTATGACCATGTCTCCAACTTTCGCAAGATACTCGAGTGGCTCCCAATCCGACTTCGCAGGAACTCTCGGATATTGTGTCTGCTTTTTAACATCCTCCATAACCCTAAAACACCATCCTATTTGCGGGAACGCTTTTCCTACTCCCGTCCCTCTGATGCACCTTGCCGGTCGCATCTTAGGAACCTCCTTAAATCCCCTCCCCACTCTACCGATTTCTATTCCTACTCCTTTACAGTTCACGCTGTGCGGTTGTGGAATTCTCTTCCGCCTGATATTATAGACTGCCAAACTATTGCAGTCTTCAAAAGAAGAGTAAAAGAACACTATCTGTCCAATTCGCCATAGTTGCATATTTTATTTTTTATTATATATTATATTTATAGTTGTTATATATTTTTGTCTTGTATGTATGTAAGTATATTCTTAGGTTTATCGCTTGTTATATTAAAATTGGCTTTAAGTTTGTATGTATTCTATTTTCTCATCTTTTACACACTATGTCTACATCTCTTTTTATCTTCTCCTTACGCAGGTATGCTGGAAGAGATTTCCTTAGAAATAAGCATCACCTTTGTTCCTATTTTCTATTCCTTTCTTCTTTTCTGTATGTAGTGTGTACATAAATTGTTAAATAAATAAATAAGACTGGCTATCAAACTTTCGGGCAATTTTGACGACCAAATAGCGCAGCGGTAGTGAGGCTGCCTTACGTTCTTTGGGTCCCGGGTTCGAATCCCGGTAGGAGCAAATGTTTGTGTGATGAGCATGGACATTTGTTTCCGAGTCACGGATGTTTATATGTATAATAAGTATGTATTTACAAACAAAAAGTATACATGTAGTATATCAACTGTCTGGTGACCACGACACAAGCCTTGCTTAGTGTGGCACTAGATGGCGCTGTGTGTAATGTCCAGCGATATTTATTTATTTTAATTGACTACCTGTAACGACTGTCAAAAATCTACAAATCACAGCTGGGACCAACGGCTTAACGTGCTTTCCGAGGCACGGAGGAATCCCGGTATGTGATGGTGGGCACTTATCCCCGGACCCGCCTAGGTGAGCGCAGCTTATCTTGAAGATCGACCCAAGCGGCTGTTACTATTTAGCCACGAGCTCCTCAAATTCCCTCTTGACTTGAAAAACTTGGAAGTAATTCCATTATGTTCAGTAATAAATTTAACAAATGGTAATATTATTCAGTGATGGCACTTTAATAACTGACTCAAAGTAAATGTACTCATAATAACAACTTCCGCAAAATGTTCTCAGGTCAATTACATAAAAACCCTTTTTAGTGGTCCTTTTACATTTAACGTAACCTTTACAAAAAAAAACATTTAAAAGGTCTTTGTTATTGAAATTAATTACGTTGTTAAAGTTGGTAAAAAGTTATTTTAATAATATAGGAACGGCTTGTTTTTCGGACCAGTAAATAGATCGATACTGCGTTCTAACTAAAGCAATCGTACAGACGCGCGACTTCCGTTAATTTTCTTTGATGAACGTGAACGTTTACGCGGGTGACGCCTTCCAGCTTTCCAGGAAAAAATAGAGATTTTGAACACGTCAATTGTGTATTCCTTGATCCTTTTGATTATGACACGGGGTACAACGGTTTCTTTTTAGGATATTGAACATGTACTATAATAAATAGTAGCAGTGTCCTCAAATGAAGCTTCTCCAGCTTTAGAAGTCGCTTAAGGTAAATAAAACTTAACTATATACAGTTATGCACATACTGACACTATTATTGTACTTATCCCCTCAACTTATTTGGTCTTCTACATGATACACAAGCTTTGGTAGACCTGTATCTATTTGTAGCACATTTTTGTTAACAACCAAACGTCAATAATCCCAAGATTATTTTATTTATCGTCTATTGTCTGTGGTTGGATCAACTCCGTTGTTTTAGGCTACATTATACATATAGTAAGTGGAATCATATACCTAGTGTGTTCAGTAAATAAATAATACACAAGCCTTATTTAAGTACATTACTGTACCACAAACAAACACCATACATTGTTCTTTAGCGTTCAGTGTGTTCTCAATGTTTAAACCTACTTTGCATATAAAAAAACAAACTGTTGGAATATTTGGTTTAAAGAGTTGGAAGAGTATTAAATAAAATTATTTGTAAAGTAAGAATTAGAAAAAAGATGTTCAATGACAAGAGTGTTTATTTCAAGTAACTAGGCAATATATTAAAAAGAAATATAACGACAAAAAACAAGTCTGCACAACAGAGGTTACTTATCTACAACAGCCGCCCTTAATGGAAGTTGTGCAAGACAAACACACAAACAGAAAAACATAAATAATAAAATTAAGTTTCTAGACCTAAGCTAATTGTACACCGTTTGTGTACTATAGGCCCTAGTGGCTTTGTTAGCACATCAGCAGGCATATCACTTGTTTTCACATATTCTAACATTATAACGTTATCTGATACTTTTTCCCTAATAAAGTGAAAACGGGTATCGATATGCTTCGTCCTGCTGTGATGTACGGGATTTCGAACGAGATTAATGGCACTCTGACTGTCAGAAGCTAAGTTAACTGATGAAAGTTTACCTGTTATCTCATAGATAAATCTGCGCAAGTAACACGCTTCCTTCGTGGCAGACGCTAGTGCCATATACTCTGCTTCCGCCGAGGATAAGGCAACAGTAGGTTGCTTTTTGGACTCCCAGGATACAAGACCTCCACTCAACTTGAAGGCGTACCCAGTATATGACCTTCTATCTATCGTGTTAGTTCGTAGCGTTCTCCGTATTGCCTTTCTCCTTGTTTCTCAGCGGACAGTCAGGTCTCTTATGACCAGGTACTTTGCACTCGTAGCAGACTATTTCCTTCTTCTTGGATTTAGGCTTCTTCTTCGCATGAAAAGCGGAATCTATAGATATACTCGTAGCTGCATCTTTAGACATTTCATTCAGCAGTTTTGTCTTTACTAAGTCACTAGTCACGTCAACATTGCAATTGTCTAGAGCCATAATGAGAGGTTCATATTTTGGAGTGAGACCTCCCAAAAGTATAGCAGCAATAGACTTATCCTCTATGACTACATCAATATCCGCGAGATCCTGTGCGGTTGATAAAACTGCATTAATGTACAGTTCAATATTTCCGAAATCTGACAGACTCAACCTGTACAGTTTTCGCTCTAAAGCTAGTCTTCTTCCCATTCCCTTATCTTCAAACGCCTTTTGCAAATATTTCCATGCTTCGGCTGCAGTTTTCGCACATCTAACGTGAGTAATAGCTGCACCGTCAACTGTCAAGCAAATTTTTGCAAGAGCTTTTTCGTCGTTGCGTACCTTCATCGAAGCAGGGGTCGTGTCACCTTCCGGATAACCACTAATTGTCACCCACAAGTCCTCGTGTAAAAGGTAATTTTTCATCTTAAACTTCCAAGTAGGATATCCATCTTTATTCCGAAGACAAAATGATGGAATCGAAGATGAATTCGACGTAGAGGGATTCGACTTACTAACACTCGAAGCATCTCCATTATCGCGTGACATCTCGACTAGTAAAAATTTTCAGTCACTCAATAAACTCAACTAATTATATTACAAATTTATATTTTAAACTCTTCCAGAGCCTCGTGCTGATAACGTGTTGGAATATTTGGTTTAAAGAGTTGGAAGAGTATTAAATAAAATTATTTGTAAAGTAAGAATTAGAAAAAAGATGTTCAATGACAAGAGTGTTTATTTCAAGTAACTAGGCAATATATTAAAAAGAAATATAACGACAAAAAACAAGTCTGCACAACAGAGGTTACTTATCTACAACACAAACAAACAAAACTAATCACTCAAACAAGTACTAACAACAAGTTACACACCCAAAAGCCATTTCTTTATAACCCAGCACACCCGCAAAATAACACCTGATCACTATCTCCATTTACTACCAACGATGTTCATGACAAGAGAATAAAATGCAGCTAACGAATTAAGTCCATTAGTGGACTAACGAACCACGTGTATTTATTAGTGTGCCAGGTTAGACTCTTCTACTAATTCATCACACACGACGTACGCTTCAATAAAATTAACTATGATGAATGGAAAAATTGTCGGTGAGTCGGTAAAGAGCATCAATCATCAGACTTGATGACGTGTACAAGTTTGCGTTTTTATAATTAGTGACACGATGTGTTGTGACTTTAATGGTTGTAGTATCTTGTTCGGGATGTTTGTTTACACACAAAGTAACGAGGTTTGTGTGTCGAGCTATTAATTTGATTTATCGATGAAGTGCGATTAAGCGCACTTTTTTATTTGCAACCGTACACTTTGTATCAGAACACTGATTATTGACTTTGTTTAAAGTTCAGAAAGATAACGCGTGATTGAGCTGGATAAGGTTGCATCCAATGAGTTGTGGGTCAAAATGCCAGTTCCGAGCATAACTAGACGGGATAAGCTAAAATCAAAATAGTATTAGGGGTTCACAGGGCTTATGTAGACCCCATCAATTTATCGATCCAGCTGGAAGTCATAGCGTGAGGCATTTGCACGTCAGTGATGATTTAGGCTTCTATCTTGGTAGTCTTATAAATACTCCAAATTCAGAATCCCTATTTGATTTTACGATTACGGTTTGGACTTCAACCCTAGAGAGTTTAATTGTTTCTTCACGACACGAAATCTTCGTGACTCCATACCGTAATATCTAACCGTCTCAAGCTAATGGCTGCCACTAATGGCATTGTTATTGTGATAAGGTTCAGGTTTTTAATCATCCTGGTTGACATCGGGATAATTTGGGGCCTTTTCACCGTCTTCGTCTGGGCGTGGTTACGACACATCAATTCCTATTATTGCCGGATGAGCTTCAGAATATTTGTGTTAATGAAACCTTCAAGGTGTATTGTTGATAGGTGTTTTGCTTGTATTGTGTTCTTACTGTTTTCTATAGGAAGGGTTGTAAATGCTTTGATGTGTCTTTGACACCATAGAACTGGTTTGAATAACGGCTTACATAAATAGTTCCTTCAGATCGTAAGTCATTTGTTATATTCGTAATTTCTCGGGTGTAAACAAATAACTATACAGAATTAATTTCTAGAACACCGTGCATGATAAATAATGAAAAATAATTGCTGTAAATATTTAAATTAAAAGCAAAGAAAGGACTATTCTCATACACAATACCTGCAACAGACGAACGACAAAATGAATTCAAACTCTCTCATTTGAAAATTAATATAAAAAGAATTTCATGCTGGACACTCGCTCCTCTAATTGAAGTAGACTACATACAAGGCATACAAGGAATATGTAAAGTTTTATTTCAGTTTCCCTTTGCAAGTGAACTTATTTGTGTGGAATGTCCACTCCGTACATTTGTACAAATGCTTGTGCACGCCCGCCGGCTGAAAGGTATTAGTAAAGTCTTCGATATCTTATCGTAAGGTATTTAAGATTAACTTTAGAGAGACGATGTTCGGAGTTTCGTGTCTGAACTGTGACTGAGAATAGATTTTATTGGTGACCGTATAGTAATGTGTGCAATATCAAATATGCGATGCGATAAATTGGAGTTCTCTTGTTCAGTTTTATGTTGGACTCCAGTTGGGAAACAGGTTCCATACCACGTTGTAATGATATTTGAACTATTGTTTAAGTAGATTTCTTTTACAATGAGTCATCTAAATAATTAGATATCGAGTACATTCAAATAATGAACCAAGTAAACCAGCTTATATTGACATAGCCAGTGCAGATGGGAAAACGTGCCCTACCAAAAGCGTGCGACACTAAAATACAAACCGTCTATACCACCGCCTTTGCGACTGCTAATTATGCAATGCGTTCGCCTCGATGATTTCCCATAGGAATGGTGTCCTGCACTGTTTTAATCATATACTCGGAATGGGAAGAGATTGCATCTGAACAAATAACTGGCGTGTTCCGGTTTGAACTGGATCGCTGTGTAATTTACTGTTACGTTTGTTGTTCGCTGTTTGAACTCTTCCCCCGCCCCCCACCGTACCATCCCCGCCGGTTTGTTTTTCGGTATGTATTTAAAGTTGATTCCGCGGACGACATTTCAGTTTCAGTTCTCCGACGTTGTTTGTGCGATGTACTTGTTCAATTCAGTTTGATGGCGTCTTCCTTATTGACTGTTGTTTTCGGCGTTCTACCTGATGAAATCGTTTGGGATTTGAATTTTGCTACTGCTTGTTGGTACAAGTCTATCTTGGGCGATGCCGATGT
The DNA here is from genome assembly GCA_950022955.1 of Xestia ashworthii. Classification (NCBI taxonomy): domain Eukaryota; kingdom Metazoa; phylum Arthropoda; class Insecta; order Lepidoptera; family Noctuidae; genus Xestia; species Xestia ashworthii. Next base: position 21,981,392 of record OX465558.1, on the reverse strand, counting down.
AATGAGGAAAAAGGATTTCACCAGTTTTCCTTTTATAATGTCATCGTCATCTTCCAGCCCTTCCTTATCCCACTCTATTAATGGTCGGCGCAACACGTTTCCTTCTTCTATTCTCTTTTTATCTGTACACAAAGAAAATAAGTAAATCTGTTTCAACAGATAATTTATTTTTTGTACAAAGGCTCAAAACTCATTAGTTAATAGCATTATTCAGAGTAACATAATTTATGGTCACATATCAGTTTTTCAATATTCTATAAAGCTTATCGTCACAAATTACAAGCTAAGATACTGTATCAAGACATGTTCGTTGAAGGGCAAGCTGCAAGAATGAAAAACTTCGTTCAATTATGCTAAATCCTCTTTATCAAAGTTTTACGACACAGGTGCTCGCCAACCATCCAGTCAATATACCTATTGACGGCCACCAGAGATTTAAAACAACTGGAAATGTAAAACATGATAACGTTCTTAACTTACTTTTATGGCTTTCTCCCAGAAGAAGAGGGAGAAAAGGCTCTGTGGGATATACTATGCTTCTATCATTTATGAAAGAGTGTTAAGTAAAGTCATACAGATATACAGGGTGTAAACAGACTCATCACGAAGCCGTCAATCAAGCATTTTGCATATCAAACTAAGTAATTTTACGCAAAAAATGTTGGTGGGAAACGACTTTTTTTTTTGGGGTGAAAATCATGCTTTTTTCACTCACGCCATTGCGTGTTGATAAATGAAGCGGATGGTACGGGGTCGTGAATGTGCTTAAAGTAAAAAAATCTTACATTCAATACTTTTATTAAACAAAAACTTGTTGAGCATTGAAACTTTGACCCCCAATATCTCCGTAACTAAATGGTTCCCAGGTTTGGTGTAGAACAAAAAAATACATCATAATGATGGGGAAAACAAGGGCATTTCGGCTCCGTTAAGAGGTTTTTTACACCCTTTACATTTCACAAATGAAGAAATTAAAAATTTAACTTTCACGATTCTAGAGTGTATTTCTAGCTTCCACTATATGAATTAGTTGTAATTCCCTGCTAATCGTAGATTCTGATTGACACAATTGTACGGATAGTTGCTACTTAATTCTCATATTATCAAGCTGAACAAATCTTATTAAATCAGCAACAACTCACCTTTAAAATTACCTTATAAAACCTGAAAACACGAGCGTTTTACTTTCACAAATCTCTTCCATAAATGCCTTGAAAATAATTATTTCTCAAATCCAATAAACGTAAAGTCCGAGCAAAACGAAATGACTTTCCAAAACAAAACAGCGCCGATCTGTATTTTCAAGATAAAATGGGTCCCAGATTAACAGAATAATAAATCAGACAGCTCTATGACAATCATTCTGCAGAGATAGACGGGACCCCTAGAGGCCAAAGTCTAGCAAATAGTAACTTTATATAGTTACGTGAATAGTCCGTGATTTATAATGAGGCCTTGTAATCCTCTCGTGAAAGGGAGCGGGATATGAACTCGGGCTGGCACTAGTTAGGCTTTGGTTAAGGGGAAATAGTTTCAATTTTGGAGCAATGTATTTTGAGGCTTTAAAAGTGTTAGATAGTTGTACGAATTGATCAAAGTACTTCCGTACGTAATTAAAAACTAAAATTACCCTCTACAGTAACTGAAACTATGTACATCGATGGATCTTAGAAAAAATAAAGGATTGCGCCAATCTACATAGATGACATGGGACAAGCAATGGTAGGAAAGTGCCGATGATGATCATCAACATTCTCTTGTCGTAAACCCAATTTATTTGGAGTCGATGCAGCATATCATCTTGTTCCATACTTCTTTCTCTATTACTAGTCATTTCGTCAGACACCTAGTTTCTTGCCACATCATCCTTTTACATCGATATGTCACCGTAAAATTGTCTAACACGTTATATTACAATATAACGTGTTTCTCTCTAGCGATATTGTAAACTCTCGAATTATTGTCAACTGAACATACGGAAGTATGTTCTCTGCCCCCATAATCGGGACTTGGGGCACCCCCCCGTTAGGTTAGTTAGGTTCCTTTAAACCCTGCACTCGGAAATAGGGGCCCCGCGAAGCGGAGCTCCGTCGACTACGCTTTTTAGGGGAACATAAAGTGTTTTTAGGTTGGTTAGGTTAGGTGGTGGTGGGCGATATTTCTCAGGAATGGTACAGTATCTTTTCATGAGAGTGGTACCACTGGGCAAGGGGGATCCCTCCTTCCCTCCACACCACGTGAGTGGACTACCATCGCATGCATTTCACGAAAAATAATGCGTTTTATTGTAAGCAGTATGTTCGTTTGACAATAATTCGAGACTTTACAATATCGCTAGAGAGATTACTATGTAACGTGTTTGACAATTTTACGGTGACAGATAGAAATATCTCTACAAAATAATTTTAAAAGTATAAAATTTACCACATTGAAAAAGTTACACATTAATACTTAGCATTGATCTATCTTGTTGTCCTACATTCTTGTATAATCTCGCGGGTCCCACGTACCCTCCAAAATACTTTATAATATTTTTTCTTCAACTTTCCGAAATAGATAAACTTGGCTATGGAGTTCGTATGTTTGTCTTGACAACTGAAACTAATCTTGTCACGGGTATGGAGTTTCAACGTTGTTTTTATCTGATTTTATGTGACATATTATTAAAATGTGCCTACATTTTTTCGCAATCTTCAAGCATCGGGATTTGATTTATATATGATTTATTTATGGTTGTTTTTTTTATGTGAATCTATTTTGTATTTATTTTATAAGCTAGGTTGTTATTTGTGTTTGTTGCAATTAAATCGATGATAACTCGATTATTCCTTAAACTATTTTCTTTAATCTTAAACCTACATTGGTGAGAATATGTATTTAAAATACGATCCATTTTGAAATTGAACTGACAAGATTGGTACAAAGACTATTTATTACATCATCTACTTTCATGTTTGCAACTTTACATCAAAACACATGAATACATCAAAACTCGGTTAGCACTAACCTTTGTCATGCACAAAACACATCACGTCCTCACCGAGTTATTATCGGCGCGGTAGCTAATAAATAAGCAAATAAAGTGACGTTCATTAATATTCATGACTGTATTACCGGGCGACGTGTCTGTTCGTCACAACAGTGCTACTGATTTCACGGGGTTTAGGATTATTTTGAGAATTTGTTACATGTTATTGAAGGGATTGTTGACAAAGTATGCGATAAAAGAAAATAGTTTAAGTGGAGTCAGATAACGGGTAATATCAGATCGAAATGCTCAAGAAAAACAATGTATTTTTTTTTCTTTATCAATTGCATAATTTTAAATGGTAATCGTAATAAACTATGGTGAATAATTTTTAATTTTAACTTTATTGTTTGATTTATTAAACTATAGGACGCTCTATTACCACAAACAAGTAGTGAAAATGGTAATCATCATACCAACATCAGTCTGTTTCTGCCATGATATAAAATATTTTCATAATAAAGAAGCAACATAAATGAACTGAGACTTTGGGTAATTTTGCTGATCCATCATCGTTACTGTATCGCGGTGATGCTCTTAACTGGGTTATGGAAACAATTTTGTATGGGATTTGTTTCAGCCGAGATTTCGATGATGGAGTTGATTTTAAAAAGGAGCGTTGGATATTTCTTACATAATGTCGCACGATATTTTGATGAAACAAAAGTATAAATCTTGATAGATTTTTTTGTAAAACTGCCTCAATGGTCTAGTGGTCGGAAACGCGACTGTTGAGTATAAGGTTCTGGGTTTGATTTCTAGGACGAGCAAAGTGTTATTGGGTTTTTTTTCAGGAATTTCTCAGTTGCCGCCATGGAGTCTAAATTTGTGGCCCGGTAAATGGCAATAGGCTCGCTCCCTATATGGGACTTAAACATAACTGGCGAATTGTGGGTGTATTAATGTATACATTTCTGTCTAACCTTTTGAAAAATAGGCGTGATGTTGTATGTTTTTTTTTTCGAATCTTTAAAATTGTGACAGTCACACAGTATTGTGTTATTTTCCACTTTTTAATGTGTCATATTAATTCGTCGCGGTAGTGCGTAGGAGCTCGTGGCTAATTAACAGCCGCTTGGGGTCGATCTTTGGGTTAAGCCATGGTTGCCTAGGTTGGTCTGTGGATGGGTGACCACCTCTACATACTGAGTTTCCTCCACGCCTCGGAAAGCACGTTAAGCTGTTGGTCCCGGCCGTCATTTGTAGATCTTTGACAGTCGTTACAGGTAGCCATTGGCCCAAAAAGTCTGACAACCAGTCTTATAGTATAACCCGGTATTAACTGGGTTGTGGAGGTCAGATAGGCAGTCCCTCCATGTAAAATACTGGTATTCAGCTACATCCGGTTAGACTAGAAGCCAACCCCAAGATAAGCGGCTAGGCACATGCAGATGATGAGAGCGGTATTAAACAAAACACAGACTGCACAGTCACTATCTCCATCAACCACAACTAGACGATGACACAACAGAAACTGAAAATGAGCATGCCGAAAACTTAAACAACAACATGCAAATCCAAAAATCGTTTACAATGAAACTGCATTGTTAGTGATAGCGGGTAAGCTGTCTTAGTTCACGTACACACATTAAGCACAATGTTAAATCTAGTAAAGTAGTCTAGCTGGTATCGCAGTGCCAAACCAACTGAGAAAGTTTATTCACAAATTGACTTCACGTATTCGCTTTAGGTGCAGTTTCTTTCATCCATGCTCAGCTTTTGTTGTGGCGAGAGTTGTAAGCGACGGCGGTCTGTACTGAAGAACTTATGACCTTCTTTGGTTGCAAGGTCAGCTTTAAAGCATTGGTTATGGTAATTGAATTTCTTTAGAGAAAGATATAGGGTTTATTTTTCAATTTAAGGATCACAACCAGTAACAAGAAAATCCACAGTAATTTTATTTTATTATCATTAACTGATGCTTGCTGTTCGCCCGCGTACAAATTATATACTTAAACCTTTCTCGAGAACCATTTTATCAATTGTTGAAAATAGCATGAAAATCGCTGCAGTAGTTTTTAAGTTAATCGTGGAAAGACAGATAGACGCGGCGGAGGACTTTGTTTTATAATATGTAGTGATAGTAATACATTGAAAAGTTATCTTTTCCCGCGACTGCACTCGCGTTCATTTAGAATTTGACAATTAAACTCTGAACACACTTCTAAAGTTTCTGTAATAGTGTAATTCAACCACGATTCAAAAGACACTTGGTGCCATCTATTATCATAAATACACCTGACATCATAATATTATAACCAAAATTTCAGGATGATCAAGACTTCAACATATTAGATCAGTGTAGTGTATTTTCCCGTTTCAACAAGAAGATTAATATTCATCTGGCTAGCCTTTTCCCAACTATGTTGGGGTCGGCTTCCAGTCTTACCGGATGCAGCTGAATACCAGTATTTTACATGGGGCGACTGCCATCTAACCTCCACAACCCAGTTAGTACTGGGCAACACGATACCCCTTGGAAAGACTGGAAGATGATTTATTATTGTCCAAAAATATAAAGCCTCAAAGATTCAAAAATCCTTCCTTTGCATTTTCCCCGCCACCTCTTTTAACCGAAATCAAAGCATTAGGTTGTATTAAGAAAAACGAAAACTAAGCAGAATGGCATTCTAAAGAGTTCTGCGTCACAACTTTGTTTTGCATGAGTTTACCCGTTTGCCGGTTTTAAAATCTTTTCGCGACTTGAATGCGTTAAAGTATTTAACTTGTTTGTAGTTTGTGTCTATCGCACGGAAGGAAAACAATGTATTGTTCAAAAATATTGTCGGAATATTTTTGTGTGGATAATGTGCCTGTATGTTTTCACCCTTTTCATAATTTTGGCGTTTTAAGACGCCTGCGGAGCATGCGTATTTCATACAAACGTAATACCAAAATAATTTGTAAATTAAACATATTCCTAAGGTAGTGTGTATTTATTTCGATTGAATTACAGAATATCTAGGTTCCCAAATATATATTTTGATTGGACACTGATTTTAACAAGAGGTATTAGAAAAATAAGTTTTCTATGGAAATTTTAAATTCCTCATGTCTCGTCTTTGTACCATTGTCCTCTCAAAAAATATATTTGGGAACATAGATATTCTGTAATCCAATCGAAATAAATACACACTACCTTAAGAATATGTTTGATTTACAAATTATTTTGGTATTACGTTTGTATGAAATACGCATGCTCCGCCGGCCCCTTAAGGAATATCAACAAAGAGTAGAGTTGAAGCTGAGAGCTTAATAAAAAAGTTTATGATATTCTAGTGATCTTCATTGAGACAGTAACATAAAATCTACTTTTATTTGATTTTAGAAACAAGACAGAAAGATTTAATGCGACACAAATTGGGTTCAAAAACGTGCTAAAGCATGAAACGTGACAAATTGCTCGACCATTGTCTACAAAAAACTTACGTTCAGCAATGGCCCAGTAAATGTCTTATTAAGTTACTCGATTTCCCTCAACTTGCTCTTGCAACTAGCGGCGATAAAAATGTTTTATGCCTTCCTCCCATTTGCATAACTTTTAGCAGCTGTTAAAATGTGTTAGCGCATTCAGAATTAGGGGAATTGCTTCATTGTTAAGATTTTTACAACGTTTTTATCGAGGGTTCAGATAAACAAGAAAATTAAGAAATTCTGCTTGTTTACAAAACGTGTAAGTACGTCGATAGAGGACTGTAACGCAATTTAACCATATTTGCTCAAAATAAATGAGTAATAAATTAAGTTTTGCTAAATGAGTTGGTATGTTCACAAGCCTCTGAATAAACGATATTTTTTGTTAGCCTACTCAGTGGCCCACTGCTGGGCAGAGGGCTCCCCTTTCTGCTTCCACATCTCACTATCCTGTGCTATCTCTGGCCATGTTCGCTCCATGAATAAATGTTTACGATGTAATTTTTAGCGGTCCGAATTAAATAAAGACGACAGAGCACCGTCTAATCGCCCCTAAACAGGCCTGCGCTCTTAACTTAAATACTTTTTAATCTCAAAAGATTTGTCGCAATAAAAGTTTTAATACATAATTATGATAAAACAAGAACATCCAACTGACAATTAACGTCCGCAGCGTTCTCTCAACAAATAACATTTGTAGGAGAAAGCGAAACTCGACTCTCTCACGCACGACACATAAATTTGTTAGAACTGATTACCAAGTTTGTTGGGACTTGTCATCGCAACTCTTCTACCTTGGTGGAGGGAGAGAATTTTTTCATTGTTAACGTTATATCTGGCGAGGTTTGGCATCGGAGTTCATGAGCGCCGCGCACGCCGCGCCCACTACGTGATCCGAATACAACTTCTCATATTCATCGCTTTAAAGCAACACCGAGGTGCGAGAGGGACGCCCCTATACGACAGACACGGCGACACCTTTCGGCAAGATTTCGTGACCTCTCAGCGGCTTCAGTCCGCAGAAATATGGACGGTAATAACATAAATCCCTTTGGCATATAAAACACTAAACGCCCCCTGAAGTGTCCCATGGTTTTTACGACGCGAATTCTCGAACGTTGTAAAATGTACGAGCGTTTATGAAATTTGTTGGAATTTTCAAATTAATTATGATTGTTTTAAAGGGACATTTTATTAATTTAATTTCTAAGTTTTTTTTTAAGTTAACTGTTATATTTCTTTAGTCCCACTTAAATATATCACAAATTTTCTAAATCTGTTTTTCTTACCAACAAAATACACAAACAAAACAGAAAGTTGTTTCTTCCGGCACATGTTCTTCAAACACATTACGCGTTGATTCCCGATGATCGTCGGAACACGTATGACGGATGACAAGTGACGTGCCCTCATTGGTATGCGTCGCGAACTCGTCACCTAATCATAAATAGAGCATGCTCGCGCCCTTTGACGCCAATGCTCGTTTTTGGCATTGGATTTGTGTGGTGCATCGTATGTTTGAATTTGGGAAGGAAATTGAGCAATTGTTGCTTTATTAGTTAGTATTATAGATAATTGTACAATACCTCAATGATAAAATACAGAAACTGCAATGGATAAGTGCACGTGCCTACACAACTTACAAATTCTGACAATATTTTTGATATTGCTTGTACTAAAATACAACAGACCTTTTAATTAAGTTCACCTCTGCCTTATCCTTTAGGCATCATTACATATTATTAAATAAAGTCTTCTGCCGCGTCAGTCAAAAAATTAATGTTGTTTTTCACCAATGGATAGAGTGGTTCTCGACGAAGGTTTTAGTGTATAATCAACAACTAGATATATACCGCGTGTTAGGTTAAACGAGGGACAATTTAAGGAAGGTATTCAGTATTCGATTCTCAACCCAAATAATTATGTAAACAACCTATAACCTTAAATTTTGACATAATTGTCTAATAAAATACATTAATCATGGACACCGAGCGCGAAAGAAGTGAACTCTAGGTGTCACGCGGCAAAACACGTGCCCATACTGAGCTCGTTGCGCAAACTCCACCCCTTTAGTTAGTTGCGTTTATCAAACGCAACCCACCGACAGGGCACATCCCCGCGGCACCCCGCGCTTACCTCAATGTATGCGCGAGTGCCGTTACTTCCACATGTCTAATATTGCGTTTTCGCGTATCGCATAAACAAACAACCCTGCTTACTTCGCGATATTAAGAGTGTCCTGTGAACGTGTTCTTGAATAACTAAAAATTACGTCTTATCATCATTCCAGTGAAGAATATTGGGATTACACCTAAAAGTCATTGACCCGCACAGATGTTCTGCGATAAGCGCATGGGTGTACACGCGTTGCGAGACCTAAGCGAAGTTTTTGGTATGGATCTATCTGTTATTTATTAGTGTTTTCTTTTTGTATGTTTATTAGTATCATGTAAGCATAGACTATTGCGGATTTGAATAAGTCCCTCGTTTAAACTAACATATTGTATAGCTTTGAAACAACAAAACATTCGCTGCCAATGAAAAATACAACAAATGAAAAATGAAAATCGTAAAACACCAAAAAGAAGAAGGGCGGCTTCCATAGTTTTTATACCAAAGAAAACGACGTTTTTGTCTGAAAAACGGGTCACATTTCGGTGGATGTTCTATAAACGCTCAGCTGATGGTACATAAAGTTTCGGTCCGGTGCCGGCGACACATAAAATCTGAATAAGTAAATGATGGGGATAGTGGATACTTGATTGATTCACGTGTTGAAGGTGCAAAGCATAAGCTTGCAGCGGTAACCGAGGTTTATGGCGCAAAGATGCATAATATAGCTTTTAATGACAGATCGACCGAACTGGTATTGACAGTTAGTGGGTATCAGACACTGACAAATACTTCATAAGTTTATTTTGGCTGTCAAAAACCCGCCTGAAACAGTGACCACAATTATTAGACCTTACTGGTTTACCTGCATGTAATGGTAAACCAGTACGGACTAATTGATAGTTATTGCAACGCCATGCTGTTTTTAGGGTTCCGTAGCCAAATAGCAAAAACGGAACCCTTATAGATTCATCATGTCTGTCTGTCTGTCTTTCTGTCTGTCCGTCCGTATGTCACAGTCACTTTTTTTCGAAACTATAAGAACTATGCTGTTGAAACTTGGTAAGTAGATGTATTCTGTGAACCGCATTAAGATCTTCACACAAAAATAGAAAAAAACAATAAATTTTGGGGGTTGTTTTTGTTTGTGTGTCTGTTGAGTTAAACCTCAACAGACATACAAACAAACAAAAACTCTCCAAATATTTCTTCTTTATGATATTAGAGTATAGAAGTATTGATTATGATTCTGCTAAAGCAGCCTTTTCAGACACCCCGCGTAAAGCTTCCAGATACCTACATATTTTTGGTATTTTCAATAGCTGATCGTGGCTAGTACGAAGTATAATGATGATTCCAATAACTTGTTTGGTTGATAAAAACGCTGTTATCTTATTTCTCACACCACCAGTCTCCCGATAGTATTGTTTATGTGACGGACGAGTTACGACGTTTACGATCTGCGAAATGGTGTATTTGCAATTTATAAGCTATTCCCAACAGACGACTTTGCGTCTTATGCGCTCAGCTTACGGCGTAATTTGCAGCAAACTATCTGTTTTCGGTAATTTAAGATTGATTGATAAATGTTGACGAATTCATTAGCATAAAACTTTTAGTGGAGGAAATCTGGGCTTTGATGTTTGTGTGGGCGAAGTACGGAGTTTAAGACATATGAATAACTTACGTGACAGGAAAATCCAATGAATAAATATTAAATAATAATATTAACAGCCTATTTCTGTCCCACTGCTGGGCACAAGCTTCTTCCCACACAAAAACGGCACGAGTATTGATCAACACGCTTGCTAAAGACGGGTTGGTGATTTATATTAATAATAGGTTAAGGTTTTCTCACGATGTTTTCCTTTACTGATATCAGGGATGTCCAAAAAAACAATACTACACAAATAATAATGAATTAATTTAAAATAAACACCTTTAATAAAAAAGGAAGGAAAGAGTCATCATCATCATCTGCCCAGCCTTTTCCCAACTATGTTGGAGTCGGCTTCCAGTCTAACCGGATGCAGCTGAATACCAGTATTTTACGTGGAGCGACTGAAGGAAGGAAAGAGTCATAAATTCTGAAATTCAAAACTAAACATCCTTAAAACATGCAAAAAACGTCTTAATTACAACACCTACAAAAAAGTCGTTCAATCTTCATCTAATACGCACATAACAAAATTTATTTCCCTCAAAAAAGGTACACCTTCGAAGATGGCTCATTAAACCACTTCTGGCGATCGTAAAACCTATACAAAATTTTCATTACGCCTCTACCAAGGGAATAATGATCGGACCTACATTTAAATGGCATTATCTCACTCCTGGAAAGCATAATCTGACTCCTTGGATGCATAAAGAACTATAAACGTCAGATATCATCTAATTGAAGTTCAAGTAATGGAGGTAAGGATGTCTAAAAGTATCGATGTTAGGGGGAAATTTGAGCTAGGCTTTTTCCTTTATAGGTGCTATAGTGTTTAATGGACTTTTAGGTAGGTGAAATTAGTATATTAAATATGAAACTTGATGTGGAAAGGTTAATAAGCTTGCAACTAAATCAACCAAACCAAATCATGATAATGTTAAGAAAATACATTACATAACAAGGGTGTCATGCATTACGTACTTTTGTATGACATTAATTTATAAATAAAAATAATTCATGATTACACCCAATACCTCGTTAAAATATTTCATCGATAAATTGAATACAAATACATCGACACATTTCAGACACTGCTTAGCGGAGCGTTGCCCATTAAAATGGAGGAACGTTCGATAGCTCTTTCCAAGTGTAAAATATTTAAATTTACCTAACAACAATTGGAGACAGGAATTTAAAATGGTAGGAACAGGCTCAATTGGACTGAAACCTTCCCAATTAATTGAAATTTATGGTCATTTGAGTTTGATTTTGACTGAAAGTTTTTTTGGATGAAAGGGTACAGAATGATGAAGATACTAGTATACAGGGGCATTGTTTTTACTTTATAAGGCAAACCAGTTATATTTTGAAGAGTTGGTTTACAGTATATGAAAAATTGTGTGGTAATAATGGATTATCATGTGATTATCATGACATGTGAAGGAATGAGATAAATGTAGTGAGTAAAGGAAGACCAAAAAAAAAGCGGCAAAGTGCGATTCGGACTCGCCCATGAAGGGTTCTGTAGCAGCAAGTAACATATTATAAAAGTTCTTGGAGTTCGTTGTAAATTTAACTTGTAAATTGCGGTTTATGATGACGTATTAAAAAACACTACTTACTAGATCTCGTTCAAACCAATTTTCGGTGGAAGTTTACATGGGAATTACAGAGGAAGGGACACACATTTTACTACTTTGGAAGTGTCTCTCGCGCAAACTATGCGGTTTAGAAAAAAATTATAATAGAAACCTCAATATTATTTTTTAAAACCTATTCATAGATACACACGTATGGGATTGATGAAAAAAAAATAGTTTCAGTTCTAAGTATGGGGAACCCCCAAAATTTATTGTTTTTTTTTCTGTTTTTTGTGTGAAAATCTTAATGCGGTTCACAGAATACATCTACTCACCAAGTTTCAACAGCATAGTCCTTATAGTTTCGGAAAAAAGTGGCTGTGACATACGGACGAACAGACATGACGAATCCATAAGGGTACCGTTTTTTTGCCATTTGGCTACGGAAACCGAAAAACGATGGATGAACTAAAGTTTGATATGGCTAGAAAGGAAGTGACTACTGAGATGAATAGAGAAGCATGAAAGAAGAAGATATGCACTCTAAATGAATGGAGATAAAGGCAGAAGAATGATGACCTTATTTGATTCGCTAGTTTGTTACTTAAGGGGCCGGCGGAGCATGCGTATTTCATACAAACGTAAAACCAAAATAATTTGTAAATCAAACATATTCTTAAGGTAGTGTGTATTTATTTCGATTGGATTACAGAATATCTGTGTTCCCAAATATATTTTTTGAGTGGACAATGGTACAAAGACGAGATATGAGGAATTTAAAATTTCCATAGAAAACTAATTTTTCTTATAACTCTTGTTAAAATCAGTGTCCAATCAAAATATATATTAGGGAACCTAGATATTCTGTAATTCAATCGAAATAAATACACACACTACCTTAGGAATATGTTTAATTTACAAATTATTTTGTTAGTACGTTTGTATGAAATACGCATGCTCCGCAGGCGTCTTAATAATTTTGTATCCGCAACTCAATAACTCGACTCATATCTGGTATTTTACCTCAACATTTACGGAAAAAAAAATTATAGTAATTAAGAATATAACATGGTTTATTGCGTGATAAATTCCAAAAAATATTATCCAGAATAAAATATATCATATGATAAAAGTCAAATAAAATTGTTCTTACGAAAACCTGGTCACTGGAATGACGTGAATTGTTCGGAAATGGCGGAGGATCGTCTTAGGAATTTCATATCGCAAACAAATTTCTGTCGTCATAATGAATTCCTGTGCCGGAGAAGGCTATTGGACTAGCCCAGGGATGTTTTAAATATTTCTCGTTTTTAGGAGGTGCGTGCGTTGTTGTACTTTTTAAATAACTTTGTTTTTTTTTTTTTTTATGTTCGAATATTTGCTGGTCCAGACATTTTGGATCGAAGGGACTATTTGGAGGGTTATGCTGGTTTTTTTTATTGGTTTTATGATTAAATATTTTGTGGCGTCATATTATTATTGACAAGTTATATCAATTACATTTTATTAATTCCTAGTTTTCTTAAAACTTAACTTAACTAGCCACCCAACCTTGATTCATATGCGTACCTATGATGGTGAAACATGAGCTTTCTTTGTCAAATCTTATGTATCCAAGTCAAAATATTCTTAAGACTATTCGGAAAAAATATTTTAATTATGGTAGTTTCCCAGCAGTGGGAACATTATAGGCTGATGATGATGATGATGAATGGTAGTTTAGATAAAATCATCCAGATATTATAAATATTACCCGGTACTGACTAGATTGTGTAGGTCAGATAGGCAGTTGCTCCATGTAAAATACTGTTATTCAGCTGCATGCGGTTAGACTGGAAGGTGACCCCAACATAGTTGGGAAAAGATGATGATGATGAGTTTAGATAAAATCATTAGTAACAAATTTAAATGATGATGGCATAATAACATACCAACCTCATTTACACTCGGTATTCACAGTTTTTACCATCGAAACCATAATTTGATTACAATATTAAAACTTTCACTAAAATACACAATTCCAAAACTGATCCCTATTATTAAAAGATCCAAGTTAAATATTCTACGAGCCATATTTACAAGTGGACGGTATTAAGGGGCCACCCTTCCAGAAATCAATGGGCTTGCCCTTCACCGGATGTACCCTACCCCTATGGGGTAAATAAAGGCTGTTTCCTGTGACAAATATTAAAGCCTTCCCTCCTGTAAGCGGAGGTTCTGTTTTCGTTTTGTATGCGATTATACGAGTATATTTGTTGTTTGTGTGAGGATCTGTTCATACACATTATGTAAACAGGATAGACGAAAGGTCATGCTATAGATCAGTTTGCCTTAGATGGCTGGAAAGTTAAGAGTCAAGCTCTCAAGTGGTTCATTGTCTGAATTAATATTCAGTTACTAACCTAAAATGAAAAAAAAAGAAATAAAAAACAAAACAAAACTAAAAAGCAAAAATTTATAAAAATATTAAACTTATATTGTCACTTACGGGATATCTTCCGTGATTATATCCCGTAAGTGACAATATAAGTTTAGTTTTAAACCGTGAAAGCCTAAAACAGTGTTTATAAAAATATTGTACTCTATTTTTATAAATTTTTGCTTGTTTTTTGTACTCACATAGTTCCAAAAAAAACGGAAGTATTGTAATCTGAGGGTCTAGCAAACGGGCCATACATACAAACATACAAAATCTCACGCCTTTTCCTCATGGGGATAGGCAGAAACCACAGAACATCAGCTGCTACGATCCTTACTCCTTTTGCCTCGTCTACGTTCATACATCTGGTCATACACGCACGACGGTTGCGAGTACCACGCTCCTGAAGTTTCCGAAGGACTTCACAGATAAGAACAGTGTATAAGGCGACGGGCTCCCGGTCGTTGCCAACGGGCAATACTTGTTTTTTTTTTTATTTTATTATATTCTTTTACACCGACTTCCAACAGGATTGTCCTAAACTGTTATAGCCGTAAGCCTTATTCATGTCAATAGAGAGGACGATTCGACTGACTAAAAAACTGTGATTCTGTTAGTCCGTCAGTTAGGTTATCGAAAAATATTAAATACCTACGTGTTTTTGTTTTATCTAATTAATAAAGATTGACGAAGATAAAAAACATCAAAGATCATGAGTGACGTCTCTTTCTACTGAAGAATATATCAAAATGTGACGTCACACGAGTATTTGATGCACTGTATCGTTTTCAATTTTTGTATACGTGAAAAAAAATGTATCTAATATTTTTTTGAAAATCCATCTGGCGGACTAATCATTTTTTTTCTGTCGTCTACCCTATTCGATACATCTTCAACTTTTTTGTACATTATCGTTACCAATGATACTATGTTAATAGGCTTGTTTCCACCATCAATAAATTGCAAATCTATTTAGTCCGTCAATTAGAGTATTGGAAAATAATGGACACGTATTTTTTGTTTTTGTAAATCAACGAATATTGACAAAGATAAAACGCATCAAAACTCGGAGTGGGGGCTCGTGACGTCACTGTTCGGTATCAACTCACTAAGAATGATACAGAACAGTGACGTATTGGGAATTTTAAAAGCGTCGTATCTTCGTCAATTTTGGTTTATGTGACAAAAGAAAAAATACGGGTCAAATTTTTTTTGATAATCTAAGTGACGGACTAATTAGATTTTTTCAGTTAACAAGCCTATTTGACTAGGCCCTCTGGTCTAGGTAATATTCTGAAAGCCACATTTTACGTGATAAACCATTCATGCGGTTCATTCTCTATGAAAACAGCTTTTTACTGCAACAAAATAATTTTAAATAAAAGAGAGCACTATCGAAAGTGTGAATACACTCATTGCTCTTACTTTAAAAGTATTTTACGACCAAAGTGTAATCACTGCACTGCAAACTGAACCTCAGTTATCCATTTATTTCAGAATAAACCTGTACAATGTGTTTCATCCATTACTGGGAAACAAACAGTGCTTTAAGCTTCGAAGTCATTCAAAAACTGCAATGCATACTATCTTATTCAATTAAGTGGCGGTACATCCTTGATCACATTACTGGTGTTTGCATACAGATGCCTCTGCAGGGGTGCAAATACACGTTTTCTATGTGAGTTTAAATATTTGCTGTCGTGTGCCACTATTCAAATAAATGTGAGTATGTCTCTTTGAGTTTCGTTTCATTCTGCGATGGTTTTCTATGCTGTTTGGTATGTTTCGTTTGCTTGATTTTTGTTACTGGGAAATGTTGTTTGCTATGTTTTAAGATACTTGGAAGTAACTGTCGGTGATGTGTGAAAGATTTTTATGGAAATATGGATATCTTTGCTGAATGTTGTGCATGCCTATAAGTGACGTATTTACACGCTCTGTTGACTTATAATCACCTTATGAAACCAATCTTGTAAATATGTCGTTGGTGTCCCTTATATAAATAAATGAATAAATAAATCTTTGAAAGGAAATGAATGTGGCCGTAGACATTTTTCCTATTGGATCTGTTTTGTTTATTCTTTTAAGATAGTCTACTTAAAATATAGTGAGGCTATGAGGGAACATATCATCACGCCTTTTATATAATCCCCTAAAGGTAAGGCAGGGAAGTACCCCAAATTTCACACCTACATTTCGCCAGATATGAGTTAATTCTTATTACAAAGAGGAAGGGGGAGCCCATTGACCACCAATTGCGCCTACTCATAGCTAGAATCTGGCCTGCTACTGAGAAATTCCGGATTCTCAGGTCAGTCTGTTTCTTTATATGATGTGCAATGGAGACTTAGTACAGTCAGGAGCACCAATATGTAAAAACTTAAGAATTTTTATGAGTGTTTTTCTTTCTCCTAGTTACAATCATTATTTCTCGCGAAAATAGCTTTTATAGTAAGGAAAGTGTAGACATATTGGTGCTCGTGACCGTACATTGACATTTACAGCTAAAATCCCAAGATCATCCGACACATAAATCTTTCACTCGCCTATACCGCAAAACAATTACTCACCCGCAATTCTGATGATTTGTGAACAGGGTGGCGAAAAAAATGAAAATCTTCTCACAGCGAAGCACGGTGCGATACAAATAGTAACACCTGACAAAAGTGCCCATGATTTATTAGCGGAGCAGAATCGGCAGGGCGGATAAAACCACCGCATTTCACAACGAGTGCTGGAAAGCCGTGTTCGATTCAGTAACAAAGCATTGTTGAACTCTATTGCCATTAGCTGCAATTGTTTCGGCTCGTGGAATAGTTGAATTTGATAGTTTTTCTGTAGATTTTGGGGCATAATTTATTGAGTTTTGTATTTTGGGTTGTGTTTTAGGTTACCGTGATTATAGAAATCACTGTGTAAAATTACCTTGTTTGTTTTTCCAAATCAATACAGAAACAAATTTAGTTTTTGATTTAAAGATCTTAATTCAGAGCCTAAACAAGTTACAATCGCTTTTTAGGCTAAAATCTGCATGTGCATACCTCAGAAATTCACAGCAAAACCAAATCGTGTGTGCACCTTCCTGTTTAAGACCTAGACGTACCTACTTTAATTATTTGAGATGATGCTAAAGCTGCTTTTTTTGCTGAAAAATCGTTTATTGTTTCTAATTTGACTTTTGACAGATTTTTCAGATTTTTACCAACAGTTCGTGCCATGACATTTTCGACTATTCCACCGTCATTGTCACTAATAGAATATCTTTTTGTTTAAGCCCTCTAGCTAGACTAAAATCCCGCCACGATTTATTATTTTATATACCAATAACAATATTAAAGAGATCCGCGACAAGATGTTACAATTCTCGAGAAAATTCTTGAACATTATCGAAACAGCCACCGTTTTCTACAATACCGTACGCGATCAAATAGTCAAACAAAATTTATGTTCTCTCCCAGCGAGGATTAAAATATTAAAACTGCTGAGGTGTTCTCGCAACAATTTTTATTTATGGCCCGAACAATTGCACGGCTTTTACATTAAAAACAAGCCAAAAAGATGATTTGTTATTCACAAAATGTAGTGGAAATATTGCGAGGTAAACTTGTAACAATCGTAAATTGTCACATCAAATACAAAGAGTATATTTGTCTATTACATGATTCTATTTTTATCTAACTTGTAAGTACGACCACAGCTAGTGTAGCGTCGGGCGGTCCATTTTTTTGTTGAAATCTTAATGTCGGAGTTCGAGTGTTATAAAAAATTATTCGACGCCAGTGTGGTTGGTGTCTGGTTGCACGAAAAAAACATACAAAATTAAACAAACAAATTGCAAGAGTGATAATATACCTTAAACATAGGGGAATAAGATCTAAAGCTATAGAGGCTAAGACGAAACTGTATATTTGTCTTATGACGCTGGCTGCATGCGTATTGAGGGCGCACTCGATTACGGACCTATAAATCGCTCACAGGTGACATTTTTTAACATTATTTTCTAGAATGTACCATGAATACTCAAGATGCAGATATTTCACTAATTAAGTTTAGAGGTTGGGAAATACAACTGCAGCGGGTTTTGGGTCATCGGACTGTAGAAATAAGAATTACAAATTAGCAACGTGTTCGTTTTGGGGCGCAGGGTGTAAAGTTGTGTTATGATTATTGGAGACTGAAGTGTCAATCCATCGAAATGAGGCACGATAAAATTTGGAGTTTATTGCGGTTCGGACGTCTGAAAGTGGACGTTTCAGACGGACAAAACATTTGTTTATTTAACAACAGGCATTTTTCTCAGGGATCGGGATGAAAAGAGTGTGAGAAAGGTTGACGAGGGGCGAGGGGGCTGAGAGTTGACTTATGAAATAGGAACGATTGGGAATTAATCGACGCCGGGACTCGGGAGTGTGTGCAACGAAGTTGGTTCTCCGTAGTGGCACTAAAGCCCTAACCAATTCTTTGTCTGTGTCGGTTTTTGAAGTACAGTGACTTAATAAATACTTTGAGTATTAAATCAACCCTAAAGTCACGCGTCGCGGTTGTATAACAATAAAGTAGCATTATAGCATGTATTTATATGTAATGTTTATTTGTATGTAAAGTGTCTTCATTTTGATAAGTCGCTAATCATATTTCTTCACAGAACAGTTGCAGGAATTGCGATCCGTTGGAGCTAATACTTTTCTTGTTGAATTAGGAGTTAGTCAGCGTTCCTTTCTTCTTGGATTTTATAGCGTTAGCGACCAGTGGACAGCGGTGCAAGCAGAAGAGGAGGGAAGGTACTACGTCGTTTGGGCTAATTTCGTATTGAGTAGACGCCGCATTTAATTAGCTTAGACATAGCACTGTTTAGGAGCGGATGAATGTATTTTCCTATCTCCTTTTTCTCCTTCAAAAATTTTTCACGTGTAGGCGCGAAATACAGACTGACAAACACTCTATGTGTTTAAGACCGACATCAGATTGGACATAGGAGATTTAATTTTTTATGACTTCGGCTCACACTCGTTGAACTTAAATGTTGCCGACGATTGAATTGATTGACAAGCTGTAGCTTCATTTCTATTTTAATTAAATCAAGCAGACAGTACAAGTATGTTTAAAAGAGTCGCCTTTCAATAATTTTATTCATTGCAATAATTCATTCATTGCGACACTACATTTTAAAGAAGACCTTGTCTCGACAGAGCATCATTAATTCATAAAGCTGACAACTACAACGTAAATATTATTTGGATCTACATCGACCACATGGAACATTCGACTTGGAATCGAATAGGCTTGTTAACTGAAAAAATCTAATTAGTCCGTCACTTAGATTATCAAAAAATATTTGACCCGTATTTTTTCTTTTTTCACATAAACCAAAATTGACGAAGATACGACGCTTTTAAAATTCCTAATACGTCACTGTTCGGTATCATTCTTAGTGAGTTGATACCGAACAGTGACGTCACGAGCCCCCACTCCGAGTTTTGATGCGTTTTATCTTTGTCAATATTCGTTGATTTACAAAAACAAAAAATACGTGTCCATTATTTTCCAATACTCTAATTGACGGACTAAATAGATTTGCAATTTATTGATGGTGGAAACAAGCCTATTCCTGAAGTAAATATTTGTTAGAGTTTAAATACAACGCATCGACTTTATTTGCATATGAGTGTGAGCCACCCAATTAACCTTATTCGCTAAATAAGGCGCAACGAGGGACCAAGTTTTCGCTAAATAAGGCGCAACGAGGGACCAAATTTTCGCTAATATGAGCGCTACGTGGGATAATGTTTCGCTATGTTAATAAGCGACACCGTGGGACTCATTTATTTGACCTAGAAATTATACGAGCTCACAACTTTTATAATTTCTCACTTAACCTTGTACTCACGAGCCTCTGCAATACTATAGAAATATAACCTGTAGTGAGTACAGAAGGTTTTTACAAGCTGACATTGGGGCTGAAGAGGGAGATTCATTATTGTAGACCAGATAGTGCTGGAGTGTAGTGAAAGAAGTATTAAGTGCTGCAATATTAAATGCATCGCATTTAGCTTTCGCTGTGGAATCTCAAACATTATTCCAATTTGTTGTGGAAAAGTGTTATTACTCTGTAGATGAATTTTAATCGACTTGAACTTTTTAAATGTGACGATAATTTATTTTTGTTATTTGTCTTGTGTCTGTCATGCATGACTAAAAGTAAAAATATAATTTATATTTAATCTTAAATGGGATTTGAATTTTAGACTCATATTTTCATTAAGTTACTTTATCATTTCTATGCCCAAGTGGCTGACCATGGAATGAACATTATCTGCTTTTAATAATGTAATGAACGCCTGCATGTTACCCAAGTATAATAAATAAACTATTGGATTTGATTTGATTTAAATATTTCAGTTTTCACGGACATTCGCAGTTTGAAGTTTAGAAATATGTACCAAAAGAACTTCCATGGATTCTATTGTCGATTGTGTTTCTATTATGTCAACCAGGTTCAACACTGATAACATTAGTTTACAGACTGTGTAACATTCACAGTCTGAAGTAAAAGTAGTGTGTTTACAGACAACACTATCACCAAAGATACCTGAACCGTACACCTACCTACCTTACTACTGAGGACCTTATTATCATCCATAATTAGATGATAACAAGGTTGCCAATTCATTATAATTATTGGGATTATTCTATGGAACTGGTACCATTATTTTGATAACCTTATTTTGAATGATGATGAAAAAAATGTGCGTATACAATTAGATACATCTCTGCCTTACCGCTCGGAAATTACAGGCGTGATTTTATGTTACATAATTTTGTTATCATTATAAACAGACTCAGTAGAAAGATACCTTACTATCAAAACAATAAATGATTACTAAAAACAAACCAAAATTAATAGACAACTACACGAAAATATTTATATGTACACATTTCCTATTTCAACAGGCAAACATGAACGTAATATAAATTTTAGAAAACACAGCCAAGGCCTGGGAGGGCACATTTCAATCTAAAGTTGTTATTTATTTTGTCGGATAGTTGATGTTTATTTAATAGGAAAAGTTGTCGGTCAACGGAGCCGAGTACAGGTCAGAAATACTATTTATGACTATTTGAATTTCAAAATTCATCAACCTTTGTCGGTACATTGTTTATCTTCAAGATATAGTTTAGTTATTTGGTTTTATTTTATTGAAATTTTAGTAATCTGCTAAAATAGAGAGAAAACCAAGCAGGTTTTAATTTGTTTTATAGTAATAAATTTCATAATCCTTTTAATTAATCAAAGCCTTTATTTGCCCTTTCATTAATTTGCCCTAGGTGTGATGTTGTAACATTTTGTTTGAGTGAGTTAGTAATTTGAGCATATTACAGCAATTTGTGGAGTCACGACTGTTAAATACAACTCAACACGCAAGACAGTTAGTTGTATACAATTCTTTTGAAGAGCTGTAGTTTGAACAATATTTTAAAGAAGAATGCCTGTCTCTTTTGCTCTTCATGTAGCTTAGTTCCAGAAAAATAAAAGAATAAATTATTGTTACAGTTTTTTCTCGGCAAAATTATGTCTGTGAGCGATGTTAGATCAGTAGAGTCAAAGGCAAGCACTTTTCATTGTGGTGCATTACTGCTCTCAAAACTATACCAAAGAAAACATCGTGTGCCTGCGTCGTCCATCAAGTCAACCAACTTAGAGAGAGAAGAAGCCCCGTACCCCAGCAGTGGGAACGCTATAAGCTAATTATGTCTTATTAGGTGTTGCCCGCGACTTTGTTGTCGTGGAAATTTTGATTGGTTTGTGTGTGAAAACAAGGTAGGTAGGTTATATCCAGACTTTAATCAAGGTCCGTTCAGCCATTCTGGGGTGATTTAGTAACAAACATCCATACAAACTTTCACATTAAAAATACGTTTTTTTTCGGATGTGAAATCATCAGGGAGAGTCAGACTTTTACTGACTAAACCCATCCATGTTCCTTCCTCGCCCTTTATGTTCCGGGGCCGCGGTATCTCTTTCGAATTTTCCCGTAAATACCTTATAGTAAGATTTGTAGTAAAGAAAGGTAATTTTCATACTATTTTAATGTTTTACAAATTAAAATACAAAGATGAATATCAGCTTTTGAAATACAACAATATATTAATCGACTCATCACAACCGTAGAATATATTATTATATTATAATCCGCAAATCGTCGGCCGTCACGCCAGCGTGTCACCCAGGACGTGACGACAACACACCTCAGCGTGTTTGTCAAATGTAAACAAATTTTACCGAGGAGGTGTACGTTACCTTTATGCTTGGAATGTGTGAAGGAAGGCAGAGGTTTCATAGGGTTACTGTCAGTAACGAGAGTTCATCGATTGTCAGTGATTTTAGTTTGGGCCTGCCTCATTAGTCTAGTGGTCGCAATTGACTGCTGAATGGTCCTTTTTTTTGGATAGGAAATCATCAAATGACTCCTCCAGCTCTGGGTGGAGCGGGGGGAGTGTCAGACTTTTACTGACTAAAACCCATTGATGGGTTTCGGGTCCATGTTCCTTCCTCGCCCTTTATGTTCCGGGGCCACGGTATCTCTTTTGAACAGTTCCGCAGCCCCGGCAGGCTTTGGTCGACCCTTGCGGACCCCTTCGTTATGCTGACATCTCTTTGAGGCGCGCGTGGAACACGAACGCATCGTCGACACGTTCTGTCGTCATAAGTCGGACGGACCCCATAGCCCATAGCTCACCGTCCACAGGGAACACGAGGTCCTAGATTCCATTCCCGGCTCTGAGAAATTTTTATTGTGTTTTTAATACCATTATATGGAATGTAAACATAGCTGCTGAAACATCACAGATTGTATTTGTGACATTGGTCACAGAGGTTTACCTGCACAACCCTTCGGGGATTATAGGCATAATGTTATGTTAGTTTGTAACTGATTAAAGTTTTGGAGGTCGAATTTCTCACAATAATCAAGACGAACCTATTGAACCCAGGTTGTTTGTTTGTCGAAAATTATGACGCGTCATTCATTTGCGGTACGATTGTTCTATGAAAAAAAAACAAGATGATTCTGATTTTGACCGCACGCTGTATCATTTCAGCACCGCTAAAGGTGTCTGGTCATCGAACCATCCGCTCCACACCCTTTTTTTTATCATGGGAAATCATCAAATGACTTCTCCCACACTGGGCGGAGCGGGATCCCTCCCGCTCCGCCCAGTGTGGGAGAAGTCATTGTCATGTCATGTCAGACTCTTACTGACTAAAACCCATCCATGTTCCTTCCTCGCCCTTTACGTTCCGGGGCCGCGGTATCTCTTTCGAACAGTCCCGCAACCCATCCGCTCCACACCCTTGTGTACTGATTTCAAAATCAGACAACTTTTATAATCACATTGCAATGTTTTAACGTCCCGAGACCTAGCAACATAATTAAAGCCTACACCATTCTGCCAACATATTTACCTAATTTCTTGACAAAATACGAGTGTGTCACGTTTAAATTGAATGAATGTTTTTGAACGTGAATTACCTGAATGCGGTTTGTGGCCACCGTTTTGTTTCGCTCGTCGCTCGTTGGCTTCGCTGCAAAGACCGGAGTTTCTGTCACCGGCGTGACACGGTTGGGTTATGAAATCGGCGGGCTTGTTAAGGAAATTGATTTTGTCTTTAGATTCTTCAGAAATGAAACGTTGAATTTCTTGACATAAACTTTTACTTTTACACAGGCATTTTCTGCAATATTATTGATTTTTCTTGTCTTCTTTACGAATTATGAGCTGTCACAGCGATCGTCTTATTCTAAGATGGCGGATAGCACAGAACATATATTATTTTATTGTAACAAACTAGCGCCCTCTCGTTGGCCTAGCGAAATTTACAGGCGATATTTGGATCGCATTGAACTATTTAGAACAATTATGTAAAGGGCATGGTGTGGATTTTAAATGTGTAATTTCCGCAGCAGCCCATTAGTTGTAGAACTGATGGCCGAAGAAGCCACAAGGTTACGTATAGTATAGCATCAAAGTACCGGGAGGTACACAGTTGAAAAGCGTCCCACAAGGTAGACCAATAGATCACAGGACCTGGCAATGTGGTGACACTAGGGAGAGGCCATCAGGAGGCTGACAGAGTTATGCCCGACTCGTCACCGTTCGTAATCGTGATCAAAAAACAAAAAAAAATCTAATATATTGTGAAAATTTCTTAAAACTATCACAATCTGCGTATTTTTAACTCGAAAGTATAATACAGACTACAGATAATATCTCAGGCTAAACACGGACTTAACCACGGGATTTACCCTTTAAAACCTAATAACCTAGACCCACATCTTACCCCGCAAGAACTAATAACCGCACACCTTTACACCCCGCCAACTACTATACGAACAACCCCGCTACTTCTATAACCCTCCACTAGCTCCACACTCCACGACCGCCTCTAGCGGTGTTGTGAATTAATTTTCAACTTTGACGCGAAATAAATCACGCGGCCCGCATCCTGATTAGTTGTGGTGTTGCCATTTTAAATCGATTCCACGTTTTTATTTATGTATTTTTATATTTTGGCTTAATTGAATTTTGTATAACGTTGTTTCTGATGGTTCGGTAATTGGATGTTGTTGTGATTTTAGATGAGTTTGAAGGAATGTAACTGCAATATTACGGTTGAGAACTTGACATCAATTATAGAACTTGTTACGAGAATTGAAACCTAATTTGAAACAATGCTTTTTATCGACTTATGGATTGTACAAAAATAGTATTTATTATTAATAAAGCAGATTTTCTGCATTGTAGATTATTGGGTATAACATGTAGGTATAATCTCGCAACTTAAGTTCGTCCGTTCCAATATATTACAGATGTAACATCAATAGAAGGCCTAATAGCTTGTATAATATCAACACTTAACAGACTGACTCAAATTGATGTGAATTTCCGTTAAACTCCTTGCAATCTAACCACATTTAAACTGTCATGCAATCAATCAAAGCAACTTCTACACCATTCCGTAAAACCAACAAGCATTCAAATTGAAGAACAATAATTACAGACTTACCTACACTATTCAACAAATAGAAGTAAACTTAACTTCGACAGCATCAAACCAGTACACGGCATCTTTTTCCGAGCGACAAAAGTCAGAAAGCCGTACAAAAGAAACAAGAAAAAATACTGCAACAGAAACAGGAGTTACTCTTTCTAATGAGAACGAGAGCCGGGTGTACCATTGCAGACACCTAACCCGTTCACTGCGACAGAATACGGCACACAATAACCAATATCAACTTAACCCTGTGGAGGATAACTGATGTCTGTTCTCACTATATAACCTACCTACGTCAGAGATAACCATTTTTATATTTCTATGTAGAAAGTTGCTAAGTACTTGCATACTTTTACTGTGTTAATGATTTAGTGATTGAATAATAACAACAGCTGATTTTAAAAGTAATAATACAATTTTAATTATAATTAAAATAATTTGCTATACTTGGTCCTGTTCCTAATAAAAGAGTCATTAATAAATTTCCTGCAATTATATGTGCTGTTAATCAAACAGCTAGTTAGTTTAGAGGTTAAGAGGCCTGCGGAGCATGCGAATTTCATACAAACGTAATACCAAAATAATTTGTAAATCAAACATATTCTTAAGGTAGTGTGTATTTATTTTGATTGGATTACAGAATATATAGGTTCTAAACACATATTTTGAATGCACACCGATTTAAACAAGAGATATGAGAAAAATAAATTTCTTTATATCATTATCCTTTAAAATAATTATTTGGGAACATAGATATTTTATAATAGGTACAATCGAAATAAATAGTCACTACCTTAAGAATATGTTTGATTTTCATATTATTTTGGTATTACGTTTGTATGAAAAACGCATACTCCGCCGGCCCCTTAAGACCTCGCCTCTCATGGAGGTAAATTCAAATTCGGGCAAGTACCAATGTGTCTTTCAATTCGTATGTACTTTAATCTCATCACAGTCACATCGGTGAAGGAAAACATCGTGAGGAAACCTAGACTTTAATCAATAGAAGTCTGAAATCGCCAACCCGTCTTGAGCAAGCGTGGTGATCAATGCTCGTTCCTTCTCGTTGAGAAGAGGCCTTTGCCCAGTGGGACAATAATAAACTGCTATTATTGTAATGATTTAGGTATTGTCAAAGAACATAGGTGAGAAAGACAATGATGATTTTTCAAGTTAATTGTTAAAGCAGTTTGCACTTTTATTTAAGTTTCTTAATGTATTATTAGATAAGCAGTCGCTCCGTGTAAACTACTGGTATTCAGCTGCATTCGAGTAGACTGGAAGCTGACCACAACATATTTGGCAGAAAGCGAGGCAGATGGTGATGATGATGTTGAATGTATTAAGACACTAACTATCTAACTGTCTAACTATTGCCGGCATTTTAGATCTTGTTACTGAAAAGTATCGATTAAAATAACATCATCATCATCATGATCTTCCTGCCCTGGTCCTATTCTACTTAGGGTCGCCGCAACAAGTTTTCTTCTCTCTTTCTCCCCTATTATCGATTGAAATCATTGTTTTTATAAATATTTTTTTCAAATTGAGGATAATTTTAATGTGATTTTGAAGGTACAACATCTTTTGCTATTTATATCCTTAGTCGCTCAGGTAGACCGACACAGTTTATTATTATACTTATAGTATAAATTTTTAAGCTGAATCACTGTCTCTTAAGATACAGGTTTCCTAGTTTGAGAGGCATGGTTTTCCATATTGTGCACAGATTTTAGTTCTTTGATTATATTGTACCTACTGTGTTACTATCAAAGCTCATTTAAATTGTTTTATTTATGAAACATGTTGAACCTGTATTTTTGTAAAAAAAAGTTATTTATTATAATCTCCTTTAGTCATTCTAACAGCTTATATATTTACATTTTTAAATATTTAAAAAAATATAATTACTATTTGTGAATAAATAAACACATTTACGATACAGATATTCCTTAGAGTTCCACCAAAACCATACAGCAAATAATCATAGAAAAGGCACACAGTAACATATACTACAATAACTGACAATATTGCAATGATACAGAGCCGATAACTTCTCTTTACGGAGAGGTAATCGAAATATATCTATAAGAACTGGCCGCCGCGGTCCGCGAGCGTATTGTGTACTTGTAAGCTAAAATATTGCTAGAACTATACTGGAATGCAAATGTAAATTATGTGGTTGTTAGGACTACAGTAGGATGGGATGATTTCGATATGTGATTTATTTTATGCCTCATTTATTTAAGGTTTAATTAAAATAGATAGACAAATTTTAACACAGCGTTCAGCACGTTTCACCAAAGATATCCAAGCAAACAATACTGAGATAACAAAGACATGGATGTGTTTATGCATTAGGTAACCAATATTTTTAATTTATTTTCGTCACCTGATTTATTTTTCTTGTGTCTAATGCGTTTTTCTTATAATTTTTTATCATTGTCCTTATTTTGGTGCTCTGAATGATTCCTAAAAGCTTGTCCATCTATTTTAATGGGACCTTATATATTGTCTGTTTTTTTTTTGCTAACCTGTTTGAATGTCCCACTGCTGGGCATGGGTCTCCCCTTTCTCCTTCCAAACCTCTCTATTTTGTGCGGTATCTGGCCATGTTCGCCCCGCCAATGAAATCAGATCGTCACACCACCTTCGGTGCGGTCTACCTCAATGGCGAATTGATTCAATTTGACTTGATTCTGGCTGATCTATACTAATATGAGTATTATAAAGAAGAAAGATTTTTATTTTTCATTTTTTTTTTGTATTTATGTATAGGTAACCAGTAAACATCAAAACTACTAGACCGATTTGACAAATTATTTCAGCAATGGATAGCTACATTATCAGCAAGTAACATAGGCTATATTTTATCTCCGTACGGAAACGGGAACGGGAACTACGTGGGTGAAACCGCGTGACGTCCGCTAGTTCTAACCATTTTTAAATATTTTATTGAAATAGTGTTAATTCCCACCAAATTTGATCATAGACAACGTTGACATTTGTTATTTTCGTCACTAAGTTTAAGCTCCAAAAAAAATAGGTTTAACCCGGCCTTACTATGAAATCTTTGGTAATGAAATCATAGTTCCTGTGGGCAAAAAATGTTTTTTTGGTGTCTAGGTATTTTTTTCTAATATAATCTTTTTATTCACATTAAAAAAACATGTAACATAGTACCTATTTCAAATCCAGATCATCATAGACCCAAGCAACATTACTTTTCAAACCCATTCGTAAATATCCTACGTAGCTTCTTGCATCGTGCTCAAAACCGAAAAGTATCGCTTATTTCATGAAAATGCCTCTGGTTTTCTTTAAGTGCTAAACTTTTTGCGCCAAAACGCAGTATTGTTTCAAGTTTTGCAAAGTCGAAGACTTCAACATTAATTTTTATTGATTTCTTTCTGAATTTTGGGACTGTTAAGTTTAACGTTATATTGAATGTTTAAAGTTATCCTGAAGAATTTTTTATTGGGAACAGTTGTTCTTGATTTTGTTTTATTTTTGTTTTTTTTGGTGTATTTTGTCGGCTTTAATTTCATTATTTTGATCGGTAACAAGTTGGAAAGAAAAATATATTCGTAAACATTGCTTAAACAATTAATTTATTTTAGTACCAGGCGCCAGCACATTAAGCTACCTGAAACTGTATTTTTTTCCAAATTAACTTTGAGCCTAATGCTTTAGAGATAAAGTTGAAAATCGATTAAAGCTTAATGTGCTCTGTCCTTCGACTACAATAAAAAAAATATGCGGGGCAGTCTTTTTGGACTGCCGATAGAAGTGAAAACTAAGTAATCTATTTCTGCTACGGGTTTTGCCCCGCGCACGCCTACGTGTAGCTACGCCGTAGCGGATAGGCTACCAGTGCTACGAAGCTTTAGGTGACAGTCACGCGAGTTCCATGATTTTTGTTCACCCAAAAAGTGCTTAACGCGCCTAAAAAAGTGTTTACTTCAAAAAATCCCACCTGTCTGTCCTCAATACTCAAACATTTAAAACAACAAAAGGGAACACCGAAAGCCGCGTAAAAATCTAATACACTTAAAGCCGGCAGTACATTTTAATATGTGTCACAAACGGCGTTCGGCCTGCGCCTCGGCTCTCGGCCTAGGTCCCGCTTCGGCGTCGGCCCCAACAATTGTTATTCAATACCACTTCATGAAATATGTATTTATTGTGTGCTCACAGGAGATCCCTGTAAATTCATATGGTATATTGGAATACGTGTGTAACAATGTTTTAGAGTTACGCAATTGGTGGAGTGGTATTAAAAACGTTGTGCTTTTTGTTTGATTGTTTGCATGTATGGAAAACAAAGCGGTTTCGATGAAAGTGATGAGTTATTGAAACGGGTGGCGTAAGTGGTTAGGGGTTGATTGAAAGCGTAAAATCAGGTGAACTATTTTTACGAAGTTGGATGCAATGTAATATCATGTACACGAGTTCAAGAGACTATTACTGAGTAGGTAACTAACACTAACACTCCTATCCATAGTAAAGTTTATGTAATTACTTATGCAACCATTGATATGCCATAGACAAGAATTTAAGCGAAGTAAGATCCGGCAAAGAAAGCAAAGCAAAAAATTGTTTTAGACTTAAATCGTAATAAACACAAAAACAAACAATAATTCAAATATTTCCTCTTTAAAATAGTAGTAGAGATTAGTACAGATAACTCTATTGAGTTACACCTGCCCGGTTAGCATGACCACCGAAGAAACGAGAGAGACTCGACAAATCTTTTGTTCATCTGTCATTGTATCGACGAAATGACAGATGAACAAAAGATTTGTCGACTCTCTGTCGTATCTACAGTGGTCATGCTACGCGGGCTGATGTGAGAACACTAGCCCGACGAATGCCTCGTTGACTTAGGTACATGTTCACCGAAAAGATAACCATCTGATTATCTAAAAACAGCTGTCACTGTAACATGTTCCCATAAAAAAATCCGATTTAAACAGTTGTTTTTAGATAATCAGACTGTCACCTTTTTGGTGAACATGGACCTTAGTGACCGCAAGTCGATTCCCAGGTCGGGTAAAATGTTATTGGGTTTTTCCATTACGAATTTCTCAGTAACATCCACAGAGCCTGGATTTGAGCCCTGTTGATGGCAATAGGTGGACTACTACATGGAAGTAAAACATAACTAAATGTCGGTGTGTGTGTGTGGAGCATCTATGTAGTATATCAACTATCTGGTGTCCACGACACAAGCCTCGTTGCTTAGTGAGGCACTAGATGGTGTTGTGTGTAATGTCCAGCGATATACATTAAATTATTTTATTTTTTACCTTTGCCTAACCGTTCACGGAATACAGGCGTGACGTTATTTATGTTTTGCTCTTGCTAATTATTTTTATTACAATGAACGTAAAACATACACGTGGAAGAGTTCATTCTTCCCAAGTTTTAATTTGCATGTTTCAGTAAATTTCACTTGCTAAACTTTATAAAAGGTCTGAAAAACAAAGTTATACTGTAAAAATATCTATTACTACGTCCTAGAGACTTTTTGAATATCATTTAAGGCTAAAATGTTTAGAAGTTTAGTATTAGTTAGTAACTATATACATAATTATACAGGGTGGAAACGGTAAACGGGGCAGTAAGGGGAGCTACCTTAACCGTTGCAGCTACATGAAATTGGTCTTAGGAAATTATCCATAATATTTCTTCAAATTTTAATCCCCACTCACAGATTTTCAAAAAAATGTACAGTTAGCAAGAAATTTGCCAGTTTACACAAAACATTTTTGATGCCAATCGATCCTGTTTCTGATACTGATTAAAAAGTACTTCTAGACCTACCCAGGTTCCAACCTGCAATTGCAATTTGCAAAAAATGAACTTTCAGCGGGGCAGTAAGTCGGACTACGTTAACCGTTGCAGCTACACGATAATGGTCTTAGGAGACTATGCATAATTTTTGTTATATTTTGATTTCCAATTACAGATTTAAAAAAAAATTACAGTTAGCAGGAAAATTGCCAGTTTACACAAAAAAATTTTTTTCACCCTATAAAGGGTGTAAAACACCTCTTCACGAAGCCGAAAGGCACTTGTTCTCCCCATCATTGCGATCATTTTTTTGTTCTACACCATACCTGGGAACCTTCTAGTTACGGAGATATGGGGGGCAAAGTTACAACTTTTTGACAAGTTTTTTTTAAATAAGTACAAGTTTTTTTTTGTAAGATTTTGACTTTTAACACCTCCATTACCTCCGTATTATTCAATCCATCCAGCAACACAATGTTTTAAGTGCGTTATATTGAGTTCTACCACAAAACATGATTTATAACCTCAAAAAAAAAAGTTGTTTCCCATCATCATCAGTTTGATGTACAGAATGCTTGGTTGACGGCTTTGTGATGAGGTGGTTTACACCCTGTATAGAGCGATTGCCTGTCTGACGTTCACAACCCAGTTAGTACTGGGTATATACGATACCCATTAGTCTGGTTGTCAGGCTTTTTGGGCCACTGACTACCTGTAACGGCTGTCAAAAATCTACAAAAGTAAAATAATACTCAATTTTAACTTTAGTTTATGTATAGTTTAGGTTATTAATATAACTGTTGCATTAGGGTAAAACCTGTAAGAATAGTTTAAGGTGAAAACTGGTGGTAAATAAATAAATAAACAAATGACAGCCGGGACCAACTGCTTAACGTGCTAAACAAAATGATATACTAAGGTCCATGTTCACCAAAAAGATGACGCTCTGATTATCTAAAACAGCTGTTAATAACACATTTTTGTATTGGAACATGTCACAGTGACAGCTGTTTTTACATTATCAGACCATTATCCTTTCGGTGAACATGGACCTAAGTAAATATATGACAAACACAACACATTCCAATTAAAACCCTGGAACCGCTACTAAAACAATCTCCTAGAGCGACCGTAGCTCATTACCGACTGTATTGTTTGTTAAATTGCTTATGATTTATTGCTCATTTACCGCATTCAATATATCACCGGCGCAGCTATCTTAATTCTTGGGACGCCCTCCTGTGTCCTATGGGGTTGGTGCAAGGAGCAATTTACAGCGAATTCGGTGTTTTCTTCTTTTTCCTATGTCCTCCAAATGCTGAGTATTAGTCTTTTATATTTCTTGTAACTTTAACCGGTCCTGAGCCTCTCACATTTTTCTCTTACCTGCCATTCTGAATTGGGTGTGCTTTTGTCTAATATGCAGGGTAAAATGCTTTGTGTAGGACTTCAAAATACACTGTTGCTAAGCTACGTGAAAGATAAATTGACTGACAAAGCATGGAAATGAAGTTAATTTTTAAGTTCTTTAATTGTAACCAGAAAAAAGATACAGCTTTTTCAATACATAAAATGTATATGAAGGAAGAAAGTTTATTTCTATTCAGAACGTATCAGCAGTAGCACTTAACGTTATTCTAAATTACTTCATTCAGTAGGTTTATTTTAATCATTACCTACATTTAAAATTCCTACAAGTTACTGCATCTGATTTGTATTCAGAATTAAACCTAACGAAAATGTTTTTTCTTGTTCCAGGTAAGTTCCGCCACATTTCCATACGCCTACACAAAACACATGCTATATCCATTTCAACTTCGCCACGTAAGTACAAGAAGAAACTAATCTACTAATTGAATAATTACGTCACACGCTCCCGACCGTCACTCACACCGAAGCGTAAGGCTTCAAGCAAATGCTTATTTATGTTCGAGTCACAATGAACTTGTCCCGTTCTCAATTCGTTTCGCAGCATTAGTACGTGCTATTGTCCCATACAATAGTCGGTGCATTTTACTCTTGAGATTTAAATAGGCTTGAGCTGATGGCATCGCTAATGCGATCGAGTTGTTTACGTGCTTCGTCCACTTGACTTGCTCCGATGTCGATTATGTTCAGCTGTGCCTTGTTTTTAATTGACGGCTGAAATATCGGGACGGGCTGACGTTAATAAGAAAATGGCGGTGATTGATTTTCTTTTTTTTTGTTTGGGATTGAATTGGGAAAATATAATTCGAAAATAACAGAGGTGAAAAAAGTTCTAAATTAGAATATTAAAATTATTTACTCAGGTTTGAATTGAAATTGCAAGTAAAAAACTTATTGAATCTACTTGTTTTTTTAAATGGCTGTCTACCAAAATCCAATTGTAAAATGTTCAAAACTATCAGATCAGTAAGAACTGCTAATCATGAGTTATTCAATACAAAGTTTTCTCTTCAAATGAAAATTGAAATGTCGTTCAATGTTCATACTTTGCATGAAACCTGGAAACCTCATCTCCCAATGGACTAGAGTTATAGAGGGTGGATGCGAGTTGACAGACGGTCATCGCGAGCACGAAGACCATGTAACTTTTAGAAATGTTCGTTCCAACTCCCATAGAACGGAAAAGAAAATTAACTAAAGTTTCTGATTTTTTTTTGAAGTGTCTTAACTTTTATACTTACTTGATTGATATTGATAGTCGAAAAAAAGAAAAATAATATTTTTAAAGGTATTAACATGACAATTAATTATTTTAGTAGGTATTTATTTTTTGCAATAGGATCACCCCCCCCAATTAAATGGGAGTTAAACATAATCATGGTTGGCCAATTGTGGGTATGCTATAAATACGACTCTGCCTATATCATGCGTTTAGCTTTGTACATTATGTGTATTTCTATTTTAAGTCACTGTAAACATAACCATAATTTGTTAAGTAACTCAAAAAGTTACAACCGAAAGTCACGCTACCAATATAAAACCACTTAACTCAACAAAAAAAAGGAGACTACATCAAACAATTACATTACTCTTCTAATGTACAATGCAGGTACACGACCAACCAATAAATTCCATTACATACACATCAGCATGCAATATGTTACTTGTCTTCGGCAAATTGCCACTAAGGCGCCAATTACACCGTACACCGAGCGTTCGACGCTCGACTAAACACCGAGTTATGTTGGGTAATTCGAGAAGTCTCCTTTCATCGAGTGCATTTCGCGGAACATCGGCCCGCAATAGTCCCCTTGCACTTCCATTAACCGTGAAAATGGTGTTACATCACACCGTAGCGTAATACTATGATATCAGGTGGAACATTAGCTTTATTTTATTGAGAGTATGACGATTATTTTATATGGTAGGTATTTTATGGCGTAAGTAATGAGAGTGGTAAAAGATTAGAAAAATGAGGTCATAGTACGACGTATAAAAGTTTAATATCGACGCATATACTTGTATTTCTGATTGAAATTAAATTACTGATGATAAACTTGAAGTTTATCGAAATGGATTCATTTAAATAAATGAACATCATTTTAATAAATAACTGATTAAATAGGCAATGAAATTAAAACAGCAGTCAATTTCATTAATTAATATTCCAAAATTGATTCCTAATTCTGTCCTGAATAATTCATCCAGGTGAGGTTCGTCGAAATGATTTACATTTAAACAAACGGACGCCAGACGGCTTCTATTTCTATCTATCACCTATCTAATGCAAGAACATTCCCATTTTCATCTATTTTGCTTTATTCAATCTATCGCAGATCGATGTTATCTAGTTTTTCACTGAATTCTCTGAACCAATCACTTTCTAATAAATAAAACCTTTTTCGTCGAATACCTTCTTCTCCATCAGAGGGTCTAGACAAGCAGTAATTGTTTTCAAAATGTTTCATATTTCTAAAACGATTTATAAAAACGATCGTAATATATTTTTTGTTTTTGCATTTTTTTTCGTTCATGGAATGTCACGTCTAGGCATTTTACAATCACATTTTATTAAAAGTATGGCTTTAACAGAAACTTTTTAACAAACATAAAACACAATCCACTAGCTACTTCAAAAACAAACAAAAAAACCTACATTAAATTCACGTTCTAAACAACACTCTCCAATTAATTACAACAGCGAATTACAGTACGGTGTAACAGCGTCCTCCATTAAGTGAAGAAGACACAATTCGTGGGGAACATCGCACGAACAAAGACCAGCCCCAGGTGCCACCAATAGCCGATCTAATTAAACCGAGGAAAAGAACCAGAGCGTTGTTTAAGTGAATTAAAACGATTTTCATTGCGTTCGCCGCGGTGTTACTTAGGATTTACGTTTTTAGATGGAACAGTGGTTAATGAAAGTGGTGAAGTAGGTAAGATGGTATTAGAGTACGGTTTTAGATCAGCACTGTACTCTCAAAGTGTTTTTGTGAATAACAGTACTATTATTTACCAAGCCTATCGACAAGGAAATCGCTTGTATTATGGCCGCACATTTTTATCTAGTTATACTTATGGCTCTCATCAACATATTTCCACAAATTTCCTTAAAATTCAACGTTTTTCACCAACAGGAATGAAAGCTTGCCATCCAGTGCTAGCTTAAAAATTGTACTTGAAACGTATTTAATTTTAATAATTTACAGGTAATTTTCTACTGTTAAGGAATATTTACAATATTTACACACTATAACTCTACAATAGTCATAAAAATATGTACAAGTATCAAATAAGACAAGGCGTCAAAGCATTCGTACACATCACTGTCAACAGGAAAAGTACCCAGAAAGCTATAGCAAGCAAGCTTCCTGTAGACAGCATTGCCACGTTAAGTCCACTCAAATCTGTATGGATCTTTCTTCAAAAGACCATCTCAGACACTAATCTGCATAGTCCTCATGTGAATTGTCTGGACTTCAAAAGAGTCTATGACCTCTGAGTTTGTTTCGGCTGTTTCTTCTCCGAGTAGTCAGGTACGAAACACCGGCACCATCTAGATAAAAAAAAACGACATGTAAAAGAGTTTAAAAAACTCTTTTACCTACCTACCTCTTAAACCTACTTGTTGAATAAATATAATTTATTATTAAGCTGGCTGCATTTCGTTGGATGGCAATGCTGATTCTTTGGCCAAAAAAGGAATTTCTAGATTCCCTTCACACAACAATCAACATACACCTCTTTAAATAAGAAGGGGCAAGAAACTCCATAGACACTCGTATATTTTCAATCGATACATAATATTTAGTTCCTCTATCAAAGCAAAATCATCAATTTCATCCCCAGCAGATCAATTTCAACACCAAATCTATCAATTTATTACATATAATCGTATCGATAATACGTGAACATTGACGAATAATGACTTGTGGGTCATGAATATTAATCGGGTGACGTGTTTATGTACGAAATTGATGGGAAAACAATATTATAGCCCAGCGACTCCGTATAATGTAACCAGGGGTCAATAGTTGTATGTTTTAGTAACGTGTAATAACAAAAACAGATTTAGATTTACAAAATGTTAAGGTAACATTTTTGTATAGCTTGACCAGTGGCGGTTTTGTGTAAAAATAGATATTTCTTTGAAGGTCGAGCACGTGAATAAAAATAAATAAGATTATTTTTGTAATGATGAAGCGTGGATTATTATTAACCTTAATACAGCGTGTTTGAATGTTTTATCCATTTTTTTTGCCATAATTGTTTTGATGATAATTTCTTTTCATTTTCAATTTGGGTGTTAGTTAGAGTAATAGACAAATAATACTATCTTCTACTTCAACACACTACTACTACTAACTAACACTTCCTTAACAAGTGTTCTTCTTTTATTTTAAAAAAAGATACAATATCAATATAAATACCAAATGTAATGATAGAAGATCATTGAGACTAGCAAAGGAAATTGCCCATTTTTGGCCACGAAACGCAAACGAAAAAGATTTGTGCCAAAAAACACATGATAAATAAATAGGAATTATCAACTTATGCACTTTATCTTTAAAGTGAGTAATATTTTAACGTAATTAATAAGTTTTAAAATGATTAGACTATGGGATCAACGAAACACGGCATGGATGTGTTACTTGTCAAAGAAACCAATTTCAATCAATTACCGATACGTTTTTTTTTAGTCAAGAGAAAGTAATCGACATAAAAACTGACCGCTTCTACATATTATGAAAATTTGGATGGTGCCTTTATACATTATTATAAGTTGGAGATTAAACATGGTATTGTCATCAAGTAAAATCAAATTAAAATTATTATCGATCAAAATCATTAAGACATCGATTTTTATTTAATTGCACTGGTAAACGCTCCCTGATTTTAAAAAGTCTTGTTTATGGTTGTCAAACAAATTACCAACGTCACGTAAACCACAGATAATACAACGTAAACTCTCGACTCGTTTGTTGTCTCGTTTTTTGTTCGTGTTTGTTTTTTATTCTGGATTTTACATAAAACCAATGAATTGGCATTAAAATGGTCTCCTCAATTTTTATAACCTTAATGACTTTAAATGGATTCCGCTTCCACTTCACTCCTCACATGGATCCGATTAACAAGCTATGATGATAGTTTTTTACAATGAAATTCGACCAATTCGTTCTTTTTTAATATATTGACGATTTGTGTTACATTATTTCATAAGGCGCACAACAGGACCAAAATCACTATGAAACTTGAGCATGTCCCTTTATAATTTTTATTACGTGCTATTCATAAAAACTGCAACAGTTAATGTTTATTTCTAAAAAAACTGCATGATAATTATATCAAAACAAACCTCAGTGATAATTTAATATGCATCCTTAGTTACCCCAAGATACCCAAGCTCACTATCACGCAGCTTTGTTAAATAATAAACTGTGGGCTACCTTGGGATTAACTTTATACAGCTTTTGTTTACTTTGGTAATCCTTTCGCTGTGCTGGCAGAGGCAGTCAGGCCGGAGGCTAGCTGTGTGGTGTAGGCGAAACCACTGTGGCGGAATTTAGCCAGGCTTGAAGATTATAGGCTTCGTCTCAATTATGGTAGGGAAAAGCAGTGTTTTAAAAGAGGTCTGGGATTTTAAACAAAACTGCTAGATTTTTTCTATTGCAGAAATAAAACTGATAAAAATCATGTACAGTTTTTAATAGGCAGCAAAGATATTGTCCCACTTCTGGGCAAAGAGGCATCCCCCTTTGCAAAAAAAAAAAAAAAATTTTAAATGAATTGTGTTTTTTTTTTCATCACTCAGTTTTGTCGTGAAATCCAATTAAGACATCCTTAACGCTCGACAAATATCAATTAAAGTCTCAGATTTGTACAAATCAAGTCCAGTACTGTCACAATTAACGTTAACGCTGTAGTTAGCATACGTTTGAAACCGCAAGACAGTTTACAACTCTAACTCGATCTTCACAACCAAATGCATTGAATTTCCATATTAATGCCCACTTTAAAACTCTCTCATAACTCGCACCAAACAGCAAAGAGCGTCCAGAAACGCGACCTTCCCTCTAATTAGAGTACACGAAGACTCCACTATGTAGCCGCTGGCGATGGCCGAACGGTTTTTTAATTTGATCCTGGGTATGATGCACGCTACTGAACCAGTGGCGTGCCTATCCTCCCCACTTTTTTATCAAAGGCATAAAGTTCTTGAGATATCTCGTCAAACGAATTTGTGCTTTTATTTATTAGCTCAGAATTAACTTAGAGGAGATATTTTTCTATAATTTGTTGCTCTTTTGCTGGATTTGTTTTTTTTATGTCTCATTATAACTCATTTGATTTGGTTCTTTCTCTAAGAGATTTGATTTCAAAGCTTACGCAGTAATTAATCCAAGGCATATACGGATTATTTACGAACCACCCATCAACCAAGTATTTTGTACATCAAACTAAGTAACTCTACGAAAAAATATTGGGAAACGACTTTTTTACGTTGAATAATCACGTTTTAAGGTAGACGGTAAGACTGGACATATTGTATAGTACGGGGGTCGTGGAAGTATTTAAAGCAAAGTTGTACTATTACAATCTTTTTAATATTACAACTATGTATGTCCGTAACTATAAGATTCCCATATATGGCTAGAACAAAAAAAAACGCAATGGCGGGGTAAATAAGTACCTTTTGGCTTCATTACCTAATAGTATTTTTACACCTATTATGTATCGAATCGTAACACTAATTATGCCTCAATACGAATGTCATTATCGACATCTCAAGCAAAATTATTACCTACCATGATGCAATAAAATTAAATTTTGGGCTCGTAACTTCATAATCTGCTTTCACAATAGCGACTATTCACAAAACAGTCCCAAAACCGACCAAACTGCTATTTGGTCAATCCATCCACACAAGGTTACCCCAAATCTGCTTTGCCGTGCTCACTTGTCCAAGCATGACAGCGATGCGGCGCATCAAAGACTAATGCTCGTCATGACGTCAGCAACTGTATTACTGGTCGGCAAACAGTCAAAATGTTAATCAAGTTCAATCAAACGCAGGCTCGCACCTATTACGACTAGCGTTCAGACTGAAACTGTAATGGGAAATGAAAGGTATACTGGTAATTCTATGCTTTGTTGCATTAGCGGATTTTGGGGGATTGTTGGAGTGAAATAGTTGAAGTGTTTACTATTTATTAGTTGATTGAAATATGAAATGATCCCAGCAAATACCAATCTTAAAAGCATGCAGGTCCTATATCAAGGTAACTTCTTCAATCTTGGTAATTTTAAATTAATTAAAAATGAGTTCTTAATTTCAAAACTGCAGGTTCTGGGTGACTTAGTAAAATTCGCCGAAAAGTTTGGACTCTAAGGGATATGAGTAACGGGCTCCGTGACTGTTCGAAAGAGGTGGCCCTGGAACACAAAGGGCGAAGAACGAACATGGATGGGTTTTAGTCTGTAAAAGTTTGACACTCCTTTCCGCTTCGCCCAGAGCGGGAAATCTAGGAAATATAGGCAAATTATTTTCCAACTTTAGCAATATCCAAACCACTAACAAAACTGTCTTTAAAATATCACACCGACTAAACCAACCAAATTGTCAAAATTACCCTGCAGCCAAAGAATTAGCCACCGTACTAACGCCACTTAAAATTCAATTTTCATTAGAAAAAATCCAATTTTCGTCACGAGATTTTGTTCGGCAGCTTGCCAATGGACAGGATTAAGATAACCCGGATTCATTATTCAGATTAAGTGTGGTGAAATGTTGACAAATTGAATTTGATTCGCTCACGTCAAAGACTCCGGGTCCGTAATTGGCTTAGTGCTCGATGAGGTTAGGGTAAATAGTGGTTTCCACGCGAGGATTTCGGTGTCAAATACTTGCTATGTGACGTAGTCCGGTGAGAAACGGAATGGAGGTTTGCTGTTTGTTTTGCCTATATTTTTGAGACTTTCGATTCAGGTTCATCGATTATTTTTCTGCGAAAGTAGTGTGACCGAGTCTAATTGGGATGAGGAGCTCGGGGCTCACTAATAAACCTCGCTCTAGTAGCCACTTGCCTAGCCGGTTGGTCCGTGGATGGGTGATCACCCACCCATACATATCATGTTTCCTCCGTGCCTTGGAGAGCACGTTAAGCCGTTGGTCCCAGCTGCCCTCTGTAGATCTTTGACAGGCGTTACAGGTGGACAGTGGCCCGAATGTCTCACAACCAGTCTCATCAAGGGGTATCGTATTACCTAGCACTAACAAGGTTTTGGAGGTTAGATAGTTGCTGCATGTAAAATATTGATATTAAGCTGCATCCGGTTAGACTGGAAGCCGACCTCTACGTAGTTGGTAATGGCAAACAGAGGTCGTGTCCAATTTCCGATGGGTCTCAATAGTACTTTCCCTCCTCCTTTTGTAAGTAGATTCGTGACTTTTGAGTAACACTAGTTGGCATCTAAATCAGAACGCATTGTCAATTTTTTCACGCTCGACTAAGCACCAAAAATTGAAAGTTTAACAGTCCATAAATATTCAAACATTCGTTTAGAAGTCACTTAACGTTACCAACAAAGTACATTCAATGACAAAGATTATACACTTCGATTAACATTCAAAACAATCTAAATCCGAAGCAACACTAACTCACTCCACAAACGTCCAAACATTGTTTTTGCAACAACAGAAAAAGTGGGCATCCGATCAGATACATATACCCATATTATTTGACTGAACAAATCGATAAAAACAGAATGTACCGTCCACTGACCTGTTCGGGGATAATAAAAAAGTTGAATGATACTATGCCCGCCCTATCGGAAAATAGAAGTGGATCTTTAGTTCTTCCAGTCCCAGTAACAATGTCGTCGTACAGTCGCGGACGGAAGCAATATGTCCCGTATAAAAATTTATATTATTGCTCAACTCGTTGCATGGACTGTGACGTGTGATTCTGAGAAGTTTCCCCTGTAATAGGTTTTCGATATCGTGTTTGTCGATGCATTTAATGAGTTTGTAACTTGGTAAGATGTAAATAATATTTTTGATATTGTTCTGTACAAAGGCGTCTAACAACAGTTTGAAGGTCGCGAAACTACATATTTTTTTCTCAGTAACAAAGTCATCAATTGCGAATCATCGAGACTTTTACATAATAAATCAAAAGCCCATACAAATTGAGTCCACGACAGTACTTTCGAGGGTCCAAGAGGCTCGGTCGGAGTAAATCCGAAGTCGGCCGAATTCCCGCGAGTCCTCGTTCGAGTTTCGACAAACGGCACGATATACTTCGGCACCAATAACGACGGACGTCCACTTACTAGTGCATTAAAAATGCAGACATTATCTGTAAAAGGAGGCCTTATTGTATTGTTAACAAGACTCTCATTAGAGATGTCAGATTCAGAATATTATAGTAAGTAGACATATAGGAAAAAGGGAATATACTCGTAGCAGAAGTAATGTAGTACGTGTTATTTTGCAGTTCTCGCCAACCTTTATAACCAAAACACGTGTAGATCTATCTATGTGAGAATGTCAAAAAATCTCTATCGTTTTATTAGGCCTGAATTCTTGTAACGCGCTGACGGTCCGTCGCGCACGTTCGATCACACACATTGTATTCAACTGCGACTCTTGTGTCAGCGGCGACCTACAACCGTATTTTGTTTTCATTGACGTCACAACCGACCGTCAGCATGATATGAATTCAGGCCTTAACTGTTTTAAGTAGTCATGTTTATGTAAATTACATGTTTTTATGTCCCGTACCAACCATACCAATATACATGCTTGTTCTTCTTTTTCATCATTTCCTCAATGCTGAAGATCGCGACCACAGACAACGCATTCCAAAGTTATGCAGTAATATGAAGTATGGTCGCTCAGTTAAGTACAAAATCAAGCCTAAAACATCCTAGTGTTCATTTTCATTTCCAATCGGGGTCGTTCGAAGTCTATAGTTTTCCTAACCACTTATATTCTAAACAAATTCTCATCACTAACACGCATAACACAATAGAACCAAAACCTTTTAAAACCACATTTTATTTACTTGTATTTATAGCGGTTGCAGTGAGCGGTCGGCTTTACCCTCCCGCGCGGAGGATTATGTATTTTATCCGGAATCTCTTACCGATGTCGCTGTGTAATTGTGGATTACTCCCGCTCATGTTTCCATTTGTCCTGCATTCTGTAAGAAGTTTTTATTAGAGTTCTCTCTTTTGATTTGTTATCTTTGTTTTGGTGGAAGTTTTTGCCGAATCTGCATTGCTGAGAATGGTAGATCAATCAGGTGAAGACATAATAAGGAATTAATGATTGTGGCTTTTGGCATATTATTCCGAAAACAACAACGTTCGAAACGCTATGACAAAAATAGCATCATGTTGGTATTTAATTAACGAAACTCTGACCACAATTACAAAGAATTTAACGAGTCACCACGATGCTGATAATCGATCAACTATTTAACACGACATTTTAAACATACTGGCATCGGCAGCCATATTGAAATATGCATCATACGCACCGCACACAGCATATTTTGGCACATCGAAACACAAATACAAAACTGATGAGCATGATTCCAGAATCCTCATTAAACATCATCAAAGGTTCATCCAACTAATGTTAGATACAAATTCCGTCGAGTCTTACGCTAAAATAATTTCAATCCACCGAGCAAATATTTAAAGAGACCACGTAATGTGTGCCGTGCCGAAGTTACTTAGACACCGCAGAGCTAGTAAGCAACTAACTTCACTATAAAGGGAATTATTAAGTGGCGTGTCTACTAGTTGGAAAACAGCCCGGCTTTACCCTTCAGGTGTGTGGGGAAGTTGAAAGTCGAAATTTTAATTGGTAAACAGGAAACTTTGGTGAGCTTACCGTGTTAGTATTGAAACGTTTTCAATGGATGAGTTTTGAATATCGCCTTTGGAATTCTGGTGATGCGTCTAGCCGTGGTTTGGGTGGGAAGGACATTTTGGAGTTTAATTTTATGAGATTGTTGTTAGGTGTACAGAGGTACCTAACTAACATGGTGGCACTTGGCTTTGGTTTTAGGATGTTTTTATTTCGAACTAACTGCCCCGTTGGTTCATGAGGTGTTATTGTGCTTTTCCATCAGGAATTTCACAAAAGCAGCAATGGAGTCTGATTTTGTCCCCAGTTGATGGCAAAGTCTCGCCCCCTGTAACACTAGACTTATATATAACTGCCGTAGGCAGGTACACGTCCGCCTTACCCTTCATAGATTACAGGCGTAATGTTATGTTCTCAAAATCAACCCGGCATTATAAGTTATTAATGTATGTCGTATCTTCAAATAAGGTGTGTTTGAATGACGTCATACACTACTTTTAAACGCTATCATCAAGGCCTGAATTCTGGTCGCACAGAGTCGGTCGCATACAAATATATATTGTGTTCTAAGTGTCTAAGATGTCAGTGGCGACCAACAGCCGTATTTTGTTCTCGCTACGTCACGACCGTCCGTCAACGTGACAAGAATCCAGGCCTCACAAACAAAAAACTATAATAAGCATGACGACAGGACCAAAAAAAATACAAATATATTTAGTCCGTCAGATAGATTATTGAAAAATAATGGACACGTATTTTTTGTTATTGTAAATCAATAAATATTGACAAAGATAAAACGCATCAAAACTCGGGAGTGGAGGCTCGTGACGTCAGAACTAGCTAAAAATTATACCTAGGGGTGATATAGGGAATTTTAAAAGCGCCGCATTTTCGAAAATTTTGGTTTACGTAAGAAAAGAAAAAATACGGGTCAAATATTTTTTAATAATCTACAGGA
This sequence comes from Xestia ashworthii, assembly GCA_950022955.1. Lineage (NCBI taxonomy): Eukaryota > Metazoa > Arthropoda > Insecta > Lepidoptera > Noctuidae > Xestia > Xestia ashworthii. The sequence continues at coordinate 21,937,065 of OX465558.1, read as the reverse complement.
CGGACTATTATTATTATTATTATATTATTATTATTTAGATTAGTTTTTTTTTTGTCGTCTTTATGTTTTTTCTTTATTATGTTGATGTAGAACATAATCATCCTTCCAATAATTATGTAGCAACATTTATATACGAATAACATGACTGTGTAATATTGCTCAGCTTACAGACACTTCAGTGCAAAGCAATATAAAGCTACAACATTAATTTCTCCTTCGTTATAGACAAGTTAATATATGTGACATCGTTAGTTATAAGTGAAATTGATTAATTCCGCCAGGGAGTCGTATTGAATGGACTGGACAGGAAAGTGGACGGTATGTCCACTTAATTCGACTTCCTAGCGTAATATAGTTAATCTTCTTTGAACATTGTTAAATTTTTAAAACAGTAAATTATGAAACAACATGATTTCTTAAAAAAAAACCTAATTTATAATTGTTTAGAAATAAATTGCGGAACACAACAGTTTAAACCAAGATAAGGGTAAGGTTTCTGAGAAATAAAGTTATTTTTAATAATGTAAGAATTCTTTTTAGTCTGTATCTCTAAACTGAACGACATGAAGCTTTTCTCCTAATTACAAACTTTCCAAGAAATTATTAAAAATACTTAGCTTATTCAGTTTCTAGAAGAATAAACAACACAATCTTCCGTTCATCACGCCTTGGAAGTAGTAACTCGTCCAGATAAACGGAGTACCGCTACGATTTTCAGTTCACTTACTGTCCATCTGTACATATCGTCGAAGTGGTGAGGGGGGCAGCGAGAGGAAGGCCACCCGACCTCGCACACGACATTGGTCAAAGTCGAATAATGCTACGACTGGAACTTTTTGATAGGTCCACCGGTAAATGCAGTCAGACATCGGTCAGATTATTGTACCTCTCATTCGGGAGGGCACAACTGAATAGTCAAAGGGCCCCTTTGATACAGCCCAGCTTTGTTGGCTAAATATATAAATCTAATTACATATATGACGTAATTATATTAATGCGGGGAATGGGTCGTGTTTCAATCATGTGGAATACATTTTTGGTGATACATAATAGGATTATCATCTCATGAATCATTGAACAAATCGTAAAGTAGGTTATTTTTGTTCATTTAATACTTGATTTTGTTTGCGTGGCTAATACAAAAGCAAGGTTGTAAAACCGCAGGTAAACTTTATTACCGGATTAAGAATACACACAGCTTTGACACTACGAAATAAAAAGAAAATCTCTAAAATGAAGATTGGGACCAAGAAACGTGTAAGATTTAAACAAAGCCGAACACCGTTTTAAAAGTTGGTTTGTTCTAACAAACCTGAACTACCCTCAAAGTGGGTTTTAGCGGAAATGAATAGGAGCGTATTGTCAAGCACGAACACTCGACTTCGCCTATCGCTGACAAAGCTTCATTTGCTGTTTTTCACAAATAGTTGGAAGAGCCTTCCCAGAGGAGCGGAAGGCTACGAACAAGGGTAGGTGCTGTCTTATAGAAGAACAAGGTAAACGAAGTTTTGGGGTTATGTGAAAGTTCGGCTGTTAGTGTGAATGAATGAATCTGAAGGGAAAGAATTACAACACTCGCATGTCGTTATTTCTCTGTTTTATTTGGACTAGGGGGAATAAATTCAGCGCTTCAGATAGTAAAGATACATTTGCGTAATTTATAGCTACATAGTTTACTTTTCGGATTACGATAGAAATTAGATTTAGAAGGTGAGAGTTTTTTTTTCGTGGCGATGACTCTATTTCCAAAATTCATACAAACATGTTTCATGTTAAAGCAAGCCTAGCTTATTTCTAAACCCTACAGTACCTAGTAACTTTGGTAAGACGTTACACACAAACGTGTAACAAAAAACTGCACAGAAACGGTTAAACTACCTACACTTCATACAAAAAAAACTCCCATTTTTCCGTTACTCGCTTCTGAAATTGAAAAGACGAGCTTCACAGAAAGTACCGAACAACTTGGGACTTTGAAGGTTCGCCTTGTGTAAATAAGAACGGAAGCCTTCCTTCGGAGGCCCGAGGAATCTGAAGGGGGAACAGTCGCCAGCAGAAATCCCGGGGAATAAAGCCTTCAAAAACTATTTAAAGAGGATTTGGTGGCAATTGGCACGGGACTCCAATGGCGTTGGCACTGGATTCCTAAAAATCTCATAGAAATAAACGTAGTAGACGACAAAAAAAAATAATTTGTCCGTCATTTAGATTATAATTATCAAAAACTATTAGACCCATGTTTTTTTTTCGTTACGTACATCAAAATTTATCTATATCAATATTCATTGGTTTACAAAAAAGACGTGTCCATTATTTTCCAATACTCTAACTGACGGACTTGTGAACTGAGTGTACAAGAAACTAATATTTAAAGTAGATGCATCTGTTGCAAATGTACACAGGAAGAGCAATAAGGGAGAGTGGACCATTTTGAATAGCCTGGCTACGGGTGTGTTCGGTAATTTACTTGTAAAGCTGTTGCGGTGAAAGCGTGTACGGAATATGCAAATCACTTCCTTATTTCATGTTAACTAAATAAATCATATTTATGAATACATAAATATGATTTCTTTCATGAGTAAGTTAAAAGTGAAACAGTTGGTATAGATACACAGACTGGATATTATCAAATCAAAAATGTTGACTATTTCGACGAAATACTTATACATATAAACATAAACGTCGCCATCAATGCTCTAGAAAACCGTATCGGCCAAAGTTCACAGTTCAATTATCTCAACTACCAACCACGAGGGTTAATCGTCATATTGAAAATAATAACTCCATCAGCGTTGGATGCAATATTCAGCGCTGAACGTAAACCAGCGGAAGTTCCTGTTTGTAGCGAAGTGCGGAAATTCAATTATCCGACGATAAAAGTGCGGGGCGGACGGTAGTGATGCCAAGTTCCCGGAATGCCCCGGGCCGTGCCGGGTTTTAGATACAAATATTAATACGATATATATTTTTCTTCGTGATTTATTTGGATGATTTTTATAATCTGTTTGTGATTTAGTTGTCGTTAGAGATTATTGCTTGTCGTTTTGTATTTGTAGAGGTTGTGTATTCTATTCTTTTTTTGTTTTACTGATCTTTTTTGCTTACAAATTATTTACCTTATTAGCAAGCGGCATGTCTTTTAATTGGCAATATCGAACTTCAATCTCCAGTCCTCTGCTTATACAACCTATTTTTTTTTTGATATCCCATAACTCTAAGGTTATTCTGTAGGTAAAAATAATACTAAAACTCCTAGAATAGGTGATCCAAAAATGCATAGTTTCGGAGATATCATCAATCATGAGAGCAGCGGTGGCCCAGTGGTGGCGGCCTCGACTTACGAACAGTAAGTCATGGGTTCGAACCCAGACAGGCACATTACTTTGTGTTATTTATTTCATCACCACTGCTCTCAAAACGGTGAAGGAAAACATCGTGAGGAATCCGGCATGTCCTAGAACCAAAAATTCGAAGACATGTGACCTCTACCAATCTGCACTGGGCCCGCGTGGTGGAATATAGCCCATACAAAATACGCGCTTTGTCGTGTTGCGGACACCAGCCCATTGTACAATACAATACAATATAATATCATCAATCATAATAAAAAAGGGCAAAAATTGTTACCAGTATGACGAATCTTTACTTTTGCGAGATTGTTTGCTTACCGTACAAAATAGACCCTCGATATGTCTAGGTATCTAAGTTTCATTGATAAATACGAGTAGTTCATTTTAATTCAAACCAATCATTCATATTTAAAGTGAAAACGCGACGTTGTCATATTTCACGTAAGGGTGTTTTACGTTAATAATCGCGACTTTGCCGAATTGTTTTGTATGAAAAATGAAAAAAAAGGATGATTGAAACATAATCCATATGATTCTTTGATATGGTCTGAATCATACCCTAGAGTTATGGGATATCAAAAAAAAAAGTTTTATAGAAGTCGTGTCATACATGCTTCAGTAACCGGCCGGCAGTTTTGGCTGCGCTATTTCAGCAAGTGATTGATTTTAACGTTTTTATTGAGTAGATTACTCTTCCTTATAATTATACAAAGTATTAGTATTAGTCTTAACTTTGAATAAGATTAACATGACATTGTTTAAAGCTCATTGATAGTTCGAAGCACAAACTGCCGCCGTCTTTGAGATGTTCTAGTCGATCCCGTAAAACATGTAAATCCCGCAGCATATGTTCGTTGGCAACACTAGCGGGGTGGCCGAGGGCGGGCAAGAGGCGGTCTGCCCGCGCTAGAAACGTGCCGCATGAACTTGAATTTTCGCGATTTTACTCTCATCATAGATACTATTTCAACTTTCTCGGAGAAATTCTGTTCTCTGTGCACTGTTTGTAAGCTGGTGCAGCTTTTGTGTTAAATATTATGTTACTTTGTTTGTTGAGTTACTAGATTTCTAGTATTCTGCCTGGATTGTAATTTTTCGTGTTGTTTTAACGGTGACCTTAGTATTTGATACTATCACTAAGGTTAATGACAATGGACAATGACAACGATGGACAATGGGACACAGACCTCTCTATGAGAGGGTAATCCACCACGCGAGCCCAGTGTGGGTTGGAAGATGTCACATGTCTTCGAACTTCTGGTTCTAAGACATGCCGGTTTTGTCGAGGTGTTTTCCTTCACTGTTTGGAGAGCAGTGGTGATGAAATAAATTACACAAAGTAATGCGCCTACCTAGGTTCGAACCCACGACTTACCAGGGCCGCCACCACTGGGCCACCGCTGCTGCTGCAAGGTGACCCTGGCAGAAACCTTGAATGTACGAACGAAATAGCCAAATAAACTGGGTACATCGGAAATCCAATATCCCATTAACACGTGCTCCTTAAAATGTTTAACGCAAAAAATCATTCCTCAAAAACCAATAAATAAAGCATCAAAATATGACAGCCTCTACCATATTAGTAGGTATGTAATACGTCTGCAATATAAAATGCTATGTCACGATAAAAGTCGATATGAAAACTTTCATAAGCCGTAGCAATACCCCGTTTACTGTACATCGCTGGTATAAAAAGTGACGTTTCGTAGGCAGTAGTAAATAATAAGCCGATGGAAGGCGTGTATATAAAATTTTTAGGGTTCGATAGCGAAGTGATAATGGAACTTTTATTGCTCGAGTTATTCCGGATTACTGTTCATATGGTCTACATGGAAATTCGGAGTCATTATGCTTATGAGTTTGCATGTACGAATGAATATTTCAAATGCCTTTGTTTTATAATATTCGTATTCTTTCTTTCTTATTCGGTATTAGAATTTTATTGCGATTCTTTGCAACTATAATTTTCTGCGCCATTGAAGTTAAACGGTTTTAAATAGTTCTTGGTCAATCTATCTTTACCAATATTTAACTATTTTAGTTCCATCAGCAATGTATAAAATAAATTGTCTTTATTAATAATTCAAACGCTAGGACCAATCAAAACTAAGAGTAATGGGTCAAATTCAATGTTACCAAGACAGTATGTTTCGATTTGTTGACTGTTTCAAACTTCGAACTTATGAGTATCATCGTCTACAACACATTGTTTGAAAGTCTCAATCAAAATCAAAATATTTTATTTCACATAGGCCTAGATGGGCACTTATAAAACGTCGAAAAAGGTGCACGGTTCGCGTTGGTCGATTCCATGGAGAAGAACCGGTAAGAAACTCCATGGTTACTCTTTTCAAATCATTTGGTATTACAATATTATTATGTTTCATTACAGCATTGATACTAAAGTATGGGGGGTCAATGCATCTCACTCACACTTTAATTGTTGCAATTATTGATGTTCCCATGAAAGAAAGGGATAGAAAGATGTGTATCTTTCTATCCCTTTCTTCTACGGGAACATCAACAACACAGAATAATTTATAAACTCAGAAAACAGATCAACCAAAACTGCAGAGTCAGTTGAAAGAAAAGCATCTATCAATGAATTTATGTACCGATAGTAAAGTTATTTGACTGTTGATCTGAGGACGACATAAAAACAGGAATCTATCAGCTGCCGTCGTCATAAAAGTCATCTATAGGAAATGGATGATCTGTTTGGATTGTTTTCTTGGGATGTGGTCATCTTTCACTAAACTTATGGCACCTCAGTCATAATTTAGGTTGGTACTGTTGCCGTTTTAACTTATGTTTCTATCATTTCGTATGCTCTACAGTTGTATCGTCATCCACAGCCTGACTTCACACACTGCTGGGTATATGCTCTTTGAAAGAAAGAGAAGAAAGAAAAAATGTTTATTCGTCGCAAAGTCACGACGTCGGCTTTGCTTGTGCTAATCACCACAATCTTGTTAGGACAAGATAGTGCCTCAGTTTTTGAAGTGAAAACTTCTTTCAGCATGTTGAGCACTTTTTATGTGAACAAAATCATGAAACTCGCGTCATCGTCACCTAACGCTTCGTAGCAGCACTTGGCGTGCGCGGGGTATTACCCGCAGCAGATATACATAGATTACTTAGTTTTCACGTCTATCACTCGGCAGTCCTCAAAAACTGCCCCGTAGGTTTTTTATACCATGTGGATGGTTTGGAGCTTTATTATTTGGAGCTATATTATAAAGTTCATTTAACACACCCTAAAAACCGTTACAATGTACGCAGCCCACCAACATCAACAACTATAAATCCCATATGTAAATACGCGTACTTAACCAAATGCAGAATTCGGTACACTTCCAAAAATGTTCCCGGCACCCGCAGTAATTGAATATAAAAACCGCTGGAAGCTCCAAAACGAACTTTGACACTTGCCGAGTTTGTTTTTATTTTGGTCGTCCGGCACGTAAGGTCGATAAATTTCATGGTGCTTATGTGGACGTCAGAGGCATTACTCTTGGGCCCTCGAGACTTCTCCACCAAATTGGCCGGTCACGCCTCCTAGGTGGTGCTCCCGAGCCACTCTCGATGGCTTACTTTTTGTTTTTATCGCTTGACAAATGCCTGTTGTGGTAATGCTTTATTGTGTGAGTTTTGAGTAATGATTATGCGATTTTGGAGACTTTTAGGTGGACGTTTTGTTGATGAACGTCGTTTTGAAGGAACATGATATTTTTTTGGTAGTTTTTTTGTGGTGTAAGGGTTACGAGAGTGCTGCAAAACCAACGAAAATCTTAGGATAAAAAACTATTACGTAGTTTTTAAGGTCCTGAAACTTATAAAACATTTTAATAATTCTCCATAACAACCACCTCATTAGTACCATCTAAATGAGAACTAAACACTGCCATTTGAATACGGACAATATGAAAGTTCCAAATTTCATTAATAGCCGAAAACGTTTCAGTCGTCCACATAAAGAGCTAAAACATTCCACCATCAGCGTAAATTCGTTTAAATCTCAACTAACAAGTTCAACTTCGCTCGCTCAGCTCTCATCGCTTAAGCTAAGCCAGTTTCGAGCAGGTATGAGTTCATCACCCAACAAGCTTTTGACTCGCGAAACTATTTGTTAAGTACTTCTACCGATTGTCAGGTCTCAGAACGTCTCCTATTACGTCCGTCTGAGAGGCAATTTTGGAAGCCCAATTTCGGTAAAACATTGAAGTTATGCCGAATAAAGTTTTAATAGGAATGTGGTGGTTGTATGCCCTTTTTGATACTTGGAAGATATGTATAACACGAACGAGGGTTGGGACGTTTATGTTGAACTCTAGGTAAAAGTTTTTCGAGCACTAATGGATAGGATAAAAAGGATTTGTTTCACCTTTGATATTTTTTCACAGATGTGCTCCTTCAGAATTTATTTAATACAAAGTCACAATTTATTAAAACGCTCAACGGAAGAACCCCAGTCTTAATACCTGCCCCGTTCCGTCGAGGGTTAAAAATAACTTATTCATAGAGTTTCAATTCTAATTTAATAAGCAAATACCTACTTTCATTAGAAGCTCAATTTAATTACGAAGCTTTGTGAAATGCAGCTGGCATTTTTATGTTATTATCCTTTATAACAAAATCAAAGCAAAAATCTTGCTCATAAAAATTACATCGTTTGTTCATTTAAATCTGCCCATTAGTCTTGAACAAATTGAATGCTTTATGCTTAGTCATTCCTCAACATTTAATTACAAAAGCCTTCAAGTATTAGACTGACAGCGCCATACAAGCACACTCTTCTCGACTGAACGGCTAAACTCGAGAAGACGGGAGCTCATGCATTACGAATACGTCATTCCTCAGTACAATTTTATGACACGACTTTTATTGAGTTCAGGAGAAACGGCAGGTGAGTTATGGCATCTCATTATAGATATGTCTATGAATGTATTGCTGTTATATATGGCGAGAAAACAAATTAAAGTAGTTATGAAGTAGACTTAAAATTTGAAGGGCAGAACCGGAAAATAATATTCGCAGAAAGGTACGTTTCCAAAGGATTTGTTTACACGTGCGTAACATTTAAACTCAGACACCAAAATTATGATAATATTATGTAAGTTCCCTGTGTAAAGAAAATAATACCGATAGACCTTTTTCTAAAAATAAAACTGTACAATTATAAAGGGATAAAAGTTAATTGTTAATATTCTTTTATGCCACGATTAACAAAAGAAATCTTGAATCCATTCTTATTTTATGAATTCACAAAACAGATTGATTCCTTTGACGGTTTCAATCAAACGGTAAAAAATGGCCTAATTCTCGGCAGAGGCGAAAAGAAATCAACTGTTGGAATCTAGATAATATAGGCACTGAATGGAATAAAGTTAAAAGCAGGGACTGGAATAAAAGACTAGGCGATGTTGAGGAAAAAGGAATCAAAATTAAAGGAGTTGCCGTTTGCCGGAACATGGTTTGTGAATCTCGAGGTTCCGTATAAAAACAACTTCCGGTCGCCGCGTCGATAACCAAAATCAAACTACATGACAAGTCAGTTTTTCTGACTGTTACTGATTATTCAGACCTAGTTTTGTATTGCAGTTGAATTTAAAATTATGTTCAGTTTCAGTCTTTGCTTCATTTGGAATATTTTTATATTTAACATCATTTTAGTTATACTATTGTTAGTTTATGTATTGTGGTTTATTTAATAATTTTGATTTCAATTCGTAAAGTTAGTTAGTAGTTACTTTATATATACAATTTCTGACTCTGCACTATTCTCAAAAACTATCGATTCAACTCCAAACTGAACAAACCACACAATCTTCTACAAATCCAAGTCTAGACGCTATTTATATTGGCTTATTAGTGTTTCAGGAATTCAGTGGATCGCTAAGTTAGTTGCGGGTCAAATTATGAATCTCAATATTACAAAGGGGGTCGTCCCAAGCCCCGGGCATGGCGGGCAATCGAATATTTATGAGAGAAATTCACAGCTGGTAAAACTTGAGTAAGGCCACGCTTTGCCACTGTAATAAGCTGATGTTTTATTTGTTGCGCGCTTCTATTTATTTTTTTAGGTCGTCCCGTGTTATTTGTTTTATTAGTTTTAGGAGGTATTCAAATTTAAAAAATGTCTTATTGACGATTTTGATTGCTGTAGCCTCTGATTCGCGCATGAGCAAAGGCACACCTTCAAACTCAAAAACACAACAAACTGTAGTATGAACTCAAGAAATGTTATTACGATGCACTTACAATATCATATCCTAAACTTTCAGTTAAATCTACTTCTCACTAATACCAGTAAATGACACCATAATTTAGATTTCAGAAAAAAATATGCGCAATATTCACTAGCAACAAAACCATCATATGACTGCATCTACTCTCAGACTTTAGACAAACACTACAAAACCCACATTTGTAGAGGTAAGACAACCACACAGGCGTTTGCCATACAACTTATATTTGTTTGTTCTGTCCCTCTGATATTTACTCATAAGTATATTAAATTAAAGTGCTTTTTCAACAAACTTGGGTCATCAAATTCTAACTCTATAGTAGCTGCTGTTTCCAAAGCTGCCAGTGTTTATTATACCAAATTCCCTTTTTAAATTCTCAAAGCAAAGAAACATTGTCATGACCTCTTTCACTCAATTGGCTCTTTTTTTGGGGTCCGTACCCAAAGGGTAAAACCGGGACCCTATTAGACTCCACTGTCCATCCGTCTGTCTCTCACCAGACTGTATCTCATGAACCGTGATAATTTTCACATAATGCGTACTTCTGTTGCTGCTAAAACAACAAAAACTAAAACATAATAAAAATTAAAATATAAAGCTTTAAGTGGAGCTCCCATGCAATAAACGTGTTTTTTTAAGTATTTTGCTGTATATTAATAACGGCAACAGATAGACGCTTCAAATATTCACAGAATATTTAATTGTGCATTATTTTTAAAAATAAATAATTTAATTAAAATAAATATTTAAGGGGGCTTCCATACAACAAACGTGTTGTTTGCCTTTTTGTCTAATGTTGTTTAAATACTGGTACGAAACCCTTCGTGCACAAGTCCGACTCGCATTTGGTTTGTTTTTTTTCTTTGCTGGTTTTTTTGGCTCTTACTAAAACGAAAGTTGAAAAGTAATAAATGTCGAAAAATATTGTGCAATATCTGGCGGGTGTAAAGTGTGCCTTATTTTCATAAAGATGTGTGGAAAACGTGACTATTGTTTCGTCCTTATATTGGGACCATGGAGTGTGACCCATTGATACTGTGAAAGGAAGAGGCTTTGTTTGGAGTCCTTTTTTAACCGACGGAAAAATGAGGAGGTTATCAAGTTTACCTTTTTTATTATTGAATTGAAAACTTATTTAGGCGCGTTCAACACTTTTTGACTGAACAAAATTCATGGAACTCGCGTGACCGTCACCTAACGCTTCATAGCACTCGTAGCCGATCCTCTACGGCGTAGCTGAGGAGGGTCGGCTACGAGTTATTACTTGTATCGGCATTCCCCAAAGACTGTCCTGCATTTTTTTTTTGTATAAATACTTACGGGGCGGTCCTTTTTGAACAATTCTTTAGTAATCTAGTCCTATGAACTTTTAAAAGGTTAACTGTATTTCTATTCTATTCTAACTGTATGGATTTTAAGAACGTTATTAGTCAAAGTGAAAATCATTAAATTGGATTTCCAAAGTTTATTTAATATTAAGTTAATGGAACATAATATTTTAGTACTCATGTTTATCTATCTTGTTTGTTATAGTACATTCGATCATTAGTGTAGACTTCACTCAAAATAAATTATTTGATTTGGTGATTGATTAATTTTATGGCTTCACACAAATATAATTTAACGCTGAAGAAAATTCTGTTAGTAATTAATCAATTTATTTTCGTTTTCCAAGAACTATGTCAAAACCGCATCTAAAATCTGAACTGGATGCCAAAGAATACCAATAACAAATATTTTTTCTTTTTTGTTTGAAAGCAATAGATGTAGAAATAATTTCTAGAATAACATTCGAAATCCATTTATTGAAAATTCAATACCTAGAAGTAATTAATCATTATAATTATTATGAGGTTTTTTATATTATTGAACGTCGATATCATTCCGGGAACTTTCTCCAAACCACATCGAGTGAAATGCTGAAGGAATTATAGGTAGGTGTAAGTAGTTATTCAATCGTAAAAGTAGATTCCCAGCTGCTGTTCAACTTTTGTTAAATATTCATTTTGTTTTACATTTCTTGTATAGTAAGCAACGACCTATTGTCGGGCCTACTGTCCCCCATAATTTAGTACTAATGCTGTAACATAATAATATTGTAATACCAAATGATTTAAAAGAGTTTCTTGCCGGTTCTTCTCCATGGAACCGACCAACGCGAACCGTACACCTTTTTCGACGTTTTATAAGTGCCCATCTATGTGAAATAAAATATTTTGATTTTGATTTTTCCTTACAAAACAATAAATGCACCTATTAATAAAAATGTACTAAAAATGCACTACTAATGTACATAAAAAAATATTATTGATGCTTAACAAACATGATTTGGCTATTATAAAACATATGAGAACGGGTATTTATCGCGAAGGGTAAATACCCGGGTACCCGGGTTTATCAAGTGAGGGTAGTTGAATAAACACCTTGACTTTGCTGTGGCGGTACCTCCAACACTTCAGTCTCCCCGCGACCACGGCTGGTGCAATCCGGTCGAAACATCGGGCTTAAATTAAAGGTAAATTCGCGATAAATACCCGTTCTCATAATTATGTTTTATAATGTGTTCTGATCGTGAAAGTTTAAAAAAGATGATTTGGCTATGCTCTTCCGAATTCCAAAATTGAAAATAAAAAGAAAAGAAAATATAAAAATCTAAAATAATTAAAAATATATATATTTCTCAAACCAAATCCTAACCACATCTAGAATTTGAAGTCCGTTCAAATATAACCTCGAATAGGTCCGTAAGGTTTCAGTGGTTTAGAAACCGGCCCGTTCACCATAGCAATAATCATTTATCGGCACCACGTTACCGGTATACGTGACGCGGTTCCGTATAGGGACTTTGAGAGTACCGCCTTTTGTCAAGAACTCTTCGTTTACTGCCAAAACGGTTTAGTGTTTCAATAGCGGTCTTTGTTTATGACGTTTCGGTCCGTTTCGGTGTGCGTTTTGACCCGTTTCGGAAAATGTATAGATTTTTTTATGATCTTTGATCGTGGGTGGTTTGAATGGTTTTAGGACTTAATTTGGTAGGGTGTAAAATTGAAATATGTTAGAGCTACTAAACATTCGTAGTTATTCAAACATGATATTAAGTTTACCGAAAGAGATGTCTTAAGCGTAGGTATTAAAGAAATTGAATGTTTGCAAGGGACCAGGCTACGATGGTTTTCCGTCACTATTTGTAGTAAGATGTTCAGCTGGCTTAACTTTCCCACTTAAGTTAATTTGCAACTTCTCTATTGAATCAGCACAATTTCCTACTGAGTGGAAAATTGCGAATATTGTCCCAATATTCAAAAAAAGGGAAGCCAGGGATGTTAAAAATTACCGACCAATATCACTTCTATAAATATTTTCGAAAGTGTTTGAGTCGCTGGTATGCCCTATTTTGACCTCCCTTAGCAAAACACAATTAGCTCCTCAACAGCACGGATTCTGCAGTAGCAAATCAACCACAACAAACTTAGTGCAATATGTTAACGACCTAAGCAAGTCCCTTGACTCCCTTAGGCAGGTCGACGCTATCTACACTGACTTCAGTAGTGCATTCGACAAGGTTGATCATATGGTCCTGTTAAAAAAGCTCGAAAATTACGGCGTGCATGGCCACTTGCTTCGTTGGTTTGAATCCTATTTGTCACACAGAAAGCTAAGAATAGTAGTTAAAGGATATGAGTCACAGCTGTTTACTGCCACATCGGGCGTACCACAAGGTTCGCATATGGGTCCTATTCTTTTTTTGATCTTCGTCAATGATATTGTTAATTCCATAAAATACTGCAAATGCTCCATGTTTGCAGATGACTTGAAAATGTATAAAGAGGTAAAATCTCATCATGACATAGCTCAAATTCAGGAGGACCTGGACTCTTTAGCCGAGTGGTGCCTAAAGAACAGGATGTCCGTTAACGCCAACAAATGTTATCACATCTCATTCACGAGGAAAAAAAGGGCACTCCTCTCACACTTAATGGTGTCTCTCTTGTAAAAGTGGATACCATTCGAGACTTAGGGGTACAGCTCGATAGCAAACTGACTTTCAGAAATCATTTCGACAATATAATCTCCAAATCCTCTAAAATGTGTAGTTTTGTCAGAAGGACTTGCAAAGATTTCCGGTGTACCTCAACCCTCAAACTTTTATACAACACCCTAGTACGAAGTACTTTAGAATATGCGTCTCCCGTCTGGAACCCCAAGTACCGTGTCCATGTTAACCGCATAGAACGAATACAAAAAAAATACACTCGGTATCTACGATACAGATGTGTTAACTGTCCGAAGCATGCTCAAAACCACCAGCGGCTATCTCTCTTCAACATGATTTCTCTCGAACTTCGCAGAGATTTGTCTGACCAAATTTTACTTTTCAAAATTATTCGCAACGTTGTAAACGTTCCCGACTTACTAGCTGAAATTGCTTTATCTATACGTCGTCGTACTTTTTATAGATCTCAGCGTAGTACAGATATCTTTCAAATATCCACATCAAAAACTAATCTTGGTTCATCTGCACCTATGAACCGGCTGATGAGAGGTTATAATGAAATCAGCACACGTTCCAATGATATCGACATATTCTGCAACACATTGCCACAATTTCACAATAATGTACTGGCTTGTAAAGAAAACGCAAATAAAGACTCCTAAAGGGTTGGGTACATATAAAGTACAACGTCCTAGGAGAGAAAAAAAAAATCACTGGTAATCTCTTCTCTGGTCAGTCACCTAATCACGACCGTTACTATTTCCATTGTGTTATTTTTTCTTTTTTATTGCATTCCGTTTTTGTATCACAATCACATTAATTGACAAGTTCACTGTAATCTGAAAATTCTACTGTGTTTATTGCATGTGTATTAGTGAATAAGTTGTTGGAGAGCCGCAAATAAATAAATAAAATAAAATAAATATCGCCTACCTAATAGGAGGAAGCCTATTGCCGTAGTTGAACCAGGTGGCATAGGCTGTACTCCAGTATTACTTTCTAACACATTGAAATACTTACATTCCCAGTCAGACAACATCACCCATCTGATATTAATGCTGAAATGGCCAAACACACTTATGTAGTCAATCTGTTGTGACCCAAATAAAACACACTCAATTAACAAACACTAAAAAGTTAACACACATAACCTTAAAATTAACCCTAATAAATCCGTACACAAACTCAAAAATCTCAACCCTTACCCACCGCAAATCACCCATAAAAAATATAATCCAGAGTACAACACTTCACAAGTTGTAAATAGAAACAAATGGGAAATTACAAGTGAAGTGTTCCTTATTAGCGCGGTTTCATGTCCGGGGTGTGTTGGGGGTGTGGGTTGGGGGTGTGTGGGGGTGTCTAATCGGGTTAGTACGTACGCGTGTTTACGCCGTCGCACATACAACGCTTGACTTGCATTTCAGTTCAGATGTGAAGGTGTTGGAGATAATTACTCACTTGCTCGTTCGTTTGATTGTACGAATGCTCTTGTAATCGTGCTTTGTAAATTAGGCTGCGATTAGTTAATTAGGTCGTGTCTGGTGATCTGGAAGGGCGAATATTGGGTGAATGTTCTCGATTTACGGATATTGGCTGTTTCGAAATTAGGTGCTGATGGAGTTTACAGTTCCTAGTTAGTGATATTACAATTTCTGTTAGCGTGGAGAGCGCCAAATTCGAACGGTCTCCCTATTTTATGGTTGAAAAAAAAAACAGAATGTATGTTTAGGAAGACAACTTTAAAAATACCAAAACTGAATTGAACTTCCTACCACCCCAGCTAGTGCTGTACCCTTGGGAAGACTGGTTGTTAGACTTTTAAGCCAGTGACTACCTGTAGCGACAGCCAAAGATCTGCAATTGACAGCCGGGGCTTAACGTGCTTTCCAAGACACGTAGGAAACTCGGTGTGTGATTTGTGGTCACCCATCCACAGATCCACACAGGCTGTACGTTTTAACATGTACGTTTTAGCCATGAGCTCCTCTATTGAATATATCGAATTCGATTCTGGCTAAGTCTCGAATTCAAGTAACAATATCATCTGCTACTCTCTCAACATCTCAAACTTTTCTGACAAGCAACAGGCATCTTTGTTACAGTTTCGATATCGTGTAAGAAAATCCGCTTCTAATTAAACGCAGTATATCAAAAGGCAGGAACTATATACATTGCTCGCTGCACGTAGCAAACACTGTCCTCTAAGTGTAAAGTACCCTATGTAAACAGCCATGTAAAGCGTAATAGTTTCCGCTTTCCTGTTGAAACTTTGCGGGGAGGAAATTCGATCAGACTGTGATTAAAGTGCGAGAGATTTTGTTAGGATACTCTTTTTTGCTGAACGGGTACGAGGAGTTTTCAATGTCGTATTTTAAGATTATTGGTTAACTTTAAAGAAGTACATACAGAGTTTGTTCTGTGCCTCGAAATTGTTCCCGGATGTCATTTGTAGATCTTTGACAGCCGTTACAGGTAGTCAGTGGCTTGAAAGTCTAACCACCTAGTCATACCAAAGAGTATCATATTACCAGTACTAACTGGGTTTTGGAGGTCAGATAGGCAGTCGCTCCATGTAAAATACTGGTATTCAGCAGTATCCGATTAGACTGTAGATGAAGATGATGGTTGACTTTGTAGTAGCATAAAATAAAAATAAAATAACAAACAACTTAATCTGTTCTAGTTTCATAGCCACTGTTTGTCATTAATACTGTAATTTTGCTCATCACACTTCCTAAAACATACACTGCTGGTAATACCAGTAGCAATAACATACTCTTCTTTATAGATCAAATGCTTGGTCATGATAGTCCTAAAACTAGTGTTGGCTCTAAATAGTTTACTTAACTGTCTCATAATATGATATAGTTCCGATATAATTCCAACTTCGGACTCCCAAAGGTGCAAGCTGAGCCAACCGCCAAATAAACGGACACAATATATTAGTGTACTAATATGACCTTTAATTCTATTAAGCAGTAATAGGGCAAACTTATTGGTAATTATTTGATCTTCTTTGACGTGGTATATTTTAAAGAAAGGAAACTTGCAGCAGAGATACCAACAGTGTTTTTATTTTCACTTAAGGGGGATGCTCCAAGGGACCCCGCGAAATTCAAATTTTCTTACGTTATTTGCAATTTGCAGGACAGTGCTAAGTTGTATGTTGATAAACGTATCGGTCGCGACTGTAAGACGTATTAAGTTACAGAATTATAATCATCAAAATCATCAATACAACCCTCCAAGTTCATAAGAGTCGATGAACGAATTTTTTACGGTCAAAGTCCTTCTTCGACTTTTGTGAACTTTCGAATTTGAATTTCGCGGGCCACCCTGACGCTTTCACCTTAAACTCAATCGTTGCGGATTGCCTCGTTGGTCTAGTGGTCGCAACCGTGACTGCTGGGCATGAGGTCCTGGGTTCGATTCCCAGGTCGGGTGGTTTTTCCTTCAGGAATTTTCACAATCAACCACGAAGTCTGGATCTGTACCCGGTTGATGGCAATAGCTCCGCTTCCTATTGCATGGGACCTAAACAACTGGCAAAATGTCGGTGGACTTTTAGGTAGACCTCTGCCTAACCCTCTCATGGGTAAATAAATAAATAATAAATAAAATAACTATCGCTGGACATTAACACACAGCGCCATTTAGTGCCACACTAAGCAAGGCTTGTGTCGTGGACACCAGATATTTGAAATACTACATATTTTATTCTTTTTTTGTTTGTAAATACATACTTATTATACTTATCCATGACTCGGAAACAAATGTCCATGCTCATCACACAAACATTTGCTCCTACCGGGATTCGAACCCAGGACCCTAAGAACGTAAGGCAGCCTCACTACCACTGCGCCATTCGGGTCGTCTGTCTGTCTGTTTATTAGTTATAAATTAATAAGAAGAACTTTTGTTACCAAGAATGGATGGTAGCCATTCATAAAATTTTCTTATGTTCATATTCTTGTGAATACTAAAAATAATATAATGTAATGTATTTGGAGAGAAAGCCATATTTTTTCTTTTGATTCCGAACAATACTCAAATAAAGGCCATTGCCCAAACCCAGTATCGCTCTAAAATAAAACATTATAGCAACAAAAATATAGTCATAAATTATTAAATCTTTTTTTAACTTTTCTTACTTATCTTGATCGAAATCGTATGTGGGGTTAATATGTTGTGTCTTAATAGTTACTAATTCGATTTTATTGCATTATTTTCAAAATGGCTTTCTTAAAGTGGAAACAGTGTTGACACCTTGAGAAACTTCCCCGTAATCGGTTTTAACTGATATGTAGAGGCAGACGTTGTTTTGAAAATATTTCAAATATCTATTAGATATTCCCGCGTGATTCATATTTTTATTTGTAATTAATATAATCAAAAAAATATTTCTTTCCTAATCAACAATCTTTCATTAGTTTACAAATCAGTAATGGTCAGGGTGATTTAGATTAACTGTTGGTAACACTACCACGGGCGAATAAAAGGTGAACTGTCATCAAAAGTGTCACTGACAAGTCAAACAGCATTGTGTCGTAGGGATGGGCAAGTGAAAAAAATATATCGATATTTATCGTATCGATATTCTTTATCAGTATCGATAATTATCGAGCGAAAAATATCGAATATCGTCAGGTTTCGTATGATTATTCATACATATTCCCAAAGCATTCAAACTTCGTAGAAAAGAATAAAAGAAAACGGTATTTTTATTGATGCTTGAGCCTAAATAATAAAATACAATTTAATCAAAAAAGTAGTCATCAGATATTGACACGAAACCAAAAATTAATAACGTTAAAAAAAAATCGGATTTGATACGAATTCGATACTCTAAAATAAATATCGAATATGGATATATCGCGATTTAAAAATATCGACCTGTGTGTGACCAATTATGTAGTGATAATTGGATGGAAAAACATCGATATTTCGATATTTTTTTGCACATGCCTATTGTGTATAAGTTGTTGAGTTTGTTGTGATATCAAATAACTTATTATTACGTCGAGTACGTGTCCAGTAGAGTCTTCGGATTCCTGTACGAACAAGATATCTTTCTGAATACTATTGTACTGTTTCTGTGCTACTGGTGTGGATTGTGTAGAACGTTTTTTTGAGTTTGCTTACGTTGTTGGACTAATGCCTATAGAAGTGTGAGAAGACAGACTCAGCATGATCAAGATAGGCAACCGCAGTTTGTTAGTGAAGAAGCCATTGCAACACAAGAGAACATGGATGTTGCTACATCAAGTCATGGAGTGGAAAGTGCATCAGAAACTTCTGTGCCTTCAAGGGATCATTCCAGAAGGTTTATTTGGAAGCAGTAAAGTGTACTATGCATACATTTTAGTTAATAGGGCTATAAGTAACTCAGTAGCTGATATTGCTGGTTACTATTGCAATTGTTTGGTGGGTAATCGAACCGTGGGATGCTGCGCACTCGTAATTACCATTTTGTGGTATCTTGGTTGGGCTCGATATCGATCATTTTGAGCCGACGGCTCCGTTTTTAGACAACATATTTTATGAATATGATGATCATATGAACCAATAAAAGTATTTTATTCCTATATTCAAGCATTATTATTTTCTATTCCCTGTACTTACTTATGAATCCCTACATTTAAATGTAGGGGTTTATAAGACGGATGTTTTTCTACATCGTTCTCACATAATTATGTATAATCTCAACATGAAAGATGTAACCAAGATTTTGTAACAACATTTTTGATTGAAAAGAGTGTCCATGGAGTTTCTTGCCCGTTCTTCTCCATAGAGATCTACGCTAGGGAATGGGCAACTACAGTACTTTCTCAAGTTATTATGCCTTGTGTCTGTTACTGTAGCTTTGATTTTTCTTTGTATTTTTGACATTCAAAAGTGCCGTAATGGTCTAGTTGAAATAAATGATTTGAGTTTGAGTTTAGTTAATATTAGTTACTTAGGATTATTCACTGGTTTGATGGAACTATTTTCTGTTGTCTTATGAGAAATCAAATCATATTGTTGTAAGGACTGTTTCTTTGGTAGAAGGTTAGCTACAAAACTAACCTCAAAACTTGAACAGAAAATCAAAGAACAATAAAAACCCCACAAAATAAATAGTTCATTTTTATTTCCTTAGAAAATATGACATCTCCCCTCTTTTATGTCCAATTTATACTATCATACAACTTATTTTCATGCGCAACGGCGGTCCATAGAAGGATGGGCAATCTCTTTTCAGATACACAAATTTTCTGCCATCTTTTTATTACCACTAATTTCCACCTGATTTCCAATATACTCCTAATATACCTTTTGTAATGGTAGCAGAGAAACAGGTAAATAATGTCAAAAATGTTCAATACACGGCCATCTAGTCTGAATCTTTGTTTTTGCGAGACTTCTTTTTGTGCTGTCTCTCCAACTGGTTCCTACTACTGCGTTGTTTATTTCTTTTATCCGTTTTGAGTCCTTTTCGTAGTCTGATAATTCTTGGACTGGACTCATTTCACTAGTCGTATTTTGGAATTGGTTTCTGGTAGTGACGATACGATTAAAACTTGTGCTCAGTCCAAATCTACTTGGCATGTATCAGCGTGATTTTCAATAATTAAGACAGCGAAGTAAGAAGATTCTGAGTTTCTCTTTCACATGTAAAACTGTTCTGAGCAAAAAACACATAAAACATCTTGGCTGGCGTGGTGGATTACAACCTATTTGAAGTAAAAAAAAATGAGTGAACAAAAAAAATGGAACTCGCGTGACCGTCACCTAACGCTTTGTAGCACTCGTAGCCGATCCGCTACGTCTTAGCACCACGTAGGCGTGCGCAGGACACAACCCGTAGTAATTTCCAAAGGCTAGAAAGAAAAGAGTGTATGTTATAGATTACAGTTGAAACAATGACCTGCGGTGAACTAAAACAATCTTATAATATCACCCCTTCTTAGCGTTATCATTTGGATCAGATGCAGATTTACTATTTTCGAGAGTAGTTCCGGCAGTTCTTTATGTTATAAAATCTTAGACACAAAAAGTTTCTTGTAGGTACTTTTCTGTATCGAAAAGTAGGCCACTGTAAACCAGACCCTTCCATATCTATATGACAATATTTATTCATAAATACAACCGCTGCGCCGTTTCCACACACGACAAGAACTGCCGTGTATCGAGTTGGCGCAAGTTCGCAAAATTCCAGCCGCTTGAAGCATGTCGCACCTAACTTAATTAAATTCTATTATACTGAGAGCGAAGATAAATAACTCTCGCCTGTTAGACGCCCCTGAACAACTTGGAGAGTTGAAATTTAGAAAGAATGAAGTAATTTCTTTTGTGGAGGGCGTAGTTCAAATGAACGAGACGTAATTGTTGCTGTCTGTCTCTGAGATGGTGGTGTTGACGGTTTGAACTTTTCTTTTTTTTTCAATAATTTTGGAGACACTGAAGGTGAAGCAACTGCAACCGCAAACGCAGCGGCAAATCCCAATTGCGAGCCAGTCATCGCGACTATTCTGGCCTTTCTTTATCGTGTGATAAGTGCCTAACCTGGTACTACGAGTTTTTAAGCCACCCATGGACCTCTGACTTGGCCGACGAATATCTATCTGGCTTGCTCCCATAGAAGGCAATACTGTCGTCATTTGATGTTTAAAAAGACTAATATAAGATGTCTCTTTGCATCCTGGCCAAATTCAAGGAGGTATCTATGCTAATGATGAAGGAGGAATGAAGGTATTTTTTTCTTATTTACAAAAAGCTGTAAGTGTAAAACACCCATATTAAAACCAAGCCTGTCCGTTACTATCCCTATAACTGCACCTTCACAAACACAAATAAACGCACACAGCGACATGTCACGTGGTGATGATTCTGTTTATTAATTTCGTGTTATTCTGAAATAAAGCTGTCAAATTTTTATCAATTTAAAATATCAGCTTTATTAATTATTGACCGGTATCGTAGTTTAAAATGATTGTTTATATTTCTTCTGAGAAGCTTCAGAATTTTGACTAGAATGCAAAACTACACTTTGTAGAAGGCGAACACGAAGACCCAGTTTTGGCAATGTGGTTGCAGTGTTCAAGTTTTCAATATGGTAAAAAGTGTAAAACAACATCACATTTTTATTCCCAATATATTGTTGTTTCTCGCATTCCCAAAACACAAACTAACCAAAAACCATTTTCACTTTCACAGCATCATTCACTCCCACAAAAGCGCAAACCCAAGAACATCTCATAAAAATAACCACAGAACTGTTACGAACGAGCGCTTTTAAACAGTGCAAAGTGAGTTACGTATGCACGTAGACCACGCTTCCCCGTGTCCCGTAGTTAAATGCAATTATCTGTATTACAGTGGAATGACGGCTGTCTTCTCTTACCGCTGTGCTCCTGGTACCTTCGAAGTAGTTTTGAGGCCAATTTAGATGTGTGATGGGTTATTGGATTTAGTAATGATTTTGACCGTGTTGAAGTCAGAGGTGGTATTACGTGTAATGAGGACAGATTTGATAACGAAAACAGAGGTATAAAATAAATGTAAAATGACTTAGGCAAGAACTTTCGCTGCGATAAAGTAAAAATAAAATAATTATTTAAAATCTTCTATATTATACATCCTTTAAACAAGCTAATTCAACTAGGCGTCTAAAAAATAACGAAAGAAACTTGAATTACACATTTAATTTCATTATGAAAAATCCAATCTAAATATCAAATTAAGTCAATGCACCGAACTTTTCACGAAAATTCACAAAAGAAAATTCGCTGCCACCTTCATTACAGACAAATCTAGATCGAAAACTTTTTGAACAGAACCTCATTCGTGCACCTATACCTTTTCATGCAATTGTCCATTTGCCCTCGCAAATAAAAGAAACTCTTTCAAACTCACAAGATTTTATCTGTTCTAGTCTCAATATTACTGTCTGGAAGTCAGTGTTAAATGTTTGTGACGGGGGAGGATATAAAAGGCATAAAGGGTGCTGGTACCTCCTCACAATATCCGTTGCTGCAACTAAACTATTCTCTTTAACCGTTTTGTTCTTAAATTGGATAGGGACACGTGATCTTATAAATTTGTTGTCGATTGTATGAAGCTGTGTTACTTGTAGGACAAACGAAAGATGTTTTGAATGTTGGGTGATCAAATTCGGTACTTAAAGTAAATATTATTTTCCAAAAATACGAATTTGGAACGCTACTTTAAGTAAAACGGAGCCCGATATTACGAAAAAAGGAAGAAACAAAAGGGGTGTTGAATCTCGAAAGCTTATATCCAATATTGAGGAGAAAAAGTCCGATAAAGTACGTAAAGGTAATCCAATCCGTTTGGGCGGCATTCGAACTCGGATAGAGTGGATTAAGAACAGTTGTTAGTTCAGAACCCCTTACAGCCCTCGCGAGCTCCTTGATTGAATCAACTAAATCCATAATCTTATCCACCAACGTTACTGAAATATGAAATTTTACAGATCTCAACAAAAATCGAGATCAAAAATGCTTTTATCGCTTGAGTATTTGAATTTGTAGCGGGCTTATCGTACTTGAGCGAATATTCTTAAAGGTATCCCGTGAAATCGTTCATGTTCACAACTTAAGCATAGTGACCCGAAGTCCAAACATGTTTATGCGAATTTTCTGCTGACGCAACATTTTTGTGCGTTCAACTGTTAGGTGAAGTATTTGGCTTTATATCACGGGGTAGCTTCATAAATTGATGAATTATGATGGAATATAAGGTTTGAAGAAGATGATAATATGCGGTATTCGAAGTTATGAAAGTTTTTTGTTTACTTACAGGTAAATAACAAAACCGAAGTTATAATAAACTCAACATATTTGAACATTTTGTGTAAACATTTTAAATGAAAAACTTGTATCCAAAATTGAAGTTGTAAAATACATAGCAGTATGTAATAGCAAGTTTTCCCCTTTAATAACATTGTTATCTCAGTTACCAAAAGCTATTACCTGATATTACAAATATATTACACAGTAGTGTAGTATTTACCTAAATCCCGTACCCAATATCGCCAGCAAATTATATTGAAAACTTTCCAATGTAACTTTGTACATTTTTGTTCTAAACATGGTGTGTAACATGTAAGCAGGGTCGTGTCAGTTTGTTTTTGGCAGGTCCAAATGAGTAATAGTAAACTGGAGACCCATTCGTGAAACTTCCCTTTGTTTTGTATTGAAAATTTGTTATTGAATAAAGGTGCTAGGGCAACAGAAAAGTATTTCTGTGAAGAATGACAGCTTGATGGATTGACCCTGATTAAGTTATTTATAAGAAAGTTCCGAACAGAAAGGCGGCGCAAATAAATATGGCCGGAATTTGCATTCACCAAGTTGTAACAGGTAATTGTGCGAATGTTAAAGGAGCAACGTTTGTTTTATAAGTTTTGGAAATTTGTGAAAAGTTGGATGGTGGAGCGTCTGCGTAATGCCTCGCGAACGAGATATTTTTTCCTCTAAGATGATAAAGTTTGGAAGGAAGATTTTGTTCGCCTACTTTACAAGGAAGTGTAATAGATTTGGAGGTAATATTAAATGAAAAACTTAGATAAATGGTTGTGGCGTTCTGAACAATGATTGTTTAGTACCGCTTCCATGTTGTTGTACGTATTACTCTGGTTTTACTAATTAGTTGTCTTCTATTTGTTACAGGTAAGTTGCCATCGTACAGCTTTCTACCTAACAAATTGCATTGAAAATATTGTAAGTACATACATAGTTTAGTTTACTAAAAATATAAACTTATATTGTCACTTACGGGATATCTTCCGTGATTATTTATTGTTTTAGTTTTAAACCGTGAAAGCCTAAAACAGTGTTTCCTAAAAATATCTTCCACAAAAAACAAATTTTCTATCCATATAAATAAATCCTTTTCGCTACCATTGTTTTGGAAACTCATCCACTATAGCTAAGGACATCAACACAAATTGACTCAAAGCAACATCAAATTCACTTCAACATCTCACACATAGGTACTCGAACAAAATTCTTTTCAAAATTAAAAACCGTGGATACAACAAAGGAGTGACAAGCATTCGAAATGGACCTTCGCGAGCACTCTTTATCAGCAGACAAAGAAGTCTGCTCCCTTGCAATTGATGGTCTCGACCATTCACAAGCGCGATCGTAGAAACAAAACATTCTGCAGATGTTCATGAGCCTTCTGCAGAAAATATTCTGCAACATTCGATATTAATTCACTCTGTGGCATCTATACTGTTATTGGTTTTTATCGTTTTGTTCGCAACTGCTTTGTTTGATTTTTATTAATTTTGCTTTTATAGCAGCATTAATGTTTTCACGGAATTCATGCTTGCTAGGTCTATGCTATGCTTTCACGGGAGTAGTTCTCACAAGTCTAAAAGAAATGTTCTTAATAGGTTCCAAGTAATAAATATTAAGGTTCAATTAGATTTAAATCTCTATCGTGTTAAAATGATCGCTTTATTTGAAATGAACTTAACACAAATTACAATTTATTCTATCTAAATATACATCTTTAATGACAACTCCAAATTCAATAACAAAAACGTAGCAATCCCTCTTTTGACATGAAAATTATCAAAGCTCCTCTTCATAGTGGGTCCAATTTAACAGTACACAACTTATCGTGTTCAGAACGTTCTCGTTAAACACGGTACGAACGATTGCTTTTAAATTTCTATCAAATTTCGTCGTAATTATACCGGTAATTACCTCCTGATTATAAGTTTTGATGTCAACTCAGGTGCAAAACGAATTAAGGTTGGTAATAAGATAGGAAATTGCTTTTCCATCTATTCCAAGTCCGTTCATGTGATACCTCTCAGGGGAATCAGCATGAGTTTTGTGTACGCAAAAGTTATAATGAGTAATATTTTTATCAAAGGAAAGTTTTGTGATATCGAGGATCGCTATTTCGTCACTACCTCGTCGAACAGGTGATGATTAAAAATGTTGGTACTTTGATGTTCCCCTACTTTGATTTGGTTTATAACGACTTTTGACTTTTTTGTCGTTCAGAGATTTTTAAAGAAATACACTTTATAGACATTTATTCTTCTTTTTAGGTAGATTTCCTTTTTTTTTTAAAAAAAAATCTACCTATTGGTCTCTCACCTACGGGGATACATATGAATACGTATGTATATGGGTGACAAGCAAAATTTAGCCACACTCTACAGGTCGCAATTATGAACCGATTGCTTTCAAACTTGGCCAAAAAATCGAAAAGGTCAAAACTTAGGCTAAGTTCGTGAATGGGCGGAATTCGTCCATGGGGGGCGGCGGGGGGTGGTTTAACTAAAATCAGTTTTTTATATATATAGCTATAACTTTTATCCTATGGAAAATTTTTGAACCGTTTTTCATTCTTATCATTCTGAGTAAGAATACGGACAACTTTAAATTTAAACTTTTTTAATGCAACCCCTAAATTGGGAAGGGGGTTGAAATTTCCAAATTTTTTGCGAAAAAAAATCATATCTCCGAAACAGTAAACATTTTGACCGTCGCAAATATATTTTTTTAAAGCAAATTGTTTACTCTACAATTGTTACCTTTGAAGTTTAGCGATAAAACTTAAAGTTTTCGAAATAAAATAATTATAACTAAAAAATCAGGGCGTTTCCATACTAACCTCTTATGAGAGGATTTAAAAAGGTTAAACTTTCCATTACAGGACAACGATTTTGATATCATATTTTTTTTGTAGATTGTACACATAAGTACAACTCTTTATACAAATTTTCAATAGTCGGACACTCCAGCACCTTCTCCGAAATCTACCTCCTCCTGCGGCTTGCCGGAGGGATTTTTTTATCGTGTGGTTAGTGCCTAACCAGTTTTCAGAGTTTTTATTCCGCCCATGGGCGTCTGACTTGGGTTTACATGCCGTCAAGAAATCTCTCTCAGGCAGGCTGATTGCCTCGCGATGTTTTCTTCCACCGAAGCAATTGATTACAATACACACATAAGTCTGAAAAATCAGAGGTCTTGGCACTTATCGAGGGAAACATACTAGAAAGTTTTCTTGATCGATTTGGTGACTAAGTTGTTGAGATATCAGCAAAGTATGATCTCTTTTTTTTTCGAAATGGCATTTCGTAGTTCAACCTTGAGAGGTTGTCGTCTGCTTAACCGGACACTAAGTATCATCTCACGCAATTGTATAAGTAAGCTGATATAGAATAAGTTAGATTTAATAAAATGTGTCTGTGTATTTATGACGCTTCAGATTTTTAGGTATACCTGCTGGTAAGATATTTCCCACTTGAATGGTGTAAATAACCACTTAGTAGTTTCTGACAGAAAAATAATCTTTGTACCTTTAGTTTCGACCATCCAGTTTCCCGAAGAGGAGTTATCAACAGGATTGTTATGCACTTTCGACATGAAGATAAATAAACACCAACAAGAAACAACAATTATTTCCCCCAAAAAAATCAATGCAACAACATAGAGAAACATTTAGTTCTGAGAATCTTGTCTCAGCATGCGCGGTACGTTCGGACATGTCCATACGTCTTCCCCAATTCGATAGTGACAGGAACAGGTGTCAGCCGTGTACGGAACCAGCGAGCCGTAACAAGACACGTCCATACAAACGATTTGTATATCCCCGAATCGAAATGTACGGAGAATGTTCACCGTTTTATTTTTATTGTTATCTGGGCCTTTAGTGGACTGCAAGGAGCTTTTATTGTACGAGTTTATTTTAGTTCAGAATTCAAAGAAACTCATGGAGTAGTTGTTTGGAATTTTATGGGATGTGATGACTTCGTGATTCTAGTGTCTTTGTTTGAGTTCCTGACTTCAAAGTTTTGTTTGTTAAGGTACTAGTTTACTGTTTCAAAGAGTCCTTGACAATTTAAAGTTTTATCGGATTACAGGAATATTAACCTTCAAAACAAACGTGTCCTCGCAAAATCCAACCAAAAACTAATCTTCTCCCAATTTTTTGCCAATTGATGTCACAGTCAAAATATGAAAATAAGCATTTTCCCACCTAATCTTGAGCGAATTTCAAGCAGCTTCGTCGAAATAAAAATCGCTGTACAATTAAAATTGCGATTACGGGGTAAAGCGAAACCCGTCGGACATTCGTGTCAAATGCACGGCGTGGCTCAATTAAAAACATAATTGAGTATTTGGGCGTCGGAGGGTTGGCAGCAGAGTTGTAAAGTGAAATGACACTTGTATTCTTGAAGTTTAATTATTAAACGCGCAATTGGTAGCTTTAAACGCTGCTGGATTGCGTTCAAATGCTATCCCTTCTTTAAAATTATCAACAGCTTTTGGAATTTCAATTTTATTTGTTTTTAACTTTTTTATCGGCCCCGTATAGTTCAAATTCACAAACAACATCAAGTGAGTAGATGTAGTTTGTGAATTCCTTTGACTACAAGTGCTTTATTTTGTTGAAATCCCATTTAATTTATAACTAAAAAGAGAGAGAGAAAGAAGAAGAGAGATTTGATCCTTATGATTGCCCTTTCGATTGATGTAAAAAAGTACAGCACGTTATTTTTTCGAACTTTCATCACCATCATCATCATATCAGCTCGGAAACACCCACTGCTGGGTATAGCCCTCCCCTTTTTTTTGCCACAGTTCCCAGTTCTGTGTGTCCCTTATCCAGGCGTTTCCCGCGACTTTGACGATGTCGTCGACCCAACGAGCTTAAGGACGGCCTTGGTTTCTATGGCCTAACTTTGGTCAGCACTTTAGAACTTTAGTCGGTTCGATTCCGGATTCCCGAGTGTTGCAAATGAATTTTAGAAATATTATGAATGCAGATTTGTTGTTTAAAAAAATTAAAGAATCATTTCTTTGGGTAAAATGTTCTATCTCCAGTATTTAAAGTACTTTCTCTCCAGGTGGCATTGAGAGATTCCGTCCTGTATGTTTATTCACCAGTGCTCTCAAAACGGTGAAGGAAAACGTCATAGTTGAACTAGAATTTTGAAGACTTTTGACATTTCAACATCCTTCATTACATCATCTGTAATACTCGTATAATCTACCAATCATGAAGGCTGTGTTTCAGGTGTGTAAGTGTTTATGCCTCCCTGTTCATTATTCAGCGATTGTTGATGGTGTAGTGTCTAGCCCAAGGCTAAGTTGTCACAGGTTGCTAACTTGTCAGCTTTAAACTTTACCAAGCGATTTCACCTGGTTAGCGAACAGAATAATAATTAGGTTACAAACTATATTAAACAACTCGGCATTATGCTGAGACTTCATTGGCACAGCTTCATCGTCATTATTGTAACTTTAATTATAGCTTCTTGTTTTATTGCTGTTGCTTTATCTTTGAGTACCTATTAATCTGTTTAACGGCTTCAGCAAGAAAGAGGTTCTTAATTTTTTTGTAGGTGACTATGTAGTAGCATAGTCTGTATATTGCCTCTATGATATCTGTGTCATTAACCTACCTACATAGTTTATATTTAGTTTTACTTACTTTTAGACGTTTACTTTAACTTATTGCTTAATGAATATTTATACTGATCATCATCATCATATCAGCCTAGAATCACCCACTGCTGGGTAGAGGCCTCCCCTTTTTTCTATCACAGTTCCCAGTTCTGTGCGTCCCTTATCCAGGTATTTCCCGCGACTTTGTTGATGTCGTCGCCCCAAGGACCTTTGGGACGGTTGGTTTCTATGGCCTAACCTTGACCACCACTCCTTCAAAGCTTTGCTCCATCGACCATCTCCGTGTCTAGCCAGATTTTAATTTCCAGTGCCTTTTGTTACCTACGTAACCCTTATAAAGCCCACTATACTCATAGAACCACCTAGTGATACAATATCTAGTAACCAATCTAGTAAGCTCAAACTTATTTGTATTCAAATATACAGGCTGTAGGTATATATTCTAATTTACCTAACAGATTCCATCAAACTCCGCAGAGGTGCGTAAACGCTTAAGGGCCCTCTTCCATCTCGAGTTTTTGTAGCGATGCAAATACAAAATGGCCGGAATACGCCTCTGTACCGCTACTACCGCGATGCTGTCGCGCTGCAAGGAGATTCTGCACCGATACATAAATGCATTATCAAGATGAATGTCAGAAAACAGTCGCGCGTTTGTGTCAGTACAGTAGCAATGCATTCATTAAAACAATAGCCGGAAGAAACTGGATAGCCATCACACAAAACCGCCAAGAGATTTGAAGAAGACCAACACTAATCATTGGGTGACCAAAGGTTATATAAGATAGAGAAAAACAAGCCCGCCACACCATTCCCAAACCAATGTAACTCCTAAATCAACAAGCCAGAATCAACAGTGGCAACCACCAGAAAAGCGCCGAGACAATGACGCTGGACGAAGTCCCCGAGAATGAATTTTATTGTCTTGGATCCTGCAACGAAAATAATCGAAGTATGGCGGAGGAGTAGGAAAAAAACATAATTTCCACTTCAAAGAGAGAGAGACAGTAGCAATTCGGCTGCAGCATACTGAAGCGCGTCTACGAAACGGGCAACAGCACCGCTACAAAAACTCCCCGTGAGCGAAGGCCCTAACATAAATCTGTACAGATATCTTTGATATCGCTAACTGAACTGTTTTTGCTTACTCTACCCAAAGTTCGGTACTCTTCATTATTAAATCTTGCCTAAATATTATCTCAGTGTTTTGTGTGTATCTTCAATGAGTTTTGTTGAATTTTGATGAAATCTCATAAAATACTTTTGGAATTTTAGTGTGTTTAAATTGTTTGAGTCAGTTTTAGTTTACAGTTTTATGCTCGATGAAGATGGAAGAAAATTAGTTGAGTTTATACTCGTAGTTGTATTAAATAGTGAGTAATTAAGTTTTATATATAATTCGTTTTCATTAAATTCATCAAAAAATTCATAAAATGAAAGATTCATTTTTACCATTTAAAAACAGCCGACCCAAAACTGGACTAAGTTTAGGTATTACACAAATATTACGTAGTCGTCGAATGGCAAATCATGTCCAAGTGGTAAATTTTCATCAGGTTGAACGAATGGTTTGGTAGAAATGTCTCGCCACAAACTTAAAAATAAAAGCTAATCACAAAAATAAAAACTATTCCCTTCAACACCAACGCACATAATGACGCTTAATTTTAATAAACAAGCGCGCGTTGTCCCGAATCAAACAGTAACAGGCAGTAAATATCAGATACAAACGTACTGCACAGCGGGTTTCTATGCAAATTTCATTTGGCCGTAATCCACTCAGTGAGATTGGTCTTGATTGATAGGCGCAAATTGGAAATAGGTTGTAGCCGAATGGCCGCCGGCGGGACGCAAGCGGTGTGCGCAAAGAGGCGCGTCGACGGGGTTATTAAGTTACGCATTGAACTGAGATAGGTGACGGGTATTTTTTTTTGTCTAATTGGTGATTAGGATTTTTGGTGATTTGGGGTTAGGGATTGAAATTATCGGTTTATAGCGAACATAAAAAAATCATGGTATTTATACCCTTTATTTTATTTGTTAGCGAGAGTTTTTGTACCGTATGCTCTGTGTGTATAGTACAAAATTGTTTTAATTAATCTAGACTTTGTTTTAGAAGATTAAACTATCACAAACAACAGACTTATTATGCTTAATTTATTAAGAACCTAATTCTGATTTATTAGCAGATCGAAATTCCAAATTTAAACATAATTCTAATTAAACAATTAATACACAATTTTTTTTTGTAAAGTAAAAAAAAATCGACGACAACATTTTATATTATTTTTTCGCCAAAAAACACGTGAATCAGACACTCTGCGGGTCAAGCCGGAACAAACAAGGCGGAACGGCCGGGGGCGACAACGCGACAAACAAAATTTCCCACCCTGTATACAAAATACTACAGCCTGTATACAAAAAGCCTGTGCGTTAACATCGTTATTAGAGAAAATTTTAATTAAGCCACGTAAATTGCGTTTCAATGTAAACATAATTTCCTATGTTATTAATTTTAATAACGAAAGCTCGCATGCATATAAGAGTATTTACAGCTCGTGACAATTTGTTGATGGAAACATTAGATATACAGAAAAAAAAATATCAATTTGTTTTTTTTTATATCAAATAGAAGACTAGCGGACGTCACGCGGTTACACCCTCGTAGTTCCCATTCCCGTTGAAGTACGGGCATAATTATATACCCTATGTTACTCGCTGATAATGTAGCTATCTACTGCTGAAAGATTTTTTCAAATCTGTTTAGTACTTTTTAAGTTTATTCGTTACATAAAAAAATACATACCTTTCCTGTTTGTAATATTAGTATAGAATGATAAGGTTCGTTGAAATGAGGTTGAACCAAAAAGATATATCAGGATGGTAGGAGGTGTCGTTCTGTAGTTTTTGCCTCGCGTGAGTTCATGCATGTATTAAGAGGATGTAGTGACAATTTTTGAAAAGAATTTGCTAGCGTTGAAGACCTCCCAATTATATAGGTGGACTGATGACCTGGTGAAGGTTGCGGGAATCCGTTGGATGCGAGTCGCACGGGACCCGTCAATGTGGCGACACTTGGGGGAGGCCTATGTCCAGCAGTGAACGTCTTTCGGCTGAAATGATGATGATGATGGTGATGATGCTTGGACGGTTTAGTCATGTGGATAGGATGAGTGAAAACCGAGTAACAAAAGGTTTTTACAAGGCAGATGTGAGTGGCAAAGCCGGGAGGGAACGCCCTAGGACATCATTTGAGCCTTAAGACTTCTTCTTGCGGGCATAGGCCTCCCCAAAAGGGGGGTTTTGCCATAATCGCCACGGTTGGCAGGCGGGTTGGCGATCGCTGTACGGTTGTTACAAAAGCACAGAGAACGCTGCTGCCCACTCTCTGGTAAGTCCCTTAGTCGCCTCTTACGACACCCACGGGAAGATATGGGATGGTGCTATTCTTTACGTCCGACATCATACAGTAAGGACATACACTGACTTTATTGGTGAGGTTCTTCAGAAAGGTCAGGTGGTGGTACTCGCAACCGGTGTGCATGTATGACCAGATGTATGAACATCATCATCATCATCATCAGCCTATAATGTTCCCACTGCTGGGACACGGCCTCCTCTGAAGAACATGGATGAAGCAAAATGAGTAGGTAAGGATCATAGCAGGTGTCACTCTGGGTTCTGGTTTTTCCCTCATGGAAAATAAGCGTGAATTTTGTAATGAAGATTATTGATAACATACAACGATATACGAATACGATACCAATTTCCTGTAAAAAACAACAGAAGCTTTGTAATTCTTTAAAATTATAATAGCCAATAAAACCAGCCATAAAAACACTTCAAATGAACCCATATCAGAATAAATAATAACAATACGTACTCTTTCAGATATTACATTCATCAACTGTACTACAAACAAAAGTAAACCATAAGCGTTTAGATCCAGGGTTAAGTTTTGTTTGTTAGTATTCCCACTATCCGTGTCCATGTAAGGTCCGCATTAAGCCCACAGCACGAATTCGTTATTACTTATAACACCGTTTTTTATAGCTTTAATTGAAGTTGACACCGTTCCGTGTTTTTATAGTTCCCTTTATTTGTTTTTCCCAATGTGAAAATTAAAATATAACAGTTATTTTGTTTGACACGACTTTTACGGGTTTATTTTAATGTAATCTTCCGTTAACATTTTTTGTTATGTTTTTACGGAGTGTTAACACGTTTTGTACTGCCGTTTTTACTCTAAGCCTGAAAAAAAGGACAAAAATTGGATATTTATCAAGATTTTATTTTCTTGTGACTAAATAACTTAATTAGAGGACAGGTATTTTCCTTTTAATTTAGAGGAGACCCTGTCCCAGCAGTGGGAACATTATAAGCTGATGATGACAATGATGAAATAACTGACACCATAATTTCAACAACGTTCAACGTTGTTCAGGTAGACTTCAGTACGCTATTGTTTTATTTGTGTAGTCACTATGGTATTCACACTATAAACTCTAAATTTACTCTAAAAGATACTTCGAGATTGTGACTCATCACCATCATTAATGTTAGTTCCATATCACGAATTCCATCTTAAGACGTTTTTCACTCAAAGCTGTATTTACAACACGCCGCAACATCCATTTTATACAGAATAAAAAATCTATATAGGATCTTCAGAATGATGTACTAAATAAGTGGAAACCGTTTGTACATCGGTGTTCCTTTCAGCCTGTACGACCCACCCTTTTCTCCATGGAAACCACACCTACTACTTTCGGATCGTCCACAGTCACACATTTGATCAAACACTCGCAACGGTTGCAATTGCATCGCTTATGCCTGTTCTAATAATCACGCCAAAGAAGCATATACTTCTATGCATGCCTGCGATTCCACACACATGTCTTGTAAGTATCCTTTGCATCCTCTTAACATGACCAAACCGAGACACGCTTCAATATTTCAGCAAATACCATCCAAAGTCAATAAATGCAAGTTAGTATGGGCCTTGCGGACGCTTATTAGAAATTTCCGAGACAAGTAGGTATTCGATTAGTTAAATGCTTCAAGTTCAAAGGTTTGCGCGTCGGATAGCTTTCTGTACTAGAGACTGGAGTCTGTACCCTGTAGTCTGTAGTTGAGCCGTTGAGTTTCGGCACACAGTATTACATTGTCGCTTATTTTGTGGACTAAGTTAGGAAGTGGTGGCGAATAGTTGGCATTTCTTCCGGTGCGAAGCACGTTTTGGCCATCAAAATCAAATTTTCCCTGATAGATACATGTTTTTGATATACCATTCATTACAAAAACTGTAATAAAAATCCCTTTTACTTAGTTCTGTGCGTTAATAATTATAAGCAGAAAATTAAGAAAACACAAAAAAAATAATTCAAATCACAAATTACCGTCTAAAATTAGATTAAAACCCGAATCTGTATGAATGGGTCTCCAAATCTCGCTCCCACCCGTCACTTCCACCTCCCAATCCTAAGACGATTGTGCAACTGCAGACCATCTTGGAGGTCAATGGGTACAACGCCTCTGCTACTCACCCTCATCCTCCACCCATCGTCCTCCTTGGTCCAGTACTCCTTTGTTTTCGACCATAACACTAACGATTAACGACTGCAGCCAGAATTAGAGAAGGAAACTGTTGTAGTATTACTTTATTACACAAACTGGCTGGTTTGATAGTACGTTATTGAGTTCTTAGTGGGTTTTTGTATGGGTTTAATAGTCTTGATGCTTTTTGGTGCACGGTTTTGAGGGATTTTTGAGGGAAGTATAATAAAGCCAACCTGATACTGTCACACTGCAAGGGAAAGATCATGCAAAATATTGTCTAGGTCAAGTGTATTGACAATGTCAGAGTCAACATCATTATCTGCAATTTATTTGAGGTCGGCGTAGAATGCCTTCTTGGCTATTTCAAGTGCACTATTAAACTCATGTTTGAAGCAATTGCACTATCTATAATACATTCAAAATCGACACAACGTACACTTCAAATAAGAAAAAGTTTAATGAAATTTATAATTATAAAAGTTAATATAAAAAAAAAAGTATAGAAATTAAGAACGTTTCTGAATCGGAGACTAATTGATTCCTAAAACTCATTAAAAATATTTCTGAAACACAAACAAATCCGAGAAAAGTCTACTTCATTAGCTGTTTTAAAAACAAACAGTTTTCTTGTCTTTCTTCTCTATCGATTAACATTAATCTCAATTGGGGAGGAAGCGATTAAGTTGTTTCTAAAATAAACGTTCGAGCCAAATCATCTGTCTTAAGTTTGGGGAAAAAAGGGCAATCTCTTCATCGATAGATTATCTAGGAAAGTTATTTTTAGTTTATCCTGTAAAAGACTTAATTTTTGCTCCCGAAACAAAGAAGGATTTGATTAACTTGTTGATTTTATTTATAGTCTTGATCTAAAAGAGAATCGTAATAAGATGATTTTCTTGTACGTTTGTCGTTGAGGTTTTTATTGAGATCTTTACAACGCAGGCATTTGGATTTCGGCATAATGTTAGGTCTCGAAGGAGATCATCAAGGATATGAAGATATAGGATGGGACAGAGATGTGATAAGGATACAGATTTTTTTTAAATTGATTAGCGAAACTCTCTTGTCAGTTTTTCAGAATATTCAAATAAAAAAAATCTTTATTCACAAACAATAACATAAAATTAATCTTAATTGAACAATGTAGGTCTTACAATGTTACATGCCTGTACTTAGGTTCCATAAGCACAGGCGTAAGGAGCTCCAACAATATACCACTTGTAGGACAACAGATTTTTAAAACACTATTAATCATTTGCGTTAGAAGCGTTTGTGTAGAGAGGAGAAGACTATGGGGGAGGCTTTTGCCCAGCAGTCGGACACGGCTACTAAAAAAAAAAACAAAAAACATATATAATACCTAATGCTTGTTTAGTTAGGCCTTAATAAAGACTGCTTAAGTATTCACTTTGTATAACTAGCCAGATGTATATTTCAACAAGACGCTTTATTTCCCATCATCGAAAAAATAAAACACATTTTGAAGTATCTTTTTTTCTGTTCTCAGGCTACCAAAACAAAAACGATTACATACCTACCGAAACTAGCCCATCGACACTGTGTCTTCTAAGATAAATAGCATATCCCGTACCTGGTAACAGATTTATCACGAAACCGCTTCACACAAGCAAATTGTATTGGATTTTTCTATCAGAAATGTGTCAGCAGTAGTCAGACTCTGGAATTTGTGTCCGGTTGATGGAAAAATCCAATACAATTTGCTTGCAAAATCTCGCACCCAGTTGCATGAGACATAGGTGGCTTCTACTCAGACTAACCAATCGGACATTATAGGCATAATGTTCTATATGCTAGTAAAGACACCGAATGCAGTCGCCGTGGGCGAATTAGGTTAGATGGGATCAGCACCATCGTCATTCATATTGATGGTTCACACATTCAACAAATTTACAAAATTTATTGTTGGCCACAAAACGAGCGTAGTGTGAGACCGGTCTAAATCACACACAATTTAACAGTACAAAAGTAACTTTACTGTTAACATTCGCTTGCGTTATATCTCTAAGCTCGGGGTTAATTGAACAGGGTGGAAAATTATACAAAGTTTCTCGGTAACATTAATGCTAACCGACGTTTTGTAAGACGGGGCGCCCCGTACTCGTGGTTAGTCAATATTAATAGAGGATCCGTCAATTATCGATGTTTATTGATGCTTAAAATCGCGGTCTCTATCGATAAGGATTGTTGTACAACAGATTAACATCGCTATTTGCACGGCTCTAGTCCAAACTGTTGTTTTGAACATATAGACAGAGGCCTGTAACTTTTTGGTCGAGTGATTGTTTTTTGTTTAATCTTTTTCTTAACGTCTTGATGGGTAAATAAACAGCGGTTCGCGTCGATCGCGTCGGTCGACGGTCTGATTATCTAAAAACAGCTGTTTAAAGCTCATTTTTGTATGGGAACATGTCACAATGACAGCTGTTTTTAGGTAATCAGACCGTTATCTTTTCGGTGAACATGGACCTTAGTCGGTCCGTGGCTGGGTAAACACACATACCGAGTTGTCTCTATGCCCCGAAAAGTACGTTTAAGCCCAACGTTTAAACGTACTTTCCGGGGCATAGAGAAAACTCGGAACGACGAAAACGACTGTCAAAAATCTACAAATGACGTTTATCCCAGCTGCCATTTGTAGATTTTTGACAGTCATTATA
This sequence comes from Xestia ashworthii, assembly GCA_950022955.1. Lineage (NCBI taxonomy): Eukaryota > Metazoa > Arthropoda > Insecta > Lepidoptera > Noctuidae > Xestia > Xestia ashworthii. The sequence goes on along the minus strand of OX465558.1, from coordinate 21,899,790 downwards.
GGCAGTAAGTGAATCGAAAGTCTGACAACCAGTTTTATCACGGGGTATCCTATTACCTAGTACTAACTGGGTTGTGAAGGTCAGATAGGCAGCCGCTCCATGTAAAATGCTGGTGTTCAGCTGCATCCGGTTAGACTGGAAAGCAAAGAAGTCTAGGCAGATGGTGATTATGTGTTATACCCAGAATTTGATTATACAATAATTTGAATATACCCAGAATTTGACTGCGGGTTGGATAGCATCAATAATTTCTGTAATGTGCAAACAATAAGACATACAGGATACAAAATTAAGAGTTTGGAAGGAGTTTTTTGGAACTTAACCATATTTACATCACATTTATACTTTAATATAAGCAAATATAGCTAAACCATTTTCGTCTTTAAGGACGTTATATTTCTCACATGATAGGGTTGTTCGCTTGCTTCTCAGACGCGAATAATATGCTGTTCACAGCGCGTTATTAAAGCTCATACACTTTATTGAAGCTCGGTACTAAACTGTGATGTGCATTATTGTGCAGCTATCTATTTATTCGGTTTTATTAAGTTTGACAGCACAGCCAGTAGCGCTGTCTAGTTTTGTTACGAAGTTACTGGAATCACTGAATAGTCAGATAAGACACTGCTGGCCGTATTGTAAACGAAAAAAAAAATCCATGGGTTCGCACAAGATTTGTAAGAGCTTACCACTAACAGATAGACTCATTTTACTGCCAAGAAACCAATCCATAATGCTAGTGCTGCCACTGTCTTCTTTTTTTTTCGAGTTATTAATGTCCAAGCTGATTCCAGAGTTTTTTTGCCGCCCATTCTTCACCGAATCATGTGATAATTATACAATACGATACGAATATGAAACCGAAACAATCACAGATGCGTGTCTTGGGTTTGAACTTGAGACCTGTGACTTGGCAGTCCGACTTTTTACTACTCTGAGATTATCTATTTAAATTTTTATGTATTTACATTACATCCAGGGTGTGCAGGATGAGGTTCTGTTCCCGTGGGTTATTGTTTTGAATGAAGCGACTTGCGTGGTTACATTACTTGTATTGAAAATAATTTGGTATTACAGTAGTTTTTGGTTTCCGCTATGAGTAGGTGGTCGAGAAGGTAAAAAGGAATGATTTTATACAATGCAAGCCTTTTATAGGCGCCCTGAATGAAGTTGTGAACGTATGGAGTGAGCAGGAGACCGGAGGAGTGGCAGAGCTCGCAGCGATGTGTCCTCTCGGTGACAGATGCCGCTGATGGCGCAGTGGCGCACCGCGTAACGCTCCCTGGCGCTAGATGGCGCCAGCGTGGGCGTGAACATCCCCCCGGCCTTGGGAGAATTGCTTCCAAGATGATGCCCACCAGAAGTCAGGCGTCGCCACCCGCAGGCTGTGGTGGCAGCGGGCAGATCTTTGAGAAGGCCCGCCTGATCGTCCCGGCAGCTGTTCTGATGTCAGCCACTCTGGCCACGCCATCTCTCCCTGGAAATATATGTAGAATGCGACCTAGCCGCCACTTTGACGGTGGCAACTGGTCGTCCTTAATGAGGACTAGGCTTCCCAACTTGATGTCCTCCTGCCTGGTCTTCCACTTAGTTCGCAGCTGCATCTCCGACACGTACTCAGTGGACCAGCGCCGCCAGAAGTGTTGCCGCAGCTGCAGCTCAACGCGTTCGTATCGTGTCAATCTTGAAGGTGGCTGGTCTGTAACATCTCTCAGAGGTGGCGACGTCATCGGTCGGCCAATGAGGAAATGAGAGGGGGTGAGAGGAGTAAGGTCTGAAGGGTCTGAGGAGAGAGGTGAGATTGGACGGGAATTTAGAACAGCTTCGATCTGTGTCAAAGCTGTGGAAAATTCCTCGTAAGTTAATCGTGCGTTTCCTACTATGCGTCTCAGGTGATGCTTGCATGACCGTACCCCACTTTCCCACAGGCCGCCAAAGTGTGGTGAATAAGGAGGAATGAATCGGAATTCGATGCTGTTACCGGAAGCATAATCGATGATATGTTCCGATCCCTGTTCCAGGAATACAGGAAATTCCTTTTCCGCGCCGACGAAATTCCTGCCGTTATCGGAAAAGATAGTGCAAGGCTTACCTCGCCTACTAATAAACCGTTTTAATGCTAGTATGTAGTCATCTGTAGATAGACTAGTTACGAGTTCCAAGTGCATTGCTCGAGTCGCGAAACAAATGAAAAGACAGATATAGGCTTTAGTCAATCTAGAACCTCTGCCCTTTCTAGATAATATGAAGACTGGCCCAGCATAGTCTACACCAGTTCGCATAAACGGGTAGCCCGGGTCCAAACGCTCAGGAGGTAAGTTGCCCATGATAGGTGCTAACGTCTTACCCCGGATACGTGTGCACGTCACACATTCGTGCACTGTCTTTCGAGCTAGATTTCTAGCGTTCAATGGCCACCAACACTCACGCACGGTAGCTAATAAAAGTTGAGGCCCAGCATGTAATAAACGTACATGTTCGAATCTAAATAAACTAATAGTGAACGGATGCCGACTACACAACAAAACCGGATGTTTTTTGTCGTAGGCGAAACTAGACGCATTATTTAATCTCCCGCCAACCCGAATTATCTTATGTTCATCTATAAAAATATTAAGACTAGAAACTTTATTATATTGTTTACAACTTCGTCGAATAGGAATATTATCTACTAAGTTTTTAAAATGTCCGGAAAGGAATGCCTTTGTGCAAGTCTAATTAGCATTTTTTGCGAGGAGCTCAGCTCACTAACTGATAACAAACCGGTTTGTCGGCCGCTTCGATCAGCTGAGGTGAGGCGTGAGTTATTAATGAATCTAAGTACGTAGGCACCTATTCGTATGATTTTAGTGAATGACGCATATTTCTCGAAGTTGATTACGCTTTCGTATTGAAAAGATGGTAAGCAGGTTTGTTTGTGTTTTACATCTGGTAAGCTGCATGCATCGGAGTTATCGCATCTAACTTGATTAAAGCAGTGTAAACGGTTATGTAAATAAGACAAACTATTTTTTCGTATCGAATTAAATTAAATAATTATTTGTTTATTATATTCGTATTAAATGTATTAAAATGAAACGTATTTATTTTTAAAGTTTATCTTAAGTAGAAGATAAAACTATTTTCTACGTAAACGTATTATGTGATGACATGAGTGAGTGCGTCATTATCGCATTCTAATGCTAACTATGTATTATATATAACGCATGGTTAAATATGGAGCTGACGCAGTTCCATAAGTAACTGTATTCAGTTGATAAATGTTTAACGAATCTGAAGGGTTATCCCGCCACAATATTAATTGTGCACAATAATATTGTCTGATACGCATCAAAATCGAAAAAATATCGTTTTGTAAGGCGGGTCCCGGGTACTGAATAACGAAATATGTAAATGATTTATTCTAACTAGTGACGGCACTAGACAACGCATTATAGTCCTGCTAAATTCTATAACGACACCGATGTGCAGAAGATAGCAGTTTGATTGACTACTTATCACTAACTCGGACATGTGACCTAAGTCATCATGTTTTCGCATAAAGTTAGTGCAAAAAACGCTTAAGTTCATTCATCACCTATTAAGGGAACGCATGATGATGAATGAATTGGAAAACACTAACTTGGACATGTGACATAGGCCGTTATGTATTCGCATAGAGTAAGTGTTAAACGTATATTATTTTGTAAACATTCGAGTTTACGTTTATGGTTAGAAGTCGGTTGTTCGGTAATGTATAAGAATCGCCCATCGTGTCTGGTGCAGGTTCTCTTAGCGGTGTACGAACCGAAAATCTACCGTTTCTTAACGCGTTTAATGTTATTAAATAATTCCTCGCAAGTGCGTTCATCATCTGTTAAGGGTACGCATGATGATGAAGGAATGTTTTCGATTTCCCAAGACAGTCGTAATTGTTTATCAATGTCCTGACTGAAGTGGCAATGAACGTGAGTTTGTTTTGGGTTCTTTACGAACACTGGACCGGATAACAGCCATCCTAACTTTGAATTTTGTAGGAATGGACCACTAGCTAAACGTATTTTATCGGTTTCCAGTAGATCCCAAAATCTATCCGCGCCAATCAACAGATCAATGTCTGAGCTAACGTTGAACGTCGGATCTGCCAATTGCAAAAACTCAGGTATACGTATGTGACCAACTTCGATGTTCATTGTAGGCAAACTGGATGTTATGCACGGTAATATAATACATCGAAGCTTGGTGTTAAAATCGCTTGTTTTGGAACGTATCGTGACATCGCATGAATGACGAGATTGTGAGACTGACTGTCCCACACCCGAGATTTGAACAGTGGACTGTAGGTATAACGCATTTATTTGTTTTGATAATTTTTCTGTTATGAAACAATTTTGACTTCCGTTGTCCAATAGCGCACGAGCCGTATGGTAGACGTTTTTATCATCCGCTATTTCTATTAACGCCGTAGAGAGTAGAACTGTATTTATTAATTTAAATTCGGTTGTGCCTGCGTCACACACGACAGTTGTATTAGAATTGTTTGAATGCAACGTGGTTGTTCGGCTGTGTGCGTGGCCGGCCTCCCCGTGCGACTGGACGCGCACACAGGCACTGTTACTTTTTTCGTCTAAGTGTAGCAAGCTGTTATGTTTTCTTTGGCATTGCTTACATGACCCGAATCTACACTGGTCTATTGTGTGACCCGTTCGCAGGCAATTCGCGCACGCCTTGTTTTCGTTTACTACTTTGATTCTATCTCTCACGGACATGTTAAGGAAGGTTATACATGTGTATAAAGAATGTTCTCGATCGCATAGAACACACTTGGGTAAATCCCCCCTATAACTGATATCACCGCGGTTATTATGATGGCGTGTCGCCTTGACAGATGTATAGCTATGTACGCGATGTGAACTTCGCTTCTCGCTTGTAGCTTGTATTTTATCAATCTGAGGCGATGATTTAACGTGATTCGCGCCGATCATTTCTAACGTGTCCGCACGGCTTCGAAGAAATGTTATTAAATCGCCAAGTTTGACCTTCTCGCGTGACCCTAAGCACGTGGTTCCTATGTGATTTTCCCATTCGCGTTCCGTAGACGAGTCTAGCTTCGTTACCACTAGGTAGATGATTAAGGTATCCCAATTGACTGTGGGTTCGTGTAATGAGCTTAAGGCACGAAGATTACGTAATATTGTATCAATTAGTTTCCTTATCTGCGTTGGTGATTCCTGTTTTATTGTTGGAATATTATGCAATGCTTTTACGTGATTGTTAATAAGCAACCTTTCGTTGTGATATCGGTTTTCTAATAACTCCCACGCGTGAGTATAGTTGGCAGGACTGAACTCTAATGCACCTATCACTTGCAACGCGCTTCCACCCAGAGCTGACCGTAAATAATGGAATTTTTGTATTTCATCTAAATCGGAACGGTTATGAATCATCGTGGTGTATGAATGCTTGAATTCCAGCCATTGATCATATGATCCATCAAAGGCAGGTAACTTTATGTCCGGTAATTTTATATTGACACGTGGTTGAGCACATTCCGTTCGTCCAGCTGATGCACCCGGAAGTCCGTTAATTTCCGCGTTTCTTATTAAGCACTTAGCACTTGCTACTGTCGTAAAATATATTGCATCTAATGTTTCAACGTATTGTAAATTCGCTGCTGTATCCGATTCGGGCAGGAGTAATTCTATTTCATTTTCAATATTATCGAATTTGTCATAGATTTCGTTCGCGGCTTGTACGCGTAAATTTAATTCAGCTACTTGTAAGGGGGTTAAGTTAGCTCCCGCGAATGAATCTACATGATTTTTGAATTGGGTTAAACGACCCTTGATATTACCCCTACGTTTTTTTAATTCGGAAAGGACTTCATCTACAGCTTTCACCGACATTTTGGCGAACTGAATGAGTGTTGTGTGGTAGTGTGGGATTGACTCACCGCATGCAAGAATCACCGGGAACACGTGGCTGGCACTCGCGTCTGTAACGTATAAAACACAGCTTTAACACAAATCGAAACAATATTAACGGATGGGACGGGAACGGAGACCTGACCGCCGTTTCTTACGTGTACGCCTTCCGTCTCGAGATTTTTCCGATAAACCTCGTAAAATGGCTGCCGTTTGTCTGGGATCGCCGCTGCTCTCGGTCAGCGTCGTGTCTTCAGCACCCGGCTCCTGGTCCAATTGAAGCTCCAAATTGTCGCCACGTGGTTGGCGTGGAGTCTTCTTCCGGCTGGTCCAAGATTTTACGGCTCGCAGGATCAAAATATGGCTCGAATGACCAAAATATGTGCAGGATGAGGTTCTGTTCCCGTGGGTTATTGTTTTGAATGAAGCGACTTGCGTGGTTACATTACTTGTATTGAAAATAATTTGGTATTACAGTAGTTTTTGGTTTCCGCTATGAGTAGGTGGTCGAGAAGGTAAAAAGGAATGATTTTATACAATGCAAGCCTTTTATAGGCGCCCTGAATGAAGTTGTGAACGTATGGAGTGAGCAGGAGACCGGAGGAGTGGCAGAGCTCGCAGCGATGTGTCCTCTCGGTGACAGATGCCGCTGATGGCGCAGTGGCGCACCGCGTAACGCTCCCTGGCGCTAGATGGCGCCAGCGTGGGCGTGAACACAGGGTGTAGACGGACTCTTTATAAAGCCGTCAACCAAGCATTTTGTACATCAAACTTAGCTCAAACTATAAACTAAACTAAACTCTACGCAAAAATTATTACGACTTTTTTTCAGGGTGCAAAATTATGTTTACGGTAAAACTCAGTGTAACGAACAGAAAATATTGTGCTAATGGATGCATTTAATAGTAAACGGGTTATTGAGGTATGTAAAGTGAAGTTTTGACCTTAGAAACTAGTATTTGAAGAAAAAAATATTAAAAAGTAAGAACTTTAATCTCCGATATCTTGGTTCCCAGATATGGTCCAAAACAAAAAAAAATATCTCAATGACGGAGAGAATTTGGATTCGATAAGGGTTACACCCTAAATGAAAATGTTCAACTATGGGAATTATAAAATAGACAACTTATTAAAACAAAACTAAACAATTAATAGTTCTAATGTCTACTAACTAGTACTCACACATGAAAAGCCGAAGCCTCCTGCCCAATTACTAGCACAGTTCACTTTGAGTTGATAGCTGACGTAAGGCCCATTATATTGTTTGTACAGGACACGTAACACGGCAAAGAGGTTTATCCGAAATCATATTAGTTAAACAACGTTATATACGAAACATGGTATTTTGATTTTGAGATGGCTCTTGAAGTTAATGTCGTAATCGTGATGAAAGAGTGTCGTGAAGCGACAGATATGAAGAAAAAAATAGAATAAATAAAAAAAAGGATAAACGTAATACAATTTATTTTAATAATAAAATCTGAAAGTAACAAAATGAAGATGATAGTGAAGATGAGGATGGAGTGAAGGGATGATCACGGGATGAAGACGAGCAGGAGAGGGTCGCAGGAGAGGGTCGACGGCAGTCCGGGGCGAGTCAGCCAAAAAAAGTCCAACCGCTGACTCCAGCCCCGGATGAAGGTTGACAGCAGTAGGCTGGCTTCACAGCACAGGACTTCAGCCCCGGATGAAGGTTGACAGCAGTAGGCTGGCTTCGCAGCACAGGACTCCAGCCCCGGATGAAGGTTGACAGCAGTAGGCAGGCTTCGCAGCACAGGACTCCAGCCCCGGATGAAGGTTGACAGCAGTAGGCAGCAGTCCTCCTCTGAAGCCCAGTGCAGAGGCAGGTTTTAGTTGAGGTGACTGGTGGAGAAGTCAAGAGGTTTGAGGTCTTTTCTTGAGTCCCGGAGCAGTCGGCCCCGGGACAAGGCCTATATAATTTTCTTCGCTCGAAAGCTAGCGATGAAATGAATGAATGTCTAGAGCGGCCCTGTCTTATATAGCCGATTTCGAAATCAAAAGTGGAATTTGCAAAATGTTTGAAAATTAGACGAAAAGAGTGTGTAAAGTAGAAGGCCAGAACGATTATCTGGCTTTTAAGACAAAAACGGTGGATGGCCACAAAGAAAACCACGAACGATTAAAAGGTAACTATGACGACCAGATTATTGACAATAAAATGTCAAAGAATTAATAAACACAAAGTTAGCAAAAACATGAAGAAATACGATGGAATTAAAGGTTCTGGTGCGTGGATAGTGTAGTAAATAATGTTGCGCATCATCTGTGAGCAATTTGTGAGTATAGTGTAGTATGAAAATGAAAATGATAAACTCGTAATTGTTACAGTAAAACGATATCTACAATGAAACTAAATGAAAGGATGGCAATAAAAGAGCAACGTGAAACAATAAAGCTTAAACTAATAATGGATGTGATGAAGATTTGACCTAAAATTGATGTACAGACAAAATGTCAACCATTGAGGACGTTCAGTCGGTTAGTACGTAATAATATTACTACATTTCCCCGACAACCCCAGAAAATTTTCGACTCAGAGAAAATTTTATGTTTAAAGTTCGAGAGAAATCCTTGAAACATTACTTCGTCCAAACAGAAATCATCTAACAGACATTCATTCTTCCTCAGGTATACTATCATCTACATAATGGTAAGGGTGGAGTTCACAGTCAATGACTACCACTCTAGAAGTATGTTCCTAAATATGACCTAAGGCTTATTTAGGGAGTAATCAACCGCTCCATGGGTGGAAAATATATTGACCTAAGGCTTATTTAGGGAGTAATCAACCGCTCCCTGGGTGAAAAATATATTGACCTAAGGCTTATTTTACGAGTAGTCAGCCGCTCGAAGAAAACCCTATAAAGGAATAATTATATAATTATTAAGATGACTATTTAGTTTAGTCTAAGATAGATTCGAGCGGTAGGGCTCTAAAGTAAAGGTATCTGAACTAGTGATCTTCTGACCTCATTTGTAGAAGTGAAGAATAAGAGCAGTAAGCTCTAAATCACAAAATAAAGACAAGTTAAAAGTAACGCCGCATAGGACGTTGAATAGTGAGTTTAAAAACTCGTATTCAAAACAAAAATAAAGATTAATTTTAAGCGATTGATAAATGAGCTAATGAGAGATTAACTATCTAAATAAGATGATTCGATGAAGACGAGGTTTAGATTTTAATGTCTTTGATGTGCCATTTATTTTTCGTTCCATTAGTATCTTCTAATATGTATACTAAGGGCGAGAGTTTCTTAAAGACTTTGCATCTTAGAAATTTAGGGGCCAGTTTTGCGCTGAAGTACGAACCCGCGTTGCTTTGTACGTAATTCTTACGCCAAACTGTATCACCGACATTAAATTCTTTAAATGACCGACGTAGGTCATAGCGAGCGCTATTCTTAGCGTGTGCTATGTATAAATTAGTTTGAACCTTATCAAAAATTGACGAGAGGAAACCAATATTTGTAGCGTAGACATCGCGAGGTAGAAAAACAACTTCCTCAAGATTTTGAGTTGGAGTGTAGAATGAACCACAAGGAACTGTTTCTCGACCAAATACTAAAAAGTTTGGAGAAAAACCAGTTATAGCATTAACACAACTGTTTATCGCGTGTTGAATTTTTGGGAGATAAATATCCCAGGTTCGATGATCATCACCTACCAAAGTAGCTAGAGCCGTGATGATGGTCCTATTATACCTTTCTGTAGGATTGACTTGGGGACAGTAAAATGGAGAGTAGAATATAAAAGGGACTTTATATTTATTAAGAAATGTAGTAAATTCACGGGATTGAAATTGGGGACCGTTATCCATGATAATGGTTTGTGGAACACCATGGATGAGAAATACGGAATTCTCTAAAATATTAATTATGTTAGACGCAGTAGCACGTTTTAAGGGAAAGATAAAAGTATATTTAGTAAAGGTACAATTAATAACTAAAATATGTTGATTACGTCTTCTGGTCATGGGAAAAGGACCCATAAGATCAAGCGATATAGATTGAAAAGGTCTCGAGCAAATTTTTGGTTTACCCATAGGGCCATAAGGAGAATGATTTGGATGTTTATAAGCAAGACAAATGTCGCAAGTAGAGATAAATTTAGCGATATCTTTAAACATGCCAGACCAGTAATATCGTAACGAAAGCTTCTTGTAGGTTTTGAAAATTCCGAGATGAGGTTCTTGAGAAGGACTGTGATTCCTTTCGATAATAGCCTGTCTTTCATGTGGAAGTGGAACTTCTTTCCAAGTGAAGTCATCGTTCAGAGCATGAGGAGAGTGAATGCAACGATAGAGCTTGTTTTCTTTAACCGTATAGTTTGGATAAGAATCAGGATTGTTCTGACAGCCAAGTAAAATCTTGTTGTAGTGTTCCAAGTCACGATTAGGAACTGATTCGTCCGTTAAAATAGGATTTACACCTTGACGTTGAGAATCTTCAGAGTCATGAGTTTTTGATCTGGATAGTAGGTCAGGGACAACATTATCTTTACCCTTTTTATGTTTTAGAATGAAGTTGAAGCAAGATAGGCGTAGCGTCCAACGAGCCAGTCTTCCTGAAGGATTGGATAAGTTCTGGAACCATTTAAGAGCAGCGTGATCTGTGTAAATTGTAAATTGTTTACCATTATCTAGGTAACAACGCCAGTGTTCTAGAGCAGTTATTACGGCTAGAGTTTCTCTTTCTGTTGTAGAATAGTTCTGCTGGTTTTTATTAAGAGCTTTACTCATGTAAGCAATAACAACTTCCTTGTCGTTTTGATGTTGTGTAAGCATTGCTCCTATGCCAAAATTTGATGCATCGCAATGTACAGAGAATGGGAGGTTGAAGTCTGGGCAAGCGAGAACAGGAGTAGTAACCAAAGCTTCTTTAAGTTTCACGAATGCCGATTCTGCTTCGGGGTTCCAAACGAATTTAGGGGCAATCTTCCCAGAGCAAGTTAGCCTGTTAAGTGGAGAAGCAATTGTGCTGAAGTTTGCAATGAATCTTCGGAACCAGCTGCAAGTACCGATGAATCTACGTACTTCTTTTCTAGAGGATGGTGTAGGATATTCCAAAATGGCTCGAATTTTGTCAGGATCAGCTCTCAGGCCATATTCACCTACAACAAAACCGAGGTACTTGAGTTCTTTCCTGAAGAATTGACTTTTTTCAAAATTTATAGTTAAATTGGCAAAAGAGAGTTTTTCATGAACTTTTAAGAGAAGAGAAATATGTTCTTCGAAGGTATCGCTTATAATTACGATATCGTCGAGATAACAGAATACTTTGTTGTCAAAATCTGGAGTAAACAGCATATCCATTAGTCTCTGTTGAGTAGCAGGAGAGTTAGTTAAGCCGAAGGGCATTACTTTAAATCTGTACATGCCTCTTCCGGGTACATAAAAGGCAGTCTTGTCTTTGTCCGCAGGGTTGAGAGAAATTTCCCAGAAGGCCTTCGCAATGTCGATACTTGAGAGATATTTGGCGTTTTTAAGATTGTCAAGAATCTCACTTATAAGTGGGAGGCTGTAGGCATCACGACGAGTGATTGAGTTAAGTTTCCTGCTGTCGACGCAGAAACGCCATTCTCCATTCTTCTTCGGAGTTATAAGCACCGGAGATAGCCATGGACTTTCGCATTGTTCAATGACATTCCATTTCAACATTTTATCCACTTCGTTGATTAAAGCTTTTTGTTTTTCAGGGGACAATCGATAACATCTTTGCTTGATGGGGAGAGAATCACCTGTGTCGATCTTGTGTGTAATTAAATGAGTACGTCCCAAAATGCCTTTTTCTTCAAATGAGATACTCTTGAAGCGTTGGATAATGTTATCTGCAATATCCTTCTGATTTGTACTAAGATGTTCATAAGGTAGTATCTTTTTCTCCGCATCTTGAATAGATGAACATTTAAGGTTCGACTGACAAACAGAAGATAAAATAGTAGGAAGAAGATTAAATTTTTTCCAGAAATCAATACCAAGAATAAGAGAGGGGAATAATTCTGGAAAAACATAAGCTTTAATTAAATGAGTCTGGTCATTAAAGAAAATAGGTAATTCAAAATATCCTAAAGATTTAATTTTTTGGTTACTAGCAGTTGAGACAGTAATTAAGTCTGACTTGAAAAGCTTGAAACCTAATTTAAGAATTTCCAGGTGAGAATTGTTGCCAAGTATGGTAACAGAACTACCTGAATCAAGTAAGGCAGAAATGTTTAAGTTAATAATTCGCACGTTAATGAAAGGGCGTTTGGAATCATTGTCATTAGAGTAAAGGGTTGAAGAAATTTTGTAGTAAGAAAAGAAATTTTTAAGAGTTTTGATCCAATTATTCCAATCATTAACGTCGAAATTTTCACTTTTCAAGTCAGTTGTTAGTTTTTTGAGCTAGTACCAGGCTTAGGATTGCATTTAGGGCAATCAGCAGTTTTAAAGTCCTTCAAACCACATTTGAAGCAAATAATGAAGTGAGGTTTCTTACAAGTGTTTAAGGTGTGTCCATGCACACGACAACGAACGCAAAAGCTACTCTGTTGAGGAGGATCAGATCGAGTCAGAGTGTTAATTTGTTTTGGTTTTTGGAGGTACTGAGGAGGAGGTTTCTGAAAATTTACAGAGGAAGAATTAGTAACTGGTATACGAGGTTTGTAGCTAAATTCAGCTGTTAAAGTATTTTGTTGCAAAGATGGTTCTTTAAAGTTTTTATCTTTGTCCAAGAATTTTTCGTAAATCTGGCAAACAGCTAAGAGAGAGTCAATAGTAGTACAATCTCTTAATGCCACAAAAACTGAATAGCACGGTCTGATATTCCTCAGTAAAATCTCTAATTGTTCTGACTCAGACAATTTTTTAGTCAAGCGTGAAAACATTCCGGACATAATTGAAATGTAGACCGATATAGTTTCGTCCAGACCTTGAGTTCGCTTTCTGATGTCTTCTAGTAATTTGTAATCGTAATCGAAAACACCAAAATCTTTTATAAGAAGCTCAGAAGTTTCATGCCAGGTCAGATTTGGATTACAATTAATCTGAAATCTAAACCAGTGTAAAGCATTGTCTGTAAAAATTTCGTACGCTTGATTAATCAAAAGTTTTTTGTCAAAGCTACGTGAAATGCAATATTCTTCTAGTTTTTGAAGGAACGACCTAGGACATGACTTTCCATTATAAGTGTATCTTTTTAAATCTTTAAAAATATGAGGCTTCACTTGTTGAGGAGGAACTGTAGAGTTAATTTGTTGAAGGAGGGCCTCAAGAATGGTCTGTGACGGAGGGATATTTGAAGGAGGAGTTCCCGAGTTGTCATGAGAGGTAGGTAAATCGTAGAGAGGAGGGGAAGTATTTTCCGCTGGAAGAAAAGTGAATGGTTCAAATTTGTTGTTGAGGCTATCAAATTTGGACCGTAAAGCGTCAAACTCAATTTTCTGTTCAGAGTTCAGTACGTCAACGTCTATACGCTCGAGTCTAAAAAATAAATGATTAAGATAAGTTTCTATAAGACGAGTGTATTTGGAATCACCGTGTAGAAGTTTATCTACTTTTAAGTCTAAGTAATTAATAGTGGTATTAATTTGAGGGAGCTCTTCCTCAATTGGAATTGGTGAGATTAAAATTTCCTCCGAGGAGGTAATAGAAGAAAGTCGAAGAATTTGCTTTCTTAACCGTACGACAGTGTCTACTGGTTCCTCAAGTCTGATCTTAATTTCGTATTCGAGTTCAGGTTTATTAAGAAATTCAAACTTAATTGTTCTATACATATTGGTAAAATAAAGATAAGTTTCAAAGAAAATACCTTGTTTCCTTCTAGAAGAAAAAAAATTAGAAGTATTAAGTTAGTAAAAGATTAAAGAAAAATTATTTTCCTTCCAAAAGAAAAAATAGTTACAATGATAGCTATATGAAAATGTTTAATGATGTCTGTAGTATGACAATGAACTAATGATCTAAAGTGAAGTTGCCAAGAGAGACTGCCAAAAAGGTTTATATTAAATCAGAGGAAAATTGTAGTTAAGGTGAAACAGAACAATTTTTATAAACCAAGTCTGTATAAAGGTTTTAAGGTTTAGTGAAGAGTAATGACCTCTTTAGTTTATATAATGAGTCACACTATGTAAAGGTAAGATACCACAATCTTAAAAGTATTACGTGTATGACCACCAGAAATAATGTTTTTAAAATGGGTACTTATTTTCCCTCTGATTTATGGACACTAGACAAAGTGTTTACTTTAGAATTTTGTGATGATGGAAATGTGTAGTGTTATGTAGAAGTGTAGAACCTGAAGACAATTGGGCGCCAAACTGTCGTGAAGCGACAGATATGAAGAAAAAAATAGAATAAATAAAAAAAAGGATAAACGTAATACAATTTATTTTAATAATAAAATCTGAACTGAAGGACTGGAACGCGCCCCGAAACCACTAAGTTGTGCCCATAATAATCTCAACTCGTAAAATTAATTATCAGCTATAGAAACTATTTTTTTTACATTGAACTTAAGTGTAGTGAACTGTTTATCGGCCAATAATTGTTTGCAGAGCTATTCTAGCAAAAATAAACAAAAATAAAACAATCGAAAAAGTGCCGGTCATAGTGACTAATTCGCGTGTGCACGGAATCCTCACGGTTGTGCGAACTGTTGAACGGTGAAAGTCCTGTGTACGCATAAGTGTGGTCGGTGACAGTGCTACCAACTCTCCGTCGACGCAGAAGCGTTCCAGCGTTGAATGAGCGTTGAATAAGTATATCAAGTTGCATTGTGAGTACAACCACGATATCAGTGTATCATAAGATTTTAAATAACACGGCAACATTGACCCTAAACAAGGAGAAAAATGACTTCACCCAACGACAACATCACCTATCGCAAACTATTCAGGTCAAGTTCGCTAACTAACATATCCAACACAACTAATAGTAGCGAGAAAGCCATATTTGATACTACAATGATGAGTATTCCAGATAGCCCACATGATAACAGCGACATAAGTGATCTACATGACCAAATAAAAAAACTCACGATGCAATTGTCGAGCGCTCATAGTGAAATTGAAAATTTAAACATTGAAAACTTCCGTTTAAAATCTGACCTTCAAAAAATCATTAAAACTTCTAATACATACAAGAAAATATGTTCATCACCATGCAGGAAAACCATATCGCCAATGCATAATAATAAAACTCCAAACAAAAATAATGAACGAAGCTGGCAAAACACTAACGAGATAATTATAAATGAACCTCGTATCACTGGTTCAGGAAACATGCCAACCATGCACAATAAAGAGACACAAACAACGTCTACACCAAGCAAACAAAAAGATGTGCCTACTATTTCGTCTTTTAACAAAAAAACGCCTAATAAAGAGCCTGATAACGAAGTTACGAAGCCGAGGCAAAAAAATAAATTGTGTTTTATAAGCAGCAGCACAACTAGGGGGTCCCTATCCACAATTCAGGACGTTTACTCGAACCACTCCCACTACTGCCACTACATCAGGACTAACAGCAGCGCAAAAGACCTTGTAACCGATATTGATCTTAAGCTAAAAGACTTCACTCAAAATGATTACTGCATACTCTTCATCGGGGAACATGACATAAAAGAGGAGGGAGACTACATCAACATAATACAGAAAATAAGAGAATCCCTACAAAAAGTAAATCATACCAATATAATTATCTGTGCAGCCACATATGTAGCAGGTGCTCCAATATATAATTTTAAAGTAGAAATGTTTAATAATCTCCTATACTTAGATATACATAATAATAAATACGCATACTTCTTCGATAGTAACCATGATTTATCGCTTGAGATGTTCTCCTACAGAACTGGTAAAATAACGAAGTACGGTATGAGAAACATACACGACCGAATTATAAAAAATATACTGTACGACCTAGATTTATTTGATAAAGCAGACCACGAGACAATAAATAGTACACTTGAAGACACCGGTTTCAATAACCATGATCTTTTTCGTGTTTAATCACATATTTGTAATGCACCAAAATATCAATGGTCTAATAAATAAATCGGATATATTAGGTATACATCTAAATGAACTCTCAGAAGAAGGTAAGTCCATAGATATCCTCTGTATAACTGAACATAACATGAAAAAAGGTGACCATCAACATCTACATATCACTAACTATTCACTTGCAACATGCTACACTAGACATGATAGAAACGGTGGTTCGTGCATTCTTGTCAAAAACACACACAAATTTGAAGTCATAAATGTCAAAAAATGGGCCATACCACATCAAATAGAATGTTGTGCGATAAAACTTTCTTCTCACGCTATCATAATTATTTGTATATACAGACCACCAAATAATAACAAAGATAAAATATCGTCATTTTTTGATAATCTGGACATGATGTTAAAAGAAATTGGTATACAAAATAATAATAAGGTCATACTGTGTGGAGATTTTAATATTGATATTTGCAAAAACAGCAAAACCTCTACCACTTTTCAAAACATACTGCGCAGCTATAATCTAATTTTGGGTATTCGAACACCGACACGTCTTCGCAGTGGGACCTGCATAGACAATATTGTTCACAATATAAGAGGCAGCAGGTGTGAGGTTAAAGAATTGGCATTGTCTGACCATACAGCGCAATTGCTAAAATGTCGAGTCAAAAAAACCTGCACATTATCTCATTGGTATATAAATAAACGTGATTATAGTGACGAAAATATCAAAAAATTTAGAGAATGCCTTCAAAATTTAACGTTTCGTGATGTCTTTATGTGCTCCGATCCCAATAATGCATTTAATGAGTTCCATGACCTATATAAATTGTTCTATGACCTATGTTTTCCAATTTATAAAATAAAAGTCTCGCTAATTAAAAGACCCAAGTGGATAACAACGGGACTAAAAAAATGTTCCAAACGGAAAAGGGACATGTTATGGGAATATCGAAAATCTCCAAACCCCGAAAATAAAAATAAACTTAGAACCTACACTAACAGATTAAAACACATAATCAAACAAACACAAAAAGCACAAAACAGTCATTTTATAGATACTTCTGAAAACAAGTGCAAAGCTACGTGGAGCATAATCAATAAACAGAAAATAAATAACCCAAAAGAAGGAATCAGTAGCATTATTATAGACAGTAAAGTAATAAATAGTCCAGAACAAATAGTGGAATCATTTAATGAATATTTTATTAATCTAATTCAATCTCATAATGACATTAACTATAATAATACACTGACATCTAATGCAAATCCCAATTCAATGTTCATGACACCAACGATACCCTCTGACATTATTAAAATAATTCAATCTTTGAAGAATACAAACAGCGCTGGATATGACGACATAACCACTAAAGTGATTAAAGCTACTTCTACCATTATTGCACCAGTACTCAGTCACATAATCAATAATTGCATTGAGAAAGGCGTATTCCCAGAAAGGCTGAAAATTTCGGTAATAAAACCCATGTTTAAAAAGGGTGACAGGCAAGATCCAAGCAACTACAGACCTATTGCACTTATTCCAATCTTCTCCAAAATATTCGAAAAAATAATGCATAAAAGTATATATTCCTTTCTAGAAACCAACAAAATTCTAATCAGTGAACAATACGGCTTCAGGAAAAATAAAAGTATTAACTCCGCAATATATGCGCTTGTAGAACACGTTCTGACTAATATGGACAAAAGAACTCCTGTAGTCGCATTGTTCATGGATATGTCAAAGGCCTTTGACCACGTTAGTCATAAAATACTCATAAACAAATTGGAAAAATGTGGCATCAGAGGCAATATCCTTGAATTCATTAAATCGTACCTTACGAATCGGCAACAATTTACATGCATCCATAAAATCAACCCTTCTACAAAAACAGAAGTTCTATATACTTCCGAACGCCGCGAATGTTTATTCGGGGTACCGCAGGGCGGTGTCCTTGCACCATTATTTTTTATCGTATACATTAATGACATGCCTAAAATTATTAATAATCCTATGATTTTATTCGCGGACGATAGTACAATATTATTTAAAAGTCAAAATGGTGAGACATTTGAAAAAGAGATAAACGACAATGTTAATGACATAATAACCTGGCTAATCGAAAATAACCTAAAAATAAACCTAGAAAAAACAAACTACATCTCATTTGAACAAAGAACAAACCATAAAAAACTAGACATTCGATATGGTGACAAAAGTATACGCGAGACGGATCATACTAAATTCTTAGGCATCTGGATCGATAAAAACATGAATTGGAAAATACATATTGAAAACGTATGCAAAAAACTTAGCCAATGTTCCTATGCCCTCTATAACCTAAAAAAAGTCTCAAACCAGGCAACGCTATTGATGGCGTACCACGGATATGTTTCATCAACATTACGCTATGGACTTATTTTTTGGGGGAATTCACCAGACAGAGAAATGGCGTTTAAAGCACAAAAGAAATGCATAAGGGCAATATGTGGCATACAAAGCACGGACAGTTGTAAGCCACATTTCCAAAAACTCAAATTACTTACACTTCCATGTCTTTATATATATGAAGTAGCCAACTTTGTCAAAGCAAACCTACATCTATATAACCACCCAAAGAGCATACGCTACAAAAATACAATATGCACAACACAGCACAAAAAAGCCGTTTTCGGTAAAAATCTTTTAGGTATGGCACCCAAAATCTATAATAAATTACCCAAGCAAATCATGGACATTACCAACACAGATCTGTTCAAAAAATGTTTACAGGAATTCCTAGTTGCAAAATGTTACTATACAATTAACGATTATCTAAATGAAAGATACTAGACCTGCTAAATCCGATTTATTATATTACTAGCAACAAATTGACTTTGCATTAAATTATATTATTAAAATTATATTGTAATACCCGCATATTATATGACATGTAATCATTTTATCATTTTACTTTTTTATCAATTTTGTATCAAATTATATTATTAAAATTAAATTGTAATACCCGCATATTATATGACATGTAATCATTTTATCATTATACTTTTTTATCAAATTATATTATTAAAGTTAAATTGTAATACCCGCATCTTATAAGACATGTAATCATTTTATAATTTTTCTTTTTTATCAATTTTATATGTAAGTACATGGATTATTCCAACATTGACATCTCTTCGCTAGTAAATTTAATTTGCCTATAAACTGATAATTGATTAGTATGTATGGATTTATATTTGTACGCCTCAACGCAAGACGTAGATGGACTCGTAATATTATTATATTTATTTGTAACACCTTGTACAACCTATGTCTACAAATAAAGATTTCATTTTCATTTTCATTTTCATTTTCATTTTCATTTTCATTTTCATTTTCATTTTCATTGAAAGTAACAAAATGAAGATGATAGTGAAGATGAGGATGGAGTGAAGGGATGATCACGGGATGAAGACGAGCAGGAGAGGGTCGCAGGAGAGGGTCGACGGCAGTCCGGGGCGAGTCAGCCAAAAAAAGTCCAACCGCTGACTCCAGCCCCGGATGAAGGTTGACAGCAGTAGGCTGGCTTCACAGCACAGGACTTCAGCCCCGGATGAAGGTTGACAGCAGTAGGCTGGCTTCGCAGCACAGGACTCCAGCCCCGGATGAAGGTTGACAGCAGTAGGCAGGCTTCGCAGCACAGGACTCCAGCCCCGGATGAAGGTTGACAGCAGTAGGCAGCAGTCCTCCTCTGAAGCCCAGTGCAGAGGCAGGTTTTAGTTGAGGTGACTGGTGGAGAAGTCAAGAGGTTTGAGGTCTTTTCTTGAGTCCCGGAGCAGTCGGCCCCGGGACAAGGCCTATATAATTTTCTTCGCTCGAAAGCTAGCGATGAAATGAATGAATGTCTAGAGCGGCCCTGTCTTATATAGCCGATTTCGAAATCAAAAGTGGAATTTGCAAAATGTTTGAAAATTAGACGAAAAGAGTGTGTAAAGTAGAAGGCCAGAACGATTATCTGGCTTTTAAGACAAAAACGGTGGATGGCCACAAAGAAAACCACGAACGATTAAAAGGTAACTATGACGACCAGATTATTGACAATAAAATGTCAAAGAATTAATAAACACAAAGTTAGCAAAAACATGAAGAAATACGATGGAATTAAAGGTTCTGGTGCGTGGATAGTGTAGTAAATAATGTTGCGCATCATCTGTGAGCAATTTGTGAGTATAGTGTAGTATGAAAATGAAAATGATAAACTCGTAATTGTTACAGTAAAACGATATCTACAATGAAACTAAATGAAAGGATGGCAATAAAAGAGCAACGTGAAACAATAAAGCTTAAACTAATAATGGATGTGATGAAGATTTGACCTAAAATTGATGTACAGACAAAATGTCAACCATTGAGGACGTTCAGTCGGTTAGTACGTAATAATATTACTACAAGAGACTGGGAGTTTGTTGCCTTTTTAATGTCGTCTTAAGAGTTTGGTTGTACTTGGAAAAACATGTAAAGAAAAAATAATAGCTAAGATGTAAGAGTTGCTTAACACACAAAGATAGCGGCTTGAGCTTTTTTTCCGTGGGTTAGGCTAAAACTATATTACACTACTTATAAGAGTCATATTATATCGAGATACACGCGCCTAAAAAAGATGTTAGCATAACGAAGGGGGTCCGCAAGGGTCAAAGCCTGCCGGGGCTGCGGGGCTGTTCGAAAGAGATACCGTGGCCCGGGAACATAAAGGGCGAGGAAGGAACATGGATGGGTTTTAGTCAGTAAAAATCTGACACTCCCTCCCGCTCCGCCCAGAGTGGAAGAAGTTAGTTGATGATTTCCCAACCGAAAACAAAAATTGTTTAATATCTACTAATATAATAATTATCTAAGTACTTCAATTTCTATTTAACTAGATTGATTTTTTTTATCAATCTGTTTTCTTACAAAATATATGTAGAACGTGGAGCTCGTGGCTAAATAATAACACCCACACGGGTCGATCTTCAAGGTTAAGCTGTGCTTGCTGAGGTTGGTGCGTAGATGGGTGATTGGCGTAGTGATATCATTACATACCAAGTTTTCTCCGTTCCTCGAAAAGCACGTTCAGCAGTTGATCCCGGCTGTCGTTGATATACATGGAGTCCTGTTTAACTTCATCTCCTTTCTACTCTCGTATAAGATTTAAACAAGTGACCCCCAAAAATTTGTGACAAATTAAATTTAAAGCATTCTCTACCACACATAACAAAGACAAAAACTAGAAACAAAGCACTAATCGTTTGACGACCCAATGAAAATTCATTCCAATGAAACACATTGAAACGTAAAACTCATTCGAATTAAACCTTTGATGTCGGGGACGCATGAATATCTTCATGAAAATACCTACGGATTAGGATATATTGGAGATATTCGTCGAAAATTCACGTATATACATAGTATTGTTTACATTTACCTAGGGCACGTTCGAATGTAAACATTTAATATCGGTTGCAAGCGGTCCGTCGACCTATCGACGCAATGGGCCCTATGTCAACAGCCATGTTACGTGTCGCTTTTAACATATAGATCAATTTATTTATGACTGTATGTATATAGATAGGTATATAACTAGCCCGTGGGAGTTGTATTGTGGATTGTGATTTGAATTTTGGGTAAAGTATTTGCGACTCAGATAGGTCCTAAAAATATATTGGAAAATAACTGTACTTAAAAAAAAACGTTTCAGTGAGAATCAGTAAAAACTTTATCAGGTAACTAGAAAAATTGTCGTAGACATAGCATAATTTCATAAGAAACCTTTTATTCTCTCAAATAGTGAGTTTAATTTTGAAGGTTTTTCTTCGCACTGTATCAAACGGCTGTCCGGGATATTCTACTCGGCCTTCGCAGTCAACTGCTGGACCTAGGGCCCAATTTGGGCCACTAAACCCTGTCTTCACCTTCAGCATCCATTTTTGATAGAGCAACCTTTTTAGTATACTTTTTCACCTCCCTACATTTATTTTCTACATTAAATTAGTATTTATATACTTATATATAATTACTTCACACTATTTTATATGCTAAATTTAATTTATCTGGGTGTATATTCAGTTCGAAATATCTGAAAAAATATTCTTAGTCTTGAAAAATATCTCCAGAAAACGCCCAACCATAAAATAAATCATAAAATAATACAGTAGACCAGACAACTACAAAGTTAAACACTCACCTGGACGCGACGGTTGTTACCGAGACGTGAGCCGAATTCTTGCCCCTTATGATTAATGACGCCACTGACAGAGGACGCCCTTTAACTTCCAACTAACCTTTTATTTTATAGTCGCTAATAGTTTTAGATAGGGTTTTTGGAGGTATTTTAAATTAATTTACTTAATAATTTAGTTTATACACACTTAGTTGAGACTTACTTGTCGCCGGTGTTGAGTTTCATGAATGCACACGCCTTACTTTAGGTAATTTAAATCATCATCACTGCTCTCAAAATCTTGAAGGAAAAAACTGTGATAAAAGCTGAAAATCTAAAATTTGAAGACATAATTAATTTTATTAATTGTGATGTTCACCAACCCGCACTAACGGGTTCACGTGGTGTATGTGTATGTAGTATGACCTTACATGGAGGCTTGAGTCGACATAGGGTGATTATGCTAAGACTTTTCAGCAGCTTTTAAAACAGCTCAGAACATTAGCTACCTGACAACACCATGTTATTGTGTTTTCGTAAGAAAAACCCATTTCATTAGATCCCTGCAACAATTGGGCCATGAACTGGGTGGAGTTGCAGTTCCTATCACCTTTGCGTGCAATGTGTACATTGCGCCATTTTATTACCCCGTCGCGACATTCAGTGGACGAAAAACCGACAAAAGCTTTCATGCGTCGAAATGCGTTCGTGCTTCGTCATCAATATTCTCGTCCCAATCGCTCAAGTTTGCGTGATACTAAGAGGGATCATGTAAATAAATAAAATATCGCTGGACATTAATACACAGCGCCATCTAGTGCCACAATAAGCAAGGCTTGTGTCGTGGACATTAGATAATTGACATACTACATAATTACCTTTTTTGTTTGGAAAAACATACTTATCTACACTAATATTATAAAGAGGAAAACTTTGTTTGTTTGTTTGTTTGGTTGTAATGAATAGGCTTAAAAACTACTGGACCGTTTTTAAAAATTCTTTCACCATTCGAAAGCTACATTATCCACGAGTAACATAGGATATATTTTATCCCCGTACTCCCACGGGAACGGGAACTATGCGGGTGAAACCGCGGGACGTCCGCTAGTTATACATATAAACATCCATGACTTGGAAACAAATGTCCATGCTCATCACACAAACATTTGCTCCTACAACAAAACGTCACAGAAAAACTTTACGTCACAAAAAAAACTTCACAAAAAAAATGAAACAAGGTGGGTGACGCGGAAATGATATTTCAAGCTGACTTTGTTTATAGAAACGCCGATAGATAGCCACGAGCCTTATATTAACTGACAGTTATACGTAAGTAAGTTATAGAAAACGGCCGTTTATCGGCCCAAAACTGTGATACTAGTCGTATAATTATGTAGTAATTTCATGTAATTCTACTATAATTTCCTCCTACCAATTCCATTCCAAAATTGATTCAAATTTCACAGAGCTGAATCATACATAAACTCCCAATTCCATATGATAGGTAACATTTACAAACGTTCAAGTCAACTGAACGTTGTTCGATACAGCTTTGATGTATCAAAGTAAATTCTATTTCCGATACGGTACCGTTTCGGTTGCTGTTCCCGATAATTATTATGTTTTGTATTCGGTAACGCAGAGAGTATGAGTTGTGTATGTTGGGACTAAAATGTGACGGTATTCATTTGTGTCATGCATAGGAATGGTGCATTTTTCATTCTGAATAACCAATTCGAGCACGTATCCAAACTTTTGGTTCGGAGGGGACAAAGACTGAAACAACCATGTGAACTATTTAAAAAATCGCTGTAATCACTGTACTGTAATTTTTAAATAACTTGAAATACCCTAGTTTAGCCAAACCTTAAATTTTCGGTCCAATTTCGGTCGGAGGGGGGGATAAATCCCAGCTATTCCCCCTTCTGTATACGTTCCTATACCAACCAACCACCGATAGATAGGTAGGTTCATAATAGCATTCGAAATTCAGAAATAAAATATGATTTTGATGTTTCTGAGAAAGGACAACGGCGTCAAGCTCGACCGCGGCGAAGGTGGCGAGACGTTCTGATCATGTCTGTAGGACTAACATGGTCAGATTTCGCATAGGATAGAAAGATATAGAAGAAGAAAGGGGAGGTCTTTGCCAAGAACGGGACTAGATGTAAGACAGTGAAAAATTAAGATCTTTGTGTGTGTTGAAATTCATTCTATCCAAAGTTTAGGATTGGTCAATCCAGTACGGACTAACTGCGGACACCGGAACCTGGCTGATATTTTGAGTCGTGGCGTACGGTTTGAACGAAGATTGATACGGAATAAACTGATAACCATAAAATTTCAAACTCCGTGTTAAACAGAATTCATTGCATTTCCAAAACACAACACGAACCAATAAAAACATTCCCCGAGCAACAATAACGCAGAACCTGAAGATATTAACACTGGCAAAACATTGGCAAAAACGCCCATATCTCGCTCAAACACCAATATAGCATATTCTTTTGAGTGCAAAACTTGCGCAAACGTTTGCGTTAGGATTGGAACGTTTCAGGCGGTCTGAAATCCGTTCGTTTCATGCGAGATCACGCGCCGTTGCGTATCGCTCGCGGGTGTGAACTTTACAGGGTTGATACGAAGTTCCCAATTTCGTCGGTGTGGGAAAATGGTTCTAGGAAAGACTGAGGCGGGGTACATAATTTAGCTATGTCTATTTAGTTTCATCATCAGATGCTTAGTTATTCTGTTTTGATTATAATTTCCGTGGTAAAATTATGGGTAGGAAATTATTGAGGGGAACACCAACAAGGTCAGATAAGCAATCACTACAATGTTAAATACTGATCTTTAGACTGGACCGGTAAGACTGGAAGGTAAACTCGACATTGGAAAAGATTAGGCAGATGAAGATTGACTAAATTACCAAACTGTTGTTTAAATAATGGATAGTATGATTTCTGAATACGAAATCTGCCATAAGATGGGGTGTCCAAGAAATCGTTTAGTCGTATAACGTTATGACAAGTGCCTGTCATAAAGTCTTTAGAGAAGATACAGGCGGTAATATTTAAAAAAAAACAACCTTTCTTTACCGATTTTAAGTCCGTGACAACCCTAACCAACGAACAGTATTTTATAGGGCACACACTTTTACGTTAACGGTTTTTTGTTAGATGTTCGGTTTTGATACTCCCTTCTTTTTTTAAACTAGCAGCTTGTTTAAATTCGAAGAGAAAAACATTTTTCAATCCCGTACTTTTTTGGGTATTCTAAAAATAAAAAAAAGGTTTTTTATTTACATGAGATTCTTTACCCATCCATTTTCGGAAAATGTTTGAGTTCTTGTTTGGTTTCTCACAGCTTACATTTTCCTTGTTAAGAGTTGAAACATTTTATTGGAAGACTAGCCGACCCGCGCAACTTTGTCTGCGTCACATAAGAGAGAAAGAGAGAGAGATAGGGTTGGAGAGAGTGAGAGTCAACCTTAAAAATTAGACTACACACGTACTTTAGTTAGGATATAAGTTCTCATCAAGTTGCATGAAATGAGCCTAAACGGGGGGCTCCTATTTCGATCTGCATGGTTTAAAGGAACCTAATTAACCTAACGTCGGGGTGCCCCAAATCCCGATTATGGGGCAGAATCAAAATCAAAATCAAAATATTTTATTTCACATAGGCCTAGATGGGCACTTATAAAACGTCGAAAAAGGTGCACGGTTCGCGTTGGTCGATTCCATGGAGAAGAACCGGCAAGAAACTCCATGGTTACTCTTTTCAAATCATTTGGTATTACAATATTTTTATCAGAGATACTGCCGTCGCATGCATTTCACAAGATTACGGTTTCACTTCGATTGATTATAATCTACCGAAAAATAATGCGTTCTATTGTAAGCAGTATGTTCGTTTGACAATCTTTCGAGAGTTTACAATCTCGTAAGATAGATTACAATCTGACGGGTTTTACAATTTTACGGTGACATATAGATAAATTAAACCGGGTATCGTAATTTGAATTGATTACTCGTATTTATGTCTTTTGTGACAAGCTCCTGAATTTCGACTAGGATTCAAAACTACACCTTTTGTAACTTCTATCTACCTTACATTCTCCTAAAGTCGATAATCATCAATAATCGCAACCAACATCTATATCCAAGATAAACTACACACGCATAAAACTAACATAATAAACAACATCAGTGTTACCAACCCAGTTCACTATGTACTCGACTTTGTAGCAGCGAAATCTGTAATTATCAACTATGTAATAACTTGTATGTGGTTTAAACTTCTCCATCTATACAAAACTTCGTCCTGGCATTACTTGTAGTTTAAATTTTGTAGTTATTCGTCACTGCCTGGTGTTATATTAGAATGTTGTTGAGTATAAACTTTAATTTGGTTAGCCGAAAACTTGAAGTTTGACGGGAAAGGTGCACGTAAAATAGTTTAGATATTTTCAGGGTTTAAAGATAAGATACTTAATAATAATAATGCTTAGCCTTTTACCAACTATGTTGGGGTCCGGATGCAGCTGAATGGCAGGATTTTTCATGGAGCAACTGCCTATCTGACCTCCACAACCCAATTAGTAGTGGGTAATACGAAACCCTTTCTTAAGACTTGTTGTCAGACTTTTTGGCCCACTGACTACCTGTAACGACTGTCAAAGATCTACAAATGACAGCCGGGACCAACAGATTAACGTGCTTTCCGAGGCACGGAGGAAACTCGGTTTGTCATTCGGTGTGTTACCCCCATCCACAGACTAATCTAGGCAAGCACGGCTTAACTTAAAAAATAACAAAAAATTGAAAAATAACTTTAGCTTCTGAAGTCGGTGACAAAAAAAATAAATCAATAAAGCAAAGGTTTTTTTTTGAAGTCGGTTTTATTTTTTGCAAAAAAGTTTTTCTTTTTCACTTTTTAGTGGTTCACATGTGCTTGGTACACATGGAAAGTGCAAACCGTTACAATTACAACAAGCCCAAACACGACTAGGATTCATTGTCTCATTATGGAGTTCCGTGACTCTTGGCTTCATCATCAGATCTGATAGTAGAATGGTTCTTATCAAACGCAAATGCTTCGCTTGTTGTAGAAAATACCAAAATCGCTGTACGTTATCCTATAAAATTTGAAGAGTTCCCTCGATTTCGCCAAGATCCCATCATCAGATCCCGACTTGGTGTCTGTGGGACCATTTGGAAAGTATACCCTTTCCAACAAAAAAGAATTTTTCAAATCGGATGGCAAACGACGGAGTTATGCCCGAACAAACATAAAAAAAAAAAAATAGAAACATCCGAATTGAGAACCTCCTCCTTTTTTAGAAGTCGGTTTAAAAATCGACCCGAGCGGCTGTTATTATTTAACCACGAGCTGTAGTATTCTTATTATAAGGTAAGATTTCAAAATGACTACTTTTTTGTTTGAGTGGTAGCAAGCGGTCCTGCTGAACGTGTTGTTAATTTTTTTCGGGCAGAAATTTTGCAGTAGCAGCTTGATGACTGAATTTGTGGTTTTAAGATAGGCTTGACAATATTACATTGGTCTTAGACGTTATTTGCGATATGTGAGCGTTCTAATAGCTACTCCTCTGCCTAACCCTCCAGCTATCGCTAGCTAACTGTTACGCAGTTTGGTGGGTATATAAAATGTTCAAAATGTTTCGTCCTGAATTAATTGTTTTTTATTAATGCATTTTCTATGTTATGTGTAGTTATGTTAAAAGTATGACGCGATTTAACCTACAAACAGAAATGCATTCATGATTCCAAAAAGCCATCGCCTATATGCCTCGAAAACTCCCACAAAGTACATAGGTATGTGACCACCGCTAAACCACACAATACTCCGCGTTCCATACAAACCAGAACATTCGTTTGTCACCGGCGAGCACTTCACACCGGCCATATTCTGACCAAAAACTTTTAACACCCGACCGAAAGTTTGATTAAACGTAACTATACTATAGTTGCAGTAGTTATTATACCCTTTTACAGCCTTTCACTTCATGATTTTGTACATAGAGTTTTACAACCATTTTTATTTTAGTGTTATGGCCGAAAGTATTACCCGTGCATTGACGAGTTTAGGGGTGTTACTCACTTGTCCGGGTCGATTAGGTTCGATTTGTTAAAAGACATTGCCGACCCGTAGCAATGACTAGGTACAGACGCTCTTAGCTTTCATTTAGGTCGTAATAGGATCATGAAACTTTTTCCACATTTACCATTTCTGAATCATGTTCGGGTTGGATTCGCAAATTTGAACTTAGCCGTAGGTAGTGTATTTCCTGAACTTACTCGTTTTTGTTTTGTTGAATTAGTTAATTAGATAGAGAATCCTAAAAAGGTATTAACTACTACATGCTATAACGATACTGGAGGCAGAGAACAGGATAGTGTCGCAATTTAGCAGAATATTCTGAATTAATTGATTGACATCAACCCAAATATTTGGGCTCAAGTTAGCCGCTGCACGACTCATCTTAGACACAATGCGAGAATGGAGCCCCAACACAGGATAGTCCTCAACTACTCTCCTGCCTGTCATACAAAATCTGAGTCATTGATTGAAGAAGAACACAATATTCCATTTTGCCCGACTATGCCGAATCTTACCGAGCCGAACATGATTGTGTAGCACCCTTTACATTGAAATCCCATATCAAGTGACCCCTATAATGGTCCCGCTTACGATGTCGTAAAAAGGTGATCGCTTCTCTCTTTTTTCAATATTTTCGGCTTACTGGCTTACTGCGAGCAATAAAGTTTGAGAAATTAATTATAATTTTGGATTTATTTTGTTTGGCCTATCCTGGGGTTATTATGGATGGGACACGTTTTTGGGAGTGATGACAAAAGAGCTTCCGCTCGTCTTATTTGTTTAATAATAACATAATATCTTCATCATCATCTGCCAATCCTTTTTCCGATTATGTTATGAGGATCAGGATGCAGTCGGGGTTGCGGGCCTGTTCGAAAGAGATACCGCGGCCCCGGAACATAAAGGGCGAGGAAGGAACATGGATGGGTTTTAGTCAGTAAGAGTCTGACACTCCCTCCCGCTCGCTAGGTAACATAGTAGCACATATGGTAGTACCACAATAAAAGTATAGTAACCCAGATTATTGTCCAAACTTCTTCAAAATCCATTCAGACGTTCGGTGTGAAAATCTAAAAGACAAAGAGAGAGAGTTCTTTCGTATTTATGGAATTCAACTATGGAAAAACTGAGTTTTTCAGCTAAATCCATCAATTCTTTTTCACAATTTCAGCCAAGAATAAAACACTAAATACAACATCTTCCAACTCAAAATCAATTTATCGCCCACTCAATACCAAGGATATTTTATTTCTGGATCTGTCGAAATCCATCAAAGGATGATAGAAACAAAATGCTTGGCAATATCTTGAGAGAACGGTCTCATTACACGTTTAGTGTTTGTCGAAACATTTCAATTTGACAAGGTTTGTTTTAGCCAGCAGTTTGCTTTGTTGTGGCCTGAAGGTTGGTGTTTATTTATTCGTGATATCTACTTCCTTATTTAGACTGAATC
Source organism: Xestia ashworthii (assembly GCA_950022955.1). Classification (NCBI taxonomy): domain Eukaryota; kingdom Metazoa; phylum Arthropoda; class Insecta; order Lepidoptera; family Noctuidae; genus Xestia; species Xestia ashworthii. Next base: position 21,870,133 of record OX465558.1, on the reverse strand, counting down.
TTCGTTTTCTAGCACTTTTCTAATTACTACAAGTTGCTACTAATTGCGTATATTTATTTGCGCTTTGCGAAGTAGAACAGCTGCGATGTACTCAGGACTCCGATTAGATTTGAATACTTGTCGAAAGACTTGTTAAATTTATAAAGGCATTATAATAGTCCCATAACGATGTCCAAAAAGAAGCCAAAATTAAAATAAATAACAATTTCTGAATCAAGAATAATCAATTCATTCCATTCTTCATGATTAAGATGGTAAGTAACCAACCAGTACCAGAAGCCAACTGCTGGTGTTAGGTCTTCCAAAAACGTTGCCAACTGGTTCTGTAGCTCCTGCATCCACCAACGCCGACTGGTCCTGTAGCTCCTGCATCCAGCACCATCCCGTAATCTTTAAAAGGTCCTCGATCCAATTTGAGGGCAACGGTTAATCACGGTATTTTAATTCGAACTTGAAGCCAAGTAAAAAAAAACTAATAATGCAGTCTATATTATCGTAATACCCCCACACTATCAACAATAAAAGCAGCGATACACATCGTTATCGCGTCTCTTATGGCCATAACATCGCTCGCTCACTCCGTTTATTTACTTAATATTTTCACGAAAGGGCTCACTTGGCTCTCGCATGGTAGATAATAAATAATGTGCCGTTTATACGTCTTGGCCACTTCCAGTTCAAGATTTAGTAGGTACAGTTAGGTGGTATTGTGTGGGAGAATAATTCAGGATAGTTAGTTGTGCGTAGAACTGGTGATAGACACGAAGGTACGATGAATTGTAGGTATTAATTTGTAAGTAACGAAAGCTGTAGGATCATATTTTTGACTCTTTCTTTTTTCTGTCCAATATTTTATGCCGGTGCGAAGGTGGTGTGACGATCTGATTTCAGAGCAAACATGGCCAGATATTGCACAGGAAATTGAGGTTTGGAGTTTGGAGGCGTTTTCCCAACAGTGGGACACTTTTTAAGTTACCTGGATATGGTATAATTAGCAGTTTTTGAGTTAAACTATAATATGTTTTAGACAGATTGACTTAAAAGTCATCATTATCATCAAAGACGTTCACTGCTGGACATAGGCCTCTCCCAAGTGTCACCACACTGACCGGTCCCGTGAGACTCGCATCCAGCTGATTCCTTGACTTTAAGTACTAGAGACGAATTATTAAGCTATTGCATAGCTTCTATCGCGGGCCTTCAGCGTGGAGACCGAATCCAGAAATTACGTAACGAAAATAACCTAACACCCCATGTCACCCCATGTCAGATAATGACAATGACAAGCTAGTTTTCTTTCGCTTGTTGCCGGCTCGAGGACCAAACGCAGACTGAATGTTCAGGCTCGGCTTCCCATCACGATGAAATTATGAATTTTATAATGATGGTTCTAGAACATAGAAGAATATCTACACTAATATTATAAAGAGGAAAACTTTGTTTGTTTGTTTGTTTGGTTGTAATGAATAGGCTTAAAAACTACTGGACCGTTTTTAAAAATTCTTTCACCATTCGAAAGCTACATTATCCACGAGTAACATAGGATATATTTTATCCCCGTACTCCCACGGGAACGGGAACTATGCGGGTGAAACCGCGGGACGTCCGCTAGTAGAAGAATAAAATGGTTACAAAGAAGGTCTAACATCAAATGTAGGTATACAACCTAGAACTCCTAGTTACGGCAATATATTAAAAAGAAATCTGTGTTAGGTTATTTTCGTTACGGAATTTTTGGATTGGGTCTCCACGCTCAAGGCCCGCGATAGAAGCTTTGCAATAGCTTAATAAATAATTATATTTGCATAAGTTGATAAAAAATGCTTTGATAAAAAATACTATGCAATAGCTTTACCGCGGCAGTTCCCGAGTGCCACACGTCTTTTTTTAGGGTTCCGTAGCCAAATGGCAAAAAACGGAACCCTTATAGTTTCGCCATGTCTGTCTGTCTGTCTGTCTGTCTGTCTGTCCGCGGATAATCTCAGTGACCGTTAGCACCAGAAAGCTGAAATTTGGTACCAATATGTATATCAATCATGCCGACAAAGTGCAAAAATAAAAATTTAAAAAAACATTTTTATTAGGGTACCTCCCCCAGACGTAAAGTGGGGAGCGATTTTTTTTTAATTTTGACCCTGACGTGTGATATATTGTTGGATAGGTATTTAAAAATGAATAGGGGTTTTCTAAAATCATTTTTTGATAATATTAATATTTTAGGAAATAATCGCTCCGAAAGTCAAAAACAATGTGTCCCCCCCCCTCTAACTTTTGAACCATAAGTTTAAAAAATATGAAAAAAATCACAGAAGTAGACCTTTATATGAACTTTCTAGGAAAATTATTTTCAACTTGATGAGTTGAATAGTTTTTGAGTTATATAGCACTTTTTCAAAAAAACGCAAATGATAACTTTGTTTTTCATACAAATACTATGAAAAACAAAGTTATTTTTGCTGACGAAAAATGTTGGTATTTTTAATGGTCTGGGAAGCTACGGAACCCTACAGTGAGCGTGGCCCGACACGCTCTTGGCCGGTTTTTTTTATAATTAATGGAGGTAAAGTATTGACTCCTATGGCTAGTCCTCTCCTGTTCCAACATTTATGATGAGGGACAGCTTGGACAAAAGCTTATTTTTTTTTCTATCCTTCAGTTCTTGGTATAAGCTGATACGGAAAACGAAGAAATTTCCCCCCTCAAAACACGCCCTGAATCGACCTTCACAAAAACCGCACAAAACCTAATCCACGGTCACCACGAAACAAATAAAACGCTAACGCTATAAAGATTTATCTGCGAAATTTCTCGCGGGGCGGTAGTCCTGTTGTAATTTGATTATAAATTCATTAACTCGCCGTGGGCCTGGGGGAATAATTTAGTGCAATCCACACGGCCGTACACCTCAGTTCTACCGGCTTTTTAACCGACTTTTAGATGTGGACTTGAATTATGGTTTACTCCTTTTGTTGGTGATATAATTGTAGAGCAGGTTCGTTGGAGAAATTTAAGGCGATTACACGAGCTAAACGCGAGTTTTATAATTACTAAAAGTATATGATTCACTGCTATAAACAAGACCAGAAAAATATATGATATTCTTCAGGATATATGCTAGCATGATACTGTTTTGAAAACATAATACAATTAATTTGGCTCGATAAAAAGAAATCACGAACTTACCTCTAAAAATATCTTTCAAACAATAAAAAACATACTAATATGCATGCGATCATTCTGATTTTTTGGCAAATAATTCTACAAGCAATATATTAGCATGATATTGTTTTAGTTTTTTAATCCAATCAATAGTTTTTTTGTAAATCGATCGAAACTACTCATTTCGCGCTATTTGGCCCGCAGCGGCTGACGTTACAACCACTTTGTAGTGCAAGCTGATTAGAACTTTATTCTAACAGCATTTCAAATGAAGTTTGAACCACCACAAATAGAGTTGCTAATTTAGCTCGTCTAAGCGCCTTAAGAGGTCTGTGGAGCATGCGAATTTCATACAAACGTAATAACAAAATAATTTGTAAATCAAACATATTCTTAAGGTAGTGTATATTTATTTTGATTGGATTACAGAATTTACAGGTTCCCAAATACATATTTTGAATGTACACTGATTTAAACAAGAGTCATAAGAAAAATAAATTTTCCATAGAAATTTTAAATTCCTCATATCTCGTCTTTATATCATTTTCCTTTCAAAATATTTATTTGGGAGCATAGATATTCTATAATACAGTCTAAATACGAGTATATACTCACTACCTTAAGAATATGTTTGATTTTCATATTATTTTGGTATTACGTTTGTATGAAAAACGCATGCTCCGCCGGCCCCTTTCTTTTTTTTTTTTTTTTTTTTTTTCTAGGATGGAAATCATCAAATGACTTCTCCCACTCTGGGCGGAGCGGGAGGGAGTGTCAGACTCTTACTGACTAAAACCCATCCATGTTCCTTCCTCGCCCTTTACGTTCCGGGGCCGCGGTATCTCTTTCGAACAGTCCCGCAACCCCGGATGCTCCGCCGGCCCCTTAAGAAGTGTTTTTCTTCTTTGGAAACTGAACGAATGTCAATTGTTTTATAACGTAACATCACGCCTGTTATCCCCGAGGGGTTAGGCAGAGGTGTACCTAATAGTACACGCACATTTAAATTGATACAAAATAAAGAAAATAAAGAAAGAAAAGGAAAAGTAGGTAAGGATGAATAGGATTTTAGGGTTTAGTATGTTTTTTTATTTGTTTCTTTTTGATAACAATTTTCCAAATACAAGTTAAATTAAATTTAAAAATACCCCCGACAGTTTCATTTGATACCCATATTGAGGGAGTTGTTGATTAAATATGTAATCTGTCATTTTGCGGTGGCAGCTATCTTGGACCGATTTTTATCAAACATAGCTAAGAATACTCCCGACTAATTCACTTTTCAAACAAAATAAAAATAAGTTCATCCGTTTGAGAGCTACGATGCCACAGACACACACACACACACACACACACAGACACGTCAAACTTATAACACCCCGTCGTTTTTGCGTCGGGGGTTAAAAATAGTATTTATTGGAGCAATGAGGGCCCTACAATATCGCCCCAGTTTACGCGTATAAAAAGTCTTAGAAAATTTTTAATCACCATTCCTCTCAAAACGGTCAAGGATTGTTATACTTGCCGTTAGCAGTAGTGTTTTTTTTTTCGTAAGTATAACAAAAAATGGATTAATTGTGCGGAGTACATTGGACCCATGGTGGAATGTGGTACACCGCCTCTTACAGAGAAGAGATCAATCTACCAGCAGAGGGAAAGCTATGAGCGAATCGTAAAGGGTGTAAGAAACCTATTCAGAAAGCCGAAAGGCACTTGCTCTCTCTGTCATTGCGATCACTTTTTTGTTCTACACCAAACCTAGATATTGAAAAGGGTTCAAAGTTGAAACTTTTTGTCACGTATTTTTTTTAAATACAAGTTATTATTGCAAGATTTTTACTTTAAATACCTCAACGACCAGTACTATTCAATCTATCCCTCAGCACAATGTTTTGAGTGCGTTACATTGAGTTCTACCACAAAACATGATTTTTCACCCGTTTCCCAGCAATATTTTTTGCATTAAGTTACTTAGGTTCAAAGTTGACGGCTTCGTGATGAGGTTCTTTACACCCTATATACACTATTTTTTTAATCAAACACCATTCACACAATACCAAACAATAGAATAAAAAAAACTTGTATTATTTTCAAAAGCAAGCTTCAGTAGGACTGAAAATATATAAAAAACGAAATGTGTCGATTGCACAACGAGCGCGAGAGAAACCGATCACGGATGTTTCACAACAGTACACAAATACAGCTCCCAACACAGAAGATAGAAAGTAAACTGAAAAATATTGCTGGATGTTACTTTGATAACAAGAAATTAAAATACTAAAGGAAACACATTTTATGAAACACACAAAAACAAACTTATTGTAACGGATAAAGTTTTTAAATCGGATGATTTGTAAAGCCGTATGTATATTAAGCAGTTATATACTTTTGACGGTTCTAAAAGAAAGAAAGAAGAAAGAAAAAGTCTATCAACCCCGCAAATCAGTCATCATATTCTTAAAGCCGACGAAAAGTAATTGCATATATGTTTATGGACCGTCGGAGCATACGCTTTCTCTCGCTACCGTCGAAGCGTATGCTCCGATGGCTCTGTATCGAAGAAAACAAAAAAGTGCTGCCTTACGAATCAATCAAATCCCATCGAATCGCACAACAGCTTTCAAAGCTAACTGACACCCAATCAGAGGCACGCTCAATCACACCACACATGTTTGCTTACCACGATGAACCATATCCAGCAATATTCAGGATCCACGTTCCTCAGTATCGACATTCAGCACTCGCCGCAGTGCAATCATCAAATATTTGCATTCCACTGAAAGAGTAATATGATTATTAATTTAACGTCGATTCATAGCGCGCCGGTTTGATTCCGTTCAATAAACGGCCGCCCCATTCGAGATATTCACTGTATGCAAAACCTGTGAATTTAGTTTGCGATTTCGAATGGAAAATATTTCGAATAATGTTTAGTTTTGTTTGTTTCTTGTTTTTTTTAGTAGGTCGGAATGTTTGGTGGTGAATATTGTTATGTTTTTTGTACTTTTTTGAAGAGCTTTACGGATTTGTTTATGGCAGTTACATCCCTATCTGTACAAAAAGTTATAGTTAGATAGAGACTGGTTTTCATTGGATGGTAGGTTACATGTTTGTCGTGAATAACACATTGAAGAATTTTTGGCTACCCAGAAGTAAACAGTCAGAAACTTAAAGTCTGACAACCAGTCCTTAACATGTTACAAAGTGTATAAAGGGTGTAAAACACCTCTGGACGAAACCGAAAGATACTAATTGTTCTCCCCGTCATTGCAATCAGTTTTTTGTTCTACATCATACCTGGGAACCTTCTAGTTACGGAGATATTGGGGGTCAAAGTTCCAACTTTTCGAACCGTTTTTTAAATCATACAAGTTTATATTGCACGATTTTTTCGGTTTCTTTAAACACCTCTACGACACCGGGTACTATTCAATCCATCCATCAGCACAATTTTTTAAGTGCGTTACATTGAGTTCTACCAAAAAAACATGATTTTTCACCCCAAAAAAAAGTAGTTTCCCAGCAATGGTTTTTGCGTTAAGTTACTTAGTTTGATGTACAGAATGCTTGATTGACGGCTTCGTGATGAAGTGGTTAACACCCTGTATAGCAACTGTTTCATGGAGGTCAGAGAGACAGTCGCGTCATTCGGATAAACTGGAAGTCGATCCCAACATAGGATAGATGATGAGATTTCATCAACTTGTCAAAAATTCAATCACATATACTCGTCCCTAGTAGCATTTTTTGTTGGCATTTAGTTGGGCCACATACCTCTGGTTAGTTGGCAAATTCATACAATTGGCGGGCAGTTTGCGGGTTGGGCCCAAAACTGATGGCCTACGTGGATTTGCCTACGAAGGCCCAACTTGCGATGGGGCCAACGTGGATTTGCCTACGAATGCCCAACTTGTGTGAATTCTGGAGGACGGCGCGAACGCAGTCCCCACTCCCAAAAATTAACTAACAACTTGATTAATTACCAAAAATTACACATCCGAGTTATCCACAATTCCACATTAGGGATAATCGCAAGGGTCAAGTCAACCAAACCGCAGTGCAATGGGAAGGCCTCGCCCTAGGGAACCGCCTATTAGATCACGGATTTTCCTATGCCACGTAATAAGTATGATTTCACTACAGTACCGCGCGAGGGTCGTTCGACGCCGGAGAATCTTAACACCGCGATTCAGAAACGTGACGTAATTGTACAGCGCCATCTAGTTTAAAGATACGAACTAAAACTTGCGGTACTTACGCGTCTACTTTCCCAGAATAACGGTACCTTTACTTAGATTGCACTCACAGTACAATGTTAACAAGTTAATATATCAAGTACTATTGACAAGATTGCACTTAGTGAGATATCTAAGTAAGATAAATTGAGAACAATCAGTTACGAGATACTGACGGATCATAGCAACAAGGGAATTAAGTCATCTTCTTTAGTGGTGTGATATATATTTACTAGACTATAACAAACAGGGTGGAATTTTACAATGCCACCTGGAGGGAAAGTACTCTAAATACTGGAGAACGCAGATTTTACTCAAAGGAGACATACCTTTATTTTTTAAAAGAAACAAATCTGCATTCAAAGATTTTCAAAAAATATTTTGCCACACTCGGGAATCGAACCCGGGATGGATCGACTAAAGTTCGAAAAAATAATATACCTTTTTGAGATCAATCGATAGGTTCAATCATACGGATCAAATCTCTCTAATAAACATGATACGATTTAAGTTCGACAATACAATAATTGTACCTATCGGGTATGGACCGGGTTTCTGCTATACATACCCAGTCTGCGTACTAGTAAGCTCATACTGGGTAATTATACCTGTACCAGTATATACGTATCATCCCTAACAGGCCCATTGAAAGGTTTAAGTTGGACCGATGTAAGTTGTTATCATAACTTAAATCCCTACAAAAAACTCCCAACAGTAGGAATAGAAGCAGCAGGCCCGTCGTTAGTTGGCCCAATGTTGTTTTAATAATTTAAATCCCTACAAATATTCCCAACAGTAGGAATAGATGCAGCAGGCCCATCGTTAGTTGGCCCAATGATGTTATAATAACTGAAATCCCTGCAAAAATCACCCAACAGTAGGAATAGTAACAGAAGGCCCTTTGTTGGCTATTCGTTGGGCAAATAGTGCATGTTTATGACAATGGGCCTATTTTAAGTTTAGGTTGGCGGAACAACTAACCGTCTGCCAATACATTCCCAACTGTTGGCATAAGGAAGCCAACGGCAATTGCTACTAGGGGTACTATTTGCACCAAAAGGCATAGTTTCGCGTACAAAACCAACATAAAGACATGCCTCAGAAACCACTGTTTACTCCTGTCTCACAGTTTGATTACCGTAAGACCACCGAGCGGTCCAACTTTCTAAGCATTTCATGTGCTACATAGCCCATGAGTTCGATAAATTGTAATACTGGCCTCGAAATATTCCTGGAGCGCATCTCGTTCTTAAATGAGTAGAAAACTGCAAGAAAGTCTGATACAGAACGTGTGTTTAAGTGCAATTAGTAATGAATAATGTTTCGTGGTGAGTAATTTTAAAGCCAAAACACAAAGTGAAGAAAAAATACTGCATACATTGTAGGTATCTGCTACACTTAAAAAACATTTTCTTTAAAATGAAAAACTGTCGAAAACCCAATTGGGGTTGTAATTGTAGTTCTGTATCCTAAACAGATTCATTTTAATTGAAAAGTAATTCTAAAATGGTAAAAGATTATATGGATGGTGATATTTTCATGGAATCGTTTTGTATACCACCGTGTTTCCTACAAGAAACTACATCTTGCGTCTTCGTAGTTGCGATAGGATTTACTAAATTCTATTCATTTTTATTTATCTCCGATTTTTTGTGTAGAAAAATAAAACTGAAGTCAGTCGCTATCACCCTAAAAGGGCATGTCCTGTCTCCCTGCCAATACCAGCCCATCCTATCTAGACAAACATTTGAGCAAGTTACTGCAAGTGCACTCTGCTTTCCGTCCCCGTATCAACCGCCCCGGACTATTATATGACGGTTAGACCCCGATTCCTAAGTACAATTCAATTATTAGCTTTGGTCGTCTAAAAGCCAGGAATTACTAGGAATACGCGTTATGAATACAATTATAAGTAATACTGAAAGCTATTTCAAAACTATTTTTATCCGTAAAATGCGTAGTGCGTGGTGATACTTATATTTATTGCCAGGCGTAAAAACTGGTTGGGCAGAAAGAATCTGACGACGAGAATTTGACGACCCGATTGGCGTAGTGGTAGTGATGCTGCCTTACGTTCTAAGGGTCCTGGGTTCGAATCCCGGTAGGAGCAAATGTTTGTGTGTTGAGCACGGACATTTGTTTCCGAGTCATGGATGTTTATATGTATAATAAGTATGTATTTACAAACAAAAAAGTATATATGTAGTATATCAACTATCTAGTGTCCACGACACAAGCTTTGCTTAGTGTGGCACTAGGTGGCGCTGTGTGTTAATGTCCAGCGATATTTATTATTAATTTATTATTAAATCTCGTAGGAGGTAAGTATCTAATAAAATCTCTAGTTGATCGAAATTAGGACTTTGGGTAGATACGTGGACTCTAGCATAGACGACGAACCTCTTTGTGACTATCGTAAACATCTACCTAGTGGGTACCAGGTCCAACATCTAGGTAGTTAATACTTAAAATCAGTAGAGCTATAAGGAACTTGTCAGTCGTTCAAAGTTCCTAATGTACTGCAAGCATTCGTAACAAAGCAAAACCAGTCTGTAATGCTGCCACTTCTGAGACTCAAGCCTTCTCTTTTATAAGAGAGAATGGACTGTAATCCACCACGCTGGCCCAGTGTGGGTTCGTAGTGGTCAAAAAGAAATTAGTAAAAATGTCCAAAATCCGATAAAAATAAGTCATCGTTCAATACCGCACTACTTAATTCAAACTTAAAACTAACCCGCTCAACACAACTCCATTCACGTATAAAAATAACATAAACTGAAACATTGTTACTCTCCCATTCTCACTCAAATCAATAAAACACTATAAATAAAACATGAGGACCAAAAATCATGATATCTGCAAGCGCTCACAACAATCCGACAGTTTATCCGACTATTAAAATATATTTCAACCGTTTTGTATCGCGATAAGTTGCGCTCGAAAAACATTCTACAATCCTACATATCGGCAATCACTTACGATCGAATGCGGGCTAAGTTTTGAGTGAACAGCGTGAATAAAGCATAAACTTGAGGGGAAATCATTCAACCTTGAATATTCAATACACAGACGCCATATTTTTCCGCTACTCGTATGACGGTTTGGTCTAGTTTTCTGGACAAACCTGTTGGTATAAAATGTTATCATATCTGGTGAAGGCCGAAGTTCAAAGTATTTTCAAAACCTTAGGTTAATATCCACCGTCGACTTAGGTGGAATGTATCTGTGGGAAGTTACTCTCACATATCGGTTACTTGCGGAATCAACATTTATGAAAACATGATCATCCGCCTAGCCAATGTTGGGGTCAGCTTCCAGTCTAATCGGATGCAGCTGAATACCAGTATCTTACATGGAGCGACTGCCTATTTGACCTCAACAACCCAGTTATTACTGGGCAATACGGTATCCCTTGGTAAGACTGGTTGTCAGACTTTACATTTGTTGAAAAGACTTGATACAGATTTGTTGACTAGAAACCTGAGAATAGTACTAATTTTCTCTACATTCAGGTTTTTCTACATAACCAAAACTGTAAAATAATTGTGGACTACATTCAGAACACTGATGAATCTGTGTTCAATTAATTTAAATTATCTATAATATTATCATTAGCATCAAACACATCACATCACATCTCATATTAAATGATGTAATTCGATGAAACTAATCATCATGACAATTACCGTGTCCACAAAGCGATTAGGGTATTTGAAAACTGTTGGCCTAATTAGGGGAATTAACGGGTTTAACCACCAAATCCCGTATTAACCTACAACTTAGGGCACATAACATCATGACATATTATCGAGAGCCCTGAAGCTGTGTTCAAATCGAATTATAACATCGCTACATTTTATGAATTTTAAATTATAATTTTGATGTTATTTTAGTGCGTATAATTTATCACAGTGGATAGTTATTTCATTAAGAATATTTTAACAGATAATATTACATTTTTTATCAATTGTTTACCTATATCTTAGAATAGTGATTAAATAAAACGTAGATGAGTTTGGTACCAACAACTTTTTTTCAATCTTTGGGACCATAAAATATTTAGCACCATGCGATACTCAAACAGAAGTGACTCAGTCAATGTAGTTGATATAATAAAAGCTACTCGAGTACCTACTAATACTGGCAAATCAGTGTCTAATAAAAGAAGGCAGACTCAATCAATGATGCCCACATGACAACCGCAGGATAGTCCAGTTAAGCAAACAACCACCTCTTAGGTTAACCTGCGAGATGCCATAAAAAACAATGATGTCAAAGACACAAATAAAAGAACCTTTTCAGTGAATGTATAGCCCATCCCCCACAATAAAAATACATTCAAACTTAAAACACTCGTGCCTATAATCCCCCATACAACCCATAACATACCCCATAGTAATATACCATACAACAATTATTATGGTAGTTGGAATGCCGCCAACGTCAATCCAAACATTGATCAGTTTCTCGTTTAATAAATTTCCAACCCTCCCAATAAAAATTATTCGAATTCTATCATAATTGAACTTAATTGAAATGAGCTTTCATAATTTGAAATTAAATTCTGTAATCATATTTAAAGTATTTTGGGATGATAGGGTAGGGAGGAGAGAATTTCGATGTCGTGCTGGATGGATGATTGCGTACAATGATGGCCATAATATGTATGTAGGTCTGTCCGTATTTATAGGAAGGCAAGGCTCCATATCCAAATGAACACAGGCAACTTTATTCATCTGCATATCTTCATTTAAATCTCGTACTATACTACAAGGTAATTAATTTTCTTCGAATACAAAAACGTGCGAATTATAAAAATTAACTAGAAGTAGTTCGACAATCATGAGAACATACTAATATCTCTCTTATATCGACAGTCTAGTTCTTGTTTGTGACGATTTCTTTTTAGATGTCTTAAGCCGGAGTTCAAACCACCAGTACAGTTTGGTTTTATAGTACGGTCTTAAATGTATCGAAACGGCACAAATGCATCCCGAAAAGTACATTTGTAGAATTTGAAGCCATGTATGCGAAACCAGAGATGCAATGGTAGCTGAAAGCTCGAATTTTAAGAGTGTAAAAGAAGATAATGATACTGGAATAGAATCCTAGAAAGAAAATCTACTTGGGAATGTAGAATATTTTATAAATGATGTTAATGATAATGTTCAAGAATATGACACTCATTATTTGAAAGCTGTGGATGTAAGCAAAGGTAAAGCTTAAACAAATTTAAGTGTAGATGTGTAATACATCATTGTTTAGAACATATCTTTCAAAACTGATGCCGAGACATCTCAGATACACTCGTTATAGTATGTAAAATTGCGTATCACAAACACTAGTAACATGACAAACAGGACACTAAAATTTTATTTGTTTCAATAAAAAATAAGATAAAGAAACTGACAGATCTGATGTTTGTTCGCTGTGACCCGGTTAAAATCAGTTCGAACGAATTCGTTGAAATTATTCTAAAATTCAGAAGAGTATTTACTGAAAATATTTTTGTTCTGAACTTATAAGAACAATAAAATAAGTTATCTACCTTAGTCTCTTCCCATCTTACATTTTTGTTGCTCCTTACATTTACATCTTCAAACCTGAGTTTATGAGATGCATCAGTAAAAGCAGGAAATATAAAAGCAATTGCGCACTATCAAAATACAAACTACTCATATTTTATTTCTACATTGTACACTTACTCTAGTACAAGTTTCTCAATATCTGCAGCATGACTAATTTCATTGGGAAAATTGAATACATAAACTGCAAAATGTCTTAGAGCTTCCAACGTATCTATTCAAATCAGTAGATGTTCAGCAATACTGCGAAATAAATAACATTGTTCGGTGGGATATGATATACCGTTTATGAGCAACTTAAGTGCACTATTGTCGTTCGTCTCACCCCCAACGGTTTATTGCTTGAGCTATAAAAATGCATCGAACGTTGCAACGGTTTTGTATTACTGTGGTTTATATTCTTCATCACATAACGGTCGGTTGCCAATTTCTTAGATAAAGTTAGCGATATTGTTATGTATGTAGGTTTAGGCACATGAATGATTATATTTTGGTTCAGTAAGTGAGGATAACGTACAAATTATTTTAGACTGTCTCAAAGATTCATATTTCCAGTGAGCTGTCGGTACTTGTATTTCGCATTGTTAAACAATGTTTGCATGGACTAACTATGACGCAGACAGCGTTCAACAAAATATAGATTCTAGAAATTCAAATATCAATGCCAATGCAGCGAGCGATAGTAGTAATTTAATTTATCTGCACAGAATTCCCAACAAATCTATTCCAACCGAAAATTCAGGATCAGCAGACAAATAGATCATTGCAAAGCAACGCTCACGTACGTAAATACCTTTCAATCAACGTATCAAGCGCACAAGCGAGAACATCGCACGAACAAAATTTAATTCAGCGAGCATGCACGCGATATTCGAACGGCACATAAATACCAATGTGACTGAATAAACTAAGGTTTTCCAACATCCAATTTTAGATACACCGTGTTCGTACTTTGCAGCCGTATGAAGACACGGTGTTGAAGAAGTTAACACTGAATTTGTGAGTTGTTGTTGTTGGAAAGCGCGCTAAGATAGTAGCGTTGCCGGTCGCTCGTCACTGGGAAGTAAGAAAAGTGAGGGCGGCACACTCGCCCGCATACAAATAGTTTACAAATGGCATGTTGTCGGTGCGGTGTCGCCGCGGCGTGGCTGCGACACTGTGCGACTGGAGAGCGCAAGTTACAAACGATATGGCTTTGAATTAACCCCTCAATAAAGTTTAATTGTGGAGGGGATTGTGGGAATTCTGATTCCTTTTTTTTCTTTGTATTTAATTTGTCAGATTGTGCTGAATAATACTTACTTTTAAATAAACTATGCACTTTTCAACAATCACATGTTTCTTTTTCCTAAAACTTCTGAGAATGTAATTTTAGTATCTGGCTTCAAATCTTTATCATCTTCAGGACATATATCATTACTAACGTCACTTTCTGACACTCTACTAATAACAGGCTAACCTACTACCCGTTTCTAAATCGCTAGAGTCTTGTTGTTCACGCCCTAAAGGACAGTACACGCGACGGCGGCGTTGCTCGCATTTAGTCGGGATAACTCCGAGAATTTTTAAATTATCTACACTAAGTAGGTAATGTATGGGAGTATTGAACCAGCTTGCAACTGCAACTTCTAGTGACGCATTGTCTGTACATAAATACTAAGTAAAGCTGATGATATGGCTGTTGAATCAGGTCTTTGGTAGTTTTAGTTTCTAAATTGATAACGCGTTGAGCACTTTTTGGGTGAACAAAAATCATGGAACTCGTATGATCGTCACTTGGCGCTTCGTAGCACTCGTAGACCGTCCGCTACGGCGTAGCACCATTTGGGTGTGCGCGGGCCACAACCCGTAGCAGATACACCGTGCAGATTACTTAGACTACCCCGCGTGCTTTTTTTTCATTTAGATGAATTCCAATGACATCATTGATCTAAAATGTAGGAAGAGGCTAAATGTGTATAAGTTTTTCGTATTGTTTACTAAGGTACTTACTGTGTTCGGTGTTCCAATTTCATCGAACGAAAAAGGAAAAAAATATCTTAAAATAGTTCCAGAAGTTTAACACTTACATCAAGCAGAATAAAAATAACAACAAATAAATAAAATCATTTGAAGTGAGTTCAAAGCTACATACAAGAGTGAATGGAGGTAAAGCAATAGTAGTAGAAGTAAAAAAGGTTTTAATCCTGTTTAGCGGAGTCTGCGAGGCGTCTGCGAGGCCAGAAGTCAGGTGCGATGTAAAAGAAAACTCATTACTTCTTATTCACCGTCGACTTCGGATAGTGTTTGTATTGATGCGATATCTTTGTCGATAGTCGATGAAAAATGGCAAAGTTCTACAATTTATTTGTCACCTATAGAGTTTTTATGTTAATAGATGTCATTTAAAGAATTAGCTTGTTTAAAAAAACTAACTGACTGAAGGTTTGTTAAAAAAAAAAAACTGTAGCAAAGGACATCTGTTAATTAATGGACAAATAAATGTTCAACGAACAAATCAAAATACACACAATTAATATTAAAGACCAACCATTGTTTTTGTTCTGTAAAAACTATGTTAGATGATTACTTCCTTTAATTTTATGAATCAGTTAAATTTATATTCAATCTTATTAAATCAATAAAAAGTTAAAAATTCTCCCCATGACTAAGTTGGGGTGCAAAAAAGAAGTCCAGGAATACTACAGAAAACCTACATGCAATTGAGAACTAGTCTAAACACCAACACATTTACATACTAACACTCATTCGTTACATACCTTTAAGTTTTATTTTATGATTGGAACCGCTGCATTTGATACCTTTTCGAAATGAACCATATTTGTCGAGAGAAACTGGATCCTGCGACACAGGGTATCCTAGTGCGGGATCTAGTGTCACATCTTATTGTAACACTTTCTTTGAAACTATAAAAAAATAATGATTTATCAATTTATTTATTATATTATAACTCAGTTTTTGTTAAATAGTTTTCATGGCTAAATTTAATTTTATCGGACCTTTGGGCGGCATTTAAAAAAATCTTCCTGTCTTGGAAGTAGTAGCAGTATCTTAGACTAGTTCTGTGACATTCAGACTCAAAATTTCTATCGACACCACCCCAACCCCAAGTAAGGGGTTGCAGCAATAAATTTTAAAAGTAACACATCAGTATGCCAGCCTCGTTTCGTCGTCTACACATTGAATGGGACAAAGCAAGATGTATTGTAGCTACATATGAGCAGTGCATTACGATGCCAGCCTTCCGGCAAAAATCGATGGTTAATGGGAATTTTGCCGTTCGGTTCCGTTTCGGGATGGGTCTTGATGAAATTATTGTCAATATTATTTATATTGATCATCACCAAGTTTTCTCTTTCCATTAATTTTTTTCATAGTTTTCACGATCGACGGGATATTAGGAAATTATAATAATAGAAAATTATGTACAATTATGTACTGTCTACTAACAAGGTTTAAGGTTTCTCGCCAATTGCTCTACAGACCAAACAACAGGGCTAATTACTTAATTGCATTGGAACCGTTGACCGTTCATGGTCTCACGCAACGCATCATATTGCACACCAATTATTGGTTATTATGATAATTGAATATGATAACTAATTGAATCGATCAGCTAAATCAGTCAGGAGCTAATCAGTCATGCATACCTAATTTTGTAGTATAATGAAAAGATCAAAACTTTTGTTGTGACCTGTGACATTATTTTAATGGTCTATTAATAAAAATAAAATGTAATGTTGACAAAAAATTAAAAGAGTATGCTAGATGGTTTGGCCATGTGGAGAGAATGGGTGAAAGGCGACTAAAAAAAGGTATTTACAAGGCAGATGTGAGTGGCAACGCCGGGACGACGTCCTAGTAGACTGACCTTAGCGGTCAGACTCTTCAGAAAGGTCAGGTTTGTACTGTTCGGTATCGGTGTTTGTATATGACCAGATGTTTGAACATGGACGATGTAAAAGTAGTAAGTAATGGTCATAGTAGAATGTTATTACAAACTAGAGAAAAGACTGGCAAGTCATAAAACTGTTTATAAATCTGTTGCCGGGTTTAAAAGAACATCACTAAGATAGAATCAGAATGTGGCTTATTTTTTGTTATGTAAAGATTTTACTATCAGAACAGCCAGTCCATCAACATGAAAAAAAATTAAACAACAAAAACCTAAGCAAACCCATTTGTCTCACACGATACTCCCAACTTTTCAACAAGACGCTAACGCACTCCATCTTCTTTTCATTTCCAACGTGGAAACTTTTGAAATGTAAGAAAATATATCCAAATTAGATTTATACGCGAGCCTAATACGCGCTGTGAGTGTTCAGGTGATTTGGGAGTGCGGCCTACAGATTGAATTTACTTACGGCCCTTGAGAGATGGATACGGGTGAGGAACTTAAAATTTCTGGATACGGTTTAAAATGTTGTCGAGATTGTTTCTGAGAATACTATATAATACAGCGGTAAACTTCTTTCAATGTTTCTGTTTAGATTTGCCCGTGGGTTATCATCAAATTGAAGTAGTAGACGATTTTTATCGAATATCAATAATTATTATTGAGTATTGTTATTTCCTATTTATACTCTTGACAATTGGGTAAAATAATGAACCTCACAAAACACATGGGTAATACTTTGGTATTGAGGGGAAATAACAAAAATAAACACACAATCAAAACTCAAAACTTAACGAATGATTTATGTGTCTGGGTACTATTCTCATTGTTACCAAAACATATAAAACATGATTTCTTTTATCCACAGATCCTCGAGACACAAGAAGAAACCTACATACATAATTACATTGTTAGTATATTGTATCACAATTCTCCGACATTGTCAAGATTGTAAACTTGGTACATCTAGATAAAATTCTGCCAACGTATCTTTGCGACTGCGCACCCAACGCCCCCGGGGGCGTTTTTCCCCCCATTACTTCTATAACATCACTTTATGATACTCGACTGTACTTTTTTTATTATTCATGATAATACGCCTTACATTAGCGAGTTTTTGTCAACTGCCGTTCGTTTTTCGTCTTTGCGAAGCCTTTTTGTCGTTTACTTCATTACTTATTTGTTGCATCCTAAATTTTTGAGCTGCCAGTAGCCAGATATAAAAACAGTGTCATTTTTGACGACACTTTTAAAATTAAAAATTAATAATAAAATTTAATTTTAAAATTTAAAATGATTATGAAAACAAATAAACGATGTAACAGCTACTATAATTATGATTAACTGTACCATTAGGTATAATTTAAGCTAAGGTTTATTTTTGTAATATTATTTCAATAAACTCTTATCAAACCTGGCTTCACCTAAGTAACTACAGTCCAGACAAAAATACCCTCTAAGCTTTACCTCCAAACACACCTCTAAAACAAATTGAAAACCACCAAAATAAACAAATATCTCCCAGCAAATTGACATTTACTTTACACAGTTTAAATGTATGTAAAACCTTTCATCGCGGCCTCTCAAGTCAAAGCTTGTGACCCGATTCGGCTTGTCTTTTGACCCTTGCTCAACATTATACAAATCCTTCTTACATCCACTCTCTGTATTTATTTGCGTGTCTTGACCTACAATTTTATACGGTATCTTAGGGGTATCTTAGTATATGTACATAAATTTAGTACAAGCCCCCGCTTCGAGAAATGCGACCGAATAGAGTTAGGGAACTGAATCTTGAGTTCATTTCTGATTTTTGTGACTGGAAATGTGTATAGTGGTGATGTTTGTTTCAGTCAGAAGGGTAATGTTATGGATATCAACGAAAACAGAGTAAATATCAAAAATATTATTTCCATTTATACACAGTTCAAAAAAAAAGTTTAAAAGTTTTGAATATGATTGGATGTGTATAAGAGCTGTTGAGAAAGACGAAAAAAACAATGGATGGACTATGTAAAGAACAATTTGGCTAGGAAGGAGGTGTCTGTTGAGCCGACGAGTTAAAGAAAAGTGTGGAAGAAGATTATATGCTGCGCCGACCCCAAATGAAAAGAGCAAGAGAATAATGATGATGATGACACACATGAGGACTTAGACAACGTATTTTGAAAGCGTTTATCAATCTGTGTGTGTGTCTGTGTTCTGTGTGTGTCAGTGTATTATTCATGATGATGCAATGAGTGACAGAAGACAAACGAGATTTTATATGTAATATTAAGATACGCTTATACGAAAGGGTATATCTACCACGTAACTAAGATCTCAAATAACTAAACTACAACAGAAGTAATTAGTCTAATCATATCAAACAACTCCTTAACTTCCAATAAGCAGTAAGCGTAAGCGTAGCTACACACGACACCCCCCACATACCGTCCGCACGAGAAAGTCTACACAATAATTACATAATCCAACTGACATGTAATTAGGCGCTGCAAGCACTAACTACATCAATTATCACGTGGATGACTGCTTCATTATTACGACATACGAAACACTACGCATAGGAGGTACTGGTCGTAATTGCCAATTACGTCTGACCTTTAAGTAAAGTGTAAAATAGGACGTTTTAGTTCGAACACACTGAACGAAACTTGGTAAAGAGGTCAGAAGGACAGAAAGTTTTCTTTTAAAGTAACAGTTCACTGAGAGTAATACAGAGGATTGTACTCGTATGTACAGTAAAGTTTCTTACTAGAGTACCATTTCATCATTTCCGAGTCATTGCATTTATTATTCATAATAACACCAAAAAAAAGTAACCATTTTACTATGGTAGTAAACGAAATATTACGTAGAATTGAAAACGAAATCTTAAAATCATAATAAATAAGCTATGTTATGATATTTTATTGCGAGTCAAATCATTCCTGTTTTGGTCAATGTCATTTGACAGCAAATACTTACGTGAATAGGGGCGTTTTTTTTCTGTTTACCAAAAAAATTACGGTACCTACCCGTTGGTAATCATATTTGCTATAATTATTATAGAATCAGAAAGAATATAAAAAAAAATATTATTAAACTGTGAGCATTTTTAATGCTATTTTTAAAGGTTTACACTAAAATCGCATAGATGGTTTAAACAATCAACGTGGCACGGAACGTTATGAACCCACTTTTTTAGTGATTGACAGACAACTTCATTATTTTGACATTTACTTTTTCTGTTTATTTTGATTTTCGTAAGTGTTTTTGCAGATTTTTCGCATTTATTCCGTTTAGACAATGCTTAGCTAATTTAACCACTGGAATCTAGAAGTTATAAGGAACAAATCAATGTTACGTTTCATGATTAGGTATATGCTATAATTTATGTGGGTGGCCTAGTCCCCGAACAAGAAAAATTGTCTCCTTTATAATAAGTAAAAGTATGTATTTACAAACAAAAAGTATATATGTAGTATATCAACTGTCTGGTGGCCACGACACAAGCCTTGCTTAGTGTGGCACTAGATGGCGCTGTGTGTAATGTCCAGCGATATTTATTATTATTATTATCAACATCATCTTCCAGCCCTTGTCCCATTCGGGGTCGGAGCAACACGTTCTGTTCATCAATTTTCCCCTCTTTGACATCATGACGTCATTTCTTTCTAGTAACTTGTGAGACTAAAAATATTTGTTCGCTTTGCGTTTTGATAAAAACAGCCGCAAAACAATAACAGCCGCTTGGGTCGATCTTTAAGGTTAAGACGTGCTTGATTATGGTGTACCTGAGACAAACGGTCCAGTTAGGTAGGTCTAAATGGTTGGGCAGTGTTCTGGAAAATGCGCGGTATCTTCTCGTCCAATTTACCACAGTTTCTCAAGACGAAAGTCTATGACCAGTGATTTAATACGAGGCCGAAACGTGGTCGGTCACAATGGGCCTTATCAAAAGGCTTAAAGGCACCCAAAGGCCAATGGAGAGGGCTATGTTTGGAGTTTCCTTGCGTGATCGAATCAGAAATGAAGACATCCGCAAGAGAAACAAGGTCACCGACGTAGCCCGAAGAAGTGAGCAGGGCACATTTCTCGCAGAACGAATGGCCGAGTTGGGCTGAAAAGTTCTGAAGTGGCGACCGCGAACTGGAAGACGATGCGTTGGAAGACCTCCCACTAGGTGGACCGATGACCTGGTGAAGGATGTCGCGACTCTTGGGGGAGGCCTATGTCCAGCAGTTTACGTCTTTCGGCTGGAATTATGAAAGATGTGCTTATCTGTGGATGGTGACCAACCATTGCATACCGAGTTTCCTCCATGTCTCGGAAAGCACTTTAAGCAGATCGTTCCGGCTGTCACTTGTAGACTTTTGGCAGTCGTTACAGGTGGCCTAAAAATTCTAAAAACTAGTCTTACCAATTAAAAAGTATCATATTACATAGTACTAATAACTGAGTTAAATACTGAAACCCGACTCCAACATAGTTGAGAAAAGACTGGGCGGCAGATGATGATGTATTTTGACAAAACAAATAATGTGGCTACATAGACAACTCAATACTAATCTGGTGTTTATTATCGTCACGAACTAAACATATTTTTATTACTGCAACATAAACACGTAGAAAATACCTACTACTCTCCTACAAAACATTACGTAACATCTAATCCGTATAACTACATCTATTCAGACATCGTAAAACACCCTTGTAACTAATACCCCAGCAAACATATACAGTGTGTATATAGAAGCCTTCAATACTGTAGATTGTAATTATTGGGCCTTAATTGATTTGCTTTGTATGTGGATTACCAATTAATTAGCGTATAATGTTAGACAAGGGCATCCGGCAGCCGAGCGTTACATAGCTGTATGTAGCGTGATGAATAGACAGAAAAATATTAATGACGTCAAATATTGTGGAGATGTTAATTTTAAAACAGTTGTAGTGTCTTTTTTAGGGTTCCGTAGCCAAATGGCAAAAAACGGAACCCTTATAGTTTCGCCATGTCTGTCTGTCTGTCTGTCTGTCTGTCTGTCTGTCTGTCCGCGGATAATCTCAGTGACCGTTAGCACCAGAAAGCTGAAATTTGGTACCAATATGTATATCAATCATGCCGACAAAGTGCAAAAATAAAAATTTAAAAAAACATTTTTATTAGGGTACCTCCCCCAGACGTAAAGTGGGGAGCGATTTTTTTTTTAATTTTGACCCTGACGTGTGATATATTGTTGGATAGGTATTTAAAAATGAATAGGGGTTTTTTAAAATCATTTTTTGATAATATTAATATTTTAGGAAATAATCGCTCCGAAAGTCAAAAACAATGTGTCCCCCCCCCCTCTAACTTTTGAACCATAAGTTTAAAAAATATGAAAAAAATCACAGAAGTAGACCTTTATAAGAACTTTCTAGGAAAATTATTTTCAACTTGATGAGTTGAATAGTTTTTGAGTTATATAGCACTTTTTCAAAAAAACGCAAATGATAACTTTGTTTTTCATACAAATACTATGAAAAACAAAGTTATTTTTGCTGACGAAAAATGTTGGTATTTTTAATGGTCTGGGAAGCTACGGAACCCTACAGTGAGCGTGGCCCGACACGCTCTTGGCCGGTTTTTTGATAATGGATTGGAATTTAATAGTAAATAATAGTATGGGATTGAAACCCAATAGTTTATTAGAGAGGTTATTTAGACATAGAAAGTAATTCAATGTGTCTACATTTTGAAATTTCCGACAGACCCTAATCATTCCCAAAAGGCACAATCAGATATGAACATCAACATTCCTAAACAATTCACGAGCACCTTTCACTTCGAACCCCTAAATAATAATCTGATATTCCAAACTCATAATTCAAGAAACCGAGCCTGATCCGAGCAGCCCTCTAAACAACGTTTTGTGAACCAATCACTTTACTATCTGAATTATATATCAGGATGTCTTTGGAGGCCAGTATCCCGTCAGCTAATTGTAACTCCGTGAATGCAAATCCAATTTCTCAGCTGGTGAGGTGCAAGACACCTCCGGCGGGTGGTTAATTTAGACAACCCTACCGGATCCAATCAACCGTTGGATCTTCGTCGGAATTGTTACAATATTGTTTTTGGGTTGCCTGCATAAAAAACCAGGGGTTTGTAGAAAAATTGGGTCATGTGGTCATCTGAAATAATTTGAGTTTGATTTAGATTCGGTGGGATGGTATTTTTAACTGATTTTTGAGGTTTGAATCTAAACTTAACCATTCGAATGATTTATTGCAGTTCTCAAAGTAACATCATACAAATTCCAGCAATGTGCAATTAAAGTTAATGCAACATGTACAGGTATACACACAGTCCAGCGTAATGACGTAGTTCCAAACAATATCTGGCCTCGCAGGAGCACATAATAGTGCAATACTCAAAGGGCATTACTGCTCCATGAACGCACACATATTTACAAAAGGGTTAAATCAAAGGGACCTGCAATACAAAATACCCTCACACCAGCTTTACAAAATGTTTCATATTTCCGAATATGACGAGTACATCAAAATATCATTGCCTGAGCCGGCTATTGTTTCACAGATACAATGTTCAGTATCAGATTCCGAGTAATATTTTTGTATGTGACTATTGTCCATCGGTTCACAGAATTTTACTGTACGTTTCATGTATAAAAATATTAAACATTATTATATCGAATTCGATCCTGCATAAAAGGTACAAATTCCATTCACTACGGACGTCGAAATTGGTTCGAAAATAATCCAGCACTCTCTATTGTTCGAAACGTTGGGATCCCATAGAAAGCATGGGTTTTATTCATTGATACAGGTACAGAGTTTAATTTGTGCTTTCACATGAGTCGAACCGTTAAGGCGATTTGTGAGCACGTGACGCGTTTTCCAACGACACACAACGATATAATATATCGTATTACGCTCATATTGAAACACGGTGTTTTTGCATGACAATTGTACCGCGTGAAAAGAAGTTGAACTTTTGTGTTGGATCTTTTACATATTGTTACGTTCTTTTCTTGCAAACTGAGCAGTCTTCTATATTGTACTGATCCGTGTGGGTATTAACATATTTAATCTAAGCTTTGTAGTATATGTAGGAATACTTTTAGTACTTAAATAGTCGATTTGTAGTCTATACTCACATAATAAAACAACCTAAGCTTTACAGTCAGAATTCATGCTGTCTAACATATCCTTTTTCAAATAATATTGTTTACTCATTTCTGCTTATAAGCGAGTACCTACAAGTAACAGTCTCAGTACTACAGTAACTCGAACGTAATTTTAGGATCTCATACAACTATTCTGCGAGTTTGCCCCAGTTCCTGTTTCCCATCACGACTTGTTTCGTAAACTCTAAGTATGTTTTTAATACGTTCACCGTATTCATGCAAACAACTGAGATGGAAATGTGAATAGAATTATTCTGTGTTGGGTATTAAAAACTTTGTGAACATAAGCGGCTACAGTTCGTTGGGCTTCGTCACAATGTGTCGATTTGTTTGTAATCGGGGACATTGTTTGAACGTGAGAAACGGGGAGCGTGTCCAGTTTGTCTTGTTTTAAGTCTTTTTCATTTGTATGTGTTTTGTTAAGGGACTTATTAGTCTGTTTCAATTTCATTTCATAAACATACTTATTGCGATGTTGAAATTTATTCGTACGTATGTTCGTGAATCGATAAATCTGAACATTGAAAAGCCCACATAGTTGGAACCAGTTGCGTTACATTTATTTATGTATTTATTTACAACGGGGTTTACCTCAATGCGACAGCTAAGAACTTATATCAATAACCTAAACTATATCATTACAATAAAGTTCATCAAGTGTAAGCTTAAGAAATAGAAATGTAGTAGAAAATACTATCTTAAAATAATAAGTAAAATTGGAGAGGTGGGTGCCAAGAAAATGTGTGACCTACGTTGGCGTATATGCACATAGAAGAAAGCAATAGATAGTAGGTAAACAAACCTAAATAGTCACAATTCATTAGAAGTGTACAAAATACACATAGTTATTGTAAAGGGTTGTGAGCATAAATTTCAATCTGAGTTTGTACTATCAAATGGTTCTGATCAATAAAATAAAGTCTCTGAAGCGACACTAACTTGGCTAAAATCTATTCTGACGCCAGTCTACGTAGCTCACCTAATATCTTCATTTACATAATAATATTCTTGAGTTTCATCTACGGCAGTAAAGGTATTAGTAACGTACGGTATTCTTCTAAATCTAACTTAAATAAAGTCGCAACTGCATCAACAATCAACCGCTATCTCCCTTCAGATTTATCAGCTAGAGAAAATCTCGGGATGTTCCTTCCGATGAATGGAAGCCAAGACTTCGAAGCCACTAATCCAACGAGGCGTCAACATGATTAGATTGTGAGTAATTTTATAGCAAATTCGCGCTCGGAGAACCACGGCGAGGCGAAGACGGCATTGCCATGAATTTTACATGAATCTATCCGTGTGACAAGCTTCGTCATTCATTTTCTGAGGGTGGTAAATGTTGTTTGTGAGCCGATTGTTTTGGGTGAGACAAACACGTTTTAGGTTAGTGCAGGGTTTAGTGCCATGCATCGTCTTAGATGGTTCACACAGAATTAATAAACTTTGTTTTTTTTTTACGTAACTACTTTACCGTTTTTTTTTCAATTAGCAGTTTTTTTATGGCTATAGTCTTTCTCAGATACGTTTTATCTTATTCTTGTTGCCATTTAAAAGCGAACTTCACCACCATAATTTAGACTTAACGTTCAATGGCGCATCTGAATGTTATTTGAAATTATTTACGACTGACGAGTTCGTCTGAGAAACATTTCTCATAATAAAAATCTCTTCCTCGATCCTTAAGTACCAGTATATTTAAGAGTAATACCGGTATCTTTCTTTCCCCGTAAATACCTTATGCATTCCATTTCACACGATCTTCTTAGTTTTTCCTGCAACTCGATTTCTTTGTTACAGATGATTTATGCTGATACTTAAGCATTTTTCAGTATTCAACATTACTCATTCTTTCTTTGGAGCTCATTCAAATTCTCGCTAAGTTTTTTATAAAAAGTAGTTTGTGAAAATTACATCGTTGCATGGATACCAAAAAAATATACCTAGTTCCTAGTATACTATAGACTTGTGTTTACTCGTCCGAGTAATCATAACGAGATAACTGACTTTACCGAAAGAGAATTAAATTAAGTAACTTTACAAAGCCAGCCGAAAAGTTCTTTAGTGGTAAACACTCCATTTCATTTCACTTAATTTAAAATTCCTCAGCAATAGTTTTAAACAAAGGCGTCAAAAAATTTGGCAGTTACAAAAAGTTTGCTCACTAATTAAAAATTAACGAGCCGAATCAAATTACACAGACCATTTTTATCAAATAACTGTCTACAGACATTTTAGTCCACGTTCCGGATAAATTCTTAATAAACTTTATAGGGAACATTCGCATTCCGAGTAAAATATTAAAATTTCAAAAGAAAAAACCTACTCGACTCATTTATATTTTATTTTGCCTAGAAAAAAGGAGTGGAAATCAAAAAGCGGGGTAAATTCTTTAATTTTCTTAAGAAATTCCTTTTTGGAGGAAGTTCGAATTATTCGTTAATAAAGTCTCGGTACCTAGGCGTCGGGGGTGAGAATTCCTTTGATGCGAATGAAATATTGCCAACTACGTGGCGGGTACCAATCCTCGCGCGCATGACGGGCAAAATCCGAGCCTACAAATAAAATGAATTTGCCCCGGAGCAACAGTAGAAAATTGGAAATGTCATTTTCGCCCTTTTTTTAATGTTTGCGGTGGCATGGCGAGGCACCCGACGCGATAGGATTACTGCCGGCACGGCTCGCCCCTAGCGACGCGAGCATACCGATTTTTACCTGCCACACTCGTTTGACACAAATCGATTGTCGAAAATAACGTGGCAATTGGTAATTTTTGAGAAATACGCCATTCACGAGTATCGCAGAGATTTTACTGTTTGCCCTTGGGGTGGGTTATGTATCACGCGGATTTCTACAACATATATTTTTACAAGATAAGGACAGGCGAAAAATGATGGACGAATAGTGATGATGCGGATATGTTCACAAAGATTTAAAAACCCACGAATCAAAATTAAAAACCCTAAAACACAATACTAAAAACCTGATTTTAATATTCTAAATCAAAGTTTATAATGGCTAAGCTCTTACATCTAACCAATAAGAACTACGCTGCCAGTGTACAAAATATCACGTCACACTTCTATATTTTGTCTCAAACACAAGGAAAATTTTACATTCTTCCTTTTTAAATCAGTCAGTACAAAACACAACCTCCACGATGCTCTCTCACTACAGCTTAAAAGAAACGAAGACGTACACAAAGCAAATCCAATTCAATATTTCACCGGAACAAAATTATTATTCTTTATTACGCTCATCAAAGTATCCCGTTCCATAACGCGGTCTTACCGCAAGACTGAAAGAGATGGCGCATATTCCTTCCAATGCAAAGAGGAAGTGCATCGCAACGGAAACGGGGTGGGAATGGTGGAAGCGGCAATTTGCGGAGTCTCTGGGCAATGTTGTGACTCGCCGGTGATGTATGAGAACAACTTCGCTCATTGAAATACCTTCGCGCTGGATGTTAATTTATTTCATGTAATAAGCCAAAATACTACCTAAAAAGCCCCACTAGGCATACCTTTTAAATTGCTCCTTAAAATTGGTAGGTCTGAAAGCGCTTTCTCTTAGTAAGTACATTTCGTTGTTTCGCTTCTCTGAGAGCGAGCGTTTTCATTTTGAATAACGTCTACGTTTACTTTTGATTGCTGAAGGGCCTGGACTTCTGAATAGCTGCTAGACTCACAATTTAGTACTCTAAGTGTTTATTTAATTCGATTATTTGTAAGCTGCTAATTTTATTTTATCTTTAAAATCTTAAATATTAAAATTTTCTTTATAATCCATTGATTTGCTCTTCATCGTTATCTAATTCTATCTTTTGTATTGTTTCAGGTACGTCATCATCTCCTATCTTAACCAAATCTCCAATATCTTCATCTTCAATTCCATTACCAAATACACCAGCATTAAACCACAAGTCACCATGAAAACCGTTTCAAGAGTCCTTCTCAATTCCCCTAAAAATTTGTCCACTCATACACGAGTGAACTGAACGAAATTGATCGTGGTAAGATAACTGAGCGGTTTGGCCAACGAAAACACGCTGGCAGGCTTAGGCGGTCGTATCAACGCAACAGGTTCTTGCGTTAGAAAAATATTTTTATCCGCCTGTAATGTATCACTCCGAACCAAGGCGTGAGACCGATTTTTAGTGGGGGTAATTTGTGGGTGAATCTCGATATCGAAGATAAAGTCGGTGTGCTATGAAAAACTTGGGGTTCGTAGAGTCGTCTTTCAAATGAAGTTTGTAAGACGGTTATGTAATTAAAAGATTGTTAGTTGTAAGAGAGACGAACAATAAAATTGAAAAAAAGCTCAAACGAGGTGTCGCTGTGGGCTGAATATCACTAATTGCGTACATCGTGCTTAAGAATATTTCAGTGTTACCAATGTCGAAACAAAATAAAGATATAGCAGCCGAATATCAATAAACAGATACAATAGAGTAAAAACAAACGTAGACGATCACAATAAGAACAAGAAAATTCCCCACAAATTCTGCACCATTCATCATATTTTTCCGAATCCAGAAATTCACGCGAACGAATCCGCCTTCGAAAGCTAGTTACAAATATTCCTGTTATTTATGTCTCACGTTTGGCCGTGATATAAGGATTTTATTGGCCTATCCTCTATCTGTTACCTCTCGTTTTAATTGAATCGTTAAGTTTGATTGGTCGATTCGAACGAGACCCCGATTTGCAAGCGATTTTTAGGCTCTTTTAAGAATGCGAATTTTGCAATTAGTAGGATTTATTGATTGAGGGTGTTATTTTAATTTATTAGGGAGGAATGAGAAGGTGAGTTTGTTTTTATCTTAAGTAATTGATGCGAGAGTATCGTATTTCGAAATTTGCTTTGGTATATTTGAACCACTATCGGAGTCTCCTATATGTTTACTTCAAGGCTTTTAATGTTGTACCTTTAAAATCGAATTTATGATAGCATGTCAATTTTGGTGTTGTATTAATAACCGTTGTTTCTGAATTAAATTCCCCGTATGATTTCTGTTTTACCGTAAAAAAAAACAAAAGAGAAAAAGTCCCTTCTTCCCACATACCTACCCACAACAACCCAAGCTTAACTATAATATTTATCTCATATCTGTATCGATAAAATCACAACACTCGAAGGGCACTATTACGAATGAGATTTCTACTACACATCTTATTCGCGAATGTTGCGAGTCATTCTATTATTATATTTGAACAAAGAGAGCAAGCCATGTGCATGTGTGGGGAGACTCGGGCCATATGCCGCAAAGATTTGGCTTACGTCACGCGGATATATTGGACCTGAACGAGGAAAGTGGGGGAAGTGTGCTCTTTCTTATTATGATTGTGATATTTTTTGAGTGTGTATTAGGGGAGGAAAGATGACTTTTGCTGGTTGTGTAAAAAAACCAATGCTGTTAGCATAATTTTAAGGTCGGAACTTGCAGTAACGTTGCTCAAATCATGCAGGATTAATTGACACTAAGTTTAGGAATACAGTTTTAGTTCTTTGATGCGTCATTGTCAAGACTATGGTGAACTTTAGTTTTTTTACAAAAAAGTTCCACTTCGGTTGCTGCCACTCACTGACCAGTCTGTCAAAATTAAATTTTTCTTTATCCTCATTACAATAGTGCTGCTGTCAGAGGTGAGATAAACTATGAAAGAACTTGATATGTAATTCTTTTTTCGTTTGACGTTTGCTGCTCTACAAGCCCTCTTGTACTTCATAACGTATGTCAAGAATCAGTAGTAATTGCTATAAGTATACACCATATTAAATGTCATGGCCTCACGAACTCCACATTCCACTTACCCCACCTAAATTACAATTACACTCTCAAGAACCTAATCAAGCCATAAATATTACACGCGTATCAAGTTATCAATTAATTAATCACTATTACGATGAAACATAATTACGTTTTCATAATTTTCGATGAGCGTTCGTGTAGAGGTTTGCGTCCGAAGTTATTAAAGCTGTTGGTGCTTAGGAATTGTTGTATCGTACGATGTTCATGCTGTATTTGAATTGTATTTGTATGGTGTATTTAGTTCAAGCAATTTTGTAAATAATGCTGCAAGATATTTTGGTCTGCTTCGTTCAGCTTGGACCTTGGATAGGTGATAGTTTTCTGATGAAAATCTTTTGTGCCTTATTTGCTCAACTACAGAGCATAATATTTCAAGAGTCTAACATTACAGTAAATTATGAGAAATCAATTGATAAACACTTTTTGAACGAAAAGAAAATGTGAAAATTTTAATTATGCTTGAGTGACAATGAAAATTCGAAAGATTTTTGCTTTAATAAACTAGAAAATATGTTGAATAGGATAATTTTGTTTCAGATGGTAAGCAGTGAATAAAATGCGGAGTAGAAGACGTAGGCTGACCTAGTAAGATCAAGTAGGACGTTTACTTTTAGATGCTGGGAAAATAGGTTGCTTCGTTCCTTCGTGTTCGGTATCGGGTGGCTCTTGGAGCATCCTTGAAAGAGAAACCATCGTGACTATTTATTTTCAAAAAACACTTGGTCGCGTCGTTTGAGAGCACCTTATGGTTTTTTGTATAGAACGTGGAGTTACACTTAACTAAACTAACTACAAGAAAACTAAACAATCAACTCATACACCATTAGGGCATGTGGAAATGAAACCGGGTTAAGCATGCCATCATCAACCTGGATCCTGGACTACCCACTCTCATAAAACCGCTACCGACCACCTTGTGAAGATTTTTACGAATAATATAACAAGCAATAAAACTTTTACGGACAGCATCATCATCATCTATCTAGCCTTTTCCCAACTATGTTGGAGTCAGCTAGTCTAACTGGATGCAGCTGAATACCAGTATTTTACATGGAGCGACTGCCTATCTGACCTCCACAACCCAGTTAATACTGGATAATACGAAACCACTAGGTAAGACTGGTTTGTCAGACTTTTTGGGCCACTGAGTACCCGTAACGACTGTCAAAGGTAAACAGCCGGGACCAACAGCGAGGAATGGAGGAATCTCGGTATGTAAGGGTGGTCACTCATCCACATACCAAACTAGGCAAGCATGGCTTACCTTGAAGATCGACCCGAGTGGCTGTTATTATTTGGCCACGAGCTCTTCAAAACCTCCGAAAACCAACCAACAATCAACTTAAAACAAACGCATAGATACCTAGCCTACCTTTGACAATTCAAAATCTCTTGTAATAAACTAATTAAATTAAAAAAAAATGCGTCTGGATCAATTCTTTTCTCTTTAAATTCTGTTCGCTTTGACGGTTCGGCCATACAAAATAAATTGCTTTTTTCATTCGTGAATTGTAACCCTTTTAATTTGATTGACACTTTGCATGGCCTCGGGAATCTGGTACGTATTGCCATTTTTAATCCCTATGCTATGGTTCAGGAATCAATATCTAAATTGGAATTACTCCGAGCACTATTTGCACGGGAGCGTAGAATATAGGCACATGAATTAGGCTAATGAAATCAAATACGACCTAGGTTCAATAAAGTGTAATGAATTATTTAGACAGAGTAGCATTCCATAGTAATGGGACAAAAAGCATGCTTGGATTATAACATGGTGAATAACCAATTAAATTAGATTTAAAAAACCTCCGACACACACGGTCATAATTTTGGAGTTTTTGTTTTTTGGAACGAAGTTCCTTAACGCGTCTTACGGGTAGTGCGATTTAGTAGAAACGTCACGTAACGAAATGCCATATTCTCTGTGTCTGTGCAGTAAAATAACATAATATTCCTCATTCTCTTTCAATATGTAATCGCCATTTTGTAACGGCGGCCATCTTGGACTAATTTTTATCAAACATAGCTAAAACCACTCCCTACTAATTCATTTTTAAAACGAAAAAAAAAATAATTTAAATTGGTTCATCCGTTCGGGAGCTACGATGCCACAGATATACGGTGACATATATAACACCCCGTCGTTTTTGCGTCGGGGGTTAAAAACTAAGTACAAATTCACATCATAACATCACGCCTGTGATCCTAAAGAATTAGGCAGAACTCTACCTAATAGTACACACACTATCTCTAGTTTCAGTCCCATGTAGGTAATAGGGGGCGAGCCTGAGAAATTCCATATGAAAAACCCAAAAACACTTTGCCCGACCCTGGAATGGAACCTTGGACCTGATACTCAGCAGTCGTGCTTACGACCACTCGACCAAGAAGACAGTCAGAAGTACAAATTATATTTCTAAAAAACAATTCCCAAGAAAACTTAAAATCAAATGTTTATCAATACCCTCAAAAAAATCTCACCTCCGCTCCATGAAACATGAACCACCTCCTTTACTCCTCTCATCACCTACTTAACTCGCAATTTAATACAAATCCAACAACACAATACCTTATTAAACTCCCCTAGATCCCCTTGTGATCTGAGCTTTCAAAATTATTACAGCCTCATTTTATACAAAAAGAAATGAACTCCGCATTGAGTGAGTGTAAAATGACTCAATCCGAGGGCAGGGCTCAGATTAAAAGTGAAAACGGAAACGAAACGCAAACACTGAAATACCATTAAGTCATTGGACGCCAGACGGCGTTAACTTTTAATTTTACCAGAATAATACTGTCAAGTTTAAATCTTTGGATTTCAGAGGGAACGGCTTTGTAAAAGAATTTTGATTTAAAGAGTTGATTAAAAAATGTTTAACTAGACTTATTTAGAGGAGTTTTATGAGGTTTATCGAGATTTTGTTATAATACGACGTTTTGGTAATTTACAGATTACCTTACCTTATATTAACTTGAGTTTTTTTTTCCGGAAAATCATTTTCGCAGTCAACGACTCTTGGGTATGAAATACGAGATACGGCATCCTTTTAAAATAATGTTTCCTTGCCTTTAATATGGATTGAAGACTTTAAAAGGACTTCGAAACCAGGTGGGCCGCTGCAGGTACAACTTGGTCCGTCGGGGGTACTCGGAGTAGCGTACCTACTCCTATAAAACTGAGTTTGATTGCAGAGTTACACCCCTAACCATGGCCCACCTCCTGGCCTGCTCTTTGTGCAACTCCACCTGCACTTTAAGGGACCTGTCCGAAAAATGCCGTCGATGTGGCTGAGTTCTGGGGGTCTAAAATGGCCGCTTTAGCAGAATCATCGATCGCTGGTTGAAATAAATTTAATCAAATACTTAA
Source organism: Xestia ashworthii (assembly GCA_950022955.1). Lineage (NCBI taxonomy): Eukaryota > Metazoa > Arthropoda > Insecta > Lepidoptera > Noctuidae > Xestia > Xestia ashworthii. Next base: position 21,836,902 of record OX465558.1, on the reverse strand, counting down.
CTATGAAAATCGTCGACACAAAGAGGAGTACTTATATGAATTGTAAGGAGTCCACAGTTCAATTATGTCCCAACGTTATTAATCAAGCCTACATCCCTCAAAAAAGAGCATTCAATAGTCTACAAACTCAATCCTAAATAAACCTTCGCAGTAATCTCATAAAGAAACTTGGCACACCTCTATTAACCACTCGCATAAGTACAGGTAAGAACAAAAAACATAATTATGTACGCTCGGTTAAAAAGGATCAGGAATCGAATAAAGAAACTGTGACGTGACTAATGAGTTGGCCTTTTTGATGGACATATTGAGGAAAAAATGGAGGCGAACGAAATTACAGACGCTTTGTTAGAAGAATTGTTACGTTGAGGTTGGTTTCTGGTGGGATTATCGTTTGAAAATGTTTCTTAGTTTTGTTACCTGTTAGTCGGTAAGTGTGGGCCAAAAATAAGGATTTGCTCCTTAATTTCACTACAAAACTATTTGGTTGTGAAATAATTCAACTTCAAAAGACTGTTTCAAAATTTGGAAAATAATTTCGAATAGGGTGTGGTTTTTACTTCAATGAGGATACTTCAACTCTGTTAAAAATGTTACATAATATAACGTTCACGAAAGAGACTACCTACATAATTGCCGCAGTAACTTTATTATTTATTTATTTTTATTTATTAAAACTTTATGCACAAGTAAAAACTGTACAAAGGCGGACTTAATGCCTTGGGCAACATCCGCGGCATTGGCAGTATCCGTTGCCACATCGAAAAATATTTTCCAGCAAAATTTCTAGCTGGCAACACCATAAAATCCTCAACATATACCTCAATATTATCATTACCCCGATCACCATTAACATCATTAAAATCTAGCGCGACATTAAAATCTAATTCAAAAAACGCTCCACACGAGAGCCGATTGAATTTGTGGGTCCCGATTACATTAACAAGTAGTAAAGAACATTTCCGGACGGAACCGGTCTAGAGCGGTCTTAACCGGTTTAGAGCGGACGAAGCCGGCTCGAACCGGTTCTATAGTTTGTTGTAATAGCACTGTGTTGGAGTGGACTTAATCGTGCTCTGTGGTTTCAGAAACGTGGCGCCGAAACGTGGTCCTGAGATCCGATGGGGTAGTATAGGATATTACTGTTTGTTTTCGCAAATAAGTATCTGTATGCTTTTAGTGCTTCTTGAATTAAGAATCAGTATGGTCTTGTTATACTTATGTATACTATACCTCTTCTTTACCCTTTGGGACTTAATGTGTAGATTGATGCGTTATCGTAACAATAAATATGATAGTAGGACAATAGTTACGCTTGACTGAAAGGATCGTTGTCCATTGAAAACGAAATAACTAGTTATGTGTGTCGCTGAGTTTTATGTAGGTATGTATTGTTTCTATAGATGTTTACCTTTAATATACATTACAAATAATCACTTTACTTTGTGCGATAGCAATTAACGGTTTCAGTACATTCCAAATATTTTCAATAACCGGCTAGTGCAGTTAAAAGCATATTAAGCTCACACTCATAAACACTCATAAAAACATTTAAATACAAATCATAATAATTTAACATCGGAATTTAATAAAGGCATCGTATTCATGTACACGTATAATGTACACTCACGAGCACAAAAATGTACGCTTTACGCAAAAATCTAAAAACGTTTTTGTCTTATGAAATATCGTTTCGAACTTTGATAAGACTTATTTCGTAGTTGGCTTCCAAAATACTATGTTCGTAAATACTTATAACGATAATTGATTCAATAGGAGAAAATCACTTCACACACAAGCTGAATGCTTATGGCTGTACACGTTTCAGCATATACAATTTAATTTGTGTACATTCCCACACTTAATTGTACATTACACTCGATTGCAATAAAACTCACCGCATAATAATTACAGCGAAACACGACGTCAATAAACACACGTCACATGTGATACACATAGGTGCACGTTAACATGGCATGTAGTAATGAAGGCCAACCTAGTTAGTGGGCAGGCCAGCCGGAACAATTGCATCTTCGCACCAGATGATACGCTCCGCTGTTGCAGTTTACTTGCAATGCAGTGTACGTTTTTTACCGGTTATTAAAATACAGGGTGTAAACCACCTCATCACAAAGCCGTCAACCTACCATTCTGTTCATCAAACTAAGTAACTTTTTTTGGGTGAAAATCACGTTTTGTGGTATTACTCATCACTATATCACCGATGGATGGGTTAAATAGTACGGGGTTCGTGGAGGTACATAAAGTAAAAATCTCACAAAATTGTATTAAAAAAAAAACTTGTCAAAAAAGTTGTGGGTTTATCCCCCAATTTCTCCGTAACTAGAACGTTCACAGGTATGGCGTAGAACAAAAAAATGGTCGCAATGAAGAGGAAAACAAGTGCCTTTCGGCTTCGTTAAGAGGTGTTTTACACCCTTTAAGAAACCGGTTTTTTAAATTCCTTCATAAGTATGCCCGTGCCCGTGCCCGTGCCCGTGAGCTTTATTTTAATGAAGTCCTTTTCGAACATTGTGCCTAGTTATTGCAGATTAATTTTATACAAAAGGATTAATGTATCGAAGACACATTAATCCTTTAAATCAGTATATTTTCGAAATAATTATAGTACATTTAAAACTCGTTCAATGAGATAAATCGTACTTTACGTTCACAATCGCATATGAAAATCGTTAATAAATTGTAGTAAAGCCGATTTAAGAGCTATATAGCATATTCGATCACTTGATTAAATTCGTTATGCGCAAACAGATTTATTGAAATAAATATTAAATCGTTGTAAATGTAAAATATATTCTTGAAGACTATCTGAAAAACTCAATTTAAATTGAATACACGTCATTATTATTGTGACTCAACCGGCCATTTAATATTATCAAACATATTATATTTTTCTTATTTCCTAGTATATTTTTATTTTTTTATTCTGAATAACTAGACGACAAAATTAAATTAGTATTTCTTCAACAGAAACCAGAGCAATAAGACTTGCATCACTTGAAACCTCCAGAATAACTCCTCAAAAACAACACAAAACATCTAAAACATGAAATAAACAAAACATATTTCTAACCCTCCAACTGCAACAGTAAACAACAAACCCAATACGAATCTAAATCGGAACATCTTCAACAGTCAATAAGACAGTATTGCATACAATATTGTGTACTTAAAAATCCAGTACGCCCGTTTTATTTACATCCTAGTGTACCTCAGTACATGTGATTTAACACAATATATCCGACCGGATAGCAGAGTCCCATGCGGAATCAATTTTGTTCGCTCACTCAAGCGTTTTAACTTTATCGAGGTTCTGGTAGAACCTAGGTTTAGAAGAATGCATTAAGTGGAGGAATTTTAGGTATATTGATAGGGTATTCTTTTTAGAATATTGAGGGAGGTTAGGGGATGTTGTTGTGGGGGGTTTAAATTGAGCGAAAGATGCGTTTCAGACTAGAATTTCTTAGTCAGTATAGTAAGTTTGGTCTTATATTTTGCAATTAGTGTATGTGTGGTAATCGATACGGGCATTTGTGATGCGGAGAAATTGTCGTGAGTAAAGTTTTCAGTATGACTCTAGATGAGTATAAGATTAGAGGAAGACCAAAGCACCGATGGATGGACTGTGTGAAGGATGGTGTGACACGCAAAGAGGTGTCTGTAATAGAGAAGTATAGAAAAAGTCATGCTGTACCAACCCCGAATGAATTGGGACAAGGGCAAGAAAGAGAATAATCATGACTATGCGATTATGTAAAGGCAAATTCGATAATACAACTTGTCTTGCACAACACACGCAGCAAAGACTAAGTGTTCCGAAAATTTACAAACGAACAACAATTTTCCACCCATAATAATGCACAAGCAAACAACAAAACTAGACATACCGAGAAAACTAAAAATCCTATAAATATACTCCCTCAAAATCCACCCAGATACAGGCAAGGCAGGTCAAAACAATTTTGTCTGGGCGCAGTAAGATCGGCCATGATTCTATTATAAGGCCCGCTAAGCAAATTTTCAGAGAGGACAGAAATTCGTAAATTCCCGAGGAGAAATCCGCAGAATCACGGGGCCGAGTTTAGTGGATTAAAGACACATATTTTGGTGTTGGGTGATGTCAGTCTTCATAATTTGATAGATTATGTTGGTCAGATATTCTGGGAACTATATTTTGTTAGTATATTTAGCTATAACTTTAGAACCGAGAACGCTGAGCATATCCTGGGTTCGACTCACGGGTCGGGCAAAGTGGTGATATCAGGATTTTATTATTTATTTATTAAAACTTTATGCACAAGTAAAAACTGTACAAAGGCGGCGGCGGCGGTCTCAGAAGCAGCCACGGAGTCTGGGTTTGTGCCCTTTTGATGACAATAGGCTCGTCCCTTATAACATGGGCCTTAAACATAACTGGAGAATTGAGGGTGTACAATAGTACACCTCTTTCTAACCCTTTGAGGATTACAGGCGTGATGTTATGCTGCAAATGACTATATACTAGTTAGTTCAACTAATTATAATTTTGTCTCACCCTTCATAAATATAGGCAGAAACTACAAACGTTACTTAACGATCTTTACCTACTTTTTGCTGCTCCTTTTAAGTGTCCAGTTGGCAGTTTATTAATTATCTATATCACTTATCACTTAGTCCTCTCGTATAGTTTTTCCACCTATAAAGGTTGAACAAAGCTCCTTAAAAAGCGACACGCTAGCTCTCACAAAGAACATGTACACCCATAAAACAGCACTTATATGTCATAATAAAAATTACATCGTCACAAGACAAAAACAATAACTCTACAGTGCGTATCACTGCGAGAAAAAAATGTAATATAACTCCAACATTAGCGACATAATAATAAAACCGTTCTTTCTGTGCAACACAGTCTGATTCCCGCTTCCTTTATTAGCAGACATCCGAAGCTTTACAGTGACGACCTTTTTATTTCCGGCTATCCCTCCCGAGGCGGCGTTTTTGCTATATTTTTTTAAACACACCTCGCTCCGCGTAAAATAATTTTCCACGTAAACATTTTAGGGTTAATAAAGATGCGGTTTCGTTCGGAAGGTTGACGTAATTATATGTTGGAGCTATTAAATTGGATGGGGGGTTGAAAAAGTTTTTTAAAAATCAAAAGCAATTTAGCAAGCATTTTTATTTTAGCTACCCTAATACGAAACACGTGTCAGATGTCGAGGGTTGACGATGAAAACCTAAACAAACTTGAATTATAGAGGTCACTATTACCATCAACAACGACCTCACTAAATACTAGTCATCACATCAATCCCTCATAAACGGAATGTCTACATCCCTTCATCATAACTTCATTATCATTATTAGTTACCCCTCTTCCCTAACCCCTCTCCTCTGACTTCTTGCAAGGTGCGAGATATCTCACTGCAGCCCGCGTAGTATGACCACCGTAGAAACGAGAGAGACTCGACAAATCTTTTGTTCACCTGTCATTGAATCGACAAAATGACAGATGAACAAAAGATTTGTCGACTCTCTGTCGTGTCTACTGTGGTCATGCTACGCGGGCAGGTATGGGTGCAAAGGGTGCCTTTGGAAGGTACATAAACATATCAAGTTAACAGACAATTACCACGGGAACTGATACCTTTGTGTCGATGCTGTCCCCAATTAACTGAAATTGGATGGTTGGTTCTGTTTATGGCTCGTTAACAATAAAAAATTGATGACAAAAAAACTCTCAATTATTTTATACACAAGTAAAAACTGTTAAAAATACTAAAGACCATTAAAACATACATATGATAAATGAATCCCTCAATGATAAAACTATATATATTATTATACTTACCCATAACTGAGAAAACGGTAACATTTTAAATCCAGTGCCGTTTTGGTCACTGAAAAGTAAAGTCCAAAAACAAACTTCTTCCCTGATCTGACTAACATAAAAATCCATGTTCTCTCAACTGCCTATGCACTGCGCAAGTTCTAAAGCCTACTTTGACAATGGATTATCTAATGGTACGTTAAAGTACCCGAAGTAACTTTTCACTACTTACACGATTGCAGTTTGGGATTCTGATGTTCTTTCCTTGAATACGTTGAACAGTGATTTTAAAGTGGCTGGTTTGAAACAATTTTGAATTCTTTAACTTATTCTATTGCATGAAACAACTTAGCTTCAAGAAATTTTTGACGTTCGTTTTGTTACTGCTTCTTTTGTCCGTGCAGTTCTTGGTCATGAAACTGCTTTCTAAGAAGATTTTCATCGTTATTTTGTGGATTTCATAAAAATAATCAATATTGAAAGATAAATAAATACAATAGCACAGAATAAACACCACATTGATTCTCCAAACCAGCAAAACGCCGTTTTTTTATATTTTTTCTAAAAAAGACTACGTCCAGTATCACTGTTAAAATCACCAATAACAAAACACAGATTTTCTCAAACCGCCTTAATAAAAGGGCGAATGTGCCACAAAACGAGGGATGCCCTTAAATTATCATCTTCATTGAGAAAGAAATGCTGACTGTACCTTACCAAATGCTTCAACACGCAGCAGAAAATGAACCATAACTCTAAAATCTTGCGGCATTTCATTGCCTTCATAAAAGTCTTTACGTAAAATGTGTAGGTACCTACTGTAATACTAACGCCTATTTCCACGAAGTGAATATGAATAGTGATGTCCGGTTATGTGAGAAAATCGATACAATTAAATTTAGATATGTTTATGTAAATAAAATTGTTGAATATACACCAAGGAAAGGGCTCTTGTAATGAAACGATTATTTTCCACGGATTTGGGATGCATAAGAATAAATTACAATAGCCTTTATTTACTCTGACCTTCGTATACACAATATTTAGTACTTTGGAAAAATAAAACAAAAATAGCAATTACACTTATTTGTTTTATATTAATACTAAAATTTTTAACTTAAATAATACACGCTTGGGATATTTACTATACTTAAAAATAACTGGGGAATGTACTATGTTGCCCCCTGCTTAAACTTTAAGGGATATTATCTTGTTGTTATATCATATTCCTCAAAGCTACATTTTAATTATTTAGCCGTATTTAAAGAAACAAAATAGGTCCTTATTTGTTATACAGTTGAGGTTTGTTTCCTTTAAAGCTGAGTTTTTCTTTGTCCTACTTACTTTTATGATGGATGTACAATGAAAATAAAACAGCGGTTAAAGAGCTCATATTATATTCACAAACCTCAAGTTTAGTATCATTCGTTCTTTTGCTAAATTAAACTTTTCATCCCACGTAAGTGAGTCTTACTTAGATTTATTTTTCTTAGTAAAAATAATCTTCGTCAGAAAAATTGACCACATCTTTTAATAATATTAGTTTGGAAAATAATTAAAAAAAATTGTACTAATACATGAGACTTAAACAAACTTAAACAATGATGGCAAAATGTGAGTGAAGTATTATTCCATTTCTGCCAAACACTAAGGGATTATAAACATGATGTTATGTTATGTATATTCCTATCGATTAAACCATCATCGATACATTACCAGCCCTACTCAAAATCAATTTCACAACGAGTTATTGGCTGTAATTGTACGTATCCAAAGGGAACGTAAAGTTTGTCGAACGCCTGTGATTGCTACATAAAAGGGCTCACTGAAGCCCTAAAGGTAACATTTCTTTGGATGAAAGTCTTCAAAACGATTCTACCTTTAGGGGTTGAAATGGTAGCTGTTCGTAAGACTGGATTAAAGACGATTAGGTTTTGAACATTAGTGAAGCGTAAGTAACTGAAGTCTAGGAAAATAACTAAATACCTATTTCCAAACATGACGTGTTAGTGTCAAAATTACAACAACGATTTTTAATTACTTACTATTGTCGAATAATATTGTTTTCAGACAGATGCCAGGTAAAATTAATCTTCACGATGTCCTTATAGCCACTTACTGAATAAACTTAAAAATTGAATTGAATTTGTGTGAAATTACCTGCCAAGTAAATTAAAAAGAATTTAATCGCAGGTGGCCCATACACCGGTCCATGGCCCTCTACGGGGCCCCAGTGTGGGCGCGTTCCTTGAGGCGGCGAGCCGCCCATTATCTGAACGCGCCCCAAAAAGTGGTGGCCGTAAAGATGGTCCGTGGGTACCGCACGATCTCCCGCGAGGCGGCGGGCCTGCTTGCCGGATTGCCGCCATGGGATCTGGAGGCGATAGTACTCGCGCGCCTGCACGACTGGCGCGCGGAGGCACTACGCCGGGGGGAAACTCCGCTGCCGCGGCAAATTGCCGCTCAGCGGACAGACCTCCGGCGCGATCTCATGGCGACATGGAGAGAGCGACTGTCGCAACCCCGTGCAGGGCACGCCACGATAGTGGCGGTAAGTCCCCTCTTTGAGGAGTGGCTAGAGAGGCGCCACGGCGTCCTCACCTTCCGCCTGACGCAGGTCCTCACCGGACACGGATGTTTCGGGAGGTACCTGCACCGAATCGGGCGGGAGGACACGCCCGGGTGTCTCCACTGCGAGGATCGACCGGGGGACACGGTGGAGCACACGGTGGAAGTCTGCCCTGCGTGGGCGGAGCACCGCCGTGTCCTCGTAGCGGCGATCGGCGGCGGCGACCTCTCGCGTCCGGCCCTGGTTCAATCCATGGTCCGGAGCGAGACGGAATGGGAAGCCGTCACCTCCTTCTGTGAAGCAGTCATGCTAGCAAAGGAGGTGGCGGAACGAGAGAGGGAGAGATCCTCTCTTCCCGGCCGCCGCGGGAGACGCACCGGGCGTCGGGGGCCACGTGGTGGCTACCGGCCACCGTAGACGCGGGCCTGTGGACGGTTGGCTATGGGCTAGCTAGCCGTCCGTCCGTCTAAAGACGACAGGCCGTGTCGACGGCGCGTTCGTGTTCCACGCGCGCCTCAAAGAGATGTCAGCTTAAGAGAGGGGCCCGCAAGGGCCGAAGCCTGCCGGGGTTGCGGGCCTATTCGAAAGAGATACCGCGGCCCCGGAACATAAAGGGCGAGGAAGGAACATGGATGGGTTTTAGTCAGTAAAAGTCTGACACTCCCTCCCGCTCCGCCCAGAGTGGGAGAAGTCATTTGATGATTTCCCATCCCAAAAAAAAAAAAAAAAAAAAAAAAGGTGGCCCATACACATAATGGTGCATCTACACCGCAGTTGCTTTTTGTGGAGCAACATTGTGCAACACGGTAACATTAGGGAACAATCACAGCAACATATAATAACAATCAGTAACTTTTTGATATCGGATGTTGCTCCACAAAAAGTAACTCCGGTATGGATGCAACATTACAGTTACAAGCAAGAATACCAGAAGAAAAAAAAAATATATTTTATTTTTTTATTTAATGCATAATGTACACAACCAATTTTACACGCTCAGCTTAAAACTAGTGAGTACATGACCCTGTTAGGGTGCAGCTCGCAGGAAGATAACTTAAAACTAATATTGCAGAGTAACTATTATTTATCACTTACTGAGATAATTAGGAACTTTACATTTAAATATTATATTAATTATACTTATTTGGATTACTATCCTGCTCAGTAATTACCGCAACATCTCGCCTATTTTCTCCTAAGAGTTATACAGAACTAAATTAATAGTATCCTACCAATACCAGTAACATTTCAGCCCCCTATTTCTCGATAATATATATAGGACTACATCGCCAACTATTGTATGTACCAACTTCCTGTATAACGAATAAGTTCTTAGGCTACTCATAAATGCAGCATGGTTACTCCAAAAGGGGCGGTTCTTTGGCTTCCTCCTGCTTCGAGGTCCGAAGTTAGTTTTCTAGTTCAACAGCATAATGTGTGTGAAGTATTTCAAGTTGAAAGTAAACTTAACTTTAATTATGTCGTAATAAGGTTGGTCATTCAACAGCTCATATTGTTGTTACTAAGCGGTATAACGTCTGGGTCTATTTTCGATAACATACAAAATAGGAACAACTTGTATTGTGTTAGAAAACTAATAAGTGAAGTATTACATGAATTGAACCTCAATAGCGTAGCGCACATTTAAAAATGGTTTGTAGATTTTTTTAATTGGTTCATATTTTCATTAATTTAAAAAATATTCTCTTCTCAATCATTTCAATGAATGTTTTTAAATGTCAGACTGAAGAGCATTGTAATAGTAAGTGTGTGACTTAATGGCGCTGGTATGATTAAGCAACCCTTACAATATTTTTAACCAGTGATCTGTTTCTTGATAACCAAAACCATTGTTCATCGCAATTCTGCTAGCATAAAATAAAAAAAAACCGGCCAAGAGCGTGTCGGGCCACGCTCACTGTAGGGTTCCGTAGCTTCCCAGACCATTAAAAATACCAACATTTTTCGTCAGCAAAAATAACTTTGTTTTTCATAGTATTTGTATGAAAAACAAAGTTATCATTTGCGTTTTTTTGAAAAAGTGCTATATAACTCAAAAACTATTCAACTCATCAAGTTGAAAATAATTTTCCTAGAAAGTTCATATAAAGGTCTACTTCTGTGATTTTTTTCATATTTTTTAAACTTATGGTTCAAAAGTTAGAGGGGGGGGGGACACATTGTTTTTGACTTTCGGAGCGATTATTTCCTAAAATATTAATATTATCAAAAAATGATTTTAGAAAACCCCTATTCATTTTTAAATACCTATCCAACAATATATCACACGTCAGGGTCAAAATTAAAAAAAAAATCGCTCCCCACTTTACGTCTGGGGGAGGTACCCTAATAAAAATGTTTTTTTAAATTTTTATTTTTGCACTTTGTCGTCATGATTGATATACATATTGGTACCAAATTTCAGCTTTCTGGTGCTAACGGTCACTGAGATTATCCGCGGACAGACAGACAGACAGACAGACAGACAGACAGACAGACATGGCGAAACTATAAGGGTTCCGTTTTTTGCCATTTGGCTACGGAACCCTAAAAATGTAGTCGCAACCGGCGTGCGTGTATGCTCAGATGTATGAACGTGGACGAAGCAAAAATGATATGTAAAAATCGTAGCAGGTGACGTTTTTTGGTATCTGCCTTCCCCGATAAGAAAAAATCGTGAATTTATGTTTTGTACGTAAGTAAAATCAATGGTGGGACCGAATAAAGACGCTCAATAGCCGAAGCTTTTAAGAACGCCTAAACAGATAAACGAAGAAGAACATAGTGTGCCGACTGATCAATACCTCAGACTAGACACGACCTTCAACAATGAAGATAACGGCTAAGAAAAGAAGTAAGTAAAATAAAAAATTAACAACATAACCTTCAAATTCAAAATGAAATCAACCCGAAACCCACAGTGCGCACACAATCAAATCGCTATATCGAAATCTTGTACCACAAACTAAGATCCGGGATCCCCGAATAAGGTTGGAACCACTCTGGCCGGATTACCATAATTGATATTAATGTACTTGGAAGGTTTAATTATACCGGACAAAGTAAGATGCGAGCAATCGTAAATTCTGTTGAGCACTACTTGGAGTATTTCGCACGTCCCTAAACGGCTTTTCTTTTAGTTTATATTGCGTTACAGGGCTTCGTGGTGAAAAACATCAGATTGATTTGGTAGTAATTAGCTTGGTGTGATTTTCTTTGTTTTTTTTTTTCATTCAGAATTTCTTAGTGAACTCTATTCTGAATATAATGTCCGATTGACTGTAGGCTCGCCCGCGTCAGGCACAAAAAAAGTTTAGAGCCTTTGACGTACGTAACATTGCATAAACTGCTCACAGATTTTTGTTACCATATTTCTTTGTAGATTTAAAAATAGCCGTTAGTAAGCCATAAACCATCTCTTGGCTGTCGAAGAGAATTAATGGAGCTGAAAGTGGCTAGGAAGATAGCTAGTCGCTAGACTAGCTGCTGGCTACATTATACAGCCGCTGTCCAGCTCATCCAGTACTCTAAAGAGCTTCTAACAAGCTATACTGTAATGCCCAAGGCTGGTTAATTTGGGGCCAAATTCAGAATTATAAGAGCTGCGTAGCATACTATACAGCCTTTGTACAGAAAAAATAACAGCCTCAAGTGTTCAAAAATTCTGATGTCCAGTCTTAATACAGCTATTTGTGCTAGTTAGCCCAACTAGCACAAATAGCTGCAAATAGCTGCATTAAGACTGGACGCGTTCACGCCTCATTTACGTCATACTTTTTTTTTGCATGCACATGATCTTAGAGGGTAAAACTTATAATTAGATCACATGGGCCGAGTAGTAGCTTTTATTTAGCAGAAATTGTCTTTAATTTATCTTAGGCTTATACCAACTATTTTGGTCGGCTTCTAGTCTAAACGGATGCAGCTGAATACCAGTATTGTACATGGAGCGACTGCGTATCTGGCCTCCTCGACCCAGTTAGTACTGGATAATGCAATAATACCCCTTGGTAAAACTGGTTGTCAGACTTTCCGGCCACTGACTACCTGTGTCAACTTTATGTATTTGTGTGTAAATATATCGGTACCTCTGTTTTTAAATCAGCGTTCAATCAACGCGGCCTATTTTAGTCCTCTGTTGGACGTAGATCTGTCCCAAACTGCAGAAATGGATTTTCAAAAAGGTTTATCTCAAATGATGAATTGGTTTCGAACATGTTACTGCAAACCGTTATTCTCAATTTGTTGGATATTTTTGCATAGTGCTAGTCATTCATCGTCTTTGCTAATTCTGATTCATCATTATCAGCCTATAATGTACCCACTGCTGGGACACAGCCTCCTATCTATGAGAGAGAATGGGCTATAATCCGCCACGCGGACCCAGTGCGGATTGGTAGATGTCATAATAGTGATTGAAATGAAACTAATGTTTTCTCGAAACAAAGTCAAACCATATGTCCAAAGCCTAACAAAATGACTGAAGAACATTCTGATGTATTTCTAACACCGACAAAGAGTAAAGACACTAACACTAATTCTATAAAAAAGTAATACCGTAATGTAGATAAATAGTAGTGTAGTACGAATTCACTCTATTTCGTGTTTCTGAAGCTCAAGATAAAGAATTACTCAAGACCCACGTTATATTTCTGCCCTTAAATCAAATTTATGAAGACATAAGTTTTTTCTCTTCGCCCTCAGACACTCTCAGGGGTCAACACTTAGTTAATTTCTTGGAAATAAATAACAAAACGTAAGGTTAAGTGTGCACGTCAGCTTTTGATTTTTCATTTTCGGATCACAAGTTTTGTTACCCAGTTACAAAGTGCACTCATTTTAAAAAGCAATGTAATAAAATAAAATTAAAAAACTTTGACATTCGAATTCATATAACGTAATTTTAGTGGGCCTGTGTTTTAAATCAAAATAAATATTTCCATATGTTTAATACTTTTTTAACGGAACACTTACATATTATTTACCGTACAAATGTAGATAAAACTACCATTACAATAAAACGAATTACTTACCACTTAGTAGTTCAACCAGTCCCTGTTGCTAAAACCAATCTCAAACTAACTTCAAACCCAAAATCAAACAGAAAAAATCAATAAAACTTACTTTTAAACAATACAGACTGAACAGCAAACGAAAGGGAATCGGGCGAGTTTTTCCGATGGCCACGTATTGCGCGGCCGTCACGTCCGTCGGCAACAATTAAATCTTTCTGTAACCATGTGAGGCACGAATCCGCACGAATCCGCACGGATCCGACCGACATGGCATCCATGATAAAATTCCACGCGGTTACACTTACGATTTGAGGCGGAATAATGAAGTGGCGAAGTTTTTTTTTTTGATGTGGAAGTGTATTTTTTGTTTATTGCAGTGTTTAATTGCGTGCTGTGAGTAGTGTTTAAAGCGATGGTGTTGAATTAAACCTTTTACGAGCCATCACCTGGCTAGCTTTTTCCGAACTATGTTGGGGTCGGCTTCCAGTCTTACCGGATGCAGCTGAATACCAGTATTTTACTTGGAGCGACTGCCTATCTGACCTCCACAACCCAGTAAACTTTTACCAGTCATTTTCTTTATATTGACGCTGCAGGCAATTCATGTTGAGGTGTAGAAGTCTCTCTTTATTGCATACTTAATAAATCCCTTGACAAACATAATCATGATCTACATGAGCGATTATTTTTATGCTACTATAAATCAAATAACAGTCACCTATCGCAAATCCCACTAATATTATAAATTCGACATTTTATGAGGATGCATGGATGTCTGGATGTATTTAAAGATGTTTGTTACACTTTCACGCAAATACTACTGAACGGATTTGAATGAAATTTTGCACACAGATAGTTTATAACCTGGATTATAACATAGGATACTTTTTATCCCGGTAATAAGATCTCATGGGACAATTATAACGCGTGCGAAGCCGCTAGCAGAAGCTAGCTATGAATAATTGAGAAAAATAATGAACTAAGCCAGAAGAGTACAACATTTGTTTTCTTTGGACAACTACAACAAATAGTTTTAATTTATGGAATACTTCTTGGTTTATTTTTAGTGTATTCAGACTACACAGTCCAGAGGTCATGTCCTCATATAATTGCACTAATGTGCCACTGGGGATATGTGAGCAAACGAAACACTGCACCGAAATACAACAACACGTGTTTATTTATACTCATATTTTAGTTTAGACTTGAATTAGAAGCATTTGTTTGGACATGGATTTATTTTAATGATACACACAGCACACTGGTGAAGTAAATATTATTTTTGGAAATAATTGGTGGAAGTTTGGAGAGTTGCACGTTATTATTAAATGTTGTGCACAATTTTGCACTGTTTCTATGTATCTAATCCTACTACTTAATATTATAAATGTGAAAGTTTGTGAGGTTGGATGGATGGTTGTTATTTTAATTTATAAAAAAAAATATTAATAATACTTCTTTTTCCTTTTTTTTTGTTTGTTACTCATTGCAAAAACTGCTTAACGGATTTAGATAAAATTTAGCACGCAGATAGTGTATAACCTGGGTTTATACATGGTATACTTTTTATCCCGGTAGTATGATCTCGTGGGACCATTATCTAACTTAACGCGGGCGAAGCCGGGAGCTTGAGCTACTAGTCAAATAATATATTTAAATGATGGAAGTTCAAACTATGACATACAAAAAAACATATAATAAACAAAAAAACAAAAACAGTAATTATTGTTACTGATGGTTTTTTGTTTTTTATTTTGTATATTGAATGCTTGGATCTGTAAATTTTTAAAATTAATTTAATAAAATTAAATTAATTAGTGCAGATCATAATAAGTACAGTTTCAACACTAACCTGTTCGATCTTACCGTAAGGCACCGTACCCACGATGTCGTGACGATTAATTTATCGTTAGTTTTTAGTTGAAATAAGTCGCGGACGACAGGTAATCGTGTCGTCCTAAATGTGAACACCTCCATTTAAATACACAAGCCACGACACCAAAAACTACACGATTATCTGTCGTCACAACATACTGGGAACGGGGCCTAAGGCCACGTGAAAATTACTACAGTGACCGATATTTACATTAAAGCTTAGTATTTTCCCAACTATGCTGGGGTCGGCTTCCAGTCTAACTGAATGCAGCTGAACACCAGTATTTTACATGGAGCTACTGCCTATCTGACCTCCACAACCCAGTTAGTACTGAGCAATACGATACCACTTGGTAAGACTGCTTGTCCGACTTTCGGACCACTGACTACCTGTAACGACTGTCCAAAGATCTATAAATGACAGTTTCTCCCCGAGTTATTAACTATCATAATTCCATTAACTTCATACGCAAGTACAATCAGCAAAACTTCCCACTGTTTGTTCGTACAAAAGCACATATCATCCCTTTACTACACTATCCCGAACTATAAAGCCAGAGTACGTAGTCTGCATCCATATACTCGTACGTCTATATGAAAAAAGTACGGCAAAAGGTGAATTGGTTAACCCCACAAATGCCTCCGGCGAATATATGCGTCAAATAAAAATGAAGTTGATATGCGATGTCATATAAATGCGACAGACAAAAAAGTTTTATTTGCTACCTACTTTTTTGGGACGAACTGTGGAGCAAACAGGACTACACGAGTAACATGACTGTATTCATTTGTTTGTTAGATAAGAAAAAAGTTACACATTTTGTTGTGAAAAAACCGGCCAAGAGCGTGTCGGGCCACGCTCACTGTAGGGTTCCGTAGCTTCCCAGACCATTAAAAATACCAACATTTTTCGTCAGCAAAAATAACTTTGTTTTTCATAGTATTTGTATGAAAAACAAAGTTATCATTTGCGTTTTTTTGAAAAAGTGCTATATAACTCAAAAACTATTCAACTCATCAAGTTGAAAATAATTTTCCTAGAAAGTTCATATAAAGGTCTACTTCTGTGATTTTTTTCATATTTTTTAAACTTATGGTTCAAAAGTTAGAGGGGGGGGGACACATTGTTTTTGACTTTCGGAGCGATTATTTCCTAAAATATTAATATTATCAAAAAATGATTTTAGAAAACCCCTATTCATTTTTAAATACCTATCCAACAATATATCACACGTCAGGGTCAAAATTAAAAAAAAAATCGCTCCCCACTTTACGTCTGGGGGAGGTACCCTAATAAAAATGTTTTTTTAAATTTTTATTTTTGCACTTTGTCGGCATGATTGATATACATATTGGTACCAAATTTCAGCTTTCTGGTGCTAACGGTCACTGAGATTATCCGCGGACAGACAGACAGACAGACAGACATGGCGAAACTATAAGGGTTCCGTTTTTTGCCATTTGGCTACGGAACCCTAAAAACGAATAAATTGCAGTTTTGGAGATACGGAAAAACTGCTTCTGAGCTAACGAAAGAACTTTTCAAAGCATATTTTCAAACGTGTGCGAAAATAAGTGTAAACGTACAAAAAGGCACACAAAAAGTCGTTTTGCAATACAAACTTTCAAGTACCATCAAGAAAAAATTAAAACAAGTTTTTAACTCCTAATTAAGTTAGCTGCAAAATGTTTCGCGAACTTGTGCGAGCAACAATGATACAAGTTTCCAAGTGGCGCTTCTTGATTTTCTAGCTTGTTGGTTTTCGTTGGAAAAAGTTTTATTACAAAACATTAATTACATTCAAAATAACATGTGTCAAGAATAGCTGATGGTTAGTTTATGTTCAGAAATGGGTGAGATTACATATTGGACGCTACATGCATCCACTATTAGAACTCAAAAATAGTATGAAATAATTTTGTGATTCCTTCAGTTTAATATCAGTTAATTGCAAAATCTAAATGAAAAATACAACGAAGACTCAAAGCATTTATTTCAATAAAACCATTACAGGCACTTTGGAATGTCAGAAAAACCAAGAAAGCGCAGCTACAATCACAGTCACATGGCATAAAATAAAATAACTTGTGAAAGTACTGGTAGCTGCCAATTCCAATGTGTAGATCTCTACGGAGAAGAATGGGCAAGAAACTCCATGGATACTATTGAATTCTAAGTTACTTATAACTATAAGTTTAGAAAGAAAATGCAGATCACACGTACAACTGCTCCCAACCAGCAACCAGAATTTAACCCTAAAATAAACCCACTATCCAAAATCTAATCATACAACTTCAATATCACAAAAGTACATCTCCTATCAAAGTACCCTCATACTACAATTTCAAAGTCCAAAGACTAATGGCGATCCTTCAGAAACATTCTAACAGGAGAGAGCCATAATTGGTGTAATAAGCCAAGCGACAGTGATATGCAATCCTCCGCAGGGCAGGGGTTGCAAATGACCGGCCGTCTGAGGGCTAATGCCCTCAGTGCCAGGAGGGAACCAGTCAACAGTGAAAATGATTCTTGTCGCTGTGCTGATGTTTTGATTTTCATGTGGTGTGGTGTGGTGGCTCGTGGCCAAATAATAACAGCCGCTCGGGTCAATCTTTAGGTTAAGCCGTGCTTGCCTAGGTTGTTCCGTGGATGGGTGACCACCCTTACATACCGGGTTTCCTCCGTGCCTCGGAAGCACGATAAGCTGTTGGTCCCGGCTGTCATTTGTCCATCTTTGACAGACGTTACAGGTAGTCAGTGGCCCAAAAAGTCTGACAACCAGTCTTTGCAAGTGGTATCGTATTACCCATTATTAACTGGGTTGTGGGGTCGGATAGGCAGTCGCTCCATGTAAAATACTGGTATTCAGCTGAATCTAGTTAGACTGGAAGCCGACCCCAACATAGTTGGGAGAAGGCTGAAAGATGATGATGTGGTGTGGTGGTTCAGTGAGTGAGGTGGTAGATTAAATAGTATGACATGTATATCGCGTTATTTATAAGCTAATGCAAAACATATACTAACAGGCAGATCGGACCCAAAACATGGCATCGTTCTTAGCACCGTATTTGTTTTTAATGTTAGTTAAGCTAATAGAACAGAGGGCTGGCTCTTTCTTTGGCCAAAGAATTAGCATTGCCATTCAACGTGGCAATGCTCCCAGTCTTTTGGGCACGTTTCCCGATGACAGCGATGCCGAGGAGTACTTGTCTTCTATTGACATCGTTGTTTATAATATGTTGGTACTATTTTAAGTTTAGATTTATTTTTATAATTATAAATAGTTCTAGTTGTAGTATTAAGCTAACTAGTAATAGTAAATTAGCTTTGGTATCTTATTTCTGAAACAAACGGTGTTAAGAACGATATACTTTTACCTGAAACATCCAAATTCGCTTGCCATCCGACATAATGGTTTCTGTCTCGGTACAATCTTTTTTTTTCCCACCATTTACAGTTTTCCCATTCCAAAATCCGCCGCTAAATGACCCAATTTATAATTTTTATTGTCATTAACATTCCAAATTCAATCAATCGCACTATAATTTTACATTAATTAACAAAACTAACCATTCAAATCCCAACCAATCCCAATCTTCTCATCTTAATATCTCGACAGCAACGCGAATCCAAAACATCACAAAGGTTCTTACGTCGACAAACACAGTAACACAATCAGAGGCGGCCGGAAAGGCACTAGTTTTTTCCCTCCTATTCGAAGGCTCGCCCGGGAAGCACTTATATATTACGTTTCCTGCCGTTTGAAATATGTCTCTATTGATATCTGAGGGCTTTTATTTTGCAGTTGCATTGTTTGTACGGATTTTCGATGGTTTCAGTTTTCATATGCTGCAGCTCTGTTGGAGTTTGATTCGTTAGAATGGGCTGTGTTTGTTATGAATTGTGTATTTTTTGAGAGGCTTATATATAAACGTTTTAGTGACGAATTCAACAACATAGTATTTATATTGTTTTCGACACCATACTTTAAAATTTCATAGTATTCATTCAATTTAATAACTTTTCTATCTAAATACGCAAGTGTCAAAATATTTTTTTTATTTTCAATATGCACAGTTATGCATATATTTTTATTACAAATATATTTATCAATATATACAAATATTTTTAACATATTACAATAATACTAATCTTACATAACATGAAACATACTAGCATTAATACAAATCTCAATAACTCAGTTTCTTAGTAAGAATACCATCGTCTACCGTCTACCGGCTGGGTCGACCGCAATGATCGTCCCAGTTCCTGAGTAATTCAGTGCCCAGTCTACCTTTCCCTCCCTTCTTGTAAAAAACCAGCTTTTCAATTTGTTCCGCCGGAAGAAAACATTCTGATGTCCGCCACTCAAGATATATTTCTTTTTATTTTTGCATTTACAGTCCTTCAAACGTCTTAAGATTTTTATTCGTAGACGTCTACGGCTGGTGCTACGCCGTAGCTGTAGATAGCTATGGCGTAGCATGCTACGAGTTCTTGTAGCGTCACGAGGAATTATTGCTAGATTGAAGTTGTTTTATTTTTTAGCTTCATTGGTTGAATGCAATGAATATTTCAGTAAATTTCAATAGTTAGCACTATGTGGGGCAAGAATTTGAATGTTATTGTTTTTTTTTGTTTTTCCTAAACTTATTTAATTATATGAATCACGATTCTTCATTCGAATGTTTATTTTTTATTAATATCAACAGCACTAAAGGCCCTGTTGCCCTTTGACTCTTTATTCACCCCCAAACCCGGGCTTAAGAACTAAAACCCCATAACTACAGAACACAGATCTCGCGAGACATCTTTAAAAATACATTTCGTATCGTTCGCCGACAACATGTGGCATAATAAAACGGGTTTACCTTTAAAATATACGGTGAAGAGCGTTTCATTTCAGATGCAGCCGATATCCAATCCAGGGCGGAAACTAGCTCGCAGATTTCTTTGACATACAGGAAATCATCTTTTCAAGCACAAGATACAGTTTGTTTTTGATTTGTTATAATTTTACTTTGCTGTTTTGCCTTTGTAATTTTTAGATGAAAATTCTTTGAGATGGATTGGTTAGGTAATTGGCTGGTTTGAGTTCAGTGTTTTTTTTTTTCATTTTGATCAAAGAGAACTGAATTGGATTTGAGATTGCCAGCTGAAATATTTTTAGGGTTCCGTAGCCAAATGGCAAAAAACGGAACCCTTATAGTTTCGCCATGTCTGTCTGTCTGTCTGTCTGTCCGCGGATAATCTCAGTGACCGTTAGCACCAGAAAGCTGAAATTTGGTACCAATATGTATATCAATCATGCCGACAAAGTGCAAAAATAAAAATTTAAAAAAACATTTTTATTAGGGTACCTCCCCCAGACGTAAAGTGGGGAGCGATTTTTTTTTTAATTTTGACCCTGACGTGTGATATATTGTTGGATAGGTATTTAAAAATGAATAGGGGTTTTCTAAAATCATTTTTTGATAATATTAATATTTTAGGAAATAATCGCTCCGAAAGTCAAAAACAATGTGTCCCCCCCCCCTCTAACTTTTGAACCATAAGTTTAAAAAATATGAAAAAAATCACAGAAGTAGACCTTTATATGAACTTTCTAGGAAAATTATTTTCAACTTGATGAGTTGAATAGTTTTTGAGTTATATAGCACTTTTTCAAAAAAACGCAAATGATAACTTTGTTTTTCATACAAATACTATGAAAAACAAAGTTATTTTTGCTGACGAAAATGTTGGTATTTTTAATGGTCTGGGAAGCTACGGAACCCTACAGTGAGCGTGGCCCGACACGCTCTTGGCCGGTTTTTTTTTATAGTTTGAATTTGGAATATGGCACTTTGTGTTTGTTATAAAGAGTGGCAGATACTGATTAGATTTTATGTGTTAGTTAAAATTAGAGAGGCAATTCCCGTACTTAATAAATATTGTCTACTCTCAGTAAAAATATGTATTTAAAATATGCTGGTAATGTTACAAATGTTAACATTGTTTTTGGTTAAAAATCTTCATAAAATAAATGCACGTTTCATAAGAGATTTGTTGACATTACAATTTTTTTAATGACTTACTTTCCTTTTTTTAGTAGCATGTACCGTCCCACTGCTGGGCAAAAGCCTCCCCCAATTCCCTCCAAGTGGTCTTTTCCCGTGCCTCCTCGAACCAGCCCTCACGGTTTCTCCCCTACGGCCTGCATATTTACAACTATCATAATTCTATATTTACGTTCACATCTCATTCTCACGACTCACCAACAATGCACAGACACACGCGAAAAACAACCAATTACAATAAAATAAGTCTCACGTAACAGATTGATTGTCAAAAGTTGTTCTCGTGTTACGAACGAGTTTCATACGAGACGAGTGGTGGAATAAAATCATGTGAACGCTCCTCCGGGCCTCAGGGACCGCTTACTGGCCTAGCCCAGGGTTAATGCATAAGTAATGGTGGCGTGCCGGCTTAGGCCTCGGGTACATTAGGACAGTTGGAAAGGTTTCAAATGCAGTACTGTAAATATTCATAGGTTAAAACGTTGAATTTAGAAGAATGTCTTTTTTTTACAAAAATAAGGGTAATTTACTTACAAATTAGCTGTTTTGTTGATATTATTCTTATTATGGTAAATTCAAGTCCCTTTCTCTGTGTGGGTGACAGCGTTGTTTTTCTGTTCTTTGGATTTGATGCGGTTTTCGTCGTCAGAAAATATTGATGTTTTATGAAATGTTAAAAAAAGTGTGACGCGAATGTCAGCTAGTCCTACTAATACTATAAATGTGATTTGAGGATGGCTGTTTACTGACCGAATTTAGATGAAATTTGGCCTACAGATAATTACAACCTGGATTGACACATAGGATACTTTTTTTATTTATTTATTTATTTAAACTTCATGTACAAGTTATCCCTTGGAACGATTTCCAAACCACATGCGAGTGAAGCCGCGGGTATAAGCTAGTACACAATAAATTAATTTAAAGATTGTTTGATTGGTTTTGTTTTTGAAGAATTTTTATCGCAAAATAAAGAATGTCACCAGTATCAGTAACTTTATCATAAGTCCTACCCAGGTAAATTGTAGGCATTAAAACAGTGATGTATCGACATTTTAATCAGTTTACTACAGAGGCTCTTTGCCTTATACACCAATGTCCCTATTACGATGAAAGGAAGTCCCTCTTCCTGAACCTATTATTTTTCTTCTAATTGAGTTCGTTACTGTAACCAAGGAAGTTAAACTTCCTCTGCGAACGTCATGCTAGCGTAGTTTGGGTTTACTAGTCGAGTTGGTTTTACTAGAACAAATAGTGGACTTAATCTCCTGTGAATGGTTTTTTTTACCAACTAACTAATTGTTATTTTGCAGATAGATAAAAACCTGACCTAAAACTTGCTGCCAGTTAATACCGCAATAGAGGACATTGACCTACCTACATTGTGAGAGTAAAAACGGCGGGTGTACCATAGCGAATCAAATTATACCAATTACACCCGCCATATTGACGTCAATATGGCGGGTATACCTTAATTTCGAAATAATTTTGTGCTGAAGGAGGTACATATTTTTTAGACCTAGGTACAGAATAGTACATTTTAGGTACATTTGTTTGGTAATTGGTATAATTTTATCGGCTATGGTACACCCGCCATTTTGACTCTCACCCTACATTTATTAAAGTTCTTAACTTCGAAATCCAAAAATAAACCTGTTCCAGTCTTGAATCGTGATTCTTTTGTTTTGGTTCGTAAAAGAAATATTAGGGAAAGGGCAATGACCAGTATTGCGATCTTAACTGGCAGCAACTATAGTTACTATCTGACTTGTAACATACTATTTTTTTTTTCTAGCCTGTCTACCTCTCTTTTACAATGGATTGACGAATTGAATAGCTTCGAAATTCATGCTTTATTATTACGTTAGTTAGGAGGTATGAAGAACAGGGAGTAAAGTTCTTCATCACCCGTAGAAAAAGGAGGATTCTCCGACCAGACGGGTGTCTGGCTACCGCAAAACAGTAGATGTCGGGATTTTTAGATGGTCGTAAGTCGCAGGTAGCTTTAACAGCGCCATTTAGAATTTAGACGTAAGTTCTTCATTTGTGCCATAGAAAGCGCGATAGTACTTTTTGTACTATGTTGCTGTTAGTACTCTTTGTAGTGTCTGAACTGAATATTATAAAAAAAATCTGAATACCTCTAAATTATGAAAGTTGCATTGAAATACGTTGCGGAATTTAGAAGAAAAACGTAATCACATAGACAGACATGAACTCCCACTTAAAATAACATGTAAAGATAGTAAGTACTGCTATGAAAAGAAAAACTGTACGCCTTTTCTAAACCTTTAGTTCAACTATCAGCCAGTGTGTACAACACCTTTCTTTCTTAATGTAAACTAGACCTTATGAGCAACCTTTTAAGAAAATTTTCCCCCAGCTGAAGTCTCGATTCGACCATAAATGCTTTCTTCGTAGTGGTTCAATTACATTATGATAGATCGGGCGGTCTCTTACGAAATAGTCTAGTTTTTTTCTGAAAGTTTTGTAATTATGTCCCGTTTGTGGAACGCGTCAGTTATGGATAAAGTTTGTGATTGGGTTTTATTTTGGATGGATAGAGAAAATGAAATAATAGATAGTTTGGTAAAATACGGAGCAAAAAATGTCTGTCGGATGTTTTTTTTCGTGTTACCTAGAAGGTTTGGGAAAGTTATAGCTACTATCTACATAGTTATAGTTTCTTTGGCAATGGAAATGACTGTTGTTTGTGTACTTAGGAAAATATGAACGCTTCGTACATAACTTTTAATATTGTGATTATTATATAATTAGTATCGATGATGTGTTTCTTCTCATGAATTCGCGAGGAAGCCATCCAAGACCTCTCGCCAACTACTGGATCTACCGCGACCCTCAGTATTCTAGTCTTGGCAGAGCACATCATCGTGAGAAGTGGAGGAAATAGGGGAGGCCTTCACCCAGGAGTGTGACAATACAGGTTAACAAAAATAGAACCTATAACTGAAACGTGAATATGTATAACAACAAACGAGCAACAAAATTTTGAGCCAACTAATTAAAAAGAAGAATCAAATTCTAGTAAATATTATCATTAATCAGTAAACAGAACCAACCAATACTTCGGACAAGTCCCCTCAATACCAAATCAGTTCAAATATTCAACGGGGTGAGGCGCCAAGTGTTTTCCGTGACACCTCCGTCAGGTACAACCACCGCACTTGTGCATAACTAACAACATACAACCACAAACTAATCCTTTTACAAATTCCTGAAAGTTTCACTTTACATGAGGAATTTAACATCAATCTGTGTTCGGACACTGTCGCATTGAGAAACCTAGCAACTATTTTCCATTCTTACAAAATAAAGACTTAGATATGGGAAAGAAATAGACATACTTGTCCCGGTAGTATGTTCGTCATCTTCAGCCTATTAAGTCACCTAGTCTTTTCCCAACTACGTTGGGCTTCTTTCGGCTTCCAGTCTAACCGGATCATCATCAGCCTATTAATGTTCCCACTGCTGGGACAGGCCTACTCTCTATGCGCTCAGTGCGGATTGGTAGCTGTCACATGTCATCGAATTTATGCTTCTAGGCGATGCTGATTTCCCCACGATGTTTTCCATCACCGTTTTGCGAGCAGCGGTTATGAAATAAATTACACAAAGTAATGCGCCTGCCTGGGTTCGAACCCACGACTCACTGAACGTAAGGCGGGGCCGCTACCACTGGGTCACCGCTGTTCTCGGTCTAACTGGGCACAAGTACTTTACATAGAGTGACTGGCATCAAATAAAATACACTATATTCTATTATATCATAATCCTATTAGTTTTCCCACTGCTAGGACACAGGCTTCTCCTCTATGAGAGCGAAGGGAGGGAGGGTCATTCCATCTACTCTTCATAAATTGAAACGTACATAAATTACAACAATATCATAGAGTAGGAAGCATGTCGTAGCAAAACCAGTTTAACTGGTGTGTCATTGTATAAAAGTGTTATTAGTGTTGGTAATGTATAAAGATCAAAACAATTGGTTCAATGAAACAGTAACGAAATAAATGCCCAAAAATAGTCTAACTGTTCAGTATTGGAACGATTTGTTCTTTTTAGTGCATGATCAGCCTATAATGTTCCCCCAGCTGTGACACAGGCCATCTCAATGAGAGGGAATGGGTTATAATCCACCACGCGGGCCCAGTATGGGTTGGTAGATGTCACATGGCTTCAAATTTTTAGGTCTAGGACACACCCGCGCGCCGGTTTCCTCACGATGTTTTTCCTTCACCGTTTTGCAAGCAGTGGTGATGAAATAAATTTCACAAAGTTGCGCCTGCCTGGGTTCGAACACACGACTTGCTGCTCGTAAGTCGGGGGTCACCGCTGCTTTTTTTAAGTGACTTGGCATAAAAATCAGAAGGTCAATTTCCAAAAAAGTTACCCCATATAACTACAACACCCAACTTCACGACACGCGTCCAAAACTAACCCTATACCAAAACTTTAACCCTCAACTGCTGTAGTTCTGCATCAATCTGCGCACGGTCTCACATCACGCGCTGGAATGTGACACTCCATTATAAATCTCATTGAAGATACAGAGCCATCCATCACTGAAAGGAAATGAATCCGGGAACGAATGCCGGGTGCTGTCGCGTGGAGCCGCGTGGCAGACAGTATTGTTGGCGATGTGTGGACATGTTGTACTAAATTATGACGCGGTTTTTGAAGGTTAAGGTTTGGTGTGGAACAATGGTCAGTGACGAAGTAAAGTTTATCGGACAAAAGTTGAAAATAGGTAACTACAAGCTATAAACAGACTCATCACAAAGCCAACCAAGCAGTCTGTACATCAAATTAAGTACGTAACTTTACGCTAAAATTATTGCTGGGAAACGACTTTTTTTGGTCTGAAAAATCATATTTTGTTTGGATTGAATAATACCCGAGTCGTGGACGTGTTTAATATAAAAATCGTACAATAAAACCCCGTGTTAAAAAAAAAACTTGTCAATAAGTTGGAACTTTGACCCCAATATCTCCGTAAGTAAAAGGTTCCATTTGGTGTAGGGCAAAAAAATGATCGCAATGGCGGGGAAAACAAGTGCCTTTCGGCTTCGCTATGAGGTGTTATCCGCCCTTTTTAATTTACCTCGCACACCAGCGACCAATGGTCTATATTGGCCTTGAAACGCAAAAACTGGAAGTCACGGGTAATAGTGGGCCTTTGTCCAACAGCGGGATTATGCTGACTAAAAGTACTATATTTTTTTTCCTAGGGTGTCAACGGCAAAAATAGTTTGTACCAAAATTCAACTCCCTTGTACAGTCATAAGGTCTAAACTACAATTATATCAATGTTATAATATGTGTACCTAACTAATACCTACAAAATAAGGTAAAAACCAAGTCAGTACTGCTTAATCTTATGGCTCATAATGGATGTCGTGTTTGAAACAGACAAGTTCATACTAATCTCAAATTAAATCTAGTTCCAAATCGAGACTCAAGATCGTTCAGAAGTGCATTTTTGTAAAGATAGTTGGATTATTGACCTCAGTTTTATAAAGCTATGTTATCAAAATCCGATGCTATTTCTTTGATTACTTATAACATTCATGTGATTCCTCTTTATACACACATGTATCACGGCGATATTTTGTTTTTACGTCTTTAGTGTTTTCTGCTTTTTCAAAAACAGAAGCATTTCTTTCTATCATTAATGTCAAGGAACATTAACCTCTTATTACCTGACCTCTATCCATCACTGACGTCACCCATGCAACGGCCCATACACGTGCCTCAACCGAACAATACCATCGACCTACAAAGTCCAACGGTATAATACATCAGATAAGTACTTTCCTATTATATTACCGGCCATCAAATCAATAGAGCAACACAAAGACTAACCTACAGTATGTTTTTACAACATAGGTAATTGTTTTTCTATAGAAACCTACATTTTTGCCGCAAGATGGCGGGTGGGTAAGTCAAAACATTAATTTTCTTAATGGGGTAAGGCTCTCGGTAAGCTCGGCGACAGAAAACGAATGTCGGCGGAAAGCCACGAGGTGTCTCTGTGCGTAAACACTGACTGTTGCTCTAGTATTGTAGGGTTACCAACTACTTAAGAAAAAAAGAAACTTGAGTAGTACTGAATTACAGTTAAAGGGCTTTGTATTTTCGGAGTCAAGACTATTTTCAAACATTTTATTTGTCTTAGTGTGTACTGCAAAGACGAATAAGTATTTTTAATCAGTTAGTAAGAAAAATTGTATTCGTGCTTGACTTCTTTGATCTGATCATCCTTATTAAAAAACCTTTTTATCAGAATTTGCAAGGTATTTGATGATACACTTACAGTGTTTTTCATTTTCCATGTAATTTTGATAGAAAATGTCTCTTGGTCGGTCACCAGTTCAATTTCAAGGACATTGTAAAACACACATCGACTGTAAAAATAAACCAACAAACATCTTAAGACTGTCAAAGGCAGCCCTACACACTCTCCCCTCCCTGCACCCTTCCGAAGCCCCGCTGTTAATTAATTAAAATGCAGACCGCAGACTATAGTGAGTTTAATTCTTCTCCCCGTGTACTTACGATTGCCACTTTTGATTCGTATTTACAAAAGACAGATTAGATATTTTATTTCATCAACTTTTTTATTAAATATGATGAGGCAAAGGCAATGCTTTTGCTTTTATTTGCAGTCTTTCTCAGCCTCGTTTTCAGTCCTTCGTTTTGTATTTCTGCATTTCTTCGGTTCAGTTCCTTTAAAGCTTATGGACTGGTTTTAATTAATTGGATTCATAACGTTTTGAGATCTTATTACTGAAATGTAAAAGAAATTGTATTTTGTCTTAAATAAAGATCAAAGCCGCATTAAATATATTTACACAAGTTCAATCCACACATACAAGTACCAGGCGCGCAGGTACCTCATAACTCCATTCCCACCGGCTTCCCTTCAGAAGTTCGAACATAACCACTCTCTACCATATGTGAAAAATGGTACAATCAATACTTTTTTGTAAGCATTACGAAACGCCTAATCGTACTCAATCAAAAAAATTTTGCTCTTCAACAACACATTGTTATGAAATAACCCGCAGGCGCTACCGGGTTTTTGGCAGCTAAATTTCTATACAAAATAAAACGTCATGACGTCACTAGACAGCGCGCCGAAATAGTACTATGGTAAGCCGGCGCAAACCGAGTTATTCATAGAGAAAGTAATAGAAAATGCGTGCGCGTGAGCGAGATGCGAAATTTCGTCATCGCTCGTTGAATTTCGGATAGAATCGGAAATCGTTCAATGTTTGAAGACATTTGTGTTGACAATTTGACGTAATTGCATTTACCATTGCATGAATGCATGTTGTTGTTAAATCTCAATTGGAATTTATTAGTTAATTTCACTTATTAGAATTTTTTGGTGTGATTAGTATTGTATTATTAGTTGGACTTTTGTTTATTTGTGTATGTATTGTGTGTACTGTGTAGTGATAGTGAACGTTGTAATTAGGTATTTATTTGCGGTAAGTAGATAGTCTTATAGTCGAAAGTATTAGTTTAGAGTAAGTCGATTTGCAAAGTAATTTAGAATAAGTAGGATGGCGGCATTAATAGTTTTAGATTGTTGCTTGACAGATTATTTACTTTGTGAGGAAACATGCTTTTCAAGGCTTAGTTTTGAAAATAAGAAACATGTAGTTCAGTTAGGCCGTGCTTGCCCAGATATGACTATAAATTACAAAAGACGTGATGGTTTTTTCAAACATTTTAATGCTTCCCTTTACGATAAATATCAATGGCTAACTGGCAGTTGTAAATTAAATAAAATGTTTTGTTGGCCATGTTTACTTTTCTCGGATGCTAGTAGTTTATGGAATAAAGGGGGTTTCGCCGATATTAATAATTTAACGAATTCATCTAGGAAACATTCTCAGACCGAAAAGCATATACGTAGTTGCTTAGCATTACACGATTTTGGGATTAGTAGGATTGAAACATTTTTCGAAAATTCGCATGACGCCCATAACAGGAAAGTCAATCGCAATAGAAATTTAATGAAGCGGTTTATTGACACTGTTATTTTGTTAGGTAAACAAGAACTAGCTTTTCGCGGACATGATGAGGGCCCTAATTCCGATAACCGCGGTAACTATATCGAAACTTTGCTATTTCTGAGCAAGTACGATACATTAATGGATTCGCATTTAGAATTATGTTCTTCTGTTCAGAACCCCGCGTTTTCTGGTCTCTCCAGTGACATTCAAAATGATTTAATACATAGTATTGCATCCGTTTTACGCGACAACATTAGACTTGAAATAAATAAAGCTCAATTTCTGTCTGTAATGATTGACGAAACTCCCGATGTCAGTCATAGGGAGCAATTAACTGTAATTTTTAGGTATTTATCGGAAACTGGAATCGAGGAGCGATTCCTAGGTTTTTACGATGTTAGCGGTAGTCGAACTGCTGAAGTTCTATCGAATCAGTTGTTAGAAATACTTGACCAGTATCAATGTAGGCATAAGTTAGTTGGTCAATCTTACGATGGCGCGGCAGTTATGTCTGGCGAGCACGGGGGAGTCCAAGCAAAAATTCGAGATGCATGCCCTATGGCAATGTTTGTTCCATGTTATGCTCATATATTAAATTTAGTACTGAGCCGTTCCCTTGAAAATATTCAGGAACTGAAAACCTTTTTTGGACACGTAAATAGTATTGTTCGTTTTTTCAACAAATCATCTAAACGGTCCAATCTATTGAAAGAAATAGCTGACCGCCGTATGCCCGGAGTTTCAGAAACCCGTTGGCACTATCACTCACGCATTATTAATGTAATTTTTAACTGTAGATTAGACATGGTTAATACTTTTAATTCAATATTAGATAACACGCAATCTTGGGATACTGAATCTCTTTCCTTTGCAGAATGTTTCCTCAGTAAATTAGAAAACATGCAGTTTTGCTTTTTTTTGCACGTGTTGTCAGACATTTTTCAAAAAACCGACGTTCTTTTTAATTTACTGCAGTCAAAACAGATTGATATCGAAGTAGCAAACCGCGAAATAGATTCATTCAATAGTTGGCTTGCAAATGATTTTATAAATAATTTTGATTTTATATATGACAGCGTCCAGGAATTCAATGAGCCGCCGCGACAGCGTAGACGGCTGAATCCAGAAGTAGACGCTAAAACTATGTATCGGCGTCTTTTCATTGAAATAATAGACAATGTTAAGGCGCAAATACAACACAGGTACCAATCTCTTTCTCAAATGAGATTTCTTAATTTACTTAATAAATCTAAGTATTGTTTTTATAGTAGGTCATTTCCAGATGAAATGATATCTTCTTTACTATTACAATTTCCGCAAATCTTTGATTTCACTGCTTTAAAAAGCACCAAATAAGCATCCTTCGTTTCATGAAACTATCTACAACGTGACTTGGATCAGGATCAGCTTGTATGAAACATTCGATGACACACAGCATATTTTTTTGAAAATTAAAATCGCTTTTTCCAGTACTCAGTAAAATATAATTCAGATACCTATTTATCTCAAACTCAAAACCACTCCAAGTCACCACGCTCTTAGAGACGACAAAAGCAGCAGCAAACATACAAACACATTTATAATTCTATTTCAAAGCTCAAAGAAAATAACGTCGCAGAGATCCGTGGAGCAAACACTAAACGCTCTGAAATCAGTATATAATGAACCACGTATTCGTGTTACCACACTATGTAATGTGGGACAGAAGTCTCATCTCTAACTTGTGGTAAGAAGGACTATGTATTTAGTAGAAGCGTTTTATGAATAAAACCACTGCAGGTAGCTAAGTATGTAGTGATAAATGATGTTTATTCAGCAAGTAGGTTTTTGCTAACACTTTTACACGACATTTTTTAAACTAAACGGGGGTCGTACCTGACTACTCTGAGAAGAAACAGCCGAAACAAACTCAGAGGTAGTCTCTTTTGAAATCCAGACAATCTTGCTCAATTCACATGAGGACTGTGCAGATTAGTGCCTGAGATGGTATTTTAAAGAAAGAACCACAGAGATTTAGTGTATGGTATAGGTGCTCTTCCGTCATTAACGATGACCCGTATTCATGAGTCACAAAGAAACCAGTCATTGTCTGTCATTGCTATTGAGCATCGTTGTCGTTGTAGTTTGCCGGTCTCCTTTGGAAGAGGAACTTAAAACTTTCAAAATAATTTAACATTACCTAGTGTTACAGTATCAATTTATGAGGATTTTTTTAAACCTGTCAAAAGTTTCTCATTATTAATTACCATAACTCGTTCATAAGTTTCGTTCAAGTTCATAGGTCGTAAGAATTGCTAAAACATTGTTTCCGTTCCGAAGCCAAGATGAGCAGTCGGGGCGTCTTGCATGCATCCAAAAGTTTGCTTTAGATATTAAAAGTGTCTGTTTGTGTTTGTCTCATGAGAAACAGATCTTCTGCATACATTTATTTAGTGATTTGCATCAGAAATGCGCACTAAGTGGAAGGCGCCTTGCTTCTGCGCAAATTGTATCCTCTATGCTTCTCGTTCCCGCGGCGTTTGTCAAAAGAATGAGTCTTTTTACCTGAGACGTGGGTTTAGAGGTGACTGGAAGTGAGTTACGATATTGATTTCACGATTTTGGCGTAGAAAGTAAATAATCAGGATAGTTTGACTTCTAAAATACTCACTTAAACAATTTTATCTAAGTTTCTTTAAAAAAAAACTCTGAAAATGCAGTATTTAGAAGGTATGCTTATTATTCTTCGAGTGTTTTTTTACTTAACAGAAATCAGGGACGTCCGTAAGACAACATTTTTTGTTTAGCGCTCTCATAAGATGAATTTTGTTTTTATGTAAGCCGCTTGCTACACCATCTAGCGCTTCTAATTCAGCAGCATACTTACAAGGCACGGAACCGGCACCGGAAAGCGACACACTTAAACCAAACGCCTACGAAGTTGCCAGTAATAGGAGCAGGGAAACAGAAATCTTGGAGAGTTGCGGCTTTTTTGTGTGGGATGCAAACATTCAAGTGGCGACTGCTTTGGGATAACAATGTGTGCAGCCGGGTTCCCAACGCTATAATTATGACTGGTCTGAAGGTCTTTCAGTATGTACAAGTTACAATATTTTTACATTATATTTTTCACTATGTTATTCTTGAAGTTTTGACTGAATAGCTTCTAGAAAAGTTTTAAGGCCAGATTTGCAATCGACATCATTGTATTCGGGTCATTTAGTTCCCTACAATATGGTTGAATTGAATGGCGCTGATTCATGCGTCATGTTCGTGAACGGGCGCTGTCAGTCGGGACTGGTCATCTCTTAGCTGCCGTGGATCATTTGAATTGCTTTATTTTTAATTGTTGATTTATTTATTTTTACTCTGGACGCTCTTATTGTGCACGTCTTTCTACATCGTTCTCACATATATGTATAATCTCAACATGAAAGATGTAACCAAGATTTTGTAACAACATTTTTGATTGAAAAGAGTGTCCATGGAGTTTCTTGCCCGTTCTTCTCCATAGAGATCTACGTTAGGGAATGGGCAACTACAGTACTTTCTCAAGTTATTATGCCTTGTGTCTGTGACTGTAGCTTCGCTTTATTTTTCGTTTTATCGACATTCAAAAGTGCCGTAATGGTCTAGTTGAAATAAATGATTTGAGTTTGAGTTGAGTTTGAGTTTGTACAGACACCTGAAGACGGCTATAATTCCTTTACATTGCTGGTTTTTTTTTTACTCTTTTGATAATGAATAATACTCTGCAACTACTGCAGTTACCTTCTCATAGAGAGAAGGCCTGTGTCCACGCAGTGGGAACATTAACAGAATTAATATGATCATGACAGTTTAGAGATGGTGGGAGTCAAAATTATATTGAGACTACCAATTATAACATCACTGCCTCGCTGAATCAAAGTCTGTTCAGTGAATTGGTGCCTGTTGCCCCGTCAATGGTTTCTGCCACAAATCCCTCCCTCACCGTAGATTTGACAGGTGAGGATGATTCTAATTTATGTAGTTCAGTGAAGGCATTCACCAGTAAAAATAAAATTAAAAAATATATTAAAATCAATAAATACATTGTAAAAACCCAAAAGATGGTTAAACGGCAGAAATATTTCATTAAAAATGTTAAATTGAATAGAGAAAGACTAAACGTATTAAAACAATTAGACATATATTCATCTAATTTGGAGCAAAGCACTAGGAGGTACAAAATTGACACAGAACACTTGCAATCTAAACTTGACCACCTACAGGAGAAGCTAAGTTCAATGACTAGCAAATATAATACCTCTGAACATGTTATGAGGGAATATGTGTTGGCGATGAATGATTTGGTGAACTCACAAACAAACAACTGTGAGCACTGTCAATCAACTTCACATGTAAACACACCGGACCATTCATTGACAACATGTAAAACCACCTTACCGCAGCCAAGTGTTGATTTTCATACTCCTATGAATAGTTCCCATAAACAATATAAAAAAAGCATCAACAATGACATAGTAATTTTTTGTGATGAGATTGGAAAAGACTTAGGTAATTTGTTAACAGATGAATATCCAGGACACTCTGTAATAAACAATTGTATGCCAGGATGTTCTCTATATCATATTATGAAGGAAATTATTAAATGTAAGTTTAACCAGGACACCATATTATTAATTTTTATAGGTAATAGAGGAAATGTTAACAAAGGAGAATTGCTCCAGTATTATAGAACTTTGACAAACTTAAATCTAAGAAAAGTTGTGTTGTTTACATTTCCCTATAGTAATAGTTTGCCACAGGAAGAAAATAACTTTCGATATAATATTAACAAAACATTGCATAATTTGACATATAATAGTAATGTATTTCATTTAATAGATATTAACAATTATATTGGTGACAGATTTTATTTGACAAAAGATAGATATCTTGTGGACAGGTGCTATCTTTCAAACTTTTGCAAAAGACAGGTAGCTGTGTCGCTATCATACTTTTTTTCTATTACAGCCAAGAACTTGGCTAATCAAGTTGCCTCTGTTGAGCAATGCAAGACTCAATTAGATTATTCTGCAAATGATTTGTCTACATTAACTGAATCAGTGAATCATTTAAATTAGAAATTGAGACAACAGAGGCAACCTCTTGCAATATTATAAGGAAGCCAGATAATAAATCAGGCGAACGTTTTGAGAGTTTTAATAATATCAACCTGGTTCACCAAAATATTCAAGGATTATTGAACAAAGAATTAGAAGTAGAATTTTTCCTGAATTGTAACAACATAGATATTCTTTGTATAACGGAGCACTGGCTCAAATGTCACCAATTAATTTTCAATTTTAGTAATCACCAGGTTGGTAGTTCATTCTGCAGGGTAAATGCTATACATGGCGGCGCATTAATCCTAGTAAATAATCATCTTAAATTTAAAGAACGCAAGGATATTGTAAGCCTATCTGTTGAGCGAACAGTTGAAATAGCCTGTATAGAATTGGAGCAGTTTATCATTTTAAGTGTATATAGACCTCCTTCTGGGTTGTATGATTGTTTTGAAAAGGTAATGGATGAAGTATTGCATAAAATCTGTAGTTCTAAGAAGTCTATAATCACTTGTGGTGATTTTAATATTAATTTGTTAGAAAATTCTGGGTTAAGTACAAAAATTTTAAGCCTGTTTCAGTCATACAATCTTGAAAATAAATTTCTCGAGCCCACTAGAATAACCCCAACTAGTGCGACTTGCCTAGATAATATTTACACTGATATTATACCCACCCAAAAGGGAATTATTAATTTAATCGATTCAGATCATTGTGGGCAATTGATCACAATTCCAAATGTAAACAAGAAAGTCACTAAAAAGGATATCATTGTTAATCCAAAAAGTAAAAATCGCCTGGAAACTTTGAAAACTAAACTTTTATCAAAACTACCACTTTTGTCAGCTAGTGATGATCCCAATCAACACTATAACGATTTTTTCAGCATGTATTGCGCACAATTTGAAACCACATTTGTCCCTAAGACAATCTCGGTAAATAGTAACGCTTCTTTCAATGACTGGGCCACCATTGGTATTCATAAGAGTCGAAAACGACTTTATGAACTGTATGAAGAGCGGACTTATACAAACACTGTAGAATTTAATTTGTATGTTAAGAATTATTCAAAATTATTTAAAAAAGTTTGTTTCTTAGCAAAGTCACGTTACTTGAGTTCAAAAATTAAAAATAGTAGTAATGTAATTAAAATGACATGGAACATTATTAATAGCGAAACGGGAAGGTCTTGCAACCGAAATAGTGACTACAGCCTTGCTATTGGCGATAATATTTTAAATTCAGACACTCAAGTTGCCACAGCCTTTGAAAATTTCTTTGCAGATATTCCCGTATCGACTACTAAATCGCTTAACTCGTCACCTGCTGCTGCCGAGTCTTTACTAAGGGAAAACGTTTCAGTCTGTGATTCCGAATTTAACTTTCATTATGTCACCTGTAAAGATATTATTAAAACTTTTCACACCTTAAATGTTAAAAAGACCGCCGATCTATGGGGTCATTCTGTGGACGTTGCTAAATCCATTATAAACGTTGTAGCTCCTTGTTTAGCTGTAATATTTAACGATTGTATTGACCGTGGTGAGTTTCCTGATCTAATGAAATATAGTAAAATAATACCATTGTTTAAATCGGGTAGTACATCAGACCCCACTAATTATAGACCCATTTCAGTACTACCCACTTTTAGTAAAATTTTTGAAAAATTAATTTTGGAACAAATGCAAAGTTATTTCAATAAACATAAGTTATTGCATAATAAACAGTTCGGTTTTACAAGGGGTCGTTCAACTACTGATGCCGGTGTTGAACTTTTAGGACACATTTATAATGCTTGGGAGGACAAATGCGATGCTTTGGGAATTTTTTGCGATTTATCTAAAGCTTTCGATTGCGTTCTTCATGAAACATTAATCAGGAAACTACACCACTACGGAATCCGTAACGCCTCGCTGGATCTTCTTACTTCATATTTGAGTGACAGGATTCAGAGAGTTGATGTTAACGGGAAAAGATCTCCCGGATCCGTGGTAAAAATGGGGGTACCCCAGGGCTCAATTCTTGGTCCATTTTTGTTTTTGATTTACATAAATGACTTGCCTTACCTCATAAAGGATAATCATGACGTAGTATTGTTTGCAGACGACACTTCTCTTTTATTTAAACTCAAACGTCAGCAGTCAGTTATGGATAATGTTAATAGCGCCCTGGCAAAAGTCGTTAATTGGTTTAATGTTAATAATCTACTCTTAAATGAGAAAAAAACTAAATGTATTAAGTTTACGATACCCCATGTAAGACAAGTTGAAACTACTGTACTAATTAAGGATGAAGAGTTGCAACTGGAAAATAGCACAGTGTTCTTAGGCATAACTTTGGATGCAAAGCTTCAGTGGGGCCCGCACATAGACAAATTGTCGAAAAAACTTAGCTCTGCAGCATACGCCGTTAGAAAAATTCGTGAATTAACTGATTTAGAGACAGCCCGTTTAGTTTACTTTAGTTATTTCCATAGCGTGATGTCGTACGGTATTCTCTTGTGGGGCAATGCCGCCGATATTCAAACAATATTTGTTTTACAAAAAAGGGCAATTCGTTCAATTTATAAACTAAGTCCCAGATACTCCCTCAGAGAAAAATTTAAAGAGATTAATATTCTTACTGTGCCCTCTCAGTTTATTTATGAAAACCTTTTGTACGCACACAAAAATACTAATTTGTTTAAAAAATACAGTGATATCCACAACATAAATACGAGGAACAAACACAAATTTATTATTCCTGCAACGAGGCTCAAAAAAATAGGGGGTACGTTCAAATGCCAATGTATACGTTTTTACAATAAACTTCCGAGCCATATTCAAGCACTAAGCCTAAATAAATTCAAATCGTTTATAAAACGGAAGTTATGCCTGAAAGCCTTCTATCATGTTAATCACTATCTCGAAGATAAAAAGGCTTGGGATTAAGCTGCTCCAATTTGCTCTGTGAATGTTGAAATTTCGGGCTTCGCTTGTTTATTATTGATTCCTTTATTTTATACACTGTGACATTGAATGATTTGACAAGAATACTTAGTTCAGTAATTTTTTTTTTTTTTTTTACTTTACTTATTTTTTACGTGTGTGTTTATTTGACATGAATATTTACTTGTGACTGTCATGACATTTAATGATTTGACATGAATACTTAGTTCAGTATTTTATTATTTTTTACTTTATTTTTGTTTATTTTATGTGTGTGTTTGACATTTCGTATTTTTATTGACATTCGAATTTGAATTGTAATATTATTATTTATTTTATTTAATTATTGTGAATGTGAGGACCTTGTGGGTCACTTGTTGTTGTTTTTTTTTTTTTTTCCCACGACTGTCTGGCAGTTTGAGTACTATAAGCGACCTACCCAAATGTCCTTTCTTTGGTATTGTTCGTCGTTTCGTTGAGCTCCTTGAGTTAAAGGTCGAGCTACACGATAACTGACAAATGCTTGCACTGACTGGACAGGTCCACTCAAATCTGTATGGTTCTTTCTTCAAAAGACCATCTCAGACACTAATCTGCATAGTTCTCATGTGAGTTGAACAAGATTGTCTGGACTTTAAAAGAGACTATGACCTCTGAGTTTGTTTCGGCTGTTTCTTCTCAGAGTAGTCAGGTACGAAACACCGGCCCCATCTAGTTTAAAAACATGACGTGTAAAAGTGTTTGAGAAAACCTACTTACTGAATAAATATCATTTATCATTTATCATTTATCATTTATTCACATTCAAGATGCTCTTTCTAACTCGGAAAAATAATAACAGCAATGGGAATCACAATTATTTGCTCAAAAATCACAATTAATTTGACCAAAACACACCGCACTCTCACCCCGTAAAGTACATCTGTATGATTTAAACCAGACGTTTAAAGTGACGTAAAATCTTTTCTACCGTCAGCCCGAACAAAGTCTGGGTAACAATCATGACCAGTGACAGCTATTGTGGGACCAACACAGTTGGGAGTAGAAGTGTAGGAGTGCAAAATAACGCTTGTGGTGTAATGTCGTAAATGCAAGCCGGTAGAGACGGGGCAGCCATTTCCTTTAAGTTGTGTTTGTAGTGGTGGAGGTAGCGGGTCTTTGAGTGAGAGGTTTCAGTGGGAGCAGCGATTGAGAAACATGTTGTGGATTTTTGTAAAATTGGGTGTTGAGTCGTTTTAAACAAAAGTAAGTTATTTTTACAAGGTAACTTAATTTAAGAAGATATTTTTTTTTTCGCATGGGAAATCGTCAAATGACAGGGGTCATTTGACGGCTCCACTCTGGGTGGAGCGGGAGGGAGTGTCAGACTTTTACTAACTAAAACCCATCCATGTTCCTTCCTCGCCCTTTACGTTCCAGGGCCGCGGTATCTCTTTCGAACAGTCCCGCAGCCCCGGCAGGCTTCGGCCCTTGCGGGCTCCTCCCTTAAAAGCTGACATCTCTTTGAACGCGCGCGTGGAACACGAGCGCACCGTCGACACGGCCTGTCGTTATTAGACGGACGTCTAGCTAGCCCATAGCTAACCGTCCACAGGCTCGCGTCTACGGTGGCCGGTAGCCACCACGTGGCCCCCGACGCCCGGTGCGTCTCCCGCGGTGGCTGGGGCGAGAGGCTCTCTCCCTCTCGCGTTCCGCCACCTCCTTCGCTAGCATGACTGCTTCGCAAAAGGAGGTGACGGCTTCCCATTCCGTCTCGCTCCGGACCATGGATTGAACCAGGGCCGGACGCGAGAGGTCTCCGCCGCCGATCGCCGCTACGAGGACACGGCGTTGCTCCGCTCACGCGGAGCAGACCTCCACCGTGTGCTCCACCGTGTCCCCCGGTCGATCCTCGCAGTGAAAACACCCGGACGTTTCCTCCCGCCCAATTCGATGCAGGAACCTCCCGAAGCATCCGTGTCCGGTGAGGACCTGCGTCAGGCGGAAGGTGAGGACGCCGTGGCGCCTCTCAAGCCACTCCTCAAAGAGGGGACTGCCCTGCACGGGGTTGCGACAGTCGCTCTCTCCATGTCGCCATGAGATCACGCCGGAGGGCTGTCCGCTGAGCGGCGAATTGCCGCGGCAGTGGAGTTTCCCCCCGGCGTAGTGTCTCCACGCGCCATTCGTGCAGGCGCGCGAGGACTATCGCCTCCAGATCCCATGGCGGCAATCCGGTAAGCAGGCCCGCCGCCTCGCAGGCGATCGTGCGGTACCCACGGACCATCTTTACTGCCTTTAGTGTAGCCCACCCTAAAATAATCTTCTGCAATTATGTATCACATTTCAATTTCCCTGGCTCAAGCATTTTTGGTTTGGCTCTCTAACTTTGTTTCGAGGGCTTAAAAGTGTAGTGGTGTTGCTTACCACTTTTAAGCCCTTGAAACAAAGCTGACTTGACTCCATATTCACAACGCTACGATTCGATTTCGATTCGGGAAGTTGTATGTCTATCTCTCTCGTTTCCGTTATGCCAAAAAAGGATAGATATACGACTTGTCGAATCAAAATTGCATTCCAAGCGTTTGTGAATACGGGGGCAGATCGAAAGAAGAATTCTAAACCCGCTACAATACCCGCTCCGCTCGTCACAAAGCACCCACGCACTTATGCTCGCTCGCCGCCAGAGAGAGCGAAGATTTGTAACAGCAAATGCGTTTAATAGATAAAAAGGCTCGCTTTATTCCACCCCTATATTTTATTCAAACCACCACAAGTGCCATGAGGAACGTTCCCTAATGATTTTTTTGAAGGTGCCTTAAAACGATCCGAATTACTTTCTAAATGTTCGCTCCTTTGTTTGTTTGTGAAATGTGTTGGGATAAGGCGCTGTGCATTATGTATTCTAGGTGCAGGTATGGGTAAGTGATTGTTTTATCGGTCGGTTCTTTCGTCAGAATATGTGAATGTTTCTCGATAAAAAGATTCAGGAAGTGTGCACAGATTTACGCCACAATAGATGCATAATATAACGCAAATAATCTTTGTGAATTTGAAAAATCCAAAGCCTTGCATTTATTGTACCAATCTTTGTCCCTTTTTCTTTACTGTGACATTTTTCGCACTGTTTTTAACCCCCGACGCAAAAACATCGGGGTGTTATAAGTTTGACTTGTCTGTGTGTGTGTATGTGTCTATGTCTGTCTGTGAACCGATTTGAATTTTGTTTTTGTTTTTGAAAGGTGAATTAGTCGGGAGTGTTCTTAGCTATGTTTGATAAAAATCAGTACAAGATGGCCGCCGCCACAAAATGGCGGATTACATATTTATTCAACAAATCCCCTCAATATGGATATCAAATGAACTCTAATGATAAATTTAAAATTCAAGATGGCCGCCACCACAAAATGGCGAATAAACGAATTATTTTCTATTTAACTTTTAGTACATTGAGTCAGGGTTTTTTTTTAATTTAATTTTTCTTGTGTTAGTACTTTCTTTATCGCCATTCAAATATTTTTTCTTCTTACAAGTACAGTACTCGGAAAGCGCGTCATGTTGTTGGCCCCGGCTGTCATTGGTCCATCTTTCAGGCATCATCAGGCATCATTCAGGCTTGCTAAAGTAGATTCATCTTTCATGGGGTACTGTTTAAAATGTTACAATAAAATACCTCCCCACATTCTACAACTGAATGAGACGAAATTTAAATCTTGTGTAAAACGCACACTATGTAGGCAAGCATATTATAAGCTGGGGGATTACATTGAGGATAAAAATGCTTGGCTAAATGCTGGTCCTGCTCCGCAACCTTAGATGCAAACTTATTGGACAATTATTGTGGTAGCTGCAGAAGATTGTAAAAATATTCTTGCATTGTATAGATTCCATCTCTTAGTATTGTATAATTGCATAACACATGTGTGAGTACCATGTACCGTAAAGCTACCATTTGCATTTAGTTATGTTTCATTGACTTGAATATGCCTTGGTGGCTGAGAGAATGTCATGCTCGCTTAAATGTCTTGCTGATGGTGGCGGGTGGGTCGGGTCATTCGGTTCCCTACAATATGGTTGAATTGAATGGCGCTGATTCATGCGTCATGTTCGTGTACGGGCGCTGTCAGTCGGGACTGGTCATCTCTTAGCTGCCGTGGATCATTTGAATTGCTTTATTTTTAATTGTTGATTTATTTATTTTTACTCTGGACGCTCTTATTGTGCACGTCTTTCTACATCGTTCTCACATATATGTATAATCTCAACATGAAAGATGTAACCAAGATTTTGTAACAACATTTTTGATTGAAAAGAGTGTCCATGGAGTTTCTTGCCCGTTCTTCTCCATAGAGATCTACGTTAGGGAATGGGCAACTACAGTACTTTCTCAAGTTATTATGCCTTGTGTCTGTGACTGTAGCTTCGCTTTATTTTTCGTTTTATCGACATTCAAAAGTGCCGTAATGGTCTAGTTGAAATAAATGATTTGAGTTTGAGTTTGAGTTTGAGTTTTGACAGTCGTTACAGGCAGTCAGTTGCCCAAAAACTCTGACAACCAGACTTACCAAGTGGTATCGTATTTATTACCCAGTACTAACTGGGTTGTGCAGGTCAGATAGGCAGTTGCTCCACGTAAAATACTGGTATTCAGCTGCATCCGGTTAGACTGGAAGCCGACCCCAACATAGTTGGGAAAAGGCTAGGCAGATGATGATGTACAGTACACAAAGTTCACTCTTGATTACCTTTTCGATTATCTAATCATTTGTAGCATCAGATCCATCACCGAACAGAGCAATATCAAACTCAATAAAATCATCACTCCAATCATCCTCATATTCAATTTGAAGTCCCCATTTCAATTTCAATATACCATGAGACTATAACGCATGGTTTTTAATCCAACAGCGTATAACTAGTGCGAAACAGCTGTCAACGGCTGTTAGCTGTCCATTACGTATTTGGACACTGCGACTCATTACATAGACTGGTCTGAATTTCAAAGCCAATAAACCAAATCCGGTTGAAGCTAACAACTTGATGCGAGTATCCAGGTTTGCTTTCAGATCACGAGGGAGTATAATTGGAT
Organism: Xestia ashworthii; assembly: GCA_950022955.1. Taxonomy (NCBI): domain Eukaryota; kingdom Metazoa; phylum Arthropoda; class Insecta; order Lepidoptera; family Noctuidae; genus Xestia; species Xestia ashworthii. The sequence goes on along the minus strand of OX465558.1, from coordinate 21,794,444 downwards.
AGGATATTCTCCTTAAATAGATAAATGAATTCGAGGAGCTGTGAGCTAAAATTTCCCCTGATGTGCAGTTGAGCCGTTTTTCATGTTAGAGACAAATGGATAACACTGACCAGGGTTTGCATTTTGTTATTGTGCTAGCTGACTCTAAATTGTACTTTTGTTAATGGCTGCGAGCCAATATTTTTGCTTACTTACAAATGAGTAACTTCGTGAGAGAATGACTTCGTGTTTTTTGTACAGGAAATAAAAGACAAAATATCCTTTTTTTGTTTTATTTTTCGGATGGGAAATCATCAAATGACTTTTCCCACTGGGTGGACCGAGAGGGAGTGTCAGACTTTTTCTAAAACCCATCCATGGTCCTTCCTCGCCCTTTATGTTCCGTGGCCACGGTATCTCTTTCGAACAGTCCCGCAGCCCCGGCAGGAAAGACATAATGTCCTGGGTTCCATTAAAAGGCCGGGCAAAATGTAATTGGGGTTTGTCATCAGGAATTTCTTAGTACGATCCTGAAGTCAGGATCGTTGAGGCTAGTAAGCTCGCTCCTTATATTCCATGTGTCTTAAACTGCAAAATGTGAGTGTACTAAAGGTACACACATCAACCTGACCATTTGTTAATCACAGGTGTGATGTCAAATGTTATGATGTTGTAAGAAATTGAAAAGTACAATCATTCATGTCTTTACAGTCGTGTAAAACATCCCTAGCAAACTAAAACCAGAATATTCATGCAGTTCTAGTACAAACAACACTCAACTGAACCCATCCTGTATATTATTTCTAAGAAACACCTCTTACTCATCTCTCCACATAATCATAACAGAAAAGTGCTAGCAATTTAAATAAAATCTAAAGAAAACAGGAACTCGGCAGCCTTTTAGCTCCACAAATACTCGTCTAAATAGAAATAATTTCCACTTTGTAGTGCTTGAAACAATTTACAGCGCAATGGCAACACCCTGTATGTAATATTCTGTGGTGCAAAGCTTTCGTCTGATTAGATATTTGTTTTGCACTATTTTCTTATAGTCTACGTTGTTTGTGGGGCAAAAAGTATAAACAGTGAGGTGTCTTAGATTTGATTAAATTGTCGGTGCGTTTTAATATTGTTGTACCTTGTGAAAGGGTGGGCTTAAAAAGGGATTTTATGAAGCTGTGAAGTACTGAGAATTTTCAGTTAGTGCGCAGTTGTTTATTTCATAGAAATGTAAGTTATAGGTTTATCATCTAACTTTGTATTATAATGTTATTTTAGCTAAGTTTCAGCTTTGTATCGTCATAAGATTTCAGTGTTTGGAAATGAAATGAAATCTTTTATTTTCAGATATAAATCCACTCCAAAACATGAAGTATTCATACATCTGTGAGAGTTAATTAATGTAAATTGCTAACGACCATTTTCAATAACTTACTGTTCGGTTTCGGTAAGTTGTTATCTCTGTCTGTTAGACATATTGCTTAGAAACAAAACGTCACAGAAAAACTTTCTTTGATTTTTCTATGACTCAAGTGGCATGTAGGTGACACGGAAGGATGTTCTTTGTTTATAGAAACACCGATAGCTACGGAAGAAGGCACATTGTCCAACAACTATAGTAAACGGCCTTACCTTAATATTATCCTTAATAATTATCTTTAATATGATCCTTATTATTAGTAACGATACTCGTACATAGTGTAATTATGCTCAAAAAACAGTAAATATGCATAAAACATTGTAAGTAAGCAACAAAAACAGACACTGTTTACGTCTCTGCTTAACTAAAGGAGCCTAAAATATATCCCTCAATAGATACAGCGTATTTCGATTACATCGCAGCTCATTTTAAAACAATATCTTACAAGCAACAAAAGCGCTTCGGGCAGCCATTCAGCGGCTCCTAATAAATTAGCTTCCGCTGTGAAGTTCTTTACGGGTTCGCTGGAAGCGATGTAAGGGTATAAAGGCGGCTATGCCTGTGAGGCTCTGTCTTAATTATGTCACGTACGAAGGATTTAGCCAACTTTCAACTAAGCTCGGCCTATATGGGGAGGGCGCAAACATCACGCGCCCGTTTCTTTCAAAGATATGCGTTAAGCCTCCCTCAACAACTGCGCGTAATCCCAAGATGCTTGTTTGACGCTCGATATATTAAAAGTTGAAGTTTTATAGTAATTTGGGGATAATATTTGGATTTAATGTTCGTGACAGAGGTGGTGTAGACGTTTGGAGGTTGTTTTAAGGTCATCTGGCTCGTTGGTAGTGTTGTGGCTCGGCTCTTGAGCATGAGATCTTAGGTTTGATTCCCGGGTTAGGCAAAGAGATATTAGATTTTTCTTACGGGTTTTTTTTCTCATTAGCAGCTACGGAGTCTGTTTTTGTGCCTAGTTGATGGGAATAGGCTGCGTATTTGACGAGACTTCAACATATATGGTGACTTTGTTTTTATAAGTAAACTGTATCATTTAATTGTACTCGTACTTCTGTGTGTTGTGCTATTTCTTTTGTGTGCACTAAATAAATGATTTATCTATCTATCTATCTACTAATTCTTCGTGAATTACAGGCGTGAAATTATGTTATGTTTAAGGTAATTTTGACGAACTTACGTTTCTAGAATATTTGTGTACAATACACTATATTCTATACTTCTAACTTCTATTTATGTTACGTGTCCATCAAACGTTATTCAAAGCATATGAGGTTGAATTATAAAAGAGCACTATACATTTTTAATTGCTGCCAGACATTTTCCATCAAATCAACTTGAAATAACGCGTTACTATACCATACCTAGCTTCGGCGATGACAGTAAATTAATTTTAGAAATATTGGTCAAAGTTCAATAGGTTTATATTTATTGGTAGCTGACTATAAATTTACATATAAGTATGAGTAATTTCGATGTCCAACGGAAGTTATTTTTCATTTTCTGTCTTACTGTAGTTTTTATTCATATCAGGGCCTCAAGTCTGTTATTACAATAGCGTCAGAAAAGTCTATCATTGATTTCACAATTGACAAGTATTGACAAGTTTGGTAATCTACTAACATAATTTCGTCATTACTACTTTCCAATGGTCAACCACTGACACTAACACTGAAAAAAATGTCATAGAATGGTACTCGTAATCTCGTACACATTAACAAATGTGTAAAAATATCTGTATAAATGAAATCTGGCATGAACAATTAATGTTCAAATTTAGTAGTAGATTTTGAAAACCATTTGTACTAACAGGTTTTATAATAACGGTAATAAGACAATGCCATTAAGGGGCCGGCGGAGTATGCGTTCTTCATACAAACGTAATACCAAAATAATAAGAAAATCAAACATATTCTTAAGGTAGTGTGTATATATTTCGATTGTATTATAGAATATCTATGTTCCCAAATAAATATTTTGAAAGGACAATGATACAAAGACGAGATATGAGGAATTTAAAATTTCTATAGAAAATTTATTTTTCTCATAACTCTTGTTTAAATCGGTGTACATTCAAAATATGTGTTTGGAAACCTATATTTTCTGTAATCCAATCAAAATAAATACACACTACCTTAAGAATAAATTTGATTCACAAATTATTTTGGTATTACGTTTGTATGAAATTCGCATGCTCCGCAGGCCTTTTAAAACACAATTTTATTACGAGACCATTGGCCGACCAATGATCGACCATTATGAATTTAGCAGATTACGAACTTTTAGCAAGATGACAATGGGATGGGAATGGAATCCTGTTGGAGTGACAAATTTACAATTATAGCAGATTTGGGCCCCAGTTTTTAACGCTACGATATTACTAGTAACGTAATCTTGACAAGTCCCTAATTAATACTACACTAAAACTTTCTAAAGAACAAAACAAATTACAAACAGAACCATCAAAACACCTCAATAGAATTGTCCGAATGTTTGAAACACTTTTAAGCTATCTTTACACTAATAACGTAGCAAATAATTATTGTTCATATATGTTTAACACATAGCTTATAACAAATTGTGAGGTAAAAAAATAATAATTGCGGCTTTTATTTAACAGAGAATATGGTTCATTTTAAACACTTTTCTCCGTCACACAAGAAATTGCTTCCCAAATCCACTACACCCATATTATCCTCTACAACTTGAGTCCAGTAATTGTTCTCGATAGAACAACATGTATAACATGCCAGGTACATTATTTGGCGTCTCTCCCCCCCACTTCACCCCCTCGCCCCCCGCTGCCCCTCGTCAACGCTTTGTTATTTGCCGCCGTCACGTTGTTAGTAAGTTGTTCGCCGATGACAGGGTGACACCTTTTTATTTCCAATTTTATTTGTGTAACTCGTTATACTAACGAAAACAATAACTTGATGGACGGTGGTTGTGGGTTAGTTGATTTGATATTTGAATGTTTGTTGTTTGATTCGTACATACGTATATTCACGGCTTTTTTCCTTGGGTGTAAGCAGAAACACCAGAACAATACGTATTTTTGGTAAGAGCATGAAAATAGGCAGTCTTAGAGAGGTGATTATTTTATATATATATATATATTTATATATATATAACTGGATAATGGCTAGAGAAGGCCAATCATTAAGGAAACTTATGGAGAAGCTTTTGCCCAGCAGTGGGTCTGAATAGTCTATCAAAATAAAATAATTAAAAAAAGTTTAGAAAATAAAAGTCAATAGTCCAGTTAAGTCCATAAGTGTAATATGTCTTATGAGTGTATATGTATGTATTTATTTATTGTATTGTATATGTAAATGGTACCTACACCACAGGCTACCTGCAGTATTGTCTCTCCTTCCCCTTTAAATCCATCCAAAGGTTGTCTTTAAAAGATCGCTTTTAGCGATAAGACCGCCCATTGTGTCACCCCTTGTAAAATGTTTAAAATTTTTGTATTTCTATTTTTTATGGTGTACATAATAAAGAGTATTCTATTCTATTCTATTCTATACTTAAAATGATAATCGGAATTAGACGTATTAGTTAATTATGTGTATTTAACTGGCAGACGTTGTGTTAGAAGCCCTCCTACTAGGTGGACCAATGACTTGGTTGCGGGAATCTGCTGGATGCGAGTTGCACGGGACCGGTCAATGTGGCGACACTTGGGGGAGGCCTATGTCCAGCAGTGGGCGTCTTTCGGCTGAAATGATGATGATGATGAAGATTGTGAAAGGGAAATTGTAAACAGATTATTCAGAAGCCTTTGTGCTATGCCATGAAGTAATGTAGACTAAATTTTATAGTTTTGAGTATCTAAGTAAAACCGACGCCGAGCTGTAAATTAAAACTTCACTAAGGTTGAAATTATCGAAATATACATGACCCTTAAAAGTAAAATAATCTTGCAGTTGAAAGTCAACAATATCAATAACTCCAGTAATAAAGGTAACTATGCCTTTTTATTTTTTGTTTTTAATTAACACTTCAAGCTCAAATACACTGAACGCCGAACAAAGTATTCATTTACAGCCGAAAACCAGTATGAAACAAGTTGGTAAGCGTATTTATTCTTCTTAAATAGACCTCTACAATTTTAATGAAACAACCCTCTTTGATTTTCTTTTACCCGGCCAAAGCGTAAATTACAGATGCATGAGTAAACCGTATTTACATGGCAATTCGGCGAACCCGAAAACTGATTTTATTGTAAATAAAATGCCACTTAAAACGTAATAAAAGGCACGGTTTAATGAAGTGCGTACCGCGCAGTAGCGAACCTATTAACATTTAATAATTGTTTCCCATTTTGTTTTACTTGAGAACAAAATGATTTCATTAACGGCTCCCCGATCTGTTTGACGAATACTTGGTATTATTTCTTTAGTGCAGGCTTCGCTCGGTGAGTTTACTCAGTCAATTTTAATTTAAGGTAATACGGAGAAGTGAAGAGTTTGAATTGTGTTGCGTAACGCTGGCTCTCGTAAACTGAAGTTTAGAGACGCTTATTATGTTGTTCTCAACTTTGAGTTTATGTTCTAAGTTTCAGTTGTATCAGTTTACGACAAAACTGGAATAAATTTTTCACTTGAGTAATATCGTATTGCTTTTTTTTTCACCACCATCAAGTGTCAGAATGAATGATAGCTCTCCTGACGAAACTACAACGCTAACTCAATCATCAATCAATTAATAAACTCTCTCAGGCTTCCATTAAAAACTGCAGCACCATACCACGGCGACGACTCACCAAAAATATCAATCACGGGCCGAAAAACACGGTGAAAATTCCCACACGCCCACACATGCTTTTAAAGAACGGAAGATAGTATAAAATTGGCGCGTAATCTAGTTACTCTGTCGCTGTAATGTCAAATTGTGAATCAGTCTGCGTCAAAGAGGCCCCGGTATGGACACACAAATCCAATTTGCCTGTTTCGACTTTCACAGGCTAAATGCTTGTGCCAATTAAGTGATGCGTAAAGTGCGTTCGGTGCCCTTTTCAACCCTTTTTTGATCAGCAATATCGTGGCTCCGTGTGGTCGGGGGGACAACTATTTGGGTCCAGTGAACAGGATGAAAGTGGACCCGGAATGCCGACTTCGGAGCTTAATTACGTGCCACAGGTTTGTGTAATATTCGTTTGATATGAGATGGATGTGTCAATGTGTGTGGGTGATATGTTGTGTGAGACTTCACAAAAAAACATTTGATAAAATATAATATAACATTAAATCTTGTACATTTGGTTAAAAGGACAGTGGAAAGCAAACTTTGGTGTCTAAACATTCTTCTTTTCGAATTTCAAATCGAAAGTTCACAACGATTTGGTCCGTTCACACCTACTAGATTCATATTACTTGCCTCCACACTAGCTCACAAGTATGGAGCGAGTGAGCGTCCTACAAATAAATGAGTTCTAATTACTATTTCCACCACTATAGTGTCTATAGACTGACCTACATCGGCTACATCGGGATGTAGCCCCAGTTATCATGCAAGCGAAATTGAGCATTAGTTTCAAACGTATCCGTAGACTGTAGACTCAGTTTTATTTAAATATTGAACAGGAAAAACTAACGCTCGACTATTGGTAATGTTGATTGACTCGGTTAAGTTCAACAAAGGGGATCGTCCAATTAAATCTGCCGGTGCTGAAACGATCCGGATGCTGCCGTTTGATTGGCTAATTGTCGGAGATAACTTTGTTTTCAAAAAGTTTTGTGCTAAACTATGCTGGTGTAGTGGGATTGTTGGCGAAGATTTCGGTACTATATAGAGTGAAATGGAAAATTTGTAATAGATAGATACACAGTTGCTCAAGGACTCTTCAATTCAACCGTGTTGCGTAATTAGTTCAAAGCTTGCATAAAGAGAAATGATAAATTCAAAAGTATGAAAAGGGATGAGTTTACGAGGGCAAAATTGAAAGGTTTTTATATGTATGTATGATTTTTTCACAGTGGTTCTACATAGGCCACCTTTCCTGGAAATTCGGAAAAATAACTAAAGAATTTTTGAAATCGACACAGTAGTTTTTGAGTTTATTCATTAAAAACATACACACACAAATAAATACAATTTTTTCCTCTTTATAATATTAGTATAGATGTTATGTTTATAAGGTATTTTTTTTTTATTTGAGGTTGTTGTGAATAAAATGATTTAAAAGACACACTATATTTATTTTTGTTGTTTTAAATACCGATGACGAATCGAGAACATCGTTATTAAATACGAATTCATTCGTTTTCTAATGATGACAAATCGGGTATTCCTGTATATAAAAAAATAACATGACCCAACGCAACAATGACGAGTCTAAACTATCCCAAATCCCCATCCATTTCCAAATCATTATCGCCCACCTTTTCCGCGTCACAAAATGACTTTCATTAACTAGTGCGTGTTCCGCACCAACGCGTCCGATGCGTTGCGGCCAGCGTGCAAACGCGTGCAACCTCGCACCCGCCACCACTAGTTTACACAACGCGTCGTGCAAATTTGTACACTGTAGTGCAACGGTGCAGGTCACACTGTTCAATTAAAGAACAGTCCAATGTCCATGGCTCTTTTAACAGAGCGATTTTTAATTTGCATTCGCGTTCGTTGTTTACGTTGCTTTAATTCACCTTTGATGTCGCCGTTGCGGAATTTCTGTGACTTTATTAACAAAATGTTTTTCTGTTTTGTTTCAGGTATGCATCATTTTTGTTTATGGAGTATGAAGTGTGGTGCCGGGGTTTGTTAAAGCTTTGAGATATTATCGAAATAAAAAAGAAAATGTCGGTCTGGACATTAAAAAACCATAGAGACCGTTCTTAAAAAAAAACGCCAGTTCCATGATTTTTTTCACTCAAAAAGTGCTCTACGTACCGACAGAAGTTTTTACTTCAAAAAAATTGGACCTATAAAAGTAATTCACGAATAAAATCTATTCAATGAAGCGATTACTATAATACAAAAACTCCACAGTCAGAGGAATCGCGCCGCGAATGGTGGGAAACGATACTAAATCATTACGGAGAACTCCCCTCATAAAGAGAGAAACAATTATTGCTTGTTAAAGAGCCTCTCTAGCTGAGGGAAATAATAAAGAAATTGTTCCCTCACTATCGCGAGCGTCTCGATCGTTTTATTACTACCATATAAAAGCGATTGTTTTTCGCAAGGTATTAAAATTGAATGTTCGTGGTTTTTAAAAGGGGTTTGAGTGCTGCAATGACCTTGTTCTCTTGGGTAAAACTAAGGTCAAATGTCTCTGCATAATAGACAGATTGTGAAATTGTGTGTTTCTTTGGACACCGGACAATTACTTCCATACATTCTCTTTCAGAGTTCTTTCAGAGGTGTACAGAGTCATGTCCAAAAATGTGACAATTTGTTCGTTACTGGACTGACCGCATCTTTCAAAAAAATATGCGGTTCACGGCCTTAAAGACAGATTTCCAGTCACGCTGACGGTCGGTCGCGCACGGTCGGCCGTGTTTGTTAGCGAGGAAAACAGTAGCAAACGCTGACGTCAGCATCTCAGGCTGCTGTATAGAACACAATGTATACTCGTACGCGCGACGGATGCACGCGGCTGATATCAGCGTGACAAGAATTTGGGCCTTAGTATGAAAGTAGAATCGGCCATAGTTAGCAGTTGTCAATTTCAGAGATTTACGTAAAATGACTTGTAAATATCCTTTCGTGCCAAAATAATGGAATCAAAGTATTATTGTATCTTATCCTCAGTTATGGAAAAGACATTATTAATCTAGTTTTTGATATTGAAGAGAGAGGTTGCTTTTGATGTCCAATGATCCCTTTGCTCAAAAACCTCTGTGTTTGACATTATTACAAATATTCCTTCATATTATCTAAAACTCATTTCCGGTATTGTGACCTACGTCTTTAAGTTTAAATCTGTCTACAGACAATAAAGATCCTTTGTAAACCAGTACCCATTAACTACCCTTCAATAAAATTTATAACAGAATATCGTTTTAAAAATTATATTGTAATATAAAATAGGTAAAACGGGTGCCCCTGACAATGTCATTATGGCGATGTGAAGCTGCTTTATGCAAACGACGTTTATGATTAAAAATAAGTTTGTGATCAGCTAGTGGCGCAAAGGTTGCAAAAGGCAACCTCGGCCTAATAATTTCCTATTTGTGAGTTGGTTAAAGAGGAGGGCAGGGGCGGGAGCGATAACATAAAGGGCGAGGAAGGAACATGGATAGGTTTTTTTTAGGCGCGGGTGCGATTTTCTTGGCGACCGTATGTCAGTTTTGGTTAGGAATCACATAGTTCTACTGCAACACCAAGACTTTTTACTTTAATATAAAATGGCTACAAAGCATTTCCATGGTTTTTGATTGACTATTAATAACGACGATTCGAGAGTTTTTTTCCTCCATTACAACAAAACCTATTCCTTTATCGTATATATACGCACATACATAATACGTACTCCTAGATTTAAGTTCAAGTTCTTTGGTTTGTGTGTAAGTACACTTCTACATTATTATTGTTACTCGTTATAAAAGAGCGGGGTCTCCTATCACAGGTATTTTTCATACTTAAAAGGAGGCCTGTAAGATTATTTATATTGTACTAGAGAAGTTTGCATATCTTTTTCTAATATTGAAACAAAAGACATTCTTAATGAACACCGAAATAACACTAGTTCACCATCAGTGAATACTTCCCAGGGAGAATTCCCTGGGCACTACCAACTTACAACAAAAAAACAAAACAATACTCACAACCAATTTCAATTCGGGAACTTTTAACTGCTCGCGAACCATTATAACTTGCACCAGACGCCTTGGTACGATGGTGTTTTGACAAGGGACCCTAATCCGAACCGCTCCGCAGGGCGGCACAGTGCGCATGACGTTTTTCAATTACAACCATTCACTATGTAACATTTTTGATACATTTTTGCGACTACCTGTACTTACTTGTTCCAAACAAAATCCCGAGTTTTAACGAATATTTCCGAGTTTCAACGAATATTTCCGATTTTTTACGAATAATTTGTTCCCCGATACTGTACAGTTTTTAATGGTATTTCTGTACTTTTGTTTTTCGTGTGTAGTTCTGTTCCAATTTGCCGATAAAAAAGAACAAATCGTAACATGTTTCAAACTGACGTTGCTAGTAAACGTGTTTGTGAGTTCAAAGTGAAGAAAAAAAAACTTGAAAATGTATCGAAGATTTTAAAATTAATTTTAGATGAGATGTTAAAGGTTAAACTCACGTTTATATCGATGTTTAGTGACCTATCACGTATAGTATCGTGGGACTGACATAATCAGAAACTTTTATAAACTGAAAACCTTGGTAATAAACTAGGTCATAACTTCACTTTTCATGAAGGTACAGACGCCAAAATATCAAACTACCCAAACAGTATTTTTTTCCTGAAGAATTTTATGTACTTATATAATTCCTGAACCTGAACGACGTCGATTTCTCACAATCAGCACTTTATAGTGCAGAGGTGGAAAATTTCAAAGAAAGAAAGAAGAAAGAAAGAAAAAATGTTTATTTGACGTCAGTACATTAAGCACACACACAATATTATTTAAAAAAAAGTTACAAAAAGGACAAAAATACATAGAATGTGCTGTGTGCCTCACGGCTGCGCCAAAAAGGTCCATTTCAGCATTCATGCCAGACAGTTGGTTGAAATATTTAAACGCTTGATTTCTCAGGAACCACCCAACTTGGCCCCCAGTTATCGCCAAAATTGTCATTGTCAATTGTTATGGTCAAAATTATTGCAAATAAGGTCTGGTATCACCCGTTTCAAGGCATGCACCCAATTACCAATCACCTTGTATCATATGTTGTTATTTTTCTCTAATTTCACGCTACAAAAAAAGGTATACATTATATTCCAACATAGTAAAGTTATGCGGATCGCTGTCATCTAACATTATCCACATTTCCCCACCTCCTGTCAGTGTTCAAGGCTTCATATACTATACGATATTATTATAAGTAGATATGTACTCGGAAGACGAACCGAACTCTCGGTACACTTTGGATCAATTTCCAAAGTTTTACTTCGATCTTTACTTTCGTAGGGTATATGTACACTGGAGGGGAATTGTTAAAAGGAATTGAACCGTGATATAACATTGTTTAATGTTTATATTGATTTTGGAATTTTAAATTATTTTTTCTAAGTCTGCAATTGCATTTGATATGGGGATACAGCTTGTAAGCTCCAACCCCTTTCTAGGACCAATCCAACCAAACTTCTTTATTTAGGAATGTTTTTTTTTACGCCGAGGTTTCCGCATGGGAGAACTTATAACAATTTCCTAGTTGAAATCTTAACTGAGATTAAAAAGAGTAAAGATTTGATTTTATGTTTGTGTGTTTATTACAATTTAACTCTAAAACTACTCGACCGATTATAAAAATTCTATCATTATTATAAAGTCACGATTTTACTGAGTAAGTTTACTGTGAGAAAATATAGCTTATGTAGCTATATTTTATCCCCGTACGCCTACGGAGAGCAGTGGTGGCCCAGTAGAGCAGCGGTGGCCCAGTGGTGGCGGCCCCGACTTACGTTCAGTAAGTCGTGGGTTCGAACCCAGGCAGGCGCATTACTTTGTGTAATTTATTACATCACCGCTGCTCTCAAAACGGTGAAGGAAAACATCGTGAGGAAACCGGCATGTCCTAGAACCATAAATTCGAAGACATGTGACATCTACCAATCCGCACTGGGCCCGCGTGGTGGATTATATAGCCCATTCCCTCTCATAGAGAGGAGGCCTGTCCCAGCAGTGGGAACATTAATAGGCCGATGATGATGATGATGACGCCTACGGAAACGGAACCTACGCGGGTGTAACCAGGTGCCGTCCACTAGCATTATATAATTTGATTAACGTCAAACGTAAATAAGTCCACGGCACATTTTTAAAAGTTTTGTTGAAATCCTGTATCATCATCTGCCTAGCCTTTTCCCAACTATGTTGGGGTCGGCTTCCAGTCTAACCGGATGCAGCTGAATACCAGTATTTTACATGGAGCGACTGCCTATCTGACCTCCACAACCCAGTTAATACTGGGAAATACGATACCACTTGGTAAAACAGGTGTCAGACTTTTGGGGCCACTGACTACCTGTAACGTTTGTCAAAGATGGACAAATGACAGCCGGGACCAACGGCTTAACGTGCTTTCCGAAGCAAGGAGGAAACTCGGTATGTAAGGGTGGTCACCCATCCACAGACCAACCTAGGCAAGCATGGCTTAACCTAAAGATCGACCCGAGCGGCTGATATTATTTAGCCACGAGCTCCTCGAAATCCTGTATAATATGGTATAAACCTACTACAAAAAGTTAAACATTACCACAATAAAGTATGTTAGGTGAAACACAGATCCAATGTAAAGTTTATTGACCGTAATTATACTAACAAATTAGTGATATTAGTAATACAACTACTAATTCAAGAATTATATGAACTAGTAATAAGTAGATCGTAAGTTAGTGCTAAATAGATCGTAAGTAATTTGCTTTTCTGTACTGGGCGATGTGGTCGCTAAGCGACAAAGCCCTAGTTTAATCAAATAAAAAAAATAAAAAAAACTACTAATTCTGACTCGTTCTGACCTATTCAATTCAGGGTAAACGTGACAGTGCAGTTAGCCTAGTATTTCAGCGGGACATCTAGACCAAAATACGGTCTAAAATACTTAATTTCCTAAAGAATACAGACCTAAAGCTAATTGATTTCATTAATAAAATGGCTTACAGATCTCTTTCAGATATTTTTTTAGAAATAAACTCAATTGACGAGTTTCAGTGGTCTTTTATTGGAAAATCGGTTTTATTAGTAATGAATGTTTTCTATTTCATTTGCATATTGTATTGTATAACGGGCTGGTGTCCGCAATTCCACGTCAAAACGCGTATTTTGCGAATGGAAATGCATAATTATTGTATTATGTAGATAAGAAAAATAAACTGAGATTTCAGTTCTAGTCTCTGTTAATGTTTGTTTTGTGTGACCTTACTTGAAGTAATTTCCACTTGAACTTCATATCGTAACTTTAGTAAAAATCTGCTATAAACATTGCAATTTAAATTAATTAGTATCCAATACCAGCTGACCGACGCAACTTTGGCTACGTCACGTGAGAGAGAAAAAGCTCACAAAAGGAATTTTGGCCGGTTTTAGTAACATTTTTAATTTATTGGTCGTAGAGTAATGTTATGTAACCCATAACCTTCCTCAATAAATGGACTTCTAACACAAAAATAATGTTTCAATTTCAACCGGTAGTTCCTGAGATTAGCTCGTTTAACAAAACAAACAAGCTCTTCAGCTTTATAATATTAGTATAGTATAAATACATTCAAATATCATAAAAATTCACACCAACATACTTGTCTTTTTTTCTTGTCACGCTGTCTTAAAACTAAGTTTGACGTGCTACACTGCAGTGTAGCCTCAGCTTTATGCTCAAACGTTGAGCCTGTACGGAACTTAACCATCCACTTTATTAGCAAACTTGGCTATGAGTACAGTCTTTCAGTAATTAGACTGGATTATTTTCGGCCGAGTGAGCCGCAAACTTGTTTACAAGTCATGAGAATATTACACCAAATATATTTTTTATTTTGCATTTGATACTTTCCAATTTGTTGGTTTTGAATGTTGTTTTATCTGGCTTCTGTTGATTTTTTCGTAGAAAAACTAGGCGCGTTTCTTACGATTTTTAAAGTCTTAATAAAATTCTTCTCTTTCCAATGTGTTACTTTTCGTCATGATTTGCTTCTGCGTGTCTTTTTGTTTATGCATTACATTTTTAATAAAGTTTAACTGTCACGCTAAAATAATAAGCGAATTATAAAGTTTAAACTTACAATACATTTCTCATAATCATCATACCAGCTCAAGCCTATACATCAGTTTACCTAATATCAACAAGAGATTATGATAATTTATTTACCGTAAAATAAATTATGTCTCCGCACCTTCGAGGTGACGGCGTGACAATGGTTACAATAGGCCGACGCCAGATAGGTCTATGTCATCCCTTTTTTAAGGGCTTTGTGATACAAGCGATGATTAATGTTGGAAAACTGAGTGGAAAATATCAACAGTAAACGGCGGATTATAGAAGTGAGTTATTAATTCTTTGCTGTTTTATTACTGTTGTTTCATGTTTATTCATGTTTTATTTACTGTTAGGCATTTTCGTTTTATCAACGAAAAAATACAACGGAATGTAGGTAAATCAAAAAGATGATCGTATGTGCTTGTTCTAGATGAATTTAGATCAAACACTGAATATCACAGTCAGATACCTAGAAATCTAAAATTCCATCAATAATCTCCGAAACCGAATACTCAAACAACGTCAAAATAATTTCATCCTGTAATCAACTTATTTATATTCAGACGACATTAAATTATACATGAATCAAATTGGAATACATAAAAGTGTGAAAATGTCGCATCGTGAACGTGTATTGTGCGATATTTCACGGCGTGGAGAGACGTGTCGGGCGCACGCCCCGCGCGAGTGTGCACGAGGGCTTAGCAAACACGTCGCCGTGCGATACAGCATCGAGTGTTTCTCGATACGTGTGCACCTACCCTAATACATGACGGGCAAACACCGAATTTGATAGCTGAAGAGATATGGTATATTTACGGAATTATTCTCAAAGAAAACAAGCGGTATTGGTGATGGAAAACATCATGAGGAAACCTGGATTTATCGCATGTAATCGCCAAACCACGTTGGGTATGCGTGGTATTTAAGGTGCAGGTCTTCTCTGGATGAGAAGGGGCCTTTACCCAGCAGAATATCTTCTACTTTTCACCACTTCAAAGAAATAGCAGAGTGTTAGATTAAAAGATGTGAATTTGCATGATAACTGCCAACGTCGGGTAAGTGGCACGTATAACCATAACCCATTTTCTTCGACTATCCGTTCGGTTTTAAAACGTGGGAATAAAAAGCAGGTGATACCCATAATACTTCTGTCGTGGCTTTCACGCTGTTCAGAGTCTTTGAGAAAACAGATGGTGAAGAAAAAAAAAACAAAATTGTTACAAATAACTCAAATGACACTAAGATAGAATAAAATATAAAATGTCATAGAGTAATGTGAGCTTCTCAGTAGGAGCCACGGAGTCTGGATTTGTGCCATTTGATGGCAATAGGCTCTTCCCCGAATTTAAACATAACTGGCAAAAGATGGATGTACTATTAAGAGACCTGCGGAGCATGCGTAGTTCATACAAGCGTAATACCAAAATAGTTAGTAAATCAAACATATTCCTAAGGTAGTGTGTATTTATTTCGATTGGATTACAGAATATCTAGGTTCCCAACCTAATATAATATTTTGATTGGACACTGATTTAAACAATTGTTATGAGAAAAATAAGTTTTCTATAGAAATTTTAAATTCCTCAGATCTCGTCTTTGTATCATTGTCCTTTCAAAATATATATTTGGGAACATAGATATTCTATAACCCAATCGAAATAAATACACATGACTGTAAGAATATGTTTGATTTATAAATTATTTTGATATTACGTTTGTGTGAAATAAGCATGCTCCGCCGGCCCCTTAAGCATGGTGACCATTTCAGCAATAGGCAATGTCAAACAAGTTATATCTGAGACTGATTTTCAAATACACCTTTTAATGACATACGAACAAAAATATTATAGGCAAGCTTACAGCAATATAATAGCTATGTGAATATAACCAAACTTATCCACTATCCCAGTCAGAACACAGCACTGTTTCATCAGCTTTTGACCCTCCACCTCTCTGCTAAATGTGATTTCAAGCTTCGATATTGACCGTCCATTCAGTCACAGACGCATTATTGCAACTACCAAATACAAACTGTTTATCTAAAGAGGCACGTGTAGTATTCAGTGCACATCAAAGTGGATTTGGGAGGGCTAGGATCTGATTTGTCACATCACATTATGGCCTCAGGCTCTAAACTGCCCCTTTGCAAATATCCTGCAGTTATATTGGCTTGAGCCCCCGGGCAGTTTGTACAATCCTGATATTAATTGGTCAGGATAGTGACTATGAATTGTACTTAGCCAATAGTCTAGATTAGATTAAAAGCATCCAATGGTCAACTGTGTACAAACTGATGAATTGGATTGCTCAAGCCTCTGTTTGCTATGTCCTAAGTCGCTGAGGACTAGAGGAATCTTTTAAAACAATTAAATTGCCATTTGTATTTTTATAAACTCAGACTTCAACGTAGCTTTGATCCGTTGGCAGTTCCCTTGACAATCGTTGTGGCGATTAAGAAACTTGAAAGTCTGACAACCGTAGGCAGTTTAAATCTTGGGATCTTCACAGTAATTGGGTTTTGAAAGTCAGACGACGGTCATTGAAATTGATTTTCAACCGATTCTGTTTACCTAGGAGGTAGGAGCGTAGTTTCATCTTTCTAAGTAAGGGCTATACAGGATGCTACCTGGGATATTGTCAGTAGCGATAGACTTATCAAACTTTCTCTCACCTCAAAGAACACTAGAACCACTATATTTTTTCTAAAGTGACTAAAACCGAAATTGCGATGTAACAGCCGTGTCTATTGTGTGCTTAGGTATTGAATTTGTTGAATATTTCGGCTCGTTCCGACCAACTTCTCTTGCTCCTAACTCCGCACCAACTTTTATTAGGATACTTGTAAAATTTCCGCCTATTTTATTGGAAGTGCTTTCGCCTGATTAAATAAGATGAATTTATTGACTTAGACACGGCCGAAAGTGCCCAAGAATTCTGATGTCTGTGTGTATAGGTAAGTTTTTCGTGTTTTTCAGTTCTGTTGATTCTGCGAGTTGGTTCGGAATTTTAATTAAATTCTGTTTTGTTGTTTTAATTTGGTGTTTTCGGGTGTTGTTAATGAGTTATAATTTACTCGGAGATGTTAAAGTATTTCTTACTTTATTGCTATGACTTAATTTATATTAGTCTTTTGGCTTTGAACTCCATACAGGGTGTGAACAGACTCATCATGAACCCGTCGACTAAGCATTCTGTACATCGAAGCATTGTGCTGGTGGATGCATTGAATAGAAAGGAGGTCGTAGAGGTGTTTAAAGTAAAAAAAAAAACATAAATAAAAAAAAATAAAAAATAAAAAAAAAGATTTCTCTCGGCGATTGCGATACTGAACTTTGACAGAACTAAAGTACTTACTCTCAAACATTCCACAATTAATTATCTATATTGGTTTGCCCTAACAAGACAGACTGAATCATTTCCTCTCCAGTTATTTTCCGTCGGTCCACCACAGTTGTCCGTTCACACCCCGCCAAACCCCATTACCCACAGACCCATCGAAGCAACACGTCTTAAACCCCACTAAATACAAACTAAACACTACTTAATAATGACGTTTACTAAATATTAAGCACACATGCACCGCGGCTCAGAAACTTGCAGTACACTAAATTCTAAGAAGATTTGCATGACGCTCGGATCGTTCGAGTGCCCCTCTAGCAGATCCCTGCTCGTAGATCTACACCACTAAGCAGATGAATACAGAATGTTTAGCTGTGAAAGAGGGCGGTAGAACAAGTCACAATGACAAATTGGATTCACTGAAGCTACCACAAAGGCTTATGTCAGTCCTGTTGAACTTGTTTACATTGTTACACCTAGGAACGGGTCATAATTTCAAGGTGTTAAAAATTATTTGGAACGAAGTTACGCGGTCACCTTAACGCGGCTTACGGGTAGTGCGATTTAGTAGAAATTACCCCGGAACGAAATGACGTATGCTGAGTGTGTGTAGTATAGTATAATATTGCCCATTCCTTTTAAATATACCTAGTGTACATTATTCCACTAATCAATATTTATCCTGTGGGTGCTTCCAACCAGGGACTTTAAAAACTAAGTGACCACACGCTAAGGCCACCAGACCCTGTGGGGTACGAGCCTCGGCACTTTTTTCATCCATATTTTCAAATATTTTTCCGCATTTGCTATCCCTACGAGCATGCGTTAGCGACCAACTACAGGTCGGACAGGTAACGACTGTCCAAGTGTCAAAGATCAGCTCTTCCGTTACTGGACTTAATAACGTTATTTTAAAGACTTTAGAACAGCAGTCGGTAACCCGCGGCCCGCGGCCCGCGTAAGGCTTTTTACCTTCAAAATATTTTAGCACCACCAATCTTACAACCGGAACTTCTGTAAGTTTTTATTTCCTGCCTAAGCTCCGGTATACCCGGACATTATACGCAATACCCTCCACCGGCCATTTTGATATTCCATTCAATTGTGCCGATGCAAATGGTGAAATATTTTGAGATAACCGCGCATTGTGGACCAGGCTAGCCCGGATAATGTGTTATGGTGCTGCAACCTTATTTATACCTAGTACTTTGAAAACTCCAAGTCCTCAAAATGAGAAAAAAAGTTGAACACAAATGAACGAATGAACAAAATGAAAAAATAAATAGAATTGAACTTAAAACTTTTCGTCTTCAAAAAGCGATCACGAAAATGCCTATCGGTTTTCAGGATACACGTGGAAGAAATAAACTTTTTATCAGTAGAACCGTTTCATAAAGTAAATAATAATTTCATCTTAAAAAAATATGACAAAAGGCCGATTTACAAAATTTATTCATTAAAAGTTGTGCCGAGGAGATGAAAAAAAAACTTCCTAATTGTACGAATGAGGTACTAATTATTCAAACAATTACGTTAGCAAGTTAGCTTGGGCAAGTTAACATTTTTTCGGCTTCATTTGCCAACGGTCCCAAGAAAACTCTTAATCA
Source organism: Xestia ashworthii (assembly GCA_950022955.1). NCBI lineage: Eukaryota > Metazoa > Arthropoda > Insecta > Lepidoptera > Noctuidae > Xestia > Xestia ashworthii. The sequence goes on along the minus strand of OX465558.1, from coordinate 21,775,199 downwards.
CAGAACTTAAATAACAAATGCCTTTCAACTTAGAGAGCAAAACAGTTTTTTGTTGCTTTGATGAAAAGTAAGGAATTGTGTATTTAAAATTCTGGAGAGTTATTTTTTTATTGTATAAGCAACTTATTTGCATTCTGGTTTGTAATTAAAGAGGGGAACGAGTGCCAAGGGCGGATGGAAAGTGGGTGAACCAACTTGACTGCGGTGAGATTGGTTACTTTTACAATTATAACTTTCCATTCAGTAATTTTTCTGTGTTGTCTTTTTAGAAAGTTTTTGCAGTTGATTGGCCTTTTTTGACCAGAGAATCCAATTTAAATTACAAAGTTAACCAACCCAAGATAAATTAAAAATTAAGTCGAAAAAATGCGTAAAATATTTACCTACAGTTATGATGACAAATCAATGAAAATCTCACATTTAAATTCATACCTGGTGGTGAAGAAGCGAATTCACAAATCCATGAAAAACTTCCTAACTCTAACCAAATAGGCATTATGCAAGTAAATCCAAAAATATACTTAAAAGTATTAGTATAAACACTTCAAGCCCAACCTCCTATTTCAGCAGCATAATTTCCATAGATCGAGTAGAGAAATTCATACCCGCGTCGGAAGCGAGCGTATGAAATAATGAAATTAATGTCTTAATCTTTGAAATTTATTCATTGCAACCACCGCGTTGCTCGTTGCTCGTTGCTCGGTGTAATGCACTGCGCTATGAGCTTTTTACTTGTAGGCAATTTGGTTTAAGATGTGTTGTGCTTATATTAACTTTTGTGAGCTGAAGTGGGATGTTGCGCGGTGTGTTAGTTCTGATTAATATTTTTTGTTTATTTATTCAGTGAGTCTGCTGTCTTTATTGTTATAGTAGGTTGATCAAGGCAATTCGCTTATTATAAAACTATTGCAGAGATATCAAACCGCCTCAAATAAAAAAAAACTAATCTTACAGTTACGTATATATATATTATATAGTAGCTATCAGATGCAACGTCCTAAGACAAATACTGTTTTTATCAGCCAGTTTTTAAACAGGAACATTTATAGAACTCAGTGATTCCTTATAATCCTCACAAATCGCCAAGTTTCATACAACGTCACTAAGTCGAAACTTGCCCTCAAAACCGCTTATACGACAGCGCTATTTTTACCGGCGTGTCAATAAGAAACCTTGGCATAAATAGAGAAGGAGCAGCGTTCGTCCAGTAAGTAATGAGGGAACACTGTAAACATATAGTGTAACCAGGGCGTGCCGTTAATTGATTGCCTGCCGCACCCGCCATACACTGCGACCGTTTTAGTACCATTGCTTTTGACTGAAGTGTCTCGAGAAATTGCTGGATTTGCATGAGCTGTTTTTTTTTGGTATTTGTTAGTCGCGCCTGTTTTTTGAGCGTCCTAAAATAGAAAAGAAAACTCTATTATGTACACCGTACAAGTACCATGCCTAAGGGAAACCATTTCACAGAAAGTGAGAAAATGGGCTGTCTGCTTTGCGATCTTTTCAAGATAAGTTTTATATAGATAACAGGAAAAGATTTATGTAGTAGTTCTTCCAACTTATCGACTGACCGACACTTTTACAATTCAATAGTCTCTGCAAATGGTTTTATTGGTATAAATGTTTTGAGTAAGTTGTGTTCTCAATAAAGTAGCCTATGCAATAACGGAATCATGATCTTGCTCGTCCAATGAGTTGAGATTTGTAAGATATTTTTCATCACAATTGTGGAAAGTCTAGTTTATATCGTGTACAATCTTGCTTTGGTCCTTTTACATCACTAAGATGCTACCGTTGATTCTCCAACACAAGCCGCCTATTCGTCGACCAATTACTATGCATCGAACTTGAAGGCAAGGGTTTCAAAGGCTTAAGGTAGAACCATGAACCAATGGAGCGTAATTTTTCGCGTCCATATTCGAGTGCCGTGTCTATAGGTCGAGGGATAGATGCACTCAGGGCCATTAGCTAGAGTAACGTAGCTTAAAGTTCTGAACCGTCATTTACATGGAGTATTATAATCCGGTGCCCACTGGGAGCACTATTAGTGCCTGTGGAGTTCGAATCTCAATTTCGATGCAATTTTTGGATGTGTGTTTGAAAAACGTAGTTTTTGTGTTTGAAGAAACCGTACGGGTGCTGTTTTCTCTTATTTTTATTTCTATCTACATAATTATTTATATTCTAAAAGTTTGTTTAGTTTTTCACAGACTCTAATGAGTTTTAGAGGCTATAGTATTTACTTGGTTGATACTTGGATCGCACCATAGGATTTTTATTTCCGGAAAAATCAAAGTAACAGTCTAAAATATACTCCATAAATTCGTGAGAATACTATAAGTTCCACAAATACTATATTTTATTACTTAAATAATAACAGCCGCTCGGGCCGATCTTTAGGTTAAGCCGTGCTTGCCTAGGTTGGTCTGTGGATGGGTGACCACCCTTACATACCGAGTTTCCTCCGTGCCTCGGAAAGCACGTCAAGCTGTTCCGGGAGCTGGTCCCGGCTGTCATTTGTCCATCTTTGGCAGTCGTTACAGGTAGTCAGTGACCCAAAAAGTCTGACAACCATGTCTTACCAAATGGTATCGTATTACCCAGTATTAACTGGGTTGTGGAGGTCAGATAGGCAGTTGCTCCATGTAAAATACTGGTATTCAGGTACATCCGGTTAAACTGGAAGCCGACCCCAAAATAGTTGGGAAAAGGCTAGGCAGATGATGATTTACAAAATAAACTTCAACTAAAACACAAAATCCCCTAACTCTTCAATAACTCTCTCCAAACACCCACCCAATGATCGGATGATGACGTGTCACATTACCGCTCCTACACAGGGACGTTGAAGAATTTCACGCAACGTCGCCGTCGCCTCCGCTGCGTACTGAAACTGAAGCACAATACCAGTATAGAACTTAATCCTCGTCGGCTCTCGGCAGTCACGTTGGGGAAACAATGTTGCACGGTCTTAGGCTCAGGCCGCGGAATAGGCGATGCGATGCGGACTGGCCTGATAGAGGGAAAAGTATTGGCCTTGTTGGGAGGAATTATTGTAGTGGAAATAGAATGTCTATTATAAAACTGGACATAAATAGACGGGTAAGTGTCTGACTGTTTTAGTGTCTAGTTGTTGTTTTGTGCGGTTTATAAAAGCAATGATTTAATTAGGTATTCGGCAATGTCGGTTATGCTGAATATATATACCTATTGAATGACGCAATAATTTTAATTATGATTGCAACCAAAGAATAAGCCACTTCTAACACCCATAATAGCCGCAACAAAATTATAGGTAATAAACATGTAGATATGTTTTAGTTTGTAAGCTTTCATAAAGATGAGTAAATAAATGAATTGCAGACACATAACCAAAAAGAGACAGTTGTATGAATCTGCGCCCTCCAGGATTTAAATGAGACAAACAACGAAGCTTGCAAGTCTTCAGGTCATTGCGTACACACTAGTGAGACATCGTCATTGACACAAGAAGATTAAAGACATGTATAATTTTGAATGTATTTCGCTATTCTTAAGGCCGCAACCTAGACCACACGTTACGCTCATGACTCGAACGCGTTGGGTGTGGAGCTTGAATGGGCCCGGCCGGGGCCCCTTCGAACCAAATGATATGCTGGTCAACCAAACAATTTGCATAATTGTTGTTAATCCTGATCTGACAAATGATAATTATAATTGTCTTTGGATTAAATTCTGAAAATTTGAATTCTAAGATAACTATAATGTTGGCTATTGGAAGACAAAGATCTGATGTCACTAAAAATCAAGATTTTAGATCAAGGTGGGAAAGGCCAACATGAACAGGAATTCCCAGTTACCACTGGTGGTATATTACGGGCCCCTTTTCTGTAAGAGGGGATGGCCAGTAACCCACCAAGCAACAAGCATAGCGACAAGCTATTCCGGGTAGATGACACATCGTCTTCGAATTCATTCATCGGTGCCCTAAGGTAATTGAGCAGATAGTGCTCATGTTGATCAGGAAACTGCAGAGTTCTCTATTTAGTTATGGCACACGTTATTTTGTGTTCCAAACCGAAAAAAAAAAACAATTTTCATTTTTCATGTTTGTAATATCATCAAAAGAGCAACCAAAAGCTTTATTCTACTAAATATTTTCACTATAGTCTCCTAGCCAATATTTCAAATCCCAAGTAGTACGTTAGCGGGTTTACGATTCAACATGTGTAACGTGGCACGACTAGGTAGGCTCGCCCTAAGTGAATCAGATTATATACCGATGGACTATCCACTTTGCATAATTCACTAATTGATACTGGCAGCTTGGATAGTGATGTTTATTTGATAATTTAATTTAATTTGTCGACATTACCAGTTGACAGCGTTGAGTAGAGGAGTTTTTGACGCCATTTTTAGTTTATTTTTGAGTTAGTTTCTAAGTTATTTTAATTTATTAAATGTTTATCTTGTCGGGTGGCTTAGAGGTTAAGAACTTGCCTCTCATGCATGAGGTTATGGGTTCAAATCCGGGCAAGTACCAATGTGACTTTTTCAATTCAAATGTACTTTCTAAGTTTATCTTGGACACATCACAAATCGCCAATCCGTCTTGAGCAAGCGTGGTGATCAATGCTCGTGCCTTCTCTATTGAGAAGAGGTTTTTGCCCAGCAGTTGGACAGTTATAGTCTGGTATTATTATTATAATGTATATCTTTATCGTGTGGTTAGTGCCTAACCTGGTGACAGAGATTTTGTGCCACCCATGAGCCTCTGATTCTAATCCGAGAAAGTCTGTGGTCTTGGTTTCGGACTCGAGACTAACTTGGCAGTCCCACGTTCACAACACTAGACTATGACTGCTTATTAATGTGATTTAATACACACATTTTAATTGTGGCTCAAATGAGTTTTGGTTGAAGTTGCATCCACCACCGTACTAGCCACTAAATGTATCATTTTTGAAAATAACAAGTAAGTATAAGAATTGATTATATCTGTGCCATAGTTCTGCATGGTCTTAATATAAGATACATCGCAAAACAGTACTTACTGCTGCTGCTGACCGGTTTATACTCTTAGTTTCAGTAAAATATTAAAAAAACACATGCGGTGCAGTTTTTGAAAACTAAGAAATCTATAGCTTTTACGGGTTCTGCCCTGCTCACGCCTAAGTGGTGCCACGCCATAGAGAATCGGCTACAAGTGCTTCGAAGTGTTATGTGACGGTCACGCGAGTTCCATGATTTTTGTTCACCGAAAAAGTGCTCAACGCGCCTATAGAAGTTTTTACTTCAAAAACAACATTAAAGACATCAAAGCATTTTAATTTTGTCAAAAAGCAACGCATAGACAAATAAAATAACCTAACCTAACTTCATAAAAATAAAAAATCATTTTCACAAATCAAAATAAAAATCCTGTGTAAATCAAAGTTTCAAACACAGCGCAACTCAGCGTTTGTCAAATGAAAAAGTAATATTTAACATGAGCCGAAACTCATAAATAAATAGCAAGTCTGTTGATATTTGGAAAGCGACAGAGAGCCAATATTTCGCATGCCAGTCAGTAAGTTCCATGTTTACAGTGTCCAACTATATTATTTTGTTGTACACCGATATTTGAATTTAGAAACGTTGGTGAAGTTTAAATAAGAGATTTAAACTGGATTTCGACTTTGTGACAAAATTATTGGTAAAATGGGGAGATTATAAAATTACAACATTATTTATTTATTTAACAATTTATGTGCACACTAATTATAGAGAAAAAGAAAGGAATAGAAAATAGTACAAAGGTGATGCTTATTTCTAAAGAAATCTCTTCCAGCATACCTGCGAAAGGAGATACTAAATACGTTTCATTTACATCTGAAGTCATCAAAAACCTCTGTTGGAATGACGAACGGATGGACCAATACGTCGAATATCTTTGAATATTGTGTAAAGGGTGTAAAAAAAACTCTAAGCGAAACCGAATGGCACTTGTCTAGACCATACCTGGGATACTTCTAGTTAAGAAAATATTGTGTGTCAAAGTTTATCTTTAACACATTGTTTTTAATTTAAGAACTTTACTTTAGTCACCTTCACGACCCCTACACTATTCAATCCATCCACGAAACCAATGTTTTGGGTGCGTTACATTGAGTTTTACAGTAAGACTTGATTTTTCAATCCATAAAAAAAAGTAATCATTTGTGTGTAGGTGTGTGTATGCTTGGTTGACGCCTTCGTGAAGAGTGTATATGTCACCGTAAAATTGTCAAATGCGTTATATTGTAATATCACTAGCGATATTGTAAAGTCTCGAATTATTGTCAAATGAACATACTGCTTACAATAAAACGCATTATTTTTCATGTAATGCATGCGATGGTAGTCAACTCACGCGGTGTGGAGAGAAGGAGGGATCCTCCTTGCTCAGTGGTACCACTCTCAGGCAAAAATACTGTACCATTCCTGAGAAATATCGATTAATATAACCTAACCTTAAAACACTTCATATTCCCCTAAAAAGCGTAGTCGACGGAGCCCCGCTTCGCGGGGCCCCTATTTCCGAGTGCAGGGTTTAAAGGAACCTAACTAACCTAACGGGGGGGTGCCCCAAGTCCCGTTTATGGGGGCAAGGGATACTTCCGTATGTTCAGTTGACAATAATTCGAGACTTTACAATATCGCTAGAGAGATACACGTTATATTGTAATATAACGTATTTGACAATTTTACGGTGACAGCGTAATACGAATTCCAAGGTCAACGTACCATCGGTTTTTCGAAAATGCGATATGTATAGTGCGGGCCAATATTTTCCTAGAAAGTAGTGAAATAATTTATCAAAATATCCTTCAACATTTTTTCGTGTTCTTCTTGACCACACAGGTTAAATAATAAGTCTTGACGAACTGCGATAACCAGCTAAATGCATTATTTTTCATAATTATACGTAGGTATCCTGGTGGCCAAGCAAGCACCTATGATTTTTCAGATTCATTTGCGTATTGTATAATTATTATCACTTGGTTCAGGGAGGGAAAACAACCCAACTAGCATACCTTTTTTTTCGGATGAGAAATCATCAAATGGCTTCTCCCACTCTGGGCAGAGCGGGATGAAGTGTCAGACTTTTACTGACTAAACTGACTGACCCATTCATGTTCCTTCCTCGCCTTTTCTGTTCCGGGGCCATGACGTTATCTCTTTCGAACAGTCCCGCAGCCCCGGAACTAGCATGCCTCAGAGATATTTCTCAACTGCAAGTAAAGCCGAGACGTAAATGGGCGGTATAAAAACTCTGACAGCAGGTTAGGCAGGTCATCATCATCATCATCATCATCTTCATCATCATCATCTTCTTCTGCCTAGCCTTTTCCCAACCATGTTAGGGTCGGCTTCTTACCGTACTTTTTTTTAATGTCCATAGGTTCTATTAATAGCCGTTTCAAGGTTATCCATTAATTACCGGACATCCTGTATATTTTGTTCTACGGTAAAAGACACAAAACTGATAAAAAGGGAATAACAGACTGAAATGCGATTACGTATTTCCAGGAATCAACCTTTTATAACCTAACTAAGTCACGGAACTAAGCGAGTTTCTCATCAAATAAATCATAAAAACGACTTTCACATTCTTCTTTGTCTGGATAAGCCCGTTCGAAGTGAAAAACATAATGCTTTATACGTGAGCAAATCCTATTCCCATACACGTTGTGTTTTTTAAAACCTTACCGTAGACATAAAAAGAGAATAAAGAATATTTTTCATAGACTTTGTTGGGGACTGTCCACGCGGAGTTCGGCTTTTGTGAGTCGATCTCGTTTTGTCCTTTCTTCTTTGTTTATTTGAAGAGAATGTCGGTAATGTGTTGTGGTACTAATGACTGCGGAAACGGAACGTTTTTATCTATTTTTTGTCGGGTTTACTGAGCAGATTACGTTTGGCCTCTGCCAATCCGACTTCCAAAATAGCTTAGCTAAACACACGTATTTCAAGAATACAAAAAAGCCAAGCAAAAATAAAATAGTAGGTACTTACAGCGTACATTATTTAGACGTATGACGAACAGCTCATCCCAGCAATAATCCTTTTATAGTTCCATACATCCTAAGGCCAGGCATAAACCTCGAAAAAATCTCCAAAAGTCACATAATAATAATGGACTTTATTGCTTAGACACTATCGTCTTTTCTCGGGCACTGAGTCTAAACGAATTGCTCGTATCTTCCCATTTTATAGGCATTCTGCTTGTCCTGTGTTTTAGAAGAAAGGTTAATTGAATTCAAGTTTTATGGTGCCTCTAACTGACAATAAAAAAAACTTTACGTGGACTCTTGAAGGAGACTTGATTAAAACAAATGAATTACTATTCATTCTAGAAGTTCTGAGCTTTGAATGTAAGAAAAAAGTGATTGTTCAGAGATCTGTCTCTTAAATGTTTGATTCAACTTAAGGTTTGGCCTTTTGAGTTATCCAAAGAGGGTCTCGTAAGTTAATCTTTTGAGGATTTGAGGGGAAAATATCAAGTGGAGTTGTGTCGGTTTTAAAAGAGTAACGGAAGTCCTTGTTATGTTAAAACAAAGTATAAGTGTTGATGACGTTATATCTATGTTAAGTTACAATGCCTTATTTATACCTAATCTTCAAGGAAATCACAAATGGCCGTACTTCAACGGCAAATCTTTTCAATACTATGTGGAATAAGTACAAAAAGACTTCAAAGTCTCATTTTGAAGTCTCTCTGCAAGGTTTTTTATTGTGATTAGAATATTTCCGATACACATTTGTATTTTATTAGATATATGAAAGTATTTACAATATATACACACTAACACTATAATAGAAATAAAAATATGTACAAGTATCAAAAAGGGTTACAGGGCATCGAAAAATTCGTCCACATCGCTGCCAACAGGAAAAGTGCCCAGAAGGCTGGCAGCATTGCCACGTTGGATGGCAATACTGATTCTTTGGCCAAAAAATAGGCCCGCCCTCTGGTCACGTGAAGAGTCGACCAACCGCTTGGCGATTTCCTGAAATACTAAGTGGGCTCTCGGACCCCATGGCCCTAGTGTTTCAACCCCAAACGGCTCAAACACATAATTACCAATTAAATTATTGTATTTGCGCCGTTTGAGGTTTTCAGCACCTGCAGCAGCCGCCCCAGCGCAGCACACCGTGCTAGGAAGGTGGGATGGCGCAAGGGTGTCGACGCAAGTTGCGTCCCACACCAAAGGCCTACCCAACTTCCATGGTATTATGGTCATACCATCTGGTCTCTTGCCATCAACGCGTGCCAAGCCAGTAGGTTCTAATACAGCTGGCACCCCGGCGGTGGCAAGAGCACGACGGATGAGATCATTAATGCTGGCGTGCCGCGCTATCCGACCTGCACTCTTACTGCAAGAAAGGCCATGGTGTCCGAAGCAGTCGACTACTTCACCACATTGACAGCGATGTGGAGCCCCACAAGGAGCGCCCAAACGCAAACAAGTAGTGAGCCGGAAGGTAGTGTCACCTAACAAAGTGCCTATATTAGGTGACGGTAGTGCTTGAAGCCAGAGGCCCGACTCCCACTCACCCACAGGCAGCCGTATTTAAAAGTTTATTCCGTACCAACCTCCAGAGCGGCTCATCCCACTGTCTCTGGGAAAACGGGTTCTCGGGCCGATCCGTGTCCGGGCAAGTCACTTTCCAGGCGACCTCTGCGTCGGTCAAGCACGGCACTTCCGAGTCAACCAGGGAAAGACTTAAAATTTTCCTGGTTAGCTTTTCAGTGCTGTGGACAGAAGACAGGAACGCCGGTAAGCTTATACTAGAAATTTTGCGGACGCCGAGGCCACCAAAACGAATTGGTAGGCTCGGTCGTCCAGGGCCACATTAAGAATGGAATTTAATGATCTTGTCAATTGAAAACTAATCATACAAATATTTTTTCAAGCAACTTTCATCATCAAACGCAATCTCAAAACTTTCTTACATTGAAACTACGAAATAGAAACAGTACGTGAAACGATTTAATTTTTGTTATTGCCTAAAATGTTTCCAATTCCCAAAGTGTAATTTCTAAGAGGTCAATACTGAAATCGACAGCGGACGTCAAATCAAATCAAATCAAATCAAATCAAATCATTTATTTTTGCAGAAAACACTGTTACAATGGTGTTAAAAAGATTTACATGTTTCAAGTGATTCTACCGTAAGGCATGCAAAATGTATACAATCATAAAATACAATCAATAAATTAAAGGTCAGGTAAATTAATTTAAAAGTAAGTAAAAATAAATAAAAACAAACAAAATATTAAGATATTAAATTAATTCAATACACATACACATTAGTTATTATTTGAATGTCATTTATATCTAGAATTGTTACAATATTTAAAGATACCTCCATAATAATTGTTATTGCTTGATGTCACTGTGAGGTTTTAAGTTTAGAAAAATTATCGGTTAAGAATTCGTTTAAATTATAGTAGCATTTTTTAACTAAAAGGCTCTTCAAGCTTTTCTTAAATAAGGTAGTATTCATTGCCCTTATTTCTTTAGGTAATTTATTGAAAATTACAGGAGCCATGTGAAACACACTTTTGTGCATTAAAGCGGTATGTGTTCGACGGACAAAGAGGCGAAATTCGTCACGTTGTTGCCTATTACTCACTTCTGAGGCTAGTGTAAATAATGTTTTATTGGTCTTGACAAAAACTGAGACTTCATAAATATATAGGCTTGGGAGAGTTAAAATTTTGTACTCCTGGAAAAACGGTTTACAGGTTTCGATCATTTGAAGCCCAAACATAGCCCTTATGCACCGTTTTTGTGCTTTAAAAATGATGTTAATATCCGTCGAATTCCCCCAAAATATCACACCAAACCTCAAAACTGAAGCAACTAAACCATGATATGCAGTTAACACGGTATTAATGTTTGCTATCTGCTTGAGCTCATGCAGCGCATACATTGATTTATTTACTTTTTTGCATAGGGTTTCAATCTGGGATTTCCATTTTAATTTGTTATCCACAGTAAGACCAAGAAATTTTGTTGTTTCAACTTCAGATACAGGTGCACCCTTATAGCTAATCTGAGGCATAATTGAATTCGTACGCTGATTAAAATGGATTATTCTAGTTTTTGAGATGTTTGCCTTCAGATTATTGCAGTCTAGCCATTGAATGATTGCATTTAGGCTACTGCTTATATCATGCTCATAGGATAATCTGTCATTACACTTAATTGCAACAGTGCTGTCGTCAGCAAAGAGTGTCATTGGGTTTGAGTTCGCATTTGGAAGGTCATTAATATAAATTATAAATAGTAGTGAGCTCAATGTCCCTCCTTGTGGGACACCATATTGTATTTTACGACCTTTTGATAGGTATCCCTCCTCCATCTTAGTTCTAACATTAATTTTGTTAATTTGTGTATACTGAGTGCGGTTTTTGACGTTTTGACGTTTTACGTCGACGGGTTTAAGTAAGTGGTAAAGAGTGTTCTCTAAGGTACACGCTTATGTCGTTTCAAAAATGATAGTGACCTGTGAACATATCATTAATTAACTGTTAGCGAAGTTAACACACTATTGTGTCTACTTTGCTAACAAGCTTAGGCTTAAACAAACGCGTCAGACCGATTCGGTTGGGGCCCACAGATGAAGGAATGAAGAGTACGCTGTTAGATAGAATTCAAAGACTTTTAAAAGAGACTAGTCGTCATTAGTTAAAAGTTTCTCTGATCTTTTCTCATATATAAATTGAATAAGGCACTTGAAAAACGTTAACAAGTCTAATAATTACAAAAGTACTAACCAAATATGAAGACGTGATGACAATTCTGCCAGTCTTCTGGGCATGTTCGCTGATAACAGCGATGCGGAGGAGGTACTTTGACGACTGTTTATAAAGTACAAAGTAATTAATAAATATCATCATCTACCTAGTCTTTTCCTAACTATATTGGGGTCGGCTTCCAGTCTAATCGGATGCAGCAGAATACCAGTATTTTACGTACAGTAACTGCCTATCTGACCTCCACAACCCGGTTAGTACTGGGTTATACGATACCCCTTAATTAATAAATATCAACAGTATTAAAAATAACTTGAGTTTGCTACGGGGTTTCTTCTCAGTGTCGATGTCTTATAAAAAATGCTGACCACCACCATTAGCCTAATCGACGACCATTTTTAAAAATAAATATTATTTTAAGAACTTGCAAGTAAGAAAAAGAGTACTAACTTGTAAGCTATCTAAACCAACTTTTAAGATAAAACTGCATGTCCATGATATCAAGGCGTGTCCATACTGGATAGCATACTAGCATGTCCCTACAGACTAAAAGCCTATTTCAACACCTTCTCAACACTCGCTCACACACGAAACTTGGGCCACAGTCTTAATTGGTTTCATTTTCGAGTGAACAGGTCCGGTCCGGCGTGACACGGCGGACTTCCGACTTCTAACACGGAAAGCACCATCAGTACCGATTATAGACCTTATTCCCTTGTATCAAGGATTATCTAGGCTTTAGTTAATGATTCCTGGTGATATGAATCGACCTTGTATGAGGTGTATTATAATTTTGCTGGTGGACGAAATTTTTTGGGAAGGTGTTACGTTAGTATTTATACAGGGTGAAATTGAATAGATGCGACAAATTGAAATATACAATAATACGTGTTGTCAAGAAAATGTATAAAATATCAAATGTAAAATTGTAATGAACGAAGGAAGGGTAGTGGGCGGCGCGCGGTCGCCGGGAAGGGATGTCAGCGCTGGCGCACATGCGAGGTTTGGCAACGTCGCGCGATACTTACATTAGAAACTAGGCTAAATTAGGTAAATGACCGCTATGAACGGGAATACCGATAATTCGTACTTAAATAAAGATAATAACATCAATGGACCTTTTGAAAACGATAATCGCGTAATTTTTTTTAACGATTTAGATAGTAGAAAAAACAGTTTATAATTACTATGTTACTGTAACTGAAGCTCCCATTTCATTTTGTCGCATTTATTCAAATTCACCCTGTATACTATATTCAATAGTAATTTTGTTTTTATGCTTCTCATTGTAGGGCTGTTTCTTTTATTCAAGTTCATGTTTATCTATAACCTTAGACTGCTTCTCGAAGTCCTGGTTCATCGAAGTTCGATTACCGGGTCAGACAAAGTGTTATTGTATTTTTCCATCAAGAATCTCAGTAGCAACCCCGGAGTCTGAATGTGTGCCCAGGTGATGGCACTAAAGCTCGTCCCTATTACGTGAGACTTAAACTTTATATAATTTGAAAGTCTAGTCCTTTTAAAAGTAAGTAGTCTAAACAAAAAGTAATTTTAGTCTTAAGGTATCATTTCTTCTGAGAAATCAAATTGCAGCTATCCAACCAATCAAGATTCCTCACTAACACCCTTGTAATCTCCTCTACTTTTCATCAAAATGCATTGAACTCAAACAATGTCTTTGAAGCTTAGCGTTTCAAAGGAACTCAAACGTAATTATTAAAAACAGAAGCCATTCATTTGAAACGTAGCCTTTTGCCGTCAATATCAATTATAGTCGTTTTGACAAGACGTCAAACGATTTTCAGTAGGAATTAGGCTTTTAAGGGTCCTTCACACAACTCCGAATTGTCGTTTGATGCTACACGTAACGTGTACATCAAATTACCAAAAACTGCCGCCAAATGATTTTATACCACAAAATTTTGCTTGTTTTGTTCAAAATCGAATGAAAAAATTGGACAGTTAGTTATAACTTTATGCGCTGGCGACTGTAGGTACACAAACGTAACGCAATCGAAGAGGATATCGCGATGTCTCAGGCTCCGTTGCTGCCCTTAGGCGATGCAACACACGACACGACGTGCATGAAGTATCGCTTGTTTTGTACAATCACGGCGACACATCAATCTGTACATATCCAGTATAATATGGCCTCGCCTTGTATATCGCTCGCTTTGTGTTTCCCGTAAAATGAGAGATCCGTAAAAACTAGTTAATAAAGCTTGATAGGTCGTCATACGTACCAAAATGTGGCAAATCGCGTCGCAGTAACTTGTAACATGCTTTTTCTGCCGTCTCTGTCGCGAGACGCATGACGAGCGAGTAACTCGCGGTTAAGTGCGTACAGTCGCGCGAAAATTCGCACCTTTGTGGTCCCCCAAACATAACAGTTGAAAGCAACCTTGCATCGGCTTGATTTATGAATCTGAAGGGTCAACTTGCTGCGCTCCAGTTACTAGCTTTTACGAAAGGGCACTCTCTCATAATGGCTGGGTTTGGCTGTCAATCAAGGTATTGCAAAGAAGGCAATTTCTAGACAAGAATGGGACATAGTTTAAGGTGTGTTTTCATAATGTAGGGTAGGTTACCGTGACCGTTTTGATTCATTTACGGGAAATTATGGCGACGTACTTATCTGTTATTTAAACCGTGAACTCACAAGTAGTAGAACAACGAAGTGTACCACGCCTACGGTCTACTAGTCGCACTACTGTTGAACATACAACATGTTTGATTGCCATGTCCATCAATTTTAAATCATTTTTTGTAGTATCTTAGTTGTACCTAATTAGCTAAAAATCAGACTCCGGAGTGAATTTGTCGGTTAAGAGCGCGAATCCCAAAAGTTGGCACCGTCGCAAATAGCTGTCAAATATTTACATGTTTTAATTAATTTGGCAATTTTACTGTATGAAAATAAGTAATATATATAATGAAATATATATTTAGTGCACTGAAAAATTTATTAGGAAATGCAATAATTAATATCGTAATACCGAATATATAGTTTTAGAAGTAAAAAAGTATTTGGGAACTAACCAAATGCCTTTTCTACACCTGAAACGTTTACAACATCAAATTTAGGGTTTTAATTGCAATTCATATTCAATTTTTTAGTGCACTACAGAGCCATATTTCTTATTTTCATACAGTAAAATTGCCAAATTAATTAAAACATGTAAATATTTGACAGCTATTTGCGACGTTGCCAACTTTTGGGATACGCGCTCTTATAGTCAATAGAGCCTCCTCCTATTCAAGTGACTTCAACATAACTGGCGAAGTACGTACTACCGCGCTCACTGACGGTCACTTTTAACCTTATTACTCAGGGCATAACGGTGAAAAATGTTCGATTGTCAGTGAACTCGGTGGTACTTACTATAGGTAAAACTCTTTCTAAATCTAGACATTAAACAGGCGTGACATTATTGAAGTGAGAACTTCTTTAGCAGCGTTGTGCACTTTTTGGGATGGGTAAGGAATTGTGTGTTAGTATGTAAGTCGACACCGTTAACTATTATTATTTCTATGCCCTCGGGTAAAATGTAGCGGACTGTGACCATCTTACTATTACTTGTTATTGTATTGAAACCTAAATTTACGAATAAATTTAATTTGATTTGTAAAAAACATTAAACTCGCGTCAGGACACGTAACCTGATCGAAAATTCATAAGACGGACGGAGAGTTGACCGCCGGCGCGGCGTAGGAGAGGAATATATTCCCCTCTCTTTCTACCGCGCGGCGAAAATGTATGCCTGCTCTTGCTGATTCGTTTTCATTTTAGTTTTTTTTTTTCTTTTTAATGTAAAATAATTGTAATAGTTCCGTAGTGTTAAATTTTTAATGTAATATAAATTGTCATGTTTGTATACCATAACGCAATAAATGAATATTGTATTTTACCACATAAATGATAATACTTTTATACTGATAATTAAAGCAATTCTTGCGAAATTATTCCCTAACCAAAATATCTAAAATGCACAATGCTCCTTCGGCGCTCCCGGAGTGCAACCCGTTGTTTTTTTTTTTTGTAAAACAATGACCCTACGAAAAATACTTCATTGACTAATCTACGTGATGCAGTAGCAATATCAGTTCCTAAACAACATCTGTCCCAAACGTTCCCCTCAGTGACTCCCATTTTATAAAATGGCGACTTCTCTTTACAATTTGAGCGTAGAAAAACATTCTGCAAGTCCAAACGTCCGGCATTGCATAAGACTCGTACATTTTAGAGCACTATTGAGCTAATTTTCTTTGGCTTCCCTTCACTTAGAGAGCATTTTAAAGGTCTTCTGGCACCTATAGAATGGTTCCTTTAAAAATTGTGGGAAACGAAACGAAATGATCATTTTTATTCTTTCCACTTTCTGGTGTTATTAAAAATGTACTGGTATTTCTATGAATTTGTTCACTGATTGATTTTATTGAAATGTTTTCTGGGAAATCATTAATGATGTAAATGATAGTGATCTGTTTTACTGGAAATTATTGCGATGAACGGAATATGTTATTATTGGTGTGTTGCAATTAAAATTATAATTTATAAAACTGTTGCGTAACAGGATGTAAACACGAGTGTCAGTTTCAAAATCAAGTATTACACGAGTGTTTATCTATGTAAAAATGTAGATACTAGTTCAAAATTCAACAAATCTCATAATTCGATAGATATTCTTCATTAGTCCATAGTACAATCAGTCTCAAAAAGATATAAACACGGACAAGAAACCATTTCAGTCGTTCATTAAGTTTTCGTGACGAGGATTTTTTACTATGTACAGTCAGCGAAACAGTTAGGTATGCAGGCTAGCAATATTCTTACTACTATTATAAGTGGAAAAGGGTTATAATCAATCTGTATGCAATTTCATCCAAACCCTTTCAGTAGTTTCTGCGTGAAAAAATAAAAAAAATCGATCTTTACAGACTTTTACATTTATAATAGTCGTAAGAAGATTTCTAGCCTGCATACCTACCTAACTGTTTTGCTGACTGTACCTTCACATTGTTTACAAAATATTGAACTATTTGTTGTAGACAATAAAATCGTTTTATGTCCGTGTGTACATCTGTTTGGGGCTGTACAATAACAATATTAAATTTTTCTCAAGAAACTTAATATCTTCCGAAACACGATATCACCAACAAATCCCAATCTACCTCCATCTTACACCCACTAAACACTATTAGCAACGTACAGGTAAAATTACATAAATCGCATTGACGCGTTACCATGGCAACCGCTCTGGCGCCCGGTAAACCGAAATTAATCCGTTCGTATGAGCGTAGAGGCGTACTTAATTAGCGGCTCTGCTTGTGACTATGTTGGAGCGAGCGCGATGATTAGACGATAGATGTGGCTGCTTACAAGTGTCTTAGCTGGAAATAACGAAGGCGGCTGCTGTTTTGGTGAATTGTGGGAGTATTTAGAGTTTTGTCATCGTATGTCCTTCTAACCAAAGATATAGTGGTGTCACATAAATTTTAATATCACTAAAACCGTAAATAGTTTGGCTTGCGTGCACGTGAACGTGGACGAAAACACGTGCGTTTCGTGTGCATTTCGAGCGCTAACAAGTGTACATTTACAAAAATTGCTCTCAAAGTCAAAACGATGAAGGAAAACATCGTGAGGAAACCAACATCTACCTATCCACACTGGGCCCGCGTGGTGGATTATAGCCCATTCCCTCTCATAGAGAGGGCGCTTGTGTCCCAGCAGTGGGAACATTATAAGGCTGATGATGATGATGATTTATCTACAAACCTGTTGTTCCGAGCTTTGTAAGTATTTTAACCCCATCTTAATGAAATAGGTATTTAATACCTCTAACTTATAAGTTTCAATTTTAATTTTACAAAAAAAATCGCATTCCAATTTTGCTATGTGAACATGGCAGTACCAACCTATTTCGTTTCCCAACAAATACCAAACGTGGTCGAATGATAGCTCTAGCGCTCTTTACCAACTATCTTGCTCTATGGGTTTTGATCTGCAAAACTCACTTCTAATCCAATTAGCAGAGGTATTGTGGTATGAATGAGTGGCGGAGGACTGCGAGGAGGGCTTAGCGTATGTGGAGTGGATTTAGATGTTCTAGGTAGCTATTAAAATAATGCATGAGCAGGTAGGTACTAGAAATGCGAAGTATTTTGGTGCAGGTACGGAAGAGCAGGTTTTAATGAGCTAGATTACTATACTATAGACGAGCAAGGTTGTTTTAAGGGTTTCTCTCACTGTATCTTAAGTTTTCACTAAAGGGGCGATGCGACGATCGCACTGACAGAGGTCGCCTCGCTAATCAGTGAGATAATAAATACGAATGTCGCTTTGGCTAATTCACGAGGTATTGCTTTTCATCATTACCACCTTCATTTCAGAAGAAAAACGTCCAGTGCTGGACATAGGCCTCCAGCGGATTTCCGCAAACTTCACCAGGTCAATCGGTCCACCTAGCGGGAGGTTTTCCAACGCATCGTCTTCCGGTTGACGGTCACTACTCCAGAACTTTTCGGCCCTATCGGCCATCCGTCCTGCGAGTAATGTGCCCATTACCACTTAAGGTTGGCAATTCTTCGGGCTACGTCGGTAACCTTGGTTTTCTTGCGGAAGTCTTCACGTCACGCAAGGAAATTCCGAGCATAGTTCTTCATAATTACATAAATGAGAGGTAATCCTTCATTTCTGGATTAAGTTTCAAGCTGTTTCTTACAAATATTGAAGTAGATAGGGTAAATATCTTTATCTTTGATTATTTTCTCAAAGCTTTCTAAAAAAAATATTTTGAATTCTCACCTCCTAAGATTCATCTTTGGGTTCACCAAAACACACACAAGGGAGATGCTACAAACAATGGCGGAGGGTATAAAGTGAATGTGAAATAAAAGCGTCGTGGCCCCATTTTGAGCCACCAAAATAAGTATGAGAAATATAAAAAATACATTTTTGCCAGCTCTTACTAGCGAGCATAAAATGTAACTATTTCAATAAAAAACTACTCTGCTAAGTAGGTACATAGTTAAATTTTTACGGTCTGATAGTTGGGAACTTGAGTGAAATCTGAGAAAAAAATAAATAAATTATATACCATTATTTTTAGGTCGTTCTGGAACCGAAATCCATAAACTCGATCATTGGACGATTGAACTCGGAACGATTGGGATTGATTTTCTTTAAATAACAATAAAAAAAAAAATATAAATTTTGTATATAAATTTTATGTACCTATAACTTTTATTTTTCTTGTTTTTTTTTTCAAGAAAGTACAATTGATAAATTATTTTTTTGTTATTTTTTCAAAAAAATATTCCCATTCTTTTGAGTTCGATAATCGAGTTATGCCTTTCGGTTACAGAACACCCTTAAATTAACCGTGTATGGCACTGAAATAAAAACACTTACTCTTGAAACCTTTTCTGATGTTGTAACTACGACCTAACAGGGCTTAGCACACTCGTGATGACGTAAGCATATTTGGTGGCGAAACCCGAACCGGGACCGCAATATGTAAGTCTCAATTCATAGGTACTATTGAGCCATATGGCTCTTAACGTGGCCTCAATATAGTTTTTCGAAGTACCGAACTAGTGTGGTTCTATTGTAAGGTCTCTATGAATAAAAGTTTTATGAATGTAACTAAATATCCACAGTCATAAAAGACGGAAGGAAAATTGTTTTATAGTCACAGAAATCCAGTCGATCTGAACCTGTGTTATGCAAATTAATGATTTGTATTTGAATACATAACCTCCCCCTTTCTTAAAGTTGTTTAAAAATAGGGTGATGTTGATAGCTCCACCAGAACACAGCCTATTTCATCGTGATCATCACAAACCTAGTGAATGAACACACTACATTCGCAAATCCCTCTCCACTTACATACGAAAACGGATTTATAAGCACAAAATACGGATTTACGGAGTTCTACCCCGTTTCGTCACTAAAATACTACAATGCGGCCCATTTTGTCAATTAAATAGTTTTAATGAAATCAGGAAAGTTGTGCGGCATATAAAGGCGTCGACACACTCGCGACGACTCAGTTCCGTGGACATATATACTAATTGATCTTTATTTTAATATAACGCTCATTCAGCATGTGTGCACAGTGCCGACTTCAATGTGAAATTGCTTTTCCAGTTATAAATTATGGCGACAGTGTCATGTCTTGAAATCTTGAATTTTGGTTGGTATTTGTAAGTGATGATTCGGTAATGTGTTAATGCTTGTGAAGTAGATTTTTGATTCTGTGGTGTTAATGTAGTAATTGTAATTTTAATAGAATCGAAGTGAGTTTAGGTTGAGAATTTAGACCATTACTTTTAGGTTGTTCTGGAACCGAAAGCCATGGACTCGATCCGCTGATCGAGTCCATGGCTTTCGATGGGACTGGTAATGATTGAGACGGTTCTTTTTTTGTTCTAAAAATAATTACAATAATAACATTTTTTTTCCAAAAAATAATAACAATAAAAAACATCAAGGCGCTTAGACGAGCTAAATTAGCAACTCTATTTGTGGTGGTTCCAACTTCGTTTTAAATGCTGTTAGAATAAAGTTCTAATCAGCTTGCACTACAAAGTGGTTGTTACCGTCAGCCACTGCGGGCCAAATAGCGCGAAATGAATGGTTTCGATCGATTTACAAAAAAACTATTGTTTGGATTAAAAAACAAAAACAGTATCATGCTAATATATTGCTTGTAGAATTATTTGCCAAAAAATCAGAATGATCGCATGCATATTAGTATGTTTTTTATTCTTTGAAAAATATTTTTAGAGGTAAGTTCGTGATTTCTTTTTATCGAGCCAAATTATTTGTATTATGTTTTTAAAACAGTATCATGCTAGCATATATCCTGAAGAATATCATATATTTTTCTGGTCTTGTTTATAGCAGTGAATCATATACTTTTAGTCATTATAAAACTCGCGTTTAGCTCGTGTAATCGCCTTAAGTACAAAACACTATTGTTATTTAAAAAGAAACAGTCCCAATCGTTCCGAGTTCGACGATCGAGTTTAAATGCCTTTCGGTTCACGAGACCTAAAATAAATGGTTTACAACATGCAAAGTTAATATCTACAGACCTATCCTATTTAGTTACTCTGCGAATATAACATAAATAAAAATATTTTTGTAACAATACATCGAAATGACTGCCTCGTTAGTATAATGGACGCAAGCGCGGCTGCAAAG
Source organism: Xestia ashworthii (assembly GCA_950022955.1). Classification (NCBI taxonomy): domain Eukaryota; kingdom Metazoa; phylum Arthropoda; class Insecta; order Lepidoptera; family Noctuidae; genus Xestia; species Xestia ashworthii. Next base: position 21,754,218 of record OX465558.1, on the reverse strand, counting down.
AATGAAGTCCTGGCTTCGCTTCCCGGGTCAATCAAAGTGTTATTGGGTTCAGGAATTTACTCAGTAGCAGCAAGGAGCCTGGATTTGAGCCTAGTTGATGGCAATAGGCTCAACCCTTTTTATATGGGACTTAAACATAACTAGCAAAACGTGGGTGCACTAGTAGGTAAACTTCAGCCAACTACATCTAGTGCCACACTAAGCAAGGCTTGTGTCGTGATCACCAGACAGTTGATATACTGCATGTAAACTTTTTGCTTGTAAATACATACTTATTATACATATTAACATCCATGACTCGGAAACAAATGTCCATGCTCATCACACAAACATTTGCTCCTACCGGGATTCGAACCCGGGGTTCGTAAGGCAGCCTCACTACCGCTGCGCCATTCGGGTCGTCTAAGTTCTTTCCTTCGGTTATTACAGACGTGATGTTGAATTAGTCTAAAAATAATTCCTAACGCCTACATTCCTATAAAACCTGAATAATGTTGCCAGAAAAAGTTCCGCGCTCAGTGGAAATCCTTCACGGAGCGAATACAATTAAAAGTGATTCAATCTCATTAGCACTCGGCTTATTTAATAGTTAAACTAGAACTACGCCATTCATCAACTCGTTTGCATTGAATAAGGACGTCTTTTTAGTAATAAAGGCTGGAAATAAGTAGAGGGTTCTCGTTATTAGATGTGTCGCTGAAAATCTTTGCCGTATTCTACTTTTTGGCAATTAAGAATTCATAATAATATGGGTGTAAAAAACTCTTAACATGGTCGAAAGGTATCTGTTCTCCCCGTCATTGCGATAATTTTTGAAGTGAAATTTCTAATGCGACTTCCAACAAGGTTGCGTTAAACGTTTAACGCTACCATGGAGGGGGTATGAAAGCGCTCCCTTCCTACTTTCATTTCCACATTACCAAGTGTCACTTCTTCCGCGCGGAGGGACTCTACGCACTATTTTTTTTTTTTGTTTTTCTAGACCATACCTGGGAACCTTCCAGTTAAGGAGATATTGGGGGTCAAAGTTCCAACATTTCCACAAGTTTTTTTTTTATTTTAAATACATGTTTTTTTATGTTATAACTGTACTTAACTTAGGGTTACTTAACGTCTTCGTGAAGACTCCGTTTACACCCTGTATTATGATATTTTTTTACGAAATAAATAAATAAATAAAAATAAATATCGCTGGAAATTACACAAAGCGCCATCTAGTACTACACTAAGCAACGAGGCTTGTGTCGTAGACACCAGATGGTTGATACACTACATAGAAACTTTTTGTTTGTGAATACATACTCATCACTACCACTACGTATTATAAAACGAAGTCTCCCGCCGCGTCTGTCTGTCCCTATGTATGCTTAGATCTTTAAAACTAAGAGTGATTCAAGAGGAAGGTTTTTGAATATAATTTTACGCAGGCGAAGCCGCGGGCATCCACTAGTTATACATATAAACATCCAAATAATTATGTCGTTAGTGTCCCGAAAGTCTGAGAACCTGCCGTATCAAAGGGTACCGTTTTACATCAATTATACCAAAAACAACACATCAATGTCTTCATTGCAATAAAGAATTCGCTCTCCAATGCAATATTTTATCTGCACATCAATATAGACAACAAAGCTTTAGGTACTTTAGAAGTTAACTTCCTGAAAACAGGTAGATACATTAAACATTTTAACGGCCCACCGTAAAGCAATAAAGCGCTACAGAATGGCCCAGAGACCATCTATAAAATATAATTACCAGGGCGCTTGCCAACAGAAAAATCGTGTCAACTATGAGTTATGTTATCGTTTTCTTATATCATTTATATAATGCTGTTTACAAGGACAAGCGAAAATCTAAATAGAGAATGAATTTTCTATGAATAATATCAAGGTTAGTATTGCTGTAACTGTTAAACTCAAAACTCGAACTCAAACTCAAAGCTGTTACTTATTTCAACTAAACCATTACGGGATTTTTGAGTGTAAAAAACAGCGAAAAAAAAGCTAAGCTACTGTCACAAGGCATAATACTCGTAACTTGAGAAAGTACTGTAGTTGCACATTCCTAAGCGTAGATCTCTATGGAGAAGAACGGGCAAGAAACTCCATGGACACCCTTTTAAATCAAAATTTTGTTACTACGTCTTGGTTACATCATTCATGTTGAGATTACATAATTATTATATATTTACGTTTCGAACACAGTAGAGGAGAACTTACTGTAAAATACTTTATTTAATATGAGGGTGTACTTATAACATAATTTCACTCCGCGCATGAACCACTTTGTGCACAACACTAATTAATAACGTCCACTCGACGTCCGTATGTCACTACAGGGATCCAGCAGAATATCAGCATCAGGTGCACGCCTGACACATGCTGAGCTGGACTCCCATTTGGTGCAACCTTGAGACGCACACCGCACCTTGCATAACTACTTGTTATTATTTTTTGTTTTTTATTTGAACTCTGTCACGGTGTTACTATAATTATTTCGTAAATATGTTTTTTTTTTTGGATATTGGCACCTTGCATTTTACTATATCATTTTGTTTTAACTATAACATTTAAGTGTGTTGTGCTATGTCTTTTGTGTGCACTAAATAAATGATTTATCGGGTTGGCTTTAGTTACATGACCGCCGCGGAGAGGGCTAATAAGGGTTAAAGCTGGTAGGGAATGGGTCCCCCTGTTATGACTAGACCACTCATAAACAAGATTATGCATATTTTCCGTGAAATTAGTGTAAACTGTTTCTAACCTCAAATCAGTTCTATAGCGAAAACGGAACAATAAAATAGACGGCTGACAGTCAAATCTGTTCCAAATGTGTGTCTATGGTGCAGAATGACGTGAAAAGTTTACAAAACGAAACTTAAAAAAAAAAAAAATGTTCTTGTGTCACTGTCATTGTACAATAGGCAATGTTATTAGAAGCTGAGAATGCTACTAGAATTTGGATGCAAGAGCAAGCGAAGCGAGCTCGGGACTTGGGGCACCCCGACACGATTGATTTAGGTTAGAAGGGTTTGGCGCGGTCGAATGAGCGAGCGAATAGACCTCGCCATACCCTTCGTGGTTATTTTTTTTTAAACCACTCGGAAGTAGAAGGCTCGTCGACTCGGGGCTCCGTCGACCGCCCCACCCTCGACTGTGCCACGGTGAGTGGTATAGGATATATAATTTAACCTTAATACGCCATTTAAGCGACTTTTAAGTGTTTTGAGGTTAGGTTACATTAATTGATTTTTCTCAGGAATGGTGCATTTTCTTTTCTCGGGAGTGGTACCAGGGGGCACGGGGGACACTCCCCCCCTCCCCCACCCCCTCCCGCCCCCCTTCTGAAGCGGTCACTTCACTAAATTTTTACCTTCGACCTCTGGTCGTTAGTTTTGTCGAGATCGTCCCATCATCACCAAAATTAAACGTCGTTTATTAAAACTAGGTTCAAGATCAGCAGTTTTTGAACGTCAATTACACAAGACACTGACTACCTGTAACGACTGCCAAAGATCTACAAATGACAGCCAGGACCAATAGCTTAACGTGCTTTCCGAGGCGCGGAGGAAACTCGGTATGTAAGGGTGGTCACCCATCCACAGACCAGACTAACCTAGGCATCACGGTTTAACTTAGATATCAACCCAAGCGGATGTTACTATCTAGCTAAGAACTCTTCTAAGGTATATGTATGTCTATAATACATTAAGTTAATTATTAAGTTTAATAGCAAAATCTCAATGTTAAATCAAGTCGTTAAAACGGCGCGAACCAGGGCGGGTCACTAGTTAACAATAAAGCGACTAATTCCATCCTGCAACAAGTTATTTTACATGATGTTGTAGTATGCCATTAACTTAGTGATTTCTCCATTCCGATAGTGTAACTTAATGATTCAATTAGTGTTCTCAACTTTATACTGTAATCAGTAATAGCATACATTAATGTTCAACAGTCACGTCAGAGTTGTTCACACTGAATAATCAAAGTATTTCTTCATTGGAGAGAACTAAGATTGACAACAAGTAAAATTAAATTAAAAATTTGAAAAACCCCCGACACAATGTAAGTACTAAAAGTTAAATAGAAAATAATTCGTTAATTCGCCATTTTGTGGTGGCGGCCATCTTGGATTTTAATTTATCATAGTGTATAGTATTCTACAAGTCAAGCCCTTTCATTTGATACCCATATCGAGGGAGTTGTTGAATAAATATGTAATCCGCCATTTTGTGGTGGCGGCCATTTTGGACAATTTTATTAAACATAGCTAAGAACACTCCCGACTAATTCACCTTTCAAACGAAAAAAAAAAACAAAAACCAAATCGGTTCATCCGTTCGGGCGCTACGATGCCACAAACAGACACACAACACGCACAGATACGTCAAACTTATAACACCGCGTCGTTTTCGCATCGGGAGTTAAAAAGAATAACTTATCTTTCGGTCCGACTGAATATGACCGATGTCGTTGTATGTGAGCCTCTTTTGAACAAATTAATTCCTGTCTAGAGGACACCTCTTGTCTTTTTTTTATTCGGATTTATTTTAAACTAGCGTAAGTCACGCGGTTTTATCCGCGTAGTTCGTGTCCCCGAGGGAGTATGGGGATAAAATATAACCTATATTACTCGCTGATAATGTAGCTATCCATAGTTCAAAGAATTTTTCAAAATCATCAATTCAGTCTGTTCATCGTATGAGGTCGACTTCAAACGATGCTAATGCCAGACTAGAACTCACTAATTAGACTACATATACATATACTTTCCACATTAAAAATATTTACAAACCTAACAAGCGAATTATGAACAAAAACTTTTTAATTTTTTTTTTTTTTTAAAGAAAAAGCACATCTTCGTCTGATTGGCCCACATCGAGCCTCTAAACTCGACAGCAAAAAGATAAGCGAAAAAGATCCATACTGTCGATCATCGCAGCTTGTTAAAAGTTACCCTAGGCAGACAGAAAAGTTTTAATGGCCAGCAGATAGGTAAACGCGATCAAAGAAATGTTTATTTGTAAATATAAAAGGTGTACAAGTTTATGTAACAAATGCCTTTAAAAATAAAAGTTAGGAAAATACGAAGATCTTTTTTTGGAAAATGTATTTAAGACTTGTGTTTGGACGTGAGTGTTAATAATTTTAATCGGCATTTAATTTTTTGAGAAACAAGTTAAGTATTTCGGTGATCTCTCATTTTGGAACGAAGTTCCTTATCGCGCGTTGTGAAAGGGGGCTAGACGGAAAAAATTCTTACGAAAAAGTTGTCACGACACTTTTTGCTTTTTAAAAATAAATGAAGGTTGCAATGCGTTTGTTTCATTTCTATTTCGCATTGAACAGTGTGGTGTTGCGACGATTATTTTTGTTGAGTAAACATTATATTTGTTAATAATAAAAAAATATTACTATAACTAAAAAAAAAAAAAATTATTACAATTCCTTCACTAGTTAATCGAAAGAACTTCGTTCCATCCGGGTGTCCGTTGACACCTCTCAAGTTTTTTTTATTTACCATTCGTCCCTACATTTGGGTACAGGCCTCCCCATATTCCTCAAATCTTCTTTATGTTTAGGTTTCTCCAGCCAACACTACAATCACGAATCCTTCTATTTCACATAAAAAAGAGAATTCGTAGACGTAAAGCCGATTTTCTACGACACTAAACTCATCCCCAACAACAATAAAATCTAATAGCGAAGTGCTCAGTCAATTAGATAACTACCAATAACTCAAACGTACCCCACTTTACGACTCCAAATAACCTCCTGATAGGCCTCCGCTTACATTTCTTTTATTCCCTAATCAACGTACTACAATCCCCGGCTAGAATCCCTTACATAATACCTACATTATAAATGTCGGTCTCGACGATCTAAGGGTCAATTAAACGCACCTTAAATTAGATCCGCTGAGTAACGTTTTTTCCTTACCGATATTAAAGAGGGAGTGTGCAGTGTTTCTGTATAAACCTCGCCGCTGAGTAATGCGGGCCATTACTCTGGCAGGCCTCCTTTCTTTATGAGGGGATGTGTTTTATTAAAATTTATAAACATAATTCTGTAGTGTTGGCTGCTTATCGCATGTGAGAATGGAGTTTGAGATTCATAGGGGAAGACGGCAGTTATTTTTTTGTTGTGATAAGCGCGAATAATGACAGTTCAGTGTGAAAATTCAGGTGCATTTGTGACCAAAAAGAGTTTCAAATGCACCTAAAGAAATAAGTTTTAACAGCAGACAGAGGACGGTTTACCAACTGACTATTGCAAACAATAAAGATAACTAAAAATCAGAGGCTCAGTTAAAAAAAACTGTATGAGCGATATACTGAAGTATTGAAAAAGTTCAGTGAAGTCATAGCAAAAATACATCGTAATAAAACCACTTGTCTGAGAGCCTACTTTCAGAAAAATATAGTATTTGCGAGCACTTTAATTCTGAAGTAAAAACCTAACAGTGTACCCAATTAAAATCCCGTCTAACATCGACCGGCCCTCTTTACACGTAATCTAAAATTCATGAAAATAACAACCTGTATTTGTACAGTGAACATAACCTTCACAGTATGCTAAGATCTCTGAGAAACGAGCATTCATCACCCCCACGCGAGCACACTGCGTGTTGGTAAATTGGCTCCATTAACACTAGTTTTTCTCGCGTTATTTTCCTTATCTGTAAGTCAAAGAAGACTGGAACATTGAAAATAATACGAAGTTATTTATATCAGTTGAGTAGAAAGTATGACAAGCCATTTCATATAGTTCAGAAACAGTTATGGCAGCATAATTATAATTTCAACTTTAATTAAGCGTATATTCAAATCGCTGGTATCTAACTTCCTCAGTCCTATGAACTAAAGTATAAAGGTTCAGTAAAATTGGTACGGACACCTAACCTACTGTGGACATTGCTTCTGTAAAGATTTGTCAGAGTCCGATAAACGGAGCTGCGATTTTACAGAACTTTGTCATAGCAAAACATAAGGTGTCAATCTGCCAAACAATGCACTGTTTTTGTCGTGACAGTATCTATACACAAAATAACTGACGTTCAAGCCTCAACACGACATTTTATCACATAAGAGTAATTCAGCAACTCGTCCCACATGTCGACGTCCCATTTGGGACGAGTTGATGAAAATCAAAATAAATAATATTTTCATTGTGCAACTCGTCCCACGTTTCTTTTTGTGTGGAACTTTAAACTTTATCAACGTTTGGTACAGTTGTAATATCACAAATAACTCCATAGTTGACAGCCTGCCCCTGCTTCAACGTCGCCAGTCCATGTTCTATGCTAATACCTCAGAAATAGAATTACAGTATCTCCAAACATCTTCATAGGCAGCATCAGGCATTCAAGTCCGACTGGCCAGCAGCTGTGGCCACCTGTTAGACGTTTCCCGCATCCCAATGAGCCGCGATCTGCATCTAGAATGATTGATGATCTCAAGACATGTACGGAGAAATGTTTCGTCTCTGAAACATGTGTCTGGGATTATACTGTGGTGGCGGGTTTAAAGTTATGGTGTTGTTTTGTGTTTCGTATTTGTCATGGTTTGTTCTGCCGCCAGCAAAAATTAGGTAGGTACTGTATTTATTTTGACTTAATATGTATTCATGAAGCTAACTGTAAGACATTGTTACTAACAAAATGTGGACCTTTTCATCAAAAATTAAAATGTTATATTGTAACTAAATATTGGTTTCAAACCTGGTTTCAGATAGTCAAATAATAATAAAAAAACATTTCAAAAATTACCACGACTTACATATTTTCAAATTTACTCCTAATAAAAGAAAGCCACACATAAAATCTTCACAATATAATCTGTGTGAATTTTTGAAGTCTCAAAATATTTACGTAAATTATAATTTCAAAACTCCAATTACCTTGAGTATTTACAAAAAGTTGAAATGGACCCACAGCGGACGGCTTTTATAGTAGTTTAGGCATTCGTGTAAAAATAGTAAGTACAGTAACTCGTATATCAAAAAAAATCTCTCCACATTTTAAAATGAAAAGATTTTTTTAAGAAAAATAGATGTCATGATTTTTGTAAATGTGAAAATTTGTTACTGTCCAAAAAGTTTTTTTTTTTTTGCATTCTCAAAATGCTTGTAATGAAATTACAGCTGGTTGTCATTTCAGTTTGAAAATGACATTTTGCTAGGAATAATATTGCCGCATAATATGCATATGCATATTCTTGTTACTACTGTTATAAAGAGGAACACAGTAACCTATTTCCTGTTCGTTCCTCCTTGCAAGATCATAACTGACACTCTTTACGACTATGTTTTCCTCTTCGCAAATCAGCACGAAATGCAAGTACTACGTTATTGGATTTTTGGGGTGAAACCAAAATAAATTAAAGTTGGAAAAACGTTTAAAAATACATCCACCTTATGTATTTCATTTTCATAAAAATTATATGCAATAATATCAGCAGTTCATGTAAAAGACAACTGAAAATGCATCCCCTGTAAGTCTTGAAGCCAATTATCAGTTTGGTAAACATGAGATAGTATAAACATAGGTGGCGAGACGATTTGGATGCAAGAGCACATGGTAGGAATTAGGGGAGGCCTTTGCCCAGCAGTGGGACAGTATAGGCTAAAAATGAAATTAAAAAAACGTGAGATGGATTATTGATTTTCAGAGTAAATATTCAGCGACATATAGATGTTAAAGACGGAACTATATCTCTACTATTTCACAAATTCTTCAAAACATTTTTTTATCACAAAGTCATTTATCCGTTTCTTCTTTTTATCTTGTTTCTTTTTCATATAAAGTTCCCCGTTAATTTCGGACAAACCTTAGCATAACATAAAATAAAGCCGCCGGTGAGAACCCCGTTATCCCTGTATATATTAATATTGGCAAACGACAAGTTGACAACCTTCCAAAAAATATATATTTCGTTTGTTTTCGTCCCCAAGTTGAACGCTACGCAAACAAAACCTGCGTTACTCGAAGGTGGGACACAAGTTGAATCATATAAATAAAATTCTTCAAGAATGAATCAACTTTACTTCTTATTATATTTCTTCAGGAACTCTATAAATAACAGTGAGATAAAAACAAAAGGTCCGGCGGACTGACAACGTAAATAATGCGTTATCAGTACACACGGAAGGCATGGTACACACGCGCCGGTCGAACGGACGATACGGCCGAAGACACGATGATTTATTTAAAGCAACGCGGAGATCTCTTATCTGCCACCTAGCGTTATCTTATTGCGTGTTTCCTAAATAATTAATGCAATATAGGGCATCGATTGTGAGGTGACGGGCGGGCGCGGGGCGGGGACGAGAGCGCGGGGGTGCGCGCGGCGCACGCACGCGATTGGCTGTCAAGCCTGCGTGAGTGCGTACCTCCCCGCGTGCGTATGCCTTCGCCCGCCCGTGTTTCAGTCTTCTTCGGAACTCCGTGCGAGACAGACGTGCCGCGCCGCGTAACAAGTGACGTACGAAAGCCGCGACCGCGCGTCCATCCGCTCCCTCCCATAAAAAACCTGCATCAAGTTTTCTTTTCAACTGGGACTAATTCATCTGTCCATATGGTTCATCTCGTAGATATATTTCGTTCAGCGAACGTTGAATATCCGCCGCCTGTTATTGTGAGTAAACATCTAATTTGCATTATAACTATATTTTTTTGAAAGTGTAATTTTTTGTTTGTTTTCATTTGTTTTTTATTTTTCTTTACAGATTAAGGTTTTGCGGACTTAGTTACGGCTGTTAAAAAGTTTAGATTTAACTTTTCAAGTGTGGTTAGAACATAAGTCATATGTTTCTTGTTTGTTTTGTTAAAGTTATGTTTACGACAATTGATGTTTATTTTGTAAACTAACCAAATAAACAACTACTAACCCCCTTTTATTTAACTGTTGCGAAAATATAAAAGTGAGGTATTATCAAAGTCTGTAGTTTTTATTTTTTGAAAATGTAATTCCGTTTTTAAAAATCATCGTAAAACGACAATTTGATTAAAAATACTTTCATCGAAAGTGCTTTGTTTAATTCTATAAACATTCGAAGTTGTGGAATACATATTTTTTTTTTAATTAAGTATCTTGCAATCGAAATATATTTCAAAATTAAACTTAAAAATGACTTCACTAAAGTTCTGTGTGGCATATTTTCTGAAGTAATTTCCTAAATCAATAAACTCGTGAAGTCTGAGTTAAAACAATTGCCTCTCCTCTTATCAGTGTTCTCATCTTTATTACTTCAAAGATCGAAGTGATAACGTTTAAGGCGCCCCGTCATTAGGGCTCTGATAGGACACTTTACTTTTATCACTAAAAGATTTAAATTCTGAGCTTAATACATATTAAAAGAAAAAAGTTTAATAATGTCATTCAGAAGTGAGTGAATAAAACTTCATTATTTATTTTGACATTCAGAGTTAGATGATAAAAGAGGTGAAATTAAATTTTAAATTTGAATGAATATTACATTCTTTTAGTTTTTTTTTTGTTTGCACAATCAGTAGAAATAAAATATGAATACAGTGGAAAAAATGTTATTAAATGTTTAATAAAAGTTCTGATTGCATCAAATTACGAAGTGATTTGAAAATATTTTTCTTTTGGGAAAATGACAAAGTGTTTGTTTAGTATCCAATGTTAAAATACTGAAAATCTCCCTCGTAATAATCAGTTGTTAACTACGATAAGTGTAAATGACAGTGTGAGAATATTCCTCCTCGCTTCTGGGCCATCTTACTAAATATTTTATTACATGAATACCTCTTATTAGTTATTACCTTAACAAGCGTTTCATGTTTTGTACATGTTAGGGGAAAGCTTTACACGTGTCATCTTTCCTAATTACAATCTAAGTATTTTTACAACACTCTTTTCAAAAATAAAATCATCAAGCAAAAAAGTGCATTTTAGGTTAAACCAAAAAATGGTATACTACACTACATAATATAACACTTAGTTCACTCCTCTCAAAATTAATCTTACAGTTAAAACTTGGAAATTTTCTGCCAAACTAAAAACGTATTCAGTGACCGGCTATAATTTTTTTCACGTTACATTCCTCTGAAAAATAAATCTTACAGTCAAAAAAGTGCAATTTTAAACAAAACCGAAAATAAGAAAAAGCATCACAAATCACAAGTTCTCAAAATGTTGCATCCATCAGAAACAATACGATACTTAATTCAAAAAACCGCAACAGCAATTTTTTCCAACTGTTGTTTTTCGAATTTAATCAGTGCCATACAATTTTTGCGCTTCTGAAAAAGAAATATGGGACGTGATGTGTGTACAACATGCTCTGGGATGTAAACAGGCCAAATTAATGCAATTTTACACTGTTCTTGCATGACTGTATTAATATTCAGTTCATGCGTGGTGTCGGGAGGCTCTATCAGCCAGCTTCATGCGTTGACCGTGTCCCTAATTTTGTATTGTGAAACAAATGTACTGGTATTCTGTGAGTCGCACAGGGACGTGGCACTTTGAGGAAACTGCGGTTCAAATGTGACTTTCATCTTTGTATGTCTGTGTGAATTCCGACTATTATTAATTTGATTTTGAATAAGTTGTATTTGTTTTTCCAATGTTTGTAGTTGGAGATAGTGTTTGAATTTTTAAGTGAGCTTTTGAAGTGTTATTTGATGATTGCGTTTTAAGTTTTCCGCCGGATATTACGCATTTATTGATTGATAGAAGTATTTCAAATAGGATGATGAGATGAAAACAATTATTGAAAAAATCTTAGCCTCGCATCAGCTTAAAAAGCACTCTTTGTAAAACCACAACAGATACCATCAATAAACCAATAATAAACTTCGGCCCAACACCAACAAGAACAGTGATCCCAAACAAAAACACCGGAACATCTTCACAGCCCATAACTCCATTTAACTCGAACTCGACTCCATATATTCCCATACTCCTTTACGACGAACAACGCGTTATGGATTCCAAACTGTACGATATCACATAAGCAGAACATAAAAAGTTTTATCATAGGCTTGCGTAGTAGCCCCCAAAACTTGTAAAAGATATAGGTACCTATATCCTTTCTCCGCCCCATTACCTCACTCCGTTATGTCGGGCAAGCTTCATTTTTTGCCCAAGTTTCGGGTTAACGATTTGTCCAGTAGTCATTGAATTACGTCATTTAGCAAAGTCTCTAGGTTATTAGAGATTAAATAAGTTAAGAAAGTTTTTTCATGAGGTTCGTTACGAAAATTACAAATGGTAGAAGATATACCTATATTCTGCTTCTTAGCTGGTCGACGTTGTGAGGCAACCTACGTCTTAAAGCTTGTATGATGATAATCTTCAATCTCCTTTCTTGATAATATTTGTATATCCGTAGGGTTTTCAAAACACTGGCTAAATGTAAGTGTAGCTAGTAAACTCTTTTGTCTAAATAAAAGCAAAAAACACCTCGCCTGTAATCCCCAAAGGATAAAGCAGAAGTGTACCTAATGGTAGATCCACATTTCGCCAGTTATAATTAAGTTCCATGTAAGTAATTGGAGGAGAGCTTATTTCCATCAACCGAACATGAATCCAGGCTGAGAAATTCCTTACCGAGATGTTGCGATATAATCCTAAAAATTCAATAGAAATTGCTACAATCATCTCCCTAGGATACCAAGTTAGGTTATTGCAGTAAACTATTTATACAGTAAGAACTCTGCTACATTTTATCGTATCTGCGTAACCTCTGAGTTGTTGCTTTTACGACACGCTTGAGAACGATTTGGTACTTTCTTTGCTGACATCCACACCGAGTGGAGTAAAGTGACACATTGCCACAAAGTTTGTCAGCTTTTAAATAAATTATAAATGAAATGGCCTGACATGAATCATGTATGTTTATAAGTAGAACTGATTGATACACAGCCAGTTTGAAGTCTCATTATGAAGAGTAGAATTGAGTGATGAGCAGTGTACAGATAAAATTCTACATGTAACCTTTGTCTGGTAGCAACAAAGGTCAATTTTAAGCAGCAAACAAACAAGAGAAATTAAATTACAGAGGTTTTAAATTTCGCAATCATACACCGAAAAAGATTACATGAAAATGAAAATACCTAACTCTGTACAAGGTGCCTTTGGCGAGCTGTAAACGAGGTACCTTTGGCTGACCCAAACCAGATATTTTATTAAATTACCTACTTAACAAATTCTGTTTAAGTTCTCGGATTGGATAACTGAATGTTAATTTACGATCGGTTTTACTGTGAACCACCGCAAAAGCTAATAGTACCCTTTTCGAATTTTCTCGGTGTTCACCGCATCTAAGAGTTTGATAATAATTTAATATTATGCGTTAGGATTCTGTGCTTGAGTTTCGTTTCACTTAAAGTTAATTAAAATCATAATTTTGTTTAAGAAAAATTTACAGTATTCTTCCAATCTGATTGCATCTCATCAAATAATGGGCAATTTAGTTATAATAAGTTAACGTTGTGATTATTTATTTGATTTACATACAATACTCTTACCATTTTCCCATAGCGATAGGCAGAATATTTCAGTTCTGTTTTTATTTTTTACGTGCGCTTGTTTATGAAACCAACAAAATATTTAACGAGCCATCATTTATTTTGTAAATAACTTCACTCACTACATTATTTCCACTACTGCCTACCGTCTGCCCATAAATTTTTTAAGTAATCACCAGTCAATAGTTGACCCAAAACAATTTTAATGACCAAAAACATTATTACGCACTTTTATTAACGAGGCGTCATTAATAAAACACGACTTTTCTTTTACTGTCACTTAATGGTCGCATCCATTAGATGGTCGAAAATAATCTCTCGATTCATTTGCGTTTGTTGTCGCCCGGTTGCCTAGCAACGAGGTGTCATCAATGACAATATGTCAGTGTTCACTGACAGCTGACCACGTGACCACGGAATTTATTCAAGCCAACGTACACTGACAATGAAATGTTTTCCTGAGACCGATTGTATGCCGAACTGTGTTATTTGAGAATTCGAGTTGTATTTTTTTGTGGCGGTCGGTTTTCGTAGATAAATTATTATTGGATGTCACTGATGTTTGTTTAATTTAATCATTTTTCGTCGCGTGAAGTGTTTATTTAGTTTCTGATTTATTGCGGGTGCAGTAAATGCTTGCGCGCAGAGAATTATTTCGCAGGTCTCTTCATAATGTTTGTAGTCTTTAATTTATGTCATGGAGGTTTATTCCAGCCCAGATCGGCCCAGTAACTTGATTGTAAGAGTCAGATAGATAGTAGCTCCATGTAAAATGCTGGTTACCATCTGCATAGGAACTGATGGGAAATCGACCCTAACCTTGTTGAAAAAAAGCTCAGATTCACTTAAACGATAATTACGATTAGAAAACACAGAAATTACAATTAAAAAAATAATTTGTCGCAGTTACATTTTGTAGCTACAAAACGAACTAAAAGCGTCAAATTATCGCCCTATTGTACGGGTAGCAAATTATTCGTGGCCAGATAAGCATCTACACATTGGTGACTAGTGGCTAATTGTGCTTGGCGTGTGACGACCTGTCTATGCATAACTGGGAGCGGACACGCTACGATGGACAAATAGTTCCGTCCAAAATATATGTTCACCTTCGTGGTACGAATTTTAAAGAAGATTGGATGTCATTTTTGGTTTTGTTTATGACAATGATGATTTAAATTATGTTTACATACCTACCTGTGTTTTTCAAAACCTACACCAATTCGCACGGATAAATGCGAGTCCTAACAAGCAGGTATATTTTTCAGTGAAGTAAGGAATTAGAGGAATTTCTCAGTAGTAGTCCAGGTACAGTCCGGTTAAGCAGACGACAACCTGTCTTGGTTGAACTGACAGATGCGATAACGAAAAAAAAATTCGTAGCCCAGGAATTGAATTCGTGTTTGTTACATAACTGACAAAATAGTACACCCAGTGCCATGGGTACCAAGACATCCGGCTTACCACCCTTCTAGAAAACAGACGTGATGTTAAGTTATATTTGTTTTGTTTAAAATTATAGGTCTTTTAGTTTGATTATACTAATACTGAACTACTACTAACTATAATGTGGTTGCATATTTAGAAAGATAAATTCTTGGAGATCTCCTGTCTTCACAGCATACGAACTAAGTCATAATACTCCAATTAAACCCAAATTTTAGTTATATTCATAAGTTTAGACCCAGACACAGAAAGCAAGAATAGGTCACGATGAAAAACATCAACAATACTGGCCTTTTCTCAACTTTGTCGTGGTCGGTTTCTAGTGTAATGGGACGCAGTTGAATATCAGTATTTTATATGGAGCGTGCTCCTAGATGCGACTGCCTACCTGATCATAGAAAGGATGTATGGATTGTACGATGAATGATATGAAGGAAAAGGGAATAAATGATCGTGTGACGGTTGACATCCCAGAATGGAAGAAATAAACGTGTTGCGGGAAAATGATGATGACTACATAACTTCGGTTTAAAGAAATTTATTTCTCAAAAAGAACATACATAGTTCACTTAAATATGAGAAACAACATAACAAAAAAACTTAAGTAGTAAATTACTTGTCGTTCGAACAATCGAGTACAAAATGTAGGTAGTGACACATTATTGTTGGTTGGCCAAATACAACTTTAACCTATTTTTATATAATATATTAATAGATGAAGAATCCCATAAGTCTTTTGGTAATTTATTATAAACTAGCTTCTGCCAGCGGCTTCGCCCGCGTGAAGTTTGATTATTGTCCCATGGAATCTTACTGCCGGGATAAAAAGTATCCTATGTTTTAATCCAGGTTATAAACTATCTGTGTGCAAAATTTCATCCAAATCCGTTCAGTAGTTGTCGCGTGAAAGCGCAACAAACAAACTTACATTCACATTTATTCTCCGAACTGCTAAGCTATCGGGAGTTACACGTGTTATTGTGAGTCAACTATAAATGATAGACATATGCTGTCTGGGGATATTTTTTATATAATTTTATGTGGAATATTTCCGTTATACATGATTTCTATGTAGCTTTAACCATTAAGGCTGCACACGCAACGGAAGCTAAAAAAACCAAGTAACTTCTCCCGTTTTCCCAACATTTCCTTTCACTGCTCTGCTCCTATTAATGGTAGCGTGATGAAAAGTATACTATTACCTGCTCAGGAGTATGTAGAATAATTGTACTAAGTTTCGTTAAAATCCGTCGAGTAGTTTTTTTTTCTATAAATAACATACAGACAGACAGACAGACAGACAGACAGACAAAAATTTTACTGATTGCATTTTTGGCATCAGTATCGATCACTAATCACCCCCCGATAGTTATTTTGTAAATATATTTCATGTACAGAATTGACCTCTCTACAGATTTATTATAAGTATAGAAGAAGATATAGATAGAAGATAGATAGAAGAAGAAGATAGAAGATAGATAGAAGATATAGATATAGATAGAAGATAGAAGATAGATAGAAGATAGATCTGCGCTCCCTCAAACTGAATAGTTCTTCTTCTTACCTCCACTACCCAGTAAGTGCTGAGTAGTATACATTGAAATAGATACACGGTGTAAACAACCTCATCACGAAGCCGCAGCCAAGCATTGTGTAACTTAGTAAGTATAAGCAATCATTATTGCTGGTAAGCGACTTTTTTTGGGGTGAAAAATCATGTTTTGTAGTAAAACTCAATGTAACGCACTTAAATGAATGGCTTATGGATGGATTTAATAGTACGGTTGTCGTAGAGGTGTTTAAAGTAAAAATATTACTTGAGAAACTTGTATAAAAAAACTTGTCAGAATGCTTTGGAGGTATGGTGTAGAACAAAATCATGATCGCAATGACGCGACGGGAAGAACAAATGCCCTTCGACTTCGTGTAGAGATTTTTACACCCTTTATACATGACCTAGAACACGAAAAAAGGAAAGGAATCCACAAAAATAAATTAAACAGACATATCAAAATATATCAATGCACCCCATACGCAAAATACGCGCTTTGACGTGGAGTTGCGGACACCAGCCCGTTGTACGGTCGAACAAGCTATTTGGTTTACAGTTTAACCCACAAATTACATTGTAAAATGTAAACCAAATAGCTTGTTCGACCGTACAATACAATACATCAATGCACGTCAATCAATACCAATCATCAATGACCACAATCCTACCTAATGACGAACACACTTTTAAGCCACGATAAACTCTGAATGCTATACTTGTTCCATTATGTCCGGATAATATAGATGTTATCCATAGAGTTATTACTGTAGGGCACCCTAAATTATAGTGCCGTGACGGACAGACAATGGACATCGTAAAGTTTAGAGCTTGGCCGTTGATTAGACAGTCCATCACTACAAATAACAAGAAAAGTTTTTTGTTATTTGTAGTGATGGACTGTCTCGTTGGTCGAGTCGTCGAAAGCGCGATTGCTGAGCATCAGATCCTGGGTTCAATTCCCAGGTCGGGCATTGTGTGTAATGTTTGTTTTTATACTTACATTTTTGACTATTATAATTGTGTTGTATTGTACAACGGGATGGTGTCCGCAACTCCACGTCAATGCGCGTATTTGTGAGTTTTAAATAATTATTTTGTTTTTTTTTCTATGTGTAATTTAATTTTAATTTTGGCTGTGTTACTGTTACGACTGACATTTTAACTTCTAACTTAAAGTATTTTGACATTTATATTTCGTTATTTTTATCTTATTTTTCTTGTTTTGTTTATATAATTATTTGTTTTCATGAATATTTTAAATTTTAGCATGTAAGAATTAGATTTTGCTGTGCCCTGACAGGGTCTACAACGGTTCTTAGCTCTAAGCCTTTTGTTAACACCATGTTTTTACCTTGTGGAATGCAAATAAACGAATATGAATATGAATATTTTGCGTATGGGCTATAATCCACCACGCGGACCCAGTGCGGGTTGGTAGATGTCACTTGTCTTCGAATTTTTGATTGACATGCCAGTTTCCTCACGATGTTTTCCTTCACCGTTTTTGAGAGCAGTGGTGATGAAATAACTTACACAAAGTAATGCGCCTGCCTGGGTTCGTACCCATAACTTAATGTTCGTTAGTCGGGGCCGTCACCACTGGGCCACCGCTCTCTTGACTATTATAATCCGAAAACTTTAACATTCGTTTTTCCAAGTAACTGCATGACCATTACGTGGAGGCTTAGCATATACCTTTTACCTTTAATTTCGTATTATTTAAAGCTTTTCTGTACATTTTCGTCTTTTCAATCTTTGTTTACTTTTGTAATGTCAGATGATGACAATGACAAGCTTAGGTTTCTTTATAATTTATTGCTGGAGCTAGGAGTTGTAGGTTGTATATGTCACCGTAAAATTGCCAAAAACGTTATATTACAATATAACGTGTTTCTCTCTAGCGATATTGTAAACTCTCGAATTATTGTCAACTGAACATACGGAAGTATATCTGCCCCCATAATCGGGACTTGGGGCACCCCCCCCTGTTACGTTAGTTAGGTTCCTTTAAACCCTGGACTCGGAAATAGTCGACTACGCTTTTTAGGGGAATATAAAGTGTTTTAAGGTTAGGTTACATTAATCGATATTTCTCAGGAATGGTACAGTATCTTTTCATAAGAGTGGTACCACTGGGCAAGGGGGACCCCTCCTTCCCTTCACACCGCGTGAGTTGACTATCGCATGCATTTCACAAAAATAATGCGTTTTATTGTAAGCAATATGTTCATTTGACAATAATTCGAGAGTTTACAATATCGCTAGAGAGATTACAATATAACGTGTTTGACAATTTTACGGTGACATATACATTTGATGTTAGACCTTCTTTGAAACGATTTTATTCTCCTATGATTCAGAACCATCTAAAAATTTATAATCGCGAGATTATGGGAAGGTTGGCCTGAAAATTCAGTCTGCTTTTGGTTCTCGTGCCATCAAGTAGCTTGACAGTGCTCTTAACATATTACGTGGTCGCTAAGCCGGCGAGATCTAGCCCTGGCATCGGACTAAAGCCCAGACGACCTTGAATAAAGCCATCTTTTGCTACTGCGAGCCTGGAACCAGAAAACCATCTGGCATTAGAAAACCTTTTTTTGATTTTTAAATTGACTGGTAGATAATACGGATAGTTTATAGAAATACCGATAGCTACGAGAGTAGGTTTATTAACTGACAGTTATACGTAAGTAAGTTATAGAAGACGGCCTATTTAGTCTACAAATACAAATCTAAAAGAACAAACAGCCCCACTTCACAAACAATTTGACCTACATCCTACTCTCAAAATAAAACAGAGGATAAAAAACAAAATTTAAAAAATACGGCCTTTGACAGTCCATACCTAAAGTTATAGAGGCGTTGAGTACAAAGCCCCGCCCACTGCAAAGCGCATAATATAATACCATCTCTTTCT
The DNA here is from genome assembly GCA_950022955.1 of Xestia ashworthii. Lineage (NCBI taxonomy): Eukaryota > Metazoa > Arthropoda > Insecta > Lepidoptera > Noctuidae > Xestia > Xestia ashworthii. The sequence continues at coordinate 21,734,803 of OX465558.1, read as the reverse complement.
CACTTACCACTTGCTAATTCACAGCATAAACGTTCGCTTTAATATACCTAAAGGCCATTAGAATAGTTTTACATACACTACATTTGAAATTTAAAATCTTTTTGAGTACTCCACTTGAGTAATACGTTTTCTACGACGCATGTTGGAATGGCCGTAACTTTGTTATAGTCTCCAGCAAGTTATGGTTAGTTCTGGGTGGTGATTGGTTCAGGAACTTGGCGTCAATAATAACATAAAAGTAGGTCAGTTCTGAATTTAAGTGACACTGAAGATTAAATATGTATGCGGTCAGGTCGTCGGCAAAATGCCCTGTCGCATCCCTCTTCGGATGTCGGTCAGTATTTTTCTAATATTGTATTGTGGAAAACTGGACTAGACACCACGACTGAATGATTAACGTCTTAATAGAGTGCAGCCCTCAGACAAAATGCAGGGTTGAAAAGACGCTTAAACGATTACTAAAAAGTAAACAGCTGTTCCATACCTTTTGACCAGTTTTGTAGGAAGGTAGGTAAGAAACGAGTATATTACAGGAAGCTTAAAAAATGCGCCAGTTACCGAAAAGTTGAACAGAAATCGACTGTCGTGGTATGGACATGTGATAAGGCTGGGTGAATCGCATGTGGCTAAAAGACTGATGAATATAAATGTTCTTGGATGGAGAGGGAGAAGAAGACCAAAGAAACGATGGATGGATTGTGTGAAGAATGATATGAAAAATAAAGAAGTAAAAGATAGCGTGACGGTTGACGGAGGAGAATGGATGAAAAAAACGTGTTGCGTCGACCAAGTAACATGGGACAAGAACTGGTAGATGATGATGAAAACAGCTGTTTTTTTTATAAACGACGAAAATTTGTATGTAGGGGGGTGCAGAAAGATGTACTTAAAGCGTTCCTTAAGTCATAAGTCATTCCTTCCAACTTGTATAGGGTGTAAACCACCTCATCACGAAAGTAAGTAACTTTACGCAAAAATTATTGTTGGAAAACGACATTTTTTTTTTGGGGTGTAAAATCATGTTTTGTGGTAAATCTCATTGTGACGCACTCAAAACATTGTGCTGATGGATGGATTGAATAGTAAGGGGGTCGTCGAGGTGATTAAAGTAAAAATCTCACATTAAAAAAAAACTTGTCAAAAAGTTGGAACTTTGACCCCCAATATCTCCGTAACTAGAAGGTTCCCAGGTATAAAGAAAGAAAGAAAGAAAAAGCATTTATTAGCCCGCACAGGACAAAACACAAAAATATCAAAATAATCAGTATAAAACTTACTAATAAAACTTACACAGGAAAAAACAAATATATATTTAAAAATTAAAAGAAACGAAACTATGGAACTACGATATGGTGTAGAACAAAAAAAATATCGCAATGAAAGGGAGAAGAAGTACCTTTCGGCTTCGTTAAGAGGTTTTTTACACCCTTTAGTTTTCTCTGTCTTGTCTCTAGCCTGTTTCCTTATAATAAGTGGCGAAACTTCACGTGCTAATTATTAGGGCCTGTTTGTACATTATACAGGTTGACTGGGTCTGGACCCGCCATAGCAAATTCGCATAGAGAGGAGGTCATTTCCTAATTACTGAACCTTACTTTCCCTAACCAAAGTTTTATAGTTTAGGAGATATGTCAATTTTTATACTTTATTGAATTTTTTCCAAAATTTGACCTTCAAGCAGTCATAACTTTTGTTTGCTTGATTTTTGTCGGTATTTTTACTATGTATTAGTAGTTATACACATTGGTGATTAAAATACCTCGAAACTTCCCTCAAACTAGGGTAAAAAAAATAAGATAGTACGCTTTTTAAAGAAAATAATGAGAAATCAAAATCATTACAATCAAATTCAACCTCAAATAAAAAAAAAGCTACGGTCTTTCAATAATTATTTTTTATCAAAATTTGTTCTCTAGTCTATACCCTATCCAACGATATCAGATTTGTGTTAAAAAAATTGCTAGTTAATAACAAAACAATTCAGTATAGGATTGTTGAAGCTAATTGTGCAAAGAATTTTTGCAAATTTATAACTAGGTAGGTAGAAATTCTTAGTGGATTTACATTTTTATTATTCAAAACAATACTTTTACAATGTAAAACAGAAAAGTATCAGCCCATGGGTGGCGTAATAATTCTGACACCAAGTAAGGCACTAACCACACGATTTAGAAGAATAAGTTTAAAACATCGTATGTCAGCGAAACCGTATATGAAAGAAAGAAGAAGTTCGGTGATAATCCCGCAAGTACTATAATTATAGCGTAGTGAAAAACCGTGAAAGTCTAAAACAGTACCCTATATTTTTTCCTAAAATGAATCAAAATACATCGTAACGCGGCTTCACCTCAAAAGAAAAATTTAATTAATCTCTTTAAACTGGGACAGGAGTCACAAAGAGAGAAGTAATACGTATTATGTCAAGTGATACTCCACGCGCCTTATAGATTCAGAACGCGATCCCCCAAGTGTTATAAATGTAAGTGGCCGTAAAAACAGTTCGTCGAATGGAAATGTAAATAAATGGCGGGAACTGTGACTTGGCGGATGACTGAGCTTTGTATTGTAATTAATAGACAGAGTTCTTCAAAGAAAATTTGGTCGTATTAGGAGAAGTTGAAGCGGTAGAAATAAGAGTCGTAGCACGAAACGTTTTGTTGATAAACACTTTGGTACTTTGTGCCTATTGGCCAAGTTTCGTTCTGTCTCCTGCTGATATGGAGGGAAGTGGAAATTACGGTTTTTTCCTACTCCTCCGCTATACTTTCTGATTCTCTTCGTTGCGGGATCCAAGACAGTTAAATTCATTCTCTGGGACTTCGTCGAGCTTCATTGTCTCGGCGCTTTTCTGGTGGTCGCCACTGTTGATTCTGGCTTTCAGGAGTTACAGTGGTTTGGGAATAGTGTGGAGGGCTTATCCCAAAAAAAAAGTACTTTGATAACTTCTTGTATCTTATAAGTTTATAAACTGACATGGTCGCTAACATTATAATTATAATAACACTGAAAACGGAATTTTTATCATGATTACTGTTTGGTTTTCTTGTGTTTCTTAAACTTTAGTTATTCAGAACTATATTCTGCAACTAATACTCACGAACGTTTGAAGAGTCTGTAATAAATATGGCACACGGTGTGATCTCCTTGAGCTATCTATGTATATTAATCATCATAAATCATGCAAACAGCTTTATTTTGACTACATCCAAACATCACTACAATAACTTTCACGACCTCTATACTCATCAAACCAAAACCACACAATGACTTAAGAACCACTAACTCGGACTAACCCAAATTATACAAGCTACTGCTACAGTTAAACTTCACTGTATTAATATATGACGTCTGTAGATATAAAACAAAGCTGTCGCCAGTCCCTGCATGCCGCTACACTGCGTTGCAATGCTTTGCGCCTCACAAATAACGACGAAAACAAGCGCCGAATATTCGATGGGCACATTCGCGTATCCCTACGACAGAAGTTTATGTGAAAATGATAGACGCATCTGTGTGAACTATAGTGTAGAGAGAATTTCATAATTTTGGACTTGGAAATCAAAGACCTAACTTAGGACTGAATGTTAGGTTCTAGATTGATTAAAGTTATGCGAAGGTTACGGGGAATTGTTGGAAGTGAGACGTACGGGACTGGTCAATGTGGCAACACTTGGGGTAGGTATATGTCCAACAGTGGACGTCTTTCAGCTGAAATGATGATGGCATAATGATGAAGTTAAGCGAAATGATCCTGACTGATTAGCCAGAGGAAGCAAACATCGGGAGAGTTGGAAAGGAATGGGACAGACCTTAGCCCAGCGGTGAATCGAATAGGTTAATTTAAAAAAGCGAAATCATTTGTCAAAAACTGTGTCCTCGTGTATTGATCAAAGGTATCGTCCCACTCTTGTGTCACTAATTGATTCGAAAGGCGCCCGCTGACAGCAACAACAATCGCTTTAATGAAAGTAAACTTTGCACTAAAACAAATTTTAAATCAACCTCTTACGCCGCGATGGATCAAATTCGAGAATTTTATCCGTGAAACGGATTCCAGTAGTTAAATAACAAAGCATAATAACTTTAGAATATCAATTTTATTAAAATATAATTAGCTTCATTAATTCCCTAAATTATAAAAAAACCCAAAAAAGATATAAAAATCGCATCAAATTCCCGTCTACAATTAATCCGTTGCAATTAAGAGTGGGCTGCTACCGTAAGCCTGCATTCAGTATCCAGGTAATTAAGCAAGCCCGTCAACACAGCCGTTTATTTTAGAATACATTAACGCAAAATTAACATTTATTGGAATAAAACGCAATGCTGGACCGGTAATGGTGATGAAATTATCACTAACTACGACTATTGTGGAGGTTTTCTAATGCTGTGTGCTTAGTTGATGATTGGCTGACGAATTCTGCTCATATTTTATTTCGGGTTCCATACATTTCGAAGGGTTATGCCGGAAACACACTTACGTGGCGTGGTGTGGCGTGGCGCGCCAGAAGCATATCGGTTTCATACATTTAGTATGGTTACAGACATATTTGTATGGCGTGTCGTGTCGTGGTGCGTTCTGGCGTTTTGTTGAATGCTCACCACCGATTGGCCAGAGCGGTGGTGGGGTTATGGCGCGACACGCCACACCAATAGCAAAAGTTGTTCATAATCATGAGTACAATGACCCCTTAAGAGATTTCGGGTATGAACAGATACACCCTATAAAGGGTGTAAAACGTGATTTTTCACCCAAAAAAAAAAATGGTTTCCCATCAATAATTTTTGCGTAAAGTTACTTGGTTTGATGTACGGAATGCTTGGTTGACGGCTTCGTGATGAGGTGGTATACACCCTGTATAATTTTTTTAAATCCTTTAACAGCCAAATCAAAAAAATGTTATATGACTGTCATAGCACATCATCATCTGCCTAGCCTTTTCCTGACTGTGTTGGGGTCGGCTTCTAGTCTAACTGGATGCCGCTGAATACCAGTATTTCATATGGAGCGACTGCCTATCTGACCTACACAACCCAGACATTCAGGCTGTCTAACTTGTTTTTTTCTGGTTCTGCGATATGCCGTTTTCCTTTTGTGTTACCATGGGTCTAGGCTTGATATTAATTAATTGTTTTTTTTTGTTTCAGATGAACCGGGCAATACAGGTGAAACCGGCGGACAGCGAAAATAGAGGAGGTAAATGTTGTTTCCGTATATTTATATACTTTTCATTTATAAAGTAGTTTTGCTATGTATTGTAAAATTTTCTCAAAATGTGCCATTTTACTAATGAAAAGTGTTTTTTACTATTTTGTAAGGAACTCCACGTAACGACCTTCTCAATAATAGGCGATAATTACGTTAGGTTTGAAGAAGTTAGTTCCATCTTTTCATCGTCAACTTATGAAGTATTCTGGATACCTAAATCTTTAAGTTCTGATTTTTATATTATACGAGTACCACACAAACAACAGTTTGTGGGTAATTCTAATTATTTTAAAGGTGGCTGGTGGATTTACAGCTCATAGTAATGCAAAATATACCTACACACTGACGTGAGACCTGATTATTTTAGGCAAAATTAAATAGTCTAAATAAATTAAATATGAAATTAACTAAAACTTTAACAAACTACTAAAACCATCATCATCTGCTTAGCCTTTTCCCAACTATGTTGGGGTCGGCTTCCAGTCTAACCGGATGCAGCTGAATACCAGTATTTTACATGGAGCGACTGCCTATCTGACCTCCACAACCCAGTTAATTCTGGGAAATACGATACCACTTGGTAAGACTGGTGTCAGACTTTTGGGGCCACTGGGGACAGCCGGGACCAACGGCTTAACGTACTTTCCGAGGCACGGAGGAAACTCGGTATGTAAGGGTGGTCACCCATCCACAGACCAACCTAGGCAAGCATGGCTTAACCTAAAGATCGACCCGAGCGGCTGATATTATTTAGCCACGAGCTCCCTACTTAAAATATTTGTAGGTAAAGCTACATCATTATGCCTAACCTTTTTCCAACGATGTTGAGGTCGGCTTCCAGATGAAGCTAGATACCAGTATGTTACATGGAGCAACTGCCTATCTGACCACCACAATCTAATTATTATTGGGTATCATCCCTTGGTAAGACTGGTTGTCTGACTTTCGGGTCACTGACTACTTGTAACAACTGTCAAAGATCTTCAAATGATAACCGGGACAAACGGCTTAACGGGCTTTTTGAGGCACGGAGGTGAATTGGTATGTAATGGGTGGTCCCTGGTCACCCGTTCACGCACCAACCTAGGTAAGCACGGCTTAACTTAAAGATCGAGCCAAGTAGCTGTTATTATTTAGCCACAGGTTCCTCATAATACTAAGTAAAGGCACCTTAAAATAATTGTAAGATAATACAGGGCTATTCCTCAGTAGGTTTGAAAACTTGTATCAAGTTCTTTAAAGCAAAGGACCGTGCGATACTCCGATCCGTCTCCGAGCCGGCTCCGCGACGGGATCCGTTTCAAGCGATTAACTTTATGAAATACGAACTAATAATTTATGAAGTAAAGCTTTTTGATCGCGACTCCGCCATTATCGAGTTCAGTAATCCTCTTTCTGTTTTAAATGGTGTGTTGTTTGCTTTTTAATGAAGAGAGGCCTGCTATTATCTGCTGGGAACAGTGTTTAAAATAATTGTATTTTCCTCCTCGTGGTCACATTTTTGGTGTAAAGGAGCCTGTGAACTTAAATTGTTTTTTTTTTCGTTTTTCGTGAATGAAAAGTGATACATATAAACTTGCTACATGTTTTGATGTGTGGTTGAAAGTTTAAAATCTTTACAATATTATATAGAATCATAGTTTCCCACTGCGTATTCTGTTTTTTTTAGGACCAACTCAATACTCAATACTCAATACTTTATTGCGTTCCATAATGTGTACATGTAACAGATGGTATGTTAAAATATAGAATCAATTATGGACCCTGTCGGGCACAGCAAAGTTAATTTTTAATAGGAGAGAGGATGAAGGCGCTGTTTGTTAAGAAACAAATTATTTAAATATTAAACTAAAATAGTATTTGCTTTGATGGCATCTAAATAAGTATTCATATATTTGGTTTTTAGTTTCATTTTTTATATTATATATTATTATTATTATTTATTTATTCATCAAACAATTTTCACTGTGTTGGAATTATACAACAAATAATATTTAAAATCATAACCGAAGCAGTAATCGAGTACAAGCAAAACAAAATATAAATCATTATCAGAATGTCATCAGTAAACAGCATTAAAATCATTAAAAAGTCAAACCATATAACAAAAGCAGAAATACAACATCTCTATAACATTTACGAACAATTAAATCCCTGTTTATATCTCCAACCATAAGAAGCTCAAACAAAAACCATGTCAACTACGTTCATATTAGTTAAACTTCATAAGAATTAAGTGTAAATTAAATGCCTGTCAAATGAGAATTAAATGTCAATTAAATTAAATTAAATGATGAAAAAAAATGTAATTAAATGAAAAATAAAACAAGCGAAACAGATGTAAATTAAATGTCAATTACATTACCCAACTCAATTTACGAAGGAATAGTATTAATCTTACAGTTTGAACCCAAGGCTCTGATTTTTCGGATTCTTGTGTCTATTGTATAATTATCACTTGCTTCGGTGAAGAAACTAGCATGCATGAGAGATATTTCTTGACGGCATGTAAAGCCCATGGGCGGCAGTAAAACACTGACTGTGTGGTTAACCAAACCTCTCGATAAAAAAAAAAAACTAAAAATAAGTATAATTTCTTCAAAAATACTCATTTATTCAAGACAATTATACACAAACAAAATTCTTTACGTTTCTTTTCGACATTCATAAAACGAATACCATCAAAATCAATTTCGGAATGTATTCAAAGTTCAAATCACTTAACATTTGAAGGGGCCGTATTCCGTCATGAAATTATTATTTGGCACGTCAAAATGAATGACGGCTACATTGATGACGGGCGGTCGTCGGCTTTAAAAATGTATGGATGTAATGCTCTCACCTTTTCCGGGAACAATTAGGACGTAAATTGACGGCTCCTTTACGAAATACGGCGAATTACGCGATTTTTTCCTTTTTTTTGGGATTCGGGATTTTCCAGGACGAAGTTTTTTGGGCATTAGTCGCTGTGTTTATTTTTATTTCAAGGTGTAAGGTGAAGGGAGCGCTTTAATTGATTGTTTTTGTAGGTATGTTTTATTGTGAACCGTGAAACCAAAAATAGGATACAATCTTGCAAGAGAAAATATTAATTTATTAATTGAGTAATCTTATGATTGAGTTGGCATCAAAAATCTTTAGCATGCAAAATACCAAGGATCATAGCAGATACGAGTAGTGTGCAATAAATAAGGAGACAATAACAAATCTTGCATTCTGTTTTTCCTTAGCTTTGTATGTCCCACTGCTGGGCAAAGACCTTCTCCATATCCCTCTAAACAAACCCATCCTTGCAAACTTAATAAAACGTAACTTTGTCATACAACAATGACTATAATACTGTCATCTCCACACATACTTCATTGAGTCACCAAAATACATAAGCGACTTAGATACCAAATGACATCTCCAATGATTCAATCCGAAGGTCTAAATGACCCGGAGAGGTTGGGTTCCGTTAATAATTCACAGTCAGGAGCTATCGTCAAATACACCATAATCCCTTAGGAAATTATCGAAACTTAAACACGGCATGAACTAGAATCGGGTTGAGTGATTCCAACTCGAATGATATCGATTCGGATTGTATCCGAAGATAGTGATGTGTGTGTGCGGATATATCCGAAACTGTTATGTGTTTATAATTATGTGTTAACTGCTTGTGTGGGAACTAATTACTTGTTAATGGGTTTGTGACAGAATTTAAGGGGGCATGCAAGTTGATGAGTTGATTACTACGAGAATGTGCTTGAGGGTATATGAGCAGCTGACTGGTGGTGACTTGGTATTATTTATTAGATTGTAGTAAACTAAGTTACTTGCTGCGCCGACCCTAAATAAATGGATTATAGCAGGATTATGTTGATGATGACTGATCTATACGAATGTAAGTAATAAGGCAACCCTAGTTGAAAAAAAATCCTTAAAAGAGAACTTGATATTCTTATCTTAATCTGTTAAAGAAGTACTTAGCAGTATGACTTTTCGGATTCATGTGCGTATCCAGCATAACTGAGAGATATTTCATCTCTCAGGCATGCTGGTTTGGTTTCCTCCCAATGTTTTGTTTCACCGAAGCGAGTGACAATTGTACAAAACGCACATGAATTCGAAAAATCAGAGGTGTTTTGGGTTTGAATTCGAGATCTGGCTTGGTAGTCACTAGGCTATCACTGCGAACGATAGCCGTTGTCGCCACAGAGCCCTTGCTGCAAACATATAATACTTTCTAGTATTACGACCAATATTAGTAGATTAGTATAAAAAAATCCAGTACTTCAGCGTGTTAGTCTTTAGGATATCCCCATTTGTTAGCAGACCCCAGATGTGTCTAATTTTATGAGTTTGGGATCAGGTTTAATTTTGAAAAAGACTTGTTTCAAGAAATGGCTAAGGTCCATGTGAAAATGTATAGTCAATTTAAGAATTTACTGAAAAACTTTCATGAATTTCTTAATTTTTGTAGTAATTTAATGAATATTTTAGTTTTTGTCGTACAATATTAGACACAAGCTTACAACAGCAGCAGCAGCAGCTTTTTAAGCTTAAGGCGCTTAGACGAGCTAAATTAGCAACTCTATTTGTGGTGGTTCAAACTTCGTTTGAATTGCTGTTAGAATAAAGTTCTAATCAGCTTGCACTACAAAGTGGTTGTTACGTCAGCCACTGCGGGCCAAATAGCGCGAAATGAGTGGTTTCGATCGATTTACAAAAAAACTATTGATTGGATTAAAAAACAAAAACAGTATCATGCTAATATATTGCTTGTAGAATTATTTGCCAAAAAATCAGAATGGTCGCATGCATATTAGTATGTTTTTTATTGTTTGAAAGATACTTTTAGAGGTAAGTTCGTGATTTCTTTTTATCGAGCCAAATTAATTGTATTATGTTTTCAAAACAGTATCATGCTAGCATATATCCTGAAGAATATCATATATTTTCTTGTTTATAGCAGTGAATCATATACTTTTAGTAATTATAAAACTCGCGTTTAGTTCGTGTAATCGCCTTAAAACAGTGTTTGAATATTAGACTCAGCTGTCGGATCTAGATTATTGGAATCTTCATTATGATTTTCACGGTTTTTTCTATATTTAGGTTGTAATTTGTTCGTTTGACCATCTGATCACTTAAATTCGTTGTCTAGGCGTACATCCCAGCTATCTCCCTAATTATTTAAAAAAATATATACATCATTTTTATTTAACGCGCTGCCATGAAACTATCTCATGGAAAACCATCTACTACCCATAGTCATGGTCTACCTGTATGCTGGCGTAGACGGGGCGCCGTCCGCACATAGAAAAGACGAGGCACGGACGGGGCGCGGGCGTGACGGCGGGCGCCACGAGAAAAAACAAGCCACGCGCGCGCCCCACTCCACCCGCAGCCCCGTTCTCACCCGTTCCTCGTCTGCTCGTGCCCGTCGGCGCCCGTTCCTCGTCTTAAGTCGTCTTTTTTATGTGCTTTACAACAAGGCGCAGACGGGCAAACGTCGTTTCCGCGCCCGTCCGCGCCCTGCCTTTTCTGTGTGCTTTGCGACGTATGATAAAGACGTGGAACAGATATATATCTGCGCACCGTCTACGTCTTACATCTTTTTCGTTTGTCTTGCGCCTTAAGACGCCTGCGGAGCATGCGTATTTCATACAAACGTAATACCAAAATCATTTGTAAATTAAATATATTCCTAAGGTAGTGTGTATTTATTTTGATTGAATTGTATAATATCTAGGTTCCCAAATATATATTTTGATTGGACACTGATTTTAACGAGAGTTATGAGAAAAATAAGTTTTCTATAGAATTTTTAAATTCCTCATATCTCGTCTTTGTATCATTGTCCTTTCAAAAAATATATTTGGGAACATAGATATTCTGTAATCAAACCGAAATAAATACACACTACCTTAAGAATATGTTTGATTTACAAATAATTTTGGTATTACGTTTGTATGAAATACGCATGCTCCGCCGGCCCCTTAAAAACCGTTCAATCGTTACGTTTAAATTAACAACTTTAAGTTCTCCATTAACTACACCCATATATTTGCCATCACCCCGTTAACGTCCATTTCTCCAAGAAATACCATTTAAGTTCTCACTCAGTCCATCCACACCAACACTTCAACTAATAAATTAACGACCTAACACGTTTAATACCACTAAATGACATAATCCACTAAAGTAAAATTAAAAACAATTAGGTAAACACCACGTAACATTTTCCGATTCGTATCTACGAAATTTAATTTACCTAACATCGTATTAACACAGAATAAATAGAATAATAGGTACAGAAGGATAGGTCTAAAAAACGATGTCGACACATCTGAAAAGTCACTGTACTCATAATTATGAACAACTTTATCTATGGAACCAACTCTGAAACACCAAAAAAAGTCAGCTTTTACCAATATTTTATCTAGTAAAGCAAAGAAACCCCTTTCAAACACGTACGTGTAACGATTTTAAAAAATATCTCGTTTGTACTTGCGGTATAGGTACAAGTATGAATAAACGCATGTTTTCATGAAATAACGATTAAAACTTTGGGTTAATCTTGAGGTTTTGAAAAAGCTATGTTCATAACAACATGCACTTTAAAGTAGAATGGCCGTTTTTTGTATTGAAGGTGTACATTCGTTTTGGGTCTATTTACACCCTTTACGTGCATGTGTTCTCGCTCGTTGTATTTAGTCTTCTGTACATTTACATTACTCCGTGGCATTAACGTGAGCAGTGCGAGAATTGCTGACGACAAATATAACTAATTGATGTCGCCACTCATTAGAATTATGTTGTTAATACGACGCACGCAAAGCTTTCCTATGAACTGCTGAAATGGTTAAATATTTTTTGGGGGAACGTTGCGGTGTGGAGTGAATTGTGTTTTGTTTTCGAGTTTGTTTTTGATGTTAATGAGGGTACTGGCTTGTTGCGTCTTTTATTTTTGAATTTGTTTTTTTTTGCTGTTGAAGAGGTTTGAGATGTTTTTGATACATGGTTTCATTGTGAAAAGCATAGAAGTGATGTGAATAAGCTCGTTATAGTACAAAACTTGAAAAAACCATGGTGCATATTTTATTCCAGTTCAGAGAAAAGATAATATTTTTCCTTTTATTACTAGTTCACTACTGAGTTTCGACGTATTCCACACCATAAAGGTTTATGTTTCCAAACATTTAGGTTTCCGAACCGCAAAGTCGTAGAAACTGTAAAGTTACCAAACTTTCTGCGAAAATCATCTTTACCATTCAACGTTTCGTTTTACACTCCAAAAACTTACTCTCATATTCGTTTAACATCACACAAAGCGAAACATGATTAATTTAAGACTCAAATCTTTGTAAAACCGACACTCGCACATTGCAAACAAACCGAAATATATTTCGAATGAATGCACTGCGAGTGAGCTGGATAGAGCTATACATGTCTAGCACGACAGTACGAGACAGATGTAGACGGACACGATATGGAATTAGTGCGGTTTCCATTCCGAAGACTGGTGCGGTTGAGAAGGCCTTTAAATTAAGGTCAGCACCGATTGGAGGACTTTAATCGTGCGTCTTTTTATTACGACTTCTCTTCAACCTATAAAATCCTTCGGATTTAATATTTGCAGATTTTGCAATTACGCTATTTTCAAGCCATTTTAGCTCACCGGCTGAGCAGAATACTAAGTGGTTTTTACACTAAGTGGCTGGCCGCTATTTCAAGATAGGAGTACATAATATGGATTAAGAGTTCTAGGAATTTGTCAAGGCTCCATTTCAGAGAATGGTAAAACATTTCAAACAGATTTCAGGCGAAAATGTTTTAGACTAATTGGGTAGGGATAGTTTTTTAGTAATGCGCCTGCCTGGGTTCGAACCCACGACTTACTGAACGTAAGTCGGGGCCGCCACCACTGGGCCACCGCTGCTCTCAAAACGGTGAAGGAAAACATCGTGAGGAAACCGGCATGTCCTAGAACCATAAATTCGAAGACATGTGACATCTACCAATCCGCACTGGGCCCGCGTGGTGGATTATATAGCCCATTCCCTCTCATAGAGAGGAGGCCTGTGTCCCAGCAGTGGGAACATTAATAGGCCGATGATGATGATGATGAGTTTTTTAGTAAACATTAGACTTGGCTGGCCTACTAGCTCTTTGGCTTTGTGTTATTTCGAGCTGGGTTAGTGGAACTTAAATCCTTTTTTTTTTCACTTAACTTAAAATAAATTTGAGGAACAAGCAAATTTTCTGTCTTTTCAGTATGAGTATTATATTAAGAGGCCTGCGGAGCATGCCTTTTTCATACAAACATAATACCAAAATAATTTGTAAATCAAACATATTCTTAAGGTGGTGTGTATTTATTTAGATTGTATTACAGAATATATAGGTTCCCAAACACATATTTTGGATAGATACTGATTTAAACAAGAGTAATGAAAAAAATAAATTTTCTATAGAAATTTTAAATTCCTCATATTTCGCCTTTATATCATTGTCCTTTCAAAATATTTGTTTGGAAACATGGATATTCTGTAATCCAATCGAAATAAATACACACTACCTTAGGCATATGTTGAATTTTCATATGATTATGGTATTACGTTTGTATGAAAAACGCATGCTCCGTCGGCCCCTTAAGTAGAATATCCCAAACCAAACACTGACTTACCTTTCCAAAAATAAGAAACTAGTACAGCTTCACTCATATGCAAAGTCACAAAATCAATGTCGACTAGACGTTCGCTCGTAAAATCGCGGCCATTACGTCAGTGTGGTCGTGACCTAACAATGCTGGCGCCAGAGCCGTATTCAACTGAGCGTGCCTATTAAATGCTGCAAGCAATTAACATCTGGTGCACGTACGTGCCCGCCCCATTATTGCCCCGTTAAATAGTTATTTAAATTCAACTCTGTACAGTCTTAATGATAATAGTTTGTGCCGGATTGGCGCCAAGTGATTTTGTATATCCTTGGGAAGCGGTCGCGGATTTTTCTTCGTTTAAAATTCTGTGAAGAGGATATTAGATTATTTTTATTGACCTAATTTGTTCGGAATTAGGTTTTATGGTGGTAGGGATGTCTGAGATTCGTATTTTTAATTTGTTTTATTTTTTATTTTAGAACCCACGTGTGTTACGAAGGGGTTTTTCTAAGTATTGAAAAGCCAAGTCTGTGTGTCATTTATTTCATCGCCACTGCTCTCAAAACGGTGAAGAAAAACATCGTAAGGAAACCGGCATGTCCTACAACCAAAATATTCGAAGACATGACGATATCTACGAATTCACACTGGGCCCGCGTGGTGGGTTATAAAATACAACCCATTCCTTCTCATAGAGAGGAGGCCTGTGTCCCAGAAGTGGGAACATTAATGGGCTGATGATGATGTTAATGTTGATGATGAAGTATGCCCAATTAGATAGATGTAGTGTTCTTGTTGCAAGAAGAAAATAATAATTCACAATTTATTTAAGTATGTTATTTGGATTTTATGAAAAATGGCTTAAGGTACCTTTGTATACAAATGACCTTTCATTTTCCAGGTGTTCGCCTAATTATAATTAATTTTAACTAAAGAGCAAACGTCGTACTAAGGTTTCCGTTTTTTGAAGTTCCCATTAAAAATGTTCAACGTAATCAATCAAAATATACTTTGAAGCTAGCCACCGAAGTGGGCACACACAAAATTATGTGTTGTGATCAATCATTTTGTGAATGATTTCATTTAATTCTACTTCGCCAATATTTGTTAGGTGAGACGGGTTTTGATCTGAATTTAATTTTTTTCAGTGAACTTTCTGCTTGTCCATTTTGTTTCGGGCTGATTATTTTTACGAAAAGGTTATATTGTACAGGCTGTGTTATTTTATCAAATTCAAATGTTTATTTGTGACATATAGGTAAAATAGGTACATGGTGTTATAAAAATAAGTAACGTATAACTATGTACCGTCTTACAAGGCGTAAAAGTATTTTTTACACATTAATTAGTGCAGCTTGAGGTTTTTATAAGTCTATAAACTTTAACTTAAACTTAAATGAAAAGCTTTTTGAATTAACACGAATTACGAATTAACTCTAGCTTAGCTTACCTCAGCTGTTAACCGTTCTATGTATACTAAGAAACATAACACATAATATAGAACTTAGGAAATTTAGCTGAATGCATCGCGTCTTAACATTTTTATCAATAAGGACGTAAAAGCAGTTTCTTTATTTCTTATTACTTAATTACCACCCAACTTGAAAACACAAGTTATTTGACAGCAAGAACAGACACAAAAAATCCCCCACAGCTAACCAAGTACCTACTCATGACGTCATCATTAAATATTAAACACTACAATCAGTAACATCGATAATTCCCCTCCAAAACGATGTTACTTCACCCCCTACTTTATTAAAACTTATCGAGGAAGTGCTCTTGAATAAAATATGAAGTGTGCTCATAACAAAGTGTGTTATAACGACAACTATTTGTCTGCTCGCGTGTTCGCTGTCGTTAAATGCCACTTTATGAATTTCAACATCATTACCAAGGCGTGTTTCAAGTAAAAAAAATAAGCGTGCAAAATCTCGTGGCAAAATAATAACATCCGCTTGGGTCAATCTTCATGTAAAGCAGTGCTTGCCTAGGTATAACTTACCGAGTTTCCTCCGTGCCTCGGAAAGCACGTTATGCCGTTGGTCCCGACTGTAATTTGTAGATCTTTGACAGTCGTTACAGGTATTCGGTAGCCCGAAAGTCTGACAACCAGTATTACCAAGTGGTATCGTATCGCTCCATATAAAATTAGTATTTTGATGATGAACACTAGTGTGTTCAGCAGCATCAGATCAGACTAGAAGCCGACCCTAACATAGTTGGTAAAGGCTAGGCAGATGCTGTTTTAAGGCGCCTATACGAGCTAAATTAGCAACTCTATTTGTGGTGGTTCAAACTTCGTTTGAAATGCTGTTAGAATAAAGTTCTAATCAGCTTGCACTACAAAGTGGTTGTTACGTCAGCCACTGCGGGCCAAATAGCGCGAAATGAGTGGTTTCGATCGATTTACAAAAAAACTATTGATTGGATTAAAAAACTAAAACAGTATCATGCTAATATATTGCTTGTAGAATTATTTGCCAAAAAATCAGAATGATCGCATGTATATTAGTATGTTTTCTATTGTTTGAAAGATATTTTTAGAGGTAAGTTCGTGATTTCTTTTTATCGAGCCAAATTAATTGTATTATGTTTTCAAAACAGTATCATGCTAGCATATATCCTGAAGAATATCATATATTTTTCTGGTCATGTTTATAGCAGTGATTCATACACTTTTGGTAATTATAAAACTCGCGTTTAGCTCGTGTAGTCGCCTTAAGTCAAAAATAAAAATAAAGTGTTATAATGTAAATGATAGCGAGGTGGGAAGGACTTGAGTTATGCGGTAATAACTTCGTTTTTATTATATTTTTTAGTTTATGAAGTCTTATGGTAATCTCTATGAAATTGATATGTACGAGTATTGCGCCTTTTTGCTGAGGTCTAGATATAAAGTCAGGTGTCGTAGATCTATCTTCGCTAATGTCTTTGCCTTTGAGGGTCATAAGTCTTGTGTCTACATTTTCCAAGTGACGTTTATTTCTAATAAAATGTACGGCCTTCTATCTTTTTTGTACAATATCTCATTCAACGATATAACGTTATGTAATTTTTTATGAATCTCTATATATGGAGTAGTCAGATAATCTATTTTTTTTTAACTATTTGAGCTCATTTCTCTGTAGGAACAATATCTAAATCAATGTATTTCTCAAAGAAAGAAAAACTATTTATAATTCTCACACTGGACAAAACAAAATGATAAAAAATACAAAAAAAAAAAAATTACAAAGTAATCATAACAAAGGTTAAAAATAAGACATACATTAAACTATAAATAACCCTATACGGAGCCAAAGCCTATCTCAGCATGGTGCTGTAATATTTAAAACAAATGTCACAGCTCTGATTTCCCATCATCTCAAACGATAATACGATACTCTTTGGTAAGAACAGGAGTCAGACATTGTGGGCCACAGACTGACGACTGTCACAGATCTACAAATGACAGCCGAGACCAACTGCTTAGTGTGCTTTCCGATACACGGAGGATACTCGGTATGTACTGAACTGTGGATTGGTGCTTAACCTTAAGATTGTTCCGAGCGGCTATTATTGTTGTCATTTTTTTCTATTTCTATTATATATATAGCAAGACCAGCCTTCCATGTTTCTAGTTCATTACTTAACGGCACTTCATTACCTACTTACAAATTCTATTATCTCACCTCAGCCATATTTTAAAGGAGTTTCATAAATAACACCGTGATAGATAGTGATGTTCGTGGCGTGTTTTATTATCTACGAGCCCTGTTGACTGTCAGCCGGAGTGACTGTCGCCATGACATAGATAAATCGACGGAGCACCGCCGGAAGTAATGAGATTCCAACGGTTTTAATACCGATTGGTTTTCCTTGTGATTTTCATTAATATATATCTTGCACCTGTGGGGGAAGATCATTATGTCGTTGGAGTAGATCATTCTTTTTTATGGTCCATATATTTTGTCTTGTCATCTGATGCCAATTTTTATCTTTGGGTATATTTTTTTTTGTTTAAAAAGTAATGGGTTTAGTAGCTTTATGGGTATTGCGTCTTTTGTTTGTACTTAGAATACAATTACCTATACATTTTTATGTGATAAAAGTAGTTGGTAACTCCAAAATCCAGATTTCAACTAGTCTTTCTTTACTTGGACCTAGGTGATATTCTAATCATGCTATTTTCCAATTAGCCATTTTTGTCTGGCTTCTAGTGGATGGTTGGTACACACAGTCGTAGTAAACACAAATATTTTTAATATTGCATAATTTAAAAGTAGAAAACTAAGTCAGGTACTAAAAATTCACAAGGCTTCGAAATATACGTGGTAAAGTTTACGAACATTTCCAAGATTTTACAAGTTTATAAGAAACTCGACATCACAGTATCGGATCTCCATAAAGCAAAACAAGCGAATGAACTTCCCGAAATCTTACATCAGCGCACTTTTAAACACAAATAAATCCACAACGACAAAAATAAGAGAGCAAAGATAGATTATACCCTAATGCGAAACTTCCGCACTCCATCGACAAACTATAAATTCGCCATACGACTCTGCGAAATTTTTCTTGTACCGCCCAAGTTCCAGTCGTAAATATTTTAAAGTAACTTCCGAAGGAAAAGTGACACCAAATGTTGACGCTTTTGCGGCAAACTTTGGAGGTGGCCATCGACAAAATAACCCTGTCGAAACTGAGAGACTGCCGAACTTGAAATATAAAAGTTTGCTACTGAAACTTTCCGAATGTGTTGTTTTCAAATGCATCTCGAGTCTGCCTCTGGGGACGGCCGAGGATTCGCTTCCCTTTTGTCGGATTTCAGACTGCAAATACGGCCTATCTATGATTGATAGTATTTCTAACTTTATGGAAATTGTTAGCCCTCAACTTTTAGTATAGTAACAGAAAATACATTAAGTATGTTTCTAAAACACACTTCTAGTTGCTTATATTTCATATTTGGTTCAATACGTCAAATTACGAGTACATCATTACTTACAGGACGAACTATATTTACATTTCTCAAGGTTAGTTTTTATCGTATATATACGTTTACAGCGTTTGGCAGGACAAAATGATTGACCCGGAAAAATATATAGCCTTCGTGTCCAAAATCCTCCGGGTCCCATATTCCGCATATTATATCCCAATTATAATTTTGTCCGGGAGGGGCCAACCTGCCAGCCCGACCGCTTGTTATCCACTCATAAATAGCTTAGCAAGGAAAGGTTCCGTACCAATTCAATTTGGTAGGGTTCTTAATGCTTTTTAGTTCAACGTTTTTGGGACGTAAGCCTGAAACTTTTATTAGAGTGGTTGGTGTGCGTGTGTCACCACTGCATTATGAATAAACGATAGGTAATCATGTTAGTTTAATTAAAGGGGTTGGCCCTATCCTCGTTAAATGGATTTACGTAAGTGTTTTAAACTGAATTCATTAAATTTTATCCACAATAACCTTATTTTCTTCCTTAAAGTTTCAACGGAAAATAGATTTGCTAAGATAAAATTTCTTTTAAGCCTTTATCTTCTGCGAAATATACCAAAAATAAACCCAGTACCATGATCCCACTTCTCAAAAATTCATCAATGCGTCCGAAGTCTCCCAAACAGTTTCCTCAATTATTTTTCCTCTTGCAGAAAAAAAGAGAAAGAAAAGTGAAAGACATCGAATGGGTGTAGACATGAGCACCCAGATACGTTGAATTATTTATCCGAGGAGCCAGCACGTGCCTCTGGACTTATGAATGTACACATTTTAGCACTTATGACCTGTTAATAAATTATAAGTGGGAATCTCCCTCCGATGGTTACGTCTCACGAAACGTGCAAGCTGTCGGGACTATAGAGATGTGGCTCATAGGAATGTTACTTACATTTGTGAATGAGGCTATTTTTGTTTTTGGGATGAAGTTCTTTCGGTGTTTGGGCTTTGAATACGAGTAGCTGTTTATTTTGTTTATTAATGAAGTGTAAAATGTTATACACAAACACACGAGATAAAATAATCGGCGACAAAAGTATCAAGTAGATGTACTCCTTCACTAAACTTACAGGAGACCACAGCATACATAATAAAATATTGATAAAAAAGTTGATTTTTCAATAAGTAATAAAACAGGCAAAAGTTACTTTTTATTTACCTCTAGTAGTTTTAAACTCGAACCGAAAAACTGTAGGTACCTTGCAGAAGAATTTATGTTTCCAAATATTCACAAATATTTTTGAAGTAAAATATTCAAGTGTTACGTGCGTATGGTAAATTAATAAACAAAATTAAACAATTCCGCTCCACTACACATGCTTTGTAAATTCTCCAATACTTCAATATCAACCCAATTAGCGTTAATTTTCATAGCTTCATTTATTATTTTATTAATAACAGTTCTCTTCTCATAGTTTCGCAAAAATTTGATTCCGGTAATCGAATGAAAAATCGTGTTTCATTTCGAGTGGTGTATTCGATCATTCGATTATTCGACTGTTAGTTCTCGCATCCGTAAGCGTAATACGAGTGCAACTCGTACCTCTAATTCGTGAGTTATTCGTGCAACTCACGGCGCGGCGTTTAAGAGGGAAACACTTTTTGCAAGTTTCCATAATTGTGTTGTGTACAAGGTTTTTCTGTTGTTTGGCGAAGGATGGCTTTCAGGTTTAGTTTTGCAATTATTTTTGGCGTAATGGACTAATATTTGCAAAACCAAGTTATTTTATCAAGTTAACATAGCACCACGGCTGTTATCTCTGGAGCTTTAGGCAAGGGGTTCACCATTCGCCAGTTTTGTTTAAGTTCGATGTTAATAGGGGGCAAAGCTATTGCTATCAACCGCACAAATCTAGACAATGAACTGAAAATCCTATTAATACTGATTCTGGCCAGCATCATCCCACTGTTGGGCAAAGGCCTCTCCTTATAACTTCCATATTATACTTCTATCCAGGGCTAATAAAGACCATTCGTCGTTGGTTTTATCCAGCTCGTCCCGCCATCTTCTACGAGGTCTGCTGCGATGCCTTCTGACTATGTCAGGGCTCCAGAAAGTGGCTATTTTGGCCCACGACTTATACGGCATTCGGCAGACGTGACCAGTCTAATCCGACTTCTTTACTTCAATAATATTAAAGATTTGGCAATATTTCCATAGGCTGGTAGATCTGCCGACCTAATTCACCACCAGACGAACGAAGCTGCAGTAATGTTCTCACAAAATTAATTATAAACCATTGTATTACCGATGTCCTTCCAATATCAGAATCTTCCTTTGAACGCTATAACTTTATCATATTACTTGATGCGTCTTACATGGCTGCGACCTAAGCCCGAAGCTCGAATAAAGCATTATTACATGACGTAATGACTATTAAATTCATAATGTATGCATTGAACGGGGCCCGTAATGGATAGTAGTCGTTTCGATCGCATCGCATTTATTTTACGACGAACTTTCAATGTAAGACATGTGATATTGAAACCATTTTGAAAATAGGTATATTCTTAAACAACGAGAGACAAAGCACCACTGTATGTCATATGTATAAATACTAATTACTGTTTTTACACACAACCTAAACTCATGACCACGACCTGTGTATAAGTATGCTCACACAGCCAGCAGGCTTTTTGCGGAGGCAACCGCGGAGAAATTCAATGATAGAAATGAGCACTGTCAAAGGTCGTCGACTGGGCCTAAGCAATTGACTTCATTAAGTACCTAAACAGCAATATTATAAGAATTATTTACATTTGGTCCAGTTATCGCAAGCGCAATTTATGAGCATGAGTTCCTGGGTACGATTCCAAGGTCGGGCTAAGTGTCCATTAAAAACGTATAAAGAAGTACTCAGTACCAGGGTTTTGCGCCCAGTTGATGGCAAAAGTCTTGCCTCGTGTTACATTACATAGGACTTAAACATAACTGGCGAAATGGTGGTGTGCTATAAGGTTCACTTCTGTCTAACCCTTTAGGAATTGTAGGCGTAATGTTATGATGTTATGTTACATTTGATCTGCAACTACAAAACATTGGTCTTCCGTCAATATTGCATTGGTCAGCCATTACATTCAATATTATGTGTGTCGAGAAGTGTTCAGTTGTTCACAACATTGTGACATCCACGATTCCACGCCCATTACAAACGGGATTTATTGATGCTATTAACATTAAAATAATAATTCCCAACTTTATAGACGATAAAATCGTTTAATATCAGCTCGTTCAATAAATAATTCAATTTGCAAAGGAATTTTAGGTCTCGCGGGAATGCCTGCAATATTGTTTGGTATTTATCTTGTGCCATTAATTTTGGGGTACCTAACGATGTTATTAGGATTGTATTCAATAAAAATAACATGTTGACTTGTTAAAATAGGTGGGTATGTCAAGAAATTAAGCCCTACACAAGTTGAAAGTCACAATAATGTTGTAATTGTTGATAAATTAATAAGTAAATAATATTTTTCACATTAACACCCCAGATGAAACTAATCATCATTGTCTTACACCATTATGTTGGCTGTCTAAGTAAATCAAGGTACAATCGCCACCACATCAAGTTACCTCAAAACGTCAAACTTTTCCAAATGATTTTAAACCATAAAATGTTGAAGATTTAATTCAAAATCGAATGTAAAAATTTGGCAGCTTGTGGTAAATTGATGCTCTAGCGAGATTGTACAATTCCAACAAATAAAAGCGGCCAAAAGGCAATGATAGAACGCAGAGCCAATATAAGTGTCTATCTCAGATCAAATAAAAAAAGTAGATACCGCACGGCCTTTGCCAATAGTGAAGCCACAAAACTCTGCTCATTCAAGTAAACACACGCACTCACGCACACACATGCACCAAACTATGCTCATTTTTGTTATTATCCTACGGGTCGTCGTGCAGTAAGTTTGCCTTAAAAATGCCGTAGTGTGTTATGAAATGGTGTAAAAACAACTCGAAAGTGAACAAGAAGGAATATCGTTTAACACGTGAGTACTCACAAGACTATCTTTTTTTATATTATTCAAACACAGTTTTGAGGTTATTCCACATAAATAACGTCAATGTCTCGACATGACGTATCGAGAGAGTGTTGCCAGGAGTTCGTATTTGTAATACCCAAAAATGTGGGTAAGTAAGTTGTAGGCAAAGTCATAGCAAAATAATTAGGCACAGAGTGGACATAATTATTGTTTTATTTTATAATCACTTCATTTGATGTAAATAGTTATTTTTTTTACTCGTTTCTTTCTAAATTCTCGAGTACTTACCTTCTATTTTTTACTATCAAATATTATTGGTTTTAGGTTGCCAGCAAATATTTTAATAAGAGATGAATGAGTAGCTGCTATTCGACAGAGTCGAAATGACCCACAATGGCACAATGACTGATTTTAATGTTTTTTTTGTGTATATTTGGTAGGTCAGATAACAAGTCGAAGGATATTTTTAAACCATTAGGCGGTAAGGGTGGTTCAAGCGGACGAAGTCGCGGGCAACAGCTAGTATTGTTACAAGTCGATACTCTATATTAAACTCCATGGAAAGGTTTTTTTTTTCTCTGCTCATAATTCCGTATTATTTTGTTTTATGTTATCTATTATTAAATAAACACTTTACATAACCTTGTTGTATTTTTTTCGGGACTATCTGTTGAGACCATTTATAAAGTGATCCTACACACCTACATATTTATGTTATTGTAATTTATGAGACATTTATTTTCCCATTGGCATATTACCTATTTTACGCAATTTTAAGGGATTTTTTTTTCAAAACGTGGCAATACTTCATTTACTCACACATAGTTGAAAAAATGGCGACACTTTCTTGTTCTAAGTGCGGTATCTACTTTTTTTATTTGATCTGAGGTGTCTATGTAACTTTTTGAAAACGGCAAAGGTCACCATCTATGGGAGTGTTTTCATATAATCACATCATAAAAAGCGGTCGTGACGCTTTGTGCTCAATTATACCTTTATTCTTAACCAGGGATACCCTTTTACAGGTTCTTTATGTGCTGAACCTATCCCAATTACTCTAGACTTCCAAAAATAAAGACATTCCCCTAAGGTCAAACATGTAGCACGGTGTAATTAAACCATTACCAGTGACCTCCTCGTGTCTTCCCATCAGTTGGAACTTTTATCACTAATTCAAAGGGAAATCGATCAGCAATGGCCGCCGCTCCTTAATAATAGATCGCCTTGTATGACCTTTGTCAAAGTTGGACGTTAAGTAGCCGGTATTCGAACTATAAATAACTTCGAGACCGTTGCATTTGAAACTTTTGAATTATTTGTTGAAGAAGCGGCTTGTGATCATGAACCGTAATATTGATGGTAACGTTACAAGGATTTGTATTATTTATTATTTTTTGTTCGTAGAGTATCATCATATTTAACTTCTTCTTTACATAGTGTAGAACAAAGTCGCTCCCGCTGTTTCGCTTAGATCTTTTTAACTGCGCAACAGATTTTAGCATTTGATAAAGTGATTCAAGAGGAAGGTTTGTATAGTCCATGACACATCTCATCATCCCAAATGGGGTAGTGGTAGTGAGGCTGCCTTACGTTCTTAAGGTCCTGGGTTCGAATCTCGGTAGGAGCAAATGTTTGTGTGGTGAGCATGGACATTTGTTTCCGAGTCATGGATTTTTATATGTATAATAAGTATGTATTTACAATCAAAAAGTATATATGTAGTATATCAACTATCTGGTGTCCACGACACAAGCCTTGCTTAGTGTGGCACTAGATGGCGCTGTGTGTAATGTCCAGCGATATTTATTTATTTGTTTATCTACAATGCACCCGTGCGAAGCCTAATCGAAATAAATATTTATTGATTCTAAAATTAAACAAAGATGTAAAGTTTGGTAAATTTGGATGTAGGTAGTAATATTCGGAAGTACTAGAATCAGTTTTCGAAAAAGTGTTTCACTTACAGGAACCTACATTATTCGTTGGTTTTATTTAAAACGCGATCAAAGTTGTGGGAAAAAGTTAGCTAGTGATTTATAAAAGGCGTAGTTTTGCATCTTAGTCAAAATTCAGGAGCTTGTCAGAAAAGATATAAATAATATAAATACATCAATATAAATTACGATACTCGGTCAATTATTAATACAGCTGCTATTTTAAATGGTTTCTTGACAGTATTTCAGAATAACACGAAATTAATAAACGGAATCACCCATCGCGCGAAATGTCGCTGTATGTGTATATTTGTGTGTGTAAATGCGTGGTTATAGGACTAGTTACAGACGGGCTGCGTTTAAATACGGGTGATTAACACTTACCGATTTCCGTAAATAAGAAAACAAACAGCTACCCATTTTAGTATCGATTCGTGTCGAGAAACATAAGCATAGATACCTTCTTGAATTTGACTAGGTTGCAAAGCAAAACCTTGTATAATTGCATTTTACGCAACTTTTATGTACAGTACAGTTTTTCAGTTTCAGTTTTTCAGGTTGATGATCTCTGAAAATTGCTCCAATCTAAAAATACTACACACAAAACTATCAAACTCCCACACATGTACCCCTATAAAACCTAATCCAGCTACAAATGAACCAGCCACAGTCACAAATGAAACCATTATAAAGCTAAGAACAGAAGATAGCGATACTATCGCACCGTTAAACAATCAATGGTCGTATTAGTCGGGGTCCGGGGCTCGAACCCAGCGCAGTCATTATCGGTGGCTGCTTGCGGCTACAACGCCATTAAGCTTGTCTGCCGGATTTGTTATTAAATTTTAATTGTTTTTCGTGTTTTAGTGTAAAGAATGTGTTTATTTATTGAGACGATGATAGTAATACAAGGTGAACGGACCCATCACATCCTCAACCAAGCATTCTGTACATCAAACTAAAGTAACTTTACGCAAAACATACTCGTATTACTGGGAAATGGCATGTTTTTTTGGGGTAAACAATCAAGTTTTACGGTAGGACTCGATGTAATGCACTAAAACCATTGTGCTTAGGTATTTAATAGTACGGGGGTCATGGCAATAGCAACAAAAACTTGTAACTATTTCAAAAAAACTTGTGAAAAAGTAGGAACTTTCACCCCCAATATCTCCGTAACTAGAAGGTTCCCAGGTATGGTCTAGAACAAAAAAAGTATCGCAATGACGGGGAGAATAAGTGCCTTTCGCCTTTATTAAAGATACATTTACACCCAGTATACGTATCACTTTCGTACTCTAATAATTGGTATTCACCATACAGACGTGTTTATTTATACCTAATTGAAGCTTTGAGTTGTGTGAAAGTGACACGAATACACGATGATTGCAAGTTAATGAAAGAGCTTTCGCATGTTATTATCACTATATTCAAACAAATTAATCACACAGTACAAGATATACTCGTAATTAAATAAACCATATCTACAATCCACCTTTAAATTAAAGAAAACTTGTAATATACAATATGAAATATTAATAATCTTAAAAAAACAGGCACCACTAAATCTTTAAAAAAGTTTTTTATAAAAGCTTATAACATCAACATTCGTTAACATTCTTTACAAATCGAATAAGCCGTTTAGAAACTAATTTCTGATTAACGAAATAAAAGTTTTGTTTTCATGTGAATATAAAATATTTTGCCTGGCTTCACTAAATAGCTTTCAATGAGCCTCCTTTCAAAGTTTTAATAAAAGTATTGAAACTTCAAAATCAAAGAGTTTTTGTTGAAGTCAATGTAAATTGTAAAATTTGCACAATTTGTTTTTGAAAAAGTTCGACAAATCGTAACGTATTGTTGCATAAACCGAGGGGAAGGAATGGCTTACGTAACTGGTTTTATGTAATTTGTTTCGCTTTTTCCATGGTATACCTGTACAAATGTCAATTGTAAAAGTGGCACAATTTGTTTTTGAAAAAATTCGACAAGTCGTAACGTATTGTTGCATAAATCCAGGGGAAGGAATGGCTTACGTTACTTGTTTATGTAATCTGTTTCGCTTGTTCCAAGGTATACCTGTACAAATGTCCACTTAACTGGCAAAATAATATGAATACCTATACTAAAATTGCTTTATTTTTTAAACGAGGTCTAAAAACAGTTTTCAGCCTACCTCGTCTTCTTGTAGTTACAGTCAGTAATTTCTACCGCTAAGATAGAAACTACAGGCTGTAAGTTACTATTATAGTTTGTTACGCAGTGTTATGTACGTTTATTGACGGTCGACCACTTTTCAACCTTATTTCTCAGGGCAGAAGGGTGAAAAGTGGTCGACCATCAATGAACGCGGTAGTACATCGTGCGTAACACAAACATTTACCTTGGATTAGGTATAGACGCCAGCAGCCCAGCTCGTGAAACTATCCGAAACTGACAATATATATAGTATATTAATAAACTCGACAGATTGAAGTAGCTTGATCTGCTAGCGTCTGAACATGATTCTCTACCCTTGACAGGAAAGGCGTTTGAATGCGGTGATATAAAGACGATCACTTTGATCGTGTAGGTATTGTCCTTTCATGGAACAGCAATTTTTCAACGTTGCTCACTAGGGTATGTATAATTACGTAGTACTGAATCCTTGGTAAAAGTTTTGTTTCCGAATTTCGTTTCACCGTCTAGCACACAAATCCGATCTCAATTACAGGTTCATTTATATCATTCGTATTTGGATTGTATCAAAACAAACTATAAATTAAGCGTTCAGACACAGACAGCGCAACATTGATGGACGACCGCTCTTACAGCGACGCCCCGCCACGAGGTTATGGGTACCGGCTATGTTTAGATTGGCCACCTACAGTGAGCTTCTTAAGTTGTGAGGAGTAGAAGTGACTTGAGAAGAGATTATCCCCAAAAATATAAGACCGGTCTGTCAATTTTGCGAATTGTTTTGCTTTCCGTAGCAGCTGAGTTAAATTGTCTTATTAAATTTATCTAACAATCTCTGAAACATATTTACACATTCCTCAAAATCTAACTTTTTGGCATCGATATTCATTAAAGTAGATCATCAGAAACACAGGTTTATACTTTTATAGTCGTGTCTTTAAAAATAATCAAAAATATTATTGGATTACAATAACTATGATTTGAATTATCAATAACTTACGTCGGGATTTTTTTGCAAATGCACTATATTTCCCAAGCATTACACAGACAGACACGCAATGCAAACAACAGTGAACACCCAAAAAAATCAATCGTTTATTCTCTATTTCATAACTCGCTAGGAAGGGTCTCCCAAATTAATGAACAGGGACAGCGGTCGACCAATGGGATAAGAGCTACACTCCAAAACTTTCCTGCCTAATGATGGCTTAATGAAAATTGCTCCGACAAAATGGAACGATGACAGTTAATCACCATCGCTAGAAAATATCGGTTTAAACCGGTATAAACTGGTTTTAACCGCTTGCGTGTTGAGTGGAGTGGGTAGGAGTGGGGTGTGGTGATGAGCATTAGCTCGTGGGTGGTTCGTTTTTCTGAGGTATCATTTTGAAGTAATGATTACAAGTAATCCAATTAGAAAATTATAATTAAGAAATTATTAGATATACAAGTGCAATTGAATGGTAATTAAACGCATAAAATATTTTTAAATAAATTTATTTCTAGCACAGAAGAAAATAAACGTCACATCGTATGTCCGTCTTAAATCTAGTCGACACCATTTTCTTCTTCTACTCACTCGCACACATACTTCTTTTTCTTTCATCCGATGCGTTCCGTTCTAAGCTGCGTCCATACTTTGACATTATACAATATTTGTGTCTCACATAGGTATATACACGATCCCAGGGGAAGGAAGCATTTATTACATTCAGCTGCATTTTGTATCTCATAAATACTATAATGATGCACATCACTTCAAGCATCAAAAACTCCACAATGCCTTCAAGCTCAGAACTTCTAAGTAACATGCTAAGGGATTTCCCGAAACCTTCGGTTTAATGACAAAACCGAACTTTGTCTGAGTACATCCTACTATAGCCACGCCCCCCGGCTCCGGTCGACATTCTTGTTAACTTTCAAGTTGCGGCCCGATAGTTTGGAAACATCTTGAACTAATGAGCCAGTGGTTCTGTCTTTTATTATACGAATGGAGGATGAAACGTTTGTCCATCCTTTCGTCCCTGGTACAAGTTCACTATCTTTACTTACTAAAAGTTCTTCAAAGGATATTACACAATTCAGTGAAGTGAAAGAGACCAGTGATTCAGAACGTATTGGCCAAAAATTGGAACTCCTCAAAGACGAGGAGAACTATTTTTGGAATGAAGCGGGAAGCATCTTGTGTGTATAAACGGTAACATCAACATGAGTGTTATGCTAGATAATGTCAACATGTTTTTAGGTGCAGATTTTTTATTTTCAAAATACCTGTCCTTATTTACTTGCCATTAAAAGCGCAGCTACTGCCTGCATTTGCAGATATTTAGAACTACATTTTTCAAGTGTCAAATAATCTTTTTTATCAGGAATTTGCCTGGAGTCAGGAGTTGTACCCGGATGATAAGCTAACATTAGAATTAAACAATACTGGCGAAATGTAGCTGTATTAAGATACCTAACCTTTTGGGGATAACAAGCGTGTTGTTATATTTTACCATGATTTATTTATTAAAATGACACATTACACATAGGTACAAACAAAAACATTTACATACCAAAATTGTTTCTACCACATAATCAAAATATACATTTTTTCAACATTCAGACACTATCGACGTAATTTATTAACATGGCAACCGTCAAATGTCGGAAACAGACATACGGTGGTTAATTTTAATAGGCATAATTGGTGGTGTCCGCTTTCCGATGGTTTCCACCAGTTTGATCTGGTCGGGCCAAATTGAGCCAATGCAATTAATTTCACGCGTAATGGTACGTTTTATCTATACGATAGTGTAACGCTAGCATGTACCTGGGGCTACGTTCAAAAATGTGGTTTAACGTAATTATGGTTAGATATGATTATTGATTCAAGTTATAATGTGTTGTGGTTTTTTTTCTAATTATGTGTGTAAGTATTGAACGGAGACGGGCAGTGAGGAATTTAGGTTAAATTTGAAAGCTTGAGCATGATTGTTGCTGAAAAGTAAAGAATTTTAGACTAAAGTATAATAAGAAAGGAAGATTTCATGCTGGGAAGCATGAAATCTTCCTTTACTGACACCTATCAACGCTAAAATAAATCCCTGGACCATAAAAATAACAAATCGACGATTTTCAGTTCTTTTGTTTCTTCGATTTTCTTTTAAGGATTCTGCTCACTACACCGTACCAAACCATGACCGTGAGACCACTATGCCCACTAAAACGTATCAACAGCGTATCAAACCCGTTCTTGGTGACGGTAAGTTAGGCAATAAGTACATTTTGGTTTCCACAAAAGCATGATTCAAATGTAATACGTGACAAACACAATACAAAATATTACGCATGTAACAACAAACAACCCGAAATCACCACCTCCATAAATACAAAACTTAACACGAGTCGTGTTAACTTAAAACCTCTAATGAGCCACCTTTTTGTAGTTATTATAAAGCGATTTTCGTCACCGCTTATCAGATTAGTGGCTTGAGCCACTAAAGAGGTACACCAGCGCTTACTTCAGGCTAGGTCGGTAATGCGGTTTATGATATAGGATAATGTTAATTATGGTTTAATTTTTGCTCGGTTTTTCGGGTTAGTTTTGTGTGCA
This sequence comes from Xestia ashworthii, assembly GCA_950022955.1. NCBI lineage: Eukaryota > Metazoa > Arthropoda > Insecta > Lepidoptera > Noctuidae > Xestia > Xestia ashworthii. The sequence goes on along the minus strand of OX465558.1, from coordinate 21,704,275 downwards.
AGGATATTTGTAGTGGTTTGTGTTGACAGTGCGATGGGTATGATACCACAGATATTTCTTAATCTGGCCTAAGATTCTTTAATTAAATACTATTCAATCCGCTTTTTTTGTTTCACGAGACGCGTTTGCTTTTGAGTTTTATAATTTTAACAATGATGATTATTTTGTAAATTTTGACTAGGAAAATCGCTTTTACCGGTAAAAAAAAAACATGATTATATTTTAGAAACCATTTGATTTGGTTTTTCAGGTCTTAGCCCTTTAAAAGTCCAAGATGACAATTTAGTCGCAAATACATTGTGGCTGAGGCCGTATCGAGCCAACTACGAATATATTTCTACAATCTTAACAAATGGACACTTGATTGTCATATTGCGTTTGTCTGACGTAAAATAAAATTGCTGCACGTACCCATTACAAAAACCCACACTAAGCTGAAAGCTGTCTTCTTCACCAAGGTCTGTTGTCACCGTTTGTATTGAACATGTCCATGACGCTGACATGAAGCAAGGTCTGTCCGTGACACGCCCGGTGCCTGTCTACTGCCGCTCAGTTTGTTCCGATTAATGTTGCCATTCATCGCTTTATAGTTTAAATTATTAAGAACTAGCAGTTCGCTCGCGACTTTGCTCGCGAAAATTGTGATTGGTCGGCTAATTTGCATGATCTATACTAATATTATAAAGCAGAAGAGTTTGTTTGTTTGGTTGAACGCGCTAATCTCAGGAACTACTGGTTCAAATTTAAAAATTCTTTTTGTGTTGGATAGTCCATTTATCGAGGAAGGCTTTAGGCTATATAACATCATGCTACGACCATTAGGAGCGGAGCAGGAATGAAAAATGTTGCAAAAACGGGATTTTTTTTTTGTTCCTTTCGTTTTTCTCTCATAAGTGACGCAGACGAAGTTCGGTGGGTCAGCTAGTATCAATATAATTTATAGTTTATGTTACTCGGTGAAGATGTGGTTTTCTAATAGTATCTTTAACCATTAGAAAGTCATATTTACCTACTTTTCATCTTTACCGAGTAAACGAGTACTGTTTAAAATCGGTTTGTAGTTCTTGAGATAAATCGTAACAAACAAAAGATCTTTCCTCTTTATAAATTTAGTTTAAATCGTTTAGATTTATAAACTTAACAAAAGGAGTAGGTCCGTACAACTAACTTACCAATAAATTCTTCATTATAAAACGAATAAATAATCTTACCTAGGTTGTAACTTACAAATCGGGGGTTATCGAAGCTACAAGGGGTTTAATTTTTTAAAAAAGCTAATGATCGTTTTCAAGATTTGATTTGATCATTTTGAAAGATATTTGATTTGAATTATTCCGTGCAATAAAATGTTTGCGTACTACCAAAAGGGTTTTCGTTTGACACTTTAAAGTAAATTATTTTATGTGTTTTATTCTTATTAACTGAAAAAATCGACTACACACTGTACTAGAGGAAGAACACTCCATGCCAGGACATACTTAATTGACAGGGTATTAAAACATACTGGACCAATAATACAGTAGATGAGCGTAATACATTATTAAACAGCCAATAAATTAACCACTTTTCCAAACTTCAAACAGCTTTAAGAAGAACTAGCTCATAACTCTCATGCCAGTGCCTGTACTAACCCAGATAGTCTCAAGTGTAGTGTTTTAGCACGTAGTAAGTGCACGCCAGTGGCGCCCCCTCGCCGTAAACAAGCTGTATAACTTTCACATAAACTAAATAGAATCAAACTCCGGGAATTCGTCACACTCAAATTCAGGTGGCAAGTTGTAAGGTTGGGGCGAGTTGAAACTTTATTTTTGATCTATTTTCTTCTGTTATTGTGACTTATTTGAATTAATATGGTAAATGACAAAAAAAAAACTAATAAGTCCGTCAGATAGATATCCAAAAATATAGGACACATAGTTGTTTCTTTTATCACGTAAACAAAAATTGAAGACGATACAAGTGCGACAAAAACTCTTGTGACGTCAGATTTCGGTACATTTTTTACTGGAAAGTACCGACACACAAGCCAACTCGTGATCTTTGATGCATTTCATCTTTGTCATTTTTTATTAATTTGATAAAAACAGAAAACACGTATCCAATAATCTAACTGACGGACTAAACAGAATCTTATGTTATTTAGGTCCATGTTCACCAAAAAGATGACGAACTGATTATCTAAAAACAGCTGTTTAAGACACATTTTTGTTTGGGAACATGTCACAGTGACAGCTGTTTTTGGATAATCAGACTGTTATCTTTTCGGTGAACATGGACCTTAGTCCGTCGTCATCCCTATGAAGCCCTTTGTATTGTGTAAGAAACTAGAATCCCATCTAGCCTTTCTCATGAAACGAACTCATTTATGTAAACCTTAAAAATAGACTTCATGAACATATTGCCAGAACTTACCGCTATTAAATAACACAAACAATACGCCTATCATGACCAAAAGTTTAGGCAGATATGGTTTGATAACCCCCCAATAGCATGGCAAAATGAACGTGGAAATCGAACCAAGGAAAGTCATACTCAGTATTTGTTTATTTATGTAGTACAGCGTATGTAGTATACCATTAACACTGAATTAAATACCGAATCATTTTACTCGGTCTTCTCGTAGAACCACAAATATTCTAGCATTATCGTCTCCCATTCATCAGCAAATAAGTCCAAACCAATGTTGGTCTCTAAGAACGCGTTTAGAGGTATCGCTTGAGATCACTGAACCTATAAAACAGTTACTAGGTTCCCTCGACTTTCCTAAATATACACGTTCACGCCCTCGTCCATCTTCTGACTCACACCACACCACCGCCATCTTTGTCGGGAAGACACCTGCGCGACCTCCAATTATCAATGTAATTGGCTATTCAACTTGGCTCGATGGAGAGCACAGCATGCCTAATTAATGGAATCAACTGAACATTGAAATATTCGCTCCAACAGTTTTAAGCTACCTACAGTCAATTTAGAAACGAATTTACGTAAAACTTAAAGTGAAGGGTCCTTCGTAATGTTTTATTACATGGAGAGATAATAAAATAATTGCTGTATAATATGGAGAAGGCATCCATACAGAGATTATAAAATAATTGCTGTATAATATGGAGAGGGCATCCATACAGAGATTATAAAATAATTGCTGTATAATGTGGAGACGGCATCCATAGAGATATTATAAAATAATTGCTGTATAATATGGAGAGGGCATCCATACAGAGATTATAAAATAACTGCTGTATAATGTGGAGACGGCATCCATAGAGATATTACAAAATAATTGCTATATAATATGGAGAGGGGATCAATACAGACAGATTATAAAATGAAAGATTTTTTGTAGACTCCCAATAGGTTTGGTTGATAAAACATTTTATGGCACATAAAAATTTTGATGGTCGTAAAAACTGAGTGGTTTCGACCGTCACCTGAAAGTTTTAATTTAGTGGCTTTCAGAAATATTATAGATAAAGAATAAAAGATAAGCCTCCCATCGACAAAGAACTAAGCAATACGTTATTTCAGACGATAATATCATGTTACATATTTCACATGAATTGCAGTGCTATTCCTGTGGTGTGAACGGACCGGACTGCCTCGAGTTCGCGCGAACCTAAGACACGCGTCTCTGATTTTTCGGATTCATGTGCGTATTGTATAATTATCACTTGCTTCGGTAAAAGAAAACACCGCGAGGAAACCGGTTTCCTGAGAGATATTTTGTGACGGCATGTAAAGCTAAGTCAGAGGCCCATGGGCCTTTTTTTTTTAGGATGGGAAATCATCAAATGACTTCTCCCACTCTGGGCGGAGCGGGAGGGAATGTCAGACTCTTACTGACTAAAATCCATCCATGTTCCTTCCTCGCCCTTGTTCCGGGGCCGCGGTATCTCTTTCGAACAGTCCCGCAACCCCGGTCGAACAGTCCCGCAACCCCGGGGTATAAAAACCCTGACACCAGGTTATGCACTTACCACACGTTAGAGAAAAAGAATTCATACTAGCACATGTTCAAATAATTAATAATAATAATAATAATATTTTATTTATCCAAAAAACATACAGAGTTTGAAATACAGTTAATAGTTGGTTTACAAAAACATTGTATTGTTTAAGTTGCAAATTCTGTACAAGAATGATACTCTACCTCTTAAGCTAGGGTATACCTGTAATATAAGAGGTAGTTTACGGCCAATAATCAACAAAAACTTGTATTGCAAGTGGACTGTGTCATTCTACTGTATGATATAAAAGAGTAGAATTGTATGTTGTGTAAACACACAAACGTGTGTGTAGGTATGGGTGTATGAGTGTGTATAGGTGTGTGTGCGTGTGTGTGTGCGTGCGTGTGTGTGTGTATGTGTGCGTGTGTGTGTTATACAAGAAACTATGCAAATGAACGAACAATGAATGAACTATGAATTTGCTATGAAACACTTTGGTGTTCAACCAATTTTCAACACAAGCCACTAACAACTACAGCCAGCCAGCCAGCCAGCCTCTAACATTAAAAACACCCCAAAACCACCTCATTTTATGCAACCCCAATCAATTCTTACGCCTCTAAAAATAAAACACGAACAGCTACCAATCAAGGCGCTAATGTTGCATGAAACCTATCAATAATACAGCTACCCCTCATAAATCCACGTTAGAACGGAAACGTTATCCCTTGCAAGCAAACAATATGTTGTTATGATTGATTGGGGACGAGGAATTACGCAGAAAAGGTGCGAGGCAAGAGGCACCGAGAGTTTTTATGGAGAGAGAGTGTAGTTACGAAATTAGATTTGTGCAGCTTGGCTAAATTGTTGGAGGGAAAGAATGATTATGGAATGTTGCGGTGAGTTTTGCTATGGGTCAGGATTTCTTGGCTTATTCTGGAGATTATTACAAATGGAACAATTGTACGAGTAATACCAGGCTATTATTATCCCGGGCAAATCCTGTTATCATATACAGAGAAGGCTTACTCATTTATTTCTATCTATACATGGCATAAAACAAAGTCACTACACACTGAATTTACATGCAGTTTTTGTCATTTAGAGAGTTTTATTCCGGAAAGTGGAATATAATTTTAATTCTCGAACAAATGCCGCATTCAATCACTACTGAGAAACAATAACAACTGCCGATAAACTGTGTTGCAGTTTGGAAGACTTTTTATATGTTATTTTTATACAGATGGTTATGACTGAGATTCTACTACAATTTCGTTTTAAGATTTCTTATTAAACAGACTACTGTGCTATCCGCTCTTATTACTTGCATAACCTAAAACATGTTCAATATTAAATCCAAAACTCAAGATCAAATACTTCAATAGTCCCTCGTCTAAGACTCGAGATTCACAAACTTCGGAATTCCTAGAATGTTTAGGTTCAATAAGTTATTGACTGAGTGTCCAGACTCCAAGCATTTATCAATAAGCCTTCATCTCTTGACCTTAATTTTAGTGCCCTCGTGACCATTTTAGGGATTATTTTATCTAAATACTATATCTACTAACGCCAAACAATACAACGCCTAGTTAAGTTTTATCTAAAGTAAGCAGTTAATCACACACATTTGCTCAAAGTTTACGCATCACATTTAAGTGTCACATCAATTTAGTAAAAACCGGTAGTAATATGACAACATTCAACAAAATTGTTACGTATTTAGTAAGAGATTAACGTAAAAGTACTTTATATTTAAAATGAAAAACCAAAAACCATCCTTTTTCCTGCCATACTTGTTCAAGACGCACTAGATGTCGATGTACTCGTACATACAAATTTCATACATTTACCCTATAACTTTTTATTGTATAACCATTTATTTATATATTATTATGTTTAAAGTTTGAAACTGTTTTCTGTCTGTCACTTACCCCCTCAAGGTTCATTGGAAGACCAGCGTCAGACAGCATCACCTGTCTGGCATGAATGCTGAAATGGACCATTTTGGCGCAGCCGTGAGGCACACAGTACATACTATGTATTTTTGTCCTTTTTTGTATCTTTTTAATATTATTGTGTGTGTGCTTAATGTACTGACGTCAAATATTTTTTTTTCTTTCTTTCTTTTTCTTTTATAGAAAATGTAACAGTTTCGTGTACATATTGAGATGGATGAACTGTATAAAGGATGATATGGCAAGAAAGCAGGTGTTTGTTGAGATGACGAGTAACAGAGACGTATGTAAGAAGAATACAAGCTGCGCCGACCTTGAATAAGTAGGAGCATGTCGGGGGAATGATGATGGTCCTCTAAACTATCTATAAACAACAAAATAAACAGGAAGTGTTTAATTACAAATTTAGCTTAAAACCACAATTACATTATTAAGCAATATAATTAAGTATGTACCTACACGTGTCTAGAAACTCAGACCAAACATGACATAATTCACCATACACATACTTACAAACACCACAAAGTCAGAACAGTGTGACCGCCTTACATAACTAACCACAAACCAATACATATAGATACATATTTACACATACATAATATGTACATTTGTACATATAATAACCAATCAATTCCCAGTACAAATTGGCGGCCATTGAGCGTATAATTAGTTTATTTATCGCGGCGTTAAGGACCTCAGCCATAGTGCAGCATTAGTGCTTAATGAGGAGCATTGCGGCTTCCGGATCGCTGGGACGGCACCGGTCCGGCACGGGGACGGGACGGTTACAACACGGCTTCAGGGTTAAAGTACCTTTATACGTCTTGACTAGCGGAAGTCAAGCGGTTTCACTCGCGTAGTTCCTGTTCAAGTGGGATTACGGGGATAAAATATAGCCTATGTTACTCTCTCACAATATAGCTATCCATTGCTTAAAGATTTTTTCAAATCGGTCCAGTAGTATTTAAGTTTAAACGTAAGCCGAACACTATTATTGCTCATACAAGCACTTGAAATGTTTTGCAAAAAGAAGTGGGATTATTTTGGTACTTGAAACCGATGTGCACATATTAGACGGTATTTGAGTATTAACAATGGATTGTACGCTTAAATTGTACATATTTTGGATGTAAATTTTATTTTATGGATTTTGCTTTGTGTTTTATGAAGTGTATAAGTCGTAGTCTAATAGTAGTGAATAATTTTGTAAACACAACGAAAGGTAACATAAAAAACAAAAGCCAGACTCTTAATAGCTTTTAGAATAAATTAATGGCTACTTATTACCAGCAAAAAAACGTTTTTTAATGTTTTTTTCGCTCTTGCAATGCTGTCAATGCAAAATCTAAGCTAATATTATAAAGCGGAAATATTTGTTTGTTACGTTTAAACTCAAGAACTGCTTAACCGATTTAAAAAAAACACCTTTAGAATGCTACATTTTTGCCGAATAACATAACTTTTTTTTGGCTATAAATTATATTGATCTTTGCAGACGAAGTCGCGGTATTATACAAAGGACAAATATATTCTAACATTTCATTCTAATTCCACCTTTTCTAATTTTATTCGAAAATTTAATAAAACCTAATGAAAAACAAATTCCCCTCTAATCCCTTTTGTAATAATTTATTCGTGGAGCAGGTAGGGACCGAATATCTAATACTTTTGACCTGTGTTTAAGAATCTCAGCTAACTTAATCCTTAGAGACATATGAATATGTTTCCAAATTAATTCGGGGATTATGTGCGAGAGATTTATTCTGAGGGTCATTTCTAGTCTCTTAAGTCTGAAGGTATGAAGGTGGTATATATGTGAGGGGTTATTGGTTTGTGAAATGTTAGCGAAGGTGTTCTTAAATCAATGTAGAAATATGGATCGACATTATTTGAGTTGGGTAGATACAAAACGTAATACATTAGATAAAAGCTAGGAGATTCTAAATATATTATACGAGATGAAAGATAAATCACAATCATAAATCTTTATTTATTTCGACATCAGAAATTAGAGGCGCAATCTTAAATAGAGAAAGATGTCTGAAGTAGGAAAATCCGGATATATTTTCGGGATAAAAATCTGCAATCATTGATAACTTGCGAACATTAACTTACGCCTATTTCGCGCTTCAGAACTACAGAATGCCAGCTGCAACGATCGTAGACACACTGCTTTGACTACGTCCACGTTTCTGATATTAATTTTCTAAAAATAAAAGAAAAAAAAAATCCACTTGAAAAAATAAAACCTTACACTTCATTCATAAACCATCCTAATCTTTTTCCCCCACATATCAAATCTAGTGCGTATGTCCGCAGCCTTATTATCAAGTCCAGTGTGAAATTATCTCAATTTACGTGGTCATTAGCAGCGTCGCACGGGAGAGATATCCGGCTGGGCGCTTATAAATCTGAATTTAATGACCGTTCCCCACCGGCACTAATATTCCGAACAATGTTTAGGGACGGACGACCGCGACTGTACGTGGAACTGTGCATTGTTTCCAACTCTTAGTCCGTGCCCTTTAGTTTTGTACCTGTTTGTTTGACTAAAGATGGCTAATTGTTGTTTTGGTGTTGTTGCACGGAAGTATGGGTTGGTTGTGTTTCAGTACATGATTGTGTCGTATTGACCTGCCGCAATATAGCCCGTATGGTTTGCCTGTAAGTCTTTCAACCAATCTTATCAATTCAATATAATTCTTTGCTGTTTAATGGTCTTTTTAATAACTTACTAACAGGTATCGGTAGATAGCTATCTCTGTCTGTTTGACATTTAGCTTACGGACGGTTAGAAACAAAACGTCACAGAAAAATGACGTAAAAAAAGCGACGTAAATATTTGACGCGGGAAGGATTTTCAAGCTGATTTTGTTCATAGCAGCACCGATAGCTACGAAACGTAGTCATTTTAACTGACAGTTAAACGTAAGTTAGTAAGTAATAGAAAAGGGCTTAAGGTCAGCACCAGGCTGCATTTTGTATTACCCAGTAACTGGATGGTGGAGGTCAGACAAGCAGGTGTTCCATGACCTGGCAGTCTTTAAAAAGACTCCAGCAAGGAAAACCTTTTCAGGTGGAGATTCATTAATGATTCTGCACTAGAGTGTAAATGTGGTGCTGTTTCACAAACAATGGGGCACTTAATATCGTATCCTCCATGTCCTGTTGTTTGTTCACTACAGGAACTGATGGATGCAACCGTAAACGCCAAACTAGTAGCTCAGTTCTGGGCCGACATAATTTAGATTGCCATCGACACCTAAAGAAAAATATAGCTCGGAACTGACCAATAATAGTATAGTGTATAATATATCTGTCACCGTAAAATTGTCAAACACGTTATATTGTAATCTCTCTAGCGATATTGTAAACTCTCGAAATATTGTCAAACGAACATACTGCTTACAATAAAACGCATTATTTTTCGTGAAATGCATGCGATGGTAGTCAACTCACGCGGTGTGGAGGGAAGGAGGGGTCCCCCTTGCCCAGTGGTACCACTCTCATGAAAAGATAATGTACCATTCCTGAGAAATACCGATTAATATAACCTAACCTTAAAACACTTTACATTCCCCTAAAAAGCGTTGTCGGAGCCCCGTATTTCCGAGTGCAGGGTTTAAAGGAACCTAACTAACCTAACGGGGGGGGTGCCCCAAGTCCCGATTATGGGGGCAGAGATACTTCCGTATGTTCAGTTGACAATATTTCGAGAGTTTACAATATCGCTAGAGAGAAACACGTTATATTGTAATATAACGTGTTTGACAATATTACGGTGACATATCTATTTAATAAATATGTAAACAATGTCCTACACCTACCAGTAGTCAGGTAGCTGTAAGTAATGTCAACAGTCGGTCACCACGAATGGCAGGAAGTTGGAAGGGAAAAGCGTTTCCTGGACTGAGGCTTGGTGGTGCTGGGGAGCCTGTGATACAGTCCTCTTTATTATACAGAGAGCAATTAGAAATGTTCGCTACGATGCCTGCCTGCCATCAGTTGTGTATGTATTTCCTTAAGGGGCCGGCGGAGCATGCGTCGTTCATACAAACGTAATACCAAAATAATTCGTAAACCAAACATATTCTTAAAGAAGTGTGTATTTATTTCGATTGGATTACATAATATCTAGGTTCCCAAATACATATTATGTATGGACATTGATTTGAACAAGAGTTATGAGAAAAATAAGTTTTCTATAGACATTTTAAATTCCTCATATCTCGTCTAAATAACATTGTCCTTTCAAAATATATATTTGGGAACCTAGATATTATGTAACCCAATCGATATAAATACACACTACCTTAAGAATATGTATGATTTACAAATGATTTTGGTATTACGTTTGTATGAAAAACGCATGCTCCGCAGGCCTCTTAATAAAAATAAATAAAAAGGCTTTTTATTTCCGACATTGCTCCATTAAAGTATTATATGTTAGTAAAACGCCTTTAAAAACAATGTTACATAAAAAAAAAACATTTATACATTTAAAATATAAAAAAATATATTAAAAATCCTAAGCTAAGAGTATATTCTATAACATACGAGTACATTCAATAATATCGATCTAGCGCATTTCTGCGCTATCCTACATTTGTGCGTTACACGTTACTGAAACAATTTAGTATCTCGTATTCCTAACTACATATTCAGCACCTATTAAAGAATGTTATCGTTTAATTTTGTCTCATAAAGCGGTTTTAACTGGAAAAAAAGCTCAATATTATTCGAACAGTAGGATTCCAATCCGAATTAAATGACTGAGTTTTTAAAACTGCGTTTAGTTTAGCAAGATGTTGGCCCGTAAGTCTTGGAACTAGTCTTATCAAAGATATCGTATTACCCATTAACTGGGGTGTGGTAAGACAGGCCGGTTCCACGTAAAATAGGTACGGTTGGTCACGGTTGAACCCGCGATCACGGCGCTTGCAACAGCGTCGAAATATCGGGAGCTCAATACAAACAATAATCACGGAAGATATCCCATAAGTGACATTTTAGGTTTAAAATACTGGTATTTTTCTGCATCCAGTAAAAAAGGAAGTAGATTGCTATAGTTGAGAAGAGGCTAGAAAGATGATTATAATGGTTAGTTAAGTCTTGATTAAACATGAACCAACTTAAAAAAAAAACACAGAATCTGAGGAGGAGGTTTCTAAAGTCTTTAGGGTCTTCCACTGGTATTTTAGGTGAATAGGTCCATACTGCCTTAGGCAGTGGACGGTAGCTGCCATGTACACCAGGGCACCAGGACATTAACACACAGCGCCATCTAGTGCCACACTAAGCAAGGCTTGTGTCGTGGACACCAGATAGTTGATATACTACATTTACACTTTTTTGTTTGTAAATACATACTTATTATACATATAAACAATATATACATAAAAAATTATACATAAAACATAATAAAATCCGTGACTCGGAAACAAATGTCCATGGTCATCACACAAACATTTGCTCCTACCGGGATTCGAACCCAGGACCCTAAGGGCGTAAGGCAGCTTCACTATTACTACGCCATTCGGGTCGTCGAGATTATATGAATAGGATCAGAATAAAATATATTGTTTCGGATTTTTTAAACAAACATTGTTTAGTATTGTTAAATACGAACTAGGTATGGCAAGACAACTGCACAATATGACTCTCCCATGATATTAGCTTGATGTATTTTTTTTGCTTTTTTGTAGTTACTGCTTGTTTCGCATGAAACAGCACGCGTGATTGTGTTTTTTTTTTTTGTGCTCGTTGTTTTTTTTTGTATTAGGATCATGTGGGTGTCAGGTTGAATGTTGTTTAGCTATAATAAAATATCTGGATTCACCATGCAGTTTTAGTTTTGTATTTTAGGTACAGATTTAAGAATCTGTTAAACGAGATAAAAGCTTCAAATTGCTATGTTTCCTTGAAACGTTAAGTAACCTCGGATTGCTTATATTTTAACGAGAGATTCATTGAATATTATTGAAAATAGAAAATTTGGTCTGGTTACAGTTCCAAACCACTGCATCACTTTAATCTGGAAAAACATAATGTAGCCACCCTTTAAAAATCAAAATTGTGAATAACCACCACCTATATAGGCCCTGTTAATCAAAAAATTGTGGAATATACTCGGAATATACATCGTCGCCCAATCAGCAGCAAATGATTGTCTAGAATTGGGTCTAGAATGATTTACTGAATTCAAGTTGGCACGTTGATGTCTTTTACAGTAAGTTAGGCAGTAATAATATCCTATTCGATTTTCACACTGAGAGCAAAGCCGATATCGAAAGTTATTCGTACTACAATGAGTTACAATGTGGAGCGGTGGAGTAAGCGTGTGTAGCATGTTCTTGTGTTCCAGGGGGCGAAGGGAGGCGGCGCGCATAGGCGGACACAGGTAGCGTTTGTTGTGCGTGCCCTAGGCTGTACTGTTGTCACTGTCTGTCAAATAGCGCGCGCAGTGAGCGAATGTCCACGTCTAACCTTGCCGAGTACGCCTTGGCCACCAACCGAGGGCAGACTTGCTGCGGACACCGAACTTTGATGGATATTTCAGTAAATTATCCGTCAAATTCCGGTTTTCCGTAGTACGGTATGCTCTCTAGTTTGCTCGGTTTGACCGCATTTTAATCCGTAAATTCGTAACTTTATGATTCCGACCTGTAATATTCCAAAAATGAAATTTTCTCGAAAATGGTTTTTAGTAAAACCTTTTTCGCTCAGATAATTGGTTTCTTGTCAAGGCAAACTCGACTGTTAACTAAAAGATTAGACGTGGAACGCAAACCCTCACTCTGCACCATTAGTTATCGTCGTGCTGTAAAAACTATTTTATTTTTTCTGTTTTCGTATTCATTTCGATGCGTAATTAGTGTGGATTTATGTTATTATGTCATTAATTTTTATCACAAAAGTTCTATTATATTGAACGCCGATTTCTGTAAAGAGCCTTTTGACGCCCAAAATTGATGCCGCTCGTTCAAAAAAAAAAGATGAAACAATTGGGTGCCGCGAACTTCTATGCTCACACAGAAGTCTTAAAGTAACAAAGCCCCAGAGGGTTCCGTAGCCCCTAATCGATGTGTGACCTCTAATAATCTACGGGACCCTCGTCGATTCACCATTGCAACGTTTTAGTGTAATGTGCTAATTTTTGTGTTGACCTGAATTTGAATTTTTTTCGTTGTATTTCATTAACTAAAACTGTGTGTTATGTGTTATCATAGAGCTGTTGTTGTTCCATCACATGTGATAGGGTATGGTGATATGTGATGACGTCACATGTGAGATGGTGATGCAGGTGATGGGAGCGGGCGCGTGTAGTGGCGGCTCACTCGTCACGCTGTGATAGGGCGCTGATTTCGAAGGAAATATGGAAAACCTTTACTATGTGCATCCAGAAATTAATTTAATATACGATTACTTTTTTTAAATAACATCACAAGTGGTTTAGTAAGAAATTACAAATCAATCTAATTTCAATTACAGACGACGACAAAAATGTCTTCAACAATTCTATTTTCATTTTCAATCACATATCCTTAGTTTTTGTTTCTTTTCTTCAAATTCAATTACTTGTTTATCATAATTTTGTGTCTCATACATTCATGGCCAGTACCGAATTCATCTTATCCATTTCAATAATTTCAGACTATTTTTTTAATTATTTTTTTGAAAATTTAAATAAAATATGTCTGAGAAGAAGTGTAGTATTCAGTTTTCGAAATAGATGGTACATGTAATGTTTTTTTTTTAATAAATTTCTCGATGCACCTCAAAATTGTAAACTCTCTCTAGGCTGTCTCTTCCTTGACTTAACATTGACAACAGTAGCAACTTAGTGCGCGCGCACACAGCGCTACAAACAACTCGTAAATGCACATACATTCATTACTTATTCTAATTTAAAATACTTCTAAAAACAATAAAGCTGCGAACAATTAAATCTTTTTAAAATTCTTTAAAAAAATCTTCTGTCTGATGACATTCGAAGTATGCGCATTTACGTCCCATACTCATTGATTTAAAATGCATTGTTATCAAATCGAAAAACAACTTATTCATACTTGAATTATGCAAAAAACAACCAAAATTAATAAGCTGTTTTTCCACACAAAATTAATAGGTACCGTGGTGCTAGCGGGAAACTGTCGCGCGACTGCGGTGCCACTAAGGTCGCGTCCTAACCAAAGCGATCGTCACGTTCTTTTTTTCGGCGAACTCGACCGCGTCATCGTAGGGCAACTTCCAGTTTTCCGAACAAATGAATGACATACTACTATGGAGATCGCGAATTCCCGCGACCAATCGCTTTGATTAAGACGCGGGGGAAATGTGGCGTTGTGTACGCGCGCCACTGTCCGAATGTAACGCGCTTCAGCGCCCTGTCGATGAGGCCTGCACTCGCCCGGTCGCTACTTGAGAACCAGGTCCATTGGCACCGAAGTCCAGTTTAAGCCCGCCGCTCCACGCACCACCGCTAGGCTTACTGTGGTGTGTCTCTTTGTTTGACTGCGTTCTGTTGCTATTTACAATTTTTATAAAGTTCTTAAGTCTAATCTGAAACAGAGTTTGAGCATCGAGCGTCGTAGCAAAGCGTAGGCCTGTCGTAGCAGCGCCTACGCCGTAGCACCTCGTAGGCCGTCGTAGCAAAGCAAAATGTTTGAATCATTCAATCATGTTTGTATTTAAAGTGTTATTGTGCTGCGTAGTGTTTTCGAAAACTGATGATTGTTTGATATGAACTGTAAAATGAGTAAAAAAACATGCTAATGACTTTCAACGCTCAAAACTAAAACACTACTTACTAAAACTGCCACAAAAACTAGCAACAGAACGCCATTTTCCTGTTCAAAGTTAAGGTTCTTACAGTGTGTTTCTCCGCACAGATCGGAAGCTGTTCGTGGGCATGCTCAGCAAACAGCAGACTGAGGAGGATGTCCGCCAACTCTTCACACCATTCGGCACAATAGAAGAGTGTTCCATACTTCGCGGACCCGACGGTGCGAGCAAAGGTCAGTTGTACATGTTGAGATGCCAATTTCAGACTTATTCTTCGAGGAATTAAGTGGATTACAGCTTAAAAGAGAGTTATTTCTAAAAATAATTTAATGATTTAGAAGAATCATTAAT
Source organism: Xestia ashworthii (assembly GCA_950022955.1). Taxonomy (NCBI): domain Eukaryota; kingdom Metazoa; phylum Arthropoda; class Insecta; order Lepidoptera; family Noctuidae; genus Xestia; species Xestia ashworthii. Next base: position 21,689,238 of record OX465558.1, on the reverse strand, counting down.
CTAGCCATTTTCAGCCTTATTAACAGAGAAACTTGTATGTATGTATTTTCTAGTAAGGAAGCTTAAAAATTGAACGCTTAAAACTCTGTTATAAATGTAGATTTGCTATTTACAGTCTGTATTTATAGGCAATTCATGTTTTAAAAGCATTTTTAGTTAAATTCTGAACCACTTTACAACTCACTTCATAAAACTTCTATTCAAATTCGAATGAAATATCTTACAAAGCTTAACTAACAACTGAAAAAGTATTTTCATTCTAATTTTAGCTTTCCCAATCGATCCACAATTTCTGAACACACACAAAAAAGGTTTTCATAACGAAAACAAACACAGGGCTAGCTAAGAATACCTCGCCACTATTAACTCTGCCTCTCTTAGGCAACCGATATACGTATTCACTATCATCATAACAAATGCGGGTAGTCAATGAATTATTTACGTGCTACCTACCCTCATGCCAAGGTTTAGTGAACCACCCATATAAATAGCCAGTGGAACTGCTAAGTAGGGGACTCGGAAAACTTTACTTGTCGTTGTTAGTGGTGTATCTTTTTGATGAATTACTTTTTCTACCTTTTTTTCTGTGTCTCTCATTTATTATTTGTTTACGATTGAATTAAATAGTATGTTTTGGTGTAGTTTGTTGGGTAACCCCGAGAACATAACAGTATACAACATGTATTTTATTGTCTTCGTTTACAGCTAAAACAAGTTGTTAAGACTACGTCTACACATGATTGTAATGAAACATGTTTACATGATTGTATTGAAACAGAACATGTTTTTGATAAGTTAAGTCTTTTACGAGGCTTGTTGAAAACAAGCGTCACAACTTGTATACGGGTGTCAACGGGGACTTAAAATAGATAGGTATGTTCTCTTAGTCACTGTACAAATTGTATAGGAATGACCTGATTTTTTTTTGGGTTTTTGAATAGAACGTATAAGTTAAAGTATTGTCAACAAAGGTCGTTAAGTAAACACTTTAAAGCATCTACACGAAAATGTAATCCCCCGAATCAACAAACCCAAAAGCAATATACACCAAATTATTTATCGTAAACATTGAAATCGTAGTATTACTGTACCGCCTATACGTCCCGTTGTACGTCATATTGAGACGGGCGACAGACCGGCTTCATGTAACTCCGATTTAATTTCGTCCCGACCAACAAAATTGCCGGATTTTAATTGAGTTTCAACAGTAAACTATAGTACGACGCAGCGGTTTGTTAGTCACCTAAACAGCGCCGTCTTTATATACACATTAAGGCTTTTTACTTCCGAAGAACGTTATTATTGAACGATAAAGTTATTAACTACAGAGTACAGATGTACGGAATAGCGCTGCAAATTGTTAATTCGAGTTAATAACGAACGCCTCAGAGAAGCGATAAAGTAATTTTTTACGAGCATCGTCCGAACATTATCGTTAATGTTTTGCCGTTATAAATTAAGTGGTGTTTCGACCTCAATCTTAGGAGATTACTGAGTTTAGGAGTAATGGAATAGTCGACGATCGGCAGGTTTTTAACTTTAAGTGCCTGTAATTTTTCTTTTGAAGAGGGGACTTAGTTTACATTATACTTTTCAAAATGAATACATATTATTGTTTCTACAAATATCTGTGTTTGACCAACTACTTCTGATGATTTAGTACTACTACTAATGATTTGGAAAAAGATACCGTTCCTTTTTTTTTGTCAGCTGTGTTTTGGATTTTGTAAAGAATGATATGAAAGATAAAGGAGTAAATGATAGCATAACGGTTGACAGAGGAGAATGGAAGAAGAAAACGTGTTGCGCCGACCTCAAGTAACTTGGGACAAGGGCAAGAAGATGATGAGGAATCAGCTGTTCCGAACAACAGTTTAAAACAGAAAACCAGTTTTTTTTTCCTCATGAAATCAATTGGAATCTTTGGTGAAAGTTCGTTTTACGTAACCTAATATCTTCAATATACCTCACGAACAATAATCATCTTCTATTTAATAACACTTTGAGATTTGAGATAAGAGACTTTGTACGCTATCTTGATTTAAACCAGTACCGTCTTTGCCCATACCTTCAAGAACCAAAAATAATATAAACTTGAGGATATTCATGATGGAGTTACATAAAGGCATCGCACAAATGCGTGAAGCTATAATGCTATTCTATTAATGAATCAAGATACCATTGCGACGCGGAGAGCGATAAAAATGTAATTTATTAAACCTCTCTTCTTGTTCGCACTTCCGTATATTTAGGAGCATGATTGAGGTATGAACTTGTTATGTATATCGTATGATGTTTATTAAAAATATGAACGGGAAATAGTGAAGTTTCTAATGTTCTCTTCAGGATTTTGCGAGAGAAATTGGACTGTAATCTATAACTCAGGGCCTTTGTGGGGTCCACCCCACAATGGCGATGTGGATTTTAGTCTTTGGGACCTAAAGTATTTTTTTTTAACTTTGACCCCGTAGTACACAGAAGGATACATTTAAATACATGTTTACTCACAACCCACAGCTTATCTGCTAACCTTTAGCTTCCACACGAGCCTATTTTTCACAGAAATATCTAATTAACACAATATAATAATATCTAAAACATTAATAGAACCACAACGTGAAAAGGTTCTCTAACATAACATTAAATAAAATAAATACAATTTGGAACTCATACCAGCTAGTGACCATTATAATCAGACACATATTAAAGGATCATTTGACAGAAAAAATCATAGGTAACCTTGTCTTTGCTATCGAGTAGTCGGATAAAAAGTACTTCAGTTTTGTAAATGGAAATGTAACTTATTTTCAATGTATTTAAAATCTTGATTTATATTGCTAACTCGTATTTGATTTGAGTATCTATCATAAACACACATGCTCAAGTTTAGGGTATTTATCAATCGAATAGATGAAATAAGTGTAATTCACAAATATTGATCTCCTTTCAGTGATTTAAGGCCAAAATCATTTTTTTATGAACGTCTTTTTTGCACAACTATCAAACTCCAATTGCAAGACCAAGGTCTAAAATATAAAAACAAAAGTACAGTACAGTACATAGTACGAGTAAATAAAGTTCCAAATATGTCAACCTATTCTGGGCACTTTATATACAAGTCTTAGTACGTATATATAGGCATAATTATGTAGATATAGGCTGTCTGTCTGCAGACTATAAAGAGCCTACATCCTTGGCTAATTACGAGACTTAATTACTTGGCTTCGTTTTTGTAAACAGTAATTAAGTGAAGTACGGCAGCGGGAAATCTCGCTCTTGTATTCTATGGTGTTATATGTTGTAAAAGTAGAAAAAAGAGTGGTTTTATAAAATATTATGTAAACGTTTTTAAAAATTAATAATGGCCAATTAATTTTTGTCGTCGGTTATAACAAAAATACAGCGGTTTCACACATTTTTCCCATATAGATATTGCACTTTTCTATGAATCAGCAGATTATTTTTAATCATGTGCCAAAAAATTATGCGCACATTGACTGGGACAGTTAAAACTAGATATTATTTTAGACATAACATTTCACGAATGATTCACTTTTAAAAACAATAATCTTACTGACAATGTACAAGCCTGAATGCCAATGTTGTCTGTTTCAGGCCTAACAATTCATGACTATGCCAGTGTGTAAAAGTAAAAAAATATCTGGCTATAAGAAAATTAAGACATCGAAATGAGAGATTCAGACCAAAACACCGAGATGGCAAATGAAGGCCACTCGAAGTACGAAACAGGCTCATCTGTATCAAAGAAAACAAAACTTAATATTAACTGCCTCAACTTTTTAACTCTCATTCCTCATTCACCGCACCAAAGAAACAATCTGTGCCTAATAAGGCCTTGCTCTCTCAACCTCGTTTATGAAATTTCCCGTCCCTTAAGTGACATAAAGCGTTTGCACGACTAAAAATCTAATTTCGCGAACAAAAAACTCAATTTTCGTGTTCACCAGTTAAATAGGGAATCAAATGATTCTAGGTGAAGCTACAAAATTTATTAACGGTCAATAAATGTCATTTTAATTTGCAATTGGTGGCGTTATCTTCGCAGCTCACGTCAGGCGGTGTCGAGGGCCGTATTACGTGGAGCCGTTATCGATAGCCGATGTCGAATAGCGTTAGCGACCGCTTACGATCGCGTATTGGGACGCTAGAGAATTTTTAGTAGACGATTTTATGTTACTTTTTGAAGACGTTTGTGTTAAAGTTTTGTAGCCGTAAGCAGTTTTCGTGTGCTATATTTTTTAAGGGTTTCTTTGATTTCTTGAAGCTAGCAAGAGTAGTTAAATGGTATCTGCAAAAGTTGAAATGTATGTTAACTCTCATGTCAAAATATACAATCCAATGCTATCTCAGGATAAAATAATACTTAGATTAAAATAGAATTTCTCATTATTCGAGTATCCATGACTCAAAAACTGTTAGTTAAACTTACGACTATGTTAGCAAGTAGGTACTGATAAAAACAAACAACACAACAAATAACGGTGGACCACTGCACTGCACTGCACTTAGCAACCAGTTTCCAAGAAATGATCCAAGACCTCTTTGTCAATCTATCGGATATGTCCTCGTATGCATTCATGCGTTCTCAAATCCACAAATACTTTTATTGCTATTGATAAATGATAAATGATATTTATTCAGCAAGTAGGTTTTCTCAAACACTTTTACACGTCAAAATTTTTTAAACTATATGAGAAAACAGAAACTGAGAAGTAACAGTCGAAACAAACTCAGTGGTCTCTTGAATTCCAGACAATCTTGCTTAATTCACATGTGGACTATGCAAATTAGTGTCTGAGGAGGTCATTTGAAGAAATAACCACACAGATTTAAGTGGACATATCCAGTCAGTGCAAGCATTTGTCTGTTATCGTATAGCTCGACTTATAACTCAAGTGCTCGACTTATACCTCAAGTGCTCCACTTATACCTCAAGAGCTCGACTTATAACTCAAGAATCTAAGCTAAATAAATAAGTATCTCTTTTCAAACTCTTTATTGAAAAGAGAAACACAATTATTTATCTTAAAAACATCACCCTACCAATCACTTCGCAACAATCAAAAACCACAAAATTCCTTACCCATCTCAATCCAATACGTTCGGTCAGCTACCTCCGAACTGAATCGAATATTCGTCATAACTTCGGACGATCTTGTTACTTTCCATCGTTTAGCCTTGCCCGTAATAAGGTCGCCGGGTCACGGGAATTCCGTCGTAAACCCGGGAACAACCCGACTCTTTACTGTCCCGGTAATGACTGACTCGTAAAATATCACCAATTTACTTCACACTTAGATACACCGGAGGTATACCGGGATTTTTATTTTGGACGTTAAAGTGAACTAAAATGTGTAGTGTGAAAGTGCTGAGATTAGACGACCCACTGACCCTGAGATTTTTGTCTGTGATTGTTGCCAGAATTTTGGGTAAGTTTACGAAGTTAAGAAAGGTAACAATTTGTGATTTAGGTGACGTTGCTGTCTTATAAAAGTGAATAAGAATGCTTTATAATGTTATCCGTATTTTTTGGCGTCATCATAACTCAACTTTTTTTAAATCTACTGTTCTTTAAAATTTGACACCCATTTTGACACACATTCAGCAACAATGTGTTAGTAAAAATAGAGCTTTATACATTAAAAAGTAATGTAAAATTGTAACAAAATGGACTCGTACCTAGTTTTTGGCTGGTCTAGTAAAACCACGTAAAACTTGCTGCCGCGGTTGTCACTGTAATGGATAAGTCGACAATTTCATTACAACCCGTCGCAACTTTAGTGTGACGTGAGTTTCGAGTTGTGAGCGGGTGAATGTTGAATTGAATAATATTAGAATTAAGCATTATAAATAAAATATATAATATGGTAGTGGAGTCCAGATAGGCTCCATGTAAAACTGGTATTTATCTGCATCCGATTAGGTTGAAAACCGATCACAACATAGTTTGGAAAAGGTTTGGCAGATGATTATGACTGTGCATATCTCTAACTTATCCTAAATTCTTAGTTTTATGTTCAAAGTTCCAAAAGTAGTCTTTTTTTTCTAAAATTATTGAATATAAGATCGAACATTAATCATAATCTCGGAGGAGTAAAGCGTTTTCACTTAAAAGATTTTGATAAATTTTAGAATCAGCCCCACTAAATGCTTCATATATTTAATTCATATTATTTAATGTTCTTAAACTAATTTAATAATATTTTTTAAACGTAAAAATCTTAATAATAACTCACTAAAATTATTCAAACAGCAGTGTTTAGAGAATGATGTTAAAAATAACAAGTGACTGCGAGCCATTTTTCATTTCATACTCGCAAAGAGCTCATATGTTACTCATTTTGTATTCCTACATGATGTAATGTAATAGACCTCTATTCTGTGGAGCGTGCATGTTTATAAAACTGCATGCCTTTCTACGAACTCGTCTAGCTTGAAACTTTTAGGGAGATTGTTGACAGCAATTTGAGTAAATATGATTCTGTACTATTTTATGATCCTGGTTTATGATAGGTATCTAAGTTTAACTTATAACTAACTACAACAGAGAGACCCCAAAAATAATCTAATTAGTACATCAGTTAGATTAACAACAAATATTTGACCCGTATTTTTTCTTTTGTTACGTAAAGCAAAATTTACGAAGATACGACGCTTTTGAAGTTCTCAATACGTTGGTATTATATATTTTTAGTAAGTTCTGACGTCACGACCCTGCGCTCCCGAGTTTTGATGCGTTTTATCTTTGTCAATATTCAAGGATTTACAAAAAAAAAGGGACCATTATTTTTCAAAACGGACTAAATAGATAAAGTTTTTTGATACTGTCGCCATGCCTATAATGCCTACGCAATAATTATACATTAATTTGGTACAAAAACAAAAAAAAAACAAAAACACAAAACAAAAAACATCAATAAAACAAAAAACAATCAATAAAAAACACCAAACATAAAACATCAATTGTGGAGACCATGATAATAAACTCCTCATTTCATTTCAATGCAATTTAAAATGTATGTTTGTATTTCACTAAAGATAATAAGCCTATTTTGTTTAATTTGTATAAATTACTTTTTTCACTAAAGTAACTTTTATTTTCACTCAAAAAACAGGTTTCTATAACTATATAATCTAGACCATCTGTGTCATCAGAACATTAGACCATCCTGTACAAGTTGGTCTATTATTTTATTTAAGTTCTAAATACGTTAGGTCGCACTCAAGATCAATGTGTTACATCCCAGCTGCAGTACTATTATCTACTGTACCATTTTAAATATTTACACTACAATTTCAAAAAAAGTAACAACAGTAACACCCAACAAACTACACATCCCCAGCATTAGTAAACCCGTTCGAATTTATCCCCAGACAAGTCTATAACGTAACAAAATGTAACTATTCAAATGTAGATCCGAACGATTTCCTTAATATCGCGCGGCTTATAGAGGTCGCCAGCGAGAAATTTGCGCCTATACTGTAAAAACATAATAAAAGCGGGGTCCGTAAGAAAAAGCAGCCATTCTCGTCATTGCAAACGACCGCATTACGATCGTATATGAGTCGAATAACCCGACGACTGCCACCCAGAGATCAATACGTATGTATAAAAGGAAGATATTCCCGTCTGTAGTACACACATATTTTTCTACGTATGTTAAAGACATTGTCTGGTTAGTCTGGTGTATGTGAATCGGTGTTTTGTTGTTTATCAATTGGTGGGGAAAGTCGGGGTTAGGTTAATGGGTAAACCTATAAGAGAGTACTTTCTATTTCCATAGTTTTATTCTGCAGTAACCAGAGCAAAGGCGAAGAAAGTGTTAGCTACCTACGCTACTTTACCTTATTTTTCTAATTTGCCTGATTTTAAACCTTAAATTCACATTGGTAAAATACCTTTTCGACTACTTAATTCATTTTGTCCAGTTACTTATCGCTCATCAATACTAGCTATTCAGAAATCACTCAATAAATTCTCCTCCGAGCCTACGAATCCCTACTTCTGCCCAAACCTCCTTTATATACCGATCAATCTCTTCGACACAAAAACAAACTTAACTACTTACAAAAACATTTGCAATTTAAGCCGCTTGGGGCTTACTTTGTAAGATTTTTATTATCAAATCCAACAAGTAATCCTTCTTCTCCAACGAATTTGTTATTAACAAGGAATAGAACATAATCTGGTAACACCGAAACCTGGGCTAATAAAATTGCTTGCTTACGATAATCCTATTGGACCCAGTTAGGAACAAATCCAATGTTTAGATGCTTACCTAGGTTACGACGGAAACTGGAATTAGAAGTTTGGAACACGTTCACAGAATCTTTTCAACAAGAAAAGATAGATATATTTTTCTACTTGTTACAGAATAATTTTTTGCTCAATTTTTGAGTTATGCTATTTTCAAGAAATAACAATGGAATTGCATAATTTCTAATCTTCAATAAAATAAGCTGAATAAAACAGGTGAATTTGAAGTTTTCTTTGAATTTGAAAGTTATTGACGATAACTGCAAAAGTTTACCTACCTTATCTTTTATTCGTTCCCTCCCTTTAGTTTATTCTTCTACCTACATCAACTTGTCTTAATTTACATACCCACGTTTATAACCAACGGTGCCACAAATTTTTATTAATAAAAGATTCTATTAGATCCTTTTTTGGTACTTTCAAAATCAAGACTGACATTTTATTAAAGCTCACCCACAATATGTGAGACCTCTCAATCTATTCACATCAACCTGAGTCTCATATGACCCAAAAATTGAATAAATCAACACCAGACCGCATTAACCTTGAAAACTACCAAAAAGGTTCTTCAGTTAATAGGAATATGATATAAAATAGTATGCGTAGGAAAATAGCGCCGCCTACACCAACTAATATAGTACAGGAGAGGTACCGCTATTTTTTATCGCGTCGAAGAGGCCTTTGCTTAGTGCAAAACACTGTAGTGGCTCACCAGACTCATCTAGTTCATATCCAAAGTGAAATATGAGCGTTTCGAAATATTCCGCGCGCAAAATATGTATGTAAAATGTCGCTGGATAGACATTGAGACTGCTTTTTGGTTTGGAGAAAACAAAAAACATTTTAACGCTATATAACTACACTACTCAACAAGATTTTCTTGTTGGTATATTTAGTTTTTCTACTTATTGTTACCTAAAGAAACCATTTCAATTAAAATATGCATCCATGGGATATTTGTAATAAGTAAGTAGATATCTTTAACTTCAAAACTAATGAAATAACTACTTCAAAATATTTATAAGAAAATTAGGACTACGGTTATTTTCTCTGAACCCACTGAACCCTAACATACGCTTAAAAAAACAGCGTGTCTTGTAAATCCAAAAAGCCAAACAGAATTGAAATCTCATTGGACACGGGTCCCTACCCGTGACTCAACCAACGTGCTATTTACTACCTACACCTTATCTCCCATACTTTACGAGTCCATATTTCAGAAGGCCCAAGTCAGAGGGGGGCCTGTCGTGATTTTCGACAGCCCTACTATAAAATGACGGCTTAAGTGTTGCGAAAAGCACTGAGTTAGTTTTTATTAGCCCGTAATGTTTGAAAATTTGTTACTGCGAAAGAAAATAGAACTGTAATTAGCTGTGAAAAGGCTTTGCGCAAAGTTAGAGAGAGAAAATTGGAGTTTCTGTGTTACTGAAACCTCAAAAGAAAAATACGTCTCGAATAGTCAAAGAGTTCCATCTTCCTCTTATGATATAATCAGAGCCACATATGACGTCATATCTATTGCAAATGTGCTGACCATGGCAGTACACATCCATCGTCCATGGATCTCATAATAAAACATATCCCTCAATCGTTTCCTATTATTTGTGAGCCGGAATAAGCAGCCAAAATATCTTATTTTTGTGTCGAAATCAAATCAGAAAAATATTTCCTTAGCAGCCAGTAGACACAGTATATATATGTATAGAAACGTCACACTTTGCAACAGATCAAATAAATCTATTCTCTTCACTCGTAAATATTTATTATCATTTTAATCATAAATATTTACTACCAATTTCGAGAATCTATAAAAAGTCTACAGATTTACTATCAGAACTTCACGCGTAAAATCTTTACGTACAGCCAAAAGTTGAATTAACAAAAAAAGGAGTATAAAAAAAAGAATTTCAAATTAACGTTCTCATTTTAAAATGAAAAGTGGTTTCTTTTTTTAAAACACATGACGGGTGTTCTCACTTTTTGAAATTCGGTTAAAAAAGGTTCAGTAGGTGCGGGGCGGCCGAGCACGGGGCACCGCATGTTATTTCGGTGCGGTCGATCTGCGGTCGGTGTCCGCAACTCCGCAACGCAAACGTCACGTGGCGTGACGGGCACGTGTTGCGGCCGCGTCACGTGACAGCGACGGAATTGCGTCCTGCAACTAATGAGCGCTTTGACGTCTTTCTGCGGGCGGACCTTCGTTATGAGAAATGGGTCATGGCTTCTGTTAATATAATTTTGTGTTGAAAATGTTGTTCTGCTTTGTTGATGACGTTATTGTTTTTGGGACGTTAATTTTTACAAGATTTGGCCCATTTCTGATTTAGGCAGGCTTAGGTTATGAGTCTAATTTCGAAAAAAAAGGAGAAATAAATATGTGTTGTGCAAAGAATGTTTTCTTCAAACAAAATATTCTCTGTCAATATTCTTATCCATCCCTGATCAAAGTAAGCTAGCGATTCACTGACACAGGCCTTAAAATATTGCCTCCTATCTATCTTCATAAGCATCTCATCTTAGGTCCATTCAGTAAGCTACGCCTCTTAAGTAAATCTTCCTTTCCATTCGTTTTGAGAAAACGACGATAATATTGACTATCAATCAATATATCAGTTACTCATTTTCGCAATTACTTTTCTTAGAAAATATAAGACTTTCATTCGGTAAAACGTTGTAAATATCAATTACATATAAAAGTTGGGAAGAAATTATTAAATTTTCTCTGAGCCTATGTTACGAGTTATTATCCCCTTGGCCGTATTTGCTATGGGTATCTCAAATTCGCTTGTTACATGAAACATTTGCCCGGAGGCAAGGGAAATGCTCAACTATGTGGAAAAAAAGATTTTTTGCGCTTTGTGCCCCCAGATCCTTAGATATGAAATACGTATTTAATTAAGCTTTATATTGTAGGGAAACGAAATTGAATGATAAAATTAGTGAGAGGTTATCAGAGGATTTAGAATACTTTCTTGGTTTGGTACTCAGCGGTCAACTGCCGACTGAGATTGGATGAGATACTAAAATGTAGAAAGGTTTAAGGGTAATTTTATAGTACCAAGTCACTCACTCGATCCTCTTTTGATGTAATGATTGTATAATAGCAGAAAGCACAACCATACCACATCATCTGCCTAGCCTTATCCCAACTATAGTCCCTGCCACGAGAAGCCATGAATTTTGTAAACACACATTCGGGCTCGCCACCTTTGGATCAAACTAAAAAATGACAGCGTCAGCGTGAACTTACTTCAAAATGGCGGCCCAAATGTTTACGTTCCGTGATGTCAGATGCGTTCCAGTACCACAAAACATTAGACGAAAGTGCTTTATATCGGCAAAATATAACCCGACCAAGTGAAATTTCTCGTTAGTTTCGTATTACACGTATGATAATTTGAGTTGATTAAATTGGGGAGTATTTCTTGTTGATTGAATTGTCGCTACGTATCTTGGTTCTTTGTTTACAAAAATCATACGAGTAGTTTCTCGTGGCGCGGACTATATGCTGGAGTTGACTTCCCGTCTAAATGGACCAGCGTTCCTCTTGAAACGATTATCTATCTGACCTCCACTACCCAATTACTACTAATACAATACAAGCTTACAGAAAATTGTCGAAAAAATCTCGAATTTCGACCTAACCACCCTCTTCCTACAGTCTATGATAAATGACTTAATTAGGCACTTAATAGAAAAAGCCTCCGTAAGAACAACAGGCCAAAACGAATGACCCGTAGAATGAAAGAGCCAAGTCTAATTGTCCCGCTCAAATAAAGCGTAGTTTTCAGAATTAATTACTCAAAGTAGTCTTTTGAATACAAGAGATGAATAGGTAGTTACAAAAGTGATGAAGTATTTGAAAGAAATTTCAGTTTTCACGGTATTAAGAATTTGGCCTTCATGGTAAATTATTTGAAATCTTAATTACCTGTCTAATTGCTGAAACGATTTAGGTTTCATGAATAAAAGGAGAACTCCGGTAAATGATGGGCATCATTATTTCGTAATATTGGGCATAAATATCCAGACAGAAGCCACACTAATCGCATCCCAAAAATTATAATTTATCGTATATAGAGAATGCAAAAGGGATTTAGTCCGTGTCCGCTTTTTGTACAGTCGGTTACACGCCATCACCATCATAAACTAATGTTCCCATTGCTGGGACACAGGCCTCCGCTCTAAAAGAAGGAATGGGCCACGCGGGCCCAGTGTGGATTGGTAGATGTCACTTGTCTTCGAATTTTTGTTTCTAAGACATGCTGGTCTCCTCACGATGTTTTCCTTTTATTCTTTCTATTGAAACTCTTTACTACTACATAACATCACGCCTGTTATCCCAGAAGGATTAGGCAGAGGTGTACCTAATAGTACGAGTACATACATTGCGCCAGTAATTTTTAAGTCCCAAGAAAGGGAGTGCGCTTATTGCTAGCAATCGGGCACTAATCCAGACCCTTTTTTTCGGGTGGGTATCATCAAATGACTTCTCCCACTCTGGGCGGAGCGGGAGGGAGAGTCAGACTTTTACTGACTAAACCCATCCATGTTCCTTCCTCGCCCTTTACGTTCCGGGGCCGCGTTATCTCTTTCGAACAGTCCCGCAGCCCCGGCAGGCTTCGACCCTTGCGGGCTCCTCCCACTAATCCAGACCCTGTGACTGATACTAAGAAATTCCTAATGAAAAAACCCAATAACATTTTGCTAGACCCGGGAATCGAACCCAGGGCCTCAAGCTCAGCAGTCGTGCTTGCGACCACTAGACCAATGAGGTGTACAACATCTATCTTACTACTTGTCCAGCTAAAGGTGAAAAGGTTTGTCCCGACTGCAGTCTACATTACCTTCTAATAATGCGTAAAGTTAAAAAAACAGAACTCTAAACGTCTTTTAATAAAATGAAACTCAAAACGACAAAAGATTTTCACAAAATAATTCAAACTTTAATTGTAAAACTAAACCCTAATGACAGAAATACACTCCCAACATAAACAAATAAACTTATATAAGCTTGACACATGTAAACAAACAACATCTTAAACATCGAACAACGGTTTCATTAAACCTTATGTTCCAGGGGATAGGCGAAAGCGATTTATTATCTGTCATTACTAGCAGTATCGCCGTAATGATGGCTTCGTGAGCTAGTGTGGCTATAATGAACTTGTATGGCCCTATTGGCCGAGTCAAGGGAATGAGGTGAGACGAGAATAGAAAAGCCTTGACTTGAACTTGGGAATAAATACACTAGTTTTATTTTTAAAGGCGTTGAAGTCTCTTATATGATGAAAACAAATAAAATCTGCAAGACGAAGTTCAACACAATGCTTCAACATACATAACTAGAAGAGTTGAGAGTTCATAAACGTGAATTAACTTTGTTTTGAATTTCAACTTCGAAACTCAAAGCTTTTTACTGAATGCGATTGTTTCAAAAATTTAACTTTGCCCCTACTTTCTACATAAAGCTGCAAAACAAAACACAAACGTTTTCCTTATTTCGCCAAAAAGTGCAACGTCTTTGTTCTCAAAGGCGGATACTCTTGATGTACATCCTTATTCAACATCCAATTGCCTCCCCAATGCCTTGAGTACACTCGCAGACAATTATACACTTCATTTAAAAGAAACGCCAACAATGAGCGCGTCAAAAGAAATGATTCACATTAATCGTACCCTCTTTAAAACACAAAACAACGCGACTGCCGGTCCTTAAGCCTCTTTCACGCGAAAAACGTCTGCCGATTAATTCACGTCAGCGCGTGTTCGGCGTAAACGGCCGAAAACGCCCGAGCGCGCCCGATTCGCTGCGTCACCGTGACGCGTATAAACGTCACCCTATAAGCTAAGTCACCGTCTATTTGAATTGATGGACGCAAAATGCCGATATATTGGTGTTATTGAATTATTATTATTTATTGATGATGTTTACACAATTTTATTGCCGTTTTGTAGTAGCGTGAAATGAATTAGTACATTTTGGATGCTATTTTTAGAATAAATGTAAGGCAAATCACTTTTCGCAATATTGCAGCCTCCCAACACCTTTGGCCAATTTCAAAACCAAACGTTTAAGGCGTGACAAATATATCATTTGCACCATTACTATCATATTTCAAGCTCATAAAACGCACAACGTACAATTTACCCGCAAACTTGCAATAAGTTCGTCACAAGTACGTTCCATGGCGCCATGACGCCATGACGCCTTACGTCACACGACGTCAACGTCGACGTTGTGACGCTAACCATATATTGTAATTATTTCACATGAGGATGCTCGCCTTTAAATTTAATGAGTGTCTTTATTAAACAAGGTTACATTTTTCATTAAATGTATGCTTGTATGGAGGTTGTTAGTCAAATTGAGCTACATTGTTTAAAGTAGGTGATGATTTAGATAATCGGGCCAGGAAGGGAGAAAATTACGGAGAATACAAACAAAAAATAAAGAAAGCTTAGATAAATTGGTTCCGTAGATTTTGAGTGTGATAGAAATCAGCTGAAGAAAGAATACAACCGTAAGAATGACAGTTATGATTTCAATAGGCGAATAGTTTAAGTTGGTATTTCAATATGCGGATAATAATTTAAGCTAAATAATTAGTTTAGTTTAGTTTAGAAAAATTCTTTATTTAACAGAAATATAAACATAACTGTAGAACTTAAAAATAAAGCAACAGTAACACTAATGTAATTAACAAACACTTTCACAGGCTAAGAGCACCTTTATAAGTATATAATAGTAATGTTTATTAACTTATCACAACATGAGGCTAAATAATTAATTTTGGTTTGAGTAAATAAAAAAAAATTGTTTATTTTACCAAAAGCCATCACATTACAGTATCCATAAAACTAAGAGCATATGAGGCTTATAACTAGGTCATAATAATTTAGATACTGTGACTCCTAAACTAGGATTCTCCATAAACAAACGAATCGGGAGGTTTAAACAGTAAAAAATGGAAACAAAGAGAGCAGAATCTAATTCATATAGAGAAAAAACAAGATGTAAAAAGTTTAACTGTACCTACGGTGAGTTGTAATGTACCTAGGTCAAGTAGGGTTTGATATGGTGAGATTAAACCTATACTTATAAAAATATTAAAAATATAGTCGTGGCAACCATTTGAATAAACCAGTCACCCATTGTCTTTAAATACAGAACACACAGAAACTCCAGCTCTCAATATCAGCCGATATCCAATACAGTAACAATTTTGAACTTAGTCAACAATCGAGTAACTGCGGACTAACTTAACTCATCGCCCAGCGGCACGATTGAAAATCTTACAACTAATAAACTCGAAACTATTACTCTATCGGCGTCACTATCATTATCCTGATATCAAGTATTTTGGGGTTACCTTGTCATCTAACCAATGTGGTAAATGTTGGTCCGATACCACATATATCCGGGTCGTTGTTCAATATACTCAGGTATACGTTAAATTGAGGAATAGTTTGTTAAAGTTTTACACGGAAATACTTGTCACTAATTAAGACTATACCTACTAATTACAACAAGACGGGGTTCGAAACAATACAATGCGTTCCAAAACGTACTCAAGACATCAGACATGCTGATGGATGGATTTAATAGTAGGTACGGGGGTCGTGGAGGTGTGTAAATTAAAACATTTCCTACATTAAACAATTGTATTTAAAAAGAGAATTACAAAAAGGAAGAACTTTGACCCCCAATATCTCCGTAACTAGATGGTTATGTCATATTTGGGCCCAATGACGGGGAGAACAAGTGCCTTTCAACTTCATTAACAGGTATTTTACAACCTTTAAAGATGATAGAAAATTTCTGATTTCGAAACTGGCATTCAACCGCAGCGGTATCTCATCATCGTATTCCAGCGAAAAAGTACTCTCTTTTTAATCAAACTTCAAAACTAAATCTATAGTTGTAAACAAAACGCAGTAACTTGCGATAATTGTATGGAATCGTGAACGCTTAAAAACGTCGCGTCGCGTCACCGTCAGCGATCCGTCACGGCGCGCCTCGTTCACTTGATCACCTCTCAGTTTACCGCCTTATTACGCACCTGTGTAGGGTTGAACCAGACAGAACAACTGTCAAAAAAAGTAGTCCAAAATTTTTGAGATACATTATACAAGGACAACGACTTTTTCCAAAAAATAATTATGTTCATAGATCTAGTGTCATGCATGACTTCCTAATTATTATGAAACTGTGGCATTCAACCGCAGCGGCATCTCATCATCGTATATACCAGCGAAAAAGTACTCTCTTTTTAATCAAACTTCAAAACTGAAATAAAGTCATGCATGACTTCCTAATTATTATCGAAAGTTGTAATAATGAATGGGGATAGCAACGACAGCTTGAAACTACTGGCGCTAACACAGCAAATGTCAAGTAACGTAATTTTTTTTTAATCTGTTCATGTCATTTTATGTTTCAAGATAGTTTGACCTCATTGGTCTGATTGAGTCTTAACTACCTACAATGAGCTTTGTCAGGCTCTCCCATTCAACTACTTACTATCATTAGCCTGTGTCATCATTACACTGCTTGGCAAGAGCCTCCAAATATTTCAATCCAGGGCTAAAGTGGACCACTGGTCATTGGTTCAGTACAGTTAGCCCCTTCATCTCCTGCGAGTTCTACGGCGTCCCCTTCTAGCTGCATTCAACTACTTACATAAACAAAACAACAAAAAATATGAATCTCACTTATAACACTTTCATGCATGCGGTAAATCCCAACCCTACAAACATCATACGCTTCGCAATACGGCATTTCTGCTCATTAAGTCGACGACGAGACGAAATCATGACGTGTCGTGCTCGAACAATTTTGCGAGTTCCAACTGAGTGTCACGTTAATTATTGAAAGCCATTTAGTGATGTTTTACACGGGAACACGTGTTTTGCGTCAATGAATGTTATGGTGATAACGCCATGGCGATCCCTGCAGTACAAGGGTTGAATGTCATAAATGATATGAAAATTAATAAATAAATATCGCTGGACATAACACACAGCGCCATCTAGCGCCACACTAAGCATCGAGCCTTGTGTCGTGGGCACCAGATAGTTGATAGTATTTAATATTGCCACATATAAATTGATCTAGTTATGTTTTTATACAGTATATGACAGGTAATGATTTTGCAATATTTCATCCAATATCCGTTGGTAATCAAATTCGTATTGCCATTTAAGTCTGTTCATAATATGATATTGATATACCCGTAGCTCGACTGTATTATTTTTACAGCTACCTAAATATTGGAATAAACAGCCAAATATAAACGAGATCCGATCCTTATTAAAATCCCTTTATTAAAAATCATTTTGATTTTATTAAGGCTCTGTTACCCAATATTGTTCTGATACTTTTATTTGTCTTTGTTCCATCTATTTCTAAATATACCTCAAACCCAACTAATAAAATCTTCATCCTATTGTTATTACAACCGAACGCAGATGGCAAATAAGACGTCCAAATAAAATCAAAAACCCCTGACCGAAACGGGGAATCATGAACGGAGGTTAAGAAATATATCCTCAAAAAGTAAATTCAATACACTTGTTTGACTAAGAATATTGAATGAACGACCCAGTGAACCGTAGTGGAAATTAATTAAGTCCCCCATAGCTTTGCCGAATAAAGAAAAATCGGAAGAACGAGATTGGAGCCAAGAATTTTAATAAAGCAGGGTCACGTAAACATTGATGGTTTGTCCCTCTTCGTAGCGTAATGGAACACGATGGTCGATCCTCTTCGTGACGAAATGGAACTCTGTGTGTCTTGTTCGTGGTGACCTTATTATCTTCAGTTCACCTATATAATTAAAGTTTGTGGTGTAAGGTATTTTTTTGAAAAGGTACTTTTAAAGAGTATTACTCCTATTCTGTTCATGGCTGTTAAAATAGAGGGTAGTAAATGAAAATAAGAAAAATAAAAACATACTACATTATTTTAACGAATCTTTAATTCTTAACGGAATTCCAATGACACCTCTAAATGTGTGTTCAGCACAAAACAAAAGTAAATATTTTATAATGAACCAAACATTCAAATTATGTAACAAGTAAAATTAAATTCAAAAACCCCCAACATAATGTTTTAAAAGTTAAATAGAAAATGATTCGTTAATTTGCCATTTTGTGGTGTCGCCATCTTGGATTTTTAATTGTGCATAATGTATAGTATTCTACTAGTCCTTTCATTTGATACCCATATTGAGGGAGTTGTTGAATAAATATGTAAGCTGCGATTTTGTGGCGGCGGCCATCTTTGACTGATTTTTATCAAACATAGCTAAGAACACTCCCGAGTAATACACCTTTAAAACAAAACAATCAAAATCAAAATCGGCCCATCCGTTCGGGCGCTACGATGCCACAGACAGACACACACACACACAGACACGTCAAACTTATAACACCCCGTCGGTTTTGCGTCGGGTGTTAAAAAAATACACTATAACCTCCTCTTTTTGAAAGTCGGTTGAAAACTACCATTAAACGCAGAATCATCCACGTGCGGCGCTTAATAAACGAACTCCGTCTTTAAGAAAATATTTGCATTATTAAAACATAAACATTGTATACCTGGTGAACTAAGTTTTGAAATAATAACCTGCCTTTGACTTCAGTTCAGGCTACCAGTCAACGATGCTCCACAGTTTTATATTACGCTGTTCGTTTCATGAATATAATAACGTTCAACTTTAAATTGTACTCTTTGTAGGTCTTCCGTTTCAGCTAATCAAGAAGAAAGATTAAACGTAGAAGATTGGTTTTCTGGGGACGTAATAATAATTAATACTGTTTAGTCTTTTTGGTAGAATAGTTTTAGTCAGGCGCATCCTGAATATACTGTCTCGTTCTTAACTTTGCTGACCAGGATCTTTTTTACACAAAGATCGGTGTTCACATGAAGGGAACTTAGCCTAAAATCATCCTCTCTTCTTTATTTCTTCGTCTTTATCGTGTGATTATTGCCTAACCTGGTATAAGAGTTTGTGACGAACAGGGGCCTATGACTTAGCTTTAAATGCTGTCGAGAAATGTCTCTCATCCATGCTAGTTTCCTCGTTTTCCTTCACCGAAGCAAGTGACAATTAAACAGTACGTAAGTAAATCCGAAAAATCAGAGGTACACTCCATGAGTTCGAACTCGAGACCTGTTGGCAGTCCAACGGGCACACCACTGGACTAAAATAATTGTAATCATCCGAAGTCAAAGGTTTTTGTGTTATTGGGTCCAGTTATAAAGATTTTGGGTGGAGATCCACTGCCCTCTACTAGTTGCACCAGTGACTAGGTTGCAAAGGTGACATAGGCAATTGCTCCATTTTAAGTGCTGGTATTCAGCTTCATTCAGTTAGACTGGAAGCCGACCGACCTCAACATACATAGGAAAAGGCAGAATGCTTGCCCTCAATTTTAGTCACCAAACAGGGATTTTATTTTATACAAATCACCGAACATCGATCTTCGTAGGGTGGCTGGTACAACCTGATGAGAGTTACCGAGAATAAAGTTAAGTGGCGTACGATTGAAGCGACCTATGTCAAGTAGTGCACTGTTGTACCCTGATGATGAGGATGACATAAATCAAAACATTCACACTGCATGAACCGTTATTATGTTTACCTAAAACACTTTTCAATAAAAATAATTATACTATTTAGGTCGAAGAATGCAGTGAGAGGGATGATATTAATTGGGTTGGCTATTATTAACCCCAAGGTCTATGTTATTGTTTCCCATGGCCAGTGATTAACTATAGCCTTATTGTGTAGCCAGCCTATTGTTGAGGACGCGTGTGGCCTTTTGATAAACGTGCAATAGCTGTTGGGTGTTTTTACGCACTTGCATGTAGGTTTATTATTATGTTTTTTTTTTTTTTACTCATTTATTAATACATGTAACATTTCTTTTGGTGCTAAAAATAATACTATTTTCTAAGTAAGGTAGATGCTGTCGTCTTCTGGGCACGTTTCCAGATGACAGCGATATGTGGAGAAGTACTTGGACTACTAAACGCCCTGTTGTTTATTGAGTTAGAAGCAGTAGTAGTTTATTTTCAATAATTTAGTCCCCTTTTTATAAATTTATTTATTTACTTTATTTAAGCCTCTATAATCCCTTGTAATTTTTTTTTTTTAACAAAATAAATTTTATCTTTAACTAAGGACCTCTCGACGAGTATAGGCCTCCTCTATCTCACTCCACTTCTTTTTATAAATATAAAGTCTTAATTATTATAAATAAGTAATTTTATTCCTTTGAGTTATTTTTTTATTTTGAAATATGAATAAGTAAGGTAGTAATTGGGTTGGATTTTTGGTAAATACATTAGAAACTAGATACACAGCTAAAAATATTCCATATGATGTTATTTTTTAATTCAATAACTTTTCCTGCAAAATATCAGCTAAAAAACCCAAAAAACATTCCCAATCACTCCATCATCTCGATTCCGATATTTAATTGAGCGCTGTTTAATAAAATACCGCTCCATCACTAGTGATGTGCCGACCGATACGATGACGCGTACAACACTAATTAATATGGCGGTGATAGACAATGGAGTATTCACAGCGATGCAGTCGGTAAATAATAATAAAAGTGGACTTTTCAATACGAAATAAACATAACTATGAAACTGGATTATACACCATTATTTTTAGGTCGTTCTGGAACTGAAAACCATAAACTCGATCATCGAGCTCGGAAGAATTAGGACTGTTAAAAAAAAACAAATTAAAAAATGAAAATAAATTTATTTTTTGTGACTTTTGTTTTCAAAAAATAACTAAAATATACATAAAAACACGAATAATTTAATTTACATTTTTTTTTATTGTTTGAATCAATCGAAACAATCGTTTTGGGTTCGATGATCGAGTTTGTGGATTTCGGTTCCAGAACGATCTAAAGTTATGATACGCAATCCAATCACGTTCCAGGGTTTGACGTTCACGATGAAACGTGTAGGTAGCACCTACCGTCACTAAATCAAGTCTCTCCTTACACCACTCCTCTTATTGATGGAGACATAACTTAAAGTATCCCTCGGTCACACGGCCACAAGCCCATCCGATACCGTCATACTAGGGTTACCATGTAAGCAAAGTGAAAAGTCCTGAAAAAAAATCGAACACTTGCCAGAAAAACTTCGGAAATTTTACATTTTAATGATTCTTTATCAGTATCATTTTTGTTTCTCATAAGTCCCCTAATTTGATAAGAAAGACTTCATCCCCATACAGTAAATAGTGAAGCTTCCTATCAGTAACAGTTTTTAATTAATCGGACCAGTAATTTTAGAGATTATCTTCGATATCCTATCTCCAACTTTACCTCTGACTCTTTCTATGTCTATTTTTGTCGCTATACTGGTTCCAGTTTCAAAGTAGTAAAACAAAGGGTGTAAAAAACCTCTTAACAAAGATGAAAAATACTTGCTTTCCCCGTCGTTACGATCATTTTTTTGTTCTACACCATACCTGGGAACCTTCTAGTTACGGAGACATGGGGGGTCAAAGTTCCACCTTTTTTTTTAATATAAGTTTTTATTGCAATATTTTTACTTATAACACCTCCATGGCCCCGTGCTATTCAATCCATTCATCAGCACAATATTTTGAATGGGTCACATTGAGTTCTACCACAAAACATGAATTTTTCACCCCTAAATAAAAGTTATTTCCCAGCAATAATTTTTGCCTCGAGTTACTTAGTTTGATGTACAGAATGCTTGCTTAACGGCATCGTGATGAGGTTGTTTCTCCCTGTATACAAGTCCAGGCCTTGCCATTTGACAGGGACGTCCAAAGACCGAATGAGGGGCCAAAAAAGGTGGCCCATGCCTGACAAATCCGGCTAAATGGTAACCCTAGCTATACCGCTCCGTCACTGGTCCATTCGATACCGCTATGCCGCTCATGACGTGTGCAGCGGTAATTAATAACGGAACGAAACTAATGATCTTTGACGGACGGTCGTCGGTAGCTTTGAGGGTATCTCTTTCAAGTTGTAGAGTGATATCTTGGGGACCAGCTTTGGGATAGTGGTTAAGTGATGGGTTTCTGTCGCATATGCTTATTACGCTGTTATTATAAACAAGTCCAAAATATTGAAAATGTGAACTATATTGGCCGCAACTATGGTTAAAAAAAAATTAAAGAAAACTCTTGGTGATTTTAGTGCATTTAAAAATCTTTCGCAAGTGTGACTTCCGAAAGAAAACTCCCGATTTACTTACACGATTTCTTAAATATTTAAAATGTATAAACTTAACCTACACTCCGCGCGCGAGTTTACTTAAATCATCGGTGTTTTTTTTTCAAGTATATTTTACTCTCATAGAATAATTTCATAATTTAGTTCGCGCGGAATACTATGATTTAGGTACCGATTCCTCGGAGCTCGCCCGCGGGCTATATGCACATGTGTCTTTAGTTCTTAACTAAAGTGTTCCTATGACTCGATTCTGTGGATTAACTCACGACCTCTCGCCAGACGGTCTGATGTCTAACCCTTCTAGAAACTTAACATACACAATAACAAACTCTCCACCTAACAATATAAGCTAGCGTGTGACTATGCAGTACATAACTAATGATCTGTGAACAGACTGAACTCGGGTGACGCGTCTCCCGGACTCGATGTGTCATAGTCGCTGCATCATTACTAGTATGACGCGTAATATTTGTGTATCGCCCTGTATTATACTGAATTTTGCTGTTAAATATAAAATATAATACATATATTTTACACTCATAGTTCATTACTGGAGCCTGTTTTAATCTTTCAAATTGGATAAAGTTTCAGAACATAAAACACTGAATACAAAACTTGTGATTTACAAAATCTCATGTGACTATGGAATGGGACACCCCATTCCATAGTCACAGGAGAGCACACCAAAGCTCCCAACCACCCTAAAAAGACATCATATGCAGCCGAAATCGGCAAGAGATAATCTTCACCATCATTAGCCTTAAGATGTTAGAAACGGAATAATTTGGTATAGCATCATATGAATCCTTCAAAGAAGAATGTAGCTAACCACGGTATCGTTTCTTAAGCAATTAACCCATTACAGCATAACGTCCGATAAATCGGACGGAATTAATTTGAGAATAAGTGAAAAGAAAAAAAAATATTGATTGTTTTTTTGTTTTTGAATGAAAGTTGAATATATATGTATTACACTGAGAATTCGGTTTTGGTTGATTGATTGGCATAACGACTGTCATCTGTCATTTTCGAAAGAGGCGGCACGCGGACGGACTGTTTCGAGAAAGGGGTGAGTAATGAATTGTTTATTATTATTTATTTTTATGATAATTGATTTGAAAATTAGTTGTTATTGTTCTAATAGTAGTAATAATTTAGAGATAATATTGTTTTTTATGAGAAAATTGTTAGATTGCTGCTAATCTATGTGTTTTTGTTGCTGTCCGTTTTATCGGACGCTATGCACGGCAGGCTCTAAGGTTTGATTTTTTTTTTGCTTTTTACAGATTGACGTTGCATGAAATTTTGCAAATTTTAGAAAGCAAGGATGTAGATAAGCCAGGGAGAACCTTATTTATGTTGAGCCACCTATTGAACAGAGTGGTCAGGACGTCAGGTAATAGGACTTGGGGCACCGCGCCCCGGAGAGATGTCAGCAAAATGCCCACCAGGGCCGAAGCCTGCCGGGGCTGCGGGACTGCTCGAAATAGATACTGTGGCCCCGGAACATAAAGGGCGAGGATATGAGAACATGGATGGGTTTTAGTCAGTAAAAGTCTGACACTCCCTCCCGCTCCGCCCAGAGTGGGAGAAGTTATTTGATGATTTCACACCCAAAAATAACAAAGGTGTATAAGTGGGATCAAGTGGTTGCAAATCTTAGAAAATGGTGGTGGCCAATTTTTGCCTACTTTATATGTGATCAGTTGGCTACTTGCGAGGAAAAATGGAAAAATGGTTGTGACAAAGAGACACAATCTTTGTTCGCATTCAGGAGAAATGTATAGCTCTCACTTTGCTAGGCTCGCATGGAACGCAACGACATCAAGGACAAAGCCCTGCTAAACCGTTATTGTCTACCACAAGCACAACATACATATTATGGGAAACAGCATTAGATTGTACCTATTAGCACAGAAAGCCAGTGCAAGTAAATGCAATGTGGAGGAAAAGCTAAGTTCAAGTGTCTCAAATGCGATGTAGTCGTCCATCCTAAATGTTTTATGAACGATTATTTGTGATGGGCTTGTCATCATAACATGTACTTAACATATACTTAACTTAACTTCTTAGTTAAATATATGTTTTTTCTAATAAATATCCACATTTTTCATTTCCGTCTATACCTTTCTAGGGTTAGCATCAGGGGCCGCCGTGCATAGCGTCCGATATATCGGACAGGCTATAAAAACAAAACTATAGTGAACCTGGTTCTTTTTTCCTAACTAAGCTATGAATTTGACCTAAATTAACCATTATGTTATAAGTAAATCAAATTAATTGCTTTATTAAACTTTATGCTGTAATGGGTTAAATAAGAACCACCAAATAAATCCCTTCACCTTCTACCAGTACATTAAGACATCATCGAAACGCAACAAAAGCACAACCCCAAATAGAAAAAGCGTATTTTATAAGTTGAAACTCGACATTACCTCTAAAATATCTCGTCACAGAACATTTAAAAGCAACAAAGCTTCCTTAATTATCATATTGTTGTATAAAATAGTCGTTAGAAGTCAAAAAGTCGATAACATTCAACTTGGGCCATTGTAAAAACAAGCCTCTTGAGAAAGTAAATAAGGCCGGGGTTACACGAGCCGCCTTGCATCGTGCTTCGTTTACATCGTTAAATTTAGTTTAGTCACTTTGATTAAATTATTTTCTAGAATTAAAAGAGGCTTGAAAGGGTTAAATGCATTAGATTTGAAGGTATATTTTCATGTACAATTATTTATCAAACTTTTAGACACATCGTTGCGTTAGGGTGTTTAGTCTGAACGGACCAAAATGAATGAACCGCAGTTCGTTCAGACGTTTTTTTTGCAGCAACTTTTTTGCGTACTTTCATATGCTGAGTATCTATTGTCGTCAGCCTAACTAGAAACTTAGTCAAACTTGTACAGCTTACTTGCGAACCAGCAGCGGAAATCTCAATAGTTAAGAATGGATGTGTCCGTGTACGAAGCCGCGTCCACATTTGGTGGACCGGTTCACCAGTTTGACCGAATCTTTAGTACTAGTACAAATCTTACCCGTCCTTCGAATACAGACACAGTAACTACTCAATAAAAACAAGTGCATCAAAGCCTATCACTCGCGAAAATTTTCCCGCTAGAACGCAGCACAATATTTCATCACGACAAAAAATCTTCTAGTTAGGTCACGTTGGTTCACTAATTCGCTCCCGGGGGCCGCTTCTGAAATCATGCCCGGAATTCACTATACGGACACTCATTTTACTAAATGAGAAGCTCTGAGCATATTTATTGGGGATTTTATGAGTGTATGATGTTTGGGGAAGATGGGAATTTTATTAGATTAGAGGAAGCTTACATACTACTAGGCTGGAATACTGGGATTGACTAGGTTCTGAAAATACAAAAAAAATAGCTTGAAAGTCAACAGTTTAATTGTTTACGACCACGTATTATTGTTATTTGTCTGATATAAAATACGCTACTGCCTAAATGCATTAATATAAAATAGCACCGAAATTTCGTAAAACAGCAGTACAAATTATAACACGGTACTTAAAATTAGCATACCGTGTTTTTATACACAATCAATTAACAATTCAAACAAAAAATTTCATTAGTATGGGTAAAGACAAAAATAAAAAAACGAGTATTTTTAACGACCCGAATGGCGTAGTGGTAGTGACGCTGCCTTACATTCTTAGGGTCCTGGGTTCGAATCTCGGTAGGAGCAAATGTTTGTGTGATGAGCATGGACATTTTTTTCCAAGTCATGGATGTTTATATGTATAATAAGTATGTATTTACAAACAAAAAAAGTATATAAGTAGTATATCAACTATCTAGTGTCCACGACACAAGCTTTGCTTAGTGTGGCACTAGGTGGCGCTGTGTGTTAATGTCCAGCGATATTTATTATTATTATTTAATTAACGTGCGTTAATTTTTAATACATTTTACGTACTCTCATTGAATAAATATGTTTTCTTACCTCCGATCATCTGTCTCTTAACAGACATTTTCCTTCGATCACAGTCACGACATATAACTACCCACCTACCTACAAAGTATGAACAACAACACGGTACACAAAGCTTCTTATCTGCTTATCCCCTGATCCCAACAGGATAAGTTATTGTGAATGTAGTTCAATGGCAGTTGAAGCAGATC
The DNA here is from genome assembly GCA_950022955.1 of Xestia ashworthii. Classification (NCBI taxonomy): domain Eukaryota; kingdom Metazoa; phylum Arthropoda; class Insecta; order Lepidoptera; family Noctuidae; genus Xestia; species Xestia ashworthii. The sequence goes on along the minus strand of OX465558.1, from coordinate 21,662,568 downwards.
GCTCTATTTTCTACTTACCTTTACCGGCTTAGAAATCGGGGTAAGCATTTCACATCGATTTGTTATTTGAAAAAACCTTCTTTATTTTGATAAATTTCCTGCCTATGTAACTTTTTTTGGGTGGTTTCAGAAATGTATTTTAAACCAAATCTAATACAACATAAGTACAGGGTGTAAACCACCTCATCACGAAGTCGTCAACCAAGCATTCTGTACATCAAACTAAGTAACTTTACGCAAAAATTATTGCTTTTATTGGGTGAAAAATCACGTTTTTGTGGTAAAACTCAATGTAACGCACTTAAAACTTTGTGCTGATGGATGGATTGAATAGTACGGGGGTCGTGGAGGTGTTTAAAGTTAAAATCTTTATTAAAACTTGTATTTAAATAAACTTGTCAAAAATTTGGAACTTAGACCCCCAATATCTCCGTAACTAGAAGGTTCCCAGGTACGGTGTAAAACAAAAAAATGATTGCAATGACGGGGAGAACAAGTACCTTTCGGCTTCGTTAAGAGGTTTTTAACACCCTTTATACTATAAACATTTATAAATTTAAATAACTTATAGTGACTTGCTTAACAATAAACTTAAAATGAACATCTATACTAATATTATAAAGCAGAAAAGTTTGTTTGTTTGATTGTTTGTTTGTTTGTTTGGTTGAACGCGCTAATCTCAGGAACTACTGGTTCAAATTGAAAAATTCTTTTTGTGTTGGATAGTCCATCTATCGAGGAAGGCTATATAACATCAGCTACGACCATTAAGAGCGGAGCAGGAATGAAAAATGTTGCAAAAACGGGGTAGTTTTTTTCTTTTCGTTTTTTTTCTCTTATGTGATGCAGACGAGGTTGCGTGGGTCAGCTAGTTAAATTATTTTAAACATTAATTCCAGCATTGATAGTGGCCTAGTATATTTGCAAAGTTAATAAAGCTTGACAAATAATATCGATTAACAACAATATTGCAGTAAAATTAACTTCACATTTATCTGAAATATTCAGCACATTCACAACCATTTCATAAACCCACAAATAAACCTCGAACAGTCCGACACAGTCGCGAAACAACTGTCAAACAATCGAACTGACAATAATTGAAAGTTAACAATTGCGGCTCGTAAACACATGTCCCTTTAATACGTAATACGCAATGAACACCCCAATACCACCATAACGCTGAAATTTTACATCCATTACATTTCGCGCCATTATTTTTAACGGCACGTCTGATTTACGTGAACGACACGCGGCGTGTGCGGCACAGGCACACAATAAAAACCGTACGAAATAAAAAGAGACATCGTAACGTTTATAAACAAAACTCAGTTTTTAAATGATGGTCCGGTGCGTCGCATCACGCATGGCGGCGCGGGCGAGCGCGCGGAACGTTTTAATGTTCCCGCGCTCGCCGAGCCCGCCATCGCCAGCCCGCTCATGCCCCGGTAAGCGTCTATGCTCGACGCCTAACTCCTTTCAAAGGGCTCACGAATAGTCCGCTTTATCCAAAGTCGTCCTCGCGAATTCCCGATTCCTTTTGTTATACGGATTGCCGCAGAGAACCACTCGGACTTTTTAATTTGTGTAGTATAAAAGTGTCACGCGAGGACAGCGAGAACGGTTATTAGTGTCGTCGCTAATAAGAAGTAACAGCGCTCCCTTTATCGCCAGCTTTAATTCTTACGAATTCAAGGAATTTTCGGGGCTGACGCGACGCCCGACGGCCGAAATTAAAGATACGCGATTTCAACCGGTGCGATGACAGGGGGGAGTGATAATTATGAAAAGTAGGGGAGGGCCTCGCCCACCGCTCGCGGTCAAAGATGAGTTTGCCAGTAAAAAAATATTTTAATATTATATGGTGCTGCCATGCTAAACGCTATCGGGACTGATAATCGCCGCCGAGCCTCTTTGAGCGCCTTAATGAAGTGTTCCGTAGAGGGAGATTATTATATTTTTATTAAAAGAGCCTGGGAGTTGATGAGAAAATTTATATTGTACTATCTCTTCGAAAGGAGCCTTCACTTTATTGGGAAGTGTTCTCCAAAAAGAGAAACAATTAAGGGCCGTTACGCGAACAAAGCGAGTAACAACAATAAAAACGATAGGAACTCAATCTTGCCGACCTTTCCCGGAGTTAAACGACCGATGCCGATTCCCGAACATCCGTTACAAAATTTCAATACGAGTCATTAACATAAAAAGGAAACAATAACCGTTTAAAATTTCGATTCGGTATTGCCGTTTTTTTATTGGTGAAAAATCGCAATTTGCAAGAGTAGAACGTACGAAATTTAAATTTGAATTTCCGCCGGCGGTCGGCGGCGTTCGGACCCCCGTAATTAGAGGCTAATGAGAGCAACTGTGCGTCTTTCTGTCCCTCTGTGACGCTCATTTTTCTGAGCATAAATTTTGTACCGTTCCTCTTTTATTACGTGACGACTGCTCGTCATAATGTTCGCGAGTTTTTATACTTGTGTAGCAATAAAAAAACTCATTAACTTTTTGATCGTAACCATGAGGGAGTGTACTAATATTTGTTTTTGTGCTACATATTACGATGTTATGTACGAACTTCTTCTTTGACTGTTGAGTACTTCATAATTTACTGGTGTGTTGACCTGAATATTTTTTCCATTACTGGGTTCTAACGATTGAGTGTAATAGTCACTTTGAACTTTGATTATTACGGCCCTCTTCAAAGACTTGCCAATAAATAGTAAACAGTCTTGGATCTACTTTCTGCGGGATCGCTGTGTTTGATCAGGTGAATTTATATAGGTACCCGAGCGCCCTACATTCTTTACACATTCTCAATTGCTTTTTTCCCTTGTCAATTTTCAGTATGTGTAGTGTGTGCCTACATACGGACTTTGTGGTTCGAACTTTTGCGTTTATTTTTTTCGAAATTCAACATAAAGGGCGAGGAAGGAACATGGATGGAAGGTGCCAACTACATTTACTTTGTTCAAGTAATTCGGTCTGACACTCGCAGTAATCTCGAAGAAACGTAATTTGCTTGGCAGCGAAACACATTAACTACTATTCGTACACTGGCTGCCAGCGCGGATACCTCGCGGGAATTTTTGACTAATTACACCTCTCGGAGTCTCCCGCTCCTGTGATCGTTCACTCGTTCATCCGTTCATTCAGAGGCGCTCTCCCCCAGTTTTTCGTCGACAAGAAACTTTTGCCAATTAAGAGGCTGGCAGAGAGGCGCAACTTCTCAGGGACTTTTGTTCGTCAACTAATTGTGACGTGTATATAAGACAAATTTTGGCTGCCTACACATTATCTCTTTTGCGTTTGTAACGTATTTCTGTATGTGTTGCTCACTTTCTTATTAGGAAACGAAACTTTAGGTAACATAAAGTACACAGGCATTCGCTGAACCCAGTTTTAGAAATAACATTGTGAGTTTCAGCAGAGTGAATATGAGGGCATGATATTAGCATCAGCGCTGTGCGAACCGACTTATGTAAGCCCGTTTGATATCTATTTAGTAGGTATAACTTAAACAGTAAACCTTAATATCAGCCCACGCTTTTAACTAATGGTTTTGAAACTAGTCCTCTGGGTATAAAACAAAACAGGCGAAAAGTGACTTTAAAGAATACTCGTGGACAAGGAGAGTCCTAGGAGATTCTTATATACATCGATATCTTTTACCTAAAATTAGTTATTTTAATAGAAACATTCCAAATTGTGACGTGGCCTAACAATAGCTAAGTACCTACTTAAGTTTTGACCTCCGGGCTCCGAGGAAAACAAATTAAACGTTGTTATATTTTATAATAACATTGGAGTCGAGAGAATATTGTTCTTTATATTAAAACGTAGAAAATGTATGTGTGTGTTTGTATGTATTTTAATATATATTAGTTTATTTTATATGCTTATTTATGTATTAGTATGTAGGTACCCATTCATGTGTTTGATCTTATTCTTGCAAAATGGTATGTTTATTTTTATTGTACTGTATCACAATGCTGTCTTATTTGACCCAATGGTTGACTGGTAGAGAATGCCTTGTGGCATTAAGTCCGCCTATGTACCACTATTGTACATGAAGTTTAAATAAATAAATAAAATGTCTTGTGATCAGATTTGTCAATCTTTAGTTGTACTCAAGTTGAGACCAGCTAAAGTGTCAGTCAGGGTGGAAATTATGTTAATAGTATCCATGGGTAGCGGCTCTAATTCCATGACTAGTTTTTAGCATGTGTTATAAATAAAAGGTTTGTTTTCTGCAGACAGAGAATTATTGCCCGCCAAATGTCATTATTTGCAAACAAAAACATAGTATCTAATTGACAATGTTTATGTAGTTGACAAGGACGCCGTCTAAATTTCTTGTATACAAAAATAAATCAAATCACGTAGACGTCTAAAAATAGGTACTTAAATTACTTAACTAAATGTCAAAAGTACTAAACTTCTGAGCTAAACCTGAATTGTAAACGCCCACATAACAAAACTCAAACATTCTTAATTTGTATTGTGAAAAACTAAAATATGAATTGCGTTAATTAGTAAAGTTTAGACAGCTGTCATAAATCACTGAGTAATGAAACAGCATCGCAAGGACACTGAAATTCAATTAATGTAATTTTAACTTTCACACCGAAGGGATTCCGTTCGTCTTCGTTTCTAAGTTGTTCCTACTTGACATGTTACTTCCTGCTTTATTTGGGCCACAATGTGTTACCAGAACATGTCTTTGAAACAATAATAATGTAGGTACTGTTTCACAAATATATTACCTCAAGAAAACTGCAATGAAGTTTGTTTCAAAATAAAACGACAGCAGGATTTAACGAGGGCAACGATCAACAGTTTTGTTGAGCTTTGATATTCTCTCTTCGAATCTGTTTAATAACTATTACTAGGAAACTGTTTTATTGTATTGTATTGTACAAAGGGCTGGTGTCCGCAACTCCACGTCAAAGCGTGTATTTTGCGTGTGGACTGTTTTAAGACTCCGTTCACAGGACGATGATCAGTTTCATGTTCTTATATACGTTTTACACTTTTACTTGTTATTATAAATTTACATTTACATCTGGCATTAATTTGGGCCCTATCAGAATACCGGTCTTTTTTTATGTTACTGCTCTTAATGCTTTTTCTTTTTTCTCTTTCATATTTTATAGTGAGAAGGTAGGAGAACACGCCAGTGTCTGTAACAAATTTATGAAAGTGATTCGTGATCTGAACATAACACAGTCAAGTAGTGTTAAATAGTGCTTCCTATAATCGATCCGGACACACAAACTATCAGTAGCTCAAAACAGACTGCGCTCCGCCAACCACAACCTAATTTACGACTCATCTCCTGTAACACCACAGAAATTACGTGGTGATCCATTTTCAGTCCAACCACAGGACATCAACCATACACAATCAGCGAATAACAACCATTACCGTTTGTAAATTACAGATAAATTTACACGGATCTGCGGTCCACCTCATATTTAAACCGCCCATCATCAATAATAAAGGCCAAACATAAAACATTGCCTATTTTAAAGCTTTTTGTTTAAGTGCTCATTAAAAGGCGAAAATAAAATGGAGCTATTAAGCCGTATCGGTCGGACGACACGACAATACACGAAGTGCTTTTCACTAATGATGTAGGATATGTGTATAATGATTACATGGATGTCACCGAATATGCTGGAATCGGCACTTTGTAGCGGTACTGCGAATAATTATTTTGAGAGTAATTGGAGTAGAGTGAATAAATTCTCTCACAATGTTCACTATTCAGCAGTTTATGCGAGTTTGCTACTTGTATAGTTGAAAGTGTTACTACGAGAAAGAAAAACAGAAAAATATCATCCGAGTCCGGGATTTTTACAATAATTTAATCAAAAAAATGTGTAAGGTGATGTCATTGACAACTAATTAGCTTTTCAGTCTATCAGAACATAATTATCTAATTATTTCTTCCTACGAAATATTTTATTGATTTTTCTCGAGACCGCTGTACATAGCTTGGAGTGACGTTTTTAATAAATCATTAGTATTAGTTGTTTGTGTCGTGGCCTTAATTGGAACAATTTCACAAATACTTGCCAAAAGATTCTTGCAGAGCTGTAAACTGTCAAAATAATCACAAAATTACATCTCACACAAAACTTACCACACAGACTGAAACCAACGTAAAAAATCCATCAATCTCACCGTGACATATCGGACAATGCAAAACTGGAAATCGACCACAGAACATCAATTTTGTCCAATTTCCGTGTCGCTCCATCCAGATGCACTACATCTATTGTGCGATGGTCACCACCGCTAATCCATTAGCAATACGACTTTTACACAATGGCCCACTGATGCCGGGCGAAACCCGAAAATGCTTTGTTAGTGCATCAGTAATACCTATCAACTGTAGTTTAGACCTATTGTCTGGGGGGATCGGTGATCTGATAAGGGATTAGAAAGCGAAAGGGGTCTGTAGTTTATTTTTTAATCCGCTGATTATGTGTTATCAAAATCAGCGTATAATTTCTTTATCAGAAGTTATTGGGAGTCTTTTAAATATTCATTAATTCATTTGGAAATTTCTACTGGCTTAAAGGTCTCCCCATTATGACAGGAAGTGGACAGTAATCTGTCACACGGGCTTAGTGCGATTTGGTAGATGCCACATCATGTCTTCCATGTTTTGGTTCTAGGAAATAATAATTTTCAGCACATTTTTTTTTCCATTGGAATTTCATGACGTTTTATGCAATTATTTGTTCCTTTGTGAATCGACTTCGTACAGGGGTATTTTTGTGACCTTAATACAGTCGAATTCCTTAAACTCATCTTTTGTTCAACTTTTAAAATCTGAGAGGTTTTAAACGTCTTAAAGTCTTGCGATTTGTAAGCAGTTAGTACATGATATTCTATCCATTTTGCCCGCATAAAAATATAGCTTGGTGTGTATTGTATTGTACAACGGGCTGGTATCCGCAACTCCACGTCAAAGCGCGTATTTTGCCACGCGGGCCCAGTGCGGGTTGGTAGATGTCACATGTCTTCGAATTTTTGGTTCTAGGACATGCCGGTTTCCTCACGATGTTTTCCTTCACCGTTTTAGAGAGCAGTGGAGATGATATAAATTACACAAAGTAATGCGCCTGCCTGGGTTCGAACCCACGACTTACTGTTCGTAAGTCGGGGCCGCCACTACTGGGCCACCGCTGCTCTCTAGCTTGGTGTGAATTAAGACATAAAATTACTATACTTTATTCTCATTAGTATGACGAAGAATATAAATATATAGCTAATATTGCCGTGAACGTTTTAATATCGCCACAATATGCTGCTAGGCGTTCAAAAGCGACTAATTAAATTTTTTGATAAAACGCTTTTTGTGGCGTCGTAATTAATTTATGTTTCATCAGCTAGGCTTTAAGTTTTTGGCTTCCATTTGTATTACTTAAATCTGATTCATACTTAGAAACTAATGGTAAATTAATTTGCTATTAGGATTTATGTTTTCTTTAGCCATCATTTATTTTATGATTATGATTCGTTCTAGAATATCTTTCTAGACTTTGAGGTTTTCGGTGGTAAATGGTCCACATTTCTTTGCATGTTTAGCCAATTTTATTCCTAAAACGAAGTACAAAGAGCAAAAACGAGTGTGTGATGTGCCTAAAAATCTGACAATCAGTTTTGCCAAAGCGCGTCATGTTACCGAATAGCCGAGTTGTGGAGGTCAGATAGACCATCCGGTTAGACTGGTAGCCAACCTCAATGAAATTGAGAAAAGGCGAAGTCGACGATGGAAAAAGTTCCCTGAATATTCTAATCGAAGCTTTTAACAAACAAACACTATCAAAACAATCCTTTTAAAATTCATTAGCACGTAAGAAACCCGTCGTTTTAAACAAACACTCAACGGTCTTGTGAACGCGCCGAGTCTAAACAAGTCGAACGCATATCGGGTTCCTTGCACCTCATTACTAAATGCATATGGAGAGAAAAACTTAGTTCAGCGTACGTAAGGATCGGTTGAAGATTGTGTGTTGTTTATAGGTGGTTTAGATATATTTTTCATTGTTTTGTATGTGGTATCTCTACAAGAGCAGAAGTAAACGTGTACATTTAGCAACGATGGAATGACGAATGCTGGTATCAAAATGCAATGTCCCTTATTAAAAAAAGCATTTTTTAAAGTTGTTACGCGTACATATTACTTTGATAATAATACTTTGATATAATTTTGGAGCAGCGGTGGCCCAGTGGTGGCGGCCCCGACTTACGAACAGTAAGTCGTGGGTTCGAACCCAGACAGGCGCATTACTTTGTGTAATTTATTTCATCACCGCTGCTCTCAAAACGGTGAAGGAAAACATCGTGAAGAAACCCGCATGTCCTAGAACTAAAAATTCGAAGACATGTGACATCTACCAAACCGCACTGGGCCCGCGTGGTAGATTATAGCCCATTCCCCCTCATTGAGAGGAGGCCGTGTCCCAGCAGTGGGAACATTATAGGCTGATGATGATGATGATTACTTTGATATAATCTGCCCCCGCTAACTGCAAAGATAATGACAGTTTTTATTAGGTACCAGTTTTGTCAAGCTAAAGACGTATCTAGTTTATCTACATCAAGAAACATCATATCTACCTGTCAAGCTCACAGAAGGTAACCCAAAGTAAAAGATTCTATCTTATTTAAACATACCATAAAAATGATAAACAAAACACGGCACCAAACATTCAAAGCTCAACGTAAACATCAAAACAAGAATGGAACAACAAAAATCGTAAACCGCTTTTTAAAATGACGCAGCCAAACAGAAATGCAACCGAGTCGTCTCAAGACAGGAGGGTAAAAAAAACTCTTCGAGGCAAAAAGTTCATATACTTCCAAGACACAGTAATCAGCACAAAATATAGTAGGTCTCACGTACGAATCAGCGCGGGGGAACGCGAAATAAAGTTTTGATGTAAAAAGTTCTTTTTATTTGCCATGTTGAGAACAAACTTGGGTGGTGTTCTGTATGTGCTATGTGTATGAAAGTGTAATGATTTCTTTAACATAATTTTCGTGGATTTCGTGAGCGTTTTCTCTAAATTTTAAATGGTGAGTTTTGAGGTTTGTTTTGGTTGTTGCAGCTTTTGTTTATGTGTTTTCGTTTGGGTTATGGTTCTGCATATATTTAGACTGCAAAATAAATATTATGCAATCGCATATAAGGCAAAGGAAATTAAATCTTAGTCTTTTACCATTATTTTCACCATTTACATGCGTAATATAGCTTAATTTAAGCTACATATCAGTCTACAATACCAATAACAAAAACCCAAAGACAAAAGAACGATAAAATCCCATTTCCCCAATAACCGACAAAAGGACATTTTTTTTATTAAAATAAAAAAATCCGTTTTCACCCATAAATTATAATTTTACGTCGCCGTCGAATATCAGAACCCTCATTCGGTCATAAAACATCGATACGCTAATAGAATCTCCCGGTATTTAGGACCCGTCCGCGGGCTGCGATGGAAACTTTTACCGGGCCGGCACCGGCGGGTTACCTCGCGTTCCGAGGCGCCCGCTGAATACAAACGAGCGAATCTTAACCCTCAATCTGCCGGATGCATGCGAGTGGCGATAAACGCCTCACGTGAACATTGATTTTTTTAAATAAAATTTTAAAGGTCGTTCTTTTGTTGAGATTGTTGAGAAGGCAGTTAATTAGTTTTTTCTTTGGTTTTGTGTTGGACTACCTTATTTCATATTCCTCACTTTGATATTTTACTCGTATGATGCTGGTTTTTTAGGGTTCCGTAGCCAAATGGCAAAAAACGGAACCCTTATAGTTTCGCCATGTCTGTCTGTCTGTCTGTCTGTCCGCGGATAATCTCAGTGACCGTTAGCACCAGAAAGCTGAAATTTGGTACCAATATGTATATCAATCATGCCGACAAAGTGCAAAAATAAAAATTTAAAAAAACATTTTTATTAGGGTACCTCCCCCAGACGTAAAGTGGGGAGCGATTTTTTTTTTAATTTTGACCCTGACGTGTGATATATTGTTGGATAGGTATTTAAAAATGAATAGGGGTTTTCTAAAATCATTTTTTGATAATATTAATATTTTAGGAAATAATCGCTCCGAAAGTCAAAAACAATGTGTCCCCCCCCCCTCTAACTTTTGAACCATAAGTTTAAAAAATATGAAAAAAATCACAGAAGTAGACCTTTATATGAACTTTCTAGGAAAATTATTTTCAACTTGATGAGTTGAATAGTTTTTGAGTTATATAGCACTTTTTCAAAAAAAACGCAAATGATAACTTTGTTTTTCATACAAATACTATGAAAAACAAAGTTATTTTTGCTGACGACAAATGTTGGTATTTTTAATGGTCTGGGAAGCTACGGAACCCTACAGTGAGCGTGGCCCGACACGCTCTTGGCCGGTTTTTTTTTAATAATTAATAGACAATATTGCAAATTACACATTTTTTTAATGACATTGAAGAGCTTACATTATTTTCCCGAAATACCCTAAAAACAAGACAACACGATTGCTTGATAACATAAATCCCTACAAATACCATTTGCCCAAAACGGAAAAAAGAACCAAAAATAATTAACCACTTGAACTCAAAACACTCAACCTCAGATAAGAAGGCGGAGTACTCTCCAAAGCATTGTTCTTTAAAAGAGGGACGTTAGAGGGAGTCGTGAGGGGAATCCGACACGTCGCCGACACATGTCAGCTCTCGATCCGATCTCGATCTGTGCGAGGACTTAATAAAATGACACTCTTAAAACTTTGATGGTTGCGAGGCATAAGAGGGTAGCGGGTAAAAAAAGTCAAAAGGCATTTTATTCAAAGGTAAAGATGTATTTTTTTTGCAAAGACAGTAGTGAACGTTTCCAGTTTACTGGTCTTATAAATAAATTAGAAAGTAGCTACTGGTTTTGCTTTTTAATTATGGCGTACAAAAATGTTTAGGCAAAAAACATAAAGTGTACTAAATTGACAAAAAAATCAAGGAAAAAAGTTAAAGGATTTTATATAAACTATGATAGTGCGCTTCATTCATTTTAGCATTAGGGTCCTTAAACTTTCAAAAAAGTTTGAGAGGCTAAAAGGTTATTCTAAATTGCCTTGTACCAAAACTAAAACTTAAATAGATTTGAAGGTAGATGTTTATCTATGAAAACATTTAAAATATGAGACATGATTTCAATAAATAAATTATTTAACAAGCAATATAAATTAGGTAACAGGTAAAAGACTTCAATACTAGTCATTAAAGGTAGCGAATTTCCATCCCTTTTACTTTCCCACAGATCAGCTGTATAAATCCTGCAACGTGCTGACTGTGCGCCAGCTATTCATTATGCACTTAGTATTAAAACAGCACACCATGCTCACGTACAATGCTGACAATACTAACAAGAGACGGAATGATATGGTATGCATTTCTAAAGCAACCTCCAAACATGTTTTCGTGGAAAGATTCTTTACATTTTTAGGCCCATTTCTGTACAATAGATTAAATAGAAAACTAAGTATTTATAAGTTGAACTATTTTAGCTCTAAAAAGACTATTATTACTTTTTTACAACCCATAACCTATGCACAGACAGAAGATTTACTTGTTGTCTGCAAGTAAACAGCTGACATGTTTGTTTGTTTTGTTTTCTATGTAAGTCGTAATTTTAGTAATTTACTTTTATATTTCCTTTAATGTTAATTTATTTATTTTAAGTAGGTATTTATGCACTTTCTAGCCTGAAACACAGGTTCCACCTAGTTCAGGCAATAAGCAACAGTGCCCTATTTTACTTGATATGATACTTAATTGTAAATGTGCCCCTTTTGATAAATAAACGATTATTATTATTATTTTTATATTATTATTAAGAATGATCCCCGCTGCCGCCTATGACTCAGCACACATATGAACCTTTAACATGTGCCACCGAGTCTGTCTTGTGATCCCCAGATCTTTGTTACCCGAACATTCAGTCTATGGATTTTTTTCAACTTTATGGAGAATTCTTCGGAATCCTGTGTTAACTCCTTTATGTATTTGTTTATTGTCTGATCGCTTTGTCATTGTTTCCTTTCCCTTTTTGAAAATGATAAAAGTTTATCCTGTCTCACAACTTGTTCAGTTCATTCAATTATTTCAAACCTTCGTGCGCGTAGCGATCAACGACGTAGATGTATCGTAGCACTTTCGTAGCGCTTTCGTAGCGTGCTACGAAATTACGTAGACTGTTGTCTTCCAGTAAATAAATTTCTGATGTGCTCGTTGGCGGTGCATTATTAAAGATAAACTGAGTAGTTTAACATTATGTGAGGGTTTATTATGTATTGAAGTTAATTTTCTGTAACCTTTTGTTTATTTTTAACTTAAAAGGACGATTTGTAATAAAATATCGTTTACACGCAGTTTGATCGTTCTCGTTACTGCATATTCACACATTATTCAGTCTCATTCCCCAAAACATTGAATGCAATTAAATTAATATCTAAAGCGATTCCAAAACATCAATTGAATTGTACCGGTACAGCAAATGAAACTATTCACTCCTCTACAACGTTCAAACGTAAGCCGACGAGTGCATTCTGAATATAACACCGTACTGCCTAATTCTACAGCGCACTACACAATTATAATTTCAATAAAACGTATTTGAAACTAATCAGTTTTGAACGCGAACGGTTTGGTGTCCGTTTGAAATGCATTCAAAATTGAATGAACTAAATTTACATCAAAGCTATATGGAGTGAATGAACGACTTTTTGGCCGACTCAGCACGCAGTGCGGTTACGAACGGGATTGTTAATTTTAATTGGAAGACAAAATTGATTTAGAATTTTGGAGTCTGTTATTAAATTCGTGAACTTGTTAGTGTTTAAGTTATATAATGTACTGAGTCGAGTGAATATAGAATCACCTTATAATATTGGATTCTCAATCTTGTCGAGACTTGTATAGGATTTGATACCAAAAAAATGTATGATGTACTCTACTTCTAAAGTCTGCAATTACAACTGTATTGTAATGAACAATTTTAATAAATGTGCAACAATGTACTCAACAAAAAAAAACACAAAACACCACAAACTAGCCACAAAATCGACCGGAAAAAAAGCTCACATGTCTACCCCAGAACGCATAGTTTAAAATGTTTTAAAACATGTTTATGTAAAGAAAACAGCACTCGTGTTAGTGTTTAAACAAGTTTGTTCGCGCGATGACGGCTATAACATATTTCAAACAATTTCAAAGTGTAATGTGCGAAAAATAAGGTGCTCATATCGTCTGTGCCGGTTCAAGCCACCCGGACACGGAAGTACAGATGCTGGATGTGGACTTATATTGGGAGTTATTTTCATTTTGATCGTATTGTAAAATTAGCGAATAAAATAAGATGAGTTGTGTGAATTTTGGGGGAAAAGCACAGAACGCGCTTGATAGCATTCTATGAAATCTCTTTTTTTTATAATGTTAATAGTGGATGACAATTTAGGTCGCAAATAATTAAATAATAGGCATGAAGACAGTATCAAAAAATTATTAAATCTATTAAGTCCGTCAGTTAAAAATAATGGAAACGTATTTTTTGTTTTTGTTAATCAATGAATATTGACAAAGCTAAAATGCATTAAAGCTTGTGACGTCAGATCCGAAGGCGTGACGTATTGACAATTTTAAAAGCGTCGTATCTTCGTCAATTTTGATCTATGTAACAAAAGAAAAAATATTGGTCAGCTATTTGTTGATAATCTAGCTGACGGACTAATCCTTATTTTTTTTTTCGTCTACCCTATTATAATTGAGATATAGAACTTATCTCGATTATAATAGGGTTTACCTTTTTTCTATCTAAAATTGCTTATCTGCCTTGAGCAGGCGTGGTGATCAATGTTCATGTGTATGAAAACTCTGTATGAAAAGTACCATCGGACCTCTGTAGGACCATTGTAACGTTACATTTTCCTGGGTAGGAAAATGTAAGGTCGCATTGATAAGTTAGAAAGAAAAATGGCAAGAGATGAAGTGATGAGGTTAGTTTATTAAGATTAGGGAAACCGATACGAAGCTGGTACGATAATGATCAAGGTCCAAAGCTCGCAGCTGGCAGAAGCCGCTCGCCGATGGGTATGGCTCGCTCGCAGACGCCAATCTTGGAGGGTTCGAGAGTCGAGGGTCACCTGCTGTCAGTGTCCAGGTTCTCAGTAGTAATAGTAAATGCCTTTTCAAGGCCGACAGCGTCCAGGCTCTTAGTAGTAGTAGTAGAAGTAGTAGTAGTAGTTTTCCCAGGATATCAGGGCTTCAATATGACGCCAGGGCTAGATCACGCCGGTTTAGCGTTCACATCAAATAGTTCAGAGCGTCAAGCTTCCTATCAGCTCGAGGACCAAGGATAGACTGATTTTTTTCAGGCTCGGCTTCCCGTCACCTCGCAATTATGATTGTTATACTATTCTAGAACATAGAAGAATAAAAATGGTTTACAAAGAAGGTCTAACATCAAATGTATACAACCTACAACTCCTAGATACAGTAATAAATTAAAAAGAAACTAGCTTGTCATTGTCATTGTCATTATCTGACATCACAAAAGTAAACAAAGATTTAAAAGACTAAAATATACAGAAAGCTTTAAATAATACGAATTAAAAGGCGGAAAAGGCATGCTTTTCCTCTGCATAAAGGCTATGATAACGTATGATAAAATTTTGGATTACAATAGTCAAAAATGTAAGTACAAAAACACAAACATTACACCATCTAACAGACTTGTATTATTACTTGTGTGGATTAGGTTGTGAGTAATTACTTATTTTAATCGAGAGAGGCCTGTGGGCGGCATGAAATGTCTGAAACTAGGTTAGGTACGAAAAAAAAGAAGATCGGGATACTTTTGAGCGCCTTTGACTGAAAAATGAAATGAAAATGAATTTAAGAAGATCAAATAATGGTTCTTTCTACAAACGAGTTAGTAAATAATTTGAATAAATTGGTATTATTTTCTTTTCTTTTATTCTATTTACGTTACTGTGTAATTTGCCTAAACCTTCTGCTTACCTTTTCATGTTCCAGCTATGCATAATTTCATGGACCATATTCCACGAATTTTCTCTGTTCACCTTTCCATACAAAGAATAAAATTCATCCACCGTATCTAGGTAATCTGCATCTGCGTCCTTCTGAGCTCCCCTCTCTGTGCGGGCTAGATACAAGCTGATCCGTTTTGTTTCCTCAATGTACGCTCTTGTACTCCCCTCCCCTTCCCCCTCCAGGCACACCGCCCCCTCTCCTACCTTGGGTATCACAGAAAACTTTGGAAAAATATCCTTTATTTATATACGATATAATATCGGAAAGTTTATCAGGAACTTTTGACTAGGTTTTAATTTTTAATACTTCAGGATCGAGTTTCGGTTTGGGAGTTTGATTTTCTTGCAATTTTTGTGAAGGAGGATTTAATTTTGGTTCTAGCGATAAGGATAACGTTGTTTAAAAATAGTAACATTACTATAACAGAGTTTCGAATAGACAAGTCATGGTGACTTGTCTTTTGAATATTGTGGCATTTAGCGTTAAGGCATTTACTTCAATTAGACAACCTCGATGAAATATTAATAAACCAACACCACCACTGAATTATTACTTCCTTCTTGTGGCCTATTTACCAAAGTTTATCATGTCTACGAAAAGAGACCAAATATAGTATCAAAGCTCACAACAAAATAATATTTACGCAACAAGAAAGACCATTTCCAGCACTATTTAAGTCTACCCTCAGTACAGCACTCGTTAAAGCAGTGCCACTATATAACCGCGTACGTTGCAAGAACTAATTTAGTTATAAATGAGATCTCACTAGCTTTCTCCACAAAATAGATAGATACAGAAGGCCAGCTTCGTATAATGATTGACGCACGCACACATGGGCATGCGACTGCGCACATGAGTGCGAGTACACTTTCAAACTGCATAGCCTTTTCCAAGAATGTTCGGGTTAGCTTCCCATATATCAGGAGGAGTTTGAAACTGGGAGGGACTGCCTATCTGACCTTCACAACCCATTTCTTGAGTAACACGCTACCCTTTAGTTAGACTTCTTGCCAGGTTTTCGGGCTTCTCTTGGCAAACATCAAAGCTTAACATGCTTTTTAAAGTACTCTCTAGGTCCTGGTATATAATGAATGATTACCCATTAACGTAGGTATCGATCTCAGCAACCTAGAAGATTGACCCATTGTTATCTAGCCAAGAACTCCACGAGCACTAGTGACTAGAATTTGTTTGGTCGCGTGTCTACATATGCGTGTGCCTTTAGTCGCTCGTTGTTCAGAGTAAGCTTTCTGTTCAGCTATCTATTCTGTGTCACAAGTAGTCGCACCGCGCGTCGGTGCGAGCCTACAAAGCGTCGCGATATGCCTCAAACAAACTCATTACTGTTCTCACGTAATTATAATAGTATGCTCGTATGCTCTTAGATTTGTTAAGTTGTTCAAGGGGTTGCTGAGCGTGTGCGTTTAGTTAATGATATTCTAATATGTTTCGTTTCCTTTATGCTTAGTACTGATTATTTTTCAAAGAAGCCATCAGGTAGTAGCTAGCTCATTTTTTTTTTTCATAAAATGTTGTTGCTTTAACTAAATCGCTTCAGTAAAAAAGTAGAAAAGTTTTGCAAATATATTTTACGCCACGTGGCAAATAAAACCCTTAACATGTCATTGAGCCTAACAATAGGCTACAAACTCATAAGGGTAGCCGAAGCTCACAGGTTGTCAAATATGCAGCCTTTCAACATCCGTAGAAACATATTTTGCGTAAAAGATACCATTACCTAGAGCATATTACACACTACACCAAAAAACCTAAAATCAATCAGATCCCTCGAACGTGTTCTTCCCAATCATAAAAATAATATCACCCCCTCCTGCGTTACCCTGCTACCCTAGTACCCGGCTTGTCAAACACCTAATTCGTATGACACATCACCCGGGGGTTTCAGCGAGATTTTACGATCCCCACAAATTGAACTTGTTCAGGTATGACTGATTAATATTTGTGTCGAGGGACCAGGGTACGATGGCCGTGAGGAGATTTGTAGATTTGGATTAGTAGGTAATGTTTACTTAAGTATTATGAACAAAGATGTGTTTTAAAGGCATGTTAGTGATTATAAACTAACTAGCTTCTGCCCGTGACTTCGTTCGCGTGAAGTTTTGATATCGCAACGCATCGCCTGCTCTCAAAACGTTTTTCCCGCTTGCAACATTTTTTATTGCTGCTCCGCTCCTATTAGTCATAGCGTGATTTTATATAGCCTATAGCCTTCCTCGATAAATGGACTATCCGACGCAAAAAGATTGATTTAATTCGAGCCGGTAGTTCCTGAGATTAGCGCGTTCAACTAAACAAACAAACAAACTCTTCTGCTTTATAATATTAGTATCGATAGATATGGAGTTCCAGGTCGGGGAAAAAGTCAATCTAAAACTATTATCTAATGGTATCTAAAACTATTTTCTCAGTAGTAGTCTCAGTAGCCTTGGACCCTGGATTTGTGCCTAGTTGATGGCATTAGGCTCGCCCTGTGTTACATAAGACTTTAACATAAGTGGTATTTGAGGCTACTTATAAGGTCCAGTCTGCCCAACCCATCGAGGATAACAGGCACGGTTTGAAAGAAAGTGCCAATGTTATTTTTCTAAATCACAAAAATTTTTTTGGGTGAGACTTCTGAGCAAGAATTTACAAGAACCTTACAAAATATTAGCCGAAACAAAACCCCCAACTTCCCACAATCTTTAACCTTACCGCATTTCAAGTTCTATTTTTACCCTGAAAACTTCCACTACATATATTTAACTTTCCATACATTGAACGTGTAAAACAGTAGTATGGAAGTGTTGCCAGTTCATTTAATTCGGAGTAATGCGCCGCCATGTTTATCGGTCCCGTATTAACCGGTGATAA
The DNA here is from genome assembly GCA_950022955.1 of Xestia ashworthii. Taxonomy (NCBI): domain Eukaryota; kingdom Metazoa; phylum Arthropoda; class Insecta; order Lepidoptera; family Noctuidae; genus Xestia; species Xestia ashworthii. The sequence goes on along the minus strand of OX465558.1, from coordinate 21,644,581 downwards.
GTATCCGTGAAAAGTTTTCGGTGTGACCTTTTGGGTGATATTTATTGGTAACTGTGGACATACTTTGTAGTACTTGTTTATTGCGAATTTTATTGAAAGAGCCTACATCTGTTGTTATCATTGTAAATTCAACAAAATGATTTGTTAAACTTACTGAATCTGGGTCAGCCCTGACTGTCTGAGACCATAATGTTGACTTAAAATAGACTTTCAAAAAGGTTAAATTCATTCCAAATTAAAAAAAAATGTTGGTTTTATTTCGTTCCTAAATTCTAGACTACCTTGAAATCCAGATCACCTCTAGACACGACAATCTCAAATTCAACTCACGTATGATAGATATCACTAACATACCACCCAATAAAAATCCCATTAACAGTTCATAATTGGAATCGACAAACTGTAAACAAGCCCAAACCCTTGGAGTATCAGTCCCGATTACGTTATTAAACCACTTCTCCGTACCGAGACTTCAAAGCGTGAATCTCGCGAACACGTTGCTTGGCTCACATCTCTAAATAAAATAGTCGGCAACATTATTCGCTCTAACGATGTAGAAGATAAATTTCGGGGATCCCTTTACAGTTTACGAGGTGTAACGTGAAAGAGTGAGTGTGTGGTTACCTTAGAATATACGAGTGGGTGAGGGTAGCGCAGTGGGAGAATGAACACCGCGACGCCGACGGCAGCGGTCGGATGGGATAGTTTTTTATGTCCCTCACGTGGATTAAAAGAGGTATAACTTTAAGTACTGTTTGATAGATGTCGTGGGAAAATTATATACGAAAAGTTTGAACAGTTTTGGAGTGCCTTGATTTATGAATGACTTGGAAAGGAAGGAGGGGAGCTCATTGTAGATAGTTAGGTCCGAATCTGATCAATGAGGTCACGCTATTTTGAACAGTATTGACGTTAACAGATTTTCAATCAATGACAATGCTATCACCATTAGTTTCACAATTCTCTGCCCCACTGAGATGCAATTGCCAAAGGTCAAAGGCCTCTTCCCATTACTTCCAAATTCTTTGATCCAGGGCCAACGTGGACCACTGGTCGTTTGTTTTGTCCAGTTCGTCTCGCCATCACCTGCGAGCTTTACATCGCCTTCTGGCTCTGTCAGGCCGGGCTCCACATTATTGTTATTTTGGCCCAAAGCTTTAACTTAGCAGCTTTACACATGAAAAATTCAACATACCAATAAATCGAAACATCAACATTAGAAAAGTAAACACCAATATTACAGCTCAACCAGCAGATCAAATCCAGGTCGTTTCCTATCCTCAGTACGTCTTAACGTATGCATAGAGGAGCGAGTTTCCTCTGGGACACGAGACAGCCACGTAATGTAATAACTCCATTGAATATTGACGAATGAGCTACGATTTTTTTTTTGTCAATGTAAAGGGTTACGAGTATCACTCGAAATATGATATTCTACCGTATTGTGAGCTACGCTTTTATCTCAGCGTTACTGAAATGATGAAATAAACGTAGGTGTCTCGTTTCTGTGGGATTTGTATGGGTTTTATCTGACTGTGGTTTTGTTAATTAATTTTGTGTTCTGGTTTTTTTTTTCGTGATATCGTGTTTCATAAAATCTGTTTTCTCATTTTTTTCATGAAGTCGGTTTCAGACCCGCTTTTGCCTTTCTATGAGTTATTATGATAACTGCTCCATAGCGGTTTTACTGATTTGTTTACGTTAATAGCTATACATAGTGGTTGACCAAAGAGAGATCGGTTTTATTGTAGTTTGGCCATGAAAGAAACCGTTTGTCATGGAGAGTTTGTAGAGAGTCGTTTGACTGTACCAGCGTGGTGAAAGGATTAGTCAGCTAGACTCTACGTTACTGTGTGCTAGCCGTCCGGGCGTTTAGAATCGAAGTACGATTAAGGATGACGCACGTTAGACCGAGCCGGGTCCGAGCCTAGTGTCGGCCGTAGCACAATTCATTGTCCGTTGCTCGGTAGCGGCTCGGAAGCGTGAGTGTGTCCATACAAAATTGCACGGTGGACACTCGGTTTGGACCCGACATGGTCTAGCGTGAGACAAGCTTTAGGTTAGCGCCACTTGGGGAAGCTCCTTTTATGCACCCCAACATCCGCATGTAATAATATACAAATAAATGTGGGTGTACTATTACGATAATATACCAAATATATGACCGCATCACGTTACTTTATAGAACTCAACTATCACATCATAGAAGTAAAAACATATTTAATTTAACAAACTCCTAGTCAACAAAAAAAACCCGGATATCACCATTTCATTGCACCCACAACCCACTTTTTACCCAGTACTAGCAACAGTAATATTTCCTGCAATACCGACCACTAAAGCGGCGTACATTCGACAGGCATATGATTAAAACTTGAACTTTAATACACTTTTAACGTCACACAAAACATTTATGAGTCACTTAACGAGTAATGGCTTGACATATACCGTTGTCCGGTAATTATTGTCGGCGTAGTCACGTGATGGAGAACGAACAAGGATTTAGTTGTGTGAATATACAAGTGAAGTGAAGTACACAATTTATAGTACGGCACGACACATCACAGGGAATTGTAAGGGCTGAACGTATTTCTAAATGAACAAGGCACAAGTAACCTTAAATTAAAAAATTAAAAAACCCCCACACATAGTGCGATAACTTCTAGGTATTTTTTTTCTTACGGATATTGCGATTTAGTTCAAATCGTCACGTAACGAAATGCCCCAGGCCAAGCCTTTTCATTTGATATATGATTTCATATTGAGGAAGTTCCCAACACTCCCGACTAATTCACCTTTCAAACAAAAATAAACAAAAATCAAAATCGGTTCATCCGTTCGGGAGCTACACACACACAGACATGTCAAACTTATAACACCTCATCGTTGTTTGGGGTCGGGGATTAAAAATAATTTAGTTTAGTACTTACTTGCACTTTCTGACTGGTTCCATGGTGCAGTCTTCACACCCTACTTGGGGTCTTTCTTCTATTCTCTCCTGTCAGACGTCATGACATAATTTACTGCTTTCTCTTTCATAATCATTCCACACACAATCGATCCATCATTCTCCATTCTTCTTTTTCATGGTGCATTTGCTGAACCATTATTATTTGCCAAAAAAAATAAAATGATTTATTTGTGTAGCCTTTATTTGGATAAGGCCATAAGAACATATACTTTTGTATTACATTCTTCTTGGTACAGAAACGCCTAGTCAAGAACAAAAACTTTTTAAATTGTGTTTTTTGCCAAAAGATAATGGTTCAGCAAATGCACCATGAAAAAGGAGAATGGAGAAAGATGGATGGATTGTGTGCTTACCCCTTCACAACGCACCGGCGTGATGTCATGAAATGAACTGGTGTAAACAATAAACAGACATGAGATTTCAGCAATCCCAGTCCATTTTCTATCATTTATTGAGGAGTTCCGTTGCCTATCTCCGAAGTTCTTCATCAGATCTTCACCTAATTGAAATGGGACTACTCCGTTAAAGTACTCTTCCAAAAACTACCCAAATCGTTTCGAGTGTGCATATAAAATTTGAAGAGTTCTCTCTGTTTCTCCAGGATTCCATCACCAGATCCTGACTTGATGAGTATGGGACCACCTGGGAAGAATACCCTTTCAAAAAAAAAATTCAAATCCGTTTAGCTATCTTCGAGTAATCGGGGAACATACAAAAGTAAAAAAAAAGATTCCGACGAATTGAGAACCTCCTCCTTTTTTAAGTCGGTTAAAAAAGTCTCATGAGACTCTTAAAAATGTTTTACCTCTGACTTTTCCACAGCCTTCATTAACGTAAAGCAGTCAAGTTAGCAGTCAGACAGTGATTCAAAGTACAGCGCACCATTACCTAAGCCCTAATCAGTTAGTCTGGCACTATACCTAGGACACATTTACGAGTCACTTAACGCCTAATGGCTGGACATAAAAACCGGTGTCCGCTAATCAACGGATGACGTCACACGTCCATGTCCGCACGCCACCGGTGGACATCATACTTTAATTAGTTTCACTATACAGCTTTAGGGTTAACGATTGTAGAAATATGTTTGGAATTATTTATTACGGTTCGATAGTAAAAGTCATGCAATATATTGTATGTGAGAAAGCGATTTTAGTACGTCTTCAAAAGTAAATTGAATGAAAAAGTATCTATTGATCGCAGCTCTGTCCGTGCTACAAGACTAGAAAACCCAAAAATAACAAGTGTATAGACCGACAGACGGGCAGAATAGGGGAAATTAGTCCGTCAGTTAGATTATCAACAAATATATGACCCGTATTTTTTTTTGTAACATAGACCAAAATTGACGAAAATACGACGCTTTTAAATATCTCAATACGTCACGCCTTCTGAGTTCTGACGTCACGACCCCCACTCCCAGGTTTTGATGGGTTTTATCTTTGTCAATATTCATTGATTTACAAAAACAAAAAATACGTGTCCATTATTTTCCAATACTCTAACTGACGGACTAAATAGATTTGCAAGTTTTTGATAATGTCGTCATGCCTATTAGTATCACATTAATAAGACAAGTACAAAACATAATATCACGCCCTTGATCCGCAAAGGGTTAGGCAGAGGTGTACTTAATGGTACTCCTACATTTTGCCAGATGTTTTAGGTCCATGTTCACCGAAAACATCATCATCATCTACCTAGCCTTTTCCCAACTAGGTCGGCTTCCAGTCTAACCGGATGCAGCTGAGTACCAGTATTTCACATGGAGCAACTGTCTATCTGACCTCCACAACCCAGTTAATACTGAGTAATACGATACCCCTTGGTAAGACTGGTTGTCAGAGTATTTGGGCCACTGACCGACCTGTAACGACCGCCAAAGATGGACTTATGACAGCCGGGACCAACAGCTTAACGTGCTTTCCGAGGCACGAAGGAAACTCGATATGTAAGGGTGGTCACCCATCCACAGACCGACCTAGGCAAGCACGGCTTAACCTAAAGATCGGCCCGAGCGGCTGTTATTATTTAGCCACGAGCTCCTCACCGAAAACATAACGGTCTGATTATCTAAAAACAGCTGTCACTGTGACATGTTCCTATACAAAACAGCTGTTTTAAGATAATCAGACCGTCATCTTTTTGATGAACATGGACCTAAGTATAATAAACGATCACAATGAGATAAGTATGGATTTAAAATACTGTTCCAAAGTCACTAAACATTTTTGTCGACGAGATAATGTTAAGAATATGTTTTAAAACGAATAGGTCACTGTTACGTTTTAATAACAGGGGAAAGACCGTGAATAAACAAATAAAACTACAGCAGGTACATAATTCACTAATAACATTCCTAAAATAAAAGTGACATAAACATTTAACGTAATTATATTTAGGTTTGGGTCATTCACTAATACCACATAACATTTCTAAGTAATTACTTATAAACATAAACACAACACCGTATTATTTTCACGAACATTATATTATCATCATGGACTGTCGTTGCACTTAGCAATAAAAATTAAAACTACCTGTGGACCTATAAATATATCATTAAATTGAGTGACAGGTCTACTCATAAAGCACTTTGGACTTAACATGGATATGGCATGCCAACGAAAATTAAATTAAAAGGGAAGCATCACCCTGCTATATAAAAATTTTCTTATGCTTTTTTTTTAACTGACAGATCGGTGTCCAGTTTTATGTTAATTACAACGTGATTTGCGAGCGTAAAAGTTGTATTTTTACTGAATTTTGATCATCAATACAATAACACTTAATTATTATTTCACGAAGTCCGAATAGCCGCTGCTTACCGAATAAATTCAAAAAGGGAACAGAATTTATATGAAATTATCTGCCAAGTAAGTTAACGGGAACTTAATCGTAGATTGTTCATGATGTCACATGTCATGATTTCATGAGAAAATCAATAATTCGGACTGTAATATGGACTAAGAGAGTTTTATTGATAACTTCAATGATATAAACTTATATTGTCACTTACGGGATATCTTTCGTGATTATTTGTTGTTTTGAGCTCCCGATATAACCGTGAAAGCCTAAAACAGTGTTCAATGATATAGTATGTATTATAGTTGCAAATCATAATTTGGTCAACATAAAACCTGGTGCTGACCTGCAAATTGAAAAAAAACTTAAGGAAACTTGAATTGCGAGAGCTGAACGCTTCCTACCTTTACACGGACATGTCACGGCAGCAAAAATTTGATTAAAATAAATATTTGAGTGGTTTCTAATGTAATGTAATGTATGATACGGACCACTAGGGCCGCGTCGGCTGTCCCGTTAGTATTAAAACGCCAATTACTATAATTGCCGGCAATGCACGCGCACTTTGTGGCCAAGCCGCCCCGCACGTTATGGCGCGATTTCTATTGTATATGTTTATGTTTTATTTTAACGTTTTGTTTGTCTAGTTTGAATGGTTTAGCCTAAAATTACGCATGGATTAAAGCCCTTCAAAAGTGAACGTAGACTTTCGAACTTGACGGCTATGACAGACTGTAGCGACCATACTTGATTATATATAAACTCTCTCAGTAAATAACAAAGGAGCTCGTGGCCAATTAATAACAGTCTCACGCGTCGATAAGCTGGTCCGTGGATGTGTGTCTCCTCCGTGCCTCGGAAAGCACGTCAAGCCATTGGATCTAGCTGTCATTTGCAGATTTTTGACAGTCGGTACTGGTGGTAAGTGGTCCGAAAGTCTGACAAACTGTCTTACCAAGGGGTGTCGTATTACCCAATGCTCACTGGGTTCTACGTTGTGGAGGTCAGAATGCAGTCGCTCCATGTAAAATACTGAACTTTACATGAGGCGACTGCCTATCTGATCTCCACAACCCAGTTAGTACTAGATAAGATATCCAGCTGCATCTGGTTAGACTGGAACCCGACAACAACTTAGTTGGGAAAGGGCTAAGCAGATGATGATCTCTCTGTAAATGACGGCATTGCTCCCTGTTGCTTCATAGACTTACATAGGAACCAGTCTCATTGCTGCTGTCTGTTCAAGCTATTGGGCTGTGGTTACCGGTCTGGCCTACACTTGCCGTCACCTGCGGAACTTACAATAAAGTCCTTCTCAACTTTGTCAACTATATCAAGACTCCATACTGAGGAAACATAGTCAGATACGTAACGCGTAGCCAAACAATTAGACGAAGGATGAAACTGCTATTTTCTCTTACTATTACTGGTCAATTTATCGTTGTGACACAACACTACGACTGACACACATCGATAGCACTATACTGTTCAATGCAGCCTTCCATGTTGGTTTTGTAAATTATGCTTGATATTCTGTTTGTTAGTATTTTGAATGGATTCTGGTCCTTTAGGTCCAGTGCGAACATCATCATTCATTTAAACTGAAAGAACGATACAGGTTACTCTCAAACATCGCCTCGTTGACCCATCCTGTGCTCGTTTGCAGATTCAATTAGGCTTCAGTTCCAATAATAATGCAATAAACTGCTTCATGTATGTATATGGGTAGGTTAAAATCATCAACTAAAAGTTAGTCAGTCCGTCGCTAAACATAGCTCTCTCAAAACCGAACAAGGTTATTTAATTTGTTTGTTTTCGAACAAGGAAGATGTAGATAATTATGTTTATGCTCTACCCAGAGTTAGCCTAAGGTATTCTGAAAATGTGTTTTTCCTCCTATGAGAAATAAATAGCTAAAAATTACCATATCAAAATAACAACAAACTACTGAATAATTCTGTCTCAAAGGACCAAATTGTAATTTAATGTTCTTTAAAAAGCAATAAGCGCGCTTGTTTTAATTAAAACTAGGCCCAGCACATACGGCTAGTGATATAACACACAGGGTTTAATACGGCTAGGGGTGGACGCGACAAACACAATTTAATGACTGTTGGAACCGATCACCCCTCGCGTTGTTTTTTTTACCCTTATGAGTGTATTTTCGTTTTTTTTTTCGTCGTATTTTTGCAATAAATCAGGAAGTGTGTGTTTGGGAATGTTATGAGGGTAATAATCTCATATTATGGAGATGGTGGATTTATTATAAATAATTCCCTTCTTAGCATTTTTTCTGGATATTGCTTGGATCAACAAGAATAAGAGAATGATTATGGCTTTTCCGTGAGGTTGGCGAAACATGGTTATCATGAGTTTTATTACTGTTAATACAGTATAGTAGGCGATAGGCAACTCATTCATTGCTTACACACATAAACTCATGCTATTTTTACACGGGGTAGGCAGACATTACAGAATGCGACCTGCTACGATCCGTACATCTGATCATACTGATACGCCGGTTGTGAGTACTACACTCGAGCTTTTGGCAGAACATCACATCAGCCCAAGTTGAAAAGGAATCAACTGTCTTGGTTTGGACATGTGATGAAGAGGGACAAACGCTTGTGACAAAAGAGTTATGAATATAAATGTTGATGGGTGGAGAGGGAGAAGAAGATTAAAGAAACGGTGGATGGATTGTGTGAGTAGTGATATGAAGGAAGAAGGTGTAAATGATTGCGTGAGTGTTGACAGAGGAGAGTGGGAGAAGAAGAAACAAGGGCAGGAAGATGATGATCATCATATCGGCTCATACTTTAACCAAAGTATTTTTTTTTTGTCCCGTAAGTATTTTAAGTGTATTTTAAAACAAATTCTCTTTAACAGTTCCATGTATTACTTCACACTCAATTTCTAATGACGACATTTCCCTAATTAAGTGACAAGCTTACCAACATCATGGCAGTATAAACACGCTCAACAAACCAATTCCACCTTAACCTCTGTAGTTAGTTAATTTTGTGCAACGAAGGGAAAATAAAAAGTAATTATAAGTTGGTCATCTCCGGCGATATTATCTCTGGTCCCTGGGGCGACGCTCCTCAAATATTTGCTCTTATATTAATTTTTTTTTGGTAGCTTCATCAGGATTGAGGAGGTGGGGGACACTTGGTGTAATGGAAGTGCTAAAGCTACTGTCACGCTATATTAACATATTTTTATCTGTATTTTTGTCATAAGTTGTAAAAAGAAGAAAATGTGTTCCTTATATTACTATTTCTTGTACATAGCATAAGTATAATAGGCCTTTAATAGCATTCCTGCTACTAGGACACAGACTTATATTTAGAAGTAGTAGGCCGTGCGTGGGTTACTGCCCACGCCGGCCCTCCCAGTGCGTGTTGGTAGATGTGAAATGTCTTGAATGTTTGTTATTAGGACGTGAATGTTTCTTCAAGATGTTTACTTCTTCGTTTTGAGGACACTGGTGATACTATAAATAACACAGAGTAAAGAGCCTTCCTAGGTTTGAATCTAGATTTGATTCATAGGTTTAATTCAGATTATTTATGTCAGGGTCGTTACCAATAAGCCGCAATTCCTAATTATAGTTCATTGATCTAATACAATGATACTTTCAAAACAATAACCCAAAACATATAACAGAACCATTAAATAACTGCATTCGTACCGAAGCAACAGGTCTTGCCGAAGCAAAGCGAAATAAATTATGATGATCACCAATTTATATTCATTACGTTATGTTTTGTGTGCCGAGTAAATATAGTAAATGATACGGCGTGTCGTATACAGCTTATGAATATTGTGATGACGACAAACTTTCTCTACTTATGAGGGGAATTGTGTATTAGATTGTCTTTTTTTGTTTTCTTTTGTTTAATCTTAGAAAACTGTTAGGAGGAAAGGACCAATGGAGGATAAGAACAGTTACTGGTTACTAACAGTAGGCCATATAATTAGGAGATATAAATCTATTGAAGATTTAAGCATAACACCTTTTTAAGTTGGTTGATATAGTTAATAGAACGGTACTCTTAGAATCAAAGCCCCAAGTTTTAGTGGCAAAAAATGCAGGTTTTCAGTTTTGGTACGTTGACGTATGTGCAAATCTCCCAAACACAACTCCTAAGCTACTTTTTCCCACGATAACACCAAAACCCTTCCCTTAAAACAATATTTAACCAGCCCCACAAAACAATTCAAACTGAAAACAATAAATCCCAGTTACCAAAGATTCATTAAAACGGTCCAATTAAGCGATATTTACATTTACGCTTAACGCGTTTGATGAAACTCTTTTGGTAGAACAGGCGTAAACATCAGCGCGGTTCCGACTCATTGGGGGCAAGTGTTTGGCCAGTCGACCGGATGGACGCTGCAATGTACTTTGTGCTGGATGTGACGTCATGATTGGCCTGCTTTTGTCACTTAAACATTAGCTCAAAAAGGCTTGTATTTTTTCAGTGACGATTGAAAATTTTAATACCTTGGTGAACAGTTCCTTTTGGCTGCCTTGTCCCAAGGCTGGCGTTTAAAACTTAAATATTTCTATAAAAGTGGGACTGGCAGATATTGTTAACAAAAGTAAAGCGATCAGTTTTCACTCTCACTACACCTGGTAAAATATACACCACGCGCGACCACGCCGCCATCCGGCTCGAAGGACCAAAACCGACGACAACATCCATCATCCACCGACGTATCCAGCATACTAACATCCAATCATTCGTGATCGCGAATTAAAGCCGTGTTTTTGTACAGTCCCTGGATAAGTTAATGAATAGCGAACGTACGTGTTCGCTGGACGGGCAATATTTGCCAACACGCCCTGTTTGCCCGACCCCAATAATTTAAGGAGTATATTTTGTCGTTCAATTCACTCTGGACATCGATACGTCTGTTTGTGTACGTTATTGCGTGATTAAATGCGTTATTGTTGTATTTCGTTTGGTTCGATCATCGTGTAACAATTTGTAACGTTAGATACTGGCAATTGATAAATTCGAATGTCAACTTTATTTTCTTTATTTCAGCATGAACTTGCCTTGGTCCTCAAACTCAAACTCAAACTCAAACTCAAATCATTTATTTCAACTAGACCATTACGGCACTTTTGAATGTCGATAAAACGAAAAATAAAGCGAAGCTACAGTCACAGACACAAGGCATAATAACTTGAGAAAGTACTGTAGTTGCCCATTCCCTAACGTAGATCTCTATGGAGAAGAACGGGCAAGAAACTCCATGGACACTCTTTTCAATCAAAAATGTTGTTACAAAATCTTGGTTACATCTTTCATGTTGAGATTATACATATATGTGAGAACGATGTAGAAAGACGTGCACAATAAGAGCGTCCAGAGTAAAAATAAATAAATCAACAATTAAAAATAAAGCAATTCAAATGATCCACGGCAGCTAAGAGATGACCAGTCCCGACTGACAGCGCCCGTTCACGAACATGACGCATGAATCAGCGCCATTCAATTCAACCATATTGTAGGGAACTAAATGACCCGACCCACCCGCCACCATCAGCAAGACATTTAAGCGAGCATGACATTCTCTCAGCCACCAAGGATATTCAAGTCAATGAAACATAACTAAATGCAAATGGTAGCTTTACGGTACATGGTACTCACACATGTGTTATGCAATTATACAATACTAAGAGATGGAATCTATACAATGCAAGAATATTTTTACAATCTTCTGCAGCTACCACAATAATTGTCCAATAAGTTTGCATCTAAGGTTGCGGAGCAGGACCAGCATTTAGCCAAGCATTTTTATCCTCAATGTAATCCCCCAGCTTATAATATGCTTGCCTACATAGTGTGCGTTTTACACAAGATTTAAATTTCGTCTCATTCAGTTGTAGAATGTGGGGAGGTATTTTATTGTAACATTTTAAACAGTACCCCATGAAAGATGAATCTACTTTAGCAAGCCTGAAACCTGGCTGAACCAGTTGGTCCCTATTTCTAGTATTATAGTGGTGTCTGTCACCTCTTTTACTGAATAAATGCAGATTTTTCCTAACGTACATGATGTTTTCATAGATGTATTGACAAGGTACTGTCATGATATTAATTTCCTTAAACAGTTCTCTTAGAGAATCGCGTCTACGTAATTCATATATGGCTCTGATGGCTCTTTTCTGCAGAATAAAAATAGACTCGATGTCTGCAGCACGTCCCCATAGTAAAATACCGTATGACATAATACTATGAAAATAACTAAAATAGACTATCCTCGCCGTATCAACATCAGTAAATTGACGGATTTTTCTAACAGCATACGCTGCTGAGCTCAGCCGGCCTGCAAGAGATGTTAAATGAGGACCCCATTGTAGCCTGTGGTCAAGCGTAATTCCCAAGAAAACCGTTTTATTGACAAATTCAAGTTTCTCTTGATTCAATACTATGTCACAATCACTACTTTTGACATTTGGTAAAGCAAATCTTATGCACTTAGTTTTTTTCCCATTTAGTACTAAATTATTAGCGGTAAACCAATTATGAACCTGCAGTAGGGCGCTATTTACGTCGTCAAGATTTGTGGCACGTCTGTTTATCCTAAATATTAAAGAAGTATCATCAGCAAACAACACCATTTGCGGATGGTTGTTAACTAAATGGGGTAGGTCATTAATGTATACTAAAAAGAGGAAGGGACCCAATATCGAACCTTGTGGTACACCCATTTTTACTTTTAAACCCATCGAATTTACACCCTTTACTTGTACATGCTGCTGTCTGTCATTCAGATATGATTTTACTAAACTGAGCGCAAGTTTACCTAAACCGTAATGCTCAAGCTTCAAAATCAGGGTTTCGTGATTTACGCAATCAAATGCCTTCGAGAGGTCACAGAAGATTCCTATGGCATCTTGTGCCTCTTCCCACGCAGTAAAAATATGTTTTAATAAAGTGACACCGGCGTCAGTCGTACAACGTCCTTTGGTGAAACCATACTGCTGTTCGTGTAAGATTTTATTGGTGTTAAAATGGTTAAGCATTTGATCGAGCATTATCTTCTCAAACACCTTGCTGAAAACCGGCAACACGGATACGGGCCTATAATTGTTGGTGTCTTTACTGTCCCCGGATTTAAAAAGCGGTATTACCTTACTGAATTTCATTAGATCCGGGAAGACCCCTTGATCCACGCACAAATTAAATATTGAGGCTAAATACGGCGCTACAGTCTCAACAATTGAGGTACAAGCTTTGATAGACATACCCCATAGATCTTCGGTTAATTTGATCTTGATTTGCTTAAAAGCTTTTATGATTGTCATGGGGTTTACATGCTCAAATTTAAATTCATTTGAGCAGGCTGAAACGTTCGCCTTCAATAAATCCATAGAGAGCAAGGGAGAGGAATTTAAGGTTTCAGTAGTTTTAAGTGGGATACTGGTAAAGAAATTTACAAATTCTTGAGCGACTTCATTATTAGAACTCACGAGACCATGTGAGGTCTCTAGTGTTATGTCATTACTTGGTTTTTTAGATCTATTAGTCTCACTGTTGATAATTTTCCAAACCGTCTTTATTTTGTTATCGGCTGATTTTATCTTGTTGCTAATGAAAAGAGACTTGGCTATCTTGCAAGAGTTTTTAAAAATTTTCGAGTAAGTAGCCACATATTTACTAAAAGTTTCTGTGTTGATATAAGGCTTAAGGCCGTACAACTCAAACAATCGTTCCCTACTTTTCCTAATACCCTGTGTTGCCCAGTCACTGAAAATAAACTTTGGGCCAATAGTCTTAGTTTTCTGTTTTAAAGTATTATTGAACTCGGTGTGCACTACCGAAAAGAATTCTTCATACAATTCATTTACATTGTTTCCAATATGGCCTGGTATATTTAACTTACTAATTAAATTATTATTAAACTTTTCTAAATTGCTGGGTGTTATTTGTCTAGTTTGAATCTGAATTCTTTGTAATTGTTTATTAGACGCGAAAGAAACAGTCTGTCCGCTGTGATCTGAAGGAAGGTAATTTACGATGGATTTATCTAAGTAGTCGCAGCAACAAAAAACATTATCAATACAAGTAGCAGTATTTGTAGTAATTCGGGTTGGTTCTGAAAAAACATTTGACAAATTAAATGATTTAAAGAGATTTAAAAATCTATTGCTGTTTACATTATTCTCTAAAATGTTGATATTAAAGTCACCACAGATAATTATTAGTTTACTACCAGTCACAAGTTTTGCCAAAGCATCTTCCATTACTGACTCAAAGATAGAGTAGTTCAGGTAATTAGGGGGTCTGTAAACGCACACTATTACATGCATATCTAGCTCAACACAAGACAATTCTATGCTATGTTCAACCGAAAGATCAACAATATCATTACGAGGCTTAAATTTAACACAATTTTTAACTAAGATTAATGAACCCCCACGCATCTTAGACTTCCGGTTAAAGCAACTGCCCACACTATAATTCTCGTAATTAAATTGCATTTCGTAATCCCTCATCCAATGTTCAGATAGACAGATAATATCAAACTTGGTTTTTTCTAAAAATAGTTCGATTTCTAATTGTTTGGAAGAAAAACCCTGAATATTCTGATGAAATAATGTAAAGGAATTCTGCTTAACCCCTTTTTGACAATTGATTAACTGAGAGCTAGAAGATACCTTAGAGTTGATAAATTTACCTAAATTATCACTCGTACCTTCCATTGTCTTACTGACTAGTTTAAATCTAAGCTAAAATGTGTATAATTACAATTAGTATAATTACTAATTTCCGTGGAATTATTTACAACAGACTGCGACATACCACATATGTCTGAGTTTAAATTAAAAGCTAATAGCCGAGCTATTTGACGTCTAAAACTAATAGGCAGGTACGCATTACTCCTCGTTGACTTCAATTTCTGGACGAAACTGTTAGTGTCGAAAAACGTCAACTTGTCACAATAGTGACTTACTAGTAAACACATGTGATTATTGAGACTATGAATATAATGATTTTGCCTGCTTGACAACTTTTCAAAGTATGGAAAGGCACACAGAATGATTTTCTTACAATTTAGTTTCAACAGTTGAGTGACATTGTCAGTGATTTCATCAATTTTAACGTTCAAACTATTACCAACAAATATAGTTACAATATCATTAGGATCGAATTCCTTCCGAGTTATGGATGCCATTATCCGGTTGTATGAAGCCTGAGGTGTACAATAATTTTGAGTAGAATGACTCAGATTGTTACTAATCAATTTTCCCAAGCCTTTCCCTAAACTATCAGAAAACATAATAAAGCAACCACAATGTGTACTACAACAAGGGGGAGAACTACATTCTGTTTGACCTACCAGTGATGAACCTTGGACAATGTGTGGTGAATCTATAATGGGGATACAAACCGGAACACTGCCCAACCGGGTCGAGTCCTCCGTTACCTCAGGCAGGAGAGTGTCCGGGCTGGATTCCCTTTGTGATGTACATTGGGTGTTATTGAAGGTCATCATGTCTTCACAGTCTGCATTACTATTATCCTTATTGACTAATTCGTTTGTAGCAAGGATATGTTCCTTTATTTGTTTTTGAGATTTCACATACATGGAATAACATGATTGAAGTTGATGCTCTAATGTTTGAATCTCAGACTGTAAGTTTTGAGTGTCTATTTCATAAAAATGTTTACTATCCTCTAATTTAATTTGATAGTTATTTAACTTTTTAATGAGAAAAACACGTTCTTTTCTTAGTTTATTATTGTTAGAACTATGTTTTTGTTGTTTTTTAAATTTCCTGCATTTCTTTATTATTCTATTAAGTTTTGCATATTTTTTTATTTTATTTTGGCTAACTTTATAACTGCTACAATTATATTTCAGAATAGAATCTTCAGTAAGATCTATTGTTGTTAAAGAATGTGGGTTGCAATTGGAATTTAATAATTGATTATATAGATGATCTGTTTCCCTAATCTGAGTACATTCTCTTTGTTTCTGAAAGTCAATTATTTGTTTATTGGCATTGAGCAGTTCATCTTCTAAGTCCCTAACCTTACATAAAGCTGTTTCATAATAATTACTGCAGTCGTTACTGCCTCTTAGATGAATCCTATTTTAAGCAGCTTAAAGTAGGGTTTACTTTAAGTTCAAGCTACCGATTTAAGTATATATCATAAGATGTCAAATGGTGTACCCTATTAGGACGTAAATTCAAGAACTAGCTCTTATGTCCAGAAAAATGTCAAAGGTCCTTTACCGTCGGACCTTACTACAAAAGAAATTCCCGAAATTCCCTTGTACTCGTATACTTTGCGCAAGGAGATTTTGATTAGGCATTGTTTACCTTAGGCCCGCATGCCAAACTTTCATTTGACGTAAAAAGAAATGGTCTGATGATCTTGTCCCTTTCTGATAAGAGAACCCAAGGGACTCAGATACCAGACCTGAAAAATACTTGAGCACTACTTTTTGTTTAATAAATAAAAACGGTATGTATGGTGAATTAAATAATTTAAAAAATAACAATTTCTTTTTTATCGTAGTTTTAAAATTGTAGCCTAAAGCCACAATAGCAACATGAAAACTAAAATCTAAACTGAAACTTCAATTTAAAACTAAGTAACTTGGCCGTATTTCAAGACAAGAATTGAAAAAAGTGTCAAAGAATTTCATATAAAATACAATTTCGCTTTGTTATTTACAGACTGTAAATTGAAACTACTATTAATAGCTGAAGTAAAACAGAAAACTTGTGTTCGTATTTATTGTGCGACGAAGGAGAGAGGCAAGGCTCTCTAAGAGCCTCGTGGATCCCAACTCGAGTTTGGGGGATCAAATATCAATCTGCGGGTTCGATCCCCCATGCGGATATGATTGGGGGATACATTCCGCTCGCCTCGCTGAATACTGAACGATGAGAAAAACTTATAACGTGTCCCCGAGACGGTACCGTGAAATTTGGATTTTTTGGAGGACGTATTAATGGTATTACTGGAATTCAATAATTTTTTTTTTTTTTTTTAGTCAAGTTCTGAAAACTTCGAAATCGTTATTGCGGTACTGAAAAGAAATGGTATGTTAATTAAAACACCACAACCAAAAAGAAAAATAAAAACCTTTCCAGGCTCCGAAGTTACTGTTTTGCAAATAATTTATTCATTTACCTAAGATGGGCCTATTCCACGTGCAGCTTTTTATTGAGACAAACAATAACGTAAGAAGGTCATTATTTAAATTAACTATAACAACTTAAGCAGGGGATAATCACGACTTTATATAAACACAGCGTGTTTTTCTTACATCGTCAAAATACATAGAATTCTCGGTGTTGTAATGAGGTCTCCGAATCGTAATGTTTTTGTTCGTGAAACATTCTAGATACGTCTTTTGAACTTATTACTTTGTTAAAATTAGCATATTTTGGTTTTGCCTACCATTTTAATTTTATGGCAATATGTAGCCTTTTGTGCCCAATCATGTTTTTATCTCAAACTTTATCCTTTAGGGATATTCTATAGAGGTTCATATTTTTTTCATGTCAATTTAATGACCAATTCTGTTCTCTACGAGTATTGGTTCTTCGAGCCGGATTATTTAAATTAAAAAGAGTATGGCACGAATTTAAAAATTACCAAAAAAACAGCAGTGGCTTACTATTGCCACTGCCATTTCATAAAACTAAATTACCTACACTTCAAAGACTCCTTTCCTGCAGACTTAAATTACAGCGCCACTCGCCCTCGGTATATCCACATACAGACATTGGAGCCCCAGAGAAGCAGGAACTATGTACCTACTCCGCTGAACTACTCGTGACTAGCACTGAACTCATACCAACTTTATCGAAGTAACACGATCAATCTTACTTTCGCTTAAGGAATAGATTTTATTTCTGATTCGTGAAATTTCGCCTTTACCATTATTGCCTTGGTACCTTACCTTCGTTGATTTATTGATGCCCCAGTGATGTCCATTCGACTTTCTGAGATTTTTCTGGAATTTACTTACATCACTCAGACACATTGTTGGGTTCTTCGCACCGATAATCGTATCGTCGAGTTCTTTATAAGGTTTTTTACAACTTTAGAACTTAGTTGTACTCGTACTCTAAAAGTTTTGAAGATAAGACCCCAGTGCGTCTTTATTGTGAAACAAGTTCGCGTTATTTATGTCTAGACTATTGACCTTAAACTCCGTACGTAAAACTTCACTGTGATCCTAATAAACTGGTTTATACCTTTTATTGTGTGGGACCGGAAGATGAATAATGATTTGAACCAACAAAAATCAGATTTTGAACAAATTAGAAAACACCGGTCTTTGAACATGTCTTAGCCACAGCCAGCGATGAAAACCATGGCGTAGAGTAATTTGAACGAGAGTCAACAATATTTCAGCCTGAGCTCAGCTCCCAACTGTATATTTAAACCATGCTTTGTAATAAGAAGCCACATGATTAACAACACCACATAAACCTGATAACTCCAGCCCCACAATCTAGTTTTCGGCCTCAAAACCGACGTAACCCTACATATTTGATCCAAGTCTCCACTTTTCCCCCATTCGCACCTGCATACTCCACGTAAAATATTGAACACTGGTCCCAAAAGGTCGGCTCTCCCGCCGCGATGCAAATTGGCTCAGGGGGCCGCCGCCGTGCACTCCAGATTATGTGACGAACGAATAGAGTATTGTGTTTTATTACACATTGTGAGAAGAATACAGGCTTGTTGCAAATTCTCTGCTTACTGTAAAGAGGGTTTTTGAAATAGTGAAAGAGTGTTCTGGGAGACGAGGGTGAAAAGATTTTGAGTAATAGCTATGATAAAAGAGAGGTTATTTTGTCGTTTAGTTGTAGTGGGATGACCCAGATTAACAGTGACAGATATTTGGCAAAAACTGGGTGGTCTTTTAGTGATACATATCATCACAGTAATGAATGTTGTACCGTATTTAATGTCCTAGAACCAAAAATTCTACCAATCCGCACTGGGCCCCCGTGGTGGATTATAGCTCATTCCCTCTCATAGAGAGGAGGCCTATGTCCCAGCAGTGGGAACATTAATAGGCTGATGATGATGATGAATGAATGTTTTGTCACTTTCTTCAAGTTTAGTGATTTGTAGCAAAATATGTAACAAAATCCAATGGAATATAAATACGCCAACTGCCTCAATCTTGTCACATAACGAAACATGCCAGCATTCCTCCCAAAATACTCCTAGTCTATCAAATCAACCAAAAAACACGACAAAAAGCTCTAAATCCATTCTCAAACGGCGTAGGTCCGAGGCCCAGTCATTCGTACACGTTCCCTCCATCTTGTCAGATGAAAGTCTTCAATGCGTTGTCGAAATCTATTTATAAGGTTGTGTCGCATCGCGCTGGTCCTCATAATGTGTTCGGGGTACATCGGAACCTTTTCACGCTCGGCTTGAGACCCAACAAGCTCGGATAAAAGGGGTAGGGGAGGGGATTAAATATAGTCGCCGAAACTCAGGTGATGGCTCGGACGTATAGTGATTGACAATACGGTTAGTGGAATACACTTTTGATGTCAAAAGGATGGGAGGAGGGGTATTCGTAGTGTGTATTCGCTGCGTTTTGATATATGAGCGGATTGAATGGTTGTATAATAGCTGCTGATGAATTGTGTCAGGATTTAGTCCGGTTTCTATGACACCGTACGGTTTTCATACTAGATAGTGAACGTAGGTTGTTGATATTTAGTCGATTTTACTAATGCAAAAATTAATCTACAATCTTTAATATGGCAACACTGTCACAAACTGTATGTTATAAAAGCGCTGGTTGCCTTTAGTCACTCTCTTACTTCTATCGACACTGTGCTAGGAGGCAGATATTATAACCTTCCATGTGAGTAATTTATTTTTGAATAATAAACGAGTTAACGTATATTTAAATTCAAACCGCTGCAGTTTTTCTTCACGCCCATATTCCTATAGGTTATGGGCCCAGGACTGCTTAAATATACAGTTACTCTTACTGTGTGCTGAGCAATCAATACGTAAGTGTTTAAATTTGATAACTTGTAAAAACACGTGGCACATCATGGAGAATTTGAAGACCAAGCGAAATATTAAACCTTTCGATGGTCAAAGATACAGTGTATGGAAGTTCCGAATTCGAGCGTTGCTAACCGAGATGGACGTTATAAAAGTCATCGACGATGAACCCATAATACGGTTAGAGGCTTGGGAGAAAAGTAACCGAATTGCGAAGAGTGTAATCGTCGAGTATTTGACAGACTCTTTCCTTGGTTTCGCTAAGGAAGATCTCACTGCAAAAGAAATCTTAAGAAACTTGGACGCATTGTACGAGAGAAAAAGTCTGGCAACTCAACTGGCAATACGTAAAAAGCTATTGGGTTTGAAACTTCATGGCGATATTCCGTTAGCCAAACACTTCACGACCTTTGACGATCTCATCACGGAGCTACTGTCGGCTGGTGCAAAGTTAGAAGAAACCGACAAGGTGTCTCACTTGCTTCTCACCTTGCCGAATACATACGACGGCGTCATAACTGCAATCGAGACGTTATCCGAAGATAGTTTAACTTTGGCCTTTGTTAAAACACGATTGTTGGATCAAGAGGTGAAATTGAAAAATGAGGGTAGTGACACAAGTGGCAAAATTCTACACGTCGAAAATAAAACTCAAAACTTCAACCGAAGAAAACACGACGTCACTAAGCCTAAATCAAACCAGCAAAAGTTCAAGGCCCCGAATAAATCCTTCACGAAGTGTTACCATTGTGGACGCAAGGGTCATATCAAAAACAATTGCTACTACTTCAAACGGATGCTTCAAACAAATCAACAAAAACCTGCAGACAGATCCCGCACAGTTCAAACAGTGGAGCTTACTCAAGATGCTACAAGCTCCAGTGAGGTTTCCGGGTTCGCATTTATGTCCGGAAATAATGAGGGTTGCGCTGAAGAAAATGATAATATAATTTTCCTACTAGATTCCGGAGCATCAGACCATATCATTAACAGGGAAGACCTATTCTATAACTTTTCAAATTTAATTATACCTTTAAAAATTTCAGTTGCTAAACACGGTGAATTCATTACAGCCACCAAAAGAGGGACATTACAAGTGATCAGTAACACTGGAATCCATGGTACTCTGGAAGACGTATTGTACTGTCGTGAGGTACCGTACAACCTGTTGTCAGTAACCAAGATGCAGCGTGCTGGATTGACAATCACCTTCGACCAGCATGGAACAAATATCAGTAAGGACGGTAAAATACTGATGCAAGGTATGGCAGTAAATAATTTAATTTGTGTTAATTTTGAGGTTAAAGTTAATCAACCTGTTTCTCAAACATGCAACAGTGATTACCATCACTGTTGCATGTATTACGATTTGTGGCATCAACGGTTAGGCCATATTAGTAAACAAAAGTTTTTAGAGCTGAAAAATAACTGTATGATTGATGATATAAGCTTAATTGAGGTGGTATCACCTAATGATAAATTATGCGAAGCTTGCATAAACGGGAAACAGTCACGATTACCTTTTAACAATTCTAAAAATAAAAATTACATTAAACGGCCTTTGTATGTTGTGCATACTGATGTGTGTGGGCCAATCACTCCTTCTACAGTCGATAATAAGAATTATTTTGTGTTATTTGTCGATCAATTTACTCACTATTGTGTTGTATACTTATTAACATATAAATCAGACGTGTTCTCTGCTTTTAAAGATTTTGTTGCAAAAAGTGAGGGTAAATTTAACACAAAACTGGTTAATTTGTACTGTGACAATGGTCGGGAATACTTGTCTAATGAAATGAAAGTTTACTGTGTTTCTAAAGGAATTTCATACCATTTTACTATTCCTAGAACACCACAGCAAAATGGGGTTTCAGAACGAATGGTTAGGACAATAACGGAAAAAGCCCGCGCTATGATAAGTGGTGCTAAATTGCCTAAGTGTTTTTGGGGTGATGCAGTCTTAACTGCAGTATATTTAATAAATATTACACCTACCCGCGCTTTAAAACAAACTCAAACTCCATTTGAATTGTGGCATGATAAAAAACCTGCAATTAAGTATCTAAAGGTTTTTGGTTCTACCGTCTATGTGCATAATAAAACCAGTAAAACAAAATTTGATGAAAAATCGTGGAAAGGTATTCTAGTTGGGTATGTACCAAATGGCTATAAAGTATGGAACACGGAACGCGGAAAATATGAGATGGTGAGGGATGTCATAGTAGATGAGATTAATTTTCTCCAATCGAGGTCTACATTACAATGTAATGAAGGAAATGAAATCGAACAGTTCCATGACAAAACTGGTGTATCTGACGTGGTGTCAAAACCAGTGTCAATAAAACCTCAATGCTATGACAGTCCTAAATCTGATATTTCTAAAGCTGATGGTTTAAAATCAGTTGGATCAAAATCAGATAATTCAATATTAAACGATCCGAAATCAGATAGTTCGAAATCTGATGAATCAGTTTCGTGTAGTAAAAATCGAAAATTAAATGATTCCAACATACTGAAGCCAATTGATGATGACAAGACATGTACCAGTCCTAGTGATAAAAATATCGACGATTCTTGTGAATTGAGAAGGAGTGATAGGATCAAGGGTCGTCCCCCTGTCTCGTATAATGAAAATTATGATATTTTATTGTGTGCTGAATCAATAAGTTGCAAAGTACCCACATCATATAACGAAATTAAAAATCGAGATGATAGGACTTTATGGGAACGTGCAATTAAGGATGAATTAGATTCACTTTTAGCTAATGATACATGGACATTAGTACCTAAACCTAGTAATAGGAATATAGTCGATTGCAAATGGATTTTTAATATTAAAAATGATGAGTTTGGCAATCCATTAAGATATAAGGCACGTCTTGTTGCCAGAGGTTTTAGTCAAGAGTATTTATCTGATTATACTAAAACTTTTGCGCCTGTTGCTCGCATTGCTAGTTTTAGATGTATGATTAGTTTCGCAAATCAATACAATTTATTAATCCATCATATGGATGTTAAAACCGCATTTTTAAATGGCATTTTAAAAGAAGAAATTTACATGAAAGTACCGGAGGGTGTAGTTAGTAAAAACGGTTACGTTTGTAAATTAAATAAAGCTCTGTATGGACTAAAGCAAGCTGCTAGGTGTTGGTTCGAATTATTTGATCAGTCTTAAAGAAAAAGGATTTGAAAATTCATCTGTTGATAGATGTATATATGTTTTGGATAAGGGCGGTATTCATAAAAATATTTACGTTTTGCTGTATGTCGATGATTTGGTTTTGATATGTTTTAACCGGCAATCAATCGACCAACTTAAAAGTTATTTAAAGAGCAAATTTAAAATGGTAGATTTAAATGAGATAAAATTGTTCCTAGGTATTAAAATTACTCGAAGTAATGACATAATAACGTTAGATCAAAGTTCTTATATAAAAACCATTTTAGATAAATTTGGTATGTCTGACTGTAATCCCATTAGTACACCTTTAGACAATAAACCTAACTATGAAGCTCTAAATGTAGATAGTGAATATAGTGCACCTTGCCGCAATCTAATTGGTTGTTTAATGTACGTTATGTTGTGTACACGCCCAGATTTAAGTGTTAGTGTTAACATTTTGAGTAGATACACAAACAAAAATAACAAAGAGTTGTGGTTATGTCTCAAAAAAGTGCTTAGGTATTTGAAGGGCACTATCGAATTAAAATTAAGTTACAAAAGGTGTGATGATTTTAATCATATATTATGTGGGTATGTAGATTCCGATTGGGGTGGTAATGATGTCAATGATAGAAAAAGTACTACAGGTTATTTATTTAAATTATTCAATAACTGTACAATAACTTGGAATACAAAGAGGCAAATGTCAGTTGCGGCTTCGTCAACTGAGGCTGAATACATGGCCTTATTTGAAGCCCTCAAAGAGGCATTATGGCTAAAGTCTCTAGTAACAAGTATTAAGATGAATATTGACAACCCAATTGCCATTTTTGAAGACAATAATGGTTGTATCAGTATAGCAAATAATCCTACTAGTCATAAAAGGTCAAAACATATTGACATCAAGTATCATTTCTCCAGAGAACAAGTTGAAAACAATATAATAAAATTGTTTTATATGTATACCCACAGGTAAACAAATAGCGGATGTGCTAACGAAGCCGCTACCAGCTGTTGCATTTAAACGGTTCAGAGATGAGATGGGTTTGCAGTGATGTTACGTATCATGGTAAATTATCTGATGTGATGAATTGTTTAATTAATGATGAATTCATATGAGTTGTTATATTAACTGTTAATTATTAAATATAATATTTGAAATTAATTCATTTTGGTGAAATGGTCTGGCTAGGTTTTTCTGGGTTTTCCTAGTCCTTGCAACAAATGTTGGGCCATAGATATTGTGATTCTCCCAGCAATCACTTGGAAGGTTTATAGTATTCTGGTTATTTAGGTGAATATGATTGTAAATAAATCTGTTTGTATTTGGTTGATTGGTGATTAATTTTTGAGGGGGAATGTTGATATTTAGTCGATTTTACTAATGCAAAAATTAATCTACAATCTTTAATATGGCAACACTGTCACAAACTGTATGTTATAAAAGCGCTGGTTGCCTTTAGTCACTCTCTTACTTCTATCGACACTGTGCTAGGAGGCAGATATTATAACCTTCCATGTGAGTAATTTATTTTTGAATAATAAACGAGTTAACGTATATTTAAATTCAAACCGCTGCAGTTTTTCTTCACGCCCATATTCCTATATAGGTATACTGTTCACATGAAACGGCAGATTAGTCTTCATGGAAACTTGGGGCAAATTTCTTCAATGAAGCACGAACGGGATCTGCTGTCAGTGTCAATAGAACTCATAGCAATGACAACTCATAAACGCTTTATAAATGTACATTTTCAATTTCTTGGTGTTTTCTTGGGGGAGTCTTATTCAAATTATTTTCCATCACAGATATCTTCTTGTGTTCTACCTAAGGGTCTAATCACTATAAGATCCCACGCAAGAAATAACATTGTGAAGTCCAATAAATATGTTAAGAATTTAAATCAAATTGTATTTGCTTAACCGTGTCTGGTGTAACACCAGATGTACCAATTAAAAGTTACACCACTCTTGCCATTTTTTTATTAGTAAATCAAAACAACTTTTAAAGCCCCGCCCCCACCCGACCACAAGCACCACAACCAGCGAACTTGACACCGTAGTAATTAATACAACAACAACAACATCAGGCTGTTCGTCAAACGTCTTGCGTTACACTGCGGTGGGCGCACGTCATTACCGGCCCTTTGACACCCGATGCGTCACGTAATTATTATACGCGACATATTATTTGAGGTACCTGGCGACTAATGAATGACATGCGGAATAATGAGGTCCAATAGATTTCTGAGTATAGGTAAGTGTGTACAGTCATGTAGTCAAAGAGCTGTTTTACGAATGCTCAGTCCTTGATGGTTGACGTTTTTTTATCTTCATTGAGACCCAGTCATTGCAGTTCCGTGAGCATGGTTCACTCAAATTTAAAATCGATTTATTTATTTCAAATATACCAGTTACACTTTTGAATAGTCAAGAAGTCAGTCAGTCAAAAAGATGAAGCAATTTGCCCATCCTAAAGCATAGTAGGCTCCCATAGAGAACAACGTGCAACTAAGAGAGAAAACAAGTAACATTAAATTAAAAATTAAAAAAAACCCCCGACACATAGGGTCATCATTTTTTGTTTTTTTTTAGAACAAAGTTACTTAATGCGTCTTACGGGTGTCAAACCCTTTCATTTGATACCCATATTGAGAAAGTTGTCAAAATAAAATGTAATTCACCATTTTGTGGTGGCGTCCATTTTGGATTTGAAATTTTTAATAGCGCATACCATCTTACTTGTCAAGTCCTTTCATTTGATAGTTTTGATACCCATACTGAGGTAGTTGTTGAATAAATATGTAATCCGCCATTTTTTGGCGGCGGCCATCTTGGGCTGATTTTAATAAAACATAGCTAAGAACACTTCCGACTAATTCACCTTTCAAAAAAAAAAAAAAAATCAAAATCGGTTCATCAGTTTGGCTGCTACGATGCCACAGACGGACACACACACACACACACAGACACGTCAAACTTGTAACACCCCGTCGTTTTTGCGTCGGCGGTTAATAAGAAAAGTATAAAAGTTACAGAAAAACAATTCCTATAGGTTAAGGATGTCATTGATTGGTCTCTATTAACACTTCGCCCAGTTCCTACCAACACGAAAAAAAAAGATAAAAAATTCAATAAAGTATCACTAGGTCAGGGACTAGACGATTACAAATTGTTACCCTGTTCCACGAATAGGCCAATGTGCTGTCTTGTGTTACACTGCGGTGACGAGTCATTAGCGTCATTTGACACCCGAGCTCGCAGTCACTCCATTATTCCAGTTACGACATTATTCGCGCCATATTTTGAATTAACGACAACTAATGAGGTTTTTTAATGGCAGGTTGAACTTGGTGTTCAGGTGTTTTCGTGGTAGAGGGGTTGGGGGTAAAGGCCGTTTAATTATGTTGAGATTTTTATAAAGTACGTTGATAAAACGAGGTTAAAATATTGAATTTATCCTTCCAAATCTTGTGCTCTAGTCATGCATGCCCCACAAATAAGATCAGATTGTCACATTACACCACTGCGGTCTACCTCAATGGGGATATCCTCCATCAGGTATCCAATGCGTGTTATCTTTTTCATCCCACTAAGTAGCCAGACCACTCCCATTTCGGGCTGGCTTGTTTACTTCAACATCCACTACTGGTTTTTTTTTAATACATAATTTATTGTAAGAAGGCGGAAACGTACCGCAGGGAATTAAGATAACAATTCAAAAGCACTGTTATTAACAACACGTCGTACATAAAAAATGGTACAGAACAAAAACCCGTAGCTATAAAGCGTGAGTAACTCCGCGTTTCCCATCAAACGCGTTCAACCACGTATATTGCAGTGCAGCCATTTCAAAAAGACTGCTCAACTAACCCCAGTATATTACACTGCCAAACATAAAGTATCATGTTCAATTTGCAAACATCAAAGTGTCGTTTAAAAACACAAGCCGGTAGACAGCAATAAACTGTGCGACAGTATTCGCGGAGCGCGCAATGAATTCTAACTATTTGTGTTCGCACGCAACGGTCGCGTCGCGCGTCGCAGCTCGCACTGAACTCACACCTAACACACGCGAACTTGCTATTGTCTTGTGTAGAATAAGGATAAATCAAGTCATAGGGATATGATATGGTAACTTGTAGAAATGATCTCGATCTGATATTTATTGGTTAAGGAAAAACATAAGTGGTTCTCTAACATTCCAATAAGGACTAAGAATATTTCGACATACAATGTCTTCAAGTTAAAGCAAAAATCTTATAAACTCGTGTCGACACATTCCACTTACTCCTTCGTATCAGTAAACCGGATCAGTGCACAAATCGTTGGAAGTTTTCCGCACGTGTATATAAAGTAGTGAGTTCTAATAACTTGCACTGCGACCCACATTTCTTTCAGTAGAACACAAACATGCACAACACAAAAATGCTATATTGCTCTCTAACTCTGAAACGGACAAACACTTTTATCTGTGCGTACAATACGTTTTGCTCTTTGACCGTAGCTCAACGCGCTCGTCGCTCGCGCCGTGCAATAGCCATGCGTTCTATCACCGCGTTGTTTTATTCCTCGCCGAATAAAAACCAGTGACCGTAAACCGAAGAGGGCGTGATACGGAGGTTACAGTCACCTCGTAAATTTTGTTCTACCACGACACACTCCTTCACACTCGCGCTGATGTCACATTTTCAGACCAGCGGAGCGCGAAATAAGTACATTTTTGCCCACACGACGTAATATAAAAAA
Organism: Xestia ashworthii; assembly: GCA_950022955.1. Lineage (NCBI taxonomy): Eukaryota > Metazoa > Arthropoda > Insecta > Lepidoptera > Noctuidae > Xestia > Xestia ashworthii. Next base: position 21,616,857 of record OX465558.1, on the reverse strand, counting down.
TATAATGACATATTTTAAAAGTAAATCCTGGATGTGCGGTATTGACAGCTGATGGAGAAAACTTGTCGCGCCACGCACTCGTTCCTTAGGAAATGATTTTTTTGTCAATATTTCTACGTGTGCTCGAGATTTGTTGGACAAATATTTTTATCCGTAAACGTTTCTGGGAATGTTTGATATGTCGCGCATACTTGTGTTTTCTTTTCGGAAAACTCGTGACAGGATATTGATGTAGGAGCATCAAACGTTATTTAATACGTTTGCACTGGGACATCCATTTTATGACATGTACGTTATAATGTATAAATTACTTACTGAAATAAGATTCCCGTCCCCAATTTTATGCCCGAAAAACAAGAGTAGAGTACAGTTTATCCATGCATACTTATTGTGTAAGGTGACGACACTCTTTGAACTTTCACCTTCTGAAATCCTCGTCCCATTTATTCGTGATACGATAGTCTTTGCCTTCGTTGACATCGTTGCTTCCACTTTTATAATTCAGTAAATACACATCTTCCTCGCGCCGCTGAGCCGTCAACTAACATAAATAATAGTACCGAGTCGATTCAACCCTTCTAAAACGTTGTTAAACAAACTTTGTAACAAAATTAAGGACCCAAATAACCAAACCCGCTTATACATCATTTTAAAACAATAGACGGAAAAATATCATTATTTACTTTCCGACCAATCTACCGCCGACTGTCATATAAATTGGACAGAATTCTTTCACAGGACAGTTTTAATGAGACCTTTACGGGCCCCGGGACTTTGATGCGATAACTTTTTTCGATATTTTTCGTCTCCCCATAGAAAAATACGTACTATCCTTTTCTTGTGTATCCATTTCTCGATAGCTGCGTTCCTTTCGCTCGCAGTAACTGCAAACGAAGACCGCTCGAAGCGTCTGCAATCAATGGAGCGTACAAATTGAAATAAGATAGCGATGTACCATAGCTCATAATAAGAGGCTTCGCTTCATACTGCCTTTCATCCTAAAAGATTTGCTCTGTATGTAAAACTCGCTCCCGTTAGATGCTTACTCGACTTATGAAAGTCATTTCTTGCCGTCATATGGGGATGATTGGGTCGCAAAGTAAATCAAAAGACGTTTACTAACTGTGCCGAGGTATACACGCGCCGTTCAAATGTATCTTTGTGTGTTTACAATTTATTACTCGTACTTACAGACTGACTTTAATGGTTTTCAAAGTGTAGTTTACTTAAATTCTGAGAGAGGAATAAAGTTTGTCTTTGTACTCGTAGTGTCATGAAACTTTCATTAATTAGTTAATTGATCATTTGGGGTGTAACCACAGACTTGCACGCAACAGTGTTTATACACCACAGTAATTGAACGTGCTGTTTATTTTTTCCCAGGTATGTACCAGTACAACGACAACCCAGACACACATCATGATTACCCAAGAAAACGCATGAAAAGGGATCATGGTAAGTTTTTCCCACCAATCTCTATCGACTGGTAGTGTAAAGTCTAGTTAGCATGATTGTTCCCACTGCTGAGACACACGCTTCTGACGACGGCTTTTGACGGCGTATGGCGGGCCCGGTGCGTCTTGATAGATGTCACATGTCTTCGAATTTTCGGTTCTAAGACATGCTGGTTTCCTCAGCCAAGCCAAGTAAAATAATAATTAAAAATGTAATGCAACAAGTCCCAGCGCGAATGATTCTGACGTCAAACATTCAGTAAATTGACGCGAACGGAAACAATTTGCCTGCAAGAACATTGAAGCCGTATTGGTTTGGTGCAAATTTTGGGTGGCAAGCGGTTGGAAAGTTTTGCCTCGATGTCATAGACATCGAGTTTATGAGCCACTTCAATAGTTAGTAGTTTTCTTTGGGGAAAGTAAAACTACAGTGGGGGTTTCAAATATTTGACGGGTTTAGATTTGTGGAAACCGTTTGTTTCTAAAGACAATCTAATAAGAGCTATACAACTATTAAATTAACGGCCGAATACTGAAACGTCACTCAAAATTTAAGTAACACTTATATTGAACAGATACTCAAAAATGACGTTTGGCCATACAAAATTTTAAGTTTAGGAGCTTCTCAAATGTTAAGCAGCTCTTACATTTTGAGTGACGTTTCAGTATTCGGGGGTTAGAGCTATATTATGCCACTGCGTGTTAGGAGCTACGGCGTAGCGGGCTGTCGTAGCCCTCGTAGCATTCGTAGCACCCCCGTAGCTATTCATTTACGATGTGTTGTAAAATCGTGGATTTCGCAGGCATGGTTATTTAGCATTACTTTGTATTTATTTTAGAACTGAACCATATTTCTTTAATTATAATTAGCTCAGTTTACTAGCTCAGTCTAACCTAACAAAAAGAAATCTATTACGCTCTTAAACCCGCTACCGCTTATGCATCCTCGCACAACTACGAAGTTAGCGCTACCGCGGGAGACAAGTAAGTTTCTCAGGGGTTTAATTAGCCTTTAACTTAATGGTGATTGTGTCCTCAAAGCGCATCGGCGTGCCCGGACTTGTACATGCAATGTATGGACGTGTACTGTCGGACAAAGAGATAGGTGGTCAGGCAGCTGAATTGGAATAAGATTTATAGATGAGGACCATACCACCATAACCAACAACCAGCACCACCGGTACCATTGGGTTTTCCATAGATAGTAATATAAATAAACATTTGAATGAATAAGATATTTGAAGGTAATTGTAACTTTTGGGCCTTTTTTCGAGAAGGAAGAAAAGACTTTTATTGTACGTGCTTAGTAAAACATTCAATCAAAGACTCACTAAAAAGCTCCTCCTTAGTGAGTATGATATTTATTTTCAAGAGGGTTTATAATAAATTCCTTCATAACTTTTGAACAATTCATCTGCTTGCCAACGAAAATACAGCAGTAAATTACCCAGTGTTGAAATATCTGATTAAAGTTTAGATAAGTACGCAATTAGTCTGCTGTTCTGATATTTGACGTCACTTTTCAAGACCAAATAGTAATTAAGACCGTAAGGGAAAGATCAACTTCGCTTGTACACCAAACGTTTTGCCGACTGTACATTATATCCCGGAGTTGCAACGGACCTGTACGTGCCGGTCCATTGAACTAAGTTGCCGAAGACACGGTCAAGTCGCTCCAGTGGTCTTGAGATCTTCTAATGTGATGTTGTTTTGTTTTTTTGGCTTGCTTCTTACTTCTACAGGTCTTATAGTTAGAGCTTTTTCTACAATTACTCATCTATACGTATATTACAGCACTTTACAGAAAGAGCTGGTGGCCGAATAATAACAGTCACCCGGGTCGATCTTTAGGTTAAGCCATGCTTGCCACGGTTACTACGTATTCAGCAAATCATTTTGAACCCCATGATCAAAATGTCTATACATTTCGATCATGCTGTTATTTTTTTAAATTATCTGCAAAAAAAAATGCTTCATTTTTGCGTCGGTATCATACCCACTTTCCCACCGTGTTAAAAATTAAAACTACACTTGCATTCAACAAATAAAAACCTCGATGTTTTGTCCAGTCCTAAAATTAGAGCAGCAGGGGTAGGTCGCTGGAGATGTTAGCAGAAAGGAAGGGGTCCGCAAAGGTCAAAGCTTACCGGGGCTGCCGGACTGTTTGAAAGAGATACCGTAGCCCCGAAACATAAAGGGCGAGGAAGGAACATGAATGGGTTTTAGTCAGTCAAAGTCTGACACTCCCTCCCGCCATAGTGGAAGGAGTCATTTGATAATTTCCCAGGCGAAAAAAAAAGGGGTGGGTCGCTTCGCTACTGTGTATAAAGAATGAGCTACGACTTTGAAAGTGGGACGTAGATACTAGTACCAAAAAAAAATATTTTTAATTTATGGCAATCCATTCAACAATCAACCGAGCCTATTCTAATTCACTACCGGACAGAGGTCTCTCTCAAAATTAATACAATGTATAAATTACCGTTCGCTATTCACTGTGATGAATACATCTGCACTAACTAAAAATTTCAGTGTGATGAATGCAAAATAACGCATTACCATAATACGAAAGTGTTATTTACATATTATTTATAATAATGTAAACAATATATGAATAATGTAAACAAATATTAGCCGTTCACGATCAAAAATCCCAAACTGTTATTTGCAAATACGAGGATGCAACGAAACGTAAAATTGATGTTTAACTACATAAATATTTTATAAATGCTTTGCAAACAAATTATTCCAATTAGCTACAGATTATTCACAGCTTTTGAACTGTACTTCAGTTTCATTATAGTCGAATTTAATCAGTCGATAAGCTTAAAATTTCTGTCATCTCAATTTTTTAAATTATCTATTTCTACTATTTCTGAAAACTCTCACATTTGTAAAAAGTAATTCTAGCCTAGTGGTATGACCGTAGGATTGCCAAATTATAGGTCTCGAGTTCAAACTCAAGACATACACCTCTAATTTTCTGGAATGTTGATGTGTGTATTGTATAATTATCACTTGAGGAGCTCTTGGCTAAATAATAACTGCCGCTCGGGTCGACCTTAAGGTTAATCCGTGCTTGCCTAGGTTGGTCGGTGGATGGGTGACTACCCTTACATACCGAGTTTCCTCCGTGCCTCGGAGAGCACGTTAAGCTATTGGTCCCGGCTGTCATTTCTTCATCTTTGACAGTCGTTACAGGTAGTGGCACAAACAGTCTGACACCAGTCTTACCAAGTGGTATCGTATTTCCCAGTATTAACTGGGTTGTGGAGGTCAGATAGGCAGTCGCTCCATGTAAAATACTGGTATTCAGCTGTATTCGGTTAGACTGAAAGCCGACCCCAACATAGTTGGGAAAAGGCTAGGCAGATGATGATTGTATAATTATCACTTACTTCGGTGAAGGAAAACATCGTGACGAAACCAGCGTGCCAATCATCAAATGACTTCTCCCACTCTGGGCGGAGTGGGAGTATCAGACTGACTATAACCTCGCCCTTTACGTTCCGGGGCCACGGTATCTCTTTCGACCAGTCCCGCAGCCCGGCAGAAACCAGCGTGCCTGAGAGATATTTCTTGACGGCATGTAAAACCAACGCGCGACATAAAAAAACTCTGACACCAAGTTAAACACTAACCTCACGATAAAGAAAGCAGACAATTGAAAACCACCAATCTGTTTTGTTACGTATTTTTTATTAAAACCTTAATAGTTTTTAGTGTAGCTGAATATTATTTTAAACAGCTACCTTAAATCTCGCTACAGCAGCTACATACATTCAGTAATTTCAACACTAAACGCGATAAGACAGCTTTTATGAAACTGAGTTTTCACAAAATTAAGCTCATTTTTCAGCTCATGGCTTAAAACTGCACACGTTTTCATGAACCGTTTGCTCACAACATAAATTTCAGACAAAACAACTGAAAATTTCTATTTTCAGATAAAAAGAAAAAATAAAGTAATATTAAAAACTATTTAGTTACAAACCTTTTTGCTGAATACGTTTCTTTTCAACTTTCAGTGTATCTAAATTCTTTTGGAGAAAAGTTTTTATTACATCTTAAGAATTTAAGCAATTTTGCAATACATATAAAGTTTGATTCAGACTGACTGAATTTGTAACACAAATAACCCGCTTACTTTATAGTATTTTTTCTTCTTTCAAAGAACTTTGACAGTTAGTTAAATTGTGCATAAAATAGGGATGATTGAATTTGTTAGAGAAATATCTACCAATTCTTTTATTATTTTTATATAAGATTGAGATATATTAGCACCGTATTCTTATACACATATGCAGTTTCTTTGTACTAAAAATGTTTATTTTAACAACACTATCATACTTTTCGAATAAAACCGAATGACTCCACTACAGTCAAAGTCACACACTTCAAAGTAATCACTGTGCCTTCTGCCTTTATTAGAATCTCGACTACGTATGTTTCTGATGTGTTCTGACTCAAATGGATACACTGTGACGTCACAATGACTGTGCTACTGCGAACGATGACCGTCTGCCTCGAATAACGAATAAACAGCAGTCGCTTGACCCGAGCTAGCATAGAATATATTTGCTAGGCAGAGAAGAGAGGCATGAGTATTTCATTTTAAATTAGGAATGGGTGACTTTTGAGTCAAAGGACCAAATAATTTTGCAACTCAAAGGACCAATTGTTTTGCAAAACAGCTGTAACGAAATTTACGATTATTTTCCATTTAAAAAACACTAAACAAAACTGTCAATTAATTCTGTGGTCTTTGAAGGCACTTTTAGTGAGTTTCAGTTCATCTTGAGAACAGCTATCACTTGGAATTTTTTCGAAGAGAATTCTTGTCTGTAAGCAAGAATTTCGTATATGTGACCCTTAAAAATAATCTCCGATTCACAATAGTGTGTTGTAGAGCAACAAGACTGCACATCTCACATTCCGGGACAATCGCGCAACCAAATTGCTCCCATAATCCTCCATGTTGGTTGGTCACCGGTTCCTTTACGGCGCTTCGCCCAGATTACATTCCACCAACGTTATATCCACCATATGAAACTTTTTATCGCTACATTAACTTCTATTTTAGGTCGTATGCGCCTGTTATTAAAGTTCTAATTCGGGTACCCTGCTGTGTTTGGTCCTAATTATGGGTTCCGACGTGTCATATTAAGACGTTTATTTCTATGGCCTGGGTGTTAAGTTGCCGGGGAGACGCCACATGCGGTCTTAATGGTTTTGATAGTGTTGTAGCCAACTTTGCTTTAATGTTCGGCCATCTTTTGTTAGTCGCAAACACCCAACACTTTCTTTTGTTCAAAAGAATAGGTAATTTTTTGACTAAACGACTTTCGTTCAAAATTAAATAGCCTAATAGATTACTCATTAAACTAAATACATTTTTATTAACTTTAAAAGCAAAAACCAAATTAATTGAGCAAACATAAACAAATGATCTAATATAAGTTTGAACTTTCCCCATTTTATGTTGGCATTGATGTTCTCATATCTAAGAAGTTTTTTTGTATCAAAATTATATTCATACCCTGCTACTGAGAAGCTAGACTCAAAACAAACTTAGTCTAGGCTTGGTAAATGAAAATTAGACGTAACATATCCTGAGGCTGCCAATTCACGCAAAGCTAACAAAACAAATCTAATATGTCTGTGTGTGTGTATATAAGCTAGATAAATTGAGGACTTTAATGAGACGATGTGATGTAGTAGAAAAAGAACACTAGCAAATGCTTGGCAATTTCTTATAATTATTTTAAGTCTCAAAATTTGAAAATAATGCATTTTCTAAATCCCCAATAGGCCAAAAGCTTCGCTAATGAAGAAAACAACCCTCTTAGACATCCTTAGTCGAGGAGCTGTGAGCTTAAGCAACAACAACACATCTACATATAGCTAGATCCCCGACCTCCTTCCCCCTCCGGTTACGAAAATGAGCTTCAAACAAAATAATAAAGGTTTATTTAACCACGGAACAAAGTTTAACCGAAAACGTATAAACGAGAGATTGGGAGGCAAATAAAGAATCCGTTTTATATTTGACGGGAAGCGCCAGAGTGCGGGGAACAGTAATTTGTCTACACTCCAAAACATAATATTTCAAAAGGTTTTTTTTTTGTTTATTCATTTGTTTCGCCAGAGGCTCGGCTCGCAATCACGCTTCGATAGAAATTTGGTTACAGGAATGTATGCTCCGCGAATATGTCGCTCTGGTCGTATCATAAAAACGTCAACTTGTCGATTTTTTTATCTTTTACGGTTGTACATAGATATGGGTTTTTGAGTTTCCTTTGACATGTGACCAGTGAGAGACTGGTTTTCGATGGATTGTGGACGTAGTGTTTGTGGGAAGAAATGCGTCCAGGATTTTTTGGGTTTTCCTTTTTGTAGATCACTTTTTCTTCGAATATGCGATATGTTGAGAACGAAAAAGGTTCTTCAGTTCCTCAAAATAATTAGATGCTATCTTTTGCACAAACAACATTTGGTAAAGAAAACTATAAACACCATTACGTGTAAAAATAATACTTTATTTTTTTATATCAGTCACCTAAACAACAAACAATCCTGAAAAAAAAACAAACTACATAGTAGCCCCCTGATTTACTCGCACTGGTCACGTTCACCGCCCATTGATACGGTACTTAAGGCGTTTATGCAAATGTGCCTTATCACTCTTATCAGCAGTATAGCGACGGAACCCACAAACAAGTCAGCGGTGGTCAGTCAACGTGACGTGTTTATCACCGCTTAGTATCACTTCTACGATTTAAATATCAATTGCGATAACGCAAGGGCCAGAAATAGAAAGACTAAAGAAGACTGTTAACCTATTTTAGAAATGCGTAATAAGTTGGAAAGTTTTCGAAAAAGACAGCAGTATGTTGACGAACTAGATTTTGCCCGCGGTATCGCCTTAGAAATGGTCAGATATTCTTCCAAAAGATTTAATCCTATGCCCATTCCCAAAGATATCAGACAGACAAGTTACGTTTTCATTTATAATATTAGTATCGATAGAGGTACTCACAAGGAGATAGATTTTGTTCACGGTAACAAAGGACCAAAATATGAAAATTACATACTTATGTCGCTGAAATATTCTACATTCCGTATCACAAGAAATGTATCTAAGTTGTGTTCACACAGGCAAAACGAAACAAAAGAATAACTGTTTTCCTTTAATTCGAAAATTAAACTCCTTTTCTTAACCAACTTCCTCAAGGAAGCGAGCAACAAAAAATGATCACCGGCCATTCCAATAATTATAAGAGGCTGTAACATTATCTGAATATCGCATCTTCTATAGAGATACAATCTCTACCAACTTGCTCCGTTCGGAACAGAACAGTTAGACAGTATTTATGAAGTTCCTAACTTCGCAAAATATGAACACTTTTCATTATGAAACCTCCCTATAAAACCTTATGATAAGTACGCAGTATATAAAAATATACTCTTAAAATCATTTAGGTAGAGAAAGTTTTTGAAAACAGTCGAGGGTAGTTTTAAGGTAAGGTCACGAGAACGTCGAAAGGTTTGTTAAAACTTTTGCGAACTTAAGAAAAGTTTACCTACGTTATTTTTATCACTTAAAATTTTTTTATGAACTTCAGTAAATTAAATTGCCGTGTAGGCGTGAGATTGGGCGAAAATAAATTATCTATTTTTGTTATGTTGAGTTTTTAGCCCTTGTTTTGTACAAAATACTTTATCACGTGGCACTTTTACTGAAACGTCTGTTTTTAGACTCTTAAATTAGAAGCAGTCGCAACAAAAACTAAAAAGTATCGCTCTGAAAATATAACACCCGCAAAATATATAACACGCAAAAATCCCGACACGTGTTACGACATTCACACACCCTCACACGTCTCCCACAAACATTTTTCTAAACATCACTCAGCTACCAATAACCCAGTTTACAACTCTGTCTTGTTATCTGAAACAATCGTATGTCCTGAGGCGTCCGCAATCACGGCCAACACTGAACCCTTACATTTAGATCATCGCCCGAGATAACGACTGTTTTGTACCACGAGGGCGACAGAGGGGGTGAAGCGCGGGGCACGGGCGCGACAAGGGACTGAGTCACAACTTCATTACCATAGCAAGTCAGAGTCAGCAACTGAAGCTAGCTGAGTAGGCAACCCACCTTTTATTTGGAGATTTAACTCACTTAACATTCTGTCGAAAACGAATTTCGTCCATCTCTTTCGCTCTTATAGCGCTTACTCAACCGGCAGCCGGATTCTGAACCTTATTCGGGATAGTGCAGTTTTTAACACCGACTTTGTGTCCCTGTCCAGTGCTTCCTTTTAAGTTTTTTGTAAATGGAATGGAAGCAACTCTATCTCAGAAGGTTTATTATTTGCCAGTAAGATAATGGATGGAGTCGTTTTTAAATGTCTGAATTAAAGTCTTCAGCTTTGCTCGGAAAAGCGAGAAAGAACAGATTTCTGTCTGCATTCAACCGTCTCGTAAAAACTTTTAGCATTCCTTAAATATAACTTCCATACAACAATCATTTAACAAATTATATCCGACAGCCACATCCCAGACTTATTATGACTAAGCATAAAAAATTACAGAATTACGCTACAGAGTCCCATAAGCATAAAAAATTACAATACCATGTAATAGTCATCAGGCGACACCTAGCGTACAAAACGGTCGTAAAATTCAACCGTCTGCGTTTCGTCGTGCAGTGAACAAGCGCCCTAATAATGAGCGATGCCGTATCTCATGTAATTTCCTCATACATTCATCATACACGCTGTATAATTTGATCGAAAGCGGCGCGGTCCGGGTCCTGGCGGCCATTTTAGTTCGTAATGAGCAAGGATAGATATACTCTGTCTTTTCTAATAATCCTCGTTTGAATAGTAAATAGTTTTGTTTTTTGGTTTGGCTAACAATCAACTTCTTGATTGCCTTGTTATAAAGTCTTAATAAATGCTACTTTTCAATAACTCATTAAAACTCATAAGAAGCGTTTTCTTCACGCCACAAGATTTTTTGAAAACCATTCAGAATCACCATCCAAAGTTCCGTTCCGCACACATTATTATAATTTACAATCTATTAAATTCTTTTTCGCACAGGGCATGTCTATAAAATTTTAATGACCAGACCACCTTTACATCCACATTTACCAGCCAAAGTGATTACAGACAGGTTTGTAAACAAAATTTTACGTGCCGAAGGACCAATATCTCTATCGGTGTCGAGTTATTTTTGCGTTTTATGTCTTTATACGGCTCCGAACAATGGTTCCCGGTAATTTCGCGCAGTGCCCGGAATGAGGGCGATGTCGTAAACGACGCGAATCGCGTTCACTTGTAAGTAAACACAGCATTTATATTTTTAAGTTTACTGTCTGTAGAGAATCGTCTGTCTCCTTTAGCAAGTCATTCATTGCGTTGCTTTTCCTGTTTTGTGTGTTTACTTTGACTTGTGATGTAATCTATTGTAGAATTTGCGTTGATATGGAAAGATTCATTGTTGTTTATAGTCAAATGTAATGCATGTTAAGTTGTAAAAAATAAAAAAACACATTTTTTTTTCTATTCAACTGCAACTTCTCATTTAGAGAAAACATGAATACTTATTGATCAGTCGCAAGCGTGACTGCGGAGCTTGATGTCTTGGGCTCGAGAGCCAGGTCGGGCAAAGTGGTGTTGGGTCAGTAAATAAATAATTTCTCAGGAGCAGCCATGGAGTTTGGATTTGTGCCCGATTGATGGTAATAGGCACGCCTGCCACTACATGGGACTTAAACGTAACTGGTGAAATTTGAGTGTACTATTAGGTACACGTTTGTCTAACCCTTTGGGGATTAGCACACAGCGCCATCTAGTGCCACACTAAGCAAGGCTTGTGTCGTGGACACCAGATAGTTGATATACTACATACAGGGTGTAAACCACCTCATCACAAAGCCGTTAACCAAGCATTCTGTACATCAAACTAAGTAACTTTACGCAAAAATTTTTGCTGGGAAACAACTTTTTTTTGAGGTTATAAATCACGTTTTGTGGTAGAACTCAATGTAACGCACTTAAAGCATTGTGCTGATGGATGGATTGAATAGTACGGGGGGTCGTGGAGGTTTTAAAAGTCAAAATATTACAAAAAAAAACTTTTATTTAAAAAAAATTGTCAAAAATTGTAACTTAGACCCCCCATATCTCCGTAACTAGAAGGTTCCCAGGTATGGTGTAGAACAAAAAAATGATCGCAGTGACGAGGAGAATAAGTGCCTTTTGGCTTCGTTAAGAGGTGTTTTACACCCTTTATAATATACCTTTTTTGTTTGTAAATACATACTCATTATACATAAAAACATCCATGACTCGGAAAGAAATGTCTATGCTCATCACACAAACATTTGCTCCTACCGGGATTCGAACCCAGGACCCTAAGAACGTAAGGCATCCTCACTACGACTACGCCATTCGGATCGTCATATTAATCGTGTCAACCATCTGAATCCATCACATCCAAATCTTATCAGAATGTTTACCATACGTAGAAATTGTTACAAACATGTTAATAGCCTAGCAACACATAAATAACTACCAACATTATTATTTTGCGTTTCCCATTTGTTTACGTCACAAGAAAACTATCACACGCCGCAGTCTCGCACTAATTCATTGAAACGCTCCGTCAAAAACAAACAAACGACAACGAGAGCAGTGTCATACGCAAACGCGTAACCCATTATATGGTGCGTATTGTCTCTGAGCTGCGTACCCAGCGTATCGCGTACCGAAAGACCACGCAGAGATACGCCAGGTGGCGTAATAAACAAACGCGAGCGTGTGCGTTTTATCGTATAGTTTATAATAAACTGGTCTTATGCTCTTACATAGGGGAATAGGAGAACATCTTTGGGGATAATTAGTAGGATTTATTTCTAGTACGATATTTTTAATTATTTGTCTAAGGTAGGTAAGGTTTATGAACAAGCTGTTATTTTATCACGTCCAAAAAGGGGATAGGGTTCAGATAATAGGAGCTGTGCACCTACATAATATTTATGTTCTATGATAGACAGTCTCTTCTTTTCAAGTCGATCCACTTGAATTTTGAAAGATTTAGGTACTGTAATCTATACTTAATATTATAAAGCTAAAGAGTTTGTTTTGCGCTACGATCATTAGGAACGGAGCATGAATGAAAAATGTTGCAAAACGGGGATTTTTTTCCTTTAGTTTTTCTCTCTTATGTGACGCAGACGAAGTTGCGTGGGTCAGCTAATTTTATTTATAAAGTAGGTACTGCCGGGCTCACTGACGGTCGACTACTGTTTAACCTTATTACTTAGGGCATAAGGGTGAAAGTGGCTAACCGTCAGTACCTCCCCTTTTCATTTGTTTATTTTCATACTTCTAGACGTCTTCGAGTTAGCTTTCATCCAATGTGTCTTTTGTTCAGTTACCGATTACAAAAGGCAGTTATGTAAAATTTTAGTACCCTTTATGTACTCAATACTTATTATTCTCTTCAAAAAGATAACCAGTTACAACTTCAATTACGACTCATGAAAAAATAACGACATCTTACTCCATTCATATAGAATGGAATATTGTCGTATATTAAGTACTTTTAACACAAAGAAAGTCACAATGAACCGAAGACGGCGGTTACGACGTTCTTGTAATAGGACAAGTGAGACGGTATTACTTGTGTTGTAATAAAAAATTATGACCGCAGTCGCATTCAAACGACGTTTTATTTGCACGTTGTTATTATAGTACATGTTTTGTTTAATCTTTTTATTTTTTATATCTAGACTTCTACAACTTCAACGGCGTTCCAGTAGCTCTTTCAACTTACATATCTACACATAACTTATACATGTATTCAATTAACTTTTAATATTAATTTATTTTCTACTATTTATTATTAATATACAAGCTACCCAAAATTCTACACTTCAGTTGGTTTAATCTATCTTCTAAAACTTTTTACGATTTACTTAAAAATTAATTTTGAAAACAGTTAAGTGAATTACGTCATTTGTGCCTCAGCAAGCCACACTTCATTCTCTCAGATTGCACAATTTTACATTTACTGCCATGTAAAATTATACAATCTGAGCCATACACAACCCATAAAACTCTCAAAATAAGCCCATTAACCATAACAAACACCATACATCACATTCCCTAATTACAAGTTATCCTGAACTCGTAAGAGAGCAGGCTAAACACGGGCGACGCGTTAAGCGAGCATATCAGATTATAATGTAATCCTTAATCTCACGTTAGAGGTAAATAGCGCGCGATAACAGCGCACACGTTGGTGTGAACCTTGTACTGGGAGGCTGAGCGGCGTCACGTAGCTAATAATGCCTGTAAGTTTGGTGGGACATACGGGGAGCAAGGATCGGGAGCTTCGTGGCGAGCATTTAGATAGCTTCGTTAAGATTTTTATCAATTTTAAAATCCTAAATCTTTATCTTCTTTATTTGTTTCCGAGTCATGGATGTTTATATGTATAATAATGTATTTACAAACGAAAAGTATATATGTAATATATCAACTGTCTGGGGACCACGACACAAGCCTTGCTTAGTGTGGCACTAGATGGCGCTGTGTGTAATATCCAGTGATATTTATTTATTTATTTTATTTTAATTTTTATAATTTAGTGCGAGTTTATTATTTTTATTTTATTTTGTCATTGTAATAGAATATAGCCTACCTCGTTGGTCTAGTCCTGTATTGAAGTGAAACTTCTAATGCGACTTCCAACAAGGTTGCGTTAAACGTTTAACGCTACAAATTACAGAAAAAGCCTCAAAAATTTTTCTATTTGTTAATTATTGTGTCATTTTAATGTTAATTTATATTTCTTATTTTATTACCAAATGTGTTATGTTTTAATTCAAATCTAATTTAATTTAATTTACCAATTGTATTACTTAATGTGTGTCGATGTTAATTTAATTTTTTATTTTGTTTTTGTTTGCTTGGTTATACATTTTATTATGAATGCTGTGGTCTCCTGTAACTGAAGGAGTACACCTACGTGCTACTTTTGTCGCCGATTATTATTTGTTCGTGTTTTATGTATATTCTTTGTTGGAGATCCTAAATAATTAAATAAATAAATAAATAAATAGCATCCACGGCGTCTGGATTTGTGCCGGGTTGATGGCAATAGGCTTTTCCCCTACTACATGGGAGTTAAAAACATAATTGGCGAAATGTGAGTGTACTATTAAGTACCTACACCTCTGACTAACCCTTCGGAGGATTACAGGCGTGATGTTACGTTACATCAAAAAAATAATACGGGACAGTCTTTGGGGACTGACAAATTGATTCTTCGCGATCGGCTACGAGTGCTACGTAGCGTTAGGTCACGGTCACGCGAGTTCCATGAATTTTGTTCCAAAAAATGCTCAATGCGCCTAAAGAAGTTTTCACTTCAAAATGACAGGAGCGGCCGGTTGATGCTCTAGGCTAGCCCTCTATGACGGTGAACTACAACTACACTAACAAAATGTACTATTAGGTGGTATTATGTGTTATGTGTAAAACATGAAATTCACAAAACCTCTACAGCTTTTGCCTTATACCGGAACGCTCGACAGATTCAAACAGTCTCTGCTTATCGCCCTCCACGACCGTATGTAGGCCCAACCCCGCTAAGCTAAACTGTGTAACTTTAGACACCATAAAACAGTTTCAAGTGCCAGATAAAGATACATAGTGGGTATACGTGAAATAAAGGCACGAGCCCACGTGGAACTCTGATGAACCGTACGCACCGCCAAGATTGTTCTTAGTTTGTCTTTGAATTAGTTTCAACTCCGGGCCTTTACCCCGATGAGTTTAAGGAACCAAGTTGTAGATATGTACTGTGTTTGAATTTAGGCTTGGATTTGTAAATTGTGTGTGGGATTATGACGGTCGAATTAGATGAGGTTTTAATGAAGCGTCTTGGCTTAATGACAGAAAAAGGCGAACTTACATGAATCAACAAAATTTACTCGCGTTTACACGTGTGAAAATCGTTTACCATGAAACTACGGAGCATACACGCAGCGGAAAAATACGACCCGCCAAATAAAACCACATAATCTTTGTTGAGGACAGCGCCATCTATGAGAAAACGGAAGTAACTACGAGAGCATCATCCACAATTCGCTGCACTGCGCGCGCGCCACGAGCCAAGCAGCGAGCTACGTGGTTCATCCGACGACGACGAGAGGGCGCCTCACCAAGCCTATAAATAGCTTCGACGAGCTAGAAACTCCCCTTCTTTCTGCATCTCTCTACCGCGAACTGAAGTCTTTCCGGTGTACCATCAAAATTGTAAATCTCAATAAAGCTTTCATCATCACGAAGAATAAAGTAGTCACTTTTGTTATTTGAGTACATAATTTTGAGAAAAACCCCAACACTGAGGAACACACCTCAACATTGGTCCTTCGAGCCGGATAATCAAGATCACAGCGCTACCAGTGAAAGACTTCAGGGGTGCCGGGCTATCCTCTCCTCACCTATTTCATTCTGTGTGTGCTAAAATCGTGTTTTTTGTACAGGAACACGTAGACCAGCTCCGTGCGCGCGTTTTTCACCGCACCAGTGCTGCAGGAAACCGTGAGTACCCACGCTTCTCATAAAGTGCCACAATGAGTGAGTCGGATAATATCAAAAAACTAACAGATTTAAAAAAGAAACGAGGTACCATTAAGGGTATGCTCACCCAATTCGAGAAATGTGTAAATTTGTTAGTGGGCAGTGAAATTAATCCTAAACAAAGGGCAGCACTAGAATTACGCATAAAGTCTGCTCAAGGATTGCATCACGAATTCAATAAAATTCAATCCTTAATCGAGGAATTAGTGCTAGAAAAAGACATGTCGGAACAATTAGAGTATAGAGAGTCCTTTGATAATTCGTACTATAGTTCTGTCGCTGAAGCCAATTGTTTAATAAATCAAATTAGTAGTCTAAAGCATGAGTGCAAGTCCAATGGTTCAGAACACACGTGCAATTCCAATACAATAGTAAAATTGCCAACTATTTCGCTCCCCAATTTCGACGGTAGTTACGATAGCTGGTTGGAATTTAAAGATATGTTTTTATCAATGATCCACAATTCAAAGCAACTGGATAATATCCAGAAATATCATTATTTAAGATCATCGCTGTCTGGAAACGCGTTGCAAGTTATTAAGTCTCTGGAGTTCACTTCAGATAACTACAGTATAGCATGGGAATTGATTGAGAATAGATTCAATAACAATCAATTGTTGATACGCAACCACGTCAAAGCGTTATTCTCAATGTCAGCTGTGTACAAAGAATCGCCAGCACAGATTAGAAAATTAATAGATACGGTACTCAAGAATTTACGTGCTTTGAAAACGCTTGGTGAACCCACAGAATCATGGGACACCTTGATAATTCACATCATAACCACAAAATTAGACGTAGTGATTGAAAAAGAATGGGAACAGTTTAAAAATACCAGTGCTGGCAATTCAGATAAGAAATTTAATTTAGAATCACTCATACAGTTTTTAAAATATAAGGCTGACACCTTGGAAATGGTTAAGGTTCACCCTACACCATCATCTCATGCAGGTCAGGATAATGCTAAAAAGCAATCTCACAGTTTTGTTGCTACTCAAAACAAGAAAAAGTTTTATAAATCCACCCGCACATGTGTCAAATGTAACGGAAAACATCCATTGTATGGGTGTCAACAATTTTTGGATTTAGACTCCAATATTAAGCTTCAGTTCATACGGGACAAGATTCTCTGTATTAATTGTTTAAGGCTAGGGCATGCGGTCAATGATTGTCAGGCCGGTCCCTGCAAACAATGCTACGGCAAACACAACACTCTTTTACACAATGAGCTCAATAAGGATGGCACGGTGCCCTCTGCAGCTCAACCACACCAGGATAGGCCTTCAGATTCGCAGCATAGGTCGTCGTCAGTAGTTCAGACTCTTCACACAGTCGTAAATTCACACAATAATAATTGTAAAAGTTTACTCAGTAAACACGCTTTACAATCCGTTTTACTGTCGACAGCTACCGTTGAGGTCGCTGGTAAAGATAATAAATATTATAAGGCTCGTGCATTGTTAGATAACGGCAGTCAACACTGTTTTATCACAGATTCTTTCTGTAAGAAATTAAACACACAACGTCTACAGTCCACTTCTCTAATTAGCGGAATAGGAAATTCAGCCACACAGGCAATCCATTCCTGCGAAATTAATCTTAGATCGATACACGGCGATCATGATTTTCACATTAAATGTTTGGTTTTACCTAGCATTACGTCGACTATACCGGCCACACGTATAGACATTCACAATATTTCAATACCCAAGGACATCAAGTTAGCAGATCCAACTTTCTGCATACCCTCACACATTGATTTATTAATCGGTGCAGATTGTTTCTGGGACTTAGTTGTTAGTGGTAAAATCCGTCTACCCTCCGGTCCTTATTTAGTAAATACCAAATTAGGATGGATAATTACGGGTCCGTTATACACTGAGAACTCACACACAAATAAAGTTCAGTGTCACGTTGCTCAATTCACACAATTAAATGAGCAATTAAAACAGTTTTGGGAAATTGAAGAAATTTCTTGTTCAGGTCAGCGGCTTTCTCGGGAAGAAAGTTCGTGCGAGAACCTGTTCACACAAACTACCACACGGGTAGACAATGGCCGTTTTTCGGTTCAAATTCCACTGAAGGAATCAGCGGAGTCACTAGGCGATAGCTATGAGGTTGCCAAAACCAGATTTTTATCACTAGAACGTAAACTTGTACGTAATCCACAATACAAACGCATGTATAGCGATTTCATGCAGGAATACTTAAGCCTAGGACACATGACCCGCATCGACAACGATTATACGAAGCCATTTTATTTTTTACCACATCACGGCGTCCTCCGTGAGGATAGCGTGACAACTAAATTACGCGTAGTGTTTGACGCTAGTCAAAAAACATCCACACAAAAATCGCTTAATGACATACAGCTTATCGGGCCTGCATTGCAAAACGATTTGTTTTCTATTCTCTTGCGTTTTCGTCAGTATAAGTACGTTGCGTGTGCAGATATTGAGAAAATGTTTAGACAAATTCTAGTTCACGAGGAACAAAGAAATTTGCAATTAATACTGTGGCGAGAAAACCCGTCAGATCCTCTCAGTGTGTACCGGCTTAATACGGTGACGTACGGTACGGCATCGGCACCGTACCTGTGTATTCGCTGTGTCAGACAATTGGGATTAGAGTGTACAGACGAATTAGTTTCTCAGACCATATTGGAAGATTTTTATGTCGACGATTTAATTACCGGGGCTAATTCAAAAACACAGTTATCATATATATGTAAAAGGGTAACAGAAATATGTCAATCCGGTTGTTTTCCTTTGCGAAAATGGATAACGAATTCGCCGAACATTGTCTCACACACAGCACAAAATGCTAATAGTTCCAAGTATTTGTCATTAGGTGAAAATGTATCTAGCAAAACATTAGGCCTTGGCTGGTTTAACAGCAAGGATGAGTTCCATTTCACATCTAAAATAAATAACGATTTCTCAAACGTGACTAAACGTTCGATTTTATCCGCTATTTCTCAAATTTACGATCCTTTGGGGTTATTAAGTCCGGTGGTTATAGTGGTCAAAGCTCTCCTCCAGAAACTGTGGCTCACTAAAGTAGGTTGGGACGATGCTCTGCCTCCAGACATAGTATTATATTGGAAAAAATTCGTTGAGTCAATATCGAATTTATATAAGTTGCGAATCCCTAGATTTGTTATGTGTGATTCACCTAAAGTAATTGAGTTACACATATTTACTGACGCGAGTCAAATTGCTTACGGTGCCTGCGCCTACATTCGCACCTGGAACGCAAACGGCGACATTACAGTGAAATTGTTGTGTGCCAAAAGCCGAGTAGCTCCTATCAAACCAGTTAGCATTCCGCGACTCGAGTTGTGCGGCGCGCTTGTAGGAGCAAAATTACTAGAAAAAGTCAGGCAATCACTTCGCGTTACGTTTAATAATATTGTTCTGTGGACAGACTCCACTATAGTTTTAGGTTGGCTTAAAATGTCTCCTAATCAACTCAAAACCTTTGTACAAAACCGTGTTGTGGAGATCAATGAGTTGACAAACAACTTGTGTTGGTTTCATGTGAGCGGAATAAACAACCCGGCAGACCTGTTATCACGCGGCAAAGGATTAGACGAATTAAGTGGTCTGCCACTGTGGTGGACTGGACCGTTATTCTTGCACGAAAAGGTAAACGATTGGTCAAGCACACAACATAACCTAAATCAGATTCAGACCGAAATATTACCCGAACTAAAATCGAACATTGTCAGTGTACCGACGTGTGTCAACAATTCGGACAGAGTAATTAAATTTGAAAGATTCTCTTCGTACAATCGACTCCAACGCGCCTGTGCTTTCGTGTTACGATTCATAAACAACGCGAAAACGAAGGATCACTCAAAACGTTTTACCGGTCAACTCACAGTTGAAGAGCTAAAGAATGCAACAACATTACTTGTAAAATTAGTACAAAGAGAATCGTTCCCTAATGAACTAAAAGCATTAACAAATAATTTACCTTGTAAACCATCACGTAATTTGTCAAGTTTAAACATATTTTTGGATAAAAATAAACTCATACGTGTGGGTGGCAGGTTAGGAAATTCAGATTTTCTGTATGATAAAAAGCATCCAATATTATTGTGCAGTAAACATCACTTTACCTTATTACTCTTTAACTTTCAACACAAAAGGTTACTCCATCCGGGACCACAGATGCTCCTAGCACAGATTAGGGAGTCCTGGTGGCCGCTCGGTGGCAGGAACTTGGCCAAACAAGTTGTCCATCGATGCACTAAGTGTTACCGCTTGAAAGCTATCACATCACAACCAATTATGGGTAATTTACCTAACGAGCGACTGCAGCCAGGTTTCCCTTTCCTGCGGTGTGGAGTAGACTATGCTGGTCCAATGTTCATACTTAACCGTAAAGGTAGGGGCGCGAAATTGGAAAAATGCTATTTATGTCTATTCATTTGTTTCTCAACTAAGGCTTTGCACTTAGAGCTTGTTACTACCTTGTCATCCGAAGGTTTCATTCTGGCACTAAAAAGATTTATCTCACGAAGAGGTAAACCTCTACAAATCTTTTCTGATAATGGTAGGAATTTCGTGGGTGCAGCTAAGGAATTCACACATTCCTTGAACAAATGTTCTGATGACTTACAAAATTTTAGTTCAGAAAATCACATTGAGTTCAAATTTATCCCTCCGTACTCACCTCATTTTGGTGGCTTGTGGGAAGCGGGGGTAAAATCCTGCAAGCACCATATTGCCCGCGCAATAGGCAATGCACATCTTACTTACGAGGAGTTCAGCACGGTTTTAGCACAGATAGAAGCCGTCCTGAACTCCCGTCCCTTATACCCTATGTCTTCAGATCCCGATGACTTCACACCCCTCACGCCTGGGCACTTCCTGATCGGTCGACCACTGACTGCACCTGCAGAGAGAGACGTCATGACGGTGGCCACACACTCACTGTCACGCTACCGCCGCATCGAGCAGCTGAGGCAGCACTTCTGGGCCCGATGGTCGAGCGAATATGTTTCTGAGCTGCAGAAACGTTCTAAGTGGAAGACTACCAAGGAAGCACTCTCACCGAACACACTAGTCCTATTGAAGGATGATAACATGCCGCCCCTCAAGTGGCGATTGGGTCGAATATTGACTGTGTTCCCAGGCAAGGATGGCGTTCCCAGAGTAGCCTCCATCCGCACTGCTACAGGCGTCATCGAGAGGGCCTTCTCCAAGATCTGCCCTCTCCCGGTACCCAGGGACCACCTCGAGGCTTCAGACACATCAGCGACGGTCACATCATCGCATCAAGGCAACCTTTGAGAGTTATCCTAAGACTCTCAAAGCCCCGGAGGATGTTGAGGACAGCGCCATCTATGAGAAAACGGAAGGAACTACGAGAGCATCATCCACAATTCGCTGCACTGCGCGCGCGCCACGAGCCAAGCAGCGAGCTACGTGGTTCATCCGACGACGACGAGAGGGCGCCTCACCAAGCCTATAAATAGCTTCGACGAGCTAGAAACTCCCCTTCTTTCTGCATCTCTCTACCGCGAACTGAAGTCTTTCCGGTGTACCATCAAAATTGTAAATCTCAATAAAGCTTTCATCATCACGAAGAATAAAGTAGTCACTTTTGTTATTTGAGTACATAATTTTGAGAAAAACCCCAACACTGAGGAACACGCCTCAACAATCTTATTTCAAAAAGTAAAAACCGCACATTCAAAATAACCCTCTAAAATTCAATGCGGCGTGAGAAACCTGTAAAGGGGAATAATTCGAAAGCGATTGCGTCGCGGCCAAAAATCATAGGAATAAATTATCTTTATTCGGTTTATTCGAAAGTCACCGCATTCTGTGGTACTGTGGTGTTGGCGGGACGCCAAACAGCGAAAGTTTACAAGACATTGGCCTACCAAATTTGTTTGTACACGAAGGGGGGCCGAGCCAAGATTCTGTGGCTGAAGAAATGGAAAGTAGAATCTACTGTAAACATTCAAAATTTTTATGGCAGGATTTTGGAGAAGAGCCAAATCTTATAGCAGGTTCTTTCCTGATGTCTCTGTTATCGACAACTGTCAGGGATTTATGCACAGAAATCTGATATGATGTCTCTGTAACTTTTCAAATAATTTCTTATAGTTTTCTATTTTCATGTCTCAGAAACACAGCTTCATACACTTTAAACAACAAACACCCTCATAAAACATCCATATGTCATATTCAACGCACAACCATTTTTACTCCGTCGCATTACGGGGTTCATTTAACCCAAATTACATAGATCAACTAAGTAGGGCAGTACCACAATAGCTTAATATACTGATGCCCCAGGGAGACTGTGGAATGAGACGTCCATAGAACTAAACTGACACCCATGAATTTACCGACATTGTAGGCGGAGGTGCGGCTCTAAACAGAAGTTACGGTGTTAAGTAACAGCCGACTTATACCTCAGCATTATAGGGTTATACACGCCTTTCTGCGACGCTTTATGCCCGTCGTAAAGCCGCTTGTCTGCTCGCATATGCCCACCTTAGCAATGAGATATTGGTCTATAAAAGCGTTTTTATTTTAGCCGCGTAATTATAAAGAGCAGTTGGGTAGGCTTGGTTTCGTGTGGCGACGCCTTAATGCTGTGAATGGAATCGATTTATCATGGTCGAAAATGTGTATCATATATTTCTATTGACATAAGAATATGCTTTATTTGTTTGGGGTATAAACAAAGGTAGCTAATGAGCAGTCAAAACTATCATCAACAATTTCAGGATATCAACAATTATAATTTAAAGGTCACGGAATATATTAACCCTTCAGACCTTATCCTTAGCTGTTTCAGTTTCAATTAAATGAATATTCTCTAAATAGTAGAATCGATCTCTTCTATTTTAATCCTTCGAACTTTATAATGATAAAGGTTGTAGGTCCTACGGAGGAATTAATTAATACCAAATGTCTAACCCACACGAACAAACAAAATTTAGTAAAGGACGGTTTAAACTAAACGAGCACTTTCTATCTCCACTCTTTCAAATTATTTTTGTGTAACGTACGATGGAACATTCCTTTGTAAGTATACCCCCCCCCCCCCTCCCCCCCCCCCAAATATCAGGATAAGAAGAGTGTGCTTCGTTGACCTAGTGGTCGTAACTCGTAATTGTTACTGGTGAGCATGAAGTCCTGGAGGTCAGGCAAAGTGTTATTGGGTATTTCCATCAATAATTTGGAGTCGACCCAGAGTCAAGACTTGGGCCTGAATGATAGTACAGGCGTGTTGATATCTTTGGTTAGAATAAAAGAAACTGGTTTAGTATCATCTCTGTTTCTTTTAAAACCCGACTAAAGGCGACTACATGAGCTAAATTAGCAACTCTATTTGTGGTGGTTCAAACTTCGTCTGAAATACTGTTTGAATAAAGTTCTCATCAGCTTGCACTACAAAGTGGTTGTAACGTCAGTAGCTGCGGGCCGAATAGTGCGAAATGAGTGGTTTCAATCGATTTATAAAAAATCTATGGATTGGACTAAAAAAATAAAACACTATGATGCTAATATTTTGCTTGTAAAATTATTTGAATCAAAATGACGGCATGTATTTTAGTACGGATTTTACTCTTTAAAAGATTTTTTAGAGATAAGTTCGTGATTTTTTTTCTATCGGAAAATTAATTGTATTATGTTTTAAACACACTATCATACTAGCATTTATCCTGAAGAATATCATATATATTTCTGGTTTTGTTTATTGCTGTGAATCATATACTTTCAGGCATTATAAAACTCGCGTTTAGCTCTTGTAGTCACCATAAGAACAAACAATTAATAAATTTTCACTAAACATTTCTTGAAGTACAAACTCATGCTTTTTAACTTTCCTTCTTGACGTAACACGATTAAGTTTAGAGTACACTTAACTTTAAGTGTAAAGTTAATTACTTCCGATTCTGTCCTGCCTTGTACCGGGCAGAACAAACAGACTGCTTTGAGAGGCTCCTATGTAAATCATGCGGCCGACCGGTGGGGCTTGAGAGGCATAGACACTAAAGTTAGAGGAGCAACTCCTTGGGAGATGTGTGCCCATCCGTGACGTCACCAACTTTGACTTGCGTTTGTGTACTACAGAAGTGATTGCGTAGCGTGACGTTTGAACTTGAAGGTAGGGTAGTTTGTGATTTGTTTTGTAAATAACTGTTTAAAACAAACTGCAGTCTATTGTTGTCTAAGTTCAAATTGCACTCAATATTAGATGTTGCTAAGTACGTAAGTCGTTTTCATCCGATAACTATTTCGGTACCCCGATTCTACAATATTTTCGTAACAGAGCCGTTGTTCGTCCAGATTATGTTATCCCGATTCCGCCAATATTATCGTAACACACCCGACATTATCCCTCCGATTTCTTGTCACAACAAACGTCACATAATTCGGGTATCGCTGCGCGCAACACGCGTTTTTGTCACACGAGAAAATAAAATTTTCTGTAGCACCGCAAACACATTACACCGTCGAAATGTGTGTATTTGTGCGCCAGAGATTGTGTACCTATTTATTTTTCGTCCGAGATCCCCCCCTCCTCCCCGCGCTGCCTCGTGCCTCAAGTCCTGAAGCCTCACCGCTCACCCCCGTGCCCTCGCGCCCCCGCGCCCCTCACGTGACACTCGCATTATTTGCGCGACCCCCGGCTGTTTGCGCACGTGTGTGAGGGCGCCAAAACGTACTACTATATTTATGTGTTCGGTGGCCACAATCGAAATTATTTATGCTTTTTATATATGGAAATCTCGGCCTTTGTCCCGCACGGTGGTCGCTCGTATTTTTACCCCTAAATTGCTTTTATTCGACGACTGACTTAATAATATTTCTGTAATTAAAATCTCGTCCCGAACATTTTCAACGCGGCGGGGGTGTTATAAGCAATTTATGCGTTTTTTTTGCCAAATGAGTATTTTTAAAAGCGGCAATTAATCGCCTTGATATTGCGGCAGGTTGTCATGTTTTTGGGACTTCCGTAGATTAATTTAGGGGTAAAAAGCGTCGTTTATTTGTCAAGTTGTGAATGTAATCTGACTCATATACATTGCCAGACAAACAAAAACGTAGGCAGACAGAAATATGACCGTTCTTTCATTTAAAATTTGTCAAAACAAAATATTGTGTTTTCAACCTTATAAATAATCTAACGTACGCTGCTCCTAACAGAATCGTAAACAAACTAAAAAAAGGTAATAATATAATAATAATTTTGCAGTCCTCTCAATTACTCCGATGTCCCATTATTCCTTTTTTTCGCTAAATATCCTCCGAAAGGGCCCGTCATATTAATTACATACGTCTGCAGATCGATGGGAGGAGGCTGGGCACATAAAGGCGGCTCTCACGTCTCATTGATAGCGGATTATCCTCTAAGATTAGACCACCGCTTGGAGTTGCGACCTCCAACTACTTCGTATATACGAGTATGAGGCTCCTTTAGTAAACGCGTATGTAGTATAAGGAAGCCTTTGATTGGTTTTATGTAAGAGGAGTTTTTCAAGGTGAAGAATTATTTTTCAGTCATTTTGAAGTAAAAACTTCTGGCGCATTGAGCACTTTTGGCTGAATAAATCATGGTACTCGCGTGACCGTCACCTAACGCGCTTGTAGCACTCGTAGCCGATGCGCTACGGCGTAGCACCCCCTAAGCGTGCGCGGGGCATAACCCGTAGCAGATATAGATAACTTACTTTTCACTTCTATAGGCAATCCCCGAAGACTGTCCGCATTATTTTTTTGATGTAACATAACGCCTGTAATCCTTCGAAGGGTTAGTCAGAGGTGTAGGTACTTAATAGTACACTCACATTTCGCCAATTATGTTTCTAACTCCCATGTAGTAGGGAAAGACCCTATTGCCATCAACCGGGCACAAATCCAGACGCCGTGGCTGCTATTGAGAAATTCCTGATGGAAAAACCTAATAACACTTTAATTCACATTTTGATATTATTATATTGTGGGAGAGTGCGATTGTTCTAAAATCGGACAAAATTATTTAGTTCAGTTGTGATTTGAGAATGCGGTCAATTTAAGTAGGTGGTCAATTTGTGTAGGCAGGTACTTTACAATTAATTTCAACGATGTCTTTTGTGCAGTGCATATGACGCAGTTACACTTAAAATCGTTAATTTCTTAGAAATCGGGCAAATTGTTGAATAAAAATCTACCTGTAACATCAAAAAGCGCCACATCAACATCACATAAAAAGAAAACACTTAATTCCCTGCCCTATTTACATACTCCTCAAAAATCGATTCGCCCATTACCCACCACTCTCAAACACTCAAAACCAAAAGAAATTAAGGAGAGGAAAAATCCATGCAACACAAACAAAAGAGAGGAAACTCCTCATCCGTAATCTCTTTAACTGGCGTTTGAACGAAACGTTTCAACCGCACTCAATACAAGGCTTTTGAAAAGGTCTTTACAAGCTCAGGAAACATGCGCTTAAGGCCCAAACACAGACAAACACGACTTCTTATAATTGAGCCGAGGACCATCAAAAGCTAAGCAAAGAGGTCCGTAAGCCCCCGGACGCCTGCAGGCGTTTTGAGAAATTATAAAAGGTGTTTTTTTCTTTAATTAATAAGGTCACTTTTTGGATGGATTTGTCGGTCATGGATATAGGGAAAACTCTTTGAGGTTCAGACAAATTGCGTACTGCCTAGCCTTTTCCCAATTATGTTGGGGTCGGCTTCCAGTCTAACCGTACGCAGCTGAATACTAGTATTTTACATGGAGCGACTCTCTGTTCTGGATCTGACCTCCGCAACCCGGTTAATACTGGGTAATACGATACCCCTTGGTAAGACTGTTTGTCAGACTTTTTATGCCACTGGCTACCTGTAACGACTGTCAAAGATGTAGAAATGACAGCCGGGACCAACTGCTTAACGTGCTTTCCGAGGCACGGATAAATTGCGTACACCGGACTTTATTTCAGTACATCAGAGAACAGTGTCCGGAGCAGCATTCGTAATCTGTACGTTTTGGATTGATCAAATATTTAAAGGACTAACAGTTTACTCCGAAAGAATCACTCATTAAAAGTGGGACTTACTATTAACTTACATTATAGCAAACATGATATCTAGCTGCATTATTCTCACTTCAAAAATTCATGAAACTTATCCAAGTAATAATTTCGTGAATATAGTATGCGCCGTCGAGATTAGGCCAATTTTTCTCGTTGACAACTTAAACGTGACTTATCTCGCTTTATCCGACGCTGCAAGTGCTTTAAGCGCTTAACCTCAGAAGATTTGCCAGAATTAGTTAGTCAATGTGACCTTTTACGCCAACAGAATATAATCTTCTTGCAAAACTCTCACCCTTCTCGAGAAAGTGCAAAGTCATCTTACAAATCTTTTACGGCTGCTGTCAGATGGATAAAATCTCAATCGGGAACTCAATCACTTTATCAATTCTTTCTAACCTCTGCTTTATTTAACAGACTCGATTTTCTTTTACGGCTTGGCCACGATCTGCACGCTTAGCAACAGTGACTGCGGGAAAACAAAAGACAGAATTAAACAAATTGCGTCGAGCATGGTTAGTTACCACAACGCGCTTGCATCACAAGGGAAACAAATGACACACGCGCGTGTCTATTGACGAAAGACGTGTCCCCAGTCGCATCACTTGAGTTCATAAACTGGGCGTTATAATACAAAACCTTCAATGAAATACAGCCAATTTACCAAAGAACTTTGACAAAATAAATACCTCAGAACATAAAGTCTTATCTGAAGTCATAAACCGTGATTTTAATTTTCGCTGTACAAAGTTAATCGAGGAAATATACCACGCAATGTGCCATCGCCTTAAAAGAAACATTCGTCAGGTTATAAAACCTGTGAAGTCAGAGTTCCCTTGCTATTGGGCTTACTCCGGAATTGACTATGCAGATAGGTTCAGAAGACCAGCTTTTTAAAACGACCGAAAACAAGCACACGCGCACAAAGACGCATGTGTACGGCCATCGCAAACAAATGTCAGTCGCGAGCGAGTGCGCTTGCACTCGCATTACGTGAAGTATATTTATGTGTGCGTGGAAAACTCAAACAAATGACAGTCGCAAGTGCGCTTGCACTCACTGTACGTGAAGCGTGACTATGTGTGCGTGCGTTTCTCTTCTGAACACGTCAATTAACAAACGTCGTCAACGTCGTTTTAAACAAAGGACAGTCGCGAGTACGCTTATTGTCCTTGTTATATATGAAACTTGTCTTTGTGTGCGTGTGTTTTCGCTCGTTCTGTGGATTCGAGCTTCTGAACCTGACTACTCTATGCCCCGGAACTGACTGAGTAACCCTTCTCAATGGGCAGTCATCACAATGGCAGGCCCCGCTTTCCCCGGGAAATTACTCACAAAACGTATTCTTTGTCAAGGAGAAATATTTCAGAATATTGTATGGAGTTTTCGGCTATGATTTAGAGGTTCTGTTTATGATAAGGTACCTAAAAGTTGGATGAGTTATTTACTGTAAATAGGGTAGTTGTAGAAATTAATAGACTCTTTGAAACATTTGAATATTTACTGTGAGTCCTTTAAATCTTTCCAGATAAAATAAATAAATCGCGCTTTCACAAAATTTAAAATCTTTGACGGTAACAATGTCCTTCCCTTTGGTACACTAACTTTATTTGACGCACGCACAAACAAACATTTCTCCTTTTCCCCAAAACATTTAATAAAATATTTCACACTTTCCGCCTCAAAACAGCAACTTTGTATCATTTGCACTTTGCACAAAATAAGGAGAACAATACAAAATGAAAACCAAAAAAAAAACGAAACATAACACTAAACCAAAACTTCTTACTTTATGTCTTGGGAGACTATAATAGTCCCAAACTTCACACTTCATTCAAATGAGGTCAGATAGCAACGACAGAAATAATTTCGTGTACTTAATCTTGACAAAAATAGATAACTAAGTATTCCCCCGCTTACAAAGACTTTGGACTACAAAAGTGAATGTTCTCCTTGCAATTGACCCAAAATATTTACCGCAACTCAGACGAAGGTAGCAGGCATTCTGGCAAGCCCCCAACCGTGCTTCCGTCGCCACTCTGCTAATGGAGAAATATTGTACCTAATTGGCATTCTAAATCTGTAATCAGATGAGATTAAAGTGGCTGTAGAATTATTTGAAACAGAAGTTGAGTAGCGAAGTGGTAGTTGGAAACTTGCGAAGCTAGTTGTAATAAATGCATATGAGAATATAATTGAGAGAAAGTTTTCTTGGCAGTGAACAATCTGTGTTAACTCTTAGGAGAGGTTCCTTTAAACGTTTCCTGTAACGTAAAGTTACGCCTGTTTTGCCCAAGGGGTTAAGTAAGCACAGGGCGATTTATACATCAAGCTTCTGCTGAAAAATGTTGATGGAAAAAACCAACACACAGCCTTCGGCAGAAGCTCCTGCGATCACTAAATCACCGAAGCAATCCGTCATATTCATATGTTTTTGACAATAAATTTTATTTAAAAAAGTTAAAAACATTGAAGACCGTCGAGTTACTTTGGATTACTACACACACACACACTACACCGCCATCTAGTGCCACACTAAGCTGCGAGGCTTATTATCGTGGAAAACAATTGCAATCGACATATTATGTACCTTCGTAAAAAAAAACTCACTCTCTCGACCTCTACTACTCCGCTTAGAAGGTGGAAAAACCAAGTAAGACATTCATTGTAAACGAAGGATGGTATAAACCTAATACGAGAACAACACAATTAACTGCCACATTATTAGCAGTCCCCGGCTATTTTTAATAACGCCCGGTGACCACGATTTGCCCTAATGGACACTCTTAATGGCCGAATGAATATTTAAAAGTGACTGCCATCAAATTTAAATGTTATAAAATTAATTCAACGGATTTCCTCCGCATTTATTGGTTTTCACGATAACCCAATCGTTGAGGTAACATTATCGGTGATTATGAATAGCTGTTTAATTTATTCTGGTCAAGTTAGGTTGTTTTTTTTTTCCCTCGATGTTAAAGTAGGATAACAGAAAGCATAGTGTAATTTTACCTATAAAATATATCTATCTGAACACCTATCCACTACAAATATTTATTATTCATGAAACTTACAGCTACATATACCTGTATTATTACTGCTTGTATATAGGTACACGTTGTTTTGTACGTAATTACTACGACAAGCAAAACATAGGCCCGTTGTTATAATTCACTTAAACCCATAGTCTACAAGGTTGATTGTGTTACTAGCGCTGACGTTCGAACAGACTTCCAACTAAATTGCTATCGAATACATAACTGTATGGAGAAAAGAAAGAAAACTATAATAAATTGTACATTACTCCTTGACCACCATGCCCGGCCATGTTGGCCACTCATTAATAGTAAAAAGCAACCGCAACTCAGCACGGGCCGGGTCCCGGGTAGACAGCGAATGAAATGGGTAATAAAAGTAATAAAGTGTATTGTTTGCCAGTAGATCGATAGCCAAAGACCCATTTAATTAATGACCAATCTCCCGAGACTCACCGGCACTTACACTAATTAATTAAAGTCTGCTGCAAACGGAGTAATAAAGTGAAGTCTCATGTTTGCTTTCATTGTTTTAAAAGAAAGGCTTTTTCCTTCGCTCAGATATCGGCGTAGTGTCAATGCTATTAGGCGCACGGATGAAATTTCCCTATATATCGACGCTTGACGCAATCAAGGAGATTCGATTGAAGACAAGATTGAGCTGCCGCTCGGCAGATTAGATGGAGCACCTATCACTTTGTGATCGGCATCACCTGCCCCATCTCCGAAAATGGCGACGTTTAAAAACTGGAATCCACTTTGTGATCCGAATGCGATGAGTCGTATCGATTCTGTTTACTCCACTGACTCGATTACTTAAATCCTACAGCACTCGATTTAATAGCATAATCATGTTTGGAATATTATTAGGCCTTGTTTATTATTCGTACTTTAGTTTGGAACTTTTCGAATCTCATTATTAGGCAAGTTGTGCTGCGATGCCGGAGTTTGTTTTTCTTCATAATTGAAATTGATTAATAGGTCAGGAATATAAACAAGCTTTGTATATACTTGCATAAACAAACATCTTGATGAAATACACGTAATATTTGTGAAAAATAAAAGGTAAGTAGAACTAGGTAGTACTTTCTGTAAGTTCTATTGCTAGATCCTATTTAGAGAGACCTGTGTCCCTGTTTGCGAAGTATCTAATATAAAAACAGAGAAAACAGTGAATACATAAAATTGTTTCATTGCGTTCAATAGAAGGCAATATTTCGAGCCACCTTTGATGTTGGCTTATTTAAACAGAGGGTTTCTATGCCTTTATTGCGTCACTCCAAAATGTTTTTCCTTTCAATATATGTATGTAATATAAGTACTACGTAAATATATTGCTTCTTATATATTCTTTGTATCAACAACTCTTTAATATTATTTGAGTTTAATATCAAGTGTACTTCAACGGTTTCTGTTAATGAAACCATTGAAAGGTTTCGTTTCAATCAAACAAAATGGTCCAATTAGTAACGGTTTTGAAGGATTTTCCATTAGGTTTAGAAAATACTTGGAATTTTCTCAATAAAGGATAACGAATTGATTATAATTTCGGCTATGCTTTTAACTTATCTAAATACTCGTATATTAGTATCAGTGATACTTAAAGTCTCTAGTAAAAAGTAACTAAGCGAGTATAAAACAATCATCAGAATTCTAATGAGAACTCTCTCATAAGCCGTGTTTTCATTGAAATCTTCAGCTGAAGAAAATACAGAATATCATGCCTGTAATTTCCGAAAGGTTAAGCAGAGGTGTCACTAAATAGTACAGCCAGATTTGGCCAGTTATGTTTAAGTTCCATGTAATAGGGAGCGACCCTATTGCCATCAACTGGGCACAAATCCAGACTCTAAACCCAATAACAATAGGGTAGACGACAAAAATCTAATTAGTCCGTCAGGTAGATCATTAAAAAATATTTGACACGTATTTTTTCTTTTGTCACGTAAATCAAAATTAACGAAGATCCGACGCTTTTCAAATTCCCAATACGTGACGAGTAGTAGTGCTGACGTCACGAGCCGGGGACTCCCGAGTTTTGATGCGTTTTATCTTTTTCAATATTCATTGATTTACAAAAACAAAAAATACGTGTCCATTATTTTTCAGTAATCTAACTGATGGACTAAATAGATTTGTATTTTTTTGATACTGTCGTCATGCCTATTTGCCCGACCCGGAATCAAACCCAGGACCGCATGCTCCGTAGTCCCAAACAAGTAGTTGAAAAAATCATTTAACTAAAACCATGACCATACAGAATCTAAATAACACGTTGTACAACTAAATTAGCTTATTTATAATTTCAATTTCTATTCCGAAAACTAATGTACGTCAGCGATAATAGTACCATGCACAGTATCCATTACCGAGTTACGTGCTGAACATGGGAAAAAACGTGAAGGAAATACTTCCGTGTAATTTAAAATGCAGTCTAATCTTTTTAAACGTATCGTTCGTTTCCAATGTTCGATGTTAATAGACTTTTGAACGGTACTTTGACGTTGGCTGGTGTTTTAAATATCTTCGTTTTTATTTTACGACATAAAGCCGCCTGAAGTTCGATGATATTAGTACGGACAAATTACGGACCCTGCTAGGAACGGATATTTTTAGTATTTGCACTGAAGTTTTTACCAGTGTCTCAGAGTCAGTACCATTCATTAAGGCAATTTGCGATTTTTCAAAATATGAATAAATTTTAAAAAAAATATCCTGGGTTCCAGAAATGAGTTATTTATTTA
The DNA here is from genome assembly GCA_950022955.1 of Xestia ashworthii. Lineage (NCBI taxonomy): Eukaryota > Metazoa > Arthropoda > Insecta > Lepidoptera > Noctuidae > Xestia > Xestia ashworthii. The sequence goes on along the minus strand of OX465558.1, from coordinate 21,583,900 downwards.
TCACACAAATTGCTGAGGCAGACTGGCTGCCATAGGCAATAAGGCAGGCATATCTGGCATAGCATGGCAGGTTTTAGGCATTTTTATTGGGGCTGAAGACACATAACGGCCTCTCTTTTCGGCCCTTTAACTTGGCAAACGATGCACCAAACAAACTATTATACAGGGTGAAATTGAATAGATGCGACAAATTTAAATATACAATAATACGTGTTGTCAAGAAAATGTATAAAATATCAAATGTAAAATTGTAATGAACGAAGGAAGGGTAGTGGGCGGCGCGCGGTCGCCGGGAAGGGATGTCAGCGCTGGCGCACATGCGAGGTTTGGCAACGTCGCGCGATACTTACATTAGAAACTAGGCTAAATTAGGTAAATGACCGCTATGAACGGGAATACCGATAATTCGTACTTAAATAAAGATAATAACATCAATGGACCTTTTGAAAACGATAATCGCGTAATTTTTTTTAACGATTTAGATAGTAGAAAAAACAGTTTATAATTACTATGTTACTGTAACTGAAGCTCCCATTTCATTTTGTCGCATTTATTCAAATTCACCCTGTATATTCTCTTGTATATTTGTCACCAATTATAGATCAACGGTTGAGTACAACTCGTGATCATGTTGGAGGTCCTGAGTTGAAAACCCACTCATTACACTTTCACATTTGGACCCATTTTTACCCCTTTACCTTTGAAGGGTTAATAGGGTCCTAGGAATGCAAAAACCTTTAGGTTGTACCTAATCTTTTGCTTACTTTCCATTTTTCGTAAACTGAAAGAAAATATCAGATTTCTTCGAAGTCTATTTTCTCTATGGCCACAAAACTGCTGACTTTCATCTAACTTTAACAACAAACTACCAAAGATAAGTTTGATATTTTCTTTTACGCTCATCATAACAGTATGGAGGACGATCTTTATTCAGCCTTATAATGGGAAGTAATAAATTATTCCATCAACGTAATGACATTACGTCAAGTTATTGACGTGGAGACCTCGAAGAAACGTGGTATACTTATGAGTGAGATATAGAAGAAAATAGACTATGTGTACGGACTCTATGACTAAAGTAGAATGTTACTTGTTGAGTTTAAGGTTTTCATGTTTGAAATAATTTTCTTATAATTGGCAAATGATATTTATGATTGTTATTAATCTGTAAGCTTTCTTTAAAATAAAATAAATAAATAATCTTACTGAAACGAGTAGTATGCTACCTGTTTTAATAGTCTGTCAATCATTGATGAGGCATATCTCAATAGCAGCTCGATGTCTGAATTTGTGCCCGGTTGATGGCAATGGGCTCGTCCCATTTTACATAGGACTTAAGGGGCCGGCGGAGCATGCGTCGTTCATACAAACGTAATACCAAAATAATTCGTAAACCAAACATATTCTTAAGGAAGTGTGTATTTATTTCGATTGGATTTCATGAGAAAAATAAGTTTTCTATAGAAATTTTAAATTCCTCATATCTTGTCTAAATATCATTGTCCTTTCAAAATATATATTTGGGAACCTGGATATTATGTAATCCAATCGAAACAAATACACACTTTCTTAAGAAACTTTGTTTTGGTTTACGAATTATTTTGGTATTACGTTCGTATGAACGACGCACGCTCCGCCGGCCCCTTAAACATAACTGGCTAAATATGAGTGTGCTATAATACACGGCTGTCTAACCTTTCGGGGATATCCGGCGTGATGTTTTGATGTAATACTAGTTTCTATGTTTCATGATTATACCCGATTGTACCATTCGCATACAGTCACTTTGTTTAAGTTGTCTGCTGGAGTGCGTTTCGAAGTCCATTGCCTGCTACATTCATATCGATTACCACCTCCTCTTTTCTCAGCGACAGATTTAAACAGGGCCACACAGGGGTACACACTCGATCGTAAGCCGCCCATTATTTTTACGGTCGCCGGCCACCACTCATCGCGATCACGGGTGCAGCGCGCTGTGTGTACACAGCTTTATATGGTTCCTATAGATTAATCTTTGTGGTAGTGCTATAAAAGTGGTAGAGAGAGCATATTGTACTTTTTTACTTTTTTATAAAGTTCTCTTTAGATTTTTTTGAAGTGAAAACTTATTTAGGGGCGTGGAGCATTTTTTCGGTGAACAAAAAACATGGCACTCGCGTGACCGTCACCTAACGCTTCGTAGCACTCGTAGCCGATCTGCTACGGCGTAGTACCACTAAGACGCGCGCGGCACAACCCGTAGCGGATATAGATAACTTACTTTCACTTCTATCTGCACGGCAGTCCCCAAAGACTGCCCCACATGTTTTTTTTCTTTAGTCCCACTGAATTAGATTTTTGTTCTAATTCCTCTCTTAGATTAATGAATTATTTTACCTTCTTAATATTACTAAGTTTTCAAACAAACAACCATCTTTTATTTAAATCCGTAGCCAATTTGTAATAATGAAATCGTAGCTTGTATACTCCAATGTCTCTGCGCCCTACGTCCAAAAAGTCAAATACGCAGCGTAAACTGCTAAACTATGGAGTCAAAGTAATTGTTTTCTAGTATTACATGGTTATAGTCATTTTATTAATCGTTCCTGTAGGTAACAACGTACACGTACTCTGTACAAGTCCGTAGCCGCTGTAATGCAGCACGCTCACTATTCTTCTTCTTTAATGATCTGAAACTGCTTTGCGTTAGGTGTACGTACGGACATAGGTACTTTATAAAGACGTTAAGAGGTTAGGTATAAGATGGTTGGCATAGTAATATTTTTATTTTTTTACTTAACATGGCTTTACATGCTGTCGAGAAATATCTCTCAGGCATGCTGGTTCTCTCACGCTTTTTCCTTCATTGTAGCAAGTGATAATTATACAGCTCACACGTGAATGTGAAAAATCATAGAAAGTTACTAAGGGTAAACACATGTTAGTTGAAAGGTTTTTGGAATTGAATAATATATATTTAACTTTTTATAATGGATCTCTTGTTTTCTCCTGTTCACTCTGTAGTAAATATAATTTGTACCGAAAAACGTACTACTTACAGCTCTACTCTAATAATACCAGCAGTGTCAGTTTGTGGTACCAAATTTTACTATTTACAATAAGGAATCATATGAATAAAATACTTTACAAAAAAACAAGAAAGTCATCTTTTGTGCATCTTCTCACGCAACAAGCACGAGATAAAGTGATCTTTCATGCAGTATGTAGTCCTGATCGTTTAACTTTCCTTCCAATCTGTATCTGATTGTTAGCAATTCTTTGGCAAGTGTTTTGCGGGTTTAGTCCTTCAAAGTGCTCATCTAGCTAGCCAGTATTTAGTAAATCTAGACAGTTATAGATGTATTGACGTACTGGCCCCGGTGACATAGACAAATGAAGATCTCTGCAATTGTTTAAATTCAACGACGTAACGTGTTAGTTTAGTCTTAAATTACCACTAAACTATAACTGGTTTCTCATTCTTAAGAAGTTTCAAAACTTTTCCTGATGCTCAATTTTGTAATAAAATACCTTTTTTGTTTCTTCATTACTTTAAACGTTCTTAGAAATGAATAGAAATGTAAATATGTAATGACTTTGGACATTAGTGGGCATTCACAACACACTTAACATGTCGTGTGTGTAATTTAGCATACATTTATACTAAGCGAGACTGTTTACTTTGTTGTTTGAACAACTTAAAAAAAATATTGCAAAACGGTGAAAAATCGTTTATTCCATATCTATAACATTATAACTTGGTAGAACAAATTTACGTTTTAAAATTCCACTCATTCCTGTAACACATAAATAAAATGCACTTCATCACAGTATTAAAAAATGTGAATGAGTTGCTGAAAAACAATATTTCCGATCGTCAAAAGACAAATACCTTTATTTTATGAAATTATTATAACACCTACTAGCTTCTGCCAGCGGCTTCGCCCGCGTAAAGTTTGATAATTTTCCCATAGGATCTTACTACCGGGACAAAAAGTATCCTATGTTTTAACCCAGGTTATAAACTATCTGTGTGCAAAATTCGTTCAGTAGTTTTTTCGTGAAAGAGTAACAAACATCCATACATCCATACTCACAATATTAGTAGGATTTAACAATACACCGTGACTTTTTAGTCGTCTTACAAAAGCGGTCCACTCAATGTACCCGACATAAAATACCTCTAGGCGCAATTATTATTTTTTTATCATTTAGTAATTAAGATAATAGGTACGAAGAAAAATAAATAATACATTAGAAATATGAAACACCCTGTTAAAAATGTTTACGTATCAAACTGTAGAGTATACCTACCTAGCGCACGAGTCGAGGAGATCACCATTTTCAACGAGACAAAACTACGCCTTGCGTCATAATAGTGAATCAAATTTTTATTTTTAAATTATTCAAATCTCATAAATACCATTTTTTTATTATGAACGTTTACTAGTCATTGGATACATGAACTGGACTGCCTTTGTAAGACGACTAAAAAGTCACGGTGTATAGGTTCTGTATACATTGCGACGACTAACCCTTTTTTTAAAACAATCTAAATTCTGTCCATTTTGCTCTAAACAGTCCTTAAATTTCATCACCGACACGTCCCTAAAGCATAATAATATAACCAAAACATCCCAGTAAACGTTACGTATAAAAATTAAGAAAAATTTTGGACAATAACAGGCGCATTACCACGTAACGACTGGCCCGTATTAGCATATTATTGAAGCAATTAATAACCGTAGGATCGCGGGATTACGCCGAATCCAAGATGGACGCTCTCGTTTATTTGTGCGGGTACTTTGAAAGATGCATGTGTAGGAATGATTGAGGTCTTATATTCTGCTACCTGTGTAGCGGTAGGTAAAACTAAATTTAGAATGAAATAGAAAAATTACAATTTGAGAATCAAGCTTTAAAAATATTGAAACAAAAACGTCATTAACATTATTGTAACGCGGTAGGGCGAATATAACGATATAAATATTTGGACTTTACATGTGAATCCTTTTCCAGCATCTGCCTGTGCAAGAGATAATTAAGACAATTAATACGCAAAACACATTAGTAGTATTTTAAAGTAACATCTATTATATATTGCAGCAAAGTTTTCCAAAGTCGCTTATATACCTACATATTAAGCCAAATATTAATTTTAAATAGTAATAATAATTTCAGGTACCACATAACCCATATTGGAAAACATACAGATTTAAATGATTCAATAATAAATACAACATGGATAGACAAATAAGTACAAACGAATTATTACAATATTAATACAACATAAACACATAAATTAGTTATTTGATATAACTAATTTATGTGTTAATTCATATTTAATTAATATTCATTACAGTAGCTTTATACGTGCGCCAAACCCCAAGACTAGAACAGTACACTTAAACCATCTTTATTATCATATTTACATCTCAATCAATATTCACGAAGCAACCAAAAAATAACCAGTTCGCGTTCATTTTATTTTAACTATAAATCTTCCAAAAAATAATGTTATTTAAATCGAATGTCCCAACTTTAAAATATATATTTAAAGTTCGTGCCGATAGTAATTTAGGTGAGCACCCTTTAGGGGTTTTTGCATTGTTTTAATTTTGTTATCAAACATTTAAGGGAGCTGGTTGTAAATGGTGAGAGGCTAAAAAATAGAGGTATTGCGTGCGTGAAGCCTGACTGTAGGTGGTGGTCCAAGTGGATAAACATAGGTTATCAGCCCACGTAGCGTGACCATCGAAGAAACGGGTTTGTTCAGAGAAAGAATCGACAAAATGACGGAGCTTGGCTTGGCTTGGTTTGGCACAAATTTTTATTGGCTTATAATCAGTTTTACTTATAATTGTCTTACCAAGGCATATTAACCATTAACTTGTTGGTTGTAGGGTTTAGATAGGCAGTCGTCTCATATAAAATACTGGTATTCAGCTACATCTGGATATCCTGAAAACAGTACCTAACATAGAGAAAGTTAAGCAGATGATCAAGTGTGTACAAATCACCGATATAGATAAGCTGCAAATAAGGTACTTTGACTTGAGTACAAAACAACTCGAATTATATCCCCAACTTTTATATCTATTAAAAATATAGTAGTTCCACATATTTTCCTTAAAAACAAGTAAGCCCATTGAAATAGGTGGTAATATAAGGTGTCCTCGCCATTAACACTAAAAACAGAAGCACAGTCAGGGCACCAATTCTGCTATTACAATAGTGTCACCGTGGTCTAGCTATCATTGATTTCATAATTGTTGATGAATGACAATGGGATCTCAATCGTCGTTTTGCTAAAAATTCGTAATCTGCTAAATTCATCATAGTGGTGGTGATGATTATGAAAATAAAGTACATTTTTAAGAATTTAAAATTTTTAACGTGATTATAAATTTAAATTCTAAAATTGATTTTTTTGTTTTTTATTTTTATGTTTACATATTATTTATTTGTGATAAAAGCAATCTGAAGTAGTAAGAAGTCCGTAAATAGCAACAAACATTAAGTTATGTATAACGCGGATAAATGTGAAACTATACTCAATAATATTTTAGCTGTCAAAGTCAAATGTCACATTACTATTTACTGACGTTTTGTTTGTTTTTATTTCAAGCGGCCGGTGTTTTGATTTATTTTCTTACAAGTGTTTTAAATTGTCTTTATTAAAGAAGCCTATATTTATTGCAATGCAAAATGGTGCTAATTGAACAAATTTCGGCTCTAATTCTCAAAGGAACTGTCAAAATGTTAGCCGATTACTGCGTAAGTCAGTCATTCATTTGTCATTATGTACGAGATTACTATTTTAAGCCATTTCTTTCAATTGATTGTCAGTGGTTGACCATTGGAAAGTCATAATGACGCCTTTATTATGTATTAGTAGATCACCAAACTTGTCAAAATGAACAATTATGAGATCAATGATAGACCATTGTGACACTATTGCAATAGCAGAATTGAGGCCGTGTTAATGATGATATCAGTGACCATGTCAGTTTAAAACTTACAAAGGTGTTATTGCCAAAAATTACAAGTAAATCTAATGATTTAAAACAAAATAGTTTGTTTCGGAACAATAACACAAGACTACGCACAACAAGTAAAACGATAATAGCTGCAAAAGTATTAAATGTAGCGCAGCTAACAACGCCCTCCAAAAGAAACTCAGTTTCTTTGGGAGGGCGTTGTTAAAAATATACTATAAATATATACATTTATTTGTCAATACTAACCCGCCCACCGTCGATTACTTACTCAGCAGCTCACTATTTATCGCGCGCTATTAACTGCCAGCATACGCGCCATCACCGACGTCCTCGTTACACTATCTAAACGATGCTCCACTATTAAACTTTCAATCTATTTCCCTGCGTAATGTCCCATTAATTACTCTACCAGCAAAGAAAACTATTTGACTAAATACTTTGCCTCGTACGTTTTTGCAACTGTCTGACTTGGTGCCCGACCGATACTTCGTCTAAAACGTGTTGAAATTTTGACCGAATCCGAAGCTTTCTAGCAAGCGCCGAAATTCAACGAACTTACGAAAATGCGATTACACGATTGAAAAGGTGATGTGATGCGAGGGTGGAGGGTGTTATAATTGACAAGTTACAATAACTAACGACGAAACGTAATTTTATTTATCTCGTTAAGTTAATATACGGTCAACGTAAAAGGAGAATGCTTATGGATATATGGAATCCCGTACCATGCTGCATCAAAACAAACTTTGTTTTAAGGGTCTACACTTATCATATTATTATTAACTCCTACAAAAATTATTTTTCTAAACAAAACCGGAGTTTCGGAGTAATTTTATAACATCCAAGATTACCTCAAAACCATACAAGTAGAAAATGAGCCTTCTGATACATTGGTTTTGCCGGGTGACTGACGGCATTATTCGATTGACCCTATGACTTGACATATTTGCAGAATAAACAGAAATAAGTTCACAAAACACAAACAAATACTTCACAATACAATTATTAATTTATCTCAACTATTACTATAAAGACGTAGACGTCACAACAAATGTCAATGTCATTTAAGGATGAGATCAGTCAATCAAAATCTTTAGTAAGAAAATCGATTTTGTGTCAATTAAAAATAAATAAATATCGCTGGACATTAACACACAGCGCCACCTAGTGCCACACTAAGCACCAAAAAACTAACACCAAAACCAAATCACTAACACCAAATCGATTTGGTGTACCGCTTTTACTTAATTGTTAATGTTATTCAACAAAAACAAAGCAAATGTAATACGAATAATTCGTTAAATGTTTTTAAAGCGAACGTTACAGGTATTTATAATAAAAAAAAACGGTTGGAATGACAGGTTAGTCGATTTATCAAAATAGTTTTTACAACATTCTACATCTCTATGACCGGTTGTGTAAACGTCATGTAAAGGGATTCAAACAATATTCATACTTCTATACTTTAAGACGCCTGCGGAGCATGCGTATTTCATACAAACGTAATACCAAAATAATTTGTAAATTAAACATATTCCTAAGGTAGTGTGTATTTATTTCGATTGAATTACAGAATATCTAGGTTCCCAAATATATATTTTGATTGGACACTGATTTTAACAAGAGTTATAAGAAAAATAAGTTTTCTATAGAAAATTTAAATTCCTCATATCTCGTCTGCATCACTATTCTCTCAAAAAACATATTTGGGAACATAGATATTCTGTAATTCAATCGAAATAAATACAGACTACCTTAAGAATATGTTTGATTTACAAATAATTTTGGTATTACGTTTGTATGAAATACGCATCCTCCGCCGGCCCCTTAAATTAAATTCCTTGTTTAAAAATCAATTCCCAGACGCGTGATGTCGTGAAAAAATATGGAAATAATTACTATAATTTTTTTTAATCTTGATGCATGAGTCTTTTTGGTACCACTTTTGAGCATCTCTTTTTCAGTAAATAAAACATTGTTTTAACCAGTTTTCGTCAAGTGAATATTGGGTTATTAAACCTTCGGTTTCGGCCAAAAATCGACCTCCAGTCGAACCCTAGTCCGGCTATATATTTTAGCTTGGCAGCAAAACTTTGTAGTGCAACTCCGGTAGTTGTATTAGCTAAATACGGTGCAGTTTGTAACGGAAAGTAACCTAGTTCTCTTAGTTGGGACTTGCTACGAGTGCCCCGAAAATTGGCAGCCGATATTTTCGGTTTTTCATTTGGACTTTGAACCTTCATTTAGTCGCCTGATGTTCTATATTTCGGTAAAAAAAGGAATGTTAAACGTTACCCTTAGCTTTGTTGCTTGAATTTGTTTCTGTTTTTACTGGAAATATTTCTTGCATTTCATTCCATTGGTTGACCGATTCCTTCTTAATAAATGAGCTTCATACTTATTTTGAGTTACCAACCTCACTTCAGAACCCACAAAACAAATTAAAACAAAAACACAACATCACAATTACAATTAAACCAACACAAAACAATCGAAAATATCCCTACTCCAAAACTTTTTCCTCCATCAATAATCAATAATGGCCCACGATGTACAATAGGCGTTAATAAGGGCCTGCAGTGACTGACCTATTTCGTGGCTAAGTTCTCGCTAAGAAGGGCTGCCGGAGTAGATAAGACGCGGGCAAGCCGTCCGGTTAATTGTCCGGAATAGATACCGGCCCTGTCGCCGGATGGAGCAACGGTTTATATCGATTTTCCTGTTTCTGTGGTGTTTTTTTGTCTATGCTAATAATAATTGGACATAGAAAAAATATTATTTACAGTTTACTGTTGCGTGACTCAAGAATTTTAACTACTACAGTCACAGATAAATATTTCTGTGACTACAGTAGTTTAAAATCTGCTCTTGCTTCTTTTTAAATTCTGTAAGCCTTTTATTGAGTCGAAGACCCAAACACCGCGTATAAAAATACGAGTACCTACGAACAAAATTTCGTGAATCCAAAAATACTCACACGACCATCGAATTATCCGAAGCTATAAAAAGAAAAGTCATTCAGCAGACTAGTCAGGGGCACACGTAGAGGTGTTCAGCGTTTGCACACAAAGCCACATCCGATATCGATAAAACCCCACTCGTATTATCATAAAAACACTCAATATTAAAAAGCAAACGATTCGCTATAACTCTGTCCATCGGTACGCACCATTCACACGAAATTCGTATTCAGTAGGCGCGCCGTAAGTCGGCGCTATATCTTTTCACTGCCTCCATAAGGGCTGGTGTACGCCAGTGTGCTTGCAAAGTAGTTATAAACTGCTACTAAAGGCAGCACGGGCCGCTCAACGCGAAGACACTTAAAGTATACGTGTGGCGCGGCCTTTATCTTTTTATGCCTCGTTTAATATTGCGGCTCGACGCGATTAAGGTTATTGGATCGATTTTCGGGGCGTTTCTTGTTTGTTTATTTCGTATTAAGTACTTTTATGTCTTTTACGATTTCTTAGGTACGTATTTTTGACGCTTCGTTGCTTTTGGGTTTAAATGTCCGGCACTCTTAAGGTGCGAAAAAGACGTTACCCAAAGAAGTTATGATTTTTTCTGAGTCCTTGACATTATAAACAATATTTTATTTTAAACTAGCCGATGTCCGCGGCTTTGCCCGCGTAAAATTATATATAAAACCTTCCTCTTGAATCACTCTATCTATTAAAAAAACCCGCATCAAAATCCGTTGCGCAGTTTTAAAGATCTAAGCATACATAGGGACAGACTGACGTGGCGGGAGACTTTGTTTTATAATATGTAGTGACTTGTTTGTAAATATACGTTATAAATTAAATTAAATTACCCATCACATAATCATCCTCTTTGAATACAACGAGCTTATTGCGTAAAACATAGACAACTAGGCCTACGCCAACAATACCGCTTAAACTCTTATTAAATATTTAAAGAAACTAAAGTTAAATTTCCAAAAACCAGCATTTAATTACATATCAAATATATCAGGTAGATAATTTTAATTACATACCAAATATATCAGGTGGATAATTAATTTAGTATTAATTACTTAACTTATTAAGTCGAAACTGTAAATTAATAATGCAAAGATGCTCATAGAACTTATACGTTAAGAAATGAACTCCTACATGAGAGGCTTCTAAAAGCTTTCTCGTCAATTGAAATAGTTCATAAAATATGAATGTGAATGTAATATTTTAAACATTACCACTTACATTCCAGTTTTGGTAAATTCACGTGTCTATGAATGACTACTCTACTAGTTTATTAATTGAAACATGCAGGTAGGTGCGTAATGTTTTGAAAATTATTCGTTATTTTTTTATTATTTTCAGGGAATTGGTATCGAGGTTATTACTCGGTAACTAGGGGTAGTGTTTGATCTGTAGAACAAAAAAAGTGATTTAAACAATTTCAGTAAACAAATTGACTTCAGAAATTACAGTTTCAGTTGGTGTAAGCTTGCAACTAAGTAAACCTTTTTTTCTTCAAGATTAACATACAAATAAAGTTTGATTACCGGCCAGCGATCAAGACATTAGCTCGACAGTGGCGCCCCGCAGCGAGCGATCGCGTGTACGCTATCACACTGACAGTTCTATCTACAACGCCATTCGCGAGGTAAAAACGCGAAGACGCGCGATTTGTATCGCGGTTTAATGAAATTAAAATTGGTTGAAGTGGACGCGTTTTGTATAAAAAGGTGCGTGTGCGAACGTTGGAATTTTGTAAGGGTTTTCCGCACGACTTATAACAATTAGTTAAAAAGAGGAAAAACAGTTGTTATCGTCATATAGGTATGTATTTTTAATCAAATTAAATTAAGTACTAATAATGTACTAATTGTTGTATTTTAAAATAATGGAAAGAGAAGAACCGAGTTCAAATAATCATTAATTTATTTATACTGCAACTAAAAATCTACAAACGATCAAACAGTCTAATGTCTGGTAAGTAATGAGTCAATATCTAAGCATTTAAAACGAATGTATTTGGATGATAACTCAATACATCAAAGTTAACACAATTAGTAACTTTCAGTTGCGAAGTGAAACTCAATTTTGTTATTTAGCTTTTTGGACAATCAATGAACTATCTGAAATTAGAAATAACATTCTAAATATAATAGGTACATCTAATCTAATAAAACTAACTAATTTCATATCTTTTGAGTAATGTCATTTCCATTGTTAATAAACAATTTGAAAAGCGCTGTCATAACAAAATTTATATTTTGAGTTTTTAAATTAATTAATTCGTTTAATAGAAACATAACGAACCGCGATTTTGTGGCCCAACGTGTATGTTTGTTTGATGTGCAGCCGCCATTATATTAATAACATACTTAATCACCTAAGATATACCTTAAATTGTTTTCAGAAGCATATTGTACAAAAATCAAAATATTTCAATATACCTCTTGAAACTGTTTAATGTTCTATTAACATTTTTTTTACATGTTTACATGAACACAATAAAAAAAAACAATACAACCGTCCAAATACGATTGCGCTCAGTCCGTGATCCCGCGGTCAAATTACGCAAACGATGCAAAACAAAGGCTTCCTCTAGAGACGAGCTCACCGTACAATTTTCGATAAGTTACGGTATTACCCACACGCGTGTAAAGGCCACGTTATGCCATCTTCATCGGTTTATGGGAGGCCAATCGTGCGTAAATACCGTAATACCGTTTCACCATTTTAACACGCAAACTCACCCCGAGAATGTTTAAAACGACTTCAACAAGCTATTGTCGAAGAGTTTGCAGTGGGCCCGTTGTTCTAATGTAACTTGATTGTAAAACAAAGGACGCCACGCTAAAGTCCCTAATAAACTTTGGCAGCGCGACTGTCTTTTGTCCTGAAAGAAGCCGACTCGTATTCACCTTAAAAACCGTTTCGAAAGCTGTTTTCTTGGCACCAATAGTTTTATTGGGACGTATGAAGAAGTTTCGTTTTAGGAATTATTAATTTTCTCAGTGAAACTTTTACTGACGACATTTTCACAAGGCCTTCGCTATTTTTGAAGTTTCTGCCCCTTAAAACAATTTCGTCTCGGTGTTTTACAAATAAGGATAATGAGCATGTACAAAAAAATATGAAAGTTGAAAAAGAATCTCTTAACATAACTAGCTTCCAGCACACACCAGCTAAGATCTCTAAAATTTTTTTCCGAGAGTCAACATTTATAACATAAAAGTGCCCGAAGCGCAATTCTACGTCCAAGACAACAAACGAGCACAAAGTAGGGTTAACCCGTAGGCTGCAGGCGCGAGACGGGCCGCGCAAATCCCGAGAGAGCAGATTTTAATTAACTATCGCCTTACGTCTTACAGGTGTAACGGGCGAAAGAAATAACCCTCTCCGCGCTCCCTGAAACACGAGACCCATTTTGAGGTACTAAAAGACGGCTAATTGAAAAGCTAATATTCACGGTATAACATTAATTATCCTCTGGAGGGTTGCTGCGTAATCTCCAACGAGAAATCCTTATTATTTTAAGTGATACGCCGCGCGGCCATGTTAAATATTAAACGAAACTGCGCGATGCCTTTTAATAATAAGCGTAGTTTAGCGAGACACATGCTTTGGGAATAATACACTGGGACCTTTGATAATGTGTGGTATCATATCGAATATTTTGAGCCTCTTTATTGCATTATTAATAGCTTTGTAATCATAATTATACCTACATGAGACATGTGAATTAGTTTTCTTACCTATATTATATTCGTGATGTTTTTGTTGTCAAATCGCTCCATTACAAAATATTGTTAGCGTCCTCAAGAAAAGAAAAATTAAAGTACAAAATATCGATCATAATTACCAGTAATGCCTTCATTCAATACCGTCGGGAAATCGACTGATGTTTATTGCAGCGTGCTATTATATTTCTTTGCTCGCTGAGGGAAAAATGGGCAAATCTTAAACAGCTTGTAGTTCATAAGACAGCCAATAAAGCTCATTCAATCGTTTACAAATTTATGCTCCGCTTCACGTGATACGGTGGTTCTATTTCTGTAATATTGTGTGGGAGTCGCAGATGTTACTGGTGAGAAGAGGGTCAGATCATCAGTTTAAATGGAGTTTGTTGCTGAATTTCTTTTAAGATTGAAGCAGATGATGGTTTGAAGAACCGAGTTAACTAAATCTGAATGTCTGTTACTAAACTACGTCCGTTAGTTGCATCGAAAACGTATCTAGGAAGGTTTCTTTTATCATCATTATTTTACCCTTATCCCAATTCACTTGAAAGAAAGAAAGAAAGAAAAAATGTTTATTTGACGTCAGTACATAAAGCACACACAATAATATTAAAAAAGTTACAACAAAAAGAGAAAATACATAGTATGTACTGTGTGCCTCACGGCTGCGCCAAAAAGGTCCATAGGTCCACTTGAGGTCCTTCTTATTTATTTATTTATGTACACACAGAATACTTCATAGGACATTACATTAACGATAGAAGAGCACAAAGGTTCTGCTTATTATATAAGAAATCTCTTCCAGCAGACCTGCGAGAGGAAAGTTGGATTAGAAATCTCTTCCAGCAGACCTGCGAGAGGAAAGTTGGATTAGAAATGTAGACACAGTGTGTAGAAAAGAACAGGAAAATTTAAATAAACCCTTAAAGCAATATATAGCTATATCAAATAGACATACTTACATCTATGTAAACACATATAAAAATACTGGTGTAATATTGTTGTCTGGTATTGATAAACTTCTCTATTTTTCTCTCTTCGTGTCATATCATTCTTAACATAGTTCATCCATCGTTTTTTTGTTCTTCCTCTACTCATATATCCATCTAGGTTTCTCTTATAAATGTAGATATAACATTTTCTTCAAATAGTAAATTACTTGCGTAATCCAATAACACTGGTCTTCAGACAGCCAACAGCAAAATCAATATTCAATTTGATTGCATAAAACATTTTTCAGAGGCAAATCGACGGCAAATTTTTCCCTATTACAATAAGTGTAATGTTTTTCATTCGAAAATGCCAAAAATTTCAACGATATTTCAAAGGCGGGAACAAATTGTGGGCGATAAGAGTGTCACAGAAGTTAGGGTGTGTTTCAGTGGAGTTGTTATCAGTTGAGGGCACGCGGGGTACTCCGGGTACTCCGGGCAGTCGAGCCGGCGCGCGGCGGGGTCAACGGCGCAAGTCGCACAATTCACTAAATCGAATGAAAAATTGTACCGACTTCATTGAACCGATGTTTCAAAGCGACCGGTCTATGCGTTATGCCTCGTTGTCGACCGCAAGTGATCCGATTTGAGATGCCACTTGCGTCAAGCGACTTCACTTGTTCCACTCAAACTCAAAGCAGATCAATAAATTTTCAATTAGATCATTACATGCACTTTTGAATGTCAAGTATTTGTTCCGTGTGAGAATCGGACCTGCAACACGCAGCGTAGCAGCCAATCGCTCCGCCACTGCCCCAACCGTGCGCGTCAATTCATCATTCTTCATTTGATTTTCTCCGCAGTGTTTGTAGCAACACGCATGTCGTTCGAGTCAGTAGGTTGTGGCCAAGTGGTTAAGCCACCGAATCGGAAAAAAAACCTGGTAGTAGGGCAAATGTGTGCACACGGAGAAGTATTTCTCGTCGAAACATCTGACCCTTGGGACACACGTAAAAATACATGAACCCCTTTCTCGTAGGCACCGCCTATTTCCAATATACGCGTAATATTTTAGACGTGGCGGAATTCTCGCTTCCCAAGAACAGCGGGAACAAACGTTACATTACAAGTTATAAAGGTTTTTGTTATCGGGACTTTAGTTGCAAAAGAGTCTGAGGAAAACGTCTGATAGAAATCTTTGGAATTGAGAAGATTTAGTTATGAAAACAAGTTAAAAGTACCCTTACTACATAGACAATAAAGTCTCTTCACGAAAACAGTATCAATAACATGAATGACACTTCAAACTTATCCCATTACACTATTTCAATCCAAAATTACCACATCTTCTCCGAATCTCGACCTCTCAAACTTACACCGTCTTCCATATAACACAAAATTACAGCCAGCGCTTTCGTTAATGTGGTTATAATAGATCGAACGTTGTTTACCCAGTATTCTCCAGTCTTCCCCACACTGCTCCATTCTTCCCCACAACGTTGAAGCGGGCGGTGAACTTCATACGGACAAGTTTAAAATGAAAGATTCGAACGAGCGCGCCGTGTAATATTGAATTCTGAACCACGTTATACTCCGATGGGTTTTGGATGTAGTTATGTGTTATTAATATTTTATGTAACGATAGAGATGTTTGCTTGCATATCTTATTGTATGACATAGTATGTTTTTCCTGGCTTTCCATATTTTATGAACCGAATATTTTAACAAACAAATATATTAAATGCTATGAAAAATATTTAGTTTTAATACCGCTAGACAAAAATATCCAGGTCTGAAAGCAGGACACAAATCCCACCGTCATGCATATGCACATGCACATATGGGCCCACCCTCCCGCCCTCATGCATATGCACACATACAAAACAAGTGAGAAATAATTAGCATGCCATGCAACCAAACCTTTAATCGACACGTGTTTCGCCCCTCCACGGGGCATCCTCAGGAGTTGAGTTGAGTTCGAGTTCAAACGCTCGACGAGTCAACAACTCCTGAGGATGCCCCGTGGAGGGGCTTTCAGACCTGGATATTTTTGTGTAGCGGTATTAAAACTAAATATTTTTCATAGCATTTAATGCCATGGATTTCCGCAAAGTAACGCCTGATTCCATAACTAAAACAAATATATATAATTTGTCATGTAATAAAACCTAGAAATTATTTCTCAACTAAACTTCTCTCTAATATATAATTTAATATAACTGGACCGCCTATAATCTTTACGTGAGTAAAATTCTCAGAAGTACCTCCAAAACTATACCACAGAACCACAAAATTGTGGCCAAGTAGTCATAAAGAAAACATAATCCAGTTTTTACGAACGTTAATCGGCAGTAAGTATTACTTCCATTACTTTCATTGCCAAAAAATGGGCGCTAAAAAAAGTTGGTGTATAACTCTATGTTCGAAGATTTCGAGCCCTTTTAAGAGTACCGTACCCACACTCATCGGGACTCTATTTTTCCATCTATCCGTCCGTTCATCTGTCACAGGGTTGTATCCTTGACCCATTACAGTTAGACACTTGCAATTTTCATAGTGTGTCGCATTGCCTTATTAACGAATACAAAAGTAAGGGTAAAAAAAGATTCACGTTTCAGAAATGGGGACCCCCATTCGAAGCTTGTAAACGTATATTCGAAGTTTCAAAAGAAAAAAGTGTGTAATCTTAATATTGTACGGTGCGTACGGAACCCTTCGTGTTACAATGACGTCATCAAGTTAAGGTTGTCACCGACGATACAGTTCTATTCTTCGCGGTGACGTGTCATCATTAATGGAAGATGTACGTAAAGGGGTCAGTCAGCTGGGCTAGGCTAACAATAAGTCACTTAGCGAGACATTCTCAGACCTAACACCTTTCAGACTGTCACTCATGACTATTCCTGAATAGTCTGATACATTAACTGTATAATTAGAGTTAAAGATTGTGTTTGCGACGTAGTTTGCGAAGGAATTATTCCATATTCTGGCAGTTACAGAATGTTTACATACTTCATTATGGCTATATTAGTTTAGATAATAATAAGTTCATTTACAAGATAATAGTATCATTTACATTACAACTCTATAACAGTAATAAAAATATGTACAAGTATCAAAACGGTTACAGAGCGTCAAAAACTCGTCCAAACCGCCGTGAACAGGAAAAGTTCCCAGAAGGCTGGCAGCATTGCCACGTTGGATGGAAATGCTGATTCTTTGCTCAAAAATTAGGCCCGCCCTCTGGTCACGTGAAGAGTCGACCAACTGCTTGGCGATTTCCCGAAATACACAGTGGGCACTCGGACCCCATCGCCCATAGATAATAATTAATTAATTTCATGTTTCTGATTTTACTACTAGACATGTAATTTTTTACCTACCTTTCCATCCCTACTGCACGTGGTCAATACATATAAACCGCGTTCATGGCGGTCAGTATCAATTGACACTAGTGAAACTCGTCCCAGTAACTAAATTCATACTCCAGTCCCCATATTCCTCCAGTTCATTCATTATTTTCAATACACGACACAACATAGGTAGCACAGGCTCATACCTGCGTCGAGGGCATTGATTATGAAGTTCAGGCGATACCTAGATAGCCTAGGTAGATACTAGGTCTAGAAACTTTGCCATGTTCGCATATTTCATGTGCTATTCCAATTGCTCGGAATTTATTATGGAAAGATATGGCAGTCAGAAGTTTTGGTATAGCGTTTAATATAAACTTGTGGAATATGAATGTATTGGGGAAAATATTTTTTGTAGTTGCTTTTTGGGGCTAGGTTTTTTATTCAATGCCTAGGCTTAGAGCATATAATTCGAGAGCTTATAAAACAAAAATAGCTGCAGATATGAGTCCATAAGATATTTTTTAGATTTTTTTAGCGAAATGGTACGAAATTTTTTGATACGACCTGCCTGCGACAAAAGCAGACAAGACAAAAAGGGTCCATTAGCTCTTATTGTTTGTGATAATAACAAGCCAGTTCTAATTGTTGTAGTACCTATAGAAATATTCACAAGTACCTTTGTTTAGCTCAGCATTTCTAAAATAACGCTCTAATAAATTCTTATTACCACTGCATAATCAACCAATTTCTAACTTCCCTAAATAAAACTTATAAGAAGTTCTGGGCCATTTTACACAAAAACAACCATCAAAAGTCAAGATAACATCAACTTATCGTGAACTTTACGTCCTGTGGGTCTATTTTATATGAAGAAAGCTTTTTGTCCCAGCATGAGGTGCATTCAAATGTAGGAAATGGCCCACTATGGTGTAGAACCGATGAGCTAGCAAAGTTAATTTATTGCTATGTTTACACCAAGTTGCTCAAGTTTCCCGCAGACACACATGTGGGCCAAGTTATACTTAGATAAATATTACAGAATCTTGATGGCTGACGTTAATTTTAGTTACACGTAACGTGTGTCTGGAGGTATATTTTGGCAAGTCCCGTTTGAGATGCAATTCTGAAAACATATTACATGTTTTCACCAAGTTTATTTTCATCTCACAATAAAAAATAAGTACACAAACATCGCGCAAGAGAGGACGCACAAAGATGTTCTTTTGAAGAGCCCACATGTCGACGTGCGCGACGCACCTGTTTACTTTACATGACAGACGTCAAACATATAAAAGATGCCTCTTCACGAAACACAAAAAATACTGTCGTCAAAGAACCTTTGACAAATTCAAAATCAAAATCAAAATCAAAGCATTTATTTCAAGTAGGCCAGTTACAGGCACTTTTGAATTGTCGAAACAAAAATGAACATTTAATGTAGCTACAGTCCCAGTCACAAGACATAAAAACTGTGAAAGTACTGTAGTTGCCCATTCCCTAGCGTAGATCTCTATGGAGAAGAACGGGCAAGAAACTCCATGGACACTCTTTTAAATCAAAAAATTGTTACAAAATCTTGGTTACATCATTCATGTTGAGATGGTATATTATGTGAGAACAATGTAGCAAGATGTGCACGTTAAAAGTGTCCATAGCAAAACAAAATACAACTCAAAAACAAAATAATTAATTCAAATAAACCATGGCGACTAAGAGATGACCAGTCACAACTGACAGCGCCCGTTCACGCACATGACGCATGGATCAGCACCATTCAGCTCAACCATTTTGAAGGGAACTAAATGGTCCGACACACGCGCCACCATCAGCGAGACATTTGAGTGAGCATGACATACTCTCAACCGCCAGGGCACATTCAAGTCAAGAACTGCCGTAGGTTTCCAGTGAATGATAGCTTACTAGTACATAGTACTCACACAATATGGGCTATGCGATTATACAATACTAACATTGAATCTATACAATGCAAAGATAGTTAAGTACAATCTTCAGCAGCTCCAACTATATCATTTAATGCTATCAATTTTTGCGCCCCTGTCCATGTGGAGCAGGACCAGCATTAAGCCAAGCATTTTTATCAGCGATATAATCGCTCAACTTGTAATATGCTTTTTTACATAGTGTGCGTTTAATGCATGTTTTAAATTTCGTCTCATTCAGTTCAAGAATACTTTGTGGAATTTTATTATAGCATCTCAAACAGTACCCCATGAAAGATGAGTCTACTTTAGCGAGTCTAAAGCCTGGCTGAACTAATTGGTCCCTGTTTCTAGTACTGTAATTATGTCTGTCACCTCTTTTACCAAAAAGATGCAAATTTTTTCTAACGTACATTATGTTTTCGTAAATGTATTGACAATGTACCGTCATAATGCCAATATCCTTAAACAGTTCCCTTAGAGAATCGCGCCTACGAAGATTATATATAGCTCTGATGGCTCTTTTCTGCAGAATAAATATAGACTCAATATCTGCAGCCCGTCCCCATAGCAAAATACCGTAAGACATTATACTATGGAAGTAACTAAAATAGACCAGTCTAGCGGTATCTACATCAGTAAATTGACGGATTTTTCTAATGGCATATGCTGCTGAACTTAGCCGCCCCGCAAGAGATGTTAAATGAGAACCCCATTGTAGCCTTGAATCAAGCGTAAGCCCCAGGAAAACCGTTTTATCTACGAATTCAAGTTTCTCATTATTCAATAATATATCACAATCACTACCCTTAACATTCGGTAATGAAAATCTTATGCATTTGGTTTTTTTTTCATTTAATACCAAATTGTTTGCTGTGAACCAATTTTGGACCTGAAGTAGGGCATTATTCACGTCATCTAAATTTTGTGCCCGTCTGTTAATCTTAAAAATTAAGGAAGTGTCATCAGCAAATAACACCATATTTTGAGGTTGGTTTTTCAATAAATAGGGTAGATCATTTATATATACTAGAAAGAGGAAAGGACCCAATATTGAGCCTTGTGGAACCCCCATTTTTATTTTTAAACCCTGTGAATTAACACCATTTATCTGAACATGTTGTTGTCTATCATTCAAATATGATCTTACCAAACTAAGTGCAAGTTTACCCAGTCCGTAATGCTCAAGTTTCAAAAGTAATGTGTCGTGATTTACGCAATCAAACGCTTTGGAGAGGTCACAAAAAATTCCTATGGCATCTTGGGACTCTTCCCACGCAGTAAATATGTGCTTTAATAAGGTTACACCGGCGTCAGTTGTACAACGTCCCTTGGTGAAACCATACTGTTGATCATGTAAGATTCTGTTAGTGTTAAAATGATAGAGCATTTGATCAAGCATTACTTTTTCAAAAACCTTGCTAAAAACTGGCAACACGGATACAGGTCTATAATTGTTAGTATCTTTACTGTCCCCGGATTTGAAAAGAGGTATGACTTTACTGTATTTCATTAAATCAGGGAAAACTCCTTGGTCTACACATAGATTAAAAATTAAAGCTAAGTATGGGGCTATTGTCTCAAGTATGGATGTGCAAACTTTGATAGACATTCCCCATAGATCTTCGGTCAGTTTAATTTTTATTTGCCGGAAAGCTTTAATAACTACCATAGGGTTAATGTGTTTAAATTTAAATTCAGCCAGGCAGCCAGACACATTCGTCTTTAATAAACCCATTGAGACTTCAGGAGAGGAATTTAGAGCCTCCGTAGTTTTTAATGGTATTTCTGTAAAGAAATTTACAAATTCTTGAGCTACTTCCTGATTAGAGCTTTTAGGACCACTTGCTGTATCTAATATGTAGCTAGTGTTACGTATTTTCTTCCTGTTAGTCTCGTTATTTATGACTTTCCACACTGTCTTTATTTTATTTTCTGCTGTTTTGATCTTGTTGCTAATGTGCAGGGCTTTAGCAACCTTGCATGTATTTCTAAAAATTTTTGAATACTTAGCAACATACTTGTTAAAAGTTTCAGTGTTAATAAAAGGCTTAAGGCCATAAAGCTCAAATAGTCTTTCCCTACTTTTTCTGATGCCTCTAGTTGCCCAATCGCTAAATATGAATTTAGGGCAAATACTTTTTGTCTTCTTTTCAAAAGTTTTGTTGAATTCCGTATGAACTATTGAAAAGAAACGATTATAAAATTGATTTATATTAATATCGTCATGGCTCATAACACTTAACTTGTTCTGTAGGGAAATATCAAACCTATTTAATTTGCTAGAAGTTATAGGTCTAAATTTAATCTGTACTTTTTGCAATGGTGTATTACAACTATAAGTTACAGTTTGTCCGCTATGGTCAGACGGCAAACAATTTACTATGGCTTTATCTAAGTAATCACAATCGCAGAAAACATTATCTATACAAGTAGCAGAAGATGTTGTGATTCTAGTAGGTTCAATAAAAACGTTAGTCAGGTCAAATGACTTAAAAAGATTTAATAACCGACCACTATTTGAATGTTCTTCTAAAATATTGATATTGAAATCACCACAAATTATTGTAGATTTATTACTGGCTGCAAGTTTTGCCAGGACATCTTCCATTATTGATTCAAATATGGAAAAGTTTTGATAGTTTGGGGGTCTGTACACACACACAATTACATGCTTATCTGTTTAATTATCCTGTTAAGTTGACGAGTAAATATTCCGCGAGCGAACGCTCCATTCCCATTGAATCGCAAGAGTCGCTACTCTTGGAATTGTCAGTTCGATAAGAAATAAAGACGTATCGCGAAATCAAGTGCGCAGTGTACTGCCACATTTCACATTATCGTCAGTTTTTAAGTGTCGCCGTATCCAACTTCGAGTGCCAAAGTTTTTAGCGTGTAATGCTTCCGATACATAAAACCATCCAATAATATTTGTGTTCGACGGCGACGCGAAAACATTTTGCTCGGAGGCGCCCCCTATCGGTCGGCTATAAAGGCCTTTCGCGCGATAAAAACTGATCTGTGAGTTTGTCCGCCAACAACAGGAAAACAGATCTTTGGCGAGCCGCCAAGTTACCTGGTGGCTCCGCGCCGTGCCACGCACCCCCAGCGTGCACTATCTCCGCGCAGTCGAGTCTGCACTCGCGATAAAGGGTTAACAAATTGCATCCAACTTCCAAGCACACGTCGCCGAATGTGGAAGCAGTAAATAGTTCCATGTTTGCCGGCGAAGTTTTGACTTCTTTCTCACTCGCCAACTGACGTTCTCATAATGGCTTTTCCGGAGGTAGGAACGAGCGCTTTCATTGTAACGCGCTGGCGTGCGGCCGCCCGCGGCGCCACCACGCCGCTCGGTCGGACTGCGTCACTCCTCAATTTGCTCCACCAATTGTCGCCATTTAAATTGTGTTCCTCGTACAATCCACGTTATTATTCTTTTATGCGAGCCCGCGCGTCGATCGTGACGTACAAATTGTTTTTTTCTCCCGTCTATCGGCGTTTATTTCGCGTTGTCTCTATTTTGCAGGAGGCGGGGATGTAAACATGGTGCGGGGCTTAAAAGTGCGTCCTAATTTATTTGAGGCGCCTTTTTCGAAAACGTTTTAGCTATGGTCTTTTATCCAGTTGAACAAAGGATAATACGAATAAAAGCCAGTCGAGCATAATCGTACTTTCCTCGAGAGCTCCGCGGAAGACAGGATAGTCACCACAATTTTCCCTCCCGGTGGAGTTTTTACCTTTCAGTGGCGCGGTTTTTTTGCGTGATTCAAAGTTGATTCAATAAGAAGTTACGGCCGTACTTAGCGAGTATAACACTCGTGTGTACAGTTTTTATGTTTCCATCGGAGAGAGGGATGTATAATATTCGTTTTGATATAACGAAGGGGGCGAGTTTGTTGATTGTTTATATTCGATTATCTTAAAACCAGTGGACCAATTTCGTTGGTGCTTCGCGAGCTCGCTTCTTAAAACATCTCAGATGATAATAACGGAGCTATCTGCATAATCAATGTGGAACTGAACGAGGTAAGTCTTACCTACCCGTTTGTGTTAACAAATTGTTTACTTTTTCGCGTCTGACGGTTGCTCTACGAAAGATAGAATTGGTCAAGTTTATGCATTATAATGATTTACTATTAAGGGAAAGGCACCTGCCACTCTCAATATATTAGAAGATCAACCCGTAACCGCGTAACTGATTTAGTTGCAGAGCGCTGTTGGCGGGTTTGGGTGGTGGTAACCTCATAAAGGGCTCCATCAGTCGTCATTAGGCCGACATGACGCTGATACGCGTCGACGCGTCCCGTGACCCGCGTCCCGCATCCCGCAACCCGCGCCACGTGATCGATGTACGTCGAACTCCCCGTCGATGTATTAACATCAATGCAGATGAATCCAAAAATAAGAAATGCTAATGTATTGTTTTCGCCTTTTCGTAACAATGATTGATTCTTGATAGGTAGGTACGGTTTGCAAAACAATGACATACAAAGCATAGGCAACATTCATTTTTTTATCTTACTCAAGTATGACACTGAGACACATAATTAAATAGACAAATATTGGTTTCTTGACAAATTTCAAGACTTTAACTACTCTTGTCGAGACTAGACCAAATATATAATAATAATAATATCGCTGGACATTACACACAGTGCCATCTAGTGCCACATAAAGCAAAGCTTGTGTCGTGGACACCAGTTAGTTGATATACTACACATGTACTTTTTGTTTGTAAATACATACTTATTATACATATAAACATCTGTCTGGACTGTGAGTCTGTGTGAACGTCGGGAGCACCACTATGCCAGAGACAGGAGTTTTTTTTTTTTAGCTAGCACGTATTGTCCCACTCCTAAGCAAAGGCCTCCCTCTATTCCTTCCTTCCGTCGTAAGAAAGGAATTATCATTTACCATGATTATTTAGGTTCCAATGGTAAAAAAATCGGTACAACATGTCTAAAAATATTCTCGTCCTTTTACACAATGGTTATTTGATTACACACCTTCCCGATCTCGGGTCCCTTGTACCTGCGGGGAACAAGATTGATACGACTACGGCCACAGCCTCCGACAGCCTGTTATTGAAAAATTGAGTGATAATCCCTTTGCGGCCAGCCCCTGTTTAAGATTTTTCTTTTTTTGCTACACTTTTATTAATCATTTTCCCTCGCATAATTTCACTTTTTAAATTGATTGGATTAGTCTGAAGTTTTTAGGTTTGGTCCTTTTTAGTAGTGGATCAAAGGACCAATACTCACAAACAGGTTGTGTTGTTAAATTTATTGCGACCCTTTACGTAATCTTTTATGTCCTGGGTTTTTTTTTCACAAACAATGATTTCATATGAAATTTACCTAAGTATTTGATTAGAACAGAATCATATACTACTAAACGTTACTACTCCTTGAAACTGTACCACCTAAACATTATTTTAAGAATGTGCTTTACAAGTTTTTTGTAACATTTTAATCACTTAATGTTTAGGACTAAAAGACAACAGAAACGTGTCTCTAAATCATCATAGATCAGAATAAGAAGAATACCTTAACTTCAAGTAGGATCTGTATGATGCCTCCTAAAATTCCCGAATTATATTTTAGATACGATCGAATTATTCCAATATCTGATCAACATCCATCATTCCCTCCGCTTAAAACCTCAAAATTGTACCTCTCACATAACGCTCAATGTATTTTGTTGCAGGGTGCGCGTTCGTAAAGTTCAGCTCCCACCAGGAGGCGCAGGCAGCCATCACGAGCCTGCACGGAAGTCAAACTATGCCGGTAAGCACGCAACCACATTACTAGCCACAAGTCACAAGAGACCGCGATACACTTGACAGCTCATTAACGACGAAGCTCATTAGGACCAGAGGGCTTACTGGGGGCGTTTATACCTATTCGAAATTTAAACTTCAACATATTCTGAAACTGAACTAGCGCCGTATGGTGACCAAGATAGAAACGTATTGTACAGTCGTTAACACATCCAGTAACCACAAGCTGTCTTTCTCCAAATGATTTTAATCCATAAAAAGTTGCAAGTTTAGTTCAAAATCAAATGAGAAAACTTGAGAGTGGGTAGTAACTTGATGCACTAGCGACTGTGCGTTTAATTAGTGATCAAGTTTTGCACGAGGCTCGCAGAAGTTATATTTAAAGAATATGACTAATTGCGAAGGATTTATCTTCGAGTAGAGATGAAATCGGTACTGGTATATTGGTTGCCAAATTGGTAGTACTGGAGGCAAAAGAGTTTTGCAACTCCATAGGACCAACTTACTTTGGCATTTCCTTTAAGCCTATTCAGTATAAACTCAAAATCCAATCGTAACGCTATTCAGCGCCGACTAAATCGGATCCTCCTTATTCCACCGTTCAACTGTTTTGGTCCAAAGCCAGTCTCCGAGCTTCCTTCCTTATCTCCAACGTCGAACTATTTACAAATATTTTTCAACGGAAATAACTTATTCGCTTTCAATAAAGTAGTCTTCGATGCTCCTTCAGAATTCTGCGTCACACTTTTATTTAACTTCCTATATTTCCCCGCCCTCGTCTTCGGGACAAATTGGTAGGAACTAACATATTTGTTCATTTACAAGGTTAAGGAAGCTTGCCGCGATCAAATCAGGAATGAGTTGTCGGTATTTCGAGTTCAAATCTCCGGTGACCTTCGATAAGCGTGTTAGGGCTCTGCTGAATGATATTCAAAATGATGCGTTTTCTCGTAGCATGAAACAAATTAATGTTATCAGTAAAACTGTTATTTCTTGCAGCACTTGAAATAACTTTGAACAAATAAGCCAATATTACCAATACATGATCATCGCTTTCCTTCTCTTTTCAATTTACTTGGGGTGCAGTAAATGTCTTCTTCCATCACTAACACTGAAAACAGGATATTTACAATACTATTACTATTTGTTCGTGATCACGGTGCTTGGAGCACCGCCGAAATATCAGAAAAAACAGTAAACATGATAAATATCCAATTTCGTTTTAATGATACACGTTGACTGACCATGACAAAAATCAAAATATTTTATTTCACATAGGCCTTGATGGGCACTTATAAAACGTCGAAAAAGGTGCATGGTTCGGGTTGGTCGATTCCATGGAGATGAACCGGCAGGAAACTCCATGGTTACTCTTTTCAATCATTTGGTACAGTTTAAAAAAAGGTGTCTTCTTCTTGCATGTTTCTTAAAATAACATAATATATGTTCTTCATTACGCATTCGCAAGCTACTACAAATAAAGTTTGCCTAGTAGTACGGTCAAACAAAGTATTTGGTTTACATTTTACAATGTAATTTGTGAGTTAAACTGTAAACCAAATAGCCACACATGTTTCATACCCAAGTTTGTCAGCACGACAATGCCCTCCTGCGCTCCCGCTACCGCTTATGCTTAAGACACATCACACGTCGACAAAACATTGAGTTATTCGCTTACGTACGAACGCTGATAGAATAGTTAGTGAACTAACGCAAACAGAGTGAGCCGTGGCTTCACGCAACCCTGATACTGCTACTGAAAAGATTGTGCTGATTTGAGATTGATGAGCCTCGTGTAAACAGTGGGCCATGATGGGCAAAGTGTAAAAACCAATTCGTGTAAGAAGTTACAGTTTTTTTCACGCTTTTTTCAGGCAGTGTGCTATTTTCTAAGACATAAGGACAAAACATTTTTTTATTGATTGCAACAAGTTACATTAAATTAAAAATTTAAAAAACCCCCGACACGTAGGGTCAAGGTATTTGGTGTTGGCCCTTTCATTTGATACCCATATTGAGGGAGTTGTGAAAAAAATGCAATTCACCATTTTTTGGTGGCGGCCATCTTCGATTTGAAATTTAGCATAGTATTCTACTAGTCAAGCCCTTTCATTTGATACCCATATTGAGGGAGTTGTTGAATAAATATGTGATCCGTCAATTTGTGGCGGCGGCCATCTTGGACTGATTTTTATCAAACATAGCTAAGAACACTTCCGACTAATTCACCTTTCAAACAAAAAAACAAAATCAAAATCGGTTCTTCCGTTCGGGAGCTACGATGCCACAGACAGAACTTTTAACACCCCGTCGTTTTTACGTCGGGGGTTAAAAATAGAACTATCTATAAATTAGCTCCACAAAGAGAAAATAATAATAGTGGACAGTAATCTAAAATAACCCTATGTATTTTCATCTAAATTATCTGACAAAGACCTTAAAAGCCCTCCAATAAAAAAAAACTACTAAAATTTAATAACCTTTTATTTCTATTTTAACGGCCTCCCAATAAAACCCCACGAGGGCGCTACTGAAGTATATGAAGCGTCTATATTTAGTCTTCAAGAAAGGAATCTGACCTTTTCATACCTCCACATGATCGTAAAAAGATGTCTCCAAGATGAAATTGATTCAGTCTCGTAAAGGTTACTGTGAGTTTGTTCGGAGGTCAAGTTGAGCATAGTAATGATTTGGGGTTATATAATACTGGATTTTTTGAGTTGGTTATGAAGAAAATATGGTCACCTGGATCGAGAAAGTCACAATTTGTGTTTTCGCACTGGAAAGGCACAAACAATTTATGATGAGTTTGATTTAACATAACTGCAGATAGTAGACGAAATGAAACGAAATTAATCAATAATTCAGTTCTGCTTTCTTCTTTCCGTCAAAGTGTTTATGCTGCCCAAAGCACGCATGCTGCCTACACGTTTTCTTGCACCGAAGCATGTAAAACTTATATAATACTCACATGAATCCGAAAAGTCAGAGGTTTCTTTGGTTTAAACTCTAGTCGATTATTGCTATTGATTTTTACAATAACTTGGGAGTCTTACGGGCACGCCACTAGGCTACATGCTACTACATTCAGTTCTGCTAAAGGACAACCTAAGCGATGACCTTCATACGTATCCATAATTTACAATTCTCGTAACTAAACACCGCAATGTCTATAAAATATACAACAAGTAACAATAAAGATGTCAAACTGTTACAGAATTGATTGTAAACAAAATAAATTCTAATTTGAGAAACGTTTTTAATCGCTAATTATCGTATTCCTTTCGACGTTCACTGCTCACTCAATTAAATTCAAATTAAATAACCCTTTTCCTATCTAGTTAACTTTCCATCGACCCTTTTATTACATGAAACAATT
Organism: Xestia ashworthii; assembly: GCA_950022955.1. Lineage (NCBI taxonomy): Eukaryota > Metazoa > Arthropoda > Insecta > Lepidoptera > Noctuidae > Xestia > Xestia ashworthii. The sequence goes on along the minus strand of OX465558.1, from coordinate 21,554,837 downwards.
AAAATCAGCAGATATTAAAAACGAGCGAAATACTAAAAAAATGCATACAGAGTTGTAAATAGGTAGAGAAACTTTTTTTGGCAAAAAATGTAGTAAAATCGACTGTCCGATCCAGCAGTTTTAACTTTTTAATTAGTGGCTCTGTCGGCCGCCCCCGCCTTTGCCGACGTTACGACGAGAATAAAACATCGATACTCATTAATTCGAATAATCGATTCGTTTTTGCTAATCTCTTGAATAATCTTTGAGTTAATGTCCTTAATTGATGTTCTCGCAGTTATATTGCTTTTGTTCTCAATTGCTTTTACACCGTCTGAAAAATAAAGTGACGTTTATTCTAACTTAGTACTGTTACTATATTTTTAGAATTTCTTAGACGCAATAACGGTATTTTTATACTGCATTTCTATAATATTCTATACAATTCATTACGTCAATAAAAACTTCTACAATACGACTCATAATCTTACTACACATGTTTCAGCAAATTGTAATTAGGAACCATACAACTTACCCCCGCTTACCCTCGACAGGAATCCACTTATATTAATTGTTACGAACGGTAACTTGGGGTAAAACGTCCCACAGCCCAACTAAATGAAAGAAGCCGTCCTCCGCTTATTTCACCGGCATAATATAAGGCCATTACGATATTAAAATTGGTTTCAATTTTATTCGCTGACCACTGCATAGCAATAAATTTAATTGGTACGTTATCACAAAATATATCGACAGTATATAATAACGTATCAATTTTCAATCAATTCGTGATCAGTCACAATTTGGTTGCAAATGTATTTTGTTACATCGGAACAGAGCACTTTGATTAATAGCAATCTGATATTCATTAATCATTTCACTCGTGAGTCGTGACACGGTCCTCTTGCGGACATGGTATGCAATTGTGTTATAATTGAATTGGTGAAATTACCAGCTAAATTCATCTCTGAAATTATGTCCACACTTTCATAAGTGGACTCATCGTACAAAAAATTATTCGTCTCCTAAATTAAGAGCCGACATAAAGGTCTGACTACATAATCCCGAATATAGTAAAAATAGTGTTCTGTAATCAAGTGCAAACTAGCATTGGAACGTTGACAAGCCGAACACAGTCAGGTCGAGTGAGGTTTTGTTGGAGTCAGAATAGAAATTCGGCGGGCACTCGGCGAGCCCGATAATTCCTTTTGCCGAGCGACGACACAAAAGCTCGCTCACTCCCGCCCCCCGGATTTGCTCTCAACTCCTCCTAATGACGTTTTTGTCTGGCCCTCTCTACCTCTAGTCTTGTATTCTGTACAAATATTGATTGACTTGTATGCCGTTTCGTTTGAAAACGTATTTCGTTGTACAAATTTCGAAGCCCTTATTTTTAGTTTATTCTATTTAGTTTTTCAATTTTGTCTGCGTTGTTTGACCGTCGTGAAGTGCTGACGCTTTACTTTAAATTGTGTTACGAAAGTAATTTTGTTCGATAACTTTGTTTTAGTTTACAATGGCTTAACTTGCCTGGTTAATTGAAAATGACGGGGCAAGGGATAAGTTAATTACAAGACTATACTAAAGTTCTACATGTGTTTAAATGAAGATGAGTTGAAAAGCGAATTCATTTACTTACTCTTGCATACAATTTCTGCCATAATTAACTCTTGGTTAACATTAACACACTTAAAGACACGGCTAAGGTAAATTAATTTCTTCTTCATTTAGCTTTCCCAGTCCCAGAGATCTAATCCGGATAAACAAAATACCCCTTCAGGCTCAGGCGGCCTATTCATCGCTGTAACTTACAAAAAAATCATTCAAATCTGTCTGTGGGTTTAGATAATCTTGCCCAAGGTCGTGTGCATTATACCTTTTATCTTTTTGGTCGCAACCTCATTTGTGATACAGGAGTATCCTACTTTGACCTTATTTGTTTCGCTTATAGAGTAGAATAGATAATTTTGATGTTATGGAACGAAATATAAATGTTTCTTGTATTTGTGAGTGGAGGTAAAAGGTTTATGTTTTTTTTTCTAAGGTTTTTTTACAGTATTCCTAAACTGGTTTGTGACTATCTAACCATTTACAAGTAGGTCAACCGTCAACTTTCAAAGATCAACATAATTATCAAACGACCTTTTTTATTTCCCGCAACATAAATTAAAACATGCAGCCGAACTCAAAAACCAGCACGAGCATAAACTCGTGTAAAATAAACGAGGATCTTCAACATAAACAATTCGTCCAAGTTCGGAGGTCAGCACAGAGGCGTACACTGTTGTTTTTCATAATTGGCCCGGCGAAGCTTCCACGAACCTTATTAAGAGAAATTTTCTAGTGCTTGAGGCACACAATATGGCTCCCTCGGACCACGGAAACGGAAGCTTATTATACGAGTATGAGCATAATAATAATATATCGTCGTATTCTTTCGCTTTGAGTTTTTGAAGTGCTTCTTATTGTAGACGGCTCTGATATTGGATTTGAGACTTACCTGGGTGGAGGGTATGCATGTAATATTTAATGTATTCTTGCCTCGTGAGTTACATTAAGATTCCTATTTTCACGAAATACCTAGTCTCGTATATACTAAAACTAAGGGAAAAAAACATTCGTTAGAGCGTTGTTATGCTGTACTGTACTGCACCTTTTGAACTTTAAATAAAACCTGATTGACAGCAGTAGTACTTAGGCGGATTGCCGAACATATTATTAAGCGATCTAAAAATGAGTAGAACTTATTTTTTAATCTGTCCTTCATTACTACATTATATCCGTCTTGTACTTATTTTACCATAAGACCAACTATCCGGCATCTGACGTGGGAAACCCGAAGGTACGCAATCGGCCACACAGCCACGCGCTATTAACATGAAACTGTATTGACAATTAAAACATTCTACATGACACATAAACGCTAAACAACCGTCGTAAAAGATGGCATGTAAATTGGAGAAGGATTTGTCACATAGGGGAAGCAGGTTCATGTAAATTAATGCCTGGTACTGTCAACTCCTCAATATGAAGGTGTATATATCACAAGCTACGTAGTATAACTGTGGTGCTAAAAAAAAACATTGTATTGTATTGTACAACGGGCTGGTGTCCACAACTCCACGTCAAAGCGCATATTTTGCGTACGGGCTATAATCTACCACGCGGGCCTAGCGCAGTTTGGTAGATGTCACATGTCTTCGAAGTTTTGTTTCTAGGATATGCCGGTTTCCGCAAGATGTTTTCCTTCACCGTTTTGAGAGCAGTGGTGATGAAATAAATTACACAAAGTAATGCGCCTGTCTGGGTTCGAACCCACGATTTACTGTTAGTAAGTCGGGGCCGCCACCACTGGGCCACCGCTGCTCAGACGCGTGTTATATATAGGGTTTAAAAAAAAAACCCTAAACCCAGTATACATATAGAACACGCGTCTAAAACTACATAATAATTGTCTAGATTATTCTTCGCAATACATTAAAAAACATACTAACATAATAATAATAATATACTATATCAAAATACACACATCTAATACTTTATATTTGTATATATTCACAATTATGGTTAGTAATAGCCCCACGAAATGTACTAGACTAGCATGAATCCAAGATGTTATTAAATGCTATTATTGAATTAATTACTACTAGACAAATACGAAAATACATACCACCTTAAACTCATATCAGCCTAGTACTTTTTGGGGTGTTTAGAACGTGCGTTTCGGGCTCGGAAGCCTTAATTGGTCTGTAGCTCAGCGCATCAATATGCGTGAACAATGACAACAACAACAATGTATGCGACTGTCCCTATAAACTTATAAAAGTTTTTTTTTTTGACACTGGTCCGTTTGGACGTGAACATTTTTTGTGTACGTCTGAACGGACCGCTGTCCATTCAGTGTGGTCCATTCAGACTAAACATCCCGACAGGGGCCATACTGATCTTTACTATAAAAATATTTATGTAATACATATAAAACGCAATCAATAATTGAGTATTGAGTACCGTAGTTACCTGTATTCATAGACAGAGTACCTGATACGAAAAAAAATCCCACTTCATCGTTAGAGAATTAAAAACCTTAATAACATTGTTAAGTTACCAAAAGTATACGATGTAGAAACTTAATTAAACTGTAAAACACAGGTACTTATTATCTAAAGTAAACCTAGTGAGCCCGAAATTAATGTAGTCACCTTCTTCAATATGTTTCAAAAAATTGTTACATTAATTTCTTCGCAACTTGGGTTTTAAGACCCAAATTCGAGCGATCTTAAAACTTTTCGGCAGTTTGTCTTTCAACGTAACAAAATTAATCTTCTAAAACTAAAATAGCTTAAAACGTTTAACTCAACTCGGTAGATAAGTGGCCACACTATATTTTTCTTGGGGAGAAATATCAAAAAGGACATTAGCCGCGGTCGCTCTAAACTTGGAGGCTGCGATAACCGTGGTGCGAGGGCGCTGCGAACTATTTACCCAGCTTATGGGCGAAGCGGGCGCAAAATTAAGAGATTTTCCCGCGCCAGTACAAACAGTGTGAAACGACCCTTATTAAAAGCGTCCCGTGTATTTTAAAATGAAGACGCGACGATGACGCGCTATTTGCTTAGGCATCGACGTTACTATATTAAAAGAGAGTGCGCGCATTATTAATGTGCCAGTCAACAGATTCTCAATTATGTTTTTACATACAACGTGTTTGAACATCACTTGTTTAGATTCGATTAATATGTGTGCATTTTCGATGCACGTAGCCGTATATTGCAACACATTAAAACTGTTGCTCAGAAAAGTGAACATTAATTAACTTTCTGTGTTATTTCTAACCGAACTAAATTGTTTAACAACGTTGCCAGCGTATGAGTAAAATTTGAAAACTCTCACGTGTAACGTAGTCAGTAGTTTCGTTTTTATTTTAATAAAGTCTAATCTAAACTATGCAGTTAGAAGATGTTAGTCGATAGTTCAAAAATACAAAAATCGTGATGATGCAAACACTGAGAAATTAACTACTCGGTTATGGAATCTAATCTAATTTAATGTAATTTATTTTAACCTTCAATCACTTAATATAACATTACGTAGCTGCTATGGGTGAACTGTATATGATTATGTGCAATGCCTGAAATAAAATGTTATTTTTTTTTATTCTCTATGTTTAATGATTAATATTACGGCTTGTAAAAGATCAGTCAAACTAGTACGGACAAATGTCAGTGTCCGTAGATTCACGAATGTCACAATGTTCACCTAGTAAAATAATGGGTATAAAAAGACCCTTGAAAAATCCGAACGGCACTGGTTCTCCCCGTTACTGTGATTTTTTTTGTCATGTTACCATACCGGAACCTTCTAGTTACGAAGATATTGGAGGTCAAAGTTGCAACTTTTTCACTAGTTTTTTTCAAACAAGTTTTTAATGTTATAACCTTACTTTAAATACCTTCATATTCAATGCAACTGTCAGCTCCGTGATTTTTTACGCCAAAAAAAGAAATCCCGGCAAATTTTTTTACGTACAGTTCCTTAGTTTGATGTAAAGAATGCTTGGTTGACGGGTTCGTTTACTATCATTTTACATAATACCTAGGTTTAACATTACCTACATTAAGGGCCTGTTTCACCACCTATGATTAAGTTCCCGTTAACATACTTGGCAGATAATGTCATACAAATTCTGTTCCATTTTTGACTTTATTCGGAAAGTAGTGGCTATTCGGATATTGTGAAACAGGACCTTACACTAATCATAAATAACCTAACACTATTAACCTCATAGTATAGTGTAGACAACCAAACCGCGTTGTGTGACGAAATAATTCCGTCCTGACGCGTCATTCAATTAAGTGACGAGTCTGTTGTCACGTCGTGTTTGTCGCGCTTCATCTATGTCACGCTGTCGACCTGAGTGAACGTGTCAACATTGCCTTATTATTGCTTTATGGACATATCTCTAGTTTAATGCCTAAATATAAGCATTGAGTTAAGACGCGTCACGTTATTAGAGACCGTTTAGTTTAATATTGTTAAAATTGGACATGGTTATTGCTTAGCTTAGTTTTTGGTTCTCAGACATGGCTATTTCTTCAAGAAGTTTTCTTTTTCCGTTGTTTTGGAAGAAATGACTTAATTTAAATTGGAAATTAGTTCCAACTATTGACTCTTTAACTTTTCAAGTGTGAATGATCTATTATTCGGTTTTTAGTTCAGTTAAAAAAGCGTTAAACTACTTTTCTTACCACAAACTATTGTTTCATCAACAATTGTTTGTAGCATTAAAGTAACATGCAAAAATGTAAATGCAACAGTGCAACAATAACTAATAATTTATCATTGTTGTTATCTGGTTAGCCATTCTAATTATTAAAAAAACCTTGTAACAAATATTCGTACCGACATAATTATTACGGTCATAAGGGCAGAAAGCCAGACAATAATACGAACACTTGATTCTTTTCATAAAATAACAGAAAACCAAACCTACACAGCCACCAACCACCTCGTTTATGTACAAACATGATATTCTAACCGAAAGGCTCACAAAATTAATTAAAAGCATCGTTTTTTTTATAGAAATACTATATTTTTGGTGAAGCTACAAAAATGGCCGACAGATCGCCTTACCGAGTCATGATTAAAACGTGAATCAGAGATCTAAAAGTCACTTTTATTTTGGCATTTGTATTGTGTGTTTTGATACAATTTAACGCTTTTTTTTTTACACCTAAGGCCTGTGGACGGTGAGCTATGGGCTAGCTCGCCGTCCGTCCGTCTTATGACGACAGGCCGTGTCGACGGTGCGTTTAACCCTAATCGAAAAAATCAGAATAATAAAAGTAACTTTTATTTAGAAAACAGCACGTCTGTTTCCCCAGAATGATCAGGCAGAGGTATGATACATCTCCATTTTGTCCATGTAACAATAGGTGATCCCATCATCAGCCTATAATGTTCCCACTGGTGGGACACGGCCTCCTCTCAATGAGAGGGAATGGGCTATAATACACCACGCGGGCCCAGTGCGGATTGGTAGATGTCACATGTCTTTGATTTTTTTGGTTCTAGGACATGCCGAGCCCATTGCATCACAAATTCGTAACCTCTATAACAGTTTGCCTGGTCCGGAAATTATCCCCAGGACCTCATGCTCAGGAGTAGTGTTAGACAAACGAGATTTCTCCTCCTTTAATAAATACTCGAACATGTTACAATGTTAACACGATTCTTTTATATTGTTAATTGTGGCTTTCCACTAAAGCACCTAATATTTATATGGCTTTGTGATTACAATAGATGCGATTATACCCTCTTCGTTTAAAAGCGGGCTATTAATATAGAATATTGCTGGGAAATACTAGGCTGTATCATAATTTGTTGGCCATTTTATTTACAGATTTTGAATCTAAATTGGTGTCTAGAATTCAAAGGCTTTCGCTACACAATGGCCCATGATTGACGTAATGGACAATCTCTACATTCAAATAATTTTATTTTAAACCCACTTTAATATTTTTCATTGCAAACAGATAGACACTATATACAACTCTTATTAAAACAGTTTGAAGAGAAAGTGACACATAAAAATCCTAATATTCTAATATTTACGTTCACTTTACTAAATTGCCGAAAGCTCCAAGCTTAAAAATTAAGTCATAACTCATCACAAAATATATTATTATTAGAGACAAATGCTACACTCGCTTCACTGTCTACGCGAGCTGCTACGAAACTGCTACGAGTCGCTACGAAATGCTACGAACTTACTTCAATCTCGTAGCACAGTAATTAGACTTTAGGATTCTGTCTCGCGGCTGAGTAATATTACTTTGCTTTAGAAGTTATAATTCTGAGCTCCTTAACGTGAGATTTATTCAATTATTTTAATTAGATTTTTAATATCGACAGCATTATGCATGAGTGGTGAAGTCCAATGTAATAAAATTTGAAAAATGTTACTATATAAGCGGCTTTGGTTATTCAATAGAGCAATTTTGGGAATGTTACGCGTTGACAGCGTTGTTAAGCTTAGGTGTCAAAATAATCTTGTTCATTTAAAGAGTATTTTAATGCCTACGCTTTATACTGAATAATATTATCATTCGTTTAGTAGTAAGTTATTATGCGTGATCAAAATGGATACTGGAGGACTATTTTAGTTCGAAATGGTTTCAGAATTTAATAGAATAGTGGTAGTTTACGTCTTCAATCTAATAAATTTAATATAATTCAATGTGTTTAATAATTTAAATATTATCACATTAAAGCTTTAGGCAGAATTACTTAGGTCACAATACTAAATAAAAAAGATTAATCAAATACTACTACTACTACTGAATTAATATTAAAAAAAAAACATTTAACTCAAAAAGATCTTTTGCTAAAAGCATTCACGTACAACTCGTTTAAAAATAACGTCTATTTCGAAGTTCTCACGTACATGTTAGTTAGAAAAATGATCAGTGACATTTGTAACGTGTTACAAACGTCGCGGCATACACCTGTGCGCTACTGTACACTGCGGGACAGATTAAGGGGTACGTCTAGGAACAAAGAAACAAAAATTAAAAACGTGTGCTGAGATTGTAATGTCAACATCAGTGTTGCTAGATGTAATTCAATATGAAAACGTTTTACTTATTAATTAAATTCAGAAAACTATAGCATACTTAGAATTCAGGGTACAGACAGTAAAAGATTTGTAAAAAATCATTTGCTAAATCAATCTGCATATGGTGTATGTACCTAGGCTGTTTATTTATCTATATCTCTACAATATGTAACATATAATATGGACGGAAATCTGATTTCATTGAGTACCTTTATATTTTACCCCAGAAATTCTTTTTTTTTTACCTATATTTCCACGTGAATCAGATCAGGGCGTCCCAAAAGCTGCCTCTACGTGTAACGGCACAGTCAGATAGGACCGGTGCAGATTATTGCGCTCGGTGTAACGCCAACACTTTATTGTCATAGGCACCTACCGCGTGCCGCCATATTTATCTGCTCCATGGACTCGTTGCAACGTTCGTTTATTTTACTGGCCTGTTTTTTTTGGTCGGATTTGTATTTTTTGCGGATTTCAATAAAATGCGGATTTGTATTTTTCTCTCTTTTGTTACTCTCTTTACATGAACACTTGCTGCAGATTACTAATAGTACGAAAAATGGCAAATTGAGGCATAGATGAATGTCAACAACAAAGCACAAATGGCATCTAAAATACATTACAAAATATCCATACGACATTCATAGATAACCTAGAAATTCAGTGTGAAGCGTGGGTAGCGAGTCCATGATGCTCTGAATTATCATCTGTATACGCGGCGATGCCCTTCGCGTCGGCAGAACCCTTATTGAAAACATTTACATATGTATGTACGTATCACCGAGACGAACGTGCTTCGCCCTCCATATTGTAAACGAGAACGCTCCAATATTATCAAAGTTAGCGATGAAATCGACGATTTACTACGCAGCTTAAGGTAATGATAGAATATTTTCGATCGACTTTCTCGAATATTCGAGAACGCTTTATCGAGACTATGGAATCATCGTAATGTGTCCCCGATGGCTTGGAGCGGGCTGTCGGAAACAGATTGACTGTCGTGTAAGCTGTTCGCTCGGATCCGGTTTTTGTGTTTCAACTTGTTACGAGTATGAGACGCGATAATAACATGAAATTGACGCTCTCGACTCTCTCAACGTTTGAATTTGATGGCAATTTGGTTTTTATTTTATCTCCGCTTTCGTCAGCGTTTTGTGTGAGGTGTAATACCTTATTGGTGGAATTTTCACTTTGAATATTTACATAAGAAAATAAGAATCACTTCACTTTGGTTAAGTGAATAAACCTACTTATTGACTAGATACCCCTACTATGTGCCTTCAGTCTTAGCTACTAAGTCTCAAGTTCCCAACACAGGCTCATTATAATACTAAAAGATCAGTAACCCGTCGCCCACGCTCGTGAGAACAACAGCTGATTCACTGTTTTTCTTAGTACCCGCAGATCGATATGGAAATACAGTATAACTTTATTAACATAGAGAAACAAAGGCTAATTATCCGGGGGCTCACGAATACCATTACGTGCCGACCTCTCTGTCTACCCCAGAACACGCTGTGTCGGTAATTAAGCGAATACATAAATGCATAGTTTATTGAGCGTTCGAGAAGTTCGCGCTATGAGCTTATTTGAATGTGTAGATTTTGAGATATGAGTTTTTGGTGAAGTGGAGACTGATAGCGTTCAGTCATTGGGGTGGGGTTACATGTGGCGTATTTGTTACTTGTTCAAGAACTTCTTATTGTCGTTGAAGGAGCCTATAAGAATTGTTGAACCACCGAATGGCCGCTTAAGTGAATTGTACAAATCAATTCGTTCTCTCGACGCCGTAATTGGTGATCTAAATTCATGTTGTTACAATACTTTTCAATAAAATATTTTCATCAACAACTTTACCTTATAATCCATTTGAATGCTCTTATACACTTCTTTTTTACTAGTGTAATAAATGGCACGTAACTAGCTATGCAAAACAGATGCATCGATCATAACGTCCACCATTCGTCACATACTTCTCATGCGCCCAAAACCAATCATCAAACGAACATACTGGCCGAAACCTAAATCACACACTCGGCCAAAGAAACAAATTTCGCCAGTCATTTCAGGTTAGCTGACTATCCGGCCGCAGACACCGGACCGGCGCGCGGCGCTGCCTGTCCGCCGTGACGGAGCCTTGATTAGAGTTCCGGCTCTCCGGCACGCTCCACGACGCGGAGTATCATCACGTGCTGGAAAATAAAGAGAATAGAAAACATTGTTTCAGTATGGTAATACTGGAGCGAAAAATGTGCAGTGAAAATGGGACATGTTCTCTGAGATATACAGCATATTTTGGATTAAGTTACATTATTCGATTGACAGCTTTGAACATGCTTTACAATGTCTATGAATCATAACATCACGCCTGTTATCTCCGAAGGGCTAGGCAGAGGTGTACCTCATAGTACACTCACAGTCACAAGTTACGTTTAAGTCCCATGTAATTGGGGGTGAACCTATTGCCATCAACCGGTTGCAAATCCAGGCTCCGTGGTTGCTACTGAGAAATTCCTGATGGAAAATCCTAATATCACTTTGCCCAACCCGGGAATCGAACCCAGAACCTCATGCTCAGCTGTCGTGCTTGCGACCACTAGACCAACGAGACAGACCAATAAAATATCGTGACATTATTTCAAAACTCACTCAAAGCTTTGATTGAGATAACGTTGTCATCAAGATAATGAAATAAAATCAATAGCAACCACCTTTGAATAACAACAAAGAACTAAAATATCCTAACATTGTACAAACCTTTGTCAAAATTGCCACAAAAAATCCACTGACACAAAAGCACGTCGAACACAAAAATGTAGGACAAGAGCTCTTTCAATAAAATCCCCGAACTACTCAACGCCACTTCCATAAAGGTCCCCGAAACTTGCTAACAGCACTTTCGTAAAACGTTTGCCTAAAATTCCGAAAAATACAAAAAAAAACCTTTGACTAAAATACTAATGGTATTGTGAGAAGAGCGGGGCATAGCGGGGTCTGTTAATAAATTCAGTGGAAGTGCATGGCTGGCGGTAGGAGTCTGGGTTGGGTGAAGGGCATTTCTCAGGCGGAGGCCGTATGCAGATGCCTGTTTGTCCAGTCATTACCGCCGGGATGTTTGCAGGAGCGCCGCCATCGCCGGCCTTGGTGCAAGTTACTCGTAAATAACCGCGCGGAAATTAAACGAGTCTGTTTGTTTAATCTAGATTTTTTAATGGAAGTCGTTTGATTGTATAACCTAAATGTGAAGTGCCTTGAATGGACCATCTCGAATATTTGTGTAAGCGTCTAAAGGCGTATTTTTTTATAAAAGACTATCTTTGTGGTCATAAAATATTATCATATCACCGCGTAAACGTTTATTATTGGACACGGGTCTTCCAATGAAGGGTCAATATGGCCATTGCCATAATTACCGCGTCTAGCAGACAATTTGGTAGAATGACTTAACAGTTTATCGTATTGACGTAAGTTCTAGTGATAATGAGTCATTAGACCTAGCCCTAATCATAGAAAATTTATAACACAGGAATCATAAAGCCTTCAGCTACTTTAAGAGTGATTGAAAATAAACGCGATCAGGACTTCTAAACCGCGTTCAAGTGCGTCAATATTCCATAGGAAAGTTGCCGCTGACAGCTCTTGAACGTGGTTTAGAAATGCTGATTGCGGTCTGTTTCAATGCTGAAATTTTCCCTAAAAGGTGCAAAAAAGGGACAACGAAAAAACCCATAAGGAAAGGTACTCCCATAACTCGGACCACGCCACAAGAGAGCATTATGTATGCATCAGGGATCCTCATTTTTAGGGTTCCGTAGCCAAATGGCAAAAAACGGAACCCTTATAGTTTCGCCATGTCTGTCTGTCTGTCTGTCCGCGGATAATCTCAGTGACCGTTAGCACCAGAAAGCTGAAATTTGGTACCAATATGTATATCAATCATGCCGACAAAGTGCAAAAATAAAAATTTAAAAAAACATTTTTATTAGGGTACCTCCCCCAGACGTAAAGTGGGGAGCGATTTTTTTTTTAATTTTGACCCTAACGTGTGATATATTGTTGGATAGGTATTTAAAAATGAATAGGGGTTTTCTAAAATCATTTTTTGATAATATTAATATTTTAGGAAATAATCGCTCCGAAAGTCAAAAACAATGTGTCCCCCCCCCTCTAACTTTTGAACCATAAGTTTAAAAAATATGAAAAAAATCACAGAAGTAGACCTTTATATGAACTTTCTAGGAAAATTATTTTCAACTTGATGAGTTGAATAGTTTTTGAGTTATATAGCACTTTTTCAAAAAAACGCAAATGATAACTTTGTTTTTCATACAAATACTATGAAAAACAAAGTTATTTTTGCTGACGAAAAATGTTGGTATTTTTAATGGTCTGGGAAGCTACGGAACCCTACAGTGAGCGTGGCCCGACACGCTCTTGGCCGGTTTTTGCATTTGTAATAGGGATCATTGTGCAATTATTCAGTCGTTAGTGCGCCAATCTATGGCATAGACGCTCCCGCGTATTAAAATGCCAATTTATTTTTATATAAGTTATGTATTGTATTAATTTTGTGGCCGTTCGAATGGGCAGGTGGGAATGAACTTTGGTAGTTTAGTAACCTGCAGTTCATACGCTGTCAAAATCGATAATAGTTATTTTAATTCTGATAAAACAACTAGAAGCTCTTATGCCTGAAATAAAGTTTCCGATTTTAGATTAAATCATAAACCAAAGAATATCTACAGCTTTGAATTTTCATTTAGTTTTTATAAAAGTTATTTACTTAAAAGTTGCTTATTATTCATCAAATTTTTGTTTGTATGCTAATTAGTTTATCTCAAAGATGCTATACTATTTCGGGATTAAGGCAGTTCTAATATAAACTCCGGGCAATGAGAGGGTCACTCCATAGCTTCCAAAATTGGACCTGTCGTTCTTGTGGCCGAGAATAGAACGTGTACGTGGGCGTTATAAGAGCCATTAAGCGATTATATCCATTAAACGTGAAGCATCTGTGCCTACTTTCTTTTGTTCCTTTTGTGCACTACACGGCAGTGGCAGACTCAGATGGCTCCTTGAGGAATTCTTAAATTTTATGATCGTTTAGGTAAAAGTGTGATTCTTTGCTGCAAGTACCTAGTCACCCCTTTTCAGATGGGTGTCGTAAAAGGTTAAGAAATGTAGTAAAATCATATGACTTTCATGATATTATACTTTTTGTATTGTATTGTACAACGGGCTGGTGTCCGCAACTCCACGTCACAGCGCGTATTTTGCGTATGGACTATAATCCACCGCGTGGTCCCAGTGCGGGTTGGTAGATGGAACGTCTTCAAATTCTAGGTTTCCACACGATGTTTTCCTTCACCGTTTTTGAGAGCAGTGGTGATGAAATAAATTACACAAAGTAATGCGCCTGCCTGGGTTCGAACCCACGACTTACTGTTCGTAAGTCGGGGCCGCCACTACTGGGCCACCGCTGCTCTCGATATTATACTTAAGGGCTGATCCGAGATATTTTAATCTAGACACATTCCTACTAACCCAAAAATATATGTCACAAAATATACTACGTACTGCCTCTAATGAACTAGATGTCGTTATCCGTCAACTCAGATTTATTTCTCAGCCCAATAAAACACAGTGTATTTGCGAATCATCAAGCAGTTTTATATCCTTACCGTTTGTTTGTTTCCACTTCGGGACCTATCTGATTTAATCAAGGTACTAGGTAAGATACGGCACACGCTGGCAACGCGCCAAGTAACACGTTAAGACGGCTACAAAAATATACGGTAACTCAGGTTCATGCGTGTGTGCGTGCATTCTTTATGTATCTGCCTCTAATTCCTTAGTTGTTCCGCCGACCGTATCTTATACCATGCCGGTGATCCAGATCTATATCTCCTTGTTTATAATGGTCAACGCTGGGATCAGTAAGTTAAGAATCTTTCAATTCCCTTATATTTACTTTTCATTTAGGTATAACAAGCAGCCCTCGGATTGCGAAGATTCTTTTTGAATATCTTCTAAAACAACAACCCGTTGCGGCTGCGAGATGGCGTTGATCTTGGTTAAAAAGATTTCAGTTTTTATACAATTCCAGCGAAGATGAAAATCTGTAAACCCGTTTAACTAAATTGATAAATAAATCAAGGTAAACCACGACACTTAGTTAGAAATACAGCCTCAGCAGTGTGGAGAATTCCTAGAAAATACAGAAACAAGCCGGTAAGCGCATAAACGTTAGCGCATTCAACCAGTTTTGTATGCAAGTTTCATGCAAAGGCGCGCACTTGAATAACTTAGGTCTGTTTGCATAAAAACTCGAATCTCCGAAATGCCCGTTTAGTCTACATTCGGCTGGGGCCTGTCATTTGCATAGAATAACAAGAGAAAGCTTGCGGTGCTCCGAATAAAGAGCACTTTGGCACGAAATCTCAGCCCGTGATATTTGGACCCAATCATCGAGAGGGAGGTAACTGTAGTGCGCCGATAATCTACCTAACTTTGCGATGATATTACCTGTAGGTATAAGCACTGCTTTTTTTAACTTTTGGAGAATTTAAATAACGAAATTAGCTAGCTTTGTTTTTTCACGTTCGGTTTTTAGAACTTGTATTTTGTGGGTTTTTCTTTGTTGTTACCTACTGTATCTTTTCGTATGTACTCTACTTTGTACAGTAAAAACATTCAATAGGGAAGTGGAAGTCCAGTTTTTACATCTAAAAAGTCATAATAAAGAAAAGATTCATTTCAAAACACAACAAGAACTTACTTACTGAAAACTTCTTACACAATAACAAAAACCGCTGTAAAATACTTTGTCAAACTATAAAAACAACGAGATTAATTTTATTTATCACCGAGTTCGTGTAACATAAATGAAAACATCATCTCAACTGTTCGTACCGTTGCTTGTGAAAATCACGGCTCCACGTCTCAACACAAGTTCGCGAAACCGCACGAAAAGTATGATTAAAAAACTTGTAGCGAACTCACTGACCGTAATAAGAATACGAGGGGGCAGGTACACACGAGGTGAGGGGAGAGGGGTATCAACGACTCTCCCGATTGATTGATTGATACATTATTATTACCGTGAAAACAACTGGAATGTATTCGGGCGTCTGCTTGTCGGCATATTTTTCCATACGTATTATACTCGCATGATACATGAGCTATTGGAAGCGAGTATTTCATCCAGAGAGTTTGTACATACTAGTATTTACGTAAACTGACACGCATGGCTACCTCTCTAAATATAGCTTCCGCGACAGAACGCCACATAACTCCACTCCGTTACAGACGGTTTAAATGTTTAAACAAAACCGGAACGTTAATGCGTACAATTAAAGGGCGTATATAAATCACTTGTGAATGAAAGAATCCAGGATTTATGATGTCCAGTCATTTTCTGCGTCCGCTCTTAATGCGACGGCGCTTCCTGCGGCCGTTCGGCGCGCGCCCGTCAGCACTACGTGGCCTACCCTTTGTTACAACAGAGACGCTGTTAACGCGTCCCTACATTTGAAAAGGAGAAAACAATACGTATTACGGGCTCCACCGACACGGATGAAAAAAAACTGGAACACTTTGAGCGGAAAAAGCGTTGTTTTATAAATAAACAGCGCGTCGCTATCAGTAGTCGACACTCGAGCGACTTGACGCGAGATTTAATAAAAACGGAGCGCTCCTCTGTTGCCCAGTATAAAAGTACCCTTATCACGTAGTATGGGAGCGTTCAAGGGTGAATTATGTTAGGTTGTACGCGAAAAGATGAAAATTAATGAGCTAAAAGTGAGTTTTGCGATGCGACGCCCCCGGCGAAACTTAAGCGGTTAATGCTGTTTGATTCTTTTGAGTTTTTTCTAGTAAAGTGCAGTGCGCTGCTCCGCTGAATTAATGGCCGCCGGGTCGTTTGTCGCCCTCCAGATAATTTCAGTGTTAAATGAGTGGTATTTAAACTGAGACATTGTTTCCAATTGGAAGTGACGTGTGTTCAATTCGGTGTTAAAATGAATCGGTCGGCGTATGCCTGCGGACCGGAGATGCTCAATAAAAGTCAGCGGTGATCAGTGACCGACAGTCGTCGCGGCCGGGTCGTAATGATTCAATTTGTCATTGATGAGATGTAAATGTTTTCAGCTTGGAATGAGCAATATTTTATTTAAATTCTTTCCTTTTGTACAATACAAATAGAAGTATTAGAAGATGTCTATTTGATATATCGAATCAGGGTTTTTGACATTCTAGTGAAGTATAGAAAAGAAAGTTGAAAATACGCATATGAAAGCTCGTATACCTACTCGTGCTTTAAAACATAATTACTATATAAGTACCTCACATAAAACAACATATTACCAAAGACCGTCCTACGCCTAAACAACACTGAGCTTAAAGCACAAACTAACTCCAAACCAAAGTCATTACATTCCGATTTACAATGAAACAAACCCAAAAGTCTTTCGTTTAGCACAAATTGATAACTTAATGTGCACTCAGCGAACGCAGGCCTAATAAATATAAAATTCCAAATCCATTAAGGCAAAGTTTTGATATTAAGAGAGCACCTTAATTTTGTTGATGGAAAACTTGACTTGGGCCTAAACGTCTTATGAAAAACTTTTTAAAATCCCGTCTAGCAAGTTCTGGGAGCTAATGAAGAGGGAACTCGATTTTCTTGGGCGGGTTCCGTAGCGCAGGTAAAATGTTCTTAGAAAAGTGTGGGCGCTCCGTATTGATTGGACGAATGAATCCAATTTGCGGGCACAGACAAAAGATACGGCTGCTAAAATGTTGCCAGCGTGGCAGCGTGATAGCTATGAATTTTTAATGGACGTTTTAGTGTACATTGTTTATGGTTATTGAGAAGTACTTGACTCAGACTTAAATAGATAGATAGGTTTTGAAACTTAAAATTAGTAGTACAGTATTGTTCTAAAGGAAGTCTATTACTTCATAGATGAAAGATCACATTTATTTATTTATCTATTAAACCTTATGCACAAGTAAAAACCTACATTTAGAGTTACATTCTTCTTCTTTAACGCGTGGTAGGCGCCTAACCTGATTTCAAAGTTTTTATGCTGGCCATTGCTTGGAAAGCATGCAAGCAAAATATATCTAGTCGGCATGTAAAGCCAAGTCCGCGTTACATTAACATTTAGTAAATCCAACACTTCTCAATTCAAAATAGTTCCACATACCTGAATTGTGACCACTTTATATTCCCCTTGTCTAACCTACTAACATAGCAAACATGAGTCAAATAGGGGTCAGTGTGCAACCAGTACCACGCCGACATCATTGTCGAGACCCCAGGGAGGGGAGAGTCGGCAGTTCGTGAGTGACGGTCATCGATAGCCATCCGAGTGTAGTCGGGACATTCGACCACATTCATCATACGAGCACAAGATTATATCTCGGTCCTGATTGCTGGCTTACTGGAAATAATGTGTTACTTGTGTCTTCTCTTTTGTCTTATTTTCTTAACGTATTTGGTGTTTGGTTATCGATTCTGCGGTTTTGTATCGATGTTTCGGAAACCGATAACTATAGAATATTTTGTTTTGTTTTGAGTAGTGGAGTAGAAATACTTTAAACACGCAAATGTATACAGGTAGTCGCAATGCCATAGCCATTTTCTAATAGCCAATCTTTTTGTGAAGCAGATACAGACAGAGAAATCAATATTCAGTAGTGGAGTAGACACAAGTTACTGTAGAGATAAATAAACATTGGCCAAATATATTTTGGTCCAGTCTATTTATAAATAATAAAGTGTCAAGTTCTCTCACAAGTAGATGACCATTCGTCTTATATTTAACAACATGTCCGGCACATCTGCGCTCCCGAATTATTTTCATCCCTAAAGGAGATTGCAGGATGTAAGAGGAAGATGGATTGTAATGGCACAGAATAGAAGGCAAAATATACTGTAGTTGGGCCCACCCTAAAACGGTGAAGGAAAACATCGTGAGGAAACCGGCAAGTCCTAGAACTAAAAACTCGAAGACATATGACATCTGTCAACTTGCAATGAAAGGTCCGGCGTCCCAACAGTGGGTGCGTTATCAATCTACACTAATATTATAAAGAGGAAAACTTTGTTTGTTTGTTTGTTTGGTTGTAATGAATAGGCTTAAAAACTACTGGACCGTTTTTAAAAATTCTTTCACCATTCGAAAGCTACATTATTCACGAGTAACATAGGATATATTTTATCCCCGTACTCCCACGGGAACGGGAACTATGCGGGTGAAACCACGGGACGTCCGCTAGTCAATCATAAATTAAAACTTGAAATACGAGAATATCGAAAAACCAATCCGTTATCATTTTTACCGATTCTCGATACAACATCGATAAACACCGATCACATCACTATTCCGCCGTGACTTTCACGGTTCGAGACGGTTCGCCCACTCTCATATTACCGGTCTTTTCTGAGCCAGTACGCATCAACAACATTATTGGTAATGTAATTTGTGTGTTCGTCTGAGAGATGTGCGAGACACAAGACGTGCGGTGACCGTAAACGGATGATGCGTGTGCCGCAATTGTTGAATGATAGATTTTGTTTTGTTCTTTTTGTGTTAGTGAGTCATATCTCGTTATGATTATCTTGTAAAATGACAAAGCAAACTGTCAATACGATAAAGAATTAGTAAGTATTTTGAGCAATACTTGTTTACTTTGTTGTTGGTTCATCAAATTATGGATTAGCTTTTGCAGTTACACTTTCTTGAATTGTTCAATTTGTTATTTCACTGCTACTATATAATCAAAATGAAATACTATTAATATCACTTCTTTTTTCCCGAAAAATTACACGAAAGCTTATATATATATATATATACTCAGCCCTTTACTTTTGATTAAATCGGACTCATTTTATACTCGAATTATAATTCGACAAAATATTAAGACCTACCATTACGATATAACTCTACACCAAATATAGATATCTATGTTGTCCTCAATGACCTAAGGGCCACCACTAGTGACGCGCCGCCCTTGTAGTGACCACAAACAAAGGCCCGGCCGCGGCGCGGCGTATGATTCGATTCGTTATTTGATATGCGAATGATTTATATGCGCCTCCGCGGGACTGATTGTGTTGTTTGCTTGCCCCAATCACGTGATGTATGGCCAAGATAAATAACGAGACGTTTGTTTTTACCAAGCCTTTGATAGGTTATACGAGGTTATGGGTTCTGTGTGTTTTTTTAACCGACTTCTAAAAAGAGGAGGTTCTCAATTCGTCTGTATTTTTTTTTTTTTCGTAAAAAATAATCAATAGGTAGCAATCGTTTGGAAAATCGTATTTAAAGAAATTAATAAAGGTACCACTGGAAAAGGACAGTAATAATATTATGTACACGATATAAATAGCAGGTAAACAAAATGCAGAATAAAGGTGGACGCACACTTATCCGCGCCGAAAGAATCGACCGCACCGATAGAATCTAATTACTTGTATGAAATCCTATAAAACCTCACACACTTATCCGCGTCGAATCGGACGAAAAGATGACGTCAAATGGATGAGAAAAAATTCTTTCGGTGTGGTCGATTCCTTCGGCGCGGACAAGTGTGCGTCCACCTTCATACCTGTATGTGTAAAACTGACTTAGATGTACTCGTATGTTATAAATTTAAAAATTAAAATAATCTAAAGTCACTAACTTAACAATAAACCAAAACAAACTCCTCTTCAACGCTATCAACTGGTATTGTCCCCAAGAGACTAGCGACGTTGCCACGTTGTATGGCAACACTCAGCCTCTGGTCAGGGTGGTGTCTAATTGTGTTGAACCTTAAAATTAAAATAATAATATGTAGGTAAGTTTTTAACAAGCAGTGTCACCCTGATTCTCCACCTGTACCAACGACCACTTATCCATGATTTCAATGTTTCTTATAGAGTTCTAATCTGAAAAAAATCTCAGCCATAATCCGTCTCTCCAACATGAATCACTTAAAAAAATCTTATCCAATACTAATCCCACAAAACTCGACAGATTTCATAAAAAATAAGTTTTTGTTCCAAGTAAAAATATAGCCGGCGTCTTCAAGCGGGTTAAGTGAAGTTTTTTCTTAATTAATTAATAAATAAAATAAAAGTTGAAACCTAAATTTACGAAGCTTGTTAAAGCTCGCTATAATTTATCATCGCTCGGTGTTTTAGTATGGATTAGCTGCAAGAAGTTTGCGGCAGCGGTCACCTGCTACTCCTGGATTTGGTATTTATTGCTTTAAGATTAGGAGGTCAACTGAATGTTGGGGAGATTCCGTCTTAAATATTGGAGTATGGTTTGAAGAAGAATTAGCAACCTTCAATCTACTTTTTAGAATACATACTTCACTATTCAATTGTTTACAAGAATTTGTGTGGAATACTACAAGTAAAAACCTGGCTGCTGAAAAATCACGCTCTAACTAAACTCGGGGTTTACTAAGTAAAATCAACGAATTGAAGTCGGTTTAAATGTAGCCTATGTTACCCAGGCCATAATGACTAATCGATTGACACTTTACTCTTCAAAATCGGATATGTATGTACTACTTTAGGCGCTACGGAGGAATAAACGTATACATACAAAGACTGCTAAAATCTTTGTATTATCTTAGTATTCCTTTTGGCTAAAACAGTCGGTATCTCACTCTGTTCAGTGCTATATTTTCTCAAAACCTTCCATGCAGTTCCACAAAAACTTATCATAAAGAAACAAACCTTTAAACTTTAATTTAAAGTCCACTAAACTCAAATTAGCGAAAAATATGCACGCTCTAATTAACACTATAAATTACTGAAACTTTACCGTAATAGAGCGGGGATTACCGGGTATTACCGCCAACCTATTGTCGTGTCCCAACACTGCGTCCTGTCGCGGATTAATTCGGCTTATTACATGGTCTCGTGGAAAAAAAAAAGATAAAATAAGGCTGCTCTAATCCTGGGGTGCGCGGGGTGCGCGGGATTGCAATATCGACAGGCTACACAAATTAAACGAGCCTGTAGTCTGTAGCTAGCCTTATATTTCTAGCCTTTTTCCTCATTCTATGCTTCTTCGTTTATTATTAAAATATTGTAATGAGTGACAGTCTTTGATTAATGGGTTTAATTTTATTTTAGATTGAGTCTTAATGACTGGGAGCAATCAATTTTGTTTGTTACTTACTTTTCGTGGCAGGTGAATGGGCTTAAATTTATGTAGGTAGGTTTTAAATGTCGCAAACTTAGGACTTTTTCAAAAATTTTAGTAGAATCATTAAATTCCTATCTATAGGTAATGGCTATGAATATGACGATATTACTTACACATAAGCTATTGTTCATTTATCATGATTGTGAGCTATCTGATCCATAATAATATGTCTTTTCTAGTAGATAACATCAGAATCACCGACAATAACAAATCCCACGATTTTCAAATAACATAGTCGTCGCACATACATAGCTACATGTATGACGTATTCACATAATAGGGATGTGCTCGTATTAACGAACCCTCACAGTCCGCGGCCCCGGGGACTCCGGCCGCCAATGTAATCAGTCCCTTGCCCAAATCTCGATGAGTACAAAATTTCAAACTTTCTACATTACGATTTATTTTACTTGTGTGTTCCGTTTGGGTAATCGTGTTAACATTAGTCTGTCCGAATTTATTTTATGCTTTGGTAGATATGTTTTATGTGAGGTTGAAGAGTAGGTGTGGATTGTGTACGTAATGTTTAAGTACTAATTAATTTTAGCTTTTACATAATATTATCTACTTGAATTTATGTTCTCATGTAATATTCTAATATTAATAACTTTTTCGAATTTTACTTTAGACGTGGCGTATATACGTAGAGGTCAGAAATTGATGACATCAAACTTATTGCTAAACATTTTCCAAAACAAAAGAAAACATCCACAAGAGCAAAAAAGATCCTAAAAAGAAAAAGCAAAATAATACCCAAACGGACTCAATTCAGAACGTAAATAATAAATACAAGGTATTCATTCCCGTTCAACGGTTCGGTCTTAACAACGAGATTTTCTCCTCGACGACATTTGATCTAATATTCAATAATGAAAATACGGCATTGAGAGGGCCGAAGCCAATTGTTGAGCCAAACAAGCCCACTCCACCTGGCTCTCTGAGCCAAGAACTGAGCGGAAGAAACAGAAAACTGCTTTTACAATAATTGGTCGATGAATAATACAAGAGCCAGTTATTGCATGGCCCAAACTTGAAAATAAGCGGCCAATCGAAATAACCTCTACATATTGTGTGCGAAGAGTTTATATATAAGTAAGCTTATAAAGTCATTTATATTTGGAATGCCTGTGGGGGAATTAATTTTTAAGGTATTCTCGTTTCAGGTAAAGTATGGAAAAATGACATTAATGTCTAAAGAGGTTTTTATGTAATAGCTTTTCAGAGAAAAAGAGCATCATCAAAATCATGTAACTTAAGTAGGTAAGTAGCGTCTTTGAAGTGAGTATATAATTTTTGACGAACTTTACATGTACCTAAGTGCGCATTATTTGTTTACTGCGTAAACAAGTCGTAACTCCAGGCACACTGCCTAATAACTCTGCTCAAACAACGATGAAAGTGTTCATAAACTAAGCAACGCCGCAATATTAAATCATTAACAATAATTCTCGAACTATCGCGATGACAAACAGCTTTATTAAACACGCAACGTTACTCCCGCATAAAACACGAGACATCGCAGCATCTGTTACAAGTTCATTGAAGGTAAATCCACGGTCGTACGAGCGTCGTACTTAAGTACTTCAGACTCCTTTATTGCCCGAGTAAACTTTAAAAGATTCCAATTAAGTTGGAGGCGTATAGAGCTGGGCTTTTAGCCCATTCCACCCTCTTAGTGAACAAAGCGAGGCGCGGTGCGTTCGACACCGGTCGCGTTCGTATGAAGGAATTACGCCCGACCATCTATGGGCAGGGTCTAATAAAACAAGGGTAAAGCCGCGTTTATACTGAGCTCGTTTTATAGTCGCAAGAAAGGTTTTAGTGGTGGCCGTTTGTGTGAAAGGATTACTCGTTAATTTTGAGTGGTTCAGATCATTTTTGTTGAGACCGCAAACTAGTTGTGTTTGTGGCTAGTTTTGTATTATAAGTAGCGCTATTAACATTTTCGTGCCTTTCCATAATGCGTATATCATTTCATTTTACACGCATCTTCTGAATTACACTCGCGCATGTTTGGATTACTTCCGTATCTCTCGTGTGTTTAATTCTCAACATTACAGTTCGTCGACTGTGGAATTATAATTAATAATATTCACTCCGGAATTACTATCAATACATAAACCCGCCTTGGATTGAACGAAACGTTTATCTAGCTAAGATAACTCAAAGTATATTAATAATTCATTAATCACAGTTTTGCAACAATTCGGTTCGTCTTAAGTTCATGTAAAAACGCCTTAAGGTCCGCCCGACCTTTTAGCATTCGCACCCTTTGTCGGGGCTTTAAACCGGTTTGAACTAGTTTAATCTCGCCATCGCTCCAATCACACCTAGCTATTTGTGTTTCAATTAAGGCAGACCAAATTCTGTGGTTTTGCGATGATTAATACAAGTAATAACTATAGCTACGATGCCGGGTACATCTGCTTTGAAACCAGTTATAAATGATTCGATATTATACCATTATAGTGAGCGATCCTTAGTTTTAAATTGACTTAACCCTATTTCCCTGAAATTCGGGTTTGTTCTCGATTGTATAACTCGTTTAGAGTTTGAATAACTTTTAATTAATTAAATTGGTGGAGAAAGATTAAAAATTGGGTTCGACGGAAAGGTATTTTGAAGTTGGTCGAGGACTTTTCCTTTTCTTTTTCCTTAATTTTTTGATTTCAGTGAATCATAATGGGTTTCGTACGCAAATAAATTGGACTCAAATCATTGAATCGACCGACCAAAAGCACTTAAACGAAACAAAAAAACCCCAAGTTTGATATTTTAAAATAAAAGTAGCTAGTTACTCAGTTAACATGATACTACGTATATTGCAATAGTCGGTAAGCGGAGACATAATGTGCAGATGTGTGTAGAGCGGCGGTATCTGAGAGGCCATCTATCTGCCGTATCATACGAGACCGCTGGACCGACACACACTGGGAGACACTGTGTCGGTAATCATACACCGACAAACATCGTGCTGGAAATCTGTGCTGAAACAGTGTTGAAATATGGACCGTATTAGAGGCATGGTTGTATTCTGCATAGTGGGTATAAGTAAGTTTTAAAGTAAATCGTTTCAGAGTTTTGTGTGTGTGCATTTTTGTCATAAGGAAAAATCCACAACGACTTACTTTTGTCCAATTGGGAAAAAAAAAACGAATCTTGAAACGTCAAAAGTATTAGCTGGCCAATTGACATTAGTTGAAGAACTGGAACTATTTAATATTACTTATATCTATTTTTTTCATGAACTGATCATACATAAGCATTTTCCAACGAGGGACTTCTATCAATAATAAGTCACAGTTAATCGCACATTAGGCACACAGCACAGTCTTGCAGCGGGAAAGCGGCGCGCTTTGTGTGCCCCGCCTCGCTTCCGCCCCGCCGGCCCGCTCCGCTTCCGCCACAGACCCGCACTCGCTAATAAACACTTCATTTACGCTAATTACTGAGATATTATACGCTGGATATTCCGAGGAAGTGGTGGAAGTGAATTTAGTCGTAATAAGCATTCCTTTGGTAAAAATATTATGAAAACAATGAAAGTGTTAATTGATTTTGCTTGACATTTTTGAGCCATGGCGTAAATTGCATATATTTTTAATAAAAAGTCCGTTCTAGTTTGTTCAAGTTTTATAATTTCTCTACAAGATCGGTTAAAGATTCATAAGCGACATGTTTCCCCAACTTACAGTCAAATATGTTCAAGAAAACTTTACTTTTTCCCCAACTTACAGTCAATTACGTTAAACATTTCAGGACTAATAATGTAATTGAACTTGATACCACAGTTATTCATTTAGCTAAGAATATTGTAGTTATAGATTTCCCCACTTCCTTTCAAAACCCAAAATTATACAAACAAAGCCATAACTTAAAAACCAGAACACGAGCAACGCAAACGATTACAATAATCATTACTCTCTGCCCCCCACTATTTGACTAAACACGGCGTATTATTACATATTTCCGCTGATCCTGAGTCCCTCCCTGGCGTTCACATTAAGTGTCAGAAGGCAGGAAGCCCTCCGTCTCTGGCGGCGGTTATTTACTGTTGATCTGGATCTGTCCACGGACATCTACGCGTATGTAGTGCGCTGTTTGTTTAGGTGCTCTCTGTGGTGTACTGAGCTTATATCATAAGGATGGGAGAGAGGAATGGCAAGTAAATAATTTGAAGGAATTCAGGGATGTTATTAAACATGTTTAAAATTTTGGCAATCAGCTGAAAGTATTCGATTTTTAAGACCAGTCGCATTATAAACTGTCTGAATCTCTCAAAAATGGTGGTTTAAGACATTGATTGTCGCTAGAATGAGACCTTCTAGCTACCAAATTCAATTCCAATACCAACTATTCACATGTTGCTTTGACCTCTTGCTGTGATGGAGATCCATTGATTCTCCTTCTTCGACGTGTCGATGATTGTTTTCTGTGAAGTTGCTAATGGTAATAAAAGAGATTTTTTGATGAACCATCCATTCCAACTCATCATTCATCATTATTTCAGCCGAAAGACGTCCACTGCTGGACATAGGCCTCCCCCAAGTGTCGCCACATTGACCGGTCCCGTGCGACTCGCATCCAACGGATTCCCGCAACCTTCACCAGGTCATCGGTCCACCTAGTGGGAGGTCTTCCAACGCATCGTCTTCCGGTTCGCGGTCGCCACTGCAGAACTTTTCGGCCCCATCGGCCATCCGTTCTGCGAGCAATGTGCCCTGCCCACTGCCACTTAAGTTTGGCAATCTCTTTCTTCTGTTTCGTTAGTGCCTAACCTGGTGATAGAGTTTTTATGCAACCCATGGTCCTCTGACTTGCCTTAACATGCCGTCGAGAAATATCTTTCAGGCGTATAAAGTTTGGTTTCCAGTAATGCAAACAATATTCATCAGTGCATCGGAAACATTCACCACTCCCGTGTTTCTATGGTCTTTATACCTTCAATGCTTATTTGGCTTTCATTACCAAACCTTTAGTTTACACAATGACTTAGTGCGGAATATTTACAGCTTGACTTAAGTCCTAAATCGTAGTAGGTGTGTTGTTTACACGCTGCTACTGTGACATGTTTACTGTCTCGATATTTATACACTACATAGGTACTGGCCACAACAGTCGCTCGAACATTTTATTGCCGTAGTAGCTACCTATTGATTTTATAGCCATTTCATTGTAAAGAGTTGGTTTTATGGGAAAAGAGATTTGTTAAATTCATTACAGGTCGTTAAATGTGCTTTGAGATATAAAGTACTTACCAAACGTGTATCTTCGTAACTAAACATGCTTGTGCACTGCAGCAGAAAAATGGAAAACTTTAACAGCACACAGGCTGCTAGTTATTTAATCAGACTAAGGTTCATGTTCACCGAAAATATAACAGTCTGATTATCTGAAAACAGCTCTCACTGTGACATGTTCCAATACAAAAATGTGTTTTAAACAGCTGTTTTTAGATAATCAGACCGTCATACCTTTTGAAACGCGAACGGTTACGATACTGCCACTTAGTATACTTTTGGTGAACATGGACCTAAATGTAGACTTAAAAAAAAAACAATTACAGTGGATTTCGGGTATAACGACGATGAAGGGACCACACTATTTTCGTCGTTATATCCGGAAGTCGTTATAGGCAACGGTAAAGAGAAACAGACTACGTGTCTGTATCTCTAAACACACGTATAGCTTATATTCATTTTTTATTGAAAATATTTGCATACATAGTTATTTACTGGCACAGTTAAAAAATTGTGAACCATAAATTTAACTCCGAAATGTACACGCTTCCCTACCTACTTATCTGATATCTATAAACAAAATGTAAGGGTCTCCACACCTGCTGACCATCTGTGGATGTAAACAAAAGATAAGAAATGTTTGTGCAAGAAAGAAATCTTTGTGTCTTTGGCGGCCGACTCCGGTCGCAATATCTGCATGGGATTTCTAGGAATTTGTTACAAATGATTCATTAAAAACAGTTGCCACACCCGAAATCGGCCTTACATCTAAAATCGCTATAGCCACATGTATTTTGAACGAAAGTATGTTTTAAATTCAAAGGTCTTTGATTTAACGTCGCTATAGGTAAATGGTCGCTACAACCAAGGTCGTAATAAATGAAATCCACTGTAATTAGTTTGGAAGCATGCATGCAGACGTCGTAGTTGTGCGTGCTACGCCGTAGCACTCTGCTACGCCGTAGCACACTTAGCAGTCTACGAGCGTATGCAAGCGTTTTCGATCAGTGTGGGTAAAAGGGTAGTGGGGGCACATCACATAGTATGTTAGAATATAATAAACTCGTCACATCAATTGATTCATGAAAGCGAAAAGTGATTATTTTATTTAGGAGAGCAAGTGAATACCGCTTACGTTAAAGTAAATAGAATCTATTAATAATTTAAAACAAAACATTAATTAGCACTCCACAAATTCCACACCAAACAACACATTTTCCAACAACTATAAAATATACTGTATACCATAAACATATAAATTATACAAGCGAGAGTGAACTTACACAAGAGCAATTAAGAGTTTAATAATGTCCCGTTAATTGCACAGAAGATGTAACGAATGTGCCCCATGTCCCCCCTTACGAAGCTACCCGAACATGCACGAAGTTGCACGAAGCTAGCGTCGCGACACGATTGGCTAATAAAATACGTAATAAAGTTTAGCGAGGCAAGATTGTAAATGGTGAAAGGAGGGCTTTCTAGCGGTGAGTATACTTTAGTTGGTAATTAAATGTAGTGATTTTGTATGGAATTATTAACATATACATACATACTGGGTGTAAACCACTTCATCACGAAGCCGTCAAAGGTAGGCAAAAATTATTGCTGGTAAACGACTTTTTTTTTGGGGTCAAAAATCATGTTTTGTGGTAGAATTCAATGTAACACTTAAGGGGCCGGCGGAGCATGCGTCGTTCATACAAACGTAATACCAAAATAATTTGTAAATCATACATTATTAAGGTAGTGTGTATTTATTTCGATTCGATTACATAATATCTATGTTCCCAAATATATATTTTGAAAGGACAATGATATAAAGACGAGATAAGAGGAATTTAAAATTTCTATAGAAAACTTATTTTTCTCATAACTCTTGTTTAAATCAGTGTCCATTCAAAATGTATATTTGGGAACCTAGATATACTGTGATCCAATCGAAATAAATAGACACTACCTTAAGAATATGTTTTATTTACAAATTATTTTGGTAGTACGTTTGTATGAACGACGCATGCTCCGCAGGCGTCTTAAAACATTGTGCTGATGGATGGATTGGATAGTACGCGGGTCGTAGAGGTGTTTAAAGTTAAAATTTTGTAACAAAAATCTGTATTAAAAAAAAAGTGGTCAAAAAGTTGGAACTTTGACCCCCAATATCTCCGTAACTAGAAGGTTCCCAGGTATGGTGTAGAACCAAAAAAATGATCGCTATGACGGGGAGAACAAGTGCCTTTCGGCTTCGTTAAGAGGTGTTTTACACCCTATATTTCAATCCCATGTAATAGTGGGCGAGCCTATTGCCATCAAACGTGCACGAATCCAGACTCCGTGAAAATTTTCCAAAGGAAAAACCTAATGTCTCTTGGCCCGACCTGGGAATCGAACCCAGGATCACGTGCTCAGCAGTAGCACTTCCGACTACTAGACCAATGAGACAGTGTGAGAATTAGAAACAAAATACAATTTACTTTTCTATGGGTTTTCTTGTTCTTACCCATGTAGTTTCAAGTAAATGGAGATCCTTTAACACGATTTTAGCTTTGATTTGATTGATAAATAAGAACGGTTTTATCTGACGGCCATTTTCTATAACTTAAGTCCATGTTCATTTTTGTATGGGAACATGTCACAGTGACAGCTGTTTTTAGATAATCAGACCGTTATCTTTTCGGTGAACATGGACCTTACTGTTCGGTGTTTGACATTTTGCTGACCAACGGTTTGAACAAAACGTCACAGAAAAGCTTTCTTTGATTTTTCTATGAACAAAGTGACAAGTCGGTGACGCGAATAGAATATTTCAAGCTAACTTTGTTTATAGAAACACCGATAGCTATGATACGTGGCATATTAACTGACAGATATACGTAAGTAAGTTATAGAAATCAGCCTTAGCGCTATCTGTATCTCAAGTTAATGGATACTTTTGACGACGTCGATGATTCCTAGCTGAGATGATAGTGACAACTGCAAAGTGAGATACACAGTATTAATTACTTACTTTATTTGTACTTTGTTGTGCTTGTGTGTTTGTTGTATTTTTTATTTTTGTACAAATAACATATTCTATTCATAAATAATTCTATGGCTTTTCAGTACCTCAATTAAATAACAAGATCAAAGCCAACAGTCGAAACATTTCTCATACTAAATGAATCACAAAAAAGCAAACCATTTGACCCACATCCTAAAAAGCAGAAATCTCCAATCAACTCAACTTTTAAATCTATTAATAGAAATCAATTACCAGTATTAAGCTCATTTATTCAGTAAGACTTCAGTCGAGCCACGTTTAAAGGAACGGTGACTTGACCTGGTTCAAGTAGAATTAAACACTTTCAATCGCGTCAAAGATTTCTGGTGGCTTTGAGAAGGCAAAGACATTTGAGTTAGTTTCTGTATGAAATGAATGGTAGTTATTAATACTGAGGATGATAGTAATAAAAATAAATAAATAAAAATATAGCCGTTTAAACTTACGAACATTGGATCTAACTAATCATCATCATCATCATCATCATCATCATCATCATCATCATCATCATCATCATCATCATCATCATCTGCCTAGCCTTTTTACAACTATGTTGGGGTCGGCTTCCAGTCGAACTGAATGCAGCTGGATACCATTATTTTACATGGAGCGACTACCACCAACCACACCACACCACTAACCACACCACCACTAACTATTTATGTATATATTTTCTTACTTATATCTAATTTCGTGTATCGGCGTTCGGTTCACAAACAGCTTGCCTTTCGACATAGACCTCTGAACATTTCCATTTTTCCGTCTTTTGCCACTCGGATCCATTCTGTAGGATCGTAGTGGAGTGTTAATTTAATGCTGTTCCAGAAACGATTGGGACTTAATATTTTGTCTTGTGTGTCCCGTTGTTTGTTCATTACAGGAACTAGTGGATGCTACTGAAAGCGCCAAACTAGTGGTTCAGTTATGGACTGACGCAATTAAGATTGCCATCGACGCTCTAATAAGAAGATAGTTACTTGTCTGTTTCTATTAACATTAAGCAACATTTTAATGGATGCCTGAATATCATGATGCACTGCTGGAGTTTCAACTCTCTCCAATGAGCTGAGTATTGACAATCCAACATTACGAATTTATTAAGGTCTTACCCGCGACTTCGCTCGCTGTAGAATTTGACAATTGTTATTGTTGTTTTTCCGGCAACAGTACTTTTTTTCGGGATGTTAGGCGTTCAAAGATAACAAACAAACTTAGTGTTGCATTTACCTATAGTAGTAGTAAGGATTCATTAAAGGTCTCGTCTGGTGTTTGAAAATGGGCATTAACTTTTTGAACTTTAAGAGCAGTCTTTTGGAGATTCTAAGAAATAACAGTTTTGGAGAATGATATTGAAGGCACGTGTAGAGGCCAATGGAGTTGTAGGCCAGTCTATTCAAGGCCAGAATTTCTGTCTGACAGAATTTGAATAGGACTTGTTGTGTGTGATTGGACTAGCGTCACTGAAATCCACAAGATGATGTTGAAGGACCGAAGAAATGATTGATGTTTTAGTTGAAATTAAACAAACATTTTAGGTAACCGATTTAGGAGAGAGAGGTTGTCAGATTTCAGTCAACCTTGTGTTAACCTGATACAGTAACTTCATCATTGTCATATTTGTCCGACCGTCGCTTGGACAATTATAAAGTTCCTGTAACTGTATTGAATTATTTTAAAGCTTTTATTTAAAACAAAGCGCAAGTGCGCACGCGCATTCATAAACTACCTTTTTTTTTAATTTATCCGAATATTAATTTTATTTTTGTAAATAGGAGCTATTGTTACTTTAGTTTTTTTTTCGGGATTTGTTTTATTATTGCTATCAAATCCTTATTAATTTAATTGTAAGTTTATCTTCACAATGTTTTTTTGTTAAGAAATAAATGACTTAAGACTTATTTGGATATTTGTGTCAATTGATGAGTGGTTAGTAGCAGTGGACACTGAAAACTCTTGAAACAATTTGCAACTATCACCAACACATTATTCAGGTATGGTGATTACGGCGATTTAATTTGTGGTGTTTAGACTTCTCTGTTGACTTTTATGACCTATTCTATTGATAACGATACAACTATGTTTAGTAAACCGCGACCTTAAGAATACTGTAGTGGCCATCTTGTTTTTCGGTCATAAATACTGGTAGGTGTATCACACACTGCTCTCACATAGCTGGTGTAATGTAGCCACATTTGTAAGCTTCACGTCCGCCGCCCACGCGACACACGACGCCGCCGCCATTTGTCGCCTCCACCCAAGCACAGATTTATACACAGCCTGTATGTGTATATATTAAGATTAAATCAGATTACAGTTTCAACCATTAATTGGGTAATTCAAACAATAGAGCACTTCACTAAACTTTTTCAAAATATTTATTCATAACACAAACATTAATCAACCGTTACCTAAAGCAAATTTCGTGTAGCCTTAATACTACCATTAATCTTTTACGTTAATAATAATTTAATGACTTAACCAACTCCATTAAATTACAAACTTGCTTACTCGTAAGCGTCGCGCGCTGTTTAGTTAACTAATTGCTAAAGTATCTTATCTCACTTTTATATAGCAACAATCATTTTAATATATTGATGCTTGCAAAACACTTACTTTTTTATTTGGGAATCAAAAACAGAATGGAGTGAAAGCTTTTAAGCGGGCGCCACAACGTTTACATAAAGCGGAATTCGAAAATATAAAACAATGGAATCGAAACAAAACGAACCGTCACGGAATAATTCAATAGTGGAATGTTATGCGTGGCCACGCGCGCACTCTACTGTGAAATACTTTTAGCAAACACGCGCCGACAATTAGCGCGTCCTTACCGCCGCCGCCGGCGGTGCGCGGTGCGGCCGGCTGTGGAGATAGTGGCCGAGCCAGGAAGGAAGCCAGTTTTCCGCAAGAGAGCCTCCAGCCCGAGCAACTTCGCGGAACGTCTCGGCCGATGCATTTTTGGATGTGAGCCCAAATAACTTGTTGCAACTATGGGGAGGAGACCTGTTGCGCGCTCGTGCCGGGCCTACCCGCGCCCATTTTTGCCTGTACTCCGACTGCAAATACATAATGAATGTGAACGCTGAACGTTTTGCTGGCGGTATTGTGCCGACCGTTTTGTTGTACCCTAGTTTGTGGGATTGCCGTTGTTATAGTCTGGGGAGCACTTTACGCGTCTGCCATTGCAATTTTAATATTCACGAGGGGCTTTGTAGCTGCATTTTTAAAGAGGTCAACACCGTATCTCGCCCAGCGTCGGTGGGATTAATTTTCCTCTCTATTAGGGGTGAAATCAAAGACGTCAAGTGCTCAACTTGAGCCATTTTCAGTCATATTTAATGCACTTAACTTTGGCAGAAGCAGTATTAATATTGGTCTTTTTATTCGAGGCAAAACTTCGTAAAATGTCCGAAAAGAGATCCTTTTCTGGCGTACTTAAATTAATAAATAAGTATGTCAGAAAAACGTATCTTTTCGGAGACAATTTTTTTTGTGGTTGTCAGAATGATAATCGCAATGTTCACAATTTTGCTAATGAACGCTCTCTCTCAGACATGACAATCCTAAACTCACCAAACGATCACATTGTTCCAGGGCGCATCATCTAGCCTCGTGGTGAAGTTCGCGGACACAGAGAAAGAGCGACAGTTGCGACGCATGCAGCAGATGGCCGGCAATATGAGTCTGCTCAACCCTTTCGTGTTCAACCAGTTCGGAGCCTACAGCACATACGCGCAAGTCATCACGGAACAGGTGAGCTACTACAGACCGAGTACCTGTGTGAGATGACAGAAGTATCTG
Source organism: Xestia ashworthii (assembly GCA_950022955.1). NCBI lineage: Eukaryota > Metazoa > Arthropoda > Insecta > Lepidoptera > Noctuidae > Xestia > Xestia ashworthii. The sequence goes on along the minus strand of OX465558.1, from coordinate 21,520,952 downwards.
ATGGATGGCTGGATTTGCGGCCGGTTATTGGCAATCGACTCACATAGGACTTTGAACATAACTGGCCAAATGTGCGTGAATTAGAAGGCCTCTGCCTTCAATTACCCAGCTAGCTAATGTACTCCAAACACATCAATCGTGGTATATTTTAGGCCCAAAAATTGGAGAGGATCTCTTAAATTACTACATTTGAGAGACAAATATTTTGTAATCCGTAACACGTGGTGGTACTTTGTCGAAGGTCGGTCTTTAAGTTAAACGGTTTAACATTTGTAGCCCATAACTTGATAAAATATTAACCCAACCAAATCAATCCTGGAAAAAGCCAGCCACATCATGTTAATAATTTTGTATTCATTAAAATTTACTAATAAATCCTATAATTCTCGTAAGATATGCATTGTTCTAAAGTTATTCTAAAACAGTTTCGCCCCAACTCAGGGTTATAAACTAAAGTTTTAAAACCTGTTTTTGAACTGATGAAAATTGATAGACGTACAGCATGCAATATTGCAACCTCCACGGTTAGTTGCAAACTTTTTACAACTCCATAAATACCCCACGTTATGTGTCTAGACCCTTTCAGATTGTAAACGGTAGAAAAACTTACGCATTTTCCACGAAAAGTTTAAGCAAGAAAATCTGGTTCGAAAACAGATTTTGTCGATATAAAAGTTATTTATTAGTAGGTATCTGACTCATCGTGACACTTCACTCGAAATGTGTAAGCGCCACTCGGCGTCGTTTTCAAAGTAGCTCTAGTAGATTTTTGTTTATCGATTAGAAGACTTTCGATCAAACCAGAGAACATCGCTAAAATGATTCTACGAAATCCGTATGCGAATAGATCTAGGATTTTATTCTACAATACTGCTGAAGAACATACGTCAGACTTATGTCAGGCTTAACTCACAACAATATAATGTAATCATGTAGTTCACGATTATGTACGGAACATAATCTGGCGTAGCAAGTAGTGCTACGCCTCGTAGACAATGTGCTACATCGAGCTCTGCGCTACGTACTTGCGTAGTACAAAGCTCACATTAACTTGATCCCGTTTAATTTCAATAGCCTTGTGGAGCTTCTAAGAAGACGTATAAATAAAGCACTAAGAAATTGATCTAGTCCTACGTTGTAAATATGTATTGATTGAATCAAATTATGTGTTTGTATGGATCACGAATCGATGTAATACATTCAGTCAAAAAAGTATCGGGAATGGATGATTTTTGTTTATGGTTCCATTCGATTGGCACAACTGTTTTCCATTTTGGCGCGGAGATTGAGTTGCATCTGTTATTTGTATTAAATACAGTGCTGTTTTTAGTTATATCATATCTAGTGTGTATAGCTAATTTCATTATGGACAAAAACATCTAACAAAGAGTTTGTCTTAAATGTTGCATCACCAATGGAATTTCGTGTTCGGAGTCACTGAAAATGTTACAGAAGGCTTACGGTGAATCGACTTTATCAAAAACACGTGCTTATGAGTGGTACAAAGCGTTCAAAAGCGGTCGAGATGTGATGGAAGATTTGCCTCGCTCTGGTAGGCCATCAACGTTTGCAACTGAAGTTACATCGCAAAAGTGAAGGAAATAGTGACTGAAAATCCTCATTCAACTTTGAGCCGCCAAAGTTTCTGTATCTCAAGAGTCGATTCATACCATTTTAACTAATCATTTGGGTATGAAACATGTTACCGGCTAGTCCCAAAAGACCTGAATTTTCTCCAAAAACTCAATCGCATGAGAGTCGCTGAGGACATGCTAGAACGAGTCAATTCCGACCCAACATTCATGAAACGCATTGTTACTGGTGACGAGACGTGGGTTTACGAGTTTGACATGCAAACTAGTCAACAAGCTTCGGAGTGGCGCCTTCCAACTGAACCGAATCCGAAAAAACCACGCCAAAGTCATGTTGACTGTTTTATTTGACTATCGCGGTGTTGTGCGGTAAAGAAAGAAAATTATTTGAGGGTTATGCGGCATTTAAGAGAGCAAATTCGACCAAAAAGTCCGGATTTTGCACCACGATAATGCGCCTTCGCATAAGGCCATCATTGTGAACGTATTTTTGACCAAACACTCAAGAAATACCATCGAGCAACCACCATATTAACCAGATAAGGCTCCAGCCGACTTCTTTCTTTTTCATAAACACAAATTACCACTTCGTGGCACCCGTTTTGAATCGGTAGAAGACATAAAGGAAAATTCGCGGAGAGGACTGAACTCAATTCCGGAAACAGCGTTTAAAAAATGTTTTGATGATTGGTTTATTCGTTGGCGTAAGTGTATCGTTTCTGAAGGAGCATACTTTGAAGGTGATAAAATAAATTTGTATGAATAACAAACATTTTGTGTATTATTGATCTTTTCCCGTTAGTTTCTTGACAGAGTAGTACTTATAGGTACTTAAAAAAATTGATACTCCATGGTTTTGTAAAATCGCATCACTTACGTCAAATTAATTACTCAAAGAAATCGCGTAGTATCCACTACGGAACGCTACGACAATATCGTAGCACCCGCTACTACAAACTACGAAGCGTCGCTGCTATGGTTCGGTTTTGTGGTTTTTAGAATTTCTTCTATAATCATTCTTCATTATCATAAATTGATTATTTATGTTGTTCATTCCTCCAGCAACAAGCCGCGCTGATGGTGGCTGCGACGGCGCAGGGCTACATCAGTCCGATGACGGCGCTCGCCTCGCACGCACTCAACGGCATGACTAACTCCGTCGTACCACCCTCCTCGGGTAACTATACCGTTTATTATACTTACGTTCGTTCCTAATGATATCAAGTTATAGATTTTGGCAAATGTGATGATAAAAGTATAGCTAGAAGTTATATGAATTCATAGACTATGAATTTTCATCACACGCGAACATAAGACAAGTTTTTGTCCACACAATAATTGTTAGCATCAAATATTTATTTTAACACAAAAAATTTTTGAGAACAAGACAAGTTTTTGTCCACACGATAATTGTTAGCATCAGATATGTATTTTAACACAAACATTTTTTGATGACAAGAGCATCTAAACACAAAAAGTTAAACTTTTCAAACTTAACGGTATAATTACCATGACGTTAAGAATTCTCGTCTTGTGACCTCATGACTGATATTCTCTACTATTCTCTTTCCAGACAACTTCTCAGGTCTGGCGATAGGCACGGGCGGTGGGCAGCCGTTGAACGGCGCGCTGCCGTCGCTGCCATCGCCTACGATGCCGGGCTTCAACATGGCTGCGCAAACCGCTAACGGACAGCCTCCTCCGCAGGAAGCCGTCTACACTAACGGCATACACCAGACCTTTACTGGACGTAAGTGTTCAAACCCTAACTTTACTACCGGCTGAAAATTTTAATAGTAATGGTCCTAGCATTGAACCCTGTAGAACCCCTCTTCATAAATATCACAATCGAATGACAAATGATCGCATGATGTGGTTTTGACAATTTAACATCGGCGTACTACTTCATCTAATTGTAACCTGAATTATTGGTGGCACTAATGAGCAAGATTTAAACAGTAGTGCCCTATGATTCATGTTATCAAATGCTTATGACAGATCTGTCGAACTGTATGAAAAATTATTGTGACACCATATTTCGTAGAAAAACCTTCAGACTACTTAAATCAATATTCAATATATTTTTGTGCTTTTCAGCCGTGCCTGTAACAGCTCAGGGGCTGCAAAACGGCGACGCTGCAGCTCTGCAGCACGCGGCCTACCCGGGCATGCAGCCCTTCCCCGGAGTCGGTGAGTGAAACCGCTCCACAACATACACCCTCACCGCTTCAGTTACACGCTTCACGCTTGACCAATAGGCAATCTGGAGATATTGATTAGTTAAAAAAAAATAAACATGACTAGAAAGTTTTACATACTGTCAATTCTATCAAATCAGTCTAAATTAGAATTTAGACTGATTTGATAGGATCTTTAAGAAATATAGTTTACTCTTAGAAAGATCTCTGGTAAATTTCAATACCAATTTAGAGGAGACTTGAATTCCATTCAGTAATTTAAACGTATTTCAAATTTTTTTACCAGTTGTTACTATTAGTCAAGTCTAATTTATGTTAGCGTTTGTTGCTAAAAGAAATTATTATAATTCAAGTGAGTAAGAGAACATATTACAGAAAGCGTAGTTGAAAACATTTTTAACTTCTATTAGCAACAGAAAGGCAAAATTCACAAGTCATGTACCACCACCTAAACTCGTAGAATGAGTAATTAATTATTGTAAGTCTGTGTATTTTGAATGAATGGTTCATATTGTTGCAATGTTGATGTGCAAGGGGAACGGATGTCTTGTAACCTGTTTATATCTACCATTGATGGATCTGCTACAAACCAGTGCTTATTTACTCCCATGGATTTTTTTTAATTTTCAACTTAAGCGGATCTATCAATTGCTAGTAAACGATGTAATATTGTTGTGTAAACCCCTACAGGGTACCGTCCGCTGTTCAAATCACGCTACTCGATATTATGGTTAATTTAGTAATCAAGTAGTTAGTGTTCAATGTTATCTGTCTAAATAATATTTTATTGAAACCACCACCAAAATTAAATAACGATTTTAAAACTTTTATTAATTGGGAGAAATACTTAATGTATTATCAATAGATATGATTTTAGCTTGATAATTGTTAAAATAATGTTGTTACATGCATGCATATGTACGCAACTATAGGTGTTCATTGTGAAAATGTGCAACTTAATGTTCTACAGCTTATCCAGCGGTTTATGGGCAGTTTCCGCAGCCCATCCCGCCGCCGATGTCGACCATTGCGCCGGCGCAGAGAGAAGGTAAGTGGAGCTCGGAGGAAGATGCCATCGAACTAACCCAGTCCTTCAGCAGACGTATCACCCCCTGCCATTACAGCTCTTTGTTTTCAGCGTCCATTACAATTGACTAAAAACAAGCATAATGAAAAATATATTATCGAGTTTATTATTGAGTTTCATTGATTTCATTGTACTTGTACTTCTATTTGTTATTCAGCCAAAAAATTAAAACTGAAGATAATAAAAATAATAATTGTTGTGTAAAAAAAATAGTTTTAATAGCCGTTTAGGTTTTTCCTTCTTTCTGCTTTTGGCTGGATACCAGTTTCAATGTTTGTTGTACACACTGTTTTATTGTGATAGTCGGTGTTCTTTCAAGTATACAGTGACACACAAACGGCTTACGATCAGCACCAATACTGCTAACTCTTCACTCACTTGCGCTGTATGTGTTGTCGCTGTACACTGCCTGTCATGTGCATCTCTTTGTATGTCGTGTTGCTGCTCTATGTCTATAAGTGCCAACTTTATAACACGTAACGTATTAATTTTAACGACTTGTTCGTTGTCTTCAGCCTTAATATTAAATGTAACTTGTCTTTTTTTCATTCATAATAAAATAATAACACTTGCGTCGACTTCTAAATCTATCTCATCAATCATTTCTTCCGTGCTAACATGTTTTTAACAACTAAAAAAATTCACTTACTAAACCCTCCTTTCCCTCCCTTTACAATAACGTTTTCGTGATGGTGTTAAGAGCAGATTTGTGAGTTCTTTAAAGATTTTCTTATGTTCCCAGGCTGCTCCATCTCAGGCCCCGAGGGCTGCAACCTCTTCATCTACCACCTGCCCCAGGAGTTTGGAGATGCTGAGTTGATGCAGATGTTTCTGCCCTTTGGCAACGTCATCAGCAGCAAAGTATTCATTGACCGTGCCACCAACCAGAGCAAGTGTTTCGGTTAGTTAGCCTTTAAATGTGTTTGTTTGAAATAGGTACAGTCGTTTGTACGACGATAGTTTTGAATATAACGAAGAGGTTGTTTTAAGATTTGAATACCCGTAACCAATTTAGACATAGGTAAGTATGCATGTATTTTCAACGAGCCAATTTCTGCAGCCAATTGGAGTAACATTGACATTATAAAAGGGAAATATGTGAAACTTACATGACAAGTTGAACTGTCATAGGACTAACAACAGAATCCTGAACAGAACTTACTTACTTACCTGTTTTATATTCCAGGCTTTGTATCGTTCGACAACCCGACGTCGGCGCAGGCGGCGATCCAGGCGATGAACGGCTTCCAGATCGGCATGAAGCGGCTTAAGGTCCAGCTGAAGCGGCCCAAGGATGCCAATCGGCCTTACTAACCCAAGACGCCGTCCCTGCGCGCTATTCGCGTGCCCATGGTAGGTTGACAACCATGCTGCTTCGGCCTTTTGGGAATGCCATTTCCATAAGTCCCTATTAATCGTCATCTGAAGATGTCGTTTCTTAAGTCTTCCGCTACTCTTATAGGCATCCGCATTCGTACTTAAAACCTTCCTCACAACAACCGATTACGTACCACACAACTTTTCAGCCACAAGTGCCACTTTCAGACTTCTTCTTTTATTCACATTTTCTATTCATCCGTTCGCCTTATGGAGTGTGTCGATTGAATGTTTATTTTTGTTGTAGTTATCGGTGTAAGATATAAATTATAGAAATTGTATGTTGTTGCAGGTGGCGGCCTGCCCGCACGGCTCGCCCGAGGCGCGCCTGTTCGCGTATTATCAATACTATGGAATTTACTACACATTTATTGTATAGCAAATATCATTACCTACATACTTACTTAAACAATTATGCAAGCCCACTCGGCGAGTATACTAAATTAGTTAAAAGTAATTTATTAAATCAGCGCGTAGGAATGCTTCATTCTTATCATTATCGATTAATCATTAAATTACTCTATTATATTATTATATATACAATTTATTAACTTTGATTAAATTATTATTATTATTACTTATAAAAAATGACACGTTATAAAAATTTTGTCATTCGTAATCATACTTCTACTTCTAAGTACTTAACGTTTAACTGAACTTTTAACATAAATTTATTATACTAGTTATTTGCTTGAACTAAGCCAAACTGAATTTATTAAGTAAGTTGAAAATGTAAGAAAAAAAGAAGTGTATTTTAATGATCGTATATTGCAGCGCCGCGGGCGATGCTAGCGTGTGGTTGCACTAGTAGAGTGCGCGCGTGTGCTCGCTCGGCGCCCGCGCGCGCGACTGGCGCTCGCACACGCGGACACGCCGCCGCGGCGCCGCGCGGACACTGTTGTCTCCCACCGCCGAACTGATCACACTAATCTAAGTGCTCGCATAGATCACTATTGGAGTATTTATAATGTCCTATATTTTGTTAAATTTTAACAAGCGTGTGTATATGTGTGTATAAGCTATGTCGCTGGCTCGTACCACACGACATTCTCTTACGACGTTATTGGAGGCAAACACAAATTGTAATATAGAAAGAGCACATCCTACACGAAATTAAATTGTTACCCAGAAGACAACTATGTACACTGTCTATACAAACGGCGACTTGTAGAAATAGAAGCTATAAGTAAGAGCATGTAAAATATTCAGTATCACGTTGTTATTGACGCGTCTGTCTGTCCATGGTACGGCCAGCACCTCACAAACCTACATGTTAGTGAACGATGTTGTTACAAAATTAAATGTTTGTATTTAACGCTGTGTACAAATGAAAGTGCACTTCAAGACCGAATACTTAGGCCTTCGTTTCAAAAGATCGTGTTATTATGTGTTGTAAATTCCAAAATGGGCTGTGATATAAAAAATATAATATCAACATAATGGACTGTACAGGCCGTTCGTCTCTGTATTGCATGTGTGTGTTACGCTCTCAAGCCGACCGCGCGCCGCGCGTCTTTCTTCTGGCGGAACTATTCGTGTTGTTCACTCGATCTCTCAACTGTTTCTAAACTTTCTTTACATTCCCACCTGCCGGCAGTGTACAGGTTTAAGTATCGAGGACTGTAATTTCCTATCCTCACATATTAAGCTAATGACAAGGAACTTGGTTCCGAACAGTTACAGACAAATCGATCATGGTAGAGGTATTTTCAGAAGTTTGCTATAAAGAAAAATCACTATTTATTTTTGTACATACTAAAGGGAAATTTCGGAAAATGTCTCTAGTACATGATGCCATTTGATTGCCTTTCAAATGCTTTGAATGTTTTATTCGAACCAAGATGTTATTAAATGACTAAGATCTGTAGATAGTAAAATTAGACAATCGCCCCAGAGAGATCGCGTGACGCGCGGGCGACGAACTCGCGATGTCGCGATGTCAATTCACAAGGAGCGCGCTTTCCCTTCTTTATTTCTTGCTGTATGTGTGTAGTATAAATTAACCATGTATAAAAAATATTCGTGTTAAGGTGTTAAATACAATAACCGTGACTAAATGCGTCCGGGGAGTCAACAGTGAGTGGTGCGCGAAACAACAGAACACACTAGTGTAATTTCTAATGAGAAAATAGATTCATAATCAAGAAATGAACCAATATAAATATTAAATAATACGAAGATACCTTAGATATATTGCGTGCGCGCGGACGTCGCACAGTGTGCGCCCGCATGCGGCGCGGCGCGGACGTGCGGGGCCCGCACGGGACGCCGGCCCCACACCCACGCCGCCCGCCTCTAGTCAAATATTACACTCACACAAGACATAGAATTTTATATTTACACAAATAATTATATTATATTGATATAGTATTCTAGTTTTAGGCGATTATGATTTACAAGTAAGCAGTGTGTTTAAACGATATTCTTAAATAAAAAAAACTAAGTAATATCGTGTTAAGTGTCTCTAGTTTTTTTTCTCTAAAAGTCTTATCTCACGATTGTGCAATACGTTGTTACGCTTTTTGAAGTTGTTTTTATTTGATGCGTTAAGTATTTATTTATGGATGTTTCTTATGTTACCGTTGTAGATAATTGTCGACGAGGTCTCGTTTCGTAAGCCGACTGCGAGCCGACCGCTCGGCAGGCGAGTCTTGTCCGGGCCTGGTTGAGAAGTGTAGTGGTCGCGCTCGGGTCGCAAGTGTGTGGAGTGCGCCGCGCCGCGACCTACTTAGGTTACAGGTTCACAACTCGATGCCAAACCGGAACACGTATACTTAGTATATCGACTATCGATAATATCACGTCGTGGGTAATGTAGGCGTAATGAGCCCGGGCACCGCCCGGGACGATTAATAATATTGTGTACTTATATCTTTATACTGATTAAAATTAAAATTCCCTAAAATATATAGCGGAGACGCGAACATTTGTAATAGATTAATGAGTCCTCTCAGAATGTATAAAACAATCGCCCATAAAAGTGATTCTAGGATACAGGGTATGCTTTGCAATTATTTAAATGTATCTAAATAATTTGTCACGTGGGCAGACAGCCGACTGCCTGCCGTCGAGGCCCGCAGCCGGCACTCTCGTGCCTGCAGGCGGCACCTCGTACCCTGCAGGCGGCATTCGCGTGCCTGCAGGCGGCACTCGCGTGCCTGCAGGCGGCACCTCGTGCCCGCAGGCTGCACTCGCGTGCCTGCAGGCGGCATCTCGTACCCTGCAGGCGGCACTCGCATGCCTGCAGGCGGCACTCGCGTGCCTGCAGGCGGCACCTCGTGCCCGCAGGCTGCACTCGCGTGCCTGCAGGCGGCATCTCGCACCCTGCAGGCGGCACTCGCGTGCCTACAGGCGGCACCTCGTGCCCGCAGGCTGCACTCGCGTCTCTACAGGCAGCATCTCGTACCCTGCAGGCGACATCTCGTACCCTGCAGGCGGCACTCGCGTGCCTGCAGGCGGCAACTCGTACCCTGCAGGCGGCACCTCGTGCCCGCAGGCTGCACTCGCGTGCCCGCAAGCTACACTCGCGTGCCTGCAAGCTGCACTCGCGTGCCTGCAGGCTGTACTCGCGTGCCTGCAGGCGGCACTCGCGTGCCCGCAGGCTGCACCTCGTGCCCGGCGCCCGGCGCCCGCACCGCTCTCGGGTCCACTAGTCTGTCGCTACTTTTTATACTCTGTCGTCTCGTAGCGTAACCGAACTCATCCTCATCTCACGCTCCCCATTCGCGACAACGAACGCGCTTCGCTTGGTTCCTCCCTCGGCCGAGCAACCTTCACCTTAGAGCCTTGCGTTACAAAGTATCCTCACTTGTCACGCGTCACGCGGCACTCCGCGACACATCAACAACAACATTGTTAGAATTACGAAATCGAATTTCTAAAAAAAACTATTTAACTCCTGACATTTTATAAAATATTTATATCGTTCGCATACTTTTTGTCGTAGCGCTCGCGTACGTGAACATCCCCGATGCAGTCGGAACGTCTGATCGTTGGTATGCGGTATGCGAATCGAAGGCGGGTCGTTAGTAAGCGGTATACTTAGGTAGGCCGTCGACGGGGCGGCGGACGTGACGTCACACTATACAACACGACCGCCCACTCCGCTCGACGCTAGTTAGTACATAAGATGAATGCCAATATTTTAATCAGAAAAAAAATACAAAACTTAGAATTGGGAATTATTAATCATATTATATCTATTTATATAATAAAATATGGAGAGAGGCGCATAGTGCTTTTATGAATAGTAGGTTCTAGTAATGAAACAAAACGATCTAGTCATATCTCCTTTCTGTTATTTATTTTTTCTATCGCTTAGCATAGTTTAGCTTCAAGCACACGTACTTACGTTTATGTATTACTACAAGGTACTGTCTCTTTGTGTACTTAGAACGTCTCTCCGGAACGTTCCTCGGGTGTCATAGAGCAGTTTGTAATCATAGAGCAATTACTTATTATCTTATCGATATGTCTAACTTCCTAACTTACTTCACTTCATTACGAGTAGATCGACATATTTTGACATAAACCTACTATGTTATATGAGATGAAAATATACTACTAATTTAATTTTGATAAGTTATCCAGAATACTGTTACGTCAGCATCCATTACCTTTAGATTAGTTAAGGTTAATTGAGATAATTTTATCGGTATAGAATGGTAGAGACGAGTTATGAATGGTATAACCGTTTGGTTAAGTTAGAGGTTTAAAGTTACCTTAGGACAAGATAAAGGAGTATGATTTAGGTAGGGAAGATATTACTCTCATAGTTCTGCTAAAGATTGTAAGTGGTGTGCTGACTGTACCCGGCGCGCGCGGGGTACAGTCAGCGGACTACAATAACGCGCCGTCCGTAAAGAAAAAGATCTCACTCGTATATGTACTGAAACCGAAATGATTCAGTTACCTAGTTTCGCTTCAACTACATACTGGATATATTTAGTAGTTATCGACTCTGGACAGACGTCACAGGTTTGGTTCTAAATTATTAAGATCCACCTCGAGCCCTGAAGTCCGCTAGCGCACTTGCATACTTACTGAGTTCAACATAAGGTCTGGAATTGATCGTAGTGTAGACAAATATTAGACATGAGCACTAATTAGTGAAATATATGTTACGCTTATGAAGTTTTCTGTGGCCGGCAAATCAAGGCTCGCGGTGGAGCTTCGTGTGCTCCTCAGTTCCTCAGTATCGATTGTACATACAAATGACGTCATATCTTTAGGAGCTTACTAGCCTTTTGCCCCGGGACCGCCCGGGCGGGTGACAGGGTGTCGCTGTGTTAATGCTAAGTGGAAATCATAATCATTAACCGTTTTTTAGAATGGTTACACGCCATACTTGATGTGCGGGCTACACGGGCGGCTGGACTGACGCAAACATTTAACTTAGATAAAGTACAGCCTAAGTACGATTCGAGTTTAAGATAGCTTTTAGCCAAATTCTGATTGTATAGAAGAAAGTTCTCGAATTATGTCCACGAGTTTCAGTCGCCTGAAAAAACCCAGAATGTATTAAAATGGTGAACCAAATAAATACTCGTAAACTATGTCCCTCACATTGTTCTGGATAACTTATATTGGAATAGTTTAAGAGTAAGCAAGGACGGCCTCTGTTCAGGATTGTTCGGGAGCTGGCTCCTAACCTATTTGTTACTAATTAAATCATCGATTAAAAACTCGATGAAAGCCACTTGTACATTCATAAATAAACTGTTAAATAGTATATGAGAAATATAAAATATATGCCATTTAAATTAAAATATATTACCTACTTTGTAAATAAAAGACCATCTTAAACTTATGTATAAACTAAGGTATTCTTGTTTCATCCATTCAACCCTAAATATATGAGAAATGCCTTCAGAATTGGTGTTTTATATTTCCCTAGTAATCCTGAGCAGAAGTGCATTCCGCAGAACTGTTTACGTATATATATAGCTTACAAAGGTCACCACACGGTGCCTGTGATATACGCTTGTAATGATCGTCCATTCAAATACACTATGTATCTATACGACACTAGAATCGGATTTATGTTGCTGTCCTTACAGTCGCGTTACCAGTACTTGTACAATATAATGCCATAAGTTATATCATTTTACTAACTAACTCAAATTAATTATTTTAGTATTAAGACAATTATTATGGGCGTCGATAGATGATGTTGATAATCAAAGTTACCGAGTTTAATATGAGCTTAACAGTTCCCCTATGGTTTTATGAAAGAGACGGCGATATCGATGTCGTATGCGTCCATCTCTCTCGCTCAGCACAAAAAATAATTAATCAATTGAATTATACTGCCTTGGTAATATTTGTAAACTGTCAACGCATCTATCGATATCGATAAAGTTTCAGGCTATCTATCGATAGATAGGCTAATTATCGACAAATCCGGATGTTTGCGATATAGAACTTTGTACAGAGACTGCAACAGCAGTCAATTGTTACATCGCTAACACTCAGCCCCAACTTGATGTATTATAAACAATTTAGTTAACTAAATACGTTAGACAAATATTGTTTGATGGTTGTCGTTTAAACGATCATTGAATTAACCCAGTCAGCCCAGTCGAACACACACACACACAAATAAATTCAATGTTTAAAGAAAGTTTTTAAAAGACTTGTTAAAGTCGCCAACTATTTAACTTTTATAGATATTCAATTATGAGATTGGAGTTAGTGTTGTGCGTGAGACTGGGCCGACTGCCCATCACGATAGCATAGTGATGTACCTTATGTTCCCGTCACTGAGCAGGTTAACTCCAGTGAATTGATAGCTAGCCATTGAAATGTTTATTCTCATATATTGTTATAGTTCGCCAAAGATTTGTAAAAAAAATAAATAAATAAAGAGTGTTACGATCACTTTTAAAACGTCGCTAGTTAATCGTTCATTTTTAATTTTTATATTTATGAACCTTATTATTACTTAGTGTAGAGTATACTGACAGATTTATTAGCAAATTGTGGAATATGTTCAATGTTCATAGATACAAGTTATTATGAAACTAATACAATAATAATTCGCCTACTTTGCATGTCTAATTTAGTTATTGAACTTTTAAACCTATAATCGAGTTATTAATATGTATATTGCTGAAATATTTTAAAACTAAATTACTATTCAATTATTTATTATTATACACTTATTACGTTTAGTATGCTAGAAATATGATGAAGGATAATAAATAATTTTAATTATATTACGGTATGTGTTTTATTTATTAGCAATTTTATTTTTTGGCCTAAGTGTACAAAGATTGTATCAGGTACAGTGTTTTAGAAGCTACACATTTTATTTAGTTCAAAATACATTTTAGCGTGGCTTAAAAACTAGCAAGAACCACGGTCCTGAGGTATATACAATTTACATTATAAATGCAACAATATATTGCTAACCCCACTGTACGGTGATTACCTTACACTTTATTTGTTGATGTTAAAATGTTATGAGTACCGCGCCGCGACCCTAGTCAGGGAATTTGATTAAGTAAAACGACGTTTACTGTTACACGGATTTATTGGTACTAAAGTAATTAACAAATGGAGCGCTATGCAGCGCATCGTGAGTGCAAACGTCAACATTATTACTAAACAATACAAAATGTACGGGTTTGCTCGTACATACTCCCTACAGGAGAAATTAACAAGATACAAAATAAATGTTATCAGATAAAAGTCAGAATATTTGAAAATAATGTTTTAAGAAAATACAAAAAATGTTACAGAAAATATTGAGAGTACAATAATTAATTTCGAAAAAGACTTAAATATAAAGTTAAATGTTGTCTCTGATAGCACTTAACGAACGCAAATAGGTGACGTAGACTTATTCACTCGCGCACTATTGAGATTGGAGACACTGCTCTGATTGTTGTCATTTAACTCACTAACACTGTGATAAAACACTCGGTCACCGAGAATCACACACGAGTTGTCATGGTTTCTGTGAGGAGGCGCAGGCGCACCCTGCGTTTGCGCTGTTGTCGGCGCTGGCATCGGCGCGGCCGGCACGCTCCAGGCGCGCCAGCGACGCCACACGTACACCAGTCCCGATATTCCCACGATGCCGACGATGATGTATACCAGCGTGTAGTGGTGTATATCATGAACAGAAATGTCTTAATCTATAGCGGCATTATCTTCCAAGATTTTAATTTGCTGGCCAAGTTCTTCCAAATCCATTTGATTCTGGTCAGATTCTGAATCATTCATCGATATCATATGCGGGATCGTAATGTTAATAATGTGATTTATCGGTGGTATCAGTGGAGTGTAAACCTCAGGTTTAATGTTCATTTGGCTAGACTGTTGTCTGTGTGCAATCAAAGTAAATGCTTGCGTTTTAATAATGCACCCATTGTCTATAGCAACAAGACCGGCACCGGTCAGCTGATGACTGGCAACTTGATCCTCGCACATTATACGTAAAGGGCATTGATCGCAACAAAAATAGATATAGTTATTAATTGTGTTACTTTCTAACCAACTGTTTTTGCAGGGAGAGATCTTTGTCTCACACTCAAACTCTTCGGTTTGACAGAAATCTTTATCCCCATTTAGATGATAAATAGGTCTCTGGATATGACACAGATAAGCATCTGATATCAGACATGACGTCAATGTTTTCTCTGTCATAGTTAAGTAGGTATCCTTTTTTCAAATGTATGGCCACATAATCTGAGATTGGTTTAAAGCTAACCATATTAGCTCGTTTGACTTGAGGTATAGAAAATATTTTGAATATTTCGAAGGTGTCTCTACTGATAAGAGGAAGTCTGATTTCAAAGATGAGGTATTCTTCCAGCATCCTAGTCTTTACTTTGAGAAGCTTATATATTTTCTTTAAATCTATTTGCACATTTTCTACAGGCAATGTCACATCTTTAGGGAGCTGACTAGCGATGGTACTCAGCTGATCTTGCAATTGAACGGGAGTCAAAAGGTGTGGATTAAACTGACCGTGATAGATGTCAGTGATAGTGTCCAGCAAGGTGCTTTGTAATGACTTCAAGTTATGTAGCATGTTGCTTCCAATAATAGCTCCTACAGTTAGCTCGTTTACAATAGATAGGTTTTGTGTTTCAGATTGAAGTTGGTTTAGCGCCTTTTCGATGGAAAATATATGTTGGGAAATCATTTTATGTTGTCTGTTCATGGATTTCTCTGTTCGTTTGAGAAGATTATATTCAACCTCTATAATTGATGTTTGATTTTTCCAGTAGGACGCAATATGACGTTGGTTGTCGCGTAGTAACGTTATGTCCTTGCGATATTGTTCGGCGAATCTCGCATCTAATACCCCGAAGAGGCTATTCGCAAGATATCCGACACCGTCGATAAGACCGTGCCGCTGTCTAGCGCGCTGCTCGTTCACGTGCTGACCCAGCAACATCTGGTTGTAGTACTCAAGTTCATCGAAGCCTTGAACCAGCTGTAATATTATGATATCACAGTTCATAATATTACGTATTGTTTTGCATGATTGTTCTAGGGACTCCGTGTATTTGTTGAGAGCTGTTATGCCTTCCCAGTATGGTTGCATATCGTAGTAGATAATGAGCTTCCATTCATCCCGTATAATAAGCATGTTAGATAATTTATCGAAATAAAGACTCTGATTAGGTCTAAATCTTGTTGATTGGAAATCGCAGTATCCTCCTGTTACGATTGTCATAAAAAATAATAAAGACGTGAATAATGTAATTACGCTAACTCTTTTAGATTTCCTTTGAGGTTCTGTTTCTTCGCTGTTTGTTTTCAATTCTTCCTGGACGTTTTTAGACGAATCTGATAAGTTTTGGTTTACAGGTAACATTGATATTTTGGTAATTGGTCTTTTAAGAATTCCATTCTTCGTTTTTAAGCTGATAACGCGAACGAATCCATCTGCTACGGGATGTAGATCGACGACCCTACCCATAGACCATTTTCCAGGAGGTAAATTGTCATCGTGCAAAAGGACTACGTCGTTTAGGTTTATGTTTTCACGAGACTGTCGCCATTTGCTTCTCGTTGTTAGTTGTGTTAGATACTCAGAGCGCCATCTTTTCCAGATGTCATCGAAAATTCTCTGAGTTAGCTGCCACCTAGTCCTCAAGTCCCTTTCTGTTTCAACTAGGGTAAGTGCTGAACCGCCAGTCAAAAAGTGAGATGGAGTTAAGTAGTCTAAGTCCTCTGGATCTTCCGTGAGAGGACATAAAGGCCTTGAATTGAGGCATGCTTCGATTTGCGTGAGGACTGTTGACAATTCTTCGAAAGTCAACTTTTGCTCTCCGACAACTCTTCTAAAGTGGTGTTTAAAACTTTTGACTGCGGATTCCCAAAGACCGCCTGCGGAGGGCCAGGTAGGTGCATTAAAATGCCACTTGATTTCCATATTTGTTAGTTCCGCCAAAAATTCGGTGTTAAATATTTGTAGCAGTTCCTGGTATTCTTGTTGGATTTGTTTGTTGGCTCCGACAAAGTTTCGTCCATTGTCACTATAAATGTGACTCGGAGTACCTCTACGTGCTGCCATTCTCCTTAAAGCAGCGATGAACGAGGAGGTGCTTAGATCGGAAACTAGCTCTAAATGTACTGCTTTTGTAGACATGCAGACAAAAACAGCCACGTATCCTTTAGTGGTTTTTATGCCACGGCCCTTGTTGGCTTTAAGGAGTAGATGCCCAGTAAAATCTATTCCGGTGTGTTCAAACGGACGAGAGGGATTGCTCCTCGCTGCAGGTAAGTCACCCATGATTTGGATATGCTTGTTAGGACTTAGCCTTTTACATTTAATGCATAGACGTATTTGCTTTTTTGTTGCTTCATTTCCGCCTACAATCCAGTACTTTTGTCGGATAAATCCCGATGTTAAGCGAGCTCCGCCATGGAAAGTAAGCTTGTGTGCATGTTCTATAAGAAGCTCTGTTAAACGTCCACGTTGTGGAATAATTAAAGGATGTTGCATGTCTGCATGAATATGAGCATGTCTTAACCTTCCCCCAACACGAAGAAGTCCAAAGTTATCTAAAAATGGATTTAGATTTAGTATTCTGCTTTTGTTGTTAAGCTTTCCTTTCTCTCTTAAGCTTTTAATTTCTTCTGCAAACTCTTGCTGCTGTACTTGCTTTATGATATCCATTTTGGCTTTTCTTATTTCTTCTAGCGTAAGATAGAAAGTCTGCGTCTTGTTTTGCTTTCTTGTAAAAAATCTATACACCCATGCTAAAATGTGTACAACTTTGGTAAAAGAACTGTGACTTTTCAATAAGTTCATGATTATATTGTCCTCTTCTGATTGTTTCATGACAGTGTTAACTTGCTTCTGGGGTTTGATTTCCAATGTTGTTGTGTAATTTATTTCTTCACTTGCTTCATCGGCATTAAATGTTTTTAGCCAAGATGGCCCTTGCCACCATAAAGGATGTTGCATTAATTGTGACATCGGTAATCCTCTACTTGCGCAGTCTGCAGGATTTTCGGCAGACTTGACATATCGCCAGCAGGCAGAAGGCATGATTTCTGTTATAAATCGTGTTATGTTAGCAACAAAGATTTGCCAACGTCCTGGATCTCCTTGCAGCCACCCCAGTACTGCTGTGGAGTCAATCCAGCCATAAATATCAATCTTGTAGTCAGTTAAAGAAGTCTTGACCTTAGCCATGAGTTTAGCTAATAAATGAGCACCGCAAAGCTCCAATCGTGGCAAGGATATGTTTTTGTTTGCCGGAATTATTCTTGATTTTCCAGCCACTAATATGATGTTTGTTTGTTCGTTATAAACTTTACAGTAAATAACGCAAGCGTATGCCTTTGTTGACGAGTCGCAGAAACCATGTAATTCGACTCTTTGCTTTGGTTTTGTGCCTAACCATCTTGGTATTTGAACGTGACTTATTTGATCGATGTCCGCCTTAAGTTTTTTCCATTCTTCCAAAATATTTTCAGGTATCTGCTCATCCCACTGAATTTGTGAAGTCCAAATTCGTTGAAATAAAATTTTGAGTTTTGTTGTTGTAGGAGTGAGCCACCCCAAGGGGTCAAAGAACTTGGAAATATCGGACAAAACGGATCGCTTTGTAGCTTTGTTGACTGTGGACTTCATTTTAGGCTCAAATGTAAAATTATCCTTGACAGGATTCCAGCGCAGTCCTAATGTTTTAGTAGACTCTGGCTTTCGAAAGCTTTTGCTTTGTTGTTGGCATGGGACTTCATCATGCAGTAAATGCGGATCATTAGAGGCCCACTTTCTCAGATTGAATCCCCCGCGTTTCAGGAGTTCAATTAAATCTTTTTGAAGTTGGCGTGCCGCTGATATGCTGTGAGTACCATGGAGAAGGTCATCCATGTAAAATGACTCCTCGAGGACTTTAGATGCTTCTTGGTATTCAGAGCGTTCGTCGTTCGCCAGCTGTTTGAGCGTCATCATTGCGAGAAAAGGAGCCGCTTTAGTCCCGTATGTGACCGTGGTCAGCTGATATTCTTGTAGTTTATCTCTGGGACTATCTCTCCAAACGATTTTTTGTAGGCTCTGATCTTTATTATGGACCAAGATCTGGCGGAACATCTTCTCGATATCAGCGGTGAAGGCAAATTGATACTGCCTCCACTTAAGTATCAATGACTGAAGGTCCTGTTGCAGATTTGGGCCCTTGTGCATCAGATCATTTAAACTGTGCCCACTTGATGTTTTTGATGAGGCGTTAAAAACGACTCGGAGTGACGTAGTTGTAGAATCGTCACGTAGTACACAATGATGGGGCAGGAAACACTCGAGCTTCGTGTTACAAATAGCTGGTTTCATATGTCCTAACGCTTGGTACTCGTGTATGAATGATTTATATTCTTTTGCAATGTTTTCATTTTTAATTAGTTTACGTTCTAAGTGACCAAATTGTGCTAGGGCCTTTGATTTCGAGTTGCCCAATTGTTCTTGCAAATTTGTTTTCAGAGGGAGCCTTACTACATATCTTCCATCTAACAATCGGATTGTTGTTGAGCGGTAAAATTGCATACACTCTTGATCATCTGATGAAGGCGAAGTCAACTCTGCAATTTCCTCTGTTTCCCAAAATTTTTGCAACTGGTCAGTATCAAACTGTACGACATTGCATTGTAGTGTGTTAACGTTGCCGCACAGGATCCACCCAAGCCGAGTCTGTTGAGCAATGGGCGTTGTTTGTTCAAGTCTGCAGATTCCTGCCATAATAATGTTTGAATATATGTCCGCGCCAAATAAAATATCTATCGGACGACTGACGTAAAAGTCAGGATCTGCAAGTTCTATGTTCTCTAAGTAAGACCATGTGGGCTTTGCAAAGGTATAAGTTGGCAGATTTTTTGTTAGATTTTTCATGGTGAAAACGTCAGTATTAAAGGAATAAGACTCTCTTCTTGATGAGCAGTTTATGTTAATAACTCCTTTACAGGCATTGTCCCTGGCTCCTATACCGGTTATTACGCCCTTGCAGCGTTGTCGGGGAAGTCCTAATTGTTGCGCCGCATTTTCGGTTATGAGTGAAGTTTGGGAGCCCTGATCAATCAAAGCTCGCATATTGATAAAAGATCCATCATATTTTTGAACCTTAATCACGGCTGTGGACAATAATGTTTCCGGTACATCACGTTGCTGAGCCACGTGAGTCTTAAGTTGCTGATTTTGCTCAGGCAACGCACGGGAAGTTCCAGCTTTAGTTATTGCTTGGCTAGGGAATGTGTTTGCGGCTTGCGAAAACGCCTCGTGTAGTATCGTATTATGACTTCCGTCGCACTCATGACACCGTTTTGTTGAAATGCATTCCTTGCCTTTATGACTAAAAAGACAATTTTCGCATAGCTTGTTATCCACGACAAATTGTTTTTTGTCGATTGGGGACAATCCGATATATTGTTCACAATGGAATAATCCATGTCCATTTTTGCATAATGGGCAAATTCGTTTATA
The DNA here is from genome assembly GCA_950022955.1 of Xestia ashworthii. Taxonomy (NCBI): domain Eukaryota; kingdom Metazoa; phylum Arthropoda; class Insecta; order Lepidoptera; family Noctuidae; genus Xestia; species Xestia ashworthii. The sequence goes on along the minus strand of OX465558.1, from coordinate 21,500,756 downwards.
ATGAAATTTTCCGTTCGATTTCGCAACGTTTTTGTTGCTCGAATAAGATTGTTTCGAATTCCGATTGATATTTTTGTTATTTAGATTATTATCCTTAGATGATTTTGCAGTGTTTGGAGATTTCTGATCTTGTTTACGTCGCGATGACTCCATGCTTCTAAATTTGGCTTCTAGGAAGTTCAAAAACTCTGATAAAATGGGCAGTTCACGAGGTTTCTTAAGAGATGCGACGTATTCGGAGTGTGTGGTAGCATCTAATTTGTTCGACATCAAATAGCAAATTACGGGGTCCCATGTGCTTACGTCTGCTCCCATGTTCTTTATAGCGTTAACACATTCGATGGTTGTATCGTGGATGCGTTTTACATAGTAGACTGAAGGTTGTTGCATGACCGGAAGGTTGGTTAGAGTATTCATGTGTGAGGTGAATATAAGCAGTTTGTTATTGTACCTATGATTAAGGATTTCCCAACATGTTGAAAAGTTCTCAGAGCTAATCAGAAGATGATGTATTAAACCCTCGGCTTCCCCTTTCAGTTTAGCTTTAAGGAACTGCATCTTTTGAGCTTGAGAGAGCGACGGATTATTGTGGATGGCTTCCGTGAACAAGTCTTTAAAGGATACCCAGTGTTGATAATGGCCATTAAACGTAGGCACTTCCATCTTTGGTGTTGACTGTTCGCGGTGCGATACAGACCACAATTTACTATTCAGGGACTTCTTCATATTGTTGTACTTTATTTCATACGAGGTAAACTTTTCCTCATACGAATCATCTTGCCCGTCCAGTTCTCCTTCCAACTCCCAATGAAGCATGTCAATGGCCGACCACCTTGTTTCCAATGTTTTCAACGTATCTTGAAACTCCCATTTCTCGGTTATGGCATCGACGTTGATGTTCGTTACCGTTCGATAGAAAGCTTTAAAGTTGATAGTTTGCTTCTTCAGTAATTCATCTAACTTGCTGTTAGTGCCCTGAGATTTGAATTTCGGCGTTTCAAGAAATGTCGTAGTCTCGCCCTCCTCGAGATTCTTGTTTTTAAGGGTCCCGTCTACGCCGGCCCTGGATGTACCGGCTAACGGAGTGGCGGGGTAAAATAGACGGAGGTCCTGCACTTTTAATAGTTTCACGCGTCGAAAGATAGAAAGTATGAGTTTGTTGATAGCGATTCAATGCAAAATACTCAATCGATTTGTTGCTAAAGGGGTTCAACTGATCGTGATTAGATTGAAACTCCTGCCAGTAGGAATCTAAAGTTTCCAATCTACGTTTGATATATTCAGGAGTTTTGCGTTCCTGACCATCCTTCTTAAAGTTTGATAAAAGTTGGTTCATGGCCACCATGATTTGGTTCTGGTTGGCCAGAAGATCCTCCATTATTTGGCTCATATTGTTAGGTCAAGCAAAAAAGGAAAGATCTTACTTGAATCCTGCTGAATGTTGATTGCGCTCAAGACTGCAGTTTACTCCCTGAGCTGCAACTCCACAGCGGTTGCTGATATGGAACCACTCACACGAAGTGACACAAAGTCCACGGATTGTTCGCGAGAATGATCCGGCTCGAAGGACCATTAAATGTACGGTGATTACCTTACACTTTATTTGTTAATGTTAAAATGTTATGAGTACCGCGCCGCGACCCTAGTCAGGGAATTTGATTAAGTAAAACGACGTTTACTGTTACACGGATTTATTGGTACTAAAGTAATTAACAAATGGAGCGCTATGCAGCGCATCGTGAGTGCAAACGTCAACATTATTACTAAACAATACAAAATGTACGGGTTTGCTCGTACACCCACATATTTTATTTAAACAAAAACAAAAGATTAAATAGTAGTCCTGTGAAATAAAGGTCTAAAAAATTAGCGATGTAAAATCAGCAGTGTGAAAAAAAAAAAACGGCAAAATTTGTTGCTTTTTTGTTGCTATATAGTTGCCAAAAATTTTTTTTTGTTGCTCCAGCCGATCGCAAAAAAATTGCAGTAACGCTAGTTTTTCATTATGATAGCGTGGAAATCACTGGATGTGGAATTATCGATCAAGCGAATAAGGGTTAATTTGTTGCTAATTTGTTGCTAAAAGATGCAAAAGAAAAAAATAAAAAAAATCATAAAAATAATTTTTTGTTAAATATGCCAAAATAAATAAAGTCCACGCCAGCTTAACTCTCAAGTTTTTCGTAGAAAATGCTAAATAAAAATTTGTTGCTGCTCATACTGAAGCTACTCTGAGCACAGAGAGTCAGCAACAAAATAAAAACTGAAAGTCGGATTAGTTCGGAGATCGGTTTACGAAAAAGCCGGCCACGCCAGCTTAACTCTCGAATTTTCTGTGGAAAAACTATATTAAAAATTTGTTGCTAGTTAAATTGCAGCTAATCTGAGTACAAAGAGTCAGCAACAAAATAGAAACCGAAAGTCGGATTAGTTTTCAGATCGGCTTACGAAAAAACCGGATACGCCAGCTTAACTCTCGACTTTTCCGTAGTAAAACTATAGTAAAAATTTGTTGCTGTTCATATTGCAGCTAGTCTGAGTACAAAGAGATAGCAACAAATTAGAAACCGAAAGTCGGATTAGTTTGGAGATCGGTTAAAGAAGAAGCCGGCCACGCCAGCTTAACTCTCGATTTTTCTGTGGATAAAGTATATTAAAAATTTGTTGCTGGTTAAATTGCAGCTAATCTGAGTACAAAGAGTCAGCAACAAAATATAAACTGAAAGTCGGATTAATTTGGAGATCGGTTTACGAAAAAACCGGCTACGCCAGCTTCACTCGCCTTTTCCGTAGTAAAACCATAGTCAAAAATTGTTGCTGCTCGTACTGCAGCTAGTCTGAGTACAAAGAGTCAGCAACAAAATAGAAACCGAAAGTCGTATTAGTTTGGAGATCGATTTTCGAGAAAATCGGCTACGCCAGCTTTACTCTCGACTATTCCGTAGAAAAACTATGATATAAATTTGTTGCTGCTCATGCTGCAGCTAGTCTGAGTACAAAGACTCAGCAACAAAATAGAAACCGAAAGTCGGATTAGTTTGGAGATCAATAATAGGGGCACACTAAGCGGGGCTCCGTCGACTACGCTTTTTAGGGGAATATAAAGTGTTTTAAGGTTAGGTTATATTAATCGGTATTTCTCAGAAATGGTAGAGTATCTTTTCATGAGAGTGGTACCATTGGGCAAGGGGGACCCCTCCTTCCCTCCACACCGCGTGAGTTGACTACCATCGCATGCATTTCACGAAAAATAATGCGTTTTATTGTAAGCAGTATGTTCGTTTGACAATATTTCGAGAGTTTGCAATATCGCTAGAGAGAATACAATATAACGTGTTTGACAATAGGCTTGTTTCCACCATCAATAAATTGTAAATCTATTTAGTCCGTCAGTTAGAGTATTAGAAAATAATGGACACGTATTTTTTGTATTTTTTGTTTTGTAATTATTATCTCCTTTATTCAGTATACATCTTACTTTATACATTTTTAAATATTTATTCAAAAAGATGTAAAAACATTTAAAAATATAAAAAATAGGGATCCGCCGGTGTCGGGAGCAGGGTCCAAGTCACCGGTGGTTAGGGTTGCAGAGACAGGAACCTCCTCACAATGCGAGCCGTATCGAGGAGTACTGCCTTCTGAATCAGGCCCTTGATCCAACCGCCTAAAGTGAGCTTCGACAGATGTTCGTCGAGCGAGGCTCTTGGCTATCAGGCCGTTGGCCGTCACGACAATCGGCACAATGATAACTGAGTTCATATTCCACATGTCGCGAACCTCGTGTGCCAAGTCGAGATACTTAATTTGTTTCTCTTTCTCAGCTTTCACGAGGTTCTCGTCATGAGGGATAGTAACATCGATTATCATTACGCGGCGCGCTGATCGGTCTATCACCACTATGTCAGGCTTATTGGCGACAATAGTCCTGTCAGTAATGATAGACTGATCCCAGTACAGCGTGACATGGTCTTTCACGAGAACTGGGTCGGGCACATACTTGTAGTACGGTACTTCCGATTCCACAAGATTAAATTTCAAGGCAAGCTGCTGGTGAATAATCCTGGCTACTTGATTGTGTCTGTGCAAGTACTCGCCGTTAGCTAGACGAGAACAACCAGAAATAATATGTCTGATGGACTCACCCGGAAGGTGGCATGCCCGACACACGTCAACCGTCCCGTCCTTCATAATATATTTCCGGTAGTTGTTCGTCAACATAACTTCGTCCATAATCGCACAAACAAAACCTTCAGTTTCCCCAAAGAGGTCGCCAAAACGTAGCCAGGACACGGACGCTAGAAAATCTACATCGGGCCCATGAAGAGCCCGGTAGAAGCGCCCGTGAAGCTCCTTGCCCTGCCATTCTTTCTTGCGGTCATCGGTAGTAAGTACCACAGGTTTGCGCCAGTTCTCTTTAGCCATGGACAACGGGGTGAGTCCCTTGTCCACTGCGACCGCATCTCGGTGCATACCCACGTCGGCTTTTAGAAAATATTCTCTGAGGCTGCACACCTCGCGGTTGTGGAGGGTCTTCGCATTTAAAAAGCCTCGACCCCCGCATTTCCGCGGGATGTACAGTCTCATCACTGATGATCGTGGGTGATGCATCCGGTTTTCGGTCAGCAATGTACGAACTCTTCTATCCAAGGCTTCGATTTCGGTCTGAGTCCATTTGAGTATGCCGAAAGAGTACATTAAAACCGGCATGACCCAACCGTTGAAGGCGCGCACCTTGTTCCCACCTGAAAGAAGGCTATTTAATACCTTCTTTAGGCGACCGAAGAAGCGCTCCCTCAACGATTGTTTCATGTCAGTTACGTTAATGCCTAAAGCTTCCGACATACCCAAATACTTATAGCTCTCGGATGAGGAAAGGGATCTTAGGTGTATGGAATCCGAGAGTTGAAGTCCCTCGGATCCCATAATCTTCCCTCGCTTTACATACATGACTGCACATTTGTCCACACCAAATTCCATCCCGATGGCGCTACTAAAAGTTTCGGTTACTTTCAGTAGCTCCATCAGTTGCAATTTGTTGGGGGCAAAGAGTTTCAGATCATCCATGTAAAGCAGGTGAGATATGACCTGACCATCTTTCCTCAACCGGTAGCCTAGTCCTGAATTCTCCAGCAATGTGCTTAGAGGATTCAGGGCTAAACAGAACCAAAGTGGACTCAGACTGTCGCCCTGGAATATTCCCCGTTTAATCCATACAGGTTCATCATTCCCCTGGATCTGCCGACATCCTGGATATCGAAGGACAGTTCTCCATTGCCCCATACATGACTCAAGGAAGGTGCGTAGAGTTGCATCTATCTTGTACAACTCCAGCACCCTCATGAGCCATGAATGTGGCACCGAGTCGTAGGCCTTCTTATAATCTATCCAGCATGTTGACAGATCCTTGCGGGCTCGACGGACCTGTTGGCTAATGGCCATGTCGATGAGGAGTAGCTCCTTAGTACCACGGGACCCATTCCTACATCCATTTTGAGAGGCAGACATAATAGAGTTATTGTCAATGTGTGTATTAATTTTCGTTCTCAAAATGGATGTAAGAAGTTTATAGACCGTGGACAAACACGTGATCGGCCTGTAGTTCTTGGGTTCCGCGGGACTACCTAACTTATGGAGCAGGTGGGTAACACCAGTTGTTAAAAACTGTGGTAAGGACCCAGACTCTAAGGATGACTGGAATTGGGATGCCAGGTAAGTGTGTGAACTACTAAACCACTTGAGCCAGAAGTTATGCAGTCCGTCCGGTCCCGGTGATTTCCAATTCGGCAACGGACGAACTGCTCTGGCTATATCTAGTGGCGTTATTAAAATTGGTTCCATTGTTGGAATAGGTTCACACACTCGCTCGACGTCACGCATCCAGTCAGCCTCAGAATGACAGACGGGCACCGACCAGATGCTGCGCCAGAAGGAACTCGTGGTGGCATCATCCGGGCGGCACACATCCGTCATATTTTGCTGAGGTCGCTCCCAAGCTCTGTATACCCACCTCTCATCGCTCTGGAACATGCGATTCTGCGAGTACCGATCAACCCGCCGCTTATACCGCCGTATACGGCTCGCCCATGCATAAACTTTCTGCTTCAGGAAGTCGATGCGCTCTGTGACACGGGACATGTATTCTTGAGGACTGATTTCAGTCCCCGAGAATGCCCGCCTCACAAAGCGCATCACACGAGGTCGTGTATTGCCCTCCCTGAAGCAGTATAGTTTGCCGATGAGTACCCTGGCCCCGTCAATACGGCGCTCGATCCTGCGCTGCCAGGCTGGTACGGCTGGTTTTGGTCGAGTAGCTATGTCACAATTTGGGAACTTGACATTAGCTAAACGACATGCCGCAACAGCCCCACAGAACAGGATCGAGTGTGTATCAACGAGGTCCTCGCTAATCTCGAATATATTCTTGAGTTGCGAGTCCAGGGCACACACCAGCGCCCTATTTTTTTTATGCATGGGTAACCGTGGTAATCGGGGTATAAGTTCGGCAGAAATTGATCGATACTCACGAAGCGCATCCTCCAGAGCGCTCCTCAATCGGTCGTTGCACTGGCTACTTACCGTAGCAACCCTATCATCTTCCTTCTTTCTTCTTTAATTATTATTATTATTATTATTTTTGTTTTTGTAAATCAACGAATATTGACAAAGATAAAACGCATCAAAACTCGGGAGTGGGGGCTCGTGACGTCAGTAGGTACTCACTAAGAATGATACCGAACAGTGACGTATTGGGAATTTTAAAAGCGTCGTATCTTCGTCAATTTTGGTTTATGTGACAAAAGAAAAAATACGGGTCAAATATTTTTTGATAATCTAAGTGACGGACTAATTAGATTTTTTCAGTTAACAAGCCTATTTTACGGTGACAATATTATACTTATATATAATGATTAATGTTATAAAGTTGAAGAGTTTGTTTGTTTGTTCAACGCGCTAATCTCAGGAACTACTGATTGAAACTGAAAATATCTTTTGGTGTTTGGCTATCCATTTCACGCTACAACCTACAGGAGCGGAGCATAAATGATTTTTTTTGCAAAAACGGGGAATACCTACTTATTTTCCTTTTGTGGGTTTTTTCTCTTTTATATGACGCAGACCAAGTTGCGTGGGTCAGCTAGTGTATTATAACTTAGCTAAATGCTCCTTGAAAACAAGGAAGTCTGCTCCACCGTGCTTTTAGATGTCGCGCAAGCTTTTGCCAAAGTTTGCCATAAGGGTCTAATATTTAAGCTCAGACGCATGCTACCAGAATTTGCAGATATCCTAGAGTCGTATACAACTAACAGAATGTTTAGAATTCGGCAGGAGGACGCATATTCCGAGCTAAAAGCTATAAAAGCTGGTGTACCTCAAGGTAGTGTGCTAGGCCCAATTTTGTACTTGTTATACACATGTGACATCCCAGAACTGGAAAACCGCACCATTGCGACCTTTGCAGATGATACTGCAATTATGGCTACTGGATCAAGCCACAGAGAAGTACTAGAAAAAGTTCAACTAGCTGGGAACAAAGTTTATGACTGGACACAAAAATGGAAGATCAAACTGAAAGAGTCAAAATCAATTCACATTGATTTTATAAACAAACACTTGGACTATCACATCTAAATGGTATGCAAGTACCTTAAGCTAATACTAACTAAAACCCATTCACGTTCCTTCCTCGCCCTTTATGTTCCGGGGCCACGGTATCTCTTTCGAACAGTCCCGCAACCCCGGCAGGCTTCGGCCCTTGCGGGCCCTTTCAATGTGCTGACATCTCTTTGAGGCGCGCGTGGAACACGAGCTCGCCCATAGCTTATGTCAAAGAGAAATGACAGGAACTCGATTAGCGATGATCTATGAGTAAGTATTGGTTACTCGGAAGGAAATCTTGTCTATCATTGATACATAATAAAATAACCCTATACGAGTACAAGCATAATTAATCTGATGCCAATTTGGACGTATGGCACCCAACTTTGGGGCTCTAATAAACAAAGCAACGTCAAAATTATTTTTGACGTTGCTTCAGAATATGCTTGTTTATGGTTATTTTATTATATTTTATAGGGTTAGTATCGTGATTTATTTGGATCCGCGATATAAATCGCATTTTTTTAACGGCATCATTACAGCGCGGGCTGAATCTAAATGAAATAATAAATGACGATTAACACCATTAAAAAACCCGGATGGTCTGGTTTTTGTATCCATTCGTTGCATCACTACTGTCAATAAAGTAAGTGCTACGGACTTGTGTAAAAGTGCAAAAGTGCTTATTAGTCTTTTAGGCTAGATCCTAATTAAGTATTAAGAATTTAGATCTTACTAATAAAGTACAAAAAAAAAATGATAAATTTGCATAAAAGGCTAAGTATCAGGGCAGGAAAAAGAGGACTTTTGTTATGACAGTGACAGTTGACACTGATGACAGCCCGCCGCCCGCGGTGAATGAAAACACCAAGAGTGGAGAACAAGAACAACCGGAAATTATGAATAAATGGGGGTATTAGAAGACATTTTTGAAACGTACCTACAAAAAGCATGTTGAGCATTTAACGTTTTCTCCCACAAAACAGTAAGTATACATTGTCATGAATGCACTTTGTTTACACTACTTTTCACATTAAAAAGACAGACACTTTAAGGTATGTGTTGACGATTTGACAGTGGGGCTTAGTTTCCAAGCTTTTCTAAAAGGTACAGGCCGGTTACAGAAAACCAACTCTGAGATTCAGAAAGCTGTTGAGTGACTCTAACAAAACTAATCCGACTTTCGGTTTTTATTTTGTTGCTGACTCTATGTACTCAGTTTTATCATTAGCTGCAGTTTAACCAGCCATATTTTTTAATATACACACATCAAAAGTGTCTAGGGATCAACATATATTTTTGCAATAACTTTTCTCCTGATTGATATTAATTAAAATTTTCTTTAAGGATTCATCAAATAAAGTGTTTTCGTTTGTCACAGTAACGATAAACCAAGTCACCTTTGCATTAATAAAGAAATTTGCCATTTTCCTAATAAAGGGATTTTTGACATTTGAACCACTAACATTAAAGTTCGAAAAAAAGACTGAAATAACAGTTTTCTCTAAAATTTTATTGGGTAACTTAAACAATTAATAATCCGTGTTTCTACCGCGAACACTAACAACACAAGAACATCGGTTTGGCATACTCAAAATGAGTTCATCCAAATCACGCTGTGGAATGGCCGCCCATGTTCGTTGCAACAACAAAAAAAGGTCTTCTTGCGACTGGATACCCTCCATATTCGGCAGAGCTCTTCTCTGTAGCATATCCCATGCATGCTCAATCGGGTTCAAGTCTGGCGACTGAGCAGGCCAGGGCAGGACATTGATGTTAGCTGCGGCGAGAGTGTCTTACAACTCTTGCGGTGTGCGGTCGTGCATTATCATGCACGACCGCGCACACACACATTAACTGAAATAAGGGACCGATTTGCACTTGTAGAGGAACGATGACGTCTGATACAATCGTCTCAGCATAAATTTGAGCGTTGAGGTTGCCTCTGATCCAAATCAACTCAGTTCTTCCGCCGATCCAAATACCCGCCCGTACCATGATGGTTCCACCACTATAAGGATAAGGATAAAACGAGACTCATCAGAAAAGCACACGAAACGCCATTGTTCTTCTGCCCAATTTCTGTGTTAAAGAGCCCATTGATATCGAATCCTACGATTGTGCATTGCTATAGGTGGTACCCGTAGCGGTCTTCGGGAATGAAGGTTCACTTCATGCAAGCGGTTTCTGACTGTTTGGTCGCTAATTAAGTTCCCTGAAGAGTGATGAAGCCTCACGGCTAACATGATGGCGGTTATTGTTGGAGCTCTTCGAGTTAAGATTTGAATGTATCGGTCTTGTCTCCGTGTGGTGCAGCGATACCGTCCTCCATGGCGCTCAGCCGGTACCAGTGCTTCGGTAACGTGTCCAAAGTCGACTGATAACACTCTGACTTGTATTCAGAGCTAAAGCCACAGTACGTTGCCGGGAACCAGCTTCTATCATTCCCACGGCTCTGAGCATTTCTTCCCTGCTTAAATGACGTCGCCGCTCCATTATAACGTTGGTTTTAATCAGTAGTAGGGAAACAGTAGAACTAATAATGTCTTCAATGCGTTGTATGTTTTTATAGGGAAAATATTGACAACTGATTTTCATCTTTTACTCGAATTTGATTGACAGTTCCTGTTTCAAATTATGAAATGCACCAAAAAGGATCCATATAAATTTATTAAATCATAAATTTATTACAAAGCCACATCTCAATCTCAAGAAATCCGCATAAAAATGCTTGATCCCTAGACACTTTTGATGTGTGTAGTTTCTCCACAGAAAAGTCGAGAGTTAAGCAGGCGTGGCCGGCTTTTTCGTAAACCGATCTCCAAATTTATCCGAATTTCAGTTTCTATTGGTTGCTGCCTCTTTGTTCTCAGATTAGCTGCAGTACGAGCAGCAACAAATTTTTGCTATGGTTTTACTACGGAAAAGTCGAGTGAAGCTGGCGTAGCCGGTTTTTTCGTAAACCGATCTCCAAACTAATCCGACTTTCAGTTTCTATTTTGTTGCTGACTCTTTGTACTCAGACTAGCTGCAGTATGAGCAGCAACAAATTTTTATCATAGTTTTTCTACAGAATAGTCGAGAGTGAAGCTGGCGTAGCCGATTTTTTCGAAAACCGATCTCCAAACTAATCGGACTTTCGGTTTTTATTTTGTTGCTGACTCTTTGTACTCAGACTTGCTGCAGCATGAGCAGCAACAAATTTATATCATAGTTTTTCTCCGGAATAGTCGAGAGTGAAGCTGGCGTAGCCGATTTTTTCGAAAACCGATCTCCAAATTTATCCGAATTTCAGCTTTTATTTTGTTGCTGACTCTTTGTACTTAGACTAGCTGCAATTTAACCAGCAACAAATTTGTAATATAGTTTATCCACAGAAAAGTCGAGAGTTAAGGGGCCGGCGGAGGATGCGTATTTCATACAAACGTAATACCAAAATTATTTGTAAATCAAACATATTCTTAAGGTAGTCTGTATTTATTTCGATTGAATTACAGAATATCTATGTTCCCAAATATGTTTTTTGAGACAATAGTGATGCAAAGACGAGTTAAGAGGAATTTAAATTTTCTATAGAAAACTTATTTTTCTTTATAACTCTTGTAAAAATCAGTGTTCAATCAAAATATATATTTGGGAACCTAGATATTCTGTAATTCAATCGAAATAAATACACACTACCTTAGGAATATGTTTAATTTACAAATTATTTTGGTATTACGTTTGTATGAAATACGCATGCTCCGCAGGCGTCTTAAGCTGGCGTGGCCGGTTTTTTCTTTAACCGATCTCCAAACTAATCCGACTTTCGGTTTCTATTTTGTTGCTGACTCTTTGTACTCAGACTAGCTGCAGCATGAGCAGCAACAAATTTATATCATAGTTTTTCTACGGAATAGTCGAGAGTGAAGCTGGCGTAGCCGATTTTCTCGAAAATCGATCTCCAAACTAATACGACTTTCGGTTTCTATTTTGTTGCTGACTCTTTGTACTCAGACTAGCTGCAGTACGAGCAGCAACAATTTTTTACTATGGTTTTACTACGGAAAAGGCGAGTGAAGCTGGCGTTGCCGGTTTTTTCGTAAACCGATCTCCAAACTAATCCGACTTTCAGTTTATATTTTGTTGCTGACTCTTTGTACTCAGATTAGCTGCAATTTAACCAGCAACAAATTTTTAATATAGTTTATCCACAGAAAAATCGAGAGTTAAGCTGGCGTGGCCGGCTTCTTCTTTAACCGATCTCCAAACTAATCCGACTTTCGGTTTCTAATTTGTTGCTGTCTCTTTGTACTCAGACTAGCTGCAATATGAACAGCAACAAATTTTTACTATAGTTTTACTACGGAAAAGTCGAGAGTTAAGCTGGCGTATCCGGTTTTTTCGTAAGCCGATCTGAAAACTAATCCGACTTTCGGTTTTTATTTTGTTGCTGACTCTTTGTACTCAGATTAGCTGCAATTTAACCAGCAACAAATTTTTAATATAGTTTTTCCACAGAAAATTCGAGAGTTAAGCTGGCGTGGCCGGCTTTTTCGTAAACCGATCTCCGAACTAATCCGACTTTCAGTTTTTATTTTGTTGCTGACTCTCTGTCCTCAGAGTAGCTTCAGTATGAGCAGCAACAAATTTTTATTTAGCATTTTCTACGAAAAACTTGAGAGTTAAGCTGGCGTGTAACACAATATCTTCGTAACTAGAAGGTTGCCAGGTATGGTGTAGAACAAAAAAACGATTGCGATGACGGGGAGAACAAGTGCCTTTCGGCATCTTTAAGAGGTTATTTATACCCTCTATGTATAATAAGTAAGTATGTATTTACAAGCAAAAAGTATCTATAGTATCTCAACTATCTGGTGTCCACGACACAAGCCTTGTTGTGAAGTGTGGCACTAGATGGCGCTGTGTGTAACATACAGCGACAGCGATATTATTTGTTAGGTCTTTGAAGTGTCCCGATTACTTGGAGCTGCCCTGATTTCCCAGACAGTGGACCAATGAAAATAAAATGGGTTAAAAATCATATCTAACTCAATCGTGGACAACAGAAAAACACTTGAAGTGTTGTGTAGGTTTAATAATCCCCAAAAATATTTAAAAAAAAACTGATGGATGTGAACAAATTTCATTAAAAATAAATAAACACAAACCACACACCTGGTGCGGATAAAATCAAATAGGTTTCTTACTGAAATAATCCGTGATTTTCCTACTGATACTCTTATTGTGTTTCGATGCTTGGTCATTCTCGTGTTCCATGGACGGGCTGCCATCATTTATTAGAGAGTTTCTTCTTTGATTACCGAGCAATGTATTTGACGTTGCTGGATTCTGTAGTTCACCACTTTCCATTTTCGTCATAGCGTCAAATAAAGACATATGGGGATTTCTTTGTGTATTTTCTTCTATTCTGTTAGTATCCGTTATTGTCTTTTGCTTAGTTTGCTGGTGGGTTGGTGTCTGGGGCTGTTGGTCGGACATCTCAGATTGTATGGTGACCTCGAGCAAGCTCTGATCTATATCGTCTTGTGAGAACAAGTCTGGGGATTTGCTTGAGAGCTCGGCTTCGATTGCCGATACCGTCGCTGGTATGTTTTCTGTAATACTCTGTAATTGAAAAACGACAGTGTTAAAAACTAATAAAAATAAATTGACAGATCGACCCTTATTTCAAAACTAATTCCCCTGTTACGATTTAATCGTCGATAGCTGCCATAACTTCTTTTAAGTAATACGTTTACAGGATTTCAGGAAAAACAATTCTTTATAATGTAGTTTGAAGGCTTTAAGAGGCCTGCGGAGCATGCGTTTTTCATACAAACGTAATACCAAAATAATTTGTGAATCAAACATATTCTTAAGGTAGTGTGTATTTATTTCGATTGGATTACAGAATATATAGGTTCCCAAACACAGATTTTGAATGAACACTGATTTAAACAAGAGTTATATGAAAAATAAATTTTCTATAGAAATTTTAAATTCCTCATATCTCATCTTTATGTCATTGTCCTTTCAAAATATTTATTTGGGAACCTAGATATTCTCTAATACAATCGAAATATTTGCATACTACCTTCAGAAAATGTTTAACTTTCATATTATTTTGGTATTACGTTTGTATGAAAAACGCATGCTCCGCCGGCCCCTTAAGAGTACAGACCGACCAAAGAAAATAAACGAGGGCCGGACTGTGTGTAGTATGTGGATATAAAGTATGAGATATCGAGTAATAGTGAAGTAATGATGAACAGAACATGCTGCGTGGACCCCAAATAAATAGGCATGATGACAAATTAAAAAAATTTAGTCCGTCAGTTATTAGAAAATATTATTGAGTATTGGAAAATAATGGACACATATTTTTTTTTGTTTTTGTATATCAATGAATATAGACAAAGATAAAACGCATCAACAGTAAGGAGTGGGGTTTCATGGCGTCAGTACGCTCTAAAAATAATACTTAGGCGTGACGTATTGAGAATTTTAAGAGCGTCGTATCTTCGTCAGTTTTGATTTACGTAACAAAAGAAAAAGTACGGGTCAAATATTTCTCGACAATCTAACTGACGCACTAATTAGGTTTTTTTTTTGTAGTAAACCCTAATGGGATACAGGCAGGCAAGAAACTATCCACTTCTAAGCGAATCAATGTCAAAAAGTAAAAATGCGTTTAGTTCAAAACTCAGTCACGCGAACTCCGCTCACTGATGCAGTAAATCAGTGAGCGGAGTATACCAAATGAGTAAGTAAACGGAACGGAGTATAAGCTTCATACAACCGCGCGAATCAGTTGCACCACGTGCGTGACCACTGGCCGTTTGTCGCATACGCGGCGAGAGTGGAAAAGACCTGTTTACGCTGTCACAACCAGTTGTCAATCTCAGGGTTGTCAGGGCAACATACATTGTTTGTTTTGTGACAAGTTAATTTAATGTCAAAACTTGGTATTTTATTAATAATGGTTGTTTATTATACTGTGTGTAAGAAGCTTATACTCTGTTCCGTTTACTTACTCATGTGATCTCACTGGATAAATTAAAAGTAGAATTTGTTTGAAATAATTTACTCAAAAAAAGTTATCTGAGTGTAATACAAAGGATGTAAAAAAAACACTCTTAACGAAGCCGACAGACACTTGTTCTCCCCGTCATTGCGATTTTTTTTTTTCTACACCATACCTGGGAACCTTCTTGTTACGGAGATATTGGGGGTCAAAGTTCAATTTTATTTTTAAATACCGGTTTTAATGTAAGATTTTTACTTTAAACACATCCACAACTCTCTTACTATTCAATCCATCCAATCAGCACATTGTTTTGAGTGCGTTACATTGAGTTCTACCACAGAACATGATTTTTCATCCCCAAAAAAAGTCTCTTCCCAGCAATAATTTTTGCATAAAGTTACTTAGTGTGATGTACAAAATGCTTGGTTAACGGCTTCGTAATGAGATTGTTTACACCCTGTATTAGTTGAAATAGGCTGTACATACATACATCACATTTAGGCAGTACTTACAGTTTCCATTTCGTCATCGCAAGGAGTAGGCGACGGTTCCTTCCCTCCCTTCAAGATTAAAATTTGTTCCAGATACGGGTGTAGTCGCTTGAATACCATGTCCTTGTCTTGAGAGAACCGAACTATGTACTTGTACAGTTGACCTGTAAAGGGAATAAATTGAAACATCTAGTTATAAATTCTTAAAAAAACAATAGTTTTTTTTAATCAGTCGTTTTTGTAAAAAAGGTTCCTATTTTACTCTTTTTAACCGACTTCAAAAAAAGAGGAGGTTCTGTTCAATTCGACTGTTCTTTTTGTTTTTGGTACCACATAACTTTCGACTGGGTGTACCCGATTTTGATGATTCTTTTTTTATTGGAAAGAGTATGCTCCTGAATTTGGGAAAGATCTAATGCTAATCTTCGGAGATATACAATGGAACTCTTCAAAAATAGACGGCAAATCTACCGATTGCCGAAATCGCTCGGATGTTTATTGTTTATACAACATCAGGACGTAATATCACGCCTGTATGCTCTGAGAGGGTACGCAGGTGTACAATACACCCAGATTTCGACAGTTAGGTATGTTAAGTTCCATTTATTGGGGATAAGCGTATTACCATGACATGTTGTATGGTTAACAGTGAAAATAAATTCAACTTTTCGGCCCCATCGGCCATCCGTTCTGCGAGCAATGTGCCCTGCCCACTGCCACTTAAGTTTAGCAATTTTTCGGGCTACGTCGGTAGCCTTGGTTCTCTTGGGTTTTCTGGTGTACCATAAAGTATTTCTAAACAATATATACATACATAACATCACGCCTGTATCCCTGAAGGATAAGCCAGAAACCATTTATACTCACCAACAGTAACATTATACCGCGCCAGCAAGTTGTACATATTCACAATATCATCCCTCAGCTGAATATCTCCGAAGGTGAAGTAAGCCATGGGCCGCTTAGCTTCTGTGCAAGCCATCAGTTGCAGCAAGCTCTTGAGGCGTGGGGTGCCTCCGAAGGCCCCGCAGCCCCAGTTCCCTGTGGCTACTCCTGGGAACTGCAGGCTGTCAGATTGCGGGTCCGTGTCGAATGATACCCCGACCCATGCCTGGGGAGAATGGATTAAGTTTAGACAGGTTGCTGGCTTGTGCAGCCAGTCGATTATGTAAAATTCAAACAACAACTCTCATCTCACATCACTATTCACTCTCACTACGCATAAGGTTCAAAATTACCTTGATTTTGCATTCTGTAAGCAACACCTAGTCACGGGAAGTGACGGGGGAATTACCTTACAGAATGCCACTTTTTACGTCATCTCATACTTTATCTGTCAAAATCTCCCTGACAATTTAGTTCACCTCGCTGACACGCTCGCAAGGGTGGCGCTAGTGTAAATTCAAATTATCAACCTCAGATTCAAAGTTTAGAATGAGGTCTAAAAGACGGTTCATCAAATGATGATGATGAACAGCTGTGTGATTCTGTGATTGTACAGCAGTCCACTGCTGGACACAGAACAAGAAGAACACACGTCTCTAAACTCGATGCTCGGCAACTCTTATCAATTTGCTTCCCAGCCGCACTGCGTAGGTCTATGGCGAGCACAACTGTCATACCATACCTTGTTGAGCTCCCTAGTGATGGCCTCTCTCCTGAACTCGTGCGTGACGCTCGTGTACGGCGAGGCGTCTATGGCGAGCACGACTGTCACACCATACCTTATTGAGCTCCCTAGTGATGGCCTCTCTCCTGAACTCGTGCGTGACGCTCGCGTACAGCGAAGCGTCTATGGCGAGCACGACTGTCACACCATACCTTGTTGAGCTCCCTAGTGATGGCCTCTCTCCTGAAGTCGTGCGTGACGCTCGCGTACAGCGAGGCGTCTATGGCGAGCACGACTGTCACACCATACCTTGTTGAGCTCCCTAGTGATGGCCTCTCTCCTGAACTCGTGCGTGACGCTCGCGTACAGCGAGGCGTCTATGGCGAGCACGACTGTCACACCATACCTTGTTGAGCTCCCTAGTGATGGCCTCTCTCCTGAACTCGTGCGTGACGCTCGCGTACAGCGAGGCGTCTATGGCGAGCACGACTGTCACACCATACCTTGTTGAGCTCCCTAGTGATGGTCTCTCTCCTGAACTCGTGCGTGACGCTCGCGTACAGCGAAGCGTCTATGGCGAGCACGACTGTCACACCATACCTTGTTAAGCTCCCTAGTGATGGCCTCTCTCCTGAACTCGTGCGTGACGCTCGCGTACAGCGAGGCGTCTATGGCGAGCACGACTGTCACACCATACCTTGTTGAGCTCCCTAGTGATGGTCTCTCTCCTGAACTCGTGCGTGACGCTCGCGTACAGCGAGGCGTCTATGGCGAGCACGACTGTCACACCATACCTTGTTGAGCTCCCTAGTGATGGTCTCTCTCCTGAACTCGTGCGTGACGCTCGCGTACAGCGAGGCGTCTATGGCGAGCACGACTGTCACACCATACCTTGTTGAGCTCCCTAGTGATGGCCTCTCTCCTGAACTCGTGCGTGACGGTCGCGTACAGCGAGGCGTCTATGGCGAGCACGACTGTCACACCATACCTTGTTGAGCTCCCTAGTGATGGCCTCTCTCCTGAACTCGTGCGTGACGGTCGCGTACGGCGAGGCGTCTAT
This sequence comes from Xestia ashworthii, assembly GCA_950022955.1. Lineage (NCBI taxonomy): Eukaryota > Metazoa > Arthropoda > Insecta > Lepidoptera > Noctuidae > Xestia > Xestia ashworthii. The sequence goes on along the minus strand of OX465558.1, from coordinate 21,482,988 downwards.
GGCGAGCACGGCGCAGCGCCGGCGGCCGGACGAGTCGCGCGGCGTATTGTCCGGACAGTCGCCCGCGAACAGGAATGTGTGCCCGTAGCCGGTGTACTTGCTGTAGCGTTCACAACCTAAGAGGATAGCTAGTTTTTTAAATCCGTAAGAGTCCGATTCGTTTAATCCGAAGTTGATGTCACATACTTCGCTCACTCTCTAGACCCCGCCATCACCTTGGTGTAACTTCGTAAATAGGATACAGGGAAGACCAAAAGACAAGACATAAAGAAAAGTGTGATAAACGACTCATAATTTCGAAAAAGTTATACGAGATTCCGATTTTGTATAGTTTTCATTGTAAAGAGTTTTTTATCTACGACTAATTGCCATATAATATCAATAATTTTCTCAATAATTTCCAATTCATAATCAATATTTTACTATATGAGTTTAGATAAAATCCATTACAACTTGTTCAAGTCAAGTAGTAGTGAAGTAAGTTGTAATGTTGTAGTTGTGTTGTTGTTGTTTCAAGTAATTACTGTACTGAACTTGCAATACCTACCAATCATCATAAGTGCTTCATTAGGCCTCAGTACTTCAGTGAAGAGCATGGATATCATCAGTTCAGGACATATCACGAACCGAATTTCCTCTTGAACACATCCATGGCCTAGTACTCCACCGCCCAAGTACCTGTGTAAAAAGAAAATAATATACATACTCATCACCTCTTTTTTGGAACTTGGTTAAAAATAGTAATGAATTTGATTTGTTTTTTTTATCATCAATGCTATTTCTATGGATGCAACCTGAAGTAGATATAAGTACGAAATTAGTTTAATCATTAGTTACAACCATCAAAATCTTCGCCGTAGTCGTTTAAAAATCAGAAAGCTACTGGGAACAGATTAAATTAAAAATCAATACACGTTAGATACTTTTCGTCAAAATGTTTGCATAAAATGACTTTAATTTAAGTTGTTCACTTACTTGTTAGCAAAGTCAACTTGTATCAACGAATCAGCATCTTCAATGGTGTTGTATGGCTCGACGTGGAGCGGCAACGAGCCAATCAGACGCTCGCTGCGCGGCCACGAGGGACAGTCGCGAGGCGGCACCGAGCGCCGCACGAATGTCACGGTACCGACCGGCACTGTACTGCAACGATACAGCGCATGTACAACGTAGACACAGCCATGGATACTCTTTACATAAATAAAGTTCAGCCGTGGCATGAAAATGTAACAGAAAGAGCTGCTTTCACATTTATAATAAGCTAATCTACACTAATTTTACCCCTCTTTGGAAATACTGATCGGATTCTGAAAATTCTTCCCCTAAACAGAAGCCACATTATCCTCAACTATCTTATGCTTCATTTAAAACGTTCCCATGGGTTAATTTCCGTACATAACGGCAGCGAATCCACGGACAAAGCTATCTAACATATAAAAATCTCGTGTCACATAGTTTGTTATCGAAGTTCTCCGAAATGGCTTGACCTTGATGAATTTTTTGTCTTATATTTGGTGGGTCAGAGAAAAAGTCGTAGGCTAATTTTATACCTTTAGGTGACAAGGGTGGTTCACGGAAACGAAGTCGCGGGCAACAGTTAGTAATAATAAAAAGAATGTCACCTTTTGTTACAACTCTCCTGAAGTAATGACAGATGCATTTCATTTTCTCCAAGTTTGAGTCTGAATCTGTTGCCTCATAGAATCGGTATCTGTAAAAAGACTAGGTTATCAACATTCTTCTGACCTTATCGCAAGAAAAAAATTGTGTATTCATTATTACATGTACTTTTTTAGAAAATAAATAAAGAAAATATTATGAATTCTTAGCAGACAAAGTAATAACACTTTTGTCTAATGTAAGAAGAAAATAAAAGAAAGCTTACGTATTAAAATTGATGAAAGGATATGACGCATATTCCGAATTTCTCTTGGCAGAATTTCTTCTAGGAAAAGTGCAGAAGAATGCATTGGCGAGTAGACTAGCTATTTGTTGCTGTGATAGAGACACGGAGCGGTTCTTGTGTTGTCTGCAATACAAGGAACTTTTGTTAGGCATTTATCTATATCCAGACAGGATATTAAAAGAACAAAGTCAGCTTTTTCTATAAACAATACATCATCATCAAAAAAAAAATATGCTGTCTTTGGGTACTGCTGATAGAAGTGAAAACTAAGTAATCTATATCTGCTACGGGCTGTGCCCCGCGTACGCCTAAGTGGTACTACGCGCCGTATCGGCTACGAGTGCTACGAAGCGTTAGGTGACGGTCACGCGAGTTCCATGCCTAAAGAAGTTTTCACTTCAAAAAGAAATTAGTGTTTCTTTATTATACAGTGTATCTCTTTAATCATTAATGAACTAGTTAATCTTTACGCTACCTACCATTTGTATCTTATCCAAAAGAATTTACTGTATAAACTTGAACATTGCTGCATAATGTATTCAAAAGTAATTGTTTTATAGATAACCATAATCAATCTTACCTCAGCAATGGAATTGGTGCCTGCACTAATTTAGGCAGAGCTAATGCAAGTTTAGCAATCTCTGGCAGAGTAACATCAAAGAAATATTGTGATTCCTCTTCTTCTAAGTACTGGAAGAATAAAGCATTATTTTTAAACCCAACCAGTGTTTTTCTGCGTTTTTTACGAGTTTGATTTCAGACTTTTTAACAACAATAAAAAGACAAAAGTATATGCATTCTTTTGTTAAATATTTCATTTTAGTTGGGCTGATTTTTGCCACTGTTCTTTATATTAATCTAATTTTGTCACGAATGCATCATGCTTACAAAAAGACCTCACATACCTCATTAAAAAGCTTATGCAGTCCTTTAAATTTCCAAGTATTCTTGAACTTAGTATTGTAACTCAGAATTGCATTGGCGAGATCGGTACTGTTGCGGATTGGCTTTGAAAGAGCAGTCTCTATCATGGTCCAACGTTTCTTGAGGTGGGTTTCACCATTGTTCTGAAATTTAAAAAGAAATAGTTTATAAATATAAATAGTTGCTTGATAAATTAAGTCAATAGATAATTATGTCAAGATTAATAAGTAGATAATTCAGTCAAACAGGTACTATGACAAAGAAAATATTGCCTTTTGAAGCCTTGAGAACCTAGCAGGATTTGTGTTATATATTTCTAGCTATTGATATCACAACATACTGAACATACTATGCATACACAACATATTACTGTCTTTAATAAATCATAAACAAAAACCATTCAGTGCACCATAATGCACAGCACTGACAAAAGATAACAAAAGAGTTGTTTTTATTATTACAACCAGGGAGCTGTTACTCACATCTTCAACAGGATAGAGACTCTGGTCAGAGCAAGGCATCCGCACGTGCTCGGAGTCCCACTTGTCTTGCCCAATCTGCGGCTTTGGAGGCCTATCGTTCGCCACACATCCACTACTCGGCACATGATACAACACAGCATGGTTGTACGAAGGAGAAACAAGCGGGAACTCAGGAGCTCCCCAAGGTGATTGCGACCCGTATAACTCACTCAAAGGCACGCCTCGCCAACTGTTACTACTATCCATGTCCATATTCATTGTGTACGCACGAATTTGGATAAGTTTTGCTGTAAACACAACTTCACAATGTGTTTTTACGGGTGCTATTTGATTAAATTTATTTGGAAACGGATACAATAACTTCATAAACCAGTTAGACGGTCTTTTGATAAATTTCATCTATTTTAAACTCTGCTTATGTCGATTAGCTGTTATAAATATTATCTTCTTGTTTCCCCGGGTTCGAAATCGGGTTTGATGGTTAAGACGTAATCCTCAAACATGTGTCACTGTCAGCCTCTGTCAGCTAGGCACTGTCACTTGTGTCACTGTCTGTCTTGCACCGTCACTTCCTATGTGGTCTGTGGTCAATTCAAACTAGGGATGGCGATGGTGAATAAATAAAAATCGATTAGAAATATTATTTTGAACATTCGTGGCTATCTAGCGTCTAATTTGGTGAAGGAGTTATAGATGACATTATAATAATTTGGAACTGTCAGGATATTTTATTTAATTAGTTTTTTTTTTACACTTTGCCGACCAACGACTTTTGCGCTCTGTGTTGATCAAAATATGATTGATTTGTTTCATGTGCATTTCCAGAATTATAATCATTTTAATAATCATTACAACCCTTTGAATGACTATTTCTTGACTATTTCATGAAAAAGTTCGCGGGCCCTTGCATAGGCACTTCGCGAGAAGTCACTAAAACATAATAACAAAAAAATGCTTCATTATTTTAATAAACCTTATGTTATCCCTGGAACGAAAAGAAGCCTCGAATCAAACCGTCAAAAGTTGACATGTTGACAATGTCAGATGCGCGTCAATCCGTGAATCCGCTACGCTGAAAAAGTGTTTGCTTCTTTTTTGTTAATTTAGTTAAGTTTTATAAAGATTATTCAGTAACTAGAATCATAAGAAATTATATTTACGCAAATCAAACCTAGTTTAAAAAAATCATGAATTTGGAATTACTTGGTAAGTGACTTTCTAGCACTTTCTGTAATTTGTTTTTGTTTACGATATTTAATAAACAATATTGCGTACCCTTTTCAGAATCATTTGGTCAAAACTATCCTGAGGTAAGCATCCATTTATCCCATTTATATTAACCTTAATTTATGGCCAGTAAATTTGAGTTTGTTTAATTAAAATTGCATCTTTTATAGATGCACACAGGTGTTATAATTATGTCACAGAAAAACAATGAATTGAGACTTTATAACTCTAGTGCTATCATTATTAAACTTGTTTGAAGTAACTACCAACAATAAACAAACTAAGTATAGAACAGCCTATCACAAATATTTTCTTCAGGAATTCGATGGCACCTTAGACTCAATATCACTGGCAGCAACATGTGCCTTCAACAGAAGAGGGACTCTCTTAGCAGTGGGCTGCAATGATGGCAGGATATTTATATGGGACTTCCTTACTCGAGGGATAGCTAAGTCAATATCGGCACATGTGTACCCTGTGTGTAGCCTTAGCTGGTCGAGGAATTGTAAAAAGGTATGTTGGTTTTCTATTGCACTTGAGTCTAACAAATATTTTGTTTGCTAGGGTTGTGAGTTCGATTCTGATGTAGTTAATAATTTTTTTATTCAAATATAGGCACTAGGTTGTAAGCATCTATGCATTTAAAAATATTTCAAAACAATTGGTTTAGTGGTTAAAAAATAACAGTGTTAGAGTTGTAACAGATTTGTAACAGCAACATGACTATTACTGGCTTCAACTTCATTTTAAAATAAAAACAGATACTAGCTAATGCCCTCGGCTGCTTCCGCTTGTTGTTTTAAGATAAAAAGTATCCTATTTGTTAATCCAGATTATAAGTTATCAGAGTGCTAAATTTCAAAATGTCCAAATCTGTGTAGTAGTTTGTGCATGAAACAGAAACTAACATAAATCCGAAAGTTTGTGAGATTGCATGGATAGGTGGATACCTATCCATGCAACCTCACAAACTCTCGGATTTATAATAGCATATAAGAAGATTTGGGCCTTTAAAAGCTTACTATTTTGTCTACAGCTCCTTTCAGCATCAACAGACCACAATGTATGCATATGGGACGTTCTTTCCGGGGAATGTGAACAGCGGTACAGGTTCCCCACACCAATACTGAGGGTTCAGTTTGATCCTAGAAATGACAAGAGATTTCTGGTGTGTCCCATGAGACATGCGGCACTGCTGGTTGATACTGATGGAGAACACAAAATTTTACCTATAGATGATGACGTAAGTAGCGACAAGAATTGATATTTGTAGCAGTGCAAGTTTACTGTAACCCCAAAAGTGAAGCAAAGTTGCATCCACACCTAGGTTACTTTTTGTCAAGTAATGTTTGGAAGAGCTAAAAATTTATTTAAAAAACTAAATAAAAATGTAAAAAAAAAGTAACCTAGTGTTATCATGTTGCAAAAAGTTGCTCCATAAAAAGTAAGTTTACTGTTGATGCATCTTTACAATTATTTTTAATCAAAATTTCTTTAGGCTTATAGTAGTTATGTCAAGCAGATTTATTTTGGATTTAAAATATAAATAAAACCTGAAGGAGTCTCTTGGACCGTAATTTCTGGAATCTATAATTTATTTTCATTACATTTCAGGGTGACGTAAATGTAATAGCATCATTTGACAGAAGAGGTGACCATGTCTACACTGGCAACGCCAAAGGAAAGATATTAATTTTAGACACTCAGACCTTAGCAGTGAAAGCTAGCTTTAAAATAGTTGTTGGCACATCAAGTACAACTAGTATCAAAAGTATAGAATTTGCAAGAAGAGGAGAGTAAGTGGATACCATTTTCCATGTACCAAAGCTTTTTAAATAAAACCTACATATCTAGGTAACATTATTACGGTACCATACCTGAAGGGTATTACTAAGCCTCTGCAGTCTGTCCGTGCATCTGTCTGTCAGCGGACTGTATGAGCTGTATCTCATGATCTGTAATAGGTACAGTTGAAATTTTCACGGAATGTGTATTCCTGATGCCCCTATAACAAGCAATTAAAATGCTACAAATAATAAAATAAATTATAAATTTAAGGGTGCTCCCCTACTACAAGTGGTATGCAACCCTTCATGCGCTATTCCGACTCGCACTTGGCCGGTTTTTTTTTTGTTTCTTTGTTAACCTAATTTGTATACTATTGCTGGGCAAAAAGCCAAAGTCCTTATCGAAAATATTTAATATTATTTCAGCTGCTTTCTCGTAAACACATCTGACCGCGTCATACGAGTTTACGCATCGAAAGATGTACTGAAATATGGAATCAATGGTGAGCCTGAACCTATACAGAAACTACAGGACCTTGTCAACAAGTGAGTTACATTACCTACTATCTGCCATTGTTTTAAACTTATTATTGTTTGGAACTTTGGAAAAGACTATTTCGTAAGTACCTGTAACCAGGGGATTTGATACATTGGTGTCGATTCTGTTGTGCACAAACTAAACTTAATTTAGACTATTGCTATCTTTTACTAAAAGGCAGGGCGAGAAAAGGACGGCTATAGCTATGCACTAAGTTAGAAATGTCAAACTAGTTTATGCCTTGCGCTTCACCGTGTTATTAGTCGACATGTTTTTACGTGCACCCTTCATTTGTATGGAAATATTAGTTCGAATTAAATTTGACAGCTCTAAATTACGTCCGTCTCTTTCTCGTTTTATTGGTGAGAAAAAGATGGTAATAGCCTAAATTAAGTTTAGTTTGTGCACAACAGAATCGGCACCATTGGCTGCCCTAGGCCTACGAAAGATTGCCGCCCCCCCTGTGCTGTAAAACATGAAAAATTAAGTAAACTGTAGAAAATAAATGAAAATGGAAAAAAAAATCGATAGTCAGTAAATGATTTAATTATCTCAATCAGTATTTCAGATACTGATTCTTACCATTTCTATTTGTAAGTTTTTGAGTTTTTACACGTAGGCGCGTGGGAAACCACAAAAAAAACGACCAGGTTTTGCCGCCATAGGCCCGGGCCTACTCGGCCGATAGGCGGATTTCCCTATCGGCCGAGCCCTGCCTATAACGATTTACGATTTTTGTAATTTTGTAATCATTTTTCCTAATTTGTCAAAACAAAAACAATTTTAATCAAATTCCAAGTATCGTAAGAAAAGCTCATTGGTAAAACTTGTTCTGATCCTTTTCTTTTTTGTTATAAATTATCAAGAAGCAACTCAACACCATTTATTTTCAAGTTAAAAAGGTTCTAAAATACTCTCGCATTTGCTTCTTAGAACAACATGGAAAAAATGCTGTTTCTCGGGGGACGGTGAATACATCTGCGCGGGATCAGCACGGCAACACGCCCTTTACGTTTGGGAGAAGTCCATCGGAAACCTTGTCAAAATCCTGCACGGAACAAAGGGTGAACTGCTGTTGGACGTCGTTTGGCATCCCATCAGACCGATCATTGCTAGTATTAGTGCAGGTAATTCAACTACGTAGAACGGTTAAACTTGTCTGAAATTATGTACTCACTAGTAACGAAAGGGCGCTGTTACTATTTTACTAACAAGTTACTTACATTAAGTAAAAAATTAAACAAACCCCGACACATAGGGTCATAATTTCAAGGCATTTTTTTTCTTTTTTCTTAACGCGGCTTACGGACGTGTAGTGCGATTTAGTAAAAATCGTCACGTTACGAAATGCCGTTAAAGCTGTGTGTCTGTCTGTGTAATAATAAAATATTCCTCATTCTCTTTCAGTATAGTGTATATTATTATACTAGTCAAGCCCTTTCATTTGCATGTTGAGGGAGTCGTGAAAAAAAATGTAATTCACAATTTCGTGGTGGTCGCCATCTTGGATTTGAAATTTATTATACAATAATGGTATTTTTATATACTTTACGGCTTATCATAATTCGCAGGCGTAGTCTCAATATGGGCACAGAATCAAGTAGAGAACTGGTCAGCGTTTGCTCCAGACTTCAAGGAACTTGATGAGAATGTGGAATATGAAGAACGGGAGAGCGAGTTTGATGTAGAAGACGAAGATCGCTCAATAGACCAGACAGGCGAGGCTCATAATGATGAGGAGGTGGAGGTATGTGCAGGCTAAGATTAGTCATACATAAACAATGGCCGACGACCTTAAGAAGTTGCGGGGGCAGACTGGATGTGTTTGTGACACAGCTGAATAGGGTAGACGACAAAAAGAACTAGACGTAGTCAGATAGTTTTCCAAAAAATATTAGACACATTTTGTCACATAAACAGAAATTGAAGACGATACAATGCGCTGCGTCGAAAATTCGTGTGACGTCACATATTTTACGTCACAAGCCCTCACTATATGTAGATCTTTGATGAGTTTTATCTTCGTCAATTTTTATTTTAATTTGATAAAACAATAAAAAAAAAATATTGAATGCTACTTGCATCCAATATTTTTAGATTTATCTAACTGACGGACTAAACAAAATCATATCAGTCGTGATCCCTATTGCATCCACAAAAAGCCTTCAAGAGTGGTAACTCTGAACACCCTTAACCTTTTGGACGCCATTGTCACATATACGTGACAAGCAAGTGCGTGCCCTGTACGCCAAACGACACAAATGTGTGACAAAATAGTAGATGAAATTGTGGCTTGGCGTGGAGGGCACGCGCGAGCGTTTATGCTGTGGCGGTCAAAAAGTTAAGCTGTTGGAACTGTTACCACCCCGCTGACTCACTAATTGGTTGTTTTTCATGTTATTTGCATTTTCGTTTTGACACCATTTTTAAGAACAAGTCCCCCAAAAAAAACTTGACGCTATCAACATGATAGTTAGAATGTGACTGTTTTAAAAAACCAATTTTTCACATAGAAGAACTAAATTATTTAGATTTAGATATTCCATTTGAAACAGGTGGATGTGACGACTTGCGAACCTGTGGCAGCTTTCTGCAGTTCTGATGAAGAAGGAGAAGACGAACACATGCTGTCCTTCCTGCCTATTGCACCAGAGATTGAGGACCCAGAGGTATGTGGCAAAGGATGAAACTTAAAAAACGTCATTAATTTGTAATCAGTACACTCTTTCTGACTCTAAAGCGCAGGACACCACTAGCTAGCAAGCAAGCGAGCATAAATGTAGTCATAATTGAAAAAATACACATAGTCCAAGAATATTTGTCAAATCAGGGCAAATACCTCGGAATGAGAGATAGTCAGCTATAAAGTTGTGTAAACCTTTATTTTGGCACCCTAAAACTTATCTGAAAACCTACATAACGTAAGGTGTCCGTGACTACAGATATTCCAAGGTCAAATAATCGACTCGTGTCAAAATATTTTTGTGTCAGCAAGTACTTGGAAGTATCCAGTATCCCAGACTCGAAATTCGACTTTATAATCAAAATCTAATTGGTTTTGCAGGATGGTTGGGCTGCCACACAAGAGACGGTAACACCAACAGAAACGCCTGAAAAGCTGGAGCCAGCCGCCAAGAGGCCGAAGAGTAAAACCTACGATATTTCGCTCAAGATAGCGCCCCCTGGTGAGTAATACAAACTTCAGGTAAATTTATTAGGTGCAGTCGATGGAAAAGACGAAATCGATCGACATTGTTTTCAATACCGTAATTATTAAAAGTGAAACTGAAATAACAATGGAAAACCTGTATAGGTATTATTGAATTATTTCGTGCTACTTCAAGAGGCTTTATTCTTTTTTTTAGATCAACCACTATCTTTTGGAGGCAAAAACAAACAAGCAGCAGGAAGTAAAAAAGTCGCCGGGAGACCTCGCAAATAAAGTATTTTGTAGTGAATTGTTGTTTTGTTTTATACCAGAAGCACAGCCAGATGGTAAATAAAAATCCACAATCCCCATTAGCTAGTTTAATGGAGAAGGGAGTAGTGAAATAATACATGTAATATGTAGGAGAAAACATTTATTTTTTCAAAAAAAATGTCGTCGATCTTTTAATAAAATTCGTATTCAGAGTATACTGTAAGTACCTATCGGTCGTATATAAATAAATCTCACTTAAACATAACCAAAATAATAATACATTCGCCTATTCGAGACCAAAAAGACTCAATAATATATAATATTTACTCCCTATGGCTAAACTAAATCTCCTACGCTAACACATAATATCGTACAGGGCATAAATATAATTATCTATCGCGCGGTATGTACAGCGAGTACAGAGTACTGGAGTCACGCGTCGATGTCGTCGTCCTCGTGCTGGCTCGAGAAGTAGCTCACCAGCCCTCCGAACACCGAGCCGGCCACGCCGCCGTCCATCCGGGGGATCGGGCCCTCTGCGTCCGGCCGCGGGCCCAGTTGGCCCATGAGTGTGTCCGGCCGCGGGCCCAGTGGACCCATCAGTGCGTCCGGCCGCGGGCCCATCAGTGCGCTCGCCGAGCGCACGCCCACCACGCCCGGCACCGGGCCGCTCGGCGAAGGCGACTCCGACTTCACCAAGCCCAACACCTCTTGCTTCACTATACCCAGCGGCTCAAGCTGCGCTGGCGACACCAGCCTCTCGGGCCGCACGCCCGGCGGGCCCGCTTCGCGCATGCTTAACGGCAGCGGCCCGCCCGCCAGGGGCCCACCGGGCATGGGGCCGCCCGGCAGCGGACCCGCCGGCGACGTCCGTGTCACCTCCGGGTAGTGCGGTGGCGCGAAAGGCACCGGGCCCGACGGACTGCCGCGCCCGCCCGGCACCGGCCCGTACGCCGGCCGCACCATGGGGCGCATGTGCGGCGGCAAGTATGGCGGCCCGTGCGACGGTGCTCCGTGCGACGGTGCTCCGTGGCCGGGCGGTCCGTGGCCGGGCGGTCCGAGGCCGGGCGGCGCGTGGCCGGGCGGCGCATGACCGGGCGACTCCAGCGAGTGCGGCCGCTCCGCTGATGCGGGGCTACGCGGCCGTGCCTCGGGGGCGTAGGGGTGGTGTAGCTGTGGGGGCCGAGGGCCCGGTGGAACGCCGCGCTCAGCGGGACCGGGGGGCGGCGCGTAGGGGCCGTAGGGTCCGTACTGGGGCGCGTAGGGCCCAAGCGGGTAGCGGGGCCGTCGGTCCTTGTTCTCTGTGTGTTTGATTTTGGGATGTCTGGGCGTCTCATCGCGCGGCGGGGTGGGCGAAGGCTCACGTGCCGGCGAACCTGCTGGTGAATGGTACTCGGGTTCTGTCTTAACCTCTGCCTTGATCCGCACGGGCGGCTCGTGATCCGAAGGCGGCGTGGAGCGCGGGGGGGCCGAGGGAGACGCGGAAGGGGGTTCCATTGTTCTGCCTTGCAATGCTCCAGCGAGGGGTCCGGCCAGGCCGGGAGGCATGCCGCGGAGCATGGCGAGCGGTCCTCCTTGCCCGGGCAGGCCGGAGCTCGGCATACCGTGCGGGCTGGAGCTGGGCGGCGTGGCGCCGGGCGGGCCGGGCGCGTGCGGCCGGTGCAGGCCAAGCGGCCCGTGCCCGGGGTGCGGCCCGCGCGGCGGGGGCCCCAGGCCGGGGGGAGAGGGGCCGTGTCTTGGCGGGCCATGATTGCTGTTGGGCGGGCCGTGTCCCGGGGGCATGGAGCCATGTCCGGGCGGCGGTCCGAGTCCCGCTGGTCCTTGTCCGGGTGGGCCGTGCTGACCGGGCGGACCGTGCTGACCGGGGGGGCCGTGCTGACCGGGCAGGCCGTGCTGACCGGGCGGGCCGTGCTGATTGGGCAGACCGTGCTGACCGGGCGGGCCGTGCTGATTGGGCAGACCGTGCTGACCGGGCGGTCCGTGCTGATTGGGCAGACCGTGCTGACCGGGCGGGCCGTGCTGATTGGGCAGACCATGCTGACCGGGCGGGCCGTGCTGACCAGGCTGGCCGTTGTGCCCGGGCGGCATACCGTGCGCAGGCCCGTGTGGTCGGGCGCCGGGCGGAGCGGGGGACGTAGCCGTGGAGTAGGGTACCCGCGGGGGGTATGCTTGGGGGTGTGAGGGGTGCTGCTGATGCGAGGGGTGCTGGTGCGAGGGGTGTCCGGGCGGCAGGCCGCGCATGTGCTGGTAGTACTGCGGGAACTGGCGCGCGGCGGGGCCCAGCGCGGGGTGCAGCTGGTACATGGACATATTCTGTCGGGGCCCATACTGCGCGCCGCCCGGGTACATCATCGGGCCCCTGGAAATAACGTATTATCAGCACTAAATATAAGATGCAGAAAGGCGAATACTAGACAATCACTAACAAACAAAATAACAACAGCACGCCGCGCCGGTTCCCTAACGATGTTTTACTTTACTATTTGGAGAGAAATGCTGATGGAATAAATTACACAAAATGTGGTTTGAAGCCATAACTTACGATACCTAAATAGTACCGCTTTCCAAGGCACGGCATAATTATATTCACCTGTATTGTTGGTTGATCATGTGCGGCATCCGTGTGATGATGCTGGGTTCCTCGGTGATCGGTTTGAAGGGCTGCGGCGATCCGGCTACTGAAAGCGTACCTGGACATTATGACACGAGTTGTAAGTAAAACCAATTCTGATAAAATCGGAGATACAACTACCACACTGTTGTAACGAAGTCCAGATGAGATAGGCTCCCAATTCTTCTTTCAGTTATCATCCCAGTTAATATTATGAATTGGCTTTAATAAATTATTATTAGCACTATAGAACACCATTATACATTGTGTGTGACCGACGTCAGCGTACAAGGAATCTTCTTAAAAGATTTAAGCGTACACACTGCGGGAATGACATTTTACGTAATAAAGATAGCTAGCAATCCGCCCGCGACTCCGTCCGCAGATTTCATACTTTCCCTGTAATCTTTAACTGAACTCCCCCCCCCCCCCACCTCATAATTCCACCTCGTATACGTAGATAAGTTCGTTCCGTACCTTCTCTGAGCGCAGCGACATGGTCAGGTCGGCCATGTTGCGCTCGTTCCTCAGCCGACAACACGCCACGTAACTCGGCACGCACCTGGAACGTAACACGATAAGATTAGATTTCTTCTAATATAGTGTGATTTATTTTTATTTGTATCAGAGCTCAAACCAGCCTAGTTTTGGGACTCACATGCGTTTCACACTTAAGTAAATTATACATACATAAATATTATTGCACTATTCGAATTCCAATCTTCGGCGCTGGATCGAGCGTTAATTTCACTTGGGTATTAATAGGCATACATCTCCCAATAGTCTATGTATCGGATTTAGTACGGATCTGGCCCCGTATTCACAACGCTTCGAATGAATTTTCGATTCGACAAGTCGTATGTCTATCCTTTTTTGGCATAACGAAAACGAGCGAGATAGACATACGACTTCCCGAATTGAAGCGTTGTGAATACGGGGTCTGATAACGTTAAAAAGCACCATGAACGTAAAAAAACACGTGTCGTGTACTGTGACGTAAATCAAGATGTAGTGAAAGTTACCTGCAACCTCGGTGTAGTAGGGAACCGTGGTTGTTCGTGGTAGTCGTTGGGCATACGCGGTACGGGCCCGAACCCGTGAGGGCCCCGCGGCTGGGGCCCGGCTGGGCCCCCGGGGCCTCCGTACGACATGGGAGGCCCCACAGGGAACTCCATCTTCTCCTTCTTGATTCTCTTAGTTTCTTGCATGGCGAGTCGCGCGAGGCGTTTCTCTTCCCTTTCCTTGGCTTTTTGTTCTTTCATTTTTTCTTTTTCTTCTTTCTTTTGTAATCTTTCGACCTTTTTAGCTTCGCGCTCGGCTCTTTTCGCTTCGCGTTCTTGACGTTTCTTTTCTCTTTCCACCTGTAAAAAGGGCCACCGTTACTATAAAAGATAAGTGTTCTAATGTGGGTATTTTTGCAGTTTGTGCAAAAATAGGGTGCCCTGAGTGAGTCGTCGTTTCGTAGTCTGTTTGAAAACTTACTTGATTAGCTTTTGTTGGAGAGCCGTCCGTTCTGAGATCTGTATAAACATAAATTGAAACTTGTTGAGCTAAAATACTTTTACAATAGAGATTTAATATGTTGCTACTGATGATGATGGTGCATGGGACTGAACTGTGTGTGCTGTTTAAGCAACACCCATTATCACCCATAGCTAGAGAATAATGGTCAACTGTTTTAATGAAAATTAATTTGATAAAAGAAATATCAGCCACTCCTTAGCTTTTGGATTTGGTACTTTCTTTTTGTAGTTGAAATGAATGCGGAAGTATCTTCTTTACCTCAGCAACCAGATAGCCATTATTTTTTTAGCATAAAGATAGTTTGTGAGCTGGAGTGTGGTTTAGGCTACTTTTTATCCCGAAAAAACTTTTGGTGTGGAATCGACCACGGGAGTTTGAACTAGTAGTTAAAAAACTTAAAATGAGATACCTTTGATCTTAACACCGATAAGTTTAGCGAGCGCATCATCACTGGCGGGCTCTTGTGTCCCGGCCGAGCTGCGAGCGCCGCGCCCTCCGCCGCGCGGGCCTCTGCAATCAACACTAAACTTGTGTCGTACATTACGTACTACCTTATTATCTACACTTAACTACCATTCAGAAAAGGCGAATTACAGTAGGGAAACGAAACGCGATCAGTAAAGTAGATCACCCAGCCTCAATAAACCGAAATAACTCATTATTAGTTTAGAGCATAACGTCATAAACCTTTTTATTATTGCACCAAAGTCGTAAGTCAATTCACCAAGAAGTTATTCAACCACAAAATATCTAAAAGTTTTTTTGCCGGCCAACTAAATTAAACGCAATAATTAAATCATTTTTTTTTTTTAATTTAATCTCTCCTTTCCCCTTTAAATCCATCCAAAGGTTGTCTTTAAAAGATCGCTTTTAGCGATAAGACCGCCCATTGTGTCACCCCTTGTATAAAATTTTTGTATTTCTATTTTGGTGTACATAATTATGAGTATTCTATTCTATTAAATAAATATAAACGTTTACATATAACTTATGAATATAAACATTTTTTATTATGCCACTTTTGAAAATAGCACAGTCTGGGTGATCTCCTTTAAACAATTTTAGAAATGCACTGTTTTACACTTTCACGGTTTTTCACTACACTTAAAGTACTTACGGGATAATATTCGTGATTCAATCACGAATATTATCACCGGACTTTAAGTGTAATTTTATAAATGTTTAATCCCATAGCATTGAGGACTCTTTATCACAGTTTAGGTGGTGCTGATCGCGATGAGGAGCTCGTGGCTAAATAATATCAGCCGCTCGGCTCGATCTTTAGGTTAAGCCGTGCTTGCCTAGGTCGGTCTGTGGATGGGTGACCACCCTTACATACCGAGTTTCCTCCGTGCCTCGGAAAGTACGTTAAGCTGTTGGTCCCGGCTGTTATTTGTCCATCTTTGGCAATCGTTACAGGTAGTCAGTGGCCCCAAAAGTCTGACACCAGTCTTACCAAGTGGTATCGTACTTCCCAGTATTAACTGTGTTGTGGAGGTCAGATAGGCAGTCGCTCCATGTTAAATACTGGTATTCAGCTGCATCCGGTTGGACTGGAAGCCGACCCCAACATAGTTGGGAAAAGGTTAGGCAGATGATACGAGGTGGTGCTGATCGCGTTGGTGAAATTGATCTTAAATAGAGCACAAGAAAAAGGTCGGCTCTGTAGTGTCATCTGTGCCACAAATTTTCAGCAACACCAGGTAGCCTGATAGAATAAAATACAAGGTGTAGTCGCTTTGAATCCTGGTCAAATTCAAGGGTGTGCTACAGAGTGGGCGGCGCGGTGCCGGGTCCTCGTAGCGGCGAGCGGCGGCGGCTCGCTCTCGCGTCCGGCCCTGGTTCAATCCATGGTCCGGAACGAGACGGAATGGGAAGCCGTCACCTCCGCGCTGCGAAGCAGTCATGCTAGCGAAGGAGGTGGCGGAACGAGAGAGGGAGAGAGCCTCTCTTCCCGGCCGCCGCGGGAGACGCACCGGGCGTCGGGGGCCACGTGGTGGCTACCGGCCACCGTAGCCGCGGGCCTGTGGACGGTTAGCTATGGGCTAGCTAGTCATAGCCATGGTCCGTCCGTCTAACGACGACAGGCCGTATTGACAGCGAGTTCGTGTTCCACGCGCGCCTCAAAGTGATGTCAGCACATTGAAGGGGCCCGTAAGGGCCGAAGCCTGCCGGGGTTGCGGGCCTATTCGAAAGAGATACCGCGGCCCCGGAACATAAAGGGCGAGGAAGGAACATGGATGGGTTTTAGTCAGTAAAAGTCTGACACTCCCTCCCGCTCCGCCCAGAGTGGGAGAAGTTATTTGATGATTTCCCATCCTAAAAAAAAATAAAAAAATAATAAAGGGTGTGCTACAGACAATGAAACTGGACAACTTTTTCCATGGGACCACCATCGTAATCGATTTGACCGGGCTGCAAAGCGAAAACTTGTATATTATGTGGACATCTGTTAGAGAAACAGTCGCTCGGTTTAGGTCGAAATGTGTTAGACCGACCGAAGACAAGGCATGTCTGGTTGGGGCTTTGTTGTTAGAACAAGTGTGTATACCCTCCGCTCACGTACACTAAGTGACAGTAATTTTTCTACAGCTCAAGTATCATATTTACACCTGGTTAGTAAGCACTCAGCTCGATGGCATGCACACATTTTGAAAGATTGATGAGAGAAATAAGAGTGTATGTTACCTGGTACCGCGGCCGCCCCGACTGCCTCTGCCGCGAGATGGTCGCGCGATCATAGCTGCCGCCGCTTGCGCGTCTGTAGCCAAACGACCTTTTTAACATTTTATTTTTTATACAATCTAATTAAGGCTGATGGTCCGGGGTAGCCCGTGAAATTCATATTTTCTTACGTTTTTTGCAATTTCCAGGGCAGTGCTAAGTTTTATGTTGTTGATTACAGAATTATAATCATCAATACAACTGGACTTTAGACCGTGAAAATTCGTTCATCGACTCTTATGAACTTGGAGGGTTGTATTGATGATTTTGATGATTATAATTCTGTAACTTAATACGTGTTACAGTCGCGACCGATACGTTTATCAACATACAACTTAGCACTGCCCTGCAAATTGCAAAAAACGTAAGAAATTTGAATTTCGCGGGCTACCTTGGAGCATCCCCGATAAGGAGAAAATAATTGAATATGTGTTTATAGCCCGACTTGGACCGCATTGCAGAGTCCACAATCCTATCCGCAACCTATTAATTTTATCAATATAATATGATCGAAATGGCTGCAAAACTAAAAATACATCGCTAGCGAATTATCTTTTCAGTTTGACATTATCTTTCATGGGGAATTTCACATAATACAGTGGCCTCATAATTATATGAATCCTATCTATCCTATTGCAGGCCCACTGAAATAGATCTCTAAATGAAATACGCGGGTCCTTTGTGCTCTCTGTATGTTATTTGCAGTATGTATTTTGTGTATGAATAAATCCTGTTGCTGGAGACTTTGGTATGCGTATGGGTATCCCCAGTTCAATTCTAAGAATTCGTTAAGGACGGGTATTAGAGAGTTGCCTAAGTTATTATGACGTTCAAAACATTCTGATTCACAGCCTAATTTGATTATATAACTTTTGACTCACTAAGATGCGCCTGCAACTCTTCAGTCTTAGCCTTCGTGACATCTTCAGGCAGCTTCTCAAGTGGTACCACAGCTGTCTTCTTGATGAGGTCGCTAAGAGCCTTCCTCTTCTCTTCATTAGCCTGTTCTGTTTCTTCGTCTTCCGGTATCTTACGTTTCTTGCGTTCTTCGTCCGAGTCTGTGGTCGCGTCCGTGTCTACCTTGTACTCATCGGAGCTGTCTGGCATGTGCTTGCCGCTGCCTTTGTGCATTTCCTGTTGGTAATAGTATGTTGTTATATAAGAGAAAATGGGCAACGAGCTATGGGTATCCTGCCTATCTGCCAACGCCTATAGTAAGAGGTAAATATAGGATAGACTTAGACTCTTCAGAGAGATTCTTTTATCAAAATGACTGCTCATTGTTGCGTCTGAAAGATGCTAAATCTCCATTTTGGTCATTGTTGAGTACTTGTGGCAGGTAGAGTTTAATGTTGTCTTGCAATAAGTTAAATACAAAACTTGGAAATGTGAAACTCAAACTTTGTATCTTTTCGCATCACCGGTTAATAATCTAAGCTCAACCAACTGTCAGAACCTAAGAATCTGAATAAATGCTTAAAATTGCGAATTTTGTTGCAAAATTTGACAATTACCACCTAACCAATTGCGAATTACTTTAAGATAACAATTTTAGCCGGGTCGTAGATATTCCACCTGTGCAATAGAAATTGACGTCAGACTCACAGCATGCAAAAGGTAATAAGAGCCAGAACGTCATAGGTTACTAAACTTACATCCTCGGACTCAGTGTTGGGCATCTCGGTGTAGTTGATCTTCTTCTGGCGGGTCCTGTGCTTGGGCGACCAGTCGTTCTCTCCCTCCTCCCCGCTGAGACCTCCGTACGTGACGCGCGCGCGGATGACGTTACCCTCGGCGTCGTACTGCGTCAGTCCGCTGCGCTTGCGACGCTTTTTGGACTTGTCACGACGTTTCTGCTTTGGAGGTCGCGATGATTTTGATTTTGATGACCTAGGGGGAGATTTTCAGAGTTTAGATGTCGCCTAGAGTCATTATAAAATACTTATAGGCTCAGAGATCATATTAGGCAATTTTCTCACCGCCGACGATTAACGAAAAGAAAGAAACGAAAAAAAAAACTAGTGGAGAGCTCTAGCCGGTATTGTGAACAGGTAGCGCACGTGGGACCTTCGAAAATAGTCGAGACGTATTGCTAGTCGTTTCGAAATATATAACGTTATAAATAATGGACTTACTTAGATTTGGAAGACCACTCCTTGGCGCCCGCAGATTCCTCCGAGCTATCCTCTAAGTGGCCTTTCTTCTTTTTCTTCACTTCGGGTGATGATTCAGTCATTTTCGCGCGTTCTCCTTTATGAGCAAAAATAAAAAGTATTTTATTTTTGAACTAGAACAATTTACTGCTCGTAACTTAAATGGTGGGCAGGCCATGATTGCCGGCCACATTTAAGCTGTGTGCAAGGCTGGAGTTCTGATACAGTTAGACGAGGTCGCCGCAGACCAGGGATAAAATGGGAGGTCACCTTGGATGGCTTCCTCGTGAATTGGTGAGAAGCCCACAGCCCCGAGGAAGTGGAAGTGGGACAGGTCAGGCAAAACTATTTTTGTTATTGAGTTTTTGATATTGATTCAGTTTAAAACGATTATTTTAATTTAGAAAACGTTCTACTTTTCTAACCTTTCTTATCAGATCTGCATGTCCGTCGAATAGGCAGCGAGTCTGAAGATCTGGAGTCGTCGGAGCTGCCTCGTTCATTCGACGACGATATGTCCTCCGAAGACGACATCGTTAAAGCACTGGAGAATATATCATTAAGTATCATAGAATACCAGAAAATACTAATTAAATGTGAATAAACATTGGAGAATAAGTATCAGTCACCGTAAATGTGACATGGGTTGCAGTTCGGCTTTGTAGATATTCGTCTACCACATTGAGTGCGTCATGGTGATGCAGTCAGAACGACTGGCATACGAGGTACACCCGCACGGACATGAACGACCAATAGCGATGATGTCCGTCCCGTCGCACAACGCTACAGCTCCCGCACCGATGGGTAATCTCCGCTGACATTGGCCATCGTAGCCAAAAAACTATCAGGACTATATTATTTTCTGCTATAGTCCCGTAGAGTATAACTTGCCTCTCTGTTTAGCGTTTGTGGACTACGAGAAAGCCTTTGATTCGATCGAGACCTGGGCTGTACTGCAGTCTCTCCAACGGTGCCAAATTGACTACCGGTACATCGAGGTGTTGAAGTGTTTGTACAAAAACGCCACCATGTCAGTCCGACTTCAGGACCAAGCCTCGGAACCTATCCTTCTGCAGCGAGGTGTAAGACAGGGAGACGTAATATCTCCGAAACTGTTCACCGCTGCACTGGAGGATGTCTTCAAGGTTCTGGACTGGAGAGGGCTAGGCATCAACGTCAATGGCGAGTACATCACTCACCTTCGGTTTGCCGACGATATTGTGGTCATGGCTGAGACCATGGAGGACCTCAGTACAATGCTCGATGACCTCAGTAGAGCTACCGAAAGAGTGGGTCTAAAAATGAACATGGACAAGACGAAGGTCATGTTGAATGCCCATGTCACACCCATTCCTATCAAGATCGGAGGCTCTACACTCGAAATTGTAGACGATTATGTATACCTAGGACAAACGGTCCAGTTAGGTAGGTCTAATTTCGAGAAAGAGGTCAATCGTCGAATCCGACTCGGCTGGGCAGCGTTCGGGAAACTGCGCGGTATCTTCTCGTCCAACTTACCGCAGTGTCTCAAGACGAAAGTCTATGACCAGTGTGTGTTGCCAGTGATTACATACGGGACCGAAACGTGGTCGCTCACAATGGGCCTGATCAAAAGGCTTAAAGTCACCCAAAGGGCAATGGAAAGGGCTATGCTCGGAGTTTCCTTGCGTGATCGAATCAGAAATGAAGACATCCGCAAGAGAACCAAGGTCACCGACGTAGCCCGAAGAATTGCTAAACTTAAGTGGCAGTGGGCAGGGCACATTGCTCGCAGAACGGATGGCCGCTGGGGCCGAAAAGTTCTGGAGTGGCGACCGCGAACCGGAAGACGATGCGCTGGAAGACCTCCCACTAGGTGGACCGATGACCTGGTGAAGGTTGCGGGAATCCGGTGGATGCGAGTCGCAAGGGACCGGTCAATGTGGCGACACTTGGGGGAGGCCTATGTCCAGCAGTGGACGTCTTTCGGCTGAAATGATGATGATGATGATGATGATAGTCCCGTATGATAAATGTCCCAAAATAAGGAGGATGCTCCAAGGTAGACCGCGAAATGCACTTTTTCAAGGTCACAGAAGTATTCCCATTTCTGTGTTTAAATTTTTATGCTTAAAAATGATATTTTTATTTTTTTTGTACTCACAGTACTGTCCTATTTGACCCAAAGGTTGACTGGTAGAGAATGCCTTGTGGCATTAAGTCCGCCTATGGACCACTCTTGTACATGAAGTTTAAATAAATAAATAAATTCTTCAACCATTATGAACTTGGAACCGTCCAAGTTCATAACGGTTGAGGAATTTATTTATGTATTGATGATATTGATGATTATAATTCTGTACGTGCGTTCAATGCGTGTTACAGTCACGAACGATATTTTAATCAACATACAACCTAGCACTGGGTTGCAAATTGCAAAAATCGTAAGAAAATTTGAATTCGCGGGCTACCTTGGGGCTTCAGCCTTAACCCTTGGATATGGTAAACTGGTAGTGTTTAGATATAATTACGTATTAAGTACGAGTATTTTGTATATCTTTGTAGTGTATCGTAGTATTAAATAAAATTATTCTCAGATTTTCATCATCACCTGAAGGTTGACTGGCAGAAAATGCCTTTGGCATTAAGTCCGCCTCTGTACTTTTGTGGTTAAAGTGTTAAATAAATTACCCAGTATCCTTGAAGTCTTCATCGGTCTCGTCGTCGTCCTCCGAAGGTACTTCCAGTGAGTTCAACTTCCTCGGCTTTCGGCGTTGCTTCTTCTTCTTTCGCTCAAAAGGTTTACCCTGAAAAGATTTATTTTATTATTACTAATGCTGCTACTATGCAGTTTACATATCGAAATCGAAATTGGGGAGCGCAGTTTAATGTTTTTACCAACTAACCCAGCTAATGGAAAATGTTACCCAGTAGCCTTTGTCATGCCTGCAAAGTAATTTAAAGAATGGCATCTCCTCAAAAAACCATCCCGTTTCAGAATTACTGTTGACAAACCTTATGGTAACGAGTTAGAAATTGTAATGATGGTAATCTCTAAGCTAGTAACCAACAATCAGGTGCGCACTGTGATGCGACGCGGTAAATGTTTGTAATAATGAATACTTGCGACGCTGACAGCGCGACCCGCCCACCGACGCGTGTACCCGACTACCCGCGGCGGGGCGCGTGACACTATACTTACTGTCCGTATAAGCCACCTAATTTAAATGCACACTTATTTACTATTACTGTTTGAATCAAACGTATTAAGACGACCGCTGATCCCATCCCACCTACAAACTGTTACGCATTTTATATTTTAACTCTAGTATTCTTCGACAGATCACCTAACCGCGTAGCATAACACCGTAGAAACGGGTTTCTTCGAAGAAATAATAGATAAATCTTTTGTCTACTGTTGTTTTGTCGAATTTATGACAGATGAACAAATGGTTTGTCGATTCTTTCCCGTTTCTACGGTGGTCATACTACGCGGGCTAGTATCTACCAGCATTTGTATGGCATTAGGTAATGTTATAGTTTATATACCTGCTCCATAGCCTCACGTTCCGCCTTCATCTTCTCCTCCTCAGCTGCCTCGATGATGGTTGATATGTCCTTGCCGCGCCCTTGGTTGCCGGCACTTGTAGTTGCTTCTACGTATTCTTCCTACATGAACACAGAGGTCAGTATTATACACAACAGATGGTACTTCTTGTCACGATCATCTACCTTTACTAATTACCTAAATTACTGGAGTTAAGTTGCATCCGGTTAGGCTGGAAGCCGATTGGGGTCGACTGACCGGATGCAACTGAATACCAATATTTTACATGGAGCGACTGCTCTCTTTTGTTAGATTAGGTATTAACAAATGAGAAACTAAACAATACAACGGTGGAGTAGGTTAGGTACGCCATTACTTGATTGGGTGAAGCAAGTTTTTTCCGTAACTGAGTGAACAGTGACATACTTATCGACACGAAATCATAATAAGATCAGAAAGAGCGTTATGTTCACTCAATACTAGCGTATTTTCCCACGCGGTATCGAGTTCCGTCGTCCCAAACGAAACGTACATCTTTATTTTTTTTATTTTCTTTTCTTCGGCTTAAGCCGATTCCGCTTCGATAATTCCTCACTTCAAATAATCGGTTATGTCTAGTATTAACATCCGTTTCAGGGAGCGACCTCTCGCTTGAGTGATTTCTAACCTTGATAGCAGAGCTGATGAGTCGGTCATACTCTTGACTGCGATAGCTGACGGGTAGCTGCTTACGAGCGCGCAGGCGGTACACTGCGCCTTCTTCAGATGTTGAGGACCAGTCACTACTCCCACTTGCTTCTATACAAAACGACAATTATTTTATATTACAGGGTTTTTGCTTCCTCGTCATATATTTTATAGGGACATTATAAAGGATGGGTGAACGCGATATCGACCTGTATCTGTTGTTCTATTGGGGATCCTATTTATAACTGGTATAAAACACGCAAGGGCATTTTAAAAAAGAGTTTTGTTTAAACCTTACCACTAGACTTATCATCTTCTCCATCTCGCTCTGCCTCCTTCTCATCTTCAGATTCCTTC
The DNA here is from genome assembly GCA_950022955.1 of Xestia ashworthii. NCBI lineage: Eukaryota > Metazoa > Arthropoda > Insecta > Lepidoptera > Noctuidae > Xestia > Xestia ashworthii. The sequence goes on along the minus strand of OX465558.1, from coordinate 21,459,121 downwards.
TCGCTCTTAGGTTCTGGTTGTTCCTGCTTCTTGCGTTCTCTCTCCGCTTCTACCGTCACCACCAACTCGTCAAACTTCACTAGTTCAGCCTCTAGTGATGCTATTAACATTTTCTGAAAAAAAAATGTTTATTATTTTAAATTATTATTATTGAAACTCTGTTCTGGTGACGGTTTTGGATTTTATACTGACGGTTTACCTTTTCAAATATTTGCCAAATTTATTTTAATTGAAATAAGTTTATGATGGAAATGTTTATTTATTTTTTATTTATTAAAATAACCAACTTGCAAAATAACAGTTAAAAACCACACATACAAGTTATTGGTCTGAAAACAAATTAACATAAAAAATTGAAATCATAATTATTAAAATAAAAAAGAACAAAAAGTAGACAAAACAAAATGATAAATAAACAAAAAACCTGACAAGAACAAATGAAATTATCAATTAAAAATTATGGTGAGATTATCAATAAACAATAAGCAAAAATATACACAATCATATTAAATCATATTAAATAATCATATAATTAAACATATAAAAAATGAGACATATTTAACAATAGTCAAGAGATTGTACTTGAGGCAGCAATGGTCTCTAGGTAACGAGTAGCAGTGCTCAAGAATCTCAGCTCAGCAGTCGCAAAGATATCTAATGTATCGTCAAATAATAAAATGTTGTTTATAAGGGTGAGGGCTACATACAAAGGACTGGTCTTAAGGGATTTGGAACCAGTGTGAGGCACTGAAAATAGAGGTCGTTGCCGAGGGCGAAGTGTATGGCGGATAGGTAGAGGGATATTAAAGCGAATGTACTGTAAAAGCGAGGAATTGAAGTGGGAGCCACGAATAAGGGGGATGAAATATTTAACCGTAGCAAGATTTCTCCTGACTTCCAAGCTTTGGTAGGTTACCATATCTAACACAAATGGTGTAGGATACAAGTACGGATAATATCCATATAATTTTAAGTAGAGGTAGCGTACAAAAGACTTTTGGACCTTTTCAACGACCAATTTATAGGCTTTTTCGTGTGGGTTCCAGATTACACTATTGGTTTCAAGTATACTGCGAATATATGAGTTGTATAAAAGGGTTATGGCTTGTCTATTATTGAATATTTTAGCCTGACGCAACACAAAACCTAAGTTTTTGCGGGACTTGTTACAGGTCTGAATTATGTGCTGGTTAAAAGTTAGGTGTGGATCAAAGTTAGTACCTAGATCGCGCACGGTAGTAACACGTTTTAAGGGCTCATTGTTCAGAGTGTAGGTGTTGTGTATGGGTTGCGTGGCTTTCGAGAACGTCATGATAGCGCATTTATTGACATTAAGGTTCAGATTGTTTACCGTGCTCCAGGTGTGAATATTGTTGATGTCAAGTTGTAGTATGGCTGTATCACTAGGGTTGACTATTGGAAAAGCTACTTTGACATCATCAGCGTACATTAAAACTGTGGAATGTTTAATATACGTAGGGAGATCATTAACTACTATTAGAAAAAATAGAGGCCCAAGGTTAGTGCCTTGCCCTATGCCAGAGGTGACCGAGTAGCGCTCCGAACTGGCATTTAGATATGTGACGTATTGCTTGCGGTCATGTAGGTAATTCGCAAAGAATTTTAGCAGTGTCACGGAGAAACCTGCCAAGGCTAATTTACTTAACAGAATGTCATTGTCAACTCGGTCAAAAGCCTTCTGGAAATCTAAATAGGCTACATCGATTTGCTTTTTGTAAGTAAGGTTTTCCGCTAATAGCGTCGTGACATTGAGCAAATTAGACGCGGTTGAGCGATTCGGCAGGAATCCATGTTGCTCATCCCCGAACCATCGTTGTAGTTGCTCATATATTTTTTTATAGAGCACCGATTCAAATATTTTACCGAATATGCATAATACTGCTACTGGTCTATAATTCTCTATTACACTTTTTGGACCGCTTTTGTGAACCGGAAGTACCCTCGATGTTTTAGACTCAGTTGGATATACATCCGAAGCAATAGACAGGTTGAAAATAAATGTCAAGGGCAGTTTAAAGATTTCGCAACCATCCTTAACCATGTACTGAGGTATTCCGTCTGGACCCTGAGTTGATTTAGGAGGAAGCCGAGCCATAGCCCCACGTACTTCGGATTCGTGGATGCAATCTATATTTACTACTTGAGATGCGCAGTTAAGAGACGTATTCGCCCTGGCGAGAGCAAGTTCAGGATCCAATGATGGTAAGTTAGGTAAGAAAACGCTACCAAAATATTTTGAAAACGCATCTGCCACTTGCGTAGGTGACATGTCACCAAAGGTGGCCTGCTCATTGTCTTGTCTGTTCACAAAGGTCCAAAAAGTTTTTGGATCACGCTTGATGTTAGATTGGATGCGTTCAGTATACAAAGCAAAATCTGCATCCGTACTTCTCTTTAATAAACGTCTGTAATATGCAAAAAATGCGTAATTTAGTTGGTTTCCATTATTCTGTTTGTATAGTTTGTGGTAATGATTTTTAATGTTATTAAGTTTAATAGAGGCAGGTGTAAACCATTTGGGGTAATGCCGTCGCATTGCTTTAGGCTGTTTTAGGGGGACGGTTTGACAAATAATATTATTGATTAACCCATAAAAGGTATCAACAGCAACGTTAACATCATCACAGGAGTACACTGGCTCCCAGTCTATAGCAGCTAGTTCCGAGTATAATACCAAAAAGTCTGCCTTATAAAAGTTACGCATTAAACCTATACTAGTGGTCGAGTTATTTGAACAGCAGGTGTCGTTGTTTGAAGTAGCATACTTCATTGCATAAGGCGTGTTAATATTAATGGAAATATCTAACGGTTTGTGATGCACTTCAGGCGATACAATGCCGGAACATACTGAAACTGAAACTCCCGCCACACGTGAGTCAACCAATATGAGGTCCAACATTCTGCCAAGATCATTTAAAATTACGTTTTCCTGCAATAAATTACATTCGGAAAGAAACAATTCAAAATCATTATTTATGGTTACACTAGCTGAGCAAAGGTTAAAATCTCCCAATATTATTAGAGGCAGTTTGCTAAACTTACAAATCACTTTTCTTACACAATTAAAAATAGAATAGTATCTAGAATCAGGTACATTAGGCGCTATATAGACAACACAGCACACGAAGCGGAATCGACCTTTGGTAACACTTGCACATATTATTTCGTCGCACTGTTCGGGCTCACAGTCCAAGCGTGTGAGTGAATAAGGCGAGCGCGCGGCAAGCAGCACGCCCCCGCCGCCCCGCCCCACCCGGTCACACCGCAGCACGGCGCGCGGCGTATTCTTGCGGGAACACCTCGGAGTCAAAAACGCTATCATCCAGTCTAGTCTCTGTTAAAGCTAGTAGATTACTTGGGAAAGTGTGTAATAAATTCTTAATTTCCGAACGCCTTGACTTCAATCCCCGGACGTTTTGGTAGAAAATAAGATCCAGCTTTTTAGTTTTTCTCACGAAAAAATGATTTATTCGCATCAGCGGGTTGAGTTTTATTCCTCGCATTCCTGTAGGTGAACCATTCCTGAAGTGATGTATTTATAGGCCAATTGTCGGGTGACAGGTAAAAGTCAAACAGGTGCATCGGGACTCCCAGTACGAATCAGTTATGTCCTGAGTGTTCAGGATCAGGCGTTTTTATGGAGAATGTGTTGTTCGGGTGTTTTCTTTGAAGGTAAGACCTAATGTTCTCCTCAGATACATCTGGTTGAAAATTCCAAGCATGAATGAACTTGACAGGTTCCAGCGTCTTCAAAACTGCATCAGCTGCACCAGTCGCACGAATGACAGACCGACGAGAACGCGGTTGAGTTTTCCCCGTCGTAAATATTCTAGTATTATACGAGCTTACTGACGGCTGCTTGCTGCTAAGCAGTGGCTGCGACACGGTATCGTAGACAGTTGATGAAGATAAGACAGGGTGTGGAATATGCAGAGACGAAGCTATGGCATCCGGGGCGTCCACGAATGAGTGGTGACTATTATTATCAAGCAAATTGGTTGATGTGCTTGATGATTTTTCATTGACAGCTATTTGTTTTTCAATTTTATCAATACGCTGCCTATGGATCATAATTTCACAGCCAAAATCTTTCATTCCCAGATCCAGTATACTCTTTGTATTTTCATCACACTGCAGCTGCAGTGTGGTAAGTGCGCTGGAAGTGACATCAGCGGTCTCCAGCAGCTGGTCTACGTCCGTCCGAAGGATATCATATTTATTGTTAAGAGTGTTTATAGAACATCTTATTTCTTTTATATTTTCAGCCATTTTATTTATAGAGGCTACTTGGGTATGGTACCTAATCTCACTTTCCTCACGGAACGCACGGAGCTCCATCAGGACAGTATCAAGAGTGCCACGAGTCGTGGTTGACCCGCGAGCGTTTGGGTGGCTCATACTGGACTGGGTCGCAGGTAACGCTTTTTTTGCCCTCACTGTCACATTAGCTGAATCGTTATCATCTGTGCACTGGGATAGCATCGGACTCGCTGGTGTGGCAGAATTTATTGCTTTCGGTCTTTTACAGCGACACTCTTGACATTCCCAACCAGATTTTTGTGTAGTGGGCATAGAATTAAAATGATCCTGGGGTACATTAGCACATTCCAAGTCAATGTATTACACGGAGTTCGTATATGACCCAGTATAAACTCTGTTTGTCTAGAATAAGTTTCCTAGAGACAGATGTCAACCTACTTCTGATCTCTTGCATGTGCAGAACATAATGCATTTTGGAATCTAATCACCATCTGCCTAGCCTTTTCCCAACTATGTTGGGGTTGGCCAGTCTCACCGGATGCAGCTGAATACCAATATTTTACATGGAGCAACTGCCTATCTGACCTCCACAACAAAGAGAGTGAGTTAATACTGGGAAATACGATACCACTTGGTAAGACTGGTGTCAGACTTTTTCGGCCACTGACTACCTGTAACGACTGCCAAAGATGGACAAATGACAGCCGGGACCAACAGCTTAACGGGAATCTAATATGGATTTTAATTAATTAGCTCATAGAAACCAACAGTTTATTAATATACTTCCTTCACGATATTAAATAGTTGACAAGAAAAGAAAGTAAGCCGAAACATGTTTGCACACCACGGGCCTAGCAAGGGACTTCAAAGCGTTATACAGGGTGTCCGGTAATTAATAGATAACCTTGAAATGACGTAAAGTAGAACTTATGGCCATTTAGAAAGAAATACGAAAAAAAAATCATATTATAAGTAGTACATAAGATAAGTGTTTGATTTTTTTTTTCCTTATTTTACTTTATTGAAGACTACGACTATTATTAAAATATGTTAGTTTAAACGAGGGACATATTCAAACCCGCAATAGTCCATGCATGCTTACATGATACTAATAAACATATGAACAAAAAGAAAACACTAATAAATAACAGATAGATCCATACCAAAAATTTACCAGTCTCGCAACGTGTGCGTCATGCGCTTATCGCAGAACATGTGTGCGGGTCAATGACTTTTGTAGGTATAATCCATTTTCCCTTCATACTTTAAATCTGGCTTTGGACAGGCAAATATCTAGGTATTACTACTACAAGATACTGACCGAATGTTCGCAGTCGTTGATGGACACCTTGCATAATAATTAACGGTGCCTCGCACACTATCACTAGATAACACTTAAGCACGAACCATAATCCCAATATTCTTCACTGGAATGATGATAAGACGTAATTTTTGGTTATTCAAGGACACGTTTACAGGACACTCTTAATATCGCGAAGTAAGCGGGGTTGTTTGTTTATGCGATACGCGGAAACTCAATATTGGACATGCGGAAGTAGCGGCACTCGCGCATACACTGAGGTGAGCGCGGGGGTGTGCCCTGTCGGTGCATCGGGGACATTACAAAGGAAAGGGGCGGAGTTTGCGCACGGAGCTCAGGACGGGCACGTGTTTTGCCGCGTGACACCTACTTGCGCGCTCAGTGCCCATGAGTAATGTATTTAATTAGACAATTATGCCAAAAATTAGGGTCATAGGTTTTTTACACATTTGGGTTGAGAATCGAACAAACTTAAAACAACAAAAAACGTGTTAGGTTAAACGAGGGACATATTGAGGGAAGGTATTCACCTCAATATGTCCCTCGTTTAACCTAACACGTTTTTTGTTGTTTTAATATTATACACTAATTATTCTGATAGATACATAGTAAATAGTAAGACTAGTTATTGTACTGTTTTTTTAAATTATGCAAGTTCATTTATGTTGAAAAATTGGCATAAAATATATTTTAAACAAAGTTTAAACATCTTGCATAAAAAAAATATGTATGCATACATGAGTGACCAATAATTTTCATGTCGGTTTCAAGTAGATATGATAATGGTACAATTCATAATAGGCTAGTTTCCACCAACAATAAATTGCAAATCTAATTAGTCCGTCAGTTAGAGTATTGGAAAATAATGGACAAGTATTTTTTGTTTTTGTAAATCACTGAGTACTGACAAAGATAAAACGCATCAAAAACAAAATACAGACGAAACTCATACTTAATAAGAGCTAGTCATACATATAATGCAATTGGCCAGGGCGTCGACATCGACATTTTCAGTACTAGCATCTCAAAATTAAAAAGGACTCTATGTAATTTCTTTTTTGATAATGTCAACTAGAATGCAATTCGCGCTTTTTGAAACACTTTTTTTCTTAGTTAGTCTTTACAAACACTGTCTGCCTTCGTAAATATTTTTGTTTTTGTTTATAAGCTCTTTTCTATCTGTGAAAACTTTTAATTGGCCTTACTTTTTTTTAAATCTTAATAGTGTGTAAATTTTTAGCTGTAAGTTTTCCTAAAACTGTAAAATAAAATAAAATAAAATAAAACTCGGGAGTGGGAGCTCGTGACGTCACAACGCACTAAAAACTATAGCACGGCGTGACGTATTGCGAATTTTAAAAGCGTCGTATCTTCGTCAATTTTAGTTTATGTAACAAAAGAAAAAATACGGGTCAAATATTTATTTATAATCTAACTGATGGACTAATTAGATTTTTTTAGGACACAAGCCTATTGTATGTGCCTTAAATAGTGAATTATTGCTATTAATGTAGAAAAGGAGAATAAATTACTAAAGCAAAAAAATGTAATATGGCCCTCCATTCTTATGGCAGGCATTCTCAGGCCCTACATCTGCGGAATATTTTTTTTTTGGTGATACTTTTTTTTCGTATTTTTTTTTCTGAATCCCATAGGTTCTACTACAAGCCATTTCAAGGTTATCCCTGATATTTTACACCCTGTATATAGAACGACTTACAACAGCATTGACATAAACTTTTCCGTAGCACATTTCAATCTAATACAAGTTTCCATCATTGTTGTCACTGATGGATTACCACTACCTAGGCCATTTGCTTATAAAAGTTGAAGCTTTCAATGATCCAAAAGGGTCCAGAATAGTGCAGGACGTTAAAGTGTTACTTACGTGGTTACAAGGCGGACAGAACCAGTCGCCGTCGGGCACGATGAAGAGCAGAGGCTTGAGACAGCTGGCGTGGTACCCCGCGTCGCACGCGTCGCACAGCAGGATCCACTCCGGCTGCTCTCCGCTGCCGCAGCGCTTGCAGAACCCGTTCGCGTCTTCTTTGCCTTCACATACATACACAAACTTATTCCTGTTCCGTCAAGGGGTAGCTGACGTGTATTATAAACACATCCGTATTTATCGCCATTTTATTAAAATATTAAATTAAAAGTAAGAGCTGAGTCTTATGCGTTAAGCAGTAAAAAATCTAGATCTGCTCACTTATATATTTTTTTTTATTCATTCATCAAACAATTTACGTTGTGCTTTCCAACACAATGTAAATTGTGTACAACCAATTACATTTAAAATCATAACAGAAGCAATAATCAAATACAAAGCAAAACAAAAAAAAAACAAACAGTTATTAGAATGTCATGCACAATAACGCTTTGCTTAGCATTTTCACTAATGATGATGATGTGATCTAGCCTTTTTCCACCACAGCAACTGTATTCGATGGCTTTCTAGTGTGATTGTAGAGAGCTTTGGTGTGCTCTCAAGTGGCTAGCATATCCAACTTAGGCCGAAAAACTCCGAGCACAAAGCGGACATGTCAGAACACCATTGACATTATTGTATAGCTGTAAGTGGTCTAGCTATAAGTTCATCACTATTAAGCACTAGTTATCAATGAGGCTGCTAGATAGAGCTGCCATAAAAGTGACTCAATTTTTTATCTTGATTTATGATACCCATCAGTATCACGCCTGTCTAGTTTCTAAATTGTCTGCCTAAATAATGAGATCAGTGATCGGAAATGTAATAATACTAAGACCCATCGGATTCAAAGCTATCCTATATTTCAACCTGGAACTAACCATACACATCATGATCTGCCTAACCATTTCCCAACCACATGTTGGCGTCGGCTTCCAGTCTAAATGGATGTAGCTGAATACCATAAAACAAACCACACACCTTCAATTGAAATCGGTTGGGTGGTTTCGGAATTTAGCGTATACGAACATTGTAACACGTGATTCTTATAAAGGGTGTAAAACACCTCTCACGAAGCCGAAAGGTACTTGTTCTCCTCATCATTGCGATATTTTTTTTGTTCTACACCATACCTGGGAACCTTCTAGTTACGGAAATATGGGGGGTCAAAGTTACAACTTTTTGACAAGTTTTTTTTTTAAATACAAGTTTTTTTTTGTAAGGTTTTAACACATTCACGGCCTCCGTACTATTCAATTACATTGAGTTCTACCACAAAACATGATTTATAACCTCAAAAAAAAGTTGTTTCCCAGCAATAATTTTTGCGTAAAGTTACTATTAGTTTGATGTACAGAATGCTTGGTTAACGGCTTTGTGATGAGGTGGTTTGCACCCTGTATTAAGAAGACAGACATAATAAAGAAACACAAAGTTAGCGAAAAAAACTTACCTTCTTGTAAAGTACGTGCCCTTTTGAGCGGTTCGACGGGTTCACCACTCTCCAAATCAGACTCCGGTGAGAATTCGTGATCGGACTTGTCGAAGACAACTGTCAAATAGTATAATAAACATTAATTTGTGACGTGAAGCCGAATCTCGGGTCATCAATCTATACTAATACTATAAAGCTGAAGAGTTTGTTTGTTTGAACGCGCTAATCTCAGGATCTACTGGTTCGAATTGAAAAAATATTTTTGTGTTGGATAGTCCATTAATCGAGGAAGGTTATTGGCTATGACCAATAGGAGCGGAGCATAAATGAAAAATGTTACAAGAATGGGGATTTTTTTTTCCTTTTGTGAGATTTTTCATTTGCTGCGTGGGTCAGCTAGTCTATTATAATTATTTGTTACTTCACAGCAGGCCAGCAACTTATATGAGACTAGCCGATGCCCGCGGCTTCGCCCGCGTAAAATTAAAACCTTCCTCTTGAATCACTCTATCTATTAAAAAAACCCGCATCAAAATCCGTTGCGTAGTTTTAAAGATCTAAGCATACGTAGGGACAGACAGACGCGGCAGGAAGCATTGCTTTATAATATGTAATTATCATGTTTTTTACTTATCTGGACCCACGATAGGTAAAAGCTAAAGCTAGCTCATCTGCCTAGCCTTTTCCCAACTATGTTGGGGTCGGCTTCCAGTCTAACCGGATGCAGCTGAATACCAGTATTTTACATAGAGCGACTGCCTATCTGACCTAAACAACCCAGTTAGTACTGGGTAAAACGATGCCCCTTAAATAGTAAGACTGGTTGTCAGACATTTTCGGCCACTGACTAACCTATACCAACTGTAAAAGATCTACAAATGACAGCCGGGACCAAATTCTTTTAATATATTTTAGTTTGCTTGATCATTCAAATTGTATAACTTACGTTCAGGTTCCTCATGTTCGTGCAATTCGAACAGAGGCTCGTCCGAATCGGAGTCTGGTTCGGGTCCGGTCGAGTGATCGGAGCGCCACTCTGTCTTCCTCCGACGCTCACCTTCGGAACTACTGGCACCACTGGCGCGCCATTCCTTTTCGTCTTCTTCTTCTTCCTTGTTCTAATGTATCGAAAATAAAAAGAACGTAAGGGCCAGAACACATACACATAATACGTCCAGATGGGATGTCGTCTCGTGGAAATTTGCGACGTCCATCGTAAAAATTCACGACACGGTGTCATGGTACGATACACGGAAAAAACCGGATTTCTTTTCACCATTTTCGCAGGATTGAATAACTTCAAGATCTCCAAATAAAATTAACGCGACGATCGCTTAGTTAAGACGCTATTTGATCGCACTATCCAGGAAATTGAAAAAAAATTGAAAATATCCTTTCCAGCGTTCCAAAACATTCTGAGACAAAATAAGTTAAATTAGTTAAATTACCTTTTTCTTATGTATTTTCTTGAGTTCCCTAAGCGCGACTTCTTCCAAATGCCGCCTATCAGCCTCTTCCTTGATCTTCATCTGAGCAATCCGTCGTGATTGCCGCACGGGCGCTGCGTCAGAATCATCAGACCCACCCTTTTTGCCGCTCTTGTCTTTACTTGATTTACCCTTGTCGTTACTAGTCTTACCCTTGTCAGCACTAGTCTTACCCTTATCTTTAACTTTTATCTTCTTTTTCACTAGTTTCTTTGTAGTTTTTTTACCAGCTGAAAGAAAATGTTCCTTTTACTGTAAATATTTTGATTATTATAAACAGCCTTATTACTACGAAAATAACAACGAAATGTTTCAATACGATTTACGTAAATGTAGGTCATGATTGTACAAGGCGCAAGGTTCTACAATGAAAGATGTTGGTATTATAACAGGCAAATTGAACTTTCAAGAAAATGCTGAATGGTTGTGTCACATGACAAAGTACAACCAAGTTGCTATCTACAGCAGCCAATGGATAGTGTGTTTGCTATCGGTACTTTAATTTCAATATAAAATAATTACAGAATCAATACAACATTACCTATACTATAGAGAGTCTCTTCCTCCGATTCGTCACTTGATTGCTTCTCTAGAAGTTTTGCTTCTACTTTTTTTCTGTAATAAAAACATTGGTTTAATGTCGATGTTGAAATGGCGATTTGAAATAATCTTCTTTAGGACTTCTTTATGGGAAGCTGGTCCCTTGTTCGATTTCATTTAATTTGACAGTCTTCAACAAATCCGAGCTGAACCAATTACTACGCAAGTCGCAGTCCTAACGTAATCGTCGTGTTCGTATGTTGTTATGGTTGACGAACATAGTGAACACGACGATGCCGTTCGCGTGAACGCACTTCGACCGTTTTTTAAGGACGCGCCATCATTCGGCTAGTGCCGATCGGTGAAACTATACCTTCACTAAATTGATATGTTACATTTCATTTTTGTCGTCCATCCCGCGTAGCATAACTGCCGTAGAAACGGGCTTTGTCGACGAAGAATCGACAAAATGGGTCATTTTGTCGATTCTTCGCGGGCAGATCATACACAGAATGCGAAAATCTTAGCCCACACAAACGACTCCACTCCCACCCAGCAAAAAAATATAATTAAAATATGAGCTTTATGCATTGCTCTTTAAATATACTTTACATTGGCAACATAAATTAGCAGACAGCTCGCTGTCAGCGGGCTTACCACTATCAATGACAATGTAAAGTTTCTCTAAAGCAAAATACTTAAAGGCCATATTTGAATTATATTCTTTTTGCTGGGTGGGAGCTGAGTCGTGTAACTGGGCTATGACCTTTAGGCTGCCACGAGACAGACTGCATCGCAGCAACTGCACACAGGCGATTTATTCCACTGCATGCAGTTGTACGTTTGACTTCATTCAGTCATGATATCAACTTCACATGGTCGGAAGCAGTTGTTTGGCAGTCATAGTCGTTGTCTACATCATTATCCAACTAAGCCACTTAATGCCGTCCCGAACAAGTATATATCACGCTACAGCATTACTCATTAGACCTTGTATAATTACATGGAGATATATAAAATAAAATATTTACCGGGTAGATGTGATAATTTTCTTAGGCTTAATTTTGAGGCGTTTGCCACTTGTGATGGGTTCGTCATCTTCACTGTCGCTTTGAGATTCAGATTTATTCTTATCACTCATTGTAGCATCTAATAGAGACCTTTTTAAAGATTTACACTCTTTCTTTCCATTGTCATTAGGAGTATCTTTGTCACTATTCTTATCTACACTGTCATCAATCTTTTTCACTATCTTTTTTCTTTTAAATTTCCCTTTGTGTGCTTTTATTTTCTTCCGTTGCGCTATAGTATTGCTTTCGACATTATTCAAAGTGTCTTTCTTAGTTTCACTGTTTTCTACACTATCTCCTGTTTCATTGGAATGTGTGTTTACGTCACTTTCGGGAGTGGTTTCTAGCCGGAGCTTTTTAGGAGGTAGGGGGTCTTCTACTTTAAGTTCTTTATCAGGACTCTTCTCTTTCTCATTCTCTGTGTTGGCATCATCTTGGTCTACAGAAGATACACTACTCTTTCTCTTCTCTATAATACTTGTTTTACTATCGTGACAATTATCAGTCTCTGAGTTAACTACTTCTGTACTTTTGTTTAGTTTTAAATTCCTGGCTATTTTACTTTTCTTTTTAACTTTACCCCTCCCCTTTTTAGCATTATTCTTTTTAGGACTTTCACTATCTGTAGTACTCTTATCATTACTAGCTTCTCTTTTTAAATCATTTTCAGTGTTTTTTGTGGAATTCGAACCATCCGATTGTTCCAAATCGCGCACGCAATGTTTTTTTGAGTCGGTATTTAAAACATCTGTGCTATCATTTGATTGATTTTTCAAAGATCTCTTAGTCACAGAAGGTAAACTACTTATTAACTTAACATTCTTAACTAAATTATTTTTATTGCTTGAATTAGAAAGTTCACTATGTTCACCATTTAGACACTCTTCATTACCATTTTCTTCTGCAGAATTTTCTTCAGGGCTGTGTGTTTGTTCTATGGTTTCTGGGTTACCTGTATCGTTGTCGTAGCCCCAACCTTCCCCATAAAAGAACATGACAGGTTCACAAATTTCTTCGCCAATGAAACAGGAACTATCGCAATCCGCTCCATTTCCTTCGCCAGTCACATGCATTACCGGTTCTTCTATTGCTTCGCCCACTTCTTCATCCTCATTTTGTTTTTCAGTTGAAGCTTCTTTGTTTTCTAGTGGTGTTACTTTTTCTTCTGTTAGTTCATTTACTTTTGGAGTTACAATCTCTTCTGTTGTTATTTTCTCTTCTGGCGTAACTTTATTTTCTGATACAACTTTTTCTTCTGGCGTTTCTTTATCTTCTGATGGTACTTTTCCTTCTGGCGCTACTTTTTCTTCTGGTTGTATTTTTTCTTCTGTGGTTTCTTTCTCCTCTGACACTAGTTGTTCTTCTGTTGTTACTAGTTCTTTTTCTTCTACTGTCCGTTCTGGTGATTCTTTCTTTTTACTTATTACACTTATTTCCATTTTTTCTTCTGTTTCAACTGTTGCTGGTTCATTCACTGGTTTATCTGTTTCTGTGGCAGGTTCATCATGTTCACTAACATCATCACTCTGTTTTTCTACTTCTGCCTCCCCTTCTTTCTCTTCTGTGTTGTCAGTAGGAGACTCTTCTGGTTTAGATTCCACTTTGTCAGATAATGGATCTTCTTCATCTTTTTGTTCTTCAGCTTCATGCTCTGATTCAGATTCAGGGCTTAAGAACTCTTCTTCGTTTTCTTCTTCCTCACCATCTGATTTATTTGACTGTGAAATGACAAAGTGTTTTTAAGTGAGTTGAGCACATACTGAAAATATGATTGTGTATTTGGATAAAAAAATTAAGGAAGTAAAAACAAATATAATTCAATGTCATGTTTCTATACAAGGATAAAAAATGCAGAATAATTAGCAATGCAGCACAATATGTTACTCCATTACAATATGTATTTCTCAATTTGCATGCATAAAATCATGCATCAGCATAAAATCTTCCTACTTTCTCATAATAAAGTTGGTTCCATGCTTCTACAGTTAACTAGTCAAAAACAAACGCTATTAAAAAAGCATGACCATCATTATGTTTAACAGAAAGGTCATGTTGAAGTGTTTGCAATAAATGTGAATGAAGCAAAAATAGTAAGGATTTAAGAAAGTGGCATTCAGTTGTTTCTGCCTAACCTCATGGGATATAGGCGTGAGATTATGCATAGCATGCATAATGTGTTTGATAAAATTCACCTTATCATTTACCTCCGACTGTGGTGGAACTTCAGCACTGCTCGAGTCCTCGTTGACATTGGAATTAGTTGCAAACAGTGGAGACACATCCTCGCCACTTTTTAACTGTGATATCACTTTCACCAGCTCTTCTCGGGTCCTGAATATAAAAGGACAATACATATTTAATAAGAAGTTATTATAAACTTAGCCTTACTTAGAAATTATTTGCATAAATAGGATGTAATTAATTGCTTTAGCCATAAAAAACAAAGAATTAATAATCTATAGCAAGTAGGAGTGCACACTTCATTCATAAATTCAATATGTAAATAAGTGTAATGTATCCTTAACATAACAACTTAGTACATTGTATGTAAAACTGAGCATTAGGAATTCAGTATTCCATAGAGTTTGACCTAGTAATTTATATCTTCAATTCTCCATATAAAACAAAATTTCATTTTAGTAACTCACCTAGCTACAAGCTGCCAAGTTTCTTCATCCTGGTCTTCTTTATACAAACAGAGGTTGGCCTCATGATCTACTTGCAGCCAGTACACACAACCATTCTTGTCTCTGCCCACAGGATCCAACCTTAACTCCTTACACGTTATTGCATTGACAGCATTCTTGAATTTAGGATGGCAAGTAAATTGGTACTCTAATAACAGCTGGCAAGGAGAAAAAAAATTGTGAAATAAAATATTTCTTAAAAATTAGAGTAATGTTTGAAGACCAAAATAATTGACATAGAAACATGAAGAATCCAAAAATTTTTGGCTATAAGCCATATTTTTTTTAATAAATAAAATTCCAACTACAAAGAGAAAGAATACAGTGCACAGTGATTTGAATACATTTGCTTAGCACATGTGGTACAAAAACATGTTATAATGTGTATGTATTTTTATGTAGTTAACAAGTAAACAGTGACTGAGCCCGTGTTCATAATTACAAGTACAACTCATTTACAGCAACACATACATAAAGTATGAATCATTTGTGAAAGTGTTTGCAATCAATGAGATTAGATGCACATCATCTTGGAAAAAACTGAGTAGGCGTAATTACCTTCAATACTTTCAATTTGACCGTAGTGCTAGCTTTCTTGTAAGAGAACCTCTCGATCTCCCAGGCTTCCTGATGGTGACCTTGTTGATGGCAGAACTTTATCATAAACCTCTCCCATCTGTTGCTCGCCACCGTTTTATGAGCACGGCGTAGAAGTCTCAAGTGTAACTCCTTCAGTGGATCCAACACTAACAACAAAAAACTTATAAGATGTTTGTTTATGATTTGTAATGACGAATCTACAAAGATATCTCACCTTCTTGTGTATTCTCTATAAATTCTTGTAATTTAGATATCGTAGGAACATCCAAGCCGTACAATTTTCCGAATGTTTTTAGAAACGAGTAAATAACAGCGAAATTAGGATCATTCGCACACGAAATTTCTCCATCGGACGCCATCGTCGGAACTTAGCAAGCTTTTTCACTAAACATCACTAATGGTTCTAAATACAGATATATGGTTATTTCACTTAGACCTAAAGGGAAGTTGTAAAACATGTACATGATTCACGAAAATATCTTCATTTTATGTGCACTCAAAGCTTCTTTTCTTATTTTCTATTATAGTAAAATAAAACTCGATGACAGCCATCGCTCCATAAACTACATTTTTTTTTTTACGTAAACATAGAAATAGTGACAGATAAATATAATTTCAAAGACAATAAGAATAATTTCAGAAATCAAATTATTAGGCAAGGTATGCACTATAGGATTTTCCCGCGGAAATGACTTCATGTAGAGTTTGCTGCTGGGGCCGCTGGGGGTGCCAGTGAACTTCCTTTTATTTATGAGTTTGAGTGTAATATAAGGTGCACCAAAGCCTAGGTCACCAATAATATAAAGCAAGCTAGAAAAGTGCTAAGAAGGCATACAGAACATCTCGGAGCACTCGTAAAAAAAACAGTGCTTCATATTTTTGTGTTTATGCGATCTGATATAATCTTTCTAAATAATATCTTGTCCTCGTACAGTAACAGAATAAGGGGGTAGCGCCATGGTAGCCCGCGATATTCTAATTTTCTTGGGATTTTTACAATTTGCAGGTAAGGCTCAAGCTATATTTTAATAAAAACAAAACATGATTCGCGACCGTAGCACGTATGTATTTACAGAATTATAATCATTGAAATAATCAATACAAGCCAATTTCATATAACTTAGCGATTTTTATGAATCATGACAATCAGTCAAGGCACAGCTATTCTACACATTTTGACTGTGTGGAAACCACAGTGGAAACTGCACTTTTGTAGAAAACAACACTTTTTTTATTGCCTATGAAAAACTGGGGGGTTCGGAATGACGTTGGTTTAACGTTCTGAATACGTGGTATTCGTTTGTGCGACGATGTCCCTTCCTACTCTGTATACCAACATGGTAAGACGTGAATGTGTGTGTTTCTATAATGGATGGTTGTTTTTTCTTCATGTATGTTTGTAGCAATCGTAGCAATATTTGTGATTGTGTACTTTACGCTTTTCCCTAAAGTAGTGATGTCCTCCCAGATTGTACAAATATCGTACAATCTGGGAGGACATCACTACTTTTGTCAAACACTTCCACAAGCTCATTGACAATCACTGGTGTTTTTTAACCTGTGGTTACGAAACAACGAAACCCCATTGAGTGAAACGAGTGTTTGGTTTCGTTTACTTTTGAGATTTGTGTGATTGCTTTGTTTCGTAGTAAGATAATTAACTTGTAATTACAGCCAAGATGTCTTCAGTATGTTGTGGAACAAAAAAACAGAAATTGAACAACTCGTACAGTAACAGTATAGATCGACCTTTGAATGGTTACCAAGAGTCTGTAGCTATTCCTGATATGTGTTACTTTTGTTTCGATGTTTTGTATTGTCAGCTGCACAGTATGGACCCTCCTCAGACGCCAAACTTTACTAATGATGCCTAGTAAGTGGTTCACTCTCGTAAGTACAATTACAGCCTACCATTATGTTTGTCTTTCCTGTTGGAATGCTTTGTTGAGCTACCTCCACATCTTTTGTTCCAATTGAGGTCAGTCTAATGAATTAAACCTTTTATGTTTTTCGTGTGAAACCTTTCAGGAATCCACAAATAATTGCACATTACCACTTTCACTCAATTTACATATTGTGTGAATGCAAACATAGATGATTTATGTTTGCTCATTTATATGACACCCACACAAAGGCAATTTTGTTTTTTATTCGCGGTTAATACACCTCCACTCCCATCACCTTCCGAAAATGTGCATGCTAATACATTCTTTATGTAAAAGCACATAAAGTTTATATTGGTGTACACAGTTTTGCTATAGTGTTGCTGTGTTAACCACTATTACAGAATGTGTAATGTGCTATAAAGCTAGACTTTACCTGATGTTTGAACTTCTTTATTGAAGGATTCAGTTTATTTCAAATTCTAATTCTGATTCAGTTTTTCTCGAGATGAAGTAATTTATTTTTATTTTCACAGTCCTTTATTTGTGACATGGAAGATTGGCAAGGAGCATCGACTCCGAGGATGCATCGGGACGTTCAATGCGATGCATTTACATTCTGGTATGTTATCTAACAATGGTTAACACACTGCAGAAATTTGTATTTCATTTATGATAATATCATACAAGTGCTCAAATAATAGCAGTGACCTTGCTGACTTATTAGTGAGCATGTGCAATAACAATAATACATTACTTGCTGCCTCTGCCTCATAATCATTCTCAATACTCTGTTTATTTGAAGCAGATAACGTTTCTCTTTCAATACCTATTGTACAATACTCAAATCATTATAAAGTAATTAAGAAGCGAACATTGTATTCAAACTTGGTATCTTCTACAAGACTAGAGATATAAAAAATAATATTTTAAGAGCATCAAATTTTAATTTTATTGCACTTATGCCGATTTATTTGGGGTCTATGCAGCATGTGATTTTCGATAATTCTCTATTACTTGTCATCAATTGAAAAACAATATTTGAAGACTTGAATGGTGTAGTGGTAGTGAGGCTGCCTTACCTTCTTAGGGTCCTGGGTTCAAATCCCGGTAGGAGCAAATGTTTGTATGATCAGCAATGAACATTTGTTTCTAAGTTTATGTGTATAATAAGTATGTATTTACAAACAAAAAAGCATAATACATAGTATATCAACTATCTGGTGTCCAAGACACAAGCCTTGCTTAGTGTGGCACTAGGTGGCGCTGTGTGTTAATGTCCAACAATATTTATTTACTTATTATACTCTTTCCAACCTTTCTATAGCCTTTCCATCCTCCTATTTCCATAACTTAGTATTATTGGTTGCTGTAACAAATGAAACAAAGATAAAGACTGCAACAAGCTTGTTTTACAGTCCCCAGGCATTTTTCGATCCCTTGTTAATTAACTATGTCCCTGTTGCATCTCATTGCTTGTTTGATGAACTGTGGGAAACTGATATTAATTTGAACAACACTACTTGATCAAACAAACAATGGTTTAAGACAAAGGGGGTTTTGATCTTTTCTTTTGTCTGCAAACTGAAAGAAGTGTCTAGATGAAATATTGAAAAACTTATGCTGCAAGTGTATGTTTTTTAGTTCAGTTGTTATGATTTTTTTAGCTTTTTCTCACAGTTATATGGCTTGAGGGTTCTCAGTTTAACAGAATGGTTAATATTTATTTCATCATTGTTTTATATAATTGAAATTGTCATTAGTCCTTTGTTTTTCTTCACATTAGTGACCATAGACCTAAATTCAAGGGAAACATTCTCCTTAATCCTACAAATAAAGAGAAAACCAAGCAAAATATTAATCTACATCTTTATTAGTTGTCCTTTCCTCTTTAATTATTTTTTTCAAATCACCAGACACCATAAAACATAACCTTCATATGTTGATATAGTGATAAAGATCCTGCTCTTATCCCAATTTATTTGGGGTACCTTTTTAACCATCACCTCAGCAATTACCTTAGTGTAATTCATATTTCACACAATATTCTAAAGCTGCTTCTATAGCTACCCACATTCCTACTACTCAAATCTATCTTTATTAGAATAGTCTAGATTCTATTTATTAAATAATTTATTAAAAATGAGCAACAGCAGTGTTTGTTTAAATGTGCTTATGTCTGGAATGACCAGTGGCATTTGAAAAAATATTCCAGCATTAGATAGCCCAATTTGGAAGGTTATAGGTTAGAAGCCAAGCGGAGTTTGACAACGCGGGGCACAGCCAGTAAATAATATACATGCAGTAAACAGGAATTCTCAAGCTTCAACAATTCTCTCCCTCAGGTCTTCGCGAGTACGCGATAACCAGCGCCTTGAAAGACTCCCGGTTCGCACCAATCACTCGCGAGGAGGTGCCGCGGCTGACGGTGTCCGTGTCCATCCTGCAGCACTTCGAGGAAGCTGAGCATTACCTGGACTGGAAGCTGGGCAAGCATGGCATCCGCATCGAGTTCCTCAGTGAACGAGGCAACAAGCGCACCGCTACATACTTACCTCAAGTTGCTGCTGAGCAAGGTAATCAATTAGAATGGGTAACAGATGTTATTCAACATTGAAAGCCTTATTCAATAATTCTTACACAAGACAGTCCCCAAAAACGCCCACTACTGACCACTTTGTAGTGTTTTAACTTGGGTAAAGAGAAGGCTGAACAAACACAGTGTGAGGTTCTCGAATCGTCTTGAGGATATTCTAAATCATAGGACAAACATCCTTATGTTTGTCCTATGAGTTAGAATATCCGTAATAAAGGGTGTAAAAACCTCTTAACAAAGCCGAAAGGTAGGTACTTGTTCTCCCCGTCATTGCGATCTTTTTTTTTTGTTCCGGAGATATTAGGGGTCAAAGTTCCAACTTTTTGACAACGATTTTTTTTAAACACAAGTTTTTAATGTAAGATTTTTACTTTAAACACCTCCACGACCCCGTACTATTCAATCCATCCATCAGCACAATGATGTGAGTGCGTAACATTGAGTTTTACGACAAAACATGATTTTTCACCCCATATAAAAAAAAGTCGTTTCCCAGCAATAATTTTTGCATAAAGTTACTTAGTTTGATGTACAGAATGCTTGGATGACGGCTTCGTGATAAGGTGGTTTACACCCTGTATAGTAGTATTGTATTTTCAAAATCGTAATTTTGTGTCGAGATTTTTCGGGCGCCTTATTTGATTTTCCGTCGCTCACTACAACATGGCTAATTGCAGGCGCGAATAATTTCAATACGCTTGAATTATATTACTTCTGACTTCTAATTCATTACACTTTGTATGTCAGAGTATAATACGGAATATGATGACGAACGCCCATGTATCCAGATCGTACCACATACCTAACTTACCCCCTTGTGAAGGAAAAAATGAAAAAGGGCAGGTTGTCCTTTATATCCTATAGCTGCTGATAGTGTAAATTTTCTGTTAAAAGCGGCCTGAATGCTAGTAAGCTGCACTGCTGCTCGAAGCAGCCAGTGTTTCAATTGTTTCTAACTGCATCACTGCTGATACACTCCAGATTACAGCACCTTGAATGAAATGTCCCATGCCTAACAACAAAGTGAAATTACAATCACGGTTGGTATGTATTTAGTTATCGGTGCATGTACCAATACACTGTTTTTTGTACACTTGGCAAGGATTAGGAAAAATTTTAATGCATTTTTGACTGCCAGTAAACATGGTCTTGTTGTACAAACATGAGACAACCCAGAAAAATAGTGTATAAGTACATACTTAGAATCACCAGTTACAAACCAAATGCTCATACACTAACATGGGATGATTTCAGGTTGGGACCAAATTCAAACAATAGACTCTCTTCTGAGAAAGGGCGGGTATAAGGCGGTCATCACGGGAGAACTCAGACGCAGCATCAAGCTAACGCGCTACCAGTCAGAGGAAATCTCCGCCACGTACAACGATTACATCAATCAACGCTGCTAGCAGATGGCATGCACGCCCGCTCACGACGCCCAACTTAATAACAATCCAAGACTTGTGTATCACAATAAATCATACACGCATTATAATAATCTAAAATACCTTAGTTGGAGTGGACAGAGTGGTAACGAATATTGTGCTAGTAATAATGTATATTATAAGTGTACGTCTAGTGTCCAGAATCAGTCTTCAAGATGGCAATGTGAAACTGATGCTCGTTCGAACATTGAAACTACGATCACCCGTCACAATTATGCTCAAAGTGAATTGACGAGACAGCGCCGCGAACGATCCTGCTTGATTCAAATCATTTAACGTTAAGATATAACACTGCCAACAACATTCCTGAGAGGAAAACATCAAAAGTGCCATCTTAATTACAGTAAAGCTTATGATTAATATTAATATCGATATCGCTGTATACTATTCAGTAATAGAGTTACACATTTGTATACATAATTATTTGCAACTAAAAAATTGAGCTAATTTAACAATTAAGAGTGTACTTTTCATTTTGAATCGGCAACACACTTTGATCAAAATTTTGACTAAGGGCAGTTTTTATTTTGCTGATTCATTGTTATATGAATATGATACCGTGGGTCTAAAAAAAAAAAAAAGCAACATTGGTTAGTGAATTTATTATGTGTAATTTGACTCATGGTTGGCTAGTTAAGGATTGCCCATGCTTCCATACTTTATGAATCTTGAATCTTAGCACTTCGTGATATGGTTACAATTTCATATTACCTTGATTATAATTTACCTTGTAATGGTATTGTCAGTCAGGGCCAAGTTGTCGCATGACTTGTGTTCCTCAGCCTTACCCTAGATTCAATCTACAAATGAATCATTATGTATTCAAAGAGGACGATTTGAAACCAATCTATCAAGCCCTAGGTTTCTAGGTACTTTAACAGCATTATAATAGATGTTTGATAATTTACGCGTACATTCGTACGAACGGTAAAGATTATCATAGTCTTGCATAGGTATATTGAATGCGATGCAAACAGTGCAAGTATTATGCCTTTTTTTTAAGAATGGGAAATCATCAAACAACTTCTCCCACTCTGGGCTGAGTGGGAGGGAGTGTCAGACTTTTACTGACTAAAACCCATCCATGTTCCTTCTTCGCCCTTTATTTTCCGGGCCGCGGTATCTCTTTCGAACAGTCCCGCAGCCCTAAGTATTATGCCTGATTAAAACCTTTGCACTCGTCCTAATCTTGTTAGGTTACGAGCAATGTTATTATACAAAATGAAGCAGACGTGTGTGCAGTATAGTCATGTATGTATTTACAATGCTATCAGATTTTAAACGTTGTAACTACGAACATAACATATCCTTTGCACAATATCATTGGTTAAAGGAGCCTTCCTTTTGAAAATGCAAAACCACGAAAAATAAAAGAATGGGAAATTGTAACACATATATTTCGAAATGTAACCAGGATCTCAATGTAATATCTTGACAACAAAAAACGAAGATTTTTATTACATAAACAAAAGTACTTACATGTGAAAACGCGCTACGCTTAGGTGAGCACTCCCCTTTATGTATCATGTAAGTAATACTATGTAGATCGAAACAGTATAATGTTCTCGAAAAAAAATATCAAAATATTTTAAAGAAAAATTCTAAAAAAAATCATAAATAATTAAAGTGAACAAAAAAAGTTATTGAAGTTATTACTTTAAGAATTCATTTGTTGTAGAATGTAAGTGTATTACTTATATTATTATTTTTTTAAACTGGCAAAATTGTTATGAGGTTCAAAGTTGTTGAATCGGTGAAAAGATTGTTGATGGGGCATGGGGGAATGGCTCATTTCGTTATCTTGGTAATTCTTTGTGCATCTTAGGACGGGTAACATTTTACGGGTTAACCTTTATGATGATATGGATTAACCATTTAAATATTGCTGACCAACCAGAATGAGAGAGACAAAGCACCGTATGTGGGCTAACTCTGTCAATTTAATTTGCATATTTTTATGTACTACAATGAATGTGCGTGAACCGGTTATTATAGGTTGATTAACCCTATACGGGTTAACCTTTACTCTAGGGTTTTTCACGTAACCTAAAAAATAACCTGATTAAAACCCCTATACAGGTAACTGTTGTGTAAATCAAAATTGTAGTAAGTAATAATATTTCGTTACTAAACTACATTACCAAGCTAACGAAACACCATCCTGTTTGTTGGACGTGTAATATCATGAATTATGTAAATATAAACAAGTTGTACATACTTCAAGTTTATATCGTTTCGTTTGACATGGTGGTATGTTGTGGCAGTATGTTCCACGAGAGAAAGAGAGAGTTGTATCGCTTGTCTGCTTACTCATAATTGTATTTTATGGATTCTATGAGAGTATGTGACAAACAAACAAACTATAAACATAATTTAGGTGCTGAAACACATAGATCTTTTGGCGCTAGAATGTTAGCGGCATAAGTGCCGATTTTGGCCATGTCATGTCAAAAGATCGTTTTTACACTTGTGTTTAAAGGTAGCCAAGGTTCCAAGTTGCCCAGTGTTTTTAAAAGTACTTACACGGATTAAAAAGAAATACTGCACTGTCCCGTACATTGCATTTGACTTTAAACAGTTTCTGAGTCTGGTTCACGATTTTGACTAAGTATCTGTATGAAGTGCGGAGCGTCACCGTCCTACTATTTCGGCGCCCACTCACTAAGATGCAATTGAACACACTAACTTCACATTTAGTTTCACTCAATTTTTGCTGATCTTAAAAAAGATTTTTTTTTTTTAATTAAGTTTATTTAAAAAATCTGGGCGCGAATTCCGCAAGGGTTTCATCGATTTTTTGTTTATAGTTTGAATATTCTTTATTCAAATAGTACATCTCATAGAATCCATGCAGAAATAAATAAATTGTTATCCTTTATAGTGAACAGCTAGAAATTAATATTAATACTGTAGTTCACTGAGTCGTGAAATAATAAATTGTACGATTGTTGGTTAGGAACGGCACTAAGATATTGACGAACTAAACACATACAAAGTAGCTGGTTGACTTTGACCTTTGCACTTACATGGTCATCGTATTATTGACGTTGGGCTTAGCGTTTAAAGTTGAATATCCAGCAGCATGTTGCACGTCCCAAAAGGCATTTGTATTTTCGATATAAGTTGATGTTAGCGGGAATCTTTGCAGCTATAGGTAAACAATTGTTCCCTTTCTAACATTGCATATTGCACCCTGGAAAAAAATTCGTCTTGTCTAAAAATGCAAGTTAAAATCTTTCAAGGGTAATACAGCTATATCATTGTATGTGCTTAGCTATACAAACTAATACATGTATTGCAGCAATATTGTGACTTTTAATATGTAAACATAATCAGTATATTTTTAAGCAGATATGTAGCTAGGATTAGTTTTCTATCTTTAAAACTTACTAAATTTTGTTATTCTATGGAAAATACCGCAGTTATCGACGTGGAAGTAGCTTCAACTGGCCAGAGCTTTATGTCTGTGAAAAAATAAAATAGTACGGCGAAGTGTCGAGAATTTGATCAGAGGCCCTGCTCCCTAACCCCTAACGCTTCTTCCGTATATTCGGATCTATCCGTCTCTCTCACGCACGGCTGCAGACGAGTGCGAGTGAGAGAGACGGATAGATAGAAGATAGAAGCGTTAGGCTGGATCTGAATCCAGCCTGTCCATTGCTACCATTTCCTTGCGACGCCCTAAGCCGAGCCTCGTACTCCACAGGGGCTACCGTTAGCGTATAGTCGCTAAATTTTTAGGGTTTTGTGCCCTGTCTGGAGGCCTTACATTCAGGGCACCCAGCGGTAGCCCGGTTAAGCAGCCGACAAGCACCAAGTTTGATGTGCGAGAAGACAAGCACAAAAAACAGAAGTAAAACTAAGTAATCCAAAATAAACTTTGAGGGTTGATTTTGACTAACCGTTCTATGCAAGCGTCCGGTGACGATGATGCGAATTTCATGATTTTTGTTCACCCGAAAAGTGTTCAATGCGCCTAAAGAAGTTTCCACTTCAAAAACCGGTGTAGACTGTAGAGTGGCCCTCCAAACCGAAACGAAGCGAATGACGTCGCTTTTATTCCATGGAAATAAAGCTCTTTCTGCCCGGCTTAAGCCGATTCCACGTCGTTAAGTGTGGACACACCGTAAGACTTCTGGCTCTTCAGCTCCATCATTTAATTCACTAACGTCTGCACGAATTTGGGATAAATATACTCTTTATTTAGCTACCTGTGTTGTTTTTGAGTGAAATATACTTCCGTTTGCTTTGTTTTACAGTTTAGTATTAATGTTTGTGTTGCTTGCATTTACTCAAGTTTGACTGATCGGTGACGTTCTGAGGGCTGATGCAGACCAAAGACCTGACAAACAAAAATCAACATTGTTCTCGTTTAAATAAAGTCGAATGTAAATTGCCGAAATTTACTGCGAATTTTTGTTTTATACTTTATTTCAACTGTGCAAAGTTAATATTTGTTTGGTAATGAAGACCGCGCTGCACTGCGCTGGTCCCTTGGTCTGCCTGAACGACTGAATACGCGTGAATACTGCTCGAAGATTCTGAAAATGAACTTGTTTGAAGATGTCTCCGTATGTTGTCATAATAGCTCGAAGTGTCAGTGTCAATTTAAGACTTGACTAACAAGTCATATTAAAGTGGTTGTAATATTCTGAAGCTAGCCAAAAGTCATGTTTTCAGCAACTATCTGTAGACTAGACGCCAGAAGAGTGCCCGTTTTAACTAACATTAGGCGACCCCGACCTCCTTTGAGGGAGACCTACACCTCTACACCAAGCCACGGACTCGGTGGACATGGGTTGATAAAGACAGACAGGCGACCCAAGTGAATGCCTTCAAAAGCTCATTGCTGAATTTTCAACCCTCGACTTAGCGTCTAGAGTTGAAATTTCTACAGTGCATTTTTAATAGGGGTTGCGCTAATATTGTAAGTGACAACGGACATTAGTAGTTTTGCAAATGATCTAGCATTAAGGAACGGTTTTGTACGAGAGTTGCGCCATTCGGAGCAGATTAACTTTTGATAGTGAATGAGTGAGTGAAAGATACGAACAACTATTATAAACTATCTCACTCACTCAGTCACAGAGTGGTAGGTAGTTCTTAAAATGTTTGTATGAAGCATATCTATCTATAATCAGGATTCTACGGTTAGGGATATTTTTAATGAAGATTTTAGTAATATAGTTTATCTTAGTTGTGTTCTGAATGGTTCAGTCGCAGAGAACAGTGTTGCATGTGTTCATAACTAGAAATTGTACGATATCTGGTAACAGTTGTGTGCAAACTTTGTTGTCCGTTTTTTGTATTTCTTAAATATGATTAACTAATAATATAGGTTACTTTGAACATATACATGGTTTTTATTTATTTATTAGCTGTACCTGCTATGCGTTGCAATGTCATGGAAATGTATAGATTTACGGGCCAGGAAACTGCAGGCGTACACAGATAAACCCATCAAAGAGCCATTACTATCGGATCAGTGGTTTAGGAACCCAAAGAGGACAAACATACAAACACTTATTTTTATTTAAACAGGTTGTAAACCACCTCATCACGAAGCCGTCAACCAAACATTCTGTACATAAAACTAAGTAACTTTACGCAAAAAAATATTGCTGGGAAACGACTTTTTTTTTTGGGGTGAAAAATTATGTTTTGTGGTAGAACTCAATGTAACGCACTCCAAACATTGTGCTGATGGATGGATTGAATAGTACGGGGGTCGTGGAGGTGTTTAAAGTAAAAATCTCACAATAAAAACTTGTAATAAAACACAAAGTTGGAACTTTGACCCCCACTAGAAGGCTCCCAGGTATGGTGTAGAACAAAAAAATTATCGCAGTGACGGGGAGAACAAGTGCCTTTCGGCTTCGCTACGAGGTTTTTTTACACCCTATTATGTAGATAATAAGCCTTTTTATAAATGAGTTATTTCAGCACACACAACATAACTGGCAAATGTAAGAGTGCTGTTAGGTACACGTCTGACTTCTGCCAGACGGCTTACAGGCGTGATGTTATGTTGTGTTGATAATCTGCCATTTGTAAAACCCCATATTCACTAGGGTCACGCGACATTGCACGACATATCATTGTCTACCACAACCACCTTTAAATCTGCAGGCTCTGCAGCTCATATTAGAGTAGCTAGCAATCCGGGTGATAGGGCCCATCCCTATCACCCAAGTGAAAAAAATAAATCTTTATTTTTCAACAGTACTTATCGATAATCGGCTACTTTCCACCATCAATAAATTGCAAATCTATTTAGTCCGTCAGGAGTATTGGAAAATAATGGACACGTATTTTTTGTTTTTGTAAATAACGAATATTGACAAAGATAAAACGCATCAAAACTCGGGAGTGGGGGCTCGTGACGTCAGTACTCACTAAAAATGATACCAAACAGTGACGTATTGAGAACTTTAAAAGCGTTGTATCTTCGTCAATTTTGGTTTATGTAACAAAAGAAAAAATACGGGTGAAATATTTTTTGATAATCTAAGTGACGGACTAATTAGATTTTTTCAGTTAACAAGCCTATTATCGAGTGAAAAATATCGGTATATCGTCAAATTTCGTATGATTACATATTCATACATATCCCCAAACCATTCAAACTTCGTAAAAAAGAATGAAAGAAAATAGTATTTTTATTGATGCTTGAGCATAAACAATATTAAACACTTTAATCAAACCAGTAGTCATCAGATATGGACACGAAACCAAAGTTGCGTTTAAAAAATATCGAAATTGATACGAATTCGATACTCTAAAATAAGTATCGAATATCGATACCTATATCGTGATTAAAAATATCGACGATATATATCGACATTTGTTTCGAAAAATATCGATTATATCGATATTTTTTGCCCATGCCTACCGGGTGATGTTTTTCTTACATAATCATAAAAAACAACATAATTTAACAATAACATTTTAATTATAAAATTATCTATTTACAAAAAGCATCTACAATTAGTCAACTACACAAGCAATCAATTTCGTTCTTTTTGTTTTTCAAGACGAGCTTCTATCGCCATAATCTTGCCTCTTATAGTTAAATTATTTTTCATTTCAAAATATGTGAAGATGGACGAGGCCAGGACTTGAGCTATGACCATAAAAGTTAATGTGTTGTTGAAAGGCCTTGTCAGTTTCCTTACGAAATTGAATATGACTTTGGGGCCTTCCCTCAGATCAGGCACTCTGTAGGTTGCATATCTGTGTGCAAACTGAAACAAGAGATAATATAGTTGGGTTAGACATTCTAAATTATCTATACATATAATAAAATCGTAGGAAAGTCAAAACTGTACATTGAAAAATTTTTAACAAGAATACTTGGTCTACAATCGATATCGAAGCCAAAAATAAAGTTTTTAGAATTTTTGTCTGTTTGTCTGTATGTATGTCCGGGCTAAACTCAAAAAGTACTGCATGGATTTACTTCAAATTTTGCATGAATATTACTAAGAGGTCGGGTCAACATATTATAGGCTACATATTATCACGCTATCAACTACGGGGGAGGAGCTGTGAATCTTTATGACTGACTGGGTGATATATCAACGCACAGCCCAAACCGCTGGGTCTACAGATTCCAAATTTGGCAAGAAGGTTCCTTATGTGGTCTAGGGGTGCAGTTCATCCTAAAACCCGTTTCCACTCTTTTTTCAGTTGGAGTACTACTGCGAAGTTTCGAATGAAATAGTCTAACTAATCTGGTTTCCCCATACTAACTTTGGAGCTCCGTTTCACCCCCTTAGAGGGTGAATATTGAAAAATCCTTTCTTAATGCACCCCTAGACCACATAAGGAACCTTCTTGCCAAATTTGGAATCTGTCGACCCAGCGGTTTGGGCTGTGCATTGATTTTTAGACTTGGTTACCCCATTTCACCCTCTTAGGGTTTGAATTTTCAAAATTCAAACCCTAAGAGGGGGAAATCAGCAGAGGAGGGGGAAGCAGGTCGGGCTTTACGTGGAGATTTAGTATGGAAAAGTAATGAAAGCTAATTTCTCTTAAAATACAACACTTGGGAATCTGAATTTTTGGCCACTATAACTTCTTTAAGGGTACAATTTTTTTTATCAATTTGGGAAGAAATCACAGTTTTTAATAGGGAAATCTTGAAATGAAAATTTAACACCGTGACTACCGCCACCCCACCAATAGCATGGTATATCTCGTAAACTACTGAAGAACGCATTTTGAATTTTGGGCACTAATTTTATCTTCCTGAGTACTAATTTTCTATGTAGGTGTGAGGAAAGCGACAAGTGCCTGAAAATTGGAATTAACATTCAAATTTGTGGTCCTGCTGAACGAGCGCACGAAGTTATCATCGTTGATTTCTCGGTAAATACAAATGTTTCAGTTCTGTTTTTTTTTACGAAATGTATCACATTTAAGGGTACAAATTATTTTTATACTTAGAATAGCTGTAGAATGCCTCCTTTTTCGGCGCTCATGGTGGTCCTGCTGAAGGGATCGTGTCTACCGCCGGACCACCTTCAAAGTCGATTTTCTCGAAAACTGCTAAGGTACCAATTTTGTTGTTCGAGTACTAATTGGGTGTGCGTTTCGATGGCGCGGCCATGACGTTTTTTTTTAAAAAAAATTATGCCATGATTTTGTAAAAATTTGTAAAAGTAGACTCCCAAAACCATAAATTTGTCAAAGCTATGGTTAAAAAGTTATAAGGGTTTGAACGTGGCCGCGCCATTGAAACGCTCCGAACCGCGCGGCCACGGAGATCTTTAAAACTAAGCATTGCAGAGACCTGAAATTTTGCTAAGTAACAGATTGAATTTGTAAAAAATTTGTAAAAATATAGAAACAAATCCTGGGCTTATATTTTAGGAGCTGTAAGACTAATACGCCATGGCCGCGCCATCGAAACGGTGAAAACAGATTTTCGCCGATATCTCGCTGAAAAAGCAACGCAGACATCTGAAGTTTTTTGTAAAACCCAGATTTGAATTTGTCAAAACTAGTAAAAAATAAACAAAAAATCCTCAGTTTACATTTCAGGAGCTATAAGACTAATACGCCATGGCCGCGCCATTGAAACGGTGAAAACACATTTTCGCCGATATCTCGCTGAAAAAGCAACGCAGACGTCTGAAGTATTTTGTAAAAACTGGATTTGAATTTGTCAAAACTAGTAAAAATGAAATAAAAAATCCTGGGTTCATATTTCAGGAGCTGTAAGACTAATCGTTCTCTCGTTACTTAGGGGCAGGGACTTAGAAAAAAAACGAATATAAAAAAAAATACGATTTTCGCGGGTTTTTTTTACATCTTCTCATGGTTTACGACTAGAGCAACAAATTATTTCCCGAAAGTTTTTCATCCGAGCTACCATTTTGGAAATATACAGGGTTTTTCAAAAAACTTAAATAAAAATAAACAGCTCCTAACTCGGAGACGGTGCGTTATAGGACCATGCTTTTCAGAAGCTAAATGGTTTCTATGGTCAAGATCAATATGATACTGCAATAAAATTGTTAAAATTTCGAAAAAAAAACAAAGAACGAAAAATTTTCTAAGTCCCTAAAATTTTTTCACCGTTTCAATGACGTTTTAGTCTTACAGCTCCTGAAATATGTACCTAGGATTTTTTATTTCATTTTTATTAGTTTTGACAAATTCAAATCCAGGTTTTACAAAAAACTTCAGACGTCTGCGTTGCTTTTTCAGCGAGATATCGGCGATTACGTATTTTTTCACCGTTTCAATGGCGCGGCCATGACGTTTTCGTCTTACAGCTCCTGAAATATGAACCTAGGATTTTTTATTTAATTTTTACTAGTTTTGACAAATTCAAATCCAGGTTTTACAAAAAACTTCAGACGTCTGCGTTGCTTTTTCAGCGAGATATCGGTGATTACGTATTTTTTCACCGTTTCAATGGCGCGGCCATGGCGTATTAGTCTTATAGCTCCTGAAATGTAAACTTGAGGATTTTTTGTTTATTTTTTACTAGTTTTGACAAATTCAAATCTGGGTTTTACAAAAAACTTCAGATGTCTGCGTTGCTTTTTCAGCGAGATATCGGCGAAAATGTGTTTTCACCGTTTCGATGGCGCGGCCATGGCGTATTAGTCTTACAGCTCCTAAAATATAAGCCCAGGATTTTTTTCTATATTTTTACAAATTCAATCTGTTACTTAGCAAAATTTCAGGTCTCTGCAATGCTTAGTTTTAAAGATCTCCGTGGCCGCGCGGTTCGGAGCGTTTCAATGGCGCGGCCACGTTCAAACCCATAAAACTTTTTAACCATAGCTTTGACAAATTTATGGTTTTGGGAGTCTACTTTTACAAATTTTTACAAAATCATGGCATAATTTTTTTTAAAAAAAAACGTCATGGCCGCGCCATCGAAACGCACACCTAATTGGTACCAATTGAGTAACTACAAATTATTGGCCAAATATGGAAGCGATTGGCGTTGGTGGTCCGGCGGTAGTCACGGACATTAATCATTTGGGTATGTCGGAAGCGTTAGGCATTAACGTAACTGACATGAAGCAATCGTTGAGGGAGCGCTTCTTCGGTCGCCTAGAGAAGGTATTAAATAGCCTTCTTTCAGGTGGGAACAAGGTGCGCGCCTTCAAAGGTTGGGTCATGCCGGTTTTAATGTACTCTTTCGGCATACTCAAATGGACTCAGACCGAACTTGACGCTCTGGAAGAGAAGAGAGAAGAGTTTGTACACTGCTGACCAAAAACCGGATGCATCACCCACGGTCATCGATGATGATGAGAGATGCGGGGGTCGAGGTTTTTTAAATGCGAAGACCCTCCACAACTGCGAGGTGTGCAGCCTCAGAGAATATTTTCTAAAAGCCGAGGTGGGTATGCACACAGATGTGGTCGCAGTGGACAAGGAACTCACCCCGCTGTCCATGGCTAAAGAGAACTGGCGCAAACCTGTGGTACTTACTACCGATGACCGCAAGAAAGAATGGCAGGGCAAGGAGCTTCACGGGCGCTTCTACCGGGCTCTTCATGAGCCCGATTTAGATTTTCTTGCGTCCGTGTCCTAGCTACGTTTTGGCGACCTCTTTGGGGAAACTGAAGGTTTTGTCTGTGCGATTATGGACGAAGTTATCTTGACGAACAACTGCCGGAAATATATTATGAGGGACGAGACGGTTGACGTGTGTCGGGCATGCTACCTTCCGGGTGAGTCCATCAGACATATTATTTCTGGTTGTTCTCGTCTGGCTAACGGCGAGTACTTGCACAGGCACAATCAAGTAGGTAGGCAGGATTATTCACCAGCAACTTGCCTTAAAATATAATCTTGTGGAATCTGAGGTACCGTACTACAAGTATGTGCCCGACCCAGTTCTCGTGAAAGATCATGTCACGTTGTACTGGGATCAGTCTATCATTACTGACAGGACTATTGTCGCCAATAAGCCTGACATAGTGGTGATAGACCGATCAGCGCGCCGCGTAATGATAATCGATGTTACCATTCCGCATGACGAGAACCTCGTGAAAGCTGAGAAAGAGAAACAAATAAAATATCTCGACTTGGCACAAGAGGTTCGTGACATATGTGGAATATGGACTCTGTTATCATTGTGCCGATTGTTGTGACGGCGAATGGCCTTATTGCCAAGAGCTTCGATGACCATCTATCGAAGCTCTCTTTAGGCGGTTGGATCATGCAAGAGATTGATACAGAAGGCAGTACTCCTCGTTACGGCTCGCATTGTGAGGAGGTTCCTGTCTCTGCAGCCCTAACCACCGCTGGCTTGGACCCTGCTCCAGATA
Organism: Xestia ashworthii; assembly: GCA_950022955.1. NCBI lineage: Eukaryota > Metazoa > Arthropoda > Insecta > Lepidoptera > Noctuidae > Xestia > Xestia ashworthii. Next base: position 21,426,048 of record OX465558.1, on the reverse strand, counting down.
TCGGTGGACCACTATTTTTTGTTTTTAAATGTATTTTTTAGTTTTGTTTTAAGTTATATTTAAAAATGTAAATAATGTTCTAAAATGAATAAACGAAATAATACTAATAAAAATATATCCGTCACATTATCTCCGGGTGTTCTCGTCTAGCTGTCGGAGAGTACTTGCATAGACACAACCTTGTAGCCAGGATTATCCATCAGCAACTTGCTCTAAAATACAATCTTGTGGAATCGGAAGTGCCCTACTATAGACACCTATAGTAGGGCACTTCCGAAAACTTTTCTTTAATGGCAGTGTACTCACTGTAAGTACTGGGATCAATCCATCATCACTGACAGGACTGTTAGAGCCAATAGGCCTGATATAGTGGTGATGGATCGATCAGAGCGGCGCGCAATGATTGTTGACATAACGGTCCCGCATGATGAGAACCTCGCGAGGTTGTCGACATGTGGGAAGTGGACTCAGCGATCATTGTGCCGATAGTCGTGTCAGCCCATGGCTTAATTGCCAAGAGCTTCGACCAACACCTGAGAAGGCTCTCGTTAGGCAGCTGGATTAAGGGTTTGATTCAGAAAGCGGTACTCCTAGACACGGCCGGTATTGTTAGGAGGTTCCTCTCTCTGGAGCCCTGACCACATAGCTTGGACCCTGTTCCCGATACCGGTGGGCTACAATTGTTTATACATATTTTTAAATGTTTTTTATTTATATTTTTACATTAATATTTAAAAATGTAAAAAGTTTGCATAAAAATGAATACAGGAAATAATATAACCGGCAACTTCCAAACTTTAGGCCGAGAAATTTCTAATGGAAAAACCCAACAGCACTTTTTGCTTGACCTGGGAATCAAACCCAGAAATAATATTCTAAAAAAATCTATAATTTTTCAGATTATGTAAAAAAACAAAAATTACTGCTTTATTTGGCTGCATAGTCCATCTAATTATTTAAATAAGAAACATTGTTTGCTCACCATCAATGCTGATGTTGGGGCCAGCACCATAGGATAAGCAATCCCAAGAGTAGTCTGTATGGCTGCCGATCTCACTTCATAACACAATGGACATCCATGATTCTTCATCAGAAGTAAGTCTGTTGAAATTAACTGAAATTAAAATACACTGAAGTTATTATTAAACCCAAAATTATTAGAATATAATTGTTACTATGAGGAAGGACAAAGAAAAAAAGTGATATGAAAGAGAAAGCAGTAAAAGATGCTGTGACGTCCGACTGAGGAAAATGGAAGAAAACATGAGGTTTAGTTTTGATGATACATTAGTTTCCAATTTGTCGGACATCTTTCTCCCAACTTGGTAATGGTAGAACTAACAGGTGAAGTCCGATATAGCAGAGAAAGATTGAAAAATCATTAAAAAAACCTGGAGGTTTTTATTTCAAATACTTCATACTTACATGCCTATGAAACAGAGCTGTGAGCATTCCAGGCATAATAGAGATGGGTATGACTGATGCAAAGTATCCATATGGTCCCAGTTTGACCTTATTCCTAAAATGCCTGTTGATGAAAATCCCACAGACAGCATTGATGCCTCCTAGGACTGCCGGAGCAAACTTCAGAGCCCAGCTGTAATTAACAGTGTGTTTTTTTAATTATTTTGGTTTTAAATAAGATTTTTGAGAATGAAAGATGGGCTTACTGTGCATTTACACTGGCAAAACAACGAAGTTAAATGTTTTATACCTTATCTTTTCTCTATTAGACAATGTGTTCATATTTTGTGAATGTTTCCTCAGTGTGAATGCACAGTTAGTAAGAACTGAATAAATCGAGTTCATTTGTCAGTGGCCTGTAATAGTAGGATGTGGCAATGAATAGTTTGGACTGTTGTGACCTAAAACCAAGTAAATCATTGTACAATCGGTCCGAATGAATTAGGCGCCTCGTTACTCCTTGGAATGCACAAGATAACAAACCATACATCATAGCGCCAAGTGTCTACAACTCGCACAGGTTGCACATCATGGGTTCCTCAACAGTTTTTCTGTAATGATTTATAACGTACGTGTCAGAAAGTGAATCCCAATCGGAAACAATATTCCAGACGTATTCAGTAGCTTCGAGTTCATTGACAATCACAGCATCTTCGGGTATATCTTTAGATTTCATCAACGCCATGTTGAAGACCTATTAGACCTATAGACATGCGGTTGATACTCCAAAATAACAGATTTTTAGTTTGATTGCTACACATAAAAATAAACAATTCCTTGTTTTAGTCTGGCCGCTTATAACCTAAAACAATAATCAACTCATTGACTGTCAAAACCAGCTGGTCTACTCTCTAGTATTGCCAATCACTAAATCATAAATCGCTCAGCCAGGAGAATGGAGAATTGAGGTGGACGCACACTTAAGGTGGACGCACACCTATCCGCGCCGAACGCGCCGAACGAATCGAAGTCAAGGAGGCCTCGCACACCTATCCGAGCCGAACGCGCCGAAAGATTGGAATCACTCATTTTTGAAGAAGTAGAGTTTGGCCAACGAAAGCTGTCCAAGAAAAAAGGCGGGACACTGCTTAAACAAAACCAATGTGAATGTGATACACGTAAACACAAGATCAAGATGACTCTACAAAACGTGTCAATTTTGGCAGTCTTAAATTATTGCCATATGACATATTAAAACTTCTGAAAACAATTCGTGGACAGCTTTCGTTGACCAAACTCTAATAGATAGAATGCGACCGCATCGGTCGAATCTAAACGTAGTGATTATATACTCTGTGGTCGAATCTGATGATGTCATCCGAATTTTTCTAGGATTCCTTCGGCGCGGATAAGTGTGCGTCCACCTTTATCCGCGCCGAAGGAATCGACCGCGCCGAACGCGCCGAATTTTAGAATTACTTGTATGAAATCCTATGAAACCTCGCACACCTATCCGCGCCGAATCGTCCGAATCGAGCAGAACCCCAGAAATCCTAGAAAAATTCGGATGACGTCATCAGATTCGACCACAGAGTATATAATCACTACGTTTAGGTTCGACCGATGCGGTCGCATTCTATCTATTAGAGTTTGGTCAACGAAAGCTGTCCACGAATTGTTTTCAGAAGTTTTAATATGTCATATTGCAATAATTTAAGACTGCCAAAATTGACACGTTTTGTGGTAGTCATCTTGATCTTGTGTTTACGTGTATCACATTTACATTGGTTTTGTTTAAGCAGTGTCCCGCCTTTTTTCTTGGACAGCTTTCGTTGGCCAAACTCTACTTCTTCAAAAATGAGTGATTCCAATCTTTCGGCGCGTTCGGCTCGGATAGGTGTGCGAGGCCTCCTTGACTTCGATTCGTTCGGCGCGTTCGGCGCGGATAGGTGTGCGTCCACCTTTGGAGATAATCTAATGCCTTTATTAACCCTTATTCAAACGCGAGCCGTTTAGTCGATTTTGATGGGGATGGGAAAAATCGTTACCGAGATGGTTCGTCACAGACCGGTTGCAACGTTAAGCATAAAAATCTTCTACCTCTTTTCTTTCAATGAACTCAAATACATTCTATCTTTTTCTATTTCTAAATGTCAAAACGAGACGGAATAGACTAAAGTGAGCTTCCTTAAAAGTAGTGATTATAATTATACTCTGTGAGCTTCGTATCGAACACGGCTGTGACAGCTTTAGTTCCAAAGGGTCCGTTTTGGCGCTGGCGTAGCATCGCCGGCGCCATGCCGCTATCTTGGTTTTGTTTTTAACATTATATACTCAAGTGTCATAATCAAATGACACTTGAGTATATAATACGCTCATTGTCAAAAATCTTCAGAGAATTCTGAGCTGAGTGTATTTTCCTTAATTTTCCTCGTATTTTACTGAGTTGAGATACACAATTTCCTCTGTAGTTTGAGACAATACTGATTGTGCATGTTAAATGTGCGATTATTCGTCATGGGAATCCGAAAGTGCTGTGTAGGTGGTTGCAATGCAACAGTGAGTTTTCCCAAGAACAATGAACTTAGAAATCTGTGGATGCCTTCTTATTGCCGACAAATTCTCTCCTCATTGGACTCAGAAAACGTGTCTATGAAAAACAGAAGAAGTTGCTTAAGGCGTTCCGCTTAGTGTAGCTGGTGAGTTTTGTTAAACTTATTAGGTTATGTAAAAGTCGTTTTGTTATAAGTACTCAGATCAAGTAAAAAGAGGACTATTTTTTGATTACTTGATTTCAAATGTTATAAGTATTTTTTATTAAAACTTCAATCAACTAGAAACCAACAGAACGTAAAGAACATAATATAGCGGACATATACAAAAAACATAATACAGAATGTACCTATAGGGAAAACATAAAATCAACTTTGAAATACTAAAAATTACTGTATTAACTGTATCAAATATGTTTCCAGGGTGGGATGTAATACTTGAACATAATTATTTCAAGGAACAAGATGCGGAGGATGTACATGTACTACAACTGGTGTGTATGGTTATCTAAATATAGTCCCATTTATCAGTATTATTTTACTATAAGTATGAGTACAACTCGCCAACCCGTCTTGAGCAGGCATGGTAATCAATGCTTGTGCCTTCTCTGTTGAGAAGAGGCCTTTGCCCAGCAGTGGGTCAGTTATAGGCTGGTTTTATTAAAATGAGTACAACTTATAATAATATGTATTACAGCAATATTACTCAATTTTTCAGGGTGGTTGGTTGGTTGGTACAGTTGATCATAATTACTCCGAGGAGCAAGATGACAGTGTCATAACATCATCAGTTTTGATTGGAACGGCAGGTATATACATACATACATAAATATCTTCTAATGTTTTAATTTTAATCCAATATAGGAAATAAGAAATTCCCTCCACTGTGGCACCCTCAGAAAATATTCTTAGCAGTGTGAGGGCTCCTTAGAGCCCCATAACTTTTGTCATGCCATCACTTAAAATTGTTTGTTGTGCATCATGCTGATGGACCTTTTTTTACATTATTAATGTGCATTTCTTAGTTGTTGTGGCAACTGCGAGGGCTATAATTAACAGTCCAGCAACGTAACATCTCATATACAAAGTGTCTCCATTTCTACAAAACTGGTATTTGTTTACTAATGTGTTCATTATTCTTATTTTCAGATAAATTACATGGTCTAGATTCTGGAGCTACAATGGCCACAACAGCTGAAGTTGTTGAATTTTTTGATGAACTGGTTGACAGTGTTAATGGCTATCCTGCTGGGTTACCACAACCTCTAAATGCGATTCAATTCAGGTCCTAAACTGAGTCGCAAGCTGTCAGTTCCATAGAAAAACTGTCAGAAAATGACAGCTCAAACCTAAATTGAATCGCATTTGAACGTTGTGGTAACCCCGCTGGTGGTGGAAAAAGGAGAAAATTAAGACGAGCTGTAAAGAAGACTCACTACAGCATTCTTTTTGGATTGACGCGATCAAAAAAATTAAATCAGTTCAAAAATGTTTATACAAATATAAAACCTATAAATTATCATTTTTATTTTATTATGATTACCTGCCCGGCTAGCATGGGCAGGGGATAAAAATTTTATCCACCGGTTATTTCCACTGACAAGGGACAAAATTCAAACAAAAGTGGAAATAACCGGTGGATAAAATTTTTATCCCCTGCCCATGCTAGCCGGGCTGGGGGGGTTGAACCTCAATAATAAATCAACTATATGAAGGCGCCATTAAAGTATCGATATCGATGAAAAAGTCGATATTAAAGAACATCACTAGTTATCGATAAGATTCCTGCAATCACTATTACACCTACATACATAACTATTATATATATACTTCTGTCAAAACCCCGATGGCTACAACAGCGCCAAAACGGACCCTTTGGAAACTCTACCAAAAAGTCACTGTCGTATCTGTAGCTAGCTACTAATATAGTAATCTGTGGTATCGAAAAGAAAACAACAAATTGTAAATAAATAAATGGATGTTAAACAGCAGGCACAGTTTTAATTATTGAGATGGCTCAATCACAGTTTTCTTTGTTGTGGAATGCACACCAGAAGAATATATGTCATGGATTAAGCAGTCTGCAGCAGGTAAAAAGTTATGTTGAAACAGAAGACGATTGTTGTAGAGTTTTTCAAACGATTAATCTGTTTTTTTTGGGCAGAATGGTGAGTTTGTAGACATGACTCTAGCTGCAGACGGCCACTTAGTGAAGGTCCACCAAGTGATCATCGCACTTGCTAGTCCATACATCAAGGAGTTGATATCTACCGCTCAGTGCCCACATCCCGTTATTTTTCTCAATGTAAGTTATTTATCCATTCATACAGCATTGCCAAAGAGCGTACAATGTGCAGCAGACTGAACATTTATGCTACCTCACCGTCATTGATTAAAAAAACAATTGTAGTGTTTGTTGTCTTAATTGCTACGTCAATCATTGGCTGAGTTATCTCAATGTAACCTAACTTGGTGTAGCACTTGGAGGATGTAAGTTAGCAAAAACACTAAGTAGGTATTTACTTGATACTGCTATTGATATATTAATAAAGCCTGCATTGCATATTATTATGTCAGCAATAAATTTGTAAATAAATTGCAGTCTGGTGCAGAACACAATGTATAAGTACTTGTACGCCCAACCGATGTACGCAACCGACATCAGCAAAAGAGAAATTCACACCTAAGAAACCTAGACCTGTTGCTGTAAAAGACGGGTTCACCCTTTATAGCAGAACTTTTTATGTCATAATATTATTTTGCATACCAGCTGATAGCATAAACTTCATTTGGCAGAAAATTGTTTGGCAGATACTCATTTATCATATGTTCAAACTCATAATTTTGTAAGCCAGAATCATCTTTAGGCATAAATTTCATATGCATAAGATTTAAAAGTAGAACCATCTTATCGCAGAAAGTTCACAGTCAGAATCATCTTTTGGCATAATTTTCAAATCCATAGTTTTTAAAGGCAGAACTATCATATCTCAGAAAGTTTACAGTCAGAATTATCTTTTGGCATACATTTCATATGCATAATAATGGAAAGATTCATCTATCATATCACAGAAAATTCATAAAGTCAGTTGATTGTGAACACTTTGTTTTTATTTCTCTGTAAGAAGCAGGCAAACATGCAAACAAGCATATGTCGTGCATGTAGCAAGCATGCAATATGCAAGCAAGGATGAAGCATGTAAGCAAGCATGCAGTATGCAAGCAAGCATGTAGCACGCAGCATGCAGCACGCAGCATGCAAGCATGCGTGCACCATGCATGCAGCAGGCATGCAAACATCTGAACAAGCATATACCATGCATACAGCAAGCATGCAGCAGCAGGCATGCAAACATCTGAACAAGCATATACCATGCATACAGCAAGCATGCAGCAGCATGCAAACAAGCATACAGAATACATGCAGCAAGCATGCAGCATGCAAACAAGCATGAAGCATGCAAACAAGCATGCGGCAATCATGCAGCATGCAAGCAAGCATGCAGTATGCAACATGCAGCAGGCATGGTTTCTGTCATTGCGATTTTAGATTACACTCTAGGGGTAGGGCAGACAAGACTACGTGGAGTCGGTTTTGGAGCGATTCGTTTCTGTCACTAACTTTTCTAGCACAATATATTGACTTTTTAAGATAATATTTTAATTTTAAATTAAAGTTAAAAATGCTATTTTGTGGCATTGAAAAATGGCAATAATGCCATTATTTATAATTTAAAATTATTCCAAATGGAATTCTGCAATCTTCATAGTATGCCAAGAGAAATTATATCAAATAATCGTCGTTCTAAACAAACATTACAATTAAACGAATATATGCGAACTTTGAACACTGCCAAAGGTGACTATGTCAAAAAAAATTCTGCCATCTAAAAGTATGCCATTCCAAATTCGGACATACAAACATTCAGCCAAACAATAAGTATATTTAAAAAAAAATATGCCTTCAGTATATTCTTATAAAGAAAATTATGCCAAGTGTGTTAAGCTAAATGAATTTCGGAGCAACAAGATTCTGCCAGATAGATGGAACCCGTAAAAGACAGTATTATATAAATAATTTGTTGATAGTACATTTATAAAATATAGCTTAGCAGCTAGACAACATTGGTTGGACTATAGCCTTATTTATAGGTGAAAATTATTATACTGTAAAAGCAGCGGTGGCCCAGTGGTGGCGGCCCCGACTTACGAACAATAAGTCGTGGGTTCGAACCCAGACAGGCGCATTACTTTGTGTAATTTATTTCATCACCACTGCTCTCAAAACGGTGAAGGAAAACATCGTGAGGAAACCGGCATGTCCTAGAATGAAAAATTCGAAGACATGTGAAATCTATCAACCCGCACTGGGCCCGCATGGTGGATTATAGCACATACGCAAAATACGCGCTTTGACGTGGAGTTGTGGACACCAGCCCGTTGTACAATACAACAACAATATGCTGTAAAAACTTAGTTTTTTTTTCGCATTTTACAAGTTGTATGTCAGTATAATATACTAATATACTAATTTATAGACAAGATTAGCCATATATTATAGACAAGATTAGCATCTTGTCTATAAAAACCTTGCATCCAAGCTTTTTTGTAATACAATCTATTTATTTCAGAAAATATCTTACACCACACTATGCTCCCTATTGGAGTACATATACACAGGCGAGGTATTAGTCTCTATAGAGAATTTGACGGAACTTTTGGAAGCTGGAAAAGAACTCCGTGTTAAAGGCCTTGAAGATATGGTATGTATTTGTTTATAAATTAAAATATTTTGTAAGATTTTATACCACTTAATGCAGCCCGTGTAATGTGTCATACAAGGGTAACACTGAAAGTTAATAACAATTTATATTAAATTAAAAAACCCCCGACATAGGCTCATAATTTCTAGGTATTTTTTTTCGAACGAAGTTCCTAAACGCTACTTATGGGTAGTTAGAAATCATCATGTAACAAAATGACGTATGCTGTGTGTATGCATTTTGTGGTAGCGGCCTATATAAATCCAAGATGGATTTGAAATATATTAAAAATCTAGTATTCTACTAGTCAAGCCCTTTCATTTGGTACCCATATTGAAGGAGTTATTGAATAAATATGAATCTGCCATAGGTAACTAAGAACACTCCCGACTAATTCACCTTTCAAATAACAAAATCAAAATCGGTTCATCCGTTTGGGAGCTACAATGCCACAGACACACACACACAGATACTTAAGTTAGAACTTATAACACCTCGTCGTTTTTGCGTCGGGGGTTAATTAAATAAAAAATCAGTTCAAAGGGCTTGGAACATTTTTGTATCAAGCATGGCCGGATTTTCCCCTACCATTAAGCTTTTATGAAGTAAAATGTTCTAAAGCTACCAAGGTTTAAGTCCATTTACTGATGGCATCTTCAGCACAACTTGGATTTGATCGGACACGCTTATAACGTGTATCAACCGATAGCTGGCATCAATGCAAACTAGTTTTGTTTAAAGCAAAACATTCTAAAGTGTCACGTTTCCGAGATATCAGCTATCAAAGTTAAAATCCATTCCCTAATAGCATCTTCAGCACTATTTTGACTTGATCAGACATGCATAAAACTTGTATCAATCGATAGCTGGCATCAGCTATTAATTGATACGTTTTATGCGTGTCTACATCTTCACGGTACATTTCTCAGATACCCTGAGCCTCGGAGAGCAGGTTAAGCTGTGGGTCCTACACCTGATCTCTCCGGTAGTGTCGCATAGCCGTCCCATCGGACTATGAACGTAAGGGAAGAGAGAGTGCATCTGTGTCTGTGCACTCGATTGTGCATTATAATACCTCCCGCCTTGATGGCAAAGCGGTCAGGAGTACTTATTATTGTTAATGTTAAGCCAGCACCCTATTTTTCGTTTTGTCTCTTACTATGAGTGAAAATTAAAAACTAGACTTATGCCCATTTGTTAACTCGACTTTACTTAGCCTGAGTCTATATAGTATTTCTTGTATTGCAGAAAATAACTGACACAGTAACTTCCAACCAACAAGTACCAGAGAATGATCACGAAATGGACTGCAATACGGAGAGCCTTGACGAGGAAATCAGCTACTTCGAAATAACCAAAGACCATGATGGCGAAAATAAATACAACATGACCAATATTATTGTGTAAGTTTATGAAAATGTCATATTATTGTAATAAGTATCTATGGTGCTGAAAGTTGGTCACTTACTAAACAACAGAAGTCTAAACTCAAGATTTACCTGTGTGCAATGAATTATCTATTCTGTGGCAATGGAGCTCAGTATAATAGGTGTGAAGCGAACAGATCACGTTAGAAACACCACCCTGCATTCCATAACTCAAGTAGCTAATTTTTGAGAAAAAACAGCCAGGCTGAACTGGTAGAGATGAGCAAAGATCATCACACACAACTCCTGAGGAAGGACAGCGCTGATATTGTCGACCGTGGCGAAAGTGGCGTACCGTGACATTCTGTTCATGTTTGCGGGGCTAACATATACCCAGAGATAGAGAGGTATGGAAGGAGAAAAGGGAGTTCTTTGCCCAGCTGTGGGACACGTTGTAGGATAGAAAAAAAGTAGCAAAATTTTTTTTTTCAGGGAAGAAGACGAGGGACCCAGAATATTGAGCACGAGGTCTTTAGACGAAAACTACGAGGAATCGCTAGAGCAAGAGGATGAGGACTCACAGTCAACGGCAGTGGAGATCAGGGAAGGCGATTGTAAAGAAAGCAGACCTGGTGAAAATCATAGTAAGTGCCTTTGTTTTGTTATTCTGTTTTGGCTTAAGAGAAACCACACTTGTTGATGCGGTATCGGCATAAAGCTGCGACATAAAGTTTTCTAAGGTCTTGCTCGGCACAAGCCGGTCAGGAAAAGCTATAAAAGCGAATAATTGGACGCGGTGCAAGTTGAGTTATCCGAACTAAAGGTTTTGATTGGCTTAAGCCGTCGATTGAATGGTAAAGCGCCATGAGTGGATTGGTCCATTTTTTGAACTTAACAAATGATAAGTTAATCATCATCTTTCTGAGTTTTACCTCCATTCTCCTCTTCATATCATTTCCTCACACAATCAGGCCTTCCACTCCATCCATCAACAAAAATAATAATGTAGTCCTCCTGACCACTTCCGGTCACGGCGCGGCGGCCAATCTTAGGCGCAGATTAACCATCGCCGTGGGGGATTTTATAGTGCAGGCGTGTGTGCGCAGGCACAGGTGCACTCTCTGTTCCTTTACTCTCATATGCCGAGGGAAGGCAATCAGACACGACCGGAGAGAGATCAGACGCAGGAACAACGACTTAACGTGCTTTTCGAGGCACGGGGGTATCTAACCGCAATCTTCCAAACTCCGGGCTACTACTAATGGAAAAACCCAATAGCACTTTTTGCCTGACCTGGGAATCAATCCCAGGACCAAAAAAAAGTTTCTGAACATACATATTTGAACATTTTCAGATCTAACCCTAATGCAGTTCACAGTATCAAACCAAGGGTCGCTACAAATGATCCTGAACCGCTACGTGTACTATCTGAAGCATACGAACAGGAACAACACGCGACAGTGGCGCTGCGTGGACTATCTCAACAACAGCAAGTGTCCGGCGCATGTCTTCACTAAAGACGACGTCGTTGTGCAGAGGTGAGCTATCAATATGACTTTAGTCTATCATTTTCCCGCCGCTGAGAGAACAGGGGGTTACCATGACAGCAGGATTGTTTTAATGTAATTTCAGCGAGGGAAAGTGACGGAGCTATATAGGACGTTCCATCTCTTTCTCACTCTGGAATAAGATTAAAACAATCCTGCTATGAGACGTCATGGTAAGCCACCAGACCAGGCTACTGGTCTCCATACCTCACTCCACCCCGCGAGGAAGCCTGCTGGCCAACGGGCCAACACTAGTCCGGGGTAGCGGAAATCGTATTAGATCCCACTACGCTCCGCCGCTATGTGCGAGGGAACGTCAGTACGAGTCTCTCTGCACACGCCTTCTCCAAGGCAGAGGATACTAAAAAAAGGTCACAGATTTCTCGGGTGGATGTCATATTACAGGCGAATTTCACCAATGGAACTAATCACGATCATCATCACATTGACACTTATACAACTATTGAAATTAATTCGCCTTAAACTATGTTGAATTTGCGCGTATTTTGAGCGTAGTGTGGGATGTCCCCTATCTGAATGAGTCCCCAATCGGAACGCGTAGGACCGGGTGCTGTGGCGTAGTTCGAGAGGCCTATGTCTAGCTGTGGACTGTAACTGGCCAAGTTGATTGATTGATGTTGAATTATAAGTTCTCTGATGAAGTTGGTTTCCTCACGGAGTTTACGTCCACCATTCCCGAAGGTCATGAAAAAAACTTTCGATATAAGGAGACACACATAACTTTTTTTGAATTCGTTTTAGTTGAAAATTCATCATCTGCCCAGCCTTTTCCCAACGATGTTGGGGTCAGCTTCCAGTCTAACCTTACTTTAACATGGAAAGTACGTGTCAGCTGACCTCCATAACCTTTCTACTGGGACGATATTCCTTAGTAAGACAGGTTGCTGGTAAGTTGATTTAATAATATCAGTAATTAATTTCAGGATATCAGCTCACGTACACCCATTCCACGATAAAAGGATATTGAAAAAGGTGAAAGCGGGTGCGGTGTTCTCGGCGATCCACGAGGCAGAACAACAGCGGAAGTTTAAGAAAACTGACGGCGATTTGAGCGACTGAATATTATACGGAGAGGAAGAGACACCGACTCAAAAACTATTACCATGTATTTAGTACATTCTGAGCCTCGCCACATAGAAATTTTTCATTAGTTATAAATAAATAAAAAAACAACTGTTTCCTACAAGAGTGCAACATACAGGTATATTGCACTTTTGTAGGAAACAGTAGGTCTACAAACCAAATTGTATGGAACAGCTGATTAAAAAAAAAAATATCTGTGTCGGGCTCAGAATGATGTACTGAATACGTGGGAACCATTCTCGCGTCGGTGTCCCTTCTATTTTGTATAAATAATGAATTTAAATAAAATTAAGTTTTATTATAAATACATATGTATATTGATTTATTATTTCACTAATATCCTAGACATAGCGACGCGGAAACGCGGTGTCGATTCGCGTCGTCCGAAGCGAAAAGAGGGGAAATCGTCTGTTAGAACCTAAATTCTTGACCAACTAACTCCAAAATCATCCGACCTGACAGACACACTGGCAAAAGAATGGTTTTATTCATCATCTGCCAAGCCTTTTCCTGTGTTAGGGTGGGTTTTCAGCCGTGTCGACGGCGCGTTCGTGTTCCACGCGCGCCTCAAAGAGATGTCAGCATAAAGGAAGGGGCTCGCAAGGGCCGAAGCCTGCCGGGGTTGCAGGACTGTTCGAAAGAGATACCGCAGCCCCGGAACGTAAAGGGCGAGGAAGGATCATGGATGGGTTTTAGTCAGTAAAAGTCTGACACTCCCTCCCGCTCCGCCCAGAGTGGGAGAAGTTATTTGATGATTTCCCATCCTAAAAAAATAAATAAAGGGTGTGCTACAGACAATGAAACTGGACAACTTTTTCCATGGGACCACCATCGTAATCGATTTGACCTGATCTGACAGTCTGACACTCCCTCCCGCTCTGCCCAGAGTGGGAGAAGTCATTTGATGATTTCCTATCCGGAAAAAAAAGGCTGGGTTCTCAGTCTAACCGGATGCAGCTGAAAACTAGTATTTTACAAGGGGAAAAGTATGGTTGTATGATACCCCTTGGTAATACTGGCTGTTTGGGCCACTGGCTACCTGTAACGAGTGTCAAAGATCTACAGTGAGGACATAATAATTACCATAAAAACTACGGGGACGCTGGGCAGATAAGTGTTCTCAAAATGGATAGGTAAGTAGTATTTACAATACCTACTAAAAAAGATTTAGTCATTTAAAATCTGTAATGCTAATTTGTTTTCTTACTTTGTCAATGTTTGATGTCCTTCCTACCGGTTTCTTTTACTTTTTTCACTTTAACTTTGCTGAATTCTATGATAGAAGTTTTTGTTAGCGATTTGGTTCTGAGTTTGCCTGGGTTTCGTCGTATTTTAGTACGATACATTAACATAGGAAATTCAATGGAAAAACTATGGCTATTTTTAGATACGCACTTGTACCTTCAAGTTGCTAGGAGGAACTTGTTAAAAAGCCCTCCAAGCACATTTTATTGCACACATGATAGGATCTGTAGATAGTCCAGAATTCCAGATAATCAGGTACTGCTGTATAAATGCAGTAGGTATGTAGGTACTTAGGGACAACTCACATCACATCCATGTGTAGAGGAATTTAACTATTGAAATCACAATTCAATTAAAACGTGTCTTTCCTTCTTTCATGATAGTCATGCTTGATTCGATAAACTGCAGAATGACGCACAGACATCCATCACTGTAATTATGTTGTTGTGTAGTGTATTATCGTTTGTCGTTCCACTCTTAGCTATCCAATAATAGATGTGTAGAGACGCATAAATTGCACTTACGATACGACCTTATGCACTCGCAGTTGGACGCCGGCTATCTTTGTGTACAGACGTGCGCGAAAATAAACAAGATGCTACTTCCTATCGTAATCTTGACATTCGTGAGCGCTTGTCAAGGGTACAAAGTGCTGGCCCTCCTCCCGTATCCCGGAAAGAGCCATTTTATGGTGTTTGAGCCGATTCTAGACGAGTTAGCAAGACGTGGGCATCATGTGACTGTGGTTTCTTTCTTCCCGTCAGCTACCCCACATACGAACCGTCGTGACGTCAGTCTGATAGGACTAGCTCCGTTAAACGTGGAAGTGGTAGACCTACGGGATTTCGATGACCCGTCTTTTTACGCTAGAAAGTTCTCCACTCAATTTACTCTCGCGTCCAACATCATGGACTTCAATCTCAAACTTTGTGAAACGCTGCTTTATGCGGATGTTTTCAAAGAGTTCGTTGAAGCTAAGGGTGATTACGACGTTGTGTTAGTGGAGCATTTCAATACTGATTGCATGATGGGTATAGTGCACAATTATGCAGTGCCTTCAGTTGGATTGATGTCGTGTGCTCTGATGCCATGGACGCCAGCGAGGGTAGGGGCTAACGACAACCCAGCGACCTTCCCCTCCATGTTGCTGCCCTTTGATGACGAGATGACGTTCTTGGAGAAACTTGAGAATGCTTTTAATATAAACTTCTATAATTACTGGCATCGGCAAGTGACAAAGAACGAGCAGAACGTTGTGGAGAAGAGGTTGGGCCGGAAACTGCCGCCGCTAGAAGAATTGGCGAAGAGTGCTAGTGTTATACTCGTCAACACTCACTATACTTTGAACGGAGTGAGGGTCTTGCCACCTTCAGTAGTCGAGGTCGGAGGTATTCATCTTCACAACAAAACTGTGCAGCCTCTACCCGAGGTAAATCAACATTGTATATAATATGTATGACCATGTTTATTTTAACTATCGAGCTGTTTCTTGCTTTCATATTTGCAACATTATTTCTGTAACAAGAACCGCAGATAACAATGTAAAGTCATCATCTACTTTATGTTTCAAAGTAATTGCGTAAGTACCTACCTATAATAATTGTTCTTTTTTTAGTAAGCTAGTTTTTTGAACAGGTGTTTACCTAAATAAAAACTTATTTGTGGAATAGGTACTTAAGTGGGCATGCAATGAACAGTCATTGCAGTGCATGTGCAACCTACTGTTATTTTATTCATGCCATAATTATGGATCTGGAACTCGGGACTAGTTGGGCAAGATATATGTTTATGATATTCTCTGGTAGTAGCTACGGAGCCTGTATTTGTGCCCGGTTGATGGCATAAGGCTCTCACCCTTTACATGGGACTTAACTTGTAACTGGCGAAATCTAGGTGTACAATCAGTTCACCTCTGCTTAACCCTGAGTATTATAGGTGTAATGTTTCGTCGTGTTTGCCCTGACTATCCAACTATTAGGTAGGTATTTTACGTCTCCTTTATTCTACACAGGACCTCGAGCGTTGGGTATCAGAATCAAAGCATGGAGTCATTCTCTTCAGCTTTGGATCTCTAATTCGCGGCTCATCGTTGCCGCCAAAACATTTGGACGCCATCTT
The DNA here is from genome assembly GCA_950022955.1 of Xestia ashworthii. Taxonomy (NCBI): domain Eukaryota; kingdom Metazoa; phylum Arthropoda; class Insecta; order Lepidoptera; family Noctuidae; genus Xestia; species Xestia ashworthii. The sequence goes on along the minus strand of OX465558.1, from coordinate 21,409,948 downwards.
GAAAGTTTTCGCACGTTTGCCACAACGAATCATTTGGAAGTGGGAGACTGAAGACATTACGGGGTTGCCAGAAAACGTTCGCGTGCAAAAATGGTTGCCTCAGTATGATTTGCTACGTAAGTATTATAAAACAAACTGCACATACTTAGATAAGTTGATCGTGAGTTTTGATTTGAAGCAAGAGGTCCTAGGTTCGATTCTTGGATCGGGAAATTGTTCTCTTTCGAGGATTACAGGTAGATGTTAAAGTTGTTACTTTCATGCTTAGAATTTGATTTTCTGCAGCGAATTCGCTACGATTAGGTACGGTCTACATTAGCTGTATGAAAATGTACCTAAGTAACATACGGACGGACAGACCGCAATACCGCATATAGCTATAATAGTTTCAGGTTTTATAATGTGGATGTGGAATGCAACTATGCGAGTGCTACCCAGTAGGTAACTGCCAAGGAACAATCATATCACAAAATCTGGCTCACGTGCGTAAACCCATAGCATTCACGGTAATTTTAAAATGCATCCAATATTGTGAGATGGCCATGAATCGGATCACATTGTTGCACGAAATAAATGAGTCCATTTTAATTGGTAGGTACCTACTGACAAACTTTGTTTTAAATGTTAAGTCTGTCCTTGCCTATCTATTCTATAAGTTGCCTACTTAGAATGTAGAATTATGGTCCAGCCGTTTACTGATTTACCTACTCCTGTGAGTAGGTAGTATGGGACAAAATAGCTCAATGACTTCGTGTTATAACTGAGCCTTGCGATCCAAGGGTCGTATTTGGCAGTGCAATAATTTCCGTCCGCGACAAATACAGGTAACCCCTAATACCTACAAGGTGAACGTAATTTCCAGATCACCCCAACTGCGTGGCATTTATAACCCACGGCGGTCTCCTGAGCCTTACGGAGACCGTGGCGGCAGGAGTACCCTCACTAGTGATCCCAGTCTTGGGAGACCAGCTGGGGAACGCTGCATACGCCAAGCGTGCCGGCATTTCTGAGGCGTTACCCATCTATGATCTTGATGAAGAGAGGCTGTATGAACCACTAGTGAAGGTTTTGACGCCTGAGTAAGTACTTATAAGTATGAAAATAGGTACAACCAGATGTACAAGAGCACACAATCGCTGCGCAGGCCTGTGTGCGTCTGTGTTGACGTCTTCTTTTAAAAAACAGGGAAGTGTTCCAAATCTAACGGCCAACGAATAATGGTAGAACCATATAAATACTAACATTTTTCGAAGGTTATAAAAACAAAATCAGCTGTTCCATACCTACAGCAAAATGTCCATACAGTTTACGCATCGATATCCCTTTTTATTAACTAAAGTAAACCATTACGGTGTTCCAGAGTGCGTGCTCGCGCTAAAACCTTCAGCAAACAATGGTGGGAGCGGCCAGTTCCACCGATGGACCTCGCCATACACCACATAGAGCAGACGGCGCGCTACCCACACCGAGACATGTCTTCACAAGCGCGACACTTGTCCAAACCGCAACTTTTGTTCTTTAGCTCAATTGAGTACCTTGCTGTCACAGCTTTGGTCTTGGTCAAAGTTAGTTTAATATGCTGTTGCTGCCGAAAAACGAAGGTCAAAGTTAAACAGAATTGACGTAAGTATAATAAATACTGTGGAAATGCGTCCCTTGCGAAGCAAATGTGATGTGTCTGAATGATAGATTGAGGAAAGATTTGTGATAAAATGATGCTGAAGTAGTGACAGAAATTGAGAAGATTATGCTTAGACGATTTGGTTGTTTGAGAGGATGAGTGAAAGGCAACTAACAAAATGTGCAAGAGATATTTTTTTTTATGCTTTATTACCAAGAACAAAATTCTTAATAATTCATAACGATCTAGCCTAAAATACTAATATGTAATCTAACTCTAACTTAATATATCACGTGATAGAATATGTTAAAACTAAGAATAGTGTTCATTTGCACTTTTACACAAGTCCGTAGCACTTTCTTAGAGTCGAATTAGAATATAATTTATAAAACACTATGTTCATGTGTTATTATGTATAGCACAACATTGTTACTATCTCATTCACTTTGTACACTACACTAATTCAAAAGGTTTAGTTCTTTTTAGCCTACGCATAAGTCTGTGTTGTCTAGCAGCTGGATTGCCTCAACATTCACGTGTCGATGGAGTCTGTGTTCGTGGGCTTCAGCAAATTTTTGGATAATGGTGGTGACGAATTCCATTTTAAGGTCACGATGAAGGTCGTCATTTCTTATGTACCAGGGTGCATTGACAGCATCCCTAAGTACTTTATTTTGACGTTGCTTTGTTTAGAGCTGTGGTTCTCCCAACCTTTCTTAGGCCAGGGACCACTTTGGTATGTTCATTGTTAACAGGGACCATAATTTATAGTCCTAGATAAACATGGACACCGACAGGATTATAACTAGGGGAGTGAATCTTTAACTCACACTATACAAAAATTGGATAATGTGATGAGAACCTTTAGGCCTCTGCCTCGAATCTTGCGGGCAGTGAGGCGGCGCCGGCGCGGGAGCGGCAGGATCTTATGCGTAAAATCAAATGAACCAGCCCTCGAAAACAGCGGCGCGGCAGCGGGGCGGCGGCGGCGGGCAGCGAGCGGTGTACTTTAGTCAAGCGCATATTATATAAAAGTACTCTGTGGTCAAGCGGTGACCGCCCGCGCGTCTGCGTTGCAGTGTTGTGCAATTTATTTTTGTGACGTGTCGAAATGTCCTCGGACGTGCTACTAGAGCAATTTATTTCAGCAATTTTTGAGAGGACACCGATATGGAACAGCAAAGATGAACCATAAAAACAGAAGAGTAATTAACCAGTTATGGGAAGAAATTAAAAACGAACTGAATTTTGATTCACTGATTTTGGTGTAGTCGTAGAATTTGTCGGGACATTGTCTCTGTTCTTCATAATTTCGATAAAACTCGCCTTTTATTTTCCTTGCTTTATAGTAGGGATTTACTTCTTCTTTTGCCCACAATAAATCGAGCGTTAGGAATAAATTTGAATCAAAAAGATGTTGCCGCCATTGTTCAGACATTTCGTTCGCGAATAAAAACAAATATCTCGACGACACAATCACGAAAACAATACTACGCGGCTATAGTGACGCGCGATCTGGGCCTCGATTCTGCCATTACAATAGTGTCAGAGTAATCGATCATTGATTTCATAATGGTCAAGTTCTGTCAAATTTTGACAAGTTTGTTAATTCTACTAATATAATGGCGCCATTATGACTTCAATGGTCAACCACTGACACTCCACTGAAAGAAATGTCATAGAATGATAATCTCGTACATAAAATCTGGCATGAATAAATGTTCGCATTTAGTAGTAGATTTCGAAAACCATTATTTTGTACTAAGGGTTTTATAATAATGACAATACGACAATGCCATTAAAACACAATTTTATTACGAGACCAATGATCGACCATTGTGAATTTAGCAGATTACGAACTTTAAGCAAAATGACAATGGGATGAGAATGGAATTGTGTTGGAGTGGCGAATTTATTAAAATAGCAGAATTAGGCCCCTGCCCGCTAGTTTCGAGAACGGGTCTGCGATGCCCGCGCGCCGCTCCCGCGCCGCCGCCGCCACCGCCCCGCTGCCAGCAAGATTCGAGGCAGAGGCCTTAGAATTAAGATAGTGATAGATACAAAAGCGATCGAGTTGAGGTCGAAAAATTTAGCAATAATTTAGTACGAGATTCTCAAAAAAAATCAGAATTTTGCCTCTGTGCAAGTTAAAAAGTACGAATAACATTTTAATCTTTCGCGGACCGTAGTCGAGACCACAGGTTGGGAACCAGTGGTTTAGAGTGCAAGAGAGATATAAGTGGTAACGCCGAGTGAGAACACTCCAGGACATATTGACCAGGTGCGTAGACCTCACAACCGGCGTGCGTGTATAACTAGATGTATGAACGAAGATGAAGCAAAAGGAGTATGGATCGTAGAAAAAACGCATGTTGCAAACACGTGTAATATGAAAAACGCATCTGTTTATGTGAAAAGGAAAAAAGAAATGCTTCGAAAAAATATTGAATCGATGTAAGCAGGTATTGTAAAAATAAATAAAATGGTTTTTTTTTATATAAAAGTACATTTATTGTCCCTGATTAGTAACATTTATAAAAAATATACAAAAACATTGTACAAAAATATTTATGACGATTTCATTATTTATCATTATCACATTATTACATGAGCAAGTTTTTTATTTATTACATTTTATAAACTGAGAGTGAGTTGGCACTCAGATGGAATGTGGTTAAAACATAATTCTATTTCATAAAAAATAATAAATACATGCACTTTTCCCCTTTCTATAATTATGTAGTTTAGTAGTCTTTCATGGAGTCCAAAATATACTTGTGTAGATACATAATATTGCTCACTTAAAGCAAATCTATGGTTATAAGGACCACATGAGTCAAACGGCCAAAAGTTTTTATTCTATTTTATTTTATTGCTCAATTTAGCTTGTTTCATGTTCAAAATGTGATTATTTCTACTGAGATTTCTAAGTTATTATCTCCAAGCGTATGAAGTATTAGAGACTAGAAGACAAACATAATATTTTTGATTGTTTGTTTTGTGTTATTGTTAAGGGGCCGGCGGAGCATGCGTATTTCATACAAACGTAATACCAAAATAATTTGTAAATCAAACATATTCTTAAGGTAGTGTGTATTTATTTCGATTGGATTACAGAATATCTACGTTCCCAAATATATTTTTTGAGAGGACAATGGTACAAAGACGAGATATGAGGAATTTATAATTTCCATAGAAAACTTATTTTTCTTATAACTCTTGTTAAAATCAGCGTCCAATCAAAATATGTATTTGGGAACCTAGATATTCTTTAATTCAATCGAAACAAATACACACTACCTTAGGAATATGTTTAATTTACAAATTATTTTGGTATTGCGTTTGTATGAAATACGCATGCTCCGCATGCGTCTTAAGGAATGTAGCAGAATGGTAATTAACTTTACTCATAAAGTTCGAACCGAGTATTCTCTGTAAATATACTAAATATATTCTAAGTTTTGTAGACAATAACACTTATATACTAATATAATTTTCAATGTAGTAACAAGAGTAGAATATTATAATTTTATTCAAGGCCGCTGGTTTGCAAATTTTTGCATTATGCTTTGTACTACGAAATTTAATATGAGCTTGGGAAATGCAATTTTATTGGGACTATCTGGTTCTACACTAATTTGTGCTAGGTAAAGTTGTAGAACGAATTCCCCTTTAAGTTTTTATTAGGTTGTTTCAAGACTGTGTCAAAACGTCGGTTTTAAAATGAATTTAATGGTGGTACAGTTAAATATCATGCATGAAGAAAATAATAGAATTACAGTTAATTCGTTACGCGTAGAAATCGTAGAGTATAAAATTAGATTTAATATAAATATGACAAGTATATTTTAATATCAATAAACCGATACCAGTAATACCTGCGCATTAAATACAAATAAAATGCTTTAAACGGATTAATAGATTCGAAATGCCGCCTTACCTAATGATAAAGACGCTTATAAATTAAAAATAAACCCTCTTAATGGGCTTCGCCGCAGTCGCGTTATAAATGCACATTTAAGTACAAGTTGCACAAAAAGATATCAAGCTAAGCGGTGTTTTACGAAGGTAGGTAGCACGAACGCAGCTTTATGAACGTCACTGCTGTAGTATCTTAAGTTCATATTTTTCTCGTCTTCGGCTGAGAGGTTCAGTTGGGGCTTATCGAAAACGATATCTTTGTCCAAAGATCCGATGACGAAGCCAATCTGCCCGGAAGGGTACGTAGGGACCGATGCGTAGGCGTACGCTGCGCTAGGGAATTGGTTCCTACAGATCTTTAACGTATTACAGACTAATTCTAGATCATTCCACACGGTACCTGCTTGAGAGCATACGATACCGTTCGGTTTGAGCGCGCTTTTCATAAGCGTGAAGTAGTTTTCTTGGAAGAGGTTGATGGCGGGCCCGACCGGGTCACTGCTGTCCGTGATGATGACGTCGAACTCCTGGCTGTGGTTCTTCATGAACTCGAAGCCGTCACCCACATGGAGAGTGAGCTTCGGACTGTCGAAACCCACTGCCATGAATGGAAGGTACTTTTTCGATACTTCGATGACTTTTGCATCGATTTCAACCTAGAATGTAAATGTTTTAGGGTTAAAAGTATCATTTCGACACGTACAGAACATAAGACCATTAAAAGTTATCATTGGTTCACGCGATAACAAGAACTTTTCGGATTGTCATTGACTCTCTGTTTCCCAAAGACTTTTTAGTAAATTGATCCCACACCGGCGGATCCCGCGGGATCAGTCGACGGCTGCCTCTCGAGTAGTCTCGAGAATAATTTGTTCTATTTCCGTAATTTGTGCGTATCTGCATCATTACATTATCTTTTTGTGTATGTAATAATAATAAGCTCGCCCCGTATTATGTTTCCCAAAGGCTTTTGAGTAAATTGATCCCACACCGGCAGATCCCGCGGGATCAGTCGACGGCTGCCACTCGAGAATAATTTGTTCAATTTCCGTATTTTCAACAGACTTCCAAAAAGAGGGTGTACGTTACCCTAGCTGGAAAGTGTCTCCTAGAGTTATCTGAGTAGAATGTATAATTAGGGTCTTAGCTGCTGTAAATGTGCCCCCATATAAAGAATTTGTGCCCCTTGTAGTTTTGGAGAAAAACTGAAAAAACGATTCCTGCTAGGGTAACGTTTTTCTAGCAGGAAAATTCTAAACGAATGATCGGAGAGAAAAACATTGTGCATGGCCAGAGAGCTTATATTAGTGCGAAAATGTGCCCCCAAAAATAAAATTAGTGCCCCTTCAGGTTTTCGACATATTGCATTTCTTGCTGGAGTAACGTTTTGCAGAATCGTATTTCTCTAAAACCATTGCATGTGCCCCTGTAGAATAAACATACACGTGTAGCTCTTAATTTGTGCCCATTAGTGCCCCTATTAGATTTAAGAAAATATTTATAATTTTCAAGTTATCGCGGTTTTATGAAAACCTGAAAATACGTCGCAGCACCTAAATGAGACAAGGTACAAGCTCGCTGAAAACTGTATTCGGTCCTTCTTGACGCTTATAATAACCATACAAAGTTTCAAAACTGTTCATGCATGCGTTTTTGAATAATCTTGCTAAAAGTCAAAACGATGGAGTCATAACTTTGACGATAAAATACGAGGAACCGGCTCAATTCCAGATGTATAGGTGTAAACCGAAAGTTAGTGCCTTTAATGAAAAATACATGGTGAAAATATTCAGCTTGGAATGTTTCGCATTGAGTAAATATAAACGAAAAACAAAACATGTAAACAACGGCTGGTTATCCGACCAAATTCGAATGACTACTAAAAAGCGACGGATTCATACATATCGATGACCTTCTTTATCGGACGTATTAAACCTAAGCTGTTGTACGTACAGTCGCGTTCAAAAGTTTTGGGGGCTAATTAAAACAATATGAAATGCACCATGTGATCATATTAAATGAAACAGCTTGTTGATGTGGACAATTGGACATGTTTATTTTTATTCCTTTAATTTTAATTTTTGAAGTAATTATAGCATCAAATCACAGATCAAATTTCCTACCTATTAATATTAGTACACAAAATAGTACCACGAATTTAATTGCACTTTGTGTAGTCGTTATTATTTTAAATCACAGATCAGTTTTTCATCTACATACAAATAGTCTAAATACAAATAGTAAATTCACATAATCACAAAAAATCACAGAGCAGTACTCAGTAATAATATGTGAAAAAAAAAACTAAATTTAAGCAAAAATAAACAAATTAATGAATCGATTTTGATGAAATTTATAATGGACGAATCGGAAAGTATCGAAAAATAAACAAACATGATTTAGAATATATTTTGTTCAAAAATAAACAAATAAAGTAGGTACTGACCAAAATCCAAGTAGGTAGGTACTTTATAAGTTTACCTAGGTAAGTACTTTTAAATAAGTCAAAACGATGCCATTAAAACATACCACGCAGATCGTGCCTTCATTGTAACTCATTTTTATAAAACTTTAACATTGTTTTAAAATGCTTAATTAATACGCCACTTTCAACCAACTTATAAAAAAAGTAAACAAACAGTAAACCGCGTGTCTCAGCGCGACAGTATCCTTGGCGTCATTACTGCAACTGTTTAAAAATACAAAGTAATCATCCAAACGTACTTCCTACTCAAAAAACACTTGTTATTATTCATAATAGAGCGACGTTTATGTAGGTATTTGTTTCTGTCCCACTAGTACCGTACGCGTACTAGCTGTCTCACTATCTCCAAGCTAGACAAAGCGATTCCTTGCGACACGAAGTTAGCGGATGGCGCGGGGCCAGAGATAAGCAGGGGTGGGGAAGAGAAAAAAGGTAATCTTCTATGTTAATTTGCTTTTTTTGTGTTAATTTTTTTGGCTTGAATCAATAAATATAGACTTACCTGAATAAAAAGACAAATACACACGTATTTGTGTTTTTTTTTACTGTTGTGTCAACTGGCTTTTTATTAGTAGGTAGATTCATCACACCATCCATGAACAAGTATTTTTTTAAAAGATCCCCAATCAAAATTTTGGGTCATAGACCTGGCAAATGTCTGGATATGTATGTCTGTCGTTCACACATGAAGTACTGCATGTATTTTAATGAAATTTAGAATGAAGAAGATGGCTTACCTTGGAATAGCGCTTAGGCTACTATTCATAATGTAGGTACTTAATCATGTGCAAAGTCACAGAAACAGCTAGTAAAATATAATCCAATAACAATTTTATTTTATTACATTACTTCTTTTGTACTTCAGTGTACTCAGACACAACAAGTGTCAACCGGTTATTGAGTAAAGTTAAGAAGGTCATCGATATGTATGAATCCATCGCTTTTTAGCAGTTATTCGAATTTGGTCGGATAACTAGCCGTTGTTTACATGTTTTGTTTTTCGTTTATATTTACTCAATGCGAAACATTCCAAGCTGAATATTTTCACCATGTATTTTTCATTAAGGGCGGATTCGACCAAACGAGAGTAAATTTTATTCTTAGAATAAATAGCTATTTACTCGAGAGTAAGCTCAATTTGCATTCTACCAAACATTAACCCGTGGCTAAAGTCACTATACGAGAGTAAATTATTATACGGTCGATTTTGGTGGAGTAAAGTCTTAAACTGGGAATAACGAAACGAAATGTCAAAATGTTATGTACATTTACCTTGTCAAAAATCATCCGTCCGTGTTGATATTATTTGTTTTTGTGTGGTTTTCAATCAAAACCTCGCCATAATGTAACGTTTGAGAAATATGATCGAAGAATCCGATAGCGACGATGATTACGTGCCAAGGCGTCCAAGGTGGATAAATAAAAGAAAGAACTAATTACTTCGAAGATTATGATGACAAAGACTTCGCTGTTAGATTTCGTCTATCCAAGGAAGCCACTCTTTGTTTGTTAGCTAAACTTGAGCATAAGTTGGAATATTCGTCAAACCGGTGATTATATTGTATGATACTTATAAATAATCTATCTATTTGGTACAGTATAGTATAGTAACCAACAGGCTCTTCTCCAGATTGCGCTTCTCTTTCTTTTCGGTTACTTAATTTCGCCAAAACAAAAAAACAAAACAAACACAACTGGTGTATAAACATTTTTTCTTTCTTTCTTTCTTTCAAATAAGTAAATCAATTCTATTTAAAAATCGCAACCAAGAAAATACCACACAATCGACCAAGAGGGACATATTTACTCTGCCAGTGACAGTAATGAGTAAAGAAAGTGACGTTTACATCTACCAAATATAATAGTACATTCCTCAAGTATAATAAGTACAGATGCAATGACCTCTTCGTTTAGTAGCATGATGTATTAGGTCATTTCATTCTTCAATCCCATTCAATGCCAAAGACAACCAAAGAGTAACTATACGAGAATAATTTTAATCTAGGTATAGTGTGGTAGAACGTAAATCAAATTACTCCTCGAGTAAGTATTGAGAGTAAAATAATCCTGGTATAGTTACTCGCGTGTAATTTCGAATTTGGTCGAATCCACCCTAAAGGCACTAACTTTCGGTTTACACCTATACATCTGGAATTGAGCCGGTTCCTCGTATTTTATCGTCAAAGTTATGACTCCATCGTTTTGACTTTTAGCAAGATTATTCAAAAACGCATGCATGAACAGTTTTGAAACTTTGTATGGTTATTATAAGCGTCAAGAAGGACCGAATATAGTTTTCAGCGAGCTTGTACCTTGTCTCATTTAAGCGCTGCGACGTATTTTCAGGTTTTCATAAAACCGCGATAACATGAAAATTATAAATATTTTCTTAAATCTAATTGGGGCACTAATGGGCACAAATTAAGAGCTACACGTGTATGTTTATTCTACAGGGGCACATGCAATGGTTTTAGAGAAATACGATTCTGCAAAACGTTACTCCAGCAAGAAATGCAATATGTCGAAAACCTGAAGGGGCACTAATTTTATTTTTGGGGGCACATTTTCGCACTAATATAAGCTCTCTGGCCATGCACAATGTTTTTCTCTCCGATCATTCGTTTAGAATTTTCCTGCTAGAAAAACGTTACCCTAGCAGGAACCGTTTTTTCAGTTTTTCTCCAAAACTACAAGGGGCACAAATTCTTTATGTGGGGGCACATTTACAGCAGCTAAAGCTCTAATTATACATTCTACTCAGATAACTCTAGGAGACACTTTCCAGCTAGGGTAACGTACACAAAAAGAGGAGGTTCTCAATTCGTCTATATTTTTTTTTTGTGTTTGTTGCCTCAGAACTTTTGACTGGGTGAACCGATTTTGATGTTCTTTTTTTATTTGAAAGCTGGTGCTTCCCGTGTGGTCCCATTTTAATTTTCTGAAGATCTGATGCTGATCTTCGGAGATATACAATGGAACTCTTCAAAAATAGACAGCAAATCTGCAATGATTGCTGTAATCGCTTGTAGGTTCATTGTTTATACTATATCATGACGTAACATCACGCCTGTATGCTCTGGCGGGGGTACGCAGATGTGTACAATATACCCAGATTTCGACAGTGTTTGTTACCTCAGAACTTTCGAGTGGGTGAACCGATTTTGATGGTTCTTTTTTTATTTGAAAGCTAGTGCTTCCTGTGTGGTCCCATTTTAATTTTCTGAAGATCTGATGCTGATCTTCGGAGATATAAATGGAACTCTTCAAAAATACACGGCAAAGCTGCAGTGATTGCTGCAAACGCTTGGTTGTTTATTGTTTATACAACATCATGACGTAACATCACGCCTGTATGCTTTGAGGGGGTACTCAGAAGTGTATAATACACCCAGATTTCGACAGTTAGGTGTGTTAAGTTCCATTTATTGGGGATAAGCCTTATTACCGTGACATGTATTGTTTTTTTTTATTTTATTGGAAAGGATGTACTTCAAGGGTACATTGATGAGAATTTGGTTAGGTTCTGATTACTTCTGATTATGGGATCCATGACAAAGGAACGGAACTCTTAAATTCTTAAGAGCAAATTAACGATACTCGGCCGAATCTTATATAGGCTATCCGGATATTTGAATTTGAACGTCGTTACCGACTTCAAAAATAAGGAGGTTCTCAATTCAATGCTCCCCGATTACTCGAAGATGGCTGGACCGATTTTGATTTTTTTTAATTGTTTGAAGGGGGGGGGGGTGGAGTGGGGCTTCCCAGGTTGTCCCATAATTATAAAATCAGGATCTGATGATGGAGTCCTGGAGAAATAGAGAGAACTCTTCACATTTTATAGGCTCACTAGAAGCGATTTGGGTAGTTTTAGGAAGTGTACTTTTTCGAAGTGATCCCATTTCAATTTGATGACGATCTGATGAAGAACTTTTCGGAGATAGGCAACGGAACTCCTCAATAAATGATAGCAAATGTACTGGGATTGCTGAAATCTCATATCTGTCTATTGTTTACACCAGTTCATAACAGAAAATCACGCCGGTACGCTGTGAAGGGGTAAGCACATGTGAACCACTAAAAAGTGAAAAATAAAAACATTTTTACAAAAAATAAAACCGATTTCAGAGAAAACAAAAAAGTGAAAAATAACTTTAGCTTCAGAAGTCGGTGACAAAAAAAAAAGTTATTCTTCACTTTTTTGTTTTCTCTGAAGTCGGTTTTATTTTTTGTAAAAAAGTTTTTATATGCGTATCTGCATCATTATATCTTGTTGTATATGTAATAATAGTAAGCTCGCCCCGTATTCCATGGGATTTACGCATAATAGGCGAAAATTGGGTGTACCTACTTTTAGGTACATGTGGGTGTACTATTTATTATTTAGGTCCATCTCTGCCTAACGTTTCGGGAATTTTATGCGCGATTATGTTATGTTTGTAACTGAGGGACAAAATATATTGTTTTTCTATTTTCTAAAAATCATATATTTTTCAGTTCGACTATTATTCCCTCCTGTTTAGATCTCTTCCTGTTGGGTCTGATAATATATTCTTATCGTATTCGTTAAGTAATTACGTAGTCACTGATAACGGGGTTATAGTGTGTCTGTTATCAATACCGTATTGTCTCGGCAACTTGACTAACATTCCGTCTGTTTGATACTTACATCATTATCTCTGTTGATATGTGATTAGAACTAAACCAATACTACTTAGAAATGATTTAAACTTCATGTTTGCTTAAATTCTATCAGTTAATAATAATCAGGCTTTCTTGATTTCCTCCTGGAATATCCCATCAGGGGATCTACTCCACCAGAAACCCATAGGTTATGGTATGGGGGAAATAATTTAAAAAATACTTTTTTTAACGTGGGCAACGTTTTTTATGCTCTACGAACGCACTAGGAATTTATCCTGTATTGTGGATGTGTTTACAAACATTTAGGCTCACATTCACAAACAGTCAAACTCGGAACAATAATTAACTGCAGGCCAAATATTTGTTCCGTTCCGTGCGGGGATCAAGCCCGTGACACGCAGCGCAGCACAATCGCTCCGCCAATGCACCAACAGTGCCGCCGGCCGTGACGTTTTGTTGGCAACTAGGACAGTCCGACCAAAGTTAGCTCATCCCTGTTTTAGGACTATATTCTAACATTGAGTTTGGCTAAACCATACCTATGGTACAAGCACTGTATGTGTGTGTTTTTAGCTAAAAAATAGGCAAAAACCTCTTTCTTGACCATCATTTAACAATCTTGAGGTGTATTGTTTTTTACACTGAATACAAAGTTCGGGGTTTATATAAGGCGATAAATAAAAAAAGAAAGACATCGATTGTCTCGGACTACTTGTTTACCTACGAGTATTCAACATAATTGTTAGCTCAGACTGCTATCATTGTGTTTAATTGCATTAGTGCATTGTATGGAAGTAATGGAGGCATTACATAAAACACTTATGCTTCTATTTAATAATCACCATTTATCACAAATAGGTCATTCAACTAAGCAACTTCGTTTAGCCCAAAATATCTTTAGTTTGGGCCCTAAAAGTAGTCCATATATAAAAGTACTCTGTGAAGTAGTCAAAGGATAGGTAATCAATTTAACAAGCTTATGGAAGTACGACCCAGAAAAAGGTGGCGAGACGATTTGGACGCGCACCGCGAGAGTTGGTCCGAGGTGGCACAGGAAAAGAGCACATGGATGGAATTGGGGAAGGCTTTGCCCAGTAGTGGGACAGTACAGGCTAAAAAAAAATGGTAGTACAGTCCCAGATGAGTAGAATGTAGATGTATAACCAGGGGCAAGCCTGGGGGTCGAAAATACATGAAGCAGACTGTTCTAATAAACCTTCATCTGATAAGAAGTAGACACAATAGTTAAGCAATGGCGTCACACCGATTTGGTAGGGCTTCACAGACGATGGGATATCATGAAGAGTCCTTGTTTAGAAGCGCAAACCAAGCTTTTAGGCTTGTGCTGTATAACACACTATAACATTTTAGCAGAGGCTCGAACTCGTAACCTACTGTTCAAAGTGCGGTCGCCGACACCAACAGGCTACCAACTTCGGTAACAATAAAGCTAAAATAGCTGTTCTATTCTAACGACAGTTCTCAGTTGTCAAACAGTTGAAACTGTGTTTTAAGAGGTATTTTTTTCCGCCAGGCTAGACAAAAACTGTGATAGCTTGAATAATATGCATGATATTGATAAGATTTATAGCCTATAGCACTCACGAATAATGTAGCTTTCTACCAGTGAAACAATTTTTTTAAATGGATCAATATTTCCGGAGATTACCCCCTCATACAAACAAATTTTACCTCTTTATAATATTAGTATAGACACAGCTAATTACAACAAACCAACCAACCAACCTGTACAATTTCCTTGACTAGAGGATGTTTGGCGACCTCCCGAGCGACGCCGCCGTCACCGCCGCCGACGATCAGCACCTTCTCAGGGTTTTTATGACAGCATAGAGGTAGGAACGAGATCATTTCCTGAAACATCAATTATAATATGAGTTATTCCTCATGGATTATAAAATAGAAAGCATTTGCAGAAGAAAAATTAACCTCTCTAACTATTTAATTACCCTGGCAGTAAGGCAAATTCTAAGGTCCTGCCTAAATAATAATTAACAGCCGATTGTAAAAGTTGAGCCACTCTTGCCGAGGTCGGTCTGTGCGACCATTATTACTGGCCGTTATTATTGGGGTGTGCGATCATTATTACATACCAGGTTTCCCCTGCCCTCGGAAAGCTTGTTAAGTTGTTGGCCCGGGATGTTGTTACAGGCAGTGGTCTGAAAGTCTGACAACCAGCCTTTTCAAGGGGTAGCATACTGCCCAGAACTAACTGGGTTGTGGACGTCAGAGAGGTAGTAGCACCATGTAAAATACTGATATTCAGCTGCAACTAGTTAAACTGGAAGCGGACCCAACATAGCGGGGAAAATGAATGCTAATGCCAAGAAGGTTTAGATTAGGCAGAGAAGAATCCGAGTGAAGACTGCTTTTGACCTTTTGAACGCCAGAGCATGAAAGCATGCACATGCCCACCTCAATTATTTTACCTACCATTTTGCAGCAGATTTTGATTAGCACTTACCTGATACGAAAACTCATCCTTCTCAGTACACTGTATGATACCATCCAGTACCAGCACTTTACCGAAGCTAGTGGTGTCAAACACACGTATATCCTGGTATTCAGATTTCTCAGAGTGCAAGACCTCCTTCACTTCTAGGGAGAATGTGCCACCGGGCCACATCTCACATGTTTCGGTGAACCAATTGTTTTTGAGAGTATCCATTATGACGCTGAGGTAAAATCTGGAATTTGATAGGAAAATAATCATTGCTCTTATGTCCCATTTATTCATTTACAAACATAAGATTTACATTTTTACATATTCATATAAAAACTAATAAAAAATACAATACTGTATATAAAAAATAGTAGCCTATTGGTATTGGGAACAGGGTCCAAGCTACGCGGTCAGGGCTCCAGAGAGAGGAACCTCCTTACTGCTATTTATTACTAAAAAAATTACTTGTTGTTTTAAAAACAGTTTGATCAATGATGTAAGGAACTTTTATTTCCTTGTGGAAATCATACATGCATAATAATTTTATTCTTATGACTAAATTATGAAAGAAGCTGCAGCTAATTGATCAGTATAGATATAAATCCGCCCTTATGACGACCCACTGACCAAAGTATTCATCGCAACGCCGTTACAAAATAATCTTTATAATTTACGTACAAATGAGGAATATAACAAATATTTGAAAAGAAAATAAATGACTACACTGCCCACTTCACGCTTATATGAATCGTCAGCAACTCAGCAGAAAGCTAACATAGTGCACACGTTGTAACTTCGTCATATTCCGTTTAGGGCCTATACTTACAGTTAATTATCCTTAATTTCTTGTTCTGGCCGGACAAGTCGCACGCCGTTGACTATATGACTGCGACTGAATATAACAAGTCGTGGTCCAGTAGATAGCAGCACCAAATGGTTTGTTTAATATTTTTTTATCACTGTACTGATAAGATTTGGTTACTTTCAATTATTGGTAAAAAGAAAACAACGAAATCACTGTGCGCTGCGCTGGACTGAGGTAAACGCAGACGCACGCTAAACGTCAGATTAGTCAGAATATGAATTTTATTTTGAATTGACTTTGAAATTGACAGAACCAGACTAAACGTAGTGATTATATACTCTGTGGGTGATGCTAGTGATGCACACTAAGGGCTAATTTCACCAACCTGTTCATAATTGGACATCAGTCAATCAGCCATTAAAATAAATGTCGATGTTATTGGTATTTACGTTCCACCAGAAAAAAATAACACCACATTACAGTTTGAGTGTGTTCTTGCAATATTTTACTTTGTCGGTACATATGTCATTCCCATTTTCAAATTTTGTTATTCTAATGGCGCATCCACACATGTCCGGCGGCACGATACGGAGTGGTAGTGTTGTCATATTCATATATACCTAAGATCATTTTAGCAGTTCCTTTTATGAATAATAACATACAACACTTCACTTGCAATACATGCAACTTTATTATAGTCCAACATCTTCTAATCCAAACTTATATTGTCACTTACGGGATATCTTCCGTGATTAGGTATTCTCTGGAGCTCTGGATCGCGGGTTGACTGGAGTCTCCAGTCAACCCGCGATCATGGCGCTTGCAACAGCCTCGAAATATCGGGAGCTCAAAATAATACCTAATCACGGAAGATATCCCGTAAGTGACAATATAAGTTTAGTTTTAAACCGTGAAAGCTTAAAACAATCTTATAATCCTACGTACACGACTAACTTCGAGCAAGTCACAGCACTACTGCGAAAATTGCAACCGCATCTACAGGCCGTCGATAAAGCCGGCGGCAAATTCAGCGGTAAGGTGGTCTAAAAGCCGGCGACAAACCCGGTGGCATGTGTGGATACGCCATAACGTTGTTACGTTTCGTGGTGTTTGTGGTATTTTATTTTGAAACTGTTTGTATATTGAAAGTGTTTTAAATTGAAACAATAATAATGCCCTGTAAGAGAACGCGTGAACGGGACCCTAATTTCTTATCAAATGAGAAAGAAATTTTAATAACTTTAATAAGAGGTTTTCATTTTAAGAATTTAAAAAAAAAAGTTTCCAAGAACTCTGTAGATGGCGTTGACCCGACTACGTTACTAGTGTCAAAGTCAAAACGCTTGGCATGGTTGCCAGCTTAAGGGTTTTGCCCCTAAATTTAGGGACTAGAATTGTTAAAAGGGACATTTTGACAAATATTTTTGGCATTTTTAAAATAGTACTTGCTATTAAATTGATAACAAAGCGTGTGTTTGTTGTTTTGTGCATAGAATGACGACGTAGACGGCTGGTCGTAGGCCTCCCCCATGGTATGCCACATCAGTGATCTTCCGCTTTTGCAATCCAGTCGCTTCCAGCCACCTTTTTCATGTCATCGGTCCATCTGGCCGGTAGTCTCCTAACACTGCCTTTACCGAGCCGTGGCCTCCTTTCAAGGACCCGTCTACTCCATCGACTATCAGTTCTGCCGCAGACGCCCGCCCACTGCCACTTCAGCTTGCTACTCTTCTGGACTATTTCAGTCACTTATGAGTTACGAAACAATTTAGGCACTAAACAAGACAAGTAAATTTATAAAATTCTATAACTATTTTTCATTTCTTTCCATCTCTTCTGGTGTTTTGCCTCCTCCGGCCAAACAGGTAAACTATTATTAGAATCTAATCTGAGATATAATAAATTAATCTCTGTTGAATTTTGAACCTAAGAAAATACCTACAATACTAAACATTGATGAACTTACTTGGTTGTAACACTGATAATGGTGTTCTTACAAAATCATTTGGTTTAAAGTGTGCTGAGCATTTATGTGCGAATGTCTTTTTATGGTCCGTCCAGGTTCAAAATGTACGACGCGCGACGGCTTGTACCCATTGCGCTTTACGACTTTCATTTTTATTAAAAAGATGCATGCCTTCATTTGTACACAAATCCACAAGGCAACGACTTCTCTTCTTTTTCAAATGAAATCAAATCAAATAATTTATTCGCATAATATGGGTAAATAGATGGTAAATAATTGTTACATTTCAAATCTAACAATAAGGATCCTCATAAAAACCATTTCTGGTATACGAAATATAAAATAAAAGCTTAAAATAACAAACAAAATGGGTGATATGACTAAACATACTAAATTAAATATCTAACTATTATTGCACTAGAATAGGAACTTAGTGAGGTGTTATAATAATTTTCTATTCTTATAAGTAAGGTATTCCTGAGTAGTGTAGAAACATTTTGTGTCTAACCAAGAGTACAATTTTTTTCGGAATAAACTAAGGGATACTTAGGTATTTTATTTCAATAAGTAATTTGTTAAATAATTTAATAGACATGGGGTAACAGTTTCTTCTATACCTGATCAGTTTTTATGTTTGGCAAAGGGAAGCTATTGGGATAACGGGTATTAAAATTACAATATTCACCAAACGATTTGTATGGGTAATGATGTGTTTTGACGAAAATACAAGACTCAAATATATACATGGACGGTGCTGTTAATAAATGTACATTATACATATAGAAAAAAAAAAATGGAAAACTGACGATACGAAATATTTGGCTTATTTGATTTTGCGTAAAAACTCTTTTTCCAACTGAAATATTTGACTAAATAAAAAATGTTAAAAGTACTAGTTGGTAAACAAGTTATAGTTTAAACGTTAATTTCCCAAACATTAGGTTTGCGTTACAATTTTTTGTGAATAGATTTTTTGCTAAATAATAATTTGGCAAATGAAATTATGCTAAAAATTTTTTGGGAAGTGAAAATTTGTCAAATTCCTTTCGGTCAAACAAGGGAGACCCGAAAAATGATCTATTTGGGGTTTGGCTTTTTTATAAATGTCACATTTGAAAAAGTCTCAGCTGTTAAGGCGAATGCTCACATACTGCCCGCGAAATTCAAATTTTCTTACGTTTTTTGCAATTTGCAGGCCAGTGCTTGGTTGTATGTTGATGAACATTTGATTCGCGACTGTAAGACGTATTTAGTTACAGAATTATAATCATCAAAATCATCAATACAACCCTCCAAGTTCATATAGATCGAGGAATAACTTTGACCTTGAAAAAATAGTTTCTCGATCTATATGAACTTGGAGGGTTGTGTTGGTGATTTTGATGATTATAATTCTGTAACTAAATACGTCTTACAGTCGCGAATCAAATGTTCATCAACATGCAACCAAGCACTGGCCTGCAAATTGCAAAAAACGTAAGAAAATTTGAATTTCGCGGGCAGGGTGTGAGCTTCCCCCTTAAGGTGAAAGCGTCAGGGTGGCCCGCGAAATTTAAATTTTCTTTAGTTTTTTGCAATTTCCAACGTATCGGTCGCGACTGTAAGACGTATTAAGTTACAGAATTATAATCATCAAAATCATCAATACAACCCCCCAAGTTCATAAGAGTCGAAGAAGGACTTTGATCGTGAAAAATTCGTTCATCCCCCTAAAGGGGGAAGCACCAGGGTAGCACGCGAAATTCAATTTTTTTCACGTTTTTGCAATTTACTAGTTATTGACAGGATGTATGTTGAATGAAATATGATTTGCGACCGTAACACGTATGTATTCACATAGTTACAACCTATTACAACCATCAACCCTTTACGCTCAAGTTCTGTTTAATTTCCGTGTGAATAATTTTTTTCACTCGGGCAGCCCCAATGTTTACCGAATACGTTTTGACGGCATTTGTCAAAATTGACAAAAATGAATA
The DNA here is from genome assembly GCA_950022955.1 of Xestia ashworthii. Classification (NCBI taxonomy): domain Eukaryota; kingdom Metazoa; phylum Arthropoda; class Insecta; order Lepidoptera; family Noctuidae; genus Xestia; species Xestia ashworthii. The sequence goes on along the minus strand of OX465558.1, from coordinate 21,390,066 downwards.
AACAAAAACAAGCCGTTGACTGTTAGCACAGCTAATAGTAATAAGCGGTAATTAAGGAAGAGCGTATTAAGTTTTGAGCAAATTTTATTTAATTTATAGTCGGTATGATGTCTACCACATCAATAACGATCGAGGAGTTCCTTGAAGCAGCTGATGAATTTGTTCAAAAATCTGACAAAATTTGTGATGGGTGGACGTTAAAGCGAGATAAAACAGATTTACTCAAGGCACATGTAACAAAAGATACTTTCATTGAGTGCCAGGATACAGATAGAACGTGTCTATATAAAGTAGAATACGTAATATTTTACAGTTTGAGTTATGGAGTACCCTCATTCAGTTTCAATGTGTGGAACTCTTCTGGAATGTTAATAACGTTGGAAGATATCAGAAAAATGGCCTTTATAGAGTAAGTAATCGTTTATTTGTTCGACAAGGTACCACTTTTCTAGATTTTTCAATTAGAAACCTAACTTATTGGAGTACAAGTACATTTTAAGTTTGGATCTTTTTGTATGGAGAGAATGAAGTAAAAGCTTCTTTTGTGTTCCAGTTCTATGTATCAACGATTTTATGCATCCACAATTGTTGATCCCCCACTGCAACAATTTATCTGGTTCCGTTTCTGCCATAATAAAATCTGTACCTTTTCAATTCCAGAATAAACCAAAAAGACTTCTATTCAGTGATAACACAGCAAGAACACCCAATATTCCAGCGGCCATACTTCATCGTGCACCCGTGCCTAACAGAAACTTTACTGGCAGCGTTTAAAAATAAATCCAAGAACATCATCGTTACCTTTCTAGGGCTTATCACACCTTTGATTAGGCTTAACTTGCCCTTGGAGTATGGGTTATGATACCTATGATGGTAAAGAGAAGATTTACATTGCACTCGCTCTTTCCATGAAGCTTGGAAGAATCATCTGTAAGAAATACTTTTTAATTATACTATGCTTTAGAGCAAATTTTGAAAAAAGTATGCATTGCTGGCCCAATGCACAGTCAGTGTATAGCAAACCTTTGTAAATCAAAGTATTAATGTCCAGTTAGAAAAACAGAGTCATAGATTCGAGCAGAAGAAGGATCCCCGGCTTGCTTAAATAGTTACACAGATAGCTAAATAAGACAACAATGAGGTAGCTCTTAAGGTTATATTGAATCAGCTGTGTTTCACTAGAAGGACAATAAAACAAAATTTATAGCATTAAATATGCCAATTACAGGCACTTTTGAATTGTTCAAACAAAGACAACAAGAAAATGAAGTTACAGTCCCAGTCACAAGGCATAATAACTGTGAAAGTACCTACTGTTAGTAGTTGCCCATTCTCTATGGAGAAGAATGCGAAGTGCATTTAAAATCTATATGTCTTAAATTATGCAGAGCACCACACACAATGTCAGTGGTAACAAGACTTGAAAGAATGAATGAGATTATGAGATTGTGAAGCCCAGCCGAATCGGTCTCATGCCATTATTTTACTATTTTACTAACTATTGTGCCTACTTCACTAACACATGAAGGTTTATAGTAATAGTTGAGTTTCATATGCTTCTTTGTCAGTAACAGTTACAAAATAAATCATTATTCAAAAATTAACCTTATGCAGTAACTGTAAGGTTCATTTTGTTATTGGTATGTAATTTTTTATTTTTTTTTCTTCTTTATTGTCAGTAAATTCACTTTTAGCAGATATGTTGCATGCTTCTCTCATTCAGAGTGTGTCCTCCAGCGAGAACATCTACTCGTAATTCTCCACCCTATACAAAGGCATTTAGCATAGCTGAGAATTGTGAGCTGTCGTGCAAGGGTATTGGGGTGGGCTTCTAGCTGTTCCCTGTATCTAGTCTTGACGCTGGCAATTTCTTCTCTCACTGTGAGCATTTCCAGGTGTTTGTGTATTTCAGCATTAGTCACATACCAGGGGACATTACTGAGTGTTCGGAGGATTATGCTCTGCATTCTTTGGATTCGTATGATAGAGGAGTTACAAGCACTACCCCACAGCTGAAGGCCATACATCCATACAGGTTTCAGGATCGACTTGTACACTAGTAATTTATTGTCTACTGACAGTTTGCTGTTTCGACCTAGCAACCACAGGAAGCTTTTGTATTTAATATTAAGTTCCAGGCCTGAAGGCACCTTAGAAGCCCATTCCTACCGGCTTACCTTCGGGAACAAGGCACTCTAAACGTAGTGTCAAAGTAATTACAAAAATACAAAAAAAAATGTTCACAAAGAAAGCAACAGGTAGCGCCAAGTAAGCCGGAGCTCGGGTGTCAGAATTCAGAACTAAAATCGTATGGACGCGCACACGTGACTTCGCGGCTGGCAGTACCGTTTTGTAGGGACCTAGGTAAGCCGAAGATGGCAGGGGCAGAAAAAGAAAGTATGTTTGGTAGAACGAGATAGAAATGATAGAATGAGTAATGGTCGGTGTATCGTATTTGAAAGTTACCAACCAGTTTTTTCTTTTTGACATGATAGAATCACTTTTTTTAGTTGTTATAATTCCTCTGCATTTTATAAATTTTTGGGTTTCGCTGACAATGAAAATAAGGTAAAAATGAAAATCCAAAATGGCGCCGACGACATTTTTTGGATTTTTCGTCATGGGTGTCGTTTTCGTGGTTTTTGGGGTCGCTGATAGTGAAAATGAGGTCAAAATGAAAATACAAAATGGCGCCGACGACAGTTTTTGGATTTTTCGTCATGGGTGTCGTTTTCGTGGTTTTTGGGGTCGCTGATAGTGAAAATGAGGTCAAAATGAAATCCAAAATGGCGCCGACGACATTTTGAATTTTTTGTCATGGGAGTCGTTTTCGTAGTTTTTGGGGTCGCTGATAGTGAAAATGAGGTCAGAATAAAAATCCAAAATGGCGCCGACGAAATTTTTTGTTTTTTCGTCATGGATGTCGTTTTCGTGGTTTTTGGGGTCGCTAATAATGAAAATGAGGTCAAAATGAACATGAGAAAAAAACATAAGTACCTACTTCTCATTTTTTTTCTTCGTCATACTATTTTCACCCTTCGCCACTGTTAAGTTCATCTCGTTTCTTCTTGATGTGCTCATTCCATGTCATACGCCTATCAAGATGAAGACCAAGGTATCTGACAGAGTTCTGGTGAGGAAGGGTGGCGTTTTTTAGTATCACCGAGGGGCAATTGCCTTTGCGTCGGGTATAAGTAACCTGCACTGATTTTGAGGTACTTAGGCTTTAATCCGCCAGTTTCCAAGCCATTTGGTTGTCTCATCTAGGCCTTCCTGTAGGATTTTTGAGGCTATACTTACCTATGCCATACTGCTATAAAAAAAATAATAATATTGCTGGACATTACACACAGTGCCATCTAGTGCCACACTAAGCAAGGCTTGTGTCGTGGTCACCAGACAGTTGATATACTACGTATATATATACTTTTTGTTGCTGCTTGGCTATGCTTACTGGGTCCTTGTGACTCACCAAGATAGCGGTTTCATCAGCGATTGTAGCTGTGGTTATGGTATTCGAGCATGGGAGGTCAGCTGTGAAAATAGTGTATAGTATAAGGCCCAACACTGACCCCTGCGGTACACCGGCTTATATTTAAAAAAAAATTGGTACGAACTAAATATCAATATCAAAAAGTAGCTGTGTGGAAGACAACTTAATTTTACATAGCAGTTCCTTGTGCCAGACTATCAAAAGTCGGTTGAATATCCAAGAAAACTGCAGAGCAGTATTCTTTTTCCTCCAGTGCTTTCCTTTTCTAGTCGCAGACTCTATGCACCTGTTTCACAGTCGAGTGTTGCTAAAGCCAAATTGATGGCTTGGTATGATGCCATTTTCAGTTAGAGTAGGAAAGATTCGCCGAAGCACGTCACTTGGTGGTTTTCCGTCTTTGTAGACCATAATAATCTGGGAAACTTTCCATATTGCAGGGAAATGTTGGACTCTTAATATCCCATTACATAATTTTGTGATGTAGGTTACAGCTTTTCGGGGCAGTTGCCTTATAATTTCTTTGGTTATTAGTTCAAAACCAAAAAACATTTTTATCCTTTAGCTCCTTTATTACTCGCCACACTTCCCGTACTAACACAGGTTTTGGCGGTAGGTCCATCTGGAAGTCTTGGTTTAGAGTTGTATTTATTACAACTCTTCATCCACATAGTCATTTGGGCGGAATACTTTTGCAAGATGTTCAGCAAATAGGTCTGCTTTTTTGCTGTGGTTTTCTCACATCCTTCGTCGCACTTCAAGGGTGGTTTAGCAGCTTGCGGTCTGTCAAATTCCTTTGTTATTTTCCAGAGCGAATAGTTTGTAGACTCTGTAGCGGTAACGTTTTCTAGCTTTTCTTGGAATGAGTTATCATGCCAGTATTGCAACAGTGACTTGAGATCTTCTACAGCTCTATTAAAATTAGTTTTATCTTCAGTAAGCCCACTTAAATGCCAAACTCTTCGTAGTCGTCTCTTTTCTAGAACAGCCTTTTTTATTTCCAGAGGATAGTTATTTACTCCACTACTGTTGCGGGTTTGGATTTCAGGAGTATTCATCCAGCATGCTTCCTGTATGAGTGACGTTATATATTTAGCTGCCTCATCTATATCTTCAGGTGTGTTTAGGGAAATTTTCATTTTTATTGATTTCTCAATGTGCTCTCGAAATATGTTCCAGCCTGTGAGTTTATTACACAGCCTAATTGATCTTGACAGTTAGTACCAACCTTATAGAGGTATAAGGTTGGTACTAATTGTCAAGAGCACCGGAGTGTGATCTGAGGAACTGTCATAACAAGACTCAGGTTTCATATATAACTTCGTTGGACCTTTGGCTATAAAGAAATCTATAAGATCTGGCACCTTCTTGGTATCTGTTGGCGAATTTGTAGGTTCTCCTGTGGATATGGTGTTTAATTTGTTTTTGTCCATGCTCATTTTTAGCTGTTTGCCTCTTGTATTCGTTAATCTGGAGCTCCAGGAAGTGTGCTTGGCATTCCAATTTCCGCCTACAGAAATAGCGGTGTCCCAGAGTGTCCAAAGAAATTGGAGTACATTAACTCAGTCATTGATGTCTCCTGATTTGTCATGATCAGTTATCGTGGTTGCTTGGATCTACTCAGTTTCATAATTTAGCATTTGATGATGTTTGATAGTCTTTTTTATAATGATGGCTGACCCCGCATGACTTGTACCGTCTGGGTGGTTTGTGATGTAGCAGTGGTAGTCTGGAAACCTTACTATCGAATTAGCTTTACAGTGGCCCTCAGAGATAAGGAGAATGTCTAGTTTATGTTTTGACATGAACAGTTTAACTTCATGGTTATTGGTGGCCAAACCATTGATGTTCCAGGTCGCAATCCGTAGTGAAGTCATTTTGTCAGTTTGTCGACGAGCTTAGCTATAAGACTCATAAGAGTACTCATTTGTTGGAGGATGATATAAAACTTTTCAATCTGTTTTATAATGATTTGTTCTAGAGTCGCGTTTAATTGACCTGGGATGTGAGTACTCGTATTATCAAGTGTTCTGAGAAGTGGTTTTTATTTGGGCTGATTTTACGGTTTCTGCGTAAGACAAACTCTGTTTTTGACTTTTTGGCTCTGTAATCAGTTCATTCTTCATATATGTTTTAGATGATGTTTTTGATGCCCACAGATGAGTGATTGCCCACATTTCACACACCTGTATGGTCTCATACAAGAATTCTTGGTATGACCATATTGTTGATATCTCTGACACTGGACTATTTTTTTCTTTATTCTTGGTTCTTCTTTGGTGATACATTGGTGGTAGATATATTTCAGATCTTTAATAACCTTATTGTGGGGACCACTAACCAGATTAATAAAGAAAGTAGATGTCGGATTCTTGTTTGGTGCATACCTTGCATTTATTATCTTTCCAGTTACAGTGTTTCCTGTTGCCTCTATATCATCTTTGATATTGTTCACTGGTCTACATGTATGTAAGTTTTTATTACAATTCGGAAACATCTATTTTCTTTCCTGTTGGCCTATCAAGCCTTTTTCTCTAACTAGGGAGATAAGTTTTTTGTAGACGTCTAAAATTCTAAATCGTACTAATCCTAAGTTGAGTTTTTTTTGTCAATTTTATATGTAAAATATTTTTTTGAGGCTGCTGTTTGTAAGAGATTAATTCTTTTAGGTCTTCAATTCCATAGAGAATGATTGGTGGTGGTTTACTTTGTTTCATTGGGGTCTCCGTTTCATCAGTTAGGTCAATAGGTAGACCATCATAACGATTTGATGTTTTGGTTGAATCTACAAGAGGGCTGGTAGACAACTTCCTCTTTTTATTCATTCTACTGGGCACATTCTGCCATGGAGGAGGACGCGGTGAATCTGTAGGAGGCAAGGGCACATCTTTAGATTTCATGTCTTCAGTAGGTGGTTGTGTTGGACAACTTCCAATTGATGCTGATCTTGATCTTTGAAGGAATAAGCCAGGATGGAATGCTTGTTGAGTCATGACCTTTTTGCTGCTTGTGGCTGTAGTTGCACGCGCTGGTCCCTTAGGTAATAGCGATTCATCAGTGGTGTTTATTTGACTAAGAGCCTCATGCTCCACTCCAGTAATATTTCTACAGTTTTCGCCACCCATAGTAGATACTTAAGTGTTGCCAAAGTGAAATCATCTGACATTTCAGATGACATATTGACATGAGTTAGATTGTCAGGGAAAAGTAAATAGTCAAGTGGATACGTGAAGAAAACTTAGAAAAGAGGATTGTCACTTCCTAGTTTTGATCACTGTTTTCTTTTTAGATCACAAACACTTTTTGCCACTAACAATCACACTTAATTATCACTAACAAAAGTACAGTTTTATTGCATTTCTAAGCACTGATTAGCAGTTTTACACTCAAAATTACGAAAATCTACAACAGCACTTTTACGCATGTTGACAGTTGACAGTCCGTTTTTTATCCTATTATTTTATTAACACAAATATATACTTAATTTTTATCTAAGTATTTGTTTTATTTAATATCATCTATTGAGATGTAAATAAGACTTCCCTTATCTGTTTTGTCTATACAATCACAGACAGTTTGTAAAGCCCTTAGTCATTAGATTACAGTTTTATTTTAAAAACATCTGCTTCAAGTCACTGTTTGGCAGCATCTACTAAAATTAGGACGAAGTCCTAAGTTTCCTAATTAAATAGTCTTCAAGCTAATTTTGTAAAATGTGTTTCTAATGCAGTTGTGACTTCATTAAAGTTTTTTAATTTCAAGAATCTTATTAAAACTGGCTTTAGACTGGGATTAAGTGGGCTCGATTCCTACCTACATCGCAATCATAAAAATTCTGACTGACACAATTAATGTCCTCAGTACCTGCGAAATGTGTGCCGGCGGCTACTCTGGAATCAGATTTACAAGACATCCTGAACGCAGCAGGGGGTTACTGTGGCGCGGCACCGGCGATATTTCGCTACTTCATCATGTCTACGAGTATTTTATTGACAGGTTTGTAATTTTTAACTAATTACCTATCATTAAAATTATACTGTGACTTTGCAGGGTTAACTGGATGGCCACAACTCAACAAGTTCCTCCTCATAGTTTTATTGTTAAAAGCGCCTGTCGTGAAAAAGTGATAATTTTGTCACTCTTCAGCAAATAATTATGTTGCGAAGTGGAAGGAGTGGGAGGCCTTTGTCCAGGAGTAGGACGGATCAGGCTAGGAAAAAAAATATGTTGCATTGTCAGTTACCTACATCAAATAATCCACTTGACTCAGATCTGAAGGACTTACATTAGGTCGAAGAATGCAGAAGGAAGTGGAATGAGGAAAGGCCTAAGGCCTCCTGCCTTAGGGCGTATTCACATGGCGTATTTTGTATGCACCATGTACAATCAGATTGTTGCGTTTGTTTCGACTCACAAGCGCGTAGGTACGTAGCAATTCAAACGTGCGCGAGAACCACGATCGGTGTTACTGAAATATTGTGTTGTGTGCCAAGGTTTACTGGCTGCCACTGAATTTTGAAAGGATAGTAGGTACTCGGCGAGATGCGAATTAGAACTTTGAGCCAATCTGTCGGTAAAATACACCCAGCTCTCGACTCATGCTTTGACTACACATGAGTCTAGCCTTTTTCTTTCCTGTCTAACCGGATGCAGCTTAATACCAGTATTTTACATGGAGCGTCTGCTTATCAGACCTCCACAACCCAGTTAGAACTGGGTGATACGATCATACGTACGATACACCTTGGTAAGACTGGTTGTCAGACTTTCGGGCCACTAATTAGCTGTGACGACTGCAAAGATCTACAAATGACAGCCGGGACCCTTTCTGAGGCACGGAGGAAACTCGGCATGGTCATCCGATCATCCTAAACAAGCGCAACTTAACCTAAAGATCAACCCGGCTGTTCTTATATAGCTACGACCATACTTTGACTTGAATTATTGAGAAAGCCAGAGAGCTTAATTCACATCTGCTTTGTGAACTTCCGAAAAGCTTTTGACACTGTCATTTGGATATGTCACCGTAAAATTGTCAAATACGTTATATTACAATATAACGTATATCTCTAGCGATATTGTAAAGTCTCGAATTATTGTCAACTGAACATACGGAAGTATCTCTTGCCCCCATATACGGGACTTGGGGCACCCCCCCGTTAGGTTAGTTAGGTTCCTTTAAACCCTGCACTCGGAAATAGTGGCCCCGCGAAGCGGGGCTCCGTCGACTACGCTTTTTAGGGGAACATGAAGTGTTTTAAGGTTAGGTTATATTAATCGATATTTCTCAGGAATGGTACAGTATCTTTTCATGAGAGTGGTACCACTGGGCAAGGGGGACCCCTCCTAGGCTTCTCTCCACACCGCGTGTGTTGACTACCATCGCATGCATTTCACGAAAAATAATGCGTTTTATTGTAAGCAGTATGTTCATTTGACAATAATTCGAGACTTTACAATATCGCTAGAGATATTACAATATAACGTATTTGACAATTTTACGGTGACAGATACACCTCTGGAAGGTACTCGCAGAAATGGGTGTGCCGTCTCATCTAATAGTTCTTTTCAGGCGTCTATATAAAGACGGTACTGCAGTGGTACGAGTGGACGATACCCTTTCTGGGCACTTTAAGACCGAGGCCGGTGTGCGACAAGGATGCATTTTATCGCCGTTGCTATTTAACACCTATACAGAATACATCATGCGCATTCATTGTCTTGTAGGAATGGGACTAAGGTATATAAGTTGAAGGTCGCATGATATATAACCTTAGATACGCTGATGATACAACCCTTCGCGCACAATCTAGGGAAGATATGGAAAATCTTCTGATTCGTCTCGAGACTACCAGCCTCAATTTCAGAATTGCCATCAACCGAGACAAGAAGAAGATGATAGTAAGCAGGGCTAAAAAAAGCAATATTAACGTACAGAGTATAACTGCGAAGTTGTACAGAGCTTTATCTACCTCGGCTCTATTATCTCCTATACTGGAGGATGTGGCGATGGGATTAAACGACGGTGCGCCATCACTAGGTCAGCAGTGGAACGGCTGCGAAAGATTTGGGGGGACAGGAGGCTTATCAAGAAGATGAATGTCAGATTGATGAAATGCCTTGTCTTTCCGATCTTTCTCTATGATGCCGAAACTTGGTCTGTGCGAATGCAGGATCGCCGTAAAGTCGACGCTTTGGAGATGTGTTGCTTAGAGACGCCTCCTAAGGATCCCATGGATATCGTTTCGCACCAATGTTTCCATCCTCAAAGAGCTTCATATTAAGGACCGATTTACGTCCACTGTGCAACCACGAATATTAAAGTTCTTTGGTCACATCACTAGAAGTGAAAATTCGATGAAGAGACTGGTGGTTCAGGGTCAGGTGGAGGGCAAGAGATCATGTGGCCGATCACCAACTTGCTGTATTGACCTGATCAAGAAAGCTACTGAGTCCACCATGGTGCAGTGTACTTGCAACGTCTCCATCGCCGAGAAATGGAAATCCTCGGAGAAGTGAACGATCCGCCGAACATCTCTCCGTGTACCTCGTCTGCGCAACTACGACCACTCTGACAAGTGTGTTTCGACTAGAAAGATGCTTTGACTAAACTAAGGACCTCGGGCTAGGACTATGGACTACCCTACCTTGCGAATAATAAAATCCATCTATATCTACATTATCATACTTGAAAACAGGTGTTCATAAATACAAATACTTACACACAATTAAATCAAGGGACACGTGAATAATTATACTAATCACAGCTGTCAGAAATTAATGCCTTTTCTAATTAATATTAACCTAGAACAAAACTCGTTAGTTTTCAATGATGTCTCATGTTAATACCACCTGTTAATTCGCGCCACGATTTTATTTTTAAACGTCTCGATAACAGCTGACCGTCTGAAACTAAAAAACTTGGAAGGTCTAGGACCGACGTCACGCGTTGTCATGTCGTCAAACTTTTATTGATATCGTATTGAACACGATAAGATAGTTTTCGCTATCAGCTTAGCCGTATAACATCCATTGTTATATTTGTGTTTCACTTACACGGTCATACGCGAATGTTTGTGTCTAAAAATGTGAACTCAGTGTGATTAAAATGAGACAGTGTGTCGTATATATTTACAACTTTACGCATAGCGTGGTTTTGTACCTTCTCTCTTGGGTGTCTTATTTCTTCTCGTTTTGCTATGTAAGTACTTAAATAACCTGTGATTTTAATTATTGTGATGTTTGCTGGAGTCTGAAAACCAATCCTGCGGATTTAGTGAAATAAATAGACCAATTAGTTAACGGGATTTATTGAGTACATTACGCACTGAATTGTAGTGTTGTACTTGAACACGGCAGGGCGCGAGTACTCAAGATTTCCCAGGAAATAATAGATGGGTAATATGTCATGGCTAAATAAAACTGGAGAAAAATACCTAAAAATGTGTAGGTATCTTATCAGATTAGAGGACACGTCGATTATTATTGCCGTAATTATGTTTCCATGTTTATTGTTACTTATGTCGCTATTGATAATCAGTCAAGTAAATAAATCGTCATATTTTATAGGTTTTTTAGATAATATCTACGGCCAGTAATAATCAAAACACACTTATTTTTTCTTACCTACCAAGAATTTGAATAGCTACGACATCATCTAAGTTATGAATTCCTTCAAAAATTATGTATAATATGTGTTTACTCGTATCTAGGAAATAGTCTACTTATCTGAGTAGCCAATTCAAGCAAATCTGTTAAGCCGTTCATGCATAATTGAGTAACAAACGTCCAACCATCTTCACAAATCTTCGTAATTGACATGTTAGATCATCATCATCATCATTCTCTTGACCTTCATTTCCATCATCATTCAAATATATTTGGGGTCGGAGCAGATGTCTTCTTCCATAGGTACTTACTTCTCTATTAATTTCCACTATTTCTCACATAGACACTCCCTCCTTATAAGTCCCTATGGAGGCATGTAAGAGATTTCTATGGGCTTCTTCTTGAGTAGGTACCTACCTATCTTTAATTTTAAAGCTCCACTAATTTTGTTTTTAAGTGATTCTATGTTCAACCGCACGTTATGCACTGCGTGTCCGATATGTAATGTAGGTAACTAGGTATACCTACGCGCTGTCATTCATATATTTATTGATACGACTGATAAAGCCGGTTCGAACTAGGAAATCCCCCTTATCGAAACTCCTTTTTTAGTGTTCCGTACCCGAAGGGTAACCAACGGGACCCTATTAATGAGCCTCATGCAGCTGTCCGTCTGTTTGTCACCGGGCTGTATCTCATGATCAGTGATAGGTAGACAGTTGAAATTTTCACAGAATGTGTATTTCTGTTACCGATAGTAACAACAAATACTGCTCTGTCAAGAAAGTAACGGGAAAAGATCAATAATACTCAAAATGTTTGTTATTCATCCAAATTTATTTTATCACTTTCAAAGTACCTATGCTCCTTCAGAAACGATACACTTACGCCAACGAATAGTCCAATTATCAAAACATTTTTAAAGTTGTTTCCGAAATTGAGTTTAGTTCTCGCCGCTAGTTCTTCTTTATGTCTTCTACCAATTGAAAACGGGCGCCACGAAGTGGTAATTTGAGTTTAGGAAAACGAAAGAAGTCGGCTGGAGCCATATCTGGTGAATATGGTGGTTGTTCGATGGTATTTGTTGAGTGTTTGGTCAAAAATTCGTTCACAATGATGGCCTTGTGCGAAGGCGCATTATCGTAGTGCAAAATCCAAGAATTTTCTTACCAAAAATCTGGCCTTGTCGTCGAATTTGCTCTCTTAAATGCCACATAACGCTCAAATAATATTCTTTATTTACCGTTTGACCTTCCGGCAAGAATTCCGAGTGCACAACACCGCGACAGTCAAAGAAAACAGTCAACATGACTTTGACTTTTGATCGACTTTGGCGTGGTTTTTTCGGTGTCGGTTCAGTTGGAAGGTGCCACTCCGAAGCTTGTTGACTAGTTTGCTTGTCAAACTCGTAAACCCACGTCTCGTCACCAGTAACTATGCGTTTCATGAATGTTGGGTCGGGATTGACTCGTTCTATTCTAGCATATCCTCAGCAACTCTCATGCGATTGAGTTTTTGGAGAAAATTCAGGTCTTTTGGGACTAGCCGAGTGGTAACATGTTTCATACCCAAATGATTAGTTAAAATGGTACGGATCGACTCGTGAGATACAGAAAGTTTGGCGGCTATCTCTCTCAAAGTTGGATGAGGATTTTCAGTCACTATTTCCTTCACTTTCGCGATGTTAACTTCAGTTGCAGACGTTGATGGCCTACCAGAGCGAGGCAAATCTTCCATCACATCTCGACCGCTTTTGAACGCTTTGTACCACTCATGAACACGTGTTTTTGATAAAGTCGATTCACTGTAAGCCTTCTGTAACATTTTCAGTGACTCCGAACACGAAATTGCATTGGCGATGCAAATTTTAAGACAAACTCTTTGTTCGATGTTTTTGTCCATAATGAATTTCGCGTGTGTATAACATATCTAGTGTGTATAACACTAGATATAGATATGATATAACTAAAAACAGCATTGTATTTAATATAAATAACAGATGCAACTCAAACTCCGGGGCAAAAATGGAAAACATTTGTGCCAATCTAACAACAACAAAAAATTTAATTTGGAACCATAAACAAATCATCCATTCCCGATACTTTTTTGACTGAATGCACTAAAAGCAGAATAAAATAGATATTTAAAAGAGGGCTCCCATACAACAAATGTGATTATTTTGCCGTTTTTTGTTCGATATTAATGACGGCAACAGCTGGACGCTTGAAATATTCACAAAATATTTAGTTGTAAATTCACTTTAAAAATAAATAATTACATTACAATAAAATTAATATTTATAATAAGGGGGCTCCATCCAACAGCACAAACTGCTGCGGGAACAAGCTTATGTGATGAATATGCTAATTATGTACAGATTAGTTAATTAAAATAATAATCTTATCTAGTAATTCGGCATCGAACGTACAGTGCGACGTAGGTCTGCGACCAATCGCAAGCCATTCAACTTGATCCTCGGCTGCTTTCATCTACATACAACGTTCTAGAACGTCTCTCATTGTCTAGAGCAGAGATTCCCAAAGTGGTTGATATCGACCCCAACGGGTGGAGCTCCCGCTCCTGAGTCAGGAGTCAACGAAAACTTATTTTGGGGGTGGGTGAGGTCTAAAACTCGACCCCTTCATTATTTGAAACTTTCATGATACTCGTACTAGGTACCTACGTTACGTATACCAACTTGTTATAAGAATGACTAATATTTTTGTAGGAAATATCAATGTTTTACTGTTAAAAAACTCAACAAGTCGATAAGCGTGCAAAAGTTCGTACCTACGAAATAAGTAATTTGGGTATGGGGGTCTGAGGTATCAGTTCATTTTGAAAAAGGGGTCTGTTCCTCAAAATAGTTCGGGAATCCCTGGTCTTGAGGAACCTTGAAAAAATTTCATAAAACTTTTGAGTGAAATTGACAAAATGCGCCCAGAGAAGGTAACCCAACAATAAAAACTTTTTTTCAAAAAATTAAACAGAATTTCAATTTCGCACTTTATTTCGGAAACACGAAAAAAACCGAAACGCATGCTTCTTCTGATTTAACTTTACTTAAAAACTATCATGTTCCCATGTTGCGAAAGCATCGCGCAATTCATGAGTAGGTACCTAAAAGCGACCTTGAAATATGACAGCATTGAACCAATTCGTCTGTGTGATTCAGACTATAAATTATTCTATTTACGTTTGCCTGAGCTATATCGATTTGAGAAACATGTTATCGAAACATTCTTAGAATCAGTAACTGCTCCTAATAATTTGCGCACAGCTCAAACATATGCTTGTGTAGGTACTGGTTAAATCTAATTAGCCCGTCAGCTAGATTAACAAAAATATTTGACCCGTATTTTTTCTTTTGTTACGTAAACCAAAATTGACGAAGATACGATCGACGCTTTTAAATTTCTCATTACGTCACGCCGCGCGCCGTGGTGTAATTTCGTCACGAGCCCCCACTCCCGAGTTTTGATGCGTTTTATCTTTGTCAGTATTCATTGATTTACAACAACAATTTAAAAATCAAAAACCCGACCACCAATATTATATTATGTACATAATAATAATAAAATATAATAAAATAATAATATAATTGGTATTTGTTGGGGTATAATTGGTATTATAATATAATTGGTAGTCGGGTTTTTAGTACACTTATATTAAATTTATACAGGGTGAATATTTGGAGTGGGCGTGGATCGTGGACGGCCAAATCTGAAACTATGAGAAAATAGCGAAAAATGCTCAAAGGAGTATCTGTCCGGGCGGCAGGTGTTCTTACGGGTTAATGAAATGTGGAGGGATGGGATGTTCCCATCTTTCGTTTGACGCACCGTCTTCTAAAGAGGTCGTTTATCTTTAAAAGCTTTCCTGTTTTCCCTTTTCTATGCGACTTGCTATTTTGCGGCGTACATCTGCTGGAAAACACCTGACCACAGAAACAACACTGCAAGGGGGGTAAGTCTTAGCACCCCCTGACGTTGCGACAGGTATCGTTAAGTGCTTTCTAACCTCTTTAGCGTGGGCAGATCGATGTAACACTGAGCATGCAAACTCCCCAGCAGAAAAGGAAATAGGGTGGATGTCAGGCGACGAAGAATGTTATTCCTTGTCCCGAATTTATAAGGTGTCTTTAATAGGGGTGAGGCGATTAAAAGTCTCAAAATTTTTGAATATTTGGTTTAGGAGGGATATTAATTAGGTCGGTACAATTTGGACCGGGTTAGGGTCTTTCGGGCATTTTCGTGGCTCAAAAAGAGCAATCACTTTACACCTCCAGAATTTCGGAATTTTGTAATCTTTAAGACAGAAATTGAAAAGAGATAACATCCAGGATACTGCTACCGGTTCAAGATGTTTTAATTGGTCGACCTTGATATCATCGAAACCAGAAGTTTTAGGCCATTTTTTAGTTTTTTTATCCCGTAGATTGTGTCTGATAAATTAAAAGGGTTGCTTATGTTGGTACCATTGTCATTTAGCACTTCAGACAGCTTTTTCATTTTGTTTGAGCGATGCGGTGGTTTCCGGGGTGGCGGGCCTGTTCGAAGTAGATACCGCGGCCCCGGAACATAAAGGGCGAGGAAGGAACATGGATGGGTTTTAGTCAGTAAAAGTCTGACACTCCCTCCCGCTCCGCCCAGAGTGGGAGAAGTCATTTGATGACTTCCCATCGGAAAAAAAAATATGCGGTGGTTTACCATCAAGGAGCAGCTATTTCTGTGACTAATGATAGGTATTCATTTATTTCTGCGGCCATCGCTTACTGCATGCATACTCATAAGTTGTTCACCGAGTTCTAGCGTTTGTTCAGAATACTGGTCTGTATTGAATGACTTTTCATAAACGGTATGCAAATAGTTACTTACTAGTAATCAACGAAACGTCTAACGAAATCACTATTGGCGCCAACTCACTTATAAATTCTAATTATTATTTTTCCTTTTACTTTTGCGTGCAACCGCGAAGAGAACAACATGTGAAGATAAAATTCGCTGTGGGTGCCAGCGATCAAATACAATTTGAAATGCGAAAAAACACACAATTTCACCTTTTCCTTAAATTTGCCGCATGTCATTACTTACCAGAATTTGACCCCTATTAGCGGCACTATCGAATGGTGTACCTAATAATACAATGTGGTTTTTTTTTTCAAAATCAATTGTTCGTTTCCTGGCTAGGAATATTGATTCTCAAATTGGTTTTCATCAAAATCGAGCTCGAGACTCCTTAGAGCATTTTTCGCTATTCCTCATAGTTTCGGATTTGGCAATCCATGCCCACTTCAAAACTTCACTCTGTATATTTCTGCCGGGGTTGCGGGACTGTTCGAAAGAGATACCGCGGCCCCGGAACGTAAAGGGCGAGGAAGGAACATGGATGGGTTTTAGTCAGTAAGAGTCTGACACTCCCTCCCGCTCCGCCCAGAGTGGGAGAAGTCATTTGATGATTTCCCATCCTAAAAAAAAAAAAAAAAAAACTCTGTATATTTGTAAGTCTCCTTCCAATTCTCTTCATTTTGATACACTACTCGATAGACTTGGTTGAAAAAAAAAAAACAATTTACGACTTACAATTTAGCGCTAAAAATCCACCATTTTGTTTTTTTCTTCTTTAACACCCCTATATGGACACGGGTTTTTGATACAAATCTAATGATAGCTTAATCGTCGAAATCGATCCAGCCATTTGGAAGATAAGTACGAGGTGACTAAGAAATTTACATAAAACATACAAGATACGCGCGAAAAACATTACACTTCCTTGGCAGTCGTGTAAAAATACGTGTCCATTATTTTCCAATACTCTAACTGCCGGACTAATTAGATTTGCAATTGGTGGTTTTGTGGAAACTAGCCTATTTGATGTTAAAAGTTCTACTCTTCGATTTCTACTAAGTGACACACTTTCAGCTGACATAAAACCTCAGCTTAAAGGTCAAGCTCAATTAATCGCAATAACTTTAAACGACTATCTATTGATCTGCTGTAAACAACCAACGTTGACAAATATTTACTTATACGACTCATAATAGCATGCATCCAAAGTATTTTTTAATGGCACTGATAGATCCTCAGTGATTGTCCACTTAGTATCCTTTTTACTAAGTAATGTATTTTGTTCCGAAGTGACTTCAGCGCGGCGGGGTTAGAATCACTTACTCTCAATCAATTTGTCCGCATAAAAAAATATTTGATGGAAATAAAAGTGTCTGGGATAACCTTTCATTGTTAAGTTTCCCGGGTAGACTTTTCGGTTGAAGCTGATAATTAAGACTAGCTCTTGCTCGCGGCTTCGCTCTGTTAATGTAGCTTCCCGTTACTGAAAGAATGTTCAGAATCGGAGCAGTAGTTCCGAAGATTACCCCTACCTACATACAAAAAAAATATCTCTTTATATAATACTAGCTGACCCACGCAACTTCGTCTGCGTCACATAGTCACATAACAGAGAAAAACGAAAGGAAAAAATCCCCGTTTTTACCCGACTGCGCGACGCAAAGGAGGGTAATGTGTTTATCAGTCTATGTATGTATGTATGTATGTTTGTTTCTATGTGGCGTTCTAGAGACCAAATGCGTAGGCCGATTTTGATAATTCTTACGTCAATCGATTCGTCTTAACCTTGCGAGTGTCACTAAAGACATGACAGTAATCAAAATTCACCACAGCGAC
Organism: Xestia ashworthii; assembly: GCA_950022955.1. Lineage (NCBI taxonomy): Eukaryota > Metazoa > Arthropoda > Insecta > Lepidoptera > Noctuidae > Xestia > Xestia ashworthii. The sequence goes on along the minus strand of OX465558.1, from coordinate 21,372,285 downwards.
AACCAGACGCCATATTGTCAAAATGAAAAAAAAAAAAGTCGGTGAACTATGTCAAGTGGGGTGTCGTTGAATAGGTATTTTAAAATCATCTTTAGGTTGCTTTTATCATTTTTCATTTTAAATAATAGTTTAGGATATATAAAGATTTAAAGTTGTTTAACAAAACAATCTGTTTCGCTAATTTTCTTACTTATTGATTTAAGTTTTTATTCGTAACTAAAAAGTATAAAATAAAATAAAATAATTTAAAGAAAAACAAAAAACCCGACTGCGTAAAAATTAACTTAAATAAAAACTAAAAAGAAAGAAACAAGCCCAGTAGTTTAGAATTCTGTAACAAATCATAAATTCTAATGCAGAACAGAACGACTCACAGTCGGGGGCCCCTTGGGAAGATTTGATTGGTAAAATTTGAATAAAATTTGAGTCATATTGACTGTCACAGCCTATTTGTGGCTCTAGTTGTCTAGTCTATATCCAACAATTTAATAAAGATTCAGAGCTTTTTCGAAAATCACCTGAAGACTAACCGGTTCTCCTTCTTGAAGATCAACTGGCTCAAATCGTGAATTAAGTTATAAGAAAGAAAAACCAGAGCTCTATTTATGCAGCTAATAAATAAAAGTTTGAATCCACTAATCGTTATAAAAAAACCGGCCAAGAGCGTGTCGGGCCACGCTCACTGTAGGGTTCCGTAGCTTCCCAGACCATTAAAAATACCAACATTTTTCGTCAGCAAAAATAACTTTGTTTTTCATAGTATTTGTATGAAAAACAAAGTTATCATTTGCGTTTTTTTGAAAAAGTGCTATATAACTCAAAAACTATTCAACTCATCAAGTTGAAAATAATTTTCCTAGAAAGTTCATATAAAGGTCTACTTCTGTGATTTTTTTCATATTTTTTAAACTTATGGTTCAAAAGTTAGAGGGGGGGGACACATTGTTTTTGACTTTCGGAGCGATTATTTCCTAAAATATTAATATTATCAAAAAATGATTTTAGAAAACCCCTATTCATTTTTAAATACCTATCCAACAATATATCACACGTCAGGGTCAAAATTAAAAAAAAAATCGCTCCCCACTTTACGTCTGGGGGAGGTACCCTAATAAAAATGTTTTTTTAAATTTTTATTTTTGCACTTTGTCGGCATGATTGATATACATATTGGTACCAAATTTCAGCTTTCTGGTGCTAACGGTCACTGAGATTATCCGCGGACAGACAGACAGACAGACATGGCGAAACTATAAGGGTTCCGTTTTTTGCCATTTGGCTACGGAACCCTAAAAAGAAAGTCTTATACCAACAACATATTGAAAGTATCGACCTGGTAATCTTCAGTCTACTCAATGCCAAGGGAAGCGCTAATTTGCAGTCAGTTGCTAGCCTTCTCACGTATACCTGCAGCAATGCGTTGATGTCGGCCGATCCTGACATTGGCCGGCAGACCGATGGCACGTCAACAGTGGGCCGCCGACATGGTGCGCCCACCTACCACCACCGGCCATTAAAAAAGTTTCTATCATTTTTCGTGGTCGTTCTTATTTCAAAATCCGATGGACTAATGAAGGTAGGTCCTATTTTTTTTTCGTGGTAGTGGTTGAGTTTTCTTTAAAAACGTTTAAAGTTATTCGGGTATTTAGTGATGTCATAATTGTTTATTAATTGATTCATAGCTTAACACAGTTTAATGGGTTATCCTATAGATAGAGTTTTAATTTGGTGATGTGTACGTACGTTGCTAGGTTATTTATAAATATTTTATACGTAAATACTCAAAATGCACCGAAATATAACTTAAACAACTTCTATCTCCTGAATAAGGTTTTCTCCTATCTTTTGTACATCCAATTTTGAACTTGGCCGATTGGAATTGTATCAAACTCAATTGGGTTATCCTCGTCTACTATGATATCGGTCACTAAAGTGTGTTTGCCCATACCTAGATGGAACCCATTCCGTTAAGTGGTATTGATCATCCCCTCATCCACCACGATTTAATTTCATAAAAGTTTCCCTGATTTTATACTCTTGTTTGACTGTTATTTTGTTTTGCTTCTCTTTTCTAATGATCTAATGATGATCTGTCCTGCCTTTCTTATAAATCTTGTCCTTTCTTCGTTTCCTTTGAGCTTTTGGGTATTTTAAATGCCCGCACCGCTCAACGTGTGAAATATGTATCTGTAAGCAAAACACGTCAGGTATGGAATTGTATAGTAGGTATAATATATATCATATATGTGATTAAAAAGATAATTTAGGTACGTAGATAACAATCCAAAATCATACGATTTTGATTTGAGAATTTTGTCTATCATTTTGTTTATCACCTTTTTTTTTTTGATAATTCGATATTAGAGGCGTCACTCAGTGGGTGCCAGAAGACAGGTGTCGTCGCCGAGGTAGACCTAGAAAATGCTGGCATGACGACTTAGAGGCGTTTGTTACAGATTGGCCTGAGAAAGCCGCACGTAGAGAAGGCTAGTTTTGAAAAGGCTAGGCAGATAATTATTAATTTATTTATGTACACACAAAATACTTAATAGGACATTACATTAAGAAAGAAGAGCACAAAGCTCGAAGCGCGAGCGAGGGCTTTTTTTAAAAAATTACCAAGCTCCAAAACGAGCTTTGCACGTCAAATGTTATCCATGATGGAACAGTCACGTCGACCAACCTCCTTGCGGTTTCTTTGAACCTAAATTGAGCACGCCGACCGCGCGATATTTTTGCAGCTTTCAACATGTCTACGCTTTTGAGGTTGTTGTCCTTCCTGACGTTATACTTTCAGACTTAATTGCTTATAAGTCTGAAGTTTCTTTTAGCATTTGGTATTTTCGCAATGCTGCTTGCTGCTGCCTCATTTGCACTGTAAGACTGTAACTAGGAAATACGTTCAATATTTCGATCGTCATTTACAAAATTAAATTCTGTACGGTGACGTGTGCTTTAAAAATGACCTACAGAACATAAAATATCAAAGCCAGAGTGGATATGTATCGATTAGTGTGCCATAGAAAAATTGTAGGACCTTGTATTCACACTCTTCGTTTCGCGTAATGTCCCACGGTGCTGATGGCATGCATATTTAAACACATTCTGACGGTATTTTTTTCTTTGACAACTTAAGTAAGGTGGTCAACAATAGATAATAGCAGGCTAAGGTAGGCTGTTAGAAAAGTAAAAGTGACAATAATACGAGTATTTATTCTAACTAAAACACGCGTTTAGGAGAGATCGCTAGCTAGGTGTTAAAATAGTTTTTGCCTTGTAGTAATGGCAAATTAAATAAACTAATTTACTCTTCCAAGTTCTGGTTGCTGGACATAAGATTCGCATGCCACATAAGAAAATGGCAAGTGCCAAGAAAAGACTCCGCAACTCGCTAAGGAACATATCTCACTTGGTAGGCGTCATATTTGCTTCCGGTCTTCAAAAAATAAACTAAACCAATTTAAAATAAAATATCCCAGTGACCCTAAATTATAGTGCCACTAATACGTTTCATTAGAAAGGTTTTATAAGTGCTTAGTCGTCCAATTGAAGAACTTTACTGATATTAATAATCGATGACATCACCATTTAATATTTGATCGCAATTTGTGTTTTGATTTTTCAAAGTTTCGGGTCATTCAAGTTATAACTACGAGTATGTGTTATAATGTTATAGCATCCATTTGGTAAATAACCTCTGCTGAATTTACTTGAAAAGAGAACACCCCACGGCTATCGACTACCGTCTGGTGGTTGCTACTGTTGATTTTGCGTTTCCCGAGTTGGAATGTCTAGTATTCTCCCAGAATCATGTAACAAAGTACGTTGTTACAATATGTTTTTGGGATAATCGGGGGTAAAATCGATCGAATCGCACAGATCAGCATTTTCTAGTACCTTTTTCCTAAAGTGAGAGGTCCAATCGCACCTTAAAGTGCTTCCGATGCCAATGAATGCGGATGCTTACGATCGGACTTCTCGCTCCTTCAAACGTGACGGTGACAAATCTCACTGATTTAGATACTAAAAACGCTGATCCGTGCCTGTAAATATGATTTATGATTTCACCCTCAACATATTTTTTGTCGTCTGCACAGGGCAACAAAGTATCAGCGACGACGGAGACGCGGCAGGTGGATGTCGGGGCCACCGTCGAAGGCGACCAGAAGAAACACAACAAGATCAAGACCTCCAAGTATACGCTCCTCTGGTTCTTGCCCAAGAACCTCATGGAACAGTTCCGGAGAGTCGTCAACTTCTACTTCTTGATTGTCACTATTATTGCTGTCGTCATCGGTGAGTCGAGAATTTAATTATGTACCTACTAACTGTCGTAGGTATTTGTAGTTGGGAATTTGAATTTCAGAACCTGTGGACCTGGACTTATGCAGTATAAAATAGATACTTAAGCGATTTCTTTTAAATTTAATATTTAATGTTAAAGGTAGAAATCGACAAGTTATCAAGTTCTCAACTTCAAATTCTCAAATCAGAAACCCGGCCACGATTTGTTCGTAAACAAAATCGAATGAGGAGGGGGGGGGGGGCAGTTGCGCACATGCACGACCGGTGCAGTTCGCGTGCATCTTAGAATGGAACATACTATATCACAATGTCCTTATTGATATAATATAAAAAAGCCTAATATATGATTCTTAAACGTTTCCAAGGCACGTTCATGTCCCGTTTCTCCCCGTCTTAGATGCTTTCGTACAAAGGAATTATTACCAACAAAAACAAAACGAAACCTCCAACTAGCGGTACTTAATAACAATCAATTAAGAAGACAGTCCAATTAGTAACCCCTAATAATACCCCATTTTACATTACTTAGAAATAAGCCTTTGCGTAATAAAGTTTAAATAGGTAGTCCAACTACACGAGTAATTACTAATTACCGCTTGGAAATGTCCAAGCGGTAATTAGTAAAACAACCCTAAATCTAAGTGGTAACACTTAGTTTTAGGGTTGCCCGATTACACGATATTAAAAATTGGTAAGTAATATAATGATTGGTAATCTAATGATATTACCAATTTGGTAATGTAACAATTTATATTATAATTTGGTAATATAAAAATTGGTAATATAATGATATTACCAATTTTTAATATCGTGTAATCGGGCAACCCTAAAACTAAGTGTTACCACTTAGATTTAGGGTTGCCCGATTAAAACATGACAAAGTTAGATAAAGTTAGTATTATTATAAAGTTAGAGGTATAATTATGCTAGTTTCCACCATCAATAAATTGCAAATCTATTTAGCCCGTCAGTCAGTAAGAGTATTGGAAAATAATGGACACGTATAAATCAATGAATATAGACAAAGAAGATAAAACGCTTCAAAAATTGGGAGTGGGGGCTCCCGATCCCGACGTCAGCACGCACAAAAAATTATAGCAGGGCGCGGGCGTGACGTATTATGGAGACTTGTTCTAATAAGTACAAATAATATTTCTTTAAAGCATTTTAATAATAATAATTCAATTCAATAATAAATTGTTTTACAAACATGTTTGCCTGAAATGATGGAGGGCCAATACTACAGAGCAGTTTCTGAATAATTTATATTTTTGTTCGGGAAAAAAACGTGGGAATACTTGCACCTTTTGTCTTTCTTTCAACGTGGCTTAAATAGACTCATTACTTATACCATTTGACAGGGTTAAATGAGTGTGTTTTATATTTTATTCCCAGTAATACATAATAATATGTTTTTAGACACTAATGTTGTATTATTTAGTAACTACATGCGTTTGTTTAACACACCTTTCTGTGATGTATGCGTATAAGGCGGTAGGTGCACATATTCTATTATAAGAGTTTTACCACCCTACCGCCATTTCGTTGCTGTCAAAATATACTTTGTACTGTACGGACGTGTTTTATTGTGCTCCTGCTAGACTTTCATAAGTAGCCTAGATCACCTGGATTAGGCTTGGACTTATCATTGGCGACGAGGTGGTGCATCGTTTCGCGTAGTGCAGCTGTATTTCGCGTAGAAAAAGTGCTAAAAATGTCAGTGGGCAAGATCGGACCGTTTGACGTCACCAAGGACACTTGGAAGTCATACGTAGAACGGCTGGAACAATATTTCATAGCGAACGATATCAAGGAAGCAATAAAAGTGGCTACGTTAATTACAGTCATAGGAAGTGATGCTTACGAGTTAATGGTAAACCTGTGTACGCCAGCCCGGCCGGCAAGCAAGACTTTTAATGAACTGGTGGCTGTGATGCAAAATCATTTGCAACCACAAGCAAGTGTTCTAGCCGAGCGGTATAAATTTCGGCAGCGTAAACAGTGCAGGGATGAAACTATAGCGGATTTCGTGGCTGACTTAAAAAGATTATCGAGAACGTGTAATTTTGGGGATTTAATAAACAATCTAAGAGATCAACTGGTGTGTGGCTTGTACGATGATGACATAAGACAGCGGTTATTTGCAGAGGAAGAATCGACCCTTTCTTTTGAAAAAGCGTGCAAGATAGCTGTCACTATGGAAGCAGCTAGAACGGATGCAGCGTTGGTAGAAGGAAATGGCCTAGGATCGGGTCAGCCAACATCAGTTTATCAGAACACAGTAGGAGCCAAACGAACATGGGAGCGTAAACAAAGGAGCAGCGGGCGGGCGGCGGAGGCGGCGCCGGCAGAGGCAGGCGGGACGCGCACGCAGGCCCGCAGCGGCGCGCGCTGGTCACGTGACGCGACGCACGCGCCCCGTGCTGGTGGTTGCGGTGTAAACGTCAACAATACGAATTCAAGTTCGAAGGTATTTCCCAGCGGGGAAAAATGTGAGCGGTGTGGCGGCAATCATTTTGCTAAGGCGTGTAAATTCATAAATTATGTTTGTCGAATTTGCAATGTAGAAGGGCACCTGAAAAGGATGTGCCCAAGAGTGAGGAAAGACGATTCTGCAAACTATGCACGTCAAAACTATGTGGAGAACGAGGTAGATAGTTATCCGAACTCGGACGAAAGTGAGGAGGTATTTATTCATTCTTTTTCTCAGAGTAGTGAAAATTACAAACAATACAGCCCGTATTATGTCACTGTTCGTATTAATGGTAAAATCATTAAAATGGAGTTGGATACAGGAAGTACAATATCGTGTATTAGTCACGATAATTATTTAAAATTGTTTGCAAACTCACCTATTGTGAAGTGTAATCTGTTGTTAAGATATTACACCGGGGAACTAGTGAGGCCCATTGGAAAAATAAAGGTATGGGTACAATTTCAGAACAATTGTAAAAGTTTAGATTTGTTTGTCATAGATAAAGGTAAAACAACATTATTTGGACGACAATGGTTGTACGAATTAGGTGTTACATTCCCGCTAATAGATTGTTTAGCGCTAGAAAGTAAAAATGATGGTTTTAACTTAGAGAATTTCAGTTCCAGATTTTGTGAAGTGTTTGCGGATGGCTTGGGACGGTTTACTGGTGGACCGGTGAGCCTGCGTGTGCGCGCTGACGCGAGACCGGTGTTCATGCGCGCGCGACCCATAGCCTACGCGCTGCGCGAGCCCGTCGAGCGCGCGCTGGACCAGCTCGTGCAGGAGGGAGTTATGACGCCGGTTGAGACTTCGGATTGGGCTACGCCTATAGTGCCAGTGGTAAAGAAAGATGGCACAATTCGGGTATGTGGCGATTTTAAACTCACTTTGAATAAATGTCTAGAAGTGGACCGTTTTCCTCTACCCAAGGTAGAAGATCTTCTTGCCAAGCTGCATGGGGGGAAGCGTTTTTCAAAAATCGATCTGTCGCAAGCTTATGCACAATTTGAGTTGGATGAGACGTGTAAGTTCACAGTAATCAACACTCACAAAGGCCTTTTTAGGTATAACCGTTTAATATATGGGTTATCCTCTAGCCCGGGTATTTTCCAACGAAAATTAGAACAATTATTTGCGGATATTCCTCGTGTGGGAGTTTTTCTTGATGACGTCATAATAACGGGAGAAGATGACAGGCAACATCTTTTGTATTTGAATATGGTTTTTGAGCGTCTACGAAAATATGGGTTAAAAATCAAAAAAGAAAAATGTACTTTCTTTGCAAAGTCCGTTACATATTTGGGTTACATAATCAGTCAAGAGGGGGTACATACGTGTCCAGATAAGATCGAAGCTATTAAAGGTGCACCAGTGCCAAAAACGGTTACGGAACTTAGATCATTTTTAGGATTAGTTATGTATTACGCAAAATTTGTACCTAACATCAGTACTCTACTGGAACCATTATACAAGCTTTTAAAAAAAAATGCTAAGTTTCAGTGGAACGGCGAGTGTGACGAAGCGATTAATAAAGTAAAATTGTTGCTAGTATCCAGCGAGGTGTTAGCACACTACTCACCAGATTTACCGTTAGTTCTGACCACAGACGCAAGTTCCGTGGGTATAGGCGCGGTAATATCCCACTTAATGCCCGGAGACGCGACGACGGGCAACACCACTAAGGAAAGACCAATTGCTTATGCATCCCGCTCTCTTAACGCAGCAGAGCGAGGTTATGCTCAAATTGAGAAAGAGGCACTAGCCATAATCTATGGTGTACGAAAATTCCACCAGTACCTGTATGGAAGGAAGTTTATTCTAAGAACGGACCATAAGCCGCTAGTCTGTATTTTTGGAGAAAAAACAGGGATACCCGTGATGGCCGCGAGTAGGATGCAGAGATGGGCGGTGCTTCTTGCGGGATATGATTATGAGATAGAATATGTACCGACCGATAAGAATGGGGCTGATGCATTGTCTAGGTTACCATTAGAAAAAAGTAAATTCACGAAAACAGAGGATAGTACTTATTTGAATTTTGTCCAGAATTTTGTACCGATTACTAGGTTGGCATTGAAAGAAGCAACCGGATCGGATAGCATATTGAGACAGATAGTTTTGTATCTAGAGTCAGGTTGGGCAGCCAAATGCAGCGATGAGGAAGTACGACCGTATTGGATTAGGCGCGCGGAGCTATACTTAGATATGGGATGTGTTATGTGGGGGTACAGGTTAGTAGTACCAACAAAATTAAGGGAATTAATACTAAAAGAACTACATCTGGGCCATTTAGGTATTGTTAAAATGAAAGCCGTGGCGCGTAGTTATGTGTGGTGGCCAGGTATTGATACTGATATTGAGCGAGTTTGCAAAGAATGTACCACATGCATAGAAGAGAGTACAGCCCCACCCAAGGCACCCGTCATGCCTTGGCCATACCTAACGGAACCCTGGAGTAGATTACATGTTGATTTCCTGGGACCTTTTCATAACAAAACATTTTTTGTTATCATAGACTCCTCCACAAAATGGATAGAAGCATTTCCCATGGCTCGAACAACAGCATCGGCGGTAATAAAAGTTTTAAGAGAGACGTTTGCCCGTTTTGGTTTGCCCCGGGAAGTGGTTTCTGACAACGGCCCCCCATTTACTAGTAAAGAGTATGCAGAGTTCATGCAAAATAACGGTATTAGATTATCTTACTCGGCGATCTACCATCCCTCTTCTAATGGAGCGGCAGAAGGGGCAGTTAAGCTTTGCAAGAGGGCGGTAAAAAAGTCCCTTCGTGATGGGCAGGATATGGAAGCGGCGCTGCAAACGTATTTGTTAGCTTACAGAAATGTTGAACATAGTACTACGGGGGTATCACCAGCGACGTTATTACAAAAAAGAAATCTTAGGTCCAGATTGGATATGATCAAGGGTGATAGGATAGTGGAAGACCGGGTACGTAGCAGACAAAAACGACAAGTGGAAGGCGCAGGAGGTATTCCACGGGAATTTAGGAAGGGAGATAGGGTATGGATGCGTAATTATACTGGGGGAAGGAATTGGTGCAGTGGGAAAATAGAGGAGAAGCTGGGATCTCGCAATTACATGGTAGTAGGGGAAGACGGTTCACACTTTAAGAGACATGTAGATCAAATAAAAAGTAGATCGATGGCAATGTTTGAGTGGCCAGGGCCTGATCCGGAGTCCGACAAGCCTGTAGTCCAAGCGGAGACGGTGGATGGGTCGGGCGCGCACGGCTCCAAGGTTATAAGTTTAAATACCGATTCTGCCTCCCCGGAAGGCCGATCCAGGCGAGTCCGTAGACCAGTTAAGCGTTTTGGAATAGACATAGATTAAATGTGTGATAGGTGTATGTTAGCCTTTATAAAATTGTTTATTTGTATTATTAATTTGTTAGACCTAAGTGTAATTTAAGTGAGGGGGTGTGATGTATGCGTATAAGGCGGTAGGTGCACATATTCTATTATAAGAGTTTTACCACCCTACCGCCATTTCGTTGCTGTCAAAATATACTTTGTACTGTACGGACGTGTTTTATTGTGCTCCTGCTAGACTTTCATAAGTAGCCTAGATCACCTGGATTAGGCTTGGACTTATCACTTTCATCATGTGTTTTATAGACTACAGTAAAGCCTTCGACTGCGTAGTCTGGCAAAGCCTGTGGAAGGTACTTTTGGAGCTTGGAGTACCGCATCATCTGGTATCCGGTGGTGGACCGAGCTCATAATTTGGAGCTTACTGGCGCTCTTAATCTCGAAATGGTCGATGACTGCATTTACCTGGGCTCTACCATATCCAACACGGGGTCATGCGAAAAAGAAATCCGTAGACGCAGAGGCCGTAGAGGCCAAGAATGCTATATCTCAGCTTCAAAAAATATGAAGAGATCGCAACATTTCGCGAATACCAAAGTGAAATTTGTGAACACGCTGGTCTTTTCGATTTTTGGATACGGAGCAGAAACTTGGACCTTGAGAAAAGCCGACCGCCTCGTATAGACGCCTTCGAGATGTGGTGCTGGAGGAAGATGCTTCAAATACCCTGGACGGCATTCCGCACCAACGAGTCCATCCTACGCGAGCTCTAAATAAAGACCAGAGTCTCTAGAACCTGCCTCCGCAGAGTTTTTCGGCCATATAGCGAGATAAGATGGTAATATCCTTGAACAACTGATGGTTACCGGCAAGGTGAATGGTAAACGGCCAAGACATCGCAGCCCTTTGCGATGGTCCGACCAGATAAGCTCTTCTCTCGAAACGAAGTTTCATGATGCGCTTCACTTGGCCAAGGATAGACGGAGATGGCGAAACATCGTCAGGGAAAAAATGATTTCAAGGGAGGACGACCCTCAGTAATGAGGAGCACGACTTGAGGAGGAGAAGGACATGCGTCTAATAGGGTGTTTCCAAATTCGTGACTCCAATTGAACTGGCTTATCGCAATGAACGCAACGATTGACGTAGGTATTGACAAATAAAACATATTTTACAATGTATTAACATTTAGGAAAAGCCCAAGTCAGTATAATGTGCTGATAAGAATCAGGGTTTGACCGATAATGTGTTTTATCCGGGCTTACGATCCTTAATTATCTGACTTTGAAACTTAAAACCAATCAAACCATACGGGATCCCTTCTTTTTGCATAATTTTCTTTTTTCCTAATATACTTTGGCATAACGATTTTGGCATAATTTGTTTTACCATAATAATACTAAGCCATATTTTATTTTGGTATACAGTTTATGTTGGCATGATTAACTTAAAGACTAATTTGTTATGGCATAAATTTAATTCGCATAATATTGCTGGGCATAATAGTATTTAGGCAAATGAAATGAATTAATAGTATGCATACAATTAATAGAAATAACGTAATCAAATTGAAGTTATTTTTAAGTATTTTAGTTTGAATTAAAAATTCATGAAGCTGTGCTACAAAAGTTAGTGACAGAATCGAATCGCTGTAAATCCGACTCCACGTAGTCTTGTCTGCCCTACCCTCAGGGTGTAATTTAAAATTGCGTAGGCGCGGAGGGGCGAGACAGGCCACGAGTAGAGGAGCAGGTGGTTGTAACACTGGCCAGCAAGCCGAAGCTGCGGTGGTGAGCGTTAAACACATCTGCGACGATAACCTCGCGTGGGACCGTTGGAGCCCCGCAGCGCCGAAGCCGTGACAAAAACCATGCCTGCTCCATGTTGCATACTGCATGCTTGCTTGCTGCGTGTTGCATATTGCATGCTTGCTTGCATGCTGCATGTTGCATACTGCATGCTTGATTGCATGCTGCATGTTGCATACTGCATGTTCCATACTGCACGCTTGCTTGCATACTGCAGACTTGCTTGCATGCTGCATGCATGGTCTATACTTGTTTGCATGCTACATGCTTGCTGAAGGCATGGTGTATGCTTGTTTACACGTTTGCATGCTGTTTGCTTGCTGCATGCATGATGTATGCTTGTTTACATGTTTGCATGCTGCTTGCTTGCTGCATGCATGATGTATGCTACTTGCAGTGCAAAAACCCACTTATGTGCACAATCAACTATGTTCGAAACAAACATGTTGGTATTGGTAGCCTCAGGAGGTTGTTTTTGTTCTAATCGTCCAAATAAATTGGTAAATCCAATTATGGAATGTCTAACATTTTAAGAGTTAATTATTATGCTTCTTTGTTATGCCTTTATAAAACATGTTTTAATATCATTATGCGTAAATTAGTTTATGCTTAAGAATTTTATTCTTAATCATTATTATGCTTAGGTAAGTTATGCGTAAAAAAATATGCGTAAAGCTGTTATGCGTAAATTATATTAGGTCTTAAAATTATATACAAATGGATAGGGATCCAAAACATACACATACGCGTAGGATAGCAAGAGCTCTGTTTTTCGCTCTAGCAAATTACGGTGCTGTACGACAGAATAGGACAGGAGCATGGAAAAGTGTGATTCCGTGCTGCTACATGGGGTTCAATTCAAGCCTACGGCCTGGTTTCCAAGGGCACGCCACGATAGTGGCGATAAGTCCCCACTTTGAGGAGTGGCTTAAGAGACGCCACGGCGTCCTCACCTTCCACCTGACGCCTGTCCTCACCGGACACGGTTGTGTCGGGAGGTTACTGCACCGAATCGGGCGGGAGGAAACGCCCGGGTGTTTCCATTGCGAGGATCGACCGGAGGACACGGTGGAGGTTCTCCCCGCGTGGGCGGAGCACCGCCTTGTCCTCGTAGCGGCGATCGCGTCCGGCCCTGGTTCAGTCCATGGTCCGGAACGAGACGGAATGGGAAGCCGTCACCTCCTTCTGCGAAGCAGTCATTCTAGCGAAGGAGGTGGCAGAACGCGAGAGGGAGAGAGCCTCTCGCCCCAGCCACCGCGGGAGACGCACCGGGCGTCGGGGGCCACGTGGTGGCTACCGGCCACCGTAGACGCGGGCCTGTGGACGGTTAGCTATGGGCTAGCTAGTCGTCCGTCCGTCTAATGACGACAGGCCGTGTCGACGGCGCGTTCGTGTTCCACGCGCGCCTCAAAGACATGTCAGTAAAGTGAAGGGGCCCGCAAGGGCCGAAGCCTGCCGGGGTTGCGGGACTGTTCGAAAGAGATACCGCGGCCCCGGAACATAAAGGGCCAGGAAGGAACATGGATGGGTTTTAGTCAGTAAAAGTCACTCCCTCCCGCTCTGCCCAGAGTGGGAGAAGTTATTTGATGATTTCCCATCCGAAAAAAAAGGCCTGGTTTCCACCAAAGCTAAGAGGAGCGGAGCGGAGAGGAGACGTACGGAAATCGACTAATCACTTTGGTTAAATTGGTCATTCACATCATTAGTCTCGCGTCTCTTCTGTGATAGGACGAATCTTGCACATCTTTTCTCCGCTCCACTCTTCTCCGCTCCACTCGTCTCCGCCTTGGTGGGAACCAGGCCTTACGAGTCGCTGACACGACCAAGCCCTAAATACCTGCGTTTTGTGCGAAAAATTCTACCTTGTCAAAGAAAAGTGAGAAACTTTACACCCCGCTCCTCATACCTCTGCAACTTCAAAAATTCAGGCTTTTTTATCAAGTATTGCACTTCAAACCTTATAAAACATACGCTTTTCTGTGTAGTAGATAATCGATCGGAATACTTGGTAAAGGTAACCCACGTGTCGCTATCAAAGAACACCGCAATTTGTATAGGTATTAATTTAATTGAACGGTATGTTTCTTAGTTCAATTATATTTCATGTGTTTCAAAGTATTTGCGTAGTAAGCTTCGATCAATAATAGTCGAGGATTATGTTTTAGTCAGGTAAATTAATTGATTAGCATATTGATTATTGCCAAATTGAATAGTCCGCATATTCGAATGAATGATACAAACAAACCGACGTAAGGTGTCAATTTGAACAAATAATTCCCGCGACGAATATTCTTTGCTACCGTCGTCGTCGTAGTCTTTCGTTTTAAAAGTTTTCTGGAACAAACTGTCTGTAAGCCTTTGACCAGCCAGTACTGTTCTAAATTATCTACCAGTGGCGAGGGGTTCATACAACTCGAAACCTACCGGCTTCCCTTCGGAACAACTACTATACTGGAGTCTACTATTGCCAAAAGTAAAACAATGTAGGTAATTCAGTTAGGCCAAATATGACTAAAACTACAAATAGTTCGATGTATGGTTTTCTCAAACATTATTAAAAATATGCACCGGACCGGCTTACCTGTAATAAAAATTAACCCTTCGCCACTGCTATCTACATAATGGATTATGTAGTAAAACGTTAATAATGATTCGCAAAACGATACATCATTTGTGATATACGTTAAGGAGATAGATATTATCAGAAGATAGTTCGTTTTTGGGTTCTGTAGTCAACTAGGAACCCTTGATAGTTTCGCCATGTCTGTCTGTCCGTCCTTCTGTCCGTCCTCGCTTAATCTCTGTGACCGTTAGCACTAGAAAGCTGAAATTTGGTACCAATATGTGTATCAATCACGCCGACAAAGTGGTAAAATAAAAATTGGAAAAAAAAAATTGCGTGCAGTGCGTAAGCAGCCGTTGTTTGCAGTGAGAGCATGTCGAACAAATGCTGGTGTTCGAGCACCGTTGCGGCGTCTTGTTGACAATTATAATAAACACTTTCTTGGCATCGATTTGTTCTGTGCAACACGTGGAGGATTCAGAAACTCGACACAAGGCAATCAAAGAATTCGACATCTTGTCTTCTCACTCTTAGAATTATTGGAGGACTCACTTTTCGTTATTTAAAAGTTTAAAATCACTGTTTTATGTTGACCTATATCTTTGTTACTTTTGACTTCTCTTTGAAGCGTAAATTTAATATTTTGATTTGTATTCTGTGAATAACGCTGCTGATTGCATAATTGTTAGATTAAAGTTTTCTGTCTGTAAACTTTATTATGTAATTGTTTGTTGTTCCAAATAAAATATAATAAAAAAAAAAAAAATTGGAAAAAAATGTTTTATTAGGGTAGCCCCCCTATATGTAAAGTGGGAAGTGATTTTTTTTTTAAGTTCAACCCTAACGTGTGCGGTGTGATATATTGTTGGAAAGGTATTTAAAAATGAATAGGGGTTTACTAAAATCATTTTTTGATAATGTCAATAATTTCGGAAATAATCGCTCCAAAAGTAACAAACAATGTCCCCCCCCCTCTAACTTTTGAACCATAAGACGCCTGCGGAGCATACGTATTTCATACCAACGTAATACCAAAATAATTTGTAAATTAAACATATTCCTAAGGTAGTGTGTATTTATTTCGATTGAATTACAGAATATCTAGGTTCCCAAATATATATTTTGATTGGACACTGATTTTAACAAGAGTTATAATAAAAATAAGTTTTCTATACAAATTTTAAATTACTCATATCTCGTCTATGTATCATTGTCCTCTCAAAAAATATATTTGGGAACATAGATATTCTGTAATCCAATCGAAATAAATACATACCTACTACCTTAAGAATGTTTCATTTACAAATAATTTTGTTATAACGTTTGTATGAAATACGGATGCTCCGCCGGCCCCTTAAGTTCAGAAAATATGAAAAAAATCTGAAAAGTAGAACTTTATAAGGACTTTCTAGGAAAACCATTTTGAACTTGGATGTAAACAACAGTTTTTGTACAAAAGAGACAAAAAGTTGTACAAAATAATTTCTGGACTAAGTTTGTAGTATAATCGTATATGCAAGCATTTTTTTTAACTTCGTTTACATATTTTATTATCCTGAACGTATCTTTTTTCAAACAAAAAAATAATTATTAAAATCGGATTGGATTGAACACTTATTGTGACGGACGGGAAACTACGGAACCCTACACTGAGCGTGGCCCGACACGCTCTTGGCCGGTTTTGATACTCGTTTTAAAAGGTTTGAAGTTTATCGGATTCGGTTCGAAAATCCTGGTAAAGTCCCGAGGAAGAATTATGGAATGCTGATTCATGTTGAACTACAAAGTGCTTTAAGCGCAGTCAAATAAGATTTGAATTAGGAATACAGTTTTCTACTTCAAATTCTTTGTTCAGGGTCAATTAAGAGTCTGTGTCAACTTGGTCTGTTTAGCGCTACACCAGAGTGCAAAAGTCTTGGTTCATAGTTTTAGGTTCTTCGAAGTCCTTTTCACTAACTAACCAACAAAAGTTCTTAAGTTTTAATCCACTCAGTTCGGGTAAAACTTGATATTTAGGTCGGTACACTCCCTCATTTGGCTAATATCTGCAATCATACTTAAAATGATTGCATCAATCTTCTGATCGATGCAAGCATTTTACGTAAAGTCTTAGACCCGTATTACAGAACATCGCTCAATACTCAAGCATTACTTAAAACTAGATTCAAGTCATTTGATTGGTTGAAACTATTTTAGACGAGCTAAATTAGCAACTCTATTTGTGGTGGTTCAAACTTCGTTTGAAATGCTGTTAGAATAAAGTTCTAATCAGCTTGCACTACAAAGTGGTTGTTACGTCAGCCACTGCGGGCCAAATAGCGCGAAATGAGTGGTTTCGTTCGATTTAAAAAAAAAACTATTGATTGGATTAAAAAACTAAAACAGTATCATGCTAATATATTGCTTGTAGAATTATTTGCCAAAAAATCAGAATGATCGCATGCATATTAGTATGTTTTCTATTGTTTGAAAGATATTTTTAGAGGTAAGTTCGTGATTTCTTTTTATCGAGCCAAATTAATTGTATTATGTTTTCAAAACAGTATCATGCTAGCATATATCCTGAAAAATATCATATATTTTTCTGGTCTTTTTTATAGCAGTGAATCATATACTATTAGTAATTATAAAACTCGCGTTTAGCTCGTGTAGTCGCCTTAAGTAACGCTTGAGTCTTGGTAGACGTTCTGTAATACGGGCCTTAGTCCTGTAAATGAATGTTCATTATTGCCACGGGCATTACTACTTACTACTTATACATATACCTGTTGTCGTGGTATGCCATATATTGCGGAGAAAATCCGGAAAATGTCTTGAGAAAAGTTTTGAGTATGATTGTGGATGGGTTTGAGAGTAGAGGAAGACCAAAGAGACGTAGAATATGGACTGTGTAAAGGATGATATATGAGAGAAGAAAGACTTGCTGCACCGACCCCAAATGATTGGGATAAGGGCAAGAGAATTATGACAGTCTTTCCTATAAAATATAGCTTTAGCTACATTTATCATTTTGGTACTAATCAATAGATAATAGTACCCCTGTGTTCATTTATATGTATACTGTGTCCGCGTACTACGATGTACCTAATGGATTATCTTATCAAGTAAATGTGTCCGATATAGTTTTGCTATTACTCAAAGGATATTTTGGCAGAGTCATTAATACAGCTTATTAACCAATTATTTACTAGTATACTAATACTAAACAGAACATACAGGGTATAAAAGACTCATCACGAAACCGTCAGCCAAGCATTCTGTACATCAAACTAAGTAACTTTATGCAATAGTGATTGCTGGGAAACGACTTTGTTTTGGGTGGAATAGCACAGTTTGCGGTAAGACTCAATTGAACGCACTTAATAGATTGTGCTGATGAAAGCATTAAGCAGTAGTAGGGTTGTGGATAGGGCATGCAGAACCGGGTCCAGATTCAGATTTTGCATACCCGGTTCTACCCGGTTCCAAGCGACGAAATTGTATTTTATGTATTGTTTACCACCGCAACTCGAAAAAGGGCTTTTTATTGATCGATAACAGTGAATAAAACTCTCTTTTAATTTAATCACTGTCGATATCAGTGAATGAAACGATTTTTTACTCAGTGGGTGAATAAAAACATTTTCAATTTGGAACAATAAAACGTGCTGACAAGAAATATAACATTGAATTTCATGAAATGTTTTGATAGATTGAAAATCGTGTAAGGAATTAGTGGTAACCCATCTACAGACTGATCTTGGTAAGCGTGGCTTAACCTCGAAGATTAACCCCCTTGAGTGTAAGACCTCCAGCCAGGTTGCTCAGTGTTTCTTATTAAACAGTCCCAACCCGAATCAATCCCTTCACATTTCATTTGAAATAAATGATTTGAGTTTGAGTTTGAGTTTGAGTTTGGCTCATGCCGATCGGAATCTACTGTTAGTGAATCATATTCGGGTCGGCTCGGCACAATGCAGACTTTTCCCAAACGAATATCTACATTTAGTATTCGACTTCTGTATTGGAGCAAATTTTTTCGAGCCGGATCCAGTCCAAAAACGCTCTTACGGTCTAGCCAATAAGAATTGAAATCGTCGTAATTATAATTAGATGTCTAGTTCGAGCCAGTTTTCAGGAAACAAATTATTTATTTTATTTTATCAACAAATAATTAAATAAGTACTTTCGTTTTGCAGTGATTTATACAACGTGTAACATAAAGGGTATAGTCATATGAAAGGGTGTGCTACAGTCCATCAAACTGAACAACTTTCTCTTTGGGACCACCATCGTAATCGTTAAAACTACGCAATGAATTTCGATGCGGGTTTTTTTAATAGATAGAGTGATTCAAGAGGAAGGTTTTTGTATATCATTTTACAATTATAAAATTGATTGTACGATATAATAATAATGAATGCTACCACATATGTAAGATATAATTATGCCATATGTGATAATTTCATGTTGAAGAGGGGCCTGTAATTTTCGTTTTAGACCATAATTATAAATTTTTCGATCTGCTCAGCTCTCGAGGATATTATTAGTAGTATTTTTCATTTTCAAGTTTCACGTTTTTTTCCACTCAGAAACTCCGTCAATGATTGTTTGAATTAAGTTATAACATGGGTAGGCTTACACACTGTTGAGCTCCAAAATTAGTTTAGTTGTAAGGGTAAAAGCAAGAAGATATTGGTACCGGGTCTTTATTCTTGTAACAAAATATACCATAAGTACCTACTTATTTCGTCAAGCCCACAAAAGTCCACTGCTGAATATGTCCAGAATCAGGAGAATCCTATGGGATTCTCCTACCTAATGCACGCCATTCAATTCGATTCTCCTCAACTCTTATCCAGCCGCTACGTACCAGCTAACCTGCGAAGATAGTGTCGCTCCACATAAAGGGTGTAAATAAACCCTTAATGAAGCCGAAAGGCACTTGTTCTCCCGGCCCCGCCATTGCGAATGTTTTATGTTCTGTAGGCTGTAGGTACCATTCCTGGGATCTCGATCCTATTAATTACGGAGATATTCGAGGTGAAAGTTCAGAGTTTTTTTCAAATAAGTACTAGTTTTTTAAGGTCGTAACTTCACTTTAAATACCTTCACAACCCGTTTACTATTAAATGCTTCGATAAGCACAATGCTTTTGAGTGCTTAACATTGAGCTTTACTGTAAAACGTGATTTTACACCCAAAAAAAAAAAAATCGTTTCCCAGCAGTAATTTTTGCGTAGAGTTACTTAGTTTGATGTACAGTATGCTTGGTTAACGGGTTTTTTTTTTCGGATGGGAAATCATCAAATGACTTATCCCACTCTGGGCGGAGCGGGAGGGAGTGTCAGACTTTTACTGACTAAAACCCATCCATGTTCCTTCCTCGCCCTTTACGTTCCGGGGCCGCGGTATCTCTCCCTGACATACCCTGTATAGCCTAACTTGGGCGTCCCATCTTAGGCTGTGCACAGACTTGAGACAAGACTGTCTTGAGACAGACTATTGCTGCACTGTAAAAATAATAGGGTTGACGACAAAAAAAAACTAATTAGTCCGTCACTTCACGATAATCAAAAAAAAATTAACCCGTAATGTTTCTTTTGTTACGTAAACCAAAATTGACGAAGATACGGCGCTTTTAAAATTCTCATTACGTCACGCCTAGGTATAATTGTTAACTAGTTCTGACGTCACGAGCCCCCACTCGCGAGTTTTGATGCGTTTCTTTGTCAACATTCATTGATTTACAAAAACAAAAAATACGTGTCCATTATTTTCCAATACTAACTGACGGACTAAATAGATCTGCAATTTTTTGATACTGTCGTCATGCCTATTATGGCGCGCACATTCGCTACAATAGCAAGGAGTTGGAGTTGACTTACAGTACAATAGATCCCGTTGCTATTGTACCTTGTACCTACCCTACCCCATTCGAGGTCTCCACTCAACAACACGTCTACCTCAACGGTCGTCGGTTCTTCGTCTATAGCCGTGTAGAAATGGCTTATTTCGATTTATGTAAAGAATTTCTTTTTTGCAGACAGTCCAGTATCCCCAGTCACAAGTATACTGCCCCTCAGCTTCGTGGTGCTGGTGACGATGATAAAGCAAGGCTACGAAGACTGGTTGCGGCACAAAGCTGATAACAAGGTCAACAACCAGATAGGTGAGATAACAACTGATAATGTAAACAAACACCATTGTCGAAATTGTTTGTGGTATGTTTTGATTTACTTTCACTGTTGCCCTTAAGGTCAGGTAAGCTAATGTCCCCGGGGGGACCCCCTCGACGAGCGAGATAATCGCGGCGATATTTTCGTATAGAAATACGTTGAATCGCCGCGATTCGCTCGCTCAAGGAGGCGGCCCCTTGTGGTTTTTAGAAGAAGTTTAAGTGTAAAATCGCATTTTCACGTACAGATCCGCATTTTCTTGCATCTTTTGTCTCTCTCTGTCACTTAGAATTCTAGCTCACTAAAGTGAGAGGTCGAATCGCAATTTAGTGCTTCCGATGCGAAAGAATGCGGATGTTTGCAACCGGACTTCGAACGTGACAGCACATGAGATAAGATAGGGTTACGCGAAAATGCTGATTCGTGCGTGTAAATGTGATTTCACCCCAGAGTAGAAGTGGAAGAGGAGCAGAGAGAATGAATGCCTTACTGTTACTTCTAAACCAAGTGTTGACAAGCCAACAGTCCGTTTCTGTAACTTAGGTCCATGTTCACCAAAAAGATAACAGTCTGGTTACCTAAACCAGCTGTTTAAAACGCATTTTTGTATGGGAACATATCACAGTGACAGCTGTTTTTAGATAATCAGACGGTTATCTTTTCGGTGAACATGGACCTTAGGCAGAGGCACTACTACTGCTACCGCGGGGTATACATAGTCTTGGGTTCGGTTCCCAGGTTGAGTATTGATTTTCAGTTTTACTGAGCTTTTTCATCGTTATCATTTTCCTCCCCTTATCCCAATTTATTTAGGGTTGGCGCAGCATGTTCTTCCTTCTCTATTAATTAGAAATTTTAATGATCAAAATTCTATTAGCATTTCTGTTCTGCTGCAGAAAAATGGAAATGTTATTTATAGGCATGCAATATTTACAAAAATAGACAGCTTTATGTAACGGATAGTATAGTGAAATATTCACAATCCCTATCTTGCAAACCTTGAATGTTGCGACCAACAGTTATCTTTTATCTTTCCATGATTCTATTCAATCAGTTAGTACTTCATTCGTTAGGGATTTCCGCAAAGTAAATAGGCAGGGCCTTTGTTAGGGGTTAGTCAGTTCTGAATCATTTCGTTACGATGTTAGATTATGAAATAACTGAAATAGGTAGATGTGTTACTCTCTGAAATTTATTTTTAACAGACAGTACTATTTAAAAACGTATATGATTTAACCGAAATCTAAAAAAATTTAGAGAGTAACACATCTACCTACTCTCTAAAATTTCTTTTTAACAGACACTAATTAAGAACGTGTAAGATTTAACCGATTAGAGATTTTTTAACGGAAATCTTAAAAATGAAGAGGTTATGTATTCTCCCTTGCATTTTTTTTTAAATGTATTCCGACCGATTTCAGCGTGATTGCTGGGCCAATTTACGAGAGTAGTTTTTCATTTGGTAGAAGAAGCCACGTAGCAGTTTTATTCACTTCACTTTAGTAGTTTACCGAGTTAGGTCCGTGAATACGGACTTTTTCTCCTTTGACTATGTTGATGAAAAATGATGATATCACAACTTGTAGTTACATGACATGTTATGCAAAATATGTAGGTACTTAGTTTTAATTCCGCGAAAAAAATTCTGGCCCGCAACACCGCTCTCCCGCCTGCAAAAATATGCACATGCAAGAAAAGCAATAATAATTAGCATGCCTTGCACTCAAACTTACAATTACGACCCGGTTACATTATCGCTGGATTTGGCATTGATGACTTTTATAACATTTCATTGTTACATTTGGACTTTTATTGCTAAAAACTCATCGACGCTAGGTCCAAAGATAATGTAACCGGGTTGTACTTTGGAGTTACAAAGTAACATAAAGGTTGTAAAACACCTCTTCACGAAGCTGAAAGGCACTTGTTCTCCCCATCATTGCGATCATTTTTTTGTTCTACACCATACCTGGGAACCTTCTAGTTACGGAGATGTGGGGGGTCAAAGTTACAACTTTTTGACAAGTTTTTTTTTTTTAAATACTAGTTTTTTTTGTAAGATTTTGACTTTTAAGACTTTCACGACCTCAGTACTGTGACGTTTCCTCTGGACCTGGTGTCACGCTGCTGGTCACGCTGCTTGCTTCTACTACACTATTCACTGAAGTAGTGGCCTCTGTTGATGTCTCGCCGCGAATATTTATTTGGAACTTTTACAGGTCCAGGTGTCACAATAAGTAAGGGTCACAGTAGAAACTTCATTTTATTTATCACAAACTCAAACTCTCAAACTCAAACTCAAACTCAAATCATTTATTTCAACTAGACCATTACGGCACTTTTGAATGTCGATAAAACGAAAAATAAAGCGAAGCTACAGTCACAGACACAAGGCATAATAACTTGAGAAAGTACTGTAGTTGCCCATTCCCTAACGTAGATCTCTATGGAGAAGAACGGGCAAGAAACTCCATGGACACTCTTTTCAATCAAAAATGTTGTTACAAAATCTTGGTTACATCTTTCATGTTGAGATTATACATATATGTGAGAACGATGTAGAAAGACGTGCACAATAAGAGCGTCCAGAGTAAAAATAAATAAATCAACAATTAAAAATAAAGCAATTCAAATGATCCACGGCAGCTAAGAGATGACCAGTCCCGACTGACAGCGCCCGTTCACGAACATGACGCATGAATCAGCGCCATTCAATTCAACCATATTGTAGGGAACTAAATGACCCGACCCACCCGCCACCATCAGCAAGACATTTAAGCGAGCATGACATTCTCTCAGCCACCAAGGCATATTCAAGTCAATGAAACATAACTAAATCAGCAGATTCACCTTCAGAATATTAATAGGTAATAATTATGATGAATACTTTATAAAACTAGTATAGGCAAAATCGTAATATTAGTACATAATTATGTAGCTGATGAAGAACTGAGGATTGGTGTGATCTCCACCAGCTCCCCCAAGAAGAATCCGCTGTGCGAAATATCATGACCAAAGGAAGGTTCGCAGAATATTCGAAACTTAAAAATACAAATTTAAATTAGATTTTAAAATTACAGAGTCGATTTAATTCAGCTAGTATTATTATTATGGCCAGGATGAAAAGAGGTAAAATATCACGGAGTCCTGAAGCACTCCGTTACAGTACTATTCAATTCATCCATCAGCACAATGTTTTAAGTGCGTTACATTGAGTTCTACCACAAAACATGAATTATAACCTCAAAAAATAAGTTGTTTCCCAGCAATAATTTGTGCTTAAAGTTACTTAGTTTGATGTACAGAATGCTTGGTTAACGGCTTTGTGATGAGGTGGTTTACACCCTGTATATTCAAAGCTAGAATTTTTGAAAAAAGCTATACTTTCATGTTCTCACAGTATTTTATAGTTTGGAAAAGACTATTTCGTTATTCACCGAAGTCGTAGTTCGAGTATATTTCCTCGAAAATATTAAATACTAGCGGACGTCATGCACGCGGTTTCATCCGTGAAGTTCCCGTTCCCGTGGAAATACAGGGAAAAAAGTATATGTAACCCGGGGATAATGTACCTTCCAAACTGTGAAAGAATGTTTCAAATCGGTCCATTCGTTTTTAAGTTTATTCGTTACATACAAAAAAAAACAAATCTTTCCGCTTTATAATATTAGTATAGACTATTATCAAGTACTACGAGGCGGGCATACACTAACTAGAAACCAAGGAGGCAGTCTAACTCATAGATAATACACTATAATGGGTGTAAAACACCTCTTCACGAAGCCGAAAAGCACTTGTTCTCCCCATCACTGCGAACATTTTTTTGTTCTGCACCATACCTGGGAACCTTCTAGTTACGGAGATATGAAGGGTCAAAGTTACAACTTTTTGACAAGTTTTTTTTAAACCCAAGTTGTTTTTATAAGATTTTAACTTTTAACACCTCCACGACCCCCGTACTATTCAATCCATCCATCAGCACAATGTATTAAGTGCGTTACATTGAGTTCTACCACAAAACACGATTTATAACCTCAAAAAAAAAAGCTGTTTCCCAGCAATAATTTTTGTGTAAAGTTACTTAGTTTGATGTACTGAATGCTTGATTAACGGCTTTGTGATGAGGTGGTTTACACCCTGTATAATACAAGATAGATGCGCAACTCTGGTTTTCGTTTTTAAAACTGTGTACCTCAACTGCTAGATGGCGCTGTTAGTTTCTGTTCAAATAAATACAAAAAGTAAATCTTGACTATGGATTCGAACTTTGGAACTATTATTCACAAGGCAACCGCTGTCACCGCTAGGCTATCCACTTCACTGACAAGTCGTCTAAAATAGCTGTTCTCTTTATGACAGTTGTAAAACAGTTGAAAAGTTTGTATCCTTAAACACACAGATGGCAGCACTATCTATGAAAATTTTGTTTGACGCCAATGTATGGAAGTTTCACCCCCCTGGTCTAACTAATGACTATGACGATTGTTTTATCTATCAATGCGTAATGAGCTAATGAGTGTTGTATTTAGTCGAGCGTTCATAGCTAATGCGGTCTGCCTATTATACAAGCGCTTATCTATTAGCCTGCTTCATCAATAATAGAGATTAATCGATTAGGTACCTCTATCTTTTCAGGAAAGCATTAGTTTAATGAAAAAGTGACAGTTTGACAATTTCCGTGAGTTGATTGTGAATTAGAAACGTTGCTAACTAGCGCATCTAACTAATTAAAGAATTGTTTTTTGGCACATTTAAATAAATAAATTAGGGACCGTTTGTATAGCCGGTTGTGTAGCCTATAATCCATTTATTCAAACAGTAAGTAAATCTGCAGATACTAGGATTTATAATAAATGACGTAAGCTCACTCACAACTTTAAAGGTAAACTTAAAATGTGACTTACGGGATATCTTCCGTGATTTTTATTTATATTGAGCTCCCGATATTTCGACGCTGTTGCAAGCGCCATGATCGCGTGTTGACTGGAGAATGCGGGTGGATGCAAAAAACTTGTTAGGAGCAGACAAATCTGTCTACCCTCTTTCTTTGTCTTTTGCTACGCGCACTACTGGAACTCGACACTAAGTCACGGCAAAGTACACTCACAGTATCACCAAGTTTTTTAGAGTCCTTATTATGTTGCCGGCTGCTGCTTTTATATCGGGAGCTCAATACAAATAAAAATCACGGAAGATTTCCCGTAAGTGACATTTTAAGTTTAGTTGTGAACCGTGATAGCTTAAAACAGAACTTTAAAGGTGTCTGGCGGTGGGTTTCCACCGCACCAAGTGTCTGGAGGTGAAACATCACACTCATCTCAGCCGAAAGACGTCCACTGCTGGACATAGGCCTCCCCCAAGTTTCGCCACATTGACCGGTCCCTTGCGACTCGCATCCAACGGATTCCCGCAACCTTCACCAGGTCATCACACTAGCCCTTATGTAATGTCAAAAACTCACGCTTCCTAGTATGACGTAACTTAGCAGCCATTTATTAATCACTCCTTTGGTATCTGCCTGCCATAGCCATCATGACCGACTTTTCATAATAACCAATAGGCTAGTTTCCACCATCGATAAATTGCAAATCTACTTAGTCCGTCAGTTAGAGTATTAGAAATTAAAGCAACACTAATTTTTATTTTTGTAAATCAATGAATATTGACAAAAATAAAACTCATCAAAACTCGGGAATGGGGGCTCGTCACACGTCGTCGACGTCAGAACGCACAAAAAATTATACCACGGCGCGGCGTGACGTATTGAGAATTTTAAAAGCAACGTATCTTCGTCAATTTTGGTTTAATACGGGTCAAAAAAAAAGATGTATCTGACGATTAGATTTTTTCAGAACACAATCCTACTTCCACAGAAAAAGTTTCAACTTTTATAAAATGAAGTAGTGCATGCGATCTTGGTCCATTACCCAAGAATTTCTTATATTATGAAGGTGAGCGTTGGGAAGGTTTTTTGATCCCATCAGGCGCATGGCTTCTCTGTAGATAAAACCAATGAGTAAAAGAATTGATTTCCCAACTTATCTGTTGAGTTCATCGCTACCGATACCGTCCGACCTTGGCCTGATGCATCATATAAGAGATGTAGTAGACATTTCTTTATCTCGATAACAAGCTATATAGAAAGAGCATGTGATAGTAGACCTCTAGCGGTTGAACCGTAGATATAGTAAACTTTAATATCATCGTGTAATGTGAGTATAGATAGACATGATAATATTATCGGGTTTTGTATTAAAATAATTTATCTAATCTCCCTTCGTCGAAGTAGATATTTATCTTAACAAAAGCTAATTTAACGAGGTATTTTCCTGTTCACACCTTCAAAATATGGGGAACACCCTTTACTAAATTCATTGAAATAAGGGCGGATAGGTAAATGATGAAGTTTTGCTCGTCTAACTATAGTATAGTCTAGTCTCATGCAATAAAGTTGTCTGCCCACTACAGCGTACCATACCATGAACGTATCAAGCTCGAAAAACTCATGACACGCACTAGAACGTAACAACAACGTATCATACCCCTGCATAACAGGGAGCGTCAACAATAGGCTTGTGTACTAAAAAAATTTAATTAGTCCGTCAGTTAGATTATCAAAAAATATTTGACCCGTATTTTTTTTGTTACTTACGTAAACCAAAATTGACGAAGATACGACGCTTTTAAAATTATACAATAAGTCACGCCGTGGTATAGTTTTTAGTGCGTTCTGGACTTCTGAAGTCACAAGCCACTCCCGACTTTTGATGCGTTTTATCTTTGTCAATATTCCTTGATTTACAAAATCTAAAAATACAATAACATACCTAATCAAATTTCAATTATCATCTTCTCATTCACTTTTTATTCAACAGTGGAAATAGTCCGCAAAGGCGTGATCAATGAGGTTCGCAACTCTTCGATCGCGCCAGGCACCCTGGTCAGAGTGCGAAGAGGAAAGGAGGTTCCAGCAGACTTGGTACTGCTGTGCTCCGCAGGGGAGACGGGAAAATGTTACGTGACGACTGCCAACTTAGATGGAGAGACGAATCTGAAGACTTTGAGGGTACCCCCGCCGCTGGTCGGGTTTACACCAGGTATTTGAGGACTTTTTCATAATTTGTATGTGATTGTGATTGGATTTTCACTGTCTCCAAAAAGCTTATTGATTAATCACGGATTCAAAAGGCTTATGTGCGTGTACTTATCTGTTGACTGTGTTTGTTATGTGTTGTGTTTATAACATTTGTGTCAGTTAAGAATTGCCTAAATATTTTTAAAATTAACCCGTATTGATGGAGTGATCACTTTTATCGGCTTGAGCCGGTCGGAAATAGCATGCTCATGCAATAAATGCGAATAGTACGGTCGAAAATGCTATTTGGTTTACAGTTTAACCCAAAAGTTACATTGTAAAACAAAAACCAAATAGCTTGTTCGACCGTACGAAGATAAGCCGAGTAAATGTTCTTTTTGTAAAGAACAAAAACAAAAACACTTTGAATTTCAAATGCCCTTTCCGACTGGCTGAAGAAAACTCTGGAAACACAATCTTTTTTTTATCACAATTGTTTAAGTATACCTACTTATATTTATGTTCGAATCGGTACTTTGGAACTTCTGTAGTACACAGTAGCCATAATAAACATATTAAGCTTTAAAATGTTTTATAAACACTAAAGTATCATAAGATAAGCGTAATCGTTCATGTGTTTTGTACATTTCATCACCTTGTGAGTGTGGTAATAAAGGTATTTGGGAATTCATACGTGCTTTTATTTGTGCGATCATCGCAAACTCAGTTTTCATTGTCATCCTTACTCGCTTACTTCTGATAGCATAAGGAACCGGTCCCACTGCCGACGAGGAACGACATCAGGCGACAAGCGGTCGAATATTTTATCGGTCAAAAAATATACAAACGAGAACACTAGCGGTCGAGTAATAAGGTTGAAAATAGGTCGGCCGTCAGTGAACGCGTTAGTACAATAGATGTCCGACCGATAAATATACAAGATGTCACAGAATAAGCGTAATACCTCTTATTTGGTGATTTGGATCATCAAACTGGACAATTTAGAGAAACTTAAAATGTCACTTACGGGATATCTGCCGTGATTGTTATTTATACTGAGCTTCCGATATTTCGACGCGACTTTTGAAATTTAGTTGTGAATATCGTGATAGCTTAGAATGGGCGTCCTTTCTAAATTTCGTTTTGGCTGACGTAATTAGTAGTAAATTCCATTTTTTAAACTCTGAATCACCACCTAAGAGGTATTGGGCGTATTCTGCTCACCCTAAGGTCCATGTTCACCGAAAAGATTACGGTCTGATTATCTAAAACAGCTGTTTAAGGGACCTAAGTATTATAAATATTTGATCGCTAACTAACTGTTCACACTGCCAGTAAGGACTCTACTAGTTAGTGCTACCCACTAACAAAAAACTCGTTACTATATTTTGCAATTTCAACCCGCCTTCCTCTAATCGTTGGCGGTGGGACCTGTACCCAAGGTAAATAACCGAGATCTGTCTCAAAACATTAATCGCCAACCACATAGTCTGAACAAAGATTCAGAAAGATTAAAACGTTATCAAATTATTCAAAACAACAGGACATTAAGAATTTATGAACTCACGTAGATAAATTTGACTTGATCATTTTAACGTCTTAGCAATGTATCTGTTTATCAGTCGCGTATTACAAACAAAAAGTATATAATATGTAGTATATCAACTATCTAGTGTCCACGACACAAGCTTTGCTTAGTGTGGCACTAGGTGGCGCTGTGTGTTAATGTCCAGCGATATTTATTTATTTATTTTATTTATAATGATTCATATTTGGCGGAACTATATTATTATGCACCTTGTGATATTACAAGGTTCTCTTAGGCCGACTGTACTCAGAATCAAACTATATGATCGTATAAGAATTGATGTCAGCACATAGCAAAGCAAGTCGACACAAGCATGCAAAACAGAGTAAAGGAAAACATCGTAATGAATCAAACTCAATCTATGTTCGTAATCCGCGCTGGGCCCGCGTGGTGAATAGAATCCCGTTAGTTACCTCTAAGGGGGCGCCTCCACGAGCGAGAGAATCGCGGCGACATTAACGTCCTATCCACGTTTTTCTGTTCACTCTTTTTTGGGTCGTCTCCACGAGCGAGAGAATCGCGGCGATATTTTCGTAGAAATATGTACGTAAAATCGCTGCGAATGTCTCGTGGAGGGGTGCCCTAATAGGGGATGGCGCGCGGGATGAACTCGACTCACAGGGATTGAGGAATTTAACAGCACTGGATAGGGTTACGTGGAAAGAGGAAAGGAAGGCTTTTGTCCTGCTGTGGGACACAAATGGCTAAAACAAATAAATAAATATATTTTAGAGTGGATGTCTGGGTTCTGCAGTGGGAATACTATCGGCTGACAATGATTATGCACAGAAAAAAAGAACCAAATTAAGAACTCCAAAAAAACAACAGGGAAAATTCCTGACAAAAAAATATGATTCCGTTTAGTCCACCAGTTAGCAACATATTTTATACGTGTTTTTGTTTTATCAAATTAATAAAAATTGACGAAGAGAAAACGAGTTTTGACGCGTTTTATCTTCGTCAATTTTTACTAATTTATGGCTTGTGACGTCACTGTCCGTTAAAACATGTACTCAAAAGTGACGTAACATGAGTTTTCGACGCACTATATCGTCTTCATTTTTTGTTTTCGTGAAAAAAGAAAAAATGCGTCCAATATTTTGGAAATCTATCTGACGGACTACCTAATTAGATTTTTTTTTGTCATTTATTCTATTGTAATTTTAGCTTTACGCACATTTTCCCCTAGATATTCTCCCGCAAGGTATGCGGATAGAGGTGCCCAACCCCGTGGCAGATCTGTACACGTTCTACGGAAGGTTGGAGATCCCCTACCAGGACAGCTTGGTGCTCTCTACCGACCATCTCATGCTCAGGGGGTCCCGGGTTAAGAACACTGAGTGGGCTATAGGATGCGCTATTTATACGGGTAAGTTTATACCAGTAGTTAATTGGACATTTTGTATGGAACAGCGATTTTTCATAGGTGGTTTTAATACCGTGTACATACAACCGTGTAACATACAGCTTTTACCGATTGTAAATACATTAACGACCATCCCTACTAATATTATAAATGCAAATGTAAGTTTGTTTGTTACGCTTTCACGCGAAAACTACTGAACGGATTTGGATGAAATTTTGCACACAGATTGTTTACTGGATTAAAACATAGGACTTTTTATCCCGGTAGTAAGATCCCTTGGGACAATAATAAACTTCACGCGGGCGAAGCCGCTGGCAGAAGCTAGTTTTCAATAACTTACTGACAGATATCGGTAGGTCACTATCTCTATCTGTTTGACATTTTGCTTACAAACCGATAAAAACAAAATCTCATAGAAAAGTACATTTTCTTTGATTTTCTATGAATCAAGGGTAGGTGACGTGGATAGGATATTTTAAGTTACATTTTTATAGACACGCCGATAGCTACGAGAGTAGTCATATTAACTGACAGTTATACGTAAGTAAGTTATAGACAAGCTAAAGAAAAGCAAAAATATTTTCAAAACTTCCATTGGGCGATCACTTGTTTTTCTAAATATTGTCATTAGTATATCCAGTATTTCCGGATACAGGTGAGTTTCTATAATGTCTTAGATACTCGTATTAAACCAAATACTTTTGTTACAGGCGAAGAAACAAAACTGGCTCTCAACTCAAAATACTCGGGAAACAAATTCTCGTCAAGTGAGCTAGCGATCAACCAGTCCCTTCTCTACTTCATCGGTCTATTAATCGTCGAAATATTTATCTCTTTGATCGCCAAGCTCTTGATCGAGCTACATAACCCAGAAAGGGATATATACCTTGGGCCCGGGGCCCCGCACCCGGTCCCGCTGAGCTATGTACTTCAAGATCTGTTCTCTTTTCTGTTACTGTACTATTATATTATACCTATGTCGTTATACGTCACTATAGAGCTGTATAAGTTTATTGGTAAGTATACTTTTTGGTTGTACCTAATAGTTAAGAAAGAGTTTGGTATACAGCACATAAATAATAATATTTTTGCAGTCTTATTACGCATGTCTTGGTGTATTTGTACTTATAAATCAAATATACGAATTAGATACAGTTAGAAGAGTAATTTCAAAGATTTGACTCTTTAAGTTAAAGCAAAACATTTATTGTCGTTGTTATTGTTATTGTATTAAATTATATTAATTTTACTAACATAGACATAAGTGTATTACTAACACATTGGATCATGATCTGAAATAAATGATTATTATTATTATTATTAAAACAGTTGTAATTTGCTGCCTGCATACCTGTCTCTTTCACTCTCAGCAAAAACAAAAAAATCTATTTCTATAAGTACTAATATTTTAAATATGTAAAGTTTGTGAGGTTGTAGGGGGTAATCTGTGGAACTACTGAACCGATTTTGAAAATTATTTTACCAATAGAAACCCCCGTTATTTATTTATATTGCCAGTCACCCTATACAACGTGTAACGTTAAATGCGTAAAACCTGAAAATAGTTTGATCAGAATCACGGGCAGAATCAATTGAACCACTTTTTAATATACTACTTAAATAAATAAATAAATATCGCTGGACATTAACACACAACGCCACCTAGTGCCACACTAAGCAAAGCTTGTGTCGTGGACACTAGATAGTTGATATAACTACATATATACTTTTTTGTTTGTAAATACATACTTATTACATATAAACATCCATGACTCGGAAACAAATGTCCGTGCTCATCACACAAACATTTGCTCCTACCGGGATTCGAACCCAGGACCCTAAGAACGTAAGGCAGCGTCACTACCACTACGCCAATCGGGTCGACTTACTAGTCATCACGTGCGCAAACCCGCCAAAATAGGTAAACAAGCAAGTGGTTGTCGTCCAATTTAAATTTCTCATACACGGCATAATAATCATTCTTGCCAGTAAATCTAATTGCCAGTACCTAAAACTAAAACAGCACATAAAAACTTTAAAGTTTTTTTTGTCTCAGAATAAGGTCAACTGAATTAAAAATAATTTGGGGTGTCTGAAGTTTTGAGCATTTAACGTTACACGTTGTATATAGGTACATATTTATTTAAAAATAAAATAATGGGGGAAATAGAGAAAAATAAATGTCCACCCGTGCAAAGCCGGGTTGGGCCGATAGTTCTACATAAAATATAACATCAAAAACTTGCTATCAAAGTCAAGCATTACACACATTTATCCTCTTTCCACAGGGTCACTATTCATAGCCTGGGACGAAGACCTCCGTTGCGACGAGACAGGTAAACCGGCCGCAGCGAACACATCAGATTTGAACGAAGAGTTGGGGCAAGTGGAAGTGCTGTTCTCGGACAAAACTGGCACTTTGACGAAAAACCTCATGGTGTTCAAAGCATGCAGTATCAAGGGACTAATGTATGAGGAGAAGGAATCTAAGTTGTATGATGTGGAGAGGTTCGATGAGCCTGTGAATGTGTTTCAGGTCAGTTTTTTGTCTTAGCTGTGATACTATTCCTAAAATAAGGTGTTTACTTGCAGCTAGGTGTCATCGCATAAAGCTTAAGTATAAGCTCGTTTTTGGGAGCGCGTGTAGACACGTATACGCGCGTCTTTTGCTTCATGCGCAACGCGGGGGCGCATACGAGGGTTGGTGCATTTAGAAGCCCGTATAAGCGTGAACCGCGAGAGACGCCTACGCGTGTGTCCCTCACCCTGCGCGAACACACTGTATACCTAGGCAAGGTGTAAGCCAATACGAGCTTATACGCGCTACAAAATACGCTAGTTTGAAACAACTCTAACCTGAATTCAAATGTTTTTGGCGTTGTAACATTATATTTCTGATAGATTTAGGTTAACGTTTGGCGGTTGACCATGAGATGAGGACGTTCATGGTGAGTGCAATACGATTAGCTGACGTAATAGATTAGATAACTAAATACGATTTTTCGCACTGATCTTCTTATCGTACTTGAAATAGTGCGGGATAATCTGGAAAGAATGTCTTTATCTCCATGAGAGATATCAAATTAGGTAAATCTTATCGTTGTGACTAAACCATTTTCAGCCTAATCGATTTCAATGTCCTGCGCAATATGGTTTATTGCATACTTCTACCCATATTGAGATACTACTACTTTAAACCTTATTGTGATGCGTACTAAACTTGTTCGGGTCGGTGTTCATCGACACAGCCGAAAAAGCCGGTAAAATATCGAGCGGACCTCTTTAAAAAAAAGTAAAAAAGGTTCCGACGAATTGAGAACCTCCTCCTTTTTGAAGTCGGTTAAAAATACAAACTTTACCGCTTTAAGGGGGTAATTTTCTAAGGTAATGATCCTCCGAAAATCCTTTCACTAATGTGAAGCTTTTTGTAACGTTCCCAAGCATGTAATATGTTTGGGATCGGGTCTATTGTTGAACAAATACAACCGCATCGAATGTTCGTGTCACCGTAAAATTGTAAAATCCGTTAGATTGTAATCTAGCGAGATTGTAAACTAGCGAGATTGTAAACTCTCGAAAGATTGTCAAACGAACATACTGCTTACAACATAACGCATTATTTTTCGGTAATACCGAAGTCAACTAATCTAACGGTTTTTACAATGTGATACGCACCTGTAGGTACCAAGATTAAAGTTTTCATGACAACACTAATTTCTATAAAATGATTAAAACTTAATTAACTTGGCCCGCTATTATTTCGTTGCGGTCGCGGAATCCAGGTGCACTATGACTAATACATGACTACCAAGAAGCAATCATGAATAAATACTGCTGATCGATGTATCAATTAAATTGCCCTTTGATAGTCTAACCTTGATGTTCAGCAGTAGACATTATAATTTTATATGTCTTTAATACTTTGCGATATTGATTCGTTTGTAGGAATTCCATCAAAGAACACGAGTTCAAGAACTGTCAGATTCATAATTGATGTGGAATATTGACTCTTGAATGTCATTTAGATATGCTGATCACGGTAGGTGATTCTTTGAAATCTAATCAAATTAACTATTAATAGTTACGATCATATAACTTGAGTTAAGCAAAAAGAGTCTATACTACACAGATCACTGAGTGTGTCGATGATTTAAATTGTGTCAGCCCAAAATTTGGCGGCGAGCTTAGCACTTTCAGTTAGCGTCCATGAACTCCTGTGATGTCCAAGCAAATAATAATGTTGTAAAGCCGATGTTATAGCTAGCACTGTCAACTTATTATAATAACCAAGCGTGCTAACGTTTACTGTAACTCAAATGACGTAAAGGGAATTGACGCTTTTGAATGACGAACAAGACAAAAGTTGTGCGCCAGAATTAAGCATTCTTAGGGGCAGCGCAGACGACCGACTTTTTGTGTCCGTTGGACAAAAATTCTGCGTGATTGATTTGTTTGATAACTTTTTGTCCACTATAAAACAATCAGTAGCAACATTTCCATCAGTAGATCCTTACCTATAGTGGACAAAAAGTAGTCAAAAACATCACAATCACGCAAAATTTGTTGCAGAGTTTTTGTCTGTCGCAGACTTGTACACACAAAAAGTCAGTCGTCTGCACTGCCCCTTATCGATACAGATTAGTATTACCGTCTCCTATAGGCACTGCTGGCGCTGTAACTCCGTGGTAGAAACGTAGCACGTTCTTTCCTTTAGTTCCGTTCTTTCTCCTACCCTCATAAGAAAATCCTTGCCATTATGTATGTAAATAACACTCCCATTCTATTTCAGACAGACATTAAATTCTTCTTCAAAATCCTCGCTCTCTGCCATTCAGTGCAGGTATCAAGCGAAGACATAAAGAAGCTAAGCGCCCGACTCTCCGTCAACAGCAACCTTCAACTTTTGAACTTTTTTAAGAGGAAAAAAGTCAAGACTAGTACTGTGTCCAACGGTACCAATGGAGAAGTCATAGATAATGTAACTTGGAACACCATTATTAATGAGAATGGGAATACAATGGATTACCAAGCCAGTAGTCCTGATGAGAAGGCTCTAGTAGAAGTCGCTGAGAGGTTCGGAGTGACGTTTCTTGGTGAGGAGGGAAATGATCTGGTGCTGAAAGTAGGGGAACTTACAGAGATGTATGAGCGATTGCAGGTTATTGAGTTTACTTCGGACAGGAAGAGGATGTCTGTCATTCTAAGGGATAAGGATGGGAAGGTAGGCTATTCAATTAGTATGTAGTTCATTCATTTGAGATACCTCCATGATTTTTTTTCTTAACTGTAAAATCTTTCAGCTATCACAGACTTCACATATTATTATGTATCGTCTGTACGGCCAGTAATTTTATACTTTACCTACTCAATTATTTCCTTCTTAATTATTGCATTCTTCTTAAAGTAATACCGTTAGTTTAAGTTTAAGTTAAATGAGAGTCACTAATTTTTAAATGGAGAACTCTCAAATCGAGACTTTAATTAAATCTTTAACTGTCGTTTTAATTACTCACATTCATAAAAAATACAAGATTATTAGTTTTCTTATCATTCAGATTTGAGTAACATCGCACTCGTACATAATACGTAGGTATTACCTACATTTTAATTTTTGAATGTGTTTGTAACCCATTCCCAGATCTGGTTGTTCTGCAAAGGAGCAGAGAGTTCTGTGTTCCCTCTGTGCACAAACAGTATTCTAGTTGAAGAGACTGACCGGGACATCAACTCGTTCGCCAACAAAGGTCTGAGGACCCTCGCAATTGCTTACCGAGAGATACCTGAAGAGGAGTATGAAAGAGTTGCTGAGGGTAAGTCAAAATATCACTTCATTATGGTTTCATAAATTAAATATCTGAAATAAGCTGCCAAAGTTATAAATCATCATCATCAGCCTATAATGTTCCCACTGCTGGGACACGGCCTCCTCTCAATGAGAGAGAATGTGCTATAAGATTGGTAGATGTCACATGTTTTCGAAGTTATGGTTCTAGGACATGCCAGTTTCCTCACGATGTTTTCCTTCACCGTTTTAAGAGCAGCGGTGATAAAATAAATTACAAAAAGTCCTGTTTTCCCCGCTATATAGGACACATCATTATAGTTTCTTAGCAAAACTGTAATTTTCAAACATAGAATTGATGTTAATGTAAAACAATTTAACGTGTTAAACACATCCTTTAATATTACAGCGATAAAACGTCTCGACGGTAAAAGCGCAGATGCGTTACAACAAGTTACACAACAGTACCGAGTTTTGGAGAGAAATCTGACGCTAGTTGGCGCCACCGGCGTCGAGGACTGTCTGCAGGATGATGTGGCTGATACCCTCGCCTCGCTGCGGAGAGCCGGGATCAAGACCTGGGTGCTGACAGGAGACAAGGTAACGTGTAATATGTGATCATGGCAAAAGTGTACCTATTACGATTAATAGGTATGAGGACAGTATCAAAAAAATACAAATCTATTTAGTCCGTCAGTTGCAGTACTTATTTGAAAATCATGGTCACGTATTTTTTGTTTTGTAAATCAATGAATACTGACAAATATAATAACGCATCAAAACTCGGGAGTGGGGGCTCGTGATGTCAGAACGCACTAAAAATTATACCACGGCGTGACGTATTGAAAATTTTAAAAGCGCCGTATCTTCGTCAATATTGGTTTACGTTACAAAAGAAAAAATACGAGGCAAATATTTGTTTATAATCTAACTGACGGACTAATTAAGTAGATTTTATCAGTTGAGCTGATTGAGAGGTTTTTTAAAAGCCTATTAGAGTATTATGATCTTGTTAATTTTCCTATTAAATAGAAGATCTTCTATTTATTAGGAAAATCAGCCAGTATCATTAAAATCAGCCAGTATCATCAAAATCGAATTTTACAATCACTAGACAACATGTTAGATTATGTATAATTGATGAAAGATTGCAGAATTCAAAATAGATGTTTTTCCAACTTATCATTTTCTACGCGTTACTAGAGTATCAGTATCAAAAACACGCGATATCGATAGCTAAATGCGATTATACATAGATCTAATTATTTATTAGTAATTATAATCTGGTGATAACAATGTTTCCAACAGTGAAATAGTATTATTATTTCTTTATTTATTTCTTTACAAATCAAATACATTTTTAAATAATCCTTACAAAAACTATAAGTATAAAAACATTTAAAAAATTTAGCCCACCAGTATCGGGAACAGGGTCCAAGCTACCGGCGGTCAGGGCTCCAGAGAGAGGAACCTCCTAACGATACTCACCGTGTCCAGGAGTACCGCGCACTGAATCAAGCCCTTGATCCAGCTGCCTAACGAGAGCCTCCTTAGGTATTAGTCGAGGCTCTTGGCAATTAAGCCATGGGCTGATACGACTATCAGCACAATGATTGCTGAGTCCACTTCCCACATATCGACAACCCAATAGCGTTTATTATTATTGACCAAATGTAGAAGAAGGAAGCAGTTCATGGCTAAATACCTAATAACAATCATTCGGGTCGATCTTACTTAGGTTGACACACAAATGTAACACTCAGAAATCTCAAATTCCAGATAGAAACAGCAATAAACGTGGCCCAATCCTGCGCACATATATCGGAGAACGACAAAAGGATGTTCCTAATCGGCGTGGAAGACGACACGTCGCTGCAAGCTCACTTCAGCGAGTGCAGACGAATCATCAGCGAACCCAGCTATAAAGACTTGACGTTAGTGGTGGATGGGACCAGTATGTCTCAAGTGTTGGATACGGACTATGCGCCTACGTTTGCGGATATAGCTATGAGCTGTCATGCGGTGCTGTGTTGTAGGTTGTCGCCTATACAGAAAGCTAAGGTATGTTCATATTGTTTTTAAATTTGTTTTTTCTTGGTCACCCTTATGACCTAAGTAATAAGGTTCAAAATAAGTCGACCGTCTGTGAACTTGGTAGTAGCTCGAATTGAGCCGAACGGACTCGAACATAATAGAGCAAAGATAGACGCCGAACTGAGTTTGTCGATCAGTGGCTCGGAAACCTGTTAGTCTCGGCTTTCATTTGTACTTAGATCTTAGTTAGTCATTACAGGTAGGTAGTCAGAAGCTCGAAAGTCTTGCAACCAATCTTACTAAACGCTTTTGTTATTCCGTAACGGGGATATAGAGGTCAGATAGGCACCTGCAGCTGCATCCGGCTAGAAGCGGCTCCCAATAAACATGTGAATAGACAAGGCATATGATATAACGAAATGTCAATAAAACACAATTAATTTTAATTGCAGATAGTAAAATTAATAAAGAATAGTCCCGGCCGGCCGATCACGGCAGCCATCGGCGACGGAGCCAACGACATATCCATGATACAGGAGGCGCACGTCGGGTTCGGTATACTCGGCCGGGAGGGCCATCAGGCTGGCAGGTATGTACATCATCATTCTCTTTACCATCAATAGGGTAGACGACAAAAATAATAAAAATGAGTCCGTCAGTTAGATTATCAACAAATATTTGACCCGTATTTTTCTATTGTTACATAAATCAAAATTGACGAAGATACGACGCTTTTAAAATTCTCAATATGTCACGCCTTGGTATAATTTTGAGCTAGTTCTGACGTCACGAGCCCCTACTCCCGAGTTTTGATGCGTTTTATCTTTGTCAATATTCATTGATTTACAAAAACAAAAAATTCTTGTCCATTATTTTCCAAAACTCTAAGAGCCTTATCCAGTGGCGTAGCTAGGTAACCAAGGGCCCTGGGGCAAATAAAAAAAAATGGGGCCCCACTGCTATCTAAACTGGTTAGGTTTTATCAAGTAAAAATATTAAATATACAAATACTTTAAAATGCTAAGGTACTTTATCATCAGCTCATCGATAATAATAAAACGCACATATCGCTATCCGTCAAATTGACAACACTGCCAACCCACAGAAAGAATTTGGGGGAATTCCCCCCTCACAATGAAACGACAAAAATGAGAAAAAAATATTTATAACATGCTTCTTCTCGTAAAGTTAACATTATTTTGATTTCCTTCTTATACTAATGGATAGGCAACTTAATAATGAACATAATGCTAGTTTTTTTTTTCTTAAAGACGGAAATTTGATTTTATAAAGAATAAAAACCACTAATTTCGCACTATTCGACCCGCAGTGACTGACGTAAAAACCACCGACAGCGTTAAGAAGGAGTTATTTAATGCCCTTTTATGGTTTCTTGTTAGTTTTGAACATATAAAACTTATTACTTTTCTTTTTCAACAGATCTGCTGACTTTGCCTTCACAAAGTTCTCGATGATCAAGAAAATATTGCTAGTGATGGGACACTGGTACAACCAGAGACTAGCCACGCTGATACAATACTTTTTCTACAAGAATCTAGTCCTTGGGAATGTTATGGTAAGCTTTAAAAAAAAATTGGTTCTTCTATCTGGTATCTTAAATTAAATCTGGTATCTACTTCTTCTTTTCTGTTTGTTTATGATTTATTTATTATTGTAATTATGTAGGTACTATCACTAGTGGTTACAATGTGTGTAGGTATGTATCAACTAACAAATTGGATTTTAAGATCTGTTCAAAAAATGATTTGATTTTGATTTATGTGGTTAGTGCCGAGAGTTTTTATGCGGCCCGTGGGCATGAC
Source organism: Xestia ashworthii (assembly GCA_950022955.1). Classification (NCBI taxonomy): domain Eukaryota; kingdom Metazoa; phylum Arthropoda; class Insecta; order Lepidoptera; family Noctuidae; genus Xestia; species Xestia ashworthii. The sequence continues at coordinate 21,331,981 of OX465558.1, read as the reverse complement.
TTGGCTTTACATATCCTCGAGAAATATCTCTCAGGCATGCTGGTTTCCTCAAGATGTTTTCCTTTACCGAAGCAAGTGATAGTTATGCAATACGCCCTCCTATGACTTGGCAGTCCAACGGTCACACAATTAGACTCTTTTTGTTACTACTGAACTCCTCACCTGCCCAGCCTTTTCCCAACTATGTTGGGGTCGGCTTCCAGTCTAACCGGATGCAGCTAAATACCAGTATTTTACATAGAGCGACTGCCTACCTGCCTGCCTTATTACTACTGGACTAATTAGGTTATGTAAACTGTCTTTATAACTTTCATTTTATCCACAGTTCCTGTTCCAAATCCACACGGTGTTCTCAACGCAGTCGATCTTCGACTCCATGTACCTGACGTTCTACAACTTGTTCTTTACGTCACTACCGGTGCTGATCCTGTCTGTCACTGAACAGAATTGGTCGGCTGATACTTTGTCCAAGTATGTATACTGTTTTGCTCATTTAAATGTCACCTTAAGATAGTGAACACCGTTAGTTTGTAATCTATCTCGCGAAAAAGGCTATAATTTATAAAAAAAAAACATGCGGGGCAGTTTTTTGGATACGATAAAACTCGGCTACGAGTGCTACGAAGCGTTAGGTGACGGTCACGCGAGTTCCATGATTTTTGTTCACTCAAGCGCTCAACGCGCCTAAAGAAGTTTTCACTCCAAAAAATGGATACACGCCAGCGGTGCCGCGGGCGGAAGTTAGCTACATTGATATTTAACTTAGATTAGAACAGACGAAATGCGGGCGTAGTATTATAAGGGTCAAATCACGGGGTGTAAATCTCCTCAACCCCATTCAAAAGGGAGGATCCTCCGACCAGACGGGTGATGTGTCTGCTACGGACTACTGCCCGAACGTTGTTGTCGGGATGTATATGCTTATCTTGCGGATAACTTTGATTAAGCGATGTAGCATTTTTAGTTCCTAACTTGCGACATAGATGTCGCTACAAGTTCTGTTACGGCTGTTTTCTATAACATACTTACGCATAACTGTTAGTTAATATAGCCTATGTCTCGTAGCTATCGGTGTTTCTATAAATAGAGTGCAGAAGTTCAGCTTGAAATATCCTATCTGCGTCACCTACTTGTCACTTGATGCATAGAAAAATCTTTTCTGTGACGTTTTGTTTCTAACCGTCTCTAAGCAATATGTCAAACAGACAGAGATAGCAACCTACCGAAATCTGCTAAATAATAAGTTATTGAAAATGGCAATTTGAAAGAAAGAATGAAAAAGCATATAATAATCCGCACAGGACAAAACACATAAAATAAAATTATTAGTCATTACAACTGAAAACAAATAAACATAGAGAAAAAAAAAGGAAACGAAATTGGTCTTGTACGAGCCCAAAAGGCCTATATCTCAGCAATAGGGAATATGCAAGAAATACAAAACTGTTTTTATATAATATCGCAGTTTTTGCTTGAATAGAGCACATACAATTAGTAAAATTACTTTATTAAGGCCAAAAAAATAGATGTAAACAAGGTAGATTTTGATAAATTACGTCAAAGTATGGTCGCGACAATCACGGACGTTTGAACTGTCATAGAAAATTATTTATTAATTATTTTTAAGCGACAAGCAGTAGCTGAAATTAATTTTTACTACTTTTCTTGGGTTGATAATAGTGTAATTAGTTGATTTAGGTGAAGAAAAAAATACATGCATATTCCCTATTGGTAATTTGGATATGTTGTACCTCTGTATATCCTTTAAAAAAAAATCTATCGTGATGTTATGTTACTGTTCATGTTTCCAGCAACCCACCGCTATACAAAACCATAAAGAAGAACAAGCTGATGTCGTGGGGGTACTTCCTGGTGTGGTGTTTGTCTGCGACCTACCACTCGCTGGTCATCTACTGGTACACGTACTTCGCTATCAAGTACTCCATCATCAACCTTGATGGACGACCTATCGATATGTGGTGAGTGCACAAAGGGGCTTACTGAAAAAGGACGTAAATCGAAGCCGTAAGGCACTTGATCTCCCTGTCATCGCGATATTTGTTTTGTTCTGGACCATACCTGGGAACCTACTAGTTACTACAAGAATCCTAGCTTTTAATGTCGATATCATTTTGCTAAAGCCGGACGTCTTCGATCGACCGCGGTTGTTCGCACAAATGTTCCGTTTTCGTTGACATAAAGACACTCCGACAGCGAGAGTATTCGCTTGTAATTGAACAGTTCAATTTGAATCACATGATTCTGTACAAATCGAAACTTAGATTGTAACATAACAGGCCAATGCTCAGACGAGTGAGCGCCCTTATACGTCGCCATCTTCGAGTTGACGAATTATTGTAGGCTTATAGTTTTAACTAAACACAAATATCTTTCCCCTCAGGTGTTTCGGCGCAGCAACTTTCCACTTGCTGACGATAGTAGTGAACCTCAAGCTGTGGCTGCAGGCTCGCTACCACACAGTCGTCTTTGTGGCCTCTGTCATAGGGTCCATACTGCTGTACATCGCTTTCAACTGTATCTACTCTGCACTCTACATGTAAGTATTATAAGCTGTAAAAATCAGAAGGGAAACATATTAATTGTAAATGGGAGAGTGACTGTGTACTAAAGGACAGCTCTGCGACATGATATTAACTTTGCTTGAGTAGTTTATCAGTTAGCTCCCTTTTTCTTCTTGGTCTATATTGATGAAATGACGGTCCCTTCATAACTTCTAGTTACAATGTCAAATCATTTCATGACAAGAATGTGTGTGAGATACTACAGCTAAAGAGCGTAAATTAAAAAAAAAACTTTTATGCTAAATAAACCGACATTCGAAAAAATATATATAGGTACGTAACTTTCGAAAGACAGCTGAAAAAAAAAGTCAGCGAAACAAACAAAGTCACCGACTTTCGTTTCCGTTCGTACGTCGAAATGAGGGTTATTGTTTTTGAGCTCACTAGATGGCGCCAGTCTATTTTATACTGAAGTACCAATAACTTTATGAACAGTTAATTTTACTTCGCATAACATAGTGTAAACTTTAGATACATATTTACAATATTCTCCCTAGCCTTCAAGTACCAACAAATAAGATCATAAGTGGCTATTTAAAATCTTCAAATTATAACTTATCAGGAATAGCTCAATCTAGACCACAATCGTAAATATGAGTGATAAAAAAGCACGTAACACGCGCGAATATTCTATGACATTTAACATTTTGGAAGACCTCACTCTACACGAACGCCTCTAGCGGCGAATTCATGCTCGATAGCCTCGATTGTGTTGTTACCATTTTTTTTTTTAATTCTAGCCCAATAGACGGCGACGTTCTCGGGACGTACCTTCGTCTGACAATGGCACCTTCGTTCTGGATCCTCAATATAGTGGTGGTGGTGGCCTGTCTGCTGCCAGACTTTGTGGTGAGGATCCTGTCCGAGCGCCTGGGCAGGAGGAACGTGCAGGCACGACCTTCGGGACACGAACTCTTCACCACCAGGCTATGATGATGAAGAGAACCATGTGTATGAATTATGTGCTAACGGTTTTCTGAAGACATTTAACAATAAATAAATAAATATCGCCGGAAATTACACAAAGCGCTATCTAGTGCCACACTAAGCAACGAGGCTTGTGGCGTGGACACCAGATAGTTGATATACTACATAGATACTTTTTGTTACAATGGACTTTATTTTAGTGTCGTTCAAATTGTAATGGCTGCCCGAGTAGTGTTTATTGTTTGATTTACAACTTTGAACTCTGTGACATTGACACTAAAGTGTGATCTTGTTAGAAAATTTTCTTCGCAGAGCGTTTGTCAACTGAGCTAAAAGTGAAAACGTCATGACGGATTTTTTTGCGTTTGTGAGAAAAAGTGGTAGCAGTGGAATAGCGTATCTTCGTAGTAAATACTTAATGACATGATATATTTTTTACATGAAGTTTTCCTATTTTAAGAAAAGGGAAAAAATACATAAATAATAAGTTAGAACAAAATAGGTGTATTTGAGAAACGTATGTGATATATACAGGGTGTAGTTTAATAGGTTAGACAACTCAACTTGTAATACTATATTAGTAGAATCGTCAAGAAAACGAATGCAATACAATTGTTGTATAAAGCATGATGGGTTCTTAAATATGTAAGATTTTTTTTTTAATATACAGTTTGCGCCAAAGAGATGCTCTAAAGTTGCAAAGAGCATAATTATGTAACTCGTGTAGCGTCAGAGGTTTCTAGATTGGTACAACCTGTACCTAAATATTTATCAGTCAATATAGATTTAGAAATGTATCTTCAGTATGTATGAATAAGATGCATGAACGTGGATAAGGCAAAAGGAGTATTTAAAAATCGTAGCAGATGGTGTTCTGCCTTCTCCCATAGGAATAAGGCATGAATTTGTATGAACAAGCTATATTCCCCGCCACGAGAAGCTATAAATTTTGTAAACACACATTAGGGTTCGCAACCTTTGGATCAAATTCAAAAATGACATCGTCAGCTTGATCTTACTTCAAAATGGCGGCCCAAATGTTTACGTTCCATGATGTCAGATGCGTTCCAGTACCACAAAACATTACACGACAGCGCTTTATATCGCCAAAATATAACCCGACCAAGTGAAATTGCTCGTTAGTTTCGTATTACACGTATGATAATTTGAGTTGATTGAATTGGGAGTATTTCTTGTTGATTTAATTGTCGCTACGTATCTGGTAGAAATTCTTTGTTTACAAAAATTTTAGCTTCTCGTCACGTGTGTAACGCGTGAAGTAATTTATCGTGTAATGTAACGCGATTTCTGTGGACGGCACTACGAGCATTACATTACGCGTTACACACGTCTGGACCCGGCTTTAAGTACATGTTTTAAACTTATACCAGGCACAGATTGGTGACAGGAAATGTAACACTTTAACTAGATGAACTTAAAGCCAGGAATATACTAGGAGACAAATGTCCTGCGACACGTGTTGCTAGCAACATCAGGTGGAGTGGTGCGACGTTGCCGGACTTCGCTCGACATGTCTGTTACCTATGTCTAGAAATCTTGGTGGTAGTAGCAAATACTCACCGCGACCCTGGAGGGCTGACGTGTGGAACGGCTTCGTCGCTAGAGACGTGTCGCGCGATCCCGCCAGATATGTCTAGCGAGATCACCTGGCTTTGCTTGACATGTCGTGATACATTTGTCCCCCTGGCTTTGTTACAACGCGTGTTACGTTTCACCTCTGTACCCGGTATTATACAAAAATGTGATAGGAAACGAATTTGTGACATATTCGTGAAGTAATGAAAGTGTTATGTGCATTTAACCTGTATAGATAATTTGCTTAATTTAGACACATTCTTGACTATTTTTATATAATAGTATTTTAATTCTTCATTTGCACAGAATAGCCACCAATGAAGCAGGATTATCTACTTCTTCTGAAAGTGGATCTGAGGTACCACAAGTTTGTGATGTGCCCGACTTAGTTCTCGAAAGATGTTACTCTGTTAGTATGCATTGTGTTAATTGGGTACAATCTATAGAATGTAATATGTTTTCATATCTACTAAGGGTAAGGCACAGGCCATCAAATTGAAACATCTGTATGGGACCAAGAGCGTAATCACGAAAAATACGTATCAGGGTCTCTCATTAAAAAAAACCAAATGTATGCAGGGACTGCTGATTAATAGTGATTATGATGTTGGTCCCATGGAGAAAGTTGTTCAGTTTGATGGTTTGTACTATCGAGGCCACTGACGGATAACGGTGAATAGTGGCAGACCATTAGTAAACGAGGTAGTACGAGCACTCCCATAAATATGAGCAAATCTTTCGGATACGTGGTGTACAATCACCGAATTGGTTCTTGCTGCGAATAAGCCAAGAAAACAGCGCACCGCACAATGATCGTCGATGTTGCCATCTCACATCACGACAATCTAAAGATAAATCAATCATATATCTCGAGGTTGTTGGTAAAGAAGAACCTAGAAGAAGAACCTGGCTAATGGCATTATGTTGTAATGGCTACTGCCATCGAGCGACATCTCATGAGGCTCTCGTAAGGTGGCTGGATCAAGGATAGGTACAGAACTAAGTTATCTTCGACATGGTACGAATTGTGAGAAAGTTCTTGTCTCTAGAACCCTAACCACCGGTAGATTAGGTCCTAGTGCTGCTGGTAAACAGGATGGAAAGGTATCCCACCGACGTATAAACGTCTACTTATTCAGTGCATCGTTATGGATTCACCCACAAGGAATTTTTTCATCGGTATTTTAAGGTGGATGCTCCACGAAATTCAAATTTTCTTAGGTTTTTTGCAATGTGCAGGCCAGTAGCAGGTTGTATGTTGATTAAGATATGATTCGCGGTTTTACTGAGTTATAATCATTAAAACCATCAACACAACCTTTTGTTCTTTAAACTTCATTAAATGACTATTTCGATATATTCAGTCAATGGAGTTTCACCAACAGCCGCTGCATAGACTTTGAAGGAAACAGCTGTTTTTTTAATAACCAACGAAATATTTACATGTGGGGGGGGGGGGTTCAGAATGATGTACTGAATACGTGATATCAATCGTCGGTGTTCCTTCCAATCTGTATGCCGATTTTTTGTATAATATGTAATGCACTATATGTATTTTTCAAAATAATTATGATTAGTTTTTAAGTTTGAATTTGTAATTTTAGTGTAAGATTTTCTTGTAAAAATAGTTTTAACAAGCAGTGCATTTATTATTGATATTTGCACTATATTTTTCTCTTGTGACAAACACAGATCGTACGATAGGATAAGATTTACCTCGCATAAGGGTCATGACACATTGATCGACGGCGTTCGACGGTTACAAAAAAATAATAATATGCGACGTTCGTACCGAGCACGCGTCGATACTTTTTTTTGGCAGGACAAACCGTCGCCTTGTCGACCAATGTGTCGTGACCTCTAAGACACAATATACCTATCTCTATAGGAATTAGAAATAATAATATTGGACCAAGAATAGAAAATAGAGATATTTATTTTTATAACTTTGTGTTTTTATTTAAATACCTATTCATTTTCACACTTATTAATATTTGTAGGCACGTCTGAGGTATACTTGTATAGTCAACAGCATTTTCCTGCCCTTATCTCAATTTTATTTGCGGTTGCAGCATACTTTTCTTCTATACTTCTCTTACTGCATTACACGTCATCTCATCCGACACGTCCTTTCATTCTATAATAACATCCTTCACACAGTAACTTATCAATATGGCAGCTGATACCATAAAACAATAATTCCTAGACACCAATCTCTAAAAAAAACGTTATTTTGGGTCTGAAAACCCGATATATTTTCAATTAATAGCCAGATTACATTTTTAGTTGCTTTGAAATCAATAAATAGTTGAGTCATTGAGTTGACCAAACAGTGACGTCACAGCGTGCTATTGCCATATAAAATTTATGAGAGAACCGCGTTTTGACAGCTCTTACAATATAAGGCAATTGATTGGTTTGTCATCTACCCATGTAGCTCACCTAAGCCCGCCTAAGCTCGCCTTTGTACATAAGCTATATTATTGCAAGTAATATGTATATTTGTTGTTATTTTTGTGTGCAATAAAGAATAAGAATTATAAAACATTATGGAAACGAGTATCTATCGCGAATTTTTACCTCTACCTTTCGACCAGGTTTGCGCCAGCGTCGCGTGGTCGCGGGAAGACTGTCGCATACTGTGTACAGGAAACCGTCACACACGGACAGATATCTGAATGCAGTCAGTAGTTTCTTCTTTCATGAACATAGCCAGGAACTTCAGGAACATGTTCAGGAGGTTCTAAAACGAAACAGATTCAACACGGTGGCATCTAGATAGCAGACGCAAGCAAAAGCAAAACCATATTGATGTAAGATAACAAGTCATCCATCGTTCATGCCTTATGTGAAAGGGGTGACGGACAGAATTGGGAACCTTTCCAAGAAGTTTTCAATAAAGTCGATTTATACTTCAGTCAACAAAGTGGCTAAGCGTCTGCGTATATCGAAGGATGTAGTACCTTTCCAGGTTCCTGGTGTTTATAAAATCGATTGCAGCTGCGTTCCTATATAGGCCAGACGGAAGCGAGTAGTCGCTGAAAGGGTTAACGAACACATAGCAGCAGTTAAAAATCGACAAACAAACAAGTCTGTCATAGCGGAGCATGTAGTCTCTGATGAAGACTCCTAGACCCAATTGTATTGTATTGTACAACGGGCTGGTGTCCGCAACTCCATGTCAAAGAGGGGCCCAGTGCGGTTTGGTAGATATCACGTCTTCGAATTTTTGGTTCTAGGACATGCCGCATTTCCTCACGATGTTATCCTTCACCGTTTTGAGAGCAGTGGTGATGAAATAAATAACACAAAGTAATGCGCCTGTCTGGATTCGAACCCACGACTTACTGTTCGTAAGTCGGGGCCGCCAGCACTGGGCCGCCGCTGCTCTCAGGACCCAACCACTGGATGGAGTTACACAACCCAAAAATCCATGTCAATGAGAAGCATCATTATAAGAGAATGGTTCGGGAAGCGATTGAGATCAAGAATTATCCTAATTTCAATCGCGAAAACGGCTTCTGACTCTATTCCGCTTGGAATCCAGTGATCACTAAGTGCACTCGTCATCTCAATATATGCGGACACTGTTAGTGTAGTGTGTTGTCCTAGTGTGAACTGGTCCTAATTAACATTTATGAAGATCAGATAAATGCCTTCGCTTTGCTGTGGCGGTAGCCGGTACCTCCAATACTTCAGTCTTCCCGCGACCACGGCTGGTGCAATCCGGTCGAAACGTCGGGGAATTTATCGCGTATTTTTACCTTTAATATAAGATAATAGGTAAAAATTCACGATAAATTCCCGTTGCCATGTTTTATAATATATCCTATTGTTTCCTTGATCATTCTCTAGTAGGTACTTACTTTAGTCTCATAGTAGGTATAGCACAATTAACATAGAACCAGTAAATTTAAAAAACCCCCGACACAATGTACTAAAATTTAAATTTTAGTACATTGTGTCGGAGGCACTTTGTGGTGGCGGCCATCATGGATTTTTAATTTATCATAGTGTATAGTATTCTACTAGTCAAGCCCTTTCATTTGATACCCATATTGAGGGAGTTGTTGAACAAATATGTTAATCGCCATTTTGTGGCGGCGGCCATCTTGGACTGATTTTTATCAAACATAGCTAAGAACACTCCCGACTAATTCACCTTTCAAACAAAACAAACAAAATCAAAATCAGTTTATCCGCATCACACACACACAGACACGTCAAACTTATAACACCCCGTCGTTTTTGCGTCGGGGGTTAAAACAACCGCTTTGATTTATCTATTATTCTGTATCATCTGCAGTTTCTACGCTCGCAGAAAACGGGATGTGCCGTTCTTTCTTCTTCCCGTCAGCTTTATTTTCAGCCTCTTGGAATATTGAATAGATTATGCCCTTTTGAAGTTTTTTTAAGATTTTATTGTCGTGGAATCCATGATTGTGCGTAAATGATCTGGAAGAAAAAATATAGAATTAAATTAAGCACTTCATTGTCAAAACTGGGGATCGTGTCGATGAGTTCGTGACTAAACAACAGCCGCTCAAGTTTTATCTTCAGGTTAAGCTGCGCTTGCCTGGGGTGTTCCCTGGATGGGTGGGACCACCTATTCAATACCGAGTTCCGTACCTCACACGTTAAACCGTTGGTCCTGGCTGTCACTTGTAGATCTTTGACAGCCGTTGAAGGTTGTCAGTGGAAAGTCTGACAACCAGGCTTACCAATGCGTATCGTATTTATTACTCAGTACTACAAGTAAGTACTAACTGGGTTGTGGAGGCCCGATAGAGCAGTTTCCCAGTAATAAAAATGATTTTATTTTCTCAGCACAAATGATACAAAAGGTAAGTCTTTAGAACATGATGGGTATAAAAGACTCTTAAGGCGATTACACGAGCTAAACGCGAGTTTTACTAAAAGTATATGATTCACTGCTATAAACAAGACCAGAAAAATATATGATATTCTTCAGGTTATATGCTAGCATGATACTGTTTTGAAAACATAATACAATTAATTTGGCTCGATAAAAAGAAATCACGAACTTACCTCTAAAAATATCTTTCAAACAATAAAAAACATACTAATATGCATGCGATCCTTCTGATTTTTTGGCAAATAATTCTACAAGCAATATATTAGCATGATACTGTTTTAGTTTTTTAATCCAATCAATAGTGTTTTTGTAAATCGATCGAAACCACTCATTTCGCGCTATTTGGCCCGCAGTGGCTGACGTAACAACCACTTTGTAGTGCAAGCTGATTAGAACTTTATTCTAACAGCATTTCAAACGAAGTTTAAACCACCACAAATAGAGTTGCTAATTTAGGTCGTATAGGCGCCTTAAAGAAGCCGAAAAGCACTTGTTCTCCAGATCATTGCGATCAGTTTTTTGTTCTAGCTAGACCATACCTTCTAGTTACGCAGATATTGGGGCTCAAAGTTTAAATACATGTTTTCAATGTAAGATTTTGACTTTAAAAGTTTAAACACCTTCACGACCCCATACTATTCAATCCATCCATCAGCATAATGTAGGTACGTTACATTGAGTCCTACCGAATAACGTGATTTTTCACCCCAAAAAAAAGTCATTTACCAGTCAAAACTTTTGCGTAGAGTTACTTATATTGATGTACAGATTGCTTGCTTGACGGCTTCGTGAAGAATCTGTTTACATGGGGTGCGTGCCATTTGATATAATAACAGAAAGTCTAACGTTCACGTGACCTAATTTCATTTAATATACTTTTTGTTTAGTATAACGATGAAATGATATAATGAATTATTGATATAATTTCAGTTTATCTAATTTTATATGTCTTAATTAACATTTCCTATAATGCACTCTTAAACTAATATTAATTTAGTATAATATTAAGTTAGTATAATATTTAGTTAGTATAATATTCAAAATCTATAATAACGTTAATTATAATTTTGAGCGTGCCGCGGCAGCGGCCGCCGAGCGCCAGATCCTCGCTGTTGCAGGTGAATCATTACCCTGTATTGTGGGTGAATGATGTGGGTTAGGTTAGGTTAGAACTGTGACCTTTAGGCGCGCGAAGGCGAGCGAGCTGAGCGAGCGTGCCGCGGCAGCGGCCGCCGAGCGACAGATCCTCACTGTTGTAGGTGAATCATTTGGGTTATTTGAGGTTTGACAGGGCATTATGATGTTTCCTGATATTTACTTATTCATTACAGAATTTCGGCTGAAAATTAGGACATATGAAAATTAGGTCAAATAAAAGTTATGTCAACTAAACGTTATATTAAAACAGCATTATACAAATTGAAAATGATTTTTAATGAATGTTATACTAAATGTTATTAGAGTAAAAGAAGTTTATTTGAAATATAAGATTAGATCACATGAAATTAGGTTATATTTTTTTATAGCATATGAAAATTATATCATGTGAACGTTATTTCAAGTGTAAATATACTTTCTGTTATTATATCATATATTACACACCCGTTTACATGCTATATCTCACCTATCTGTAACTGTGTTGTTTTCGTCCGTAAATACGTTGGCAGGACACTTGAGATGATTTGAGTAGTCGATGCAGCGCCATAATCTCCTACGGTTCTTTTTAGCGAAATACCTCAGATGATATATGAATCTGTTGTGAATTATTTGCAGGCCTCCTTGATTCGTAATTGAGAACTGCACCCTTTGACTCACTGGAACAATAAGTTTCTATAGATAAAAGAAGAATGGAAAGTTTATGTATTTTTACACGACTGTGGTGAAGCCAAGCACGTGTCCAGACTTTTGGTTTGGCGAGTGATTATTTATAATAAATATTTAAAAAAATTAGGCGTCATAATGGGATATACGATTATTATTTCTCTTCCAAACCCATGAGCTTTTTTTAATCTTTTCAGTTTTTGTTCGACCGAAGTCGAGTTTTAAACTTTTTGGCAATATTTGTTTTTCTGCGACTTTACCTGTGGCAATTATCGGTAGGTTCCGATAATTTACAACTGTTTTAAAAGGTCAATATATATAATCACTTTATTCTACCACACTTGTACAATGCACGTCTTGTCTGCACGATGCTTCAAACTGGAATGCCTGTGTTCGCATTGTCAACGCTTGTAGGTGAATGTCGGAACGAATGGCGAAGGGTCGAATAACAAACAAATCAATACACCACCCGTATGACATGCGAACACATACATTTAATTACAATAAAATTAGTTATGGATAATATTCAGATAAATATTTTAATAAAAGCTAACACAATATAGGTAGGTATAGGTAATATTTAGGTAAGTATTTTAATAAAAGCTAACAACTGGGATACAAAAAAGTTTAGGTTTGATTCCTTTCATAACTTCAATCAATCATAAAATTTATTGTGGATCATAGGTAGGTACATAATACAGGTCTTAAAATAGATTGTGATCAGCTATGTCCCGCCCATTGGGCATACAATAGTTAATTACATTAAAATTTACATACATTAAGAATAGATTATTACATTATTGATACAAATTATTGAAATGTCACATAGAATATAATAAAGATAATTAACAATAGGTACGAGTAGGTGCACATCAATGGGCTACTAAACGCATCATGACTGAGGGAGACTGTATTGGAGTAAAGATTTGTCTAATAGGAAGTCATTTATAGAGTAGTAGCATTGTTATGTCTGCCCGGCTAGCATGGGCAGGGGATAAAAATTTTATCCACCGGTTATTTCCACTTTTGTTTGAATTTTGTCCCTTGTCAGTGGAAATAACCGGTGGATAAAATTTTATCACCTGCCCATGCTAGCCGGGCTGGAATTGTTCTAATAGGCCCCGGGATATTATTAAAGATGCGTGAAGCTGTACAAAAGATGCTTTCTTTCATTAAATTAGACTTGCTAGCTACTGTGCGCAATTAGTCCTTACGCCGTATAGGTACGAGTGTAGTATTCGTACAACTCAATATAATTTTTGACAAATATTGCGGTTTCAAATATATAGAGACAGGGTAGTGTTAAAATTTTTGTCTTTTTAAAAAGTGGCTCACATGAGGCGGTTTGATGTTTGTTAAATATGGCTCTGATGCAACGTTTTTGAGCAATGAAAGCACGCTTCTTATCTGTACTGTTGCCCCAAAATATTACACCGTATCTGAGGGTGGAGCTTACGTATCCGTGGTAAGCCGTTAGTAAAGTAGATTGACTTGTTGATTGAGTTGATTAACTTGGGTTATGGCTCCTCAAAAATTCAGTGTCGTCGTCTAACTTAACCTTGTCCACCTACCGTTTTAAGGCTGTGCATCCGAAAGTTAGCAACGTTGCAAATAGGGTAGAATAAATGACACACAAATCAATTAACATACTTTTTAAGAGCTGTCAAAACGCGGTTCTCTCATACGCCGCGTTCCGAGTACGGCTGTAAACGATTTGAGCGTCCATAAACCCGTTCCGAATTAGCGTGAGCGCGATATCGATGTTCCTTGAATCGTCATAGATGACGTCATGACACGCGCCATCTTGCGATTACACCGACCATGCCCCAAATAAATATCACCGTGAGCGCTGTCAAATGACCTAATGACAGATCTTAGCTGTCATAATCGTGAAAACTAAATAGGAACGCAAAATATTGATGTGAGCGCTGTGAGTGATTATTTATATCTCGGAATGCACCCTTTCGCTGTGACGTCACCGTTTAGTCAACTCAATGACTCGCCTATTTATTGATTTCAAAGCAACTAAAAATGCGACGAATTTGGCAATTAATTGAAGAGATCTACGCTAGGGAATGGGCAACTACAGTACTTTCACAGTTTTTTATGTCTTGTGACTGAGACTGTAGCTACATTTAATTTACATCTTTGATTCAACAATTCAAAAGAGCCTTTAATTGGCCTACTTGAAATAAATGCTTTGATTTTGAATGAAACGGTTTTTCAGGCCCAAAATATTGTTACATCGGACCTACTAGAACATTCGAGAAAGCACGTGATTACAGTATGTGTACGTTGGAATTTCGAGTGTTTTCCATTAATATTAATTTTAAAATTAGGTAGGTACAAATTCGCGGCCTGTTTATAAAAAGACATTAGAATTTTGACCGTACGCCTAGGGCATACGGTTCATATTTGTTTGTTTTGTACAAGTAGCTTATACCTACTACTTTTATTACTTAGGTACCTACCTACTATTCTTTTGTTAGTGTTTTTTATGACCCTCTAGCTAGAATATTCGTGGTTATTCTGGTGTGTCTGTTGGCGAGTATAAATACACCGCTCAGGCCCGCGACAGTCAGTCTTGTTTTGGCTACACAGCGAAGCGAATCGAAGTGAACTTGAAGTGCGATATCTAAGCGAATAGTGAACAGTAGTGTACTTGTGATTAAGTTTAAATTGTTTTGTGATTAATAAAGTTATTGTGTTGTTTAATTGGTAGTAATAATAATTATTTTATCTCATACCCAGCTCGTAACAAAATTGTTTTTAAAAGATCGATGTCTTGGAATTGTTGTTTTATGGTGTCATGTACCCTTTTGCTGTCATATCTATATACTAATATAATAAAGCCCAGAGTTTGTTTGCTTGTTTGTTTGAACGCGCTAATCTCAGGAACTACTGGTTGGATTTGAAAAATTATTTATAATTTTTGTGTTGGATAGTCCATTTATCTAGGAAGGTTACAGGCTGTATAACATGACGCTACGACCAATAGGAGCAGAGCATAAATGACATATGTTGCAAAAACGGGGTAAAGTTTATTCCCTTTGTGAGCTTTTTCTCTCTCATGCGACGCAGACGAAGTTGCGTGGGTCAGTTAGTAAGGTGTATTTTTACTCCAGGAAGGGATGTGTTCAAGTTTCAAGCAATAGCATAACAGGATATTACCAGACTTAAAATAAACACTTTTTATTCATAAACTTCTTCATTTGTTGGCAACATGCCCAAAATCATATTCAAACATAAATGGCATAAACCTATTAGTCAAATTAAGCCAATTTCAACAATATTAAAATCATTTTTGAATTTTTCAAGTTTCCACGGCACCGCAGTCATCAGGTCGATTATTCTATTCTGATTCTTCTTCTTTCTTCATAGATTTTTTCGATGCTTCTTCTAATTTCGAGTAAATTATCCCGTTTCGAAGTCTCTTCAGAATTTTCTTATCGTGGAATGGATGATTGTGCTTCAACTTTCTGAAACAAATAAAATAATCGTGATTTACATAAAAGAAGTTAAAAAGCTTATGACAATACTGTTGAAAATCTTTGTAGAACTAAGAAACACTTCGAAAGTGTTTTCCCCTTATCTTGTCCTTTAGGATCTGTTAGCTATTAATAATAGGGTTTCGTTTTTACCCTTTGGGTTCGAAACGCCAAAAAACAAACGCAAATGTATGAAAGGATTCGTCAAATAAATTCTTTAAACATTTGGTGTTTTTTGCATTTGAGCAATGTAAGCGATATGGGCCTGCCTGTAATTATTAGATAGCAGAAAAAACAAAAACTTACCGGTCTATAACTTCATCGTGCTCATTCGTAAAAACAGAGGCCGAGCATCGGAAGTGATTGTAGTCAACGCAACGCCAGGACCGTCGCCTACGATCTTTACTCACATATCTCGGTTGGTATATGTATCTATTGTAAATTGCCTGTAGGCCTCCCTGGTTCGAAACTGTGTACAGAACTTTTCGTCCTACTGTAACAATAAAAAATGCTTTTAAATATACAGACTCATTTTGAGTGATACCCGCCACTATATTGACTTTAAGATAGCTTCGAATTGAAACGAATTCTTTAATAAAAGTTGTGTTTGATGCGATTTGATTTGCTTCAGCATGAGTCCATCTTAAAACGTTGCCAAAGAAAAATGAGTGATTTAAGAAGCGGTTAACGTACTTTATAAAAACACAATGTGTATGTATTTGTTTTGTCTATATAAACATAAATACACTCACCTATAAACACATTCACTTCACATTTTTGAAGAACACAACAATGAAAAATGTATCATGCTGCATGCAACCCGCGTGGCCCGGCCAACTTGATTGAAGAATTTTTACTTACGCCGGAAATAATATAGGTATGTCACCGTAAAATTGTCAAATACGTTATATTGTAATCTCTCTAGCGATATTGTAAACTCTCGAATTATTGTCAAACGTATGTTACTGCTTACAATAAAACGCATTATTTTTCGTGAAATGCATGCGATGGTAGTCAACTCACGCGGTGTGGAGGGAAGGAGGGGTCCCCCTTGCCCAGTGTTACCACTCTCATGAAAAGATACTGTACCATTCCTGAGAAATATCGATTAATATAACCTAAAAAGCGTAGTCGACGGAGCCCCGCTTCCCTATTTCCGAGTGCAGGGTTTAAAGGAACCTAACTAACCTAACGGGGGGTGCCCCAAGTTCCGATTATGGGGGCAGAGATAGTTCCGTATGTTCAGTGGACAATAATTCGAGAGTTTACAATATCGCTAGAGAGAAACACGTTATATCGTAATATAGCGTGTTTGACAATTTAACGGTGACATATACATATCAATCACAATCTTAACCCGAAATTCACCGAAATAGACCGCTGTTAAAGATTCCCGTTCATAATTAATTTTCAGCCTTTCGTGACAATTTTCAGTCTGCCGGCTTTCCTGCCTATAAGGCCAACTATTACAAGTTTAACTGACTCGCCTCTAAATTTTGTTAGATGGCCCAATAGAAAATTGAATTGAACATCTCAGGGTTTACACTGTACAAGTGTACACTCAACCAACAGTGAGTAGGAATAAACACATCACTTGTATGTACTCTTTGTTGTGCGTTGGTCGGCCAACGTCGAGTAAGTTCGATGCTCGTGATCGCAAGCTTCTACTTTGTCAACGTAATAGGCACAAATGACTACATAAATAAATAATATTTGCATTACTTTTAACACTTGACTCTCTGTAAACCTATTTGTGTGAAAATACGATTGTGAAGCGAAGCCAAGAATCGAACCCGTTTATTTTGAAAAAAAAAAAAAAAAAACACTGTATTACCAAAATATTCGATAGCGTTGCTATTATGGATCAAATTCTGGGAAGTATATAACAATTACACCACGCTCAAAGAAGGACTCATGTTTGTTAGGTATCCAAATAAAAAATGAGCAATTTGGTCAAAAAATCACACGGCAAATATTCAATATTCATTATCATTAACTAGGGTAGGTCTCCAGTGAATGTACACACCCCAGCGAATGAACAAAACGGACTTTTTTTTTCCAAAAAATAGGAAACTAAACTGTTCTGGTTTCAAGCAATAGCATAACAGGATAATACAATACTTATAATACTTAAACACTTTTTATTCGTTAATTTCTTTATTTCTTGGCCACATGCCAAAAATCATATTCAAACATTAATGGCATAAACTTATCAAATAAAGCCAATTTAATGGATGTTAAAATCATTTTTCAATTTATCAATTTTCCACGGCACCGCTGTCATTGGGTCGATTATTCTATTCTGATTCTTCTCTTTTCTTAATAGTTTTTTTCGATGCTTCTTCTAATTTCGAGTAAATTATCCCGTTTCGAAGTCTCTTCAGAATGTTCTTATCGTGGAATGGATGATTGTGCTTCAACTTTCTGAAACAAATAAAATAATCCTGATTTACTTAAAGCTAAAAAGCTTATGACAATACTGTTGAAAATCTTTGTATACATAAGAAACACTTCGAAAATATTTTCCCCTTATCTTGTCCTTTATGAGCGCGTATCCCAAAAGTTGGCAACGTCGCAAATAGCTGTCAAATATTTACATGTTTTAATTAATTTGGCAATTTTACTGTATGAAAACAAGAAATATGGCTCTGTAGTGCACTAAAAAATTGAATATGTATTGCAAATAAAACCTTTAATTTGATGTTGTAAACGTTTCAGGTGTAAAAAAGGCATTTGGCAAGTTCCCAAATACTTTTTTTACATCATAAACTATATATTCGGTATTACGATATTAATTATTGCATTTCCTAATCAATTTTTTAGTCCACTACAGAGCCATATTTCTTATTTTCACACAGTAAAATTGCCAAATTAATTAAAACATGTAAATATTTGACAGCTATTTGCGACGTAAACTCTCGAATTATTGTCAAACGAACATACTGCTTACAATAAAACGCATTATTTATCGTGAAATGCATGCGATGGTAGTCAACTCACGCGGTGTGGAGGGAAGGAGGGGTCCCCCTTGCCCAGTGGTACCACTCTCATGAAAAGATACTGTACCATTCCTGAGAAATACCGATTAATATAACCTAGCCTTAAAACACTTTATATTCCCCTAAAAAGCGTAGTCAACGGAGCCCCGCTTCGCGAGGCCCCTATTTCCGAGTGCAGGGTTTAAAGGAACCTAACCAACCTAACGGGGGGTACCCCAAGTCCCGAATATAGGGGCAGAGATACTTCCGTGCGTCTCCCGCGGCGGCCGGGAAGAGAGGATCTCTCCCTCTCTCGTTCCGCCACCTCCTTCGCTAGCATGACTGCTTCGCAGCGCGGAGGTGACGGCTTCCCATTCCGTCTCGCTCCGGACCATGGATTGAACCAGGGCCGGACGCGAGAGGTCGCCGCCGCCGATCGCCGCTACGAGGACACGGCACCGCTCCGCCCACGCAGGGCAGACCTCCACCGTGTGCTCCACCGTGTCCTCCGGTCGATCCTCGAGTGGTACAACTCTCATGAAAAGATATTGTACCATTCCTGAGAAATACCGATTATTATAACCTAACCTTAAAACACTTTATATTCCCCTAAAAAGCGTAGTCGACGGAGCCCTGCTTCGCGGGGCCCCTATTTCCGGGTGCAGGGTTTAAAGGAACCTAACTAACCTAACGGGGGGGTGCCCCAAGTCCCGATTATGGGGGCAGAGATACTTCCGTATGTTCAGTTGACAATATTTCTAGAGTTTACAATATCGCTAGAGAGAAACACGTTATATTGTAATATAACGTGTTTGACAATTTTACGGTAACATAAATATATTTCGATTGTATTATAGACTCAGATTCTCATAACTCTTGTTTTAATCAGTGTACATTCAAAATGTACGCAATACGACAAACGCACTCCTTCGGCACCGCAGCGGCGCGACACGAAACGTCTAAATTGAAAGCGCCGAAAGGGCAAAAACTACGCGGTTAAAATGTATAGACTAGCTGAGTTCCATTATTTACTTTAAATTACCGATGAAAAATTTCGATGTGGGCGGATTCAGAATAATACAGAATTGTGTACTAATACGTGGGTAGCCGTTTATGTGTCGCTGTCCCTCCGCATCCACCTTATGGGTATTTTTACAGTCATTATTTAATTATATCTAGCTGTATAGGTCTAACGTTCGATTGTGCCGGTGCGTGGGATAGCTGCGGGGTGCAGAAGGGGTGTTAACTCTCGTCAAAGCGCAGTTACCTCAGACACTTCTCAGTTAAGCGATATGAGGCGCCTGTTATTATTAGATAGCAGAAAAAACAAAAACTTACCGGTCTATAACTTCATCGTGCTCATTCGTAAAAACAGAGGCCGAGCATCGGGATTTATCGTAGTCAACGCAACGCCAGGATCGTCGCCTACGATCTTTACTCACATATCTCGGTCGGTATATGTATCTATTGTAAATTGCCTGTAGGCCTCCCTGGTTCGAAACTGTGTACAGAACTTTTCGTCCCACTGTAACAATAAAAAAATGCTTTTAAATATACACAGTCATTTTGAGTGATACCCGCCACTATATTGACTTTTAGATACCTATCTAAAGTTTCAAGCTTCGAATTGAGACGAATTCTTTAATAAAAGTTGTGTTTGATGCGATTTGATTTGGTTCAGCATGAGTCCATCTTAAAGCGTTGCCAAAGAAAAATGAGTGATTTAAGAAGCGGTTAACGTTCTTAATAAAAACACAATGTTTATAGTATTTATTTTGTCTATATAAACAAACTAGCGGACGTCCCGCGGTTTCACCCGCATAGTTCCCGTTCCCGTGGGAGTACGGGGATAAAATATATCCTATGTTACTCGTGGATAATGTAGCTTTCGAATGGTGAAAGAATTTTTAAAAACGGTCCAGTAGTTTTTAAGCCTATTCATTACAACCAAACAAACAAACAAACAAAGTTTTCCTCTTTATAATATTAGTGTAGATATATATTAGTAAACAAATATACTCACCTATAAACAGTTTCACTTCACATTTTTGAAGAACACAACAATGAAAAATTTATAATGCTGTCTTGTCTTGTCTGTCTTTGACGTAGCAACTCGCGTGGCCCCGGACTTGATTGAAGAATTTTTACTTACGCCGGAAATAATATACATATCAATCACAATCTTAACCCGAAAGTTACCGAAATAGATAGCTGTTATTGATTCCCGTTCATAATTAATTTTCAGCCTTTCGGGACAATTGGGAGTCTGGCGGCTTGCCTGCCTATAAGGCCAACTACAATGTTAACTGGCTCGCCTCTAAGTTTTGCACATGGCCCAATAGAAAATCGAATTTTACATCTCAGGGTTTACACTGTTGCCGCAAGCACTACGCGGGGTTCGTGCGGACCATGGCCCTTTACGGGGGCCCCAGTGTGGGCGCGTTCCTTGAGGCGCCGAGCCGCCCATTACCTGAACGCGCCCCAAAAGGTGATAGTCGTAAAGCTGTGTCGTAGCGTACCGTACGATCTCCCGCGAGCCGGCGAGCCCGCTTGCCGGATTGCCGCTATGGGACCTGGAAGCGATGGCCACGCCACGATAGTGGCGATAAGCACCCTCTTTTAGGAGTGGCTTTAGAGGCGCCACGGCGTCCTCACCTTCCGCCTGATGCAGGTCCTTACCGGACCCGGTTGTTTCGGGAGGTTCCTGCACCGAATCGGGCGGGAGGAAACGCCCGGGTGTATCCATAGCGAGGATCGACCGGAGGACACGGTGGAGCACATGATGGAGATTTGCCCCGCGTGGGCGGAGCAATGCCGTGTCTTCGTAGCGGCGATCGGCGGCGGCGACCTCTCGCGTCCGGCCCTGGTTCAATCCATGGTCCGGAACGAGACGGAATGGGAAGCCGTCACCTCCTTTTGCGTAGCAGTCATGCTAGCAGTTCGTGTTCCACGCGCGCCTCAAAGAGATGCCAGCACATTGAAGGGGCCCGCAAGGGCCGAAGCCTGCCGAAGCTGCGGGCCTGTTCGAAAGAGATACCACGGCCCCGGAACATAAAGGACGAGGAAGGAACATGGATGGGTTTCAGTCAGTAGAAGTCTGACACTCCCTCCCGCTTAGCCCAGAGTAGTGTTGCCCAAATGCAAGACCAAGACGAGACCTTAGCCAGTCTTGTTCTTGGTCTTGCGTCAATACACCTGGTCTTGGTCTTGGTATTGCGCTCTCAGTCTTGGTCTTGGTCTTGCAGCAAGAGTCTCGCAAGTCTTGCGAGACTACTACTTAGACTAGACTAAACGGAAAACGGACGAAACGTCGGGCTTATATTAAAGGTAAAATTCGCGATAAATACCCGTTTACATATATTTCATAATGTAGACTAGACTACTTGTAAATACCTATTAGCCTATTGCTATTTACATACATCTTCACTTTGAAGAATTTAATTTTATCCTCTTGTGCCAACCCTACCAAAATAGGTAACAATTTTGTGTGCCTCTGTCCGTACTCTGTGGCGGCGCATGCGGCGCTCAAACAGTGTCAAATGCTGTGTGATACACTTGTTGCAGTCTTTGATACACTGCGGCGTCTTTGTCGGTAAATGATCAAATAAGTAGGTACATAACACACCGAGCGACCAACGGTTTATTCGCGGAACGTCAAATTCTCCCAATCAATCATGAACCTTAATGCTTTAGCGATAAAGTTGAAAATCTGTTATGGCAGATTGTAGTAGCTTGATGTGCTGGCATCTGTTCCATAAACATTGGCTGGTCTAAAACCTGTTACTAGACCTACTCGACTCGCTGTTAGTTTTAAATTTTGCTGAATAGAAGAATAACATAAATTTTGAAACATAAGTACCTACATAATGTTTACCAACCTATACTAACGTTATATCTGCACATTAGACAAGCATAATATAATACTAAAGGTAGGATATACCTAAAAGGTATGAAATGAACTTTGCCAGAAAATTATGTTAGGTAAGTACATTTTTATCACATGGGAACATAAATTTGTGAGTAAAACGCTAACTTCTTAATAAATAGTCGAAATATAAAAATCAATACAATGCCTTTTAGTGTTATGACGATACGGTTTTGATACTGGGGAACGTCTATCACAATCGGGATTGGAACCCTACTTTATAACGCCCAAATCTCAGTTTGACTTAACTGCGAGACGCAAGAGTCTTGCAGGCTTAGTCTTGTCTTGCTCAAATCTTGCAGGGTTCAGTCTTGGTCTTGGTTTTGCTACAATACGTCGGTCTTGGTCTTGCAAAAATGCAAGAACAAGACCAAGACTGATTTTGGGCAACACTAGCCCAGAGTGGGAGAAGTTATTTGATTTGGGGAATCACCCCATTCGTAAAAAAAAAAGGATTTACACTGAACAATCAACCAACAGTGAGTAGGAATAAACAGATCACTTGTATGTACTCTTTGTTGTGCGTTGTTCGGCCAATGTCGAGTGAGTTCGTTGCTCGTGATCGCAAGCTTCTACTTTTTCAACGTAATGACAACATAAATAAATAATATTTGCATTTTTTTAACACGTGATTCTCTGTAAACCTATTTGTGTGAAAATACGATAGCGAAGCGAAACCAAGAATCGTACCCGTTGATTTTGAAAAAAATAAACACTGTATTACTAAAGATTCGATAGCGTCGCTATTATAAGGATCAAATTCTAAGGAACAATTACACCACGTTAAAAGAAGGACTCATGTTTGTAAGCTATCCAAATAAAAATGAGCAATTTAGTCAAAAATTCACAGGGCAAGTATGAGCGCGTATCCCAAAAGTTGGCAACGTCGCAAATAGCTGTCAAATATTTATTTATTTCTTTCTTTCTATTTCGCACGTTCTCAAATACTTTTTTTACATCTAAAACTATATATTCGGTATTACGATATTAATTATTGCATTTCCTAATCAATTTTTTAGTCCACTACAGAGCCATATGGCTCTGTAGTGGACTCATTGTTCTCAATGTTCTCATTCTCACACAGTAAAATTGCCAAATTAATTAAAACAAACAAAATATTTGACAGCTATTTGCGACGTTGCCAACTTTTGGGATACGCGCTCTTAACTAGGGAAGGTGCTCCAGTGAATGTACACACCCTAGTGAATGAACAAAACGGTATTTTTTGCCAATAAATAAGAAATTAAGATATTTCTACATAATGTAGTATTTATATTCATAATTGCAAATCCTTTTGACCTTAATATAGTCGCTACATCATTTCTTATGTCACTGTTCGTTTTAAAATGTCAAGCGTTTAAAGTTTTCAGTTTGTAGTAACTGTGTATTTGTTCAAAAATTCGTGTGACGTAATTTTGTAGATGGCCCCTTAGTAGTAACCAGTGCATAGTTACTCATAAGCATAATAATGTATCAGTCACTTTTTAAAACTCGATGTTTTAGTGCTATACTCACATTTCCTTGTATCCTCAAGGGTCAGGATTTTATTAGATTTTCCAAGTCCATTATCAGAGTTGTTGAGTGTTGCAATGGTTTCAAATGTAGTTTCAGTAACTGCAGTGTTTTCATCTTCTATATAAATGTTTGAATCTTCTATTTGCATGGGTAAATCGTCTTGTTTTGTTTCATCAATATATATTCTGTGGAAAAGTAGTTTCTATTTAAAGCTAGTTGGTTGGGGCTTGGTGTGATTTTTTTTGTAAGAGTATTCCACTCAATGCAGCCCGGGCCTTTTTTTAGGATGGGAAATCATCAAATGACTTCTCCCACTCTGGGCGGAGCGGGAGGGAGTGTCAGACTTTTACTGACTAAAACCCATCCATGTTCCTTCCTCGCCCTTTGTGTTCCGGGGCCGCGGTATCTCTTTCGAATAGGCCCGCAACCCCGGCAGGCTTCGGCCCTTGCGGGCCCCTCCCCTTATGCTGACATCTCTTTGAGGCGCGCGTGGAACACGAACGCGCCGTCGACACGGCCTGTCGTCATTAGACGGACGGACGGCTAGCTAGCCCATAGCTAACCGTCCACAGGCCCGCATCTACGGTGGATGCAGCCTGGGCCTGAAGTGTAAACAAGGATCTATAGTCGAAGCGTAAGTTATAGGCCTCAATAAGGCCTGTAACGAAACCTTTGATTGATAATGGCGCAATATGCATGACGACAGTTTCAAAAAATTATAAATCTATTTAGTATGTCAGTTAGAGTATTGAAAAATAATGGACACGTATTTTTTGTTTTTGTAAATCAATGAATATTGACACAGATAAGCTGTGGGGAGTGGGGGCTCGTCATGTCAGAACTCACTAAAAATTATAATATATAACAACTGACGAACTAAATAGATTTGCAATTTTTTTATACTTTCGTGATGCCTATTCTCCTGTTGGTGGCCAGGATCTTACTTAACTTAGCAAAAGTAAAAATATTTTGGTAATACTGAATATGCTCATACTTGCACATAGGTACTTGTGGTGGTGATATTGTCTTCTCTTCATTGGGTTTTGCAGCTTTCTTCTTTTCTCGGAGAGCTCTTAACTTTTCAGAAATACTTTTTGGTCTCGGTGGACTAGCATCGGTTGTTATAATTGGATCAGAATCTGTTTGTTGATCATTCTTGAAAGGTGCACAAAGGAGGTTATTTTTTAAATTGTGATAATGATATGCTATAACATAACTTAACATCACGGCTGTAATAATGAAGGATAAGGTAGAGGTGTACCTTTTAGGACACCCACATTTCCTAATAGTACACCCACATTTACTAATAGTACACCCACATTTACTAATAGTACACCCACATTTACTAATAGTACACCCACATTTACTAATAGTACACCCACATTTACTAATAGTACACCCACATTTCGCCAGTTTATGTTTAGGTCCCATGTAATGGCAGGTGGGCCTATTGCCATCAACCGGGCACCACTCCATACTCCATGTCTGCTACTGACAAATTCCTGATGGGAAAACCAGATAACACTTTGCCCGACCCGGGAATTGAACCCAGGACTGAATGAGTGGAATGCTATATTTTTTTTAAAGTGCGAAAGCCTAACCCATCTTCATTTTTTTTATATAAAAGCGTCCACATTAGCATCATTGGTTTATATGAAGACTGAATTAGAACTTGTGACATAGTGTTTTCACTTATCAGTTTGCGTTGTAAAAGTTTTCACAATACGCTTCACGTCGTAATATGTTAGGAAATACTTTAAAGGTTTACTTGAAAATGTCATATTACTATCTTATTAAATAACTTACCATTTCTCTTAGTCCTCTGATATGCAGAGCTTTCCCAGCAGCTATAAGGTCTGATAGTCTGTGTTTAGGCACATGGACTTCCCCTGTGTAGATGTACTCCAAAATGGCACATAATGTAGTGTAGGATATGTTCTGAAATATTACAATTGAACTTTAAATAACATGTCCTTATACTTTTGGTCCGTGGATGGGTGTCCACCCATTACATACAGTTTCATACATGCTTCAGAAAGCATGTTTAGCCATTGGTCCCAGTTCCCAGTAATTCTTAGATAGTTGTTCAGATTACTCACACAAAAGTCTGGCAAACCAAGGGGTATTGTATTACCCAGTACTAACTGGGTTGTAGAAGTCAGATAGACAGTCACTTCATGTAAACTACTGGTATTCAGCTACATTTGGTTAGACTGGAAGCTGACACAAAACATGTTGGAGAAAGGCTAGGCAGATGATGATTTGTATTCTGTACACAATAAGTTTTTGGATGCTACTAACATTGAGGAAAATGATTGGATGTGAACACTGTGCTGTTGATATCAGTTCCTTGATGTACGGGCTAACTAGAGACAGGACCATCTGATGTACTTTGACATGGTGTCCGTCTGCAGCTAATGTCATGTCAACAAACTCTCCTCGCTGAAACATAGACGTCATATTTATTTGATGCAGGAAAATTTAATTTAAGCCGTACAGTGTTATCTTTGTTAAGTATTTATTTATACAAATATTATGAAGAGGTAAAGTTTGTAACCAATAGGGAACAACATCGGAACAATTTTATTGATACACTCTGTTTTTTTTTCGCTACTGGGAAGCTAAACTATCCCCAATTATCATCAATCAATATTTATAAAAATCTGTTGAAAATAGTTTGGAATCGTCATGCGTCCCATAGAGTTTATTTTATATAGTCTTTGTGTTTGTTACTAGGTAACAACTTGTTTATAATTTGAGTGTGTCAGTTTAAGAAAAATATTTAACTGTAATGTCTTACTTTAATACAAATGATCTTATTTAAACCAACTGCGTGTTAACTCTGTTGTTTAGCTCCCTTTAGTACACTAATTTACAACAGGTTATGGGCCCAGTTCGTAGCCTCGATGATACTAAATTTTAGGGACAGTTATAAATATTGAGAATAAAAAAATGTCGTCGCAAAATACGACGCAAATTTCCAAGTTGTCGGGGCAAGAAAACTATGCTACATGGTCTTTTTCTATGCAAATGCTCCTTATCGACAATGATCTGTGGGATTGTGTTCAAGATACGTTCAGTGCGACCTCAAATGAGTTGGTGAAGCGTGATGCTAGAGCAAGAGCCAAGATCTGCCTGATGCTTTCGGAAGGTATTTACCCCCTTGTGACAGAAGCAAAGACGGCACGAGAGACTTGGCTGGCACTAAAAAATGCCTATGCGGATGCTGGACTAATGCGGAGGCTTTCGTTGCTGCGAAAAATGTTTCGCATCAAGCTGGAATTGTACCCAAGTATGGAAGCCTACGTCACGGAAGTTCGAGCGATTCAGCAGCAGCTGCGAAGCATTGGTGCCGGACTTGACGATGAATTTGTCGGAATAATAATGCTGGCGGGATTGACGGACAACTATAATCCGTTAGTAATGGCCATAGAGCATTCCCGTTCGACAATTACCTCAGAACTGGTCATATCAGCACTTCTGAAGGAGGGTCAACGTCAAGAGTCGAATGAGGCCCCAAAGGATGATTCGGCGCTAGCATCTAGCGTTGGTGGTAGTGGAGGAAGAGACCACACCAGAGAGATTGCTTGTCACTTTTGCAAACGGAAGGGCCATTTCAAGTGGCAATGCAAGCAGTTCAAGGCCAAGCAGCCGGATAAGAAGAAATCAAATGCGAATTCGGCCATGGTGACCAGTGTGAACGCGAACGCAGACTTTTTGACCTTTTTGTCATCTGTAGGTGGCAGTGATAACTGGGTGTTGGATTCAGGAGCCACGTCCCACATGACACCGGTGAAATCCCTCTTGAGCCCCACGAAATCTTGCTCCAAAACGATAACTTGCGCGAATAGCGAGAAAATTGTTTCGACTTCGCAAGGTTCTGTGGAGTTAAACCTGCATCATGGGGAACGTGACACTGTAGTGAAGATGAATGATGTTCTTCACATTCCTGAACTAATTACCAATTTAATGTCTGTAGGAAAGTTTGCAGATGCAGGCAATATTATTGTTTTTGATAAAACCAAATGTAGAGTTTTTAACAATAATGTAAAAATAGATGGTAAGGCATTGTTTACCGCACCGCGCCGTAACGGACTTTATGTTTTAGGTTCCGGTTGTAATCAGGCGACAGCTCTTTTAGGGGAAGACAATCAGGACAAGTTTGAATTATGGCACCGGAGATTGGGCCATTTGTCTCCCGCGCAAATGCACATTTTGAAAAGAATTGTCAAGGGCCTAGATTACGGCAAAAATGGTGATGGAGCCCCTTGTGTTCCTTGTAGTCAAGGAAAGCAGTGCGTAAAAAAGTTTCCTAAGCGGAAGAAGTCTTTTAGAGCCTCCGGCATGCTGGACCTAATACATAGCGACGTAGCTGGTCCAATAGATGTGGAGACTTGGGGAGGGAACAGATATCTCCTCCTGTTCATTGA
The DNA here is from genome assembly GCA_950022955.1 of Xestia ashworthii. Lineage (NCBI taxonomy): Eukaryota > Metazoa > Arthropoda > Insecta > Lepidoptera > Noctuidae > Xestia > Xestia ashworthii. The sequence goes on along the minus strand of OX465558.1, from coordinate 21,303,843 downwards.
CGACTTTAGCCGAAAGGTTTTTGGTTACGTCATGAAGAAAAAGACTGAGGTGTTAGAGAAGTTCAAGGAGTTCAAGCGTCTGGTAGAGTACCAAACCGAAAGGAAAATTAAACGGTTTAGAAGCGATAACGGTACTGAGTATATCAATAAGGAGTTCCAGGCTTATTTGGTCAAATGTGGAATTACTCACCAGACGAGTGTTGCTCATACTCCTCAACAGAATGGAGTTGCGGAAAGGACGATCCGCACCATTACTGAAAAGGCGAGATGCATGCTCCATGACAGTAACCTAAGTAAACGGTACTGGGGAGAAGCGGTGGGGACTGCGATCTATTTGAAAAATCGCTCACCCACATTAGCAATCGCCGGGAAAGTTCCAGAAGAAGTTTGGACAAATCATGAGGTGGATCTTACCAATTTAAAAGTTTTTGGATCCTCAGCTCAGGTTTTGGTGAAAGATAATAGCCGAAGGAAATTCGACTCCAAAACCCGTGAGCTTGTCTTCGTTGGGTACAGTGAAGTACAAAAGGGGTACAGATTTGTCGACCCGGTCAATCCGCGCCGCATAATAATTGCTCGCGACGCCGTGTTTGACGAGCGGTCAAAAGTAATCAAGGAGATTAAACCCCCTGAGCGCAGTGCACAGGTTTCGAGGGAGAAACCGAGGCGAGAGTATGTAGAGGTACCAATTTTTAGTGAGCGAGATACTCAAGGCACTTCTAGGGCTTTGGCGCCTGAGGATGGCCCAAGCCAAAGTAACATGGTTATGTCACCAAGTTCATCGCCCACTATTACTGCAGAAGAGTTTCACGACTCTTTCGAAGAACCGTCAACAGAGCCGGTTCAAGCTGTAGAGGAGCCTGAGGAACGGCGTTATCCTCTAAGAAATAGAGTCAGAAGAATAGATGAGGACATGGTATACAACTTCCATGTCATGAATGCTACTGACCCGATTTCGGTTATGGATGTTATGGAGCGTTCTGATAAAGACCTGTGGAAGAAAGCTATGAAGGAGGAATACGATTCACTTATGGAGAATCAGACTTGGGAGCTCATCGATCGTCCCAGAGACGCTAATGTCGTCAAAAATAAATGGATTTTTAAGTTGAAAATCGGGGCAGATGGAAAGGTTCAACGGCATATTAAGGCTCGCCTTGTTGCCAAGGGTTACTCTCAAAAGTTTGGAGAAGATTATACCGAGACCTTTGCTCCTGTAGTCAAGCTATCTTCCATTAGGCTTCTGCTGGGATTATCAGCAGAATTGGATTTAAATGTACACCATATTGACGTCACCACAGCATTTCTGAATGGTGATTTAGATGAGGATCTGTATATGGAGCAACCTGAATCTTTCATAAAGAAGGGAAATGAAAAGAAAGTATGCAAGCTGAAGAGAGCCATCTATGGCCTCAAACAAGCTGCATGTTGCTGGAATGTCAAAATACATGATCACATCATTAAAAGTGGTTTTACAAGATCGAAATATGATCTGTGCATTTACATCAAAAGGGGGAAAGATAACACTACCCTGATTGTAATAGCACTTTATGTCGACGACTTCTATATTTTTGGAAGTTCAGTGGAGGACATAGAAAAAGTCAAAAAGACAATCGCCAAAGCTTTCAAAATTAAAGATTTAGGTGAGGCCAAGGATTGTCTAGGAATCCATATTACGCGATCCAATGGGCAGATAACCCTATCACAGGCAAGCTTCGCCAGAAAGATTCTAAAAAAATATGGAATGCAAGACTGCAAGCCTGTAGCTACTCCAATAGAATTGAATCTACGACTTGCAAAGGGGGAAAGACGTGAGGATTTTTCTTTCCAAGAAATAATAGGATCGCTCATGTATTTATCTTGCGGCACAAGGCCTGATTTGACATTTGCGGTCAGCTATCTGAGCCAGTTTAATACATACTGGGATGAACAGCACATGACTGCGCTCAAGCGGGTGCTTAAAAGGCACCGTGGACTATAAACTAGTCTATGTAAAAACAGGCAAACCCCTGATTGCATACTCGGACGCCGATTGGGGAGCCAACGCCGATGGGCACTTATTTACTGGTTATGCCCTTGTTTTCGGTGGAGGTGCTGTGTCCTGGCAAGCTCGCAAACAGAGATGCGTAGCCTTAAGCACAGCTGAGGCTGAATATATAGCCATTTGCGAAACCTCAAAAGAAATAGTCTGCGTTAAAGGCTTATTAGAAGAGCTAGCTGGATTCAACGACTGCGTTACAGTGTTCAGCGACAGTCAGAGTGCAAGTAAATTAGTGCACTCTTCTGCGATTGGTAGAAGGTCGAAGCACATCAACATACGCTACCATTTCATAAGAGAGTTGGCTGAAACCGGTGTGATTCGTATAGAATATTGTGAGACGAACCAGATGCCAGCTGACTGTCTCACTAAAAGCCTGGCTCGCATTAAGCTAAAGTATTGCATGGAGCGCATGGGGATTCAGTGGGGGTGTTGAAAATAGTTTGGAATCGTCATGCGTCCCATAGAGTTTATTTTATATAGTCTTTGTGTTTGTTACTAGGTAACAACTTGTTTATAATTTGAGTGTGTCAGTTTAAGAAAAATATTTAACTGTAATGTCTTACTTTAATACAAATGATCTTATTTAAACCAACTGCGTGTTAACTCTGTTGTTTAGCTCCCTTTAGTACACTAATTTACAACAAAATCAATGCCACTTTTCGTTGTAATTTTATAACTCAAGAACGGGCTCACCTATCCAAACCAAATGTTTAGGCTTTGTTTTGACTATTTAGTAGATGGTTTATGTGAAGTTTGCACAAAATCGGTCGAGCGGTTCTTCACGCAAGTTGCGCGGGTCAGCTAGTATGCTATATTTAAATTGTTTGCCATAACGCGATCGAAGCCATGGGTAAAAGTCACTAATTAATTAAGAATGAAGTACTTATGAAAACATTGCGAGGAAACCGGCCTGTCCTAGAACCAAAATATTCGAAGACATGTGACATCTACCAATCCGCACTGGGCCCGCGTGGTAGATTATAGCCCATTCCCTCTCATAGAGAGATGGCCTGTGTCCCAGCAGTGGGAACATTAATCAGCTGATGATGATGAAGCTTTATGTCTTGCTTTGCAAAGCGAAGAAGTTTTTTTTTTTAATCAATCAAATTTATTTTATTTTTGGGTGCTCAGTTAGAATTTTACCTGCTGCAGAAGGCTCAATCCATTACAAATGCTCTTCTGATGAGCATCCCACGACAGCGACAGTTCTTCAGTTTGCTCCATGTCTTACTAATTTGTGTATTCTTCTTTAATGAGTTTTTAATATTTAGATAGAAACAAAGATCGAACCCAAGCGGGCGAAGCAATTATTTATTTTGTTAGCCGTTTGACATTGACAATCCGATGACATTCCTTGAACAGTGTTGCCTTGACCAAAAAAGAATTGCACCTTGATGCTCTACGTCAAGCTTTGGGGGTATGGAACGCAACCAGCGGCTGAAATCTTGCTGAAATCCTTGTTTTAGCATGGTTTTCGACATGTTATGGGCAAAAGAAGTAATATTGTATTCTATACACTAGGTTGTTCCTTCGAGGAGTTCGCCAACTGTCCTTCGAGAACGTAATAATAACACGGCATAAGTATATAGGTGGTATAAGCAGGTTCCTGTTTAACCGTCGAGGTGTGTAAAGTATATTGGTGTGTAAGTTAGTAGACACACACCCTTACATAAATAAATTCACGTAGTTTTTTCATGGGTGTAAGCAGAAAGTCCCGTCTGGATTGCTCATGGATGGATAGGTAAATCAAAGGCAGGCCTGGCAATAAAAAGATTGGGGTTCGTTCGAAACATCCCGATCTATTATTGTAGCTATCTATACATTTTTACGTGTTTCTGAAAATGACCTAAGTATAGAAAAAAAAATAACAGACTTTAGTTTAATCATTTATTTATAGCAACGCCTTTTTGTGTCAAAGTATTGTCTTCATAAGTTTCGAGCACATCAGCCAAATGTTCGTTGTCTCTTGGTTTCTTAAACTGTCTCCTTTTTTGTGCAGCTTTCTTTCGTTTTGGCACGACCGGTTTTTTGGGGCCATGATCTTGCATCGATTTGATGCCTTGTTTCTCTAAATACTCTTCTATTTTTGCGTCATCCATTGCATCAACGGCGGTTGCGCGCCATAGTTTTACGAATTCATCATCAACCTGAAGACAGAAAGCATAATAATAGTCATCAGATAAGTGAGAACTGCTGCAGATGGTCATAAGAATAGAAATGGCGCAGTTTATTACGATTACTAATTATTAACTCGCACTAGGCCGGCGCGGCGTGGCCTAGTTTATTGTGTTATCTCACAGAGGAGGCCAGTGTCTTATCAATGGGATACCATTCTGATTTTTACGAATATTGTTTTTTTTTAGCGTTTTGACAGTTCTTCGGTTCGGAAATGAGATAGTCGAATACGGTTCCTTACCGACACGGGAACGTATCGAATGGTTGTGAATAAGGGGCCTGGACAAGACTTGCTTTTATTAGGGATGATGGCTGACTATAAAAAATATGCTATGATATGATTTTTGTTTATCAAATTAATTAAAAATATGAAGATAAAACGCATCAAAGATCATGTAGGGGCTTGTGACGTCACTTTCCGATAGAAAAATGTACCGAAATGTGATGTCACACGAGTTTTCGACGCAGTGTATCGTCTTCAATTTTTGTTTACGTGAAAAAATAAAAAAATATGTGTCCATTATTTTTTGGAAATCTATCTGACGGTCAAATTAGATTTTTTTTTGTCGCCTAATACTAGAGGCTTCTCATAAAATATAACTTACGTCTAGAGTCGCAGTTTTGTCGTTATAGAACAATATTTTCTTCTTATCCGTAGGGCGCGCTATGTACAGAATTTCTTGTGCTAAACTCTTCAGTGCCTTTTCACAATGAGGCAGGGACTCTTGGACATCTTCCAGTAATATGCCTCCAAGTCCTTTGAGATCTTGTTGTTTTAATAATCTGGAAAGAGTGTTAGAAATATATGAAAAAAAATAATTGGAAATGGTAGTGTGACGGCTGATAGGAGAGACTGCAAGAAAAAAAAAATGCGTTGTGCTGAGACGCTGACTCCCTGTAACATGGAAAAAGGGCAGGAAGATCAAAGATGATGAAAGATAGTGTGAATATTATTACAATATGGTAGTTGCACCACCAATTGTATTGTATTGTACAACGGGCTGGTGTCCGCAACTCCACGTCAAAGCGCGTATTTTGCGTATGGGCTATAAATCCACACATGTCTTCAAATTTTTGGTTCTAGGACATGCCGGTTTCTTCACATTGTTTTCCTTCACTGGTTTTGAGAGCAGCGGCGATGAAATATATTACACAAAGTAACGCGCCTGCCTGGGTTCGAACCCACGACTTACTGTTCGTAAGTCGGGGTCGCCCACCACTGGGCCACCGCTGCTCTCAAACACCAATTAATCAACAACATTTCTTGAGATATCAAAATGCGGTTCCTCATTGATTTTGTAAAGCAATAGCAAGTGACATCACTTAATTTAAACTCGAGAAGAACTATTAGTTACTTAATATTGATGTGATAGTATCTTTTATAATTATACCTTACCTTAGTAAAGACTTCTTATCCTTAATTTTATACACGGGCTTAAAAATATATTTTCCATCAGGAGTGCATTCTATCTTAGGATTGTTTTGGAGAGCTTCAGTTTGTAGCCACTGAAAAAAGTTAAGAATATATTTGCAGAAGCAGTATTTTTTACAAATCAACTTTTGGGTGCTACAAAGACAAACAGTGGTAGGTGCAATTGTTACAATTGAGGATTTATGTTTTAGTAATAACATAGTTATTCTTTTTTAATGATCTATTAGATAAAGAACAATATTTTGTCTATTCATGTTAAGAGTCCTATTACATTTTTTTTACGTCCTGGATCAAATTATTTCGATCGGCGTACATGAGTGGATTGTTATTAACGAAAATTTTGTGTCCAGGTCCTTCCTCATCCAGCGCTCGCGTCAGAATGACTTAAACTAAGGAGCGAGCTGAAATGACTCAGAATTTAGAGTACTTTCATTTTATTTATTGTAATTTTGTCTTATGATACTGACAAACGAAAAGTAATGAAACGCTTTCATTGTAGATCGAAGTTTTATATCATATTAATTTATTTGATAAAATTGAGTTCATTTGGAATATAATCGCCGCTGAATAATTAGGCTTTCTTTACGATTTTTTTCGTGCAAACACAAGGAATTTAACGAAATTCTAAAACTCCAACATTCAACTTATCTTTTAGTAATTTTAGCTTTTATAAGAATTGAATGTGCCGACAGTTTTTCTTGCAAAGTGAGTTAGTAAAATGTTTATAGTAAATTACACGAAAAGAAATATGAAAATGTGTAACTACAACATACAAGAAAGAGAATGGCACTATCGTTATTCATAAGCAAATAATTAAATTATCTTACTGCTGCCGAAAATTACATCGTCAAAAATCAAGAATTTTCGTAAAAAGTGTAATAGGACTCTTACACTTTACACAGGCATGTTTACAATAATTTGAATCAAAAAGAATCTCCAACCTGTTTGACTTTATTTCCAACATCCAACTGGTTGGTTTCATCTAAGACTTCATCAAGATTCAATGGATGGTCATCACCCTCTTGATGACGAGCCCTCATGTGTCTGACAATGCGAGCAAGCACACTGAACCTATATGCTGAGCTCCCCGACATTGTTTTGTAGCTAGAAAGGTCAAAGTTTAATTTAATATTGCCGGAGGTTGCAATCAGATGAGGAGGTTTGGAAAGAGATACCTTTGCCCAGCAGTGGCACAAAAGACACAGACGAATTAAAACTTGAGGTATACGATAGGGAAAACAATTGGAGTAATAGTATTCCACATAGCCTGTAAATAATGAATTATTTTTTAGGGATTAACAACCAGAAATACATTTCAATAGTTCAATAACCATTAGGTGTATTTCAATAATCTGATTACCAGTATCGCAGTAACTGGGTTGTGGAGATCAGATAGATGGCCCCTTTATGAAAATACTGGTTTTCTGCTCCATCCAGTTAAACTGCATGTGGACCCTAACATAGTTGGAGAATGGCTTGCCAGGTGATAACAAAGGTTTAATGCAATTTTTGTTAAGGTGTTTAATCGTAATACAATGGAGAAACTCACTTGTTAGCATCAAGCTTCGGTCCGGTGCTGACCGAGCTTGATGATTTAGATTTCTTCTTGCTGTCATCTTTGAATTGGGAGTCATCTCTCTTTTTCTTTTCGATACTGAAAAATAAATAATTAGTGATCTATTAAATTAATTAAAGATTTTGAGAAATGATGTTATCTTAAAAGCAAAAAACAATAACATTGAAACGGAATTTAGTTAGTGCAGTTAAAACATACGTGACGAAAATGAGTCAATACATTGTACATTGTAAGGCGAAATAAAAAGTTAGCAACCATTCTCAATAGTTTTTCTAAAGTTATCAAGAATCATGATGTAAATTGATAATTGGGATTGTTGGTGCCAGCGTGTGGGAGCGAGAGAAAGGACGTGCGAGCCGTGATTGCGCGACCCGAGCAGTGCCCGCGAGCTAACGGTGACCACCACAAGCATGTAACGTACCTCGGCGTCGCAAGTGCCCTTTTCTTGAACGCTTCGCGCTCCCGGAGTAGAGCGGGATCCATTATTTCTGCAGTTTCCTTATTTATTTTAAAACGTAAGTGGCTCAGTTGTCATGTTTACCCAATCACATCACAAGTTTATCTTTCACTTTTGCTTCGAATAATCAATTTGTAGGAATAATTATTGTCAAAGTCAAATTGATTTGTGTCAGTGATTTGACATAACACCTGTCAAATTGAAAGTTTTTATTTGTTCTACTTGTTGGAATCCAAGCTTTTGGCACACATACTTGTAAGATTTCTTAACGTTTAGGTATAATAATACCATAATAACAATTAGCAATGAAGAATAATATTGGACCACATTAGAGATATGGCTAACCAATTTCGAATCTATTATCATTATGTGGCAGCAAAATAATAAAAAAATCTATGGCTTGACTAATTTTGGACATTGAGTGCACAGAGTATATAATCACTTGAGTGTAACATATAATTATATCTATGATTTTGGATAAATCATGGTCAAATCATTGAGCTATTAACATATAATATATATCTATGGGTCAAATTATATATTATTGTACCATGGGATAAATCATGGTCAAAACATTATTGTACCTTGGGATAAATAATACAAAGAAATTAAATATTCCAAAAATAACTCGTTGCTGGAAAAATGAGGGTGCACTACAAGTTCTACCTCTGCCTATCCCTCAGAGTAATGTTACAAATAAAATGTAAACAGAAAATGTAAGTAGTACGTGTGTAAATGAGCAACCTTTTTTACCACAGCTGTTTCTTTTTGTATTTCGTTTGAAATGAAAAGCAAATTCAATTTAAAAATGTCCCTTCGGGACTGTTCGAAAGAGATACCGTGGCCCCGGAACATAAAGGGCAGTAAAAGTCTGACACTCCCTTCCGCTCCGCCTAGAGCAGGTGACAGCTGTTTTAGAATTCGAAGATAAAATGTGGCTGCAGCTCTGCAGCGGACGATACAAACAAGTTTCGTCGCATGCTTTGCTGGGCGGGAACATTGTCCTCCATCGTATGCCACTGTTTGCCACTGTCCCAGTCAACGCGGAGCAGTGTGGACGTAGTGAGTCTATATTAGGTGCGTATTTGGAACTTTTCTCGTGTTTACGAAGTTTTCTTACAATATTATTGTACCTACCTAAATTGGCAAAAACTTGACTCTTATTTATTATTTTCATTTTCGATTATCTCCGTATATTTGTAAATTTGAGTTAATCTCAAATTAAATTTATTTTATCAAATGAGGTACCTACCGGTTTCGGCAATACTTAATTAATTTACAGTGATTGATTCTGATTAATAAATTCAATATTTAGAAATGAGGAAAATCGTGTTGGTACCGGATAATCTGTATCGACAGATAATTATGTTTTTAGAAAAATTTCGTTGTTAGTTCACATACTGTGTTTTTGACTCATACACACAGCTAGCCTGGCCTTGTGTTCGGTTGGCGCAGTAGCGCGCAGCTTTCTGTGGATCGTGGGTTCGATTTCAGTAGGGAAAATTAAGGTAGTGGAAAGGGCGTTATTTGGTCTACCTATCAGTATTCATATGATATTTTTCCTATTATAAGATCCCAAAAATCGGTAACCAAAGAACTTGTTCCTATAGCTACTTCTTGTAACTACACTGTAGTAAGAAACGTACTTACAACGAAAACCAATGTGCAGTTATTTTAAACGTAGAACTCTTTTATAATTGCTTTAATTAGTCTCAATAATATCTATTTCAACCAATCTGGTACAAATATTACTCTGAACGCCTGTTTTATTCTGAACCGTGGGATTTATTTGAGCTGTCAATTTTTTGTGAGTTCTTAAGGAGGTATTTAGTCGCCCTAGATTCCTGTAACTTTTACTTTTGCTCACGACAACTTAAGGTCGAATTCTTATCTTTGATTTGTATTTTTACGTACGGTATTGTTTAGGTATTCACGATTTGTATTCAATCTTTTTTTATAAAATCATTCTCGGTCGTGTCAAGATCCTATCTTGGGCAATAATTTATTTCTTACCAAGGGGCCTAAAATGGCCACTTTAGCAGAACCTAATTAAATTAATAATGGTAAAAAATTTGATTAAATATTTTATTAAGGTTGTTTTCATGATTTATGTCTGACTTTTTATAGTAACAATAACAGACATATCGTCAGCAAAAAGTACGCACTGTTGTTGTAAACCAGTGGCCAATCATTCTTATAAATAAGGAAAAGTAATGGGCCCAGTATGCTTCCTTGTGGTACACCCAATTTAGTTTGACTATATTTCGCACTGAATGATGTGAACTCGTTAGTTTCGTTCATTGAGATTATTGCCACTCTTTGTTGATGGTAGCTAGTGATCCAGTAAGTCCAGTCAGCCATTAACTATCCCTCTGATTCCGTAGTTATTGCACTTTTTTGGGGAAAATCGTGGTTGACAGTCACCTGCTAGTTTCTAAATGTCCATATAACCGCTCCCTTGACTATCTGAATAACGCCTCTGAGTTACCGCAATAAATATGACCAAACAAAACGGAGAGTTTTGGAAGGAGAAAGAGCTAGGAGGCCTTTACCCAACAGTGGGACACAGTATAAGCTAAGGAAACCAAACGAAAAAGGTTTTTCTGTTCAAGGCCTCTACCAGGATTATTTAAACAATGATGCTTCATCAGAACTTGTCGAACTTATTGAATTTGAGACGTTTTTTTAATGAGAACAAGTGTCATCGGGATAACAATAGCGATATGACACAAGTTATTATCCTGGTATTACTGCATTTCAGTGTTGAGTTTTACATCTTAGTTTTTATGGATATATTGTGAAGTGTTATGCATTTATCGCAAAATAACCAAGCTTATGTATACAATACCGTAACAATTTATATTCACGTTTTTTTTCTATTGTAAAATACTATTCTTGTTCCCTTTATTGTACGGCGGCGGCTTCAAATCTATGGGGTACATCAGTGGCGAAACTAGGCCTAATAGAACCCTGTATCAAAAACGAACGAACGAGACGAAACGAGTTCGGCGCACACCAAAATTATATTAAAAATACGAGTATTATCTGACTATAGGTAGTATCGATTAATCTAGCGAGCCCCATTCAATTTCTTACTTTCTGGACCGCGACGAGCCAAGTCTTCATTTAAGAGCGACCTAAGCGAGATCGAAATTCAGGCTTCTGGTTTGGAATAAGTAAATTCAATATTCATTATTTAATCATAGCGGGCTGCCGGCTTATCAATAAGATGAATTAAAATATAAAGATTTTGTGTTTTTTCCGCTACATCATTCATACGGCTAGCGGTAGCTACGCCCCTGGGGTACATCCAGATTACCCACTAGAAGCAAGTAAAATATGTATAATTGAAGGAAAAAAAAAACCAGGACATGAAGAAGGCTGGAGTGATGATCTGACAGTTCTTAAGTACTAAACAGAAAATAAAATTACTACACCTGGGTACTGAATTATTAACGCCGATGATAAGCATCCGGTTAGACTGGAAGCCGACCCCAACATAGTTGGTAAAAGGCTAGGCAGATGATGATGATGATAAACCTTTATATTTTGTTTTAACAGCCAGCAGAGCCAGCTATGGAATTGTTTTGTTGTATCCGAGATTCCAAGCAGAGGCTTTATATATAGCATAATTAATCAAGGACTGTTAATCGATTATGACACTTTAGGGGTTTTAATTACTGTTTTCAAGCAATGTCGTTAATAAGAGTTTTCTATTAGTCTTATCAGCATAAGAAATACTCATTCCTTTCGGTCGGTTTGTGTTGGCCTCTTATCATTGAGACATGTTTAAGCAGGTTCAAGGCAAGTACAGACATGCACTTAAAAATCATCATTCTTTATCACCATTTTCCTGTTCTGTTCCCAATTTATTTGGGGAGGACGCAACATGTCTTCTTATTTCATACTTTCTATTAGGTACTTGTCTTCATCTCAGTGATCTGCACTCCCCTTTCTGGCCCTACTATCTTACACAGAGGCCACCTAGCTTTTCTTTGGTGTCTTCGCCCCTACTCTTCCACATTCATTCAATCCACATTAATTTATTCAGAAATCAGTAACTAAACTTTTTGACTGTTCCATCCCAGTCCAAAAAGTTGATCTTTACCATGACGAATACTGTAGAAACCTACGATCCTGACATCAAAATAATCAAATCGACATACCTACATCTTTCGTTTTGCATTACTTTTCAATCTGATTACTTATCTACACTATCTACACTATCTACACTAATATTATAAAGAGGAAAACTTTGTTTGTTTGTTTGTTTGGTTGTAATGAATAGGCTTAAAAACTACTGGACCGTTTTTAAAAATTCTTTCACCATTCGAAAGCTATATTATCCACGAGTAACATAGGATATATTTTATCCCCGTACTCCCACGGGAACGGGAACTATGCGGGTGAAACCGCGGGACGTCCGCTAGTACGGCATAAAGGCGTATGGTCAGTGAACTCGGTAGTACATCTGATACATCTACGGACTCTTGTTTAGAACTTTAGATGATTGTGCTGTAAAAAACGTCACCTAATATCGTTTTTTCTTCTTTTCAGATTAAGATGCGGTTTCAAAGACATAGCTTTTGTGCTGTTTTTATAGCGCTATTATCAGTAATATGGTAAGTTTAATTTTTAGTACTCTTAAGAAGTAGATAGATCTTATCTAGAGTCGAGTGGTGTTCAACTATTTGATTGATAACGTATTTTAATTTAAGATATTTATTGACACACACACGTTAGGTAACATACAAACATAGCAAAACAAGATACATGAGCAAAGTTAAAAGAGTAGCCTGTTGCCACCTACAAAAATAGAAGTAGCCGTGGGCCCCAAACTAGGCACAGCCTGTATCTAACTTGGTGGCCCAATATCAGCGGTAAAGGCAGATTGCATTCGAATGTTCAGTGTGACACAGCATAACAAGACACTAGTCATAATTAATTATGAGAATTGTGATTAGGTATACAATTATTCAGAAAATAACAAAAAATAATGTTAAAATCATAAAATTAATTCGTAAAATTGGTGGACATGCTTAATTAAAAAGTTCAATTAAATAAAAAATGTAAAAAGCCCCGACACATGATGTACTAAAAGTTAAATAGAAAATATTTCGTAAATCGTTAGGTTCTAGGTACCAGTAATCACTCCACTCTCCTCATACCTATCATTTCATTTGTTAGTATTCCTCATTCCCTTTCAATTTAGTATAAATTATTGCACTAGTCAAGCCCTTCCATTTGATACCCATATTGAAGGAATTGTGAAAAAATATGTAATCCGCTACGATGCACAGCCACACACACACACACACACACGTCAAACTTATAATAACACCCCGTCGTTTTTGCGTCGGGTGGTAAAATAAAAGTAGTGAAAGAGTGTGGTCTTTGTGCGAACAAAAACAAATGTTCCGGTGACAGGTAAAATTTTTTGCTGGCAAATTGGACTGTCCTTATGTGGTTCACTGCTGACAGTTGCATGTGTGTACGTATTGTATACGAACACTTAGGTAGTATTTAACGACTATGTTACTAACCTTATATAAGCCTCCGCTTGAAATAAAGTAAGTACCTACTTAAATTGAATTTAATATTATCAAAGGAAATTCTTTACCCTAGGTAGTTAGGTATTCACTTTAAATGAGTAACTTCATCTAGCTTATTTCGATTTGCAATCGATCGTCTCAATAAGTAAGTTTTCTAGACTAGTTACTAACAGTAGGTACCTATGCACCTAGTTCGCTTCCTGTATCGGGTTTAATCGGGTACCTATAGATACCATGACGTAATACTCCAGGGGCCTAATTCTGCTATTTTAATAAATTCGTCACTCCAACACGATTCCATTCTCATCCCATTGTCATTTTGCTTAAAGTTCGTAATCTGCTAAATTCACAATGGTCGGTCAATGGTCTCGTAATAAAATTGTGTTTTAATGGCATTGTCGTATTGTCATTATTATAAAACCCTTAGTACAAATGGTTTTCGAAATCTACTACTAAATGCGAACATTTATTCATGCCAGATTTCATGTACGAGATTAATATTCTATGACATTTCTTTCAATGGAGTGTCAGTGGTTGTTCATTGAGAAGTCATAATGGCGCCATTATGATAGTAGAATTAACAAACTTGTTAAAATTTGATAGAACTTGATCATTATGAAATCAATGATCGAATACTCTGACACTATTGTAATAGCAGAATCGAGGCCCAGTTTGTACATAGTTCGACGACAATTTCTAAACTCTGTTGGGACCGGCCAACCCTAATTGACAAGCGTAGGTAATTATTATTAACAACAATCACTTTACATTTGTGAAAATGTATACCTACAGGGTGTCGCCGACAAAACGACAATTAATGAAAACACTGGTAATAAGACCAATGTTCATAGGAATATCTTTAAACTATCAAATCAATTCTAACATCGAAATTTTTTTTTTTTTTCAAAATAGCATAATATATAACGAAATAGACTACCTACCATTTATAAATATTGGTTTATTAACCTATAATTTGCATTAATTCGTGTCTGGATATCAAGGAGAAAGCATATTTTCCCTACGGCCCTAACATAATTATCTTTACCTTTTACAGTCATGAAATCGTATAATTTTTCAGAGACATACACCAGGTACTTAGGTATATAATTTGAATTGGCAATTGCATTTCTGAATTTGAATTTATAGCCTAAGTAAGTTAAGAAAATATAATAAATTTATTTATTTCAGACAACAACGCTTTTTGTAGCAGCAAGTTAGCAATAAACAGTGTTTTAGTGTTTATGTCAGCGTCACATTATAAAAACCGTTAGATTGTAATATAACTAGAGATTGTAAACTCCCGAAAGATTGTCAAACGAACATACTGTTTACAATAAAACGCATTTTTTTTCCGTAGATTATAATCTAACGAAGTGCAGCAGTGTTAGCAGAAAAATGCGATTCGGTATTAGGTCACAGATCACTCGAATACCTACTACTCGAATTTTAAGAAAACAATACTTCTGTGCACATAAAGTACCAACAAAAAAACTTTTTAACTGATTTTCACTATCTAATATTATTTAGATACAATATCAAAGTGAAAGTCTACCTATGTACTTTCGACACTTTACATTGTTTAAACCTCCGTCACGCGATACTTTTTTTCCTGTTTTTATCACTATTTAAGATTGACACTATTTTCACAACACACACTATTTTCGCAACCAAGAATTTAGACATTCAGGCCTATGTCAGCCTTTTGAAATAAACTCTACTTGTGTTACGCATCGAATATCGCTTTGAATCTCAACACGAACCTACCGACTGTTCTTCGACTGACGAATTGGATAAAAGTGACGAATCGACGATACTGATAAATTAAGAAAACTGTCGAGTTGACACAACTGTCGAATTCACACAACTGTCCAATCAGCGGAAGTAACGAGTCAACGAAACTGTCGAATTAAATGATTTATTTTTTTGTCACCGACTTCTGAAGCTTATTTTTGAAAGTTATTTTTCACTTTTTTGTGTTTTTGAAGACGGTTTTATTTTTTGCAAAAAAGTTTTGTTGTGTTGGTGTTGTGACATACGGACGGACAGACAGACAGACAGACAGACATGACGAATCTATAAGGGTTCCGTTTTTGCCATTTGGCTACGGAACCCTAAAAATTGAAAAATATCCAAGTTTGGAACCATGACCAAAGGCAAGTGCGTTTTTTAAACATAATGCGATCACCCGAACGAAGTATAAAGTGAACAACACTCTCTTGAAAGTGTCCTATCGCTTCCGTAGCTCGGTCGGACCCCAAACAGTTAAGCGTTCCCGGGATATCCTGAGCTGTGCGGGATTATTTATGGCACTTACGATGGTGGGACAGAGCCGGCTTACTCCATAAAAGTCTGGTTAAAATGATCTACCCACAGCTTATTCAATTATTAAATACTGTAATGTGTGGCAATTTCAATGTCATAGTTGTGGGAGGATTTATCGAACTAGTTTAGTAGCTAGGCTGTGCATTAAAAAACTCCTCAAGCATTACCATCTAGGTCGTAAATTGAACGCAAATTGTCGTTAATCGATTCGTCGATAGCGCGAGTATCTACAAGGCAGGTGGTCTCTTCAATTAATGTTGAAGAACATCTGTCGTCATGATAGTTATTTCTGGTTGAAAATCGATGAACGTAAACAGACGTTGCAAATTCGTACTTATTGTGTTTGCACCTGAGTTAACATAATATTTTACGAATTCTTTCTAGAAAATCGCAGCAAATTTAATAATTATCGTTATATTGGGACAAATAAAAATTCAGGTCTCGTCAGTCTATAGTGGTCGCAAGAGCGACTAATCAGCATGACATCCTGGGTTCGATTCCCAGATCGGGCTGTTTTGCCCGGTTTCCACCAAAGCGGAAAGGAACGGTTTGGAGAGATGTGCAAGATTCGACCAATCACATTAGTTGAAGACATCAGGTCTCTCGTCTTTTCTGTGATTGGTTGAATCTTGCACATCTCTCCAAACCATTCCTCTTCGCTTTGGTGGAAATCGGGCTTTATTGAGTTTTTCCATCAGGTGTTTCTCGGTAGACGAGATGTAGTCTGCATTTTCACTCTGGCAAAGTCTCGCCACCATTACATGGGACTTTAACATAACTGGCGAGATGTGGGTATACACCCACATTATGTCAGTACAGTATTAACTATAACTCTGCCCTTCGAGGATCACAGGCGATTTTTTATAAACATACTAATAATAATAACCCTGCCTGTAATCCTGTATGTAGTATGTTTATAAAAAACGTACTAATACACACTAAACGTCCTAAAACGTATATTTAAAACACTAAGCACGGCCAAGAATTCGAAGCTAATAATCTCCGAATTATTATTGTCACTGAGGAACCGGCTTGCTAATACATGACTTGAGTCAATTTTAAGTCACTCTTTTTAAGCAACTCCATGTCTACTTAATTGTTATCTCAAATAATTAAATCTTTGTTTTAGCGTAACTGCCGATGACGTGTCACCATGGAAGTGGTCCTGCCAAGATAGAATATGCGTGAAAACCCGAAATGACCCTAAGGATAAAGACCCAGTCCTCAGTTTGGAGGCCTGCAAGATGTTCTGCACCGAGGATGGTAAGCATTTCAGAAGTTCTAGAAGACATTCAACATCAAAATCAACGATTGCTCA
Organism: Xestia ashworthii; assembly: GCA_950022955.1. Lineage (NCBI taxonomy): Eukaryota > Metazoa > Arthropoda > Insecta > Lepidoptera > Noctuidae > Xestia > Xestia ashworthii. The sequence goes on along the minus strand of OX465558.1, from coordinate 21,286,973 downwards.
TTATTACCTGCCGTAAAGGTCATCATAGCACAAGGATTTGTACTCATCATCATCATAATCCACAGCTCCACTTCACCCACTGCTGGATAAAGGGCTTTCTTTGTTTGTGCCAAGCTCCATGCTCTTGTGCCAACCTCATCCAGGGCCTCGATTCTGCTGTTACAATAGTGTCAGAGTATTCGATCATTGATTTCATAATGATCAAGTTCTGTCAAATTTTGACAAGTTTGTTAATTCTACTATCATAATGGCGCCATTATGACTTCGCAATGAACAACCACTGACACTCCATTGAAAGAAATGTCATAGAATATTAATCTCGTACTTGAAATCTGGCATGAATAATAATGTTCGCATTTAGTAGTAGATTTCGAAAACCATTTGTACTAAGCATTTTATAATAATGACAATACGACGATGCCATTTATTACGAGACCATTGACCGACCATTGTGAATTTAGCAGATTACGAACTTTAAGCAAAATGACAATGGGATGAGAATGGAATCGTGTTGGAGTGACGAATTTATTAAAATAGCAGAATTAGGCCCCAGGACATTCCCGCAATAGCAACAAGATTGTTTGCTTATCTCCGGATTTGTGCTAATGATATTAAAATTCTGAGTTATATGCCCTTATTGATTTAAAAAAAAATGGTCTTTGTTAACTTACGTGATACGTCCGTCCTTCGAAAGGTTTACGTAATTATTAATATCTGAAAAGAAATCAAGTGGAATACGAAGCCATAATTTACCAGGCAAATTATACTTTATCAGATTTATAAAGTTACCCAACCACTGTTTATTTTTTCTTTCGCTTCTCCGTTACCCATTTATTCTTTTACGCCTTTACGCCTTTAAATCTTTTTGTTTATTTTATTTTGTACTCCGCCACGTCACTTCTGAGTAGCTGCGGAGACACAATTGCATTCAGGCACGTATACAGGGGGGGGGGGGTATTGTTGAGATTTATCCCCCCCCCCCCCCGAAATCTAACTAAAAATAAATAGGATCATAACCACTGCGTAGTACGTAAATTATAGTACAGTGATTACAGCGATTTTTACACAGTTACACAAGAAAATACATAGAAAAACCAACCATCCGAGTCAGAAAGCAAACATTTTCGAGATCGCTTCGCTCGCTCGTACTCCCTTTTGCTTTCTGAGTGTAAAAACGGGAAAATTAACTTTGCGTTCATAAGCTTTTCTATATAAATAGGCAGAATTAGGCGTATTTCTTTAATAAAGGACAAAAGAAAACCTATCAAATGATGCAAAAATTTTCAAGCTCGCTGCGCTCGCTTTTCGGATCGTAATTTTTTTTTAAATAGGTAGGTCTTTCTGGATAGATCGGCCAAGTTACTCCTTGAATCTAACATAATTATTCGAGTCGGAGTGCAAATTTCGAGCTGTTTTAATGGAAAAAATTGTGCCGGCGCCCATGCACAGTTCTCATGGTTGTTGCAATGTTTATCCTCCCCCGAACCGAAAGTCTGTATACGTGCTTGATTGTATTCTACACAATCGCCCCAGTAGTATTGTCTGCAAAGGCCTCCTCCAACCTGCTACATGCCTCTCTCTCCGGCCCCTCTATCCCACCTTGTTCCAGTGACCTGTCTAATGTCAATATGTCATCGTCCCACCATTTGTCTGGGATTCATTTTTTTCTTTAACATTTTCTTGGCAAAACCCGAGACGTAGTGCAATTTCTTAAGAAACCTATCGGCGCAGTTATTTTTTTATGACATAATAACGTGTTAAACGGTCTTTACCATGTCGTAAAGTTTTTTTTTTTTTTTTTAAATGATAAATATCCCTGGACATTAACGCACAGTGCCATCGAATTAAATTTATATGTTAGTTAGAGCCCGAAGTGATGCATTTGTCTGAACCAGATTAGTCTCATCTTCATCATCATCATCATCTCAGCCGAAAGACGTCCACTGCTGGACATGGCCTCCCCCAAGTGTCGCCACATTGACTGGTCCCTTGCGACTCGCATCCACCGGATTCCCACAACCTTCACCAGGTCATCGAGAGTCTCATCTTGAGAGTGAGGGTCTCATCTTAGTCGTTCTTAATACCTAATCTACTTCCGAGTAGGAATCTGTCAATCTTTTCTTATCTAAAGTTTGTCTTAGTTTTGTATGGAATGAAGGACATAAGTACTACAATAGTTTGTTGTGATGAAAGATGCTTTAGAATCAAGTAACACAGATTCTGTTTAAAAAAATGGTGGTATTAGGATTAGAAATATTTACTGGTCCTAATACAGCTACAGCTGGAATGACACTAGTGATTTATTTATGGTCCTAATTTAATACTATTTATTAGAGATTTTTTATAGACCATTTTTCTGGCTGTGTTCAACACTCTACTTTGTTGTTCGCAAATGGTATGATTGTTAAGTCAATCGATTATATCCAACACGCAACGACAATTATGATATATTCGAGGCGTGACAAAATCGGAACAGGTTTTCGTAAATGTCAGGGGGTATGCGTCACCACCGAGTAACGTGGGTCAATGTAGCATTGTCACGGTATGGGCTAAGTAAACAACTTGCTGTACAATTATGTTTAGCGATTTCTTCGGTCTTCTCATACATTAAGGAGACACACTCAAAACTAATTTCACGAAGTGTTCCATATTCCTCTACACAATGCCTAACATTATTGAGCTCAGTATCTGCCTTAGTCCTATTATCCTATTAAAACTCATATTCAGATCGATATACGCACTGAAGTGTATCCATAGTGTTTCGACGTCATTGATCATTTAACTACGATAAATGTTCACGCTTTCTAGATAGTAAACGACTAGAACGTGTTAGGTACTGATTTGTAACATGCAGGCAAAGCTACTGGACCTAGGAAATGTTGCATAGTGCACCAAACGATTGCCTATCATGAACGCCATGATGACCCGCTTCCCCCCCATTTGATTGTGGAAAAAGATAAGCAGCTGATGTATTTATTATATTTTTTTTTGTTTTTAATCAAAACTTATATTGTCACTTACGAGATACGGGGATTTCTTCCGTGATTATTTGTTATTTTGAGCTCCCGATATTTTGACGCTGTTGCAAGCGCCATGATCACGGGTTGACGGAAGAAATCCCGTAAGTGACAATATTAAGTTTAGTTTTAAACCGTGAAGGATTAAAACAGTGTTAGTTTTTAATCATTTATATTGTTGCACTCAAAGTCCTTGATTTAAATGCTAAACGATTACATTAACTGTTGTCAGGGCAAGCTAAAAGTTCACAAAAATTGTTTTTGGTAGTTTCGGCTGATTCTAAATGTGATTCGCGACATTCGGAAATATCGTGGCTCTTGACCTCTTGAAACCAGAATTTGGAATTTCTTGATTATGCAAATGTACAAAACGGAACAACAAACAAACTACTTAAGCATGCATAGTTTATGGCGATGTCTCGCGTTTTGGGTCCCCAAGACAATTAAAGATCTTTTTCGGGTGCTCTTAAATGATCCTTGGCAATACCGCTTAGTTTTAATAATAAAGATAACATTATTGATCCGGACTTCTTTAATACGGATAATATTAATAACTCCACGGATTTCGTTTTGCTAGTTAACAAGAACTGGTATGAAAGTTTGTCTTGGAAATTCACAACTTTTGCTCCAACTGATCAAGAACGTAGAACATTGCCATTTTATAACGCAAGTTTTCTCCTGCAGGTCTATTGTGGCCGAAGCCAACTGGAAAGACAGACCTCGGTAACTTCTTGTCGAAGATCAACATAAACAATATCGAGTTGAAGCAGGCGCAAGAGGGAAGGGCCTCTGATCTTCTGAATGATGCTGCAGACGTAAGTCTTACTTTATTTACATTATCTGGATGACTGAATTTTTTGGTGACGTTGATACTAATTTTCATGAAAATCGATGGAGCCGTTTCCAAGATTAGATTATACAGGGCGGCGGCGCCGAAAAACGACAACCAATTCAATTGAAGTCCTACTATTCTACTAATATTATAAATGCGAAAGTTTGTGAGTATGGATGTATGGATGTTTGTTTGTTACTCTTTCACGCAAAAATTACTGAACGGATTTGGATGAAATATTGCACACAGATAGTTTATAACCTGGATTAACACATAAGATACTTTTTATCCCGGTAGTAAGATCCCATGGGACAAACATCGCAGAAGAAGCTAGTAATTATTAAATCAAATTTAATTAATTAATTTATCAAATGTGACACGGATAAAATAGAAAAGAAAGCTTTGTTGTTTGGTTTAGTTTTTCGTTTATCCGTTATGCGTGACAGCCCATTAAATATAAGACAAGATAAAATGCATAATAAAGATTATTGATAACATCGGTCGATTCCGTATTAGAAATATTGTATACAAAAGAACGAACATCAAGATACAACATACATGCAATGCAACTGTTAGAGTATTGCTTGCAGTAAACACCAGGTATACATTAAACATTAGCAAAACTCGATAGACGGTGTCGACTGTTGATGTCTAAAGAAATTATCTAATTGAAAAAATACTTAAAGTTTTTTAGGGATTCCATGACTATCCAGATACCAATTTGGTTATCTATGTAGTTCAGATATCAGAGATACAACATTGACACCAAAGATAAGATGATGATAATGATACTGAAGTTAGTTATACAAAAGTACGTACTCTGTTTGTAAACATGGATATCTATAAAATTACAGACCACACAGATAAGTAGCACAAATAATTGAATAGCAATTACAATATTATGATGCTATAAATTGATAATATGGACAATGTTGGTACTGGATTTAGTAAGCTAGTGCAGCATCGCGGAAAGAACAAGCGACAAATCGATAGCAACATCCGCTTCATTGTGTTTATAATCATTATAAATGCTAGACGTTATAGATGAGGTCAATCAGATTTGTTTGCAGTAGTTTTAAAGACCCATTCTGTGCTCCATGGTTATTCTGGTACTTGAATGGCATTGCGTTACGTTCGTAGGGTCCTGCAGGGTTCGAATCCCGGTAGGAGCAAATGTTTGTGTAATGAGCATGGACATTTGTTTTCGAGTCATGGATGTTTATATCTTCACTATAATATTATAAAGAGGAAAACTTTGTTTGTTTGTTTGTTTGGTTGTAATGAATAGGCTTAAAAACTACTGGACCGTTTTTAAAAATTCTTTCACCATTCGAAAGCTACATTATCCACGAGTAACATAGGATATATTTTATCCCCGTACTCCCACGGGAACGGGAACTATGCGGGTGAAACCGCGGGACGTCCGCTAGTATATAATAAGTATGTATTTACAAACAAAAAGTATAAATGTAGTATATCAACTACCTGGTGTCCACGACACAAGCCTTGCTTAGTGTGGCACTAGGTGCCGTTGTGTGTTAATGTCCAGCGATATTTATTTATTTATTTTATTGAAAGTGATCAACCAGGTACCACAAATCCAGTCTCCATGGCTGCTCAATTCATCAACATCAACGGCATCTTTGGCAAGCCTGTTGCAGCCACTATAGGCTAGGCCTCCCTTATTATATAGAACTTAAACATGACTGACGAAATGAGGTTGTACTATTACTTATTTATACATCTTCCTAATCCTTCGGGGATTATTGGCGTATTGTTATTAGTACTAGGTTGTGTTCGTAAATATTTTTCAAATTGTCGCTGGAAATAGCTGAAAAAAACAAGATCAACAAGATAATGGCGTTAGTTCTGATAAAGGCAATGTGCCACAAGGTCCATGAACAACTAGAGATATAAATCACTGTGTACAAATATACAATGAAATAATTTGAAAAAAGTTGATGAGATACCAGGTTCAGCGACAACACCAGGGCCTCAAGTCTGCTATTACAATAGTGTCATTAAAGTCGATCATTGATTTCATAATGATCAAGTTCTGTCAAATTTCGACAAGTTTGTTAATTCTACTATCATAATGACGCTATTATGACTTCTCAACGAACAACCACTGACACTCCATTGAAAGAAATGTCATAGAATATTAATCTCGTACATGAAATCTGGCATGAATAAATGTTCGCATTTAGTAGTAGATTTCGAAAACCATTTGTACTAAGCATTTTATAATAATGACAATACGACAATGCCATTAAAACACAATTTTATTACGAGACCATTGATCGACTATTGTGAATTTAGCAGATTACGAACTTTAAGCAAAATGACAATAGGATGAGAATGGAATCGTGTTGGAGTGACGAATTTATTAAAATAGCAGAATTGTAGGCCCCAGGGCCTCAAGTCTGCTATTACAATAGTGTCGGTATAGTCGATCATTGATTTCATAATGGTCAAATTTTGTCAGATTTTGATAAGTTTGGTAATCTACTAATATAATTGCGTCATTATGACTTTTTAATGGTCAACCACTGACACTCCATTGAAAGAAGTGCCATAGAATGGCAATCTCGTACATATTGACAAATGTGTAAAAATATATTTTATATGAAATCTGGCATGAATAAATGTTCGCATTTAGTAGTAGATTTCGAAAACCATTTGTACTAAGGGTTTTATATAATGACAAAATAACTTTAAGCAAAAATGACAATGGGATGGGAATGGAATCGTGTTAGAATTTATAAAAATAGCAGAATTGGGACCTAGTGCTTGCGCATTTAGGAACGTGCTTACTTCAAGTAAGCTAGAGCCGAAATTCTATTAAAAATATTTGACATCTACCAGAGTGAGTGCCTAAAACCCCAGAGGGGTTTTAGGCACTCACTCTTTCATAGAGAGGAAGCCTATGTCCCAGCTGTGGGGACGTCGTGGACTGATTATAATATATTATATGATTCTGCTCTTTTGCCTCGATATTATGGTAGTGATAGTAACATTTTTGCCAACAGAGATTCAAGAAGATGGTGAAATTGGCGATACCTCAGGGTATTTCGCCCAAGTCTACTGGAAAGGCTTTGAGTATTGATTTGGTCAATGAGCTCCCTGATGTTAGAGGTAAGTTTCTTATATAAATAGGTAACGGTAATTTAAATTATCTGTAAGTTGCTTATCTTGCTTGTCAAGAAGTAGTAGTGACTAGATTTGAGACATGTAATGTAACGAATAATGAAGCAAGCAATGTACGTAGACAATTATTTTAGTTTCTATTTTTGTCACCGAATATGGTTTTGCCTAGTTTGAGGCCAATGTAAAACCTTTTTCTGAAATCTTTGACAATCAAGTGTTTGTAATCAGGAGTCTATTTTCGAATTGGCTAAAACCTTTCAAGCCCCTGTAATGTAAACGGAATCGGCTTAAAATGTTCTTTTCAATAACTCCAACAACAAAGTTAAAATGTTTATCCTTAGCAACCTTCTCTTCAGCCAAGTTTTATGGACTTTCTAAAGGAAACAGTGCCTCGTAAACTCAACGAGTGACTTTACGAAACGTTACGCAATAACTTACTGTTCGGTTTCGGTAGGTAGCTATCTCTGTCTGTTTGACATTTTACTGACGGTTAGAAACAAAACCTCACAGAAAAACTTTCTTTGGTTTTTTTTTAGCAAATTTTGTTTATAGAAACACCGATACCTACAAAACCTGGCATATTACCTAACTGACAGCTATACGTAAGTGAGTTATAGAAAACGGCCCTTACTAGATCGCGTGCACCTTTGTGAACAGCTCTACTACATAGTAGAATTTATTGTTGATATTGCTGAAAATGAACGCAGAATGCTGATAATGAATGCAGAATGCTAATAAAAAGAATGTATCGTGAAAATGTGATTATTGGCGTGGCTGTGTTTGTTTATTATTCTTTCACACAACAGAGTAATGAAACGAAGTGATTTTGTAAGTAGATAGGAAAGTGGCATACTGTTAGTTTCAGTATTGAGAATTTGAAGTTAAGATGGAAAGGCCTAGCCTGCGAAATTCAAATTTTGTTAAGTATCAGGGTACCCTCAGTGTCACGCTCTGTATATTGAACAAAATGTAAGGTAATTTGATATTTTTGGGCGCTTACCTACAGTTACAAGAATTCATGTTTAATTTAGCAGTATAGATATGTGGATGCGAGTCGCAAGGGACCGGTCAATGTGGCGACACTTGGGGGAGGCCTATGTCCAGCAGTGGACGTCTTTCGGCTGAAATGATGATGATGATGATGATAGATATGTCAGGAGATTCCTTGAAAATTCATGCTAAAGTAGTGTTTCTCAATTCAGAAACCGGGTCATACTATTTATCATTGGAAAATGCACAGCTAGGTGCTTTTATAATGAACCACGGGAGAGCAATAGCTGGTTAAAGCTAGTTAAATTGTGACATTGAAGTAACCATACATCACTTATCTGCATCGCTTTGAGTTGGACTCAAACTCATGCCTGTATTGGACTATTGGTGTGCCAACAGGAACTGGTGATGAATCCTTGATCCTTGCTAATAAACATCATCTGCCTAGCCTTTTCGGTTCGGTTGGGGTCGTCTTCCAGTCTAACTGGATTCAGCTGAATACCAGTATTTTACATGGAGCGACTGCCGATATGGTCCTTGCTAATAATGCCTGTACTAATTGTCTTCAGATTCTTTTCAAAGGAATCATGCTTGTTGTTGCATTGTCCGAAGATGATTAGTCCCACCCGACCCTGACTTTCCATGCTATTTATGCTATATGAGCATGGACCCTATGTTGTAAAACCAATAAATATCGCTATGAACTTAATGAAGATATTTATAGAGACAGTGAACAGCACATAATGTTGCGTTCGGATTTTTTTTTTTTATTATAAACTTATGTTACGTCGTAGAGTAAAGCCGAGAATTTGAATTTGTAAAAAAGCGATATCTATACGAAAAGATTCGTTTTCGACCAGGTACAGCGATCTTATTCGGTTTTTTCCATTAGGAATTTCTCAGTGGCAGCTACAGTGTCTAGATTTGTGCACGGTTGATGGCAATAGGCTCGCCCCCTAATACATATAGGGGACTTACCGACTTAAACGTAACTGGTGAAATGTAGGTGTACCCTTAGGTACACACACCCCTGTCTAACCCCGTACTAGAAAAATAAACATGGTTAATTCTTCTCGACTGTGAAGTATCTACGTAGGTACTTCAATTTTTACCAACCCGACCCACAAATTACATTGTGAATCGCTTGTTTGTACCTATGCATATATGTGTATGGCCTAGGCTAATAATAAGTATCTAACTCATTATAATTTGGTAGGTATTCGTTACTGTAATTTTCCTGTGCATCTAATTAATTATTACAACGTACGTTTATCGTAAACTCCAAAACGTACCTAATTAGTTGCCTAAAAATGTCTAATTATTGAAAACACATTTTTTTGCATTACTTCCCAGAATGTTATCCCTATTAGCGACACTTTCGAATGGTGTAATAATACAGTGTGTTATTTTCAAAATCAACGGGATCGATTCCTAGCTAGGAATATTGATTTTTCAAAAATCAAATTCTACCGTTTTAGTTTTCGTAAAAATCGGGCTCGAGACTCCTTTGAGTATTTTGGCTATTCCTTATAGTTTCGGATGCAGTCATCCGCGCCCACTTGAAAAATTGACCCTGTATACCGCTCATTCAGAGGTCAATATCCTTGGTGACATAATGTTTACGTACTACTTCGTATGAATATTCTTATAGCAAAACCGGTATTAAAATCTCCGCGACTGATGGTGTATGAAAACAGATAAAAGATAAAAGCTAGCGTGGGACTTTGATCAGCATAACAATTGGTAACGAGACAATGCTGCCTGCACAGTTACTGCTGGTTAGGAGATGCAATCTGACACATTGATGGATTCTTGTGGCGCTATAATGTATCTACATAGGTACTACATAGTTATGCTGCTGAGAAAATATTTTAACTTTATCACTGGTTGACAACGCACTGACTAAACCTACACGTTTGGTCTGGGAGCTATAATTTTGCACTAGAGTTCCCCATACAAGGTCCATTTTATAACTATCTGTTGCTGCCAGCTGGAACAGGCTTATTTTTGGATTTTAAAGTGAACTTTATTAAATGTAGGTGGGTCAATGTCCTCTATTGCGATGCGATCTTAACTGGCAGCAATTATTGGTCGTGAAATTCCGCAGATGTGACGACGGGTTTAAATATACGAGTATATAGGTACATTATGTAGATACTTGAACTTCAAATAAACAAAAAAAACACAACTTGTTTTTTACGCCTGCAACTCGACGAAGGACCAGTTTTTCAAGTCCTTGAGTGACTCGAGTCTACTAGGGCTCTTAAATTAGAAACATACTGATTTATTATTGTTGTTAAGTCAGGGTCAGGTGCCTCCTATATCTCAAAAAAAGTTTTTTCCTAATTTTGACACATTTCACAGATTTCGCGTTAGATGTGGACGAAAGCTACAGCATCCGTGTCCAGGCAGTGTCAGGCGACAGAATCAACGCCACGATCAAAGGAGGCTCGTTCTTCGGTCTGAGGCACGGGCTCGAGACGCTCTCACAGCTCATCGTGTATGATGATATCAGGAACCATATGCTGGTAAGACTTACAGAATCAATAAATCATAATATTAATACCTGAAGAGAAAACTTTGTACCCCTTTTTACGAAAATTGTGCGGATGGAGGAGTATTAAATTTCGCACACTTATACATAGTTTAAAAGAGGAGTACAGAACGCTATTATTTTAAAAAAAATATGCATATAAAAATAATCAATAAATATTACACACACTACCATGTGCGGACGTTTCAAGTATAATATTATAAGACTTAGTCGTCATGGCAACGGCTTTGTTGACTTTTGACAATTTATCGTGAAGCAAAAATTTTGTATTTACCCCTTTTTAAATTAAATTAATAATATTGTCGAATTTCGACAACTGGCGACCACTGGTATAAAATAAATATCGCTGGGCATTACACGCACCGCATCTAGTGCCACACTAAGCAATGAGGCTTGTGTCGTGGATAGTTGATGGTTGGTTGGTGGACTTGGTGGCACTAGATGGTTGTTGATTAAATAAGTATTACACTACAGTATTGTATTGATCGACACAATTTGGCACTCATGAAGTCATTGCTCATCTAGGAAGCAATTTGGGCTGATCGATTACCTTATCTACTGAACTAAATGTATTTTTCAAACTTTAATGTTTGTTGGATTTTGATCCTTTGGTACGCTACCGTAGAGTCGATTATTTTGTACTTAGTCGCAATAGTAAACTTAATCATTTTCTGAGTATTTAAGTAGGTACTACACTCCTCTGAAGTAGGAAGTTAGGAACCTGTGTCCCCGCTATTAACTGCCACTAAATTTAACTGAATTCAAGCAATGACGAAGTTGCAATACTTCACATTTATTCAGTGTTATTGTTATCTTGAAACATATCTTCTCTATCGCGTGGTTGGCTCCTAACCTGGTGTCAGTGTTTATTGGCCTTGGGCCTCTGACTTTGCTTAACGTGCCGTAAAGAAATATCTCTTAGGCATGCTGGTTTCCCCACGATGTTTTCCTTCACCGAACCAAGTGATAATTATACAATACGCACACAAATCTGAAAAATATGAGATGCGTGCCATCGTGCGTCGGTTCAAAATTGAAACCTGTAACTTGGTGTCCGACGACCAAACCACTAGGGTATCACTACACAATTGAAGTATGCATTAATAGGTAAAGTTATACTTAAATAAGTAACTTACTTCAATAATTTATACAGGGTGCAAACCTGCATCTCATCACGAAGCCGTCGACAAAGCATTCTGTACATCACTTACTAACTTAATGCAAAAATTATGGCAGGGAAACGACTTGGTGAAAAATCATGTTTTGTGGTAGAACTCAAAGTTACACTTAAAACATGGTACTGATGGATGGATTGAATAGTACAGGGGTCGTAGAGGTGTTTAAAGTAAAAAACTTACAACAAAAACCTTTGACCTCCAATATCTCCGTAACTAAAAGGTTCCCAGGTATGGTGTAGAACAAAATAATGATCGTAATGGCGGGGAGAACAAGTACCTTTCGGCTTCGTTAAGAGGTGTTTTACACCCTTTATAAAGAAGATTCGAATAAAAATGCAGCGCGGGCACTGCTGAGTCATACCAGGGTCACATTATCTTGCTGCCTGCATCAATGGGCGAATTGCTATGTTTTTTAATGTGCGACACGGATGTCTAGATTATAATTGTTTTCTAGTCGTTTATAAGCACTTTTTTGTGTTTATTGTGTGGAACAAGGAAAATGATAGTACTACTTAATGAATTGTTGTTAAGGTTGATTGGGCTTTTGAATTTTATTGAAAAGAATAATATGGGTAGTAGGTACTTAAAGTAGTTTTGGTTTTTGGGATGATGTTGCCAACCAAACACAACAAATAGGTATTTTAATTTATAAAAAAGAGTCGTAAAACGTTATTCATCTCCACAAATGACATCGTTACAAGTTTTGCATTGGTTGACAAGTAATTTGGCAGAAAGTTGTAAGTTCCCGAGTTCATATGACCCCAATCTATTTACGTCGCGAGTTTATTGGCTTCTAGAAGTTTATTACCATCGTCACATCGATTGACAAGATTGAGGTCAAGAGTAGGCCCATTAATTTTAATTTGTATTTTAAAAAAAGCGACGAGAAAAAGACTAATAAAGACGTTTTTAGAATAAGAAAGAGCGCTAGCCTCTATCGATAGGTAAGTCAAATAGTGTTTTTTTTTGTTTAGGTACAATTTTTACACTTAATAGTATTTGAATATAAAATACGAGCTGCTATATTATTGCTTGGCACGATCTCTTCCAGTAGTAACTAAGTAAAAACAATTCAGCGTAACATTTTTTTTTTAACTACATCTAAACAAGATGTCTTGGACAAGTTTCTCGACCTGTTCCTTGTAAAAAACATACCTATACGCCGCGTCTGCCTATGTTTAGATACACAAGTATTATCGTTATACACATCTTTATACAGGTCCCTCGCCCCCTAAGGGCATCAGGAGGCAACAATTTAGCCCCAACGGGCAAACAAGTTTATATTTAAACCAACCGGTTCGGAATTGCCGACTCAATATTTGTTGTCACTTCTGAACATTAGCATAAACAATTTAGGATCAAGAATGAAGGCAATATTTGCTTTTATTTATTTAATGGCTTCTCCAGGTCACTCACACTGATCGGAAGATTTTAACGATGAGAAGGTTTTGACGATATTTCTAAATATTTTCGTACACGGGCATGTACCTAATCGTGTGCCACACAAACCGATTTTTAAAAATAATTCCAAATTAACATACTGCTACTCGCATAACCTTCATACTTTTTTAGACTTGGAATTTAGATTAATAAGAATTGTATGAAACTAACAATTCTGCCCTCTAATTTTTTTAAAAACTTTTAGTCACAATTCGAAAGATTTTGAAAGGAATTCCCGATGCTTCATGGAAATGGATATAATTTATTCTGTTTGACATACATTTTCAATCAAAAGAATGTGTTGTTCATTTTCAATAAGAATGTTATTCAGTGAATAAGAATTGTCTCTGTTCCGTCCGTGGATATGTGTGTTACACAATTTTCCCATCTGAATTTACTAAATGGTATTCCATTCTGTGGTCTCTTTTGTTGTACAGTTCAGCCAAAGAAAACAGCCACACATAATAATATAAAATAGCAGATTTTGTTTCTACGGCTTCAGCTTAGTAAATGGGTACATTAATTGTTCTATTGCGGTAATATATTCTTAGTGAGAAGGCAGAAGCCTTACCCATGCATTAAGTATTGAACTAGGTCGTTTACTTTGCGCTGTTAATGAAAAGGAACAGGGTAATGATAAATGATACTTTACTTATTTAAAAAGTAAATTATATGGTTTTACGTGTTGATGTGATTTTTAAAAAACAATTTTCGAATATAAGTACCTACATCATGTTTTAAAACAAAAATAATGTATCTTGAAACAATATGAAGAGCTCATCACAGTCTCTCATAAAGTACACACATTTTTTTGTCAACTACGACTACTATAAGATGAGGACCACGCGTGGTCCTGTGAGGAATGAACCACAAAGATTTGAGTGAACTTGTCCAGTCAGTCCACGTATTTGTCAGGAACATAAATAAAGAACAAGACCAACACATACCTACATTATATTCAAATCGAATTTGTTACTATTCAATCGACCCGGAGAAAGTTTAGCACTCGATTCATGTGAATAACAAACGTACCTATCTAAGAATAGAGGTTAATATACGTAGTATCGTACTTTCGATCGCTCAAATGAACTGTACACAGCAATTAGTAATATTAGTATTGTCACGCATGTTATGCAAATGTATGCAATTAAGTAACAAATTATGTAAAATACTTACACCGAGATAATTATGTGTTATTAACAGTGTTTTGTATCACGCGAACGTTAATATTGTTTGGTATGCAAATTACTGGATAAATAATTGTTATTGGTACATAACATTTTCAAAGTATATGATTTGTTATGCATAGTGGGAAAAATACTTGTTCTGCCTTACTTCATTCATACTTTCACAAATGTTTTCTCTGGTACTGTCGGCCTTATTTATAGACACATAAAGCATACATAAGTTCCTATACAAGTAGGTACATACAACATATTTTGATGATAAGGATTTTGTAAAAACCTCACGCGTCTACAAAACTCATAAATGTTTTCGATAAACATAAAATGTCACTTCGGGATAGGTATCTTCCACGATTTTCTTTTATATTGAGCTCCCGATATTTTGCCGCTGTTGCGAGCGCCATGATCGCGGGTTGACTCAATATGAATAAAAAAACACGGAAGATATCCCGTAAGTGACATTTTACAGCTTAAAACAATGTTTTCTATAGTTAATGTAACTACTTACTAAAGTGTCTCCGAAATTATAAAGAAGAATGCTTTTCCTTATAGATCGTACGAGATGTCTCCATCACCGACAAGCCAGTGTACCCATACAGGGGTATTCTCCTTGACACAGCGCGTAACTACTACAGCATCGACTCCATCAAGGCTACCATCGGTAAATATACAGCTTATACTTTCCTGTTAAGATCCTATCCCACGCAAAAATGTCATCTTCTTATAGCCTAGCCTAGCCTTTTTCCAACAATGTTGGGGTCGGCTTCCGGTCTAACCAGATGAGATGAATACCAGTATTTTACATGGAACGACTGCCTAGGCTGTCAAACCTGCACAACCTAGGTAATACGATACCCCGTGGTACGACGGGTTGTCAGACTTTCCTGATTCTGACTATCAGTAACGACTTTCAAAGATGTGCAAATGACAGCCGGGACCAACAGCTAAACTCAACGCAACGAAGAAATAATATGCATGAAAAAATAAAAATAAATAGGTAAGTACCGTTTTAATGTCGACCTCAACAAAAAAAAAAACAATATGGTACATTTGGCACGCCCTTGTTGTCATAATGTGGGTGAATCAGTCATGCACCCAACATAGTAAGTGAATATACGTACGTAATATCAGCTGGTAGTGAATTTGGGTACAAAAATCAGCTGGAATAGAAACTAGAACACTCAGAAGTCCAAGACTTTATTGAATTAAATAAATTGACGCGCAGTTGCCATCCTAACAATAGGATCCCTATTACGTATGCAAATTATTCATGGAATTATTCTTGGATCACGCATCAAATTGAATGCTTATTTAGATATCAGGCACACATCAGTCATGTGCAGTACCTAACTAACTTTTACTTAATTATATTTAAGGTGAGATCCGATTCTTACTCGTAACTCGCTTATTTATTTTACGCAAACCATTAAGAAAAAACATAAAAGTTACTGAATGGCTTTTCTCGAGACCTCTTTTATATTTCAGAATGTATAACATTTTGTAGGTTTGAACTTTAGCTAAGGCAAATCAAGGCTAAATCATGTTTGGTTTTTTCGTCAGGAATTTCGCAGTAGCAGCCCAGACTCTGCATGGGATTTAAACATAGAACTATTGGGGTTGTGTTTTAAAATTTATGACAACTTGTGAAAATATTACCATCCTTACTTATCAGATGCGATGGCTGCTGTCAAGTTGAATACTTTCCATTGGCACATCACTGACAGCCAGAGCTTCCCGTTCGAGGCCAGTAGGAGACCTCAGTTGGCCAAGTTAGGAGCATACTCTCCAGCTAAGGTAACATATGACATGCTTATAATCTATTTTCGTTTTTAAATGGGATTTTTTAGCAAACCTTTCAGATCTTCAAGGTTGATTTTTATTTTCTGTGTCTGCGGCCAATAAGGAAAATAAACATCTTTACTTGGTATGGCACTGCACACGACCTTAATACTCGTATGACTTTAATCAGTGATTATTTGATGTAGTTACAACTTAAATAGCCTCAGACAGCCCGATCAGTCGTGCACAGTTTCTCGGTCTTTCAAAGCAGATTATTCCTACTATGGTTCTTCTTGCTAGTAGATTATTTCTAGCTTGTATACCGTTAATTTAATTTGGTCCTTCGAGCCGGATACTTGTGTACAATCTCTCCTAAGTAAAGGTACATTGTTAAATTGCAGGTGTATACACGGCAAGCAATAGAGGATGTGGTGAGCTACGGCAAGGTGCGCGGCGTGCGCGTGCTGCCCGAGTTCGACGCGCCCGCGCACGTGGGCGAGGGCTGGCAGGACACCGACCTCACCGTCTGCTTCAAGGTAACCAATCTACTAAAGAAAGAAAAAGAATCTGATAGGACTCGTACAGGAAACATTAACAGAAATAATATAAAAACATTATATAAGATTACTTCTTTTCGAGGACAAAATACCCCATCGTGCTGCGACATCTCAAATCAGCTTATCGAAGTTGTCTGCTAGACATGGGCCTCTACTAAGCTACGCCACAACACAACGCCTTCCGTTAACGTCTTCCGCCTTCCTATCAGTCTGTCCCAGCCTCCCTTTTAAGATCGTTGGTTCATCTAGTTGACTTCAAAGTAACCCACTTTGATATTCGGAGAGAAGCCCTCCAACAGTCCAACAGCCTATTTCAATTGTCCACCCATGACAGTTACCTACCACAGGATGACCACTTTGTTAGAACCGCTCCGACGATTTGCTAGTCATTTGTGGGCTTAAAGTTTTAAAATAATAAATAAATATATATGGCCATAGGTGTCTTGCCACAAATGAGCCGATATGGTTCATTAGGTAAGACCTGTTATTTTAATTTTAAATGCCAAAACCTCAAGACGTTAAGTACAGTTATAATAATACCGTTGTTGTGCTCAAACGAGTTGTATGTGTGGCTTGTTTTTAGTTTGTGTATTTATTATGGCTTCTTGCATCTTGTGATCTAAATATTCATGAAGAGAAGACGGATCCTAACAAAGTGTGCCAAACATAAACCTAACCGTTTGTTGGTATTTTTGCATAAATAGTAATTCAGATGAATGTTTCAGATTCCGTCAAAAAACAACTGTAGATCTCATAATATATGGTTTTATTTGCAATAATAAACTAATCGAATCGATATCGTAATACGAATACCAACTATTAACTGACTAGTTTTTGCCTACGCCTACTCCCTCGTGGAGGACGGAAATTATCCAACGGGAACATACAACTGGAGTTAAAAGTATCCTATGGCCCGACACAGGTCGTGGTCTGGTGGCGCGTGTGTCGGACCATTTAGTTCCCTTCAAAATGGTTGAGCTGAATGGTGCTGATCCATGCGTCATGTGCGTGAACGGGCGCTGTCAGTTGTGACTGGTCATGTCTTAGTCGCCATGGTTTATTTGAATTAATTATTTTGTTTTTACTATGGACGCTTTTAACGTGCACATCTTGCTACATTGTTCTCACATAATATACCATCTCAACATGAATGATGTAACCAAGATTTTGTAACAATAATTTGATTTTTTCGAAAGCGAGTGTCCATGGAGTTTCTTGGCCGTTCTTTTCCATAGAGATCTACGCTACGGAATGGGCTACTACAGTACTTTCACAGTTTTTATGTCTTGTGACTGGGACTGTAGCTACATTTAATTTTCATCTTTGTTTCGACAATTCAAAAGAGCCAGTAATTGGCCTACTTGAAATAAATGCTTTGATTTTGATTTTGATTTTCCTGGTGTACCAAATTACATTTTCATCCCCCCATCTCGGAAAGAGTATTTTTGCTCTTCGATATCTGAGTGCAAAAGCCGTTTTTATCGTCATGATGGTAAAGTAAATTTGAATTTAGAACATCGTGTGCACTAGGCATGTGCATTCAAAACATCATTAAACCTATTTACTTCCTCCTATGGTGCCGAATTTATAATATATATTTTTTTAATTTGTTAAGAACTCAGACTCAGAACCTTCTTGGTGTACTTTTGTTAAATGTTTTGCGCGCGCCATTTTCTTTTCACGTCATCGTGCATCGGTCATATTGTTAACACCTTAGGTTAAAAACGAATCCAACTTGAAAACAAGTGAAAAACCTAAAATGACCACTCATTATCTAGCGACGAGGAAGTTTATTTGACGCCAACAGAATTAACCGATTTTTTTACTAACGCGCAATTTTTTTTTTGCGATTATTCATTTCCTCGCTGAGGTGGGATGAAAAGTTACGTGTTGCACTTGAGTGCAAAGATTTTTCACCTCGAGCTCTCTTGAATCACTCGCAGACGCTCAAGATTCTAATTTTAGAATCTTTCGCTTGCTCAGTCATCAAAATTGAGCACGCGGTTAAAAAACAACTTTGCACTCTTGTATAACAAATAACTATGAAAGCGGTTCAGTCGTCAACATCATCATCTGTCCTTGTCCCATGATACTTGGTCAGCAACACGTTTTCTTCTTCCATTCTCCCGTCAACCGTCACGCTATCATTTACTCCTTTTTCTTTCATATCATTCTTCACACAATCCATCCATCACTTCCCTTGGTCTTCCTCTCCCTCTCCATCCCATCAACATTTATATTCCAGTGGCGAGGGGTTCATACAACTCGAAACCTACCGGCTTCCCTTCGGAACACTCACTGTACTACACTTAAAGTACTTACGGGATTATATCCGTGATTTTCTTGTGTTTTTACGAGCACCCGATATTAATCACTGTACTGGTGTCTACTATTGCTAAAAGTAAAACAATGTAGGTAATTCAGTTAGGAAGTGATTGCCCAAACATGACTAAAACTACAAATGGTTCAATATATGTTTTTGTTTTTTTTCAAACATTATTAAAAATAAGCACCGAACCGGCTTACCTGTTACAAAAATTTACTCTTCGCTACTGATATTCATCACTCTTATAGTCACATCTCACATGCAACCCGTTCTACCCACCACATGTCAGTTTACTATGAAGTCTCTACAGATGTATAGGTAAATTTAAGAAAAAATGTTGTTCAGGCTGAACCATGGGCAACCTACTGCGTGGAGCCTCCTTGCGGACAACTGAACCCAACCAAGGAGGAACTGTACGACTACTTGGAGGACATCTACAGCGATATGGCTGGTAAGCTATTAGTTCACTTCTATTATTAAAACTTTCTTCTATCAAGTTTTTAGAATAGGGTAGACGACAAAATAAATCTAAATCAGTCCGTCAGATAGATTTCCAAAAAATATTAGACACGTATTTTTTCTTTTCTCACGTAAACAAAAAATGAAGACGATACAGTGCCTCGAAAACGCGTGTGACTTCACAGTTCGGTACACTTTTACCAGAAAGTGACGTCACGAGACGCGTTTTATCTTCGTCAGTTTTTTATTAATTTGATAAAACAAAAAACACGTATCCAATATTTTTCGATAATATAACTGACATGACGGACATTCATTTTTTTTATGTCAGTCGTCATCCCTTATAAGGAGTCTTAAATCCGCATTATTTTTAGCTGATGCACGAGCACGATGTTTGTGTTCTATTGAAGAAAAATAAAATAATGAATCTACAGAAGTACACAATGTCCCTACGATGGTGATGTATATGTACGTTCTTATGTGTCTTTCCAGACGTGTTCCAACCAGACATGTTCCACATGGGCGGTGACGAAGTCTCCGAGCGTTGCTGGAACTCCTCAGAGGAGATCCAGCATTTCATGATCCAGAACAGGTGGGACCTGGACCAGGCCAGCTTCTTAAAACTCTGGAACTACTTCCAAATGAAGGCACAGGATAGGGCTTACAAGGTACTTGACAGTTTTTTCATCTTTCATTGAACATACATTTAAAAGTCTTGCGATCATTTTTCTGTAAAATGAAGGCGTTGTTGAAAATGTCCTCTGATTACGTGAAAAGTTGTTAGATTGGACAACTGGTACTGATAGCCTGATTCCCACTCTTGGGCAAAGGTCTATGGTTACCAGTTCTTCCGATCCAGGTCCAATATGGAGCACTGGTCGTTGACGACTCCAAGCTGTGCGAGGGTTCCACATTCAAATCAAATCAAATCATTGATGTGTCCAGAACATGTACGGTATGTATAAAACATGGTCTTGAGTATAGATTGTGTCATTGTGGCTATTTTGGCCCACAGCTCATAAGACATAACAAACGTGGCCAGCCCAGTCCTACTTTAGCTAAGCGGCTTAGAAAACTACTTACATAATATAACAAATGTTTTTTTTTCAGGCATTCGGTAAGCGACTGCCGCTGATTCTGTGGACTAGCACGCTGACAGAATTCACGCACATCGATAACTTCTTAGACAAAGATGATTACATTATCCAGGTTAGTATGGAGCCTTTGCCTATTTAATATTCTCTGAAATAACTCTCATTGTAAAATGAAGAAGCTTCGAAGACGATGACATAACCTGCAGTCGTGTCGTGTCGTGTCGTCTGGCGATCTGTCACAGTGAGGGATGTAAAAAGACTTCACGAAGCCCAAAGGCACTTTTGTTCTCCCCGCCATTATGATTATTTTTTTTTGTTCTGGACCATACTTGGAAACTTCTATGTAGTTACGTAAATATTGGAGGTCAAAATTTAAGTTTTTTCACAGTACAAAAAGAATATTAATGTTATAAATTCACCTTAAATACCTCCATGGCCCGTTACAATTAAATGCATGCAGCAACACAAATGTTTTGAGTGCGTTACACTGAGTCTTACCATGAACCATGATTTATCAAATAAAAAAAAAACTACTCCTACTCTTTAATAAATGTTTTCACCGACTTTTTATTTTTCTTAGGTTTGGACGACGGGTTCCAGTCCTCAGGTCAAGGGTCTCCTTGAGAAGGGCTACCGATTAATCATGTCCAACTACGATGCCTTGTATTTAGACTGTGGATTCGGGGCCTGGGTCGGCGAAGGTAATAAGTGCTTCCACTTAGACAAATATCAATTGCACTTCAATATAAATTATGTTGATTTTATAATGACGGGTTGGTAACCAAATAAACTATTTTCTTTAGGTAACAACTGGTGTTCCCCTTACATTGGCTGGCAGAAAGTTTACGACAACAGCCCCGCATTAATCGCCAAGGAATATAAACACTTGATTTTAGGTAAGTGCTAAAAGTTGTTGTCTGTGTTGTTTAGTCCGTTCTTTGAAGGTTATGTAAAAGGCCCGTTTATAGGAGATGTACCTACAACGTCAAAAAGTGTATTCGCAATATTGGTACTGCCCGTTGGGTGTATCAGAAGACCGACACCTGAGTATCCAGGGTTATATTCCCGGGTTGTCTCAGTAGAACAAGCAGTACGTGCGTGGCGCTGTCCTGCGCGACAGTCGGTCCATAAGACTGTCGCACAGAGAGGAGAGAGTACACATTTGTGTCGAGATTTGTGCCTGACAACTTGTGAATTGCGGGTGTAACTACATTTATACACTCATTTTCTTCTCCCTTTTCGGTGTTATTATCATCAACTATCTAACACATCTGAAAATTCACGTTTGTAGGAGGTGAAGCAGCTCTATGGTCGGAGCAGTCAGACTCGTCTACACTCGACAACAGGCTGTGGCCGCGTGCAGCCGCGCTCGCTGAGAGACTGTGGGCCGAGCCCGACGGGACCTGGGCCGACGCCGAGCAACGGATGTTGCACATCAGGTCAGTACGTGTACAGCAGGTGAGCGACTGTGGGCCGAGCCCGACGGGACCTGGGCCGACGCCGAGCAACGGATGTTGCACATCAGGTCAGTACGTGTACAGCAGGTGAGCGACTGTGGGCCGAGCCCGACGGGACCTGGGCCGACGCCGAGCAACGGATGTTGCACATCAGGTCAGTACGTGTACAGCAGGTGAGCGACTGCCGGCCGAGCCCGACGGGACCTGGGCCGACGCCGAGCAACGGATGTTGCACATCAGGTCAGTACGTGTACAGCAGGTGAGCGACTGTGGGCCGAGCCCGACGGGACCTGGGCCGACGCCGAGCAACGGATGTTGCACATCAGGTCAGTACGTGTACAGCAGGTGAGAGACTGTGGGCCGAGCCCGACGGGACCTGGGCCGACGCCGAGCAACGGATGTTGCACATCAGGTCAGTACGTGTACAGCAGGTGAGCGACTGTGGGCCGAGCCCGACGGGACCTGGGCCGACGCCGAGCAACGGATGTTGCACATCAGGTCAGTACGTGTACAGCAGGTGAGCGACTGCCGGCCGAGCCCGACGGGACCTGGGCCGACGCCGAGCAACGGATGTTGCACATCAGGTCAGTACGTGTACAGCAGGTGAGCGACTGTGGGCCGAGCCCGACGGGACCTGGGCCGACGCCGAGCAACGGATGCTGCACATCAGGTTGTAAGGAAGAAAGAAAATACTTAAACGCAAAAAATGTGTGTGTTGGTGTGTATGTTATCAATGTGTACGGTAACCATACGAGTAGTTGACCAAATTTCTGACCACATTGCCAAAACCGAAATCGTATAGTGAAACGTTCATGTTTACAAGATAATCACTGTCCGAAAATCACTGACTCTCATTATACACGTAGGTATTGGGGCGGCTTCCAGTCTTACTGTCTGCAGCTGACTACCTGTAACTCACATAGAGCGTCTGCCTATCTGACCTTCACAACCCAGTTAGTACTGGATAAATTATACGACATCCATTGGAAAGACTGGTTGATTTTAATATTGTATCACGAGCCATAACATTTTGAGGGTGATTGTGATAGATAGGTATAATATCAGTAGGATTGTAATTTAAGTTTACGTCCTTTTCGATTCATAATATTCAAAATGTAGGACTATTTTTTCTGGTGGTTGTAATTTGTATTGTAGTGATGTTTTCGCCGAGTTTTACTTCAAGAACAAGGGACATAACTTGACGCCTGTGCTGCGAAGCGGAAGGCCCAACAGTACACCTCCTTTGTGCCGGTTATGGTTTTTCTATTAACTTAACTTTCATCATTATCATCATCATCCACTGCTCTACTAAACCCACTGCTATATGCCTGTCTTTGCTTGTGCCAAGTTCCACGTTCGTGTGCTACAATTTTATACTTATTTAAAAAACTAAGTAATCTAAATGTGCTACGGGTAGTGCCCCGCGCACACCTCAGTAGTGCTATGCCGTAGCGGATCGGCTACGAGTGCTATGAAGCGTTAGGTGACGGTCACGCGAGTTCCTTGATTTTATTTCACCCAAAAAGGGCTCAAACCGCCTAAAGAAGTTTTCACTTCAAAAATACAGTACTTCATTAGTTAGCCTATCGCTGTCAACTGCGATTATCAGTCACCATTTCGTAAAATGTGTTTTAAATAAGAACTGTAAAGCGCCAAAGCTGTCAAATCGAATTCAAAATTATACAGGGCGAGCATAAAAATAATTTGCCTATAGAGGGTGTAAACAAACCCTTAACTATGCCGTTAACCAAGCATTAGGGAAATACTTGCTTTCTTATCTGAGAATTCAATTAAACAAGTTGCCATACTGTAATGCATACTCATTAGCCTGTATACGAATCGAATACGAATCAGGCGAAGGAAATAAGTTTTCGAGGTGATAGTTACTCGCCTTATTACTACATTAACGTAAAATCTTTATTTTATTTACTCCAAAAAATAATTATCTACCAATCATAACCAACCATTACCTAATATAAACCATTATTTATTTTTATTTGTGAAAAAATCTGTATTAATCTAAATGTTACATTACCTTATATTCGATTTTAATTTTTCCACAGGGAGCGCTTGGTCCGCATGGGTACCCAAGCCGACTCCATTCAGCCGGAGTGGTGCTACCAGAACGAAGACAAATGCTACCATAAACCTACCGCCTACGTCAATGTCTAGTACATAATAATAAGTTGGTCATATCGACGTGTAACCGTTTCCAAGAAGCGATATCTAAAGGCAGCATTTGACACAGAGTATCTATAATAAATGGAGTGCCAAGAATACCTACTTCGCGTTGTTACGTAACAACTTTTGTAACAAAGAAATTTTATGTTTACGTTCGCATATAATGCGATTCAATCAAATACCTACTGCATTAATGAATTATTCTATGATTATATATGAGTATGGTTAAACCTTATTACAAATGGATACCCTGCTGACCAAAATTGAAATCGTTTAGTGAAACGTGGCTTATCTCAGTCATAAGACAACCACTGTGATCGACTCATACAGGGTGTAAACACTCTTCACGGGGCCGCTAACCAAGCATTCTGTACATCAAACTAACGAAACCTACGCAAAAAATATATCTCGAATGACTTTTTGTTTAGGTTGAAAAATCACTGGTGGTGTTACGGTAAAACTTAATGTAACGCACTCAAAACATTTTGTTGGTGGATGGATTGAATAGTGTGGGAGTCATGGAGGAGTCTAAAGTAAAGTTCTCACATTAAAAACATATATTTAAAAAAAAAGTTGTGTAAAAGTTGAAACTTTGATCCCCAATACCTCCGTAACCACAAGGTTCCCATGTTGTAGAACAAAAAAATGATCGCAATGATGGGAGAACAAGTGCCTTTCGGCTTCGTGAAGAGAGTTTTTACACCCTTTATATTACACGTAGGTTTTATATAACACGTCTCGTAATGTTTTGTACGCGGATGTGCTAATTATAAGTGTCAATTTATGATTTAAATGAGTAAAGTATTATTGTAACTTTACATTCTTTTTGTAATAAATACTCAAAATGTACGGGTGTTTTATTTTCTGTGCCGTTTAGAACAGGTTTGTAACACATTTCTTTTTTAATTATAGAAAAAATCAACAATCGTGGCGATTTCCGTAAAACTGTAAAACCCGTTAGATTGTAATCTATCTAGCGAGATTGTAAACTCTCGGAAGATTGTCAACCGAACATACTGCTTACCTACAATTTAACGCATTATTTTTCGGTAGATTATAATCTATCGAAGTGAAATCGTAAAATTGTGAAATGTAGGCGACGGAATTATTTCTGCCCCCATAATCGGTACTTGAAGCACCCCATACCACTTTATACTTGCCTAAAAAGTGTAGTCGACGGAGCCCCGCGGGAATCTATTTCTGTCTGCAGGGTTTAAAGGAACCTAAGTAACCTAACGTCGGGGTGTTTCAGGTCACTATTGGCTATAAGACATTGCTTCTTGCCAAATTTCATGATTAAGGTCAACGGGAAGTACCCTATAAATTTTGATTCCCATGTGAGTGTCGAAATAAACGTTTTTGATTTTTTCACAACTTCAAGCGACTGTGGACCTTGAGCACCTATATGATTTTAATTTAAACTCAATACCTCCACGCATTTCCGAGATTATGAGCCTTGACAGATAGACGGACAACATAGTGATCCTATAAGGGTCCCGTTTTTTTTCCTATTGAGCTATCGGCAGTCAGGGCTCCACCAAAAAAAGGAACTTCCTTACAATAATTACGAACTGTGTCTAGGACTCACTCGGCATTAGTTCACATCCCACATGCGGGGGCGGATTTGAAACGTTGGCTGCCCTAGGCCTACGAAAGATTGCCGCCCCCCTATGTGCTGTAAAGCATGAAAAATTAAATAAACTGTACAAATTAACGTAAAATGAAGAAAAAACTATAGGTCAGTACATGATTTAAGTATCTCAACCAGTATTTCAGTTACTGATTTTTACCATTTCTATTTGTGAGTTTTTGAGTTTTACACGTAGGCAACTACCTAGGTACTTACTAAAAAAAACGATCTAATTTTACGGCCCCCTAAATTTTGCCGCCCTAGGCCCGGTCATATTCGGCCTAAGTATAGGGAAATCCGCCCCTGCCCACATGTCGACAACCTCGCGAGTTAAGTCAAGATACTTGGTTTGCTTATCTTTCTCGGCTTTCAAGAGGGACCGATAATTATGTTAACAATCAGTGCGCGCCGCTCTTATTATTGTTGATCCACCACCGCTTTATTTTGTCCGTTTCGACTGCTCGGCCACAGTATCGTTAGAATAAAAACGACTACCTATCCTACCTACATTATGAAGGAATTTGTAAAACACTAAAAATGAAGTCGCAAACTCGTACATCCACTATTCAGAAAGTTGTATAGGTTTAAACATGGCCGCGGGGTCACACATGAAGAACTGCGTTTAAGAGAAAAGAATGGAAGCTCTAGCTCCCATTCTTTTTGCTAACTACTTATTCGATTTAGAAGAAAATGTAGACAGTATGAATATAGCCCACATCATCTGCCTAGCCTTTTCCCAACTATGTTGGGGTCGGCTTCCAGTCTAACCGGATGCAGCTAAATACCAGTATTTTAAATGGAGCGACTGCCTATCTGACCTCCACAACCCAGTTAATACTGGGAAATACGATACCACGTGGTAAGACTGGTGTCAGACTTTTTGGGCCACTGACTACCTGTAACGACTGTCAAAGATGGACAAATGACAGCCGGGACCTACAGCTTAACGTGCTTTCCGAGGCACGGAGAAAACTCGGTATGTAAGGGTTATCACCCATCCACAGACAAGCTTGGCTTAACCTATAGATCGACCCGAGCGGCTGATATTATGTAGCCACGAGCTCCTCTCAGTATGAATAAAGCCCTAATGTTTGAAATTCACTACCTACAGTCAAGCACGTATCCAGACTTTTGGTTCGGTAAAAATCGCACTAATCACTGTACTAGATACGAGTATAATTTCCGTACTTCGCAGTGGTTATGATCCCGTTTGAATCCCAACTATCCCCCCCCCCCCCCTGGATACATTAGAAGTAGGGTGGAGCCTTTACAACTTTCTGAATATTGGATCTACGATTGCGACTTTCATTGTTAGTGTTTCACAAATTCCTTCGTAATGTTGATGTACTTAGTAGTTTTTCTTCTACGACACTGTGGCCCAGCAATCAAAACTGACACCACTTTATCAGTCTTATGGCTACAATACTCGACTATAGAATGTTAGACATTTTACCAATTTGCAAAGAAATAAAATAATGATATGATTTTTTTTTCACAGGGAGCGTTTGGTCCGCATAGGTATTCAAGCCGACTCCATACAACCGAAGTGGTGCTACCAGAACGAGGGCTACTGCTACCGATAGTCGTATTAGCCCATGGTTTAATTGCCAGGAGCCTCGATCAATACCTTGATTGAGGAGGCTCTCGTTAGGCTGCTGGATCAACTTTCACTTTGGGCCTTATCAGAATACCAGCGCTGTGACATTTTTTTTAATGTTACAGCACCATGCTGTAACATTAAAATATAAAATACGTTAAGAAAGTGAATAATCATTATCATTAAGTATTTAAGTGAATAAAGGAATGATACCTGAGTAATAATTACTTTTTCTTTTGTTTTATTTACCGCCATACTGGTATAACACTATCTAAGTATCTAGTAAATTACGTGAATTATCTAGAATGTAATTCTCTATACGTGAGGACTGGTAATTGGCCTTCTAGTGACTATGGTTTCCTTTGTTTTTCTGTTTTTATTAGCTGTAGGTAAGTCCTTCATGTAATAAAAAAAATATTGCGTGGAGACTCCACGCAATATTTTTTCCGCGCGGAAGAAGTGAAACTTGAAATGAAATAAGGAAGGGGTAGGGGGGGCTCCATGGTAGCGTTAAACGTTTAACGCAACCTTGTTGGAAGTCGCATTAGAAGTTTCACTTCAATAAATAAATAAATAAATTACTATACTCACGACCGCTACTCGTTTCAGCAAAGATATTAGCAGCAGCACTGGTGATATCGACGTGCAACCATTTTCACTAAGCGATAGCTTAATGTTGGCAACACTTTGACACTACTTAGGTAATCCACTGAACCGATCATCCTGATGTTGCATACGTTATCAGGTGTAGGTACAGAAACGGACATAGGGTACCTTTCATTCCGAAAAAAGGTGGGTTCTGGTCCCGAGGAAGATCATAAGATAATAGATGGAGCTACTTACTTGTCTTTCGAATCACGATTGAATCATTTTATTATTGGACGTCGGAGGAAATCGCCGTCGCGGCCGCGACGAAGGTGATGTCATTGTGGCGGTAAAATAATGATCTTGTTTTCGGGGCGAACATGGCCAGATATAGTGAGGTTTAGAAGGAGAAAGGAGTGGCCTTTACCCAGTAGTGAGACACTCAAACGGGCTAACAAAAAAAAAAAAGTAGTGTGATATGAGTTTAATTTATTGTCAAGAGTTTAATTTATTGTCAAATTCTAAATTAACGCGAACGATGCAGCAAGCTAAAGCTAGTAGGAATTTTACAAATGAAATGAAATGAAAATATTTATTTCAGACTTTGCACACAGTAATTATTGATACAAGTCCATATTATGTTAGTAGGTAGATATTTATAGCTATGTAAGTAAAATTTAAAATAGTTATTGTTTTGGACATGCATGAGCGACCAGTGCCTCAGGATTTGGCTGTCCACTCTGTCCGACACCACGTTCAGAAGCGTGTTGGAGCTACCCCCTTTACCCGAGACCGCAGGGAGGCTATTCTTTTGCAAACCACCGCCTGGAAACCGTCCGTGCTGTGGTCAGCAAACATGCCGGAGGCACTACACCTCCATGGAAGCCCCAGCAAGCCCCTGAACGCGTTGTTATACTGGACGCGTAAAGCATTGCAGGCTTTTTTAGTGTACCTAATTAATCGACAGGTTGCACATGTATAACGTTTGGCAATAGCTTTTGAAGAGTGTGACTTTAACGTCACGTGAGCATCGCGCAAACCTGCGAGAAAGCATATTAACCCTTACCGACAATGCCCTGCGCTCCCTATCCATGTCCATATCATCATTTTAGTGACCCAAGGGTCATTTGGTCAAGGCACTTGCTGTTAGACGGTTCCACTTAGTGTTAGCGGAGGAACAGGGTAGGTTTTAGACCCAGTCTTAAAGACTAGCAGCTTGCTCTTCTGAACATTGTACTTGAGCCCATGGGCCGTTGCATAACGTTCACATATGTCAATAGTGACCTCACGGAATAAGTACCTACTAACGTTTATTTATGATACTATTTTCTGCTTAATTAAAAAAACAATAACTTAATGTTGTTTCTATAAAGTTTTCATTTAATAATCAATTTAAAAAAATATTCCAAGACCAAGAAAGACGAAAGAAAAAATTAAAATTAATGTATTTGAAAATAAAGAAAATGTAAGTACGGTCGAACAAGCTATTTGGTTTACAGTTTACACAGTCCCACAAATTACATTGTAAAATGTAAACCAAATACCTAGCTTGTTCGACCGTACCTAAGTATTTATTTAAGGACTCACAAAGGAAATTACAAATAACAAAAGGATTTTGATGAAAAATCGTATATTTACAAGTAGGTAAGTACTAATAGGTAGGAGGTACTTAAATAACTTACAGTCTAAGACCTATCGTGTTGTACCCAGCGCATCCCGAGCCAGCTACACCACCGGCTGGTAACAGAACTTCGGTGACGGGTCCCGGTATCTCAACTATACCGATGTCACCTCTACCACATCCATGGGACACGGCACTGTTCCCAGCAGCTGGGACAACTCCTTCCAAACCAACTGTTCCAAGGAACGGTAGGTTCCCTGCGACGAAAACAGGGCCTTCTATGATTAGGTTGTCGGAGAATATTGTAACTCCGGCTGGTCCGATGTATGCATGCGGGGCTGAAGTATCCACTATTAGATGTCCTCCAATGACACGGCCGTAAATCGGTGCAAAAGGGACAACACCAGGCAAGTTGTATCTTTCTACCACTGGTGAGTTACAATTGGTGGGACATGGCGCCTCTCTGGGATATGAGAATGGCTGAACACACTGATTGAAGACGGACTGGAAACAGAAATTAAGACATTGAACATAAAAGTTACGACTGACTCACATTTATTTTCATGTTGAACAAAAAACTTACCTTAAAAAGCACAGCCTGAATGCACAAACATAATATCCCCTTCAGCAACATTTTCCACTCTTCTAACGAACTACTAATAAAAATAATAATGTTTAATAAAAAAGGCGTCTTTGTGTTATATAGCAAGTGCGCTTATCAATGAGTGTAGGTAAGTTGCATCAATTGCATAATTATAAAAGTTACAAACAATAATTTAATCTATTGCGCGGTCATAAATTGCAAAACCTACAAACCTACTAAGTATTGCTTTTTGAAGCGATAATACCTAGCGCGCTGCGCATCGTTCAGACGATGGGGCCTGGGGGTGATAGAGACAGGTCGAAGGCATACCTACAGTGTTTTTGGATGGCTTCACGACCATATCTGATATCAGATATTAGATCGTATACTTAAAATCTATCTGCCCACCGCTGGCCACCTCAGCATGAGCAATGCTTAAAACTAAACCGTTTTTTTTTCGCATGTGAAATCATCAAATAACTTCTATCACTCTAGGCGGAGCGGGAGGGAGTGTCAGACTTTCACTGACTAAAATCCAACCATGTTCCTTCCTCGCAGTTTATGTTCCGGGGCCACGGTATCTCTTTCGAACAGTCCCGCAGCCCCGGCAGGCTTCGGCCCCTCCATTAACACTGAACCCTTAGGTCTTCATTTCCAGGAAGGAGAAGCATAATTGAATTCACAAAATAGATGCCTTGCTTTTCGTACTTTATTAGATTTATTTTTTGTTAGCTACCAAAATTGGATCCGAACAGCAGCAATTAAGTGTTATCGTTCTAGATTACGAAGTTATCGTCCCTCAGGTTGTTGCGGTGCGGGGTGCAGGGACAACAGGGAGATTCCAACAGTTGAGGTCTTGCCAGTATGAGAATGCTGAAACGTAAACAGTGTGAGTTACTTATAATTATCAAATAAACCGCTTTCTTGTAAAATGATAAGAAGTACATTACAAACTATTTATATTTTTAAGTTACAACATTTGCTTTTATATGACTAAATCGCGATTTTATTTTATCTTATCTCAACACTTGAGCGATTTCGTAAGCCCAAAAAGATTGCCTAGATGTCATAATCATTTCGAATTGATGCTCAAAATCATTATTGCACATACATGGAACGCAACCACCGAAACGTCACAAGGGCGGTCAGACGATTAGCTTTAGCTGTGATTAGCCAGGTATATATGTTCTGTGGTGATTAGCTGTCACTTTTTATTTACCATCTCAAAGATTTGTTTTTTACTCGACAAATTCGCAATTTTCATCATTAATCCTTATTTATATCGATTTCAAACATGAGTTGTTTCGAAAATATGACTATGCCAAGCTGTGTGTGGTTCGAAAGTGGAGAGAAACGCAACATCGTAGCAGCTATATCATCCGGACTCTTGGTTTGTACCTATTTGATGAATCATGCAGTATTTTTATTAATTAGTCTTAGATCCAAGTTTTATCATCTACCTCATACAACACGGTTACTAGTACATAAACGATCTAGATATCTTTGTGAAATAGAAATAGTTCTAATGCAGACATAAGTAAATTGTGGGTATATTTTTCGACACACTTAAGCTCAATACACATTTCCACCTCTAAAGTTTGCTCTCATGCGTAAATTACAGACTTCCATCTAAACCATTATGTTGACCAGTATGCTTTCCATCAGTTCTTCACAGGATGGTGGTTCATCATCGATGCTGCGTCGGTGTACCCTGGGAACCTGCCCAACGCCTCCCACGTCTGTGGTGTGATGGCCACTCTGTCACTCATCATGGTCAACTCTGTGTCAAATGCACAGGTCAGTGACACTTTATAGATAACAATTTGCTTTGTTGTTTACGAATCTTAGAATACATAGGTATGTAGGCCAAAATTAATTGGTAAAGACTACTTACAATATTATTTAAAAGAATCTGAAGAGAAGCTGTGTAACAGTTTTCGTGTGCATTATAGTAATTTACTTAAATTAATTTACTAATTTTTTATGGATATATCCATCTTTCATAAAGACATTTAAAGGTATTATAGAGAGGAGGCTATCAAAATAAAATCACATGAAATATCTGTGATCTCACGTCTCAGTGACGGCTGTAAGGTAGAAGCTCCACGGTAGCCTGCGAAATGTTCATGTTCAATCACGTTACATGAACTTGGATGTTTCTGACTACATAATTATGTGTTACAGCCTCGAATTATATTTTAATCAACATACAACCTGACACACTGACCTGCAAATTGCAAAAAAAGAAAGTGATCCATATCAGTTCAATCTAAGAGATTGTTTGAAGTCAAGGAACTGTTTTAATATCTAAACAAAGAACATTGATGAATCTTAGCTGAAGCTTGGTGTACATAACAAGCTATCTAAAGCTTGGTTTGTATCTTAGTAACAGGTTTTTTAATTTGATTACCTACTTAATAAATTTACTTCATGAATCGTAAATGGGTATCTTTACTGCTGTGGTGGAGGTCAGATAGGCAGTTTCTCCAAGTAAAATACTGGTATTCAGCTGCATCTAGTTTGATGGGAAGTCAACCTCATCATAATTGAGAAAATGCTAGGCAGAATATAATGGGTATCTCTTCTGCTGCTTGTGCAAACTCTGTGGAGTGACAATCTTTGCATGGTGACTGGTAGCAACTGGATGAGGGTTAGAAGGGGTGAAAATCAAGTTTGATGACGAGCGATTGGAGAAGCTGTAGGGTAAAAATGAAGATAAATCACTGCTAGACAAATTGACATGTAATTTTTATCACCAGGTGCCTAGCCTTTTTACTAACATAATATGTTTGGTTGGTGTTCAGTATAGCAGAATTTATATGGAGCAACTGCCTACCTGATATCCACAACTATAGTACTGGGTAATATGTACAATACCCCTTGTTCAGAAGTACAATGGGTTATACAGACACCGTTTTTTGAGATTGAATGTACTTATTTTATTTATTGTTTTCGCTTTATTTGAGTGTGTTTTTTTATTTTATGAAAGGCTAAATTTACTCACTGTTTGTTCACTAACACGTTCGTTACGCACTTTTTACAAAACATTTCGGGTCTGCACAACCGTTTGAGGACGATTTCTTAAAATTTGCGTCGTCTACGGCCTGCGCACGTAAAATCCTGTCTGTGTGTGTCGTTGCACATTACGGTGCATCACGGCTCTGATACACCCAACATTCGACTGACTGTACCCATAAGTTTAAAAAGAAATTCACTTTTATTTTGTTCCCTTAATTTTGCCGGCGTATGTATAATAAAGCTACTTATTTTAAATTGCAGGTTCGAGGTGAGACATACACAGGAGGTTGCATGGGTCCCCGTGGCTCCCGTCTCTGGCTGTTCCTAGGATTTGTTGTTGGGTTTGCTTCACTCATTGCTGCCTGCTGGATCCTCTTTGCCAACTATGTTAATGCTGGTATGTATACTTATTTTATTGGAGTGAAAACTTGTTTAGACGCGTTGAGCACTTTTTGGGTATACAAAAATCATGGGGTTCGCGTGACCGTCACCTAACGCTTCGCAGCACTCGTAGCCGATCCGCTTCTATTAGCAGTCCCCAAAGACTACCCCGAATGTTTTTTTATGCATTTCAGGACCAACTTGTCTGTACTGGGAACATGTCCCTGAACCATCTATATATGCAAAAGCCCTATGATGTTAACTGTAATGTAGTAACCTAATAGGAAAGTTCATGCTTATAAAATTAATTCATCCCTAAACTGCAATTGGACCATTCCTTAATATTTGATTTATTTCTTAAATTGGTACACCAATAAAAAAAACAATAGAAATCTTTAATGAAATAGAACAAAAACAACCTAAATAGTGCTGTTATGCACTGCACACCACTAGCAAAATTTTAATATTTAAGTAACCAAATTTTTCCAATTTTTTTAACAGGCTAATTTCCACCATCAATAAATTGCAAATCTAATTAGTCCGTCAGTTAGTGTATCGGAAAATAATGGACACGTATTTTTTTGTTTTTGTAAATCAATGAATACAGCCAAAGATAAAACGCATCAAAACTCGGGAGTGGGTCTCGTGCGTTACAACGCACAAAAAATTATAGCACGGCGTGACGTATTGCGAATTTTAAAAGCGTCGTATCTTCGTTAATCTTGGTTTTCGTAACAAAAGAAAAAATACGGTTAAAATATTTTTTGATAATCTAACTGACGGACTGATTAGATTCTTTCAGGACACAAGCCTATTATAATATCTCATTGATTTGTTTTACTTCCATAGACAAAATAAAAAATGTACTTAAATAATCCTTTTATTTTTCTTTGCAGGCCCCAACAAGTCTTCTTGGCCCGGAGTGAGCCTGTTCATGCAGAATGCATTCATCTTCGCGGGTTCCCTAGTGTTTAAGTTCGGTCGCACTGAGGAGCTGTGGGGGTAAACCAGTAGTCTTGTACCTCTTCCATGATTGTCATGACTAGTTAGGACTGTGTACATGGATCTTTTGGCCCATGGTCAAAATCGGAACTAACGGCGCCATCTTTTTTATTTCTTACAATATCAGTTTTAGAAATAGTTTCTCAAATATTAACCAACAGCGCCAATAGATTCTTGCAGGACTGTTTTTTTTTTGTTTTTATTATTCAGTTAGCTTTAAATGTATTCTATTATTTCATTAAAAGGTCTCTTGCTAGGTTTTTCAAATGTTATGAGACTGCTAGAAATATTTGTAAAATCTACTGGAGTATCTATCAGTGATAGAGATTTATGGTTGCCCGTTATATTTAGGCTTATTTGCTTATTATGCTTTCCGAAATATGAATTGCTTAGAATTCTATGGATTGTGCCTTTGTCGATTTTCCATTTGTCAAAACTATAACTAGCCATGAAAATCAAAGGATGTATTTAATCTAGGATAAATTATAGGTAAACTTTTTAGTATATTTTACATACTTATTATTATCTGTTAAGAGTGAATCCAGATTCCAATAAGTAATTTAATATTATGTTATGCTAACGCGTGGGGATAAATCAGTAAAAAATGTCTGTATAAATAAATAACTTTATTGATTTGGCATTAATAAATTACATTGATTGAAGTACATTAAAGATCTTGTTAAGAGTATTTATTATTTTATTCTAACATTTTGGTTTTAGTAGGAACAACATACTTTAAAATCTTTGGGTACAAATTATTTTATAAGAGTATTTTTTATCTGTGGCAAGAACAGTATTGCAATGTAGAAAAAACTACAAAATACTGCAAAACTAACTTTTAACTATTAATAATTACTCAAGGTTTAATATAGGCGGGAGGTATGTTTAGTTGTTAGAAAATCTGTTTAGAAATGGATATTATACTTGGTTACATTAAACTAGTGCCTATAAAAAAACAGTTCACATGAAAATTATCAAACAGGTTTCATCAATTCTTTCACACATTTTGTAATAAAACGATAAAGGTGCGCTGGTCTAATATTCAGAATAGTATTTTGTGTTTCATAATTTTATAGTGAACTAGGTTTTGAAAGTATTCTGGCCGATAAAATGCAATAATTTTCGTTTAAAAACATGTTTATAATTTATCGGGCCATTTGCTTTTCTATGTGATCTTTGTTTTTTTTTACATTAATATTTTAAAACAAAATATTGCACTGAGGCCACTTTCCAATTCCGTACTCGATGGATAAATTGCTTCTAACCCTGAACCTTATGGCCACAATCAAAACGTTAAACCTAAATAAACGACATTAATATCTAGACGCGCTACTCAACATAAACACTGTACAGTTGTTGTTAATAAACGATTTAAATACTCGTATAAAAGCATGATAACTATCTATACAACTCTAGAATGGAGAATCTTAGATATAAAAAGGGGTCAAAGTTCCAACTTTTTGACTAGTTTCTTTTAAATGCAAGTTTTTCCATAGTATTATGGTTGCTTTGGTGTTTGAACATTGTTTCATATTACATACGAGTTTATTGTTCCATATTCTGATAAATATCTAAAATTAAGAAATATAGTTTAGCACACATTGCGTACAATAGGCTTGTTTCCACCATCAATAAATTGCAAAACTAATTAGTCCATCAGTTAGAGTATTGGAAAATAATGGACACGTATTTTTTGTTTTTGTAAATCAGTGAGTACTGACAAAGATAAAACGCATCAAAACTCGGGAGTGGGGGCTCGTGACGTCACAACGCACTAAAAACTATAGCACGGCGTGACGTATTGCGAATTTTAAAAGCGTCGTATCTTCGTCAATTTTGGTTTATGTAACAAAAGAAAAAATACGGGTCAAATATTTTTTTATAATCTAACTGACGGACTAATTAGATTTTTTTAGGACACAAGCCTATTGACTGGCAATTTGAACGGAGTAAGTTGAGTAGGACCTTTTTGTTCGAAGTGGCACGTCGTATTGATGTCGTAAACTTAACATTGTAAACCCTTAACCTATATAACGCCTGCTAAATGTCTGATCGGCGTCTGCGCAAGTCCTGCCGTTGTTGCCGTCCGGCAAACACAGTTGATCCGCGCCGCAGCCTCCGTTCCTGTACGCACAGACGCTCTGTGCCGGTGGACATGTGTCCGGGGCTACTGCTACGCCATACAATCTTCTAGATGCTGTGGCGATCGGGACCTGCCCGCGAGCTTGAGTTTCCACGTCGATGGACTCGATATTCAATCTGAAAGTTATCATTGTGCGTTAGAAATAGTAAAGGTTTAGGTATAAATGTGAGTATTGGGTGGGAAGGTTTTAAGAAATAAAGTAGTCCTGGACAGCTCTGTCGTTTGCCTCATTTAAGTCCTGGAGGCTGCAATGGGCAATGCGACGTCGCGATGGGCAGGAGAAAAATTGTGGCGTACCCTGGGATGGGGGGGTTCCTCACTCGCATTGTGTCCCAGATGGGTCGATTATATCCCATTTAGCCAAATTGGGTCCACGATGGCTAGCTGATGGTTGTAAGAGAAAGTCGTATTGATTATAACATTACATAATGGTTGCATGTCTACTACTATGTTAATCAGTACCTAAACTAACTTCTCAGAAAGTGCGTCTCATTGAATTCGGGTGACAAAATTGTAAATTTATGCGATTTTCACGTTTTAGATCCCTCATTCACTTACGTTTTCCAATCAGTCCAGTAGAACTTATTTCCGTGGATCGCAAGCCCGAAAGGATACGAGCAGTTGGTTGCAATGGTTTCTCTCTCTTGGGTGTCAATGGTGACGCATTCGATGCTCTGCAGGCCAGCATCGGCGTAGCACAGGCGGTCTCGCTCCCAGTCGATGGCCAAGGAGTTGGGTAGAACGACATCTGTCTTGTCGAGGAAGATGCCTCGTTGAGACCCGTCCATGCTCGCCCATTCGATTTTTGGGTTGGTTCGGTTCCAATCGGACCAGAAGATTTTTCTGTGGAAAAGGTGCAAGGTTGTAAACGATAATGTGACATTATGGAACATACTCGTACTTATTGAAGTATGACAAAAGTATTTGTGGGAGTTAGCAGCAGCTTAGAATGGTTTCAAGTTACAGTCAATGAATGTATAGTTATCTACTATTTGGAGTCATCCATTTCCTTTCTTTGTCTAGTTTAAAGTTTGCTTTATATTTACCCTCTTCGTGGAAGCACGGCGATGCCTCTGGGGTTGGATATTTTGTCGATAGCGAACAATACTTTTCGCGCTTTCGTGTCCAAGTTTGCTACTTCTATAGTCAACTTTCTCGAGTCGGTCCAGAAAATGTTTCTTGATGACCAGTCCACTGCTATGCCTTCGGGTGAGTTCACGCCTGGAATAAGTAAATAAGGTGAAGTGACTAACAAAATTTAGACACAAAACCTAGTTGGTTTTATGTCTAAATTTTGTTAGTCACTTCACCGTGAACAGGAAGGAAGGTATAACATTAATTTTCATTAAATTATTGTAGAAATCAATCCATAACTCACCTTCGGATAAGAACAGGCTAGGGTCGCTACCGTCATACGCAGCAGTTTTGATGGCGTAACTAACAACATCGCCCCAGTATATCTTGCCAGCTTCGCAATCGACGTCCACACCAACAGCGATCTGCGAAATTCCACTATTGAACGGCGTCGCGAAATCTCTTGATGTAACTTGGAAAGGTACTTTGTACACGGATGCGCCGTCACTTGCCACCAAGAAGTTTCCAGCCTTCCTGGGGTTCACGTTGCAGTTGCTTCCGTTACCGTTGTAGCCTGCATTACATTCGCAGATGTACCCATCGTGCCTCTTCAAGCAAGACGCGTGCAGGTCGCACATGTTGGGGTCGTTCCTGCACGTCGCTTCAGGGATGCAAGTGTACCCGTCACCGTTATATCCGTCTCTACAGACGCACTGATACGTGTTGTCGACGGGCGAGCACACCGCATTCTCATTGCAATCGTTGGCAACGTCACACGTGCGCCCCTCGGGCACGCACTGCGAAATACCATCGCCAGTGTATCCGTCGTCGCAATGGCAGTAATTCAGGTTTATAACGGCATCGTAGAGACAAGAGGAGTGCTCGGCACACCAGGCTCCATTGCAGAGTTGTGCGTCAAGGATGCATGCGTCGTTTTGGTCTTTGATGTATCCTTTGACGCACTGGCAGATGTACTCGTTGCTCTTTGCGTCTGGGCGACATTCAGCGTTGTATTCACAGTCCGAGTTGTTCTTGCAGCTGAAGTTTGGTCGGCAGGAGTAGCCGTCGCCGTGGTAACCGAGGTCACACACGCAGATGAATTCGTCTGTGCGGGTGTTGATGCAGCGTGCGTTATGACCGCATGCGCAGTTGGGTCCGGTTTTCTCAATGCATTCGAATGCATCGCCTTCATAGCCCTCCGGGCAGACGCAGTGCTTTCCTTCCCAATCACCGGCAGAGTCACCGGATAAGTAGGAGCAGACGGCGTTAGGTGGACACTCGGCGTCTTCCTCACATTTAACTGAAAACATAATAATTCGTGTTACTTATAACACTACGTAACTTTATATCGAGGAAAGATATTTTGTAGAGATAAATAAAAAGCCATCTTACTTAGAGGGTCGTTGTTGTCCGTAGGTGGGTAGTTCGGTTGCGAGTAGCTAGGATCTGG
Source organism: Xestia ashworthii (assembly GCA_950022955.1). Taxonomy (NCBI): domain Eukaryota; kingdom Metazoa; phylum Arthropoda; class Insecta; order Lepidoptera; family Noctuidae; genus Xestia; species Xestia ashworthii. Next base: position 21,247,694 of record OX465558.1, on the reverse strand, counting down.
AGACTGCTGGTAATTGGTTTGAGAAGTCGAATCGTAATTGTTTTGTGAAGGCACTGAAAAGCTGTTATCCGTGGGTTGATTCGGCAGAGGTGATGGGTAGTTGTTGTCTAACGTTTGTTGGTAGTTGTGGTCCGTTTGTTGGTAATGACTGTTGTCAGTTGACGGCGGATATTTGTTTTCTGAGGGATCTGGGTAGCTGTTGTCTGAAGGCCTTTGGTAGCTGTGATCCCAGTCTGTAGGAGGTGGATACGCGGGCTCTGTGGACGTTGGATAGAGAGTAGATTGATAGTACGGTTCCGTAGGTTGCTGGTAGTTGTAGTCGGTAGGTTGCTGGTAGTTGTTGTCGGTAGGTTGTTGATAGTTGTTGCCATTAGGTTGCTGATAGTTGTTGTCGGTAGGTTGTTGATAGTTGTTGCCATTAGGTTGCTGATAGTTGTTGTCGGTAGGTTGTTGATAGTTGTTGCCATTAGGTTGCTGGTAGTTGTAGTCGGTAGGTTGCTGGTAGTTGTTGTCGGTAGGTTGTTGATAGTTGTTGCCATTAGGTTGCTGGTAGTTGTTGTCGGTAGGTTGTTGATAGTTGTTGCCATTAGGTTGCTGGTAGTTGTTGCCATTAGGTTGCTGGTAGTTGTTGCCATTAGGTTGCTGGTAGTTGTTGCCATTAGGTTGCTGGTAGTTGTTTTCTGATTGTTGAGCATCGTAACCGAGACGGCATAGCTGGTTGTTCAGTTCATCTTTGTAGTCGGAGTATCCTGGCGGGCACGAGCAGCTGTACGAATCGCAGTTAGGTAAGACGAAAGTATCGTTGTAATCAGCCTCATTGATATTGTTATCAGCAGCTGGTGGTGCGCGTGTTGTTTCATCCCCACGAGAAACACCAACAACCTCATAGCAATTACGTCCGTCACCGTAGTAACCGACATTGCATTCACATTCGTAATTATTGCCATTGAATACACACGCAGCATACGGCGAGCAGCTAGCACATGCGGTCTCGTAATTTGCGAAACAATATTGTCCGTCGCCATTGTACCCCGGGTTGCATGTGCAGATTGCTTCTCCATCGGGGTTGTCTATACATCTAGCATTGGCATCACATTTTTTGTCTCGACATGTGGATAGAGGTTTGCAGTCTTTGCCATTTCCAATAAATCCTTGACGACACCGACATTGGAAGCCGCCGTCAAAGTTGTTACAGTCTGCATTGCCATCGCAGTTATGTGTTCCTGCTGCACACTCGTCTACATCCACACAGACGAGGGCATTGTCTTGGTAAATATTTGTGAAACCAGTCTCACAGACACAGGCAAAGGAATTTCCTTGAACCACACATGAGCTGTGAGGGCCGCAGGCGTTTCGTCCAGCAATACAAGGGTCCTCTTCACCCAGAGGGAATATCTTGTTGCTCATTCCATACCTTACTATGTTTTCCCTGACTTCATATCCTAAGTAATTTTTACTTACTTTCAATGTCGATGGCGTGATGGCTTCGACTGCTGGAGGAGCAAAACGACAAGTGTTGAATGTGAAGGATTGTGAAACTCTTTGCTCATATTTTTCACCTGTTACCTTGTTTGTGAAGGTTCTGCTAGATTCGGAACGAATGTGACCGGGTTCTACGAGAGTGTATTGTTCATCGTAGTCACTAATTTCAAGTTTTGTTCCGGCCAGTATTACTGGCACCGAGCCCCTGACATCTGTCTCTAAAGTGATTTGATCAAAAACATCATGTCCGAGATACTCTTGATTGACTGTAACTCTATCGCCTGTAGCTGGGAACCATATATCTGCGGTGTGATTAAATTGCGAACCTGTGAGTTGGTAACCGTTTTTGGCGGTTCCTGATGGTTTGGCAAAGATCCAACCCACGACACCTCCGAGCACATGTAGTAACTGCAAGCTGCTTCCGAGCCCACCTGGCACGAGGGACAGCGCTGTATACGCGCGCCCGTCAGCCACAACCACATACGCTTGTATGTCTACATCATTCAGATTGACATTGTTTATAACACCGTTGATTTTTCCGTGAACTCTGAGTGGAACATCATCTTTGACACACGTTTTCCCATTTCCGTAGAAACCTTCTTGGCATTGACAGCAAATTCCAGCTTGGTAGTCGACGCACCTCGCTTGTATGTGGCATACACTGGGTCCGCTCTGCGCACATGTTTTGGACTCTTCTTCGATTTCCACTTCGTTTTGGTTGTACTGGTCGGGGACAGCAACGTTACCGTCAAGAGGTATATCTCCGATTCGGAAAACGTATCGTCCAGGCTCGTGAACATTTGACCATCTGGAAATAAATACAAACGTGAATCACCCAAATATAATTTCGAAGCAGCAGTATTTTTTTTTGGTATCGAATACTTACGCAACAATATTCCTGATTTGATGACTGCCAGATCCGCGGAGGGTGTAGACGCGTCCGTCTTCGGACACGAAACCAGCTTGTGCCTTTGCATCGGGCAAGCTCAACACTTGAGTGTCTTTCTGGACCCATTGAATATCTCTCTCAGGGTACAGGAACTCGACGAAACTCTCCGTGCCGTTGTTGATGACGGCTATTTGGAAGCGGTTTCTTCGCTCGTCTGGTCGTCCGTTATTAGATGTGTACGTGACGTCGTCCCACGTGGCGATAAACACACTGGTCGGCTTGAAGTCGTAGTAGTCATGGAAGTTGTTCTGCACGCTCTCCTCTGCTTTGGAGAGAACGTGTGGTTCTGAGGTTTCTCTGAACAAGACTGAGCCTGCGTTCGTCGTGTCGATGTTCGTGTAAAACGCCGCAATGGACGGGTACGGCAACGGAAACTCAATGTTCAGGAACGATGGTATATCCGCTCTGAAGGTCAGCACTCCATAGTTATTTACCTGCGAACAAAAAGATGACGTTGTTGAACTCTTTTGTAGACGCCATTTTCAGTAACTGCCCATTTTTTGATCATTGTTATACTTAGTAAGCGTTTATCTAACACGATTATTAGGCATATAATATAAACACGGTTGTGACCCGGTGGGCGATAATGTGGTATCACGTATATATTTAGGTAAATTCTACGAAAAGGTCTCGACACTTGCTTAACTTGCCACGATAAGTGTTGATTCTAACGAAATGAAAATTAAATTATTTGTTAAGTTTATTTTGTAATGTTTGCCTATTCGGTAATCCCACTTTAACAATCAATATCGTAGCGAGTTAAGCAAATGGCCAAGTCTACCGGATGCATAGCCGCATATCGCAAGATTGGAACCCTGAGACACCTAGACGGGTCACTGCAGACCGAAGAGAAGATGGGGGACGCTTTGAAAGGCTTCCTCGTGAATTGGTGAGAAGAAACACACCATCAAGAAAAGTGTAGGGAATGGTTGGAGGCTTTTGTCCAGTAGTGGGAAAGTAGGTAAGGGGAAAAACTTTTTTGCAAAAAATATAACCGACTTCACACAAAAAAGTGAAAAATAACTTTAGCTTCAGAAGTCGGTGACCTTTGTTTGATTGATTTAGTTTTTTTGTCACCGACTTCTGAAGCTAAAGTTATTTTTCACTTTTTTGTGTGAAGTCGGTTATATTTTTTGCAAAAAAGTTTTTATTTTTCACTTTTTAGTGGTTCACAAGTGCTTACCCTTTCACAGCGTATCGGTGTGATTTTTTGTTATGAACTGGTGTAAACAATAGACAGACGTGAGTCTTCAGCGATCCCAGTACATTTGCTATCATTTATTAAGGAGTTCAGTTGCCTATCTTCCGAAGTCACCAGATCTTTATCAAATCGAAATGGGATCACTCCGAGAAAGTACTCTGCCTAAAACTACCCAAACCGCTTCTGGTGTGCCTATAAAGTTAAGAAGTTACCTCTATTTCTCCGGGATCCCATTGAATGAAACTTTACACGTCTAACTGTCGAAATCTGGGTGTATTGTATACTTCTACACTTCTGCGTACTCCCTCAGAGCATACAGGTGTGATGTTACGTCATGATGTTGTATAAACAATAAACAACCAAGCGATTGCAGCAATTACTGCAGCTTTGCCGTGTATTTTTGAAGAGTTCCATTTATATCTCCGAAGATCAGCGTAAGATCTTAACCAAATTGACATGGAAGCATATGGAAAGCACCAGCTTTCAAATAAAAGAAGAATCATCAAAAGCGGTTCACCCAGTCGAAAGTTCTGAGGTAACAAACATTGTCGAAATCCGTGTATATTGTACACATCTGCGTACCCCCTCAGAGCATACAGGCGTGATGTTACGTCATGATGTAGTATAAACAATGAACCTACAAGCGGATGCAGCAATCACTGCAGATTTGCCGTCTATTTTTGAAGAGTTCCATCGTATATCTCCGAAGATCAGCATCAGATCTTCAACAAATTAAAATAGGACCCAACGGGAAGCACCAGTTTTCAAATAAAAAAAGAATTATCAAAATCGGTTCACCCAGTCGAAAGTTCTGAGGTAACAAACACTTCTCTTTTTAGAAGTCGGTTGAAAAATAAGATCCAGATAAAATTAAATAATAGTATTATCACTACGGTAATGCAATCCATTATCAAAGATTAAGTTCGACTTACAGCTAAAAAAACAATACGGGTAAGGTATGAAAAAAGGAGAATACTTATACATTTAATTTCAGTGTTTTTACCAAAAACCTAAGTTTAGTATCCAAATAAACAAAACTCACACAGATTAGCTATAAGTTCAGGGATTAAAAAAACAAAAACTGCGTTCAGTGACCGTCGCGTCGCTATCGAATGCCTCCCACGTTCGTTTCCGTCCGTTCGACGCGATCTCTCCGACTGCCTGCACAAATGCGCAAACGCAGTGCACTATCTTTTGGTTTTTTGTTTGTGCAACATTTGGTGGGCCTTTAGTAAACCTTGATAAACAAAAACATTGACATTCAAAAGTCCCAACTCAAGGTTTACCATGATGTGCAACAGCACGCAATTTTCTAGGCGTTGGAGTGATCATACCTATTCCTGATTGGCTAACTGATTACTGGCGGTTCTCATAAAGACTAAGTCTAAGTCGAACTGGACTGGCCACGTATGACGTATGTAGATAACCTAGGGTAAAGTAACCACTATGTGGAGTCCTGACGTAGCCAGGTGTCGCCGCACCTCGTAGATGATTATAGGGACCTGGACATAACCAACGACCATAGTATTTGAGATCAATCTTAGAGATACCTATCTATTTTAGGTATAAGGAAGTATGTTCAACCGTACCTATCTGATAAATTAAGAATTTCCCTATCAATTTTCGTGGCCCCTAGGAAATTACGCAAATAAAATAGAATACGAGTATGTGCATAATCAAATGTGACACCTTGAACTGTTGCTATTAATTCAATACGTAAGTTAACAATAAAAGTAATTGTGACTCAATATTACTTTGTAGGCATTAATTGTCATTGTTATAAGTTTGATTGCTAGAGGTCGTTGTGCCAGTTTAATTTACATGAATGCATAAGGTGCCACCATGTTGCGTGGTGCCTCATCTTACTATCGGTGGTTGTAAATGAAGTTGATATTCTACTAGCTGTTGTTCGCGACTTCGTCCGCGTGAACCACCCTTGTCACCTAGGTGTATAAAAGCAGCCTACGACTTGTTCTCTGACCTACCAACCAAATCTACACAAAAAAAAAAACATTAAACGGTGAAGCCGTTTTGGAGGATTTTGATAACAAAAAACATTGTGACACAAGATGTTTAAATATTAGATAGCTTTGACCGCGGCTTCGCTCGCGTTGAATTCTGGGTAATTTTAAATAAAAAATGTGGGAATTTCACTGCACAAAACAGTAGACAAAAAGATATACATATCCAGACGTTGCTCAAAAATTTGTTGGTTTCATAGCAAAACAGAGGAACTTTGCAGAAGTTTCATGTAAAATCTTAAATTATTTTAATGAAACAAAAACCAAAAAAAAATTCCTAGGCGCCTTCTTGGATATTCATTTTGACTTCATTTTCTTATCAGCGAACCCAAAAACCATGAAAACAACACATGACGAAATATCCAAAAGTTTACTTCAACGCCATTTCGATTTTCATTTCGACCTCATTTTTGTAATCAGCGACCTTGAAAACCATGAACACGATACCGATGACAGAAAAACAAAAAATCGTAGGCAGTATGATTTTCATTTTCACCTGATTTTCATAATAAGCGTCCCCGAAAACCATCAAAACGACACCCATGACGGAAAAACAAAAAAAGTCCTAGACGCCATGTTTGATTTTCATTTTGACCTCATTTTCATAATAAGCGACCCCAAAAACCATAAAAACGACACCCATGACGGAAAAACAAAAGAATTTCTTCAGCGCCATCATGGATTGTCATTTTGACCTCATTTTCGTTATCAGCGACCCCGAAAACTATGAAAACGCCACCCATAATGGAAAAACCAAAACATGTCCTCGGCGTCATCTTGGATTTTAATTACGACCTCATTTTCGTTATCAGCAACCCCAAAAACCATGAAAACGACACCCATGACGGAAAAACCAAAAAATTTCAACAACGATTTTAAGATTCAATGTGGTCAAATTGTAAATCTTGAAATCTTGTCTTGGATTTTGATCTTGAATCTTGTTTTTGTAATACACCCAACCCGGTACACGATACAAACCCATGTGGCTTTTCAAACTTTGTCACGCCATTTCTCCATATTAGGGGTTCAATTCTGAAATTTTTGGTTCTTAATGCACCCCTAGACCACATAAGAAACCTATTTGCCAATTTTTGAATCTCTAGGCCCAGCGGTTTGGGCTGTGCATTGGGTTTTAGACTTTTTACCCCATTCCCCCCTCTTATCGGTTGGATTAAAAAAAAACCGAAACCCGTTTCTACTCATTTATCAATAGGAGTACTCCTGTGAAGTTTCGAATGTAACTAATCTTGTTTCCCCATATAAACTTTGGAACCCCGTTTCACCCCCTAAGAGGGTGAATTTTGAAAAATCCTTTCTTAGTACACCCTTAGACCACATAAGAAACCTATTTGCTAATTTTGAAATTTATAGACCCAGCGGTTTGGGCTGTGCGTTGATATATCACCCAGTCAGTCAGTTTACCATTTTATATATATGTCACCGTAAAATTGTCAAACACGTTAGATTGTAATCTCTCTAGCGATATTGTAAACCCTCGAAATATTGTCAAACGAACATACTGCTCACAATAAAATGCATTATTTTTCGTGAAATGCATGCGATGGTAGTCAACTCACGCGGTGTGGAGGGAAGGAGGGGTCCCCCTTGCCCAATGGTACCACTCTCATGAAAAGATAATGTACCATTCCTGAGAAATACCGATTAATATAACCTAATCTTAAAACATTCCCTTTATATTCCCCTAAATAAAAAGCGTAGTCGACGGAGCCCCGCTTCGCGGGCCCCTATTTCCGAGTGCAGGGTTTAAAGGAACCTAACTAACCTAACGGGGGGGTGCCCCAAGTCCCGATTATGGGGGCATAGATACTTCCGTATGTTCAGTTGACAATATTTCGAGAGTTTACAATATCGCTAGAGAGATTACAATCTAACGTGTTTGACAATTTTACGGTGACATATATAATAATATAATAGTATTTGTATAATATTTCAGGTAAATCTTGAGGTCCATGATTCTTGTGAAAAGTCATGTGTACAAAATTGAGTAGAGTAGCCACAATGTGGCCAACGCCTTAGTTCATAAGTCGCGACGAGTAGGTACGGACTTCTGATAAAAGACATAATGATATCAATAGGCTGTGTTTTTTAGACTGCCTCGTTGGTCTAATGGTCGCAAGCGGGACTGCTAAGCATTAGGTCCTATGTTCAATTCCCGTGTCGGGCAAAGTGTTATTGGCTTTTCCATCAGAAATTTCTCAGTAGCTGCCATCTAGTCTGGATTTGTGCCCTAATTATTTACACCTCTGCCTAGACCCTTTGGGGATTACGGGCGTAATGTAATGTTATGTGTTTAGAGGCGGAAAACGTTAAATTGAAACACTAACTAGTTGGTACTTATAGATTAATTACACTTGAATCAATGAATGATGAAGGCCTGTTCTTCCTAAACCGAACTCATTTCTCAAAATTATCACTCCTGCATCAAAATAACCGTCAACAACTTTAATGCATTTGTCCTCTACAAGATCCGAGTGTAAAGTAGTATGATCGCCACTTACTTCTTAACGTCGCGTGAGCTATGCCAATTGTGACAAGAGCTTCTAATTAGGAGTGAGACAAGATGGTGGAGAGTTAACAACTTGATATGAATCTCTTTTCATTCTTGATTGTTCCGTATTTGGACTATACATTACACGCCCCTTTTTTTTCGGATGGGAAATCATCAAATGACTTCTCCCACTCTGGGCGGAGCGGGAGGGAGTGTCAAATTTTTACTGACTAAAACCCATCCATGTTCCTTCTTCGCCCTTTATGTTCCGGAGCCGCGGTATCTCTTTCGAACAGTCCTGCAGCCCCGGATACATTGTACGCACCTAAGAATTGGATTCTTGTACTAGTCAAAGGCGAAGGCGAAGGTCAAAGACGAAGGTGACAGTAGATCACAGACCGTAGCGGCGTTGTGTCAATCAAAATCAATCAAAATCAAAGCATTTATTTCAAGTAGGCCAGTTACAGGCACTTTTGAATTGTCGAAACAAAAATGAACATTTAAAGTAGCTACAGTCCCAGTCACAAGACATAAAAACTGTGTAAGTACTGTAGTTGCCCATTCCCTAGCGTAGATCTCTATGGAGAAGAACGGGCAAGAAACTCCATGGACACTCTTTTAAATCAAAATATTGTTACAAAATCTTGGTTACATCATTCATGTTGAGATGGTATATTATGTGAGAACAATGTAGCAAGATGTGCACGTTAAAAGTGTCCACAGCAAAACAAAAATAAAATACAACTCAAAAACAAAATAATTAAAATAAACCATGGCGACTAAGAGATGACCAGTCACAACTGACAGCGCCCGTTCACGAACATGACGCATGGATCAGCACCATTCAGCTCAACCATTTTGAAGGGAACTAAATGGTCCGACACACGCGCCACCATCAGCGAGACATTTGAGAGAGCATGACATACTCTCAACCGCCAGGGCACATTCAAGTCAAGAACTGCCGTAGGTTTCCAGTGAATGATAGCTTACTAGTACATAGTACTCACACAATATAGGCTATGCGATTATATAATACTAACATTGAATCTATACAATGCAAAGATAAGTTTGTACAATCTTCAGCAGCTCCAACAATACCATTTAATGCTATCAATTTTTGCGCCCCTGTCCATGTGGAGCAGGACCAGCATTAAGCCAAGCATTTTTATCAGCGATATAATCGCTCAACTTGTAATATGCTTGTTTACATAGTGTGCGTTTAACGCATGTTTTAAATTTCGTCTCATTCAGTTCAAGAATACTTTGTGGAATTTTATTATAGCATCTCAAACAGTACCCCATGAAAGATGAGTCTACTTTAGCGAGTCTAAAGCCTGGCTGAACTAGTTGGTCCCTATTTCTAGTACTGTAATTGTGTCTGTCACCTCTTTTACCAAAAAGATGCAGATTTTTTCTGACGTACATTATGTTTTCGTAGATGTATTGGCAATGAACCGTCATGATGCCAATATCCTTAAATAGTTCCCTTAGAGAATCGCGCCTACGAAGATTATATATGGCTCTGATGGCTCTTTTCTGCAGAATAAATATAGACTCAACATTAGCAGCCCGTCCCCATAGCAAAATACCGTAAGACATTATACTATGGAAGTAACTAAAATAGACCAGTCTAGCGGTATCTACATCAGTGAATTGACGGATTTTTCTAATGGCATATGCTGCTGAACTTAAGCGCCCCGCAAGCGATGTTAAATGAGAACCCCATTGTAGCCTTGAATCAAGTGTTTTCTGGAGACTGTCCACTCTCCGAGACACTCCCGAGGCAGGGTGAGTGCGAGAGTATATGTATAGGAGGGCTCGTCTAGCTTCGGTGTTCCTCGCCTTGATGTACGAGAGCGTCCTCGCTCTGCCTCGGGACTCAGGAGTGTCTCGGTGAGAGTGTATATGTCACCGTAAAATTGTCAAATACGTTATTATTACAATATAACGTGTATCTCTCTGCGATATTGTAAAGTCTCGAATTATTGTCAACTGAACATACGGAAGTATCTCTTGCCCCCATAAACGGGACTTGGGGCACCCCCCCGTTAGGTTAGTTAGGTTCCTTTAAACCCTGCACTCGGAAATACGGGCCCCGCGAAGCGGGGCTCCGTCGACTACGCTTTTTAGGGGAATATGAAGTGTTTTCAGGTTAGGTTATATTAATCGATATTTCTCAGGAATGGTACAGTATCTTTTCATGAGAGTGGTACCACTGGGCAAGGAGGACCCCTCCTTCTCTCCACACCGCGTGAGTTGACTACCATCGCATGCATTTCACGAAAAATAATGCGTTTTATTGTAAGCAGTATGTTCATTTGACAATAATTCGAGACTTCACAAAATCGCTAGTGATATTACAATATAACGTATTTGACAATTTTACGGTGACATATAACCACCTTTACAAAAACCGCAAGTGACAATGCAGCTGCTGAAAATCTAAACGCAACATCACAACTGAGACAGTGGCGGCATTTCTCTTCTTTGTCAAAATCATGTCCTACAAAAAACACGCTTCGTTACTTTGTTAGTGACAGCTACTGAAGCGCTACTGGTATTACCGGTACCGGTACGGTGGTCTACCGGACCGTTTGACCGTAGTAGCAAGCGGCAAAGCCACTATCTATGAAAGCGTAGTGTCTTGTGTCGTTGCGGTTTGATATTACGGACGGGTACTTTGCCGCCGCAATTTACGGTCCCGCGGTCTACCGCATTGTAATGTCTATAAAATGTACAGGAACAAAATAGGATACGTCCTAAACATCTACAATATAATACAATATAGGTATTTCTTGGGATGATCAGGCAGAGGTTATTATTCGATTAATGAATTTTTAATGGAAAAAACTTTTTAATCATCAATGTGTATAATAAATATAATTAATATTATCTTGAACATGTGTACCTAAATACAGACTGAGCAGATAGATAAAAACCCGAAAACTGTCCGACCAGAGAATCATATTTAGTAGTAGCACTATGAATTTAAGGACTAAGTATAAAATATTAAATATAAAATATCTTAGTTAAAGTAGTTTCGGCCATAGCCAACCAAGCTATCGGACATGGTCAATATTGAATTATAATAAAATGCAGTCAAATGCTTAGTTGCCATGTAACCTATCCGATAAGTATACTACGAGTATCATTCAACAGACACTGAAATGAAGTGAGTACTAGACGAAGCGGAAAGAAGCCATACGCAGACACGCAGTTAATCCCTTTTAATGAATGAAGAAACCGGTCAAACGTTCATAGTTTTTTACGAAATTACTCGTAGATCGAGAACGCATGCAGCAAAAATAAATGAATAACATATCTGATTAAAAAATAATTCAAAGATTTTTCGGTAGCATAGGATAATGGTAAAACTCATCTGCGAAATGTCGCGCGTAATCCCTAACCCTTTTTTTATGGGAAATCATCATCAAATGGCTTCTCCTACTCTGGGCGGAGCGGGAGGGAGTGTCAGACTTTTACTGACTAAAACCCATCCATGTTCCTTCCTCGCCCTTTAAGTTCCGGGGCCGCGGTATCTCTTTCGAACAGGCCCGCAACCCCGGCAGGATATACCCTAACTCTAAAAACTTGATTCACCTTTCCAAACATAATAGTTACTCTAATTAGTTAACAGAAGATTTATCGTTTATTCAAGTTCATATAGAAATAGCCACCATAACGTAAGTAGACCACGCTACTCCAAAAGATAGATCATAAAAAACTACTCACAAATATGGTATCGTAAGTCTCCCCGTAGAACTTGATGGGTACTTTCAGCGAGATTTCAGGGGAGGATACTTCGCTCCCTCGGGGCAGGTTCTGGTCTAAATAACCCGGCCCATGCGGGTAGAACTGATCGCGAGTCACTGCGCTCGCGCACGCCAAAAGCGCGAGAACTCCCGCGCACGTCCACATCTCTCCACGCTTGACACAACACTGGAATCGCTGGAATGCCCCGTTAATGGGACGCACATTTTGTCGCATATATACGACTATACGGAAATAAACCTAAGCTTTGTTTCGTAAGGTGCAGGGGATCTGGCGTTTAATGGATTTTTGGGTCGATGAGAATAGTTTTGTTAATTGCCGCAGTTAATTGGTGCAGATGCGCTTGTTTTTGTCATTTAGTAATGACCCTTTTTGTTAATTTTAAAAATTAGTGTCATTTCTAAGATTGGTGTCATTTAGTTATTTAGTTTGTTGCTCGAAATTGAATGGTATTGATTGGATTTCTACATGTTGATATTCATGCCCTCATCTTCCTGAAATAATCGCAGTCTCCTTCTGGGGAATGCATTAATAGCAACCATGGGGCAGAAAATTATCCGCAATGGCAACCATCCGGCAGAAAATCATCTGCAGTGGGAACGACACTATAACCTTAGTAAAATGTCTTATAATCTCCTCATCATAGTTTTCACCTGGAAACAACGTCTTATTCGTGTCGCTGGCACGACATTATATTTATTTTTCCAAAACTTCACCAATTCTATGGCTTCGTCGGTGGTAGTTCAGACGTCGCTTTGGCTGCATGTTTTGGGGCTCAGCAGACAGGATAGGAGGTGAAGCATCTTTTGGATAGAGTTATCATCACAATTCTGCAGATATTAGTATCCCGATTCTTTAACAACCTTCGCAATTTTACAGGTTTCTTCAGCCCTCACTATATTTTAATTTGCTTTCACGAAGTCCTCGAGAAAATGATATATCTGGTCCTTATTAGGATACCACAATAAATTCCAAAACAACAACAAATAAATGCCCGATGAATTAGACATATTAAGCTAAGCAGGCACACAGTGCCGGGAATGTCGTTATCTTCCACAAAGTTAGAAACGTCTGTTTGTTTGTCCCCATTAATGTGCATTATCTCTTAAACCATGCGATTACTGCTCCATTCATTTAGGTGCTGCTAATATTAACTAACGATGTTTTGAGAATTTTAAACAAGATGATGCGGTTTGGCTATAGGTAATATTGTTATTTTTGGGAACTTGGCTCCTTTAACATGGAACTTTAACATAACCGACGAAATATGAATGTGTCTACTGTTAGGAATGTCTCTGCCTTACCCCTTGTGGCTTAGAGGCGTGATATTAGAATTTACGGACTACGATGTGTTCTATTTCTATCGGATGCGGTTATATTTGCATGACCAAAAAATTATGGGAGTATTTATGCAGACAGAAAGCTGTATTATTCTAACCCATTCACCATTGGTAGCTATTCTTGCGCCAGGCAAAATAGGGTGCAGATGAAATTAATAACAGACAGACGCAGGAAACGTTTAAAGTTATAAGTCTAGGCATGTGCGTTGCTGGTGTTAATGTATAACCGGCAGGACAGCACAAACGCATCAACTCTATACTCGAGCTTTTGAGCTTACGATTTCGAAGCTGTAAGCCAAGAAAGTCCGGTTTATCGTTTGCTTTAGTTTTATAAGAACCATCTTAAAACATCCCTCCAGACTTAATAATAGTTGGAACAGCATTCGACATTGAAATTTTCACCTCTCTTAGCAAACATACCACGTTTATTGTTATTTAGTCATCAACCAGAACTTTGTAAAAAGACAAACTATTAATAGTGTAAACCAATGCATTTGAGGTGACACATTTTTCTTGAAACATTTGTTTATTGGCACTGGTGCACGGGCAATTCCTGCCCGCAATTATTTTATAAATCCGTTAATTCTTAGCAGAGTTGTTTTCCGTCGAAATGGGTCAGTCTAATCGTTTGAGTAAACTGACCTAGTTCAGCGAAAAATAACTGGAGTCTCCCCATCACTGTTCGGTAGATAATTGGGCAGGTAACCAGGGAATGTAGGATAGAGGGTTACGTAATATTCTCGTCCGGATCTCAATTTCCACAGCTAGTATAGCTCTAACTATATCAAACATCAATCAATCGATTTGATCAAAGTCAGTATCCTATTGAATCACAAACATACTTAGTTATAGTATAGTTCTTTACACAAAGCATACAGTAGGTACTGTACCCGCGATTATCTGTGAGCATTGACCTAACTTTAGATAAGTAATTCGCAAACCAAAATATCTGGCGAGAATTTAATTCACAATTCCCAGGTCGCCGACCCCGCAGCAGAATGCATGAAACTCTGGCAAGTTGCCTCTGATGCTCAGATAAACTGGGTTATAATTAAGTTGCTTGCTAAAAGATAGAAACACTTCACGTACTTTGCGGCCAATTGAATATACAATGTAGGACGGACGATGTCGTGTGTTGTTATTTTTTCTCGGCGTAAGATTGCCGTAAATAACATTTATGTGTCGTATTATTTTGAGATTGCATTTGGAGAGTTATTTTCGTTTTGTTAAGTGCAGGGAACTCTTGGAAGCTCTATCATTGGTGTACGAAGTGTGTCGTGACTTTCAGAATATATCTGTAGATAGACGAGTGGTTTATCACTGATCTTCTGCTATCTTATTTTGGAAAGGTAGTCTCCTGGTTACTCTCTCTCTCTTTTGTGTACCATCACAAAATATTTCGAAAATGAGGTTTTTAATTTATGTTTTTCTGTAATCGTCACTGCTTGGCCGGAAGCGGTAGGTATGTTTAGCTATACTGCATTGAGCCGTTGAGCCGTATGGAGCTAGGTGTTTATGAAAATTTCTGTAAAGAGCTAATCTATATCTATATCTATATATTCTATATACATATAATAAAAGAGTAAAAAAGCTGTGTCTGTACATTGAATATATTTAAAAAATAATAATTGAAGGGGGTTTAGAAACAGTAATAGAGTACGAATCCAAAAAAAAAGTCTGTCTGTTTGTCTGTTTGTTTGTACACGCTAATCTTCGGAAGTACTTGACGGATTTGAATGTTTTTTTTTTGTTGTATAGATATTATGTCTGGGCAACATATAGGCTATAATTTATCTTGGAAACCTGAACACCTGATGTAGAACCGCAACAGACCAGCTAAACTATAAGAGATACAAAAATGACACCGTAGCAAAAATTGTTCCACGTGATGAGCATTTTCTGCTGAGAGAATAAATTTGAAGATCTGGAACACCTGATGTAGAACTCCAAGAGCCCAGTTATACCATAACACATATAGGAATGACGTCTTAGCAAAAGTTGTTCAATCTGATGAGCACTCTCTGTTGACTTATAAAAATTGAAGATCTGGGAAACCCGTCGTGGAACTCCAATAGCCCAGCTACACCATAACACATATAGGAATGACGTCTTAGCAAAAGTTGTTCAATTTGATAAGCACTCTCTGTTGGTTTATAAAAATCGGAGATCTGGGACACCTGTTGTGGAACTCCAAGAGCCCAGCTACACCATAACACTTATAGGAATGACGTCTTAGCAAAAGTTGTTCAATTTGTTGAGCTGCACTCTCTGTTGGTTTCTAAAAATCGAAGATCTGGAACACCTGTTGTGGAACTCCAAGAGCCCAGCTACACCATAACAAGCCAACACCATGGCAAAAGTTGTTCGGTCTGATGGGCATTTACTGTTGACTTATAAAAAATCGAAGATCAGAAACATTTGATGTGAAAATTATTGCAAAGCTATCACTAATTTCACTGTATAATTATAAAATACCCAAAACTTAGTACTTCCACGCGGTTAAGGCCGTAACAGTTTAGGACTGATTTTCACTGACGATGGTATATCATTTAAAATTTGACTCTACTGGCCAAAACTCATTTTATCGAATAAATATGTCTTCGGGCTTATGTTACTTGAGTGTGTAATATCCTTTTCCTTTTATCTTCGTGACTCGGTAGCCTACCCGGTAACGCAGGGCACTTAGATTTTAATTGATCAGGTATCTTCACAACAAAACTATAAACATGCCTGGAAAGAGGTCAAACCTTTCCCAATGTTCCAAAGGAGCTAAAAGATTGAGGATCATAAGATCCCAAGAATCTACCGAAGAGCGTCAGGAGAGACTTGATGCTGTTCGAGAACATCAGGCTGCAACTTGCTCCGTGGAAACCTCTTCGAAGCACGCCTGCGTTCTCAGCGTATTAACGCATCTACATCCAGGTCTCTAGAGACCAGTGAAGAATAGATGCCTGACTGCGTTCACGGATAGAGAATTGCGCTTGAGTACCAAGCGTAGATACGCTTGGTACTCAAGCGCCGATCGTATGATGCGATATCGATTTGTAGATCGACTTCTAGATCTCTAGAGACAAGTGGGGAACGTGATGCGCGACTGACCGCTGATCGGGAACGTCACGCATTGTCTCTGCACGCTGCTCGAGATTATCATACATTGCCCCAAACACGCACGCAACAAAATATTCATAATCAGTTAGAATGTGAGAAAGAAAGAATTGCTGGAGTACGGCATGAAGAGACAGAAGAAGAGCGCGAAGATTTCGACATTCTCTGAACAGAATGTCGATAACATCTGAAGAATCGGGTGTCTCAAGATATAGCCGTAGGGCATGACGACCTTCCTTGGGTTGATAAGAAACGGAGTTCATTTACGTATACTCCTATGATTGAATGCGCCATATATTCCGCCATCGGAGGTATGGTTCAAAATTTTACTTTTTGTGAAGCTGTTAAATGGAAAAAAGAAACAAACGGTATGTGTTGCTCAGGTGGAAAAGATCCGTTATTTTCCCGTCCCCGGGCTCTTAGAATTAGACGTTTCAGATCTTCGATTTTGACGAACCCGGTGTCGCTGGCAAAAGCAACAGGATCCGCGTACGAAGTCGCGGGCAGAAGCTAGTAAACAATATAAGAAAGTACAACTACTGATAATTCCTAATGTATTGTGCTGATAAACATTTTGGAGCCGCACGGACCTAAAATCAGACATTTTCCCGAAAACTAAAAGAAACTCACGTTCTTATCAGACTATTACAAAGTTTAATTTCATCTAAAAATCTATTACGTAACACTGTAAGTCGAGTGTGTAATAAACTATTAACAGAAATATATTGTTCTCAGACGAGGTAAAAACTAAACCGCTTATTGCCGAGTAAATGATGAAAAATGTTCACTTCCGAGCCGGGACCACTACTAGGGGCATCCGAAGTGATTCGAGTTAGAGTGACAGTACGATTTGTGTACTTAGCTTTCTCGCATTCACAACGTTACTAGTTTTGTTAATCAAGCAATAATGTGTATGCAACAATATTTATTGCTAGATTAACGCTGTAGGAAAGTCGAATTTTTAAATGTATGTAGCGATGGATTACGATTTTACTTCATAATGATAGAAAACTGTGATACCCTGTTCGGGTGCTGGTTAGTTTCGTTCATGTTGTAGTCATACATCAAATAAGGTAGATAGTGGAATGGAAATAGACAGTTATGGTAAATATTCAAAGTTTTTTTAGAATACAAGCAGTAAAATTATTGTTGTTTTAATAAAGTTATCGAAAAAATGTTTCAATGACATTTCAGCAGCTTACATGAATGCATTACTATTTCCATCTAAGAACTCGATCCCGAGTGAAAAATATGATTGCGCAAATGGTAGTGGTGTTTGCGAAGAAATTAATGCTGCCATGACTCGGCTCAGCGTCCGACCGGACGAGATCTAAATCTGACGGGAGCTCGTGCGGACGAACCTCTCCGGACAACACCGGACGACGGACATAGCCCTGCACTAGACGGACTTTTTAAAAGCCATTCGGAAGAAACATTAGCGTGTTTATAGCTTTGTTCTGTACCGACCAGACGGACGGACATTGTTGTCATTTTTTGCGCCGCACTATCAAGGCTTCGATGTATACCTAGTCATCGTTATACTCGTACTTATCAATTTTCGCAGAATAGTATCGATCTGACATAGAGAACTCATATTTGACAGTGACTTGTTCACTTCGGGGTTTTTCATTCGTTGGCTAACCAGAGAGTAATTCAAGGAGAAGAAAGAACATAAATCACAACTAAATCAGAGGAGATGTATATATAGATGCTCTGTGAGATGCCTTACGGTTGCGCCAAATAGGCCCATATAGTTTAACAAAAAGACTCTGGTTTTCCACTGCCCTTGGAATAGTGAGAAGCGCGCATGCAGCAGGACAGAATTCTGCAATATCAACCTGGATCTTTGCCTAGCGTAAGAGGTTTTGTAAATAAATAAAATCTAAGAATAGGTAAGCGGTATAAACTAAGGAATGTTAACCATCCATCATTGTCACTAATCTCTTTCATAAGTTTGAACAATTTCGTTTGCTAGTTAAAAAGCGGCGCCGGTCCCTTAGAACCACTATTATCTTCGAAGTATTGCTATCATTTTCCTCAGACTAAAGGTAATGAGTCAAACGCCGGGGGATCTCCCGAAAATTATCACAATTCTCAAAGACTGCAATTTTTCTTAAAAACAAAGACCGCTCGAAAATTTATTTATCGCTTTTTGTCGAGATTAATTGAATGGTGGAGGGTTGCGGGTAGTTTCGGCTCGGCGTCTCGGCGAATCCGGTCGGCGAATGATTTCCCGCTTCCGGGCTGTTTCCGTCCCGTGGCCGTAGACGTGGTATTGCTAACGATACGCTTTGTGTTGCCCACCTTTGTGGTCGCACCCTTATTTATGGTGTCTATAAGAAAATGATGAAGTTACTGAACGTTGCCTTTTTTCGTTAATCGCAATTTTCTTTCTGTGTGTTGGTGAAAATATTTTAGATTGTTTTGATCGTTTTCCTGTTGAGTTTTGGGACGATTTTCAGAAATCAATATTTACCACTAGAAACGGGAAATATTTGTGTACTGTAAAAATGAACAAGAATGAGGGAAGATTGGTTTTTCTGCTTATAGCCACCCACCCTCAATAACTTTAGTTTGATCAGCATGATCATGGTGCTTGTGTGCCAAAATATCGGGAACACAAAACAAACACTAACCATGATAAATATCGTTTCTAGTCTTAATGTTAGTGACCATGACAGTTTTTTCCATGAAATGTTATATCCCAGAGTTGTTTTGTTTGTGTAGAATTTGGCTTTTCATGCGCAGACTCGTGCTATGTCTATTAACTTGTTAAGTAAAGTGCCTTATTTTTCGTTTTATGAGTCACTGGCTCGTTGATGAGTTTAAACTGCGTAAGTGTCGGCTGTAAGGTAACATTTTAAGAAAGTCTAGACGCTGGGAAATGCAGACGGGGTAATAAATAGCCCTGAGTGACCGAATGCCTAGGACAGGGCTGTCGCGGTCCTGCCGGGGCGGTTGCGGGCCTGTTCGAAAGAGATACCGCGGCCCCGGAACATAAAGGGCGAGGAAGGAACATGGATGGGTTTTAGTCAATAAAAGTCTGTCTCCCTCCCGCTCCGCCCAGAGTGGGAGAACTTATTTGATGATTTCCCATCCTAAAAAAAAAAACAAAAAAAAAGTGCTGTCGCGGTACATGAAACTAGCAACTAAACTGGTTATTTCTAAGGGTTAATTAACGATCGTTTTCTAAAACTTACGCATACTGTCAGTTAATAAGCCTACGTCTCGTAGCGGTCGGTGTTTCCATAAACAAAGTTGCAGCTTGCAGTAAAACAAAGTTGCAGCTTGCGGTGTTTCCATAAACATTTTGTATTCATTTATCATTTATCATTATCATTTATTGCAGTATCCTATCCGTATCACCTACCTGTCACTTAGTTTAAAAAAAATACTCAAAATGAAGCAAAGTTTTTCTGTGACGTTTTGTTTCTAACGGTCGATAAGCTACATGTCAAGCAGACAGAGATAGCAACCTTTCGTTATCTGTTAGTAAGTTATTGAAAATGGTCGTAAGTGATTTTAAGTACGTCTTAAGTTGGCTTCACGTGTACACTGTAAAGTGTTCCTACTGCAGCAATATGTATTTACTGATCAAAATTATGCAAATATCAGATCACTTTCAGCTGTTTCAGGCCTGTTTGCAGGTGATCAACTAACCACTTCACAGCTATGGACAGAGCACTTAAGGTTATGTTAAGGTCAATTGTCAACTTTTTCACTGGATCAATCAAACTACTCATCCTATCGCAGTCCACGGCTTGTTATAGGCTTCTCCCAATCTCCGTATTTACACCCACCCCCGTCTCCCGTATTCAGTCTGGATCAGGAGATCCAGCCACCCTTTCATATGCATGGCGACATTATCAAAAAATTGCAAATCTATGTATTTAGTCCGTCAGAGTATTGGAAAATAATGGATACGTATTTTTCGTGTAGGTATGTAAATAATATTGACAAAGATAAAACGCGTGAAAACTCGGGAGTGAGGGCTCGTGACGTTAGAACGCACTAAAAATTATATCAGAGACGTATTGGGAATTTTAAAAGCGTCGTATCTCCGTCAATTTTGGTTTACATAACAAATACGGGTCAAATATTTTTTGATAATATATTTGAGGAACTAATTAGATTTTCTTGATGTTAGGGTAGACCCTTTAGTATACAACAAAAGCTTTGCAATTCGCAATTGATATAACTGCTTAACCGTGCCACTTCGTCATGAACTCGTGACAAACCCCCAGCTAAGGTCATAAGCACGCCACGGTCGTTCCTTACCAAAATATACGAAACAATAAGGAAAAGTCGACGATAATGAAGAGTTGCCAGGGGTGTCTGCAAATAATCTACTTTGTGGGGCACGTGACCGTCTCGGCGTCACTTAATTAATATAAACTCTTGGGACAGCCCTGCAATACCCGTAAATTATTACGTAGTACATAGGTACACGTGTGTCGCTGCTTTACTGAAATATGTAGCGTTGTTCTTAAAGATATAGTGCGCTGAACAGATTGCGAGGAATTTCTAAGTAGCGGCTCGGAGTTAGGATTTGTGACCGGATGGTGGTAATAGGTATAGTTTAAGTGTAGGTATATAGGGTAACTGGTAATTAGTGTTCGATACTTAAACACGTGATTGCGCTCATGATAACAAACCACTTTTACTATGGAACCAAACCTGGAATCCCGAAAAAAGTAGCTGTTCAGTACATTTATGTTCGCCTAATGATACTGAACAGCTGATTTTTTTTTTTCGGGATTTCAGTTTTGGTCACCCTATATGAATTATCATAATTATGATATGGGACTATAACATAATTGGTGAAAAGAGGTACATCTCAGCCCTACCCTTCCCAAGATTACGGACGTGATGTTCTGTTGGATTGCGTGATGGTCTCACCTATGGAAATTTTTGCGCTGTTTTGAAATGTACTGACTTGGAAAACATTTCAGGCATGTTATTTTTGAGACGATGTAGTTTTGCAGGAACTTTCAACGTACCTTACGATTAAAAACGTTTAATTTTAAACACAGTTGTGTTTTGACATTCAGCTTTAACTTAAACACACCACCACACATGGTCCTGAACATCCTTGCTTTTGAATTTTTGAATTTTCGTATGAAACAAAATGATTTTTTTATCAGAGACACAAAATGCATGATAACGAAATGCATATTTTAAACAAAGGATAAATGAAATAAAAAATATACTGCATGTTTTATTCGTTGATAGCATAATTGAATTCCCAGTTTTTGGCATGCGGTCATCAGATGTCCGGTGGTTTTACATTACTTATGTATTTGTTCATACATATGTATGGAGGTAGGTATGAGTCGCCACTTCATTTATACATATGTATGTACATGTATCAGTTTTGGAGTTGCTAACCTACTATTTTGGACATGATGTGCTATTTCTTTTATTTAGTAATTAAGACCTTGAGATTGGTGTTTTTTTTAAAGTGCTCAGTTGACTCTTTGTGTCATTTCCCCAATATTCTTAATGGATATTTGTATCTAGTTGTCATAACAGTGTTTTTTGTGTCCATTGAGTTTCTTCTTTCTACGTCTAGAGATCCATGTTTTGGAACGGGAAATTAAACTAGCTTCAACATTTTGACTGACCGAATTCTTGCCAACAGTGTCTATAAATGATTAAGGTAAAATTATGCTTTAAAATTGAGTTGGCGACCCTGTGAAACGATTTCAGACGATGCAATGAAAAACTTTGGCCTTCTTACTCTGTTTATTTAGTTGAATGAGCTTTTCATAACGATAAGGTATTAGGCAATACTAAACATTGTCTCCTTCCTGTGTTAGATATCAATATCCTTATTCCCGACCCACGTGGAATACCTACTTTGTAGTTTAACAAATGAGTATTTATTTATTTCACTTCTCATGCTCTAAAAGTACGCCATTATAGCCCTACGAAGCGGGATTAAAGTGACCGTTTATTCCCTAGGGAGTAAAAAGTAATTTAAAAATGGAACCATCTTTAACTCTGAAACATGGTCACAAAAGAGTAACTTATTTTTTTTTAATGGGTCAAAGGTATTATTTAAATTTCGAATTGGCTTGCAAATAGAAAGCGGTTTATTGAAAAAAAAAACAAATGAACTCTTCAACGCGAGAAAAATTATTGTTGTTTGTGTGCATCGTTGATTTTGAAAAGTATGTGCAATGCCTCTGTTGCTAGCCGCTGCAGTAATGTAGGTACTAATAATTATCTGTGGAGTGTGGATCATCTTCATTGCGACAATGTTGAGAGTTTGTGTTGTGTTTTAAATTGTTAATCTGTGACTGACCTGATAGAAGAAAAAACTGACCGCTCAGTTCAGAATTTTTGTCGAGTGTAAATTTGTTCGGTTTTTAAATGACTATTTTTCTCGCACTCGAAGTGAAAAGTACAATTTGCACCTCGAGACTAAACGCCAACTTAATATATGGCTTCGTTTAGTCCCTCGTTACAAAATATACTATTAAGGCGCTACCCCAGGCAAAATTAGCAACTCTATTTGTGGTGATTCAAACTTCGTTTGAAATACTATTAGAATAAAGTTCTAATCAGCTTGCACTACAAAGTGGTTTTTACGTCAGTCACTGCGGGTCGAATAGTGCGAAATTAGTGATTTTTATTCTTTATAAAATCAAATTTCCGTCTTTTGAAAAAAAAAAACTAGCATTATGTTCATTATTAAATTGTCTATCCATTAGTATAAGAAGCAAATCAAAATAATGTTAACTTTACGAGAAGAAGCATGTTATAAATATTTTTTTCTCGTTTTTGTGGTTTCATTGTGAGGGGATTTATTACACATTATGAGACTTAAAATAAAAAATAAAACTACCACTTTGCAGTCTAAGAATATGTAGAAATTTAATGTATTTTTATTACTTGGTATTTCTTTTGGATAAAGAGGAGTTGGCTCCAAAAAACTGCACAAAAAACGGCTTTTGCCTGGGGTAGCGCCTTAAACTTCATGTACAATAGTGGTGAATAGGCGGACTCAATGCCACAAGGCATTCTCTACCAGCCAACCTTTGGGTTAAGTAGGAAAACTATAGTGATGGGGGGTAACTAGTATTGTTTCAGTAGAACTACTAACGTCATCGATATCATGTGCCTAATATCTAGCCTTATTCCAACTATTACGAAAAGTGACTTACCTACATAGTGCATACTTTGATTTCCTCAATCCAATTTCTGGGTAAGTCTTCTAACTACTCGTATATAGACTGTCAAAGATCTACGAACGACAGGACCAGCTTAACGTTCATGATTCACTCATCTACGGATCGATCTTAGCCAGAGTTGCTTAATTTTGAAAATGATACCTATTATTTTACTAGGAGCACATCTTTATTCATCAGAGATCCCAATAAAAACTGTTGGTCGTTCCGGGAACGAATCATTCTGTCATTAAACAACTCGAAACACGAAATTTAATGTTCTCAGAAATACTGTTCTCGTGAATGACGATGACGGCACGAAGATAGAACGAACAACTGACTGTTATATCTGTCCGTCTCTTCTCGATGACTTCTTTGTGTGCTATCAACTTATCAGTTATCACAGTCTGTTTTGTCAGCTTGTTGGTACATGAGTGAACGATTTTAAGGTTGGTTTTAGAAATAAAGAGTTTGGTTTTGTGCCTGTTTGACAGCAAGAGGCTCGCTCTCTACTGCATGAGACTTAAACAGAACCGACGCTACTACCTAACCCTACAGAGAAATGCAGGCGTGATGTTATGTTATGTGAATAGTCCCCCGATATCAACAGCAAAGCTACCGCCTCTAGAAATGGGTTCATCTTCATCAGTTATGCGACTCTCCACAGTAATGATAATGCGGACAAAAAAACTGTTTATAAGTAAGTTTTTGGCTAAATATGTTTTCCAGGATGTCTGCATTAATAACTGTTCAAAATGACTCTTACGCAAGGTCTCGATGAAGCTATAAATCACGCCCTCTTCGTCTTATCAAATTCAAACAGACTTCGACCGAATAAAACCAACACCAGTCCATCGAATGCTGGAAAAGCGAAGTTTGCAAATTCAAATTGACTCTTGCACAGCTCTCGATGAACCAAAGACGAGCAATAAACTGCGCCCTTCGCCACACAAATGCCACCAGACTTCAACCGAACAAAACATAACGCCAGCAGTCCATCAAAATGCTTGGAATAGTGAAGTTTTGTGCCAGTTTCACAAGATGCTCTAATCAACAGGCCACATTGAGCGACGAGCCCGTAGCGTTACGTAAGTCATAAAACAGGAATCGCATTAGCAAAGGGTTGGACGAGGCGGGCCGTTTGATGCGAGCGTTGTTGCGGTATCGCGGTGTGGAGGACAAGGGGCGAGAGAATAGCGGGCAGCGGGATTTGAATACGGACTAGGAGTTTTATTATCGTCTCGGAAGTGGAATGCAGGCAGTGGAAATCGCAAGACGGCAATGCTTCTACAAGCAGATCTATGGATACACCATAGATTTGGTTGTATCGAAAAAAATACTGCATTTATAGTAGGAATACAACTATAATTCAAACTCTTTAAACAGAAAAACACGCAGCAAACAAACAAGTTTTGGACCACTGAGGTTTCCAATTTAAACATTTCTGTAGCAACCAAAATTGAATTGTATTATACATGGAGCGCTACCTAAGTACTTTATGAACATTGAAGAACTCCTGTTGTACTCCAATCGTTGGCCGTTTTATGCTGTGAAAACTCTTTGTGATTCCTGAAATTCAGTATAAGCCCGTTACTCCCTTTCAGCCTTTCCTCTCCCGCTTGCTCCTATCCCTCACGCCTGAGCCTAAGTGGTCGCTCGTAAACAGTTTACGACAGTGTGCCAGCGGTGAAGATTAAAATCATGCATTTATTTTATTCGTCATTATTCCACAACGCCCAGCCTCTGTATACAAAGCTAGCTCTAAAAAATTTGGAACAATCACACCACTATGGCATTTTTACGTTCCTGTACTCGTTCCTATTAAAAGATAAATGTTTTAAGTACTTTTTGTCATTAGGAGACTCATTTGAGTTTGTGTTGTGATGTTTACGGTGGTCCCTTTTTGGTGTTTGATTTTGACTCAATGGTCTACCAATAGTTGAGGAGCTCGTGGCCAATAATAACAGCCGCTCGGGTCGACCTTTAGGTTAAGCCGTGCTTGTCTAGGTTGGTCTGTGGATGGGTGACCACCCTTACATACCGAGCTTCCTTCGTGCCTCGGAAAGCACGAAGCTGTTGGTCCCGGTTGTCATTTGTAGATCTTTGACAGTCGTTACAGGTAGCCAGTGGCCCAAAAAGTCTGACAACCAGTCTTACTAAGGGGTATCGTATTACCCAGTACTAACTGGGATGTGGAGGTTAGATAGGCAGTCGCTACATGTAAAATAGTGGTATTCAGCTGCACCAGGCAGACTGGTAGTTGGAAAAAGGCTAGGAAGATGATGGGAATACCTATAGTTGTTTACAGAGTTCGCTATAAATTCGCTAAAAGTACCTACTTCGTATTTATTTCATGGTATGATTGGAATTTGGTCACCTACTACTACTAAAATATTGTAATGTAGTGAAATAATTCATTGTTTTCCTCCAACTATGCAGAATACCGTCTATAATTAGAATTCTTAAATACTAAACGTGGAACTTAGGTAGTTCTAACAACTACCTAGCCTATCGACATGTAAACATCATACATGTGGAAAAAAATGGAATGAAATTAAGGAATTGTACTGTACGACAAGTTCTGGAGACTTTGCGTTGGAAGACCTCCCACTAGGTGGACCGATGACCTGGTGAAGGCTGCGGGAATCCGTTGCATGCGAGTCGCACGGGACCGGTCAATGTGGCGACACTTGGGCGAGGCCTATGTCCAGCAGTGGGCGTCTTTCGGCTGAGATGATGATGATGATGAAACCTAATAGTACACCCACATTTCCCCAGTTATGTTATAAGGGGCGAGCCTATTACCATCAAAGGGGCACAAATCCAGGACCTCATTCTCAGCAATCGATCTTGCGACCACTCGACCAACCGACCAGCCAGTCGCATCTTATTTTCTAAATTGTCCCTTATGAGATTTATACGAGGAACTAACTATCTCTAATACTTAAGCAATCAAGTAAAGTATTAATTGCACAAAAGTATTCATCTTATAAGTAACATCGAATCTGAACTCAACTTACTTCTTCGCATTACTTGGTATTACATTTACTTACATGATTTTTCCGCATTCGTTTGCACCTGCCTCCGAACCAAATAAGCAGAAATCCCTTTACGACCAATATTAGTACCATCAGCATCGGAAGCGCGTTCTTAACTTTTATTCTACGCCTTACCCAATCTGAGTCTAGAACTGAAGGAAAAATATCCGCTATTTGGGTTCATGAGCGAACAAATCGGCGATAAGGGTAAGGTCGGGTGTCGAACCCGCGAAATTGTAGCGATACCATTACAATAATATACAAGGTCAGAGTTACTTGAGATAGCCGGAGCTTGTTCGTGTATTGTCTTGTTAGATGTATGACGTAGGTGGAGTTTGTCATGGTATTGATTTGTTAAATGTTGCTACGAAAAGTAACAAATATAAAATTATTGGCTTGGAGGAATTCGTAGCTAAATAATATCAGCCACTCGGGTCGATCTTCAGGTTAAGCTGTACTTGCCTAGGTTGGTCTGTGGATGGGTGAACACACATTACATATCGAGTTTCCTCCGTGCCTCGGAAAGCACGTTAAGCTGTTGGTCCCGGCTGTCATTTGTAGATCTTTGACAGTCGTTACAGGTATAGTCAGTTGCCCGAAAAGTCTGACAACCAGTGTTACCAAGGGGTATTACCAACCGTATTACCTAGTGCTAACTGGGTTGTGGAGGTCAGATAGGCAGTCGCTCCATGTAAAGTACTGGTATTCAGCTGCATCCGGTTATACTGGAAGCCGACCCCAACATGGTTGGGAAAAGGCTATTATAGGTAGATGATGACGTAATGTGAGTGCCCTGTTGGTCTCTGTACACTTCTGCCTATCCCCTCGCGGATTACAGGCGTGATGATATGTTTATGCGTCGGTGGTAAAAGAAGTCGGGGTTTGTAAAACATTATTTACTACCTCGTTGGTCTCTTGGTCTCAGGTATTATTGCTCAGTATGACGATTTTTCTATCAAGAATTTCTAAGTAGGAACCCAGACAATAATAAGGCAACAAGGCTCGCCCCCATATTCCATGGGGATAAGCATAACTGGCAAAATAGCGCTTGCGATCACTATACCAACGAAGCAGTTACTAAATTAATATAACTAAATAAGAAAGCTCGCCGTTGTACATAAGAAAGTATAAGAATAAGAATAAGACTATGGGCCATCGCCCACGGCGACTTTTTGTAGCGATGCAGTAGCGATGTAGTCGCGCTTTCTCATCGATACAGTCGCGAAGCGGTCGCTAGCTGTGTGCCCTCGCCCACGGGCCAAAGATTCAGTCGCGATGCAAACGCAATTCTGTGTTGCACTGATGCTCCGTTCTCTACTCACGCGGCACCCTCCCCCCTTTCTCTCCCTGATGTCGTCCGACACGGTCGCGCGTTTGCATCGATACAGTCGCGATGCAGTAGCGCGTTGGCATCGCTATTGTGGCGCATTGCAAATGCGCCACAATAAACTAACTATATAGTCACCGTGGGCGAGGGGCCTATGAGTCTATTCTATGGGGTGAGAAATAACATTCTAATAATTTACAGATCTCAGTGATAGAAACAGTAAACAGTACTAAATGTCTCAATATCGCCAAACAACAGAGGTCATGATTCTTATCGATAACACACAATTTATGATGATGAACACACTAAAACACTGTCCCCAACAGATTTACAACAACAACATGTCACGATAGTTTCTTAAACCACACATAAACTTAGTGAATGTGGTCGAAAATGTGTTGAGATAATAATTTAGGGGGACGTTTGATGGGCCCCGTAATCTGTGCTCTGTCGACGTGCCTACGGGCTCGTAAACCGGTTTATAGTCGCCTCTCCGGCACGGTTACGGCACGGCACGGTATGGTATGTCGGACGAGATTTTTGGCACGATCAAATGTTATGGTTGGTTTCTGTAGGGGTTAGTGTGATGTCGAGATTTAGTTGAGATACTGTCGCTTGCTTGATGAGGCTTATGTTTTAAACTTTTAACGTAATTTGTGTACAGTAGACAATGGTGCCGATTCTGTTGTGCACACACTAAACTTAATTTAGGCTATTGCTATCTTTTTCTCTCTGATAAAACGAGAAAGAGACGGACGTAATTTAGAGCTGTCAAATTTAATTGAATCGGTTATTTTGAAAAGGGCTTAAGTCCACTTTTGTAAACTTTTCAGGAGACACAAAAAACAATCTCTTGCATTTTTTTTGTATGGAGTGTTAAAAACGTTATATGGCCTTTAATAGGCCGTATTAAAAGTTATTATTTTCTTATATTAGTAAGTCATATATAATACAGGAAGTGTAGATAAAGCTCATTTTTAGACCTGGACTTATGCCCTTTTCAAAACTTACAGGATTAAGTCAAGTTTAAATAATGTAAGTACAACATTTATTAAAGATTATGAACAATAATTACTATTTTAGCAATTATTCAGCATCTTCTTCAATTGTTTCAGAAGTTTTTGTGGGCCAATTATTTGTTACTTCATTACCTAAAGTTTGAGGGAATGTGCTTCATGACTTTCTTTAGGTATGTCCTCAATTTTTTTATATTTATAAGCTTATAATAAAATATTAAGCTATAAGCTTTTTCAGTTGGCCATGATACATTCTCTCGCCCGGAGGCCAGTTTGAAGTCATATTTCACTAATCCATCAATATGTTCACTGGTTTTCACAATAGGTACCCTGGGTTTGAGCAATCATAATGAAATTCATGAAACAGTGACACATTAAAGTTCATTTTCTTGTTTTTAGGAACTTTTTTTCCTAATGACTGTATGGCAAGGCAGTTCTTTTTGTAAAACCTAGACCACGTAAAACCTAGACGTTTGTTATGAAAAGGGCACAAGTCCAGGACTAATGCCTTTTTCAAAATAAACAAAAATTGACATGACCTGTCATTCAGCAATGAAACAACGGACTAGTGCCGTTTTTTGTGAAAACGTGCGGGGATCATACACAAACACTTCCTCATAATTAACTCAGTTTCAGCAAAAGGTGTGACTTGTGCCCTTTTCAAAATAACCGATTCAATTGGAACTAATCCATACAAAGGGGGTGCATGTAAAAACATTACTAAAAACACGGTGAAGCACAAGGCATAAACTAGTTTGACATCTCTAACTTAGTCTGTTCCCGTTCGATGTAAATTGGCTTATACCCTCTGAAATGAGACCTAAAACAGGTGTAGGTACACCTCTGCTTAATGCGTCGGGAATTATAGGCGTAATGTTATGATATGTAAAATTATGCAAATGTTGGTAGGTAAGTTGCTTTAAGTAGCAACAAAGTGGCCTGTTCTATGAAGAAATACTTGGTCCTCAGGTAAAACGAAACTAAAGTTTACCACGAAAAAGTCTTGTCTCACTTTTTGTTTGCATAAAAAGTTCTTTTCAATTCAAAAAGAACTGTATGAAGTATATGATTACTTTCTTGGAATATCTAAATGTGGGTTTTCAAAGCAAAACTTTCATGGAAATGGCTGAAACCTAAGAAGTATTTGCGTTACCTTGATATTTCATGTTGAACCACCTACTTTTCAGTTAGCAATAGCCTGTACATCCGGGGGATAAAACTCAGTAAAGGTACAGTTAACTGCATCCTTTACGCAATATCGATTATTATTAAGATTAGTACACGTAGCTCCATTTATCGTTATATTCCAAAATTAAAACACATACATAAACAGATGTCGCCTATATCAAATAATACATACATCATCGGGCTTGTAATGTCCGAAAAAGTAAGTAGAGTTGCCTAATAATACACTCACATTCGCCAGTTATGTTTAAGTCCCGTGTAGGGGGCGAGCTTTTTGACATCAACTGGGCACAAATCAAGACTCTGTTACTGCCAAAGAGAAACTCCTAATTGAAGAACCCAATAACACTTTGCCCGGCCCAGAAGTCGAACCCTGGACCTCATGCCCAGCCGTCCCGCTTACGACCACTAGATCAAGGGACGCAGTCAATTCATTTCGGCCAGTATTTTAATTTGCATCCGCCAAAGCGCTCGCAGCGAAATTTCAATTATGCCAATAATTAAAATCGTTTCATGATTTCGAATGTTAATGAATGGTATACAAACGAAGAATTTGATTTTGTTCGTGTTCAAAACGAAAAGAGATGAGAAATACGAGTACTTTATGTTGGCAAATATACGAACGACGGCTTTATACCGGGACAGGTAAACTTTTGTTTTCAGCTACGAATCACTGGGAGATTTTTAGGGTTCTGCGATAAAATACAAAGAAGTCTGTAGTCTCTTACTGTTTCCATGTTCGACTATTCAAGAAATGTGTACCTTCCCTGGTAACCGTAAGGTATGAAGTACCTACTCGTATTAGATAAGTTAGAAAAAATGTTAACTTTTCCTGTTCCGTGATCATTGTATGCTACGAGTATTTGTTACAATATGTTCACGTTTTATGAGCTCATGGCTAATTATTATCAGCCGCTCGGCTCGATCTTTTGGTTAAGCCGTGCTTGCCTAGGTTGGTCTGTGGATGGGTGACCAGACCACCCTTACATACCGAGTTTCCTCCGTGCCTCGGAAAGCACGTTAAGCTGTTGGTCCCGGCTGTCATTTGTCCATCTTTGACAGTCGTTACAGGTAGTCATTGGCTCAAAAAGTCTGGCACCAGTCTTACCAAGTGGTATCGTATTTCCCAGTATTAACTGGGTTGTGGAGGTCAGATAGGCAGTCGCTCCATGTAAAATACTGGTATTCAGCTGCATCTGGTTAGACTGGAAGCCGACCCCAACATAGTTGGGAAAAGGCTGGGCAGATGATGATGTTCACGTTGGTGGACTAATGGTCGCAAGCGTGATCTCTGAGCAAGAGGTCCGGCGTTTGATTTCAAGGTATAGAGCAAAGTGTTATTGGGTTATTTTATTTCAAGGTAGAGCAAAGTGTTATTGGGTTATTCCGATTTGTTACTGGCTGATAGTGCTGTGCATATTACATGGACTCAAACCTAACTGGCGAAATGTGGGTCCACTATTGCGATAAGTACCTACATCTCTGCCGAAACCTTTTGAGATTGCAGGCGCGATGTTATGTATGATATTTCGTCTTCGTTGCGGTTAGTGTGGACCAAGGTGTTAAAAGGCCAATGCGATTTTAAGTGGTTGGCCAGATATGAACTAACTGCCTTTTTAAAATGTCACGATCAAAATAAAACTTATGCAAACAGGTATTTATCCCAAACTTTACCTATAATTTAAGCCCGATGTTTCGACAATAGATAATACACTATATAATATAAGAGTTTCGATTGACGACTGAAGTATTATAGAGGTACCGCCACAGCAAAGCGAAGGTGTTTATTCAACTACCCTAGTTGATCTTCATAAATTGTCGGGCTTAAATTAAAGGTAAAGTTCGCGATAAATACCCGTTCGCATAATACAAGTTTTATAACTAACCTACACAAGTTTTCCTAAAAATTGGAAGAGGTATGTTTGTTTTTTGTCACTAGATTTTCCGAATGATATTTTTTCTTCTGTAATTTCACCAACATTTTCAAACAGAACCCAGCTTTTTCCATCAACGGCACTTGGCAGGTTTTTTGTTTATATTTGTTTAGGACTAAAGTTCATCAGGGCGCTGGGCGTTCCCCGAGTAAATATGGCCGCCCGATATAATATTATAGTGAACCGAAGTGGTTGCGAATTAAATTGACAACGTGCGCTCATTTTAGGATGGGACTTGTCGTGTACATATTTAATAGAATCAGCTGGTTTGAGTCTCACGGTTGAAGAGATTAGTAGTTGCTGTGTTATGATCTGGTATATGGAATAGGAAGATTGATACCTGTCTGAATAAATTTCTTAACACAGGAATCGTAGGACAAATTGGTCTCGTGTAAGTATAGGTGGTTTGGACAAATGAAAAGGCGCAGCTGAGAAGCATTCATGAATGTGGGTGAGTCACTAGTGTAACGGAGATGTTCCACCTCAAAAAACCAAGGAGAAATATTCGAAGTTTATGGGCAACCTGCAGTAATTAATGAAAAGCTCGCCACACTATTCCCAAACCACTGTTTGGGAATAGTGTGGCGAGTGTGTCCATTATCTGTGGTGGGAGCTTGTTGGGAGTTGTCACTACAACTGTAGAAGTTGTAGTGACAACTCCGGATAGCCAGAATCGGCAGTGGCGACCACCAGAAAAGCGCTGAGAAAAAGAAGCTCGACGAAGTCCCTGAGAAACAATTTAACTGTCTTCGCAAATAATAGCGAAAGAGTAGGAAAAACATAATTTCCACTTCCCTCCATATCAGCAGGAGATAGAACAAAACAAGGCGCATACATTGAAGAGGCACCAATACAAGGAGAATCATAAATCTTGTAAAAACATTTCAAAAGGCGTAGGAGCAGAATCTCTACGATATCGAAATACTCAACTAACTATTTTTAAAACCCTCATAAACATATCTCTTGCAAGACACTTAAGTGACGATATAGGAGCCCAATAAAATGCAATCGCCTGCACTGACTGTACAGGCGAAGTAAGTACGGACCCTGCTAAACCCCCGGATTACCACCCAGAAGAAGCACTAATGAGTACCAGGTCTTAAAGTATACTTACGACCCTCATTTCCATCCCGAAGACGTTCAATTCAGACGCGGATTAAAATCGTAAGACGGTTTAATTGAAAAGGTTCGGCTGTTGCAGTACTAACATTAAGTTTTATTGGCGGTCAGTCTTTAGATCTGCCGAGGGACTTACGTCTTCAGCGTAATGATAATGTCGATGACCTCTGCCGCTGACTGCTTGAATGGTTTGTTTTGTTTTAAATTGTACCTACTCTGTTCAGCTTTTGAATTTCTTTTCTCGTTTGGCTGCGGCAGGGTAATTAGAGGTAAAGAGTATTAAATCGTGTTTTTTTCAGTAAGAATAAGAATAAGAATAATTTATTGAAAAAGTAGATGTTACAAAAGTGTACATCTGGGTGCAGTAGTGTTATTTTTAAACAACGGTATAATTAGTGCTTATAAGTAAAACTATAACTACTATAATATTATAAAAGTTGCAAGTAACGAAAATGTCGAATTCAAATATTAGGTAGCGACCTGCCTGGTCTAAGTTTATTTAAACCTGTTCTTCAGGCCATCACTTTACATTGCATAATTTAATTAGGGCAGTAAAAGTTTTAAAATAAAATAAATCTATTAACAACTACCTAAGTACTTATAACAAAAAATAAAATAAAATTTGTAAAAAATATTAAACAATAAAACTAATTTAAGTCAATATGTACGGTATAGAACAAGCTAATTGGTTTACATTTTACAATGTAATTTGAACCAAATAGCTTGTTCGACCGTACAATTAGATACGAGGGGATAACAAAATCAAACTAGGACTTCTAGAAGTTTTTCTGTCCGTGTAATTGAGTTTTGCTATATAATCTGTTACTACAAAACTACATTTCCTATAATTAAGACTATATAGAAGTGTTGTGTTGTGTGTTGTTGTGTGTGTGTGTTGTGTTGTGTTGTGTTGTGTTGTGTGTGTGTGTGTGTGTGTGTCAGTGTTTTCTTACTGAATTGATTTTTGGGAGTAGCATGCGTTTGCTTGAGGTTTGATACAGGGAGTTAAATTATGCTAAAAGTCATGAGTATGTAAATATTGATTTCATCTCAATACGAATATAAGCCATCATCTGCCTAGCTATACCAGGATTTTACATGGAGCAACTGATTCTCTAACCTACAAAACCTAGTTATAGTACTAGGTAATACGATTGGTAAGACTGTTAGAATTTCGGGCCACTGACTACCACCATAAAATAAGCAAAGTAAGCCATAAAAGTACAGTCAACTAAAAATCCGACCTCGATCCTATGGACCGATGAACTGGTGAAGATCTCTGGATGTGAGTGGCACGGGACTGGTCAATGTGGCGACACTTGGGGGAGCCCAGCAGTGGACGTCTTTCGGCTGAAACGATGATGGTGATGGTGAACTATAAATCAGTTTCAGTAGTAAAACATTGACAGCACCATTTCACAGGTGGGGTTTGATGTTCATAAATTATTTAGCTCCTTTCGAGTTTGGTTCCCGGTGGTATTCCCACCCCAACAACCTCACCTCCTCTCTTTGACACTCTTTTTGTTGCTTCATGGAAACCAAAACATATAACTTCATTCATTGCTTGTTAACGCAATCTTAGTAAATAGCAGCACGTTATCATAAGTAATCCACGACTCCCGTAAATCTAGAGGTCCTTGAATGTTAACGTTGAAGACATACGATGAAGTGCGTGCGACGTTGAGAGGCACTTGGCACTCCTATTATAGCCGGGGAGTACTCTCGTCTATGTCGTGTTACTTGTAACTAAGGAGAATTTCTTGGTTCTTGAATTACTTAGTTTGTAGGATGAAGTTACGATGTTACAGATGGAGGGTGGGAATTGATAGCGCCTTAAATAGGTGATTACTTATTTATGTTTAAAGTTAGTCACGTTACTCGAGGTGATTTGATTGTGGAGGTCAGATAGGCAGTCGCTCCATGTAAAATACTGGTATTCAGCTGCATCCAGTTAGACTGAAAGCCGATCCTACCATGTATTGGGAAAAGGCTAGGCAGAGTATGATTAGCTAAGTTTCTGTGTACTTTTAGCCTGCATTATCCCACTCTGGACTTTACCCTTTTTTTTCGGATGGGAAATCATCAAATGACTTCTCCCACTCTGGGCGGAGCGGGAGGGAGTGTCAGAGTTTTACTGACTAAAACCCATCTATGTTCCTTCCTTGCCCTTTACGTTCCGGGGCCACGGTATCTCTGTCGAACAGTCCCGCAGCCCCGCTGGACTTCACCCTATGGTTTTCGTATCGTTTCGTATTTCTACAATATCTTTCAACAGTATTGACTTTAGATTTTTGGGTGGCATACGTCAATTTAAGGGGCCGGCGGAGCGTGCGTCGTTCATAAAAACGTATTACCAAAATAATTCGTAAACCAAACATATTTTTAAGGAAGTGTGTATTTATTTCTATTGGATTACATAATATCTAGGTTCCCAAATGTATATTATGAATGAACATTGATTTAAACAAGAGTTATGAGAAAAATAAGTTTTCTATAGAAATTTTAAATTCCTCATAACTCGTCTAAATATCATTGTCCTTTCAAAACATATATTTGGGAACCTAAATATTATGTAATCCAATCGAAATAAATACACACATTCTTAAGAATATGTATGGTTTACGAATTATTTTGGTATTACGTTTGTATGAACGACACACGCTCCGCCGGCCCCTTAATACATTTTTGACTTTTTACGTATCTTCCGCTGCTAGAGTAACAACACCATGTTGAAGTGTAAACCACGCAGCACGTAGCACGAATGCACCCGGAGAGATGGGCAAAGATCATGATTGTATGGTTGGATGGATGAATCAGATCATCGTGATCAAAGGTAATCTGACGATCTGATCTTGTTTGCGAGGAACCTGGTCAGATACTGTACAGGATAGGGACGTTTGGAAGGACAAAGGTGAGGCATATGCCCAGCAGTGGGACACTCCACAGGGCCAACAAAAAAAAAGTGTATAATAAGCAAAGAAGTTTTGAGTACGTTTTATTGTCTCACCAACTCTGGTCATCAGAACACGGTATTATTTACTTTTTCTAGGTGTGTACTTATACGAGTAATATTGCGTACATTGTACACAGCCACATCAAAAGGAAAACCAATATTTTCTCTTGAAATTCCGAGAACACCTAATGTACACCAAACCACAATTTTCTCTTTGATCTTTTACCATACATATTTCCTATGAAATAGCGACCGACACAATATTTGCGCAGGTTCTAATTAATTAATAACTCTTTCAAGATAATTAACAGCTGTAATTAGTGGTATTGATTTTAATGGAACATTCCTTTTATTTGGTATTTTAATGTAATGTAGGTAGGTGTATATGGTTTCCCTTGAGAGCTTTGTTTCTGATGTCCATGATAATCTGTACTAAATTATAAAGCATTAAGAGAGAAAGAAAGAAATAAGAGAGGGAGAGAGTAAAGAATTTGTATAACCATACCTACGGCCAATAGGAGCGGAGCATACATGGAAGAAGCTGCAAGAACGGGGAAAATGTATTCCTTTAGTGAGCTATTTCTCTCCTATGTGACGCAGACGTAGTCGCGCGGGTCAGCTAGTCCTAAATAAAGGCAGAATTTTGAAGGCAGCAGGGTTCTATGTAACTCCGTGAAAGCGCTTCCGTATGTGGTAAGAATTGTCTCCTGTTGCCATTTTCATGGAATTATTATTTTGCTAAATTAGACTGTCTCGTTTGTCGAGTGGTCGCAAGAGCGACTGCTGAGCAAAAGGTCTTGGGTTTCGATTCCCAGGTCGGGCACAGTGTTATTGGGTTTTTCCATCAAATATTTCTCAGTACCACGGAATCTGGATTTGTGAATAATTGATGGCAATAGGCACGCCCCTATTACATAAAACATAATTGGCAAAATGTGGGTGTACAGTCAACAAAACAGTTAGGTATGCAGGCTAGCAACCTTCTTACGACTATTATAAATGTAAAAGACTGTAAAGATCGATTTTTGTTATTCTTTCACGCAGAAACTAATCTGGGTTAAGCTCGCCATTGTACATAAGCTATATTTTCTAATTTTGTGTATATTTTTCTTTATAATTTTTGTGTGCAATAAAGAATAAGAATAAGAAAGGATTTGCATGAAATTGCAAACAGATTGATTATAACCCTTTTCCACTATTATTAGTAGTAAGAAGATTGATAGCCTGTAAACCTAACTGTTTTGCTGACTGTACTATTAGCTACACGTCTACCTGCCGGGGCTGCGGGACTGTTCGAAAGAGATACCGCGGCCCCGGAACGTAAGGGGCGAGGAAGGAACATGGATGGGTTTTAGTCAGTAAAAGTCTGACACTCCCTCCTGCTCCGCCCAGAGAAAAAAAGGTACCTACACGTCTGCCTAAACGTTCGGGACAGACTTCATAAGCTATATTTTCTAATTTTGTGTATATTTTTCTTTATAATTTTTGTGTGCAATAAAGAATAAGAATAAGAAAGGATTTGCATGAAATTGCAAACAGATTGATTATAACCCTTTTCCACTATTATTAGTAGTAAGAAGATTGATAGCCTGTAAACCTAACTGTTTTGCTGACTGTACTATTAGCTACACGTCTACCTGCCGGGGCTGCGGGACTGTTCGAAAGAGATACCGCGGCCCCGGAACGTAAGGGGCGAGGAAGGAACATGGATGGGTTTTAGTCAGTAAAAGTCTGACACTCCCTCCTGCTCCGCCCAGAGAAAAAAAGGTACCTACACGTCTGCCTAAACGTTCGGGACAGACTTGATGTTTTCTTATTCATCATCATCATCATCATTTCAGCCGAAAGACGTCCACTGCTGGACATAGTCCTCTCCCAAGTGTCGCCAAATTGACCGGTCCCATGCGATTCGCATTTAGCGGATTGCCGCAGCCCTCACCAGATCATCTGTCCACCTAGTGGGAGGCCTTCCAACACAACGTCTTCCGGTTCGCGGTCGCCACTCCAGTGTTGTTATTTTAACGTATCATTTTGATCTGATCATATTTTTGCTCAAACCTTTTTTAAGTATACAGTATCCAACTCACAAGCTAATGTATGCCCAATCAACCTACCCCGGGGTAATTAACAGCTGATCTTACGACCAAGAGCCGAGCATTACCGACAACTGACGAAGGCTTGACGTGGGTCGGCATTAGTGCTGTCCACTTATTAGCTAACCTTATCTCATTTTACATTTTCGGTAACTTGCGCGTCACTAATTTACAGCTAGCTCGGGGAGATTATTTTGGGACTCGGTTTTGTTAATTGAAAATGTGTGTTTACGTGTATATTTGTTGTGTACTTACGATAAAATTAATTGGATTTTGAGGAAATCATTTCTAAAGTCATACATAAGTATGTATTTACAAACAAAAAGTATATATGTAGTGTATCAACTATCTGGTGTCCACGACACAAGCCTTGCTTAGTGTGGCACTAGATGGCGCTGTGTGTTAATGTCCAGCGATATTTATTAATTTATTTATTTATACAATGCGCAGAGTAAGTTTGAATGACCGTTATGACTACTAAACATGAACAAGACTGCCTCTTTGGTCTAGTGGTAGCAAGGGCGACTGCTGAACACGAGGTCCCAGGTTCGATTCCCGGGTCGGGAAAGTGTTACAGGGTATTTCTATCAGGAATTTCTCAGTACCAGCCGCTGTTGAGTATCAAGCTCCAGTTGTGCTGGTGGTGGTCTTGACTATAGTTTTGAAGATATTAAGTAAAACTACTTGCTGCGATTTACAGGACTGTATTGATAAAATATGTTGTAGGTTACAAAGATTTGCCCATATATGTGCTCACGTCAAAGGGCGTCGGTGAGAGAGTGGCGCGCAGAGTGCGCTTACACAGATAATAAAAAATGCAGATTATATTGTGCCACGACGGCACAGATAATAAATATTTCCACTACGGGCGCGGTCCGATGTGACGCAGGAACAGCCACTGGGTCTGGATTTGTGCCTCAAACAAAACTGGTGAAATGTGTAGACTAATGGGTACAGCTCTGCACAACCCTTCGAAGATTACAAGTGTGATGTTATGTTTTGAACCGTGAAGGTTTTACAATTGTTCCTTGCGTAAGTATCTCCAATTGTCTAATGATTTCTAGAAGCATCGCCTGTTTAAAGTACCTAGTCATGGCAGCAGTATTCCTAAGCAATTTGCCAAGATATTTATTTTTTTATTTTATTTATTTATAGGCCTATCTACAATTGTTACACTGTTTATCCTAATAATACAAGCAATATGGTGATACAAGCATAGTGTACAATATGATGCGATAGACACAGCATGCAAAAATACAAATATATAACAAAAATAAAATTACATTATCAGTGCAGAAATAACATTTTCAACAACAGTGGGTAAATTTAGCAATACAGTAAACACAAAGATGACAACAGAAAAAGAAAACAATATGTTGGTTAGTTTTGATGGACTTGGCGCTTGAATTTTTGAAGTGTTGTGGAAAAGATATCTATTGACTCATCGCAATTATTAAGAAGCCTGCAAATTCTGGGGATGGGGGAGTTGGATCCTGATACAGTTTTTCGGAATGGGGGACGTAATAGTTTTATAGGATGACGCGGATAGTTGTGGGGTAGGTTAAAATTAAACTTGCTTAGCAACTGGGGGCAGTCTATTTTACTCTGAAGTATTTTATAAAGAAAAATTAAATCTATACAATCTCTACGTTTTTCGAGTGAGGTCATGCCAAATATTTGGAGACGTTTTGCATAGCTCCGTATTTTTTTACTCAATCCTGTAGAGTAGGCAAGATGGTATAACAATCTTTTCTGGATCCTCTCCAACCTAAGACTATGTGTTGCGTAGTGGGGACGCCATACAACCGCGCAGTATTCCAATACTGTACGAACGAGACAGTTAAAAAGATAAATCTTAGTTTTAGGCTTGCGAAAACATTTAGCATTACGCAACACAAAACCGAGTGTCTTTGAAGCTTTTTTAACAATGTTGTCCATGTGCGGAATAAAAGTTAATTTTCGATCCAGAAGGACTCCCAAATCTCTGATCACATCAACTTTACTGAGGTACGTACCATTCATACTATAATTAAAATCAACGAAATTAGCCTTGCGAGTAAACGTAATTTGGGAACATTTTTCTACATTAAGTTGCATATTATTATCTTTACACCAGTTTAAGAGTCTATTCAGGTCATCTTGAAGTAATGTTTATAATAAATTACCATCAGTAATAAAAGGAGAACAAAGTTATGCCCGGTTCAAAAAGTTACTAAAAGCCCACACAATTCATACATACAAATAAGTTTAAAAAAAAAAGGTGAACTACATAAACAAAAAGCATATCTTGTAATTAATTAAACTAAACTAAAAAAAAAAAAAAACAAAAAAAAATCTACTTTAAATAAATATTATATTAATCATGCATGTACCAAAATTTTATATATCAGACAACAAACCTGCTCACAACAGGCTAATCCATTAATGCCACATCCAGTAAAAATCTTACTACATCCGTGTTGTTTTGTTATTAAAGTTATGATCGAGTTTTGTTATTATTTATCTGTGTACCCACATAATCTGTGCGCTTTGGTATAAATTTTAATTTTAGTGTGTTTCTCAGTAAGTGAATTAACTATGTAATTCTTATGAGAAATAAAGTTATTCTTATTCTTAAACCTTAAACCTTATGTTGAATCGGCTAAGGAATCCACAACGCGTACTATTTTCAAATCATCGGCGAATAAGAATGG
The DNA here is from genome assembly GCA_950022955.1 of Xestia ashworthii. Lineage (NCBI taxonomy): Eukaryota > Metazoa > Arthropoda > Insecta > Lepidoptera > Noctuidae > Xestia > Xestia ashworthii. The sequence continues at coordinate 21,206,786 of OX465558.1, read as the reverse complement.
CGTAGAGTTAAAGAAGCAATAAGGAAGGTCGTTTACAAAGATGATAAATATTACAGGGCCCAGGTGGGAACCCTGCGGTACACCGGAGGTTATGATCATGGTTTCAGATTTATAACCATTGGCCACGACATAAAAGGATCTATCTGTCAGGTAAGAGTGCAACCACTTAAGAAGTGAACCCGCAAAGCCGTACGCAGCAAGTTTTTGAATCAGCACTTCATGGGAAACTTTGTCAAAAGCCTTGCTGAAGTCGGTGTATATGGCGTCGACTTGCTGGTTCGAGTCAAGTGAAGTTGCAATAACCTCAACGAATGCCACGAGATTACTGCAGGTCGACCTTGCTGCAGTAAAGCCATGCTGGTGGTCTGACAGATATTTCCTGAAATAGTTTTGTATGTCAGGGCATACTATTGCTTCAAAAACCTTAGCAAATGTCGGAAGGATAGATATAGGACGATAGTTATCTACCAAATCATCCGCACCTGATTTATGAATAGGTACCACTTTGGCCAGCTTCCATTGCTTAGGGAAAATACCAGTGCTGAGCGATTTATTAAAAATCAAGCATAAGGGTGTTGCTAGTTGATCAGCGCAAGTTACAATAAAGTTGGGGGGAATTTCATCGCTGCCTGAACCTTTCGATATGTCTAAGCTTTTGAGATGCTTGGTTATTTTATCTTTTGGAATCTGTATCAATGAAAAGCTGTCGGAGTTGCAGAGAAGGCTTTCAAAGAATGGCGAAGTTTCAACTACATTGGAGGCATGGGTAGCTGGACTGTACACAGAAGAAAAGTAGGTCCCGAACATGTTGCACATCTCGTTGCCATTACAAGTTTTGCTGACGCCATTTGACATTGAGGCTGGATAGGCGTGAGCAACACCCCGCTTAGCCTTAACAAACGACCAGAAAAACTTGGGATTCGTTGTAATTTTCTGTTCTATGCTATTTATGTACGAGTTGTAACATTCTCTTGCCATTTTGTCACAGCGCTTACTACACCAACGAAGGGATATCTTGTCCATAGGGTTTTTGTACGTAGCATATCTTCTTCTTAAGTTATTCTTTTCACGCAGCAATCTCTCCAGCTTTCTTGTATACCATGGTGGTCGCGAATTACTTGTCACTAAGGTCGATGGGACGAACCGCTCAATGATCTGATAAAGTACCGTATAGAACCGTTCCAACATTATACTGGGATCATCTGTATTTGACAGTAATGCATACCAGTCGGTATTTTCTAGTTCTGATTGAATAGCAGAGTAGTTGGCTTTTTTGAAATTTAATCGAATGTTAGGTTCTGGTTTTAAACAATGATTTACTTTAAGACGCAGGGAGATTTCAAGAGGAGGGTGATATGGATCGATCTTTGTTAGACTATTTAGGGCTTCAGTCACCTCACATTCGAGAAGGTCTGCAAGAACCAAGTCCAGGATTCTATTTTTAACATTACATACATTGTTATATTGCTTGAGGTTATTTATGTGGAGGAAGTCTAGAAGGGCCTGATTTAGTTTGGAATTAATACTTGAGAAAGTGGGGTAGGTGTGAGTACCGCCGCAGCTAATGTTTTGATTCCAATCTATATTGCTCATATTGAAGTCACCGATAAGAATAGTTCGATAATCATTTCTTTCTGCTACAGCGTTATAGCTATCCAAGAAGTGCTCCAAAACAGAATAATGCACAGGTGGAGGCAAGTAAAGAGCACAGATAGCTATTTTGAAGCCTGTTGCAACACTCACAGTGACCCATAAGTCTTCGCACCCACTTTCCCAAGCACATTGTCTGTTAGCAGCGTACTTTCTCGATATGGCTACCAGGACACCTCCTCCATCTTTTTTAGCATGAAAACGCGAAGTTTCTCTGTCACGTCTAAAAACTATGTACCTTTTATCAAAAAGTTCGCTGCTATGAATACAATTATTGAGCCAGGTTTCTGTTAATACTAATGCGTCGAAATTTGAACATACTAAATTACAATAAAATTCTTGAGTTTTAGATCGCAATCCACGGGTGTTTTGGTAATATATCTTAAAGGTAGCGAATTTAACTGAGAATAGCCTCAATAACAGCTTATGGTTGAAAATTGGACATTAAACAATTGAGTGTAGTGAATCAATGTCTTTCATAATCTTGGTATCGGAATCATCTGACTTTTTAACATAAATACGTCCTCCCCTGATCCAGACGTAACGATACCCTTTTTCTTTAGCTTTGAGACGTGTAGCCGTGTGTAGTGCCTTGTTAGCCGGGCTCAGATGTTCCGTCACGAAGATCGCAGATTTCACACCATCAAGCTCGAGATGAGAGGTGTTTAGCTTTTCACTGGATGGTTTTCCTTTGTTGAAATTTATAGAAGCTGCTAGAAAAGTGTCCCGTAATCTTGGAGTGGCAAATTGTACAACAATTGATTTAGGACGACTTGTGTTGGTATTGAGCTTCATCACACGAGTACAATTACTGATGCTTTCCTCTTTAATGTCGCAACCTATAGTTTTCCCCAGCTGAGTAACAATATTGAGAAGATTTTCAGTTTTCTTCTGGGGGACACATTGGATTTCAACATTACTTGCACGAGCGTGTTGTTCCAAGGTGTTTAAACGGGTTGACATGTCTTTAATTGTGGATGTCAAATTCTCGTTTTTATCCAGTAGTTCTTTTATTTTTTCATCACCCTGCTTTCTTTCCTTCAACATGTCGTCATATTGATTGCTGAGGAATTCTACGGAGCCTCTAAGGCCAGCAACTTCTTCACGTATATCGGACAACTCCTTGTTCAGCAGATTGCTCATGCTTGATGTGATTTTTTCTAAAAGAGAATTCATCTTCGATTCCATCACATTCTCAACAATGGCACGAACACCCTCTTCCGTGACAGGGATAGTTGCCGGATTTGGTGGGGATTGCAATGCTTGCCTCTTGTTTGTGCGCGTAGTTACGTTGGAATTAAAACGTGCAGGTGTGATGTCTATGTTTATCGCTTCAGATGGTTTTATAGTGCATTGAGAACAGGACCACGATGTCAGGTCACATGTTGATTCTAAGCTAAGGCACTCAATATGAAAGCCATTCTCACATTCTTTACATCGAATAAAGCTTTTATCAATGCGTTCAAGAGCACAGCAGCCCCATTTCAGAGGTAATGCAGTCATCCTTAGGTCCAAACAATAAATTAGAATGTGTCCCAAAAAAGTGGACACGAACAAAGGCCCACCACCAAAAGTAAATATTTCGCTTGTTGAAAGCGCACACTAACAAATGCCCACGCAGAGTGATTGACTCGGAGTTCGCGACCAAAAGGTCTTAAGTTCACGGCAATCGGCGTCGCTTACGCGTTCGCGTCAAGGACTCTGTATTCGATGTGCGGTTGGGTATATTGACAAAAATTTCACTAATTATTTCTTCATTATAGTCTTATTTGTAATGTTTATGAGTAATTTCTTCAACTCACAGATAGTATGTATGTCCAAGAACAAATTTATCACCAACACTGAACCGAAACTTTGTTAAAACTGTATAAACACTATTAATTATCGTGGAGCGTTATAACAGCACAGCACACTTAGGACGGACGGTTTATTTAAGGAGAACAAACCACAGCCACACTACCCAACCGGAAACTACAATTACGCGTACACAGTCAACTCCAGCCAAATAGTAAGCAAATAGTTGAGCTTATCTTTTCAATTTACGTATGAAAGGTGAACGCGAGACGTCGCTCCGGGCGAATGGAAATTAACCTAGCCTCATGAGAAGGCTCAAATCCTCAGTCTCCCATCCCTCTCCCACCTCATTATAAAAGGGAAAATGGAAAGGGACAGCGTTAATAAAATTCCTAGCGACTGGAAAATGGAAGGATTCGAGAGTAATTGGAAATACCTTCGCATTGAGTGGCGCGCTCGAGGTTCTACGATACAGATCTCTGTGTGTATTTAACTTGCCTTTTGTATGAATTTAATCAGATTCCCTCAGCTCTTGTATTGTACGGTTAATTGGAATTTGTATTGAAAAATTTCAAGTTTGGTTATAATACAAATTATTGGGTTTCAACAATGTGATGGCAATTCATAAGTTAAATTTTCTCGGGAAGGCGGAGGGAGGAAGTTTGTTTCGTATTCAATTTCTTCGGCATACAGTTATAATTTCCACAATGAAGGCACACCGCCGGCAGTGATTTATTATTAAAAGAAAATTCCAGTTGAGGTACTTAATCCTTGTATATTTTCTCAGAAAATCGTGACTACTTTTGCTAGTCAAGATAAAAAGGAAAAGACTTAAAACATTTCTTACAAGGTCTTTTTGAACACTGGTATCTATGTAAGTAGCACAATCTGTGCTAACCTATATTGTGCTCACACCTTTGGGACCACTAACCCGCTAAGCCTCCGCGATACATGCGACTTACTACGGCACTACAGGATGTGCGATTCTTTTCGTTTCTTTCAAGTATATTTTTAGAAGGCGATCGTGGATAAATAATAACAGTCGCGGTAAATCGAATGCAAAGCAACGTTTACTAATGTTAGCGTGGATGACTGACCATCTCGGTGTCTCGGTAAGCTCATTAATGGTGTCAGAGTTTTTTTTAACTAAAAGGCCCCCGGACTTGGCACTACGTGTCGAGAAATATATCTCAGGCAGGTTTGGTTTTCTGACGAAGTTTTCCTTCACCAAAGCTAGTGATAATTATACAATACGCACGTGAATCCGAAAAATCTGAGGTGCATGCTTTGGAGTCACACCATCTAGGCTATCCCAACTTTCATTTGTAAGTCCTTATGAGTGGAAAAAAGCCCAAATCTGACATGATAACCAGGCGTACTTAGAGGCAGCGTATTGCTTAGTATCTCGGTTGTGAATATACAGTCGCCACATCCTTTTAAACTGGCAGTCGATCCTAAAATAATTGGGAAAATGCTTCCAGCAGTCGATTCAGTGAAAATATGTCCTTTTACCATTTTAAACTGCTCTACTTAAATTACAGCGTGTTCGTATTCACGTTCTGCGATGCAAAAACTGCAATGTAAATGCAAAAACATTCGATTTAACATAGCTAACTGCAACTGCGAAATTCTGAAACATACTTCGTAGCATGCAGTCTTTTTGTTGATTTGATGTATTGTTTTGTTTATTTCTTAAGGGGCCGGCGGAGCATGCGTTTTTCATACAAACGTAATACGAAAATAATTTGTAAATCAAACATATTCGTGTATTTATTTCGATTGGATTACAGAATATCTAGGTTCTCAGATACATTTTGAATGGACACTGATTTAAACAAGAGTTAAGAGGAATTTAAAATATCTATAGAAAACTTATTTTTTTTATAACTCTTGTTTAAATTAGTTTCCATTCAAAATATATATTTGGGAACCTATATATTCTGTAATCCAATCGAAATAAAGACATGAAATATGTTTGATTTACAAATTATTTTGGTATTACGTTTGTATGAAAGACGCATGCTCCGCCGGCCCCTTAAGTTTTCCTGATCATTTATTGACGACTGTTTTTTTTTTTCTCTAGCCCACACTAAAACTATTTTCTAAAAAAAATATCCCTTTACAAGACCCCAATCAGGTAGGTGGGTATTCTTTTCCATTGTTTTAGGTACAGGCAGCGAAACAAGGGTCAAATGTACCCACACCCCGTATATTACACACAAGTTTGAAATACAGTTTCCCTACAAAAAAGAAATCTTGCCTCGTGAAATATTCACTTCGTAAAAACGTAAGGGAACGAAAAGGCTCAGAAAGATTGTGGTGACTTGAACAAGCAAAGTATGTTGGAGTTGGAGCTATGTAGGTAAATATGTATAAGTTAGTTTTACTTTACATATTTATTATTCACTGCTTCTTTCCTTAGTGTTAGGTGAATTTCTGTTCTGTTAAGTGAAAGAGGGTTGTAACAAATCGAAGGTACCTCAATTGGGTTTTGAGTAATTTCTTATGTCAATTATTCGGGGTCTACATTTATTATTTTTCTGATTTCTAATGAAGAAAATGGATTTTGGGTCCGAATTTGACTGAACTTTTATGAACCTAAATACTAAATATGTAATTAGATTATTTAGCGCCCTCGTCTAGAGGGAATCGATTCTCTTCGGTTTGGAACTTAAGTTTTCTTTTTGTCTTGAAGTTGCTGTAGAATCAAAAGCGGCGACCACCAGAAAAGCGCCGAGACAATGAAGCTCGACGAAGTCCCTGAGAAAGAATTTAACTGTCTTGGATCCCACAACGAAATTAGTCAGGAAAGTATAGCGGAAGAACTAGGAAAAACTGTAATTTCCACTTCCCTTCATATAAGCGCTATACTACTGAGTATGAGGTCCTGTTTTCAATATCTAGGTCGCACCAGAATATTCTTGTATTTTCCTTGAGGAATTACTCAGTACTTAGCAGCCCGGAGCCAGACTTAGTGACCGGTTAATAGCTATAGTCGCCAAATATATACAGGGTGTAAACCACCTCATCACAAAACCGTTAACCAAGCATTCTGTACATCAAACTAAGTAACTTTGAGCAAAAAATATTGCTGTGAAACAACTTTTTTTTTGAGGTTTTAAATCATGTTTTGTGGTAGAACTCAATGTAACGCACTTAAAACATTGTGCTGATAGATGGATTGAATAGTAAGGGGGTCGTGAAGGTGTTAAAGGTTAAAACCTTACAAAAAAAAACTTGTATTAAAAAAATACTTGTCAAAAAGTTGTAACTTTGACCCCCCATATCTCCGTAACTAGAAGGTTCCCAGGTATGGTGTAGAACAAAAAAAATATCGCAATGATGGGGAGAACAAGTGCCTTTCGGCTTCGTGAAGAGGTGTTTTACACCCTTTATCTACCAGAATAGATCTTCAGATTTCAGAGAAAACTAGCCGAAAAACTTCCTACCAAGAAAAGATCCTTCACAAAAATGAAACACTCGTCCATATGTCGCCCACATCACAACAAATAAGTAAGAGCGTCACGACTATATCCTTGTTCGTTAATTAATACGGTCATAATCCTCGCGTCCCCGCGGGACCGTTACACCAAGAAGGTTCAACAGCTACCGGGTAATAATTATCAATGTACCCTCGGGGTACCTACCCTTGCTGACTACCCTTCCGAGGGTAGGTATGAACGTTGGGCAGTTGGGTTGTGTCCTTTTTGGAGATAGAAAAGTAACTGTCATTGATGTGGCAGGGGTTTTTCTGTTATTTCTGAGATGAGCTGCTGTTTTAGGAAATACCTCACACTTGACAATAACTTCGATGCAATTGAACTTCAATAGCTATTCGTTACTAAAATAGACCTTTTCGTTTTGTGACAGGCAAGAGACATTCAACTCTAAGGTGATAAAACAATTAGGTACGAAACTTTAAGGTGATAAAACAATTAGGTATACGAAGTTGTTTAAAGGTCTATATTTTTTTCTATGACATGCTGGCGACTGTGCTTAGTATGTACAATAGTGGGTTTGGAACCATGGTAGCTTACCTCAACCACAGCTATTCAAATAATAGACCACTAATCAGCTTCAATGCTACACTCTACCTCTCTGAGGTTTACCTGAAGTGTGATTGAATAGGGGGCGTTTTTTGATCATAATCACGTGTTTGTTAATATGGTCAAAAAACGCCCTGTATTAAATGGGACCTAAGTGGCCCTATCGCATAACCAACGCCATGTGGGTGTACTCTTAAGAAGATACACTCGGTCTAACCTTTTAAGGATGACAGACGTGATGGTAAAAAAAAAGTTAAAAAAAGTTTGCGTTTCGAAACTCAAAAAACGCAATTTAGGATTTTGTAAAAAAATGCAAAATAATAGACCATACACACCCTCCTGCGTCCATAATCCTTTCGGTAACCCTTCCTTGCACGCGTTGGTACTAAAAAGGTATTCTATTTGCATTTTACAACTTAGCCGGACTCCATAGAGTTTGCGATTTAATTTGGTGCGAATAAAGGTGCGCCATTATATTGGGCATTTTGTACATTACACCGGGTATTCTACGCATTATCACGTGTTTGTGGGGGCCTCTTATTCTAACTGCAATTAGTATTGTGTAGTAGGTACGGCTTTTACCGGTTGTTTTGGTGTTAACGTTAACTTTTTGAAGGTTTGGTCTTGATGTTGTAACGAGGGATTTTCTTTTTCAACTCTTTCCTAGTCACTGGATAGATTGCGCTGATCTCGGTATGTTACTGCAGGGAACAGAACGTCACATCATTTCACATGGACCTAATGGTTATATTCGGAAGCTTATGCAAACGAAAATGTCAGTTAAGTATGTGACGTGTGTTTTTTCAAGCGTTTTGGCTATGGCACCTAGTAACGTATTCAGTTCAACGCCATCTACTGAGTTCTTGGAAACAATTTTTTTATTCTCATTAAAAAAAGGCGACCCCGCGACTAGGTCCCTTTGGTGTAAGTATTTTACTCTTTGTCTAGGCACTAACTTACTTTTTCCTTTCATCAACTGACCACAAGTTTGCTGTTCAGGCTCTGCTTCTCAAGCCAAAATGTGTCGATATTTTAAACTAAAGTTGCTTGAAATGTAGTTGTGATAAGTAAATCTGTTTATGATTAAAATATAGTGTTCCAGTTACTTCCGAACGTTAACATCTCCACGATATTTCTTTTCAGCTATGATAGATGGCAAAATGGTTGGCAATCTAAGGCGTATTTTAATATACTCTTCACATAATTCACGTAAAAAATGGCTACCAAAATAGAGGAGGCGTAGTCTATTCCGTGCAAAAAATATTTTCACTATGGAAGGGAAAATAGTGGGTAGATAATAATACTTATTCTTAGTAAAGAAAACTGCCAGCGATATCTTCAAAATAACATATTACAACAATTTTCCACAACATCATAATATTATTTAAGGGAAATAAATAAATAACATTTTTGCGACCGCCCCGCGCTGAGGTGAAATTTCATTACTTATCCGTTTTAAGAGAGGGTAAGCATGGTGACCCAAATTTTATCTTTTTCAAAATAAACATGTCTTCCCTCGTCATAAATTACTTTCCCGCCACTTTCCGATAGCAAGAATTTCCCTAATTTTCTCCGAAGTATGCCTATTACTAAACTGGTTTTGGTAGTAGGTACTTACCTAAATAAACAGGCTGTGAGAAATAAATAAAAATAAGTAACTGTTAGTTAATTTGTTAAAATTATTTAATCAAGTATTGTAATTAAAACGTCGTGGCAAAACTGCTAATTATGGTATTTTCTGATGTTCGATGCTTCCAGCTGTTTTTTCATGTCTTTAAACCAAGATGTTACTCGTATGTACCCAAGCAAGGGATCTGGGATCTGATCAATTGTACTTTTGCGTGAAAGGACAATTGCGCGACTGGACATTTGCGCGAATACACTTTTTCGCGACTTTTTCATCACGGGTGTCGTTTTCGTGGTTTTTGGGGTGATAACGAAAATTAGGTCAAAATGAAATCCAAGATGACGCTGAGGATTTTTTTGGTTTTTCCATCATGGGTGTCAGTTTCATAGTTTTCGGGGTAGCTAATAGCGAAAATGTCCTGACGCGCAAGTGTCCTGATATCCCAAGCAAGTATGTATACATTTCGTTATCAAGACTACAAATATACTAACTAAAGGGTTTTTGCTACTGGAGACCCATTAGAAGTGAAATGTCATTCTAGAGGTCCATTTATAGCTGTTAAGGGTCTCATTCCCTAACACATACTAGAATATGTAATCCGACCAAAACTACCTATCTACATGCCCATCTAAGTAACAGCTACTTGAAATGTGATCATGATTTTAGTACTAGCCAACTATTTCTGCAGTAAATTAAATATGATCCTCCGAAAACTAAATTATAATGTATTTTGAGCCTTATGTACAAGGTCGTAGGGTGTCACGCGCAAATCGCAAATCCTACTTGAATATCTCAAGTTGTAACTATTTTATTGGCGAGTACATGCTATAAGCTTTGAGCGGTTTTTGAAGCGATAACTTTAAAAAAGAACAGTTTTAGTGGTTCATGAATCCAATTGTGGGGTTTCCAATTCACTTATTTTTCTTTTTAATACTGCCTCGTTGGTCTAATGGTGGCAATCGCGAATTTTGTGCTGGGTTTGATTCCCAGGTCGGGCAAAGTGTTAATGGGTTTTTCATTCAGGAGGTTCCCAGTAGCAGCTACGGAGTTTGGATTGTTGCCTGGCAGATGGCAATAAGCTCACACCTTAATAAATGGGACTTGAACATAACTAGCGGTATATCAAGTTATTTTTTAGTCAGCTTTTACTATATCAATAACTAGCCGATGCCCGCGGCTTCGCCCGCGTAAAATTATATACAATAATATTCCTCTTGAATCACTCTATCTATTGAAAAAGCCCGCATCAAAATCCGTTGCATAGTTTTAAAGATCTAAGCATACATAGGGACAGACAGACGCCGCGGGAGACTTTGTTTTATACTCTGTAGTGATGGAATCATATCAGTTTTCACTAAGGTCTGACTTATAGAGACAACCATTAACTTCGTCTTCTTCGTGTCACCGTATTTTTACTAACAACATATTTTTGGCACAAAACTTCGTTACTGCATGCCTTCGGTCTATATAACTGTATGTTTTGGATCTGGGAGGGCAGGATATGAGGAGGAACATAGTTTTCATTAACCGCTCCAAACATGCAGCCACAGTGACCTCTGCGCTGCCACCGACGCGCGGCGATCCCGTTGACGTGGCGAAGTTCTGGGCCATAAAAATATAAAATACTGTTCTGCCAGCAAAATGGTAAAGAAGTCTTCTTCTTTTTATCGTGTGGTTAGTGCCTAACCTGGAGTTAATAAAAAAAAAATAAACGAACATCATTTATTTCAGGTCCGAGACCCATATAGAGCAAAAAAAAAATGTTCTTTATATGCCGTCAAAAAATAGCTCTCAGGCATGCTGGTTTCCTCACGATGTTTCGGTTACGGTGTTCCTCTACCGAAGCAAGTGATAATTATACAATATGCAAACATATGAATCCAAAAAATCAGAGGTGTGTGTCTTGGGTCCGAACTCGAGATCCAGGACTTGGGAATCCGACGCTCACACCATTAGGTTATCATTGCTATATGAAGAAGAAGTAACCGCTTCGCTCATACTATCATCTCTTTCCTTAGTCTGCCCGCTAAGGGTCAAACCGTACACGTCATTAAGTTGGTCACCCGAAGCGGGAGCCGCATGAATGCGGTATCAAACTGTTTTATTGCCCGCCATGATTTAATGAAATCTTTAATATCGGAGATAAGGCGCCCCGGAATGTCGCTCGTAAATTGCCCAGGGCAATATTCTTCGCTCCTAATGCGCAGAAATAATAAGCCGACTTTTCTTTATGTATTCGTCGAGTATTTATGCTTATTGTTAACGTTTTAATTTACTTGGTTTGTGAGGGTTTTATGGTGATTTTTGCGCATAGAATCAGCAAGGCAATGAGGGCTAGGCGGGAAGAACGCAGTTTTATGTCAGGGAAGTTCTATTTCACCCTCTGGGGCTAGCATGCTATGCTTGTTTTTCATTAGGACGTTATAAGGAAAATTCGACTACATAAAACATAGAAAAACTTTCTTCAGAACCATAAGCTTTCTTTAAATTGGTTTTTACAAAAATAAAAGATGATCCCTGGGACAGTTTCTCCGTATCTCATAAGGATTTGGATTTCCATTATTGTCCCAGTGAAAAAGGTTGCAGCAAGATGGCACAAGAGACCAGTTTGAATATCATGTAAAAATAAACATATAAAACTTCAAGAAATTAAGATTTTCAGAAGTCTTCCCGCACTTTTTTACTTCACAAAATCCTTGAATGAGACTAGCAAAAGAAACTTGTCCTCCTGAAAATATATATCCTTTACGAATCCAAGTGCTCCTTGAACCGTGAACCGTGCCGGGCTATTTTAACCTGCAGCCCTAAAAATAAAACGATGCCTGACAGCAAACGTAAGGAGTATCCGACGAGACAGGGCTGGAGGGCTTACAGCTGGTGAGTCTCACAGAAAACATTTTCATAGATAGTAGAAAGTCTTGGTGGTACAATTATCAAATTTTATGTAGACTACAGAAATGTGATTTGTTACTAATTAATTGCATTAAAATTAGTAACAAATCACATTTCTGTAGTTTTTAATAGGTACACGCTGTCATAATCAGAGTTAGTAGCCATCACTATCTTCGTGCCATTGTCCCATATTAGGTACTTGGGGTCGACGCAACACGGTTTTTTCTTCCATTCTCCCCTGTCACGCAATCATTTACACCTTTTCCTTTCATATCCATTCTCACACAATCCATCCATCGTTTCCTTACTCTTCCTCTCCCTCTACATCCATCAGCACCACTAATCACTTTTTTTAGTCCTCATCACAATCAGTGTTTAGTGGTACCCCTTTGCAATTTTCAATAGATATACTCGTATTGCCTTTTCAAATCATGTATGTAATTGTCGTAAATTAGGTTTATTGCTGAACACAAAACCGCTGCAATTTCAAGAAATAACAACCCACTTAGCGTGACCACCCCCTCCCCTCAACATCGCTGCAACATATGCATTTATATTACAAAAATAAAAACAAAAACAATTTGCCAACCACGTCACGTTCCTCAAAACGCATCGTATGACGGTTTAACTTAAGTAGACATGTATAAAACCTAAACGATTTCAACTATCTCGCGTATAGCCACTTTGGGCACGTAATGGCTGCCGAAATCCGATCCCGTCGGGGGGCGATTGTAACACACGTGACATTGGCGCGAACTACCACCGAGATACGATACATGCTAGGGTTGCCGAACTTTGTAGAAAGTTAGCATCTCCTACATAGAGTCGATTCTTCTAACATTACGGTACGGCTAGAACTAGGCTATGTTACAGTATTTTACGATGCCACATACAAAAGTAACAAACGAACGAGGTGACCCCACAGAGAACCAGAGTTGTCGATATAGCTAACAGAATAAGTCAGCTAAACTGGCAATGGGTCTGTCATATCGTGTTCAAGAACACGTCGCAAATCGGCAAATGTAAGGTAGGATGCCCTCAGGTTCGGTGGAGTATTGATCTTCGCCAGATGGCTGGCAGAAACTGGATGAGCGTTGCTGAGAGTAAAGTGGCATGCAATTGAGGAGGCCTACGTCCAGCAGTGGACAGCTGTGGGCTGTTGGTGACACGATTAGCATCGCTTCATAACTCACGTCACGCATCCTGTGGCGAAATCATGCACTGTAAAAGCAAAGATATCGCATTTATAAACCTGACACCAACCAAGTACCACTCCAAGACTCAACACTTGTCTGGTTGGGGGATAGTTTCCTTTTATAGGAACTATAAGATACTTATCGGTGTGTTTCTTACGCCCATATAATCACAACAAAATCATTAGCAGTGGTTTTGGACACCTCCCTCCAACTGTAGGTTGGCAGTCACAATTTAGCTCATTGGAGCAGAATCGGACTAAGTTCTGGATGTCACATGTATTCGAATTTTCCAAACCGTTGAAGGGCATCATGTTCAAAAGCATTGGGGATGAAACGAATTGAAATTATAGTATAGCATGCACCTGGGCTGAAACCTACGAAGTAAGTCAGACCTGTTACCACTGTTCGGCCATTGCACCCTACGTAATACACGGCCGATGTTCTAATATCACAACTGTCAAAGTTTGTGAAGTTAGTTGGGAGGCAGTGGGTATTAGGTAATTGATGTCCCGTACTCTAAACTTATTGGGTGCGCATGATTAATGGACTGAGGTCTCTTAGCTTATAATATTGCTTGCTTGAGGAGTGAGGCATCGGTCATCTTTTTTACTTACTGATCGTACATATAAATGCCAGAAAATGTTTGATATTGAACCTGAATGTGTGACTGCATTTCACTCGCAAAAAACTATAAAACCGATATAACCTAACGTCAAGCCATTATTTCTCTTGGAGTTAGGCAGTGGTGTAATGGGTTTCTTTCACCATCAGGAATGTCTTGGTAGCAGATAACAGAGTCTTGACTAGTGCCAGTTTGATGGTAATAAACTCCCTCCTTTTTACATGGGACTTTTAACTGACGACATCTGGGTGCAGTATAGACCTCTACCTAAAAAACTTGAATACTGTTTGTATTTAAAAGACAAATAAACGATTTACCTTACCACCCACTAATAACTATAGGCCCGTATCCGTGTTGCCGGTTTTCAGCAAGGTGTTTGAAAAGATAATGCTCAATCAAATGCTTAACCATTTTAACATCAATAAAATATTACACGAGCAGCAGTATGGTTTCACCAAAGGTCGTTGTACAACTGACGCCGGTGTCACTTTATTAAAACACATATTTACTGCGTGGGAAGAGGCACAAGATGCCATAGGAATCTTCTGTGACCTTTCGAAGGCATTTGATTGCGTAAATCACGAAACCCTGATCTTGAAACTTGAGCATTACGGTTTAGGTAAACTTGCGCTCAGTTTAATAAAATCGTATTTGAGTGATAGACAGCAGCAGGTACAAATAAATGGCGTGAATTCAATGGGTTTAAAAGTAAAAATGGGTGTACCACAAGGTTCCATATTGGGTCCCTTCCTCTTTTTAGTTTATATAAATGACCTACCCCATTTATTTAACAACCACCCGCAAATGGTGTTGTTTGCTGATGATACTTCTTTAATATTTAGGATAAACAGACGTGCCACTAATCTTGACGACGTAAATAACGCCTTACTGCAGGTCCATGATTGGTTTACCGCAAACAATTTAGTTCTAAATGGGAAAAAAACTAAGTGCATTAAATTTGCTCTACCAAATGTCAAAAGTAGTGATTGTGACATAGTATTGAATCAAGAGAAACTAGAATTTGTCGATAAAACGGTTTTCTTGGGAATCGCGCTCGATTCAAGGCTACAATGGGGCCCTCATTTAACATCTCTTGCAGGACGGCTGAGCTCAGCAGCATATGCTGTTAGAAAAATCCGTCAATTTACTGATGTCGATACCGCGAGGCTAGTCTATTATAGTTATTTTCACAGTATTATGTCATACGGTATTTTACTATGGGGACGGGCTGCAGACATCGAGTCTATATTTATTCTGCAAAAAAGAGCCGTCAGAGCCATATATGACTTACGTCGACGTGATTCTCTAAGAGAGCTGTTCAAGAAAATTAATATCATGACAGTACCTTGTCAATATATCTATGAAAACATCATGTACGTTAGGAAAAACCTGCATTTATTCAGTAAAAGAGGTGACAGACATCACTATAGTACTAGAAATAGGGATCAACTAGTTCAGCCAGGTTTCAGGCTTGCTAAAGTAGATTCAACTTTCATGGGGTACTGTTTAAAATGTTACAATAAAATCCCTCCCCACATTCTTCAACTGAATGAGACAAAGTTTAAATCTTGTATAAAACGCACACTATGTAGGCAAGCATATTATAAGTTGGGGGATTACATTGATGATAAAAATGCTTGGCTCAATGCTGGTCCTGCTCCACAACCATAGGGGCAAACCAATTGATTCCCAGTTTAGTTATTGTGGAAGCTGCAGAAGATTGTAAAAAAGATCCTTGCATTGTATAGATTCCATATATTAGTATTATATAACTTCATAGCGCATGTGTGAGTACTATGCACTGTAAAGCCACCATTTACATCTAGTTATTTTATTTTTTTTGACTTGAATAAGCCTTGGCGGCTGAGAGAACGTCATGCTCACTCAAATGTCTCGATGATGGTGGCGGGTGTGTCGGGTCATTTAGTTCCCTTCAATATGGTTGAGCTGAATGGTGCTGATACATGCGTCGTGTTCGTGAACGGGCGCTGTCAGTTGAGACTGGTCATCTCTTAGCTGCCACGGTTAATTTTAATTACTTTATTTTTATGATGTTGATTTAATCTTTTCTCTGGACGCTCTTAATGTGCACGTCTTTGTACATCGTTCTCACATATATGTTTAATCGCAACATGAATGATGTAACCAAGATTTTGTAACAATATTTTGATTTAAAAGAGTGTCCATGGAGTTTCTTGCCCGTTCTTCTCCATAGAGATCTACGCTAGGGAATGGGCAACTACAGTACTTTCTCAAGTTATTATGCCTTGTGTCTGTGACTGTAGCTTTGATTTTTCTTTGTATTTTTGACATTCAAAAGTGCCGTAATGGTCTAATTGAAATAAATGCTTTGAGTTTGAGTTTGAGTTTGAAATAAGTCTTGATCATAGTTCGAATTACTTACCTATAACACACACATTCAATCGCAGATACTACTCACAATACACACAAACACAATACACTCGCAGTCTCACCAAACGCGACACAACTCAATGCCTCAGATAAAAACGACAGCCCTACGGCCCAGCATGTCGCAGTCATTTATAGAAATCCATTTATTACGTAAACGACCTAACTCGGTTGAGCGCACGCGTTCAAGATTTAGAGCTTGTTTCACTGTTCCCTATTTGGGACTCCGGGAGGACGGGAGGAGATGAGTGAAATCCTAAAAACGCGTTCTATTCTTGATACCAGTTCTTGAATAAAATATCCCGTATCGGAGTTATTGCTAAAATGCTTCGAGTCGTCATTGGAGACGATAAAGTCCTTTTGTTTCCGATCGATTTACTGTTGGGTAGGTTATATTTAGGCTTTTCTTTGTTGGAAATCGGAAAACATTTAGAGCAAAGGTCACAATTCTTACCGAAAACCAGCTTTAGGTCGTAAAGCATATTAAATGCCAGCTGAAATATGTTCGCTAAGAGCACAAGTTAAATGGCAGCACTATTTAGACTTATTTTTATAGAGCTTGTATGCTATGAGTTTTTAGACTGACATGGTCACTAACACAAACATTAGAATTAAAAACGGGATATTTACCATGTTTATTGTTTGTTTTGAGTTCATCCGTGACCATGGCGCTTGTAACAGTGCCGAAATATCGGGAACTCAAAACAAACAATAAACATGGTAAATATCCCGTTTTTAATTCTAAAGCTTGTATGCTATTCCTAACTTTAATAGGAATCAAGGTGACTTCTTTTTATTTCAATAAAATTGCGGAGATATCAAATTGATCTATATTCTTGAAAAATGCGTAAAGAGTACATGGAAGTTAAAACTAATCGTATAGGTACATGGAGTATTTGGTATTGGTTACAAATAAAGCAACGCGATTGGCTCATCATGACGTGATAAGCGGTCATCACTAGTTGATGAAGACGAAGTGGCGAAACGTTCATAAGCTTTGAACAGGGCTTTCCACATTATTTTTTCCTTGCATATTACGAAGACATCGTTAGCTTTATATGCTAAACTAAGCTCAAGTTAACTCACGTCAGTTACATAAAATATCCCAAACAGACACTTACCATTCCCAGACAAACCTCAACACTATTCTCCATTGCACATTTAGTCGTATTTGTTAGTGTCCCGGCGACAGTCGCGAGATACGAGCGCTGCGCCCCGGCTCCGTTCACATTACCACGTTTATCCTGACCTAAGTGCATTATGTGGTTGAGGAAATCTCCTGCGAAGCACTTGTCTATGGAGCCCGGCGGGTTGATTCTGATGGTTGTAAATGTCGATTCTGTTGCGATTGTTTTGGTAGAATTGTTTGAATCGTCTTCAGTTGGCGGTGGATCTTGTTTTTGGTTTGAAGAAAGGACAACAGCGTTTGGTGTTGTCTGAACGTCAGAGCAGATATTAGTGAAATAAGTACCACACTTTTTAGAGTAGTTTACTTGTATTGACCTGGCATTTTGAATTATTAAAAAGATCGACCAGAATTTGGGATAAGGGCATTAGAATAATGATGAAATAGTTTTTGCGATTCTTAATGATGGAGGTCTGTTTTGATGTTGACAGTTTGGCATATTCTACGATCATACACTGTTCACCATCGTCTTCCTGCTGTTCTGCCATTCTACTTGGGGTCGCCGCTGCCATTCTCCCTTTTTCTGACGTCACGACATTTACTCCTGTCTCTTTAACATCATTTCTCTAACAATTCTTCTTATCTTTACGATCGCACAGTATTGTCACATAAAATCATCATCTGCCTAGCCTTCTTAAAGTCAAAGTCAAAGTCAAAGTCAAAGTAATTTATTTGTTAAACATAGGTAAAGGTACATGGTATAAAAAAATAAAAAAATTTGTATCACTATGTTTTGCCTTGCAAGGCGTACAAATTAGGCATAAAATACAAGCTAAATAAGTCTATTTCAAACAAGTAAAGTCATAATATAAGATAGAATAATAAGTGGATCGGACATTTTTATTTTATGCTTCTAAGCATAGGAGGCTTCTGGAGGCTTCTTCCAGTCTAACCGGATGTACCTTTACATGGAGCGACTGCCCATCTGACCTCCACAGCCCAGTTAGTACTGGGTAATACGAAACCCCTTACTATTTATTATCACATAATATGCCAATTTATAATACCAACCTTTTAATCCTAATATTACGAGTACTTATTTCTATAGTGGTTGTGCATTTCAAATAGTCCAATCATTTAAACTACCCTTCAATCCTGCATCGATAGGTTCCATAATAGGTCCTCAAGATCGATTCGTACCACACACTCAATGCGGTTCTATTTACATAATAAAACAAGGAAGGAAGGGGATACAAAAAACTCCCGCGAACAGAAACTTAAGTGCAACTACTGAATGCTACTCAAGATCCTGACAATTCAATAAGAGATTTGGGAAAAGCCTTTAAAAGTTTCGCTTTAGAGCCTGTGGAATCCTTTTATCTAAGTACCTGGGAATTATTTGAAGTTTTTGTTGCTTTCTCAGATATTAGTGTACTGAGTGCAAGGCTTTTGGAAAGATTGCGTTTTGTGGGTGTATAAAAGTATAGACAGTGAAGAAAATAAAAAATCAATATCTACCAATGGAATGCTATCAATGGAAAAGTACTTGCGAGTTGTTACACATACAAGTAGAATAATTTATGTGGGAGCTACATCTGCCAACAAACTGCTTTACAGTTTGGCAGAAGTAACATTTTTTTGTAATATGAGTTATCAACGAATAAACGCTTTTTCATATTTTTTTTTAAATTATTCGTCAGCTTTGTCTTTTCCAATTATGTTAGGATCTGCGTCCAGTCTTACCGTATGTAGCTGGATCATCATCATCATCATTTCAGCCGAGAGACGTCCACAGCTGGACATAGGCCTCCCCCAAGTGTCGCCACATTGACCAGTCCCGTGCGACTCGCATCAACGGATTTCCGCAACCTTCACTAGGTCATCGGTCCACCTAGTGGGAGGTCTTCTAACGCATCGTCTTTCGGTTCGCGGTCGCCACTCTAGCTGGATAAATACTGCTATTTTACGTAGGAGTTTTATCTGACCGCAAAAACCCCGTTACTGATAACTATCCGACGAAATACTGCAATGGGTGGTTAGTATTATACAGTATTTCTTCAATACCCTTTACGTCATTCCATGACGGAGATATTAAATAAAACCGAACAAAGAAGAACAAAACTAGAAAGCACCAAAATGAAAATTATCGATTCCATTATTCATTTAAAACAACAAAAGCCCTGATAAATTTACTAAAACACAATAAGGAAACATCTACAGAAAGGATAAACGTTTGCCTATATGTATTCTATAGAGCTCAATATGGTCCACCCTTTTATACCCATTTAACACAAATCCTTTTAAAAATCTCTCTCGAACAAGCTGTGTCGCGTCGGAGAGGGCATTTGATTTAGATAACGGGCCCTCTAAGGCCCTCTCATAGTAAAGATCGAACCCTCTGAGGGAACTTGCAGACTGCACGCTGCAATATAAGATTGAAATGTTTTACAAAGAGTTTCATTTGAATACGGTCAATGTGGAGATCAAATCTTTGACCTTGTGGCCAAACAATAAGTATTGTGGTTGCAAGTTGAATTTTACTTCTTAGAGCGAAAGCTAATGAAACTGAACGTGATCAGCATTTAAGAGCTGTGAGTGTAAATATTCTATAGCAATTAGGTATGTCCTAAATGCAGCGAAGGAGATATTAAACATCTTCAAGCTACACTATTTCAATTAATTTGTATATCTGTGTATTTTTTTTTTGTGTGCAATGAAGAATAAGTAAGAGTTTATAAAACCTTTTGAACACAATAGGTATTACACTCGGAAACGTTTAAACTAAAATTAAACTCGTCGTTTTCAAACAAGCAGTTGAGTTGTTAAAATTTTAGCTAACTTCGAAAACGATTTCGTGACAATTCGGTTTCTACTATAATAGAAAACCGGATATGTTCCATTCCATACCTCAGGTTTTAGGAGGAAGCCTGCCGGGGTTGCGGGACTGTTCGAAAGAGATACCGCGGCCCCGGAAAGTAAAGGGCGAGGAAGGAACATGGATTGGTTTTAGTCAGTAAGAGTCTGACACTCCCTCCCGCTCCGCCCAGAGTGGGAGAAGTCATTTGATGATTTCCCATCCTAAAAAAAAAAAAAAAAGGTTTTGGGAGGAAATGATCATCATGATTACTTGACCCTTATCCTAATTTATTCGGTGTCGATGCAGCGTGTCTTCTTCAATGATTCTCTATTCTCGTTCAAGGACGAAATATCACGATTTATAAACTTAATATATCACTTACAGTATATCTTTCGTGGTTAAATGAAATTTTAAGTTTAGTTATAAACCACGAAAGTTTACAACACGACGATTTATATCCGTATCATAAGTTCTACGATCCATCAACCTATCAGTTGAGCAAGCTGTACTAGGCAGACTAACAAGCGCAGATAGTAAGAGATATGATAAAAGCCTTGTTTATGATACAATGCTAACAGCCGCTCAATCGGTGGACCCTACTCCGAACAGTTTAATGTGGATCAGAAACTATATCTGTGTTAGGTTAAGGAAACTATGGAGACTCCTGCTAGTTAAGGTTGTTTTACCAATCAGTACATATTATAAAACAAAGTCCTCCGCCGCGTCTGTCTGTTCGCGATAAACTCAAAAACTACTGCACCGATTTTCATGCTGTTTTCACCAATGTTTAGAGTGGCTCTCGAGTAAGGTTTTAGTATATAATTTTTACGCGGGCAAAGCCGCGGGCATCAGCTAGTTTAAGTTGATATTATCGAATAATAATATGTAGGTATTGACAGTTGAATGTGCTATTGGTAACGGTGCAGATCGAAAAGTGACTGTAATACATAGTTACTCGTATTGTGAAAAATTGAAGCTTAATATAGACATAGGTATTATAGACGGCCATTTGTTTAGTTAATGCAGTCGATAACTCAGATACGAGTATCGTGTGCTCATCGTACTGTCATATTTACATGCGTTGAATTGTATTGAATATTAGTTTAGCAGTTTTGAATACTGCTTTATCAAAAACAGTATTGCAACTGAGTTCCGCATCACCTTAAAATATTCAAAACCCCCAAAAAACCTTTCTTTTCTTTCCATCCCAAAAAGGTCGAATTTAAAAAGGGAGGAACGTCACTCAGTATTAGATACAGTGGTCGGCGCGAATTCCGTCATTCGGCGGCGGCGCGGTCCGAAGCGACGGGCTTCTGAATAAATACATGGGGCTCCATTAAAACGTCAGTCAGACTGAGTGGCTCTCTTGTGGACCCGCTTTGTTGACGCACACATGTGTAGCTGCTTTGGGATTGTATTTTAAAGTTCAAGACAGTTTTCCGTAGACACACACTTTAGTTTAGTTTAGTTTACTTTTTTACTACAGTTATTTTGGAATGGTTGTTTATCGAGAAACTATAACAGATGAAGGCATTGTCATCCGGTGGATGCGAGTCGCACCAGGACCCGTCAATGTGGCGACCCTTGGGGGAGGCCTATGTCCAGCAGTGGACGTCATTCGGCTGAAATGATGATGATGAAGGCATTGGTGCAAATGTTAAATAGTGTGACATGTATTGCTCACGCAAAAAATATCTAGTAGTACCTGTATTAGTATAGTAGTATTATACCTGTAATATTTCAGGTTTCTATGCTTTTCTAGCCATAAAACAGTTGTTGAATCCATCCTTGATAAAAAAAAAATTTAAATAGGTTCAGAATCGGAGGAATTCCTCTGAATTATTATTTTCACCAATTTTACGTTGCTATCAACTAGAGAAAATATAAAAAACTAACCAGACGCCACTGTAATTAGTTACGGCTAATAAAGGTAAAACTTTTAGCAAAAGTGCTTAATTTTCCAGGTAGAAAATTTATTCAAAGTTCCTCTAAAGCACTCTTTTCAAAGAACATGAAAAACCTTCAGCTTTTCGATATATTTTAATTATCGATAAGACGGATAGCCGTAAAGTTTTCTCTATGAAACTGCTAAGCAGGCTTCGAGCCAAAGTAGGTACTAGGCCGAGATCTGCAGAAGTTTCTTTGCTCGTGCTTAAATCAAAGGATTTAGACAAAGGTTTTGTTGTTAGTCTTGCCCTTGAAAATGTTCAATTTTCAGATAGGAATTACAATGTTAACGTGCTTAGTATAACGTTTGTAGATCTCCGTTTTACTCATTCTGTACTGAATTTTTGTGCATCTCAAATTCACATAGGCAATACAACAGTGTAGGAACACTATTTTATTAAAATTAATGCAACACTTCTTTTACATAAAACACCATTTTGAATATTATGATATTCTAGGCGTTTCACGAAAAAGCTATATGGGAACGTAAAGCATTTAGAGGAACCTTTTACAACTTTTTCTACTAACATCACGCAAAAGACTGTAAAGTTTGACTCAGAATCTTATTAAATATTCAGACGGTGCTTCCTTTAATATTATTTATTAAAAACTTATTACAATTTTTACGATGCAGTTTACGGAAGGACTAGATTTAATCAAGCTAAGTTGTAAAGACTAGCTCCGTTCAGGTTGATTTAAAACTTTTTTTTTAATTTAAAGTTTCTGGCGAAAACATCAGAGGACGTTGGAAGAGCTGCGTCAAACGAGATGTAACACATTTAGCACAGCATGATTAAAGGCATATTTGATTAAGGAAAATGTACATGTCTTTAAATGGGCTTATGAAATTATTCCCGGGAAAAGGCTAAGATGATTTGGCAACATTTCAATAAATTCCCTTTTAACGCACTTTGATTAGTTTCGATTTGTAAAATTTAGTACTTAATCCACTGCTTTAAAAACAAAACACTGCTGATGTGATTCGACCTGAGTTCGATTTCAAAGTTAGCCAACGCGTTGTTGGGTCTTTTATCAAGAATTTCTCGTAGAGTCTGCATTTGTACCCAGATAATGGCAATAGGCTCATCGTCCATTACATCGGACTTAAACATACATAGTTGGCGAATTTTGGATGAAGGCAGGCATGATGTTATATCAGCACAATGGCGGCTGAATTTAATCATCTACATAATTAACATATCTGTATTCTAAACAAAAGCGTATAGTAACTATGTATAATAGTATTTTGTATTAATATTGCATTGAGTGAATGGGTGCGAGATAATTAACGATAAGCCTGGTAATTGGGCAAAGGGCCAAATGACGAGTTTTTCACTATTGAATCAATGAGTCTGAACTGTAATGGATTTAATTTTGTAATTTGAATAGCTGAAACTTCAAGCTTTCATCGGTATTTAAAAAAAAAACAGTCTTTGGGGACTGTCGATAAAAGTGAAAAGTAAGTTATCTATATCTGCTACGGGTTGTGCCTCGCGCACGCTTAGGTGGTGTGCTACGCCGTAGCGCATCGTCTACGAGTGCTACGAAACGTTAGGTGACGGTCACGCGAGTTCCATGATTTTTGTTCACCCAAAAAGTGCTCAACGCCCCTAAAGATATTTTCGCTTAAAAATTTGTTGTTTTCTACAGATGTGCAATACCTATACGGTCGAAATGCACGGAACAGCTGTCGTTTGTGCGTCGGTGTCTCTTCGACTCTGTATACTTTGATAGCCTTCAAATCCCACATTGTAAACTACACATGAGTCTACGTAAGTGTCGACCCTTTATCAGCGCGCGTCCATACCTGTGTCTGTAAAAGCTTAACAGCGTTTAGCTAACCCGCTCGATTTTTCGCCACTGACGTGACACGTAACAGTCGGAGCGTCCACTAACAAATCTAATTTGCACGTCCATTGACACGTTCAGCTTTTTGATAGAGGATTTTGAAGTACCAGCCCACAGTCCAACCTCTCGTTCGCCTGTACACTTCGCGTTTTTCATGTACCTTGATGATCGACCAGAGAGAATTCCGCGAACTCTTTTACGAGGTTATTCGTTTCTTTTTTTATCAGTGAAGCTTGTAGTTCGTATTTCGTAGCGTTTATCAACTATTTTAACAATAATTCTGTTCGTTATTTTGTTATTTGAACTCGTTGTTTGTGTTGTCTGTTTTCTGAAAACAATGGCTTTCATTGTAAGCATTACAATGTTTTTTGATGAATTTTACAATTTTGTTTATGGAGAACTGAGAAGACATAATCACTAATAGTGCATTGATTTGTTATCTATTAAATATAGTAAAATCTTCCTCATCATCTGCCTTATAGCCTTTTCCCAACTGTGTTGGGGTCGGCTTCCAGTCTAACGGGATGCAGCTGAATACCAGTATTTTACATGGAGCGACTGCGTATCTGACCTCCACAACCCAGTTCCTACTGGGTAATACGATACCACTTTGGGCCACTGACTACCTGTTACGACTGTCTAAAGATGGACAAATGACAGCCGTGACCAACAGCTTAATGTGCTTACCGAGGCACGGTGGAAACTCGGTATGTAAGGGTGGTCTCCCATCCACAGACCAACCTAGGTTGGTCCGTACTTACAGCTTAACCTGAAGATGGACCCGAGCGGCTGTTATTATTTGCCACGAGCTCCGCTAGTAAAATTTTCCTATTTCTTTTTAATACAAAACTGCTTCTTTTTAAAATTCGAGATTCATTAAACCTATAAGGATAAGCTTCTGCAAAAAATACAACGAACAAAATTCGAATTATTTGTTTGATGTTTTTTTACATACGAGGATTGTGTGTTTACATTGTGATACAAGAACCCCAAAATATGTGTTTTCCAAACCTTTATAATTTTCACGAGACGGTCCGACCGAGTTTCGTCAACCCGCCAACTGCCACACACAATTTTGCACACACAGAATAGCTAACTAGCGGCTTCGGGACAATCCACACGGCCGACATGAAAAATTAATTACTTCGCCTTATCAATTCGGCGTTAGCTTTCATGGAAGGCTCGCTTTCAATATTCCTATATATGGTTGTAACCTGTTTATAAATTCACAAGCAGATATTCCAGTTCAGGTGGAACAGATATATCATTGGAAGGGTTGACATAAATTGGTGATGACTTAGGATGGAATATTCATGTCAACCTGAGAAGGTTCTCTGCCGAACATGGTTTATCTGTAAAGTATGAATTACTGATTTTTTGCTACAATCGCTTTAAAAAAATACAATACCAAGATAATTTTGGTACTCTAAAGATGTAAGTATCCAATTATGCATAGTACATTCTTATTTTGCCAGTTATGTTTAAAAATTCCAAGTATTGCCCTGTGTTACATGGAACTTCGGGACTCCCGGGTTGGGCACGAATCCAGATGCGGGGGCTGCCGCTAAGAACATTCCTGATGGAATATCCCCAAAAATACTTAATGCCCAACTCGGGAATCTAAGCCAGGACCTCATGATCAGTAGTCGGGCTTGTGTGTGATCACTCCACCAACGAGGCAGTCAATGAGAATCAGAATTGACCAAATGCATAATTGAATTACGAAGATGCGTCTTAGTTTATTGTTGGTCATTGGTCAGGGATAGTGGAGATTTCACTTTTATAACATGAAATACTCGTATATAATAACGCTTTTTTTTCACATAAGTATGCAAGCACTATATGTCTTACTATCAGGACGAGTCTTTATCGATTTCTCTTCAGAACGGTTCATCAGTCTGCTTTACCACGTTTTAATTATTTCTTTAACAGGGCCGAAATTATCAAGATAATTATTTTCTTCGAAATGTGTCATGTTAATTATAGGATAACTAGCTGACCCGCGCAACTTCGTCTGCGTAAGACGAACCAACAGATACTAAAATTAGCGCGTTCAACCAACCAAACAAACAAACTGCAGTTTTATAATATTAGTACAGATTCAAGTAAGTAACAATTTATTTTTTCTCGAATAGGTTTGCATTAATCGCCAAAATATTCTACTTTTGTTTTTCCAATTATAGGCTCTTCCTTCGACTGCCTTACGTTTCTATCCTTGGGCACTCGACGATTTCATACTCCAGCTAGGTCGAAAGTTCTCATCAAGTGGCATGGCATGAGCCGCGACACGTTAAAGCTGCTTCAAACTGTTGCGGACCTCTCGCATCTGCCTTCCTTTTCCAAAGTCAGACCTTTGATGTCTGACTTTGGAGAAGGTTTGTACTCCAAGCAGGTCGACACAACACGTAGATGTAGATGCTGTAAACTCTTTAAAACCTTTTGCAAATGCTTTCGTCTCCAAGCCTCCATCATGAGACCTTCGATGACAGTAATACTCCAGCTATTACTAAAGCTCTCATCAAGGTGCGTTAAGTGAGCCCAATGACGATATAGCTGCTATAAACTGTTGAGGATCTCTTGCAACTGCCTTCAGTCTCCATCAGCATCGATGACAGTCATACTCCAGCTAGGTTTAAAAGTTCTCATCAAGGTGTACGAAATGAACCTTAAACACGATAGAGCAGATTTGAAGTGTTGCGGACCTGTTGTGACTGCCTTTCGTCTCCATCGTTAGACCGTCGATGATACTAATACTCCAGCTAGGTCTCAAGTTTATATCAAGGTTCATGAAATGAGCCGACACACGATATAGCTGCTGTAAATTGTTTCGGACCACTTGTCACTTGTGATAATTATTTAAGTCTCCATCGCTAGACCTTCGATCACAGTTAAACTTCAGCCAGGTCTAAAGTTGTCAAAAAGGTTTATGAAATAAGCCCCAACACGATCTTCTTCTTTATCGTGTGGTTAGTGCCTAACCTGGTGTCAGAGTTTTTATGCCGCCCAAGGTCCTCAGTCTTTTCTTTACATGCCGTCGATCAAATATCTCTCAGGCATGCTGGTTTCCTCACGATGTTTCAGCATGCGATGATTATACAATACGCACATGAATCTGAAAAATCAGAAGTGCGTGACTTTGATTTGAACACGACTATTTTAAATATAAAATGGGACAAACTTTGCGATACACGCTTTTCAATAAAAAATAATCATGAAAATCGGACTTCTCTGGAAAAAGTTATGCGTCATCATCATCATCATCCATAGTCCGCCTTCACCCACTGCTGGGTACAGGCCTCTCTTTGTTTGTGCCAAGCTCCACGCTCGTGTGCCAGTCTCATCCAGAATATCCCCGTAATGGCAACAATATCGTCTGCTTATCTCACCTCTGGACGACCAAAACTTCTGTTTCGATTTCTAGAACGCCACATGGTCACAGCTTTACTCCACCTGACATCACCGCGTCCTGCTAGGTGACCTGCCCTACTCCATTTGAATTATCATCATTCATCATTATTTCAGCCGAAAGACGTCTAATGCTGGACATGTGTCGCCACATTGACCAGTCTCGTGCGACTCACATCCAGGGGATTCTTACAACTTTCATCACGTCATTTAAGTATTGCTCAGCCATAATATAGGTACCTATACATAAAGAACAACAGGCGTTGGATTGAAAACCTCTTCCAAAAAACCAAACTTGAGACATCTGAAACGGGCGAATGTCAGTATCATTCTTTCACGGTAAATCATAACACCGTGATTCAGAAAATGGAGTCAAATGAACAACGCCATTAGGTACTATAGAGCACGAAGTTAAACTGCTAGAACATATGCATGGAAAGCGGTCGAACAGATACTCTACCGGCTACGCAGATTTTTAAAGCAGGGTCATGTTGACTATTCTCTTCTTCTCTATCTTGTGATTTTTATTCATCATTTTGATTCAATAGATGTCACTGCATGTATCCTTAAATCATTATGATAAGTTCTCCTTAAAAACTTTAAAGTCATAATATATCTTATGATGGAGAGCACCGATTACCAAGAAATAAAAATGAAAACCTTAGAGAAGGTTATGCACAATATTAATTTGTGCATTGAATCGAACCACATTGGTTTTATAATTTACACATGATGCTATAACAAAAGGGCTACGTAGAGACACACAGACATACGAAAATTTATGAAATAGTAGAAAAAGGGTTCCGTGTGTGATCCTTTAACAGCTTAAGTGCCATATTTACAGATTTATTATTTGAAATAAGTGATTCCCAAACTGTCATTTAAGTGTTAAAAAAAGTATGTATTTGAACAATGATTTGGAAATCTTAAAGCTTAAAAAAAAACTAAATACTATGTTACAAAAAGTGTAAACCGTGTGGGTTTTGAACGTGCGAATCAAAGATACTATCGGAAATCTTATAGCATTAAACAAAATCAAAATGAAAAAATATTGCATGTCTTTACTGAGGCTTGAACTTGCTACTCATTGTTCGAAAGGCGGTAGACGTCACCGATGGGCTATTTGTTCTTATGACAATTGGTTAAAAATAGTTATTCTATTACAATGCATGTTATGACGGTTGTCAGTTGTCAAACAGTTGACAAATATAGACGAAATGCATATTGCTCACCCCCGTTAGTGTTTAGCGTGATAATATATAGCCTATGTCCTTCCCTAGGTTGAAATACATCTCCTTGCCAATTTTCATTGCGATCCGATCAGCCGTTTTGTCGTGAAAAGGTAGCAGACAGACAGACAAACAGAGTTACTTTCGCATTTATATTATGGTATGGATATGGATTATCACTTGGAACCTAGGTCTCACATGACAATCTGACTCTGTGCAGATAATTTGATAGCTATAGACACGACAGAGTCCAAGTCAATTCTGTGGGTTATTCACCAACTCGACACACGACGCGTGTGTCCAGTTGGTGAATAACCCAATTCTGTCACGACAAGAAAAGCTGTAATCAACATGGCCTTTGAATAGTGACTGCACGTTAATATCCTGTCACGCTGCCCGTTCGCATTCAACGCACGCGACAAGACACGTCGTATGCAATGACGTCACGTCGTAGCCAATGACGTGTGCGATGCATTGCGAGAACCTCATGTATATGCGTGCTTCAGTGGAAATTTTGTAGCTATGAAGCGTGATGAACTTAGAAGTTTGTGATCTTATTTATAGGTCATTGGTCCATTATTAGACCCCATGCCTCTTTTAATTTAGGTATATTTTTGTGACATACGGTAGGGGTTGTAGGAAGGGTGTTATGAGAAAATGGAAAAACTTAGCATGCGGCGTATTATGCTGTTTGTTTCGTGTTATATCATACGCTGTGTTAACCGATGTTACACTATAATGTCGCTCTTAACACGTGGAAACGGGCGTCGTTCCTTGTAAGTACATAATGTAAGCATGTGAAGCTTCAACCTATTGGTTGTATCTCAAAGTTTCTGTAACTGTAACTGCATGTCTTATATATTTGATATTGTAGAAGCCACATTGCCTAGGTCTTGAGACTTGTTTAGTTTCTTGCTTTTTCGGTTCAGACTATAGTGCTTAGAACCCTACAACTCTACCCTAATCTTCCTCATAAAAACTAATATTTATTTATAAAACAAAAACCCATTTAACAACCGCACTTCCCCGCCAGATAAAGCTAGGATCAAAAACAATACGGCAACAGTGACTGCAGTTCGCACGACTAATTGACCGTCGGACGGACGCCGACGGTCGACTGCGGACGGCTACGAACGCGGACGGACGGCGGCGCGTGCATTATTCACTCGTGCTCAATCGATACGCGCACTATTCGTACGGACTATAGCGGATAAAGGGTAGGATGTCACACGTTGCGTGCTTTTTCATGTTGCGAGTGAATGAGTGTTTTTAGTAGAGTAGTTGTTTTTTTTTGTCTAAACAAATACAGCGTTTTTAAGATAATTTTGCTTGGATTTAACATCAATGTCAAAATCACAAAGACGTATATTTTTGCTGCAGAAACGTTGCTGCTTTATGAGGTAAATAACGATTTAAAAAAATACAGTTTCTCGTATCCTTCTCAGCAAACTCTGTCATGATACCTTCGATCAATAATAGTACGATCGAAGCATGATACCCATATCTTGGGAATGCATAAAACGTATACAGTACGCGTAACTAGTCCACCATCTTTGAGAGTCCGCCATATTAGATTTAGAAAAACATCACCTTATGCATTGTCATCAAAACTAAATAGTTATGTATGCAAAATTTCAGCTCAATCGAAATCCGGAAAGTGAGTCAAAATGAAAAGATTTTTACAGGTGAAGCTAATAAAAGTGTGTTAAAAACCAATTGTACGCTTTTGAAAGCTCGTCTGCATGACAAGTTGACCTAAATCAACCATCCAGCGGTAAACATGGCAAACGTATGATATATACTGTTCAGGAAGTTATTCTGACTTCCAAAAATCGATTGTTACTCAATAAACCGTGGCGTGACATGTTACAAACTCAAATCACCAATGAGGAGTCCGAATATCACAGCACTAATGGTAGCCTTGTCAATGGTCGCTTATCCATCCATAGACCGACCTCAATATGGAACCATGAAGATCCTACGTACCTTGAAGATCCACACGGGTTCCAACCCTTATCTAGCTCTGGCATGCACAGCGGTCACTATTACATGAGCCCCAATTTCAGACTACACCACCCAAATAACAGGATCAAATGCGTGCTGTAGGTACAAATAACACGAAATCCGTTTTGCCTATATAAAGGTGCATTAACACGGAAGCTGCGCTAAGTGTTGTTAATTGACATTCGGATAACTGTCGCGGTGTTCGGTGTGGCCTTATTCTGGTTATCGTGATGGTAGTGTAAACGGGGGATTAATAGTTTCAGGTTTTTTTGTGGCGTAACTAACTGCCTCGTTTGATTAGTGGTTGCAAATGCTACTGATGTTGATTCTGACTTCGATTCAAACTCAAACTCAATGCATTTATTTCAATTAGACCATTACGGCACTTTTTAATGTCAAAAATACAAAGGAAAATCAAAGCTACAGTCACAGACACAAGTCATAATAACTTGAGAAAGTACTGTAGTTGCCCATTCCCTATCGTAGATCTCTATGGAGAACAACGGGCAAGAAACTCCATGGACACTCTTTTAAATCAAAATGTTGTTACAAAATCTTGGTTACATGATGAACATGATTCTGACTTGCTGTAGTTGAATTATAGTATGATTGGCGTATTGCGAAATAGTGCTACTGGTGAACATAAGGTCCTGAGTTTGTATTTTCAGTCAGGCTAACATTATTGGGTCTTTATATTAGGAATTTCTCAGTAGCGTCGCGGAGACAGGTTTTGTGCCCGGTTGATTGCAATAAATAGGCACGCCCCCTAATACGTGGGACTTTAAGATAACTATTGAAAAGTGGGTACGCTTTACCTAGGGTATACCGTATACCTCTGCCAAATCTTTATGCTGAAACGTGGACAGTGTATGTAAATTCAATACTAACTGTTACCTCTGCCAAATCTTTATGCTGAAACGTGGACAGTGTATGTAAATTCAATACTAACTGTTACCTTTGCCAAATCTTCATGCTGAAACGTGGATAGTGTGTAAATTCAATATTAACTGTTACCTCTGCCAAATCTTCATGCTGAAACGTGGATAGTGTGTAAATTCAATACTAACTGTTACCTCTGCCAAATCTTCATGCTGAAACGTAGATAGTGTGTAAATTCAATATTAACTGTTACCTCTGCCAAATCTTCATGCTGAAACGTGGACAGTGTGTAAATTCAATACTAACTGTTACCTATGCTTAAGATCTAGGGTAAACATCTCGAGAAAACCAGCATGCCTGAGAGATATTTCTTAAAGACATGTAAAGCCAAGTCAGAGGCCCTGGGTGGCAAAACCTGTGACACCAGGTTAAGTACTAACCACACATATAGAGGAATGTAGAATCTGTTGATTTAGGTCCATGTTCACCAAAAAGATGACGCCCTGATTGTCTACAAACAGCTGTTTAAAACACATATTTGTATGGGAACATGTCACAGTGACAGCTGTTTTTAGATAATCAGACTGTTATCTTTTCGGTGAACATGGACCTTAAACTTTATTAATAAATAAATTGTCATAGCTTTCAAATGTAAGCTCTTTTGGCAGTGGTCTACAAACCATTTCATCCTTCGACTAAACTTTTATTCCCTCAAAATTCTATTCATGGTCCATCGGTACGGAATAAGGATAGGGCATAATGTTCTCTATTATTACTCCGGGAATCCTCCGGATCAATAGCACTGCTCCTGTTCTATATTTATCATTTGGTTCAGCAGTTACAAATAGAAGCGATATGTTCCGTTATTTTTAGTTTTATACACTGGTATCGTAACATTTTTCTGTAGTTCGAGATGAGATTTTCTGTTGTACGTTTACTATTAGTTTATTTTATGTTATTTGTTAAACTACGGGCTGGTGTTACAATTTAACTGTAGTTTTTATTCGGACAACTGTGTGGATTGATGGACCTGTAGTTTCTGTAATGACTGACCATTTTTAACCAGTGCTTTGGAAAATGTATTGTATCTTCAGTTTTGATAGTTCTCAGAGGATCTAACAATCCCTTTGTAAATTAAGACATTTTTTTAAAAGTGAAAACTTCTTTAGGCGTGTTGAGCACTTTTCGGGTGAACAAAAATCATGGAACTCGCGTGACCGTCACCTAACGCTTCGTAGCACTCGTAGCCGATCCGCTACGGCGTAGCACAACTAGAGAATAGATTACTTAGTTTTCACTTCTACCGACAGTCCCCAAAGACTACCCCGCATGTTTTTGCCTTACGTTGTTAGGGTCCTGGGTTCGAATCCCGGTAGGAGCAAATGTTTGTGTGATGAGCATGGACATTTGTTTCCGAGTCATGGATGTTTATATGTATATTAAGTATGTATTTACAAACAAAAAAACACTAGCTTAGTGTGGCACTAGATGGCGCTGTGTGACAATGTCCAGTAATATTTATATTTATACTAGCTTCTGCCAGCGCCTTCGCCCGCGTAAAGTTTGGTATTGTCCCATGGGATCTTACTATCGGGATAAAAAGTATCCTATGTTTTAATCCAGGTTATAAACTATCTCTGTGCAAAATTTCATCCAAATCCGTTCAGTAGTTTTCGCGTGAAAGCGTAACAAACAAACTTACATTCACATTTATAATATTAGTAGCGAGTAGGGATATTTTATATTTATTTATAATTTACTAGCCTTCTGTTGTCTCACTCCTGGGCAAATACTTTTCTAATTCCATACCTCTCTATACTGTGCGATCTCTGGCCATGTTATCCCCGCAAACATGATTAGATCGTCACGCCACCTTCACCGCGGTGGACTCCGACGGCGTTGTCCTTCCTCAGGTGTCCAGTGTGTGACGGTCTTTGCCCATCTCTCCGGGTGCATCGCCTGCCACTCCACTTAAGCTGGTTGTTTTTTGGCCAAATTATGGCTTACAGATGGTCTACTATTTCATAGGACTCAAAAATAACTGGTAACCCTCTAACCTAACTATTTGAGGAAAACACGCGTGATGTAATATAATTATTATCTAATTCTGCTGTCTTAATCAGCTGACTGTTAACAAAATATCTTTAAAATTAAGCAGAAAAACGCACAAACATAGTCCCAAACCGGTCTCCACACGTAGATAAATGCTCCACATCCCAAAAGGACACTACACCATTAAAATTGTAACTAAACGACACCAAAAATCGCTTACACTTTCTTATACGACCCTAACATCAGCATTTCGACCCCGAATGTGGAGATTATGATTTACGTCCCACTGACCATTCTAACTTCACCAGCTCTCACTAAACACACAGCTTCACTAGTTTCATACGTTGTAGTTTGACGGGGAGTGTGGGTAGGGTTCTAGGGAAACTGGTTGTGTACCAAATCCAGGTACGGTGCCATTTGGCTAAGGTTCAACCGGTTCAGAAGGGTTGGATAGTATTGTAGGTACGACATGCAAATATTGAGGTGTGGTGTAAGTGGGACGTTGTAGCGATTTTCTTATTATTTTGGCACCATATGAATGAGACAGCACTGTAGCCAAATACGAGTATTTGCTTGCTTTGGTTAGATTTAGCACCTTTTTGATTGGGCTCATCTTTTCTCCAAAACATACTTGGCCTTTGTGTATTTTTAACAGACTTCGAAAAACGTGATTTTTTGTCGCAAACATTATATATCAATAAGTAAAATGTAGTAGCTGATAGCTAGCGAAGTTTAACCTATTCTGCTTATGCAGCTTTTTAAATAAATAAATAAATTCATTTATTCTCAGGTAAATAACACCCATTGCCAAATAATATTAAACATCAAATACCTATCAATATCAAACAGTCAAACTAACATCACAATAAAATAAAAAAAAACATACAGACGAATTGATAACCTCCTCTTTTTGGAAGTCGGTTGAAAATAAAAAGAAAACTCAATCAATCAGAAATAAATTAAATCAAAAACATATTAAATCAAATAAGTCCTATAAATTAAGTCAAAAACATATTAAATCAAATAATCATATAAAATCCAGAATCGTAAGTCAATAAATAAAATAATAAATTAAATCACAACAAATTAAATCCAAAATCTAAGTCAAAATCAAAATAAATGAAACAAAGCATATTAATGTTTTTTAAATAAATCTACTCCATAAAAATAATCACAATCATTAATTTTACATTTGATTTGATTGATAAGTTCTATTTTTACCTGCCCCAGGCCCGATATATGGGTGCATGTAAGGCCTGCCAGTGCTGCATGAAAGGTCCGTCCAACCTGTTAGCAACAACGGTAAGAAGACTGTTGCCGCTGCCCCGCACCCTACTCGCTATCGAAGTTGCCCTTTTGCGCATGCTGGCATAAAAACAGTCAATGCGGACGCTTGCGAACATCCCCGATGCGCTGCAGAAACGAGGCAGCCGCAGCATCGCCCTCAATGCGTTGTTATATTGAACGCGGAGAGCGCTGTATGATTTCTGCGAATACGACACCCACAGACTACTCGTATAAAAAGATGTGCAGAAGGCTCGAAACAAGGTGATCTTCACACCATTGGAGCTACGAGCAAACCTGCGGGCAATCATAATCGCCCTCACCGACAGCGCCCTCCTTTCTCGCTCAATATCAGCGTCGTCCTTCAGGTCGGACGTCACAATGTGGCCCAGATACTTAAAAGTATGTACCCGCTCCAAGGACACCCCACATAGACTTACTGGTGGGATCTCTGCCGGACACTTAGAACCCGCTTTGAAAACCATAAGCTCGCTCTTCTTGACGTTATATCTTAGGCCATGTGAGCGAGCGTATGCTTCGCAAATGCTTACCAGTTCCCTGAGTCCACCTATTGACGCGCTCAGCAGCACCATATCATCAGCGTAGCTTATGTTGTTAAAACAAACATCATCAATATGGCATCCAACATGGCGGCTGCTGAGCTCGGCAACGAGTCCATCAATATACAGATTGAAGAGCATTGGTGAGCTCAACCCCCCCTGCCTCACCCCGCACTCCAACCTGTACGAGTCCGACAAAGCTCCCGACCATCTAACATTATTGACCTGGTTCCCGTACCAGTGCCGGAAGATTTTGACAACTTCAGGCGCAACTTGCTTATCGAGCAACTTTTTCCACAGCACTTTGTACGAGACCAGGTCAAAAGCCCTGGACAGATCGAGGAAGCAAGCGTAAACAGGCGTGCTCCGGTCTGTGTAATATCTGACAGCATGCTTTAAGCTCAGTATAGCACTATCTGTAGACAGTTTGGGCCTGAACCCGAACTGGTTATCATGCAAAGTTATTGTATTGTTCAACTGACCATTAAGCATGCTGTCAAATACCTTCGCGATGACTGTCGCTAATGAGATCGGTCTGTAATTGTTCTTATCGGAAATATCACCCGTCTTATTTTTGACAATTGGCACTACGACCGTCCTCATCAGCTCGTCCGGCAAGAACGAATGGCGAAGGCAAAACGTGAACAGCATGGCCAAAACACGTGGCAGGTGGGGACCAGCATGCTGCAGGTGCTCGATGCTGAGTCCATCATGTCCTGGAGACTTACCCCTGGTCATACACCCTATGGTCTTAGCTATGTCCGCAGCTGAGAACTTAACTCTAGGTTCCAGGACAGGGCTCTGTAACTCAGCATCGATCACCTCCGAGGGTGGAATAGTGCTTGGCTCGACACAAAACTGGGATTTAAAAACATTGGCAATATCCCTTTCAACAGACACGCCATCGACGCTCACTGGCAAACCAGGCCTAAGGTTGTGCTTTTTTGTGGACTTCCAGAAGTCTCGAAAGTCTTTTTTAGTGTGCGACTCGGCTAGGATGTCCATTTGAATTTGGTCTTGGTGATTTTGGCACCACCTTAATTTTGATTTGAAGGTCTTTCGAGTTTCACACATTTCCTCATAAATCACGCCTGATGTAGGTTTGCCACAATTCAGCCACTCATTAAACCTAAGCCTAGCGTACGAGTGAGCCTCGCCGACGTGCTTATTCCAACCCACCACGCGCTTCGGCCTTCTACCAGTGACCCGCGTCTCTCTGCTAACAATGGCGGCTTCCCTCAGAGCGGATACCACATCCTGATACAAGCAATTAATTATTAGATTGTGGTTCGAATCACTACACATGCGATCACAACAATTGGACAATACGCGAGGAAAGTCAACATTTCGCAATCGCCGATGACATTCTTGCCTGTAGGTTTTGATAGCATCCGAGCTTTTTTCTCCCCACACAACTCGGTTGTCGTGGGAAATACCCTGCTTTGCTTTCGGCCTAATTATATTAATGTCACATTCGATCAACAATGGATAATGATCCGACCACATAACATCATGCTTAACGTTAACACTACGAACAGTTTTTTGAGCCGATTCTGTACAGAGACAATGATCAAGCCATCGCCTAGCCCCATTACAGTCACTGACATACGTATACGTGTTCGACGTCAAACCCAGTCTATCTACATCAACGCATGAAAAGTGATTATCACTACAGTAGTTGAGCAAGTCCGTAAAAAATAGTCCATGCGGATGTGCGTTAAAGTCACCAAGACAGTAAACCGTCTCCACATCACTACTATCCACGATCGCACTTAACAGTCCTAAACAATGTGAGAATTCCGGCAGGTTACTCACTGCATCCGTGGGCATGTAAACACTCATCACAATGAAAGGCCTTTCACTTGTCTCAATACGTATCGCACACACTCTCGGATTATCACTCGGAACGACCGACACATTACTGAACGCACTTTTACGCCATAGCAGAGCCACCCCACCATAGGGTCGCCCACGCAGCATGCCAGCAGACGTGTCGACGGCCGACGTCCCCGTGCTGCTGAAGTCACCATGGATGGCGCTCAGGAACGGCAGCTCCTCCGGCAGCAGCCAGCACTCCTGAAGCGCTATAATGTCGCACGTTGCGCAAAGTTCACGAACGCCCTCAATTGAACGCTTCACACTTTTACAATTAAAGCTGGCAAATCGTAACAAACTATTATCAGTCATTGTTGTTGTTTAGAGAGCCGACTTTAAGCGAGTACTCGTCCTTACGTCTTTCACTATAATGTACAAAACGTCTGAATATTATATTTTGCGGCCAGATGTTCTCATTCAAGAATGCAGGTACTTTGGCTTCAGGTATATAAAACTTGTATGCATTATAGTCCACCTTTTTTCGTAGGGATAGTTTTTCCAATTTAACTACCTCGCGGGTTTTTATTTCAATGTGCTTTATGATGTCAGCTGTCGGTGAATCTTTGTGCACATTTGTGATAAACATCGGTACTTTCTTTTCAGCAGCTTTAAAGCACCCTACTGAGTCTTTTGCAACCCCCGTATTCCCAAAGTAACGGTACTTTTGCTTAGGTTTACGATGCGTTGCAACGATCCATCCATCATTCTCCTTTCTAGGCAAAACATCACCACATTGTGGCACTTGTTTACAATCTAAGATCGTTCGCTGCGACTGTGACGTAACACCAGCTGTTCGTACGGGCGACGGCGAGCGAGCCCGCGTCATAGAACCGGTCGTCGATAGCGGCCGTTCCTTCTCAACATACCCACAGCTTTGAATAAGCGGGCTGTGCTTATCGGCAATATAAACCGGGGGCTTCGCGACACTTTCTTGATTTCTCGGACTTTGCACTGCATTTTTGGAAGTTTCCATACTTCTGTACGACGAGTTACCAAGAGAGACGTCCTCGTTGCCGCCCCCTCGTTTCAAATTCACACACTGTTCGTTCTGTGCATGCTCGATCAGCGAACCAAACTTGAGGTCATACTGAAGATCCACCTTGAGTTTCTCCAATTGATCTATCGTCACACTTGTTGACTTCAGTTGTCGCACTTCATCTTTGAGTAAGGTGAGATCCTTTAGCAACTTGGTCACATCTAGGTGATCAAATGTGACCGGGGGCAGATTGTCAAGGTGCCGCGCAACGAAAATCGGGATCACATCGGGGTCAGTAGACTTGAACAGGCCAATTATATCAGCTAATTCACGGTGTTCTTTGCCCTTTTGCTTCCGTTTGATGTTCTTTTTAGTAGTTGGAACGGATTCAAAAAGTAACGCTTTTGCATTTTTAATTTCATCTATACTAAATGCCGACGAACATATGCGGATCAAGGTATCGTCATCACTCGTCGACAACTTATTTTGCACGTAACATAGTAGTTCGTTAATAACGATATTACACTGAGGACACTTTACTGTGGCGGACATTTCGCTCGACGCATAAACCGATCGTAGCAAAAAGCAAGCGACGCGTACGGCTGCGCGCGCGCGACTGCGCGCGCGCATTTTAGTTCCAGTAAAGAGTCTTCTAGTTGGTCTTTTTGTATGGGTAGTCTTGCTATAATTTCCAAATTCTATGTACACAGACACACATAATTATATCATTAAAATGTAATTAATAATAGAGATTAACAGAATTATTTTGTTACTCCAAGCATAATTGGAAACTGTTCAAAATGTTTGCAATCGTCATAAACTGAAAAGGAAATTTTCCGCTTGTCCCTTTGGCTTGTTCCATCCGTCAAACTCCCATCGGTGGGACGCTCTCGGAGGCACTTTATGACCTCCTCCGCTTCCACTCGTCACTCGATGTTCTAACTGTGATGATGTTTATAATTACTAAGGATTGCATTGGGGCACTCTTCTATATATATAAAATGGTAAACTGACTGACTGACTGACTGACTGACTGACTGGGTGATATATCAACGCACAGCCCAAACCGCTGGGTTTACAGATTCCAAATTTGGCAAGAAGGTTCCTTATGTGGTCTAGGGGTGCACTAAGAAAGGATTTTTCAAAATTCACCCTCTAAGGGGGTGAAACGGGCCCCCAAAGTTTGTATGGGGAAACAAGATTAGTTAGACTATTTCATAAGAAACTTCACAAGAGTACTCCTATTGATAAATCAGTAGAAATGGGTTTCAGGTTTTTTCAAAATTCAACCCCTAAGAGGGGTTAATGGGGTGACAAAGTCTAAAAATCAACGCACAGCCCCAACCGCTGAGTCTACAGATTCCAAATTTGGCAAGTAAGTTTCTTATGTAGTCTAGGGGTGCACTAAGAAAGGATTTTTCAAAATTCACCCTCTAATGAGGTGAAACGGGTCCCCAAAGTTTGTATGGAGAAAAAAGATTAGTTAGACTATTTTATTCGAAACTTCATATCATATACATATCTACATATCTTTAAAATACTGCTCGATCTTGAATTTTACTTACTCTTTGTTTTGCGCAATGAAATTCCCTCATTAGGGTTCCGTAGTCAACTAGGAACCCTTATAGTTTCGCCATGTCTGTCTGTCCATCCGTCCTCGCTTAATCTCTGTGACCGTTAGCACTAGAAAGCTGAACTTTGGTACCAATATGTGTATCAATCACGCCGACAAAGTGGTAAAATAAAAATTGAAAAAAAATGTTTTATTAGGGTAGCCCTCCTATATGTAAAGTGGGAAGTGATTTTTTTTTTATTCCAACCCTAACGTGTGATATATTGTTGGAAAGGTATTTAAAAATGAATAGGGGTTTACTGAAGTCATTTTTTGATAATGTCAATAATTTCGCAAATAATCGCTCCAAAAGTAAAAAACAATGTGTGTGTAGAGGGGGCTCTAACTTTTGAACCATAAGTTTAGAAAATATGAAAAAAATCTGAAAAATAAACTTTATAAGGACTTTCTAGGAAAATTATTTTGAACTTGGATGGAAACAAGTTTTTGTACAAAAAAGACAAAAAGTTCTCTGGACTAAGTTCGTAGTATAATCGTAAATGAAGGCATTTTTTTGTAACTTCGTTAACATATTTTATTATCCTGAACGTATCTTTTTTCAAACAAAAAAATAATTATTAAAATCGGATTGGATTGAACACTTATTGTGACAGACGGGAAACTACGGAACCCTATACTGAGCGTGGCCCGACACGCTCTTGGCCGGTTTTTTTGAATTAAAATTACCCCAAATTCAACGCGAGCAAAGCCGCAGACAAAGCTATCTAATACATAAAAATATCGTGTCACATTGTTTGTTATCGAAGTTCTCCGAAACGACTTCACCGATTTTTTTTTTGTGTATTTTTGATAGGTCAGAGAACAAGTTGAAGGCTACTTTTATACCTCTAGGTGACAAGGGTGGTTTACGCGGACGAAGTCGCGGGCAACAGCTAGTATGAATATAAATTGTTAGCACCGAGTACACTGATGGTGTCTATCTGAGGAAGTATTAATAAAAATTAATAAGTTAGGTGTGATTGTTTGTTAGCTGAGGCTTTATATCGTGAAATGGGTTCATTACTATTTTTTATTGTATGTTGTGTTGTTGGTGTAATACAAAAGACTGTGTCTTTGCTTATGTCTTATCAACGTTAATATTTATCCGTGGTGCTAAGCAACTGGGCCTATCCCAGTTGTAAACGTCCCTTTGTGCCTATTGGCCTAGTTTCGTTCTGTCTCCTGCTGATATGGAGGAAAGTGGAAATTACGGGTTTTTTCCTACTCCTCCGCTATACTTTCTGACTAATTTCAAGACAGTTAAATTCTTTCTTTGACACTTCGTCGAACTTCATTGTCTAGGCGCTTTTCTGGTGGTCGCCACTGTTGATTCTGGCTTTCAGGAGTTACAGTGGTTTGGGAATAGTGTGGCGGGCTTGTCCCAAATGAAAAAAAATATACTACATACTATTATAAAGAGGTTGACTGCCCCGTTGGTGTTACGGTTGCAAACGCGACTTTTGAGCGTGAGGTCCTGTTTTCGATTCCGGGGCGAGCAAAGCGTTATTGGCGTTTTCCATTCAGCAGCAGCTCGGAATTTGAAAGTTGGTACTGTGATACCGCCGTGCCTCGAAAATCATGTGAAGCCGTTATTCCTGTGCTGGATCTCCGTGGTTGTCGTCCCATCGGACTATGACGTAAAGGAACACTGCAAACAACCTGCGTCATATTTAAAACGTTCCTTATTTCATAATTGGCAAAACCTAGTGTGCCATAAAAAGTAATGCTGAAATACAATACCCTGTTTATGACAAACCAATTACGTGAAAAGTTTCCAAGAAACGGTCACTCAGATACTTAGATTACGTTACGATACCAATCGGATTGTAACTCGATATTTTTTCCGCGTTAGTGTCCACTAACAGTATCGACTAAGCAAGTCATCGCGATATCCTCCTGAATAGGGGATAATAGAGTTGGCCAGATGATTTGTCGGATCGATCCCTATTTTAGGAAATTGGATTTGTAGATCGGAGGCGATAAGACGCTGGGGGAGACCCTCTTCGGGAAATAAACGGTAAAAGTTTAGAGGCCCCTGTTATCACTGATTTGCGTATATCGATTTTGCCCCGTTTCCTTGCGACGTGGATTTATCTTTTTCTTTCTTTTCTCCCCGAAACTGAAAGGATTATTTGGAGAAAAAATATTAAACGAGTCATTTGAAACGGTAATGCGCTGATAAATTGGTTTTCGTAATAAGGAAAATAAATGCTTTCCCGGATAAGGCACCTGGTCCGTGAAATGTTATAATGAAGGGTTCAATTTATTTACTTCACAATATCTTAAAAGATATTTTAAGGTACTTTTACCTATCGGTACAAAGTGCTCATCGGAAATCTTTAATCGTGCGTTTCAATATTTATATTAAGTACATGGGACTTTAAACATATTTCACTGTCAAACAGTAATATTACACCTCTGCGTAAGTCTTTCATATTTATCTCGTAGACCAATAGTTGATGTCTTAAAACGGATAGTACCTCTTTGGTCGAGTGGACGCGCGACTGCTGAGCGTGAGGTCCTGGCTTCGATTCCCGGTTCAGGCAAACTGCTATTCGGTTTTTCCGGAGTTTCTCAGCAGACTTGTGCTCGGTTGATGGCAATAAGACTTAAACATAACTGCCGAAATGTGGGTGTACCAATAGTACACATTTTTCTCTGTCCAACTGTTTGGGGATTACACGCATGAAGGTAAATGTGTTAAAAAAAAACCAGTTGATTTCGTGAGCTTCAATCCCACCACAAATCAATCAGTTCATTAAAGATTTAATACCCAGCAACTGCACCAATGACAACCTACCAAGAGTCTACAACCCTTGAGTACAATCTTGCAGAGCTTATCTTGTATGCTAATACGCTCAAAGCTAATGCAGTATGTACAATGAAGTGCTCAAGTGCTCCAGTCGCGCTCTTATCTAAACTGCCAGCGTTCGATTATCGCTGGTAGCGACTGTGCAAGTATACAGGCAGTGCTGGGGGTCTAAAATAGCCGCTTTAGCTGAATCGTAAATGAATCACGTAAAAAAAAAATCTTGAAATGGTCTTTGTACCTATTATCATAAAGTCCATTTTAAGAATTTTTAATTTTCGTGATTCATTTTATTGAACAAAATTTAAAATTCTTAAAATGATTTATTAGAATAATTTAACGTGATTCATTTACGATTCTGATAAAGCGGCCATTTTAGACCCCCTGTACTGGTTTCGTGTAAATATTGGGCGGGAAATGTGACGTTTGACGCGGAATGTTGGCGGCCATTTTGAATTTTTGATACGGACCAGGTTCTGAAGTTACTTGCTCTGTTACTTGGGAGGGTAGTTCGTACTTACTAAAGGAAGACGGTGATTCGATCAAGAACTGATG
The DNA here is from genome assembly GCA_950022955.1 of Xestia ashworthii. Taxonomy (NCBI): domain Eukaryota; kingdom Metazoa; phylum Arthropoda; class Insecta; order Lepidoptera; family Noctuidae; genus Xestia; species Xestia ashworthii. The sequence continues at coordinate 21,163,532 of OX465558.1, read as the reverse complement.
GGAAGTACTGGTCTAATGGTTATGTTATTGTTTGAAAGAGATCATTTTAAACGGGTTTTTTCAGATTTTAGAAATTGAGTATTTTGTAAGAAAAATATTTCAGGTTATAATTTTATCGGCAGGAATATAAAATGAACTCAAATTTTATGATATTTTTAAGCCTGAATATAAAATTCCCGGGAAAAGTTATGTAGGTACCTCAGTAGATACAACCCACGGTTTTATATTATTACTAGCTGTTGCCCGCGACTTCGTCCGCGTAAACCACCCTTGTCACCTAGAGGTATAAAAGTAGCCTTCAACTTGTTCTCTGACCTATCAAAAATACACAAAAAAAAAATCGGTGAAGTCGTTTCGGAGAACTTCGATAACAAACAATGTGACACGATATTTTTATGTATTAGATAGCTTTGTCTGCGGCTTTGCTCGCGTTGAATTTGGGGTAATTTTAATTCAAAAAAACCGGCCAAGAGCGTGTCGGGCCACGCTCAGTATAGGGTTCCGTAGTTTCCCGTCTGTCACAATAAGTGTTCAATCCAATCCGATTTTAATAATTATTTTTTTGTTTGAAAAAAGATACGTTCAGGATAATAAAATATGTTAACGAAGTTAAAAAAAATGCCTTCATTTACGATTATACTACGAACTTAGTCCAGAGAACTTTTTGTCTTTTTTGTACAAAAACTTGTTTCCATCCAAGTTCAAAATAATTTTCCTAGAAAGTCCTTATAAAGTTTATTTTTCAGATTTTTTTCATATTTTCTAAACTTATGGTTCAAAAGTTAGAGCCCCCTCTACACACACATTGTTTTTTACTTTTGGAGCGATTATTTGCGAAATTATTGACATTATCAAAAAATGACTTCAGTAAACCCCTATTCATTTTTAAATACCTTTCCAACAATATATCACACGTTAGGGTTGGAATAAAAAAAAAATCACTTCCCACTTTACATATAGGAGGGCTACCCTAATAAAACATTTTTTTTCAATTTTTATTTTACCACTTTGTCGGCGTGATTGATACACATATTGGTACCAAAGTTCAGCTTTCTAGTGCTAACGGTCACAGAGATTAAGCGAGGACGGATGGACAGACAGACATGGCGAAACTATAAGGGTTCCTAGTTGACTACGGAACCCTAATGAGGGAATTTCATTGCGCAAAACAAAGAGTAAGTAAAATTCAAGATCGAGCAGTATTTTAAAGATATGTAGATATGTATATGATATGAAGTTTCGAATAAAATAGTCTAACTAATCTTTTTTCTCCATACAAACTTTGGGGACCCGTTTCACCTCATTAGAGGGTGAATTTTGAAAAATCCTTTCTTAGTGCACCCCTAGACTACATAAGAAACTTACTTGCCAAATTTGGAATCTGTAGACTCAGCGGTTGGGGCTGTGCGTTGATTTTTAGACTTTGTCACCCCATTAACCCCTCTTAGGGGTTGAATTTTGAAAAAACCTGAAACCCATTTCTACTGATTTATCAATAGGAGTACTCTTGTGAAGTTTCTTATGAAATAGTCTAACTAATCTTGTTTCCCCATACAAACTTTGGGGGCCCGTTTCACCCCCTTAGAGGGTGAATTTTGAAAAATCCTTTCTTAGTGCACCCCTAGACCACATAAGGAACCTTCTTGCCAAATTTGGAATCTGTAAACCCAGCGGTTTGGGCTGTGCGTTGATATATCACCCAGTCAGTCAGTCAGTCAGTCAGTCAGTCAGTCAGTCAGTTTACCATTTTATATATATAGATTACGTAAATACAACGCGCACGTTTATTTTTCAGGACTGAATTTATGAACACGGTTTTTCTCACAAAATCTGATTAAACATTTTACTACCTACGAATACAGTTTTTGTTTTTGCATCCATTAGATCCCATTGCTTGCATCCGTTAGCTGCATGTAAACTTAGGCTCTAACTTAAATATTAAGCGGATTATGCCACAGTCATTGTAAACGAAAATAAAACATGTTACAGAACTGACTCGGTAAATACTCATAAGGGACCGAATCCAAAGAGTTGCCACTGCATTGAGCTGATCTGATTAAAGTAGAATGATCAAAACATGCTTAAGAATGCACCGTTTGCATCCCAGAATTACCTATTACGTCACGCACGGAAAACCACAAGCAGTTACGGGCTCACAGCAGAAAATTCTTGGAGTCACGTAAATCGAATCGAGAATTACGACCATATTCCCGATACTTCTTAACTTTTCCGCTCCTTAATTTTATAGCGGGGGTAAGACAAAAGCAAGGGAAACTATTAAAATAATGGACACAGGGATTCGCTTTCCTGTCACGTTCCGGGGCCAATTTTAAAGGGAATCTGAAGGTGGCCCTTAGATATAAGCGTGGTTATAGATTTCAGTTCTGTAGCAGATGCTACTTCACTTTATTTAAGGATTATTGTCCGTTTTGTTTTTGTTTTCCTGTTCTGATTTTGTTTTGTTTTTGTTTGTGTGGTCGTTAGTGGGGATTACGAATAATGGAATGTTTTAGAACATAACTTGACAACGTTGATACTATACAAAAGCTTTAAGCTAAAAGTTTTGGGGGATATATGTTGAGTGTTTTAGTGAGACTAGAGTTTTTTATTAATGAAATTCGTGGTCGTCCCTCTCATTCTAGCCTATGTTGGGGTCGGCTTCCAGTCTAATCAGAGGCATCTAAATACCAGTATTTTACATGGAGCGACTGCCTATCTAGTATCTAAAAGGGTTTCTATTTATTTATTTATTTAACAATTTATGTACACACTTATTACAGAAAAGAAGAAAGGAACAGAAAATAGTACAAAGGTGATGCTTATTTCTAATGAAATCTCTTCCAGCATACCTGCGATAATAGAGAGTTCATATTATAATTGTTTCTATCTAAATTAGAGAGACCTCTCTCTTCAAATATGATTATTTACTGTTTCTACGATAACTAAAACCACTGCATTTCATACTACCCTTACATATTTACAATCGATACTATTTTTTTTTAAATATCAGTAAATTTTTAAAGCTGCTATACTCCCGAAATAAAAGCACTCCAATCCAATTCGGTCGGAGCTAAAATAATAAAACTGTTGTGCATAATAAAGTAGTATTATGTTGTGACGGGGTCCACCCTAACTGTATCAGTACTGCTGTAACCCTTTTGGCGAGTGAGTTTTAATTTTTATGGCTCACGATCATGTGACTGTAGGGTTGAAATAATGCATAAGGGGGCTCGTAGCTTATATACGTGATATGCTGGCCCCGTAAGCCAATGAACGGTTAGTCTACTAATCTATAATTTGAAGAAAAAGGATATGTGTGGTGTTTGGGTGTGTATGCTATACTCGACGGATTTTAAAAATAGGCTTGTGTCCTAAAAAAATCTAATTAGTCCGTCAGTTAGATTATAAAAAAATATTTGACCCGTATTTTTTCTTTTGTTACATAAACCAAAATTGACGAAGATACGACGCTTTTAAAATTCGTCACGCCGTGCTATAGTTTTTAGTGCGTTGTGACGTCACGAGCCCCCACTCCCGAGTTTTGATGCGTTTTATCTTTGTCAGTACTCAGTGATTTACAAAAACAAAAAATACGTGTCCATTATTTTCCAATACTCTAACTGACGGACTAATTAGTTTTGCAATTTATTGATGGTGGAAACTAGCCTATTCTTTCACCTTTAGAAACCGCGCGACATCCACTAGTCCTCAAACATAATTTATAACTGAAATATTTTTACGCGTTCTTGTAAAATGTTTGAATAAGGATATGAGTAGTTTGTTTTTTGCGAGATCATTGATTTTTGGCTTACAAGTATATGGAGTACGTCAATAGATTTGAGTGGAAGCTGACTGCCTTGTGATTATCATGTATGTGGCCATTGATCTACATATGTTTGGGATACCACGATCCAATGCGATACAATTAGGAACCATTCATGGGCTTTATGGGAAGTGTTAGAGTTTGACAAGTGGTTTAACGATACGAGAGTTGTTAGACCTTATCGTTAGATGTCACTCATTGTTTCTAAGTTACAGGACTATCCCTTTTAATATGAACTCTATTAGTGCCTCCACACCGCAGTTACTTTTTGTGGAGCGACGTTTCCAAGTGTTATTTATGTTAAGTAATGTTGCCTTTCGAAAACAGTCAACAAGTGGTAACAATTGATAACATTGTTAGAGAATGTTACATCAATATAAGTACGTTATGGATGCGCCATATGACAACAATGATTTCAAACCACATGCACAAGATTGATTAGGAATTTTAGTAGTTTATATTTGTCGCAAGGAAATGAGGAGAGTCTAGGAGAATCCAAAGTCTACCCATTTATGTATGCACTTGATTTCTACAGTCATACAAAGTTTCTCTACCATTGTTTCTTCCATTATAAAATTACCTAAACGTTAATTTCTCTAATTAATTACGCGACCCAGTCCTCGTAAAGTTTCTCGCGTAAAAAAGCCCATACCTACGTACCAGGCAGTAGGAGCAGCAACTCCTTAGGGGGGTATAAAGTTGACTTTTGTTTCGTTTTAATTATACGCCAGCGGCCACGGGGTAGGCAGAGTTTAAAAAGTTAATTAGCTTTAATTTTAACTGTGGGGGCGCCAGTTGCATTTTTGGGGCAAATGAATTTTGAGTGCGAGAGATGAATGCAGGGAGTGGTGGGGTTCAATGCAGAGGCTGCGACAATTTGGTTTAATTGTACTTTGGTTGGAGTGCTTGAATTTATTTTATTACACCGCATAAGAATAGATCAAAATTGAAATATTTGTACCGGCCGAAATTGTGTCTTATGTGTTTATGCTTCTAAATATAATAAAAAAAACAAGATCCAACGAATTATCTTCAAGCACTAAAAAAACATTTATGTATATGCGCGTCGAATTGTCATGAGAACGCCTATTAAAGCGACATCATTGTATAAAGACAAGAAAATTAATAGTAATACCAATTATTTTTTACTGTCCCCCTTCACTTAATTAAAACAACAATATTTTTATCTAACGTAAGCAAAAAGACTATCATAAAAAAAAAAAATCTTTGATTATGCAACATTTAATTATCCATATTTTCCATTTCATCGTTTGAATATTTGCCCCTTTTTACATCACTAAGAAAGAAATTCAATTAATATGCAAAGCGTATTGAAATAAATTATATTTTTCCTTATCTTCTTCAGCAGGGCTTACGGTATTCAAACATAAAAATTTAAATACCAACTTGAATGAAAGCTTTGTTTTCTTAACTTTTTAAGACGCACGGGCTTTCAGGCTTATTTTATGTGATCATTTGCTAAGTAATCAGGGATGAATGAATCCGATGCGATGATGGCTTTTCAATATGTACGTCATTTCTCTCTGTTTTCCTTAAAACGAACAACAGCTGTAACTCTTAGGCACTCAATGATGCCGGGGCTGCAGGACTGTTCGAAAGAGAAACCGTGGCCCCGGAACATAAAGGGCGAGGAAGGAACATGGATGGGTTTTAGTCAGTAAAAGTCTGACACTCCCTCCCGCTCCGCCCAGAGTGGGAGAAGTTATTTGATGATTTCCCATCCGAAAAAAGAAAATAAAAAGGCACTCATTGATTAGGTTCCAATGTGATAGTGAATCCTAATCAAGATCTACGAGATAGATCATCTTGGCAAAGTAACAAGATGAGCAAAGTGAACCAAGACCAGGTTTCCGAGATAACAATTGCATTGGAATACCGTAGTAGTAATGTACGGTCGAACAAGCTATTGGTTTACATTTTACATTGTAATTTGTAGGTTAAACTGCAAACCAAATAGCTTGTTCGACCGTACAATACTGTTGCTGTAGTTATTGCAATCGCGACTACTGAGCATAAGGTCCTGGGTTTGAATCCCGAGTCTGGCAAATAGCTATTGGATTTTTCAATTAGAAATTTCTCAGTAACAGCCACGGAGTCTGCATTTATGCCCAATATAGGACTTGAACATTACTGGCAAAATGTGAAGGCACTTTTAGGTACACCCTTACCTAAAATCTTCGGGGATTACATAGCCGAGTGCAATTAGACAAAAAATACCCAGACAAAAAGTTTAAATTGACGATTTCGTGATTATTGTGAATGAATTTTTAGTCACTTCACTCGTAAATATGGATTTCTTTAATATTTTTACATCCAGTTATCTGTAAAAAAGTATTAGTTACCAACTTCAAATCTTGGTCCTAAAATTCGATATTTAATAATAATAATAATTTAAGAAATAATTGCAGAAAATAAGAATCTTCCAAAAAGCACTCGAAAGAAATATTTATTAAATCGACAACAATGAACAAAGAAACAGTCAAGTTAGTGTTTAGTGGATGAACGTAGGTTACTTTATTACGCTACAATATAAATTCGTCGAATTTGAAGTTATTCACGAACAAAAAAAAAATACTCCAAAGGAAATTGTCGAAATTTGCTTTTTAACTTTCTTCTCCACTCCTCTAGGAACTCAATAAAAAAATTCCCTTGAAAATCCGCCCACTATAAACTTCGTTCCACCTTATTGTCTAATTGCACTCAACTAACAGGCGTGATGTAATCAAGCATGACAAACAAACAAAATATCAACAGTATTCTCTTACTGATAAAAATGCAGATACTTTAACTAACCACTTCGAAAGTAAAACGATCCAGCTTACGAAGTTCTACTAAAAAGCTTACTTAGAACCGCAAAAGAAGCCTATTCCTATGTATCGTTGAGGGTAACTTTTTAACTGAATTTACGTGTAGGTACACGGCGAGATTGTGAAGGTTTTATTCTTCTGAATGTTGAGTACGTTCAGGAAACAGTTTGCGTTCGTCTTCCCCTCATACGGTGAAAGGTATAAGCGGTAGCAAGTTAGAACAGCCCAGTGCCAGACTGCCAGCGTTGATTGTGATGCAACAGTAGAAAAAACTAGAAACTTATACTTACAACCTAACAGACAGACGTGTTGCTGGCGAGTTTGTTCCGCCGCTTCTTCTTCAGCTTAAACACTAAGAAGTGTCGAAGAGCAGGTGTTTAAGGGAACTGGCTTTTGTAAACTTTGACGTTCATAAATTGCTGATTATTAGTCAAATTTGAATAAATTACTTTTGATTTTATAGTATTTGTGTTCTTCAGCCCAATCAAGCCAGAAGTAATTTGATCAGATCAGTAAAAGGGTACCAAGTACAACTGTAAACAACAATCGTTGGCCGTTACCAAGAGCGAAACATAAAAACGAGAAAACAGATAACAGAGAGAGTCAGAGAAAGTGAGAGTATCAGAAAAATGGAAAACTCAGTGATTAATGGGATTGACATTTTTTACTGATAAATTTATGTAAATCCTGGAGAAAGTCGCTGTAGAAAATGAAACCCCGTGTGTGTAACGCTTCACTGAACTGAACTATTGATTTATTTATCAGGGAACTTTCCGATTCTAGAGTAGAATTTTCTTTAAAACGCTAGTCGTTCTCTTCTTGCGCCACAATCAGGGGGAAGACACCAGATGTCGTACGGGTGACAATAAATTTTATCGCCGCTCTGTGCGTATTCTCAGCACTACAAAACCGTAAGCTTGGATTTGAAACATAAACGGAACGGTATATATTATTTAAATTGCAAACTGTCACTTTCTAAATAGACACACGCGCATCGTAAGAATGAAACTGTCGTATAGTTTATGTTGTATGCACGACGGAGCTATCATACACCTGCTGTTATTTGCATCAACATGGGATTTTGCATGTCTTTTTTATTTATGACTGAATATAATTTTGTTACCTAAAATTCGTTTACTGTACTTACATAAAATAAGCATGTTTTTGAGCCTTTTATTGTTATTGGATTTGGATAAATAAGCATGTTTCAGAATTGTCAAATCTTTTTTCAGTCATGTCTTAGTAATACTCCTTTCCATATGGTCTACGTTCTTTTTCTACCTGATGACTCGTTTTAAGGATTGTATTCTAGAGATTTACTGTTACTGTTAATCTATGCCATCCCACAGATGGGCAAAGGCCTCTCAGCAGTGCAGGCTTGCTTTTTTGATCGACAATTGCCTTTTGCTCATCTTAAAAAAAAATGGCATCACACAAAATCACGTCTTTTACGTAAAATACAACGCATAATGGCGTACTTAATACAAGCAGACGATGAAAGGAGTCGTTTAAATACGCATAAATTCTTATAAACACTTCCTACAACCGTGCTGCCTCCTGATTTAGAGGCTTTATCATTTTCTCGCTGACTTATACCTCATTTTTATAGGATATCTTCTAGATTTTTTATTGGAGACAATACGGGCTTAATAAAATGAGAATGATGAGGGTAGCATCTGTGTAATAAGAGCTTCTTTACAGCTATTTTATAATGCAGTTATATTAGCTCGTAAATGTCTTGTGAATATGAGCCTCCCCATCATTTGGGAAAATGAAAGATCCGAACTTTGCCGGATCATCTTACTCAGCGACCATAATATTCGTATATGCATGCTTCTGCATTTTAAAACCTTTTGCATGAAAGTTGTCATTTTCTCCTCTTAATAGATTGAAATGATTAATCTTACTGTCCACTCCTCGCAGTTTGAGAGTTCAGCAATAATTGAATGCGTTCTATTGTATTTCTACTTTTTGTTGTTTCCGTGATCGTGTAAGCTTCAATCTATTTATGTCGCGAGTTTATAGGATTTTTCTGGGTTGGCTCGTTCCATCATCGACCTCATCCATCCACTGGACAAGATTGAGGTCAAGAGGAGACTACTATTCTATTAAATATTTAAAAAACGTCATTTGACTTCAGTTTACTAAATTTTATCACAAGTACTCTGCTTTTATACTAAAAGCACGTCTCTTTTAAAGTTGACATGGATCTAGACGAACTAAAGCATAAACTATACAAAAATTCAAAACGCTCACATAACAGAACCTAGCAATGGAACATTCTCTAACAACCAAGCCTTTATATCGGCTGCATCGGCTTATTTACGTGGTCGCTGGGACATATTTTATGCGCCGCCAATCGATATGTCCCCGTTCAGACACGGTTAATGGCCCGAAATGTTCCTGTGTCGGCTGGGTTCGGTTCTAGCTCAAAGGCTATGAATTCGAGCCTTAACGTTCTGAGATACTGTTTGTAGATTTGCTTACGTAAGATTTAGTAATTAGCTGAAGTGTTTTTCCTTTAGGAAGTTGCGTAAATTTTGTCGCAAAATAAAAAGTAAGTAAAGGGTTTTACTTCGGAAAATTTACTTTAGACGAACGATTACTAATTATTGAATATTAATATTGCACAGTCGCTATGTTTAATCTAATTTATTTACTTTCAAAAAGCGGATTTTTTACACACAAAACATGAATCAAGTTCTTTCAAGGTTGGCTTCCTTTATAAAGTACTTCAGAAAGATTAAAGCGTGTATAAAAGCGATCACAATCAAAAGCGTGGTGCGTGAAAAATGGAGACGCCTACACAAATAATTGTAGCAAAGTTGCGTGAGCGCGTCACAGTAGGAGTTTGTGCTCAGGAGCCAATTTGTTCGGATCAAGAGTCTTGCGGTAAATTAGTCGGGAACGTGTGCTCGTCGATAAGAATTACCTGAGATTCTGTGTCAATTGTGTCATGTTTCTTCATTTAAGAATAACCATTGACTCGCACTGTCGTCGGTATTTATTCTCACACAATTATCACTTTTAGGAAGATTAAAGTGACAAATTGAACGGTTGGCCACATTATCGGATATGCTAGACGCTTTAAATGTAGTTTTTTTATCAAAACCTAAGTAATTATTCCTCCATTGATAGGAGTACAGGGTGACCTTCAATATCTCCGTAACGAGAAGGTTTCAAAATAAAGTCGGTTAAAAATATCTCAATGACGGGAAGTACAACTACATCTCGGCTTCATTAAGTGTATTATTCCTCCATTGATAGGAGTACAGGGTGACCTCCAATATCTCCGGAACTAGAAGGTTTCGAAATAAAGTCGGTTAAAAATATCCCAATGACGGGAAGTACAATTACATCTCGGCTTCAGTGTTTTTTACTTGAGTGCATAAAGGGTGTAACCCTTTATGTATAAAAGTGACAATAAGATGAATTTCAAAAGTACCAGCGCAAAACAGCGTTTTTTTACAATCCCTTCTTTATCAGGATTATGAATATTTTATTGAAATAATCACATTACTGGAACATTTAGACACGCGTAATTTCAAGGATAAACAGAAGAATGTGTGTAAGCTGGCAATTTTATACGTCGATGGCGTTATTTACTGTCATAAGAGGGATTGAATACGACTATATAGCATCTAATCAGTACCCATACAATGTTGGGTGACTTTTATGACTAAAGATGGATAAATAACGTAATACAGGCTGCAATCGTTTAGCCTACGTATGAACGGTGGACAATGTTAGGCCGTTAATGTGAAGCTCGTTGGGTCGTTGATATCCTCAAACTCGCGGAAACACCTGGATAAGAGACCCACAGAACCGGGAAGTGTGCCTGAAAAATATAACCGACTTCACACAAAAAAGTGAAAAATAACTTTAGCTTCTGAAGTCGGTGACCTTTGTTTGATTGATTTCGTTTTTTTTTGTCACCGACTTCTGAAGCTAAAGTTATTTTTCACTTTTTTGTGTGAAGTCGGTTATATTTTTTGCAAAAAAGTTTTTATTTTTCACTTTTTAGTGGTTCACATGGGCTTACCCTTTCACAGCGTGTCGGTGTGATATTTTGTTATGAACTGTAAACAATAGACAGACGTGAGATTTCAGCGATCCCAGTACATTTGCTATCATTTATTAAGGAGTTCCGTTTCCTATCTTCCGAAGTCACCAGATCTTTATCAAATTGAAATGGGATCACTCCGAGAAAGCACTCTTCCTAAAACTACCCAAACCGCTTCTGGTGTGCCTATAAATTTAAGGAGTTACCTCTATTTCTCCGGGATCCCATTAAATGGAACTTTACACGTCTAACTGTCGAAATCTGGGTGTATTGTACACTTCTGCATACTCCCTCAGAGCATACAGGCGTGATGTTAAGTCATGATGTTGTATAAACAATAAACAACCAAGCGATTGCAGCAATTACTGCAGCTTTGCCGTGTATTTTTGAAGAGTTCCATTTATATCTCCGAAGATCAGCGTCAGATCTTAACCAAATTGAAATGGAACCACACGGAAAGCACCAGCTTCCAAATAAAAGAAGAATCATCAAAATCGGTTCACCCAGTCGAAAGTTCTGAGGTAACAAACATTGTCGAAATCTGGGTATATTGTACACATCTGCGTACCCCCTCAGAGCATACAGGCGTGATGTTACGTCATAATGTAGTATAAACAATAAACCTGCAAGCGAATGCAGCAATCACTGCAGATTTGCCATCTATTTTTGAAGAGTTCCATTGTATATCTCCGAAGATCAGCATCAGATCTTCAGCAAATCAAAATGGGACCAAACGGGAAGCACCAGCTTTCAAATAAAAAAAGAACCATCAAAATCGGTTCAGCCAGTCGAAAGTTCTGAGGTAACAAACACAAAAAAAAAAAAAAATACAGACGACTTGAGAACCTCCTCTTTTTGGAAGTCGGTTGAAAAAAGAGAAGCAGTGGGTGATTTTGGGCTGAACGATGATATTTGTATTTATTTATTTGAACGGTTGAGTAGTTTTCGCGTGAAAGCGTAACAAAACATTCACATTTATAATAAAGTATCCATGGGCCAAAGTTAAATTTATAATCTGGTGGTTTTTCGAAGCAGTGTTTCTTAAAGCGTGATACCAGAGACACATAATATTTGGTTCTTGTTCTATGTAATCTTTAACAATTTCCATATAAATCCAGTTAATTGGCCTAAACTATTCCAAAATTTACTCCCGTTTTATGAATTTTGCAATATTTTTGGATTCCCATTTTCTGTAACATCCCTGCCTACCCATATGCTGTAGTTATTTCCCATCTCCTCCACGATGGCTGCGGGCGAAGTGTAAACATGGTTAAAGTGCGTGCGCTTTAAGTTGGAGTGCGCTCTCAAATCCTGAGAAATCGCTGCGGCTTCGGCCGCCTCTCGACACGTCTTGGATGTTGGTATAAGTTGTGAAAAATGGCGAGTGTATGTAGTAAAATAGTTTTTGGTAGCGCCTGTAAAATTAATGTAGCTGCGTCTCGTGTGCCAATGTCGAATAGCTTACTTTATTGTAGTTTTTGGCGTTCGTATCCTGTTTTTCAGTCGTAATAAGTAGACATTAACGCCGATTTATGATACTCGTAAACAGAATATTTCGCTGTCTGTCTTTAATTGGAGTTATGAGTTTTTTGTTTTTGTGGTGTTTAGATTTCAAAGATTTAACAAAACTTTAGAGGAAGAAAGGCAAGAGTTTCCTTAAATACTAAAGTTATGTTTTACAGTATGTAGATAAGCACTAAAGAATGGTAGATGAATTTGAAAATGCATGGAGCATAGATGTGTGTTCGTAATTAACTACATACCAGATATCTTAATCGGATTCTAAAGGGACACGAGTAATGCGGCCAAGAAATAACTACAAACTGCATGTGTACATTTTTTATTTTTTATATTTAGTTTTCTACCGCATACGTGGGGGTCCGCGATCTTATTCACATTTGTTAATTGTTTACTTGATTAAAAAAAAATTAAAACTGCGATCGAGCTCCATCATTGGACACGTTACATTAAACTAAGCTTATTATTAGTAACTTAAGATCTACGTGAGTCCATCCAATTTTTTCTTTTAGTTTTTTTTTTTGTCTTTTTATGACAGAAAAAAGACTGCATGTGTATTTAAAACCCTACTAACAAGCAACAGACTCACTATAAAATCAGATACCCTACATCTATAATCGCTTATTCCCATCTCTTGCAGCGGAATGTCAGAGGGATAATGCAGATTGATTCGGCTCAACTCGGAGGAGACAAATTCGATTTGCGACAGTGCGGTGTAACGCACAGATTTGACGCCTTGAAAAATATACAAGATTCTAGTAGAGATTGCAGCTGCCTGCGTCCCTGCTATTTTTCTACTCTGTCGGGCTCTTATTGGCAGTCTCGTTCAGATTGTTGGAACCTTTGCACTCTACGAACTGTTAGTCGATTCGTTTCAAAGAATGCTTTGTTTTCATCGTGCTTTTTGAAGTGAACACACTTCCTAACATTTTGATCTGCTCTGTACTTCTTGTATCTAAATTTATTATCGATTCTTTTAGGTTTTACTTACGTTTATATATGAACGTAACGTTTAACTTGCACGATTAGTTTTAACGTCTTCTATTTTTTTACATAGTTATGTTACTTTTTGACTACCACTCTTTATGAAAATGATTTGAAACAAATTCCATTTCTTATTTTTTAAGTTAGCGTCAACCTTGTATTGTATTGTATTGTATTGTATAACGGGCTGGTGTCCGCAACTCCACGTCATGGCGCGTATTTTGCTTACAAAACCTTATAAACATGAATATTTCTAGAAAAATAGGTTCGTTAAATTAGTATTCAGAACCATGAACCTCACTTTATGTTTATTAATAAAACCTTTTGGCAGTGCCACGAAAACTTGCGAATCTCTTCACGTACCATCGTACTTTACAGACTCTAGTCCCAAAAACGGTCCCTAACATAATTCCTTCAAGACCTAAGCTCTAAATTATGGTAGATAAACAAAGAATATCTATTCAAAGGGTCGCGCAGAATTTATACTTGCCTCGCGAAAGGCGTTCAGTGTGTTGTTTAGTAACAGAAGCTTCGAATTCAGGACACGTATGCCGTCGCGCGTCGCCGAAATGTTCCCCGGATGGGCTTTTTGAAGAAACAAAACTCACCATACAATAGAATACAATACAAGTTGTCCCACATTGTACCCAACGCCTGTACCAATCCAACACAGCTGGTCAAAATGCCCATTTACATTCGGCAGAAGTTGGATTTTTTTGTTCGTCACCAATGGAAAAGTCGAAAGTCGTTTTGTTTAGAATTCAATTTATTTTTGTATTGTATGTGGGGGCTGTTTAATCCGTATGGTATCCGGCTTTTCTCGTTTGCTTTTGAACTAAGAAAATATTCTGTGATGTTTTGTTTGGTTGGGGCCAGAGGCTACTTATGCGGGATTAGGTTTCTCTATCTTATGAAAACATTCAATATTCTTGGATGGTTCTGTAGGTCAGACCGTAATTGCATTACATGAAACTAGAAATTGAATAAAGGGTGTAAAACACCTCTTCACGAAGCCGAAAGGCATTTGTTCTCCCCATCATTGCGATCATTTTTTTGTTCTACACCATACCTGGGAACATTCTAGTTACGGAGATATGGGGGGTCAAAGTTACAACTTTTTGACAAGTTTTTTTTTTTAAATACAAGTTTTTTTTTGTAAGATTTTGACTTTTAACACCTCCATGACCCCATGACACTATTCAATCCATCCACTAGCACAATGTTTTAAGTGCGTTACATTGAGTTCTACGGACAAAACAAGATTTATAACCTCAAAAAAAAGTTGTTTCCCCGCAAAAATTTTTGTGTAATGTTACTTAGTTTGATGTACAGATTGCTTGGTTATCGGCTTTGTGATGAGGTGGTTTACACCCTGTATACATAATCTGACCAAGCGCCTAATGGCCAAGTATGTTAGGGTCGGCTTTTAGTCTAACCGGATGCAGCTGAATACCAGTATTTTACATGGAGCGACTGCCTATCTGACCTGCACAATCCAGTTAGTACTGGGTAATATGTTACCCCTTGGTAAGACTGGTGGTCAGAATTTTAAATATATGGATACTAAATAAAGACATATTGAAAGCTGAAGCAAAAACTAACTTGAAAAGAAACTGCAATTCCAATTTTTTACAATTTCTTAAGTACGAAGTTTTCAAGCAACAGTATTTTTGACCTTCTAGATCCTTTTATATTACTCTAGGAAAAACCTTTTCAAGCAGGTTTTTGCTTTCTCCCTACCTGGGCCTATAAGTATTTATGTCTCTACTTTGTATGCTGGCCACAAGTCCGTAGACAACAGACGTTCCATGACAAATGTGATACCTTCGGTGTTTCCTCCATGACTCAGGATTGATACACCATTATACCTACCCCTGATACCTATCCGTTTTGTTATTATTTCAGTATGTATCACGTTCCAATGTTTCAGAACCCACACGCTCGTAGAATAATAGGCTCTATTTCTTGTTATGTACTGTGTATAATTGTTTGAAAGAACGTGGGTATGTTTACGCGATTTGTGTTCGCGTCACGTGCGAGTCGACTCGCCGCTCGACGCGTGTGCCTTCTACGGTCGGAGCTATTATTTTTATCCGCATTTTGTACTTATTGGTGCCGTATTATGTGACAGCGTGCGCGTTATTAAATAATCGGCTGTTCGTTTAGTTAAGGATGTTGGCGGGAGGGGAGCTGGCATTCTACATATACCTAGCTGTGTATAGTCGAGAGCATAAATGCCTTACATTTCTACAAAAATCTGACACTACGAGTATTTTGGCATGAGGTGACGATTTCACCGATGAGAAAAGCACTAGTTAATAATGGTATGGTCTTGAAATTACTAAATAAGTTAGACACCTCTAACGAAGCTGAAAGGCACTTATTCTCCTGGCCATTGCGACATTTATTTTTGTTCTACATCATACCTGGGAACCTTCTAGTTACGGAGATATTGGGGGTCAAAGTTACAACTTTATGACGAGATTTTTTTAAATACAGGTTTTTGTTGTAAGATTTTTACTTTAAACACCTCTACGACCCTCCTACTATTCAACCCATCCATCAGCTCAATGTTTTAAGTGCGTTACATTGAGTTCTACCACAAAACATGATTTTAAACATCAAAAAAAAAAGTCGTATCCCAGCAATAATCTTTGCGTCAAGTGACTTTGGCTTCGTGATGAGGTTGTTTACTGTATACTTTTCTCAAGAAATTACACATACGCATAAGGAATGCGTATCACCACAAAATGTACTTATTTGAACATCGTTTTTATGCTCAGCACTGTACATATAATACTCGTAGTAGGCTAAAATCTACTACAATAAGAAAGGTTTCATCCAGTCAAAGGGCAAAGCTTTTTAAGTATCGACATAAGTATTCCGCCAGAAGGTCGTAACACACACAAGTGCTTTAGTTAAGAGCCCTAGAATAAAGGAGCACTAAAAGCCTGAATCAGATCGAGACTATAACATCGGTCGCTGAGGTCAGCTGTGAAGTTGCCAAATGACTGAGCCTATTGCGTTCATGTATTGTATAACCACTTTAAGTGTGCAGTTCGAGGTGGCGTTGCTAAGAAAATTTGCATCGATACGTCAAAATTGGTACATTTATTTTAGTTCTGTTTTCCCGCTTGCACCGTTAAGTTGGTTAGTGTATGTGTCTACGAGTATAATGAAAATCAGCCGAGGATGGGCTTTTGATAAGTGCATATTTTGAAGGCTTTGATGACTTTCACACTTGCATCGAAATAAGTTGAGAACAATGCTGTAGGTTTTATTTGTATTTCTGGAATCAATAATGAGTTTGTAATGTTTTAAAGAGCAGCGGTAGCCTAGTGGTGGCGGCCGCGACTTACGAACAGTAAGTCATGGGTTCGAACACAGACAGGCGCATTACTTTGTGTAATTTATTTCATCACCGCTGCTCTCAAAACGGTGAAGGAAAATATCGTGAGGAAACCAGTATGTCCTAGAATGGAGTCTGTGCATCAGCAGCAATTAATGTTCCCACTGCTGGCAATATCAGATGATGATGGTGATGATAACGAGTTTCATACTGAAACTTATAAATTAGAATGACTGGTAGAATCACCCCCTTGGCGATTGCCAGTGACGAAACCGTAACCTTGCAGTATCTCTCTCCAGCTATAATACTATGCCAATATCTCGGATTTTCCCAGATTACACTGTGAACAAAATGCAATTTACTTTAGAGTGGTTGTCACCCTCTTTGTTCGCTTCCAACTCAATAGTTTCATCTTCCCCAATTTCAGTCGATCACACTTCCTGGCGTTAAAAAGTATGGCATCTACTCCTGGCAATTTCGAATGAATTCACGAAATCTACGATAAAAAAGTGGAATTTATTGCCTTTACCGATGAAAATATAACTTTCCCCATCCAATGTAAAAACGCTAAAATCTTTTTAGAATCCGATAAGCGTTATGGGCTAACCAGCTGCCACTTTAACAAATTATTGGGAGATTTCCAAGAAAAAAGTTGTCACCCCACGAAGGGTAGGCGACGTCCTATTTGATAGCTTGATTTTCGCGGGGCGCACCGAGAATGTTAAATTACTGGCGAAATGAAAGATAATAGGGCTGCATCTTAACAGGGGAAAGTTGCTCCACTTTCGACGAGGGAAAAAAGTTTATATCCCCAAAAGATTTTGAAATTCCTATCCCTAGGGCGCGGGAGTACTCGGTATCACATTATTTATTCATGGTTTTTTTGTTTAAGTGCTGGAGCATAGTGGCTTCTATTTGGATGATCTCTTTACTGCAGCATAAGCGATTAAGGAAGCGAATAATCTTCAAATCGGGTGTACTTATTTTGATTAAAACGGCTGTGTTGATCCGGGAAGTCGTTGTAGCATTTAGGTAAAGTAAGCGAATCTTGACCGTAGCAAATCTCTCGAGTAAACTAGTATTTGATAACTTAAGACTATGTGTATTGCAGTGTTTCCCTGCATAAAAGTTGATGCAATGAAACCTTTCGATACATTACCGGCGTACGTTATATTTTTTAAACTGTCAAATTTTGAAATTAAATTTAAACTGAAAGCATTTCAGCTTTTATAGTGATTTGTCAGTCGTGGAATCAAAATTTTAGAAGCAACATGTTAAAACCTCATGATTATAGAACTATTTAAAATTATGTATGGTGTTTTAAGATGTTGATGTAAAATATTAAAAGCCTCAGTGCTAGTTAACTGCAATTGCTTTTGTGTTAAAACAAGAAATTGTTCATGTGAATGTCATGTGTTTCAATGAAATAAAACCAAAATTAATCGAAATCGAACAATTTATTGTAAACTAATACGAACGCATAGTAGAATTTAGGATATATATTTGTAATATTAATAGTACAATAACAAAACATTGACATAAAGCGTTAACTAAGTTCTCCAACATTCGATAAAGTCGACGAGTGCCGTGAGTTTCATGCTACGCCGGGAGCCGTCAAACTTTCGTTACATTATTACAATATATCAAAATGTTAAAGCTATATAAAACATGGCCAATGAAATTACAACAGTCTTAAATCCTAAAAACGAGATTTTTAGTTACATTGATATAAATTATACGCAGTCTATTTAAATCACTCTGGTTCTGATTATTCATACAAAAGTGTTTAAAATACTAGTAGATTTGTAAAAGTTATAACAGCCCAACAAACTTTCTTTGGATTTAAAATAAAAAATGGAGGACTAGGAAATTAGTTGTCCAGAAGTGATTAGAATAGACGCGAAAGATAACATTACGACAATGAGGTCAGTGCCAGTGCAGATATAGAAAATAATTTCCTCGATATGAAATTGTCACAGACAGGGGAAGACAGAGGAAGACATCTTGCTTTGAACAATTTACAAGTGGGTTCAGTACAAAAGCTACTCCAACCGTTGAAAATTATATCACAATACATTGGGAATAGAAGTTTTCTCATGATGACAGTATAAAAGTACAAAAATGAGCAGAAGATAAACGCTAACAAGTCATAGCAATCCTCGCATAACATCTGTATTTACAATAGTGTTATAATTATTATCTAAATTATCATATTTAGAGCGCGGAGCTAGAAGCTTTCGTAAATCTAGAAAAATACAGTGGTAACCTGATAGTGTCGAAGCATTTATTTTATAAATACGAGTACTAGAGTACAAAAGCAGTCTCCAGATTAAATTCGGTAACGTAGCTTAACGATATCTATTTAGAATTTTACAATTTAATACATGTTTGCTCTAGAAGTCACTGATTTCTGGATCTGTATCGGCGTATTTGCAAGTGAAGGGGTTTCGTAGCCAGGAACAGAAAGATCGGTCGCTATGCTGTTTGTATTTCGCTGTGGTGTGCTTTTTCGCGTGCGCTCGGGCCACAGCTGCGCGCCGTGTTGGGTAAGAATCTAGCGATGATGCATCTGAGTCCCTCGGAACTGAATCGTAACCTGATTCAGCTCGTCTAGAGGTGGTTGCGGGACTGTGTTTACCAGTCCGTGGTGTGGACTCATGGCCGCTATCATAACCGTCAGGTTTAGAACTAGCAACTACCCTCGCTATACCTTTGTCACTTTTCTCCGTTCGTGGTTCAGTTGTGACCACCGGAGGTGTCACTTCCAGATGTAAGTTTGATTTAAGTTCTTTAAATGAAGGAGCACCACTCCCTGGTATTCGCCTTTCTTCGCGTAGATTAGGATCTGATGCCCCATCAGGATGCCTTAGAGATGCAATGCGAGCGTCTGTAATATCATTCCCACGGTACCTTTCAAAAGGGCCGTAGCAATCGTTGTGTGCTTCTAAATCTTGATATGCATCACACTCTCCTACTGCACTTCCTGGCCTAGACATGGTTCGTTTGCAACTATTACATATTTTGTCACTTGGCCTATATGCTGGTTCACTGTAGACAGAACCATCACCTCCAAACTCTTCTGTATCACGAACGTTTGATAGTGACAGAGACTGAAATTGAGGAGCTATCCTCGTAATTGCCAGGTCATTGATATCTAACATATTACGCCCAGAGCCGTACAGTTCAGTAAGGCTCATTATGTCGTCAATTCTTGATCGTGATGAAGGTAAGCTTTCATGTGGATTTATGTCAAGTCCACGACCACCGCTGTACTTGTCCGCGTAAAATCCTATTGTTTGTCTAAGATAGGCTTCATTTCTAATTTGGCGTTCCACTTCACTATACAAGGAGAGAGTATCTGTAAACGTTGATGCTACTGTTAAATTTTCTTGACTTAGAATCCTGAGTGGATGATCGTCTAAATCTTCTTGATCTACTTCTGGTAAAGGATTTTCAGCGTAACCCATACAGAATGCTATATCCTCTTCAGTTACTTGAAGACAAGAGTCCATCATTGGGACAGGTTCTAAGGGCTCCTCTACTTCAATTATTTCTAAAATTTCGTCTTCATCATCGTTCATACCTCTACTCATGCCATGGGGATCTATGTCTCTACTATGATTTGAAGCTAACTCATCTTCCATTCTCAACCGTTCTTTATATTTACTATCTAAACTTTCCATTGAAACTTCTCTACTACTAAGACTGCTGGGTTGCATTATAGGTAAAGCTGGCGGTATTTCAGCTAATTCTTCACTGTCATCGTCATCATCTATATCATGTTTACTTGGTTTGGAACATTTTTTACTCATGGAATTCTGATCACCAGGTCCAACATTTTCTTCTTCTATTGCCATTCCCTTGGAACCAGCTTTTAATCCTGTCCTTATTACAGATTCTTCCACATGTATTCGCCGTACCGAGTCCTTTGTCACTGGCTCCATTTTATGAGCATTTTCAGGTTCATTAGAAACTCTTGCTTCAGGTTCTTTGTGTGCTACCTGCGCTTTGTGACTTGGCGAGCTATGCCTGGATTTATGAATTTGTGACGTTTGATTTTCAACCCATTTCCTTATCATATTTTTCTTGTGGTTATCCATATATCCATATCCCAGGTTTTCACTGCCGAGGGCACCAAGAATACCGAGCTGGAGTGGTAAAGGAGGATTACTGCCCGGTTGCATTGGCACAGATTCAAATTGTATTGGTACTTTTGGTTCTTGCATTGGACCGTCGATCCAAGTTTCACGTTTGTTGCTTTGCGTTTCCTTGATTATATGCCTTGCTTCTACTAACTTTGATTTGGATATTCTAGGCCCATCAATCCACTGTTCATCACTGTTACTTTTTCCTTCTTCTGCATGTTTTTGGCCCGCTTTTTTAAGTGGTGTTGACTTTGATGTTACTGAATGCACTGGAGACGCTTTCGGAGTATGACTAGGCTGTAAAGTTTTTAACGGTGAAGCTTTAGGTGATCCGTGTAACCTATGCACAGGACTCTTTTCTTCAACAACTCGAGACAGCGATGATTTATGTTTTTGTTCTGCTGCAGAACCTCGTAGCGCTTTGCTTAGCACACATCGGTTGTCACCTGAATTTATATGGGGTATGTACACTGGAGGATGTTCCCCATCAGTTGCGTCGTCCAGAGGACCCACGTATATGACTGTGTCAGCTGAGAGATCGCTACTTGATGGATCAGGTTCACTACTGCTAGGTTTCGAAGCATCTTCACCTGAGCTTCCACCAGACCCTGCATTATTATTTGCCGAATATTTTACCTTCCTTCTTCTAAGCCTATGTATTCGGGAGGCTAACTGTAATGTGGTTAATGTGTCTGAAAAGTTTTGGGCATTTGGTGAAACATGGACGATCATAGCTGTGTGACAAGTAAGAGATCCGAGACACTCTTTTAAAACATGTGTTAGATTATGGTCTCTATACGGCAGATGTCTTTGTCCGTTGAATATTGCAAGTAATATATTTCCTAAACCAGATAGTGGTATTCCGCCGTTTGTTTTCCCTCTCTCAGAATTTCCTAGGTCGATTAAATGCAGGCGGCTGCGTCCTCCGGCAACTGCGAACAAAGAGAGAAATGTTTTTAATTTAGGAACTTTGTTGTTTTGTGACCCGTTTAGTATGGAGGCGGATAGTGAAACTTTTATTTAAAGCTTCTGTTTTATATAAGAAGACTATCTTCAATGAACATTCCAGAAATAACTGTTCTTTGTTTTTCAGTTCCTCGTAATTAAATAAATCTTTGTTTCTGTGAAGAGCTAATTATTACAAGGCGCTCCTTTGTTCTAATAGAGATATTTCAATGAAAATATTAATTATTATCTATTCTTAAGATGAAAGTAAATAATACTGTTACCATACCACTCAGTCTTGATATTAGCTATGTATTTAGAGTAATATTTTTTTGTCTACTAAACAAGAAAAAATGACTGAAAAAGCATTTCATAGCCCGCCGCCGGGACAAAACACACAAAAGGGGTTAAATTGTAATTATAACTTATTAAAAGAAAACATAGAGTGAAAAATAATAAAATGAAAAAACGAAACGAAATTGGTCCTGTACGAGGCCAAAAGGTTCCTATCTCAGCATGATGCTGTACCATTTTTAAGCAAGCAAGGTTACAGTTCATTTTGACGTGAAGGTTTTGTCTTTCACTTCGATAACTCGAACTCAAAGGTTATTTATGTCTTATAAATATGATTTTCAAACAGAACCATAATATTCTTTACCTGCTCCTTTCCCTCCGACACTATACTGGTACACATGTAGCGTGTACAGCAGATGACTGTCTTTCCCCTCCTCCCTCGCCCCTCTGGTGGCTAGTGCAGCATCCAGGTAGAAGGCCGCCTTCTCCGCGCTGTGCACTCGGAGTTCTGATTGGTTCTGCAGGTGGGTGCCGAAGAGAGGGTCGTCGCGGAGGTAGACGCCTGGTGATTGTTCCGTGTCTGTGTGGGAAAGAGACAATAGATGATTATGAAGAAAGTCATTAATTATTTAACTTCTTACCAGCTATTTATTATGTGCAATATTTTTAATAATTTTACGCGAATACTAAAACTAACTCGGAGATTTATAACATGCGATAGGGGAGAGGACAACTTCTAGTTTATTTGACACCTCATAAAGAAATCGTATCTCACCGTTTTGATAAGGCGCCAACAAGTCCCGGATCTGGTTGGTGTTCGTGCAGAGCTCCACTGCTGACACCCTGACGGAGAAGCGGGTGCCGCACTTGTGCCTCTGCTCAGTTATGCCCCGGAACAGCCATGTGATGGCGCAGGGGATCGCGCCAAGGGCTGCTGGGGAGTCCGGCCGCCCCAACATTGTGTAGGATTTACCTGGTAACATAAATATATACATAAACATCATCCCCTTGGGTTTAGTCTGAAGTGTAAACAGGGCCTCATTACGAGGCTACTGCCAGCAACTGAGTATAAATCCAGATTTCAGACTGATACTAAGATTATTTCTGATGGGAAAATCCAATTTAACATTTTGCTCCACGAATAAATAGTCTTTGTTAATGTTTTAAAAACTACCGTCAGAAATGGTGAGATTTGGATGAAACCTACACTCAGCATTGGGTGGCCGAGGGTTGAAGAAGAAGTAATGAATTCCAGAAAAGAACTGATTTCATGCAGTTTAAAAATCCCAGAATACGGAGAATATTTATTTCCAGAAATAACCCATTCAGAGCGGTACAATGCTCAAAAAGCCTTTCATGTTCCTCGGAAATACAAAAAGAGTTGTGCGAAAAAAGTAAATAGCACCTAAATCCTATTTTCGTTAAAACCCGAACTGATTCCATCCAACACGAAAAGTTACGTTCGAATAAAACTTCCCACTTATGTAAATGATAAGTTGATACAAATAGCTCAACTCAAAACCAAAAACCGCGAAATAAATTCACGACAGCAGTATACATATTGAACACAAGAAATCACTTTTAATGCCAGGTAAGTTCACTTAGCTACACGTGGCTTCCGAAAGCCTTCAATAATTAAAACGAGGTTCAAATTATTCACTCAGTTGGATCTACGATCCCGAATAACCGGGATGTGGGAGTAAGCTCGGATTTAGTGCCAACATTGCCGCGTTTCCCCAAAACTTTCATCTCGCGAGGCATTCAATTTGCATCTGAAACCTTAATCTATGAGGGGAGGTTCGGGTAAATTACCTCTTTCCTTTTTAGTCGTTCGTTGTTTTGTGTTAATGAAAGTATAAGCCCATTTCGCAATTGTTTGTCTGTGGTATTATCTTGATCGCATCGTTGGGATAATCCCGCGCAACTTGCTAAATTGATTTCGTGTCTTGGAACTTATTAATAGGTTGGTAATACTGTTAGCGTTTTGGCTTTTGTCTTGTTCCAAGTTATAATGTCGTGTTCTATTGTTTGTGAGGATTATTTGAAGTTGAATAATTACGTTTTAATTGGACAAGTATTAATTCTCTTCTTTCTACTAAGTACATAATATTCGGTTTTTGTTTATTTAGGCACGGCCAGCCATGTTAAATTGTAATTTAAATTAGTAAAATTGAGACTGACTTTAAAGTTATGTAGAAAGAAACTTAACTTTAACTTGAGCTGTTTTTAAAGATGAAGAAATACGATTTCCTAGAAGAAAAATGGGTGCTATCCATAATTTATTTACACCGGACTTCAAACAAACTTCCACCATATTCATAGTGTTAACTTGAAATCCCAGTTTTAATATCAAAGTTTTGCCATCACGAGTGTGCGAGCGGGACGGAGATAGGTCGTATTTATCAAACTTTCAATTAAGAGCTCTCTCGACTCTTTGCCATTTAGATGCAAATCCCACCGCCCGGCCGAGTGAGAAGTTTCATACTTTATAGTGCATAATTAGGGCTACCACCTTTCGAATGAGTTGTGGTTCCGCACTGCAAACGTAGCGTGAAAGTGCTACAGTTGGAGTTTCCGTCTAAGAAGTTTTTGTCAAACTTTACTTCGTTTTCTCAGGAATGCCTGGATTTATTTTTTATGTTTTACACAAGGGTAAAGTCTTAAATTAGATTTACCATATGTTAGAAGTGATGTATTCCAAAGCAATATAATTCTCCAATCAATCAATATGTTACCTCTTGTATGCCGTAATTATAGACACAATTAAAAAGCCATTGTGTCTTGTGTAGATCTACGTTCCAGGGCATACGAAGGATTAAAAGGCATTCATGAACTTAAAACGCTGTGTACATATTTTGATTTGGTACCAATATGTTTTATATTTCTTGAAATAATAATAGTATTATCATAGTGCGGATGGTCGACCAATATCTGAGGAGACTCTCGTTAGGCAGCTGGATCAAGGGCTTGATTCAGAAAGCGGTACTTCTGGACACGGCTCGTATTGTTAGGAGGTTACTTTCTCTGCCCGGAATGCCGGTATCAGAGTCCAAGCAACTCTGTTCCCGATATTTTAAAAATAGTTTTTTAAAGAAAATTTAAAAGCAAAATAAAAGTATAGGTAAAATTTATAAATCAATAAATAAAAGAATAATAATATCGTTATGCCAACCCTATGCAGTACAGTTTCGCGCTTTTTAATCAACACTTCTGGATTCAACGTGAGATCTTGATTATTATCTCAAAGACTTAAGTAGGTACACTCTGTAAGATAAACATGTAACTTAAGCTAGACTAACGTGCTTAAAAGTCAATAGGGTGTTTCCGAGGTTTAGAAAGTGTTTATAGAAAATTGATTTAAGCAAGGACGTTTACTATCAAACATGATATTATTGACTTAAAGGGTGTAAAACACCTCTTAACGAAGCCGAAGGGCACATGCTCTCCCCGTCATCGACAAGTTTTTCTTTTTTAAATATAAGTTTTTATTGTAAGATTTTTACTTTAAGCACCTCCACGACCCCCGTACTAATCAATTTATCCATCAGCTCAATATTTTAAGTGCGTTACATTGAGTTCTACCACAAAACATGAATTTTCACCCCAAAAAAAAAGTCGTCTCCCAGCAATAATTTTTGCGTTTAGTTACTTAGTTTGATGTATTGTAGAGAATGCTTGGCTGGTGATGAGGTGGTTTACACCCTGTATAAGCAATTTATCTAGCCACCGTTCGGCAAATTGATTATATTAGTGCGATTGAAGTCAGAGAAAACGAGAACAGATGCGCTTTGCCTCTTTATTTGTCTTTTCATACTACTACTTATCGTGTGGTTAGTGGCTAACCTGGTGTCAGAGTTTTTATGCCGTACATGAGCTTTTGACCTGGCTTTACATGCCGTCGAGAAAATCTCTCAGACATGCTGGTTTCCTCACGATATTTTCCTTTACCGAAGCTAGTTATAATTTTACAATACGCACATGAATCAGAGGTCTTGGTTTCGAACTCAAAACCTATATGACTTGGCAGTCTGTTCGGCAAACCACTAGACTACCACTTCTGCTGTCTCCTCATTAAAAGTATAATCAAGTTTCCCACCAGCTATTAAATTGTAGCATGTTGTAAGTAATTACAGGATCATCACACATAAAAATATTGTGGTTTGGGGTGACGAATTAGGATTTAGTCCTTAATTCTGACGCTCCTGTATCTAACCCCAATCAGTGCTCCCTAGAAACCACTATAGTTGCTAGCTGCCAGTAAAGATGACAATATCAGTCATTGCCCTCTCCCTAATATCTCTTCGTACGAACCAAAACAAATGAACCATGTATCGTTTTTCATTTAAAAAAATGTTGAAGACCACGATAGATGACGATTCAAGACTTGAATCACAGATCGCAATTCAGCAACTCGTCCCACATGCTCACGGCCCATTTGGAACCGAGAGATTTATTTTTGGATTTCAAAGTTAAGAACTTTATTCAGTCAGGGTCAGTGACCGCCTTTGCGATCTCAACTGGCAGCAACTAATAAATATAACGTATATTTATCTTACCAAGTCCTGCGTGTCCGAAGCAGAAGAGGCAGCCGTCAGTCCCGTTGATAACAGCATGAATGACGTCCGTCAGTGCGCTCGAGCATATCTCCGTCTGTGTCAAAGAAACATTCTCTATGTAGCTTCAAATATTCATTAATTATGCAGGTACAAAGGATTCAGTAGGATATTATAGACTATCAAGTGGTCAAGGAGAGGTATCGGAGAAGTTTAAAGCTTGACTCACGCTAGACCGTGTCGGGTCAGACGTCCTACTCCCTAAAGTTCCATCCGTTTATTCGGATCTATCCGCGTCTCTCACTCGCACTCATCTGCAGACGTGCGCAAGAGAGACGGATAGATCCGAATATACGGACGAAGCGTTAGGGAGTACGGCCCGAGTGTCGGCCGTATTGTACCCTATTGTCCGTTGCTCGGCCATCACTCTGTTGCCGCTCGGTATAGCGTGAGTGTATCCATACAAAATATATGTAATATTTAGTTGACCGTGCTACGGCCGACATTTGGCTCGGACCCCTATAGAACCCTTTAGAAACAGTGACGTAGAATTTCTACGACAAACAATGATAATTTTCAACAAATAAACACTTATCTCGTATTTTTAGACGTTCGATAAGTTATCCAGCATTACCCACAAAGTTAGTTTTAGCTCTGTGAATAGTTTCTATAAACGGTTCTACTAACTCAACTAAGTTTTAGACTAAAACGGAACCACTATTTATAATGTGAACATTTGCAAAAGCATAAAGGTGAAGTTCATTAGGTATGCTTTTGTTTCACATTTTTATTCAATAATAGTACATTTTTATAAATGTCCACGTGTATCAAACGTCGTGTTTCAGTACACTTTTGAAGAAATAAAAAAAGAATAAAAATATTTTTGTCATTAATTATTACGAAACTAAAATTTTAATTTTCTTTTTTTTTCTGCTCTTTGCTTTCGCCAGGTTGAAGGAGAAGTAGAGGTATGAAGCCGCTAAACAGCCTAGGATTTATATATTTTAATATTTGTAAAAAAAACACAAATAAATGTTAATTTGTTTTTAAGGTACTTAAATATTAGTTTTAAATAATCATGTTTATCTATGATATTCTATTTATAGACACAATTTGAATTTTCAAAAAATGTTTACGCCGTAATGACGCATATTGTTTTGCCGAAATTAAAAAAAAACATTCACCTCTGACTATAGGCATTGGACTAAGTATAGGTATAGTTATCTGTGGCAATTTTCATTCCCGCACACGTGTGGAAAGAATGACAAAAAACGCACGTGTGTGAAATACACTGCATGTTGAACCTAATCATAGTGCGACAAGAACCAGTTTTCTAGGAAGTGTATTAAAAAGTAATTATGGCTCTCGATTCTTAACTTTTTAAGTTAAGACATCTCACATTATACTTATCATCCCTCTCATTAAACCCGATTAAATCTCTATTCATTACCTCTTCACCCTAAGAAACAAAAGTGTCTATAATGCCGTGAATAATTTACTAAAATATGGCACTTAGGGTGTTTCTGAACCTTTGAACGAACCAGCGTGTTTTCTTTGGCCCCGGATCTCAGGTAATTACGTGGACTTAAGGTAGCACGCAGATTAGGGGGCTGAGACGAGAGGCTTGGAGAATATGGGAGTTATTATGATGTCGCTATTAGTTGCTTTTGTGGCTTTTAGCAGTGAAGGTATTATTAAAATCATGGTTAGGCATTATATTATATCATTCATTAATTCTCAGGCAACGTTGGCCTATAGATATAAACTTTACAGACTAACATAAATCCGATGAAATAAAATTAAACTGTACTAGCCGACCCGACAGACGTTGTTCTGTCACCTATCTACCTACCTACTGGCTACTACCTACTTACCTACTACTACCTACCTATTACTACCTGCCTACTACTACCTACCTACTACTACCTACCTACTACCACCGACCTACTACATTTTTTTTCATAAGAACCTTCTCCTGACAATAACAAACACAACAAAAAAAGAATTAAGTAGTGAAATCGGTCCAGTCGTTCATCTTTACTGACAAATTATTGCTCAAACATCAGTGTAGCCCTGGCTCTTGTACTAGGAGTTCCTGTATCACAAGTTTTTTATATATAGATGGTTAATATTGTTTATTTGTTTCTTGCAAAGTGTTGTGACATGTCCTGAACAAGCAACCCCTCAGTTTATTTGTAGCAGCCAGGGGTTACAATATCTTTGGTGATTGTTTTATTAATATGATTGCGGACAGCTTATCTCCGATTACTCAAATATAAACTTTAATGTCACTTATAATATTTTCTGGAATTATCATGTGATTTTTGTGATTTATTATTATTCTTTAGAAAGTTCCAATTTTTATTCAAAGTTATTACTTTTTACGGTAAATCACGTACTTATAACCTTTGACTCTAATTAAATGGTACCTACGTCTCGTCCCAAATGGGCCGAGGGCATGTGGGACGAGTTGCTGAAATATATACGTTACTCCTTGGTAAGACTGGTTGTCACTTTTTGGGTCACTGACCTGTAACGACTGTCAAAGATCTACAAAAGAGAGCGGGGATTCCGAGGCACGAAGGAAACTCAGCTTGTACTGGGTGGTCACCCATCTACAGAACAACCTAGCTAAAGATCGTCCCGAGCGGCTGTTATTATTTTGCCACGACGTCCTCAGAAACAGTACAAATATAACCGTTGCAAACCCCTACACTGCATAGATGAACAACTAGAGATTCCTACTTTCTATATTTACATTATCTTTTGTATGAAACATAATTTAGTGCTCTCTTTACCCCTGTGTGTTTGTTCCCGGCCGCTTCGCAGATAATTAAAAGGACTTAAGGTGGAGCACTGAGATTAGAGGGCTATGGGGCGGCCCACTTTTATGTTTTACACAGGATTACTTTCTAAAAGTATAAGAGCATTATTTGAACAACAAAAAGTTTTATAAATAGGGTGGTGTTGCCAAAATGTCACCATTAATTGAGTTATTGATTAAATTTTCTTTTGTTTAAAAAAAGGATGAAATAAGAAACTGTGTAGGTATTGCATATTACTATGTAATAATTGATACGAAACAAAATTGATGAACGTCAAATACTTTTGTGTAACTACCAAGTTTGGAATTTTAATTCCCTATGTATAGCCCCCAGACTACAAAGTTTTTTTAACTTAACATATAATGACTTAGGAGTACGCAATTCTATACTAAGTATGGAATCTATCTAGGTAATAGGGTCATTAAGACATAAGAGAAGAAAGAATAATTATAGAATAAACTCAAGGCTTTACTCACACAACTCAAAGTCATGGCGCCACTGTCGCGAGGTATCCCCCTGAACACTCAACAACACGGAAATACTGAAATTGTTTTGAATGAAAATTTTAATGACCACGACTCCGTTCACTAATTGAGGGCGCTTAGTTCGCGATGGAGGGAGGGCAGTTAATCAATTTTTGTTATTAACTTTAGCTTTTACTCAATTAATTAAGCACCGACATTGATCGCTTTTTTTCTGTAGGAAAAATTAAGTAATAAAACTGTTATAAATACGAAGTAATTAGTAATTACTGTTTTCTGGAGGTCAGATTGGAACTTACTCCATGTTAATTAGGTACTGCAGTGTTCAGCTGCCTCCAGTAAGACTGGAAGCTGGCGATAACACAGTTGGGGTAAGGCTAGGGAGAAAATAATTATTAATTATGTCCAATTTTGACTGTTGAGCATGAGATCCTATAGATCATGGCTGAATTTTCGGGGAAACATATTATTTATAAATATTCGCCATCGACACTTTAAGAAGAAGATGAGATCCTGGGGCCACAAAAGGGATGAATGAAAGGGATTTGCTTGTCGCGGAGCTGACAATGCTAAGGGCGGTGTGTTACGGGAATGGATTAAGTAAGAAATGAGTAGGTAATTTCTTAAAAAAAATCTTAACTATGGGGATAAAGCTGAAATCATTTAAATACAAATTTGGTACCGTTCGAAAGGTTATAAACTAGAAAACAAATTTGATAAAAAATAATTATTGAACCACCGTAGCTTTTTTTTATTTGAGGTTGAATTTGATCGTAATGGTTTTGATTTCTCATTATTTTCTTTAAAAAGCGTACTATTTTATTTTTTTACCTTAGTTTTAGGGAAGTTCCGAAGTATTTTAATAACTAATGTTTATGACTACCAACAAGTAGTAAAAAAACCTCACAAAAATAAAGCGAAAAAAAGTTATGAATGCTTCAAGGTCAAATATGGAAAAATCTCAATAAAGTATAAAAATTGACCTATCTCTTGAACTAAAACTTTGGTTACGGAAAGAAAGGTTCAGTAATTAGAAAATGACCTCCTCTATATGTGAATTTGCTATGGCGGGTCCAGACCCAGTCACCCAGTATAAGAGGAAGTCTGAAAGTGGCGCCTGTGACCGAAAAGTTGTGTGGTAATCGGTATGTGATGCGGAGGAATGAGGAAAATGTCTTGAGGAAAGTTTTGAGTATGAATGTGGATGGGTAGAGGTGTGATGTGATGGGTGTGGGTGGTGAGCAGAGGTCTTCCTCTACTCATATACCAAAGAAACGATGAATGGACTGTGTTAAGAATTATATGACAAGAAAGGAAGTGTCTGATGAGATGACGAAAAATAGAGGAGTATGGAAGAAGACTTGCGCCAACCGCAAATGAATTGGGAAAAGAACAAGAGATTGATAATGATGATGAGGTTTACTCAATAGTACACCACTTCCTAACCCTTCGGGAATTAGAGTCGTATAAGGCTATGTTATATTTGTTTTGCTTCTGGTCAACATTTTGAAATTGGATCAGTAGTTTCGCAAAGTCCTTAAATATGTAACAGTTGTGAACGTCCCTTTGTGCCTATTGGCCTTGTTTCGTTCTGTCTCCTGCTGATATGGAGGGAAGTGGAAATTACGGTTTTTTCCTACTCCTCCGCTATACTTTCTGATTAATTTCGTTGCGGGATCCAATACAGTTAAATTCATTCTCTGGGACTTCGTCGAGTTTCATTGTGTCGGCGCTTTTCTGGCGGTCTCCACTGTTGATTCTGGCTTTCAGGAGTTACAGTGGTTTGGAAATATTGTGGCCGGCTTGCCCCAATAACACAAATATGTAAAATCTCACTAACTTTACAAAATTAATTAAATGAAGCATCCTATTTTCGGTAGTCTGATTGATAGAGGTTTAAAACTTTCGCGGGATATTAATATCGCGGGGCGCTGTACCGGTGTTTACCTGTCATAGCTTACTCCCAGTAAATATTTATTTTAAAAATAGTAAAAGTGTGCAATTCCAACCTAAATACGTCTTAAAAGTTGAAGAGACAAATATACTGCCTGTGGTTATAGTGTTCAGCAAGTTTTAATAGCAATATTCCGTGTAACACTTGGAAACCCGTGTGTACTGTATCTCAAGAAAACAACAAAAATAATAAACAAAAGTGCAACCAAAATAGTGAAAAAACAGTTATCGTGGCATTGCTGGTGTCTTTCTGCGCAGATCTAAGTGCACGATCCTTTAAACTATAATTAAAGTGTTGACGATTTTATTCAAATTGTGCAAATCATTCTTGCCATAGTGTGGTTGAGAACAGCGACATCTATCCTAAAAAATTGGAACGACTACGAGCATAACGACACATCGTAGATCCATGCGAAATCGATCCTCGCGCTTGGAAATTTGCAGCTCACATTCACACTTGACGATAGGTGGCGTTGGTAGTACCACAACATACAGAAGCTTCCCCATATTTCTTCGATCGTCTGAAAATGACCTCGAAGTGAAATCTCTGCGATGAATTGAATTAATTGGAACTGTGACACTATCACTAAAATATAAACTAGCTTATATATCCTAACAGTAAACACACAAACAGTGTCAAAATGGCATCAACACCTATATGCGCTGGATGTAAAAGTAAACTACCCATAAGAGAAAATCTTACTTGTGTGCTCTGTAAATGCAGATACGATCTAGAGTGTGGAGGCGTTTCTAAAGACTACTACACTAAAAAGATGACACTGGAAAATAAAAATACCTGGAAATGCCAGACATGCATTTGTAAGATGCCCAAGACTGGAAACACAAACACCCCATTACGTATCCCTAGAGGCACCGACATCAATCAGCTATCCTCTACACCACCTGAGGAAGGAAATGTCACTGTAAGAAAAAAAACAATAAATTTGAATAACGACACAACTTGTTCCGACGACCTGAGCTTCATAGGCGACACCATACCTATGAAAAATAATGATACTCGTATTATCCACACAGAAGAAATTGTAAAGACCACAAATGATACACATACTCAATTAACAATGCAAGGTTTGAGCGAACTAATAATCACACATCTTAAAGAAAACAACAAATCTATTATACAAGAATTACAAAACACAATACATAGAGAAATATATAATGCTATTGCAGATTTAAGACAGGATTTAGATTATAAAACAAACGCCTTAACAACACAGAACGACCAAAGAAAGCAAGAAATAGAAAACATTAATAAAAAATTAGAAAAACTTCAAACAGAGAATGAAAAGTTAAAAGAAGAAATAAGAAAGCTAGCTACAGAAGCACAAAAACTTCCAAATATACAACACAATAACCAAAGAAAAATTGTACTCTACGGCCTGGCCGATTACTACAAAGAGCCTGAAAGTGCACTTTACAACAGAATATCAGAACTATTTCGTGATATAGTCAACATAGACGTCTCAGGATATATGGAAGACCTGTACAGACTTGGACGACCGGGTGGACCTAAGAACCGACCGCTTGTTATCGAATTTATTAGTAAAAGAATGGCTAAATATATTATTAACAATAGCATTTACTTTCAAGGAACCGGACTATTCATATCCGAATTCTTGGATGCAAATACACGAAAGTATAGAGCACAAATGCGAGAAGAATTATTTAAAGCCAGGAAAAATGGATCTCATGCAATTATAAGAAACAACCACCTTTATATAGACAGAAAACTGATTAACATAGAAAACAACAAACACCAATACGAAAATAACACCCAAGAAAATGATTTAATATTGAAAAACACCAACGAACTTTGTCCTACAAATATGTCATACGAAGCTGAGAACCAGACATTTCGTAAACAACGACCGACCATTTAAAATAATGTTCCAAAATTTTCAAAGCCTCTATAACAAGCAAGACATACTCGAGGCATTTCTTGATAAAAATTCATTGTATAAAGCAATATGCATTTCAGAAACTTGGTTATCTCAAGAAAAACTTGATCTCATTCAATTTAGTGGATATAAATTTGCATCTTCTTTCTGCCGAAGCTCTAGAACAGGTGGCGGTGTTTGTACACTTCTACAAGAACATATCGACTGCATAAATAGAAACGATATTTCAGAAATGTCTATAGAATATATAATAGAACTTTGTGCCACGGAATTACCAAAAGAAAATTTATTGTTAATAACTATGTACTGGAATAGAAGAGAGGAGGAAGTATTTTATCAGCAATTGAAGCAAATTCTCAAATATATAAACAATAAATACTACAAACTAAATATAATAATAGGCGGTGATTTTAATGTTAACGTAATATCGGATAATTTAAAAACAAAAAAAATATTAAATCTCATGCAGGAAAATAACTTTACTCAGCATGTGAAAAGCCCTACACGTATTACACCAAACACGGCAACGTGCATAGATCTAATATTCACAAACTTTACCTTCAAAGACATGTACACAACTACAGAAGAGCTAGGTTTTTCCGACCATCATAGTACAATATTACACTTAAACATACCTAAACAATCAAAAAAATATAACTGGTACACAATGAAAAGACTATTTAATAATACAAATATATTAAAATTCAAAGAGAAAATACAAAAACTAAATTGGAATGATATTCTTAAAACCGGCAATAACATTAACATAAATTATAAAATATTTAATGACACACTCACCTCTATTCTAAATCAATGTATACCGTTGCGTAAAATTAAACTTAAAACAGAATACAAAAAATATTGGCTCACTGTGGGTGTAAAAAAATCTTGTTTACATAAAAGACTATTAAAAATATTAACAATAAAGACAAAAAATCCAATATTAACAAAATATTATAAAAAGTACGAAAAAACATTGAAGAAAACTGTCACAGTCGCAAAAAAACTACACTTTAAAAATAAAATGATGCAATCTAACAATAAAGTTAAAACAATGTGGGGAATAATCAATGAACGCACAAACAAGAAACTCAAAAGTGAGAAACACAATATAACCCTACAAACAAATGATAGCTTAACTACAAAACCCCAAGAAGTAGCCAACATATTTAATAGTTTCTTTGCTTCTATTGGTAGGGACAGCACAAAACCTGCCGGGAGCAAACCAAAAGAAACCACGACGTTAACAACTACACAAAATACGTTGTATCTTAGCCCAGTAGATCCTTACGAAGTAAATAGAATAATTAAAAATTTAAAAAACAAAAAAAGCCATGGAATTGACGAACTTCCACCCACTATATTTAAACAATGCGCTGACGAATTAACCTTGCCGTTTTATATACTAATTAACCAATCTTTTGAAGAAGGCGTTTTTCCAGATTTATTAAAAAAAGCTGTTATAAAACCGATCCATAAGAAAAACTTAAAAACCGACCCAAACAACTATCGTCCCATTGCTCTCTTACCAACAGCCTCAAAAATATTTGAGAGAGCCATGTGCGATCGTGTTTATGCATTTTGTGAAAAATATAATTTATTCAATGATTGCCAAAATGGGTTTCGCAAAAACCGATCTACCGTTTTGGCTGTTTATAAATATATACAAGAAGCCCTCAATATAATTAATAATAAAAAATACGCTGTAGGATTATTGTTGGACATGACAAAAGCTTATGATAAGGTGCAATTTGATATATTATTAAATAAACTAAATAAAATCGGTATCCGCGGAAAAAGTTACGAATGGTTTACATCTTTTCTAAAAAACAGAGAACAATTTGTAGAAATAGAACATTACAATTATCAAACAAAAGAAATAGAATTAATTCGATCCCAAAACATGCCAGTAACTGCTTCTATACCACAAGGAACTGTGATAGGGTGCCTGCTATTCCTTGTCTACATAAACGATCTCCCTAACCACATCAATGAGTCATGCGTATTGTTCGCCGATGATATCTCTATCCTAACATCATGTGATAATAATATAAATTTAAACCAAAGATTGTGTTCTATACTTGACACTGTAACAAACTGGATGAACGAACACAACCTTGAAATTAACTATAATAAAACAAAAATAATAACTTTCCACCCCCGACAAAAAAAACCATTAAGTATATGTTTCAAATACAATGGATCAAAATTAGAAGAAGTAAATAAATTCACCCTTTTAGGCCTGGACATAGACTCACACATAGATTGGAAATCACATATTCAAAAAGTAAGAACAAAATTATCCAAGTTTTCATACGCTCTCCGAGAAATAAAAAAGACAACAGATCTCAAAACAGCACTAATAACGTATTACGCGTACGCATTTGCATGGCTTAATTATGGAGTTATCTTGTGGGGAAATAGTACAGACGCGCCTACATTATTTACTCTACAGAAAAAGATGATAAGAATTTTAACAAATATCGAAGATACAGACTCCTGTAAACCTCACTTCAAAGCCCTAAAAATATTGACCCTGCCCTGCCTCTACATATTTGAAATTTGTAAATTTGTACGAAACTATCCGCAATTCTATACCAAAAGAGGAGATATCCAAACTAAAATTGCACTTAGACACGAAAGCAGATTAAACATACCCACTTCACGATTAAAAATGCACTCTTCTAGTACATTTGTTATGTCCATTAAAATATACAATAAGTTACCGGAATACATCAAAAATATAAATAAAAATAATATCTTCATCATTAAATTAAAACAATTTCTACTAACCAAAAGCTATTATACAATTGACGAATATTTTAGCGATAAATTTCAACAACAATGAAAACTAAAAAAAAAAAAAAAATATAATTGTTAATAACGTAATTCGCGCAATATTTTAATTGACATATTAATAATTTGACATTTAATTTGATTGACATTTGATTTTGATTGACATAATAAATTGTTTTTGATTGAAATTTATTTGATTTTAACTGACATTTAATTTACATCTAATTCTCTTTCATTTAATTTCACAACATGGAATAGACATGGCTGGTTTTGAGCTTAGGTAGTTGGGTAATGTAATTGACATTTAATTTATATCTGTTTCGCTTGTTTTATTTTTCATTTAATTACATTTTTTTTTTTTTCATCATTTAATTTAATTTAATTGACATTTAATTCTCATTTGACAGGCATTTAATTTACACTTAATTCTTATGAAGTTTAACTAATATGAACGTAGTTGACATGGTTTTTGTTTGAGCTTCTTATGGTTGGAGATATAAACAGGGATTTAATTGTTCGTAAATGTTATAGAGATGTTGTATTTCTGCTTTTGTTATATGGTTTGACTTTTTAATGATTTTAATGCTGTTTACTGATGACATTCTGATAATGATTTATATTTTGTTTTGCTTGTACTCGATCACTGCTTCGGTTATGATTTTAAATATTATTTGTTGTAAAATTCCAACACAGTGAAAATTGTTTGATGAATAAATAAATAATAATAATAATATATAATATAAAAAATGAAACTAAAAACCAAATATATGAATACTTATTTGAATGCCATCAAAGCAAATACTATTTTAGTTTAATATTTAAATAATTTGTTCCTTAACAAACAGCGCCTTCATCCTCTCTCCTATTAAAAATTAACTTTGCTGTGCCCGACAGGGTCCATAATTGATTCTATATTTTAACATACCATCTGTTACATGTACACATTATGGAACGCAATAAAGTATTGAGTATTGAGTATTGAGTATATCGAATTGTTACAGTTTGATCCAGTCTCGTAAGTTTGAAATTAATTTTACTGAAAGCAGTTTCCAATTAGTTACAAATCCTACACTTACGACCATTCATTTGTTAGACCATAGTCAGTTCGCACGTACGTTTGTTCCCTTTAACCTCTAGATTACAGTGGTTAAATTGCCTTGTCTAACTGGAATAAATGCGAAAAATCAGCAAAAACACTTACGAAAACCAAAATAAACAGAAAAAGTAAATGTCAAAATTATGAAGTTGTCTGTCAACCACAAAAAAAGTGGATCTATAACGTTCCGGGCCACGTTGATTGTTTAAACCATCTATGCGATTTTAGTGTAGACCTTTAAAAATAGCATTAAAAATGATCACAGTTTATAATATTTATTTTATATTCTATTCTGCTTCTATTATAATTTTATTATAGCAGATATGATTACCAACGGGTAGGTACCGTACTTTTTTTAGTAAACGGAAAAAACACCCCTATTCACGTAAGTATTTTCTGTCAAATGACATTGATCACAATATGAATGATTTAACTCGCAAAAAAATATCATAACATAGCTTATTGAATGATTTTAAGATTCCGGTTTCATTTCTATGCAATATTTCGTTTAATACTATGGTAAAATAGTAACTTTTTTTTTGGTGTAATTATGAATAATATATGCAAAGACCAGGTGGGTCCAAAAAATTGTCTCCTTTGATTTTTTGTAATATTTAGACTGCGCCGTTGGTTGAGTGGTTGCAAGTGCTACTGCTGAGCTTGAATTCCAGTCCCGGGTTGAACACGTTTGTATTCGATTCCCAAGTCGAGCAAAGTGTCATTAGTTATTCCATCGGCCTTTTTTCAATTGCCAATCTTGACTGATATAAAAAAAGAGAGTTCGAATTTTGAGAGTTTGTATGTATGCGGAGGGTAATCTCCGGAGCCACGGTAGTTATTTGAAAAAATTTTTCACCGTGTGAAAGGGAGGACCTAGGCTACTTTTATCCGAGTACCATGCGGGCAAAGCCTCTCAATTTGTATGAAATCAATATTTTATGCATGAAAATAACGATACAGCATCAGGTTATAACAGCGGGATTATATTTCATTATTACACTGGATTTCGGCAGGAGCTGGATGATGTATGTTAACCGAAGCCGACATTTTGAACTACCGGCCACTGGCTTCCAATGATTTAGTACTGCGATAGATTGTAATCAATATAGTGAACATAAATCGTTTGTTTTATCCTATACTATTAAGTGAACAATATTTGTTTATGTATTTGTAATCACGGTCTCGAAAACGGCTCTGACGATTTCGATAAAAGTTGCATGTATGGGGACGGAAAACCATAATTATCTGGGAAAAATAGTTAGTCTTATTTTCACCCGAGTGGAGCTCGGTTTTGCGACTGGACAAATAACAAGATTTTCAAAATCTATTAAGTTTCATGTTAGAGGAATACACACAAACATTTTCGAAATAAAAAAAAACGCTAAGTGATGTAAATTTGTCTCATCATCTTTCTCTTGCCATTATCCCATTTTATTTGGGGTCGGCGCAGCATGTCTTCTTCTTCCATACTGCTCTATTTTTCGTCATCTCATCAGACACTTCTTTTCTTACCATATCCTTCTTAACACAGTCCATCCATCGTTTCTTTGCTCTTCCTCTACTCAAATACCCAAGATTATGGAACTTTGTCTAACTATACAAAATATAGTTTAGATTAATATGGCGGCCACAGTAAACAAAAAGTGACTTCAATGGGTATGTTAAAGTCAAGCTTAGCTTCTATAACCTAAGCCCGGCTTTTGTCGGCTTTATCATAATAAAATAAATATCGCTGGGCATTATACACAGCGCCATCTAGTGCACACTAAGCAAGGCTTGTGTCGTGGTCACCAGACTGTATATGTATACCTTTTGTATGTAAATACATACTTATTATACACATAAACATCCATGACTCGGAAACAAACGTACATGCTCATCACACAAACATTTACTCCTACCGGGATTCAAACTCGCGACCCTAAGAACGTAAGGCAGCATCACTACCGCTGCGCCATTCGGGTCGTCATAATGCAGTGGTGAATCTCTATTTTCCGATTTAAAAGCAAGATTATTAATATCCGTTTTGATAGTAATGTAAACAAGTCATAAAGGGAGGTAACTAACATAATTACGGTGGATCCCGGCGTCGGACGCTAAGCCTGCGTAAGCCGCCGTCCGGTGGCCGTCCGGTGGCTGTCCGGTGAATTATTGCACGGATAAGTTACATCAACACGTGTATAACTACATTTGTGCAAGGCTCATATTGTAGCGTAATAGCTCTCTTAATTATTTTGATCGGGCAGACTGGGAGGTTTATTGACTTTCTTTATTTCTTTTAACTTATTTTTAACCCCCGACGCAAAAACGACGGGGTGTAAATATAAGTTTGACGTGCATGTCTGTGTGTGTGTATTTGTGGCATCGATCGTAGCGCCCGAACAGATGAACCGATTTTGATTTTGGTTTTTTTTTGTTTGAAAGGTGAATTAGTCGGGAGTGTTCTTAGTTATGTTTGATAAAAATCAGTCCAAGATGGTCGCCGCCACAAAATGGCGGATTATATATTTATTCAACAACTCCCTCAATATGGGTATCAAATGAAAGGGCTTGACTAGTAAGATACTATACACTATGGCAAATTAAAAATCCAAGATGGCCGCCACCGCAGAATGGTGACTTAACGAATTATTTTCTATTTAACTGTTATGGGGGTTTTGTAATTTTTTTATTTAATTTCACTTGTTTCTTTATATTTTTTTCAATGCATCATTAGGATTTTCGAATGATTAGAATCATAATGGACTGTTATTGACAGTCCATTCACTTCATTCATCCCAATCACAATCATTAACTTTAACAGTATTACGTCGTTGCCTTATTCGATTGATTGATTGTAAGAACGAAGACGAACTTTAGTCTCTTAATAAATAGGGCGCTAGCTTTTTGCTATCAGTCTTTGGCAGTCGTTACAAGTAGTCAGTGGCCCAAAAAGTCTGAGAACTAGTCTTACCAAGTGGTATCGCATTACCCAGTATTAACTGGGTTGTAGAGGTCAGATAGGCAGTCGCTCCATGTAAAATACTGGTATTCAGCTGCATCCGGTTAGACTGGAAGCCGACCCCAACATAGTTGGGAAAAGGCTTCGCAGATGATGAGCTTTTTGCCATCAACCGGGCACAAACCCTGACTCCATGGCTACTACTGAGAAATTCCTTATGGGAAAAATAACATAATGCCCGACCCATGAATCGAACCCGGGACCACATGGTCAGCAGTTGCGATTGCGACCACATTACCAACGAGGTAGACTTTATACCTTTTTTCTCGAAGTAAAAAAAGAAAAGTAGGTACGTATAAATCCTGTTCCTTCGTAAAGGCCTTGACACACTATTCAGAGTGTATTAAATCCCGCCCGGTATACTCGTCTCCTAATCTCCAGTACACAGTGGTGCATTAGAAACTGCAGGCTTATTTGCACGTTCAGTAATTATAAAAGTAGCCTCTCGCCCGTAATCACAGAATGTTGAGGTAGAGCTTTACCATTTTTTTTTCTGATGGGAAATCATGAAATGTCTCCTCCCACTCTGAGCGGAGCGGGAGGGAGTGTCAGACTTTTACTGACTAAAACCCATCCATGTTCCTTCCTCGCCCTTTATGTTCCACGGCCACGGTATCTCTTTCGAACAGTCCCGCAGCCCCAAAGTACTACCTTTTGACTTAAGTCCCATGTAATTATAAGGGTGTGAGCTTATTGCTACAAATCTTCAAGCTGCTACAAGAAATGGTGTTGAATAGACCAAAGAACACCTTGCCCGACTTGGGAATCGAATTCAAGACC
Source organism: Xestia ashworthii (assembly GCA_950022955.1). Taxonomy (NCBI): domain Eukaryota; kingdom Metazoa; phylum Arthropoda; class Insecta; order Lepidoptera; family Noctuidae; genus Xestia; species Xestia ashworthii. The sequence continues at coordinate 21,122,181 of OX465558.1, read as the reverse complement.
TCTTGCTCAACAGTAGCGTACTCTTTACGAGCAGAACACAACGTATACACAATTTGTTACTCCATTTTTCACACAAGATAATAAGGAACTAGCACTTCGTCCGCAAAAAATGTGATATCTCGGCGATTTGCATGATTTTTTAACATAATTTAAGTATAGCCTATGCTAAATTCTGCAAACTAAGCATTTTATTGGTGAAAACAAACAAAAAAATCGAGCTAACTTGAGCTAATTCGATACAAACGAACAAAACAATGTTTCCTCTTTATAATGTTTGTACAGATAAGAACATTGGCATACTGCTGAGAGTATTAGAAGCTCCCACAACACAGTTCCTCATGTAATCTCCAGTACACCGTGGTGCATTAGAGACTGCAGGCTTACTTGTGCGTTCAGTAATTACATCTGAACGCATTACGCGGTTAAGTGATTTATTGCCACGTTTATGGAGCTGTGATTCCTGATCGGGATTTCTGGTCTTAAGTGGTATGATGTGTGGGGTATTAGGGTGTGGTGTGTGGTGTGGGCTTTAGTTGTGGGAACTAAGATGGATTTGGTTTAAGTTGGAATGAAGATACGGTTGAGTTTACGGTTGGATTTGAGGAGTGTTAATTTTATGGTTAACTTAGCGTCGGAACTAATCGTTGTAACCATCGTTGAACTGTTTTATTTTGTTGAAGCTATTTAGGATTCTGTTTCATGCTTCTCGTTGGTCTAGTGGTTGCAAACGACTGCTGAGCACAAGGTACTCGGTTTGATTCCCGGGTCGAGCAAAATGTTTTTGGGTTTTTCCAATAGAAATTTCTCAGTAGCAGCCACAGAGTTTGGATTGGTGCCCGATTGATGGCAATAGGCTCGTTCCCTATAACATGGGACTTTTACATAGTTGGCGTAATGTGGGTGTATTATTATTAGGGATACTTCTGTTTACCCTTCGGGGTTTACAGGCGTGGTATGAATTCTTTTGGGATGTCGGTCGGTTGGTTCTTACCAACATGATGATGGTATGTAGTGGACCTTGCATTGATGTGATTTATTTGTTTGCAAGTTCATTGTCTGTTGCTAAAGCTGTAAAGTCCCTTATTAATTTATGAATGGCGATCAATTAATACTTAATTTTGTCCAGATTTGTCCTTACACTCGCTGTTCTTATAACTAAGCATTCTGTCTTCCACTTTCCATCCTCCCATGACACATATTCTAACATGTGTACCAACAATTTAAGCCGGACATCCAACGACACACGATTACACCATGCTAATGGGATTCGTATGCACCGCCGGACTTGTTGTGTGAATTGTTCACGTTTGCCTCGTGTTACTCCCGGTTTACTGAGTTTTAGGGGTTGTGTTACTGTGATGACATTGGGAACTTCCCAATTCAATTAAAAATACAGTTACTTTGATTGCAAGTTATTTGATCTAACTGGGTTTTCAGAAGTTTAGAATGTCGTGACACATTTTTGCAATCCGAATCATTTTGAATGAAAATTTCCGTCCATTCACAAGACCGAAAAATGCGTCTGTTCAACAACAGTAACAGTAACAGCAACAGTAATTCAATTAATAAAAATAATGGTATCTACTGAATTGTTGAAATTCCACTAGAATTGTGAGCGCAGAATAAACCTGCTGATGGAAATTAACCAGATTGTGTGGTAATTTTAAATAATATACTACGAAATGTGACTATGAAATTTAGCAAGAATTTATAAGGATTATTGAACTACTGGAAACAATTGAGACAGTTCACAGCATACTGTGATCATTCGATTTCGATATTTTGTGACTTCCTTTACGTTCCCATTTGTTTCCGTATAGTAAACTTGCAACTTTGTCTTCAATCGAAAACTTTTATACCATACGATAAAATGCTACCTAATGAAAACGTGACTAGGGAATTGATAACATCGTATCCAGCAGCAAATTGCCTGTTCCTTAATATAACTAAATGTAGCGATTTGCATATTCTTATACACACGTTTTTCTAGTATCAGATTAAATCGCGAACATCTAGGTGAACAAGAACCCTCGGGAGAAAATAACTACAGCCACTAACCCTCTTACAGAATACCAGGGGTACATAACACTAAAGTGACGTCTCATAAGCTCTAAAATCTCGTTAAAACCGCTAACAATTTTCTACGTTGAGCAGCAAAAATGTGAAAATTTTCGGAAAAGGGGAACTTGAACGCGAAAGTTAGCGTTAGTCGCGCAGTGCACGCCGTTTAACAATTTAAACAGGAGAAGTCGCGGGACGCTCCGACGGCGACATTTTTGGTGCATGAAATTCAGAGGGGTATAGAACTACGCTAGAACCGTATGGCCCCTACAAGGGAGGGGAGCGAGCGGGTGTGGTGACGCAGCGTTTTTGAATGCAATGCATTCTTAGCGAAAGAATTTTCTTGAAATGCTCCTTGTCTGTTTAAAGTTTGTGGTGGAAAAATGCTTCCTTTGAAGAAAATTTTCTAAGAAATACATATGAAGAGTTCAGTGAAGAGATTTTTTTTTGATTTTTTTATGAGTATACCTATGAACTTACTTTTACCTATAGAACGAGAGAAATTACCAAAAGTGGTATCTTGCAGTTGAATGAAAATGAATGTTACTTACATGCATTTCTATAATAAGTTAATTTGCAGTACAAATTCGTCCGCATTATTGTGTGTTAGGTACGGCCGAACAAGCTATTTGGTTTACACTTTACAATGTAATTTGTGGGTTAAACTGTAAACCAATTAGCTTGTCGTACGTAGTACTCGCAACCAGCGTGCGTGTTTGACCAGATGTATGAACGTGGACGAGGCAAAAGGAGATTGACATCCTCCTTTACATTGTATGTAAAGATTGTAGCAGATGTTGTTCTGTGGTTTCTCCTATGCATATGGGAAAAAGCGTGCGTCTATGTTTCAAGTATCAAATAATGCGTGGTCAATGTAATGAAACTTGGGGGAGGCCTATGCCCAGCAGTGGACGTCTTTCAACTGAAATGATGACGTTGATGATCTAATAATAGTGCAGTTTATTAAACCACCCGCTAACCGCTTATAACTCAACACCGTTCGTTTAGGAGGAAAGTTTTATGTAATAGTAGGTAAGCATTCTCTTATTTTTACCTCGGGACCGCCTCAGGACGGCAGTATGCTACACGAGACGTTAGTACTAAGAATGTGTTGCCTTATAATGTTAATATGTTTGCATACCTTTAGAGGAACTTCGACGGTGGCAATTTTGTCTACAGGTTTATCATTTTTGTTCGGACTTTGAATTGTTTTAGTACAAGATAATTAGACTTATGTCCGACTCGTCACCGTTTCAAAAGTATTTGAAACGGTGACGAGTCAAATTGAGAACATATTATTATCTATCTATCTATCTTCTTCTTCTATCTATCTTCTATCTATCTTCTTCTATATCTATCTATCTATATCTATTCTATTATCTATAATAAATCTGTAGAGAGGTCAATTCTGTACATGAAATATATTTACAAAAAAATAACTATCGGGGGGTGATTAGTGATCGATACTGATGCCAAAAATGCAATCAGTAAAATTTTTGTCTGTCTGTCTGTCTGTCTGTCTGTCTGTATGTTATTTATAGAAAAAAAAACTACTCGACGGATTTTAACGAAACTTGGTACAATTATTCTACATACTCCTGAGCAGGTAATAGTATACTTTTCATCACGCTACCATTAATAGGAGCAGAGCAGTGAAAGGAAATGTTGGGAAAACGGGAGAAGTTACTTGGTTTTTTTAGCTTCCGTCGCGTGTGCAGCCTTAATGGTTAAAGCTACATAGAAATCATGTAAAACGGAAATATTCCACATAAAATTATATAAAAAATATCCCACGACAGCATATGTCTATCTTTTATAGTTGACTCACAATAACACGTGTAACTCCCGATAGCTTAGCAGTTCGGAGAATAAATGTGAATGTAAGTTTGTTTGTTGCGCTTTCACGCGACAACTACTGAACGGATTTGGATGAAATTTTGCACACAGATAGTTTATAACCTGGATTAAAACATAGGATACTTTTTATCCCGGCAGTAAGATTCCATGGGACAATAATCAAACTTCACGCGGGCGAAGCCGCTGGTACATAATATGTTCTCAATTTATTCTTACGTTTACTTTTTGAAGTGAACACTTCTTTAGGCGCGATGAGCACTTTTTGGGTGAACAAAAATCTTGGAACTCACGTGACAGTCACCTAACGCTTCGTAGCACTCGTAGCCGATCCGCTACGGCGTAGCACCACTTAGGCATGCGCGGGGCACAGCCCGTAGCAGATATAGATTAGTTAGTTTTCACTTCTATCTACAGTCCCCGAACGTTGCTTATTTTTTTTTATTTTTTTTTAATTCACCCGTTTTTTGTTTTTCCTGTGTGGGACTAATAAATGCTTTTTCTTTGTTTCTTTCTCCGCTGCCTCCGATTTCTACTGTGTACCTATAGCTTCTTAAGTTATGTAATCATATGCCCATGGATTAATAGCGTTTAAGTTTCTTCCACTAGTCTAACTAAAATTATAAAGGCACAAGTTTCTTCTAACTTACGAGTTACAGACATGTATTGCTGGGGAGTTTGTTTCGCAAGTTCTTCTTCACATATTCCTAAAACACTAGGAAGTGTTAAAGGGCGGGTATTTCAAAAGTGCTGCATTTCAACCTATTTTAAATAAATAACTTTTGATGTCGACACACAGCAACAAAATATAGAAAACTGGTATGAGTAATAAATATCCTAACATTAATCATCTTCCAAATATACAGATCTACTTCGATTTTCCCGGCCGTTTCATTCCTTTTGTGCCAGTAATTTGGGCCAGCTAATTACTGTAATCACCTCTTTTGTCTGATTATCTCAATGGTCTTTACCGAGATGTCTGTGTTAGTAGGAAAATACCGTTGTAATGATGGCGATCATTTTGTTCAATGGGACGGTTTCAGACGTTTTTGACGATTATCCTGGCATCTACACGCGATTTTACTTTTTAAAACTTGTTTTATGGATCTCTTTGTATTGTTTTTTGAAAATTTTGGTTTTTAAAATCTGCTTTACGTACATTACATTGCGCCTGTAATCCCCAAAGTAAGAGGCAGAGGTGTTACTTTTAGTACGCACACAATTGGCCAGTTATGGTTCCATCAATAAACCGGGCACAAATCATTACTCCGTGGCAGCTGCTGTAAAATTCCTGATTCCTGAGAGAAATTGTCGTGCTTTGGACCACTAGGCCAATGAGGCAGTTGCAGCAGTTTTTTTTGGATATCAAGGCTTCAAGATTCGGGTAATTGTTGGCTTTACCATCAGCAAGTGCCAGCAATAATATTTATGCATTCTATTTAATATGGCACCATATTAAATAGAATGCATCAATATTATTATCGCTAGTATCGAGCTTCTTATTCCTTCTTGTCTATGGTACGACTTGATTAAATTTCATGAGAGTTGAACTGATTTGATTTGATGCAACATTATATTATGCTTTTCCTAAGGCCGTATCTCTAAAAAGTCTACAGAAAATCCGTTTCGCTTTTTCCTGTAGACTTTACGTAACGATGTATTCACGCTGTTAGGTCATGGGGTAATATTTCAAGACCAGGATGCCATAAAACTAAGAACAGCTTCATTTCCACCAACCTGTGCATCATCCTGTGAGAATATAGCATCGAAGGCGAACATCTTAGGCGCTGCCACGCCGACCTTCCGATCTTCAGGAGCGGTGGCTGCTGGCGCAGTCTCGCACAGGCTGACCTGCTTCTTGCGCTTGTCCATGGAGAAGGTCTGGGTGCCGCTGGTGAAGGGACCCTCGCCTGATGCACCCACTCGAAGCATCACTTTCACCTGGAAAAAAGATGATATTTAGAAGTGCTCATTGATTACGTAATTTCTGTTGATTTTCTCGCGTATCGGTACAAACTTTTAGAGTCAGCTCGCTGTAATTCAACGCAAATACCCACTGAGTCCACACGGTGGGTTACAGCCAACTCCCTCTTATAGAGGGGAATTTATGAGTTGTTCAGGTTCATATGACCCCAATCTACGAGTATTTAGACCGCGAATTAATATGTTACTTTTGGTTTAGCTCGTTCCATTGTCAACCTCATCTGTATTCCTCAGGACATAATTAAAGTCAAGAGTAGGCCATTTTTAGAAATAAAAAAACTACAATATTTTTCGACTACGTATTTTATAACTCAATGAGATAACCGAACGTCAACCAATTCGCCACAGAGTATTTTTGTCAAATGGAGTCCTATTACTGCCAGTCAAATTAATTCTTAAAAAATGGCACCAAAACCCTTTGTCTAGGCTCCTCTTTTTGGAAATACCCGAATATTCCATCAAAAGTCCATTCTGTTAGATGTAAACTTTTCACAAACTAACCGCGGCTCGTATGTGGCTTGAGCATCCAGTAAATCTGGGCCTAACGAACCGTGGCCAGACAACGGCTTTGAGTCAAAGCCGAGCGAGTGCGCAATGTATTACGAACATCGTGGGAAAGTCGTTAACACTAAATTGTTGTGCCGAATATTTTGTGGTGTATGTGATAATAGATTTCATGATTTTATGTTTTTTTTTATTTAGGTATTTTAGTTAACTGCGATATCTGAAACAACCTAGCAGTAAACGCTACCCAACCGGTAACGCTAGTTGTTTATTTTTTACAAGTTACTTACGGAAAACTATCGGTAAATATGTCTTCATCCATGTAGCAATCGGTGTTTCTATAAACAAAGTTAGCTTGAAAAAAAAAAAAAACTTTTATTCAGATAACATGATCCATAAAGTGCAAAATTAAAATAAACAAAATTATTAATAATAAATAAGCTAACATTAGAATCAAGAATTTAAAATAAATTACCATAAAAAAATTAAAAACTAACATTAAAATCAGATTTAAAATAATTTAAAAATAAAACATTCAAATTAAAATAAGATTAAATACAAATTTTAACATTTAAATTAGTCCAAGATAAAATTAAAATTATAACATTAAAATAAATTACCATCAAAATTTAAAATTAGGTATTACATTCAAATTAGACGATGCGAAAAAGCTTTTTTGGTATGGCACCTAAAGTATTTAATAAAATTCCTGATGACATAAAAAATATGACATTACATAAGTTTAAAAAAGCTCTTATCAAATTATTAATTGACAAATGTTATTATAATGTAGACGAATTCTTGAACGACCAATCATTACAATAATGCATATTATGAAGTACCTACTATGACTATTTATTAATTTGACTGTATTTAATGTTTCTTTTTTATAATTATTTTTATTCTTTTCATGTATTAATTAATTTAAAATTATTAATGATATAATGTAATGACACCTAATGGGTCACTTATAAATTTGTATGTCTTAATCATGACAAAACATAGCGCACCACCTAATTATGTAAACACCTAATGTAAAACACCTATGTTTCACAAATAAACTGATTGATTGATTGACTAAGATAAAATTAAAATAAAAACAATAAAATGAATTAAAATCAAATTAAACAAAAAAAAAAAAAACATCAAACATCCTATCCACGTCACCTACCTGTCACTTGATTCGTAGAAAAATCTTTTCTCTATGACGTTTTGTTTCTAACCGTCTTTAAGCAAAACGTCAAACAGACAGTTATCCTACCGTAGACAACCTACCGAAACCGACCGAAGTAAGTTATTGAAAATGGCTGTTAATCGCGATCATTTCATTTGAATACGAACTCGACAGTAATTCTTTCATGTTATTCATTACAGCAGGCAGATACTAAAACTGTAGGGTTCTTATAAACTGACTAAACGGTGGATATCGTAACATCTTCTAACATAGCTAATTCAATAAGCAAACTCCATTTTAATGACAATATGAAACTTTAACTAATCCCGACTTGAAGAACACCGCTTGCGTTTTATAGTGTGTGTTACACATGGAGAATTAATCAGTGGAGTGGTTATGTGCAATAAAGTTGAAGTTAGATTTAGTTTTGCACAGAGATTCAATAACAATTAATCAAACAAATCTTTGATTGTATTAAGCTGGAGCTAAACAAAAGTCGCCAACTCTCATTTTCGATTATTTTGCAGATGGACTATATTGCTGAACCATCCCTGTAGTACTACTATCTCTAAGAACAAACAACGTTTGTCCGATTACAGAGTTTCGATCAGTTTCATTACATGCCTTACAAGATGAGTCAATTCTATTTCCGAGACGAGTTCGCGAGTGATAACTCCATTGCTTCATCCTCCACGTTCCTGTACAACGCAAACTAGTTACGGATAGTTATAGTTACTATTAGTTACGTAACTCGGAGTTCGTCTCGCGTATCATGGTATGTAATTAGTTAGGAATTAATTACACCTGCGTTGTCTAACGTCACTGATTCGCTGATTTGGGGGATGGCGTAAACGATCCTTGTTTCTTGTTTATTTTAACTTATATGGTAATTTCGGTGAATTATTTCAAGGTGAAGTTGTGGGAACATGTGGAGTAAATCAGGAATTTCGAAAAGTTTGTATAAGATATTTTTGAGGGGAATTGTTTTTTTTGCCAATTAAATATGTATGTATGAGATACGATGAATGGTTGAAAATTGGAAGAATTTTGGGATGTAGGTACAGTCACGAATATTTACAATTTTCAGAAAGACATAAGAACTTAAAATATGTATATAGATATTGTAAGTTTTGCTCGGGCAACATGGGCTTGCTGTAATATGTAAAATATCGTGGAAAAGATCTAAAATGATACTCGAATTGAACACACCAGACCAAAGAAGGAGGCCTATGCTCAGTAAAGTAAGATCAAAGCTGCCATTAACGATGATGATGATGAAGTTTCACTTTCTCTAAGATCTGCTATTAAGGTTGACGACAAAAAAAAACTATTTAGTCCGTCATTTAGATTATCAAAAAAAAAGAGATGTTTGGTTTTGGGCCACCACTATGTACACTACATTGTTAAATAGGAAAAAAACAGAGAAATTTAATAAAAATACCAATAAATTAATTTAAAGAGGGGTACAGGCGTACATAAATTAAGTTTTTTAATAAGATAACCCTATTTTGAGGGCAGCCATGACAGTTGTGTGCCATGACGTTTGACGACTTTGACAGTTTTAAGAAGTGACGTCTTTGAGTCTGTCTTTGCTTTTAGTTTGGATTGGATGTGTTGAATCAAATGTCATTGTCAAAATGACATTGTTGGTTTATGCTGCTCCGATCCCCCATGTTTAATTTTATGTTGTGTTGCTCTCCTTGACCAAGTTAATTTGAAAATACATTGAAACGAAGTGAAATTAAAGAAAATTAACAATAAAAAACGGTTACTGTAATAAACAGCGATATTTACAGCTTTTATAGTGTACATAGTGCTGGCCCAGGCTCAATACATTTCTGGAACATCTCCTTTTTGACCCGTATTTTTTCTTTCATTACGTAAGTAAACCAAAATTGAAGAAGATACGACGCTTTTAAAATTCTCAATCCGTCACTCCTTGGTATAATTTTCAGCGAGTTCTGACGTCACGAGTCCCGAGTTTTGATGCGTTTTATCTATGTCAATATTAATTGATTTACAATAACAAAAAATACATATCCATTATTTTCCAATACTCTAATGGTGAGTTGCACGAAACCACCATTAGTTTAACGGAGACTTTTAATTGATGCTGTCACTTTCTTTTTGATACAAAATGTAAGGGATGGCATGAATTTAAAGTCTCCGTTAAACTAATGTTGGTTTCGTGCAACTCAACATAACTGACGGACTAAATTAATTTGCTTTTTCTGATACTGTAGTCATGCTTATTACTTACTGTATTCAAACAAAAGACAGTAAAAAAAAAAACTTTATTTCAGACCTTGATCCATAAATGATGTTAGTAATACACACTACTTATAAAGAACACCTTTCTTCTTTCAACAAAGACCAGGCTACTCCTCAACAGCCAAAACCAGATATGAACAGCCCACAGCCGATCAGTCAATCGCTCACACTTAACATTACGCAGCTCATTGTAACAACAGATACGTATAAGGTGTCCCTAATTAACGATCCGAGGATTCCATTACGTAATTAGTTGAGTGTGTATGTGACAGGGTTGCTAGGTACAGGCTACAGGTAGCCGCGGAATATTAATAATTCTGACTGTTTGAAATATGGATTTTGGTGGTTATGCATATTTTGTAGGTAGAAAATGTTCTTGCCTCTCGGTTGACTTCAGCTGTACGAGATTGGTAATGTTTTTTTCAAGAAATTAGTGAGTCAAAGACATCGTCGAATGGCGCAGCGGTAGTAATGCTGCCTTACGTTCTTAGGGTGGTTCCAATCACGGTAGGAGCTAATGTTTGTGTCATGAGGATGGACATTTGTATCGGAGTCATGGATGTTTATTTGTATAATAAGTATGTATTTACAAACAAAAAATATCTAACACTGTTTTAAGCTTTCTCGGTTTAAAACTAAAAACCCGCGATCATGGCGCATCCAACAGCGTCGCAATATCGGGAGCTCAAAATAGTAAATAATCACGGAATATATCCCGTAAGTGACAATATAAGTTTAAAAGTATCTATGTAGTATATGAACTACCTGGTGTCCACGACACAAGTCTCGTTGCTTAGTGTGGCACTAGATGGCGCTGTGTGTAATGTCCAGCGATATTCATTTATTTATAGTTATGAATTGCCCAGGACACGCATATCTTACTAGAGACTCGTTTGCTGGAGAAATTTTGAATGTTTGTCATGTGAGATAGATGGTGCATGGTCCATGGTGCCCTGGTGATTTGTTTCCTGAATCTCTATGGGCTAGTGCAATGCCAAGCCGTTTTAAACAAATCTATTTTGCCAAGTGAGGTGATAATGGCCCTCACCATCCTATCAGAAATGATGGCCGGTATCCATCCTATCAGAATAGATGGGTAACTAAAGTAGGTTTTACTGTACGCAAAATATGCACTTGGATGTGGAGTAGAGGACACCAGCCCGTTATACAATACAAGGTAGGTTTTACTCTTTCTTTTATGTTTAGTCATTTCAGACCACTAAAGCTTGTTCCGCTCTTTGACTACTAATCCCTTATTACGCAGCCCTGGCCACTAATTCTTGCGAAATGTCCCACTAATTCGCGGCGTGGTCCATTGCCTGAATTATTAATGGCAACTTGCTCTGAATTAGCTCGCTGATTGTAGTTTACAGCGTGCTAGGCTTCAATAGCTCATTAGTTGGATTAAATTAAGGAGCCAACTATAATAATAAGTTAGTAACCTAGTTCCTTGGACTTACTTGGTAGAGGAATAACAAGGGTGCAAGTCTTGCCAACTCCAAGATATTAAATAAACAAAGTATTGAGTATTATTAAAATTATGTAATATTGAGGCATCGTAAAAGGCATCCTGATTAATATTTATAGTCGTCTGCCTCGCTTTTTCCCAACTTTGGGGTCGGCTTTTAGTCTAACCGGATGCAGCTGAATACTCGTAAATTTACATGGAGCAACAGACTGTCTATCTGACCTCTAAAACCCTGCTCCTGGGTAATACGCGTAACTCCTTGGTAAGACTGGTTGTCAGACTTTGGGGCGTCTAACTACCTGTAACGTTCAACTAAAATCAGAATGATTCAATTAGTAATACCACTCCGAACTTTACATTGATTTGAAATTCTGTTTGCTCAGGTCGAAGTCAACAAGCTACAGGACAATGTTCTTTTAATATGGTTTTATTTATAAAGGACAAGTACCGGAAGAAACCTTAGTGGTTTAATATGAGAGAAAACTTTTTACGAGTATTTCTCTGAATTTTCTTCGTTGTTAGTCAAAAAACAAAATATGTAAGTATCAGATTTCTATTAAAAAGTTCAATCGCATTTACGTCAAGCAAAATTCATGGAAAAGGTTATTTGTACTAAAACATCAACTTAATAGATTTCCGCGCATAAAACGACTGGTTGACATTTTCTTCCAGACTGCTAAATAAACCAACCGCTGCAAAGGAAAAATAATTAAAATAAAATGGAACGGCATTCCTTTTTCAAAAGTTCGCGGTCCAAAATTCACACACGCAATCGCTACATCATCCCCTTTATTATTTGCAAATGGCAACACAGAGAACTGTCAAAAACGCTTTTAAATTTCAATTAGAGTGAGGATTTGGAGTCAATGGAGCGTTTGATTCGAGCCTGCAGCAGACCGGCTAAATCCCTCTAAGCTGGCTGCCTGACGGCCGCGCGAGCGATACCGAGTTGTCGCTAGTGTGTGCGCGCCCTTACACACTGATGCAAATTAATATTGATGTTCAAGGGACTGGTATGTAAATTGTAGTTATTAAATATTAATTGTTATTTGTGACTGTTTTGGTATTTGGTCTTAGACTTTCTATAGGTATAATGTATTATTAATTTTTGATTAGTACTTGGTTGTTGCATTAGCGATCCAAATATACAAGGTATTCGGTTTATATGATGATTATAATGTAACATTAATATTTAAGTAAAGCCATTTATTACCAAATACTCAATGAACAAATTTAGTTCACGACGACCAGCTCCTTTTAGTTTGGCATAACAAAAAAAAGGTGACATTGTAAATTCCATTTTGACTTAAAGCAAAGGAATATTGTTTACAGTTGTATGTTTAGACATAATTATAGTATCTGCTGGAGCTAATCGCATCGGATCGGACGGGTGGCATCGCTGACGGGTAAATCCTCAAATCCTGAGTGACGCGCGTCCCTGTGCGGGAGATATCGTGGGTGCACGCCGCGCGTAGCTGCGTCTGCTCTTAGCTTTATGATTTTGTGTTGTGTGGGATTGACTTTATAAGATTCTCTATTGACACAGTTTGTAGAGCTATGGCCAGGACTGTATGTCAAAGCCTAATCGAAATCCTGGATTTGGATTTCTTTACTGATAAAATGATCTTGAAAGAATGTAGTTACCCTTAAATGTCCCGAAGACCTCTCCCATAATAATGTACGTAATTTGATGTTTTTATTGAATATATATATCATTAATGACTGACGACACAGTACGAGAGTGTTCTTCAACTCAGAAAATACTGATTTCCCTTTTCATAAAAGCCCAAACGTTATTCAATTCATATGATAGTCCATCCCTTTAACTTAATCGAAAACACACTGTCCCATCAAAACAACCATCTCAGATCATGCATAAGAAAAACTAAGAAAATATTCATGATTTCTTACAAAGCAGACAAAATCCCTCAGAATAATAATATGTAGATGTGATATTATTCAACGGGACGAAATGACAAACTGCCACGGACTGAGACAAAAACAAATCTTGTTGGCAAATAGGCGTTGGCAGTCGCTGTCATTTGTTTTTTTTTTCGTCTTGTAACACCCGGTGTAAACGGGAAACTCATTTGCTTATGATAAGGATTTCAATTACGTTGGGATAATTTATGCAAATTCTTTGTTTGTATACGTTTGTAATTAGGAATTTTCTCTTTTATCTTTCTTTGATGCTGTTTTGTGTTGGTGCGTGGTGTGAAAAAGGGAATAAATTATGTATTTGACAAAGGAATGTGTCGGTTTTTGCGTCATAATCGTAGAACAGTGACAAATCTAAGGCTTCTGCTTTAACAGGGTTTTTTAAATACTACACCTGCACCTAATGTTGGAATACACACGAATATACACACATCTGATTGTTGAGGTTTGTATTAAGATGGAATAAAAAATAATTCTACGGTTTATTACTTGCTTCATTTTACTTCATGTCAGATCCGTCACTGTTCTGCGATTATAAAATTTTGTTTGATTAAGTACAGTTAATTTTGTATTAGGAACGCCAGTACCTACTACGAGTGGATTTCATGACACCGAACGTAAAGTACATCCAAATAGCGTTCAAACCTAAAGCGTAAGTGTCATAATTGATATAGAATATTGAATCTGGCAGTTCTTGAACGTCGTTAAAATGACGTGTTTAATGTTCATTGTAGGTATTCCATTTCATTGGTCAAGTTTGAACCTAGGGTGTTCTTTCACCTTAGGACATACTTCACAATAACAGCAATGTTAAATAAATAGGTTGAATATTTGATATTTAAACATTAAGTTGGGCTTATTAAATATATTTAATTATTATGATTATAAGTAATTATTACAACCACACCGTATATTAACGGCTTCAAAACTTCCCTACCTACGCCAATTCCAGGTAATTTATGTAAAACTTATATAATATATGCTACTTGACAATATAACTTCATATCTTCCACAATATTGCGTCCCAAGATTCTCTAAGATAGGGGAAATAAAGTTTTCTCTCGTTCCATATATTTGCGGTTTGGCCTCAAGCGATGTGACTTCGGTTCACCCTGTGGTGTTGCCAGTATATCGTAAGCAATTGCTACCACAAATTGGTAGGCTGGTAGTTTAAATAGTTTAGTTTTAAGTTGGTTTTGTTTTGGGCTGTTAAGTTCCTATAACAATTATACAAGTAAGTAATTTCATGGTAACATTGTTTAACCACTTTTTAAGTTACTTCTCATTATTTTTTTTTCCAAATGTATTAGTATTTTTATTTATTTCAAAAAGAAACAGGAGTCTATTCAAACTGACTGTTTTTTCAACATAACTTTGTAACTTGTTGCAGAGTTTTGCAACATTGCAGTGTTTATGGCAGGCTTACCTACGTAATAGTGTTAAGTTGCAAATGAGCTTGCAAGTTCATAACTGTTGTTCACAAACACTATAAGAAAACATTTCTCTCAGAGGACGCGACCTATGCGAAAAGTTAAGGGTGAGTATGTTCAAGAAATTTCTTATTTCAGGTTATTATGTTGGTTAAGTGTACTAAGTAAATTGATTAAGCTATTCTAATAATATTTATTATTAGAATAGTTGAAGCAATCATAGAAAAATATAAATTACTAGCGGACGTCGCGCGGTTTCACTCGCGTAGTTTCCATTCCCGTGGGAGTACGGGGATAAAATGTATGTATGTAATGATAAAATAAATGCCTATGTTACTCAAGGTGAATGTAGCTTGCAATGGTGTAAGAATTTTGAAATCGGCACAGTGGTTTTTGAGTTTATTCATTACAAACATACACACAAAAATAAAAATATTTCCTCTTTATAAATACAGGGTGTAAATCACCTCATCACGAAGCCGTCAACCAAGCATTCTGTACATCAAACTAAGTAACTTTACGCAACAATTATTGCTGGGAAACAACTTTTATTTTGGGTGAAAAATCACGTTTTGTGGTATAACTCAATGTAACACACTCAAAACATTGTGCGGATGGATGGATTGAATAGTACGGGGGTCGTAGAGATATTTAAAGTAAAACTAATGCGATAAAAAGTTGTTAAAAAAAAAAAACTTGTCAAAATCTTGCAACTTTGACCCCCAATATCTCCGTAACTAGAAGGTTCCTAGGTATAGTGTAGAACAAAAAAATGATCGGAATGACGAGGAGAACAAGTGCCGTTCGTATTCGTTAAGAGGTGTTTTACACCCTTTTTTTTTTTTTTTTTTAGGATGGGAAATCATCAAATGACTTCTCCCACTCGGGCGGAGCGGGAGGTAGTGTCAGGCTTTTACTGACTAAAACCCATCCATGTTCCTTCCTCGCCCTTTACGTTCCGGGGCCGCGGTATCTCTTTCCTACAGTCCCGCAACCCCGGCAGGCTTGCGGGCCCCTCTCTTTATGCTGACATCTCTTTGGGGCGCACGTGGAACACGAACGTGCCGTCGACACGGCCTGTCGTCGTTAGACGGACGGACGGCTAGCTAGCCCATAGCTAACCGTCCACAGGCCCGCATCTACGGTGGCCCCCGACTCCCGGTGCGTCTCTCGCGGCGGCCGGGAAGAGAGGCTATCTCCCTCTCTCGTTCCGCCACCTCCTTCGCTAGCATGACTGCTTCGCAGAAGGAGGTGACGGCGTGTTTTACACCCTTCATTAGTGTAGATGAGGTTCGTTAATTATTTTTCAATATCTAACCCGACCTTTAAAAGGGGCATCCATCTCCAGTTTTTCAACTCAACCTTACTTAGTAAATATTGTAGGGTTTTCTGAATAAATAAAGTTGCAACTCATACTATCTAACCCGCATAAATCTGAGACACTGCGAATCTAGCAACACCGCTCGTACATTTTCGGCAATATTCGTGGAGAATTTAAATTTCGAATAGGCCTGAAGGCGGGAGCGTCGATCGTGACGATGCGCGGGCGTTCATGCATAAAATTAAACTTGGATAATGAGCCGTTGAGCGTTTCCGCGCCTTCGATGTGTTAAGCTGAGAAATTCGCGCCATAACTTTCGCTTTCGGGGCTGATTTTAAAAAAATGGGGATGTTACAAGCCTGTAGGTTCAAGTTATTGTGCGCTCTCGATAAGAATTAAGTCGACCAATAAGCTAAATCTAAAATATTCAGTGACAGTCGATTAAGATTCAAGTGGAAATCCTACAGATTAATAAACGTACTGATTCTATAGAGTAACTTAGAAAAGCATTTTGTATTACCTATCATAAAAGGTCGTGAAAGGGCACTTTATAAAATAGTATATCATCAAATTAAAACAGAAACAACAGTCACCAAATTCTGGGCCAATTCAAATTAGATTCTACGCCACATCCGCTAAAAAGAAGCAACCTACTTACGCATAAAGATTCTTTTCACATGATTCTACCAAATTTAACACCTCAAAATTTTAGCCAAATCATAACGTGTAACGAGGTTGTGGGCAGCGGCAGATAAATCACGGACAGGCACGTTTACGAGGCGTCCAATCAATCAGCCGGCGTCGCGACATCGCCGTAAAATATGCCGCAAATATCACTAGTGATGGGCTCGCGAGTAAATTGGCACGTGATCCCGGAAGAACAGAATTATGGGACTATTCTTTTGTTTTTGGGTTTGAGTGATGTGATGACAATGCATGTTGTGGTAAATATATTGGCCTGCACTCAGAAAGGATGGTTCTTAACTTCAGGGTTTTGATTTTCCTGCCGGGGTTGCGGGCCTGTTCGAAAGAGATACCGCGGCCCCGGAACATAACATAAAGGGCGAGGAAGGAACATGGATGGGTTTTAGTCAGTAAAAGTCTGACACTCCCTTCCCGCTCCGCCCAGAGCGGGAGAAGTTATTTGATGATTTCACATCCTAAAAAAAAGGGTTTTGATTTTCATTTTCTCCGCGTTAGTCGACTCTCCTCAGATCAAGATGCGCTGAACGTATTATAACGGGTCCAGTTTTATAAATGCATCCTAATGAGGAATTTTCTTTTTCAACTCTTCCCTAGTCACTGGATCGATCTCTCTACGTTACTGAAAGGAACAGAATGTCACATAATTTCACTTGGACTCAATTTTTATATTCGGAAGCTTATGCAAACGAAAGTGTCAGTCAACAAGCGTATGTGACGAGTGTTTTTTCAAGCGTTTTGGCTTTGTCACCTAGTAACGTAGTCTGATCAACGCCATCTATCGAGTTCAGGGAAACTATTTTTTTATAATTCTCCAGAAGAAAACCTCTTATTATAGGTGAAGAATAAGTAAGGAATAAGGTTAATTTTAATGCTGTTCTATTTTGTTACGTGTTCGGTGATTCATTCAAAATTTTAATATAACTCTAATAAGCTTAGTTTTTTCATCAGTAAATAGAGTTGTCTAATTGATACGATACTTATAATCTATATCTATATACTTATAATAAATCTGTAGAGAGGTCAATTCTGTACATGAAATATATTTACAAAATAACTATCGGGGGGTGATTAGTGATCGATACTGATGCCAAAAATGCAATCAGTAAAATTTTTGTCTGTCTGTCTGTCTGTCTGTCTGTCTGTATGTTATTTATAGAAAAAAAAACTACTCGACGGATTTTAACGAAACTTGGTACAATTATTCTACATACTCCTGAGCAGGTAATAGTATACTTTTCATCACGCTACCATTAATAGGAGCAGAGCAGTGAAAGGAAATGTTGGGAAAACGGGAGAAGTTACTTGGTTTTTTTAGCTTCCGTCGCGTGTGCAGCCTTAATGGTTAAAGCTACATAGAAATCATGTATAACGGAAATATTCCACATAAAATTATATAAAAAATATCCCAAGACAGCATATGTCTATCTTTTATAGTTGACTCACAATAACACGTGTAACTCCCGATAGCTTAGCAGTTCGGAGAATAAATGTGAATGTAAGTTTGTTTGTTGCGCTTTCACGCGACAACTACTGAACGGATTTGGATGAAATTTTGCACACAGATAGTTTATAACCTGGATTAAAACATAGGATACTTTTTATCCCGGCAGTAAGATTCCATGGGACAATAATCAAACTTCACGCGGGCGAAGCCGCTGGCAGAAGCTAGTCTCTTATATAAGCGCTCCAACGATTTATATCTTGTTAGTTAAATCCGTGACGAGCGCGGAAATGAATGCAAACTGTCATTATTTACGAGTTACGCGCTAGTGCGGTGCAATTATTGAATTAAAATCCAATAATTACCGATAGTAGTTTCACACGGTGCGAGAATATCTCGAGTCGGTATCGTTAGTGGAAATGCGAATGTCTAGGCTGTTTACTAGAAACTTAATTTATTGCATGATTATTTTAATCGTTGCCTTGTAATATTTTGAACTAGTTATATTATTGACAACACAATTGATAAGCCACAATGTTGTCACCACTTTTGTATGTTCTGACGTTTAAAACTTGATGTATTTGATAAATAATTTTATCGTTAAAATGATTCAACAACAATTTAGTTTGTTTCGTTATACCAACTCCTAATCCAAAAAATCACTCACAATCACTTTATAACGCAAACACGCGCTTTAATTTAACGAAGTCCCAACACCAACTCAGCACCGAAACATCCCGGAAAACACGGGACTCGTCAGCACAACACTGAGGAATTTGTCGGCAAAATGACATTTTATCGACACAACGCAGCGATCGACAGCTTGCACCGATGTTGGCTCGTAAATCCGCGATGAAATATCTCCAGACTAACATAAAACCATTTTATGTTTTTGAAAAATATCAGCTTTGTCACCTGCGCAAATATTATTGTGTACCCCCGTAAATTATGTATTACGATGTTTTCTTTTGGGATCATCGTGTTTTATAGATTTGTTTTATGTTTCTTTGAAGTTTGTGGTACTAAAGGCACTAAAAGATGCTTTCTTTCTATGCTCAAAGCAAATACTTCAAGGACTATGCCAAATCATTCAATGTCAAGGCATTCTATGCCTCAGAAGAAACTCTAGATATATTTTTTATGAATATTGTATGTTGACGAGTTGACGTGTACGAGTACTGTAAAACAAACAAACATAACCTGATTAATCACTGTCTCTCACATAATCAAAAAAGACAAATCATCACTCCCAAAAACACCATAATAACCATCCTACCTACATTCCCATCGGTATACACGAGCTTGTTATACTCGTCCCATTTTTATGTGCGCCATGACAGAACCATAGGAAGCCACTGAAGATTAAGAACTGAGCGAAGCATGAATAATGTATACTCGTATGTGTCAAGTCCCTAAGTGAGTTTTGAGTGAAGATAGTTAGGCTTGTTTGCGAAGTGTTAAGGTGTATCAGAAGCTGTGGGAAGTGTGTTTTGAGAGGTAAGTTTTATATTAGGTTAGGTGTTTTAGTTTAAAATGGTCTTTCAAGCTAGATGAATTTAATCAACTTATTAAGTTAATTTAGATATTGTATTATTTTCGTCGAACGTTCGTCCTTCGAGCCGGATACCCATTGGCGTATAGTATTCCCATAACTGTGGAATATCCCACAGATCTCCAATTAGTGTATTTCCATTCATTCCAGAGGTATTCTGCCGTCATCGTCAGTTATTAGTCATCAGTTAAATGTGACCATCATGGAACCACCATCTTATCTTAATCGTTTGTCGCTTTTGTTACAAAGCAGCAAAACCTAAAAATATTAATAATTTCAATCATAAAAGCAGTACACCTATCCATATTCATAACACCCTTAAGCTTACAAGGGCAATTAACATCCTTCCATCTACCCTTACCTACCTATAGATGGAAGACGTCTTCGGGGTCGCAGATCAGGGCTGAATGAATTATGTAAATCGCCCGCTGTGGTTAACATCGTAATATTGTAAGCGACACTCTTCACCCCCTCATGAAGACGTAGGTAGCTGGATGTGGTATATGAATATACTTTATTCAAATGAGGTTACAAAATTGACTCACCAAAGTTCAAGAAACGCAAAATCGATTAAAAAACTGAATAGTCGGGTAGTGCCGTGAAGAGACTTCATTCATTCGGTATTGCCATTATTGTAGTAAAAGTTACGAAGCCTTATAAAGGGTGTAAAGCACCTCTTCACGAAGCCGAAAGGCACTTGTTCTCTCCATCATTGCGATCATTTTTTTGTTCTACACCATACCTGGGACCCTTCTAGTTACGGAGATATGGGGGGTCAAAGTTACAACTTTTTGACAAGTTTTTTTTTTAAATACAAGTTTTTTTGTAAGATTTTGACTTTTAGCACCTCCACGGCCTCCGTACTATTCAATCCATCCATCAGCACAATCTTTTAAGTGCGTTACATTGAGTTCTACCACAAAACATGATTTATAACCTCAAAAAAAAAAGTTGTTTCCCAGCAATAATTTTTGCGTAAAGTTACTTAGTTTGATGTACAGAATGCTTGGTTAACGGCTTTGTGATGAGGTGGTTTACACCCTGTATGCTACTTAAAAAAAAAAAATTAAATGGCCTTTTTCTTTTTATAGGATGGGAAATCATCAAATGACTTCACCCACTCTGGACGGAGAGGGAGGGAGTGTCAGACTCTTACTGACTAAAACCCATCCATGTTCCTTCCTCGCCCTTTATGTTCCGGGGCCGCGGTATCTCTTTCGAACAGGCCCGCAACCCCGGCAGGCTTCGGCCCTTGCGGGCCCCTCCCCTATGCCGACATCTCTTTGAGGCGCGCGTGGAACCCAAACGCGCCGTCGACACGGCCTGTCGTCACTAGACGGACGGACGGCTAGCTAGCCCATAGCTAACCGTCCACAGGCCCGCATCTACGGTGGCCGGTATCCACCACGTGGCCCCCGACGCCCGGTGCGTCTCCCGCGGCGGCCGGGAAGAGAGGCTCTCTCCCTCTCTCGTTCCGCCACCTCCTTAAATTAAATAGCCCTTAAGTAGCGTTACAGGCTTCGTAACTTTTCTATTTAAATACAGCAAAATGCCACCATTCTTTACACTATGTTTAAACTACTTAAGACAACGTACAAAGATAAGTATTTCTTCTTGGCTCTTTTTTTTCTTAAAATGGTAACTATGTAGTTAACTGATTACCAGACAAAAAAAGCAAGATAGCACCTTCCATTAAACTTAGGTCCTTACTTTAAACAGTTCGCCGTTCTTATGGATGATATCTCGCACATAAATTGGGAAAGGGCGCCGCGACGCCCCAGGACGCCCGGCGTACGACTACAGGTGAAAATTATCAGAAGAGGGGCCCAGATTTAAGCCAAACATCGGTTACCCCATCTGCACAATGTTCTAAGCGCAATGTTCACAATGGTTTTATGTTCGCGATTGTACATGCGGAATTGGTGTTTTCTTATTACACTCGATGGTAATATTTTTGGAAGAGAAATGTTTTCTTGTGGCGGCTTGGATTTATATTCTGTTTTGGCTTTTTTGGAGATAAGTACTTATGTATGTGTAGAGTACTTATTGTATGAATATTTAGATGTATAATATGGAGATTTTAGCTAAGAATATAGTTAGTATCTAGTTAAAAATTCATTCGGTAACATGGTTCGTTTTCACACAAGTGCGCAAGTAGGTACGGTTTAAGTTGGTACGGCTTAGCACATTTTAAAAACGCTGCTCGGTACCTTCTAATGTCACCGTAATTTTACGAAACAAACACAGTTTTGTGACCCAAAAATATTTTTATTAGAATGGCATGCTAATTCCGGAATTGGAATTGCGGAAGGATACCCTCCTTTCCGCTACAATAAAATACAAACCAAAAAATATTTCCCGGATTTTCCCCATTGAACTCGCGAACTCAATTAACATTTTCCCAAGAATTCTAACTTTAAATAGTCTTAAGAGTAATTATTGTGAATCAAAGTGATATACGTCGTCGAACCGGCGGTGAGTTGCACCATGCTACTAAATTCAGAGGGAGGTTTGGCCGCAAACGACCTCATAAACTGAGTTCAAATAAAAACCGTCGCTCCGCTAAATTATATGGGGACACTTGAATATGAAGATGTTCTTTTAAAGACGGCCTTTCGCCGTTCGTTAATTCCCACAGTTTTTACAGCCAATAAACTTGTAATTTTAACTTGGAGTTTCTGATGTAATAGCGTGTTTTATGGTTTAAGTGTGAGCATTCTTTAATAGTACTCAGAAGAAGCTTTTTATTTTCAAGATTGCTGTGTTAAGTGGCGTCCATTTTGAAAATTACATTTGAAAAGTTTAAATGTTTCAGGAGAGTTAATGTCTAAACGATATTAAGGTTTTGAACTTAGATGGCTGGAAACTTATTTACGCAGTTTATTCAAGTTAGAATTTATCAGTTTATTGCCTAAAATGCGGAAGAATTTAACTTTCAGGTTGTTTAGCACAACAAAACCCTTTTCTGTCGCTTACTTAACGACAAAACATTAAGTAAGTACAATAATCATCCCAAAAGTTCGCCAACAACCACTACACAAGCAAGATTACCTAACATTGCAGTAACAGTTTCAGCCCGACCAGCTTCATAATATTAAAAGCCAGTCCTATTCTAGACTTACCCACTTCTAAAGACGTCAAGTAAGCCAAACTACACACTATTACCTACATCTTAAAAGCAAAATCTGATTTAAACTTAGTCGGTTGATCGTTAAAATTGCAAGTTTGCTGGGATGGACAAAGTTGTAAATTTAAATCACTAAGTCTACCAAGTTGGGCCAACTTTACTGAAACTTACTGCAAATTGGATTATTGCACGGTTGTATACTGTGGCCATATTGGCTAGTTTGACGCGCTGGATTTGCTGCACTGTAACTTAGGGAAATATAGTTGCACTGGGTAAATGGAGTAATTGAATGGCATGTGGTTTGGTAACAGTTTCTAACTTAATGTTAATGAAACTTATTTTAGCAGCCAGAGAGTCTGGATTAGTGCACGGTTGATGGCATTAGGCCGTACCCCTATTATATGTGTCGGATCCGGTCATGAGTACGGACAGGCGAATGATCGATTCAAGCGCGCCAGTGGTGATATCACGCGACCTACTTACCCGTCTATCCCTGCCATGGTGTGCTGATTACAGAGTCCTGACGTTAACAGCGAAGAGCGAGGAGGACAGGCTAGATCTGATCGCAGTGGAGTTAAGACGTCTTGAAACTGTATCCGATTCATTGTGCCCAGTGTTATAGTGTGAAAGTGTAATGTCAAGTAATTTGTTAGTTTGCTCAGTGTAGATATGTTTGAAAAGAGTAACCATGGAGTTTCTTCCCGGTTCTTCTCCATGGAAACAAACAACGCGAACCGTGCACCTGACAATAAACAGTGTATCGCATCCAGTGAGTTTTCATAGCACGAAACCCGTCTTCTGCCCACATAATGCTCGAGCCTAACGAAATAAATCCTGCCAAACCCGACATACGAAACTTAAACATAACTGGCGAAGTGTTACACCTTTGCCTAACCCTTAGAAGATTACAGCGTGATGTTGATGTTGTGTCATGTTATCATAGTTTACTTAAAATTCTACTATAACTAGGTCACTCAGTAGGGTAAAGTTGTGACTTGGCTAGAGATGCATCTTTCCCATCCTATCCAGTTTATCAAACTGCGAAACTTTCAGTTTCAGTGAGGTTTGTGAGAATTTTGCTTCTACTGCAAATAGAAGAATATTCAAGAAAATGTTTTCACACGTAGTCTACTGTTGATATGGAGGAAAACTCGTTTTAAGTTTCGAAATAGTGTTTTCAAAGTTCAGTCATGTGTGTTTTAATGTAGAAATACACAGTTATGGAATATTAGTAGACAGATAGTATTGGTAATGTTTAAATGTAATAGATTGCCATATATGTCTTATGGATCGGTTCAATATAATTGTTTATCACCAGATTACAAGTTATTGTCTCGTTGTCAGTCAAAGGTGACTGACGTGTCCCGAACAGGTACCAAAAGACTGGCAGATAATCTTCTGTATTTATAAAAATCAATTGCTGTTCGTTAGTCTCGCTAAAACTCGAGAACGGCTGGACCGATTTGGCTCATTTTGGTTTTGTATTATTTGTGGAAGTCCAGGGAAGTTTTAAAAGGTTTTATTTTATGTTGGTAGTAGTAGTAGGTAGGTAGTAGTAGGTAGGCAGTAGTAGGTAGGTCGTAGTAGGTAGATAGTAGTAGGTAGGTAGTAGGAGGAAGGTAGTAGTAGGTAGGTAGTAGTAGGTAGGTAGGTAGCAGTAGGTAGGTAGTAGTAGGTAGCTTTTTTCCCTCTTATGTGACGCAGACGAAGTTGCGTGGGTCAGCTAGTATGTTAATAAAAATGTTTTTCACCATACCTGTAATCGAAAACTTTTGAAAACAAACGATTCAAATGTAGATCTAAGAAATCCCACGTTAAAATAAAATGCCTTTAAAATTGGAACCTGCCAAAGCAAACAAGTCCTCTGCAGACGCAGACGTGCACTACAAACAAACAAAAAAACCAGCCGAACACATTTAAAACGGAATTAAAAATTTGGAAAAGTGCAAACATTTTAAAGGAGAAGGGGCGTAAAGTGCTCATTACGCGTCAAAAGTGCTTGAGGGGCGTTCGGCAAAAGTTTGAGAATCACGAACAGGTGGGTAGACAATCGGTGCACGTCGCTCGACGGACGACGAAGGCTCGTTAAAGAATGTTCGTACTTAACAGAACGTTACACCCACCTGGGACTGTCGTGTTGCGTGTATATCGCTACTTTTTACAGATTCGGCCATGTTTTTAACGTCCGTAGGGGGTTTGGAATGAAAGGTTTGTAGGATTGCTGTGTCTTCATTTGTTATTTACAAACATATTGATGTGAAGTTTGAAGCTTTACATAAACTCGCGAGTTCTTTATACGGGGACAGGTAGAAACTTGAGTCTACAGACACACTTGTCACAGAAAGTTTTGGTGTTTACGGTCTTTTGCTATTTCTAGATATTAGAGGCTCCATCAGTTTTATTACATCTTTTAACATCAATTGGCGAACACCAGGGCTTTTGGATATTATAATGGTCATGATCGCCTATTGATTAAATCAATTACTTGGCAATGGATTGGCAATCGAAGATGTATGATTGCTATTAGAGCGCAATTTAAAAGCTACTGTCGGTTCTCTTGAAAATAATATTTCCTGGATTTATGAGATCTCTTCCTCGATTTTACGATGATTATTATATCATTTCGGCGCAAAACCTATATTAGTACTTTTCCTAATCCAACTGGAAGAGATTAATGTGTTAATCAGCCTATCTATGTACGGTTGTTCCTTTGTGGCACTCTAAAAACCAAACGCGTTTGTCAATTTTGGTGATTCTTACGTCAATTGATTAGTCTAGTCTTACAAGCGTCACTAAAGACGTGATGTTAATTTAAGTTGATTCCTGAGTCTGTTTTTGATAATTAACTATGAGTGAAACGAGAGCTGTATAGACACGACACTGAAGATGTTAATCAAAATTATTTACCAAACTTGCAAATCACGCTAAAACACACATATACAAAACCGAAAGGTAAATAAAGAATTCTCATACAGCTCCCCTCACCAGAGTTCGGTTCGAAGGACGACTACGTGACTAAGCGATAGCGAGGGACACTTCTTCAGCGCCACAAATTAAACAAGTTCACAATTTGAACTCACGGTTCAAAGTTAATTATTAGTTGACTGTTTGTTCTAGTGGACTCGAGTGGTTGTTGGCGCTTGATTTGTCAAGTGATTGTGTTTTGTTTGCAGTTTTTGGAGTAGTCATTGTTGTGGTTTCGTGAAAGCGTCGCGTCTGCAGATCACTGGAGTCGAGGTTCAAAATTTGAGAAAGTAAATAATACTGTCACAATGCAGATAAATAGCCTCTTCTTATACAGAGAAAGCGTGAGCATTGATTACTATGATTGCTCATGGTGGACTGGCGATTTCAGACGTGTATTGACATTTTTTTCTCAATTTTCACCAACGCCAATGTGAAAAGTATGTTGGCTTCATATTTAAAGCTTTTTGGTAAATACTCATCTTATTCTTCTTTATCGTGTGGTTAGTAGGTACCTATCTTGGTAGACCAAACCTGGTAGTAACCCGGTCCGGCCCGGCCCGGTCCTGGTGATAAACTGGTAGTTTTTATGCCACCCGTGGGCCACTGACTTGGCTTTACATGCTGTCAATAAATATTTAAATACTCATTAAGACTCTACAGGGTGTAAACCACCTCATTACAAAGCCGTTAACCAAGCATTTTGTACATCAAACTAAGTAACTTTACGCAAAAATTATTGCTGGGAAGCTTTTTTTTTGAGGTTATAAATCATGTTTTGTGGTAGAATTCAATGTAACGCACATAAAACATTGTGCTGATGGATGGATTGAATAGTACGGGGGTCGTGGAGGTGTTAAAAGTAAAAATCTTACAATAAAAACTTGTATCTAAAAAAAAACTTGTCAAAAGGATGTAACCTTTGACCCCCCATATCTCCATAACTAGAAGGTTCCCAGGTATGGTGTAGAAAAAATAATAATTGCAAAGACAGGGAGAACGAGTGTCTTTCGGCTCCGTGAAGAGGTGTTTTACACCCTTTATATTGTGATAACACCTTGTTTTGAAACATTTGCATTAAAAAGCATTGTTTTTTCATAGTCCGTTTGATTTGATTTAGAAAACTTTTGACTTATGAGAGTAATTTGCAAGGCTATGTTAAGGTACAATAACAAACAAAACTCACAAATGCAATGAACACTTGCGGTCCCAAACTTGACACATGTCCTAGATTTACAGCGTCACTAAAAAGTAGTTGAGTTCGACAATATGTCGCCACAACTATTTTGCGTTGACGCCGCTCACCGTAACGAGACGCGTAACTTGTGATGGCACATGAGGACTGGCGGGCACAGCGGTGTTACGAGGTCTCGCGGGTCTTTGTGGAGCAGATGGTGTATTAAACATGTGTTGGTGGGAGATTTTTCATAGTTCTTATTTTTATTGAAGCCTGAATACGCTTATAAGCATTGCTGATGCAACAAAAACAAAAGCATAAGTATAAAAGGGAAATGCTGAAAGTAATTTGTTCTTAAAAATGGGTCCCAAACAGCAGAAAACTAGTTAATAAAAGCACTAGAAGTAGACCGTATTTAACTTGTACGTATGTTAAGTATAATACTGCTGCGAGAAAACAAAGAGAATTAGTAATGATGGGAAGCTTTTGCCAGAGTACTGGCACGATGAGATAAAGTGATGATACACTACGTATACGTGACTTGTAATCATACTAAACTGTTAGGACAATACACACGAGAAAGATGTAAAAAAGAAAAATATGCCAGTACACTCATTAATAATACAAACGGTGTACCCGCATGCAACAGTAAGCAAACAAAAACATTTAAACAAACATCGAAAACCAACCAAAATCCGACAACACAGTTTGCCGTCAACTGTACCTACCCACGGAATTACAGTAGCGCAGTGGCTTATGCGAAGGGACGACCATTTACCACCGTTTCATGATATTAACGATGGCTTGACCAACCGGCGCTGGCCACCAGGAGTTATTGCACAAGATACTGCACAACTTCTTACTAACGTGCTAAGTTTTTACAATGCTCAACTATGTTCATCACTGGATCTTCATTTAGGATCATTTGTATGAGTAAATTCCAGGAAATGAAAGGGATTGCCTAATGACAGTGTTGAAAATAGATCGAGTAAGCATTACGTGAAAATTACAGAGTGCAACAGGAACGCATTATCGATAGTACATCGTATAGTTATTGGTTAAGGTAAGGTTTTCCGCGTTCTTTGAACACATCATTATATGACTGTTACTGTCTCACATATTAAAATATTGAAAAAAGAAAACAAACAACATTGAACGGAAAATCCTAAAAGTTCTACTTTCCGAGGCAAATTAAATGTCCCAATATTTCTTTTCTTAATTATTATAATATTAAACGACAAAGTAGAAGACGACATCAAAGTAATTTCCCTCATAAACGCGAAATTTATTTACAGCGACTTTTTAATCTTCTTAAAAACTTGGCTAGCCAACTTTAAAATAGCATTACGTACGATGTCACGAGGCTATTAGTTACATTACAGTGGCGGATACGGGAACCGCATAACTATCCTTTATTTAAATTTATTGTTCCACACTTTAATAAACCCCGGTTATTCCGTTCCCTGGAGTGTACTGGCTTGCGGTCGGAGTTCACACTTCTGCGAAACTAATAATGTGCAACTCGCAACTCGTTCTGGTGATTTTGTTTTCTTCTGTGTGCACTTTCCGTGGCACGTGCTGTAAACGGTTTTGTTGTTGTTTTCTCGTACTGTCATTGTTCCCCGTTTATTTATGATGGGGTGGCGAAATATTGGAATTTTGCGGAACTATTCGTTTATTTACGTGTGTCGTTTTTCGTGTTGAAATGTGTTTTTTAGGTTTTTTTGCTTTGGTGTTTGCTAATGGATGGTAGTTCGGTGTGTGGATATCGTGTATGCTCGTGTAGGTATGTTGTTACCTGTATTCAGTGTTGAAAGGTTTTAAAAATCTATTACTACATGAAAGTGATGTACCTGCTAGGCTAAACTTCAAGTCAGTGACTACGCGCACTCAGTACCTTACTACCTGTGAATGTCTGTCAGCAGCCAGCTCATAATTTTTCCGCACCGTTATGATCGAACCTATACTGTCCAGGACATACTTCTTTCTTTTTCGTGACGAAAAGAACTTTTATGCCGCTCATGGGTTCTGATTTCCAGGTTTATCTATCCAGGGCTGATTGAAAAAACTGGAAGTCATGGGGAGAGGTCTTTGCCCAGCAGTGGTATGACGCAAGCTAAAAGTTTCAGTATGAATATCATGGGTTCTGAGTTGACTTTAAACTGCCGTTGAGAAATATCTCTCAGGCATGCTGGTTTACACCATTAGGCAATCATTGGTACGGTGAAACTTGGTTAAGTGAAACCTGGATAAGTAAGAAACCTCCTTAGCTGGAACTCATGCTGAGTTCCCGACATATATGCCTGGATATCTGAGACACTGGGTAAGTAGAATACCTCTTTAAATGAAACTAATTTGCAGGTCCCTTGAATGTCCCAGTTATCCAGGTTTCACTGTATATACCTACCAACAAATGAACCTACTGTTTTCAGAACAAATGACAAATTAGCCATAATACACAACAATCAGATCAAACTGTATTTTCAAATCAAACCTTTATCATTATTCAAAACTAAACAGCCTTTCTCCAACCTACTTAAAAACCCAACAAGCAAAAAACCGACGTTCATTTTAAAACGGGTGCACTGGATGATTCTGGAAGGCTGGCTGTCAATAAGAAGAAAGGGCAGGCAATTACGTGGGGTCTGGGCAATCGATAGCAGCCTCCGAGCTACGTCTGTGTCGCCGAGAGGGGCAAGGAAACCGCGGGATGGGTTTATACTCTTGTACGCTTGGAGGTTGTGGTGGGACGGTTTTGTGTGTGTGTGTGTGTGTGTTTTGGAGGATATTTAAGTTGTGTTGTGTTGTGTTGTTATTGAGTTATTATGGTAAAAGATATGGCCATGACTTTAAAATCCATTGGTTTAAAATGAAATCTCGGGTCTTGTTGGTAGGAAGTTATAATTAAGAAACAGGTTTTAATACTGTTATTTGTTTCTTTACGAATACCTCCAAACTTTATACTCGCTGATGTCCATGCAGCATATGTGGCGGACGTTTGGGGACTGTCATATATAATTTTCAGCCTAATTTAATTTTAATTTTTTTTGGAAGAAATTGAAAAGCCGTAACCCAAAATCACCAAAAGAGGAGAGATTTGGAAAATACCTCAGCTTTTGGTAGCCAAAGGTTCAAGAAGAAGAAGATTTTTGATTTTGAAGTTTCGGTGAAACATCTCAAAAAGCTTATAAATTCTATAGAGCATTGTATAAAGTTTCTCTTGTTTCGAACTGCACAATGAAAAGAAGTCTTACTTATAAAGTACCACTGTGTATGCCACAAATATGAACCTCACTAGTCTTAACATAATCCAACAATATTACAAATACCGCTGTTCTCAAGTCCCCGAAACCAATACGGTAGGGTAAGCGCAGTTGAGGGAGAGAGCCTCTCTTCCCGGCCGCCGCGGGAGACGCACCGGGCGTCGGGGGCCACGTGGTGGCTACCGGCCACCGTAGATGCGGGCCTGTGGACGGTTAGCTATGGGCTAGCTAGCCGTCCGTCCGTCTAGTGACGACAGGCCGTGTCGACGGCGCGTTCGTGTTCCACGCGCGCCTCAAAGAGATGTCAGCAGAAGAGAGGGGCCCGCAAGGGCCGAAGCCTGCCGGGGTTGCGGGACTGTTTGAAAGAGATACCGCGGCCCTGGAACGTAAAGGGCGAGGAAGGAACATGGATGGGTTTTAGTTAGTAAGAGTCTGACACTCCCTCCCGCTCCGCCCAGAGTGGGTGAAGTCATTTGATGATTTCCCATCCTAAAAAAAAAAAAAAAGGGTAAGCGCAGTTTTACGCTGAATATTACGTTCAGAATATAATAAACAATGCGCACATATCATTGAAAACTGCAGTAACCAACGTATTTGAGCCAAGTTTTGTGCTCATAGTTTTAGTGTTCGGTTTCCTTGGGAGGTTGAGTCAGGGATCTGTGATTCAGAAAAGGTACAAAGTTTTACTGTCGGCTTTTGCAAAGCTTATGGACTAATGGTTTTGCTAAGATCTGACTCATACTCGTATTTTGTCTGTAACGTTCCCACTGATAACATTATCATCATCCTTATCTCCCTGAGAGGAAGTGATCTCTTATCTCACAAACGGGTCCAGATGGGTACAGGGAAGTCACATGTCTTAGAATGTTTGGTTCTAGGGTTTTCTAACGTAATATTCCTTCGCCGTTATTTGTCTAAATCATATAAGAAGCCTCCATAAGTGACATCATTCCAAGAGACACCTTAAATCGACTTTATTTTTTTGCTATTTATGGTTTAGTAACACAGCTACGAAATAAGCGTAGCTACTGAATCTATTATTAAAACAAACAAAAAACCCACTTAACCAAAAAGCAGAAAACAAACAGCTCATTCAAAACTTAAACGGTTTAACTTCCATTGTACTTCCACAGTCCACAGACTTTATATTTAGTTTTTCACAAAAGCAGGTCAGGCGTCGTAGCTTCGTAGCGTCTCGTAGCTCGTAGACTCGTAGCCGCGTAGCAACATCGAGGCGAATAACACTATGATGTAAGTAATGAGAATACCGCTATAACGTTTTTTTTATCATGCTAGTTATATTTTTATTTGACGACCCGAGTGGCGTAGTGGTGGTGAGGCTGCCTTACGTTCTTAGGGTCCTGGGTTCGAATCCCGGTAGGAGCAAATATTTGTGTGATGAGCATGGACATTTGTTTCCGAGTCATGGATGTTTATATGTATAAAAAGTATGTATTTACAAACAAAAAAGTATATATGTAGTATATCAACTACCTGGTGTCCACGACACAAGCCTTGCGTAGTGTGGCACTAGGTGGCGCTGTGTGTTAATGTCCAGCGATATTTATTTATAATTTATTTATTTGATGTATCGTTTCTTGAAGATTTCTTTGTATTACGTCGTATTTGTTTGTGAATTTGTCTACACTTCTACACTAATATTATAAAGAGGAAAACTTTGTTTGTTTGTTTGTTTGGTTGTAATGAATAGGCTTAAAAACTACTGGACCGTTTTTAAAAATTCTTTCACCATTCGAAAGCTACATTATCCACGAGTAACATAGGATATATTTTATCCCCGTACTCCCACGGGAACGGGAACTATGCGGGTGAAACCGCGGGACGTCCGCTAGTATAATATAAAAATAAAGTAGGTGTCGTTTATTGTTAACATTTTTCCATTGTGGATCGACGTCATTATATTTTATTCTAATACTGTTTTTTATCCCAGTTAACTTTGCATGCTTTCGTGTTAACACAAAAAAAATATTATGTTTACGAATTTATATCAAGTGCTACATATGCGACTACTAGAAATAAATACAATATGTAATAAATAAGTCACTTACTGTAAAATTACGCTCGAGGAGCCCGTGTCTAAACAATATCAGTCACTCAGATTGATCGACAGGTTAAGCCGTGGTTGCCTAGGTTGGTTTGTGGATGGGTGACCATCCTTACATACCGACCCCAACATAGTTGGGAAAAAGCTAGGCTGACTGATGACTGTAAAATTACGCTCAAAGCCTACTTTCATACGTCTATAGATTTTATCAATACAGCCATATTTTAACAAGCCTGCCGCCCCGTGTACATAAACACTATAAAAATTTCAGAAGCGTGTCGTCCCACACTTTAGCTGCGCTGCTGCGCTGAGCTACGACTGTTTCGCGTTTAAAAATATTGTATATCACATAATATACGATTATTATAATGCTTCTTACGGAGTGGGTGACTTCAAAGTATTTATTGTACTAATTGAATTAATAGTGGGGAGTCACGGAAGCTTGCCCTTTAGAATATGCTGTTTTGATAGCGAGAAACGGATAAGTGTCATGGCGGATGTGAAAATAATATTATTATGGACTGGAAAAAAACGAGGTACATTTGTAAAACAGCTAGTAAAGTTTGCAATGCAACTGCGGCCATAAATAAGTGAGTTGCATCATCTTACTTCGTCGGCATAATTTTTGATGTTAACGTCAAACGATGCCGACATACCGTTTACGTCTCCGTTTTTCCAGTTTTAAATATAGTATTGTTACATATTTGAAGAATTAAGAATTTGGTTCAACGATTTTTAGAAGAGTACGCAACTTTTTTAAAGTTTGCTAGCTGTATCTAATTTTATTTAAGATCAAACACTGTTTTGAGCTATCACGGTTCACAATCACGGAAGAAATCCCATAAGTGACATTTTAAGTTTATTTAAGATCCTTGTAGGTTTGTACAAGGAACTTACACTCAGGTATTATTCTAAATATAGTTTGTGCCAGTTCAGATGACAATATCGTTCATTGCCCTTTCCCTAATATCTCTTCGTACGAACCAAAACAATTGAACCATGTTTTTCATTACAAAAAGTGTTGAAGACCACGTTAGATGACCATTCAAGACTTGAACAGGCTTATTTTTGGATTTAAAAAGTTAAGAAATGTAATATAAATGTAGATGAGTCAATGACCTTTATTGTCATCTTGACTTGCAGCAACTATAGAATATGATTTTACAACAGCCAGTGACTAACTATTAACCTTTTGACCGCCACAGCATAAACGCTCGCGCGTGCCCTCCACGCCAAGCCGCAATTTCATCTACTATTTTGTCACATATTTGTGTCGTTTGGCGTACAGGGCACGCGCTTGCTTGTCACGTGACAATGGCGTCCAAAAGGTTAAATTAAAAGTGTGATTGTGACAATATTTGGTCCAGTCCAGTCAATGTCATAATGACAGTAGCTGAGCAATACGCTCCAAACACGCTTCTGTCCAACCCGCTTTCTATATAGCCGATCTTCAATGGGGTATTAATACGGTGTCTATTATGCTTCAGTCCGTATGGCGGTATTATATGGCTGTTTTGTCGTCACAGCTGATTTAATGGTCACTCAACTTATTTAGATAACGAAGTAAGTGGAATTTTTATTTTTAACTAGCGGACGTCCCGCGGTTTCACCCGCATAGTTCCCGTTCCCGTGGGAGTACGAGGATAAAACATATCCTATGTTACTCGTGGATAATGTAGCTTTCGAATGGTGAAAGAATTTTTAAAAACGGTCCAGTAGTTTTTAAGCCTATTCATTACAACCAAACAAACAAACAAACAAACAAAGTTTTCCTCTTTATAATATTAGTGTAGATGTAGATTATACCACCTAACTCAGTTCATGGTTTTAACTTCCCATAAGTCATAGTTGACGTCATAGTTGAAACAGGAGGTAGGTACAATTTTTTTTAATGTTTTCCTATTGTCATATGAGGCCTTTTTTTTACAACAACTATTTTTTTCAATGAAATAATGACGGTGGTAGGTGCAAATTTTTTTATATAGTTTTAGGAAGTAGGTAACTTGAATGAGTACGACGGATGGATGGATTCTTGAAAGTATAATCAGGCCTATACCTAATGGGATTTTAAGAAATATAACATAATATTGAAGTGAAAACTTCTTTAGATGCGTTGAGTACTTTTTAGATGAAAAAAAAATGCACCTCGCGACATCGTCACAGAACGCTTTCATAGAACTATTAAGTAGTCAAAATCAACCTTATACAATTAAGATAAAGTTTATTTTAGATTATTTAGTTTTCACTTTAATGGCCAGTCCCCAAAGGCATGTTTTTTTTTTTACTATGCCCACGCTTTTATGCCTAGCAGTTAGGTCATAATTTTTTTTGACATAATCTCTAAATTACCTTTCTCAAGCGAAAGAGGATACACTCTTTTCTGGAATTACCCCAAAATACATCATGACAATAATTCTCTCCCAACATTTTTATAAACAACTAGCGGACGTCCCGCGGTTTCACCCGCATAGTTCCCGTTCCCGTGGGAGTACGGGGATAAAATATATCCTATGTTACTCGTGGATAATGTAGCTTTCGAATGGTGAAAGAATTTTTAAAAACGGTCCAGTAGTTTTTAAGCCTATTCATTACAACCAAACAAACAAACAAACAAAGTTTTCCTCTTTATAATATTAGTGTAGACTAGCGGACGTCCCGCGGTTTCACCCGCATAGTTCCCGTTCCCGTGGGAGTACGGGGATAAAATATATCCTATGTTACTCGTGGATAATGTAGCTTTCGAATGGTGAAAGAATTTTTAAAAACGGTCCAGTAGTTTTTAAGCCTATTCATTACAACCAAACAAACAAACAAACAAACAAAGTTTTCCTCTTTATAATATTAGTGTAGACAAAAATTAAAACGAAAAACATCGAGATTTTGCGTAATAATAAATACAGCGGCCGCATCGCAAACAGGGGTTAATGAAAAAGTGTTGAATAATAAAGTGTTGCCAGCGCAATTATTGTTGGCAGGCCAAATTATTGCAGGGTTAATACTGCATTTAAAGTGGGCCATACAATGTGGTCGGTGACAGATCACAGTCCATATCAGACAGGGATTGTATATTATCACGGCTGTAATCCCCAAAGGCTATGGCAGAAGTGTACCTAATAGTACGGTCGAACAAGCTATTTAGTTTACACTTTGCTATGTATTTTGTGGGTTAAACTGTAAACCAAATAGCTTGTTCGACCGTACACCCACCCACATTTTGCGAGTTATGCTTAAAGAAAGAGAAAGAAGAAAGAAAGAAAGAAAAAGCATTTATTGGCCCATACAGGACAAAACACATAAAAAATAACATTATTTACGAATATTGAAAACTAAACATAGATAAAAAATAAAAAAAAAAAAAAATAAAAAGAAATGAAAGGTCCTGAACAAGGCCAAAAGGCCCCTATCTCAGCATGGTGCTGTAACATTAAAAAACGCCACAGCGCTGGTATTCTGATAGGGCCCAAAGTGAGAGTGATGCCACGGTCAGATACGGATAAGATTAAAATAATTAATAAAAAATAAAGTGTAGACGAATAAACAATACATAAATGTGTAGTATAATAAAATACGGGGAAAAAACTAGTACACCTACGCCCCACGGAACCATATTATTCACCAAACTGTGCCATGACTTCACTGGCAACACTGACGAACATAGACGCGGGCGCAGACATCTCTGTAATATCTAATCTGTGATCTCTGTTTTGTTTTGATTGGAGAACATCATACTAATATCTAATCTGTGGAGAACATTACGTAATTATGTCAGATGACGAATAAACGAAGTAAAATCAAACAAACAATAATACCGTGATCATAATCAAAACGGAAAGTGTGCACTAGTGCAGTGATAGTGTAACACGCTCGCATCAAACTGGGGCTGTCCACAGAGTTCAAACAAGAAACAATCAATACATATATTATTATTATAAGTCAGTGAGTTAGCGAAGAAGGAAAAAAGTGACTAAAAATTAACGGCAACGAAGTGCATCTCGGTGTCGAGGTGACGGGAATTCTCAAGTAGACACTAGAAAAATTATGCATCATCTAAGTAGCCTAAAATAAGGACGGCGAGACGCTCCGGCCACCAACGCCAGCTGCGTGCAGAACAATAGGTATGTTAATTTTACTCGGAAGATTTTTTTTGCTGTTGGAGTAGATATCGCTTGTATTTATTTCTAAAAGTACCAATTGATTTAAGAGCACGAAAAGGTGGTGGGAGGTCATTCCAGCAGCGACTGGCGGCGAATTTGAAACTACCACGGAAAGCAGCAGTTCTGTGGGAGGAAGCCAACATCAGGTACGAAGATGCTCTGGTTTTTATTTGGTTAACATCGCGCGACCAAGACAGCTTTTTATATAAATAATCTGGTTTCTTTGTGAGAATAGTGCCAAAAAGAAGGGTAGCCAGGTGAAGCTTTCTCCGCGCTGACATTCTCATCAAATTACCCTTATTCAAAAATGGAGTGATATGAGTTCTGGGGGGCACATTGTAACAGAACCTAGCACAGGCATTCTGTACCCGCTGGATTAGCTTCTGACTTCTACCGAGAATGCACGCCCCATACACAGTGTCAGCGTAGTTCAGCTTGGATAGGACAAGTGACTCACATAGCATGACTCGCATATCCACACTTATGTAGGGACGGACACGATACAAAAGCTTGAGCCGGTAGAAGCAGTTGCGCACAGCTTCCAGAATGTGTGTTTCAAAGTTCAGTTGTCCATCAAAAACTACGCCTAGGTTACGAGCTTCCAGAACCCTCTCAACACCACAGCCATCAATCCTGAGGTCCAGGCTGCAACTCAGCATTTTGTTAAGGAAATCCCTGGATCCCATCACAATATATTTTGACTTAGTTGGATTCAGAACCAGGGAGTTTCTGCTGGACCAATCGGAGATTCTTTCCAGATCTTCATTAATTTTATTTACTGTTTCAGCAATATCCGGGGCGCTAAAGGAGAGGTACATCTGCAGATCATCAGCATACAAATGGAACTTGGTGTTGATTAAACATTTAATTATGTCAGCACTGTACAAGATGAAGAGGAGTGGGCCAAGGATAGATCCCTGCGGTACGCCCCTGCTCACGTGCTTGGGACTAGAG
Organism: Xestia ashworthii; assembly: GCA_950022955.1. Lineage (NCBI taxonomy): Eukaryota > Metazoa > Arthropoda > Insecta > Lepidoptera > Noctuidae > Xestia > Xestia ashworthii. The sequence goes on along the minus strand of OX465558.1, from coordinate 21,084,775 downwards.
GACAAGGTATCTCCATTGTCACATGACACCTGGACAAATTGTGATCGATTAGTGAGGTAACTCTCAAACCATTTTACTGTTTCCATGTCACAACCGTAATAAAACAGCTTGGCGAGAAGAAGCGAAGTGTTGATCGAGTCAAAAGCACGCGAAAAATCAAGAAGGACAAGCAGGGTTCCCATTCCCCGGTCTCTGGCCTCAAGTATGTTCCCAACCACATCCAGAAGTGCAGTTGTCGTGCTGTGGCCCTTACGAAATCCAGATTGTGCCTGGGGTAACATGCCATTGCGCTCCAGGTATGCCCTGAGCTGATTGGATACTACCCTTTCCAAAACTTTGGATAAACAAGGGAGCAGACTGATAGGGCGGAGATCCTTGACAGTGGTGGGGTTGGGAATTTTAGGGATAGGTCTGACGATTGCCATTTTCCACAGATCCGGGAAGGAAGAAGTTACAATGGATCTGTTGATAATAGCTGTTATGACTGTAAGAGTACGAGGGAGAGTCAACATCAGCATCTCAAGAGAGATCTGATCAGAGCCCTGCGCGTTGGATCTGAGACTACGCAGAATTCTCAGCACAGCTTCCTCCTGAACAGGCTCGAGCTGAAAAGTACTGTCACTGTGCCGATGTTGTTCAAAATAAGTTAGATCTTCAGCAGCGACCTCTCCACTGCCAGGAACATCCAGGAAGTGCTGGTTGATAGTATCAGGATTGTTACAGAAGTGAGGCAGACCATGCTCTGATTTTTTTGTGTTGGTAATTGTAGACTTGATATGACTCCATAACTTCTTAGGCTGTGTAATATTATTATTGATAAATGTTTTAAAGTATGCACACTTCTCAGTCTCAATTGCCGTTCTTACTAGGTATTTTAACTCAGTGTAAGATTTTTGGTGGATATCGGATTTTGTAGCTTTTGACTTCACATGGCACTTGTCACGCAGCTTCATCATTTCCTTCACAGTGAAGGTTATCCAAGGAAGTGACTTTTCTTTAATTAAGACTTTTTTAATGGGTGCATGCAAATCAAATAGAGCCAAAATATATTGATTAAACATTTCAACCATGGAGTCCACATCCTGGAGACTTTCAATATGTTCCCATTCAATATTATTTAGGTCATTGTTAAAAAGTTCAGGGAGGATATCCTTGAGTGGCCTATAGGTAATCCAATGCGGGATAGGCTTCTCTACTTTAAAATTTAATTCTATGCTTATAATTGCATGCTGACCGAGCTCAGGTATGTGTGCGACTGAGTGCCCACACACACGAGCGTCAGTGCACGCAACATCAATTAAAGTTTCACTATGGTCAGTAAAATGAGTTGGTGCAGTAATAATCTGTCTGAGCTTGCAACAATGTAAAAAGTTATTCAGTAGTTTAGTTTTGTTGTCAGAGGGGTTTAAAATATTAATATTAAAGTCACCCACTAGGAGAACCTTGTCCGCATTGGCAAAAGTCGAAAGAGAGTCAGTGATCGCATCCAGAAATACATTCACATCAAGCCACGGCGGTCTATAAGCAGTGCCAACGATAACCGAATGCGAGTTGATATTTAGTTTAAGCCACATCTGTTCGACCTGCGACGTTGGTGGGTGCGGCAAGGCGCGCGCGCGTACTCCGCGGCGCAGGTAGAAGCCTACGCCGCCTCCACGTCCGCCGCGCACGCTGGCCGGACGCGGCACATGACGCAGTCGGTAGCCCGGAACTATCGGCGCACGGCCCTCCTCTCCCTGCCTGAGCCAAGTCTCATTTATGGCCATGATGTCCACCTCGAGACTTTCCATCGCTACGAGAAATTCGTCATGCCGCGATCCCAGCGAGCCCGCGTTAAAAAAACCAACTTTAAGATTTTTAGTCTTGTTCATTTGTACCTAGATATATATATAGAGTATTCATTTTACATAATGTAAGATGTAATTTGTGTATAGTGTGAAGCACAGAGCGACAGATAAAAAATAAATATTGTGAATAGATTATAAGATAAGTAGTATATAACGTTGTTTGTAAAAATGTGCATAGAATAGTTAGCCCTGTAACGGTATAGATGATAAGCCGCGCGACAATATATAAATAATGTGCATAAAATGTAAAGAATAATCGGGCAGCTGGGCCCCAGGATAGAACAATAGAATACTGAGACAGGAAGCGAGCTGACCTTGCACAGAACAATAGATATAAACTAATATGTAGAAAATAATGCTTACACTTAGAAAAAAGATAGCCTACATGATGTACATTTCGAACAAAAATGTTATTCCTTATTTTCAGGAGACACCTCACGACCAAAAACCCGGAAAAAGTCTTCCTCCGAGCGGATGCAGTACGTGGGCTTGCCATCACCCTGCTTAGCCAGGATGCGGCCAGATTTCGTCCACGCATACTTCCACCCGAGACGGCTGCCAGCTTCACGCACACGGTAGAACAACTGCTTGTTCGTCTTAGTGAGCCTCTCGTTCACATAGAAGCGACGCGAAGGTGCGGGGAGGCCGAGGTCCGCGGTGGTGGCGCCGCGGCGCACGCGGGCGCTTTTCAGCAGATCATCGCGCAGCCCGCGCCGCGTCAGCCGCACCACGACGCGTCGAACTCGCGCCGGCGCAGCGCCTGCCACCGCCGGGCCCGCCCCTCCAGCCGGACTCGCCGAGCTCGCCGCCTGCGGCTCACGGTCAGACCTTAGGCCCACCCGTTGCGCGAATACTATGTCCCGCTCATCGAGACTCACACCAAGCTTCGCCGCCACCAGCCCAACGGTGTGCAGCAAATTCTCACCCGGGACCTCAGGGATGTTGGCAATCTCCAAGTCGGAGCCAAGTAAGTCCTGCTCGCGGTCATTGAGCTCCACCTGCAGCTGCGTCACTATCTGCTCCAGCTGGTTCACCTTGGCGTCAGGCAGGGCGGCACTTTGCCTGGTTTCCAAGGCCTCGAGTCTGGCCTCCAGGTTGTCGACCCGCTCACTGCAGGCTCCCATCGAAGAGTGCAAGCCAGCCATTTCGCGACGGAACTCTCTCATCTCATCCCTGACCTCCCGTAGTTCGGAGCGGAAGAGCCTGATTTCTTCGCGGAGGGTTTGCCGGACTTCCAGTGAGGATTGTTCCCCGTCAGTCCCCTGCTCGCTCCCAGCCCGGGACAGCACCTTAGCCACCGCAGCAGGGGCCTTGACCTCAGAACCCTTAGCCTGAGTCTCCGCGACGGGTGACCCCACCATTCCGCCCCTGACAGCAGCCAGACCTGCAGCCACCGACGACGCCGCCACAACCGAAGCTGCTGCCGCTGATGAAGCTCCCACAGCAGCCGCGGGCGCTGATGACAATGCTGCCGGTTCCCCAGAAGCACTAATACTCCTGGGCAGTCTCTTCCTGCACTCAGGACACAACCAGTCGCTGCTTATCTGCGACTTATCAGGCAGCAGCAAACAAGACAGGTGGTAACTCTTGTGACACGCCGAGTTACCACACGTAGCGCCCCCTTTTGCCGAGAGGAATTTTCCGCAAGTTGAGCACTTGACCATAGTAGCGGTACAACGAAGAGCAGCAAGATGGCGTTGCTCTCTCAGTTCAGTCCGTTGGCGATAGATGGCACCTGCGGCGGAGATATTACTGACACCGATCAATGTCACTCTCAGAATTTATTTATAAGTCACCGTTTGGGGGTACCAGTGACCACAAAAACGGCAAGTAACCCCGTTTTTTCAAAATAAATAAATCAAAAACCAGATTTATGATTGTTTTTTTTGAGAATTACACCACTAAATCAAACTAGACAGTCCCACAAACAATCATGCACGAAAATCACACCGGGTGGCACTTAGGAACACAAACTTGAGCGGAATATTAATGTTTATTATATTATTTGCTCGTCAAAACATAGACAGCTGATTCGTACCGTACACTGTCCGTGACGTCACTCCCAAACTCGCTCGCTCGTCCCTATTAAACACCATGTAATAGGGACGAGCCCATTTTTATTATTAATTACTAGCTTCTGCCCGCGACTTCATTCGTGTGAATTTCCCGCTTGCAACATTTCTTATTGCTGCTCCTCTTTTATTGGTCATGGCGTGATGTTATATAGCCTTCCTCGATAAATGGACTATCCAACGCAAAAAGATTTTTTTAATTCGAGCCGGTAGTTCTTGAGATTAGCGCGTTCAACCAAACAAACAAACAAACTCTTCTGCTTTGTAATATTATAAGCATAGATTTATTTACATGCCCAAGTATTTGTGTGAGGTTTAACAGCAGGTTCCAAACTAGGCAAAGCCTGTATCTTGGTGATCTAAGCACAATACATTACACAAGGTAAATAATTTACAGTGATTGATATAGCCATGAACCGGCCACAAATCTACATACATTTTCCACGTTACCAGTCTCTTAATTGAGCAGCGTTTAAATCTTCATGTGCCTAGTCTTTGCTCAACTATGTTTGGGTTGGCTTCCAGTTTATCGAATACTGGTGAATATATATACATGGAGTGACTGCCTACTTATGCCTCCACAATACAGTAAGTACTGAGTAATCGGTAATATTAAAAAAATACATATTACCGAGATTAGCTGAATAATTTTCCAATAAGAAGGTGTTTTAAAAACCTAGCTTCGAGGTAAACATAAAACCATATTTAAGCATTTCTAAAAACCATTTTTAGTGACATTTTCGTTGTAAAACCTCCACAATTTCCCAACAAACTAACGAGCCCATAAAAATAACTCATAGCACTTAACTTTAAACTACTTTACACTAAACGTTATAAAATCAGCTAATAGTTTCCTTCGACACAAGCTTGAACGTTAATAATTAATAAAAACCGCCACTTTTTCAGTAAACGTGCACAACCACGAGAAAAAACTGTAACATTAACTTGAATATTTCTTTCATAATCGTTAGTATTGCTCCCTAGAACAACCCCCACGGTCGTGTCGTGTCGATGGGTCGTTAGCAGGGACCTACCGGCTTTTTATCAACAACACATTGATTTAAAAGCTAAATAACTGCGCCGCACAAATTTCACGTACCCGCCAGTTATTGTGGGCTTATATCTGATCGGTGGGTGGCAAGTGGTAAGGGACAGCGAGTGTTTCTTTTTACAAAAAGGTACAGTCATCAAAACTTGCGCCTGAACACAGGGGAAAGTCATTGCTATAAACAAGGTGCAATTCCAGATTCCGTGGATGCTAATGAGAAATTCCTGATGAAAATATCTCTTTGCTCGACCCTGAAATTGAACCCAGGACCTCTTAATCATCAGTCATGCTTGCGATCACAAGACCAACGAGGCGTCTGATCACCGTAAGGACTATTTCTGGTTGCAGCACCCGGCATAGTATATTTAATACCGAGGGACTAAACGAAGCCATTATATACCTGAGGTGGTTTGACTCCCAAGCTTGCGAGGGAGTCAATGAAAGCGAGGGTATATTAAATTGGCGTTTAGTCTCGAGGTGCAAACTGTACTTTTCACTTCGAGTGCGAGAAAAATAGTCATTTAAAACCGAACAAACTTACACTCGACAAAAATTCTGAACTGAGCGGTCAGTTTTTTCTTCTATCAGGTCAGTCACAGATTAACAATTTAAAACACAACACAAACTCTCAACATTTTCGCAATGAAGATGATCCACACTCCACAGATAATTAGTACCAACATTACTGCAGTGGCTAGCAACAGAGGGATTGCACATACTTTTCAAAATCGACGATGCACACAAACAACAATATTTTTTCTCGCGTTGAAGAGTTCACTTGTTTTTTTTTTTTTCAATAAACCGCTTTCTATTGGCAAGCCAATTCGAAATTTAAATAAAACCTTTGTTAGGTTACTTTTTTGTTACCATGTTTCAGAGTAAAAGAGCGTTCCATTTTTAAATTTCTTTTTACTCCCTAGGGAAAAAATGGTCACTTTAATCCCGCTCCGTAGCTATATTGGCGTACTTTTAGAGCATGAGAAGTGAAAAACTTTCTTTTTGTTTCATTCCTTTTGGTCTAAACAAGGTGGGGCAAAGCATTAATATAATCATACCATATCAATGAATGATGAGTGAATGTTGAGGCAATCCAGCTGCTAGACAGCACAGACTTAGTGCGTAGGCTAAAAAGAACTAAACCTTTTGGATTAGTGTAGTGTACAAAGTGAATGAGTAATAGTAACAATGTTGTGCTATACATATAACACATGAATATAGTATTTTATAAATTATATTAGACTCTAAGAAAACGCTACGGACTTGTGTAAAAGTGCAAATTTTTTTTTTTTTTTGTACTATAATATTAAGAACAAAAGTCTTAATAATTAATTACGATCTAGCCTAAAAGACTAATAAGCAATTTAACTCTAACTTAATATGTTACGTGATAGAATATGTTAAAACTAAGAATAGTGTTCATTTGCACTTTTACACAAGTCCGTAGCACTTTCTTAGAGTCTAATATAATTTATAAAACACTATGTTCATGTGTTATATGAATAGCACAACATTGTTACTATTACTCATTCACTTTGTACACTACACTAATTCATAAGGTTTAGTTCTTTTTAGCCTACGCACTAAGTCTGTGTTGTCTAGCAGCTGAATTGCCTCAACATTCACGTGTCGATGAAGTCTGTGTTCGTGGGCTTCAGCAAATTTTTGGATAATAGTGGTGACGAATTCCATTTTAAGGTCACGATGAAGGTCGTCATTTCTTATGTACCAGGGTGCATTGACAGCATCCCTAAGTACTTTATTTTGGAATTGCTGGATTATTTTGACGTTGCTTTGTTTAGTACAGCCCCAAAGTTGGATGCCATACGTCCAAATTGGCATCAGAATATGCTTGTATAGGGTTATTTTATTATGTATTGATAGACAAGATTTCTTTCCGAGTAACCAATACATACTTTTATATCGTATATCGAGTTCCTGTCTTTTCTTTTTCACATGAGCTTTCCAACGCAACTTGGCGTCGAGAGTGATGCCAAGGTATTTGGCTGTATTAGCATAAGGTACTTGCGTACCATTTATGTAGATTGGGTGATAGTCCAAGTGTTTGTTTGTAAAGTCAATGTGAATTGATTTTGACTCATTCAGTTTGATCTTCCATTTTTGTGTCCAGTCATAAACTTTGTTCACAGCTAGTTGAACTTTTTCTACTGCTTCTCTGTGGCTTGATCCAGTAGCCATAATTGCAGTATCATCTGCAAAGGTCGCAATGGTGTTGTTTTCCAGTTCTGGGATGTCACATGTGTATAACAAGTACAAAATTGGGCCTAGCACACTTCCTTGAGGTACACCAGCTTTTATAGCTTTTAGCTCGGAATATGCGTCCTCCTGCCGTATTCTAAACATTCTGTTAGTAATGTACGACTCTAGGATATCTGCAAATTCTGGTAGCATGCGTCTGAGCTTGAATATTAGACCCTTATGCCAAACTTTATCAAAAGCTTGCGCGACATCTAAAAAGACGGTGGCGCAGACTTCCTTGTTTTCTAGTGTTTTTTCAATGATGTTAGTTATTCTATGTACCTGATCTATTGTTGAGTGTTTTTCCCTGAAGCCAAATTGATGATTTGGAATAAGGTCTTTTTCTTCTATTATTGGTTTTAACCGTTTCAATAACAGTTTTTCAAATAGTTTTGATAACACGGGCAACAGAGAAATAGGTCTATATGATGATGCTTCATGCGGTGGTTTCCCAGGCTTTGCAATCATAATGACTTCAGCAACCTTCCATGACTCAGGTACATGTTTTAAGATAAATGCAGCATTGATAAGCTTGGTCAGCTTTACTATAGCTTTGCGCGGGAGGTGTTTTAGAATTTGAAAGTGCAAATGAACACTATTCTTAGTTTTAACATATTCTATCACGTAACATATTAAATTGCTTATTAGTCTTTTAGGCTAGATCGTAATTAATTATTAAGTTTGTTGTAAAAATTGTAAAAAAAGTAGATCCAATATAGAGCGATAATATTACATTGATCCTAAAAATAAAATCAAATTTCAGTAGTGTTTTCACACCGCAATAAATCACGTACCAAAATCAAACGGCCAACATATGACAAGCGCCACACACGGAACCCTTCTTTGCCACGTGATAAATCGCGGCCGCTCCCGACTTGTTCCACGACATTAACCGTCAATGGGCCGCTGCGGGTCACCGTGACCCAGTACTAATTAATTTTGTCGACATTTGCGGTGGTAATAAGCTTATCAAACGTTGATTCGGACAATGGACTCCGTTCGATTTAATGTGCGCAAGTATGAAAGCAATTTTCGAATGAATAAAGTCCTTTAATTTGTACGTAATGGTTTGTAGAGGTCTTTTGTGGACTAAATGCTTTATTGAAAGTTGAGGACTATTCTGTTTGGACAATTGATTGGAGTTTGTTAGCTTAACTGCGGTTTGTTTGTGGTTATCTAAGTTGTTTAAGTTAAAGTGGAATTGTGTGAGAAATTGGTGATCATTGTGTTCTAGGGAAATATGAGTTTGAGTTTATATTTTGGTTCAATCACATACAATTTTAAACAATAATCTTTTTAATTTTAAATATTTAAGGCTACTGGTGTCTTTTCAACGTCTTTTCAACTTAAATGTATTCTACGTACTGTAGTATTACCAGGGCAATAAACTATTTCTTTTTCCGGAACAAGAATTAGAAAAAACTTTTTTGCAAAAAATATAACCGGCTTCACACAAAAAAGTGAAAAATAACTTTAGCTTCTGAAGTCGGTGACCTTTGTTTGATTGATTTCGTTTTTTTTGTCACCGACTTCTGAAACTAAAGTTATTTTTCACTTTTTTGTGTGAAGTCGGTTATATTTTTTGCAAAAAAGTTTTTATTTTTCACTTTTTAGTGATTCACATGTGCTTACCCTTTCACAGCGTATCGGTGTGATTTTTTGTTATGAACTGTAAACAATAGACAGACGTGAGATTTCAGCGATCCCAGTACATTTGCTGTCATTTATTAAGGAGTTCCGTTGCCTATCTTTCGAAGTCACCAGATCTTTATCAAATTGAAATGGGATCACTCCGAGAAAGTACTCTTCCTAAAACTACCCAAACCGCTTCTGGTGTGCCTATAAATTTAAGGAGTTACCTCTATTTTTCCGGGATCCCATTAAATGGAACTTTACACGTCTAACTGTCGAAATCTGGGTGTATTGTACACTTCTGCATACCCCCTCAGAGCATACAGGCGTGATGTTACGTCATGATGTTGTATAAACAATAAACAACAAAGCGATTGCAGCAATTACTGCAGCTTTGCCGTGTATTTTTGAAGAGTTCCATTTATATCTCCAAAGATCAGCGTCAGATCTTAATCAAATTGAAATGGAACCACACGGATAGCACCAGCTTTCAAGTAAAAGAAGAATCATCAAAATCGGTTCACCCAGTCGAAAGTTCTGAGGTAACAAACATTGTCGTAATCTGGGTATATTGTACACATCTGCGTACCCCCTCAGAGCATACAGGCGTGATGTTACGTCATAATGTAGTATAAACAATGAACCTGCAAGCGAATGCAGCAATCACTGCAGATTTTCCATCTATTTTTGAAGAGTTCCATTGTATATCTCCGAAGATCAGCATCAGATCTGCAAATGAAAATGGGACCAAATGGGAAGCACCAGCTTTCAAATAAAAAAAGAACCATCAAAATCGGTTCACCCAATCGAAAGTTCTGAGGTAACAAACACAAAAATAAAATACAGATGAATTGAGAACCTCCTCTTTTTGGAAGTCGGTTGAAAAGTAGTTTATTTGATTTCAACGTTATAGATGTTAAAACAAAAAAGAACAAAATTAAATCCACTGACTTCGAATTGTCAAAGAAAATCAGGCTTCAAAAGCCAACCAAAATTTTTAAGTGATTGGTTGATTTTGAAATAGAATTAAGAATTCAAAGGACGAATCAATCAACAGTTGATAAAATAAAAGAGAAACGAAAGTGGAAGGGTTGATCAGCGAAGGGGTTGTGTGATCCGGAACATTGGTACGTGTTGGGTAATGAGATTAGCGGGAAATCCGCTGTTTATACTTTTGGATTAAGTATGTGACTGTTAGGAGAGCAGTGGTGGCCCAGTGGTGGCGGCCCCGACTTACGAACAGTAAGTCGTGGGTTCGAACCCAGGCAGGCACATTACTTTGTGTAATTTATTTCATCACCGCTGCTCTCAAAAACGGTGAAGGAAAACATCGTGAGGAAACCGGCATGTCCTAGAACCAAAAATTCGAAGACATGTGACATCTACCAAACCGCACTGGGCCCGCGTGGTAGATTATAGCCCATACGCATAATACGCGCTTTGACGTGGAGTTGCGGACACCAGCCCGTTGTACAATACAATACAATACAATGTGACTGTTAGGAAATCGTAACATAGTGTTTATAAATGTTGTGTAGTTGACATTTTGACAGAGAATAGTTAAATTTGCATTGTAAATTTAATTTAAACTGTGCTATAGATTGTAAATAATTATATCTTTTTTATAATAAAAATACATTATCATCTGCCTAGCCTATTCCCAACTATGTTGGGGTCGGCTTCCAGTCTAACCGAATACCAGTGTTTTTTTTTTTTTTCACAATTTAGTAAGTACTGAATAAAAATACATATAAAAGATGAAAAAAGCTGTGGTTAAAACTGTCTGTTAACTACGTACTTAATCAAACGTGGACCGTAATTAAGCATATAAGACTGGTGTGAGTTGGTGCATCCCAAGACAAGGTTTTCGGCTTCCAAATACAAAATACAAACCCGTGACCCGATTCTGAAAGAAATTATTGAAAAAAAAAAACAAGTTTATAAAACGAGGAAAATACAGTCAGGAAAATTATTTCTTTCCTCTGAAACAATCTGTACTGAACAATGTAAATAAATAAATCATAAATCGCTATTCTCAAGGCCTTGTCAGAAGGAAGGAGAGCGTTAATTTGAGTGGAAACAACCGGCAAATTGATTAACGAGCCGGTCACAGTCGCCCGCGCCGCGACCTTGCTCGCTCTTATTAATTCTCACACAATCGCTTCCTTTGAATCGAAATACTGTTCGACTCTTTTTGTGGTTTCACTGTGTCGTTGTTTGTCAATGTTGATTTATGTACGTATGTTTTTTCAGTAATGGTCTCTGTTATTCGATGTGTCTTAACGGCACAGTGACTGAGCAATTGTCTGCTGCGCTGCGTGTCGCAAGCTCCATTTTCAGACGGAACAAATATAGTCTGCCTACAGGTAGTTGCTCCGCGTGTGGCTGTTTATGTATACACGAAAAACATAAGCGTGGGTTAACGTTAAAAAAGGAATGTTCCAAAAGCAATGGTGGACCATTGGTTCACCATTGCCCCGACTTATGTGTCGTACTTTGTGAAATTTATTACATCACCACAGCTCTCAATGGTGAAAGAAATCGGCACGCCCTTGAACCAAGTTCGCCTAGGTAAATCAGTTAGGAAAAGTTAAGCCATCACAGCTACGAACCTTTTCTGTCATGCTTGAATCAGCTGAAATCGCTTTTCCTAATGACCTTACCTAGGTGATTCTAAGCCTTATTTATTTTTTGTTCATCATTAAGAATTGGTTTCCTTGCACAAAAGAAAAGGCCGGTATCGTATATTTGCTCCAAGTTACCTGGAATGATTATCAAATGGTTGCTTCCTAAATGTAGCCTTTAAGGATGTCCACTCCAGCTCATATTCTGAACTAAACTCCACCTTCAACCCTAAATACCGTATGCCTTTTGTACCGAAGATCAAACGTGTTCCGAACGCAGGTATGTCCAAGGGAATTGCTCCAAATACGTATGACTGATGCAGGTCAGCGCTTCAAAGTGCTGTCAAGCGATGATTGGTCGTAAGCGTCCCACAGACAGATGTACAGATGTGCTACTAGTGTAATGCGTTCATATTTGATTGTTTAAAGTGCTTAATGGACTGTGTGAGTGGGTTAATGGAGCATCATGTACACACAGATTGCATGATGTACTTGGGGGAAGATGTTGGTTAAGTGATTTACTTATCACTATAGCTTCTGCTTATATATGTTTGATAATTGTCCTATGCGATCTTAGGTTATAAACTATCTGTGTGCAAAATTTCATTCAAATCCGTTCAGTAGTTTTTGTGTGAAAGAGTAACAAACATCGATCCATCCATCCATACTCACAAACTTTCGCATTTATAATACTAGTAGGATTTCACCCGCATAGTTCCCGATCCCGTGGATACAATATAGCTGTATATGTTACTCAGTAAAGACGTGGCTTACTAATTGAAAAAGATTTTTTAAAATTGGTCTAGTAGTTTTAGAGTTAAATCGTAACAAACTTACAAAAAAAAAACAATATTTTCTCTGTATAATGTTTATATATTTATCATAAGTTGTAGCTACTGAAAATACATGGGTTTAATTTTAGAGCTTTAAGAAATTATACAAAGGCTTCTTGACAATAAAAATGCAATGATCGTGAACACTAAAATCGGGATATCTACCATGTTTATTATTTATTTTGAGTTCCCGATATTTTTGCACTGTTGTGAGTGGCTGTAGTAAAAAAAATAAAAATGCATGTATTTTAAAAGCAATACTGAAGATTGTTACAGATATTTATGTTTCGGGAAACATGTACTTAGGTATCTACTCAAATTTGAATATCAGCTGTTATCACAAAACCACTCACCCATAAGCCAAGCTACGCTAAGTAAAAACCAACTGTGAGAGAACTGCAGGAAACTATGGGACGGACCTTTTAAGATTCAGGTGTTATAGAAGTTTAAACTACAAAACTTAAATGCTATTTTACTTTTATGTAGTTTTTACGCCTTAAACAACTTTCCTCAGACACTACTAATCATGTCCTCCCGCTAATCCACATAAAACGGCAGTAAAGCTAGGATATTATTAAAGTAGAAGATATCATTAAGTTAAATGCGTCTCAGGAGCACATTAGGCGCTTCCATTATGTCAACGGAGTCGTTAGGACGTATATCTAGCTCATGTTATGAAGTAATCCCCTTTGAGCTAATTTTGTTGAAATGTCTCTTTTGTTAAGTGAAGTGGGTACTTAGGAAATTGTCTTTTTAGCAAATCTCAGCTTTAGAATGAGCCTAAATTAGTACTTGGAGACTAGATAATGGCTTTATGTAAGATCGTTGATGTTAAAAGGTACCGATAGCAATTTAAAGCAAAAAATCTCGACATGTTCTGTGTCGATGGAAAAAAAAAATGTTCGTCCCAAAATTATGCTTTTTCTCCTCATCTATTATTCCCACACCAATTATCTATTCCTTTCATACACAATTCTCACAAAACAGAAGGCGAACGTAAATGTACATTCCCCGTTAATTAGGTGTACAAAACAGTAATTACGCATTAGAACAATGACGGCATTTGACGTTTAGTTGTGCTGTGCTACGCTTCGCTGCGCTGCGCTACGTTACGCTGCGCTATGTTCCGCTGCACTGGCAGCTGCCCTGCAGTGCCGCAGGTAAGCTCCGCGTAATTAATTCCACATATTGTGTTTTACAAAGCGAAATGTACAAATATTCACATTATACGGTAGGGCTGGTTGTTTCTGGAATGGAGTATGTTTTAATTTTGCGCGCATATTAATAGTGTGCGGTTAAAATAGAATAGTATTTAAACGTTGTTGTGTGAGACGGCTTTTAAAAATGATGTAGTGAACGAAACAAAGTAAAAGTTTGTCTAAATGATTACAGTTTTCTATGCTGAAATTCAATTAAAGAAACCTGAAGTTTATCTTAGTAGGCGTTGTAGCTCTAAATATGTTAAATATGTTGTCATATAAAAGGATCTACATCCTTCCAAATGCAAAGGCAATCGAAATCACTAGTGAAAAGAGTCGTGCCTAAATTAATTTACATATTAATTTTTTCTCACTTTATCATAATCATCTGCCTAGCCTTTTCCCAACTATGTTGGGGTCGGCTTCTAGTCTAACCGTATGCAGCTAATTTCCAGTATTTTACATGGAGCGACTGCCGCGATACCCCTTGGTAAGACTGGTAGTCGGACTTTTTGGGCCACTGACTACCTGTAATGACTGACATTGATCTATAAAAAATTTGGACTCCCAATCAAATTGATAAAGCTTTAATAATATAATGTTTTTACACGCCTATATTAGCTTTAGTTTAGCAAAATATTCGGTAAAATAACAGCGATATCCTGTCCAGCGTTTCTGATTTATGTCGCGTCAACCCTAACCGCAGAGTATGTTCGTTAATGTTAAATGGATTCTTGATTTTGGGCACAGTGAGTTGTAGCATGTACATGGTGTTCATAGCCATTTAGTTTGATTAATCAGGTGTATGAAACGTTTTACATTAAGGTTACGATATTAACGAATAACATAACATGATTCATTAAAGACTTTGCCCTGAAGTGTAATGTGGTGCTGTTCCACTTCCACAAACGATGGGTGTTTAACATAGTGTCCTGCGTGTCCTGTTGTTTGTTCACTACAGGAACTGATGGATGCAACCGAAAGCGCCAAACTAGTAGCTCAGTTCTGGGTCGACATAGTTTAGATTGCCAGCGACAAGCTAAAAAGATAACATCACGTCTATAACCCTCGAAGGGGTTAGGCAGATAATTATCTACCTTTTGCCAGTTATGCTTAAATCTCATGTAATGTGGGGAAAACCTATTGCCACGAACCGGGCACAAATCTAGGCTCCGCGGCTGTTTCTGAAAAATTCCTAATGAAAAAACTCAATAAAAATTTGTCTGACCCGAGTATCGAACCATCAAGCTCAGAAGCTCCTGCTCAAAAGTCGCGATTGCGACCACTAGACCAACAAGACTAGGCTTGGGTTTAATAACAGACACTCTTAAAATAGTCGCGACAAACTACAAAGTTAGCTAGTATAAAAGTTCTTGCAGTTCGTTGTAAATGAAAGGTAAATTGCGGTTTACGATTTATGACGTATTAAAAAAAACACTTGCTAGATCTCGTTCAAACCAATTTTCGGTGGTAGTTTACATGATAATGTACATCATATATTTTTTTTAGTTTTATCATTCTCTTATTTTAGAAGTTACAGGGAAGGGGGGGACACATTTTACCACTTTGGAAGTGTCTCTCGCGCAAACTATTCAGTTTAGAAAAAAATGATTTTAGAAACCTCAATATCATTTTTGATGACCTATCCATAGATACCCCACACGTATGGATTTGATGAAAAAAAAAATTGAGTTTCAGTTCTATGTATGGGGAACCCCCTAAATTTATTGTTTTTTTCTATTTTTGTGTGAAAATCTTAATGCGGTTATGTCGGAATACATCTACTTACCAAGTTTCAACAGCATAGTTCTTATAGTTTCGGAAAAAAGTGGCTCTGATACGGACGGACAGACAGACACACAGACATGACGAATCTATAAGGGTTCCGTTTTTTGCCATTTGGCAACGGAACCCTAAAAACGACCATTACATTTGCAAAGGCAAACCTTGCACCACCATAAACACGAAGAATTTAGGTGCAGTTCACATAAATCTTAGCTTGTAGACAGCAAACAGTAACTTAAGTTTAGCATAGAACAATATTGAAGGTTAAAAAGCGAAACAAAACGGACGCAGACGTAAAACAACGATGTTGAAATACGAGAGACAAACTACCCCGGGCGGGGTCGCGGGACTACGTTTGTTTGTGGACCAGGTGGCACCGTGAGCGAGTGTGGAACTAGCTTAGCTTTGAAAAGCAAAATAAAAATGGTCCCTGTACAAGTCTTGTATGTCACTGCATTTTTTTATCCAGGTTTTAGATTTACAATCTAGGAAAACTCACTCCTTAATTGGAATCCAACATTGAAAAACTCGTAGGAAGTAAGTAATTTCTGGATAGGTGCACTAACAAATCCTACACCTTCCTTTGTTAACTAATCCTACTTACTATCCGGTGATAGTAGGTAGGATTGGCACATCTACCCAGAAATTACACAACATAAAAATAATATATACTGATATTTTTTTTTATTTAAACCAACTCTATCCCACTGCTGGGCAAAGGTCTCCCCTTATGGCTTTTCAATTATGTTCAACATTTGCCTTCATTTGGAAATAACAAAATAAAAAAAGTCTTTTTGTGACCTAGAACGACGGACTGATCACTTGGAGGTAAGATCTGGCCGCCGTTTTTCTAAACAATAAGTTTTAATTATATAATTTCAGAGACAGTTTACTAAAGTTTGCAAAAGAAATAATAAGTCTAACAACACATATTATTTGATGATTATTCATGTTTTACAATAAATATATTCTATTCTATTCTTTTAAAATCTACCCTAAAATCAAGGCTACAAAGCCACCTGGAGGTGAAGAAAAATATCAAGCAGCTTACCAGCCAGCTACTTTTCTCGCTCATCTACCACTCTAACCTAACCTATACACCCAGTTCCAGCGCATATACGATGCGCTGGAACGAGCGATGTAATGGAGTGCATTAGTTTAGCCGAACTGCAGTCGCTAACTAAATAATTATCGCGTTGAAACTTTGATTATGTTGTGCTTTACGCGAGTTAGAAGCTTTCATGTTATGTTTTTGTTAGTAATTTTGAAAATTGATTTTGTTGGTGGATTTATTCGAACGATCAATCGTAGTACATGCAGAGCGAAAAGTGCCCATCAATGTACTTAAGGGCTTCTGTAAATTTCTTCATTCCCTATAGAAAAAGGACGATCTTCCAACCGCATGGGTGTTATGTGGGGGCCCGACAGGTGTAGTTAGGATTTTCTATATAGTCGTAAACAGTCATACGAGTAAGTCACGGACTACTTTAATAGCACGATACATACGAATAATATGTTGATGTAAGTTTTTCTTCTGGGGACATGAATGGCGCTGTAGTACTTTTTGTACTGAGTTGCTTTAGTACTTTTTTTTTAATACCGCTACAAATCTGCTGTCAAAATGTTGGATAATAAATGAGGTTTCACAAGAACCAAACAAGTCTAAGGTCTTTCTTATGCATAGTTTAAATTAGAAGTTCTGTAACTATGTCGCTGCATGATAAATTGATGACGCTTCAATATCTTACTACTCACACACACATGAGACATGATTAAATGAGACATGTTAAGGAGGGTCCATAAACGCGAAAACAACTGTCTGCATACTGCCTGCTACTTTGGCACATCGCAACGGCTGAATAAATATTTATAAAATTCAGGTAGTCAATGCACTGAAAAAAATGTTTGGTTGGATTTAACAGATTTTGCGTAAATTTAACCAAAGTTTGCGGTTGATTTCGGTCCTATCACGAATTTTGGTTGATTTTACCAAACACATTAGGTTGGTGTTGTATCAAATTTATTTGGTAGATTACACCTATATTTTGTACATTTTTTACCAAAGTAATCTAGTAACATTTCTCACCAAAGTACTTTAGTATAATTTTTACCAAAATACTTTAGTAACATTTTTCACCAAAGTACTTTAGTAACATTTTTACCAAAGTAATTTAGTAACATTACTCACCAAAGTACTTTAGTAACATTTTTCACCAAAGTACTTTAGTAACATGTTTTACCAAAGTAATTTAGTAACATTTCTCACCAAAGTACTTTAGTATAATTTTTACCAAAATACTTTAGTAACATTTTTCACCAAAGTACTTTAGTAACATTTTTTACCATAGTACTTTAGTAACGTTTCTCACTAAAGAACTTTAGTAGATTTTTAACCAAAGTACTTTAGTAAAAAGTACAATGTAGTTTGCTGCAATCTACAAAAGAGTTGTTGTATATTTTACCCAACATACTTGTTTTTTTTACCAAATATATTTTGTATGTTCTACTGTTACGTCCTTGATACTAATTACCGAAGGTAGTTTAATAGCAAATGCAAAGGTATTTGGTAAAACTTTCAACAAAAATTTGGTAGACAGTATTAAATCAGTTTGTTTGTCGTACTGCCTCGTACTACCACAGTCCGCCTCACGCTCAGGGACCACGCCACGTTTCATCAACGTGACTTGTGAGGACTCACATAGTGTGAAAGTCTCGAGAAGAGCTTATTATTGAAATGATCAAGTAAGATCTTGATTCGATTTGCAAAATCAAGGAGGGTCATTCACGCGCGGAGAATCTTAACACCGCGATTCAGAAAGACGCGTCATCGGCACAACGCCATCTAGCGGCATGTTCATGTTTTTTCAATATAATTGTTACTTTGAATACCAAAGACTTCTTATATGTTTTCCTGTCATCTATGTAGGTAAAGAACTATTTTCTGTATTTTTTCAAAATTTTAGGCCCACTGGTTTCGAAGATAAGGGAACGTATGGTAAATTTTCGCCTATTTTCTAATTAACACCTTTTGTATAAAGTGACTCTATGTTTACAATATTCAATCATTTACGTAATAGGTCCGTCTTTGGGTCACCGACTTACATATGTGTACATTGTGTACCAAACATCCCAATTGGTTCACTGGTTTCGGAGGAAATTGGCTGTGACAGATGGCCGGAGAGGCCGACACACGAGTGATCCTACAAGGGTTCCGTTTTTCCCTTTTGAGGTACGGAACTCTAAAATTTAAATAATTAAAAAAATAAGGGGGGGGACGTCTTCGTCATACAAGAAACGTGTTTTTTTTATATTATAGAGTAGGTAGACTAAAGGGCATAATTGAACAAATAACAAAAACTAGTCAAGCGCAATACTTACTAATTTTTAAATACACGTAAAAATTATAAAATGTTGGACGAAACCCTTCGTGCGCTAGTTCGACTCGCACTTAACCGAATCATTTTTTATTAAATGAGTCTGCTACTCATTACCAACTGTCCCGGTAAATGTAACTTTATATTGCTTTGAAACTAACACAGTAACAATGATAAAATCAACCGAACTATGCGGTTGTGACTTGTTCAGTAAAATGTACAATATTCTTTGTTAATTTACACCATGAACTCTTGTAGGAACTATATTTTGACGTCAACCTTTTTAATTTTGTAGGTTCAACTGCGATGTCTTGTTTTATTTATCAGATTTTTATTATGAAAATAACCAGATAAAATTGGTGAAATTTGTTTGGTAAAATATACAATATTCTTTGTTAATTTACATCGTAAACTCTGGTAGGGACTATATTTTGATCGCAACCTATGTAGTTTTATAAGTTCAACCGCGAGGTCTTGTTATATTTATCATATTTTTATGATAAAATCAACCAGACTAAATTGTTGAGATTTGTTTGGTAAAAATTAAAATACTCTTTGTTAATTTACACCATGAACTCTGGTAGGGACTATATTTCAATCGCAACCTATGTAGTTTTGTAAGTTCAATTGCGAGGTCTTGTCATATTTATCATATTTTTATGATAAAATCAATCAGACTAAATTGTTGAGATTTTTCTGGTAAAAATTACAATACTCTTTGTTAATTTACACCATGAACTCTGGTAGGGACTATATTTCGATCCCAACCTATGTAGTTTTGTAAGTTCAACTGCGAGGTCTTGTTATATTTATCATATTTTTATGATAAAATCAACCCGACTAAATTGTTGAGATTTGTTTGGTAAAATGTACAATACTCTTTGTTAATTAACACCATGAACTCTGGTAGGGACTATATTTCGATCGCAACCTATGTAGTTTTGTAAGTTCAACCGCGAGGTCTTGTTATATTTATCATTTTTTTATGATAAAATCAACCAGACTAAATTGTTGACATTTGTTTGGTAAAATGGACAATGCTCTTTGTTGATTTAGATCAAAACTCTGGTACCAACTTCAACCTTTTTAGTTTTGTAAGTTCAACCGCGAGGTCTTGTTATATTTATCATATTTTTATGATAAAATCAACCATACCAAATTGTTGAGATTTGTTTGGTAAAAAATGTACAATATTAATTGTTAATTTACACCATGAACTCTGGTAGGGACTATATTTTGATCGCAACCTATGTAGTTTTGTAAGTTCAACCGCGAGGTCTTGTTATATTTATCATATTTTTTATGATAAAATCAACCAGACTAAATTGTTGAGATTTGTTTGGTAAAATGTACAATACTCTTTGTTAATTTACACCATGAACTCTGGTAGGGACTATATTTCGATCGCAACCTATGTAGTTTTGTAAGTTCAACTGCAAGGTCTTGTTATATTTATTATATTTTTATGATAAAATCAACCAGACTAAATTGTTGACATTTGTTTTGTAAAATGGACAATACTCTTTGTTGATTTAGATCAAAACTCTGGTACCAACTTCAACCTTTTTAGTTTTGTAAGTTCAATAGCGAGGTTTTGTTATATTCATCGTAGTTTCCTTGTAATTCAGCCAACCTTTGCTTATTTGGTAAATCCAACAAACCTTTTTTTTCAGTGTGACCTGCGTCATCATCATCATCAGCTTATTAGTGTTCCCACTGCTGGCTCCTCCTCTCTATGAGAGAGAATGAGCTATAATTCACCACGTGGGCCCTGTGTGGATTGGTAGATGACACAATTTCTTCGATTTTTTTTTGTTCTATGTCATGCCGGTTTCCCCACGATGTTTTCCTTCACCGTTTTTAAGATAGGACAAAAGATATTCTTTATATCAAACCACTATTCTGTCCAACTATTCCCGACTCCACAAGGGCGAAGCCACGAGTAAAATCAAGTAATCGATATTTCAAAAACACCCCATAAAACGACCGCAACAATACACCTCTATCTACTCTATATCCAGAACAACATAATAGAAACGTATTATTTATACCGTTAATATTCACATAAAACGAGCAACGTGTATTTAACACTGCTGATAGTACCCACAGTTGGCTACCCGCCAAGCAACAGGATAATTTGATAAAAACGCTCTCCGCCCGGAATAGTCTGTTAGGCGCTTTATATGTTGTATGATGAAGTCGAGTGTTATTTTGGTGCTGAAATTGTGTTGTGTGGTCTACAAGAATAGTGTAATCTTTGGACGATGAAAATTCATGATCCTGTTCTGATTTATCTGCTGAGGCAGTGCAGCGTGTATACTTTAGGAATCTTGTGAAACTCACAGCTCATTGAATGATCGTAGTAGCCCAGTCAATAATGACATTGTCAGATTCAGTTCCTGCTTTGTTAATAACTAGCACTTTGCCCGCGACTTCGTCTGCAAAAAATGTAACAGCTCGGCTAATATGCATGATATAAATATAATTGATAGCATAGAGCACCCACGAATAATGTAGGTATCTTTCCATCAGTGAAAATTTTGGTAGAATTGGTAATTAGTTCCGGAGGTTACCCTCCATATACAAACTTTGACTTCCTCAAGATATTAGTACCTATAGATGATATTTGAATAATTTGTCTCACTAACTTATACCGAAAAACGAATCAACCGTTTGATGTGGGGAGTTCAAGTTCACTCTTGTCAATCACAACACTTCGCGTGCTCCAATTACCTACGTTGAGGGCACATCCAAGGATATAAATCTCTGATCACAAACACTGTCGAGTCTATATTAACAACAAGACAGATTTAAACAATAATTTCCTTTACTAAACTACAACGCAATATTCTAATTGGCTGTTTACCACCCGCATAATTTCTAGAGAACTTCAAAAACTTCTTTCTTTACTCAAAACAAACAGCTAGCGAACTAGGATGATTAAAATAAGTCCATACTTTTATTACTACTATCAACAGCGCGCGGCAAACAAAAGCGCGCTTATGAAATTATACGCGTTTCCTCTAATTACTGTATCGCAGTTTATTTTGCCAGAACACAGCCTCACGAAGGCGTGTGTAATTGGATAAAAATGCAAGTTAGTTAACTCGGTACGTGTGTGGTGGAAACATATAGGAGTGGATTTTGTCACCGTGCACGCTGCGTGTTGGGATAGGAAGGTGTTTGGCTAGTTGTTTTGATTAGAGAACTGAATATTGATAGTGATTCATCTGCCTAGCCTATTAACAGCTATGTTGGCGTCGGCGAATGCAGCTGAATAACAGTATTTTATATGGCGACTGCCTATCTGATATCTGCAACCCAGTTAGTACTGGGTAATACGATATTCCTTATTAAGATCGGTTGTCAGACTTTTGGGCTGCTTACTTCTTGTAACGACTATGTAATATTTACAAATGACAGCCGGGACCAAAGGCTTAACGTGCTTACCGAGGCACGGAGGTAACTCGGTATGTTATTGGGTCATCATCCACGGACCAATCTTGGCAAGAACGGCTGTTACTATTTAGCTATGACTCCTATATTGACAGTGATTGTGAAAACAAATAAAATTTAACTATTATTGAGGCTCAAATTTGTACAAATCTTCTTTTTCCTGACTTTGTCTCGTGTAACTTGTCGACGCAACACGTGTTCTTCTTCCAGTCTCACAATCTTTCTGTTTTAATTTGTTTTGTCAGAAATTCTGTTTTACGTCTACAAAACATACGAATATGGCATACAAAATTTCATTTACACAAACTATTTATCAAACACCAACTTTCAAATTTCCAATTAATAACACACACATATCATATCAAACTAAATTAATTTCGGACACGCTTCAATCACTACCGCGGCATCTATTCTAAACAATCGGGACTGCTAACAACGGCCGCGCCACCATGATTGACGGGCTCGTCCGAACATTCGACACGTATTCCACACTAATTCGATAAATACGTGGCTTACCTAAGCTCTCGCATTTCGAGTTTTAACCAGATTACGAATGAATATGGAAGCTGTAGAATTGTCAGTCTTATAAAGTGTGCTAATTGCAGATCGTGTTAATGTTCGATTTCATTTCGTATGCTGTTTTGCATGTGGTTACATGTTGTTTTGTCAATTTGGAACTCTGTTTTACATATTCATAGAATTCGATTCAGATAATCAATTAGTTTATTTGCATTTTAAAAATCCTGCCATCAATATCACAAATAGCGCTAAATGAGTCTGCAATAATAACGTTTACACATTATCGTTTGGAATATTAATTAAGCTTATTAAACTATTTGTTATGTCTATTAAAATGATAGTCAAAACATGATAAAATAATCAATACGTGTCTGTATGGCGTAATGCGGATGTTTTACGAGGTACACCTTTGCTTAAGCCTTCGAAGATTAGAGGCGTGATGTTATTTTATAACACATTTTAAAAATGTCTAGCGATATACATGAAAGTTATCTTCTCTGTAAGTGTAAAAGATGAGAAAATTCCTTTTCATTTATATTTACTTCATCGCCATCCCTTTTCGGCCCAAAAGCGGAATTTTCATCCGGCTCGAAAGACAGCTGAATATCTTCCCTTATATTAGAAGAGACGCGACCCATATTGTTTTTATTGCTCTTATGTATGTATGTATGAAGATGTATGAGATTTTATTGGACCCATTCAAAATGTTTGCGTGTTGAAGGGACGCATGTTATGAAGAGTGTAACTAGCATATATTTTGATTAAAAATGGCGGAATCATTGTTTTGATACATAGTTATGCAAAACGGACCTTAATGACTGGAAATAACGTCAGAATTTCTTGAAAGGTATATCCTTTATAGATAATGGAGGGGTGTGTAATATTATGTATACCCACAATTTTCAGTTACGCTTAAGTCTAATGAGTTTACTGCGGCCTTGGTTTTGCCTTTGACCGCGCACAAATTCAGACTGTGAAGTAAGATATGCCTGATGGACATAACTCAATAACACTATTCCCGACTTGAGAATCAAATCCAAGATTCATTGTCAGCAGTATCATATATAACTACAGGACAAACGCGGCAGTCTCATGCTAATTGCTATTGCAATTACGACTAATAAAATAAGCAACATTTCTCTCTGTATTTTATGAATGAATTGAACCAGGAACAACCATTAATTCTCCTTCGAAGCGGTTATATTAAACTTTGTCTTCCATTTTTCTTTTATTTCCATTTTCTCGGTTAACTTCTTTGACTTACTTACGAAATAAACGGAAGAGTTTAGTTGCTAAGAAACTCTTTTAACTAGACGGGTAAAGGTTTCAAGTTTGTTTCACAATGATAAGGCAGAAGCATCAGGAACTTGAAAGGGTATATATTATAATATTACGGCATGTTTTATTTTGCCTTTTTTACTCAACTACGGTAGTCTATGTATGTATGTTTGTATTTACCTAGATTCCTCCGTAGCGCTTAAACTATTCATTCGATTTTGATGAATAAGGTGTCAATCGATTCTTTATTATAGCCCTAGAACCATGGGTTACATTTTAATCGACTACAACAATAGGAGGAGTCGATTTTACCTTGTAAACTTTTTAATTATGGCGTGATTTTTCAGTAGTCTTTTATTTTTGTTGTAGTATACCACACAATTGTATAAGTACAGAGTAACGTTTCTGGCATATAAATTCAGACACAGCATCAATGATGTACAGTCGCCTGTGCATCAAGTTACCACAAACTGACAAATTTTCTCATTCGATTTTGAATTTAACCTTCAACATTTTATGGTTTGTAATCATTTGGGGAATTTGACAGTTTGTTACCACTTTATGTGCTGGTGACTATTATCTCCGTGTACACTTTTATCCTCTATTATAACTATTTACGGGATAAATTTTCATCATTATCTTTCTTTAGCTTTGCCTTTGCTTCTTATGGAATCTTGCTAAATTATATTCATCTAGACCCAGATTTTTAAGATGCGCAGCAGTCAGTGAAATTATTTTTTTTAATTAGGTAGACAGCCGATGCCATTGCCAGGCCTCTAAAGTTTTGAAATCCAACAGAATTTGACACAAAACTAATATCACTACTAACTTTAAACTATCCGGAACACAATACAAACCCTCAGGTAATCAAATTTGAACCCACAAAACTATTTGTCCTACATTTTCATTTCAAATCCCTATTTTGGTAGCAACAAATCCCGAATTGATATGTTTGGGTCTCATCACGGTCACATCAAAGGCTGTGGAACTGGGTCTGTAGTACGTAGCAATAATGTGGACCCTTCGGTGTATAAATCAGCTATAGTTTGAGGATGGGCCGCTGTGGTGTGATGTATGAGCGGGGCGATAAGAGGTAGCGACTTTTGATTGAGCATGAAATTGTGTGCATGAAACGTAATTCAAAATTAACATAAGCTGTCAGCTTCTCATTGATAATAATATACGACTAGTATTTGAAGAATAGACAGCATTGGGTGGCCAAAGGTCGAAGAAGAGAGAGAGAAGAAAATGTTTCTGAATGCTGTGTCTATTACATCAGACTCCTTTTCATTCACGTAGTTTTGGTTCAGCTATGGTGAGCTACTCCCGTCTATCTTTACATTGTATGCATAGAAAAGCGATTTAATTTCAACATTTTTAACAAGATAATGAATACCATATCCCTGTTTAGTAAACGTTACAAATTGTAAATTGTATTTGTATTTTACAAGTTTTAAATATACAAGTTTCTGTTTATCTGAAATTACAACTCACAAATTTACCATGGCGGAAAACTGACAAAATTGTTCATTTTACATTTCTCTTTACAGGTGACAATTATTGTAAGGTTTATTATTAAACAGGGCCCAGGACAACACCCGTATTATCACTTTCCCTAACTTGACTACTATCACTAAATCGTGCTTTATCACAGTTAAAACATAACTTATCATGCTACCAAACATCCATATTATCTTCCTATACCTAACTTGACTGAATACGTATAAAAAAGGGTCCAATAATCAATAAGGAGTTTAATCCCGCGGGCAGCGGCCGTCGATCTCATTGGTCGAGCAAATTGACAGACGGACAAGTAGTGGGGGAAAGGTACTGGAATGGAAACTGTTTTGTGCTGGATATGGCTTGAAAATAATTGTGATGTATTTTATTTACGTAAGAATTCAATCATGTGGAGGGCTATGGGCGAGGCCTTTGCCTAGCTGTGGGGCGATATAAGCTAAAGAAAAAAAAATATATATGGTGACTGGCAATTAGTGTACGATAGGTACTTAAACTCGTGATTGTACTCATGATAACAAACAACTTTTGCTCGCGCTGAAATCGCGAATAAAAATGAACTGTTCAGTACATTTATGGTCGCCTAAAGTACAGAACAGCTGATTTCTTTTTCGCGCTTTCATGTTTGGTCCCATAATAAAAAGTGTCTGGATTGTCTGAATTAGTCAGCATTGTATGGTTTTGCATAGTTCATCTTAATTGATGACTTAGTATTTGTTTTTACATCCAAAATATCCCTTTTCCCACGTTTCATCACCAAAACGTTAATCCACCTGACAATGTTATATCAACAATGCCTCATCCAGTAGCCTACTACCTTTGTTCCCGACAGCCAGGTCCCACGAGCCCAGCAATATTATTACTGGCCAGTAATGCACAAGATTGTTTTGACGCACGATGCCGGATATACAGACACGTTTGTTTCCCTTGCCCATGTTTAGTTTATAAGCGATAACCTAGTTTGGAAAGTTTAATAAAAATTGATGGATTGAGGTATGATGGTGCGTGCGTTCATAAAATTTTATTTGATTATTGGTATTGTTTGTTTGGATGGTTCGGTGTTGAAATAGTTAAAAGCATGACTGTATTTGTTTCATGTGAACTTTAAATAGGTGTGAAGAAAACGACGACTCTCATTTATTCGAAGCATCACTTTCTTAATTTTAATTTGTCGCGTTACCAATAGATTAATACTCTGTGGTTATCGATGGCTGTCGTCTGTACACCAACTTTTATAGAGAGAAAAATTGAATATAAGAATATTATAAATAACATCACCGGAAGTAAAAGCTTTTTAGGGTTCCGTAGCCAAATGGCAAAAAACGGAACCCTTATAGTTTCGCCATGTCTGTCTGTCTGTCTGTCTGTCTGTCTGTCTGTCTGTCCGCGGATAATCTCAGTGACCGTTAGCACCAGAAAGCTGAAATTTGGTACCAATATGTATATCAATCATGCCGACAAAGTGCAAAAATAAAAATTTAAAAAAACATTTTTATTAGGGTACCTCCCCCAGACGTAAAGTGGGGAGCGATTTTTTTTTTAATTTTGACCCTGACGTGTGATATATTGTTGGATAGGTATTTAAAAATGAATAGGGGTTTTCTAAAATCATTTTTTGATAATATTAATATTTTAGGAAATAATCGCTCCGAAAGTCAAAA
This sequence comes from Xestia ashworthii, assembly GCA_950022955.1. Lineage (NCBI taxonomy): Eukaryota > Metazoa > Arthropoda > Insecta > Lepidoptera > Noctuidae > Xestia > Xestia ashworthii. The sequence goes on along the minus strand of OX465558.1, from coordinate 21,057,673 downwards.
ACAATGTGTCCCCCCCCCTCTAACTTTTGAACCATAAGTTTAAAAAATATGAAAAAAATCACAGAAGTAGACCTTTATATGAACTTTCTAGGAAAATTATTTTCAACTTGATGAGTTGAATAGTTTTTGAGTTATATAGCACTTTTTCAAAAAAACGCAAATGATAACTTTGTTTTTCATACAAATACTATGAAAAACAAAGTTATTTTTGCTGACGAAAAATGTTGGTATTTTTAATGGTCTGGGAAGCTACGGAACCCTACAGTGAGCGTGGCCCGACACGCTCTTGGCCGGTTTTTGATTTTTTTAATGTTGTTTTCTGTTTTTAATACAGGTAAGATTATTTCTGATTGACTTACTATGTGCATATATTTTTTTTTTAAATTAATTGAGTAGTTCTTGAGTTAAATCGTAAAAAACAAACAAACAAAAAATTAAATATAATTCCTATATTTGTGTAGACAAATCTAGTCGTGAATAGTCCATGCGGAACCCGGTCTTCCCCAGGTTAATTTAGGAACTGAAACCGGGTTCTGTATGTCCTAATCGTGAGGTGACCTTAGCGATAATCAATGAAACAATGTAAAAAGCTTTATAAAAATATAGGTAAGCTAATTAGAAGTATTTTTCTAATACTGAGATTAGAATGTGATCATTCTTTAAAATACGGAAATTGCCTTTCAGTCGTCAGTCATTTACGGTAGAAGAGACATATCGACGTACAAACGATTTTCACGTATTCAGTAATCGTTCTGAATCTTCCAGATTTTTTCCACATGTACAAAATAAAAAAGAAAACCAAACTAAACAGACTATTTTCCAAAAACAATGGCGTAACCCGTGACCTTTGGTCTATCCTTAAAACTTGATTTTATATATTTATTATTGAAGTGAAACTTCTAATGCGACTTCCAACAAGGTTGCGTTAAACGTTTAACGCTACCATGGAGCCCCCCCCCCCCTATGCCCCCCCTACCCCTTCCTATTTTCATTTCTTCATTACGAAGTTTCACTTTATCCGCGCGGACGGACTCCACGCACATTTTTTTTTTTCTTAATTTTTCATCGGTAATTTTGAAAAAAAAAAACATCTGCACACGCTCACTAAATAATATTGGCTGGATTCTCTACTACACTATTTGTCTTTATCTAAGTCAGTAGGCACCTAACCTATGCGATGCGCCGAGGACACTTTTTGCACCCCTCTCCACTCCTCCGCATTCCACTCCATCCAGCGTACGTGGCTTCTTGAATTGCAAATTTCACTCGACTTGTACGAACACGCACTCTTTTTTATGTCGTACGTACAATTCGGGGAAAAGTACCTTTGTCCGTACATTTTTAGAGTTTTGTAGTGGAATGGAGAAACGGCGTTTTTACAGGTTTATTATGACTGGCAGTATGCTTGCAAGGACTGCTTGTGGACTTTAACTAGACAGAAATGTTCGCTTAACAAAATGTTCTGAACAGCTGATTTTTTTTTCGCGATTTCAGGTTTGGTCCCATGGTAAAAGATGTTTACGTTAAAAAAAAAACAGGTCCGAGACCCGTAAAGCAAAAATAAAAATAGGTAGACACAAATACAAACACAACAATTATAGAAATGTCACACAAATACAAATCACGTGTTTTTTTTAAGTTTCTACAGGCACGCTTACAACTTAGTATGTTTAACAATCTCAGTTAACTTATGCTCACAACATAAAAGACATCGTTTTCCAAAATGCCAAATCGTAGATTCCAACTGATTTATCATGCACTATACTTGTTCTTCGTCATGCCAATATACTCTATCTATACGATCGCTTTGCCAAAGCACGAACAAGAACTAATTTCGGAGAACCATTTTACGAATATTCACCAACAATGCTCCGTGTCAATGTCATACTAGCGCCAAAAGACCCTTGTAACTCTGTAATTACTCATTTCGAATGAGAGTCCAAACCAAAAAAAAAAAAAACAACAACCATAAAGGCGTGTCTAGCACATTTTAAGTATTCGTAACAATTTTTCGTCTAGTTTGGCTAACGAGGCGCACTGCGGGAATCGCAACTGGAATCCCAGGCGTATTCCAGACTACACGTAGGAACCTACGAACCCAGGAACGAACGTAGAAACCTAGAAATGTAGCGGTGTAGGTATTCCTCAGGATCATCTGTCTGAGGAACTTTGGATGTTGCATACGAGTTCGTATCTCAGTCTGTATTTGACTTGCTGTTTACGGTACTACGTTATGAAGATTGATTTTGTGAGGAATGGGTTGGTTTTAGTTTAAACTCAAGAAGAAAAAGGTCAGGAAAGAGGAGTGTTATTTTAACGTCATTTGAAATTAAAGCAAACAAAAGTCAGTCTGAACTGCATACCCTTTACGTTACGCGACAGGACACATTTATTCTGATTCTTAAAGTTTACTACCACAACCACATCAGTTGTAGGTGCAACTGATGTGGTTGTGGTAGTGTTTAAAAAAAATACTTTACTCTTTTATACAAAATAAATAGCAATGTCAGTATTCAAATGACAATTCCTTTTACAAAAAAAAAACAGTTGCTTCCATGCATTATTTTACCCCATCTTACAATAAAAACCCTGTGTAAGTGTATACATGCACACCGCTAATATTGCCAAGTAGTGGCAATACTTTTACGTTTGCAAGGGGGCGCGTCGTCGCAGCGAGCAGTTTATTTAGTTATTTACACCCGGCGCCAATTACGGCGGCGGCGGCAGGGTTAATGTGATAAGTGACGCGCTAACAAGATGCAGGTGCAAGGATATCGCGTCAAAGGGTTAATGGCGAAGAAAGAAACGGTTAAAATAATTGAATCTTGAATGTTATTACGGGATATTGAGATAAAATAAATTAAGAGGAATATAAAATATGTAAAAAGACTCTGAAATAATACCTACTTCATTTCAAATCAAATTATAGTCATGTAAATAGGATTAAGAGGCCTGCGAAGCATGCGTAGTTCATACAAACGTAATTCCAAAATAATTTGTTAGTCAAACATATTTTTAAGGTACCTAGTGTATATTTATTTCGATTGGATTACAGAATATCTAGGTTCCCAAATATATATTTTGAGTGGACACTGATTTAAACAAGAGTTATGAGAAAAATAAGTTTTCTTTTGAAATTTTAAATTCCTCATATCTGGTCTTTATATAATTTTTCTTTCAAAATATATATTTGGAAAGTAATATCTATGTATCCATTGGAAATATATGTTTCCAATGGAAACATAGATATTCTGTAAAACAATCGAAATAAAAAACACTACCTTAAGAATATGTTTGATTTACAATTTATTTTGGTATTACGTTTGTATGAACGACGCAAGCTCCGCCGGCACCTTAATATTGTTTCCGCTTCAAAATCGAAACAGATAATTATATAAACCACTAATATACCCTCAGTTTTCCGCAAGTTTAACAAGCATTACATTGAAATACTACTACAACACAAACTCATTCAACACCACAATAGCGCAGTAACGATTTACTCCTGTTGTTCTCTTTATCGGGCTTAAGATGCCAATGAACATCCAATAACTTTGCTAAACAGCGATACGAGAGAGAAATAATACAGTTCTATATTTGGCCAAATAATTGTACTACATTCCGGAACCTAAAACAACAATACTGTGCACCGCAATCGGTCCATAAATTAGCAAATAACCAATATTTGTTTAAAATATAATTAAGCTTTACCGTTCAAATTAATGCGTACAACCTATGCAGTTATTTGTTCGAACATAAACATTTAAATACCGGGTAATAACCATTTCATAATGCACAATGTACCATAAATAGTCTGATCTTTTAATAGACAATTTATACTAAAACTGATTTGTTTTGGTAACCCGAAACACCCGGAACAACGAACTTAGTCGTTATTATTAAAAGATTGATCCGTATCCCTATGGTAATCATAAAATGTGGTCGTAATAATTGTGAATACGGTGTTAATTAATTGATTGATTGCTGTGGTATTTATACATTCAAAATCAATGAAGGCTTTTTCATGCGTTTTCATTTTGTTTTAATTTATTTTGATAATCTTGTCAGGAAAACATCGTGAGAAAACATAAATGATCTATCACCAAAAAATATGAAATGTGACATTTACCAATCCCCACTGGGCCTGCGTGGTGGATTATAGCGCATACCCTCTCATAGACAGGAGGCCTGTGTCCCAGCCGTGGGAACATTATAGGCTTATTATGATATGGTATTGTCAGAAAAGGATCAAAGTTTCTTCTATTTACCTTCAATTAGTATTCTTTTGTTTCTGGTCCTCTCGTGAGCCATGGCTATACAAAAATAGAACATATTGTAGTAGTAGACAAATTAGCTAGTCAGCAACGTCAATAGCTAGCTTGACATTTCAAGGCGCGCCAGACTTACCGACATGGACTTGGACGTTCGTAGAAAGTCTCCTAATACATCGAACAGTATTGCTTTGTCATAACTTACCCTTCTTGAAGAGAACTATAATAATAATGATTGGAAAAAATCAATTCGTACTCTGAATATCTCTGTAAGCACTAAAGACGAGAAAGCATAGAAAAGTAGCGATCACTACCAAAGCCTTTTGTATTTTCACAACAACTTTCTACAGGATTCATATGAATTTTTCAGTAGCTATCAGTAGCAAAGGTCCAATTTTGTAAGAGGTAATCTGGAGTACATATTTATCTTTAGTGTAATTATAATATTTTTCTATAGAAAGCCGATAGGAATCGGGTCGTATGAAACCTTCGCCACTGGTAGCTACATTCTATGCATTTTTGACTGTTCCGTCATTTTTATTGCTTATACAATTTCGTTTTGTCTAAGAGCTAGTCTCTAGGTCCTCTAGAAGCATTAGTTATCTAGAGGACCTAGAGACTAGCTCTTAGACAAAACGAAATTGTATAAGCAATAAAAATGACGGAACAGTCAAAAATGCATAGAATGTAGCTACCAGTGGCGAAGGTTTCATACGACCCGATTCCTATCGGCTTTCTATAGAAAAATATTATAATTACACTAAAGATAAATATGTACTCCAGATTACCTCTTACAAAATTGGACCTTTGCTATTGATAGCTACTGAAAAATTCATATGAATCCTGTAGAAAGTTGTTGTGAAAATACAAAAGGCTTTGGTAGTGATCGCTACTTTTCTATGCTTTCTCGTCTTTAGTGCTTACAGAGATATTCAGAGTACGAATTGATTTTTTCCAATCATTATTATTATAGTTCTCTTCAAGAAGGGTAAGTTATGACAAAGCAATACTGTTCGATGTATTAGGAGACTTTCTACGAACGTCCAAGTCCATGTCGGTAAGTCTGGCGCGCCTTGAAATGTCAAGCTAGCTATTGACGTTGCTGACTAGCTAATTTGTCTACTACTACAATATGTTCTATTTTTGTATAGCCATGGCTCACGAGAGGACCAGAAACAAAAGAATACTAATTGAAGGTAAATAGAAGAAACTTTGATCCTTTTCTGACAATACCATATCATAATAAGCCTATAATGTTCCCACGGCTGGGACACAGGCCTCCTGTCTATGAGAGGGTATGCGCTATAATCCACCACGCAGGCCCAGTGGGGATTGGTAAATGTCACATTTCATATTTTTTGGTGATAGATCATTTATGTTTTCTCACGATGTTTTCCTGACAAGATTATCAAAATAAATTAAAACAAAATGAAAACGCATGAAAAAGCCTTCATTGATTTTGAATGTATAAATACCACAGCAATCAATCAATTAATTAACACCGTATTCACAATTATTACGACCACATTTTATGATTACCATAGGGATACGGATCAATCTTTTAATAATAACGACTAAGTTCGTTGTTCCGGGTGTTTCGGGTTACCAAAACAAATCAGTTTTAGTATAAATTGTCTATTAAAAGATCAGACTATTTATGGTACATTGTGCATTATGAAATGGTTATTACCCGGTATTTAAATGTTTATGTTCGAACAAATAACTGCATAGGTTGTACGCATTAATTTGAACGGTAAAGCTTAATTATATTTTAAACAAATATTGGTTATTTGCTAATTTATGGACCGATTGCGGTGCACAGTATTGTTGTTTTAGGTTCCGGAATGTAGTACAATTATTTGGCCAAATATAGAACTGTATTATTTCTCTCTCGTATCGCTGTTTAGCAAAGTTATTGGATGTTCATTGGCATCTTAAGCCCGATAAAGAGAACAACAGGAGTAAATCGTTACTGCGCTATTGTGGTGTTGAATGAGTTTGTGTTGTAGTAGTATTTCAATGTAATGCTTGTTAAACTTGCGGAAAACTGAGGGTATATTAGTGGTTTATATAATTATCTGTTTCGATTTTGAAGCGGAAACAATATTAAGGTGCCGGCGGAGCTTGCGTCGTTCATACAAACGTAATACCAAAATAAATTGTAAATCAAACATATTCTTAAGGTAGTGTTTTTTATTTCGATTGTTTTACAGAATATCTATGTTTCCATTGGAAACATATATTTCCAATGGATACATAGATATTACTTTCCAAATATATATTTTGAAAGAAAAATTATATAAAGACCAGATATGAGGAATTTAAAATTTCAAAAGAAAACTTATTTTTCTCATAACTCTTGTTTAAATCAGTGTCCACTCAAAATATATATTTGGGAACCTAGATATTCTGTAATCCAATCGAAATAAATATACACTAGGTACCTTAAAAATATGTTTGACTAACAAATTATTTTGGAATTACGTTTGTATGAACTACGCATGCTTCGCAGGCCTCTTAATCCTATTTACATGACTATAATTTGATTTGAAATGAAGTAGGTATTATTTCAGAGTCTTTTTACATATTTTATATTCCTCTTAATTTATTTTATCTCAATATCCCGTAATAACATTCAAGATTCAATTATTTTAACCGTTTCTTTCTTCGCCATTAACCCTTTGACGCGATATCCTTGCACCTGCATCTTGTTAGCGCGTCACTTATCACATTAACCCTGCCGCCGCCGCCGTAATTGGCGCCGGGTGTAAATAACTAAATAAACTGCTCGCTGCGACGACGCGCCCCCTTGCAAACGTAAAAGTATTGCCACTACTTGGCAATATTAGCGGTGTGCATGTATACACTTACACAGGGTTTTTATTGTAAGATGGGGTAAAATAATGCATGGAAGCAACTGTTTTTTTTTTGTAAAAGGAATTGTCATTTGAATACTGACATTGCTATTTATTTTGTATAAAAGAGTAAAGTATTTTTTTTAAACACTACCACAACCACATCAGTTGCACCTACAACTGATGTGGTTGTGGTAGTAAACTTTAAGAATCAGAATAAATGTGTCCTGTCGCGTAACGTAAAGGGTATGCAGTTCAGACTGACTTTTGTTTGCTTTAATTTCAAATGACGTTAAAATAACACTCCTCTTTCCTGACCTTTTTCTTCTTGAGTTTAAACTAAAACCAACCCATTCCTCACAAAATCAATCTTCATAACGTAGTACCGTAAACAGCAAGTCAAATACAGACTGAGATACGAACTCGTATGCAACATCCAAAGTTCCTCAGACAGATGATCCTGAGGAATACCTACACCGCTACATTTCTAGGTTTCTACGTTCGTTCCTGGGTTCGTAGGTTCCTACGTGTAGTCTGGAATACGCCTGGGATTCCAGTTGCGATTCCCGCAGTGCGCCTCGTTAGCCGCTGTCTTATGACATTAGCGGTCTGTCCGACGAGCACGTTTCGCGTTCCAATCGACCAGCGGTCTTTTAGACCGAACGGGCGTATCGAACGGGTTAAATAAATAAGCGATGAACACGCGCTGTTTGTCTAGTATTTGTTAAAGTGCTAAAATCGGTGTTTGTTGGTGATTTGAAATCTGAACGTTGTAACGGTTTTGAAGCTAGTTCAGAATATGGACGGATAGGATAACACAATTTGGATTTCGAATTAGCAATGTTTAGTTAGGTTTGTTTAATTAAAGACGGAGAAAAATATTTACCAACTATTTCTTTTATTTACTTGTAACTGTGGACCAATAGACTTGAATAAGGGTAAATCTTAACAATAACGGAATTATAATTTACTTATGCTTCGTGATTTTCGAAATTGTCCCATGGGATCATAATACCAGGATAAAATGTGTCCTATGTATTAATCCCGGTTGTAATCTATCTGTGTGCTAAATTTCATCCAAATCCATTTAGTAGTTTTTGCATGAAAGAATGAAAACTTTCGCAATTATAATATTAGTAAGATAAGATTATGATTGTAATGTAGGTGTGAAGTCAGTCACTCAACTAAAATGTCACTGTGAACATTAACTAATTACGATAAACTTGCTTAAAACCACAGTTTTTTTCCAAAAAAAGAGTAGAAAAACAGAGTTTTAGCACCAAGACATGCCACTATTTCAAACTAATTAACGTATCAGACGTCCTAAGCATTTTATGTACATTTATCACCCGGTCGTAAAGACCAACATGGGCTTTGTGACGGTTAATTCTCGGTTCTGATACGATGGCTGTATAGGCTATTTAAGACACGCATTAATGTGACATAAATCGAGTTTCGCGTTATCTCCTAAGGGCCGGGGTAACGACCTCTTTTATCGGAGACTCGCTATACGGCCTGGCTTGTTCCGATTTTGTGAAAAGGATTTTTGGCGAAAGATTTTTGTTAAATAGAGTAGCTTATTTTACGAGAAATATTTGATTTGAAGGCCTAAAGATAAAGAACTAGGTATGTGATTTTCAAGCTTTAACTTTATAATACGTCTAGCTTTAGCTCTTGCGATTAATATTTTCGGAATCGGAACAGCTGTTCCGGAGATGACCTCTATAAAGGTTGTAAAACACCTCTTAACGAAGCCGACCGACACTTGTTCTCCCCGTCATTGTTTTTGTTCTACACCATACCCGGGAACCTTTTAGTTACGGATATTGGGTGTCAAAGCTCCAACTACACGACAAGTATTTTTTTTTTAAATACTTACAGGTTTTTTGGCTGTAATATTTTTACTTTAAACACCTCTACGACCCCTTTACTATTCAATCCTTCCATCAGCACAATGTTTTGAGTGTGTTACATTGAGTTCTACCACAAAACATGGTTTTTCACCCAAAAAAAGTTCGTTTTCCAGCAATATTTTTTGCGTCAAGTTACTTAGTTTGATGTACAGAATGCTTGCTTTGACAGCTTCGTGATGAGGTTGTTTACACCCTGATTAAAAACTGACAATCAAAGTAAGTTTTTTTATTGGAAGTGGAAATAAAACTTCAAGACGTAGCAAAGAGACCTCGTGGTACAAAGCACAATAGAAGATTTATAACGTGGATGGCTGCCAATAATCCTTTTCAGGTATATACCGTAAGCCTTCAACTTACAGTAAATACCTTTAAATCTCCTATCCAACTAAAACCAGTGCACTAACAAGTTTAAGTTTCAGTTAAACTGGAAAGCCGTTCCAAAACCATTCAGTCGTGTCCATAAAGAACACATACGTTCCTTTATCCGTATCTTTCCTTTGTACTTGAAGAGATAAATCTTCTGCACACAACTATACCTTAGTCTTCTTGATCAGAACAAAGCGATTTCTTAGCTGCGGCATCGTTAAGCGACTCATTAGCGAGATCATCAGCTGTCTCATTAGCTCGAACCAATTAGAGTGTTTCATGAACCCCTCTTAAATCATGGCGCCGTGACTAAAGTACCGTTTTGTTTCTTTATCGCGAATTTATATTAAGTGGCTGGTTGATGAGTTGCTGTTAAGTTTAGCGGGTTTTTAGAACGTTTAAGAAACGAGTAAAACACATTTTAAAGTCTGTAAATTATGGTCTGAGAATAGTCTGAAAATCTGAAACTGATTGATGGTTGTTTAAACTGTAGTAGGTACAAGATTTGGTCGGTCAAATCGGTTATTGAGATGATGTTTAAATAGTCGACCAATTTCTTTCGTAATTATCTTATCGAGGCACTCATTCAATTTTGTTGAAGACGTTCTATGTAACTCTACGTCAGTCTATACCTGTTCTGGCGGGCCTCAAAATTTAGACTGATAATATGGAAACGAGTAGAGTGGAGAGAAACCTTCGGAAATAGACCGATAACTTTGTTTTAATCAAAAAGCCTATGATTGGTTGAATCTTGCCCATCTCCTCTCCGCTCGAATAAATGAGAAACTGAGCAAAATTACAACGCTCAGAACTATCCTCCCAGTTTGTACCGATAAGAAAAAAAGAACAACATCCAAACTCTTCGTTAAATACTACCACTTACCTTCCCAACTCCCGTAGGTTCCTTGACGCCTAGTCGTCGCAGCAGCGCCGGTGGCGGCGGTGGTGGAGCCCTGTGCAAGGCTGCGCTGAAGCCCTGAAGACTCGAGGAATCCTCGTCGCGTCGCCGCCTCTCCCGGTGTGGGGATCCTCCACTGCATTTTGTTGTTGATGTCCTGGTGACAAAGAAAGTAATTGCTGTAGATCTAATAATATGGAAATTACAGGGTATGATTTGATGTTTCTATTTGACAAAAGAGATGTTGATCTGAAGTTAGGATTCTAAACGAACATAGAACCAGAACTAGATAATGTTTTTGTGATATTCTAGTATGGATCCTGGACCAACGAAAAACTGTGGTATCAAAAACAGCTTCGAAAAGTAGAGATAAAATGTATACTTGCTCGGTAGGTCTAAGCCAATCTTACTATTAAGATTCGTATTTGGCGTACATACTTTAGATAACCCAGATAGTGGGTGCGCCAAATACAATAACCCCCCTTGAAAATATCCACGTATCAATATACCCGCAAAAGTAGTCATCCGAACAAACAACAACATTGCAGTACATTATTCAATCACATTCACTTCCGTTACCATTTCCGACAGAAAAATTAATGTTGAAAAAGCCACCTTCCGGTCCGCAGATCCTACCTCCGATCATATTTCATACATTCCGATCGAATAATTGAAAAATAAGCAAAAACAATTTATAACGTCCGTTTCGTGTTAAAGCTGTTGAAGAAAGTCGAAGTCGTAATAAATGTGCTGTACGTGACGACCGAAATGACCTTTTTACATTTTTCAAAAATTCGCTCTGCCGTCAATGGAGCGATGCGGAGCGACTGTGATGCATTGCCGAGGTAGACAGACGACTTTGTGAATATTTGAAAATAGACAAATAGAGGAGGAAAAGAACAGGGTTTTTTGTGATGGAAATGTAATGAAAAGTAAGATCGCTGCAACTGTGCTGCAAATAAAGACGTAGTTTCAGAAGTGAGAACTGAAAAGATTTGCAATAGCTCTTTTTTGGATTTCTCTGGTAGCCACAAAAAATTACACATCATATTTTAATAGTTACTTTGATAAAAACAAAATGAAAAAGTATTGAATAAAGAACACTGGGGTGTTTTTTTTTAAAATTCAAAAACATTCCATTACGAAATTCGAAACTCAACTTTTAAAAAACCTAATTCGCTGTCATTTTTTGATCGATGTTGCCATAAATTAAAAAAAAAACGCAGCTCAAATTCCTTGAGTTTGGTCGCACGTCTACAACGGCCTGTAAAGGGGGTTGCACACGGTCTAGTGATGGATGGCGCTTACGTGTCGACGGACGACACCGCTCGTATTTTATTTTAATGCCATCGGCGTAACACCCGTCTCAGAGAGGCTTAAAATTGAAAATTCTCCATGTTTAGGTATCGGAAAAATGAATATATTTTCTTCAATATGGGTGATAAAATATGTAGGTCGGGTAGTCGTGTTCGTGCAGCTATGTACTCACAAACTTTTTTCTTTCGCGAATATGATATTCACTTTAAAAATTGCGTATGAAACAAACAATACAAAAATACCTGTGTTCTGTTTAAAAAAAAAGCCAACATTATTAGTTATGTACCATTATTTTCATTACCATTTTCCCAGAAAGGTTGAAAACACATAAAACCATTGCATTCAGTCCAATCATGTTATTACCAGGCTTCCAGAAAAACTGTAGCACTGTACAAACACCCCGCATACTTCTCCCTAGCGTGATGCGGTCGCGTGACGGCCAATACTTTATTGTTCCCAACTATTAACATTCTTCTGCCGGATTGTTTAGATAACTCTTGCGTTTGCCTCCTGCCGACTTATGGCCGCCTAGTACTTCGGCTTGATAGAGTGCACGTCAAGTAAATTGGTGAATTGATGGTTTACCGGTCTTTTAGGCCCAGGGCATTGTTATTTTGGAAATTTAAATTGTCAAATGATCTATTACCTAATTATTTTCTTCTCTATCAAATATTTTGACAATGTCAAGTATAACTGAGCTCCGAGTATAATTCTTTCAACAGTCAAGTTTGGACATAAAGACTATAACATTGATTTCGTGTTTTACTTCTTGATACAAGTTTTTTAACTGACATGGTCACTAACATTAATTACATATGACGGGATATTACGGATGTTAACTATTTGTTTTCAGTTCCCGATATTTCGGCATCCTTGCAAACACCATGATCACGGATGAACCACCATAATTGGTTTATTTGTGATCTTAGTTGATATCGCCTACTTGACGTCCGTATGTCACTGCACAGGGATCCAGCAGAATATCAGCGTCAGGTGCACGCCTGACACATGCTGAGCTGGACTCCCATTTGGTGCAACCCTGAGACGCACACCGCACCTTGCATTCCTACTTGTTATTATTTCATTATTTTATTTTGTTATAAAAGTCTGTCACGGTGTTACTATAATTATTTCTTAAATAAGTTTTTCTTTTTGTATATTGGCACCTTGCTTTTTACTACATCATTTTGTTTTAACTATATCATTTAAGTGTGTTGTGCTATGTCTTTTGTGTGGACTAAAGAAATGATTTATCTATATCCCGTTTTCATTGTTTTAATTCTAGGATCACCTGTGTACTTTATTTTGTAAATGATTGTTATGAGTCTGAATTCATATTTGTTTTCCACTGGGATATATTGGGTGTATATAAACCCTATATTGATGTTACTGTTGCTTCGGATTGAAAGAGCATGTCAGATAAATTGATTGATTGACGACGTGTGTGCTTTTAGATGGGTGTTTGAAAGTTTCTGTTGTGTTTGTGTTCAAGGTGGGAATGTGCAATGGAAAATAAACGTTAATGTTAGTAGTAGCTACTGCTTTTTTATTTGATAAACAAGTTAATCCACTTTCAAATATTAGTAAATACGTAATTCGATATAATTGGATCCCCAAAAATTTGAAAGTTTTGTTACAATTTCAGAGGATTTCAATGGGGAACTTGGGACCATTTTCACGGAAACCTCCAGGCGCGGTCTCTTACGTGTCTATTTCACAAAACGATCGTCAAACTCGCCAAGTTTTCCAAACGATTTCTGTTTCCCAAGAGAACCCACCAAATAGAGGGACGGAACTTATTCTAATTGATACTTGGGCTCAATAGAATTGTAATTGACCACTCTCGACTAAGTGAGACTTTCATTGGATCTAACAAAACAAGTGAAGTTTAATTCTACGAGCTACATAATGTTCAGCATTCTTGGGACGTTATCTGAAACAACCTGTCTGCATATACACTACAAACTTTCATCTCTTTTTGAACCAGTTTAGAAGACTAATAAAAAAAATCCTCATGGGTCACCGTTGCTATGTTAAGTTCAGTGTTTTAGTCCGTATATGCCTGATAGTTATTGAGTGATTTCAGGTTTGATGAAATAAAAAATAAAGTTTGCAAAAAATTCTAATGTCGCCGTATGAATACCGCCAAATACAATACCTCTAGTCGCTATTTCAATATCTTGTGTACCAAGCTCCAGATCTGAATATTTAAGATCTCAAAAACGTCATGCCATTTCATACCACATTTTCCAACGTTCACTACAATTCCACAGAACCCCGCTGTTCACTTCGAAACAAAGTCTACCAAATGCGATACTCCGGAGACAGATCTTGCTATTGCAAAGGATGTTTATATATTGTAAAGATACCGTTGATTTCACGGGACGATGGCCACAGTGGAAACAATTCCAAAAAGGTCGTCGCTTGACATTTGATAGAATGCCCTTCGGAGCATGAATAAGCCTATGGGTTTAGACTTAGCCTGTCATGTCACTTTATTATTTTCCTACCGAATTTCATGAAAGCATTTTCTTGATTCTTTTCAATTTTGCTATTGTTGTTCGACTTTCATTTTGTATTTTATGTTCGTGTTTGTCGAAACTGTTTCCATACTGTTCGGATTGAAGAATTGATAGCGTCGTCTTGTAGTATTTGTAGGGGAATATTGAAAAGATTTTGTTGTGGAGCTATCACATTGTGTAGGTAGTTCTCGTTTTATGTTGTCAACGCCTTTCAAGTGGTTTATTATTGTGACGTATGTCCCATTTACATGGTAATCATTCGGTATACTACTATACTACATTAGGACCTAGTGGGGTGTGACACCCATTATAATTAGCATCGCAATTTTTATCCCTATTACAAAACTGCAATAAAATTCTCCATTCCGAGACTTAATAACACTGTTACGGTAAATACTGCCCGCGTAAATGCGTAGTCAACGCACTTTTTCACGTTCAGTCAACAGTATAGTGAACACGGATCGCGTGATCCGGTCACTCGGAATCACTCACAATTAATACTCGTAAAACATTCAGCATTGTAACCTTTTTAATTCATTACGTCATAACCGCCGTTGAATTGCGGTAAAAACGGTTTTGTTTACGTTCGTGATTTGAATCGGTCTTACGCGGTATTGCATGGGGTAGCCTGCCCCGGGTCGTCCCCGGGTCATATATTCGGTGTAAGGACAGTATATTTTAGGAGAGATAAGATTATGTTTCGGATAAGTTAAAATTAGAGTGATGGTTGGTTCCGGGTTAACAATACCTCCCCATCCTTTTGCGATCCTGGTAGTATAAAAGAAACTCGGTATAAATATGAAAAGAGTATAAAATACGATACTTTTTACGCTTCAGGCACTGAGGTATATGAACCATAAGTTCTAGCTTATGGTTCTCATTCTTTTTCTAAGTGCTAAGGTGCAAACGCGTCCTAACTTACGCTCGCCACGACGTTTAAATATAACGTTAGTAACAGAGTGCTTCATAAAGAGCTGTTGTGTCATGAGTTTCTAGTCATAAAATAAGCTAGTGGCTTCACCGCAACATCCATTATAGAGTTAGTTACGGTTTTGATGGATGCAACCCTTACTAACCTTGTGCCTGAAATGTATGTTACATTGAGTTCTGAATAGAAAATGATAGTATCATATCCAAATGATCTGTCTTCTATACATTTAAAGCGAGAGAGAAATAAGCTGAAGGAGAAAAGGCTCTATACATTTGTTGTAAGTTAAACCTAATGTACTACTGGTAATTAAGACAAAAACGGTAAGTTGAAACAGAAAGTTTTAAAAAAAAGAACGTTGGTAATGGTAACGACGGTAAAAACAAAATTGAAGGTGTTGGAAAACGCTAAGCTAAAGTGCACTTGAAATAAAATAAACATTTATGGTATCTAGAAAGTTCCTTTCTATATAAGAGTTTGCGTCTGCGGTAGAAATAGTATTGTATACCAGTTTAACAAGTGGAAAATCTTTTGTCGGCTTTTTTTTACTGTCGTGGTCTGCTTCTGGTTAAAAACCAACAGGATTTACGTCTATCGGTGTACCAAGATTTTCTTTATTCGCAAAATCGTGAAGTTCTGGTTTTATATTCAAGTGCAATTTGACTTTAATGGCTGACTTGACTTGATTGACTTTATTCCTACAATCATGTTGTCATTCAATAAACCGTTTTCTCTGTTTATTATGTTGTTTTTATTTTTCTTTTGTTTGTTCTCATCGAGTTTATGTAGTTAACACTGATTAGACTGTGAGATCATGACTGCTTTTTCTAGCATACATAACATGGTCATTCAAATATGCCAGTCGGCTCACATTTAAAATAAAAGTTCGTGAGCACTTACATAAAAAGTTGGCAGACTTATCCCACAATTAAGTTGTTTGTTTTCTTCATCTACGTTTATTTATTGTTTTTTATCTTTCCTCACTTTTTATAATTTGTTGTATGTATGTATATATGTATTTATTGTTATATTTTATTCTTCATAATTTTCTGTACTTGCACCTACTGTTTTATCTCTGCATCACCCTAAGGTAGACTGGTAGAAAATGCCCAAGGCATTAAGTCCGCCTTTGTACTTTTTGTGCATAAAGTTTAAATAAATAAATAAATAAATAAATATTGACATTTCTCACCAAAACGATGTCCATAACTTCCCGCTAGAATAAAAAACTAACCAAATTCAAAACATTTCAACTCTTACACCTTTTATTTGCTAGCGATTGTTAGCTAGCCAACCAATGGCAACCAGCCAAACATGAACACTTGCCGAAACCTATACAATTATGGGCTCTATTGAGTTGTATTAAAGTGAAAATTGAATTGGTGGATAGTAGAATTAAGTTTGCAATGCTAGTATTGTTTGGTAAAATGATGGCAATAAATATAAAGGAAGGCATTTAGAACTATCAATAGCGTTCAAGCGAGCTTTTTAACTGAGTATGATGGGAGGGATACGGTTAATTTTACCTTTGGCTGCACAGGAACTGTGCTTAAAATGCCTTTACTTGTATCTTTCAATAACGTTTTGAGTTCCTGCGTTATTGTGATGGCACGCTTTGTTTAGAATGTTCTTTCGAATATTCCGTACAAGTTTTCAAAGATTTATAGCATTAATTAACACTATGATTAACACTTCAATCGGAATATTGAACATGGTAATGGTCATTTTAAATGTCCGACGAAGAAGAAGACAACCAACCCTCACCAAGATCACGGGTACGACCGTATTACAACTCGTACTTTGTTCTAAATATCAAGAAGCCTTTATAACCCTATCAGCTGAAGGCCTACTTACCCCATAAAACAGTGTGCGTGAACTATAGCTCGGCCCTATACAGTGGAATCGTGATGCATTCACTCACGCAACATCCGTTGTGTGAATATTTTATGTGAAAAATTGCAAACGACGCCTGTAATGCTTTGAACATAGGTTGAGTAGAGGTTCGGAAGATAAATAAACAAACACATACAGAAGCTGACCAACTGAATATGTACATGTTTATGATAGAGAAGCTGAACAGTAAAAAACAAAAAAGTATACTTCGGTTGAATTGAATGATGTTAACGAAACAACTGATGTTGTTTTCACAGAAAACATTAGGAAGTAACATGTAGGGCTACCGTTTTACAAGGGCGATGTCAAAAGTGTTCTCCCAGTTTATTTAGGATCACTAGATACAGGACTTTCCAATAACAGTGGTTCCGCAAGACATGCAACCCTAAGCAATAATGTTCTATTCTTAGCTGAACCAAACAAGGAAGGTGAACACAACAATATACCTTAGCCCACTAGATATAACGATCATCCACATAAGGCAAACTGCCGGGCTCATAACATGAGGTATTAATAAAAGAGTTGGGCCGTCCCTTTGTGTACAAAACTCTTCATTAGAGAGATCACAGCATTGTTGCGTGCGGTAGATGCTCCTTTTGTACGACGAATCGGACCTTTTTTTCCAACTTTCAGGGCTTGGTTTAAGTTGAAGGGTTTTGTTGATATTTTAGGAAGAGTTTTCGGGTATTTTGTTCTTTTTTCAAGCTTAAATATTGGAAAAGTGTTTTTTCAGCACATTTTTTAAATTTTGCTCAATAAACTTAAGCGTTTGACTTAAATTTTCGGTTAAACAGAAGCTTTTATCTCAGGGTCTCACGACCTCAACGTAACATAATATAACTTAGGTATATTTTTACGCGGGAGTAACGTTTTTGAGCTTAGAATTAATGCTCCAGCAAGGAATCAGCCCAAGAATGTACGTGACATCTTAGCAGACAGTGCACAGTGTCACCTCCAATTTGGGGTCCCGCAAGGCAATGTTATTGGGCCCATTTTGTATTTTAACTACGTCGGATGAATGGAAGACTTGTTATGTATTGGCGATATACATATTCGTTATTGTTATGTTATTTTTGATGGAAGAAAAGCTTATGACTTACGCACTATTCACGGTCGAGAAGGCTCGCCCTAAACACGTCTATGTATGATGTTTGTATTGTCTGGCTGATGGAAAAGTTTGGGCAAGGGGTCCGCGATTTTTGTATTACATAGAGGATAAGACAAAAGTGCTTTTCATTGGTGATTTGTTCGCTTAGGCTTAATGGCTTGCATGCTTGAGCAACTTATCGTCTCTATTATTAGTAAGAGGATGTGGAACTGAATAATAAAGATAGTATTCTGGTATTATTTCGGTGTTTCTTTGGGAAATTAGGAGAATGGCCGCTAATTGGTCCGTTTTCTTTACCGTTTCTATTTGTTTAGGACAATTAACAAAATACATTGTCTCTAGTGCCAGTCTTCATAGTGATATTTAATTCTTGCTGTTTGGTTTTTGTATTATAATTTTCTTATCGAGAATTATTCACATGAAACCGAGAGCTCATACAACTAAATCCGTTAACCCTTCCACTGCTGGTGGCAACATTTCTTCCTTACCTTTGACGTTTATAAAATGCGTACAGAAACGTTGCCCCCTTTGGCCTTATGCCACCATAAAGTGGAGTTTCCTCATGCTTTACGACAAGTCGCAGCTCCCGCGCGCCTTTTTTATTCACGACAGATTTAGTAGTCGACACGTGCGTGTGATTTACACGTGCTTTTTATAAGTATAATATATTGGTGTTTTATATTAAATAAAACTTTGATTTATTAGGAGGCTGTTGTTAGCGTATGTGAATTTTAAGTGCGTGTGAAATTTACGATTATTTTTATTAAATTTGCAAATGTTTGTGACAGTTTCATTTAAATTGCCAGGGTAGCCCGCAAAAAACTAATTTTCTTAGTTTTTCTTTTGGAACTTGCTGGCCAGTGTCTTATGAATCGCGGCTGTAACACATAATATGTAGTCTCAGAATTGTAATCATTCAAATCTTCAATACAATTCTCTAAGTTCATGCGCAGCGATTGAATGACTTTTCAAGAAACAGTTTTCATGAAGTAGTTCATAAAATAATTTCTCGGGCTACCGTGGAGCTAAGGTGAACCTTAAGAAAGAAGTTAACGTACAAGTTGAAAAGAAAAAACAAATTATGAGTACAATAATAAAACTTAAGTACATGAGATATACAGGGTGTAAACTACCTCATCACAAAGCCGTTAACCAAGCATTCTGTACATCAAACTAAGTAACTTTACGCAAAAAATATTGCTGGGAAACAACTTTTTTTTTTGAGGTTATAAATCAGGTTTGTGGTAGAACTCAATTAAACGCACTTAAAGCATTGTGCTGAACGTTGGATTGAATAGTACGGGGGTCGACGAGGTGTTAAAAGTTAAAATCTGCAAAAAAAAAATTGTATAAAAAAAAAACTTGTCATAAAGTTGTAACTTTGACCCCCCATATCTCCGTAACTAGAAGGTTCCCAGGTATGGTGTGGAATAAAAAAAATGATCGCAATGATGGGGAGAACAATTGCCTTCCGGTTTCGTGAAGAGGTGTTTTACACCCTTTATATGCAACCCATAATATCGACATCATAAGCTAAAATAAAAATACTACAAAACTCAACCAGCCTTATTACAAAAAGCGGTTTAACTAAAAAACCTGGTTTATACTTCTATAAACTATGGTCTTAACAAAAATGGTATTACAAATCGTGGTTTTGCGATAAACCTTATACTATATCATGGTCTAACGCTAAACCTTGGCGACCCCTAGTATAAAGAAGGTCTAAACCACAAAATCGGATCTGTCAAAGTTTCCCTTCTAGGTTTTATCATCTTTTTCATTTTGTTTTCGTCTATAAACTCGAAAATCGATTTAATTGGTATTATGGATATTGAAGACACACACACAGCAGAAATTTAATCGTGTTTTCAGATCGTTTTTTTTTTGTTAATCCATTTCACATTAAATTATTAAAATTACCTAAGATGGTAAACAATAAGGCAAATGTTCTATTAGAGACCTAAATTGTAAAGCTAAATGAACTTTGTTCAACCAACCGATTTGTTTAATGTTATGGATTGTTTCATTTAACGCGCAAGAATGTTATGTTTCGATCTACGTACATAAAAATTTAAGAAAATAAATATGACATTAAGGAATATTTTTAAACTTAAACAAAACTACAATCGACGAAATAACTAAATAATGTTTAAATAACCAGGTTTCAATATTTTTAACATTCCTAAACATCATCTAATCATTAACGTATTATAAAACGTTTTCTTTTCAGGGAATACGGAACGTTGCAATTGAATGATATCATGGTGAACGAATGATTTTTCTGTTAACCTGTGGTTGATGGTTCAAATGACAGTACTAAGAAGACCGAGGTTTTTTTAAGTTTTGTAATACGAATTAATTTAGACCATCGTTCTGCAGATAAGCCTGGACTTGATAGTCCAGGTTTAAAACAAGGTTTGTTTCGTTTTTTGTAATAAGACTGAAAATGTTCAAAGCAACCCTTTCAATAACCAACAACAATCATTATAAAAGCACCTCAATTAAAACAAACAAACCAATAAAAAAAACATAACTCAGAACGCATTGCGTCACATACAAAATGAACGCAAACCCCTGACGGATACGGCGAATAGAAACGTCGCGAAAAATATACTGCGTTACAGGAAACGAATACAAATACGAATAAAAATAAATATACAAGAGGAATTCCGGGAGTGAGCGGAAATGAGAAATACCATATTCCAGTTGAACCCCAATTCGCGGCGGTAGGGTTGAACGTTGTTGCAGTGTTACCAGAGTAATGAAAATCGAGTATTGAATTATATAATGATGGTATGTACATACGTACTGCTGTGCAGTATTGTGTACACTGGTGTGATGTTAAAATTCATTTGGCTTAACGTACTCGGTCGACATATGTTTTAACACCTAAGCTCGACTATTAAAATAAACATGAAATGGTTGTATTTTTTTAGCATTTTGAATTTCTAGCGGACTCGCTACTCAATGACTGGGTTTTGCAGGTCAGGCAGGTAATCAATCCATGTTAAATACTGGTATTAAGCTGTAAAAGAGATGATGAGAATTATGGTACAGATTCAATATCTCATCTCTTGCTAACGACCACAAAGTAAGGACTTTAATATTCTTTGTAAGGGGTTCTCTTTTGACCTATTTTTCATCAAAGCCTATTCTGTACGCACTCGGCTAAATGCAAACTTTTTTAAGAGCGCGTAGTGCATTATCTTATTTTTTCCCCATGTCAACAATGCCTAACCTAGTGTCTGAGTGTATTTAGTGCTTATATTTAATTCCTTATATTTGTATTAGTATCGTGCTTGCTATTTGGTGATCCTAAGTTTTCTACTATTACGAGTATCTCTGTGTCTACTCGTGAGAACCTGTAATTGGCTCTGTGTCGCTTATACAATTGTTACTCACTTATTTTAGCTGTTGGTTCTCCTTTTAACCCTTGATCTGTCAAGCCTGAACGTAACGGTCAGACGCCATTGCTTAACTATTGTGTCTACTTCGCTGACAGTTAATGAATTATTAAATAAACATGTATAAAATAGTTCGTTCCTATGGGGGCTGTTGCAGTTTGATTGGGATTGATGAAAACTAATTGTTTCCAGATCATCATCATCATCATCATCCACATACTGAATTCATCTACTGTTGGGTATAGTCCTCTCTTTTCTTGTGCCAATCTGTACGTTTCTGTGCCTGCCTTATCCAAATTTACAACTATTTCATCTGCCGTAAGCATCTGATTTTATAGTCCTAAAATGTAAACTAACAGTGCAAAAATAACCTACGTATTGAGTGCACATTTCCATGTCACTAAATATTCCTCAATAGACACGTGGTATGTGGCCCGTGAATATTTATCGGCTCAACGTGCATATATCTGCTGCCAAATATACAGCAAGCCTTACATTTTAAACAGCCTTTATGCTGTAAGGTATACGAGGGCAATATTTTAACAATATCATAGGTATTTATGAGGGTATCAATATTTTCTGTATACAAACGTCGTTCAATTGTTTACTATCCTATTTTAGCAGCTACCTTTGAATCTTAATTTGCTTGTTGTCGGGTAACCTAACCTTCAAATCTTCGTTAGTTATGCAGGATATAGGTACCTATGAGTTATTAGGTCAATGCATGTGAGCTGATTTGTTGCAATATGTGCAATTATTACATACCTATGTAACCATCTCCTCGAAGAGCTGCTCTATTTCCATATCTTTGGTTTTCCGCTAATCAAAGCTGGTCTACGCTGGCTTATTGTTTATGGAGTAAAACTTTTTCTGCTTACAACTGTCTTTCCTTATCAAGTTTTAGTTAAAAAGAACATTGCAGGTTAATTTCACCTCACCTCATCTCCTGAATCTAAACATACTTAATATCATCAATCGTCAAACGACTCTCACAACACAAAATCTACTCCTATCTTGTCCAACAATTTCAACAAAACAACACAACTCTTCCTACCTACCCATAAACCCTCAAGCCAAGACCCTAAGCGGTGTAGGCAGAGACTGTGGTGGTGTGGCCGCCTGTCAGATTGTGGCGTCGACTATGCCGAGATTAACTGGAGCGGTCGCGACGCTGTACAGTGTTACTACGTGTCGCTTGGGAGGAAGGGAACAAGAAACAGATGGGCGAAGGAGTTTTTGGTTGATTTTCGTTGGTTTTGTAAATATTGGTATTAGGTTGTGTCTTGGGTGGACTGCTAATTTATGAAGCTGAAGAGTTTGTTTGGTTGAACGCGCTAGTCTCAGGAACACCTTTTTTTTTTTTTTTTAGGATGGGAAATCATCAAATGACTTCTCCCACTCTGGGCGGAGCAGGAGGGAGTGTCAGACGCAACCCCGGCAGGTCGCAACAGACCTGGGTTGGAATTAGTAGTATTTGATAGTCCATTTATCGAGGAAGGTGCTATATAAAATCACGCTACGACCAATAGGAGCGAAGAATAAATGAAAAATGTAAATGGGAAAATTTCTTCCTTCTGTGAACTTTTTCCTTCGTTTTGAAAAGAGTAACCATGGAGTTTCTTGCCGGTTCTTCTCCATGGAATCAACCAACGCGAACCGTGCACCTTTTTACACGTTTTATAAGTGCCCATCTAGGCCTATGTGAAATAAAATATTTTGATTTTGATTTTGTATGTGACGCAGACGAAAATGCGTGGGTCAGCTAGTGATGTTATATTTTCATAATGTTGTTAGTTTTTATTTTCTCTAATTTGGTTATTTTAAGTATGTAGTTTAGGTTATTAGTTAAAGTTCTTAGCTGTTGCATTAGGGTAAATCCTGTGACGATAGTCTAAGCTGCTATAAATAAATAAAATATAAAGAAATGTTTGGAATGGTTGATATGTTTTTTAAATGTTTGAAATGTTTGGATTTTTATTGTAGTGAACGTAATGTACGCACGGGACCGGTCAAAGTGGCGACACTGGGAGGCCGATGTCCAGCAGTGGACGTCTTTGGGCTGTATTGATGATGATGTAGTGAAGTTCGTGGTGATATTCAAATCCATCTACAGCAGAAGGCTAAATCTAACCCTCAAGCACCTCACTGAAGGTACTTCTATCGACTTTTAGTAAGAATTATCCACGCGGTTAGGTAATAGACAACCAGGCAATGACGTTAAGTAATGGTAATACTATATCAAATAATATGAAAGCCATTGCAGTACCACATTATCCAAACCACTGTTAATATGTGTACGTCAGTCATATTTCCACATTAACAAGACATATAACGACTCCTTACAAAGTTCACGCTACGACACGCCCTACAAACTTCAAGCAAAACAATAGCAACACGATTTCCATTGTGATACGTAATCGGGACGTTTCTCTACAACGTTGTGTAGTAACCGCGATTTAAACAATAGCATTTGAGCTTATTACGTGTTTCTAGAATGTCTGTCTGTCTGTCATATCTAGCAAGTAGGGACAAAGGATTGAAGATGCTGGAGTTTGGTTGGTCGGACGTTGAGTGCATTTAACTCTGTGTTGTTTGTTAAGCTTGTATTGTCTAGATTCGTTGATTTTCCAAGGATTATGCTGCGGTGTTTTGTTTCCTGTGAGATTTAATTTTTGTTTTGTTATGCACCAAAGAGCTTAATAAAACAATAATTAAGAAGATACCTTTGTTTGGAATGGAGGAAGGTAAATTGCAAATCTGAAACTAGGAAATGTTTTAAAGATTTCAAATTTTAGAGCTTATAACCTATCCTACTACTTAACATTATAAATGCAAAAGTTTATGAGGATGAACGGATGGATGTTTGTTACGATTTCACGCAAAACTACTGAATGGATTTGGATGAAATATACCACACAGATAGTATATAACCTGTACACACTGTGTTTAATACATCGGATGCTTTTTATCCAGGTTGTATGAACTCATGGGACAATTATTGAAATCGACGCGGGCGATGCCACGGTCATAACCTATAGTCACCAATAAAAGACGTTGAGGAGTCGGCGTGAATATAGCAATTACGAAATCAAAGCTCTTGAAAACACTGTTGGATGTAGCCACTCTTTTATTTAGGTGGGTGTGTGGTAGTTCATAGGTGGGAGCCGCCCACAGCTAGTTTACATCACACGATCGAACCAGACTGCGACTTCACCAAAATATTTTGACAGCCCTGCCCAAATGTGACCAGTAAAACGCGCTTCTAACACCACATACGCTGCAACGCACATACGTTGTTATTTCTATGTAAATTTCCATAATGATATTTTTGTCGCGCGACTTCGCGTCTGAGATTTATCGCGTCAAGTCTCGCGGGGAAACGCAGAAAACGCGCCGACTACGAATGGTGTATTGAATAAGTACTGGATATAAATCACATCTGTTGCTACCCTTAGGTGGTGGGAATTGCTGATGGAGCTTTTGTAGTTTTCTTTGTGCAGGGTTTTATTATTTGCGGTATCTACACTTTTATTTAAGATAAATAGGGGGAAGTAGTTCGGTTTGAGCAGTTTTGAGATATCTCAACAGGAAAACTGAAACGATTAAAAAAGCGAACTATTATTAGTTTATTATTTATTACTATTATATTTACTTTTATTTTCTTAGTGGTATATTTCAGTGTGCTAGCTGACACGTAATTAATGATTTGCATATTATTTTAGAGACTGCTCCAGTTTAATTTCTCATTTTATATAGCTCGTTGACATTTTTTTTTACAATCTGACATTGATTTATTTTTTACAATCTGACATTTGATTTATTTTTTAAAATCTGACATTGTTATTATTTTTTATCCTTTTTATTGGTATTGTTTGTCAAATCGTTGAGCTCCTTATGTTAAGTTGAGCTACACGATCTCTGACATGAATTTATGTTTTTTTGTTTTTTTTTTTTGGAAACTATTATATAGAATCAAGTTCTTCTAACATAACAGACAGATGTGTTGCTGGTGAGTTTGTTCCGCCGCTTCTTCTCATCAGCTATAACACAACGAAGTTGCGACACGGGGGGGCGTTTTTGGGGGACTGTCTTATGTAAATTTTTGACGTTCAGAAAGTGCTGATTTTCAGCCTAATTTGAATAAATGACATTTTACTTTTACTTTTACTTTAGTACCTAGATACCGTTCAATCTTAAAATCTTATCATCATAATCATCATTTCAGCCGAAAGACGTCCACTGCTGGACATAGGCCTCCTCCAAGTGTCGCTACATTGACCGGTCCCGTGCGACTCGCATCCAACGGATTCCCGCAACCCTCACCAGGTCATCGGTCCACCTAGTGGGAGGTCTTCCGGTTCGCGGTCGCCAGTCCAGAACTTTTCGACCCCATCGGCCATCCGTAAAAAAAATCTTACTCCTATAATAAATGCTAGTTTGTCAGGATGTAGACGTATATATGTAGATGTATGGTCTTTTGTTCATCGTTCACGCAAAACGGTTTAACGGATTTGAGTGAAATTTGGCACACATATACATAGAATACTTTTTATCTAAGTAGCACGATCCTCTGGGATAAATGCCGAACTAGGCGCGGAAAAGCCGCGGGCATAAGCCACTTAAAATATAAAACAAAGTACTTCGCCCGCGACTTCGTCTGCGAAAATTGTGATAGTTTGGCTAATATGCATGATATCGATATAATTTATAGCCTATGTTGCTCGGTATAGATGTAGCGTTTTAATGGTGAAAGAATTTTTAAAATCGGTAGAGTAATTTTTGAGTTAAATCGTAACAAACAAACCAAAAAAATAAATCTACCCGCTTTGAAATATTAGTTTAGATGTTTTAACTACACCTCATTTTTGAATGTGTAAATTGGTCAGTGCCACTCACTGAACAACCAATTAAAATAAGTGGAAACATATTTCAAAATATATTAAAATCCGTCAAAACTCAATATCAAATTACTCGGCCATTCGGAAATCCGACGCGCGAATTCCACGAGATTGGTAGCCTATAATAAGCAATTTGGCCATCAAAAATATTATTTCATTACTGCCAAAACATTTCGCGGGACGCTGAGCAATTTCGCACAGTATTAATAACTCGTTTAATGAGTTGCATAATTCATGGTGAGAGTAAATATTGAACTATTGGCATGGAGGCACTATGTTTTATTGAAATAATAGAGGTTGCATTTAGGTGTTTACATACATATTTTATTTTATTTTAAGTTTCGTATATTTTAGTTTATATTTTAGTTTCATATATTTTAGTTTCGTATATTTTATATTTTTACTAACGTATGTATTTTTTTTTAGGCGAGGCCTATGTCCAGCAGTGGACGTCTTTCGGCTGAAATGATGATGATGACGATGATGATGATATTTTGACAAGCTTTTCAGTGAAGTGTCACCAATGGTTTTGACTCCAGTTGCTTGTATTTGTGTGTATGTTTTTGATAGATTATACCAATCCGAAGAGCTCGAAGAAGGCAAGAAGGCATAACCTACTCACTACTGTACTAATAATGAAAAAAAAACTACACTACACTTACGAATTCCTTCTATTAATTAATCTGAATCGGTGTTTTTTTTTTGTAAAAATATCCAACTAAATTGAAAATTTCATCACGATCTGCCTAGTCTTTTCCCATAACTACGTTTGGGTCGGCATCCAGTCTAACCGGATGGAGCTGAATATCAGTATTTGACACGGAGCCACTGCGTATCTGACCTCCATAACCCAGTTAGTACTGTGTTATACGATAAGTACCTCTTGGTAGGCTAAGTTTGGTAAGATAAAAAAAATACCATCAAAAATATTACACACAAGCATTTTCATAAAATCTCACTGAAAATTAAATATCATTCATAAATCAGAGAGTAAAATATTTACTATTCGAATATACATATTTACTATTCAGATATATTTACTATTCGGATACATTTACTATTAACAGATGCATGTGTCACTGACTACATAAAGCAATATTGCTGAAACCAACTGTGAAAACTGTTTTTTTACGCTGCAGTGATTAAAAAGGAAGGGAATGGTGCAATGACACGATAAATACACGTCCGGACAATATTACTAGCGCAGTGCGTGAACATTTTCATAATGTTGTTGGAAACTTTTGAGTTTGTTTGGTCTTTTTTCTCCTCAGAGTAAATACGAAATTCTGGCTTAACCTGGTTTAAAAAAATACGATGTATAACTGTTTGTAAAAACCTTTTTGCAAAAAAACTTCTTTTAACATTTAATATTAGAATTTTGTGAATTGATTTTCAATTGACATTTTGGTATAGTACAGGGTTTCGAACATTCGAGGATTATAATTGATTAATTGACATTATACACAAATTTTAAACATTCAAATTAATTCCTTACTTTTCTGTTCCATGTGGTGTACAAAAAATATTAAAAGAATAATTTATTCTTACGTTATTGTTAGAATTACGAGTAAATGTTTATTTTCATGTTTTCAATTGATTTTGTTTGACAAATCAACTAAAAAGTGGTGTGTTTATAAAGCAATATTTATTTATTCATCAGCAGGTAGATTTCAACGATTGCATGTCAAATTTAAGGGTTTTCAAAGCAAAATTGGCCGCCTAAAGTGGTTCATTCGTTGCGTAATGATATTAATTTATTTGAACGTCAGATGTGAGCGTAGCCCGCGTTAATCTTGATAAACTAGCTAGATAATCGCAACAAATCGGGCTTGAAATTGTTGTACGGTTTGTTTATTCCTGAAATTGTCTGTATTTGTTAGTTTAGATTGTGTTTTTTTACTAATTTTTGGAAGATTTATTGTTTTTGCAGTGACATAAAATAAATTATCGAAGAAGTCAAACCAAGTCATTTTATGTTCAGTTTGAAAAAAATACTTAACCATGTATTTTTTTACTTTGGCCCAAGTACTTTTTATTTTAACCACTGAATTTGGGTAACGTCCCTAGCAGGCGGCAAGTGCACTAATTGTTTCCAATAAACAACTGCAGCCAACAGCTTACGACAGCACCAACGCGGGTTTAAAACAGAAAACGATAAAAAAAACGTGTTTTTCAGAATGTTAAAAAGACTAGGTAGGTACATATTTCTGGTCTCAAGTGTAATATGATCTCTTTATTTCTCCGTATGAAGCTTTCATCAGTGCGGTCCATACATGTTGCAAACATTCGGGATAAACGGACTTTTTGACAAACGACCACATTTTACTGCGCGATATTTTACGACTTTTCCGCTTGCAATGTAATTTAACTTTCTTTAGCTCTAATGGAGTGCATGTAAACGGATGTTTAGCGAGAGCTGACATTGATGCAAAGTGCATGTTGCATCTTTAATACAGGCTTTTTGGGTTACTTTAAGCCGTAAAACTGTCGAAGTAGAATATTTATTTCAATGAACTACGGAAATGTAGAGACTGGTTAATAAAAATAATATTAGACCGTGGAGTGTACTATGATAGCATTTCAAACGATATAAGTTTGTCTTTAATTTAATGTTGTATCATGAAGTCATCAAAATTCGTACTGCGCTATATAAAAACAGCCTTACCTCGGAGTATACGTCATGGCCAAAGTATATCTTGAAATTCAGGATTTGCTTGGTTTTTTTTTTGGTGCATTTTTTTTTAATTTTGCCTATCGTGTTATTAACAGACGTCCAGGCCGAGAGACATGAAGAAGAGCAAGCGATTTAGGAGTAATTAAAAAGAAAATGAAGGAAGACGGCCATTTTTTGGTCTCAAGCGTTTGCCCAGAATATGCAATGCCAAGAAGAATGTAGGTCGGCCTTCGGTGGTTGTAAAACTTTAATCATGGCCTGGCCTGTAAAGAAGACGGTTTTTTGTTCTGAAGCTTTTGCTGAGACTATGCCATGAAGGGGCTCGGCCTCACGATGGTTCTTGTGTGGCGTGTTGTTTTCGTTTTATCCAGTAAGGGTTCGAGGTTCTGGAGGTCAGAACGATAGACCGCTCTGTAAAATACTGGTATTTAGATACATCTGGTTAGTCCAGATACTGACCCAATATAATAAGGAAGGCTTGGCATAAGATGATGGGGTAAGAGACTAGTCAAAATTTATGACTTTTCCGCCATATCTGTGACAACATTTAGAGGCAAACAAATCTCAACAAAGCATGTTCCTAACCCCGCACGATCCTCCCACACTTACCACCGAACAAACCTGAAACTACTAAATATTTCGTACTTCATAGGTAATCCGATGCATCGAGTGTCGCCTCGCATTTGTCAACAAGATCGCGTGCTGCGGGCGACATCGCCGCACTAATGGGAATGCAAATGCGTTGTCTCTTTGTCGTGCGTGCGACAGCGCAACACTCGCACTCGAATGAATGCACTCCGTCGGCTGTGATGTGTGAGACTTCCTTAGGCCCTGAGTTTGTATCTGGTTAAGGAACTGCTTAATCGGTGTTACAGATCATTGTGTCAAGAGAACTATGTCGAGGAACTTACATAAGAACGTTATTCTTAGATGCTTCTCTAAAACACGCGTCAACTACGGCACTATTGTGCAAGTACAACTTACTGTATGTGATATTGTTTCGTACGAGTATTATAAGGAGATAGGAAAAGGATATGATGAATATAAATGTCGATGAATGGAGAAGGATTGGAAGACCAAGGAAACGATGGATGGATTGTTTGAGGCATATGAAAGAAAAAGGAGTAAATGATTTTGTGTCGGCCCAGAACAGACTGAGCTACTAGTTTGGCGCTTTCGGTAGCGTCTATTAGTTCTTGTAGCCTCATAAATAAGCAATAACAAACACCAAATCATACTCCTGTTGCTTCACCAAATATAATTTCCCCAAACCACTTCAATTAAAACTAATCCAACGAACACACTAAACCGCATTGCACACCAAAAGCTAAACAAACTAAAACAAAAAGTGATTTTACCACGAGCCCATACATAATCTGTTATCGGGAGCTTTGCAAATACCGGCTCTCACCGGCTAGTACGCAAACATTGCAGCCGTAATGGGAAATGCAAATGCTACGTTTATTGCGCAGTGTTGTTTGCAAACAGCCGATAGTGTGCCACCGGGTTTAGGTTTGTTGTTCGCGGTTATCTATTGCGCGCTGATAAAGGTACGCAAAAATGGGTTTAGTGGTTGGCGGATGTTTCATGATGGTTTTAGTAAATGAAAATCCAACCATTTTTTTACTTTTTTGATTATTTTTAGGATAACATCTAGTGTCACCAGATGCGTACCAGTATTTTATTATCCGTTTAGTATTAGTTATATGGTCTCAAGTTTGAACCTAAGATATGCTTGTCAGATTTCTCGGATTCATATGCGTATTGTATAAATTGTCACTTACTTTAGTGAAGAAAGACCTCTTGAAGAAACCAGCATGCTTAAAAGATATTTGTCGGCATGCAGAGTTCAAGTCAGAGAGGCCCATGGGAGGCATAAAACCTCTGACACCAGGTTAGGCACTAATTGGCGCCATAAAGAAGAAAGGCCAGTATTTTACGTGGAGCAACCAGCTTAGCTGACCTGCTTATTCAAAATAGTAGATAACGCGATTTCACCGATTGGCGGACTTTCATACTTGGGACTACTCATAACGTCTGTTAAAGGAGACCGTCAAACGCACTTCATATTTTGGATAATCAGAAATGAAGACATCCGCAAGAGAACCAAGGTCACCGACGTAGCCCGAAGAATTCCTAAACTTAAGTGGCAGTGGGCAGGGCACATTGCTCGCAGAACGGATGGCCGTTGGGGCCGAAAAGTTCTGGAGTGGCGACCGCGAACCGGAAGACGATGCGTTGGAAGACCTCCCACTAGGTGGACCGATGACCTGGTGAAGGTTGCGGGCATCCGGTGGATGCGAGTCGCAAGGAACCGGTCAATGTGGCGACACTTGGGGGAGGCCTATGTCCAGCAGTGGACGTCTTTGGGCTGAAATGATGATGATGATGATGATTTTGGATAATGATAAACAGAAACATCAGCTTGTATGATAACAAAAGACAGGGCTGGGATTAACTTTATTATTTAAGTAAAATTATTACATACATTATATAATACTAGAACTATATATAATTACAAAAGTATTAACGTAAGTACCGTAGTACATCAACGATGTCAATGGCACACTTAAGTACTCCTCCGCATCGCTGTCATTCAGAAACGTGCCCAGAAGACTGGCAGTATTGCCACGTTGAATGGCAATGCTAATTCTTTGGCCAAAGATAGAGCCAGCCCTCTGGTCACGCGAAGTGTCGACCAGTCTGTGGGAGATTTCCTTAAAAAGGAGACATGCACTCGGACCCCATGAACCGAGCGTTTCGACCCCAAAAAGCTAAAAGCTGTATTTACACGCTGCTGTTGACATAGTCTTGTCATGCTCTTCATTTAATTGCCAGAAATGGTGATTAAAGTCACTGTTATGTTGTGACTTTGAGAGTGATGATTTATGAGAAATTGTCGCAGTAGGTAATATATTATAGGCATAAGGTTAAGATATTATAGGTATTTAACTTAAGTTTAAGATTTAACTAGGTGCACCGAGCTTGTAGTTTACTTTACTAAGTAAATAATTTGACAGTCTACAAAGTCAGTAAACAGATCGGTCGGTAAAAGGGTCAAAGCAGCTTGTGTTTATATAAATAGAATATTGAGCGGTGTTCAGAATAATTTATAAGTTCGCTTCAAGTATTAGTTACATAGACGTTGCATAGTCAACAAAGGTAAATTGATGGCGAACTAATATAAAATGAAGAAGGCGCACATATAAAGAGAAAACTAGCTGATATACGTACCGTACTGTACTTAGAACCGTTAAAACTTTGTGTGAAGTTCTTTGCATCCTTCATATTCGCAGATGTTAGAATGGTCAAAAATGTATTAGTTTAATATGAGCTATCGAAAAGTTTATGTCAATCTTGTTGAAATTCAATATATTCAGGGCGCAGATGACAATAATTATGACAGTAAGTTAAATTGCGTATGACGTTTCCCGTCTGCCTAAAAAAATCAATCCAATATATCCTGTAGCTTTGTCACAGGATTTTATTTTTCATTTCACCATTTTCTATTTGATGAGCACTGACTGTCCATCGAAGTAAAGAGTGGCAAATCATTTACCTGTTCTCATGAGGTTGCCTCAAAAATATAAATGAGTAGGTAACCATTAGATCCACATCGTTCACCTAGAAATATTTAAAACACGTCCGCTTATCAAACACGCCTGTCAACCCCCAAGGGCAGTCCAAGTCTGCCACACACAACTCCAAATAACAGTCATACAAAAATAAAATCAACAAGAAAACAAAACACCGCTGAATTGCACGTTTTAAAGCGGGTAGTACAATTTTTTCATTGGCATTAGTGACGGTAGATCGAACATAATTGAGTTGTGCGTGCGCCTGACAGGTATTGTTGCTGCTTGAAATATTGGCTTCAGCTCAGTACGTCGGCGGCAGTCGAGCGGGATGGACGCTTTTGAAAATTTTTTTGATTGTTTCTTGATAGGAGGTGAGTTTAAGGATGAGTGGATTGTGTAAGTTTAATGACTGATACGTAGCAAATTAGCTTGACCCTTTTAAACTACGATTTAATATTACCCAATAAAGATAACTAGCTTATGCCCGCGGCTTCGCCCGCATGGGGGTCGATAATTGTCCTACGGGAACAAAAGTAGCTTAAGTTA
The DNA here is from genome assembly GCA_950022955.1 of Xestia ashworthii. Lineage (NCBI taxonomy): Eukaryota > Metazoa > Arthropoda > Insecta > Lepidoptera > Noctuidae > Xestia > Xestia ashworthii. The sequence goes on along the minus strand of OX465558.1, from coordinate 21,024,502 downwards.
ATCCAGAATATAATCTATCTTGATACCGAATTTCATCAATATTCGTTTGAGCGTGAAGGAGCAACAAACATATACACATACATAAAAACTTTTACCTTTTATAATATTAGTGTCAATGTGTGAAGTGATTACTACGTAGTAGCGCGCAGCACTCGTAGCAATGTGCTACGAATGTCGAATGTGTGTGTGTGTAGTGTCTTGTTTACATCATCTTCAACCTAGCCTTTTCCCAACTCTATTCTGGTCGGCTTCCAGTCTAACCGGTTGCAGCTGAGTAAAAAGAAAGAAAGAAAGAAAAAGCATTTATTAGCACGCACAGGACAAAACACATAAAAAATATCAGTATAAAACTTACTAATAAAACTTACACAGAAAAAACAAACATATATTCAAAAATTAAAAGAAACGAAACTCCTGTACGAGGCCAAAAGGCTCCTATCTCAGCATGGTGCTGTAACATTAAAAAAAAAACGTCACAGCGCACCAATATTATAGATGGAGCAGACGTCCACAACCCAGGTACCAGGTTTCTCCTAGGCAAAACTGGTTGCCAGACTTTGAGGGTTGTGACTGCCCGTATTGACTGTCAAAGATCTACAAACGACAGCCATAACAAATGGAGGTCTACACCAACATCCAAAAAACCTACTTTAATCCCAAAAATGAACTTACCCTATTAAAAAAAAAAATACCAGAAGAACATTAAAAAACCGTCGTTCAAACAACGTGTCGAAACATTAACGTTCACAGCACTGCGAGTCGTAAGTGTTCAAGTCGCGATGTTCATATTAAAATCCTAGCTGTAAACACAAGTATTACGAGACAGTCTCGGTGCCTTGAAGCTCATTTCTCCCGTGCCTTGTTACGTTTTGACTTGTGGTTTGAGTGGCAGACGGTAGCGGGAGTGAGAAGGGGTAAATTTATTTTACTTCATTTTGATATACGTAAACTAAAAGTTTTATTTGAATCATCATCTTCATTTTGACGACTCGAATAGCGTGATAGTGAGATTGCATTACCATCTTAGGGTCCTGGGTTCGGTAGGAGCAAATGTTTGTGTGATGAGCATGGACATTTGTTTCCGAGTCATGGATTGTTTATATATACGTTTAATAAGTATGTATTTTCAAACAAAAAGTATTTATGTAGGATGACCCGAATGGCGTAGCGGTAGTGAGATTGCATTACCATCTCAGGGTCCTGGGTTCGAATCCCGGTAGGAGCAAATGTTTGAGTGATGAGCATGGACATTTGTTTCCGAGTCATGGATATTTATACGTATAATAAGTATGTATTTTCAAACAAACATCTATATTTGTAGTATATCAACCATCTGGTTTGTGTATATATGTAGTATATCAACCATCTGATTTTTTGGGGAAACTCGACAAACAAAGAAATTGCGTTTAAAGCGCAAAAGCGATGTATACGAGCTATGTTTAACTTACAATCGACAGAAAGCTGCAAACCGGTATTCAAAAAATTCAAATATTAACTTTACCGTCTCTATACATTTTTGAAGCAGCATCCTTTGTAAAAAGTAACTCCCATTTATTTCCACGACTAGCAGACGCCTATCCACGCAACAGACGCGACAATAGCCAACTATGCTTACACTCGGCAAAAACCGCTCTAATGTCGAAAAGCTTTTTTTGTATGGCCCCTAAGATTTACAACAAAATACCTCAATCTTACAAAGCTCTGACTACAAATTTATTTAAAAAAAGATTCGGAATTTATTAACAGACAAAGGATATTATAATATAAATGACTTCTTATCGGATACCTTTTTAACCTACTTTACTAAGATCTTGCATGCTCGATTTGTGCGTAAACGCATGTTTTTAACAAATAAAGTATCTTTATCTTTATCTGGTGTCCACGAAATAAGCCTTGCTTAGTGTGGCACTGCATGGCGCTGCGTGTAATGTCCAGCGATATTACTATTATTATTTTCATGTCATTTCATCACGGACCCGTTCTTAATCCTTCATACAGTTCATCCATCGTTACTTTCATACAGTGATTTATATATTGACCCAGTTAGTACTGGGTTGCACGATACCCCTTGGAAAGACTGGTTATCAGACTCACGCCAACTTGAATCCAGATCTCTTTGTTTAAATAAGTTGAACAATATCTAGAAAGCTTGCAAAAAAACTGGCCTTGTATATGTCAACATTTTTCATAATAATATGCTGATGAGTTTTCATTTCATGAAAAAATATCATTTTTAACTACCTTGTACCACACTGCATCTTCTAAGAAGAGTTTAATTTGTCTCCAATCGGCTCGAAACGTTGACTGCTATTGCAAATGCCTTATTAAACGTCTAGTGCGTCTGAGTGCGCCTTACTTTAAAAACGCTATTCTTACTTATTTTATGATCGAAAATGTCTGCGACAAGGTGGTCTTAAGTTATTAAAGCTTTTTAACTAAACTTTTGATCATTTGGAAATATTTGTAGCTGTGAAAAGCAAAATTTGAAGTAATTGAATGGAAATTGATTTATTTGTACTTTAGATCCATTCCTTTAAACTAGGTCTAATTATTCTGAGGAATAAGATATATTGATCCCCATGGTTCTCAGTGGGAAATAGAGTACATCTCTTTCATCTCCGCACGAATATAATTTTCTGTATAATATAAATTTTCTACCGATTCGTCAAATACGGAGACGTGTGAATCGGACCACTAAATTGTGGTTTATACGCTATAACACGAGCGAATAACTTACAGGTATTTTGCATGGTTAGCCTAAATAAAGCCATATAGGAAACAGTAGAAAGCTGAAAAATGAGAATCAGTTGACTCAAAAAACAATCCGTGACGACCCGAATGGCGTAGTGGTAGTGAGGCTGACTTACGTTTTTAGGGTCCTGGGTTCGAATCCCGGTAGGAGCAAATGTTTGTGTGATGAGCATTGACATTTGTTTCCGAGTCATGGGTGTTTATATGTATAATAAGTATGTTTACAAACAAAAAATGTATATATTTAGTATATCAACTATCTGGTGTCCACGACACAAGCCTTGCTTAGTGTGGCACTAGATGGCGCTGTGTGTCAATGTCCAGCGATATTTATATTTATTATTAATCCACAGAAATTTCAACTAGGTACATAGATTACACTAAATTACATCCTGATTCCTGTACCCAGATAATCAAGCCATAATAATATATCAAACATTACCCGGTTATTATCCGAAGCGGCCGGCCGCCTGCCGGCATTACGCACATAGCCCGGGGCGTATACAGGGTGTTTCATTACACACGTATAATGATCGAGGCGGAGAGGATACGAAATGTCTGCTTCAACTGTTTTAGTTCTGTTTTTAGAAAAGGTTTGTTTTAATGTTTATATTTGTATCGTAGGGTTGGAAATAGTTGTAGTACATTGTGTAATGCAAAGTATTCACATTACTTACTTATATCCTAACAATTATGTTTAATGACTGGAATTAAGAACCGAACACTTTTTTCGGCATTATAATTCACACTATCGAGGTATTTCTGATAAACTAGACATTTTTTCTCGAATCACGAAAAATAAACGCCAAACTTATATTGTCACTTACGGGATATCTTCCGCCATGATCGCGGGTTGACTCAACCCGCGATCATGGCGCTTGCAACAGCGTCGAAATATCGGGAGCTCAAAACAATAAATAATCACGGAAGATATCCCGTAAGTGACAATATAAGTTTAGTTTTAAACCGTGAAAGCCTAAAACAGTGTTTGAAATAAACGCCAATTCTGAGACTACGTATAAAACAGGGCTAACAAACAGGCAAGAGATAGCTCACAAACATTAGTTTATGAAAACTCTAAAAACCTTAAAATCCCCACCAAACCTTGACCCAACCTAACTAAAAAAGTATATTAAACACCAAAAAAAATATTCTCGCGAAACAACCAAATTAATAAAACCGAGATGGTCAAATCTCTGTTAGTTCTGGAGAGTCCATTTTAAACTGGTCCCAGATAAGGATTTTGCTTTTCTCTACAAGGCATATGTCTCCGTCGTATCTTTTCGCACTGGTCAGTATTAATAAAATAAAAGGAGAAATTCTCCCTTCTGTGTCCTTTCTGTCCATGTTCGTCGAAGCAGAAGAGACACTTGTCTGTGGTAGGGAGACGTGCATTAAAACCTTCTTTCTTGTACTTCGCAGTCATTAGAGCGTTATGCTCAACGTCTAGGCTGTGGACAGAGATTGCGACAAGATGTGGCAAAATTATGACACCGTGAATTTTCGCCTCCGTAGCAACACTAGACAGATTTTCAGCTGAAGGGTTTCTCAACTGGCAAGATTAGCAACTGGACAGAACTTGTAAAGTCCATGACATAATTAAAGTGAATGAGCTGAAAATGAATTGTTCATGTTGAGAAACGGGTAAAACGTTTCAACAAGGTGATAAATCTATGGAATGCTCATATGCATCATCAATCACAATCAAGGGATCCACTGGTCAATTATTGTAGAAAAGATAAACATACAGTTCCATAGCTGCATTGTTTTGGGACAATGCAGTCAATGGGAAATTGAAGTTATTTTTCTTAAGAACGATTTGAATTCTGAAATAGGCTGAAGGTTTTATATCTAACTCTGCGTTTACTTATTATTATCCTAAAGCATTTGTAAAACGAGGCACGTCATTGAAGTCAGACAAATACGACGAACTGTCCACGAAAGAAAAAAAGTAGTGCTATTTTAATCCTGTCTGTTTTCATCTTTCAACAGTCAACTTGAACTTCCTTTCCCTTCCAGCCGTATCCATCTCTCTACATCAGTGATACATGCACGCAACATTAGCACAACCGTCGTATCTGTCGCAAGATACATTAAATTCGTCTTCTTTGGTACATTACCTCTGTGGTTAACCAACTGACATATTTGATGGAATGAGTATGACATGTCGGTTCTAGTGAAGGTGCTTAGACTTTGTCAACGGGAGAATGTTTAAATTAGGAACGTCTTGTAATAATGCTTTTGTTTTTCTGTTGTTTGAGTTGAGTTGTATTGTTGAACGTTGTTTTTATAAATGTTCTCTCTTTATGTTTGGTACCATTATTACAAGGACTTAAAAAAGAACTTGAATAAAATCGCATTCTTGAATTTCCAATAGGATTTAAAGAAAATCCAACAATACGCTTTCATTGAGCATTATTTTAGGTATTTCTTAGTGTAAATGAAAACGCTCCGTAAGTCTAAAATATTTGAAAGAAGATTAACTTAAACGTTTTCATTATAATAACTAACAACAAAAAGTCCTGAAGCGAGAAATTCCTCAAAAAAAGCCAACAAAAAAATAGTCCACAAAAATCCGGAAAATTTACGTCCGTCCCAGCTAAATTTAAGAGAAAATCTCCATCATTTGTGCGTAGTCAAGACAAAGTGACGATTATATCCGGTTACCAGGGCTCATTTTGCTAATTCAGGCCCATACATTTCGGCAAACAAAGTTAATCTCTTCATCCTATTACCGAGAACTTGTCGACCTAGTTTTGTTAACAGCATCATAGAGAAAAAGACGGCAGGTTAGATTCTTTTTTCAGAGCGTAGTAGAAAGAAAGAAAGAAAAAAATGTTTATTCGTCGCAAATCCATGACGTGCATACAATATTAATATGGTAAACAGAACGCATTAATACAAACACAAAAATTTAACTAAAACTGAAAATTAACACAGCAACATTAACATAATTGTAAGACTAAACGGACAAAAAATAAAAAGTTGCACGCCGTGAGTGCGACAAATAGGTTTACCACTCAGCATGATGCTGTGCTATGGGGAACCCACAGAACAGCGCTCGCTGGTTTTCAGTGGTCACCTGTGAAAAACGTACGGAAGCCAATACAGCGATATTTTCAATACCGAAGTACTGAAAGGTTTACTTCGGTATGTCTATAGGATAGCCATAGCCATTTTCACTAAATTAATGTTATCTAAATTATTGCCTAAATATTAATAACATTTGGAATTTCTACTCTATGTGCTAACTAAAAAAAAACGGTGTGTGTTTGAAAATCCATCATGGATCCGATTCATGGATGTTTAAATGTAGGTATAATAAGTATGTATTTACAAACAAAAAAGTATATTATGTAGTATATCAACTATCTGTTGTCCACAACACATGTTTCTTGCTTAGTGTGGCACTAAATGGCGCTGTGTGTAATGTCCAGCGATATTTATTTATTGATATAATGGGTGTAACAGTATCCTTAATGACGCCGAAAAGCACTGATTGTTCCCGTCATTACGATCATTTTTTTGTTCGAGGCCATACCTGGGAACCTTCTAGTTACGGAGATATGGGGGGTCAGACTTCCAACATTTTCACAAGTTTTTTAATACAAGTTTTTGATGTTAAAACTCTACTTTAAATACCTCCCGTACTAATAATACATCCATCAGCAAAACATTTTGGGTGCGTTACATTGGTTCCTACCGTAGAACGCGATTATTCATCCCTAAAAATAAACTAGTTTCATAATAATCAGTTTTGCGGAGAGTTGATGAGGTTGTTTACACCCTGTATTTATCATATTAGAACGTAGGGAATTGGTTGAAGATCTCTCAAACACAGCACGCTTAGCTTTTCATTGTTATTATTTTAAAGTATTCACTAAGTATAGTCGTTATGTATAGGCCTGTCAAAGAAATCCCCCTTCTATCTCCACCTAATTTAACGTCACAAAACTTCTAACTCAAAATAATACGTGTCGTATTACTTTCAAACTTGTATTACTGTTTCTTGTCTGCTTACCCCGTAATCCCCCTCCAGAGAGGACCCCTGACATTAATGTCGTGTTATGCTGTAATTAATATCGTAGAGACACTATTTTATATCATTACACATGCGACAGTTACAAGTCGTATATTTTCTTTGAGTTACAAGTTTAACCAAGTTCGTGGTACAGTTGGATGGAAAAGAGGTAAATTAATTTCTGTTTTTGGCTTAGCATTCCAACCGAATACTAGTTTGTAAGGAGACACAGAGTCTCCAGGGCTGCGGGATTGTTTTGGGGCTGCGGGACTGTTCGAAAGAGATACAAGAGTAAACAGTGATTTATTTAAACACTGTTTTAAGCTATCAAGGTTCACAACTAAACTTATTAGAGCTTAGGAGCTCAAAATTAATTATCTTCTTTAATTTCTCCCGTATCTTGGCTACAAACATTAAGACTTATATTCACAAACAGCCTGACGCGGAACAACTACCTGTTAGGCCATACTTAGTTCTGTGCTGGGATCAAACCCGCGTCACACACCGCACCACCCAATCGCTCAGCCACTGCGCCAACCGTGCCGTCAAATAATGGAATCTCCTTAATACTTTCCTAAAGGGGCACTAATATTTGGAAGTGTCAGTATCCACCCTTGTCACCTCACCCATTTTGCCGAACGAGGCACATACGTTATTCGACTCAACTATGCGTTGGGGTAAGAATCTGCAATTGTAATCTTAAAATGTTTCTTCCATCGTTATGGCTTGAGGGAATTAAGAAGGTTGCAGTATATATCTACCTACTTAAAGTTATAGATATAATGTAAGAAGTACATTTAGAAGTTGTACTTTTACATACGATATTAAACAGCATAAATAATTGCTATCGATATTGTTAAATTGACGATACGAAAGCCCTTGTGTTTTTGTACGTTACCCAATTAGTTTAGTCTCGCAAAAGTATTTATTTTTGGAAATTTTGAATACCATAACTATACAAAATACCACTTTCGTCATCGCCATTACTTTTCAAAGTACCACGTGCAAGTACCAAAATGAAGGTACATACAATAAAAGGCGACATAAATCGTAGGAATTAGTAACTTAAGTCTGTTATTTGTTAGTTAGTTTATTATTACTTAGTGACTTATGTCTGTTACTTAGTTAATTACAATCGAAATCACGACAGATACAGTACGCCTGAGGGTACTGAATTTAGTTCGGAAATAGTTCCATGTTATTATTGTAATTAATATTTGCTTTGCGGCTTTGATAATGTTTTGTGTTGTCGGTAATACCATTGATTACTTTATTTAGAATTGAAATTTTGATTTGGATTTACAAGCTGAAATGAGTCATTTGAATTGTATCAAATGAACTTTGTTATAAGTCTTTCTTTTTCTCGTGTGGTTTGTGCCTCACCTGATGTTAGAGTTTTTATGCCGGCCCACGGGCATCTGACTTAGCTTTACATGCCGTCGAGAAATATCTCTCAGGCATGCTAGTTACTTCACGATGTTTTCTTTCACCGACAAAATACACATGCCTCCAAAATATCAGTGGTGTATGTCTTGGGTTTGAACTCACTCCACTAGGCCTACCACTGCTTAAATTGACTCAAAAAATACGATAAACTTAACTTAAACCTAACTTTCGAAGTGTAAACCTCTACTGAACCATCGGGTAAATATAGGCGTGATATTATGTGTAGGCTATAAGCAAAGATTTGATTTCACAAAATTTGAGAAAGTTAAAGGGAACTAATCGAACTTTAGACATTAACTTCGTACTTGATCGGGTCGACCGTGGACCCAAGTAAACAGAGGTAACTAGGGGCATAAAAACTGTGTTCAATTTTATCCGCCAAGATATTATTAACATAAATATCATGCTTGTAATCCTTGGAGAGTTAGACAGAGGTATACCTATGGTACAACCCACATTTTGCCATATTATGTTGAAATTCTACGCAATAAGAGGCAAGTCAATTGCCACCAATTCAGACTGCGAGCTGCAAGTGAGAAATTCCTGACGAACATCCAGGAACACTTACTTCAACCTAAGAATACGAAGCCAGGACTTGATCAGAAGAATTATTGCGACTAGTAGACCAACAACGTACATTATTCCTACTTCCTACTACTCGTAATTATTATAAATGCGAAAGTTTGTGAGTACGGATGTACGGATGTTTGTTACTCTTTCACGCTAAAACTTCTGTCCGGATTTGGATGAAATTTTGCACACAGATATTTTATAACTTGGATTAACACACAGGATACTTTTATCCCGTTACTAAGATCCCATGGGACAGTTATCAAACTTTACGCGGGCGAAGCCGCTCGCAGAAGCTAGTTATTATGAATACCAGAAAATCTTTATCATCTACCTAGCTTTGTCTGCCTAGCCTAGGCTACCAGTCTAATAGCATGCATGCACTTGTCTTTCTGACCTCTACAACGCAGTTTACAGGATAGCAGTTAAGATGCTCCTTGGTAAGAATGTTTTTTGGAAAATACTAGGTTAAAGAAAAACATTCATTCAAATTAAACTTACATTTCCATTTACTATGTTTTCCGTGATTTTCTATTATTATAAGCTCCCGAAATTTCGACGGTTTGTTGCAAGAGCCATGATCGCGGTGTGATACACATAGTTACACACCGCGATCATGGGCCCTTTCAACACGGTATACCGTAAGTGACCGTGTAACTTCAGTTATAACCCGTGTAAGCTTGAAATAATGTTATTCATTTAAATTGTTCACACAACAAACTCCATTACGTAATTACAAACAATCAATAAAAAGTCCAATGACAACATTATTTAGTCGCAATGGTGCGTTAAAAAATCTTAATTAAAATGCCCATCAGCCGTAGAGGCGTAACGTTCAAATGCGACTGAGGACTGTCCTCCTATTGCGGCACTCTTTCGGAGATTAATAACGAGGGACATAGAGATGAAGACAACTTTTCAGGAATAAAAGTACAACCGAAGATGAAATGAATAAGAATTTTGGGCTAGGAGAAATGCGTGTAAGATAATTAAAAGGCAATTAGTGAAATAGATAAACGAACGAATAAAAAACTAAAGTACTCAAGAATGTTTGTGTCTGTCACTAAGGAAAAACGTTAAATGAACAAAAACATGATAATTTCAAACTGAATTTTGACATGGCGAAGGCTGCGGGATTCGGCTGGATGCGAGTCGCATGGGACCGGTAAATGTGGCGACACTTGGGGGAGGTCTATGTCCAGCAGTGGACGTCTTTCGGCTGAAATGATGATGATGATGCTAATTTCAAAGCTATTTGGACACTTTTACTAAAACACTAAAGAATGTAGCTATCTCCCAAAAATCGATTAGTAGTATGTTCAATTCACTAGGCTACGACTACACAGACGTAATAATTGTTAAAGAAATGCAAAAAGAAAAACATTAATAAAATGTTAACGAACAGCTTAATCAAGAACAACAAACGCCACTGCCCAGAACTTCATGGCCGCATACTAAAGGCAGGCAGTAATATAAAAATGCTCGAAATTTTTCAAAAGGACTGGAAGAAGTGGACTTTCCCCCTCACCTAACGACAGGGGAGGGGGAGGACAACGCACCTGGGAAAGTTTTCTTCATCCCATGAATACAAAGAGGATCTGGTTAAAGATCTTTAAGTTTATGCAATGTCTTATCGCGATTGGTATACGGAATACGGATGTCGCAGGAGAATTCCCTAGCTACGTTCAGTTTAAAGCGTGTTTTGTTGTTGAACTTATGTTTCACTTGGTTGGGGAAAATGTAGGTAGAATACAGGCAATACGTTTCATAGCAGTAAGACATTAATTAATTATTTAGTAATGCTACCCAACCCATCATTCTGTGTACGGTTGACGAATAAAATGTCTAGTCCTACGCAAAGTGCGTTTAAAGACTCCGATAATTGTTCATCTGCCTAAAAGCGAATGTTACAATTTTCAAAGCCGGGCATCAAAGTGACACCATTTCCGAACATACCTAACAAAATTGATCTCCAATCCCGGCCTATTTAGCGACTCATTTCTAAATTCCCATTTATCTAAGTAGAACGATTTTTTCCGTTCATTTTCCAATAATAAGCATTTGGCATCAATCAACGGCCTCAAAGGACAGATCGGTCGGTCCCCAAAGATGTTGGACTTAAATAAATTAAAATTTTCGCGATTCGCGTTCGAGCTTCGAGTCATCGAATCCAACGTTCGCTGATTACGTTATGTAAATTGCTGCCTACCCTCCCTTCCTTGTCATTTATACTACCCAGATGTTGGGAGAACGGATGTGGCTCTGATTTTGCCAGAACAGAATTTATATGGCAATGTGGTGATTTAGAGATGGTAGGGGTAACTGCTGTACCAGAGAAATAAATGATATTCAGTGACGGATTGTGGGTATATATTGTGATAACTCTTGGCTTATAACAATCTCAATACCCTTATGGAGACACAGTCATCGTCTATTGAATATGATAAATCGCATTCAGAACTTACTTGTAAAGTTTTAAGCATGAAAGTGGATGGGCATACGAAAGAGGAAGACCAAAGGATGATGTGACAAGAAAGGAGATGTTCGATGGGATAATGTCGAGTAGGTAATAGAGAAGTATAGAAGAAGGAGACATGCTGCGCTGACCCAAAATGAATTGGGATAAGCGCAGAGGAAGATGATGAACAAAAAGAAGCAGACAACAACTGCTGGACGCTCGCGCTGGTCTAAGGATTAAGAAAGAAGAAAAATATCCTGTCTTTTGTCTTTCTTTATTTCTAGTTTAGTATTCCAATCCCAAATCTTTTGGCACTTCCATTCCTATTACATCACCACCAACGTTTCCTCAAACAGATAACTGTGTAAAGACATTTCGACGCCCCCGCACAGGCACATTGCAAGATTGCCGTAAAGAAGTATGTTTCTATTTAAATTCTTACTTTTAAAATGCAATCGTACTCAGCTGAGGTTGACAGGCGATAACCTTCGCTACGCTTAACGGATCGATTTTGTTTTATATCTGTCTCTCCAGTCTGGCCATGATATACCGTTTCAAGCAATATAACTTTGTTGAAGGAAAGAATGGAAGAGATTCAGATTTTGAGACGTTGAGTTATTTGGTGAGTCAGTTGGAAAGTCTTTAAATAAATATAAGGTAATCACACTGATCTAGAACATATAATAAGAATGAGTGCAATATTTTTGACTCTGACAAAGTTGTGAAAGACATAAGAGTACATTGACTATTGTAGTGCTGGAATGAGATGACCGTAAAAGAACTAATTGATAACGTAATGGTCGACAGAGGAGAATGGCTTATAAGGATGGGTTTGAAGGTAGAGGAAGACTAAAGAAATGATGAATTGACTGTATATAAAAAGAATATGCATGACGACAGTATCAAAAAAAAGCAAATCTATTTAGTCCGTCAGTTAGAGTATTAGAAAATAATGGACACATAATATTTGTTTTTGTAAATCAATGAATATTTACAAAGATTAAACGCATCTAAAATCGGGAGTAGGGGACCCGTGACGTCAGAACTCGCTAAAAATTATACCAAGGCGTGACGTATTGAGAATTTTAAATGCGTCGTATCTTCGTCAATTTTAGTTTATGTAACAAAAGAAAAAATACGGGTCAAATACTTGTTAATAAACTAATTGACGGACTAATTATATATTTTTTTGTCGTCCACCCTATTATATGGCAAGTATAGAGCTAAGTAACATAGAACAAGACCAATAAGAGGATTATGAGTGGTATCTACATTGCAGACCCTCATAAGATGTAACATATAATAGGTAAGGTAGATAAGCAAAACAAAATTAGCTGGAGACTATCTAGTCACGTTCTGTTAAAACTTTATTAATTTATACAGTTGTCTAATTTAATTTTCCGCATTACACATCGTATACAATAAGCCGGTGTAAGTTGTAGAAGTTGGCGCGTCGCCAGCGTCTTAAGGAGGCTTCCAAATGGAAGTTTTAAACTTGCGATTTCAAAGTCCACACACTAGACTGTTATTAGAAACTAAGATGCGGTGTGGATTCTAAATTAATTTTGAATATTTTGTTATTTTTTTAACGTTTACGCGAGACATTTCTAAGCTTAATCAGCTGAATGAAGGTCTTTTCCAAATTGCGCTAAAGTATGTGTATCGCTACGCCGACCCCAAATGATTTGTTAAAAGGGTAAAAGATGATGGGGTTCTCAAGTCTTCTAACTTAGCCCGAATAAACTGTCACCTTGTTAATTTGTTTAGTAGGTAATATACACAGTCGTAACTAGAAGAGATTTATTACCATCTTCAGCATTACCTTTCTTTTCATTTTGCGAAACTTTTTCTACATTGAAAGAACAAAAGTGTAGAAAGTTATTAATCCCAACGCTTTCCCATCAGGCTTATCTTGATTCCTAATTTACTATTCATTCTCAAAATATACTCGTGTAACGAAAGTACAGATATAACCAGTCTCATAACCCGAAATTCTAATCCAAAAGTCTCAAGAAATCAACATTCATTTTCCATCCCAAGTTGGAGAAATTTGTTAAAAAAGTGCCGGGAACAGGCAAATAAGTCGAGGCGGCTTGCCCGGGGCGCATATTAACGAACCCGTGCTCGTGATGAGGTAGGGTTACCAGGATGCTGGAGTGGCTGGAAATGTCCCGGATCGATAAGGCTGTATCTACCTACGTCTTTCTCAGATGAGTTGTTACAGCTTTGCTAGGCTACCTTGTACATGTTACCAAGAATTTCGTTGTGGGATCCAAGACAGTTAAATTATTTCACTGGGCCTTTTTTGGTGGTCGTTACTGCTGATTCTGGCTTTCAGGAGTTATAGTGGTTTAGGAATAGTGTGGCAAGCTTGTCCCAAAAAAAAATATCAAGAAAAATTTGTCGGATTATGCATTGCTAGATACTAATTGGCTGGTAGGTAAACGACTGGTATCTGTAGTAAAATGTTAAATACAAAGGTAAAATCGAAGTAAAGTCTGTGCAGACTCTTTCATCATATTATAAAGTTAAGTAGTCTTCCAATGCTGTTTACAAATCTTTCTAAAGCACCCAGAATGGAATTGCTTCCATTGAAATCACGTAGAAAATCTAGAGCAACTCCTTGAATCTACTTCGGAAAACAACTCGAACTGCATCTAGATGTCCTAGGGACCCCACCACGTCTTGAGCGCGGATTGGTTGCCACTCATGAATGTTAATTCCGCTGGAGCCACGCAACGCGACTTAATCCCAGACGATGTAGGGTTCGTCGTTAAGCGATCGAGATAGTGATGGAAATGGTGCGACAAAAGTCGGAGGATTTCGTGTCTCAATTTACGTCTTCGACTTAACTTTGTGTTGTATAAGGGAGAGTATTCTTTTCAACAAAAAACCGGCCAAGAGCGTGTCGGGCCACGCTCACTGTAGGGTTCCGTAGCTTCCCAGACCATTAAAAATACCAACATTTTTCGTCAGCAAAAATAACTTTGTTTTTCATAGTATTTGTATGAAAAACAAAGTTATCATTTGCGTTTTTTTGAAAAAGTGCTATATAACTCAAAAACTATTCAACTCATCAAGTTGAAAATAATTTTCCTAGAAAGTTCATATAAAGGTCTACTTCTGTGATTTTTTTCATATTTTTTAAACTTATGGTTCAAAAGTTAGAGGGGGGGGGGACACATTGTTTTTGACTTTCGGAGCGATTATTTCCTAAAACATTAATATTATCAAAAAATGATTTTAGAAAACCCCTATTCATTTTTAAATACCTATCCAACAATATATCACACGTCAGGGTCAAAATTAAAAAAAAAATCGCTCCCCACTTTACGTCTGGGGGAGGTACCCTAATAAAAATGTTTTTTTAAATTTTTATTTTTGCACTTTGTCGGCATGATTGATATACATATTGGTACCAAATTTCAGCTTTCTGGTGCTAACGGTCACTGAGATTATCCGCGGACAGACAGACAGACAGACATGGCGAAACTATAAGGGTTCCGTTTTTTGCCATTTGGCTACGGAACCCTAAAAACGAAGATTTGAAAAAGAGAATTGTTTTTACGAAAAACGATTTCTCTTGGTCTATTGAAAGAAAAATATGAACATTTAGATTAAGTAGGTAGGGAGCCATAAATGTAACGTTATGTTGACATTGTCCGAAAATAAAATATAAAATGTTAAAGATAAATTACGAGGCACATTGACAACAAGAAGAAAATCATCAACATGTCTCAACTACCGCTTGGAAAAACAAATCCCATAATATACGATCTTTAGAATATCTCTCGTCCACAAATCGTTATGATCTAATATGCAATCTACCAATCAACAAAAACAATCCACCACTTCCGACACAGACAAAACAGTAGCGATCCTCGAGAAAAAAAGAAAAACTCATAAATAATTTCGCACAGAATACAGTCGGTCTGTCAAAAACTCAAGATAAAAAATAGTATCTGCAGAAAGTCCGACGGCTCCCGACATATCAATCATCTGCCGAGATTGGATCACGTCTGCCCCCTACCAGGAGTTCAATCCTCGTATGGAGATTGGTTCGTGAATATAAGCGTGAAAAGATTGTGGAATCTCAGATAGCTTGAAGGATTGAGGTTGCTGAAGTGTTGAGGATGTGTTAAGTCAATTAATTCTGGCATCTAGGTACTTGGTTATTAAGTTCTCGTTTGTGTGCATTTTTGACTAGAGTTTTTGCGTGAGTCTAAGTTTAGACTACAGGTAACTTAAGGGAATAAAACGTCAAATGGGAAAACCCAATATTATAGCTATTTCAAATTCTGACTAATGTGCCTGCAACTAAAATCAGTTCTGTATTTCATTTCGTACAAATCGAGTTAAACCCCGCTTCAAATAAAATAAAACACCAATAATCGCTTTAGAGAACAAAGCAATCATTTATCAACCCCACAGTTATAAAAACTAATAAAACTGTCGAAACTACAAAAATATTTTCCGCACACGTCGAAATTACCGTTCAAATTCAATATGAAAACAAATCCGATAAAATCGTCGAACTAATGGTGCTGTCCAAACTGGCCAGGTGTTTCGGGCATCAACTGAGCAATACATCGGAACAAATGGACGAACGTGACGCGAATCCTCCAGCTGACCTAAATACGTGCAATGAGATGAACCGATGTTTTATTTTACGAGTAAACAATGCCATGGGGCGAGTTTATAGCTGTTTGACTAGGCTAGGCACCGTCCCTTACTTTCACTTAAAACGTTTGTCTTGAAAGGTAGCTTTGTTAATCAATTTATTTTGTTTACGGTCTTGAGCTTTGGGCCATCTCTAGGAAATTCATGGAATTCATCAGATGTAACACTATATTTTACAGTACGGGGTTGTTATAATATGATTGTCTTCTATTTGCAGATCAAATAAGTGCGACTCTTTTTCTAGTCTCTTGTGAATATCTGACCACGTAAGTATTCTGAACTGGAGTTCTGAGTAGTCATCTAGAAGATCCCAAAATACGCTCACACAAATACCCACAAAAGATCTTCATTACTGCATGACACATGACAACACATCACCCAACAACAATAAACCCGGACAGTGTTGGACGTCGGTATCCGAATATCCGCGGCAATTTCGCAAAGATCCGGAAAAGCGGGAAGATTTCGGAACAGGAATACGAAATGCGGATATTGCGGGGGGAGCCGGGCCGCCAGCGAAGCGTGTACCTTCTTATTTGGACCCACGGCCATTAGATACGAACGGTGATTCGGTAATTTCGACCGTTTATCCGATGTGCGGACGTTTTGCGATCTGATTTGGTTTATTGCTTTTCGAGAGATCACTCATTCACTCATTCGTGTTCCAGATGAAGGCAATGTTTAGCCGGCACTAAGGAATTTGTAATATTAACTACACCAATTGCCATTTTCCCACCGTGTTGGCATCGGCTTCCATTATTACTAAGATGTATATTGTAACTGACTAGCAGTATCTTACTAGAAGCGATTGGATATCCGACTTCTAGAATCCATTAATTAGATAATATCAATTACATGATTTTCAAAACGATAATAATTTTAACAGACAACCCTTTCATGACTAAGCAAAATATTTAAAACGGGAACATTCAATTACAAACATAATTTTATTAATCAATCAAATATCATTAAATTAGTATTCACACCGAAACAAATCATATTCATGGACCAATTAACCAAATATTGTAGTTTATCATAATTACTCTGAAAGGGTTCACATTTTTATGGACCCGAAAATATCTCCCCAAGTCATTAAGCAGTATGACATGCTTCCAATTAGTTATTTTCGTTCAACAGTGACCAAAAACTAAAGGGTGGATTACACAGATGTGGGTAATAATATTTTGTCACTTGTAAGGTTAAATACAATATTGATGTCAAAATTGATATTAATGGACACACACGTGGTCTTGAACTTAACATTGATGTAGATGATCATAAAGCTGTTATGGAAGTACATGTTGTAAATTGTCACGAAACTACAGAGTATAATATAATACCGCAGATATTGTTATTTAAATTAAAAAAAAAAACTTAGATTTAGGAAGCTGATGGAAAAGATTCATAGAGTAAATAACAATGATGAAGTAGATTCAGTGAGGTTAAGATAAGATGGCAAGGATGAAATTGCACACACAAACAGTTGAAAATTGTACTCTGGTTTTACTTGCGCGTTTATAGCCAAATTACTTTAACTGTCACACTCAACTTGAATATGTGCTAAAATATTTTTATAACCAATTCTAGAGATGAAGAGTGTGCCTTTACCTTGCCTGGCAATTGTCTTAAAACTTTTACATGATCTAATAAAATACGAAAACTTTTTGAGTACCTACTCCTTAGCAAATTTTCCGAAAGAAGGTCAACTTATTTTTGCTCATACCGTTTAAGAACGTTTATTGACGCAGTTTAATAGGTTAATCAAATCAGAATCATCGATTTGATAGATCCAAGTAGGCTGGTACTAGTACAATCTAGTGAAATGGGGGATAATGGGGCACTTCAGAAGTGCATGTGTTTTAAAAAACGCATTTGAAACGCACCACTGATGCTGTAATAGGCGTGCCCACTTACTAGGTACGAATAATCTAACGTAACGATACAAAGTACAACCGGATAAGAATATCATATAAGCTAGAATATGAATACTAGCTTCATACCTACAAATCTGTTTCAAAAGCAAACATTTCCCAACCATAGCCAAAATTAGCTATTACACACTGTGATTGGAGCGAGTTTTAATTATCAATATTTGCTCATTCCTCGAGTACAACATTCCAATAAATGCTTTTGCTGGAAGAGTCGTTTAGTTCATTACTATTTCTTGGTACATCCTTCGAGAACTAAGAAGAAACTTAATATTTGGCGTACTGGAATGGCACTTATGTCTTTTAAGTATAGTAGGTATAAGCATAGTAAAGAGCGATAGCAGTGTTGCAATTTTATTGTTTAAGAATATCTATCTATTCATTCCCATCCATCTCCATTTAATATTTTAGACACGTTATCAAAGTTGAAAGACGGATCTGCAAAATTAGGTCAGAATACCGAATATGTTATCAGCAGTGAAAAAATGGGACCTTCACATCTGAACTCCGAAATCAAGCAAAAATGTATAAACCCATATCTCCAGTCAAATTACCCGTCATTTCTTACCAAAAATTTTATCACACAAAAGAAATATTACACATGTGTCATCCAACACGTGATACAAATCATAACGTCAGGATTTTCCCTTAAAAATAACCAAAATTGCCGCCATATTTGACACGTCTGAAGGAACACCGTGGTCTGAATCGGAATGAGCAGAAGTTTTAGAAGAAGTAAGATTTATGCAGTGAAGACTTATGTATGTTTGACACTGAGGATTTGGATGAAGCTGAACTGTGAATATTACTTATGATAAGTTGGGAGTTTGAGGATCATGACATGAAATGAAAGGGATGTTAAATATACTGAGCATAAGCTGGAACTTATAAGTAACACAGGCGAGTACACTAGTTTAAGATTTGAGAGTAAATCATTAATAAGAATGAATAAAACATAAAAAGTTTATTAAAAAGGACAATAACCGCTAAGGACAAAAAAATATCATAGCAACAATTCACATGCTAATTAAAAATCGACAAACATAAAGGTGTAGGTCAAAAAAACCAATTGCCAATTGAACTTATACGGTAAAATTTATGTATGGTGATTTGTTACGCTAACAAGGTAAAATAACCCCATTTAGGACCTAAATTATAGAAAGGCCGGTATTGTTGTCCAATTTAGAAGTCTAAATAGGTAAAATAATTAAATAGCCAAGGTTAAAAACCCTGTTAATCAACCTAATAATGTCACACTTGGCATGTTTCTAGAACATTCATGGAATTTACAAGACCGTTATGATTCCCTAGAATAATATATTTAAGCTTAACGATGACCATAAAGGGTACAACAAGGACAAACAATTTAGATAAAAATATTTTAAGTTCGTGAGTCCAAATAATTATTGTTAGTTTCTACAATATTACACGGAATATAATTTATTTAACTAATTGGAACAAATATATCTAAGCATTACATATATGCTAGTTTCTACCGATTAACCAGAAGTAAGTCAGCTTGAAAAAACCAATGCTCATAAGGTAAAACAAAATATACATAAGATGTAGATGAAAAATATAACGAATCTGCACATGAAACAATATTTCTTAACAATAATACAGCAAACAGCGAAAATATTGAATCAGGTAAAGGAAAACAGCATAAAATAAAAACCGTATAGTAGTATACATTTAAAATTGCCAACTTTGGGCACCATTTATTACACAGAACAGCAAAGCACGAGATTTATAAGTCAATCTGTTTTGTGAAATATTTTATCGTTTGCTACATTTCAGTTTGTATCCGATTCGCTTTTCCAAAATTTACATTTTGCGTGACCAAAATCTATCGATGCTCGGAAACGATTCGGCTGTTCAATTTTAAACTTAACCTGGTTCGAAATACTCGTAGCTAGATGACGTATATTATGTGGAATATTCAAATGTGTGGTCTACTTCTGTAGTTTTGAATAGATCCGATATTATAATAAATTGTCGTTCGTTATATTCGGTATACCCAAATGCATTACATGCATAGTTTCGTTGCTTATGATTCGAGTAAGCTATTTTGGATTTCTAACTTTTTGCGTAATCATTTCACTGTCATAACTATTCTTATCTTCAGTATTTCGCTTTTTTTGTAGATTTTAGTAGCACTTTCCTTATTGGGTAATCCATCAGATTCTTCTAAAGACAAGTCATAAGTTTCTTCTCACAAAGAAGATTAGAAACCCAAAACGTAAGAGATTATTCATGAAGCCCTAAATTATATACTGTCAAAATGTAAGCACCAATTTCGTTCCAATGACCGTGGTAACCCGATTACGCGTCATAAGGAAGCCAGTCTCCCAAAAATAGTACATACAAGTAATAAAACTCCATCATAAAACCTCAACGATATTGAAGAGGGCATAAATCCTGGTAACACGTCTCGTCGTGCTATAAATTTACATTTTAAAACTGATCACAGGGACATTACAGCACTTTAATATTAGCGGGTGGCTACGGAGGGCGCTATATAAGTTATGGTGTGATTATCGACGTGAATGAGTTATGGCACGCCGGTAGTTAGACGGGAAACTTTATTGTGCTTGATTTAAAACCACCCTTTGTTTGCGGATTTTTAGTTTTCCAAAGTTTTTTATGGTAATTGAGATGTTCTGCGGCAATTTGGAGTTAATGGCGTGTTCCTTGGGGAAATAGAAAGGAAAAAAGCGATTTATGAACTTGGAGTTCATGTTTTTTATGAGATGGTTTTTTGCTTAATCTATGAATAGAGGATTGTATGTAAACTCTCGTCTTCTATCTGTGCCAGATTCATAGTATAAAATGAGCTTTTCATGTATGTGTCTAGATGGACACTGATATTTTTGATAATGCACAATAGATTATGACGCTATATGTACCATAATTTAGAGATGTTATGCCAAAATCATTTAATGATTTATGCTTTTAACACATTTATATTTTTTACTTGAACTACTACAGTAGTCTACTATACCATTTTCAATACTAGTGTTTGTAGTCATTATAATAATCTCGATGTTTTGTTGTGATGAAAATTACAGTTACATCACTTTGGTTTGGTCGATCCTCGTAACATCGACAATGCTTTGCTCATCATATAAAATCTTATTAAGTGCAGTTATTATCCAAGATGACCTATTCAAACATTATGAGTGAATGCTCATAATAAAACCTTTTATTACATCACTCGCGATATCATTATTGAATTTAGTTGTTGTTGTTGTTTTTCCATCAACAAAATTGCAATCAATTTTTCGTTCTTCAACTAGCTACTTCACGTCTACCATTTTGCTCAAGTTATTTGAGAATAAACAACAGTCTCAAAGAGTTGTAGTCTTAAATTGATCAAATTAAAAGCACCATTCTACATACAGTTAGGTGAGTTTAAAGGCGAGACGACGTCGGAACGATATCGTCTTGGGATCGCGTCGACATCGCACAACAAAACGTATTATGCGGCTTTTTCCCTAAGGATTTCTGAAGGAACTTTGAACGAATATTTTCTTTTTTTATTGTTTCGATTTACTTTATACATATATGTCGAAGTCTCTATGGAAAGTGATAAGGAAACTTGTATTGTCAGGTCTTTATAATTTATATGGTTCTTGAATGTATTGGTAAAAGTTTAGCGGTAGCGCCATGTACAGATGTTCACTCCATCTGGTAAGGTTGGAAGCATTGCCAAAAATGGACTTTGATAATATTATTATAACGTTGATAAAACTTTGGCATACTTTTACAACAAAATACTTTATATTCTTTATCGTCTAATAAGTGCCTAAACTGGTGTCATAGTTTTTATACCACTCATGGGCTTATGACTTGGCTTTACAAGTCGTCAAGAAATACTCAGGCATGCTGGTTTCCTCACGCTCGCTGTATTCCAAAATAATGTCAAAAGGTTGATAATTGGGTAGCTTTGTGTCAAACCTAGTGACTTCAATAACTTTTGTTCTATAAAAACTAAAACGATATTGATTTTTGGCTCACGCTCGCTGTATTCCAAAATAATGTCAAAAGGTTGATAATTGGGTAGCTTTGTGTCAAACCTAGTGACTTCAATAAGTTTTTTTCTATAAAAACTAAAACGATATTGATTTTTGGTTCGAGCTTCACGGCATACCGTCAAGCTTGAGCCAAACGACTTTACTGGCGTCTGGCTTAAAAAGTTGGTACTGTACATATACAGTACCAACTATTTAAGCCAGTAAAGTCGGTCAGTGACTAGATTTCTACTATGTTATAGTTTTAGTTACAAAAATAAAATCATTGATCTTATAAATCACAGACGAGAACTAAATTAAAAACCGTATTAAAAACTAACTACTCGCATAATGGAGCGTTTCGTAATGCGAGGAATTTCATCATTTTCCTCTGCCTCTATTGTCTGACTGGCATAATAAATATTCGTAATATGTAATATGATTAACTGTTTTGATGGATTTGTTGCTTACATGTGGCGCAATGGGCCGCATTAATTGGTACTTTCTATGTTTAAAAATATTTGTTTCAGGAGTTTAACCAGTACCACAAAATTTAACTGGACCCTTGTGCTGGATTACGATACTGTCTCAGGGAGAAGGTGGTTGTCCCAGCAGTAAGCATGCAGCAGCATTATAAGCTGATGTATGGGTGATACATTTGCATGTTTTTGTCGACATAATGTTTAATGTTACCAATGTAGGAAACATCTAGCTTGAGGGTATTCATTAGTTAGGGCACGCCACGATAGTGGCGGTAAGTCCCCTCTTTGAGGAGTGGCTGGAGAGGCGCCACGGCGTCCTCACCTTCCGCCTGACGCAGGTCCTCACCGGACACGGATGTTTCGGGAGGTACCTGCACCGAATCGGGCGGGAGGAAACGCCCGGGTGTTTCCACTGCGAGGATCGACCGGAGCACACCGTGGAAGTCTGCCCTGCGTGGGCGGAGCACCGCCGTGTCCTCGTAGCGGCGATCGGCGGCGGCGACCTCTCGCGTCCGGCCCTGGTTCAATCCATGGTCCGGAGCGAGACGGAATGGGAAGCCGTCACCTCCTTCTGCGAAACAGTCATGCTAGTGAAGGAGGTGGCGGAACGAGAGAGGGAGAGAGCCTCTCTTCCCAGCCGCCGCGCCGCGGGAGACGCACCGGGCGTCGGGGGCCACGTGGTGGCTACAGGCCACCGTAGATGCGGGCCTGTGGACGGTTAGCTATGGGCTAGCTAGCCGACCGTCCGTCTATTGACGACATGCCGTGTCTACGTTCGTGTTCCACGCGCGCCTCAAAGAGATGTCAGTATAAGGGGAGGGGCCCGCAAGGGCCGAAGCCTGCCGGGGTTGCGGGCCTGTTCGAAAGAGATCGCGGCCCCGGAACATAAAGGGCGAGGAAGGAACATGGATGGGTTTTAGTCAGTAAAAGTCTGACACTCCCTCCCGCTCCGCCCAGAGTGGGAGAAGTCATTTGATGATTTCCCAACCGAAAAAAAAAAAAAGTATTCATTAGTTTGAAATCAAGATTAGTAGTATTTCTTATAATACGAGTACCTGTTGATTTTATCTTATATTCAACGTTTGTCCATTCTCAATTCCTCAATTGATTGGTATTAACGTCATGACCTGCCTATTTTATTAACAATTAGCTATGTAAATGGTTTCCGTTTCCGATTAAAATGAGCTTTTTTGCAGCTTACAGTAAAGTTAACAACTGGCTTGCTTGTTTGTTTTTAATATTACTTCCTGCAACAACAAAATTGCTGGCTTCAAAAAATTTGTAAAGAAAAATATACCTACATATCTTTCGCGAGAGTACAAAGGCATACAGAAACCAAATAAATAAATAAATTGTGAAAAGCAAACGTCCAGTGTGAACGAAACGTAACAATAATAAACGTTTTTTCAACGGTTCCGTACACCAAATGTCTGCGATCTTTCTGTGTGCTCGTTGTATCGATTTTACATCCGGCTCCGAACTAAAATGGGCAGCCCTCACTTGTGTAACTCGATGGGATTGCGATGATAACTCGCATGACGATGGAATTAATATCAACATTGACACAGATTTGTAAATCGAACATGTTGCTTTGTTGAACATTCATAAATAAATGAAATACAGACTTAAATATGAACGTTCTTCATTGTACGAAAACTACACAGAGACGCCAGCATATCAATTTATACTTCATTCAAATCTTATCAATGCTATGGAATATTGGCAGCTCTTGAACGCTGTTTAGATGTGCTGATCGCGTTCAGATTCTTAAATATCAGCAACAGGCGTGAGGGCGTTTGGGGAGTGTCTTATATAGTTAACGTTCAAAAAGGGTGATTTTCAGCAACATTTAATATGTTTAGAGTAAAAAGTTGAAATCAAAACAAAAGTATTTTTTACTTTTGATTTCATTTTACTCTTTACTATAAACATATCATGGCAGCGGGCCTAAAATCGCCGGTTTAGGAGAACATAATATGATTCACGTTAAGATTTTTAAATTCTAAAAATGGACTTTGTAGTCATTAACATAAAGTCCATTTTAAGAATTTTAAATTTTTAACGTGATTCATATTATGTTCTGCTAAAGCTTCCATTTTAGACGTGTGCCTAGAAATCGCCCACCATAAGTTTTACCCCATCAATATCTACCCTTCTTTCTATTACACCCAACTTTACTTTACAGTTTTAAAATTTCAATAGTAGCTGCCATCAAATTGACCAAACATTCAATGTCCGGCTGCCCTGTGCGCAGTGTGCAGGTAGCGACGAATTGCTACATTTACACCGACAACCGACAGAATACGTGCGTTTTTTTTTTGTCGGAGTCGCACTGTTTCACTGCGGTTTTCGCCGAAAGAAGTGGCGCAGAATGGGTGTGCTGTATTCATGGGTAAACACTGTGAATTTTTGCATATGTAGTGGCTTTTTGATGGGTTATTGTTGAGTTGAAGTGTGAAGCTGATGATGCTTATAATATAAGCGTGTTGTTGGGTATACTTAACTTCTAGATGGACGCGAATTAACGATACAGAAACCTGGACTTTATTGCTACTTAATAGACTTTGATGTGATCTCAAGGTGTAGTTTTGTACTGGCCCAGTAACCTCAGTCAATTTATCATATTTATAAGACCAATCTTTTCACTATGATCGGTCCCATAAGATCAATTATTTATTCACATAGAGTATTACGCCTGCGAGACGCACGGGACCGGTCAATGTGGCGACACTTGGGGGAGGCCTATGTCCAGCAGTGGGCGTCTTTCGGCTGAGATGATGATGATGATGATGATTACGCCTTCAATTCCCGAGGGATTAGGCAGTGGTGTACTTATTGTACCTACACTCATTCCTCCAATGATATTTTAGACCAACCATAAGCCGAACACTAATCCAGACTGCAAGCTGCTATTATGTCACTTACTTTCACATACCCGGATATAACTCCTCACTAGTTCAAAACCATTACTATAAAACACCAATAATTACTTAAAATAGTCAATCAAATGTCAAACTATTGTTATAGGAGATAGTTTAACGAATTTATCAGTGAAACAGAGATACGTGTATCCGAGTGCCATTGTCCCAACGAGATAAAGTCATTTGATACGATTGTCCGTGGGCTATTGACATTTAAATGCAGTTAACGTTTCTGTTGTTTATTTGTAAATACGGGTCGGAATTTGTATGTTTATATTGATGAATTGCTGTTTTGGGGATTTTCAATAGGATAATCAATGTGGGCCGTGATCCACCACGCGGGTTCAGTGCGGATAGTTGTGCCACAAGTATTTGAATATTTCTGTTCTGTCGGTCGAATCAGTGAATGAAAACTCGTGAGGAAACTGTTCCGATTTGAGAGCAGTGGGGTTGAAATAATAAATTCAAACATAAGCTTGATATTACCATTTTATTCCTAAGGTACTCCTGTCCAGAGGCCCTAGTCAAGTGACAAAACAATTGCTTGTCGATCGGTTTTCTACAACTTCAATCCTCTTTCAAGCTTTTCGGTAAGTTATGTCATCTCGATACATTTTTCTATTAAGCTTATCGTTGATAGAATGCCAATTTGTCTAGCAAATAAATATGTCTACATTTCAACCAAAATATATGTATAACACGAAACTAAGATAAATGTTTTGACAAAGTTTGACATTTCTATGCATTTTTTCATGACAAGCATCTTCAATTACAAACTTAAAGTAGTTATACTTCATCTATCTATATTTGACTGGGGCATGGTAATTAATCATAGTCCATTGAAGCGATAATCGCAAAACACCTACTCGATCCACAACGAGTTATTAAAAATAACTGTGATATCCGAAAAAGCAATACGTTTCAAGGGAAAGAGGGTTGAGATATATTTAGCGCTAATCGATTGTCCTCGGTGGAACCACTGAGCTGTACGGAGGCTATAAATATCTGTGCCTAATATCTAGACTACACGGGTAGCTAACTCGCAGTACCTCTATGCCTAAATATTTCCAGCAGAATAGATCAGACGAAAATACATACAATTTTTCTCTGAGTAGGTGATGGCCCAGAGGTTAAGGTCTCTCATTCATGAGGTTGTGGGTTAAAATCCGGGCAAGTACCAATGTGTACTTTTTAAGTTTGTCGGACATCACAGACATCGGTGAATGAAAACATCGTGAGGAATCCTCGACTTAAAATTAATGAGTCTGAAATCGCCAACCCGTCTGTTGATCAATGCTCGTGTCTTCTCTGTTGGGAAGAGGCCTTTGCCCAGCAGTGGGACAGTATTAGGCTGGTATTATTTTATGTACAGTAGATACTCGTTGCCTAAAGTAAAAAAGTATATACCAAAAATGTAAGCTTAAGCTTTGAAAAGACAAGTTTTCATGGTCCTAAATGAAAAATAAAAAAACGTTCAATTAATTTAATTGTTTGAAGATGTTTTAAATAAATTCAGCGTTAAATGCAATTAGTTATTTGTGGTACAAGTAGACTTAAATAATGTTTATCGTATAGTTAAGAAATTATAACGAAAATAGTTACGCTTGTGGCAAAACGCAGTAATATCGAGTCTTTCCAATAAAATATTGGTGATGAAAGTAAAATTAAAATAACAGATCAATTTCTGATGACGATATAAAATTTAGCGATACAAGACATTCTAATAACTAGTACAATCAATTATCTTACCGTGGAACCTCCTTGGCTGGGCTGGACTGAGTCTCCTGATGATTGTACGACGCCATTCTTTCACTTTACAGTTTCAGCACTCATTATAACAATATTATTCATTGAAACAAATTGTAATAGTCACAGTTACTGCACCGACACTTTAGGAATTGCTATTAGGAACATCTGTGGAAGAAAGTCTGGGTTATGATCATGTAATTGTGTTTTAGGGTGAGCAGAATACCAGGCATCGATATTAGGTACCGGACTCTAAAAATCTATTTTTGTGTTTAGTATTTTCAGGGTTCCTACACGTAATGAGTCTCAACGATTGAGTACGTTTAGCACGGCTTAGGTAATCGGTTTTCAGATACAACGATTCTAATATTTTTTCCAAACCTTGAGAACATCTCATTTTTTTCTTTACCAATACGAGCCCAGAATAATTTTCATTAAAGGCGTTACTACAATATTTAATTTTATTTTGAAAAACCAATGGAATGTTAGTTACTTGTGTGAGCAAATATCTATCATCAATGTAGACGGTAGGTTTTCTAGGCATTATTTCGATGGCATTCAAATTTGTGTCGACCTAGAACAATAACAATATAACCATTGACTATAGCAAAACTGACAGAAATAATTATTACTTTCCTAAGTGTAGATAAAGTTAAAATCTGTTCTTTAATCAAAAGAAAAGAAGTTCAACTACGCCATGAAAAATCTAGTTGGCATAAATCAAACTTATTTTAAATTGAAACAGCCCAGCTGCCTTGCCAAGTCCCCGACATCTATAAAGTTATTATTTAACTTATTTAACCAGTCACTGAGGCTCTTGAAAGCCATTTTCTAACTAGTTACTAACGACCCGATGGCGCTTAGAACGTCCCAGGGAACTTTACAATGACTTACATTGATAACTTTCACTGGAACTCTCTCATGGCTCAAAGGCTAGAATAATGTTTCAGACCATTGACAGACTAATTGGCAAAGGTTTCAGAAGGGCATGATAAGGAATAGCATGATACTAAATTGAAATTAATATTAACTGTTGGTAAAGAAATAGAAACATACAACTATATCAAAGTAAATTACACCGGAGCCATAAAATTTACGGCTCTATAACCTACTGAAAATTTAATGACATTAATATTCCATTACAATTAAACTCCATATTAAGTCATAAAATGGATATTATTAATAAAGACGGGTCTCCACCCAGAAGTTAGCTACCAACAATTTGACGGGCGATAAAACGCTAACATTGGAAGTCGTTAAAACGACCTATCGACTGCGAATTTATTTGACAAGTTATAGCGAATAGAGACTTTGAGATTGAGCAATGAAATTGGAAGATTTTATTCACGATTTACTCCGGGAACAGTAAATCCTTTAAAGGTTTACGTTTTGCTGTGATTAACTTGTTGTTTGAAAGGAGTTTAAGCGTTGTCTTGATTTAACTAAGTAATTAATTTCGTTTAGGAAAAGGTTCAATTTGTATCAGTGGCTGAAATGTAATAATCGTTAATGTAATTGGGCAAAAAAGTCAATGACAGCAAGACTTCTATGCTTATTAATTATCATTAGGAAAAATAAAAAGTTGGTTACTTTTCTCCTTCTTTAGACAGATTATTATGCAACATTTCTTTCCCACTTTTACAAGGTTCCCTGTTGATATTATCCTCAATTTCATCAACTTCAAAAGTTTACCTACCGTCAACATTTTGAAAAACTTCAACAAGATTTTTGATAGACAATGCACAATCCCCGCTTTGCTAGCAACTGGCAACATACTCTCAAAGGGACTAAATGAACGTTGTTTTTTGAAGACGTTAAAAATTTATAGTCTCGCTTCACTTTGTGCTTTTATTGTCGGGCGTCACTGTGTTGCTCGACGTAATAATTAAAGTATGTCTTGCAATACTGAATGAATTAAAAACTCCTTTGAGATCTAAGCGCCGGGAAATTGTGAGGGGATTTCGTTGTGACGAAGAATTATTAAGAAGGAATTATGTTGAGAGGGACTTTGGGTGTTGTGTTTTTGTCTACCGTCTGCAATCTCATGGAAAATTTTAATTTAAGCTTGCCAATCAGATTTTATTTAGAGGAATTTGCAGAAGTGTTACTGGTGTCCTATGTTTAAAACTGCTTATTTTCTACACTTGGCCATTATGATTGTAATAGGCTAGTTTCCACCATCAATAAATTGCAAAACTAATTAGTCCGTCAGTTAGAGTATTGGAAAATAATGCACACGTATTTTTTGTTTTTGTAAATCACTGAGTACTGACAAAGACAAAACGCATCAAAACTCGGGAGTGGGGGCTCGTGACGTCACAACGCACTAAAAACTATAGCACGGCGTGACGTATTGTGAATTTTAAAAGCGTCGTATCTTCGTCAATTTCGGTTTATGTAACAAAAGAAAAAATACGGGTCAAATATTTTTTTATAATCTAACTGACGGAGTAATTAGATTTTTTTAGGACACAAGCCTATTGAGGCTAAAATTCAATTAAGCAAAATATTAGACAAAATGTTTTGGTACATATCTGATTCTTGTAACGACTAGGCTCAAACCCGGATTACTCCTTTGAGCTGTAATAAGTTGTTGCATAATAATTATTGTACATAAAATAAAATGAATATACCTATTATTAGAAACACACTTTGCATGACAATCTGAAGGGAACTCCTAACACATTGCTTTATATTTGAAAAAAAAATCGTCTCTGAATGTGGATGTCATGTACTGTCAAATTGAAAAGCATAGTTAATGTAAGTGTCCTGCTACTTCCAACAGAAATGTAAAAACAAGAATAACAAGCATGAACTACATAATTTTGCAAAGCCAAATTACACACTACCGAGTGTGACAAAACGCCTAGCTTGTCCACTTAACACAACCTTTACAACTAGCAAAACAAAACAAACACGTAAATATAGTCCCGGGTATTAAGGAGACAAATCTGTAGTGACCGACTCGTTAGCCCGGGTCACTTGCCCGGGTTGCCCCATGCCCGGATTGCCCTGTGAATCCTAATGAAGCCTGCTTATCATTCGCAATGACAGCCAACTTTGTCTTCGGAAGCCGGGCAAAACTTTAATTAATTTATGAAAGCCGGTCCTATCAAATTTTCAGTTCCATCTGTAGGTGGGTTGAATTTATCGCGGCCGGCGTCTTGTTTAGTTTTGGTTAAGTTGGTAGTAGTTTGGTTGGTTTACGTTTTTTCTTTGAAAGTTAAGCTACGTTAAATCGATAGTGCGTTGATGTAAAAAGTTAAGTGGGGACATGGGCGGAGATTTTGCATACAAAAATTTTATCGACATCGACTTTTCGTATTCACGTTTTTGAATAATGCTTCTAGAACTATCATTTTTTTAAGTAAAAACTTCTTTAGGCGCGTTGAGCAACTCGCGTGACCGTCACCTAACGCTTCGTAGCACTCGTAGCTGATCCGCTACGGCGTAGCATCACTAGGCGTACGCGGGGCCCAACCTGTAGCAGATATAGATTACTTAGTTTTCACTTTTATCGCCAGTCCCCAAGACTGCCCTGCATTTTTTTTATAAAATCAAGTTCTACAGGAGATACGTCACTGACTAGTAAGTAAAGAAAATGTGACTGTGACTGTCCTTAATCAGGTTGCAGGATGCCGGAGATATTTAATAATATTATAATTATAATCAAGTGCGTTAAGCGTGAGAGATGCTTCAGAATTTCAGATCCCTTCTCCATAAAATAGAATATACTCGCATCACGGCGTTAAAGTTTATTGGTGACGTTCGACTAGTAAATTCTATTTTCATAACACAACAAAATCACGCCTGTGTTCCGAAGGATAAAGCTGAGATGTTTCAACATGACACCCATATTTCCTCAGTAATGTTTAAGTCCAATTTAATTGGCGACGATTTTATTGTCATCAGCCCGCATAATCACACCACGGGCTGCTACAAAGAAATATCTAATGGGGAAATCAAAAAACACTTTGCCCGAACAGGGAATAGACCTGGACCAGGACCTCTATATTCTATAATCTAATCAAAATAAATACACACTACCTTAAGAATGTTTGATTTACAAATTATTTTGGTATTACGTTTGTATGAAATTCGCATGCTCCACAGGCCTCTTAAGCGTATGACATGCTTCAGTTTTCTTTCCTAAAATAAACGTTAAATTTGCCGTAAGTTAATTTATGACGTTGAAGTTCTTAGTGATGCTCAACAAGAAAACGCTATTAGTAATTTAGTTTACCAAATTACTTTATGTAATTGATGTAGATGCTATAGAATATTTTTTGTACTCAAACTTAGTATGGAACTCATTTACTATTAAGGAGCCTAATTAGCAACTCTATTTGTGGTGGTTCAAACTTCGTTTGAAATATTTTTAGAATAAAGTTCTAATAAGCTTGCACTAGAAAGTGGTTGTTACGTTAGTCACTGCAAGCCGAATAGTGCGAAATGAGTGATTTCGATCGATTTACAAAAAATCTATTGATTGCACTAAAAAAATGATGCATTTTTCTGGTGTTGTTTATTGCTTTGAATCATAATATTTGTATAATTGCGCTTATATTTGTATAATTGCGTTCTATGTTTATTAATATTGTATGCACGTCATGACTTTGCGACGAATAAATGTTTTTTCTTTCTTCTTTTCTTTCATATACTTTCATGAATTATAAAACTCGTGTTTAGCTCCTGTAGTCGCCTTAAGATATAAATCATTGCAGCTGTAACCTAGCAAGTAAATCGTAAAGAACACCGGCCACAGCGCGAACAATTTTTTGTTGAAATTTTATTTTAGCGTCTGCCCATGAGAAATATGTAAAAGTATAGAGTTTGAATTCCTGAACAATTTTGTCTTCTGTTATACTTTTATACGAAGTCAGGAATTAAAGATATTTTAGTTTGAAGTTGTAAAGGTTATGTATGTGCAGTCAACATCAGATAAATGTAAAAATAAGTACTTACTTAGCACACACACGCAAAGTTAGGGTAGATCCCTTATTAGCGTGTGAAATACGCAATGGCGAATCAAATATATCTATTGATTTTAAAAGTCACCCCTTGGGTTTAACTGTAATAGACATTTTGTAACTTGATTATATACTTCTTTCTGTAAACTATACCACTGATTCCTCAAATAATTAAAAAAGCATTTTATTTGTCAACTCATTTCAATCAATTTCAATGTCAAATTGTAAATAATTCGCTATTTCATCTCTTATTTATTGTTTTTTTTAAACTGAAATCTTCATTTTGATCTTCAGTTGGACTTCGATTAATTCAGTTACTGAACAGCAAGTTGTGTTTTATTAATGAAGTACGAGTTGCCTTCGGATTTTGTTTGGTGTTTGTTGATATCATTTCCATTAGAGATTTTCAAATGATGGTACGAGTACATCCCAACCGAAGCCAATGAGTTACAAGAAACCTGCCGACTGAGATCGGTCAGGACAAATCGCCAGTCAGAATATTATCGTATAACTACTTACGAGAGGGAAAAATAGGCAATCATTTTGTATTGAACTTCCAACTAAGTAGCTACGTGCCACGATCTTGAGTAACGGAATGTGTGTAATATAATCATAATAAATTATTAGTATCTCCTTTCTTGACTTCTTATTTGTGCGCCTTCCATTCGCATTGCATTTGTAAGTATCACCTACATTACTTTAGTAGAAGGCGAGCCTATTGCCACAGACCGTATATACGAGCACAATGTTCCAGGCTTCAGGATACTAGAATTACAGAATCAGTACAAAAAGTGTTTCCCTCTAAAGATTCATCATCCTATTATACTACATACATACTATTATTTCATTAGGCCAGTTGACAAAATAAATGTCATGGGTTTTTGTTTGGAGGTGACATTATAGTTAGAGAGCCCATGACACTAGACCTAGTTTGAAAAGAATCTCGATACATATTGTAATATTATTTCTTTCATAATGGGGTCACACAAAATGGCGATGCTACAATGCAAAACACCTGGCGGCGCTATCAAAAAAACAATTTTTAGGTATCTAGTATGATCGATCTCCTGAAAAAATCACCGCTCATTTGAAATGTCATCAATTTCTTTGTAAGAAAAACCACTGCTGCATCTTCCAAACAGTGAAGAAAGTGGTTGCTGCAGCGATTGAACGTCGCCCTCCGCGCAGCTGGATTCGGCATTTTGTCAGCACCCGGTTCCTTAATTCCTTTCGATTTATACTGATTGAATACGCGTGCCACGGTCACGTATGAATAATTTTACGAAACTTGGGAGTCATATCATACTAGAAATCGTTTTGTTCGCCAGGCTTTTTGCATTGTAGCATCGCCATTTCGTGTTCCCCTATTAATAACGTTACGAATTATTTATATTTCGCCTGGGAGTGTCATGGGCTCTCTAACTATTAAAAGTATAGCTTAGCAAAAAGTCATGAAGTCAAGCCAGAAAGAAAAAAACTAAGCCATGATTATTTCTTATCATCATTATTCTAGTCAATCAAGCTTTTAATTATTACGATTTTTTTCCTGACTTCGATAGGCCTTATGCTTGATTTGATAAATCTTAGTAAATTATTTCGTCGGTATCTATAACGGTGACGTTTGTAGACGCTTAATAATTTCATCAGCAATTGCAGGGCCGGTGTTCTTTAGTAAAATACTACTTACACACATGTTTTTTTCCTTTGGGAGTGTTTTTTTGTCAATTGATTTATTACATCACCGTTTTTTAAATCACTGTCCTAAATTATTTTCTATACGACCTAACCTCCTGTTTTTGAAGTCGGTTAATAGGCAGATAGATAGCTTTAGCATCATCTTAAATCCTTTAGGTACATCTAGGTGGCATTAGGGATGATCCCCAGACTTTATTTAGCTTTAAGTTATTACGAGTTAACTTAGATAAAAGGTAATGGATTTAAGAAATGCCCAACAAACACCGAATGATGAGTATTGCCTATACAAAAATCGTTTAAATTTTCCATTAAAGTCACCCGTTCACACAAGGCTCTCAGTAGACGCAGTGTATTAGTAACGTAGAAGCAGCATGTAGTTTCAAACGTTACTTTTGTAATAATCTTATGTTAACTGAACAGCACCTTGGGGACAGAAGTAAGCACTGTGTTATACTCCGTGTAGTATCGTGAAATTGTTTAGTCTTTCTGAGGGAATAGATACACGACAGTTGTTTTTAGAAGGGTATTTCTACAACAGGGTTGACATACGTGTCTTGTTGTCCTAATCTTGACTGTTGAGCTGCTGCTGAGGTCCTGGGGTTGATTCCCGGGTCAGCCAAAATTTTATAAGGTTTTTCCAACAGGAATTTGATAGTAGTAACCATGGCGTTCAGATTTGTGCGATAGGTTCGCTCCCAATTACATGGGACCTTAATATAACTGGCAAAATGTGGATTTACTATAGTCGTGATGTTATATTGGATGACGAGGTAGTCAACAAAAGTTCCATATAACATGAATAAATAAATTGAACAACGCTTATTAATGTAGTTATCTATATCCCTATGGGTAACAAACGTGCGTCAGCACAACCATTTAACTATAATCCTCTACAATAAAATCCAAAAATAACCCGATCCAACAGTTACGTATTCCCAAAAACAACGCAGTACGGATCATACGATTTGGTATTTTCCGAACGGCAACACGCTTAGAAGGTACTGTCACGACCAGTAATATGTACAAACTTACCTACTAATTTTTAAAAGCGATTTCTCCTACATTCCAGCTGTTTTTTTTTACCTACTGTTATCATTTATTCAGGTGAGGTTTATCGAGGCATTTTACAATAAAAACACTATTTACTAACTATATAGACCTAAAATAATAAAAAACACATACATGATTATATCAAAAGCAGAAGAAGTACAGTGTGTCAAAAAGTTCTTCCGCATCGCTGTCAATGGGGAAAGTGTTGTAAGTTTCCTTTTTTTGTATTCTATTTTATTTTTTCAATAGCATTATGCTCGGTAGATGGAATTAAGACTCGCCATATGTCTGCCTAACCATTCGGGGTTTACAAGCGTGATGTTATGTAATTTTATAGTATTCCGAGCTCAATTTAGGGACTCATACTGATAAAATAGGACTATTAAAATTTATATTTTACGAGAAAATCGCTCGTGAGTTTTGTGAAGTTATAATACGTAACAGTCATAAAATCAGATTTCTATGGAATGTCTTTGATACAATGAACTAGAATCACAACAAAAAATGTTTTTTAATGGGTAGGTAATGTTAATAATTACTAAAACCGTTGTCACTCTAGTGACCTGTCAAAAAAGGTATGTATTTAATTGAATGACATCAGTTTTGACTTTTACCTAACCTAATTATTACTGCACGTGACTGTACGTACAGTCGCGCACATTATTAAATAAGCCGGTGCGATAGAGACGTGGCTTTATGATTATTACACTTTATAAAACAACGGCCCTGCTTTTATGGATTATAAATTTCATTAGCGTATGTTGTCGGACGATCGCGTTTATTACTTTTGTTACACACTGTACCGATGTTCGCGTGAATGTTTGTATGTTTTGGCGATTGCAGTGTGTAAACTTGAGTTGAATTCATGATATGTGGGTTTAAGTAGGGCTTTTTAGTGTTCACGTGTTTTTCTCGACAGATTTGTTAAGAGACGAATCTGCAGCAATAATGTATTTTATATCGGCTTATTTTTTCGAATTATACAGGTAGTCAGTGGCCCGAAAGCCTGACAGCCAGTTCTACTAAGTTTATCATATTACCCAGTAACTCGCAACACAGTTATTGGGTTTTTAGGTGTTTTAGATAGGCCGTCGCGCTAAGTAAATTAGGTGCTGGTATTCAGCTGGATCCAGTAAGACTGGAAGCCGACCTTAACATAGTTGCGAAAAGGCTAAGCAGATGATGTTGGCTGATTTTGTTGGCTACACTTTTTGTCATTGAAGTTTTCCGAACGATCCCGAAGTGTGTCCCGACCCTAAGCTCCTAATGCACACTGGGTGGTTTACGACCACTATTTACATAGTAAACCAGTTGCTACATTAATTAATCAGTTCAGATGTTCTCTTTGTTTCAAATTATGCCGTAAAACGTACTAGATTGTATTGGTACGTTTTTGTTGGTTCGAATAAATCATGATGGGGAACGCGTAAAAAAAGACGGCTTTACGTCCGTTTGTTTTATTGGAAATGCAATAAAAGTAGCACTAACTTTAAGTCGATGTACGGTATTTTAAAGAAATTTATTTTATCGGTAATTGTTTTTTTTTAAGTGAGCTATAAAAATTGTGTCTTCATTAGACGTTTGTATGCGACTGTACACGGCGTTTCTTTTGCCAATGAATTTGAAAAAATAATTTATTTGAGACCTAGTTTTCGCGGATTCGCGAATAAAAAACTATATTCATTACAAACGGAAGGATATTCCGGAAGTTTTTAACAAGTGCAAAAAATTTAATCTTTTCAATTCTGCTTTCATTATTACCCCTAAACACAGGGTTTCTACCACCTATATTTCATCCACTACATTCCTATCTAGGCTACTTACATTAGTACACCTACATCTGTATGTTTGCGTGTAAGCCCTAATATCGGGAACTATAAACCGTTTTAATGCCTTCATGAAATTACTTTTTTTATTAGCTCACAGTGAAATATGGCCAGTTGTACCGAACGGTTGTTGGAAGTGTGAAAAAGAAAAGAAATTATAACCGTATACTAATGGTATTCAAAGCGTGAAATTGTATTAAAATCTCTTTTTGTTTTGTAGGCGAAAAGATAAGGCGGATTTTAAACGAATTCGTGACTTATTTTCGTGCTTGATTTGGATTAAAGACTTCGAAGAAAAATATTTCTAAGGAAAATCTGCTTCATTGTAGGCCCTTTTAAGCTTATTGTTATTATGACTTCGATCACTGGATAAAGGGAAACTGAAGAAAGCAGTAAAGGGTCATCAAAGACAGGCATGAATACAAAAGAAAACGTATTTTAATATGTAGTTGCTTGTTATTAATTTCTATTGAATGGTACACCCTAGTACCGTAGATGGATTTTCACCTAACATTAATTATGTCCTTCAAAATGTAATTTTCCGTAGAACACGCAACTGACACTCATGCGTGTCAACAAATACAAGAAAAGACGCGTGAATGGGGTCTTGTGCTAAGATCTCCCAAGTTTTTAGTCCATAAACGCATTTTGTACTTTTATTTATTTTATTTTTAAGAGGTTTAGGGTTCCGTGTAAAAAACCCCTTGAAATTGTTAACAAAATGCAATTAAAAAAACGAAGTAATATTTTTATAATCATTTCACGCAGGAAGTTTGCGAGCAAAATTAGCCAGTGACTACCAAAAGAGAAAACCAGTATTGATAGTGTACTCTAGTTCTCAACCCACACTACGAAGTGTTATTAATCTAACTCGTAGCGATGTGCAGCTTGCAGTACCACAATCATTTATTTCTAATGGACGTTATCTAGCAGGTGGGTCTACAGCTGCCTAATGAAGGAACACCTGCTAATTGCAGTAAGGGCGTCGACATGTTTTTTATAATTGTCTGTGTTAAAAGTCATGGGAAGCTGGATATTTTTTCAAGTTACGTTACAACAAATATTATTAACTAGCTTCTGCCCGCGACTTCGTTCGCGTGAATTTCTCGCTTGCAACATTTCTTATTGCTGCTCTGCTCCTATTGGTCATAGCGTGACGTTATATAGCCTTCCTCGATAAATGGGCTATCCAAAGCAATAAGAATTTTTCAATTCGAGTCGGTAGTTCCTGAGCTTAGCGCGTTCAACCAAACAAACAAACAAACTCTTCTGCTTTATAATATTAGTATAGAGTATAGATATGAAAAAGTACGGGGCAAGCATGGCCAGAATTTGTACATAACAGAGACGTTTGGAGGAAGATAGGGGAGGCTTTTGCCCAGCAGTGGGACACAATTTAGGCAATGAAAAAGCATTACAACGGAATTTTGTTTTAAGGTAAAAACGGGAAAACAGTATGTGGATAGATCACCTATCTATAATTAACTCTGAAATCGAGAAAATGTATAATCTCCGATGAAATAATGTTTATTTTGATAAGATATCATAAAAAAGAAATTGATTGATAAGTAGGAGTAGGTTTTTCCCTGTAGATAAATGAAGATAAAAACTTTTTTGCAAAAAATTAAACCGACTTCACACAAAAAAGTGAAAAATAACTTTAACTTCAGAAGTCGGTGACAAAAAAACTAAATCAATCAAATAAAGGTCACCGACTTCTGAAGCTAAAGTTATTTTTCACTTTTTTGTGTGAAGTCGGTTTAATTTTTTGCAAAAAAGTTTTTATTTTTCACTTTTTAGTGGTTCACATGTGCATACCCTTTCACAGCGTACCAGCGTGATTTTTTATTATGAACTGGTGTAAACAATAGACAGACATGAGATTTCAGCAATCCCAGTAAGAGACACACATTTGCTACATTTAATGAGGAGTTCCGTTGCCTTTCTCCGAAGTTCTTCATCTAATCTTTACCAAATTTAAATGGGATCACTCCGAGAAAGTACTCTTTCTAAAACTTCCCAAATCGCTTCTGGTGTGCCTATAAAATTTGAAGAGTTCCCTCTATTTCTCCAGGATCCCACTATCAGGATCCTGACTTGATGATTATGGGACCTTCTGGGAAGTATACCCTTTCAAACAATTAAAAAACAAATTCGGTCCAGTCATCTTCGAGTAATCGGGGAACATTGAATTGAGAACCTCCTCCTTTTTGAAGTCGGTTAATAACGACGTTATGGTACGTGACTCAAATATCCGGATAGCCTTTAAAAGATTTGGCCGAGTATCGTTAATTTGCTTCTAAGAATTGAAGAGTTCCGTTCCTTTGTCATGGATCCCATAACCAGAACCTAACCAAATTCTCATCAAACTACCCTTGAAGTAGGTACCCTTGCCAATAAAATAACAATACATGTCAAGGTAATAGGCTTATCCCCAATAAATGAAACTTAATACACCTAACTGTCGAAATTTGGGAATATTGTACACTTCTGCGTACCCCTCAGAGCATACAGGCGTGATGTTACGTCATGATTTTGTATAAACAATAAACATTCAAGCGATTGCAGCAGTTACTGCAGATTTGCCGTGTATTTTTGAAGAGTTCCATTGTATATCTCCGAAGACCCGGATCAGATCTTCAGCAAATTAAAATACAACCACACGGGAAGCACCAGCTTTCAAATTAAAAAAGAATCATCAAAATCGGTTCACCCAGTCGAAAGTACTGAGGTAACAACCACTGTCGAAATCTGGGTGTATTGTACACATCTGCGTACCCCCTCAGAGCATACAGGCGTGATATTACGTCATGATGTTGTATAAACAATAAACCCACAAGCGTTAACAGCAAGCACTGCAGATTTGCCGTACATTTTTGAAGAGTTCCATTGTATATCTCCGAAGACCAGAATCAGATCTTCAGCAAAATAAAATGGGACCACATGGGAAGCACCAGCTTTCAAATAAAAAAAGAATCATCAAAATCGGTTCACTCAGTCGAAAGTTATGAGGTAACAAACACAAAAAAAAAAAAAAAAAAAAAACATACAGACGAATTGATAACCTCCTCTTTTTAGAAATCGGTTAAAAAACAAAAGAAGCCTATTGAACAATCGTAACCTCTACCGAATTTATTGAACTCATAAAGTTATTATCACTTGACATTTTATTGCAATTACCTATAGTGTTGAATAACTGCTAAAGTTCAAGGCTTCCTGTGCAAATAGGTTTTTAATTCAGCCTTAAATTAATCGCACTTGAGGAGGGGCCCTGCCCAACAGTCTGGCTCACCAGTGGAATGGTCAAGGCTAACAAGCGTAGTTCGTAAGCGTATTCATCATCAGCTTTATATGTTGGGGTCTTCCAGTCTAACCGGATGCAGCTGAATACCAGTATTTTACATGGAGCGTCTGCCTATCTGACCTCCACAGCCCAGTTAGCACTGGGTACCCAAGTAACACAGGAAGCATTATAAACAACTACTAGTATCCAGTAGAACTTAAGGCCCGTATAAACTCTTACAAAAGTTCACCGAGCATCTTGACGCTTTATATTGACATTTCAAAACCATTATGATCCTCTACGATGTATAACGGTTGGATAAAGGCATATCAAAATGCTTTTGTAAAGCCTTTAGTTTTAGTGCAGCAAACCACAATTCAGCTGTCCTGCTTTCAGCTGTTTTTACTGCATTTGGAACTACAATAGTGTTGAAATGTTATCAAAATGTTGTATTATCTGTGAACCCTCTTTGGTAAAAGTATGTCTGTATTGTCTATAACAGTGATATTAAGAAAAATAAATTTTGTCTATTCCTAACCGCCAACCAACGACTTTTAATAGGTTATGGGCTACTTAGTTTTTTTACTTTAAAAATAGTTAAAATAAAGTTATTGTTAGTTTGTTTTTATAATCCCCGCGTGTGACATCAAGAAGATGACTTCTAGTTTCCTGTCGAGCGTACCGAAACTCCAGGGTCGTGAGAACTATGACGACTGGGCGTTCGCAGTACAGAATTTGCTTGTACTTGAGGACACAGACAAGTACTTGAAGCAAGAAGCAGTACCGACGGAAGCAGCACAGACAGTCGCTGATGCCAAAGCACGAGCAAAGTTAATATTGACCATTGACGCATCATTGTTTGTCCACGTAAAGGAGACTAAAACCACGAAGCAGTTATGGACAAAACTGAAGACTTTATTCGATGATACGGGATTTTCACGAAGAATAA
Organism: Xestia ashworthii; assembly: GCA_950022955.1. NCBI lineage: Eukaryota > Metazoa > Arthropoda > Insecta > Lepidoptera > Noctuidae > Xestia > Xestia ashworthii. Next base: position 20,983,716 of record OX465558.1, on the reverse strand, counting down.
CTTTGCTACGTCATCTAATCTCCATCAGACTAGACAAGTGTGAAAATATGACAAGTTATGTAACCCAAATTGTCGAAACTTCGCAACGGTTAAGTGGCACCGGATTTATAATAAACGATGATTGGATAGGGTCATTGTTACTAGCCGGTTTACCAGAAAAGTTTATGCCAATGATCATGGCAATTGAGCATTCCGGGATGCAAATCACAGCAGATACCATTAAAACAAAATTGTTAGATATGGAAAATGCTGACTCATTTGAAGTAAACGGTAATGACAACTCAGCATTAATTGCCCGAAGTTGGCAGAATAAGAAATATGGTAAAGGTGGCAGCACTAGTAAACATGGCGGACCGACTCCGAATATCTATGCTCCGAGTACGTCAATGTCAAACTCAAACAAAACGAAAACAATAACATGCTATAAATGTAAGCAAGCTGGACATTACAGGACTCAGTGTCCACTTAGAAACGAAAAAACAGAGAAGAAAAAACAAACAAACGCATTCAGTGTTGTTTTTCTCAGCGGTTCATTTAATAAATGTGACTGGTATGTTGATTCGGGAGCCAGTACACACATGACTGCAAACGAAAGTTGGTTGACAAACAGGAAGGATTCGTCAAGTTTACCCGAAATCACAGTTGCAAACGATACGAAAGTACCCGTATTGTGTGCGGGAGATGTAGAAGTCACGACAAGTTACGGCTACGAGGTCACAGTGAAGAACGTGTTGTGTGTACCGACTCTAGCGACTAATCTTTTGTCAGTTAGTGAACTGATAAACAATGGAAACAGTGTTGTTTTTTGAACCCGGCCGATGCCTTATAAGAAATAAATTAGGCGATTTAGTTGCCGAGGCGAAACTTGTTAATAGTGTATACAAGTTAACCCTGCATACTGAGACTAGTTTGTTGACATCATCAACAACTGATGGACATACATGGCACAGAAGGCTTGGACACCTGAACAGCACAGATATGAACAAGATGAAACAAGGATTAGTCAATGGAATGTATTACTCAGATACATTTGTGACAAGCAAGTACAGTTGTCAAGTTTGCTGTGAAGGTAAACAGTCAAGATTACCATTTTCGATGGGTACGCGAGCCACAGAAATGTTGCAGGTTGTGCATTCAGACATCTGCGGACCGATGGAGTGCAAATCAATAGGTGGTGCAAGATATTTTCTGCTGTTTGTGGATGATTACACCAGAATGACCTTTATATATTTTTTAAAGAACAAAACTGAAACACTGACTTGTTTCAAAGAGTTTAAGTCAATGGTGGAGAATTATCAAAACACAAGAATCAAAATATTGCGATTTTATATTCATATTGGTGTGAATATTGTAGTAATGTTTTTCAAGACTTTCTGAAGCGTGAAGGCATTATTCACCAGAAAACAAACCCATACACACCGGAACAGAACGGACTCAGTGAAAGAAGTAACCGAACCATAGTGGAGAGAGCAAGATGCTTGCTTTTCGAAGCAGAATTGGACAAGAAGTTCTGGGCAGAAGCTGCAAATACTGCAGTTTATCTGAAGAACAGGTCCATAGCTTCAGGTATTGAAAAGACTCCATATGAGATGTGGTTTGATAAGAAACCAGATTTAGAACACTTGCGTGTATTTGGGAGTCCAGTGATGGTACATGTACCGAAGGCTAAAAGAACAAAGTGGGATAGAAAATCCAAGAAACACATACTTGTTGGTTTTTGTGACAACATTAAGGGGTACAGAATTTATGACCCAGTAAAAAACCAAGTTTCTACAAGTAGAGATGTTATTATCCAGGAAAAACCGAAGCGTCCAGAGACTGTGACTGTTTCTTTAGAGAGCACAGATTCAGTGGGGGAGTTATTAGAGGAATCTGTGGTGAAACTTGAACCCCTGAATAAGTCAAGTTCAAGTGAATCAGATTACTCGGACGTTGAAGATGAAAATATAGAGCTAGAAGATTGCAGAGAAAACCAGACCACTGTGCATACCGGTTCAGTTCAACAGAGTACAGAAGAAACTTCAGATGCATTAAATGAGGGTTCTACTACACCAGTACCAGTAGAAGAACCAAAGAAGCGACAGAGGAGGAAGCCTGAGAGGTATGGTTTAGCCAACATGTGTGCTACAGCTACAGAAGATGGACCGACATATGCAGAAGCCATCAGTGGGCCTGAGAAACAAATGTGGTTGCAGGCGATGGCAGAGGAGCTGCAGTCATTCCAAGAAAATCAAGTGTGGGAAGTTGTCGATACTCCCAGCAACGCGAGTGTAGTGCAGTGTAAGTGGGTGTTTAAAAAAAAGGTTGACTCAGACAATAAAGTGAGATACCGTGCACGGCTTGTGGCCAAAGGGTTTACCCAGAAGGCTGGTATTGATTACCAAGAGACCTTCAGTCCAGTGATTAGACATTCAACATTACGTCTATTGTTTGCTTTAAGTGTTCAGCTAGACATGGACATCACCCATTTAGATGTGACAACAGCTTTCCTTAATGGTCACCTAAAAGAAAGTATATTTATGCATTTGCCAGAAGGTTTTCTAACTAACAATTCAAATAAAGTGTTAAAGTTAAGAAAAGCTGTTTATGGATTGAAACAATCATCACTAGCATGGTATAAAAAGGTTGAGGAGACATTGTGTAATTCTGGATTTAGTAAATGCAAGCTAGAACCCTGTGTATTTGTCAAAAACCATAGTGATGATAAGAAAACCATAGTTGGACTGTATGTTGATGATTTTCTGATATTTTCAAATTGTAAGAAGGAATCTAATAGTTTGATACAAGTTTTAAGTCAGAAATTTAAAATAAAAAATCTAGGTCAAGTTAGACATTACTTGGGCATGAGAGTAAACATTAATAAAAGCACTAATATCATTACATTAGATCAGGAGCAGTATATTAAACAGTTACTGGAGAAGTTTGATATGTCTGAATGTAATCCTGTAGAAACTCCTATAGAATGTAAATTAAATGTTGATAAGTCTAATGTATGTGAACAGAAGTTACCTTATCAAAAGTTAATAGGAAGTTTAATGTATCTAGCTGTCTTATCTCGTCCAGATATTGCCTATCCTGTGAGTTATTTAAGCCAATTTAGCAATTGTTATTCTCATGTACACTTGAATTATGCAAAAAGAATATTGAAATATTTGTCACAAACAAAAGCCTATTGTTTAAAATATTCAAAAGAAAGTGCAGAGCTGGTAGGTTTTGTGGATGCTGATTGGGCAAGTGATGCCACAGACAGACGCTCATATACTGGATTCTGTTTCACAAAATCAGGTGCTGCAGTTTTTTGGGAAAGTAAAAAACAAAGAACGGTGGCTCTTAGTAGCTGTGAGGCTGAATATATGGCTTTGTCGGAGGCGTGTCGTGAAGCTATATATTTACACAGGTTAGAACTTGAAATAATTGGTTCTTGTAATAAAATTGTTATTTACAATGACAGTCAGAGTGCATTAAAGTTGGCAAACAGTTATCAATCACATAAACGGTCCAAACACATTGATGTGAGGTACCATTTCATTAGAGAAGTTTTAAGTGATGAAATCATTGAAGCGAGATATTTGTCAACAGCTAACATGCCCGCTGACTTATTGACTAAAGGTCTGCCAGGTATTAAACACTATAAATTTATGAAGGATCTTGGAATTGTTATGAAATAAATTAATAGCCTAGGCAGAGTTTTCATAATTGTGTCTATGTATGTAACTTTAAAAGTTTTTTTCAAATGAATGTTGTGTAGTCATTTTGTCTCTCTAATATGTGAATATTTGTTATTTTGATAAAGTGGGGGTGTTGAAATGTTATCAAAATGTTGTATTATCTGTGAACCCTCTTTGGTAAAAGTATGTCTGTATTGTCTATAACAGTGATATTAAGAAAAATAAATTTTGTCTATTCCTAACCGCCAACCAACGACTTTTAATAAATAGCATATTAAGTAGTAAAATAACCCTTAGTACCTGTAACGACTGTAAAATATCTACAAATGACAGGCTGGACTTTAAGTGCTTTTCAAGGCACTAAGGAAATTAGGTAAGTAATGGGTGGTCATCCATCCACGGACCAACCTAGGCAAGGCCGGCTTAACCTAAAGATCGACCAGTGTGGATGTTATTATTTGGCCACGAGCTCCCCAGTTACAGCTAGCGCACTTGTAGTTACGTAAAATATGTAACAAGAAAAGAAAATACCAAAGGCTTTTACCCAAAACTGTTGGTGATTGAATCACCAACAGGATCCATCCATCCAACATATGTTGAGTTAACAAAGAGAGCCCCCTAAACCGTATTTCATTCAACATTATACTCGTTTTATAGTCTCACAGTTTCCTACTACAACAGCACTTCCAATAATTGTTCTCTTCAAATAAAAATAAGGGATTACTCTGCGTAAAACGAAACGCAATGTTTAAACGTTATGAGGGAATTCATTCGAATGATTGATCCGCGTTCCGTTTTACATGTTTGTTTTATTTAGTGTTGAAAAGCGTTTTAGTTTGATTAAAGGCTAAAAGGTATGTTTGGCTTCGTTTGGCCTGATTTAGGATTCGGTAGCTTATTTATTTTATTTTAAGCCTACACAGATTATTTCTCAAAAGCGAAATCATAAATACAAGTAGGTATGAAATTCAGGATCTGACTCGTTATAATGCTATCTTTAAAATTATGACTTTTATAAATAAATATATATTTAGTTACAAGATCAAAGTCACTGACAGTGATTGCGATATACTAGCGATGCCTCTTAGTGACTGCCGTTCGGAAAATGAGTAGGTAATCTATCTCGGATAGCTCATAATATTATAGACAACAAAGATGCTCGATAAATTTCGTTTTTTTTAAGAAAAAAAAAACACATTCGTCCTAGAAAAACGTTCCTAGCAACACTTAAACTTACAAAACACTGGCAATATATGTTTTGCTGTTTGAAAACCACGTGGATGCAACGATTTAGAAGCAAAAGCTATCAGATGAAATTATTCTTCCATTGAGCGAACTGATGTGTTATAAAACTTTATTTGGAAGGCCATTTAGAGGTCCAAAACATTGTACAGTCGAAGACTTTAATTGATGAGCCGCGTGCCACTATTCGCATTTTAGTCGTGTAGTGCAAATAGGGGTAGTCGGTTATATTCGTACTCGTGAACGTATAAAACTCAAAATTTGGAAAAAGTGGCTTATCAATTAAAGTCCTCGACTCTAGATTAAAGGTAGCCGATATATTAAAAACAGCAGAACCAAATAGATTATGAAGACCATTCATTCCAATGCGTAGACCTACACTACAGTTTCAGGAATCAGGAAGCCATAAATCTCACTTCTCTTTATTAATATGTTCCCAAGAGCAATATAGTCATGCATTTCATAAGTTTTATGAGAGCCTAGTAACTTGTCAAAGCAGACGGACGATTAGGTTCGATTCACACGCTCTTAGATAAAGTGCACTCAAAAGGATCAATGAAACCATTCAGTTGATAGATCGTTTATGTAACTACTATGTCCATAAATCTAACGGAAATAGATATTTCAGGGATGAATCAATTTAGACTATTTGTTGGATGAATTGACCTATGATTATTGAAAAGTGATCACAACGTGTGGTACCCTAGTTCCAATGCTGATTAAACTGCTCACCCCTCGAGGTACGAAAAAGATACACTTCCTAATATACTCCGATATTAAGATAGGAGCCAAGTCTGAATGATTTGGTTAAACATTCATACTTTTTTTCGTTAAAATTGTGTTTATTTTTTAATTGTTGTTGACATTTTTTATGACTTCTTTTGAATGCTAATAAATCATGACTTATTTACAAACCTTTCAGAAAACATTAACAAACTCACTATCAAATTAAATAATCCCTGACACTACACAACACACGAAATAAACACGAGAACAGCGGATCGAACGCAACGCAGGACGTGCGTCACCGACGGCGGTCGACGCGCTACTGAAGTTCAGTTTCATACCGTATTATCTACTGCATCTCGCTACGATACCTCCTAGCTCGTATGGGCGCCTAGTACCACGCGGGCGTTTTTCATCGAAAAACCCGTTTTTCCGGGAAAACAGGTTTTTGAAAGTAATTTAGATTGTTTTTATTGATTTTTATGGGATGTTTTAGTCGTTTTGGCAATTAATAACTGCTTTTAATTTTATGCATGATATTTTATCGAAATAGCCACGTTTGAGCCACACCATAACGACATTAAGTTGAAAGCATATTGATTTGGGTTTAAAATTAAAACAATCGTTATAGTTATAATGATAATTAATTTCCATTATTCAATTGACCATAAGTCAATATCTTTTTCTCCCTCAGAAACGTACAGATAAAGACAGATCGGTGAATTAGTAAGCTTAAATTACTTGAAACTACGTTTAGATGATTGTCTCTGCTTTATGACAACCTTTGTTACCAAAGAAGACTGACACCGAACTCTCAATCAAAAAACTGATAACCAATACAGAAATAGCAACTTCTAAATCCAATATACCGTCAATATTAAAGTACAGTTCCGAAACCGATTACTTATTTATCTACCACTTATTTATAAGAAACTATCCCGGCCAATTCTGAAACTTTTATCACCGGGTCCTTGTTTCCGGACGTCCATTTCGCTCAAGTTGGAATGTTTTTCTTTTGGTACTAAAATCAAAGTTTGTTAAGTGCTCCACATTTGCTGAGCAGCTGTCCTCGTGGATTGCCAAACTCACAAAACCAGTTGACGTTTCTTTTTGTATTGAATATTTAGTTAGGAAGGACAAGTTTTAGTTTTATTGTGAGATGCTTAAAAACTTCGTAGGCTTTGTATGAATTTTTTGGGTTACAGATGCTATGAATACATTTTGGTTCGATAGATGAGAAATGGAGCAGAAAAATATGTTTTGGTTTTGTTAGTATTGTCACGGTTAAGTGTTTTGTTACGCACTGATGAGCGTTGTATTCTTAATCAGTAAATAGTACAATTGAGTGACGTGATTAGACGTTATGACCACATTCAAGCTAAGGAATGAGTCAATAAATACGTAATTTAGACACCGATTTTCAGCCTCGAAATTACCGAACTTTAAACTTGAGCATCATATTTTATATGTTAATAAAATCATACCTACTAATCTACATAATTTTAACTTTTATGATACGTTACTAAATGATACGGTCCTTTACACACGCAAACGGGATCCTTTACCTTTTATAATAAAGCCTTAATTGAGAGAACTAGATAGGTACCATTTCTACCTTTTTGGTCCTTTGGGTCGGATTGTAAAAGTTAAAATCAAATGCCTTCTTTAGGAAATACCGCGGGGAAGTGAGTAAAGTAGGTAAATAATTAATTTTAGAACAGTATTTTAGGCTCTTATTGATAGATGTTTATATGACGAAGAAGACATGATGTGCGCCTCCAAATAAACTGGGTTAAAGCAGGAGAAAAAATATGGTGAATGATGCGCATCAAGCATTTTGTACATCATACTAGTATTGCTGAAACGACTTTTTTTTTGGGGTGAAAAATCATGTTTTGTGGTAGAACTCAATGTAACGCACTTAAAACATTGTGCTTAAGGATGAATTGAATAGTACGTGGGTCGTGGAGGTGTTAAAGTAACTAAAAGCAGTAAAAAACTTGTCATATCTACTCCTAAAACCTAAACCTACTCTGTTATACCTCACAGACTAAATACTATTGAGACCAGTAAATATCACTAAAAGGAAAAAAAAAACTCAATAAAGCTTGCTAATACATCCAAGCGAAATGAATCCTACGTAAAAGGACCACCAGAAAGAAATCTAAAACCCGAAATCAGAGCTTCAACAACTCACTGTAATAGTCTCAAGAAAAAAATCTAATTGCACAGTTTAAACGGGGATTTCGCCGAGTAATTAGAGCACGGAGGTAGCCCTTGGTATTCGGACAAACAATCTCTCTTATAATTAAAGAGGCCTTTGGGGGGAGATCCTCATTTGCAATCCTTTATACTCCTTTTCTATGTAAAAACGTTCTTTAGATGTGCCCTAAGTTAATTGAATAGGGTTAAATATTGATTTGAATTTCTAATGTTTTAACGCTTCTGGGTGTTGGAGAAAAATATCGGGAAGGTGATCTTTGAGAGTTGGAAGACGCAAGGACAATTAGGTCATTTTAATGTTGTGTGCTGTGTGTTTTGCCATCAGAAATTCTTCAGTGGCAGCTTCGAGACTGGAATTTTGCTCGGTTGATGGCAATAGGTTTGTCCTCCAACACATAAGACTTAAACTTAACCGAATATACTTACCTATGTGAGTGTTCCTAGAAATTAGGTGTCTGCGTCATATTATGTTTAAAGAAAATACAGTTTGTCACCAATTGATGCAGGCGGATATCAAACATCAGTAATTACTACCTAGGTATAAATTAGCTTAACAAGTAGTAAGTACATAATATATGCGAAAGCAGCAAACATAACTACAACAATAATAGTATTCGACGTAACCGACAAACCAAACTAATTTGACGATAGCGCACAAGTCGGTACCTACAACAAAGTTTGTATTAGTATTCCATTTGTGGCCCCGAGAAGTTGGCAGGTAACTGACGTCACAAAGCTGCTAGCCCGTGTATCGCCAGTCTAATTGGCTTTAACAATAACCAGTGAAATGCAGTACATAGTGTTTTTGTTCAACGTGACGTTCTAGTGGTCCTTTGTGGTCAAACTGTGATGTGAGACGAAGATTTGGTCCTAGTATGGTCGTAAGGACCGAATTATTATAATGTGCGCCTATCATTTGTTTGTTAGACGTCAGATTGTTTCAAGCGATTGGTTAGACTATTAAAATTAATATCGAACAATAGAACAAACTGTCAGACTATAAAAGGATAGTGTTGTAAGTAGTGTCAACACTCAATTTTAAACTGCAATCCAAGCGATTGTATTATGAAGCTAGCTTGCTGGTATATCTTTGTAGTACTGTAAGTTGAGATCTGAAGCCTAGCTGAAAGGACAGCGGCTGTAAATGTCGTAGGCTTGAATTAACGATGACAATTAACTATGTATATGTCACCGTAAAATTGTCAAATACGTTATATTGTAATCTCTCTAGCGATATTGTAAACTCTCGAATTATTGTCAAACGAACATACTGCTTACAATAAAACGCATTTTTCGTGAAATGCATGCGATAGTAGTCAGCTCACGCGGTGTGGAGGGAAGGAGGGGTCCCCCTTGCCCAGTGGTTCCACTCTCATGAAAATATACTGTACCATTCCTGAGAAATATGGATTAATATAACCTAACCTTAAAACACTTTATATTCCCATAAAAAGCGTAGTCGACGGAGCCGCGCTTCGCGGGGCCCCTATTTCCGTGTGCAGGGTTTAAAGGAACCTAACTAACCTAACGGGGGGGTGCCCTAAGTCCCGTTTATGGGGGCAAGAGATACTTCCGTATGTTCGATTGACAATAATTCGAGACTTTACAATATCGCTAGAGAGAAACACGTTATATTGTAATATAACGTATTTGACAATTTTACGGTGACATATACATTATATCACATATCATTTACACCCCATCTAAAACGGTGACAGAAAATATCGTGAGAAAGCCGATGTCTCCTAGAACTGAAAAAAAAATGAAGCCATGTGACATCTAGCAATGCGCACTGGACTCACGTGGTACAGCCCACAGAGAGAACCTCTGGTGCCCAACAGTGAAAACATAAGTGGGATGAAATACACTTATTCTGAAATCTTACTTGAGTTTGACTGTAGAAACTGATGAATAAATGAATGAAAAGCCTCTTAGATGTCACACGACAGCTACCAAACTTTAGACCCTAGTGGGTATTGCGATATTACAGTGCATAGACGAGATATAGACTTGTTACTAGGAGTATATTACGGCTAATAGTTTGTCTGCAATACGTCAAGTTATGGCAGTATTCGAGGAATGTTACATGTAACTAATATCCGTCTCTAACAGAGCTAGGTGCTCAATTCTGTTTAAATGAGTCTAAATGCCTGTTGTTATTAAGACTAAGCGATGTCTTAATACATATCTAATGCACTGTCAAAATATCAATTTTAGGCGATAACCTGAGCATTCAAAATCACTGGTATAGTTCTTTTGATTTAGCATTAATTTATTTTTCGCTTCGTGTAGTTTAAAGCAGGCATACGTTTGCGGCGTTACTATTCATCTGTGTATAAAGAAAACTGTAAATTTTTCTCAACAAAAAAACAAAATTAAGACACCGAAAATTCCCTCAAGTAAACACAAAATTGTCAGTCACTCCCAAAATCAAATAAAAATGTTTAAGCAAGTAAATCCCCGTCTAAACTCCCCTAAAAATAATATAAATATCAATGGTGCATCAAAGCGAGTTGAATTTGTTTACTCCATTATATTTACCTGACCACTGACCCGTTTAATTCTGACCCTCGGGGGCGAAACGTGACCTCCCCCGCAATGCAACAGCACGTCATTCCAAACACTCTTGAAACTGATTTTTATAACCATCATATTTATTTTCACCCCTAGAACAACCCCTACAACCTTCCCACTTCATGATAAAGTTCAAATTACCTTGGAGTGATTGTAACTAACAGCAGAGAAAACATGGTATTTAATATGAGGGGTGAACATACTTTGACTAGGATGCTCCCTTCGCCAGTAATTTGATACAGTTTAACTCGTGGGAATGCAAGATTTATGTACGGTTAAAGTAATGAATAAAGACGAACAGATTAAAGTTGAACGCTTTATGCGCGACAGGCGGTTTTAATCGCACGAATATCATGTCGAAAGTTGTTTTTAATAAATAAATTATCTTGGAATCACGATATTGTTGTTGAATTGAACTTAAAAAGGTTAAGTTTTTACTTAACCTTTTCGTTACCGCTATTTTGTGGTTTAGGCAGAAATAATCTTTCGTCCAAAAATCACACCAGAATTATTGAAATTATTAGAAGTCGACTATGTAAAAAGGAGAATGATCAAAATTGGTACCAAAAAGTCTCATGCAGGAAAATTAAATTTCATAGTAATTATTTTCATAGTTTTTTACGACATTAAGCAATTTATTTAAACAAATTATAGAAGTATGAATATTGTTTTTATCCCTCTACATGACGTTCACACAACCTGGCATAGAGATGTAGAATCCATTAAGAACTATCCTGATAAATGGACTAACCAGTCATTTAACCCGTTTCTTGTTTATAATAAATACCTGTATCGTTTGCTTCAAAAACATTTAACGAATTATTTGTGTTACATTTGCCTTATTTTTGTTGAATAACAGTAATAATTAAGTGAAAGCAGTAATATCGATTTAAATGACACAAAATCGATATTCTTACAAAATATTTTGATTTATCGATCCCATCCCTAGTAAGCACATTTCTGACATTTGATCAGATATTTACGTGCGACTGTGTTTTTAAGAGTTGAGATTAATTAATTATTGTATTGTGTGTTGAGAAGTAGATCTTGTTTGTATTTTTTGAACTTATTTCTGTCTATTGTGCAAATATGTCATGTCGACAGGTCGATCGAGTTACGTCGTCAGTCACCCGGTAAAACTAATGTAAGTATCAATTGTCCATTTTTTAGTTGCCTGGTTTTGAGGTTATTTTAACATAGTAATGCCCGAAACTCGGGTTTTGTTTACAAAAATACTTTTGAGGAGTAATCAAGTAGAGACTATTAAAACAAAGTTTGGTTCATTACAATGTTCATGAATGTATGAAATCCCGTACCTGCAGCATGGTACGGGATTTCATACATCCATGAGCATTGTCCTTTATCTTCTTTTATTTTAAATGGCCACTCGCAGTTTAACACTATAAGGTTACAATACTGCTCAACCGGACTATCCCAAATGAAGTTAAGGCACAAAGCCCAGGGCATCAAACAAAAATATATTTAACACTTACCTTTAATGCCTCTTTGCTGTGAAATCCTTATTACTTAATAGCAATATCTTGATAATCTCACTTATCACTCTAGTACTTATTTAAGTTAAGTCGTTTATTATTTAAGTTAACAAACAGTCAGCTTGTGGCATAGTGTAACGACCTCACCATTTGCTGCCTTATGAACTTGAAAAATGACTCGTTCATACCTAAAACAAGAAAATACATTATTAGAAAACATTGCAAGTCTTTGGTTCCTGCAAAAACATTTATTTAGCAAGATCTTGATATTGAAACTGAACCCAGAATACAAAATTAATAATTAATTTAATTTTTTATGGTTGATTCCTTAGTAGATTTTAATCGAAATACTGTACAATAATGTCAATTTATTAGAAACCAGGGCCGTCGTTGGGTCGTTGGGTCGATGATCCACCAGGAACGCACAGAACCGTGAAGTGTAGCAGAAAAGACCTAGGCAGTGTGTCATTCCGAGTTGGTATGATGATGAACAATGACAATTTATATACGCTGTAGTGCTTCAATGTTTTAATTTGAACAAAGACTTAGGTCCATGTTCACCAAAAAGATGACGCTCTGATTATCTAAAAATAGCTGTTTAAAACACATTTTTGTATGGGAACATGTCACAGTGACAGCTGTTTTTAGATAATCAGACTGTTATCTTTTCGATGAACATGGACCTTAGAGATTTCGCGCATTTCGCAGCCTCGACCACGAGTTTCTTCATGACCGGCCGCTATTTTGAACAAAACGAATCGGACACCAGGTGATGGTGCGACCAAACTTTCTTCTTGGACGAAGCTTCAGCAACCAAAAGTCAAGGTCGAGTCGTGCCCGTGGTCCTTTTTGCTGTGTAATGCGAACCCTCCATCCTCCATTGCGGTGGGGTTCAAAAATGCCTCATATCACTATTCTCATAGCGACCGAGGGTGGAGCTTGAGACAACCGAAGCGGATATAATGTAAAATTACCTCTCATATGGGTAACGTCAAATGTTTGCAAGTTTTGGCACACAGTTTGATTCACAATGGAAGAATTTGCGCTTTATGTGAGCCAATAAAATCCATCATAGCTTTTACGATTCTAAAAAGGCATATGTAGCGTAAGATAGTGAGAACCTTCCTGTGTTTTTGTATGTATTTCTTTCAGTAATTTCCGCAAATAGCTACGTAGTGTAGGCAGTTTGAGGTTGATGTAGAAATTGTGTTTGTGTTGCAAGTGTTTACTAAGATAGTCTTTTACTTCAGCACTATCAGGTGAGGCTGAGTCGTTGGTCTAGTGGTCGCAAGCGCGGTTGCTGAGTGTGAGGTCCTAGGTTCAATTCTCAGGTCGCACAAAGTGTTATTGGGGTCCATCGTCAGGAATTTCTCAGTAGCTGCCATTAAAATTTGCGCCCAGTTGATGGCAAAGGCGCGAGCCTTTTACATGTGACATAAGCATCAACTGGTGAAATATGGGATACTTTTTAAGTACATCTCTACCTAACCTTTGGGGATTACAAAGCGTGATGATATTGTAGTTATGTATCAGATGAGAAAAAAAATCGCGTATTTATGTATGTTTTAGCTTAAAATTATATTTTAGGGAATCCATCTTCTTTGGCGGAATGAGGAGTAATAAGATTCCGTTCTTATCGCTTTCAACGATTTGACAGTTATTACTTAGATATTATATAACATGACATGAAATTCCTTTTGAAATAGTCAAATACCTCTCAAACTCTGTGAGATTTTATAAATATTTTATGATTGACGTCCATTTCAATATTTATTTGATACGTAGATAAATAATAATTATTTAACATGGCAATTGTAAATGTTCCCTTTGAAACATCATCCGTTTGATTATTAATTAAAAGTGGAATGTTGATTAATAAAACATCAAGGTTTTTGATTGATTAACGTAAATTAAAAATAAATGGAGCATGTAACGGTATTCGTGATTTAATGCACTGATTAAAATATGTTGTTTTAGTATTAATTAATGGAGTATTTATTTCCAGTCAACATTTATTTACATTATAGCTGAAACATACACTGATTGGGTGAAATTTCATGACCATATTTTTTTACAAACGTCTAAAATCGATATAAAATTAATCTAGATTAGGAATTGGCTGTGCGTAGACTACGTCAAACAATTTGGTTTATGGTTGATAGTTTCGTATATCATCATTGTTTTCATTGAGTGATAAAATCAGAACTTAGGCTGAGATCGATAAACATTCGTAAGCACAGATTTTGGCTTAGCATTCTTCCTGTCACTAATATCGCTCAACTAACAAGAAAGAGGCATGTCAAGTAAAGTTTATAGATCTCGTCCTTAGACAGTTCATTTGAGTTTGCGCGTTGATTTCTAATTTTTAACCGACTTCTAAAAAGAGGAGGTTATCAATTCGTCTGTATGTTTTTTTTTTTTTTTTTTTTTTTTTTTTTTTGTGTTTGTTACCTCATAACTTTCGACTGAGTGAACCGATTTTGATGATTCTTTTTTTATTTGAAAGCTGGTGCTTCCCATGTGGTCCCATTTTATTTTGCTGAAGATCTGATGCTGGTCTTCGGAGATATACAATGGAACTCTTCAAAAATGTACGGCAAATCTGCAGTGCTTGCTGTTAACGCTTGTAGGTTTATTGTTTATACAACATCATGACGTAATATCACGCCTGTATGCTCTGAGGGGGTACGCAGATGTGTACAATACACCCAGATTTCGACAGTGGTTGTTACCACAGTACTTTCGACTGGGTGAACGGATTTTGATGATTCTTTTTTAATTTGAAAGCTGGTGCTTTCCGTGTGGTTCCATGTCAATTTGGTTAAAATCTTACGCTGATCTTCTGAGATATAAATGGAACTCTTCAAAAAACACGGCAAATCTGCAGTAACTGCTGCAATCGCTTGAATGTTTATTGTTTATACAAAATCATGACGTAACATCACGCCTGTATGCTCTGAGGGGGTACGCAGAAGTGTACAATATTCCCAGATTTCGACAGTTAGGTGTATTAAGTTTCATTTATTGGGGATAAGCCTATTACCTTGACATGTATTGTTATTTTATTGGCAAGGGTACCTACTTCAAGGGTAGTTTGATGAGAATTTGGTTAGGTTCTGGTTATGGGATCCATGACAAAGGAACGGAACTCTTCAATTCTTAGAAGCAAATTAACGATACTCGGCCAAATCTTTTAAAGGCTATCCGGATATTTGAGTCACGTACCATAACGTCGTTATTAACCGACTTCAAAAAGGAGGAGGTTCTCAATTCAATGTTCCCCGATTACTCGAAGATGACTGGACCGAATTTGTTTTTTAATTGTTTGAAAGGGTATACTTCCCAGAAGGTCCCATAATCATCAAGTCAGGATCCTGATAGTGGGATCCTGGAGAAATAGAGGGAACTCTTCAAATTTTATAGGCACACCAGAAGCGATTTGGGTAGTTTTAGAAAGAGTACTTTCTCGGAGTGATCCCATTTAAATTTGGTAAAGATTAGATGAAGAACTTCGGAGAAAGGCAACGGAACTCCTCATTAAATGTAGCAAATTTGTGTCTCTTACTGGGATTGCTGAAATTTCATGTCTGTCTATTGTTTACACCAGTTCATAACAAAAAATCACGCTGGTATGCTGTGAAAACCCTATACACATGTGAACCACTAAAAAGTGAAAAATAAAAACTTTTTTGCAAAAAATAAAACCGACTTCACACAAAAAAGTGAAAAATAACTTTAGCTTCAGAAGTCGGTGACAAAAAAACTAAATCAATCAAATAAAGGTCACCGACTTCTGAAGCTAAAGTTATTTTTCACTTTTTTGTGTGAAGTCGGTTTTATTTTTTGCAAAAAAGTTTTTTATCAACACTACACATCGCGAAAAATTACACAAAAAAACGTCAATCTGAACTGAAATCTAAAATAAGCTCACTCTATTCAAGGGCGGGCATTTTGAAATTAGAACGCTAGGCTATTTGTACTTGAGGCGAGGACAAAAGCCGGCCGAGGCGCGTGCGTGCCTTGCTGAGGCGCCTCGGGCGACTATTCAACCATGCGCGGATAAATGCTATGCAAACTGCTGGATGAATACGACCGCGAGGCGCGAGGAAGGGTTATTTTTTTAAAGTTGATATTTCGAAGGAAAAAGTCCAATTCGGGTCAGGTTAGTTGGTTTCTCCGGAGGCGTTGGAAACTAATGGTTTTGATGTCAACTGTTAATCACAGGTTTCATAAAGTAGGTACTCTATGAGACGGTCAAAAACGGAATTATTTTAATTGCCATGTGTTTGTCTTGTTGTCAACTACTATTATAGTAATAAATCTATATTTCATCAGTTATTTCATATATACGAGTAAGTCCGGGTGCCAAAGAGATGTATGCATACGAGTATGCCACAGTGCTTGACTCATTCATGTTATCAATTACTATGGTATGTTTAGATAAGACGGTTGGAGACATTAAGGTGGACATAAAGCGGGTGATTGTGATTCACTATTGCTTGATTTTACAATACTTTTCTTTTTCATACGAAAGATGTCCTCTACTGGACATAGATCTTCCCCAAGTATCGCCACATTGACCGGTACAGCGGAACCCTGCAACCTTCACCAGGTAAAAAAAAAATTATTTTCAAGCAAATAATCAGAGCCGGTGGCGATTTTAATGAAGCTAGCAGAGGACGTTCATCAGCCGAAATGATGATGATGAAGAACACCTAGGTATAAAGAATTTTTACATGCTTCGTTTAGGTCATGGGGTCCGAGTACGCGTCACCCTTTTAAGGAAATATATCGCCGACTGGTTGACACTTCGCGTGACCTTGCCAAACCTTGCCGTGCTTTGGCCAAAGAATTAGCATTGCCATTAAACGTAGCAATACTGCCAGTCTTCTGGGCACTTCTTCCATTTTTAAACCTCACACCTCACACCATGCATCAATTGACAAGACTCCAACTAATAACTCAACATAAAAAAGATTAACTTTAACAAACTGTATAACACTACTAACTACGATAATAATTACTCAAGTCAAGGCAGAAGATTAACGCAAAGGTAACGCAAAGATATCCTTTCTCCCGCAGTTCAGATCCAATTGACCTCCACAAACCTTATTGCGTTAACTTTAACTGGGAGCGAATTATAGTTTCCTCTTACATTTTGTTCGTTTTTCTGTACAGCTCCTATTTCTGCTGATTGTTTTGAGCAATTGTTTGTTTGAAGCTGGTTTGGATGAAAAGTTAATATTTGGTAGGTACATATATGAAAAAAAAATATATGCGAAAGTGACTGTATGTTAAGGGGACTGTTACAAAAAAACGTGAAATCGCAAATTTTCCTCGTTGAAATTGTGTGCTTGTGCTTCGTTGCTTGAAATAGTAATTATTTGTTAAAAATAGATCGACAATAATCACAAGAGGGGAATTTTAGATAACATTTTATTTATTTACATATCATCATTCCCCTGAGGCATGTTTTGGCAAAAATTCACAGAATTCAGAATTTACTAAGTGAGCCCTCTCTGATCAGTTACTTAGGCCCAGATTCACAGTCCTGACTTTACTTTACAGCAAAGGAGTCTTCACAAAGTAAGCTTTGTATTACCGAAGTATACTTTCTATTTATTCAATTTCAGAGACAGTTGCTTGACTTTCCTTAGAAAAGTACGGCTCCAAAGTAAAGTATAGGGAAAGATGTGTGGCTGTTACGTTTCACATACAAATGTTTTGGAGAACTTATTTTTAAATCAAGTTTTATTTCCTTAAAAAAATAGTTATTAACATATTATTCAAGACGAGTGTTTATATCGTGCTCTTACTTAGATTTATAATATTAATGTTATCATTTTACATGAAAAGTAAAGATTTTTGGAAAAAAAATATGTACTAAGTACGTGGAACGAAACGAAACATCGTTGACGTGTGGTTGACGTTCTGTTTGCTACTTGTACGTAAAAAATGTTTTTCATCTATATTATTTATTAACTTGATTCTATCTATGCATTACACGTTGACGTGCCAACTTTCGTGGCGAAGGAGCTACATAAGCAGCTGAAAGGGGGAAAGCAGAACCGTCGTCGTTGTGAAACCCTTCCGAGGAATCCGGTACAGTGCTGTCCAGCAAAGCAGGAGTGTGATGAGGACGGCTTCACCTTACTTCAGAAGAAGAAGAAGAAGCCTACTTGTCGCAATCAATGCGGTACTGGACTGTCAGGACCAAATATGCTGCTGCGTGCAGCGACACCAACGACGTTGCTGTATGTGTCTCGACTGCATCACTCCACGAAGGTTGAGGAGATCGTTGAGTACATGAAGGTCAAGACCAGCTGGAACTTGAGGGTCGAGAGGTTGGAGCCGCGTCACAACACCAACTTCAAATCGTTTGTGGTGCGAGTTCCGACACAATATCTCGACATGTTTCTCAAGGAAGTTTTTGGCCGAAGGGTGTAATCTACCGTCGTTTTCGCGGCAGGCTACGTGACACCGCACAGCGTATCACGACGCCGCCACTTCGTGTGTGATGATAGTTCATAGCTTATAAGTTAGATTTTTTATGCGTTAGTATATTTTTATGTTGTTATTTTGTGTATTTTATCTATGGGCCTAAAAATGCCTGATAATAAAATTATTGATTGATTGATTACTTTTGGACTCCCGATACTGCCTCACCAGTTAACTTGTAGTTTTTGACCTGCTGCTCGATATGGATAACGTCGGTAAAATTTACCAACTTTTAAATTAAATTGAAAATATCAGAAACCAGTAGACACAGCAAAATTGAAAGAAAACGAACGACGCGACGCAACCACCAACAATTGTGTTGGTGGTTGCGTCGCGTCGTTCGCAAACAATAAAAAATCACTTCGACATGATTTTTCGAATTATAACCCAACCAAAATTAAATGTGTTTCTTTTCTAGGAAACTAGTTTGACATGAAGGGCTACATTATTTAAACGCATAGTAATGCAAAGTTTACTTTGAGGCCAAAGTCATGATTATCGACTACTTAGCCTTTACTAAGCAAAGTACAATTTTTGGAAAGTAAAGTAGAGCTTGACAGGACTTAGAAATATTTTTTTGGGTGAAAGTAGACTTTTACATCAAAGTAAAGTCAAAGTGCGGTCTGTGAATCTCAGCCTTAGTAACGTGAGCGCTTGAGTTAAAGCAAGTACCTACAATTTATTTATAGACATCGAAAGCTTCTTTGATACCTAATCATAATAATGATTTAAGTATTTCATTTGTCCGCAGGTAGGTAAGTATAAAATTATTGTAACAACCATCTCTCCAGAATGCTAAACTTACTTATTATAGATACTTACATTGTGTAAGTACTTAGGTGTACAAAGCTTTCACGCTATGTAAACGACCCGTAAGCAACACAACAGACATATTTCCCCCATTATTCACTAACGACAGATCTTATTTGGACTTGTATATTTTCTCTCAGTCCAAGAGAAACATGACGCGTCGATCATTTAGCGCGAGCTTAAATAGCTCAAAGGAACAACGCACATTGCCTCTTTAATTTACTAGCAAACACTGCAATTGACTTCCAACCTTAAAGCTTACAGTTCAGCGTAGAAAATGTAAGTGTCCGTGTACATAAAGTGTTGAAAGGACCATTATTCCAAGCTTGATGCTGAGTCGTGATTGATCTGTCGTCGCAAATGGATGGGCTTGAGTCTTTGCGAGTGCGGTCGCGAGTACGAATGCATACAGCGACACAAACAAGTGTCGAAGCGTGTAGCGGAGCCTTATTTTTATTACCTTTTTTATGATTGAGCGGGAAGATTGATGCTGGCTTGATCAGTCGGTTAGATGAAGTTGCTCAGTTAGTGGTGACATTAATGTTTATAGTGTGGGTGATTAAATGCGGAACTTTTAAAGAACTCTGTTGAGTAACAGTTCAGTTTGGTCAGGAATTGGAGTTCTTTTTTTAGTTAGTGATTCGAATAGCTCATGCCCTTAGAGTAGGGAGAAAAACAATAGAAACTATAATGGGTGGACTGTTTGAAAGATAATTTGGCTAAAAAGAGACTTTGGGTCTTTCTGGGCATATCATGTCTCTCCGTCTTCCATACTTCTCTAAATATGGAAGAAGAAGACGTGCTGTGCCGACCTTAAATTGAATAGAGTTTAAATTGTTATTAAAATCAATAGGAAGTCACACAATAAGAGAAACGCAAAACCAAAGCACCTCTTTTTACGCATCATTTCCTGATATAAACACGTTTTATTCGCTTTCTGTTTGCAGGCTTTTTCACGCGAAGTTCCTACAGACTGCGGTCAGGGCTCCGACTACCATATTAATTAACGTACAGCCTCTGGCAGACATTTTTATGAAAGCATACCAATACAGCATAGTGCGGTTTTTACACTTTCTATACAGACATGGTGAATACTCTCTTGTCGGGTGGCTTATGGACCTGTCTTGCTGGTAATTTGTAAAAGCCCTCTCCACATCTTTTATTAATTTCACAAAAGATAAAAGTAACGACCACCTCTCCAAAATAGAAGCCAGATATTTTATTTCGAAAGAACATAACACCGCAAGTTAAAAGGATAAATCGGTAAACGGTTTTTATCTACAAACTCCTTTTATGCTCCAAGCGCTGTCATTAAAATAATACGCACCCACATTAAGCGTTGCAGCGATTTCCCTAAAAGTCGCTGCGATTAATCGCTCGTGCAAAAACTTTCGAACACGGCGATCATGAATCATTGTCGCGAATTTATGTCCACGGGTGCTTCGTCCGGGGTTCTTGTTTTTGCCCCGGGCGAACCGATAATCCGCGGGTCTGTTACAAATGCTCCCGGATTTGCGACACACAGGGGGATGACGCGATAACGTGCTATAGATTTATAGTCGTATAGTGTGCGCGTGCCTTATTATGCTGAAGGACAAGACAAAGGAATTAGATGTCAAAGAATCTTTGTGATGTTTTTGTTAGGCACTCTCAGTGGCAAAAAATAACTAAAAGAGCTCTCTGACAAAGTTTGATTCAATGTGTACTGAGACGAGGATGTTGTATTATTAGTATTTTTCATCTTCTATTACTTTTAAGGCTGTGCTGTTTCATACTATAATACACTTTCTCTCAGATATTTTAGACAATATTTTGCTAATAAATATTCCAAACTGGCAATAATGTCCCTTACAAATCAAAATACCTTAATTCAATCCCCACCTTTATTTACGAGCATCTTAACATCTTTCGCCCTTACAAAAATAGCAAAGAAACACCAACAGCACAAACTCTAAGTGCTCCTAAATCGCGAGATTATAAATTTACCGTCAATTAAGTCGGTATAAACGCAATGAGTACAAAAAGCAATCGTGTTAATCGAACATAGGACCGTTTGTTAGGAGCCCGCGACCGGCAAATGGACAAATCAGATTATTTCACCCACTATGAGTCTGTAGATAACAGCGTGTTGTGGCGCAAGTAAAAGGAAATTAGAGAAAAAAATGCTGAATTAAAGCCCGGTCTGGAATCCACCAAAACGTAGAGGAGTTTTACAAGTTTCAACCAGAAAAGGTGACAGTCGCGATTTAGATTTAAACCAATGTGATTGGTCGGACTCCACACGTCTAATCTACGCTTCGCGCGTCTCCGCTTTGGTGTAGTTGGGCCTTGAAAGCGAATACAATTGAAGGAACAGTCAACACACCGTTCATTGACAGATCCTTTAGTAAAGAATGTGTTAGACTGTGAGTCGCATCCATAATTTACATGCGTACCACTGAAGAATAATGAGACATTGATGTCCACCAAGTAATAGTGTTTCAAGACTTTTGTTGCCAAATCACGATAATATGCGATTTCCATTAAAACCGTAAAAATAACAATATTTTCATGAACAAGACGGCAGCCAAAGTACACATATTGCTGAAGAGACCTGTCTAAGTTCAAAGGCCATAGTAGTAGTTGTTTATGTTCGAAAAACAACATCTCAAAACATTCAAAGAAAATCCTTATAGCTCGCAAATTCTTCAAGGTCAATGTTCACAAAACACGTGGTTCCAATTCCCCGCTTCAACCCTAAACTTACCCCACAAATCTCAACGAGGCTATAAATTAAGAGATTCCTGCTAAGTCCCCATCAGTTTGCGCGCCCCGTGGCGTTACTCACTGACCTCCGGCCGAAGACATCGAACCACTTGAGTGGAAATTATCTTACGTAGATTATCCTTATGGTGACATTTCTCCTCCATTTCCGATGCCTAACTGGATTGCAATTTTTCTTCTGTAATGTGAGATTTTGGGAGAAGACAGTTGTTTTGTTGTTAAGTGTTTTCCATGTGATATATAATTTAGATGATTAAACATGTTACGTGTGACTAAGTTTTGTTTAGTAGAAATAAACATGGTGTATATTTTCATAGAAAGAATGAAGTTTTGTAATTTTAAACAGCTGCTTCAACAAAGCTAGAATCATATTGTATTTCCTGTATCACTCATTATTTATTTAACACATAAACTACAATCACATTGTTCCAGTTTTACAGCACAATTTAGATTGCCAGCGGCACGCTAAACTCTCAACAGTGGTTTTGTTGAAGATTTAACCTTTTCTCCAAATAACTTCCTCTTTTGGGACATATCCTCAAAGATCATGAAGCAACGGCCAACATTCAGCGATACTAAGAAAGCATAAAACATTAAGATAATAAGCACGTTTCATCCAGCTCAATCAATGCCTACCAATTCACATTTTAAAAGACCTGCCCGGTCTACAAATCAACACTGTGCCTTGATAAAGCACGATCAATTTTACGGTCAGTCCTGTCGGCGAGTACTAGGGAGGCATAAAACGTATAGCATCACAATGGGATGTCTTCATTGTCTGAAGGTACTGGCGGCTCGACGCGTTGCCAGCAGACCGTGCTGGTGTAAGTTAGAGGAGGTAACGAAAGTTCCTCACGATATCTAAAGCCTTGGTAGGGGTTCCCTTAAAATATACTTATGCAAATATACTTGTACCTTACCTACCTACCTACCTTGTACCTTTAGGTAAAACCTACTTTAAAGTTTTAATGATGAGAATAGTAAATCAAAATTGCGTTAGTAATCAGAAGCTTTACAACAAGGAAGTAAACTGGTTTTGGCATAACTCATTAACATATTTGTTATCTTCCCTGAAGTTTTTTTTTACTATTGCCTTACTATACAGAGAGTAACAAAAACGCCTTCTAAAATCCTTTAATAGATTAATAATATCTTTAAGTACTATAGTTTTGTACAACTCTTGCACCTTAGACCACACTCCAGTGCGTTGTCGGGGTCTAAATTGCAAATTTAATACAGCTATTTGCATCTGAAAAGACCTATGCAAAGTAGTTTTTGTGTACAGTGATTTGTACCGTTTATCTCAAACTCTTTATCTAAATTAGATGTGTGCTGCGAACGCTATTCGCTGTTCTTTTGTCTATAAAATAGCAAGCGCCCGATTTTACGAGTTCCCAACAATTTGAAATTAGCTGTGCCGTTCAGTTTCGTATGGTATTCTAGAACGTTCACTTGTTTTCGAATTTGCATTTAAATTGTGTTTTGTTTTTAATGGTTTTATGATATTTATTTGTCTTGCTGGGACTGAAAAGAATATGATAAAGATCTCATAATTTACAATGTAGTGTGTTTTTTTCCAGCAAAGTTGCTATTCGTGAACAGGCCAACGTCTGCGTTTTGGAAATGAGTAACAAAGTAGGGGGCTGGGGGAGTCTATTCTACCATAAGAAACTTCACACCAGCGCGCGCTCCAAGCCAGGCCAGTGTTTTGTTATAAGAACTTATAGAATACACTAATGACGAATAGATAGCTTTATGTTTTGTTGGCTACTCGTCATAAAGAGTCAAATTACCAATTAAATTAAGTATTTTTGGTGGACTAACTAACCTCGACGTTAGTTGTTAGAAATTCCTGCATTTGTGATAAGCACTGCACAGCACAGCCGGGGGGGGGGGGGGGAATGCACATTCTGGGATTCCCACAAATAAAAAACAGGAAACTTTAAAAGAAAAATGCATATTACAATGTTTACGTAAGCATAGAAAGGGGGGTAAGAGCTTTGCTTACTTTTGGTGACATGGGGGAGGGAGGGGGTAAATAATTGTAATAAATCCGCTTTCGTAATACTTGAACGGCTACCTAGTGATGTCTAACTCTTCCATTTTTAAATAAATACAAAAGACCCGGTCGGTTGTGTGGCCATTAAAATATCGACCCTAAAATAAGTCAGGAGTGACACACCATAATTACAATAGGGATATAATAAAACTCATCCACATGGGACCGGATGTCCTTGCATTAAAATAATAAACTCTTTACAACTGATTAAACAACTTAATGAGCTCATTTAATGTGGACGGAAGCTTCACTGATACGTGGCATGCTTTTTATTTTAGTTAGGGGGATATACGGTTGATAATATTATTGACTTGATGTGTAGGTACGTAACTTGGGAGGTCGTGGCAAAATAATAACAGCCGCTCGGGTCGATCCTTAGGTTAAGCCCTGCTTGCCCCTAGGTTGGTCTGTGGATGGGATCCTTACATATCAAGTTTTCTCCGTGCCTCCGAAAGGACGTTAAGAGTTCTATTACATTTTTTTTTTCAAATTTTTGATTTTTACGTCCTGGATCAAATTATAACGACGTAGTTTTTTTTTTGTTTGGAAAATGGGCCTGCTCTTGAACTAGATCACGCCTGATGGAAAGCCATGGATGAGATCTATGCGCAGAGATCGGCCTAATTATTACCTACACTCAGATCTTTCTAGCCTCTCGAACTGTAAGAAATAAAACTAAAACGAACTTTACAACCCATATGAGAATGGAACACGTCATCTTTCGGCGCGCTGATCCGAAACGGTTCCACGCGACGCTTCGACGCCCCTCGGCGCTACTTCACTTGAACTTTACTGCACGAGTGTTCTATACTTAGGTACAATTATATTGACATTAGACTTCATGGGAGATGGGTTTCAAATGTGAACCATGGGTATATAAGGGTGACTAATGTCTCCATATAGTAGGTCTTTTTCTTTTCGTATCGACGGGACATCTAAAAACTCATGTGACTAAAAAACTGTAGGACATGAATGATCATGGACGGAGAGGGAGAGGAAGGTCAAAGAAAAGATGGATGGATTGTGTGAAAAATAATATGAAAGAGAAACAGGAGTAAATGATGCTGTGACGTCTGACACGTTTATTGTGGCGTTCAGTATACAGGCGAAAAGACCCTTGGAATACATGAGCGAATAGTCGAGATCATAGTTTGATCATATGTATTACAGTTACACGGAGTGTGATGACGTAGTAGGAATGAACGACTGAATACCTGCGCCTGTAATTTGAAAGGAAGCAATCCGATTACTTGTCATTCGTCACTTAATTGATGTCTAGAATTATTCAACAAACTAGATTGACACTTTGGTAAAGGTTCTTGAGCAGAAGCCGAGTTTTGAGCTTATGTTTACGATACATTATCAATAAACTTTATGTGTCAAACGGAAGAGAAATAAGACCTGTGCGGCATTCCTTTATTACTCTTATATCTGACTTATATCATAGAGGACTGAAGAGCTCGTGGCTAAGTAATATATAACAGCCGCTCGGGCCAATCTTCAGGTTAAGTTGTCCTTGCCTAGGTTGGTCTGTGGATGGGTGACCACTCTTACATACCGAGTTTCCTCCGTGTCTTGCTGTTGGTCCCGGCTGTCACGTTTTCATCTTTGGCAGTCGTTATAGGTAGTCAGTGGCCCAAAAAGTCTGGCAACCAGTCTATCCAAGTGGTATTGTATTACCTAGTGTTAACTGGGTTGTAGAGGTCAGATAGGCAGTCGCTACATCTAAAATGTGTAATTCAGCTGTGTCCCGTTAGACTGAAAGCCAACCCCAACATATGATATAAGTAAAGAAAGAAAGAAAAATATTTATTTGACGTCAGTTACTAGCACACACACAATAATATAAAAAAGATACAAAACAATGAGTAAAACATAGGTCATTATCTGCCTTGCCTTTACCCAACGGTAAAGGCAAATATTTTTCTTTCTTTCTTTCTTTCTTTCTTTACTTATATCATAGGGATGTGAAGAAAATTTGAAATAATTCATACTCATTTTCACTCTCTCTATTCCCGTCCTAAACTGACACATATCCATTAATATCTCATGTTTATATAAAAAAGGAAACGTAGTATGTTTGTTTAGACTGTCATAGTAGGTGCCTTTGAGAGATGAAAGCTGTTAGCTAGTAGCTTTGAAGGTAACAAGATCACGCGGCCATTGGGAAATATCTTTATAGTTCTACAAGCTACTTTGTGTATGTACTTAGTGGTAGTTTTTGTTAGTGGCCATTTTGTTGATTGGTAGCGTGATAATGTTGGGATTATCTACGAATTTTGTTATTATAAACATGGTTGACTCCTGTACGGAAGCCACTCTCAATAGTAGTCTGATTGTACAATTGTTTTTTGTGCTGACCAAAGCTGTTTCTGGTGTTACGATCTGATTCGTTTGAGGGGTGAACATGGCCAGATATAGCTCAGAACAAAGAGGTTTGGAAGGAGAAAGGGCAGACCTACGCCCAGGAGTGGGACTCAAATAGGCTTCCGTAAAAAAAAACCTTTTCAAAATCTTGATTTAAGAAAAACTAGTCTATGTAGTGCGTAGAAAAATCAAGAAGATGCAGTAGGTTGACAACTAACGGTTTTTGTTTGTCAGCATGATGAATGCCTATGATTCAGTGATCGGTTAATTTCGAAATGTTTTCGAGACAACCTGCGTTTCGAACAAAGCTGTTAGAATGTTGATAAATGTTGCTACAAAAATGCATGAAAGTTTTAAAAATAAGATCGTTCTCACAATAATATGATAGTAATTGTATTAAAGTATTCAGTATTCAAAACAGCCTATCACTGTCACGTTACGTATTCAATCAACAGCTCTACATTATCCTGAATTATAGTAACTTTCAATAGCTACCTACCTACAATACAACTGCGTACATTATATTAAAGTAATTTCCACCCATTATAGCTCCAATTTATTATTCATCTCGTCTCCACGACGCGCGACGTGCTCGACGTTATGACGTTTCGTTACTGCTACAGCGAATTAAATATTAAATTCTAGTTTGACAGACGAGTATTTATAGCCTCGATACGGTACGTGGGTTATAGTGGTGATAATCAAATATTCAACTTGGAAAAAGAAGCTTTTTGAGTTTAAAAATGGATGCTCATTGTGTGCTAAAACTCAAATATCAACATTGAATTATTTTACCTACATCGTACTAGGAAACTCACTTTGTAAAAACTTGTTGTTTCATTGGTAATTCTGTGAATTTTTCCAGAAAACTCACTCGTTAACAAAATTAATATAAACCATAATACAACATAACATTTCCCCAAGAGTTAGGAAGTATACCTTAGCCTTAATCAGATTTCGCCGGTTAGTTATAATGGCAATAAATTCAGCAATTCACTCATATAATATCAAACTCCTGAGAAAAAGCAGCAAAACTTACCGGAATCCGATAATTTATTATCCATCTACAATGTATGAACAAAAATAAACGTCAATTAAACCATCCCCTAATTCCCTCAACGATCTTTATCGCCTCATAAAAGTACCATCTTACCCAAACATTATCTTGTTGAAGGCCGAAGAAATATTTTTAATGTTCATAAATTCATTGATAGTCAACGAAAATATTAACAGTGGCGACGTCCAAACATTAAGTCATAAAGGTGTAAAATTTATGGTTAATAAAACAGTCATTATGCGGTGTTATCATCGTTGTAATAAAACTTAAAAGCTATTTTACGTTATTACTGAAATACGAGGGATGGTTCGTTGTGCGGCCCTATATGGTTGGACTATCCTATTCGTGTATTTGTAATCTCGTTCTCGACAGATGCTACGATTTTGATGAAAGTTTCGATGAAAGGGTTTTGGAGGCTAAAAATCGATCTCTTTCTGGGAAAAATCGTTTTCCCTGTTTCCACCCGACTGGAGCTCGATAGCCCAGATACTTGAAATTAAGCTTGACACACGTTAGACCGCCGGGTCCGAGCCGAGTGTCAACCGTGCAATTTTGTATGGACACACTCATTTTTCCGAGCCGCTACCGAGCTACGGACAATGGATTGTCATGCACGGACGACACTCCGCTCGGACCCGGCACCATCTAGCGTGCGTCATCCTTTAAACGTAGGTTCAACAAATGGGGTACTTCATATCGTGTCCTGAGTGCCTTGTCGCTTGCCCATTTCAGGAAATGATGATCACTATCGAAGCTGCTAAATTCTTAGGCCAAACTCTAGGCCGACACAATTCTGATAGCCATCGACACGCTAAGCTCAAGTGTAACCTACTAAATTAGACTACGAGTATCATTGTGAACACTCGGAATATCAAAGAGCTTAAATAATAGAACAGTGAAAGTCAGGCTTTTAGGAGTCAATAAACTCCTTGCCGGGGCTGCGGGACTGTTCAAAAGAGATACCGTGGCCCCGGAACATAAAGGGCGAGGAAGGAACATGGATGGGTTTTAGTCAGTAAAAGTCTAACACTATCTCCCGCTCCGCCCAGAGTGGGAGAAGACATTTGATGATTTACCATCCGAATAAAAGGGGTCATAAAACACGGCCTGTCGCAATCTACTGGTATAGTCCTTCCCAAGTACGGCACACCACGACAGGGTATTTTTTTGGCTTTCTAAGATTCTATTTTCTTTGATATTATCTTTTGTAGTTCCGATATGTTTTTTTTTAAGTGCTCTACACAGGTATGTCTCTTGTATCGTCGGTCCGTTTACTAATATTTAAACTCACATACACAAACAGCCAGACCCGGAAAAACTAGCAAATTAGACTATACAAATATTTGTTCCATGTGGGAATTGATGCCGCGACCCATGGCGCAGCAGCCAATTGTTCAGCCGCTGCGCCAGCGGTATCGTCGAATTCAGTTGTTTCGTGACTATAGTATGTAGTGAGGGGTCGGGGGGCTTTCGGGACCAGGATGGCAATACTGGATTACCCCTAAATATTTTTGAGAGGTATTTTGGGACCACAAGAAAATAAAAGTTAATGTACAGTTATCGAAAAGAAGACGGAGAGTAATGGAGAAGTGTAGATAATACTTCTTCATAATTCTGACCTCCTAGTAGTTTGTGAGACTTTATTATAGTTTGAAGAAGTTAATTATTTTCGTGCTTTAGAAGTGCGTATTAGACTTTAAAAGTATCTAGTATAGTTGCAATTTGACCTTGCTAAATTAAATATTAAAAGCTAGTAGACAGTGATTACAATAATTAATTCATATTCAAGAATTATTAAATGCTTTAAAAACAAACTTAATTAGGTACGTCAAATCATAAAATTAATTTTACTATCTAAATAACTATATTAACTCACAATCTCATATCTCGCTAACGGGGTAAATGTCCCAACAATCGGCCGTGCCGGAATTTAATCGTCAATTTTAGATAAGGCGGTAATAATCACAAAAGCCTCACAAGTAGCTATGTCCCTAATACTAACAATGGGGTGCTCCCACTTCCCGTATTAATTCAGTATTGCCGTGAACAACGTTAATTGTAATATAGCGTGATTATAAAACACCCAATTCAAGTTGTTTACGTTTTTTTAAAGTAAAACATTAGGGGTCATTCGATGCTTTATTTAATGGCTTCATTTGCATAAGAACGTTTATCACGGTGTGTCCCTAGGGGGTTGAGCAGCAAACGACCTAGTTCTTTGTCAATTGCATTTTTGAAATAGGTGCATGACATTTTCCTTATTGTACTTTGGTTTAAGTAGGTAGGGATGGTTCTTCTCACTTTGTAAACACAACAGAATACCTTTCGGTATAATAATAACCGAAGCTGTTTTACATCTACATGACTCATACCTTAACAATATAACACATTGCTCCTTTGACGAATCCATATAAATAAATCAATGATCACATCAAACGGCTCTTATTTGTCAATGGCGAGAAAAAGCGACAAGTTAATAAAGAGTAATGTCCCGTGATATCAACAGGCAACCGAATGCCCGCATCTCGATGAGAACGCGATCAATTTTCGATGGCCCAATTACCTTTCGACGTGGGACATAAGGGCCGGACGATCGTTGCGCGTTGGGCTATTCACCTGATTTGTTGTTATAGATATTGGAGACGAAATGTAGGCTATATGGAAATTGGAGAGACTACGACTTCCTTATAACAAGGATTTCTAAAGTCTAGAAAATTCCTTTTATCGCGTTTTGATGGCCATGACAAGGTGATAACGGCGATAACGCTGATGGAAAAGTCTATTGATAAAAAAAAGTATGGGACATACGCTACCAAAAAACACATGCCAATCCAGTTTCAATCAAAATCAATCAAAATCACAAATTGGTACAGAAATATTAAACGCTTTGAGAGCGCATTTTTACTGGTTTGTCCCTCAGAACATTCTTTAAATTATATTCATTTGCTGAACTTTCTCTGTCTATTTTTTTTAAGTGTCTTTCTCTTAAATCACAAGTACTGATTGATTATCATCTTAGTTTTCGTTTGTTATGTAAACAACTGTTCACTGATATTATGACATGTCTTCATTCAAATTTTATAGCCTTTATGTTCTGTAAGTACTAGTTTTTTTCTGTTTTATTTTTGCTGACTTATCCCTTAGTCTGTATGTATCACACATTCTCGTTACTGAAGCCTAAAGATAATAATTAGGGGCGACCAAAATGGCTTCCTGATACAACGAATTACAAGTCAATTTTCTACGTTACCAAATGTTATTAAGTCATGAGATCGACTTTACTTAAGCTGATCTTATTACTTTTTAGTTAGTAGCAGAACTACATTGTAAATATAGATCTGCGAGTGAAAAATCCACGAAGTATAGTTGTAAAGCGTAGAGGGACTTAATTATATGGCTAAGTAAGTGAGGTGGGGTTGCGGCAGGCCTCGAAGGAGATGACTGAACGAACTGGACTGGTTCCGTCAGAACTGAAAGGATGGCGCGCGGGTTTGCGAGAAATGGAAAGAGTGGAGAGAGGCCTGTTCCCAGGAGTGGGACAGAGCAGGCTAGGAAAAGATAGAAAGATAGATACAGCTCTTGGACATCTATACCTAATTCTTAATCATTTTATTAGTCAAACTCTGATTTACAGCAAAAAAATATGTAGAAAAATGTGTACATTGCACCTGAAATATATTCACAAAGTTTTAACAACAAACTCACTATTGTTCTTATGATTAACAAAAGCTATAATTCAGTGACTACCCTAATTCCTAGTAAATACTCATATTGATCTCTTGTACTACCTATCGCAACTACCACGGAATATAATACCTAATTATGGAGGAGGAGTTAGATTTTGATTTGACTTCTGAATTAAAGGCACCGATTTTCCTTTTCTCCCAAAATAGATATTTCCCCCAGTCCATCCTTTTTCCTTTATATTTCAAAAGGACAACACATCACTCCCGCCATCTGATGTCGTGAAGACGCAAAATAAGTTCAAAACTCAACAAAAGGCCCGCCGCGCCGGCAACAAATCCGCGCGCGCGGTATTGAAAACACCAAAATATCGTGAAATACGACTGCTAGTGTATACAGTGTGGTGATCTCCTGGCTCCCAGTACCTGCAAGTACCTGACCTCTTTCAATTTATATCCTTTTGCCTGTTTCCGAGTAGAAAACTTCAAAAAGCGTGCTTGGCTTCACGTGATACTCAATCACACCGTACCTACATAAATAAGGAGAATCTTACTTAAGGGAAATTATCAGTATAATGAAATACCTATTACATAAAAGGAGCAGAATAAAGTGGTTTTTTATTGAAGTCCCTCGGGCGACCCACGACTCTACTTCACTCAAATTGATCTATACTATATAAAATTAAATTAATGTACGCCTGTCCGTGCAGTATTGTTTATGTATTTGGTTGGATACTTTTTTTGATCTTTTGGGAATAACAGGAAACGGTAATACACGATTATGTGGCGTAACAGATGTTCAGTATGGAGTCCAATTTTTTTTCTTATTTTATATTGAATAGGTTTACTGTTTCTGTTAAAAAGCTACTGTTTCTGTTTCTGGAAAAGGCCTCTCCCCAAAACATCCAAAATTTCGATTGGGCCAATATGGACCACTGGTCGTTGGTTTTGTTCAGATCGTCCCGCCATCTGCGAGGTCTACCGCGTTGCCTTCGAGCTGTGTCAGGGCTTCAAACAACGTGGTTATTTCGGCCCACAGCTCGTCGGGCATTGCGCAGACATGGCCAGCCATCCGACCAGCCATCCCACTATAGATTAGCGGCTTTTTGAGCAACGTCAGTGATTTGTGTTTTGGACCGCATTGTTTAGTTTTTAACCGACTTCCAAAAAGGAGGAGGTTCTCTATTCGACTGTATGTATTTTTTTTTTTTTTTTTTTTTTTTTTTTATGTATGTTACCCGATTACTCGAAGACGCCTAAACCGATTTGAAAAATTCTTTTTTTGTTTGAAAGGGTATACTTCCAAGTTGGTCCCATAGTCGCCAAGTCGGGATCTGATGATGGAATCTTGGCGAAATCGAGGGAACTCTTCAAATTTTATAGGATAACGTACAGCAATTTTTATATTTTCTACAACAAGTGAAGCATTTGCGTTTGATAAGAACCATTCTACCATCAGATCTGATGATGAAGCCAAGAGTCACGGAACTCCATAATGAGACAATGTATCCTAGTCGTGTTTGGGCTTGTTGTAATTGTAACGGTATGCACTTTCCATGTGAACCACTAAAAAGTGAAAAATAAAAACTTTTTTGCAAAAAATAAAACCGACTTCAAAAAGAAAAAGTGAAAAATAACTTTAGCTTCTGAAGTCGGTGACAAAAAAATTAAATCAATCATACAAACGTCACCGACTTCAGAAGCTAAAGTTATTTTTCACTTTTTCTTTTTGAAGTCGGTTTTTTCTACATAGTTTTATAAAAAAAAACATATGCATGGTTGATGCAAACGTGAACATGGCAAAAAGAGTGAATGAGAATTTAGCAAAAGTTATATCCAAAAAGGCAATTAGACCAAGGCATGACTATTCCGAGATCAGTAGGTCTGACTTAGTATTACAAACTTGAACATACCACTTTATGAAATCAGAAGTTATGGGCAGATATCAGATATTTGATGACCGTTAAGTGAGGGTGCCTTACGTTCTTGGGGTCCCGGGTTCGAATCCCGGTAGAGGCAATTAATGTTGTGTGTTGAGCATGGATATTTGTTTCCGAGTCAGGATGTTTATATGAATAATAAATATGTAACTATTTATAAATAAAAAGTATCTCAATCAATCAATCAAAGCATTTATTTCAAGTAGGCCAGTTACTACTTTTGAATTGTCGAAACAAAGATGAAAATTAAATATAGCAGTCCCGGTCACAAGACAAAAGCTATGAAAGTACTGTAGTTGCCCATTCCTTAGCGTAGATCTCTAGTAGTACATCAACAATCTGGTGTCCACGACACAAGCCTCGTTGCTTAGTGTGGCACATTATTATTTAATTATACCGATAGGCAGTTAAAAGTATTTTTTTAATTTAAAAACCCCTTTCAGCAATTTTTTAACTGATTCAACAGAGTAAGCAATGCATTCTAATCTAAAAATGCCCTAAACTCTGCTCACCATTGGAGTTCAAAAAGCGAATAATAAAATAACAAGAGAAGCGCAACCCCGCGGCGTCCCTAGTACGTCACTATTGTATTCCGAGGGCAATCCCAGAGGAGACCATTACGAAATTAAAAACATAGTTCTGACTCCATCATACCTTGATCATTGTCGTGTTAGGTTTGACTCAAATTTGACATTTGACGATGAAGCCCATAAGTTTGGAGTCAAAGAATATTTGGGATTGATGAATATTAAAATCCTGGCTGTAAAGTTTAGAGTTAGATCTACAAACTTGATATATTTTTGATGATTCAAACAAGCACCTACTAATATTATAAATGCAAACGTTTTTGAGGGAGTATGAATGTCTGGATGTTTTTTATATTGTTACTCTTTTTACGCAAAACTACTGACCGGATTTGGATGAAAATTGGCTCACAGATAGTTTCAAGCTATAGCTTGGATTAACTAGTACTATCGATTTGGACAATTACCAACTC
Organism: Xestia ashworthii; assembly: GCA_950022955.1. Classification (NCBI taxonomy): domain Eukaryota; kingdom Metazoa; phylum Arthropoda; class Insecta; order Lepidoptera; family Noctuidae; genus Xestia; species Xestia ashworthii. The sequence goes on along the minus strand of OX465558.1, from coordinate 20,949,616 downwards.
GGTGCGGGCGATAAGCTAGTTGTGGAAAAGTTTTCCAAATTCAGCCAAGTCGATAAAAGTCTAATGTGTTCAAGAAGTATTTGAATATGGTGATAAATGTGAAGGTGAATGCTTTACACCTACGTGAAACTAATGTATCATGAACTTTTGATCTACCTACACATTAAGGCTGGAAGCCGCTGGCTACCTGTAATAATATTCAACTGATGCGGACAGCTGATCACGAGAAAGCAAAGTTACCTAATGATGGCCCCGTTATTTATATTTATTTATTTATTTAAACTTCATGTAAGTACAAGAGTGGTACATAGGCGGACTTAATGCCACAAGGCATTCTCTACCATTCAACCTTTGGGTCAAATAAGACAGTATTGTGTGTGATAGAGTACAATAAAAATAAGAATACCATTTTTAGGCATACAATTAAAACACATAAATGGGTACTTATACATACTATCCAAATGAAACTGTAGTTTATATTAAATGTTAGAAATTAATTAATTACTGTTACTGGTGTATAACCGTTGTAATTAATAAATAAATAAATACTAATACACATATAGGCATATAAAATAAACTAATATATATTTAAAAAAAAACATACAAATAGACCGAAAAACGAGAAATCTTATAATAATTAGTATGACTCTAGTGAAGACTGAGAAGAAAACAATTTAGTCCGACTTTAAATAGAACTTCCGAACTGCTCTTTTGAAAGCCAATTTGCTTTCGGCTTTTTTAATGGCAAGGGGTAGCGCGTTCCAGAGCTTTATAGTGGAGACAGCATACGAAGAGGACATACAACCAGTACATAATAGGTCGTATGAGAATATAGTAAGTAAGAAACGATGAATAGACTTTTAAAGGATGATAAATGTCAAGAAAGGAGGTCTCTGGTGAGATGACGAGTAATAGAGAGTATTGAAGAAAAATACATTTTCCGCTGACCCCGAATGAATTGGGATAAGGGCAAGTGAATGTTGATGATGATGAGAATATAGTAACTACTATAGTTAAATTTAAACTAGATGGCTAAAAGAAAAAGAAAGCAGATTCAGAGAACAGTAAATACGAATAGGCAAAGAGAGAGACGAGACACTTTATCAAGAGCAGCGCTTTATAAGTGAGGACCCTTAAGCTGACGATAAAAATCCGATATCCTTTACTAAATCATAGGGCGCCGGGAACAATCGGTGAGTAAATAAAAATAAATACAGTAAAGGTGCACTTCCGACATTGTAAGTAGAACGTAGCATTAACAATTCAAACACTTTGGTAGGTAATAAATTAAGTCGCACCGCACACAGTCCGTTGGTAATCTCAAAATGGCGGCGAACTTAATACTTCTGCTTTTTTGTTTGTGAGTTATGAGAGGATGGCGATCGGTAGCTTTATAAGTAGGGTGATAGAGACATCGTGACATAAACTTCTATCATTAATACAGTATATAAGTCTACCTACAGTCGACATTTTTGTCGTCCTGACGGTTATCGTGTTTTGCACCCAAGTTTTGTAAACATTAAGCATACTCGACAAGAACAAAGACTTCTTTTCAGCAAGTGGAATTTGGCTATAATCCATGCAAGCCCTGTATAGAAAGGTGGATGTTACATGTCTTCCAGATTTTCAGGTCTAGGCCATTTTGGTTTCCTCATGATGTTTTCTTTCACCGTTATACAACAGTGATGTTCAATTTAGTTTCTGTCGAGGCTCAAAACTACCACCTGCATCGCGGTAGGGTCATCCCTGCTCAGTGCACATGAAACGTTTGTTAAAATCAAGCATCATCATTATCTTCTATGACTTGTTTTCTATATTACTTGGAGTCGGCGCAACACGTTCTTTTATTTCATTCTTCCCTGTCAGCATACTATGTTAGAATCAAGGATGTCATGGCAAAACTTGTCTCGAAACTAGTCTGGCATTATTCTGTTCTATTTATGTAAACAGCAAATATTTCCCCGCCATTTTCCTCGCACTTGCACCGAGTCCCAGCACTGAATGTTTCCCTTGACTTCCTGCGTCCCACTTCCTGACACGTCACAGGCCTCTGTGCCATGTGACGTTGTGACGTTGCACGCCAGTTCTGAACTGAACACCGAGCAGTGCACAGCCGAAATAAATCATGTATGGAAATCTGTGCTTCCTTCATCGGGTTGCGAGGATTTGGGTGTTTCGCTTCCTTTTTTGGGATGTTTATTTATTTATTGGAAGACTTATAAGCACCCTATTATATGGATATCTTATTAAAAGGGATAGCTAGGAGAAAAATAACTCTGGCAGAAACTCCAGAACGTCACTTTTATCACGATCCTTACATAATGATAGAAATACATATTAAAAATGAAAACGCAAATGATAGAAACTTACTACTGTATTTGTGAGAAACGCCTCACTAAAAAAAGAAAGTTAATACTTAAACAATTTTTCTTCCACGTCATTCACATTCGTTTCAACAAAAAGGTTCGAAAAAGAAAGAATTTCAAAACTCAATACATTTAAAATTCGAAGAAAGTTGCAAAAGAAAATTCAACCCTAAAAGGCTCCTTCAAATATCAACTGTTTCCCTTCAAGACAAGGCAGGGTACGTCAGGGTACAGAAAGGGACTGGTCTTTACGTGAAAAATCGACATTTAATAGGCGTCCTCCTATTTCGCAAATGGAGGTAAGCAGAAGGGTGATGATTTACCATCGTGGAACTCAATGTTTGGTCAAATGGAACCAGGGGAGTCGCGGGACTATTTGAAGCAATCTTTTTTAAATGTTTCAACGGATTTTTTTGGCGGTTGATTGTGTATAGTAAGGAGATTGTTTTGAGACGTTCATTAGCTTGATAAATAACTTGATTATTGAACTCTGTAACCACTGTCTCACAAAGATTTTTAACTTTGACTTTGACGATTCCAATATTTAAACCCACGATATTTACTTCTTCGTCGTTAATTATTTTGTTAGATGACCTAGGACTAGAACAATATAGTAATTTACGTCCATTACACGTCCATTACGCGTCCATCCACGTTACCGTATACGTTTTTAATAAATACCCAAAAGTAAGAGCAAGTCGAATTACGATTAAATCAAAAGCTAATATAACATTAATTATCTTCCTAATTTGTAAGAAATTACAGAATCGAATTTCACATTTCCAATTCGCAACAACGTTAAAGTCATACAAAATTAATCCATCTCCAAGTTTGAGGTAATTAACGGTGTGACAAAGGTCTCCGCCCACGGATCTCCTGCCTCTGTTGAGACACACGCAACCTGACAGCCTTAATTATTAAATAGAATTGATGTGTCCCACAGGTACGCGTGTGAGGAGGTCTTTATTTGGTCGGGCAACATTTATATGGGAGGTGATGGTAACGGAGGTTGATAGAAAGCTGGTAATTGAGTGGGAACATACGCTGGTAGTCTCTGAAGGGAAAGCTGAATCTTGTTTGTAAGTGATAGAACTGTTTTATTCTTAATGAACGAGACTATAAACACTGTACCGGATATAAAGGATCCCGATATTGATAAAAGTATGTAGTTTTATAACAGAAATGGCGAATTAATCCGGTGCAGTACTCATATGTGTGTGTTTAGCTTTATTTTTAGGCTCTTACAAATGGTTGTAAATTGGCAAAATAGTTAATGGGATCTAATTCCTTAGTCGATCACATATTTTTATATGTTGGGTGTAGGTAAATGTGACTTTAAATACAACACGAAAATTCAATTCAAGTAATATCAAGAAGAATACCTAACCATGATATACCTACTCACAAAAAATACAAATACCTGACGTCTTCAAAACATCAATTACATAGAAACGGATGTAAAACCACAAATAAATTACTCCACCTTCCATTCACAGACCAAAAAGATTCTCTCAATTAAAAGCCACCGACTAACATCACAACTAAGTAGCGTATCGTTTATCTAAACGCACACATAAATATCTATGTACACAGTAAATCGCTCACAATGATTAAAGCAAACAATGTAGCCCCTAAAAGACATATCTTTTTTTTAAATTACTTAGTAAAAGACGAATTCCGGGAACGATAAGAGCACGTTGTACGTCTGAATACAAGGTGTGGCGCAAGGGACGAACTTTGGTGATGATGTGGCTTAGACACTAGCATATATTGTGTGTCTTACAGTCTATGCATTGATTGGGGGTCATAGTCATCATCTGCCTCGTAAATAAAGTAGCAGAATACCGGGATTTTATATGGCAAGTTTATATAAAATCCCGGTGTCCGGCTTCTTGAAAACACTGGTTGTCAGACGTCCCCAAAAGCTTTTGCCATGCATAACAGGTAGTGTTAAAGCCATGGTTATTGAATTGAGCTTTCTGCCCCATGTAAAAACTTTTTTTGCAAAAAATAAAACCGACTTCAAAAAAAAAAGTTAAAAATAACTTTAGCTTCTGAAGTCGGTGACCTTTGTTTGATTGATTTAATTTTTTTGTCACCGACTTCAGAAGCTAAAATTATTTTTAACTTTTTTTTTTGAAGTCGGTTTTATTTTTTGCAAAAAAAGTTTTTGTTTTTCACTTTTTAGTGGTTCACATGTGCTTGGTACACATGGAAAGTGCATACCGTTACAATTACAACAAGCCCAAACACGACTAGGATACATTGTCTCATTATGGAGTTCCGTGACTCTTGGCTTCATCATCCGATCTGATGGTAGAATGGCTCTTATCGAACGCAAATGCTTCATTTGTTGCAGAAAATACCAAAATCGCTGTACGTTATCCTATAAAATTTGAAGAGTTCCCTCGATTTCGCCAAGATTCCATCATCAGATCCCGACTTGGTGGCTATGGGACCATTTAGAAAGTATACCCTTTCCAAAAAAAAAATAATTTTTCAAATCGGTTGCCAAGCGACGAAGTTAGGCGCGAACAAACATAAAAAAAAAAAAATAGAAACATCCGAATTGAGAACCTCCTCCTTTTTTAGAAGTCGGTTAAAAACGCTTAAAAATGACTCTCGTTGGCTCAGCACTTTGTGATAGTTGGGACATGCCTCGATGCAGTATTTTACATCTGTATTGGTAGAGTGTTGTGTGAGATATGAAAGTAAATGTAAATGAGAGCGTGACGGTAGACAGAGGAGAATGAAAGAAAAAAATGTGTTGCAAGACAAGGGTAGCAAGATAATGATTGGCAGAGTCTTGTGTGTCTTTCTTATCATGAGTGACAAATCAAAGGAAACGACACATACTACCGCAAACTCAAGAGGACTACCAGTGATTTTACCATACCCTGTAACTTGGCCCAACCAAACACATCGGCGCCCGTCACCTGGCGGCGGCGGGAGAAATAATTTATTACATTTCTTAAAAGCCATTACCGAGTGACACCGTCAATGCCCCCTCCTCGCAATTAGCATGAATTTTATACTGCTGCCTTGCGTTCTAGTGACATTTGGCTAATGATTTGTGACAGTTATAGACAGGTCGGGGGTCGCAAAAATTAGAAGATAAGAAGCTGGTGTCATTGTACTGTTTTGTAATGATAATGTTGAAGTAGGAAAGGTAAAAGAATAAGCTTCAGAGAAACCATGCAGATCAAATTGATCAAGAGCCCAAAATAGCATATGTTAAATTCCATTTCATGCTATGAGGCTCCAAAGTGGTGGATGCTAATTTGCTGAACGCTCATCACTGGAGATTTTTGATACTTTTGGATTAAAATTTTTTAAGCTGACGTGGTCACACACTATCAATGAAACATTAAAAAGGGAAATTTAAAATATGCTAATGCTAGATTTTTGCGGTTCTTTGAACAGTAGGTATACTTAATACTCGTTGTCTATTTGTCATATATCGTCACCGTCCTGAAAAATATAACGATATACTTAATTTGTTTAAAGTTCAATTGGAGTACCTACATCGCCCACAATTAAACCAGTTTTTGGTTTATTACGGAACCTCCGATCCATTCGAACGATAATTGATAACAATAATGAGGAAGTTCACGCAGAATTACTTACAAACTTATCATTTCCACATCCAGCCACAACTCTTATTTCAAACGCAACATCCGTACTCACTAATGCAGCATTCACTTTCGAATTCACTCCGAAAATACAAGTGACTATACTAAAATTTACGACGAGTACACAGCGATCCTTTAAATTCAAGGAAAAGACCTTTTTCAGGGCGCCCCTGTATTTATGAGCGTTTCTAAAGAGCATATAACGAAGTTAAGTGTGATTTCTTAAACTATTCTTGGTGAAAAATGTACCGTGGCAATTTACGACGGTAGATTTTTGGTCGCCTTTCTTATTACCGTCTCATTTTGTGAGTGTTTGATGTTTGGGAAGTGCATTACGATTTTTAATATTAAGTGTTAAGTTTCAATTCATACTTGGTACGTTTTTCCTTGATCTATGCTTCTATATTTACAGCTTTGTTTTCATTTATTTTTGAACACCACTATCATGGGCTATTACACCTCTGCAAAACCTTTTGGAGTTTGGGATTGCATTTATGTGATTTTATTCTAGGCTATGAAAGTATTCCCTAGTTAGTTTTTCAAATCAATACCAAACCGTAATTTTCAACAACATTTATTTCCACATATTTATTGGAAGATATCAACTGTATTCGTCAAGACAATCTGCCCCACGTTTATCGTAAATCGATGCTAACCAGACCGAATTAATTGCGAGCCGAGCGATCAAATCGATTGTGAGATTAACAAATCACTTGATCCCGGTAAATTAACATGTTACCTCCGAGTTGCGAGAGCCGCTTCGATGGGGTATCGAGATAAATGAAATCGATGTTTATATTAAAACGCTAGCGTAATTAAGTAAAGAAAGTGGCTGGTGTTATCAGAACAGGGTTTTTATCTCGTTCGAAGTAACGTGGGAGAGTTTTGGAAAGTTTAATTACTTGAATTATGTCTTTGAGGTTATAATTCATAATTATACAATTAACAGTCCAAAAATGTAATACAACTGTTAACAAGTGTGATAATATCCAATATTAAAATGGTTGGACATGGCAAGCCTCAGGTTTAAATGGCCCATCTAATATTTGGCAGAGAAATGACATGTCTATTACCCAACTCCAAACGTAACGTTGCGTCCCTAAACGCCCATATCAAAGTACCCATCGCACAATATACTCGACAGCACAATGAGAACTCACGATCCTTTGGCCCGTAGGTGATTTAAAACAATGCCATTCACGACCGGATTAAAGTTCACAATGCTCATAAAGGAATGGCCCCAGTACTTTGCGACTGACGTATGTATGACGATGAAGGGGATCTAGACAAATCTGCAGATGATGAAGAGGTTATCAAAGAAATAGTACCTCTAATTGTTTGTAATAAAGACGGGTTTTGTTTTGATGCACCGCATGATGAACTTGTCCAGGTGGAGGCAGTTTAATTGTTTTTTTCTCTTCCTAATGAGGCACAAGTGGTCGACAATGGCTGTCATTGTGTCATTGACTTTGGAACACTATTTTTTGTTTTCCCGTTAATTTGTCTCTTTATTAATTTCCGTGTGTGGAGTGGATGCGTTCAAAGAATACAATTGGCGTTGCATATGGATGTGTTGGTAAAAACGAACGGTATTTTTTTGCTGCTGTAATTTTAAATTTTGTGAACAATTGTTTAAAAAAGAATAAAGTTTTAAAAGGGGTACTAATTGAACAATAGGACGAGCAGGGCAGGTTTGCTCGGGCAGTCAATTTAACAAAGACAATAGTAACAATATTCATTAGAAAGCCACAGATCACGATTACAGATCCTACTTAAGATTGGTCGTGATGATATTATGCCTACTATTATTCCCCTTCTATCTTTCAGCTTTAGATTGAATGTCATCAACTTTAATAGTATTTAGATTTATCAAAATAATCATGGTACAACATTGACTAAGTTGTTAGCACTTCACATAATTTCAACTAGTTTTTCATGTTGAATGTTTTGAATGTAACATAAAATCTAAAATGTTTCATCATTCAATTTGAAAACAATTCAATATTAACATTTTTTTGTTCTGCCAGGATGCACAAACTTCAAAATCAAGGGTAAACATATTTGGGATCCCTCCCGAACAAGACGAGACGACATCTATGAAGAACAGCAGACAGCTATTAAACAATATCGATTGCTTCAGGTACTCCATTAACAAGCAAATCACGACGCAGACCGGCGACTGTAGTCCTGACCGTTGTAGCCTCGTTAGCACACAGCAAACAAATTTGATTACCTAACGAGAGCGAGTTAGACGTGTCCTAACATTTGTGCAAAGACTGGACAGACTTTGGAGTAGATTTGAATCTTATTGACGAAGAATAAGGTGGAGATTTGACTGTTGGTGACGCTAATGATGAATGAGATATTGTCGAAGTTTGGTGCATTGGAAACCATGATGGTATAAGTTTCCGATGCATCTTGGAATTGATAGATGTGTTTCTTATAAGTTTAGTTACTTTGTATGTCTAGTAGTATTGTGAATCTTATAAATCATGTGGTTCATCTCTGTTGTTTTGGATCATTTAATAGATAACTGCATCTTGATTTCAAGAATTTTGGTCTTTTGCACTAGTTTCTAAATTCAAAGCAAATGCCATTGGTTTTATCACGAGTTTGATTTTATCTTCCAAAAAACCTTCATTTCACTAGTCGTGAAGTCATTTCGTTAGAACTTAGTTTCAATTGTCCTCATAACCATTATCCCAATCCAACCTCCAGTCATACAAGAGCCGACATTGAACTTCCAAAACTTCACAATCGGTATGATTCGGACCACCTGACACAGCGCAATTAAGAGACATTGTCCTGTATAAATCTTTATTTGTCTGGCAACCCCGGCTTTTTACCAACACTGGCAACTCAGCACTCATTAACTGTATGGGGCCCTGTATGTGTTTGTGAGTTGGAATTTTTCCAGTTTTTGTCGAGTCCGAATTTGTTGGAAAATGCTGATGTGTCAGCTTAATTTTGGCAATTGTTTTTAACGTGTAAAATAATTTACTGACGTGGCTAAAGTGCTGTTAAATATATTATTCCGTGTTTCATTCTGAATGAAACATGTGCTTTAAATACAACAAACCTTTTTAATGCTATTAAACTTTACCATATGCCAAAGGATACATGCCTCAAACCGCCAAAACCACATTTTACAGAAAAAGTATAAAATATAAAACTTTTGAATTTAGAACAGTGGTCCTGAAATAGCCCGAGGCGGTGCGGCGGCAAACTGCCGGGCCGTGCAAATGTGTGCGACACAGACTACTTAGCAAGGATCCCTCATTCTAATGTGGTTTCTTTTATGTTTATGTACCTTTTATTAGAATGGTTTGAAATGTGTCGTGTGAACTCATGTGTATTTTTATGTCCAAACAGACTTTAAGGTTCAATCAATCCTGTACGTACACATTGCTGACTGGTACTTAGACAGATATTTCAGTACAGTATTTATCAGTGTCCGGTATCTGGAGTCCGGTTCCAGTCCCTACCGGTTTGACCGAACCTGGAAGGTTCTACGTACACATTTTGTTTTTGGAACAGATGCATCAACAAATCGAACGATGTTAACGACACTTCAATTCTTTTCTAAAAAGGTAATTAAGAATCTTGCCAGATTACTCAGATTGTCTACATGGAGCATTTTAGATCACCGGAAAACGCGTCATTACTTTCGCTTTAACCCGTTCCAAAAACACAAAATCCACATTCAAAATTAAATTTACAAAATACAATTTTGTGCACATTCGTTGAAGTTGGTATGACAGTGTCACAACGAGGGGGTCGGCGCGACGCTGGTGCGAAACATGAAAACTCGATAAATTTTAAAGTGCTCATGCCTTTACGCCCGCAGCCATTCGTCCGAAATCGCAGCCGAAAACGTACGAATTTCGGCGACTTCATTAATATTTCCGGATCGCTTTATTGTTTTCCGATTTTTGTATTAAAATTGTATGGTGATGGAAGTTACGAGCCTGTAGCTGAATAAATTATTTTATTTCTGTTTATAAGTCCGATTTTGAGCGATGTATTTTTAAAAACTTGAGTTTTTGACTCATATTAAAATTATTATACCTACTTAGGTGGAATTTTTGCTACTGTAATAAAACATATTTATCTGAAACCGAAATCATTAACATTACAGAAAAATCTAATCATATTTATGTATCCAATTACTAACTCCAATTTTCTTTTTCAGTAAAATTTCTTTCGCCTAATCTCCGATCTTGATTGCTACATTTTAAGCCTCTCAAGCGTAAAAAATTTACAAAACAAACACAGCATGTCGCCCAATTAGGTTGAAATACATATTTTTTACTTGTAACAGTTTGTAAGCTCAAAGGGTACACGAACTACGACAAAAAACGTAAACTGGGTCCCATGTCAAACCACCATTGTGAGAAGGCAAAGCGTATACGAGCAAGCACAAAAACACACCGCATCATTATACATACTTTGTTTCTAGCTTCCGTCTTAAATTCAGCTTGTAACCGCTTATAACTTCAACTTTTTCTTCATTACAAGCTGTTTATTTCACTTGTTTTTACAGCTTTTTTACTTGCGATTATGTTTTGTTTTTACGATGTGACTTTCTGAGTTGCTGTTACATAGTATGTGCTTATGTTTGTTTGCATTTTGTACTTTTTTATGTTTACTGAAGATTCTTTTATAGAAGTTTGTGTTGTGCGAAATGTGAATGTAGCACGTAATATTGTACTGAAAGCTGAAGTCTGAAATTTCTTTTAGCAATAAACATAATTATACTATCAGAAGTTTTCATTGCAACAAGTAGCGATATTGTTTGTTAATAGTAAAAAAATATATATCGCTGGACATTACACACAGCGCCATCTAGTGCCACACTAAGCAGCGAGGCTTGTGTCGTGGACAGAAACTTTATATTGTTACTTGTTTGTAATTAACTAAGCGAGATAATATAAACACTCATTTATAGTTATTAGAAAATAATGGGCCAACCCTATTTCCAAATAAGGATTAAGTACACCGTAAAGTGCTTATTCTGATTATCATAACCAGATAAAAAACATGGAGTGTGTAAAAAACTCTCTTAATCCATAAATCCATAAAAACAGAATTTAACTTGTACTTAAGTTGTACGTGTATATTAAGTGATAGGTACATCTTAAAGTAATAAAATATCCATCTTTACGATTACAAACGTAAGGATAGTCGTAAAAAACTCAAAATAACATCGGTGATCGAAGCTAATTATATAAGGGGACAATTTTAGCAGCATTTTATTCACTTTTTCCGTCTGTTTCAAATTAAAAAGCAATAACTCTGCTGGAGTGACTTACTGGTATGATTTATTTGATCGTCAGTTTTTTTTAATGGTCGTGTTACAAAGTAATCTCATGTTATTTGAATAATGTAGGACTGTTTCATGAGTATTTTTTTGTTCGGTATAAGTATAATTATAATAATATCTAAGATAGCTGAAAGATTCTATTGTTTTGATTAGTACCTAATTTAAAGTCAAAGATGTCAAAAGTCAATTTGACATCGCGTTAAAAGTACCTAACACACAAAAGTATAAGGCGTAACTAGCGCTAAGCTAACTTTACTTACTTAATAAGTAAGTAAAGTTAGTTTAGCGCTAGTTACGCGTTAGTAATTTATGGGACTCGAACAGAACTATCAAAATCTAAAATACTAAAAGTACACCGTCGCCTAACTTTTCGGGAATTACTGCATTTATAACTTAAAAGCCATTGTCTTACAATCCTTTTATCAAAGACAAAAGTGTCCTCGCAAAAGATCCCTTAACAAAACATATTTATAAAAAATATCTTTGACGCAATAAAGTGGTCAAAACAATACGAGTTCATCTGATGGTCGCGAGGTGGCGGTAGTCGCCGGCGACACTTTTCACGCTTTAATTAAAACTTGAGGATTCATTGTGCCTTTAATTTCATTTCGAGCAGGCTTCGCGCAGATGACGCGACGGTGCTGCGGAGTGCTCTCGCCCTTACTCAGTAAACTTTATAATTAATAACAATCGGAGATAATATTAAATTGTTGGTTGCGTTATGTAGGTAAATAATTAAAGCATTAATTAACAACTAATTTTGTAAATTAATGACCGAATTATTTATTTCAATGATTAATTTATGTTTTAAGCGCGAGGCTAATTTTATTTGACATTGATAAATGCGAAATGTGTATTTCAAAATGTGGGAAAATATAATGACCATCAAAAATTACTTTGTGACCACTAACATCTATCACCTAAAATATCAATTGATCACCAAATTTAGTAAATTGAGCACCAAATTATAATGAGGTGTTTGATGACAAACTAGTTTTGCCTAGGCCGACTTGGGGCACCCCGACACGGATAGATTAGGTTAGAAGGGTATGGCGGGGTCGAATGAGCGAGCGAAGCGAGCGAATAGACCCCGCCATACCCTTCGTGGTTATTTTTTTTTAAACCATTCAGAAGTAGGACCAGTTCTCCCTCGACTCGGATGCAAGAGCATATCAGTTCAATTCCTGGTGGTCATTAACTAAAAACATAAATGTTTGGTTCTAATTTCATGATAAAATGGGGATCAATTTTTGGTGATCATTTACTAATTTTAGCAATCAAAAGTGATTTTTTTGCCGTTAGTTTTTGTTAAATCTGGTGCATCGTTAATTACATGCCTTTCAAAATTAATAACTGATTGCGATATAGTAATTTATTAGTAGCTGCTACTGCTGTTTTAACAAACTTTGCCAACCGCAACATTTTTATAAAAGAAAATCAGAGGACCAAGCCTTATAATTGCGTTACTTTTATATCACAATCTGAAAAAATCAATGACATTCGTTATCCATTGCTTCATTTGTTTGACAAATCAGTCAGCATAACAACGTAAACAACGGAATGAAAGTTGTTGAACTGTCAAAGTCAATACAGCATTGAAAGTAATGCAGTAGGTACACAGTATGAGTTTACACCATAGATCAAACAAACTATAACAGATAAGCAATTACATGTAGTTATCTACCAGCCGGCAAGTAAAGGTAGGAAAGTAGCGGAAGCAAAAATTGCAGGCATTTGTCAAAGTCCCCTCCGCGGAAATGGTGCATAAATAAAGGTCCAGTTAAAAAACCTTGCAATGACCCCTACTAAGGTGGTTGTTATCATGCTGGCGAAGGAGTTGGCGGAACGAGAGAGGGAGAGAGCCTCTCTTCCCGGCCGCCGCGGGAGACGCACCGGGCGTCGGGGGCCACGTGGTGGCTACCGGCCACCGTAGATGCAGGCCTGTGGACGGTTAGCTATGGGCTAGCTAGCCGTCCGTCCGTCTAGTGACGACAGGCCGTGTCGACGGCGCGTTCGTGTTCCACGCGCGCCTCAAAGAGCAGCAGCAGCAGAGAGGGGCCCGCCAGGGCCGAAGCCTGCCGGGGTTGCGGGACTGTTCGAAAGAGATACCGCGGCCCCGGAACGTAAAGGGCGAGGAAGGAACATGGATGGGTTTTAGTCAGTAAGAGTCTGACACTCCCTCCCGCTCCGCCCAGAGTGGGAGAAGTCATTTGATGATTTCCCATCCCAAAAAAAAAAAAAAAAAAAAAAAAGGTGGTTGTTATCTCATGTACAGGTGTAGGCAACTGTCTGATGGGATTATTGTTAAAGGCATTACAAGGAGTTTTTTGTTAGTAGGTAGGTATTTTAGTGAAACTTTAGATAGTAAGGGTTTACTTGTAGTGGTTCTATTTAGTTTGCATAGTCCTCATGTGAGTTGATCAAGATTATGTCTAAAAAGAGACTATTGACCTCTGAGTTTCTTTTCAGAGTAGTCAGGTTCGAAACACCGGCTTCATCCAGTTTAAAAAAAAACTTGTAAGTAAAAGTATTTGTAAAAACTTAATTGCAAAATAGACATTATTTATCATTTAGTAATCATAAATTTGGGCCTCATTCCCCGGGGACAGGCAAAACCGATAGAACTCTACCTACAACGATCCTTAGACTTCATTCGCTCATGCTCGATCTGCATCTAATCATACACGCAAACAGACACAGACACCCAGTTAATAGTTTTAACTTCCATAAGGAAACACATAGAACCCTTATAACAAAAATTGCATTAATAATCTATGTTCCGTTTGAGCCTCAATGAAATCAGACACGTAAATAATACTCCTTTCGTAAAATAATGCTTTGTGGTTAACAAAGCCTTTTTAATTATCTTGATTCATTCGAAGTTTAATTATTGCTACAACATGATTCTACGAGTAAGAATCTAAGGTAATCGATACGATCTTCAGACTATTAAAAAACGACCAACGAACTTAAACAAGAAATACATAGAACATTCCTTCAGTAGGTACTACCCAAAATGACCAAAAAAGCATACCATAGCGTTTCGGCATTCGAGTTCCATTCCAAAACAAACTGTAGCTGTCACCAAATGTCACTTTTTTGCCGTCTCGACAACACGTCTCGACATCGCGTGACTTCGACTCGACAATCGAGAACTTATGGTAGGGGCAATGATCTATCGCACATTTTTACGAAATAAGCCATAAAATTGGACGTTCCGTAGTTATATTGTCTGTGTTATCCAGAGCATTTTTGAAGATTAATGTTTGATAATACGCCGCGCGCCGTTCGAATTTGTAGGATGGTTGATTTGCTGTGGTTTAAGTTTGTTTGCTTCTTTCACAATATGCATGATTATTTTAGTCATACTAATATTTGGCTGCCTTTTTTAGTACAGTGGTTGCAAGAGCCACTGCTGAGCATAAGGTCCTGGGTTCGATTCCAGGGTGAGGCAAAGTGTTATTGAATTTTTCCATCAGGAATCTCTCAATAGCAGCCACGGAGTCATTTGAGCCCGGTTGATGGCAATAGGATCTCCCAATTACATGGGACTTGAAACACAACTGGCAAAATATGGGTGTAGTAATAAGTACACCACTGGCTAACCCTACGGATGTTAAAGGCGTGATGTTCTGACATATTTTGGTCGTCCAAATATTATTCATGTTAAAAAGGTCTGGTGTAGAGGTATGACTAGCCTATGCGTCGTTGCCTGAATCATCTCTAACGAGCTTCAGAGATATCAAAATGCAAATAGAAAGTATTTTATATCCGATATTTCCATCAACGGTTTCAATTAATTAAGACTTTGGCTCGCGTATTCCGTTCATTTTATGTTAAAACGCGTAAATACGTCGAGATCGTGCAAATTAATCTAAAAATACAGTTTACCTCATACGACCAAGTATAAACCAAAGATATTTTAATCGGGTGTGAAAAGAGCCATTTCGAAGACGAAAGGCACTTGTTCTCCCCGTCCGTCGTTGCAATATTTTCTGTTCCGAACCATTTCTGAGAACCATATCTAGTGACGGAGATAGTGAAGGTCAAATTTCCAACATTTTCGTAAGTTTTTGGTTAAATTAAAGTTTTTTATGTTTATACTAGCTTCTGCCAGCGGCTGCGCCCGCGTGAAGTTTGATAATTGTCCCATGGGATCTTACTACCGGGATAAAAAGTATCCTTTGTATTAATTATAAACTATCTGTGTGCAAAATTTCATCCAAATCCATTGAGTGGTTTTTGCGTGAAAGAGTAACAAACATCCATACATCCGTACTCACAAACTTTCGCATTTATAATATTAGTAGGAAGTAGGATATTAGTAGGATTTACTGTAATTATCTCCATGATCCCTACTACCACTAATCAATGCATCCATCAGCACAAAGTTTTGAGTATGGTACATTGATCTTACCGTAATCTGCGACTTTTCTTATGATAGCCTTTTTTTTTTTTTTTTGGGATGGGAAATCATCAAATGACTTCTCCCACTCTGGGCGGAGCGGGAGGGAGTGTCAGACTCTTACTGACTAAAACCCATCCATGTCAGTATCTAAAAACTCCTTTAAAATAAATTATTATAAACACAAAACAAAACCCTCTCATAGAGAGAAGGCCTGTCCCAGCAGTGGGAATATAAATAGGCCGATGATGATGATGATGATGACAAAACAAAACTATTCGATTAAGGCGGAAGTGTTTTACAACAGTAAAAAGAGAAATAACCCTAAAATTCGTTCGAAACTGCACTGGACTGCAACAGTATTAAAATATCGCAGTATAACCCTACAAATGAAGCGGTGGTCCTCTTGATTGATTTATAGCACATGCCCGCGACGGACACGACACGTGTTCGGTAGCAACACGCACGTGCCCGTTTAATTAATTTAGCTGTTGATACTGTCCGGGCAGGGAGTAGATAGCGTCAGAAGATTCACTTTAAACTGAATGCGATAACAAGTTCATGCATAGTGGGGAATAAAAAATAGAGCAGTGGTGGCCCAGTAGTGGCGGCCCCGACTTACGAACAGTAAGTCGTGGGTTCGAATCCAGACAGGCGCATTACTTTGTGTAATTTATTTCATCACCACTGCTCTCAAAACGGTGAAGGAAACAACGTGAGGAAACCGGCATGTCCTAGAACCAAAAATTCGAAGACATGTGACATCTACCAACCCGCACTGGGCCCGCGTGTTGGATATATAGCCCATACGCAAAATACGCGCTATGACGTAGAGTAGCGGACACCAGCCCGTTATACAATACAATACAATAGTATCTGTTATTTATTTCAGCTGAAAAAAACGTCTTTCTTCGAAGTCTTTCCAACAGTCAGTGTTAATACAGTTTTTCTGGCCAGATCATGGTCCACTTGCTGATGTCCAAAATGTCCCTAATATTCACAAAATTGAGAGAGAGATAGAGAGATTTGGAGATTGACGTGACCACCAACTGAGCCCCAGTAGGTACGTCATTTGATAAGACGTACTACCTTCGATAAGAAAGTATTAGAAGAAGACTTTAAAAGAAATATTTGCGAAGCAAACTGCTATGTGTAGATGATAATAATAATGCCTTAGTTTCGCATTTTATACAAGTAATTAACCAATGATTGACATAGAGTTGTGTGAGTCTGAACAATTATTGGTTTTTCCTATGACTGTCAAACATTTACAGCAGCATGTTGCTCGATGTTACTACGATGGTGAGCAAATCTTTTCGATCCTACATATTAGTGATGCGCGTGCCTCATTGCTCGTTATAAATATGAGGCTTCTGTATTTAACTTACTCTGTGTCTCATAGTCGAGGGTTGTCGGTGACCGTTGCCTCGTTGCTACATTGACACGTGGTTTTTTGTAGCAATTAAATAAAGGAGGTTTTATTGCCCAGCAATACTGTTGCGATCCCAAGCGATTGTAAAAAGTATGAATTACTTTATTAGCGAATGGTGGACCATAATTCGAGTTTTCAAATTAATGTTCCGAAGCAAATGAAATATCGCTGTTTTGTTGTTTACAATGTAAACATATTTTCCAGAACGACTTTGTCGAGCATTCGGAGATACCGTTCGTTATTTAAATCATCGACAGGGATTTAAGAAGTGAAAAACTTCTAAGTATTTACTGCACTTATTCACTACTAGATCGTAAAGAGCATCAATGAAACATATTAAAAACAATGCTCCATATTTTTTCTTTTGTGCTGATATACCCAGAAAAGAATTGAACATACCTTGTTCTCAAACCATTCAATATACAATAACAACATGTGACTGAAACTAAGTATTAACAAGCTTCTTTACCTTTGCTTTCAAAACAGTAATAGCCATAATTTCTCCAGCATCCGTTTATCTCTAATATCTCTCATCACAACTGAATCTTACTGGCTATCATAACAGTAATACAACAATGGGATCAGCAGTAAAGCCAGTAACAGTAATCGTTACGGCCCGGCTACTTACATTATCGTAACATTTCACTCAAAATTGGTCTGACGATTCAGACACGATGCTACAATTACTAAGGATGTTATATTTGAAGGTTATTACGTATTTAGATGAGTCAAATTATGTATTATGTATTTAACGAGAAGGTGACTGCTAAATGCAATGCGTTTTATGGGAAGTCTCTAGCTCGGTGAGGCAAAATGTCGTGAGGAAACGCCATGTCTTAGAGCCAAAACATTTATAGACACTGTAATGTTTGTGTTTTTGTATTTACGTTTTCGACTACTGTAATCCAAAATTTTATCATACGTTCTAATAACTGCATAACCTATATTTGGAGGCTTAGCATGCATTTTCGCCTTTTAATTCGTATTATTTATAGCATTTCTGTACATTTTAGTGATTCCAAATCTTTGTTTACTTTTGTGATGTCAGATTATGACAATGACAATGACAACCCTAGTTTTCTTTTTAATTTATTGCTGTAGCTAGGAATTGTAGGTTGTATACATTTGATGTTAGACCTTCTTTGTAACATTTTATTCTTCTATGTTCTAGAACATTATAAAAAATCATAATTGCATGACGACGGGAAGCCGAGCCTGAAAATTTCTCTAACTATTTGATGTGGTAGCTAAGCCGGCGAGATCTAGACCTTTTTTTTTCGGATGGGAAATCATCAAATGACTTCTCCCACTCTGGGCGGAGCGAGAGAGGGGAGTGTCAGACTTTTACTGACTAAAACCCATCCATGTTCCTTCCTCGGCCTTTATATGTTCCGGGGCCGCGTTATCTTTTTCGAACAGGCCCGCAACCCCGGCAGGCTTCGGCCCTTGCGGGCCCCTTCCCTTATGCTGACATCTCTTTGAGGCGCGCGTGGAATACGAACGCGCCGTCGACACGGCCTGTCGTCATTAGACGGACGGCCGGCTAGCTAGCCCATAGCTAACCGTCCACAGGCCCGCATCTACGGTGGCCGGTAGCCACCACGTGCCCCCGACGCCCGGTGCGTCTCCCGCGGCGGTTGGGAAAAGAGGCTCTCTCCCTCTCTCGTTCCGCCACCTCCTTCGCTAGCATGACTGCTTCGCAGAAGGAGGTGACGGCTTCCCATTCCGTCTCGCTCCGGACCATGGATTGAACCAGGGCCTGACGCGAGAGGCCGCCGCCGCCGATTGCCGCTACGAGGACACGGCGTTGCTCCGCCCACGCGGGGCAGACCTCCACCGTGTCCTCCGGTCGATCCTCGCAGTGGAAACACCCGGGCGTTTCCTCCCGCCCGATTCGGTGCAGGTACCTCCCGAAACATCCGTGTCCGGTGAGGACCTGCGTCAGGCGGAAGGTGAGGACGCCGTGGCGCCTCTCCAGCCACTCCTCAAAGAGGGGACTTACCGCCACTATCGTGGCGTGCCCTGCGAGATCTAGCCCTGGCGTCGTTTTAAAGTCTTGACATTGTTGGAGCTTTGGTTGGTTCGGTGAATAAAAGAAGATTATTGTAGTGAATAATACTACTTGATTTATAACAATTCATGCCTTACATCTACAGATAGGGGTTTGCAAGTGATTGCCAAGCCATGTAGTTAAAATTTATAAACGACCAAAAGAAAGACAGTACAATTACCTTACTTACTAAACACAGATTTATAATATTATTTAAGAACGAGCACCCATCTCACTCTGGCACGTATGCGGCGTATAGCGCGGTCTGCTCGCACACTATAAAAACGGTCGGAGCCGGCGCAGATCTTCAGTATGAATTTGCACTCAGAGCCGGTATGCTGACTGTGGCCGCGGCGACTGTTTACATGAGGCGCTTGCGCCCGTAGTCTGCTGGTCCCATAAAATCCTTGAGATGCTACTACCACTACTACTGCTGCTGCTGCTGCTGCTACTACTATTGAAAGCCCCTGGACGCTGATGGCCTTGAAAACGCATCTACTATGCTACTACTTTGAACCTGGACACTGATGGCGAGTAACCCTCGGCCCTCGAACCCTCCAAGATTGGCATCTGCGAGCGAGCCTGTCACTGCGGCGAGCGGTTTCTACAATCTGCGAGCTTTGGACCTGGACCTGGACCCTTATCACCACGTTCCCTAATTTAATAAATTTCTACCCCCTTGCCATTTTTCTTTTGAACGTATCCCAGTGCGACCTTACATTTTCCTGTCCAGGAAAATGTAACGTTACAACACGTGTACATTCATATGATTTTTGGTTTACTCCTTTTCACACAGGTACAGAGAGCGGGGCTGTTCGAAAGAGATAACGCGGCCCTGGAACACAAAGGGCTAAGAAGGAACATGAATGAGTTTTAGACAGTAAAACTCTGACACTCCTTTCCGTTCCCCCCAGAGCGGGGAGGAGTCATTTGATGATTTCCCATCCAAAAAAATGGCCTGTCTTAAGCAGAGGGAAAATTAAAGACTGATTATACTTTTGCTACAAATTCACAAAACACACAAAAACCTACAAGCAAAAATGTAACACCAACGATTCAAAATCAGACAATTTCTGTCAGACATTGACTCCTGAATTAAAAAGTTAACCCATGAAAATAAAACCAAAAAAAGTAATCAACAAAATAAAAGCATGATTGAATTTGAAACATTCAATAAAGTTATTTGAAGCAGGATGTTAAGTTAAATGGGAAGGAACTTTAATCATTGGCACGGCCAGTCCCCGGAGATCTTTTAAGTATAAGCGATAAGTTAAGGGCAAACTCGCGAAAATATGTTTTTATTTTATGCGGCTTGTAATTTTGTTGGAAACAGGAAAATTGGGACCTTTTATGATGACACGTGATTTTTCAAAGGACGAGTGTTTTTGTTACGTGCGGTTTTATTATTCATAGCTTTATTATAATGAGTACTGTCACAAATAATAAAATACTTTATTTTTAGCTGAAAATAATTAAATACATTCTTGCCCTTTGGAGCCTCAATCATGAAGAGTTTACGATGATATTTTGGAAGATTATTATCACAGCTGAGGAATCAGTCAATTAAAATAAGGAATGCTATTAAGCACCATTAATCACTTACCGCGTTTAATGCGAATTATATTTTGAAACATCATTTTTCATCTCAGTCTTCCTGAAACGAGTGACAGAAACTGAGTTATGTTTTACATACGTTTTTATCACTCTAATAGGCGATTTTCAGCTGAGGTTCTTCAGGTGGAAGATGCTTATTAATTAATATACTTCTATACTAATATTATAAAGCTGAAGAGTTTGTTTGTTTGTTTGGTTAAACGCGCTAATCTCAGGAACTACTAATTGGAATTGATAAATTATTTTTGTTTTGGATAATCCATTTATAAAAGGTTAAACATCAACACACAGGTGTAACATCACGTTACGACCAATATGAGCGGAGCATAAATGAAAAATGTTGCAAAAATAGGGAAAATTTATTCCTTTTGAGAGCATTATCTCTCTTATGGGATGCAGAAGAAGTTGCGTGGGTCTGTTGGTTTCAAATAAAACCAAACCACAAGAAACAGTCACACAGATCTGAGTCTAAAGTCTACCTCAATTTATTTTTCTATCATCAATATCATCAAATGGAAGAAACTGGAGGAGGCCTCACCTGTGGAGGGTCCCATATCCCGGAGAACATACTAACTTAGACTACCAGAGAAATAAACAACAAAGAAACTAAATATTGTAAACATTTAAAAAGTAATTTTAAGGGTAATGGGAAATAAAGGCTTTTTTATTTATTTATTATTTATAATCAAAATACTCCTCAAATCTGTAACAATCGCTCCGAAATTATTGAATTGAAACTTTTATTTCAACGATATTGCATTTGTGAAGACCTACCCCTTAACAATGCAATGCTAGGAGCATTGCCAATACAATCGAAAGAATTGAAAGAGTCCAATATTGAGTCTTATTGCCGGTGGTGTTTTAATTATTTTTGTTGAGAACTTATTAAATAACGATATGAGAATGAAGATATTGTGGGCGGAGGGTCTGGTTTTATGTGAAACTGTTATTAGATTTTTTCAAATAAAGACGAATTTGTCCCATATTCTTAATTGAACAACACACTATTGAAAGAGGGTATATTCATAGACCTGCTTGCATTTTTCAGTTTTTTTGTAATGTCTTTACCTTTCCAGGCATACTTATGAACCACATAAAACCACCACCACCAGTAATGTGGTGTGGTGTGGTTTGTAAGCAAAACATTGGTATCGAGAGTCCTCATTGGCTTAGTAAAGAGACCGATGTTTCCTTAAAAAGTTCGTTTCCAGTTGTACAATAAAAGTCCTCTTACAAGTCCTCCATGAGCGATAAATATCACAAAATACTACAAACACACCGCCATCTTTTATATTTTACACCACATGAGAAATCACACCGTCTTATCGAAGAAGTCGATGGTCGAGAGCTTCTCGAGACGGCGCGATCCCCTTACTAATGTTTTCTGCCATTGTTTCTGCACCACTGCTCCTCAGCCAATGGAAAAATAGAAGAAATCCGATAACAGCAACAGAACAAAGCCTAGCCTCTCAGTTAAATATAAGGCCCCGATTAGGAACATCTGAACGCGGATTCAATTTATAGACGGACGCTGCCATCGTTCTTTTGTTTCTTTTTTCGTTGTTTCTGATACGTTAGTGTTTAATGGTTTTAAAGACTGCACAGAATCCTGTGCAGTCTTTAAAGATCGAAGTGTGTGAGATAAAAAGCATTGATTTGAGTTTCTGTTTCAACACAAGCTTTCTCCGTACATTGTTGTCTTCGAGAATTAAATAGACTAAGTAATGAAGCCATTTTATCCATCTGCGTGGTTGTAAAGGCGACTGCTGAACGACCATGTTAGTGTCAGACATTTACGACCAGTACTGAAGGATCTTGAGAACAACGTGTTTTAATTACAGTAAAAAATAAAGAATTTAACCGCCCATCAAAACGTTGACGGCGCAATTTTTCCCGACCATCAGATCTCAAGATAGAACAAATAAGTAGTACTAGGATTTTAATATGCCATAAACTATAACAACCTATAACATTAGGTTAGCCAAACTTATGTTATAATCTTTATACACAAGTAAATAGAGGCAAAAATCGTACTTCCAACCAGCAAACTCAACTTGGTAAGTGTGACAATACGACAGTGAAAATTTTACTACTGCAAAAATTGTGTCAATGAAAAGTCATTCTATCTTACGAAGAAATAAGGTCGCTGTCAATTTGTTTGTTAGTTTCCTAGTTGTTTATGTTAGCCTGGTATAAGAAGACAAGTCCTGAGTGCATAGCTGTCCTTGCAGCAAGCTTTATGTCTCTGCGAAGATGGTGGGAAGCTTCTTAGCGCTTCTCGGTAAAATGCTTTCCTAGTACATTCTCTTATAGTTTTCTGAACTCCGCATAGCTTTGCTTTACAATGTGGCCTTTGATGTTTGTTTCAAATGTGGTCGTTGATAGAAAAAGTGACAGGACGCGAAGTGATATAGTTCAGTGAAATTACAAGAAGGAAGTGTATTCGTAGTTCGTGTTCTGATTCACTTGGTGCTCTTCTGAAGATAGAATTTACGAGTAACTGTCACTGATTAATGTAGTGTAGTGTATTAAGGTTTGAGTGGAATTTTCCCTGTAACAGTCTGTGTTGAAAACCTGGAAAAACTGAATTACTATTTTGCATAATCGAAGTCTTAGAGGTAGCTAAACAATAAGCGCCACTCACTCGGTTCAATATTCAGTTTAGTCAATAGTCAGGCCTAGGTTGGTTTGTGGATGGGCGACCCATTGCATATCGAGTTTCCTCGTGCCTCGGTAAGCACGTTAAGCCGTTGGACCCAGCTGTCATTTGTAGATCTTTGGCAGTCACTACGGGTGCGGCCCAAAATTTAGATAACCAGTCTTACCAGGGGGTATCGTATTACCCCGTACTACCTAGGCTGTGAAAGTCAGATTTTTAATAGTACAAGAAAACGTTTAATACTGACCTTTATAATTATAATCAAGGTTCCCTCAGTGGGTACAACGAGACCATGTTTTTTTTTAATAAAACATGAAACCAACTTTTCCGTAAATTCTCCAAATATCTACTCACAAACTCCCATAAAAGCCACGTACCTGCAAACAAAAAAAGAACACAATTAAAATGGTTACGGTTTCATTAAATTAGGTCAGCTGTGGGTCTTCATTTAATTACCAAAAAGATTAAATTTTCCGTGTCGCCAAGTTATGGCTTTCACATGCAAATGTGACGGGAATCGGGACGAGTGTCTATGATGTACTGGGAGATGGGTTTAGAGAGCATTTAATTTATATTTCATTGTTTATAATTGATATTGTGATAGGTAATAACTTTCAGAATCAGATATCTTTATTCGACTGTTTAAGCAAGCATCGCGGTGTACAAGCTCATTTTCATTGTCAAAGGCCGGATCTGGGTCAGGGCAGGTGAATTAAGATGCAACTAAATCATCATTCTTCAATTTATTTGGCAATAACGTGTCTTTTTCTTTCATTGGAACTTCATTGTTGGTTGTATTTCTATCTCATCAAAGTAGTAATCCTGCATGTATTATCATCTGTCAGACAGTCTTACAGTATTTAAGTCTCGTCTGTTCCATCATAATTGACTTCTATTTTCATTTTAGCGTCTATCACTGCATCTAATTCAGTCATTCAACAAATATACCGTCTGTGTGTCGCAATTGTGTGACCGACTTTGATGTAATATTTATTTAGTCTCAATTATCAATTCACGTTGGCAGCGAGTAATTTGCATAGCAATATGAATCCAGAACTAAATTGAATATTTGATCACTGGTTCTATCATAACTCTGTGTCAAATTGTCATATTGGTTTGAGCACAACTTTGTTGGAATTAGCATAAATAGGTTTGTATTTTAATGGTCATAATTTGGGATTCCAGATGGGAGGCCTGCGATGCGGTCACATGGAGAAAAGTAATTTAAGTCTAAAGATTGGATCATTTAAGACTTTTCACAAGTCTAAATAAAGCCACCTAAAAGCTATCTGAAATCTTCACTTCAAATCTGAACCCACCCACGTAATCCCTATAAATGAAAAGGTCAAAACCATTCCTATTTGAAAGGAAACGTGTAGGTAGCTCCAGAATTATACATTCCATCATTGGGTCTAAAAAACCTTCAAGACGCATTTGGAAGTTCCATCAAAACTTCTTAAAAGCAACGTCCCACTGTCGCAAACCAAAAAAATAAAATTAGCAAAACTTTTTCGAACATCAAACTTTAAGAGTGAAAATCTAGAGGAAAGTTCTCGAAGGAAAAGTTGGAGGTGTCTTTGAAAAGCGTTCTATTGTCGACGATGGGTTGAAGTTTGTTGTACACCATTTAGGGGTGTTAAAAACAATCTATGACGCAGTGTGCGGGTTAATGCTGTGTGCCGCGTGCCCTCAAGTACCGGGGAATGTTTGCACCGGACTGCAGGGTAAGTATACTACCGGTTTCGGGGAATTACATGTGATTTCCTTTCGAGATTTTTACTCAAAGGGAAAGATACAGAAAGTAGATACTGTATAAAATTCTTTGACTGGTAGTGGAAAATGTTTTTCACTTAAAATAAAAAGTAAGTCCTCAGAGCCACTGATTAAAAGGAAACGCCGTAAAAATTCGCCGCATTATATTGCTAAGCTTAGTTTATATTCTCTTTCAAGCCCGGAAAACCTTATAGCTATGTGTATTTATTGCAGTTTGTTAATAAACAGTGACGAAATAACGTTTACAGGGAGACATCATTGGTAAACATTTGTAAAATGTCACATGAAATGTGTTGAAAAAACCCCAGATACTTAGTGGATACACAGTCGATACTAACTGATGTTAGTACGTGTAGTGGACATGGGTAAAAACAAAATCGAAATGCATTCGAGAAAAATCGAACTTCAAAAAAACAAATGAACGGGAACCATTAGTAATTCCAAATGTTTCAAGTAAAGTGCACTCTTGAACGAACGAAATGAAAGTTTCGTTCGCCACCGTCCGTCTCTCGTTATTCAGCCATTTTGATTTATTGTCTTTGGCGCGCATTTGTTTGCTATTACCCCTTTGAACTTCGTTACAATACACGATAATTTATGTGTGTATGTTTTGCCTTTTTTAGGCTCAGCTGGGAGCGAAAAAAATAATAAACGCAGTTTGTAATGTGAAATGCGTGTTTTATTTGTTTTGTTAAATATTCTGGAAATAAACTTCGTTTTAATGGAACTAGACTTCATTTTACCAAGTAGGTTTTAATAAATTGAATATTCAAACATGGCTGTAGTACTGTACAGAGGCCAGCACATATACTTCCTTCCTTAATCTATCAAATGTCTTTGATAGCTTTTCAACTTTATTACAAAAAATATGGGTCCTTTAAGTTTATTTATTTATATCCTTGCACTAGAACGTCATACAACAACGTATCTTACTAGAATTACCGTCCAACTTTATAGTTTGAGCACGAAAAAATCACTATCTGTACGATTGGGACTGAACAAATGTGGACATAGCAAAGAGAATTGATGTATTAAAGATATGTAGGTACACACCGAGTAATTAATGAATCGACGCGAAACATCAATAACCAATTAGGTTTCAACTCGTTGACGTACAAACAAATGGTACTGTTATATAGAGAACTACCCATTAGATATTATCTAGGAGCCATAGTAATATATCAAAGGATGATAATTGCACTGTCATCTGCACAAAGACAAACCTATCGATTCTGCCCTTAGTATGTGATGTATCGGTCTGCGAGTGTTTCGGTTGTGTAAGATGCTAGGATGAACTAAAGGCCATTCAAATCTCTGTTAATACCTTTGCAACTTGAATTAATATCAACTTTGTGCTAGTATCATCTTCTGCATTAGGAAAAGGCTATACTTTTCCTAAACTACGTTGGGATCGGCTTCCAGGCTAACTGTATTAAGCTGTTTGAATACCAGTATTTTACATAAAGTGACTGCTAACTTGACCTACAAATTAAATTACTTTGTAAAACGATACCCCTTGGTAAGACTGGTTGTCAGACATTCTGGCTTCTGACTACTTGTAACAACTGTCAAAGATCTACAAATGTCAGCCGGGAAAACGAAAAAGTGGCTCTGAATCACGTTTAATAAACAAAAGATGAAAGAGATAAATATTTATTACTTATTGGTTTCCATGGAACAATTTTCTTGTAAATTTTGCGTTTCGCAAGTGGGTGAAAGTCGATAGGCTTACTCGTGGCTTACTCTAACAATAGCCCAATTTCCTGATTTTAATAGATGAGTATCTCTTACCAAGAAGCCGAAACGCCTACCCACGTCCCAAAATAACAGCTTACTTATAAGGAAGTTGTACAGAAATAATATTCCTTATCCAAAACGATAATTTCTTCACAATAAATCGACTTATAGATTGAACATGGCATTTTGCTTCCGATCTACCATAAATAACTTGCATATCTACCACTTAAAAATAAGTTAGCGTTTATCCTGCGCTTTTGATACCGCCATCATAACAAAATGGTTTCGAACAGGCCAAACGCCAAGATAAAATGAACCGCGGAATATTAGGGAATACTGCTGAAGACCTTCAGTTGTAAAGCAATGAAAGGGGCGGGGAAGGTCAATGTGGAATGGTGTTTTGGTGCCATAAATAAACGTACCGGCTTCGACAAATTTAAATCTACCGTTCACTAAATTTTGGAAACCACCAATGTGTTTGAATTAAGGTTTAATTTGGAGTGTGTTTTCGAGATTTGTTTTTAATATTATTTGTTTAGCAGTAGCTTTTAAATAGACGTTGAAAGAAGTCGACAGACAGCTATCAAGATGTCCTAATAGGCGTAGCGTACGCCAGAAATAATTTACAAATTACCCCCATGTCGGACCAGATTTGTGTTTTGGTGTTCATACGGGGTTTTTATACTTGATTTATTTTTGGGCTCGCTCACTATTTATTTTAATGTACAATCGAGCTTTCGAAGTTTTAAATAAATCACTCGCTAAGACTTAGTTTCCTTTGCCACAGAAGCATATGTATTGGTTTTAAGATTATAGGTAGTAATACAATTTTTAAATTGTTATATGCAGCAAAAGAGACTAAAATAAATGATTTCCTGCCACTGATTGCTATTTAGAAAACTCATACTATGTATGCATGATCTTATAAACACACAATGCCCATTGCATTACGTACTTAATTTGTCATCGTAAATTACCCATTATTCCAGCAGCATTGTCCCAATTTTCCAATAACAATGTCCTTGCAAGTTGCACTATACTCGACCACTGGCCCAACACAAGTTGCTATGGTAAATTTTCAAGTGGCGTGCGGTTCCCAACGAACACATAACTCTCCTTTGTGCCGTACTTAATTAACAAGTTTAGCTACCCACTTAACTGTAGGACTTCGGATTAAGTATTAAGTAACTATTGAACACCGTGTGTGGTTTGGCGTTACTGAGAAAATGTATTCATAGACGGGCCTCAAGAAGGTAAAGTAAGTCTTGATTGGTTTTCACTGGCAACAAGGTAATAATTTCCAAACTAGAAAATTCCGAGAATAACCCTCGTTGGAATACTGAGAAATTAAAAAAAAACCTCGATCTTCTTTCCTGTACCTTTATTTTCAGGTCTACTTGCAGAGTTCACTCATCATCTGGTAGCCTTTTTCCAACTATGTTGGGGTCGGCTTCCAGTCTAACCTGATGCATCTGAATACCAGTATTTTACATGGAGCGACTGCCTATCTGACCTCTGCAACCCCGTTAATACTGGATAATACGATACCCCCTGGTAAGACTGGTTGTCAGAATTTTTGAGACTACCTGTAACGACTGTCAAAGATCTACAAACGATAGCCGCACAGACAGAGCACGCACGCAGTACGAGTAGGCACGGAGGAAACTTAGTATGTAATGGGAGAGTTGACTGCTGCAGAAAATGTAAATATCAATTGAAAATCGAAGGGTTTTTCAGTTATAATTAGTATCTAGTCTTAAATTTGCAATTAGTTCAGATCATCGAGAAAACACTGATTCGTTGATCTAGTGATCGCGAGCACTTCTGCGTGGCTGAGACTGATGTCCTTGGTTCAAATCCAAAGTCAGTGAAAATTCTATTTAATTACTCCATTCGTTATTCGCGACCTCCGCCGCTTTAATACCGAGCGCATTAAAGACGCGATCGAGCGGAACAAAGGCTCCAAGGTATTTTCAAGAGACCTGGCTATTGGGCAGAGCCAGCTCACGAAACTGAAGACCGACGATGGCAGGATCTTATCCGCCAAACCGGAGCTACTGAGGGAGATTGAGAGCTTCTATGGACAGTTGTACACGTCAACCAGCAAACCCATTGTCGACCTAGCAAACGACCCAAGAGCTAGACTAACCAGACACTATACCGAAGACATCCCGGACGTCAGCCTGTACGAGATTAGGATGGCTCTGAAACAGCTCAAAAGCAACAAGGCACCGGGGGATAACGGAATTACGGCCGAACTCCTGAAGGCGGGTGGAAAACCGGTACTTAAGGCTTCAGAAGCAGTTTAATTCCGTCATACTCGAGTGGAAAACGCCACAGGCATGGTGCAGGGGTGTGGTGGTGCTCTTCTTCAAGAAGGGTGACAATGCCCGGTTGAAGAATTGCACGCCCATCTCACTTCTAAGCCATGTCTACAAGTTGTTTTCAAGAGTCATCACGAATCGTCTCGCGCGCAGGTTTGACGATTTCCAGCCACCCGAACAAGCCAGTTTCCGAAAAGGCTTTAGCACCGTGGACCACATACGTACGCTTCGGCAGGTTATACAGAAGACCGAAGAGTACAACTTGCCTCTCTGTTTAGCGTTTGTGGACTACGAGAAAGACTTTAGTTCGATCGAGACCTGGGATGTACTGCAGTCTCTCCAACGGTGCCAAATTGACTACAGGTACATCGAGGTGTTGAAGTGTTTGCACAAAAACGCCACCATGTCAGTCCGACTTCAGGACCAAGCCTCGGAACCTATCCTTCTGCAGCGAGGTGTAAGACAGGGAGACGTCATATGTCCGAAACTGTTCACCGCTGCACTGGAGGATGTCTTCAAGGTTCTGGAGTGGAGAGAACGTCAACGTCAATGGCGAGTACATCACTCACCATCGGTTTGCCGACGATATAGTGGTCATGGCTGAGACCATGGAGGACCTCACAATGCTCGATGACCTCAGTAGAGCTTCCGAAAGAGTGGGTCTAAAAATGAACATGGACTAGACGAAGGTCATGTTGAATGCCCATGTCACACCCATTCCTATCAATATCGGAGACTCGACACTCGAAATTGTAGACCATTATGTATACTTAGGACAAACGGTCCAGTTGGGTAGGTCTAACTTCGAGAAAGAGGTCAATTGTCGAATCCGACTCGGCTGGGCAGCGTTCGGGAAGCTGCGCGGTATCTTCTCGTCCAACTTACCGCAGTGTCTCAAGATGAAAGTCTAAGACCAGTGTGTGTTGCCAGTGATTACATACGGGACCGAGACGTGGTCTTTCACAATGGGCCTTATCAAAAGGCTTAAAGTCACCCAACAAAGCGCAATGGAGAGGGCTATGCTCGGAGTTTCCTTGCGTGATCGAATCAGAAATGAAGACATCCGCAAGAGAACCAAGGTCACCTACGTAGCCCGAAGAATTGCCAAACTTAAGTGGCAGTGGGCAAGTCACATTGCTCGCAGAACGGATGGCCGATGGGGCCGAAAAGTTCTGGAGTGGCGACCGCGAACAGGAAGACGATGCGTTGGAAGACCTCCCACTAGGTGGACCGATGACCTGGTGAAGGTTGAGGGAATCCGTTGGATGCGAGCCGCAAGGGACCGGTCAATGTGGCGACACTTGGGGGAGGCTACGTCCAGCAGTGGACGTTTTTTGGCTGAAATGATGATGATGATGATGATTTTATTTATTTTTAAATTATATTATAAAGCAGAAGAGTTTGTTTGTTTGTTTGGTTGAACGCGCTAATCTCAGGAATTACTGGTTCAAATTGAAAAATTATTTTTGTGTTGGATAGTCCCATTTATCGAGGAAGGCTTTAGGCTATATTGTTATGTAGTGTGATGTTTACGCCACGACCATTAGGAGCGGAGCAGGAATGAAAAATGTTGCACCGTTTTGCAACATTTTTTCCTTTCGTTTTTCTCTCTTATGTGACGCAGACAAAGTTGCGTGGGTCAGCTAGTCTACTATAAAGTTTAAAATAAATATTAAACCTTCAAAGTACAAATCCCTGGCAAAAAAAGCAAGGCTTAAAGACGTATCGTTGTCAAGTTTTTCCATAATGCAGTCAACGGCTAACAATCAACAGTTAATTTGGTTGTTATATCTCCCTCCTGGACATGAGTTGCCATGGTTGACATGGAAGTTTTTATTAGACTCCGGATCTAGGTTGGCTGCAGCAAGGAAAACCTGCTCAGGTGGAGATTCATTAAAGAATCTGCCTTTCTTTTTTTTTTTAGGGTGGGACATCAAATGACTTCTCCCTCTCTGGGCGGAGCGGGAGGGAGTGTCAGACTTTTACTTACTAAAACCCATCCATGTTCCTTCCTCGCCCTTTATGTTCCGGGGCCGCGGTATTTCTTTCGAACAGGCCCGCAACCCATAAGACTCTGCCTTGGGACCTAAATGTACCACGTGAAATATGAATGTACAATACAGTCTAAACCTTTGAGGAAACACAAGCGTGATGTCATGTTTTAGTCATCTTCTAAACAAAATATCGCGCTACAAATTTACTTGGTATTAAACGATACGAAACGTCGCCGTTACTCATAGCATTTAACCTTTCCCGTCCCCCCGAGAGTTCTCAGGTTAGACGTTATACTAAATGTCAGGCACCAAATGCAAGAGACTTGGTCCCAACGGACGATCCATGTTAGTTATTGTGTGGCGCTACATGCAGGCATGCGGATGTTTTGGGTATAGGAGATCAATTTCAAGATACGGTTGTAGATGAGCAAAATTACGGGGCAATGTGGATGAGAAACATTAAATATGAGACTGCCGCTGAGGTGTTCCATCTCGCTTCGGATAAGTGGATAAATTTAGACCCTAATTTTGAGAGATCTCCATGTGAGAATGGCCCTGATGTGAAAAAAGTAGCTGAGCAGCATAACTTCTAATTCCACAATGCTATTTTTGCAGGACGACACCAGATTTCCTTAGGGATCGGCCATAGGAGTTCTTGTACGTCATAAACCTCCGATGTCCCTAGACGGAAGGCGCCCAAGAGGATTTCCCTACAGAAAAAAACCGAACGTGGCGGCTCTTTTTATAAAAATACCCGGACCCAAAAAAAGGATGTCGTCACAAATTTTTGAAACTGTGTCAATGTGGAAGCTCATTCAACCTTTCAACATACTCCCAACTTTTTTTGAAACACTCGACATTTTTGCTTTGTGGAACCGCATAATGACAGAACACAAAATAAAGCGAACACATGGTGGAATCCGACAATTGCAGACAACTCCCGAACGCGTTTAACAAGGGAACAACGTGGGTTCGGCACGTGTGGGAACTTTTTATTGCATTTTTTTACACAGGTTAGACTAGGAGATGAAATTAACACGCCCTTAGAATATAAAGTAATGTTTGTTTATGTTTAGACGTTTTTGTCGGTAATAATAAAAACTCCTGTAAAAGATCTGGCAGTACTTACATTCTTACATGACTGAGTAGGTAATGCAAGCTGGATTGGCAGTGAGCTAGCCAATTGGCCAAATGAGGAAACGAGTCCTGGAGTGGAGATCGGGTTTTGGTAAGCGTAGTTTGGGACACTCCCTTGCTACCTACCAACGAGCTTAACAAGGTGTCTGGGTTAGACTGAATGCAAACGGCGGAGGGAAATGTCCAGTGATGAATTGCAATTTATGACTGCGAGAGGCTGAGTTAATTAATTGAGACATATTGTACCTATTTCCGATCTGCGAATGTTAGAATCGAAGTCAATTGTTTGACTCATTTATTTCAAGTGATTTGCAGTTTGTAGTTGTAGGCAAGAATTTACTAATATTATCAGAGAGGATGATTTTTCAGCAAAATCAATTCAAACAAGCGAGACTTAAGAGGCTCAATGCTGCCTGCTTTCTTATTTTGTAAAATTTACTTTTACTTATTATTCTAACATACAAACAGTGCCACCTCCAACACGTAGATAGGTACACAAACATTGAAACAAAATGGCGGATTAATAAAAGCGTTGTCATGAATATCGTGCACGCATAAAATAAACAAGTCAGTCTGTCCGTCTGTCGCGTTAGATGACGAGATTGCAAGTCATCAACTGTGATACCTCCTTAATGGTAAATGAAATAAGAGGAATAGCTATTCCACAAGTAAACAAGATCTTGTCGTGAGAAGAATTTTTAGATTATTTTAATGTTTTTAATAATTAAAATCCATAAGTACTTCAAAATTAAATTGAAGGCAGTTTAGAAAATGTTGATGGCTTTTCCGTTGATCATGTCAAAGATCAAAAATTCATGATCTAAAGTATTGTCATGTTTACATAGTGTTTTTACTCTAAATTAGCTTGTGTTTGGTCGTCGCCTGAAATTTGCGAAGCGACGATGCAGCGTAGAGTGGAGAACACTGTAAAAATGCCTTCTAATAGTACCTGACTACCAACTACTCTACTATTTTAAACAGAAAGTAAAATTACTTATTAGTTTTTATCAAATTCGTTGAGGTTAAAACACATTTTGGTCTAACGCCATCTATGTTAAAACGCCGGAACTAAAACCTATCTATCCTCCCTCGCTCCCTCGTTCCTGAGGGAACTCCCTACTTTCTAATCATTCCGCGAGAGAGCGCCACGTGCACTAGATTTCAAAGCTTTCAAAGTTACTCGTTAAACCCTTTTCAAAGTTACTTAGAATCTAATTATTATGAAACTCGTAGGTGCCATGAAAAGCTAAGTCTAGTGCTTATCTAATTCATAAAGTTTTAGGCAAACTTATTAGCTTTAAACGTAATGGGAATAATAAAGAGATTAGACCCTGGATATGTATGACTGTATGGAAGTAAACTTTACTCTTGAATATTACAGAAACGAGAGGTTCAACTTGATTAAGTTTAGTATGTTAGTAAGCCGCTTTAGCACTTTCTTGCTAAGCTCAAGGCGTTTCTTAGCAGTAACCACGCTCACTTTATTACACCATTCCGTTAAAAATAAATTAAGATCCATTAGTAACACAATTATTAACAAATTTAGTAGCGATCATGTCATTTTTTTTTGCCTACATGGGTGTATATCGGTTTAAAACGTCAAAACATAGAAGCACGGTATGGGTTGGTTGTTTTATATGAAGAACCGGCAAGACTACGAAGGTTACTTTTGTTAAGGCGCTACCCCAGGCAAAATTAGCAACTCTATTTGTGGTGATTCAAACTTCGTTTGAAATACCATTAGAATAAAGTTCTAATCAGCTTGCACTACAAAGTGGTTTTTACGTCAGTCACTGCGGGTCGAATAGTGCGAAATTAGTGATTTTTATTCTTTATAAAATCAAACTTCCGTCTTTTGAAAAAAAAAAAAACTAGCATTATGTTCATTATTAAATTGTCTATCCATTAGTAAAGAAGCAAATCAAAATAATGTTAACTTTACGAGAAGAAGCATGTTATAAATATTTTTTTCTCATTTTTGTGGTTTCATTGTGAGGGGATTTATTACACACTAGCTTCTGCCAGCGGCTTCGCCCGCGTGAAGTTTGATTATTGTCCCATGGAATCTTACTGCCGGGATAAAAAGTATCCTATGTTTTAATCCAGGTTATAAACTATCTGTGTGCAAAATTTCATCCAAATCCGTTCAGTAGTTGTCGCGTGAAAGCGCAACAAACAAACTTACATTCACATTTATTCTCCGAACTGCTAAGCTATCGGGAGTTACACGTGTTATTGTGAGTCAACTATAAAAGATAGACATATGCTGTCCTGGGATATTTTTTATATAATTTTATGTGGAATATTTCCGTTATACATGATTTCTATGTAGCTTTAACCATTAAGGCTGCACACGCGACGGAAGCTAAAAAAACCAAGTAACTTCTCCCGTTTTCCCAACATTTCCTTTCACTGCTCTGCTCCTATTAATGGTAGCGTGATGAAAAGTATACTATTACCTGCTCAGGAGTATGTAGAATAATTGTACCAAGTTTCGTTAAAATCCGTTGAGTAGTTTTTTTTTCTATAAATAACATACAGACAGACAGACAGACAGAAAGACAGACAGACAGACAAAAATTTTACTGATTGCATTTTTGGCATCAGTATCGATCACTAATCACCCCCCGATAGTTATTTTGTAAATATATTTTATGTACAGAATTGACCTCTCTACAGATTTATTATAAGTATATAGAAGATATAGAAGATAGATAGATTATGAGACTTAAAATAAAAAATAAAACTACCAATTTGCAGTCTAAGAATATGTAGAAATTTAATGTATTTTTATTACTTGGTATTTCTTTTGGATAAAGAGGAGTTGGCTCCAAAAAACTGCACAAAAAACGGCTTTTGCTTGGGGTAGCGCCTTAAAATATTTAGTTTTGACAATGTTGTATAGTAGTGTCTCATGCAACCATAAACAGTGTTTACCAAGTGGAATGACCCTCAGAATGCCAGGTCATAAGTCTCAAGTTCGAATCCAAGGCACGCACCTCTGATTTTTCGGATTCATGTGAGTATTGTATAATTATCACTTGCTTCGGTGAAGAAAAACATCGTGAGGAAATCAGCATGCCTTTTTTTACGGATGCGAAATCATCAAATAACCTCTCCGACTCTGGGCTGAGCGGGAAAGAGTGTCAGGCTTTTACTGACTAAAACCCATCCTTGCCTTTTATGTTCCGGGGCCGCGGTATCTCTTTCGAATAGTCCCGCAGAAACCAGGATGCCTGAGAGATATTTCTCGACAGCATGTTAAGCCAAGTCAGAGATCGCCATGGGCGGCGTAAAAACTCTGACACCGTGCGTTAGGCGCTAACCACACGATAAAGTAAGAAAGAAACGCGTATAATTATTATTTTCGGTAGGTACCTTATGTAAGTACCAAATCCAAATCCAGCAAACAACGCTTTTTAATGTCAAGCACAACATTTTTCTCGGAAGAATCTCGACATCTCTAAGACACAGCGAATCCCATGGATTAATGGGGGCTTTACTGGTTGTCTCGTCACACCTACTTTGGGTCTCAGAACATCTGACCTAGTTTTCACAAATGGATTATTTTTTTTTATGTTTTGTTAATACGGTACTTATTTTTACGCCTGTCGTAAGGGCGTTATGGCTGGTGGAATTAATGATGACAGTGGACAGAAAAACACCTTTTTCGCATTGAATTTGGTAGAATTTGGTAAGGTTATTATGGCTAAATAAGATGGGGTGTACCTGAACGTGGCCTAAAAAAATGTCATTAGGATGAAGTACTCGTAATTATTAATCATCATGATTGTAAGGATCCTGTGGTAGCACGTTCTAATGCTAATATATCGAGGACATACAGTTAATATAGAGATGAAAGAGAAGCCAGTTATTACTCTAGTTTGTAGCTTTAATTAAGACTTTCTAACAATATCGTAGCAGAGTCGTCGAGAAACAATAAGTTTTAAAGTTCTAGTGGAAATAATATCTCTGACACTTCCAGATTTAACAATCAGTATAAACTTACAAATTCAGTGACAAAACGAGGCCCCAATCAAACGACAAGACCTTTATCAGAATTAGGATTACCTACTCTGCTTTGATCTGGTAATTCCCTTTGTTGAATTTATCAGGGCTAATCAAGTTTTCAGATCGGGAGTGAACGATAAAAGAATACTTAATATCTTTCTGTAAATTCGTTATGAGTGTGAAGATGATTTATAATTCGATGAATATGGTGATTAGGTAATTCCTTCTTTTTTATTGATTCTTAAAGAAACTGTCAGGTTCACACTCATAATCGGTGACGTGCGTGTATGACCAGAAGCCCAATAACTCGTAATTCCCGTTAGTTCTATTGTTGAACTGTTCAGTAGCACTACTAGAAATTAACCAACTTTAGATGTTGATGTTTAGTGTGACAGGCAGAGTATTGCTAAAACAATTGCAATATCAGGACCGAATGTACCTCGACAGCTTATTGTAAATCTTACTTCAGTATTTACACCAAACCTTTTACCCCAATCTTTCATAATCTCTCGCTTACACACATGATACCTAATCCATCCGTCACCAAAATTGGGTCAACCCATGAAGCAGCCTTAAAACGCGGCTTATCTATAATGCACCGCTGATTATCATGACGGCCTACCACGGGTTTCTGTTTAAAATTCATGTCATCATCCGTCGTGACAGTTACGGCACCGTCAAAGGCTTGGGCAGTGAGACTCACGAGGCACGAGACGAGATCACGAGACGAATACCAATGGTAGCCTGTGTGTGGTCATTGCTCCGTGATTTTGTTAGCTTCCTTGCCTTATTTCCTATTCTTAGTATTTCGGGATTGTATCAGAGATGAGTATTAAGATTCCGTAATACAACTTGGAACGAATGTGAATGCTAATTTTTCCATCTTGTCTTATATACGTTTTAGTGAAGTAATATTGTCTACACTGTCCTCTAACGTTTTATAAGCCCATTTAAGCCTATCATCATCTGTCGAACTTTTTCCAACTATGTTGGGATCGGCTTCCAGTTGAATCAGCAGCTGAATACCAGTATTTTACATGGAGCGACTGCCTATCTAGGATACCACTTTGTAAGACTGGTTGAAGCCGAAGTAAGCCTATGTGGAATAAAAAAAACATGATTGATATTGGTTGAAAAAGGCTCACTCGTAAACAAATTGGAAGCATACTTCCTGAAGTATGCTTCCAATTTGTTTACTCACGAGTAAACTGTAAAGTACCTGTACTTTGAGGCTGCTACATCAAGACAGTTCCCTTTTATTCGTGTACTGTAACAAAATGAAAAGTTTAGTGGCCAGTCCTAATACTCCCGTTTGATTTTTTTGACCCCATTTTTATTAGATGTCATCATCATCATTATCATCATCAGCCTATTAATGTTCCCACTGCTGGGACACAGACCTCCTCTCTATAAGAGGGAATGGGGTATGATCCACCACGCTGGCCCAGTGCGGGTTGGTAGATGTCACATATCTTCGAATTGTTTGTTTCTAGGACATGCCGGTTTCCTCACGATGTTTTCCTTCAGCGTTTTGAGAGCAGTGGTAACGAAATAAATTACACAAAGTAATGCGCCGGTCTGGGTTCGAACCCACGACTTAATGTTCGTAAGTCGAGGGCGCCACTACTGGGCCACCCGTCCGAAAACCATTAGTCCATCCGTCAAATTGATTTCGTTGGCATGATCTGAACTTGAACAATCGATGAACACCTCATCCATTGAAACTGCACCACAGTTTAGGCGATATGATGGTACACAACAATTTTACAAATACATACACACATAGACTGTTAAAATCAAAAACCTTTCTTTATCGCTGTGAACTAAGTTGGTTTACTGGTTGTATATTTAGACTGTAATAAGTCATGATTTTGATTGTCAATCCTTATATGTAATTGTTGAATGGTAGGTAGGTACCTACTTACTGTGAGGCGGTGCCTTTGTTGTCAAGCCACGTGTATTGGCTTTTGGAATTGGACTTGAACCGAATACATGAGGCTTGGATCGAATGTCCTGATTTTTAAGGATCTCTTTGTTTTTGGAGTAGATAAGAAGTAATTACTTATTTACAAGCTGTAAGAAAACACAGTCTAATTATTTGTTAGCCACTTACAGTGTGTTATTGTTTGTTTTCCCTAATAAATTTAACAAAATAAAATAATATTTTGAAGTAGATCTGTTACCATGAGATCAGCAGTTGTTTCTGAACTCTAGCAGCTAACTGTAATCCATACATTCTTCTTCTTTTCCTGCTTTTCCATACATTATGACCATAATTATCGGTATTTCCACTGTTGTATGAAACAGTTGTTTTATTAAATAATTTTAATAAGGGGGTCTACAATAATGTGCAAAATTCTTGGTAGTATGCTTAACAAATTTTTGCAATGATGTCGATATGTTGCGTTTAAAACACATTCAAGTTTTTGAAGTAAAAACTTCTTCAGGCGCGTTTGGCACTTTTTGAGTGAAGAAAAATAATGGAACTCGCGTGACCGCCACCTAACGTTTTGTTGCACTCGTAGCCAATCTGTTTTCACTTCTGTCGGCAGTCTCCTCTCCCGCATGTTTGTTTGTTTTATTTTACCTTGTTTATTTTGGTTACAATCCACTTCATCATAAAGAACGAACGAACTATTCGTGCAGTCTGGCTGTTCAAATATAAAAAGGAAGCTATAGCCACGAACAATGAGGTGCGAGATAAGCCGTAGTGGGGTTATTTTAATGTGATTGGCGCGGCCACCATCCTACCGTCCCACCGACCTACCATCCTGGTGAGCTGCCATCCACCATCTACAGCCACCGTCCGCGTCCCCCGTCTAGCGACGGCGCGTCACTGCATTATTAATGCATCCCTTATACGAGACACACGGCCGTAAAGTGTGATTAGCAATTTAGAACTTGGCACTGTTGATGTTATGTTAGTTTGCCATTCTTCTTTTAATTTTTGATTTTTTCCCCAGAATACTCAGATTGGGTGTATTCCCGCTGACCCCACTGGTTCGTCCCACTGGTGGGGTCAACGGGAAGTCTGCAATTTGAATTCCCGTTGACCCCATTGTGCTGAATGGTCTATTTTTACGCCTTTTGGGAATCTTTTGATTTGTTTAACTCCTTGAGATAATTGCAAGCTTAAAATAAATCTGTAATACACCACGATAAGTTATGGACGTCATACATTTGTAACGTAGAATATCGTAACCATTTCCATCAGGAATTTCTCAGTAGCAGCCACGGAGTCAGTACTTGAGCCCGATTGATGGCAATAGGCACGCTCCCTATTACATGGAAATTAAACATAACTGGCAAAATTTGAGTGTACTATTATGTACGGTCGACCAAGCTATTTGGTTTACATTTTACAATGTAATTTCCATGTTAAAATTCAAACCAAATAGCTTTGTCGACCGAATACCTCTGCAGAACCCTTTAGGGATTACTGGCGTTTAATGTTATATTATAGCATAGCTTATGTATTAGAATTTTCCTCTCAAGACTTCTTCGAAGAAATCTTTTTTGAACAAATTCGGAACTGATTACGTAGATCCAGATTTACAATTTTGTTGTTCACGCTTTAGGCTGCTATGCCACGGAAATACGCGCAAGCTTCGCAACTAATTATTTTGGTGCATTTAGGAATTCCCTTTGCTCCGTCAAAGTTGGTGAAAATATTGAAATAACTCCTATTCAGGGGCTGCATTGTTGTTTATATTAAAATAATTTCTTTTGTAGTCCCAGACTGAAGATTTTCATTAGACTTGACGCTGGGAACTTGGTATTACGTCTAGGGGATCTAAAGTATTCATGATTAATTTGATGGATTTAGGATCAGGATTAATAAACGCTTGAAATTTGTCAAAGAGCTGTGTAACGAAGTATTTGGGTGTTAGACTAACACTCAATCGGAAAGCTGTCACGTTAAAATGAAACAACGCTGGATAAATCTGCTGCGAATCAATGGAACAATAGGCCAAACTTAACTTGTCTTAAACCCTACTTTTTTAATTTAGAACTTTCTACACATTAGGATTTTTTCTTATATCGTAGGTGCCTTTACAAACATTTAAACTTTCATAAAAAACAGCCAGACGCAGAACAACTACCTGTAGACCATCATATATTTGATCCGTACGGGAATCGAACCCGCAACACATAGCACTCCAAACAATCCACTGTGCCAACCGTGCGACAACTGCTTAAATCCTTAAAATAAAAACAACCAACTACCTACTTTACTTAGGTTGCTATAGGTAACGCCCTCTGTAAGTGTACATAGGGCGTTAGAGCAATGCTAATCATTTATCAACTTCTAGAAATGTTAGGTGGTGTGAAGACGATTTACTTAGTCTAAAACGAGAATACTTGAAAGTATAAAGGGTGAAACAGAACCTCAACGAAGTCGAAAGGCTTATTCTCCCCGTCATTGCGATCACTTTTTTTTAAACCATACCAAAGAACCTTCTAGTTATATTGGGGGTCAAAGTTTTACTTCACAAAGTTTTTTTTTAAACATTCATACGATTTTTACGACCCCCGTACTGTTTAATCCATCCGTCACCACAAGGTTTTGAGAGCGTTACATTGACTCCTTCCGTAAAACGTGAATTTTCGCCCAAAAAAAAACGTTTCCCAGCAATATTTTTGCGTGAAGTTGCTTAACCCATTTCCAGTCCCATGAGCCACATATGGTTCAGAGCGATTGTTTAACTATTGTGTCTTTTCGTGGACAGTGAATGTGTTAATTGATTGGCTTCTTGAAATGGACCCTCCGTTTACACCCTGTATGAAATCCAATGTTATCATGAACCGTTTTGCCCCTAAAAACTAAACTCTATAGCCAGAACTAGGAACGGTCAGCCCCGGTCAGCGCCAACATTCCACACGACTCCGACAATACTGACGCCTCACCCTTAATTGTCTCTGGGGAAACCGGGCCAAATAAGACAATAGAAATAATTATTAGTCTGATACCGGAGAATTCCGGGCTTTCACCGTGACAATGCGGCTCTCCCTCCCCTATTGTCGTGTATGAAAATCTAATTGAAATGAAACGTACAATATAATCTACATAATCTGAGGTTTGGTACACATAATCTGAAAATTGTATAGCTGGTCATTTTCCCGGATGGGTTCTGTTAGGATTAAGCAACGTGAATTATGAAAAGTATATTGTGAATAGATAGGGACCCGTCGTTTAGTAATAACAGTCAATCCATGCTTATTAAGGTCGGTTCGTAGATGGGTGACCATCTATTACATTTCGAGCTCCTCCATGTCTCAGAAGACATACATTCATTACGATTTGTTAAACTCGAAAATCTGACAGCCAGTCTTACATCATCTGCCTAGCATTTTTTTTAACTACGTTTGGGTCAGCTTCCAGTCTAACCGGATGCAGCTGAATACCAGTATTTTACATGGAGCGACTGCCTATCTGACCTCCATGCTGGGTAATACGATACCACTTGGTAAATCTGACCCCAACATAGTTGGCAAAAGATTATGTAGATGATGAATCAAAGGTAGTGTACACATAATCTTAAGATGGTTTAACTGGTAATTTCCCTAATGGATTTTGTAAGAATTAAAGAATGTAATGGAATGTATGGAATGTGAATGTGTGTGTGTGTGTGTGTGTGTTGTTAAGCTGTCTGCTGTTATAATGTATCTGTATGTGCTGCTCTATTGTGTTGTGATGTCCATTAAAGGTCGTGGCTCACTTGACAAGCACCGCACCAGCACCGCTCCAACCCAGCAATTTACTTGCCATTCAAATTAGAGCATTAAATCGTGTGTCGCATAACATATTTTTGAATGTACATTCAAAAATATGTTAATTAATGTACATATGAAAAAGCTTACGGCGGGTGGTCAACGCGCTTGCCGCTACCATACGCCTCGCCGCGCGGGCGGCGCGGCGTCCGCGCGCGGCCCGCGCGCCGCAAGCGAGGGGACCGCGCGCCGTCCGCGCGCGGGCGCCGCGCCGCAAGCGAGGAGACCGCGCGCGGCAAGCGAGGGAACCGCGCGCGGACGCCGCGCCGCAAGCGAGGAGACCGTGCGCGGCAAGCGAGGGGACCGCGCGCGGACGCCGCGCCGCAAGCGAGGGGACCGCGCGCGGACGCCGAGTGGCCCGCGAAACAACGTCACTGCGCCGTCGTGCTTCTCCACGTAGTGGGTACTCTTTGTTTAATGTATGGCCAGTTACAAATTTAGTTAAAGAGCCCACGACACTAGACCTAGTTCGGTTAGACTCCCAGATAATATCTATATATATAATTGGTCACGATGCTGCAATGCATAAAAACCATTACTATTATGATAAGACTCCCGAGTTATGTGAAATTCAGTACAAATCGAAAGCTTGTTGTCACCCAAGTAACACAAACTAGTTGCTTAAGAGCTCTGGAGCCAATCCGATTATTCCCAAAGGCGCCAAGCTCAAGTGCTAGAGCGTGCACTGCAGACCTTATGTAGCCGCTTTGCAGCCAAAGGGGCACAACTTTTTGCAACCTACAGTTCCGTTAGAACTTATATTAGTAGCATGCAAGCGCTACAGCAGCTGCAACTAATAATTAATACAACACTAAAGCTCTTGTGGCGCTTATTGAATGAATGACAGGTTTAACTGAACGAATAAAACATCACAAATCATTCACCTGTCTCTCATTTATTAAAATACATCTGTTGTTCCTGAGTCAGACATTCCTGAATACAATATAAATAAATAATAAGTGAAGGTATAGTGTTTTTGAGCTAAATATGCAAGTGGCTAAAAACGCAGATCAGTTCATCGTGCATACTCGTATAGTTGATATTATTGGAGTATTTTTAACGCGTCTCAATAATTGTCTTGTAAACATGACGTCTATGAGAAGCAGCTTTAACTTGCAATTTCAACCTTAATACTTCTTCTCTGCGCGTCAAAGCGTTCACTTTTCTGAAGGTCCAAGTAATACCTGTGCCACTAATGCAGTTCAAGTCTTTACAATTACTTTTATTTCATACTTACTGCAGGTACCGAACCACACAAATGGTTATTTGTTTAGAGATCCGTAGAACTCGTTGAAAACCCTAAAATACCATGATTGATGATAATCGTTTGTAGCTGCTTCTATATTTTTCGCTCTTTCAATTGTTTAACAATTCCTATGTCTTACCATGTTTGCAGAATGCCTTTCACATTTATTCAAACTTATAAAGAACAACAAAATCAACAAGAACTTTGCATCTATCCATCTACGTGGGAAAAACATGATGTGTTACACTGGTCGAACAAAAAAAGCTAAAAAATAATTTCATTTAATTTTTGTAACACTTAGATAAAACTTACTACAAAAGTCTTAAATCCACGACGCCAAATAGCATAATATTCCAATCTAAATATTATTCGAATTCGAATCATCATGTCACTCCCCTTTTAAAGCTGGGGTGGGTCGATAGCGGTAGATAA
Source organism: Xestia ashworthii (assembly GCA_950022955.1). Lineage (NCBI taxonomy): Eukaryota > Metazoa > Arthropoda > Insecta > Lepidoptera > Noctuidae > Xestia > Xestia ashworthii. The sequence continues at coordinate 20,905,709 of OX465558.1, read as the reverse complement.
ATAATAAAATCGGTAATGTATAATCACTATTTAATCAATATGATGATATAGTTCCAGTTTAAAAGACGTTGGTACCTACACTTGACATCATGTTTTTGTATTAGATATGTTGATATTGCCACGGAACTTGACCTTGAGGAGACAAAAAATATGATGTAAACTCATCGCGGATATTAAAAGCATTATTTGAACTGTTTTCTATAATGTTTGATAGTGCATGCAATCTCTGCGCGTCGTGGATGATCGGTTGTTCCAATATTCGTTGATCTCTGTCCTCGTCCATTTCGATAACATAGTTTCGCATTACATTGTGTAAAATACATGTTGCAAATACTAAATTGTCAACATATGCTGGCTTCAAATTAATATTTTTATTATATATACCAAACTGAGTTTGTTTCAGCTGTTTCTTCTCAGAGTAGTCAGGTAGGTACGAAACACCGGCCCCATCTAGTTTAAAAAAAAATGACGTGTAAAAGTGTTTGAGAAAACCTACTTGCTGAATAAATATCATTTATCAGTATCATTTATTTATAAAATGTACTATCATAATGATCTTTCTAATAAATATTATATTTCATTGCATGCGACTTTTAAATTACTTACCTCAATGTTACTGCCAATTTTTCCTCTGCTGGTATCGCCTGTCTGAAAGTTGTATGTTTCTTCGTGATATCTTTTCGAATAAACGACAATATGTGATAAAATAAGTATTTCGGCATATGAAAATACATGTAGAATTTTTCATCATCGTCAATCAAATGTCTAATATTCTTCCAGTATTCCCCTTCTACTTGTCTTTTTTTATTTATTTATTTATTTATTTAACAATTTATGTACACACTTATTACAGAAAAGAAGAAAGGAACAGAAAATAGTACAAAGGTGATGCTTATTTCTAATGAAATCTCTTCCAGCATACCTGCGAAAGGAGATACTAAATAAAGAGATGTAGACATAGTGTGTAAAAGTAGGAGAGAAAATGGAATACATAAAACAGATTAAATATCTTAAATATATACAAAATTAGAATACATACATACTCATACATACAAAAAAAAAAACTATAAAACAATAAAAAAAAATACAAATAATAAATACTTATGCAACTATGACGAAATGGATAGGTAATGTTCTTTCACTCTTCTCTTGAAAACTGCAACCGTTTGGCAGTCCCTAATGTCAGGCGGAAGTGAATTCCACAACCGAACGGCGTGGACAGTGAAGGAGTAGGAGTAGAAGTCGGTAGAGTGTGGGGGAGATTTGAGGAGGTTCCTAAGATGCGACCTGCAAGGTGCATCAGAGGGACGAGAGTAGGAAAACCGTTCCCGTAGATAGGATGGGGTTTTAGGGTTGTGTAGGATGTTAAATAGCAGACACAAGATCCGAGAGTTCCTGCGAAGTCGAATTGGGAGCCACTTGAGCATTTTGCGAAAATTGGAAACATGGTCGTACTTTTTAAGGTTAAAAACGAAACGAATACAGATGTTTTGTAAACGCTCAAGTTTATTTAAAAGCTCCTCGGTGGCATCCAGATAACAGGCATCAGCGTAATCTATGATGGGTTGAATGAGAGTTTGCGCAAGGGAGATTTTGGTGTTTAATGGCAAGAAGCCCTGGAGGCATTTCAACGAGTGGAACGTGTAGTGCACTTTGCGGCTAACCTCAGCCACATGTGCAGTCCATGATAAATAGGAATCCATTGTCACCCCCAGATTTTTAGCTTTAATTGCGTAATCAATCTGAACTCCACTCAGACTGAGTGGAGACAGCGACGCAACATCGAGCCTATTCCGCATATACCTGCCGCCGATGATCAAGGCCTGAGATTTCTTAGGATTGATCTGCAGCCCAAAGGACCGCGACCACTCACTAATCAAATCCAGATCCTTGTTCATGGCAGACACGGCGGCTTCCGCATCTTCCCTTACGAAATGACGGTAAAGCTGCAGGTCGTCTGCGTAGAGATGGAAGAAGGAGGAAATGACTCTGGTGACAGAGTTTATGAAAATAGAAAAGAGAAGAGGAGAGAGAACGCCACCCTGAGGCACACCCGCGCTGAGAGGACACCAATCAGAGGAAGATTCATCAAGATGAACACGCTGGGAGCGGCCTTTAAGATAGGAGTCAAACCAACCAATAGAAGAAGAGGAGAAATTGAGAGATTTTAGAATCCCCAGAAGGATGTCAAAATCAACCGAGTTAAAGGCGCTACTGAAGTCTAGAAGAACAAGTAACGTAAGCGACTTGTGGTCCATCGCCCAGCGGATATCGTCAGTAACCTTTAAAAGAGCCGTTACAGTGCTATGGCCAGGACGAAAACCAGATTGAAAAATACTAAGAAGGTCGTTCCTAGAAATGAAGGCCGTGAGTTGCTGATGGACAATGTGCTCAAGAACTTTAGAGAGATAAGGGAGGATGGAAATGGGTCTGAAATCGGTTGGTTCAATCGGATTTGAGATTTTGGGTAAGGGGATGATATGGGCTTGTTTCCAGACCTCAGGAACCGTACCAGAAAACAAGGAGTAGTTAAAAATGTGAGTCAAAACTGGAAGTAATGCGGAAAGGATAGGGGAAATCATTCTTGAGCAAAGGTTGTCATTACCAACAGCAGAAGAGGAGATAGCAGAAATAGATTTTTTGACCTCAATTTCACTCACAGGCTTTAATTCAAAAGTAGAACATTGTGGCAAGGGCAAACAGGAAAGTTTATTTAAAGTAGCCGACTTGACGTGCGGATCCAACGTAACAGGGGGGAGTGAAAAATGTTTGTTAAGTGCACACACGTCAACGTCGTTACCAGAAACAACTGGAGACTTGCCAATGCCGACAGATTTTAAAAACCTCCAAACATCAGAAGAGTTGCGGTTATCGAGAGATTTGTGAAAGTAGTGTCTTTTGGCATCTCTACACATACGACTGCAGCGATTACGCAGAAATTTGTACGCAGCAAGATTGCGCTCGGAAGGACAGCGTTTTAGCCTTCTCTTGGCTCTGTCTCTATTTGCCATCGCATCCTTAATGGCAGGAGTAAGCCAAGGAGCCGGAACATACTTAACCTTCACTCGACGAATAGGGGCGTGACGATCATATAAGCTTAGAATTTTGCTGTTTAAAATACGAACCATTTCGTTGATACACGAACTTTCTACAATGTCCGTCCAGTCGATGCTACTGGCATCATGCAACAATGCCTCCAGGTCCATGCCCTCGTAGTTCCGGAGGAGAATATATTTCGGCTTGCGCTTAGGAGGGCGTAACTTATATGACAAGAAGACAAGATCATGGTATGAAAAACATGCAGTAAGTTGTCCGTGGGAAGAAACATTATTAGAATTGGATACAATTATCAGGTCCAAGAGAGAAGGGGTGCAGTTAGGGAAATGATGAGTAGCAGACAGAGGCAAAATGCTGAGATTAAAAGAAGATAGGATAGATTGAAGTTTGTGAGTACGCGTGTCATTTTTAAGAAGGCAAGTATTTAAATCACCCATCAGGACTACGTGGTCATAAGCTGGACAGAAATCATTTAAAAGCGAATCAAAAGAATCAAAGTAATCGATGGTGAGGTTAGGACTATAGATAACCCCCAGCAGCATTTTAACGCGATGAAGTGTTATTTCCAGAAATAGATGTTCCGCTGATCCCGAGTACGAAGATGGTGACATGCTAACAACCTTATAAGGAATATCAGCACGTAAGTAAATTGCTACACCTCCGCCACCCTTACCAGTTCTATCATTACGGATAAGAACAAAACCAGGAAGGGAAAAATGTACAGATAAAAGAGATGGTTTAAGGAAGGACTCTGAAATCAGCAAAGCATCCATATGAGCACTGTCAAAGGAAGCCAGAAGATCGGAGTAGTGGCCAGGAACACTCTGAGCATTAATGTGCGCTATGTTGAGATTGTTAGGGAGGTTTGAAAACAAGGAGGAAATCTGATCACTAAGAGTCGGGGGGGAGGAAGAACCACTTCCCGCACTGAGGAAACTGCTGGAAGAGGAAGAACAGGAGAAAAAATCATCATCATGGTCGACATTGATCATAGTTTGCATAAATAATATTAAAGTACCTACTAATAAAATATACTATAAATATATATTTTAAGCATATTATGCACCCAATATCTCCTCTTCCTTTTTTTTTCCTGTTCCTCGTCGTCGAGAGCAATTGCGATTACTGCTAGTTCACGCAATGTAAACCGAGACATTATGACAACGTACAAGTCCTACGCGTGTTCAATCACAAATGCCTTACAATTGTGTTCGTGGTGACAGCAAGCTCGTAGTCCGGGAGGTAGCGGTGCAAATAAAAAACCCTAATAAAGTCAGTCAGTCGTTCGGTCTGTAACCAATCGTTACAGTACACCGGCTGAAACTATAAAATATAAAATAATTTAAATATACTGAACTTTAAAAAATCTCAGAACTGTAATGGAAAGAAAAATTAAACCACGAATCCACAAAATATAATTACTAGAGATAATTCCCTAAAAAACAATGCTACCTCCCGGACTATTACTACCAGCGCGCGGACTGCGAGCTTGCGCCTTGCGGACGGCGAGTGGACCACGCGCGGCCGGCGCGCGGCCCGCGCGGCGCAAGCTGGGCGACCACGCGCGGCCCGCTCGGCGCAAGCGAGGCGACCGCGCGGCGCAAGCGAGGGGACCGCGTGCTTACACCTCGCTTGCGCCGCGCGGGCCGCGCGCCGTAGCCTATATTCGAGGCGGCGCCGGTCAGGAGCTGTGCTGGTGCCGTGCTGGTGCGGTGCTTGTCAAGTGAGCCACGACCTTATTCTATTCTAGTCTAAATTATGAAAAATAATTTATAAAAAGGTAAGTATACTTAACTACTGGAATTTTAATTAATGTTCTTTGCTAATCTTAAACAGAAACCGCGCGTGTTTAAAAAATTAGTTAACTGAAACCATATCCGTGCTGTTACTTTTTTCAGGAAGTATTTTTAGTTTCTTACTAAATTACTTTTGTAGAAAGAACGCTGTATGTTTGGTTCTCCGAAATGTATGCCTAGATTGGTCTGTGGATGGGTGTACAGTCAACAAAATGGCTGCTAAGAGCTATCTCTTTTGTTGACTGTACACCCATCCACAGACCAACCCAACCTAAGAAGATTGTTGCCTATATAAATGCGAAAGTTTATGATGATCGATTTTTGTTTTTCTTTCACGCAGAAACTACCGAAAGGATTTGGATGAAATTGCAAACAGATTGATTATAACCCTTTTCTATTTATAATAGTAGTAAGAAGCATGCTAGCCTGTAAACCTAACTCTTTTGCTGACTGTACATACTGAGTCTCCTCGGAAAGCACGCTATGCCGTTGGTCCCGGCTGTCATTTGTAGATCTTTGACAGTCGTTACAGGTAGTCAGTAGCCCAAAAAGTCTGACAACCAGTCTTACCAAGGCATATCGTATTCCTCAGTACTAACTGGCTTGTGGGCTTGTGGAGGTCAGATAGACAGTCGCTTCATGTAAAATACTGGTATTCAGCTGCATTCAGTTAGACTGGAAGCCGATCTCAACATTGTTGGGAAAAGGCAGGCAGATCATCATCCACCGCCTGAATTCACTCTTACGACATCATCAAAGTTACCCGTGATGGCAGAAAAGTCATCTGAAAAAGTAACTTCAAAACTTTATCAATGTCCAATTGTTCAAGAACATTTGTCAAGAAGAGCGGTCTACAGGGTGTAAACCACCTCATCACAAAGCCGTTAACCAACCATTCTGTACATCAAACTAAGTAACTTTACGCAAAAATTATTGCAGGGAAACAACTTTTTTTTTGAGGTTATAAATCATGTTTTGTGGTAGAACTCAATGTAACGGACTTAAAACATTGTGCTGATGGATGGATTGAATAGTACGGGGGTCGTGGAGGTGTTAAAAGTCAAAATCTTACAAAAAAAACTTGTATTTAAAAAAAAGTTGTAACTTTGACCCCCCATATCTCCGGAACCAGAAGGTTCCCAGGTATGGTGTAGAACAAAAAAATGATCGCAATGATGGGGAGAACAAGTGCCTTTCGGCTTCGTGAAGAGGTGTTTTACACCCTTTATAATAGTAAAATATTTGAATTTCAAAAGTCTCCTCAGTACAAAAACTTCCCGTACAATAAATTCCAGCCCCTCACCTCAGGTATTTCAGATGTCCGCCGCTGTCACTCTATAAACAGCACATAAACCCAATGCTTACAGACTAATGTATGGTCACAGTACAAGCATTACACAGTATTTCGACGAGGTTAGCTTTGTGATAGTTACATACCTACTCATCAGAGCGAATACTAATCTTTATCAATTATAGAATTAATTAAACTTGAAGCAAAAGTCGTGATTTTATACAAACCAATATTTTGAGATTTAATTGGATGGATCCCCAGCTTTAGGTTCGTGATCCTGAATGCATGCATCGATCGCAATCGGTAGATTCAAGTACACTGTAACCATCTAAATCGATGGAACAGTAATAATGGCTTTACTGCCTTATTCCTACTCCTCCGCTATACTTTTTTTTATTAATTTCGTTGCGGGATTCATGTCGGTTGAATTGTTTCTATGGGACTTCGACGAGCTTCATTGTCGTAGTGGTGTTGTGGTGGTCGTCACTGTTAATTCTGGCTTTCAAGAGTTACAGTGGTTTGAGAATAGTGTGGCGGGCTTGTCTCAGAATAAAAATAACTGCCTTGTTTTAGAAAAACTATTGCGACGAAGTTGTGCTACTGTTTATCATGTTTTCTGTGGTCTGGCTCACCTGCTGGCACTAACTAATTTTATTAATTTTAATCACCACGTTTCGCGTGTCCACTTTCATTAACTCTCACCTTTTGATATATGGACGCCGCTGAAATAAATTCCAATGGTAGTTTGATGAACTTTTATGGCGTTCTCATTTTTTTTCGTAGTTTTTTTTCGTTATGCTGATTAAAAGTGATATGTAGGTACGGTGTAGACTAGACTTAATGATTTATGGGACATTATTTATTATGCTAATGTCACTTGCATTATATGAAAATGCTTAAATTAATTATGATGTTTAGTAGGTAGTAAATTATCTAAGATATAGACGACAGCTTTGAAGAGGGCTAAATTGTGTTGATTTTATAGTCAAAAATATTAACGTAAACTTACGCCTTTTACCCTTGAGGGTCAGTAGAAAAATACAGAACGCCAAAATATATGCTGCAATCCTACTACGTCTTTTTGTTCAGATCCCGTTCAAATATTTGGTCATACTAGCACTCTGGGCCTCAAGTCTGCTATTACAATAGTGTCAGAATAGTCGATCATTGATTTCATAATGGTCAAGTTCTGTCAAGTTTGGTAATCTACTAATATAATGGCGCCATTACGAGTTTCCAATGGTCAACCACTGACACTCCATTAAAAGCGGTGAGTTGCACGAAACCACCATTAGTTTAACGGAGACTTTAAATTGATGCTGTCACTTTCTTTTTGGTACCAAATATAAGGGATGGTATGAATTTAAAGTCTCCGTTAAACTAATGATGGTTTTGTGCAACTCAACAGAATGGTAATCTCGTACATATTGACAAATGTGTTAAAATATAATATTACATTATAAATGAAATCTGGCGTGTAAATGTTTGCATTTAGTAGTAGATTTCGAAAACCATTTGTGCTAAGGGCTTTATAATAATGGCAATACGACAATGTCATTAAAACACAATTTTATTACGAGACCATTGACCGACGAATGATCGACCATTGTGAATGTAGCAGATTACGAACTTTTAGCAAAATGACAATGGGATGGGAATGGAATCGTGCTGGAGCGACGAATTTATTAAAATAGCAGAATAAGGCCCCTGGTTGCGAGTACTATACACCTGACCTTACCGAAGGAACCATTCATCACCATTTTATCTGCTTAGACTTTTCCCAACTATTTTGGGGCTGGCTTCTAGTCGATATTTCGTAAACTGTCAAAAATCTATTAATGACAGCCGGGACCAACGGCTTAACGCGCTTTCCAGGGCACGGAAGAAACTTGGAATGTAATGGGTGTTCACCCATTCACGGGTCAACATAGACCAGCATGGATAAAGATCATAGTACACATTTCAACTCGGAAAGTCACCGTATCAACTCGAGCCATTCAGTATTCTTTGAATGAAACTCTCACTGCTACGCACACTAATCATTATCGTAACATATCGCCTAGCCTCTGGACAAGCTGTGGTAATGATCCCTTTCTGAGTTGATATGTGTGCTATTTCCTTAAACTTAAAGATTAACCCCAGTGGCTGTTATAAACAAGCCATGAGCTTCTTCTACTTTTCCGTAGAACATCACCAATCTTCGTCTTATAGCATATCGATGGCATAAAGTCAGTGTATGTTTTAATTGTGTTAGCTGTACGTTATAGTTACTATAATATTTTTATCTTCACATTTTTCAGGGAATCTTCCTATGTATATGTCACCGTAAAATTGCCAAACACGTTATATTACAATATAACGTGTTTCTCTCTAGCGATATTGTAAACTCTCGAAATATTGTCAACTGAACATACGGAAGTATCTCTGCCCCCATAATCGGGACTTGGGGCACCCCCCCGTTAGGTTAGTTAGGTTCCTTTAAACCCTGCACTCGGAAATAGGGGCCCCGCGAAGCGCGGCTCCGTCGACTACGCTTTTTAGGGGAATATAAAGTGTTTTAAGGTTAGGTTATATGTTATTAATCGGTATTTCTCAGAAATGGTACATTATATTTTCATGAGAGTGGTACCACTGGGCAAGGGGGACCCCTCCTTCCCTCCACACCGCGCTAGTTGACTACCATCGCATGCATTTCACGAAAAATAATGCGTTTTATTGTAAGCAGTATGTTTGTTTGACAATAATTCGAGAGTTTACAATATCACTAGAGAGATTACAATATAACGTGTTTGACAATTTTACGGTGACATAAATTTAACATACCAGCTCCCATTATTCCCCAGAAGTAATTCCTCTTCCAGCATGAAACCGATTCATCCAACATGCCCCCCTGTTAAAGTATCATTAAAACTTGTATGAAACGATAAGGATTATTGTTAATGAGGCTCGCTATGACGTAACAGTCCCCATGCTTTATGACGTCACAGTTACGGTGTTTTTATGGCCCACAATGGCTTGTTTTCCTGATAAGTCCATGGGTGGTTTATGGGACATGCGACTGTGGGTTTAAATATTTAATTCTTGCTTGATTACACTTCTTGGTAATTTAATTTTGATTTCAATATTTCAAACGGAATTTTTGTTTCAGTTTGGGTTAATCTTTTGCGCATATTCACTTTATTTCTTAGAACTCCTTGTTCCTTTGCAGTTGCAATCAGTTTTCAATGACCAGTTGTAAGAACATAATATAAATGGTGTAAAACACCTCTTCACGAAGCTGAAAGGCACTTGTTCTCCCTATCATTGCGATCATTTTTTTGTTCTACACCATACCTGGGAACCTTCTAGTTACGGAGATATGGGGGGTCAAAGTTACAACTTTTTGACAAGTTTTTTTGTAAGATTTTAACTTTTAACACCTCCACGACCCCTGTAACTATTCAATCCATCCACCAGCACAATGTTTTGATTGCGTTACATTGAGTTCTACCACAAAACATGATTTATAACCTCAAAAAAAAAGTTGTTTCCCAGCAATATGTACATAATGCTTGGTTAACGGCTTTGTGATGAGGTGGCTTACACCCTGTATAAGTGGCTTGTATATTATGGGCATAAATATATTTTTTAATAATTTAGTTTTATTATTAAGTTATCAAACTTTAACTCGTTTTCTTGGTGACGGTTATAGCACATGTTTGAAAAAAAAACGAACTCTGTTGAAAATAATCACTCGCTAATCTTAATGAACCACAAAAACAATAATTTTATTAAAACAACAAAAGACGAAAATACTTTCACAGTATCACGCACTAATCCGACCTAGAATTACTCAACGCAATTAATAACGTTGTTTATCAAAACGCCAACACTTCAGATATTCTGATAAACGAAACACGCGAACAAAGAAAATGAAATAAAAGACACATTGTAGGATGAATTGTATTCGTTAGTTACCTTCATTATTATTCACCCTTTTAAAGCCTCAAAAGGTTTTTGGGAACATAAATCATGGTTACCTTCGGAATAACTATTCCTAATGAATAGTTAACGAAGGATAAAGTACGGTTTTCTGAAAGATATCTATGTTATGTTTTCATTATCATGCAAAACAGCGACTTCAGCGCTCAAAATGTGTAAAAACAAATATACGAGCCTAGTTTACATTTTTACACAGTACTATTGTACCGTTATTAACGGATCGTATTCCTAACACTATACTGCGCTCTAAAACGCAAATCGTTGACGTGGCTCAAAAGGCTGCCCAACTTAAATGGGACTGGGCAGGACTTGTTTGTCGCATGCCGAATGAACTGTGGGCCCGTAAGGCTCAGGAATGGTGCTCTGAAACAGTGACACGAGGTCGCGGCAGACCACGAAAGAGATGGCGGGACGAACTGGATGTCTTCCTTGAGAATTGGAAAGAAAGAGCACAGAATCGTGAACGTTGGAAGGAATGGAGGGAGGCCTTTGCCCAGCAGTGGGACAATACAGGCTAGCTATAATAATATAATATTGTACCGACTGCACAAGCCGTGCTTGCTTAGGTTGGTTTGTGGATGGGCTGTACATACCGAGTTTCCTCTATGCCTCGGAAAGCACGCTAAGCCGTTGGTCCCGGCTGCCATTTGTAGATCTTTGACAGTCGTTACAGGAAGTAAGTGGCCCAAAAAGTCTGACAAACAGTCTTACCAAGGGGTATTGTATTCCCCAGTCAGAATAGTCTATCTAGTCATTGACTTTCATAATGGTTCATTTTGACAAGTTTGGTAAACTACCTGCTAACATAATGGCGTCAGTATGATCTTCCAATGGTCAACCACTGACACTCCATTGAAAGAAACTGCATCGAATGGTAATCTTGAACGGTCGAACAAGCTATTTGGTTTACAGTTTACAATGTAATTTGTGTGTTGTGTAATGTAACTTCTTACTATCTCAGTTTGCTTATAACACTAATAAATCTATATATATATAAAAGAAAGTCGTGTTAGTTACACTATTTATAACTCAAGAACGGCTGAACCGATTTGGCTGAAAATTGGTGGAGAGGTAGCTTAGAACCGGGAGACGGACATAGGATACTTTTTTTGTTTTTTTAATTTTTTCGTCGGTAGGTAGTGGGTAGGTATTGGGTAGGTAGTGGTAGGTAGGTAGTGGGTAGGTACTGGGTAGGTGGTAGGTAGGTAGTGGGTAGTTGGTAGGTAGGTAGTGGGTAGTTGGTGGGTAGGTTGTAGGTAGGTAGTGGGTAGGTCAATTCGAATTAAAAATTCATAGTTGACAGGACAACGTCTGTCGGGTCGGCTAGTTATTTATAAAATATAATTATGTACTCGTATATTTACGAAATCTGGCGGGTTTGATAATAATGGCAGCAAGATAATGTCATCTAACACAATTATATTACGAGACCATTGGCCGACCAATGATCGAACATTATGAATTTACCAGATTACAAACTTTCGTAATCTGCTAAATTCACAATGGTCGGTCAATGGTCTCGTAATAAAATTGTGTTTTAATGGCATTGTCGTATTGTCATTATTATAAAACCTTTAGTACAAATGGTTTTCGAAATCTACTACTAAATGCGAACATTTATTCATGCCAGATTTCATGTACGAGATTAATATTCTATGACATTTCTTTCAATGGAGTATCAGTGGTTGTTCATTGAGAAGTCATAATGGCGCCATTACGATAGTAGAATTAACAAACTTGTCAAAATTTGACAGAACTTAATCATTATGAAATCAATGATCGAACACTCGGACACTATTGTAATAGCAGAATCGAGGCCCTGATGTTATGTATGTTAAGAATTAGGTACTTGCAGGCCCCTTTTCCAAATTAAAGCCTTGATATCGTTCACTTCTAAGCGTTAGCCTCCAGCCATACACGTGTTGTATGTAACATGAATACGAAATCATAACAATGAGAATATTCTTTTTACATGACGAAACGGAATCCTGATCAAAAGGAATTGATAGGAATTCCCTACTGATTTACCCTGTAGATGCTTAAGGTAAATATTTTATTTTTATCTGTATTTGGTAGAAAACAATGCAGGTAAGTTTTTTATTTTCTTGTGAAAACAATATAATATTTGTTACTCGAGGCTAATGCTGCCTGATGTTGAGTATGAGTTCCTGGGTTTCACACCTAGGTCAAGCAAAATACTGTTGCGGCTTTCCATCGCATTGGAATATCTCAGTAGCAAATTCCGAGCCTAAGATTTTACTGGAGTATTTTTTTACTAGTGCGGAAAAAGTTGGTGGTTCAGTATCAATAATAGAACACATTTCCATTATTAGTTCAAAACTTTTTTGTCACGGTCATTTTAGGACCCCAAATTCTAAAGTAAGGTCCAAAACCCATGAAAGTATGATGGAAAATTTGGAATTGTTACCCACTTAAATACCTACATACGCCTGTGCACGAAAAACCAATAAAATCCATTTGAAAGTAAGCATCTTTCGTTAACGATAACTTTATTAATTGTACTAACACTTGTCAAAAAAAAAAAAAATATATTTAATAAAACTTATTAAGGCGCCTATACGAGCTAAATTAGCAACTCTATTTGTGGTGGTTCAAACTTCGTTTGAAATGCTGTTAGAATAAAGTTCTAATCAGCTTGCACTACAAAGTGGTTGTTACGTCAGCCACTGCGGGCCAAATAGCGCGAAATGAGTGGTTTCGATAGATTTACAAAAAAACTATTGATTGGATTAAAAAACTAAAACAGTATCATGCTAATATATTGCTTGTAGAATTATTTGCCAAAAAATCAGAATGATCGCATGCATATTAGTATGTTTTCTATTGTTTGAAAGATATTTTTAGAGGTAAGTTCGTGATTTCTTTTTATCGAGCCAAATTAATTGTATTATGTTTTCAAAACAGTATCATGCTAGCATTTAAGCTGAAGAATATCATATATTTTTCTGGTCTTGTTTATAGCAGTAAATCATATACTTTTAGTAATTATAAAACTCGCGTTTAGCTCGTGTAGTCGCCTTAAGTCTAGTTTGTCAAGGTTTGCGCACTGAATACAAATTATTCCTGTTCTGGTGAATGCGAATGTAGCCACGAGGCACGCTTCTACCTACCCGTTTCAGAAAGACAGGCGTGAGATTAGTACACGAGGATAAGGAAGTCATGTTGTATTACATAATAACACAATTGTAACCATAACATCGGTTATGACCTTGATTCGCAGAAATCTTGCCCATATACAAACATTTTTCTTTCTACCTCATTAATTTTATTACTTTCCAAATGGGTGGACAGCTAAAATGTTCGATGATTCTAAGAAGATATTCCCAAGGCTAGGCCTTTACTACTACAAGGCCTTGATAAAGGGCAAACACTTGAAGGCCATAAAAGGCCACGAAATAAGATGATAAAATGTTTGCTCTAGAAAAAGGTAAGCGACACCGATATTTTGGCAGGTAAGGGTCTGAAAGCGATCGGCCGAGGTACAATAATGGCCAATATGACGTTAGACTCATTTGTAACTATGTAGTCTCGTTCAATAACTAATGGATTATTACTTCTAATAATCGACATGAAAATAAAACAGCTTTCTAGATACTTTACTTGAAATTAACTCAGAAATCACAAGTGTACTTGTTTTTGTCGTTTGATCTTGTGGTCCTAATACAACACGACTGCTGAGTTTGAAGTCCTTTGTTTTTCGGATGGGAAATCATCAAATGACCACTCTGGGCGAAGCGGGAGGGAGTGTCAGACTTTTACTAGACTAAAACCATCCATGTTACTTCCTCGCCCTTTACGTTTCGGGGCCGCGGTACGCTTTCGAACAGTCCCGCAGCCCCGGCAGGCTTGAGTTTGAAGTCCTGGGTTCAATTCCCAGTTCGGGCTAAGTGTTATTGGGTTTTTCGGCTCGCTCCCTTTTACATGGGACTTAAACAACTCGGCAGCCAGACTAAATTTTAGCTAAACCATTTAATGTCGTTGATTTTTATGTATTTTTTCAAACAATTATTATTGTGATACAATAAAGTGCATGAGATGTTTGGTAATAGTTGTCTTTTTTAGTCCATATTTTTCCATATTTCCGTTTTTTAGACCCTAGATGTAGACATTGGGTCAAACCGAGTAGACTGGACTGCGGACTAGCTGTAGACATTGGACACTAAAGATGTGATAAACCGAGCAGACCATGCGGACTAACTGTGGACACCTGACTGTAACAGATATTTCAGTAAGTAAGTATATATCTAGTCCGGTAAGCTCTCCATCCCGACTACTATGACAGATACTTCAATTGAATATCTGCCAGAGTCCCATGTCCGGAGCCACGTACGCAACTTATCTGCACCAGTTTAACCGATCTATTATGATCTATTTAGGTCAAGTAAAGAACCGGCTATTTTACACTCTCCTTATATTAACACCGTTAAGGCAAAGAGCGATAAAAAACACCTTCGGAAAAATATTAATAAAACTCCAACGTCTTTACATTAATAAGTGAACCAATAGCCGATAACGTACCCTTTTACGTTCGCTTTATCAATAACTTGCCACCGAAGGCCCTCTAATATGGCAAGGGTGTTCGGAAGTGGAGATATCCCGAATATTTTATTCAGTGAGGTAAAGAGGCTGACAAAGAAATGCGAGTTAGATAGCCGCCTAAATAAACTGGGAGGTACCATCGGTCCTCGGATGTTTGACATTCCTTTCTTATGAAGAAGGTAACTGGGTTTTGAGATAAACTGAAATCGAAGATGATTTATAGGTGAACCAAATTCATAACATAATATCACGCCTGAATTCTTTGAATAGTTACTAAACAGGTGTGTAAGTGTACCTACTTACCCAAATAAAAAAATAAACAAAACTATTGAACTGTCCAGCCCGCGTAGCATGACCACCGTAGACACAACAGAGAGTCAACAAATCTTTTGTTCATCTGTCATTTTGTCGATTCAATGACAGATGAACAAAAGATTTGTCGAGTCTCTCTCGTTTCTCCGGTGGTCATGCTAGGTGGGCAGGAGAAGATTAGTCTGAAGCTTGATGCTAAACTAATTTCCTTTAAAGCCATTGCCTTCACTCTTTTCTCCGTGCGGTTTTTTCCAGCCAAACTCACATAAACACTTCGAAGTCGTCACGCCAGCGTTTTTTCGGCTTACGACGCCATTCTTCTGGTACAGTTAGTCACTGAAATGCCTGCACTAGTAACGTTGAATTCATGTAGATTAGTGATAAAATCAAAAAAAGGGTACCGCCCAAAACCAAGATAAGTCGAATCGTGCACAACTAATAAAAAAGTAACTAGTTAAAAGGTAAAAATTACTCAAAATGTGTTATTTTTATATCATTTCGCTTATAAGAAGATTACTTGGCACACAAACCGTAAGCCTTGATATAAGCTTGGACTTTGAATGTCGGGAAAATTGGGACACTTTCATAAACTGGATTACATATCCACTGGCCAGGTTTAAATCTAAATCACGTGTAGCTTTTACATATAATTTTATTTTATTTTATGTAAATATCACTATCTAGCTTGTGATTTGATCACATGAGAAGTAAATAGACAAGTTGCAATCAATTACCAAACGTATTTCTTACGACGTCTTGCAACCAGGGTTCGAAGTAATAATTATCATTGATAATTATGTTGAAAATGTCTTAACTTGATGTCTGATAATTACCGGATAACAATTAAAATTATCAATGAAAATGATTGTCGTAATAATTTCGAACCCTGACTTCAACAGGATTTACAGAAGCCTTTGTTAATTTAATACGTTTTGGACTTTTTCATCTTAGTTATCACTGAAAAAAATAAATACAAACTTCATCATCATCAGCATCATTAAAAAACAGTAATTATTTCTCGAACGAAACTTAACCCGAACAACATTAGTAATAAACAAATAGTAATACATTCGCGAACGGTGCCCCAGGCGCCGCCATTGTTTATTTATAACACTCAAAGGAGAACTAGTTAGGTATAATTGTTCCTTCCAATTCTCACAAAAAATGTGTCATGCTCTGCCGCGGAGCCACCATCTTGGAAATCGATCAATTATATCGTAAAATGAAGTACGTCGAACGTACAATATGTACGTATATCGTTATTGCTGTACGTGGATTAAGTAATGATAAAATAGACATTGATTGTGGCTCTGCTGGGGAGTATGCTCCCCAGCAGAGCCACGCAAAACACGTACTATGGAAAGATAAACACTACGGTTTTTTCATAAAAGCTGTTGTACGAGTAGTGTTTATTGCGTACGTGTTGAAAAATATCATAATTAGTAAGTGGTTTTATTTATATTAACTAACTAAAATTTTCATAGAAAGCGCCTGATTATTTCGTGTCAGCAAAATGTTTTGTAGCATTGGTGATTAGGCGTACCAATCCTTCAAATAGGATTAAGGGGGAAATTAAAATAGTAACATTGCGAGAAAACGCTAATTGATTTTAATATTTTATAAGTTTCTTTTTTCCCCTTTTTTCGTTTCTTTTCGGATTACGGTTTCTTTCATGGAAATGAGTTGCCATGCTACGTTGGGGTATTTGTTAATTGAAATAAATATAACCTTTTTTTTTTTTTTTTAAAATAGCTTCTATTTGGAGCTTTTATTTTAACAATTTATTGGAAATTCCCTATAAAAGTGATAGTATCTTTCTAACAGTTACTTATTCTCTTAGGTATGAATTAACAAAGAGCCTCCCGCCCCCCGAAACTATACTTGTATTTTAAAACCAATAATTGACCTAGCTGACTTTCCACACTAAATATACTAACTAAGCCTTTGCGGGTCCCAAAAGCTTAAAACTATTTATTACTTTTCTAAATCTGTGGTTTTACTAACTCAAAAACTCCAGAAGCTAAGCAGTATTAGGTATCTACTAACCCAATGAGTTTTGAAGCGTGTAGTTTGTTACCACCGAGGTAAGTAGAACTTGGTTATGCTGAACTGAGCCTCATTATTTAACTAACTAATGTTCCACTAATCTTCCAAACTAGGTTTGTTGATGATAAATGATGATGATAAATGATATTTATTCAGCAAGTAGGTTTTCTCAAACACCTTTACGCGTCATTTTCTTTAAAACTAGATGGGGCCGGTGTTTCGTACCTGACTACTCTGAGAAGAAACAGCCGAAACAAACTCAGAGGTCATAGTCTCTTTTGAAGTCCAGACAATCTTGCTTAATTCACACGAGGACTATGCAGATTAGTGTCTGAGATGGTCTTTTGAAGAAAGAACCACACAAATTTGAGTGGACCTGTCCAGTCAGTGCAAGCATTTTGTCAGTTATCGTGTAGCTCGACTTATAACTCAAGGAGCTAATTACAGATATTGGGGACATAAATTTTATGTCAAAACGATAAGTGTATTTTTTTTTATAGTCTGAACTAACAACTTGATAATCGAGGACAAAATAAACTCATCTGCCAAGCCTTTTCTCATCTATGTTGGGGTTGGCTTCCAGTCTAACCGGACGCAGCTGAATATCCGTATTTTACATGGAGCGACTGCCTATCTGACCTCCAGCACCAAGTTTGTAGTTGGAATACAATACCCCTTTGTAAGACTGGTTGTTAGACTGAGTCTGCATCGCTTATTGGTTTATAATTTACGTCAAAAGAATATTGGAGAGAAATATAATGAAACATGTTTGGTCCAATTTCGAAAATAAAAAAAACTGTATTATTAACTTTCCTGTAAGAAACAGCTGATTATAAAATAAATTTGTAAAGCAATTTATCATCCATACAACTGAAGTAAATTATGTTGTTCGTACAATACCTTCAAGCAATCATTAATGTTTGATAAATTGATCTCATTTCAAGATCATAATAAACTATTGTAGGTTCGCCTGCAAGTGACAGTATTGCTCTGTTAACAATAAAACTGTGCAATTGATCGATTCTTAAATCGCAAAGTTCCTATACCTGTAGAAAGAAGAGTTAAGTCAAATTGAAAACTCAACCATTATGAAGAGAACCATTTTAATCCGATACACGCGCCACTATCAGCGAGACATTTGAGTGGGCATGACATATCAACCGCCAGGGCACATTCAAGTCAATAAAAGACGTAGGTAGGTATGTTAGCTGTTGAAAACCATTGTGGTAATACGACACGCGCGTAGGGATTGCCAAGGATCTAAGGTAGGAAGATAAACAGAGAAAGAGGAGAAGAGAAAACTAACAAGTAAACAAGTTACCATAACTCCTATTATTAGGTATTATTAAATCTCTTTTCAAGTATACTCTACCTCCCTTTCCCAACTAACTTGTCAACGCTACGCATAAAATATAAATGATAAAAGAAAATACATGAGAGATGTCTTTTGAATGTTAATAAGGTGACTCCTTGAAGTTTATTTAATTATGAAATAATAGAAAAAGTGCTCCATTCGTAGCAGACTCTCCACTCGAGTGTAATTTGCGTTCCTGAATAAGATGTGGGAGTTTTGATGGAGAATAACGTAGAAAAACTTGTACTTAATATATATGAATGTAGTTGTTTAATTCACTATATTTTGTCGTATAAATAAGCCTTTCAATGGAATGAATAGGAAAAGGAGTATAATTTTCTGAATGCTCTTGAAATATACGCGTCTGGTTGTCAAGTAGCTAGGGGTGATACCTAGTATAAGTAGGTATTACTTCTCAAAAACGAATCATCATCTGCCCAGACTTTTCCCAACTATGTTGGGGTCGGCTTCCAGTCTAACCGGATGCAGCTGAATACCAAACCAACCTCCACAACCCAGTTAATACTGGGAAATACGATACCACTTGGTAAGACTGGTGTCAGACTTTTTGGGCCACTGACTACCTGTAACGACTGGCAAAGATCGACAAATGACAGCCGGGACCAACAGCTTAACGTGCTTTCCGAGGCACGGAGGAAACTCGGTATGTAAGGGTGGTCACCCATCCACAGACCAACCTAGGCAAGCATGGCTTAACCTAAAAGATCGACCCGAGCGGCTGATATTATTTAGCCACGAGCCACTTCTCAAAAACGAATATTGATGAAAAAAAACTCAAGACGACTCAAGATCCTGGAGAGACTGACGACTGAGGTCCTGTGTACGATTCCCGGGTTGAACAAAGTGTTGTTAGGTTTTTCCAGCAGGAATTTCTCAGTAGGAGCCACGGGGTCTTGATTTGTGCCTGATTGATGGCAATACGTCCTAAAACATGGGACTTTAAACATCGAAATGTGGGTATATTATTAGGTAATTCTCTACCTTATCGGGATAGCAGGTATGTTGTTACATTATGTTATGATTAATAACCTCAAGAACAGTATAGTCTCGAGTTAGGTCTCCCCCTAACATGATATTGAAATTGTTTGGTAAAATGCAAAATACGTTCTCAAAATAGTTTTGTACAAATTAATTTAAATATCTTCGTAGGTGTTTCACTACCTAAGTTACTAGATATATCAAAAGGGTTGAATGCTTGAACCAGTCCCTATCAAACACGCGCGCATAATTTCCAGTTTGTCTAGAAATTCTCATTTCTGTGTTAATTAGAGCCCAAAAACAACACAACTTTATTAAAACAATTAGTAGGTCAGACTAATATTTTCAGTGACTTCAAAACTGGGGTCTTATTTCCCTCTCATACGAGTAATAAAAACGGTCTCAAAGTTTAATACACGAGCCGTGAAGTTGGCAACATAAACTAAGATTAATTCACTCAACTAGACTCATCTCGGTATGAACTACTAACTCCGCAGCTCCGTGACAAACTGCCGGACAATGTTTGACTGATACGAATGAGCTCCCCTACTATGAACCAAGGTTTCGGATGTTTTGTCACTCCATCGAGTTGGGAATGCGAGGAGCTTCTGGATTAGAAATAGGTATGTCTTCCCATATTCATATCTCCTATTAATTTATTTGTAGCGTTGAAATGAAGCAAACTCACTTGCAAGTTTGTCAAAGGGGAAAGGTTAGTAATTATGTAACTCCAGATATTTATTATAATTGATCTTGTCAAACAAAATTTTACTGAAAGTGGGGTTTTCTGTTCAGTTATAAAGTACGCTTACGCTTTTTTGTATGAAGTAATTTTTGGTTATTTATCATGAAAACTCCGTCATAGACATTATCTCTAAGAAAAATTGTGACGAAACAGTAAATATTTTTCTCTTCCCATTTTTTTTTAACTAGTATTCTGACCCACTGCTGCGGCAAAAGCCTCCCCCGTTCCCTTTCATCCCTCCCGGTGTTTTGCCTCCTCTGGCACCCACTGTGTGACGATTTTGACACATCTGTCCGTACCCATTCTGGAAAAGTGACCTGCCCAGTCTTATTTTAACTTTACAGACCAGCAGTACAAGTACGTAGGATTTGATACGACTCGATTAGATAAATTTGACAGTTATTCTCGATAAAATGAGTTTTTATGGAGTCAAAAACTCATTTTATCGAGAGTAACTGTCAAATTTATGTATCTAATCGAGTCCTATCGAATCCTACGTAGGTACTTGCACTGCAGTCTTCCAAAATGTCAAGTGTTTAAGCAGGCATATTCAATATCTCTTAATTACCATCTTGTTTTCTTATTATCTTAATTACACCCTCACATAACACCCAGACTTCCTTCCTGGAACAAATGTCACACCTAACAAATAAGGGACACATTTCTCCATTAGTAGGGTCTCCACACAGCCAAAGTTCAGCCGTTCTATTTGACTAATTCTCCGACTAGTACGAATAAGTCCGACTACCCGTATTCAGGTAACTGTAATATTTTAACTGGTAACGTTCCACATGCGGTCCGAAGTACTGTCAAGGACGAAAATATGTAGATTGGAAGACAGCGTATCTTATAACCTACATAATTATGATTTTCTCACTGCTGGGGCAAGGGCGTTGTGTGAGGACTGAGGGGATGGAGGGTGTTATTCAGTTTCGATTGATTGATGTCATGACTGCCTTTGAGTTTGTAGTTTTAAAATCGCCGTCGTAAAAAGTATCTCTCATAGGCATTCTGGGAATTAATTGATTTTATTGTACTTACATATTTGAATTGTATTGCATTTTAAATCGCAAAATTTCTTCTTTTTTTTTGTATTTTTTATGTTGTGTTGTGATTTATTCTATTTTTATCTGAATTGTTATGTTATATTTGTGTTTATAGTGTGATTATATTACATTACGATGAATGTTACCTAATTGGTTTAAATTACCAGAATAAAAGAATTTACGAATATAATTATAATTACATATACCGATAACATTTCAGGAATGAATTTAATGGAAATTATATGTATTTGTATTTTACGGTGTGTACAGATATTGTTGCTTTTGACTGTACTATTTCACATACGGTCCGAGGTACCTGCGAAAGACTTTACGCTTGTGAGAGCAACTTCCGTACATTTACATAATCGTTTGATCCGAACAGAAGTTAGACACAAAACAAAAATATAACGCGAAGCTAGAAAGCTTCGCGTTATATTTTTGTTTCTATGCGTTTGAAATTTTGAATATACAGGGTTATGAATAGACGTGTCATTAGTATTTATTCATATTTTGTATGTTCCATTTCGCAAAGACTGACGCACTACTTGAATAAGAGTAATTTTATGAAAATGAGACTCTGTTCTTAAACTCAACTTGTTTATTCTAAACTAATATACAATTCACAGTCTTAATATCCAGTGTGTGTAGTCGACACGTCTTAATGCTACGATAGCCAAGCACCAACTGCCAATGCCGGTCTGTCCCCACACTTACCCCTACCATAATGATACTCGGGTTCGTGATTAGCTACAAAAGTGACAGCTAGTGTTGCCATATTTCTAAGTAAAATTATGTTACAATGCAAAATCACGACAGTAATAACTTTGGTTTTATTCTGTCGTTTAGTAATTGCTTGAAATTATAATAATTGTCAATAGTTAGAATTCTTGGCTTTGCTTTCTTTGATGGTTCTTACTTAGTTCAATGATTGCAGAAGTAATTAATAAATTAAAAGGTGATGGTTGCGGGAATCCGTTGGATGCGAGTCGCACGGGACCGGTCAATGTGGTGACACTTGGGGGAGACCTATGTCCAGCAGTGGACGTCTTTCTGCTGAAATGATGATGATGATTATGAAGTAATTAAGTTATCTAAGTTGACTATCCTTTCAAACGCTGCTAGTTAAAGGCTTTAACCTACTTCATTTTCCAGTTGCACGCTGCTGGTTAAAGCCTTTAACCACTCGCATTTTCAAATACCCGCCTTCAAAAAATGCATTAAAACTCGCCTGTACTTACTTTGGCCATGCATTTATGGTCTACACTACATTCTCAACAATATTTCCCAACTCTATAATGATTATCTGTGCCCAAATGCATCGACAGACGTCAAAATAAAATAAACACTTTAGTGTAAACAAATCCGGCCATTTTTTTCCGTGTTGCGCCGGCGCAGTTTCGTATTTAAATTGTTTTATTATCGAAATAGTCGTATCTTAGTATAGTATTATACATCAAAATGAAGGTGAAGAACCGTGCTACAATATAATGGTCAAGCAATTTAGTTTCGGAATCTCAAAGTTGCAGTAATTGCCTGTGAAAAAGTGATAGGTATTTATACCTAAAGTGCTGTGTGTAAACATTGAATATATAATTTTATGTGATTAAAACGTGTATATTATCGGAGAAGTATCAATAATTGAGTATGGTGAGTACATTTTAGAATTTTAGAAACAACAAAAAGAGGACTCGTAGAGTTAAAAAGTTACGAAAACGTGTGTTAAAAAGTACCAGCGGCCCGACCGCTACTGGTGATACCTTGTACCCAGCAGTGGCGCAGGCTCCTAACAACTCAATTCCCACCGGCTTACCTTCAGAAGTTCAGAACACAACCACTCTCTACCTACCGTAATTGAAAAATTGCACAATCACTACTTCTTACAAGCATCACCAAACGCCTACTCGCATTTAATAAAAAAAAAATTACCCTTCAATAACATTTTGCTATAAAATAACCCGCAGGCGCTATCGGCTTTTTGGCAGCTTAATTTCTAAGCAAAATAAACGTCATGACGTCACCAGCCAGCCCGCCATAGTATGGCTTTGGTAAGCCGAAGCAAACCGAGTTATTCATAGAGAAAGTAATAGAAAATGCGTGCGCGTGAGCGAGATGGAAAGAAATCGTTATCGCTCGTTGAATTTCGTAAAGAATCGGACATCATTCATGCTTGATGAATGACATTATTTTGTGCAGTAAACCGAATTTTATCGAGTTACGACAGGGGCAGAAAAAGAAAGTATGATAGGGGAAGAACGAGATAGTATTAGTAATGGTGGATTTCGTATTTGGCTATTTATTTGGATGTTTATTTTGTTGTTCACTTTTATTTTTTAACTATGGTACCTCTGCATTTTATTCAATTTTTTTTTGTTTTTTTTTTGTCATGGTTGCCAATTTCATTATTTTTGGGGTCGCTGATGATGAAAACTAGGTCAAAATGAAAATCCAAAATGACATTTTTCGGTTGTTTCTTCATGGGTGTTGTTTTCGTGGTATTTAAGGTCGCTGATAATGAAAATGAGGTCAAAATGAAAATCCAAGATGGCGCCGATGAAATATTTCAGTTTTCTCTTCATGGGTGTCGTTTTCGTGGTTTTTGGGGTCGCTGATAATGAAAATGAGGTCAAAATGAAAATCCAAGATGGCGCCGATGAAAAATTTCAGTTTTTTCTTCATGGGTGTCGTTTTCGTGGTTTTTGGGGTCGCTGATGATAAAAAAGAGGTCAAAATGAAAATCAAAGCTGGTGCCTACGAAAAGTTTCGGTTTTTCCTTCATGGGTGTCGTTTTCGTGGTTTTTGGGGTCGCTGATAATGAAAATGAGGTCAAAATGAAAATCCAAGATGGCGCCGACGATAAATTTCGGTTTTTTCTTCATGGGTGTCGTTTTCGAGGTTTTTGGGGTCGCTGATAATGAAAATGAGATCAAAATGAAAATCTAAGATGGCGCCGATGAAAAATTTCAGTTTTTTCTTCATGGGTGTCGTTTTCGTAGTTTTTGGGGTCGCTGATAATAAATAAGAGGTCTTAATGAAAATCAAAGATGGCGCCGACGAAAAATTTCGGTTTTTTCTTCATGGGTGTCGTTTTCGTGGTTTTTGGGGTCGCTGATGATAAAAAAGAGGTCAAAATGAAAATCAAAGATGGCGCCGACGAAAAATTTCGGTTTTTTCTTCATGGGTGTCGTTTTAGTGGTTTTTGGGGTCGCTGATAATGAAAATGAGGTCAAAACAAACATCAAAAAGTCAAGTAAAAAAAAAAACATTCTAATTTTTTTTCTCGGCTTACCCTGACTCTTTTTTCAACCTTTCGCCACTGGTACCCAGTATCTTTGTATTCTAATAGGATCTACATTCCAATTAGATTTTCTCTCCAATTGGTCTTATTGGAAAGGAAATATAATCTAGTTTCTAATTAGATTTTTTTATTGATAAGGAGTTAATAGTTTTTCGAAAAAAAAACAAATTTTTTATCGCGAAATAGCCGTTACGTGACTGTTTTTCAAACTCAACATTTATTTTAGAGTATTAAATTAATATTATATTTCTTGGTTTTTGGTTAAATAGATTCCTTAACTATTCAGCTATTCACTGTAAATTTTATTTTGGTCTAAGGGTGCTTACATAAAGAAACAGGTTTCCGGTACCGACAAATCTGTACGGGTCGGTACCGATCGGTACAGTGTTGACTCGCATAAAGAAACAGGTGAATCGGTCCTTAGTGACAATCATGGCCTCCAGTTCGTCGGACGAAGATTTTTTACTTTTAGAAAGTACTTACGTCAAATATAGAAAGAGAAGAACAGTACATATTAGTGTATCTGATATTAACAGAAAAAGAACTAAATATGGAACATATTATCATTTATTCTTTAAAGATATAAAGGACGATGAAAAGGAATTTTATGATTATACAAGGATGACTCAAGAAACGTTTTACTACATATTAAATATAATATTAAATATAACATTATAAAGAGGAAAACTTTGTTTGTTTGGTTGTAATGAATAGGCTTTAAAAATACTGGACCGTTTTTAAAAATTCTTTCACCATTCGAAAGCTACATTATCCACGAGTAACATAGGCTACATTTTATCCCCATACTCGAACGGGAACGGGAACTATGCGGGTGAAACCGCGTGAGGTCCGCTAGTATTAAATAAAATCGAACATCGCTTAATTATGAAATGGTGTAACTGGCATGTTCAACCAATTTTTCATTTCCAAACTGATCTCTTTCCAACACATGTCTGTAACATTTCTGTTGCTGTGGAACTTGTTTTGTCCCTTAAACATTGTTTATCAAATACCACACCACGGCTATCAAAACTTCGTTATCCAATTTATCCATTATTAACACACACCCTACACCAGTAAATGCTTAAACCCGTATGGCTCGGTCCAGGTAGTCGGCACCGACAAGTTACAACCTGTTTCTTTATAAGTGAGTCAATAGAATTATATTGAAATATTATGCCTGTACCGATTTGTCTGTACCGGAAACCTGTTTCTTTATGTAAGCACCCTAAGTCTTGTAGTTTGCGATCGTCAAGTGTTTTTATATACAAGGGTCAAATTACACGAAATAACCCTTGACCTTGTAGCGTTAGCGGCGTTTTACTCTCGATCAGTTAGCGGTTACGGCGGGTGAGAGGCTATAGAATAGATTCTATAGCATGGTGAATCCCAAATGTAAAAAAAAAATATTTTGAAAAAAGTTTAAAACGAAAAAGCGTTCTAAAACAGGATTTTGCGAAAATCAACCACAGGTTTACATGAAAAAATTAAGTGTGTTACATTATTAATACACTCCAAAAAAACAATCGTTTCCCAGCAATCATTTTTGTGTAGAGTAACCTAATTCTACTGACTTTTACTTGACTTTTTTAATATTATTGTATGTATGCTTAATGTACTGACGTCAAATAAACATTTTTTCTTTTTTCTTTTCTTTCTAATTGATGTACGGATTGCATGGTTGACGAGACAAGAATTTTTTGGAAAAATAGTAAGATACTGAAATAGCAGAAAACATATACAATTACCATAAAAACCTCACACGATCCATTCCTTAATCAAAATTAACCGTTAACATAATCTATGATTAAGCGCCGAGTCAGATGCTCAGACAATAAACTCGAAATGTCGTTAATATAGTGAAGAATGTAATTAGTCTTTTAGCGATAAGGTAACGTATTTTATACAGTTATTACGCAGTCGTTACGTTACTTGATTGCCGGAAGGCGTATTGTGTGCTTTTATTGCTGACGATACGATCACGACTTGTTTTTAGCGGTAAATCGTATCGCTGATGTGAAATGTTTGTTGTAGATAGTCAGCTGATTAAAAATGGCGATAGGCCTTTATTAGTTTTTTTTTAATTCTTGCAACTTTTTGTTAAGTCCGTCATCTCTATTTTGGCTTACCACCGCTGCGCTTGAGATTTGTTACGGTTAGGCTGAAAGTGTACAAAAAAAAATATTATACTTGACATGGGACTTATAACAACAGACCTGGCGAAATGTGAATGTAAGATAAAACCTCTACTTAAACCTTCTAGGTTTGCAGGTGTGACGTTGTGCTTTATGTTTCACGTGTCTAACATCATAGATGATCTAGAGAAGCGTGAGCCTTGCGTTTACTGTTCTTAGATATCATTTATCCTCAACATCATCAGCATCAGATCAGCCCGGAATCACCCGCTTTTGGGTATAGTTCTCCCCTTCCTGTTTCCCACAATTTTGGCAATATCGTCGACCCAACGACGATTTAAAATAAACCAAATTCCGTCAAAAATATTCGAAGTAGAGTTTTGAAGTAAAAATTGTGATTCAAACACCACATTTTTTAACATAGTCGGCAACACTAAACACCATTAACCGTCGATTCATTACGTTTTACGTACGCAGTTAACGTCCCGCGTTGCAGCAACGTTTGAGCAGTAAAACGACTAACAAAACGACTGTAACAAACTCCATGATTACGGTTAACTATGATGTTCGTTTGTGCTTTACCGCCTGTTCGGTGCTAAAGATGTTGCGGGTCATATTGATGATTACACGGTACGGGTCCGAGTTTATAGGGTAACTAGTCGACTAACAGGGTCAAACCATCCAGCTGAATCCATAAGCATAAAAGAAGAAACATCAAAATCGGTCCAGCCATTTAGGAGGGAAAAATTACTAACACACGTACAATAACAACTGAATATAAAATATGAAGACTAGCTTTTAGTTTAGCACACTGCTTCGCCTGTGTTGATGTCAACAAAATTATATCCCATAGTACAAAAGTAGATATATACCCGTATTTGTGGATTTATTTCATCACCGCTGCTCTCAAAACGGTGAAGGAATATATCGTGAGGAAACCGGCATGGCCTAGAACCATACATTCGAAGACATGTGACATCTACCAATGTGAACTGGGCCCACGTGGTGGCCTCTCATAGAGAGGGGGCTTGTCCCAGCAGTGGGAACATTAATATGCTGATGATGTAGAAATTATTTGATTTCTTGTCTCGTAAAAGACAACATTCGTAGAATAGAATAGAATAGAATAGAATATATTTATTGTAAAAACATGAGTATACATCAAATAATATGTGCAAGGTCTTAAATAACAGGTAGATCTGCATGTTTTGCCATTAATGGCGTACAAAATAACTTTTTGGTTCAGAATAAACCATAATAAAACTTGAGTTTACATAACTAATTATAAAATTAACAAAAAAATAAAAAAGTGTATTTTTATATACAGGAAAAGTTTTTAACCACTGCGTAAATTTTTTTTGGTAGCTCAGTGTTAGTAATAGAACATATTCCCATTTTTAGTTTTAATTTTTTTTTTTCAAATTTTTCCATCTTGTCCCATTTTAAAATAAGCATAACATGGACATTATTTAATTGTAATACTGTGAATGAAAACGCGCTGGCTGCTGACGTACGATGTGTCCTAAGCCCATGAAAGTATGAAGGAAAAATTGGAATTACGTTTACAAATAACATATCACAGCCTAAACTTAAAAAAGTAGCGCGAAACGGCGGTCAGTAACCGTCAGCGCGTAGGTAGGTAAGTTTACGTCGGCGCCGTCGCATCGAGCGAGCGCACCTACAAAACTCAGCTGATCTCAGCTTGCCGGTTGGGCGACCGGTCGACGCGTGAGTCGGTCGACCGGGCGCCCGACTGGCAAGCGACCATAAAATAAGTTTATAGGTAAATAAGTCTCGTAAGCGATAACTTTATTTTTTACTACTAACACATATCAAAATAAAAAATACGTGTCTATTAAAATACATTCAAGTTTATCATGTCAAAATTTGCGCACTGGTTAAAAACTTTTCCTGTATACTCCTACTGCTAATTAAAAGTTACAAACTAAAGGGTCAAATTGTGTAAATGTCGTAATTATAGGAATCTCATTAATTAATTACGTTCATTTAAAAATTCCGTTACGGTGTAAAAGCACTTAGCTATGAGATATTTTTTTAAATGTATTTTAAACAAAGCATTCGGCATTTGTCTAATAGGTTTTGGAATTTTATTATAAATTATTGGTGCTAAACAAAAAACGCTTTTATGCATCAATGCCGTGGTTGATTGTTGTACACACAATTTATCATTATCCCGTCGATTACGAATACAAACGTCTGATAGTTTTTTAAATAGGTTAGGATTGGCGCGTATAAAATTTGCAATTTCATAAATATATAAGGAAGGCAGACTTAAAATGTTATATTTAATAAAGTATTGTTTGCAACTATCAGTTATTTCCAAACCAAACATAGCCCTAATACACCTTTTTTGTGACTTAAAAATGATTTCTCTATTAGAAGAGTTTCCCCAGAATATAACTCCAAATCTCAATATGGACCCGACAATACCGTGGTAGGCAGTTATAAGCGCATTGGTACTTATAATAGGCTTAAGTTTATAAAGGGCATAGGCAGAAGAACATACTTTTTTATTTAATTCTTCTGTGTGTGCTTTCCAGTTCAGGCGTTTGTCAATGATAACACCTAAAAATTTAGCTGTGTCTACCTTTTTTATAACAGTCAATTCGTGTTGAGCAGTAATATTTGGTGCTTCTAAACGTTGACTGAAGAACATAATTTTGGTTTTTTCTAGATTAATTTTTAAATTATTGTTATCTAGCCAGTTAATGATAGAATTTATTGTATTATTTATTTCATGTTCATACCTATCTTTATTTACAGAATTAATAGTGACTGTGCTGTCATCGGCAAAAAGTGATACTGGATAATGAGTTACCAATGGCAAGTCATTTATATAGATAATAAATAACAAAGGACCCAATACGCTCCCTTGCGGGACTCCATATTTAACTACACGTTTTTTTGATGCAAATGTTTCTTCTTTTTTTGAATTATAGTTTATTTTAGAAATTACTGTTAATTGTTTACGATTTTTTAGATAAGATTCAATGAGATTTAGTACATTGCCTCTAATGCCATAAGCTTCCAGTTTACGGAGGAGAATGTCATGATTAACATAATCGAACGCCTGGGTCATATCGCAGTAAATGGAACATACCGGCGTCCTTTTATCCACATTACCCATGACGTTATTTATAAAATCAAAAATAGCCATGTTTATTGTTTTTTTCTTGCGGAAACCTTTCTGTTCTTCTGTAAGAATGTTGAATTTTTCTAAATAGTTATAAATTTGATTATATAAAATTTTTTCAAAAATTTTCGAAATTATAGGAATAAGTGCAATAGGTCTGTAACAGTTCATGCTCTGCTTGTTGTCTTTTTTGAAGATGGGTTTAATGATTGAAGTTTTTAGACTTTCCGGGTATGATCCAGTGTTTATACACATATTAATGATATGGCTTAGGTGGTCACAGATATAATAAGCGATGTACTTTAGAATTTTAGTAGAGACCCCGTCGTATCCAACACTTGTAGTATTTTTAAGCGATCTTATAATTTGAAGTATGTCATATGGAGTACTTGGTGCCATAAACATAGATTGATTTGTTTTAGAGATATTTACGGTTACCTTCTTACCAGCGTCTGGTATTGGTTCAATCTTTTCTATAAAGAAATTGTTAAAAGCATTCGCAATATCTTGTGGCCTGGTTATAGTTTTATTGTTTGTTACTATGGAAGTGATACTACTCTTTGGTAAATTAAGTTTAGACCTATTTATGATCGCCCATGTGGCTTTGGACTTGTTAGTGGAGGATTTTATTTTATTATTGTTTTGTGCTCTTTGCGTTAAATTAATTATATTTTTATATGTTTTAGAATATTTTTTAAATTTGGTTTTATTTACTTCATTACGGTTCAGCCTATAATTCCACATAAGCTCTCTCTTTTTTTTGCTACAGATTTTTATGCCACGTGATACCCACTGAGGTTTTTCTTTGGTTCTTATTGTAATATTTCGGAAAGGAAAACACAAATTATACAGCATCATAAAAGCTTCCAGAAATGCATTATATGCTGTGCTAGGATTATTTGTATCATTTCAGAAAAAGAGAAAGTTTTAATATAATTTTTGAATTTTAACATATTTTCTTTATTATAGTCTCGTCTATTGGTTCGCCAATATTTAATTAAAATTTTTTTACTGACCGGTAATTTTAGTACTTGCGCTGTGTGGTCTGACAAGCCGAAGTCAATAACCTCAGATTTACACTTCTTTCCCACATTATGTGCAAAGTTGTCTATGCAAGTGCCGCTCGCAAGTCGAGTTGGCTGATTTATTTCTAGCTTTAAATTATAACTTAAGAGCAAACATTCTAGATCTATCATAGTATTGTTACGCTTAAGGCAGTCAATATTAAAGTCACCTGCAATTACGACATTTCTTTTTAAATTTTTGTTACAAATAGTACTTAACACTTTTTCTAATTGCTCAAAAAATACAGACAAGTTATTGGACTTTGGTACTCTATACACACAAACAATAATCGTATTATACATTGTCAGATCAATAGCGCAACATTCGAATATTCCAGTTATGGAAAGTTTCGCTATATCTTGAAGCTCTTTAAATTGGTGGCCTTTCTTTGCAAGGATACATGTACCACCTCTCTTACTGTCCTTTCTGGAGTAGCATGCCGCCAAAATGTAATTAAGAATATACAATAATTGATCATGGCCAGCCATCATGAAGTGTTCAGATAAACAGATTATGTCGATTTCAGTATTTTTCTCTGAGATCTCTTCAAGACATACAATAAGCTCGTTGCTCTTATTCAGTAAACCCGCAATGTTTTGATGTATCACGTTAAGGTGCTTATAGTCGAAAAAACTGCAGTTCCGCTTGTTGTTCAGCCATATTGGATTTTATTTCGCCTTCTGTATTTGTGATGGTGTTTTCACGTATGTAGTTCATAAGGGTGGCGATATCTTGGAAAATTGTTCGCATACCGTAATTATTTACTGATCCTGTATTTTGTCTGTACATTTTGTAGTCCCACGTAAGGTTCTTATTCGAGTCAATAAAGAAGGCATGTTCGTGTGCTAAAATGTCTTGGTATAGCAGATTATTAAAATTTTCCACTCTCGTGTTATACAAAGTAGCATTGCTAATGCACTGCTTATAGGTCGGCATGCAGAGAACAACATTTGTGTGTTGTATTTTTTCGAGTACTTTTCTTATGTGGAGTATGATACTAGAATATTCCTTAGTCGATTTGAAGTCTGTTTCACCAATTAAAATTATGCAGAAGTCATTCATAGTGAATTTCTTCAACTTTGGTTCCAAGTCACGAAACATATTATTTATTCCTGAGTATGGTGTCAAGTAATGACATAATTCACAGTTTTCAAAGTTATTTTCTGCAATTGTACGTATTTTACTATATTTATTTTCCCTTATAATACAGATTTTACTAACTTTTTTCTCCGGGTCTTCATTCTGGTTTAATGTATTAAGGATTGCTGACGATACCGCCGATTCTTGTTTAGACGACCCCTTAGTATCCATTGCAATGGTTTGAGTGCCCTTACTATTTTTCTTCTTGTCAGACGTATTTACTTGCTCCGTTTGAGTGGTTTTGCTAAGTAATGCTTCCCTTTTTTTTGGAGTAGAAGATTTTGGTTTGGTTTTCTTAGTAGGAGTGTTGGTGATTGTTTTATATTGTTCATTTTTCTTTTCCAACTCCTGATTTGACTGTTGAAGGTTACTATTTTCCAGCGTAAGTATCTCAATTTCTTCTTCTGCAGTACATAATTGAAGAGTTAATTTCTCAACTTGTTCCTTTAGTTTAGAGATTACTTCGTGGTCGTATGTGTCGTCGTTGCACCTCTCAGGGAGACTGGTAGCAGTGTCATCCAGTGTACCGTTTTCAATTTGACTGATATTGCTTTGCGAGTCTGACATTGAACGAGTACGACGAGCGCCTCGAACGCGAAACGTAATGTTCTCCAGAAAGTTCATGATAAAATGCTCAAATGATTTAGTTTTGAGTTTATTTTGTGTTATTGAATTACGTTTTTTCTTCTATTGTGTTCAATTTTGCGGACCACTGATATGAAAACACAAAAAGTGCTCGTTGCTAGCAGGATTCGAACTCGAGACGCATTATCTCAAGTCGGCGCCCGACCGAGCTGACTATCTGGTAGATGTAAGGGCTACCGCACACTACAGACAAGACTGTCTTGAGACAGACTTGCTTCACATAGACAAGTCTGTCTCAAGACAGTCTTGTCTACGACACATCGCACACCTAGGACGAAACTGTTTGGTCTACTACGACTAGGGCATGCAATTATCGGCTGATTTTAGTATCCGGATACTTGGATAACGATATCCGGATAAATCCGGATAATACTGATAAATCGGATTGTATAGGATAGATAAAAATAAAATTTAACCACAATATTGTCAATCATTGATATTCAGTAATCAGTATAACGAGCAATGGCAAACATAAAATAATCGTAGCTATGTAGGCAACGAAATAGGTCATAAAATAGCAAACATGAGTGACATCTTGTAACATAATTAAGGGTATTTTTAATTTTATTGTACTCTATCACACACAATACTGTCTTATTTGACCCAAAGGTTGACTGGTAGAGAATGCCTTGTGGCATGAAGTCCGCCTATGTACATGAAGTTTAAATAAATAAATATAAACATATAAAATCCGTAAAGCCTTAAATATTGTAGAGGACTGATGCAAGGAATATAAACTGGCAGTAAACCTTCCCCAAAACTGAAATCGTAGTTTTCACAAAGAAAAGAAATTTGGCAACTCTACAATCACCAAGTTTCTTTGGGACCACCCTAAGCCTATCGATTGAAACCAAATACCTGGGCAAGTGAGCATCTGTTTAGATAAACAGCTGACGTGGGAAAAACACACCGATTACATCACTACAAAAGCCAGCATAGCACTATGGTAATGCAAAAGACTGCTCGGAAGGAATTTGGGCATAAGCTCCAAAATCACCTACTGGCCATACACTACATTCATCCGACCAATCATCACATACGGCTCTTTAGTTTGGTGGCCCCAGAACCAACCTGAGCACGGCCAAAAAGTACCTCGAGAAGCTACACAGATTTGCCTGCGTGACAATCGCCAGTAGCATGAGAACATCACCCATTCCCGCACTTCACGTGATGCTGGGATTAGCACCTCTTCACCCCATAAGAGAGTAGGTGGCCCTGGCGACTTTAGGCTCGAAGTATCTGGCACCCAAAATACAAAATCAAACATACACGCATAAAAGGGGATGCTGTGAAACAACAGCCCATGTTGGCATCACCCAGCGACCGAACCCACTGCTTTCAAAAACACTACAACATAGAACTCATAGCGGAGACGTGTGACTACTCAGGTTCAAAATAGCTAAGGATCTACACTGATGGATCAAGAACCCACGACGGCACAGATGTCAAAGTCTTCTGCAACGAACCCTTATATTGCTCAACTCTGTCTACCAAGCTAAGTGCGTAGGTATTATCCAAGCGACACTTGCCATAGAGCACAGGGAAGTTACGGATACCCATATTCGTATACTCGTCGACAGTGTCTCAGATTTTCAATCCTTAAAAAGAAATCAGATCTACTCGAGACTAAAACTAGAATACCATAATGCCCTAGAACGAGTTACGGTTCTAAACCGCAACACGGTGACACTACAATGGATCAAAGGTCACAGTAAAACGATGCAGCAGGCTGATGAGCTCGCCAGAAGGGGATCCAGCGCAAACGCCTTTGGACCGAGCCCATTGTACTCATTCCTTTCAAGCAGCTGAGAAGTTGGTTAAAGGATCACACTCAAATACAACCCTCGAAGTTCATGAAGGTCGATTGAATGACTATTTCATGAAAAAGTCATTCAATCGACTTATAAGAACACGTAAAAATGCGAAAAAATAATAAACCAAATAATATCCGTTTTATTCGTACTATCCGAATAGTAATGCAATTAATGTCCGGATAGCATGCCCTAACCACGATGAAGCAAGGGGGGGGGGGGGCACTGCACTACTTGACGTAGGCGTTCTCACCACCATCTTGTATGATATCCGCGTAAACTTGAGATTTAGTACGTAATAATGGCATAGATGTTGCTTACGCCAATCATCACCAGTTTGCTTAAAACGCCTTGTTGATTTTAATTAAAATTGAGCCAAGAATAATAATTAAGTAATAATAATTTATGCAAATATTATTTAAAGAATTTTACCCTTATCCTCATAGAACTGTTTATTTCCTCATTTACCCAATGTAAAGCCCGGTTTCCACCGCAAGCGGAGCGGACCCATTAATGACTTATTTTACCTCACAGGAGAAAACTGCTTACTCATAATGTTTTTCCACTAACAAAAAGTCGAGCGGAAATGACTCAGCGAGCAAAAAGAGTAAATAATGAGCTCGTTAATTTCTAATGGTGGAAAGTGGAAACATATGTAAGCAATTTTCTCTTGCGTGTTAAAAGAAGTCATTAATGGGTCCGCTCCGCTTGCGGTGGAAACCGGGCTTTAAGCTGTCAAAGATTCAAAGTTTTATGAATGAATAGGAATAGTAAGACAATTCAGTATTACCTAAATTATTAGTAACCCATTGAAAGCAAAACAAACACATTGAGAAAACGTTATCAGAAATTATGTGTATGGTATGGGGAAATTTCTCAATAATATAATAAAAAACTGCAAAGCATGCAGAAAAACTGTTATATGCAGTAAAAATGATAATAATTCCTATAAAGAAAAAAAATCCTGACAAAATGTTGTTACGTTGTCCCTCTGAAGCATTGGAAGAATGTTTTCTAAATATACAAAGTATATGTGTCAGCGTAGCATTGTAAAAACCTAAAACCTCGAAATATTGTCAACTGAGCATTCTGCTTACAATACAACGCATTATTTTTCGGTAGATTGTAATCTATCGAAGTGAAACTGTAATATTGTGAAATACATGCAACGGAACAATGTTTGACAATTTTACGGTGACTTATGTGTTTCATAATAGAAAACTGATGTGCTGAAAGCTGTAATTAAAAATAAATAAAAGCAGTAACAAAAACATTTGTGCAGTTTCCATTCAAATGTGAAACACAAAAAGAAAAGATTAAAGAATACTTTACAGATATAACAATAAATATCTTGATTTATAGTTGATGCAAGTCAACAAATCGAATTTTAGCAGGAAAGCTTACATTCGATGGTGAGAATGAAACAAAAATGTATGCTCAAGATTATTATAATATAAACGTCTCCAGACCAATAAATGACTTAATTATTAACATAATCATAGTTTTTATTCTGTGACGGCTTTAGAAAACGGCAAATTTTGTAAACATTAGCTGTATTTGCTTTTTTTTGTGAATTCTTATTATACGTTCATTAGGAACTTAGCACGAAATGCTGTCGAACAAATACAAAATGTTTACTTATTAAACTAAATTTTATATGGTCTACATTTCAAATTACCCGCCTACCCATAGCCATACCTATTCAATAATAAGGTATGGATGTATAGGTACCTAAGTACGCACCTAAAGCTTTAGGGATTAGTTCAGGGGATATAGTACCAGAGGGCGACACAGTCCGGCAAAGGTGTTCAAAATTCTCAAGAGAGGGCTGTCTATTCCATGTAACCTCTTTGGCTCGGACGACACTACTAGAGAGGAGGTACGTCACCGTCACATACGAACCGGTTTTTCCCGGTTCTCAAAAACCCGAGAATTTGCGGGTTTTCCTTTGTAAAATAAACCGGTTCTGCCGTATGAAAACCCGGGTCTTTGGGTCTCTTCTAAACCGATCATTTTTGATCTGTGAATTTTACAGATCAAACACGCAACAACATGTCGTAGGTTGTTTTAAATGTAATAAAATATGTGTAATTAAAAACTGTATATCTCCCGAGTTTAATAATCTTATTTATAATTTATTCTAGAAAATACGTTACAGGGTTTTTTGGGTAGTGGAATTGGTAAAATTCTCATTCGAAAGTACCCGTTGAATATTATTCTATCTTCAATTTATTGTGTATTTATTCTTCTGAGATATAATTTTTATTACAAAATATTATATTTATTGTTTTTAAAACAAAAGTATTTGATCACCTCGTTCCCGATGCGATCCCTCAGGGAGACTTCAAGCATTGCCCGCTCCATTGCTTCTAAGTGACTTTGAATTTATTAACTAGCCGAACCGTTAGTGTCCACGTTTCGGCTCCGTAAGTCTTATTAGCCAGGATGTACTTATTGAAGACCTTAGTCTTTAGGCTCTGTAGAATACGCAACGACAAGATCCAACGAAGAATGCTGCCCAGCCCAGCTTGAGTCTTCTCAAAGTTGTTCTTAACAAACTGTACAGTTTGCTCGAGGTAATTTATATTCTTGAGCAACCTCGAGAGGACCACCATTGACAACAATAGGTCCTGGGGTGACGTGTTCGTAGAACCTGGGTTTTGTCTAAGTTCACCCTGAGACCAATGCGTATTGAAGAATCTACTGGGCCATCCAGCATTTCCTCCCTAAAGATTTCCACCATTTGGTCGAGCGCCTGGTCAATATTATAACCTCTGTATTAGCTCATTAATAAATAAAGCAAGAGCATTTAGTATTAATATTGTAATTGAAAAGATCATCTCAGATACTAATCTGCATAGTCCTCATGTGCATTGAGCAATGTCAGGATTTTAAAAGAGACTATGACCTCTGAGTTTGTTTCGACTGTTTCTCCTTAGAGTAAGTAGTCAGGTACGAAACACCGGCCAAATCTAGTTTGAAAAAAAATACGTGTAAAAGTGTCTGTAAAACCTATTTGCAAAATGTACATCATTTATCATTTAATGAAAAAAACCCGGTTTTGGACAAAAAAAAACCGTAACCGATAACCCACTTTTCGATGCCCTATCGCTAGACTGTTTTGTCGTAGATGTGCGCGCCCGCATACATACAAAAGGGAAGCCGACAATCGGTAGTCAGACTTGTCGCGGTGTAGTTCTTGTAGGTATGAGACAATTTTGTCTACGAGACGTTTTGTCTCAAGTGTGCGCATCTTCATATATTTTGTAATGCAAAAGTCTGTCTCAAGACAGTCTTGTCTGTAGTGTGCGGTAGCCCTAATTTTCCACGAAATAAGGATATGTATTCTTTTATCAAGAGTTCGTTATTCTATAATGTAATTTTGAATTTTTAACGTTGTTAATAAGCATTGTTTTTACGCTTTTCAATTCACAATAATCGGCGCTTATTACACTTTATTATAAACTGTTCTTAAGGCTGACTGGTAAATTGTTTATCGTATAGGTCACTTTATTTACACAAATTTATTGAATCAAGTAATAGTTCACAAGTTTAAATCGTAATAATATAGTTCAATATTATTTCACTTATGTTTTTCTTCACTAAAATGTTATTTAAACTATTAAATTAGTTGTTTGGATTGAAAAATAATCAAAAGAAAATACAAAAAGAATCTCCGAACTGCGGTAACGATCCCAGGCACTCATGCACCGCATGTACGTTCTATTAGCAACAGGCCACGCAGGCTTGGTATAGATGCTTTGAAATATTGGTTCCAATGATTGTTTTTTCCAAAAAGTTCGTTAGGACGCCAATATTTAGCATTGATTTAAAAAAAAAAACCGACGCGCACTTTCAATATTTTGTTAATGGTTTGTTTTTTTGGTATTGCACTGTTGTATTTTATTAGATTCTGATTATGGCTGAATGGATATTTTAAAAATGTTTATCGTTTTATCGTTTTTATTCACTTTAATTGCACAAACACATTGACATAAGTATTGTTCACAGTTCACAACTTTAAATCATTATAACAAAGTTCTCTGTGTGAGTTCGATGAAGATAACGATTTCACGGTATATTTACACTGTCTAGATAATTATTACACTACACTTAACACGAAATTTACGCTTTTAATATTTTTAAGACCTAATTTATACGGAGCGCGCTGTTTACGTGACGGCAACGCCATCTCTGACCCTATGTCCAACAACAAAACTTGTATCAAAGTGATCGTTTATGCGAAAATCAAAATGGGGTTGACCGTTCCAGATAACTCTTCGGTAATAAAAGTTGTAACTCGGTTGAAACTTGAACAACTTCAGCCATCGCATCGGTTGAAAAAGACATTTTGTTAATCTTTACGGCCACGTTCCCGAAATTCAGGTGAAAACTGGGGAAAGGATTTCGAGGTAAAGATTATTGTAGTGAAGAAAGTTTCTGAAGGTAGTATTTTGCAGAATTCAGGTATTACAAATGTTTCAAAGTTTTAAACGATTTTGGGAGTCAAGCAAGAATAGGTATTTTTTTATTCCTCCTGAATTCAGAATATTGGAAATTGTTCCAGATGAATTGACTCATAGCATACTATCACCCCTATAATTTCCGGGATAGGCAGAGGTGTACCTATACTAGTACACCTACATTACGTCAGTTATGTTTAAAAGTCCCATGTAATACGACGAGCCTATTGCCGGCAACCGGGCGCAAATCTTGACTCCGTGGATGGCCGATTGCGACCTAACACCAACGAGTCCGTCCTATGGTGCCTTTTTCAGTTTTTATTAAGAAGATAAAATAAAAAACACATTAAGAAGTGTTTGTTGACTTTTCTATTCATTCAGAGAATATCTGTCGCCGTCATTCTTAAAATCAACTAACCTACAACAAACACAGACGTCACAGACAGCGAGGTAGACAAACTAATTAGTACGAAATCAGACAGTCCAATATGCAGAGCCAATTATTCTCTTGATATGACCCTCGCAACGTGCTGGATTATTTGCAAGACTGTCACAGACACTGCAATATTGTATTTGATTAAAAAGACAAAAGAAAAGTATTTCATTTATTTAAAAACTTACTTTTGCACGCGGCTTTGCTCTCTTTATGGACGAAAATAAACACACGGCAACGTTTTAAAATGCCGCAAATGTATTCTTGGGGATAATTTGATTTCCCATTAGTACGGAATCGGATCAGTAGTTCAGTTCAGTACGTCATTATGTCGAAATGAAAAGTGTTCATTAAATCATTCCAAAACCAAAAAAAAAAAACAAAAAATGATAAAAAAATTACATGCGGGCCAGTCTTTGGGGACTGCCGATAGAAGTGAAAACTAAGTAATCTATATCTGCTACGGTTTTGCCGCGCGCACGCCTACGTCGTGCTACGCCGTAGTGTATCGGCTACGAGTGCTACGAAGCGTTAAGTGACGGTCACCATGGTTCCATGATTTTTGTTCACAAAAAAGTGCTCAACGCGCTTAAAGAAGGTTTCACTTAAAAATAAAAATGCTTTTTCCTACAAAATTATGATATCTATACCGTCAAAATGTATGGAACAGCTTTAATTACTGATTAATAATTTCTATGTGGTGATTAGGGTTTGGAATGACGTACTGATTATGTGGTATATCATTTATACGTAGATCCCATTTCATCATGTGTAAAATCTTACATAAACATCCCAACTTGTATTAAACACAACGTTTTGGACTTCTTTTGGAAGATAAACAAAGACTGCAATATACTTGGTTTTATTAAAAAACAAAAGAATCACGATTAGATTTATTTAAAGACCCTTCTTTTTTTTTTTAGGATGGGAAATCATCAAATGACTTCTCCCACTCTGGGCGGAGCGGGAGGGAGTGTCAGACTCTTACTGACTAAAACCCATCCATGTTCCTTCCTCGCCCTTTATGTTCCGGGGCCGCGGTATCTCTTCCGAACAGGCCCGCAACCCCGGCAGGTATTTAAAGACCCTTAGTTAAACATTCCACTACAACTACCTATTCTAGAATTTACCAGGAAATTACAAGAAATTACGTTAGTTCGTAGAGTTTTTAACTGGGAATTCGCACTAGATATTTCGTAAATTAAGCAACATTTGTGAGAAACGCAGTAGAAACCACGATAGTGGATATCTTTATCTCTTAGTCCAGGGTTTTCTACGTTACAAGGCTCTGTTACAAGTCCTTCTAAGACAGATAAGAAAAATACTTAAATACATTTAAGTGCAAAATGTAGAAACTGCGCAAATGTACTCTCTCACTTTAGTACTTTGTAAGTCAGGGTTGACGAATCTCCTGCCTTTGGAAAATGGACTAAAACAATACATCATGAATGAAAATAATTTAAAGAAGGTTAAGCTTCCGTAGTGATGATGAATTGATGACATAGGTGAAAACTACAACAAAAGGATTATGTTAATATTTGCGACAGCTTTTTGTAAACGATGACTCTACTGCCCTTACCTCAATAATTTGGGTGTAAACAACCTCATCACGAAGCCGTCAACCAAGCATTCTGAACATCAAACTAAGTAACTTTATGCAAAAAATATTTTTCAATAATTATTGCTGGGAAAAATCATGTTTTGTGGTAGAACTCAATGTAACGCACTCAGAACATTGTGCTGGTGGCTGGATTGAATAGTACGGGTGTCGTGGAGGCGTATAAATATCGTACAATAAAAAATTGTATATTTAAATAAAAACTTGTCAATAAGTTGGAACTTTGACCCCCAATATCTCCGTAACTACATAGAAGGTTCCCCGGCATGGTGTAGAACTTGATCGCAATGACGGGGACAAGAAGTGCCCTTCGGCTTCACTAAGTGGTTTTTTACAGCTTTTATTTGCATCTTCTTCTTCCCTCCTTCTCTATTACTTGTCATCGCAGCCATCGCCTCCTTTTGTATTTAAAACTTTAAGTACAAAGTACGGAGGCGGAGTTAATGCCATAAATGCCAAACCCTTCCTTAGGTCCTGTTTGCACTAACATCCTCCACGCAGTCCATCCATTGATTCCTTGGTCATCCTATACTCTCATACCCATCCACAATCATACTGAAAATTTTCCTTAGCGACCTTTTCCTATCTACATGGCTTTAAGCCTACAAAAACTCTGGAAAGGTATTTGGAGAAAATTCAATTCAATTAAATTCCAATTGTAATCTTATAATAAACACAAAGTTTTTGTTTGTACAAAGTTACTAAGTTCGATATTTTCTCACATTAGAGCACTTTCTAGCAGAAAAAGTTCCTTGCATTATGTATTTTTTGTTAAGAAAAAAACGTCTTCATTTTCTAAATTACTTCGTTGCCATTTGCAGACCATTAAATATTTAAGGAATAAAAAGTAAGGACTCTGTTTGTATTTCCTTGTTTCCTGAGAACAAAAAGGTTCCATTTCTAAAAAGCCAAAATCTAATCTCTTTGTGCCGTACCAGTCGTTGTTGTGAATGGACTCATTTTGTGAAGGTAAGTATATAATATCAGTAGGTACATAAACGTCATTTCTTGAACATAAGCCATCGTCATTCATT
This sequence comes from Xestia ashworthii, assembly GCA_950022955.1. NCBI lineage: Eukaryota > Metazoa > Arthropoda > Insecta > Lepidoptera > Noctuidae > Xestia > Xestia ashworthii. The sequence goes on along the minus strand of OX465558.1, from coordinate 20,863,729 downwards.
GGTTTTGGATGCTTATTGGAGCCACAATGATTTTGTCCATTGCTATTTTTCGAGCTTATGACGCATATCATCACAATATCACGCTCACTCACGGTAGATCTTTTTTCTACCTTATAACTCGGAGCATAAGGTTGAAACGTGAATCTAATAAGAATGTTTTAACCCTTACTTACATCATCGCCATCGTTGACGACCCAGTTACATTACCTCTGCTGATTACGGGCGTCCTACGGTTCATATTTCTCCAAGGTAGATCAATTACATCGCAAAATCCTCCAATTACACACTCGCTTACCTAAAACAAAAAACAAAAACACGTTAAAACATCCACAAAGTAATAAACTCAACACACAAGCACCCTTATTTCTTTTCATCTCAGTTCATTACACATGCAACCACGGTACCATACAAAACTAAAACCCACCACCCCTGAGAATTTCCCTGAAAACCGTATTCCGAATTAAGCCTGGCATGTTTACGTAGTGCCAGGATAAACTATCTAGCAGGCATCTCATAAATACCGGAGCTCTACAGATCTTTAGTCGCAGTTAGCCTTCAAGACGGTAAAGCTCGTAATTTAGTCAAATACTCAAATATACTCAGTTGAGTATACTCACAAATACTCTCCCGCTCAGTAAGACTGAGATGTTCTCGTATAAGTTAGATCCGCGATGTGATGTCGGAGTAATGAGCAAAAGCAGGATGCTGATTTGATTGAGGATGAATGAGGAGGCTTGAGTGTGGAATAATTTCGTTGATGAGTCTCTGAACTATTTGGAGTAACTAGATTGAGGATGAGAACATTCATTTTAATAAATCGTTTGGGACGTCTTAGGAATTGAATTAGACTGACAATTCTGAAGGCGCGCGTTTAATAAGTCCTTCTAATTGAAAGATGAAACTCAATTTCCAGCATAATGGATGATTGAGTTTAGAACTCATAATTTCTATTCACTTTCGTTCTCAGGTACTTCAATAGCCCGGGGTTGCGGGACTGTTCCGGGGTTGCGGGACTGTTCGAAAGAGATACCGCGGCCCCGGAACGTAAAGGGCGAGGAAGGAACATGGATGGGTTTTAGTCAGTAAAAGTCTGACACTCCATCCCGCTCCGCCCAGAGTGGGAGAAGTCATTTGATGATTTCCCATCCGAAAAAAAAAAGGTACTTCAATAGTACTAATTCCAAGTAACAACAATTCTGTGCTCCACTTGAAGCAGAGTACGTTATCCAGATTAAATTCTTCCATCTGGATTCTAGACAAAGCTTATAAAGTATTCCATTTACAATAGTAACAAAATCAACACTACCATCTAAAATTCAGGCAACCAACGCTGCAGCACAAATTGCAAAAGCCAGAGAATCCAGAAAAATTCTAGGCCATTTTAATCCAAGTCCTCGGGAAATTCAAGTGTTCCATTCAGAAGCAGTATTAATACCTAAACAGACTAGAGCGTGCCCCGCGGTGACACGGAGATTAGCTCTGCCGGAATGGAGGACTGGCGTCAACCTCGCGAGGCCAAACAAATGAGGACTTGCTTTGTAATTGGAATGCACTACTGGGGTAAATTAGCCGGAAAATGAATTGGTCTCAAGTGGATTTTAGTTGTGACGTTTGTTTTATAAGATTTTTATGTATACAGTAGATTTGGTATTTTTGGTAAAGTTCGAATTTTTTTTTTGTGAATTGGCTTTGGTCAGTTTTGGTTCTGGATGAGAGTAGATGAGGATTGAGAAAGGAAGAAAATACGTTTATTTGGCACATGCCCCAAGTGCACACAAAAAAAAACAAAAAATAATAAAACTAAAACAAAAACGTAATTTTAACAAGAAACCTGTGTCTCACGGCTCCGCCAAAAAGGACCAGTTCGGGATTGAGCTTATTGGTGTGCAATTGGAGGCTGATGCATACTAAAGCAAACGAAGACGCAATTATACTTTTTTTTTGTCCACTTTGAACGCTTTTCACATTTGTGTCTGCGAAAACAAAAAAAAAACTAAATTGAATGTTAATTTTATCTAACAAAAAAAATATCGTGAAATGGTGCATCAAGAATTTAAATATCATCTGTTTTTCTTACATCGCCAGTTATAATAGCGAAGTATATTTGAGTCTAGCACGTAGTACAGTGAAATATGTATGAGAACTTTTAAAATTGCACTAGTATAAAAGCTGTTGTATATTTCAGAGTTAGGTACCCCACAGGCGTCATAATTTACCTGGCTTCTAGAATTTTCTGGAAAACTTGTAACAACCGCTGCAACGTATTTTCTACAGAAAGATAAATAAGAAATAGTATAGCTGTTACATTGTCATTCAAATAAGTTCATACATCACGCATTATTTCGCAAGGGGATAGCAGAAGTGTATGGCAGAACCACATTTTTAAAGGTATATTTATTTAAGGTGGTTATTAGGCTCCATGTGATGGGGGGGTGAGTCTGATTAATGGGGGATTTTCCTTTTCAACTCTTCCCTAGTCGCTGGATAGATGGCGCTGATCTCGGTATGTTACTGCAAGGAACAGAACGTCACATTATTTCACTTGGATGTTACGGTTATATTCGGAAGTATACAAACGAAAGTGTCAGTCAACGAGCGTATGTGTCGTGATGCGTTGTTTTTTTTTCAAGCGTTTTGGCTTTGGCACCTAGTAAGGTAGTCAGTTCAACGCCATTTACAGAGTTCATGTTTTCTATGTTTTTTTTTAATTCTCAAAAAGAAAACCTCTCATAGAACTAAAAATACGTAATAAGTAAGAACTTACTAGTTGCTCGCGTCTTTGTTTGCGTTAATTTGTATTTCATAAATTTTTCCACAATTTATTGTAATAGACTGCGTTCTTGATCTAGTCTACTAGGTCCTGGATTCGATTCCATAGTCGGCCAAACAGTTATTGGGTTTTCTCAGGAATTTCTCCTTGAACCAAAAAAACGAAGTGGTGGACTATTAGCCCATTCCCTCTCTTGAGAGGAGGCCGTGTCCCAGCAGTGGGAACATTAATAGGATGATGATGATGATTATTCACGGAGTGTGGAGACATGCCTGGTAGATGGAAATAGGTTCACATTGGGCTCTTAAAAATATAACTAGCGAAACATAGGTGTACTATTAATACTTTCAGAGGGAGTACAGGCATGAAAGAAAGAAAAAAAGAAAAAGCATTGTCTTGATACTATGTATATATGTAAAGTAGTATAGATACTATTCATCTTTTAAGGTACAGATAGATTATTCTTTCCATACAACAAGCGATTTCCATAAAACGTTTTGTACATTCAGCCGCGCGTTTAGTAAAATATCTTTCCAGAAAATTCTCCGTACACCGTTGAACAACACGGCCTAAAGCTAATCAGGACACGAAAGCCTTAAGGAGTTGTAATACCGATAAAAATATACTCGCGGAGTAACAGGTGCAATATTCAGCTTTACGTTACTGCAACGTAAAAGGTAAAAGTGGGTTTAGACCGAACTAATATTTGATCGTAGGAAGGTGATGCTGAGATTAGGAGTAATGGAGAAATTGAAGAAAAAGATATACTGCGCTGTCTCTAAATTACGAGTAACTGGGAACTTTTTCCTCGCGTTGATATTATTCCCTTAATTACATTCAAATAAGCTTCGACCAACTCTGCCACCTTACCAACGTTGGTGATGGCTTTAGACAGGTCCCTAAAACCCGTATTTATCGCAAGTATATTTTTGATATAATATAATATCGCTAGACATTACACACAGCGCCATCTAGTGCCACACTAAGCAAGGCTTGTGTCGTGCTCACCAAACAGTTGATATACTACATATATATTTTTTGTTTGTAAATACATACTTATTATATATATAAACATCCATGACTCGGAAACAAATGTCCATGCTCATCACACAAACATTTGCTCCTACCGGGATTCGAACCCGGGACCCTAAGAACGTAAGGCAGTCTCACTACTACTGCGCCATTCGGGTCCTCAATCGACCAGTCGTCGGTCAGTCGTCGTCGTCGTCGTCGTATATCTTTGGGACACGACGACACTGCTACTTGTTTACAGAAAAAAAAACATGCGGGTAGTTTGCGGGGGGGTTTGGGGACTGCTGATAGAAGTGAAAACTAAGTAATCTATATCTGCTACGGATTGTGTCCCGCGCACGCCGAAGTGGTGCTACGCCGTAGCGGATCGGCTACGAGTGCTACGAAGCATCACGTGCGTGTCACGTGAGTGCCATTATTTTTGTTCATTCAAAAATTCCTCAACGCTTCTAAAGAAGTTTTCACTTCAAAAATAATATTGTCTACCAATTTCTTTTTTATTGTCTGTTCAAGAGTCCAATGAATACTTCTTCTTTCTTTTACAAAAAAATGCGTAGTCGGTCGTTCAGTCTGAATCGACCTTTATGCGAACAGTGAACCGCTACATAATTCAAACACTGAAACAAGCCTTATGTGAAGTGCTCAATAATTTATATAGTAATTTAATTTCAGTTTCAATCTCGCTATTGTGTTCGTCGATGGTAATAATGTAGTTGGTTCTACCTAGGTGATTGTGTTTTATTATTTTTTCTTTTTTATTTTGTTAGAGAGTGAGAATTTGTTGCATATGTAGTGTACTTATCACAATGGGTGGGTTACAACTAAAAATGGCCAATGAGGCGTACTGAATGTGATGGCCATTAGTCGAGACCACCAGCATTAGATGTTTTTGTCGTTATTAGAGAAAATAACATTTTGATACCAACAAAAATACAAAAAATAAATAGCGATACAATGAACTCCAGTTACTACAAAGATTTCCTACGAAATAAGAAAACCAACTACACAAATGAATCAAGACAATACAGTACTACCAACATCTTAATCCCAACAGTCTAGAGGTCCAAGGTTAATTTGGGCTAATCTGTAATTACCGAATATTTACTTAGTCTGAGCGGTCTACCCTCGGCCTGGGTTAGTTTATTCTTGTTTATCCTTACAATTTAGTTATTTGCTAGTAAGTGTGTGTTTTTGCCGGGATTGGAGTAATGATTGACCGATTTTGTTGGTTTCGTTAATTGAGTGTGTTTTCACATTAGATGTAGTTTGTAACGATCGATCGTTTCTGTTGACGATACTTTACTATATCAAATCAGTAGTAGATGCTTTTGATGTTAGATAGCTTAGCTTAGGTAACTGTAACTTATCATAATAATTAGTTTCCGAAGTTCCTGATTGCGTTATAACCGATGCACTTTTTTCATGCGGATAAAGTGCCATTATTCTTCTTAGACATCATGTTTTGGAAAAACCTTTGGATTGAATGGTGTTGCAGTACTAATATGATTTAAAAAAATATGTAGGTACTAGATTATGGTCCCGGCTTCACCCTCGTGGTGTTCGGGAATTGCCATCGGATTCGTTCTTCCGAAATAAAAATAGCTATTCCAGATTCCAGTCTGGAATAGATATTTTTATTTGGTGATTAAGAAACAAACATGTATCCAACCATTTAAACTTTCACATTTATAATATTAAGTAATATGAAGACTCCTCCTCAGAATTACAAGTGTAATTGGCATGGAGTAAAACATCAAAAACGTGGAGTGATCCACAAACGTGCAGCTAAACAAGGATATCTATCACCTATGTAGAATGTAAGTGGTACAGAATTTTCTATTCTCAGTGCTGGAATGTTTGGCACATGTATCAGCAGCACACCGCGTTCCATGACAAATGCCTTTCACCGGACACTGGCACACGTTTCAAATTTATGAGTAAAACGCGAGCTTCTTTACGACACTGGGTTTCCTTCACATTTTTACTGTTTTACCGCCCGGCCACGAGCCACGCGTTTAAGCCATACATGCGTTGCGACTATGAAAACAGAGCCAACACCTCAAACCTTGTCTAGAAGAGACGAACTCATATCGATGTTGGAAAGGTACTGAGCGTCAATGTATCACAAGCATCGCGAGATTACAGTTGCGAAGTTGCATTGGCTGGACAAGGCACGTGTGAAACCTAAAGAAATCTAGGGGCCTTAAATAAGTTTTTTAGAGCGCGCTACGAATACAAATCGCTTGAGAAGCGACGGTATTCGGGAAAAGGAAACAACAGACGCACGCGCGGTTTTTGACGCAAGATGCATTGTATAGCATCACCTGAAGTCGTGAACCGGGTCTTACTTGTCTGGGTTCTGGTGCATTCTAGGGTTATAATCGTATGTCTTCGAGATCTTGGATCCTGTCTGGGATATAGCACTTCTTCGAGGTAATGTGTTGTAAGTGCGGAAGCAGAAGTGAACATGTACCATACATTGTGATAAAAGTTGTGATGTGTGTATTTCTCAAAATCATTGAATTCTCAACTTTTTTCTGATAACTGGTAATCTTAACATGATGCCAGACTGAAGTTGTATTAATAATAACCAAACAATTGACACAGGGTGGCTGCACGATGGACCAAAAAAAAAACAAAACCAGCCATCTTATTCAATTGAAAAAATTCCGTCCTTATGGTGTCTTAAAGTTCAAAGTTATCACTCAAGTGCGGCCTGTGGTACATACGATATGTTCTATGCTATTAATAAAAATACTTGAAAGTTTGGATTGCATCTGATTAAACAGCACATAGCTCATTATTCTATCATGAGAATAACAAACTAACATTACAAACAATAGGAACCCCATCCAGATTCACAAGCGTGACGACTATGATTACAGCGATTACAACAAAATCATGAGACAAAGCGATTCTCCGACAATCATTAGAAAGCACACATGAGTGATGGTGCTTCACGTGGGAAAGGCATAGGCCATTGTGGGCCAACTTCGCGTCGGGAGGAGCGATCGTTATCCGCTCACAATGGACGATTAGGAGCGATACCTCGATGCTATCTAAGCATGACCGTGTAAGCTCTTCACTAGTGGTGTGGGGTAAGTGATGGGAGGAGCGGTGAGCGAAGCGGGTTCTGATGATTTGTATGGGTCGTTCAGTTTTGTTAAATTATGTAAAACTGACCTGATTATGTAAAATTGCTAGAGGATGTTGATACCAACGGCTCTTGAAATCGGTTTAGATGCTAATCGCGTTCAGTTTTGTTGATGAAATTCGCCCGTTTTAAATAATTTGGGGTGTTTGCTAACCTCAGACTATTTATTACTCACCAAATTTTGCTTAAATTTCTTCGAAACGGAATTCAGTAATAGTAGAAATTATAATCGGAAAACGGACATGATAATTTATATTACAAGACTTTTTTCAACACTTCCAACAGTCAACGATGCAGAGAAATGCACAATACCTTTTAAATAAATAGCTTGAAAGTTACATAATCAAACTTTTACCACTGACAAACCAATAAAGTATGATATAAAACTTGCACCAACCATCAGTATAGTCCAAGAGCCAACTTACAACTATTTACCTCCATTGCCCTTGGCTCCAAGCGAAAAATCTTTCATTGTTCTCAGACAAATTACTCTCATAGAATAATATATACGGAACGTCCCGTCTGAAATATTGCATCGTCTGAGCTAAACGCGAGCCGAACTTGACCTGAGTTCCGATGAATAAAATATTACCTTTTATTCATTACGCCCCGAAGGTATAAACGTTCTAGATAAATACATATTTAATTGGCTTTATATTCTCTGTTTTATGGAACGTTTGGGATAGTATTTACTCAGGCTAGCTGTGAGCCTGTGACCTTTTGAGTCGGGATCGGGAATATTCATTTGAGAGGTGTTCATTGTAAATTGTGTCGGATTATTCCAGTGAAATAATGTCGAATGTGTTGGCTTTTAATTGCTGTTGTAAAATTAATCAATATTTTGATATAACCATGAAGGTTTTTGCATAAAGTGTTTGTGCCATAAAGCTTTTTTGTTTTCGACTCGTTGACAGTTCCGAAGTGCCTGTAACTGGTTTGTTTAAAATAAATGTGTTAAGTTTTATTTATGTATCTGTTAAAGATTGTCATAATATTATGTAAGATACTTTAATGGATACTTTGATGCTTTAATAATATTTAGTTACTAGCTCTTTCGTCCACGTGATATTTAAAAAAAAAAACCCCGTTTTTGCAAAATCTTTCATTGATGCTCCGCTCTTCTTGGTCATTGCATAATTTAAGCAGCCACGGAGTCTGGATTTGTGCCCGGCTGATGGCAATAGGCTCGCTCCTATTACATGGTACTTAAACATAACTGGAAAATTGTGGGTGTATCATTATTAGATACACCCCTGCCTAACCGTTCTGGTATTACAGGCGTGATGTTATGCTATTGTCAAACCGAAGTTTAATCGTGTTTCTAACATCTTTAATAAAGTAAAAGTGGTGTCGTACTAACTAATACTTCAATTTATTCAAGATTTCTCTCCATCCGTAGCTGTAAACGTGGCTGAAAAGCTCAAAATGTTGCCGTCGCGAAAATGTAAAAAGTTTAATAAAACCGCAAAGTAAGCCGTCCAACTAGTTTTACATTTTAATGTAGAATATTCTCGAAATATCACAAGTTATTAAGTAGTGAAAGATAGCTTGAATAAGCTTTGGCGTGGCTTACTGATATCAAGCAATGTCTGAATGAAAAGAGAAAAAGCAATGGGTAGAAGTCTCTTTCCAACTTGCACATGTATCAACAAAATCACAAATATGGATGGATTGTATGAGGAATGATGTTAATGAATCAAAGTATCTTTTCTTTTGTACAGCTTCACGCATCTTTAATAATATCCCAGGGCCTATTAGAATAATTACAGAAATAACAAAGTTTAAAAAAAAGAATCTCCATGATCTGCTAGTAAACAAATGCTAATACTCTACAAATGACTTCCTATTTGACAAATGTTTACTCCAATACAGTCTCCCTCAGTCATGACGTGTTCAGTAGCACATTGGTGTGCACCTACCTATATTAATAATACTTCTCTTTATTAATATATTCTATGTGACATTTCAATAATTTGTAGCAATAATGTAATAATGTTTTCTTAATGTATGTAAATTTGAATGTAATTAACTATTGTATGCCCAATGGGCGGGACATAGCTGATCACAATCTATTTTAAGACCTGTATTTTATGTACCTACCTATGATCCACAATAAACTATATGATTTATTGATTGATTGATTGAGAAAAAGGAGTCGATAATAGCGTGATGGTTGACACCCCAAGAATGGAAGAAAAAAAGTGGAAAAATGTGATGTCTTTGGAGAAATAGTAGAAAAAACCCATCTCCTTGTTTTGTTTTTAAAATTCTCTGTAGCAGCCACGGAGTCTGTACTTGTGTACGATTGGTGGCAATAGGCTTGGCCTTACTACATGGTACCTACTTGAAACAGAACAGTTGAAATGTAGGTGTACTTTGCGTATACCTTTGCTTAATAACCCTTTGGGAATTACAAGATAATTGATTTAAAAATCCATACTAAAAACCAAAGGATAATAAATATTACATTATAAAATAAGCACTTTTTGCTCAATAATAACAGCCCAAACTCGGCAACTTCTAATAATTTTATTAAAATGCTAAGTATTTTGATTAAAACATTATGGCCGCACTCAACTGGGACACGCACATTAATCCTAAAGTATTTATCGATGAGACTCAGGCACTAAATTGATTTTAAATTATAGATAATACGCTGACGGTAAATGGATTGGCCTGATATTTTTAATGTGGATTTATTAAATACCTCGTGTAATGACAGCTTGGAAAAAAAAATATAATGGAAAAGTATAAATATAGTTCCAGTTTCTTTTTTATTTCAAGATCCTCATAGACAACGCAAATGTTATGTTTTACTTTCAGTGGAAATTGATAACATTATGAGTCTCTCTTCAACAAAATTACAATAATTATGAAAAAAGGAGATAATAATTAAGTGTCTCACTGCCACGCCAAATAAACTTAGTTATACTATTCGTATACCTGGATGAAGAGATAGAACAAAACCCCAAACTAACAGCAAAGATAATTGAAGTAAATACATCATCAGTAACATCAGCTGCGAATATTACCTCTCTTCAAACAATGTCGTGCCTAAAGTAGGAGCTATAAATTGTATGTCGTATGAAACCACCTGCACGCGGTATGACAAATGCTTGATACCTCTATCTAACCAACGGTTATTGGTTCAAACGAGCGCTCATTTCTTCGAAATTGAAATTTAGTTTTCGTAGTATACCAAGGCTCCTATACTTTTTGCTTGCATCTTTTAGAAGTCCAGAAGCATTCTCAGGTTAAAATTTCTTTTAGAAAATCTCGTTATAGGATAGGATTGGAAAGCAATCATTTTCGACTTAGGCATCTCATTTTTGGGGCGAGTATTTTAAGTGAATTCTTTCCATTCTAGTAAATTCTGGTTCACTCTACACGTAAGAAGAAAAATATAAATGCAAATAGGAACATGAGTGCTGTGCAACAGGAAAACTCCATAAGCTTTCAAAGACGAGCGATGCCATAACATATTTACAGAAGTCATGTTTGAGCAACTTGATGGTTAGTATGGTTACTCTTCAAAATAGTGCAGAAAAAAACCTAAGAAACCCATAATACAACCGCTCTGCCTTCAAAGCAAGAGTGAATCTTCTAAGCACGCTCGTTCCTTATTCCATCGCTTTCCATTAGGCATATCGAGGTCAAAAACAGGCCCATTTTATAATAATAAAAAAAAAACAATGTTTGCAAAGAAAACATTGTCAATGTGTAAATTGAAAAACGCAACGAAGTAAACGGAAAACTCTGAGGATTACTTAGCAGTAGAGATTTAAAAGAAAAAATAACAAAACTCGTAAAATTATACACTGTCACTCATCACACAACCTTAAAGAACTCCCAAATTACCATTTTCTATCAAAAACAGAAAAAAATAACATTTCACCGATCCCCAAGTGGGGCCATATTCGACCTTTTCCTGATTTATTGTCAAGTTTTCCTGTTCCGTAAGTTTTATATGCGGCTCGGCTGGAAGTATGGAATTTTTGACTTGCTTTATTGAGCGTGAAATCTTAGCATTGTGAGTTGAATGACTATTATTGTTTTGCGTTTTGTCAAGACCGTGTTTTGAAATGTTCGAAAATGTGGTTGTCATTTGTTTGTGTCTCTCTTCTTTTGTTTTGCTGCTTTATATTTTGGTTGGACTGACTACATCTTCATAGAAAAACTTCGACCTCGGCTTGTCTCGTTTTGCTTGTATTGTGTATGACTCTTAGCATTTCCCCTTCGTACACAAGGCTACTCAAATCTTAGATACTCAACGATTTTAGTCTTCAAGCGACTGCCGCGTGCGTAGTTCGTACACGAGTCGCGTCGCCGACATTCGTCCCGCGACTCGCGTCGTGCTAGTCGCGCACTACTTGCCTGACGAGATCATCGCTACATAAGTTGCAGCGATTTCCAAGATGGCATTTAGATTTTTGACATTTTGGGAAAAGTGTGATCTGCTTAGCGACTGAATAGGCAATTCGAGTCTTGCGATTCAATTTCGGGTGTCGGACCGTGCGCTATTCGATACTCGCGACTTGATACTAATGTGTTAGACAACATTAGTATCGAAGATTTGCGTAGCCTTGTGTACGAAGGGGCTTACCTGTAATAGTTTGACGGAAGTTACAGTAAAACATCGGTATACGGACATGAAAATCATGCATAATAACCATCGAGTCAAATTTGAGTGTATCATTAACATAATCATCAAAATTTAATCATGAGTACACGAAAATACAATGAAATACACTACCAACTTTTGCGCATGGCTTTGCACGCCCGAAATTATTCCATGAAATATCAACACTTTAAATATTATAGCCTACCAATCCAACTAGCTTAACTTCCATTAGTGAAAGAATTTTCGGTATCAGAACAATAGCTCCAAAGATTACCCCTACATTCAGACTTGCAAAAATCCAAAGTTAGAATAAACAGTAGGTACTACTCATTAAAAATAGCACTGTCTTCTACACTATCCACAAATAGCACCACATAGATAACCTTCTGCAGCTACAAATCTCTTAGCCGCAACGAAGAAAAAAACACAACCACAAATAAAACACCAAGTAAATCATTGGGACGAAACTTAACCGCAGCCAAGTACGGTACAATTAACAGGCCGTAACGCAACTTTTTCCGACGACAGATGTTTTTGAGTTTTAGCGACAATAAATCAACAAATTGGCCGCTGCTCCATTGGTTTTTTGTTCGTCCAACGATATTTCATGACGCATATTTCGTTTATGACGCTCCTTTGATTAATATGTCTGCGATCAGTTGTAATTGGCTGCTTTTTGCGGAGGCTTTCGAGTCTACTTCCTGGAAGTAAGGACACAAATCAGGAAGTTATTTCGGAGTTTGAGAATCTTCGAACTTTTTCAAGTTTAAGGTTCCTTTACAATTGTCTTCATTACTTCGGGATTCACCTGAATTTGGCAAAAGTATTTCAACCTATCGGGAGCGTATGTACGCATGGCGACCAACCACGCTATTCAAAACAAGTTTATGCGGATCACCTATTGTACGGGAAATCTATACAAAACGAGGCCATGTTATACCGGAAATGTATACCTTGATGTGTCGCCGGGTGTACTAGTGACAGTCAGCCAATATTCAATCTTATCGCTAAGGACATAAGGTCGACCGTCTGTGAGCGCGATATCACTTAAATGTTTGTCCAGTTTTTGTCAATATTTATCTGTGATGGCTGCAACTGGTGGTCCCACAGACATTCAATAGCCTAACGCGAACTCACTGAAGCGCTAAGAGTTCAAACATGCACCGGTAAAGCCTGCTAAAACTTGACCGGAACAAACAAAGGTAACGCGCTCTTGAAGTTGCCCGTAATGCTCCATCTTTTGTTTACTATCCCTACATCTCAGATCAATATCTCCATAGGATTGAATCGTACCTCCAAAGCGTCCATGATTATTTGATTAATTAAGCTAATTATGCCGTGTAGTCTCCAGAGCCAAATGAAGATGATACAGGTACATGTAATATCTGCATACATTACAATGTTGCTTCCCAAAGGTATTCCTTAGACGACAACAGTCACTAGTGGAGATTCCGACGCCGAAATGTAACCGTATTTTTTTAAACTTGCGCTTTTCGACGTTCCGCTACTGGTAAAGTGGCTAGTAGCGCTAAACTATCATTGTAATATGTAGTTTGCCAAAGAGATTTGAGGAGACCATACTGGATTTGTCGCTAAAGGAAACTTGAATATCGACAGAACATTATGTAATCACTATAAGCCTGGCTGAAAGGTAGGTCTTGGCTTTTGTCGCCAAGTTTCTTAAATGCTACCTTTTGAAATGAAAAAAAAAACAGTCCTTCAAGTTCTCTTACATTGATCTGCATAGTCCTCATATTATGAGTTGGGCAAGATTATGTCTGGAGACTACGATCTCTGAGTTCGTTTCGGCTATTTCTTCTCCGAGTAGTCAGGGTACGAAAGACCAGCACCATCTAGTTTTGAAAAATAAAAAGAGTTAAAATGTTTGCAATAACGTATTTGCAAAATAAACATGATTTATCATTAATTGAAGTTACTATGTTTACTAATGGAAATATGTAAGCAGTGGTGGCCCAGTGGTGGCGGCCCCAACTTGTGCACTGTGCCAGCGTGGTGGATTATAATCTACCATTCCCTCTCATAGAGAGGAAGCCTGTGTCCCAGCAGAATATTAATAGGCTGATGAAGCTGATGTAAAAATGATGTTGATGAGTTGTACTTGAAAAACTTCTTTATTTTCCGTCACCGGCCAACGTCGCTCTGCCTAGCCTTTTCCCGACTATGATAGGGTCGGCTTCCAGTCTGACCGGATGCAGCTGAATATCATCCGTCTATAACGTAAACGTTCACCAGCACAGAAAACTATTTCTCAAGCTAAACTCCTGAATGAAGTCAACGCAAGTATAAATTAGAACACTTAACCTTTAGCGCATACCTAAAAGGCACGGCAGTATATCGGATATTACCATAAGAGAATAAATAAATCCCAAAGCGCCAGGAATAAGGTAATATGGACTTAACAATAGTCTGACGAGGTTTATGGATAGCTCTTAACTCTTCGAGAGCGTTGAGTAGGTCGGAACAGTCAAGTACAGTCAGAAAGGTAAATGTCAGGTATGTAAAGTAGATATTTTAGTCTAAGCAAAATATAGCCCTGAACTTGAAGTAGAAAGTTGTGATTAAAAAATATTTATAATGTTATAATAATGGCGAAAGTGTTGTGCTAACTTATAATGCTAATTAATCACTTAAGAACAAGAAGACAACAGGTTTTCCAGATAAGGCTAGAAACCTGCTATAGAGAAGCTATATAACTGCTATAGACATGATATAAAGCAGCTGTAGAGAAGCTAAAGAGCTGCTAAAAAGCAAATATAGAGCTTTAAAATTATATAGAGCTTTTGTGTTATATAGAGCTGTAGGGTTACATCGTGTACTAGAAAAGCTTATGTGCTCTAGCACATAAGCTTTTCTAGTTGTTCGTGTCGATGTTCGTGTCGATGTTCTACTACACGATGTGTAGTAGAATTGGCTAGAGCCAATTCTCACAAAAATAAAATGAGCTGTCCATTAAAAACTTCGACTCAAAAATTGGACTTTTAATTTTATTTTCGCCTATAGTTGGTTCCCTGGGTCTTCAGTTTGATGGTCTGAATGACAGCCTGAAATATGACCACATCATTCTGCTATACGCTTTAGAGCTCCCGACATAATTTATATCCCCGACTGTACAAAGAAAATCCGATCGGATACAAAGTAAAATAATTGGAAAAGTATGCGAATTCAAAGCTTTTGTTCTCAATACGAGTACTTACGTAATACAAAAGTTAAGTCTAAGTCGTTTTTAAGTACGTTGGAGTTCATACGTAATGTACGTACGTGCGAGTGCGCGAGTGTGTGAGTTTTGTGAAGTACGTGTGTATGAGAGTGTTAAACTTTGAGTAGGAATAATGTTATTAGAAATTATGTATGACGTGTGGGAATGAATTTATAATCACGTGTTTTCTTCAATATCGTGTTCCGATGGATTTTCTTCTCCGGAATATTCAATCTCTTTTTTTATTATAACTAAGTAAAAGAAGGAGCTGGGGTAGGTCCTTTACCCGGAACAGTCATCATTATGTGCCCAGCTTTTTCCCAACTATGTTGGGGTTGGCTTCCAGTCTAACCGGATGCAGCTGAATACCAGTGTTTTGCATGGAGCGACTGCCTATCGGTTCTCCACAATCCAGTCAGTACTGGCACAGATTACTAAATAGTTACTACGTGTACTGGGTAACACGATACTCCTTACCTACAACAGAACTGACTCTAGATGGGTTGGGCACTGAACTGGGTTTTCAAATTTAAAATTAGTGATGGATCGTTACTATATAAAATATTAAACGAACTCCGAGGAGGCTAAGCACAGCCACTTGGGTCAATTTTTAGGTTAAGCCGTGCTTGCCTAGGTTGGTCTGTGGATGGGTGACCACCCATTACATACCGAGTTTCCTCCGTCCCTCGGTTAACCACGTTAAGCCGTTGGTCCCGGCTGTCATTTGTAGATCTATGTCAGTCGTTATAGGTAGTCAGTGGCCCAAAAAGTCTGACATCTAGTCTTACCAAGGAGTATCGTGTTACCCAACTGGGTTGTGGAGCTTAGATACGCAGTCGCTCCATGTTAAATACTGGTATTCAGCTGCATCTGGTTAGACTGGAAGCCGACCCCAACATAGTTAATAAAAAAAAGAAAAAAAAAAAAAAAAGTAAAGTTACAAGTATATATGTAGTATATCAACTATCTAGTGTTCACGATACAAGCTTTGCTTAGTGTGGCACTAGGTGGCGCTGTGTGTTAATGTCCAGCAATATTTATTTATTTTAATAATATATTAAACGAACATTTCTTTGCTAATAAAAAGTCTATAAAAACTTTATACTGTTAACAAACAAAACGACTAAAATAGAAGTATTTCCCGGCTCTCAGAGTATTCAACATTTATTACGAAATTCATCAACGTAGCTCAAATTCTAGCGCTAACTACATTGTTCCTGGGAATTTAGTTTCACTGCCGAGCTGCTTGGATTAAATACCTGGAATATTGTGAAGTATTTTTGTTTGTCATTTTCTATAACAAAACTGATTATGTAAGAACGTAAAGTAAATATTGTTTTTGCTGTAAAGTAATATTTTTTTTGGCTTTTATAACGCTGTGAACAGTCTGACGCTTACGATAACCTGAATTGATTTTTACTTTCTGAAAGATCCTCTTTTACTTTTAGATCATTTCTGCTTTTTTCTGTCATGAGTTCGATTTCCAGCTCGGGCAAAGTGTTTTAGGGTTTTTCCGTCAGGAATTTCTCAGAATCAGCCGGTGTCTACAGGATTTGTGCCCGATTGATAGCAAGGCTCGCGCCTTATTACATAATCATCTTCATCATTTTCCTGCCCTTATCCCAATTTATTTGTGGTCGTCGCACCATGTATTCTTCTTACATACTCCTCTATTACTCGTAAGCTTATCAGCCACTTCTTTTCTTGCCATATCATTCTTAAGGGGGATGCTCCAAGGTAGCCCGTGAAATTCAAATTTTCTCACGTTTTTTGCAATTTGCAGGGCAGTGCTAAGTTGTATGTTGATAAACATATCGGTCGCGACTGTAACACGTATTAAGTTATAGAATTATAATCATCAAAATCATCAATACAACCCTCCTTCCTCTGTCAACTCCTCCGTTCATAAGAGTTGATGATCGAATTTTTCACGGTCAAAGTCCTTCTTCGACTCTTATGAACTTGGAGGGTTGTATTGATGATTTTGATGATTATAATTCTGTAACTTAATACGTCTTACAGTCGCGACCGATATGTTTAACAATATAAAACTTAGCACTGCCCTGGAAATTGCAAAAAACGTAAGAAAAATTGAATTTCGCGGGCCACCCTGACGCTTTCACCTTGACACAGTCCATCTATCGTTTCTTTGGACTTTGGCACCATATTGCATGGAACGTAAAAATATCTAGTAAAATGTGAGAGTTCTAACGAGTCAACACAGGTCTGCCTTACTCGCAGGGGAAAACAGGCTTGATGTTAGTACAATCTATACTTTAATATATATATTATTATTTTATATATAGAAAGATTTGTACGTTTGTATGTAACGAATAAACTTAAAAACTATTGGACTGATATGAAAAAATATTTCAGCAATGGATAGCTACATTATCAGGGAGTAACATAGGCTATATTTTATCCCCGTACTCCCACGGGAACAGGAACTAAGCGAGTGAAACCGCGTGACGTCCGCTAGTCTCTAACAATTATATTTTATTTTTTATTATAATCGTCCTTCATTAGTCCTCCTCAGAATATGGGCTTCTACAGCAGTTACCTACTTACTAAATTACACTACTTCATAACAAATTGATGCCCTAGAAATCAGTCACCACAAACATCTTCAATTAGTTAATTGGATTAATACTGTGATTGACAAGATTATTAGTACTATGTGTTAAATTATCAATCACACTGTAATACCTATATTCGCTGCCCGCGGCTTTCTTTGCTTCCAAGTTGCAGTTAAAAGTATTCACGAAATAAAGTTTTTTTTCCATAAATAATGGTTGTAGGTATGTGATATAATCATTTCAGAAGGTGCCAAAAAAATTGCATTATGTCTTACTATTATTAATTACGAAAGTTTGTGAGCATGTGAATTGTGGCTTGATGTTTGTTACTTTTTCACGCAAAAACTACTGAACGATTTTGATGTTTGACACACAGATACTTAGTTTATAACCAGGGCCCCAAGTCTGCTATTACAATACTGTCAGAATAGTCTGTCATTGACTTCATAATTGTTGATTTTGACAACTTTGGCAATCTACTAACATAATGGCGTCAGTATCTCTTTCCAATGGTCAACCACTGACACTCCGTTGAAAGAAATGGTATAAAATGGTAATCTCGCACATAATGACAAATGAATGACTGGTGTTATTTACGAACTTCTTACTACTTCAGATTGCCAATAAATAACACTAATAAAATAAATAATATTTATGTCACCGTAAAATTGTCAAATACGTTATATTGTAATATCACTAGCGATATTGTAAAGTCTCGAATTATTGTCAAATGAGCATACTGTTTACAATAAAACGCATTATTTTTCGTGAAATGCATGCGATGGTAGTCAACTCACGCGGTGTGGAGAGAAGGAGGGGTCCTCCTTGCCCAGTGGTACCACTCTCATGAAAAGATACTGTACCATTCCTGAGAAATATCGATTATTATAAGCTAACCTTAAAACACTTCATATTCCCCTAAAAAGCGTAGTCGACGGAGCCCCGCTTCGCGGGGCCCCTATTTCCGAGTGCAGGGTTTAAAGGAACCTAACTAACCTAACGGGGGGGTGCCCCAAGTCCCGTTTATGGGGGCAAGAGATACTTCCGTATTTTCAGTTGACAATAATTCGAGACTTTTGTATTATAACGTATTTGACAATTTTACGTTGACATACATATGTCTATTAAATGAAATCTGGTGGGTTTTATAGTAATGGCACTACCACTGACCGACCAATGATCGACCATTATGAATTTAGCATAAAATGACAATGGGATCGTGTTGTAATGACGAATTTATAAAATAGCACACTAAGGCCCCTAATAGGTACATGAATCCTGGACACAGGAAACCCTAGATTTTTATTTCGATAGTACAATAGGTAGGTAAACGTTATACTTGCTTAGATAGCTCAACAAAAGAAAATCAGGCAAAGTTAAAACAGGCTAATTATGCAGGTAATTATTACTCTATTAATTACTACTTACCTCAAAAAATACTTAATCCGACAATGATGCAAAATTCCTAACACAAACCCAAAAGCTGTCTCAAAGATAAACTTCCAACATGCAATAACGCAGTTGACAAACAGCAACAAACTGTTCGTGTATTACGAACAAACAAACCTCTTTGGATCTACAGAACTGTATTACCCAAGTTTTATTGAGAAAACCGATGGAATTAACTCTCGCGACAGCACGTGCGAAGGATTTAACCCGACCATTTGTTATTTTCGACTTGTTTTAACCGTGTATTTGTTTTTCAAAGGGAAACTTCAATGATTGTACCTGGTTTTAGGTTTAGATAAACGAAAGTTTGAGACGTTAAAGGGAACCACCAGGGTAGCCCGCGAAACTCATTTTTTCTTACATTTTTCGCAATTAGCAGTATCGGGTTGTATGTTGATTAAATAAAATATGATAAGATAAGGACGTAAAAAATATGGCTTTATAGAGTTACTAGCTTCTGCCAATGGGTTCGCCCGCGTGAAGTTTGATAATTGTCACATGGGATCTTACTACCGGGATAAAAAGTATCCTATGTGTTAACCTAGGTATCTGTGTGCAAAATTTCAGCCAAATCCGTTCAGTAGTTTATGCGTGAAAGAGTAACAAACATCCATACATCCATCTATCTATTCATACATACTCACAAACTTTCGCATTTATAATATTAGTAGGAAAAATAAAATATTGTCATACTTTAAACTATGTTAAAATGTTTGATTTTGATTCGATTTTAAATTCAGTTCTTGACTTAATTTTATGCATACTAAAAATGTTATGTCTAAGCCGGAGAGATGATCTGTACTTCAGGACCTTCCTACATCAGACACATTTCTCTATCTAAGATCTAACATTGTACATGTTAAGTGCCAGCGCCTGTAATTCATGATGTCGAGAAAAATAAAGATTTAATGATTATGATTATTATGGATCATTAAAATTATCAACACAACCCACTCAGTTCAATTTTAATCCTATTGAATGACATGAAATTATAGTTCAATGGTATTTTTAATCACAAACTTGTCTTTATGATTTTTTGATTATACATACGGGTTACTGTGCCAATCCTAGTTTGTTTAACATACAGCCTGACACTCCCCAGAAAACTGCAAAAAAAACGTAAAAAACCCTGGTGCTTCCACCTTATGGCGACTACAGGAGCTAAACGCGAATTTTATCTTCTATCTATCTATCTATCTATACTTATAATAAATCTGTAGAGAGGTCAATTCTGTACATGAAATATATTTACAAAATAACTATCGGGGGGTGATTAGTGATCGATACTGATGCCAAAAATGCAATCAGTAAAATTTTTGTCTGTCTGTCTGTCTTTCTGTCTGTCTGCCTGTCTGTCTGTCTGTCTGTCTGTATGTTATTTATAGAAAAAAAAACTACTCGACGGATTTTAACGAAACTTGGTACAATTATTCTACATACTCCTGAGCAGGTAATAGTATACTTTTCATCACGCTACCATTAATAGGAGCAGAGCAGTGAAAGGAAATGTTGGGAAAACGGGAGAAGTTACTTGGTTTTTTTAGCTTCCGTCGCGTGTGCAGCCTTAATGGTTAAAGCTACATAGAAATCATGTATAACGGAAATATTCCACATAAAATTATATAAAAAATATCCCACGACAGCATATGTCTATCTTTTATAGTTGACTCACAATAACACGTGTAACTCCCGATAGCTTAGCAGTTCGGAGAATAAATGTGAATGTAAGTTTGTTTGTTGCACTTTCACGCGACAACTACTGAACGGATTTGGATGAAATTTTGCACACAGATAGTTTATAACCTGGATTAAAACATAGGATACTTTTTATCCCGGCAGTAAGATTCCATGGGACAATAATCAAACTTCACGCGGGCGAAGCCGCTGGCAGAAGCTAGTAATGCCTAAAAGTATATGATTCACTGCAGTGAATAAACAAAACCAAAAAAATATGTGATATTTTTCAGGATATATCCTAATATGATAGTGTTTTGAAAACATAATAAAATTAATTTAATTTGATTGAAAAAAATCACGAACTTATCTCTAAAAATTTCTTTTAACGAGTAAAAACCATACTGAAATACATGCGATCATTCTGACTTATTGGCAAATAATTCTACAAGCAACAAATTAGCATCATAGTGTTTTATTTTTTTTAGTGCAATCAATAGAGTTTTTGTAAATCGATCGAAATCACTCATCTCGCACTATTCGACCCGCAGTGACTGACGTAACAACCACTCTGTAGTGCAAGCTGATTAGAACTTTATTCTAACAGAATTTCAAACGAAGTTTGAACCACCACAAATAGAGTTTGCTAATTTAGCTCATGCCTTAAGAGCTTTTAGTCAATGTATTGAGGTTTCAAAGTTGGTTGTGATGTTTGAGTAAGTACCCACTGAGACTTGCCTGTGTATTAGATTTTGACTTGATCTTATTCTAAGTAATTAGAAAAGCGACTTAGCAAACTTAATTTTAACGGCAACTTTTGTTTCCTCTAATATTTAGTTTCTAGAAATATTCACTAAAATACTAAGTTTAATTTAAAACCAATGTTCGTTTTTGATTGCGAATCGGCACGTCCACAAATAATGAAGGTATTAAGGATTAAAATTAAAAACGTTTTTGCAAAACCGAAAACATAAACAACGTCTTGCGTTTTTATAAAAATATGGGACTACAGCGCGGGCTTCCCCTATCGAACGAAACAGAAAAAAAAATGCTAGAACCTCCTTTTTGAAAAGTCAAAATTGCTCATCATGCTGTGGTGTAAAAAGAACTAGCCTAATACTAACACTAGGCGACCAGTTTATCAAACGCTCGGCCTATCACTGAAAGCTGAAAATCCAACTGATATGACTGATATAACTATAATATGTAAAGCTAGAGAAAACAGACAAAACTCCCAAGGCTGCGCTTGGCGTACATTTCACAGTCCAGTACACTCATGGCGGCTATTTTCAAAAAACAATGTCAAAACACGTAAAGCATAACCGGAGCCATTAAAACCACCCACGTTAATACATTTTCCGCAGAAAAATCCTTTATTAAAATAAAAAATAAACTTTCGCAATTAAACGCGGCTTAAATACCGCCTTTGGTAAAATAAAAATCATATAAACTGTCACGACAAACATACTCGTGTTACAGCACGAGTACGAGTACGAGAAAATACTCGCAATGTGTGGTCGAGCGTGTATTAAAATTTAAATGGTCGTGTGCCCAAAGAGCCAAAAACAATATTAGCCGGTGGCGGCGGGGATGCCGAGTTTTGATATTTTGTAAATCAGTTATATTTTTCACGAGTCAGTAAATTAAAATTTTCCCATATTTTTGATGTTTTAGGTCTGCGAAATGGTTTGTCTACTTCTCCATTTTTCATTCTGTAGTTTTAATTGACTTTACGTCCTCTGATTTTATGGAAATTACAGGCACCAAAATGTTGCATAATGTTTATGTTGGTGTTGTTGTTTTTGATATTTCCCGAATATCGAGCAAAGGCTACCTTATCATACAGAGGAGAATAAGAAGGCTTGCTTTTAAAACTACAAAATTAAAAAATCATTGCCCATAAAAAACTTCTATCGACAATTGAAAACTATTATTAGAATAATAGATCAGATCACTGTATTAAGTAGGTTTTTAATCAATATCTCACAGAAAAACTCCTTTTACCATAATAATTTTTTTATACCTCACACTAAGTATTTATTTGACCATAGACTGCCGAATGGCCGTCCCGGGTTGCCACATCAAAATCTCTTCTTTACCAATTTTTATTTCTCATATTTAAAATTAATATTCAAATGATCAAAAATAAATGCTCTCTCTCTTAATAAATTCTCTTAACGCTAAAACTATTTTCACCAAGGATACGAAAGACCGTCCGAAAGCGATCATTTTCTTACGACTTAATTATCACTCGATCAACCCTTTCAATAGACATCATTAATTAAAACCAGCCTACCCTTAAAAACACACACACACAAAAATACAACACATCACATTACACTACAACATACCAAATCACAACCGCACAACACTGGGTTGCAATTTGAAAATATTTTTAATTTACCGCCAAGGCTCGAAGTGCTCTCATTACAACCGAGTGCAGAACCTTTGAAGTCTGATGGCAGCATTATATACCTATGTACTTTGATATACTTTAGCCCCCTAGCCGATGATTGTGTTGCGGTACACATCTATGGTATGCTTATATTGGTATCGGTATCGCGGTGTTTGATATGTGGCGGTACATCATTGTGTTTTTTTTTGTGGGGTTTTTGGCAGTATGGTTTTTGATGTTTAAATCTTGTAGGCTTTAGGTCCATGTTCACCAAAAATATGACAGTCTGATTATCTAAAACAGCTGTTTAAAACACATTTTTGTATGGTAATATGTCACAGTGACAGCTGTTTTTAGATAATCAGACTGTTATCTTTTCGGTGAACATGGACCTTAGTCAGCTTTTTTTACCATCAGATGATTAATTTTCATGCAAAAGGTATTATAAAACCATTTAAAGCCATTGTAACTAAAAATGAAACTTTGTAACCGACCGGCCGTTTGATCGACTGTCGTGGCAATAATAAATCTCTACCACAGGCTTTGCAAAATCATTTCGGTTAAAATGTACATTATCTAGAGAGGTAAAAAAACTCAATTATCACATCGATCACATCTTATGAAAATGTTCAATATAACAAAACGGTTAGACAGAGGTGTACCCTAATAGTTATCCACATTTCTTCAGTTGTGTTTTTTTAAGTCTCATCTAATAGGAGCGAACCTATTGCCGGATAGCGGACACAAATACTGACTTCGTAGCTACTACTGAAAAATTCTGTTGGAAAAACTCAATATAACTTTGCCACATAAATCTACACTAATATTATAAAGAGGAAAACTTTGTTTGTTTGTTTGTTTGGTTGTAATGAATAGGCTTAAAAACTACTGGACCGTTTTTAAAAATTCTTTCACCATTCGAAAGCTACATTTTCCACGAGTAACATAGGATATATTTTATCCCCGTACTCCCACGGGAACGGGAACTATGCGGGTGAAACCGCGGGACGTCCGCTAGTAAATAAATAAATATCGCTGGACATTACACACAGCGCCATCTAGTGCCATACTAAGCAACGAGGCTTGTGTCGTGGACACTAGATAGTTGATATACTACACAGATACTTTTTTTGTTTAAAATACATACTTATTATACATTTAACATCCATGACTCGGAAACAAATGTCCATGCTCATCACACAAACATTTGCTCCTACCGGGATTGGAACCCGGGACCCAAAGAACGTAAGGCAGCTTCACTACTGCCTGCGCAATTCGGGTCGTCAAATACAGGTTATTATATACTCGTATATATAATAACCTGACCCTTGACAGAAGAGCACCACAAAAAAACAATCGTTAAAATTGGTAGGTTAGTCGATTTCCTGGACGAATAAAACAAAACTTTATACCCATATACCAGTGTAGACCAACTAAATGAAAGAACAAGGATCCCTAATCTCCGAAGGTAAAAAAGGCACATTTCTAATTTGTCTCAAATTAAAAATAGCCTTTAACCTCAATCAGAAGGAAAGCCATTAGTTAGCTTTTTCCTGCCCCGACTTTGTTCAGTTTGATTTATCGCTAGGTTCTACTTGTCACTGGAACTTTGTGATGAAATGTTTCTTTTAGAAATCGCTTACAGGTCTTGGGTCTTTGGTTCACTAATTACTTTTCAGTTTGAAATTGTTTTGGGTGTAAAATAAGGGAATAGTTATTTTTAGATTTTTAGAAAATGCCTGTTAGAACTTTTATTCAAGGTGTGTATATTGTAAGACAGAAATGAAGAAGAAACAAAATACATTTATTTGGCACATGCCACGTGTACAAAATATAAAACATAAAATAATATAAGACAAATAAAAACTTTTTGTAAAATGCTTTGATAAACCCCAAGTAATATATAAGTTTTTTTTTTCATATGTCAAGAAATTTTAAGATACTTCACAGAAGCTTTTTAGCTTCAAAGAATTTAAGCTGTCTAATCGCACTCCGCACTTCCAATTATTAGTAACAAAAAGTCCATTTAATAAAAAAACTTTCCTAATTTCTGCCTACATAACCAAGTGTAGGAAAAGCCTATCAAAGAAAACTTACCGACCTCATAATCCCACTCAACCATTCCGTTTGTAGAAATATTCTATAAAACACGTTTAGATCTATTCCATTAAAAATGTATGGCCTTACGTTTGTATGTCATGGGGTACATTTGGGTCCCAAAGTAGGTTGAAGTAGGGAAGTCAGTGGAACTTGTAGGTTCCAATAAAAGTTGGTCGTTTGGGTAATCTAAGGCTCCGGGTGAATAAACACAGTGGTATTTGTTTTAGCGAGAAAGGAAGGATGAAGAATATTCCTGTTTTCTTAGATGGTGTTGTTTTTTGAGTAATGTGGAGAATATATTTTTGGAGCGATGTTTTGTCTAGTTTGGCAATAAATGTGTCTGAAGTTTAATTTGTAGTAGTAGTAAGTTAGTGGTTTATGTAAATGCGCTGTGTAATAAGATTAAGAAATGCTTCTGTTTTGTTCTTGACATTTTTTGAACGGGATCATGATGTAAGCAAATTCCTATTGTTAACCTTTGTTTCCGAGGGCAGACTAATAATATGAATTGTTTATTCTATCTCTTACAAAGTCTTCAGAAACCCATTTTTTTAAAACCTTAACAAATAAACCCTGCCCTTGTCCTATTCTATTTGGGGTCAGCGCAAAACGTTTACTTCTCTTCTTCCATTCTCCCCTATCAGACGTCACGGCATCATCTACTCCTTTCTCTTTCAAATCGTTCTTCACACAATCCATCCATATTTTCTTTGGCCTCCTTCTCCATCCATCAACATTATGTACATCACACTTTTAGCCACACGTTTCAACCCTTCTCATCATGTCCATAAAAAGACAAACGACTTCCTTTTATTTCTGTAACAATCTACATCAAAAAACAATTCAAATTCGATTCAACACATTAAAAAACACCAATAAAAATTAAAGCCCAACACACATCTAACAATCAGTTTCCTAGATATACCAATAATCGTTATATCGAAGTGCCCAACCACACATAGTCCAATCCTTTGACGAATCCCAGGAAGCGCCTATGTCCGTTCGGAATCGATTACTACCATATCGGTTCCGATTCCGATCAGGTGTCTCTCTCCGCCGTTGTCACGTCAATCAGGGTACGTGAATAGGCGTGCTAATTAATTGACGCTTCATTCAATAGTATTTGCATTAGTGATTCTAGAAGCAATTATGTGGACGTAGACGAATGTGTTTGGTGTGAAATGATGGGTAGGTAAGTGGTATGAAGTTTGATTAAATGCGAGAATAGAATTTTAAAGTTCCTTGCGCCATTTACTGGAGCTTAGATTAGAACATAACATCACACCTGTAATACCTGAAGGCTTAGGCAGACTTGTACCTAATAAAATCTAAACTTCTAAACAAATATCTATTAAAAAGAGGAAATATTTGAATTTTTATTTGCGTTTGTTACCACCCTTACATACTGAGTTTCCTCCATGCCTCGGAAAGCACGTTAAGCTGTTGGTCCCGGCTGTCATTTGTACATCTTTGGCAGGCGTTACAGGTAGTCAGTGGCCCAAATAGTCTGACAACCAGTCTTACTAAGGGGTATCGTATTACCCAGTATTAACTGGGTTGTGGAGGTCAGATAGGCAGTCGCTCCATGTAAAATACTGGGATTCAGCTGCATCCGGTTAGACTGGAAGCCGACTCCAACGTAGTTGGGAAAAGGCTAGGCAGATGATGATTTGTGTGTTTGTTACGATTCAACTCCAGAACAACTCAACCGATTTAAAAAAAAAATACACCATTAGAAAGCTACATCTTTACCAAGTACCATACAAATTATATTGATATCATGCAAATTATATTGTTATCATGCAAATTACCTAAATTGATATTATGCAAATTAGGCGAGCTAACACCATTTTCGCGGACGAAGTCGCGGGCGAAGTGCTAGTAGTGAAATTTTACCAACAAAACAATTGTGTGCAATTTTACTAAAAGTACAAAGAACTTGTTAGTGTTTGGATACGCGCAAAAGCGTCAAATAACGTTCGGATTTGTGAAGTGACATAGATTGTAAAACATATGAAAACGGGTATTTATTGCGAATTTAAGCCCGACGTTTCGTTTTCGTTTCGTTTCGTTTCGTTTCGTTTCGTTTCGAGTGTGAAGGAGCCCGTAGTTAAATAGTAACAGCCACTCGGGCCGATCTTTTAGCTAAGCCGTGCTTGCCTAGGTTGGTCAGTGGATGGGTGACCAGAACCACCCATTACATACTGGGTTTCCTCCGTGCCTCGGAAACTGTTAAGCTATTGGCCCCGGCTGTCATTTGCAGATCTTTGGCAGCCGTTACAGGTCAGTGGCTCAAAAAATCTGACAACCTGTCTCACCCAGGGGAGGTAAAATTGGCGATAAATACCCGTTTCCATTTGTTTTGTAATGCTAAGCAGATGATGATGATGACTAAAATACGTCTGTGAAGTTTTGAATAAATTGATATAACTGGGTTTATAGCAAAGGCATTAATACGATATTACTCGTATAACTCTCTATGTCCAATAGAGTTAATAATATACAAAAAAAAAACTGAATATAATCCCGATACACCCAACAGGATACAGTCGTAAGAGGCAAGAGCCTCAATGATACAGCATTTTAGTTAAACGAAATTGACTGAACGAAGCCCGTCTTATAACATGCAATTAAACTTTTTTAATTACTTTACGAACCTTAGCCGGATTATCTATTTTATTGCGTCTAACGAATTTGTTCCGCTGATTAGCCTTTAGGCTAAATTTTGGTGGCTTTCTCTGAGTTTAGCAGAGATTTGAGAGTTTTTGTTAAGCTTCGACTTATAACGACTAATTTCATGGTTGGTTGGATATGTATATAATTGAATTTTTAAAGTAATAATTTAATTTCGATTTATTGTCAGATTACAAGGATCCATAATGGTTAGTAACAATTGGAACTTATAAACTATGTTACTAGAGTTCCAAAACTAAAAACAAACAAACACAAAACACATTCACAACATATATTATTATATTTATTATAAGTACTATTATTTTACTATTCCTAACACAATGCTCACCCAGAGCGAGTATATTGGACACTGATATTTATCAGAAATGATCCTCAGAAAAATGAATGATTATTGCTACGAAAAATAATGATAATAAGCCTTTTGATTTATGGTTACAAAATTAATACACTTCTACGTAATTTTGATAACAAAAACTCAATAAAATCATCGTATATTTCATATCACAAATACATACGCAACGTAAAACATAAGGATTATAATATCGACAAAATTTATTACAAAACGCCTATTTCATACAAAATTGTATGAAATACCAATAAATTCTCACACAAAGAAATCTTAAAGCTCATAAATTATCAGCAGTCAATACAAACCGGGTCTCAAAACACCGTTATGGATGTCCATACTATTATTGCCAAAGGAAGCGCTCATACAGCCTTACGGAACAATTTAAAAAATGACACATTACCATAAGCCCCTTTTATACTTTATTAACCTTTCAAAGAGTATAATTTGACAGTCGCTTTCATAAATTTTGAAAGGCTTTACAAAGAAATCACGACGAAAGTTCGGGAAAGGTAGCCAAACGTCACTCGGACATATTATTACGGGAAATTTACAACGACCCGACGGCGAAATTGTCTTCTCATGAAACCTTTTGTGTGGGGATTCAGGGGTCGCGATGTTTTGGAGCCGGCACGTGGTCTTGACTTCTTTAGCTCGTCAAAAGATAAAAAGAAACAGAATGGGCCCTGTAACACCTACTATAATAACTTAAACGTGAAGCTTTGATTCCTTCTAGAAGTTAATTCTATAGCAGCACGACGCAAGTTATTCAAGTATGATAGATACGGCATAAACGACCAAATAAATTAATGTACCTGATAAAGTTGTGCGCATGATTAATAATTATCACAATAATGATCATTTCGCTCTAACGCTATACAAACATTCTGCCTATTACATAATATTATTAATGTAAACAACTAATTGAAAACTCACGTTTCATATATAAATGAAACTTATTTAACATTTTTAAAATGAAAATTTAGTTCCATTTCATAGATCAAATATTTTAATGATACCAATTTTAATCCATTTTCAATTCTAATTAAAAGCAGGTAGGTACAGTTGATGTTTTAAAATATCAAAGTCATTCATTCTACATTATTAATTGAAATACAAACATTTTGTTCCTCATCAAAGCGAACGGGGCGGATGTTAATTTTCGCAGTAAATGTCATGTCAATCAATGATGTGTTGGCGTAGTGCATTATGAATGAACATGGTTATAATGTTATCAATAATTCATTAAAATATAATGTTATGTAATCATTGGTGTTTAATACATGACGCTTCATACCTGAGGTGACATTCAATGCATGCCGTTGCGGCCTGTCGGGGCTACGGGACTGTTCGAAAGAGAGACCGTGGCCGTGGTGTGGTGGATAAAGGGCGAGGAAGGAACATGGATGGGTTTTAGTCAGTAAAAGTCTGACACTACCTCCCACTCCGTCCAGAGTGGGAGAAGCTATTTGATGATTTCCCATACAAAAAAAGGTGATATTCAATTAATTATTCTCGTTGAAGGAAGTGTAAAAAATTTATAAAATTTACAACAGTTCACTGCTGGACATAGGTCGCTTCAATTACACGCCACTAAACTGGATTCTTGGAAATTCTCATCCAGTTGCTACCAGCCACTCTGCGAAGATCGTCGCTCCAGCGAACCTGAGGACGTCCCAGCATTCGCTTGCCGATTCGCGGTCTCTGCTTAAAAACACATCTACCCCAAGCCCAATGGTCAGTTCTACGGCTAATACGGTTAGCCCAGTGCTAGTTTAGCTGTTTTTATTCTGTGAAGTAAGTTGACAACGTCGAAACGGTACGTCGAAAATCTTTAAGGCAATACGAATAGCTTTGCGAATCGATTGACACGTCTTGTCCATGTCCTCTGTTATACCATCCTACTTTGATTTTCTTGTCACAAAAAACGTTTGGTCAGGTTTCTATAAAGTGGCAAGCAGTAATACTTCATGCAATAAATAATAAGCTTGCGTTATTTCAGCCTTAGCTTCAACACATCGATTGAATTTCGTTTATATCGAGGTCCAGCTTTCTAAACCAAATTTTAAGCCATTTGTCAGAGCCGTCCCAACAGCATGCAACCGTATGTTTTCAAAAACAAGAATTATGTAAAGCGACCTCTGCGGGCGACTTCATAAATCGACACTCGTGGTGTGATTATGAACGATTTACGATATTATAAGTGAGCCACTCTTTATCTGTTATAAATTGCAGTTTATGTCCAATAAATACGTATAAATCTAATACATTAACCGATGATTTGACTGCGGGGTTATTTACTGGCTTTTAACCTGTTTTGAAATTCCTGTTGCAGTGTTCGTGACTTCTAGTATGGTTGATTTAGTGTTTCTTCTGTTGGATTTCTTGTATTGAATTTTCAAAGCTCTGTTTGTTGCATCAGGATCGGAGCTATGGTGGAGTACTGACACGAGGGATAGATTTAAACATGATGCACATATTCTGCTTAAAACGTGCCCACGGCTGGGAAACGTCTCTCCTCTTTGAGGGACTGATCGCACACGTGCCCAGTGCCGGTTGGTGTATGTCACCTTTCTTTGAATTTTTGATTCTAGGACACAATGGTTTCTTCACATTTTTTTGTGTTAGAACAGCGATGGCACAGTGATAACCGCACGGACTTACTATTTTTAGATTTTAGATTACAACCCAGGCTTTTTTTCTGTAATTTATTTCATCATGAAACAAATGTAGTTTACGGTGAATGTAATTAGGCTCAAATTCGAAAGATAATTTTAACTTTAAGTAGGAAACTAGGGACTATATTTTTCACAGAAATGTTTCCTTTGAGTTAATTTAACTCATACCTAATTAATTAAAACATTATCGCATGAGGCTTTCTTTATACCCACTTAATTCCACGAAAGAGCTTACAATTGTATTTTATTCGTCCCATCCCTAGAGAGAGGAACCATACCGATATAGCTCCCATCACAAGACCACCTTTCATCAAATATACACACAGGAAATCTTTAAGAAGCGAAAAGAAATTGACGTCACAATTCATTAAACTTTCTTAATTTCGATGAAAACCTTTGAAAGGAGGTGCAATGCGGACCATTATGATACAGGCACGTAAGGGTGGTGCCACAATGGAGTTTGAAAATCTTCTTTACCGGTAAACATCGTTGTGGGACTCGTGGGGTGTCGGAGAGTGACGATACTTTGTGAAAAATATTTTGTGGCTAAAAGATTAAACTTGAGAGCCAACCTGTTTTAATCGGGAACGAAATTAATTCTCTCTTGTAATGTAACAAAGTTTTACGTGGAATTAAAAGATTTTTTAATAAAACGGAATATTTAGAGTGCTTCAAAGAGCTGCTTCAAAAATCTGTAAAGAATCAGGATAAAAAATAGACTTGGTGAAGAACGGGAAATGTTAATAAAATCTACTGGAAGGTAGTTACTGCTTTGTTGATCTAGGGGTCGCCTTCACAACTGCGGGGCATGAGGTCCTGGGTGCGATTCCCGGGTCTGGCACAGGCTAACAACAAAAAAAAAGTAAAATCAGCAAGCACTTTTCCTCATCTACTAGCACGGTTTTTTACTACCACTTTACTACTTGACCATAACCACAACACTATTTCATTTAGTAATTAAACCTAGTACACAATTCACAAAGACTTAAGGCGATTACATGAGCTAAACGCGAGTTTTATAATGACTTAAAGTTTTATAATGACTTACACTGCTATAAACAAAACCAGAAAAATATATGATATTCTTCAGGATATATGCTAGCATGATAGTGTTTTGAAAATATAATACAATTAATTTGACTCGATAAAAAAAATCACGAACTTATCTTTAAAAATATCTTTCAAACAAAAAAAAACATACTAATATACATGCGATCATTCTGATTTTTTGGCAAATAATTCTACAAGCAATATATTAGCATGATAGTGTTTTAGTTTTTTAATCTAATCAACAGTTTTTTTGTAAATCGATCAAAACCACTCATTACGCGCTATTTGGCCCGCAGTGACTGACGTAACAACCACTTTGTAGTGCAAGCTGAACTTTATGCTAACAGCATTTCAAACGAAGTTTGAACCACCACAAATAGAGTTGCTAATTTAGCTCATCTAATCGCCTTAACTGCCCGTTTCATCGAAGACTCGAGGTTCTACCTCACAGTCACACCCACCTGACCCCGTATTTACAACGCTTCGATTCGATTTCGATTCGGGAAGTCGTATGCCCATCTCACTTGTTTTCGTTATGCCAAAAAAGGATAGACATACGACTTGTCGAATCGAAATTCATTCCGAGCGTTTGTGAATACGGGGGTGGTCTTATTGAACGAACTCCTTTCTGTTACTTTCCTATCGGTTATTGTTCACTAAAACGTCTTGAGAATAATGGAATATTATATAAGAGGTATCTAGTTGGTTCCGCGTCTTTATGAGGAGTATTATAGCTAGAAATTATGGCTAATGTTTCATGTTCGGGAGAAATGAGGTATAGTTCGAGAAGACGGAGTTGTCTTTTGATACTATGGTGTGTTCGTTTTGTTGTTTTGTGGTACTAATGGCTGGTTTCTGGGTTGTACTTAAACGTAGTTTATGCAAGTAGTACTGGTATAGGTTACAGAAACACATTTATGAAAAATAATGTTTGATACATTGCGTTTCTGTAACTTACATCTCTGTTGAATCAATGGGTAGCTTCCAAAAGTTTATCTGAAACCACTTTTTTTTTGCGACAAGCCCGCCACACTATTTCCAAACCACTATAACTCCTGATAGCCAGAATCAACAGTGGCGACCACCAGAAAAGCGCCGAGACAATGAAGCGCGACGAAGTTCCAGAGAATAAATGACTAAACTGACTGACTTGGATCCCGCAACGAAATGAATCAGAGAAGTATAGTGGAGGAGTTGGAAAAACTGTAATTTCCACTTCCCTCCATATCGGCAGTAGACAGAACGAAACAAGGCCAGGGACGTTTACAACTGGGGTAGTAAAGTTTTTGTGCTTTTTAACAAATCGTGGTAAGGTGTATTGTTACGTATTTTAGAAGTAACAAAGTTGGAAGGGCTAATTGGCAATCCCATCATTTGTTGTGCCCACAATACTTAATTGACAAAATCTCTGGTTTGACCTTTTGAACAAAAGGTTTAATTTTGTCAGTCAAGTATTTTTTTTCGTTCTTTTATATACCCCTATTTTAACGATGAAGCACTTATATGAACAAAACAGATTCACGTCTTCCCAAGAAATCTCCGCAGAAACCATTACAAGGATCAATCCTCAAATTGACATTCAAAATCTGTATAACGGTTCATCTTTCCCACGACTGCGGAGCCAATAGGTGTCTCTTAGACGCGTTATGTGCCAATTGGCACAGTTATCAATGGTTATTGGCATATAAAAGGACCAATTTGTAGTCTGCTTTTCGTATAAACTGTTCAATTTGGCTCCAATTTTAGTATTGAGGACGGAAACGTCTGTTTTTTCAAATATTGATGTTTCGTTCCCTAAGTTCCAAATAAATTTTAAGTTTCAAAAGTGTTATTAGTTTTGACCAATAGAAATTTCGCAAACCTGAGTAGTTTTCGAGTTAATGCACACACTAACGAACCTTGGAATCAACCCGCACCACTGGGATCGCGTGTCACTCTCTCTCAAAGAGAGGCGGCCTGAGTCTCAGCAATGGGAACATTATGGCCTGATCATGCTCACGTTAACAAACATACAGACATTGACATTGTGTTTTTTTCTGCAATAAAAGTTAAGGAATGGAACTACGAAGTTATTTATCGTATTAAATAATGCATTAATCACCTATGTCAAAGGCGCAATTTTCTTCAAAAAGTCTTCCACCATAAATAAAAAGGAACCAATGTTGGAAAACACATTTTCAACTTAGAGGACAGACTCATTGACGTATACATTCCCAATTTTCCGATACGCAAATTGAGTGTGAAATTGAAACGTTTGTAGGCTGTCCAAGTCTGACAGACAACTTGGACAGACATATCCAAATAAATATGTCATACATAGGTAGCATAAACTTAAGGCTTTTCTTCTAAAGTTCTCACTGCTGGGATACTGGCATCCTGTCTATTAGAGGGAATGGGCAATACTCTACCACGCGGGCCCAGTGCGGATTGGTAGATGTCACATGTCTTCGAAGTTTTGGAGGACATGCCGGTTTCCTCACGATGTTCTCGTTCACCGTTATGAGAGGAGATGAGATATAAATCAAACTAATACCTGCCTGGGTTTGAACCCATGACTTGCTGCTCGTTAGTTGGGGCCGTGACCACTGGGGCACCGCTGATCTCATAAAGGTCTTCTCTTCATAAGGGTAGACAAAAAAAGTGGTTGAAAAACGCTTTAAGTGATTGTCTACATGCTAAATTACAGCGCAAAGTTCACATTTGTGACTGCATCAATCATCATTCAAAATGTCGCATGTAGATGCATCAGTAAGATTGCATCATAATTACGACTCCCGCATTAGATCATAATTATTCCCCACTACACTTGACCTGCTTTGTGGCTGTGCAGCCGCTTCAGCGCTAAATGTTACTAATGAGTCTTTAAAGCGCTTTCATAACTTTACAAAGGAAAGATATCGTTTGTTTGTGACGTAAGCGCTAGTACAACAGAACTGTTAAAACAGACACTTGAACTGATGAACGGAACCATGCTGTTCCCAAACTTGTGCGAAACAGAGAAAACAAAGCAACGGAAGAGCTTTAAGGTTTCAGAGATAAGGTTGAAATTAGAATGCATTAAGCAGACTGTCAGAAAAATTGAATGAAAACATTGGGAGTGATTGACGAAATGCTAGAGACGAATGTTTTGATGGATTTTTTTTCGGGTTACGGAGCCTCGCAAATTGAATGTCGTTTTGTTTTTTTTTCGGCAATTGATGGGAGGATTCGCCTCTTTGGGATGACGTTTAGCAGATTTATGAATGAATTAGCGTTGGAGGGACATTTATATAAATAGGAATTTGGAGTAGACTGGTCGCGGTTTCGAATTTGGAATTCGTTCTTTTTTTGGATGTCGTAGAAAGGGAAGGGCATTTTTCTACCAAAAGTGGGAGGGTACTTAATGTAGGTTTCAATGAATACTTAAATAGAAAAGTTATTATCGTTATATAGACCTTTCTCGATCAATCTCAGAAGCCAGAGTCCAATAACCTCTTACTCACATTCAAACTCATCGATAAGCTATAAAACCTCTTTACCAAAGTTTACAGCTTTTGTTTTCACATAAAATGCATTAATTTTACGGCCAGTAACACCGTTCGTGACCGCAAGCCTCGGGTGTAAAGAGATGTCAAAGTTTTTTGTACCTTTCATGCTAATTAACAACGATATTTAACACCTAGACGCAGGCAAAACCGAGGTACTTAATACAAGTATTTTATGCACTTAAAATTCATGTCTGAAGATTGTAAAAAGTACTCGAAAATAACGAAGTTTTTGTAACAGGTTTCAGACTAATTGCTCGCGAAGGGTTAGTGTAGTATTTTTAAATGTACTTTTAAAAGCAATGAAACGATTACATGAACGTAAAAGAATCAAAAGGAGTAGTTAAATAAACACATAGTTCTCGGAACCCACGAATCACTATTCGAAATATAATTTCTATTTAGGCAAAAAGAAATTGAGACAGAGAAAATATGAGAATGTCGAATAAAACCACGACCGATCCATAGTTACACCACATTGCCACACCAGAGTGGCAATGTGGTGTGACGAAGGGTTGGTCATGAATAACACAAATATAGTGCAAAAAAAAAATGCTATGAAAAATATTTAGTTTTAATTCCGCTAGACAAATATCCAGGTCTGAAAGCAGGACACAAATCCCACCGTCATGCATATGCACATGCACATATGGGCGTAGGTGTACTAGTTTTTTTCCCCGTATTTTATTATACTACACATTTATGTATTGTTTATTCGTCTACACTTTATTTTTTATTAATTATTTTAATCTTATCCGTATCTCTCTCCGTTTCATCACTCTCACTTTGGGCCCTATCAGAATACCAGCGCTGTGGCGTTTTTTAATGTTACAGCACCATGCTGAGATAGGGGCCTTTTGGCCTTGTTCAGGACCTTTCATTTCTTTTTATTTTTTTTTATTTTTTATCTATGTTTAGTTTTCAATATTCGTAAATAATGTTATTTTTTATGTGTTTTGTCCTGTATGGGCCAATAAATGCTTTTTCTTTCTTTCTTTCTTCCTTTCCATAACCCAGTTAGTACTGGGTAATACAATGGTCTTTGGTAAGACTATGGTTGTCAGTTTTCAGACCTCTGACTACCTGTAACGACTATCACAGATCTGCAAATTACAATCAGAACCCCAGTGTTTTCCAAGGCACGGAACAAACTCGGTATGTAATGGTTGGTCAATCATCCACAGACCAGGCAAGGCAAACGCGGCGTAACCTAAAGATGCTTAAACTAATGTAATAATTTATGATAAATTGATCTCAATAATTATAAATAAATATTTCTACTACATTATGTCTCTTAAAATGTCGACAATAATTACAATTATATTGATCTCAATTTATAAGGATATAATGTTGTTATTTTATGTGATTACTATACCTACCTATAATAATAATAATTATCTTACTCTGATAAATGTGTAACATACCCTCTGTAAATAATATCTCTTTAATTAACTACTTAAAATTTTATGTTAATCTTGTTTATTGCTGTGCCCTAACAGGGTCCATAATTGTTCTTACCTGTAAGCCCATTGTAACATCTTTTAAAACTTATGGTACGCAAAATAAAATGAATATGAATAAGATCAACCCGTGTGGCTGTAACTCTGCAGCTACGAGCTCCTGTCATGAAACCACGAATCATTATTCTAAAAACGATTTCTATATCGGCAAAAAAATATGGGACATAAAGTAACTTATAAGATAGGCCAGAAAAAGTCGTCGCTAATGTAATAGGACGTAGGAACATTTCATCAAATTATAAAAACTGTCATAGTGCGATCGAAAAACATGTTATGAAGACATAACGTCAACGAACAGAATAACAAGTAATCCTAACACGATTTATGATAAATTCCTTAAAATCCTGCATGGCAAAATAAAAATGAAGACAGAAGTGAATAATAGGAGCACGAATATTTATTAATATTCTGTGGCAGTGGGCAGGGCACATTGCTCGTAGAACGGATGGCCGATGGGGCCGAAAAGTTCTGGAGTGGCGACCACGAACCGGAAGACGATGCGTTGGAAGGCCTCTCACTAGGTGGACCGATGACCTGGTGAAGGTTGCGGGAATCCGTTGGATGCGAGTCGCACGGGACCGGTCAATGTGGCGACACTTGGGGGAGGCCTATGTCCAGCAGTGGACGTCTTTCGGCTGAAATGATGATGATGATGAATGTTTCGCCTCATGTGTTGTTATTTAAAGCCTAATGAACTAATTAGAACAACCCTAGTGACTTTAAGGAGGACATTTGTCCATTTTTCACAAAACCAGTACAGACAAATGTGGACGCAGCTCCTAACACTTGAATAACTATTTGCATGGCCGTGACCATCATCTTCTGGCTTACCTTTTCCCAACTATGTTAGGGACGGCTTCCAGTCTAACCAGATGCAGCTGAATACTGCATGAAGCGACTGCCTATAATGATGACCTCCATAACTCAGTTATTACTGGATAATACGATACCCCTTGGTAAGACTGGTTGTCCGACTTCCGGGCCACTGACTTTCTGTAGATAAAAGATCTACAATTGATAGCCGGGACCGACGGCTTAACGTCGGAAAGCACGGAGGAAACACTATATGTTATGGTTGGTTACCACGGACCAACCTAGGTAAGCTAGGTAAATGCTAAAAGATGTTATACATAAGTAATATGATTATTGTTAGCTTTTAAGCGTTTTGGTATAAAACTGTTAGCTTAAAATATATTTTTGAATAAATAAATACAATGAAGATAAACACACATCTGTGTTCTTAGATGTGTCACAGTTTTGTCTTCGTTTTTGCCTAAATTATACGCACTCTGAGAAATCTATATTTAGCGGCCTTAGCTGTAAGCCCATTGTAACATCTTTTAAACTTATGCGGTACGCAATACAAAATGAATATGAATATGACATGGACCCGAGCGGCTGTTATTACTTAGCCACAAGTCCGTATCAGTCACAATTTACAGGTGAGATCGATCCTTCAGGGAACCTTGATCAATCCGAGGTTACGGGGTCCATCACTCTACAATCGAGCTTACTACCACGAGAAATCAAATAATTCTGACCAAATTATAATCTGCATAGCTCCATCACTCATTAAACACATACCATACACCCCATATGGTACAAATACCACACTATGATATGGTAAAGAGGATTACAAACAGAGCTTCCCTTCTATGGCGCCAAACTCTTGACAAGAGCTACCGGTTGCAATAGCTAACGATCAGTTATTAGTAAATCGATGTGTTGGTAACAGTTGTTCAAAAGATGCCTGTATATGGAAAGGGAATTCATTGTGTAATTTGAATGGAAGTGTATTTGGACTGGTAATTGTTGTAAGATACTTTTTTTTTTGTGTTCTTGGTTTACTACAATCTGTCTCCTTCATGGGACATTCAGCAGTAGGTATGTTGGTTGGTGCTATCGCTGGCGCGCTCAGTATGTGACCTGCGTCACATCTTCATTGTTTATACAGTAGTTATATTTACTGTGATTGGATTAGGTCTTGAGGTATTTTGCGCTTTAATCGACGCGTTTTGTTGTGATTCTCCATTAGGTAATGGCCGAGCTAGAGTATTTGGATGTTGTTGGATTCGTTCTTTATAGGACTTAGTATGGCGTGCGATTTCTTGCTCCACTGTGGGTATTCGTTGTAAGATACTGACAGACTTTTGAAGTGATTGATCATTCTACTGCCCTTATTCCAATTTATTTCTGGTCGACGCTGTATGTCTTCTTCCATGCTTATAACTCGACATATCAGCAGTCACCTTTTTAGCCATTTTATCCTTCACACAGTCCATCCATCTTTGGTCTTCCTATACTCCCTTAGGCATCCATATTCATAATCAAAACTCTCTTCACGTCATTTTCCTCATTCCTCCTCATCAAATGTCTATACCACGATTACCGATAACCAATTACTACCCAACTTTTCAATCATCGGCCCCACTTTTAGACACACTTCGATGTTTAAGAGCTTAAAGCAGGTCTCTTTTTCTTGTCGTTCTCTGTTCAGGTGTTTTTTCTTTCAAAACTTGACAACGAATTTGGCACTTTCAGAAGCGTCCATCAGCTCTTGTGATGTGCAATTACACACACACACAACACACGATTTATAACAAGTATCCCATCGTTTGTGGGGCAACACCACATTTACAATTCAGTGCAATCTTTTACGAATCTCCGGCTGCACAAAGCAGTAGTGATAAAATAAATTACACAAAGTGAAGCGTCTGGTTGGGTTAAAAATCACGACTACACCGAACCTGGACTGTTATCACTAATCTGTGTTCTGTTTAAAAATATCACTAAATAATCAAAACAATTTACATGCAGTTTAAATGAGTCACTCTGAAAATAATAAACTCAAAGTTATCTAAGTAACCAATGAATACGTCTGTGATAGCGGCCGACTGCAAAGACGGGATGACTGAACATGATAAACTTTGTAATAGTACCGAAAATCATATGAAAAGGTCAAGAAGGATTATATTGGCTAACAGTAGACAATATCTTCTTTTGTATAAACGGATGTTGATGATTCAGTACAGACAAGCATTGAACAAGATCTGGGTTACTTCGCAATACTTGTAAAGATATCGACACAAACGCGTTTCCTACATTTATGTAAGATGCTCTTTGAAACAATAGACTAAGCGCAATTTAATTAGTCTATAAAAATAATCATCAGTCTGATTCTGAATAGATCACCATCATCGTTTCTGATTAATAATATAATGATTTTTTTTTATTGTTGTCAGTACAATACAACAGTCACTTGCAGCCGAAACTACAATCGATTGTTCTGAGATCTTGAAGTTAACATTGATCATAAGCTACCAATAAGCTTCAAGCTCGTGGGTCACCCATGGGATCCATGATGAGGCCCTTGATGGGATGATGGTTGTTTATTTGCAAATAGATTTTTGGAACTTTTATGTTCTGTACATGTTTATTTACTATCAAAGCGGTTTTTAAAACAAGACCTTTTTTTCGGATGGGACATTATCAAATGACTTCTCCCACTCTGGGCGGAGCAGGAGGGAGTGTCAGACTTTTACTGACTAAAATCCATCCATGTTCCTTCCTCGCAATTTACGTTCCGGGGCCACGGTATCTCTTTCGAACAGTCCCGCAGCCTTTACAACAGGACCTGTAGATAAGTTTTTGTCCTAATTAAGTATCTACTACCCTCCCTTTCGCCCCGCGTACTGTCTCGTTGGTCTTGTAGTTGCAAGCGCGACTGCTGAGCATGAGGTCCTGTGTTCGATTCCCGGGTCGGGCATAGTGTTATTGGGTTTTTCCATCACGAATTTTTCAGTAACAGCCATGAGTCTATATATATTTGCCCTGTTGATGGGAAATACGTCTTCCATCATCATCTGCCTAGCCTTTTCCCAACTATGTAGGGGTCGGCTTTCAGTCTAACCGGATGCAGCTGAATACCAGTATTTTACAAGGAGCGACTGCCTATCTGACCTCCACAACCCAGTTAGTATCGGGTAGTACGATACCCCTTGGAAAGACTGGTGGTTGGATTTTTAGGGCCACTGACTACCTGTAACGACTGTCAAAGATGGACAAATGACAGCCGGGACCAACAACTTAACGTGCTTTCCGAGGCACGGAGGGAACTCGGTATGCAAGGGTGGTCACCCATCCACAGACCAACCTAGGCAAGCACGGCTTAACCTAAAGATTGGCCCGAGCGGCTGTTATTATTTAGCTACGAGCTCCTCAATATGTCTTAAAACATGGGACTTTAAACATAACTGGAAATATGAGGTGTACTATTAGTTACATCTCTGCCTAACCCTTCGTGGGATTAGAAGCGTGATGTTATGTTATGTTAAGTATAAAACATGTCGTTATTAGGTAGACCATGCGCGGGAAGACACGATGTTAATAGATTCCACGTTTTTCTCCAGTTCTCACACTTAACAGAATTTCTCCCGTTGATGCATGCATGTTTACGATGCCATTTTCTTAGATGTAAAACCTATTATAATTTTCTGAATATGTACTCTCAATTAAACAGAGTTGCTGTCTTCTTTAAGAATCAACTCATAACATAGTTGACAGAAGTTTACTTACACACGGTACAACCAAATTTCGCCTGTCGAAGTCCTATGAAATAGAGCATTTCGACTAGGCACAATTCCAAACTCCGGAGTATTACTTACTGAAAAATTAGTGATAAAAAACCAGAGACAAATTTTCCAACTTGGGGATCAAACGACTTCCTCATCAGCTCGTGAGATCACTAGAATAAAAAGTCGCTGATAGTATACTTGGATTTCCAAGTAGCCAGTAATTCTAGCCACTTTTTTTTTAACTTTGTAAGTACTAAAAATAACTTTAATTTAAAACTTTGGTACTACGTAACCTATTTGCAAAGATCTTTCAGGCGTACTTAAATTAGTAAAATAACTTTAAAAACACGTTTTAAATAAGAAATCTTATAGAATATAAAAGTCGAAAACACTACAGAATATGAAGCAATAAGAAAAAACTATGAAAGAAGTTAGAAAACTGTTAAAAACTTGAGTAACTTTTACGATGTTTTACAAAGGAGGGTCGATAGAAATCTTTTGTGAAAGTTCCAGAACTTTCCTGTAAACTGTTTTGCTTACAACCTTATAAGTCGGTGATCTGTATGTAATTCGCAGAATATTTTAGTTAGGAAAAGTTAGTGTGAAGAGTTGAAAAGGTTTTTAGTATTTTATTTTAAAATATTATTGTAAAAGGAGTTTTGTCAGTACACATTGAAAGGTTGTCTGCGGTGTAGTAATTTTAAATACATGATCAGCTTATACAGTTCCCACTGCTGGGATTCAAGTCTCTGTCTGCTTCCATAAGTTATCACGCGAGCATACTATCGGTGCTTCTAGGACATGCGGGTTTCCTCAAGATGTTTTCTTGTTTTGAGACCAGCTTGATGGAATAAATAACACAAAATAATAAGCCTGATTAAAAGCCTGCCAGGTTTCAAACTCACGACCTGCAACACGTATGTAGGGCCTGTAAACTAGTGATTACGGTAGTGAACCACTAATCATACGAATTTTAGACGGTGATCAGTACAAATGACAAGAATAGGCTAGTTTCCACCATCAATAAATTGCAAAACTAATAGTCCGTCAGTTAGAGTATTGGAAAATAATGGACACGTATTTTTTGTTTTTGTAAATCACTGAGTACTGACAAAGATAAAACGCATCAAAACTCGGGAGTGCGGGCTCGTGACGTCACAACGCACTAAAAACTATAGCACGTCGTGACGTATTGCGAATTTTAAAAGCTTCGTATCTTCGTCAATTTTGGTTTATGTAACAAAAGAAAAAATACGGGTCAAATATTTTTTTATAATCTAACTGACGGACTAATTAGATTTTTTTAGGACACAAGCCTATTGTGACAGAAAAAACGTGAGTTAATTATTCGAAAACTGACAGGGTCAGTTCATTTACTTAGAATAAGTTTATTTACTATCCCCTAACAGCTACCCCACATCAAATACTTGCACTTTACTACCTCAAGGTTCTATTATCAAAACAACGCAGTAATAGAAGGAGAACCTGTCATGCCTCGTTTGCACAATGATCAGCAACAACACCTCTATCTAATTTAACGCAAAGGGTTCATGTGAGCTAGACAGTAGACTACCTACTTCAGATCTTATCAATATTTCATAGCGGGTAGGTATACGTTGATTAAAACCACCGAGAAGGAAGATTATCAACTACCTACGCAGCACAGGTTCGAATTTTCGATTGAAGTTTATCCCAATTTACATGACAGTGTATTTTTGGATTTTCGGTTCGAGGAAATTATGTTTTTAGACTTTAGAAAGATATTTGTTATTAAAAGTAACTATCTTTCTATCTGATTAAATTTTCATGTTTTGACGTCTGACCATATGGATAAAATTTGGTACACGGATAGACCACAACCTAAGGGAGATGCAGGATACATGTTATCCCGGGACTAAGTACGTTTGCGTATGTAATTTCCACCTGCACGCGGGTGAATTCACGGACAAAAACTGTTTTACTAGAGGCACTAAGGTTGAAAATAATTAACCAGTCTACTGAATAGAGTAAAACTTAAAATAGTGACTTTGGGAAACATGTTTTATCAAAACTTTCCTTTTATAATAAAAGATGATAGAATTATAATTATTTTCAAAACCGTATCATTGAATGAAACAAACATGTGTCCTCTGTAAACATTCAATAAACAAACAATTCCACTCTCGGACTTTGTCTTCCGTTCCGTTGCAATTTTCCCGCATTTTCATCTACTTTCAGACGTGCAAAATAAGAAACACGTTAATCGACCTACCTGTTTTTTTACAAAAAACATATTTTACTTAAAAATATAATTATTGAAGCAATAGAAATGTAAAAAACAGTAAGATTTACGATGCCTCTACTAAAATAAATTCTGTATTTGTTCTGAAACTTTCATAATAATTAAAACTAAAACTCACCTGACAACTGGCTGCGGCTGAGGGTATCCAACAATCCTCTTCTCCTTCCTCCTCCTACACTCACTCTCCACTCTCTTATCACTGTTATCACGAATCGTATGATACCTCGGCTGATAACTCTCGAGTTGCGTGTACAAACGCGCGCGTGGCGCGGGCGAAGGGCCTCGCTGCGACATAGAGTCCCCGCGTCCGTTCACAGTGGCAGTCGGCGCCACACTGGCACTGGTGTAGCCAGTGTATATTCGCTCAGCCACCCCTGGCCGACGCTTTTCCTCCACGAACGCCACTCGAGGCGGCTTCGGTTGCATCAAGTTGATCTTCTTTTTCTTCGCAGTGGATGTCACGTAGAAAAAGTAGCCGTTGCGGTCCATTTTCGGAGCTGTTGCTTTTACCTGTGGAGTTACGTTTGTGATTAGTCAATGTTGTGACTGTTTTATTGTTGTCAGAGGGGTAGGTAGGTACATTGTTTTGTCATTTAAATAGTCAGCTTTTGATACAGAGTTTCAGACATTGATTATAATTATATGCCTACATGAAACTGATTGAGGTACCTACTTTGGTTTTGTAAATTATTCTCTTTTTACATAATGATGAAAAATCGACATCTAGCGTATTATTTACAAACTTAGTGAGACGGAAATTATATTTAGCTCATTGAAATAAATTAAATGCTAGGATATTGACTGTAGTAGAATATTGATTCACCTGTGTATTCATTTTCTTTATTTACGACTAATAATTATCCAATTACATTTTTTTTCCATAACAATAGACTCCTCCCGTAATTTTCATTTTTTTTTTTTGTTGCCGCACTTTTAAAGTCCTTGTAATTTGGGAAGAAGCACAACTTCAACAGTGATATGGAGCAATCTAAGATTTTTTTGGAATGTGGGACAAAACTTAAGGACGAACAAAGAATAAATCGAATCAAATCATAATGAAACTCAACAAAAACAAAACACTGAACCAAAATTCGAAACATTTTAACAAAAATCCAATACTGCCTCATTCACCAGGAAACTGCTATTTCAGTCAGTTTAAACCGTTTGCAAATATTTTTTCAGCGGAACCATC
This sequence comes from Xestia ashworthii, assembly GCA_950022955.1. Taxonomy (NCBI): domain Eukaryota; kingdom Metazoa; phylum Arthropoda; class Insecta; order Lepidoptera; family Noctuidae; genus Xestia; species Xestia ashworthii. The sequence continues at coordinate 20,818,882 of OX465558.1, read as the reverse complement.
ACGAGTCGATAGTTTCGTTTGCATTATCTCTGTTTCCGGTTCCGGTAGCCGTCAAAACAATAGGGCGGGCTATTTTCGGACGGTTGGAAGGTGTAAAACGAATTCGCATTTTTGCGATCATCCGTCGATCGATTATTTCGATTGACAGAAGGATGATGTATGTAAAGTTTGAGTTGCGATTCTTTTGTTTCAATTATGTGAGTGTGAATGAACAGCGTTTGATATATACTGGGTCGAGGGGCTTTTGGGACCCCTAAATATTTTTGAGTGGTATTTTGGGACCAAAAGAAAAAAAAACAAAGTAATGTCTTGGGAAAGTAATAGAGTCAACCAAACAATTTAGAAGTTATACAAATATTAGTACATTGTTACCTTAGGGGTGAAAGTAACTTACTTAGTCCCGAGACGGGGTTTGGCGCCCGAAAGTACTGAGAGCGTCAATAGTTCGGGGGACTAAATAAGTCTTTAACCCTGGCTTCGAACGAATACAATTTTAAACACTGTTTTAAGCTTTCACGGTTTAAACTAAACTTATATTGTCACTTACGGAATATCTTCCGTGATTAGGACAACAACAATTTTAGTCTAACAGAAGATGGGTAAGAAAGCTACTCTTGATGCCATTCTTTTCTTCTTCTTCTGCACGTAGTCGGTGTTCCCATCTGTCTTGATTCAGTCCTATGTTTAAGACCATTTATTTATTTGATAAGAGTGTATATGTACCCCTCATCATATCAGCCGAAAGACGTCCACTGCTGGACCTGCACCACTCAATATACAAACATTTAAGAAGGCCTTTGCGTAGACGCGGTTCAGAATTCAGGAACTTATGATTTTCTATCTAGTACACAGTCAATTACGTACTCAAATGTCTGGCAATTTGTAGTTAGATACACTGTATAGGCACATTGTGCATAATAAAAAGTTTTCCCAAGAAAATTCCAAGACTTTGAAAATATTGATAAAAGGTTAGACTTATGTGTTTTGTTACACATTCTTGATCTTTATACTTAGTTTGAAAGTACCGTACTTACAAACTGATAACTAGTAATAATATCATAACTTAAACTAAACTTGAAAACAACTCTGTGATTTTCGGCGAAGTTAATATAGGGTAAGTATCTTCCCATCACGTGGGCGTCAGAACAGTTAGAAGTTACCTACTGCTGTTTATTGTCTAGATTTCGCTTACGTAGAAAAGAATAAAATAGCGTCGGCAAATTGCTGTGTAAAAGATGAATAGCTGTGACCTAGATTTTGCTTAATTAGTAAATAGGTAGGTAAAGAAATAGTTTATTATGCAAAAATCTGTACACAGACACTAGTTAATAAACTAAATAATTCGTAATCTGTTAGCCTTACAATGTTCGGCCAGTCTAACTAGTATTTAATATAAAATATGTTCTAATGTGGGAGTTTATATACCTATTTTAAATACTATTTTAATTTTCTTTCTTTATCTTTCTACATGGTGCTCACATTGGATAAGTATAGAACAACAATATTGTACCCAGGACTATCTAATATCTAACTTAATTTGAAAATAATGTTCATGGAGTTTTTTGCCCATTCTTCTCCATGAGATCTACGATTTCGGAATGGGCAGCTACAGTCTATACACAGTTAATATGCCTGTGGCTGGACTATAGCTAACTTATTTTTAGACCATACATAAGTGTCTGTCAAGGGTCTATTTTAAAAGTTCAACGCTTTTAGTTGAAATACAATAAGTCTTAAGTCATAAATCATAATTCATTTAATCATTTGTTAACATAGGTACAATAAATAGTTGTTTTAAAAGATTACAAGCGCGCTGAAAAAAGAAAAAATAATAATAATATAGTTTAACCTAAGATAACTTTCACATAATTTTAATTAGTAACACAACTACCAACAAAAGAATGCAATCAACGAAAAAAAAAAATACTGCACCGATGCACAAAAACGACCTACATAACTCGAATACAATAAAACAACTTATAAAGTGCACTACGTGATAGTGCCTGCCAATCTCAAGATAAGAATTGAAGTCTTGCCAACAATATTCCTACTACATATAACACACAACGAAACGCGTAGTGGATAAATTCCTAGGAATCATTTGCACCCCGTCCATTGCTGGCTCGTATCGTTGGGATCTTTACATCGCTGTTGGTAGGAGTGCAATGAATCTGACACGCTTTTGCCGCCAATTCACCTTTGTAGGATGTTGGGTGAATAGCTATAGTAGGTGGGCAATACGGATACGAAGGATGGTGAATGTTGCTTGAAAATGGAAAGAAGCCGTAAATAGGGCATACAATATTTCAGAGAATTGAAGCGGTGGAAAAAACATAAATAAACACGTAAAAAGATGATATTGTGTTGGTATCTATTCCAACGAATATTTTGATTTTGAATGAAATTTAAAAAAAAATCGAGATGAAAATTTTAATCGGTGATGATCAATGAGGCAAGGTGTCAAAAACTAACTTGTGTAGGTATGACTTTTGGCATATTAAAGAATCACCAAATGAAGTTCAACATGATACCTGTAGGCTTCTGGAGTTAACTAAACTAGCCTTTGAACAACACAACAACATTTCTAAAGCACAATTTGAGAGGCGGCGTGATGATCTGGACGGACCACAAGAACTAATTGGAACATTGAACAATACACCCTTTTATTATTAGCCTGTTCTGTCCCACTGCTAGCCTCCCCAATTCCTTCCAAGACCTCTTTTCCCGTGCCTCCTAGAACCAGACCTCGCGGTACTCGTCCATATCGTCTTACCACCACTTTCTTTCTGTCATCCATCCTTCACAAAAATCCTTACCTCCTTCCGCGCTCTCCACTCCCCACATCCGTATATCCCCGTCTGTCACAGCTCACTGCAGAGATGTTATCGCGCCTACGCCCGCGGCATCTTTCTGAATGCTAACTGGACCCTGAATACTCGCCGAGCACTATCTACGACATCTGTGCCCTATGCACAACGGATCCCCACTTTGATACCAGCCCGTTGGCCTGCAGGTATTTTTCTCTACAATTTAGATTGCCGTCTGTCTGTATTTAGTGTTTAACAAAGATGGGCGTTGTTTTAATTAGGTGGGGGGTTCCAATTTTAGGCTTGTGTTATGTCCCGTTTTGTCTTTGGATAAGTTTTTAGTCAATCGAGTTTGTTACCTATTTAATTTATAACGCAATCAACTAGGGGCCTAGTTTTGGCCACAGTTTGAATGTTTGCTATTTATTTTCAATGATTATTACAACCGCTGTTAATGATTATCATGAAATAGCTTCGATTGTATTTTTCTCTGCAATTTATGCTACTTCTGCAATTGCAGATAAAAATACACTAGAATTATTACAATAGATTAAACACTACATACAGACAGATGTCTGTATGTAGTGTTTAACAAAGATGGGTAATGTTGCAATTAGGTGACATGTGCAAAATAATGTTTTATTGAAAGTGGTGTCTTTGTGTTGCTGGGCAACCTATTTTATAACCGGTCAACAAGATAACCTACTTTAGAACAAGAGTCATCAATCAAGGTCTGTATTGCTGGTTTTTAGGGTTCCGTAGCCAAATGGCAAAAAACGGAACCCTTATAGTTTCGCCATGTCTGTCTGTCTGTCTGTCCGCGGATAATCTCAGTGACCGTTAGCACCAGAAAGCTGAAATTTGGTACCAATATGTATATCAATCATGCCGACAAAGTGCAAAAATAAAAATTAAAAAAAACATTTTTATTAGGGTACCTCCCCCAGACGTAAAGTGGGGAGCGATTTTTTTTTTAATTTTGACCCTGACGTGTGATATATTGTTGGATAGGTATTTAAAAATGAATAGGGGTTTTCTTAAATCATTTTTTGATAATATTAATATTTTAGGAAATAATCGCTCCGAAAGTCAAAAACAATGTGTCCCCCCCCCCTCTAACTTTTGAACCATAAGTTTAAAAAATATGAAAAAAATCACAGAAGTAGACCTTTATATGAACTTTCTAGGAAAATTATTTTCAACTTGATGAGTTGAATAGTTTTTGAGTTATATAGCACTTTTTCAAAAAAACGCAAATGATAACTTTGTTTTTCATACAAATACTATGAAAAACAAAGTTATTTTTGCTGACGAAAAATGTTGGTATTTTTAATGGTCTGGGAAGCTACGGAACCCTACAGTGAGCGTGGCCCGACACGCTCTTGGCCGGTTTTGTTGAATTGTCTGTTTGTCTCTGTAGCAAGCAAAGGTTGACTGGTAGATTATATCTGTGGCATTAAGTCCGCATTTGTGTGCTTGAAGTTTGAAATATGTAAATATTGCCGCCCATTTTGTCACTCTATGTGAAATGATTTCTTTTATGTAAATGTAATGTAGTTTTTATGAAGGTCAAATTAAACAAAATTATATCTTTCCATGGTTAAAATCATACGCGTGTTCTTTCGTATTGGTGTGATCAAGTTCTGAGGGCATAGATAAAGTGACATTCTATCTGCGATAATAAAGGATAGGTATATCGAAAATATATTCGATCGATATGACACAAATTGAGCGCGATTTCCACTTGTCTAGCTTTTGCCAACTGATATGCATTTGTCATATTTGGGGTTTCAAAAGTATCTAGCCCTTGAACAAACGCACACCTCAATAACACGAAACCTATCACGTATACACCAGATCACTGAAACCACACAGCAAATACTCAGCCACAAATTGAGTTGAATTTAAACAGCAGGGCTTGAGGTCAGCAAACACATTGCAATCGGCACACAAAAGTGTATTTACAGGAACGCTGAGGTTCCCACTGTAGACGACCGACTTGAGAAGGATGTAGTAGGTGCTGAAGATAATAGATTTGTTAGTAAAGTTCATATTGATGATAAAGGTGTTATCAATATGGATACAGTTATTTTCACTGTTAGCGTGTCGTTGTCATCCCACTGCTCGGCAAAGATGATAGAAAGATCCCCATGACTTCCAATGTGGACTACTGTTTGTTGTTGGATGGAGTAGTAAAAAAAATGTACGTTTTTTTTTAATTAGCCTATCTTGTACCACTGCTGGGCAAAGTATGAAATATAAGATGGATAATACACAGTAAGTCATAACAGTACCTATTGAGGTAGGCCAGTTGCACGTTAAAGGTAATAATTATAACAACAAAGTAAGTAGATTCACTGATTATATGACTATAACTGATAATACCGCCATCGTTCACATAGGTTTAACAATATCGTAAAAGAGTAACGTTACAATTTTGGTGTACAAGAAATTATATTCCATTTATATGTCTATCCTATAACACACCTACAATGGTACTTACCTATCATACAAATCTAAATGACCAACTCAACATAAATTAAAAACCAAAACATCGCCATACACAAAGCAATTAACAGACACAAAACCACATCTATCAGCGCCAAAATCCTCCATTTTCGAATGAAATCCCAAATAATTTCCACAGACTCCGAAACAAACCTTCACTCGTTGGAGACGTGTCAATATTTGCCTCCAGCATCACTGCACAAACATTTCGAAGACATAAGACAAAGAAGCTGGGGTTGGTAATTGGCATGCACCGCCTTTGATACAAATGCTGTGGGTTTTACAACTTCATCCTTCTGAAGAGCTGCAAATAATACTAGAAATTAATGCAGTGCTGAATTTGGTTTGGGAAATGGGCAGGAAAAGCGTAGGCCGGTTATGTTTCTTGTAATTTCTCTTATTGTTAAATTAAGTTAGTAAGATAATTTATTCTATAGTATGTACGTTGTAGTACGAATGTTAGGTATAAATGTTTTGTTCCTCTTATAATATAAAACTTCATTATATTAATCTCGACACATTTGTAATGTTTGCGAATAAGTCTCGGAAAATCTCGAAAAGTTTGTATCTCGGTGAGCCGCAAATTAAAATTTTCTTTACCAAGATCCTTTTTCTTATGTACCAGTCACTATTGAGCCTTTTGCCATTGACGACCCGAATGACGCAGCGGTAGTGAGGCTGCTTTACGTTCTTAGGGTCCCGGGTTTGACTTGGACATTTGTTTCCGAGTCATGGATGTTTATGTGTATAATAAGTATGTGTTTACAAACAAAAGGTATCTAGGAAAGTTGATTACCACGCTTGTTTAAGGTACGTAGATTAGTGATTTTAAAATCGTATGCAATTTACGTCCTGGTTTCCTTACGGTATCTCCAATCACTGATGGCCACGATATACTTAGAATTATATATGTCACCGTTAAATTGTCAAACACGTTATATTACAATATATCGTGTTTCTCTCTAGCGATATTGTAAACTCTCGAAATATTGTCAACTGAACATACGGAAGTATCTCTGCCCCCATAATCGGGACTTGGGGCACCCCCCCCGTTAGGTTAGTTAGGTACCTTTAAACCTTGCACTCGGAAATCGGACTACGCTTTTTAGGGGAATATAAAGTGTTTGAAGGTTAGGTTATATTAATTGGTATTTCTCAGGAACGGTACATTATCTTTTCATGAGAGTGGTACCATTGGGCAAGGGGACCCCTCCTTCCCTCCACACCGCGTGAGTTGACTACCATCGCATGCATTTCACGAAAAATAATGCGTTTTATTGTAAGCAGTTTGTTCGTTTGACAATATTTCGAGAGTTTACAATATCCCTAGAGAGATTACAATACAACGTGTTTGACAATTTTACGGTGATATATACAAATCACAACAACAAGTTACCTACATATAACTCCACTTATGCAAAATCGATAACCGTATCACGTATTATCGAGTCAGTAACTCATTAGTTTATGAGCCCTTCGTCACTTAACCTCATAAGGGAGAAAAACGATTGAGAATAAAAGCCTCCATCCACAATAATCGCATTCAAGTGTTCGTGATCCATTAATTAGTGACAAGTGAATGCACTTCCTGTGTACACTGTGTGGGTACATGGAGTAGGTAGTAAACGGAAGGTCACCGTTGGTGGTTGCAAGATTTCGTTAACTTGGCATTTTGTGTTGCAGGAAAAACTTCTCAACCGACTGTTAATAGTGACAAGAAACAGAACGAGAGCAATGCGATTACATATCTAATAATATTAGAAAAGTCGCCAAATACTAGATTGATGAAAATAAAATGTATTCAAAACAGGAAAACTTCAACTACGCTACTGGTTGGAAAACCAACCACTGTAACTATTTTTGAAGATCATTCAACGTCACCACTGTCTATTAATCAAAGTTAGTCCAAAAACATTGGTTTCATTTATTTATTTATTTTGTTTACCAACAGCAATACATACTAAAAATTAATGTGAAACTATGAAAATAACATAAAAGTGCTGGTATGTATGCCTATTATATTCAGCAGCATTCACCATGGATCAACAAATCACTCACACACAATACTTTATCAATAATCACTCGTGTAGTTCCCGTTCCCCGTGAGAATACAGGGATAAAAAGTAGCCTTTGTCTCTCGAGAATAGTGTAGCTTTCCAACGGTGAAAGAAGTTTTCAAATCGATCCAGTAGTTTCTTAGTTTATTCGTTACATACCAAAAATACTAACATACAAATCTTTCTGCTATATAATATGTATTAGTATAATAATAAATAAATAATAAAATTTATTCAAAAATATAAGGTAAACGTTTACAGTTTTTCTTAAATCTATGTCAAGTTCACACTATGTCTTGAGCCTGAACTAGGTAATCCTGTGTTTCAGGCAAAGTATAGAAGTATAGATATAGAAAAACTTCGCTCATTTACATAATGCCCCATTTATTAATTTAATACGTTTTCTGCTGTACAATAAAGCAATGTTTCTGTTTATGCTCTTATTGTGCTACCATACTTACGAGCACTCTGTCCCACAACTACTCCATGACAGGGTATGTTAATGCATTTCTTGCGTGCGTTTCTGAGCGGCTATGAGCGAAGAGCGACGGCTCTAATGCGTTGCGAGAGTGATTTGCAAGTAGTGTACCTACCGTAGCACTGCAGGTGCTTAAGGCTTGTTAATAAATGTGCTTAAATTGCACTGATTAGACTGCTCGTATGAGGGTTGGTATCGATTTTGTAACTGAAGGACTGAGGTATTGCATACTTTTATAAAAATATTAGGTATTTTTACCATTATCATAATATCGAGAGGTTTCCTTTAAGAGTCACGCAATTTTATAGAGTATTTTACGTACAAGGATATTTTTCATCATAAATGATCCAAGACAGTTAAATCCTTTTCTGGGACTTCGTCGAGCTTCATGGTCTCTGCGTTTTTCTGGTGGTGGCCACTGCTTATTCAGGCTTTCAGGAATTACAGTGGTTTGAGAATAGTGTGGCGGGCTTGCCCCAATAAATAAATAATTGTTTTTACAAAACAATTTCACACACGTTTGTGCAAATGTCGAATAAATAAATACTTATCGCTAAATATTACACACAGCGTTATCTAGTACCACACTAACAACGAGGCTTGTATCGTGGACATAGTTGATATACTACATAGACACTTTTTGTTTGTAAATACATACTTATATGTTTGTCTCTTGTGAACGGCATTCAAGCACTAAAAAATGTTCCAATGCAATTATTTCGATTTCCAAAGTAACAGATTTGAGGATAGTAATTCGGTTTTTTAGAATCAGACAGATCCAAACTTGACAGACGATACGTGACTCCGATCTAGGTCCCCCGTATGTGGTCGAGACGGACTCCGTGCGGTTTTAGTTTGTAGGAGTCCGATATACCCTTACCACCCTCCAGACGGAGGGTATTACAGGAGAAGTATAGGCGACTCAACTCGCATACCCAAATAGGTACATTTTGTTAATAGTTTAACAATACTTTTTGTATCTAGATAGACACTTTTTTAACGGCTTTCATTTATGCTGAAAACGATATGTTCCATCCATCATGTATTCTTTTGGACTTCCGTCCGAGCATTGCTTGAGAGCAGACGTGTTTTTGTTGCTCTCACTAATTTGCGAAGTCTTAAAATTGAATTTCGATTTATTTAAATCATTATTTTGTATCCTGCTTGGAGCCCTAATATTTTTGAGGACTTGAAGACAGACCAGTCGACGCTCTCTAACCCTCTGGACGCCGCAGGAACAAATGTAAACGCCCACCAACTACCAGGGATATATAAGCACTACGGATACGGATTACTGCGCACCGAAACCACAACTAACGTGAGTGAGCAAGATAGAAATAAGTTGTTTTTTTTCGATTCATACGCTGGTAAAAGTACCAGGGCTACAGAAGCAACAGAGGCTTATTACAACTATAAAAGGATCCACTGTTTCGCAACCATCTTCAACGTCTTTGTGGCTTGTTTGTTAAGCGCTTAGGACACACACGCAGATCATTGAGTCTGAGTTCGAATCCCGCAACCGGGTATTCTTTTTGTAATTTTTGTTTTATTTTGAATCTTATTTTTTTTTTTTTTTTGGCAAACTATATTATGCCATTAAACCGTTCACCACACCTGCTATCACCATCAGTGCGTTATGATTCAGAACCTGAACTATCCACAAAATCTCTCGAGCAAGAGGAATTAAATGCAATAGCACGGAAACGGAAATTTGACCGGGTGGATGATATTAACGTGTTTATGGCGCAAATGAGAGACCTCTTCTCAAATTTTGAAAGGCAACAGAACGAAAAATATGCATCGCTTCAGGAATCTGTAGCCGAAATTAAAGTACTTAATGTGGCCTTAAAAGAGTCTGCTGACTTTGTCTCAAAAAGATATGATGATCTCATGCTTGAGTTTAATAAGTTATCAGCTGAACGAAACGATAACCTCGCATATATCCAGGTCCTGGAAGAAAAGGTTGAGAGCCTTGAAAGATATCAAAAGGCCACTTGTCTGGAACTAAGGAACATACCACCTACACCACATGAAACCAAAGAAGATCTAACAAAAATCGTCATCGATACAGGCAAAGCTCTTAGCATACCGATACATATTTCTGACATTCGAGATGTTTATCGCTTAAAGACGAAGTCGGAATCAAATAAACCAATTTTAATTAACCTCACAACAACAATTATGAGAGAAAAGATAATTCAATCCTTGAAATCCTACAATAGGTCAAACCAGGACAACAAATTTTCTACCGTAAACCTACAATTAGGAGGTCCTGTGAAACCAATTTATTTATCCGAAAGTCTAACCCTTAAGGCAAAACGCCTGCATTACCTCGCTCGAGATTTTTCGAAAAATCACAGCTTTAAATTTTGTTGGATTGCGAATGGAAAGATATTAATTCGCAAGAAAGAGGGCGCCACAGCATATACCATAAATAGTGAGCTAGATTTGAAGAATATAAATATAGAAAACTGACTATTCCTAAGTTATATCTTAAGTTTTAATTACGAGTATTTTTTAATTACGAGATTATTTTTGAAAAATGCATGCTTACTTTTTAATTTTAATGTCAAACATTGTGATTCATTACTTGATTACCTATTTGGATATTCTCACATTTTAACACCAGTAAACACACAGATAATTATAACCAATACAAATTACATTCTCAACTATTTATACAACACTATACACCTTAATCCCTACCTCAGTGAAAATAATATTAAAAACTACATTGAACCACATCAGCAGATAGAATTGCGACCGTACAGAACCATAAATAAGCAAACAATACACCTCCAAGAAAACCTATCTGAAGTCATGAGCCCCTCATTAGTTACCTACCATTATTTAATCACAAGTGGATAACATACGCAATATAAACGATGATATTGATCAATTGTCAGTGTCTACTTCATTATGCTGTGAACCCGAAGAATGCTCCTCCCATATTAGTGACCCAGCCAAGCATCTTAAGATCATAACCCAGAATATTCGGTCAGTAAATGCAAACTTTGATTCTTTTCTGACACTTTTGTGTAGAATTAACCTTGATTGTGACGTTATTGTGCTGACGGAGTGTTGGCTGAGATCTAACAGTGCCGTTCCGTCGATTGATAATTACTCGCACTACTACTCTACACAACTTAAAAATCAAAATGATGGAGTAGTTTTGTATGTTAAAAATGTCGGCAGCTACTCTGTCATGGAACCTGATTTTATGGATGCCAGTTGCCTCGTACTCACGTTCGGAACAGAGAAAGCCTTTGTGTGCATTTACCGGTCACCCTCTAAATTAGACATTAGTGACTTCTTACAATCCTTAAATTCTCTTTTGATTGATCTCTCGTCATATAAAACTATAGCTATTCTTGGAGATGTAAACCTTGACATCAGCAGTACCCCAAGCCCAATTCGCATTTCCGACTATCTCAACTTGATAGCTTTTCATGGTCTTCTTCCTGCCCATACTTACCCTACTCGCGAGTCTGCTTGTCTGGACCATGTTATGCTCAAGACGAACTCACTAGCGCTCACAGTAGTAATTGAATCTTGTGTGACAGACCATAACTCAGTCCTGCTTTGTCTCAGACAGAGTAAACAATTTAATACTGGTGTCAAAACCATTTCAAGAGTCAATTACAACTCGTTGGACTCTGAAATGAACAACATGGATTTCCAACCGATCTATGAATATACAGATGCTAATCAAGCTACTAATTATTTTATCAACACTATTATCAATATTATACGCTCTCACACGACTATAGTTAGACTCCCAAATCACAAACGCTTACTTAAACCATGGATGACTCCTGGCATGCTTCGCTGCACGCGCAACAGAGACGCAATGCATAAACAACTGAAACTGTCACCAGATAATCTTGTCCTAAAAATAACGTATAACAGATATAGGAATTATTGCACTAAAATTATTAAACGTCTAAGAAGGGAGTACGATAGAGCTGAATTGAGTGAGGCTGCGAATGATAACAAAAAGGTCTGGAAAATTATAAAGAGAGTCACACACACGGAAGTTCCAATAAATCCCACTACTGACTTACTTGTTTCTTCTGCTTCTCCCCAACAATCGACTGATTCTGTTAACGAGTTTTTTGCCGATATAGGCAAAAATCTTGCGAGCGCTTTTACTCACAATACTGGTATCCGGGGCTCACCGCACGTCACTAATGCTGCACCTGTGCCACTACACTCATTTGTAATGGTCGACGTTGATGAGGACGAGGTTGAAGCGCTGCTCATGTCTCTAAAAACTGATGCTGCTATTGGATGGGACAGCATCTCCACTAAGTTTCTAAAACGTTATAAAAAGTTGCTTGTCCCTGCAATGACATACCTGTTCAATCTCTGCCTCACCACCGGTGTTTTCCCCTTATACTTTAAAAAAGCTATTGTGCATCCTATACACAAGGGTGGGAATAGAAACTGTGTTAATAATTACCGTCCCATTGCTGTCCTGCCTTCAATATCGAAAATCTTGGAACGCATTATAAACAAGAGACTTATTAAATACCTTGAGGAAAAAAACCTTTTATCTCCAAATCAATTTGGGTTCCGACGAAATAAGTCGACGAATGATGCCGTTCTAAACTTAACAGGTCACATTGTCAAAAACATAGATGCAAAAAAGAAAGTAGTATCAATTTTCTTAGATTTAAAAAAAGCTTTCGACACAGTTTCTATTCCCAACCTAGTGTTGAAACTAGAGGAACTAGGAATACGAGGCCTCCCACTCCAAATTTTTGCTGACTACCTAAACAATAGGACTCAGTGTGTAAAAATCCATAATTACCTGAGTGGGGAGCTTCCGGTCACATTTGGAGTTCCACAGGGTAGTGTAGTCGGTCCGACACTATTTTTGGTGTACGTTAATCAGCTGTGTAATCTGCTTCTACGTAATGGGAGAATCTCGGCCTTTGCTGATGACACAGCCCTTACCTTTACTGGCGATTCCTGGGACGAAGCTTTTGACGCGGCGCAGACCGGACTAAACCAAGTTCTAAATTGGCTAAATGAAAATCAACTCACCCTCAATACGGATAAAACAAAAATAATCTGCTTTACCTTACGCCAGTCTACACAGCCGCCGATCTCATATTCTTTAATTGCTCACTCAAGCGTCTGCCCAGGCACCACAGCTTGCTCTTGCCCTAAACTCGCTCGTACCCCCACAGTAAAATACCTTGGGGTAACTCTTGATGACAATCTGAACTTCTCAGCCCACATAGATCTCCTTACGGCAAGGGTTAGGAAATTGATATTCGTCTTTAAGACCCTTCGTCACGTGGCAGAGGCACGGATTGTCAAAAGGGTCTACCTTGCTCTCTGTCAATCACTCCTATCATATTGTGTCTCCGCCTGGGGCGGTGCTCCTAAAACCACAATGCTGAAATTGGAGAGGGCCCAAAGAGCTGTGTTAAAGGTAAGCACATTTCGCACGATACTTTTCCCAACAGAAGATTTATATAAACAATGCAAAGTACTTTCTGTCAGACAACTCTTTATTCTTAATACGGTCCTATTACAACACAAATATACCCCTTACGTGACCATCACTAAAAGACGCAAAGATATTGTTTGTCACCACTATAGATGTAAATACTCATTCACCAAACGATTCCTTTGTTTCCAAGGGCCACAATTATATAATAAGCTCAATAGAAAATTGAGTCTTTACTCTCTATCCACCTCGTCCGTCAAGAAATCTGTGACAAACTTTCTTCTTACAAATAACTACCTGGATACAGAACGCTTGCTATTCTCTGATAATAACCCATCCTAAACCCTTTCTTCGAGAATATAACACACATTCTGCACCGACACAACACAAACCATCACAAACACACACACACTCACAGAAACACACACACACACACAAACACGAATAATCCAAATGTCGAGTAAATCTAATTATTAAATTGTTTTTTCTGAATTCTGCAATTATGACTTCATGTTAACTTGGTTTTAAAACACTTGCTCTGCTTGCAATTATTTTTGTGAAACTAAAGTATGTACGGGCTTGTACCGCTGCCCTTAATACAAGTTATTTTGTAACTTAGTAAGGGTGCCGGTTGCAACACCTACCTATCTTGTTAACTAGCATTATCTCAAGTGCTCATAAAATGTTATTACTTTATTTTGTGTTAACATTGTTATTTGAAATAAATTATTATTATTATTATTATTCTATTTACAACTAGCTAACCCACGCAACTTCGTCTGCGTCACATAAAAGAGAAAAAGCCTACAGTGGAATAAATATTCCCCGTTTTTGCAACAATTTTCATTTACGCTCCACTGCTTTTAGTTGTAGCATGTTATATAGTCTATAACCTTCCTTGATAAATGGACTATCCAACACAAAAAGATTTTTTCAATTTCAATCAATAGTTCCTGACATTAGAACAAACTCTTCAGCTTTATAATATCAAAAAACTTTTTTTGCAAAAAATAAAACCGACTTCAAAAAGAAAAAGTGAAAAATAACTTTAGCTTCTGAAGTCGGTGACGTTTGTATGATTGATTTAATTTTTTTGTCACCGACTTCAGAAGCTAAAGTTATTTTTCACTTTTTCTTTTTGAAGTCGGTTTTATTTTTTGCAAAAAAAGTTTTTATTTTTCACTTTTTAGTGGTTCACATGGAAAGTGCATACCGTTACAATTACAACAAGCCCAAACACGACTAGGATACATTGTCTCATTATGGAGTTCCGTGACTCTTGGCTTCATCATCAGATCTGATGGTAGAATGGTTCTTATCAAACGCAAATGCTTCACTTGTTGTAGAAAATACCAAAATTGCTGTACGTTATCCTATAAAATTTGAAGAGTTCCCTTGATTTCGCCAAGATTCCATCATCAGATCCCGACTTGGCGACTATGGGACCAACTTGGAAGTATACCCTTTCAAACAAAAAAAGAATTTTTCAAATCGGTTTAGGCGTCTTCGAGTAATCAGTGAACATAGATAAAAAAAAAAAAAAAAAAAAAAAAAAATGATACAGTCGAATAGAGAACCTCCTCCTTTTTGGAAGTCGGTTAAATAGTATAGATTAGCTAACCCACGCAACTTCGTCTGCGTCACATATGAGAGAGAGAGGGTTACAGAGAGTGTGACTCAACCTTAAAAGATATAGACATAATTATGCTATCGCGGACTTTTTTTAGTACTTTTTAAAAAGAACAATTCCGTCATATTATATGATCGTTGCGTAATTTAAAACCGTTTACGCAACGCACGCAACGGAACCTCTCATAAGGAATAATATTGTTCCTGTTTTTGCAACATTTTTCATTAATGCTCCGCTAATTGGTTGTAGTTTATTTATCCTAATGCAATGATCTTATGGAAATAAATTTCTTTGTAGTTGTCTTTTTTAATCTATTTTCAGCCTTATAATCTTTCATCTCCGGACTTAAGCAGGCAGAACATGAACCTATACTCGTATTTTCGTGATGTTTTCCAAGAACATTATAAAAATAACTCTGAAATTTCCACTTGTTTGCTTTCGGGAAACACCTACGTGCAACAAAATACACAAGAGAGTTTAATCATGATATCTTTTTAATAGATTCAAAATACGAAAATGTTCATCGTGAGGAAACCGGCATGTCCTAGAACCAAAAAATTCGAAGACATGTAATATCTACCAATCCGCACTGGGCCCGCGTGGTGGATTATGGCCCATTCTCTCTCATAAAGAGGAGGCCTGTGTCCCAGCTGAGGGAACATTATTAGAATGATGATGATGATGAAATGATACCCCTTGGAAAGACTGGTTGCCAGACTTTCGGGCCAATGACTTCCTGTAACGACTGTCAAAGATCTTTAAATGACATGTTACCGTGGATGATGTGATCCACGGTCACATGTCATGTCACAACCCAAAGATCGACCCGAGCGGCTATTATTTTTAAATTAAAATAATATCACGCCGGATTACCCAAAGGTTTAGCGAGAGGCGACCGGGAATAGGGGGCGAGCCGGACATAAATCTAGACTCCGGACTGCTACTGAGCAATTTCTTTTGAAAAATCGCAATAATACTTTGCCTGACCATGGAATCAAGACCAGTACTTTCTCCTCAGAAGTACAACGAGGCAGTTTACCAGAATTTTGTAATCAAAAGTTCGGTATGTAGACTTTGAAAAAGATACGAAATTAATTTTATACAAAAAAACTTTCTCGTTCCTAAGCCTGTTTGCAAAGCCTCTGTTCCCCATCTAGATAATATTGCATTGTAAGAAAACAAACTTGTAACATTTCGGCCGTTTTTTCCTAATAAGTGAACATCAAAGGCCGTAGAATTTAACGAGAGTAAGCCGTTGATAATCCGGGACAGGCCGTTTCAAAGCCCGCGATAAATAAAGACTTCTGTAATTGGACTTGTTAGGATTTTTCTACAGTCTCGTTGGTCTGTTGATTGTAAGAGTTACTGCTGACGAGGTCCTGGGTTTGATTCCTGGTAGAGTTAAAGAGTTGTGGTTTTCCACCAGGAATTGCTAGCTTTGAGCCCTGTTGCCCAATAGGCCCGCCTGCTCCAAAAATTACTACATTAACTGCCAAAATGATGGTTAACTCTAAGCTAACCTCTGCCTAAGCTTTTGAGGATTATTAGTGTGATATTAGTAATTTCAAAAAATGATATTGGGCATTAGTAGAAGGAACAGAGATAACAACTAACTTATTTAACTTTTACATGACAGATCTGCAATTGAGTTGTTAATTTCAACAGGTGGGATTTGAACCTCCAATCTTGCAGACTACTTCTTGGCACGCAACGGTTCCGTAAGTTGAACACGACCAAGTACAACGACATTATGAATCCTGATATTCATTGCAGTTCCCGTAGAAATAGAATATCATAGACCATTTATTATTGAAGTAAAATTATTATGTACAATATATACCTGCAACTAGAACTACATATAATTACAAAAATAAAACTAAACGTAAACTACTCCATCATATATACAACGATGTCATTATGACACTTGGGCGTCAAAGTACTCCTCCGCATCGCAGTCCCGATATATTTAACATTCTATATGTATGGACTCGATGTATGAGAATAAAACAACTTTATTTTACGTTAGATAATGAAACAGTAAGAGAATGACTTCATAAATGGGAAAGTCATTACCTGCTTAGCCTTTTCTTAACTTAATTTGGGTCGACTTCCAGTCTTACTGGATGCAGCTCAATATGAGTATTTGCATGGAGCGATTGCCTGTCTGACCTGCACAACCCTGTTAGTACTGGGTATTACGGTTGTCAGACTTTTGGGCCACTGACTACCTATAATGACCGACAAACTGTCCACCTGATAAATGACGGTTTGGTGTAACTGATACGAAAAATTGCGGAATTACGGATGTGGCTCCAGACACAAAGACGTCCATATAAAAATACTAACGGAACTGTCGGTGATCAGCACACCTTACACTTACTCAGAAGAATCCCATTCACTCGAATTTTGAAGAGATCTATTTATAAGGATTGAGAAACAGAAAAGCCAATCCATTCTACATTTCAATTAACTGCCAAAACTATCAACAATTCCTCACACAACCTTCACATGCGAAACAATTCAACAGACTTAAAATTACCCAAAACAAGTACCTTGTAGTCTTGTACATACTTAATGCCATATAATGTATGCGGCTTATTCAATTCGCTGAAAGTAACTCAAGTCACTTAAGACACGGAAAATTACTGCTAAGTGCCTCTAATGTGCCGAGTGACTTCTTGACTGGGCGGTTTGCGTTCATTTTCAATTTACGCTCATATGTCGGAGGCTAGACGTGTTCTTAAGTATTAAATGGTGAAATAGTATTAGGAAGTAGAGTAATTAAGGCTGTTGTAATTGGTACGGGGCTTCATAGTAGGCTCGGATGCGTTTGTGAAGAATTTAGGCAAAAGGAAATATAAAGAGGGAGAGTTATATCACAATGATCAACAAGGAAATGAAGGCCGAGATATTCTAGAGAGAGAAATGAAAAATTTGCACCGAAAAGGGTTTAATAGCTATGAAATGAGGAACTTCAAGGAATTTTAGAGGACCTCAGACTTAATGGAAATCGACTTAATACTGGGAAATACGATACCACTTGGTAAGACTGGTTGTCAGACTTTTTGGTCTTTTTGGGCTTTTCGACTGTCAAAGATGGACAAAAGACAGCCGGGACCAACAGCTTAACACGCTTTCCGAGGCACGGAGGATACTCGATATGTAAGGGTCACCCATCCACAGACCAACTTAGGTAAGCACGGCTTAACCTAAAGATCGATCCGAGCGGCTGTTATTATTTTGCCACGAGCTCTTCAAATTAATTTTCCGATGTAAACCACAATTTATTCCAGCCCAAGTTAAGCCGAAATGTACGGGTTAAGCACCCGGGGTGAAGACAATAGGAAGAGTAATCAAGTCTGGACCAGTGTTCCCGTGTGGCGACGTTTGAGAATGTTTCGGTTCAATACTGTATGCGTCAGCACTAATTGAAGGCATGTCTTTGACACGGTTGAGGGCGAAGACCACACATATTGGAGAAACTGCTTCTATGCAGTCTATTTTCTTACATTTTGGTGTGAAAAAATAATATTTCGCATAAAAACTCACTGAAATTACCAACCTCCTTGAGCTAGCGTAGCTGTTATTAATACAAAGCCTTCTTCAATTAATCAGAGGTCTTTTGTGCTGTATCGGCTGTGTTATTGTCTGGTATTATTTAATTTGAACTCCGTTTAATGTCATAATTGCTTAATTATATCAATTATTTTAACTGTTTCATAGCTGATAAAACATGATCTTGATGCACATTGGTTATTGTAAACGTTGGTTTGAAAAACATAAATATAACCATTTCCCACTTGGAACACCAATTTTGATAAGTCGATAAAGCAATTATGTAATCTATAATATTTTATCGTGGACGAGCGGAAATTCTTGGCGACTACGGAAAGTTGAAAATATGTTAGAAATCCGAATCCAAACCTCAGATTTGCCAGTATAGCTGTTATTATCCAGCTCTTTGTTGGCAACGAATCCCTCCGCATGCTACTCTAATGCATGTAAATCTACAAATAACAAACCCTACCACAGTTTCTTCAAAAATACTTGAAAAAATCTTCAAGATCAATGCATCAACGTCTTTCCCTGCCTGTTTATTACCGTGCCCTAACAAAGGCGGGGTAGTATTAATCTTCTATTGAGACAACCTGCGGATTGGGCCCTACACCCCGGCGCCCCATAGAGTTTGCATCCAGATTTCCTTGCTGGCCCCCTGTTCTTTATACGTTTGCTTCCCTCGATGTGGCTTACAGATGAGGTGGACTTGCAACTTTATTCCAAATTCAAACACAAAATACATTTTTTTCTAGTAATTTTTTTATTGCCATACATTTGGCCAGGTAGTCAAAATATTTGAAGTTGGCACGTTCCAAAACGTAAATCTTTATGGAGAAAAACGGACAAGAAACTTCATGAATGCTTTTAAAAGAAATTTTATCTTAGACTTTTTAAACGCTATAAAGCTTATGAAAATCGAATCGAATCGGGATCGATGTTCGCAGAAACATGAATTTAATATTTTAATTTTTTTTTTTGCTGGAACTGAGCTCAAATTATTTACATTAGAGAATCTAGACTGACGACAATTAAATGAGCAGTAAGACATTTATATATTTTTTTTATATATATAAAAAGCTTAACAGCGACAAGAAAAAAATTGTAATCTCGAGGAACTGTTACTTACCTTCTTATTAAGTTACAAAATAACGGTCGTGAGTTTTGATAAAACAACAACCAGGAATCTCGCACGTCATGTTTTACAACCTTCTAAGCAGTATAACACAACAATGTAAGGAATCAGCCCTCCGTTGTCCCTCCAAAGTGCATTTTATAAGTGATTTCTTTTATTACAAAGCACGGACAAAAAACGATAGAAAAATCTATATCGACTGAAAAGTGGTGCTTTACGGGCCAAGTTTATGACGTCATGAAAACCGGTTTATTAAATTAATGCGTCTCATGGTCAGGGGCTTAGATTATGATCTAGATGTGGCAAAGGAAAATACAAAAAAAAATATTTAACAGTATGTACGAGTAAGCTGGCTCAAAAATCACAGGGCTTAGAAAAACTAGAAAAAGCGACTTTCCACAGTGATAACGAGGTGCCTGTATAGTAGGCATCTCCTAAGGTGAACAACCAGGGTAGCCTTCGAAATTCTAATTTTCTTTTGTTTTTTTTTTTCAATTTGCTTTATGTGAACAACATATTATGAGTAACAAAATATGATGAACAGAGCAGCTATCCGTACCATCAACGACCTTCAAACTCAGATTGATGTGTTTACATGTTGTTAGTGAATTCGCAAGGGTATTAGGTACTATTTATATTATGCCACAAGTAAAATAATAATAATTTATCTTAATTTTTGTACCACGTTTTTCTTAGTAATTGTGTAATGTTTTTGTGTTTTTAATTTTAATAATGTTGTTAGTTTCATAATATATATTTTTTTGTAATTTGGTTATAAGTATATAGTTTAGGTTAATAATATAAGTTCTTAGCTGTCGCATTAGGGTGAATCCTGTAAAGATAGTTTAAGCTTTAAAAAATAAAGAATAAATTATTTGCGACCGTAACACCGTATGTATTTACAGAATTATTATCATTTAAATCTTTGGCATACCACCCTGTAAGTTTATTCAATCCCATTGAACAACTACATATTTCATGAAAAAGTGGAGACCGAATGTGGTGCTACACCGACTTTGTGGAGCGACGATCTTTTTAGGATAGCTGGAACTACCCGGATACGAGTTACTGAGAATCGGGACAAGTGGCGTGCAAATGGAGAGGCCTCTGATATTTAAAATACTGGTATTCAGCTGAATCCGGTAAGACAGTTGGGAAATGACTAGGCAGATTAAGAATTATCACAGTAGACTGATGATAGTCATCATGATCTGATAAATGATTTACGGTTTGTGAAATATGTATATATCCTTCTCTTTTTCCTCTTAAACTACTCGTATCTAGCTTTTCTTAACCTTGACTCGTACGCCTCGTAGATATTTCTTCTTTGTAGGATATAATACAATATCTCACCTTAATAAAAGCCAAAACAACACTGTTTTTCTCCAGGCAACTTCCCACACGAAAAATAGGAGATATTTTTTCTATTCTTTGCCCGCAATTCTTCGTGAACTGGCTTCGAGTACTTTTATGACCGGCCCCGGCTCCGCTCAATCCTCATATTTACTTAACAGCTTTTTTATACGGAACCATGGCCTGATGCCTCGCGGCTTTCATAATGGGAGACGTAACCTTGAGAAAGGCTTGCGTTGGTGTCATTAGGCCGTTTTCAAAGCGAGAGGGATCATGGAAAATTTTGAGTGGATAATGATGTGTGCTGTTTATGGCGTTTTTATGGTGGCAATGGATAGGATATCTTTTGCAGTTTGGTGTATGGGAATAAAATTGTCACTAATTACTTGGAATTTATAATATTGTTGGGGTGATAGTCTAACCGAAGATAGCTGAATACCTGATGATGACCCCCACTACCTAGTTATTGAGTAACCCTTGTATATATTGGTTGTCAGACAGAACCTCTAATGCCCTACGAGTTTAGATTCCAAAATGAAAAGTCCATTAGTGATTTTTGTTATGTTGTGTTCACTAGCGGCATAAGCAAAATAAATATCTTTTCTTTCTTTTTCTTTTGTTTTGGATGAGATCATGACCAATCAATCGAAGAGTGCTTTATTTTTCCAAATCATGCCAAGAATACTAGTATTATAACCATCACCCGACAAAACATTTTCACATCGTTTGATTTACGACACGAAAAGTTGCAGTCTCATCTTCCGACATATTACCCTCTCTTTTCCTCATACGAGGTTAAAAAGAGACAGTAGATACAGATAATGAGATATTAGAGGGAGTGTTACCACCGCATTATATTCCATTGTTTCCAGAGATTGCGTGTAATTAATTAAATTTACTTGCAACAAACAATTGTGTGAGATTTGAAAGCTCATAATAATGGTTCTTGTTTGAGCAGAGCTTGTTATTTTATAATGGCATGTGTTCGAAATTAATTAGTTGTTCCACTTCTGTGCTGGCATTAGTTACTGTTATAGCATGTATCGTGGTAAAAGATTAGGATATTATGAAAGATAGCGATGAAAGAGCGGGCTTATAAAACTGACAGTTGCTTTCAAAGCTCGTTGCATTTCTACTACTTTTTAATAAGATTCAACATAAGTTCATTGGTAGCTTAAATGATCATCATCATTTCAGCCGAAAGACGTCCACTGCTAGATACAGGCTTCCCCCAAGTGTCGCCACATTGACCGGTCCCGTGCGTCTCGCATCCAGCGGGGACGCGCAACCTTCACCAAATCATCGGTAGCTTATAATGGCAATCTAAAGCAGGCCGCACACCAGGCATACATTTGTGACTCGATAATTGTAGCGCCACATTTGAAACGCGACACATTTAACGCCCCCATATATTTGTACGTAAACACGCACACCGAGGAAACATTTGTAGCGAGCGCACTTTGTGGCGAGACGTTGTTCGCGCTACACGAATTCAAGATCGAACACGTTCGTTTTTTGTGTCGCGTTGGTTTGCAAAAATGAAAGACAACATTGAATTTTACGTTGAGTTATTGCAGAGGTTGAAAAAACCCTATTACAATCATAAGCTCAATGATTACAGTAACAGACGGATTACAGAAATTATTTGGACTAAGATTGGCGAAAAATTCAATGAAAAGAGTAAGTAAGTACCTGTCTTTGTACGTACATTTAAAATCTGTGTAATTATTTTGCCATGACACCAGCCCGTATGGTTTTAAGAAGTAATTACACAAATATTCTCGATTTTTTGTATCATCGCCACATCAAGAAATCATCGTCATCAGACGATGATGTCGAAATTCTCAAAGCGGTGCCACGCTACAGCTGTGCTTCCGATGTGCGCGATATACAATACATTTGTAGTAAGCTGAATTGTAGCGCAATGATTGTGGCGACGTAAATGTTCGATGCGTGTAGCATGTGGCGCTGGTGTGCGGCCTGCTTAATACAATTTTGACTTTTCCGTCTTATAGATATTATTTGCCTTAATGCTAACCCCGCACTTAAATGTCTGGACGACAGGAAATAAATGGTATCGTAAGTAAGTATGTATATTAGGAACAAAAAGTTAAACAAAAGACCGCCCTGGGAAAAAAACCCAATCTCCCATACTCACCAGTCGCGGTTGCCACCAATAAACCAATGAAGTAGTCAATGAACTGTCCCAAAACAATAATTTCTGAAATGACTAATTTTCCGTCCCGTCTCCTAAACATCAGAAGCTGTTTATCAATATCACCAGACATAGCAGTCGTTAGACGTATATTCGTCTATTCGTAAAACTCTCGCTGCATCTGTACCTACAAATGCCAACTACTTCGAAGCTCGTCAATCAATTAGGGAATAGTTTTTGTTCCGCACAAGGTGTGGGGAGGCAGTGAGTAAAATAAATATTGCAGATGCGATAGGGTTTTGATTCCTAGATGTAAACGAAAACAAGGCGATACCAGAGAAAATAGGTGTATTTGATGTGATGTCGTCGTTCTACTGATTTACTTTTCTTGTAATATACTCTTAGCTGTTTTGACTTCAGTTAGCACCACAAAAAGACATACCTACGTTCAAAATCCTTGACTGTTTATTTTAGAAAAATCTAGCTTGCGTGGCAGTTGCAACTCCAATTTTCTTCGTCAACACAATCTGGACAATAATTAAAACGTCTATACCACATAAATAAAGTGCTAGGTGATACGTGCTATTTAGTTTCTTTCTTTTTTTTTGCGTTTACTTTATAAATATAAATTAGTTGTAGTTATAATTTACTGTTTGTTTTATCCTGTGCGGGCTACTATGCTTTATCTTTCTTTCTTTCTATAGGTAGAATAATAAGAAGCATCCCGTCTGCAGCTTTTATTGTTTATTCTAAGTTATTAACAAGTTCTTCGAGTTTATTCGCGCACCCCTCATATTTGCTCTGCCTAATTTCTTTGGGTATAGGAAAAATATTATTGTGTAACTCCGCTTACACTCCAGAAGTAAGCTTTGTGTACATTAGTTATATCTATGTATGTATAATGGTGGCAGTTATTTTTAAAACTTACTAGACGTAAGGCATAGTATTGTATTTGTATATCGAGCTGGTATCGTAAGTGTTGAAGTAAGGCATGTGCAATACTTTTAGTCACTACAAGTACTTACAGATTTCAACAACTTTCAGCTTTTTACAAACAAAACTAGACTGACTGATGGTTGAGTCCGAATCAAAAACTCTTCCAAAATCCAGAGGAGTGTACGACTCAGAGTGGTCAAGTTGCAGTGAGGTGAGTTGACGAAAACCACAGACTTCCCAAGTAGTTTAATGTAAAGTTACAAAAATGATGTTACTACGTGGTACTATCGCTAAGGTAGCTAATGGTCAACTAACGTTTATTAGAATAAAAGTATACAAAATTACGTCACGGCGACGTAGTAAAGTAGGTCGCGGCGTCAGCCATGAAACCGTACAAGGAGGTAAAAAATTAGTCGTACTTAGTTTAATGTTGTCTTCTCGAAATCTAAGACAACAGTGCTTTATTTTAATTTAATTTTCAACCCTTAAAAACAATAAGAAGATTATCCCAAAAATCCAAGACATCCTCACAAATCAACGTCATACACACACGGCGTAACTTATAATTGGGAAGGCAATCAACAAGACAAACGTTGATTAATTAAACATTGTCGCAAATTAAACATCCGACGAAGAATAAACTGGGGTTCTCCCGCACCCCGATGCGGGCTGATAGCGAAGAGCTTGGCATATGACGGTATGACTGAAGCGCTTTGTCAAAGTTACGTCGTGGGGTCACTGATAATACGGTCGTATGTCGGGGGGTAATTAGACGTGGTACGGATAGGCAAGGTTTTTTGACGGCGTTTGCTTTTGTGATAAGGGTAGTGTGGATTATGATAGTGGACGGTTTGAGAGGCAGAAATTTAGATAACATGAACCGAAATTTGTTGAAGATAAATCCAACAATGAGTAGATTACTTTTACAAAGTAACATTTTGCAAATTGGTGAGGCAAAAACTTTCTTTAACTTTTAAACATTTCTCACAAAAAACTAACTTTAGTGTGAATTTACCTACTTTGATGTATTTGATTATAGTAATGACAGAAATCCAGATTAGCCAAAAACATAGGACCAGCAAAATTCGAGCTCAAAAAAAACTAGGTTCTACGACAGAATAGAAAGTGAGAAGATTTAGTTTATGGCAAAAACTATTTGCGTATTATAAATGAATCATAACTTGATTGGGGACTGGCGGTAACAGGCTTTCAATTTCAGCCAGAAGACATGTTCCAATAACTCATGGCCAAACGTATTTAAATCAAATCCCCCACCACATTTCAACACAAGCCATCGTACAAAGACAAAAACCATCACATATTTCAAAAATCTCTTCCCGAACTAAACTAACATTCCCATACTATAGGAGCAGGGGTCGCAAACGCGTCGACACATAATTTTTCAATTTGCCCAGTTAAAACGTTTTGGAGATTGATTAATAAATCTCCCCGCGTTGGGGGTGGATTATCGAGTTAGCTCCCCTCATGGCCCTTCCGAGAAAATGTGCATGATCTCAGATGTTTATCGCGTTTATATGTATAGTTATAACTGTTAAGCTGACGAGACAAATTGGGGAAGCCGCGGGGTGTAGTACGATTGGTAGTTTTATTTAAGATTTGGACTGTTGTACAAATGTGTTTATTTACATTAAACGGGCCTACTATTGACCTCAATCCTGTCCTGAGGATAGAGCTGAGGTCCGGGGCTACGAAACTGTTTGAAAGAAATACCGCGGCCCTGAAACATAAAGGGCTAAGAAGGAAAATGGATGGGTTTTAGTCAATAAAAGTCTGAGACTCCCCTCTGGCTCCGCCTAGAGCGGGAGGAGTAATTTGATGATTTCAAATCTGACAAAAAAAGGATAGAGATTAGGTCGACAATGGAACGAGCTAACCCAACAAAAGCCTATTACTGTGCTTTGGATACGATGTCAGTTAGATACGACTTGCTTTGTTCTAGCATATGGAAGGACTATATCACTTAGTAAGGTACTAGGTTCTACATGGCGGGCAACTAAGCAACTGTAGCAATAAGTAAACTACATCCATAAGTTATCTGCTTACTGCATTGTAAACTGGATTTTCACATTCTAAGCTTTTTGCAGTTTCACCTTGAGCACAGGCAAGGATAGCGGTTTGGTTAAAAAAACCGTGGAACAAACATTTCAAGGACGTAGAGAATAGTGAAGAAGTAGGACACCCATCTTCATCTGACCTAACGACCCTGTTCTATCCTACTGCAGGTCAAGGGCCTGTAAGGACTAGATTTCATCTTCATACATCAACGACAGGAACAGATTTGAAAGCCAGAATCAACAGTGGCGACCACCAGAAAAGCGGCGAGACAATGAAGCTCGACGAAGTCCCAGAGATTGAATTTAACTGTCTTGGATCCAAGTGTGCGTATGCATGCTTATTTATTTATCTCCACATCTTTAATCATTCCATCTCCTCCAGTATCAAACAGACCAGATTCCCATTAAAGGTAGCAAGTACCCAGCACCCATTCAAACCTGACAGTTAACAGCACAGTATCAATAGAACAACATGCACTAATGACAACAAACGACTCGAACCGTCGGGGTCTCGAATTACGTTACCGACTCGTTACGTGCCAAATAAATTCTGGCTCTTTGAACACCCTACTACGGAATCACGAAGGATTGCACTTAGTATTTTGCGGGATTTATTTGCATGAAATTAAAATTAAATAATAGGGGTTGATCCTTTTAAACAGTAACAGGAATTCTCATACATGACATGTTGCGACGTTAAAACACAGAACTAAAATAAGTGTTAATAAAAGTTCGACATAATAATCCCTGGTCCACACACAGCGCCCGCGCGCGCCACCATGATTTGCACACATAAAGTGGTCATACCATAAAAGTAAAAAAAAACTGTTCTTTGAAATTACGTATATTATGTCAAAAGTCATGACGTGTTCTGCTTCCTGTGGTTTAATGGCATACAGGCAACGAACCACCAACAAGTCACTAGGCAATGTGTTGCGTTACACAGGTTACATAAATAAGTATGATATAAATGAAAGTTATAGTACGTGCTTAGGTAAGACTGTAACTTGACATCCAAATACAATCAAGCGAAACTTTCTGGTATGAAAGATTGTAGATATTTTAATAAGTATGATAGAATAAATTGACCGTATCGCCATATGGTATAACGGATTGCTGAACCCAAAAACTGGTACATATTATGATAAACGACTGTTGAGAATGATACATTTGCGGTCCACCCGCTTTCTTATTTCCCTTAGTCAACTTTTTAGCACACCCGTGGCGTAAGGGGCGTTCTTTATCAGAAACTAGAATTTACTCGGGACTTCGTCCGCAAAAAATTGTGATAGCTTGGGTAATAAGTACATATGATATAAAAATATAATTTATAGCCTATAACCATCCACGAATAATAAAGTTTTATGCCAGTGAAAAAAATCTTTAGAATTTACTCATTAGTTCCAGAGATTACCCCTACATACAAACTTACAAGCACATTTTACATCGTTATAATATTGGTTTATACTACGCTATACTTTTCGGCATGAATCTATATCTATATAATAAAACTGTAGAAAAGACGTTTTTGTACATTAAAAAAAAAAATATATAACCAGGGTGTTAAAGGACAACCAATAGAACCCATTTCCAGCATTTTTCGAATTTTTGTCTGTTTGTCTGTTTGTATGTTTATTTGTACCAGCATCACGTAAAATGTACGTAATCAATGTAGATAATTTTTATACACAACGATTTAGCGTAACTTGAAGTAACATTTAGTTTTTGTTTCATCGCAATCGGTTCAGTCTATCAAAAGATATTTGAATTTAAAGTGTTCCAGAAGTAAAATTAGTATTATGTGAATTTGGTCTACCAACTTCACGTTTATACACAACAGTATTTGCGTTAATAATTACTAATTAAAGTAACATTAAGTTTTTGGTTTCATCGTAATCAGTTCACACCTCAAAAAAATGTAAATATTTAATTATGAAATAATAGTGTTTCCGAATTAAATATTAAAACAGCGCCATCTATGGACTATATCTGGAGATCAACTGCGTGCAGTATTGAATATAGCTCTTCCATAGATGGCGTTGTGCTGTGACGTCATTTTATAAATCGCAACAGGCTCACCTATCCAAACCAAATATTTAGGCTTTGTTCAGACTATTTAGTAGATTGTTTATGTGAAGTTTGCACAAAATCGGTCGAGCGGTTCTTCACGCAGACGAAGTTGCGCGGGTCAGCTAGTCAATAATAAGAAAACTGCAAACTGCAATACACTGAATGCTATATACATATTTATATGTAAGCAAGATAAATGTTGACTCATTGTTAAACACATCGCATTAGACCAACCAAGTAGTAATAAGTATTTACACAACCTCTATCAAAAAGGAAATCAACATCATAATCCCACAACCACCTCACCAAACAACATCTATCGACAAAAACTCAACAACTGTTTGACAATACGTAACATTAGCCCCCCACTATGTTTTCATTCAACACTACCACCTGGGTCGAATTTACACAAAAACTTAGTAGGGGACAGGCGAACGGGGGACAAGCTCGCCCGTGTAGGTTTAGGTGCAAGTATGCTTGTGGACACTGCACTTGTGCCGAACGCCCCCGGACAATATCGGACACCGGACAAGGACATTTGTTCCATCATATCGATATCAGATAACAATGGAGACAGATGGTCGTTAAGATTATTACGATTTTTGTTTGGTTTACGGTTTATGGCTGATATGTGGTGGAAATTAAATGTTTGTTTACTTTTGTCCTGTATAAAAGCCGACATGTGTTTTATCTTGCCGAATATGGCTGGATTAGTTGTTTGATACGTAGCGGTGCATTCCATTGAAGAATATGGTACCCCCTATTCTTCCTATTGATTTTAGACACATGAGAAACAAATTGCAAAAAAAAACTTTAAAAAAACCCAAGCTCCAAGCAAACTTAATAAAATGAATATTTAGATTCTTCTACCAAAATAAAAAATAACTTAAATCTGTCCATAGTTGACGAAAATATCGATGAACAAACATGAAAAAAGAAATTCTCGCTTTTGAAGTCGGTTAGAAATATAGATGATTTAAATGTACCCGCGAAAAACATATACCTACCAAGGATTTTGAGTAAGATATCTTGTCGGTATAGCCCAACTCCTCCCGTTTGCTGTTACAACTAATAAGTGACACCTCCTCGTTACGATTTAGTTACCGCAATAACTTTTTACACCTAGCCAATTAAAATGACTAAAATCGACTATTTGACTTTTCAATAGCCGGACAACTCATCTAATTTAATATAAAGCTGAAGAGTTTGTTTGATTGAACGCGCTAATCTCAGGAACTGCTGATTTGAATTGAAGAATTATTTTTGTGTTATCATTTATCGAGAATGGTTATGGGCTATTATAATCGATTGAAAAATCAGCCCTTATCATCCAAAAAAACGCCTATGTACAGATATTTACCCTCATTAAGAGAAACACCTGAGGTGTCGATCATCACCAAGCAGGGGAGATTACCCCGGATGACCATCCCCTGGTCCCTGGTGGATCAATGGAATATTAATTGCTTTTAAAGAGGCCCAGGATTATGCGAATAATTGGAGCCGGTGACGGCCGCGCGTGATCGTTTATTCATTGCTTTTAGCGCAATAACTTAATGTAATTGAACTGCAAATGTGTGTTTTAGTTATTCTATTACGGGGTTACGTGATTTGATGTCCTGGGGTGTACGAAAGTTAATAGTTTATGCCTGTTTCTGTAACTGCTTGTTGTTTGGCGATATTGATATGATTGGTTTTGAAAGGTGTTGCTTCCGAGCACTAAGCTTTTGCGTAAAAAAACCTAGTGTTGATAGAGATCTGAACAACTCTAGAATAATTATGTACCAGCTCAATGCAGTAGTACATTTTGGTAATACGCCGTGGTTGGCGCAATGGCTGAGCTATTGGCTGCTGTGTGCTGCGTGTCGTGGGTTCGATTCCCAAAGGGAACCAAATATTTGTATGACCTACGGGTCATTGTTCCGGGTCTGGCCGTTTGTGTTTATGAATTTAAATGTTTGTAAATGCTCTCAGGCGATATTGTTAGTGCGGGGCATATTATAAAAAAAATAAACATATATTGCACTTAACAAATTAATGAAATCAATTTACGCACGTGGGTAAAATACGCTTAGTTATTGCTGTGTGTGATCAGCGTAAACCCTTAAAAATGGTATCTATTAAGCCAACTCCCCTGTAATGTAGCATGACCTAAATACACGCATAAACATTTTAATGTGACAAATTCCCAAAAATTCCATCGGACATTCATAAATGTTCGGTGATTAGGCGTAAGTGTACAAAAAATCACCCCCAAAACAGAGAATAGGGTTCCGCAAATGACGTTGGGTTTCAATTAATTAATCAATTAAATTGACCGTGTCGACAACGCGTCACGCTGTCACGCGGTTTCAGTTTTTTTGTGAATAAAAAAAACTGACGAAATATTTTCATTGGCGAGGTAAATGAAAGGTCAACAGTGCGTAAACTGCTTTTCCAAGTGCAGTGAAATTGTTCGTTTACTTTGTTTTCGTGTTACCTACTTATTTTTATTCGGAATACGATCACTCTGAATACGATTCGTCAGTTTTAAAATGCGTTTAAAGAGAAATGGCAGCAGAGAGAAGCGTTATTCGTTGAAAGAAAGAAAAATAGTTTATTTTCAACCAATAAAACGCGCATTGCCAAAATTTTGTTTACAACGCGTTAATTTTAAAACAAAAATAGTAAAATACCCGTTTCCATTTCAAATATTGTCTGGGCACTTGATTGCTTGTCAATGTTGTTAGTGTCAGAGGGAGATTGTTGCCAAATCAGCTGAAATTCATCACTCCAAGAAATGTATTTACGCAGATTCACATTATGAGCACTGACAAAGATAATTTCATAATTGACCGCGTCGATGCGACGTCGAATGATGCACCTGACGTCACATGTTCACGCCATCATTGACGTGTAAAGGTGACGTTTCGAACGAACTGTTATGACAATAATTCACTTGTATTTTTGTACAATATTTTTTTTTGCTGAGCTAAAGTTTTTTTTTGGTGCACAGTTATTATAATGGATAGTTGTTTTTTTTTTGTTATTCATACTATGTCCTAATATCAAATCAGAAATGAAGACATCCGCAAGATAACCAAGGTCACCGACGTAGCCCGAATAATTGCCAAACTTAAGTGGCAGTGGGCAGGGCACATTGCTCGCAGAACGAATGACCTCCCACTAGGTGGACCGATGAACTGGTGAAGGTTGCGGGAATCGGTTGGATGCGACTCGCACGGGACCGGTCAATGTGGCGACACTTGGGGGAGGCCTATGTCCAGCAGTGGACGTCTTTCGGCTGGAATGATGATGATGATGAATATGTCCTACAAATTACTGGTAAGTCTTCTCTTCTTTGTGGCGCTGGCACGCACACAGTATTGCACTGCACCACTTCCACAGCGTCTTCAACAGGTATAGCAGGCAGCTTAGAGGCAGGGTAATATGCAGGAAAAGTTATAAAACTACAGTCTCAATGATACTTATAAAATTAGTTCATCATCATCATCAGCCACCACCCACTGCTCCCACTGCTGGGACACGGCCTCCTCTCAATGAGAGGGAATGGGCTATAATCTACCACGCGGGCCCAGTGCGGATTGGTAGATGTCACATGTCTTCGAATTTTTGGTTCTAGGACATGCCGGTTTCCTCACGATGTTTTCCTTCACCGTTTTGAGAGCAGTGGTGATGAAATAAATTACACAAAGTAATGCGCCTGTCTGGGTTCGAACCCACGACTTACTGTTCGTAAGTCGGGGCCGCCACCACTGGGCCACCGCGGCTGTAATTAGTTAGACTTCTTTATTTGCAAACTACAAATAGAACTTAAATAATAAATATATGTACAAGTATCAAAACGGGAAAAGAATCACAGGGCCTAAAAATACTCGTCCACTACGCTGTCAACAGGGAAAGACCCAGAAGGCTATACACATTTTTTGGCCTAAAAAAGCCAGCCTGCATCTCACATGAAGAGTCAGCCAACCGCTTAGCAATGTCCCGAAGTACTAGGTGAATAGACACACTTAGAATTCAAATCATGATCCAAAATTGATTCTTCATAATTCCATGAAAAGTTGACCGATCGAAGCCGAAAGCGCACAAGTCCCCAACACAAAGCTTAATCTAATCTTTAACACAAACGTTACCAATTACAGCCCCTCTTTACAAGGACTTTATTTGACACAATATTCACACATTATAAACTCGCGCACTCAACTTTACAACACTAGTCGTATACAGGGTATATTTTTCCCCTGGCCATGCTATAATCGCTTGCACCTGTCACGAAGCGAGTTCCACTCGTTACATCACTGTCCAACTGTTCACGTATGGATATAATAATAAATATGGCGCATTTTTTAGGGTTCCGTAGCCAAATGGCAAAAAACGGAACCCTTATAGTTTCGCCATGTCTGTCTGTCTGTCTGTCCGCGGATAATCTCAGTGACCGTTAGCACCAGAAAGCTGAAATTTGGTACCAATATGTATATCAATCATGCCGACAAAGTGCAAAAATAAAAATTTAAAAAAACATTTTTATTAGGGTACCTCCCCCAGACGTAAAGTGGGGAGCGATTTTTTTTTTAATTT
Organism: Xestia ashworthii; assembly: GCA_950022955.1. Lineage (NCBI taxonomy): Eukaryota > Metazoa > Arthropoda > Insecta > Lepidoptera > Noctuidae > Xestia > Xestia ashworthii. The sequence goes on along the minus strand of OX465558.1, from coordinate 20,786,084 downwards.
TGACCCTGACGTGTGATATATTGTTGGATAGGTATTTAAAAATGAATAGGGGTTTTCTAAAATCATTTTTTGATAATATTAATATTTTAGGAAATAATCGCTCCGAAAGTCAAAAACAATGTGTCCCCCCCCCCTCTAACTTTTGAACCATAAGTTTAAAAAATATGAAAAAAATCACAGAAGTAGACCTTTATATGAACTTTCTAGGAAAATTATTTTCAACTTGATGAGTTGAATAGTTTTTGAGTTATATAGCACTTTTTCAAAAAAACGCAAATGATAACTTTGTTTTTCATACAAATACTATGAAAAACAAAGTTATTTTTGCTGACGAAAAATGTTGGTATTTTTAATGGTCTGGGAAGCTACGGAACCCTACAGTGAGCGTGGCCCGACACGCTCTTGGCCGGTTTTTTTTTATTTAGTAAGTTCGTCCCTTGCTGTATGCAAAGTGAATTTACGCGTACTATGTTTTCTTTGTTAAGCTATTGTTTGTATTACCGTATTAAGGTCCATGTTCACCGAGAAGATAACAGTCTGATTATCTAAAACAGCTGTTTAAAACACATTTTTGTATGGGAACATGTCACAGTGACAGCTGTTTTTCGATAATCAGACTGTTATTTTCTCGGTGAACATGGACCTAAATGAAAAGTCGAAGCAAAACAATTACGGATGAGTAATATTTGCTTATGAATAAAACATTAAAATGTCAGTTCTTATGATATTTAAAAAGAAACTTCTGTTCTCCAAGGGTCTTTTTTCTTTTTTTACGGATGGGAAATCATCAAATAACTTCTCCAATAACTCTGGGCTGAGTGGGAGAGAGTGTCAGATTTTTACTGACTAAAACCTATACATGTTCCTTCCTCGCCCTTTATGTTCCGGGGCCGCAGTATCTCTTTCGACCAGTCCCGCAGGCTCGCGAACACTCCCGCAGCCCCGAAGGTAAGAACCTCAGTTGCATTTTACTCATTCATTTCTGTTGGATACATCAAAGTTTGGCAAGAACAGTTCATAATGTACGCGAATTGTTCTACTAAGGTCCATGTTCACCAAAAACATGACGGTCTGATTATCTAAAAACAGGTGTTTTTAAACACATTTTTGTATGGGAATGTGTCACAGTGACAGCTGTTTTTAGATAATCAGACCGTTATCTTTTCGGTGAACATGGACCTAACTTAAACTTGGCAATCACTATGAACATACATAACATCACGCCTGTAATCCCCGAAGGGGTAGGTAGAGGTGTTATAGTAGGTAGGTACACCCATAGTTTGCCAGTTATGCTTAAGTCCCATGTTATAGGGAGCGAGCCAGTTGCCTTTAACCTGGCACAAATCTAGACTCCTTGGCTCCTACTCTCCTACTGAAAAAATCCTTATGGAAAAACCTAGTAACACCATCCCTGACCCGAGAATTTAACCCAGGACCTCCTGGTCAGCAGTCACGCTTGCGACAACTCGACCAACGAGGCAGTCAACTAATATAAATCCTAGATGTATATGAATGTGCAAAGACCTATCTTATTAACGTCTTATAAGATTATCATCTCATCAATTATCAGGATTTAAAAAAAAAAAACAAAATTGGAATATGTTCTTATGTTGATCGCGTGGTTAGTGACTAACATGGTGTCACAATTTTTATGCCGCCCATTGGCTTCAGACTTGGACTAACATGACATCGAGATCTCTCAGGTATGCTGATTTCATTTTGTTTTCCGTCACCGAAGCAAGTGAATGAATGAAAAAAACCAAAGCGCGATCAAAAATGCATCGTAAACCAACCTCCCGTTAATTGGTATCCAAAATAGCGTTTGAGACACGTTTTCAATTTGGTCATAATCCCCTCCTGCACCCCTCAGGACCGGGTGACTGAAGTGACGCGTTACCATCGGTAAGCTGCCTTTGAGGGAAGGCTTTTGAGAGCATCATTCGAGTTTACATGTGTACCTACTATTACCGTTACGAACATTTTTAGCGTTTAATAATGATCAAAAGAATCATTTGGAAGGTAATAAGTACTTAGTACCGTGAATTTCAACGTTTCAGCGTTTAGTTTTTACTCTTTTCAGGATAAGCTAGACAAACGTCTCGCCTGATAGTAAACAGGAACATGATACTAGATAAAACGCATTTGCGTAGAGCATACTTATTTGCTCTAGTCTTGAAAACTAGAAACGAAAGTGGGGGCATATAAGAAATAATGCCCATTTATAAAATTCAGACTGATAGTGGCAATTTACAAATAATCCTATCCTAATAGTACTAATTTGCGAATGTTTGTAAGGATGTATAAATGTCTGGATGTTTCCTACTTGACATTTGGCACACAGAATATGGTCTCTAACTTATATGATAAATAATATTTATTTCGCAAATTGGTTTTCAAAAACACTTTTACACGTCCTTATTTTTAAACTAGATTGGGCCGGTGTTTCGTACCTGACTACTCTGACAATCAAACTCAAAGGTCATAGTCTCTTTAATAGTCCAGACATAATCTTGTTCAACTCGCGCGCACAACATGCGAACTATGCAGACTAGTGTCTAAGATGGTCTTTTGAAGAAAGAACTACACAGTTTTGAGTATCTCGATGGTTTTGAATATTAACGATAATTACTGAACTACCGAAACCGTGGTCCAGCCATATAAGCCAGTTGTAAAATAAAATGAAGGATCATCGTTCTCAGAACTCGGAAGTTTTGTTTCTAACTCCATATCAACTAACCCTAACCCCAGGTTAGTAACATATCCACGAATCATCATTGACTTAAGTACCCGCAGCATTAAAACCGAATAGAAACTTATTTCACAGAAGAGCTATTTAAAGATAAAAATGCTTCAGGCTTTTAAAAATTAGTTAGCGGTAGACATCCCCTAAGTTTCATCTTATGAAATGAACGCATCACTTACAACCCTTGATTATGTAAATAGAGTAATAGAGCATTGAATAGGGTGTTTATCCACTGCAAATGTAAGTGAACTTACATAATTATGTTTCATAATCGTCTAACAGAAATAAAAAGTCAAGAAGAGTACGGGGTGATATGATATTAAAAATCTTGGTGGCAAAATAAAGGATATTTGGTAGCAATTTTATAAATAAAAATTGAATTGGAAAGAGATGGGTAAACTCTTGTTCTTGTTTCGGTTTATCTTGAGAAAAAATATATATATTATGGTTTTAAAAACCTTCATATTGCATTAAAAAAAATCGTTTCGTAGAAATCATTTTTGCGTAGAGTTAGTTTGATGTACAGAATGCTTGGTTCGTGGCTTTGTGAAAAGGTCCGGTTACACCATTTATATATCTAGTTTTCTATTACCACGCCAAAAGTCTTACAACATTTGTGTTTATCCTTCTCTTTATTGCATGAACTACCCAATAATGTATAGATACTCTTATATGCCACACGGGAGTTACAACATTTACCTATACCACGAAGTCGGTCCCCAAGGCCCAAGACTATCGTAAGGTCGACGACTTCAGAATCTAATGCTAGACGATGTGCAGTGTTTTCACCAATATGTTATTACGAGAACATAACATCCATGCATATAAAAAAAATTTAATCATTCACTCAATTTTCCTGAAATGAAAATTGCGATTATTAACTATAAAACATATGGAAACGGGTATTTATCGCGAACTTTACCTTTCATTTAAGCCTGACGTTTCGACCGGATTGCACCAGCCGTGGTCGCGGGGAGACTCAAGTATTGGAGGTACCGCGACAGCAAAGTGAAGGCGTTTATTCAACTACCCTCACTTGATCTTCATGAAATGTTAATTAGGGCGGTTAACCCAAAAATCTTTGCTACTGAGAAGCACTTTTATAAGAGAATGGTTCGGGAAGCGATGGAGATCAAAAAGTACCCTAATTTCAATCCCGAAGACTAGACGGCTTCAGACTCTCTTCCGCTTGGAATCCAGTTATCATTAAGTGTATCAAGTGAAATCGCCTCAATATACGGACACTGTTAGTGTAGTGTGCCGTCCTAGTGTGTACCGGCCCTAATTTACATATATAAAGATCAAGTGAGGGTAGTTGAATAAACGCCTTCGCTTTGCTGTCGCGGTACCACCAATACTTCAGTCTTCCCACGACCACGGCTGGTGCAATCCGGTCGAAACGTCGGGCTAAAATTAAAGGTAAAGTTCGCGATAAATACCCGTTTATATGTTTTATAATGTGTTCTGATCGTGAAAGTTTAAAAAAGACAACTACTAGGTATAATATTATATTATTGGCTATCCTATATTTGTCTCACTGTATGTGGTGGAAATAATTCCTACAAATTCAAAATCTGACAAAATTACTTTTCACCACGCGGGTGCTGAATCTGATAGTATTTTTCAAAATTTCTGCGGAGAGCGAAGGGAGGTTCACAAAGTAGGAGGCCAGGAGAAATAGTTCAGTATTCATGTAAATCGGCTGTACATACCAACGTGACGCCTTCAGCGGGACTCCCACAATCTGGTGTGACCTCGGGATGACGGGTCACAATTTTCCGTGGTCCAGGTATCGCCAAAATCACACAAACACAGAACGTTCGTACTGTCTCCTACCCTTATAAAGGGTGCGCGCGCGCAATAATTAGACTTTATTTGCGGATAATTGCAAAGGTGAAGGACATGCGTCTATCGTCCTTCATGTGTGGCGTAGAACTGAAGCAGCGGCCCATTCAAGGGCAAGCAGAGGTCGCGCGCGCAGCGTCGCTGTTGCGGTCGCCAGCGCGTCTTGCGTACATTGATATACACACACCAATTTACACAAAAAAAAGAACCATCCCCCCGGCCTTCAGGAGTTTGAAGAAGTCCTGAACCAAAGAGTCAGGGAGAGCTATAGCGTGATAGCGTGGTGAAAGCGGGGAAAAGTGGAAGTACATCCAGTTGGCTTAAATGGATGACATTTATAAGAAAACGCGAAATATAATGATTAAACTAAGATTTATATAACTAAGGGAAGCCTAGATGGCTTATCTAATAACTATTTATTAAACTACATATTATTGAGAGGGTAAAACGCATAGTTTTACTACAGGTCGAACATAGGTGCCATTTCGTGTGCGTACAGTAGCGACTCTTACTACTCCATCTGAGGAAGGTTTGATGTCATCGATAACACCTATGGGCCATTGTAAAGGCGGCGAGTTTTCCGTTTTTATAAGAACTACCGTACCTTTGGTAACCGGATTAGATTTAGTATTCCACTTAACACGAGATTGTAAAGTGTTTAGATACTCACGCCTCCACCTATTCCAATATCTCTGAACTATGGCATCGAGTAAGCGTTTGTTGCGGATCAAATCCACTGAATCTAAGCGCGGGTCGGAATGAAATGAGTCCAGCGGACCAAAGGTCAAAAAATGCGCGGGTGTTAGAGCTTCGGGCTCTGCGGGGTCTGAACTAAGCACGGTTAGCGGTCTAGAATTGATCATGGCCTCAACCTGTGTGAGGACAGTAAGCAGCTCCTCGTAGGTGAGGAGAACGTCGCCTATAGTGCGGCGGAGATGATTTTTTACGACGCGGATTTGACTTTCCCAGCAACCACCGAAGTGGCTAGCGGTAGGCGGATTCAGATTCCAGGTTATACCTTGATATAGTGTTTCCTGTTCAAAGGAATCACGGAAGGCTCTAGATTTAAGAAATCCGTTTAACTCATCGAGCTGAGCTTTCGCTCCAATAAAATTAGTTCCATTATCGGAAAATAAGGAAACAATTTTGCCACGACGAGATATGAAGCGTCGTAAGGCGCGAATATAGGACATCGAATCCAATCCAACTGCAACCTCGATATGGCAAGCTCGAGTAACAAGGCAGGTAAAAAGGCATATGTACGCCTTTTCCTTACGAGCACCACGATACCTACTTATTAGACAATTGATTGGACCCGCATAATCCACTCCGCAATAAAAAAAGGGCTTAGCTTCATTGACGCGGGGTGCGGGAAGAGCTGCCATAAAAGGTGCTTCTGTGCGGGGATTAGTCTTGAAGCAGCGGTTACACAAGCGGAAGCGTTGTTTCACCGTGCTGCGTCCAGAGATAATCCAAAACTTTTGTCGTAACAACGAAAGTAATAGTTGTGGACCGGCGTGTAGGTATTTTCGGTGGTAGTAATCAATTATCAAATTAACAATATGATCCCTTTTGGGAAGCAAAATTGGATGCTTGCTATCAAACTCCAGCGAAGATTTTTCTAACCGGCCACCAACGCGAAGGATGTCGTTTTCCAGGAAAGGAGAAAGCGGGAGAAGCGACTTAGACACCTTGTGGCTTTTAGAAAGCGCGTTGATGTCGCTTGCGAAATATTGTTGTTGAAGTGCCTTTATAACGGCAGTCTCTGCAAAGTCCAGATGTGAAAGCATCATCCTATTGGAACGTGGGAGCTTTCCCAAAAAGCGGTAGATGTATACTACAATGCGAAGAAACTTAGACCAAGAAGATACGCGTTTAGATATTGCGCAGAGAAAAGGTTCCGGCACATCAGTGGTGATAAAAACATTTGATTGTTTTTTGAGCTCTAAAAGCTTTTCGTCCTGCGCGGGGTCAAAGGTGAATCGGCTAATTGGCCAAGTGTGCACTGGATCGCAAGCCCACGTGGGGCCGTGGAGCCATAGTGGATGGTCTAACAATTGAGCGGGGGTAAGCCCACGACTTATGCAGTCGCTGGGGTTCTGCGCGCTTTCACAATGATAAAAATGTTTAGAACTAAGATTGTCCTGTATTTGAGCGATGCGGTTCGCAACGAAAGTATCGAAGCGATGCGGAGATGAATGAACCCAGTGGAGGGCCACCGTCGAATCAGTAAAAGCGAATATTTCGTCTATGTGACAGCGGGAAGAAACGATATCGATTACAAATCGAAACAGTTTCGATAACAATAAAAGAGCGGAAAGCTCCAGGCGAGCTAAAGTTATATTACGCAGGGGAGCTACCTTGCTTTTGGCGCCAATCAAGTTGACCTCGTTTGGTCCAGAAGCAGGCTGTACACAGAGGTACACGGCAGCGCCCATCGCCTTTTCTGATGCGTCCGCGAACCCAATCAGAATAACGCGGGATGCGGGCACAACGCCAAGGAAGCGCGGTATTTTAAAGCTTTGTAAAACGGGAAGCTCAGTGAGGAAACGATTCCACGCCATGCAGATGTCACGTGGTGGTGTATCATCCCAATCGATTTGCGGTGTCGCGGCCCAAAGAGCTTTTATCAAAAGTTTTGCGTGTAAAATTACGGGGGCACAAAAACCATTAATATCCCATAATCTAGCGATCGTGGAAAGCATAAGTCGTTTAGTACATTTAGACTGTGGATTAAATTTAATAGCGATCGAAAACTCATCTTCAGTTGGAGACCAAATTAGGCCCAACAACTTGAGGTGGTCCTCTTTGTCAAATTCAATATTTGAAGACAAGCGGTTGTTTATTGGAATCGATTTCAACACCTCCGACGAGTTACTCACGAATTTGACTAAGTCGAAGTTGCCACGTTTGAATAGCTCAATCAAGTCTAGGGCGAGCTGAGTCCCATCTTCGGCGGAGGCCACCGACACCCCCAAATCGTCCATATACAAATTATTAATAGCGATTTCCGAAGCGAGTGGTAAATCAGTTTCATCTTGAGCTAACTGTCTTACTGTTCTCATAGCAAGGTATGGCGAGCAACGCAAACCAAAGCAAACGCGGTTAAAATGATACAATTGCGCGTTTGCGTCTTCGTCAAATTTATAAAAAATGTTTAAAAAACGGCGGTCTTCTTCGCGAATTCCGATGGCTAAAAACATTTGTTTAATGTCGGCGGTCAGTGCAACAGGAAATAGTCGAAACTTTAAAATAATCGCGGTTAGATTTGCTTGTAGATTCGCGCCAGAATGTAAACAATCATTTAGTGAAATATTAGAATCGACGCACTTCTGAGAGGCGTTCAAAACAATTCGAACCGGTTTGTCCGGTCGCGTAACTGCATGGTGCGGTATGACGTAATAGTCCTTATCAGTTGTCGAAGCGGGAGCGAGCGAAATGATGTTACGTTCGAGATAGTCTCTCATCACGTTATCATATTCCGTTTTTAAAGCGGTATTTGTCTGAAACCGACGTTCTAGACTAGTATAGCGGCGAGTGGCGATAGTTAAAGAATCGCCTAGCAACGAAGTTGGTTGCGAAAAGGGTAAAGCGGTGACGTAACGTCCGGATTCATTGTCGCGGTGTGTGTTCGACACATAAAAATCCTCACATTCTTGTTCGGCTTTAGAAATGTGAGTTTTACTAGGTACTGACTCAAGTTGCAAAAAGTTTGCGACTAAAGTTTCGATCGATTCCTCACTGGATGAAAAAAATGTTTGGCCAATCGATGGGCTATTATTGTGACAAGGTAATGAGGCGATCGAACCGAAAACTAAATAGCCGAAGGCGGATTCCAGTACATCTGGCTTTCCAGGCGGTCCTAATAATTTTCCAGGTCGCAAGATCTCCATGAAAGTATCGGCGCCTAACAAAAGGTCTATGTCGGCAGGAGTCTGGAAGTTAGGATCGGCCAGCTGTAGATTGCCTAAGTAGGTCAAAGACGAAATGTCAAACTGACAGCTCGGTAAATTACTAGAAATCGTTTTAAGGACAAGCGGTTGAATCGGCAAGCTAAATGTATCATCATATTTTGAATGCAAAGTAATGTTAGCGATGCCGGAAATAGTCTGAGTGCAGTTGCCTAATCCGTTCACTGACCTGTCAGAACAATCATTAAATATGCGAATACCTAATCGTTTACAAGCGCGGCGGGTTATAAAATGGTTTTGAGAACCATTATCGATCAATATTCTAACCTGAGCAATCGATCCGTCCCTGCACTTGACGTCAGCGAGGGCGGTGCCTAACAAAACGTTATTTGTTTTTCTCGCGTTTTTATTGCTGGCGCTCATGCTGCAAAGGGCTACTGCGTTGTCTACTTGGTTATTAGATACCGAGTTCGAAGACGCGTTATGTATCGGATCCGTAGATCCTGCACTACTCGATGCGTTATCGCCTGAGGTCAATGACCCATTCGAGTCCGGGAAGTGCAATAAAGAATGGTGGAATTTCGAACCACACTGTTTACATGTCGACTTCGACCCACAAGAACGTGTATTATGTTGTAAACTCAAGCAATTAACGCACGCGCGAAGTTTTTTAATGTAATTAAAACGTTCGCGAGGCGGGAGCGATTTGAATTTCGGACATGAATAAAGTCGATCATGGTCCGAGTTTTCACACAATTGACAAGTAGCTTTGTTATTGTTTACCATAAAAGAGCGCGCGGTGCCTTTACTCGAGGAGCTACTTGACGCGTTTTTATTACCTTTCGCAGACGAGGTATTTGCGTTGGTGTTGTTATCACCTGTCCGATTTAAAACTTTTATACGGTCACGGACAAAAGAAATTAAGCTATCGAGTGTAGGTATATCTTTGCCTCGATTCTCCATCTCAAACAGCTGCGTGGTTTCTTTGTCTAAGCGCTGAGACAAAGCGTGTAATATTATGAAGTCACACAAGTTAGGTAATTTTAAATTATTCAATGCGAGATATGAGTTCGAAAATTGATCGATTAAAGTCTCTAAATTATTAGCGGTAGCGGAAAGAACAGGTTTTACTAAAAACATCTGATCTAGATAAGTGATAGCTAAGTTTCTTTTATCTTGATACCTATCTATGAGTGCGGAATAGATCGTATGGTAGTTTTCCGCAGATGGAATGAATCCAGCGTAAACAGATTTCGCTTTGCCAGTAAGTTTACTGGCCAAATAAAACATGCGTTCTGTGTCATTAAGCGACGTGTTTAAATGCACAGCGCTTTGAAATGTAGCATAAAAAAGCGGCCAATCTTTCGAACTACCATCAAACTCTGGAATTTCGATGCGAGCTAACTTGACGTTAGGCGCCGAGCTGTCGTGGTTTACATTTTGTTTAGTCATACTTGAGCTCGACTTAGGTTCTAACTGAGAATGTTTGCGTTTGACGCGACAATATAAATCCTCAAATGCAAGCCATTGATTGAAGTCAGGTTCGGATCCTTTATCAATTTTCAACGAAAGCGTATTAATGTCAGTTATGCATTGTTGGAAATTACTGCGAACCTCATCTAGGGTCACAATTGAACAAAGAAAACTGTCTATTGCACTAGGATCCTTCAAATTACGCGAAAGATCGTAAGCGTTTTGCATACGTTCGAAAAATAACTGTCGTTGGCATTCTAATATTTTTAACTTCTGTTCATTAGACGGCATTATTACTTACTAGCGGGCGGATAGATATCAAACAATGTGGGTAGGTGGTTATAGTTATAGCGAAATGTGATGAAATGCGATGCGAAAACAATAAAATATGTACTAATGAAAAGTAGATATTTATAAAGCGGTTACCAAAGGAGTTCTTTTTAATATCTTTGGTATGAAAATGAGAAATAAGACGCGCGACACACAAAGTGGTTGCCTACCTTCGCAGTATAAAAAATGCGGATTTTGATGCGGATTGATAAAAATATAATAAGAAAAGATGAAAATTATGAAAACTATCAAAATCCGGGCGTCGAAGGACCATTAAATGGTGGAAATAATTCCTACAAATTCAAAATCTGACAAAATTACTTTTCACCACGCGGGTGCTGAATCTGATAGTATTTTTCAAAATTACTGCGGAGAGCGAAGGGAGGTTCACAAAGTAGGAGGCCAGGAGAAATAGTTCAGTATTCATGTAAATCGGCTGTACATACCAACGTGACGCCTTCAGCGGGACTCCCACAATCTGGTGTGACCTCGGGATGACGGGTCACAATTTTCCGTGGTCCAGGTATCGCCAAAATCACACAAACACAGAACGTTCGTACTGTCTCCTACCCTTATAAAGGGTGCGCGCGCGCAATAATTAGACTTTATTTGCGGATAATTGCAAAGGTGAAGGACATGCGTCTATCGTCCTTCATGTGTGGCGTAGAACTGAAGCAGCGGCCCATTCAAGGGCAAGCAGAGGTCGCGCGCGCAGCGTCGCTGTTGCGGTCGCCAGCGCGTCTTGCGTACATTGATATACACACACCAATTTACACAAAAAAAAGAACCAGTATGACTATCTGTTTTCATGCATTGATTGGCTATTTCTGACTTATATTTTCTGTTAGTCGGGGTCCATCAAGAAATTCATATTCTTTGATATGAGTATTTGACAAATCAAAAATAAGCCCGCATCACGAGTTACTGTTACTGGGTTTTCAAGAAAAACTTCTATGACAGACAAACGGATGGATGCAAAAATGCTTACCACGTTTTCGTGTTCACCTTTTGAAGTAATAAGAGAGGCAATGAGGCATATAAATCAATAACAGTGCTGTTTACGAAATAATATAGGATTTTAATGATGAAATACATCCGTTGCTGCCAAATGAGGCCGCTGGCGGTGGTTGGCAATAATTTCTGCTACTGTAATTATGTTTCGAAGCCAATTATCACGCTCTCGGATTTTTTTATGATGATTTTTTTTATTTCGCGATGTTATCGACGTTATTTATTGAACGGAGTTCGGTTTAGGGCTGCCAAGAAATCAGGGATTTTTTTACTTGTAAGTTTTTTTTATATCAGTGTTTTGTCTTTGTGTGATTAGCAAATGACCTAAATTAAGGGCTAAAAATGGAATCGTTATGATAGTGAGAAGCTAAAAATGGAAGTTAAGTTTTGATTGAGTATAGGAATAATTTAATTCAAGATGAAAACTTGGACGTCATATTATTAGGATAAAGGTTTCAAAAGGATAAAGGTATTAAAAGGTAATCTACTGAAATAAATAAGATGGGTAGACCTTTTCTCCATTATAAGCTGCTTCTAAACTATAAACAAATTAAGATAACTATGCGATTTTATAATAATTCACATGATTCTTATCTATGTAACTCAGTCTTTTACATTTAAAAGCCAAAGACATCTGCTCATTGATTACCTTTTCAAAAATATACAGTACTTTAAAAATAAATTTATTTTTTAATTTCTATAAATTATTGATAACTTTTTTCAAAATGGCCGCCAACCCTAACAGGCGGCGCGGGCGTTATCATTCCCAATCAATCAACTTATTACAAGCCCATTGCGCTTTCACTCGAATTATAATTTTCAACCAATATTAATAATGAATCGACTTTATTTTGCGTAATGAGGTTCCTTTACGGTTAAGATATCTTTTGTATTGAATAACAGTTTGATGAATTATTATTTATTGTTGTAAAAAAATAACAAGATAACGGGTTTGTGTGTTCAGGATTGTAGGTAATTTAAACATAAAACGAATAAAAAGGAACAAAAATTAGAAAAATTATTTACTAAGTAAAATCTTAGATGCATAAATAATTTCTACAATTCGTGTAAATTAATCTTGTTGTACTTTGGGACTTAAGAGGCCGGCGGAGCATGCGTTTTTCATACAAACGTAATACCTAAATAAAATGAAAATCAAACATATTCTTAACTATTACCCCTATTTCCGAGTGCAGGGTTTAAAGGAACCTAACTAATCTAACGGGGGGGGTGCCCCAAGTCCCGGGGCAGAGATACTTCCGTATGTTCAGTTGACAATATTTCGAGAGTTCACAATATCGCTAGAGAGATTACAATCTAACGTGTTTGACAATTTTACGGTGACATATATATTTCGATTGTATTGTAAAATATCTATGTTCACAAACAAATATTTTGAAAGGACAATGATATAAAGACCAGATATGAGGAATTTAAAATTTGTATAGAAAATTGATTTTTCTCATAACTTTTGTTTAAATCAGTGTACATTCAAAACATGTGTATGGGAACCTATATATTCTGTAATCCAATAGAAATAAATACACACTACCTTAAGAATATGTTTGATTTACAAATTATTTTGGTATTACCTTTGTATGAAATTCGTATGCTCCGCAGGCCTCTTAAGAATAAGTATAATAAATAACCTACAATAGGTCTCGGTTTGCTAAAATTGCAAAGGGACGCTAGGTTTTAAATAAGAAAAGTACCTTTTGCTAGAAAGAGCCTCAGTAAATAAATAATTACAAATATAACAATCCCCATAACGATGATCCTATGTGTGGAATGGTAATATTTTAATCCCTACCTACGCGACTCCGATGTAACGTTTGCATTTAAAGATCGCCATGAAAGCTCCGATTGGGTTTTGTTTCTGGTCGTCGAATCTATCTTTATAACTTTATCTTATTTTTATGGGACAAGCCCACCACACTATTCCCAAACCACTGTAACTCCTGAAAGCCAGAATCAACAGTGGCGACCACCAGAAAAGCGCCGAGACAATGAAGCTCGACGAAGTCCCAGAGAATGAATTTAACTGTCTTGGATTCCGCAACAAAATTAATCAGAAAGTAGAGCGGAAGAGTGAAAAAACCGTAATTTCCACTACACTTATAACTTTATCTGTACAGTTGCCTATTAGTAAGGTGGTGTCTGAAGAGATGACGAGTAATAGAGAAAAATGGAACAAGAAGACATGCTGCGCCGACACCAAATGAATTGGGATAAGGGCAAAAGAAAGATGATGTTCATTGAGTTAAGGTACTATTATTCATTGATTTATTCTAAAGTCAACAAAAGTTTCAGCTGCGTAGATAATAATAAGCAATTTGTTTGAGGACCTATCGTATTTGGTCGCTATCCTCAATATTCAGCGGACGACCAAGAAAAAGAAGGACAAGAAGTTTTCTTCTAACACACAAAATGCACCACAAACTTTATATCTCTCAATCCAGATTAAAACTATCAAATCTCCATAATCGAGACTATTCGCGACTAGTCGCATAATGAATGTCCCGCTCAATAACTAAGGGCGTCTACAAGCGTACGAATAAATGTGTGGCGGGTACGTAATTCGCGCCAGTTATTGCTTCCTCGAAAGCACCTGAGACCCAATTAAGTATCGCTGCACATGTTCGCATTCTTTGAGGATTTGTCGCGGCTGAGACGCAGATTGAATGGGCGTCATTATAGATCTCTTTAGAGAAATGTTTCAGCTGTGTTGTGAATGGGTTTCGAAGGCGTTTGTTTATTTCGACTGTTAGCTTTTAAAGACACCTATGTTTATTTTTGGTTATCAGAATTCGACTGTAATTTATGTTTTTAACCCCCGACGCAAAAACGACGGGGTGTTATAAGTTTGACGTGTCTGTGTGGGTGTGTGTGTGTGTTTGTGTGTGTGTGAGTGTGTCTGTCTGTGGCATCGTAGCTCCCGAACGGGTGATCCAATTTTGTTGAAAGTTGAATTAGTCGGGAGTGTTCTTAGCTATGTTTGATAAAAATCAAACCAAGATGGTCGCCGCCACGAAATGGCGGATTACATATTTATTCAATAACTCCCTCAATATGGGTATCAAATGAAAGGGCTTGACTAGTAGAATAATGATTATTATACTACATACAAAACATACGGCATTTCGTAACGTGACGATTTTGATTGAATCGCACTACTCGTAAGGCCCTATGTGTCGGGGCTTTTTTTTAATTTTTAATTGTTCAACATTATGTGGACTTCGGAAATTATTCCGTAAACACCAAGATAAAGTTCTAAAATTCTCTCTTTTTTCTTTTGGTATAAAAAAAAACTGCATTTAAGTTCGTTTACATTCATTCTAACACTATTAGTTTGGATCATTCTTAAAATTCTAAAATTATTTTTTCAATGGTCAAATGGTCATTCATAATTATTATTTATTTGGAGACTTAGAAAGCCCTAAGTACCATAAATATTTTGAAGGACATCAATAAACTTTGTTTATATAAAATAAATTTTAAAAAAGGTTACCACGAATAAGCCGTGGGTCGTGGCTGAAACGATGGCTTTCCGAGATTATTTTTTATCCGATTTTCTTTTATACACATCAGATAATTCTATCATGGGAAAAGTTTGGAGTTCCTAACAGTAAATCGGCCGAAGATATCCTTTCTGAGCTCATGAGATTTGGTAGTGAATTCTTTGTGTCAGCTTTTCTTAAAGGTCAAGGAGATCATTATATCAGTCAGGTGCTTATGCTTTGTCCTATTTTATATAACCATGATCTTGACACCTTTTTCTAGGCTGAAATCCTTAATGGGGTATTCGAAGGTACCCATATTTCAACAAAAAATATATTTCCAACCCCAATAAGTACAGTATTTGCAGTTTTTTCTTTTACATTACTATAGCTATCCCCCACGTGAAGATATAACATAATTATGCCTGTGCCTAAAATGTGCCTATCGGTTGTTTAATATGTAGATAGATAAATTCAATTCAATTTCAATACATTTATTCTCTCTTCACAATATTGGTTCTTAAAGATTAACAATGTTTTTTACAAGGCTATATTCCACCATTGGAAGAGACTGGTGCCTGAAGTAGGCTTTCGAAGAAGCCTGTGTTACAGGTCACCACAGCAAAACAATATCGTAATAGATTTAAAGACGATCTTGTGAAACAAGATTGAAATAAATAATTTATTTAGTGCACACAAAAGACTTGTAAGATATGTATCTATTTCTACATTGACTTAACCCTTTTGAAAGACTATACATTGATAGAGAACTTCGCAGCTAAATAGTAATAGCCGCACGGGTCGATCTTTCAGTTTAAGCAGCGCTTACCAAAGCTAGTCCATGAATGGGTCACAATCCATTACTGACGGAGTTTCCTCCGTGCTTCGGAAAGCACGTTAATTAAACCGTTGATCCTTGACAGTTGTTAGAAGTAGTCAGTGGCCCGAAAGTCGGACAAATAGTCTTATCAAGAGGTATTATATTACCCAGTACAAGTACTTACTACTGTTTGTGTGTTTTTCAGTTGCATCCAGTTAGACTTTAAGCCGACCCTGATACAGTTGGGAAAAGGCTAAGCTAGGTAGATGATGATGTCAGTTCCATACATTCTTGATTTTCTAACAATATTTTGATTTTGAGTGTCCATGGAGTTTCTTGCCCGTTCTTCTCCATAGAGATCTACGCTAGGGAATGGGCAACTACAGTACTATCTCAAGTTATTATGCCTTGTGACTGTGACTGTAGCTTTGATTTTGTTTTGTATTTTTGCCATTCAAAAGTTCCGTAATGGTCTATTTGAAATAAATGCTTTGAGTTTGATTTACTCGTATTTATCGTATCACATTTTCGCTGATAATACGTCACTTTATTTTTGTTTCTGATGTATCTATCCACTAATGAAAAATTAACAATTTAATACCAGCCCATTAACAAAACACGCCATAAAAACAGTTTCACCGCGCCATAGCTGTAAAGTAATTTCTATCATATCGCAGACCGCTTCTGGCGCCGGAGAGAGCAAATTGGATGCGAAATCAAATAAAAAACATTCGACGATCTACCCTCGCGTGGGGTAATGTGGATGTTATGATGTATTTCCATGGCAACGACTAGTGGATGTTGGATGTTTCCTTATTCATTATGTGGGAGGATTCGGTAGTGATAATGGGAAATGGAAAGTTACTGAAAGTGATTATGGATTTTTGTGTGTTCGCTTTTTGAATTCTGTGGGTGTTTGTGGTAGATGTCAATGTTCTTTCCCAGAGGGTTATTATTGTCTTTGGTTCGATCGCTGTTTTGTCTGCGTCTTGAATTATTTTTGGGCCTTGTTGATTCTATGGGTTATATATGTTTGGATCAAACCTTTTGTGAACGCAAAACTTATAGATGATAAAATAGCGCACATTTAATTAATGAATACCATACGACAAATCACACTCAATAACGAATAATCCAAAACATTATCCACTTCATCTATGCCACCCTGGTACATACATACATCATACCCTCACTGTCATGCCGACGAGACCATTGCAGGAAGACGGACGGCGCCGCCGAGGCTGACACAGAAAAAGGTGGTTGGACGATTTGGACTCGTACTGCGAGTGTTGGTCCGAGGAGGCACAGGAAAAGATCACATGAAAGGAATTGGGGGAGGCATTTCCCCAGCAGTGGGACAGTACAGGCCAACAAAAAAAAAAAATGGTTCAACAAATTTAGCACGTAAAATAATGCTCTGTACATTTTAATTTTACACATACCTACCATGAAACATGCGCTCCATCACTCATAATCCAAAACATTATCCACGTCATCTATGCAACCCTGGTACCTACATACATCGCCCTCATGATCATTTCCTCGCGGCTTCGTGCTCAGCTGACTGCTAGCCGTAACTTGAATTTTCATAAAATTTCTATGACTTTGATTTTTCTGTTACATATTAATCACTATCAATTATCCTTATTTTTTCAGAACTTTTGGTTCAAGAGAGTCAGCAAGTTCTACTAAAGCTCAATGCATTATAATTTTAGGCATGTATACCATAAAATATACGCTCCATCACTCATAATCCAAAACATTATCCACGTCATCTATGCAACCCTGGTACATCGCCCCTCCTGATCATTTCTTTCGCGGCTTCGCGCTCAGCTGACTGCCACGCGTCACTTGACAAGCGATCTCTATCTAGTTTTTGTGGGTTTCCATCCCCTACGCATATCGTGTATATAGTGAGATTATTATTTTTACCGGCTTCATAATAATATTAAGTAGGTGCTTGGAAATGAGCAGAAATGGTGTATACGTAGCATCTGTTGGTAATGTTCTGCTTTAGCTAGCTTTGCAGAATATGTAAGCTTTTGGTTCTTAAGTGTGTCTGGATTTTACTTCTAAGAATTCTTCCTGAAAATGTTTCATGAAGAGATTTTAGGTAAATACTTTCTTATTTTAACTTACTTTAGACGTAAAGAAATAAATTACATAAAATTCCACGATATTAAAACCTTTCGTTCAAAAAAATGCATCGATGTCCGGTTCAGCAATCGAGTGCGTTAATCGTCGTCGTTAATCTGTCAAAAACTGAATCCCGTGACCATGTTTCCATCTTCAATCTTTAAATAAGTAGAATTTCGCCATTGGAACATAGAATCATCTAACTCTTACTTCATAACAGTATCTTTCTGTTTTCTATTACAGTTTATTAAGACTTAACGTCCCAAAAACTGTGTGAAGTACGAAACACTGAGTAAATTCGTAGTCGTTAACGTCTTTAAGAGGCTTTCAACACGACTTGGACGTAATAAATGTGACCTGCATGGTGCACTGCTCTGTAAAGGAACTGTATTTAAGGTATTTTATGTACCCTGCGTGGGCGGAGCACCGCCGTGTCCTCGTAGCGGCGATCGGCGGCGGCGACCTCTCGCGTCCGGCCCTGGTTCAGTCCATGGTCCGGAGCGAGACGGAATGGGAAGCCGTCACCTCCTTCTGCGAAGCAGTCATGCTAGCGAAGGAGGTGGCGGAACGAGAGAGGGAGAGAGCCTCTCTTCCCGGCCGCCGCGGGAGACGCACCGGGCGTCGGGGGCCACGTGGTGGCTACCGGCCACCGTAGATGCGGGCCTGTGGACGGTTAGCTATGGGCTAGCTAGCCGTCCGTCCGTCTAGTGACGACAGGCCGTGTCGACGGCGCGTTCGTGTTCCACGCGCGCCTCAAAGAGATGTCAGCAAAAGAGAGGGGCCCGCAAGGGCCGAAGCCTGCCGGGGTTGCGGGACTGTTCGAAAGAGATACCGCGGCCCCGGAACGTAAAGGGCGAGGAAGGAACATGGATGGGTTTTAGTCAGTAAGAGTCTGACACTCCCTCCCGCTCCGCCCAGAGTGGGAGAAGTCATTTGATGATTTCCCATCGTAAAAAAAAAAAAAAAAAAAAAAGGTATTTTATGTACTTATGTAACATCTGAAAATAAGAGACAATTATCTTTTTGGAATTATTAAAAAAAACCTGTTTTATGCCATGATGTATTGAATCAATCAGCAAAATCTGACTCAAGTCAGATGATGCCATCAATACACTGAATAAACATTTAAATACATGACGACAAGAACACAACAAGCTTGTAACACCTAAACAAAGGTACCAGGAATTAATCACCAACGAGGAGGTCTCAAATTGTAGGCGACATCGATAGCTAGGTATTGTCCCCCTTGATGCATGGGTGCTGAGTGGAAACCAAAACATCAGTACCAGATCAAAGCGACAATGTCGGAGGGTGAATTTGTCTAGGTGATTCTGTACGAGATCATGGTGTGACTGGATGTGCCTTTTATTGAACAAAGCTGAATTGTTCAAGTATAAACTATTAATTGAAAATACAACTCAACAAAAATACACACAATAATATGGTTTTATCGTGATAAAATATCAAGGACATAATTATAGATATATAACTTCGATATATTGTAATCGTCGTTGAAAAAAAACTAGTGCTGTTATGCCGGTAGTCAAATTGAAATGTTTATTTTTGCTTTTTGTAGAGACTTTCAACTTCTCTTTAGATTTTTTTACTAATATTTCATAGACATTCGATTTCTATTGAATAGTTACTTGGTGTTGGTGTTGCTCTAATAATTATGTTATTATTTTTATAATTTATTCAATTCAATTTCAATTTCAATCATTTATTCTCTCTCACAAAGTTGACTTAGAATTAATGTTAACAAAATAATGTCCTAAGCTGTACTTATTTGAACATAAGTGTAAACAATTATTCATCATCATCACTTTCCATAGCCCGACTTCAAACACTGCTTAGTATCTGTTTGTTTGCAGCCAACAACAAATGGCAAACCTATCACACTGTTTCGTTCATTCCAAAAGCCTTCATCAACCTTTGTATCCTTATAAACAACGTGGAACGTTAAATGCGCGAAACCTCAGACATCCCAAATTATTTTTAATTCAATTGACCCAATTCTGAGAGAAAAAAGAACATAAAAAAAACTAAAGGTTCTATGTGCTGTTTTAGATTTACTGGCAAGAACTATTATTAAATGTATATGAGAAAATTTAAATTGAATGACAACCATTTGTGGTTATTTGTTTACCTATTTTGGCGGTTTGCGCACGTGATGGCTTGACCTACACACATCAAAAGTGTCTAGGGATCAACATATATTTTTGCAATAACTTTTCTCCTGATTGATATTAATTAAAATTTTCTTTAAGGATTCATCAAATAAAGTGTTTTCGTTTGTCACAGTAACGATAAACCAAGTCACCTTTGCATTAATAAAGAAATTTGCCATTTTCCTAATAAAGGGATTTTTGACATTTGAACCAATATCATTAAAGTTCGAAAAAAAGACTGAAATAACAGTTTTCTTTAAAATTTTATTGGGTAACTTAAACAATTAATAATCCGTGTTTCTACTGCGAACACTAACAACACAAGAACATCGGTTTGGCATACTCAAAATGAGTTCATCCAAATCACGATCACATTGACATTCTGATCAAACTATTTTCAGGTTTTGCGCATTTTACGTTACACGTTGTATAACTTCACATTTGTTACCATTTCCATGGGGCCACATCTAGTAACACTCCATCCCAGTTATATCTATACTAATAAGTGCGCTGGGCGACACCACGTCATCATTACTGCACAAAGAGGGCTCTGCAACTTGCTGAGCATACAGCTGTACCTATATCCAAATTATTTGACATCGGAATTTTGGTTGCATTATTTGGTCCTTTGATCCCGGCGAGATTAATTTGGTGCAGATTAATTTTTTTAGGGATTAGTATACAAATCTGTGTAGGTTTACTTAATGTACAGAGTCTTGTGTGGTTACCGATACGATTTTTATGAACTTTAGCAAACGTTGAGCAAAAAGAAAACTTAATGTCTGAGACAAGAGGAACTAAGATCAATGACCACCGATGCTGGTTTCAAGCCTTGGGCAAAAAAAAAAATCAGAGAGCTAATTAATAACAGATTACGGAGTCCAAATTACTGAAATTCGTAGGGCTCTAGATGGTTAAGACAAAGAGACATTCTTTCAGTGATGAAACTTTAGTCGTGTGTTACTTTAGTCGTGTAGAGAGTTTAAACAATGTTTTAGGCTTTCACGGTTTAAAACTAAACTTATACTGTCTATAACGGGATAGTTTCCGTGATTGTTCATTATTTTGAGCTCCCGAAGAATATAGGAAGATACATAGGAAGATACATAGGAAGATATCCCGTAAGTGACAATATAAGTGTAGAGAATTGTGTTAGGTCAAGGTG
Source organism: Xestia ashworthii (assembly GCA_950022955.1). Classification (NCBI taxonomy): domain Eukaryota; kingdom Metazoa; phylum Arthropoda; class Insecta; order Lepidoptera; family Noctuidae; genus Xestia; species Xestia ashworthii. The sequence goes on along the minus strand of OX465558.1, from coordinate 20,764,985 downwards.
CAAACACGAAACGAAACGAAATGATTGCTAATTTGCTACTTTGCTTGGTCCACAAGTCTGCATTTTATAATCCCAATGTTACTTGACCCTAGACTGCTAAATGCAGAATCGAGGGTATAAGGTTAGGATTACATAAATCACAAGGGAATTTGCACCTTATTTCACCAGCCCAAATCAGCTCATAAACAACATTACACAGGCCCAAACTTACATTATACAGGGGGAGTGAATGATAACAAACACTTCATTAGTCACTACGTTGCAGCATCAGCTACCTCAGTTACCGTCCGTTTGTGTACCGACGGATAATGTTTAGACGTCTGTCTGTCCGATTGAGTGTTCCGGGTAGTCCGCGGTGTGACGTCACTGTTTATGTTAATGGTGATGTGTTGATGGGGTTGTTAGGGTTCTTAGAAAGACTTAATAAAAACTATATCTTCGTGATATTTTTGTTAAATGACATTAATGACTTGTATGATTACAGGAGGGTCACGTAGCCCATTCTATCAATTAGCCAGCATGGACGTATATAATATGAAAGAAGAATTGCCAAACTTAAGTGGCAGTGGGCAGACTGAGCAGAGCGATTTGCAGAACGGATGGTCGAGGGGCTGAAAAGTTCTGGACTGGCGACTGCAAACCGGAAGACGTTGCATTGGAAGACCTCCCACTAGGTGGACCGATGACCTGGTGAAGGTTGCGGCAATCTGCTAGATGCGAGTCGCACGGGACCGGTCAAAATGGCACTTGGAGGAGGCCTATGTCCAGCAGTGGACGTCTTTTGTCTAAAATGATGATGACGATGTCATAAAAGCGAATAGTTCAAAAATATAGCCCTTGTCTAAATTAGGACGGAATAATTTCTAGTTCCCAAATGTAAGTTACCTAAAACCGTATTAAAATGAGTTTTCACAACAGATGTGGAGTTCACACGAGTCCTAATTACAATTTAACAGTACGCAGTGGGCTATTTCCAGATAAAATTTAATTAAACTAGCCTTAGACTTTACAAAATGTTGTGTACAATTCTAGTGAGGTAACAGTGAAGGCAACACACTTTAGAACTAAAAGGATTAATCACCAAAGCCACTGGTGACTTTGGATACTTTGACTTCCATTGATGCCTAACATTTACGACAACTCGACTTTACCCGTAACACATATTTATTTCCAATATAAGCACGCAAAAACTAGGATTTAAAACAAAAGTAGAATGCTCTGTCCGTTGTTCATTCATTTGGAGACAGCATAATTTGTGGAGTTGCTATAGGTACGCACGACAACTAAACAAGCTATCAATACCTGTTAATGCGGATCTCTAATTGTACGGGAAATGCCGTGTGTACCTGCCCTTAAAATGTAACAGTCAATACTATTGACAGAATCAATCAAAATATTTCATTTTACGTAGGAATACATGGGCACTTCGAGAAAAAGGTGCACGGTTCAGTTAGGTCGTTTAAAATGGAGAAGAATCGGCAAGAAACCTCATGGTTTCTCTATTAAAACGATTTGGTCTTATAAAAATTAAGCATCTATTCTTACACCTATTGTTACGAAAGTCACTTGAAGAACTTCGCCACACACACACAAAAACAAACTGCTTCCATCGTCAAAACTGCCGAAAACTTCCGAAACACATCGCTGAAACACAATAACCAAACATAGTAAAGCCATAGTAAAGCAAACGTGCTAAGTACATATGTACCTAGTCTTGGTAAATCGCAACATATGATTTGCAAACACGTCTCGTCCACATGCAAATTCTGAGTTGATTCTGTATCATTTATGACAGAGCTGAGTGGGGAGTTACTAGGGTTAGTGTAGACTGGCCGAGTTGCTTTCGAGTTGTTTTGATGGTGTGTTGTATTCCTCTGTCCACGACAAAACTTCTATAAGAAACTTTTCTACTTGAATACCTATACAAATCATAAAATTGGTCAACGGGATCAGTTGACAAATTCAAAAATCCATTAGGTCGATTCATCCCGCGGGATCCACCTGTGTGGGATGAGTTTACTAAAGAGCAATGATGAATACAGTGGTCAAAATTGTGGTTAGAACACTACATCCCACAATCATAGAACATAGTGTTTAGTTTTAAATCCTTCTTCTGTTTTCCTCCTAAATGTCTCTGTTCTCTAATCAGATTTTAATATTTTTTGTAATATTTGTATCCTTTTTTTCAATTTCTCACTAACATTTACTTGGTTCGCAAACTCGTAGTACCCGCTCCATGTTACGAGGCTGCCCGCATCGTCGATGAGATTTCGCTGTATGTAAATAACTTGCATCTGTTTATTTACTATTTTTTTGCATCATTTTCATCTGTTTCGCGCTTCGCAGACATCTATTTTTAGAGCTTTAAATGCAGTACGTGTTTGTACAGGTACACAATTAAAATAATGTGGGTTTTGGGAACTTGGTAAAATGGATTTGGAAAGGAGGTTTCACGTGTTTTCGTACACTAAATGTAAATAAAATTCTCTATACCTTTACATCGGATTTAAACATAACTAGTGAAATATGGGTATAGTTTACAGGAAAGGGAATGCTGTGTATGGGAAAGGTAAAGGTTTCGCGCCTGTCGGGACTGCGGGCCTGCCGGGGCCGCGGTGCCTGCCGGGGCTGCGGGACTGTTCGAAAAAGATACCGCGGCCTCGGAACATAAAGGGCGAGGTAGGAACATGGATGGGTTTTAGTCAGTAAAAGTCTAACACCCTTCCTCTCCGCCCAGAGCAGGAGAAGTTATTTGATGATATCCAATACAAAAAAAAAAATAGGTTTCGCAGGGTGGGTGGGAGCAACTGAGTGAGAGTTGCTGAAAATCGAGTTGAGTGGCGTGCGATTGAGGGGGCCTATGTTCGGGAGTGGACTGATGTAGCACAGTTTTATAATGTATGTAGACTGATGATGATGATGATCAGAAAAAAGTGTATTACTTTTTTAAGTTTAGGATGTCTCTCTCATAGAGGAATTGGTTTAGTTTAATGGTCTGTACCACACCCTTAAAAATAACCAAATCTAAATACACTATTGAAAAATGCCATCTTTATCCTTTGCCACCATGTTATGTGAAAATGTATCATATTTTACACGAGTCAATATCAAATCCGGCTCAACAGTAACTGTGCTATGGATCAACTAAACACATCAACAGCTTTAAACTGTCTCCACAAAGGATCATCCAAAAAGATCCCATAACCACAAACTTCTATATCACGCGATAGTCGGTTGTATAAACATTTTCCTTTGCCTCAACCGCAAACAACTTATGACACAAGCATCAGCTGTTTAGCAAGTCTCCATTTTTTTTTCTATGTTCTCAAATTAGCGTATCTAAAATCTTGTAACTTAATTCTATTTTTGTTTTTGTTTAGGAGACGGATAACTTACTGTGTCCCTAGGGGAGTTGCTAATAGTTAGCAGCTAAATTGTTTTCTTGTCAGCTGCCAGATGGAAGCCTTACTGTTTTGGACGTCAAATCAAGTTTACAATAGTTGGGGAGGGCCAGCTGACGAAATGTGGGAGTATTCTGTTACGTTACAAGTTAGGTGTTAGAGAAATAATAGTAGGAAATGTTAAGATTCTAAATAAACAAAGAAAGTCGTTGATTGGTTAGATATCTCATTTTTGTTTATGTAGACTTATTCGTAAGACTTTTGATTTTGCAGTTTCTAGTGCCGTTTTTCGTGAAAAATAAAATCGTAATAATAATAAACAGGGTAACTGTTCCCAGCGCTGGTGGGCTATACTATTTTTAATGTTTTTTTTTTTTATATAAGAATATTTAAAAATGTAAATATATGTAATACGTACAGAAATTAATGCTTAAACGATAATAACAGACTAACTTTGATAGACTTTTTTAGAAAAACTTTTTAGTTTCAAGATTACTTTATTTTAAAGTTATGCATATAACTTTAAAATAAAGTAATCTTGAAACTAAAAAGTTTTAAAGACAAAGTGTTAAAGACGTTAAGTGATAAAAAATGATATCCCATATTTTTATGACAATTATTATTGAAAGCACATTTTCATATTAATAAAACGTCATTATCGCACAATACACCTTGGCATTCCATAGAATCCACCAGAATACACCTCCGAACTTCGAACATAACAAATGATCGTTCCGCATCAATTTGTCTGGAAGTCGTTAAAATCGCGTTTCCTCTTATTAATTTCTGCTCCCCTAGTACTCTGGCACGCACAGACATACGCCACCGGTAAACCAGAAATACGTTGTTATAGTCAAATTTACGATATTGATAGATGTTCCTACTGCGGTGGGGATTGATAAAAAAAAAATGTCGCTGGTTGTCGTTTTGTCGGTGGGATGTCAGTTATTGAAGTTTCGACTTTGTTTTAAGGTAGAGAAGGTTCAAATTGGATTGCGGATTATGTTTATCTGATTATGTACAAACTATAGTTGCTAAGCATTAAGCATAACGATAGCTGCATTTATTTTTTTAAATTCATAAAAAACAAATGCAGCTAACAAAATGTGATAAGCAATGAGTTTTGTTGCGGATTTGTCGCAATAAATCGGGAGAACTTCTTGAAAATTGTTCCAATCAAAAACAAATTTACTTACGATAGCAACCAAATACTATAACCATGTGCACCGCATTTTTATTATTATGTAACACTAAGTATTTTTTTATAGTTCCGTCATTGAAGACCGCCTTTTTAAATGATGGTATTTTCTTTTATTTTACTATATTCAAAGTCTTTCAAATGAATTTAGACGATTTTTGAACATTTAATTTTAATATCAATGCAATGCAATCATCCGATTCAACAGTGTAATTCAATATAAGAGTCGTCTTTGATATCATAATGGTACATCATACATCACACTTCAGGCCGATTCAAGGCTTATATTTCTTTCAAGTTTCTAACACCCTAAAACACCTTGTATCCTTACTTGTTGCTTGTTTGAAGTCGAAGAAATATCGTTTTAACGATTTGCCGGCGAGTTTATTTTAATCGCAGTCTTCGCTTGCTGACATAGGTTAAGAAATAAATAAAAATATGTTTCTGTTATTTTAAAGGTTTCTTGTGAAGTGTGTAAGATTTTGATCATATCCGGCTCGAAGGACCAAAAAATGAAGCAGTGATTTTTTGTTTATTGCTCTAAAAAAACATTATTTAATTAAGTTAGTTTTCGAAATGTTTGCCTTCATTATTTTATTTTCAGAAAATCTGCGTTACTAGATTTATATAATTATTTGTTTGCACCACACACAACAGGTATTCTGTAGTAAATCAAAGTGTTTCCTCTTCTTTCTTGTCTTTTATACTTTTATTTTGATAAAAATAGCACCATGAATATTCTCGCCCATTCCCTTTTCAATTCGTTTAAAAAAAAGTCACTCACATTCAACTCACCTAAATGCAGTTTCTCGCCCAGACATCATCTAATTGTTTCCCATAGTACGGGACTAGGATTTATTCCCCCAACACAAACTTCCGACACCATTTGAAATTCATTCTTCACAGAAACGTGTGATGTAATAAAAAATGCGGCAAGCGTGAATCGATTCGATGATAGGATTCCGTATTATAGGAAAACGTGCCCAGGTATAAAATCTTACTGTAAAACCATTTTAGATTAATTTGCAACTACTATAAGTATCTAACTGGAAAATGTGATAAATAAGTGAAAGAAGACAATGGATCAAACTAATTGCAAAATGTTTTGAATTTGGATTTGTGGCTAGCATGGTTTAAAAATGTGTTTTCTAGAAAGCCAGTACTTTTACCGGTGCATTAAGTTTAAAACCGAAAATAGGATACATCAAATAAAACTATTTAAAATAACGATAATCAACATTACCTAGTTTTAAAGTTACAAAATTGTAAACACTGTTTTAGGCTTTCACGGTTTAAAACTAAACTTATATTGTCACTTACGGGATATCTTCCGCGGGTTGACCCGCGATCATGGCGCTTGCAACAGCGTCGAAATATCGGGAGCTCAAAACAATAAATAATCACGGAATATATCCCGTAAGTGACAATATAAGTTTACAAAATTGTATGCTACAAAACTTCACACTTTCAAAAAGATAACAGCCATACATTTTCATCGTTCAAAAGGACCTTTTCAAACGTTCCCACCTAATATTTTTGCAGCTGCGCAACCCCAGAATAGCTTCACATATAAGGCAGTGGCTCTGTATGATAAATTATGCACCCCTCGATTTTGAGATTGCCAGCGCGATGCATTAACGTTACCCGGTTGATATATATTTTTTACGTCAAGGTAAATGCGAGTCAAATGACTATTATGGCTTAATAGACCAAGGCATAATATAGGCGGGTTGACAGTATATATATTTTTTTTATTATTTTATCTTTTTACTTTTTTCTATCTAAATCATCTAGAGCACCGCATTCAACTTCAATAATCGTCTCTGAAGCTTGCAAGTAGGACTGACTGTACGATCCATCACTGGCTAATAATGTGACTGTTCACTGTGGCGACCCTAGGAGCTAACAATACGGCAAGCCCATGAAGATTAGTAGTTTGTTAGGGCAAAACCAAGCTTTTGTACGAAAGTAAAGTTACCAATTGTCTATAGCATTAGAACAAGAGAAATAAACTCTTTTTGAAAAAAACTATGCATAAGTAATGTAGCATGTTTTGAAGAAAGTAGCGAAGAAACTATGGTGCGAAAGTGCTATTCGGACTATTTCGGACGGATAAGGTGTTTTGACGTTTGACAGTGACATACTGATATTGTATAGGGAATTGAGGAAAACCCCAGGTGTTCCTGGGGACCTTAAGGCGCTAACCCACGCGAAATTAGCAACTCTATTTGTGGTGATTCAAACTTCGTTTGAATCACTGTTAGTATACAGTTCTGATCAGCTTGCACTACGAAGTGGTTTTTACGTCAGTCACTGCGGGTCGAATAGTGCGAAATTAGTGGTTTTTATTCTTTATAAAATCAAATTTCCGGCTTTAACAATAAAAAAAAACTAGCATTATGTTCATTATTAAGTTGAAGGAAATCAAAATAATGTTAACTTTACGAGAAGAAGCATGTTATAAATATTTTTTTCTCATTTTTGTCGTTTCATTGTGAGGGGATGGATTTATTAAATATTATGAGACTTAAAAAAAAACTACCATTTTGCAGTCAAGAATATGTAGAAATTGAATGTATTTGTTATTACTTGGTATTTCTTTTGGTTATAGAGTAGTTGGCTCCAAAAAAAGCACAAAAAACGGCTTAAGGATCATTTTCCTATCTTAATATTTAACTCCATAGCAAACATACGGCCATAATTATGCTCAGTAAGATGAGGCAAAAATAAGACATTAAATTAAATACCTCTCGTTCCAGCAAGAAATTAAAGTGAATTAACATTTAACATATAAACCGATGACATTTCATGTTGCTAGCTTCGTCTTTTAACGATTAACATAAAAAAGGCACGGTAATGACATTGAGTCATTATTGTCCAGTCCGCATTCCACCGCGTCAGCTTTGTCCGAGTTGAAGAAATAATACAGCAGAAAAAAATGCTGACAAACATAACAAGTGCCAATTTTGCATTTTGATGGTTTTGTTGTACATCAATTTTATTAACACATTCACTGTCCACGAAAAGACACAATAGTTAAACAATCGCTCTGAACCATAATTATGTGGCTCATGGGACTGGAAATGGGTTAATGGAATTCGAATCAAGTTAAATCTAAATTATTTTAGTGTTTAACTTTAAGATTTTGGGGCCAATTAATTGTAATGTGTGAGATTGACTAATATGAACTCTGACAAAAAACAATAAAATGAGCACTTGCATGACCACTTCAGAAACTGAAAAACAAAACTAAAAGATTTTAGAAAGATTTCCACGACGCGCTGTCAAAAAAATAACAAAAGAGGACAGCAATGACAGTCTATCAGCAATAACGATGATGAAACTGTCAAAAATGTATTTCACATTAACTATCGAAAATCTTGTGTCAATGCCGTTGCAAGTTGGAGTAGAAATGTGAAACGCTTTAAAGAGTCATGCCAATAATTGTCTAGACCCTAAAGATATCGCTTCGAATAGAAGGAGTAAAGTGTATTCTTCTTTGAGCAGAGATAGAGTTAGAAGATACGCTTCGAGTACCGACCAAACCCGATTTTAGGTCAAAGAACAAGCGAGTCGACCTTGGGCATGATCTGGACAATTACGTTCAAAAGTTAATGGTGATGTTGGGGTACTTTAAACCCTGCAAACAGAAATAGGAGTTAGGCGCAGCGAGGCTACGTCGACTACTCCAGTATATCGGATTGGCCTAGGACAAACTACATAGTTTGGCCTTAAATCGGCTTTTGCCAGTACCATTCTATAAATGACTTAATACGAGATAGAAGTTGTAAAAAATATTTTAATTTTTATCTACTACGATCTAACGCCAACATTCACAACAACATTTTACTAATCACAAGCTATTTTCAAAACCGTTTCCAGACCTTTATTATTTTCCTCTATACGGAAGATCATCTCCTAAGATTATTATATTTTCTATCCTTTCCTCATAATGTGTGCGACCTACGGCGCCACGACCCTCTTTCCTATCCCTCTTACCCTCCTAGCTGAATCACTGCAGCTTAATAGAGTGTAAATTTATTTATCTGTCTACCCCGTGACTGTCTTTATTTGGCTCTAATGTTTTCATTTCATTATACTAATCGCCATTATCGTTTCGCGGTCGTTGGAATAACAATGATTTGGTTTGAGTGAAATGTATCGTAGTAGGGTGGTACTTGTATCGGTATAAATTTGTGTTTATGTATCCCGATTGGTTTCGGTTTCATTTGTAGCTTCTACGCCTGTTTATTCATTAGCTGATCAATTAATTACAATTTATATACGTCGACGGATTTTAGATTTGAACTAGTCATATTTATAAAAGTTACAATAATTATGTATCTTCATCTCCTTCAGTACATGGTGAGGCTCCAAAATAAGAAGAAATTTAAAGTGATTCTGTTAAGTTTCCCTGAAAACCGTATCTCTAACGATATCAGGATTTTGTTAGCAATAAATGAATGATGATTATTTAACCGACTTCCAAAAAGGAGGAGGTTCTCTATTCGACTGTATGTATTTTTTTTTTTTATGTATGTTCACCGATTACTCGAAGACGCGTGAACCGATTTCAAAAATTCATTTTTTGTTTGAAAGGGTATACTTCCAAGTTGGTCCCATAGCCACCAAGTCGGGATCTGATGATGGAATCTTGGCGAAATCGAGGGAACTCTTCAAATTTTATAGGATAACGTACAGCGATTTTGGTATTTTCTGCAACAAAGAAGCACTTGCGTTTGATGAGAATCATTCTACCATCAGATCGGATGATGAAGCCAAGAGTCACGGAACTCCATAATGAGACAATGTATCCTAGTCGTGTTTGGGCTTGTTGTAATTGTAACGGTATGCACTTTCCATGTGTACCAAGCACATGTGAACCACTAAAAAGTGAAAAATAAAAACTTTTTTTGCAAAAAATAAAACCGACTTCAAAAAAAAACAAAAAGTTAAAAATAACTTTAGCTTCTGAAGTCGGTGACAAAAAAATTAAATCAATCAAACAAAGGTCACCGACTTCAGAAGCTAAAGTTATTTTTAACGTTTTGTTTTTTTTTGAAGTCGGTTTTATTTTTTTTGCAAATACATGCGTGTTTGTATTTGTTTCGTAGCTGAATTAATTGAGAAGAAACAGCCGAAACACACAAAGGTCGTAGTTTCTTCTAAGGTCCAGACAATCTTGAACATACCACAAAAAGTTTAATCTGGTAAAAAGTAGTTTGAAAAGTTTTGAAAAATCCTTCCCCTCTTCTTTGCGACCGGATCTGAATATTTCCGCCCAAACCTAAGCATTAACAACAGAACTACGTACAATTAAACCACAAAAGAGTCGTTGTGGTGTACCACTGAACCTGGTTACGACACAATCAACGATTATTGCTGCAACTTATTCAAACGTATCTTTTGATGCTGTTACCCTTACTAAGGACCCAACTGTTTTTATTAGCGGCAGGGTTAAACTAAAAACGCTTTTCGAGTTACTTTTAAACTAGGGTAGATGACAAAAAAATCTAATTAGTCCGACACATAGATTTCCCATATACATATTTTTTTTCTTTTTTCACGTAAACAAAAAATTAAGACGATACAGTGCGTCAAAAATTCGTGTGACGACATTTGAGTATAATTTACTACTAAACAGATTCATATTTTTGTTAGTCAGCAATCATCAGCTCTATTACATAGCATCATGTCGAGCACAAATTCAGACTATGTTGCTGCTATTGAGAAACTCCTGTAGAAAAGATCCAATAACACTTTGCCCGACCCGAGAATCGATCCCAGGACAGGACAGGACAGGATTTATTATGTTTGAAAATGTTTTCTGTCTGTCACTTACCCCCTCCAGGTTCATTGGAAGACCAGCGTCAGACAGCATCACCTGTCTGGCATGAATGCTGAAATGGACCCTTTTGGCGCAGCCGTGAGGCACACAGTACATACTACCTATGTATTTTTGTGTGTGTGCTTAATGTACTGACGTCAAATAAACCCTTCTTTTTCTTTTCTTTCTTCCTTTCTCACACTCACCAGTCGCACTTGCGACACCTAGATCACTGAGGTAGTCTTTGGTGTTTTTAGAATCTGGTGGTTTGATTTAGACTCAAGACGCTTTAGAGATAAAGACACTAAAAATATTGTGAAGGTTTCGCAGCCTCGGTTGTTGAAGTGTGCTTAGCTTTACGGCTATCGTAATTGACTACAGAAAAACTTTTCTTTCAAGTTCAGATGTTGTTCTTTGACTGGGTGTACCTAGATGTATTAAAGCTAACATGTAAATCTACCGCAGGTGATGTCCAGTCTAAAATCCTGGAAAGCAGTCGTGGTGCAGTTAACACTACTGCCAGTAAAGCTAATCTAGGTCCAGTTGAATACCAACACCGGGCTCTAGCTGTCCGGAATTTTGCTAAACTGTAACATTTTTGTTTAGATTTAAGTTATTTCTATTTAATTTTTTAAGATTGTGCTCTTGTGGCTCAGGCCATTTGAATGTATTTTCAGTTTCTTTTTCATTTTCTTTTCTTTCAGTGAGTTAACACGATTTATAAAACGTATTCCTAATACAACGTAGTCTTCGACTTCCCATGGTAGGTAATGACAGGGCGTCCTCGCAGATTATACATCAAATCCCTTCTGTTTCCGCCACGTCTACGTACAAAGGCGTCTTGATGAGCTAATGGAACCTCGCGACCACACAAATTGTCGGTAGACTTTTGTGCAGGACTAAACATACATAATTATATATATGTTGGAGCTACGATACTGTATTGCATACTGTATACATAATGTTGTGTCTAGGAACATACTGTGCGAAATAAAGAGCTCTGTTTTGACTGGGCTTATTTTTGTATTATTCAGAACAGATTATTTAATAGTAGGATTTTTTAGTTTATCGTCTTATATTGCAACCCAGTTGCGTAACTCATTAACAATGACAATCCGATAGATTTGAAGTTTTTTTTTCATTTGAAGCAAATTCATAGTCCATCTTATTAAAGAGTAAATATGTTTAAAAATTCTAATGATTTATTTCGAGCAGATTTATTGCATTGTTTACGTGGCTATTGGTTTTCATGAAATTTCGAAATGTGTAAATATTTTAAATGGCACCCGCACCGTGCTTGCTTTGTCCGGGGTGCAGTGTATGTGGGTAGGCAAATACAAAACTTTTGTTGGTCTTTCGAAGGACAGAGCAACAGAGTACTTTAGTAACAACGGATACAGATAGATATAGGATTTTGTCTGTCTGACCGCCAGCCAGCAATCTACTGCTGGAAATAGGCTTCTCCCAAGCATACCACAACACTGTGCCACGTTCTTTTTGTTCATACATTAAACCAAATTGGGAAAGTTTTTCCATTTATAACTCAAGAACGGCTGGACCGATTTTTATGATCATAGATTTGTCTCCGCCACGAATAGGCCCCGAATAATTATTTTTCACGAAAAAAAGGTTAAGACGAAGATTAAGTCCGTGCACAACGTAATCTCTGACATGAAAAAAAAACATGGCGAATAGTAGGTACCTACATTGAACACAGTGAATTTATGAAACAAAAACACCAAAAATCTGTCCAAAAATCTTTGGGGCGCCCCACCTACAGTACATTGAACGAAACAAGGTCGGACACCAGGACTTATATGCTCCACCGGCAATCGATCTTTTTGAAAACATGCAATGGCCAGCCCACTTCTACTCCAGTTTACTAACTCAATTATAAACAAACAAAAATAAGCTTCTTATTAAGCGAAACAAGTACCTATTGCCTTAATTATAAGATTCTCAGAAAATCGAAACCAAAACGTAATTAGAAAGCCTAACGCTACCTTTTACCTTTATAAACTTCCGTAAAATAAGACCAGATACCCTTTTCATTCCCAAATGGTCAGGAGCAGTACAAAGGACAACTGTAACTGAATCCTTTGTTACTTAAAATAAACTGTAATTGCGGAGGCAATCACATTGTGGAAGTATTAATCAGTAAGTCAATACTGTGCAACATACTTAGCGAACTGCCAAAGTACCTCGACCATTCTAATGAACAAAATTAAAGGTATTGAACTGTCACTGCTAGGAGAAGCTTGTGGCTAGATAATAACAGCTACTGGGATCAATCCTCAGGATAAGCCGAGCTTACCTAGGTTTATCTGTGGATAGGTGACCACCCATTACTTACATATTGACTTTTCTCCGTGCCTCGGAAAGCACGTTAAGCCGTTGGTATCAGTCCCGGCTGTCATTTGTAGATCTTTGACGTCGTAACAGGAAATCAGTGGTCCGAAAGTCTGACAACCAGTCTTACCAAGGAGTATCGTATTACCCAGTACTAACTCGGTTGTGAAAGTCGCTTCATGTAAAGTACTGATATTCAGCTGCACCCGGTTGTACTGGAAGCTAACCCCAACTCCTTGCTTTCCGAGGCACGGAGGAAACTAGCTATGTAAAGGGTGATCACCCATCCATGGACCAACTTAGGCAAGTGTGGTTTCACCTAAAAGCGACCCGAGCGGCTATAATAGGGTAGACGAAAAAAAAAATCTAATTAGTCCGTCAGGTAGATTATTAAAAAATATTTTACCCGTATTTTTTCTTTTGTCACGTAAATCTAAATTGACGAAGATACGACGCTTTTAAAATTCCTAATACGTCATGCCTAGGTATAATTTTTAGCTAGTTCTGACGTCAGGAGCCCCCACTCCCGACTTTTGATGCGTTTTATCTTTGTCTATGTTCATTGATTTACAAAAACAAAAAATATGTGTCCATTATTTTTCAATAACCTAACTGACGGACTAAATAGATTTGTAATTTTTTGATACTGTCGTCTCCTCTAACCAACTCATCTGAGCAACGCATAGGCGGTTATTATTGTCTTGATTTTGTTTTGCTTGAGGAATTTCCAGTGTAATACAATCATCAGATACTTAAGCAGGAAAAGTGCAGTAACCAACTCCATCACCCTCATAATCTTTCACTTGCCTCTATCCCAATACATTTTTGGCGACCCGAATGGTTTAGTGGTAGTGAGGCTGCCTTACGTTCTTAGGGTCCTGGGTTCGAATCCCGGTAGGAGCAAATGTTTGTGTGATGAGCATGGACATTTGTTTCCGAGTCATGGATGTTTATACGAATAATAAGCATGTATTTACAAACAAAAAAGTATAAATGTAGTATATCAACTATCTGGTGTCCACGTCACAAGCCTTGCTTAGTGTGGCACTAGATGGCGCTGTGTGTTATTGTCAGCGATATTATTTATTTTGGGGCGCAGGATGTGTTCTTCTTCCATACTGGTATATTACTCTTCATCTCATCAGACGCCTTCTTTCATAAAGATTTATTTCTTAAAGATTCGAGCCTCCATAAATTTTCATAATTTTTCTCACTGGGTCTTCTGAATCTTCCTGCCATTTATAATAAAATACAAACGACGATTCCAGAAAGGATCGGCGCCTCTCTGAATTGGTACCACTGTGGGCAATGGACCTTAATTGCAACAAAGTAACAATAGCCCTCCCCTAATCGGTAAGGTCTTGAGCAGTTCTGGTTTGTGTAAAACTAATTTTATGCACTAGGATGGCGTGAAAAAGTGTTTACAAGTACTAACTGGTTGGGGGATAGGGTTGTCAGTAAAAGTTGCCAGAAAATTATAGGAGAATTTAGGTTTACAAATCTAGAGTAAAATGTAACGCACCGACTTCAAGCATTATAGAACAGAGACGAGGACACGATGATAGGCGTGTCATACGAGTATTACAATGCCATTCACAAATCAATGTTTTTTTTTTTGTAATCAGAGTAATTTTTAATATATCTGACAGTACTATTGTTAAAAGTTGCAAGATTGACACAATATATTTTCACGACAGATGCAGTTTATTAAAGTAGAAAAAGTAGGTATTGAAAAAAAAACTAACAACAGTGTTAACAAGACTTCATGTTACTGTCTGAATAATATTTTTTTAAAGATATTCGTCATGCATGGCCAGCTTCATTCAACATTATACCGGGACAGAACGAGTCTAATTTTAGTCTCATTAAATACTTTTTCAAGTGCTACACAGCCCTACAAGTAAAGTTGGCGCCAACCGCCGTATCCGTGTTAATCGCCCCTTACAGCAGGTCAACTACCAACTAAGCTGCCTTTCTGTTAAGGGACGAACAAAAGAGATTCCTATTTGTAACAATGGCATGATAGCCGTTTATGTAAAGGCTGTTGCTCCAGGGTAGCCCGCGAAATTCAAATTTTCTTATTTTTTTTTGCAATTTGTACGCTAGTGTTATGTTGCATGTTTACGAAAATATCGTTCGCGACTGTACGACGTAAGAAGTTTCAGAATTATAATCATCAAAAGCGTTGAGGGACAACTTAGGTCCATGTTCACCGAAAAGATAACGGTCTGATTATCTAAAAACAGCTGTCACTGTGACAAATAACATGTTCCCATACAAAAAATGTGTCATAAACAGCTGTTTTTAGATTATCAAACCGTCATCTTTTTGGTGAACATGGAACTTAGACCTTGAAAAAATCGTTCCTCGACCTTTATGAGCTTGGAGGGTTGTATTGATTATTCTAATGATTATGATTCTATAACTACATATAGCTTACAGTCGCAAACGATATTTCCATCAACATACAATCTATCACTGTCCTGCAAACTGCAAAAAAATGTATGAAAATTTGAATTTCACGGGCTACCCTGACGCTTCTACCTTAAGCTTTAATAATAGCCTAGTTTCAACCATCAATGAATTGCAACTCGGTTTAGGCCGTCAGTTAAAGTATTGGAAAATAATTGACACTTTTTTTTTGTAAATCATTGAATATTTACAAAGATAAAAGTAGGTAAAATTGAATAGAAATAATGAAATTAAACTTGTTTACATGTGTTAATACAATTATATGGTACTCTAATAATTTCATAATTTTATTTTAGGTTAATTTAATGTAATAATTTAGTATAATTATCATATAACGTCAAATTTATGGTGCTATCAGATAACCCAGTGACTGCGCAAAGGGATTATATTTGTAAACTGTTGCTAAGAACTGTAGATACTTCTTGACTGCTGCTTACCAAAAACTTGAATCAACCATCATCATATCTGGGGTCAAGCATGTTGATTATGGCAGTATTCCTGTTCCTTATTTACGAACGAAACTCTTGAAACTTAGTTTGTCACTTACGGGATGAGACGGGTAAGCTTCCAATATTTCCACGCTGTTGCGAGCGCCATAATCCCAGATCACTCAAGAAGAAAATAAGAAGAATATCTAATGGAAGTGACAATGTAAGTTTAGGTTATAAACCGTAAAAGCTTATAACATTGAACTCAACGTTCTCTACAGCATATTAAGCAATAATGGGAATATATTACGAACACAGTGGCCGCAAAACTACTTCATTCTCATTTAAATACGAACATATAAATATATAACTAATGAACTAATACCATAAAACAAATATTCGCTTGTTTAACATATGGGACGCTGCGGAATACCTACTTACTGAACTGAACCATTACTGTATTACGTGTCGTTATGGAAATTAGTGGCTTTGTTTATCATCTTGGTGTTTTGGTGATGATTTCATCATCATTATCATCATCATCAGCCTATTAATGTTCCCACTGCTGGGACAGGCCTCCTCTCTATGAGAGGGAATGGGCTATATAATCCACCACGCAGGCCCAGTGCGGATTGGTAGATGTCACATGTCTTCGAATTTATGGTTCTAGGACAGTTTTGAGAGCAGCGGTGATGTAATAAATTACACAAAGTAATGCGCCTGCCTGGGTTCGAACCCACGACTTACTGAACGTAAGTCGGGGCCGCCACCACTGGGCCACCGCTGCTCTCTCTCTCTTGGTGATGATTTAAATAGTGGTAATTGCCAAACTTAAGTGGCAATGGGCAGGGCAGGGACATTGCTCGCAGAATGGATGGCCGATGAAGCCGAAAGATTCTGGAGTGGCGAACGCGAACCGAAAGACTGCGTTGGAAGGCGTCCCACTAGGTGGACCGATGACCTGGTGAAGTTTGCGGGAATCCGCTGCATGCGAGTCAAACGGTACCGGTCAATGTGGCGACACTTGGGGGAGGCTTATGTCCAGCAGTGGACGTCTTGCGGCTGAAATGATGATGATGATGGTCAAAAGTGACAGAGAGCAGAGTAAATAAACTAGCTTCTGACTTTTAGGAACTTAAATCACATATATAATATGAACGTTACGCTGAGGTTTACATATAGAGTGTGAGCTTATTGCCGTTATAACCGACATCAGACTCCTGATTACTACTGAGAATTCCTAATGGAAAACCCCGAAACACTTCGTCCGATCTAATAATCGAACCCATTTTATTTTGCGGATGGGAAATCATCAAATGACTTCTCCCACTTTGTGCGGAGCGGGAGGGAGTGTCAGACTTTTACTGACTAAAACCCATCCATGTTCCTTCCTCGCCCTTTACGTTCCGGGGCCACGGTATCTCTGTCGAACAGTCCCGCAGCCCTAGTAATCGAACCCTGGACCCCATAATCAGTAGAAACACTTGCGACCGCTAGACCAACGAAGCGTCTAGAACTTGAAACAGGAAACAAAATGATATGTTCGTGAATAACATGACGCCTGTAATCCACGAAGGGTTAGGAAAGAAAGAAAGAAAGAAAAAATGTTAGGCAGAGATTTATCTATGAGGTATTCCTCAGAGCGGGGTATTCCTCAGAGCGCACCTATTTCTAAGCGCAACCATCTAAGCGCAACTAAATCATTCCTCAGAGCGCAACCATACATGATAAAAAAATAGAGAGGGGTATGATGAATTCATTCATTATATCGATAGACAGTTTTAAATCAACTGTCCTAACTGTTTATATAATAAAACGGACTTCCAGGCAAACAGATATTTCAAGCAACGTTTGGTCAGTAATGTACAGAAGTACTAGGCTATCAGGAATTGAAGATGGTATTTCAATCACATGTTTGCTCTGAGATAATAGTACCTACCTACTTAGATACCCGGAATATAAAAAAAATATATAAAAAACTACTCCTTGAACTTCTGCTTGCCTAGTACATTTTGATGGGCTATCAATGTATTATTTATAAAAACTTTTTTGCAAAAAATAAAACCGACTTCACACAAAAAAGTGAAAAATAACTTTAGCTTCAGAAGTCGGTGACCTTTATTTGATTGATTTAGTTTTTTTGTCACCGACTTCTGAAGCTAAAGTTATTTTTCACTTTTTTGTGTGAAGTCGGTTTTATTTTTTGCAAAAAAGTTTTTATTTTTCACTTTTTAGTGGTTCACATGTGCATACCCTTTCACAGCGTACCAGCGTGATTTTTTGTTATGAACTGGTGTAAACAATAGACAGACATGAGATTTCAGCAATCCCAGTAAGAGACATTTGCTACATAGGTATATTGAGTACTTCCGTTGCCTTTCTCCGAAGTTCTTCATCTAATCTTTACCAAATTTAAACGGGATTACTCCGAGAAAGTACTCTTTCTAAAACTACCCAAATCGCTTCTGGTGTGCCTACAAAATTTGAAGAGTTCTTTCTATTTCTCCAGGATCCCATTATCAGGATCCTGACTTGATGATTATGGGACCTTCTGGGAAGTATACCCTTTCAAACAATTAAAAACAAATTCGGTCCAGTCATCTTCGAGTAATCGGGGAACATTGAATTGAGAACCTCCTCCTTTTTGAAGTCGGTTAATAATGACCTTATGGTACGTGACTCAAATATCCGGATAGCCTTTAAAAGATTTGGCCGAGTATCGTTAATTTGCTTCTAAGAATTGATGAGTTCCGTTCCTTTGTCATGGATCCCATAATCAGAACCTAACCAAATTCTCATCAAACTACCCTTGAAGTACCCTTGCCAATAAAATAAAAAAAAACAATACATGTCAAGGTAATAGGCTTATCCCCAATAAATGGAACTTAATACACCTAACTGTCGAAATCTGGGAATATTGTACACATCTGCGTACCCCCTCAGAGCATACAGGCGTGATGTTACGTCATGATGTTGTATAAACAATAAACATTCAAGCGATTGCAGCTGTTACTGCAGATTTGCCGTGTATTTTTGAAGAGTTCCATTGTATATCTCCGAAGATCCGCATCAGATCTACAGCAAATTAAAATATTACCCCCCGGGAAGCACCTGCTTTCAAATTAAAAAAGAGTCATCAAAATCGGTTCACCCAGTCGAAAGTACTGAGGTAACAAACACTGTCGAAATCTGGGTGTATTGTACACATCTGCGTACCCCCTCAGAGCATACAGGCGTGATATTACGTCATGATGTTGTTGAAACAATAAACCTACAAGCGATAACAGCAATCACTGTAGATTTGCCGTACATTTTTGAAGAGTTCCATTGTATATCTCCGAAGACCAGCATCAGATCTTTAGCAAATTAAAATGGGACCACATGGGAAGCACTAGCTTTCAAATAAAAAAAGAATCAACAAAATCGGTTCATTCAGTCGAAAGTTATGAGGTAACAAACACAAAAAAAAAAAAAAAAAAAAAACATACAGACGAATTGATAACCACCTCTTTTTGGAAGTCGGTTAAAAATACGGATCACCGGATGAGCAAAATAACTTTACAAATTAAAAGTCGTATTTCGTTTTTAATGTGACTGTATTCTGTGACAGCCATGTCGAGGCGAAACGAAAGAAAAAAATAATAAAAACCAAGAAAAATCACGAGTCGACGACGTAGAGGGAATGGTTCTTTAAAACTGTCTATCGATATAATGAATGAACCCCTCTCTATTTGTAATCATGGTTGCGCTCAAAAATTGAAATTAAAGATATTATTATAATTATGTTTATTCCTCAGAGCGCAACCATGATTACAAATAGAGAAGGGTTCATTCATTATATCGATAGACAGTTTTAAGGAAGAGGCACTCACATTTCGCCAGTTATGTTTAAGTCCCATGTAACGGGGGCGAGCCTATTACCATCAACCGGGCACAAATACTGACTCCGTGGCTGCTACTGAGAAAATTCCTGATGGAAAACCCAATAGCAATTTGCCAAACGCGACTGCTGCAGTCAGCAGTCGCGTTTGCGTTTGGTCTAGTAAACGAGGCAGTCAATAGTCTTGACGACAGTTTCAAAAAATTACAAATCTATTTAAGTCCGTCAGTTAGATTATTGAAAAATAATAGACACGTATTTTTTGTATTGTAAATCAATTAATATTGACAAAGATAAAACGCATCAAAACTCGGGAGTGGGGGCTCGTGATGTCAGAACTAGCTAAAAATTTAATGATACCTAGGCGTGACGTATTGGGCATTTAAAAAGCGTCGTATCTTCGTCAATTTCGATATACGTAACAAAAGAAAAAATACGGGTCAAATATTTTTTAATAATCTACCTGACGGACTAATTAGATTTTGTCGTCTACCCTATTATGTTTATGTTTATATTATCTGAAATCATTTACGGCAAGAGCAATTTATTGCAAAATGAAATCAATAAAGTCTACCTAACAAGATGGAAAATTGAAATATCTATTCTCGGTAAAGAGAAATTATTTAGTTGAGAAAAACTAGTTTTGCTCTGATGGTAAGCCGGATAAAGGTAAATCGATAAATTAACTGACCACTACATCGAGGAGTTATTTGAAACAAGCCAGTTAGTTTCTAACATTATCCTGAAGCTGATGCTATCTGCGATATACGAATATCCATTCGGTTGCTATAAATGGTTTACGTAATTGGTCAATAAATTCTATTAACGCACGGAATTGGTCTTTGAGGCATGAGCGACAGCGGGTTTGAAAAAGTGCATTGTATAAAAATGTGTTACCCGATGGCGCGGCGCTGCCCAAAAGGAGGGTTATTAACTGATAATTTCGATCCGGAACAGAAGGTCATCGAAATAAAACAGCAATAAAAACTACAGTGCCTTTGAATTACCTTATTGGTTAGTAGAGGGCCTAAAAAAAGTGGCAGCAATAACGGTGATGGTAAGACCAAAGATGTATCGAAAAACTTAGGCAAATTCTGTTGAAAATTATTGTTGATTTACTAAACCACTGTTCAAATCCCTCAGCTCTGGAAGTTTGACTTGATGGGTCAGAATAGTAGTGTCAACAGCATTTTGTATCTTA
This sequence comes from Xestia ashworthii, assembly GCA_950022955.1. Classification (NCBI taxonomy): domain Eukaryota; kingdom Metazoa; phylum Arthropoda; class Insecta; order Lepidoptera; family Noctuidae; genus Xestia; species Xestia ashworthii. The sequence goes on along the minus strand of OX465558.1, from coordinate 20,744,229 downwards.
CTGACACATCATGATTTTACAGAGCAAGCTAGCTTAGTTTTTTAAGCATTTTTTCTTCAGCAGTAGTAGAAGCGGCTTTAATTTTGGCTAACGAGGCAGTCAAGATAGTCAAAAATTTGACTGTAAAGTCCCTTGTCTCTCAATGAACGGCTGAATCGTTTGCCTTACGCCAAACTAATCTGCAAGGGCACATGCGTGCCGTATTATTAAGTTATTATTTGTCTAGTACGCAATAACTCGGAGATAACTGTGTTTACTTTGCATAGTATTTAATCCTCGGATATCTTCGGTTTAGCACGATGGGTATTGGGAAGCCAATTATAAGTTACATGTGGGAATTTGTTAATTTTCTCAGTACCTAATTGTTTTATTGAGCTGACACATACCTAGATAATATAACATAACATCACGCCTGAAAGTAGAGGTGTACCTATTAGTACACCCACATTTCGCCAGAGGGGCCAGCCTATTGCCATCAACTGGGCACAATAGGCTTGACGACAGTATCAAAAAATTGCAAATCTATTTAGTCCGTCAGTTACAGTATTGGAAAATAATGGACACGTATTTTTTGTTTTTGTAAATCAATGACTATTGACAAAGATAAAACGCATCAAAACTCGGGAGTGGGGGCTCGTGACGTCAGAACTAGCTAAAAATTATACCACGGCGTGACGTATTGAGAATTTTGAAAGCGTCGTATCTTCGTCAATTTTGATTTATGCAACAAAAGATTTTTTTTTGGCGTCTATCCTATTCCAGACTCGACCCAATATCACTGTAAGGTTGGTGGTCAAGGATGGGAAGACTATATATGTGGAGCGGCTGCAGGGCGTCTTCAGGAACAAGATGATTGAATATAATAACTCATCAGTAAGTAATGTCTTTATTAATTTATCGGTCTTACAGGATATAGCGTGTCCACCATTTTTTTTTTTTTTTTTTTTTTTTTTTTTTTTTTTTTTTTTTTTTTTTTTTTTTTTAATAAATAAATGTTTATTCAAACCCTTATAACAATTGGTCTTATTCTAAGAGTACATCAATAGTGACTTAAAATAAGAGATTGGACATTGGTTTACAATTTCGTTGGGGACCGTTGCTAGGGCTTATATAAGGCAAATCAAGTATAAGTATCCCTGACTCTGAAACTAAGCATAGCCTGTATCTTCAGAGCCAGTGGTTCCTTCTTGGGGTCTTTTCAGCCGTTACAAATTTAGTTAAGCAGTTAGTTAAACAAAAATGGAATAAACAAATTTGAAAAAAAAATTAATAAAAATATGCAGCAAAGATGTAATAATAGTAAATATAAAAGGGTTATCTACTAGGTACCGAAACGCATTAATATCAGACGTGTTTGAGAAAAGGTGTTGCCATGGGTGTGCGTGAGTGTTCGTGTATGTGTGAGTGTGTTTGCGTGTTTGTGCGTTTGTGTGAGGTTGTATATTAGTGTGAGTTTGTGTGGGGGTGTTATGTGGAGCTGTAATCAAAGGTAACGTGTTATGAAATGCGCGTGAGTAGTTTTTCAGTTTCGTCGTATGTCAAATATAGTAAGTAATTAGTAACTTTTCTTTTTAGGTTAAATAAGTTTAACGTGTGTATATTTAAAGATTTGTTTAAGCTGTTATATAATTTAGATGCTAAAAAAGAGTATTGTCGTGTCGCGAAGCTTGTTTTAATTTGAGCATATTTACAAATGGGTTTCCCGCTACGCACTGCTTTATTTTTAGCGTGTGGAATAAAGGCATGTTTTCTGAGTATTATGCGTAGGATGAAGAGTTTCCTTACAGAGAGACAATTGCAGTCTTTATATAGGGTCAGTGTTGGGTATCGACGAGGTTTGTGGGTCATAACTTTTAATAAAGCCCTTTGCGCTCTTTCGAGGCCCAACATCGCCGTTTTACCGGTACCACCCCAAACGGGGATACAGTAAGAGAGAATAGACTGGCACAGGGCAAGGTATATCAGTCTCATCGTTTCCATATCGGCTACATCGCGGAGGTTTTTGAAGATATAAATGAGTCGCCTTAATCGGGTTTTTAATATTCCTAAATGCGTGTGCCAGTCCAGTCTTTCATCTATGTGTACACCCAAGTATTTGGTATAGGATACCAACGTAAGAGGAAGACATGTACAAGGGGAGGATGAATCCTGACATACGTGTGCAGTTAAAGAAGATTCCCCAGCCCGGGGTGCGGATTTAGCGGTGATTCTAAAGGCAATTGCTTTTGTTTTAGAAATATTGAGGGTCAGCAAGTTAACAGAAAGCCAGGCCATGACTGTTCTAAGTGAGGCTTCAGCGTTGATTTTAGCCGCTTTCCAGTCGGAACCGTAGGCGAGTAGTACAGTGTCGTCTGCATACATAAACGTGTCACAGTGTTGTAGTTTTAGGTTGCATAGATCGTTTACATATAACAGGAAGAGTGATGGTGAGATAATGCTACCCTGAGGAACGCCGTAACTTATAATTTCCTCGCCGCTGATGACCGACTCAATTTTAACGGACTGTTTACGATCGGTAAGGAAGTCTTGAAAAATGTTTAGTGCATTTCCCCGTATGCCGACGGCTTCCATTTTGCGGATAAGGATGGGAATAGAGACGGTATCGAAGGCCTTTGATAGATCCAGGAAGATGGCAAAACTTTTCATCCTGGAGTCCATTTTTTTTGTGACTTGATCAGTAAGGTCTGTTACGGCATCCTCCGTGGAAATCCCCGGTCGGAAACCGTATTGATTTGATGCAATTATGTCATATTTGCGAAAAAAATTAACTAAATTGTTGTTTAGGATGCGTTCCAAAATTTTTGAAAGTGTTGTCAGTACGGATATCGGCCTGTAATTTGATGCAACGTCTCTATTCCCGTCCTTATGGATGGGGTGAACGAGGGCCTTCTTAAATGCACGTGGGAAGGTGCCTGTATTAATGGCGAGGTTGCATATGTGCGTGATTGGCGGTATCAGTGTGTTTTTACACATTTTTATGATTTTTGACGAGATGCCGTCCCATCCGACTGCGCAATCACCTTTAAGAGACGTAATAATACGTTCTACTTCTTCGTGATTGACTTCTAGGATGACTAGAGAATTAGGTTGGGATTTGGAGTTTTCGGGCAAGGGAATATTGTGGTTGGGTGTGATTTGCGAAGCCAGTTTTTTACCTATATTGACGAAATAACTATTGACCTCGTTGGCGGATGCGGTGGGATCATCTTCGAGTTTCAAGAGTTGGCGCGCGGGTTGTCTGTCTTGTCGGGTATGCGTAATTGCTTTAATGACGTTCCATGTTGCTTTTGAGTTGCCTTTAGCCTTTAAGAGTTCGTTTTTTTCGTATTCCCGTTTCACTTTACGTAGTACTCGGTTACAAAAATTTCTGTAACGTTGGTACGTGATTTTGACCATTGTATATGAAAAAAGAGACGAAAAGCAACGACAGTGTTGCTACACTTAAAATACTAATTGGTAGTGTTGTACTACCTAACATCTTCCTTTTTCGAAAAAACCTTAGAAACTAAATTAACATTTTATGAATAGGAATTTTTCTACTACAGAAATATAAGTTTTTCCTTCCATGGGCAACACACAGATTTTTTAAACTGACAGCCTATAGGACAATCCATTTGACATTGACACATTTGACTGACAGCTTTCATAATAGTTGTCGCTATTTTGACATAATAACATAAAAATTTAACCTATAAGTACAAAATGGAATTTCACACCAAATAAAAACATTAATTTAGTTAATTTTACTAATATTAGTTACAATAACGCTTAGGTTTAGTAATTACACGACCTGAACGAGTTGTAATAGGTGAACTAGGTTTAGGAACATTGTTTTGTGAACTAATTTGCGTGTTTGTTTCAGGTACAACACCAGTCATGGCAGAGGCTGAATCCGAAGAAGGCTTTAGAATATGTTCGCGGTTTCTACGAAAAACCCTTTGAAGAGACTTAATGATGTAACTGCGTGGATGACCATCATTTTGTGCTACCACACCTGGTACCCAAGTGCCTTGTGGTTTGTGCTTAAAGAAAGCATTGTCACCTTGTTGGAGTGTTGATAGCGGCTTTGTATCTTTGTTGTAGTAAAGTGATGATTTAACTTGTTGTTTTTTAATGTTTTCCTTTAAGTTCTTTATATCAACAGTGCAAGGTGTAAGTGTAAGTTCTGGTGAAGGTAATTTTGTACGCAAGTGTCTTGACATACATAGCTGCGATGGAGAGTAACCTGTCTGTTTTGGTGTACTTCTATACATAAGAAGTGCTAAATAGGGATCTGTGTTGTCGGCTTTGCATTTTTTCAGTAAGGTTTTAATGGTACCAATTGCTCTTTCTACCATACCATTTGATCTGCTCAAATATGGACTAGAAGTTGTGTGTTCTATTCCCCATGCTGTAGTAAAATCTCTAATTTCTTTACTGTTAAAGGGAGGTCCGTTGTCTGAATTCACAACTTCTGGAATACCATGTCTAGCAAAGATTGATTTCAGATGAGTTATGACTGTCTTCGAAGTTGAGTCTGACGTTAATAATGCAAGCTCTATGTACTTAGAATAATAATCTATTACTATTAAGTACTTCAGACCATCTATTTCAAAAATATCTATACCTACTTTGCTGAAAGGTAGCATTTTGTAATCATGATGCATAAGAGGTTCTTTTGAATTATTTCTGCGAAAAGTTAGACAAACATGACATTGGTTAACGTATTTCTCAATATAGGCCAATAAACTGTTGTTTTAGCTAAGCGAATACAGCTATTTATGCCTTGGTGACCTTCATGAACTAGTTTTATTATGTATTCCCTCATATTTTCTGGAATTACTATGTTATGTCCTTTGAATAGAATATTATTCAGTACATGTAATTGATCTTTTATAGAGAAATATGGTTTGACCGACTGACTAAGTGACTTTTTATGTTCTGGCCAACCATTTTGACAATAGGAAATAACCTTACATAAAGTTGGGTCTATTTTGGTATTTTCCTGAATCTCAAGTAACTTTTTTGGACTGACTGTTAAGTTTGAGAATACTAGATTAACATGAAGATCAAGATCATCTTCTAAATCTGTCAGTGCACCTACTGGTAATGCTGCTCTTGAAAGTGTGTCTGCAATGAACAAATATTTACCAGGTTTGTACAGTACATTTAGATCATAGGGTTGCAACCTCATCATAATTCTCTGCAGTCTTGCTGGAATGTCAAATAGTGGTTTTTTGAACAGAGTAATTAATGGTTTGTGGTCTGTTTCAACAGTTACTTTTCTACCATATATGTACTGATGAAACTTGGTACAACCAAAAAGAACAGCCAAAAGTTCCTTTTCGATCTGAGAATAGTTTTGTTGGCAAGTGCTAAGAGATGCTGATGCATAAGCTATGGGCTGCTGCTCATGTAAAATTACAGCTCCTAAAGCGTCTTTTGAGGCGTCTACAGACAGTGTTAATTCTTTTTTAGGATCATAATATGCGAGAACTGGTGATGAACTTATTAGATTCTTGACTTTACTGAATTCTAAGTCTTGCTTCTGTGTCCAGATCCATTCATTTTTATTTCCTAATAATTGTCTTAGGTTTGTGGTTTCCCCTGATAAATTCTTAATGAAAGGTCTTAGGTAATTAACCATACCAAGAAATCTCTGAAGTTCTGTAATATTTGTTGGGTTGGGCATGTTCATAATTGCTTCCACTTTCGAAGGATCAACTCGAACTCCACCCTGACTAAAGATATGACCTAAATATTTAATTTCAGTTGCTAAAATTGTGCACTTTTCTCTATTGAATTTTAAGTTTATAGAGTATGCTCTATCTATAACTTTTTGTAAGATAGTATTATGCTCTTTTATATCTTTGGCGTATATTAAAAAGTCATCCATCAAAATTTTAACACCCTCAATGTCACTGAACCTTTTGACCATTTCACTATGAAAGATTTCTGGTGCTGATGAGATACCAAAAGGTAAACGTGTGAACCTATAACGACCAAATGGAGTTATGAATGTGCACAGCTTCGATGACTTCTCTGATAACTTCAGCATCCAAAATCCTTTATTAGCATCTAAAGTTGTGAAATACTTTGACCCGGCTAAATCTGATTTTATTTCATCTATTGTTGGAAATGGATAGTGAGGTCTCATGATGGCTTTATTGAGTTTGTTTGGATCGATACAGAGTCTGATTTGACCATTTTTCTTAGTAGTCAGAACTATAGGACTTACCCACTCAGTTGGTTCTTCAACTCTGCGTATGATGTCTTGTTTCTCCAGCTCCTCCAGTTCTGTTTTGAGAGGTTCCCTTAATTGGAAAGGTACTCGTCTGCACGCTGAGACAGTTGGACTGGCATCTGGCTTCAATTTGAGGTCGACTTCTAAATCTGTGATACATCCTATACCATCTGTCAAATCCTGAGGAAGCTGAGGTACAAAATCAACCTTATAAATTCTTTTTATCAAGTTAAGTGTTTTGCACGTGTCCCTGCCTATAATATTTTTGCAATTTAAGTCTACTATATGAAAATTTACTGCATAACTGTTACTATTAAGTTTGACAACTAAGTTGCATTGGCCAAGAGTTGGTATAATATCACCACTGAATGAAGATAATCTATGACTACTTTTTTGTATCTTATCAGTTGGTATGTGTAGTGTTTCAAATGTTTGCACTGAAAGAACGTTAGTATCTGCACCTGTATCAAGAATGAATTCTACAGCGCGATTGTTTATCATGAGTTCCGCCCTCCATGACTGTGTGTTGACCATATTTACGCAAATTGTGCCCACAAACAAGTGATTTTTGTAAGAATCATCATTGTTATTACAGTTTTGAGAGTTTTCGATGTTTATATTATTAACACTTTTACACAATTGTGCGAAATGATTGTTTTTCCCGCACTTCTTACATTTAACTCCTTTTGCTGGGCATCTGAATCTGTGTATTTGACCACACCTCTGGCAAGTGGCTTCGCTAGTTGCTGATGACTGCGACTGTGAACGTTTAAATCCCGGCTTAGACTTGACTTTGCTTCGACTACGTGATTTGGAGACCTGTCCTATGAGTGGTTCTTCCAATGTTTTCGCCTGTTGTCTTGTAGCTTCCATGCTTTTAGCTAACGTCACTGCTTTGTCTGTCGTGTCTGGTTTATCCGTCAGTATCTTTTCTTTGATGTACTGATTATTGGCATTCAGATTCAGACTGAAAATGTCCCGCAGGATGCTGTCTTCTAGCGATTTGAATTCACATTGCTTGGAAATATTTTTCAGATCCGTAATGTAACTATCGATAGATTCGTTGTTACCTTGTCGTCTGTTGAAAAGTTTATGACGCTCCATTGTCACATTGATTTGTGGCATAAAGTGCTGATTGAATTTATCGGTCAGCGTCTGGAAACTCACTGTATCTATATCTAGATTAAATGAGTAAAATGTCGTCAGCGCGTTCGGTCCTATGAAATGAAGAAGTATGGCGACTTTTCTCGCGTCGTTTTCATATTCTAAGTTGTTCGCTCGTAAGTATATCTTGAACTGAGTAATCCAATTTTTCCACGCTAACGGCATATTGTTATTGCCCATTTCAAGTGGCGGAATGTGACTACTGATGGTTTTTTGAATCGACTGTGATGGCTTATCATTGTCCCCGGCCATTTTGTTGCAATTATAATGGTACCTTGTACAGCGTCGTCCAGCCTTTCTTCTGACACCATGTAAGGTTGGTGGTCAAGGATGGGAAGACTATATATGTGGAGCGGCTGCAGGGCGTCTTCAGGAACAAGATGATTGAATATAATAACTCATCAGTAAGTAATGTCTTTATTAATTTATCGGTCTTACAGGATATAGCGTGTCCACCATTGTATATGAAAAAAGAGACGAAAAGCAACGACAGTGTTGCTACACTTAAAATACTAATTGGTAGTGTTGTACTACCTAACAATCACTTTTGGCCGACCTTGGAATCGGACCTAGGACCTAAAGCTCAGTAGTCGCACTTGAGGCCACTGGTCCAACGAGGCAGTCGTACTGAGTAATTATGGGCTAGGCTAAGGTTAAATATGTTAACCAATATTCAAAAAACTTACCGCATTCAAAGCTTCCATTTCATAAGAGCTCAGTTTGTATGACGCGTCCGAGCCCACCAATCGAGGTGTTGACCTGAAAAGCAACGACATTGCAAATAAATAATAATATGAAACATGAGAAATAAAATCAAAAAATGGAGTTTCTACGACACTCAACATACTCGTACATCAATTCATTAAATTGTCATGGTCAAACTTTGATCCGAAGTTGCTTTAAAAATATAACACTCATTAAAATGATCGTTTCAGTAAATTTCTAATTTCAAAACGCTTAGTGGACACTTCTCGTGACCCAAGGATTGAGTTTTACCTTTGCCAGGGCTAAACGTTGCCATACAACGTACAACGTGGCAGCCCCGCCAGTTTCTTGGGGACATTACCAGTTGACAGCGTTGAGGAGTTTTTAGAATCATTTCTTAGCTTATTGTAAAGTTGGTTTTTTAGTTTATTATTTATATAAATTTAAAAATATCCATGGTTTTCAGCATCTTTTACTCCCCAAAAAATATTAATATGCATAAAGATGTCTCCCGTAACCTTTAAACCAGGTCAAACATTATCTCCATCTGTACCTCAGCATCTGTTTCACCGAGATTGGCCGTCATCTCCACGAACCTACTTATATCTCTCTCCATGCGAAACAATTATTCTGCCCTGGTGATTCTTAACCTGTTCTTGGTTTTTCTCAAACGTGGGTGTTTTGTTTTCTTTATTTCATTTGAAATTGTTTTACAGTGTGTAGTTTTATTCTATTCTTAGGTGTATATTCTGAGGCCACAAAAAAATAAATTAAAATTCTCAGTCCGATGAGTTAGGTCTAAAGAGCTGGGTGACGATTTGAAAAAAAAATTTTCATACGGACATCATAATAGTCTGTCTACTATTATCGATCTACTGTATTACTAGTATCTAATAGCATTCTGATTTGTTTTTCACGAAATTCACGAAAGTGATATGAGTAAGGGTTCCTACAGAAGAGCGGCACGTTGCCAAACGCAGATAAACTGGAGCCGTCGCCATAGCGTTGACGCTTGCAGTTGTGGCATCGGTGGCACCCGCCGACGCGTCGACGGCAGTCGTCGACACACATTTACGCGGCATGCCACAACAACTGTCGACACTTCGGCGACTGCCGTCGACGCGTCGTACACAGGACTGAGGAGGCGACGGCTGCAGTTTATCTGCCGTTGGCAACGCGCCGTACGTCTGTAAGAACGCCTACGTAGCAAAAGTTGCGCAGTAAGGCGTGTAGAATCACTAAATCGACAATCTGTATGATTCAATTACTTCACGAATAAAAAATACGTGGCCTAGTTAGTTCAGAAATTATAAATGCTGTTGATTTTGAATTCCGCAGTATGGATGTTGGACTATTAAATATTTCTCGACGGCATGTAAAGCCAAGTCAGTGGCCCGTGGGTAGCATAAAACTGACATTGGTGTCAGAGTTTCTAAACCTGTGTTGAACACTAACTGTTGAACACTAATCACGAGATAAGGAAAAGAAGGGCCGGGCGTCGGTGGCCACGTGGTGGCTACCGGCCACCGTAGATGCGGGCCTGTGGACGGTTAGCTATGGGCTAGCTAGCCGTCCGTCCGTCTAACGACGACAGGCCGTGTCGACGGCGCGTTCGTGTTCCACGCGCGCCTCAAAGAGTTGTCAGCAGAAGAGAGGGGCCCGCAAGGGCCGAAGCCTGCCGGGGTTGCGGGACTGTTCGAAAGAGATACCGCGGCCCCGGAAAATAAAGGGCGAGGAAGGAACATGGATGGGTTTTACTCAGTAAGAGTCTGACACTCCCTCCCGCTCCGCCCAGAGTGGGAGAAGTCATTTGATGATTTCCCATCCTAAAAAAAAAAAAAAGGAAAAAGAAGGTAAATTATTAGAGCACAGTACCTAGGAACTGTGCCATCTGAGCCGTGTTACTCGTATTGAAAGCATAATTCACACAATACCTTTCCATAAACATAACTATGTGAGTGAAATCCAAAACTCCACTCCACTTTAAGAAAGCTTTTCAAAGTAAGAAACATTACAAAGCTAAGAAAACAATACATTTCTCCTGCATGAAATGCATCCTCACCACATTATGACGTCAGTTCCTAGACTTCAAGATTCAGTGGCAAACGGTGCATAAACAGTTGGAGCACCAAATAAATCGCTAGGAGCCATAGTGGCTTTAATTATTAACATTCATAAATGTTGGTAAGTGAATTTATGTATGTAGCTCTAGCTTTGGGGTCGGTTGGGTTCCAGTGTAAACAGGATGAATATAGTCTTGCGTTTTTCGTTTTTCCTAATTATAATTATTTCAGCCAGTGGCTATCTATGCTTCAAATGGATCCTGGTTATTTTAAACATTTCAGCAGGCTATGGGAAAAAGTTATGCTCAGAGGATTTCTGAAGTTTTGGCTTTGAAACTAGGCAATTCGACTAAAACAAGTCGTAGATGGTTTAGCTACGTTTTTCAAAAAAAAGCAAAGCTATATTCGCTATGTCTAGCCAGACATAGCGAATATAGCTATGTTTTTTTGGAAAAACGAGATCTATTGTGAACTCCTATTAGTTGAACATCACAGAAGATATTCCGTAAGTCACAGTTACAAATCCTGTAACATTAAGACAGTGTTTAAATTTACAAACGTCAAGTAATGACTGCCCTCAGACTATACGGAATGACAATCTGTGGCCGAAGGTTACCACCACAAGCTGATAATGATGAACGTAGTAGATTATGAGACTTACGCGCTTCCTACTGCCCCACCGACTGAATGCAACATCATAAAGATAGTTATTAAAACCTGGCATGAGTTACAAACTCATCATCATCTGCGTAGCCTCCAACTATGTTGGGGTCGGCTTCCAGTCTTACCGGATGCAGCTGCATACCAGTATTTTACATGATCCAACTGCCTATCTGACCTCCACAACCCAGTTAGTACCGGGTAATACGATACCCCATGGTAAGACTGGTTGTCAGACTTTTTTGTTTAATATAAGTACCATTTTATCGTACTCATTTCTCGCTTATCGCTAGTTGAGACGCCGCACCTCGCTCAGGTAAGACAAATACGCTCATTTCCTGCGGAGAGCGAGCCCGAACGTCCGCACCGACAAATTGTGCCCACATAACCTTATTCTGAATGTTTTAAAAATAGGTTTTTGTTTGTTGTTATCGTGAGTTGTTACCACGCTGTCTTGTAACGATGAAATGCTGAAATTACTATAAAGAGCCAGTTTTAATGTACAGGTACTTAAAATTAGTATTATTGCATTAATTATCCCTATATAGTGTTCTATCATTTTAGGTTCTAAAACTCTCACAAAATGGCGGATCAATTTGAATCTCACCTCATTCGCCCCTAAAAGAGATAAATTCGACCGTGTTGTCAAATTCTGCAAATATGATCTTACAGCTATTATTCAATAATATACATTTTATTTACGCACCAGAATAACCTGACCTCGTTTTGTATGAGCTTCCCGTATAATGAGAAATCAAAAAAAAGGGTATAAAAAGGCACGCCATTACGATATCTTTTTGTTCTAGACCATACCTGGGAACCTTCTAGAGTAGATATTGGTTGGTTACTTTTGTTTTTTGAAAACATGGTTTCAATGTAAGGTTTTAACTTTAAACAGCTTTACGATCCCCGTTCTATTCAATCCATCCACGGCACAATGTTTTTAGTGCGTTACATTGAGTCCTACTGAATAACGTAATATTTACACCACAAAAGTGAGTTTACGTCCTAACGTATATTTTGATAAATTTTCCTTGAACTCTGTTCAGCTGTAGAAGTACAAAATGCAACAATATCGAGTTCCAGAATACGTCCTCAGCAACCTCACACCGGTAACGGCAGAAAGTTGGCTGCCTCCTTTTATTTATGACGTTTATGCCGTAAGAAATTCAACTTTTTTGCCGTTCCCACCTCGCTGACAGATCGCCAAGCGATTTGCTTTTATGTCGAAGGGATTTGTCGGAAATTGCCGAAGATTGCCGAGGTAAATTATTGGCGCGCATATTTTTCGCGCGTAAATTAATTTTAACAAAGAGCTTTGTAACTTTTTGTAATTTTGACTGAGGATTGACTTTTAAAAATCTTTGAAGTTTGTTTAGATGCATTAACAATCGCGGCATCGGAGTCTTTTGGACATAAAATACAGAGATCACAATTTGTAAGTTTTATTTATTTATTTATTCATATTGGTTCACCAACAGCTTCTGTGTACAGCATTTTGGTATAAAAGGTTATAAAGTCTTGGACTTACTATGAAAACAGTAGGTTATCAAAGTTTTCTATTTTACTTGCATAGGGTTCAATAAAAATATACGAAAGACCTAGTACCACTTTGTATACGAATTTTATGTTGTTTTTATTTTATGGAAATCTTCTAGAAACAAATAAAAAAGTTATTGCATATAAAATTGGTATTCAGACTTCAAGACCTTCATTTAATAGACCAAAATATAAAACCTTTTCGTAGAAAATCTTAAAATACCTACCAATAAACGAATGCAAATTCAGAAAACTTCAACCATCAACTGTTCAATAACTAAGTTCAGGATTTTAAGTTGAAAATAATGTTCACAATAAAAACTTTGCACATATACTGAAGTATCGAGTATATTTGAGTATTGAGTATCTAAATATTTTCCATCAACCAAGCGAAGTCAATAACATTATTTGCATGATAGTAAAAATATATTTGATCGTGTAACGCGGCAAACACCCAACCACGGCAGAAACACTCGCGCGCACGTGAACACGGCGGGCGTCATCACTACCCCGCACCACACGGCCCACCGCAGCGCTCCTGGCCGCCTTTATAAGCGCCGCCCGGGCTATGGATCATCAGTCTGAGTTCGGCACGACTTGGGTGTACACACCGCATCGACTTAGGTCGGTCACGTTTGCCCCGCTTCCTGCTGAGTTCAGATTAGCGCCTGCATTGTGCGAAGGTGGTGTTGGTGATCCACATTACTGACGTACAGGGCACGGTGCGCTTAGGGTTTTCGGTAGGGTTTAGTTAGATTACTTTATTTCTTTATTTTATTTGTTATGTTAGTTAGCTCTTTGTGTTACCATTAATGTACCTAGTTATTAGTTTAAATAAACTATTTATTGTTATTTTTGCAAAGTGGGTTTAAATTTATCTCCTCACACTGAACCTTGCCACAATTGGCGTCCCACCTTGGGCTTTCTTACCCACATATTTTATCATAGGTAGATTTATTGTACCTAGTATGTACCCACATTTGTTGTAGGTAGATCTTAACATTATTGTTGTTGTCAATTAGTTAATTTGTTAGATTGATCTTAGTTCTGTTAGTAGGTATATACAGTAGTTTCGGTATATTGGTAAAAACATTTTTTTTTGGTATTGTATTATATACAAGCTAGGGTTTTGGAGTAGACAGTATACAGGATTAGTTACGTAATTCATTACAATAAAACTGCTTTCTATAGTATAGTTTAGTTTTATTATTTCTGTAGTCTTTTGCTTTAGTATATCTTCACGCTAGATTCCTTCAGAGTAAGCAGTTTATTAGGTTACTGTTATTTATTGAGCAAATCAACATTGATTTTTATAACGTTTTACCTAGACGTAGCCGGAGAAATAAACAAATGGCAAACGTCAGTTTCTCAGATGATCAGTTTAGGGATCTTTTAGGGGTGTTAGCAAACCGAGACAATTCTCGTGTTTCGCAAAAAACAGGCAGTTTTGCATCATGCACTGCCCGTTTTGACGGGACTCGCCAGTCGACAGTGGTCGAGACGTTTCTGTCAACTGTCACTACTTTCAAGAAAATTGAGTCCGTTAGCGACGAGAATGCCATAGAAGGGCTTACTCTGCTGCTTATTGGTGATGCAGCTATTTGGTGGCTTGGAGTGAGAGAAACAGTCAGTACTTGGCATGAGACTGTGTCACTATTACGGACGACATTTGCCCCAAAGAGACCCGCGTATCAAGTACTCAATGAGATTGTGTGCAACAAACAAAGCGGTCCTACAGCCACAGAACTATTTGTTGCTAAAAAACGTGCACTCATAGCGGAATTGCCAAAGCCGTCGCCCACCTTATCACAAGGGTTGGACCTGCTATACACATCCCTCCATGCGAAAATAAGAGATAGAATACCGAGGGACTCCGTTCAAACATTTGACGAATTTCTCGTGAAAGTACGTCAAATTGAAGAAACCGCTACTGAACAGACCACTGAACAGACCAACACTGGTGCCACACCGTTAGTGAAGAGAACCCGCTGCAACTTCTGTCGCGCTTATAACCATAGCGAGCAGGAGTGTCGCAAGAAAGCTGCTAAGACCGAGACGTCTAAGGAAACTCCCAAGAAAACTGAGACCAGACCACCGCCAACGTCTAAAATAACCTGCTACGGATGCGGTGAGCCTGGTGTAGTCAGAAGCAAGTGTCCAAAGTGCAACACACCCAAAATAGGCGCAGGGGAAGTTGGGTTTTATGCATTGGCCTCTGGAACGCGACTTAGGCCAACTGTCAAAATTTCCATCGATGGCATCAATGGTCAAGCTCACATTGATTCTGGCGTAAAAATGAGCGTCGCATCTACTTCACTGTACTACGTGCTAAAGCGAAAAGGAGTGACCTTTAACTCGGAAAAAGCCACGGTAACCCTTGCCGATGGTCTACGGCGAAGACAACGTGTACAGTCAGCACAAGTACCTGTAACTTTATGTGGACGGACGATCCCCACAACTTTTATCGTGTTGCCCGAAACACATGATAATCGCACACTCCTAGGAGTAGACTTTATCCAAGATGCAAGCATAGTTCTCAACTTGCCGCAACTATTGTTCCACTTCTTGGATGAACCTGGCAAGAAATATGATTTGCATAACGAGGATGAAGACAGCGCATCCGTGTCCACGGTGCAAATGGAACTTGAGGAAACCGAGTCGGTGATTGCAAGGCTAGCCTCGATTACGTCTCTGGAGCCAATGTTGAGCCCAATGTTCCAGACCCCATCCCCATGTGCGAATACGCTGGAAGAAGAACGCAATATGGCGGACGCATACGGACCACCTGTATTAATTGACTTCTGTACGCCCCCACATTCTCCCTCTCGACAAGAACCTACGCTCAATGGTTACTCGCCGAGGTTTGTCGGTTCACTGTTCCGGGATGCGCAGTCCAGCATTAATAACGCGGAAATTACTCTGTCTCCACAGAGTAGTAAGTTGTTTGGAACCAACATTGACATCGCTATGGTTGCTATAGATGGAGCTGCCTCAAGTGAAGAGGTACAACTTAACAGATTGTTAGAACAGCACGCTGGCGTATTCACTGGTAATGGCAAACCAGCTACTCTAGTGGAACACATCATAGAAGTTGGAAACCATAAACCGGTCGCTGTGCCTCCATACAGAGTATCCCAACAGCGGAAAGAAGTTCTACGCAAAGAGATTGATCAGATGTTGGACGACGGTGTTATCACACCTTCGAAATCCCCATGGGCTGCACCAGTTGTTATGGTCCCCAAGAAAAATGGAGGTACAAGAGTCTGCATAGATTACCGCCAGCTTAATAGTATAACTGTAGCTGACGCGTACCCCTTACCTCGAATAGACGACCTTCTGCATGAAGCAAGACCGACGCCTTACATGTCGACTCTTGACCTAAAAGCAGGTTATTGGCAAATAAAAGTGCGAGATGAAGACCAGGAGAAAACGGCTTTCGTCACTCCCTTTGGGTTGTACCACTTTAAACGTATGCCGTTTGGTTTGCGCAATGCTCCGGCGACCTTCCAGCGATTTATCGACAGATTGAAGCTGCATCTTGATGGAATGAAGTTGCTGGCTTACTTAGACGATCTCATCCTGCTCTCGCCGTCTTTCAAGCAACACCTGCAAGATCTAAATAGACTGTTCCAACTGCTTCAGGAAAATAATGTGGTTGTAAACAAGCAAAAGTGTCGATTCTGTGAGGAACAGATTCCTTATCTAGGACATATCATAACGAAAGCAGGCTTGTGTACAGATCCTGGAAAAATATCCGCCATACTAGACATACCTGCGCCGAAGAATATCCGACAGGTACAATCTTTTCTACAAACATGTTCATGGTATCGTCGCTTTGTACCGAACTTTGCGAAGATTACTCAACCGCTTACTCGGCTGACGAAAAAAGGTACAACCTGGGAGTGGGGAGCTCAACAGGAGGATGCCTTCCGTGAACTCAAGCAACGCCTAACTAGTGCCCCTATCTTGCGCCAAGCAGATATAAGTAGGTAAGCCATACACCATAAAAACAGACGCTAGTGATTATGCTCTGGGAGCTGTTTTGGTACAGGGGGAGGGCAACGAGGAGCATCCCGTCGAATATGCTAGCCGATTATTAACAAAAGCAGAACGTAATTATTCTACCACAGAGCGTGAAGCCCTAGCAGTGGTATGGGCTGTAGCAAAATTTAGAGGCTACATAGAAGGTTCTACGGTAGTAGTTGCCACTGATCATCAAGCACTGAAATGGCTTATGTCTATTAAATCACCTACAGGACGACTTGCTAGATGGGCACTGCAACTCCAGCCATACAATTTAACAGTTCAGTATATACAAGGTAAAACTAACGTGATTGCTGATAGTCTATCAAGACCGCCTCATCCAGAACTCCAAGTTAACCATGGCGTGTGCATAGTATCAGTAGATATGCCCCGCCGCTCTGGAGAGGAGATTCGGAACGAACAACTGAAAGACGATGCCCTAAAAACAATTATGGAAGCACTGGAGAAGCCAGTTCGGGATGAAGATGCTATTTATTGGTCAAACAAAGGTTACGTTATGAACAACGGACTGTTGCACCGCTATCTTCAAGACAACGACAATGATGCTGCCCAGCTGGTTATACCAAAACATGAAACCAAGGCCATTCTTTCAAAATATCATGACGAGCCCACTGCCGGTCATTATGGGGCTGATAAAACATTTCATCGCATCGCTGCCAGATATTATTGGAGAGGAATGCGAAAAGACATCGAAAGCTACGTCAAGGATTGTATCAAATGTCAAAGATACAAACCAAGCAATTTGAAGCCAGCTGGACTTTTACAGACCACGGTAATGAACCAAAGATTCGAAACCTTATCCTTTGACTTGTTCGGGCCATTACCTCCAACTCCAGATGGAAAAGCCTGGATTTTTATTGTTGAAGATATCGCAACCCGATGGGTTGAATTATTTGCTTTAGAACAAGCCACGGCTGAAGCTTGTGCAACCGTTTTACTAAATGAAGTCTTTCTGCGTTTTGGCGTTCCACGAAGATTAATAAGCGACAATGGAACACAGTTTATCAGCTCAGTCATGCAAAAACTCACTTACTGTCTGGACATTCAACATTCGTTTACGCCTGTATACCATCCGGAAGCCAACCCTGTCGAAAGGAAGAACCGAGATTTGAAAACACAGCTAGCAATCTACGTAGAAGGTGATCATCGGTCTTGGGCAGAAAGGCTCCCTAGCATAAGATATGCTATGAACACATCGCACTGTCTCAGCACGAGCTTTAGCCCAGCATATCTTACCTTCGGTAGAGAGTTAAGGACCTTCGATGATGTTAAACACGACCTTCATCAGATAGCTTTATCGGAGAACTTTATCCCCGAAATAACCCCAAAACTTATTTTGTTAGCAGAAACATTTAACCGAACGAGAGAAGTGCAAGAGAACAAAGAAGAAACAAGGAAGAAGGCAGCAGATGAACATCGGCGTCCAGCTCCTTCCTACCTACCCGGCGATCGCGTCATGGTTGCGGCCAATGTCCAGAGCAGCGCAGCTCGCTACCAAACAGCGAAGCTGGCTCCACGTCGCGACGGGCCTTACATCATCCTGCGACGGCATGGACCTTGTTCTTACGAGGTTGCACACCCAGCACAGCCTACAACTCCTCTGGACGCGGTAGGCCCAGAAAAGCAGACAGCAGCCTCTGAAACAACACTGGTCTCCTCGTCGGGACGTCTTCGGGACCAGAGGGGGAGATTGTAACGCGGCAAACACCCAACCACGGCAGAAACACTCGCGCGCACGTGAACACGGCGGGCGTCATCACTACCCCGCACCACACGGCCCACCGCAGCGCTCCTGGCCGCCTTTATAAGCGCCGCCCGGGCTATGGATCATCAGTCTGAGTTCGGCACGACTTGGGTGTACACACCGCATCGACTTAGGTCGGTCACGTTTGCCCCGCTTCCTGCTGAGTTCAGATTAGCGCCTGCATTGTGCGAAGGTGGTGTTGGTGATCCACATTACTGACGTACAGGGCACGGTGCGCTTAGGGTTTTCGGTAGGGTTTAGTTAGATTACTTTATTTCTTTATTTTATTTGTTATGTTAGTTAGCTCTTTGTGTTACCATTAATGTACCTAGTTATTAGTTTAAATAAACTATTTATTGTTATTTTTGCAAAGTGGGTTTAAATTTATCTCCTCACACTGAACCTTGCCACAATCGGTTAAGCAAGTTCAATGTAGACGAAAACAACTGTCAAAACAAAAGTTAAAATCCACGATTTACATCTATGATCATCAATATCATCATCTTTCTGATCTTCCTTTCTCGTTATAAATTCTCTGTCAGATGTCACGGCATCATTTAGGTACACCGTTTATTATCCATTAAGCTATGATATTTAAGAAGTTGGCACTGGCAGACTTATCCCATATTTAATTTGTTGGTTTTCTTTATCTACGTTTTGTTTTTTATCTTTCCTCACTTTTTATAATTTGTTGTATGTATTGTTATATTTGTTGGGTTTGTCAGGATTTATTTCGTTAGGCTCGAGCATTATGTGGGCAGAAGACGGGTTTCGTGCTATGAAAACTCACTAAATGCGATACTTTGTTTATTGTCAGGTGCTCGGTTCGGGTTGGTTGTTTCCATGGAGAAGAACCGGCAAGAAACTCCATGGTTACTCTTTTCAAACATATCTAGACTGAGTAAACTAACGAATTACTTGACATTACACTTT
Organism: Xestia ashworthii; assembly: GCA_950022955.1. Lineage (NCBI taxonomy): Eukaryota > Metazoa > Arthropoda > Insecta > Lepidoptera > Noctuidae > Xestia > Xestia ashworthii. The sequence continues at coordinate 20,725,154 of OX465558.1, read as the reverse complement.
CACACTATACGAGTAACACTGGGCACAATGAATCGGATACAGTTTCAAGACGTCTGAACTCCGCTGCGATCCGACCCAGAATCTCGTCCTCGCGGCGAGCTGTTAACGTCAGGACTCTGTAGAAGCACGCCATGGCGGGGGTAGACGGGTAGAGTGGTCTCTAGGTCGCGTGATGTCACCACTGGCGCGCTTTGATTCATTCCCGTGTCCGGACCAATGACCGGATCCTACATATTTTATTCTTCATAATTTTCTATACTATTGCACCTACTGTTTTATCTCTGCGTCACCCTAAGGTAGACTGGTAGAAAATGCCCAAGGCATTAAGTCCGCCTTTGTGTTATGTGCATAAAGTTTTAATAAATAAATAAACAAATAAATATTTAAATAATTTTAATAAAATACCAAAAAATGTTTCCTACCTAAGAAAAGCAGTTCTGAATCTGATACAATTGTCTAGAACTTCAAATCTATGTTCCGTCTAACGTGTCGCCTGTCTAGATCTAGCCAAAAGTGAAAAGTGCCTGCAGGTAGGCCCCTAACTGCATTAGGCGCGACGAAAGAGCCGCTAGTTGAATTCTGATAGTTTTGGAGTTGCATGGTGTTACTACGGGGCGTACACTCACCATGAGTTTTTAGTAACTCATTCTCATACATTCACACCATCCCCACATTACCAAAATGATGTATATTTTTGTAATCGGGGATAGAGTATTCTATCGTTAAGAATATTTAGAAAAAAATATATTTTCATTCGTTGGGTCAAAACTTTTACCAGGAATCATGAGCCTTTACCTTTCATTCAATCTGCTACGGAACCCTTCATGGGCGAGTCCGACTCGAACTTGGCCCCTTTTTTTTAGGATGGGAAATCATCAAATAACTTCTCCCACTCTGGGCGGAGCGGGAGGGAGTGTCAGACTTTTACTGACTAAAACCCGTCCATGTTCCTTCCTCGCCCTTTATGTTCCGGGGCCGCGGTATCTCTTTTGAACAGGCCCGCAACCCCGGATATTTGTAGGCACCCTTATAATTCAAAGCTTTCAGTTTATGACGATTATTGTCCAGACTCTCAATCACTCTAAAATTTACAAGCACTATTTACTCTCTCTCTCTCTCTCTCTTCTTTAGAATCGAACCCTGGACCTCTTGCTCGGCAGTCGGTAAAAGACCACCACAAGACCAACTAGGGAAGGTTACCTACTCTTAAGTTTAGTAGTAAAAACTAGACCATCATTATTTAAACAAGTCTGCTTAGGTTAGGTTAGTAAAGGTAAAGGAACGGCGACATACTCCTAGCTTAACTTTATGACTTCTTCATGTCTCAATGTCCGTATATTGCATTGGGTTACGAGGAGACAACGGTTATGTCACTACGTGCATTCAAACTGTTAAACAGTCCTCATGAACTAACCCGTATGACCTAGGAGCTTTAAAAGACAACTACATATTTCAATTTTAAATTACATTTCTCTTCAAACATATCAAAGTTCTTGGCATGCCATTAAAAATAAGTTGGTCTTACAATTCAATGACTATCTTGAGACCACCGAAGATTACATAAATGTCCGATATATTTTTTTTTGTAGTCTCACAAATACGCGGACAACAACTGTTATACAGCATACGAATAAAAGGTTTGTTTTGACTGACTATCAACGCGTAACTTAAACCGCGATGGATCGGGCATTTATTTATATCATGACGTAGAATAGCGAATGGCAGGTATAGGCTAGAAATAGTTTTTGGAAAATTCAAGCTCTAGGTGGAATGAATAGGGTTTGAAAATCGGTCACCGGGCAAAGCGGGTCAATCTTATTTAAATCTAGACCAGGGGATCAAAATTAAGTAGAGGTTACACACTGTACACGGTTATACACTGACTCTTTAACAAATTTTGTCAACCAAAAGCGAGCGAACAAATAGTACGGCCACCAGGGCAGCATAACATTGAAGATGTCTACTGGCCCGCGGGCTGTCTACGCGTATTAACATTCTGACGATGTACGTCGAGATTAGATAATCTTCACTAGTTACCCACTCAAGCTTACAGGGGCTTGATGGAAAATTATCGTGTAATCATTTTGTTGCCGAAATTCGAAGATTTTACGATCATATCAGTTGCTCTATATAAATGTAGGTAACTGCTTTAATTCTAAGAAAGTATGTAACAATAATTTTTACAACCATTGTCTTGGCAGCCTGGTTTCTTTACCTACGTCTATCCAAACCCACATTATAATTTAAAACAATTTCTAACGTTGTAAACCTTATGGGACCTTTCTTGCTTGTACTTTTACCTGCTTATTCGATGACCTTTTGAAGTATAGGGGTCAAACTGTATTCATCGTTAGACATTTGAACATTACAACATGAACGCTGTCGTCAACGAAAACAATGAACAGACGAACCGTGATCGCGGTTACAACACTGATCCATAACCCAATGGAAATAAGGAAGATAAAGATAAAGAACCCTAGAATGAGGAAGATAAGGTTGAAAATGTAGTGGGAAGTGTTAAGAAGACACGTTAAATTAGTGCAGCGAAATAGTTTCAAAAGTAAATGAGGACACGTGTTGTTTAGGGTGACAATGCTGTCGCAGAAAGAGGAGTTTGCTTTATTTGCGTCATGCAAAAACTGACCCTTTCTTTTTATAGAAAAAAAGGCACCTAATACATCATTTTGTCGTAGGTTTTCGTTAAGCACACTTAGAATGATGTATGATGTTTGAACTTACCTTTAACATAGTCAATATTGTAAGCAAATTGCAATCTATCTACAGCGTACTTTGCATTAGTAGAGACTATAGATATTGAACTAAGGTTTTTGTTAACATAGAGGAAGATAAACAAAGTTTTATATAATTATTCTATGTAGGTATAAAATACTTTCCAAATCAAACACCGATAGAAACATCGAGTCAAAGTCAAACTCTAAACTTTGATTTTAATTAAACCATTTGTTAACATTTACTTTAAATTTTCAAGGATTCATCGATCAGAAGTTGTTGCCAAGTTGAAGATAAATAGGGATCCCTTCCAAAACCTACATTGTTGTGAAAAACACATAATTTTACTGATTCTTAGGCAATCACCCCTACAACAACGTAGAAAAAACTAGATAGCCATGACGCAGAAAAAATGAGAAATTTCTAAAAGACCTAATCAGCATTGGGTGGCCAAAGGTCGAAAAACAAAAAGAAGTAAAACGTAGGAAATTAAATAAAGTAAATAAAGTCTCTACGACTGAACACGACACGGTCGCAGTAACAATTGCAGTGTTTGTTCTGTCTCGACGAACTGTCACGACAGAGATCCGACTAATAATCGCTTGCGACACTCTCGTGTGTATTTGTTTATGTCTTGCCGAGTTATACAGACAGATGGTATGGATTTTGGAACAGTGCTGATGATGATCCAGAGGTATCGGCGACCACCTTACAGGTTGTGGCTTAGTCAATCATAACTATATTATTTTGGTGGTGGATTAAAGTCAACTTCATCCCACCGAGAGATCAGCGTCCCAATAACAGGAAGCTACTGAAAAGCAAAGCTTGTAAGTTAATAATCGAGAAAAAAGTCTAAAAATAACGGACATAGTGACAATTGTGATGAAACAAGTGCTATTGACTGAAAAATCAAGACGTGGAATTTTACAAGAAATGCACGTTTTGATTTGTGATCGATCTTTTAGTAGTATTCAACCAGCCAACAAGTATCTTGCGGACTACAAGGTTGGCGAAGTGAATGAGCGATTGGCTGCTGTGCTGCGTGTCGCGGGTTCGATTCTTGCATGGAACACGTATTTGTATTACCTACAAGTAGTTTTTTCGGGTCTGGTTTGTGTGCATGTGAGTATATATATTTGTACAGTCACCCACATCATCATTTTCTTCTCCTTATACCAATTTATTTTTGGTTTGGCGCAGCATGTCTTCCTCTTCCAAACTTCTCTATTTTTCGTCATCTCATCAGACACTTGTTTTTTTGCCATATCATTCTTAACACAGTCCATGTAAACTCACTCACAATACAGGAGAAAAACCAAGTGTGGGGCAAAAAAAACAAAATTAAGCAAGATTCAAAATAGGTATTTCTTAACCTTATCTTCCTAAATGAACGTTATGACTGCTAAACCTGCCAGGTGTGCTATGAAACATTAGCATTTTCAGCTCCGCCTAACATTTCATACTACCCCAAAGGCCAAAAACCAGATGACAAACTTCACCTCAAAACGTCACCTTTCAAGTTATTACATGCAACGTTTAGTAATCCCTTAATTGGAGCGCGGCCTTGCGTTAAAACAAGCGACGCAAATTAACACCCCCGGCGACAAAAATAACATTTCAGATGAGCATCTGTCAAAACATTGGCCCTGTTTGTAGCTAAAGGCGGTTGTAATGAATTACTGCAGAATATTGGAGCAATTGTGGATGGAGCAGATGTGAGGTTTTTTGCTGGTTGTTCACAGACAGTTTCTTCTGAAAGTGGATGGAATAAGGAGTGTCGTCTTTTGAGTAGAAAACTTAAATTGAAGGACGTGCATTAAGTGCTTCAATTTTGGACATGCATAATGTTGAACTGACATAATGTGCCATCATTTTACAGTTATCGAATTCCAAGCAATTGTCATCTTCATTACAGTATCACCAAAACTATGATAAAAATGAAAATCATTTAATTTTACAAGTCAACATTTTACATACATGCTTAAAGATTTTTAGCAAAAATGTACTGGTCGTTAGCCTAGTCGATAATTATGATTAAAAATGACATAATGCTATAAAATTGTTACCACTTTTTCCTTGTAAAATTACCTAGCATTTTCTTTTTCTTTAAAGCATCTCCCACTAATATTGCTACAAGCCTCCAGCTATTCTCCGTGCTAGCGTTAAAGCAATTACTGTTCGGTACTTAGAAAAAAGCCAGTAGTTCATCATTACCCTTATCAGGCTAGGAACAGCCTTCATAAAATCTTCCGACCAACATTCACTTGAGGACCCAAAAACACGAACATTGTTTGACCAACAACGCGTCAAATTAAAACTCATAAAGAATAAGACGAAAAGGGTACAGATAACAGATAAATTGTACACATTATTGTTTCATAAAATATAAAAAAAATAGTCTTTGTTTGTATGTGGACTCGCTAAAGGAGTATTGCGTTCAAACTGCTGTGACAAAATAAAACTATGAATTGACCAGTTTTAATAGATTTATTGGTTAATTTTTGTTGTGTTCTTTCTTTATTATGTGGTTAGTGCCTATCCCGGTGTCAGCGTTTTATGCCGTCCATGGGTCTCAGACTAAAACCAGTCTTACCAAGGGGTATCGTATTACCCAGTACTAACTAGGTTGTGGAGGTCTTAGTTGGGAAAAGGATATGCAGAAAATGATAGGCCTCTGACTTTACATGCGGTCGATAAATATATCTCAGGCATGCTGGTTTTCTTACGATGTTTTCCTTCACCGAAGCAATTGATAAGTATACAAAACGCACTTGAATTCAAAAAATCAAAACTGATTGTCGTGGGTTCGAACTCGAGATCTATGACTTGGCAGTACTAATAACATTGTTGTAACAGTCAAATAGTTTAAATCACTGTCTCGTGTGACTGCATTATGATGAAGATGATCCGTAGGTACACGTTGTATTAAAATGGAACATAATACAGGGACAGGAAATTTTAATCTCAAATAATTAGTCAGCCATAAGCAAGATCGCCAACCCAAAAATTTTACAAACAGCCGTTAAGCCTGACCTCTCCAATTTCATATGTCCACAGAAGTCTTACATTATTAAATATTAACCATATCTGTAGCCGGAAAACATCATAAATGTATCGGTTTCACATTAGCATCGACCTTGTAAGGGTTCCAGTTTATTTTTATAGCAGCCCCATTGTGGTATGGATCAGTTTCCAAAGGTCCTTTAGCCCTTCAAACCGTCCCATGACAGTTTTGAGGGTTAAATACGTTTCTGGATGCGTTAACAAATCGTTTTGAGGGTTCGGATGGATAGAAGAAGTGTTCATGTCTTATGGTAAATGTTTAGTGGGTCATTTTTGAGTCAATCCCGGTTATCATAGAAGATTTGGGTCGTTTCCGTATCAAACTAGGTTATCGTTCTATTACAAATAATGAATATGATGTACTTTGCCATCATTTTGTATTGTTTGCTATATTTACTCGAAGGGCAAGTTGGTTTTATTCGAATTTTCTTTTACACGTATTAATTGAGTCAACATGGTTGAAGTTTATAATGCTTTATGAAGTATATCCTGCAGCAAAGCTTTTGATTCATATCTCAGTAAATATTACTTAGCTTCCAGGATAATTCAAGCTACTTTAATTTCATCACTATCATCAATCCAACCTAATGGAACTCCAGATGCGGCAAATTCTTATAAAAAACTGTTATGAAGGTTTTACCCTTTAAGTTCAAGACCCCCATACATAACACGACTAAATCAGCAGAAAAATGGTAGAGAAAGTGATTTCTCGCAACAGTTTCTTTGCCAGAATATGGCGAACCCATGACCCAAGCAATACGGCCGGAGACCGTTTCCCAGATATATTTTATATGTTATTACACATATTATGTCCCTTGACGTCTCTCACAGACGGGTTTATCGTCTTAATATACTCCTTTATCGTGGCTAAAGTAATCGTTTTTTTCCCCGGAAGTGTGTATTCTTATTTTATTTTTATTATGATATACGGTTTTATTACAAATTGTCGTCGCTTATTCCCAAGTTATTGTTCAGGAAAAGTGTGGAATTCTATTAGTCTTTTTGTCGTTCTTCTTTATTTTCATGGTCTCATTTTGGTTTAGCTTTGCTTTGAGACGCGGTTCTTCATAGTTGCTTTCTTTAAAAATTGAACGAAACTGATTAATTTTGGCTTCTCCGCGAGTATCGTAAACGAGCCGTTGCCAGCTGATAGTTGCAACCTGGGATTACGAAGACCCAATTTATCAGAAGAGTGATGAGTAAAAGCAGCACGATATTCCCACCATTTAAGCTGTAATGAAAATTCACAAGGAAAGAAAGAAACATGACCAAGTAGAATGAAATACATTCCATACAATGATAGAAGTTCAATTCTAAACTACGATGATTCCATTGATCAAAGTAACACAGCATATTGTACCGTAGTGCTAAGTCCCTTCACAGTATGATTAATAATCCATTCTCCACATACGCCACCATAAAATAGCATCTAATATAGACATTCACACATCTTGACGTATACTCGGTCACCGTTGGGCGTTGAATTATAGGTATTCCTTTACACTACAAAATACCAAGATAACGATAATACTATCAAACTAAACGTCTCCACAATTCTAGTCTTTATTGATAGGGATACAGGTCCAAATGCAGTTTAAGCAAAGGTAGAAATAATTTGGGATAACTCCAGCAGTTCTGCGGTTGAAACGTCTTTGAATAATTTATTGGTTAGATTTAATACTGGCTATTGTATTGCATTCGGTAGTACTTGGCGTGTTTCCATTGACTTAATGGTTATTGGCGATTTTAATGGTGGTACCTTGCATGAATTGTGACTTCGTCTAGACCAACATTTTAGAGTACCATTTCGTCCAGTGCTTTGTCTTAAACCTGATCAATTATGCATGGTGCCAAATTGTGTGCTGTTTCAATTGAATTAATTTCGTTATAAGCTAAACTGTGACGTTAATTAAATTAGAATTTTGGATTTGTTGATCACGGTTCCTAGCTGTTTTAATCAATTGCTGTGGAAACCAGGACATCATTGTAAGTTACAGCTGTAACTCTACTTAAAGTCAGACTATTACAGAGTAATCTCATTACACAAAATAATGTAGCATTATCTTTTCCTTCTAAAATATCTTATATAATCATCGTATTAGGTACGACGTTTCCAAGAGTATGACCAAAGCTTCTTCCCTGTAAAAGACAGTGCGACTCTTTTCCAGTATCATCTGCCTAGCCTTTTCCCAACTATGTTGGGGTCGGCTTCCAGTATAACCGGATGCAGCTGAATACCAGTAGTTTACATGGAGCGACTGCCTATCTGATCCCTTGATGAGACTGGTTGTCAGTCTTATTGGGCCACTGACTACCTATAACGACTGTCAAAGATCTACAAATGACAGCCGGGACCAACATCTTAACATGCTTTCCGAGGCACGGAGGAAACTCGGTATGTAAGAGTGGTCACCCATTCACAGACCAACCAAGGCAAGCACGGCTTAACCTAAAGATTGGCCCGAGCGGCTGTTATTATTTAGCGACGAACACTCTTCTATAGTATCGTAGGCATTTAATTAAAAATCACATACGTAATCAGCCAGACTCGGAACAACTACCTTTTGGCTTTACAGATAATTATTCTGTACGACAATTGAAAAGTACATTGCCATTTTTGTAAGGTACTTAATGTTTATTATTTAGCCTCTCTTAGGTTAATCTTGGATACCTCAAGACAGTGTACACCTACTCCGCTGATGCTATCCGCGATCAGTAGATAGAGCGCGGATGATTGAGCACGTCATCGCTACACGCCCTCACAATGAGCTCTTATCGCGACTGTCTAATGGAGACTAGTTAGCTATAAGTGCATAGGTATTGTGGAGAAAGTCTGGGCACCTTGGATTTTAGTCTTATGTTGATTATTTCTTTCTTGCAATAGAAACTTTTATTCTCTGTCAGACATCCCCGGTGTTTTGTTACTATCACCCGTGTTTTTTTTAGCACACCACCATTAAAATGTAAAACAACGAATGACAGATATAATTTTTGACGCAAGAATTCAACTGTCAATGTACCCAACCAAAATCCTTCCGGGTCATGGCTGCACACATGACGGAATGTCTAAAGGGTTCGAATGGGTAGATGTCAAAATGTAAGTTTAATTGTTACAATGTATATGCGTCAATAAAACTTTTATTGAAAAAACAAACAATACTGTGACAAATTCCTTGTAAGCCAGAGAAATAGTTCCCATAAGCATTTCGCTTGCAGTATGTAAATAACGTAACTACTTATATGTGTTTGCACCACATAGAGTGCATTATTCACTTCAGCTAAGCATCCCGTAATGGATGAGTTTGTGACTGTACTTGGCAGTTAGTTTATACTAAGGGTTAGATAGCAGTTTTTTTTTTTTTAATATGTGTTATGTGTATATTAGTACTTATTCCACATTGTTTGCTACTTCAGCAGACATGGTTTAAAATGGCGCGAACTGTACTAGGCTCGTAAGTAGTTGTTCAATATAAAAATGTTCTAGTCTTCATCATTTGCCTAGGATTTTTTCCCAAATTTGGAGTCGTAAGTAAACTGAATATTTTGTAAGGTATGTTAGAGTATTGAAAGCATCTTCATAAATGAAATAACATTGGACAGGCCAATTAAAATCATCAGTAACTCGGAATGTGTAAAGAGGTTAAAGACATGTTATTTTTTTTTTACTTTGGGAGCATAGAGGGGCACTGTGCCTACGGAATAAAGATATAGGTTATTGACATTGTTGTATATGTAGGTACTATTTTAAGTTTAGTTTTATTTTTGTAATTATAATATAGTTCTAGTTGTAGGTAGTAAGTATGTAAATATTGTACCTACTTAAGTTATAGTTAGTAATAACTTCCCAATTCTGCTTTTATGAATACGATGTAATTTTTTCAAAAATCAAAATATTTTATTTCACATAGGCCTAGATGCGCACATATAAAACGTCGAAAAAGGTGCACGTGAGAAGAACCGGCAAGAAACTCCATGGTTATTTGAAATCATTTGGTATTACAATATTATTATGTTACAGTATTAGAACTAAAGTATAGGGGAACAGCGTAGGCCCGACAATAGGTCGTTCCTTACTAGACAAAAAAAAAGTAAACCAAAAGGAATATTTAATTATAGAACTAAATTAAACAAGTGACACAAATAAATAAAAACCCTAATATTGTCATCAGTGCTGTACCTACTACTCTAAACAAAATATGAAAAAATTTGAAAACTATTGTAAAAATCTGAAAAAAAAGAAAAAAATAAGATCGTGAATAGTTACAGACATCCACAAATCTGCGCCGTTTATGAGCTACCAGGGAAGCCACACGCGCAGAAGGAGTTATAGCCAAACTTCTTTGTATTCAACGTACTCCTTGATTTTGTATGCTTTTTACTTATGGATACGTTTAATATAGTTTCTGAACTTTCCATCGGTCAGTTCTATAAACGTAAGTAAAGGTAAATGCTTTTTAAAATTATAAACATTTATAATTTCCAATGTACTTACTACCCATCAGCTGCCTAGCCTTTTCCCAACTATGTTGGGGACAGCTTCCAGTCCAACCGGATGCAGCTAAATAGCAGGATTTTACATGGAGCGACCTCCACACCCCAGTTAGTACTGGGTATTACGATACCCCTTGGTAAGACTGGTTGTCAGACTTTTTGGGCCACTGACTACCTGTAACGACTGTCAATGATCTGCAATTGACAGCTGGGACCAATTGCTTTAAGGGATTTCCGAGGCACGGAGGAAACTCGGTATATAAGTAATGATTTGTCATCCATCCATAGACCAACCCAGGCAAGTACAGCTTAACCTAAAGATCGATACGAGCTACCATTTAACAAAAAAAAAACGTAAGTACTTCATATTTTTTTATTGTTTTTAAAAACAAAACGATGTGTATCCTCCTGTAAGTTCGAACACGATCAACTTTGTTTCCATATTTAAACATCCCCGAGTGCTGCTATCTGCAGGTCACTACTTGGACCATCTACCCAAAACTTGGGGAACCAAGGTTACCCAAATTCACCGCTAGGTGACAGCACGAAGCACCGGAAACACGTTTTAGGAAAGCGCCATCTATTAGGGCGTATCAGTACTGGTTTCTGTTGTAAGTTACAAATTTAGTAGACAGATGGCGGTATGGCCTCCTCAATATTCGCATTTTATCTGTAACAGTGCAGTGTTACGTATAGTGTGTTGTAGTAAAATAACATAACAAGGACACTTCCAATAAAAATCTACTTGCAGCTATGAACTTTGTGCAGTTATTTTATTTTTTGTAACAGAACAAACAACAGCAAACCATTGAAGTACCAAAAAAGTTCCTTACAAAATCCTAATAAAAAAATGGTACTAATGAATTTAGTCAAAATACATTTCTTTAGAAATCTCTTTATTAAATTATAAATATTTTTTTTTTGTTTTCATGGGGAACGTGGGCTCAAATGGCACCTACTAAAGCACTTTAACAAAAATTTGTAGTACGATCATGTTTATTGCTGTTATCAACGTATAAATTGAAATTTAATCTCTTTGGAATTTATTTAGTTACGAAGTATCTCAATGACACAAGAATGCAGGGTTAAAATCCGGCTTCCTGACTTCAAACGCATAATATAAACGCTGCATTTTTATGTTGTCTTATATCTTCACCCCAACGCGTCAGTACTTATCTTTGGGTTTTATAGCCGTAGTAATCGGCTCGGTTTATTATGTGCACGCACGCAATATAAGAGATGTTTGAGTGTGTTTGAGCTTGCACCCCACGATGCGTTGCATAGTGGCCTTTATGATGCCTCAGGTAAGTAGGGTTGATGGAGGAGAGAAAGTGATTTTTGTGTCGTCTTATTTCAGATCTTTTATAGACACAACAAAGCTTCGTTTGGCCCAAATACTATTCCGTCAGAATCTTCAACAGTTGAATTTTATTATAACAAACTTGTTTGCATGGTCAATTTTTTCTCTCGCAGAGGTAATTTTAACGCTAAGTAACTTCATAATTTCTGTTATGGGAACCCTTTTCTAGTAGTGGACTGTGATAACACTGATTGTCCTACGGATGAAAATACATTTGTCACTGCCAGTGGAAACTGTGGCTTCCAAATCTAAACTATTGGTATTTTTAACAGACCTAAATCTAGGCAACATTTACACATTTACCCCAACCATCTCCTTGCTACAAGCCACAACCCTGTCTAGATGCACTTGTACGTAAAACCGAGTTGAGACACGTCCGCAGGCAATTAGGAATACATTCGCACCCTCGGTGTCGCCTCCATTCTCTATTTGCGTCTCATTGTACTCAATGATCGCTGTGACCACGGTGCAGTGTTACAGAATACTTTTTTACTTTTTCTCTGATGTTGGGCTTGCTCTAGATTCAAGAGTATTTTCGTTCCCATTGTTTTGTGGCCTTTGTTGTGGTGTTCTAGTGTTGCAAATGTATTTTTTCGTTGTTCTGAGTTGTATAATGATATCTTTTCATGTACGAAAGAGCCTTTGAATTTTAATTACTTTTACAGTCTTTTTTTTTCATTATTTTATTTATGCGGTTTTTAAAACAAAAAAAAAGCAAACAAATTATTTAATGCGCGTTACCTGGGTATACCTACTGTGATTGATTGCATGGATTACAATTATTATAGTAGGTATCAAAAACCAATCGATTACTTGGCTTTGGTCTTATTTTCTTTACTTGAATTTTATTCCAGGGATCTGGTGTCAAAGTTTTACTTTCACCAGCTGTTTTAAGTTCTACTGGTTTCAGTGCTAAGTTCTCTTGTTTGTGATGTGTTATTATTTTTTGTTCGTTAGCAAATACCAAATCCATCTTCCAACTAAATCACCACATACAAATTCACCTACTCTTTAATCTTGACACCACAACCTCATACGCCGCTCTACTCCATTCACAAAAACGAACAAACATACAACCGTTGAATCAATGAACCGTGATTCACAGTAACAATTGTTCGCAGTTTGCGTCCGGCATACACTTTGATCTCCCTCACTCGAATCCTGCACGATATCAAGAGGAAACAGGTGCCAAAGTTATGATCGCTTTTATTAGACCCGCTTTGATTTTAGCAGGATTCGGCGATTGTAATAAAAAAGAGTAAAGTTTGAGGTACTTTTTGGAACTGATGCTTTATGTTGGATTTTTATGATGGAGAGGAAAGGGATGTTTGCCATTTGTGGTCTATATTTGACAAAAATGCAGCCTAAGTATACTAATACCTGGGGATCTTCAGTGCAAAAGGCCCCGATTATTTTAATTATTATGATTGATATGTTCAAGTGAATCAGTAACGTTTATACATCTGAGGGTTATGACAAATTTGCGACAGAAATGACGATCTAAAATATTATCAATCTTTCCTCATCGTCATCACTCTAGAATTACACTTTGCCCAGGTTGTAATAAATAATAATAATAATAATAAATATCGCTGGACATTAACACACAGCGCCATCTAGTGCCACACTAAGCAAGGCTTGTGTCGTGGACACCAGATAGTTGATATACTACATACTTATATACTTTTTTGTTTGTAAATACATACTTATTATACATATAAACATCCATGACTCGGAAACAAATGTCCATGCTCATCACACAAACATTTGCTCCTACCGGGATTCGATTGATTGATTAGCTATTTAGATAAAGTTGTGAAATTTACACCTCAAAACGGATCTTCAATAAAACAGTTACACGGATGGGATTACTCATCTCTAAATAATATTCAGAAATATCTTCGGCAAACACCTTTACATCATCTTCTACACAGCTTATAAAATATAAAAATAACATCAAGATAACGGACCGATGAAACACTAATAGTTTTAAATCATCACAAAAATCCTGAAAGAGTCTCAAACAGAATTATAAATAGGTAGCTCTCAGTCTGAATGAATACAAAATGGAAGACGGAAAAATAAAACGACTTTCTTAAACGTTAAGCTGCAAACGTCAGTGTAATTGGTTTAATTAGTGCTTTTACTAGTTAATTAGGTTAACTGTAAATGATGCAAAGCATTCAGTGCAGGCTTTAAGGTAAAGAAACTGAGTCAGTAGCTCAGTTGAGATTCTCGAATTGCGAGACGCTTTAGTACTTAACTAAATAGTTTTAAGCGAAACTTGGAGTGGAACTAGATTAATTCCCGTTTCAACTAGCTCCTAGCGCCACCTAAATAAATACTCAGTGAGGTTTTCAACGCTGGGCTCTGCGCTGAGAGTTTCAATTCCAACAGTGTTAAAAATTTGGGCGTTCTTATAAGGTTTCGTCTAGTGTCAGTGAAAACGGGATAAAGTAAGCAATCTAATTTTATCTTATCTCTGTTAAAGTGGTTAATGATTTAGTCGTTAAGTTGTATTTACTGAGGCCATCTTATCTTTTCGGGTTTGTTTGAGTTCCGGCTTTACAAGACTGTGAATATGGGTAGCCATTAAGGTATTACGAAATAACAATGAAATCATAGATTGGAAAAGTAAAGCAATTTGTTCCATGTTTTTTTTACTGTTGTTCACTCAATCCGTGTATTATGACATATTCATGTTTCTAGTGATCTCGGGTGACAAATGGACGGAAATAAAAACAATTATTGTTCTATCTACGTCATGGGTTTTGAAAAAGGATACGTTAGTACAAAGCAATTAAAGGTCTCTGCAGCATTATTGATTTAATTATCGTGCAGAATGGTTTTGAAACAAAGTCGGTTTCAGCTGCAATAAAAAAAAGAAAGGAACTCTATTAATGACCAATGAGCATGGGACAATGAAATTAGTTGTTATACTTAAAACAACCAATCTTCAGTTAATATAATAACATACACTGTTTTAGGCTTTCACGGTTTAAAACTAAACTTTTAATGTCACTTACGGGATCAAAACAATAAATAATCACGGAAGATATCCCGTAAGTGACAATATGAGTTTAATATAATAACAGGTTAACAAAACATTCATATAAGTAGTTCCAAATTTCCCCAGTGTCCCCGAAAAAGTAGGTAAATGATTTTATTTGCAAGTTGCTAATATAACTTGTACATACCTAAGTTATAAAACATATAGAAACGGGTATTTATCGCGAATTTACCTTTAATTTATGCCCGACGTTTCGACCGGATTGCACCAGCCGTGGTCGCGGGGAGACTGAAGTGTTGAGGTACCGCCACAGCAAAGTGAAGGTGTTTATTCAACTACCCTCACTTGATCTTCATAAATGTTAATTAGGGCCGGTTCACACTAGGACAGCACACTACACTAACCGTGTCAGTATACTGAGGCGATTTCACTTGACGAGTACACTTAGTGATCACTGGATTCCAAGCTGAAGAGAGTTTGAAGCCGTCTTCGCGATTGAAATTAGGGTACTTCTTGATCTCAATCGCTTCCCGAACCATTCTCTTATAGTAGTGCTTCTCATTGGCAAGGATTTTTGGGTTGTGTAACTCCATCCAGTGGTTGGGTCCTGAGTCTATTACATGGTCCGCTATAGCAGACTTGTTTGTTTGTCGATTTTTGACCGCTGCTATGTGTTCTTTGACCCTTTCAGCGACTGTTCGCTTCGTTTAGCCTATGTAGGAACGCCCGCAGCTGCAATCGATCTTATAAACGTCGAAACGTCGGGCTTAAATTAAAGGTAAATTCGCGATAAATACCCGATATAATACTATATGTTTTATGATGTGTTCTGATCGTGAAAGTTTAAAAAAGACAATACCTAAGTTAATTTTAATTACCTCATTAAACACCTTTGTAGGTATCATTTACTTTTGCACAGACATTGGATGAAGCTAAAGTAATAAAAAGAAACGAATTTATGCTCCGACAGAAAACATATTAGGTATCTACCTATATCATGTCGTAGAGATGATATAGCTAGGTAGCTAAAGGATGAACTAAGTGACACTTATTAGCTACTGGTGTTGATTCTGTTGTGCACAAACTAAATTTAATACATAAAAGGCTATTGATATCTTTTACTAAAAAAAGACAGTGCAAGAAAAGGACGGCTTTAGCTATGAACTAAATTACGTCCGTCTCTTTCTCTTTTTATTAGAGAGAAAAACATAGCAATAGACTTAGTTAAGTTTAGTTTGTGCTCAACAGAATGGACACCATTGTCACTAACATTGTTATCAAGGCTTATGTCTACCTAATTTTATAAGAATCTCAGTAAAATAATTGAACGTAAGGGTGTACCTAACCTAACAGATGTTAATTCTGCCGCCGATAGTACGTACAAACAAACTGAGACACGAGATTTGCAAAAACAAAACCAAAACATGCCAAACCCGACTCAGACTAATTTTATTATAACAAGAGCACAATCGCACGTGTCATGATGCGCACGCGCTGGTCTGCACCGCGCCTTTACCGGAACCACATGGCGAGATCAAACGGAACACCGGACGCGACGCCATATTGTCCTCGTAATGTGCATCGGTAGTTCACAAGATGTATCGTTATTTTGCACTAACATGTGGAGTTTTAGAAGATGGTACGGATTTTGGTTGTCTTCTTTATTTAAAAGTTTTCGTCAAAGATTGTTCTCTACAGAGTAAAAAATGGGTAAAAGATGGCCGCCTATTTTAGTACGTAACTGGCTGACGCCCACGGCTTCGACCACGTACAAATTATATAATTAAACCTTCCTCGAGAACCACTCTATCCATTGGTGAAAACAGCATGAAATCGGTGCAGTAGTTATTGTGCTTATCACGAACAGATAGACAGACGGACGCGGCGGTAGACTTTGTTTTATAATATGTAGTGATAGTGATAAATGAGCATAGCAAGCTTTCGAGCACATGAGGTCAATTTCAATTTTATTAACTAAGAACAAATTCGTGTTCATGGACACCTAAATGAAGGCCAAGACGAAATGAATTCTTTAATCAGTAACGATGTAAAATTAATAAAATATTAAAAATGTCGATTTCCGAAATTCAAAATGCTTTAAAAGCTGTTGTCACTTGACAACGCCCTCAGAACCAACCCAAATGAATACCAAGGCAAGCCAAGCTGACAGCTAAACAGTTGACAGTTTTGAGAAAATGTCAGTGTTCAGTTTTTTCTTTATGTTTTTACGGGAGAATTAGGAACCGCGTGATTCTTCGGAATGTGAGCAGAAAATCTAATCATTTTATTTTGCTGTCATAATATTGTATTTGACTAGTAATAGAAGATTTGCTATCTAATTACACAAACTTGTTAGTCTATTCTTAAAATCATCATCTGCCCAGCCTTTTCCCAACTGTGTTGGGGCCGGCTTTCAGTCTAACCGGGTGCAGCTGAACACCAGTATTTTACATGGAGCGACTGCCTATCTGACCTCCATAACCAGTTAATACTGGGTAATGCGATACCACTTGCTAAGACTGGTTGTCAGACTTTTTGGGCCACTGACTACCTGTAACGACTGTCAAAGATGGACAAATGACAGCCGGGACCAACAGCTTAACTTGCTTTCCGAGGCACGGAGGACACCCAGTATGTGAGGGTGGTCACCCATCCTCAGACCAACCTAGGCCCGCACGGCAAAAATTGACCCGAGCGGCTGATAGTACTTAACCACGAGGTCCCAGTCTCCAGTATATTCATAAAATATTAGCCAATATTATCATATAAGATTATGTACACAATCATTCCATACTCGTTTCTATGTAAATAATTAATGTTAGAGTTATATAAGTAAGTGTTTACTCTGAATTTTCCCGCATCTTTCCACAAATATTAAACAACATTTTCTTGTTGTTTTGTATGTTTAGAGGCAAGTCTCGTGGTTTCTTCCAGCAACGTGATTACGAGCTGAAAGTAGGTAACTAAGTACATACGAGTATGTTGGTACCTACTTATTGTATTTAATTTGTGTCCATATATATAACATGATTTTTTTTTATTTCTTAATTCAAATTGAGCGATCTTTTTAAGAGGTAAGTAATGAATTATACCTAACTAATAAAATGAAAATGAGAGACAGGCTGGGCAACTTAACATGAATATTAGCAATGTTTGCGCTATAAAGGGGATCCTAAGACAGTTTATAATTAGAGTGTGACGGTAGAAGTGAACGCACACTTTCCGCGCCGAAAGAACCGACTGCGCCGAAAGAAACATTTTCTCATCCGTATATAACGTTATCTATTCGTCCGATTTAACGCGGATAAGTGTGCGAGATTATATAGGATTTCATACAAGTCATTCCAAAATTCGATTCTTTCAAAATTCGGCTCTTTCGCTTCCTTCGGTTCTGATAAGTCTAGTGTGCGTTCACCCTAACACGGGTTTACGAGTGTAATCATTCTAGAGGCCCACATTTCCCAACCAAACTTAAAAAGTACAACAAATGGCGCTTTATTAAGTAAAAACTGTAACACTAATTTACTTTTGGTTGATAATAAAAAAAAACACAAATAATTTTTGATGACTGTTGGAAATAGAACTGCTATTTCGAATGCACTCATATCGTCAGGATGGCCGAGCGGTCTAAGGCGCTGCGTTCAGGTCGCAGTCCACTTCTGTGGGCGTGGGTTCGAATCCCACTTCTGACAAGAATCTTTTTGTGATTCGTATCTCAATGAATTATCATTTTGTAAATTATTGAAGTGCTTTCTAACCAAATAGTGCATTATTCTGACATAAATTATTGATAAAGAACAGTCGCTCTTTGTATTCCGTTTATCTCAATTGAATGGTTTTCTTTTATCCGTATTTCAATGGTGCATTTGTGCATTATCAATACTTAAATAAATTTTATCTCATGATTATGTTTATACAACAGTTTATCTGTGGGTTGTTTATACAATTTATGTAAATAAGAGCTTTAAGTAATTAATATGAATTATGTACTTGTAAGTAATTTTTTTTTTGACGAAATGTCGTTCGAATAAAAATATTCCAAGCATAAGTGTCCATTGTTTTCATGTCCAAAACAGTAGGTAGTAATTTGAATATTGTAATTAATTTTCGGTTTGCATATTTTGAAAATAATTATTTTTTCACAGTTTAACAATTTTTTTAACGTTGGGTTCATTTGTTTGTTAGAAAAATCTTGGGTAAAATGTAAACTGTATTTTTTTGTATTTAATATCGCGCCTGTAAAGCCCAAAGAGTTAAGCAGAGGTATACTTAGTAGTAATATACCCACAATTTCGCCAGTTAAGTAAAACCCAAGTACTTAGTAGGGGACGAAGCCATTGCTATTTTTTTATTAAGTATTGGTTAATCATTTTGTTAACCTCCCACTAGATGGACCGATGACCTGCCCGCGTAGCATGACCACCGTATTAGACACGACAGAGAGTCGACAAACCTTTTGTTCATTTGTCATTTTGTCGACTTAATGACAGATGAACAAAACATTTGTCGAGTCTCTCTCGTTTCTCCGGTGGTCATGCTAAGCGGGCTGGAGAAGGTTGTGGGAATCCGTTGCATGCGAGTCGCACGGTACCGGTCAATGTGGCGACACTTGGGGGAGGCCTATGTCCAGCAGTGGACGTCTTTCGGCTGAAATGATGATGATGATGATTTTGTTATGGAAACAAAAAGTAAGTACCTTTGTCACGGATGCCGTTGTTACAAACCTCATTATTTAAACGTAGCGTGTAAATATGTAAAATTTAAGCTTCATGATCGAGATACTATTTAATACTAGGCTATAAAATATTCAATATTGAACAAATTCAGTCCGGTGGAGACGTAAATAGGCCGCATTGTCCACAGAATGTCGTGTAATGATCGCTTCAATGGTTAATGCAAGGTGAAGTGGTTGCTGTAGGTAGAGGTTGCTGGATGTGGCCGCCCTATCATCATATAGAAATTCAGTCTAAATTATTTACATTATATAATAACAGCGAATGGTTGTAAAGGATTGGCCATTAAGGCGACTACAGAAGCTAAAAGCGAGTTTTATAATGCCTAAAAGTACATGATTCACTGCAATAAAAAAAAACAGAAAAACAGGTATATGATATTCTTCAGAATATAATGCTAGTATGATAGTGTTTGTATGAGACAGCGCTATACATAAAAAAAGGACATAATACTTTAGGATGGTCACACTGAAATCAGTCTAATTGTCACCGCAAACCCATTATTACGTGCTCTGTTTGTACATGTTAAAAATATTAATACAGTTCATTCATAAAGTAAAAAACTTGTGTTTACTCTTATTGCCAGCGTCGAGTATAACAGTGTTTTGAAAACATAATACAATCTACTTTTAACGAGTAAATTACATGCGATCATTCTGATATTTTGGCAAATAATTGTATGAGCAACATATATTTGCATCATAGTGTTTCGTTTTTTAGTCCTATCAATAGATTTTTTGTAAATCGATCGAAACCACTCATTCCGCACTGTTCGTCACGCAGTGACTGACGTTACAACCACTTTGTAGTGCAAGCAGATTAGAACTTAATTCTAACAGTATTTCAAACAAATATTGAACCACCACAAATAGAGTTGCTACTTTTGTCCCCTTAATTTGTAGAGGAGGAAGAATTTTACACCCTGTTTGTTCTTCATACCCTTATAATACTATAAGTAACATAACATCATCTGACCCGAGTAGGATCATGACCTTATAAAAGCTACATGCGGGAAGACTGGAAGCCGATACGAATAAAACAAATACTCAAATGTTTTTTCTCACTAATATTTTCTTTATGATGTTCTGCGATGAGACTGGAAGTCGACACGAACATTTTGTTTCTTTCGTTTTCTTTATTTTGTCCTATAATCTTTATGTTTCTTTCAGAATAGCCCACAAAACTGCCACATCCAGCTTTCATACATCCGGAGCCCCGGCACGAGACCGCATGAGTCTGCTGATGACACTTGAATGCTGGCCTGGAGCGAGCGTGCATTTTTTACGAGAAACCAACTAACAATGCCACGGTATGGCTACTTGAGCATCCTTAGCTCCTAGTACCACGGTTGAAGAGTTTGGATCTTTGCAGGCATTGGGAATTTGAGGGGAGTGTAATGAGGGTATCGGTGGCTGGACTTAGAGGTTTTGTTGGTGTTTTCTGTATTTCGTGTGGTTGTCATATTTTGTTTGTAATTATTTGTTAATTATGACAGAAATTATCAATTCAGAGAGGCGTAAATATTGTACTCCAGTAAGAATACTAGACATAGCGTGAATGCGCTGAGTAAATGCAACGTCATTCGAAAGATTAAAATTGAAATTGCTTGTTTTTAACATACTTAATTGTTTACTTAATTTTAAAACCTTTTAGGTACCTATTTAATTTATACTTTTCGTGGATGTTGTAACATCACTAATTTAGTATGTAATTAGTATACACATCACTATCATTATCTATGTCTTGTCTATGTTTGTCTTCACTTGCCTAATGGCTGTCTGACTGTAAACCCCGACTGTGATACTTACTACTACTATGTAACCTGTAATAAACCAAGTCTTCCCAACGGTGTCTTTAATTCAATAAACCAACGAACACGACAGTGGATCATAAATTATTCTGCTCGTCGCAAAAAATTAACCCGAAACGGTATTGCATAGTTGCATTTTCGATTCAATAATCGTTTGATTATTCATTACGTTTACGGCCTCAGGCATTGTATTTGAAAGTGATTTTACAGTACTGTTGCTATGTTAGCAAAATTGTGTTGCATTATAAGATAAATAAGCCTTTGCTCTTTTACTAGCAAACTTTAAAAAAAAAACATCATACAATTTTACCATCACACCAAATGGAACACTTAGCTATGACTGAACACTTTTTTTTTCTTTTCAAACGCGCATTTCATTGCGTATGCCTGTAACTGGTTTATTCGAATTTTAAATGCTTTGACTTCCAAGTGTTCCAAGTTCAAAAGACTGAAAAAGTGGAAGCTGGTTGAAAAAGTGCGCCTATTTCATTGCATGACGCAGTGAAACGCGTCAAAATATGAATACCTTGTTTATGAGATTTATTTACGCTTAACGCGGGCGACAGTAAACGTTAATAGACTGACGGCAGCAGTTTTGCTTTGGTGCAAGTTGTGAGAGTAAGCGTTTTAAAGTGGATAAAATGGTGTTACGCTTTTGAAAAGAGAACGTACCTAATGTGAGTATAGCTGGTTCGAAAGCGTTTCAGTGGTGTATCACATTCGTGTTCAGAATGCATCTCATTAGTGGTTTTTTTTTCAATGTGTGTAGTGTAAATGGTCTAGAAAAAATTTTTGATAATAAATAGGTATTCCATGACACAAAACCGCCAATAATAGAGAGATTTGTAAGAAACCTACACTTATGGAGCATTGGGTGGTCAAGGGTTGAAAAAGAAGAAGAAGAATAAATATTTCAATACAAGGTATATTTAATTTTAAGGCATTTTATGTTAGCTGTTTAAACTAACATAGGTGATTAATTTAACAACATGCCTATTTTCAACGAAGAGTGGCTGAAACGTATAGGTGCACTCTTTGATTCATTTAGCCAGTAACATTTAATTTTCTAGGAATATTATGACTAAGCTACCTACTATTTGGAATTTTGGAAAACTCAATAACATATTCTCGAAAATTGATTCTGGTAATACTCGAACAATCTCGTCGTTCTCTTGTTCTTTGGACCAAAACAACATTGAACACACGTGCATATGTTTGTATGTAGCTGTCATCGAAAATGCACAGACTATACCGCCTTCATGGCTCACGTGGCCATTAATTTTAAACATTTTTACATACATTATAATGCGGTCAGAGTTAAAATATTTATTTTTAAAGAGCCAACCTAAAAGGGTTGCTCTATAAGTTTATGCACATCTGGTATACAGGGTGGCCAGTATATTATGGTCTATTATAGAGGGCGCTGTTTGTAAAGCGTATGCCAATTTAGAGAACATTATGTTAAGTTCCCTTTTTTGCCGGGTATCAAGTTAAATTGGACTCTCTACCCCTAATGATGAGGGTGTGAATCGGCAGTTTTTAACTATTTAAATCGTTTAGGTGTTTTTTAGGGTTCCGTAGCCAAATGGCAAAAAACGGAACCCTTATAGTTTCGCCATGTCTGTCTGTCTGTCTGTCCGCGGATAATCTCAGTGACCGTTAGCACCAGAAAGCTGAAATTTGGTACCAATATGTATATCAATCATGCCGACAAAGTGCAAAAATAAAAATTTAAAAAAACATTTTTATTAGGGTACCTCCCCCAGACGTAAAGTGGGGAGCGATTTTTTTTTTAATTTTGACCCTGACGTGTGATATATTGTTGGATAGGTATTTAAAAATGAATAGGGGTTTTCTAAAATCATTTTTTGATAATATTAATATTTTAGGAAATAATCGCTCCGAAAGTCAAAAACAATGTGTCCCCCCCCCCTCTAACTTTTGAACCATAAGTTTAAAAAATATGAAAAAAATCACAGAAGTAGACCTTTATATGAACTTTCTAGGAAAATTATTTTCAACTTGATGAGTTGAATAGTTTTTGAGTTATATAGCACTTTTTCAAAAAAACGCAAATGATAACTTTGTTTTTCATACAAATACTATGAAAAACAAAGTTATTTTTGCTGACGAAAAATGTTGGTATTTTTAATGGTCTGGGAAGCTACGGAACCCTACAGTGAGCGTGGCCCGACACGCTCTTGGCCGGTTTTTTTTGTATATATTTAATTAAATGGCATCTGTGAAGTTTTTGTTTGAATATTAGATTGTTTTCCTTTCTATACGGTCGGGTTTTGATGGTCGGGATAGAGGTTGGTGTCTTTCATTATTGGAATTTAGAACATTCCATGTCGCTGCAGTCTAAAGTACTTTCTCCACACAATTTCATCAACAATCATAGCGTGGAAGATTCTTTGTTACCAAAGGGGGCATCAAAATGAGTATGTATGTGTTCATTTCCCAATTACAACATTTTGACTGTCTAATAAACCGTCGATATTATAGAGCTGGCATTAATTTATTTGTTTAGATTTGTTTCACCGTGTGGCTCCCATTCACCCATAACCACGTACTTATTCCTTTTTT
Organism: Xestia ashworthii; assembly: GCA_950022955.1. Lineage (NCBI taxonomy): Eukaryota > Metazoa > Arthropoda > Insecta > Lepidoptera > Noctuidae > Xestia > Xestia ashworthii. Next base: position 20,701,371 of record OX465558.1, on the reverse strand, counting down.
CAATTAGTTTACAAGAAAAGTATCGTCCGCTTCACCGAATTCTTTGAAAGCTTAACTGTGAGCACTTGTAAGAGTGCAGTTAATAACTTTGTAGGATAATGTTACACGTTTCTTGCCTGTTCTGTAATACGTCTAAGCGTTGAGGGGACAATATAAATTGACGGACCATGTAAATTGTTGACAAAATCTTTAGAGGGACGAATTTATCACAGGTACACAGTACAGGACAATGGAGAGGGCTATGCTCGGAGTTTCCTTGCGTGATCGAATCAGAAATGAAGACATCCGCAAGAGAACCAAGGTTACTGACGTAGCCCGAAGAGTTGCCAAACTTAAGTGGCAGTGGGCAGGGCACATAGCTCGCAGAACGGATGGCCGATGGGGCCGAAAAGTTCTGGAGTGGCGACCGCGAACCGGAAGACGATGCGTTGGAAGACCTCCCACTAGATGGACCGATGACCTGGTGAAGGTTGCTGGAATCCGTTGGATGCGAGTCGCAAGGGACCGGTCAATGTGGCGACACTTGGGGGAGGCCTATGTCCAGCAGTGGACGTCTTTTGGCTGAAATGATGATGATGATGATGATGACACAGTACAGCCAGTCAAATGTTCAGAATTTTAATGAAAAATCCAACAATTTTAACAGCAGCAACAGGCTCACCTCTACTTATGGTGAAAGCGTCAGGGTAACCTCCAAATTCAAATTTTCTTACGTTTTTTTTGCAAGTTGCCGGCCAGTGCTAGGTTGTACCTATGTTAATGAAAATATCGTCACGAATTTTTCAAGGTCGAAGTCGTTCCTCGACTTTTGTTAACTTGCAGGTTTGTATCGATGATTTTGATGATTATAATTCTGTAACTACATCATGTGTCTTGCAGTCACGTACGATATTTTACTACTAAACTGTACTATCAGCAGCCTTAAGACTTTTGGATACAGGAGTGTTGTTTTTATTCGAGTCTAGTCGTTAAAAATACGACTTTATTTGAATAGGATTTTGCAATTTCAAGACTTTTAACTTTTTTGCACGAAATCCTTTGACTAAAATAAAAGTAAGAAAGTTACTCCTAGATAATATGGTAATATGTGACAACGGGTGTTACAAGGGACGATCTATTCATATTCAGGTAACCCGTGTTAACATATTGTTAGTTGTAGTGATCTGAAAAGGTTGTATTTTTCCTTCTTTCTTTCTTTCAAATACTAAGATCTGATTTACATGCAGAAACATTACAATATAGTTTCTTCCTTGAAATAAAAATAAATGAGTACGAAGAAGTGTGAAAATGGCGTCGATGACTGAAAAGTTGTGTGTTAATCTGCTCAAACTCAAACCATTTATTTCCATTAGACCATTACGGCACTTTTGAATGTCAAAAATACAAAAAAATCTAAAGCTACAGTCACAAGGCATAATAACTTGAGAAAGTACTGTAGTTGCCAATTCCCTAGCGTAGATCTCTATGGAGAAGAACGGGCAAGAAACTCCATGGACACTCTTTTCAATCCAAATCCATGCTGGCTTAGTATGGCCATGTGATGCGGAGGAATGAGTAAAATGTCGTGAAGAAAGTTTTGAGTATGAACATGGATGAGTATAAGAGTAGAGGAAGACTAAAGAAAAGATGGATAGACTGAGTGAAGGATGACATGGCGAAAAAACAAAGTGTCTGATTAGATGACGAGTAATGGCATGCAGACAGAACCTATAAAAAATACAAATATATTTAGTCCGTCAGTTAGGTTATTGAAAAATAATGCACACTTTTTTTTGTTTTTGTATATCAATGAATATTGACAAAGATAAAACGCATCAAAACTCGGAAGTCGGCTCGTGACGTCAGAACTATCTAAAAATTGTACCTAGGCGTATTGGGAATTTTAAAATCGTCGTATCTTCGTCAATTTTGGTTTTCGTAACAAAAGAAAAAATACGGATCAAATATTTTTTTAATAATCTAAGAGAAGTATGGAGAAAGAAGACGTTGCGCTGACCTCAAATAAATTGGATTATAGGCAGGAGGATGATTTTGATGATGATGGTAGTTTTATCTTTCTTTATTCTTCAACAAAATCTTATAGGTATTTGGTTCCCACGTTAATTAGGTACCACCAGGATAAACAAGTTACATTCGTACAGTTACAGTCTTATTACGCTAGTTTCCACCATCAATAAATTGCAAATCTATTTAGTCCGTCAGTTAGAGTACCTATTGGAAAATAACGGACACGTATTTTTTGTTTTTGTAAATCAACGAATATTGACAAAGATAAAACGCATCAAAACTCGGCAGGTGGGGGCTCGTGACGTCAGAACTCACTAAGAATGATACCAAACAGTGACATATTGGGATTTTAAAATCGTCGTATCTTCGTCAATTTTGATTTATGTGACAAAAGAAAAAATACGGGTCAAATATTTTTTGATAATCTAAGTGACTAATTAGATTTTTTCAGTTAACAAGCCTATTGCAACGACTCGAATGGCGTAGTGGTAGTGAGGCTGCCTTACGTTCATAGGGTCCTGGGTTCGAATCCCGGTAGAAGCAAATGTTTGTGTGATGAGCATGGATATTTGTTTCCGAGTCATGGATGTTAATATGTATAATAAGTATGTATTTACAAACAAAAAAGTACTACTATCTGGTGTCCACAACACAAGCCTTGCTTAGTGTGGCACTAGATGGCGCAGTGTGTTAATGTCCAGCGATTTTTATTTATAATTTCAAGGTGGTTACGGGTAATGCGATTTAGTAGAATCGTCACATAACGAATTGCCGTATGTTGTGTATGTATGTGGTATAAAAACACATTATTACTCATTCCCTTTCAATATAGTGTAAGTAAATTATTCTAATTATAATAGTCAAGCCTTTTCATTACATGTCCATATTGAGGGAGTTGTGAAAAAAATGAAACTCACCATTTTGTGGTGGCGGCCATCTTGGACTGATTTTTATCAAACATAGCTAAGAACACTCCCGACTAAATCACTTTTCAAACAAAGAAAAACAAAATCAAAATCCGTTCACCCTTTCGGGAGCTACGGTGCCACAGACAGACACACACACACACACTCACACATACAAACACACACAGAGACACGTTAAACATATAACACCCCGTCGATTTTGCGTCGGGGGTTAAAAAATGTCCCTTGTCAAAACAAAAGACAACTTCAATTAACTGTTTTTTGTCCGTAACATCACCATCTCAGGTCCAGTTGAAAACCAGCGTCGGGCACTAGCTGTGAGACACACCATATTTTCTCTTTTTTTTCTGTCTTTTTAGGTAGATTTCCTTTTTTTGAAAAAAAAAAAATCTACCTATTGGTCTCTCACCTACGGGGAATATATATGAATACGTATGTATATGGGTGACAAGCAAAATTTAGCCACACTCTACAGGTCGCAATTATGAACCGATTGCTTTCAAACTTGGCCAAAAAATCGAAACGGTCAAAACTTAGGCTAAGTTCGTGAATGGGCGGAATTCGTCCATGGGGGGCGGCGGGGGGGCGGTTTTTATAAAATCAGTTTTTTGGCCATAACTTTTTTCCTATGGAAAATTTTTGAACCGCTTTTCATTTTTATCATTCTGAGTACGAATACGGACATCGTTAAATTAAAACTTTTTTGATGCAACCCCTAAATTGGGGAGGGGGTTGAAAATTCCAAATTTTTTGCGAAAAAAAATCATATCTCCGAAACAGTAAACATTTTCAACGTCGCAAATATTTTTTTTTGAAAGCAAATTGTTTACTTTACAATTGTTACCTTCAAAGTTTAGCGATAAAACTTATAGTTTTCGAAATAAAAAATTATAACTAAACATTTGAGGGCGTTTCCATGCTATCTATACTCTTATGAGAGAATTTAAAAAGGATAAACTTTCCATTACAGGACAACGATTTTGAAATCATATTTTTTTTTTGTAGATTGTACACATAAGTACAACTCTTTATCCAAATGTTCAGTAGTCGGACGCTCCAGCACCTTCTTCGAAATCTACCTCGTCCTACGGCTTGCCGGAGGGATTTTTTTTAGTTTTACTTTATTTTTTTAATTTGATGTGTGCGCTTATGGCAATGTGCCGAATAAATATGTTTTCTTTCAATAACAATTTGTTCAGCTGTTAAGATGTGAAGAAGTAACATCCAAACAGTCTTACTTGCGCATTTTATAATAATGCCCTACTAATTGAAAACACAACTAGTAACTTCAATGTAACATTGTTTTGTCTCCTGTATCGTGGGTGTGTTTATAAACATCTAAACTCACAACGACTACCTGTAGGCTGTACAAATATTTATTCCAAACGGAAATCAAATCTATAATTTGAAGTAATTTGAAGTTACTGTGTCTTCAATGACGAATGGATTTCTACAAATCTATTCTCTTTATGTATCACACCAGAGTGTCGAATTTTACAGTGACATTGATTGGTTTAGTACATTTTCACGCTATACAGTCGAAAAGCATCGCGTGCAAATAACAAAGGGTAGGGAAAGGTTAGTTTCGAAGCTTCTGAGAACTTATCAAAATATTATGAAGTATTGGCATTTATGTTATAAGTGGATTTAAGTCTGTAGGTAGCAATGCAGACTTAAATCTATAAACAAAGGCAAATACTCGATTAATGTACATAATTTTCATTCATAATATGAGTATATGTCATACATGTCATTCATATGTCTATGAATGGCTTATTACGATTGATAAATCTTCATCTCTTTTTACTCTCATTTCAGTGGTAAGTGAAGATTGTAAATTGTCAACTTAAGTGCTCTTATTAAATTGGAACAATAGCACAGTACCATGAAATACTCACATCTCCAAAATCAAAAACACGACAAAATCCCACGAAAGTCACTGAAACAATCTATCAAACAGCATTTTCGTTGACGCAAAGAAGACACGAGACAGTTCATAGATCAAATAAAAAAGGTCACGCAGATGTGACACCGTCTGTCTATTCAACCTACGCGCTACGTTAAGAAGTGGGTTCACAGTCACTTGATACTGTTGTCTTGAAGCGACACAACCGTATCAGTTACCGTACGTCATCGGGTTTGTCAACATAAATGTTATAAATGGGTCTTTACACCTCCCCTTTGTGGTAGTTGGTAGTAATTGCTATGATTTTGTGGTACAGTTTCCGTCTAAGGATCCTCGTTCATCGCGACTGTTTTCAGCGATGCAAACGCTAACGTGTTTATGCTGGTGAAGGTTGCGGGAATCTGCTGGATGCGAGTCGCACAGGACCGGTCAATATGGCGACACTTGGGGGAAAGTCTATGTCCAGCAGTGGACGTCTTTCGGCTGAAATGATGAAACGCCAAATGTGTTCGTGATGCCGTTGCTGTGCACTTTCATCTGCGGTAACCACGATGCTATCGCACTCCAAGCGATACAGTAATGCCTCCGTTCTTAACTCTTCATTGCCTTGATATTTCCAGAAACAGTCTCACGTTAAGCCGTTGATGCCGGCTGTCTTTTGCAGATCTTTTGCAGTCGTTACAGGTACAGGTACAGCTACAGTGGCCTGGAAGCCCGGCCACCAGTCTTCCCGAGGGTTGTCGTATTGCACAGTATTAACTGGGTTGTGGTCTGATAGGCAGCCGGTCCTTGTAAATTACTGGTATTTATCTGCAGCCGGTTAGACTGAAAGCCAACCCCAACATGGTTCTGAAAAGCTAGGCAGATGATGATATTTATACTGCGACACGATACACGCGTTTGCTTCGATGGCCGCACGTTGCTAATGCGACTAAAACAACATCGCTACAAAATAGTGTCGTCGCGGTGTACGAAGCTCCTTATGGTTATGCAGATCCCGGTGATTAAGGGTCAGTGTTGCTAACGACTGTAGTGATGCTTGTTTGTGACAACTCCCATTTTGGTTTTCAGCTGAGGTTTCCAGTCAGTACTCTATTTTAAGTTCAAGGTTACGCAAATAATAAATAAGGGTTGGCTGGAGATAAGTTGTTTTGATGGTACCTACCAAATTCCATCCTCGTTTCGGTGATTAAAAAAAATATTAAAGAAAGTCACTGTAGTAGAGATGTCGGAGCTCTATCGTAAACTCTCCTCTCTGTCTTAGATTTTCGATTGCTTTGGAACTAAAAAGTTCATTTAATTTAGACTGCTGGACCCAAAGTAGAGCTGATGGAACGAGAACTTTGTCACACTTTTGGGAACTTTGTCATTTTCATGGTCATCTTGCCAGTATAATATGGCTATCAGATGTTACAAGACCAACTTTTCGCAATATAATTTATTTAAGACGCAACAAAAGGCACCCACATAAACAACAAAACTAATTCAATAACAAACGCAATTATCAACAAACAAAATCAGACAAACGAACTTCCTTTTCATTATATTAATGTAGATTAGATACTCAAAACGCGAGAATTGTAATAAGGTCTCAATTTACATGGAACAAGGGCCAAAGTTGAGCTTATAAGGTCCCTCCCAATCTCCGGCCGGTTCTTGCTAAGTGTCATTACTGTGTTTGAACGAGGAAAGATGGTTCAAGGAGTCCTTTCAAAGGCTCCTTTGTTATTAACTGTTGTTCTCAATTTGGATTTTAAAGTGTGAGCATTTTTGGAGCTCTAGAATTTAGGAAAGTTTACAGCCGGATATTATGTTTGACTTGTGATCTGGCTGCCAACAGACGGACTGCAACCGCGCGTAGTCGATATATTCAATTGTATGCAGTTGTACGTTCGACTTCATTCAGTTATGATATCAACTTCACGTGGTCGGCTGCAGTCGTGTGCAGAAACTGCATACAGTTAGTGTGAAGTTGCAACTGTATGAGGTTAGTATTTGTACTAAGTGGTTACGTATTTTGATTGTGACATTGAAAACAAGCAATCAAATAACTTACGTTTTTTCTACCTGCATTCTCTTAACTATATTTTCAATGCAAGTTCATCATAACGTGACTTAAACTTGCTCCATATACACAATATGACCACGATCCAAGCTAGATCGTATTAACAGACTCGGTAGGTCTATATTTTCTAGTCCGCTTTGTTTGCAAAGTCAGACGTAGGATATTTTATTCCTGGAACATTATTGTCCAAACGAAAATCAAAGTTATGTTCGTGGAAATTCAGAAACCAATTTGACCTATAACAAATTCGTGAAAGGCAATTTCCGAGAACGGGTACCATCTACAATTATTTTAATAAATAATTTCCTCGGAATTCATATTTCATAGAGCGTCCTGTTAACGAAAATAACCGTATTAAACCGATGTTTCTACTGACGTGGTTACACATTTTATGAAGCCACACTGAGGGTTAAGCAGGGTTTTAAATATTATCTTTATGTATCAGTCTGCTGAGTACTCGTATTAAGTGAGGAAGCAGTAAAATAAATAAATAAACAAAAGGTTGACTGATAATTGCATCAGTCACTGGAACGTTTGTGTTTATCAAAGGATATAATATGTTTGATGCTACCTTTGGAATCTTAACGTTTTTACTTTTTAGCGATAGTGGGACCGTAACCGCAACTGCAAAGTCACCACCGCAACCGCCATGACAGCTCGCAGTGACTGCGAAACAACCTGGGACAGCAGTCTCGTCATAGATAATGACAAAATCGCTACGCAAGTGTCTACATCCAAGATGCGTTTCTCGAAACCATCATTATTGCAACAAAATTACTTCGTTAGTACTCGTAATTAGCTTCACAAAGTTAGCGATTCTACCGTTATCTATGTCGAGACTGCCGGGCCCTGGTTTCTAACGAAGCTTTTGTGAAAACGCTTTCAGATGACATCGCCTACTGCCGGCAGTTGCGGTACAGTATAGAACTGTTCAGTCATCAGCGCATCGAGTTACTAAAAATTGTCAAATATTGTCATTCGATTTTGAACATAACATTTTTTTTTTAAATCATTTGTGCTGGCGACTGTAACCATAATCTATTTATATAAAAGAAAGTCGTGTTAGTTACACTATTTATAACTCAAGAACGGCTGAACCGATTTGGCTGAAAATTGGTGGAGAGGTAGCTTAGAACCGGGAGACGGACATAGGATACTTATTTTTTTTTTTTTTTTAATTTCTGCAGGTAAGCTCCTTCTAAGTTATGTTAGCTTGGTACTTCGAGACAAATCTATATGTATATATCTTCTATATATATAAAAGAAAGTCGTGTTAGTTACACTATATAAAACTCAAGAACGGCTGAACCGATTTGGCTGAATATTGGTGGAGAGGTAGCTTAGAACCGGGAGACGGACATAGGATACTTATTTTGTTTTTTTAATTTTTTCGTCGGTATGTAGTGGGTAGGTATTGGGTAGGTAGTGGTAGGTGATAGGTAGGTAGTGGGTAGTTGGTAGGTAGTGGGTAGGTGGTAGGGGTAGGTAATGGGTAGGTGGTAGGTAGGTAGTGGGTAGTTAGTATGTTGGTATTGGGTAGGTGGTAGGTAGGTAGTGGGTAGGTGGTAGTAGGTTGTAGGTAGGTAGTGGGTAGGTGGTAGGGGTAGGTAATGGGTAGGTGGTAGGTAGGTAGTGGGTAGTTAGTATGTTGGTATTGGGTAGGTAGGTAGTTGGTAGGTAGGTAGTGGGTAGGTGGTAGATAGTAGGTCAATTCGAATTAAAAATTCATAGTTGACAGGACAACGTCTGTCGGGTCGGCTAGTTGAAAATAAATATTTTCAAGCAAACAGTTTTCAAAATCCCAGGACTACTACATACTCTGTGTCGAATGTCCAAAAACGCTTCTTTAGGCAAAGCTGTGGGCCGCCATGGGATCTGGAGGCGATAGTCCTCGCGCGCCTACACGAATGGCGCGCGGAGGCACTACGCCGGGGGGAAACTCCGCTGCCGCGGCAAATTGCCGTTCAGCGGACAGACCTCCGGCGCGATCTCATGGCGACATGGAGAGAGCGACTGTCGCAACCCCGTGCAGGGCACGCCACGATAGTGGCGGTAAGTCCCCTCTTTGAGGAGTGGCTTGAGAGGCGCCACGGCGCCCTCACCTTCCGCTTGACACAGGTCCTCACCGGACACGGATGTTTCGGGAGGTACCTGCACCGAATCGGGCGGGAGGAAACGCCGGGGTGTTTCCACTGTGAGGATCGACCGGAGGACACGGTGGAGCACACGGTGGAAGTCTGCCCTGCGTGGACGGAGCACCGCCGTGTCCTCGTAGCGGCGATCGGCGGCGGCGACCTCTCGCGTCCGGCCCTGGTTCAATCCATGGTCCGGAGCGAGACGGAATGGGAAGCCGTCACCTCCTTTTGCGAAGCAGTCATGCTGGCGAAGGAGGTGGCGGAACAAGAGAGGGAGAGAGCCTCTCTTCCCGGCCGCCGCGGGAGACGCACCGGGCGCGTCGGGGGCCACGTGGTGGCTACCGGCCACCGTAGATGCGGGCCTGTGGACGGTAAGCTATGGGCTAGCTAGCCGTCCGTCCGTCTAGTGACGACAGGCCGTGTCGACGGCGCGTTCGTGTTCCACGCGCGCCTCAAAGAGATGTCAGCAGAAGAGAGGGGCCCGCAAGGGCCGAAGCCTGCCGGGGTTGCGGGACTGTTCGAAAGAGATACCGCGGCCCCGGAACGTAAAGGGCGAGGAAGGAACATGGATGGGTTTTAGTCAGTAAGAGTCTGACACTCCCTCCCGCTCCGCCCAGAGTGGGAGAAGTCATTTGATGATTTCCCATCCTAAAAAAAAAAAAAAAAGGCAAAGTTGTGGGCCTTTCGCAAAACATGCTGTCTACCTGTTAAATGGTGCCTGAGAATTTGTAACCACCTGAAATCGCTTACATGTGAACCCCTTTTCTTACATAATTATTTCACAAAACACATAAGTAACACTATCACAATTTCCGTTTCCACACCCTCCAAGAATTCACGATCAACATTTTACCTGGGCTGGTGTATAGTTTCCTTGGGCGGTGGCATAGGAGTGGGGATCCTCCGACCACCCCTCATGCCGCTACCACTCATCTTGGCCTCGAAGGCTCGAAGGCCCGATTGTCCTTAGGCGGAACTGCAAAAAAAAATACATGATTCTTTAGGACACTCTAACGAATGAGACAAGGGGTCGGTTGTATTGAAATCCTGTCGGGAAACGCGTTTTAGTTCTGTTTCCTTTATTATGAAGCCGCCTTTGTGTTTCTGGATTTTTATTTTGTCAATTAAATATGCTGTAATAAGGGACGGAGGATAGGGAGACTCCTAACAATGCCTATCTCAAAAGATAGGATTTGTTGGGATTTTACTGAGCTGTCGACTCAATATTGTTATTGTTACAGCTACGAGTACTATTAATGTTCCAAGATTTTAGGATTTAATTGTGCTGTTGTGTTTTTTTAGGGTTCCGTAGTCAACTAGGAACCCATATAGTTTCGCCATGTCTGTCTGTCCGTCCGTCTGTCCGTCCTGTGACCGTTAGCACTAGAAAGCTGAAATTTGGTACCAATATGTGTATCAAAAAATGTTTTATTGGTAAAAAACACTTCCCCCTTATGTAAAGTGGGAAGTGTTTTTTTTTTAATTTCAACCCTAACGATTGTTGGAAAGGTATTTAAAAATGAATAGGGGTTTACTAAAATCATTTTTTGATAATGTCAATAATTTCGGAAATAATCGCTCCAAAAGTAAAAAACAATGTGTCCCCCCCCTCTAACTTTTGAATCATAAGTTTAGAAAATATGAAAAAAATCTGAAAAGTAGAACTTTATGAGGACTTTCTAGGAAAATCATTTTGAACTTGGATGGAAACAAGTTTTTGTACAAAAAAGACAAAAAAGTTGTACAAAATAATTTCTGGACTAAGTTTGTAGTATATAATCGTATATGCAAGCATTTTTTTTAACTTCGTTTACATATTTTAATATCCTGAATGTATCTTTTTTCAAACAAAAAAAGAATTATTAAAATCGGATTGGATTGAACACTTGATTGGAAACTACGGAACCCTACACTGAGCGTGCCCCGACACGCTCTTGGCCGGTTTTGTTTATCACACATAACGGGCGTATGTCACCTTTTTAAACTGTCAGTGTTATTCGGCGCCTCTAGTCGAAAAAAATATAAGGTGCAACTAAATGCACGTTATTTACCGATGTCCTAGAACCAAAAGTTCGAAGACTTGTGACATCTACTTACCAACTGTACTGGGCCCGTGGGGTGGATTATATAGCCCTTTCCTCTAAAGCCTGTGTCCCAGCAGTGGGAACATTAATGGCCTAAAACCTTGACTTCGTGGAATCTAGACATATATGTCATATCATCCAAGTACATAATTAATAAAGTACGTGTCTAGTAAAGAATGCCTTGTGACACAAAGCCCGTTTTTGAATAACTGCAGTACATGAAGTTTAAATAATAAATAAAATCACCCTGCACTTAAGGTAAAGTTATCTGAGAACAAAATCTCACGCATTTTGCACGCAAAATTGAGCTGATCTATTCAATACCAAGCACCCATTGTAATTTGTTAGCATCCACTGTACCCAAAATTTATTGATACCTCTGCAAATTTCACTCACGTCCCAAAATAACTACACTCAGACAACGCAATCCTACACCAATACCTAATATTAGTACAATAAGACCTATTTTCATATCCCCTACCATCGCCTGTCTAATTGTTCACTGGGAGCAGATGAATACTGAAAAGGACTGTTTTACAGAGCTCTAGGTCCGTAGTCCCAGGGTTGAAATTCCCTTGGCAGAATTGGGTGTATTTTTGCAATGTCCTAGGATGCATCAGTCAAAGCTTGGTTGGAACGTTAGTGGCATTGTGACGACTCTCAAAGCCTTCCATTGGAGTCGTCAGGCTTGTTCCCGGTATAACAAGTACGGAACCTAGATTCTGCGCTGATAGTCAACGTTTTTGTTTTCCCTGGTTTTAGTTTTTCTATAGGATGGGCTGGTTTTGTGTTTTTGTCAATGGAAATATAGACAGATGGTTCAGGATTTTTACGGTGGTGTTTTCGTTCAGGTTCTACACCTTTATCTATAAACAGGTCATATTGACTTCTTTTGACTTGTCTTGATTACCTACTTACTTTAGTAAAAGTGATTACTAAAAATATGATTTTTAAATTGGAGTCAAAGAAGAACCGTCTACATATAGTTAAAAATCTTAGGCCTGTATCTCTGTATTACTTGAACTCAAGTAATTACTAACTTGACTTGAATTTAAGTAAGTAATAAATTACTAATGCAACCGGCAATAGACAAAAATTAGGCATATAATTATCTCATCAGTTGGGATCACTAGGCTCTTTAATTAATAAAGTCTTATAAATGCGAACGATCCTACATTGAAAAGTAACCAAAATAAAATAAATAAACATAAATATTGTTAATTTCACATACCTAGGTACTTCGTGCTATGTGCCATGTGTCTCAAAGGACAGTTAATCAAAGTCCACATAGCTTCGTCGTTGCGTTTCAATTGAAATGTCCTGCAACTAGCACATTTTCACATCGAATCGGAAATCTCCTCTGCTTAACATAGATCTTATCTGACACTGGCAATAACAGTAAGTGGATAAGCGTGAGCGCACTTGGGAAAAGTATAAGTAGGTATTTGTGTTGGTGACCGCAGAATCGTGATTTTTTTCTGTCGTTAGTCGAAGACGAAGTCGTTATAAGTATAAGTCGTGGAGCAGCGGTGGCCCAGTGGTGGCGGCCCCGACTTACGAACAGTAAGTCGTGGGTTCGAACCCAGACAGGCGCATTACTTTGTGTAATTTATTTCATCACCGCTGCTCTCAAAACGGTGAAGGAAAACATCGTGAGGAAACCGGCATGTCCTAGAACCAAAAAATTCGAAGACATGTGACATCTACCAACCCGCACTGGGCCCGCGTGGTAGATTATAGCCCATTCTGTCTCATAGAGAGGAGCCCTGTGTCCCAGCAGTAGGAACATTGATAGGCTGATGATGATAAGTCGTTAGATTCGTCTTAGTGGCGTAAGGACATTAGAATCGAATGTTAGTTTCTTTGGGACACTTCTTTGATTACGACGGATCATAGACTTTTTTCTTGGAAGGTTCCAGGTCACTAAATCGCCATCCCGAATGTAGTATAAGTTTCACGTTTAGAAGTCAGAGCAAACAGTGATAGCCTAGATGGTGTGTGCCCAGTCATACCTAGGTCTTAAATTCGAACCCAAGACATGTGCGTGTCTCTGATTTTTAGGTTCATTTTCGTATTGTATAATTACTTGCGTCGGTGAAAGAAAACGTCGTGAGGAAACCAGCGTGCTTGAGAGATTTATTTATTTATTTATTTATTTATTTATTTAACTGCCTTAAACTATCATTACAGGTCTTTAACCTAATGCAATAGTCTAGTCACACACCCAAAATTAAAATTAAAGCACCAAAAACATTAAGATTTGTAACACAGTGTAAATAATAGTACTTTTGCGAATTCACCCTTGTGACATGTAAAAATATCAATTTCTACTTGAATGCAATTGATGGTGCGAATTGCTCGAGTCAGAGGGGTTTTCGCCAGCAAGTTGGTCCTAGCTGGAGGTACGACCAGCAGTGGCGGGGGCCGTCGCCTCCACACATAATTGTCCGGTACGCATAAGTGCAACCGCTGCAACACTCTCGGGTTGTGCTCTATGCCTCGGAGCAGTCCCACCCACGTACGACACTAGTGCAAATTCCCGCCGCACCCTAAGCTGATTGTACCCCACCATACCCAGTACAAATAGTGTGGGGTACATCAAAGGGTAAAATGGGTACACTCCGTACAGCTTTTTGTACAGGTAGCGCGTGAATTTGTTCTGGACTCGCTCCAGCATCACTGAGTACTTGGCCTCATGTGGAGCCCATACGACAGCGCTATGTTCCAGATGACTCCTGACTAATGCGTCATACAGAACTCTGATGGCCGTGATGCTGGTAAAGTCTCGCGTCTGCCTCAGAACAAACCCCAGGTTTCTGAATGCCTTTTTGCAGATCTTGGTAATATGACCGCGAAACATCAGTTCAGGAGTGAGAACAACCCCTAAATCTCGTACCTGCGTGACTCGTTGCATTGGCACTGCATCCACTACATACTCACAGAGTAGAGGTGCTCGCGCTCGGGTGAAACTTATCACTGAACACTTGGACGCATTGAAGTAGAGCTTGTTCTCATGACTCCATTCCACGATCCTATCAATGTCCTCCTGCAAACGTCTGCAATCAGACTCCGTCCTGACCTCACACAGCAACTTGAGGTCATCTGCGAATAACAAACAAGATCCATTTTTGACGACTTCCGGTAAATTGTTTATAAATATTATAAATTCCAGAGGCCCCATGTTGCTGCCTTGACTCACCCCGGACCAGGTGTAATACGGTTTGGATTCGCAGCCATTGTAGTCAACGTATTGCTGTCTATCACGCATATAGTTGGCTAAGAACTGCAATAGTTGTGGCGTGCAACCGATGTCTGCCAACTTACTTAATAGTATGTCATTATCGACGGTGTCGAACGCTTTTTTGAAGTCAAAATAAGCCGCGTCCACCTGCACCCCAGCATCCACCGCTGGCACCACCTGTGACATGAAGTTAAGGAGATTGGTGGCAGTGCTGCGACCCGGCCGGAACCCGTGCTGCGCATCCGATAGCTGAGCGCGGACCTGCTCTTGCATGCTGCGCTGGATGGCTGACTCAAAAACCTTGGCCGGCGTCGACAACACGGCCACCGGTCTATATCCATCGATGTCCGATCCTGCCTTGCCTTTGGGGACAGGAATGACCCGCGTTATCTTCCATCGCGTTGGGAACGTTGCCGATTGGAGACATTTATTAAATATATAGTGCAGAGGTTCCGCTAATACCCTACTACAATCCCTAAATATGAAGGCTGGTATTCCATCCGGGCCTGCTGAACGCTTTGGTTTTAGGCGCTCGAGTGCCTCCCTAACGTCCTTAAGACTCAGCGAGCTTAGTTGCACGTGCGACCCACTCATAGCCCCCGCTGACTTCGCCGCGGCGGCTTGTGGGTCAAGTTGTGGTGGCTCCCTAGCGTATACCGACTCGAAAAATAACGCAAATTGCTTGGCACATTCACTATCCGTTAGGTGTTGACCATCTTTAATAATAGTTTGTCTGTTCGCTGTGCTCGTCTTAGATCGTATATATTGCCAGAATGACTTGGGATCTTTCGCAAACTGACATTGTATTTTAGCTTGATGTCGTTTGTGTGCAGCGTGAATATTTTTTTTAATTAGTGCTCTGTACTTAGAAAACTCACTGTAAACACTTAAATCCTTTGTTTCCTTGAACGTCTTGTGAAGTCTAGCTTTGGTTTTCAGATCTTGTATTATTTCCCTCGTGTACCAATTAGGGTAAGTGTACCGTGAACTTACACCACGATTTTTCGTTGGAACACATTCATCCAAAATGCTGTTCATTTTACTGTAGAAAAAGTTTAATATATCTTCTAAGTCGCGCATCTCATACATCATCTCCCATTCCGTTGCAATTAACAAAGAATAAAGCAATTGATAATTTGCCTTATAATAGTTCCATTTCGGTCTATTACTGAGTGCGCATGCACTAGCGCGCGAGTCGGTATCGGTCGCGGATCCGGCCGCGGGCGACGAGGTAGCGGGACCAATGTCGGCGAGGTGGAGGGCGCGCGCGGGCTCTAGGCTCACGCTCACTTCGAGCGGTGGGTGATGCACATCGACCGGCACCAATGGCTCGTCCGCCGCCACTACTGACACAGATATTACTGAACGACCTGTAAAGCCAATCAGAGGTCCATGGGCGGCATAAAAACTCTGACACCAGATTAGGCAATGATCACACTATAAACTAGAGATGAAACGGATAGCAGTTTGGCCGGATACCGGATACCGGATATTCGGCCAACCATGTGACCGAATAGCCGAATATCCGGCCACCGGATATCCGGTGGAACTTAGCCGTTTGGTACACACACACTTGCGTGACCCTTATTCTTGGTGGGCAGCTAATGCCAAACAATACCCTTTAACAAAGTTTGCCAAAGTCTATCTTTCAGCACCTTTTTTTTTCCAGATTTTTTTTTATTTCGATGGGATGCCTGTCCGGCCGAATAGTAGATAGTTATCCGGTATTCGGCTGGATACCGGATAGTAACCGGATATCCGTTTCATCTCTACTATAAACTATCCGTCACTGTGCCCTAATCTCCAAAAACAATGAAGTTTTTAACCTATTTTGTGTATTAATATTCTTAAGCCAGGTTTTTTATTTGTAACGGTATACTAAAGTAACACACACACAAAATGGTGTACCTGTACATCATTTTAACAATACACATTTTGATTATCCTAGTCTTTGTTTGACTTTACACTAGAACAATTCAATGATGCATTAAACTAACACCGACATTTGTATTAGCCTATCAATTTCGGAAATTGAGTAAGCACAGAGTAAATGGTCAGAATATTGTGCTAATGATGTTAACATGCCGGCGGCGTTTGGGGCTAGAGGACTGATGCAGTTAATATTTTGCCCGCTCTGAAAGTAAAAATGGTTGGTGAAATTGTGAAAATCCGTGGCGATAAGGCTGTTTCAAATCATCCTAGTTTAAAATATCAAATTGCAAGTTTTGCTTTAAAAGTCTCGTCAAATCGAATATTATTTACCTTCAAGGCAATTCTGTCAAAATATCGATTTTAATGTTTTACAATGTAGAAATAAGTAGTTAGGGCACGACAATAGCTTCTTGAGAGAGCAGATTACATGCCTTTCACAAAAATGTAGCATGATTTGTATTGGAGACGATTACTTCGATTATTTGCTGCATTCTCCAGTCATTCCGCGATCATGGCATTTGCAACAGAGCGTGGAAATATCGGGAGTTCAAAAAATTGACAATCATGGATCACGGAGATATCCCCGTTTGTGACGGCTTAAGTTTAGTTACGATTATCAAAAAACCGTAGATAAAGTAGGTAGCTGGTTGGTACTATGTTACAATTCTCAGTTCGAGGATTTTAATCATCGTGATGAATCGCCAAAGTAAGCCAAAAGGATATTCTAGAGGTCTTTATTTGGTCTTTTTGAGTTATTAACGTAGAAAGTTTTCCAGGCCAGCTTGCTGCTATAGTAACATTGCAGATAAGAGAAAAGCTTAGTAATAATAACAATTATTGTTACAGATAGAACGGTCGGGAGTTTTGCTGTGTTGGTTTTTCCTACTCAGCCATAGAACTTGGAAGCTCTTTTATGGAAATTTTATCTTTCTTGGTGAATTTTTAAATAGGTGTACCTATAGCTAGTTTCGTGATCTGCCTAGTCCTTCCCCAACTATTTTGCAGTCTGCTTCGAGTCTCACCGGCTGCAGCTGGATACTAATAGTTAAGGGGCCGGCGGAGCGTGCGTCGTTCATACAAACGTAATACCAAAATAATTCGTAAACCAAACATATTCTTAAGGAAGTGTGTATTTATTTCGATTGGATTACATAATATCTAGGTTCCCAAATATATATTATGAATAGACATTGATTTAAACAAGAGTTATGGGGAAAATAAGTAGTGTTGCCCAAATGCAAGACCAAGACGAGACCTTAGCCAGTCTTGGTCTTGGTCTTGCGTCAATACACCTGGTCTTGGTCTTGGTCTTGGTATTGCGCTCTCAGTCTTGGTCTTGGTCTTGGTCTTGCAGCAAGAGTCTCGCAAGTCTTGCGAGACTCTACTATTTAGACTAGACTAAACGGAAAACGGACGAAACGTCGGACTTACATTAAAGGTAAAATTCGCGATAAATACCCGTTTACATATATTTTATAATGTAGACTAGACTACTTGCAAATACCTTTTAGCCTATTGCTATTTACATACATCTTCAAGGTCATTTAATATTATCCTCTTGTGCCAACCCTACCAAAGAAGGTAACAATTTTGTGTGCCTCTGTCCGTACTCTGTAACGACGGATGCGGCGCTCAAATAGTGTCAAATGCTGTGTGATACACTTGTTGCAGTCTTTGATACACCGCAGCGTCTTTGTCGGTAAATGATCAAATAATTAGGTACATTTAATACACCGACCGACCAACGATTTATTCGCAGAACGTCAAATTTTCCCAATCAATCATGAACCTTAATGCTTTAGCGATAAAGTTGAAAATCTGTTATAGAAATTTAGCAGATGGTAGTAGCTTGATGTGCTGGCATCTGTTCCATAACATTGGCTGTCCTAAAACCTGTTACTGGACCTACTCGACTCACTGTTAGTTTTAAATTTTGCTGAATAGAAGTATAACATAAACTTTGAAACATAAGTACCTACATACTGTTTACCAACCTACTAACGTTAGATCTGCACATTAGACAAGCATAATATAATACTACAGGTAGATATACCTACAAGGTATGAAATGAACTTTGCCAGAAAATTATGTTAGGTAAGTATATTTTTATCACATGGGAACATAAATTTGTGAGTAACACGCTACCTAATAAATAAATAGTCGAAATATAATAATCAATACAATACCTTTTAGCGTTATGACGAATTGACGATACGGTTTTGATACTGGGGAACGTCTATCAAAATCGGGTTTTAAACCAAATCCCTACTTAATAACGCCCAAATCTCAGTTTGATTTATCTGCGAGACGCAAGAGTCTTGCAAGCTTAGTCTTGTCTTGCTCAAATCTTGCAGGGTTCAGTCTTGGTCTTGGTCTTGCTAAAATACGTCGGTCTTGGTATTGGTCTTGGTCTTGCAAAAACGCAAGAACAAGACCAAGACTGCAAGACCAAGACCGATTTTGGGCAACACTAAAAATAAGTTTTCTACAGAAATTTTAAATTCCTCATATCTCGTCTAAATATCATTGTCCTTTCAAAATATGTGTTTGGGAACCTAGATATTATGTAATCCAATCGAAATAAATACACACTTTCTTAAGAATATGTTTGGTTTACCAATTATTTTGGTATTAGGTTTGTATGAACAACGCACGCTCCGCCGGCCCCTTAACGTAGAGCGACGGCCTTTCCGACTAGTTAGTTCTGAGTAATACGATACTCCTTGGTAAGACTGGTTGTCATACTTTCGGACCACTGACTACCTGTAACAACTGTCAAAGATCTACAAATGAAAGACGGGGCTGCTTTCCCAAGCGCAGAGTTCTGGTGTCTGGTGGTATCTTATGGCTTAGCCTCCTAGCCGTGGTACAAACTCGACACATATTTCTGTAAATAGGGTGATTGGTAATTAGTGTACGATACTTTAACACGTGATTGTGCTCATGATAACAAACAACTTTTACTATAGCACCAAAACCGAAATCGCGAAAAAAATATCAGCTGTTCAGTACGTAAATGTACAGCTGATTTTTTTTTCGCGATTTCATGTTTGGTCCCATAGTAAAATTTGTTTGTTATCATGAGCACAATCACGTGTTAAAGTATCGTACACTAATTACCAGTCACCCTTTATATAAAGGGTGTAAAAAACCTCTAAACGAAGCCGAAAGGCTCTTGGTTCCCTGTCATTGCGATATTTTTTGTGTTCTACACCACACCTTTTAGTTACAGAGATATTGGGGGTCAAATTTTTTTCATATACAACCTTTTAATGTTACATTTTTACTTTTAACACTTCCACGACCTTCTTATTATCCAATCTATTCATAAGCACAACGTTTTGAGTGCGTTTCATTGCGTTCTACGTCTACCACAAAACATATTTTTTACCCCAAAAAAAAAATTGTTTCCCAGCAATCATTTACTTAGTTTGATGAACAGTATACTTGGATGACGGCTTCGTGATGAGTATGTTTATACACTGTATCTTAATCTGCCTCTTTACTTAAAAAAAAACTTTTGACGAAAAACCCACTACATCTTTCTTACCATAAAACCACGGCAGATAGAACAAGAGAGTCTTGATTCCATGCTCATTCAGCCAGTATGAAAAGATGAAAACGTACTGATGTTATCACTGCCGTCTAAACGACGCTGGCTGACTGACCGACTTCTAAACGGGAGTTTAAACATAGAAAAAGAAAAAAACAGGAAAATATTTTTGAAAAACGAATGATGTTTTCAGGATTTCTTTTTAAATTCAGACATTGTATTTTCAGCCTGTGTTGTTTTTGTGAGCTGTTTGAAGATGACGGGGACAGTTATATTTTAAATACGATTAGCGTCAACACTTATTAAGAAGATGAAATAAACGGTTGCTAGTTTATTATTGGACTTTCTTGCTAGGTTTAAGTGATATTTACAAATAGTGTTTATTAGGTTTATTGTAATCGCATCTCCTCGGCGTAGTGCTGAATTTGATGGCAGCTTCAATCTGATGTTCGAAAGAGATTCCGCGTCCCTGGAACACAAATGGCTTAGAAGGAATATGGATAGGTTTTTTATCAGTAAAGTTCTGACAATCCCTTCCGCTCCGCCTAGAGCGGGAGGAGTCATTGGATGATTTCCCATCCCAAAAAAGAAAAGTTTCAATTTGACAGTTCGACTGTACATTTATTTGGAAAAAAACGCACCATGTCTTTTTGATCATCTCTACCATCTATAATTTTGGGATTGAGCCACCATCCAAACAAATTATCCACATCTGTTCTGGCTAATAGGGCAAGAAAAAATGCAAAAACAAACTCAAGCCTACCCAGCATAAAATTCAAATTCCCCATAGTGTTCATTAAAACTTAAGAGCTGTTAACTGTCATCTCATAATTATAACTCCCGTAGATTTTAACAATTACTTTAATCACTGTTAAAATGACACTGAGGTAAACGTGACTGTGCATAGCTGTGCCTATTTCACAGTTCAGACTTAATTAGATATTATCATTAAAATAATTAATAGAGATGCTCGGTGAATTCGTAATAGAGGCGGGACATGAGCTGAATTTAATTATTGTGTTCTTATCAAGGTGGGGTAGTTTAGATAGATAACTGGTTTAACCTTCAGTGGTTCTTGGTTTGGGGTTATTGCACCGTGTTTTTTAATCTGTACTAACTAATAAATAAATAAATAATAAATAATAAATAAATATCGCTGGACATTAACACACAGCGCCACCTAGCGCCACACTAAGCAAAGCTTGTGTCGTGGACACTAGATAGTTGATATACTACATGTATACTTTTTTGTTTGTAAATACATACTTATTATACATATAAACATCCATGACTCGGAAACAAATGTCCATGCTCATCACACAAACATTGCTCCTACCGGGATTCGAACCCAGGACCCTTAGAACGTAAGGCAGCGTCACTACCACTACGCCATTCGGGTCGTCAAATAATAATAATAACTAATATTATAAATAGGTAAACTTTGGATGTACAGGATTCACAAAGGAGGTATTTGACGACCCAAATGGCGCAGCGGTAGTGAGGTTGCTTTACGTTCTTCAAATCCCGGTAGGAACAAATGTTTGTGTGATGAGCATGGGCAATAGTTTCCGATTCATGGGTTTTTATATGTATAATAAGTATGTATTTACAAACAAGACGTATCTATTTAGTATTTCAACTATCTGGTGTCCACGACACAAGCCTAGTTGCTTAGTGTGGCACTAGTTGGCGCTGTGTATAATGTCCAGCGATATTTATTTGTTCTTAAAAAAAAACCTCTCAGCCATTAGACACATGGCTTGGAAAAACATAATTATTCAGTTTGTTTGTTTTTGTTATGCTGTATAAAATCTTTTTTTTTTTTAAGTTCCTGTTCACATAACACTTTTTCACAAAGTATGAAACTATTTTGGGTTTCTCACATCACTATCTCAGGTCCATCTGGAAGGGCCTGTGGACGGTTGGCTATGGGCTAGCTAGCCGTCCGTCCGTCTAACGACGACAGGCCGTGTCGACGGCGCGTTCGTGTTCCACGCGCGCCTCAAAGAGATGTCAGCATAAGAGAGGGGCCCGCAAGGGCCGAAGCCTGCCGGGGTTGCGGGACTGTTCGAAAGAGATACCGCGGCCCCGGAACGTAAAGGGCGAGGAAGGAACATGGATGGGTTTTAGTCAGTAAGAGTCTGACACTCCCTCCCGCTCAGCTGCTCGGCAATTCGCTGAACTGAGCTTTTTGGCGCAGCCATGAGACACAGTAATTGTGTCTTTATTTGTTTAGATTGAAATCTTCGTGTGGTTTGTGTCTATCCTGGAGTTTTTATACCGGCCATGGGCCTTTTACTTGACTATACATCCCGTCGAGAATGTCATCCTTCACCAAAGCAAATGGTAATAATTTTATACAATACGATGAAACCGAAAAATCAGAGGTGCATGTCATGGATTCGAACTCAAGATCTATGACTTAGCAATCCCACGGTCACATCACAGGCTGTGACTTTGCTATATTTAAGTAATAAACCTATTTTCTTCCTTTATAGTAGGTACGTAATAGTGTTACAAGTATTTTGGGGTACCTCAATAGATAGTCAGTCCAGTTCAGAACTGTCAAAATTGACAATACGTATAAGACCCTTGTCAAAATGAAACCTATACTGATTTTGGCGCACCGTGCCTATTGAAAAGTATCTCATTCAGTCTCTAGGCAATATCTTTTACCATGTTGCTATACCCCACATAGACAGCCTTTTCTTTACAATTCCGTAGTCCCTAACACAGGACAACAGACAGGCCCACAGTTCTGTAAACCAAGTCTATTAACGTCACCAGTAAAATCAATAGATACAACGTATCCACGTCGATATGTCGTGACCGACGTGTCAAGCTGCGTTAATGATGAACTGTGCCATAGATTAAGACTGTGAAGACGTGACGCTCCTAAGCTGGATGAACGGGGTGAAAAAAGCTATCGAATGTTTGCACACGTGATGCACATCGAAAACCAACACGATTAAAGAGTGAACTGGAGTGCCTACTCCGGACTAGCTAAGTTAATTTGTGGGGACCGATGGATGTTTCGTTACTCTTTTTCACAAAAAATGCTCAACGGATTTGGATGTTTAACTCGTAGAAAGTTAATAACCTGGATTCAGACATAAAATTCTTGTTGACCCAGTGCTGCGGGACTGTTTGAAAGAGATACCGTGGCCCCGGAACATAAAGGGCGAGAAAGAAACATGGATGGATTTTAGGCAGTAAAAGTCTGACACTCCCTCCCACTCCGCCCAGAGTGGGAGAAGTTATTTGATGATTTCCCATCCGAAAAAAAAAGACATTAAAATGCTTTTTATCGCAGTAGTACCTACAATCCCGAAGGACAATAACCGAACTCCATGTGGACAAAATCACGGGCATAAATTAGAATATTAACATAATTTCTTCCGTCGCGTCGCTTCGCGCGTTCCGGTTTGTGAGTATGATAGACTGGGTCGCACGTGATCGCGCCAGTGTGTAGTGGTAACAAAAGCAGTTCAAGCTGGAGTCTTGTTCTATGAGCATGCTTATTAATTTCCTACAAAATTCACTATTTCCCATAGACACAAAATAGCTCATCAAGAACAATGACTGGAGTTTCCGGGCAGAAAGACGATTGACACGTTCCTGTTTGTATTGTCGCCGAAGATTCTCCATACGCTGTTCTCGTCATAAACAAACAAACCTGCCAAGCTTTAGCGAACGTACTTACGTCGAAGTCGGGAACCAGGGCGATAGTAGATTTCGACAGCATCAGCACACGAGCAACGTTCACCACAATATGAGTTTCGCTTCTATACAGATTACTTAATCATGACTTAACTCATGCGTGGTGCAAGACACATAATAAATGACAAGTGTGAGTGTCAGTAGGTTCTGTGTTACTACCTAGCACATCCATTGACGTCTCCATTACACGATTAATGACAGTGGGATATTTATAATTATCCGTATCCAGTAGTGAGCTTATTGAACAACAAAGCCCTCAAACGAATTACTTATTCAAATTTGCCACCCGGCCGTGCCTATTAATGCCAATCAGATCATGTACCTTTGTAGGACGCCTAATAGTTACATGGTCTAATACAAACTTATAGCAAACAAATCAGGACTTATTTAAGGACTTTCATCTTATACAGGGTCACCTCTTGGTTTTGGTCTTGGGTTATAACCAGAGAGCTACGATCAAGTGATAATCATTCTAACGATTACGGAAAACTCCAAAATAAACTGGGATAAGAGCATGATGAAGACATGAGCTACCTAAATACGTGTGTACACTTCAACCAACTTATCCGTGCACGCATGAAAACACAGAGCTAAAATAAAGGAACCAAGTTATGACACAATATATCGATGGACGTTTTCTTGACAGGCAGCGCCATCTCCAACGTAAAGTGGGCACACTTTAAATTCTGTGGAACATAATCATTGTAGACATATGCAAAGCTTAGGCCTACCCACTTGCTTAGGGCCTAATGTCTCAAAACTACCAGCCCTTCCAGAATATGCTGCAATCAGGCAATTATTCTATTTGATGAATTAATTAAGAACTGCTTCCCAAAGGGATTCGCTGGGTCTTACATAGAATTCCCATAGGGATTTAATTTACCATCGCAAATCTATTTGACTGCCCCATTAGTCTAGTGGTCGCATTTCTGCTGAGTAGGAGGCCTAGGATTTGATTCATATGTCGGACAAAGCGACATTTAATTCTATTAAAAAATTGCTCAGTACAGTCTGGTGGTGTGTCCATAAGTTCGCCCCCTATTCGATGGAACTTAAACATAACTGGCGAAATGTTGAAATACTAGAGGTACACTTGTGCTTGATTCATCGTGCATTAGGTAAGGCACATCACAGGCGTGACGTTTTTTTAAAACAGCCTGTGCAAAGACCTCCCCCAATTCGTTCCATGTGCTCTTTTCCCGTGCCTCTTTGGAGCAACCCTAGCAGTATGTGTCCAAATCGTCAAGTCATCTCTTTCTGGGTTGGACTCGACGGCTCCGTCCGTCTTTTGGGTTTTTGCCCAGCGGTGACCCGCCCAACTCCATCTTAGCCAAACAGCCTTCATGCCAACGTCCACTATTCCCGTGGCCTACCTACTCTTAAATTATTGGTTTTGTAGATGAATAGAAATAAAAGATACAAAAATAGGTAGTTTTTTATTTTTTTGAGGTAACCTACAAAAAACTGTTTATTTAAAATTTATATATGACCGGGCACAGTCTGAGTTGTTGTATTCTGAACCATCTTCTAAAGTACATTTGTAAACTGTGCAGTTACCAACTGTGACTACATGTGGTATTCCCCCAAATAATGTGCATTTTTCTTCTTCTTCCTAAAAATATATTCAATAATTAATTATATTTTCCCATGTCGAACATTTTAGGTAAGGTTAGGTTTTCCATCAAGCATTTATCAGTTGGAGCCACGAAATCTGAATTCGGAGCCATGTGATGAAAATGAGCTCATTGAAAAGCCCATTTTTCGGATGATAAAAGCATAACCGTCATCGCTTTGTATTGTCCCCACTACTGGGCCAAAAGTCCTCTCTATTAGAGGAAGTGAGTCAAAATCCACCATGCGGCTCCGTGTGATTGGATTTTAGTTTAAATTAAACGTAATAAAGCATAATACTGCCTAAACGAACGGTAGAACAAGCTATTTGGTAAACAGTTTAACCCACAAAATACATTGCAAAGTACATTGCTAAATAGCTTGTTCTACCGTACTAACACACATAGCAAGTTCTCCATTTTAAATAGTTGAAGTTGTTGAATTTAAATCTTTCATAAGCATACTCTTTGGGTGTATACAGGACTGATTTTACCACATTTACAAAATTGAATAAGTTTGACGTATATAAATAAATAGAGAATAGAACTAATGAGAGATTGCTAAGGCCGATGTGTGGTGTTATGTGAATGCATAAAACAAGAAAAGCGTACTTATGAGGAAGTCTGAAAGTGGTACCGTAGACTGAAAAGTTGTGTGATAATCGGTTGTCGTGGTAAAGTGGGCGAGTGATGAAAAGGAATGAGTAAAATGTCATGAGGAAAGAGTAAGAGCATGACCGTGCATAAAGACCAAAAAAAAAACGATGAATGGACTGTGGGAAAAATGATATGGCAAGAAAGAAGGTGTCTAATGAGATGACGAATAATATAGAAGTATGGAAAAAGAAGACACGCTTCACCGACTCCAAATTAACCGAGATAAGGGTAAGAGAATGATTATCTGGGTTGGTACATTTTGACAGACCGTCTGACAGTCTGACACCAGTCTTACCAATTTGTATCGTATTTCCCAGTATTAACTGGGTTGTAGAGGTCAGATAGGCAGTCGCTCCATGTAAAATAATGATATTCAGCTGCATCCGGTTAGACTGGAAGTCGACCTCAACATAGTTGGGAAAACGCTAGGCAGATGTTACATTTTGACAGAATGGAAAATTATTCAGAAGTAAGTTCAAATAAGTAATATTTGACTGTTTTTTTACCGATTGATGTACTGGTACAGCCAATACAACAATGTTTCCAATGACGAAAAAGGCCAGGATCACTGTTGAACGCGCCATTTTTAAGTTGCAATAGTCTTAAAGTAAAATAAAATCATTTCATTCACAATATAAATTTATGGCTCATTATTGCAACAACACACGTAGGTAACATAAATCTAAATCAGCCTTAAATGTTCCCACTGCTGGGACACAGGGCCACCTCTCTATGAGAGAGAATGGGCTATAATCCACCACGCGGGCCCAGTGCGGGTTGGGAAAGTCACATCATGTCTTCGAAGTTTTGGTTCTAGGATGGTTAGTCGTTGGTGACGGTGAAGAAAAACATAGTGAGGAAACCTATGTTTTCCTTTACCGTTTTTGAGTTTTATCTACAACCAATAAAAAAAAAAGATGCGAGTTTACTTAATATGCATCTATCAGCTCAATAGACTAGTTTCCACCATCAATAAATTGCAAATCTAATTAGTCCGTCAGTTAGAGTATTGGAAAACAATGGACACGTATTTTTTGTTTTTGTAAATCAATGAATAATGACAAAGATAAAACGCATCAAAACTCGGTAGTGGGGGCTCGTGACGTCACAACACACTAAAAATTATACCACGTCGTGACGTATTGCGAATTTTGAAAACGTCGTATCTTCCTCAATTTTGGTTTGCGTAACAAAAGATAAAATACGGGTCAAATATTTTATGATAATCCAAGTGACGGACTACCTAATTAGATTTATTCAGGACACAAGCCTATTTGTTGAGTGCGTTCAGTCTTACTAAACCGTGATTTTCACCCCAAAAAAAAGTCGTTTCACAACAGTCATTTTTGCGTAGAGTTACTAATTTGATGCATAGAAAGCTATTGATTGACGCTATCGTGAAGGGTCTGCTTACAATTTGTATCTGTTTAAGTCAATGTCACCTAGCAAGTCGCAGTGATGACAGGTGGACTAAGGCTGTCACCGTATGGCGTCCAAGAACTGGCAAAAGGAACGTGGGTCGTCCGGCGGCAAGATGGGCAGACGACATAAGCAGTTGCCATCAGGGGAAAAACCTGGATGAGACTGGCACAGGACCGTGGAGATTGGCACAAGAAAAGAAAGGCCTATACCCAGCAGTGGGTGAGTTCAGGCTGTGGATAGTGATGATGATGAAGTCAATGAGAGTGCGAAAACACTGCTTCAATTT
This sequence comes from Xestia ashworthii, assembly GCA_950022955.1. NCBI lineage: Eukaryota > Metazoa > Arthropoda > Insecta > Lepidoptera > Noctuidae > Xestia > Xestia ashworthii. The sequence goes on along the minus strand of OX465558.1, from coordinate 20,673,827 downwards.
AAGAATCACTCTAATTTACGTAACGTTTACTTCGCGTGTTCCTGCTAGACCAGGTACCTACAAACAAGTAAAAAAAATACAATAAATTCACCTGTTTGTACTGCAGAAGATAGCGAAGTTATGTTTCTAATCTTATGATATCCTGATTTATATACCTACCTACCTAGCACAAGCTGATCTGTTTGTTTTAATAACTGTAGGTGATAGTTTAATAAACAAATTCTTGTTCTAGTTAAAATTTGTTTTTGTTGATGATTGTAACCGTTGTTTTACAATTGCAGACAAGATCTATTGTGCTGGTGGATCTATCAATTATCTTGAAGAACAACTTCAACTCAATGAATGTCGAGTTGAAATGTTTTGCTATATCCTATCAGAATACCAGCGCTGTGACGTTTTTTAATGTTACAGCACCATGCTGAGATAAATGCAATACCTTTTGGCCTTGTTCAGGACCTTTCATTTCTTTTTATTTTTTTATTTTTTATCTATGTTTAGTTTTCAATATTCGTAAATAATGTTATTTTTTATGTGTTTTGTCCTGTACGGGCCAATAAATGCTTTTTCTTTCTTTCTTTCTTTCTATACAATAAACACCCCACTACAGTACTACAGTACCTACAGTACTAAGGTGCAAGAAGAAAAAAGCTTTTTATTTGTTCCCGATTGTATGAGGAGGGACGTACCTATCGCATTTGACTAAAAGAGTAATGAATACAAATGTTGATGGCACCAGAGAGAGAGGAAGAACAAAGAAAAGATGGATGGACTTTGTAAGGAATGATATGAAGGAAAAAGGAGTAAATGATAAGAGTGAAGAATGACAGGGGAGAACGGTAAGAAAAAAAATGTTTCCGATAGAACACCAATCAAAAATATTGGTGAGTTCTCAAATATATTTGGTGCTTTTAAAATTGGTACTCAAATGGGAATACATCAAATTAATTAACTATCAAAATAATAAATAAATAAATATCGCTGGACATCAACACACAGCGCCACCTAGTGCCACACTAAGCAAAGCTTGTGTCGTGGACACTAGATAGTTGATATACTACATATATACTTTTTTGTTTGTAAATACATACTTATTATACATATAAACATCCATGACTCGGAAACAAATGTCCATGCTCATCACACAAACATTTGCTCCTACCGGGATTCGAACTCAGGACCCTAAGAACGTAAGGCAGCGTCACTACCACTACGCCATTCGGGTCGTCATGAAAGAAGAAAAAGGAAACCAATAAAATCATGAAAAAACAGTGCTATAGCCTTTAATTCCCCCTTGGATATAAAACAGCTTCCTGAACAGATCACATTTTTAATTCTAACTGATTTTCAACCTAAAAAGATAATGGCAAGACTCAACTGATTTAATTAACATTAAATTTTATAGGTAATTAAAGGCCTTGCGATAAAAGTGTGCTGTGGAATTTTCAAGGCAGTCGTAAAATAATAATAGTAATATTAAAACATTTTTGTAAAGTAAAATTTGTAAATGACATGTAAATATCGTACATCAAAATGTATTAAATAAGGTCTCGTTCCATGTAAGTAACGAAGGCAAAACCGGCAAGTTGAAGACCTAAAATACGTCAGGACAACACGAACTAACTAAACTATCGTTTGTCTAAAACAGTGTTACGAATTCAGAAGAAACTGACAAAACTTTAGGAAGAGCACCTTGGCTTTTGTTTCGTCTATACGAATATGACGAGCATAATGTTTCTGAATAGGTCTTATAAAAGAAAAACGTTTTTTCTACAAGAAAAACGTTATTTCTACAAGAAAAACTTTGTTTCTACAAGAAAATACTAGGTGTCGCTTTGCATCCTGGTCAAATTCAAGAAGGTATATATGTTAAAGATTCGCGACCTGAATCGATAATAAAATGGGTAGGTTTGTTTTCTTTATTACGGAAATGACTAGTGTAAAACGCAGCCTGTCTGTAACTGGCCCTATAATCGCGCCTTCACACACACAAATAAACGCACAGAGAGATAAGTCGCGCGATGGGTGATACTTCCGTATTATTCTGATAGGCAATTTAAAATAGCAGCTTTATTAAATATATTTGACCGGGTATCGTAGTTTTTCTTGATTATTTATTTACGAGTATTTTGTGATAATCTCCCGAATTTAGATTAGAACGCAAAACTACACCTTGTAAGTACTCGTATATAAAAGAAAAGTAGGCAAAATTATTTTCCACCATCATGCATTATGAGGTAAACATACAAACTCCTAGAAACAGTCTTGAACCACAATCCATTTACTGTTGGCAATTCGCGTTCGCATTTCAAAATCAATAAAACAACGAAAGCGATTCACAGTTAGGCGATCTAACATTCAAACATACATACATACAGTCTCATCTGTTTGATATTATTGGTGCTATTCATCTCCGCGCCGTCATTACCTTTGAATATCGAGCTCATTACCTCTCCTTTTTCGTCATTCCCGACACAAAAGAGAGGGCCGATTGCGAGGGAATTATATGCAATTTCACTGACTAGAAATGAGAATACCGCTCTCCAAGTCTAGTTCGTTAAACTGGGGATATTGAAATTTTATAGATAAAGAGCTTTATCCTCGAGATTGATTAGGTCTTTTTCTCATATTAGAGCTTTTGTCTCGGATATTTTATGCTCTGATTTAATGCTTGGGGAATTGGTTTTTAAGTGGCTATATTAAAAAGTGTCTGCACGGTAGGGTATTTGAGATATTTTTCAATTTTCCGTTCTGGAGTTGATAAAATATTGCGCTAGCGATATCGCTGCCTGTCAGTAGCGTTTCCCGTGACACTTTTAACTTAACTTTGCCATTTTAGATATTATTTTATTAAAAGGGTTTCAAAAAACCCGCAGTTTCTATAGTTTGATTTAGCTAGTAATTATTATGGAATAGAACAAACAGCAGACATCAAAGAAGTTTTAATGCAGCAATATTTAATGGTGCTTACAATCCCTTAAAGTTTGTATAAATTGAATTTGAATTTCATGTACTCGTGTGTCTGTCTGTATCTTCTAACATTTTTGTTACTTAGAATATTTTGTGGTTAATACTAATTACATTGTCAGAAATAAAGGTAATTTTAAATGATAACCACACAAATCAAAAATATAAGTAACCTGAAGGCTATTCTGCTGAAACGATCATTGCATTGCATGCGAGAAGTCCGAATTACAGTTGTGTCCAAATAATTATTCATATCGATAATATGAGAATCTAGACCTAACGGTCCATACTAAATACAATCAATTAGCATTGCATACCAGCAATAATTATCTAGATATGAATAATTGATATAGCAGAACATTAATCGTGCGAGGCGATGTGCACTTGGTCGGTAACTCGGTATTTATGTACTTACTTATTGCAATTCTATGCGTGCATTCGTTTGTAAGTCTGAGTGAATTGTGATAGAATTTCGCAATTAATAAACTAAGGTAAGTGCTTTTTGGTAAATTGGAGGAGATCGTGACTAAATAATAACAGTCACTCGGGTCGATCTTTAGGTTAAGCCGTGCTTTCCTAGGTTGGTCTGTGGATGGGTGACCAACATAGCGAGAAAGCACGTTAAGCCGTAGGTCCCGGCTGTCATTTCTAGACCTTTGACAATAGGCTTGTGTCCTAAAAAATCTAATTAGTCCGTCAATTAGATTATAAAAAAATATTTGACCCGTATTTTTTCTTTTGTTACATAAACCAAAATTGACGAAGATAGAACGCTTTTAAAATTCGCAATACGTCACGCCGTGCTATAGTTTTTAGTGCGTTGTGACGTCACGAGCCCCCACTCCCGAGTTTTGATGCGTTTTATCTGTGTCAGTAGTCAGTGATTTACAAAAACAAAAATACGTGTCCATTATTTTCCAATACTCTAACTGACGGACTAATTAGTTTTGCAATTTATTGATGGTGGAAACTAGACTATTGTTATAGGTAGTCAGTGGCCCAAAAGTCTGACAACCAGTCTTACCTAGGGGTATCGTATTACCCAGTACTAACTGGGTTGTGGAGGTCAGATAGGCAGTCGCTCCATGTAAAATATTGGTATTCAGCTCTGCTTAATGTGGTAGAATCCCCAACATAGTTGGGAAAAGGCCAGTCAGATGATATTTTTTTGGGTAAATTGAACCCTGAAACTGATTTTCATTATACATAGCAACTCAACTAATCGCAAGTTACGGGCATTTCCAATTATCGAAAATGTCAAGATGACATGTATCCTAATTATTAATGTCATCATCGTTATTACGTCATAATACATAAAAGTCACACTTTTTCCCATGGGGGTTGGTATAAAACATAGAACGCCGCCTGAACGTCCTTACTTACTTACTCTTACTCCTTTTGCCTTGTCCACGTTCATATATCATCTTTTTTCTCGTCATCATCATCATTTTCATCATCATCATAATGTCTGTTATCATCATTTATCAGAGGAATCATATATCTTTCTGATAGATGTTAGTTTTTCGTACTTTATTTTTTGCTCGATATGTAGAAGACGCTTACTAATAGGAGTCGTTTTTTAGCGTTTACATAATTTAGTTCAACGGCGTAACATTTAATGAACCTCTTTGTCTTGATTCTTTCTAGGTCGATTTAATCTTAATATGAAGAAATCCTCTAAGCCTAGGTAAAAGTGTTTTTTTGTAAGACCTAAAAACAGTTTTTTTATGGGTAAACACAGAGCAAAAACAGATCGAAAATCTCGTAGAGAGAGCTACGACGCGTTTGGTGACGGTCACGAGAGTTCCATGAGTTTTGCAAAGAGTGTTCAACGCGCCTAGAGAAGTTGTCATCGCTTCACATCAGGTTTTGGAGCAAAAAAACTTAAGTTGTATTCAAATGGACTAACGTCTGGAATTTTCACGCATGCTCTAAAATCATAAAATCGCAATCTAAAATTCACTCCCCCCTCTCACCCCTCCAACAACTTGAAGTCATGCATGAATTAGAACACTTGAAAAATATTAACATCAATTTGTTACATTGAGAATTTGAAATTAAAAATAAGTTAAATTCTACTTGGCATTTAGCCCTTTGTAATCAACCGACTTCTAAAAAGAGGAGGTTCTCAATTCGTCTGTTTTTTTTTTTTTTTTTTTTGTGTTTGTTACCTCAGAACTTTCGACTGGGTGAACCGATTTGGATGATTCTTATTTTATTTTAAAGCTGGTGCTTCCCGTTGGGTCCCATTTTAATTTGTTGAAGATCTGATGCTGATCTTCGGAGATATACAATGGAACTCTTCAAAAATAGACGGCAAATCTGCAGTGATTGCTGCATCCGCTTGTAGGTTCATTGTTTATACTAAATCATGACGTAACATCACGCCTGTATGCTCTGAGGGGGTACGCAGATGTGTACAATATACCCAGATTTCGACAATGTTTGTTACCTCAGAACTTTCGACTCGGTGAACCGATTTTGATGATTCTTCTTTTATTTGAAAGCTGGTGCTTTCTGTGTGGTTCCATGTCAATTTGGTTAAGATCTTACGCTGATCTTCGGAGATATAAATGGAACTCTTCAAAAATACACGGCAAAGCTGCAGTAATTGCTGCAATCGCTTGGTTGTTTATTGTTTATACAACATCATGACGTAACATCACACCTGTATGCTCTGAGGGAGTATGCAGAAGTATACAATGGGATCCCGGAGAAATAGAGGTAACTCCTTAACTTTATAGGCACACCAGAAGCGGTTTGGGTAGTTTTAGGCAGAGTACTTTCTCGGAGTGATCCCATTTCGATTTGATAAAGATCTGGTGACTTCGGAAGATAGGCAACTGAACTCCTTAATAAATGATAGCAAATGTACTGGGATCGCTGAAGACTCACGTCTGTCTATTGTTTACACCAGTTGATAACAAAAAATCACACCGATACGCTGTGAAAGGGTAAGCACATGTGAACTACTAAAAAGTGAAAAATAAAAACTTTTTTGCAAAAAATATAACCGACTTCAGACAAAAAAGTGAAAAATAACTTTAGCTTCAGAAGTCGGTGACAAAAAAACTAAATCAATCAAACAAAGGTCACCGACTTCTGAAGCTAAAGTTATTTTTCACTTTTTTGTCTGAAGTCGGTTATATTTTTTGCAAAAAAGTTTTTATTTTTCACTTTTTTTTAGTCATTTTCATTCCCGAAAACCTACAAAACTAATAATATTCAGGCGAAATTGAACGTATTACCTAAGTGATGCTAATGTACAATTCCCCAAGTTCCCAACTATAAATTCTCAATTTAGAAACCGACTGTTAGTGGTTCTAAATTTTACTTAACATCCTAAATACTAACTTCCTTCGCGAACAAGACTTTGTTTGTATCTGAGTATTATGAGATGTGCTACACTAAAATAATTAGTGCACCTAAACCACAGGAAACTGAACAAAGTAGCGTTTCATAGAACTCTGCGTATGTGCGTATGCGCGTCATGTATGTAAGTAAATAAACATCCGACACACAAATATAAAGTCTACAACGTTGGGTTATTGAAAATGTGTTTTTTTTTTTAAATAACACTAACTACATAAAATAACGCCTGTTATCCCTGAAGGATGAATCCATTTCGCTAGTTTTCTTGTCTTGTCATGTAACAGGGGTCGACCCTAATGCCATCAATTGGGCACAAATTCACACTCCGTAGCTGCTACTGAGAAATTCCTGATAGAAAAACTCGGTAACAATATGGCCGACCCAGAAATCGAACCCAGGACCTCACGCTTACAAATTTAAAAAAAAAAAAAAAACAGAAAAACGTCCATTAAATTCCCGATTGTATAAGATATCTCTGGGAATTTCGGACTTTACGTAAGATGCGGTAACAATAAGCAAGTAGCAATTTTAATGGACGACAACCAATCGCCTAAAAATGACCGTGACAGACGTTCCGTTTTTTTCATTTGGACGTACGGAACCCTGAAAAAGAAGCTCTTGATTGAAATCAGCCCTAGTGTATACCACTGCAATCGATCACTCAATTAAAAACTCATTCAATCATTATTATCATTCAGTACTATACGGCGTAAAACCCCCAATACAGTTAGTGCTCTCAAAATTTGGAGCCATTTATCATTTTCATAGACAGTAGACAGAGACTTTCATAACGAAGCATAGCTCAATCGTAGTAATTCATACCTAAGCTAAAGAGAAGTCTATGGATGCTCTTATTAATCCCTATAAATCTACAACCTAGGTACAATAATAACATAATTTTTTTAATCGTGTGGTTATAGCCTAACCCGGTATCAGAGTTTGTATGCCGTCCACACGGCCCTTAGACTTGGCTTCGAGAATTACCTCTCAGGCATTCTAGTTTTCTCACGATGTTTTCCTTCACTGAAGCTTGTAATAATCATACAATACGATTATGAATCCGAAAAATCAGAGATTTGCGTCTTGGGTTTGAACTCGAGATCTTTAGACTTCGTACACACGGTCACACTACCAGGCTATAACTGCGCTCGACGAACCTATACTTGGTAACGACCAACTATTCGATTTCCGAATGCAAATATATAGTCTAATTCTGGCATATTAATATCTGATAATGATGTATCCTAATTGGTGTATATGATCAGATTTAGTCAAATTACGCCACAATTATGCATACACAATAAAATATAATTAACAATAGATTCTGCTCACAGCTTTTGCACACTTGACTAAAAACTATGTTGGTCCTAACCTGGTCATGGTCTATCTGTACGCCGAGTCTGAAACTTAGCTTTTCGATTGGTCCATGAAACATTGGTTAACAGAATCTTTAAACCATAAACTTTTCATCCAAAGGACTTTTCACCCACGAACGTTTCGCCAACATAACCCTACGTCAGTGAATGTTTAACCAACAGAAATCGTTGACATCCAAATTTCATATATTTCCGCAAAGTAACGCCTGATTATATAACTTAGAATTAAGTAGTTCCTACTCGTCTTATTGTCACAAAACTTCGGAGCCACTCCTTGCTCCTCCTCATGGTTTAACCAATAAATAGAAACTGGCATCAGACCAAGAAATGCGTCAAAGATTGTCCTTACAAAGTAAATAAAAACACTTAAATCAAATGTCATTCATTGATTGACGGAACTCTTGGCATTTGAAGAATCTATGTCGCTGGTAATTAATTCATTGTGAATGGTACTGAGGCTACCTACCACAAACTAAGTTCCAAATACATTTTAACTTTCCTTTGGTTTCAATAGATCTGTTCCGTGTTTTTCACTGTCTTTTTGGTAAAAATCAAACATTTCCCTTGTTTGTATGGAGTGAGTGAGTGATTTTTTCGTCGTTTTTGAGATGTCCAAAACGCATTTTTGTAAGTTTTTGATCACCGGACCTACATTTCTTGGCTTTCATTAATTTCATAATTTCATAACTGAAACCAAATTGGTGTTATGTTTAAATTGTATGAGGGGCGATTCATCATCATCATCATCATTTCAGCCGAAAGACGTCCACTGCTGGACGTCTTTCGGCTTTTGGCACCACATTGACCGGTCCCGTGCGACAGCTTGGCTGGCTGTCATCTAACTATTCTGGTTACGGGCTGCTGTTGAGATTTTCTCAATGGGAAAACCTTTCCAGTCTCTTCCAGGGTAGTGTCCCAACTCAATAACTAGAACAACTAAGCAACTACCTCTCTTGTCCAATCGCAGACCTCTAGTGATCGCAGCAGTCGCTCTTGCGATCACTAGACCAACGGCGTTGTTCTGAAATAAATACCTACAAAATTGGATTGAAAATTAAAATATCACGCTGGACGTATGGGTAGGTAGGTAGGTACATATTATAGCAAATCGTATGGATTAACAAAATGTTAAGTAAAACTCGTAGCGATAAACCTGAAGATTTGCGTTAGCTGTTAAATCGTTTGTTACTATCGGGTCAAAGATCAAGATAATCCTGTGGCGTGACATTTATCAGTTTTATTACATGTGCTGAAATGCAATTTGTTTCTTGCACTTGAGGATCTAATTGTTAACATAAATACGTACGCAGGTAGGTCATGAGCAGACATCGGATTGGGTAGTTATTTGCCTAAACTTCAAGAATACTAACTAGAAATGCATAATATCAAGTGTATAAACATGTGTATATAAACACAACTCTCTGTATAAAATCCAGGAATGATTTGCAACAAAGCTGTTTAATTAGACGGAGGTATTATCGACATATTTACTTATTTAACACTTCAAGCACAAAAGTACAGAGGTAGACTTAATGTCATACGCATTTTCTACCAGTCAACCTTTAGGTGATGCAGAGACAAGGAGTGGTATAGGTGTCATTTCTGAAAATCTGAGATAATTTTATTAAATACTACGATAAACTACAAATGTAATATGTATTTATAATACTATACACATTTATCGAGTACTAAAAATATATATTAAAATATAGCTATTTTAATTATAACTAGACTATTTTAATTATTAAAATACAACTAGACTTTAAAATTTTGTGAAATAAACTACACCCATTTCGATGTCTGGTCATGAGTCATGGGGTGCGATGCCAGAAGTCCTCCACGTGTGCTCGGCAGCTGCTGGTTCCTCTCGATACGTCTGGAGGAAACAGCAGCCGCTGGGCCGGTGCACCCCGGGCGCGGCAGTGTCCTTCCTCTTGGAATGAGAAGAAATTCTCATCCCTTGGGATTGGCACTGCCGCGGCCAATGAGTCTGGCATCACGAGCGGGGTCCAATTTGGACCGATGGTGGGTCTCTCTGCGTGACCCTCTGCTAAGCAGAGGGCACAGCAGACGTGACCGTGCCGCTGAGGTGCAGGCGCACCAACGCGGCATTCGTTGTCTCTCCTCTAGGAGCATTCCTGGGAGAGACAACTTTCGGCGGGTTCGCTGAGCCGGGTTGGCCGGACAGCGAACGGAGGCATGTCTAATGCCGCCGTCGGGGGCTTGGCTTAACTGCCTGGCCCAGAGGAAGGCTACCTCTAAGATAAAAAACCACCCAACCCTAAGTTTCGAGGCGCGGCGAGAGGATGAATGGCTGGAGGGTGTCCAGTCGTTAGCGCCTCCCCTGTAGGGCACCGGCCACACCCTACAGTATTGGGCTTACCCAGGTACAAGGCTCTGCCTGGGTGGACTATTATTTCCTCTACTACTCGTGGGATCAAATATGGATACAATTAACACAAAAAACAAAAACACAAAACAAACCGCCAGCAACGGCACAGAAGAGGTGAGGAGGAATGTGGCGTCGGAGTCCGACGCCACATTGAGTGAGATGAGCGCTGCGGGAGGCTCAGTGAGCTCCCGCTGCGAGAAGGCCGGGACTGCTGCGGAGAACAGCAAGTTCTTCCGCAAGCGGCCCAGGAAGGATGGCGAGTCGTCGTCCTCAGAAGAGGAGCAGATTGCCTCTGCTCCCAAGATCCCCACCAGCAAGCGCGGGGGGATCCGAGGCAAGAGAGGGGGGCTTTCTGCCTCCGAGAAATCGGCACGGTTGGCCGAAGAGGGGCGCCACCCGGGCTTGACAGCTCGCGGGTCTGGCGACGAGGCGGTTGCACCTGGCAGCTCCGAGGAGGAGCGTAAGGCCAGGTTCACAAAAGAGGTGGAAGCCGCGTTAAGGAGTGTGGCCGTAAAAGTTAAAGTTTCTTCGAAACTCAGGGCCATACCTGCGGCTTCCGCCTCCATCATGGCGGCAGCGGACAACTTTAGGGGGCCTCCCCCTCCTCCGCCACAAGGGGACGAGGTGGCCAGGCTGCGGGCGGACGTGGCCCGCCTGACGGCCGCAATGGAGCAACTCCAGAAGGAGAACGCCAAGCTCCAAGCGGACTTGGCCAGCCTGAGAGAGCCTAGCCCCCGCGTGGCGCCTCAAAGTGGGGGGGCTCAAGCACAGAGGGGGAGCCAGCCTGTGCCGGTGCAGAACCAGGTCCTGGACCTGGTCCAAAAGGAGTTGGCTTCCTTCCAGGCGCGGTTCTCCGTCCTGGAGGGAATTGTTCTGCGTCCTCCCCTGGGCGCGAACAAGGCGGTCGCGGGCTCAAGCAGAGCCTCGTATGCGGCTGCTGCATCCGCTCCGGGGCCGTCCAGTCGGCCCCCCGGCGGGGCTGCGTTGTCTACCCCGCCCCCTGTAAAGCCGACTCCGGCCAAACAGGCGGCGGCACCGGCTGGGCAAAAAAAGGCGGCCCGTAAAAGAAAGGGCATGGCAGCGGCACAGGTGGCGACTGTGACAGCGCCAGCGCCAGTGGCGGGTGGGCCCGCGCCTGCGGCACGTCGGCCGCTGCCGCCGCCACCGCCCCCCCAGGCCCCTACACCTCCTGCACCTCCCACGGCTGAAGCCGGATGGCAGCTGGTCGGGGAGAAGCAGAGAGGGCGAAAGGCGGCCAAAAAGGCCCGCAAAAAGGAGCGGCAGCGCCAAAATAGGGCCCGAAAGGTCGCGGCTAGGCTTTGCGCCCCGAAGACCGCAGCTGTGGTGATCACACTACAGCCGGAGGCGGAAAAGAGGGGCGTGTCCTACCGCGACCTGCTGGCGAAGGCAAAGGAGACGGTGAATCTCGGTGAGCTCGGGATCACCGGGGGCCTCCGGCTCAAAGTCACTGCGACGAGAGCGCGGATGTTGGAGATCCCCGGAGAAACCAGCGGCTCAACCGCTGACGCTCTCGCTGAAAAGCTGAGAGCGTCCCTAAACGCGGACGAGGCCCGAGTGTCCAGACCCGTCAGGTGCGCGGACCTGCGCATCATGGGTCTGGACGACTCGGTCACCGAGGAGGAGGTGGTGGCCGCCGTCGCTAGGTCCAGGGGGTGCTCAGCCGAGCAGATCAAGGCAGGCACCCTACGTCCGGACACGACAGGAATGCGAACAGTGACGGTGAGCTGCCCTGTGACGGCGGTAAAAACCATCGTCGAGGGCCGAAGGCTATTGGTGGGCTGGGTCTCAGCGCAGGTTAAGCTGCTGGAGCCCAGACCTCTGAGGTGCTATCGCTGCCACGTGGGCCACCACGTGTCAGTGCAGTGCGCCTCGGAGGTTGACCGCAGCGGCCTCTGTTTCCGCTGCGGTCAGCCCGGCCACGTGTCGGTGACCTGCAGCGCTGCGCCGCACTGCCCTGCATGTGCGGCGGCTCGCAAGCCGGCCGATCACCGTGCCGGGAGCAAGGCCTGCGCTGCACCTGCCAAGCCCAGAGCCAGAGGCAGAGGAAGGCCCTCCGCCACCTCCGCCAACGCCACCGTCGCCACTGCCGCTGCCGCGACCGCCACAGCTGTTGCCGCTGTCGCCGCCGCCGCCGCCGCCCAGAGCACGGCAAGTTCGCCTGCGGAGGGGCCCTCACAGGGGGCCCGTGTGGAGGAAGCGGTAATGGAATGTCAATAACGGCGCCATTACGCTTCCTCCAGGCGAACATCAACCACTGCGCCATCAACCACTGCGCCTGTGCTCAGGATCTGTTGCTCCAGAGCATGGCGCAGTGGTTGATTAACATCGCTGTGGTCGCCGAGCCGTATTTTGTCCTGCCCAGGGAAGACTGGGTGGCGGACCTTGACGGCTCGGTGACCATAGTGTCATCGGCCGCCGCCGGTACCCCGACCCTTGAAAATGTCAGGAGGGGTCGGGGGTGCGTAGCAGCACGGTTCGGGGAGATCGTCGTGGTGGGAGTCTACTTCTCCCCGAACCGAACTCTCGCCGAGTTCCACAACTCTCTCGCAGAGTTGAGTGTCGTCGTCGGAAGCCATTCCCTCCCCGTGCTTGTTCTCGGGGACTTCAATGCCAAGAACCTGGCTTGGGGTTCTCGTTACACAGATGTGCGGGGAAGGATGGTGGAGGACTGGGCCCTGGAGAAGGGCCTGGACGTCCTTAATCGGGGTTCTGTTCCCACGTGTGTGCGGATGCGGGGCGAGTCGGTGGTGGACATTTCGTTCGCTAGCCCCGCTCTTTCGCCGCGTGTCGTTGACTGGCGTGTCGTGGAGGGGGTGGAGACATATTCCGACCACCGGTACATCCGGTTTGACGTCTCCGCCCAGTCCTCAAGCGCGCCAGTCCAACAGGCCCCGAGCGGTCCGCGTTGGGCGCTGAAGCAGCTGGACCGGGAGCTCCTCCTGGAAGCCTCGATCGTGCAGGCCTGGGTGACATCACCGGACAGGCCTGCCGACGTTAATAGTGAGGCAGAGTGGTTCCAGGAGGCCATGTCCGACATTTGTGACGTGGCAATGCCCCGAGTCCGGCCAGGAAGCGCCCGACGCCAGGTGTACTGGTGGTCGCGCGAAATAACGTCTCTTCGTGAGGCGTGTGTTGCTGCGCGGCGCCCGTACGCCAGGCATCGCAGGCTCCGCATTCGCCCGCCGGATGCGGCAGCCATTGAGGCGGAGCTGTACGAGGGATACAGAGCGGCGAAGACCGCCCTCCGTGGGGCTATCCTGCGGGCCAGGGAACTGGCCCGCTTGGAGATGCTGGAGACTCTCGACAGAGATCCGTGGGGGCGCCCGTACAAGATGGTGCGGAATAAACTCCGCACCTGGGCCCCCCCGCTGACGCAGAGTCTCCGGCCAGAGCTCGTGGAGGACGTGGTGAGCGCTCTGTTCCCCTCGCGGGGGGAACATCCGCCCCCGCCTATGGCTCCGCCACCTGCGGTGCCGGAAGAGGACCCAAGTGAAGACGACGACGACACTCCGGAAGTGACTGGGGTAGACCTGAGAGTGGCGGTAGGTAGGCTCAAGGCCAAAAATACCGCCCCGGGACCCGATGGCTTGCCTGGCAAAGCCTGGGTCCTGGCCTCGGATGCGGAGGCTCTCGGGCCCCGACTGAGGGGGCTCTTAAGCGCATGCTTGGAGAGAGGCCAGTTCCCGCTTCGTTGGAAGACGGGGAAACTGGTCCTCATCCAGAAGCCGGGGCGCCCTGCGGACTCTCCGTCCGCATTTCGGCCCATTGTGCTGCTCGACGAGGTGGGCAAGCTCTTTGAGAGAGTGATTGCAAACCGCCTCGCCGAGCACCTTGAGGGGATGGGGCCGAATCTTACGGAGAACCAGTATGGTTTCCGCAAGGGGCGCTCTACTGTGGACGCAGTCATGCGCGTGAGAGCCCTCACGACGGGGGATGCGATATCCCGGGGCGGGGTTGTCTTGGCGGTGTCTCTCGACATCGCCAACGCCTTCAACTCCCTGCCCTGGAGCTGCATCAGGGAGGCACTCCGGTATCACCGAGTGCCGACCTACCTCCGTCGTGTGGTCGGGGACTACCTGACGGACAGGGCCGTCATCTACCCCAGTCGCTGCGGAGACTGGAACCGGCGAGAGATGTCGTGCGGTGTCCCACAGGGATCGGTTCTGGGACCGCCCCTGTGGAACATCGGCTACGACTGGGTGCTGCGCGCCGACCTCCCTAGTGGTGTCAGCGTCGTTTGCTACGCAGACGACACCCTGGTGCTGGCACAGGGGAGGTCGCACGAGGCGGCGGCCGAAGTGATGACATGCGGGGTTGCGATAGTCGTTGAGAGGATCCGGCAACTGGGTCTCGAGGTGGCATTGCACAAGTCCGAGGCCATGTGCTTTCATGGGCCTCGGAACGCGCCACCGTCGGGATCCACACTGACGGTAGGAGGGGTATCCATCGGCGTCGAGTCGACGTTGAAGTACCTAGGACTCGTCCTCGACAGCCGGTGGAACTTCGTGGAGCATTTCCGACGTTTGGCCCCCAGGCTGGAACGGACCGGGGCTGCCTTCAGGCGGCTCCTGCCCAACCTTGGGGGGCCAAACGCCTCCTGCCGCAGGCTCTACGCGGGGGTCGTGCGGTCCATGGCCCTTTACGGGGCCCCAGTATGGGCGCGTTCTCTGAGGCGGCGAGCCGCCCACTATCTGAACGCGCCCCAGAAAGTGGTGGCCGTGAGAATGGTCCGTGGATACCGCACGATCGCCCGCGAGGCGGCGGGCCTGCTTGCCGGATTGCCGCCATGGGATCTGGAGGCGATAGTCCTCGCGCGCCTACATGAATGGCGCGCGGAGGCACTACGCCGGGGGGAAACTCCGCTGCTGCGGCAAATTGCCGTTCAGCGGACAGACCTCCGGCGCGATCTCATGGCGACATGGAGAGAGCGACTGTCGCAACCCCGTGCAGGGCACGCCACGATAGTGGCGGTAAGTCCCCTCTTTGAGGAGTGGCTTGAGAGGCGCCACGGCGCCCTCACCTTCCGCCTGACGCAGGTCCTCACCGGACACGGATGTTTCGGGAGGTACCTGCACCGAATCGGGCGGGAGGAAACGCCCGGGTGTTTCCACTGTGAGGATCGACCGGAGGACACGGTGGAGCACACGGTGGAAGTCTGCCCTGCGTGGGCGGAGCACCGCCGTGTCCTCGTAGCGGCGATCGGCGGCGGCGACCTCTCGCGTCCGGCTCTGGTTCAATCCATGGTCCGGAGCGAGACGGAATGGGAAGCCGTCACCTCCTTCTGCGAAGCAGTCATGCTGGCGAAGGAGGTGGCGGAACAAGAGAGGGAGAGAGCCTCTCTTCCCGGCCGCCGCGGGAGACGCACCGGGCGTCGGGGGCCACGTGGTGGCTACCGGCCACCGTAGATGCGGGCCTGTGGACGGTAAGCTATGGGCTAGCTAGCCGTCCGTCCGTCTAGTGACGACAGGCCGTGTCGACGGCGCGTTCGTGTTCCACGCGCGCCTCAAAGAGATGTCAGCAGAAGAGAGGGGCCCGCAAGGGCCGAAGCCTGCCGGGGTTGCGGGACTGTTCGAAAGAGATACCGCGGCCCCGGAACGTAAAGGGCGAGGAAGGAACATGGATGGGTTTTAGTCAGTAAGAGTCTGACACTCCCTCCCGCTCCGCCCAGAGTGGGAGAAGTCATTTGATGATTTCCCATCCTAAAAAAAAAAAAAAAAAAAATGGTCATGAGTCATCAACCATAAGTTCATTTCGTACTCTGAACTGTTCTTATATAAAGTTAAAATGTTACTCGAAACGTGTTCTTGAGATAGACACCGTGAAAGTAAGGTAGGGCACCAACAGTCTAAGAGGAGCGATAGCTGGACAATAGATCCGAATGCTGGAGAAGAGTTGCTCTATGTTGATAAGAGAGGCCTATGGCCAGCAGTGGACTGTTGTAGGCTGGTGAAGATCTTTATTTAATTTCGAATCATCATCTTTATGATGATTCAAAGTATTGCGCTTGTTACGAAAACAGTGATAGAATTAGTTAAATTTACTTGTCCACAGTTTGATTTAATGATCTTTCAGCGTAATCCTACAGAGCAAACTATGGCCAATTGAGATTGGGCGACGAACCGAAAAGAAAATTAGTCATATTATCATCAACAGAAGTACCTACATATTCTGGACTAGCTTCTGCCCGCGACTTCGTTCGCGTGAAGTTCAATGGAAGCTTATTTCCCGCTTCGCATTTCTTATTGCTGCTCCGCACCTATTGGTCATAGTGTGATGGCCTATAGCCTTCCTCGATAAATGGACTATCCAACGCAAAAATATTTTTTTAATTCGAACCGGTAGTTACTGAGATTAGCGCGTTCAACCAATCAAACAAACTTTTTTGCTTTATAATATTAAGTATAGAAGTATAGATGTACGCAATCAATCGACTACTTAGTAATAAATAATGCACCCTGTTTCTAACATAAAGCAGTTAGTACATATTCATATTATTGCTAGCAAATAACTCCCCCTCTATTTGCTTAGGCACGTCAATAAGCCGGCCATTTTGTTCAGTGTTTGTTTAAAAATCAGCGTAAAGAGGAATTTCTATGTGTGTTCGCAAATACGTATGTTTGTATACTTTTATTTTGTTTTTAGAACAATATTTATACGGAAAAATCTTTTGGCGATGTTCAATTGTTTGTTTGTTTTGGTCGATTTTGTATTCATTGCGGAATATTGAAGCAGAAAAGTTTAGCTAGTACATTTAACTTTTGCTACTACTGTGATGGCGCGTTTTAGTATCTTAAAATATTGTTTGAAACCGTTGCAAATTATTATTGACAAAAGTATAAGTACATGATGGACGGGACGAGGCTAAAGTTTTTTGCTTTCCTCGTTCCAAAATATAACAAAACGTAGCAAGAAAAGCAATATACCTTTCAAAGGGTTGCAAGAAAAATAAATTTTAAAATGTCTAAATATATTATAAACAACGACTGTTTTTACTTGTGTTTACAAAAAGCGGTATTCACAAAGTAACCTGTGGTTCATTGACTCAGATGTTATTCTTACACCTTGATAGAGTAACACTATATAAACACAGAGGGTGATCCGTTTGTTTACAATGTGCCGACGCAAAGTCTTGCTCCGATTGATCCACAGATGGAATGGTAACGACTGACTTTAGATGTCCGTAACGAAAACTTTACCTTTCACTGAACGAATGCATGAATGGTAACAATCTTCAGATCTGTAGATACTAAAGTTACAATACGCACATGTTTCTACTAGTGAGAAAGAGAATCTACTCGTAACGTGCAGTATACTTATCAAAAATGTATGTTGAATCTTTTTTCTTTTTACCAAGCTTCTTAGAAAGTTTGCTTAATCTAAATGCTAAATCATCTTCATCTACTTTAAATCATCTCCATCTACTTTCAGGAAAATGAACAAAACATAGGAAAAGTTGAGTTAGATGCTAGGTACATAAAGGATTTAAAAACCTCTTAACGAAAGCCGAAAAGCACTTATTCTCCCCGTCTTATCGCATAAATATTGCAAAGTCGACCAGGTATGATCTAGAATCTAGACCATACCTGGGAACCTCGTAAACCTCGTCGTTTTCCACAATATTTTTTAAATACTTACATGTTTTTAATGGAAGATTTTTACTGACTTTAAATACTTTAACGACCTCCGTACTATGCAATCCATCCACCAGCACAATTTTTTGAGTACGTTACGTTGAGTTTTACCATACAACGTGATTTTTCAACCCAAAAAAAAGTGATTCCCCACCAATATTTTTTGCGTCAAGTTACGTTGTATGATGTACAAAATGCTTGACTGACGGTTTCGTAATGAGTCTGTTTACACCCTGAATATGTATATTAGATCCTACATCTGGGTACTACGTCTTGGGTTAGATTCGATTCTCAGGGCGAGCAAAGTGTTATTGTTTATTCTACCCACATTTTGGGCGCCGAGATACGTATATCCGCCTATTACTTCGAGGATTACAGGTGTGGAGTATTTAATAGTATCTAATTTCAAATCCGTTTAGAAAATAGGTAAAATTAACGACGGTTTTTGAAGAAAATGTCTATCATTTTAGAACTCTCCATGATTTAAAAGACACCATTACGAGCAATGGTATAATGTTAGTTCTTATGCTTCAAGAAACTAATATCTTAAGAGCCTTTCCTTATGTCACTCCTAAATTCAATCTTCTCGAGTGAACACTCCCAGTGTACTAACAGCAAAACCCTTAACCAACAAATGTGAATAAATGAGGATACCAGCTATTCCTATATACGTAGGTAAGGCTAGGAACGCAGCCTATATTTCTCCAGAGATGTCTTTTAAGAATTTTCTGCGTGAATTATTTTGAAAACAACTTGACGGTCGACAAGCAGATACATAGTCTGGCAGCGAGGAAACAGGTGACTAGTTTTACAAGTAAATGTAAACTTTATAACTGCTAGTTAAGGTGTAAAATGGAGCCAGAGCGTGGTTTGTTTAGGGTTTGCGTAGCCATGATAGTGATGGTATTTATTTTTAAACATAACTATTTTTTTTTATTTCTAAGTTTAGGTTGGAAAAAATGCTGAAACTATCGTATTTATAAAATCTGCAAACGTAATTTAATATAACATAGCAAAAACTTTTAGAAACCGTCATCTGCCAAGCCTTTTCCAAAACTATAAACAGACATACACAAAACAAGACAATACAAACAACAACCCAACAACAATAACAAACTACAACAACAACAAACAAAAATAAATATTAATAAAATAAAACACAAACCCCCCCCCCCCCCCTACTAATAAAACACTTTCCCACCGGCCTGACAAAGCATAAAATAAAATCATCATCAAACAGAACTCGATAAAACATAGTGCCCACAATGGCTATTTAAAATTGCATGCATGCGACAGACGGTATGCAAAGGTCGGCAAATTTTTGAATTTAGCTCCGACGAGTAGTCCAATAAAAGAGGTAAAAATTTTCATGATGTTGGATTGGCGGGACATATGCCGAAGTAATATAATATCTGGTTAACTTTTATTGTTATTTGGTTTAATTTATGGAGGATAAATTATTGGAGCTGTTAACTGTATTGGAATCAAATTAATGACGTTGCCTCCATCACAGTTTAATATCCCGATTCAAATAATGATTATCCAAAATAGAGAACGATTTACAGTAATAATGCTACATTGAGTGGGTTAAACTTCATGATGTTTGTATAATTTCAGCTGATTATTACATTCAGGCAATTCAACTGAATGGGCCAAAGTATCCTCTAGAAAAACAAGGATCATGTAGCCATGCAGTTGAAATTATGTTCAATTTTATTTCTGTGGGGTTATAATACTCACTTGGATACAAAATGAGTGAGTTAACCCTTCGAAAATAAATTAAAAATATATTTATTACCCCTAAATGAATTATTAATTAACCTCCCATTTGCAGCCATGTAGTCAACCACGTGAAAGATAAGGCACTTTGAAGATTAAAACCCACAAATAACTATTATAGAGGAACACAACCGCGCGCCGTTTACTAATGAACATTCCTCTGGTCCAAATAAAAATGTACTCCGTACGAGAATCACGATGTATTTAAATATGTATGCTCTGAAATTCAGTCGGAGAGGAAAAACATAAAATACGGCAAATGTGGCCTAACGAGCGAATGTAGCTGTTACCTTGCATGGGAATGCTGGGCAACTTAATTCCAGTGCCACTGTGCGAGTGAGATGGTGACAGTTATTTATGTTAGAAAATGTCGTGCTTTCTCTGTCACTCGTCTGCTTTTTGGCAAGTCTTGTGGAGCGTGGCACAGCGACTCGTTAGTCAGGGCCTCGGGGAGCCGAATGATAATACTAAGGCACCATACTCTGTTTCAATTTGGGAAATTTAAAAAAAAGTTTTTGTCGTTGTTTATAATTGTTAGTGGCGACCCATTAGTGGATATTTTCTTGTCATGATCGTCATCAGCGTTTTTTACATTGATATTTTTGTTTATGGTAATGAGGGATTGTATTTTTCAACTCTTTCCTAGTCGCTGGATAGATGGCGCTGAATTTGGTAAGTTTCTCCAAGGAACGGAACATCACATCATTTCACTTGGATGTATGTAATGGTTATATTCGGAAGCTTAAGCAAACGAAAGTGTCAGTCAACGAGCGTATGTGACATGAAGAAATGTTTTTTTTAAGCGTTTTGGCTTTGGCACCTAGTAACTAGTAACGTAGTCAGCTCAACGACATCTACAGAGTTGTTGGAAACTATGTTTTTTTTAATACTCAAAAAGAAAACCCTCTCTTTCTGTTAGAGTTTAGAATGTTGAAGGAATTGAAATACTCGTGTGTCGAATTCCTGCTGCTACCAAATCCAATATAAATTCAAATTAAATTCAATTAACCCCTTTGTGAACTACACAAACACGAGTCAAATTTCGTGATAAAAGAACTAATATTCAATAATCCTCTTGAGCCCTTCACAGTTTGTACAGTGAACTAATAAAAAATTCAAAGTTCGATTTTGTACAACAATAAGTGGGATCCAATTTAAGTTTCTTTGTTTGCTGATGTATTGGGGTAGGAAGAGTTTTTACTAAAAGTACCAGGCGGGGTACAAACGCACCCCACTCGATGATTGACGTGTTAACTCGGTCGCGTGCGTAAATTAGTTTTGGCTTACATGTTGGAAAAAATCGAGAACTTTTTTTGGGAATACTCGTAGCGACGTTGAATTGGCTACAGTGTTTCGTTTTTTTTTTTACTTTTTTGTGTGAAAATGTTGGTGATATTTTTTAGGCGAAGCTAACGGGAATATATTTTATATAGGTAGGAGTAGATATTCAATTTCGTGAGAATTTTGTATTTATCAACAATTTAATCGATGATGATGATTTCAACCAAAATTAAAATGAGATTTAGAAAAATACTAACAATATTAAAAGTTTTTATGATAGCATTTTATAGAATTCTATTTAGTAAACAGGTCTCCAAAAGCTAAAATAGTTCACTTAAGTTTAAAAAAAGAACTAGAAAAATAAATACCAAAGTGCAATAAAGTAAAAGTGCCTAGTTGTCGAAGCTAGCCAGTAAGAGGGCGTTCGATGGAGTACACTCAACACCTCAGACGCCTTGTCAAACGCCCAAATCTTTTTTGAGCCGTACAAGCTTTTAGGGCATTGTAAAATGTCTATATTTGTACTCAAAGCCGTGAGGTGTGCTGTAGGGCTGTCGAGTAGCTGCGACTGAAGTAGTTGTATGTAGTTTTGTACAATGTTGCTCTAGGGTGTTCGTGGAAACTAAGAATGGTACGTATAGATAGGTACTTTTCAAACATTTTCATTTTTTTTTTTTTGTTAGCTTGTACCACCGGCCTGTACTGTCCCACAGCTGGGCAAAGGTCTCCCTCAATTCCTTCCATGTGCTCTTTTCCTGTGCCACCTCGGACCAAAAACATTACATTTTCAATTAAACTTTCAAAAAAAAGATAACTTTGAATCTTAAAGAAAAAAATTCTTTTGAAATAACAGTATTACGTTTTCGTGCTCTTCTATGTTAACATATTGTCCTTATAAGTATTTTGTGTGTACATAAACAAATAAATAAAATTCGGTTTGCGCTAACAGTTTAACCATATAATGTATGACTTTTTCAATGGTATCAGACATACTGACATCACAGTATTTGTTATGGTACCTAATGACATCAATTGGAGAATTTAAATTGAAAATACATTGGTCTATGTAATCTTCTACATACATTACAATATTATAATACAATTAATTCTGATAAATATTCTGTAATTTAATTATGCCTGATGCAAAGCATATTTCATTTTGTAATAGTAATAAATATGAATAGAAAAAGGTTCACCTTTTATTTATTCGAAGGAAAGCCTTCCTGCCTCTTTCATTATTCAGGTTTCAGGCTTCCGAACGGTTTTCCGATATTGTTATTCCTGCAAAAGTTTTAAGTAGTGCATTTTTTTTTCAGTCTGCGTTATTGGTTAAGTTGGAAGCGTCAAGTTAGCCCGCGAATGGGATATATTGACTATTTTTAAGATTATAATTCTGTAAAAACATGCGTATTTTGGCCGCGAATGGATTTCAATGAACTTTGAGTGTTGTATTGATTATAATTCTGTGAATACATGCGTATTGCCTAACACTGACTGGCTAACTGAAAAAAAAACGTAAGAAACACTGGTTTAAAGGGCTGGCGGAGCATTCGTCGTTCATACAAACGTAATACCACAATAATTTATAAATCAAACATATTCTTAAGTTAGTTTGTATGTATTTCGATTGGATTACAGAATATCTATGTTCCCAATTATATATTTAGAAAAGACAATGATTTAAATACGAGCTATGAGGAATTTAAAATTTCTAAAACTTTTTTTACTCATAACTCTCGTTTAAATCGGTGTCCATTATCTATCTGCCTAGCCTTTTCCCAACTATGTTGGGGTCGGCTTCCAGTCTAACCGGATTCAGCTGAATACCAGTATTTGACATGGATGCTCCGCGGGCCTTTTAAACTTTCACGGTTTAAAACGAAACATATTGTTAGTTATTATATTATTATCTTCCGTGACAATGTAAGACTTAACGATAGAAAATTTAAATTACGCGGGCTACCATGGCGCTTCTATCTTATTTAAGTATTTTTGGTTTAGAAAAGTGTATGTAGAATTAACGAAAAGACGATCATAATGTTTCTAATTTAAATCAATCAACTTGCTACACATTTGTTTTATTTGTCCCTACAACTGCCAAAGAACGACACTTTGATTTGATTATAACTATTTAAGTAGATATTCAATTTACTGAATGATTAATTATTGGCCTGACGTGATTTAAATATGAAAAAAACGGGTAGAGCAATGGCACAAAACTAGTCAATACGTTCATTCTGGTTCCTCGATCGCAAGCTGTCGCAGTTGAAAAATCCGAATGTAAACAGTGCCTAACTATTGTTCTCACTTTTCAATAGTGCCATTGTGGACGCCGACACAGCATTCTGGGGTAGGCAGTAATGGTGCGTGCTGGCCGAAACTATTGTGTGCTGGCAATTTGTTCCTACCGCTATGTTTGAGGGGAAAATGTTGAAGTTTCTTTCGTCTTTGCTACTTAATGGCTGTGTAGTAATCGGATGACTTTTATTAACGAAACATTTGAAACATTTTTGGGCTGTAGGGAGCCAGCGGTAAATAATGCCGTGACTTCTAACAGAGAGAATGGAAGATGGAAACCCCAAATAGAATAGTACAAGATCAGGAATATGATGGTGAGCCAGCGCTACAAGCCCCGATTTATCAGGTAGTCGTTCAAACACAAGCAAGCGCAATACTTTGAGCAATTTTATTTCATCAGTATTCATTACTGCTCTCAAAACGCCGAAAGAAAACATCGTGAGGAAACCGACATGTCCTAAAACCAAGAGTTCGAACACGAGTTCGAAGACTTGTGGCATAACACTACCGAGCTCACTGACGGCCAACCACTTTTCAACCTTATGACGCAAACCATAGGGGTGAAAAATGGTCAGTGAAGTCGATATTACCAACCTGCAATCACGCGTGGTGGGTTTACACCCCTTCCCTGTCATAGAGAGGACGCCTGTTTCCCAGTAGTGGGAATAGATCAACATATTAATTGATACACAAAGAAAACAAGCACTTGTAACCGTGAAGAGTCTTCGAACAGTTAGTTACTCTTTCATGTGGTACTCTGGCTCATTGCCAGAACTTGCTCCTGAACTAACTCTTCCCAATTTGTAGGAACGCATAATTTATAAATTACATGCTTTGCAAGTTTCAAAGGAAAACATTCAAAAGTGGACTTTTGTCTGCTGTTTCGTTAACTTTTAATGTCTGCGTTGAAAAAGGGATCGTTATTCGTGGTGGTATGAGATATTTCTGTTAATTTATTCTTCTTATATTATATAATTTTACGTTTAAGTATTTTTTAAATAAAAAAATAGAAACATTTAAAAATAAAAATAAATAGTAGCCCACCAGCATGTGGAACAGGGTACGAGCTACCGGTGGTTAGGGCCTTTGTGAGAGGAACCTCCTAGCAACATGGGCCGTGTCTAGGACTACCATTTTCTGAATAAATTCCTGGCCTTCTGGGATTGCGAGACAACCCTTAATGAAGTCCAACCACCCTACTACATTTTTCTAAGTTGTATATATCCTGCTGTTGGTTTACTTGCCGATAAGTGGTTCATTAAATTAGACAAATCCGTAATATCGTTGATTATGGGTGAAAGAACATAGGTACTTCTGTAAGGTTCATATAAAACATCCGACTTTTCATTCAATATCTATCAAAACTATTAAACTCCTAATAACATTTTCTCCGGGCATCCAACTTCCTAACCCACAATTTACATGAAAAGTTTTCTCAAACTTCTAGGTACAAAAGATATATCTAGGCACTAAACCCGTCATACAGCGCCAGGTTCCAGCATCCTAAAACTACGTAAACCAGAATTTACTGGGCAGCGTGAAATGAAATTTTAGTATCCTCGAAGAAACATCCTGTAAATTCTTGTATGTCGCCGGGTGGTTGTAAAAATGATTCGTTCCAACTTGTGGGAGATTCGCCACACCTAGGGTAAGTTAGTGCTGGTAATGAGCTTATCCTATATTCGGACGACAGATTTGTAACTGTTGTTCGAGATAGATTGTTCGTGTTATGTAGTTGGAGGGATTGAAATTCTGAGGTAGTTTGTGGGTGACTTGAAAAGGTAAAGAGGCTTTTATTCTAATTAATTGGCAAGTTAGTCTCGGTTTTACCTGATGTTATAGCATAACCTGTGTCCTTTCACTATGAATGGAGAGGAAGGGAGTGTCAGACTTCTACCATATACCTCATCATCATTCTTCTGATATTATCCAAATTCATTTGGGATTTCCGCATTATGTTCTCTTCTTCCATCTTTCTCTATATTACTCGTCATCTCATCTGATACTTCTTTTCTTGCCATACTTATTATCCTTTACGCAGTCCATTCATCGTTTTGGACTTCCTGTACACTCAATACCGATCCACATAAAGACAGAAAGCTTATACCTACCCCTTATTTTAAAAAGATCAGGATAATAAAATATGTAAGTAAACGAAGTTAAAAAAAATGCTTGCATATACGATTATACTGCAAACTTTGTCCAGAGATTATTTTGTACAACTTTTTGTCTTTTTTGTAAAAAAACTTGTTTCCATCCAAGTTCAAAATATTCCTAGAAAGTCCTTATAAAGATCTACTTTTCAGATTTTTTCATATTTTCTAAACTCATTGTTTTTTACTTTTGGAGCGATTATTTCCGAAATTATTGACAGTATCAAAAAATTATTGTAGTAAACCCCTATTATTTTTAAATACCTTTCAACAATATATCACACGTTAGGGTTGAAATTAAAAAAAAAATCACTATCCACTTTACATATAGGGGGGCTACCCTAATAAAACAAGTTTTTCCAATTTTTATTTTACCACTTTGACGGCGTGATTGATACACATATTAGTACCAAATTTCAGCTTTCTAGTGCTAACCGTCACAGAGATTAAGCGAGGACGGACAGACGGACAGACAGATATGGCGAAACTATAAGGGTTCCTAGTTGACTACGGAACCCTAAAAATGAGTCAAGGATGACCCATTATTTTCTAGTACTGCAAAAATACCAAAATAAGAGGACAAATAATGTCAAAAAAGAGGGTTATGTTATTCGGAGTAATAATCCCTGGCAAGCCATTTTAAGACCAGGTCCAGTCTAGCCTGGACTCCCGTTTAATTAAGGATCGTTTCCCAGATTATTGTTTCTGGAACCCCAAAAAGCATTTACCCCACAGTAGGTCTACTCTTTTGTTTTTTTACCGAACCCTAATGCTCTCAGTGCTGCAGGCATTAGCCAACTGACACAAAAAGAGAAATGTACCTAAAACGCCAGAGGACTAGGTATGTTTTTTTGCGCAAAACAAAGAATGTAAAAAGCTACTGAAGAGTACGTGTTGCCCTATTTGAATTTCTGTAGAATTTGCGCATTTATTAAAACAGAAATTACCGTTAAGCTTTTGCAATCGAAAATATTGTAGGCAAAAAACCTAATTAATTAAAAACACGTAAGAGTAATTAAATGTTCTTAAGTCCACATACATTAGGTTCTGCATTTAAAATTTATACTATATTCTAAACATATGTGTTCAAAACCAACCATAACTTTTCGATTATATGCACCACCTGTATAAATGTCTACGGAATAATGATTTCTTACAATTTGAACCCAGTTCCTTATAATTTACAGAAAATGTCTTTGTTTGCGAACTCGGCAGATCTTTAGAACTCCAAATGTTATTAGCACGAGATACGATAGCGAAGCTTGAAGCCACGTACTAAATGTATAAGTTCCAGTTCTTAGAAAATGGTGTCATATTTTCCGGTACTTATCTGTTTTCTTTTTATATTCTTTGGTGGTAGAATCAGTGATATTTCTTGTTTTATGCATTTCTTCAGTAGTATGTTTAAGTGTGAACTATAGGAAAGATTAAAACATAACATGTTTTAATCATTCCTAGTTCTGTTTTAAGAGCGCGTATACCAAAAGTTGGCAACGTTGCAAATAGCTGTCAAATATTTACACGTTTTAATTAATTTGGCAATTTTACTATATGAAGTTAAGAAATAAGGCTCTGTAGTGGACAAAAAAATTTATAAGGGAATACAATTATTAATATCGTAACACCGAATATATAGTTTTAGATGTAAAAAAAGTATTTGGGAACTTGCCAAATGCTTTTTTTACACCTGAAACGTTCACAACATCAAATTAAGGGTTTTAATTGCAATTCATTTTCAATTTTTTAGTTCACTACAGAGCCATATTTCTTATTTTCATACACTAAAATTGCCAAATTAATTGAAACATGTAAATATTTGACAGCTATTTGCAACGTTGCCAACTTTTGGAATACGCGCTCTTAAGACTTACCTTACGGCTTTTTTTAGCCGAAATAAAAAACATTTTAAGTATAAGCGCAAGTTTGATCAGGCCTGATTCTGAAACACCTGGCCTTCTCTCTGTAAATGGGACTTAATCCACCATGAGCCTCAATGTAACCCACATTGGGGCCCATGGTGGAATAAAAAACTAATGTTGAGTGCTTCAAAATTGGGGAAGTTAATCCGTCCCGCCTTACTACATTTTGTATCAGCCAAAAGCTTTACCTGTAAATCTATCCAGCAAGTAATAAAAAACACTCAAAAACCCAAGTGTTTAAAGCTTCAAGTAATCAAACACCAACTTCGAAGCTTTACTATATTTAACTAAGTAAACATGAAAAAAAAAATGTTTGAACACAAATACACAAATTGAGCAACCAGACGTTGCTAATTGTTTAATTACTGTTTGCGTGACATATTCAATCCGCCGCAGCAAGTTTTGTGGATTTTAATTGGATATGGGCGCCAAATATTTTTTGCTGTTTCTCGTTCTCCTAACGATGCTAAGTTTAGTTTGAGTTGAGTCAGCTGTAGGTGAAGAACTTGAGATGATTCGTCAAAAGTGATGCATGTCTAATGATTGTGCGAGTAAACTTTAATTGATGTTTGTCTCTTTTCCTGTCCAGCAGAAGGGAAGATATTAATGAGGAGAATGACAAAGTTGGTACTAATATTTATAACACAGCATATGACGTCACGACTAATCTCTGGAGGGTTAGACAAAGATGCACGTTAAGTAGGTATCGTAGAGATGAAACCTCTACAATCTACTCCTACATATCGAACAGAACAAAGGTTGAAATTAACTTTAAAACTGACAACCATGAACCTACAGACATTAGACTGTGCATTAGACTTGATAGGACTAGGATTGAACGTGCAATTAGTCGTCGTTGCAAATCATAGCACCTATTGACATGAAGTTTATATTATACTAGCCGACCCGACAGACGTTGTCCTGTCAACTGTGAATAATGAATTCTTATTGACCTACTACCTACGAGTACCTACCCACTACCTACTCCGTACCTACCCACTACCTACCCCGTACCTACCCACTACCTACCCAATACCTATATACTAATAATTTAAAAAAAAAAGGTAAAACAAGTATCCTATGTCCGTCTCCTGGTTCTAAGCTACCTCCCCACCAATTTTCAGCCAAATCGGTTTAGCCGTTCTTGAGTTATAAATAGTGTAACTAACACGACTTTCTTTTATATATAGAGATTCAATTACAAACGCACGCGAAATGCTCGTGAACTGAAAGACCTATAGTTACTCACAATCATCATAAAGCCCTAAGATAAAGCCTAACGAGGTGAAATTGCATAGGTAACACCAAAGAAATTCTTCATGTATTTGTCACGCGTGGTAAAACCAATGCGCAGAAATAACTTTAATATCTTCGAGACCCAATAAACCCAAAAAACTGGTATTCAACGCCTCCGGTTAGAATGGAAGTCGGACTCACAATAATGTTTAATGAGGCAAGACTATGCAGATGATGATGACTTTAGAACTATACAGATGTCTGCATGGCAGTCATGAGACTAGATCCACCATTGACCAATATAAATGATTAATAGTTAACTAAGTTAATCTAAATCCACTTAATAGAAAGTAGCATTAACACAGATAGACTGCTGAGGCTATAAACAGATCAACAGAATATCCACTGTGATACCAAGGTAGGATAAACCTCACAAAGAAAAGCCCAAGGCCAAAATCACTGTAACAGTTCTGGTATCTGGTTTAAAATAGTTCTTATCAAGAATCTCATTAAAATCAAAAAGTTTTCTAAATCGTAACTAATTAAGTACACGCCTTAGCGGCCTAGTGTCAATTTAAACTTCATCGATTTGGACCAATGTGTCGTGCTCACTGCCACTTAAGTTTGGCAGAGGCCAATGTGAAATTCAATATTTTGATATATGTATTTTATTTCGCTCACTAGTTTGCCAAATAATTTCACTATAAAAGTCTCCGGAAAAGCTTTTTTTTGGGAAATCTCTGGTATTATCTGCATTTCTTAACATTCCCTGTTCATATCATATTCCATTCCTGATTCTTCTGAACTTCCTACTCCGTGGCACATAGTCAGCTATAATTATTATCTCATCAAGGTCGACTGGCCGCTATACTAGAAGCGGCAGTTAGATGCAGTCGCCCCATCCCCATTGCCATCAAGTGCAGGCTGCGAGAATTATTCGCCATCCAGTATACGTAGGTTGGTGATGTGTTTATGAAAGGTATTACGCTGATCGATTTTACTGGAACCTAAATTAATGTCAAAATCAAATCGAGCTGAAAGATTGTTCAAGCTACAGCTTAGTGCTAGATATTCATCCAACAGCTCGTTTTAATTGACATTGTTTGATCCCGATCAAATAATCATTACTTATCAATATCCCCATGTTTGGTTAGAATTATCTAGTAGGTACAACTGGACGACATTTTTGTTCGGCCAGACAGTAAGAATATTTTCACAGAAGACTCGGCTTTATGATGTGCCAATCATCAAGTAGATCAGATAATACTGTTTCACATCAATGGTATTTTGATATTATTTAGTAAAGATGGTTTCGTAGTCAAAATTTTAATGAACTGATCATTTTATGTAGTACACTTTTATGTTACATACTAATATACAAATAGCCTACTTAAGTTACTGTTGGGCTGCTGTAAGGTCTCGAGTTCGAACCTAAGGCACGCAAGTCTGGGCCTGTGGACGGTTAGCTATGGGCTAGCTAGCCGTCCGTCCGTCTAATGACGACAGGCCGTGTCGACGGCGCGTTCGTGTTCCACGCGCGCCTCAAAGAGATGTCAGCATAAGGGGAGGGGCCCGCAAGGGCCGAAGCCTGCCGGGGTTGCGGGCCTGTTCGAAAGAGATACCGCGGCCCCGGAATATAAAGGGCGAGGAAGGAACATGGATGGGTTTTAGTCAGTAAAAGTCTGACACTCCCTCCCGCTCCGCCCAGAGTGGGAGAGGTCATTAAAATTTGATGATTTCCCATCCTAAAAAAAAAAAAAAAAAAGGCGCGCAACTCTGATTTTTCAGATTCATATGCGCATTGTATAATTTATCACTTGTTTCGGTGAAGGAAAACATCATGAGGAAACCAGCATGCCTGAGAGATATTTCTCGACAGCATGTAAAAAGTCAAGTCAGAGTCCTTTGGGCGGCTTAAAAACTATGACACCGGACTGGGCTCTCAAAGAAAGAAGATGTTAATAGCTCACTGTCAATGTTCTTCAAGGTTTTAATTTCATTTTTCTGTAAGAAATCGTTTTGATTTCCCTTATGAGAGTTCCTAGAAAGTCCCTAAAAGTGTATCTTACATGTTAAACAAGCAACATACTGGTATGAGTATTTCGGAAATGAATGAAAATCAAAGAATATCAACAGAGTTCGCCTTTCTGCGGAAGTCATAAATCTAGTGTGGAATATCGGTTACTATGGCGGTCGTGGGCAAGTTTATAAATGTATGTACAATGTTATTTTGAACAGTTTCATGTTCAATTGGAAACTCTCTTGAGAAAATCGCTTTCATATTTTCGTAGATGAAATATTGCGATTTTTATCAGTATTTATTTTTACCCAGCTACGATGAAGCTAAAAGGAAGGGTTATGAGTTTATCTACGTATGTTATTTACGTATGTTCCTCCGTAGCGCCTAAACTAAAGATCCGATTTTGATGAATGAGGTGTCAATCAATTCGTTACTTCAACAATAAGAGGAATCGATTATACCTTGTAAACTTCAAATAAGTACGTATGTTCTCCGTAACGCCTAAACTAAAGATCCGATTTTGATGAATGAGGTGTCAATCAATTCGTTACTTCAACAATAAGAGGAATCGATTATACCTTGTAAACTTCAAATACGTATGTTCTCCGTAACGCCTGAACTAAAGATCCGATTTTGATGAATGAGGCGTCAATCAATTCGTTACTTCAACAATAAGAGGAATCGATTATACCTTGTAAACTTCAAATAAGTACGTATGTTCTCCGTAACGCCTAAATTAAAGATCCGATTTTGATGAATGAGGTGTCAATCAATTAGTTACTTCAACAATAAGAGGAATCGATTATACCTTGTAAACTTCAAATACGTATGTTCTCCGTAACGCCTGAACTAAAGATCCGATTTTGATGAATGAGGTGTCAATCGATTCGTTACTTCAACAATAAGAGGAGTCGATTATACCTTGTAAACTTCAAATTTAATTAGAGCGTGATTTTTCAGTTGTCGGATGTTGTTGTTGTAGTAGGTATACTACACAAATTCTTGTCGAAGTTGCAAAACTTTATCAGAGTAGCTTTTTATGCTGAAAACAAGCTTCTTTTAACAGTGAAAATATAATCTTTTGGCGCTCAAATAAATGACAAAGAGGCGCTATAATAGGTGAACGTTTTTGCAATTGTTTTGTAAAATGTGGTGAAAAATAACAAAACAGCGGCGTAGTTCCGATTTAGGCCTTTCTTTTAATTTATAAAGGTCCGATTAAGCGACGTGTAAAATCAATGGAAAGCTTTACTTCAATCATTTTCAATTTTTCATAAAGTTGTTCTTACTAAAACCAAAAACTATCCAGCTCACAAAACCAGTCCAAAAAACTCAATTCCATTTTCAAATCCACATACAAAACAGCCAGTATTAATCCTCAAAGCAAATTTTAGTATAGAATTCCATTTAATACTCAGCTCTAAATTGTTTTAGATTAAGTAAGGGCGAGTGCACATGACGGACGGCACGGATCGCAGGGATGGGGTGCAACGCGCTATTATTACACCGATCGACTGGTTCTACTTGGCACATCTGTATCGACGTTATCTCTACATTTTGTGTAGTTGTAGTCTGTGTACTTGTGTAGCGTTTGGTTTGCGTCAGTGTGTTTTAAGCTTTATTTGTTGTGATGTTGTTTTGAATGAGTGGTGTGAATACTGGGTGTTAGTTTTGACACCAATGCCTTTCGTTTTAAGTGACAGTACAGTATAACTTCAACCAATTTATCTGTGCAGGCGGGAAAGCACAGAACTAAAATAAATGTACCAAGTTTGACACATCGATGTAAAATTTTCTTGACAAGCAGAGGACTTGTGCCTGGTTATTTAATGTTCTTTGTAAACGTTTTCATTGTTCAGGGTTATTAGAACCAAATAGAAAATGAACGGAATTGACTAAGGCCCCGTTCCCACTATTTCGTGACGATGATTATTAATCGTTGGTTTTTTGTTGGCATAAGTCATGGACAAACGTTATCGTGTCGTCCTTTATGTGAACACCTCCATTTACATATACACGCCACGACATATAAAATTACACGATTAGCTGTCGTCACGGCAGGGAACGAGGCCTTAGTGGGCTTGATTTGAAGATCATCCATCTGTATGCTGCTTAATTTCATTATTTGGTCTGGTAATATTTCAAACAAAACATTTTAATATCTAGGCTGTAGGCTCTTCGTTTCAGTCTTTCGTATGATCCAAGCTTTCAGAAAATTGATAAATTATAAATTGTAAAACACTTACTTCTTTTTTCAGCATCGTAAAACACGGAATCAATATGAATGAAGCCAGAATCTTAAATTGTTTATATGTAGCGAGGGCACGTGTCGACTGCCGACCACAAAAGCAAGGGGAGATGCACTTCAATACCGCCGGATTATTACTGGACCAGCAACTTGTATTGACGGATCGTGAAACTTCTACGTCATTATCGTTTTGTAGGCTCCTACACTTTTGACGTTGAAACTCTTTTTTTTTTTCGAATTTTATATGTTTTGCCTAAGGCTTTGCTTGCGAGGATGTTAGGAATTTACTCTATACAAGAATGCACTACTAATCTGTTAAGCTCATAGGTCGTGAAAAAGTAATAGACAACTACGTTTCGCAAGTATGAGTTTAGCTTTATTGTCAGTGAAATCCTGTCTTGCAATTTTGAGCATATTTCTAGCAAAGATTTTTTTGTAAGTAATACCATTTAATAAGTTAAGTTTTGGACAACGCAACTTCGCTCTCCACGCATGTTCATATATACAAGCGTTGAAAAGAAACGGAACAATATCAAAAGAACCCGGGCTTAACAGGAGGTACTTATTTTAGCAAACGGGGCAGGAGCCCGGGTGAAGTAATGACTTCAAGCCAAGCATGCATTATCAACGACCGCATCATGATTAACTATCATATGTATTATGAGATTGATCAATGAAAATTAATTATGCCCGTCAATGTTGTTCGCAGTTCACTTGTTCGAGCTTTTGCCCATATCATCGTTTGGCCGAGGAACAGTCAGAAGAACGATTAAGTGAAGAACGTATGAATGAGCGCAAATGAGCGTTCGAACGTTTGGTCAAAAATTAACTAGAATCCTTTATCGCTAACAGTTCCCATGTTAAACATAAAATGTTAAAAATTCTGTGATGTTTTTACATTGTTCCAGTTAGTTGTTTACATAAAGCTCAGTGAGGGTGCATCTGACGACCACAGTCGTGGGGGAGATGGAGCGCTTTACTTTCTGCTTGAAGGCTAATTCTGACCTTGTGAGGATATTATTACCTATTCAGGTAGGAATTATTCATCAACATCATAGAAAAGATTTGAGTAATGTGAATCTAGATGAATAGGAGCAGAGGAAGTCCAAAGAATCGATGAAGGATGAGTGACTGCTGAGATGTCTAGAACCTAATAGAGAGCCTAATAGAAATCATGGAAGAAGAAAACATGTTGTGGAGACATCAAATAAATTGGGATAAGTGCAGGAGAATGGTAGGTTATGAAAGATGATTGTTTCCTACGTAATATCTTCAGGTTAAAGGAACTATGGGACGCAAATAATAAAGCTAATCACTCACCTGAAGTTTTGACTGAAACTATTTTAATTGTTACCGACATGAAAGAAGAGGAGAAGATTTTGAAAAAGGATTTAATTGAAATGACAGCAATTTGACTTATTCCGAAATACATTTACTGAGTGCTAGACTGCTATCAATGAATAAGAAGTTTTCGACCTATAATATCTAGCACAAGATGACAACCGCAGCAGTCTAAAGCCGGGTCCAGACGTGTGTAACGCGTAATGTAATTATCGTGAAATGTAATACGAATGTTGAGCGTTACTGTAGTGCCATCCACACACAGAATTCGTGTTACATTACACGATAAATCACATTACGCGTTACACCCGTCTGGACCCGGCTTAACATTAAAATAATTATGAACATTTTAAAAAAGTACGAACATTGCAAACTTATCAAATTGTAGTGCAACCAAATATCTATCCATGACCTATCCATAAAAGCTACTGCGAATAATGACTGCCAACATGTACCACTAATATTGTTTATATTGCACTCGGCCAGGGGTATAGAACGATGGGGGTGAAGGGGACTTTCTACCCTCATTCTGTTTGTTATTAGCGAAACAGCTGACCTTGTGAATGATTTAGATGAAGAAAAGTCAATACAGAGAAGAACTTAGTCAACATTTAAGAGGGAACAGTTGCAGCGATTTTCGTTACGAATGTATTCGTCTTTTTTCTTCCCGAAAAATGCCTCTAGATAAATTCAAACCCGTGATTGATGTACTAATCAATATTGGTGATAAACTATTGATAAAATTATTAGATCAATGAATAGTCCAGTTAAATAAAGGATACATTTTTATAGATGACTGACTAGCTTCTGCCAGCGACTTCGCACACGTGAGGATTGATAATTTTCCCATAGGATCTTACATCCCGGGATAAAAAGTATGCTATGTGTTATTCCAGGTTATAAACTACATGTGTGCAAAATTTTATCTAATGCCGTTCAGTAGTTTTTACGTGAAAGAGCAACAAATATCCTTAAATCCATCCATCCAAATAGACTTATTACTCACAAACTTTCGCATTTATAGTATGTATTAGTAAGAAGGAATATTAGGATTGATTTAGAACAGCTTGTGCGATGATGAAAAAAGTTGCGTATTTTGCAATCACTCGCGATTTTGAACAAATAGTTCTAATTTCAATACAAATAACGATTTCTACAATACCAATAAATAAAATTGTATTGTCAGAATGTCAATACTCAATATATTAACATGGGACGCTAATATTGTTTATATTGCACTCCGCGAGGGTGAACATCAGACCTACATGGGGGAGAATCGCGGAGACGGGGTCTACCCGCCATGAAATTAGCGAAATAGCTGACCTTGTAGATTTAGACTATTGGCGTTTTTATATTATTACTAGCTTCTGCCAGCGGCTTCGCCCGCGTGAAGTTTGAAATTGACCCATGGGATCTTATTACCGGGATAAAAAGTCCTATGTGTTATTTCAGGTTATAAACTATCTATGTGCTAAATTTGATCCAAATCTGTTAAGTAGTTTTTGCGTGAAAGAGTAACAAACATCCATACATCCATCCATCCGTACTCACAAACTTTCGCATTTATAATATTAGTAGGAAGTAGGATTCAATATAGTTTAACGAATGACTTGGAAATCTTCGAATAACGTGCAGTGTAGAAATTTTCTTTAACATAAACTTTTGCCTTTTAACAAATATTTTATCAAACAATTCCAAAGTTTGTATTAACGAGTAGTATGACACGACTTTTCGGCGTAGGTTATCACTCTGCTTACGGGGGAAGCACCAGGGTAGCCCACGAAATTCAAGATTTCTTACGTTTTTTGCTATTTACAGATTTTTAGAAGGCTGGCGCTTCCCCATTGAGAGGGCGCATTCAGTTACTGTTCAGTTCACTAGTTCGCCATATATTTTTTACCAGCGGCTTCGCCCGCGTGAAGTTTGATTATTGTCCCATGGAATCTTACTGCCGGGATAAAAAGTATCCTATGTTTTAATCCAGGTTATAAACTATCTGTGTGCAAAATTTCATCCAAATCCGTTCAGTAGTTGTCGCGTGAAAGCGCAACAAACAAACTTACATTCACATTTATTCTCCGAACTGCTAAGCTATCGGGAGTTACACGTGTTATTGTGAGTCAACTATAAAAGATAGACATATGCTGTCGTGGGATATTTTTTATATAATTTTATGTGGAATATTTCCGTTATACATGATTTCTATGTAGCTTTAACCATTAAGGCTGCACACGCGACGGAAGCTAAAAAAACCAAGTAACTTCTCCCGTTTTCCCAACATTTCCTTTCACTGCTCTGCTCCTATTAATGGTAGCGTGATGAAAAGTATACTATTACCTGCTCAGGAGTATGTAGAATAATTGTACCAAGTTTCGTTAAAATCCGTCGAGTAGTTTTTTTTTCTATAAATAACATACAGACAGACAGACAGACAGACAGAAAGACAGACAGACAGACAAAAATTTTACTGATTGCATTTTTAGCATCAGTATCGATCACTAATCACCCCCCGATAGTTATTTTGTAAATATATTTCATGTACAGAATTGACCTCTCTACAGATTTATTATAAGTATATAGATAGATTTACATATTAGTATTACCAACTTAATTAAAATAGGTAAATTTTTGACAGCTATTTACGACGTTGCCAACTTCCTGGATACGTGCTTATAATCAGATTGATACCTTAACGATTCTTTTTCCTGGTACATCATGATAATTCCCAAAAACCAGATAAATTCAAAATTTTACCAGAATTTCTCTTCAAAATGGTCCACCACGTAAAATGCTATCTAGTTGATCCAACAATATTATCCGATGAAATAGCTTAAAAATCATAAAACCAAGTGAACCAAACCACCTTCCAACTGATCAAGTTATCTCTCTTTTTAACGAAATTGTCATAATTTGCATCGTAAATCGCGTTCGGAAATCGATAACTGACAAGATTTTAATCTATGGTAATGAGCGTGGTTCGAAGAATTAATTAACTTTTTACCTTTAGGGATGATTATATAATTAACCGACATACGCTTATTACTTACCTTAAATATTACTTCGTTTTCATAATAAAGTTGATAATATTCCTTAAATTTTACAGCTATAAGCACTCAATAGAGTCAATACTTACTGTCATACGCATTAAATGACTTTTTAACCGACTTCCAAAAAGGAGGAGGTTCTCTATTCGACTGTATGTATTTTTTTTTTTTTTTTTTTTTTTTTTATGTATGTTACCCGATTACTCGAAGACGCTTAAACCGATTTGAAAAATTCTTTTTTTGTTTGAAAGGGTATACTTCCAAGTTGGTCCCATAGTCGCCAAGTCGGGATCTGATGATGGAATCTTGGCGAAATCGAGGGAACCCTTCAAATTTTATAGGATAACGTACAGCAATTTTTATATTTTCTACAACAAGTGAAGCATTTGCGTTTGATAAGAACCATTCTACCATCAGATCTGATGATGAAGCCAAGAGTCACGGAACTCCATAATGAGACAATGTATCCTAGTCGTGTTTGGGCTTGTTGTAATTGTAACGGTATGCACTTTCCATGTGAACCACTAAAAAGTGAAAAATAAAAACTTTTTTGCAAAAAGTAAAACCGACTTCAAAAAGAAAAAGTGAAAAATAACTTTAGCTTCTGAAGTCGGTGACAAAAAAATTAAATCAATCATACAAACGTCACCGACTTCAGAAGCTAAAGTTATTTTTCACTTTTTCTTTTTGAAGTCGGTTTTACTTTTTTGTCTTCATTTATTAACTTTATTGCGTCTGCGTAATCATAATCATTATAAAAGTCATCTTTGTATTCTTTGACAGTTGTCTTTTGTGGTCTCTTTTCAAGGTTAGAAATAATCGAACTGATAATAAAGGAATTTTCTCTGATAAGAAAGTCATCAGGGTTGGTATTTGCTGCCTATTTTTATGTAATTAGTTTAAAAGCGAGCTTAAAGCTCCTAAGATGATTTATTGAATGATAAACAGACTTTTATTTGTATTTAAACCCAACATATAACTAAAATAAATGTATTATGAAACTTACCTAAAACTTTATGTCCAACAAATAATAAAGAACACAAAACATCACTCACTTAAAACAAAATAATTAAAAAAGAACAATTCGTATCCAAAAAATTCGAAAATACTTATTTCAAAAATTCAAACTTCGATGTAAGTTCGTTACCCGCCAATCGACCACGACGCGAGGGGACGCGCGCTCCCGTCGAACACCGCACGAACTCTGCCCGGATGACAGGAACGCTCCAACGGGAAAAAGCGGGAAAAAAGTGCGGGAATTACGCCTTTGCTTTTTTTTTCTTTTTTTTATTTCGATAGCGATGCCATTTTATGGAGATTAAAAAGTGGTTGTTGTCACTGGACTTGTATTCAGCCTATGAGAACTGTCTTTTGCCATTATCTTCTTTAGTTTTTTATTTGAATAGTTGACAACTAGTAAATAAATATAAATAATATAAATAAATATCGCTGGACATTAACACACAGCGCCACCTAGTGCCACACTAAGCAAGGCTTGTGTCGTGGACACCAGGTAGTTGATATACTACATATATACTTTTTTGTTTGTAAATACATACTTATTATACATACTAGCTTCTGCCAGCGGCTTCGCCCGCGTGAAGTTTGATTATTGTCCCATGGAATCTTACTGCCGGGATAAAAAGTATCCTATGTTTTAATCCAGGTTATAAACTATCTGTGTGCAAAATTTCATCCAAATCCGTTCAGTAGTTGTCGCGTGAAAGCGCAACAAACAAACTTACATTCACATTTATTCTCCGAACTGCTAAGCTATCGGGAGTTACACGTGTTATTGTGAGTCAACTATAAAAGATAGACATATGCTGTCGTGGGATATTTTTTATATAATTTTATGTGGAATATTTCCGTTATACATGATTTCTATGTAGCTTTAACCATTAAGGCTGCACACGCGACGGAAGCTAAAAAAACCAAGTAACTTCTCCCGTTTTCCCAACATTTCCTTTCACTGCTCTGCTCCTATTAATGGTAGCGTGATGAAAAGTATACTATTACCTGCTCAGGAGTATGTAGAATAATTGTACCAAGTTTCGTTAAAATCCGTCGAGTAGTTTTTTTTTCTATAAATACCTAACATACAGACAGACAGACAGACAGACAGATAAAAATTTTACTGATTGCATTTTTGGCATCAGTATCGATCACTAATCACCCCCCGATAGTTATTTTGTAAATATATTTCATGTACAGAATTGACCTCTCTACAGATTTATTATAAGTATATATAGATATAGATAAACATCCATGACTCGGAAACAAATGTCCATGCTCATCACACAAATATTTGCTCCTACCGGGATTCGAACCCAGGACCCTAAGAACGTAAGGCAGCCTCACCACCACTGCGCCATTCAGGTCGTCAAATTTTTTGAATTCGGCTACTAGAATGATACATGTTTGATAGAAAAACAAGAACAGCTAATTTGTACAATAAATTATGGGTTAGAGAAATAAGTATTATAATTATGTTTCTTCCGACATCATGCAAGAAAATCCGCAGCCTGTGACAGGAATATGATTTCCGCGCTATGATGAGGCGTGTAATTACTTACAACAGGTGCATCAATCTGTGTGAGTCTGTGTTCCTTTTTTAGGGTTCAACGGGACCCTATTACTAAGACTCCACTGTCCGCCTGTCCTTCTGTCCGTCTGCTAAAAACAGAATAAAATAAATACATATTTAAGTGGGTTCCCAACGTGATTTTTTGATAATAAGGGTACTGAACCCTTCGTGCTTGAGTCCGACTTGCACTTGGCCGATTTTTTATCTCATAAAGATGAACGGTGTCATAAAACATTAGGTGAAATAAGGGTACTTTTCAAAGAGTTCCTATTTTCTACAACTTGCCTAGGAGTTCCTAAATACTTCGCAGTTTTAATAAAGTTTGTATTACGAGTTTATTACCACTTTTATGTTACAAAAGTTCTTGGCCCAAACTTTTATTTTTTAATCTTTTCACATTCCTGAATTTCCTATTTAAACAATAAAAATGGGCGCATATCATCGATCACTAATAAAGGCGCATATGAATGAAGAAACCATCATGAGAAAGGTTATTTCCTTCAAAACGGCTTCTGTAAGCCGAATTACAAAATAATAAGAAAACAAACTACCGTTACCTAAACTTAACCCTCAAATACATGACAATGTCATCTCTCAAGTGATCATGGAACTTGATATTACTACAGCTAAGTTGTGTCACATCATGTTAGCTAACTTTGACGCTAGATGGCGCTGTTTTAAATTTGCTGCCAATACTGGGCTTTTATTTCTCGCCTATCACTAGCGTTGGTTATTTCTGAAAATCAGCATTGCAGTATAATTATGTGGTTATATGGTCCTCAATTACTGTCAACAGTAATTGAGGACCAAGACTAAGAACATGGATATTTAAAAACAGAATTTACTCGTCATTGTCATGCGTTTCAACATGACGAAAAAGTTTTTATGTCTTTTTAAGGCCAGTAAGATACATGACCATAAAATCAATGTCACAGCTATCAGAGAGAGATTCAAGCTTCGTAATAACCGTTTCAAATATTTTATTGACCATTTATAGTCAATGTGGGCCGGTCTAGTTTTATTGTGATGTGATTTTATCGCTTTCTTTATTGTTTTATAATCTATAAAACCATTGCAGTAATACTAGTAAGCCGACCTAACAGTAGATTTGTTTAACCGATACCTTGGGCTTGAACCGATACCTAGCTCTTTACGACGTACCTAAGGACTAATGTTTTCTTTCTACTAAGTATCCAAACGGAATATTTTACAAGCAAAAAGCAAACAAATTATTGAATTAATACAATGGTGTCGATTCTGTTGTGCACAAACTAAACTTAATTTAGGCTATTACTATCTTTTTCTCACTAATAAAACGAGAAAGAGACGGACGTAATTTAGAGCTGTCAAATTTAATTCAAACTAATATTTCCATACAAATGAAGGGTGCACGTAAAAACATGTCGACTAAAAACACGGTGAAGCGCAAGGCATAAACTAGTTTGACATTTCTAACTTAGTGCATAGCTATAGCCGTCCTTTTCTCGCGCTGCCTTTTAGTAAAAGATAGCAATAGTCGAAATTAAGTTTAGTTTGTGCACAACAGAATCGACACCACTGTACTTACATACAGGGTGTAAACCACCTCATCACGAAGCCGTTAACCAAGCATTCTGTACATCAAACTATAGGTAGTAGCATTTTGATACAAGTGGAGAAAGTTTGTTATTGTAATTCAAAAAAATTGTTTAAGTATAAAAGAAAATATTAGTTTTAAAGAATCATGTTTATCTATGATATTGAATTTATAAACACAATTTGAATATTCAAAAAATGTAAAGTTTACGCCGTAAAAAAACATTCACCTCTGACTCTATAGTCTGTGGCAATTATGCTTTCTGCACATGTGTGGAAAAAACATGAAAAACGCACGTATGTGAAATACACTGCTATTTGAACCTAATCGTAGTGCGAAAAGAACCAGTTTTCGAAATGATCGCAATGATGGCGAGAACAAGTGCCTTTCGGCTTCGTGAAGAGGTGTAGTAATATTATGTGTTCGAGGATTAGGTAGTCCCCGAAGGATTAGGCTGGGTTTTACCAAATAATACCTACACCCACATTTCGCCAGTTATGTTTAAGTCCCATGTAACTGGGGCGAGCCTATTGCCATCACCCGTGCACAATTCCTGGCTTCTCAGTAGCTACTGAGAAACTTCTGATGGAAAATCCAATAACACTTTGCCCGACCAGGTA
Organism: Xestia ashworthii; assembly: GCA_950022955.1. NCBI lineage: Eukaryota > Metazoa > Arthropoda > Insecta > Lepidoptera > Noctuidae > Xestia > Xestia ashworthii. Next base: position 20,631,969 of record OX465558.1, on the reverse strand, counting down.
ATCGATCCCAGAACCTCATGCTCAGGAGTCGCGCTTACAATCTCTCGACCAACGACGCAATGGCGCAGGCAGTAGTGAAGCTGTCTTACGTTCTTAGGGTCCCGGGTTCGAATCCCGGTAGGAGCAAATGTTTGTGTGATGAGCATGGAGATTTGTTTCCGAGTCATGGATGTTTATATGTATAATAAGTATGTATTTACAAACAAAAAGTATATATGTAGTATATCAACTATCTGGTGTCCACGACACAAGCCTCGTTGCTTAGTCCAGCGATATTTATATTTATTTTTTTCTTTATTTCCTTTTTATCTTATACAGAATCAGACAGTCGATAATCTTCATGTCAATATCAACCTTCCAATTTCAACTCCATCAAATCGGAAGCTTGTATCCGGCCCAATCATTTCTTGCGCTGTCATATTTATATGACGGCACATGTCATTGTCAAAGTGAACGTTATAAATATAAATCTATTTGAGAGTGGGTCACCCACGCTTCACGCTGTGGTTTAGAGGGCATGGCCCTCTTAAACTCTTGTGTAATCGTCACTTCGGTGTTTGGTAAAGTGACATGCTAATTGACGGGAGATATTCTAGCTATTGGCGTTTATGCACTTGTGTGCTAAGTGCTTAATTGTAGCATTTTTCAAGAAGGGTACGGTAGCGTGATTGATGACAGTAGCCAGTTGTACTAAATAAATTTTCCAATACTTTTTGTTTTGGGTGTTTGACTCCAAATAACATAAAGTAGATAATTTTCGGGATGTTGTTGTGATGTTATTTTGATTGATATGGCTAAGTACCAATGTCCATGGAATTCATAGTTAAAACAAGTTGAAGACAAAAGTGTTAACTGTATCAATTTGTAGGATGCCAATTTTCGGTTAAAGATAACATAAGCTAGTGAATAATAACAATAGTTACCTCAGTATTTGGAGCACAACTAATGTTCAGAACTGTTGGCCTAGTTAATACTTTGACAGTACTGTCTAATAAAGTTGTGATGCAAATCATCGAAACTTTGTGGATCTTCTAGCAAAGTTGGAACTGACAAAAGCCGAACTAGGTCATGGTATTGGTATTAGGGAGAATGGAGAAAAGGACAACTGAGGATGATGACTGGTAAGATTGGCAGGTCTGTGATCTTCATCAGCATTGGTAGCTCCTCTCTTTAGTACCACATTGCGTCCCTGGTTTGCACAAGTCACTATACCAAACTTATATTGTCAGTTACGGGATATCTTCCGCTATTTTTCATTATTTTGAGCTCCCGATATTTCGCGCTGTTGCAAGCGCCATGATCGCAGGTTGACAGCGTCGAAATATCGGGAGCTCAAAACAATGCAAAGTCACGGAAGATATCCCGTAAGTGACAATTTAAGTTTAGTTTTAAATCGTGAAAGCTAAAACAGTGTTTTAAGTCACTACCACCACGCGATCTTCTGAATGTTATTAATTTATGGGTTTTGATCTGCCAACACTTCTTCTACCTTCTCTCAGCAATTATTCAATTACGACTCTACTCCACCGGCCATTACCATGTCTAGACAAGATCAGATCAAGATCAGTCAGGTCTATGACCATGAGCTTAAAAATGAGAGTTTACAAGTGCAGAAGAGATAATAAACTTGTAGTGACTCAATTTGGGACATTCCCTGTTGCTAATTGATAAGGAAAACGTAACCAGTATGACTGTATGTTTCATTGTTTACGGACATACCATATGCCTACTTGATTTGCATTATCAGGCTAAAACGGCTACAATTCATAACGTGGACCCGTTTCTGCTTGGTGGTGGTTCCCATGTGACTTTGACTTATGGAGAATTTACAACATTAATGCAAACAGAAATAGTTTTACTTTCTGCAGATAAAAGTGGACGAGAGCCAAAAATTTCACTTCACGAAATTGCAGATAGAATGAAAATCTGCCAACTCAGAGAGTTGAGACTTGTAATAAATATAAACGAAGATACGGTAAACAAAACGTAATACCTAGTTTCAATATAAATTTTAATTTCATGTTCTTACACCTATCAAGGTGAACGACAATTTAATAAGATTTCCTACATGCTCCATATTCGGTAGTCGGCGAACCTACCCGAAGTACAGTAGGTATTTGCCAAAGCTAGTAAGTCTTTAGACTTAATGACAGTCTAAACAATATAAGACGAAAAGGAAAGGAAAGATAAATTTTCCAAATTTCAACTTCTAAAGACTTCGAAGATGCTAGAAACAATACACGTTCTCGATCTGCATGCTCTGTAAACTAACCCTTGCATACTTTCATAATAAATCGGATTGCGCACGCATGTGAACCGGTTCCTTGGTGTTCTGGGGCTAACATGTTGCCAGGCAGTTACTACGGCATACGTCTAGACACTGACCAAGGAGAACAATGCAGTGAGAGGGCCTTACGCGCTGCACAGTACGTCGATGTCGGCCGAACTGTGCAAGTTCTATTTTTGAACGCGGTGTCGAGGACCGATACGCGCATGACCGGCAGCTATCTGTATTATTCTGTGAACTGGGTTCAGTCCGCTCGCCGCACCACCGAGCGCGGCCGCGCGCGCCGCGAACCGTCAACACAAATAATAACAAACGCGAACGCGACGTAACGAACGTGCCCGTAAAAAAAAAACGAGTGTGATCCAATCAGTGATACGTTCCTCTTTTGAATTGTTATAATAAAAAGAAAACAAAATGCGACGAAACGTCAAAATCCTGTTCCTAATCGGAGCTGTGTGGATGTGTTTCCTATTTTACTACATGCAGCCAGATTCAGCGCAATCTAAGGTACGTTTGTTGATTGTCATTTGTTTTGTCTTCATTTGGAATTCTGCCAGATTGCTGGAAGCGTTGTTTATCAATGATCAGCTGTTAGCTAGGTTAAGGATCGCTGCTGCCTCCGGTGGGGTAGCACTGCGCATGACAGGGCCGCCTACGCGGCGTGATAACTGCAGGACTAAATACGACCAACATTTGACACTATTCTGAGAAAATATGACTAAATAAGCCTCTGATTTTAGTTTGTAAAATCATCTTGACACAACACGATCTAAAAAATTTGTGAGAAGAATTGCGTGAGACCAGGTCCAAAATAAAACAGTCTCATTGATATTAACCTGCCCCATGCTTTAGAACTGGATAATTATACGCAAGAAAATTACACAGGGATATAAGATTCTTAATTGACGACGGCCACAGATAATCTAGGCAGTGCAAGTTTAGTCATAAACTAGAAGACTTGTTCCACCTAACGTAAGATAAATCACTACGTAGATTCTAATTAACTGATACAAGTAGATTCTATATTATCAAAGAATCAATTACTCAGTAACGAAGCTAATTGCAGGCTCCAACGGAAATGCAATCAATCATAATAATTTGATCGATGCTATAAAATTTGCCAAAAAGAACAATGCGTTTGTTATTTGCTTGTTTCCGCACTTGGACTGCAAAAGACAACAAATGGTCATTTAGTGCAAATCGCGTGTGATAACTGTGTTTTATAATAGCTTTTTTTAATATTTCAACTACTAACATTTAGCAACTTTTTTTTCCTTGGAGAGGCTTGCCATCCATAACCAAATTTTTTTTGACTTGCAAAACGCGTTTGCGTAAAATCACATTCAAAATTCGATTTTGTTTCGAAATTAGAATTAATTTTATTCTAGAACGAGACATTCTAATTTGGGACTGCATTTAAATGTGGAACATTTGAATTTTGTCGTCATCTTACTTTTTTTTAATGCTGAATTTTTACAAGACGATCTTGTGGATATTTTAAAAACAGTGGCATACTTCTATGAATAATGTATTTTTTTATAAACAGTAAGTACATACTCGTAATTAATCACTTACTGTACATGCAAGTAAGCGTCTTTATTAGACTGCGTATAGAACTCGTTACAAAACTATTTTCACTTTTCAACCGTAGGACGACAAAAAAACTTGATCAACGTATCATAGTGTCAATATCACCAACTGGTTAACCTTCAGTGGAATTATCCACTTACTTAATCACTTTGACTTTATAGAACAGTCATCTTAATTTAATTGTTTTTTTTTATGACTATTAAAATATATTACATCATTGGGATCTTTATTCTTCCCATTAGACCCAAGTATAATGGGAATAGGGCTAGTAGATGAGGAATCCTGAAAACTACCATTTGTCACACCGCTATTCAAAGTTTATTCTTCAAATCTGCTTTACATATAAACACAAATCATTATTCTGGTATGTTTACTGATCATTTCATTCATCCCATCTTTGTTTTTCGGAACTTTAATAAAAAAAAACTACTTATTTACTAGTTACACCTATAGGTGGCAAACTGGCAACGGCGTTGAAATGAGATTGTCGCTAACTTATTTGTCAGGTCCATCGATGTTACCTCCAATTCTTCTCTCAGATACAAACGGAAGGGTTTTGTCTGGAAATCCTTGTAAAGATAAACAATATGCAAAGCATCAGTCAATGTGAGATAATCAGTTAAGTAACTTAATTACTAACTGTCGGAAACCCTGGGCTGTAAGATTTAAAATTGATACCTGTAGACATTCTCTTACATAGTCAGAAACTATGGACCATAGACTAAACAACGAAATTTATGAACATGACGGAAGATGATTGTAAGAAGTTGTGACGAGAAAAATAGACATAGTTTTAGAAACCTCGTGTCAACAATAAACCAAATTAATGGCAGGATTAAAAAAAAACTCCTTTTGCATAAACTTCAACTAAACCAAAGGTCACAATGCTCGTGTCGATTAAAATATATCCAAGGCTAGCGAGGCTATAAAGCCATTAAAAAAACTTGACTCAACACCGATAACAACAGCAGTCTTTATTTCTTGAAAAATGGTATCCGAACGAACAGAACTTTGAGTCAAACGGTATCATTTCCGAGACGATCAATTACATCATCGAAAGTGTTAGGTATTTATAAGATCTTTATTATATGTTTAAGCCTTTCTTCTCAGATAGTTTCTTTCTTAATCATCATCTTCTTCCTATCCTTGTACCATTCTACTTGGGGTCGGTGCAACACGTTTTCTTCTTCCATTCCCCTGTCAACAGTCACGGCATCATTTACTCCTTTCATATTATTCCCAACACAATCCATCTATCGTTCTTTCTTAATCATATTTGGATTGGTTTGACAGTTAAACAAAACTCCCTCTTGTACGAATTGTATTTTGGGTTGGTGTAGCAATTCTTCGTCTGAGGTGCATATTTTGCCCTTTTGGGTGAATAAAATTTCCGCATCGGACTTTCAAACATTGTGGAAATATTTTCGACTTTGCAACTAAACTTCCTTTTACCAAACAGTGAAGCATAATATATACTACCCGTCTTACCATTAATATCACCTAGAACATAAAAAAACCTGATCGAACTCTAAGACTTTTTTGATAAACATAATTTCATTGTAATTTGCATATTGCATGGTCAACTTTCATAAATTCCTATTTCTAGCATCATGGCTTACAATAGCCGCGGACTTTGCCGCATAAATTGTTTCCTGCTCGGACCCCAACTGACATAATCTAATGATACGGTATAAAGGTGAAAACATCGTCAGCTTACGTCTCTAGTCCATCGGTCTCAAATTATAGGTTGTTCGATTTGATAACAACTTGTAGGTACTGACGTAGATTCTTCTTCTTGTTTCTCAAAACGTGTTTCTACTGACAGAAAGTTAGCAGGTGCATCTAAGTTGTCTGAATCAATTATTTTACTTTCAATTTCATCTTATTTGATAATTTCGGCTCCACCACAATCTGCTGCAATTATTTTTTTTGCCATCTGTACCAAAATAACCTTTTTATCTACAAGGATTCAGGGTCAAACTAATTCAAAAAACTACACAGTTGCTTCAATGTTGACTCATTTTCATTATCAATTACATAAACATTATCATCCTTTCATATTTAGCGTGATGTGTCATAACAAAAATTCAAATGTCAAAGTGAACAAAAATCTAGTCTATGAAACATTCGTCTATGAATCCGTTAGTTTATTACGTCATATGAGACGTGGCGTAATCTCGTTATGTTAAGTCTTTAATCCAATTACGTTAATGGATAATATTTTGAATGAATAAAGTGCTAACACTGGACATAGAAAGAGGCTTTGGCGACCTTTTATGGGAAGCGAGGTACTTTTAAGAACTTTATAAATAATTCAATTAAATGTGATATGGGATTATGCCTGGTTGCACCACTTATCACTTTGCACATTCAAAACATTATTTTGTCTCTGTCTATAGTTTGAAGATGATAGAAACAGAGTTATATTTAAAAAACGTTTAGTGAATTTAGTAGTCCAAGTTATCTCTTTAGAGTTAAATGTAGTTTGTGGTTAATGATGCAACTGGGTCTTTTACTAAGAAAAGATCAATTGTATGTGCAATATGAAGGACAAAATTAGAGCAACTAAATAATTTAAACGGTCTATTGATTTTGAAAAATGTGTAATAGAAGCGGCGATCATTTATCAAGATTAGTATAAGATTTCTCAAGAAAAATACATTGTTTACTTTTTATTATGATTAATATCTGTACTGTATAAAAATGAAAGTAACATTTCAGTGACCGCGATGTGGTAACTAACGCTCGTTTATATAAATAACAACAATTAAATAGGAGATGTAGGTGACTGGTACATACTCATATTTTGTGTTTTATTTTACTATGGTCTATCGTTTCGTGGCTATTTGTTGGAATTAGGTGAATTTATGTAACTGCGAATACTAGTATATCTTGTAGGTATTTATTTTCACTATTTTTTAACTCTTCTATACAGTTTTTCAGACGGCTTTTAAAGCCTTTTGAATTTCCAAAGCGACTTTCATAGGTTTGTCCGTAGCTTGTGAATAAATAGATACATATTTGATTTTTCTATTGTCGTTTTTGTCGTTTAGGAGAAGTTTCAGCTTATCTAGACCCTTAAAATCTACATTGTTTGCTTACCCCTTTTCTAAATACAAAAATTGTAAGCAAATATCTAAATGATATCTGAAAGATCAATTTCAGACCATCGAACAAATTAATACAATACATAAAGAAATCATATCACTACCTGAGATACGAATAGACAATGCTCCACTTGCACCATAAATTGAACTGGCTATAAACCTGTAAACCAAACATTTATAATCCATTTATGCGGATCCATCACGCGGAAGCAGAAAATACTCGTACATAATCGTAAATAGATGTAGTACATATGTGTGTTACTTCCTAAACCACATTTTTCCCACTTCGATCGCATCGTACATGATGTATGAGGTACTATAAAATTTTCTACTAGCACTTACCTTTTATGAATATGGATAGGTATGAGTGGGGGAAGACCAAGTTAAGAATGATATGGCAAGAAAAGAAGTGTCTGAAGAGATGACAAAATATGGAAAAGTAGGTACGACCCCAAATGAATAGTGATAATGGCAAGAGAATTACGATGACTTACCTTCTAGCTCTCAAACTCAAACTCAAATCATCTCTGTTCCACATATCATGATTATGACTTACCAGCAATTATAACAAACTTTTTAATGATGTTGACATGTTGGATCTCTCTGCTAGAAAATTTAAAAATGTTATTTTGTAAACACTAGGCATTGGTAGGCATAATTTTTAGGGTACTTACCTTGATTTTTTCAATTTCTCTGTCTTTGTATAATTTGATCACATACAACAAAAAACAGCATTAAATTGTAAATTAAATGAAATTGATACAAAAAAAAAAACACAAATACTTTATAAATAATTTTAGTTTGTAGATCTAAACTTGCATGCGCTAGGTAAAGCTTGCTTACTTAAAAAAAAACCGTGGAAAATGTTGTTTTTATACTCGTTTTTATTGTTTTTTTTTTATATTAATGTTTCCCCAATAAATAAAACAACATAAAATCACGCCTGTTATCTCCGAAGTGTTAGGCAGATGACATTTTATCAGTTATGTTGTTGTATGAGTTCGGTAAGAGTCCCACAGAATATCCTACTATCGGGATAAAAAATACCCTATATGTTAATCCAGGGTATAAATATCTGTGTGCCAAATTTCATCCAAATCTGTATCGGAGTTTTTATGTGAAAGAGTAACAAACATCCATCCATAAATATACCCATCCTTACACACTTTCGCATTTATAATAGTACTGATTTCCACGTAATAAGGTAACTACATATTTTCATATTTTAATTTCCACGTAATAAAGTTATTATTTTCATATTTCAATTTCCACATTATAAGGTTATTATTTCCATAACCTGATTTCCACGAACTAAGTTATTTTTTTTTCATTTCTATAATAAATTCTTCTTTCTTTGTCGTGTGGTTAGTGAGTAACCTGGTGTCAGAGTTTTATGCCACCCAATGAGCTTCTGACTTGGCTTTACATGCCGTCGAGTAATATCTCTCATGCTCGGCATGCTGGTAGTCTCCCTATGTAAGTGCAGGCCCAGTGCGGGTGGTGGATGTTTTAGATATGTCCTTGATTTTTATTTTTGTTCTGCTGAAATTCCGATTCCGTCACGATGTTTTCCTAACCCAGTGGCCTTCGATACATTGTCTTAATTATTGTTTAGATATTATGTTTTGTGTAGCATCAAATGAAACAATACGTCTAGTATTAATTGTTGGAGCAAGAAGTGAAAACAAAAGAGAACTACAAACATCCATACAATCGAGGCATACCTTCCATACGAAAATAACTCTAATAATGGATGTTGAAACACTCGTAATGAAGCCGAAAGGCATTAATTGATCTCCCCTTTACTTTTGTTCTATAATAGTCCAGAATAAACAGAAAATCTAAATGAAGGGGAATGAAGAGGAGGCGTGGGGGGGGGGGGGGCGGTGGTTACGAAGATAATGGAGGTCAAATTGTCAACTTTTTCACAGCTTTTTTTTTTAACACAGTCATTTTTTTATGTTAACTACACATAAATAGTCCACGACCACCGTACAATTCAATACATCCATCAGCACAATGTTTTGAATTTGTTACATTGAGATGTAACGACTGTCAAAGACGGACAAATGCCAGCCGGGGCCAACAGCTTAACGTGCTTTCCGAGGCACGGAGGAAGCTCGGTATGTAAGGGTGGGGATTTTACCATCATTACTTATTGCAAATTCTAAGGTAAATTTTATATCTTATCGCTGAATACTAACTTGAATCTAGTTTTAAATAATAATAGTGCATTGAGGGACGCTAAATAATCATTATTAGTATTGAATTACTAATCTAACTATGAACATTTCTAACTTATTTCAATTGTGTTAACTTATTGTTTAACACTGATATCGGTGTTATCATGATTCAGTTATGCTTCGATAGTAACTGTTTTCTAAACAAATGAAATGTTTGGATTTTTGAGCTGTAACTGAAGTAGGTACCAACTTATTGTTGGTTTTTCCTTCCGTTTCGTAATTTTCCTGCCTACAACATGACTGTGTGCAGACTGTGTGGTTCAGGGTTCGAAACTCAGGAGTTATTGGGTTTCTTACAGAGCAACCAACCTCATCACGCAGCCATCAGCCAAGCATTCTGTACATCAAACTAAGTAACTTTACGCAAAAATTATTGCTGGCAAACGACTTTCTTTTGTGGGGTGAAATAGTACATTGTGATACAAGGGGCTAAAATGACCCATTATAGACGAGGTAGTTTTACTATTTAAAATTACCCATTATAGACGAGGTAGTTTGGCTAATAGGAACCGAGTTATAATGGGATTTTAGCGCCGTGTGTTACACCGTAATTTTCACTACGATTGCGAGAAAATAAAACAACCATATTTAATATGATAGTTTATTTTATTAAAAATGAAATGTACAATTTGTACTGTTGTTCTAATTAGATGTTTTTTCCCGGCAACATAATCTCAGTTCTCTGTGAAGACGAATATAATATTGTGTCGTCTGTGGGGTAAACGTAGGAGATAAAAAGGAATCCTACTTATAATTCAAATAAATAATACAGAAAATATTTTAAAATTTCGCGCCAATGCCTTTTTTATTTCTTGTGTAGCTGGAATGCAACGCACACATCCTGCCAAAGAGTTCGGCGTTCGGCGCGTTTGGTTCCATTTTTTAAATAAAATGGTGTTTTTTTTATAGAACAGTAATAAGTCAATTCTTTATGAATTATGAGTAAAGACTTTGCGCTTTCGAACACCAACGACGAAATTAAAAAAAGATTACACATGCCTTCGAATTTTTGGTTCTATTCATGTCGGTTTCCTTACGATGTTTTTCTTCCCAGTTTTGAGCCCTGATGAAATAAATTACATAAAGTAATGCGCCTTTTTTTTTTTTTTTTTTTTTTTTTTTTTAGGATGGGAAATCATCAAATGACTTCTCCCACTCTGGGCGGAGCGGGAGGGAGTGTCAGACTCTTACTGACTAAAACCCATCCATGTTCCTTCCTCGCCCTTTACGTTCCGGGGCCGCGGTATCTCTTTCGAACAGTCCCGCAACCCCGGCAGGCTTCGGCCCTTGCGGGCCCCTCTCTTCTGCTGACATCTCTTTGAGGCGCGCGTGGAACACGAACGCGCCGTCGACACGGCCTGTCGTCACTAGACGGACGGACGGCTAGCTAGCCCATAGCTAACCGTCCACAGGCCCGCAAAAGTAATGCGCCTGGGTTCAAACCCACGACTTCCTGCTCGTAAGGCGGAGCCACCAATAGCGCAAATATTGCAATAGAGCCGCAAATCTTTGTGTGATGAGCAAGGACATTTGTTTCCGAGTCATGGTATTTACAAAAAGTATCTATGTAGTATATCAACTATCTGTTGTCCACGACACAAGCTTCGATGCTAAGTGTGGCACTAGATGGTACTTCTGCCTAACCCAACCATCGGGAAAATATGTTAGTAATGTTATGTTTGGAATGGCTTTGTCAAAGTAAAACAATTAAAGCATAATTTCGTTTACCTACCTACTTACCTTATCAGTCTAAAGGACCCTTTTTTAAAGCAAAGTGTACTTTTAAACCCAACTGCTACAGCTTCGAATGTGTAAATATTTGTGTTTGGAATGGTTCTAACCGTTTTGAGAGTTCGATGGGATCCTTTTGACCCTCGACCTTTGGTTCGTAGTCAACAACTGAGGATATAATCCTGTCGTGTAGTTTACTTATGAACTTTTAGTACCAAAAAGGTTGAATAAAATAGTCTAGAACATTGTTTTAGGGTACATAATTATGTATTTGAATATTTTTACACTGTTTCTAAGTTATGGTTTACTACAGCTTATGCAAGCAGCTTCGCCCGCGTGAAGTTCGATAAAAGTCCCACAGTTTTATATTACTGGGATAAAAAGTATCCCATGTGTTAATCCAGGATATAAACTACCTGTGTGCCAAATTGCACCGAAATTCGTTCAGTAGTTTTTGTGTGTCCGTCCATTCATCCATACTCACAAACTTATGCATTTATAATATTATTATATTAAGAAGGAGGTGTCGCTGTTAAAGTCTAACTTTATATTGTTTGTTTTGTAATAATGGTTACGGTTGGATACAGGATAATTTAATATTAAATTATTACCTTATTCATTACGTACTACAAATTAAAACATTCAGGATACGTATTTGATCCGCTATCCTTATTCGGTGCCCTAAATCGTTTTATTCTGTTCTTTTCTCTAACACACCACGCAACACCTAAATAAACTTGTTCCGTTTGATTTTAAACCCTAAACTCAACTACGAGAGTTAATATTCCAACAGCGAAATATATTTAAAATCATAGCATTATGCTCATTTCCCAAATTGGTCCGAAAAGGACATCTACATTGATCCATGCATTTTGTCACCACTTGGCTTATTATATTGGTCTAAGAGACGAATTAACTACTTAAATGTGCTCCTAATTTGCAAGGTTAATTTCATTAGAGCGTCTGAGTGGTATTTAAAAAAAAACAATAACAATTTAAATGACCAGGACTACTACAGGCAACTACAAGATTTCCCGCGGTTAATTCCTCCTTAGTGCTTGAGAAGGAACTATTTTGTATGCTTCTATACTAAATTGTCTATGCGTTGCCCCTCAGTAATTTTAAGTTTTTATTTAGTTTACAGTGGTAGATTCTTGCATTGTTATCTAATGTAAACCATTTATTGGACTCAAATATTGTATTCCCAAAATTGTTATTTTCTTTTTCATGTAAGTTTCCAGGACAAAATTCTAAACTACGTACTAAAAACTTTTCAAATTGATTCTCGAACTTACCTACAGAACCAACTTAGGAAGTTAATATTTTCTTCTACAAACATTACTAAACTAAAAGCGCAGGGTGGAAAAGAGACGGCGATAAAGTATAGAGAGAGACGGATATAGTTGCTGACTACCCTAAGTTAAAGGAACTGTAGGGCGATCGGATCAATATGGCTGGCTACTGGCTAGGGGTGTATTTGTGTACCAGGAAAAATTGCAGTTCATTCACTTGGTGGGAAAGGACATATTTTACATACGAGTATACATTAGTTCAAGTAGACTGGGGAAAAATATTGATACAGTGTCTACTTGATATTTGCCTTTCAAGGCCATAGGATTTAGTTATAACTTTAAAAGCTGTTTTAATAGATAAATAGAAATAATTGTTTCCCTTAAAGTCATAATTATGTTTTACATCATGAAACTCCCTGTTGGCCTTATGGTTCCTGTCTGCTTATTCTATTCTTCTAATTGTGAAATAAGTGTTTAATCTCTATTTTATTATAATATGGCAGTATTAATCTTTAATAATCATAGAGTTACCTACGTCACTACAGTACCTGCATGACATTTTACTTGAGATTGTATAGACACGATGAAAAAAACTGCCTATGCCATGGATTCAGAACATGATTTTGGACTCCCAGTGAATCTGGTTTTATTTTAATACTTAACTACTTATCTGATGCCCGCTGCTTAGACTGCGTTTACAATAAATGTACTGACCGATTGTCATGCTGTTTTCTCCAAGGTTAGAGTGGTGTCTATCTATTGGTTAAAACAGCATGGAATTCGGTGCAATATTTTTTGAGTTTATCCCGAAGAAAAAGACAGACAGACGCAGCGGAGGACTTTGTATTATAATAAAAGGGTATAAAACACCTATTTACGAAGCCGAAAGGCACATACTCTCCCCGTCCGCGTCATTGTGATATTTTTTTTGTTCTACACCATGCCTAGGAACCTTTTAGTAAAAGTTGTAACTTTGACCTAAAATATCTCCAGATATTGGAGGTCAAAGTTAGAACTTTTTGTCATTTTTTTATTAAATACAAGTTGTTATTGTAATATTTTTATTTTAAACAACTCCACGACCCCGTACTATTCAATCCATTCATCAGCACAATGTTTTCCACAAAATATGATTTTTCACCCAAAAAAAAGTTGTTTCCCAGCAATAATTTTTGCGTAAAGTTACTTAGTTTGATGTATAGAATGCTTGGTGATGGCTTCATGATGAGGTGGTTTACACCAATTCTGCTATTTTAATAAATTCGTCACTCCAACACGATTCCATTCTCATCCCATTGTCATTTTGCTTAAAGTTCGTAATCTGCTAAATTCACAATGGTCGATCATTGGCCGTCAATGGTCTCGTAATAAAATTGTGTTTTAATGGCATTGTCGTATTGACATTATTATAAAACCCTTAGTACAAATGGTTTTCGAAATCTACTACTAAATGCGAACATTTATTCATACCAGATTTCATGTAGGTCTGTACGAGATTATCATTCTATGACACTTCTTTCAATGGAGTGTCAGTGAAAAGTCATAATGGCGCCATTATGCTAATGGAATTAACAAACTTGTCAAAATTTGACAGAACTTGATCATTATGAAATCAATGATCGACTGCTCTGACACTATTATAATAGCAGAATCGAGGCCCTTTATGTAGTGATAGTGATAAATAGGTTTGCGTTTGGCCGTAACTTGCCCGATGTGAAGCACGCTTGCTTAGAAAAAACCAATTCACTCGAAATTTGAAGTATTAGTACAAGTTGGTAGTGTCCTTTTCGACGTGTAGGTATAGTAAGTAAATAGATTTACATCAATGAAAATAAAAGACCAGAAAAGACCATCGAAACAAGTGACATTTAAAATATATTTATAAATTCAGAAACCTTGACTAAAGTGTAGGATTACTGGTATGTCCACTGTCCATGTCCAACATATGCATAATAAATTTTACGAGATCGATATTATTATCGCTCCGTGCAATGATGGCTCGGCTACCAATCTATTATAATTTCCCATGGGTGTCATTCTAGGAGATTAAAGGATTGCATCAGGGGATCGTGGAAACCATCTGGGTTCTGTAGTAACTTGTCGCTATGTTGATTTATGAGGTTTTACAACTAGGTTGAGTTGATGAAAAAAGAGTTTAAAAGTCACCACTGTTCATTGGTCTGGTGTTTAATACCAAGCAAGTTTCGAATTCCAAATATAAAAAAAAAACGAATTTCGACGTTTTTATTCTCGGCCATGATAGATGTCTTTGATGTGGTTTTTTTTGTAAAAGAACTAATAAAATGACTGATTTAAAAAAAACAATTAGAAAACTAGTTAATCCGGTTAACAAGGCCCTGTCACAGACTGTCGGCGTATAAGCTTAGTAATAGGATCCAGTGAAAGGGTGGCACCCTTTGTAAATGTATACAGAACCAAAAAAAAAAAGGAGGTCGAACTTGTTAATGAGGTTCTTTTGCAAGAGGACCTATTGCTAGTTAAAACTATAATCACATATTACATAAGAGGCCTATGGGCAGCATAAACACTCTGACATCAGGGAAGGCCTAGGCCTGCCGGGGCTGCGGGACTGTTCGAAAGAGATACCGGGGCCCCGGAACATAAAGCGCGAGGAAGGAACATGGATGGGTGTTAGTAAGAAAAAAAAAGGTAGGCTTTGGCACTAACCACATAATAAAAAAGACTAAAAGTCCTATACAAAACTACACATACTCAAGTGGAAATCGTTTTCAAAGTGCTTCATATTCTACGTCGTATTCCGGCAGCTCATATCGATTCAATACATTTTCGACTTTACCATCATCGTTATTAAAGCTGATATAGACTACCCATCTATCTAGGCGCGAAGGCCATAACGAATAACTCAAGCCAGCTTTTAAAGGAGCTATTAAATACCATGTTCAGAATTGTACAATCACCCAGTTAAAGCATGTCAGGGTTAAAATCTACATCTTGTATATGAATGGTGTATAGCATGATTTATATGTTCAACTTTAGCCATTGTTTCTAGGTGCCATTATCAAGATAAGAAAAGGGGTTTCTCAAATGGGCCTAACTATCCGGGACTTCATTTGAACTATGATCGCGGTTATAAGGTTGAAAATGGATTAGTTTAGTTTTCGTACGAGATGTTCTATCTTTGGATTTGCATCAGTGATCGGTAAGTAGTATTGTTTAAGGAGGCTTCATTTGTATATTAATCGCGGTTATTAAGGTCTAAAATTGATGATTATTCGCGCCTTTTTTTTAATGGCATCACGATAATGGTGTCGATTCTGTTGAGCACAAACTGAACTTAATTTAGACTATTCCTATCTTTTACTAAAAGGCAGTGCGAGAAAAGGACGGCTATAGCTATGAACTAAGTTAGAGATGTCAAACTAGTTTATGCCTTGCGCTTCACCGTGTTTTTAGTCGACATTTTTTTACGTGCACCCTTCATTTGTATTATTAGTTCCAACTAAATTTGACAGCTCTAAATTACGTACCGTCTCTTTCTCGTTTTATTAGAGAGAAAAAGATAGCAATAGCCTAAATTAAGTTTAGTTCGTGCACAACAGAATCGACACCAATGACTACTTAATATGATTATAAATAAAGTATAGTACAATCAAATGGGTTATTTTATTTTATTTTGGAAATACTTTATATTAGACCAACTGCGAATGTGACCAACCGTGAATTGGACCACATCGCGCCTAAAAGGCATCTCGCAGGGTCAACCAATGAGGCGGAATTCTGCTAAACCGGACTCGTCTGTGGGTGCCTTAAGTGCAAAGCTTCCAGCCAGAGGCAGTTTTGAACCATCCGTTTCGAAGTTTTTTGAATGAAATTCACTAACCTAAATACATGATCCTTTGGAAACATTCTGAAAGCAATTTTACCTGAATACATACGTTTGTGAATGCATAAAAAGGTATACAATGTTTAAGAGGATTATTTCCATAGCCTTATTAAGTATACTATGAAGTTTCCTTAACTAATTTAATTTGAGAAAATGTTTTCTTTAAATAACATAATATAAAATTACTCCTGTTAACCTTGAAGGGTTAGGCAGAGATTAACCCGCATTTCAGTTCGTTATGTTTAAGTCCCATGAAAAAGGGGGGCTAGCCTATTTCCATCAAACGGGCACAAATCTAGACTCCGTGATTGCAACTGAGAAATTCTTGATGAAACAACCTAGTAACACTCTGCCCAAACTGGAAATCGAACCCAGGACTTCATGCTCAACAGTCACGGTTGCAACCAGTATAACAACTTTACTTTAATATTGGTTAAACTATAGCATATCGACGATATAGCATATCGACGATGCGATGGCAGAAACTGGGTTAATTTAATTTACCAATCCAAAATTCCTAGACAGACAGTAGTCACTGGAGAAGGAAACTAGTTTTTGAAACATTTATTGATCCTAATTCTATCAAAATCTCTCTTACATTTTGACTAGACTCAAACATTTCAGCCTGAATGTAAGTCTTTAAATACACGAAGGTTTTCAGTTCGTTTACACGCTGAAGAATGGAGTAGTTTTTATTATGTAAGCCATAGAAATAGTATTCTTATAAGAAAACAATTCACATAGGCTGACACAATTTATGGGCGGTAATAAAGCAATCTTACACATATTACATTAATCAGCTATAGTTATAGTTGAATTTCATATGATGACTTCTCAACTTGTCTTAGTTACCTTTCATACGTATTTAAAGTGTATGAATGGTAACCCATCCACGGACAAACCGACTTTAAGGGGAATGCTCCAAGGTAGCCCGAAAAATAATTTAGTGAAAAATTTGTGAAAATTTTTGCAATTTTTCACGAATTTTTCACGGTCAAAGTCCTTCTTCGACTCTTAGAAACTTGGAGGGTTGTATTCATTATTTGGTGACTATAATTCTGTAACTTAATACGTCTTACAGTCGCGACCGATATGTTTGTCAACATAAAACTTAGCACTGCCCTGCAAATTGCAAAAAAACCTAAGAAAATTTGAATTTCGCGGGCCACCCTGACGCATTCACCTTAACCTTGCAGATCGGACAGTGTGGCTGTTAGATACAGATATATACTTTTTTGTAGTGAATATGCTTAACAGTGAACTTTCCTGACTTTGCCTACAAAACCGGCTAGAAGCTAACTTCTGGTAAGGTTTGAACCAACAAATTTATCTTTGTTTATCACAAATATTTCCACATATACACTACGTCTCTTAAAATTAATTATTATGGTCGTAATATGTATAGTCACTTTACGAGCAACGGCACACAACAGACATTGATGTGTTTGTCACAGATTTTATAACATACAGGCTACTTACCTATTGTTAGTTATTTTCCTCAAACGTCTCTTTACGGTAATCATTTATGTAATAAATGAATAATGATTTGTGTGTAAAGTTACGTAACTGCAAATAGGGACATACTGGGCTGATTATTTCACTCACGCGGAAAATTTTAAGTCAATTGACAAACCCTTTTCTTTTATAACAAAAAAACATATTAACGGCCAAAGATATCCACCACCCACCTTGGTTGCGCTGTCCACGACCATGTTCATTCAGGAAAATCAAGACCTTTCTCAAGGTCATAAATGGCATACTTCTTTCTGTAAGAATCCCTCAGCCACTGCGCCACCACGTCGAGCTAGTGGTATAAAGTGCTACCGGTGAGCATTAGGGGATGAGGTCTTGGGCTCGATTCCTAAGTCGGTCAAAGTGTTCCATTAGTAATTTCTCAGTGGCAGTTAGCTGTCTGAATTCGTGCCTGATTACAACCGCCTTAAACATAACTGGTGAAATGTGGCTGTATTATGGATTAAAACACCCTTATCTAACATCGTTGTGATGCATGTCCTTGTCGCAATTAATTTTGGTTCAGCGCAGCAGGCCTTCTTCTTCCATATATCTTTATAACTCGCCATCAGCTGTCACCTCCTTTCTAGCCATATCATCAATGACATAGTCCATCCATCGTTTCTTTATTGTTCCTCCACTCTAATACTCGTAGCTATCTCTCATCTCAGCTCGATACTCATCTCTAACATTCATACTCAAAATTTCCTTAATTGCTTTTTCATTCATCAGCAGCTTTAACCATGTGCAGTAAAATAAAGCCTGATATTGGGTCGCATGAGCAGATCATCTAAAACTGTAATCAGTTTTTAGTTTTGTTTACACTCACTCGAGCTGGATGATCGACTTACCACCACGCGCTGATTGTCAACACAAGCTCTGACAATGGAATCGTCAAATAACAATACCACACCAACGCAAATAATACTTCGTCGTCTTCTTCAAAATCAGTATATCCTTCTTATCTGGGACCTCCTTTTTGCAAAAGAGAGCAGGCGGTTATCCACCACGAGAATCCAGTGCAGGCTGGTGGATTTCACATGTCTTCGAATTATGGCTCCAGCTCCACTTCTTTGCTGTTTGGCGAGTCGCTGAATTTGAACTCATAATCAACTACCTAGCACAGGGTCTTCAAGACTTCTTCTTCTTTGTCGTTCCCTTACTGCTGAAGATTGCGACCTCATAAGATACGTCTCCAAGCCATCCAATCTTCTGCAGTGTGAAACGTTCGGTACAGGCGGACTTCAACAGCTTTTTTGATCGTCTGATACAGTTACTTCTGCTCTGCCAAAACTTAAGATCATCTTGATCATCTTCTTACCTTTGTTCCATTCTATTTGGGATCGGCGCAATACGTTTGTTCTTTTCTTCTGCCGAAACTTAACATATTAAAAAATATTCTCTTAAACCAAAATTATCATCTTTGTTACATCATCGGAAGAGGTTATTTGTTAATCTGAGTCTATTTACATACGAATGAGGTCAAACACCTGTTATCACTGAGCGTATAGTCGTTAACTGATAACGGTGATTCACATATTCAGTAGTTTATCACATTAGCACATTTTTTTGTTATCTTCTCTTTGCTTTACCAACTAGTAATTCACGAGTAATCTGCTGCTGGACTCAGATAAGAAAATCTTTTATTATTCACTACTATATCGGTTTTTTGTAAGTTTGTAATTACCATCTTAAAATGTTGTAATGAACATTCCTTTAAGAAGGTGTATGGGTTTTGCTTCATGACATTTTCGTGCCTGATAAAAATTCATCCGCATAGGTACCTCAGATACTATTCAATGGACCCAGATCCCAAGACCGCCAGACTTACGTCATTTTATAAAAGCTAAAACTTTTGTTCTAGAGAACCATATTAATAGGAAAGAACAATTGGATTTTATGGTCTTGGGGGCTTTGGCAGTTACGTAAGTAAGATGGCAAGTGACAAAGTTGTGCTAAATAGCAGGTAAATTACGGCATACTGTAAAGCGTGATTTATAAGTTTGACGTGTTTGTGTGTGTGTGTGGGTGTGTGTGTGCGTTTGTGTCTGTCTGTGGCATCGTAGCTCCCGAACGGATGAACCAATTTTGATTGAGGTTTTGTTTTGTTCGAAAGATGAATTAGTCGAGAGTGTTCTTAGCTGCTCTATGTTTAATAAAAATCAGTTCAAGATGGCCGCCGCCACAAAATGGCGGATTACATATTTATTCGACAACTCCCTGAATATGGGTATCAAATGAAACGGCTTGACTATTAAAATACTATACCCTATAATAAATTTCAAATCCAAGATGGCCGCCACCACAAAATGTGAGTGATTTACTTTTTTTTTCACAACTCCCTCAATATGGGTATCAAATGAAAGGGCTTGTGAAATTATGACCCTACGTGTGTCGGGGTTTTTTAAAATGTTTAATTTAATGTAACTTGTTGATATAAGGGCTAGGCGTGATTCACCTCTTCTACTGCTACACTTTGTGTGGTGGAAAACACCCGCCAGACACCTTAGAAGTACATGTACGAGTAACATAAACAAATTATGTTTTTTTTTGTTTGTAGTTTTGTTAAATGGCAACTATTTGAAGCGGGGTTGCCCAAGCCGACAATAATATTACACTATACGTCAGTCAATTCAGGCTAAAAGCACCAATCCGTATTTTGTACCAGTAGTGGTGTGACGGCTTTAAAAGCTTTTGTGGTAGCTCTGAAAAGTGCTGCTATATTCGTAATGTCCATTAGTTTTAACAAATTGAGATTTAATCCTCTTTCATAAAATCCTGGATGAAATATGTACAGAATATTTCTTTTTATAATAGTGCAAGCGCTGTTTTACTCTACAGTGCGTTTAAAAGGAAATGATTTAGAGAAGAACAAAATAAAGCATCTATCTATGTGCTCTGGATTCACTAAATAATCTTTGAGTTATGCTTTCGCAGGTACGCTGGAAGAGATTTATTTAGAAATAAGCATCACTTTTGAACCTATTTTTCGGTTTCTTTTGTGTATTTAGTGTGCGTATACCTAAATAAATTGTCTGTAGCGTAACTATTACGACTCATAATATTCATGTATCTGACTCACGTGCCTACCACGTTACCTACAAAAACAAGATTTTCTATTCACTTTTCTAATAATTGTGACCTCGTGCGTGTAGTATAGCAACCCCTACGATTCGCACCCTTGTGTTAATAACATTCCCTTAGTACGGCACACGTTTTTTGAAGCTGTGGTATGGGAGCGCCCTTCGTGTTCCTTGGTCGTAAAGTCGTTGATCCCAATGCGGGTGTAGAAATATCATTTTGGAACTCGTGGAAATGCCCGAAGAAAATGAGAATACACAGTGTAAGAACAGTCCTTTACAGTGTGTAGTTTAATGAAGGTTTTTCTTTAAAAATAATGCCAATTAACACTGTAGGTATTGTTCTTTATTAACTGTGGTAGATGGTAGGTATTTTATACTATGTGGAAGGGACATGATTCATAAGAAAGAGTGCGCAAGAGCCGATGCCTACCGGGGCTGCGAGACTGTTCGAAAGATATACCATGACCCCGGAACACAAAGGGTTAAGAAGGAACATGGATGGGTTTTAGTCAGTCAGTAAAAGTCTGTCACTCCCTTCCGCTCCGCCCAGAGCAGTGCCTTTGATGATTTCCCATCCTGTTCTGAAACCGTCCGTTTTTCGTCGGTTATTAAACAAGTTACATTCAATTAGAAATTTAAAAAACCCCCGACACATCGGGTCATAATTCATACTAGTATATTAGTTAAATCTACTACTTAAGCCCTTTTATTTGATATCCATATTGAGGGAGTTGTGAAAAAAAATGTAATTTACCATTTTGTGGTGGCGGCCATCTTGGATTTGAAATTTAATCTAACGTATAGTATTCTACTAGTCAAGCCCTTTCATTTGATACTTCCAAAGTGGTAAAATGTATGTGTCCCCACCCTGTAACTTCTAAAATAAGAGAATGATAAAACAAAAAAAAAACGTAAATGATGTATGTACATTACCATGTAAACTTCCACCGAAAATTGGTATGACCGAGATCTAGTAACTAGTTTTTTTTGTAAAGCGTCATTTTTATATTATGTTACTTGCTGCTACGGAACCTTTCAAGCCCTGCGGGTCCGTCGCACGCAGGGTTCCGTACCATCATTATCAAAAAATCACGTTCGTTGCAGGAGGAGCCCCACTTAAATATTTTATTATGTTTTTAGTATTTGCTGTTATAGCGGCAACAGAAATACATCATCTGTGAAAATTTCAACTGTCTTGCTATCACAGTTCATCAGCCTGGTGACAGAAAGACAGACAGACGTACAGTGGAGTCTGAGTAATAGGGTTCCGTTTTACCCGAAACCCTCAAAACGGGTTCTTATCAGTCACTCAGTTATTTTATCTAGTAACACGAGTACAGAGAAAATATGTAATTGATGTTCAGTTCCATAAAAACTTCATATTTCTTTAACTAGCATTTTTATTATGCTATAAAACTTTCATTCAAAAGTCAAATCACGTTGCAGGGTAGGCAGAGTAAGTCCAGTCAATCGCACGGCTCAACTGGTCTAATGTAGTACAAAATAAAAGTCCAGCTTATACTGGTTATATTTGAACTGACAAAGCCTACTAAACCCATATAATTGAGTTATCACATTGGATAGAACACAATGTATCCGTTCGAATAAATCGTGGCCATAACATTTTTAATACCCGGCCTTTTAGATTTATTGTTCGACGTATTGAAATAAAAAAGGCTATTATAATTCTGCGTCACGTCAAGAGAAGCTTTTGGGTAATATCTCGAATATAATATCCGAAAGATCAGTCAGAGGTCAACATCAACTGCCTAACCTTTTCCCAAATATGTTGGTGTCCGCTTCCAGTCTTACCGGATGCAGCTGTGTACCAGTATTTTATATGGAGTGATGTCTATCTGACTTCCACAACCCAGTCACTGCTGGGTAATACGATACTTAGAAAGACTAGTTCTCAGACTTTATGGGCACAAGCGGCTTTTATATTATTTAGCAAAGGTCTGGCAGAGCTAGGTGTACCTCTATAATAAGCACCTATTTTCGGCTGTTTTCAGCTGCAACCAGTGAGACTGGAAGCCGACCTCAACATGGTTAGGACAAGGCTACGCAGATGACGATTTCATCAGTTATGGATAAGTTAGGAGTTATAATTATCTGTAGAGTCCTAGCATATTGTGATGGCTGTTACTGAGAACGATGAATTTCTGATGAAAAAACTCAATAACACTTTATCCAGAATGGGAATCGAAATCAGGACGCAAAAGGAATATGTTAGATACTTTATAACCTTTATTTTTTTCGTTTCAGGTACGGTAACATTAATTCTGCTGTCAAGGTAGAGTTACTGAAAAAATCTGAAGATCGCGCTTCATTTGTGTATGTACTTAAGTAGAAATAACTGGCGAATATTTGGACTATTTCTCATCACAATAACAGCCTCAAAAACCCTACTGCTGGGTATACCAGTGGGTTTTTCCGGGCTGTTACCGGTGCATTTCCTGCATGTTCTGGGTGACTGTTATTCAGGTGTTTTCCACGATATCGTCAACACAAGGAGCCTGAGAGAGGGCCCTGGTTTCCTTGCCTAACCTTGGCCACAACTAGTTTAAAAATGTAGTTTAAAATATATTTAAAAAACCTATAACTTACATAATTATGTAGTAAAAGATTCAAATTGTTTTTTTTCTGAAAACAGGTCTAAAATATGTTACCCAAAATCAAACCTACAAAATCTTCGATTTTTCGTTTATGTTTTCCTATAAGGTCAACCTTTTCGTGAGAAAAATGGTGGCATAACGATTTCTGAAGATAAGCTTGTACAGATTTGGTAAAATAGAACCAATTTATATAACATTTTTGCTTTAAAGACTCTTCTTTTCGTTATCAAATAATGTTGCATACCAATAATTAGGTACAGCAATACACTTACTTTTAACATCCCGGGACGGCGCTGTTTGAAAACATATTTTGTAAGATTGTATCGAAAAACGAGATCTTGGACACACGCCAAATGAACCGTGCATAAATTAGTTTTGATGACAACTTACAAATCCATCGCGAATCATTGGCAAAAACAAAAGAAACTCAGAGTTCGAAATTATTTAAGCTCCAAGGTAGCCCACGACCCTGCCGGGGTTGCGGGACTGTTCGAAAGAGATACCGCGGCCCCGGAACGTAAAGGGCGAGGAAGGAACATGGATGGGTTTTAGTCAGTAAGAGTCTGACACTCCCTCCCGCTCCGCCCAGAGTGGGAGAAGTCATTTGATGATTTCCCATCCTAAAAAAAAAAAAAAAAAAAAAAAGGTAGCCCACGACCATAGGGCTCTTTAGTAAATAGGCTGGCATTCAATCGAGTTACATGAACTTAGAGGGTTGTACCTATTGATGATTTTGATGATTATAATTCTGTAACTACATACGTCTTACAGCTACAAATCTTCAACCTAGCACCCTGCACCCTGGAGGATCCACATTAAAAAAAAAAACGAAAAAGCGTTTATTCGTTGAGAACTCATATTACAAAAAAATGTTACTTCTGCCAAACTGTAAGGCAGTTTGTTGGCAGATGTAGCTCCCATATAAATAATTCTACTTTTAAGGGTCACGACTCACGAACTCAAGACACATTGATCAACGGCGTTCGACGGTTTCGCCATACAAAAAGAGTACAAAGTGTAAAATTCCAAACGTCAAATGCGTAATTGTGTACCCTCAATAACAAAAACTATCTGCATTACGCAGCCAATCCGGATCTCGCAAATCTCGATATTCCAAACACGAATGAGAAAGCGAACATTTAAATCCAAGTCACGACTGTTTTGTCGTAAATAGCCATTAATATAAACGTAATTTTTGTTTTATCCTCTTTTGGGAATATCCTGTCTTACAAGCCAATTTCGTAAATATTGTGTGACGTCGGTTTTATATACAATTCTCCTTTTACGATGCTTAATATTTTGTCAAGCGATGGAAATTATTGCTATGCCAGGTTAAATTTGTACATGTGGCTCTATTAGGCGTTTGGTCAAGTCACTTTGCTTTTTTGATTGTCTGAAAGACCACACGGTACTTGGTCCGTTATAAGATTTGAGGATTTTAAGAGGGACTTATTTGCTTTGGTTTTACTCTCAATGATACTCTAGCTGGCAGTTCTTTGGCTCCATTCATATGCTTAAAAATTGCTTTTTATGACAGAACCCCGAAATCCCGTACCTATTTGAAATGATAACTTTTAATGCTAAATGAAGTCTGGCTGTCACCTTTTCATTTCTAGACATGTAAATGAATTGCGATATTTGAACATACGTATGTTTTTTGTTATCCTGGTGCCCGTCAGCCTGTGGAATGGTTTCCAACTTTCACACGAGTTGGAAACCATTCCATGGGCACACTCCCGAGTTTTGATACGTTTTTCTTTGTCAATATTCATTGATTTACAAAATCAAAAAAAAACGTGTCCATTATTTTTCAATACTCTCACTGACGGACTAAATAGATTTGATTTTTTTTGTATACTCTCCTCATGCCTATTGTTTTACAAAATCCGAATCCTTTTAAGGATATTATATACCTAGTCATATTTTTATAATCATTTTACGCCGACGAAGGTCGCGTTCAACCGCAAATATACTAACAAAATTCTGAACTAAACGCCCTCTTATACAAAGATGACCTAATACGGATGTTATTAACATTTTGTTGACATAGTTACTAACCGCAATGTCTTGACAGATGTTGTCATAGCAGCTGTGATGTTAATGAATGCCATTAGAGGGTGTTTCATCTGCGATCAAACACGCCAATTGACCTAATTCCCTAACATAAGTATTATGTTAGAGATTTGAACGTCGAAAAGTGGAGCTTTTTGCTGAACTTACGAATCATGGAATAGTCGAATAGACTTTTTGATAGAACTGGGTGATTTTATTTTAAGTGGGTTTTACCGTCGTCGTAGCGTTTTGCGATAAACATTATAAAACTTTAACCGTCCTAATGTTGAAAAATATTTTTTCCCACAAAACGTGTACCTATTGATGGACGAAAATTTCCAAGTCCCCCATTTATGACCACTTTAAGGAATGCATTTCCACAACTACAATGTTCCAAACGCCGAGGTACGTTTAGCGATAGTTAAATAAATACAATCAATTCATAAATTAATAGTCAGTCGTAAAGTCGTAAGTAATCAGTTAATGAACAATAAACTTTGGAAAATAATAACAAGAAACTAATGTTAGTTTCGGATACGGATAAAAAGAAATAAATTATTAGTTTGAGTAACCAATAAAATTTATATAAGTACATAGTTACCAATTCAAAACAAACTCTATTCAAGATAAAGAGCAAGAGCGTCTATCGCTGCAGCCTTAAAATGTCACCTGAAGTTATGAAAAAATGCTGAATCCGTCAGACCGTAAACGAGTCGCCTTCAGAGTATGAAGCCTTTTTAATGAGATTTCCATCTGCAGTGAATGAAAAATATACCATTATGCGATGAAAATGTTAAATGCTGTAAGGAACATGACCGTTTTGTTGGATTCGAGACGTTAAAGTTACTGCCTGAAAGATGCAAATCGAATAGCATGATCCATGCTTCATATTTCTAGTAGCGAATTGTGTATGTGTATAAACAGCATACCTAATATAAGTATTGCAAATGGAGGAAGTGCAGTTCCGTTTAAAGACGGACAATGTTTTATTGTGAAATTATGGTAATAATAAAAGCTTTTTTTTTGTAACTGAAGTGCCTATCTTCTAGATGTATGATGTAGCAATAATATTACATTATGGTGATTGGAAGCTTCTTGCAGGATAATATTTAAAAAGTGGATCTTGACAAACGTTTTCATCATCTTTTTTTGTTGTACATAAATGATTTTCAATTCGATTTTGATTTTGGTTTCTTTCCGATTCAATGTAAAAAGAGTGTGGCAGAGATGTTCTATAGCCTATTAATTTTTAACCGACATCAAAAAGGAGAAGGTTTGCAAATCGACACCTACATTTTAGGTTTCACGTTAAAATTCTTAAAATGGTTACAGACGCAGAGAATATTGTAAATTGTCACTTTGTGACCATTTTACGAAGAGGAATGATTCATGCGTTTACAAAATATCGAATATTCATTTTCGTCAGTTAAGTTATCGAAAAATATTAAATACGAATTATTTTTTAGGAAGTCAAGGAAACGCATATACGAATATGAGTGAGGGCTTGTGACATCACTTTCCGGTAAAAACTGTACTAAAATGTGACGTGACACGAGTTTTCGACAAACTATATATTCTGTTGTTTACGTGAAAACTACGTGTCCAATATTTTTTGGAAATCTATCTGACTAATTAGATTTTTTGTCATCTACATAAAATGAATTACATTACAATAGGGTTATTGTAATGCAAATTATTATCCTATTATGATTCTGCTGAAGCAACCATTTTAGGCCCCCAGTTCGTTAAGAGTGAATGTTTTGTATGTTCAAGTGTTTTCGATATACCTAATAAAATACACCACAACCAGTAAATTTAAATACAACAAAACAAAATACAATTAACTTCACCAAAGTGCAAAAATTTCAGGCAAAATTACCATCACACAGGTAGCCCTTTGGTCCCTTAAAAAGACGAAAAAGAAAAACCACTTTACATGCAAATATAGAGAGCCTTTATTTGACCGTATTTGACAACGGCCATTATCGCTCATACGGCTGTTTAAGCGGCCGTAACCGAACCGATCCGTGGAGTGTCACTTTGTTATTAAGTGGGGACCGGCATGGAATAAAAAAACTGCACAGAAGCGATGGTTTTATTGTGCGGTCCGTGCGCAGATGGTGCCAAAATTTTATCCTTTGGCGCTTGCCACAAACTCGCCATTTCTTTCCTACAAAGCTAAACCTGGTTGTTAATTTTGTATCTTTTTTCGATGTGGAAGGCTGTCATTTACCTATAGATCTTTGACAGTAGTTACGGCTAGTCAGAAGCCTGACAATCCAATAATCAGGAAGTCACATAGACAGACACTCCATATGATGTAAAAAGTACGTACCTACTCGTACTGGTGTTCATCTGCATTCAGTTATACTGAAAGCCGATACCAAATAACTGTAAAAATTTTGTATAGATAATAATTATGGTGAGTTGATAAGGAAAGCGTATGTTGCGAAAAAATCAAGGACACAATCCCAATTCTAGAACTGCCAAAAGTTTGCAAGTCCGGACAAAAAAAAATTGTTGATAGGTATAATAGGAAAGACGGGGAAGGTTCGCTTCTAAACAATTTTAGTCTATGGCGTAGTGTTTGCTGTAAAAACATGAATATCGATCAGATAATCGATGCGTGCCATCACTATGCAGTAATCAATGTATCAATCGTGAAACACGATTCATTTGTTGACAGTGGAAAAGTTTTGAATCAAATGGGCTTCGGTATAATTGTTCGATTAGCGAAGGCTCGATCGTCTTTGTCTGGGGCAATCACGTTTCCTAGACGGGGCTAGAAAATTCTTAAAGCAATTATTTACTTATTCTTTCTTATGCAACCTTCCTTTTAAGTTGAACTTCAGACCATGTTCCAGTAGTTTCATACTCACGGTTCGCCAATAATTTGAACATTAACTATGAAGCACCCATTCATTTAGTAAGTACTTTATTAACGTGTATTTTAGCGTCAGTATTTATGTAAATGTCATATACATAACTAACACAACGCTAGTTAACCCCTCACCTTTTAATCTGCGGCCATTTTAGCGTATTATGCACTTGTCACATTTATAAGGAATAATTTTAATCGAACAGGTCTATGTAATGCGTCATGCTGTCTACACGTACCTTATTGGTATTTATTAAAATTTGAAGTAGTGGTAGGCTTTATATACCATAGCACAGAATACATAATAGAACAAGTACCCATCGGCAACCTTTCAATGAGGTGTTGTTTTCAGGACCAGCTTTCAAAAAAAAAAAAATATAGATAGTGCTGTGCAAGAAGGACTGTTTTTTTTTTTAGCTATACGGAGCCTAATTCATTACTTTTTTTTTTATAAAATACTGGCTAGTAAATGTCTGTGAGTCCTTTATTTGTTCTTTTCTTGCTTGCTTGATAGTAATCTGAGTAAAGTTTTATAAAATATATTATATTAATTTAATATATTAATGACTTACTTATCGGTTTGACATCAAAAACATGAAAACAGAGTCTGCCAGCTTAGATCCATTGTAATCGGATGCGACTGAATACCGAATTTATTATATTATAGACATATATTTATTCTGTTATTCTTCTTCAATAGTACCTACCGACGCCGACGGTACATACATACCACTGGTGGCGCGTAGTTACTAAATAATGGTTCTGTATATATAATATGTATAAAAATATTTTCTTAGAAAATTGTTCCGCTTTACGTTTAGTAACGAATTCTTTTCTAAGATAATATTTTTACCCAAAACTGTCAGTAAATTTGGACTATAACGTGGCCAATGAACGCTTATGTCATAGCACACAAAGTGCAGTAACCGTGACATACCTAAAAAGTAAATAGCGGTATTTAACGAAATAAAATGCAAAGCGAACTGACAACTATGAATCAAATCATGATGCTTTCGAATGATTAGTTATTATGTTGGTTGGGGAAACAGTTTCATTTACATTTTTGAGGGAAAATTAAGTTTGACACACATTGTCTTCATTTATTTTCCATTTAAGTTTGTACTTAATTGTTTTAGGAAAACGTAATCCTACCATTATTATAGACACGGAAGTCAGGAATGACACAGAATTTATAACTTGTATTAACTTATAGGATACTTTTTGACCCAGTAGTATGATCCCATGAAACAATTAAAGAACTCCACGTGAGCGAAGCAGCGTGGTAAGCTAGTACAGCGGTAAAAAGGGAAGATACGGCGTGAAAACATAACAGACAGCCGTAATTTCATTCTGTAAATGAATGTAGGACTAGAAAAGTTGTTATACAGCGTGTAAACCACCTCATCACAAAGCCGTTAACCACGCATTCTGTACATCAAACTAATTAACTTTACGCAAAAATTATTGCTGGGAAACAACTTTATTTTTTGAGGTTATAAATCATGTTCTGAGAACTCAATGTAACGCACTTAAAACATTGTGCTGATGGATGGATTGAATAGTACGGGGGTCGTGGAGGTGTTAAAAGTCAAAATCTTCCAAAAAAAACTTGTATTTAAAAAAAAAAAAACTTGTCAAAAAGTTGTAACTTTGACCCCCCATATCTCCGTAACTAGAAGGTTCCCAGGTATGGTGTAGAACAAAAATATGATCGCAATGATGGGGAGAACAAGTGCCTTTCGGCTTCGTGAAGAGGTGTTTTACACCCTTTATACAACCTGCACCGTTGTGCACTAACACAGAACCAAGATTTTTCTTGCGGAATAAGTAGATAGGCTTACCTCCTCTATTTCTGCGTCCCCATGCCACTTAATACTTCACAGTTCACAGGACATTCACTTAATGTATTACGTAAGTTACTATACCTACCACTTTTTACACATAACTATGTATTCTATGTTGTTTTGAAACTGTTACATATCTATGTGATCTTAAAATGTCACTTACGGGACATCTTACGTGATTGTTATTTCTATTGAGCTCCCGATATTTCGACGCTGTTGCAAGCGCCATAACGACTCGAAAAAACCTGGTGATGCTGTGAGTGTCAAGTTCCAGTAAAGCGCGTCGCAAAAGACAAAGAAAGACGTTAGACAGATTTGTCTGCTCCTAACAAGTTTTTCCATTCACCCGCATTCTCCAGTCAACCCGCGATCATGGCGCTTGTAACAGCGTCGAAATATTGGGAGCTCAATACAAATAACAATCACGGAAGATTTCCCATACCTAAGTGACATTTTAATTTTAGCTGTGAAACTTGATGGCTTAAAACAGTGTTTATCTATGTGATGTTTGATATCATTGTGATAAAAATAAGTCGTAATTTGGGAAAAGGCTACGCAGATGATGATGCTGTGAAAAAAAATAAAAACCAACTCATAGTCAAGTCAATAGGCGTCGACCAAGTCTTTATAAACCACACATTCTACACTATACATTGGTACCTATTAACTTGCCTCAACCGAAGCACCTGTAAACATATACGTAGATACTGTTACGTAGGATATATTTTAGAGTATGCTCGTCGTGTACCTAATCCATAAAGCGTCAGTACAAAAAAATACGACAAGTTAAACCTTCACTTTCGTAGGCTCAACATTCCTTTCTAGTAAAATGTGGTTACAAAAATATCTTATGTGAGACGCAATGCTCTTCCAATTTCTTTACCAGTCACGTAACACGCACTTTCCACGCAACGTTACTATAAAAACAAAGTTAACTTTAAATCGCTTAGGCACTTACGTTTTTAGGGTTCAATAAAAATAAAATCGTGAGGCAACCAATAAATGTACTTTCTAAAAATAAAACAAATGAAACAGTTAATTGTTAGAAGAATATAATAAACTTTGGTAAAAGCTATGCATATTGTATGATTTTTCCGGTAATTATTTTAAAACAAAATCATTCATTTCAGCCGAAAGACGTCCACGGCTGGACGTAGGCTTCCCCCAAGTTCCGCCTCATTTACCGGTCCCGTGCTACTCGCGTACAGTGGATACCTGCAATGAAAAACAAATCAATACACGATAGGTATAATGCTCTGTAAATTGTTTTTTATAAACATC
Organism: Xestia ashworthii; assembly: GCA_950022955.1. Lineage (NCBI taxonomy): Eukaryota > Metazoa > Arthropoda > Insecta > Lepidoptera > Noctuidae > Xestia > Xestia ashworthii. The sequence goes on along the minus strand of OX465558.1, from coordinate 20,600,589 downwards.
ACATTCACAAGTTAAAACGCAAATATTCTTGATTCTTGCTTGATAAGCCATGTTTCTGATGATAAGAAACGCTAAAACAATCTCAGAGATGATGCTCCTTAATTTGCATAACACAGACAAATCCTTCAAGAAAACTTAACACAAAAATGCAACTGTTCTACCACCGCATAAGGAAACTACTCCACATACAAAACGAACGGAACTCTAAAAACAATCAACGATCGTGTCTTCAAAATTGGGTGGCAATTAAAAACCATTGCACGTGGACCTGGCTTACTACACAGTGGACTGTACCTACTAACCCAATCTATTGGCTATAATATATAATCTGTGTCGGTTCCAGGAAAACTTCGTGAGAAAATGTCGAGCGATGTCACGTCATCGCACTGTCATTTTGTTTTTTTTTGTAGTGTTTGAGGGCGGAGCACATGGTCATGTGAGCTAGAGGAAAACATTGTAGGAAGTCAAAGAATCTTAGATTTGAAGACTTGCACCATAACTCAATTCATTCTCTGAGACTTCGTCGAGCTTCATTGTCTCGGCGTTTTTCTGCTGGTTGCCACTGTTGATTCTGGCTTTCAGGAGTTACAGTGGTTTGGGAATAGTGTGGCGGGCTTGTCCCTTCTATCAACCCACATTAGGCCTGTTGGTGGATTACGGTTTATGGTTTCCCAGAAGTTAAAACTTTATAGGCTGATAATGCTTATACTATTGACACTAATAGCTCTCCAACGTTTAGAGATGTGCGGATCGCGTTCAATTTCTGTGGATAAAATTCCCTCTAAAGATATTTATTTGCAGTACTAGTTATTTGTTGAAGTTAACAATAAATCTCAAGATTGCAGTGAGAAACGACTAATAAATTAACTCATTACATACATTTGTCACACCATAATAAATCAAAGACGTACAGTTACACTCGCTACTTTAAGAGTATTATAAGCATAATTACGACATTCGTATTTAGGATACTGAGACCCGACTGCCATATCTTATTATTAAGACTACGCGAGGAGAATTAATTAATAAACACACGCGCACAGTAGACTTACAGTTTATGTTGACAGTGACAGCTGTCTAATAAGTCATAGACAAAGTTGCTTTGGCATAGTTGAAAATCGAATAGCATCGAAAAGTTAAATTTTTACCTGTTGTAGAAATGCTAAACGCTTTGCAAGTAATTGTCATTTGGCTTGTCCTTCTTATCTGGCTAGAAAGAAAACTGCAATAAGGGATAGAAGAAACCACAAAGCTCAGATTTGCCGGGTTGGTGTCGTCTAGAGAAGGCAGTTATTATAAAATTCGGAAATGGAAAGTATAGTTTTGTCGAATTCTTGATGGCAAGGCGTTCTAATGCGTATTAAAAACTTTTGGAAGGCTAAACATTTTCTTTTTCTTTTAATATTATAGACGAAACTACTTCGTTTCTATTATGCGCACTGTCATGTTAAATTTCGATATTATTTGAATAATTTTCGCGTTTGTATGGCTAATATACAATTAGTGAGTCAAGGCTGTAGTTGTTTTTTCCTCATATCCTATTGTAATTTTAGTATCGTAATTGTATGCCAGCTCAATGTATACCAAATAGATTAGATCACTGAGACGTTCAGTAGCATCATTAAAGACCCGTTAGATATTTGTGAATTAGAAATTAGTTGTTTGGAATTTAAAGTCCTGACTTTGACCTGCTATTGAGAAGTACCAATAACACTGCCAGACCTGGGAATTGGGAATTGAATCTGGGTAGGATCGGTATCCTACATTACCGATACCTCTAAAATCACGCGCAATCTCGGTATTAGACCTACGAGGCAGAAACTAGAACAATCAACCATACCCATACCCATAGAACCATAGTACATTTTGATACACGTGGATATAGTTTGTTATTGTATTCGAGGCGGAATTAACACACGAGCCGCAGGCGAGAGTGTTCTTGAGCCGAGAACTGCTTTTTTTTGCAACGTTTTTTGTGCTCTTTTCTTTCGCCCGGTTGTTAGAACTTTTTTGAATTTAGAACACAAATAAATGTTAATTTTTTAATAAAAGTAAATATTAGTTTTAAATAATCATGTTTATCTATGATATTCTATTTATTAACACAATTTGAATATTAAAAAAATGTTTATGCCATAAAGACGCATATTGCTTTGCCGAAATTATAAAAAAAAAACATTTACCTTTGACTATAGGCATTGAACCAATTTGGACTAAGTATAGGTAGTTATCTGTGGCAATTTTAATTTCCACACACGTGTTGGAAAACTGTCAAAAAACGCACGCGTGTGAAATACGTAGGTATTTCACACGCGTGCGTTTTTTATTTAATGTTGAACCTAATCGTAGTGCGAAAAGAACCAGTTTTTGAGGAAGTGTATTGAATAATATTATTACGACTAGGTACGACTAGGAACTAAATTTCTCCGAAGACTAACTTTCCTTGCTCGTTGCAGTTCTTCCAAGAGCATAGGCAAAACTTTGTTCGTTTTAAACTAACGCGACTATAAGAGGAGTTAGTATGTAGTTTGTAAGAGACGTGTTCACGTACTGCTAGCATGGAAGTTTTCATCGTGTTGTTAGTGGCAGAGTTGTTGGTTATGAACTCCTTGAAACTGTTGGCAACGTCTGGTTTCAACTCATCAAGAACAATTGAATTTACGATGCCTTGCAATAGTTCGTAAACTAGCATTATTTTGTTCATATCTGTATCATTTTTGAATCAACTTGCAATTGCCTCGTGGGTGTAATGGTAGTATGAGTTCCCGAGTTCGGTTCCTAAGTCGGGCAAGCCCGCTACACTATTCCCAAACCACTGTAATTCCTGAAAGGCAAAATCAACAGTGGCGACCACCAGAATAGCGCCGAGACAATGAAGCTCGACGAAGTCCCAGAGAAAGAATTTAACTGCCTTGGATCCTGCAACTAAATTAATCAGCAAGTATAGCAAAGGAGTTGGATAAAACTGTACAAGTACACTTTGATTTGCTACGGCATTCAAATGGGTATTATAATTCACTACAAGAATGTTCTTATCCGTACTAACAATTACAACTATTCATTAGAAATCAGGAAATCGCTGCAGTGTCTCTTGACGTAATGTCCACGTGTATGTGTACACGGCACGGCAAAAAATATCGGGACGAAATTATACACGAAGTGATATCTTTGTAACACGATATTCTACTCAATTATACGGGAGAAAATCATCGAACTATATTTGTTTCCTTTGCTACAGTCATATCAAATACCAAAGTGACACAACAGATGTTAGATTTGTTTTGACCACTGCAAATCGGACAATTTGAAATTAGTTACAGTTGCATTATGTATTCTTGTCTGGTTCAAAGACTTTTAAGAAATAAACTAGATTTTTAACACTCGTTGCTAACTGTTTACTTACAGTAACAAATTAAACTATTAACTAAGCAACTATTAAGGTTCGCGAGAAATGGTCAAGTCTTCCAGTTCGCGGTCGCCACTCTAGAAGTTTTCACACACATTGCACATTGCTCGCAGAACGGATGGCCGATGGGGCCGAAAAGTTCTAGAGTGATGCCAATGTTGTAGGACAATGCTTAGCATCTGACCGAGGTAAAAGCCAGCCTTTAGATCACATGAAGTTTTATTTTGTAGGTAATAAATATCGTTTCCTCACATTATATCGTAAAAATACTTTTTTACTTGAATCTTATTAAATGAAGGACATTGAGGACCTCTTCTCGAAATTGATTTTCAACTCATTTAATGAGGGAGAAGAACTTGACCGTAATTATGTTGACCTTTACATTTTTCTGGCCTCTCCTTGACATGATTTGGTTTTTGGAACACCTTTTAAGAGGCCAAGAAAATTGGGATGGTCTATTTTTACTGAAATCTTACGATCAGCAAATATTAAACAAGCAAGAGTATTCAGCATCTATATACATATTTACTGCAGGTTTGTATTTTCAATTTGTAATTTAACAGATACTATGTTGTTCTACTTTACGCACTAATTGCATATGAGTTTATGAATCTGATAATGTCCCCTGCACTATTTTTGTACAGACGTTCTTAGACGAAAAATGGGTATAAATACTATGGGTACACTGCTGGCCAACTCTTCAGGGATAATACCAAATAGTACACACACATTTCGCCAGTTATCTCTAAAACCCATCTAATAAAAGGACGAGCTTATTGCTATCAATCAAACACAAGTCCAGACTCAGTGACTGATAATAAGAATTTCCTGATGGAAAAATCAAATAAACCTTTGCAGTCAGTCCAACGTGGCAGTAGTTTAAATAAAGCAAACTAAACAATCCTCTCATTAAACATCGCTTAAATTAAAAGTAAACTTAACCTTCCGTCTTTAAACTCCAATTATAAACAAGGAAGTTTATCAAAGGAAACAGAGCGCAACAAATAAAAAGTAAAAGACACTATTACGCAACATCACTTAGAATAATCAATAAATCCGACACGATCGAGATCCGATGAGATGCAATCGCCTGAACCAATCAAATGGTTTTGAACCAATAACACGGGTTTGCACTAATCAATCGGTCAGTTCTTAATGACATGCTTCAATGACTTGACGTTTTTAGTGTGGACTTTCTTTTTGTTGTTGTTGTTGATAAAACGAGTGGAAATATATAGGGTTTGTTGTAATTAGTTTAGTTACTAATGTGATGATGATATTGAAATCGATTTTATTTGTATTAAATATGGATTAAATTAAGGGTTTTTTCCAGTCTAAATAAAGGAAGCCTTCTTTCTTAATTTTGTGGCTACTTATTCAAGCATCTAGTATTAATTTAAAATACAGGACTGTATCCGAAAATTGATTTTTAGCATCAAACCAGTGTGCGGCGTAGGACAGCAAAAAATCCCAATTAACTTTGAACGAATCCTCACAATGAAAAAACATTTACAATAAAAAAACGGGTTCCACCAAATAATGATTTTAAAATTCGAACTCGTGGAGTTCCGGAAAAAATATAAAAATGAACACAGTCTCGGAATTCGGCACAAAAACGGAGTTACGGAACTGTATCAGCACTATTTTGTCTGAAATAACTCAGTTCGGTTCGGTTAACACAGTGGCTCCCAACCTTTCTCAGACCAGGGGCCACTTTGGTGACTTCATTATTGAAGCATAAGATTCTAGATAAACATGGACACCTAGGGGGTAAATCTTTAACTGACACTATGCAAATCTTGGAAAATGAGATGAATATTAAGATAGTGAAGCGATCAAAGTGAGTTCGAAAACTTTAGCAATCATTCATATAGAAATAGGAATAAGTTAGTAGGATTAGGCAAAAAACCTACTTCTAAATAATCTAGCTAGAGCGAGCGCAACAAGATCGAAAAAGTTTAACGCCATGAGAGTCGTCTCTTATAGGTTTTCAATTAGGTTGGGTTGATCTTGTATCTAAGTACGAATAACATTTTAACCTTTCGCGGACTATATTTTAAGCTTCTGCGGACCATCGTCGGTGGGGAACCACTGGTTTTACAGTTTGCTCCGTGTGCAGTTTTAATTAAAAGTGAGTTTTCATCAACTTTATCCTCCAAGGATTGGTGGGAATTCACAGCTTGGTTAGGAGAGAGCGTAGTAAGTTTAATGTGAGTCTAATTATTTTAGGAGATCATGAAACAATATTGAAATAGAATTTGCAGGTGGTATAATTAATTTTTGTTAAGTCTACATATTAGCAGTATTGGTGCAAGGTTAAACACATCTCAAGAATACAAAGATCTGCAGTTATAAAATAGGCAAAGAAAATGTAATTTCGAGAACTGCGGAAATAAATCAAGAACTAGCATTGACAGTTTTAGAACTATTGGCAGTTTTAATGAAAACTCCAAAAGCATAACCATAATGATGTCCCCACTAGTGGGATACAGGCTACTTCTCTGCGAGAGCGACCGCGCTCTTATCAACCATGCGAGCCCAGTTGTGAGTTGGTAATTTGGTATTAAGTCTTGTATCTTCCATTTTCTGCTTCTAGAACATTTCGATTTCCTCATGCTAGCGATGTGGTCCGTAACAGTAGATAATACACTTCAGTTTACATACATTAAACTTAACAGATAAATATAAAACATTTGGAAACAGGTATTTATCGCGAATTTACGTTTAATTTAAGCCCGACGTTTCGATCGGATTGCACCAGCCGGAAATACCCGTTTTCATATGTTTTATAATGTGTTCTGATCGTGAAAGTTTAAAAAAGACTCATCAGTTACCTCCATCAACAAATTCTCATCAACAACTAAAAACAACTGGGTGGTGACTAAATCCTATTTCGATTTTCATTTGAAATTCACCGGACAGTCTTTTAAGGATGACGCACGCTAAACCATGCCGTCCGAGCCGAGCGTCGGTCGTGTGATGGGAAATTCCCGAGAACATTCTCTTAGGGAGAACATTGCGGAAATGTTCTCGAGAATGTTCTCCTGGCAGAGAATTTACGAGAACTTAAAATTTGAGTAACAAAACCCTAACTTCATTTAATCCCCTTTTAAAATTTGAATGATAGATGAAATGTAGTAGTATATTATTTTAAATTTTGAAACGTTTTGTGAAGCTAACTACATTTGAGGATTTTTTAAATGAAATACAGTATAAATTGATAACCAAATCATCTTTATTTACGTAATTTCGGCTAAATAAAATAAAAATAGGAATGTCATATTAATTTTTCCAAAATAGGTAGGTAGTTAGATTAATATTTCTTTAGACAACAATTTCCATTATATGAACAAAACAATAAATATTTATCTTATAAAATCACATATTCATAGCATAAAATATAAAAATAGGAGGTAAATTAAAATATCTACTTAATTAAATCACTTTGGTATATGTTGATTATTCATTAAAGACTAGATAATCAAGGTGTATTCAGGGTTTTTTTTATATGTCTATATTTAATGGGTCATTGTTCTCATCATTGCTGAAGTTCAATGGCTCATATACTTCTTCCTCTTCACTTTCTATATCTTCTACTACTGAATCATCTACGGGTACCATATCCTCCGATTCTGACTCAACATCACTTTCTTCAAAATTATCTGTTTGAGTCATTGCTTGACTATAGTTTACCTGATTTGGATTTGGTGGGAATGGATGTGCACCAGATGTACTTGGAATAGGATCAGAAGAAATTACATTACTTTCTAAATATATTTTTCGGTTAATAATCTTCCAATTATGTGCGATTAAACATATTTTTCCCGCAGTACCAGTAAGAAATCTATTGCGCTTTTTCGTGTGAACGTTGGCAAATGTTGAAAAGGAGCGTTCTACAGAGGCAGATGTTGCTGGTGCAGTTAGTACCTTGAGAGCAATCATACCAAGTTCTGTATCAGTGAACAGTGTCTCCCACCAGGTTATTGCGGGCACTTTTGCGGCCATGGCCCAGATAAATTCCTTACTCCATAATCCTGAACGACACTTATACTCGGAGACTTGTTTAAAAAAATTTGACACCGACGGGGATTGCTCTTCTACTAATGTCATTATAAATTCCCACCCATCTATACACTCCTCGGGTGTTAATGTCACTCCTCTGTTTTGAGGATCTAGGAAAGTTGCTGCAAGATGTATTGGCTTTATAGTTGTAGCTTTTCTATTTGAAAATTTAATTTTTAGCTCCTCACAAAAACTTTCCTGCAGTATTTGAACTGTAGCAGGCTTGTGGAGAACTTCTTGAACTTCTGAAAACGCTGTATGCACCAAATGTATCAAGCACCGATCTCCTTCTAATTTTGTAAGCCAATCTACAATGGGTTTTAATACGGATTGCAGCTGTTCAAGTTTTGTCCAGGTGTTATCATCCAGTAGTAAATTTTTAAATTTACTTAAAGAAGCTGCATTTAAGGCCATATTTTGTAAAATTAACTTGCATTCTATCACACTGTTAATGCAACGTAAATGACTGCCCCACCTCGTTTTGACAGGCAACTGAAGCGCTTTTTAAATTCCTTTTTCTTGGGCAATATTACTAAAATCTGCTGTTAAAATGTGGGATCGATGAATGCATTTAATAAAATCTATAATGTCTGACATAAGTATCTTCAGGTGTTCATTTTTTAGAATATCACCGATCATCAAGTTAAGTGTGTGTGCCAAGCAACCGCTCCACTTTATGTTTGGGTACTTTCTTGATAACACTTCTCCACATTTAACCATATTAGAAGCATTATCCGTTATGACCAGCATTATTTTATTACTTCCGATTTCATCTATTATTTTGCATACTTCCTTAAATAAGTAATCAGCAGTGTGTCTGTTTTCTTTAGTTTCTATAAATTTATAAAAGTATGGTGTAGGTGTATATATAATAATGTTTATTATTGGCTCATTCCTAATGTTTGTCCAACCATCCAATGCAATGTGCACAACTTTGGCTTCTTTGATGTCTGCATCAATTTTATCTTTGATTTTTACATATTCTTCTTCCAGAAACGTTGTTGATAAAGCTTTTCTATCGGGCGTATTAAATGTCGGATTTAAAATCTTGAAAAATTGTTTCCATAGTGGTTGTTCCACTAGGGCCAACGGCTGTCCAGACACGTAGATTGCCCGTGCAAGAGCGCGCTGTGCATTTTTCTGAAAATAACAAATAATATCGAATGTAAAAACATAGCAAACGTAAAAAAAATAAAATGTTTGTTATGAAATAGCTAAGCAAACTTACCTCATCAAAGGGTACCAGACGATTATCATTCGAACTTAGTGTTGAATTTGTTGATTCGATATTTGATGAGCTCGAATTTTCCAAATTGATATTGCTGTTGCTGTTAGAAATATCTGATAAAGCCGATCTGGCTTTTAAATTCGACTTCACAATTGAAGGGCATTTCTTGCAGTTTTCTATCAAATGCTTGGTCATTCGGGTTGCATTTCTGTTCTTATAACATTGACCACAAAACTTACACAAAAATACAGATTTTCTATTCTGTAATATTTCTCTGTAAAATTCGTACACTTTTCCCTTTGGTTTCATTATGTACTTTGAAAGCAAACGACTGACGAAACCATACACGCGGCGCAACGCAAATTGACGTGAACGCACTTCGACCGCTTATTCAGTACTAACCACAGCGAGCGAAGTGCAACAGGGGGTAGCAGGCGGGGTGGAGCGGCAACCGTATTCATGCGATGCATTTTTGGTTATCATTTTGTAATACCTACACTATTATAATTTAGAATGGTATTCATTTTCTTCATATTACTTAAAAATGAAAACCTTTTATGTTCAGGATCCAATAAGTTTAGTATAGCTGCTATTTATAGTATCACTTTCCTATTTACAGACAGAGATGTAAATAAAATTCTATAATTAAAATTAAAATCATCATATTTTCATGTTAAAATCGGAAGGAGCACATACAAGTTTTAAGTTCTCATAAGTTCTCATAAGTTCTCGTATGTTCTCGGCTCACGAGAATATTCGGGAACATTCTCGTTCCGAGAATGTTCTCGTTTTGAGAATGTTCTTTTTCCCCATCACCTGAATCGTAGCACAATCCATTGTCCGTAGCTCGGTAGCGGCTCGGAAGCGTGAGTGTGTTCATACTAAATTGCACGGTCGACACTCGGCTCGGACCCGAGTACCCGACCCGGTCAAGCTTTACACTTCGCTTCAAATAAATATAGGTACCGCAGAGTGAGAAAATTGAGTTAATTCTGCTCTGTATAAAATTATGTATATGAGTTGGAGTGAAAATTTAAATACATGTAAATTGTATTCGTCTCATTTAGTTGTCCAAAACGGGGCTATAAGCTGGGGTCCCTGTTTCCAAGGCACACAGTCCTTTTAAATAGAATATTCCAGAAATAGCTCGTGGTTTGGATTTTTCTGATGATGCGCAATAAAAGAATGAACAATGTTTTCAGTTGAATTTTGTTGAAAAATATAACCCAAGCTACTCGTATTATCTACCAACTTGTTTTAAACTATGTAAAGTTGAAGTAACTGAAAAAAGAAGCAAGTTACTCCAACGACCTCAGAATTAACGAGTTGTGACAAATTCCTAATGATGCCTGATATGGTTTTTGTGCACATTACCACACTACCTTCAAGATAAAAACATGAAGTCTTGGAATTGCACTGAACAGGATTCATGAGAACCACAGCAACATCAGATTTATAAAAGGCAACCTCATGTTATAGCTAGTATTTAATACTTAGAGAAGCGGGCTCTGTTTGGGTGACAATAGAGAAAACGAATTTTACCAGATATGCTACATAGGTTATAGGTAGATGGATTTTACGCCCCGTAAACCGCCATTGGAACTTTCATCGAAATCGTTTGAGTTGTTTTTAACTATCTATGTGCAAAAGTTTATCCAAATTCGTTCAGTAGTTTTTGCATGAAAAAGTGACAAACATCCATACATACTTACAAACTTTCGAGTTTATAATATTAGTGGAATGAGATTGCTCATATTGATAGTATAGGATTTATAAACTAGCTGTAGCGACATATCTATATTTCAAACGAGAGCGTCATTTGCTAACAAAGTAGGTATATATTCAACTAATTAATGGTCTTCAATATTACATTAAGACAACAATTTAGTCAAAATCAGTTATTATAATCGCAGTTTAATCCCGGCAATACCACAATAATTATCAGTAACTCAATAATTCTAGAACCAACCCGATTAATCTAACCAGTAAATCACAGAGGGTACTTTCATTGCAAACCTCAGGCTTCCATTTTCACCATAATCGAAAGCGATCCATGGGGAAAGTGTGGTGAATAGATATTGTCACCGTGGAATCAGCTCCACCCCCCCTCCCTCCACCCCGGGGGCGTCGTGAATGGTTTCACAGCCATTAATCAGGTTATTATCGCCGTAATTAGTTTTAAAGCGATGAATATTGAACGAAAGCGTTATTGACTTTCGTTGGTATTGATCGGGAGAAGAATGATGCTTTTGTGTTTGTGCTTTTTGAGTTTAGGTTCTTTTGGGTTAAGTTTAAGGCCTAGATTGGATTGAGCTAATAAGGGTTACCTTTAGAGGGTCACTATATAGCTTATACCCACGGTTTGCCCGCGTGGCGTTCGATATTTGTCCCACGGGAGCATAATAAGGGGATTAATAGTATCCTCTGTAATAATCCAGGTTATAAGCAATCTGTGTGCTAAATTTCATCCAAATCCGTTTAGTAGTTTTTGCGTAAAAGAGTAACAAACATCCATCCACAAACTACCTCACAAACACGGAATTATGGATTTGTTACTTATTGTGTCAGATGTGTACCTGCAATTTGCGTGCGTGTATGGCTAGATGTATGATAGTGAACATAGCATATATAAAGGAGTACGTAAGGCTACATCCACGGTAAAAAGGCGTGAAGTTGAAAATCTGTTTGTAGATTTTTTATTGATGTTCACTGTTAGTTATTTTGAAATGATGTATACCGGGGAATCACGTTTTCCGTAAGATTAAAGAGGTCAAGCTCATACTACAATCGCCACGCTGATAACAACAATATGAGGAAAATATTCTCCAAGATTTATGTACTATGATGATACGGGGATTGAGGAAAATGTCGCGAGGAAAGTTTGGAAAATAAATTTTAATGACTGATATGGATGGACTGTGTGAAGGACGGTATGGCTAGAAAGGAGTTGACTGCTGAGATGAGGAGCAATAGAGATGTATGGAAGAAGAAGAGATGCTGCCCACCCCAAATCAATTTGGGATAAAAGTATGGAGTTGATATATATGAGTGAATGATTAAAACAGATAGATAACATAACAAACATTAATAACATTTATGAAGATGAGTGAGGGTAGTTGAATAAACGCCTTCACTTTGCTGTCGCGGTACCTCCAATACTTCAGTCTCCCCGCGACCACGGCTGGTGCAATCCGGTCGAAACGTCGGGATTAAATTAAAAGGTAAATTCACGATAAATACCCGTATTCATATACGTATTATAATGTGGCTTATTACAATTCTATATTGTCTACTAGCATAGCTAAAACGTATACCGTAAAATGGGGGGAATAGGGATCCAGGGGTGAATAGAAACAAAACATTGGAATGGATTTTAAAGTTGAATTGACAGCACGATATGGTACCAACAAGTAGTGCTAAATTATTCTTAATTATAAAGGTACCTTGTTGGCAATATACAATATTAGTTCAGCGATAAAATGCCTTTCAAAGTTTTGTTTCTGCATCCCTGGATCCCTATTCCCTCCATTTTACCGGTACATCTTAATCTATATACACACGATGCATTAGCAACGAGAGGTCGAAAGGAAGCATCGCACTAACATATTGCGTTCAATTGACTGTAACTACTTGTCCGGGATTGAAATCGGCACACCAGTCATATGTATATAGATCTACATTATGACTGATGTGTAGTTATGAACTAACAACCTAGTTGGGGACCTATGAGTAACGGGGACAATATTTATTAGACCTTCAGCAGTTGATTTTGTCATGTACGATATACATGTGCAAAAGAATAAATGCAGGACCTCTCGGGACACAAAACATGAAACTAAACAATTTTAGACTTTTGGAAATTCATTACTTTTTTTAATTTTACCAGACATGTTGATCAGCTCATCGCGACAATTGCTATAGGAAGTCCATACTTTTTTTTTAAATTTCAAGTACTAGTAGAGCAATGTTGTTCAGTTTCATAGTCTGAGTGACCACACGGGAGGTATTGCGTTTATTACCTATGTAACATCTTGTAGACTCTTGAATTACATGAGTTGGCAGGTTCAACTGCAGATTCATAACAAACAGTGTCTTTTGTTTACTTTACACACCGTAGCAGCGACCTCTATTCAACGAAATGGGACATAAGTCAAGCAAGACCTGGGTTAGGTCAAAGGATACTTTTATCCATAGTTTTGTTTCCATGGGATAATTTCCGACCTCTGCGCGGGCAATAATAAACAACAAAAATATACGTTAAAAAACACTCACTGAGAAAGATATCAGAGAACTAAAAGATGAGCAAATAAAATTAAAGTTGACTATAAATCGCAGATTACATGTAGTGGCAAACCAATCAATAAAAGATAACTAATTTAATTAGAGCACCCAGCATTATACAATGTTTACGCCCTTTGACAGAGGTTATCAACATGAGTGTGATAGCGTCAACCACATCAGGATCTCTTGGATCTTAAAATACTCGTCCGTTTGTCCTCTACAAATATGTGACTAAAGATTACGTAGGGGTTCTTAATCCCACTTTTTTAGCTTAAGATTTTTTTCTTTTTGTTATTTTTATCCTTAAGAGTACTTACAATGTTTTTCCTCGTAAAGGAAATGAAAGGTAAACATAATGTGGACATGTTCTGTGTCAGTCGTGATACGGAAATGGATTAGTTACTACTGTGTAGCCCAAAGGTTGGTCAAAAGTAGATAGATAGTTTGTGCATTGTGAAATTATGACTATGAGTGCGTAGAGGCTTGGATTCCAATTTATGATCGCAGTTTGGTTGGCACTGTAGAAATAATCTGACCAAATGGGGCATCATGATATTTATTTTATCACCACTGCTCTAAATAAAATTTCGAAGTCATGTGACACCTACCAACCCGCACATGGGCCCGCGTGGTGGATTTAAAGCCCATCTTTAGAGATGAGACAGGTGTCACAGCAGTGGGAACATTATTGGTTGATTATGCAAAGTATCTTAGTGAGGACTTGGTGTCTTATAAATACAGGCCTCGGCTTAGTTTAGACGCCCCAGTCTTCCATAAATAAAATACTTTATCCTGTGTCTATGTAACATACCGTACCGATTGTCTTTATTCTTCGAAGAGATATAAACTTAATTATTTATTATCTACGGAACATTCTTTATCAGAATAGTTTCACCGAACTTGGCAATATAATTATAAACTTCAGGGTATTTTCGTAGAAAGGTTGGCTGACCTCTCTGAATATAGGAGGGAATTTACCTTTAATGTAAGTCAAGATAGAATCGGTAATCTCCCGAGAGCTGAGACGTGCCAACGTCACGATACAAGAGATAACAGGCTCCTACTTATAATTATTCCTTATAATGATGTTGTTAACCATCGGTTTCAGTAATTGCAATTAATAAACACGCGTGCAACATTTTACCTAATTAAAGTATTGCATCAATATTACAAGTGCATAGTTGTTTTATTTGTTATCGTGTGTTGTAAGACAAAGTTACTTTTACAAATTAATTACTAGTCCGCCTTGAAACTGCATGTGTGTTTCTGATTCATCATCATCATCATCATCTCAGCCGAAAGACGTCCACTGCTGGACATAGGCCTCCCCCAAGTCTCGCCACATTGACCGGTCTCTTGCGACTCGCATCCACCGGATTCCCGCAACCTTCACCAGGTCATCGGTACACCTAGTGGGAGGTCTTCCAACGCATCGTCTTCCGGTTCGCGGTCGCCACTCCAGAACTTTTCGGCCCCAACGGCCATCCCCTTCGGGTGACTTTAAGCCTTTTGATAAGGCCCAGGTGTTTCTGATTATTGTTATCAAAAAGCGTTTAGATTATACTGGCTTCAGTAAATAATTCCGTCAGTCATTTTTTTATACAATATTTTTACAAAATACAGCCTATCATTATGTTATTCTGATGTATGAGATAAATAACTGTAAAGTTTAATTAAAGTATGTTCAGTAGTTTTTGCGTTAAAGAGTACCAATCATCCGTCCTCACAAACTATCGTATTTATAATACTAGTAAGAAATATATCACGTACAAGATCATCAACACTTGGAGGAGGCTTATGTCCAGCAGTGGACGTCTTTTGGCTGAAATGATGATGATGATAGAGAAAGATCACAAGATTACTTTTGAGTTCCTTGTCAGAAACCCAACGTAAGTAGGTAAAAAGATAGCCTGATGAAAATGATTTCATTAGTGACTTGTGTCATAAATCAGGATATCTGCAATCGTTTAATAGCATGCACAATACCGACAAACGTTTTTTTTTTACTATTTTACTGTTTACATTGATTTCATTATCAATTGCTATTTTTGATGTCGCTAATTTAATTGACCGCATTCAACTCTTGCATTGCATACGAAGGAATTTGTCAACTATTGTCTTAATTTGACATGGATCTGATAACTTTCACATTATATTATGACTTCTTAAAACTGAAAGATTAGTCAATGTATTATGTTATAGATTGACTTAAAAGATTACACAGAAGCCGAAAAATTGAGAAAAAAATTTGAAGGAAGATCCCGTGACGCCAGACCTACGTCTTTTATAAAAGCTGAACTTTTTTGTGGAATATATCTTACAATAAATAGTAGTTACACTGATGTATCGTCAGTTTTCTGTGAGTCACAAATGTATCATACGGACAAGCCAACCAGACACAGCTCAAAACAGAGGGCATCACTGTGGATCCAATCCGGGATCTTAGGCTCAGCACTGGCACGACCTGTAGCCATGATGAATTTGATTAAAAAAAAACAGTACAGTCACAACATATTTAAAGACATCTTAAAGAAAAACAAACAGGAGTTATGTCCCACAGATATAGGTCCTCTGACTTCCAAACCAGGTTTCACATAATTTGACTTGGAAGATTCTAATTCAAAGTTAGTGAGAAATACTCACAAAATAGCACCATCTGCTTTACATCCTACAAAATATGAAATTAACTGTGGTGGTGTATACCTAATAATGTCCATTCTGTTGCAAATGTTATGCAAACCACTTTTCTTGTTAACATTACTTTACAAATAATATGCATTTCACGCTTATTTAATTCAGGTAATACCAACTGTTTTTGCTAAAGTTATGTTGCAACCTGTTGCATTTCTGCATTTTGAAATTGTATTTCTTTCATGTTAAATAATATATTCTTTTGTGAAACATATTATCTGTGTTTTAACATAACATCACGCATGTTTCTTTCAAGGGTTAAGCAGAGGAACTTAATTGTAAGAGATAAAGAGAGAGAGTTTTGTTGAAGTTTGTTATTGACCTTAATTTTTGTTACAGGTACAGTAACATTTCTACTATTCGTGATGTAAGGGCACTTGAAAAGATTGAAGATCGCGCTTTATTCGTGAATGTAGGTAAGTAGAGAAACTAGTGAATGTTTCGAGTGTTGGTGATAAATGATTAACGTACTATACTGTAATACAAACGCATGCCGAGTTTCCTCCGTGCCTCGGAAAGCACGCAAAGCAGTTATGGTCCCGGCTGTCATTTGTAGATCTTTGACAGTCGTTGCAGAGTTGCAGGTAGTCAGTGGCCCAAAAAATCTGACAACCAGTCTTACCAAGTCGTATCGTATTACCCAGTACTAACTGGGTTGTGAAGGTCAGATAGGCAGTCGCTCCATGTAAAATACTACAGCTGCATCCGGTTAGACGTGAAGCCGACCCCAATATAGTTGAGATGATCAGGAAAACTAGTGTAGATGTTTAAAGATCAGTTGTAAAATCAATAAAAAATATATTTAAAAATTGAATAACAAATTATTCACTTTTAAAAAGTTTCATAATGACCACTTTAGTTACTTTACTAAGGTAGCATTTTAACAACTTAAGGTTTAATCATTTTCAGTGTTATTAAAAAATGCTTCAGAGAAGCTTCTAATATTTGTTATAGGTCTATTATAAAAGATGTTTTATTTTTGGCCATGAGATTTTCATAAGTAAATAAAAAAAAAAGAAAAAATCCCACGAATTGAGGAAAAAATCTCTCATTCTTTCGTGAATTGTGCACGCAAAATAATAGCTTCTCAATTATTGCATTCATATTATAATGATATGACAGCACATCATACTGCCTGTTACCGTCAAATTTTCCCAATCAACCTTTAACCTAATGCTGTATCGATAAAGTTGAAAATCTATTAAGGTGAAAGCGTCAGGGTAGCCCGCGGAATTCAATTTCTCTTACGTTTTTTGCAATTTGCACAGGCTAGTGCTAGGTTGTATGTTGATTAAAATGTTGTTAGCGATTGTAAAACTTGTGTAGTTACTGAATAATAATCATCAATACAGCTCTCTAAGTTAATAAAGGTCGAGGAACGGTTTTTCAAGGTCAAAGTTGTTCCTCGACTTTTATGAATGGAGGGCTGTATTGATGATTTTGATGAATACAATTGGCTTGTTTCCACCATCAATAAATTTCAAATCTATTTAGTCCGTCAGTTAGAGTATTGGAAAATAATGGACACGTATTTTTTTGTTTTTGTAAATCAACGAATATTGACAAAGATAAAACGCATCAAAACTCGGGAGTGAGGGCTTGTGACGTCAGAACTCACTAAAAATGATACCAGACAGTGACGTATCGAGAATTTTAAAAGCGTCGTATCTTCGTCAATTTTGGTTTATGTAACAATAGAAAAAATACAGGTCAAATATTTTTTGATAATCTAAGTGACGGACTAATTAGATTTTTTCAGATAACAAGCCTATTCTGTAGCTACATACGTCTTACAGTAGCGAACGATATTTTCATCAACATGCAACTTATCACTAGCCTGCAAATTGCAAAAAACGTTAGAAAATTTGAATTTTGTGGACTACTCTGGAGCATGCAGCCTTAAAGATCGGATTTAGTAGCTTTATGTGTTGACATCTGTACATTAAACACAGTAACTTTAGTCATCACACCAATTTGATTACATTCAAGTTTTTTAGACCACCCACCTAAGTCTGTAACTTCAAAACGATATATGATAGACGTTCACATACACATAGACAAATTTAACAGACAAATACACAAACATTAATTTGATACAAAACCTGCAGACGACACGGTAAATAAACAGATTTCATAAACATAAGATAATTAAGTTTTTAACACAAAAAAAACATTAGGTACAATAGGTACATAAATGAACTCATACACGTACATCTACACTAATATTATAAAGAGGAAAACTTTGTTTGTTTGTTTGTTTGGTTGTAATGAATAGGCTTAAAAACTACTGGACCGTTTTTAAAAATTCTTTCACCATTCGAAAGCTACATTATCCACGAGTAACATAGGATATATTTTATCCCCGTACTCCCACGGGAACGGGAACTATGCGGGTGAAACCGCGGGACGTCCGCTAGTGTGTTATGTTTTTCGACGCAAACATAATTTCCGTCAACATTCGTCACGCTCGAATCGACTTTTTTGACCGAAACTAATAACAATGTGTTAAATTATTTCTTTATTTAAAACTTTTCTTGTCTTGTTTTTGTTTATCCTCCAAACTGCATACCTATTTAAATTGTTTTTGGAATGAAGACGATATATTAATAATAATAATAATAAATCTTTATTTCAGACCAAGGTCCATACTAAATTAATATTAACTACAAAGGTATTGGAAAAATTACATAACTATATATCTACATTTAAAAATTACATTCATTTATTAAAAATTACATACATTTATTCGTGGTCTAATTATAAAATTTGAGCACGAATAAATGTTTTTAGGATATTTGTGTCGTGTCTATCCGCAATGACTTGTAGGATGCTGTTAGTACTATCCCGGACTCTGCATAGTAACGATGCGAGCCGTTTGCGTACGATGGCATGGAAGCCGTCTATACCCTAGCCTTGGTAAACATACCAGAGGCACTACAAAAGCGAGGTAGCCCTAACAACATCAACATATGCTAATGGGAAATGATTGTTAGAATATTCAAAAAAATAGTATGTACATTACTTAAATCTATTTTGTGTAATAACCAGTTTAGGCGGGGACTTTAGTTTCAAAATGCCAAACAATTTTTCCGCAACAATCTTACGTTTAAGTTGCTTCTGATATCATCTGCCGAACACGACACCCCTTGGTAAGACTGGTTGTCAGACTTTCGGGACACTGACTAGCGACGACTGTCAGAGTCGGAACCAAATGCTTAACGTGCGGTCGAACAAGCTATTTTGTTTACAGTTTAACCCACAAATTACATTGTTAAATGTAAACCAAATAGCTTTTTCGACCGTACTTTCTTTTGGAGGCACCGAGAAAACTCGGTATGTACACTATGTACTGGGCGGTCTCCCATCCATTTGCGGACCAACCTAAGCAAGGGCGGCTTAAGGCGATTAGACGAGCTAAATTAGCAACTCTATTTGTGGTGGTTCAAACTTCATTTGAAATGCTGTTAAAATAAAGTACTAATCAGCTTGCACTACAAAGTGGTTGTTACGTCAGTCACTGCAGGCCAAATAGCGCGAAACGAGTGGTTTCGATCGATTTACAAAAAAACTATTGATTGGATTAAAAAACTAAAACACTATCATGCTAATATATTGCTTGTAGAATTATTTGCCAAAAAATCAGAATGATATTAGTATGTTTTTTTTTGTTTGAAAGATATTTTAAGAGATAGGTTCGTGATTTTTTTTATCGAGTCAAATTAATTGTATTATGTTTTCAAAACACTAGCATGCTAGCATATATCCTGAAGAATATCATATATTTTTCTGGTCTTGTTTATAGCAGTGAATCATATACTTTTGGTAATTATAAAACTCGCGTTTAGCTCATGGACCCAAGTGGCTTTTATTACTAATCCACGAGTTGCTTTATTGAGTTTCCTGGCCCTCTCTACTACTATTTATAATTTTACGCTAATTAATACATTAATGAATTAACGCTCTACTACAGGATTAAATACCATTACCAGAACTGAGTTATATTTATAGTAAGTTAGAGTGCAAAGAGAACCGCTCAACGAGAGCCATTTCTATAAAGAATTCACTATGACACGACTTTCGTCTACAGATTTATTCGCTCAAAGAGTTTGCTGTAGTAAGATTTTCTTTACTGTGAAACAGAATGAAATAATCTATACTAATATTATAAAACTGAAGTTTATTTGTTTGTTTGTTTGAACGCGCTAATCTCAGTAACTACTGGTTCGAATTTAAAAATTATTGGATAGTCCATTTATCGAGGAACGCTTGCTTTAGGCTACTTATATAATATGAGCATAAATGAAAAATTTTGCAAAAACGAGGGAAAATTTATTCCCTTTGTGAGCTTTTTCTCTCTTAAGTGATGCAGACGAAGTTGCGTAGTCAGTTTAAAAGTGTACTTTTGTAAAGCACAAATATAGCCCGAGTTAGGTAAAGTAATACGACAAAAATAATTTGAGTTTTATAACTCTAATATTTTTCAGAAGCAAACTTATTTACTAATTCAGATAATACATGACGTCTTTTATTATTAGGAATATTAGATAAAGCACCAAAAAAAATAGACTTGCCAAATCCAATCAATCTTGACTTGACTTTAACGACTCGAAATATTTGTCGAGTCGAGCGTCACGAGCAGATATGAAAGTTATCTTATTACAAAATAACTTAATATTCTCTCAGACTAAATGTAGTAATATGTACATTATGACAACATTTGCCTCGTACGACTTTTTTGACGCATTCAATTAAAACGCAATGCACCACTAAACGCATGTTACCGGCTAATTGGCGAAAATGTGGCAAAGTCGTGGGAAACGGGCCAATGTAATGTCAAGAAAAACATTAAATAATTCTATTGTTCTATTGCGATAGAAAAGTTAGAGTACAGTTGCGAACATCAACATGTATAAGTTACGAGGAAAAGTAACTTTTGCCCACCACAGGATAGTCCGGTTTAGTAGTTAAGCGACCTTAGCGAGTTGCCATACCCACCTAAAAAAAAACAAAACAGAATGCCTTAATTTTAATTATTTTGATACTCTTTAAAAGGGCGACAAAAACCTACCAACGGAATAGGTGTCTAGATATTTGAGTGTTGGTAATAAAGTTTTTAATTGGCAAAAGTATTGACGTACTTTGGCAGTGACAAGTCGTTTTCTTATACTCGTAATTGCCTGAACTATTGCACTCCTGGGCACCACCCAATTTCTCCATACTTCTCTCGAAAGCCGTCCGAAACATATTAATATAAATATTCGTTTTCTCTTCATAAAGTTGCTAATTGTATAGATATTGGTGCTCCTGACTGTACCTACTCATGTTTTTCTCTATGACATTGGGTTAGAGAGATCGAACGCTGATCTTGATTATACACGTTTACTATGTTTCTCAATTGAATGGTGTTGAAAGATTAATGTCTGGATATGATTCAGGTGTTATATTCCCACACTTATAATCTGTTTTCTATTGTTTTTTGAAAACGGAGACAGTATTATGTCTGACTAGCTTAAACACGCGTTTTCGCCCGGTTGGAAATCGGTAACTTTGCAACGGGGTAGTATAATAGGCATGACGAGAGTATCAAAAATTGCAAATCTATTTAGTCCGACAGTTAGATTATTGGAAAATAATGGACACGATTTTTTTTTGTTTTTGTAAATCAATGAATATTGACAAAGATAAAACACATCAAAAGTCGGGAGGGCTCGTGACGTCAGAACTAGCTAAAAATTATACCTAGGCGTGACGTATTGAGTATTTTAATCGTATCTTCGTCAATTTTGGTTTACGTAAATTCTTGGAGGGGAGCAACGCCCCTCAATAATAAAGTATAATTATAGTCAAATCAAACAGCCTCTACGTGTCCGTATTTCCGAGATACGATGGTGGGAGGAGTGAAGGGGGGAGAGGGGGGAATTTATAAAAATGATTTGACCAACTGATTGCCCCTTGAAACGAATCTGAAAAAAAAAAAACAAAACAAAAGAAAAAAACACAGGTCAAATATTTTTTGATAATCTAAGTAACGGAATAATTAAGAGCGCGTACTTATACCGAAAGTTGGCAACGTCGCATTTAGCTGTCAAATATTTACATGTTTTAATTAATTTGTCTATTTTACTGTATGAAAATAAGAAATATGGCTCAGTAGTGCACTAAAAAATTGAATATGAATTGCAATTAAAACCCTAAATTTGTAGTTGTAAACGTTTCAGGTGTAAAAAAGGCATTTGACAAGTTCCCAAATACTTTTTTTACATCTAAAATTATATATTCGGTGTTACGATATTAATTATTGCATTCCCTTATCAATTTTTTAGTCCACTACGGAGCCATATTTCTTGTTTTCATACAGTAAAATTGCCAAATTAATTAAAACGTGTAAATATTTGACAGCTATTTGCGACGTTGCCTACTTTTAGGATACGCTCTCTTAATAGTTTTTTTTTGTCGTCTACCCAATTAGTAGGTATCGCCAAGTGTCATCCAGGTTATAAACTACTAGCAGACGTCAAGCGGTTTCACCCACGTAGTTCCCGCTCTCGTGGAAGTACGGGGATAAAATATAGCCTATGTTACTCGCTGATAATGTAGCTATCCATTGCTGAAAGAATTTTTCAAATCGGTCCAATAGTTTTTAAGTTTTTTCGCTATATACAAAAATACAAATATTTTCTCTTTATTACAATAACTATAGAAGTTTAGATAAGTAAGAAGTACGACTATTAACCCATTCATTGTGTTAGTATCTTTGCCAACTTCAAGTCACTCTTTCTACCTCGGTAACGGTAAAAGCGATTCCATTTGTGACGTAACACTGCGGCAAAAATCTTTCAGGAAAACGTGATAAATGTGGAATCTGTAAAACTAATAATAACCGATGAGGAAAAGTCAGAGGCATCGGGCCAAAGTCGTAGGGTTCTGGAAGGAATTATGGTTTCAATTTTATCGAATATAGTATCAAACCAGGAGGGGCCCGTGGCTAAAAAAAAACAGCCGATTTGGGTAATCTTTAGATTAAGCCGTGCTTGCCTAGGTTGGTCTGTGGATGGGTGGTACTGATTTCCCTCCGTGCCTCGGAAAACACGTTAAGCAGTTGGTCCCGGCTGTCATTTGTAGATCTTTGACAGTCGTTACCCAAAAAGTCAGTGGCCCAAAAAGTCTGACAACCAGTCTTATCAAGTGGTATCGTATTACCCAGTACTGACTGGGTTGTGGAGGTCAGATAGGCAGTCGCTCCATGTGAAATACTGATATTCAGCTGCATCCGGTTGGACTGGAAGCCGGTTCCAATAAAGTTGGGAAAAGGTTATGCAGTTGTTGGTGTAGTACAGACCAGACAGTACATTAAGTTACAACAAACTGACCAATTTTCCCATTTGATTTTGAACTTAGTCGACAACATTTTATGGTTTAAAATCATTCATTTTGGAGAAATTGGACACTTTGTGATAAATAGATGTTATGGCGACTGTACCTGTAATATTATTACTTTCCATCTATACTTTATATTAAAAAGTGGATAGATATGTGTTTTTTTTGTGTATGACGAATAAACTTAGAAACTACTGGACCAATTTGAAAATTTCTTTCAGCAATGGATACTCGTAGCTACATTATCAGCGAGGCCGCGAGTAACATAGGCTACATTTTATCCCTGTACTCCCACAAAAACGGGAACTACGCGGGTGAAACCGCGTGATGTCCGCTAATATTAAACTGACCAATTTTCCCATTTGATTTTGATCTTAGTCGTCAAAATTTTATGGTTTAAAATCATTTGTAAAAATTGGACAGTTTGTGTTGATGTTAAACATAATAATAAACAGATAATATTGATAATATTAAACAGTTTAAAGAAAAATGTCTCAAATCTGCCAACCAGTCTATAGTTCCCGCCACGAGAAGCTATAATTTTTGTAAACACACATTCGGGTTCGCAACCTTTGGATCAAATAAAAAAATGACAACGTCAGCGAGAACTTACTTTAAAATGGTGACCCAACTGTTTTCGTTCCATGATGTCAGATGCGTTCCAGTACCACAAAACATTAGACGACAGCGCTTTGTATCACCAAAATATAACCCGACCAAGTGAAATTGTCTTTTTTAAACTTTCACTATCAGAACACATTATAAAACATATGAAAACGGGTATTTATCGCGAATTTACCTTTAATTTAATTTAAGCCCGACGTTTCGACTGGATTGCACCAGCCGTGGTCGCGGGAAGACTGAAGGAAGTATTGGAGGTACCACAGCAAAGTGAAGGCGTTTATTCAACTACCCTCACTTGATCTTCATACATGTTAATTAGGGCCGGTTCACACTAGGACAGCACACTACACTAACAGTGTCCGTATATTGTGGCGATTTCACTTGACGAGTACACTTAGTGATCAAAGGATTCCAAGCGGTAGAGAGTTTGAATAACTATTTATATAATGTTATTAAATATTAAATAGAATTAAAAACCTATAAAAGTCGAAATGTGTGGAATAGCTGTTTTTTTAGATTACCGCTGAAAAAATACTGTGGGGGGACAGAATGATGTACTGATAATACATGGTACTTAACCTTTTTTGCGTTGATGTCCCATACTCTGTATAGTACCTAAGAATATGTATGAATATGGTAGCGTAATGGAAGATTCCATTACGCTACCATATTCATACAAAAATTATAGCTGCGTATAAAGCAAAACCCCATCCATCATTCAATTGAAAAGCATGTAGGTTTTGCTTTTAGGATGATGAATGGGATTTTTCCCGTCATCCACCATGAATATTTCCATGATCGTGTCTTAAGAGGCCTGCGGAGCATGCGAATTTCATACAAACGTAATACCAAAATAATTTGTAAATCAAACATATTCTTACGATAGTGTGTATTTATTTTGATTCGATTACAAAATATATAGGTTCCCAAAGACATATTTTGAATTTACACCGATTTAAACAAGAGTAATGAGAAAAATGAATTTTCTCTAGAAATTTTATAATCCTCATATTATCTCGTCTTTATATCATTGTCCTTTCAAAATATTTATTTGGGAACATAGATATTCTATAATACAATCGAAATATATACACACTACCTTAAGAATATGTTTGATTTTCATATTATTTTGGTATTACGTTTGTATGAAAAACGCATGCTCCGCCGGCCCCTTAATGTTGCGTTTTGTACGTAAAAGAGGCAAATCTATACAAATAAATAAATTGAAGTGTCTGCTTGTAATTTTAAATGACAGCTTTTTATTGAATACATGGATACTTAAGTATATGGTATTATGGTCCCACTGTCTGTCTGTTGGTTCTGGCTAATCTCCAAAACCGCTGGATCGATTTTGATGGGACTTCTACTGGCAGATAGCTGTTGTAACTTAGGCTATTTTATTTTAAAATTAGAGTTCCGTGCAAAAGAAAAAAAACAAAACCATTGAACTGCTTAAAAAATCCGATTCAAATAGTGAAGTATTATTTTTATAATAATTTCACGTGGACGAAATTCGTCGGTCCGCCGGCCGGTTACTCCAACCAGCCCACCTCCCTCCAGAAGCAGATCCAACTTCCCGGTCTCCTCAGCGCATCCGCAAGTGATCTTGGCGTTCCCAGGGTCTCCTCTTGGTAACGCCTGTGCCCTCAAGGAGCACATGCGCCACCGTTTCCTCCGCCGCCATGCACGCTCTGCACAGGGTACTTACTGTCAATAAAACTCTTAAAACACGTGAATATTTCTACCTTTTCCAGCATTAAAATAACTTGTTAAGGGACTTCCAGAAACTCGATCATGTTCAACAGTTTCGGCGATCAGATGTTTTCCACTAAAATTCGCTCAGAACGGTTCAAGTTAAATTGATATTCCACCAACTGTTATTTACATAAGCCAATAGGGTAAACTGAATAACAACGTTACCGAGAATCTCAGTCAGTAAAATATGGTGAAACAGTTCTAAGTTTGGGTAAACTTCGGGGTTATTATCAACGAAGACAAAAAAAAGGTACTCGGAGAATTTCTCTCATATAGTTTTGCAACGTTGTGTAGTTACGTATTTATCAAATTGCAGAGTAACAAAACTGTCAGTTCATCATCATTATCATAAGCCTTTCAAAATCCCACTGTTGGGACATGGGCCCTGGCCTCCTCTCAATGAGAAGGAATGGGCTATATGTAATCTACCACGTTGGTCCAGTGCGAATTGGTAGAATTCACATGTCTTCGATTTTTGGTTCCATAATGTTTGGTAATTTGGCTCTGTAAAACTAAGATGTATCATTATTATCTATCAACTTTCTGGGTTGTGAAGGTCAGATATGCAGGCGCTCCATGCTAAATCCAGTTAGACTGAAAGTCGGAGCTGCGGGACTGTTCGAAAGAGATACCGTGGCCCCGGAACATAAAGGGCGAGGAAGGAACATGGATGGGTTTTAGTCAGTAAAAGTCTGACACTCCCTCCCGCTCCGCCCAGAGTGAGAGAAGTTATTTGATGATTTCCCATGCGTAAAAAAAAAAACGAGGTGGGTAGTCTAAAAAGCCTGAATGTAATCAATTTGATGTAATGACTAAAGTTACTATTTAGCTCATCAAGCTACTAAAATCTGTCAAAATTCTCGAAATTCAAATTTTCTTCCGTTTTTTTGCAATTTGCAGGCTATAAGTGATAAGTTGTATGTTGATGAAAATATCGTTCGTATGTAGTTACGTTAGTTCGTATGTTAGAAATCATCAAATAACTTGTCCCACTCTGGGCGGAGCTCCCTCCCGCTCCGCAGCTCATCTGGAAAAAAAGAAAAAAAAAGCTGAGGATGATCCCTATAATACTTACTTAATGATAAACATCCACTCAGGACACCCGATATTCCTCACCTTCCGCCTGACGCAGGTCCTCACCGGACACGGATGTTTCGGGAGGTACCTGCACCGAATCGGGCGGGAGAAACGCCCGGGTGTCTCCACTGCGAGGATCGACCGGAGGACACGGTGGAGCACACGGTGGAAGTCTGCCCTGCGTGGGCGGAGCACCGCCGTGTCCTCGTAGCGGCGATCGGCGGCGGCGACCTCTCGCGTCCGGCCCTGGTTCAATCCATGGTCCGGAGCGAGACGGAATGGGAAGCCGTCACCTCCTTCTGCGAAGCAGTCATGCTAGCGAAGGAGTCGGCGGAACGAGAGAGGGAGAGAGCCTCTCTTCCCGGCCGCCGCGGGAGACGCACCGGGCGTCGGGGGCCACGTGGTGGCTACCGGCCACCGTAGACGCGGGCCTGTGGACGGTTGGCTATGGGCTAGCTAGCCGTCCGTCCGTCTAAAGACGACAGGCCGTGTCGACGGCGCGTTCGTGTTCCACGCGCGCCTCAAAGAGATGTCAGCATAAGAGAGGGGCCCGCAAGGGCCGAAGCCTGCCGGGGTTGCGGGCCCATTCGAAAGAGATACCGCGGCCCCGGAACATAAAGGGCGAGGAAGGAACATGGATGGGTTTTAGTCAGTAAAAGTCTGACACTCCCTCCCGCTCCGCCCAGAGTGGGAGAAGTCATTTGATGATTTCCCATCCTAAAAAAAAAAAAAAAAAAAAGGACACCCGATATTATTACTCACTACCTATCTACATTATTTGATAAAATATAAATAATTGAAAAGAACACTTTCAATTTCTAGACGAAAATATAACCATTAAAAATGTTCATTTCATTATTTTGTTATTTTAATCGTCTATTGGTAAAAATCACACAATGAAATATTGTAATTACGATTTTAGTGATGTAGAAGTTGTATATGATAACTAACATACATACATTAAAAATAAATTGGAAAAATAAAAATAAATATGAAAAAACTCACTTACTTATGTACCTATAACAGTAAAAAAGTAAAAGTTGGTAAATTTTGTATTATTTCAAATGAATACATGAATATTTATACACCATTTGTAACATAACTGTAGTAATTTTCTAGGTACATACTTAAATCATTGTCTAAAAATTACGCTTTTATAACTAATTTCGAACAATCAAAACCATTTTATGACAATATTGCTCAACATCGATAAATCATTAAATCAAATTACAAATAGTTACGAGCAAATAACTATCGATAACAATTAATTAAGTTTCTCTTCCAACACGGTATTTTATTTTTACAAGTTTCCTCGTAAAATTCTAATATGTAATTACTAAAATCGTTAAAATGTATACTTTTTTAACAAATATCAATTAGTATGAGCATGTATACAGAATCAGAATCAGAATCAGAATGTTTATTTGTCAACATAGGTAGTTACAGAGTCTGTGAGATGTTACATTTCATACGTGCTCTATGTTTTGCCATTTGGCGTACAAATATTATCATCAATTTAAATTAAATTCAGTTAAATAGGTACTTGCAGCAAATACATTACAGTTTATTTTAAAACCGTTTTATTTTACTAGTACGAAGAAATGTTTTAAAACATTTTGATAAAATGGTATTGGTTTTATAGTAATTATTTTACATAATTATATCTAGTGTTTTTTTATATTTCATTTAATAATGAGGTTTTTTTTTTATTCTTTTATTTTTATAGGGGGTTTTTGTCCATACGGATATGCCAATCCCATCGTACCTTATTACCTAGTTACATAAATATTAAGAATACTTACTTACTAGTTTTGTACTTAATAGAAAGGGAATCATTGATTAAATACCTTCACCAAGCCACGCAACTTCTTTGCAATCGTTGATTTCGATCGATTTACAAAAAAACTATTGTATGGATTAAAAAACTAAAACAATGTCATGCTAATATATTGCTTGTAAAACTATTTGCCAAAAAATCTGAATGATCGCATGCATATTAGTATGTTTTTTTATTGTTTGAAAGATATTTTTAGAGGTAAGTTCGTGATTTCTTTTTATCGAGCCAAATTAATTGTGTTATGTTTTCAAAACAGTATCATGCTAGCATATATCCTGAAGAATATCATATATTTTTCTGGTTTTGTTTATAGCAGTGAATCATATACTTTTAGTAATTATAAAACTTGCGTATAGCTCGTGTAATCGCCTTAAAAATATTTGTTTATAATGTAACTAATTAAAAAGTTATGCCCGGTATTACTCATGAAGAAAACATTTGTTTCAAGTTTCACTTCTGCATATTGTAATTTTATGATGATCATCAAAGTTATGGATTTAGAATATCATTGTTTTCGACTAGTTCAATCTTATCTTAAAAGATACTATACTAATACTTATAAATGCAAAAGTTTGTGAAGAAGGTTTGATGTTTGTTACTCTTTTACGCAAAAATTACTGAACTGAAATTGAATGAAGTTTGGCTCACCGGCCATTGCTACATCGCTTTTTGTTACCAATTTACTTATTCGTCATTATAACTGTGCAGGACATCCACGACCGTTCAGAACCGTAGAATTTTAAGTATTGTCATTGCTCATTTCAACCTAGATACGGACAAGTATAATTCAATACTTCGAGCCTTCAAAACTCGGCCCAAACGTAAGCCCTCTCGAAATATCGAGTTCAAACAAAAAAGGTCCGTTTCACCGAATTATTTATATAAAGCGTTGCGTAATTCTACGTAGGACGGTTTTTGTTCACTTCAATGTTCACATTTTTGTTTGTTTTTAGGGTTTTTTTGAGGGTCACGCGTTAGCACGCGATTAATTATTGCGGTCGAGTGATGAAGACAGAGTTTTCCGTCGAATATTTTCAATCTTACCATTTAACAAATAAATATATATCTGCAGAGCGTTTCACTTTGAATTATATGATTAACTAGTTAATAAGGTCTCATATGGCCTAAAGGGAATCTCTCGCTAAAGCTTTGTTACTGATGTAACTAAATGTGAATAAAAATACATACAGGAACATAGGAAGCTAGTGAAGTTACAAAGTATAGGTACCTAGACTTTCAGAACTAAATTGAAGAAGCAAGCGTAGAAAAGTAGTTAATTTCCAGGCAATCATTTGATCATCCATGTTTAGTAAATCTCGCATATAATCCCACAAGGATTAGGCAGGGTAAAACGGGTTACCTACATAATTTCGACAGTATATAACTACTGAACCACATTTCGTCAGTTATGTTTAATTTCCTTGTGCACGAAACGATGTCCATCAACCGGGCACAAATCCGGACTCCGTGGTTACTACTGAGAAATTCCTGATGAAAAAAACCAATAACACATGACATTATTTAGGGAATCAACATTAAAGATAGATATTCAGGAAAGATAAAGACTATACTTTATTGTAAATAAACAGAGTCACAAACAACGAAACTTGTAATCGTTAGTAGATTTCACGTGACCGGAGGCAAGCCCATCCTGACTAGTAAAACTAGAAACTATATGAAACTAACTAGAATCTAGAGGAACTGGTTTTTAGCTAGCTGATCAAGACCGGATAGTTGGTTGATCATTATTTTAATGCAAAAGGGTCCTTGACTTTGAATATTGTATAGGACTTTAAAAATACGTGCCATTTTCAAAGGAGACAATTTTTTTGTTTGGAGATTACCCCACCCACATAAATTGTAGCATTTAATAATGAAACTTATATTGATTTCTTCCTTATAACCTCTCGATTACGGTTAAATTAGCCAAGCATTGTCTTACCGGAATAAATGTGAAAAATCTGCAAAAACACGAAAACCAAAATAAACAGAAAAAGTAAATGTCAAAATAATGAAGTTGTCTGTCAACCACTAACACAGTGGGCTTATAACTTAAACCTAATTACAACACAAATCAGTCTCAAACCATATACTTTGGAATTGTAAAATGATAATTTAAAAAGCCTAGAATACTAGAGATCACCACTGCTTTACTTGTCTTCAGTTCCATTGCTCTGGTCCTTGATCTCCTTGCGCACGGGGCCAGTCTGCGCGATGGGCACCTTCCTCTCTCCCTTGACGGCGTCGGGTACCTTCCGCGGCGCCGTGATGGAGAGCACCCCGTCGGATGAGAGGCGCGACTGCACGGTCTCGGGCGCCGCGCCCTCGGGCAGTGCGTATCTTCGCACGAACTGCCGGCTGATGTAGCCGTGGTCGTCTTTCTTCTCCTCGTGCTTGCCTTCAACCACGATGAACCCGTCGGCTGTCTTTACAGAGATCTCTTCCGGCGCGAAGTGCTGGACGTCTAGGTTGATCTGGAACTTGTCTTTGTCACTTTTGATGCTGGATCCCACATCGCGGTTGAGTGATGCTAGCTGCCGCCATGGTCTGTAGTAGTCTTCGGACAGCATAGGACCTGCCACAGCCGTTAGAAGGTCGTCCGGTGTTAGGGCCAGCCCGAAGTCTTGATCGAGAAGCCGGCTGCTGGGCCAGAAGTGGTTGTGTGGGTGGTGGACATGACGAGCAGGACGGTCGTAACCGAGCAGGAATGGTAGCAGAGACATTTTCTTGAATATTTCTCAACGGTTGTCAATTGAGAGTAGAGTATTTGCTTCGAAAGCTTTTTATCGCTTCGATTGCTTTAATACAAAATGAATAATATAACGTTTCGTGCCATGTTGATTGTAACCATCAATGCGATTTTAGTGTAAACATTTAGAAATAGCATTAAAAATGCTCACAGTTTAATAATATTTATATTTTATATTCTTTCTGATTCTATAATAATTATAGCAGATATGATTACCAATGGGTAGGTACTTTTATTTAGTAAACAGAAAAAAAACGCCCCTATTCACGTAAGTGTTTGCTGTCAAATGACAATTACCACAACAGGAATGATTTGACTCGCAAAAAAATCATAACATAGC
This sequence comes from Xestia ashworthii, assembly GCA_950022955.1. Taxonomy (NCBI): domain Eukaryota; kingdom Metazoa; phylum Arthropoda; class Insecta; order Lepidoptera; family Noctuidae; genus Xestia; species Xestia ashworthii. The sequence continues at coordinate 20,569,162 of OX465558.1, read as the reverse complement.
TTATTTGTTATGATTTTAAGATTCCGGTTTCATTTCTACGTAATATTTCGTTTAATGCTATATTCAAATGGTAACTTTTTTTTGGTGTTATTATGAATAATAAATGCAACGACCAGGTGGGCCCAAAAGAAATTGTCTCCTTTACCTGGACTAAAAAAAAATGATGCGGTGATGTCTGACAAGGTAGAATGCAAGAAGAAAATGATGATCGGTGAAGGTTAAACATCGAAATACAACCTGGATTTATCTATATATATAAAATAGTAAACTGACTGACTGACTGACTGACTGACTGACTGACTGACTGACTGGGTGATATATCAACGCACAGCCCAAACCACTGGGTCTACAGATTCCAAATTTGGCAAGAAGGTTCCTTATGTGGTCTAGGGGTGCACTAAGAAAGGATTTTTCGAAATTCACCCTCTAAGGGGGTGAAACGGGCCCCCAAAGTTTGTATGGGAAAACAAAATTAGTTAGACTATTTCATTCAAAACTTCACAAGAGTACTCCTATTGATAAATGAGAAGAAAGGGGTTTCAGTTTTTTTCAAAATTCAACCCTTAAGAGGGGTAAATGGGGTGACAAAGTCTGAAAATCAACGCACAGCCCAAACCATTGGGTCCACAGATTCGAAATTGGGCAAGTAGGTTCCTTATGTGGTCTAGGGGTGCACTAAGAAAGGATTTTTCAAAATTCACCCTCTAAGGGTGTGAAACGGGCCCCCAAAGTTTGTATGGGAAAACAAAATTAGTTAGACTATTTCATTCAAAACTTCACAAGAGTACTCCTATTGATAAATGAGAAGAAAGGGGTTTCAGTTTTTTTCAAAATTCAACCCTTAAGAGGGGTAAATGGGGTGACAAAGTCTGAAAATCAACGCACAGCCCAAACCATTGGGTCCACAGATTCGAAATTGGGCAAGTAGGTTCCTTATGTGGTCTAGGGGTGCACTAAGAAAGGATTTTTCAAAATTCGCCCTCTAATGGGGTGATTCGGGCCCCCAAAGTTTGTATGGGGAAAAAAGATTAGTTAGACTATTTCATAAGAAACTTCACAAGAGTACTCCTATTGATAAATCAGTAGAAATGGGTTTCAGGTTTTTTCAAAATTCAACCCCTAAGAGGGGTTAATGGGGTGACAAAGTCTAAAAATCAACGCACAGCCCCAACCGCTGAGTCTACAGATTCCAAATTTGGCAAGTAAGTTTCTTATGTAGTCTAGGGGTGCACTAAGAAAGGATTTTTCAAAATTCACCCTCTAATGAGGTGAAACGGGTCCCCAAAGTTTGTATGGGGAAAAAAGATTAGTTAGACTATTTTATTCGAAACTTCACAAGAGTACTCCTATTGATAAATCCAAGATAGCGCCGAGGAAAAGTATTTTTTTTTTCATCTCGGGTGTCGTTTACATGGTTTTCGAGGTCGCTGATTACAAAAATGAGATCGAAATGAAAATCGAAATGGCGTTGAAGTAAAGTTTTCGTCATGTGTGTCGTTTTCATGGTTTTTGGGGTCGCTGATATCGAAAATGAGGTCAAAATAAAAATCCAAAACGCATCTATGATTTTTTTTTCCTTTTGCCTTCATGGGTGTCGTTTTTATGGTTTTCACTGAACACAAATCTGTTTTCTTTAAATTTTGTTTGTCTTCGTAGCTACGTATCGTTATGTAATTTACCGGCCATAGTAATTCCATCCTAGACAATAATTTAAGATTTTACACAATACTTCTGCAAATTTCCTCTGTTCTGCTTTGAAACCAACTAATTTATGAGCAACCCAGATATGGTATATCTTTAAAATACTGCTCGATCTTGAATTTTACTTACTCTTTGTTTTGCGCAATGAAATTCCCTCATTAGGGTTCCGTAGTCAACTAGGAACCCTTATAGTTTCGCCATGTTTGTCTGTCCATCCATCCTCGCTTAATCTCTGTGACCGTTAGCACTAGAAAGCTGAAATTTGGTACCAATATGTGTATCAATCACGCCGACAAAGTGGTAAAAAAAAAATTTGAAAAAAAAAAATTTATTAGGGTAGCCCTAGGGTAGCTCTATATGTAAAGTGGGAAGTGATTTTTTTTTTATTCCAACCAAAATGAATAGGGGTTTACTGAAGTCATTTTTTGATAATGTCAATAATTTCGCAAATAATCGCTCCAAAAGTAAAAAACAATGTGTAAGAGGGGGGGGGGGCCTCTAACTTTTGAACCATAAGTTTAGAAAAATCTGAAAAGTAGAACTTTATAAGGACTTTCTAGGAAAATTATTTTGAACTTGGATGGAAACAAGTTTTTGTACAAAAAAGACAAAAAGTTGTACAAAATAATCTCTGGACTAAGTTCGTAGTATAATCGTATATGAAAGCATTTTTTTTAACTTCGTTAACATATTTTATTATCCTGAACGTATCTTTTTTCAAACAAAAAAATAATTATTAAAACCGGATTGGATTGAACACTTATTGTGACAGACGGGAAACTACGGAACCCTACACTGAGCGTGGCCCGACACGCTCTTGGCCGGTTTTTTTGAATTAAAATTACCCCAAATTCAACGCGAGCAAAGCTATCTAATACATAAAAATATCGTGTCACATTGTTTGTTATCGAAGTCCTCTGAAACGACTTCACAGATTTTTTTTTGTGTATTTTTGGTAGGTCAGAGAACAAGTTGAAGGCTACTTTTATACCTCTAGGTGACAAGGGTGGTTTACGCGGACGAAGTCGCGGGCAACAGCTAGTTATAATATAAGACTGAAGACTGTACCTTTTTTTTGATGGGATATCATCAAATGAATCCTCCCGCTCTGGGCGGGAGTGTCAGACTTTTACTGACTAGAACCCATCCATGTGCCTTCTTAGCCCTTTGTGTTCAGCCCCGCGGCAGGCGGAAGACTAGACCTGCATTAAACAAGCGTGATGATCAATGTTCTTGTCTTCTCCGTGCGAGAAGAGATCTATGGCTCACAGTATCATCAATATCATCATCTTCATCTTCCTGCTCTTGTCTCTGCTACTGGGAGTCGGTGCAACACGTGTTTTCTTATATTTTCCCCTGTCAATCGTCTTGTTAACTTTTTCTCTTTTATATATCCTTCCTCACAGATTCCATCTATCTTTTCTTTGGTCTTCCTCTCCCTCTCTCCATCCATCAACAGATATTCAGTGCCGCCACTAGTGCCAGTTAGTCACAAGTATATAGGGTGACTGGTAATTAGTGTACGATACTTAAACACGTGATTATGCTCATGATAACAAACAACTTTTACTATGGAACCAACCCTGAAATCGCGAAAAAAAACAGCTGTTCAGTACATTTCTACACTCATCGTACACTAATTACCAGTCACCCTATATATCATACACACAGTACCACACACATTCACAGACACCGTACAGTTACCCATACGCACACAGACACACACAACATTAACAAACATTCATCACTCTTCTAGTTACATACGAGTATGTTCTAGTGCAGTGGGACAATAATATTTGGAATTATGTATAAAAAGGCTTACCTGTATCAAACCTCCTCCTGTGCATTTGGTTTTTCGTTTTATGATATTCAAGAATTGCTTACTTGAATCACATAAACGTATAACCAGCAATGAATTAATCGGTTGACAATCCAAACTATTTAGTAGGCTTACCCAATCATCATCATCTAGCCTAGCTTTTTCCTAGCTATGTTCGGGTCTGCTTCCAGTCTAACCAGATGCAACTGAATACAAGTACTTACATGGAGCGGCTGGAGCCTATCTGGCCTCCACAACCATCACACACGGACGGCACGGTGATGGTTAGTACCCCCTAACTTTGTTGTATTACCAATAATATGATACCCCTTGGTAAGACTGGTTGTCAGGCTTACTCCCATCATTCTCTTAGTTATTATTCCAAAGACATTGCAATATAAATGTTCTAGAATTCCATGTCATTTTTACGATCTACGTAGCTATCTGAATAGACGTAACGAGAACAGTTACAAGTGTCACGTTCTTATTAGTATAATTTAAAAGTGACAAGTATTTTACATTCATAGCTACAATTCTTTTTTTTTAAACTTATATAAGTACCTACATATGTAGTATACATATGTAATTTTATGAGTTTAGGAAACCAGCGTTCCCTTGAACGTTAGATGTTTCAACTCATTGCAAACCTTTTATTATATAAGGCATAATCAGAGCTGTATCAATATCAATATCTATTGACACAAATTAGGCACAAATTCAGATTTTCAACTACTACTGGGAAATTTTATGATAGAACAATCCAGGTCCTCAAGCCCTCAGTAGCGTTTTCGACCTCTTAACTTCGAGGTAGTCGACGAAATCTTACGTGAATACTACAAAATTGGGTACATTTCTGATTGTTGCGGTTATTTTAAGAACAAAAGGTAACAAGGTAAAACGAATTAACGCTCATAATGCGACCTCCGTAAGGTCTAAGCTGAGTTAAACTCAAACATTTGTCACTGTCAGACCTTCAGAAGGGCTTACGATTATCATTTTAATTAACATTTTCGTTCACAAAAAGATTTTTTAATAAACGTTGATAATTCAACAATGCTGCCTTTTTATTAAAAAGGTTTTTTTTTTTAATATACAGGAAACTTTAATTTAAATTTTTCGTAATTCGAATCATTCAGATTCAGATGAAGGAAAACATCGTGAGGAAACCAGTATGCCTGAGAGATATTATTTTTTTAACATGATGTTCTAGAAATTTATAGTGTCGAAGTCACTATAAATTTCTGGGTTGACAGCAGACAGACTGCTAGCTTTACCCAGTAGAGTACCGAAAATAGTTTTAGGAATTTTCAGAAATGTTACTGTTGATAACCGATCATCTGAGTCCGGGGTCCTAAGTTTAAAACTGCTTACTTTCTAAGATTTAAATGGGTTAATTAAGCAACATAGTAGATTATTTTGGTACATAAGTATCAGTCTGATTCGTGTGTGTAACGGCTAGCTTGGCCCTTAACGTGAATCTCATTTACTGACTGTATTTTCGAAAATCCTTTAAGTTAATACTTGTTGCCCTAAAAAATGAATGCAAGGTCAACGAAGACGAAGTCAACATTAACATTGAACGTATTTTAGTCCAACAGCGATTAAAAATAATATTTACTTTCTGAAAATCTGCGACTCCCGCGTTCCCCTAAAACTTAAGGGGAAGATTTATAAAACAATGATTAGACCTGCTGTGTTGTATGGATCAGAATGTTGGGCCACAAAAGGGATGAATGAAAGGCATCTGCATGTCGCGGAGATGAGAATGCTAAGGGGGATGTGTGGTGTTACGCGAATGGATAAAGTAAGGAATGAGTATATTAGAGGAAGTCTGAAAGTGGCGCCGGTGACTGAAAAGTTGTGTGGTACTCGGTTGTCGTGGTATGGGCATGTGATGCGGAGGAATGAGGAAAATGTCGTGAAAAAAGTTTTGGGTATGAATGTGGATGGGTATTTGAGTAGAGGAAGACCAAAGAAACGATGGATGGACTGTGTTAAGAAGGATATGGTAAGAAAAGAAGTGACTGATGAGATGACGAAAAATAGAGCAGTATGGAAGATGAAGACATGCTGCGCCGACCCCAAATAGATTGGGATAAGGGCAGGAGAATGATGATTTACTTTCTGAAAATAGGAAAGAAAACTCCATTTGCATAATATTCCGTTTCCCGATACTTTTTGACCTAAATTCGTGGGGAATTATTATTCGACGGAACCACGCGGCAGAAGGGTAATGACCTGAATAAACAAAACCAATTTTAATGGGACTTGAGAAATACGAATTTTAAAAGTATTTTTGAGAGTTCTTACCGGTTCTTCTCCAAAGGAAACGACCAACCCGAACCGTGCACCTTTTCTTAACGTGTCATTAGTGCCCATGATGTAGGCCTATGAATTTTGTGATTTTGATTGGGTTTGTCCAGGAGCCCGTGACTTAATAATAACAGCTGCTCGGGGTCGATCTCTAGGTTGAGCCGTGCTTGCCTAGGTTGGTCTGTGGATGGGTGACCAACCATTACATACCGCTTTTCCTCTATGCCTCGGAATCGAAAAAAAATCGTTGGTCCCGGCTGTCATTTGTAGATCTTTGACAGTCGTTACAGGTAGTCACAATTATTACAATTATTTTTTAGGACAACAAGGAGTGTTAACTAAAATGATTTTCGAAAATCATCTGCCCAGCTTTTTCTCAATTATATTGGTGTCAACTTCCACTAAAACCGGATGCAGCTGAATATCAGTATTTTACATAAAGCGACTGCCTATCTGAACTCCACAACCCAGTTAATACTGGGTAATACGATCCGCCTTGGTAGGACTGGTTGTCAGACTTTTTGGGCAGTGGCCCAAAAAGCCAGTCTGCCTATCGTTGACAGTCGTTAGGCAGTGGCCTAACGACTATCTAAGATTTACAAATGAGATCCGGGACGTTTTGATTTTGATTGGGTTTATCCATTAGCAATTTCTCAAATGCTTTGACTTAGAAAAGAGAATATTGTGATAAGTCTGGCACTTGTATGACAGTGAATTTAATAACGTAGGTAAGTCAGACTATGAACTAACTTTGGAAGATATAAACATGTTCAAAAGTGCCTGTTATTGGCCTACTTGAAATAAATGCTTTGATTTTGATTTTGAACACTAGACAATGTTGTGATGATTAAATATTTTATAAGCAATTATTATTCCGCACTAACACTTTTACTACTGATTGTACCTTTTTTCATTTAGATAGTAACGTGGGACGAGTTGCGGAATGAAAATATTATTTATTTTGGGTTTCATCAACTCGTCCCAAATGGGCCATGGACATGTGGGACGAGTTGCTGAACCTAATGCTACCAGATTATTACTAAATATACACTCAGTTTTGGAACTCCATTAAAGTCTGAAACAGATTAATAACCGATTCGAACGGGGAGATAGTATATAACTTCGGAAGCCCGAATAATTTCGAAACATTCCCGATAATCCGGGAATCGGAGTCGGAGAGCGGTGGTGGCCCAGTGGTGGCGGCCCCGACTTACGAACAGTAAGTCGTGGGTTCGAACCCAGGCAGGCGCATTACTTTGTGTAATTTATTTCATCACCACTGCTCTCAAAAACGGTGAAGGAAAACATCGTGAGGAAACCGGCATGTTCTAGAACCAAAAATCCGACGACATGTGACATCTACCAACCCGCACTGTGCCCGCGTGGTGGATTATATAGCCCGTATGCAAAATACACGCTATGACGTTACGTGGAGTTGTGGACCCCAGCCCGTAATACAATACAATACAATAGTATCCAATCACTAAAGTACACGAATGTTCCACGTTCAAAATTGCTTACTTACGAGTATTCATCATCTGCCCAGCCTTTTCTAATACCAGTATTTTACTTGGAGCGGCTGCCTATCTGACCTCCACAACTGTCAGTACTGGGAAATACAATATTTGATAAGAATACTTGTCACACTTTTAGGCCTACTGACTGTCGAAGATTTACAAATGACAGCCAGGACATACGGCTTGACGTGCATTCCGAGGCACGGAGGAAACTCGGTATTTAATAGAAGGGACCTTCTATTACATACCGAGTTTCAAGTTCGAGTTGGTCAAGCGCTGCTTAACCTTGAAGATGAACCCGTTCGGCTGTTATTATCATATAGCCACGAGCTTACGAACTGTTTACTTATTAAAGAATGCTATACGCTGAAACTGGCCAGTATAAATCTTGAATGAATGAGTTCTATTTTTGAATCATTGATAAGTTTACGATGTAACGGTAACGTGCGTGTATCGGTTACTAATTGTTAAACAAGCTACAGCAAGGTCCCACCACCAGCGATTAGCGATAAGCGAAGAGCTAGCAACTAGAAATGTGTTGGAGAGCAACGAGCAGCCGTAACTTGAATAGTTTTGTTGCTGGGCAATGATCGAGAGTGACAAGCAATTACTCGCACCCAATCACTCACTAATAGTATACGTTTGAACAAAGTAAGAATCTCTCAGCGAGTGTTCCGCCTGCCAAACGATAATCACTGAGCGATTTGTTTCTCTGAAAACTCTTGTCGTTCCGATTAACTTGTGGAAAAAGAGGTCATACCGGCAGTGTGAGCATTCCAATGTCAATTAATACATGACTGTAGCTCTTTTACTGCGGGACCTTCAGCTTTCTGGACGTTTCTTGAGCGAGAAAACAGTTGATGATAATTAATCGCTTTCTCGTTGGCGCGACGCTGACTGTCGGACTGGGGGTCTTTGGTTTAGTGAAGTGAATAGCGTTAGCATAGTGTTGTGTATGTGTCGATAATAATAGAGGAAACTGTCAGTAGGTGAGTAGTGGCTTTTGTGTTATGTTTGTTTTTATAATGGGTGGTTCCAAACCGATATATTTTCTTCGTTGTTCAACTAGTCACATCCGCGACTTTTTTCGATTCCCAGGTCAAGTAAAGCGTTAATGAGTGATTTCAAAAAAATCTCAAAAGAAGCCATGGAGTTTGGATTTTGCAATTCTGCAACTACATACGTCTTACAGTCGCAAGACAACCTAGCACCGGACTGCAAATTGCAAAAAAACGTAAGAGAATTTTAATTTCGCGTTCTACCTTGGAGCATTCACCTTAAAAGCTCTGCCTAATTCGTCGGACATCGGCGTGATGTTATATTGTGACTACCCAATGATTCAAAAAACAGTAACTCAAAATCCTACCTATCCTAAAAAAAGGTTAACAGTAATATATTCGAGTGGCACCCCACTGACCCACGTACTCCTGGCGCGGCCTAACAACACCAAATTACATGAATATTTTACATCCAGCTCGCTCTGCGCCCTCACACGTCCTCGGGTATGGATTTACTTACTTATTTATATATGAATATGTATGTGTATTAGCGAGATTATGCGTGGTAAGTACAGTTGAGCAAAGAGATTAATAAATCACGCCGCTTACTGTTAATATTATGGACGTTCTGCCATATTGAGTCAACCCAAAATCTCTATGAAGTTACTAAAATTTGTCAAAATAATGCAACATGAATGCTTCGATCAATAAATTATTGATCGAAGCATGAATGTGATATTATGTTACGTTCCGTCAAATGTTCTTATGTAATATATAAATTGGCACGTGATTAATCTATTTAATAAATCAATTCAAATAGTGTTCTGTAATCGGGTTATTATTGTCAGTGTTTTGTTTTACGGCTCAATCAATAAGATATGGTGCTAATTAAATTTTATGGCAAATGAATCGGGGGACTAAACATCAAATGGGCGCCTAATACATCGAATGAGCGACTATTTTATCAAGTAAGTTATTCTTTATCCGGTCATTTCGGCAAGGAGAACAGGAAGCAAGAGCGAGCGAAGCGAGCTCGGCACTTTTGGCACCTCGACTGCATAGCCATTTTAGACCCCCTGTTTTTCTTATCACTATTTTCGTAACTACATTACTAGCTGATGCCCGCAAACTTCGTCGGCGTGAAATTCTGACTGTCAAAATCGGTCTAACCGTTTCGGAGATTTGCCGGAAGTAACAAAATTTTAAAAATGTGTTGTTGTCACAAGTAGGTACCGTATTTCTAATGTGTTTAGTAAAAAACCGTTATTTTCGCTCTTATTCTAGGTTCCTATTGCCAACATCAGAAAGAAATAATATATTCTTATTTGTAAAAGGAATGTTTTTGATAACAAAATTGTTACGCTTTTTCTTACGCATATCCTATTTTTTTTTAAATGTTACGCTACCTTGTTTATTCATTTAGTTTGTACCGCGGCTCTGCTCGGATATCCGGTGCTTTTTATTATTTTATTATGTTTGTGTAACGTTTGGTATCGCTTCTAAACAGATACCGTAATAAACGTGCGTCATACTTTATGCATTTCGTTGCGTCTTCTTATATTATAAAAAACACTACTTACACAATTATCATATCTTCGTAAGAAAAATTAAGTGCTGCACAAAATAAATAAGATGAAGTTTTCAAGATATCGGTTTTCAAATTCTCACTCTTTTCGCTGATTTTATTGTAAATCATTCTGAATAACTTTTACAAAAATCCATTTATTTATGTTAAGAATACTGAATCCCCACAAGGTAGTAGAAGAACCTTACATGCTGCAAACTTGACCCAGTACAACTTCAAATTTCAGGCTTAAAACAGTGAAACAAGTTACGTATACGTGTTAACGTTGATCGACAAAGTAAATATCATGGAAAAGATTATTAACTGATACTTTTGTGAACAGTTATGACCCGCTTATAATATTCCCACTGAGGGGACACAGGCCTCCTCTCTATGAGAGGGCCTTTTGCGAGCTGGTGGGTGTAATCGAGTCACATGTCTTTACATTTTCGGTTTAAACAAGCGCCGCTTCCCTCACGATGTTTTCAGTGGTGATGACATAAATTACACAAAATAATGTACTATTGAGGTTACTGATAGTTGACCACTTTCAACCTTAGTATTAAAGACACAAGGGTGAAAAGAGGCAGGCCGTCCGTGAACTCGGCAGTACCTGGCCTGCTGAAAGTAAAACCAGAAAATAAAGTCATTCAACAAATAAGAGGCAAAATATTACAGGACAGATAAATAAGAGACCGAAATACAATGACGTATTAAGACATTGACACCATTTTTTACTTCACTAGACACAAAACGACAGTTTTCAGTACACCATAGAAAGTGAACTCCAGCGAGCTCTAAACGGAGAAAGCAAGGACATTAGGAACACTTTCTGACGAAGAAGTATTACAACATTTACGCTAAATGCGTGCGTTACGTGATACAAATCGCTATTGGACCATAGATTAGAGAACCTACAGAAGGTCAAGTCCATACAGTGAGCGAAATCAAGCACGCGTTACACATTAAAGATGTATGACTTTGTGTATTCTAAATTGATTTTTGAATTACGATTAGTAGGTACCAAAAATATAATTTAATTTGAATGTGAACGTAAAGTATGTAAGTAATTCGAGTATTTTTTTCAAATATTGACAGTAATTCGAGACTAGCTACTGCCCGCGTCTTCGCCCGCGTGAAGTTCGATAATGGACCCATAGGATCTTACTTTTGTATACTAAAACCTTCCTCGAGAACCACTCGTTCCATTGGTGAAAATCGAATCGGTGCAGTCGTTTTTGAGTTTATCGCGAACAGACAGACGCGGTGGAGGACTTTGTTTTTATAAAATAAAAAAGATAATAAAAAAAAACATTTATCTCCAGAAATTACATATCAACGTGAGTATAAATTACAGTCAAAATCAGAAATTTTGACAAAGTGTGTTTGTCAGAAATTGTTTGTATGTTACTGAATTAAAATATAGTTTACACTCGATAATATGTGTTGACACACGTTGACGTTGTTGTGATCGCAAGTGGAGAAAGCTGTGTCAGTTTTTGCTCAGTGTATGAACCCGACCTTCTGTGGTGCTAACTATTTATTCCGTGATTAGACAGAGTGATCACGATACGTCTTGTCTGTTTGACATTTGCCAGACAACTGATATTTTTAATAAGGTTATTAAAGCGGACATAATGTTGTTTTCTTTTTTTTTATTGCGCTCACGAAAGTGGCCGTGGGAAATTGAAATTAAATGATATAATTGACGTTATTTTTTACGCTGAGGAAGTTATTGTTACTTTGTTAGTGATGAAATCGAAATATTTTCCTTTGGGTACAATGATTGTTTCTGAAGAATTACGTATAAAACAGTCAGTAGATATAACATTGCAGAATCTTCTTAATTGGATCGAAAACACCAACTGATAAAATAGACGAATGAATTAAACAATTTATATTGATCCTATGAATTGGGATCACCAATTCATAATCACTTAGGTACTTCAGTCATACACTTACTAAATGATCAATATTGGTGATCACGTTCTCGAAAACGGCTGTAACAACAATCCCCATGAAACTTGCAACGTAGGGGTTCAAGTGGGCGATAACTCGATCAGGCCAAACTCTTAGTTTCATATCTGGGCAAATTCATTTTCTCTGTGTTCATCTGAGCAGAGCTCGATTGCTCAGGTACTTAAAGTAATGTCAGTACAAAAAATACACAAACAGTAATCAAAACACTCGAACAAATAGTCCAAATAAGACAAGTATAAAGTAACGGCGGAATTCGACGGTACAAGTCATAAACACGCAAAAGGTCATTTATAAATATCAAACAAATAACCAACCGATCACAACCACACATATTGCAGGAAATAAGAAAATTAACATTTAGATTAACAGCTGAACCTTGGATAGAGGAGTTATTCAGCTCGGAGCTCTGGTTGCAGTAGCTTCTGAGCTAAATGACTCCTCTATTCAAGCCAAGGATGGACAAACCACATCAAAGTAATCGGTTCTATCCGCCTTCGAATAAGGATGCACGATACATTTGCATTTGGAACACTAACTCAGCGTCCTGCCCATGTGGTATGTGATTTAGGGTCGGCGCAACATATTTTTTGGTAGTTTCCATATTCTCCTCTGTAATCGTTACAGTATTATTTACTACTTTTTGCTTCATAACATTCCTCACACAATACATCCATAATTTCTTTGGTGTTTTTCTCTCCTATCAATAATTTTATATTCATCACTCTTTGATTCGATCACATGCCCGTGCCAAGATAGTCAATTACAATTTCTGGATCGTTTCAAATAGTTTCGGTCCGATTTTTAGGGTTCCGTACCTCAAAAGGTAAAAACGGAACCCTTATAGGATCACTTTGTTGTCCGTCTGTCTGTCTGTCTGTCTGTCAAGACCTTTTTTCTCAGGAACGCGTGGAGGTATCAAGCTGAAATTCATATCAAATACTCAAGTCTATGGTCTCTTGGAGCTGTGAAAAAATCAAACTTCTAAGTCAACGCGATCAAAAGATACTCCCGTTTATGCCGCAAATTTTCGACACTCGCAAGGGAATCAAAACCTACAGGGTACTTCCCGTGAACTCAGAATCTTGAAATTTGGTACGAAGCAACGTCTTATAACACAGATAAAGGAAAAATTGCGAAAAGCATAAATTTTTAGTTACATCATATAATAAAAATATTTTTAATAATTTTAAACTTATTATCCCTTTACTCATGAACGCGTAGTGGTATTATATTGAAATTCTTAACAAATACTCAAGTCTATAATATCTTTAAGCTGTAACAAAATCAAACTTCTACGTCAACGCAATCAAAAGATACAGCAATTAAAGCCGCATATTTTGAAACTCGCAACTACTCGCAAGGGAATCAAAACCTAAAGGATACTTCCAGACGACCTGGAATCTTGAAATTTGGCATGAAGCAACGTTATAAAGTACACATATAGGAAAAATTCCGAAAATCTTAAATTACCATAACTTTTACTTATATACCTACAGGTTTGTACGGAACCCTCGGTGCGCGAGTCTGACTCGCACTTGGCCGGTTTTTTCAAATGTACTTAGAACTGTATCGTATAGGTCTTTAAGGATGCACGATACTGGCGTATTCGTATCGATACAAGCGTAAGTATATCGAATCATACTTATCAATCCCTTAAAAGACCTAGACAAAATTCAAGGAATACTTTTGTACAGCTTTTGAAATTCTTTCAAATCGCAATTTAGATTTCTTCTTTTTCTTCTTTATGTTGTAGTTATTGTTTAAGCTTAACACTACAACGGTACTTTTTATCGTATTCGTAAAATATCGAAGAAGTATATCATGTGGTATCGATACTGTATCGGATCGAGGCAACACTATTATCCGTTGTCGAGTTAAGATTTCGCCATATGATATGTCAATCGTGCTCACACACTGCGCCAGTGATCAATCTTAGGAAGTTGTGCTACAGTAAGCACAGATGATTGAGACGTGCAGTCTACATATCGCCAAGAAGGTTATTAATGGTTTCATAATAATAATAATATGAGTAGAAAAATATGTGCGGGCTTCCTAAATTAAAAGTTAGGTAACTTATTTTCTATTTACCCAAATACTCCAAAGAGATTCCATCATTAATACGCATCAATACAATAAACTTATAGTATAGGGCAGTTAGCACAAGATTGGTTCAAAAAAAAAAAATAATAATCAGGACTAAACATTTTGTACATTTTATGTAACCACCAAACAGCGTAACAGTTACTCCAAAACAAACAAACATTGAAACAAGGTCATTGTTTGAATGTTTATTTTTCTGGAACAGAGTAACTTTCCATCCCCTTTAAATTAAACAACTACGTTTTACCTGTGTTTAAAAATATGTAGTTTTCTTGGTTGTTTTAAAGGAACAACCTCAATTTGTGTATTGTGAATGGTTTAACAACATCTGAATGATGTTATAATTATTCACTTACATTTTTAGACACGTTGTTCGATTTTTACGCTAGCAAAACAATTTTCGATGAACTCAAAACATCGCACGTGATCGGACTTTCAAGATAATTGCTCTCTACTTTTCTTGAGATTTCTATTACATTCCGACGCTATCCGGCTCAATTAATCTACCCAGTTTAACAGAATTTGAATATCTAATCTTTCGAATTTATACAGCATCATGTACTGAAATCTAGTTTCGCTTGAAGAGCTCGTGGCTAGATAATAACAGCCGCTCGGGTCTATCTTCAGGTTAAGCCGCGCTTGTCTAGGTTGGTTGGTTGGTTGGATGGATGGGTGACCACCCATTTCATAATCCATAGGTACCTAAATTCCCCTGGTCCCGGCTGTCATTTGATCTTTGATAGTAGTCAGGGGCTCGAAAGTGTGACAACCAGTCTTACCAAGGAGTATCGCATTACCCAGCACTAACTGGGTTGTGGTCAGATAGGCTCGACCTAACATAGTTGGGAAAAGGCTAGGCATATGATGATGTACTGAAATCTATTAGTTTCACTGAACTCTCTGAAAGTAAAAAGGAATTTCAACTTCACATGTACTTGGTAATAAGGACATGACTAGGCAATTTTTTTCTGTGAACGAATCATAATTGAACAATGTAATCTATTGGAAAAACCTCTAACTATTTACCCAACGGACATCTTATAGCTGATAAAAAAATATGTACATAATTTGAGTACATACTACATTAGAAGTATTGATTGATTTTGTATGTAGAGTGTAATTAATTACTAAACTGATTGTGAAAATTCTTTCTGATCTTCATGTGAACTGAGTCGATGAACAATACCTAGTAATATAACAAATAGGCAATTTTTGTTAAAAATCACAAAAAAGCCAATACACAAAGCAAACACCTTTCACTCTACTTATACTACACATCTAATTTTACATAACTCACTCACAGATTGATATAAAATCTGTGTCAAACATGAATGGTACAAAAAACAAAGAGCAATAATACTTGCCCAAGACAATGAGAGTGTCTAATGAAGCTGCTGATGTCGTAACAAGTAAAAGTAGCCTGTAATAGAAGTATGCTGAACTGCACTCAGAAGTGATGGACACTTGGGAAGTGACACATAACACCACGCATGACCGTCGATCGAAGGGTTAAGCGACGTGTACCCTATTAAACACCTACATTTTGCTAATACCTAGTAAGTAAGTTAAGTTAAAGCGAGCCTATTGCCATCAAATGGGTGCTAATGTAGACAAACTTTCAGGGTTTTTCCGCTATTAATTACTCATTAGCAATTTTCATATCTTATTCAACACGAGAATCGATTCCAAAACACATACTCATGGGTAGCGCGCTAGACCAAAGAGGCCGTGGTGAAATAAGAGCGCTATTTTGGACAGGTAACGTGTGGTTGACTGTACTTACGTTTGAAATTACTGACCTACACGCCTGCGCATCGTAGGGGTAATTGGATGCGCGTGAGTTGGGATTCCGTACGATTGGTTGATTGATAAGCGTAAAACTATTATTTTTTTCTATTTTTAGATAATATTACGTGGTACCTCTAGTAAGTAACAACAAAGTACGAAGATACTTTGTGACATTTAAAAGTATTTAGCGACGGATTTCATTTTATATAATTTAGTTGGTCTCAGTTCGTCATGTCCATCTAAATATATAAAACTCAAAGGTGACTGACTGACATAGTGATCTATCAACGCACAGCCCAAACCACTGGACGGATCGGGCTGAAATTTGGCATGCAGGTAGATGTTATGACGTAGGCATCCGCTAAGAAAGGATTTTGATCAATTCTACCCCCAAGGGAATAAAATAGGGGATGGAAGTTTATATGAAAGTCCGTCAGTTTTAAAGTTAGGATCTTCTAATTTTGTGTGTAGGCTGACGATTGAAAATTAATTATACGCGTTTCAGCGTTTTTGATAATTCCACCCCGAAGGCTTAAAAAGGGGATGAAATTGTGTGTGAAAAATCTTTAATTTTCGACGTAAAAAGTACAAAATTTGTTATCTGGGCTTATGATTGGAAGCTAACGCAACGGCTTTATTAGAATTTCAACCCTTGAGGGGTGAAAAAAGACCATCATTTCGTTTTTAATTAAAGTATTTATTTTTGAGTTACTAAATAGTATCAAAGTTAGTAAGTCGTTGGTTTTTTTTTTTTTATTTCAACCCACAAAGGGAAAAGGGGATGAAGTTTTGCATTGTATTTGTTCATTCGTTCACCAATAACGGCAGCAGGAGAGACCTTTTGCAGCAGTGCAAGTTAATAGTACAGGTAGGTACCAATCGTATGGACGCGCACACGTGACTTCGCGGCTGGCAGTACTTACCGTTTTGTAGGGACCTAGGTAAGCCGAAGATTATGGAGTTACGGCAGGGGCAGAAAAAGAAAGTATGTATAGTAGAACAAGATAGAATGAGTAATTGTCGATGTCGTATTTGATACCAACTAGATTTTTTTTATTTTGTTGGTTTCTGTTTTTGGTAGATTTCCTTTTTTTTTTTAAAAAAAAATCTCCCTATTGGTCTCTCACTTAGGGAGATTTATATGTAGGTATACGTATGTTTAAGGGTGACAAGCAAAATTTAGCCACACTCTACAGGTCGCAATTATGAACCGAGTGCTTTCAAACTTGGCCAAAAAATCGAAAAGGTCAAAACTTAGGCTATGTTCGTGAATGGGCGGAATTCGTCCATGGGAGGCGGCGCGGGCGGGGGGCGGTTTTTCTAAAATCAGTTTTTTGGCCATAACTTTATCCTATGAAAAATTTTTGTACAGTTTTTCATTTTAATCATTCTGAGTAAAAGTACGGACAACTTTAAAATAAAACTTTTTTGATGCAACCCCTAAATTGGGGAGGGGGTTGAAATTTCCAAAATTTTTGCGAAAAAAAATCATATCTCCGAAACAGTGAACATTTTGAGCGTCGCAATTATTTTTTTTTTGAACGAAAATTGTTTACTCTACAATTGTTGCCTTTGAAGTTTAGCGATAAAACTTATAGTTTTCGAAATAAAAAATCATAACTAAAAATTTGAGGGCGTTTCCATGCGAAACTCTTATGAGAGGATTTAAAAAGGGTAAATTTCCATTACAGGACAACGATTTTGAAATCATATTTTTTTTTGTAGATTGTACACATAAGTACAACTCCTTATACAAATTTTCAATAGTCGGACGCTCCAGCACCTTCTCCGAAATCTACCTCCTCCTGCGGCTTGCCGGAGGGATTTTTTTCTAACTCTTCTGCATTTCTGATCTTACTTTTGATGAATGAAGATAAAAATCCAAAATGGCGGCGACGAATATTTTTGGATTTTCCATCATGGTGTCGTTTCTGTGGTTTTTGGTGTCGCTGATAATGAAAATCAGTTCAAAATTAACATGGTAAAAAAAGTTAACAGAAGCAAAAAAAAAACTGTTCTCTTTTTATTTCTTCGGCTTCCCCTGACACTATTTTCACCCTTCGCTGTTAGGTAGAGGTGTATCTAATCCTACACCCACATTTCGCACATTTAGCTTATTTCCATCAACCGGGCACAAAAATACAATAACACTTTGCCCGTCCCGAAAATCGAACTCAGGATCTCATGCTCAGTAGCGCTTGCGACAACTAGACCAACGATGCAGTCTCACACATGACCCATCAATGTTTTCACGCGAACGAAGTCGCGAGCAACAGCTAGTTCAACTATAAAATTGCTATTTATTTTCAAATTACACATGCATTCATAAAGTTACTCGTACAACTATTTCCCATGAGTTTAGAAACAAAGAAATAAAGAATACTGTCTTTAAAAAGTTTGAACTCAATGATTGTGAACTTACAATGAAATCGTTTAACTACAATATAATCACTTGGTTATTTATTAGGTAAAGCAGAAGAACAAAATCACGCAATCAAACTCGAAAGAAATCAGAATAAAAAACGGGACTCCATCCAATCGATTTTATAAGCTACATAAAAAAATAAGTATTACCGACACCGGTACCGGAAACAAAAGATTTTCAGCAGCCATGTCAATCCCGTACATTTTAAACTAGCTTTTATTAGTTCCAACTAACTAATCATGTAAAAAATGTATAACGTAACTAACTAACGTAAATTTAATTTATATGATTAGTAATACGTAGTGTAAGTATTATAACTAATCATAGAAATTAAATTTGATCCTCTTCCCGGTTTCCGATTGAACTGAAATTTTGCATACATGTTTAGTTTGGGTGACAATGCATGGTTAGCTAAGTGACGTCATTCTAAATCCAATATGGCGGACTCAAAAAGATAGCGTCATCAGTATCGACGATGCGCTCAGTAGCACGATCTGTTTCTCGCTGATTCAGTGCTCATTGGTGTGGTTCAACCCTTTTTCCGATTTATTTAGGTTTGGCGCAGCATGCATCTACCATATTTTTCTGGTGACCAGTCAGATCACCAAACATTAATTCACAAACTTTTACTTGACAAGCAACGATTAGAAAACACATTATTTGTCATTTCATCAGTATACAACAGCAAGTTTAACAAATAATTCACTTCGCAAAATAATTATCACATAAACTTTTATTTAATAACGTATTACTTGACAAACAATTCATTATTTTTTCGTTTTATCTCATAAAACAACGTTTGAAATAAAAACGTTACACAAATTGATTGTGCCATTTAAAAAAAAAGAAAATAAATGAATTTGGTTTCCTATAAGCACAAATTTTGTGACAGAAATGAATCGCTGCAGAACCGACTCCACGTAGTCTTTTCTGCCCTACCCCTAGAGTGTAATTTAAGCCCGCGTAGGCGCGGAGGGGCGTGGCGGGCCGCGAGCTGAGGAGCAGGTGGCTTTAACACTCGCCGCCGCGGCTGAGGCTGGCCGGTATCAGCCGGCCAGCAAGCCGAAGCTGCGGTGGTGAGCGTTAAAACCCTCTGCGACGATAAGCTCGCGTGTGATCGCCGGAGCCCCGCAGCGCCGCGCGGATCCGTGACAGAAACCATGCCTGCTGCATGCTGCATGTTTGCATACTGCATGCTTGCTGCTTGTTGGTCGCATGCATGCTGCATGCTTGCTGCATGCTTGTTGCATGCTTGCTGCATGCTTTCTAAATGCCTGCTGCGTGCTTGCTGCTCGCTTGCTGCATGCTTTCTAAATGCCTGCTGCTTGCTTGCTGCTTGCTTGCTGCATGCATGGAGTATGCCTGTTTGCGTGTTATGAAAAAACTATGCAATTTCCTTATTTTTTTCTTAAAAGGAGTAATAAAAAAAATACTAGCCTGTAAATTACTTTGTTGAAACGTGATTTGTCCAAACGTATCTAAGTAACAAATGAAAAATGTATAAATGAAGAAATATCATCTGATGCATTTGATAAAAGAAGTATTTGCCAAATAAATGTTTGTAAAACGAACATTTTTAAAATAAAACATTTGCGGAATAAGTTGTTTGCGACATAAATAGTTTACGAAACGTTGGTTGTAAAATGAAAATTTGTTAATGGACTTTTGGTAAAACATTAGTGAACCTATTTTTCTATTACACGTCGTTTGAGCAAACACCCTTTTCTAACTTTTTTATCCTTCACACAATTCATTCATCGTTTATTTGATCTTCTCCTACTATGTCTAGGCTGATTATGTTCTTTGCGAAGGCGTATCGCGTTGTAAGTATGTTGCAGCCTTTATTCTAGATGAACTATCATTACCGGCTTAGAGAGACTGGAAGTGGTTATTATGTCTTAAATTTGATATAACAAGATTAGCATAATTCGTAGTAATTATAATTTAGTAATATCAGTTTCATGAGCCATTAGCAACTTGCTGTGTAGGTACCTACTTTTAATTAATGTATGACCACTTTTTTTAAGTGGAGATCTTAGCTTAGTTATAGTGAGAGTGTTTTTGATCGGATGCAAATCCGAACGAATGATTAGTTACTAGTTTTGTTTTATTGACAATTAGAGCTTCTGTTTTCCAATAATACCATATACATACATACCTCATAACGTGGGTGGCTTTTACTGTAAGGTTAATTTACAAAACATCGTCCAATAACAAATTCGATATACCAAATTGGGTATAATAGGCTCGTCAGTTTTGGTAGCAAAAAGCAGTGCTAATTTGTTTTTACAGATTTTACTTTTTGTACTATCATGTAAGGAATTGTTTTGTGCTGTGATTTTAGTAAAAAAGGCCTTCGTCATGTTTCTCTTTACATGAAATCAGCCTATAACATTCTAACTGCTGGAACACAGGTCTAAGAGATCATAAATATTTGTCTTCGATTTGTTTTGTTGTAAAGACGTGGCAGTTTCTTGCTATGATATTATATTTCACAGTTTTGTGAGCAGTGGTGATGAAATAAATAACACAAATTAACCATCGGTCATTTGTCCATCTTTGACAGTCGTTACAGGTAATCAGCGGCCCAAAAAGTCTGACACCAGTCTTCACTGTATTAACTGGGTTGTGGAGGTCAGGTAGGCAGTCGCTCCATGTAAAATACTGGTATTCAGCTGCATCCGGTTAGACTGAGCTGACCCCAACATAGTTGGGAAAAGGCTTGGCAGATGATGATGAACGCGCCCATCTGACATTATGTCCCTTTTTTATCATCATCACCATTTTACTGCCCTTATCTCAGTTAATTTGGGGTTTGGCAGAATGTCGTCTTCTTCCATATATCTCTATTACTCGTTATCTGAGCTGTCACCTCCGTTATTTCCCTCTTTATCATTCTCAAATATAGTTAAAATATCCATAACTGCTTCAATAATTTTCTTCACAAAACATTCAACCAAATAATAATCTGTAGGTACAACGAATATCCGTGCCAATCCATAACAAACAAAACTACATTCCTCAAGTCTTCACTTTTTACTTCCAACGAACATTTTATTGACTAAACCGTCTTTTGTTACAGGTATGATTCAAAAGAATAATGGAAAACCTTTTTGGAACGGAAAGCACCACTTGTCATCTTGGATGTAATCTACAATCGAGCCTTCTTTTCCCACTCTCCCCAAGGTTGCAAGATCAAGTTTCGGAATTTTCCCCAAAATGATACGTCTTGCAAAATTTTTTCCGCATTCAATTTTCAAAAGACATGATATCAACCAATGGGGAGATATAAAACTATGTTTATTCACAAAATGGAAAGGTCACGTGCACAGTTGCACACCCCTGCGCATCACACCCCACCTTTTATATTAGGTATGCCTGCGCTTGTTATCAAATGTAGTGTCATTGTGACAAATATGTCTCTTTTTCTCTTCTATTTTCTTCAGTCTGATGTCCAGACGGAAATTTTGAACGGATATTTTTCCCTAAAAAATATGGAAAAAATCCTCAATCTGGCAACACTGCTCCCCAGTGACAGAATACAGAGAGAATTCTTTTGGCAAAGTGTAAATTATACCTGCTATGATATAGTGTCGTACCTATACCTACCAATGCGCATTGCGGTAAAAATATGCGGTTTTTCCTGTTACAGAGCATACATGAATGTCCTAATTTAAAAAGAAGTCAAAAATTAGCTAGGTCTCATCTACAGTGATCTGAACATTAATTGGAAGACGGTATAGTACATTTTTGATACAAGTGGAGAAAGTTTGTTCAGCTCAAAAACACCCTCGTCTACGGCTCGTGTGTTAATACCGCCTTGAACTGCAATAACAAATGTCCACATGTATCAAACGAGGTTTCTCAATACACTTTTGAAGAAATAAAATAAAAGAATGTAAAATATTTGTGTCATGAATTACCTATTACGCGACTGATTTAATATTTTTTTCCGCGCTTTGCTTTCGCCATGTTGAAGGAGAAGCAAAGGTATGAAGCTGTTATACAGCATAATATAAAACATTTTTATATATATTTTTGAATTTAGAACATAAATTAATGTTAATTTGTTTATAAAAGAAAATATTAGTTTTAATAAAAAATCATAATTATCTACGATATTGAATTTATAAACACAATTTGAATATTCAAATAATGTTTACGCCGTAAAAAAAAATACATTCACCTCTGACTCTACAGTCAGAGGTGAATGTTTTTTTTTAATTATGCATTTACCAGTTTGAACTAAGTATAGGTATAGTGGCAATTTTGCTTTCTGCACATGTGTGTAAAAAACATGAAAAACGCACGTGTGTGTAATACACTGCATTTTGAACTTAATCGTAGTGCGAAAAGAACCAGTTTTCGAGGAAGTGTTTTGAAAAGCTTTTTTTTAACAATTCGTTAGGAACACCAGATATGACGCAAATAATCAATCAATCAATCAATCATATAATTTATTGTGGATCATAGGTAGGTACATAATACAGGTCTTAAAATAGATTGTGATCAGCTATGTCCCGCCCATTGGGCATACAATAGTTAATTACATTAAAAATTACATACATTAAGAATAGATTATTACATTATTGATACAAATTATCGAAATGTCACATAGAATATAATAAAGATAATTAACAATAGGTACGAGTAGGTGCACATCAATGGGCTACTAAACGCATCATGACTGAGGGAGACTGTATTGGAGTAAAGATTTGTCTAATAGGAAGTCATTTATAGAGTAGTAGCATTTGTTTACTAGCAGATCATGGAGATTCTTTTTAAATTTTGTTATTTCTGGAATTGTTCTAATAGGCCCCGGGATATTATTAAAGATGCGTGAAGCTGTACAAAAGATGCTTTCTTTCATTAAATTAGACTTGCTAGCTACTGTGCGCAATTGGTCCTTTCGCCGTATACGAGTGTAGTATTCGTACAACTCAATATTATTTTTGACAAATATTGCGATATAGAATGGAATGGCTTGTCGCAATTAACAACAACAAATCTGTCTAAGGTTTAATGAGTTCTAGGAACAACCAATTTATGTACGTAGGTATAAAGTTATTAAAACGCAATACAACTGCAATAAAAAACCATAAAAACTTCCGGCATTTAAAAATATAATCATTATTTGAACTACTAATCGCTTTAAACCTTTGACTGTATTTTATTCACAACAGCAATTAAGTATTAATGCTGTCGTGATTTATGCTTCCAATATTATAAACGCGTAATTTTGAGTGTAGGTACGGGCATTAGCTCCGTACACTGAGATGTATTCTGTAGTTGGACGAATCACCCGGGATGTGTACAGGAAAATAAACTCACTGTTTTGTTTCCGATAATGATTGACATTTTTTTAGGTAGGTAAAACAATAAATTATAAATAGCTTTGTTGTTTTTTTTTAATTATTAATAGCTTTTTTTATATACTACCAAAAGTAGGTTGCCTTGTGGCGGGCGTAGGTAAATAACCTAGTCAAAAAATGTACATAAATCGGCAAATTAGTAACTGCTTGTTCAGGTAAAAACAAAAACAATAAATATCATGTAGCGATGCTCGTACATCGAGTATGGATGTTTGTAACACTTTCACGCAAAAACTGCTGAACAGATTTGGGTGAAATTTGGCACACAGATAGTTTACAACCCGAATTAAAACGAGACTTTTTATTCCGGTAGTAAGATCCCACGACAGCCGCTCGGGTCGATCTTTTGGTTAAGCCGTGCTTGTCTGGGTTGGTCTGTGGATGGGTGACCACCCTTACATACCAAGTTTCCTCCGTGCCTCGGAAAGCACGTTAAGCTGTTGGTCCCGGCTGTCATTTGTCCATCTTTGACAGTCAGTACAGGTAGTCAGTGGCCCAAAAAGTCTGACACCAGTCTTAGCAAGTGGTAAGTATCGTACGAGTATTTCCCAGTATTAACTGGGTTTTGGAGGTCAGATAGGCAGTCACTCCTTGTAAAGTATTGGTATTCAGCTGCATCCGGTTAGACTGGAAGCCGGCCCGAACATAGTTGGGAAAAGGCTAGGGTGGACCCGCTAACAGAAGCTAGTGACACGATAATACAAAAAGTACTACAGCGCCATGATCTGCGTGATCATATTGCTAGAATACAGGCGTCGTCTCTGCGAGAAGGAGCTGATTAACCCACCACGCAGACACAACGCTGGTTGGCAGACGGTACATGTCTTCGAATTTTCGTTCTAGGATATTCCAGTTTCCTCACAATGAAAGCAACTAACTTTTATCGGAACATTAGGTTATTGATCCAAACATATCGACGTGGAATCAGCTTAAGCCCCTTGAAAGAACTTTAAGAAGTTAAATGGCAAATGGCGTTTGTTTCGTTTCGGTTCTGACGACACGACTCGACACCGCGCTGAAATACTTACGACAAATGTGGTGATCAGTTTGAGGAGCCGATTTCACGAAGATAACAACTGTTTTATACATTTTTATAACACTAGCCGATGCCCGCGGCTTCGCCCTCGTAAATTATATACAAAAACCTTCCTCTTGAATCACTCTATCTATTAAAAAAACCCGCATCAAAATCCGTTGCGTAGTTTTAAAGATCTAAGCATACATAGGGACAGACAGACGCGGCGGGAGACTTTGTTTTATAATATGTAGTGATAGTGATAGTGATAACACCACGCCTGGAATCCCCGAAGGGATAGGTAGAGGTATACCTAATAGAACAACCACATTTCGCTAGTTATGTTTAAGTCCCATGTAATAGGGAGCGACCCTATTGACATCAACCGTCCACAAATCAAGACTCCGTGGCTGCTACTAAGAAATGCCTTATGGATAAACCCATTAACAATTTGTCCGACCCCGAGAATCGAATCCAGGGCCTCATAGTGCCTGGGTTGCGGGACTGTTCGAAAGAGATACCGCGGCCCCGGAACGTAAAGAGCGAGGAAGTAACATGGTTGGGTTTGAGCCAGTAAAAGTCTGACACTCCCTCCCGCTTCGCCCGGAGTGAGAGAAGTCATTTGATGATTTCCCATCCGAAAAAAAAAACAGGTCCTCATAGTGAGTAGTCGTGATGGTGACCACTAAACCAGCGGAGGCGGTGGTCATATACTCTTACATTACATAAACAGTCTGGCAAACGTAGTAATACTAAAGCCATTAAGTTTTATTAGAACGTTTTGTGGAGGCGCCAAAATGGCCGGCATTTAGCGTTATGTAACCGTGATGAGCTAATTCAGACCGTGAATAATAAATTAGATTGAAACAAGATTGAGACAACGGAAGTAACTTGAGATATTTCTTTGGTGTTTTAGTTTTCATGTTGCAATGTTTGGATTTAGTGTGGAAATTCGAGCAGGGCCGAAGTTAATGGTTTGATTAATTAAACGCGTTTTCAAATAAGATCGAGTTCAAAACTATTCGCGCAAAACGGAAACAGAACAGATAGCAAAACTTTGCCAAACTTCACCTGTATAAGTGACCCACCCCTGTTTCAGAACAGTTTATAAGACTTTACGGAATTTTATCATAATTATGGACGGGCGGCTGCATTACCCCTTTTCTATTGAGTGTCTGAATGCGTGACGGATACCTAATTAATGCAGCTGTCTATATCTACCTACTTAAGATAAGTGTTAATGTACTATAGTTGCTGGTGAAGATGACAAAAGCGGTCAATGACCCAACTACATTTAAAAAAGTTCTAAACTTTGAAAACAAAAAATAAGCCTTTTCAAGCGTTGAATCGTCATCTATGGCGATCTTCAACATTTCTAAGAAAAACGATACCAACATGACTCATTTCATGCGTCATCATGCGTTTTGGCTCGTACGAAGAGATATTAGGGAAATGGCAATTACCGCTATTGTCATGTAAACTGACAGCAACTAAAGTCCTAGGCGATCTTAACTTTTCGATAAATTTAGCATAGCTAGATCGCTTTTGGCCCCCGTAAACGCAATAATGCAACTTAAGGCGATTAGACGAGCTAAATTAGCAACTCTATTTGTGGTGCTTCAAACTTCGTTTGAAATGCTGTTAGAATAAAGTTCTAATCAGCTTGCACTACAAAGTGGTTGTTAAGTCAGTCACTGCGGGTCGAATAGTGCGAAATGAGTGGTTTCGATCGATTTACAAAAAAACTATTGATTGGATTAAAAAACTAAAACACTATCATGCAAATATATTGCTTGTAGAATTATTTGCCAAAAAATCAGAATTATCGCATACATATTAGTATGTTTTTTTTTGGTTTGAAAGATATTTTTAGAGATAAGTTCGTGATTTTTTTTATCGAGCCAAATTAATTGTATTATGTTTTCAAAACAGTATCACGCTAGCATATATCCTGAAGAATATCATATATTTTTCTGGTCTTGTTTATAGCAGTGAATCATATTATACTTTTAGTAATTATAAAACTCGCGTTTAGCTCATGTAATCGCCTTAAAAATGTTCATTTAATCGTATAGGATGTGCATGAAGTTGCATAGTTTCGGAGAACGCGTTCACGCAGATAGAAGTTTA
Source organism: Xestia ashworthii (assembly GCA_950022955.1). Taxonomy (NCBI): domain Eukaryota; kingdom Metazoa; phylum Arthropoda; class Insecta; order Lepidoptera; family Noctuidae; genus Xestia; species Xestia ashworthii. The sequence goes on along the minus strand of OX465558.1, from coordinate 20,542,440 downwards.
AAGTGACTCTGAATTGAAAGGTTCTATCAAAACAGGTTTAAGAACTAATATCTAGTCTCGGTTGATGTCCATACTAGTCAGACTGACAAAATAAGTGTATAAAAGTAAAAATCCTTCAACACAGATACTTCACTTCATGCAGCAATTTTACTCATTTCCCCTAAGAGAAAACAGAATTTGAGTGAGGTCTGCTAGCCGGCTGCAGAGATCAACAAACTTAATTAGGACCAGCTTAACTAGGTTGTGTACCCACTTCATTCATTAGGAGTGCTCCCAAATAGTTCAAAGGTCTCTCTCATTTGTGTTGCATTAGTGGCTTTTCCTTTTTACCTGAAACAAGGGAATAAAGGTCTCACGGTGACATAATACACTAAAAGTCTACCTAATAGACTAGACCTATGCATTTATAGGAGCATCGGAAGCATATTAACAAATAGGCAGGTAGATGCTCAAAATGCCATTTCTTTTTCTTTGTATATCATGTCCCACTGATTTTTGCTTTTTCCTTCCAAACGTCTCTATCTTGGGCGATAAATGGCCATGTTCGCCCCGCAAACAAGATCAGATCGTCACACCACTTTCGCCGCGGTCTACCTCGACGGCGATTCCCTCCGTCAAGCGTCCAGTCAAGTGAGTGACGATCTTTGCCCACCTCTCCGGGTGCATTCGCGCTACGTGGCCAGCCCACTCCCAAGCTGAAGCTTGGCTATTTTTTCTCCGACATCTGCAACCTGAGCGCAGGGAAGATAAAATGACGTGAAAAGTCATAATAATTATGATTAACTTTCACTAATATGACATTAGGATTATTTTAATCTGCAACAATGCTTATCCGCAAGTATATGTGCATTTAACAAAAAATATAGTTTACGAATACTTTGAATTCTTATTCGTGTGTTTTGTGTAAAATAAATAAAATCCAGGCTAGTTTTTAATTAAATACTTGTATATTTTCATTCAATTAACATCAGCATCATAATCCACAGTTGTCATTCTTTGACAGTTGTATGAGACTCAGAAAAATATTGTACAATACAAAAAAATTCGTAATTCGAAAAAAAATATTGTGGTGCAACCAAATACACATTAGAACAATTAAATAAAACAAACTGATTTGTTGTTGTCATATTTAAATAAAGAATAACATTACATTACGTCACGCCAGCACCGCGTGTCAAGATCGAAGCATGCCGCCGCATAATACCGTAATAGAGAAGAATATTAATTAATTGCCCTTTGTCAAGGACAAGGACAAATAACGCGTTACTGATATTATTTATGAATGGTTTTCCCTCCTATGACTATTTCTGCATTTAAACTTAAACACACAATTGCGGTTTTAGACTTTCTCGCTGAAATAGTCCGCACATAGACATATTATGAGACGCCCTCGTGCCCTCATCTAAGGGTAAACTTTATATAAGTTTAAATTAGATCATTTCCAAGTCTGCATCCGGCATTACTTTAGTTGCCATAATATAAAAGTATTGCGATAGACTTAAAAATAAACATAGACTAAGTCACGATAAATAGTGTATAGTAAAGTCGCTTTTACCATGTGTGTGACGGCATAGCCTAAACTAAAAAAAATGTTTTTTTCGTCTATTATTGAATTTATCCCAGAACTTTTGCATTTACAATATATATACAGGGTGTAAAGGACCTCATCACGAAGTCGTCAACCAGGCATTCTGTCCAGAAAACTAATTAACTTTGCGCAAAAAATATTGCTGGGAAACAACTTTTATTTTTGGGGTGTAATTTTTTTTTTTGTGGTAGAACTCAATGTGACGCACTCAAAACATTGTGCTGATGGATGGATTGAATAGTACGAGGGTCGTGAAGGTGTTTAAAGTAAAAATCAATAAAATCTGGTATAAAAAAAAAATTGCCAAAAAGTTGGAACTTTGACCCCCAATATCTCCGTAACGAAATGGATACCAGGTATGGTGTAGAAAAAAAAATCGCAATGACGTGGAGAACACTTGTGCCTTCCGGCCTCGTTAAGAGGTGTTTTACACCCTTTATACCACAAATAAGTTGATGTTGTGGCACATGCCATACAGCAGTAGACAGCACCCGACTGAAGCATGAATGACTGATTAGAGAGGGAGTTGAACTTTCGCCCTTTTGCCGGAAATCAAGAAACAATATTCATAACATTGCAAACACATTTTCAAGATGCTCACAAATTAATCACTTAGCTGGACGTGATAAAAAGGCCATTACTTATATAACTTTTATATAATTACTCTAAGTGAAGTGTTGCTCTTAAACACGTCAATCAAGTTCTTACCACGAAATAATGAACTGTAACTTGCTAGTAACAAAGTTTAAACTCCTCTATTCCAGGTTTCTTGTTGCCGATTTGATACAAAAACCAGACCAGAGTAATATCAAAAATGAGATGAGATCGTTAGATGTATCTAACAGATTGCAATGATTAGGTTTATGTACGTAATGTGTTACTTATACATAGTGGTTACGTTTATGATATAATCTAGTTTGATTAATAATAGCTTTTGCTTAGCTACTTCTTTCTATTTTAAGCTAGAGAATTATTTTACAGGACTTTTTTGTCAGTAGCATCCATGACGCCTGGATTTGTGCCCGGTTGCTGGAAATAGGCCCGCAACCGATTCATCATATCAGCCCGGAATCACCGACTGCTGGGAATAGGCATCCCCTTTCTTCCGCTACACTTCCCGGTTCTTTGCCTCCCTGATCCAAGTGTTTCCCGCGACCCTGACAATATTGTCGACATAACGAGTTTTAGGACGGCCCTGGTTTCTTTGGCCAAACTTAGGCACCTACTTAACTATTACGAAAGACTAAAACATAACTGGGGCCTAATTCTGCTATTTTAATAAATTCGTCACTCCAACACGACTCCATTCTCATCCCATTGTCATTTTGCTTAAAGTTCGTAATCTGCTAAATTCACAATGGTCGGTCAATGGTCTCGTAATAAAATTGTGTTTTAATGGCATTGTCGTATTGTCATTCTTATAAAACCCTTAGTACAAATGGTTTTCGAAATCTACTACTAAATGCGAACATTTATTCATGCCAGATTTCATGTACGAGATTAATATTCTATGACATTTCTTTCAATGGACTGTCAGTGGTTGTTCATTGAGAACTTATAATGGCGCCATTATGATAGTAGAATTAACAAACTTGTCAAAATTTGACATAACTTGATCATTATGAAATCAATGATCGAATACTCTGACACTATTGTAATAGCAGAATCGAGGCCCTTGCGAAATGTATGTACACTATTAAGTACCTACACTTTTCCCTTATCCTTCGGATATTACAGCCGTGATGTTAAGTCAAGTTTAGTATGTTTTTTCTTTTCTTTGCTAGCCATTTCTTTTTACTACAATTTTTATTTTCTCAAATGAGCATAGATGCATTATTAGAAGCCTTTTGCCACGCAGTGTGATGACGTGTGTTAACATGATCGATCCAAATTAGAGCTGGTGAATGTCAGGTTGACAGATGCTTTATGTAAAAACTTGTACTCAGCTGTATCTATCTGCAGTACAAGTACGTAGGATTCGATAGGACTCGTTTAGATCAATTAAACAGTTATTCTCGATAAAATGAGTTTTTGACTCCATAAAAACTCATAAGTACGTAGGATTCGATAGGCGACCGCCGGGCGAAAGTCGGGCTTAAATTAAAGGTAAATTCGCGATAAATACCCGTTTTTATATGTTTTATGAGAACTCGCTTAGATAAATTTGACAGTTATTCTCGATAAAATGAGTTTTTGACTCCATAAAAACTCATTTTATCGAGAATAACTGTCAAATTTATCTAATCGAGTCCTATCGAATCCTACGTACTTGTACTGCTGGTAAGACTGGCCGACCCTAACATAGTTAGAAAAAGCTAAGCAAATGATGACGAGTATAGATAGATCTGTTCTTTCAATGATATATTTATGAACCATTTTCAAGAATGGATTCTTGAAAACATCTAGAATACCGCAGTCACCAGCCATCCTTACTACAAAGAATAATTGTTTTTGTTTTCCACATTTTTTTAAAACGACTTTCTTCGACGAGACCTTCTCATAAAACTAGACATAAAATAAAATCGACAGACAATTTATTTCTATTGCCCATGCAACATACTTACCTACTAAAGTTTATATAACAGGGAATTTCTGCATTACATAAAAGATTTCGTGATTTTGAATGCCAGTGGTGCATATTCAATAATGTAGCAATGGCTGAACTTTGAGAGGTCTACTGCATACAAATTATAGTTTGTCTCGTAAAATAACTTTACTGTTACAAGCAGATACTAGATATGCATGAAAATTGCAACTAATGCTAACATGGTTTTCTATGTACCTAATTTCATGTTTGAGTCTTCACTTTTGTACAATTGAACTACCTAGGTCCTAGGTGCAGTCACGGAAATTAATTTTAAACATTTGACACCCAACGTTATTTTACGGCTATTTTATACAACTCAAAGCAAACCAAAGAAGTATTCATAAGAATATGCGGATTGCGGACATTACTTAAATCTGTAACATTTCTTTTTTGATGATTTTTTTCTATCTTTACATTAATTTCCAAGCTATAAAATTAAAGTCATCAAAATCATTAGCCTACAACAGTCCACTGCTCGACATGAGCCTCTTCAATTGCACGCCACTCAACTCGATTTTTGTCAGCTCTCATCCCGTTTCTCCCAGGGGCCTAATTCTGCTATTTTAATAAATTCGTCACTCCAACACGATTCCATTCTCATCCCATTGTCATTTTGCTTAAAATTCGTAATCTGCTAAATTCACAATGGTCGGTCAATGGTCTCGTAATAAAATTGTGTTTTAATGGCATTTTCGTATTGTCATTATTATAAAACCCTTAGTACAAATGGTTTTCGAAATCTACTACTAAATGCCAACATTTATTCATGCCAGATTTCATGTACGAGATTAATATTCTATGACATTTCTTTCAATGGAGTGTCAGCGGTTGTTCATTGAGAAGTCATAATGGCGCCATTATGATAGTAGAATTAACAAACTTGTCAAAATTTGACAGAACTTGATCAATATGAAATCAATGATCGAATACTCTGACACTATTGTAATAGCAGAATCGAGGCCCAGCTATCCTGAAGATAATTTAAGAAATCTTGAACAATTACACATAAATTATAGCAGATGACAGGTAGCTGTAGTATACCTAGATGGTTTACTAACTTTTCAATCAAATAATCTATGTCAATATTATCATGTTCTGATAGGCACAAATTTCCCTACGTCCTTTAAAAAAGATTACCTACCTATGTCTTGCGATTGTATTTCACTGGAATTCTTTAAGAATTAAAAAAATCTAAAAGTAAATATCGAAACATGCTCCCTATGAATTATTCAAATCATCTCTGACACGGTCAAATAATTACATATGCATACACAACATGCATCTTCGCCGTCTCCTGCGCATTACGTGTTGCGATCTCTGATCGGATCAAGGCTACAGCCAGTGAACCTCGATGAAACATGCGATCTCAATGCTCTACTTCTCAGTAAATACTCATGAATAAGATGATTACCAGTAAAAACGAAAAGAGGTTATGGTTGAGAAGATTTTATCGAACTAGAAACAAAAGAAAGTATGAAAAGTATATTTGAATTCAGAATGACAGTTCGCGTGGCCACTAGTGGTAAGCACAATAAAAAAAAAACATTTGAGCATCTATCAATATAGCAAGCACGGTGAAAGAAAAAAGTTGAAGTCATAGAAATCGCATTTTATTTAAATTCTGCTGATTCAACTTAAGAGATACCGTGGCCCCGGAACATAATGGCTTAGGGGGTCTAAAATGGCCGCTTTAGCAGAATCGTAAATGAATCACGTTAAACAATTTAAATTCTTAAAATGGTCTTTGTAACCATTACCATAAAGTCCATTGTAAGAATTTTTAATTTTCGTGATTCATTTTAGTAAACAAAAGGAAGGAAGGAACATGGATGGATTTTAGTCAGTAAAAGTGTGATACTCCAACCCTCCACTCAATGACTCCGCTCCGCCCAGAGCGGGAGGAGTCATTAATTACCTAATGATTTCCCATCCGAAAAAATATAGGGTCCGAAATATATCAATGGTAGTATTAAGCCTTATATTAATCTGCAACATCGGCAGTAACTATTTACAGAACAGAACTGGCGCCTACGAATAGTCTTGCCAAATTAGGCGAAATTCAACTGACCGTTTTGGAAATTAATGCAAGGTTTAGAAACAATAGCAAACGAAATCCAGCCAACCATCATAACTTAGACAGCACAATGGTCTAAACGCCTCATATGGCAGAACATGCAGTCTCAATTCTCAAGCTATCTACATCACACCTCTAATTAAGTATTGCAATATCAAAACTAAGGCTAAGATACTGTATTAGGTTCATTTTGGAACGGCGCCGTATGTCGCAACTTCATTGTTGTGCAGACAATGCAACATTTCGTCACATCACTATCTCAAGTGTATCGAGATTCACATCACTAGTCTCCAAGGCTTTATCTGTTGCTGCCAGAGTAGTGACAGACTTGAAAAATATGTGGGTTTAAAGAGAGAGAAATAAATGTGGAATGTATAATTAATTTGTGAGCATTTTGCGGATTTCTAATGCAGTAACTGAATTTGCGATTAGGTTGCTGTTTTCTAAAATCTTCCATGATTGTCTTTGAGGTTATGACTCACACACCAAATTCTGATGACAGAATGGGGAAATGAGATAAAAAAAAAAAACAAATTTTGCTTCAAAACACGGCAAAAAGATGCATAAAGCAATCTCAAGCAATCGCTTCCAGCAACAAATTTGATCCGAAATGCGGGAGTGATATTAAATTCACGAGCTACAGCTTTCGATTCGATTCCGATGTCGATCCGATAACTCTGGTAACTCGGATTTGGCCGGCTACAAAGGTAAGCCGTCTAGACGTCGGATTCGCCGTAAATACGCCGAGGTAAACGTTATGGCAAATTCGATTCTCGCCAAAATGTGGCTCATTCGATTCTCACTGAACGTTGCTCCGACAAGCGCTTTCAAATTGATTGTACGTTAACCAATTTCGATGCGCTTTATATGTGGGAATTTCTGGACAAATTGATTTGTTTGTGTGATTTCTGACTCATCTAGCCCCATAGTATTTACATTACTAGCTTGCTTGACGGATCAGAAACTAGTCTATATATTTTGTTCACTGCTGGGTTCAAAATTGACCTCCAAGTTGTTACTCTGTTTTTGGAGCATGCTACCTTAACCAGCTTGGCAGTAACAGCGCAGCTCACTTTGCCACATCTTTCAGTTTTCTTGCGGCGGTGCCTCCGAAAACGTCCCAAAAAGATGTTGCCGATGTCCTCGTATGATTTTAATTTCCCAAATACACCAATTATTTGACCCAGTAGTTATTATGGTGAATTGGTGACCCTCCCAACTTACCTATTAGAACATTTACAACCATTACCCTTGTCTTGGGAGTTACAAGACCAAATTCCCTTCCTACCTTTACAATTACCAGCCTCTGTTATCCATTAGACTACATCTACATTGATGCAACAGAAGCCCCTCCGTACTAATTTGTCTTGCAACATCGAGTAATTGAGATACAGGGAAACTATTAACCGTAATTGCCCGCTGTTTGTCATTGCACAGCTCCAATCTGCGTCATCGGATCAGTGGAATAATGATTTGTTTGATGTCGTAAATGCAATGCTATGAAGTAGTGCGTAGTGTGTGAAAATGAATGGTCCGATAACAATCTCTAAGTCGCTATTTTAAAATGAGTTTTTCGACGTATCTCAACTGAATCGATTCTTAAAACACGGCTCCAAACACCAGACCGTATTCGTTAAGTACTGAAATATCTGTCCGTGTTCAGTGTCTGGTCCTTGATGGTTGGCAATTTGCTATGCTACTACGTAAGACGTAAATAAAATTCAAATGAAACTTGCCATAAAAGGATTTAGAAAGCAAGGTCTTGTCTTAGATTAGTTTTCTAAACACATCTAAGTGGTATTTTAAATCAATGATAATGATGTTTATGGAGGTCAGATAGGCAGTCGCTCCATGTAAAATACTGGTATTCAGCTGCATCCGGTTAGACTCGAAGCCGACCCCAACATAGTTGGGAAAAGACTTGGCAGATGATGATGATGTTTATGATTGTTGGTTCAAAGCACGACTGACCATTTTCTGGGCACGCTCGTTCCATCACAGACCTCATCCACCGGTTTCCCTCAGGCGTGATCGAGGTCAAGAGCAGGCCCATTTTGTCATTAAAAAAAATTGTTTAAACTCAAAACACATTGACACTGGAAATTGTATAGTACTTAAGTATGGGGAGACAGCGTCTCAGCATACATGCTGTGTCAACCCCAAATAAACTGGGATGGGGGAGGAGACTGTGATGTCTGTTCTAAGTGCAAAAGATTTTCCAAAGACACTATTTAAGAATCCTCTACCCACACAGTAAATAACAAAGGCGATAAAAATAAATCCGACGACTCTTTTGTATACCAATCATTGAAGGCATTTCATTGAATCCTACAAAGCTTGAATAAGTTCGTTCGTACATTGAAATAGCAGCTGTCATTAAACGGATCGGGCTCGATGTAATTGGCTTACTGTCGTCAATCACTTTCTCCGGGCACCTGTTATTTGGATTTGCTCTCTAATTGTAAGAATGTGGTTCGTTGAGTGAGCATGTATCATGAACCTTAACGAGCGAGTCTGAAGTGTTGTGTAATAGATACGGTAATTGTTACCGAATACTTGGTAGTTACCAAGAAGCATTCTATACTGCGATTAACTTCTAACGCGCAGAGCATGTTTGGTTTAAGTCTCGTACCAAAATTCAATAGATATTTAAGGGTTAACATCTTTAAATGTAGGTTAACGTTCATTACAAAAACCTTCTGATTGGATCATTCTTCTCCATTTATCCTCATACCGTTTCGATAGGTACGAAACATCAATTGAGTCTCTTCTAAAACTGTACGAATATCAGTCATTTTGTGAATCTTATTAACACAGTAGTTATAGCTAGGTACATTGTATCTATACCATACCATCTTACGCCTTTTCCCATTGGGTAGGTAGGCATTATCTTCAGAGTACAAAAGAAAACGATTAATTTTAATTTTGAGTGAAAACCATTCATTCTGCACTCAAAACCTCACAAACCTAATGAATATGCATAAAGCCCTATAGCCTACAAAAACAGCACCACATGCGATAGCACAAAACCACTAATCAATGCAGTCAGTTTCGACTGTACATCTGCGGTGAACACCATCTGACTACATTTGACTGGTGCAGCCACATACGAGTTTGACAAACGTTGCGGTAATGCCACAGAGTAGGAAAATGCAAAAGGTCAGTTCCATACAATGAGAATAAAGGCATTCATTTGATAAAGTACCTATTAGATCTTACGTCCCCCGGCTGCATTTCAGTGGAACCTAACTACTATAAGCTGGCATCTCATAGCACTCTTCTTCTCTTTTTTTTTATTTTCACTGGCTTTTTATTGGCTCGAAACTTCGCCACATACAAGGCATCTTCACTTTGACAGCATAAATTAGGACTCGACGGAAAAAAATAAGAGGTGGAACAAATTTTACGAACGGGTGGGACATATTTTGCATACATTGTACCAACTGTAAAGTTTTCACTTGCTTCGGTCGGTGAAGGAAAACATAGTTAGGAAACCAGCATGCCTGAGAGGTAGTTTTCGACGGCATGTAAAGCCAGGTTAGAGGCCCATGGGTGGCATAAACTATGACATCAGGTTAGGCATTAACCACTCGGTAAAGAAGAAGAATGCAACTCCAATTATAATGGCAGGCCAACTGTATCGAATAGCAGCAGTAGTTGTATCGAATGAAACTTCTGAAATGTATCTGTTCTGTGGTAATGCTGAACGAGTGACCCCATTCTATCTAGATTCGATGCCTGTCGGCCTGATGTTGTATGATTTGACGTGTGGTTTTGGCTGCAAAGGTATTTTAGTATCGGGGAAATGGGAGCATAAAAGACTTTGTTGTGATATGAGCAAAACATGTATCACTAGAGAGTTTAAATAGGTTTATCGTGAGTCGTTCAAGGTGTAAAGAAAAATAGGAGTGGTACCTATTTTAAAATAGTTTATTTAGAATGATAAAAATGCATTGAATTGTCTTGGAAATAAACTAGGAAAAGATCTGAAATGCTAATAGGATAAAATATGTTACCAATAAATAATGCAAGCATCTGGTTTACATAATGACTGTTATTCTTCTTATAGCATTGTTTATCCATAAGGAAAAAAATACAATACAATACGATTACCTAAGTACAAAAAAATATTTTTAACTTCCTAACTTTTGATGAACAATATCCTTACTAGGTATTTCTTTTCTGTTCCCTGCGTGTAAACCATTCTTAAACGTTCGGATAAAAATGCATCATTTACAGTCAGATTACAATGGAAATCAATATTATTTGTATTGTTAACCCGTTAACAATCGATGAGTCAACTCGTCAGCAATTCAATGCGAAGCGCCATCCCAGACAATTAGTTGGCGAACGCAAATTAATTATATGCGAGAGAGGCTATGAATACATAAGTAAATATGTAACATTTTTATGTTAAATACTACGGTTGGAATGTTTATTGATATTGTAATATGGATGGAGTACAGTTTTTTTATTGTTTCTATCCACTCTACAATAGGGAGAAGCCCGCCACACTATTCCCAAACTACTGTAACTCCTGAAAGCTAGAATCCCACAGTGGCGACCACCACAAAAACGCCGAGACAATGATCCCGCAACGAAATTAATCAGAAAGTATAGCGGAGGAGTAGGAAAAAACCGTAATTTCCACTTCTCTCCATATCAGCAGGAGACAGAACGCAACAAGGCCAATAGGCACAAAGGGACGTTTACAACAATATCTCCGTAACTAGAAGGTTCCCAGGTATGGTGTGGAACCAAAAAATGATCGCAATGATGAGGAGAACAAGTGCCTTTCGGCTTCGTTAAGAGGTTTTTTTACACCCTTTATAATATAACATCACGCCTCTAAATCCCGGAGGGTTAGAGTAGTGCTTATAAGTACACCCACATGTTATAGCGAAGTTCTATGTAATAGAGGCGAACGTATATCCATCAACCGAGGTCAAGTATAGCTACTGAGAAACTCTGATGAAAACCCAATTACATTTTGCCCTACCCGGGAATTGAACCCAGGACCTCATGCTCAGCAGTCACACAGTCACAATTGCGACCACCAGACCAACGAGACAGTGGATATGAATACATTTTTACCTCCGTAATTTCTTCTCCTTCGAGAGCAGCGGTGGCCCAGTGGTGGCGGCCCCGACTTACGAACAGTAAAGCCGGAAACACACTTACGTGGTGTGGCGACTAACCCCACCACCGCTCTGGCCAATCGGTGGTGAGCAGTCAGCGCCACGCCAGAACGCGCCACGACACGACACGACCTACAAATATGTCTCTAGCCATACTAAATGTATGAAACCGATATGCTTCTGGCGCGCCACGCCACGCCACGCCACATAAGTGTGTTTCCGGCATAGGTCGTGGGTTCGAACCCAGACAGGCACATTACTTTGTGTAATTTATTTCATCACCACTGCTCTCAAAACAGTGAAGGAAAACATCGTGAGGAAACCGGCTATCCTAGAACCAAAACTTCGAAGACATGTGAAATCTACCAATCCGCACTGGGCCCACGTGGTGAATTATAGCCCATTCCCTGTCATAGAGGGGAGGCGTCCCAGTAGTGGGAACATTAATAGGCTGATGATGAATTTCTTCTTAAACGGTATTCGGTTAGATATTAGTTCGACCTTCTTTAATTTTTTCAATTAGCTGCTATAGTCTTACTTCAGGACACAGGTAGGCAATGAATAATAAGTGATCATCAGATTCCTGCCGATTACGTCCTTTTCTTACATATCATTATTTATTAATGATCGATGATATCATTGCATTATTATCAGGCACTGAAAGTGTTTGAAACACGAAAAAAATATATACTTGTACAGATTTAATCCGTTCACTACCACGTTACACAATATAAGGTAGTAGATTACATTACATTAGGTAATGCATTCTGGATTATATCAAATAAATTGGTATTCTATCACGAGCTAAGACTTGCATCTACTAAATACTAAACTTAGCTCCTCGACATTTTACTGCAGTTGGAAGATTTTAATCTTTAACTGTAGGTTCGATCCATGCTTGCGGTGAAACTGCTCGCTTTGTTAGCATTTCACAATTTGCTTGAATATAGGTCCCTATATCTTGTGTAGCTACTTGCTTATCATTGTTTAATGTGGGACACAGGCAATGTTTAAAATGGAGATTATTATGCTACATTACATGGTTGCATTTAAAAAAAAAAATTGCTGTTTATATTTTTTGACGTCTACACGTTACTTTTTGTTCAAAAAGTCTACTTTCAAGAGATTTAAAAGACATTACCTTCCATATTCAAATTCGTATTCCAGAACGCTATTAATTTATTTCAAACCAGTTTTAAAAAGAGCACCTTCACACCTTCGCCCAATCATCGAGTATTACTTCACAAAGATATTTGTATGAAACGGCTAGTCCATAAAACTCCTATTCATAAGTTTATGCTGATAAAAATCAGCCAGCTAAAAATAAAATACATAAATACCAAATTCAGAATTTAGTACCCAGTTAATTTAATTTACGTCTCTATCCACACTTATTTAATCAGTAGTTTATTGAGTTTCTACTGACTGGTTCACGGCCTCCCAATGTATTAGGACGACCCTTTTATCGGGCACAATTCCTAATTCCAATTCTGGGCTAAAGCCAAGTTTTTTCCGATAGAAAAACCTAATTACGATTTTGTCTGTGTTGAATGTTGAAACGAGGCTCGTAAAAGAGATCTGTTAGTCATACAATTATCGAGATCTTTTTTAGAAAATTAAAGTCTAACTTTTAACAAAGTTGTCCGTTCTACTCATATTAGAACACTGAAAAACACTGAATTTATCCCTTCTTTAAATTCACTTAGGTCCATGTTCACCGAAAAGATAACGGTCTGATTATTTAAAAACAGCTGTCAGTGTGACATGTTCCCATACAAAAATGTGAACGTAAATGGAATTCGTGTGCAAATTTTGAACTAAACACATTTGTAACTTTTTTGTCATCGATACTCTATAGAGAAGAAGACAAAGTAATGAGTAGAGGAAGACCAAAGAAACGATGGATGGACTGTGTTATGAATGATATGGCACGAAAAGAAGTGTCTGATGAGATGACGAAATATATAGAATAGACTTGTGTCCTAAAAAAATCTAATTAGTCCGTCAGTTAGATTATAAAAAAATATTTGACCCGTATTTTTTCTTTTGTTACATAAACCAAAATTGACGAAGATACGACGCTTTTAAAATTCGCAATACGTCACGCCGTGCTATAGTTTTTAGTGCGTTGTGACGTCACGAGCCCCCACTCCCGAGTTTTGATTCGTTTTATCTTTGTCAGTATTCAGTGATTTACAAAAACAAAAAATACATGTCCATTATTTTCCAATACTCTAACTGACGGACTAATTAGTTTTGCAATTTATTGGTGGTGGAAACTAGCCTATTATGGATAAAGACATGCTGCGTTGGCCCCGAATGAATTTCGATAAGGGCAAGAGAAATGAAATGAAATGACTTTATGGAGATGAACGAGTGATATTCAAATAAGCAACTAGGTAAGTCTAGAGGACCTTGGACAGTGTGGGATCCTATCCTATCTCTCTTAGCTAGTATTTTCGAGAAATCTTCAAACCTTTAAAGACCCAGTCAAACCAGCCACCACTCGATCGAGCTTAGAAATCTGTTCCACACAGCCTCACTAAAATCTGCGTGCGCGTGAGATGATCTCTAGTCGGTATCCGTAACAAACTAGATAGCAATCAGTGCCGGTACCGGTCTCACGGCTGCACAGATACCAGTCCACTGAGCTTTTACTTTTTGTACTTAGATACCGCGCACGCTTGAGATTTTGCGATTTTGTGTGCGATTATTTTGTCGGGTGTGTGTGAAGTTTAATCAGTTAGTATTGAGATACGAGTACGTGGAGATACTCGTATTAAGAATATAATTGGATCAACACATCACTTAAAAATTAATAATACAACGGTTTTAAGCATACCTTCATAAACTCTCTGTTTCTATATTTGACTAAAAACTAAATTTATGATGACACAAAATACAAGTAGGTCATCAACGTCGATAAAATGATGCATATTTTTGCTTCATCTAAGCAACATTCAGAAACTTAAATTAACTACACTAAAATTGTGTAATATTATTTGTGTGTCCTTTATCAATCACATCACATTTATTTACAACAAAAAAGGTATTTTAGGAAAATAAATAATCGAAAAGTCGCCGCTATAATTCGTGCGCCATATCTTACACTCGCGGTCGTTCATTATATTACATGTTTTGCTCTAAACTAGCGTTACATAAACACAATTAAACACATTGCGTATTACTTCTACTTTATATTTATATACTTTTGACTGGCTGTAATCATAGTTTCATTTATAATATTATAAAATGGGCGAGATGAAAGTCAATTGACGGATACTTTACATAAAAAACTATGAATACTTGAATACCAGAAAAAAAACCGTAATTGCTTAGTTCTTCTAACGCAATTAAGAAGTCATTTTTTTCTAACTTATTCTAGTGAGATACAACTTTTTTGTGCAAGCCTGCATGTCTATTAGACAGGCATATTTTTTGCCTAGACAAATGTTATGCATAAAAGTTAGCAAAAAATTGGACAGTTATTAAATGTAATGTAAGATATCCTACTTTCGTATTACGTAAATACTAATGTAAATTTTCACTTACAGTAAGCGCCACATAAAATAATGCCTAAATAAAAGACCGCTGTTAATTTTGTAACTTTACCGGAACCCTTACCTTTACCTACTTGAAAAAAAACGTAGCCTTAGTTACTTATTATAAAAACAGCAGTTTGCCAGCAAAAGTCCCGTCGAAATCGGTCCAGCCGTTTCTTCGTAATTGTTTGATAGAGCAAGCATAAACGTCAAAGACGATAGAGAGCTCAAAGTATTCAATTTCCTCTTGCAGACATCTTATTTATCGTCATTAATTGGCTATAATTTACAGTCACAAAGACAAGCTGTACTCCGATCTATCTCAATCTAGGTTGCGTCAATAGAACGGTGCAATGCGCTGAACTACATGAACCTAACAAGATGTGCTACCGCCTTCAATTGGCTGCGGTTCCCCACAAGGATTTCAACAAACCTTATTATACTAGTTCGGTTTAAAACGGTTCGGTTACTACTTAGGTACTTTCGATAGTGGATATTGAAAGTTTTATACCGAGAAATTAGGTTAAAGTATAAAGGCAAGAATTGACTCAAAACATTTTTTTCTATGAAATCATTGACTTTTGAGAGAAGAGGCAAGAAACTCCAAGGACATTGAGTCAATTTGAGGCTTCCACTTCCAGCTGAGAACCGTAATCATCATCTGCCAAACTTTTTCCTAACTAAGTTTGGGTCGTGTTCCAGTCAGATTAAGCTGAAAACCAAAGTATTTTACATGGAGCGACTGCCTGTTAGACCTCCACAACCCAGTTAGTACTGGGTAATACGACCCTAAGGTAAGACCCTAAGTTGTCCAACTTCAGGACTATTATGTTGAAAAACATATCATAATTATTACGAGGATCTCGTCGTCTTCTTGACTTAAGTAATTATGTATCTCGTGTGACGCCGATACCCTGGAAAAAGATAAGCTATTCAGCAACGCAGGATGTGCAAAAAAATCGGATGTATTTAAGGCGCTACCCCAAGCAAAAGCCGTTTTTTGTGCAGTTTTTTGGAGCCAACTCCTCTTTATCCAAAAGAAATACCAAGTAATAAAAATACATTAAATTTCTACATATTCTTAGACTGCAAAGTGGTAGTTTTATTTTTTATTTTAAGTCTCATAATGTGTAATAAATCCCCTCACAATGAAACCACAAAAATGAGAAAAAAATATTTATAACATGCTTCTTCTCGTAAAGTTAACATTATTTTGATTTGCTTCTTATACTAATGGATAGACAATTTAATAATGAACATAATGCTAGTTTTTTTTTTTCAAAAGACGGAAATTTGATTTTATAAAGAATAAAAATCACTAATTTCGCACTATTCGACCCGCAGTGACTGACGTAAAAACCACTTTGTAGTGCAAGCTGATTAGAACTTTATTCTAATAGTATTTCAAACGAAGTTTGAATCACCACAAATAGAGTTGCTAATTTTGCCTGGGGTAGCGCCTTAAAAATAAATACTGTAAGTGAGAGTTAACCGAGTTAACGATCAATTAAATAAAGAAAGATTTATTGTATCTCACCATAATACATCAAATTCTCGTTTGTCAACCGCCCACGATGTATCTAAGCCCAATCAAATACGTACCTATTAGCATATAAGGACAATGCACCAGACAAATCTATACTAATAAATCATTGTTGATAGCTAAGCCATTGTGATCTTAATTGGTAGAACTATAAAGTTTCATTTGTGTTGCACTAAATTGCGTGCAGTCTAGGGTTGCCGTGATAAAAAAAATATTTGAAACTTTTGTTTATTTCATGAGAAATTAGGGTCAATCTTTAGATTAAGCTGTGCTTGCCTAGGTTTATCTGTGGATGGGTGACCAGCCATTACATACCAAGTTTCCTCCTTGCCTCGGAAAGCACGTTAAACAGTTAGTCTCGGCTGTCATTTGTAGATCTTTGACAGTCGTTTCAGGTAGTCAGTGGCCAAAAAGTCTCACAACCAGTCTTACCAAGGGGTACCGAATTATCCAGTATTAACTGGGTTGTGAAGATCAGATAGGATGTCGCTCCATGTAAAATACTGGTATTCAGCTGCATCCGGTAAGACTGGAAGCCGACCCCAACATATTTATGAAGCTGATGAAGTTCAATACATTTTAGACATTTCCATTGTAGGTACTTTACCTAAGGTTTTCTGAACTACTGAATGCGGGAATGTTTCCCTAGTTGTACCCAATCAGCTGGAAACCTAACTTTTAATAAACCCTGCCACCCCTATGCCAGCTCGCCCAAGCTGCATCGTGACCAGAACACCTGAACAAGTCACTTTCCAAACACGTTTAGCAAATCCGAACCATTTCTAGAGAAACCGGCGGCTTACAAGGAAATAGATATCGACTTGAAAATATCCTATAATATGCGTGTGTATGGACTTGAATGACAATGTTGGGCCTCGCGAGTGTATGAGAAAGAGTTGTGCTGAATACTAAGTTTAAAATAGATGTGTGATAAAAATAATAGGAGCTTCTGTAGGGTAAATGCGTCATTTCATGCCGGGAACGTTTTTGCTTACCTACATAACATAATACTACGCCTAAATCCCGGAATGATAAAGCAGAGGTATTTCTATTATCGGCTACATTTCCCATTTTTTGACGACCCCATTGGGGTAGTGGTAGTGACGCTGCCTTACGTTCTTATGATCCTGGGTTCGAATCCCGGTAGGAGCAAATGTTTGTGTGATGAGCACGGACATTTGTTTCCGAATCATGGATGTTTATATGTATACTAAGTATGTATTTACAAACAAAAAAAAGTAATGTAGTATATCAACTATCTAGTGTCCACGACACAAGCTTTAGGTGGCGCTGTGTGTTAATGTCCAGCGATATTTTTTTTTTTTTTCACCAGTTATGTCATAGTCCCACGTAATAAG
The DNA here is from genome assembly GCA_950022955.1 of Xestia ashworthii. Taxonomy (NCBI): domain Eukaryota; kingdom Metazoa; phylum Arthropoda; class Insecta; order Lepidoptera; family Noctuidae; genus Xestia; species Xestia ashworthii. The sequence continues at coordinate 20,524,610 of OX465558.1, read as the reverse complement.
GGAGGAGCCTATTGCCATCAACCGGACAAATCCAGTCTCCATGTCTGCTACTGAGAAATTCCTGGTGTAAAAACCCAATTACAATGTGCGCGACCCGGAAATCGAACCCAGGGCCTTATTTCATCAGTCACGCATGCAACCACCCGACCAAACAGGCGTTAACTAAGTTGAAAATAGGTCTGTGATAAATAAAATTTCATTTACAAGGACATTTTTGCTTATAAAGAACATGTTAAAAAACTAAATCTTTTGGCGAAATGTAAATGTCTACACACACCTCCGTCTGATCCTTAAGAGAATGCATTCTTGATGTTATGTTATGTATCTATCTGTCTAATAATATTTCAGCATGTAAACACAACAAGCGTTCGCGAACTATGCAATACTAACTCCATTTTGTTTAAAACTAAAACGAACGAAGCGCAGAATGTAACCAGATAACCTATACCGCAAAAGTTCATTAAAAATACGTTTCTTATAAGTCAAGTCTTCAGCACGACACGTCTAACAAGACACTCCGGCCGTCGCTTCTATTGGTAGGAAATAAGAAGTCCATATGTGGCCTGGTTAGGTACAGACTGGCATCTCTTCGCCGTACATTCTACCAGGAATGTTAGGATTGGTTTCCAGTTTAACAAGACTGGCTAGGTAGCTATAATAATTGGTTTAGCACACACGCAGGTGAGTCACTGTATCTTGACTATCTAAGAAAGGTTCTTTTTCCTAGCCTACTCTGTCCCACTCGTGGGCAAAGGCCTCCCTTTACTCCTTCATTTATCACCGACCCGCGCGTCCAACTTTCAATTTTGACGACCTGTCTAGTTGTTCCCGCCATCTCCTGCCGCGACCCCGCCACACTGTATCAGGGCACCAGTTCCCTTCATTTTGGCCCACAGTTTGTCTGGCAGGCGGTAGACATGTCCTGCCCAGTTCCAATCGAGTTGGGCAGCCTTTTGAACCACATCAGCTATGTTTGTTTCGAAGCGCAGTATTGTGTTTCGAAAACAATTCGTTAATTTGACACCTATTATACTGCAGATTACTATGATTTTATTAAAATTTCTAATTGCAAAAACTAAACGAGCTCTCTTGACGTGATAATTATTCCTAACTGCGGTAAAAAGTGTTAACAAAAATAAAAATGTGTTTAGAAAGTAGAAAAAAGGCACAGTTTAACTAAAATAGTAATTTCAGATTAGTAATATAATTCAGTTACTTAATGTTATATTCCTCTATAGCATAAAGTAACTGAAGTATTAAGGACACACATAAAGAGTAAATCCTAATCGTAACTGCTCTAAAATCTAGTCTTCGCTGTATCAATTTGATTCGCTAGCGATCATAAAAATGTTTTTCACACAAAATTATGCTTAAAATAATTTTGCCAAATCGCACTAATGCTTCGCAATCCCTAATCACTCTAAAAATTTAGTAGTCGCAGGAAATATCAAATTTTGGAGTATGATATATTATATAATGACAAAATAGCTTTGAAATGGCACCGCTATGTAGGAAATATTATAAAATTACTGGCCAGGTAGATGCGAATACCCAAACCACTTTGCTGCAATCCATTAGCCGTCCCCAGAGACCCCTACGGGAAGTATATAGGTGGGTAATGTATATTATGTACTAGCAATCCGTCCCTGCATCGCACGGTTTATTACGACAAGCCACAACTTCGGGATTTATTTATTTTATGTACTTATGTTTAACATGAACGTATGTAAAATAATTAAGTGACCTCTTAAACTTATTGATCGTTTAATGATGTACGAGTTTGGTCCTCTGGTCAGATCGTTTCTTATTGGGTTTCATAATCTAGGAATTTCGCAGAAAAAGCCTAAAGTTTAGATTTTCTCTCAGATACTGGATATCAGTGAACGGTATACAGAATGTGGTATAATACAGCCTGTTATCCCCGAACTTAAAGCAGGGCAGTGGTATAATTAATAGTACACGCCAGTTATGTTTAAGTCCCATGTAATTATGGGTCGAGCCTATTGCCAACAACTTTGCACAATTCCAGGCTCTGTGGCTGCTACTCAGAAATTCCTGATCAAACACCCAATACCAATTTGACCGACTCAGGAATCAAACCTAGGCCATCAATTATCGCGCTTGCGATCTCTACACCAACGAGGCAAGGGCCCTACTCCCTAACGCTTCGTCCGTATATTCGGATCTATCCGGCTCTCTTGCGCACGTCTGCAGATGAGTGCGAGTGAGAGAGGCGGATAGATCCGGATATACGGACGAAATGTTAGGGAGTAGGCCCTCAGTCACAGATGCGATGTTAAATTTAAATTGCCAGCTGGATAAACATAAATTATATTAATTCGATAGTATAATCCATGTAAAATAAACTTTTCGAATAAATAACCCCCAACTAAATGGCAACATAGTTTGGCTCAACAATGTCACAGTTGTTGAGGCAGGTCAGGGCCTCACAAAGCGCTCTATCTTAATTAAACAACGTAAAAGAAACACGAAAACCCTTACTTTGACGACAACCCATTTAAATTAGAGGCGGAACAAAGAAATTATTTATTCCTGTACATTTTTTGAATAAGGTTTTTTCTTTTGTTGTGAAAAATTTTCCTAAATTACTCTGACATATACAATAGCTATATACAGGGTGTAAACCACCTCATCACAAAGCCGTTAACCAAGCATTCTGTACATCAAACTAAATAATTTTACGCAAAAAATATTGCTGGGAAACAACGTTTTTTTTTTTTGAGGTTATAAATCATGTTTTGAGGTAGAACTCAATGTAACGCACTTAAAACATTGTGCTGATGGATGGATTGAATAGTACGGGGGTCGTGGAGGCGTTTAAAGTTAAAATCTTACAAAAAAAACTTGTATTTAGAAAAAAAATTGTCAAAAAGTTGTAACTTTGACCCCCCATATCTCCGTAACTAGAAGGTTCCCAGGTATGGTGTAGAACAAAAAAATGATCGCAATGATCGGGAGAACCAGGCCTTTCGGCTTCGTGAAGAGGTGTTTTACACCCTTTATATGGAAATTTAAATCCCAGCAGCTTTATTTGTCTTTGCTACTAAATCTTCTAAATATATAAAACTCAAAGGTGACTGACTGACATAGTGATCTATCAACGCACAGCCCAAACCACTGGACGGATCGGGCTGAAATTTGGCATGCAGGTAGATGTTATGACGTAGGCATCCGCTAAGAAAGGATTTTGATCGATTCTACCCCCAAGGGAATAAAATAGGGGATGGAAGTTTATATGAAAATCCGTCAGTTTTAAAGTTAGGATCTTCTAATTTTGTGTGTAGGCTGACGATTGAAAATTAATTTATACGGGTTTCAGCGTTTTTGATAATTCCACCCCGAAGGCTTAAAAAGGGGATGAAATTGTGTGTGAAAAATCTTTAATTTTCGACGTAAAAAGTACAAAATTTGTTATCTGGGCTTATGATTGGAAGCTAACGCAACGGCTTTATTAGAATTTCAAACCTTGAGGGGTGAAAAAAGACCATCATTTTGTTTTTAATTAAAGTATTTATTTTTGAGTTACTAAATAGTATCAAAGTTAGTAAGTCGTTGGTTTTTTTTTTTATTTCAACCCACAAAGGGAAAAGGGGATGAAGTTTTGCATTGTATTTGTTCATTCGTTCACCAATAACGGCAGCAGGAGAGACCTTTTGCAGCAGTGCAAGTTAATAGTATAGGCCGTACACAAGTTAATAGTACCTACAGGTAGGTACCAATCGTATGGACGCGCACACGTGACTTCGCGGCTGGCAGTACTTACCGTTTTGTAGGGACCTAGGAAAGCCGAAGATTATGGAGTTACGGCAGGAGCAGAAAAAGAAAGTATGTATAGTAGAACAAGATAGAATGAGTAATTGTCGATGTCGTATTTGATACCAACTAGATTTTTTTATTTTGTTGGTTTCTGTTTTTAGGTAGATTTCCTTTTTAAAAAAAAAAAAATCTACCTATTGGTCTCTCACTTAGGGAGATTTATATGTATACGGATGTTTAAAGGTGACAAGCAAAATTTAGCCACACTCTACAGGTCGCAATTATGAACCGAGTGCTTTCAAACTTGGCCAAAAAATCGAAAAGGTCAAAACTTAGGCTACGTTCGTGAATGGGCGGAATTTGTCCATGGGGGGCGGCGGGGGGACGGTTTTTCTGAAATCAGTTTTTTGGCCATAACTTTATCCTATGAAAAATTTTTGTACCGTTTTTCATTTGTATCATTCTGAGTAAAAGTACGAACAACTTTAAAATAAAACTTTTTTGATGCAACTCCTAAATTGGGGAGGGGGTTGCAATTTCCAAAATTTTTGCGAAAAAAAATCATATCTCCGAAACAGTAAACATTTTGAGCGTCGCAAATAATTTTTTTTTTGAAAGAAAATTGTTTACTCTACAATTGTTACCTTTGAAGTTTAGCGATAAAACTTATAGTTTTCAAAATAAAAAATCATAACTAAAAATTTGAGGGCGTTTCCATGCTAAACTCTTATGAGAGGATTTAAAAAGGGTAAATTTCTATTACAGGACAACGATTTTGAAATCATATTTTTTTTTGTAGATTGTACACATAAGTACAACTCTTTATACAAATTTTCAATAGTCGGACGCCCCAGCATCTTCTCCGAAATCTACCTCCTCCTGCGGCTTGCCGGAGGGATTTTTTTCTAACTCTTCTGCATTTCTGATCTTTCTTTTGATCAATGAAGATAAAAATCCAAAATGGCGGCGACGAATATTTTTGGATTTTCCATCATGGTGTCGTTTCCGTGGTTTTTGGTGTCGCTGATAATGAAAATCAGTTCAAAATTAACATGGTAAAAAAAGTTAACAGAAGCAAAAAAAAAACAGTTCTCTTTTTTTTTCTTCGGCTTCCCCTGACACTATTTTCACCCTTCGCTGTTAGGTAGAGGTGTATCTAATCCTACACCCACATTTCGCACATTTAGCTTATTTCCATCAACCGGGCACAAAAATACAATAACACTTTGCCCGTCCCGGAAATCGAACCCAGGACCTCATGCTCAGTAGCGCTTGCGACAACTTGACCAACGATGCAGTCTCACACATGACCCATCAATATTTTCACGCGAAGGAAGTCGCGGGCAACAGCTAGTAATTATATAAAATTAATTATCATCATTATCATCTTGCACTTATCCGAACTTATTTGAAGTCGGCTTAGCCATGTGGCTAAGCCGACTTCAAATAAATTCGGTTCAACCCTCAAGAATTATTGAAGAAGAAGACATCTTCTTCTTCAATAATTCTTAAGGGTTGAACCTAATCTGGCAGTACGGAATCACACTTTTCATACCCCTATCATTTTCTGTCGCTCAGAACCATCATATACTAGAGCGGGTTTGCTATCGCCCGCGGCACGACAGCATCGACGATGCGGTATACTTCGTAACCTCAGAAATCACCAAGACAACATGAGAAGCTAAGAAAAATGAGAAGCTAAGAGTGCAATATCATGGCCGTACTTATCGATTTTCACACAGTCCATTCATGGTCTTTCTCTTTCTCTTTAGCCATTCACATCCATACTGAAAACTTCCCTCTAAATAATTCCCATATAATATTCCTGTTGTATCTTTGAGATAGCTAAAAGATGGGCAACTACGGCCAATCGACTTGCAAAGTGTGCCAATTCCCTTTCTACCTACATTGCAATAATTTAGAAGCCTGTTTTCAGAACGTGCAGGTCGATACGAGATCAAAGACCTTCCCTTCCCTTTTCCTTGCTACGATTTCGTGCAAGTTTCGACCAATGCCTCTTTCGAAGTAGACATTAATCTAAATCCACCATCTTGGCCTGAGCACTTTAAAACTCGCTTTACGTAAAGTCGACCTAGTAACTCATGCTTTACTAGATTAATATTGAATGTCACTTGAATATCAAAAAGTGACAGATGTATTTACTTATTTGTCTAATTTATTTATTAACTTTATTGGTCTCTGTGACAGTAAAATAATTTCAGTAGAATTTTGGAAAAAGCCAGCAAGCAATGTTAAATTCTCTCGATTTATCGCCAGAAGTAATGAGAATTGTATGGCATGAATAACCCTAGAGATTGAGCTCAAATTGCATTCCAATAAATCTGTAATAAAAGCTAAACATACGTAGTTACATGCTCAAGAGAACATGGTCACGATTTGTCGTGACAAGCTCAGTGAAGAAAAAACATAAAGGAATGTAGGCCTAAAAGCCTTGAAAGTACAAATCAGTAATTTAAGACCGTTGCTACTACTAAAAGCTGAAATAAGCTTTCTTAAGAGTATCGAGGTTAAAACCAGCGTAGAACCAAGATCCAATGAATTTATGTAGGAGCATTAAATCGCACGCGATCGCTACATTTCATCCATCTGATAATTTTGTATATTTTCTTGGATTAAACTTATATTGTCACTTACGGAGTTACGGGATATCTTCCCGTAAGACATTATCTCTCTTATAATAAAACGTGGCTTAAAAAAGTACCGGGTTTAGTACTAGGTTTAAGACGCCTGCGGAGCATGCGTATTTCATACAAACGTAATACCAAAATAATTTGTAAATTAAACATATTCCTAAGGTAGTGTGTATTTATTTCGATTGAATTACAGAATATCTAGGTTCCCAAATATATATTTTGATTAGATACTCATTTTAACAAGAGTTAAGTATAAGAAAAATAAGTTTTCTATAGAAATTTTAAATTCCCCATATCTCGTCTTTGTATCATTGTCCTCTCAAAAAATACATTTGGGAACATAGATATTCTGTAATCCAATCGAAATAAATACACACTACCTTAAGAATATGTTTGATTTTCATATTATTTTGGTATTACGTTTGTATGAAAAACGCATGCTCCGCCGGCCCCTTAAAGCATGATCTTGAATAAACTTTATTACAAAATGTAGTTTATAGCTAGTCATAAAACTATCAGTGGTACTAAAGTTAGACCATCGTGACCCCTAGTTTAACTATGGTACTAAATTAACAAACGTCCAATTATTAATTTTGAGGTATAAGTTTAGTTTTAAATCGTGAAAGCTTAAAACAGTATTTTCTTGGATTACCCAAGTCTAACCCAAGTTACCCCAAAGCACTGCCATTGCATAGGTATATTGAGACCATGATTGTTTCCTTACTTCTACATGAAATAACGCCTGAATTCTCGCCTAGATATCGTAGACATTTCTTATCTCGTAGTACACCCCTATTTCGCGATGTAACAGAGAGCGAGCCATCAAACCGGGAACAAATCCGGACTCCAAGCTGCTTCAGAATCTCAAAAGCAAGATAGCGAGAAAAAAGAGTTATGTTGGTGTGTTTTATTAACCTACTTTTTTTTCGTTACAGGTACAGTCATATTTCTGCTGCTCATGATGTAAAGGTATGGAATAAAATCTTGCAGCCGCGATCCTTTCGTGTATGTAAGTATAGAAATTTGCGAATGTTTTGAGTATTTTTTGAGAAATGGTCAGATTTGGTTTTGAACTGCAATAATACTTTACCCGACCTGCTATGCTTAACAGTAGCACTTAAGACCACTTAACAAAGATACAAAATTGTAAAGTACGACGAGATGTACCACTAAGCCCGCCTGCTAGCAATGTATCACCACCCAAAGAGGACTTACGACTTCCATGGGATAACAAGCCATTTCCAATACTCCTCATATTTCTTCAAATTAGCCTGCCAGTCCAGAAATATGGCGGAAACAACCTTGTACTTGATATGCAGCTAAAAATACATGTTGATGGGCCTTTTACTATAAATAGAAACGGTCACCTCTCTTGGGGAAACTAGGGAGATTTTATGAGTCGTCTCTGGTTTAGACTGAACCAGGGTTGGGTCAATTCAAAATGTTGAGTCCAAATGTAATTTTAAACAAGATACATGGTATATGGTTGCACCCAGTAATGCAGTCAGCAGCATAGCAGGTCATACAGGCAGTCGCTCCATGTAAAATACGGTTGCATCCAGACCGGAAAAACCAAAACCGTAGAGTAATGATGATATTCAAATCAAAAGATTTTTTTTTTTGGTTAGCCTATGTGTAATAGCTGGGACCTCCCCCTGGCACCTTGTACCTTTCTCCATCCAAATTTGTCTATCCTGTGCAATATCTGGTTATATTCGCCCCTCAAACATGATGAGATTGTCGCATCACCGCGGTCTACCTCAAAAGGACTTTATTTAGGAAAAGAAAAACATGTTTTAAATGCAATGAGCAAAAATGGTTAATTGTAATTCAATATTTTCACCTTTGCAAACATTTTCCGAAAAACAAAACAGAGGAAATGCAAATACATTAAAGATCTGACCTTGCCCATCCCTAGCTATCATATCACCGTACATCTTTTAAATTAGGCTTCCCTTGCGACTTCGCCCACGGAGGTTGAAGTTTCATCTCGATTATAGCATTGACCTTTGGTTTGAGGCGAAGTGGGTGTCGAATTAGCCTTGTGGATATCAATAAATACGGACGATATGACGTACGATTGCTGACGTAGTTTGTGGTCCTCTATGAAAAGGCACTAAGGTTAAGTGGTCACGATTTGACAAAAAATAAAGCCTCATTTTTTAATCGACTTCAAAAAGAAGGATAGGACCTCTTCCTTTTTGGAAGTCTTTTCATAAGGCTTTAGTTTTGTTGACTTTTTGTTTCATTGACTTTTTTGCCACCGCCTTCCGACTTTAAAGTTATTTTCCACTTTTTAGTGTTTAGTCATTAGATGAATCCATTTCTGTTGATAGTACAGTCACGTCCAATCATATGTAAACACTTAAGATTTTTTTAAATTGTGTTTCTCTTACTGTACTGATTAAAATTGAATGTCATTACAAACATAGTATTCTGGGACTCGTATTTTTATAAAAAGATCCAATCTCCTAGTTACAATCGTTATTTTTCGCGTAAAAAGCTATAATATTAAGTAAAGTGTATACATATTGGTGCTCGTGACTGTACCTACACATATCAAATATTAGATTGTTTGACTCAAGTATATGGCCACGTTAGTTGCAGTGACAGAGACGTTGATCAGAATGTCAAGGCAGCCTGCAGGTGAACGTTATTTAGGGCACTCCTGCAGGTGGGGCATAGTTTTCTCAGGAAATCTTGCGCGGGAGCGATTCACTGTCGTTATGTGAAGACTTCGTTATTTCTGTATTTTAATCTGAGTTGAATATTGAATTTTATACACGAAAACCTTTCGGAAGGAATTTTGTAAATGTAATAATCGTATCCATTATTGAGTTTAGGAGATCTAAACGGTCTCACCGACTGACTGTTTTGTTTTTTAAGTAATAGAGGATTAATTTGGCAAAATCCAAAACTAAAAAATATTAGCTACGTCTTTAACCTAAAAAGAGAGAATATAGAACGTCGGCTTTTAAAAAAACGTGCCTTATCTAGATGATACGTTTTCTTACTTTATAGCCTTACCTTATAAAATGCTCTTAAGTTAAATGAAAACCTGTCTTTACCCCTGATTAAAGAAATTATTCGTTGGTGCTGGTCCGAATTGTATAATCTGTGAAGGTAGCTTTTTGAACTCCTGTTTTGTAATCAGCCATTTGTGACATAAAAAGGATACAAGTTAATGGCATCCCAAAAATGTTAACATGTTCCAACTCACATCGGTCCTTATTATGAGATTGCTGGAGGTAAGCCACAGCCAGGATGTCGAATAAATGGAGTGCCAACATATGTATACTTTTTTGCAATAGTACGTTAAAATTGTGTTGATGTCGTAGCAGTATCGAGGTTAGTTTCTGAATATAATTAATCATCATCTGCCTAGCCTTTCCCCAACCGAGACTCTCACTCCATTGACTTTCCATAACCCTGCATTCGTCATCAGTGGTATTTCTTCAAACCACTTTAATTTGAGAAAACACATCATCCAACCAATCTCTTCTCTCGCAAAAAAATAGATTAATTAGTTCTAGTGTCTGCTACCACCCATTATCCAAACCATTAACCAAACAGCCTTACTGCCGGCAAGGCTGTTTGGTTAAAGGCTCAATATATTCCTTTCCCAGGGTAAGTAGTATTTTAAAACGCTCCAATAGTCCAGTAGTATGTCTCAGTAGCCTAAAACATCTACAAACTAGACTACCACAAATTACTCCTGAGCTGTTCTATAAACAACAGCCCCACTTATCTTTGTCAGAAAGTCGGAAACGACGGTAAACATTAGCCTTGTAACTTATTACTCCATTTCTGCGTACTCCATGACCTACCGTTCCATGCACTTTGCAAATTCACAACATCCTCTCGCATGAAAATGTTACTCGACAAACATATTAGCTTGGTAAACGAGTTTTAAATTACCTGTACGGGTGTTGAACACCATTTTTTTCAATTTTATGCTTCGCGGCCTTAATTGAACGAAGATTTTTACGGAAACACGGAATAAAGTAAAGTGAGTGCGATAATGGCGGAATTGTCAGTTGTAGTTAAATAAATTGTTATTAAGTATTTTAATTATTTTTGGTCTGGTTTTAAAATGGTTTGACAGAATGATAATGAATTAAGATGAAAGCAAAATATCGAAGTGAGCCATTAAAAATTATTCAAATTATGATGCAGCAACATAATTAGCATAATTACATATATGTATTGTATTGTCATGTAACTATTCATATGTAAAAATCTAGGAATGCATTATGTTGAGGTTTGTTGCGTCTAGATTCTAGGTCTTAGGTAAGACACAGATACCTACATGATATTATTAGTTTTTACAATATTTTGAAACACTATTATAACATTTTCCAAAGATGAATAAGAAAAAAAAAAAGGAAAATGTTGTTATAATTTGATGTTGTATTGAATTCAACTAAGAAACAGTTTAAAAAGACTTCCAGCAACAATAAAATAGCGTAAAATACTTTTTTATTACCACCCGAAAGATTTTTAAGGATGATATAAAAAAAATATTTTGTTTGAAAACATAATTTTGCGGTAAACAACTCAATCCATCTTTCTAAACCTACCTTTTATCATAATGTCGTGTATCTTACCTCCTAAATCTGGTTATAAATCCTCATTCAATAAACCATTTAACATGTAAAAGTGTCAAGCGATATAAACACTTTTAAACAAAGCGGTCGCCCGTCGTACGCCATTACAAGGTCACTGCATTTGACTTTTGACATGTCAGAGTTATTATGTCATTGGTTCTCAACCTCGCGGGCGCCGCGCGCCGGGCGTTGCCTTTGACTACAATTAATTTTTCACGCCATTATTGTTATTGAGATAGTTTAAACTAAGTTTACTTTTTAATAGTGTAATCATCATATCATAGCAGTCTACTGCTGGACATAGGCCACACTGGTCCACTGCTTGAATAGTGTGATTATTATTTAAAGCCATTTGAGTCCCCCATCAGGGCAAAAGCGTCCCTTTTCTCTTTCCTTATCCTCATCTATTGCTGTTTTTGGTCAAACTTCCAATCGCCGTTTGTTTTGTTACTAGTTTTATATTCTTCGATACTTATTTTAATTATTAATTGATTAATTTTAATGGCGGAGCAAAATACCTACTTTAACACATCCTACGATGACAACCGTATAAAAATATAAACGTAGGAAACGAAAAGGATAGATCATAGGAAGATTCCTATGGTGACCTGTTTAAAAAAGCAAGGTAAATATAATTTCGGGAAATCAAAGACATTTTACAAAAAGTTTTATTTAAAATCGGCATAACAGTCCGTGCACACTGCACACCCCACATTCCCACTTACTCTATCTTTCTCTCTCACACACACACGCGCTCTCGCTCTTATCCCCGCAGAAATGTCACTAGTTAGTCTACGCAGAGTAGATATAGAAGATATACCTAGTAACATACTCTAGTACCTAGTCAAAAACGTGCAAGTAAAATGAGCACAAATATTTGCCCAGACACAAAACGTTCACACACGAAACTAATCCGATGCCATCAAAGACCACACCACCACACTACAATTTCCTACATCATCAGTATATAATAAATTGCATCACAATCCACGCGTAGTTTAGCGCATCTCAGGAACTATTGTGTAACATGATGGATGTGGTCCACGCTGCGGTGACGCAACGATCGGCCAGCGCTGCTTAGACCTGTACCATCGTCTCCTATAGCAGTACTAGCTTTTTCCCGCGGCTTTGGTCTACTAAATATAGCCTATTGCATGCGGAAATAATGTAGATTCTCATTAGTGAAATAATTTTCGGAATCGCACCTGCAGTGGTCCCAAAGATAACCCTCTACATCGAAACTTACAAACATTATTTACAAACTTTACTTTATAATATAACTAGACCGCGGCTTCGCTCGCGTATAAATAACACCTTCCTCGAGAATCATTATATCCATTAATGAAAACAGCATGAAAATCGGTGTAGTAGTTTTTGAGTTTATCGCGAGCAGACAGACGCGGCGGAGGACTTTGTTTTATAATATGTATGTATGTATCCTTTTTCAATGTGAAAAGGAGATGCATTTCTACGTCCTGTAAGTTCATCTCTTTCCACTAGTAATACATATAAAAGCGGCGGTAGGCCCCTTGGGTGGCAAATTACTTCGCGCTAACGACCACAGCTCGTGTAGAAACGTTTGATCATGAGCTGATTACGATAATTTATTTATTTTGGTGAAGATTTACAATGTTTACGACATGTTGATTTAGTAGGTTTCTTTACAAATTAGATGTAGGTTATTAAACCAATGCTTTTTGTACACTTTTGCACTATAAATTAATTTAATTTAAGACTTGCACGACGTGTTGTCATTGCGTCACTACCGAACCAATAGTCATTTTTAGAATCACTTTGATCGTGTAATGTATCGAAGCCGACGTTTTTGGATGAGTTCCCGCTATAGGTACCTAGTTTCTCTTCAAAGCTTAATAAGATGACCGTAGCTGCTAAATGTACTGCTAAAAAATATATCTAAGATACAACAGGCGTGCTAACACAGGAATAGTAACATATACACAAAAGTTCATTGTAGGCGCATTTAGAACGTTTATACCTACTAAGGTCCACCGAAAAGATAACGGTCTGATTATCTAAAAACAGCTGTCACTGTGACATGTTCCCATACAAAATGTGTTTTAAACAACTGTTTTTAGCTAATCAGACCGTCATCTTTTTGGTGAACATGGACCTTAATCACTTATCGTCTAGTGGTCATAAGCGCGTCTGCTGAGCATGATGACCTGGGTTCGATCCCTTGGGCAACGTGTTTTTCCATTAGTAATATCTTAGTAGCAGCCACGGAGTCTGGATTTATGCCCGGTTGATGGCAATAACAATTGGCCCCCAATTACATGGGAGTTACACGTAGCTGGCGAAATGTGGGGATACAATAATGTATCTATACCAGCCTTAATTACATAATTATGTTAAAAAAAAAGAAAACGAAAAAAAAAAGGAAAACAAGTGCGAGTCGGACTCGCCCATGAAGGGTTCCGTAGCAGCATGTAACATAATATAAAAGTTACGATTTTACGATTTATGACGTATTAAAAAAAACTACTTACTAGATCTCGTTCTAACCAATTTTCGGTGGAAGTTTCTATGGTAATGTACATCATATATTTTTTTTAGTTTTATCGTTCTCTTATTTAAGAAGTTACATTTTACCACTTTGGAAGTGTCTCTCGCGCAAACTATTCAGTTTAGAAAAAAATTATATAAGAAACCTCAATATCATTTTTGAAGACCTATCCATAGATACCCCACAGGTATGGGTTTGATGAAAAAAAAATTGAGTTTCAGTTCCAAGTATGGGGAACCCCAAAAAATATTGTATTTTTTTCTATTTTTGTGTGAAAATCTTAATGCGGTTAACAGAATACATCTACCAACCAAGTTCTTATACTTTCGGAAAAAAGTGGCTGTGACATACGGACGGACAGACAGACATGACGAATCTATAAGGGTTCCGTTTTTTGCCATTTGGCAACGGAACCCTAAAAAGGGTTCACTTATTAGCAATATTTTGAGAACCACTGCAATTGAAATCTAAAACCACGGTCGCAAACACAATTTAGAAAGTGAAGACTATTAAAATTATTTGCATGTTAATCGTTCCATGATTGATCGGTACTATCTAACCTCTAAAATTAGAATGGTTCGCGTGATTGTTATTTTTAACTGTTAAGTTAGTTTAGTTTAACTGTTTGTTTTTGGTGTTGCTTCAGTGGTTTAGCATGATGGAGAATCGTAAGGTTCAAGACCTTAGGATTGAGTACCTAATTTAGTTCAATCATCTAACACCTTTTTTTCCGATGTGTAATCATCAAATGACTCCTCCCGCTCCGCGCAGAGCGGGACGATTGTCATAATTACAAAAAAATCGCTGTTTATTTAATTACTAATGCTAACGAATTCCTTATTAAAAATACCATAGGAAACGTAATACAACAGGAAGTTCTAATAATGGCTTAAATAATTAATGCTGTCAAAGAAAAAAAAGACAATAAATAAAACAAATAATTAACATAACTCCTGATTGCTTTACGATTTTATTATACCGGATACTTGGCAATACTTTCTAGGTGCCAACTTTAAAGTAATAAATTTTATATGTAATGACTTCCTTGGCGTACAAAAACAACATAAAACCAGCCTATAATTTTCATACTAGTAGCCCTCCGCTTTGTCAGAAGGAGTAGTTCATTTATCCATAATCCAGCGGTCATATCTTCTAGGACATCTTTTAAGCGTGTTGTTGCCAAGGCATTCTAAATTTGGTGCTCAGGGGTCTGAACTCCCGGGGTTGCGGGACTGTTCGAAAGAGATACCGCGGCCCCGGAACGTAAAGGGCGAGGAAGGAACATGGATGGGTTTTAGTCAGTAAGAGTCTGACACTCCCTCCCGCTCCGCCCAGAGTGGGAGAAGTCATTTGATGATTTCCCATCCTAAAAAAAAAAAAAAAAAAAAAAAAAGGGGTCTGAACTGACTGCTATAACAAAATAAAAATGGAATAATAATATGAATTATTGCTAAAGCAGCCAGTTTAGGCCCCAGCAGTCAACGAGACGTTATAAGGTGCCTCATCGTTTGTAAATCAGCCCCACATTTTACACTTCAAGAAAGAGTCACCAATAATTCTCCACTACAGCTGCTTTCTTTGCTTCAGCTAACTGCAGTCTGTTTTCTGTTCTGTTATTTGTTTATTTAAGGATCTTATTTTAGCACTTTCCTAAATTCCCACAGTTGAATGGAATATTTACTACGCTTATCGATCTCAGGTGTTATTTTTTGCATATTATTATGGGTTCCATGTTCATGGTCAAATCAACAATTATAGGCACGAAATTCCTAGAAAACAAAATGCTTGTTTTTCTCGTTTTTAAACCGGTGTGTAAACAACTTCGTGGATGGAATAACAGGTAACAAAAGTCATTGACTTCCGTCAATAAACTTACTTAATTTTCTTTTTTTCACCCTTTTGTTACTCACACAAATCCTTGCCAAGTATCAATTTTACATTGTAACAACAGGTTTTAGCCCATTATCCATATAGACGAAGAAGAAAAAATACATTTTCACTCCTCTTGCTCGAAAAGACCGTCATAATAGCGTACCAGAGGGGCCGTAAAATTGCTCATTATAGCCCTAGGGAAAATAAGCTTTTTTTTTTTTAATTTCGTAGTCGGTGTTCGAAAGCGCAAAGTCTTTACTCATAATTCATGAAGAATTGACTTATTACTGTTCCATAAAAAAAAAAAACATTTTATTTTAAAAATGAAACCAAACGCGCCGAACGCCGAACTCTTTGGCAGGATGTATGCGTTGCATTCAAGCTACAGAAGAAATAAAAAATGGCATGGGCGCGAAATTTTAAGATTTTTTCTGTATTATTTATTTGAATTTCTTTTTATCTCCTACGTTTACCTCACAGACGACACAATATTATATTCGTCTTCACAGAGAACTGAGATTATGTTGCCGGGAAAAAACATCTCATTAGAACAACAGTACAAATTGTACATTTCATTTTTAATAAAATAAACTATTATATTAAATATGGTTATTTTATTTTCTCGCAATCGTAGTGAAAAGTGCGGTGTAACACACGGCGCTAAAATCCCATTATAACTCGGTTTCTATTTACTACCTCGCTAAAGCTCGGTAGTAAAACTTACCTCGTCTATAATGGGTCATTTTAGCCCCTTGTATCACAATGTACTATTATAGGGCAAATCTCATATAGTAGGTACCGAAGCAGAGTTACTCGTAATAAAATTTAAAGGGGACCACTGCGCAAGCTTCTTCCACCACATGAAAAGAAGCATTTAAATCTGACCAGTAAATCGGTGAGCATACGAATACATGAAAAAATATAAGATAACCTTAAGGTCTTAATTCCTGCTACGCTCGCGTACGGTCGGTCGCGTATCAGCGAGAAATACAGTAGCAACATACGCGTCGCTGACGTCACAATATAGCGCTATATAGAACGCAATGTATACCTACTAGTACAGTCATGAGCACCAATATGTATACACTTTCTTTAATAATAAAGCTATTTTCGCAAGAAATAACGATTGTAACTAGAAGATATGATCTTTTTCATAAAAATATGAGTTCCAGAATACTATGTATATAATAACATGAAATTTTAATCAGTTCAGTAGGAGAAACACACTTTTAAAAATTCTTAAGTGTTTATATATTATTAGACGTGACTGTACGTGTGACCGACGCACGTGACCGACATCAGCGTAGCAGGAATTCGGGCCTTAAGTTACGTCAAATGGATGAGAATTCGTTCTGCCCCCCTGTCTGCTTCTGATAATAATTGAGATGACCAGTTTAGATCCCCCTTTGACTGTTCATCGTTTTGTTGTATTTAGGAGGCAGTTCTGACTGCAGAGCTTAGCCCCTCGGTTATTATGTGTTTTTATTAGGTAGTTCTCATTAAAGTCTAGTCTAGTCTTACCATGGTATATCGTACTACCCAGTACTAACTGGGTCGTGAAGGCAGTCGCTCCATGTAAAATACTGGTATTCAGCTGCATCCGGTTAGACTGGAAACCGACCCCAACACAGTTATAAAGGCAGGTAAATAATGATGATTAGGAAGTTCTCTTCAGTAGCTCCAGCAGTTTGGAAGTAGGTGGTATGACAGCCCGTTCCTCGAAAAGCTCGTAAAGCCGGTAGTACTGGGTAATGCGATACCCCTTGGTAAGACTGGTTGTCAGACTTTCGGACAGCTGTCTACCTGTAGGTAACGACTGTCATAGATCTACAAATTACAGCCGGGACCAATGGCTTAACGTGCTTTCCAAGGAACGGAGGAAACTCATCCACGATACAACTTAGGCACGCGTGGCCTAACCTGAAGATCGTCCCGAGCAGCTGTTATCATTTAGCCACAAGTTTAGTACCTAATCAAAATGTCTAGAAATTCTCCAACTGCGTGTTACAAAGCATTACTACATCTATTTAGAAGAATGTATTCTGTCCGAAGGATACGATCACTTTCACTATCATGCGTTCAAAGTATACGTAATTGTAGTTTTACGGTCTAACAGGCTTGTACGCCCACTCGCCTACGGTCATATTTGTAATGGTGATACCATTGAATGAAAGGGAAACAGCCATAATACGGTTTTAGTTTCAAATCAAATCAAATCAAATCAAATCATCTTTATTGTGGACTATAGGTATACATCATAAATGCAGGTCTTAAATAATTAAATAAGTTCAGCTATGTCCCGCCGTTGAGGCATACAATACTTAATAAAATATAAATCAGAAGTTATTAGTCATATTAGTATCGATACATTATTAAAATATTCCAAATTATTAGTACATACAAATTACATTATTAAAATATTCCAAATTATTAGTACATACAAATTAAATTCCAAGTCATATTTGTCATAATTCATTATTAGAACATTGCAAATTATATTTTTACATAAATATTTAAAAAAAAAAAAAAAAATGTGAGGAAAGACACAAGCAATTTAATGATATTCAAAATACAATTCACAATATTATCATTCATATGAGGGAAAAATGATAATTATTTTTCCTTTTCTGTCATTGGAATACAATATTTTTGTCACTCAAGTATTCTTTGACATCATAATATAACATCATGCCTGTCATTGTGGAAGGCTTAGGCAGAGCTGTCTATTATACACCGTCATTTCGCCGTGTAGGTTTTGCATACAGCTGTACTACCTCATGCAAAACCTCTCAACCCCATTGCCATCAACCGGGCGCTAATCTGGACTGCGTGGTTGAAGCTGAAAAATTCCAAAACGATTGATAGAGACCCAATCACTTTATTGCGCGTCCAGGGAATTTAACCTATGTTCAGCACTTTCGCTTCGAGGATTGACTTCTAGAACTTTATAGTAACTGCTAGAACTATATTTCCCATTTTTTATGGTTTTGGGGGGAAATATTTAAAAGACGACCGGTCTTTGGGCATAAGAGGCATCGGGGAGTGTGGGATTTCTACCTCACTAAAAGCACCCCCGTAGTCGTGGAGGAGGCACCGTTTTCCCTTAAAAGACCTGTCCAGCCTCCGTATTCACAAACAACGGATTGGATTTCGATTCGACACGAATATGTCACCGTAAAATTGTCAAATACGTTATATTATAATATCTCTAGCGATATTGTAAAATCTCGAAATATTGTCAAATGAACATGCGGAAGTATCTCTGCCCCCATAATCGGGATTTGGGGCACCCCCCCGTTAGGTTAGTTAGGTTCCTTTAAACCCTGCACCCGGAAATAGTGGCCCCGCGAAGCGGGGCTCCGTCGACTACGCTTTTTAGGGGAATATAAAGTGTTTTAAGGTTAGGTTAGAATAATCGGTATTTCTCAGGAATGGTACAATATCTTTTCGTGAGAGTTGTACCACTGGGCAAGGGGGACCCCTCCTTCCCTCCACACCGCGTGAGTTGACTACCATCGCATGCATTTCACGAAAAATAATGCGTTTTGTTGTAAGCAGTATGTTCATTTGACAATATTTCGATATTTTACAATATCGCTAGAGATATTACAATATAACGTATTTGACAATTTTACGGTGACATATATAATTATATCCTTTTTCGGCATTACGAATGGTAGCAAGATAGTCATACGACTTTCCGAATCGAAATCGAATTCGTGATCATGGGGGCACCTTTATGCAACGCCGTAAGGCACATCTCTGGGGTGGGCTTCCTACCTTCTCTCATGTCTGGTGCAAAGTGCCAATAAACAGTATTAAAAGTCTCTACTTTGACCTTTAAGGTCATGTGACATAGAAGAGCCGCCTTTTACGGCGCATAAACTGCATTTAATGTCTGAATGTAAAACTTGAGTATAGTTAGCGTTTAGAGCTTTAAAAACATTGTAGGTAGTTATTATGTTAGGAGTCTTAACTGACAAATCAAGACGAAAATAGTGGGCTAATGGAAATTAATGATTTTTTTCACATTCAGATTTCTAACATTCCCCATGTTAGAAAGAAAAAGGTTATAGAACCCTAGCGAAAGATGCCGCCTGTAATTTTTCTAACCTTGATTACAAACTAAGGTCGAATGCAAATGAATACTTACATAGCTACTTTTTGGAGCCTTGGCACAACCAGAAGACGTCGCGGCAGACGATGTAGATGATGGCGGGATGAGCTAGATGGAACCAACGACCAATGTTCCACTTTTGCCGTGGATCGAAACAACTGGAAGTCATAGAGGAGGCCTTTGCCCAGCAGTGGGACGACGCAGGCAAACAGTATCAGTATCTTTCAAGAGAGCAATGGTTTTGAAACTCTAGTTCTAGTATATCTATATCATCATCATCCTCATCATCATTTCAGCCGAAAGACGTCCGCCGCTGGACATGGGCCTCCCCCAAGTGTCGCCACATTGACCGGTCCCTTGCGACTCGCATCCAACGGATTCCCGCAACCTTCACCAGGTCAAATCTATATCAAGCGAAGAAGTTTAAACAGCTTTGAATAAGGCCTTATGTCTACTCAAACAAAAACACACATAAAGGCTTATAATTATTATGATGAAGATGAAGTTCTAACTTCGCTTCGTCACCAACGTGAAATTTAATAAAACATGTCCCGGATTCGTTTAGCCCAACTTTGGCACCGGGTTCGCTTATTTTCATTTCTCACGGTTCGAATCGTTGGGAAATTATAAATTAGCTCGTAAACCTTGAAGTGAATAATTCTACAAAATAGAAAACATGGCACATTATGTTGATATAAGTGTTGACTGAAGTGTGTGACTTCGAAAGTGTCTTATAGAGATGAAATAAAAATTCTGCGAAAATTTCTGCAAACATTTTCGAAGTCAATGTTTCTATGATCAGTGAAAAGCGACTAATACTAATTAGTCGCTTTTATTTGCAAGGCACAACGCCGGAAGGGGTCGCCCTAGAAGAACATACAAATACGGACCTTATTGGGGAGGTTCTTCTTCAGAAAGGTCAGGTGCGCACTACTCGTAAACAGGGCACTTGTATGAACAGATTTATGAACGTTAACGAGGCTAAAGGAGTTTCAGAAGCCAAGCGGGTGGCGTTCTTTGGTTTCTGCCTATCCCCATGTGAAAGAGCGTTAGTTTATGTATCTAAGTGTGCTTCTCGTCCACTTTCCTATATTGACCACTTTTTCATAACGTCCATATTTCCAACTCATCCACTTTAATTATGTGTCATGAAGTCAAGTCAAGTTCTGTCCAGTTGCTAAACTGTCCAGCTGAGAATCTGCCCTGTCGATAAACTGTCCAGCTGAGAATCTGTCCAGTTACGAATCTGTCCAGTTGCTACGGAGGCATCAAGATCACCGATTGATTTAATGACCTTCAGTCACAGGTAGCATACTGACGTTATATGCTTAAGTAAATACAGAAATAACAAATCCATCAAGATAAATTGCTTATTTCTTCACACACTAGTTTGAAAGACCTTCAAAAATAATCGCCCATATTACATGAACTCTTGGCCATCATCCATCAATTACGCTGTAATAAACCTATAATTTGAATACCAGTCCATCTTTATCGCGTGTGTCAACACATTACATAACCTCACGCCTGCAATCCACTTAGGGTTGGGCAGAGGTAGAAGTGTACTTTTAGTACATCCACATTTTGCCAGTTATATTTGCGGATCATAATTATAACAGGGGGATTTGGGGAGTTGTGCCTGGGAATCAAACCCAAGACCTGTGTTCAGTATTAGAGATTCCGACTATTGGACTAACGAGTCAGTCAGGACTATGCTTATCTTTTATCCGGATTTGGTCTTGTCATGTCTAGCCAATGACAACGCCGGATAGAGTTTAGCTTAACCGGCTGGATCTAAGAAAAATGTGGAAGCGGAAAGATTTGATTGTTATGGGACTTATGTCACAAAAATTGTCCTGCTATAAATTACCCGGACTTTTGCATGTGTTGGGGTTTTTGCCAGAACTTTAAAAAATAACAAATGGATAACCCTATTAGGCTTAGTCAATAGTAATCCAATTACTTGATGCGTGTACCGCATGATAGTGAAAGCGAGCGACCGCGGCGGTCAGTGTGCGTCCTTGGCAGCCGAGTTGCGACACCACATTACTGAGATCCGGTTATTTCGAGCCATAAAGCTGAGTACAGACCAAGTTAGTGGGCAATTGTATTGGGTATGCCTTTTATGGTACAGACTAAGGCCTGGTTTACAACAAAGTAGTGCAAACATGTACCTACAAGTTTTGAAAAATGACGTGAGACGCGACGTGGATTTGAACCGATGTGTCGATTTCAGCCAGTCTCCGTTTTGGTGGAGATTGGGCCAGATTGAAAGGGTATTCAGACCTATCCATTACCAACCACTACCAACCGTTCATCGAACAATCGTTACAAGTGAAATTCACACCGTCGATCGACGTCGACTGAAAACTATCTTCGCCATTATCATTCATCGATCTCTTACCCCATTCATTGGGGCTCGGCGCAACAAGTCTTCTTCCATACTCTATTACTTGTCTTCTCATCAGACTCCTCCGTTCTAGCCATTTCATCCTTTACACAGTCCACCCATCGTTTCTTTGGTCTTCCTCTATTCTTATACCCAACTAAATTCATATTCAAAACTTTCCTCACGACACTGGGGAAAACCGTTAAAAGCTAATTGTAGATGGCGCTACCATAGCTCGGTCTCAATCTGACCAATGAATGAGGTATTTTGAAGTATGAAATGACATTCCTTGATTTTCAACCAATGACGATGCTTGGAACCAGCTATGCTAGCGCCATTAGTTCCACAGCGTGCATCCCCATTCTCTCCGGTCGATGTCTTCTATCGACACCGCAGTCTGATTACAGCTTTAGTACGTGGTAGGATGAAGGTGATTTGGAAGCCGATTTGTCGTTGTTTGGAAATTGGGTTTTCCGTAAAAGGGAATTAAATGTGGGATGGTACGCGCAGTCTTTGTTTATTCATGATCGCTCATTTGAATGGTCAATGAAAGTGAAATCGGATTACGCACTTTTACGGAGTAATCAAATTACTTAATTGCTTTTGATTTGCATATTTTGTTATTAATTTTTCGGTCATGTTAAATTGGGTCTGTTGTTTGTAAAAGCTGTAGCAGATTTAAGTATTTTTTAGGGTTCCGCCGAAGGGTAACAACCAACGGGACCCTGTCACTACACCTCCGCTGTCCGTCAGTCTGTCTGTCAGCGTGCTTTAACTCATGATCCGTAATAGGTTGACAGTTCAAATTTTCACAGAATTTGTATCTATTGCCGCTAAAACAACATATAATATAAATAAATCAAACGCTAAGGGGGCTCCCCTGGTTAAGAGTCCAGCAGGGGACCGTTCAATGTGGCGACAATTAGGAGAGGCCTATGTCCAGCAGTCAAGTGGAAGTCTTTCGACTGTAATGATGATAATGAAACATTAAAATGGGCTCCCTTGCTACGATGTTACGGAATCAAACATGCGCGATTCTGTCTTTTACAAAAATCGCAGATGTATTCCATAATGTTCTTGTTTTCTATTCTTATAAAACAAAGCAAATCTTTCATACATACTCTTCTGTAACACTCGTCATAAGGAATAGTTAGTGAGGTGTTTTCCTCTTGTAATTATAAGAGCGTTCCCTCAGCCCTCAGGGAGTGAAATGAGATTTGATCCCTCTTGTTCCTTAATTAACTCTCGGAGGACTCACAACTATGTCAACACTTGACATTTATTATAATAGGGAAATTGTTAGAAGACTTATTGTTGTCCACAACAAAGATTTTGTGAGCATTAGCTTTTCTTAGTTAATTTTAGTATACAAGTGATGGTTCTGATTGTTGATCATGCCTTAGGTTAAACTATTAATAGACATTTTATTTCTAAATTATCTCAACTTTTGCCCAGCAGTGGGACAGTAATAGGCTGTTATCATTATTATTTTAATATCTCGGCTTGAAAAGATGGAGCTCGTGGTCAAATAATAACAGCCGCCCGGGTCGATCTTTAGGTTAGGCCGTTGGTCCCGGCTGTCTTTTGTAGATTTTTGATAATCGTTACCTACAGGTAGTCTGTGTCCTGAAAATCTGACAACCAGTCTTACCAAGGGGTATCGTATTGCTCAGTAATAGCTGCGTTGTAGAGGTCAGATATAGACAGTCGCTCCATGTAAAATACTAGTATTCACCTGTATCCTGTGAGATTTGAAGCTTTTGAGTCTAAACGCTTAATAGAACTGTCAAAACTTTAGACGAAATACACTTTAAGGCTAAATTCTTTGAAAGTGTCATCCGTGGCGTTAGAATTTAAATACCAAGCCTTTTGTAACATAACTGAAGTATGACTCGTTAACCTTAAAATACCAGGTAGGTACTTAAATCTCTTAAAAAGCAATGCAATCTTCAGCGAAACAAATTGTATATCTTTCATTTCCTTCAACGCTTACTCAACGTTTTACTGAATCCTTAATGGCTTATTAATGTTGTAATATCCTCTGGTTCCCATCGAAATTTAATTTCATTTATTTTTTATGCGAAAGAAGGATAAATATTTTACAAAAGATTATTTCACGGGTGTGTCTTTTGATGAAATCAGGTGATGATCGGTAGCAGTTTGTAAAGCAGTTAATTCGATATTTAGCCGAAATTAGGGCTACAGTAATAGTACATTATGGTACAAGTGTGTAATGTTGGTGATTACCGCCGAGGCGCCGTTGAGAACCGAGCCGTTAGGCGAGGTTCTTAAGAGAGCCGAGGACGGTAATCATCAACACACACGTGTATCATACGACGTTTTTCAACACACTTGAGAATAAAATAATACTAAAAATAACTATAATTTCAACAGTGAAAACGAGTTGTGAATTTTTTTTCGCAATGGCGGGAATAATTCATCAGTTTTCCTATGCGCGCGCATCTAACAATGGCGATCGCCCATAGACTAAAAGAATGAGGTTTCTTTTTTTTTGCTTTTCGCGGATAGCGTTTTAGCCACGTACGAAATGGGGAATTCAAAGTTTTATTATTAAAAAAAAAGTAAAAAGAAAAGAAAACAAAAGTTGCATTTGAGTGAAAGTTTTATTTATTAAAAACTTATAAGTTGAAATTATCTATGTAGATACGAAGTTATATGAAATGAGCAAGCAATAGGTACATTAATTTATTTGTACTATTGAACACGATCTTTTTTGTATCGAAACTTTTTTAAGAACAAAGCAATTCAACCAATAAAATAAAAAAAAAACCCTATAACTCACTTGTGAATAATAGCAATGAAAAAGTCACAGTTTGATTACAGGTGTCATTATGTGCCTAATTGCGGTGAAATTAGAGCCACTTTATGAGCAAGTGTGTTGAAAAAATAGTATAATTATAAGGATCACTGCAGGTGGGGTTCTTTAATTTCTGCCTGCTCCCAGTACGGAAAGAAGCATGAATTTATATAATATGTAGTGCTTGCAGGGCCTAAGGGAGAAAGCCTATCTCTTAGAGCCTTATCACACTAGCGAGTTGCGAGCGAGTGGAAAGGCGGGCGAGGGCGCAGCGAGCTATATTTACCGACCCTAATGTCAAATCAGAGTTATATCAGCTACAACTATAATAGAAATGTCAAAAATGTATAGTGTATGATTGACTTGAGCTACCGAAAATCATAGCCAACTCAGTTGAAAATCTTTGTAAAAAAAGTTCTGAGGTAACAAACACAAAAAAAAAACATACAGACGAATTAAGAACCTCCTCTTTTTAGAATTCGGTTGAAAATACAAAACGGAATAACAGTAATTGTCACTGGTGTCAGACTTTTAGGGCCTCTGACTCTAGTATCGACTGTCAAAGATTACAAATTATAGCCGGGGCCAAAGGTTTAACGAGCTTTCTGAGGCACGGTGGAAACTTGGTATGTAATGGTGGTCACCCATCCACAGATCAATCTAGGCAAGCACTGCTTAACCTAAAAATCGACCCGAGCGGCTGTTGTTATTTAGCCTCGAGCTTTTTCTTAAATGTCACAAATATAACTTAGTATAAAATGCGATTTAAACCCATAACGTCCAAAAGGTACGCTTACCACAGTTACCACCAGTAAAACCACACAAGCTTTAATGCAATATTAATAATTAAAATACACCAGCCCGATAACTTATCAAGCCATTTTAATAATGCAATTATTATTAAACAAAGATTATTACAATTACAATCGTAACACGTATTTATAATGAGTCATCCATTTGTCGTAATGTGTTCATAAACTCAATTAAATTCTACTTTAACTACTCATTTTATATTCCATGCATGATTTAGATTATGTCACGCATTTATGACTGATATTGTTTTTTTTTTTTGCGTGAAACTTGGACGATTTCAAGGGTCGAGGGATGGACACAGCTTTTAATCCTTTTGCTTGTAAGTAACCATTGTTGCCGCGATGACTGATAACATTTTTTTATCTTAATTCTGGTTACAGACAGGTACTTATAATATAAGTACTTACAGTCTTAAAAAAATATTAAAACTATGAACTTTGTTATTTTACTTTTGATTTTGCAGTGACCTTTATTCTCCTAGACATGAGGAGTACTTTAGATGTAAATTTACTGTAAAATGGACTGTGGTTCATTGCGACAGCTTTGATTATCACTAGGTATAGTGTAATGGAGTATTGATTTATGATAGTAATTATTCACACATTTTATGACACATTAACTATCCACAGGCTTATTTTAATTCCTCTATTGATGAAACTTTTGAATGTTTTTCAGACAGTAGGTACTCCCTAATTGTAAATATTGCACGATTCACTGCCTGACAACCAACAAAACAACTTTATTAGTTTCAAAATAATCTGTGTCCGGTCCTAAATCAAAATATCACAACAATAGCCGTGAAATTGATATCATTCACTATAACGTTCAATGTTGGTCATCGACCTCAAGTACATATCTATAATTCAGTAGTATTGCAGTATAATCAACGCATTATTTATGTACAAGGAACTATCGCGAACAATACACTGTTGCTGGAACTAAACTGTATACAAAAGAAAACAGTTTCTTCAGTAACTTCCTTATCTTTTTCATACTTTGTACCACATCTTTATTCACATAGGTTTCGCCCGTGACTTCGCTCCCTTGTAAGGCGAAAATAATTCCACGGGAACATACTCATCATACTGTTTTTCCCGACTATGTTGGCGTCAGTAAATACCTAATAATACTAAAATACTACCATGACTAAGATTAGGACACAATAAGTCCTATGATGAAATACCGTCTACCTGTGAGCCCAATTCCATCGGAATCCATTCAGCCGTTACATTTGACAAACAAACAAACCAATTCAATTTTACATCTT
Organism: Xestia ashworthii; assembly: GCA_950022955.1. Taxonomy (NCBI): domain Eukaryota; kingdom Metazoa; phylum Arthropoda; class Insecta; order Lepidoptera; family Noctuidae; genus Xestia; species Xestia ashworthii. The sequence continues at coordinate 20,497,772 of OX465558.1, read as the reverse complement.
TACATTAGATAGGATTATCTTTAAATACATAAACAACCCAGTATTATTAAAGCAACTCAAGATTTTAATCAAGAAGGAAAACACTTAATTTGCAAAATATTTTCATATCAGAAACATAATATAATAACAAATAATAACCGGAAAACTTGCTGACAAAATAATTATACCACAATTAAAGAAATATAACAATACGTTCCGTACACTTGAGGCCACATTAATGGTAACCATTTCACAGTTTATCCAACGGTTATAAATATGTTGTTCTATAGGGCTGTCGGACATGACTGTCGTAATCAGTTTTGTTTTGTAACAGTAAATATATTTTTAACAACCGGCCAGTCCAAATTTGTATAATTTAATCGGGCCATTACAAACATTTAACTTAAAAGGTGATTGTTACTATTTTGTAAACGATCGGTATGTCGGTCAAAGTTATAAAATTAAGATGAAGATAAAATAATATGGCTAATAATATAACCTGCGTTTTAATCTTGGCTAATATTAAATAGTTGAATAGTAAGGTAGGTCAAAAGGTCAGTGAAGTACGATAAAATACTCACACGAGGCAAGGCTACTTGGAAACATAATTAATTTAAAACATTGCGCATAGGCAATGTTTCACTGAAATAATTTAGGCAATTAACTTTGCACATTAACAAATTTAAAATTTCGATTCAAATAAAAAAATCGAAGACATTTGACATCTGCCAATCCGTACTGGGCCTGCGGGGTGGATTATAGCCCATTCCCTCTCATTGAGAGGAGGCCGTGTCCCAGCAATGGGGACATTATAGGCTAATGATATGATTACAATAAAAAACAGGATATTTACCCAAAAAAATACTTTACATAATGCAGAAAAGAAAAAAAAATCTATGAGATATTTTCACTACGTTACGGGCGTTCACGCTAGGGTCTCTGAACAAGTGCCAGTAACTGTCCATTTTGTTTTGTACGATTACAGTTCTCATATGACAACTGACATTACAGTAACCCTAACTTAACGCCAAGCCTGTCAAGCTCAAACCGCGACGGTCACGCCCTGCGGCGCACGACATTACACACGCATTACACTCCCGTGCTACACTTGTACTTTCAATGCACTCCAGTGTACCGCTTCCTAACTACCGCTCATTGTTGGAAAATACGGGGTTTCTGTGAGAGCGTCCCGCCTTCTTGATACGTAATTGTATTTAAATTGCACGCCAGTGTATGCATTATTGTACTAGTGGGAGTATGGCTGGTTGTAGCGTAACTGCATGTCAATGTTGTTCCTAATGCATTGGTGATGTTACCATTTTTTGTGGGAAATCTCTAGCCTTAGCAAGACCAATTATGTAGGACTTAAGAAAATACAGTTTATGAAAATCAACTGTAAGAAAACAGTCCGGATTCCTAAAAGGACTCTTCTCTCCTCACCTCTGACTTTGTTTCGGCTGCTTCTTCTCAGAGTAGTCAGGTAATGCGAAAAACCGGCCCATCTAGTTTTAAAACAATTACGTGTAAAAGAGTTTGTAAAATAAACATCGAACTCAAAGCATTTATTTAAATTAGAGCATTAAGGCACTTTTGAATGTCAAAAATACAAAAAGCAAAGCTACAGTCCGTCTCAAGGCATAATAACTTGAGAAAGTACTGTAGTTCATCACATCATTTATATTATCACACATCCAATACAGTAAAATCAGACACCCAGTAGATATTTTACAAACACATATTTCTTAAGCATGTATAAAATAAGTACCAATTGCAGCAAAGCATCCTCATCTAAGTACGTACAACTATGAATTCCCTCTAAAAGTGAACAAAGTGAAAATAATTTACACCAAACTACTCACATAATTAAAAACAGCTTTCATGCTCAACGAATTCAAAAAACGAGGTGTGAAGTCCCGTTCAAACAATTTCCTCTAAGAAAAAACCCGTGTGTTTCGTATAAGTAATGCACCCTGGAGAGTCATATATTATAGTTTCACGAGCTAACTTGTTACCCGGGCGGAGCATCTGGGAAACTTGTAAATATTTTCTATATTCATGCATCGTCCGCGAGTATTCTCAAATGAAAATGTAGAGTGGAAAATCTAGTTGTTCTGAATAACATAAATTCTACAGAATGTATTTGACTTCTATAGAAGTCGACTGTTTATCATCGTCAAATGCCTAGCCTTTGATTAGAATGTACACTAAATGACTGTTCAAAATCACAACATAAGCATTTATTTCAAATAGACAAGCACTTATGAACTGACAAAAAAAAATGGTGACACTACAGTTCCAGTCACAAGGCATGGGCAATAACTTTGAAATCCTGTCAGTCATAGTTAATAATTAAACTCGAAACGAATCAATTTCATGACTTAGGAAGACCTTTAAAAAAAGTTAAATGATCCCATGTTAAGATAAAAACTGTAAATGCCAAATTGTAGTAAAGACAAGAAAAAATGGGCTCTCATGTCGGTATGAACAAACGTAAACTAGTTAGTACCTTTTTTTTTCGGATGGGAAATCATCAAATGACTTCTCCCACTCTGGGCGGAGCGGGAGTGTCAGACTTTTACTGACTAAAACCCATCCATGTTCCTTCCTCGCCCTTTATGTTCCGGGGCCGCGGTAGGTATCTCTTTCGAACAGGCCCGCAACTAGTTAGTACACCTAAAATAACAAGTTTACGAGGCGATTAACAAAATAAGTACCCAAGTCTGCAAGATTATTAGCGAATGCCATGAAAGGCTTACTGCCTCTAACCCAAATCATCCCAAAGGTTCTTTTAATGCATTCCTAATTTATTTAAGTCGCGAATGAATAGGGTTCTTTTGGGCTAGCTCCTTTCATCGACCACGTGTGTCTTGAGTAGACCCGTTTAATATAAAAAAAAACTTTTTTGCAAAAAATAAAACCGAAGCCGAAGTGCTTCTGAAGTCGGTGACCTTTGTTTAATTGATTTAATTTTTTTGTCACCGACTTCAGAAGCTAAAGTTATTTTTCACTTTTTTGTGTGAAGTCGGTTTTATTTTTTGCAAAAAAGTTTTTATTTTTCACTTTTTAGTGGTTCACAATATGTGCATACCCTTTCACAGCGTACCAGCGTGATTTTTTGTTATGAACTGGTGTAAACAAAAGACAGACATGAGATTTCAGCAATCCCAGTAAGAGACACACATTTGCTACATTTAATGAGGAGTTCCGTTGCCTTTCTCCGAAGTTCTTCATCAGATCTTTACCAAATTTAAATGGGATCACTCCGAGAAACTACTCTTTCAAAAACTACCCAAATCGCTTCTGGTGTGCCTATATAATTTGAAGAGTTCTCTCTATTTCTCCAGGATCCCATTATCAGGATCCTGACTTGATGATTATGGGACCTTCTGGGAAGTATACCCTTTCAAACAATTAAAAAACAAATTCGGTCCAGTCATCTGCGAGTAATCGGGGAACATTGAATTGAGAACCTCCTCCTTTTTGAAGTCGGTTAATAACGACGTTATGGTACGTGACTCAAATATCCGGATAGCCTTTAAAAGATTTGGCTGAGAATCGGTAATTTGCTTCTAAGAATTGAAGAGTTCCGTTCCTTTGTCATGGATCCCATAATCAGAACCTAACCAAATTCTCATCAAAATACCCTTGAAGTGCCCTTGCCAATAAAATAAAAAAAAACTTATCCCCAATAAATGGAACTTAATACACCTAACTGTCGACATCTGGGAATATTGTACACATCTGCGTACCCTCTCAGAGCATACAGGCGTGATGTTACGTCATGATGTTGTATAAACAATAAACATTCAAGCGATTGCAGCAGTTACTGCAGATTTGCCGTGTATATTTGAAGAGTTCCATTGTATATCTCCGAAGATCCGGATCAGATCTTCAGCAAATTAAAATATAACCACACGGGAAGCACCAGCTTTCAAATTAAAAAAGAATCATCAAAATCGGTTCAACCAGTCGAAAGTACTGAGGTAACAAACACTGTCGAAATCTGGGTGTATTGTACACATCTGCGTACCCCCTCAGAGCATACAGGCGTGATATTACGTCATGATGTTGTCTATACAATAAACCTACAAGCGATAATAGCAATCACTGCAGATTTGCCGTACATTTTTGAAGAGTTCCATTGTATATCTCCGAAGACCAGCATCAGATCTTCAGCAAATTAAAATGGGACCACATGGGAAGCACCAGCTTACAAATAAAAAAAGAATCATCAAAATCGGTTCACGCAGTCGAAAGTTATGAGGTAACAAACACAAAAAAATATTTGGTTTTAAATAATGTTTTAAACACCAGAATCGAAGCTAAACACTATCAAAGCACTTTCACTAGTTATACGATTTGCTTGCTAATCCACGGAACACGTAGAAAGCTCAGCATAATAAACCTGCTAGTCTTATCTCTAGCTTGTATAGAAAACAGGACTTTGTGAACAAGTGTGCAAAATCTATTGCATTCCCCTATAATTGGTCGGCAGTGTAAAAGTTTAATCGTTGAATAATATTTTACTTTGGTATGCGTTTATTTGATCGCGCGATAGCTTTCATGGACAGGATATTAAAGTTGTAGATGTATGGATAAGTCTGACTAGAATTTTAATCAATGGAGGTAGATGTCTTGTTATTAATGTATCGAATTTAGTGCTAGTTGCACTGGATAGATATACGCGATAGATTAGTTTGTGAAATTTTTCTTTTTATAAGTAGGTAACTAGCTTCTGTCCCTGTGAACTGTGAAGTTCGATAATTATCCTATGGGATCTTACGACCGGCATAAAAAGTATCCTACGTATTAATCCAGATTATAAACTATCTGTGTGCATAATTTCATCCAAATCCGTTTAGTGGTTTTTGCGAGAAAGAGTAACAAACATACACACATGCTCACAGACATACAAACTAACGCCTTATCAGTGTGATTTTCCATAATAATATTGTACAGAAAGACGGTACGAGTACAAACACTACGAACAAACAACAGCTCATCAAACTACTATTTCTTATATTAAAACAAAATACAATGGTGTCGATTCTATTGTGCACAAACTAATCTTAATTTATACTAAGTATTGCTATCTTTCACTAAAAACAGGCAGTGCGAGAAAATAGCTATGAACTTGGTTAGAGATGCCAAACCAGTTTATGCCTTGCGCTTCACCGTGTGACCGTGTTTTTAGACGACATGTTTTTACGTGCACCCTTCATTTGTATGTAATTATTAGTTCAAATTAAATTTGACAGCTCTAAATTACGCCCGTCTCTTTCTGGTTTTAATAGAGAAAAAAGATAGCAATAGCCTAAATTAAGTTTAGTTTGTTAACAACAGAATCGACACCAATATGTCAATAGATTTTGCGCTAAAGCATAAGGCTCAAGGTTGATTGGGAAAATTTTACAGTTTCCTGTATTTTGATGAGCTGTACAAAATATACTTTCATATACTCACGCCCTTTTCCCAATGAGGTAGGCAGAACATATAAAACATCACCTGCTAACATCCGAAGAGGAAAAGGCCTGGCTCATGAAACTGGCCTTTTTTTTGAGACTTTGTTCCTTCCTCGCCCTTTATGTTCCGGGGCCACGGTATCTCTTTCGAACAGTCCCGCAGCCCCGGCAGGCTTCGGCCCTTGTGTGCCCCTCCATTATACTGACATCTCTATGCGGTGCGTCTCCGGCTGGGGCGAAAGGTTTCTCCCTCTCGCGTTCCACCATGAAACTGGCCTGAAGCGTCCTTTTTCGGTGTCTCCACAATATGGAAGTCACCCATTACTCATAACCCTCATAAAACGGATGCACAAGGATGGCAATCATTGTTAATTATCAGGCTAGTTTGAAGCGCACTTGGTTCTTTTTCTGCGTGTCCACAATATAATATGTAGAAAATAAATTATCCATTAGCAATTAACGTATTGAAACGGACACACAAAGGTAATTATCAGGCTTGTTTGATAGCATGACATCTTAAAAAAAAAGAATCCAAGAGTACATTCATCTAAGTTATCAATCTCTCTGCTAAATAGGTAATAAAGTCCATTTTTAACGACATCCTCTCAAACCTATATTTAATACATCAACCGATCATTACTAGATAACATAGTACGGTAGCAATCTGTCTATTACTCACCCATGTACATCCTGAGGAAGCTGCTCATTAGTTATGCGCTTTCGTATGAGATGACGCATGAAGCTGACTTTTAGACTATCTTACTTTAAATGTTTTGAATTTGAAATGGACTTTCGTTATGTAGATTGATTTGAGGTTAAATGATATTTCGTGATCTTCTTATTTATTTCATTGCTCTCTTTGGCCAATCAATTGAGTTAGTAATCACAGAACAATAAAATAAATAAATTAAAATAAAAAGCACATTTCATGCTAATGCCAAGTGATATCGTAAGTCATATTATTTACACATCCTTGGATTAAAGCTACTAACAAAATTTTTTGTCCCCGTAATTCCCGTTATAAAGAATACACCAAACATAATAGAAAATACTCAAACAGAGACTTATAAAACCTCAATAACAAAGAAAATGAAGACAACTTGAATTCACAAAAAGCTTATCATCACAGAACATATATACTCTAAAAGGAGCTTATCATCCTATTAGAAAACAAAAAACCGCAAGCCGTCACATTCGCCTGTCAGAGTGACAGATAAAGTTCATTACTAAAGTGTCAATGTCAAAGTGCTGTCAAAAGTGAAACCAATTTGGTTACAACTGTTGCGATTGTGAATTTACATAAATATCTTTGCAATGAACATAGTGAATAGGTACGTTATTGATCATAATCACTATTTAAGAGGCATGCGGAGCGTGCGTATTTCATACAAACGCAATACCAAAATAATTTGTAAATCAAACATATTCTTAAGGTAGTGTGTATTTATTTCGATTGGATTACTGAATATCTAGGTTCCCAAATATATATTTTGAATGGACACTAATTTAAACAAGAAATATGAGAAAAATATTAATTCTATAGAAATTTTAAATTCTTCATATCTCGTCTTTTGTCCTTTCAGAATATATATTTGGGAACATCGATGTTCTGTAATCCAATCGAAATAAATACACACTACCTTATTATTATGTTTGATTTACAAATTATTTTGGTATGACGTTTGTATGAACGACGCATGCTCCGCCGGCCCCTTAACAATAATTACTTTAGCAAAATAAAATGTAGCGTTTCTACTGTATCTGTCTTCGTCGTGTGTCTGTCAATGTCAAGAACGACAAAACCGGAACAAAATTCTTGCATAATTTGCCAAATGTAAGAGTAAGTACAAACTGAAACCATTTATAATCTGTGCTAGCAATACATAGATAATGTTATAAATGTCTGTTATCTTTTCAAGCCCTAATGGCTGAACAGATTTCGATCAAAATTGGCACACAGGTAGACCACGACCAGTTTTTTTTTGGGGTGAAATATCTCGTTTTACTGTACTCAATGTAAAGCACATAACAGCTTGTGCTGATGGATGTTTTGAATAGTAATGGGTCCCTGAGGTATTTAAAGTAAAAGTTATAACATTTAACAAAAAGTTGGAACCCAATATCTCCGTAACCAGAAGGTTCCCAGGCATGGTTTAGAACAAAAAAAATATCGCAATGAGGGGAAAAATAAGTACCTTTCGGCTGCGTTGATGGTCTTTTACACCCTTTATTATCTATATTTCTATGTACACCTACTAATATTATAGCAGAAGAGTTTGTTTGTTTGGTTGAACGCGCTAATCTCAGGAACTACTGGTTCAAATTGAATTTTTTTTTTGTGTTGGATAGTCCATTTATCGAGGAAGGCTTTAGGCTATATAACATCACGCTACGATTATTAGGAGCGGAGCAGGAATGAAAAATGTTGCAAAAACGGGGATTTTTTTTCCTTTCGTTTTTCTCTCTTATGTGACGCAGACGAAGTTGCGTGGGTCAGCTAGTAAGTAGACCATCAACGCAGCCGAAAGGTTCTTAATTTTTCCATTACATCTTCTTTCTAATATCCGTGTATGCTTGACACTTTTAGTACTACGTCAAAGACTCGCTTGTTATAGGTAGAGGTAAGCACTTAAGTAGTCGTTAGTTCCAGCAAAAAGACCGTGGCGAACACGAGACGAATTGTTTTCTCTATGTATATAATAGTGATGTGCCTCACGATAACTCAGTGAATGAATTAGTTAAAATCGGTTTTTGAATGTGCTATAATAAAAGTGTAAAGTGTAAATTAAGGCGATTACACGAGCTAAACGCGAGTTTTATAATTACTAAAAGTATGTGATTCACTGCTATAAACAAGACCAGAAAAATATAAGAGATTCTTCAGGATATATGCTAGCATGATACTGTTTTGAAAACATAAAAAAAAAAATCAAAAAAAAATTCTCGATAAAAAGAAATCACGAACTTACCTCTTAAAATATCTTTCAAACAATAAAAAACATACTAATATGCATGCGATCATTCTGATTTTTTGGCAAATAATTCTACAAGCAATATATTAGCATGATACTGTTTTAGTTTTTTAATCCAATCAATAGTTTTTTTGTAAATCGATCGACACCACTCATTTCGCGCTATTTGGCCCGCAGTGGCTGACGTAACAACCACTTTGTAGTGCAAGCTGATTATTACTTTTTTCTAACAGCATTTCAAAGGAAGTTTGAACCACCACAAATAGAGTTGCTAATTTAGCTCGTCTAAGCGCCTTAAACTTTCAGTGAATCGGTTCCGCTCTACCCTAGGCCGCGTCATCGCTTCACATCAGGCGAGCGATATAATATCATCATCATCTGCCTAGCCTTTTCCCAACTATGTTGGGCTCGGCTTCCAGTCTAACCGGATGCAGCTGAATACCAGTATTTTACATGGAGCGACTGCCTATCTGACCTCCACAACCCAGTTAGTACTGGGTAATACAAATACAATACCCCTTTGGTGACTCCATTTATAACGACGTAAATTAAAATAAAAAGTATATTTAGTGTAAAAACAATAAATATTATTAGTACTTAGGCCTAATTTGCATACGTTTAATACTGAACGAATTTAATATATTGTGCGTGTAGTAGACAAAAAGATTTGGATAACTTTTTATCAATTTCGCCAAGTAGTGAAACAATGTATTTTCAGCACTAGTTCATAGTTTTGTCAGAAAATAAATAATTATTAATCACTTAATGAATGTTTGCATGTCCAATACATAATTATTAATGAATCCATTAATCATTATTAGTACGGTTCTGACAGATGAATTAGACTCAAGGCCATAAATCAAATAAATACTGAATTGAATTTGAGTAAATCAACTGACAAGTATAGAACGATATTTCACATCGCTTAATGACGATGCCGATTAAAACTTTGCTACCGTAATTTATCTATTTTAGTTTGTTAATTGTTCACTCTGTAATTTAATTTCACTATTCAATTTAAACAAATGTAAATGTTTTTTTAATGCAATTCTATTAATTTGGGAAAACAGAAGCTTGGTGTTATGTTGTGCTACATAGAAAATTATGAACGTAACGTTCGTATAAAGGAAACAATTCGTTGATCCTATAAACGAACCAGAATTTTATTTAATGTAAAAAATTTGTTAAAATTTTGTGTCTTGTACGAGAAAAAAAATACAAAATCTAAAAGACAAAATTCATAAATTTATTAAATAATAAATATCTTTATCTTCTTTTTCGTGACGTTCGTGCCTTACCTGGATTTCAGACTTTCCCACCTATGGGCTTCTGACTTCACATCTCTATAATATAATGTATGTATGTCATTGTTGTCTAGTTAAAGCTCATGACATTGAGATGTATTTAAAACCCTGATGACATCTGATATTTTCTACTAAATGTTATAATCATACTATCTAGCTTGTTAAAGAACGATTAGAACCAAACTTTCCATAAACCTAACGATTGCCGTGTGTCTCAACTACATAGTAACTAAGGAAACTTAAATACCTGGTTTTACGGCTGTCAATAGTTCACGAACATAACTTTCAAAAGGAAAAGTTGTCAGGAATTCTATGTGTATAGGGATCAGACTATAATGTCACATAATAACTTAGTATTTCCTAAGACAATAAATATTCACGAACATCAGCTTTAGTCAGGAAAATATCTGTTTAACTAATACTCGTAATAAATAAAAGTCGCTTCTTGTGTCCACGTCTGTGCGGCCAAGTTGTTCTATGCGTTTTTCACCATAAGAAACATCTCTTATCGTTTTAATAATGGTCGCAAACGTAACTGCTGGGTATGAAGTCCTGCATTCGATTCCCAGGTTGGGCTAAGTGCTATAGGATTTTTTCATCAGGAATTTCTCAATAGCAGCCACAGAATCCGGATTTGTGCCTGGTTGATGGCAATAGTATCGCTCCATATTAGATGAAACATGAGGCAACAACCACATGTTATTTAATAGGCTTGTGTCCTAAAAAAATCTAATTAGTCCGTCAGTTAGATTATAAAAAAATATTTGACCCGTATTTTTTCTTTTGTTACATAAAGAGTTAGTTTTTAATTAATTATGGATACATATAAAAATAAATGCATATTCACTAGCTTCAACTGTCATTCTTTTAAGAACGCAATTGACGATGTTAGAACTTTGTGTAAAACGTCTGTGCTAGTGTGTTTACAGGAGACTTGGCTTCTAAATCATGACATCCCATTACTGGGAACGGTTAGTGGGGATTTTGAATATACAGGCAAGTCTGCTGTGGACACATCCGCCGGTATACTGAGAGGGAGACCATACGGTGGGGTGGCTATTCTCTGGAGGAAGGGTGTATTTGAGATGGTTTCTGTTGTAGAGTGTAGCAGTGCCCGACTAACTGCAATTAAAGCGACAATCGGGGGACGTCAGATCTTAGTCTTTTCCGTATACATGCCTGTGAACTCCATTGATAATTTACCTATTTTCTCGGATGTGCTAGGTGAAATAAGTGCCATTGAAGAGAGTAGTGATATTGAAACCGTATTTTTGTTAGGTGATTTTAATGCCCATCCCAAGGAACTGTTTTATGATGAGCTCGAGAGGTATTGTTTGGATAGGTCGTGGGTATGTGCAGATGTGAAGAGGCTAAGCGCTGATTCGGGTAGTTATACATATGTGGACCAGTATCACGGCAGTAGGAGGTGGCTAGATCACTGCGTGGTCTCCCTGTCAGGTTGGAAAACCATTGTAAATGTAGGTATATTAGAGGACGTATATGTGTCTGACCATCATCCTATATATATTCAATGTGACCTAGATACGGTAAGGCCGAAGCTATATATTTCTGATATACCTGGGAATGCAGTGATCTGGGGGGAGAGAGATGAATCGCAAATCCGTGAATATCATAACTTATGTCAGGAGGGTTTGCGAGCCATTGATTTTCCTTTCGAGTTCACTGACTGTAGCTACGGTACATGTAACCTAAGTGCCCACAAAATAGTAATTGACTCCTTATATGACCAAATTGTGCAGGTCTTAAAGAAGGCAGCTATCCTAACCAAGGGTAGAAATAATTCGAAGTATCGGAAGAAGGTTCTGTGTGGCTGGAACAAGCATTTAAGGGAAGCTCATTGGGATGCCAGGCTTAAGTTTAAGTCGTGGGTTTTTCATAATCGACCACAGGTGGGCATTGTCTATGAGCAAATGCGCGAATCTCGTAAAATTTTTAAAGGCAGGCTAAAGTGGTGCCGAAAGAATCAAGAACAGTTGAAAATGGACGTGATAGCGAAGTGTCGAGCCACTAAAGATTTTTCCCAGTTTTGGAAAGCTACCAAAAAATTGGATGTTAGGCCTGGCCTCCCGGCGAGTGTGAGCGGCCTAAGCGATCCGAGCGAGATTGCTAATATGTTTAGCAAGCATTTTAGAGTTCGGTCGCCTATGGGTCCTCTTAACGCGACGGTTGGCGCCGCGCCCTGCAGCCAGGGAGAGGAGCCTCTGTTGCGTTTCCCAGCTAGTGAAGTTAGTGCTGTAATTAAAAGAATGACCAAAGGCAAATCTCCTGGGCATGACGGGCTCAGCGTCGAACACCTGAAATATGCTGGAGTGCACCTCCCGAGGGTCCTGTCTCTGTTGTTTACTATGTGCATCAGTCATGCGTACCTTCCAGCTGACCTAATGAAAACCACAGTGGTGCCCATAGTTAAGAACAGGACAGGTGACATCTCGGATAGGGATAACTACCGCCCCATCTCCCTCGCGACCGTGATAGCAAAGGTGCTGGACAGTTTGTTTGATTCTTACTTGCAAAAGTATCTTAAACTACATGATGCGCAGTTCGGGTTTCGGCCAGGACTATCTACTGAGAGCGCAATATTAAGTCTCAAGCACACTGTCCAGTACTACACAGATCGTAGGACGCCGGTGTATGCCTGTTTTCTGGATCTCTCCAAGGCCTTTGACCTCGTGTCTTACGAAGTGCTTTGGGGGAAGCTAGGGGACAGGGGTGTGCCGGCGGAGATGTTAAACCTCTTTAAATATTGGTACAATAACCAGACGAACTGTGTCAAATGGTCAGGCACTCTTTCCGAGTCGTACAGGCTGGAGTGTGGCGTGAGGCAGGGGGGGTTATCATCCCCAAAGCTCTTCAGCCTGTATGTAAACGACCTCATACTGGAACTCAGCAGCATGCGTGTCGGATGTCGGGTGGGTGGTATTAACGTAAATAATATCAGCTACGCGGATGACATGGTGCTGCTGGGTCCCACTGCTGGGGCGCTTGGAGAGATGTTAAAAGTCTGTGAAGCCTATGCTAAGTCACACGGACTTATTTATAACATTAAGAAAAGTCAGTACATGGTCTTTAAGGCCGCCGGTAAGTGTCCTGAATCTGTTCCACCCATTACTTTGAATGGTGCTACCTTAGATAGGGTATCGCAGTTTAAGTACCTCGGACATTACCTTACCGACGACCTTAAAGATGATGTCGACATAGAGAGGGAGCGCAGGGCTCTGTCAGTCCGTGGCAATATGCTAGCCCGTAGATTCGCCCGCTGTACGGACCAAGTCAAAATCACGCTATTTAAAGCGTATTGTCAGGGTCTGTACTCGGGTGGTCTATGGGTTAGTTATACTAAAAAATCCCTAGACACTCTGCGCGTCCAATACAATAACATTTTCAGAATGTTGTTGGGACTTCCTCGTTTCTGCAGTGCCTCCGAGATGTTCGCGCAGGCTCATACTGACGATTTCCATGCCGTCATTCGGAAAAAAGTCGTGTCACTTATGAGGAGGGTGCGGGGGAGTCACAACAGCATCCTGAAAACTGTAGCTGAAGATGTTCGTGCACCTGTGTTGAGGCATTTCGTTCGGCTGGTGATTACTAGGGAGGTATCTCCCTATTGGTTATCTTGACGGGGCGAGGTGTCCCAGCACGGGGGTATTTTAATTTATTTTATTTTTAATTATTCTGATGTATTGTTCTTTGTAATTGTATTTAAGTACTAACAATAGTTTCCTAAGTTTGTGTATAACTAACCCTTGGACCTAGTTGTCTTAAAATAAATATATTTGATTTGATTTTGATAAACCAATTTTGACGAAGATACGACTCTTTTAAAATTCGCAATACGTCACGCCGTGCTATAGTTTTTAGTGCGTTGTGACGTCACGAGCCCCCACTCCCGAGTTTTGATGCGTTTTATCTTTGTCAGTACTCAGTGATTTACAAAAACAAAATTAACGTGTTCATTATTTTTCAATAATCTAACTGACGGACTAATTAGTTTTGCAATTTATTGATGGCGGAAACTAGCCTATTGCTTAATGTTTAGGCAAATAAATAATGCCTACCTATTCCGATCAATGCCCATAAGGTTAGAAATGAGAACATTCTGTTACAAAACAGGTGATGACATTATACCTAAAACCTGTTATCTGATTACCATACATATGGTATAATAGTGAAGTGTGCTAGAATGTCATATGTCAAGGTTAAGAGAAACGGATGGGCAGTCGAAACCTCTCTCAAGGTCATACTGTAATCGGTTTTTATGCAATGATATCGATTTTAGAACATACTAGTTTATGGCCGCGGCTTTGCTCCCAATTTAGTCGGAAGTTACTCCTCGGGATAGTTTAATGTTTAGTCTATTACGTTTGAAGTTCATGCAGCTCCCCATTACTGAAAGAATTTACGCGATTGGATCAGTAGTTCGGAAGATAACCCGTACTTACCTCGTCGTAAAATTCGTAGAGACGTATTATAACATTCGAGTAAGTACTTATATTACTATATTACCTACTCATGTAGGTTGTGGTTTTGCTGTACAAAACATTCGTATAAAATGACCTTGCAAAAATCGTGGTTGTTTAGTCATTCGTCTTCTTTCATATCGGCACGAAATATATCAGAATAGAAATAGACGCATGTACTTGTAGAAATACTGGTCCATCAGCTAGAATTTTACAGGGTTGACTGCCCAGTAGTATGAAAAATATTAAGTTTTCATTCAGCAAACAGATCTAAGCTTGGATGCTTCCCGCACCCAAAAATATGCGCATGCAGGAAGGGTGAAATCTTTTATAGATAAGCCTTCTAACTCCCTAAACCTCCTTCTTAGTCTGATTACTATTTACCGAGACTTAAAAGGCACATTTATCAGGGCTAAACACCATTACTATTAAACGAAGCTTTTAAAAGGTCTTTTAGTTAGGAATGCGTAAAGCGAGACGGGCGCTATGAATTAAATATTAGGTTGGCTGCCAACGACGTTTAAGTGTTACAAACTAGATTTGGTATACCGATGTTTTATATCACACTATTCAAAATTAGCATGTGCCAACGGGTTGGAATTTGGTTTTACATGTTGCGTGTGGAATGACCTAGCATGGCTACAAAAAGATGGGTTTGTTTTTAAGGACTATGTTATTTTTGATCGACTTCTTCGCTAGGTTGAGGAGGAACATGGTTCAATGAAAATCTGTGTTTCATCACTTGCTATGGATTTTAATTCAGAATTATCTGTAGAGGCGGCTTCGCGTATGTGACGTGCTTTCCTTTAAGTAGCTTGTAAATTCTGTCAATGAATTTGTGAAGTCATGATAAATTCGTACAGAAACCCGCATGATCTTAAAATATCTACTAAGTTATTACAATTTGCCTTAGTTCCTTTTTGGTGTAACGGTCGCTACCGATGAATGTTGGATTTATCAGTTTTCACATTGCGATTTTTGATCTAAACATTACATCAATTTTAATTAATGCACGTTTACTTATCTTGAAAAACTCTTTGTGCGAACAAACTAAATAATTATACTCAGTAGAAAACTAAGCACCTCAAAAGAGAGTAAACGGAGTACCACATTAATAATTAGAGTGGCACATCCAGTACTTACTTAGCTCATAAATATCGCTGGCACGTACTCGTACATACTCTAATTATGTAAGAGTGTTTATTTTGTTCGTGTAGCGGAATAATGTGAGGTTATTATTGCGATTAGTAAGCTCGGTCTATACTCTCTACTCTGAACTGGAGGCTAAAACCATTTTAAAAGTAGTATTGTTTTAATCTCACTTTAGTACGACACTAGTGTGACAAAAAGAAGCCCATGGCTGAATAATAACAGCCACTCAGGTCGCCGTGCTTGCCTGGGTTGGTCCATGGATGGGTACCCAACTACCCATTACATACCGTCTTTGGTCACTCGTTAAAGATAGTCAGTGGCCCGAAAATCTGACAACCAGTCTTACCAAAGGGCGTCAGTAAATAGTACTAACTGAAAACTAACTGGGTTGTGGAAGTCAGATAGGTAGTCGCTCCATGTAAAAAACTGGTATTCGGTTAGACTGACTACGGTATTGACAGATGAACGATGAATAAATTCATAAACATGACTTCACTGGCGAAATGTCTACCGACATTTCGCCAGTGAATACCAATAGTACAACCAGATTTCGCCTGATAAAACCAACATAAGCATAATCAATCATTACTGTGACCATAGCTGTGGTATTCAGAATTCCTCTTTGGGGCAGAACTATAGTGCGAGATGGTCGAACTCATAATATAAATTCTAGGTTCTCTTTTTTATGGACTGAGAAAGAAACTTCTGTTAAGAATAACAATTCGGTCCCAGATAGTTACAAATCACATGAATTAAATTCCCTTTCTCCATCTTGTTACAGGAAGAAAACATAGCTCTCCGTCTGATCAAACAGCATTCAGACGTCGAAGAACCAGAGAGCAGTCCAGCATCACAGGAAGAGATCTTCAACACCGGAAACACAGGAACCACAGGCCGGGCCTATTTCGACGAGGCGGGCTATGTGGCTGGAGGGTTCAAGGACTCCGACCATTATGTGAGGAACCGGTTCAACCAGGCTGCGTCTGATAAACTCCCTAGCAATAGGCCTGTACCTGATACCAGGAATGCTATGTAAGTTTGAAAGAAGACTAGTTTATTTACTTACCTTAGTTTCTTGTGGTCGAATAGTTGGATTGGTGATCTGAAAAAAAGTTGGGGATATAGGTAATTGATTTGGAAGGTAGAAATTCGAGGTATTCCTCAGAGCGCACCTATTTTTAAGCGCAACCATCTAAGCGCAACTAGGTAAATCACTCCTCGGAGCGCAACCATGATTACAAATAGAGAAGGGTTCATTCATTATATCGATAGACAGTTTTAGAAATTCGGGTGTTTACTTCAACTCAAAACACATATTTAAAAGAACAATTATGTTGCATCCACATACACACCAAAGTTACTTTTGCAAGTGTTAGTAGGCCACAAAAAATAACTTATAACGAAGTATAATTTGTCCAAATCGGACGGAGGGACGGACATAAATACAAACATACTTGTACAGATCAATACACACACAAAAACAAAAGCAAGTAAGTTATAGCCGAAGCCAAGGAAGTTAGCCATTGAGGCGTCTTCTATAACTTACTTAATGTTTTCATGTTGCAAAATATTGATCTAATAAAACTAACTTCGGTGTTGACGTACCGTTAATCCTTATAGAGCTCTCAGTTACAAAAGTAGTCGAAAATTTAACTTCCAGTTTAACTAATATTACCAGGTTTTATTCAAACATTGAAAACAAACCCGAGACCGTAACAGTATCTGCTACCCTACCTAATGTTAAACCAGTTATCAGACATTTTTCAGGCTTCCGACAACCCTTAACAACCGCTATAGATATTTGCATGCGAGCCGAGAAGCCCAGCTTAACGAGTTCTCCGAGGCAAAGGGGTCAGGCCGAGATATTGACCTAATAAATTCTCCGGCAAATAGATCGAGTAATATCCTACAAGGCGACAGGATTGCTTGTTGGTGAAAGATCCTATTAATGTGGAGTCTTTGGTAGTGAAAATGCGTTGAAGTTCTTGTCTTTTGATGTTAGAACGGAATAGTATATTAATTTATTGTTGTCGGAAGTACGACTCATTTTAACACTTCTTCATTAAGACCTATTTAAAAAGAGAGAGAGTCAAGCAAGTGGACAAGCGTGCTTCGCCTTCCCAAACGTAGTAGGGTCAATTTAATAGATCACATTTGACAACTGCAGTTCTAAGTAAAGGTTACTTTTTTTGCCATTATTACAATAATAAAAATATGTAATCATAATTGAAAAATGTTAAGCAATTGCGCAGTCCTAATTTCGAAAAAGTCAATAATATTTTATTCTAACCGTTACAAGCTTACTTTGATGTATTTGAATGAAGTGTCAAATGTGATCTTGGCCCTATATTAAGCCAAACAGATTTAAAAGAATTAGGTATAGAGCGGACATTGGGAATAATGTCATACAAACATTTTGATCCCGAACATTTTCGATTTTGACACACGAATACTACCGGACCAGTGGACACTCGACAGAACGATTTGTGACTAAACAGTAACAAGTATGTATTTGGATTACGACTTTCTTCGTCTTGTCTCATCCATCGCTCTTAAATAATGGAATGTCTTTAGCCTGACTATTTAGTATTATACATAAAAAAACAAGAGATTCGCAAAAGAGCTGATGCAGAGTAACTCTGAAGAAGTATTCCATATCTACTTATACTAATATTATAAAGCAGAAGAGTTTGTATGTTTGTTTGTTTGGTTGAACGCGCTAATCTCGGGAACTACCAGCTCGAATTGAAAAATTATTTTTGCGTTGGATAGTCCATTTATCGAGGAAGGCTATAGGCTATATAACATCACGCTATGATCAATAGGAGCGGAGCAGCAATAAGAAATGTTGCAAGCGGGAAAAAGCTTCCGTTGAGCAGGCGATGCGTTGCGATATCAGAACTTCACGCGAACGAAGTCGCGGGCAGAAGCTACTTCTACTAGTATAATAATAATGAGCATGTGGATTTCTGCCTAAAATCTACAGAGAGGCAGTGGTCCAAATAGGCACTTACAATTTGAACAACTGTATAATGCAGATGCACAGGACACTTAGAAAATAAAAATACAGGTTTCTAAAATACCTACAATACTTGACCGCCAAATTAACTATTACTCAACTCAAATCATAATCTACAAAGCAAACAGCTTAAAACAATATTAGCTGTTCTTAACCTCGAATCCTCGTAAGCTTACGTTAAAGAAGTGCAGTGTCAAACCGGCCTTAATTTGACGCAACCTCACACGTACGTAATCAGAAGCTTTGCGACCTCCCTGGGACCTGGCGACCTCGCAGCCTCATGGGGTCAATGTCTCCTGAGATGTACTGGTGATTCTGCAATGTTGTTAATGATAATTGCTTGTTTAAATAACGATAATTACGGTAAATAATATGACATTTTGGAGTATAATGTTTTTTGGAATGTAATGTTCGAGATTGGAAAATGATCGGTCTTTCCAAATGACCAAAATAAAGGTTGTTTTTTTTAATATCTCAGTGGGTGTTATGAAAAGAATGCACGATCTTGCATCAAAAAGTATTGCATACAAAACATAATACTTACTACGAAAAATAATGTGCTTGCTCAATATTCCCTGACGCCATCTCATTTTAGGGTCTGCACTCTTTGTAAGTTTTAGCTAGATGATAAGGACTGCACATACATTTGAACATAAAAAACAGTTCTGTAAAACAGAAATTTAATTTATCATTCTTTCAGGTGTCGACTGAAGAAGTACGACGATGACTTACCACAGACCAGTATCATCATCACATTCCACAACGAAGCCAGATCAACACTACTGCGGACTATCGTCAGGTAACATACAATTTCTCATCATATTTATTCACCTGTCGGCTTTTGGAACGAAGTTCCTTATCGCGCGTTGTGAAAGGGGGCCAGACGGAAAAAATTCTTACGAAAAGTTGTCACGACACTTTTTGACAAGCTAGTTTTCTTTTTAATATATATTACAGTAACTAGGAGTTGTAGGTTGTATACATTTGATGTTAGACCTTCTTTGTAACCATTTTTTATCAACTTATGCAATGGGGAGGAACGTTAAAAGCTAATTGTAGATGGCGCCACCATAACTGGTCTCAATCTGACCAATGAGGTTAAGGTATTTTAAAATATGAAATGACATTCCTTGGTTTTTAACCAATGACGATGCTTGGAACCAGCTATGCTAGCGCCATTAGTTCCACAGTGTGCATCCCCATTATAATTATTTATGTATTTTATTTTTCCGCTTGTTGTCGGCTCGAGGACCAAACGCAGACTGAATGTTCAGGCTGGGCTTCCCATCACGATGAAATTATGTTGGCACCGATGAAAAAATTCAGTTTTTTCGTCATGGGTGTCGTTTTCGTGGTTTTAGGGGTCGCTGATAATAAAAAAGAGGTCAAAATGAAAATCAAAGATGGTGCCGACGAAACATTTCGGTTTTTTCTTCATGGGTGTCGTTTTCGTGGTTTTTGGGGTCGCTGATAATGAAAATGAGGTCAAAATGAAAATCCAAGATGGCGCCGATGAAAAATTTCAGTTTTTTCGTCATGGGTGTCGTTTTCGTGTTTTTTGGGGTCGCTGGTAATAAAAAAGAGGTCAAAATAAAAATCAAAGATGGCACCGACGAAAAATTTCGGTTTTCTCTTCATGGGTGTCGTTTTCGTGGTTTTTGGGGTCGCTGATACTGAAAATGAGGTCAAAATGATAATCCAAGATGGCGCCGATGAAAAATTTCATTTTTTTTGTCATGGGTGTCGTTTTCGTGGTTATAGGGGTCGCTGATAATAAAAAAGAGGTCAGAATGAAAATCAAATATGGCGCCGACGAAAAATTTCGGTTTTCTCTTCATGGGTGTCGTTTTCGTGGTTTTTGGGGTCGCTGATGATGAAAATGAGGTCAAAATGATAATCCAAGATGGCGCCGATGAAAAATTTCATTTTTTTCGTCATGGGTGTCGTTTTCGTGGTTATAGGGGTCGCTGATAATAAAAAAGAGGTCAAAATGAAAATCAAATATGGCGCCGACGAAAAATTTCGGTTTTCTCTTCATGGGTGTCGTTTTCGTGGTTTTTGGGGTCGCTGATAATAAAAAAGAGGTCAAAATGAAAATCAAGATGGCGCCGACGAAAAATTTCGGTTTTCTCTTCATGGGTGTCGTTTTCGTGGTTTTTGGGGTCGCTGATGATGAAAATGAGGTCAAAATGAAAATCCAAGATGGCGCCGATGAAATATTGAAGTTCCTTACCGCGCGTTGTGAAAGGGGGCTAGACGGAAAAAATTCTTACGAAAAGTTGGCACGACACTTTTTGCTATAGTAAGCTATTGTAAGCTGTGCGGCGTCGCATGTTTCTCTGTCTGTCTCTCTCTCTCTTATAGCAAGCCAGAACTTCGTTCCATCCGGGTGTCCCTTGACACCTCTCAAGTTTTTTTTTATATGTTTCGGGCACCCTTTGTTTACTGCGTAAAGCTAATGTCATTTGTTTTTCGGTTGTTCTTTTTTTCTTTCGGCATCTTTCACTTGAAGGAAACACATTCTTAAATGAAAAATGAGTTCATTAGTAAATGAAATCCAAAGATCTCAGTATCATTACTCAGTAGCGCCAGTAGTAGCGCCCCGAATTTTGATAAAACTATGACCGTTATTTAACTAGAGTGAAACTTCTAATATTATGATCGCAAAAATCTTGAATATGATATCATGCATGACTAGAATTTTCAGAAATAATGGAATCGTTGTAAAATAACAACACTGAAATGAAAATTCATATTTGTTAGCATTTACCTTCAAAGCTTCATGAATACATTTACTTACATTAAATTTTTGTTGCAGTGTCCTCAATAGAAGTCCGGAGCACCTCATCAAAGAAATTATTTTGGTGGATGACTACAGTGACAACCGTAAGTTTATAATATAAGAGTATTTTTTTCTTCTCCAGAGCATAATTTGCGCCGATTTAATTATGTAGTTTATCACCAAGTATACTTACAATAAATAAGAGTCTTGCTCAACAAATAACTTGTCATATTGTTGAAACTAAAGCAAATTGACATGTTTGACAGCTAGATACGTTGCTTCACGTTGTCAGTTGGAGAGGACTATGCTCGGGGTTTCCTTGCGTGTTCGAATCAGAAATGAAGACATCCGCAAGTGAACCTAGGTTACCGAAGTAGCCCAAATAATTGCCAAACTTAAGTGGCAGTGGGCAGGGCACATTGCTCGCAGAACGGATGGCTGATGGGGCTGAAAAGTGCTGGAGTGACGACCGCGAAACGGAAGATATTTCTCTCACTAGGTGGACCGATGACCTGTGAAGGTTGCGGACCGTTGGATGCGAGTCGCACGGGATCGGTCAATGTGGCGACACTTGGAGGAGGCCTATGTCCAGCAGTGGACGTCTTTCGGCTGAAATGATGATAATGACGTTGTTTTAGAAGTATTTCATTTCAATTAAACTTCTTTCTTCGTATCTCTTTTTTAGTTTACCTGCAATTAATAATGTTAACAATATAATGTTGAGTCGGACCTTCCCAAAGCGTTGCATATTATATTACGAAGCAGCAGCTATAGGTCTCAGTTATCCGTTAACATTGCAACAAATTAACCAAAAGCACAAAATTATGTTTTAGCCGTTATCATCACAAGCGCATCCAGGGCCAGCTAAAGTTATTATAAAACCAACAATTTTGCTAAGACCTCGTTAATGTGCTTGCAACTTTGTTTCTTATTAACAACTTTAGCCATACTTAGTACGTACTTAATTTCTTGGCTGCTGGTTGTAAATACATTAAAGAATAACTTAGTATCTGCTTGTAAAGTTAAGGTTCGAAGAAAGTTGTTTTAATCATCCGGCAATATACTTAGAACCTTATCTCAAAACTGCAATTTTTTTTAATTTCAACTGAACCATAGTTTTATTTTCTTACTAGCTTATCTTAAAGCTTAGGTTTAAAGTCACCCAAAGGGCAATAAGATAAGATAAGATTCTCGGATATTTTCTCGTTTTCTTCGGATTTTTTTCTTTTCTTTTCTTTAGATTCTTTTCGTTTTTTTCTTTCTTTCTTTTTTGATTTTTTCTTTTTTTCTTTCGTTCTTTTCTTTCTTTCTTTCTTTTTTCTTGCTTTCTTTTTTTTCTTTCTTTCTTTCTTTCTTTTTTTCTTTCTTTTTTTTCTTTTTTTCAATGGAGAGGACTATGTATGGAGTTTCCTTGCGTGATCTAATCAGAAATGAAGACGTCCGAAATAGAACCACGGTCACCGACGTAGCCCGAAGAATTGCCAAACTTAAGTGGCAGTGGGCAGGTCACATTGCTCGCAGAACGGATGGCCAGTGGGGCCGAAAAGTTCTAAAGTAGCAACCGCGAACCAAAAGACGATGCGTTGGAAGACCTCCCACTGGTGGACCGATGACCTGGTGAAGGTTGCGGGAATCCGGTGGATGCGAGTCGCACGAGACCGGTCAATGTGGCGACACGTGGGGAAGGCTTATGTCCAGCATTGGACATCTTTCGGCTGAAATGATGATGATGATGATAATGATGACTAGCTTATCCCCTTAGCTTTGCCTGCGTAGAGTTAAGTCATTGTCCCACGGGGTCCTAATAACAGGATAAAAATCAAATCCAATCAAATCCGAGTAGTAGTTTTTTTCATTTAAGAGTAACAAACAACCTTCACAAGCATTCGCATTTGTCATAGTAGTAAGATCCATTGTCATCATGATCCATCTGACCTTGTACCTAGCAGTATATTTGGGATAGGCTTCATTAAAACCTGACATAATAATTTAATTTAATTTAATTTAATTAATTTAAATAACATGGGAGACTTACAGCTAAAACAAACAGATCAAGGACAGTACAATAGTCTGAAAACCAATTACAGGTCTCCACTTATAAAATACAGTGAAAAAAACGGTGGTATCAAAAAAACAAAATTTAACTAGTCCGTCAGTTAGATTATTGAAAAATAATGGACAGGTGTATTTGTTTTTGTAAATCAAAGAATATTGACAAATATAAAACGCATCAAAATTCGGGAGTGGGGGCACGTGATGTCCGAACTACCTAAAAATTATACCTAGGCGTGACGTATTGAGAATTGTAAAAGCGTTGTATCTCCGTCAATTTTGATTTACGTAACAAAAGAATAACGTAACAATACGGGTCAAATATTTTTAATAATCCACCTGACGGACTAATTACATTTTTATTTGTCGTGTACCCTATTAACTTTACCATTTGAAGAGTTGCGCTATGAAATATATGAACAGTCTTACTTTGTATTTGTCACCGTAAAATTGTCAAATACGTTATATTGTAATATTTCTAGCGATATTGTCAAATCTCGAAATATTGTCAAATGAACATACTGCTTACACCAAAACGCATTATTTTTCGTGAAATGCATGCGATGGTAGTCAACTTACGCGGTGTGGAGGGAAGGAGGGGTCCCCCTTGCCTAGTGGTACAGCTCTCGTGAAAAGATATTGTACCATTCCTGAGAAATACCGATTTTTATAACCTAACCTTAAAACACTTTATATTCCCCTAAAAAGCGTAGTCGACGGAGCCCCGCTTCGCGGGGCCCCTGTTTCCGACTGCAGGGTTTAAAGGAACCTAACTAACCTAACGGGGGGGGGTGCCCCAAGTCCCGATTATGGGGGCAGAGATACTTCCGTATGTTCAGTTGACAATAATTCGAGATATTACAATATCGCTAGTGATACACACGTTATATTGTAATATAACGTGTTTGACAATTTTACGGTGACATATTCATTTGTCATCTTAAAATACCAAGTAAATACAATTGAATTCCATTAGATTCACCAGTAGATACTTAGGTACTTTTGCACTGATTATTCCGTATAATCCCGCGGGGGTCATGAGGTCGACACAAATTATTACGTAATGTTATCTGCGTAATTACTTGGCTAGTAACTGCGCCGTCATCTTACTAATCTCTTACAAAGTGTAGGTAAAAGTGGTGGGAATAAGATTTTTTATCATAATTATTACACAATACTGTACCAACTTGAGAATGAACAAAAAATGTTTTAGTGAAAGGCGGCGTCATTAAATGAATATGGATTAATAGAGCCAAGTTCCTAGCGCTAAATAGTTTAATTATAATATTAAGTAAATTTAATTTCAATAGAAGTTTTACTGCATCATTGGTCTAGTGATCGCACTGACTGCTGAGCACAGGGTCCTGAGTTTGATTCTCAGGTCGGTCAGTCAGAAATAGTTCAGAAATTTCTCAGTCACGGAATTTGGATTTGTACCTGGTTGATGGAAATAGGTTCGCCCCTATTACACGGGACTTGAACACGACCGGCGTCATATGGGTGTACACCTCAGCTTAACTCTTCGGGGAAATATAGGAGGCTTATAGTGAACGTAATCATCATAAATACAACTAATAATAGACTTAGAAAAAAATAAAGAAATTTCAAAATAAAGCAAATAAAGAATTGCTTCCACACTAACCCTCAATGTTGCATGACATGAAGTGAAAACTTAGTAAATTATTTCTGAGTTTAAAATAAGTTGACTCGCTAGGTTTCCCATTATGAAAATGTTCTTAAAACAAAAACATCAAAATCAACATTTTCTCACACAACATTTCCTACAATAGAACAAGAAAATGTCAAGCTGAACATCCAAAATACAACACGGAGCTCAGCATCTTTATATCAAAGAACTTACTGACAGAGAAGTGGACCAAGAATATTGTCATACAAACATGCAAGCACTAATAAATGTGCCAACTTGGCTGGCGCACTGCCAAGCCTAAAAATGAAACGAAACTAAATGCCGCTCCCAAAGTATCAAAGAATTTATAGAAACAATGGTATATCATGACAAGTATCAAAAATGACTGATGCAGAAGGTCTGCACCATATACAAAGAGGCTTCTGCCCTGAAAAACTGTAATTAGTCCGTCACTTAGATTATCAAAAAATATTTGACCCGATTTTTTTCTTTTGTTACGTAAACCAAAATTGACGAAGATGCGACGCTATTAAAATTCGCAATACGTCACGCCGTGCTATAATTTATAGTCCGTTGTGACGTCACGATCCCCCACTCCCGAGTTTTAAATGCGTTTTATCTTTGTCAATATTCATTGATTTCCCAAAACAATAAATACATGTCCATTATTTTCCAATACTCTAACTGACGGACTAGTTAGATTTGCAATTTATTGATGGTGAAAATTAGCCTATTGAAAAGTCATGCATTCATAACCACTGCACCTAGGTCGTGATCGTAAGGAACGGAGACGTTCTTAGTACGTTTTCCTGGACAGGCAAAGTGTTATTGGGTCAGTAGCAGGCCGGGTTTTGAAAGTTCATGGTGTGAGACTCCCGGGCCTCGAAAAGCACCTTAAGACGCCTGCGGAGCATGCGTATTTCATACAAACGTAATACCAAAATAATTTGTAAATTAAACATATTCCTAAGGTAAAGTACACTTTGATTGGACACTGATTTTAACAAGAGTTATAAGAAAAATAAGTTTTCTATAGAAATTTTAAATTCCTCATATCTCGTCTTTGTATCATTGTCCTCTCAAAAATTATATTTGGGAACCTAGATATTCTGTAATCCAATCGAAATAAAAACACACTACCTTAAAAATATGCTTGATTTACAAATAATTTTGGTATTACGTTTGTATGAAATACGCATGCTCCGCCGGCCCCTTAAATCCTGTGCCTGTTTTCTCTCCAGTAGTTTCAGAAGGCCACTGTTGACATTTGTTGAGATCTTTGTGCGCACTATTTTTACTATTTGCATGCAGTCGACCTTCTTTCTGCACAAGCTATTTTGTGCTAAAATACCGCTCTCACAATATCAAACAATTTACAGACACAAAGGTAAATCATGGCCACAGTGTTGTGAACTGAGTGTATTTTATTGTACAAAACACTAAATTCACGCAATTATCTGGAACAATAGTTTTGTTGGCAATTCATTTTCACTTCACAGAATGAATATATTTTGAAATTCGTACAGTATAATTGGACTAAAAGCTCGTCGCGGTGGTCAGGCTATTAATTAACAGAAATGACTATTAATATTAATTGTGTGACTAGTTTAGCAGCAACACACAGCTTTTGCAGTGGTTATGCTAGATTATTTCATTGGGCAACAATTAGGAGTTTAGCCTGATTTTCCCACTCAAATATTCCAAGTTAACTCAAGAATAACATAAAATCTCGCATGTAATGTGCAAAGGATCAGTCAGAAGTGTACCCTAGTAGACCCAATTTTCGCCAGTTGTTTTCTATTTTTTTACCATATCTCAAGACTCTAAAAACAATCAAAAAACAAAATGAAAGTTAAATATTGACCAAAATATGTATTTAACAGGACCTTCTTTTTGGTGAAAAACCCAGCATAAACACGTTTTGGGTAAATGAGGATACAAAACATCGTATCCCTAACATACGATGTTTTTATCTTGACTTTTCCTCAAAAAACAAAGTTACTTTTTTGCATGAAGTATAAATTTTGCTCTAAAGATGGTGGAAATGACCCTTATGCAAGACTAAAGCCTTTCCTACATTTATGATGAACGAGGAATTCCCATTCCCATCACGAATTTCTCAGTAACAGCCACGGAGTCTGGGTTGGAGCACGATTGCTGGGAATAGGCTTGCCCTTTATTATGTGGGACTTAACATAACTGGCGAAATGTAGGTGTACTATGAGGGACACTTCTGCCTCACCCTTTGGGGATTACAGGCGTGATGTTATTTTATTTATTTTTTTTGCATGAAAATGAGAACTTATACCTAATCTCAGTTGCTCACTGTGTGTTTTGTCCATCATCATCTGCCTGCCTTATCCCAACTATGTTGAGGTCAGCTTCCATTCTAACCGGATGCAACTGAGTACCAGTATTTTACCGAGCATTGCCAATTTCCGAATATTTCTAGGTCAAGTTTCGATATTCAAATGTTTTCCTACCAAGCTCAATAATGATAGCTTTGTATAGTAACAAAAGAATAAATTAATCACTGGCACTTAGCCAGTAATGGCAATCAATACAGAGTACACAAAAAGAATTAGGCGAAGGGACTCAGGCGGAATGGAGGCATAGGTTTTTTATCTTCGGAAGACAGATTCTAGGGGCAAATCATGTAGATTCACCACATTAATTTACACTGTCGATATCGGATATTCCTATGGTATTTCTACGTTACTCCTACCATCCGTCTGCCTAGCCTTTTCCCAAATATGTTGGAGACGGTGAGTCTAATAAGAGGTTTTCTTTTTGAGAATTAAAAAAAAAATTGTTTCCATGAACTCGATAGATGGCGTTGATCCGACTTCGTTACTAGGTGCCAAAGCCAAAACGCTTTAGCTTCGCTTCGCTTTAGTGTTGACTGACACTTTCGTTTGCATAACCTTCCGAATATAACCATTAGGTCCAAGTGAAATTATGTGACGTTCTGTTCCTTGCAGTAACGTAGTCAGACCAACGCCATCTATCCAGCGACTAGGGAAGAGTTGAAAACGAAAATCCCTAATTGGATGCAATTGAATTTTGTAATTTACATGGAGCGACTGCTTATCTGACCTGCACAACCTAATTAGTACTGGGTAATACGATACCCTATGTAATGGATGATCATTAATCCAACCTTGGTAAGCACAGCTTAACCTGAAAATTAAACCGAGTGGCTGTTTATTCGTACCAGTTAGACCGAATAAAAAAACAAGTAAAATAAATAACACACTTTACATAATGTAATGACTTTTTCAGAGAATTTGTATCGCAAAATAATAAGAAGAGATCCATTAATTGGTCAATCTATCTGAAGAATTATGTTTTTATCGATCCAATTATTTTTCATGCGTTAATACTTAAGCAATAAACTTTTATTATTACTTCACTATTGCACAGTAAAAGATCACAAAACATAGATTAATCAATCAAAATTAAGTATTGCAACATCCTACTTAATATTATAAATGCGAAAGTTTTGAGGATGATTGAATGTTTGTTACTCTTTCACGCAAAAACTACTGATCGGATGTGGATGAAATTTGGCACACAAATAGCTTATAACTTAGATTAACACAAAGAATACTTTTTGTCCAGGTATACTACGGTGGGACAATCCGCGAAATAAGCTACTTATTTCATAATTACCATACTCGTACCAATCAAAGTTATGAAACAATTATTGACTGGCACACTGGAAATATATCTATGACTGCTTTTGTTAAAACCTTTTCTTTCTCCAACAGCCGATGATGGTGCAGCCCTCCGTTCCATTCGGAAGGTGAAGGTGATCCGCAACTCCAGACGCGAGGGTCTCATGAGATCCAGGGTGAGGGGCGCTGATGCTGCAGTGGCTCCAGTGCTCACTTTCCTGGATTCCCATGTGGAGTGCAATGCGCACTGGCTTGAGCCTTTGTTGCAGAGAGTTAAGGAGGTATGTAACTTTTTAGTTTCTTCTTTTTTATTTCTATTGTGAACATAGACGGACTTTATATCAAGCATTCTCTACCAGAAAATCTATGGGTATACATATAGGTCAACACTGTGATAAGGCACAAAATCATATTGTCTGTTTTTACCTTTGTTTTTTTTTCGGATGGGAATTCATCAAATGACTTCTCCCACTCTGGGCGGAGATGGAGGGAGTGTCAGACTTTTACTGACTAAAACCCATCCATGTTCCTTCCTCGCCCTTTATGTTCCGGGGCCGCGGTATCTCTTTCTAACAGGCCCGCAACCCGTCTGTTTTTACCTGCGACCGCTTTTTCGATTGTTTCAATTTGGTCCTCAAATTAAAAATACTTGAGTTGCTGTATTGGGGGTTAAAATAGGTCAGCAATTATAAGGCCAAATAGCTGAAATTGAAAATGAATAGAACATCAAAACGGAGCGGTTCAGGAGCGGTTAAAATTGTTATTGTTACTACCGGATCGTGTTCAGCATCATCAATCAATTCAATCCTAGTTATAGTACACTTACATTCGATCAATAGACTTACATACATTTTCATTAGCAAGAATTTCACCTTACAAGACCAACCCAGAGAAAAATAGTATAGACCTGAGGTATTTTGATGGAATGACCCTTATTTTACTAGCCTGCTTTTCCCACTCCTGGGCAAAAGCCTCCCTCCACTCTTTCCATTTCTCGCGAATTTGCACGTCTTCGCACAGTAAACACTTAAAGACTTTAAATATAGGTATTTTTCTTAGCTGCTTCCTTAACGTAAACTTCCTTATTTCTTCATTCAATTTTGACATGTAGTCAAAATCTAGATCACATAATGAACTTGACAAAAAGAAGATCTGCCGCAAACTAAAAATACTTAGTAGCAGAACAGCTTCCAATTATAATATGTAATTAAACATCAGTAGAAGTGAAGTTTAATTTGACTTGCAAATTAATTGCCGATGCGTCTGGCATATTGATGACATTTGCACATGCTGGCCTGTGAGCTATTTACTGCTCTTAGATAATAGGGTAAGTCCGGGGTAGTTGGCCATAGTTTTCCTTAAGCATTGCTAAAAAAAAGCCTACATATTATTACCGAATTTTTTATTTGTAATTAAACTTTGAACAATCAACTATAATATACTTAGCACAAAAGTAACAATTACTAATGAGATCGCCTTAAAAAAAACCTATTTTTTTAAATCACAATTGGCCATCTCTCCCGGGGTATCCGGGTGTGATGACCATAGCATTAGAGGTAGGTAAGATAGCCATAACTTAAACAGTTTTTCGTCCTAATTTCTATACTTAATCAGTATTTTTCTTCTCCTCACCACATTTGGAGCACATGTCATCAAATTCTGTGCAATTTTCGTGAACCCAAAACTGGCACCCATTGCATAGGACCCAATCTTCCACGAGCTGTGTTTCATAATAATTCTCTCCACATCCGCGACAGTTGTCCTTTTCGCCGTTCTTCTTATTCTTTTTCATATCTTGTATTAATGTTAACGGGGCATCATCACTGCTATCAGAAATATATGCCATATGGCCATCACATACTGATTTCAACTGGCCATCTCTCCTTTTTTTCCGGGAGAGATGACCATGCCTAATATAAAAACGAATCATAACACAACACGAGTAATTTTGAGGTTAGAACAATAAGTTGACTGTTTATTTGACAACAAATGCAAAAAACACTATTATTTTATGAAACTAATATCACAATCTAGTAAAACACGAAACCTCCAATAAATTTTTAAACTAGTTCAAACAATAAACAAGGTTTTACTCACTTTTGGATTTTTTTTCGCCGAAATGGCGGTCGTCGGTTAGCTCCCGCGCACGATGCCAAGCGCACTGTCCTGTAACTGGCGACATCTAGTCAACGACTCCTTAAGTTATTTGAGCGGGCCATCTCTCCCTTATGGCCATCTACCCCGGACTTACCCTAATGTCATGCTTTTTTGCGTATTCTATTAATCTATCGGTGCATAGTTTAAATAACTATGAATATTCTCAAGGTTAATTTTAGGTAACTTCTTCATACCTACACACATTCACTACAATCTTACAGTCATATTTGCAATTGCAATTTAATCTTAATAAGGCCTTGAAAATCCACTAAAGTTATCTACACTCAAAATATTCAATCTATTAAAAATAACACCATTTAAAACTCGACTGCACTCACTAGATATGCTAATAAAATGTAGAGTTACCTAAATCTGTGCTTAAATGTAATATAGTTTTAACAGAGAAAATTCGCCGCAATTCCTATTACCACAAGTAACATAGTTTTATCCGTATTTATAACATCGATTAGCCTCGTGACATAATTATAAATTCTTACGTGGGATGATAAACAGATATACAATCTCAAATGTCACATTTACATTCTAGTTAATTCTATAGCCAATTCCAATCCGCGAATTGCCGATTGCTTTTACATTACGTTCGCGAATCGGATCGAACTCGAAACGGACCAAATGTCAAGATGTGTTGTGTTGAAATGCCGTAATCCACTTTATGCAATGCACATCCAAACGATATTGTAATTGTCTGAATTGCAATCTTTATTTAATACATTGTTGCAACAAATATGAAATAATGTTCTGGGAATCAGCGATGTTTCTTCAGATCCAAAGTGACTAATAAAAATGTGAAAGTTACTTGGTTTGTTACGGTTTTGCGGATAAACCGATGAACTAATTTTGATGAAATATGTTACGAACATAGGTTGAACTTAGAGGAAAAAAAAAGCAAGTTTCACCTTTTTATTCAACGTCTTCATGGGTGTTTGGTGTTAAAGTTGCTTGGAAAAATCTAGAATGCCACGCGGTCGAATTCGTAGGCTAAAAAGAAATACATCTTACCGAAGATGTTGTTGATAAATATGCATGATCTGATGCGTTGCACACAAGTCAGGGGAAAGGAAAACCTGTGCAAATAGAGATAGTCGGGTAATACGTCACTGCACTACGTTGTGTGCAAACAGTTGTGCAACATGTAAGTCATCCCATTATAACAAACTTGTCACTCGTGTTTTGCATGTGCTCCTATTGACTTTTTGATATGACTTAGGTTCTAATTATAAGATACTTTTTGTCATCTAACAACGAACAATCGTAGTATCATAATCTTTGTGCATTTTGAAACTAGAACAGTATAATTATTATGATGCCCATCCGTCACAAATGGGCCGTGGGCATGTGGGACGAGTTGCTGAATAACTCTCCTCCTCATATGAATCACCCCTGATCACCATCATCGGTCTAGCTGCCAGTCTAGCGGGATGCAGTTGAACCAGCAGTATTTTGCATAGAGCGACTGCCTGTCTGACCTCCACAACCCAGTCACCGAGTTACACGATACCGTCGGTAACACTGATTGTCAAACTTTCAGTCATCCTTAACATAATCGTAAAAGGCAAACCTAAAAAACCTCCTTTACGTTGCATTCATTGACTACAAATGGTGGCATGACTACAATTTATTTATTTATATTTATTTTAGTTACAGTGGTCAGTCGACAATTATTTCTGTTATGTAATTTTTTTTTTTTTATTTATCATGAATACTACCAAGATGACAATGTTGCCGACATTTAAAATGTATATCAATGAGAGCCAAGAAATTTTATTTCAAAAATTTCAAAGAATTGGGTTTTTGGATCATATTAATGCAATATACACATAAATAAAATATGGCCGCATACTAATAAAATTCAACGTGTTTCTATATTCACCACAGATAATAAATATGCGCTGTTCCAAGTTTAAAATATCTCGAACGCAAGCGACCGGTAATGTAATGTCAAGGCTTAAAGCAGACGTGACGGTATTTTGTAGATTTACGCTGCAGTCACCGAGAAAAATACGACGTTTTTAACTTTGACTAGATTTAATGCAAGATCGTGCTCAAAATTGGAGCGAGCGTAGCTTGAAAATATAGTACGGTAAAGCTGTTGTGGGAGAAGAAATTTATAATTGAGTTTGGGAAAAATTGTGGATAGATAAATTGCACTAGTGTTTAGCGTGCAGTATAGCGCTTTTAGTCTTCTTCTTTTTTTCTATCGCACGTTGATAAAAATATTTTAATAATAATAAATAAGTTAAACCAAGTATAGGTGGCCACTCGAGTGGTGCCCCCTCCAACATAATATAAATAAATAAATATCGCTGGACATTAACACACAGCGCCACCTAGTGCCACACTAAGCAAAGCTTGTGTCGTGGACACTAGATAGTTGATATACTACATATATACTTTTTTGTTTGTAAATACATACTTATTATACATATAAACATCCATGACTCGGAAACAAATGTCCGTGCTCATCACACAAACATTTGCTCCTACCGGGATTCGAACCCAGGACCCTAAGAACGTAAGGCAGCGTCACTACCATTACGCCAATCAGGTCGTCATATAATATGGGGCATGGTTCGGCCAGAAAGACCGCATTCGCACTTAGGCCGACCCCCAGGTCTATAATTCTCGTTAGGTTGTGATTGGTTATTACGTAATCGATAACTGAAATAAAATACATTATGTGTAAAAAAAAACTTTGCAACAAATTAAAAGCAATTAATCTCCTGACTTATCTGTTCTACTACGACTAGCTGTTCCAGAAAAGTAGTAATAATACGAGTAATAGTAGTAGTAATGAGATAATTTTATTGTGAAAACGAGGCTGATTAATAGTATTTGCAGTACCTAACATACACCTTATTGAAGCAATAAAATAATAATTAAAACAAACTACTAATTGAATAACTTCTGACAATCAACCATACCGAGAGGTCTATCCGGCATCTGTGTTCCAGAGGTCAGATAGGCAGTCGCTCCTTGAAAAATATTGATGTTCAGCTGAATTCGGTTAGACTGGAAGCCGACCTTAACATAATATGGAAAAGTCTAGGCAGATGATTATGATGACTGATTGAATACCATGTCAGTTACATAAATAGGTTATAAACTTATAATATAAATATATTTAAAAATATAATAACTTGGACGACCCGAATGGCGTAGTGGTAGTGACGCTGCCTTACGTTTTTAGGGTCCTGGGTTCGAATCCCGGTGGGAGCAATGTTTGTGTGATGAGCATGGACATTTGTTTCCGAGTCATGGATGTTTATATGTATAATAAGTATGTATTTACAAACAAAAAAGTATATATGTAGTATATCAACTATCTAGTGTCCACGACACAAGCTTTGCTTAGTGTGGCGCTAGGTGGCGCTGTGTGTTAATGTCCAGCGATATTTATAATGTAACGAAGGCGTAGAAATAAATTAAGTTCGTAACATTTGAACCTTTCAACCAAATCTAAATTCGGTGATCTTCATAAAATATCTGTCAAAATTATATTGTGATTGCTTGTATGATAAATGTACATTATTTGAAAGCCATCTTTGAGTGACGGTAATTATGTGTATGCCTAATTTTGACAAATGAGTTCATTTCTTGTTGTCTTATAATGACAATTTAATAAAGATAATTAAAAATTATGTAAAAACTTCGTATTTGCCTCGGAGTACACATAACTAGCAAAATGTGGGCGTAATAGTTATTGGATACTCCTCTACCTACCCTTTCACAATTGTAAGTGTGATGTTATATTGTGTTTTAATAATTTAACAACATTTGAAGCAGCATAAATAACTTTTGACGTATTTACTAAAAAACAATTTTATTTTTCATTGCTTCTGTAACGTTTCTCGTATTTCGTTAGAAGATTGCAAATTCCCGGGTACGAATAAGCGAAAAATACGGATAACTTTTTAAATTTTAAACTTAAAAGATAATTAATAATTACCAGTAGCAGAGTTATTATGATTGCACCTAAAAACTTAAATGAGTTTGGCATTTTAATTCGAAATTCCTCTGCAAAGTAATAATCTGAGTAACCTTTCAGAATTTGACTTTAATGACTTGCTAGTGATAAAATTCCGATTCTTCATAGTTTTACTTTTACGGTTTTATTGATTTAACACTTCAAGTACATAGTACATAGCCGGACTTAATGCCTTTGAGTGATGATTTTACATTATCCTGAAAATACCTTCTCGTAGAAAACATGAAAGGGTTGGTTTATAAAAATACGAGTAGCCTTAGGTCACCAAAAAGATGACGGTCTGATTATCTAAAACACATTTTTGTATGGGCACTATAATCAGACCGACATCTTTCCTTTCCTGGTTTATACGCGACGCAATAGCCCAAGAGAATCGATACCATGGAATTTCAGAAATAGCAAAGCTTTGAGAAAAAAAAACCGGCCAAGAGCGTGTCGGGCCACGCTCACTGTAGGGTTCCGTAGCTTCCCAGACCATTAAAAATACCAACATTTTTCGTCAGCAAAAATAACTTTGTTTTTCATAGTATTTGTATGAAAAACAAAGTTATCATTTGCGTTTTTTTGAAAAAGTGCTATATAACTCAAAAACTATTCAACTCATCAAGTTGAAAATAATTTTCCTAGAAAGTTCATATAAAGGTCTACTTCTGTGATTTTTTTCATATTTTTTAAACTTATGGTTCAAAAGTTAGAGGGGGGGGGGACACATTGTTTTTGACTTTCGGAGCGATTATTTCCTAAAATATTAATATTATCAAAAAATGATTTTAGAAAACCCCTATTCATTTTTAAATACCTATCCAACAATATATCACACGTCAGGGTCAAAATTAAAAAAAAAATCGCTCCCCACTTTACGTCTGGGGGAGGTACCCTAATAAAAATGTTTTTTTAAATTTTTATTTTTGCACTTTGTCGGCATGATTGATATACATATTGGTACCAAATTTCAGCTTTCTGGTGCTAACGGTCACTGAGATTATCCGCGGACAGACAGACAGACAGACAGACATGGCGAAACTATAAGGGTTCCGTTTTTTGCCATTTGGCTACGGAACCCTAAAAAAGAACTTCTTACTTGATATTTTTGAAACTTTTTAATTATTTTCAACACCATATAGAAAACTTTGAAATGGGCAAGGGCATTTACCGTATTTACAATAAAATGTAACATCATGAAGAGAAAACTGAAAGTTGCTCGTAAAATTTATTAAATTAATATTCAAAAAATATTTTGGTATCATAACTTCAAGCTATGGAAAATTGAATCTGTTAATAAAACTATTGTTAAACATAATATTTTATGGATAAACTTTTGCCAGGTCAACGATTACTGTTACACTAAAATTATAAAAACTTATGAAAATGGTAATAATATTGAATAGGCAGATTATTATTGAGTTGGCTATGATGTAATAATTATCTAATCTCTTTTTAAAAGAGTTTCTGAGTAAAATTCTAGAGGCATAAATAGTACATTGTTATCCAAGGGGTGAAAGTAACTTAATTAGTCCCGAGACGGGGTTTGGCGCCCAAGCGTAGCGCGGGCGCTAATAGCTCGAGGGACTAAAGAAGTCTTTAACCCGAGGTAAACACTGTGCTTTTCATTACGAATACAAGGAAAATAAAAACAAAAACACGAAACCACTCGAAAAAAAATGAAGATCGGATTGCCGCTTTCCCGCCTATTTTGTTTTTTTTTTCTGTGGCCGGCTATTCAGCCTTTATTTTCACTATAGTCACAGAAAAAGTAGTAAATATTTTGCCCTAATTTTTGTTTTTTTAAAGAAATATTTGTAACTAAATTATAACTAAGTTATTAAATAATAGGGAATATGCAGGAAATACAAAACTCTTTTTATTTATTAAAAATGCCTTGTATTGGTGCTTGTAAACATTATGGTGCGCTTGTTTAAGTTTCTAATACATTACTTATTTTACAATTTATTGTTTTATGTAGCATATTTTTGGTGAAACGGAACGCACTCTCAAAACACGTCGCTTTCGATAACGGCGGTAGTGACATCAAAATTCATATGTCAAAAAATAACTTTTATTTGAAATGTAGATAAAGTTGCACTACGATTTTATTATAATATCGTTATCGCAATTTTTGCTTGAATAAAGCACATACAATTAGTAAAATTACTTTATTAAGGCCAAAAAAATAGATGCAAACAAGGTAGATTTTGATAAATGACGTCAAAGTATGGTCGCGACAATCACGGACGTTTGAACTGTCATAGAAAATTGCAGGAGTTTAGTATTATTTTTAAGCGACAAGCAGTAGTTGAAATTAACTTTTAATACTTTTCTTGGGTTCATAATAGTGTAATTAATTGATTTAAGTGAAGAAAAAAATACATGCATATTCCCTATTATATTCTTTAATTAATACTGAATTTTATGTTATTTCAATTTTACATCGCGCTGTAATTTACAGGCTGTATAGAAGTCGGAACATGGTTCAATAGAAATGTGAAAATAGAACTAGATTTTTTTTAATAATGTGACAGCTGTCAGTTGAAAGTGATTCTCCCTAGGGCTGAAAAGTATTACTTTCAGCCCGCTCCTCAGGCAACTTCATACCTACTTTCCGAGTATGAGTAATGAAAAATAACATGGTACAGTTTGCAACTTTATTCCTATTATGTAGGTATTTCTAAAACATTGTATGCTTTCGTTACCATAGTAACAAGGTTCAATAAATTCAAAAAATTTAGTTTTGTTACGTTATAATTTAGTTCTTTTTTTCTAATTTCTATACCTAAAGCATAGCAAAATAAACACGCCCGTAATTCCAAAAAGATAAGGCTATATTTACATTGTTTTAAAAAAATTGAAACACAGGGCCGGCTCAACAATTTTGGTAACTAAGATCATGCACCCATTAACTACCAAGGTAGGCAATTAACGCTACGTTTACCAAGAGTTCCTCGAGTGTTGGTTTAAGTTAACCGTGCGTAATTCTACCATCAATATTATCATTGATGTACGAGTACCGTCGTATAAAGTATTTATAAACCTGTCTGCAGCCATGTCTGCGAAAAAATAACGACCTTGACGTATCTGACCTTTTTTAATTAGGCGGAAGTTATTCCGAGGAGATTGCCGCGCTGCCGTGGAAGTGACCTCTCGTGGAATTAACTGTTTATTTATGAAAAGTAGGAAAGCTATAGCAAGATAATTTAGATGAAATGCTATATATTTACTTATCTACTTTATATTGTCAATAGTGCTATACGAATCGGGGTCGTACTTACAAATTCCGACTCAAAAGTCTTATTCCATTAGTTCAAGTTTAACTCCTTAGAAGATGGTATAGTGATGCAAAGAACAATGCCCACTATGCCCAGGTCATCTTCGATACTGCCGCGTGCTCACGGCTCTTGCTCTGTTTCTCACTCTAGCATATGACGGGTTTGAGCGGCAGAAAAGGATAGGAGCATCAAAAAAGGCGATTCCTGGCTGATAAATGAGGTTCAAAAGCACGTGTGCAAGTGGCTTTAAAGTACAGAGAGTGCACTTGTGTTTATTATACACATACTTGTGCACTATACTACTAGTTACTCGTGGCTAAATAATAACACCCGCTCGGGTCAATCTTCAGGTAAAACCGCGCTTGCCCAGATTTATTCGTGGATGGTTGACTAACACAACAAAGTAATGCGCCTGCCTGGGTTCGAACCCACGACTTACTATTATTACCTAGGCGGGCGCATTACTTTGTGTAACTCATTTTATTATTTTATCACCACTGCTCTCAAAACGGTGAAGGAAAACATCGTGAGGAAACCGGCATGTCCTAGAACCAAGAATTCGAAAACATGTGACATCTACCAATCCGCACTGGGCCGCGTGGTGGATTATAGCCCACTCCCTCTCATAGAGAGGAGGCCTGTGTCCCAGCAGTGGGAACATTATTAGGCTGATGATGATGATGATGATGGGTGACTAACCATAATCAATGTGTTTCAATCACGTTAAGCACATTTGTAGTTCTTTGACAGTCGCATAAAGAAGTCAGTGGTCCGAAAGTCTGACAACAACAAAGTAGTCGGCAAAAGCCTAAAGAAATGATAATGACTTGTGCACTAATACCTCCAGCTATACAGATCGATAATCAATCTTATCATTATTTGCGTTCTCTTTGTTGTGCATAATTAGTGTATGCCTGAAAGGTTTATTGAATTAATAATGCAATAACCTTTCATAATATAGTTTCTTCAATAGAAAATTGACAATACTTAAAGTTAAGTTACGTAACAGGAAAATATAATGACCGTTTAACACTACCTTTATTCGACAAAGATCATCTCGTTTTAGTAGAAATCATTGCTACTTATCTTATTTTACAAATCGACCGGTTCAAATGTCAGAACAGGCTTTTAGGTGTTATATGATCGCTATTCTTGAATTCCTGGTTAGCAAATAATTGCGATTAATTTAACGAATTAATTTATCTACCATGCCGACTCTACGACAATAAAGGCGGATGTGAACATAATAATTGTTCTGGCGTTAGGCCAAAACGGGTTTTCCAACTCCATTATACCTCGTTTTTTCAATAAGGGGCGTAAACAACCTTAACGAATACTTAATCCGAGAGGCACTTATTAATCCCATCATTATGATATTTTATTTATTCTAACTAAACCATACCCCTTGTTACGAAGATAGTTTTTTTTTTTATTTGTGTCACATACACGGAAACCTCTCTCTCTCTTCTCTGGTGAGTGAAGTGAAGGTCAGAGTTCCAATTTTAACAATTAAAAAAAATGTAAGTATTGTTTTAAACATTGCATAAAGTTATGACCGAAAACCGCTATGAAAAAGCGGTTTTTCACACAAAAAAAAATTGTTTCCCAGCAATAACTTGTGCGCTGTGCTTGCGCTTAATTTTACATAATTCGTTGCATATGTTGAAGGCTCTGTGAAGGTCCGTTTACACCCCGTATATTTTATGAAAAACGCTTGACAAAATGTTTACTAACAACAATATTTACAACCTGACAATGTCAAGCAAACGTCAAAAGATCCTTGCGTACCTATACCTACATCCTGTTGTTTTGTTGACAATGTAAAAACTACTAATAAGTAGTTCGTTTGTACAGACCTAACTACGAGTACCTAAAGTCTCCGCCACGAGAAGCTATAATTTTTGCAAACACACATGCGGGTTCGCAACCTTTGGATAAAAAAAAATGACAGCGTCATCAGCGTGAACTTACTTCAAAATAGCGGGCTAAATGTTTACGTTCTGTGAAGTCAAATGCGTTCCAGTACCACAAATTAGACGACAGCGCTTTATATCGCAAAAATATACCTAACCCGACCAAGTGAAATTGCTCGTTAGTTCCCTAATAGACGTATGATAATTTGAGTTGATTTTTGTTTGTGATCGATTTGTCGCCACGTAACTTGGTAGAAGTTCTTTATTTAAAATTATGGCTTCTCGTGGCGGGGACTATACTTACTTGCAAAACATAATCATAACGTTTACAGTAATCAAATTAATAACACTTACGCGGTTACAACTAACAGCTTATTACCAACAACAGTTGTGGTTAACTGACATCTGTACGTTAGAGTAATTTAATTGAACGTCTATAATATTGCATACCACGTCTATTAGGTAACGTGAAACCGAGCTAGTCTAGGCTATAACGGAACGATTAGAGAGTAATGAGGCTATTCCGTATAGCCTATTCAGGTTATTGGACATCTTAAGTGAATGTGAATTACGAGACGTGTCGTAACTATGGTAGTGGTGTTGCTAAAACGGTGCCAATATGGCTTTAAAATGGTCATCAATGATCGTGATGGTTACTTCAGTATTGCACTGCAAATCTGTTGGCTAGAGTGCTATAAATTAATAATGTGCCATTTTGTGCAATGTTTCTCTTTGTCTAAGTCAATCAAGTTTTTGTTTCATCTTGCAATCAAATGATTAGAATGGAGAAAGACTTTGTTCTAAAATTAACGAACGGGGACTTCGTGGAAACAAATGAATGGATCGAGAATATCGATTCGGCTTGCACTGCCAAACAATTACTGGATTTAGCGTATTGTTTAAATATTTAGAGGTTTGAAGAACAGGGTGAAGAGTTGTTATCCTTCGTGCAGTTTTAATATTGTGACAAAGTTTTTGTCTGTTAGTTTATATGTGGCGGTACTCAAAAAAATCGTAGTAGGTCTTTCAAAAATTACTAGCTGCATAAATTGAACTACACTACAAAGAAGAAAGGTTTTTTTTTCCAACAAATCCAAAAATACTGGCTAAAAATTTTTCTACGAGTAAAACAACATTTTTTGTCACAGACAAAGACAAAACGTGCCCGCATACGCATACGGCATCATTAGTCACAGTTTTTTTAAACAAATGGCTACCGGCATCATTAATCACGGAATTCTATCGAAAAGTGTCGGTAATAAGATAAAACAAACATGGTGGGTGTTGCAAAATGTGTAACGTTTGAAAGTAAGTTGCTACACGAAATGTTACAGATACCGATGCAGCGATTGTATGTGGTCCAAGTAAAGAGTGAGTGGTCTTTGAGAATTCAGTTTTAATTGATTCATGCAGTTAAGGACCTTTTGCGATCTGTAGTGCATAATACTTGTGTAGGTAGGTACTACTCAGAAAGAAAATAAATTAGATACGAAGGAAATCCTTAACGTTAATATAAATGATTAGACGCTCCTGTAACATTATCGAAATAGTGTAAAATTGAATGTAATCGTAGATTTCATAGGTCAAACAGACTTGAGTAATATTCCAACGTTAACAATTAAACAAGAAACCGACTAGGAACTAAGCACCCGCACGTTTAGTAGGCATAATTTATCTACTACGATAATAAACTTAGTTATTTTAATACCCATCTTTCAATCTTCCGCGCCGATGGCTAATCACCTTAATCATTTAATAGGCAAATATTCTAAGTCATACTTAATACTTACTCAAGAACAAAAATGTACCGCAAAAACCTTATGTAACTAACTCCCAAACTAGAACTACGCCTATAGTTTAAAAGCAAGTGATTCAGACATGAAATTTATAATTACTAAAACTATTACTACATGAATGTGGCTTAGCATTGTCTCATATCACAAACCCAAGCCTAGCACAGGACAGGCCTTCTTCATTCATGACATTTTCATCCTCTTCAACATTTCCCAACCCGCTATCTCTTATAACTCGCGCCGCCCCACTTGCTCAAGCTTGGTGAACGGAAGATACTTATACCACGTTGCACAACAGATCATCGGGATCCCTTCACCCTCGGTCGCTCCCGGCTCAGTAGCCTACTCGGCACATACCTGCGCCTACGCAACGAGCCGTATTAGTAACGCACCGCCATTTTGATTTAGTTGAATGAGTTATTTCGTCTTCCATTCACTGAGATGGAGTTACGCGCAGTAGTTGGATTATGTTGAATTATCTTTACTAATCATAACTTCACTACTAATAACCCCTATATGTCAGTCACTCCTCTTGACGTCTTGACGGCTGAACAGACTTCTATCAAAATGTATACCTTAGTTAGGACATGAATTACTTTGTAGTACGCTGGTGGATATCCTTAATATCCAAGATAATCGTAAGGGGACGTATCGTAGGATATATAACGGTGAAGGAAAACATCGTGAGGAAACCGGCATGTTCTAGAACCAGAAATTCGAAGACATGGGACATCTACCAAAACGCACTGGGCCGCGTGGTGGATTATAGCCCATGCACAAAATACGCGCTTTGACGTGGAGTTGCGGACACCAGCCCGTTGTACAATACAATACAATACATCCCCGTAGGATTATTTTTCACATCCAGCGAACGAAACCGCAGGCAAAATCTGATTTGCTAATCTATAAATTGTAGGTACGACATAATTATAAACTCTCAAATCAACTTTGCTTTGATAGGATATCATTGTTAAAGATACGCTTGGATATTGGCAAAGACACGGAGAATCTAACACACAGTTAGATCACATTTTTAATGGACCATAGTATAAAAAATAATTTGCCTATAATTAGGCCTTCCGTTGAGAAGCAATTCGTGTTTAGACTTCACCAGTAATATGTATATGTAAGCATAATGTTGCTTACATATACATATTACCAACGTACCTTCTCTTTAGACTAACTGCCTCATCAATGGGTATCTACCCAGAAAGTTATCTTACGCCATGTTTTACGGCCTACTCGTTAATATATTGCTACATAACTAACATCTTCATTATTTCATATCATGTAACGGCTTGCTTAATGAGAAGATTGCTGAAGAATTTACAATGCACTAATTGCTTTACTCCCGAGTAAAGCAATTAGTGCATTGTATTGTCATAGCTATAGATATGCATTGTTACATCAGTAACTGTTTTGTGACCTACACTGTATAGCTTCGGTTTAACATTATGATTTTCATACTTTTGTCAAAATAAAGATGACATTAAATAAGTAGAAAAGTTTGTATTGCCTTGGTTTTATCGTATCTATTTGATTATCAGATTGCTTATACCTAGAAAACGCTGGCGTGACGACTTAGAAGCGTTTGCGAGAGATTGGCCTGAGAGAGCCGCACGTAGAGAGGAGTGGAAGACTATGGGGGAGGCCTTTGCCCAGCAGTGGGACAATATAAGCTAATAAAAAAATAAAAAAAATATTGCTTATTGAATAGGTGCTGAAAAAAACTAAGGTGTTCACAAAAAGATGACGGACGATTATCTAAAAACAGCTGTTTAAAACACATTTTTGTATGGGAATATGTCACATTGACAGCTGCTTTTAGATAATCAGACGTTTATCTTCTCGGTGAACATGGACCTAAGGAGTTTAGTTTAGTTTATTTATTAATAATTATCAAGAATTACAGGTCAGATTTATAAAAAGTAAAAACACAAATCATTATACATTAAAAAAGGGCACCCGACACATAATTAAACTTAGGTACCTACCATAAATTAAAATTAAAAACACATTAAAAATAATCATAAATTAAAATTTTCTAGAAATTGTCCCATGTGTTTCTTTTTTTTTTTCTTGTGTTGTTGATTTGTCGGTATCATCATTACGCATCCCCACGAAAAGGCAATTTCAGAATATTGGTAGATACTGCCTCGAACTGCTTCGTTGGTCTAATGGGAACAGGAATTTCTCATTAGCAGATTTGTGGCCTGTTGATGGCAATAGGCGTGCCACCTATTTCATGAGACGTAAATATAACTAGCCAGCTGCCTAACCCTTCGGGATTTACAAGGCGTGATGGTATGCTTATGGTTTCGTATAGGGTGTAAACCACCTCATCACAAAGCCGCTAACCAAGCATTCTGCACATCAAATTAAGTAACTTTACGCAAAAATTATTGCTGGGAAACAACTTTTTTTTGAGGTTATAAATCATGTTTTGTGGTAGAACTCAATGTAACGCACTTAAAACATTGTGGTGATGGATGGATTGAATAGTACGGGGGTCGTGGAAGTGTTAAAAGTCAAAATCTTACAAAAAAAACTTGTATTTTAAAAAAAAACTTGTCAAAAAGTTGTAACTTTGACCCCCCATATCTCCGTAACTAGAAGGTTCCCAGGTATGGTGTAGAACAATAAAAAATAGAACAAATGCTTTTCGGCTCCGTGAAGAGGTGTTTTACACCCTTTATTGTTACTTCTAAAGTAAACCTGCCTTCGTTTCATGTTGCCTGATAGATCTAAAATATTCATTGCTTTGATGTGGCAATGGTATGCGTGTTATGAGAAATATTTACAACATAGACGCGATACACATAGTTAAACTGACAACA
Organism: Xestia ashworthii; assembly: GCA_950022955.1. Classification (NCBI taxonomy): domain Eukaryota; kingdom Metazoa; phylum Arthropoda; class Insecta; order Lepidoptera; family Noctuidae; genus Xestia; species Xestia ashworthii. The sequence goes on along the minus strand of OX465558.1, from coordinate 20,453,278 downwards.
TGAAGTCTATTGTTATTGTAAGTAGGTGTCGTAATTGGAATACTTGTCATACACGATCATAATTACCAAGTTAGGTAAAGCTTGTGGCGGTATCTACAGCGCCATACAAATTACGCCACGAAACTGACTTTACGCAAAATCAGCAAGAAGAGTTACCATTTTATCATCAAGTCTAAATTCTCCGAAGTTTTGGGCAGAGTATAACCTAATAATACCAACATTTCGCCAGCTTTGCTTAAAAGTCCATTGAAATAAGTAGCGAGTCTACTAATATTATCTACCGGGCATTGAATGAAAAATACCCAATAACTTTTTTCCCGACCTGGGTGAGGAACCCTGCGGTTGCTAACGCGAGACCAACGAGGCAAAATGATCGTGATTTTCTTGTAATATTCATACCTAATTATTTGTACAGAAACTTGACAACATATCTGACAGAAGCCAACCAAACAACCCCCGTTTGGTTGAAGGATCCTTCTTTCCAATGGAGGGAGACGAACTTGCCATCCTATTTCCTCATTTCCCATCATGAGCCTAGCCTTTTCCTAACTTTGTTGGGACCACCAGTCTGACCAGATGCAGCTGAATACCAGTATTTTAAAAGACGTTCTTCATACCTCTATCTAAATGCTAAATTTGCCACGACGTAATACTCTTTCTCTACATTTTATTACTCAACTCATGACAGACATTAATCAAGTTTCTTTATATTATTATAACAACTTCAAGTACACTTTGCAACCTTGACAGTACACTTGGCATTGAAATAAAAGAATAAGTCTTTGCCAGTTAGGGGCAGAGCCTCACCCGTGCCGCCGCCGGCGACAGTTGACCGAGGTCAAAAGTTATATCGCAACCAACTTCTTTGCAGGTGAAATGAAAGTTGAATGTAGTTAGCTAAATGTTCTATTGAAAGGGTTAACATTAATTCTGAGATTTCAGGCACGTTTTCTTATCCTTACAAAATATTTGGAACTTATTTACCTGATTTTTAAAGGGTTGAAAAGTTCTAGAACTGTTTTTGTTAGTTCCAAGGCTTCAGTTTCTTGTTTATTTTACGTATAGTGTTTCTTTTTTAGTTTTTGTAAGACTTCAACGCTTATTTGTTTTCATTGTTTGTTCAATACAAAATGTTCTATTACACTTGAACCTTTATGGGCACATGTGAAATAACCGAAGCTAGGTACAGGCATTGGTCGTTTAAAGGTAATATTAGATTTTACATTACTTATAAAAGAAATTCCCCGTAGTTGACTGTACATCTGACGTAATTTACGTCACATTTACAAGGTCGAGCGACATGACGACAAATAATATTAAAATTGAAAGTTGCCATCTCGCGCGGACTCGCAAGTTTCACTGTCGCCAGTCGACGAATGAAACTCCTATTTATAAGAAGTGGGTATTTATTATTTACAACTGACCTTTATTAAACTGTCAATAACTTACAAGTGACTTATGAAAACAATCACTTTGTAAATTGAGTTGCTATTTGAATCATCTTCAGTTAAAAGTGAATGTTATATATCTCGACCTTAAACTTCTAAATCAATCAACAAACTGAAAGTGCGCTGTACAACCGCACCTCATTTATATTGGCGAGGGTGATGTAAAAATCTAGAATATTTCTAGTTTACATTATATCTGTAACATCTTACCAGTCTTACCGTATTACCCTCCTGCGTTGTGGAGGTCAGATAGGCAGTCGCTATGTAACATACCTACAGATATTCAGCTGCATCCGGTTAGACTAGAAACCGACTCCAACATAGTTGGGTAATATATAATTAAATAAATTAAACTTATTTCGGACTACAGTCCATAGTTACGTTAGTAGTTTATTAGTATTAGTAACAACGGTGCTTAGGTAATAAGTAAGTTTTAGAAGCAGTTAACTTTGTCCAGATCCTCACGTTTTGTGACTAAACCACTTGGGGTCACTTTAATTTCAGAACTAATAAATTTATTTATGACTAGTATGCAACTTGTAACCACAAATCGATGTTGATTGCTGAAAGTGTTGTTATATTGAGTATCTACCTAGTGTGGTCTTGTGAAGAAACAGCGTATTTCTTTAATGAAGACATTATAATACTAAACTTGTTTAATATAATTATCTATTATGTAATATTGAGACAGTTCACAGTTAGATAGTTTATTTACGCAATAATTCATTAAGGTATCGCATATGCGTTTGTGAGAACTGGCAATAGGTTATACCACAGCTCACAGCTCACATAAGTATAGGAACGACTTTGACCTTGCAAAAATCGTTCATCGACTTACATGAACTTAGAGGGTTGTACTGATGATTTTGATGGTTATAATTCTGTAACTACATACGTCTTACAGTCGCGAACGATCTTTTCAACTTCATACAACCTGCCACTGGCCTGCAAATTGCAAAAAACGTAAGAAAATTTGAATTTCGCGGGCTTCCTGACGCTTCCCCCTTAAAACTACACGATTATCTGTCGTCACGACATACTGGGAACGGGGTCTAAGCGGTAGTTACACGTCTAGTCTACTTTAGAGTCGTGTATTCTTCAAAGATGGCGTTATCAATCGCCAAACTTAAAACAAAAGCGTTGTTTCTCAAAATTATGGCTTACAATTATTAGTAAGCGGTTTGTCGTGAACAACGTCGTAACGTGCTTCCCGAGGCAAGGTGAAAGCTCGATTTGTAATGGATGTTCAACCATCCGAGGGAGGACTAACTTAGGAAGCGCGGCTTAACCTGAAGAGCGACCCGAGCGGCTGTTACTATTTATTTGGCAACGAGATTCCTAGCATCTGTATATGGTTTCAAGTAATCATCTGGAACAGACTATTACTTGGTTTCTCGACCTGGATAATTTCATTACTGAGAAAAATGATCGATTAATACAGGCTAGTTGTCATAACCTCCAATAATTGAATTACAAGAAAACTGACTTCCCTATTGAAAGTGTTGAACTTCGGACTTAGGTAAACCCCAAGCTGTACATACGTATATGACTGCAAGGTCATATAGCCAAGATTTATCACAATACACTCATAGGTACACAAAAAATACGTGCGATGATGATGACCTAAAAACACTGTTGCAAATAAATAGGCTTAGTTTCTGTAGTAATAAATAAGTAGCGTAATAAAGCACTTACCAGTACAATAATATATCGAAGCATTACAGACTTCGAAACATTTAAGATAAATTGTATGCCTTCGCCGACGAATTTCGCAGTTTGAAGTAGATACGTTATTTTAGCTTGAATTTACAATTTCCTGCCAACACAGTTATTGCAAATTGCTTCAACAGGGCTTTACTTATATTGCTGAAGAATATTACTAATTATATTAGTTGTCCCATCTTGCTGTTTTATGATAGGTAATTACTAATACTAGTAGAATCGGCTTGAAGATAGATGGTTATTTACTAAATGCTGAATACCTTTAGCCTAAAGAAACGATTGAGAATTCGGCCATGACATGTTACTTATGATTTTATTAGACGTACTCGAATACGATGATGTTAGTTTAAACTTGATAAAATAGGGATGCCTTGATTTTAATGGTACACACGGAATAGCAAAAAAAAGGCTAAAAAGTAACCGATAGGTGACGTCATATCAATACTTTTGAAAGCCTTAACAACTTTACCTTTTTTTTAAACCGACTAACGACTCATTATTAGCCTATAGCCTTTTCCCAACTGTGTTGGTGTCGGCTTCCAGTCTAACTGAAGACAGCTGAATACCAGTAATTTAAATGGAACTGCCTATCTGTCCTACACAACCCAGTTATTACTGGGTGATACGATATCCCTTGACCAGCGACTAAATAAACTAATTCATATTTTGATAAATGAATACCTAGCCTAAAAATTGAACATAAAGTCGATTGACCTATCCTTGGCTACTATACCTGATCACCTTAGACTAACCGAAAAATCTTTTTCTTCCACAGGACCCAACACGCGTGGTGTGCCCAGTAATCGACGTCATCAGCATGGACACATTCCAGTACATCGGCGCGTCGGCGGACCTGCGCGGTGGCTTCGACTGGAACCTGGTGTTCAAGGTAAACGCTCACTAGTGACTGACTGTTACTAACTAGTCATAGAAGGTGAAGTGCCGGATGTGTAGGTCGGTTTAAGATGTAGTGTGTAATGGAAATGATGAAATCGTCAATATTTTGACCGTTTGGTCGTTTAACATCATATAGCAATGTATTACTTAATCTGACTTTGTCGCCGGATATAATGTAAGCTTAAAAGTTACTCAAGGATGTCGATTGTTAAATATCATCCGAGTTTTGGATGGAATCCCATGAGGACTGACTAAATGTGTCACATAAACATTTAGGATGATCACATGAAAGATTCAGGTTGTTGCCAAATTAGTACATATATTTACAAAATATAAAAAAAAAAATAAGTGAGTATATAAAAAAAAATATACTATAATCATTAAATTTTTAAATAAGATTTTTTTACTTAAAACATCATTGGGAGCGAGCCTTTTGCCATCAACCGGACAGAAATCCAGACTCCGAGATTGCTACTGAGAAATTCCTAATGGAAAAATGCATTCACAATTTGCCCGACCCGGTAATCGAACCTAGGATATCATGCTCAGCAGTCGCCATTGCGACCACTACACCAACGAGGCAGTCAATACAACAATTCAAATTAAATCGATCTTCTTCGTTAGATTCTAATCAAGCCATGAAATTCACGTATTCCTCTTTTTTTCAGTGGGAGTACCTTGCCCACGCTGAACGCAGCGCCCGCCTCAGCGACCCCACCCAGGTCATCAGGACCCCCATGATAGCTGGTGGACTGTTCAGCATGGACCGCAAGTACTTCACCAAGCTGGGCAAGTACGACATGAAGATGGACGTCTGGGGAGGAGAGAATCTGGAGATCTCGTTTAGGTAAGGAGTATTCATATTAACTTGCCATGTTCGGACTAAATTGAAGCAAGAATAGGAAAATAAACTGCGGGAATAAATGTTCTTAAAAATCAAGTGATAAATAATGCTGGGTGAGACACAGATAATACTTCCTTAGAATTTGTGATTACTCATCACTGCAGTGGCTAGAACGAAACAGTCAATGATGATATAGACGATTATGTTTTTAAAACACCTCACCTTACGCAACCTCAAAACTATTTTTTTTGTAGCTGCCCATTTAATAAAATTTATAAGGGTAATTTAAAGGGCTATGAATCATTAAGATTGCTCATGAAGAATCCTACTGTTGTAAGAAATGATTTTTGGAGATAAAACTAGTAATCACCAGCAGACGAATAAATAGGAAGCAAGTGCAAGCGAAGCGAGCTTGGGACTTTTGGCACCCCTATCTGCTGGTTAGGTTCGATCTTAGGGGATGGCGGGGTCTAGAGGACAAGAATAGGGTTGATGACCAAATCGAATTAGTCCGTCAGATTTCCAAAAACTATTGAACACATATTTTTTTCTTTTTTCAAGTAAACCAAAAAGTAAGACTATAGAGTGCGTTGAAAACTCTCGTGACGTCACATTTGAGTATATTTTTACTAGAAATTGACGTCACAAGCCACTTATGATCTTTGATACGTTTTATCTTCGTCAATTTTTATTCATTTGATAGAACAAAAAACACGGATCTAATATTTTTCGATTTTCTAACTGACGGACTAAACAGAATCACATTTTTTTTTGTCTGTTATCAACTCTATTGTATTATTAGCTAACTCTTATATTTTATCATTCCAGGGTTTGGCAATGCGGTGGTTCCTTAGAAATAGTCCCTTGCTCCCGCGTGGGTCATGTCTTCAGGAAGCGTCACCCCTACACCTTCCCTGGAGGATCAGGAGCCGTGTTCGCGAGGAACACCAGAAGAGCTGCCGAGGTGTGGATGGATGACTACAAGGAGCTGTACTATCGGTCCCAGCCGTTGGCTAAGCAAGTTGATTTTGGAGAGTAAGTTTTGTTTCATCTTCTTTTTAATTATTCATTGTACATAATGTTCACAAGTACATGTTTCTTACCTAAATACCCATTCATGAACTCAGTAGGCTTTATTTAGCTGTCTACAGAAATAATTGAACAAAAAACCTGTTGTTTAATGTCATGACCATGTCTTTTTAATGTTGATAAAAGTATGGAGTAGCATTTTTTTTTGTAGTTCATCTAACACCACAGGGTGTTTGCAACCTATTCATGATATTTGAAGCTTTAATACCCTTATCAAAATAAAAGCACCATTACAGTTACAACAGCTAAATTAAACACCACTTTTTCTCCATTCTTCCCCAGCATATCAGAACGCGTGAATCTCCGTCAGAAGCTGCACTGCAAGCCGTTCCGTTGGTACCTGGAACATGTGTACCCTGAACTGCAGGTGCCAGCGATGACTGATGTGTCGCACGTCATCAAACAAGGAGTTAGGTGTCTCGATACCATGGGGCACCTTGTTGATGGTACTTTAGGTAAGAAGTCTTAATCGTATCAGCCTAAGAAAAAATCGAAAGACAAAAAGTCAAGTGCGAGTATCGACAACCTTGCGTATTTAGGTAGAGACCGCACTATCAACGCGGGACACCTTTGTTTTCGTCACAACTGGGAATGGCGTGAAATCGCTTTTATTGCATCGACATAAAGCACTTTCTGAACGCTTCAGCCCAATCTGCGTCGATAAACGCGACCACTCTATTTATCTGAGTAGTTTGGTACTTGTGAGCTAGGTCTTGAAAAAATGATTGCTTTCACCATGAGTTATATCAATTCTACTATCTTCTAGGTATGTACCCCTGCCACTACACTGGCGGCAACCAAGAGTGGCGCTACGACAACGGTCTCATCCGCCACCACCGCCTCTGCCTCTCCCTCTCATCCGAAGACCGTGTGACGGCAGTCCTGGCTGCCTGCGACCCTGCCGCACGAGACGAGTCCCAACTGTGGCGACGCCAGGGACTCTTGATCAGGCATCTCAAGTACGGCACATGCCTCGATACAGAACGACCAGCACTCTACGCAGAACAGTGCGATGAAGAAAAACCTAGCCAACAGTTCACTGTCTAAAGTGCAAGAACAAATATTTGAGAAATATAATACAGCATATGAACTCCTCCGTCAGGAAGAGTGATGCTTTCATACAAGTAAATGCGATCGAAGAAATTGTATGTTTCTTCTGCATTTGAAACGTCCTGTTATACTTGATGTTTAAAAGAACAATAATTTGTTCCCGGTTTCAAATATTCAACATTCCGATATTATAAAATTGTTTATTAAAGAGATTTAGTTTCAAATTATACATACATTAATAAAAAATACAGAAAAAACTTGAAACCGAGAATAAATTAGAAAAAGAAGAACAAACATGAATGACATCTGAAGAAATGTGATCAGAAGGAGTAGAAGAAAATGTCCTTTTTAGGGAATTAAGTACGATAGTGATCTAAACATTATCAGGGATATAGTCACAAATAAGACTTATAACACTTCGCTTTACATCACGTATTTGCTTCGGTACTTATATTGTCAGTACCTTTAGTATTAAGGCACCGTAATCTTCCTCTCACATGTAGAAGGTGCCAAATTAATTTACCATTAACTGTAAATATTATTTTAAGGCTCACAATTTTAACATTCCAATTTGTTGTATCTTTTAAAGACACTTTATCTTTTACTTTACGTAACGTTATGTTAATTTTATTTTTAACTGTTTTGATAACTTCGCAATTTAAAACGTTAGAATCTGTAAATTATGTATTTATTTAAGTTTGTTGGTGTACCTATATTCATTAATATTACATCCAGTAACTAAAATCTTAGTATAAAGTAGTTACCATTACTATAGTTAATTCACTATAAGTGCCGGGAATGTGGAATGTGGATAATTTGTAAAAAATAATATTTAGGAATTACAGAACGAAATTGATAGGTGTTGGAACTTGCACCGTTTTGTTATAAGTAAATGATTCTTAGTTAATTTTATAATTTCTTGATTAAGGAAAAACCAACCCGTTCAATGAAATTGGTGTTTATTATTTAATTAGTTCATTTACCAATTTGACGTCGACTCGATATATGATTAAAATTTTTCATTATTTTTATGTTTTTAGCAATCTCAAATATTCGGGTGTATCATTTTATAAATCATTTTATAACCTATTATTTCATTTAAAACATCACAATTATTAATATAATAATAAGAACATACAGTTCTCGCCTTACAGTACAAGCTATGATCAGATTTGTTAAATATAAGTTTTATTGTAGGTTTGATATAATATTTTAATAATATCATTTAAGATGCTCAAAATTCTGTGTAAGTATAGACAATCAGAAAACACGTCTTTTGAAAGAATTATTTCGAAATTTCCTTTAAATCATATTTTTATGACATGTCAAGGCCTAAAAATTCGTTCAATCTCGTATCTGTAAAGTAAAATAATTGTTTAATACTCGTTATGTTAAGTTAGATATTTTTATTTACAATTGTTACTTTAATTTCTCAAAGAAGTATTAATTTATTGTAAATACTTGTGTGCTTTTTGTATTTTTCTATCTGTTCTTTTATAATTATTGTAAAACGATATCGGTGAATGACTAACCAAAGTGGGGTGGGTGACACAGGGATGAGTGAATATTTTGTCGAATGGCTACCAACTGTACATAACAACTCATCATAAATAGAAACTGCCATGATTTACTATGTACTGGATAAGTTTACGAAAAAATTCTAATTACCTACAATAATGTTATACTATATGTAATGTGTGCTCAATATGAATCTGAAACTGAAAACATAAACGAATTTTGTAGAAAAAAGACAATATCATAGTTACTATAATTAAATGACCTATTATTACGAATGAATTATAACGTCATCTACATAATAAACATGAAAACAATATAAGGGGATAAAGTATTTTAATGGACAATGGTTACAAACGTAGTTGATTTAATTGGCTTTTACAGATCAAATCATTCATTTTTGATCAAAAACTGGAATCTCTAATAGTTAGAATAAGTTTTCTCCTAAATATTTTTGTTATTCCTTCTTAACGATAGATAACCTTTGCCTGCATCTATGACCGGTGTGTAGATTTTTTTTTTACTTTTTATGTTTAAAAGAATTTCTTGCTAAAGAATAAATTTTTCATGGCAATATTATAGAAGTATTGTTTAGAAATATGGGCAGCTTTTCCTAGCTATATTCAATGTAGACAAATAATAAATAATTGCACGTTAACAAGAAATCGCATCTATTACAACTACGAACATTCCTATGTAATAATACTAGTATACCTAGTTCAAACACGATTTATGTAAATAAGTAAATATTGATATAGCATACTTTGTACTTATGACAAAAATATGTCTTATAAACTAGAGAATCAAAAATATTCGATTTATATTACTACATCAAGTGCACGATAGCACCTAGAGCACAATAAGTAGGAAGTAACAAAAGTTCTAAACTTTACGGAAATGCTTATTTTTGTTAAGTGGCAAATTGACTGCCCTAGTCAGATTTTGTTGAGACGATTTTTTGTTTACTTACTAACAAACAAAAGCGTGATTTTATTTTAGTGAGAAATCCATTTGGTAAATAAAAATACGTTTGATGAATTAAAATGGTTTTATTTTTACATTTTGATGGCTGAAACCGAACCCATACTTAAGTATAAGATAATAATTTACACCAGAGTATTTGTATACGTCATTAAAATACAGACACTTTGAATATTTGAAGTAATTAATATTTTTTTAGTATATAAATTAGTTACACCTACTTATTAGTAAGTATTAGGCAATACAGTGTCAGAATTTGTAACATGTTCAACAGCAAAAACGTCAGGTTACGATTAGCAAAATGTAACATCACATAGAGCAACCATTTTGGTCATAAGACACAGTCAAGGTCTATTAGAAGATATACTTAAAACGAAATACCGCGAAGTAAACAAACATCCTTTAGATCGTGATACACAAAGGATACGTATTTCATTATTTTTGCCCTTGGACGTCTAGTTTTTGAGACACCTGAGAAAACTCAAAAAGTTGACAACGAGTTGGAAACCGTAAATATTTTTTTAAATGTTTGTGACTTTTGGAACAGTTGTTGGTGAATTTGTTACAAATGGGAACACAGCTTTAGAAATCATAATATGACACCAGGTTCAGACGACAAACGACATTTTGCGGACATTGAAACAGTTGTTACAAAGTAGTGACCAACTTGGATCGTTCCATATAAGGAACTCCACATAAGGAGTTTTCTAAATCAACAATAAGGTCACTGGTATTTGGGTCTTTCTCAATAAAAATCCTTGTGTTTATTAACTTCTGAGAATTTTGTTCCTGTTTCAAGGTTGTCCATGACAGTTCATTGGTAAATATTATTAAATGTGATGTTTCTAATGTTAGTGAAATAACTTAAGTAAATATTATAAAATTAGAAGTACATGCATATGCGTTATTTTCTAATTATTTCAAGTAAAGAAGACGATGTACAATCAGTCTTAAAAAATATCCTCATCCTTGAAACTAAAACCTTAAAAAACACTCCAATATCGTTCGTTCATTATTGTACTCCTTAAAACTATGAATATAACACTAAAATAGAGTAAAAAAACTACAAAAGATCTATCACACTGGAAATTCCTTTACTTCCTTTGGTTCAAATTACACACTTTAATGTTACCTAGTAACTGATTTTAAGTTTTTCATATCCATTGATATTTATTTTCTAAAACATTAATATTTTTTTCCACCTAAACCAATATATTTTTAGAAATGCACGAGAAGAATTTCCCTCCTTTTGGCTTCGCCATAGTTGGGTTAATAGGAACCACTACAAACCTATTGCATGCTATCACAGTGGTTTAATCCACACATTCTTTGAATGTAACGAGTATCAAACTCTTAAAAACGAAAGCAACACATTCACTTGGCAAAAATGATTGCTATGATATAAAAATGTTCATACTTAAAACATGACGTAAAAAATCGCAAAAAAAAATAAAGTAATTTCTATTCCTACTGGGTATTGTATTTACAAAATAGTTTTTGGAATAGGGCCAAAATTGCAAGATGGAACAGCTAACACTTGTGAAGTGCCAGTACTACGAGTAAGAGCTCATCTTGGTCTTAATGAAGTTGCCGATAACCTTGATAGCTCTGAAGGCGTAGTTGGGAGAGAGCCGTTGTCGCAGCAGATAGTACCCGGTGAGGTTCATAGCGAGCAGGATGAAGACCAACGCGCCAAAGTCCACCCAGAAGGAGACACCAGACATGCCCATCAGTTTCACGAAGTAGCTGGAAATGAAAATCGAAATACAATAAACGTAAGAAGATTTGCATGTAGTTGGTTAGCCTTGCCTATACATTTTCCAAAGAACAGGTTCATGAAAGATTTAAGAGATACTCGTCTTTATAAACAAATAAATGTAAACACGGAAATTCAAAACGTGTTCGTTCTTACTTAAAAAATAGTCTTAAAATACATGAGTATTTTAATCGTTTTTAATTGACAGCAATTCCAATAATCGATTTAATTAGACACTTACGCAACGTTCTTATATTCACAGTAGTCTACATGGTCAGGACAAATGAGATCATTTCTGGGAGGGCCGTATATCGCGGCCACCAGACCCTCGATTCCATAGCGAAGGAAAGAGCAAGCTCGCGCCAGCCTCCACACTATAGGAAGAGGGTCATCTCCACTGCCGATACCGTAGACTGCAAGTAGCATAAGTGGGACACTCATTGCAGGACCCATGAAGACTGAATTCTGAAAACAAAGAGGACTTGAATAGGGTTATGGAAATAATCCAGTTCAATAAAAAGGCAAAGTAGAAATTCAAAGACGTTTTTTAGTCAGATGATATATGATAGTATCATTAATATGTTAACGGAGTTGAAATTCACAAAATGTTTGTAACAAGACATTTTTAGTATGTAAAACCGCAAAATTTATGATTAAAGAATAGCATTCCAAATAAACATAGATTTCATTCATTAATTTAAAAGTAACTCACCACAACACTCAACATAGAAGAAATGACTGTTCCCATAGATTCCGAAATAAGAGCAATCAGAATGCACGTAGAACTGAACATAAATATCCTGTCGATCTCCATGGGCTGCGAGGTGATGGGGTAGGTGATGACCAAGTATATGAGGCTGAAGAATATAGTGGCGGGAGTCCGTGAGATGACCAGCGCTGCGTAGTAGGGTTTGAGCCCATACCAACGGTTGAAGTACTCTCGTTTCACGAGTTGAACTTCAGTTGGAACTGAAATTAAAACAAGAAAATAGAGTTTCAATAAGGCCAATACGAAATTAAAAGTACCAAATGGATAGAAGTCAAACCAGTCGCGATTCTTTCTTTGAAAACTATAAAATTACGACGCACACTTTTATGCAACGGAACGACATTGCCTCGAATTGGGATCTACAGCTATTAAAATGAGGTGAGGGATAAGTGTATATTTGCTTCATTCGTCTTATATTTATTGTCGATGATTCATCTTCCTAAAACATGAGTTGACCTCAGTAACAGACTAATCCTTATCTTATGCAAACATAATGTATAAGTCGACATTTACGACATTTATGTATATCATTTAATTCTTCCGTTCTGTTTTGGTTAGCAGATTGATAAAAAATATGCTAAAACTAGCTGTTGCCCGCCACTTCGTTTGGGTGGCAATTTTGATGTGTATGATGGCGCATCCACACATGGCGAGCGGCACGGCCGGCGGCACGTGCATCTTTTACCTGCAGCAGGCAAGGCAGCCTGGAAGCCGACGGCAAACCCGGCGGCAGGTGTGGATACGCCATGAGTGAGACTTAACTAATAGCAAGCGACCTAATCTCAGATTTACACAAAAACCTCTTAAAAAAAGGTCAAGAAGTTTTTTCGGAGGAATTCGATAACAAACACGAAATTTTAACATACACTCATACAGACATTTACAATGTTTATTTACTATTTGTATCACGAACTTAGTAGTTGGTGAGTTTGCACCAGTGCAAGTGCCATGATCACGGATAGTTTTAATGATAGTCTTGGTGACTAATCAGTTTAAAACTTTGAAAATATACTTACAGGCAAGTAACACAGGCATCATGGGAATGTAAAGCATGGCAATGGTACAGGCGTAGCAGAAACCGAAGTTGAATATAGTCTTGGAGGCATCGTAGCCCATCCTGCTGAACAAACTGCCCACGATGAACCCAATGAACAAGTGCAGGCCGACTCGTAGCCAGAGGTAACTCTGGAAAAACAAAAAAAATATTTCTTAGTTTCAGGTCGTAGAAGACATGGTGCGTTGGCCTCAAATATATTAGGATAAGTACTGAAGGATGGTGGAGACTTAAATTTCTTAGTTGTCAAAATTGGCAAAACCGCATGACTTAGAAATCGGTAACAAGCGGAATACTGACTTCTTCGAGAGCGTCTTCATAAAGTACCTCATAATCGTCATCATAAAGTAGCTTATTAATGTTCCCACTGTTGGGACACAGTCCTCTCAATGAGAGGGAATGTGCTATAATCCATCTCGCGGGCCCAGTGCGGATTGGTACCTAGATGTCACATGTCTTCGAATTTTTAGATTCTAGCACATGCCGGTTTCCACACGATGTTTTCCTTCACCATTTTGAGAGCAGTGGTGATGAAGTAAAGTACATAGATACATAGAAAGCATGCTGCGTAGTTGCACTCAGAATCGTACCTTTAACTGGCATAAACCAGAATTAAGGGAATGTTTTTTCTGTTGAAAAAATATCGTTTTAAATAAAACGGAATGTGATTATATGATCCTTGGTCTATTAACATCTTAATAAGCTAATTTCAATTCTCCGTCAATAAAATATTTATGAGAATCAGGAAATTAACTAAATGAGCTCAAAGTTCAGTTGTTACCATTTGCAATCAGGTTGTGTTTGATTTTCCAATCATTATCATATTTTTAAAACAATGCTAATTTATTGTCTAGAGTTCTAGTTCACAGATACTTTTGGCTCCTTCATAATTATTCAGAATATATCAACACCCTGAACTTGAAAGTCTAGTCTAACATAATATAAGTTAATTTGTTGCCAAGGATTGTTCCGCCAGTTCATCATCCTGGCTAAAACAATTGGAAATGGTGAATGGCCAGAGCGTACCACAGCAAACTTTTAAACCTAAAATGTAAATGTTTTAAGGTAAAACCTACCTTATTTCTATAAGTTTGCAACAGCATTCTCTTAAGCAGCACGGTAAACTGTTGGCAGGCAGAACATCCATGTTTATAGTTATGTTTCTCTATTCCCCCAGTATTTAGTTGTTCTATCTCCATCTCTTCAAACTGCTCTCCCGCCTGGACATCTTCGATAGCATAGGTCCTCCACCTGTGGTTCTTGCCATTTTCTACTGCTGATACCATTCTGTCCACATGAGATCCGTATTCACCACTTGAGACTTCGATTACTGAAAACAAATGAGACTCTTATTTATCATTGTTTTTTATGTTAGTGTTCTCTAATCGTGTCAGATTTCAGAGTGGACTATGAGAGTGACGGAAAAGAGAGTTTTTTTTTGTTTTGTTTTTTTCATCTTGCAATTCAACCTTGAGATGGGACGAGTTGCTGAATTAGTCGCATATACGGACTATGCGGAAGCAAGAATCGGCACATTTGTGTTTTAGCACAAAAATGCACATTATTTGAAAAGTGTCCACTGATATTGGAGACGATGGCTACATTTGGGTTAAAAAAACTATGCTTGTAAACCGATTTTACTTCTAATCCGAGATATTCATGTTCACCTTCTGATCTTACATGTGCAATATTAGTCGTGTTCCATTTATCTAAGCTACTTGAGTAATTTCGATGCGCTAGACAGTGCCTACTTGTATGGAAATCAAAACTGGTTTTTAAAAGTGAAAGTAAAGTAGAAATGTTTAATTTTGATCTTCTTTGTTGCGAACATGCTTACAACAATTTTAATTTTGCAAGTAGATTTGCATATACAATTTATTGTGTAGTGGAAAAGACGATTAAAATTTTATAAATGTACTAGCTGTAAAAAATGCATATCTACTACCTACCTACTACTACCTACTTACTACTACGTTGCTACTACTACCTACTTACTACTACGTAGCTACTACTACCTACCTACTACTACTACCTACCTACTACTACGTAGCTACTACTACCTACCTACTACTACGTAGCTACTACTACCTACCTACCTACTACTATCTACCTACCTATTTCTCACCTTTTAAACCTTCCCTGGGCTTCCATAAATAATTCAAAACCAAACTGAGTCAAATCGGTCCAGCCGTTCTCGAGTTCTAGCGAGACTAACGAACAGCAATTGATTTTTATATAGATATATAGATGTGTTACATCGGACCTACTAGAACATTCGAGAAAGCACGTGATTACAGTATGTGTACGTTGGAATTTCGAGAGATTTCTATTATTATTACTTTCGAAGTGAAGTAGGTACAAACTCGCGACCTCTTTATAAAAAGACATTAGAATTTCGACCGTACGCCTAGGGCATACGGTTCATATTTGTTTGTGTTGTACAAGTAGCTAGTAATAATAATTACCTACCTACCTACCTACTCTTTTGTTAGTGTTTTCTATGACCCTCTAGAATATTCGAGGTTATTCTGGTGTGTCTGTTGGCGAGTATAAATAGACCGCTCAGGGCCTCGACAGTCAGTCTTGTTTTGGCTACCATCGAAGCGAATCGAAGTGAACTTGAAGTGCGATATCTAAGTGAATAGTGAATAGTAGTGTACTGTAGTGTACTTGTGATTAAGTTTAAATTGTTTTGTGATTAATAAAGTGATTGTGTTGTTTAATCGGTAGTAATTAATTTATCTCATACCCAGCTCGTAACAGATGTAACTGCAGTATGATTATGACCTCAATCAACGTGACATGTGTTATGCAGTACAGTAATAATATGCGTCTAATTAACCAATTCTTTTCTATTCTGAGATTTATAACAGTAACACACGTATTATAGTGTAATTAAACTTTAACAATTGTTCCTGTTTGTTATTTCTGTCATCATCTTCGGTAATACTAGCTTCATAGTTTTAATATTTGATTGCAATGTCGTCATTTTTATATTTCGTGTCATTGAATGCACGTTGGTAAAGATTTAGTTCCTGAATTTAGATTTGATATTTGATACTTCCTCCTCCTTGAACATTTATTTTATTTCTGAACTAGCGGACGTCCCGCGGTTTCACCCGCATAGTTCCCGTTCCCGTGGGAGTACGGGGATAAAATATATCCTATGTTACTCGTGGATAATGTAGCTTTCGAATGGTGAAAGAATTTTTAAAAACGGTCCAGTCGTTTTTAAGCCTATTCATTACAACCAAACAAACAAAGTTTTCCTCTTTATAATATTAGTGTAGATTAGAACGAGGTATTTTAGTCTTGCAGGACATCCTTTTAAAACGTTATCCGCAATAAAATTAAATACAATTTAACTAACCAACCACGGCTATCTCTAAAATCTGTCAAGTTCCAAGGTTCTCATAAGAGGGAATGAAACGGCTAAAATTAAACTAAACATGTATAATTACGGTGGTACTATCGGTACAGTAAAATTAAAAAAATAACACTACGATTCTTTTTCTTTGTAACCCCAGAGAATTATCGACTAGGAAAATTTTGATGTTGTAAATTAGACCTTGCTCTTTCATACACTTTTCATCAACCTACCCTTCACACTTCCTCAATCATACCAGCATATTTAGGGGATATGGTTCACATTCAATGACCCATACTCCACAAGGTATTATTACAACAAGACCCTATGACCACTACATTCATGAGAATTTATCAATTTTATTACACCGAATACAATTTTACAAAATAAGTACAATATCTACAAATGTTAAATTTGGGAGTATTTAATGGGCAATTTTTGGTCCAACTCTTCAAATGAATATTTACAGGTATACTCACTAAAATCAGCAGGATTGTACGTCTTAGGACAGGGCAGCTGCAGCTCATTAAGGAAGGGCACAACGCCAGACGATGTCCCCTGGTAGGCGCAGCGACCGCCGGCCACCACATACACATGGTCGAACTCCGCGAACAGACGCGCTGAGGGTGTATGAAGAGAGCAGATGACTGTGCGACCACCACGGGCTACTCGCTTGAGGAGAGAGACGCAGGTTGAGGAAGCTACGTCGTCGAGACCCCTGAAAATGATGGACGTGTTAATACACAAGAAAATAGTACAGAGTGGTTAAAGGGAGCAGAATATGGAGCGACCACCACAAGGCCCAGTCTTGAGAGACATAAGCTTTCTGAAAATGATGATGATGATGATAAACACGCTTAGAAGAAGTGAGAGGGGGATATGGTGCCACTCGCACGAGCCACGTACTTCGGGAGATAACTTGAGGAGACCTTGAAAACCACTGGCAGAATGGTGGTTGTGTTAACATTCAAGGACATTACAAAGTGATTGCTTTGTAGTAGAGTGTGCTTTGAGAAGCTTTCGGTCGAATTAGTGCGGATGATAAGAAGTTTTAAAATATTTTTATAGGATTTTACCTACCTATTATAATTTTGGTTCTTATGTATTTTTTATGTAAAATAAAAGTTATTTACAATTTTTAACAAGCACGTTAACCTCTCATTAATCGTAATCATCCGGAAACCTTGAATTTAATTACGTCTAACAGCTCAACTAAATAAACTTGACATTACAAGTCCGTTTGACAACTATTCTTGGCTTTGTAAAACCTCGTGAGGAAACCAGCATGCCTGAGAGATATTTCTCGACGGCATGTGAAGCCAAGTCAGAGGCATGAAAACTCTGACACCAGGTTAGGTACTACCACTAACCACACAATAAAGAAATACAGACTAACAAAGCGAGTAAATAAAAGCTTTTAATTAATAATAAGCACAATCAACCACTAAAATTCCCACTACTAGTACACAACAGGGAGTTGGCCATCCTAATATACCACGTGAGCATTCCAATGTCTTTGGGCTGACGGAAACGGCTTTCTAAAAAAAAAACGATCTTATCGCACTACTATTATAAATGCGAAAGTTTATGTTGATAGATGGTATCTTTGTTACTTTTTCACGCCAAAAAAACACGGTTTTAAAACCTGGATCCCGCGGGACAGTTCCGGAATTCCTGGCGGGTGAAGCCGCGGGCATAACCTAGTTTCAAACTTATCTTTCACCAATAGAGGCGAGATTTTAAGAATTACTTACGTGGTAGGTTCATCTAAGAATATTACTGGTGGATTGTTGAGAAGCTCCAGAGCGATTGATATTCGTTTCCTTTCACCGCCCGACAATCGTTCTGTTGCTGTGTTCCTAGCTTTCTGTAGCCTTAGTAGTTGAATAATTTCTTCTACCTGTCAAAACAACAAAATTTAACTTAAAATAATTTGAAGGAAGTCCAAAAGCTCTGTCTAATAGACTGCCACAACCCAGTTACTCCTTGGTAATACTGGTTATCAGACTTTCGGGCACCGACGGTTAAAGATCTACAAGTGACACGCGGTATAGTTCAGTTCAAACTTTATGGCGGGTCGGAAATTAGCTGCAAGTGACGGTCTGCGCAGGTATAAAGCTTAAAGCCCATATAAACGACTCGGCTCCCACCCAACAAAAAGAATACAATTCAAATAATTATGGGCTTTATGTATTCCTCTTAAAATATACTTTACATTGGTATTAACGGCGGTAAGCCCGCTGACAGCGAGCTGTCTGCTAATTTATGTTCCCAATGTAAATTATAACTTAAAGATGAATACTTAAAGCCCATTTTTGAATTATATTCTTTTTGCAGGGTGGGAGCGGAGTCGTTTAACTGGGTTCAAACTTTATAACGGCTCGGAAAATCTAACGTAAAGCTGCACAGAATACAATTTTACTGTATAATGAGCGTCGTCTTGACTGTATAATGCGCAGACGGCCACTCGCAGCTAACTTCCGAGCCGCCATAAGGTTTGGACTGAACTATACCAACGGCTTAACATGTTTTCTGAGGCACGGACGAAACTTGGTATGTACTGGCTGATCACCCATCCACGGACCAATCTACGCAAACGTGGCTTAAACTGAAGATTGACCCCAGCGGATGTCACGAGAGGTAAAAGGTGGTGAGTAACAAGAAATCTTTTAAATAGTTTGGATTTTCAACAAATACTGATTATACAAGACGCTCGAGTATGATCTTCGATCTTTGTACTCACTAAGCGTGTAGTTCATGTTCTTATGCTAGCCCACTGCTGGACAAAGGGGGTTTATAATTATATTAGCCCGTGATGTCCCACTGTCATCGCAAAGAAGATTTGTTGCCTCTAAAATCCTGAATTTCATACATACGCCACTTTTCCTACAAAGAAAGATCATGTTCTTATATCGATCTGATAATACCGTAATAGAAACTTAACCCATTTATTTTTACGATATCTGGGGGCACACTGCCGTACCATCCTTTACTGGAACCATTTCGCCGCATTTTCAGGCCCCTATTTGAGAACCTCTGGATAAGACCAGAACGCAGAAATTTTCGTCATCCAGTAAGCTATAATCACATACTTGAAATCCAAAATTTCAAGTCTGTAGGTCATTTAGTTCCGAAGTTAAGCGAAAGCAAAGTTTCGCATTTATGACACTCACTCACTCACTCACTCATGATCATCAAAATAGAACTAGTACTTCCCATAAACTCAGAGAGCTGAAATTTGGCACAGAGTTAGGGTTTAATGGCCACATAAAGGGAAAACTATAAAAACTAGGATAATCGAAGATCTGGAGTACCTGGTGACCCTGATTAGAAAACACAAGAGCCAACCAAACTATTAGAGAGATCGACATACCGCCTTTACAAAAAATATTCAACTTGGTTGGCCGCTTCATTTGATGTCAAAAATCGAAGGTCTGAAGTATCTGATGAAGAACCCTCAGCTGGTCTCAGCTGTATTAGAGACTAGCTTCTGCCCGCGACTTCGTTCGCGTGAATTTCCCGCTTGCAACATTTCTTATTGTTGCGCTCCTATTGGTCACAGCGTGATGTTATATAACCTATATAGCCTTTCTCGATAAATGGACTATCCAACGCAAAAATGTTTTTTCAATTCGAGCTGGTAGTTCCTGAGATTAGCGCGTTCAATCAAACAAACAAACAAACTCTTCTGCTTTATAATATTAAAGTACAGATATGGTAATGCCCCCTTCTACTATTGGTACATAAAAAAAATCGACAGTCATTGCAAAAATCCAGCGTAGTGGGACACATCTTCTAATTTAATCTAGCCTATAGCGTCCCACTGCTGGGCGAATGCCTCCCCTTCTGCTTTTAATACCCATATAAATAAAATTGAAGGAAAGCTCTGGATAAGACTAGACTGGCTTTTATACTTATACTTACAAGTTTACAAGAAGAAATAGACGAACGATTAACTTTATTCTACTCGAACATTACACAAATTAAATAAACAAATTACACTAAAATATTAATTTCGCATAGAGAGGAGGCCTGTGTCCCAGCAGTGGGAATATTAATAGGCTGATGATGATGATGATGATTAAATTCGCTCAAAATTTTGTCAAAATATAATGCATTGGACTAAGAGTGGCGGTGATACCCGCAAACGTCGCTAGATGGCGCTGACTGTATTTTAAAACGCGCTTACGTTTGTTTTTCCGATAACCTGCAACCGGCCGCATTACAGTCGTTTACGACATTCTCCTACTGCGCTTGAAAACGTTTACTAGGGATTACGAGGGATTATTTTGCATTTCGTTGATTTCGCTTATTATTTCGTGAGGTTTGCTAAGGTTAGCAGGTTGTTATTATAACAATTCGAAGATTTGAATAGGTTAGGAATTTTATGAAGAAACAGTACTTCGAAAATTCGCTAATAATTTGATTCACGAATTATTGCCTATTAAGTCAAAATTTGAGATCATACCCCGGGCATACGTGTACAGAGAACAATTCCCAATCTGTGTGGCGTATGCCCTAACAATTCACAAGAGCCAAGGTCTAAGTCTAAAAAATGCCCTCATGGACATTGGCACCTCCATATTCTCTTGTGGCTAAGCCTACGTGGTGCTTTCACGAGTAACCAATATCTTCATGTGGTGCACCTCATAAATGTTGACTTCAAGAGCATAAAAGCTCAAGCTTCAGCGATCACCGAATACAACCGGCTAAGGCGTAAATACCGCGCCGATCTTTCAGAAATTAAACCGTATAAAAACTTTTTTGCAAAAAGTAAAACCGACTTCAAAAAGAAAAAGTGAAAAATAACTTTAGCTTCTGAAGTCGGTGACGTTTGTATGATTGATTTAATTTTTTTGTCACCGACTTCAGAAGCTAAAGTTATTTTTCACTTTTTCTTTTTGAAGTCGGTTTTACTTTTTGCAAAAAAGTTTTTATTTTTCACTTTTTAGTAGTTCACATGGAAAGTGCATACCGTTACAATTACAACAAGCCCAAACACGACTAGGATACATTGTCTCATTATGGAGTTCCGTGACTCTTGGCTTCATCATCAGATCTGATGGTAGAATGGTTCTTATCAAACGCAAATGCTTCACTTGTTGTAGAAAATATAAAAATTGCTGTACGTTATCCTATAAAATTTGAAGAGTTCCCTCGATTTCGCCAAGATTCCATCATCAGATCCCGACTTGGCGACTATGGGACCAACTTGGAAGTATACCCTTTCAAACAAAAAAAGAATTTTTCAAATCGGTTTAGGCGTCTTCGAGTAATCGGGTAACATACATAAAAAAAAAAAAAAAAAAAAAAAAAAAAAAAATACATACAGTCGAATAGAGAACCTCCTCCTTTTTGGAAGTCGGTTAAAAAGAATAAAATTAATGAACGCGAATGGGCCATACGAAAAACTGTTTACTGTATACAATAATCTGAACCGGAAAAAAAGAAAAGAAAGATTTGTAATAATAAAAAAACTACTCCTAAAAAGAAAAAAAAACTGTGTCAAATAAGAAAATCTAATAAAATAAATCAATATGCCCCACGTTTCTACAAAAAGAAGTGAAATCCCACCAAAAACATTCTGTAAAAAACTAGCCAAGTCTCGATGGAGCTGCTTGTTTATCGTGCAACAAATTCTTTATACGTTAGTGGGTACCTACAAGTCAATTTTGTAGTTACAATAGATATAACATTACGCGAAAACTAAATTAATGTTCAACGGCCAAGTCACACAACATTAACTATAAATAATAAAGAAATTACAGTAAGGAACCTTAGCCTTGGCACGACTTTGTCTAGATTTCATTACTTTTTAGAGATAAACAAGCAGCTCCATCGAGACTTGGCTAGTTTTTTACAGAATGTTTTTGGTGGGATTTTAAATTTACTTGGTTCAATAGCGAGTTCTGGTCCGGGCAGATTTAGGCAACCATTTACACAAATTATTTGAGAGCCAACATGTATCCGGCACCCAGCACAGAGGCCCATTAAAATATTTTTATAACAAGTTTCGATTTGAGCCAATTTTAACATAATACCACTCGTGCGTGTGTTTAACATATGAGTGTTTAACATACTGATACTGTCACTCGAGCAAGGAGAGTAGTACACCCATATTTCACCAGTTACGTTTACGTAAGTCCCATGTAATAGGGGACGAGCCTATTTCCATCAACCAGGCACATATCCAGACTCCGTGGTTGCCACTGAAAAAATCCCGATGGTAAACACAAAAATCCCGATGGTAAACACAAAAAATCCCGATGGTAAACACAAAAATCCCGATGGTAAACACAAAAAACCCCGATGGTAAACACAAAAAAACCTTTGCCCGATCTGTTATTCAACCCCAGGACTCAGCAGTCGCTCTTGGGTCCACTGGAACAACGAGGCGGATTTCAAAGAACCGCATAATCAGGTTAAATCATCGTTATACGTACAATAACGCCCTTCTTTTCTTTAGACATGTCAGTTCCTAGCTTCAGATCAGCTGCGATTAGCATGGCCTCCTCAACCGTGATGTAGGGCTGCAGTAGATCCTCCTGCATGATGTACCGGGACAGCTTCCGGAACTGGTGGAGGTCACGGGGCTCGCCATTGGTGGAGATAACTCCGGATGCGCCGGTCACCCTGGAAACAATTAAGTTTTATTTATTCTTCGTTTGTGAGAGATTAGCCACGAAGAGATGATTGGTAGGCAATGGGGTAGGCATTTGCCCAGCAGTGGGACAAAAGCTAAATAAAAAACAAACCGGGTTGTGGATATCAGATAGGCAGTCGCGCAAAACTATTTAAAGGGTACTATTTTTTGTGAACGAGCGGTATCACTAATTGAAAATATATTTACGATTATTTATTTATTCAAACCAGTTTTGCCACTTAAGATTAATTTTATATTCATCCGACGGAAAAAAAGGAGGTTCTTAATTCCTCGTTTATTTTTTTATTTTTACGCATAACTTATACAAGAAGTTCGATTTGTTACGATCACAAAACTTAATTTTAGTTATTAATTTCATAAAAAAAAACTAGCCTGTTCAGAAAATTCATCATCATCATCGGCCTATTAATGTTCCCACTGCTGGGACAGGCCTCCTCTCTATGAGAGGGAATGGGCTATATAATCCACCACGCGGGCCCAGTGCGGATTGGTAGATGTCACATGTCTTCGAATGTACGGTTCTAGGACTTGCCGGTTTCCTCACGATGTTTTCCTTCACCGTTTTGAGAGCAGCGGTGATGTAATAAATTAAACAAAGTTATGCGCCTGCGTTCAGCAAGTCGTGGGTTCGAACCCACGACTTACTGAACGTAAATCGGGGCCGCCAACACTGGGCCACCGCTGCTCTCCTTGATTGGAAATTGTATTTTAGGTAGAACAGGTTTTAATTTGTAACATTGGTAGTTATTGTTTTTGCATATCATACTAGCTAAAGCAGCTTTAAGTTTTGCATAGAAAACTGGTCAAAAATGTGAGGAAATTAAACAAAGTTTAATAATTGCATTAACGACTATACATGTTGAAACACGTCTTGTAATTTTTAGTTCTAGAACACTTGATTCTTCACGATATTCTCGGGCACGTATCTACACTGCAAGTGTCAATACAAATTAATATTCAGTCCATACAAGGCCTACTTAGGATACAAAGCAGTAACATGTATCTTCAGTCACGCGACTCAGCTAGGCTATACAAATACACAGACAATTAACCCAGGCCTCGCACATTTATACACTAGAGTTAACATTTAGTCGTTATGTCGATTTTACATAATGCATAACCTGATGACTTGAGGAAAAATGGGGCTGGAAAAACGCATTGAAAATTGCAAATATCGAAACACGGTGTAAAGATTTGATAGCGATGGCGAAGTGTTTTTGAACAATAGTGTTATGTTTTATTTTTATGAAACACAAGCCGAAGGTATGGAGGCAATCTTTGAGGTTTTGTAGATTCCTAGCTAGGTTCGTATAAGTTTGTATGTAGAGGGTAATCTTCGGTAAACTACTGATCCGTTTTCGAAAATTCTTTCACTGACGTGAAGCTTTATACATTATATATTTAAAATGTTCCCGTGGTTTACTTTCCACAATAATCATTCACCCGATGTATGTTTAGGCCAAAACTCATGACTCTGATTTGGAAAGTATTATTAGTAGTATTTTATTTTGAAAGTATAGGATTTTTGTCTCACATTAATGTCATAAACTTTCAAAATATTAGAATACTTTTCGTTATTCGCCTTTTTATGTAAATTGTACAATTAACCAAACCATTGCCATCGATTAAAATCATTAAAAAAAACAGTAAAGTAGGCACGAAGTTAGGTACCTATTTTATTGGCTATTTCTATAAGCAGATATAATTAAGTACTGTTTATCTTTAAGTTAGTAGTAACTTAAGTAATAAAGTCTTTTTTCATATTGTTTACGGAATGTAAAGATATCGATTTTCTTATTAGAGTAGGTAAATTGGTTTTTAATGATAAGCTATTGTTTTTATTATATTGTTATTAAAGAGTTATTACTCCCGATAAGATCGTCTAGTAGCCTGTTGTTTTTATAAGCTATTGGCTCATTTTCCTCTCCATACAATAAAGTTTATTTATAACGCAATTTGTTATTTACAAGACACCTACTAACGCCCGGTGGAATTTTCTATCGGCAATAATAATGAATCTCCATTCACATTTTCATACTTAATTTCTTCTTTTTTTAGAACTTAACAAACATCACTAAAAGTTTTTTTTTAAATAATATTATAGCATCAGTCAGAGACGGCCTTTTTTTGTTGTGGTAATGTTCTAGGGGTGTAATGCACCGGGGCTGCGGGACTGTTCGAAAGAGACACCGCGGCCCCGGAACGTAAAGGGCGAGGAAGGAACATGGATGGGTTTTAGTCAGTAAAAGTCTGACACTCCCTCCCGCTCCGCCCAGAGTGGTAGAAGTCATAGGGGTGTAATGCAGCTGTGCGCGGCATATCGAATCTCAATTGATCGACAACTATAAATCACAACATGACATTGGCTAAATGCACAAACCGTGCGAAGCCAGGAAAAAAAAAACTATAAATCGAACGTCGAATGTTCATAATTTTGAATGGTATATTAATCGAATATATTTTCGTTTTTCTATCAAGAATTTTTCAGTTGCAGCCACGAAGTCTGGATTCGTGCCCGGTTTATGACAATCGCTCTCTGTTACATGGGGTGTACACTATTAGGCATACCTCTGCCTAACACTATGGTGATAACAGGCGTGATATTATGATACGACGTGATATGATCGTAGTCTCTGCTAACCAATCATTATATATTAACTAATTTCATGTAATCACTTCCCCCTTACACACTGTCATACACCCACACACAACACACACACACCCACATATACCACTCACACCCCGCACACCCACACACTTCTACACATACATACATACACATGCATGTCTGCTGTCATTTACACTCCTTGTATAACTTAGGATTAGTTTTTGTCATTATTATGGTTATTTCTGGACAGCTGTTAGTACAAATCATTGACACTGTCTTCACTTGTTCTGGTTGTGAATATTAACAGAATCCATTTGGCTGAACCCTATAAGATACAGGCTAGTCCTAGTTTAAAAGATAGAGTCTACTATATTGTAAATATTATTTTCAAATAATGTTTAAAGTGCAAGTGCTATGTTTTTGTGAAATAAATACTTTTCATTATTATTATTATTATTTATAACTTCTCCAAAGCTGCTGCTATACTCAGCCTCCCATATCCAGACTGACAAGTCACCCTTTTGTTACAGTGTCTGTGGTTGTCATAACTGGGGACGTCCTACGCTTATATCTACGCGGTCTCCTCTCCAGGGCTCGTTTACTCCATCGGCCATTGATCTTTTGGCAAATGCAGCTTACTTACTCTGCATTTACTCTGCGTTAAGCACTCTTTATGGGTACAAAAATCATGGAACTCCCGTGACAGTCACCTAATGCTTCGAAGCACTCGTAGCCGATCCACTACGGCGTAGCACCACTTAGGCGTGCGTGGGGCTCAACCCCTAGCATATACAGGGTGTAAAGAATCTCATCGCTAAGCCGTCAACCAAGCATTCTGTACATCAAGCTAAGTAACTTTACGCAAAAAATATTGCTGGGAAAAGACTTGTTTTTTGGAGTGGTAAATCATGTTTTGTGGTACTATCAATGTAACACACTTAAAATATTGTGCTGATGGATGGATTGAATATTAGAGGTGTTTAAAGCAAAAAATCTTACAATAAAACTTGTATTAAAAAAATTGTTGGAACTTAAACCCCCAATATCTCCGTAACTAAAAGGTCATGGTGCAAAACAAAAAAAATAGTAATGACGAGGAGAACAAAGTGCCTTTCGGCTTCATTAAGAGGTTTTATACACCCTTTAGATTACTCACTTCTCTCGGCAGTCCCCAAAGAGTGTCCTTCATGTTTTTTCTTAAGGCGACTAGATGAGCAAAATTAGCAACTCTATTTGTGGTGGTTCAAACTTCGTTTGAAATGCTGTTAGAATAAAGTTCAAATCAGCTTGCACTACAAAGTGGTTGTTACGTACTGACGTAACAACCACTTTGTTGCCCGCAGTTACTGAACTGCGGGCCAAATAGTGCGAAATGAGTGGTTTCGATCGATTTACAAAAATCTTTTGATTGGAATAAAAAACTAAAACATTATAATGCTAATATATTGCTTTTAGAATTTTTTGCCAAACAATCAGAATGATCGCATGTATTTTAGTATGTTTTTTTTTGGTTGAAAGAAATTTTTAGAGATAAGTTCATAATTTTTTTTATCGAGTTAAATTAATTGTATTATGTTTTCAAAACATTATCTATATATATAAAGGAGAAGTCCACTCACTGACCACTCATCACGAAATCTCGGAAACTACTGGGCCGTAAGGACTAAAATTTGGCACAAGCACTCTCTAGAGGGTGCAGGCGCGTACTAAGAAAGGATTTTTTAAAATTCGCACCCCAAGGGGTTGAAAAGGGGTGTCAAAGTTTGTATGAAAGTTCTATGTTTTTAAAGTTAGAGACATGAATGTGGGCCTGAATGTTCCTTTCGGCTTCTAGGTGCTTATTCAGAAAAGGTTTTACGAAATTCAGCCCTTAAGGGTATAAATAAGGGTGTTTCTATATATATATATAAAGGAGAAGTCCACTCACTGACCACTCATCACGAAATCTCGGAAACTACTGCGCCGTAAGGACTAAAATTTGGCACAAGCACTCTCTAAAGGGTGCAGGCGCGTACTAAGAAAGGATTTTTTAAAATTCGCACCCCAAGGGGTTGAAAAGGGGTGTCAAAGTTTGTATGAAAGTTCTATGTTTTTAAAGTTAGAGACATGAATGTGGGCCTGAATGTTCCTTTCGGCTTCTAGGTGCTCACTAAGAAAAGGTTTTACGAAATTCAGCCCTTAAGGGTATAAATAAGGGTGTTTAATGTTTGTATGGAAAAAGTTAATAATCCAAATTGAATCTTACGGTAACGCGTTATTGCTTACTTTACATTGAAATTAGAATTCGGAAGCCGATAAAGATCCAAATTAAATTTTACGACATCGTGTTAATGCATATTTTACATTGAAATAAGAATTTGGAAGTTCCTTGAGGTTTATCTTCAGTTTTTAAGCGGAATTTCTAGGTGGCCAGTATGTTTCAGTGATATGCAGGCGTCTGCTGAAAGGTATTGAAATGAGGTTCTATAACGTTTTAAAGTTTTTATGCCAATTTCTAGGTGGCCAGTATTTTTCAGTATGCAGGCGTCTGCAGAAAGGTAAGAAAAAACGTTTCAAACACGATCAAGCTCATTTCTGTTCTGCGATATTTTGCTGTTACTACTAATTTGCTTTGAAATATTTGATATCATCGTTGTTTGGTTTGTCTTCGTTTTGGTATGTTTCACTTAGTAATTTTAAATGGGAGGATAATCATTTTACTGTGTTCTTACATATTGCCTGGTCGGAATTTTGTTATGTCTATTTCTTTGCGAATTACCTACATATTGTGTATTGCACACTTTGGTATTACTATAATAGGTTTTTTAGTATTAGTCGTTCTTACTAGAAAAGGTGTCCGTTGGTATTTTAATTTTAGTGTTGTATTTTTGATTTAGGCTGGTGTTGCAAAAGAATAGCTATAAAAAAGTTACGTTCCAAATAGTATTTTTTACACTACTTACTGGTCATGAGCATTGTTTAATTAAAATGGATAATCAAATTATTATCACTTCTAATGGAGTGCAAATTCTTAGCCAAATAGTAAATATTCCTGGCGATGGCGCATGCTTATTTTCATCTCTATCCTATTTGGTGCATCACTCATGGCAGCGGGAGAATTATTGCCATTTGAGTTCCAGGTGTTTCAAGGGACAAACAGGGAGTAAAAATAATCCGATTCTCAGGAAACTTCAATGAAGGTCATTTTGATGTTTTAATTCCGTTGGCCAATTTAAATGTCAAAGCGCGTATTTTGCGTATGGGCAAATCCACCACGTGGGCCCAGTGCGGTTTGGCAGATGTCACATGTCTTCGAATTTTTGGTTGTAGGACATGCCGGTTTCCTCACGATGTTTTACTTCACCGTTTTGAGAGCAGTGGTGATGAAATAAATTACACAAAGTACTGCGCCTGTCTGGACCACGTGTTCGAGCCAGCATTGTGCGCCACGTGTCTAACAACTGGGAAAGGTTTCAACCTTTCACCCAGGAGCGGTCAGTAGCTGTTTATTGTTCGATGCGTAAATACGTTACTGAAATGTCTTGCCATGGCACCTACGGAACCACCTGTGAAGTCATGGCAGCGGGAGAACTATTTGAGTTCGAGGTGTTTCAGGATGGTATTTTTATTGCTGTTTTCTTGGAACATTAACTTTCACACTAAACCTCATTTAATAAACACCAACGTATGAAACACGCGAGTGAAACCGCGCGGGTACAGCTAGTCATCTATATATATAAAGGAGAAGTCCACTCACTGACCACTCATCACGAAATCTCGGAAACTACTGGGCCGTAAGGACTCAAATTTGGCACAAGCACTCTCTAGGGGGTGCAGCCGCGTACTAAGAAAGGATTTTTTAAAATTCGCACCCCAAGGGGTTGAAAAGGGGTGTCAAAGTTTGTATGAAAGTCCTATGTTTTTAAAGTTAGAGATATGAATGTGAAGCCTCAATGTTCCTTTTGGCTTCTAGGTGCTCACTAAGAAAAGGTTTTACGAAATTCGGCCCTTAAGGGTACAAAAAAGGGTTTTTAATGTTTGTATGAAAAAAGTTAAACATCCAAATTGAATCTTACGTCAACGCGTTATTGCATACTTTACATTGAAATTAGAATTCGGAAACCGATATGGATCCAAATTGAATTTTACGACAACGCGTTAATGCATATTTTACATTGAAATAAGAATTTGGAAGTTCCTTGAGGTTTATCTTCAGCTTTTAAGCGGAATTTCTAGGTGGCCAGTATGTTTCAGTGATATGCAGGCGTCTGCTGAAAGGTATTGAAATGAGGTTCTATTACGTTTTAAAGTTTTTATTCCAATTTCTAGGTGGCCAGTATTTTTCAGTATGCAGGCGTCTGCGGAAAGGTAAGAAAAAAACGTTTCAAAAAACGAACTCAAGCGATACACGATCAAGCTCATTTCTGCTCTGCGATATTTTGCTGTTACTATCTAATTTGCTTTGAAATATTTGACATCATCGTTGTTTGGTTTGTCTTCGTTTTGCTATGTTTCACTTAGTAATTTTAAATTGGAGGATAATCATTTTACTGTGTTCTTGCCTATTGCCTGGTTGGAATTTTGTTATGTCTATTGCTTTGCGAATTACATATTGTGTATTTCACACTTTATTATTACTATAATAGGTTTTTTTGTATTAGTCGTTCTTACTAGAAAAGGTGTCCTTGTTCGTATTTTAATTTTAGTGTTGTTGGTTTAGGCTGGTGTTGCAAAAGAATAGCTATAAAACAATTACATTCCAAATAATAATTGTTACTAAGAGGTTTTGAGCATTGTTTAATTAAAATGGATAATCAAATTATTATCACTACTAATGGGAGGCAAATTCTTAGCCAAATGGTAAATATTCCTGGCGATGGCGCATGCTTATTTTCATCTCTATCCTATTTGGTGCATCACTCATGGCAGCGGGAGAATTATTGCCATTTGAGTTCCAGGTGTTTCAAACCTTCAAGGGACAAACAGGGAGTAAAAATAATCCCATTCTCAGGAAACTTCAATGAAGGTCATTTTGATGTTTTAATTCCGTTGGCCAATTTGAATGTGAAAGCGCGTTTTTTGCGTATGGGCAAATCCACCGAGCGGACCCAGTGCGGTTTGGCAGATGTCACATGTCTTCGAATTTTTGGTCCTAATAAAGTTTGGTTTCCTCACGATGTTTTCCTTCACCGTTTAGAGAGCAGTGGTGATGAAATAAATTACACAAAGTAATGCGCCTGTCTGGGCCACGTGTTCGAGCCAGCATTGTGCGCCACGTGTCTAACAACTGGGAAAGGTTTCAACCTTTCACCCAGGAGCGGTCAGGAGCTGTTTATTGTTCGATGCGTAAATACGTTACTGAAATGTCTTGCCATGGCACCTACGGAACCACCTGTGAAGTCATGGCAGCGGGAAAACTATTCCCATATGAGTTCGAGGTGTTTCAGGATGGTATTTTTATTGCTGTTTTCTTGGAACACTTGGAGCATTTTCTTGGAACATTAACTCGCTAAATCTCATTTGATAAACACCAACGTGTGAAACACGCGAGTGAAACCGCGCGGGCACAGCTAGTACTAGCATATATCCTGAAGAATGTCATATATTTTTATGGTTTTGTTTATTGCCGTGAATCATATACTTTTAGGCATTCTAGAACACGTGTTTAGCTTATGTAGTCGCCTTAAATAATTTAATTCCTGATCTTATTCTAATGTAGTTTACCTGTATCCAGCTAGTATGTTGAGAAGCGTACTCTTGCCAGCTCCCGATGGACCCAAGATGGCCGTAAGCTGTCCGGAACGAAAGTCGCCATTGATGCTCCTCAGGATTATCTTCGAACCTGGAAGTAAAATCAAAATTAGTTCTGTCATCACTGCCTAGATTTTCCTCAACTGTTGGGATTGGCTTCGAATTCTTCCAGTATAATTGGATGAAGATGACCAGTATTTGACATGAAGCGACTGCCTATCTGACCACCATATATCCCTTTAACTGGATAACACGATATGCCCTGGGAAGACCAGTTGTGTCAACGATATGTGTGTGGTGGGTCCCAACTGTCACTCTACGAGTGGGCACCCACTGCTTAATGTGCTATCATATAACTGTATGTAAGGATCGGTCACCCATCCACAAACTGTTCAGAGCACCTCAAAACCAAAATTAGTAATAAAATAATGAAATAAAAAAATATATATATTTAGAGACAACTCCACGAAGTTAGCTGTTTTATATTTCAATATCCAGGTAAACATATATTTTTATATTTATATTAAAGTTGCAACTATGGCTCATAGAACTTGACCGCTTCGTCGTTCTAGTGGTCACAATTATTATTGCTACTGCTGAGCCGCTGGGTGGTCCAGGATTTGATACCCGAGTTGGGCAAAGTGTATTAACAATTTTCCAGCAGTATTCTGGATCCTGGATTCATGCCCGGTTGGTGGCAATAGGCTCGCTCCCTTATAAATAGGAATTAAACGGTGTTCTATTAGATACGCCTCTGCCTAACCCATATGGGATTACAGACAAAAAAAAATTTATAATAATAATAATATAATATAATTTGAACTTATTATTCCGCGTTAGAAACTCTATACTTCGCTCCAAAACCCAAATAGCTGATGTTGGCATTACAGCTGCTAGACTGAAGTGGAACTGGGCTGGTCACATCTGCTGCATGTCGGAGGAGCAATGGGCAAAAATTACCACTCAGTGGATACCAAATCCGGGGCTGCGGGACTGTTCGAAAGAGATACCGCGGCCCCGGAAAGTAAAGGACGAGGAAACATATGGAAGTGCTGGTATATATGCCTATTAAAGGTATATGCAGCATTCACCATATACAAATCAACATAGTTATCTATACTAATATTATGAAGCAGAAGTTTGTTTGTTTGTTTGTTTGGTGGAACGCGCTAATCTCAGGAACTACTTGTTCAAATTGAAAAATGCTTTTTGTGTTGGATAGTCCATTTATCGAGGAAGGCTTTAGGCTATATAACATCACGCCACGACCATTAGGAGCGGAGCAGGAATGAAAATGTTGCAAAAACGGTTTTTTTTCCTTTCGTTTTTCTCTCATATGTGACGCAGACGAAGTTGCGTGGGTCAGCTAGTCAAATTATTATAGTAAACATACAATTTGAATACAGTATTGCTTACTGTGGCATTAGATGGCGCTGTGGGTAAGGCCAGTTATGTTTAAGGGCCCTAACACACTAGCGAGTTGCGAGCGAGTGGAAAGCGGGGCGAGTGCGCAGCGAGCTCGCCGCGAGTTCGTAACGTGTGCGCGACGACGCGAAGAAAAACAAAATTATTGATTGAACAAAACGCGTAGGTACTCGCGAACTCGCTGTCCACCCACGCACAGTGGATCGTCCCCATACAAGAGGGCGGACATAGAATTAAAAATTGAAAAAGTATTGAATTGAAAAAAATGAAATATACAGTTGCATTACTCTATTAAGGAACTACAAAAAATGTTACTACAATTTTTTTATTTGACCAGTACTTTATGAGCAATTCGATGAAAACTGTTATTTTTCTATGGAAATGGTCACAAAAATGTCTGTAGCTCACGATTCCCTCCTTGTTTCGATTTGCGGTTTTCACTACTGTTATTTACCCATTTTATGCCACATTTTCTTCAAGGACACATGGTGCCCCCAGCGACCCCCTTCCGAGATATTTTGCTTTTAATAACTATACTTTTTATTGTATAACTGATGAAATGGAGGTATATTAAGTATATTCATTACTGAGAATAAGTCATCCCTAAGTAGTTCCTTAAATAACAGGTGCATTTGCGATTACTTTAATGACTTATGAACGCTTCTATTGCCACACAACAAAAACGTTAATGAATCCTTAAGTAAAGATTACCAGTACATGCTAAATCTAATTAGATATTGTAATTACTGGTGAACAACTTGTGCTTCACAGTAAATGGGGTTTTGATGGAGCTTCAAGTCAAAGCATTTACCATCAAACGACAACAACAAGTGAACCAGTGTATTTATGGCAAGTCTTGTACCGCTTAAGTTAGTGACTTCTAGTGGAAGTATAGTGTGGCAGAATGATCGGCCATCGTCAACCACATATTGTCGCCCGATTTCATTTACATTTATGAAAGAAACGGAAGCGAATGTTAAGGCTGAAATGGAAATATTTGAGACCGAGATTCGTGAACGGAACCCGACTGATTGCGGCAATGCTACTGTTACTCACAATCTATGGCTAACCATGATTGATGGTAAGGTACATGCAATCATATCTGGTACATCGGCAGCAGTGTGTGATTTGTGCAAAGCTCGCCCAAGCGAAATGAATAACTTGGAAGAAGTGAGAGCTAAACCCGTGAATACAGATTTATACAAGCATGGATTTAGTTCATTGCATGCTTGGATTCGGTCTATGGAGTGTTTATTACACATTGCTTACAGAATGGACATAAAATCATGGCAAGCAAAAGGTGACGAAAATAAAAAAAAAGTTAAAGATAAGAAAGAAGCCATTCAAGAAGCTTTCCGAAGAAGTACAGGCTTACTTCTAGATGTTGTTAAGCAGGGTAGTGGCAATACAAACACTGGAAATGCTGCAAGAAGGTTTTTTGCAAACCCTGAAACGACTGCGGAAATTACTAAATTAGACGTTAATTTAATTAGAAGACTCGCCGTTATTTTGCAATGCATTTCCTCAGGCGAAAAAATTCAAGTCCAAAAATTCAAATCATATTGTGATGAAACAGCAAATTTATTCGTGGAATTATATCCATGGTATAACATGCCAGCAAGTTTACACAAATTGCTGATTCATGGATCACAGATAGTGGACCACTTATCAGTAGCGCCTATAGGTTTTTTGTCTGAAGAAGCATCTGAAGCAAGAAACAAGGATTTTCGTAAATTTTGAGAATGTCATACACGAAAGCATAGTAGCATCGCCACTAATGAAGACATTCTTCATAATCTGCTATTATCTTACGATCCTCTTCTCACCAGCTTACGACCGAAGATGACAAATAAAGCCAAAAAGTCGTCATTTGGAGAACTAGACGATTTACTCATACGTGATCAGAGTAAATTGGAGTTCATTGACGTTTCAACTGATACCTACACTTGCTGCATGTAGTGACGTTGAAGAAGATGATAACGAATATATTTCATAGCATTTAATCTTTTCGATGTGTTATTGTAAATGCGACTCAGTCATTACTAAGCTAATGATGACATTAGACAATCACAGTGCAGAGATTAAGGGCTGTTAACATAGTAATTACAATAACTAATTAGATTAAGCAAGTACTGGTAATCTTTACTTAAGGACTCATTAACGCTTTTGTTGTATGGCAACAGAAGCGTTCATAAGTCATTAAAGTAATCGCAAATGCACCTGTTATTTAAGGAACTACTTAGGGATGACTTGTTCTCAGTAATGAATATACTTAATGTACCTCCATTTCATCAGTTATACAATAAAAAGTATAGTTATTAAAAGCAAAATATCTCGGAAGGGGGTCGCTGGGGGCACCATGTGTCCTTGAAGAAAATGTGGCATAAAATGGGTAAATAACAGTAGTGAAAACCGCAAATCGAAACAAGGAGGGAATCGTGAGCTACAGACATTTTTGTGACCATTTCCATAGAAAAATAACAGTTTTCATCGAATTGCTCATAAAGTACTGGTCAAATAAAAAAATTGTAGTAACATTTTTTGTAGTTCCTTAATAGAGTAATGCAACTGTATATTTCATTTTTTTCAATTAAATACTTTTTCAATTTTTAATTCTATGTCCGCCCTCTTGTATGGGGACGATCCACTGTGCCACGGCGCGTGTTCTTCTTGCCTTGCCCTGCTTTCTATTCGCTTGCAACTCGCTAGTGTGATAAGGTTCTAAGTCTCATGTAATAGAAATCGAGCTGTTTGCGATTAACCGGGAACAATTCCGAACTCCATGGCTGCTACTAAAAAAATACTGATGGAAATACCCCATAAACACTTTACCCCATCTGGGAATCGTACCCAGGACCTCATACTCAGCAGACGCTTGCGACCACTAGACCAACGAGGCACTACAGTACAAATGTAACTTAAAATAAAGTGAAATGATATAAATTATGAAGAAATGGTGTATTGAGATGAATTGGCTGTGATATCTTAATTGTATTATTTACATTGTAAGTTAATTGGCCTATAATAGTGTTCTTCGGCCAATGTTTCTTTCTACCGATAGATTATTAAATAAATAAAATTAAATTAAAAAGCCTTTAATTTCCTACTTTTACATTGTTTTAGTTACAAGATAAACTGTTTTTAATGCACTTATCTATACTACTACGAGTATACATAACTATATTTATATTCCTTAAAAATTACATTTTTTTTTATGTTCGATAGTTCATTACCCGATCGGTATTTTGTGAAACCTACCATCGGTCAATAAATCGTCCGTTTGACCGGTAGATCATCGGCCGAACGATCTTCGATTTGATCGAAGTCGAGTCGGTTGTTCTTTCGGACAACAGTTCAACGGTGAAATGTTCGGGCGAACACACTGCGGTCAATCGTTCTATCGACGATCATCCACTCTATTCTTCCAGTTAACACCTCACATACGTCGCAAGGAACGTTTTTCCACAGCATTTACATGAGTGTTTTTTTGGCGGTTGGTGAAATTGAGAACTAACACTGTAAGTTTATATCTTCAATGTTTCAAATGTTTATCAACAGCGCCCTCTTATCCGTGTGTTCCAGTAGATCCCCGCAACATTCACCAGGTCAACGGTCCACCTAGTGGGAGGTCTTCCAACGCATCGTCTTCCGGTCGTCACCAATCCAGGACTTTTCGGCCCCATCGGCCATCGGTAAATTATGTTTAAGTCTCATGTAATAGGGATTTAAACATAACTTAATTTTTACTTAAATAATTTGTATTTCTTTTACTTATAATACTTATATCCTGACAGTTTACGTATCAATTAAAAAAAATGTCGTATAAATTATGTGGTATGAAAATAGTGCCAACTATAGCCGCAAAAAGTAGTCACACGACAATCAGTAACTCTTATTTTTGTCTCATTACCAAAGCTGTACATTCCTTTGAACGTTGGCAAACGTAAATATAAAATAACAAGGCCAATTAAACATGACAATGAAACATAACATACAACATAATGATCCTATATTAATATTAAAATGTCGTCTAGAAATTGAGCAAATGGAACAATATTGTCTTCGTACCTAGCCCATCTAGGTTATATTTACTTTCAGAGTTAGGTGCAAGCCACTGCCGAATCAGTGTCGGAATTGTTTAGCGTCCAAGGGTCGTGGGCCTAGGGTATTGTAGTGACTGGTTGCAATCCCACAATGATTCACACATCGATCCATAATTTTAACAATATCCAATACAAGCCGATGGCAAAATCCAAAAACCACTTCCAAGTCAAACGTGTGAGCGATCTTCGGTGGGTCCAGAAACGAAGCAATTGTAGTACAAGGTAGGCAGGGTCGGAATACGTAATAAACAAAGCAGTGGTCGTTGAAATTATAAAATAATCGGGAAAGCACTCAAACACGTAACGGAAAACCGAAAAATTGACAATTGTCAATGTCGGTTCGCTCATGGTACAATAATATACATAGACCATGGGTCCACTGTCACATGCAAATAATTATAATACTCATGCTGTTCGTATTTAAAATATAACTTATTTTAAGAGATACAAAATCGATCATCATTTAGGTTTTTCAGTTATAACTTCACATTTTCTTTATTAATGTAACTGCACAATATTGTAAACAACTATTGAAAGTGCATTAAAATACTTTGAGTTAATTACCTAGTGCAAAGTTTTTCTTTTTGTAATTCTGTAATCGATTAATTCAATCGGTAATGTTATGAAACCTATCTTTCTCATTTTTCTCAGTCTTCAGTTATACGATAGTAAGTTATGGAAAACGGCCAATAATCGACTACTGCAATCAAGCTGTGCAAACAGGTGCTCATGTACTTAATTTATCTTATCTTTTTCTTTGTTTTAATAGCTTGAGGACCATAGGACTCTGCAGAACTGCGAGATTTAGTCTTAATTTTTATTATAAAATAAATATAAGTAAGTAATTGTACACAATTACTTACTTATATTTATTTTTACACTGGTGGCCCAGTACCTATGAACAGCCGGACGTCTAAGTCGCCGCCACTGCTTTCAAAACGGTGACGGAAATCGTAAGGAAACCGCCATAACTAAAAAATCTAAGTAAATTGACGTCCACCGCACTGACGCTGATTATGTGTATTTTCGATCCATCCAGTTTATTACAGTTTCCTTTACTGCGCATATTTTACAGCAATTTAGTACTTCTTATCAGAAACAGACTCAAGCAAATCATGAACCCCATATCAACCCCATGTCGCATTACAACGTAACCAAAGTTTTGGCATCAAATAGCCAGAGTAACCACAATCGAAACAAT
Source organism: Xestia ashworthii (assembly GCA_950022955.1). Taxonomy (NCBI): domain Eukaryota; kingdom Metazoa; phylum Arthropoda; class Insecta; order Lepidoptera; family Noctuidae; genus Xestia; species Xestia ashworthii. Next base: position 20,415,055 of record OX465558.1, on the reverse strand, counting down.
TAACATATGTATACCGACTAGGTTCTACTAGGGTCGACCAGTTTTTAACCTTATAACTTAGAGTATAAGGGTGAAAACTGGCAGACCGTCACTGAACTTGATAGTGCTTGTACAATATACGCATTTGCGAAAGAAAAGGTTTGCTATTGTTTCATAAACGGCCAAGCGTGAGCCCGACTTCGTCACTGGTGGACACAAAAGAAATGAGTTTTTCACACATACCGGCCTGCTAAAAGATCCCTAAATAATACTCCTTTTGCTATATCCACGTTCATAAATCTGACCACGCTGTTTCTTTAATTATTTCCTAGATTTAGCCACTGCAGGAAGAGATGCCATTAGAAGAATTTATCTGACCTTGTCTGTGAGGTTCTTCTATTAGGTTAGGTGTGTACTCGCAACCGGCGCGGTGCGGCCGTTTATGACCAAATGTATAAACGTGTTAGAGACGAAAGAAGTATGTAAGAGTCGAACCAGATCGCAGTTCTATAGTTCCTGCCTATTCCAGTTTATGTATTGTATTTTTATCAAGGATTTTATGTTTACAAAAAAATATGTGGCCTAAAAAAGTCTGACACCAGTCTGACCAAGTGTTATCGTTTTTCCCAGTAGTAACTGGGTTGTGAAGGTCAGATAGGCAGTCGCTCCATGTAAAATACTGGTATTCAACAACGGATGCACCGTCTAGACTGGAAGCCGACCCCAACCTAGTTGGGAAAAGGCTTGGCAGATGCTGATGATTTTATGTTAGCAAATATTATAAGTAGAAGGATTTTAAGCAGTCTCCGTTCTTAAATAAAAGTGCTTTCAGAAACTTAACACTTTTCACGTGTACAGGTAACACAGGTGTACCCTGACTTTCGACAAGCATGTAGGGAGTGTCGAGGTACGTCAATCAATTATCATCATGATCACAGTGACCATGATTGACAGCATAAGGCATAATTTACAAAACAGAACCGCCTTCAATGGTATCAAAGGCCATTTAGGTTAAAGAGTAATCATAGCTCAGGACCTATAAAAATAATTATACTTACTTAAAAGGTTGTTATTATTTATCTAACAACATGTACTTAACTGTTATGTCTAAGATCCATAATATTCTTCTAAGTAAGTGACTCAAATTGTTAAGTTTACAAATGAACGGTAGAACTGGTTTTGACGTTCATTATTACAGAGATGGAACTCAGAGGCAGAACAGAGCAAAATTGTTGAAACAATTCTTTGGGAAATTCGTTCTGCAGGGAAGGAATATAAAGACGCAAAAAAACGAAGAATGCTTTGTTGATTAAAACTTCATGCATAATAATATGACTGTGTAGAAAAACACGATACAAAGACGGACCTAACACCTTCGGCATTTTAATTCTATATAACATAATAAATACTATACCTAGGGTGATGGAGAGAGAAAACATAGTAGGCAGACATGCAGCATAACAGGAAATGCTCAAGAAAACATTTACAAATAAAACTTAACATTTCACATAGCATCTCAAATCACGAATCAGGCAATTAATCATTACCATGAGGCACACGGAACGACGATGGTCTTAATAGCAAAAATACAGACCAACCATTATTATGAATAATTATAATTATTTCTACAATATCTGACAGACAAGACGAGGTACAGCCATGCGTTTTGCAACCTGCGCCTGCGCTGGCACTGCAGGTTGCACACGTTATCATTTTTGAGTAACATTGAGATCTAGAACATAGATGCTGTTTAAGTGTTTACCCTTTGCAATGTTGAAGTAGCTTATTAAAAAAAAAATGTGTTGTAAACGCAGAGATAACATCTAGAGCAGGACCATGTTGTCTTGTTGTTTCTATGTATCACATCAACCCTAGACACAGGAGCTCGTGGCAAAATAATAACAGACACTCGGGCCGATATTTAGGTTAAGCCGTGCTTGCCTAGGTTGGTCCAGAACCGATTCCTCGGTAAAATCACCGGTGCCCCCCCGTACGTCCGTAATGACAGTCTACACGTAGACCTTAGAATCCCTACCGTTAAGCAGTTCATGAAACGCCTTTCCAAGCGTTACTTCGACACTGCTATCAAGCATAGGAACCCCCTAATCGCATCGGCCGCCCGGTACGACCTATCGCGTATTAGCTCAGTCCAACGTCCGCGTCACACCTTAGTCACCCCCGACGATCCGATCACTATCTTGCAAGAGAGTAGGAAAGATACCAGTACAGTTCGTAGAATGTACAAATATACAAACCGAAGACATTCCGACCTCGCCGCCGAGGTCCGGCGCGTAATCCCAAGTCAATCCCTCCCCGACCCTTGCTCGAGCCAGCCCGCGATGCTGAGCCTTTAGCAATAAAACAGTCCCTAATTAATGACAATCAGATCCAGCCTGTCCCTTTGCTGCCCCCAGCGACGCCCTAAGCCGAGGTCCGTACCTCACAGGGGGTGCCCTTAGAGCGCTGTCGCTTAGTTTTTAGTCATTTTTGCCCTGGCTGGAGGCCTTAAATTCAAGGCATCCACAGGACTTGCCCGGTTAAGCAGAAGCCAGTCTTCGTAGACTGAACTGCGAGATGCCCTACCCAAAAAAAAAAAAAAAAAAAAAAGCCTTGGTTGGTCGGGTCGGTTAGGGTTTACAGGCGTCATTGTATAATGTTATGTAGAACTAAAGTTAATTTATTTAATTAATTAAGATCTATTTCCTTGACATCATACTCAGTGTGTAAGGATTTTTATTCCATTTTTATTTTATTTCTTTTTGAGCCATCGAATATGTGAGCTTGTGAAATATTAATATTCAACTTAATTAAACGACGAAAACAATATTTCCATTGGAAGCGTACCTACCTACACTACCTACCATTTTGTTTATTTGAAATAGGGACAAAAAAGAATTAACATAAATTACAGGATTTAAACACGTCAGTAAACTTGTATAAAGCGACAGTGTTAGATGTAGGAAAAAATAATTATAATCATGCCATTCAAAACACGTGACTAGTTTTTTTTGGAAAAAAAAGTCAATTTTCGGGTTTAAATTTTGTTGTTGACCATTTATGTAATAGGTAAATCTAGTCTTTAAGTTTTTTTTTTTAAATTTACAAAAACTGTACTCTACATAACCGGTCGCACTATTACGCCATAATTTAAATTCGGCCAATTACAAGTTATTTAGCAAAGAAAAAAAAATACTCAAAAGATATTAAAAAAACAGTCACGAGTAGCGATTTTTTTAACATTCCTCTTCACAACTAGGAACTCAGTGAGAGGTTTTCTTTTTGAGAATTACAAAAAAAAAATTGTTTCCAAGAACTCGATAGATGGCGTTGAACTGACTACGTTACTAGTGCCAAAACCAAAACGCTTGAAATAGCACCAGTTACTTACGCTCGTTTACTGACACTTTCGTTTGCATAAGCTTCCGAATATAACCATTAGGTCCAAGTGAAATTATGTGACGTTCTGTTCCTTGCAGTAACATACCGAGATCAGCGCCATCTATCCAGCGACTAGGGAAGAGTTGAAAAAGAAAATCCCTGATTTTAAAAGTCCCACGAAAATACGGCAACATTAAACTTCGTTCTACCTTGGTGTCTAATTGCACTCGAATAAATCTAGGAAAACATACCACCAAATCACATCCGTTCAAGAGGTTAATCTAGCATTACGGAATTTCAAAATCCAAGGCTTGTCAGAGAGATTGTTGGTGTCTAGGTCTACGATAAAATGGGGCCCAAGGATACGAGCACCGCCATTGACTATCGTGTTACTTGGTTTTATTTATGTCATAGTAACATATGGCTTATAACTTATAACATAACTCATGGCTATCATTTTTTTACTTAAACCGTAAATAATGGTAGACATTGATAATGAAAGATGTGTCTGGTAGTAATACAGTAAGATCCGTCTTGCAAGCAATCTTTTAAACAAAATTATTCCCCATTTATTTGTTTCTTATTTTACTTGAATTTATTGCATCTAAACCAAATAAATCATGTCCTTTTCCAGACTTAATAAAATGACGTTTGCCTTTTAATTTTTATGAGTTTTCTTTCTCCAATACTTTGTGTAATTTATTGCTTAGTGAATAACATCATGACGTCAACCAATCATGTTTTTATCTGTATTAATTTATAATTAAAAGCTATTTCGACCAACAAAAAACCTATTTAAGGAATATACTTGTACTTCTCTGCTTCATCTATAGTAGATAATATTATTATACGAAAATGACCCTATCTGTCCATCTGTGTGTAACTTTTTCACTGCTGAACTAATTTCGATAAAGTTTGCCTAACAGATAGACAGTGACATAAGAAACATAATAGCCTGGTAGTAAATTCCTGTTTCACAATTTCATAACAGAACGCGGGCGAAGACGCAGGCAAGTCTAGTCCAAATTAACATCTACGTCGTCAACCGTCAAGTACGTACGTTTGCATTAAAACAATGGTTCTGACGGGGTCACTAGAGGTCATCAGTCGACAATTGCAGGCGGTACGTTCTTTGAAACCACTCATTAGATGTCAAATATCTGCATTTACAGAATATATTACTTACCTACTTTTGTCGTTTAGGTAATGTCATGCGTAGCTAACTAGATTTTGCCTCAGTATTTTCTATCTATACATATACCTACATAAAAATCAATTGCTGTTCGTTAGTCTCGCTAAACCTCGAGAACGGCTGGACCGATTTAACTTATTTTGGGTTTGAATTATTTGTGGAAGGTTTAAAAGATATAGAAAGAGATAGAGATAGTAGTAGTAGTAGTTGGTAGGTAGGTAGTAGTAGGTAGGTAGGAAAAAATGCATTGCAACGCATGCGGTACATATAGTAAGTACCTACTAATTATCTCGTTATTAAATTGTTTTTCTGGGAAAATACCTTTTTTTAACAGGCAATAGCCAAAAGTAGATAAGTGTAAACCCTTGTCCTATTTCTTTTCTATGCCCCACGAAGTTTAATTTAGAAGTCAATAATTGTTGTCAGTCTTTTTCAATACATAATTAAATAAATTACAAATCTAAATAAGAATTTGAACCAGTACCACCTAGTCCTAGTTTTTAAGGAAACGATGGCTAGATGTGTGAGAAATAATACGAAAGAAAAAGCAGTAAATAATAGCGATGATAGCGTCACAGTTTTTAAGAACAGCGATGGATGGAACAAGTGCAGAAAACTGTAGAGAAACGCCCATGCTGGAAAGCAAGACAATCTTCAGTAACCGGTGGCAAATAAATCAGTAATAAATATTGCATTAAAGGCTATACATAAACAAGTAAAACGATGATGGAAAAGTGGCATTTGACAATAGATTGACATTTGACATAAGGTATCGAAAAACGTATGTAAAACCTGTTACTATCAATAGATCTGAGCTTTTGGCATTTAGAAGCCAAAAGATCAGATCTATCAAACAAACAACAAATATTTATTGCGTCTTTGAATTTGTGACAAAAACACAGCGCAGTCGCTACAATACAAGTCATACACAAGCCCTTCGCTCACTTTCACCAAAAACCTTTGAAAACGTGCATAGAATATAAAACACTTGACGGGCTAATAAATTCTACGAGCACCTCATATTTCCACACCAAAATGGAAGGAGGTAACTCGGTACCTTCAAGACATGGCTGTGAGGAAAAAGAACGATAAATTATTATGAAAATATATTCTAGGTGTAACTACTAAAATACCACCCAAATACCGATAGTGGAAGTCGTAAAAGTGTGTTGTAAGTTACAACTTCAATAGTAGGTAAAATAATCGTACCTACACTAGTAAAATATTAATTGCATCAGTGTTGTAAGAGAAATCATTTAGGCAATGTAGTCTATGATACTGGAAATTTTAGGCCTACACTTAGGAGAGTCTAACCAGCCTGTTCAAGACAATTTTTGTCGTATGGCAAGTCTGTGAGTCATTGATAGTTTTAAAATGGTTTCTGCCTGCCCCCAATAACATAAAATCACGCCTGTTATCTCAGAATGCTTCGGCAGGTACCTTATAGTACAATCCACATTTTGCCAGTTTTATCTTAAGTTCCAATGAACCGGGCACAAACTGAGACTACAGGACTGTCTCTGTGAAATTCTAGATAGAAAACCCCAATAACACTTATCCCAACCCGGGAATCGAACCAAGGACTCAAACTCAAACTCTTTATTGCATTCTTGTGTATATTCAGTTGTTACATTATAATAATATGTAAGTAAGTTCCAACATGAAACCTGGTTAGGGCACGGCAACATAATAGATTGAACAAAACAAGCATCCAATAAGTAGGTATACTGGATTGCGAGTTTGTTAAACATAATCTATTCTATATGTCACCGTAAAATTGTCAAATACGTTATATTGTATTTGTAATATCACTAGCGATATTGTAAAGTCTCGAATTATTGTCAAATGAACATACTGCTTACAATAAAACGCATTATTTTTCGTGTAATGCATGCGATGGTAGTCAACTCACGCGGTGTGGAGAGAAGGAGGGGTCCTCCTTGCCCAATGGTACCACTCTCAGGAAAAGATACTGTACCATTCCTGAGAAATATCGATTAATATAACCTAATATCTTTTCATGAGAGTTGTACCACTGGGCAAGGGGGACTCCTCCTTCCCTCCACACCGCGTGAGTTGACTACCATCGCATGCATTTCACGAAAAATAATGCGTTTTATTGTAAGCAGTATGTTCATTTGACAATAATTCGAGACTTTACAATATCGCTAGAGATATTACAATATAACGTATTTGACAATTTTACGGTGACATATACATAATAGTAAAAGTGTAAAAAAACTGTGTCTGTACATTGAATACATTAAAAAAAAAAATTTAAGGGGGTTTAGAATCAGTAACAGAGCACGAATCCAAAAAAAAAATCTGTCTGTTTGTTTGTAAAGTGAGAGAGAAAGAATTGCGTCGCGGGCAGAAGCTAGTATATAATATAACTTATATAATTATGATCGAAATTATTCCTAGTACCTATTAGGTATATGTAGGTAGTTGTTTTAATTAATATCTTGAGGTTATTAAATTATTTTATTTACGTGTAGGACCTCCTGCGAAGCAGTCCCGCTTGCCACAACTCGACCATCGAGGCAGAGGAAGTTTTATACTGTGTATTTAAACGAATCCTGTCCCAAACTAAAACAAGAAAGCAAATAAAGGATTCATTTCATCGATTTCAACAAACCCATCGTGTACTCGCAAAAACACTTAACAAGTTATAGTTTTGTAAATCCTATGCATTGGTATGAGAAAACACACAATTGCATCTTAACAGCGTCTGTTGCAACGGTATATCTTTCGCAAACAAACTGCAGTATAATACAGTTATAGGTACAGTTTCCATAGGTTTCCTTACATCCATGTATCTACGAAATAGCGATGCCTTTCAAAATGTATGTCGCCATTTATTGCTTTGTTCTCATTCCTTGGATATGCTAGGTGTAATAAGGAATTGTTTTGAAATAACTAGGCATACGCATATCGGTTTTTTTTTTAGGGTAATAACATTTTTGATCATGGTAAAACCTGATGACAAATGGTATACTCTATCCTTATTTGTGAAAGCCAGTGAGTCCATCACGCGAACCTATATATTTGTTGCGGCACTACAAAAAGCACTTTAGCAACATAACATAAAAGGCGCCATCTATGACACAAATAAAGAACTAAGCATCCATATTTTGATTCGTGCTATTATAGTTAACTGCGACTTAAGGCTATATAGAAAACCGGCCAAGAGCGTGTCGGGCCACGCTCACTGTAGGGTTCCGTAGCTTCCCAGACCATTAAAAATACCAACATTTTTCGTCAGCAAAAATAACTTTGTTTTTCATAGTATTTGTATGAAAAACAAAGTTATCATTTGCGTTTTTTTGAAAAAGTGCTATATAACTCAAAAACTATTCAACTCATCAAGTTGAAAATAATTTTCCTAGAAAGTTCATATAAAGGTCTACTTCTGTGATTTTTTTCATATTTTTTAAACTTATGGTTCAAAAGTTAGAGGGGGGGGGGACACATTGTTTTTGACTTTCGGAGCGATTATTTCCTAAAATATTAATATTATCAAAAAATGATTTTAGAAAACCCCTATTCATTTTTAAATACCTATCCAACAATATATCACACGTCAGGGTCAAAATTAAAAAAAAAATCGCTCCCCACTTTACGTCTGGGGGAGGTACCCTAATAAAAATGTTTTTTTAAATTTTAATTTTTGCACTTTGTCGGCATGATTGATATACATATTGGTACCAAATTTCAGCTTTCTGGTGCTAACGGTCACTGAGATTATCCGCGGACAGACAGACAGACAGACATGGCGAAACTATAAGGGTTCCGTTTTTTGCCATTTGGCTACGGAACCCTAAAAACTCGACATCGACTGTGGTAGTAGCCTACCGGACAGTAAACACCCGTCTGGTCGGTGGATCCTGCCTTTTGTATAGCTGAGGGAGATTTTCATAGCCTGTTTTAAACCCCTAAAGATTGAGTAGATGTCACTGCTGCACATCTAAGATAGGTATGCTAGAAAAAATGAAAGAAAAAAATCAAAAAAAGGAAATGAAAGAATCTGCCTAGATTAAAACTCATGACATAAATAAGTTCGTTATTACATCTTTAAAAAAAAAAACAACGTGGTTTTTGCCAACGTATGTTTTGCCCAATTTTTAAAATGATTATTTGGTTCTTGAGTCTTAATAACTAAATGTAATTTATCGCTTTAATTCTGCGTCTATTTTTGCATCCATGATAAACGAAATAAGAAAAAATATAAATGTCGTTTATCTTCCTTGCATGTTTTTCTTGAATCATGAGGTAAAAACCTACTAGAGGCCACACCTGTCTTTGGTCGTGGCTAGTTTGAGAATAGTCAGTCTTAAAATAGCCTTAAAAATAGTCTTAGAAATAGTAGATATTGAGAAATAAATTAATATGAAGTCCGGGTCGTAATTTGATGCAGTCGTTACGACCCGGACTTTATAATTTTGTGTAAAAATAAACTACTGTAAAACGTGATTTTTCATAAATAAGTTGTTTCCCGGCATTAATAAACACCTTGTTATTTTATACAGAACACCTAGCAAGGTGCGGTGATGGCAGGTGGAGTAAAGCTGTGACCGAATGGCGTCCAAGGAATGGAAAGAGAAGAGCAGACGACATTGATGCCATTGCGGGAATATCCTGGATGAGAGCGAGGAGATTGGCACAATTAAATAGTCTTATACCCGGCTGTAGGTGATGATGATGATGATTTACTTTATATGGTGGCTAAATCTCTGTCACACAGGGCTTCAATCGATTCAGGTAAGATGGTCAATTGAGGCCAACAAGCCAATCAAGGACACCAGTTTTCTCTTAATATCTTTGACTGAGGAAACTAAGACCTTACTGATTTAACTTCTGAAATGAAGTTAACTTTAATGATTGCTAATATTACCTTAAGTAATGCTAGGGTAGTTTGTCAACTTCAAATAAAGTAAGGTAGCAGATGTCACTGACCGGTTATTGTTATATACTAGTAGGATATATGTCTATATATATATGTATATGTATATATTATTATGTAGTATGTAGATAACAATACCCGGATAATATTGTTATGAAGAGGTAATTGTATGTAAGTTTGTAGGTAGGAGGTACACTCTAGAACACATGATTCAGTATATTATATGGCTCTAAATTGTATTTATATCATGCATATTAGCCCAGTTATCACAATTTTGCAGACAAAGCCGCGGGAGAAGTGCTAGTTTTCCATTCAGTTTAATTTTAAAAGCTTTAATTATGGAGTTTTTTTTTTTTTGTTTTAGTATGGGAAATCAAAACCCATCCATGTTCCTTCCTCGCCCTTTATGTTCCGGGGCCGCGGTATCTTTTTATAGACTTTTTTATTTATAGACCTGCATCTAGAACGGTGACAAAAACTAAAGACAATTAACGACACCGTGAGAGAATCTGTTTAGGAAATATTAAACACTACTTTTATTTGAATGTATAATTAACACAACCAAGGATACTTCGATAAAGTTCTTTATGACCTTTAAACATTAGGTACCTAGACGGCAATTAACGCAATTCGACTTCTTATTTGGTAACGTTCGCTCGAGCAACAACAAGCACAATGAAAAAGTTCATGTACGAGTAATCTTGAACTTTGTTATCTGCAAGAAAGAGACAATTCCTCCAACAGAAGAGATTTGAACAGCACTAGAGCACATAAACTATTCCATTTACGACACCAAAATAAAAATTTCTCAGTGCTGTTCGGTGAAACAGTGTAGAAATAATAAAAAGCAATGGATGACAAACTATTGTCCTCATCACCTGCAAAGCTTTTTCCCAATTTACATAGAGCTGCCACTGCCAATCTGACTCTTTTCTCCCACAGCCCAATTAGTACTGGCTAATACGATACCCCTCGGTAAGACTTGTTGTCAGACTTTCAGGCAACCTGTAAAGACTGGCAAACTATTATATAATGAAGAGTAAAGATCTTCACCTGGCCTTGCCTTATCTTTCTCTTCAAAACATCTCTTCCAATCATCACAACGTTTTATACCTATGGACATAAAAGAGGTGAACATAGCATGGAGCATGATAAACTTGAATCAAAAAGACATGTGACTTATTTAGTATTTCTGATCAAATCAATCGTCAATGAAGAAGTGAATGGACTGTGTTAACAATACAACAATTCTTATTGAGTAAACTTTCAAGGCCTGTCACTAGTAGGACGTAAACATTATTAGTTCTAAGAGTGACGCATAGCACGGTTATACCCCAAACGGACCTAAGTATCCCAATACTAACTGCAATGTTTACCGATACAAAATTCTTGCATCAAACCGTCACTACGTACTACTGACCTCGTTTGGGAAAACGGGCGTGAAGACATAAGTGAATTCTGTCGGATTTTCTCACCGACAAACACGTGCGCCGGCGCATACCGTCTACTCTCATTTAGGTTACAGGACAGTCACGTGGTAAGGATTAGGGAGGTGAACTATCGATAAACATGTTTATTCGGCTTAGATAACGGAAAAACTTGATCTAAAATTATGGCTATAGTTTGTATCTAAAGGAAAACTTAAAAGGTTCAGTTATGGATTTAAAGACAGATCAGAAAACCTGCAGAATCTCGTAGCCTTAAGTAAGGTCTTCTTTGATATTTTTTGCTATCTTATTTTTATCTACTCGATCTTTACAAGAATCTCAGCTAATAACTGCGGTTAAAAATAAGTTCGACAACAACTCGATTGACTCAACAGCTTTTGCCGGACAAACGCTCATATCATACGCTCTCTTATGTCATTATGAATGTTTCGGAATTATCATTCATAGAGGCTCTTTCAAACTTCAAATAAAGTTAATGTTCCAATCCAATTCGATTCATTTAAGCATCAGTAGGTACTTTAACCTCCACAGCGAGATGCCCTCGAAGCTTCGTGGTAAGACTGGTTGTCAGACTTCCGGGCTTTGCTTTGCTGGCTTACAGATCCTATCTATTTCCCCGCCATCGATACTACTCATTTTCCACTCACTTCACTACTAGTCGGTCACGTGCAGCTTTCTAAAGATTGACCAATGCTCTCTGGGCAACAGTAATTATATACGCCTTGCAACTGCACGCTGCATAGTGCACTAAGCTTGCGTATCGTATCTCTTTATACAGCTAATGGATACTTGCATTCACATGCTGCGGTTTTTGTGGTCTTAATTTACAGTCGTTTACAGATTCGATTTTTTGCTCTAAACATTTTGACCGTGAAGTACGTTTTTTTAATACATATGACGACCAGTCTTACCAAGTGGTATCGTATTACCGAGTATTAACTGGGTTGTGGAGGTCAGATAGGCAGTCGCTCCATGTAAAATACTGGTATTCAGCTGCATCAGATTAGACTGGAAGCCGACCCCAACATAGTTGGGAAAAGGCTAGGCAGATGATGATGTTTGTGTGTGATCAAGGTTAATTTTAAGCCACGCTTTTTTTTGGGATAAGCCCGCCACACTATTCCCAAACCACTGAACCTCCTGAAAGCCAGAATCATCAGTGGCGACCACCAGAAAAGCGCCGAGACAATGAAGCTCGACGAATCCCAGAGAAACAATCTAACTGTCTTGGATCCCGTAACGAAATTAATCAGAAAATTATTGCAGAGGAGTAGGTAAACCATAATTTCCACTTCCCTCAATATCAGCAGGAGACATAATGAAACAAGACCAATTGGCACGATGGGACGTTTACAACTGGGGTAAAATGCGGTCACCTAGTTTGATCCGTGGATTGGTGGCCACCAATTGCATATAGATGTCAATCTTGACAGTCGATACAGGTAGTTAGTCGCCCGACAGTTCAACAACCAGTCTTGCCATGGGGTGTTGTATTACCCAGTAGTAACTTGTTTGTGGAAGTCTGATTTTCAGTCGCTTCATGTAAAATACTCGTAGCTATATCCGATTAGACTTGAAGCCGACCCCAACATAGTTGGGAAAAGGATGATGCTGATAGCCACTATGGGAAAAGGAATGGTTTCAAATCATGGTCTACATTAAAATATTAGGGACATAAAGAAATGGGCGCATTAAACAAATGCGCTTAAAAATGATATCTAAGAAATACCAATTTAATTATAGATTGAGCAAAAATTATGTTATATAACAATTATACATACAGACGGTTGTCCTTCAGGGTTTTCAAGTTTTATTTTACATATCATTAGTGTTCTAATTCTAAATGACTAAACTATGAACTTTGAGAGCTTCAGCACATAATTTATTTTATATACAGGATGTTGTTGTTTTATATACATAATAACATTTAAGCAAGACCTCACGTGTTATGTGGTGTATCAGACTAAGTAAGTATCTGAACAACTTAACTTTTGGAAATTCGTAACTTTTTCATCAGTCTGTTGATCGCGTCAGTTCCCACACAAAGTCCAAATTTTATGAACTTCACGACAGGTTTTGCGTTATTATTATATAAATATGTCACACCTTGTATTTTAATGACTACAATATAATAATGAGACAAAGACCCAGTCATTATATTATTTTATCTCACTAGTTGCCATTATGCAAATTACAAATAAATTATGTTTATTACTTGATAAAAAAAAACCAGTACTTATCTATTTAAGCAGACACGAGACTAAATGAATATATTTAATTACCAGACAAAAAAAGAAAAAGAAAGAGAATAGAACAGAAATAGTTTAATTATTTGTTCAGATACAGGTATTTTATTATACATATAAAAGATACGCATGAACGTACTTCCAAATAAATTATATTTTATACTTACCTTCATTTTTAAAAAAATACCTAATTAAGTATCAGAGCAAAAAAAAAGGTTCGCGTTCACTGACATTCGACAACACGTGAGATTTGAGGTTCAGAAAAAAAAATCACGATGGTGCAGACTCTCCTCCAAAAACAAAAAATAATCATCCCAAAATAAAACGTGTGCGTCTCGAGACGCTCGACAGAAGTGATAACTTAATCAAAAAGTTGAACTATTTAATACTGAAATTGTTTAAAAATAAACCAAATAGTGGCGTTAGTTCAGACTTTCAGAGTTTGGCCACGCGCCAAAAAATACAGTCAAAAGCTCCCTAACACTGTACTTAGTATACACAACAAATCAAACACACGTCGCTTAATTAACTTTGCCTGATTTTGTCCTATCACTTGTCATATTAAATACTACAAATATGACACAGTGTTGTGCTCCAGACTGCAAAAATCAAGGGAGACATATATTTCCAAAAGATCCAAAACGATAAAAAGCCTGGGAAAAAACGTTGAGAATTAAAAACTTTACAGCAACCGAGCACTCTGTATTGTGCCCTGCTCATTATACAGCCGATGATTATTTTGGCCGAATTAAAATACCGGTAAGTGTGATTGATTAAATCAATCAATCGTGGATAATAATAGTAGATATTTGTTGCAAAGAAAGTGATGATATACTCGTAATTTGTTATTTATTGCAGTGTATGAGCCTATAGTAGGGCTAATTTAATAGATCACATTTGACATATTCTGTCAGTTCTAAGTAAACCGATCCGTACCCACCAACTAACCCAGAGCCAATTAGGCAACTAGGGCCAACTTAACCCAGAGCCTGGCACATCTCTCGAAGTGCCATACATCATAATAGATTCGATGGGAATCATCATCATCATCATCATTTCAGCCGAAAGACGTCCATTGTTGGACATAGGCCTCTACCAAGTGTAGCCACATTGACCGGTCCCTTGCGACTCGCATCCAACGGATTCCCGCAACCTTCACCAGGTCATCGGTCCTGGGAGGTCTTCCAACGCATCGTCTTCCGGTTCGAGGTCGCCACTCCAGAACTTTTCGGCCATCCGTTCTGCGAGCAATGTGACCTCGATGTGTCGATGAGAATATAGATTATTTATCAAAATAACCTTAAAATTATTTATGGATTCCCTTTCAATCAAAACTGCTTTTTCCCCAGCCGTTAATGCATTACTTTTACGCAGGTAACTCCACTTTTAATTGTGAAACAGTCCAAAAAGAATACATTATTCATAAAGGCAGAGTCAATGCTCGAGTCAATGTTTTTCTCCCCAGTTAAAGTTTTTTGAGTTTGTAGACATGTGTCAAAATAAAAAGTAATTAAAATCAAAAGAATTATGAAGTATTTATATCAACTTCGAAGCAAATCAAAGCTAAAAAAATTCATACCCCTTTTGAACCCCGGGGGATGAATTTCAATAAAATACGAAACACTTCTTCCATCAATTCTGTTAAAAAAGGTTTATGCAAAATTGTATGTAGATTGGACCAAGAAATCACGTTGTCCTATACACTTTGCCCCCCTTTTTCAACCCCTTAGGGGTAGAATTTCGGAAAATCCTTTCTTATCGGATGCCTACGTCATACCAATAATACCCCTCCATGTTTCAGGTCTCTTATACGATCAGCGGTTTAAGCTGTGCGTTGATCCGCGCAGTCATTCAGGAACTACTTCGTTCCCGAACTCCTTCGTTACCGTTCCGAATTTAGTCACCCTCCCTTATCATTTCAAAAATTGAATGTGGAACTTTCCCAAACAAAAAATCGAGCAAGCGATTTTTATCAAAAAAATCTAATATTTTTCAATTCTAGAACTGTATGAACTTATCAATAACAAAAAAATCACGTGATTTTTGATAGGAGAAGGGGCACTAAAAGTGGCCTAAAAGACCTCACATGATTCAAAGATGGCCCCATGGCATGGCCTGAGTAAGTAATTAACGTCCGTTTAACAAAGCATCATTGCAGTTATCAGCATATAAAAAATAATTAAGTTTTTATAAGCAGAGGTTACAGAAAAACTTTACAAAAAAAATTAAATTAATCATTATCCTCGTCTCTCGAATGCATGTACGACTCGTAACACGTTGGGGTCAGTAACCGTAACCACTGTATATTGATATGACCGCAAAGATGCAATGCCCCCGGATAACTTCATAAACTGCATAATATCTACTGTAGGCATAACAACGTAATCTGATGATGTGATCAAGTTATTTATGTGCTGCTTGAACAGTTTTTTTTTCGGATGGGAAATCATCAAATTACTTCCCCCACTCTGGGCGGAGCGGGAGGGAGTGTCAGACTTTTACTGACTAAAACCCATCCATGTTCCTGCCTCGCCCGTCAGTTCGATAAAAATAAAAACCTCTCCAAACCGTCGGAAAAAGTAAAAAGGGACCAGGATATTGAACCCAATCAAGTATTTTTCCAGAACTAAAACCCGATGCGGTTATAAAGGGCGAACAGACGCAGGTGTGGTAGGCAACAAAGGTGGTCGACGACCTGTTGAAGAGGGAAAAAGCCACTGGATGTGTGCAGTTATTAAACAGGGGGTCTAAAATGGCCGCTTTAGCAGAATCGTAAATGAATCACGTTAAAAAAAAAAATTCTTAAAATGGTCTTTGTAACCATTACAATAAATTAGGCCGCTTTAGGCCATTTTAGACCCCCTTATATACCTTTTATTCATTTTTGCTTCTCAATTGGCATAATTATGTCTACTCACTACGGCTCGTTTTGTACAACTCAAAACTCAAACTCAAAGCATTTATTTCAATTATACCATTACGGCATTACGTTTGAATGTCAAAAAGATACTTAAAACAAAAAAAAATAAGCTACAGTCACAAGGCATAATAACTTGAGACTTGTACTGTAGTTGCACTTCTCTATGGAGAAGAACGGGCTAGAAACTTCATAACTTACATAATGTATTGTATAACTGTCAGTTAATATGCCACGTCTTTATACAAAGTTAGCTTGAAATATCTTATCCGCGTCACTAGAAAAATCGAAGAAAGATTTTCTGTGACGTTTTGTTTCTCGCGACGCGTCGGTCTGCTAAACGTCAAACAGAAAGCCGCAATCGAACAGTAAGTTATTAAAAATGCAATGATATTCAGTAATGCGATCCAACGATTTGGATGTTGGCACTATCTTTCACTCGTCTACCGAATGGTCGAAAAATAAATTGAGCAGAGCAGACAAACAATTTTTCTACATTTGGTCGGTGTTGTGCGACTTTTGTGATTAAAAATCTAGCGAGTGAACTTTACTCCCTATTTATTTGTTTACGGTAATATCATAATGATTGTGGGGGTTCTGATTTCTGCCCACACCCATAGGAAAAGGCGTGAATTTACTTGTATGTTACACTTGATGCCAGCGTTAATAACCCCATTACAGTATAGTGTCAACCGGTACACGTGTGGACATTGAAACGGAAACAATCCGACCCAAATGCATAACTGATAAAAAAAAAACGTCGCATATGTTCACTTATCGCTCTAGTAACCTAATAAACTGTCTATTTACGCTATCATTTAATATTGGGTAATATTTTATACTTCAACAGAATGCGGGATTTTCTTTTCAAGTCTTCCCTAGTCACTGGATAGATGGCGCTGATCTCGGTATGTTACTGCAAGGAACAGAACGTCACATATTTCACTTGGATCTAATGGTTATATTCGGAAGCTTATGCAAACGAAACGTGACGTGACTCAATGTTTTTTTTCCAAGCGTTTCGGCTTTGGTACCTAGTAACGTTCGTAGTTCAGCGCCATCTGCATAGTTCTTGAAAACAATTTTTTTTTTAATTCTCATAATGAAAACCTCTCATTATAAATTGTCAAGAGTTTTATGGAGAGTGGTTATTTCTATCTGCCAGTACGATTAATCCAAAAATAATCGTAGAAATACCAACATGAGGTAACATAATATCTGATATGCTCAAAGGGTTAAAAAGAGGTCTACCTAATATATAGAACACCCATATTTCCATAGCCGGGCGCCACATTCCCATGTATTAGGGATACCTATTGTCATTTCCACAACCGTGCCATAAAATATCCCAAATACGTGTATTATTAAGTAATTAAGTTAGACTCCATAAATGCAAAATTAATGCAATATAAATTGTCTTAGATTTAACAAAAAGTCCTGATAAAAAAAATAATCAGATAAAAAGAATTATAATTTTCCTTGACGGAAAAAATTTAACACGCCATTTAAAATCCATACTAATTACTACCAGAAGTCAAGTTCAAGTAATTATTCAGTTAAATGTATTAATTTTAATGCGCGCTAACCAGTTATTTACTTTTAAACCCAAAAAAGCATGACCGTTCATCATTGATGAATCACTTTGTAATGCAATTTGTAATGTTAGTGTTGTGATGTTTTTATGCCTAAAAAGCGGAATGGTCTAAGATCCCCATAAGAACGACCTTCACCCATTTACATTTTAACATAAATAAAATAATAAAATATTTGTGAACGTGTACCAATAGGGTTACCGCAAAAAAATGGTCATGGCTATGATTAAATAAATTATAAAAAGTATTTTTTTCTTCAAATTTCACCGACTTGGTTGCCAAACGACTCATAGTCTAAATTGTTGGTAATTTTATTGCAAGTAGAGTAGTTTAAGATATGCTCATGAAAATCTTTTCATAGGTAACGGTTGCCAGGCTTTGAAGTTATTAAGTTCACTGTTGAAGAGCTCCTGGCTAAATATTAACAGCCGCTCGGGGCAATCTTTAGGTTAAGCCGTGCTTGCCTAGGTTGGTCTGTGGATGGGTGACCACCCTTACATACCGGGTTTCCTCCGTAAAGCACGT
The DNA here is from genome assembly GCA_950022955.1 of Xestia ashworthii. Lineage (NCBI taxonomy): Eukaryota > Metazoa > Arthropoda > Insecta > Lepidoptera > Noctuidae > Xestia > Xestia ashworthii. The sequence continues at coordinate 20,396,875 of OX465558.1, read as the reverse complement.
CGGAAAACACGTTAAGCTGTTGGTCCCGGCTGTCCATCTTTGACAGTCGTTAGAGGTAGTCAGTGGCCAAAAAGTCTGACAACCAGTCTTACCAAGTGGTATCGTTGTTATGTATTCGGCTCGTAGGGAGGCCAAATACTTTTTGTGGACTGTATTATTATTGTTCTTCGCACCCCGGTTCTCGTAGACCAGTTGCTGGGACTCGGCTGCTGACCCAACCCATATGATCCCAACGCTGGGACTCAGCTGCTTACCCGGCTTATATGGCCAAACTAGGTGGGGTGGTTCCTCTATACGTCTAATGAATTAAACGCGATTACTTTTAACACTTTTTATTATATAGTTATAGGTTTACATAGCGGGGCACAAGACTTTACATAAGACTGTACATAAGGAATTTAACACTGGGGGCGTGGGACTCACTAGAACTATGATTCTACTTTAACTTCTCATGACAATCTGTCTGATATGGAGCTCTTCCTTGACTTCTTGAAGACTTCTCCCTGATTATCTGATGGAATGACTTAGTTACATGTTTCTATTTACTACTATTTGACTCGATTATTACCAATTTAATCGGTCCCCCTTACATAAATAATCACGTCATTGCAAGTCGTGGGAGCACCTGAGCGTCCTTGAGGGAACTTTATCCAACCACAGCCCGTAAAAATGGACTTTCCCAATTGCTGATGCAATGATACTCTTGATTATGGAATATTCCACGTCGGACAGGTTCAAACCTGACCGTATCCCCTCTCACGAATGGCTGATGCAACATTTCGAGCCATGGTGCAATGCTTAAGGCTTTTAGTATATAATAGTTTGGGGGTGGACAGACATATAGGTCCCCATTGTTTACACAAAAACTACTTAAACTAAAATTACATTTTTGTCAAGGGCTCGTCGTCCATTACATCTCTCCCCCCGGCGTAGCCTGCGCAGCCTTCTCTTCCTTTTGCAGCACGACGAGCTTGCTAACCGGACGCTTGAAGACGCCGGTCCTCGTTCGCACGTCGACTACTCTGATGCCGCCGTCAGGTCCCGGGTAGACGTTCTCGACGACTCCCATCGGCCACACATTCCGTGGCAGTGTGCTGTCGGCGATGATGACGACGTCACCGACCTCCGGTGGTTGGCGTTTGCTCTGCGGCTCGCCGCGGGGTACCAGCGTAGGGAGGTACTCCCGCAGCCAGCGTCGCCAAAAGTGATCGGCTAGGGCCTGGCTGGCCCGCCAAGCACGTCGATCGGCCTCGTCACAAGGCCCAGTCGAGGGTAGACCCATAGAGGACCCCAACAGGAAATGGTTGGGGGTGAGGGCCTCCGGATCAGTGGAGCTCACGCTGACATGAGTCAAGGGGCGTGCGTTGATGGCGAATTCCGCTTCTGTAAGTAGAGTTAGTAATACTTCTTCGGCAGGCGCCCTTTCGCGCAGAGTCGCAGCGAGGGCAGTCTTCACGGAGCGCACCAGCCGCTCCCACGCACCTCCCTGATTGGGTGCGCCAGGAGGGATGAACCGCCACTCCATCCTGTGCAGTAATCCTTCTTCCTGCAGTGCCGGTGCCCACTCTTCATAAGCCGCTCGCAGTTCTTGATCAGCTCCTCTGAAATTAGTTCCGTTATCGGAATACATAAGCCGTGGCCAACCGCGGCGCGCAGCCATCCTTCTCAGCGCCATTATTGCTGAGTCTGTTGACAATGATGCGACGAGCTCGAGATGCACGGCGCGGGAGGTGAGGCACGTAAACAACGCACCCCATCGCTTCTCTCGACGCCGGCCCACCTTCACCATCATAGGCCCGAAATAGTCCACACCACAGTTGGTGAACGGGCGGTGGAAGGGGTCCAGGCGGGCGCGAGGCAGGTCTCCCGTGGCCGGCGGCTGTGGCGTTGCTCGCAGTCTCCGGCAGTACGTGCAGGCCTTTTCAATGGCTCGCACCGTGGGTCGCAAATGGATGATCCAATAGCGCTGCCGTAGGTCGTTTGTAACTCGTTCCCTGTTGGCATGCCCAGCGGCGCAATGCTCGCGCATCACAATTAACCTACTTATTCGGTGGCGACCATCCAAAATGATGGGTCGCTTGGCCTCCACGGGCACGTTAGAGGCTTCAATTCGTCCTCGCACGCGCAATAGGCCGTCTTCAATCACGGGGTCCAGTCTGTACAGCCGACTCGTCCTGGGGACGGGGCGTGCAGACCGGATTCTCTCCATCTCTTCGGTGAAGCTGTCCTGCTGGGCTTTCAGCAGGAGCTCCTTCTCGGCGCGTTCTATGTGCCGAAGCTCCAGTCGAGGCGAGACGCGGCGGCACGCATCAATAAATGCGAGCACGCGCGCGGCAGCGCGCACCAGCGTCTCATACTTTGAGAAGCGGGCGGGATCAGGCAGCCAGCTGTCTCGTTCAGGGCCCGGCACAATGTGCAGGACCTCCTCTTCGGTGTCTTCCGACGCCGGCGTCCCGGGCCAGTCCCCTTCCGGCAGGCGGAGGAAACTCGGCCCGCGGAACCAGCGGTCGGTCGCGCAGATCGGCGCGTCGGTGAGTCGAGTGGCGTCATCCGCCACGTTGTGCTCCGTCGGCACCCAGCGCCATTCCTCCTTGCTGGTGAGCTCGGCGATTTCCCCGAGTCTGTGCGCGACGAACGGCGTGTATCTCTTCATGTCGTGATGGATCCAGTGGATCACCGTAGAGGAGTCCGACCAGTAGGTCGTACTGTCGATCTCGATGCGGTGTTCTTTCTTGATGGTTTCGGCGAGTCGGGCTCCTATCATCGCTGCCTGCAGCTCCAGACGTGGTATTGTCTGGGCTCGCCGCGGTGCTACTTTTGCCTTGGCCGCGACCAGCACGACATCTGTGCTTCCATCTTCGTACGTCGCCCTCCAGTATGCTACAGTTGCGTACGCTTGTTCGCTTGCGTCGAACAGCACATGTAGTTCGATGCGCTGTGTTTTCTTTCTGAGGTAGCATCTGGGTAGCCGCAGTCTGCTTACTTCCTCTAGCTGACCTAGCCAGGCCGCGAAGAGCTCGTTCTCTTCCTCCGGAATAGGCGTGTCCCACGTTGTTTGTAGGCGCCACAGGCTCTGGAGTACTATCTTCGCTCGCACTGTGAAGTGACTCAATAGCCCCAGCGGGTCGTAGATGGACATTACTGCGCTAAGTGCCTCCCTTTTGGTGGGCGCACGGGTTCGGTCTCTTACTTCGGACGGCACTCGGTTCATGGATGTGTTAAATCCGAGTTCGTCTCGTTCCGCGTTCCAGTACAGCCCGAGTATCTTGCTCTCAGGCTGCTCCCCTCCTAACTGCGTTGGGGCGGTGGTGTGTAGCGTCTGGGGTACATCGCGCAGAACCGTCGCCTCGCTGGAGCTCCAACCTCGCAGTGTGAAGCCGGCGGTTGCATGTACCTTTCTTGTCTCTTCGACTGCCTTCCACGCCTCCTCTGGATCGCTGTAACTTGCCACCAGGTTGTCCATGTAGTGGTTCTTGGTTATGGCCTCCAAGGCCCTGGGATAGTCTCTGCCATGAAGCTCCGCGTTGTAATCTCGGACGTAATGAGCCATGTATGGGGAACTGGCTGCTCCGAAGATCATGCTTCTCATCTTGTAGTGACGCGGGGCTGACGTCCTGTCTTGTTCTCTCCACAGGAATTGCTGAGCCGGTTGGTCCTCCTGTCTTATTCTCACCCGCAGGAACATCTCCTGTATGTCCGCGGTGACTGCCACTGCCCGCTCTCGGAACCGGAATACTATTCCCGGCAGGGACTGCAGTAGATCTGGACCTTCCAGCAGCTCGTCGTTGAGACATTTTCCGTAGCTCGTCGCCGCCGCGTCAAAGACTAGTCGCTGCTTCCCAGGTTTGTTCGGATTCTGCACGGCGAAGTGAGGCAGATACCAGCAGACGTTACTCTCCTTCTCGGTTCCGTCGCATGGTACTGCGTATCCTTTGTCTAGTAGGTTCTTGACCTGCGTGGTGTACTGCACGGCAAAGTCCGGTGACGCATCCATCTTCTCTTCGATCTTCTTGAGTCGTCTCAGCGCTGCTCCGTAGCTTGAGGGCATGACCACGTGATCGGTCCGCCACGGCAGCCCCACCTCGTAGCCTTCGTCGATCTTCTTGATCGTCCTCTTTACGATGGTCGCCGCCCTCTGGTCCGCTTCGTTCACGCGGGGTTTCTTGGCGACGCCCAAGGCTTCAATCTTGAAGTGTGCTTCGACTAGATCGTGTAGTTGCTCGTCTCCTCTCCCGGTCTCGAGGACGTGCAGCACGTCTTCCTTTTGCGTGATGACGCTTCGTGGTGCTGTTCCGTGCACCACCCATCCCAGCTTCGTTCGTGATGCGGCTGGCTGATCTGAGCCACCGACTCGCAGTTCCCTGGTCACTATGCACTCCCAATGGTCTGTGCCTACCAAGAGTCCTGGACGAGCTTGCTCGTAACATACTTCCTCTCTTGGCAGGTCTCGCAGGTGCTTGTATTCCAGCAGGGTTTCTGGGATGGATTGTTGGTGAAGCCTCAAGTCCTTGATGGTCCTTGCTCGAAGCTCGTGCGACTGACCGTCTTTCCGGATGCTTCTGACCCGCACCCTTACCGCTTTGCTGTCCTGCTCCTTTGAAGACATGTTCACGCCGCATAGACGTAGCGGGCGTGAAGTCCCTTCAGCTCCTACTCTGGTCGCCAGGTCTTCATCAATGAGGGTGACGGTTGCTCCTTCATCGAACAACGCATACGTCATAACCTCCCCCCGTGACCCGGTGACCATGATGGGGCACATCTTCAGCAGTACCTTCTTCTGGTCGGCGGCGAGCTTGGTCGCTACCGACAGTACCGCTTCTTCCTTGCTGGGCTCTGCGGTAGCCTTCGCGGTCGTCGCTTCTTCCTTGGCGCCTTCCTTCTCCTCGTGGAGGGAGGCGTGATGAGGCCGGCGGCATTGGCCTACGCCGCACGGCTTCGCCTTACACCTATATCGCCAGTGTTTCCTCTCGGCACATCTAAAGCATATGCCGTTGGCCTTGATATACTCCCACCGCTTCTTGACACTCATTTCCTTATATTTGGGACACTTTGTTAGCACGTGATCTTGTTTACAGTTAAGACACCGACCTTTTTCCTCCTGGCTGTCGACGGCTGTGTAGACGGGGCTGGCCTTCTTCTTTGCTGTCACCGGTTGTCTGGTTTCCCTTTTCTGGCTGGCGGTTGCGGCGCTGGTGGGAGGGGCGTACGAGTATCGCAACGCCCTATCCGCTTCCCGCATCAGGAAATGGGACAGCATTACTATCTCCGGCTCCGTTGTGTCGTCGTTGTCACAGGCAAAGTCGCACCATCTTGACCTTATATGGGGGCTTAACTTTTCTAGCACTTCACGAGTTAATAACGGGTTATACAAGTATCTCCTTCGGTCGACCGATTTAATTACGTTTACGGTGTTTTGTACTTTGATGGCGAAGTTATTTAAGTCGGCGGCTGATGCCGTGGGCTTCGTCATCTTCTTCAACTCCTCGATGGCGCGGTCGATGAGTACTTCCGGTCGTCCGAAACATTGTTCGAGTGTCTTCATGATGACTTCTGGATTGGTGGCAGTATGTAGGAGGGCGGACACCGCCTCTCTTGCCTCTCCCTTGAGACAGCTCCTCAATCGCTGTATGTTCTCAGCTGGCGATATGTTGTACATGTTGGTGGTGTCGTTCACGGCCGCCTTAAACGGCAACCACTCGTTCACACCACCGGAGAACACCGGTAAATCCGTATGCCGTAATCGGGGCCTTGCCATTCTTTCTAAGGTCGCTGCCAGGTTGTCGATGCTGTTCCCGTGCTTCGTTGGCGTCGGTGACCTCTCCCGTGGCAATTCGAATTTAATATGTCTTGGGTCCTCCCGGGGGGGTCCTTGGTCCCCCTCCCCCCGTGATCTGAGGGGGTTCGTTTGAAGCCATTCGTCCACTCTACTGTGGTGGCCTTCCTCCTGGGTGATGAGGGGCTCATCCCGCAGGCTGTCCTGCTCATCTTGCAGAACAGATACTTCGGCGGCTAATCTTCTCTTGACCAGGTCTGCGTCCAGGTCGAGAGACTTCTTCTGGATGGCTGCCAGCTTTTCTGCAGCCTCCAATTCCGCCAGTCTTAAGCGCGTTGAAATACTGTTGGTTGACCTCTGTGACCTCTGTGACCTATGTGACCTCACCGATCTGGTGGGCGACCTCGTCCTTTGCTCGTGCTCCTCGCTCAGGAGAAGTCCTGACGATGGTCCTGCTAAGGTCGTGTCTGCTGTCGTAAGGGGCGCGGTAATCAGTCGTGCAGCTATAATATTTTGCTCACCTGTTACTGCCGGTGACAAGGGCGGGTCCATTGAAATCCTCCGTAGTCTCTCTCTTCGAATCCGTTCCGCTTCCTGGCGTAGAACTGCCTCTCTATGCTCGTCTGCCCTCTTCTGCAGGGCCCGCCTCTGGTCCTCAGCTTCTGCAGCATCACCCTGGCTTCGGGTGACCACCATCGTTCTTTGGTACGCTGCAGGTTGACTTTAAACGGGGAGCAAGGAGCGCGACAATCCAAACTAACCTAACCTGGTTTTGGACTTCTCCAGATTCGTCCACTACGACGTTTCACTTACTCGCACTTCAATACTGTTATTATATCACGACTGGACATTTATTTACCGCGACGGCACTTATGTACTTGTTACGGCACTATGTACTTACGGCACTATGTACCTTACGGCACTATGTGCTTACGACGGCCCTATGTACCTGACGGCACTATATAGTTACGGCGACAATAATGTTCCATGCGGCGCGCACTATGTTCTATAACGCGCGCTTATATATGACGCGTAACTATGTATTCACAACGTGGTCATTTATTACGTTTTATAACGATAATACATCCGTTAGTATTTTATTCACGGCGCGAATCGAGTCAATTTACTTTTTAATTTTCATAAGAGTCCCACTATTCTGCTTACCCCTTTTTTAACGCGCGCTATGATCGCGATTTTTGGTACACAGAATATCACTTTTCCTATCGCGGCACTTTATTCACTCACGACATATATAAAGTTAATTTTGTTCAGTACTTACAGTTTATGTGCCCGCTTATATCACTTATTTACGCGCTATGTATTATACCGGCACTTCTGCTTATCCGGATCGCAAGGACCAAATTGTTATGTATTCGGCTCGTAGGGAGGCCAAATACTTTTTGTGGACTGTATTATTATTGTTCTTCGCACCCCGGTTCTCGTAGACCAGTTGCTGGGACTCGGCTGCTGACCCAACCCATATGATCCCAACGCTGGGACTCAGCTGCTTACCCGGCTTATATGGCCAAACTAGGTGGGGTGGTTCCTCTATACGTCTAATGAATTAAACGCGATTACTTTTAACACTTTTTATTATATAGTTATAGGTTTACATAGCGGGGCACAAGACTTTACATAAGACTGTACATAAGGAATTTAACACTGGGGGCGTGGGACTCACTAGAACTATGATTCTACTTTAACTTCTCATGACAATCTGTCTGATATGGAGCTCTTCCTTGACTTCTTGAAGACTTCTCCCTGATTATCTGATGGAATGACTTAGTTACATGTTTCTATTTACTACTATTTGACTCGATTATTACCAATTTAATCGGTCCCCCTTACATAAATAATCACGTCATTGCAAGTCGTGGGAGCACCTGAGCGTCCTTGAGGGAACTTTATCCAACCACAGCCCGTAAAAATGGACTTTCCCAATTGCTGATGCAATGATACTCTTGATTATGGAATATTCCACGTCGGACAGGTTCAAACCTGACCGTATCCCCTCTCACGAATGGCTGATGCAACATTTCGAGCCATGGTGCAATGCTTAAGGCTTTTAGTATATAATAGTTTGGGGGTGGACAGACATATAGGTCCCCATTGTTTACACAAAAACTACTTAAACTAAAATTACATTTTTGTCAAGGGCTCGTCGTCCATTACAATCGTATTACCCAGTATTAACTGGGTTCTGGAGGTCAGATTGGCAGTCGCTCCATGTAAAATACTGGTATTCAGCTGCATCCGGTTAGACTGGAAGCCGATCCCAACATAGTTGAGAAAAGGCTAGGCAGATGAAAAAGTTAAATGGTACCGGGTAATACGATACCCCTTGGTAAGACTGGTTGTAAGACTTTTTGGGCCACTGACTACCTAACGACTGTCATAGATCTAAAAATGACAATAAAGGAGATAGTTTTTTTTGGGCCCACCTGGTCATTGCATTTATCATTCATAATAACACCAAAAAAAAGTAATCATTTTACTATGGTAGTAAACGAAACATTACGTAGAATTGAAAACGAAATCTTAAAATCAAAATAAATAAGCTATGTTATGATATTTTGTTGCGAGTCAAATCATTCCTGTTTTGGTCAATGCCATTTGACAGCAAATACTTACGTGAATAGGGGCGTTTTTTTTCTGTTTACTAAAAAAAGTACGGTACCAGAAAGAATATAAAAAAAAAATATTATTAAACTGTGAGCATTTTAATGCTATTTTTAAAGGTTTACACTAAAATCGCATCTAGATGGTTTAAACAATCAACGTGGCACGGAACGTTATGAACCCACTTTTTTAGTGATTGACAGACAACTTCATTATTTTGACATTTACTTTTTCTATTTATTTTGGTTTCCGTAAGTGTTTTTGCAGATTTTTCGCATTTATTCCGTTTAGACAATGCTTAGCTAATCTAACCACTGGAATCTAGAGGTTATAAGGAACGAATCAATGTAAGTTTCATGATTATATGCTATAGTTTATGTGGGTGGCCTAGTCCCCGAACAAGAAAAATTGTCTCCTTTACTAACACGTTTATAGTATGAAAAATAATCATAATCATAAATCTTGATTAGGAATATCCCGACATCAGAAAATAAATGACAGGCACTGGTACCAATAATTATGTGTTACGGAAAGTGTGATTAATTGAAAATCATTAATAATTACCTAATATTATTAATAATTACCATTTTATTTGCGGCAACCCTATTGGTAGATTGGTACACTTTCACAAACATATTTTATTTGTTAAAATGAAATTTTCACCTTGTTTTCAAATGGGTGAAGGTCGTTCTGAAGTGGATCCTCTACTAGAAGGCTGCAGCCTGACCAAAACGCTCGATAGGCGAACACGCGTTCGGGATCACCGAACAAAATGAATGACCGTTCGCTTTGATAAGGAAGCTCCCAAGAACACAAAATAATTTTAAGACTGACATGTGAAATTAAAATAAAAAACAAATGCTTCAACCTAAATTAAAGATAAGACGAAGGTCAGGCAGAAAAAGGTTATTTTTTACATGATCCACACTTGATATAAATGAAGTCAATGACATTTATTATTAACTCCGACCCGCACTGGGTAGGTATAGGTAGGTACTCGATATGAATAAACCCACCTCACGCACAGGAGATCTTTGTTGCATCCAAGCAGTCAAATGCATCTACATATTATAGTATTTTCATGTTTCAGACACTCTATACTTATGAGGAAATTTAGTATTTACACACTATAGGTACTTACACTTTTTACTATCATTCATATTCATTTTCCTTGTATATTCTTTTACATCTAAGTCGCGCTTTGGCAGTAACTATTTTAGCTCACGTTAGTTTCAATCTAGAACGATGTTTTAACATCGATTTTAGCTGAAATAAAAATAATTTTTCAATATTTACTTTTTTGACATTACGTCAATTGTCAAGCTGTCAGTTACTTTTCCTCTACTTTTAATTTTCTTACTGGCCTAGGCCTATGAAGGTTTCTTTTGATTTATATAACTTTATTTTATTTTATCAATATATTAGCTCAAATAATGTATTTTAGAGTTAATTACGATTGTTTACTAAATAACAGTATCTTATCTTACTTTTATAAAATTAATTAGCACGCTCACAGAATTCTTCGAGGAAGTTTTTTACTGTATAATACTGGTCGTTTTAAATACAGGCAACTCACATTTTTGATTTTAAAATCAAAATAATCTAGAGAGAATGAAAGAACTAAAATAAAACAACTGATGTGGAAAAACTGAACAAAAAAAGAATTTTTGGGTATAAAAGGGCATTCCTGACACATTTCAAGGCAGTCTACTACGGGATCTGAAGCAAGTTACTTTATAATATATCAAGTCACCGAATTCACGGTGAAGTTCGCCCTCTGGAGCTGTACCTTGGTGGCGCTGACGCTCTGACGCGCCCCAAGTCCTGAAGCTGACCAGGAAGCAGTACTCCACGCTCTCTACTGAGCTGGACCAGGAGGTTGGAGCAGTAGCTTGGTGGCGCTGACGCTCTGACGCGCCCCAAGCCCTGAAGCTGAATAGGAAGCTGTTCGCCTTCACAAACAAGCCCTGAAGCTGACCAAGAAGCTGTTCGCTTTCACAGAGTTGGACCAGGAGGTTGCTCAAGCCAACAAGTATTGTGACCTTCCTAACTTTTTTTTTGTTTTTCTGTGAAGCGTGATAGGACTGAATTTTATTTAATTAAATTAATTGTATTACTTTTTTTTCTTTTTTGGATAAGTAATACGACAATATGTATGACAATCGTCTGCATAGCCTGCATTTCCTGTAAGGGTGAAAACGGTTTCCAAAATTTTCTTGAATAAGACTGTTTTCCAAACAGTCGAAATCCGGACAATCAGTCGTACTAAAGGAAATGGTAAGATTGGACGTGGACAAAGCCAAAGGAGGATGTGATAGGAAAAAAGGCTTCAGTTAACATTTATATCAGTATTCTACTTACTCTTTCCATTCTGCACAGTGTAGCTGAGGTCTTGGAAGGTCAGGTTGACGGGGGGCCGCTGGGGCAAGTGAGAGAGGTGCGCGCGCCCGAGGGCTCGCGAGTTCACCTCCACTGTAGTCGTCATTATTGATCACGCTGTCATCTCAAGGATTACACCTGCAAGAGAAAATGACCTAACATGAACTATTTCGTCTCTTAAAAAAGGTCGCGCTAGACCTTGTAGAAGATGGCGGGGTCAAAATACCAATAACTACTGGTCCACATTAGCCCAGGAACGAAGAAATGTCATGTTGAGGCTCCTTTGTCCAGCAGTGAGATGACTCAGGGTGACCGAATGAAAGTAAACGTATCGTAGATAGGATGTATCTGACGCTAGTTTGTCCAATTAGTTTTTTCTATAAAAAACTTCCTTAAAATATAAATCGATCCATTTTAAGAGGTAGAGCACTTTGCTCAATGCAGCTCAGTGCCATAATTAAACCAACTGTTTAAAAATCCGTGAAGGATCCACCTGGTTAAACCCACCAACTGGTTAAAATTCCGTGGACCTTCACGGATTTTTAACCAGTTGGTTTCAATACCCTAATTTCCTTTACCGCAATTCTCTGTGGTATATATCCAAGGTTATAAAGAAGATAAGTACTTAAAACTCTTATCATTTGGAATCTAAAACGTCTAATTTGGAACACACCAGCACCACATGTTAAAGCTTCAAACCACAACAACTGCATCAAATTGAGATTAAAAAACGAGATATCTACACTAATCTCGATATTATAATATAAACAAATAAACATTTCACAATCATTAAAACCGTAACACGAGTACCATAGAGAATCATTCACGGCCACAGCCCGACATTATCTGTTGCAGCAACAAAAATGCCTAACTAAACAAAAAGATTTCCAGTTAAAAATAATATTACGTAAGCAGACAACAGTCGCGACATTGACACACAAACGGGTCAAGTTTGTCTGCCTGTGCGTTTAGATTTTATATACTAACATTTTTTTTGCAAGTCATTGTATTGCTTGGTATAATTTCGCAATCCATTTAGAACTCGGTGGTCGATTTTTTCGAAATTGGTTACGTAGTCTAAATAGTAACCTAGCAACCTGCCTATCTATCGGGTCCAATTGGTTGGGTGGTGTAGGAGATTAGCGTGTACAAACATAGCGACACCTGTCAAAATTAAGAAGATGAGCAAGGCCAAATTAAGAAATAATGTATGAGAGTGAGGAAAGCGAGAGTGCACTTGTATTTGTGTACACACTTGTACGCTATATGTTCTGCGTCTAAGCCTTGGCTTCACCAAGATTGGCTAAAACAGTAGGGGGACTTTTAAAAGGCCAATGATAACTTGACGAAAATCCACCATTTTTCCAAATAGCTGTTGTTTATTGATACCCCGCTTTCAACCACGATCGATGTGGCAAGAACCCAGAATCTCAAACTGATATCTCTGTGTCGCTCCGTAGACTTAAAAATAAGGACACACATAACCCATTCATCGATTATCGACAAATACAATTCACCTCCTTGAGAATTGCTTAGATTCACTCTATGTAAGGTCAACGATGACTCGACAGAATCTCAGCCTTTTCCAATTCAAAAATTCATTAGGTCGGTCGACTGATCCCGCGGGATCCATCTTTATGGGATCAGTTTACTAAAGAGCCAACGTAAGGTAGGTCGCCTTTGCAGCGTAGCTGATGAATGAGATGAAGCAAGCTGGATTGAAGTCGCTGAGAATAGAGTTGAATTCTGTGTGATTGGAGAAGTCTGTGTCAAGCAAATGCTGAAGGCTGAATGATGACGCTCTGATCTCATGGTTTTTCAGATAACCTAGGGTAATTTTCCACCAACACCAAAAATATGGTATATGAGTTTATGTAAGTGACGGTCAACTACCATGTGACCTCCTAGGGCCAGAAAGTGGGGATATACCATGATGAATAACACCGCCCAACCCTAAATGGATTACATCAATATTTCCGTATTTTAATCTCAGGGTTAGATCCTCATATTGGAAAAAATAAAACATCCAATATTTTATGATGATGTTAAAACGGTGTTATAATAACATATATAACATGAGGCCTATAATCCTTGACGTAGATCAAAAATTTGTCCAGTAATGTTTAAATTCCAAGTAATAGGCATGATGCATGTTGAGCATTTGGTTTTTTTCCTGTTACGCCAAACCCAAATAGGACAAGGACAGGAAGATTATGAATAGGAGGCGAGCCTATTGCCATCAACCAGGCACAAATCCAAACTCCGTGGCAGCTACTGAGAAATTCCTGACGGAAAATCCCAATAACAATTTAGCCGACCCGGGAGTCTAAACCAAGACCTGATGCTCAGCAGTCACGCTCGATCACTAACGAGGCATTCACATACACTCTCACCAAAACCAAACGTTCCTTTGTTTTACTAGACGTTCAGATTGCTTTACGGGTCAATCTAGTTCTGCATCGCTCAGTAAATATGATTCATTTGAAAAGGAAAGTTTTATATTATTGTGACGATATAGATTACTCTAGAAAACCAGTTTTATTCGCCTATCGCCAGCACGCAGTTCCAAATGAATGGATACCTTTCACTACTGCATTCACGTGTTTGCCCCGGCTGGATGTTATGTATTACTGTACATTACGTATCTATACGATTTAACTGAGTTACCGTCCCTACTGGAAAAACGTGTTTTTACGATTCCAGAACTAGACTACCACAACTAATGAATCGTCAGTGGGCTGTTAGAAGCCCGGTACTATTAGATACACTTCTGCCGCGTACATCAGCGAGGAATGCCTACATGCGTGATGTTTTGTATTAAAAATGACCCTGCTAAATTGTTACTTGAGCGAAATTCAACGAGTTAACACAATTACAAGGTGAAATAGACTCTTTTAATGTTGCTGATTTTGTCGTCTGTGATGCGGAGGACTGTTCCGGTCTGTTACCAAACTCCAAAAACTGTTTTAAAATGATTCAACAAAATATTCGGAGTATTAAATGTAACCTACCTGGATTATTACCAATAATAGCCAGAACTGCGGTGGAGTGGGACTGCATTGTTTTGACGGAATGTTGGTTGTCATCAACTGTGTTCTTACCCTCTCTGGACGGATATGACAGTTTTGCCACCACTAACAACCTTACGCAGAATGAAGGCGTTGTTGTGTACTACAAGAACGGTTTGTTTATCTCAGTTGAAGAACCTGTAATTGAGGACGCAAACTGTCTTGCTATTACCCTAAATAAAGATACAGTAGCCTTGGCCATTTATAGGCCACCCGGGCACAGAAATATTGACAACTTCTTGCAATCTCTCAATCAGGTACTTTTAAAATATTCGCTTACGCAAAATGTCATATTATTAGGGGACATTAACATCAACATTGCCGAGCACAGTACTGACAGCAATCTTTCTGCATATCTAGATATGATGGCATTCCACGGTATGATGCCTGCATACACATCTCCTACGCACAATAAAACATGTTTAGATCACACGTTTCTAAAGACAAAACTAACGGCTCGTTGTCTTATACTGCAAACAACAATTACAGATCATAATAGTGTTGCGTTGTACATAGCTAGTCTTCCTAAACAAAAACCTGCCAAGATTATAAATTACTTAGATCACAACTCTCTAAATTTGGAACTTAATAGTGTTGACTTTGGTCCACTATACACAGTTAAAAACGCCAATGAGGCTGCTGATTTCCTCCACAGTATCCTATATAGTGCTATCAAAAACAACACTAAAGAAGTCAAAATATCAAACAAGAAAATAATTCTAAAACCGTGGATAACCCCAGGCATTCTAAAGTGCATTAGAAACCGCGATAATCTGTATAAAAAAGTAAAGAAACACCAAGACAATGAGATACATAAAACTACATACAAACGATACCGAAACTTTTGTTCGTCCTTATTGAAAAAACTTAAAAGAGACTATGAAAAGTTACAATTCGAAAACGCAGGGAAGAGTAGTAAAAAAATTTGGAAAATAGTTAAAGAGATTACATACTCTACTAAACCCAAAGACAGCCCGACTGATCTTATAAGCACCAATGACCCCCGAAATTCGGCAAACAATGTCAATCAATACTTTGCAAATGTTGGTAAAACTCTAGCAGAAAAAATCATGAAGAACAATTTGCAAACGGGACCCATCACCAATAACTCGTGTAGCCATTCTTTTTGTCTGCTCCCTACGGATGAAGCTGAGGTTAGGTCTTTAATATCAGGGTTAAGGAGTGATTGTTCGGTGGGCCTTGATTTGATATCTGGTGACATTTTGAAATCTAATATGGACATCTTAACAATACCTATAACATACATCTGTAATTTGTCGCTCACAACCGGTATATTTCCGAAGATTTATAAGAAATCAAGAGTTCACCCGATACATAAGAGTGGTGACAGAGACTGTGTCAATAATTATAGGCCAATTTCAATTCTCCCTACCCTATCAAAAATTTTAGAGCGCATCATTAACAAAAGACTTGTTAACTACTTGGAAAGTAAAAATCTTCTCTCACAAGCACAATTTGGTTTCAGAGCCAAGAGATCCACCGCCGACGCTGTGTCAGAACTAACAAATTATATAGTTAACAACATAGATTCAAAGAGAAAAACGATTGGAATATTCTTAGATTTAGCAAAGGCCTTTGACACAGTCTCTGTCCCTATTCTGTTAACAAAACTCGAAAGTCTGGGGGTCCGGGATCTTCAACTAGAACTTCTTAAAGATTACCTAACTGACAGAACTCAGTGTGTTAAGATCGGTAACATAACTAGTGAAGAGGTCCCAGTGACATTTGGAGTTCCACAGGGCAGTATTCTCGGACCGACATTGTTCCTAGTCTATATAAATGACATATGTCAGTTAATGTTACCAGATTCAAAAACTGTTGCGTTTGCTGATGATACGGCTTTACTTTTCAGTGGAAGCTCCTGGCATGAAGTCTTTGTCAAAGCTCAGTTAGGCATGAACACTGTGATCAGTTGGTTAAATAAGAATTTACTTACATTAAATGTAGAGAAAACGAACTTCATCACGTTTACCATTCAAAGTAATGACAAACCGGATCCCTCTTTGAGAATTGTCTGCCACTCGTGTCCAAATGCAAATGACACAATTTGTCAGTGTCCCAACCTTAAAAACACTGAGTCTACAAAATACTTGGGAGTCATTATTGATAGAAATCTTAAATTTAATGATCATCTAAATCTTCTAACAGCGAGAGTGCGTAGACTTATGGTAATATTTAAAGCCTTAAGAAACAGTGCGCCAAAATCTGTGTTAAAGTCGGTCTACTATGCTCTGTGTCAGTCTCAGCTTGAATACTGTATCACGACATGGGGTGGAACATGTAAAACCCATCTTCTAAAAGTTGAGAGAGCACAAAGAGCACTCCTAAAGGTTAGTTTGTTTTTACCTTTTTATCACCCCACCACTGATCTCTACTCGAAATGGGAGGTACTTACTGTGAGGCAGCTATTCATCCTGAGAACGGTTATGAAACAACATGCCCTAACAACTTTTGAACCAGAAAGATTCAGAAACAAACGTCGCAAACATTTAGTCTGTTCTTCATCGTCATTCAAAACTAAGTTTGCACGTCGGTTTTTCTGCTACCAGGGTTCAAACCTATACAATAAATTAAATCGATCCTTGGCGCTTTATCCCTTGCCAAAAACCAAATGTAAGTCTTTGGTTTCGGACTGGTTAAAAAAATTGGATTATAATCTTACAGAAGGTCTACTTCATTCAAATTAAATTAGAACGATATACGTGTATAACTTGCACCACAACCCTCTCACGTACACATCGACACACACTACACCTGACACTCAACACTACACATTAGCATTATACACTCATAGACACACACATACACACAGGCACAGGCGCCTTGATTGATTGTTTTTTGTTGATAGTTTCTTTTTAACTTCTACCCCCAAAATTATTATAAGTTTTTAGTCTTTAATCTCCTTGCCTATAACATTGTATTATAATTTCATATTTTGTTAAGTAAAACTTTCCGTTCTTCCGTGGGGTGGGGGACCTGGTGATTTGTAATACAGGCATTTACGCCTAACTCAGACACCAGCTCCTCACATTTTGTTAATAAACAAATAATAATATGTGAAACCTAGATTAAGTTTGTCATTGTGAGGAGAAATAAAGAACTTTATTATTATATTATAATAACGGTAATATTATGATTTTTTTTCTTAAAGTCATCAAGCTAATCGCGTTGCTGCAATCTGCCTCGGCTTGGCAGCTTTGCCACTACGGTCATCTTCGAAACTGACAGGATGTATGAAAAGGCGACAGGTCACTGGAACAACTTGCGACCCACTACGCATACCCCTCAAGTTAAAGGGCAAATATACAAGTCCGTGATTAGTGATTATGGACCTTAATGCTAGCCTGTGAAGAAGATGGATGAATAAAGATTGCATGTAGCGGAGACGAGAATGTTGAGGTGGATGTGTGATGTAACAAGTATGGATAAGGTAAGGAACTAGTACATTAGAGGAAGCTTAAAAGTTGCATCAGTTACAGAAAAGTTGAAAGGGAATAGACTATCGTGGTATGAACATGTGATGAGGAGGAGGGATGAATCGCATGTAACTAAAAGACTGATGAATATAAACGTTGATGGATGGAAGGGGAGAGGATGACCAAAGAAACGGTGGATTGTGTGAGGTATGATATGAAAGATAAAGGAGTTAATGATAGCGTGACAGTTGACAGGATAATGGAAGAAGAAAACGTGTTGCGCCCACCACAAGTAACATGGGATAAGAGCAGGGAGATGACGGAACTACTTATTGTGCAGGCAGTACCGTTATGAAATATTTGCAAACACACAAATTCCATAGGCTAGGCTATGCACTAACCGAGAACGCTAGGCCGCTAATTAAAACAGTAAAGCATAACGAATTCATGTCTGTGTAGGTCGCACAGATAATGTTTTGTACAAGACGCCAGTGGCCGTGAACGTTTTGTAGTTCAACGCCCTAATTCTACAGCCGTTAACTTTACAAGTAAATAAAAATAATTGAGTGTCATGGCGGTCAAATAAATAGTTACTGATAGTCGAAGAAAACTTGTTATTATAGGCCTTCGTGATCTCTCAACGTCAGCTATCTGCCAGTCAAAGTCACGTCAAAATCGGTCCAGCCGGTTTGAAGATCAGCTGGAACAAGCAGACAGACAGACGAAAATGAATATTTTTTTGTTATCTTCTTCTTCTTCGTCGTGTCGATGTCGTGTCACCTTTTTAGGGTTCCGTAGCCAAATGGCAAAAACTGGAACCCTTATGGATTCGTCATGTCTGTCTGTCTGTCTGTCCGTCCGTATGTCACAGCCACTTTTTTCCGAAACTTTAAGAACTACTTATGTGTTGAAAATTGGTAAGTAGATGTATTTTGTGAACCGCATTAAGATTTTCACTCAAAAATAGAAAAATATAATAAATTTTGGGGGCACCCCATACTTCGAACCTGACTGAATCTCAAATTTTGTTTTTTCATCAAGCCATACGTGTGGGGTATCTATGGATAGGTCTTCAAAAATGATATGAATAATGATGAGGTTTCTAATGTATTTTTTTTTCTAAACTGAACAGTTTGCACAAGAGACACTTCCACAGTGGTAAAATGTGTCCCCCCCCCCCTGTAACTTCTAAAATAAGAGAATGCTAAAACTAAAAAAAATATGTGATGTACATTACCATGTAAACTTCCACCGAAAATTGGTTTGAACGAGATCTAGTTAGTAGTTTTTTTTTAATACGTCATAAATCGCAAACTGCAATTCATGTTACTTGCTGCTACGGAACCCTTCATGGGCGAGTCCGACTCGCACTTGGCGGCTTTTTTTTAAATTTTTTCGACCCGAGTAATAAGTAGGTAGGTACCGTTTATACTTTCTTATTATATCCATTCAGTAAAAAGCGTTAATTTTGGTATAACAAACAGACACTTTAATTTTATTTTTTTGTATAAATGTATGTTATTTATGTATAGATATAAAATCATTAGTTTAAAACGAAACTCGGAGTTCGTTAGTGAAGTGGAGGTCAGGTGGTACGAATAGTCCAAAGTCCAAGTTAGACTAGAAATCTTGGTATTTGGACGATAAGATTTCGTATGCGTTTTGGTGTTCTTTACAGTTCACAATCCTTGAATTTAAGAATTAAATAATAATTCGAGGATTATTATAAAAATGGCTTGTAGGTGCAATTTTAATAATGAACGCACAAATTACCTAACAAAATTACTTAAAACAAATTAACTTCAATTAAGTATATGGAATTCGATTGGGCTTGCGACCTGAATCTAAGAAATCGATCGGACAGCTAATGTAGGTATAAAGATACGAAAATGTTTTATGGCTAAGAATAGTTTCCAAAGATACCACATTTTTTTTCTTATGAAACCGATACACACGGTTTCAAAAGTAATGCGTATTCCTACACCTAAGGTAAGAATCGCCAGAGTAGCCCACAAAATTCAAATTTTCTTACTTAATTTTGCAATTTTCTGATCATTGTCAGGTTGCATCTTTACATAGGTAGTATAAAACAAACTTGCTCCCGTTGTTTGTACGCTTAAATTTTTTAAACTGCGTAACGGATTTTAATACAATTTTCAGCAATATATACAGTGATTCAAGAGGAAGGTTCATAAGTATCTGCATTGCTCTGGGGATTGGGGTGAGTGTTGAATAAAATATGATTTGCGACCGTAAAAAATATGGCCTTAATTTTAATGGTTATATATACCTCTAGGGCCCATTACCTACCCCTGCATGTCGCAGAGCAAGCGTGCAAGCTGACAACTTTTTTTGAACAAACTAGTGAAGAGGTCCCAGTGACATTTGGAGTTCCACAGGGCAGTATTCTCGGACCGACATTGTTCCTAGTCTATATAAATGACATATGTCAGTTAATGTTACCAGATTCAAAAACTGTTGCGTTTGCTGATGATACGGCTTTACTTTTCAGTGGAAGCTCCTGGCATGAAGTCTTTGTCAAAGCTCAGTTAGGCATGAACACTGTGATCAGTTGGTTAAATAAGAATTTACTTACATTAAATGTAGAGAAAACGAACTTCATCACGTTTACCATTCAAAGTAATGACAAACCGGATCCCTCTTTGAGAATTGTCTGCCACTCGTGTCCAAATGCAAATGACACAATTTGTCAGTGTCCCAACCTTAAAAACACTGAGTCTACAAAATACTTGGGAGTCATTATTGATAGAAATCTTAAATTTAATGATCATCTAAATCTTCTAACAGCGAGAGTGCGTAGACTTATGGTAATATTTAAAGCCTTAAGAAACAGTGCGCCAAAATCTGTGTTAAAGTCGGTCTACTATGCTCTGTGTCAGTCTCAGCTTGAATACTGTATCACGACATGGGGTGGAACATGTAAAACCCATCTTCTAAAAGTTGAGAGAGCACAAAGAGCACTCCTAAAGGTTAGTTTGTTTTTACCTTTTTATCACCCCACCACTGATCTCTACTCGAAATGGGAGGTACTTACTGTGAGGCAGCTATTCATCCTGAGAACGGTTATGAAACAACATGCCCTAACAACTTTTGAACCAGAAAGATTCAGAAACAAACGTCGCAAACATTTAGTCTGTTCTTCATCGTCATTCAAAACTAAGTTTGCACGTCGGTTTTTCTGCTACCAGGGTTCAAACCTATACAATAAATTAAATCGATCCTTGGCGCTTTATCCCTTGCCAAAAACCAAATGTAAGTCTTTGGTTTCGGACTGGTTAAAAAAATTGGATTATAATCTTACAGAAGGTCTACTTCATTCAAATTAAATTAGAACGATATACGTGTATAACTTGCACCACAACCCTCTCACGTACACATCGACACACACTACACCTGACACTCAACACTACACATTAGCATTATACACTCATAGACACACACATACACACAGGCACAGGCGCCTTGATTGATTGTTTTTTGTTGATAGTTTCTTTTTAACTTCTACCCCCAAAATTATTATAAGTTTTTAGTCTTTAATCTCCTTGCCTATAACATTGTATTATAATTTCATATTTTGTTAAGTAAAACTTTCCGTTCTTCCGTGGGGTGGGGGACCTGGTGATTTGTAATACAGGCATTTACGCCTAACTCAGACACCAGCTCCTCACATTTTGTTAATAAACAAATAATAATATGTGAAACCTAGATTAAGTTTGTCATTGTGAGGAGAAATAAAGAACTTTATTATTATATTATAATAACGGTAATATTATGATTTTTTTTCTTAAAGTCATCAAGCTAATCGCGTTGCTGCAATCTGCCTCGGCTTGGCAGCTTTGCCACTACGGTCATCTTCGAAACTGACAGGATGTATGAAAAGGCGACAGGTCACTGGAACAACTTGCGACCCACTACGCATACCCCTCAAGTTAAAGGGCAAATATACAAGTCCGTGATTAGTGATTATGGACCTTAATGCTAGCCTGTGAAGAAGATGGATGAATAAAGATTGCATGTAGCGGAGACGAGAATGTTGAGGTGGATGTGTGACGTAACAAGTATGGATAAGGTAAGGAACTAGTACATTAGAGGAAGCTTAAAAGTTGCATCAGTTACAGAAAAGTTGAAAGGAAATAGACTATCGTGGTATGAACATGTGATGAGGAGGAGGGATGAATCGCATGTAACTAAAAGACTGATGAATATAAACGTTGATGGATGGAAGGGGAGAGGATGACCAAAGAAACGGTGGATTGTGTGAGGTATGATATGAAAGATAAAGGAGTTAATGATAGCGTGACAGTTGACAGGATAATGGAAGAAGAAAACGTGTTGCGCCCACCACAAGTAACATGGGATAAGAGCAGGGAGATGACGGAACTACTTATTGTGCAGGCAGTACCGTTATGAAATATTTGCAAACACACAAATTCCATAGGCTAGGCTATGCACTAACCGAGAACGCTAGGCCGCTAATTAAAACAGTAAAGCATAACGAATTCATGTCTGTGTAGGTCGCACAGATAATGTTTTGTACAAGACGCCAGTGGCCGTGAACGTTTTGTAGTTCAACGCCCTAATTCTACAGCCGTTAACTTTACAAGTAAATAAAAATAATTGAGTGTCATGGCGGTCAAATAAATAGTTACTGATAGTCGAAGAAAACTTGTTATTATAGGCCTTCGTGATCTCTCAACGTCAGCTATCTGCCAGTCAAAGTCACGTCAAAATCGGTCCAGCCGGTTTGAAGATCAGCTGGAACAAGCAGACAGACAGACGAAAATGAATATTTTTTTGTTATCTTCTTCTTCTTCGTCGTGTCGATGTCGTGTCACCTTTTTAGGGTTCCGTAGCCAAATGGCAAAAACTGGAACCCTTATGGATTCGTCATGTCTGTCTGTCTGTCTGTCCGTCCGTATGTCACAGCCACTTTTTTCCGAAACTTTAAGAACTACTTATGTGTTGAAAATTGGTAAGTAGATGTATTTTGTGAACCGCATTAAGATTTTCACTCAAAAATAGAAAAATATAATAAATTTTGGGGGCACCCCATACTTCGAACCTGACTGAATCTCAAATTTTGTTTTTTCATCAAGCCATACGTGTGGGGTATCTATGGATAGGTCTTCAAAAATGATATGAATAATGATGAGGTTTCTAATGTATTTTTTTTTCTAAACTGAACAGTTTGCACAAGAGACACTTCCACAGTGGTAAAATGTGTCCCCCCCCCCCTGTAACTTCTAAAATAAGAGAATGCTAAAACTAAAAAAAATATGTGATGTACATTACCATGTAAACTTCCACCGAAAATTGGTTTGAACGAGATCTAGTTAGTAGTTTTTTTTTTAATACGTCATAAATCGCAAACTGCAATTCATGTTACTTGCTGCTACGGAACCCTTCATGGGCGAGTCCGACTCGCACTTGGCGGCTTTTTTTTAAATTTTTTCGACCCGAGTAATAAGTAGGTAGGTACCGTTTATACTTTCTTATTATATCCATTCAGTAAAAAGCGTTAATTTTGGTATAACAAACAGACACTTTAATTTTATTTTTTTGTATAAATGTATGTTATTTATGTATAGATATAAAATCATTAGTTTAAAACGAAACTCGGAGTTCGTTAGTGAAGTGGAGGTCAGGTGGTACGAATAGTCCAAAGTCCAAGTTAGACTAGAAATCTTGGTATTTGGACGATAAGATTTCGTATGCGTTTTGGTGTTCTTTACAGTTCACAATCCTTGAATTTAAGAATTAAATAATAATTCGAGGATTATTATAAAAATGGCTTGTAGGTGCAATTTTAATAATGAACGCACAAATTACCTAACAAAATTACTTAAAACAAATTAACTTCAATTAAGTATATGGAATTCGATTGGGCTTGCGACCTGAATCTAAGAAATCGATCGGACAGCTAATGTAGGTATAAAGATACGAAAATGTTTTATGGCTAAGAATAGTTTCCAAAGATACCACATTTTTTTTCTTATGAAACCGATACACACGGTTTCAAAAGTAATGCGTATTCCTACACCTAAGGTAAGAATCGCCAGAGTAGCCCACAAAATTCAAATTTTCTTACTTAATTTTGCAATTTTCTGATCATTGTCAGGTTGCATCTTTACATAGGTAGTATAAAACAAACTTGCTCCCGTTGTTTGTACGCTTAAATTTTTTAAACTGCGTAACGGATTTTAATACAATTTTCAGCAATATATACAGTGATTCAAGAGGAAGGTTCATAAGTATCTGCATTGCTCTGGGGATTGGGGTGAGTGTTGAATAAAATATGATTTGCGACCGTAAAAAATATGGCCTTAATTTTAATGGTTATATATACCTCTAGGGCCCATTACCTACCCCTGCATGTCGCAGAGCAAGCGTGCAAGCTGACAACTTTTTTTGTTCCGTCCTTGTTGTATTTATAAATATTTGTCATGCATTGTATGTTAATTGTTTATTTTTTATCATTTTGTATGCACGTCACTTCCCTGCGACAAATTAATGGTTTTTCTTTCGTTCAATACAGACCTCTAAGCTCAGTATATGATGTTGATAATTGAATAATTGAAATTGATAATCCCATTGAATGACTTTTTCAGAAAATGGTCACTGGCTACCCTCTGGCGCTTTCACCATAGCATACAAAGAACTAAAGCTGAAAACTAAGGAAAAGTTAGTAGATATGTACATTGATGCGTTATTACAGACACTGTTACACAACTGCCTGGTTCAGTTAAAGACGCGAAACATTTTCAAATCTCAGCATTTTATTCACGATAAACACTTAATTGACACTTTCCTGTAATTTCAATTGAAAACTTCTGATAAAATATTTTTCTCTGAATCTTTGAGTGAAATAGGGTAACTAACTAAATTGACAGATTTCACCTATTCCTATTACAAGTTCTTTTTTTTTCAGCACTAAAGTATACATTTGCATGTACGTACATGCAATACGATCAAAGAGCACTGTTAAAACTACTTTTTCAGCGTACAGTGGCCATGAAAACGAATGCATAATTAATTCCTTTTGCCTTTGTATGCCAAGGCCAAAGCTGACAAAATGCATTGTGACATAATAAGGAAATTGTCTTCTATGTGCAAAACCTAGACATGCAAATGTTAACTCAACAATTTAACAGGAAAACTTATTGTTTTACCGAAAATATTTAAAACTCAAGACGGATGCCATTGTGTATTTTTCATTCCTCACATTTACGAAGATGACGTTTTTAGGGTTCCGTAGCCAAATGGCAAAAAACGGAACCCTTATAGTTTCGCCATGTCTGTCTGTCTGTCTGTCTGTCTGTCTGACCGCGGATAATCTCAGTGACCGTTATCACCAGAAAGCTGAAATTTGGTACCAATATGTATATCAATCATGCCGACAAAGTGCAAAAATAAAAATTTTAAAAAATATTTTTATTAGGGTACCTCCCCCAGACGTAAAGTGGGGAGCGATTTTTTTTTTAATTTTGACCCTGACGTGTGATATATTGTTGGATAGGTATTTAAAAATGAATAGGGGTTTTCTAAAATCATTTTTTGATAATATTAATATTTTAGGAAATAATCGCTCCGAAAGTCAAAAACAATGTGTCCCCCCCCCTCTAACTTTTGAACCATAAGTTTAAAAAATGTGAAAAAAATCACAGAAGTAGACCTTTATATGAACTTTCTAGGAAAATTATTTTCAACTTGATGAGTTGAATAGTTTTTGAGTTATATAGCACTTTTTCAAAAAAACGCAAATGATAACTTTGTTTTTCATACAAATACTATGAAAAACAAAGTTATTTTTGCTGACGAAAAATGTTGGTATTTTTAATGGTCTGGGAAGCTACGGAACCCTACAGTGAGCGTGGCCCGACACGCTCTTGGCCGGTTTTTTTACTATGAATTAAGGTTACTATCCTATACCCATGGTTGCAATAAGCAGAGAGTAAAGGGGGCCGCTCACTATCGACGCGCCGCAGGAATCGTACGCTATGCAGTCTTGCATTTTCGGATGATCCCGCGCAGTAATACGCATCGTACGCGCCGTATACGCGCCGAATCGCATCCATTATTTTAACAGAATTTTTGTTCGTTGCCGCGCGCGCCTTCAATTTAACTGATGAAATTCGACCTAGGCAAAAAGTATTTCAAGACTATAGTCACAAGCGTTTAGTTAGGTCTCGTAACAGCTTCAGATTACAAATCAGTTTGTCAAACGCTGTGGTTACAGCAATATTTCCAAACAATGCAGAACTCTTGCAGTAATGTCAAGTTTTTCAGAAAGATGATAACATCTTCATCATAAAGGGGCTATTTAAATGACGACTTATAGAGAAGTATGAGACAGTTTGCCCGACCCGAAATAAATTGGAATAAGGACAGCTAGACGGGGTCCCGGCAGACCAGGATAAGATGGAACGACGATGGCTTCTTGCGCATAGTGGAGAAGAAGCACGGCATCGAGAGAGGTAGAAGGAATGGGGGAGGCCTTTGCCCAGGAGTGGTACAGTCCGGTCTAACTAAGATAAAATAAAAAGGGGCACGATCATGTTGTGATCATCTTTTTCAGTAGATAAAGATTTTTCATAATTATGTATTATATGAAACTAATTTTAAAAAAATTGTTTCCTCTAAAGCTATTTATTTAATTTGAGTGTTTGCGTGTCTTTTGTGTTTTTTTTTTCTTTGCCTGATATGTAACGAGTAAGTTACCAGTTACGTACCGTATAATTTCCGCATAGGTACTGTATTTTATACAAGTATAGTATAACTACATAATTATCTGGATACATAATAATGGAATGTTTTTTTATTTTTTTGCAATAAAAAAAATGTGTGAATGAATATTTATTTACGCATTTTAAAAGCATATTATGTAAATTCATAATTTTAAGAGACTTGCAAGGCTGTTTATTTTTTTATCAGAATTAGAGATTCTTGAACAAAAGTGTTTTGGTGTAGTTGTGCTACCATTGTCCCACCCACACAATGCACCATTTTGAATATAAAATGCGATATCAGTCACACAAAGCAAAATAAATTAATTTCATTTACATTGATCCACCCACGTGTAACCACTACCTATAAAATAAACTTTTTTACAAATAATATAACCGACTTCACACAAAAAAGTGAAAAATAACTTTAGCTTCAGAAGTCGGTGACCTTTATTTGATTGATTTAGTTTTTTTGTCACCGACTTCTGAAGCTAAAGTTATTTTTCACTTTTTTGTGTGAAGTCGATTATATTTTTTGCAAAAAAGTTTTTATTTTTCACTTTTTAGTGGTTCACATGTGCTTACCCTTTCACAGCGTATCGTTGTGATTTTTTGTTATGAACTGATGTAAACAATAGACAGACGTGAGTCTTCAGCGATCCCAGTACATTTGCTATCATTTATTAAGGAGTTCAGTTGCCTATCTTCCGAAGTCACCAGATCTTTATCAAATCCAAATGGGATCACTCCGAGAAAGTGCTCTGCCTAAAACTACCCAAACCGTTTCTGGTGTGCCTATAAAGTTAAGGAGTTACCTCTATTTCTCCGGGATCCCATTGAATGAAACTTTACACGTCTAACTGTCGAAATCTGGGTGTATTGTATACTTCTGCGTACTCCCTCAGAGCATACAGGTGTGATGTTACGTCATGATGTTGTATAAACAATAAACAACCAAGCGATTGCAGCAATTACTGCAGCTTTGCCGTCTATTTTTGAAGAGTTCCATTGTATATCTCCGAAGATCTTCAATAAATTAAAATGGGATCCAACGGGAAGCACCAGCTTTCAAATAAAAAAAAATCATCAAAATCGGTTCACCCAGTCGAAAGTTCTGAGATAACAAACACCAAAAAAAAAATACAGACGAATTGAGAACCTCCTATTTTTAGAAGTCGGTTGAAAATTACGTAACATCATCATAATCATCAAAAAAAAATCGCCAGAGAACCAAGGTTACCGAGACGTAGCCCGAAGAATTGCCAAACTTAAGTGGCAGTGGGCACATTGCTCGCAGAACGGATGACCGATGGGGCTGAAAAATGTTCTGGAGTGGTGACCGAGAACCGAAAGACGTCGCGTTGGAAGACCTCCCACTAGGTGGACCGATGACCTGGTGAAAGTCGCAGGAATCCGCTGGATGCGAGTCGCACGGGATCGGTCAATATGGCGACGTTTGAGGGAGGCCTATGTCCAGCAGTGGACGTCTTTCAGCTGAAATGATGATGATGATGATGAATTGTTTTTATTCTCACTTCTTTAAAGTAAACTCATCACAAATGATTCTCGTTATTTACCGTAGATCCACATCGATTAAACAAATTAACACCTATTTTATTTGCCGTTAACGTGTAATTACTAAGTCTTACTCTTGAAGAACATCAATAAGAGCACTATGAATAAATAGGACTTAAGTACGCAATTCCAACATTGTAACTTGTAAATAGGCACTGCACCGGGTCGCCTTCGCCTGCACACCTCATTTTAAGGGTTCCATAGCCAAATGACTAATACTGCTCCGACTGTCTTTGTGTTTGGCCCTCTCCACAAAGGAGGGCAATAAAACAAATTATTTATATAACTATAACTCGTCAGTTCTTGAAAAACGACATTGAGGTTACCGAAATATCCTTTTTTCACGTCAGTGGTTGATGTCATATTTGGTTCTAAGGCCGTAAAATTGTATCCGCCCTCGAATTTATACAGAGGACGAAACTTCCGATAAAATGTGGATACAACGGAAAAAGAACATTCAACGAAAACTAGTTTGAATAAGATTTGATTTTTACTTTTTGAGATAGGAAACTTTTTCGTGGAAATACAAAAGTAAAAAAAAGAGAGAAATCGAATAGCGTAGAAGAGTGATAATTTCCTGTGCCGGTTGCAAATTCGATACTCATCATAGCAAACTGCAATAAACTACGTCTGTGGTTTGTAACCAATGTCCTTGGCAAAATATTACTACATTACCGATTAGTTTAGTGGGACGTGTAAATCACTTGGCTACCTACATCAACCATATTCGTTTCCAAACTTCAATGCACTGTACTAGACTGTCAAAATAGTATCCTGAATAGTTTTCCTGCTGTTTGCCTCGTTGGTCGAGTGGATCAAGAGATCCTTGGTTCAATTCCCAGTTGGGGTAAAGTGTTATTTGGATTTTTCATCAATAATTTCTCAGTAGCAACCAAGGAGTTTGGATGTTTGCCCGTTTAATGGCAATATACTCGCCTCATATGAGGGGGCCCCAAGGGGCTTAAAGACATAACTAGCGATATGTGGGTGGTGTACTATTAGGTACATACACCTCTGCCTAAGCCTTCGAGGATTTGTTGATATGTTATGTAGTTTTCTTATTGCGGTTCTCTTCAATCATCGCTTATTTACTCACAATAGCATCAGCGTAATGTTATAATGTTACCACAGCAGGGACAAAAGCCCCATGTGTGGGAAATTGGGTTCAATACACCGCCCGACCTCATGTGGATTCTATAGATGTCACACGTCTTCGAATTTTTGGTTCCAGGATTGTTTTCACACGATGTTTTGATAAGGTACATAAATAGTGTAAATAAGGACGGTCCCGAAATAGAGCCTTGTGGAACTCTAGACATTCAAGTGATGCTAATGATAATGGAGGTAAAATAAAAACGTATAATCAAGACAAACAATAAACCTAACCACACTTTTTTACTTCACGTAATATTAACATTAACAGTTTCCAACAACGAGTTAACTTATTCTTTAAATCACGTTTGCATTTTAAATAGTACGAGTAACATCGTTAGTCTAAAAGCCAAGAGGTTAACTAGCTTTGTATTTTGACCTTCCTCGTGCAAGTACTGGTGGAACGACCAAAGTACATTTTATGATTAAAATACTTTTTTTGTATAGAGGACCGTGAATTCATGATGCATTGTCAGCTAATTTGCATAAACTTAGGAGTACCAAATAAATAAACACCGCAACTTCCTAATTATGACGACCTCGGAAAATATTCGCAAACAAATAAAATAGGCAATTTTGTGTTTTTAAACAAAATATTGCAATGTCATCTCGATATAGCAAAATCGTGCATTTAAATAAATAAATAAATAACAACAAACAACTGCATATTGCGTAAATTGGTCTAAAAATAAGGATATGTAAAAGTTCAGCTTATAAAGAGACTGCTTTATCCTTGAAATTATAGTTAAATGCTGTCTGAACTTAAAATCTTATCTATATATGAAAGAGATGTCCACTCACTGACTGACTTTACTGACCACAGTCATCACGAAATCTCGGAAACTACTGGGTCGTGAGGTCTAAAATTTGGCACAAGCACTCTCTAGGGGGTGCAGGCGCGCACTAAGTACTATTCGTCATCCATTTTGATACAAGTGGAGAAAGTTTGTTATTGTATTGTTATTTACACATTTGAGGAAATGAAATAAAAGAATGTACTTAAAATATTTGTGTCATGAATTATTACGAGACTGATTTAATTTTTTTTTCCGCGCTTCGCCAGGTTGAAGGAGAAGCAAAGGTATGAAACTATTAAACAGCCTAATTTGGTATGGGGCCGTTGATAATTTTTTCGTGATTTCGAGGATGGTCCCAAAGAAAAAGTTGTTCAGTTTGATTGTCTGTAGCACACCCTTTCATATGACTATACCCTTTCTGTCACACGTTGTATATGATATTGAATTTATAAACACAATTTGAATATTCAAAAAATGATTACACCGCCGTAAAGACGTAGATCATCATCATCATCGGCCTATTAATGTTCCCACTGCTGGGACAGGCCTCCTCTCTATGATAGGGAATGGGCTATATATTCCACCACGCGGGCCCAGTGCGGATTGGTAGATGTCACATGTCTTCGAATTTATGGTTCTAGGACATGCCGGTTTCCTCACGATGTTTTCATTCACCGTTTTGAGAGCAGCGGTGATGAATAAATTACACAAAGTAATGCGCCTGCCTGGGTTCGAACCCACGACTTACTGAACGTAAGTCGGGGCCGCCACCACTGGGCCACCGCTGCTCTCCACTAGGCCACCGCTGCTCTTATGATCCATCTGCTCTAAGACGTAGATCGCTTATCCGAAATTAAAAAAGAAGCATTCACCTCTGACACTTTAGTCAGGTGTGAATGTTTTTTTAAATTATGCATTGACCAGTTTGGACTAAGTATAGGTATAGTTATCTGTGGCAATTTTACTTTCTGCACATGTGTAGAAAAAATATGAAAAACGCACGTGTGTGAAATACACTGCATTTTGAACCTAATAGTAGTGCAAAAAGAACCAGTTTTCGAGGAAGTGTATTGAAAAGGATGTTTTTAAAATTCGTACCCCAAGGGGTTGAAAAGGACTATGTCTAAAGTAAAGCTGACTCATCCGACACCAAGAAAAGATTCCTTAACGTATATATAAAACAAAAGATGGAATTATTAGTTAATTAATTTATTATTATTATTTGTAGATTGATCAATGAATGTAATTATTTCTCCTAATTTCTCATCGCTAACATAGTTCTTAAGTATTTTTTTACTAACCCATAATATGGACCTTGTTGTTCGAAATAAATAATTATTTGATTTGATTTGATTTTGATTTGTATGAAAGTCCTGTTTTAAAAGTTAGAAATATGAATGTAGGCCTGAAGGTTCCTTTCGGCTTCTAGGTGATCTCTAAGAAAGGTTTTACGTCATTCGGCTCTTAAGGGTAATAAATAAGGGTGTTTAATGTTTGTATGAAAAAACTTAAAGATCCAAATTGAATCTTACGTCAACGCGTTATTGCATACTTTACATTGAAATTTGAATTTGGAAGCCAATAAAGATTCAAATTGATTTTTACAACAACGCGTTAATGCATATTTTATATTGAAATAAGAATTCGGAAGTTCCTTGAACTTCAGTTTTAATGTGAATTTCTAGGTGGCCAGTATGTCGGCAGCGACAGCTCGCGTCCGGCCCTGGTTCAATCCATGGTCCGGAGCGAGACGGAATGGGAAGCCGTCACCTCTTTCTGCGAAGCAGTCATGCTAGCGAAGGAGGTGGCGGAACGCGAGAGGGAGACAACTTCTCGCCCCAGCCGCCGCGGGAGACACACCGAGCGTCGGGGGTCACGTGGTGGCCCCCGGCCACCGTAGGTGCGGCCTGTGGACGGTGAGGTATGGGCTAGCTCGCCATCCGTCCGTCTGTATATGACGACAGGTCGTGTCGACGGCGCGTTCGTGTTCCACGCGCGCCTCAAAGAGATGTCAGCAAATTGAAGGG
Source organism: Xestia ashworthii (assembly GCA_950022955.1). Taxonomy (NCBI): domain Eukaryota; kingdom Metazoa; phylum Arthropoda; class Insecta; order Lepidoptera; family Noctuidae; genus Xestia; species Xestia ashworthii. Next base: position 20,365,304 of record OX465558.1, on the reverse strand, counting down.
GCCCCTTCGCAAAGGCCGAAGCCTGCCGGGGCTGCGGTGAAAGGAAAAAATGGTGGCCAGTATGTTTCAGTAATATGCAGGGAGCAGGCGTCTGCTGAAAGGTAATGAAATGAGGTTCTATAGGTAACGTTCTAAAGTTTTTATGACAATTTCTAGGTGGCCAGTATTTTTCAGTATGCAGGCGTCTGCTGAATGGTAAGAAAAGATCGTTTCAAAAACGAACTCATGAATAAATCACAGAATACAGAATAGTGTAAAATCTGAGGTTACATAAGCGATACACGTTCAAGCCCATTTCTGTTCTGCGATATTTTGCTAATGCTACTAATTTGCTTTGAAATATTTGTCATCATCGTTGTTCGGTTTGTCTTTGTTTTGTTTGTTTCACTTAATAGTTTTGTACTTACCTTTTCAATTGCCTGGTTGGAATTTTGTTATGTCTATTTCTTCGCAAATAACATATTGCGTATTTCACACTGTGGTATTATAATAATAGTTTTTTTTTTATTATTGGTCGTTCTTACTACAAAAAGTGTCCTTGAATACCTACGTTCGTATTTTAATTTTAGTGTTTAATATCTTTGGTTTAGGCTGGTATTCTAAAAGAATAAAGAAAATTACGTTCCAAGTAATATTTTTGACGTTGCGTACTGGTCGTGAGCATTGTTTAATTAAAATGGATAATCAAATTGTTTTCACTTCTAATGGAGTGCATTCTATTCTTTGCCAAATAGTAAATATCCCTGGCGATGGCGCATGCTTATTTTCATCTCTATCCTATTTGATGAACGGTTTAACACATTCACTGCGTTACGGCAAGTATTTGGCCGTATTTGACTCTCAACCAGTGCGGTAGCTTGTTGTCCTTGTTTTGCGTACTGTGCGGGGGCGATTTATCTAAGTTCCCTTGCGCGTAGGAATGAGATAGTGATATTTTCAATATTGTTGCTTTTAATATAATAATATTTTAAACTAACAATATACGGCAAAATAGTTGCCGTAACGCACAGTAAGATAATTATTTTCATTCAGTGCGGTACGGCGAATATCTTGCCGTACCCCCCCAACCCCGCACCACACTGCATGCGTCCGCGCGGCGGTTCAGTGTGCGCTAGTGCTGGCCGTAAGCAAGATGTAACAATATTTTTTATAAAGAAAGTTAAAAGTTAAAATCACGATAAATAAATTAAAAATCTGATAATTTTTACTAGTTTTGCTATTTATGTAAGTTTTATGTCTGAGATAATTCTTGATGCCAAAGATGTCAAGTGTGAAAATAATTCAGTGGAATAACTACCTACTTAATAGTTTTTAGTTTTTTAAATCTGTTGGCGTAGTGGTTCTGGGTTCCATTCCCACACAAATCAAACATTCTTTGTCTGGTTGTCTTGGTCTGGGTGTATTTTCTAAGTATACTATGCGTTTCCTAACGGAAGTCCTTGTCCCGGTGCTATGGCAAAGAAGGAATGGGCTCGATTTTTTAGTCAGTAAGAGCCTGACACCGTCTCCCCGCTCCGCCCATGGACAGGGATTCATCATTGGATGATTTTTTACGAGCATAAAAAAAAAAAGTATACTATGCATTATATGTATTTGGGACTAGGTGGCGCTATAGTGTGATTGTGGTAGAATATAATTACATATTATATATACATATTTAAATATATATTTGTGATCTCATGTTGATTAGTAATTGTAATAATTAGGTTACATAATTATGTTGATTTATATAATAATATAACACTGTTAAATATGAATATTTTATCTACAATAAAAAATATTTTTAAACTATCGACTATCATTTCAGAAGTAAACCCCATCCCTAGCATTTTTTCACTTCTACGCTGTACGGCATATATATTGCCGCGAATGAAAGATTTTGAAAAATCTCTGTATCTTTCAAAGTATAACAGAGAACCCAGGGCGACTGCAGCTAGGTATATACAAGGATATAGTCTATCGATTTGTTGATAAAAACCATTGATATAGGCGGTTTCCACGTCTGTATAGGCTTTGAAAGTCAGGTTCTGGTACGGCAAAATAGAAGCCGTAACGCATATCAGGAAACATAGATACGGGCAGCATTTGTCTCGTATCGCACTAGTAGAAAGTTTAGATTTAACGCTGCCGCAGTGAATGTGTTCGTGGTCATGTCTTCTCAAATTCGAGGCAGCATTGTGCGCCACGTGTCTAACAACTGGGAAAGATTCCAACCTTTCACCCAGGATCGGTCAGGAGCTGTTTATGGTTCAAAGCGTAAATACGTCGCTGAAATGTCTTGTAATGGCGGCACCTACGGAACCACCTGCGAACTCATGGCAGCGGGAGAATTATTCCTATTTGAGTTCCAGGTGTTTCAAGATGGTACTTGTATTGCTGGGATCTGGACAGTCTCATTACCAGAATATATTCCAACATTAATCAGGCTAACGTAACGTTTTTAAAAGAAAGAGCCATTCTCACTCCAAGAAACGATTCTGCCAACAACATCAGCAACTATTTCTTGGAGAAACTTGTAACTAAAGAAGTATCTTATAAATCTGTGGATGAGGTACCTACTGGAGGTTGAAAAAGCTGATCTTAAATAGTTTCGACCCACCAGGATTACCACCACACTACTTCACTTATAGGTTGGTGCACTGATCATGTTTCTGCGAAATCTGCAACCGCCCAAAGTATGCAATGGGACAAGGCTACAGGTCTGCCAACTTCAAAAGAAGCAACTATTTTTACAGGCTGGCGCCTGTTAAAAAAGTTCAATTGCTTCAATCTCAATTCAATCATGGAGAAACAATTTTTATTTTCATTTATTATTAAAAAACTACTTACTAGATCTCGTTCAAACCAATTTTCGGTGGGAGTTTACATGCAGGTAATGTACATCATATATATTTTTTGTTTTATCATTCTCTTATTTTGGAAGTTACAGCCCCCCCCCCCCCCCCTGTAACTTCTAAAATATACACATTTTACCACTTTGGAAGTATCTCACGCGCAAACTATTCAGTTTAGAAAAAAAATATATGACGAACCTAATCCTCCTCTGGTCCTATAGATACCACACGTATACGAACAGACATGACGAATCCATAAGGGTTCTGTTTTTTGCCATTTGACTAACCCTAAAAATACGCGTAAAGTATTTTATGATAATCTTACTGACGGACTAATAAGTTTTTTTTTTGTCGTCTAACCTTATCATAATGTGTATAATCAGTTTACTAAATACACTTATACCGCAAAATAAAATAAACTGTCTTGGTTCGAACTTACAAATATAGTCTGGGTCGCTACCACTACCAACAGAGACAGTAAAAGAATCATCTGTTGCTGACTCAATTGCATTGCTTTCATACGGTGTTAATCTAAAGAACGATCGTCCTGTTCATAAATAATAGTCGTGCAGATTTCTTTGTAATATTCTGTCTGTTTTTAAACACGACTCTGTGGTTGAAATATTTGTTGAATGTTTAGAAACTGCGTGCACGGCTGCGTGTTGCAATCTATGACTTGCAGAATGCAGCGCCTATTCTCCGATGCGACCGTAAAGTTTCAACTATTGCTAATCCTAATGGCATCTCAGTGTTTGTTCTTGTAATACTTTACTAGGTTCTTGTAGAATGTTATTTAGCTAATGATATTGTTTGAAAGGACCTCGTCAAATCTTTTTTTTACTTATGTAAGTATACTCGCTTTTCATCTTTTGGAACGAAAAGCGAAAATACAAATGTAAATGTTTGTTGAAGTTGACAAAATGTCCCGTAATTGTCGTTCATCGTTCGTAGTTCGTGTCTATACCTACTATTTTTAGAGGCGATAATGAACAAAAGCTTGCACTATGCCACATGGTCCCATCACGCCACTGAATAACATCCAACATGGCGTGCTATATCGACGTTTTGGCGTTTCAATCACATTGTTTATGAAATTATTTTTAAATTATTGAAAAAACTATTTCGATTGTGGACACGGACGGTCATCAGATTCTTGTACAACTGCATACCAATGCACATAGTTACATTCGTGTTCTTTTCACTTTCGCTTTCGTTCTTACGAAAAAGTCTGTAAATATTTTGAAGACCAGGGCCGGCAGTCTCGACAGAGATAACGACAAAATCGCTAACTTTGGATCGCTGATTACTAACGAATAAATTCAGTTGCAATAATTATGTTTACGACAAACGCATCTTGAATGTAGAGACTTTCATTACTCGCAAGCATAATTATTGCAATCGAGTTTATTCGTTAGTAATCAGCGATCAAAAGTTAGCGATTTTGTCGCTATCTCTGTCGAGACTGCCAGCCCAGGGCCTGCAGTCTCGACATTAGTAACGACGCTGTCGGAAGCTAACGTAACATAAATAATAACGAAAAAATTCGGTTGCAATAACAACGCTTGGGAGAAACGCAAGTCTCTACATTCAAGTTAACGTGCAAAGTCGTACATTATCTTGACATATTGATGTCGGTAGGCTAGCGAAAAACGTATTCATAGTTCGGCTATTTCAAAGGCAATTTTATGCTTTCACAAAATCTCCTTGAATATGGGGAAAAGCAGAAAACATGATTCAATAAAAATCATTGTTTTTTTTTGTATCTTAAACTGAGACTATAAAAGCCTTATTTTAATGGCACTATTTTTCATGAAAACTCGTAAGTAGAGCCAAAAACGTTTAAAAAAAATAAATAAATGGTTAAATATTTGTGGAAATTAGAATTTGCCTCCTTACAACATTGGCTTAATGTCAATGTCAAACTTGTCAATTGGTTTTGTATTGTTTTCATTGTCATTGGAATCCAATATTTGTTGTGTTTATGTTTTCAATGGTATTTTCTGAAGCATTTTTCATTGATAGCCAACAGTACAGTACCTCTACTAACTTTTTTCTGGCTAAAGCTGCGACCCCACCGGACATACTTCTACATTCACTTATTATAAATGTGAAGTTATACTGGAACTCGACCTAAAGTTCGTAAGGTCGTTGTGTTTGAAGAGATGGCTGAAATTCATAAAGGAGCTCCATGAACAATTCTGTTGTTATTCCGTCCGGATACAGAAATAAGCAAATTCAAGGAATTTTTCATTTTCACGCTGATGTCGTGTGATGTGTCGAAGCATGCCGAAGCTATCGGAAGCAGCACGTAGCGAGCTGTTGAGCCGTTGTGTCACACCACAGAAGGCCTCCGAGCCGGCTGGAGACTATGGTAGACAAATAACGAAGAAAAATAAAAAAAACAAACAGTGAATTTGTGTAGTGTGGTAATATTGATCAGATATTTCCAAGACTATATTTGTGTGTAATCGCAGTGTTCCAATATTCGATATTACCATATTATAGTTGTTAGGGATTCACAGCAGAGTAAATGACACAAAATAAATGCTTGTGTGCAAGACAATTCCAAAATATTCAATTTACAAAGGTTTGAATCTTGTCAACCGATCTGCAAATCACAGAATCATTTAACTTAAAGGAAAAGAAGTGGTTTTTCATTACATTTTGTAATTATCCAAACCTGTTAAGTGTAAAATGAAACTCTTTCAAATAGAAATAACTCAAACATGAGTGAAGTCACTTGCAGAATTACCCGTATACAGAATCTTAATATTTAGAAGTTGTACCATTACCATTAATTTATAAAGCTCTAAGTACCTCAGAAAGTAGTTAACCTATCCTATATATTTTTTGTGCCTTAAGGAAATGGCTAAATCAACCAAATTATTAAAACCATGACAAGTTCCTCAAAAATATTCATCTCATTCTTCCCATATTAAAAATGCATTGTGTAATTTAATTTTATCATTGATTTTCATGTTAGTATTTCAAAAATTGATAATTTTGCATTGTTTTAAGAAAGTATTTGTGTGTATTATTGTTTGTATTGATGCAGATATTTGTTTCTACGCCGTGTTCAGTTGAAATAAAAGTGTAAAATGTTTTGGTGGTAATGATAAGATTGTACGTAGGTACCTATTTTTTAGTAGACTGTAAAGATGATGTGTGTATTAGTTATTATGTCTTGTTTAAAATTTTGACATAGGATAAGTATAGAGGATGTACTGTGATTTGTAATTTTCTTGCCGTATTATGAGTTTGATGAAATGTGTCCTTTTTACTTCACATTTTATACAAATAATAAACATATGTACATACGACCTTCATTACATGTTTTATACATTTGGTTTTAGACAGTACATAATAAGATTTAAAATGTGTGAGCGACCTTATTTATTAGTAGAATTATACTTGAATAACTTTGATATTAATAAAGTTGATAATAGTAATAGAATACAATATTGTGTGTTATATTTATTTAAATGAATCCTCTTCCTTCCAGTGAAATGAATATTAGCGACGCCTGTTCACACTAATTCATGTCCGGAACCTACTTATTTATAGGTTAGGTTCGGCTTACGGCCATTAAAGGCCGTAAGCACAGCATACTTTGGTACAGACAATAGACCTTCGAGTAATAAGCCCGTCCGGCACAGTTTTTGGTCAGTAATTCCGTGAAAACCACCAATAAATTAATTTACATTGGTAACGATTCACTTTGCGGGCTGTCAGAAATGCTCGCAAAATATATTCGTAAACTTTACGAAATTCGTTGAGTTAGCTACAAAGGTTGTTAGTAAACCAAGGACACTCGTTACCTTTGAGTGTAGAGACTACCAAATATCGCTAAATCTGGATCGGAGAGTCTTTGCGACCGAATTCGTTAGATTTGCGATCGTTATCTATGTCGAGACTGCAGGCCCGGCCCCGGCAGTCTCGACAGAGATAACGACAAAATCGCTAACTTTCGGTTGCTAATTACTAACGAATCAATTCAGTTGCAATAATGATGCTTGCAGATAATGAAAGTCTCTACATCCTAGACGCGTTTCTAGTGAGCATAATGATTGCAACCGAATGTATTCGTTAGTAATCAGCGATTGAAAGTTAGTGACTTTGTCGTTATCTCTGTCGAGACTCGGCGCCCTGACATTCACCTTAAAGAAAGATAGCAATATCCGCCTGCCTAATTAGCAACAGAAAATAGGAACATCAATATATTGTGAGTAGCAGATAGTTAAAAATTATCTCATATTGCTCTTTGATACATGTATTTTATAATTGCTTCACTCATTAAAATCATGACCATCATGTTTTTTTCAGTTGTTTTGATAATTGTCAAGCATGAAGTCTTTTTTTCGATTTCTCTATTCGATAAATTTAATTCTGACCTATTAACGGTAATTGGATCATTATATTTAAACGGTAAACGGTAAACAGCCGATCATTCCTTCATCATTATATATACTAATATTAAAAAGGGGTTAAGTTTGTTTATAAGTTTGTATTGAATACCGAATGGAGCAATGGTAGTGAGCCTATACTTAAAAAAAGTTTTTTGTTTTTTGGAATATATTTGTTTTTTGATACCGAGTACGTACACGAAATTCTTGCAGTTAATTTTTAAACACCTTATTATATATTTAAAAATCAATTGCTGTTCGTTAGTCTAGCTAAAACTCGAGAAAAGCTGGACTGATTTGGCTCATTTTGGTTTTGAATTATTTGTGGAAGTCCAGGTTTAAACGGTGAGAAGTAGGTAGGTAGGTGGTCAGTAAGTAGGTAGGTAGTAGATATGCAGGTAGGAAAAAATGCATTGCAACGCATTCCGGGTATGGCATAATAAGCAGAGGTCGGAGTAGGTAGATTGATTTTTGGTACTTGTATCATAAATGCACACAGAAAGATTAACATGGATAAGCCATTTTTCCGGAAAGTAATTCCGGTATTTCCGGATCCAATTAAATATTGTTGATGTTGGTAGTGATATTATTACTACTCAATTCAATATTCAAAGGAAGGTATGAAAACTTTATTAATTTATTATTTATCTGTTGAATAATAAAAACAATCGAATTCCGATCGAAGAATTAATATTTTTATTTAATTTTTAGCCTTTTTATGGCCACAATTTTTTATAAATTGTTGCACTTAAACAAAAAATAATCAACCAATTCCAGAGGAATGTCCATATTAATCGGACGTTTCGGATCAATGACCCCAATTCAATCTACCTACTGCGACCTCTGATAATAAGTATATATGTATTTATAAACAAAAAAGTATCTATGTAGTATATCAACTAAGTATCTGGCGTCTACGACACAAGCCTCGTTGCTTGGTGTGGCACTAGATGGCGTTGTGGGTAATGTCCAGCGTTAAGTATTTATTTAGGGGGTAATCTCGGAACTACTGATAAGATTCCGAAAATTCTTTCAGTTACGGCAAGCTAAATTATTCCCGATTGCCATTGTCATTGATAAAACGTTAGTTTTATTCAACCATCTGGTCAAACGCCCTTTTAACTTTAACTATAAGTATAGTTTAATCTTATTGGAAGTTATTCAATTGAGTTCTAAAGTATATTAACCTATCGAATACGTCGGGGAATGTGGTCGACCTCCACGTGTCGACATGATCCATCTGGTTGCGACATATCACATGCAATATTGGCGCTATCAATACAAATATGTGTCAAAACTGATAATAAGAGAAATGGCTCATTTTATTCTGGAACATATTAATTTACACTATAATAGCTTTTATTCGCCACGTCGGCTTGAAGGTCAGAAATTATCCCACGGCAGTTGAACTACCGGGATAAAATTATCCTATGTCCAAAGAGATTTTAAGTTACATCCTACTACAGTAATGAGTTAGAAATTACATGGAAAATTGTTTAGACGTAATTTATTTTGTCAGACAGACAAGAACCATGATCATGATTATATTCGCACTGTTTAAACTTATGTAGACCATATGGATCAGAACTCCTGGCCCATGTTATGATCTACATAAGAAGGTATCAAGTTTAATCGAATACCGCGTAACCGTTTTTCAAACAGACGAAACTTTTACATTATAGATCTGTTAGCTGATTCATCATAGCAAACTAACTACTCCGTTCTAATTTTCCTCATACGAGCTCATTATATATTTATCTGTCGTATAATTTGATGATAATAACATGGTTTATTATAGTGATTATTATAATTTCGTTGTTGCTTGTCTCTGAGATTGTTTTTGTAGTCATTCTAGCTGTGACATAATAGTGATTCTTCGAGAGTTTTCTTCATTTACAAACCAATCTATTTTTTTTTTACTTAAGTACTGAATTGTTTTTTTTTTCTTTTTTGTAGGATTTCAAATGGTTTTTATTTTACCATTTTAGTATTTTTGTTTCTGAACTTTTTATCGATACAATATTAAAGAAAATGAATATGTGATGGACTTTAAATTAAAAATATTTTCAAAATGTTCTATCGTGTTTTCTTGCTTAGTACTATTATTTCAGGTTTCCAATGCTAAGTAACTACCAAAAAACAGTTACGTGTCTGAATCCGCGGGAAACAAAACTATCAATCAACCGATTACGATCAGTGTAATTTATTAACATCAATAACAAAATATTTTCAAGTTCAATAAACAAGAAACACATTAAAACTCAATGCCACGATAAAGATCAATCAAATGCCTATTGACAAGACAGTGTTTCCGCACTTTTCGCTATACCAAAAATATTAGCTTATTAGTCTTATTTATTCCAAATCGTGTGTCAGCCATTTAACATAGTCCTTGCTATACTTGCACGTTATATATAAACGATTTTGCCAACAAAACGACATGAAAATAAATTTCTAAATATTAATGCACTGTTGGAATTGAAACCCTTGTTAGGGTTCCGTAGCCAAATGGCAAAAACGGAACCCTTATAGATTCGTCATGTCTGTCTGTCTGTGTCGGTCTGTCTGTCTGTCTGTCTGTCTGTCTGTCCGTCCGTATGTCACAGCCACTTTTTTCCGAAACTATAAGAACTATGCTGTTGAAACTTGGTAAGTATTATATATGTGAACCGCATTAAGATTTTCACACAAAAATGGAAAAAAAACAATGAATTTTGGGGGTTCCCCATACTTATAACTGAAAGTCAAATTTTTTTGTTTCGTCAAACCCATACGTGTGGGGTATCTATGGATAGGTCTTCAAAAATGTTATTGAGGTTTCTAACATCATTTTTTCTAAACTGAATAGTTTGCGCAAGAGACACTCCCAAAGTGCTAAAATGTGTATGTCCCCCCCCTTTAACTTCTAAAATAAGAGAATGATAAAACTAAAAAAAACATATGATGTACATTACCATGTAAACTTCCACCAAAAATTGGTTTGAACGAGATCTAGTAAGCAGTTTTTTTTTAATACGTCTTAAATCGTAAACAGCATTTACCTTTCATTCAATCTGCTACGGAACCCTTTATGGGCGAGTCCGACTCGCACTTGTTTTTTTTTATGTATGAGAAATCATCAAATAACTTCTCCCACTCTGGGCGGAGCGGGAGAGAGTGTCAGACTTTTACTGACTAAAACCCATCCATGTTCCTTCCTCGCCCTTTACGTTCCGGGGCCGCTCCATCTCTTTCGAATAGTCCCGCAGCCCCGGTAGGCATTGAAACCCTAAGTGCTGAATGCAACGTTCAAATTTAAATCCAGCATCTCGCTTTTATTTTGCATTTGCTTAGTTTTAAAAGGAAAATGGGCATTATGCCCCCGTTCACGACCTCAGGTGTGACGCCGCTTGTTCTTTATAGGACCTTATCTCGACGTTTTATAACTGTCCATGCACCCATAAGTCACCATCATCATTTGCCTAGCCTTTTCCAAACTATGTTGGAGTCGGCTTCGAGTCTAACCGGATGCAGCTGAATACCAGTATTTTACATGCAGCGACTGCCTATCCATGTAACCTTAAGTGAAATAATATATTTTGATTTTGTTTTCTTCGTGTGTCGTGTATTGTTGATTTGCTGTAAACAACTGCCTTTATTTATTTACACAGCAGTCCCAGACGAAACACGCGCGTCGCGGTCTTCTAGGTCGTGGCCGAGTGGTTAGACTCAGTTTGTTTCCCAATAGCTTGGCAGCGTGTCAGGTAACGACGAAAGTGTATAACGTAAGTTGATGCTTCTAGAGAATTACATTATCGAATAGGCACAAGGAATTATGTCAAGAGGATTTACGCAGCCTGCATGTTTCTGTTGGTCAGTAATTTGTATACAGCGTCAACCAGAAAAGTGTGAACATATTTCTGGGTGAAATTCAGACTATCAAACTGAACAACTTTCTCTAGCTGTCCAGTACAAAACTACAATACCTACTCAACCCAAATGTGAGACAGCAATTTTTTTCTAAATATTACTACCTACCTACATCTTTCTGGTACAAGCTGTAGAATGGTACATTTTGATACAAGTAGAGAAAGTTTGTTATTGTAGTTCAAGGCGGTATTAACACACGAGCCGCAAGGCGAGGGTGTTTTTGAGCCGAGAACTGCAATAACAAATGTCCACGTGTATCAAACGACTTTTTTCAATACACTTTTGAAGAAATAAAATAAAACAATGTAAAATATTTGTGTCACGAGACTATGATTTGAATTTTATTTTTTTCCGCGCTTTGCTTTCGCATATATATATATATATATATACAGGGTGTCCCAAAACTCAACGTCAAGCCGAAACGGGGTGACAGGATTGATCATAACCATCACGAGAAAAATCTGAAAAAAAATCTATCCCATGCAGTTTGAAAATTATGGGCATTTTAAGAAAAACCTAGAAATTTGATCAAACTGTACCATTTTTCGGTTATTGTGGTTATTCTTTTTTATTTTTGTTCATTTGAACTTTGGAAACGTAATCCTAAATAACATTTCTAGAATCCCGATAAAAAATAATGACACAATTGCCTCAAGTTTCCGAGAATTGAGACTATTTGTTAAACTACGAATTTAAAATTTTCAAGATTCGTCGACTTTGACAGGCCCTCCTATAAAAAAAATGTACTAGAGTGCCTTGGCAAGTGGCATTAAAAGTTGGCGCATTTAATCAGAATTCTAAAATGGTACAATACTTGTTAGTTCCATACAATAGAAAAGAGTAAAAAAAATAAAACCTCAAGTAACCCGATTTTTGCTATCACATTTTACTCAGTTAAAATGTTTTTAATTCGCACAAGCTCTAGGTAGGTTCTTAATTTTAAGACAAAATGATGATGAATGGATTCTAGAAATGTTATTTAGGATTACGTTTCTAAAGTTCAAATGAACAAAATAAAAAAGAATAACCACAATAACCGAAAAATGGTACAGTTTGATCAAATTTCTAGGTTTTTCTTAAAATGCCCATAATTTTCAAACTGCATGGGATAGATTTTTTTTCAGATTTTTCTCGTGATGGTTATGATCAATCCTGTCACCCCGTTTCGGCTTGACGTTGAGTTTTGGGACACCCTGTATATATATTTTAATTTTTGAATTTAGAACACAAATAAGTATTGATTTGTTTAAAAAAGTAAATATTATTTATTTATTTATTTAACTATTTATGTACACACAGTAAACAACACAGGAAAACACATTATAAAATATGAGTACAAAGGTACTGCTTAATCATGTTTATCTACGATATTGAATTTATAAACACTAAGTATTTATAATTCAAAAAATGTTATAAAGAAAGACGTAGATCGCTTTTCCAAAATAAAAATAAAAACATTTAAGTACCTCTGACTCTATAGTCAGTTTTTTTTTAAATTATGCAATGAACCAATTTGGACTAAGTATAGTGCATTTTTCATGTTTTTTCTGCACATTGTGTAGAAAAAACATGAAAAATGCACGCGTTTGAAATACACTGGATTTTGAAACTAATCTTAGTGCGAAAAGAACCAGTTTTCGAGGAAGTGTATTGAAAAAACCTTTAATATGGAATCAGTCCAGGAAGAAAAAAATCGTCAAAAATTTCGAAGATATAATTATGACATCCCATATTGTGGATTTTTGCCCTCGCCCTCTAACAGCAAGGGGAACCGTAAATAATATTGTTGTATAGAAATAAACCACTAAATATTTTACTTCCTATAGGTATTGACTATAAATAGGTATGCAAATAATGTAGCATTATATCAATAAATTTGCATTGAATATTTAAGATAATTAACAAACTCACAAAAACACGACAATATTGTCGTTATTAGCTATTTCTAGGTAGTCACTATATAGCTGTAATAGTAGTAGTTTATCTACATTTTGACGCTAATACCTAAAGTTCGTCATTGCAGACGAAGTGTGATTGGAGCCCGGGTCAAAGGCGAAGGCTAAATGAAGCCAAGTCCACACTTACAAAGGAAAAAATGCTTTACACGCTTTTGGATTAGAATGTACGAGTACCTACTATTATTTTTTTTTAAATATGGCCTTTGACTTTCGATGGAATACAAGCCTACTTGCTACTTTTGTTTTATTTTGTCATACCTAGATCTTCTTATCCTGAGTAATTCAGCAACTCGTCCCACATGTCCACGGCCCATTTGGGACGAGTTTATGAAACTCCAAATAAATAATATTTTCATTGTGCAACTCGTCCCACGTTTGTTTTTGTCTGGAACTTTAAACTTTATCAACAATTGGTACAGTTATTAAGACAAGTAATAACAATATTTTTTGCGCGAAAGGACACTTTCGCGACTGGACTTTTGTGCGACTTAATGGCCACGGAGGTTAACTCTGTAAACATAACATCACGCCTGATAATACATGAAGGTGTAAATTTTTGGTTTTCCCGTTATTCACACATAAACAACTGCCAAACTACAAGTGTACGAACAGGATGGGAAACTATGTAAGTCAAAACCTTACCAAGTTACGTTTACAAATCTCGACCTTAGTCATATTAAAAAAGAGTTAAAAAGTTTTATTTTAAAGTTACAGTAACCTATCGTTCCATTTAATCAGTCAAAAATTATGATAACCGCAAGAGAATAAACATAGGATGTAACGCAAAAATGTTTGAAACTAGCGTAATATCCTTTTCTTTCCGTAAGGAAATTTGGACTTTATACAATTAGTTTTCGACACCTTTTCTTTCGGGAAAAGTCTTAATAACTAGCAAAGAAGGTATTGCACTATTTTCGTGTATAATATAAACATAAGCCTATACAACAATACCAACTTTCATATCATTCTGATATAAAACGGTACATGATTGACGACATTGCTTCAGCGATGCGCTTGCGCAACCGTTGTAAATCATTGCAAACAACTGTTGGCTTTATAGGCATAGTTTGACATAGGTATTACGTGTTATTCGCGAAAATTTCATCGTTGCAAATTTTCTTACGTGTTGGCAATTTTCAAATTGCAAAATGCAAATTGAAAATTCGAATTTCGCGGGCTACCCAAATGCGGCCAAGAAATTATTTCTAAGACTATCTATAAAGTCGCCATATCAGTGACTTCTTGCGTCACAAAAGGAACCATAAAATTCTAATCCAATTTCTTGACCTTTTCACAGAAGGTTTATTATACATTCGTTATTCATTCCGTATCAATAATATTTTCAATGTCAAATAGTGATACAGATACATTTATTTAGATATTTGGCTAAACAACAAAGTTATTTGAGTGCTTCTTATAAAAACAATTATTTGAGTTAAGAGTAGAAAGTAAGTAGACACCTACTCATGAATATGAACAACTTCTTTAGAAAGACCTCAGAAAAAAAAATGCTATTACTTTCATTTGTTTTTCGAACCTCAGGATTGCCGTGGGCATGTATGTGGGACGAGTTGCTGAATTACTCTTTTTGTCACGTCCGTGTTGATATTCTTTACCCAGTCAAGCGAAGACGCGATAATAACGTTGAAATACGAGTATTATGCCGGAAAATCGGACCCTCTATCGATGTCGGCGCAATCATCGCGTTCGCGTTCGCCGAACAAATAGCGTGCGGCACTCGCGTGTTTGCACTGTGACCGCGCCCTTTGTCGACCTCCTGACTTGCCAACAAAGCGATTTAAAAGAATACAGTCGAGATTAGGAGTATTTTTTCTAAAAAAAAATTGTTCCCGTAATTTTTCGACTCCGACACACGAACATCCTAACAAGCGGGCTAAGGTACTAGACAGACCAATTTATTACAAAGAAGTAAAGTATTGATTACGATTTTCTACGTTTTGACCCGTTTATTGTTTGTAAATATTTAGAAGTCTTTGATTGCCAACGAACTTAAAATTAGCTTTAATTATAAATTGATCCAAAACAAGGAATGTCTTGTAATAATTATTCGCAGTTATTATTGACATTGTAAATGAGCTAATCGATCAATAGAGACTATTCAATAAATCATTAAAATATTATGAATTTGCACACCGACTCTATTACTTTACCCATATTTATTTAGTATAATAATTATACCCACTAATTTAGCGATCATGTCATTTTTCAAACACTATTTTTCCTGTAGGTAATATTTTATGAACGTGCTTAATCAAAAATTCTCAGTCGCATGCAATTAATATAATATTTTATGACTTGAAAAATTAAATAGAATTAGCATAATCTTTCATTTGACACGGACACAGGTTCAGACAGGCTTTGATTAGGACTCTGTGGGCGCTAATTCACCACGCGGGACCAGCGGGGAAAATCAGGGTCACAGATAGGTACCTAATACTACGTTGTTCGTTTGCAAAAATACAACTATGAACAGGAAAAAAGGTAGCGATGCTAAACATTTTTTCCTGCTGGCAACAATGAGCCTGTATATCGTGTAAGGGCTGTAAAAAGACTCTTAACAACGCCGAAAGGCACTTGTTCTCCCCATCATTGCGACCATTTTTTTGTTTTAGACCATACCTGGGAACCTTCTAGTTACGAAGATATTGGGGATCAAGTTTCCGACTTTTTCACAAGTTAAAATAGGTACATGTTTTTAATGTAAGAACCTTAAAACACCTCCACAACCCCCACACTATTCAATCCATCCACCAGCACGAGTGTTTTGAGTGCGTTACGTTGAGTTTTACCGTAAACTGTGATTTTTCAGTACATACATAAAAAACTCATTTCCCAGCAATCATTATTGCGTAGGGTAACTAAGTTTGATGTACAGAATGCTTGGTTATATGCTTCGTGAAGAGTTTACACCCTGTATAGTGCACACTGTAACGTAACCAACAGGATGAGGCAGGTTGCTACGTAAGTTCACACTTGATTACACCTTTCATAATTATCTAGAATATTTTAACCACTTTATGGCCGTTTCACAACGTCCTGTGTAATTAGCTCCGACTTAGTAGTCTATTATAGAGTGCAAAGCACCAAGCGGACTGACCAAAGTTTCGGTCAAACCGGTAAGGGCAAGGACGCTCTGATACGAACAGGTACTTACATGAAAAATCTTTATTAAATATTTTACTTACTTGTTTTATTTTATTGTGTTTGGGTGGCTTACAGCTAACAATACAGACATTTATAGTGACACACTCTAAAAAAGCCATTTACAAGCCTCCACAGTTAGCGATAAACTATTGTTGCACAAACTAACATCTAAGCATAATAATAATAATAAATAAATAAGTATCACTCGACATTACACACAGCGACGTCTAGTGCCACACTAAGCAACGCTCGTGTCGTGGTCACCAGACAGTTGATATACTACATAATTATATACTTTAACATAACTTAATTTATTAACAAATACTAAGAATACAAAATAAAAAAAAACTATTAAAATTCATCACAATCAACATAACTTCTAGACAAGGCAGTACAAATTGCCGCTAAGCTGCTTGCAAACAATAATATAAACAAACAAATAATAATATTATAATGTACATCGTACAAATTACAGTTGACTGCCTCGTTGGTCTACCCAACTAGCACATTAGCGAAATAAACAGCCAAAAAGGCCTGTACTACAGCCAAAGGCTCTTTTGTAGCTGTACAAACGGATCAGACGATTCCCGAGACTACTACTACTACTAAGTTCATTGAGGTAGCATTATAATATAATTTATTTACACCATAAACCAGCCAATGGCGAAATTTGATTCGTCAATACAGCTCAGAAGTGCTTAAAAGAGGTGTGCCTTTATCGCGTTAACCAGCCGTTTACAAGCTTTGATCTTCTTAACCAGCTGGTAGCATTATTCGTAGCCAAAGCTGGATAATGGTTCTTTCAAATTCTACCGGAGGAGGCTCGTGTTTTATTTGATAATATCACCTATATATATTAACAGTAAAGTAACACCCGCAGTAAGATTTACCCACATAGTCACAAAATCAACGTGAATAAAAAAAACACTTAACTTAAATAAGACATTTATCATAAATGTCATGCTCAGAAAAAGTTTAGAGACTTGCATGAATTTGTCAAAGTTTTTTGTTGCTATATTTCTTTGTAGATTTAACAATAGCCGTTAGTTAGCCATAAACCATCTCCTGGCTGTCTAAGAGAATGAATGGAGCTGGATAGTGGCTAGGAAGATAGCTAGTCCAGCCATTGTACAGCCGCTGTCCAGCTCATCCAGTGCTCTAAAGAGCTGCTAGCAAGCTACTGTATTGCCCAGGGCTGGTTAATTTGGGGCCAAATTGACAATTACAAAGGCTGCGTAGCAGGCTATACAGCCCTTGTACAGCAAAAATAACAGCCTCGAGTGTTCAAAAATTCTGGTGTCCAGTCTTTAAACAGCTATTTGTGCTAGTTGGGTAGTAGTCTAAAACGACAGCTGAACAAGAGGCCCCGGGTTCGATTTCGGGGTCGGGCAAAGGTTATTGCCCGGTTGATGGCAATAGGCTCGGCCCTGTCACACGGGATTTTGAATAAAAAAATGAGGGTGTACTATTAGTTCCTCTGCCTAACCCTTTAAGGATTACAGGTGTGCGATAGAGAACCTTCTACCTGTATTGAACCTTGTACCTGATGTCCAATCATAATATATATTCGGGAACCTAGATATTTTGTAATCCAATCGAAATAAAAAAACACTACCTTAGGAAAATGTTTGATTTAATTACAAATTATTTTGGTATTAGGTTTGTATGGAACTACGCATGCTCCGCAGGCCTCCTAAAAGGATTATCCTATAAAACAGTGGCGAAGGTTGCATGCAACCCGATTCCTACCGGATTCCCTTCGAAAAATGGCACAGTCAGTATTCCTTAAACGAATAATATGATCACATTGTAGTTAGCCATTAATAGGGCTAGGCATTAGGGTAATGTACACCGACTTACCTCTTATAAAATTTGTCCCTTCGCTACGCTGCCAAATATGGTTTGCAACCTCGGATTCAGTAGTAAATTCGCGTTACTGGGCAGCGAAGCGAATATTTTGGTTAACGCCTAAACAGTGATTACATCTAAGTTTAGTTGGCTACAAATCACAGTAACTAAGTTATCCAGCAGTTGTGTGCGTGTTAGTTTATCATGATAACAGGTAGCTAGCCTAGGCTAGAGGAGCCAACAAACCGTTATGCAATTTCCGATGCTCGCTCAGTTGCACAGTTCAAGCCGGCAAATGACGTTTGAAATATTATTCTGTTCAAAACAAGTGAATAGCGGTGTTTTTACAGTTTAAATACATAAATAATGTAGTATCGCTCATTTACATTTTAAAAGGACATTATACTTTCTTCAAAGCCTCATGAAAATAATAAATTAACATATTAAGTACGTAGTCATGCAAAGTAAAAACATTTTACTTGTACAATTCACAGTATGACGGGCGGACACGGCTCTTGAAGTTGAACAAAACAATTAATTAGATTCCGAGGTCGATATTGCTTTTATGATCAGTCATTACGCGTTTTAATGAAGATACCATTCAGATATGCATCTACCAATTCACGAATTCTTCATAGAGGAATTAGGTCAAGCACTCGTTCGGACAGATTTGATATAGCTACGTTATATCTAATCAAGTATTACCTAAACCTAAGACGAACAGGTGATCTATACCACAGGACCTTCCTTCCACAAATACCTTTCTCCATCTAAGAAAGAGAACCTGTAATACTTGATGTCGAAAAAAATAAAGATTTATGATCATGATTAAAAGTCAAATCATGAAAAATTGTTCGCCAATTCACTTCACTAGCTCAGGCCAGACGCAGGACGTTCGTTTTGAAAAAAGTTGTCAAAGGCTAGTAGCACCCGAATGTTGCATATTGGCTGGAGGTCTTCATCGTCATCAAATTAGCCTGATAGTAGTATCAGGCTAAGCCACTGCTTAAGTCCCTATCCACGCCATATTACCATATTGGTTAAGCAGGACGCAACTTCCCGAGATCAATTTAAGAGGCAATTTAAAAAAAAAACTCAATTGGAACAAAATGGTTCAAGTTTTAACGGACTTTATCCTAACATGATTTATCCTTTTACCGTTGATCTATGAAATAGATAATTAACAGTGCTTCTTTATTTGACTTTTGAATGATATTGACAAAGCGTTGTTAGTAAACATTTTGTGACATTGAAGTGATGGTAGCATAACTCATAAGGTCTGATTTGGCTTAAACAAGCTTTAGGTACCCTGTGTGGTTCCTATTTTCCTTAAAACAACTAAACTAATAAATGTCCAACAGTCATCTACACTATTATTATAAAGAGGAAAAAAATGTATTTTTGTGTGTGTGTGTATGTTTGTAATGAATAAACTCAAAAACTACTGTGCCGATTTCAAAAATTCTTTCACCATTGGAAAGCTACATTCACCCTGAGTAACATAGGCTACATTTTATCCCCGTACTCCTACGGGAACGGGAACTACGCGGGTGAAACCGCGTGACGTCCGCTAGTCAAAAATAAAATAATACCAAAACAAAAATGTTAATTAAACTCAAAAACCTACCTAGTATGTTCCAACTAAAAATAAACTGCATTAACCCACAAACTGCATTAAGAGGTAATTGTGCAATCTGTGGCTTGATGAGAAATAATAAAATATAGAAGTTATAATAGAATTATAGCCCATATGAACATTAACTTATAATCAAAAGTTTTTTTAATCAGACATAAAATAAATAGTTGCATATGTACAAGTACACATTGTTTTCCAGAGTTAGATGAATAGGTAAATTGTGAGAATACCAGATGTCCTATGGGACATAGCATTTAAGTTTTTCATAAGACATATAAACATTTCTTTCTAGAAATAAAATTAAATGTACCTACGTGAGACATTTTTTGTATGGAAAAACTGTCAAAAATTCGTTTGCAAAAAATTATTAGTATTTTGTATGACAGGTGAGCATCCTGTCAGTTGACTATTTCGCTTATTCTCAACAGTGGGTTTCCACATTTTAATATTATGAGTCTTAGAAAAACAATACCAAAAAAATAACTTCGAACCTCGATGACCTGTGACTTTTGCGGATGTTAGTTTCCATACATAGATACAATCCGCGATTTTCTTGAGCTAGTAGGTAGTTTTAAATCAGAAAAGTTTTTCATAAACAGAATAGTAGGTATCATATTGAGTATTTTGCAAGTGAATTGCGGCAATACAAGACCAATCAAAAATAGAATGCATGTAAAAGGCGATCTTTTATTGAAGAACTCGTTTGTTATTTATATTTTGTTAATGTATCAAGTCCTTGATTTGTGAATATATAATTTTTATTATTAATAGGCACAATAAAGGAAAGTTGAATGGATAAATTTTTTTACCCATTTCAAAGTTCGTTAACCGACATTTAGTACTATTAATTATACCTACTGTATTTCAGCTTAAGCTAAATAACATCTAACTTTATACAAAAGGGTGAATGTACTCAAGAACAATACCGTTTATCTTCAAAAACTGATAGAAAATTTCGGAAAAACCGTAAAACAAAAACACCTATTTTAGATAGGTCAGGTGCGCAACCGGCCTGCGTGTGTGTGACCAGGGACCCTAAAATGGCCGCTGTAACATATCATAATCCTCATCATCATCATCATCATCATTTCAGCCGAAGACGTCCACTGCTGGACATAGGCCTCCCCCAAGTGTCGCCACATTGACCGGCCCCTTGCGAGTCGCATCCAACGGATTCCCGCAACCTTCACCAGGTCATCGGTCCACCTAGTGACCAACGCATCGTCTTCCGGTTCGCGGTCGCCACTCGAGAACTTTTCGCCCCTTCGGCCATTCTTTCTGCGAGCAATGTGCTCTGCCCACTACCACTTAAGCTCTTGCGGATATCTTCACGCAAGGAAACTCCGAGCATAGCCCTATCCATTGCCCTTTGGGTGACTTTAAACCTTTTGATAAGGCCCATTGTGAGCGACCACGTTATCACGGTATCGTAATCCATACTTCCTACTAATATTATAAATTAGAAAGTTTGTGAGTACGGATTTGGATGAAATTTTGCACACAGATAGTTTATAACCTGGATTAACACCTAGGATATTTTTTATCCCGGTAGTAATATCCCATGGGACAGTAATCAAACATCACGCGGGCGAAGACGCTGGCTGAAGCTAGCTAATAAAATTAATCACGTTTCAATTGTAACGTGACGCCTAAAATGGTCACAAAGTGTCAATTCATAATATTAATAATAGATAATATGCATGTCATTTTTTCTTTACTGAAATCATTAAAATACATTATTATCACCCCAAGAAAAGTATTAAAAGTTAATTTCAACTACCTACTGCTTGTCGCTCAA
The DNA here is from genome assembly GCA_950022955.1 of Xestia ashworthii. Classification (NCBI taxonomy): domain Eukaryota; kingdom Metazoa; phylum Arthropoda; class Insecta; order Lepidoptera; family Noctuidae; genus Xestia; species Xestia ashworthii. The sequence goes on along the minus strand of OX465558.1, from coordinate 20,343,753 downwards.
AAATAATATTAAACTCCTGCTACTCGTATTTTTATGACAGTTCAAACGTCCGCGATTGTCGCGGCCATAATTTGACGTCATTCATCACAATATACCTTGTTTACATCTATTTTTTTGGCTGTAATAAAGTAATTTTACTAATTGTATGTGCTATGGTCAAGCAAAAATCGAGATAACGATGTTATGATAAAATCTTTGTGAAACTTAAACAAAATTTCAAATAAAGCGGTGATCAGAATACGCTATAATACAATAGCACATAGTTTATAGCTCATACCTCAACCAATATCGTTCACCATACATTTGTTATGGACACATTCACACTGTGCTATACTATATATACATATATTATTTGCTTACTATATGCTATAAAATGGTGTGACACGCTGAGTTCATGCTATGCTATATCGCGCGCAGCCCTCTTCCTCCTCCCTCACCCCCGGCGGTTCCGCAAGTGAATGTTTTCCCCACTTATTTGAACTCTATCGTCTTATCATCATTCCAGTGAAGAATATTGGGATTATGGTTCGTGCTTAAATGTTATCTAGTGATATTGTGCGAGGAACCGTTAATTATTATGCAAGGTGTCAATCAACAACTGCGAACATTCGGTCAGTACCTAGTTACCTAGATATTTGCCTGTCCAAAGCCAGATTTAAAGTATGAAGGGAAAATGGATTATACCCAGAAAGGTCACTGACCCGCACACATGTTCTGCGATAAGCGCATGGCGCACAAGTTGCGAAACTTAGGCGAAGTTTTTGGTATGGATCTATCTGTTATGTATTAGTGTTTTTTTTTTGTTCATGTTTTTTTAGTTTCATGTAAGCATGGACTATTGCGGGTTTGAATAAGTCCCTCGTTTAAACTAACATACTGTATAGTATAGCATTAGGTCCTGCTTTGCTAGACTATATAGCTGAATATTATAGCGTAGTCTGAAAGCCGCTTGAAAGTATTTTTGACACATAGATTTTGATGTCACTACCGCCGTTATTGAGGACGACGTGTTTTGAGAGTGCGTTCCGTTTCACCAAAAACATGTTACATAAAATAAGTGATGTTATAGAAACTTAAACAAGTGTACCACAATGTTTTAAGCGCCAATATAAGGCATTTTTAATGATTAAAAAGAGTTTTGTATATCTTGCATATTCCCTATTGCGTTTGTGATAATTTTTAGAATGTTCTCAAGATTCTTATAATTATCCTATTAGGATCCTATGGGTCATTAAAGGAAGCCATTTCAGGCCCCAAAATGAATCTATAAATGTGGACGAGGCGAAAGAGTAAACTTATTTATCTGTGATTTCTGCCTACCCCATGGGGAAAATGCGTAACCTTATGTCATCATCATCATCAGCCTATTAATGTTCCCACTGCTGGGACACAGGCCTCCTCTCTATGAGAGGGAAGTTCATGTACATTTGTTTTGTTCACATGAATGGTTCTTAAGTAGTTCATATGGTAAAAAGTAACGACTTAAATGATATTAAACCCTAAAATAAAGAGGAAAAAATGTAATAGGGTTAAGGATGACGCACGCTAGACCGAGCCGGGTCCAAGCCGAGTGTCGGTCGTAGCACAATCCATTATCCGTAGCTCGGTAGCGGCTCGGAAGCGTGAGTCTGTCCATACAAAATTGCACGGTCGACACTCGGCTCCGACCCGACCCGGTCTAGCGTGAGTAAAGCTTCAATCGTTTTTAACACTTTAATTAATTAAGTAGGTATGTTGTATTATTAGTAGGAAAATTTTGATTTAAAAACTATTTGGCAGAGCCCGTGAATATGTAAACAAGTATACGCGTGTCGTTTTCAAGGCGTTCTAAATAGGTACATTAGATGGCCATCCACTGAAGAATTTTCTTGAACTGGTTACTATTATGTATTCCGTGCTGGTATCGAAGATATTTAAAGAAACAGAATATTTTAATAATCTATAAATCTACCTATACAAAAAAATAATTATTAAAGTGTCTGTTTATAATTTCATAATAACAGCAGTTTACTGAATGCATGAAAAGTTTTCTTTTTAATTTTTGTCAGTCTGTCTGTTAATTTCCCTTAGTCACACTTAACACATTTTTACATTTAAAAAAAAAATACTCAAACTCAAATCATTTATTTCAATTAGACCATTACGGCACTTTTGAATGTCAAAATGCAAAGAAAAATCAAAGCTACAGTCACAGACACAAGGCATAATAACTTGAGAAAGTACTGTAGTTAATAAAAATAGTAGTCGGCTGGTGTCTGGATCAGCCCCCGTATTCACAAACGCACGGAATGAATTTCGATTCGACAAGTCGTATGTCAATCCTTTTTTGGCATAACGAAAACGAGCGAGATAGACATACGACTTCCCGAATCGAAATCTAATCGAAGCGTTGTGAGTATGGGGTCAGGGGGTCTAAAATGGCCGCTTTAGCAGAATCGTAAATGAATCACGTTAAAAAATTTAAATTCTTAAAATGGTCTTTGTTACCATTACCATAAAGTCCATTTTAAGAATTCTGGTCTAAGCTACTGGTGGTTAGGGTCAATGTTGTTTATTATATCACAAGCTGTTGCCCGTAATCTTCGTCTGCGTTAAATTATTATAAAAACATAACTTCCCAATTTGTATCGGTTTTTGTTAACTATGTCAAGGTTTTTTTTTTTTTTTGCACTGAACCCTATTCCTTTTTCTAAAACAAAAGTTACTGACGTTTCGGAGATAAGCCGGAACAGACAGACAGACCAAGATTTAAAATAAAAATGTTTTTGTTATGAACATCGGTTTTAATTTACTTTTTTGTTTACTTTCAATAAAAAGCTGTTATTTGGAAATTACAAACTGAACTTTCAATTTTGTTTGTTTGTATAGATTATCTTATCAATATCAAACATACCATTGTAATCCCCGAAAGGGTAGGCAGAGTATATGATGTATAGTACCACTTTCCGCCAATTACGCACCTATGTGGACTTTCACAGGACAATTATACGATCGAATTAATATATCTAAAAAAGAGCTTTTACTTACTTACCCCCTTTACCTTTTTAATTTTATTAAATAAACCTTTCATTAAAATTTACTAAACACAAAACTATATTTAGAAAACAAACTGTTCCAGTTACAAACACGAAACCATAATCTAACAGCGAAACATACCTTTAATCTTCAATGGCTATATAATTTAAACTTCGAATTTGGAACAGTGAAAAAGGCACACAAAGTCCAAGAGAAAACAACAATTTACTACAAAAAAACTTAAGAAAACACTGCTTTATGTGACTAACAATAGAGTACTGATTATATTTGTTTATTTATGTATTAAAACTCGCGTTTATTTTTGCCGGTTTCACGCATGCGTCGAGTGGCGGCCAGCAGCGAATGATAACTAAAAGTTAGAACCAGCTGCAGGCCTCGGTATAGTTAGCAGCTTGGCTTGTTTTGATGCAAAAATATGAGCCGGTAGGTATATGACATACCCATGTTTTAGCTCACGTTTCAATTACTGGCACTAAATTTCAATATTGAATGCGAATTTTTAATGTTTATTGATAAACGAGTTACGTTTGAATGACAAGATTTGAAATGGAAACAAGGCAAAGAAATGCTTCCACCGACAAGAGATCGATATCTATAATTACGATTGATTTGCTATTGTTACGGTTATTAATTTAAGTATAGGAAAGTATGTATGTTCGTAGAATTTCATTGAAAGAGTGAAATGACACAATATTTCTGCTGGTCTAAACTGTACGGAGAATTCGTTGTGAAAGGCAAAAACTGGTATGCTTGAAGAATATCTACTTACCTACAGTCGGAGATGGTGTAATCTGATTTGTACATCCAATCCGTGTATAGTACCTGTACCTATTGCTACCCAAACTGAACGCGATCAATTCAACTAAACGGCGTTTAAGAGCTGTCAATATTCCATGGCAATTATGACATTGACAGCTCTTGAACGCAGTTTAGTATGCTGATCGCGTTCTTAGTAGTGTTTGCCTTTATTTGCACACATTTCTCCGAGGGTTTATCGATCTAATAAAGATGTCACTGAACTGAATTAGTTACCAACAGAACAAAACAAGTGAATCATTTTCAAACAATGGTCTGCTTTCTTATCAAAAAACACGTCTTGGTGACGATGACTCCAGAAACTCTCTAATTACAAAACGAATTAAAGTCAAATAGGTATTTATGCTCAATATTTTAATTTATTCATCAACTTATTTTGGTTCCACTAATCTGTTGATAAACTGAATAGATAGATCATCTAATTGGAAAACATAAATAAAGTATCAATTTGATTAAATTACCAATCAAAACGGGGAATTAAACAAAGTTAGCTAGCAAAACTAATCAGAATTTTTATAATATCTGCACTCGTTGACCCCAAAGAAAACGAATTTCATTTTTTTTTTTTTGTTGACAGATATCGATTACCAATATAACTGCGGAGTTAATTCTTATATTTGTACGTGTATTACTATTATTATTAATAATAATAATAATTACACATTTCTAAGCAAAAGTCTAAAATATGAAGTCTGTAGTTTGCGTATTCGGAAAATCTGTTAAACGTAGATTACTTGACGGATTTTGATGCGGTTTTCACAATTATTCAAATTCAAGATTTCAGGTTAATAATTACCTGTCATAGGAAAATGCCCCAAAGAGACGCTAAGTACTCGCTACCGACCGCATAAAACTAATAATTCTTAACCAATAACAGTGAAAACAATACTTTTCGGAGTCATTTCTACGACCGGTACCGTGAGCTGTGGTGGCACAATTTCACTTATTTACTTTAGTGTCCAGGAATGGATATTCCTAAGATAGATAAAGAAAGTATATTGACACATACCAGATAATTATTATACTTGCATCTGTATTGCTTGCTTTATGCCCTAAGTAATAGGTTTGCAGAGTGACTGACCCTCAGCCCTCAGTGACCCTCGGTAGTAGGTATGTACCTACTGGATCATCGATCATTTGTGGCGGTGCTTGGGGGAAGCGTATTTTGGCTAATATGAAGATGAGTAAATCAAATTAACGCGAAAGTGATGTATTACAACCGCGAAAATAATATTACATATTCCAAAAATTCTTCTATCATTCTAGTTTTTGTTTTTATTTGCTTATTTTCTTTATAAAGAACTACGCGTCCCGCATGCAAATTACCCATGTTTCATTTCGATGAGACACGGTTGGGTAATAAGAAACAGACTTTTACATTCATAATATTAGCACATCTGTTAAAAGGACAGCAGTATCACTTAAAGATGTGCTTGAGAATAACACTTTTTATATTGCATATTTTGATCCCATCAGATGGCCTTTTGGGTCTGTGCCTCAGAAAGCACGTTTAGCCTTAGGTTCCAGCTGTCATTTGTAGATCTTCGTTTGACAGTCATAACCCGAAACGGATCAATGGCCCGAAAGTCAGCAAACCAGTCTTACCAAATGGTATCGTATTACTCAGTAGTAACTGGGTTATAGATAGATAAGATAGATCATTTATTTAGTGCACACAAAAGACATAGCACAACACACAGAATTACAATTAAATGGTACAGTTCACTTATTTTACAGTAAGTTTACTTTACTGGACTAATATTGCCACTTACGCCCGTACGACGACGCTGTTGCAAGTGTCATGATCGCGGGAAATATCGGGAGCTCAAAATAACAAATAATCACGGAAGATATCCCGTAAGTGACAATATAATTTTCACTCCTCTTGCTCGAAAAGACCGTCATAATAGCGTACCAGAGAGGCCGTAAAATTGCAAATTGCGTCGTCGGTGTTCAAAAACGCATGTCTTTACTCATAATTCATAAAGAATTGACTTATTACTGTTCCATTAAAAACAAAAAAAAAAAATTAAAAATGGAACCGAACGCGCCGAACGCCGAACTCTTTGGCAGGATGTGTGCGTTGCATTCCAGCTACAGAAGAAATAAAAAAAGGCATTGGCGCGAAATTTTATGATTTTTTCTGTATTATTTATTTGAATTATAAGTAGGATTCCTTTTATCTCCTACGTTTACCCCACAGACGACACAATATTATATTCGTCTTCACATAGAACTGAAATTATGTTGCCGGGAAAAAACATCTCATTAAATTTGAACAACAGTACAAATTGTACATTTAATTGTTAATAATATAAACTATCATATTAAATATGGTTATTTTATTTTCACGCAATCGTAGTGAAAAGTACGGTATAACACACGGCGCTAAAATCCCATTATAACTCGGTTCCTATTTACTACCTCGCTAAAGCTCGGTAGTAAAACTACCTCGTCTATAATGGGTCATTTTAGCCCCTTGTATTACAATGTACTATTTAGTCTTAAACCGTGAAAGCTTAAAACAGTGTTTACTTTACTGTGTTGGAAACGTTCTTGTTTGTTGATGTGTGTTTTAATACTTAAATGAATAATATTATTATTATACAAATATTGTAGTTGTGTAGGTATGAATATATGAATAAGAATAAAAGATTTGGCTTGACTTAATTATGTTTGCAATAGATAAATATAGGTTAATATCATGTGAAGGTATTATACTTATAATTATTGGCCAACAAAAGATCCACAAACAATGATGGCATTCTTCCCGTCCTGTGAACAAGGGTACCCAGTTATCAGGGGCGGATTTGAAACGTTGGCTGCCCTAGATTGCCGCCCCCCTAAAAACATGAAAAATTAAGTTAACTGTAGAAATTAAATTAAAATGGAAAAAAAACGATAGGGAGAATAAGGGATCCTGGGTTACGATTATTAGTGGCGGTACAGTTGAATGAGCAACACTTCTAATTATCGTAATCGCCATACATGTAAATTTTTGCGGGATGCTATAGGGACACATTTTTGAGTTTTCACGTAGGCGCGTGGGCAACTACTAAAAAGCGGCCAAGTGCGAGTCGGACTCGCCCATGTAGGGTTCCGTAACAGCAAGTAACATAGTATAAAAGTTCTTGCAGTTCGTTGTAAATGAAAGGTAAATTGCGGTTTACGAAATATGACGTATTAAAAAAAAAACAACTTACTAGATCTCGTTCAAACCAATTTTCGGTGGTAGTTTACATAGTAATGTACATCATATATTTTTTTTACTTTTACCATTCTCTTATTTTAGAAGTTACAGGGGGCGGGGACACATTTTACCACTTTGGAAGTGTCTCTCGCGCAAACTGTTCAGATTAGAAAAAAATGATTTTAGAAACCTCAATATCATTTTTTAAGACCTATCCATAGATACCCCACACGTATGGGTTTGATGAAAAAAAAAATGAGTTTCAGTTCTATGTATGGGGAACCCCCTAAATTTATTGTTTTTTTTCTATTTTTGTATGAAAATCTTAATGCGGTTCACAGAATACATCTACTTACCAAGTTTCAACAACATGGTTCTTATAGTTTCGGAAAAAAGTGGCTGTTGACATACGGACGGACAGACAGACAGACCATTTGGCAACGGAACCCTAAAAAGCTACAAAATTTTGCCGCCCCCTTAAATTTTGCCGCCCTAGGCCCGGGCCTACTCAGCCTATAGGGAAATCCGCCCCTGCCAGTTATATAATGGACGTGTTCGAAACAGTGATACCCAGTTATTTCTGGGATTCGATAAGAAACCGCCGCAGTCGAACTCTGAAGGTACCTACCAAGACATTTGTAAGTTTCCATAACGGCGGCAGAATATTATTGTTCCAACATTTGGATGCGGCGTATCTAAAACTTCCCCTAAAAGCAGCTGTCTTGTGCGATTGAGTGGAGAGTTGCTGCGAGCACTGCCTCCTTGCGCATTCGCTTTTGCTAGCGATCCAGCTCATTTTAATGTACAGGTAGGTTGGCTGCCTGTACCTACTTTATAACTCCAAAAAGTATGCATGCCAGGTGCAACTTACGCCGCGACTACATCTATGTTCATCCGCGTATCTGCTTCATGTATCTTCATCTGCAGCGTTATGGAGGTTAGATGGGCATTCGCTTGGAGTATTGTAGTAATCTTTTGTCTGGACGCTCTTAATGTGCACGTCTTTCTACATCATTCTCACAAATATGGATGATCACAACATGAACGATGTAACTAAAATTTTGTAACAATATTTTGATTTAAAAGAGTGTCCATGGAGTTTCTTGCCCGTTCTTCCCCATAGAGATCTACGCTAGGGAATGGGCAACTATAGTACTATCTCAAGTTATTATGCCTTGTGACTGTGACTGTAGCTTTGATTATTTTTGTATTTTTGACATTCAAAAGTGCCAACACACACAACCCCAACATATTTGGAAAAGGCTAGGCAGAGTTGATGATGGATGGCCTTCAGGGTCGAAAAGTTCTGAAATAGTGATAGCCGAAAGGCCTAGTGGTGACACTCTTCACACATGGTGGACTGTTTAAATCCGATGGGTGTAGGAAGCTCAGAGTTTGGAGGAGGCGGAATGGTCCTGTTTGATTAGGCTGGACGTATTTCAGCTGAAATATAAAAAAAAAAAAAAACAGCCGGGACCAAAAGCTTAACGTGCTCTCCGAGGCACGGATGAAACACGGTATATAAGGGTGGTCACCCATCCACAGACCAACCTAGTCAAGCACGGCTTTACCTAAAACAATCTTTAGGTTAATAATAATCAAATAATAACAGCCGCTCGGGTCAATACTCGAGCGGCTGTTATTATTTGATTATTATTTTACCACGATCTCCTCATAATAATAATGACGACTACCTACACAAAAACAGCTACAGTTTCCGATGAAATTAAAAACAATATAATATGGCATACAACAGAACTATAATTCTAATCAAACAATTAGTCATCATGTTATTTATCGTCTTCCGTATCCGCGGCTCAGCATCTGGACGCCATTGACACACGCAATCATAAAAAATATACAATTCTATCGCCATTCGCGTGCCAAACATGAACTTTTTGTCTGATAATAGCTAGTAATGTTTGATGGTGTGTTTTATTGATGCTATTTGCAAGATAAAATGAACGTGCTAAGTTAAATATGGCCTTGAAATAATAAATGGACAATAAAACTGACTAAATAGTTTCACCAGGATGGCCCTAAACGTTAATTAGTTTAATTCAGTTCGTTATCATCATCATCATACAATGTTCCCACTGCTGGGACACAGGCCTCCTCTCTACGAGAGGGAATGGGCTATAATCCACCACGCGGGGCCCAGTGCGGACTGATAGATGTCACATGTCACTTCGAATGTTTGGTTCTAGGACATGCCGGTTTCCTCACGATGTTTTCCTTCATCGTTTTGAGACCAGTGGTGAAAATAAAAAAAAATAACTACGCAAAGTAATGCGCCTTCCTGGGTTCGAACCCACGACTTACTGTTCGTAAGTCGGGGCCGCCACCACTGGGCCACCGCTACTCTCGAATTCTTAATTCAGTTACCAGAATGTTATTTTATAAGCCTTTTTTTTTTTTTTCTTTTTTTTTTTTTTTTAGGATGGGAAATCATCAAATGACTTCTCCCACTCTGGGCGGAGCGGGAGGGAGTGTCAGACTCTTACTGACTAAAACCCATCCATGTTCCTTCCTCGCCCTTTACGTTCCGGGGCCGCGGTATCTCTTTCGAACAGTCCCGCAACCCCGGCAGGCTTCGGCCCTTGCGGGCCCCTCTCTGCTGCTGACATCTCTTTGAGGCGCGCGTGGAACACGAACGCGCCGTCGACACGGCCTGTCGTCACTAGACGGACGGACGGCTAGCTAGCCCATAGCTAACCGTCCACAGGCCCGCATCTACGGTGGCCGGTAGCCACCACGTGGCCCCCGACGCCCGGTGCGTCTCCCGCGGCGGCCGGGAAGAGAGGCTCTCTCCCTCTCTCGTTCCGCCACCTCCTTCGCTAGCATGACTGCTTCGCAGAAGGAGGTGACGGCTTCATCCCATTCCGTCTCGCTCCGGACCATGGATTGAACCAGGGCCGGACGCGAGAGGTCGCCGCCGCCGATCGCCGCTACGAGGACACGGCGGTGCTCCGCCCATTCAGGGCAGACCTCCACCGTGTGCTCCACCGTGTCCTCCGGCCTGAACTTGTGATTAGGTACGGTTTTTTGCTGTCGCCTCGTTGAACTAGTGATAGCTTGGTTGCTGATCAAGATATCCTGGTTTCGATTCCCGGGTCGGCCAAAAGATTAATTGGGCTTTCTCATCATGATCTTCACAGTAGTAGCCACGGGGACTGGATTAGGCCCGGCTAATGGGAACAGGTTCGCCCTCTATTATAAGTACGTGATTTTAACATAACTGGTCAATCTGGCAGTAATGTCATGATCACTTTATCCCTTTGGGGATTACGGGAGTGGAGCTGAACCACCAAATTCCTACCAGTACCAATAGAGATAACTGTGCATCACCCGAACGAGTACCGCGTATTGGCCTTTCGGATTGGTGGCCCGGGGTTCAGAGAATACGAAACGGGGCACTATTTTTTATTGCGACTAATTTCGAGGTACATAGTTGGACAATTCCAACCTAACCTAACCTATGTGGTCGAAGTAAACGGAATCCCTTCGACATCGTCTTTGCGACAAACGGTTAGTCGGAGACAAAAAACACTAAGACACTTTTAGCCTTATATTTAGGTGTTCTATACGATAGAATCTAGAAAATAAACGATTTGCGAAAAAATAAACACTTTTTTTTTTCTTTTTTCTGTGCCCCGTTATGTACACCATTCCCCTGCTTTTCCCAATTTATTTCCATACTTCTCTATCACCAGACATCTCCTTACTTGCCATAATATGCCATATACCTAATTACATCCTTCAGACAGTCCATCCATGGTGGCAATGAATGTAATAACGTAAAAAGATATTTCCTATTGAACTTCTGTGTCGCCTTCTCAGTGGTGAGTACAGTTGAGGTAACAATGGCGGTAGTAAGTGGTCTCTAACAGGAACACGTCACTTACTGCTCGGCTCACTCTCTCCGGTCAACCGCGAAATAAGACTGTTATTGAAATGAGTGATATAAGACTGACTTTGAGCTACAGTGCCAAATAATCCATACTGTAATCTCTCTCTTCACCTAGTCGAAATACTCAAATACTTTTGTCAAAGTGGTCGTGGTTGCGCCGACGAGGTACACAGAGCGATGTTCGGTGAGTCGTTAACTTCCCCGAGGATTGCTCTCATACTTTAATACAAGGATATAATTAAGTACGTGCATTTGTTTAAATTAATCAAAAGGCTCCTTGATATGGCCCGCATTGTGAGGATGTTCGTGTCTCTGGAGCCCAGAATCAAACCACCGCGCCGGTAGCTTGGACCCAGACCCAGACACCGGCAGACCATTATTTTGAATACTTATGCATTTTTGTATTTTATTTAACGGTGGTTAAAAAATAACTATTGAAAATAAAGTTAAATATAAGTATAGTATTTCCGTTTCCTTGAATATTCTAGGTACCTTCTGTTTGTTTTCCCTTACAATAAAAATAAAATGAAACTGTTTGTCGGCCTGTCTGCTTTTGAGTTAGCACATAGAATGAACTATTTATCCCCATAACACTTTTGTCTGGGAAGACTTCGGACAAGGATTGTTTTTGAAGCCGCGGTTCAAAACTATGAAGTTTGTATGTTATAAATGGGGGAAAATACAGGGTGTAAACCACCTCATCACAAAGCCGTTAACCGAGCATTCTGTACTTTACGCAAAAAATATTGCTGGGAAACAACTTTTTTTTTTGAGGTTATAAATCATGTTTTATTGTAGAACTCAATGTAACGCACTACAAACATTGTGTTGATGGATGGATTGAATATTACGGGGGTTGTGGAGGTGTTAAAAGTCAAAATCTTACAAAAAAAAAAATTGTATTACTTGACAAAAAGTTGTAACTTTGACCCCCCATATCTCCGTAACTATATAAGGTTCCCAGGTATGGTGTAGAACAAAAACATGATCGCAATGATGGGGAGAACAAGTGCCATTCGGCTTCGTGAAGAGGTGTTTTACACCCTTTGTAATGACCGCCAAAAATAACTTTGTGACCACTAACATCTATCACCTAAAATATCAATTGATCATCAAAGTAAATTGAGCACCAAATTTTAATGAGGTGTTTGATGACAAACTAGTTTTGCCTAGGCCGACTTGGGACACCCCGGTTATTTTTTAGAAGGTAGGTAGGTTTATTTTTAAGTTGGAGCCCCGCGAAGCGGGCTTCGTCGACCTAGTCTCCCTCGACTCGGATGCAAGAGCATAACGGTTCAATTTCTGGTGGTCAGAACTAAAACAATACTTTTTTGGTTCTAATTTCACGCTAAAATGGGGATTAATTTTGGTGATCGTTTACTAATTTTGGCAGTCAAAAGTGATTTTTTGCCGTTATATTTTGCTAAATTTGGTGGTTCGTTAATTGTATGCAGTTATAAATCCACTGAAGGATAATTAACTTTATTGAAGGGTCTTCGAGGGAAATGAGAGAACTGCGCAGATTTATCACATAGTAATTAAATGGTAAGTCTTTCATGGTCACGTTTATATGAGCATACGGAAATGAATTTAAAATATCTGACTAACTGGTTTATTTATTATTAATTACCGCTAAAGTTTACTATATTTTTATTGACAGTGATCTATGAGGGCTTAATTCTTAAAAACATAGTTTTGACATCTATAAAATAAATAAAAGGGCAATGCCCATTTGAGGCACTCAGTGAACATTAGACTAGAGAAAAAATACTTTATGCATAAAGGAGAAAACTGAAATAGTATGAAGCTTTGTACTTTATTCAAATTGAACGCAACCACAGATAATACTGTATTAATCGGAAGAGGATAAAATATAGTTTAACTTAATTATATCCTAGTCACGTAAATATCCTGCAAAATAGAGATTTTCATTTTTGAAGTTTTTTAGTTTTTTTAGTTCACAAGCAACACAAACACAGGTAGGTTTTGGTAACACCATGTTTTACGTTCCTATGCATATCGCCGCACTCATCATCATCATCATCATCAGCCTATAATGTTCCCACTGCTGGGACACGGCCTCCTCTCAATGAGAGGGAATGGGCTATAATCTACCACGCGGGCCCAGTGCGTATCGCCGCACTAATAATAATAAAATAAAAATGAAAAATAAGTTGTACCTACCGACATGTTTGTGCTTTGATCAAATATACTTGAGAATGCATTCAGCGTAATTCAGAACGCGATGCGTTGAATGACATTTGTCATTATCACGATGCTACAAGTACGTCCGTGGGACCGTTACAATTGACTGCGTGCGTTCTGTTCGGTGTGTTATTCGGTGCATTTGATCTCATCCTATTTTTCACGACTCTTGTTCGCTTCATTGTATTCGATACTGTACTGATGATACTATGATACTGTATTTGATTCTGTAAACTAAAACTTACCACAGGCAATTTCCTGCTCGAAACTTGAGATAAGGCAGTCTATTGTGCCGTATTATCCGTGATGATTTTCTTTACAGTGGTTAGATTATCAGGAAATAAAGTACCAAAAAAAACCATGTCCTTTTGAAATTAAAAAATATGTATTTACTTTTTCCAAATGAGCGCCACTACAATCTACAAAAAAATCGTTAAAAAAAAGTAAATTAAGTGTCTGTATGTAATTCGAAATTTTTACGGAAAGCTTTTTACGGAATGCATACGAAAGTACTACAATACTTTTAACAAACTTTCTCTGTCTTATTGTCTGTGACAGATGGACGTCTGGTCGTTCGACGACGAAGGACGTTCAGCTCTTGGTCTCAGCTGATATTTGTGGATCTTTGACAGTCGTTACAGGCAGTCGAAAGCCTAGGAACCAGTCTTAGGGTATCGTATTACCCAGTACTAACTGCGTTGTGGAGGTCAGATAGGCAATCACTCCATGTAAAATACTGGTATTCAGCTGTATCCGGTTAGACTGGAAGCCTGCCCCAACATAGTTTGGAAAAGGCTAGGCAGATGATGCATGATGAGCTGAAGACAACCTAGAAAATTATGGTTTCGAAAATAAATAATACAAGTTTGCATAACAGCTAAACCATCTATGAGACGACCTTCTCTGGCTCAAAATTGACCATAATACTTAACTTTTCCATGCTTGGAATTGCTTCACACCATGCACCGTTCGTTCTGCATCCTTAAAATAATAGTAGAAAATTAGGGGTACAGCCTGGTGGGCAACTACAGAACATAATACCATTGTGCATTTCTCTGACCTTCCATTTACCACAGAACTTATCCAACACGCATTTGAAACATGATACTAAACGCAATGTTGCAACTTTTAACCAAGCGAGCAGAATACGGAACCCACGGTGTAACAAGCGTTCGAAATTATATGTTCTCTGACACTGACCCAGAATATTATTTCTAAACAAGATAATTGTGTGTTTTTATAATGGAGATCATGTCTGGTACTTAGTTGGCTACTGATAGTTTTACCTGCTTTTTAATTGGAGATATTTTTTTTTGTTCGGAGATTGGGCCACCCACACAAATTGTAGCATTTAATAATGAAACGTACATTGATTTCTTCCTTATAACCTCTAGATTACAGTGGTTAAATTAGCTAAGGATAATCTAACCGGAATCGATGCGAAAAAACTGCAAAAACACTTACGAAAACTAAAATAAACAGAAAAAGTAAAAGTCAAAATTATGAAGTTGTCTGTCAATCACTAAAAAAGTGGATTTATAACGTACGGAACGTTATAAATCCACTTTTTATGCCACCTTGATTGTTTAAACCATCTATGCGATTAGTACACCCACATTTCGCCAGTTCTGTTAGAAGTTTCAACCCGGCAGAGATCCAGTCTCCGTGGATACGGAAAAACCCAATAACTCTTGCTCAGCAATCGCGCTTACGACCACTAGACCAACGAGGCAGTCCAAACAAAAATACAGAGCATGTGTAGTTCATACAAACGTAATACCAAATTAATTTGTAAATCAAACATATTCTTAAGGTAGTGTGTATTTATTTTGATTGGATTATAGAATGTCTGGGTTCCCAATATATATTTTGAATGGACACCGATTTAAACAAAGTTATGAGAAAAATAAGCTATTCATATTTCGTCTTTATATCATTGTTGTTTCAAAATATATATTTTGCATTATTTGGGCACATAGATATTCTGTCATCCAATCGAAATAAATACACACTACCTTGAATATGTCTGATTTACAAATTATTTTGGTATTACGTATGTATGGACGACGCATGCTCCGGTGGCCCCTTAAGTGTAATGTACTAGTAATAAGTCCTGCATATTAATTGCAATATGCAGGACTAACTATTACATTATACTTTAAGAAAGATCACAGAAAAAAGAAAGATTGCACTATTTCTACCCCAGACGATTGCGTCTGGGGTATAAATAGTTCAATCTTTCCCCCCTTTCACGATAGGGACAAGCGTATTTTTGGTTTTAAAAGGGCTTAGAAGTTAGAAAACTTGATTGAAGACACTAATCTAGCTCGTAGCCCGTGTCCCATGTTACTTGGGGTCGGCAAAACACTTTTTTGTCTTCCATTCTCCCCTGTCAATCGTCACGCTATGATTTACTCCTTTTTCTTTCATAACATTCTTCATACAACGTACATCAGTCGGGCTCAATTAAGGTGAAAGCATCAGGGTGGCCCGCGAAATTCAATTTTTCTTACGTTTTTTGCAATTTCCAGGGCAGTGCTAAGTTTTATATTGATAAACATATCGGTCGCGACTGTAAGACGTATTAAGTTACAGAATTATAATCATCAAAATCATCAATACAACCCTCCAAGTTCATAAGAGTCGAAGAAGGACTTTGACCGTGAAAAATTCAAAAAAGTAAGAAAATTTGAATGTCGCGGGCTACCTTGGAGCATCCCCCTTAAAGAAATAACCTTAAACAAGTGTATGGTTTGACAAGTTCGCCACTTCGAATTCTCACTTAAAAACCTGCTGTTAGACTTGCAAATCAAAAATGTTATCTTAACTAAGTAAATCAAAGCAATTTTTCATTGAATGCCGACAATGACCGACCTAAGCAATTATGTCCATACAAAGCATTATCTATACATGTAATAAAATCGTTCAGACCAAAAAATCTGTACATTGAAGATTAAAAAAAAAATCGCCCAGGGTGACTTAAAATAAGTAACTGAACATATTAAAACCATTTTTAAAATTTTTGTTTGTTTGCTTGTTTGTTTGAACGCGCATCACGTAAAAACTGCTGGACGGATTTTGATGAAAACTTCACTAATCTATTTAAATAAACTCAGAATAACATTTAGGCTATAGAAATTATGGAAAATTTTGGAAAAAGGGGTTGAAAAGGAGGGGTAAAGTTTGTATGAAAAATTTTTTTAGATTGTTCTAGAATCATGAAACTCAGAGTAAATACTTATTATTAAAAATAATAAATAATAAGTAAAAATTTCATCCAGAGACGTAAAAAAGAGGGTTTTGTGTTTAAAATTAATAAACTTCATACACCTATAGAACAAAATCCAATGAAGTATAAACCTTTAAAAGTTGCTGTAAATACTTCAAATCTAATACAGGTAATTATAATTTCTCAATTTTCTTGAAATTTGATTTTTGAAGTGAATACGCCCAAAATAGCGGAACTCAAGAAAATGGGCTTTCCTCGGTATAAGTAGTTGGTAATACAGGGTGGAAACGGTAAACGTGGCAGTAAGGGGAACTGCAGCTACACGAAAAAGGTCTTAGAAACAATCCATAACTTTTTCGCTAAATGTTGATCCCCATTCACAGATTTAATTAAAAAATAAAGTACAGTTAGCAAGAAAATTGCCATTTTACATAAAACATTTTTTTTGATGGCAATAATGATAAACCTTAACCGTTGCAGCTACATGAAAATAGTCTTAGGAAACCATCCGTAATTTTTCGTGAAATTTTGATCCCCAATCACAGATTTAAAAAAAGTACAGTTAGAAAGAAAATTGCTATTTTACACAAAACATTTTTTGATGCCAATCGATCCTGTTTGTAATACTCAACGGTTAAGGAAGCTCCCCTTTCTGCCCGGTTAATCGTTCCCACCCTGTATTTACAAATAAAATAATACTACGAAGAAAATGTAGAATATACGAATGTACATCAGACATAAAGCCCGAAAAGTTACAAATAATACAAACGAGTTCAAATCTTACTATCTACAAATAATAAAAATGCTTTGTCCTGAAGGACTGTGATGGATCAACGCACAGCCTTTACCGCAGATTGTAGAAACCTGAAGCTTGGAGGGTGTATTTTTTGTATAATAATTTCAGAAAATCATTTCTTATCGTATGCCTATAATACGATAAGAAAGGATTTTCTGAAATTATACCCCTAAGGGGGTGAAAAGGTTGGTGGCAAAGTTTGTATGGGAAAATGTGATTCCTTGGTCCAAGCTACTTCAAATTTTGCTATCAACAATATTAACAGAATTGATGGACGCGTTTCGTATTGCACGTAAATTGATTTCAATGCATATCTTAGGAGATACACCGTTTTAAATAACTCCGCAGCAAAATAATGATCATGTACCGGGCGCGCATTTTCATTATGCGGAAGGATGTGTATGATGTGCTCTTTGAAAATTGTATTATAGGTGCTTACGACCCACTCTCTGTAACCCTCTCTTTCTCTTATGTGACGCAGACGAAGTTGCGCGGGTCAGCTAGTGTTTACATAAAGTAATGCCATAAAATGCTAACATTGAAAACACTCAGTACGATGTTCTATAAATGAGTTAGTAGATAACAATCATGGCGACCTAGGCTTTATCTTTATCTTAGGTATCATTATAAATACTAACGTACCATAATCACATACCTACAATGGTTCGATGCACTGGCTTGTTCCCATTTAAACTTTCCTTGAAGTTCAACCTTTTGTTAAGAACCTTTAAGCTGGTTTTCAATTGTTTGGCATCGCATCATTAATAATGGATGAGCAATGTGTCACTTTTTTCTATTTATGGCTGTTTATAGGCGTGGAAAAAATAATGGCTGTACTTTGCAATTATGGTTTATAATTACGGTGCAGGAAGAAGGAAGTTGCTGCACTAAAATAGAGGAACTATTTAATTGACCTACCGTGCAAATTGTAACAACAATACAGATTTTTTGGGTTGAAAAGTGACGGTTAATGGTTGGATTCGATGTGTCGCACTCAAAGCATGCTGATGGATGCATTTAAGAGTATGGGAGTCATTACGGTATGATGTATTGATCTCAAATAAAAACATTTCCCGACTTCTTCATACATTTTGCACTCGTGGTTTGTCAATATTGTAGTGTGCATGCGTGTGAGTAGGTACCGTCGTTGTATAGGGTAATCGAAAGGAGTTAATACTTTATCGGACGATATAAAATGAGTACTAGTTTCATACTTTTATTATTAGAATGTGGTTTAGAAAATATGTTTGGTTAGATCGGGATTTGTGAAACGGATGGGTGGGGCTAAGCAGCTCTTAGTAAGGTTACGATTTGGATTGATAAGGTCAAGCTATTGGCAGTGAGGTTCCTAAGTGGATGGGCGTGAGGTGGGTTATGATTTTAACCAGTTTGTACTATGTATGACGAATATGGAAACAACATCATAAATGGTGCCGATTTTTTTTTTTTTTGTTTAGATCCTGAAGAAGCAATAAAACAAAAGAAAATTGACTTTTGGGTGTACAAATCTGGCGCTTTCATCGTCAATAAAAAAAAAATGGTACTACCAAGTACAAGGCTAGTTACGAGTAACTAACTGGTCAAGACATGTGCGTCTTTGCAGTGTGGAACTGTGGATAGGCGTCGAAAAACTTTAATACGAATTTGTGAAAAGGGACGACCAGTTCTGGAAGGAAAATTTAGAAGGACATTTAGTAAAATCCAGAACTAGTTGACCCTCGATACCCGAGGTCTAAAGGCCTAAGGGACCATAGCTAGCACACACGAAAAACGAATTGGGTGTATAAAATAATGCATAAAAGCTCAAGCTGAAGGTAAATAGCATTACTGTTGGTGTACTTTATAACCCTCGACGCAAAAACGACGGGGTATTATAAGTTTGACGGGTCTGTGTGTTTGTGTCTCTCTGTGACATCGTAGCTCCCGAACGGATGAACCGATTTTGATTTTGAGTTTTTTTTCTGTTTGAAAGGTGAATTAGTCGGGAGTGTTCATATCTATGTATGATAAGAAATCGGTCCAAGATGGCCGTACACACAAAGTGAGTGTGAGTGTGGAATATTATCTTATTATACTACTCACACAGCATAAGGCATTTCGTACTACCCGTAAGAAACGTCAGGGAACTTCGTTCCAAAAAAAAATACCTTGCTATTATGAATTTATGACCCTATGTGTCTGGGGTTTTTTATTTTTTTGTTTTAGTGTAACTTGTTTTGTAACATATTATGTTTTTTTTTTATAGTATAGTGTAGCTAGTCTAAGTGTGTTTTAACTTTTATTGAAATAACCCAAAACCTACACCATGGTCTCAAAGAAGACGAGTTTTTTTTTACATGTAGTTCCCATCTAATCCAAACCCAACATAGTATGTTATTGGCTCATTATGTAATGCTCCAAAAAGGAACTTTAGAGATAATACAATTAAATGTTCCATGTAATTAATAGCACAACGGTCAAGTCGTTTTTTTGTTTAAATTAAACTACTAATTATTTAGTAATTTACTGGACTGATTTCTTTACGGTAGTCGGTGTCGGTTGTTGACCTGTTGTTTTTCGTTTTGAAATCAATCAATCAATCATTTACAATCAGGTTACAACGGCCCATCATTGGCTTGGCTTTGTTATAAGGCATTTTCCCATGTTGGTACCACATCAGATGCACATATTCTGTTTGCCCCCAACAGACGTGATTTTATGTCATGATATTCGGTTTTTTGAGAATCTGTCCTTTTGAGAATCCGTCTTTTTGAGAATCTGTCCTTAAGAGAATCTGTCCTTATGAGATTGATTGATGAAAATCGCGTAGACATAGACACTATAGACAGGGTTGAGCACCTTCTTTTTTTAGTCAGTTGAAAATGCTAACCTACTTATCACGACGACGACGGTACTAAGTTACAATAGCCAAATGCATTTTCAAAGGTCCAAGTATTCTTCCCGAGTCAAATTCAATAACATTAAAATATTTTTTTGGATGGTTACAGGCCTGTCGCAGCGCTGTCGACCCCGGCTAAGGTTTTTGAAGCGGCTATTCATAAGAGTTTATTTCAACAGGTCCGCGGTCAGTTGTCAGATGCACAGCATGGGTTTCGACCGGCAAAAAGTACTACTAGCAATCTTCTGAGCCATATGGTTAGTCTTGTGCCATCGGTGGACAGTGGGGGGCAAACTGATGCTGCTTACTTCGATTTTAAGAAAGCATTTGATGTTGTGAATAATGATATTTTGCTCAAAAAGTTAGCAGTGATTGGTTTCACTCCACATATGCTCAGGTTTTTTGCAAATTACTTAAGCGGTAGGCAACAATATGTAGAATATGCGGGGCACAAGTCAGAGCCATATCTTACCAGGTCTGGGGTGAGTCAGGGCAGTAACCTTGGGCCTTTGCAATTCATTCTCGTCATAAATGACCTGCCAGAAGTTGTTAAAGACGCCAAGTGTTTGCTGTTCGCTGATACCTCAAGCTATCGCTAGAGATAAGTGGAGTGGATGACTGTGAGAGGCTTCAGGGAGACATAGACAGAGTGGCGACCTGGAGCAAGAACAACCTCTTGGAGTTCAACACCTCAAAGTGTGTAACAATCACTTTCTCTCGCGCGCGTGCTCCTATTAAATATAATTATAATTTGAACGGGGTGCAAATGACTAGGGCTACGGAAGTTAGGGACTTAGGGGTGAAATTCAACACGGGGCTGACGTTTCGTGATCACATCATAAGCTGCTGCAAAAAAGCTTATCGTAATTTAGGTTTTATGCTCCGTACGGTAAGTAAATTTACGAACATAAAAGCAGTTATAGCTTTATATAATGCTTTGGTTAGAAGTCAGCTAGAGTGTAACGCAATCATTTGGGCTCCACATGAAACTAAATATAGGATCATGCTGGAGAAAGTACAAAACAAGTTTTTGAGATATTTATATTTGAAATTGTATGGTGTATACCCTTTTTATCCGCTTATGTACCCAACTTTATTTGTTTTGGGTATGGTTGGGTATAACGAACTGAGGGTCAGGAGAGATCTCACACTCACCTCGTACATATTCAAGGTACTTAGAGGGAAGGTACATAATGCGGACATTTTAGGGAACATAGGTTTGTGTGTTCCGGACAGGTACGTGGGGCGACGTCGGCAGCCACGCTTGCTGGCGGTGCCGCGCGCGCGGACCAATCTGTTAGGGGAGGCGCCGCTGACGCGTGCGCTCCGCACTCTCAACCTCATTGACGTTGATATATTTAATTGTTCTCTGAATGAGTTCACAAAAAATGCTTTGTTTGTGGTTAGTTACAGATTTTAATATTGTTATTTTTTACACTATCGCATTAGGTAACCCTGTAAAGATAGTCGTAAGGTGGAGAAATAAATAAAATAAATAAATTATATCAAGAACCAAAATTTTATAGGTGAAGTATAAATTCATACATTACATACCTAAATTTGTGTTCAACGAAAAAGTAACAGCGTCTTTAAGAGTCTTTTTACACCCTTTATCATCATCATCCCCTACCACACCCTTAAAACCAGAATTAAAAAAAAAACATAAAAAATATATAGCACAAAAAAGACTCGGTCCAAAGAAGCTGCCCTGGGCCATCCCGTAAACAATTAGCATCTCAGAACTAGTGTGCGACCCTTTTTTCTCATTAAAGACTATTGCTGAAGTAGCTCTAGAATAGAGACAACTCGTTGCCTTTTATTCCCATATTCTGCAACTTTGTGAACAGGTTTGGAATGGAAACCGTGCTGAATGCCTTAGCGGAGAAATACATTTTTGGTGTTTATCAAGCTTTACCATTGTTTTTTTTTTGTGGTGGCCAAATCTTTTTGCTATACTTTAAGGGATTCTATTGTAGCGGTCATCGTTACACCGGGATTTAATTTAATTTAAAGCTTAAAATCGAAATTGTAAACACGTTATTTTCCGTACACTATTTTCCCGTTACACAAATGTCAAATATGAACAACTGTCAAATCATAGACATCAATCACGATCATTGTTTTGGATAAAAACTAACAATTATTAACAAATATCTACGCATTTATTTAATTACTATATTAATATTACACTTAATATCTACTTACAAAATTTAATTATAACAATAAATGTTTACACTGTACAAAATGCCGAACGCAACTTCGGCTAAGCTCGGCGTTCGTCGGAAATTTGACTGGCCTCCGCCACTTGCTAAAATAATAGAGCATCTTGATTTTGAATTAAGTATTCGTTTGAGCCTCCTGACCAGCACACGATAGATCAATCTAGATTTTTCTCATAGAACTAGATTCTGCTATTTGTCTCATTATTGTCTGTCTAACTTCTTGTACATAATAAGTAACTTATCTACCGTCGTTTTATCTTCTTCATCATCTTCTGCTACTTGTTTGTGACCTTATAAACTCTGGAAGTGTTGAGATATTTATAATACAAGAATATATGTTCCAAAGCCGCAGTTTTATTGGTCATTCACTCATACACTTCACTATATACAAGTCCAGTACTTTTTAAAACAATACAAAGCTAAAGCAAGTAGAACCTAAATGGGCTTTTAATTGTTTTAGTCCTCGAGAACTCGCAATCGCGTAGGTGAGCAGAGGAAAATTTACTGTACTTCTTTGAGAACCCCAAAGACTACTATCCAAATCAAAATCTAAATGTCTGAAACTATCAAATACTATCCAATCAAAATCTAAATGTCGGAAAAACTTTTCACAAACATAGATTCAAGTCTGAGTTATGAATGATGTTGCTTTTTCTTGATCCATTACGATACGCTTTAATTCTGATGGCATTTTAGGAAACCTATTAATCTTTACGTACGGGCTACCAAACACTACTTTATAAAAAATTGAACATAAGTTAATGTGAATCCAAAAATGTTGGTTGCTTACTTTTCGCTGTCTTTGCTATACTTAAAGTGCAAAAGTGAAAATGTCTTCTCTTTTGAAGAACAACAAAATCAGACTTTGATGGTGTGTTTAACAGATATAGTAAGAACTTACTTTTCTGATGAAAAGACAATAACATACATCGATATAAACTCTGACGACTACGAGATTCTGAAAACGATTCACTTATCAACTGCCACAACAATGGTATTCAGACAGACGACGACACAGTCAAATTTTAGTCACCAAGGATATCTCATAAACGCAAAGAGCGCAACCAAATTCACAGAAAGTTTTAAAAATCTTCTCGAAGATCCAGAATGGAACCCGTCATCGCGGTTCGTAATCGTGATCAGATCGCTGGAAGAAGACGACCTGAAGATGATTTTTGACGAGTTATTGGAACGACATGTGATTAACGTGCTGCTGGTAAACGGCACTAACGACGCTCACCTCTACACCTACAATCCCTTTGACAACTATGCCTGCGGGAAATATTACAACAACGTCATAAGTTACGGTTTGTGCTTAAACACAACAAATAATCTATTCCCAATCAAACTCGTGACTGGTCTAAGAAAATGCACCTTGCATGCTGCCGTTGCTAATCGACCACCTTACTCTATACATCCTGAACTTGCTGAAGACGCCCGATTCACATTAGGACCTGAACAATATCTATTTAAAGTGCTAGGAGAACTGGAACATTTCAAAGTTAATTTCAGCTTCTATAATTCTAATGGAAAATATACTACAATATCCCATGACATGAAAGTCACAGGGCCGTTGGCTAAATTGACAAATAATGAAACTGATGCAATGTTAGGTAGTGATGTGCTGGTATCACGTCGGGCATATGCATTTACATATCTGCATGGGTACCTGGATTATTATGACGAGTTACGTTTTTTCGTGAAGAAAGCGTCAGATGTAGCTTATTGGAAAAATGCTTATTTGGAATTTAATCCACTAGTGTGGTGCCTGCTGTTATTAGTTTATCTGATATACTCAATGATAATGATGATACTCCTTCCAGCTGAAGACAAAACAAACATAATGCTTAAATTATTGAAATATTTGTTATCCAGTGGAGGGAAAATTCCCAATCAATTGTCTTGTAATGTAAGGTTCATATTTATAATATGGGTGTGGTTCGCATCTCTAATGAACAGCTATTACCAGTCGAGTTTAGTTAGTCTGATCTCGAAACCAATAAAAGATCACCAAGTGTCTAGTGAAGCAGATTTAGTGAGATACAACCTCAAATCTTGTATTGGTGCTAGAGTACTAGAATATTTACATTCTGGAGAGAATATTACTTCTTTAATTAATCATGATTGTCCAAATTCATTCGGAAGTTTAACAAAAGTCTCACATTCAGAAGACGTATATACGCTTGTACAATCATCAATATATTACTATTTCCAAAAAAGGTATAGCGATAAATTTGGTCGGCCAACTCTCTATTATTTCCGCGAACCATACTTCAAGTTTCTTTTTGCTACATTTTTCTACAAAGGGTTCCCACTGTCAGATAAAATGCGGCAAAACGCACTTCGTCTAAGAGAAGCAGGTTTGGTACTTAAAAAATTTAGAGATATTTACTATGCTAGAGTGATTAAAGTTAATTTTCATGAAAAAAAGTTTAAATCTAAATTTGTAGTGCCGTGGTTTATTTATGTTAACGGCTGCCTTTTGGCTGTTATTGTTTTTATTTTTGAATTATTGATTAAGGTTTATAAAAACTATTTTGGCTGATCGCACTTTTGTGCATTTTTTGATTACCTTGACAACACTAACACTAGCTGCTGATGAGCTTAAATGTCAATCATGTTAAGAACCATTTTGGAAATACAAAACGCCTTGTAAGCTATTGCCTCTTTTTGGACCATACTAAGTAGATAATAAGAAAGTAATTAGTCATAGCTGATCACAATCTCGGCCAGCATCGAGTTCACATCCACTAAGGATAACTCATGTCTGGACAATGCACGTGTCCAGTATAGGTGTGAAACATGTAGCATGCTAATCTTCGCAATTCCTGGGGCCTAATTCTGCTATTTTAATAAATTCGTCACTCCAACACGATTCCATTCTCATCCCATTGTCATTTTGCTTAAAGTTCGTAATCTGCTAAATTCACAATGGTCGGTCATTATTATAAACCCTTAAACCCTTAGTACAAATGGTTTTCGAAATCTACTACTAAATGCGAACATTTATTCATGCCAGATTTCATGTACGAGATCAATATTCTATGACATTTCTTTCAATGGAGTGTCAGTGGTTGTTCATAGAGAAGTCATAATGGCGCCATTATGATAGTAGAATTAACAAACATGTCAAAATTTTTCAGAACTTGATCATTATGAAATCAATGATCGAATACTCTGACACTATTGTAATAGCAGAATCGAGGCCCTGTATGTGCGTACCACAGACGTTTAAAGAGTAGCAGACCAAACATAAGCTAAAATTTGTGAAGTCATTACACACACATATGAAAAAATTGTCTAAACAGGGCCGGACTAAGGCCGGTATTAGTAAGTATTGTAGGACGTTAAAGTACCTACATATTTTCAAACTTTTATCGTTTGTAATATACGTTGGTAAGCATTCTCTGTGACCTTGTGTAACGGTCACAATTAAAACAATAGAGTTGCGACGCCACACTAATACAGGAGACTGACAGACGCAGTAGCACCATAACAGTAATTAGCAATTTGCTGTTACGGACTGAAATATTATATTATTAGTATAGATACTTGGGGGAGGCCTATGTCCAGCAGTGGGCGTCTTTCGGCTGAGATGATGATGATGATAGATACGCCTACGGGGATGCAAAGTTTCAATGCAATCATTAATACGAGTACTTTAACCCCAGATAAGGACCCAAAAAGGAAACAAGTTTTATTGACTGCATTTCTTCTAAGGTTAAAAAAAAAACACGTTGTTTATATTATTTTTTATTTGGCAATGTGCGGAATGTATTTCCTCTAATCGCGCAATAACATTTTTCCAGAACGCTCTCATCCGTCATCGTCGCCTGATGCCCAAAAGTAGTCAAGTTACATGCATTAATTCATTCACAAAAATATTCGCACCTTTTGTTACATTTCTTCGACATGGCTTGCTTGGATATTAATATTTTTAGACAATTTTCAAATTTATGTAACAGAGAACTTGTAAACATCGGATGTCATGCATGCATGTCCAAAATACCCCCACCGCTAAATTGTGGTACTTCTTTGAGAACAGAAACAATTGTCCCGGCAGTAGTTCGTTTTATTGGCAAGGTTTTTTGGAGGTTAATAACATTTTCCTTATCCTGTAAACAAAAGACAAACAAAATTATTATGAAGACCAGTTTAATATAAAACAATTTGTTACTATAGTAGCATACTATTACATACATGCATAGCCAGAGGTAATTCGGTAAACAGTGTAGGAATTGATCCAGGACGTAGTCTTGTTTGAAAGACGCTGGCATCTATCAGTGTGCTTCAAAATGCTTCGAACAGAGTTCACCAGTAGGATTAGGTTGGAGCTGCATGTTATCAATCCAGGCTTTCTTTAAATTTTCATCTTTTGGAAACCTGGAACAAAAATATTACTATTATTTTTATTTACAGCACCAAAATATCAAAGAAATATGAGTAGCTTATAATATGTGTGTGACCTATGCCTATTTCATATCAACATTGAATTGTGATATACTGATACATTGTAGGCGTTACATATTGTTATATAAAATTAAGCCTGTTGGATTTTTCGACTTTGTAGTAATTAATAAGCCTACGCACCTACAATAAATGCATTAACTAAATATGTAAACAATCATAATAATATTTATTAGATTTAGCATTTCGCAATACTAAATCCGTCCCTGGTTAATTCCACAAGTACTTGAGCTGTCATTAATAGTAAATATAAGTCAATTTTGTTTGTTTATTATTTTTGTACGGTTTATTCTAAGTAAGCGTGTGGGCAAATTGCATGGCAGTAATTGGGCTACGATAAAAACGATTAAACTTCATCGAAACGGTTGATTAATTTCGAAAAATCGACAAATTGTTTCAGTTTACAACAACGTAAATACAAACTTACCGATGACAGCTTAATCCAGGTATTTTGTTAGAGCTATCACTGTCACACCGGTACGCACTGCACTTCACCATCTTATTTTACGTGTTTCAAGTCTTTAGTGGTACAAACAATTAATATTTTTTCACATAACGTGATTGACACCGTAGAGTGTTCTTATAGGTTATAAGCTTATCAATATGGCGGCTCAGAATAACAGGCTTCATGTCAAAATTTGTCTATGTGTGTGGCAGTGTGGCTACACGTAAAAGAACGAGACGCCATTATTAAGTTTTTGCTTGATAGAACAAGGATAAAGAATGATGGATATATTATAGGTATAACTAGGAATTTATGTTTGGTCTGCTACTCTTTATACGTCTGTGGTGCGTACTGTTGCGGGACGTATCAGGAGGAACAGTGCTGCATCCAAGACAGTCAATCTTTTCACGGAAATAAAACTAAAATTTATGCATAACATTAAATTATGTCGTTGATTTCCGCGAAGTAACCTCCGATTCCAAAAGTTTTGATTATTTCCCCGCTTTTTCCATAAAAAAGATGGGATAATCAAGTGGCAATACATCTCTTTATCATGTTTAACAAGCTTCGTATACCTACAGTTTCTTTTTGGTGCACCGAAACGATAAACGAAAACATTGTCATGGACTTTTTTTATTACATTACTAGCTGACCCGCGCAACTTCGTCTGCGAGTGAGGGTTAGTTTTTTTTTAATAAAAAGTATCCTATGTTAAACACTGTTTTAGGCTTTCACGGTTTAAAACTAAACTTATATTGTCACTTACGGGATATCTTCCGTGATTATTTGTTGTTTTGAGCTCCCGATATTTCGACGCTGTTGCAAGCGCCATGATCGCGGGTTGACTGGAGACTGCGGGTGGATGGAAAATAAAATTGTTACGAGCAGACAAATCTGTCTACCAAGAGGGTAGACAGATTTGTCTGCTCGTAACAATTTGTCTTTTGCTACGCGCACTATTGGAACTCGACACTAAGTCACGACAAAACGCACTCACAGTATCACCAGGTTTTTTGGTTTTGTCGTGACTTAGGGCTCATTTCTGGAGACGCGGCGCGTCGGGCGGCGCGTTGCGCGGCGCGTCACGCGGCGCGTCGAGCGTTTTTTCCGTTTACGGAGAGGCGGCGCGTGCAGCGGCCTCAGTACAATATTGTATAGGGAGACGTGGGGCGTGCTGCGACGCGTTGCCCGCGGCGTCGCACGCCGCGTCCGACGCGGCGGTGCACGCGGCGTTGTGTCATTATGTCACGTCACGGATGTCAAACAGACATAAGCTCTTTGTGTTTTCCTTCTCGCGAATAAATAAAAATAACAGTCTAATTCGCCTAAGTTTAGTGAATAAATACTTCTGCCAGTGCAACTTACGAATAACATTGTTATCTAGTGTTCATGTGCTCTTTAAATATTAAAAAAAAAAAACAGTAAATAACTATAAGTGAACCCCATCAATACACAATACATACCCAGTTTATAGAAGATAATTATTCGGGGAACGGAAAACCAACTTGTGGCTTAACGTCAGTATGTGCGGTCCTGTACTCCGTTGCTGTGCTCAACCTATGGTGTTTGTCTGAACTTCTGAAGCTAGAACAATAGAATGAGTAACTTGGAGTTGGATAGTTATTATGGAGACCAAACTGGCTCAACCCGAAATGTCGCAATCGTCGAATGTGGATCTTACAAATCAGTTGAGCGACATAAACGACCGTGACCAGGACTTGCTCGCAAATGATATCCTTAGATCTAATATTCCAGAGATAAGTGGAGAAAACACCACCTACACTGCCATGTTGGTGGCCGCTAAGATTGGCGTCAAAATTAAAGCGCGCGATTTCGTGAGCCCCAAGCATGGAGCAAGGAGGCTGGCGCTTCAACGCAACGCAGGCGACGGCGCCGGTGGAGACCCGCCCCCGCTTCCTCGTCGTGCGGCTCGCGCGTCGCGACCTACAGGACGAGCTGGCCGGGGGGAGCGCGAGTGCGTCGAGGCATGATAACAGCGGATCTCGTTTGATCTGCCGGGCTCTGCAAATAGAAGCGCGCTACATCTACGAGTGCTTAACTAAACTAGGTCTATTTGGCGCAGCCGTGAGACGAACAATAATTATTTCTTTCCAGTTTTTGTCTGTGTGGTTTTAAGTTTTTTAATTGTGTAATTAAGTTTTTATTTTTTTCTGTTCTTGTTGTGTGACTTATGGCATAATTATGCCAAATAAATATGTTTTCTTTATTTCTACCTTTCATCCTATCTTGCTCGGTCATAACAAGCATTAGATTAGAATAGAACGACTATTTTAGACCAATTATCACTGGGGCGAAGTAGCCCAACGGTTTAGTGGCCTCTTTATAATACCTCTATATATACCTGTCTGGAATTCAAACCTGAGACCCTAGCTCAGGTTTGAATTCCAGACAGGTACTCATTTTTTGTCTAAAATAATCACGTTTCGCGAGCAATTTTATACAACTGCTACCTGATAAGTTTCATAGGAACCGTGATCAAAATTAGGGACATACACAGACAAACTTTTCGGTTTTATAAAATAGCGATAGGCTGATCGTCACGGCTCTTCCTCTATTACGCCGCGCTGTTTACCACGGATCTTGTAGCGTGTGAGTGTTGCCTGCAGTCGACAACGCTGCGGCACACGCGTCGTTGCAGTAGGAGGGAAGGAATACGTGCTGCACATCCGCACGAGAAGCATGTCGATTTATTTTAATAATCGATCTCTGATTCGATAAAATCAAGTTGGAATTATCCACATCATCTATGCAAACTCTTTTGATGTTGTGGAAGTCTCAGTATTGTCAATTGTCTGTAAAAAAAATACAGCACAGAGCATCAAGTAGTCTTTGGTCCCAATGCCAACTCGAGAGCTTTTTAGGGTTCCGTAGCCAAATGGCAAAAAACGGAACCCTTATGGATTAGTCATGTCTGTCTCTGTGTCTGTCCATCCGTATGTCACAGCCACTATTTTCCAAAACTACAAGAACTATGCTGTTGAAACTTGGGAAGTAGAGGTATTCTGTGAACCGCATTAAGATTTTCACACAAAAACTAGAAAAAAAAACAATACATTTTGGGGGTTCCTGATACTTAGAACTGAAACTATAAATTTTTTTTTCATCAAACCCATACGTGTGGGGATCTATGGGTATATCTTCAAAATGATATTGAGATAATTATGTAGTATAATTTTTTTCTAAAATGAATATTTTGCCCGCGAGACACTTCTAAACAGGTCAAATGTGTGTGTGTGTCCCTGTAACTTCTAAAATAAGAGAATGATAAAACTAAAAAAAATAAATGATGTGCATTACCATGTAAACTTCCACCGAAAATTGGTTTGAACGAGATCTAGTAAGTAGTTTTTTTTTAATACGTCATAAATCGTAAACCGCAATTTACCTTTCATTCAATCAACTCAAATATAAAAATAAAAAAAAGCGTTATGTTACTTGCTGCTACGGAATCCTTCATGGGCGAGTCCGACTCGCACTTGGCCGCTTTTTTTAGTAACTTCAAACAAAATCTTTTTGATAGATGGCCCCACAACGTTTGTTTTCTCTAAACAGCTAGTTTGTTTTCTATTATCATCACGAAGTTATGATTGGGTAGGTTGTGAACGCTCGTCTCTAATTGGCTAAGCAACGCATAGTAACAATGGCATCATTGGCGCTGGCAATGTGACATTTGACGGGCAGCAAGAATTGTCAAAGTAGACGATTTATGTGAAAAAGAGCAATGAAAGATTTGAATATTTTTGATTATGTATATTTATTTCTTATGCGTGTGATGTAGATGCATAACAACAACGAAAAATTGTGCGGTCAACCGTTTTTTCTTTGATATCGAAGGTAATTCGTATTTCAAAACTAAACAATATTCACGTATGATCTAACACAAATAACAAATGCGTTTTCTCAAAATTTCCACGTGTCTGTACAACCCTGTTATGAGGTTATAATTATTATTATGATAGTCAATTTAAAAAAAAAAAGGTTGCACTGCGGGAGTGGGGTGCATTTTTTATAATTTGGAATGGTTAGGGAATAATTTCGCACGAATTTCTTTAATTACCAGTATGAAAGTACTATAATTTATGTGGTTAAGTAAAATATTCATTTATTGCGCTATCGTACACAAATATGACAATTTATATGAACTACTGTAGTGTTTAATAAATGAGTTATGCATTCTGTGGTGGGAGATGCATGTTGGAGGGAGCGCGGGGCGATGCGCCGCGTTCAGTCTAGTCCGAGCAGCCTTAGCGACAGCACGCCTAACCCAGGAATATTGGAAACAGTGTTTTATTGTACAACCCTGAACAAAGACACCACAGTAATATACGGTGGTTTTACTCTAAACCCTAACTAGTGTACGAGTGAACACCACATCTACCTACATTATGAATCTCCGTCTTACGAATTTTCGATCAGGTCACGTGTCCAGACGCGAGTTTAACATTTTTTACCCATCCCAAAAAGTGCACAACGTCGCTAAAGAAGTTTTCACTTCCAAATTATTTGTGAAAACCTATGACAGAAGCAGAGAAAGATGACAAAAACGTTGGATAGAGAAACATTAAGAGTTAAATCAAAAATGATTTGAAAGTTAAACCCCTCGCTCGATAGATGGCATTGTAGTCGGATTAGAAGTACGTAAAACTCATTTAGCGAAACCATAGCGGTTTCGTTACCTAGGCAAGATGGTATTTTACTCGATATGAGCTTACAGCAAATACATATGTTTCTTGTCAATGTTAACAGTTTCAAGTGTTGTATTATATTCTTTGCAGGGACGGTCCCTCGTTCAGTGTTTTACGTGGTAGTATACAGCAGGCCGCATACAGCATTTCATAACGTGACGATTTCTACTAAATCGCACTATCTGTAAGACTCGTTAAGAAACTTTGTTCCAAAAAGTACACGTTTATAATAATTACAAAACATGGCTCATACGACTATGTATAAAACAAATCTGCGACTAAATTTTGAAGGAATTATGATTTTTCATTTTTTTAATAAATTCGTGATTTATAGCTATGCAATATACAAATAATGCTATATGAACTACGACTGCCTCAAGCAATACGGTTGGATTTATTTTTTCTAGCAGTTCCAAGCGAAAACCATATTATGTTTTTATCTAGTTTAAATCTGTCAAAGTAGAAGAGTATTTTTTTAATGTAGCAAAAGGAAACACAAACATATTTTACTTCATACTGTTATCATTCAAAACTAATTTACTTAGTCCATTGGGCATAACATCATCCTCCAAAAACTGGCAGAAGTCTCCATGACATAACGCCGCGTCGCACGCCGCGGGGGACGCCGCGTGCACCGCCGCGTCCGACGCGGCGTCCGACGCTGCATCTCGAGCAAACGCGCGTAAAAACGCTTCTCCGTAAACGCTCTCATACATTGACATATGTTTGAATTTAAAGCGGCCCGCGCCGCCCAACGCGCCGCCCGACGCGCCGCGTCTCCAGAAATGAGCCCTTAGTGTCGAGTTCCAATAGTGCGCGTAGCAAAAGACAAAGAAAGAGGGTAGACAGATTTGTCTGCTCGTAACAATTTTATTTTCCATCCACCCGCAGTCTCCAGTCAACCCGCGATCATGGCGCTTGCAACAGCGTCGAAATATCGGGAGCTCAAAACAACAAATAATCACGGAAGATATCCCGTAAGTGACAATATAAGTTTAGTTTTATCCTATGTTACGTCTAATATCTCCAAGAATATGTGTACAAAGTTTCATGATGATCGGTTGAGTCGTTTTCGCATGAAAGCGTAACAAACAAACTTACATTCACATTTATAGTATTAGTAGGGATTATGGATTTTTTTTATATAACTCTGATTAAAATGCAGGGTTAGAGTTATACATTTTTATTTTAGTATATCCGTGCAAAGGTCTATTTACTTTAATTTTAATATATATTTATAGTATTTTATATATCCTTGTAGTTTATCGTAGTTTTTAACCGACTTCCAAAAAGGAGGAGGTTCTCTATTCGACTGTATGTATATTTTTTTTTTTTTTTTATGTATGTTCACCGATTACTCGGAGACGCCTAAACCGATTTGAAAAATTATTTTTTTGTTTCAAAGGGTATACTTCCAAGTTGGTCCCATAGTCGCCAAGTCGGGATCTGATGATGGAATCTTGGCGAAATCGAGGGAACTCTCCAAATTTTATAGGATAACATACAGCAATTTTGGTATTTTCTACAACAAGTGAAGCATTTGCGTTTGATAAGAACCATTCTACCATCAGATCTGATGATGAAGCCAAGAGTCACGGAACTCCATAATGAGACAATGTATCCTAGTCGTGTTTGGGCTTGTTGTAATTGTAACGGTATGCACTTTCCATGTGAACCACTAAAAAGTGAAAAATAAAAACATTTTTGCATAAAATAAAACCGACTTCAAAAAGAAAAAGTGAAAAATAACTTTAGCTTCTGAAGTCGGTGACAAAAAAATTAAATCAATCATACAAACGTCACCGACTTCAGAAGCTAAAGTTATTTTTCACTTTTTCTTTTTGAAGTCGGTTTTTAATAAAATTATTCGTGAAGTTTCAGGAATGGCACCTACCATTGCTTGTCTCGGCATCACCTAAAGGTTGACTGGTAGAGAATGCCTTTGGCATTAAGTCCGCCTCTGTAGTTTGTGCTTGAAGTGTTAAATAAATAGTGAATAGGGACACTTTGTTGGCTGAAGTCAAAAAAGTACTACCCGAAATGTATGGTTTTTTGTGGCAATGTTATAGACACCCTTCAAAATTACTTTACAAGGACAACGTTTTGGAATCTGCATTTGGTTGCCAACAAGGTGACCCTCTCGGGCCTGTTATTTTCAGTTTGGCTATTCATCCCATAATTCAACAATTAAATTCTAAATTTAATGTGTGGTATTTGGATGATGGAACGCTAGGAGGTGATGTTGATACCGTTTTGGCTGACCTACAACTTCTCAAACATCAATTTAAATCTATCGACCTAGACCTTAACCCTTCAAAGTGTGAAATTTACCTTTCTGACGTTACCGACAGACAATCCACTATAGATAAATTTAATGCAATAACTCCTGAAATCAAAATTTTAGAAAAAAGTTCCCTGCACCTCCTAGGTTCCCCTATTTTAGAAGAAAGTTTTTCATCTTTCATCGATGACAAAATTATGCATTTCAATGATATTTCGGATAGACTCTCCAAAATTAATTTACATGCGGCATTCACCATTATCAGATATTGCTGTTTTGGTCCAAATTTTATGTATTTTCTCCGTTGTTCTCCTCTTTGGAAGAAACCACAACTTTTGGACAAAATTGACCAAATTATTCGCAACACATTAACATCCATTCTTAACGTGGCCCTGGACGACCGAGCGTGGCTGCAAGCCACACTACCAATTCGTTTTGGTGGTCTCGGCGTCCGCAAAATTTCTAGCGTAAGCTTACCGGCGTTCCTTTCTTCTGTCCACGGCACTGAAAAGCTAACCTGGAAAATTTTAAGCCTTTCCTTGGTTGACTCGGAAGTGCCGTGCTTGTCCGAAGCAGAAGACGCCTGGAAAATGACTTGCCCGGACACGGATCGGCCCGAGAACCCGTTTTCCCAGAGACAGTGGGATGAGCCGCTCTGCAGGTTGATACGGAATGAACTTATTAATACGTCTACCAATACTGCTGAGCGTGCCCGCCTGTTGGCTGTGGGTGAATGGAAGTCGGGCCTCTGGCTTCAGGCACTACCGTCACCTAATTTAGGCACTATGTTAGGTGACACAACCTTCCGGCTCGCTACATGTTTGCGTTTGGGCGCTCCTTGTGGGGTTCCACATCGCTGTCAATGTGGTGAAGCAGTCGACTGCCTCGGACACCACGGCCTTTCTTGCATTAAGAGCGCAGCTCGGATAGCGCGGCACGCCAGCATTAATGATCTCATCCGTCGTGCTCTTGCCACCGCCGGGGTGCCAGCTATATTAGAACCTACTGGCTTGGCACGCGTCGATGGTAAGAGACCAGATGGTATGACCATTATGCCATGGAAGTTGGGTGGGCCTTTGGTATGGGACGCAACTTGCGTCGACATCCTTGCGCCATCCCATCTTCCTAGCACGGTGTGCTGCGCTGGGGCTGCTGCTGCAGGTGCTGAAAACCTCAAACGGCGCAAATATAATAATTTAATCGGTAATTATGTGTTTGAGCTGTTTGGGGTTGAAACACTAGGGCCATGGGGTCCGAGTGCCCACTTAGTATTTCGAGAAATCTCTAAACGGTTGGTCGACTCTTCACGTGACCAGAGGGCGGGCCTATTTTTTGGGCAAAGAATCAGCATTGCCATCCAACGTGGCAATGCTGCCAGCCTTCTGGGCACTTTTCCTGTTGGCAGCGATGTGGACGAATTTTTCGATGCCCTGGAACCCTTTTTGATACTTGTACATATTTTTATTTCTAGTATAGAGTTAGTGTGTATATATTGTAAATAATTAGTCTGTGGTTTAAAATAAATATTGTTTTAGACAGTTAAATAAATAAATAAATAAATATAAAGGTACCTACCATTATTCCATATTATCATCAAAATACTGATATTTTAGATGTAATCTCACATTTCAATGAAGAATTTACATAATTTAGAAACTAAAACTAAACTTAAAATAAAAATAACCCCTGTGACTACCTACTAACAATACAGAGGCGGAAATGAATTTAAGGGTGTTAAAAAATTCGCGTGCTACCATGTTAGCAATTTTGGGGACGCCGAGGCTACCAAAATGGGTAGGTAATGTGCCTTGGCCACATTAAAGACGGATTACTAACAATCAAACATAATACCGTGGCAATTAACCTGTCATCAAAGACCATATTTATGAGCAGAGATTGAAACACGAGTAATAATCTAAAGCATACTTTGTTGATCCATTACGATAAGCCATTTAATAGTCCCATTTCGAATGACATTTTACTTTAATGATGAAACTATAAACAAAATATTTTTTTATTAACAAGGCTCCAAACGACAACCAAAAACACATATCAAAGCATATTAAAAAAATGTTGGTGGTTTACTTTTTGATCTCGGTGTTATACTTTAGTTGCAAAGGTGAAAAAACCTCATCTTTGGAAGAACTGGAAAATCGAAATTTAATGGTGTGTACAACCAACATAGTCGAAAAATACCTTTCTGATGAAAAGACGTTAACATATGTTGATATGAACTCTGACGACTACGAGATTTTGAAAGCGATTCACTTATCAACCGTCACAACGATGGTATTCAGACAGGCAACGACACAGTCATATTTTGGACACCAAGGATATCTCATTAACGTAATGAACGCAACCAGATTCACAGAATGTTTTAAATATCTTCTCGAAGATCCAGCATGGAACCCGTCCTCCCGGTTCGTAATCGTGATCAGATCGCTGGAAGAAGACGAACTGAAGAAGATTTTCGACGAGTTATTGGAGCGACATGTGATCAACGTGCTGCTGGTAAACGGCACTAACGACGCTCACCTCTACACCTACAATCCCTTCGACAACTATGCCTGTGGGAAATATTACAACAACGTTATAAGTTACGGTTTGTGTTTGAACACGACATATAACCTGTTCCCAAACAAACTCGTGACTGGTCTACGAAACTGCACCTTGCTTGCTACCGTCCCTCATCGACCACCTTACTCTATTCATCCTAAACTTGCTGGAGACGCCCGAATCACATTAGGAGCTGAACAGTATTTATTTAAAGTGCTAGGAGAACTGGAACATTTCAACGTTAATTTCAGCTTCTTTGATTCAAATGACATATTTACCACAATAACCCCTGATATGAAAGTTATAGGGCCATTGGCTAAACTGACAAATAATGAAACTGATGCAATGTTAGGTAGTGAAATGCTAGTAGCAAGTCGGGTAGATGCATTTACATATCTGCATGGGTACCTGGATTACTATGACATGTTTATTTTTTTCGTGAAGAAAGCGACAAAGGTAAAAAATTGGAAAAATATTTATTTGGAATTCCATCCACTAGTGTGGTGCCTGTTGTTATTAGTTTATCTAATATATTCAATGTTATTGATCATACTCCTTCGCGCTGACGACAAAACTAATGTAATGTTAAATTTGTTAAAATGTTTGGTTTCCAGTGGCTGTAATATACCCCATCAAATGACTAGTAATTTAAAATTCATATTTATAATATGGGTGTGGTTCGCATCTCTAATGAGCAGTTATTACCAGTCCAGCTTAGTTAGTTTGACCTGGATGCCAATAAAAGAGCACCAAGTTTCTAATGAAGCTGATTTAGTTAAACACAACCTTAAGACTTGTATTGGTCCCGCAATGCTTAAATATATACAATCTGAAACGAATTTATCCAGTGAAATAAGCCATGATTGCCCAGATTCTTGTGACAGTTTAATAAAAGTTGGCCAATCAAACGATTTATTCACGCTTATACAGCATTCAATGTATCAATACCACAAAAAAAAGTATTGTGATGAATTTGGTCAATCGCCTCTCTATTACTTCAAAAAACCATACGTCAAGTTTATTTTTGCTACATTTTTCTACAAAGGGTTCCCACTTTCAGATAAAATGCGACAAAATGCGCTTCGTTTAAAAGAAAATGGTTTGGTTTATAAAAAGTTCAGAGATCATTATTATGCTAGGAAGATTAAATTTCATTTTCATCAAAAGGAGTTCGAATCCAGAATTGTAATGCCATGGTTCATGTATGTAGCTGGATGCTGTTTGGCCTCTTTAGTTTTTATTATTGAATTACTCTATACACGATTTAGGTTGTAAAAATTGAGGAATAGTTTTTATTCACGTATCTTACACCATCCTGTTCCATCCTGTCATCCAGAGGAGCTCGTGGCTTAATAATAACAGCCGCTCGGGCCGATCTTTAGGTTAAGCCGTGCTTGCCTAGGTTGGTCGTCTGTGGATGGGTGAACACACTTTTTTTTTTTTTTTAGGATGGGATATCATCAAATGACTTCTCCCACTCTGGGCGGAGCGGGAGGGAGTGTCAGACTTTTACTGACTAAAACCCATCCATGTTCCTTCCTCGCCCTTTATGTTCCGGGGCCGCGGTATCTCTTTCGAACAGTCCCGCAACCCCGGCAGGCTTCGGCCCTTGCGGGCCCCTCTCTTCTGCTGACATCTCTTTGAGGCGCGCGTGGAACACGAACGCGCCGTCGACACGGCCTGTCGTTACTAGACGGACGGACGGCTACCTAGCCCATAGCTAACCGTCCACAGGCCCGCATCTACGGTGGCCGGTAGCCACCACGTGGCCCCCGACGCCCGGTGCGTCTCCCGCGGCGGCCGGGAAGAGAGGCTCTCTCCCTCTCTCGTTCCGCCACCTCCTTCGCCAGCATGACTGCTTCGCAGAAGGAGGCGACGGCTTCCCATTCCGTCTCGCTCCGGACCATGGATTGAACCAGGGCCGGACGCGAGAGGTCGCCGCCGCCGATCGCCGCTACGAGGACACGGCGGTGCTCCGCCCACGCAGGGCAGACCTCCACCGTGTGCTCCACCGTGTCCTCCGGTCGACCCTCGCAGTGGAGACACCAGGGCGTTTCCTCCCGCCCGATTCGGTGCAGGTACCTCCCGAAACATCCGTGTCCGGTGAGGACCTGCGTCAGGCGGAAGGTGAGGACGCCGCCGCCGTGGCGCCTCTCTAGCCACTCCTCAAAGAGGGGACTTACCGCCACTATCGTGGCGTGCCCTGCACGGGGTTGCGACAGTCGCTCTCTCCATGTCGCCATGAGATCGCGCCGGAGGTCAGTCCGCTGAGCGGCAATTTGCCGCGGCACCACTTTTTGGAGCGCGTTCAGATAATGAGCGGATGGGTGAACACCCTTACATACCGAGTTTCCTCCGTGCCTCGGAAAGCACGTTAAGCTGTTGGCCCCGGCTGTCATTTGTCCATCTTTGGTGGTCGTTACAGGTAGTCAGTGGCCCAAATAGTCTGGCAACCAGTCTTACCAAGGGGTATCGAACTACCCAGTATTGACTGGGTTGTGGAGGTCAGATAGGCAGTCGCTCCATGTAAAATACTGGTATTCAGCTGCATCCTGTTAGATTGGAATCCAACCCCAACGTAGTTGCGAAAAGGCTAGGCAGATGATGATCTTACGCCATCCTGTTTGAGACAGGTTCTGATTTTTATGAGTATAAAATAGGATAAACTTATATTGTCACTTTCAGGATATCTTCCGTAATCACTAATTATTTTGAGCTCCCGATATTTTGGCGCTGTTGAAAAATCACACTGAAAGCTTAAAAAAGTGTTTACGTTAACTGAAACTTAAATAAACATCCACGAAAAATACAGTTACTGCAGCGGATTACCTAATATTAAAGCATTAATAAAATTTGCATTATACAAAACAATTTCTAAACAACACAAAACTAATAACAATCTTATGAACTAAAACTTAAAAATAAATCAGGGATTAAAAGTATTAAAAATATAAAAAACAAACAGTTTAAATTTTTCTTCCTAGGAACTATATCAGGGAATAAAAGTATGAAAAATATAACTATATATCTTACCTGATGACCTAATGTATACAATGGTAGTACCTATTGAGAAAAATAAAACGGGGGATGTCTCTGACCATATCCAATTACAGGCCCATTTCTCTGGCCACTGTCGTGGCAAAAGTGTTGGACAGTCTGCTTGATAAGCAATTGGCCAAACACCTCGAACTACCTGACGCCCAGTTCGGTTTTAAGCCGGGGCTGTCAACTGAGAGTGTAATCTTGTGCCTCAAGCAGACTGTCCAATAATACACGGACAGGAAGACTCCTATTTTTGCTTGTTTTCTGGATCTGACAAGGGCATTTGATCACAAGATCACAAGATCAAATGCAAGAAAACCGACAGACGATGCAGTTTACGCCACAGAACATCGTAACATACAAATGTTACGATGTTCTGTGGCGTAAACTCGAATGTGAAACTTCCTTACCAGCTGATATAGTGTCAATATTTCAGTCGGTGTATCAGACACAGGGATGCTTTACATAGAAAGCTTCAGTTATCTCCTGATAATGAAGTTATAAAGATAACGTACAAACGATACAGAAATTTCTGTTCAGGCCTGCTGAAAAAAGCAAAAAGAACATTTGACACGCAAGAACTCGATAAAGCAAGTCACAATCCAAAAGCTTTATGGGAAACTATAAAGAAAATTACGAATACCACCAACAGTACAAAGTCATCCAAACAGCTATTGATATGCGCATCAACACCAGAAGAATCTTGTAATGTTGTAAATTCCTTTTTTGTGAGCATTGGCAGGAAACTTGCAGATCATATCTGCAATGATATTACATTACAGTCGGCATCACTTCCACAGACCCAGCAAACTTCAATTCCTCTAACATCATTCGTCCTAGAAGCAACAGACCCCGATGAAATTATGTCTATTATAGGTTCGCTACGATCAACCGCTGCCACTGGTTGGGATACCATCTCACCTTTGTTCCTGAAGAAGTATGCTAAAACTCTGGCGCCCATACTATGCCATATTTTTAATCTATGTTTCGAAACGTCTGTATTTCCCACTTC
Organism: Xestia ashworthii; assembly: GCA_950022955.1. NCBI lineage: Eukaryota > Metazoa > Arthropoda > Insecta > Lepidoptera > Noctuidae > Xestia > Xestia ashworthii. The sequence goes on along the minus strand of OX465558.1, from coordinate 20,302,962 downwards.
TATGAAAAAGGCAATTATTCATCCGATATTCAAGGGTGGAGATGGGAAAATACCTAGCAATTATCGTCCTATTGCAGTTCTGAGTGCCTTATCCAAGATACTCGAACGTCTCATAAACAGACGACTAACTAAATACCTTGAACGTTACAATTTATTATCCCCACAACAGTTCGGGTTTCGCAAAAATAAATCAACTTGTGATGCAGTTCAAGATGTTACTTCTAATGTTGTTCTGCACCTTAACCAGAATAAAAAAGCTCTTACAGTCTTCTTAGATCTTGCGAAGGCGTTTGATACGGTTCCCATCACCACTCTTCTCCTCAAGCTTGAAAGTGTGGGCGTCAAGGGAGCAACTCTGGACCTTTTTCGCAGTTACCTAAGTGATCGAACTCGAACTGTCAGGATTGATAACTACAGTAGTGAAGAGCTTCCCATCAACTACGGGGTCCCCCAAGGCAGCATATTAGGTCCCACCCTCTTCCTCATCTTTATAAATGATCTGTGTAACCTTAATATTCCATACGGCAGAATTGTTGCATTTGCGGATGATACCGCTATAACTTTCACCGCAGACACATGGTCTGAGCTAGAACTAATAGCTCAACACGGCCTTAACACAGTCTTAGACTGGCTCACTGTACACACCCTTACCCTAAATACCACCAAAACAAAGTTTCTTACCTACTCTATTAGCGCGGCTTCCCAACCACATACTGCCATAATCTTAAAAGCACACTCTTGCCTCACAAAAACATCGTGTAATTGTCCATCTTTAGAAAACGTTGACCATATAAAATATCTAGGTATACTATTAGATAAAAATTTAAACTTCAAGACGCATATTAACCTGCTTACGGGTAGAGTAAGAAAACTAATTTATATATTTAGGACCCTACGATACGCTGCAAACTTTAAGATTATTCGTACTGTTTATTTTGCCCTGTGCTCTTCTATTATCACATACTGTATCTCTTGCTGGGGTGGTACTGCTAAGACTATTTTGATGCCCCTAGAAGTCGCTCACAGGGCCATTTTAAAGGTTGCAACCTTTCGACATTTTATGTTCCCTACCAATGAATTGTACAGTCACTGGGGAATTCTCAACATACGACAAAATTTTATTTTACAAGTAATATTATTACAACACAAGAAAACCCCATACAAAAAAATAGCAAAACGTCGAAAGGATAAAATATGCTCACTGCCGCGAACGCGATCACCCTTCTTTAAAAGATTTTTTTACTACCAAGGCCCGGCTCTCTATAATAAGATTAACAAGCACTCTCCAATATATGGTCTATCATATTACAACTGTAAGAAGGCTGTTCACTCATTCCTACAAGGTAAAAATTACGACGAAACAGAAAAATTCCTAACTGATTTAAATTGATTCACTTTCTTTTTCTTTTTTCTGATAATTTACAACAAATACTATTAGATAAGTTATGGAGTCAGGCGTTACTTTGCGGAAATCCATGGCATTAAATGCTATGAAAAATATTTAGTTTTAATACCGCTAGACAAAACTCTCCATAACTTGTCTAGCGGTATTAAAACTAAATATTTTTCATAGCATTTAAATACTATTAGTCTACTATAAAATAAATTAAGATTAAGTACTGTAAAGATGCACATCTCACTAACATACGTTACAGTCATACAATTTAATCCGCTACAGTTTATGACTTACGCGGAAATACAACTTATTCGCACAGCACAAACATTTGGTCACAACAAATACTCTAGTTACCCTATCATTTTATTTTCTTTATTTGTTATTTTACTTGTTTCTTAGTTTTAAGCCATAGTAGGGAAAAAAAAAATATATACCTTATAGCTAAGCATCAAAATTTGTTTGTAGTAAACACATCATAATGCACTATAATGCATAATGTGTACTAATTTTTTAGTTTCTTTCCTTGGGGACCGGCACTGTACTCCTTAACACAGGTTATCTATTAACCTAGCTAGGAATACAGCACCTCACCTACCATTTTATTGTAGTCTTTGTACACTATCATTATATAGCTATTCTGTGAATTGTGACATGTACTACAATGCTTTGTTTTGATGAATAAATTATTATTATTATTATTAATATTTAAGTACTGGTATAGTAGTCAAAGCAATAGCGTGAAGTGGAATGGTTCGCACTCGGACGTGTATCGATTGGAGTGCGGGGTGAGGCAAGGGGGGCTCAGCTCACCCAGGCTCTTCAACCTATACATGAACCAGCTGATACTTGAGCACAGCAGCACCAATGTTGGATTGTCGGATGTCATATCGACGGGGTATGCATTAATAATATTAGTTATGCTGACGATTAAGGCGACTGATCGCTATTTGTGAATGCTACGCGGTGAAGCATGGGCTCAAATATAACGTCGCAAAGAGCGAACTAATGGTTTGTGTGACGTATTCCTGTATTCCAACTGTCGCTCTTTATGGAGAACCACTGCGAAGGGTGGACAAGTTTAAATATCTGGGCCACTGGGTCACTGAAGATCTTAAAGATAATTCTGACATTGAAAGGGAACGTAGGTCGCTGGCTGTCCGTTGTAACATGCTGGCTCGCAGGTTTGCACGTTGTACGAAGCCAGTTAAAGTAACGCTATTCAAAGCTTACTGTCAGTCCTTCCACACGTGCAGCCTGTGGGTCAACTTTACTCGGCGGACATACAGCGACCTACGCGTTCAATACAATAATACACTGAGAGTGCTGCTGCGGCTGCCGTGGCGTAGTAGTGCGTCGGGGATGTTTGCAGATAATAATATTGATGGTTTTGCCGCCATTATTAGAAATAGATGTGCATCCCTGATGACTCGTGTTCGCGGCAGCACCAACAGTATTCTCAGTGTGTTCGGAGATCGGTAGGATTCCCCGATGATGCGGAGATGGATACGACTCCATGCTGAATATTGATTGTATATTTTTATCTGTGTGTGTAACCTACTAAAACTAGAACTTAAGAACTATGTCTACATCTCTTTATTTAGTATCTCCTTTCGCAGGTATGCTGGAAGAGATTTCATTAGAAATAAGCATCACCTTTGTACTATTTTCTGTTCCTTTCTTCTTTTCTGTAATAAGTGTGTACATAAATTGTTAACTAAATAAATAAATAAAATTGTTACTAACCCTATGGACTCCGGTCTGAAATAAAAAGTTTCTATTCTATTCTGTAAAATAAAAACAGTTTTTACTCGTATATTCCTTCCAGGTATTCACACATGGAGTAATAAGCTTTTTGTGTTAAGAATTTATGCCACCTTACTTTTTCGAGTTTTTCCCAAAGCTGCACTAGATTTTCCTCGAGACGTAACGTGCGTCCATTTTACGTCACCAAGGACTATTCGGTTTGGCGGCCATTCGTAACGAGGGGATTATTCACACTCCCTTCCTTTCCGTTACCAAGACGGCCACCACAATCAGGAACAGCAGGGCCGCTTAGAACTGGGAGCCGTGGTCGATTGTTGCTTGCCATTCAATTATTAAATAATGTGTGAATTAATAGTCCGTTACCCAGTCATTTATATTAAATTATTTAAGTACTTATTACACAATGTTTGTTTAATCAATCGCTCGTCGACATGATGACATAGAAGCTAGTTTTTTTTATTCTTTTCGGTTCTATGAAATTATTCACAATGACCGCAAATGCTCATTGACGTTCAAAGCAACCAAGAAGTGTATTTGGCGTTGTGAAATGTTAATTTAAGATTTATCATTTCAGCCGAAAGACGTCCACTGCAGGACATAGGCATCCCCCAACTGTAGCCACACTGACCAGTCCCGTGTGACTCGCATCCAGCGGATTTCCGCAGCCTTCACCAGGTCATCTATCCACCTAGTGGGAGGCCTTCCAACGCAACGTCTTCCGGTTCGCAGTCGCCAATCCAGATTTTTCGGCATCGACCATCCGTTCTGCGAGCAATGTGCCCTGCCTATTACCACTTTAGTTTTGCAATTCCTAACCTTGGTTCTCTTGTGATGACATGGATGTCTTCATTTCTGATTCGACCACGCAAGGAAACTCCGAGCATAGCCCTTTCCATTGCCCTTTTGGTGACTTTAAGCCTTCTGATGAGGTCCATTGTGAGCGACCACGTGTCGGTTCCGTATGTAATCACTGGCAACACACACTGGTCATAGACTTTCGTCTTGAGACACTGCGGTAAGTTGGACGAAATGCAACTTCCCGAACGCTGCCAAACCGAGTCATAGTCGACGATTGACCTCTTTCTCGAAGTTAGACCTACCTAACTGGATCGTTTGTCCCAGGTACACATAATCTTCTACAACTTCGAGTGTATCTTGATAGAAGTGGGTGTGACATGGGCGAATTCAATATAATCTTGGGTTTGGTAATTTAAATTTACTGCAAAGTTTTAGTCAATGATGACGTTTTGTTGGTTTTCAATTTCTGATTCAGGTGTGTCAGAATAGAAATGCAACGTGACAGATTTTATCAGGCGTGTCGTTTACATGGTGCTTGAGGACATTGATCCCAATTGTGGGGCTTAAATAAAATCCCAAAATAATGCCATCGAAAGTTACATTTTTTATAAATTTTTTTGGTCGTCGTTTTCTTGGTTTCCAATGACATATTCGATAACAATTTTTTGATATGTGTCGCTTTTATCATTTTCGAAGCCAGCCACCATCTTTTAATTTTCATATTATTGTGAAAATTAAAAGATGGTGGTATCGCAATCGTTTTGCATCAAGTAGGTTCGAAATGTGTCATAATGTCCTTCATTGAGAATACGGGAAACCAAAATTCTAAAATAATTATTATTAATCACCAAAGACAAAACGCTGTAATTACCCAGTCATTAAAGACTATTTTATAAAACTGATTAAAATCTGAGTAATAATCTAGACCACGATAAACCATCTAATTGTCCCCTTTTTACCGACATTTTAGTTTAATAATGAAGCTATAGAAAAACACGTATTTATCACAATTTCAAAGCTACCCAAATTTATAGGTAACTAAAAGCATAGATTATTATGCATCCAAAAATGTCGGTTGTTTACTTGTTGCTCTTTTTGATATCTTTCAAGTGTAAAAGTGGATATGCCTTATCTATCAAAGAACTACCAAATCGAAATTTGATAAAGTGTGTCACCAATGTAGTACAAACGTATTTTTATTATGAAAAGACGTTAACATACGTTGATGTGAACCCTGAAGACTACGAGATTCTGGAAGCGATTCACTTATCGACCGTCACAACGATGGTGTTCAGACAGGCGACGACACAGTCATATTTTGGACACCAAGGATATCTCATTAACGTAAAGAACGCAACCAGATTCACAGAATGTTTTAAATATCTTCTCGAAGATCTATCATGGAACCCGTCCTCCGGGTTCGTAATCGTGATCAGATCGCTGGAAGAAGATGAACTGAAGAAGATTTTCGACGAGTTATTGGAGCGACATGTGATCAACGTGCTGCTGGTAAACGGCACTAACGACGCTCACCTCTACACCTACAATCCCTTCGACAACTATGCCTGTGGGAAATATTACAACAACGTTATAAGTTACGGTTTGTGTTTGAACACGACATATAACCTGTTCCCAAACAAACTCGTGACTGGTCTACGAAACTGCACCTTGCTTACTACCGTCTCTCATCGACCACCTTACTCTATTCATCCTAAACTTGCTGAAGACGCCCGAATCACATTAGGAGCTGAACAGTATTTATTTCAAGTGCTCGGAGAACTGGAACATTTCAACGTTAATTTTAGTTTCAATTTTAGTACTGACAACAATAGTACAATTACCCCTAACATGAAAGTTTGGGGACCACTGGCGAAATTGCAAAATAATTCAACAGATGCAGTGTTAGGTGATATTTGGCTAGTATCAAGTCGGGGAGATGCATTTACATATCTGCATGGGTACATGGATTATGATGACCAGGTGCATTTTTTCGTGAAGAAAGCATCAGCTGTAGCTAATTGGAAAAATGCTTATTTGCAATTTAATCCACTAGTGTGGTGTCTGTTGTTGTTAGTTTATCTGATATACTCAATGATAATGATGATACTAGTTCCTGCGGAAGACAAAGTTAATATAATGCTCAAATTATTAAAGTGTTTGCTTTCCAGTGGCTGTAATTTGCCCCATCAAACGTCAGGGAAAGCACGGTGCGTCTTTATAATATGGGTGTGGTTTGCATATCTAATGAGCAGTTGTTACCAGTCTAGCTTGTTTAGTTTGATCAGGAGTCCAATCAAAGAACACCAAGTTTCTAATGAAGCAGATTTAGTTAAACACCACCTCAAGTCTTGTACTGTACCTGCAATGCTTAAATTCACACAATCTGAAAAGAATATACCTTCTGAAATAAATCACGATTGTGTAGATCCTTTGATCAGTTTAAACAAAATCGGTAACTCAGAAGATTTATTTACAATTATACAAAAATCTGCATATAAATACAACAAAAAAATGTTTTGCAATGAATTTGGCGAGTCGCCTCTCTATTACTTCAAAAAACCATACGTCAAGTTTATTTTTGCTACGTTTTTCTACAAAGGGTTCCCACTTTCAGATAAAATGCGACAAAATGCGCTTCGTTTAAGAGAAAATGGTTTGGTTCATAAAAAGTTTAAAGATCATTACCATGCTAAGAAGATAAAATTTCATTTTCATCAAAGGGAGTTTGAATCCAGAATTGTAATGCCATGGTTCATGTATGTAGCTGGATGCTGTTTGGCTATTTTGGTTTTTATTTTTGAAATACTGTATGCACGATTTAGTTAGTAATGATGAATAGTTTTTTATTCACATATGTTTATGACGAATGATGAATGTACACACTAATTAAATACAAGTGTGAACTGTCCCTTACTTAGCTGTGTAAATTACATGATTTAAGAACTTGATACCTAATGTTTGATTTATCAATTATTCGTCAGCATTGTGTCCAGTAAGCTGGTTTTATTTGCCAGCCTATTATTAATATGTATCCCACTGCTGACCAAAAGTTCCCATTACTCCTTCCAAACCCTCTGCCCACCCTCTCTCTTCCTACTCTATTTTGTACGATCTCTGGCCATGTTTGCCCCGCAAGCTAGATCAGACCGTTACACCATCTTCGGTGATGTGCTTCGTAGCGATTTCCTCCATCAGGCGTCAAATAAATAAGGATCTTTGCCCATTCCTTCGCATGCATTTATTAAACGTGGGGGCTGGCCACGTTTAATGAATGCATGCGAAGGAATGGGCAAAGACCACCTTAAGTCTTGTACCAACCTTCTGAAATAAATCATGATTGTGTAGATCCTTTGATCTTTGCCCATTCCTTCGCATGCATTCATTAAACGTGGCACTACCGTTTTTCTCATTTTCTTCGCTAAATTTACTGCAATTACTACTTTTGTCAGGCTCAAAAAATTATACTAAAGCGCGGTCTGGCATCTTCCAAATAGCTAAGATGTAAAATTTGCACCGAGCACTTAGAGTAACGGCCTCCGTGAAATGAAAATCAAAGACGATGGCTGCTACACAAGATCAAGGCGGCCAAAAATTATATGACCCTGATCTGAAGAATATACAGGGTTTGAACAGTGTACAGAATGCTTGTTTGACGGCTTTGGGAAGGGTCCGCCCTTCACGAAGCTGTCAAACAAGCATTCTTTACATCAAACCAAGTAACTTAACGCAAAATTTTCGCTAGAAAACGACTTTTTTATGAAGTGAAAAAGCACGTTTTACGCTAAAACTCAATGTTACGCACGCAAAACTTGCTAATGGATGGATTAAATAGTACGAGGGTCGTGGAGGTATTTACAGTAAAAATATTAGGATGCAGATTTGGAAAGTCATTAGAATTACTGATTGTAAGTTGTATTCGTTTTGACTTTTCGACATGGTCCAATTAATTCTTCAAAACAAAATGCTGCTTTAACCGTGCATCAAAGACCAATTTGTGAGCCGTGATTGGAATCTGAAATATGAATCTATGACACCCTAGATCCATTACGATAAGCCATATAATTTACAACATTTTACTTTCATAATGAAACCGTAAGAAGACATGTGACATCTGCCAATCCGCAATGGGCCCGCGTGGTAGATTATAGCCCATTCCTTCTCATTGAGAGGAAGACGTGTCCCAGCAGTGGGAACATTATAGGCTGATGATGATAATGATGATGAATGAAACCGTAATAAAAAACGTTTTTTGACAGCGGTAACCAACCCTATGTAACTAAAAGCATAGATGCATCCAAAAATGTTGGTTGTTCACTTGTTGCTCTCTTTGTTATATTTGAAGTGTCAAAGTGGATTTGCCTTTTCTTTCAAAAAACTACAAGATCAAAATTTAATAATGTGTGTAACCAATGTAGTAAAAACGTATTTTTATGACAGAAAGACGCTAACATACGTCGATATGAACTCTCACGATTACGAAATTCTGAAAGCGGTTCACTTATCAACCGTCACAAGGATGGTGTTCAGACAGACGACGACAAAGTCATATTTTGGACACCAAGGATATCTCATAAACGCAATGAACGCAACCAGATTCACAGAATGTTTTAAATATCTTCTCGGAGATCCAGCATGGAACCCGTCCTCCCGGTTCGTAATCGTGATCAGATCGCTGGAAGAAGACGACTGAAGAAGATTTTCGACGAGTTATTGGAGCGACATGTGATCAACGTGCTGCTGGTAAACCGCACTAAAGAAGCTCACCTCTACACCTTTAATCCTTTCGACAACTATGCCTGCGGGAAATATTACAACAACGTCATAAATTACGGTTTGTGTTTGAACACTACAAATAATCTGTTCCCAAACAAACTCGTGACTGGTCTACGAAACTGCACCTTGCTTGCTACCGTCTCCCATCGACCACCTTACTATTCATCCTAAACTTGCTGGAGACGCCCGAATCACATTAGGAGCTACACTAATTATAATAACAATATTCATTTAAAGTGCTAGGAGAATTGGAACATTTCAACGTTAATTTCAGCTTCTTTCATTCTAATAACATATAATTTACCACAATAACCCCTGATATGAAAGTTACAGGGCCCTTTGCTAAACTGGCAAATAATAAAACTGATGCAATGTTAGGTAGTGAATTGCTAGTAGCAAGTCGGGTAGATGCATTTACATTTCTGCATGGGTACTTGGATTACTATAGATGTTTAGTTTTTTCGTTAAGAAAGCGACAAAAGTAAAAAATTGGTAAAACATTTATTTGGAATTCCATCCACTATTGTGGGGCCTGTTGTTGTTAGTTTATCTGAATACTCAATGTCATTGATCGTACTCCTTCGCGCTGCCGACAATCATAGACAAGCACTAGTGCTGTACAGACTACTCACATAATAAGTTGTGATGTTACAACACCCACTACCGTTTTTCTCCAAGCTTCTTGAGTTGAACTCAAGTCTTCGCTAAATTTGACTATAATTACTACATTAGGCTTAAAAAATTATACTAAAGCGCGGTCTGGCATCTTCAAAAAAGCTGACGTAAAAATTGCACCGAGCACTTGTAGTAATGGCCACTGTGAAATGAAATTCAAAGACGATGGAAGCTCCTGCCGGGGTTGCGGGGCTGCTCGAAAGAGATGCCGTGGCCCCGGAACGTAAAGGGCGAGGAAGGAACATGCATGGGGTTTAGTCAGTAAATGTCTGACACTCTCTCCCGCTCCGCCTAGAGTAGGAGAAGTTATTTGATGATTTCCCATACCAAAAAAAAAAAAAGACGATGGAAGCTATAATTATAAGCAAAGATGGCCAAAAATTATATAACTCTGTTCTGAAGAATGTACATACCTTTATGTACATTGTTCAGAATAGGGTCATATAATTTTGGCAACAGCAACGGCAACAGTGTACAGAATACTTGGTCGACGGATTGAATATTACGGGGATCGTGCTTGTGTTTACAGTTCAAATCTTAGAATGCAGATTTGGAAAGTCATTAGAATTACTGATTGTAAATTAATTATATCCGTTTTGACGTTTCTACGTGGTCCAATTAATCTTCCATAACAAAATGCTGCTTGAACCATCCATCAGAGACCAATTTGTGCGTCGTGATGGGAATCTGAAATATGAATCTATGACACCCTAGATCCATTACGATAAGCCATATAATTGACAACATTTTACTTTCATAATAAAACCGTATTAAAAAACGATTAATGCTTATTTTACTGCGGTTACAAACCTAAGTGCATAGATTAATATACATCCAAAAATGTTGGTTGTTTACTTGTTGTTCTCTTCGTTATATTTAAACTATCAAAGTGGATATGCCTTATCTTTCAAAGAACTACAAAGTCAAAATTTGATAACGTGTGTTACCAATGTAGTACAAACGTATTTTTGTGATGGAAAGACGCTAACATACGTCGATATGAACTCTGAAGACTACGACATTCTGAAAGCGGTTCACTTATCAACCGTCACAACGATGGTATTCAGACAGGCGATGACACAGTCATATTTTGGACACCAAGGATATCTCATAAACGCAATGAACGCAACCAGATTCACAGAATGTTTTAAATATCTTCTCGAAGATCCAGCATGGAACCCGTCCTCCCGGTTCGTAATCGTGATCAGATCGCTGGAAGAAGACGAACTGAAGAAGATTTTCGACGAGTTATTGGAGCGACATGTGATCAACGTGCTGCTGGTAAACGGCATGAACGCCGCTCATCTGTATACCTACAATCCTTTTGACAACTATGCCTGCGGGAAATATTACAACGACGTCATAAGTTACGGTTTGTGCTTGAACACTACAAATAATCTGTTCCCAAACAAACTCGTGACTGGTCTACGAAATTGCACCTTGCATAGTATTGTCCCTCATCGACCACCTTACTCTATACATCCTGAACTGGCTGAAGACAACCGATTCACATTAGGAGTTGAACAATATTTATTTAAAGTGCTCGGAGAACTGGAACATTTCAAAGTAAATTTTAGCGTCAATTTTAATAATTCAATATATAGTACAATTACCCCCGACATGAAAGTTTTGGGACCAATGGCAAAATTGCAAAATAATGAAACGGATGTAGTGTTAGGTGATATGTTGTTAGTATCAAGTCGGGCAGCTGCATTTACATATCTGCATGGATACCTGGATTATCATGATGAGTTACGTTTCTTTGTTAAGAAAGCGTCACCTGTGGCTAATTGGAAAAATGTTTATTTGGAATTTAACCCATTAGTATGGTGCCTCTTGTTGTTAATTTTTCTAATGTATTCAGGGATAATGATCATATGCCTTCGAGCTGAAGACAAATCCAATATAATGCTTAAATTATTAAAACATTTGCTTGCCAGTGGCTGTAATATGCCGAATCAAATGTCAGGTAAAGTTAGATGTATCTTTATAATATGGGTGTGGTTCGCATATCTAATGAGCAGTTGTTACCAGTCTAGCTTGGTTAGTTTGATCAGGAGTCCAATCAAAGAACACCAAGTTTCTAATGAAGCAGATTTAGTTAAACACCACCTCAAGTCTTGTACTGTACCTGCAATGCTTAAATTTATACAATCTGAAACGAATATACCTTCTGATATAAATCATGATTGTGTAGATCCTTTGATCAGTTTAAAGAAAGTCGGTAGCTCAGACGATTTATTTACGGTTATACAGAAATCAGTATATAAATACAATAAAAAAATCTTATGCGATGAATTTGGTCAGTCGCCCCTCTATTACTTTAAAAAACCATACGTCAAGTTTATTTTGGCTACATTTTTCTACAAAGGGTTTCCACTGTCAGATAAAATGCGACAAAATGCGCTTCGTTTAAGAGAAAATGGTTTGGTTTATAAAAAGTTTAAGGATCATTACCACGCTTTGAAGATTAAATTTCATTTTCATCAAAAGGAGTTTGAATCTAGATTTGTAATGCCATGGTTCATATATATAGTTGGATGCTGTTTGGCCTCTACAGTTTTTATTTTTGAACTACTGTTAACACGCTTCAATTTGTTATAAAAGCGAACGTCTTCATATTAATGAAATAATTTGTGAACAGTCCGATACCTAGTGTATATTAAATTATTTAAGAGCTTGATGCGTTGTTTAATTAATCAATTACTCGTCAGAATTGTGTCCCGTTAGCTCGGTTTTCACTTGCCACACTATTGTTGTGTGTTCCAGTTCTAAGCACAGGCTTCCTCTTTCTCCTTTCAAATTGTCTATGCCATGTTTGCCCGCGAACGCGAGATCGAGATCGAAGAAATTGCTAAATGCCGATTTCCTCCATTAGGCTTCAAGTAAATGACGATCATTGCCCTCATTGCATTCGTGCCACGTGGCATGCCTACTGTTTTTCTCCAACATCTGCTAAGTACTTGAAATGAGCTCTAGTATTTTTAAATTGTCTGAGTTATCCTACTATTATACTGTATTTGTCAGGCTGAAATAGTACATTACTGCAGCGGCCAACAACAGAGGCATTGATGGACGAAGTAAGTCCATCAATGTCTAGTTGTGCCCAAGGCTTGTTTAGTACTTTTCTCAAATAATGCGAGGAAATTAATACAATTACTTTTAAAAATCTATGATGCACACAAACAACAATAATTGCCATGTTTCAGAGTAAAAGATCGTTCTATTGTTAAATAACACGACAGATATAAGTTTACTATGTATTTTATTTGGCCGCTAAACACCACAAATAAGTATGGAAAATTTTCAAAAGGGGTTTGAACTTTGGCCCGATTTTAAAGTTGCCACGTTAACGTATATTATATGTATGTATATTAGATATACGTTTTATGCGTGTCTGATCAAATCAAAGTTGTGCTGAAGTTTAGCTGAAACTTTAGCTTTGATAGCTCATATCTCGGAAACGTGACACTTTAGAACATTTTGTCTTTTACAAAACCTATTTGTATCGAAGCCATCTATCGATTGATACACGTTTCATGCAATTCTGATCATATCAAAGTTGTGCTGAAGATTCCATCAGTGAATTGATTTTAACTTTGATAGCTTATATCTCGGAAACGTGACACTTTAGAACATTTTGCAAGACATATTTGTATTGATACCAGCTATCGATTAATATAGGTCTTATGCGTGGCCGCTACTTTGGAAAAAATCCGGCCAAACTTCATGCAAAAATGTTCCAAGCCCTTTCTTCATCGGAGAAATAAGTTTTGATTGTTTTCACCATCTTGTTAACGATCATCAACATCGGCGTTTTGAACCTGTCCGATGCCTCGTGATCTAGGATATTTACATTTTGCCATTTGCCCGGGCACACGAACACACACAGAAACATAAGGTTCCATTGGAATCTTTTGCGGCCTCTTTAAGACCCTCTATCGCGTAAACCATAAGGCACTTCTGCTGAAACTGAACCACAATGGAATAAAAAATTATAGTTTCTAATTTGCTGAAATCATAACTAAAAGATGGACAGGTTAAAGTTTAGGTTATTCTTCTTTCGTGTCGATATAATAGTACAGTTCTGTGGCGTTATAATAGTACAGTTGTGTACAGTTCTGTGGCGTTTTTAAGTCCTCTAAAGTGTAGGCGTTGGGACACTTCGGACATTCCGGCCAGTGAGACATCGTATGGTCGGAAGTACTGCATTCACACTACAGCTAGCACTCGGAAACTCAGAGTCTAACTGACCAATCCTTTCACCATCACCACCACTCAAAGTTTGAAATTAATTCTTAGGCCCGTCCTTCTCCAAAGTACCAATCTAAACTAGATTTTAGATAAGACAAATAAGTTGACTGTTCATTTACTGTTGAAAATACATACTTAAATTGGATTTTATTTTATTTATTTATCAATATTACTTGATTGAATTCTGTATAAAAATTGGGAACGCCAGCGTCATTAGAAACAGAAAATTAATATATTTTCGTATTCTCACTTTCTTTGTATTTTATAACTAACCATCCAAAACAAAAAGCAGTGATTAACCATCCATCAAAGACCATTTTATGAACCCAGATTGGAACCTCAGCAATAAATAAGTATAAGTAAAACACCCTATCCATTACGATACACAATCTAATTGCCCTTTTTAACGACATTTTACTTTGAATCTGAAACCATAGGAATTAAAAAACCTAATCATTCTCATAATAAACCTTACAAGTTTCGTTACCTAAAAGCATAAATCAATGTTTAATCAAAAAATGTTGGTTGCTTACTTGTTTTCTTCCTTGTAATACTTTTGGCGAATCTCAAGAATAATTTGGAGCATATCCAGAAAAGGCGTTTTATATTCGTTAACTTATAGCCTATCCAATGCTAACATCTGTTGAGATCCAGCTCAATCAATACTAAAAAAGGCCCGAAAAAATTGTAACTAGAAACAAACAGGCAGGTACAAAATGATCATAAATAGTGAAAAACTCTAGGTACTAATGCCACATGCGTAAGTAAACGGAACAGAGCATAAGCTTGATACAACCGCGCGAATCGGTTGCACCACTGTCACGTGTGTGACCACTGGCCGCTGTCGCGTACGCGGTGAGAGTGGAAAAAACCGGTTTACACCGTCACAGCCAATTGACAATGTCATGGTTGTCAGGGCAACACATGTTGTTTGTTGTGTGACAAATTAGAATATTTTAATTTCAAAACTTGATATTTATTAGTAATGATTGTTGATTGTACTGTGTGTGAATAATACTAGAAAAATAAAAATATGTCATACTTTAACTATCCCAAGGACTAAAATAGGTAAGTAAAATTTGATTAATTTGTCTTCACCTATTGTGACAACCCTACCAAAATAGGGTAACAATTTTGTTGTAAAGAAGCTTATACTCTGTTCCGTTTACTTACTCATGTGCTAATGCAATGCCACAAGGCTCTCATTAAAGCAAATTGCTTTAAATACTACTAATCATTATCCGTTAAGCTGACAAACCCGACCTAATTATAAATAATGTCCGATAACTTACAATCAGCGTCAGATTTGAAGAGTAGACCTACATGTCAGCTTTGATTAATGATTTAAAAAAGGTTCCCTTTGATCAAAAAATATCTTCTATTATTCTGTTCCTCGTCCCGAAATGTTGGTCGTGTACTGGCTCATCTGTCTGTTATACAACAGTGGGGACTGTTTCAAGAGACCATTACCGGACTCATCGAACAACAAGAAACTGATACAATGCGTTAGCAATATAATCAGAGAACATTATGCCGAAAGAAAAGTCCTCACATACTTAGGCAATAAGACAGAAGACGAGAACCTATTGAAGGCTATACACGATGCAAATACTGTTTCATTATTGTTATTTTCAAGTAAAACGAATAAAGTTTTGTTTATCCAACACGAAGTGTATCTATTATCTAGCAAAAATGCAACTTTCATCGCCAAAAACTTTCCTAATGTAACCAAAGAAGCATCATGGAATCCGCTGGCAAGGTTTTTGGTCATTGTCAAAGATCTTAAAGAAAGCGACCTCAGAATCGTCTTCGATACTTTTCTGAAACTGCACGCAAGGCATGTGGTGGTTATTAACGCAACAGAAGAAGCTCACTTATATGGTTACAACCCGTTCGATAACTACGGTTGTGGTAAACGCTATGATGACATCATCAGCTACGGAGAGTGTTCGCAAGCTTGGATATATGACTTGTACCCGAAGAGACTGGTCACCAAACTAAAGAACTGCACATTTGATGTCATAATAACAGAGTGGCCTCCCTATACGATACTATCTACAAATGATTCGGACTCGTCTCATCCACTTCGTTATGGAGCGGAGCCATACTTATTCCAATTGATTGGGAGAATGCAAGGATTCAAAATCAACATTATAAATGACTATAACGCTGTCGAAGAATACCCAACAGTATCTACAAATATGGAAGCAATGGGATCATTGAAAAAGATACAAGATAACGAAGCAGATGGTGCAATAGGAGGAATGTTACTGACGCCATCACGTGCACTGGCATTCTCTTACGTCTACGGTCATCTGGCTTACACAGATGAGATACGATTTGTGGTCAAACGAGCGTCAGAAGTACCTGCATGGAAAAATATATATCTTGAATTTACATCATCTGTGTGGGCACTATTAATCCTTGCTCTCATATTTTACTCACTGCTAGTTATCATTCTGCTTCGCACGGACGACAAAAGCTATGTTGTCTTAATTCTCCTGGGCAATCTGGTTCTCCACGGGCACAGCATCAGAAGTCGGTTGCCGGTGAAGTGCGTCCTCATACTTTGGATGTGGTTCGCGTACTTAGTCAATACTTTTTACCAGTCTGGTCTCTTCAGCCTCACTACTAACCCCGCTCAAGAATATCAAATTTCAAAGGAAGAAGACATAGCACTGTTCAAACTTAAGCCTTGTTTTAGCTCAGTGATGGAGAAATATTATTTGGAATCAGTAACATCCGATGATGGCTATAAGAGAATCGATGGCTGCAAAGGTATGATTGAAAGTGTTGAAACAGTGGCGAATTCAAGGGATCTGTACACGATATTTATGAATGGGCAATATCAATACAATAAGCAGGCGTTTTTAGATAAGTATGGATATTCACGGGTTATAACACTACCCAAGCCCTATTCGAAGGTAATTTTCTCAATTTTCTTGTACAAAGGATTCCCTATGATCAACTATTTGCTTCATAAGGCTCTACGACTTAGGGAACTCGGTCTGGTAGACAAAGTTATGAACGATATGAGCTATCTCAAACAAGTAAAACATCATTTTCATGAGAAAGAATTTCGGGCTCGTTTCGCTATTCCGTGGATAATTTACATTTTCGGATGCTCAATGGCTTTTGTGACATTTATTATAGAAGTGAATATGCCTAAATAAGTTAATATGGTATTTTTGTTCAGTAAAATCCCTGTTTCTGATGTAAGTAGTATTTCTATGTAGGACCCCGCCGCGAATCGATAAACCAGAAATTAACAAATAAAATAAAAATTCTGTGTGTTAAGTATTTGCAAAACTGTGAAAAAAAAAGTTGTTACGATTTTGGTGTACCATAAAGTATGTGTTTATTTCAAACAAGGGTAGTCTACCAATAAGCCAAACAAGTTATTTTTAAACTAGCTGACCCACGCAACTTCATCTGCGTCACATAAGAGAGAAAAACGAAAGAAAAAAAAACCCGTTTTTGCAACATTTTTCATTCCTGCTCCGCTCCTCATGGTCGTATCGTGATATCATAATTATAGCCTAAAGCCTTTCTCGATAAATGGACTATCCAACACAAAAAGAATTTTTCAATTTGAACCAGTAGTTACCGAGATTAGCGCGTTCAACCAAACAAACAAACAAACTCTTCTGCTTTATAATATCAATAATATATAGTACTAGCGGACGTCCCGCGGTTTCACCCGCATAGTTCCCGTTCCCGTGGGAGTACGGGGATAAAATATATCCTATGTTACTCGTGGATAATGTAGCTTTTGAATGGTGAAAGAATTTTTAAAAACGGTCCAGTAGTTTTTAAGCCTATTCATTACAACCAAACAAACAAACAAACAAAGTTTTCCTCTTTATAATATTAGTGTAGATGTAGATAGATAATACTGAATTAAGAATCTCACTCCATAATTCAATAGTCATGAAGAACATTCAATAATATCTATCAGTAGATCTAGATACTAGACTAGATCTACGAGTATCTAATTAGTTACATCAAAAAAAAACCTCTGATTGACAATTGTTCACAAGAACACGTAACTGACTAATCAATCACACATAACGGTGCCACGCCTACTTCTCGTATTGATTTTGATATGATACCAAAATCATTATTGTGTTTTATAATTAGTACCTGTATTTAATAGCACCATATGTATAAGTATACACAACTTTGTCTGTCAAAGTGACATTAAACGATGACGAAAAAGTCTACAAAGGTATAAATAAACGGTGTAAAAATACCCGGTGTAATGTATGGGCGGTATAGGCATTTGTTCTCCCCATCATTCCGGTATTTTTTTTTGTAGACCTTACCTGGGAACCTTCTAGCTACGGAAAAAGCCCTTAACGTAGCCGAAAGGCATTTGTTCTCCCCATTATTCCGGTTTGTTTTTTTTAAAGACCATACCTTGGAACCTTCTAGCTAGTTTTTTTTTTATTATAAGGTCCCACTACAATAGATAGACAAACTTTTAGGAATCATTAAGACCACCAAATTAAGGACAATGGTAAAAAACATATACGAAAAACGCATTAAATACTTACAAGAAAAATAAGATCAGTTAACGAAAGTACAATGCATAACATAGGGTAACCAACATTTTTAGCGTATTTAGTACACATCCATGTCTTTGCTCAGTGTTTTTTTTTTTGGTGATTTCTTAGGTTAGACGTACTGAACGCTGTTTTAAAATTTACCCGTCTATTTTAATGATATTTTTAATGTTAGATTTTTACTTTAAACAACTCCACGACCTCCGTACTATTCAATCCATACAAAAGCACAATGTTATGTGCGTGATAACTGAGAAATCTGGGAGGTTGTAGTCAAATATTTGAAAAACTACAGCCCTTAAAGTGTGGTCCGTCAGTCCACACATTTAGTAATGAATTTGTAAAAGAAAATTTACTGAAAAACAAATCACAAAGCATCAAAGATGGATGGTGAAAAATTTACGCGTCTAGGCTGAAAACGCAGTGCTGCTTTACAGATAATAACCAACTTGTCAATAGTGTGTCGGTAGTGTATCAGTAGTGTCGCAATAAGCTAATCATTGACATTTGGTTTTCTACATTTTTTTATGGTCATTGACTTACGAGTGCAGTGCCATTGAAACGCCATAGAAAGACTATTGTAATAATTGGTATTCTGCTCCACTATAATCTCTCAATGTCATCATGATGGCCAAAGTTACGGTATTCTGTAAATATTTTTATTGTATTTGACAGTTGTGTCTATCGAACTGCCACACTATCGACACACTACTGAGACACCGCTGAAACGCCATTGAAGTTTTTGCAGAATTCAAAATTTGCAACAGTGGTAACATAATGAGTGTGTCGATAGAGTGTCAAAGGCGTGTTGCTTAACGTTAAGTTACAGAATTGGCACCCAAGGTTGACGTTTTGAAACCGTAATATTTGAGAAAAGTAGAAAAGATGGATGGATTGTGTGGAAAAAAAAAATTTAAAACACTTCCTCGAAAACTGACTCTGCACCACGTTTAGGTTCAAAATGCAACGTATTTCACTCATGTGGATTTGTTTCATTTACCACAACGTGAGCGGAAATAATAATTTCCACTGATAACATTATACTTCTCACTTAGTCCAAAGTGGTTAAATTCCTATAGTTGGCGGTGATCGTCTTTTTTTTTAATCATGGCAGAGATATACTGCGTCTATGAGTAGTATTTTTTTTAGATTGTGTTCTTGAGATTATCAAAAATAAACATGACTACTTAAAAAAACTTTTTTGAACAAATCAACATGTTATTGTGTTCTATATTCAAAACTATTGTATTTTCCAAATCAGGACTATAATAATAATAAAATTTATTTCAGACCATCGAGTCCATATTTGAAATATTACAATTTTTATCGTTCATACATAAAACACACGAAAGAACATAAAATGAAAAGATATACACACATACATTATATAAAGAGAATTTCATTTTAAATATCTAAATGACGCACGATGAGTGGTCATCCAGTGCCACATCATTGGACTGTCCATTCTGTTGGCCATGATAGCTACCAAGCTGTTAGAACGACTACGCACTCGCCGCATCAGGGAGGCTATTCGTGATCGCATAAGAGCGTAAAAATCAGGCACGCCGTACTCCGCAAACATCCCTGATGCACTACAAAAGCGCGGTAGTCCCAACAAAACTCTGAAGGCGTTATTATATTGGACTCGCAGAGCATTGTACGAGCTTTTTGTATAGCCGACCCATAGGGCGCAAGTGTACATAGTTTGGCAATACGCTCTAAAGAGTGTAATTTTTACCTCTTCTGTACAACGTGCAAACCTATGGGCCAGCATGTTACATCGAACTGCCAATGCTCTGCGCTCCCTCTCCAAGTCTTCATCGTCAGACAGACTATCGGTGACCCAATGTCCCAGGTACTTGAACTTTGTCACCCTAGAGAGCTGAGCGCCCCCTGGTGTGACTGGTGGGACAGTGTCGTAACATTTGTTACCGGCTTTGAACACCAGAAGTTCGCTCTTTGTCGCGTTGTACCTGAGACCATGAGCCACCGCATAGTCCCCACAGATGCCGAGAAGCCTCCTAAGTGCACTGATCGATGGGCTCAGCAATACCATATCATCCGCGTAGCTGATGTTATTTACGCAGTGCCCGTCAATGGAGCACCCGATATTGATATTGCTGAGCTCACAGATCAGCTCATTTACGTACAGATTGAAAAGCTTAGGTGAGCTGAGTCCCCCCTGCCTCACTCCGCATTCCAACCTGTATGCATCTGACAGGACACCCGCCCACTTAATATAATTGTATTGGTTATTATACCAAAACTTCAGCATTCTTACGAGATCGCTTCGAAGGTCCTTAATATTTGATAATTTCCTCCATAGGCAGTCGTAAGACACGAGATCGAAAGCCTTGGAGAGGTCCAGAAAACATGCATATACAAGAGTTTTCCTACTTGTATAGTATTGAACAGTCTGTTTGAGACATAGGATAGCTGTTTCGGTGGATAAAAGCGACATAAACCCAAACTGGGCGTCATGGAGTATTAAGTGCTTATCCAACTGCCGATCAATCAGACTGTCCAACACCTTTGCAATGATAGTTGCCAGGGATATAGGCCTGTAGTTGCTACTGTCACTCGCATCTCCAGTTTCGTTCTTGACTATGGGCACAACAATAGTTTTGAGTAAGTCAGCTGGAAGATAGGAGTGACTCAGGCACAAACTAAAAAACATTGCTAGCACTCGCGGCAAGTGCTTACCTGCATAACGTAGATGCTCTATACTAAGGCTGTCATGACCAGGTGACTTGCCTCTCTTTAATCTACGTATTACAGTCGCTACTTCCCTGGCCGAAAATCTGATAGGCATGTCTTCGGACCCCCCCACTACCTCCGACCCATCCGACGACGAACCTAGGGGAGACTCGACCTTAAAAGTTCTTCTAAACAAATTGGCGATCTCATTAGGATCACTAAGACCCTCAACACTCACGGGCTGACTCGACCTGGGATTTAAGCTGTTCGTGGCTTTCCACCTACCTACCAAAATTCTTGGCGTCATGATGACTCGCAATGATGTTCATTTTTATTTGGTCTTTATTATTTTGACACCATTTTAATTTATTTTTAAAAACCCTTCTACTTTCCACCATTTTTTCATGCATAGGACCACTTTTAGGCCTACCAAATAGAGTCCAGGTTTGAAAATCAAGCCGA
The DNA here is from genome assembly GCA_950022955.1 of Xestia ashworthii. Taxonomy (NCBI): domain Eukaryota; kingdom Metazoa; phylum Arthropoda; class Insecta; order Lepidoptera; family Noctuidae; genus Xestia; species Xestia ashworthii. The sequence goes on along the minus strand of OX465558.1, from coordinate 20,281,578 downwards.
GCCTGTCCGTGTGCGTCCTTCACATGCTTATTCCAGCCCGTTATGTATCGCTTTTTGCGCTGTGTACCCTTATTATAACTTTTGATAGCACCCTCACATTTTTGACCCTCACACCGTTACATTTTGGTAGTCCAGGTGTTACTTTCGGCCTTAATAAATGGAGATCACACTTTATGATTAGAGGGAAATGGTTATTCATACTCCATCCTTGGACACTAAAATATGAATTAAAAATTTTCTTAACTTTTTTATATGAGTCATCTAGCCCTTCTCATAACATCAAATGAAAGTGATTAGGAAGATAAGTACAAAATAATGACACAGGTAAAGTAAGAAAACACGACAAAGTCCAAGAAAATAATATAGCTGATTAATAATGACTTACTTTGGTGTCTGTAACTGTATTATTATACGGTAATAACAAAATCATTAGGAAATCTAAATTAGAATAAGGGAGTTATTTTATAGGAACGTAAATTAACTTAATTCATATCAGAACAATCGAGACATTTATACTAGAACCTGCAGTTAAGACTATGTATGTTCTTGTGTTAAAAAAAGTTGGTTATTTATCGTCTTCGATTTTTCATTTACAAAATCAATACAGGACTCATCTTTTTAACTTATCGACAGAAAGCTTGACACAAAAGCGAGGCACGCGGCCACCGAAACGTTTCAAATCAATTTCAAGGCCCTTGAAATGATAGTTAATATTATATCCTTATCTTCATAGTAATCAATAAGTGTCAAATATGAAGCAGTCACTGTTGTTTTCACGCTACAAAATGTTAGTCACATACTATTTGATATCCGTGCTTTACGGGGCAGGACAGTGCCAGATTGCATTGCCAACAAACCAGCTTAAAAACCAACAATTGATTCAATGTGTCATCGATATACTCAATAATTACTACAATGAACAAAAAGAATTCACATACGTCAATATGGAGATAAATGATGAAGAGCTACTCAAAACTATCCATTCAACACAGAACTTTTCGCTGGTCACTAGAAATACGACATATCAGTACTTTTTGCCGAACCAGGGATATTTGATAAATTCGAAGAATGTAACCGTCTTTACGGAATATTTCGAGTACCTCATGACAGACCCAACATGGAACCCTTACGCACGTTTCTTGGTTATTGTTGAGACGCTGCACAATGACGAGCTACGTGTCGCCTTCGATGAGCTTTTGAGGCTGCATGTCAACAACGTGCTGGTAGTGAATGGAACCATCGATGCCCACCTTTACACCTACAACCCGTTTGATAATTACGGCTGCGGAAAATACTACAACGACGTCATCAACCTCGGTATGTGCACACAAGCTACCCAGAACCTGTACCCAAACAAACTAGTCACCGGACTCAAAAACTGTACCTTCAAAGCATCTGTGACACATCGTCCACCCTTCAGCATCAACCCATCAATTGACAGTGAAAAATCTTTATTGGGCACAGAGGAATTTATTTTCAAAGTTTTAAGTGAAAAAGAACAATTTAACGTAATCTCTAACTACAGTAACACCGGTGCCCTATACTCATCGGTTACTCCTAACATGACAGTTAGCGGTCCTATGCTCATGCTTCGGAATAATGAAACTGATGTCATATTTGGAGGTATGCTGGTAGTGTTGACGAGAGCTCAAGCTTTAACCTGGCTCAGCGGTTACCATGACTACAATGACGCGCTACTATTTGTTGTGAAGAGAGCGTCATTCGTTCCTATTTGGAAAACTGTGTACATTGAATTCGATACTACTGTGTGGTTGTTGCTACTGCTTTCGTTCACTGTGTATTTTGCAATGTTGGTCTTTCTACTTCAACCAAAGGACAAGGGCTACGTGGCTTTGGAACTTTTACAAAATTTGCTGTTAGTAAGCCGTGGAATTCGGTGCTCGATGACTCTAAAGTATATTCTCATAACATGGGTGTGGTTTGCATACCTTATCAATACTTTCTACCAGTCCAGCCTGGTCAGTCTTACTACTGACCCGAGCAAAGAATACCAAGTTTCAACCGAAGAAGACATTTATTATTATGATTACAAACCTTGCTTCTGTGGGGCACTACGGAAATACTTAGCGACTGAACACAGACACTTGTCAAAAAAGCAAACTGTGCCTATAGATGCTCCGGCAGTAGAAGGATGCAGCACTGTTTTAGAAGCCCTCATCACTGTTAGTCAAACTATGGGCATGTATTCACTTATTCCACATTACATTTATTTGTACAACAAACCACGTTTTCACGACAAATGGGGCAATTGTTTGATTTATTTTTTTGAAAAGCCCTACGCTAAGTTTTTGTATGGCACTTACTTTTACAAAGGTTTTCCAATTACGCATCAAATGCGACTCAATGTTTTGCGGTTGAGGGAGAATGGCTTAGCAGAGAAGAGTATCCAGGATCAATACTTTTTAAAAGCACTCAAACAAAGATATTCTCAAAAAGAGTTCGAAGTTCGCTTTGCTCTCCCGTGGTGTGTGTATATTATTGGGTGTGCTATTTCTATTGTCGCTTTCGTAATTGAATATTCGATGTTTAATATTATGAAACACGTGAAAAATCGCTAGTCTTTGTAAAAACTACAAATGTTATAATTAACTTTATCTAAATGTTTAGAGTATTTTAATGATTTTTCCATGTTACAAGTAGGTCAACATCTAAGATTAAGTAAGTCTGCAATTATGTAATTTAAAAAAAAAAGCTATGAAAAAAAATATGAGCATACTAAAAATATTTAACTTACTGATAATATTCTAATTTTCCGACAGCTGAAAGTACAAAGAAACGACCGAATAAAATACTGAAAATTCCGAAAATCTATACAGTATTTGCTAACATAACTTTTGTGCACCAGCTTAAATCGCGTTTTACCGAAAACTACAGTTAATCATTTTCATCAAAACTCACCTATTATAAAATATAAAATTAACGTATCAAATAAATAAAACAGGAATAAAAACTAAACGTCAAAATAAATATCAAAATGTTGCAATAAGGCGTAGCCGACGACGTACCGAACCGAATTAGATTTTTTTTGAAAGGAGAATTAGTCAGGAGTTTTCTTAGCTATGTTTGATGAAAATCGGTCCAAGAAGACCGCCGTCACAAATGGTAGATTACATATTTTTTCACTTCAATTGCTTGAAAAGACCGTCATAATAGCGTACCAGAGCGGGCGTAAAATTGCATATTATGCCCTAGGGAAAAAATGTTTTTTTTTTTAATTTTCGTCGTCGGTGTTCGAAAACGCAGTCTTTACTCATAATTCATAAAGAATTGACTTATTACTGTTCCATTAAAAAAAAAAACCTTTTATTTTAAAAATGGAACCAAACGCGCCGAACGCCGAACTCTTTGGCAGAATGTGTGCGTTGCATTCCAGCTACAGAAGAAATAAAAAGTGTGTGAAACCCATCCATGTTCCTTCCTCGCCCTTTATGTTCCGCGGCCGCGGTATCTCTTTCGAACAGGCCCGCAAAAATGAAAGGGCTTGACTAGTAATTCTATTAGTCAAGCCCATAGTAATAATAGTAATAATAGTAGTAGCACAGTATAAAAATCATACAGTAGGACGACGCCTTTGATCTCGTGTAAAATGCCGACATCGTCTAGACAGTAACGCATCGGCCAGGGTTGTCACAAGTAAACAATATTTATGAAATTATTTATTTATTGCAGATCAACATCGGAAGTAGTACCTATTATAAGTAAAACAATATTACATATAAATGTAATAATTAAAACAATTTTTAACCCGCTCTTTACTGCATGAATTATTAATAAGGAGTTGACTATAACAATAAAAATGCAGATGAGGACTACTCAAATTTTCAATGGCGCCATCTTGGATTTTATTTTAGACCCCATTTTCGTAATCAGCGACCCCAAAAACCATGAAAATGACACCCTTGACGGAAGAAAACTCAAATTTTCCATGGCGCCATCTTGGATTTAAAAAAAATTACGTCCACCATCTTGGAATTAAAAAAAGGATGGCTTTTTCATAACAAGCACTTCAATTAAACTCAAAATTGACATCCAAATCTTATAATAAAAAATTACGTCCACCATCTTGACACGGAACATACAAACAAACACTTTCACATTTATAATATTAGTAGGTTTTCCGAACAGGGGCCCTGTGCACAAAAATTATTTATTTACGGTGCGCCGCCGCGCTGAAAATAAATAATTTTAATAGCGTAGCAACGTGGCATGATATTACAAATAAAATTATTTAAGCACTCTACAATAACAAAACAGATTTATTTACCTTTCTTCTGTGCGTGGAAGCTGATGAAACCGCAGATCTTTATTTAAACGAGATGAAGACTTGCAATCACTCACAGCACACGTCGTATGCACCATTTTGAATAAACAAATAAAAAACAAACACGCGTTAGCCCTGAATGAATTGTCCCGATCTACTAACAAAGTTTTGTTCGCAGTTCGGGATCGGCTTACCCGCGTCTCGCCCCTCACACCCCGCACGATTGCCCTGTCTAGACGTCTCCGTTGGACGACTGTACGATTTTTAGACTGTGGTAGTAGTATAGTATTCACTATACACTATGATAAATTTTAAATACAAGATGGACGCCACTACAAAATGGCGAATTACATTTTTTTTCACAACTCTTCTAGGATAGGTATCAAAAAAGGGCTTGACTAATAGAATAATGAACACTATATCGAAAGTGGAATGATGACTGGTACCTAGGATCTAACTTTTTTTTTTAACTTTTAGTACAGTACTGTATTATTGCCTTTATTTTTTCAATAAAACCGTTTAAAAACAATGTCATGTGTCGGGGATTTTTTTTAATTTAATTTAACTTGCCTAATAGTGTTTTATTTCCACGAAAGTCCAGTGTGGTTCAAGTCCATTTCAATTCCTATAGTTTTTATTAAATCTCAGCGAAAATAGCCATATGTCTTTAAAGCCTAAATATGTAATGAATATTTTAAAAAATAAACGTTATAAAAAAACAACTATTTGTATTATTTTTTAAATTGTAAGTCTTATCAACCATTTGTCATTTATGAATTAAAAAATAAGTACTTATTTGAATTTTTTATTTTTTTTATTTGCCAGTATTGTCCCACTGCTGGGCAAAGGCCTCCCCCATAGTCTTCCACTCCTCTCTACGTGCGGCTCTCTCAAGCCAATCCATCGCAAACGCTTCTAAGTCATCACGCCAGCGTTTTCTAGGCGACGCTGCCCGTCTTCTGGCACCCACTGAGTGGCGACTTTGGCCCATCGGTCCTGATGCATTCTACAGACATGGTCCGCCCACTCCCACTTCAACCCAGCAGTCTTATTGCCCACATCAGCGATTCCCGTTTTTGAGCGTATTGTGGTATTCCAAATTCGGTCTCTGAGCTTGATACCCAATACACTACGTTCCATCGCCCTTTGGCAAACCTTGAGTTTGGACTTTTGTGACTCAGTCAGGGACCAAGTTTGAGCACCGTAGGTTAGGATGGGCAGAATGCACATGTCGATGAGTTTGCGCTTCAGGGATAAAGGTAGGTCACCCTTCATCAGCAACTTCATGCACCAGTAGCTCTTCCAGGCGTTCTCGACACGACGGTCAATTTCTCTGTCTTGCCTGTTTTCGAAGGAAACTAGCTGGCCCAAATAAATGTACTCATCGACGTAGTGGATTAACTATTTTTAATATTTGGCTGTTTTGCAACTTCTTATCTTTGCTTCTTCCGACACCCGCATCCGCTCCCGCCGCCTGCGCCGCTTTCACTGTGTTTCTACACTTAGAATCCAATTAAAACTACATGCGACTGAATTTTACTGAAGAAGAAGAATTTAATTTTAACATAAATCGTGTGGAATTTGGGGATATCGTGTAACCATCACTAGCGGTTTTTAATTGAAATAAAATCATACAGTTACCTTCCTGTTTTAATTTCTCTCCTCAATGAAGTTCTGCTAATATTATTTTGTTGTAATCACTTATCTATGATAAGTCACTTACTACAAAACACTCCTACAACCGACTTCCAAAAAACTTAAACAAATACAAAATAACCTTAGTTTCGGAAGTCGGTGACAAAAACTGAACGAAGAAGTAACAAAAGACAGTTTTATGGAAGTCAGTTGTATTAAAAAAACAAAAGTTTTTCGATTTTTACTTCAGTTTCGACAAACATAACAAAAATATTCATAGTACTAAACATATGTACTTGTCATTCGTTCTATCGAAAACATACAGTGGGTAATAAAACTTAAACATACTTTTCAAATAGTTAATTCAAAGGCACATGATGATCTATCAAGCGAGCCCAATAAACTTTTAAAACAAAAATCTTTTTCCACAACTCTCTCGCAGAGTTGAGAGTTGTCGTCGAAAGCCATTCCCTCCCCGTGCTTGTCCTCGGGGACTTCAATGTCTAGAACTTAGTTTGGGGTTCTCGTTGCACAGATGTGCGGGGAAGGATAATGGAGGGCTGGGCTCTGGAGACAGGCCTGGTCATCCTAAATCAGGGTTCTGTACCCATGTATGTGCGGATGCTGGGCGAGTCGGTTGTGGACATTTCGTTCGCTAGCCCCGCTCTGTCGCCGCGTGTCGTTGACTGGCGTGTCATGGAGGGAGTGGAGACCTATTCCGACCACTGGTACATCCAGTTCGACGTCTCCAGTCTCCACCCAGACCTCAAGCGCGCCGGTCCAACAGGCCCCGAGTGGCCCAGGGTAGATCGTGTAGGCCTGGGTGACATTACCGGACAGGCCTGCCGACGTTAACAATGAGGCAAGGTGGTTCCAGGACCCGGGCCTGTGGATAGTGAGCTATGAACTAGCTCGCCGTCCGTCTGTCCTATGACGACAGGCCGTGTCGATGGCGCGTCGTACATGTTCCACGCGCGCCTCAAAGAGATGTCAGCAAAAAGGAAAGGGCCCGCAAGGGTCGAAGCCTGCCGTGACTGCGGGACTGTTCGAAAGAGATACCGTGGCTCCGGAACATAGAGGAGGAGTCATTTGATGATTTCCCGCCCGAAAAAAAAAGGTTTGTTCCAGGAGGCCATGTCCGACTTTGCGACGTGGCAATGCCTCAAGTCGGCCAGGAAGCGCCCGACGTCAGGTGTACTGGTGGTCAGGTGGTATCACCGGGTGATATCATCTACCTCCGTCGTTTGGTTGGCGACTACCTGACGGACAGAGCCGTCATCTACGCCTGTCGCAGCGGAGAATAGAACCGACGAGAGATGTCGTGCGGTGTCCCACAGGTCGATCGGTTCTGGGGCCGCCCCTGTGGAACATCGGTTACAACTGGGTGCTGCGCGCCGACCTCCTTAGCGGCGTCAGCAAAGTTTTGCTACGGTGACGACACGCTGGTGCTGACACAGGGGAGGTCGCAAGAGGCAGAGGCCGAAAATATGACACGCGGGGTTGCGATAGTCGTTGAGAGGATCTGGCAACTGGGTCTCGAGGTATTGAGGCATAGCGCAAGTCCGAGGCCATGTGCTCTCATGGGCCTTGGAATGCGTCACCCTCGGGATCCTCACTGATGGTAGGAGGGGTATCCATCGACGTCGAGTTGACGTTGAAGTACCTAGGACTCATTCTCGACAGCCGGTGGAACTTTGTGGAGCCCTTCCGACGTTTGGCCTCCAAACTGGAACGGACCGGAGCTGCCTTCAGGCGGCTCCCCAGCCCAACCTAGAGGATCCATACGCCTCCTGCCGTAGGCTAAACGCGGGGGTCGTGCGATCCATGGCCCTTTACGGGACCCCGGTGTGGGTGCGTTCCATGTAGCGGCGAGCAACCCATTACCTGAACGCACCCCAAAAGGTAGTAGCCTTAAAGCTAGATCGTAGGTACCGCACGATCTCCGGCGAGGAGAGCAGCCTCCTTGCCGGATTGCCGCCATGGGATCTAGAGGCGATAGTCCTTGCGCGGCTGTTTGAATGGCGCACGGAGGCGCTACGCCGGGGGAAACTTCGCTGTCACGGCAAACCGCCGCCGCCGCCGCTCATCTCCGGCGTGATCGACGAGAGCGACTGTCGCAACGACGTGGAGGGCACGCCACAATAGTGGCGATAAGTCCCCTCTTTGAGCAGTGGCTTGAGAGGCACCTCAACTTCCGCCTGACGCAGTTCCTCAACGGACACGGCTGTTTCGGGAGGTTCCTGCATCGAACCGGGCGGGAAGAAACGCCCGGGTGTTTTTATTGTGGGCGGAGCACCGCCGTGCCCTCGTAGCGGCGATCGGCAGCGGCGACCTCTCGTGTCCGGCCCTGGTTCAATCCATGGTCCGGAGCGAGATGGAATGGGAAGCCGTCACCTCCTTCTGCGAACAAGTCATGCTAGCGCAGGAGGTGGCGAAACGCGAGAGGGAGAGAACCTCTCGTCCCAGCCGCCGCGGGAGACACACCGGGCATCGGAGCCACTTGGTCGCCTCCGGCCACCTTAGGCACGGGCCTGTGGACGGCGAGCTAGCCCTGTGGACGGCGAACTATGGCCTAGCTCGCCGTTTGTCCGTCCGTCTTATAGCGACAGGCCGTGTCGACGGCGCGCGAGTGTTCCACGCGCGCCTCAAAGAGATGTCAGCAGAAAAGAAGGGGTCCGCAAAGGCCGATGCCTGCCGGGGCTGCGGGACTGATCGAAAGAGATACCGTGGCCCCGGAACATAAAGGGTGAAGAAGAAACATACATGAGTTTTAGTCATCATCAAATGACACTCCGGAGCGGGAGTCATTTGATGATTTTCCCACCCGAAAATAAAAAAGGGCATGAAGATAATGATCCTGAAAACTACTGAACCGAGATTGATGAACTGGCACTATTGCAAAATAATTAAAACAAAAGCTTTCTAATGTAACTGGTACCAATAGCAATTTACTCAAAATACGGTTGGATTATTCTAATTCGTTGAGAAGTTTCATTCTTTAACTCCACTCTCAGATGGTCAATGATAGACTGGTTTTGCGATGTTTGCAAACATCTTTACACACAGCCCAATTACGAGTATTCTCTAACGTTAAGGAGTTCCACTATTAATCTCCGAAACTCATCATAAGGTCATTCAAATAAGATTGGTTTGTTTATTTTATATAGTGCCGATATTATTAATATTATAAAAAACTGTAAATTTCATATCTATGCAGACGATATTCAATTATACCTGGCTTTTAAACCTGAAGATTATGAGAGCGCAGTAAAACTAGTTAACGAAGATCTAGCGAGGATTGTGGACTGGTCAAGGCAGAACTCTCTTCTACTTAACCCAGCGAAAACTAAATTTATGCTCTTCGGATCTCAAGGGCAACTAGGTAATATAAACAGTAACCTTGCAAACGTGACTGTGCTGGGCCAACACATTGATCGTGTTTATGAAGCGAGAAATCTGGGTTTGATTATGGACCAAGGCCTTACTTTCGAGGCTCACATCGCAAGCTGCGTGAGAAATTGTTTTTACCGCCTAAAAGTCTTGTATAAAATGCGCCCATATGTAAACGAGGACCTGCGTAAACAGCTCGTTGAAAGCTTAGTTTTATCCAAACTAAATTATGCTGATACCGTCGTAGGTCCACGACTGCTGGCACGCACCGAAAGACTTATTCAGCGGGTTCAAAATGCCTGCGCACGGTTTTGCTTTGACGTACCACCAAGGAGCCATTTGACACCATTTCTAAACAAGCACAACATTTTAAAAATGAAATCCCGTCGTAAGCTGCATTTAGCATGTCTTCTTTTTGGAGTTATCAAGTATAAATGTCCGTCATACCTGTACTCAAGGCTTACGTGGATAAATAACCATAGGCAGCACAAGGCCAGGCGTTGTGCTCAGCAGCTGGCTACTCCACATCACAGAACCGCAGCCTTTCGAGGAAGCTTCCGGTATGCAGCCTCCAAATGTTGGAATAATATTCCTCCACCAATTAGGGACCTAAACAATATAAATACATTTAAGTTAAGGCTTAAGACATTCATAATTCGTTCACAAATTGAATTTAATGATATTAATATTGACAAATCGTTTATCTAATTTAAGAATCTAATTATTTTCTAATCTAATTATTATCTAGCTATTATTTCCTATTTTACATTCTAAATTTTTGTTTTAATTATTTATCACCATAGTAATCACCAAACAAATAAGTATAGGTATGTGAATTCTTATAATTTGTATTTTTTCGAATATAATTTCATAGGAACTCACCGGCAAATAATGTAGATGCGCGGCGGTGGTAAATCCGTTGTCTGCGATAGCCAGAATCCATATGTGTGTATATTCACATATACTGTTATGTATTTGTACACTCATCGTTTTGCTTCGACTTCCATTGTAATTCCTTATTCCATTGTAATAAGTAATTTTGTTTTTGAACTCAATGCTCAGCAATGTTAGTCTACGGGCACTATACACTTTCTGGGAAGCAATTGTTTTGTTTTATTTAGCTCTAACAAAATGTCGTTGCGGTATTGCATTTTAAAAATGCGTAGGTCGATGCGGCATCGGCCGGCCCGAAGTGCGGAATGTCATTATACTATGTTTCGTTTTCGGATAAGTACTTATTTTATTTAGCAGGTATCTTCGTGTTCTATTATTACTAATATAATTATGTTTTCCTATTTGACAAAAATGTTTATTGTATATTATTTATTTATTACACACTTAAAAATGCCCAATTAATATAATATCATTATTTATTTACTACCTACTACCCTCATCCGTGTGTCACTGCGAGGGGCCTACTGAAAACCAGCGCTGAGTGTTTTACACACAGCATATGCTGAGTTGGCTACCCTTTCGTTATGGGCATGCTCAGCGCAGTTGAGCTGTTTTTAATTAGTTGTTAAGCTGTCTGCTGTTATAATGTATATGTATGTGCTGCTCTATTGTGTTGTGATGTCCATTAACGAATATAGGATTATTCTATTCTATTCTATTCTATTCTAAGATAAAAGAACTCGAACATTCACCATAAATTACACGAACGCTTATACCACACCTTTTTGAAAGTCGGTTAAAAATAATGACAAAGGTGTAATAAAACAAGGTGAATTATTATAAAATTATACTGCTGCCATAATGACTTACTTAGGTGTTTCAAACTGTATTATTATAGCGGCAATAACAATGTCATTAGGTAATCTAAATTAAATTAAGGAGTTTATTCTGTGCGTACCTAAATCTATGTTATACGTATTAGAGCAAGACAAACATTAGACAATAGAGACATCGAACGTTGTTCTTGTGTTAGTAAAAAAAAGTAATATCTTCATTGATTTTTAGACCATCAAATGCCATAATATATAATATGCGGTCATCGAAGGCCATAAAAGACTCATAACATAATAATTCATGGATGGAAAGCCCAAAAGCTATGCACGCCACCACAGAAACGTTTCAAATCAATTTCAAAGGACTTAAGGATAATTAATATCCTTATCTTCATAGTAATTAATAGGCCTCACAGATGTCATTGTCACGCTACAAAATGCTAGTCGCATACTATTTATTGATGTCGGTGCTTAACGTGGTAGGACAGTGCCAGATCGCCTTGCCACCAGACCAACTTAAAAACGAACAATTGATTCAGTGTGTCACCGATATACTCAATCAATTCTACAATGAACAAAGGGAAATCACATACGTCAATATGGAAACAAATGATATAGAGCTACTCAAATCAATCCATTCAACGCAGAACTTTTCGCTGGTCACCAGAAATACGACTTACCAGTACTTTTTGCCGAACCAGGGATATTTGATCACTTCGAAGAATGTAACGGTTTTTACGGAATATTTCGAGTACCTCATGATGGACCCAACATGGAACCCATACGCGCGTTTCTTGGTTATAGTTGAGACGCTGCACAACGACGAGCTACGTGTCATCTTCGATGAGCTTTTGAGACTGCATGTCAACAACGTGCTCGTCGTGAATGGCACCATCGAGGCTCACCTTTACACCTACAACCCATTTGATAATTACGGCTGCGGCAAATACTACAACGACATCATCAACCTCGGGCTATGCTCACAAGCTACCCAGAACCTGTACCCAAACAAACTAGTCACCGGACTCAAAAACTGCACCTTCAAAGCATCAGTAGCACATCGTCCACCCTTCAGTATCAACCCATTAAGAAGTAAAGATAAAAAAACCATATTGGGCCTAGAGGAATATATATTAAAAGTTTTAAGTGAGAAAGAACAATTTAACGTAATCTATAACTACAGTTACAACGCTGACTTGTACTCCTCGGTTGCTTCTAACATGACAGTAAGCGGTCCTATGCTGATGCTTCGGAATAATGAAACCGATGTCATATTTGGAGGGATGCTGGTGGTGTTGACGAGAGCTCAAGCGTTAACCTGGCTTAGCGGTTACTATGACTACATCGATGAGCTTCGGTTTATAGTGAAGAAAGCATCATTCATGCCTATTTGGAAGACTGTGTACATAGAATTTGACATTACTGTGTGGTTGTTGCTACTCCTTACGTTCATCGTGTATTTTGCAATGATGGTGTTTCTACTTCGACCAAAGGACAAGGGCTACTTGGCCTTGGAACTGCTACAAAACTTGCTTTTACTAAGCCGTGGGATTCAGTGTTCGATGACGATCAAGTACATCCTCATAATTTGGGTGTGGTTTGCATATCTAATCAATACTTTCTACCAGTCCAGCCTAGTTAGTCTTACTACGGACCCGAGTAAAGAATACCAAGTTTCAAACGAAGAAGACATTTTGGAATATGATTACAAACCTTGCTTCTTTGGCTCACTACGGAAATACTTATCGACTGAACACAGAAATTTGTCAGAAAAGCAAGCTGTGCCGCCTATAGATGCTCCGGCAGTGGATGGATGCAACACAACTCTACATGCCCTCATGACTGTAAGTCAATCAAAAGATATGTATTCACTTATACCACATTACTCTTATTTATACAACAAACTACGTTTACACGACAAATGGGGTAATCCCTTGATTCATTTTTTTGAGAAGCCCTACGCAAAGCATATGTATGGTTTTTACTTTTACAAAGGTTTTCCGATAACGCGTCAATTGCAACTGAATGCTTTGCGGTTGAGAGAGAATGGGTTAGCAGAAAAGAGCATCCAGGATCAATACTATTCAAGAACATTAAAACAAAGATTTTCTCAGAAAGAGTTCGAAGTTCGCTTTGCTATCCCGTGGTGTGTGTATATTATTGGGTGTGCTATTTCTATTGTTGCTTTCATAATTGAGTATTCGATATTTAATATTATGTAGTCTTTGTCAGAACTGTTATAATTGACTTTATTTAAATAGTCGCTGTGTTTTATCGAGTTTTCTAACATGTAATTTAATATGGGTGCGTACCATTTGATATAATAACAAAAGTTCTAACGACCACAATATGACAAAAATTCATTTATTATACTTTTTTATTTTTATTATAACGATGAAATGATGTAATGAAATTTTGATATAATTTCAGTTTACTTAATTTTCATATGACTTAATTAACATTTTCTATAATGCAAATTGAGCTAATATTCAGTGAGTATAACGTTAAAAATCTATAGGAACGTTTAGTATAATTATGAAACGTCTACTTTGTTCCGTATGTTTTTGCAAAAACTGATTGGATTATAAACGGGGACCGATCAGTTCACCAAAAATGTTTTCAAAACTTTTTAATTGACAAGCAACGATTAGCAAAAACATTTTTTGTCATTTCATCATTATACTCGTACAACAACAAGTTTAACAAATCACTTAGCAAAATAATTATCCAAAAAACTTTTATTAATGACGTATTATTTGACAAACAATTAATTAAGTACTTACTTTTTCATTTTATTTTTTAAATTGTGCATTTGCGCGTATTTTTTGTCATTACGTTGCTCTGGACTTTTCCAAAAAAAGGGAAATAAACGAATTTTTTCCATAAGCACTAGTGACAGAAATGAATCGCTGCAAAACCGACCCCGCGGAGTCTTATGTCCTACCCCTAGAGTGTAATTTAAACCCGCTTAGGCACGGAGGAGCGATGTGGCCTGCGATCTGAGCTTTAACGCCCGCCGCCGCGGCTGAGGTTGGCAGCAAGCAAGCATAGAGTATGCCCCTCTATTGTTGGTGAATCATTGGATTAGATGAGGTTATGACAGCATGAAGTTTCCTGATATCTACTTATTCATTACAGAATTTTGTCTGAAAATGAGTAAATATGAAAATTACGTCAAATGAACATTAGGTCTACTGAACGTTATATAAAAAGAGCATTATACATTTTAAAAATTTGATGAAATGAACGATAAAGGTACTAATGTCATTAGAACAAAAGAAGATTAAATGAAATGTAACATTAGATCACATAAAATTAGGTTATTTTTTTTATAGCATATGAAAATTATATTATATGAACGTTATTTCAAGTGAAAAAGTACTATCTGTTATTATGCTATATACGAGTAAAACACTCGTTTAATATGTAGGTTTTATAGTAAGCAAGTTATTATAAATTATTGAATAACTAACTCGCCCTGAGCTGTCTATTTTATTTCTATCGATATGTAATTCTTATCCGTAAGTGTGATTATTTGAAAATTGTTTGGCTATTACCTACTGGACAAATACCAGAGAATCTTATTTCATTACTTTTACCAACGAACTTAGTGAATTGTTAATAACAACTGCTAAAAGTGATGAATTTCCTTTTTATATTTCACATTAACCAAATCATGAGGTAAATTTATTTATAGTTTTCAATTAATCATATTTACCGAAACTGTATATGTGTACTAAGTGGGTACTTTGGAAATGAAAGCTAAGAAATCATGAGCATCCTAATGATGATACGAGTATCACATGTCATTGATGCCACACTTATATTTTAAGTTATATCCCCTAAGAGCAATTCGGCTTGTAATTACTGTCATTTGAATCAAAAATAGATACTATCCATCATATCATGATTTATGAAGAGAGGACCTATGTTGAAAAGAATGTTACTAAATCCCGCGTAAAAGCGGTTCAGGTATCAACGCCAGTTATTTAAAATACTGCCTAAAATAGTAAATTACTTTTTAATTGCTGTAATGATGTAGCCAGCAAATAACATATATCAACAAAACGCCCTTGTTGAAGTAAATCCACATGAACACGTTACCAACAAATAAATCACACACAGTGATTGTACTACCACGCCTACTCGTATTGATTTTATTACGACACCAAAATTGTTATTGTTTTATAATCATTATGTTTAGCACTTTTTGGTTTACATTTTACAATGTAATTTGGGGGTTAAAATGTAAACCAAATAGCTTGTTCGACCGTACACAATTATTAGAAAAATATTTAGTAAAAACGCGTCGGTAGACAGGGAGTGAATAGCAGGAGAAAACGTGTAGCGAACTGGCGACCCCTACTGAAAGGAGAAAATTACACACTTATGAATATGACATAGCAGGGAAATGGTACAGCCTAGGTACAGTATAAATATAGGTTGTGTGTGAATGGCATGGTATGACATGATATAATGAGAGATGTCTTTTTTACATTATCTCCAAGTGGCATGGGACAAGCACAAACGAAATATTTAATTATACTTAGGGTCTTAAAATCATCATCATCCCACGCCCTTTTCCCATGTTACTTAACACATTTTTTTCTTCTATTATGCCCATCATCGTTTCCTTAGTCATCTTCACCCTCTCCATACATCAACATTTATATACAGCACTCTTTTAGTTACATGTGATTCTTCCCTCCTCATCACATCACATGCCCATACCAAGACAGTCAGTCAAGGAATTCCCTTTCAACTTTTCTGTAAGAGATGTGGCACAACTTCAAACTTTCTCTAATATACTCATTCCATAATTTGTCTATTCTTCTTCTTCGTCACAGCCCAGCATTTCAATCCATACAGTACGACAGGTCTAATCACGGACTTGTATATTTTTCGCTTTAACTTGAGTGGCATTTATGGGTCGCAAGTTGTACTAGCGACCGTCGCCATTTTATCAATCCTTTGTTTATCCGGTGCGTTACGTCTCGGTTTACTTCACCATCCCCTTGGACCAGCGACCCGAGGTACTGGAGATCGGAACAAATCGGCATGGGCGTTCCGGCAAAAGTTATGACCGCCGAAATCACAGAATAAGTATTCGGTTTGGGCTTACTTAATTTCAGGACAAGACAATTTCAGACAATCTCCAGTTTATGCCACCACATCTCCAATCTGCTCTTTTCTGCTCGGTATCTCTAGGCCACTCTCGGCAACCACCACAATGTCGTTGACAAACGGCATACAAGAGGAGCCTCTTCCTGGATGGATGTCCGACGTAAGTGCGTCCGTTATCCCCAGGAAGAGGTACGGGCTTAGAGCCGACCCTTGGTGTAAGCCTACAATCACTATGTTAAATATGGGGACTTGAAATATAAACCATAATTTAACATTAATATTGTGTGTGTGTTTTATACACAACAAAATCACGATTGATTTCATTCAACATTCACTCTCACCTAAGGTACCATACGAGATCATACAGAACAAAGTCGAAATGCTTGAATATATCAAAGCGAAGTCAAAGAGCTGAGGTTATTTACCTAGCTGATTGTTTAAACAGTACGTTATCAAAATTACATGCACTGAATTTGACTCATAAGAGTGTAAAGTATCGTGTGGAATTGTAACCGTCACTGGCAGTTTTAATTGAAATAAAATCATAGAATGAAACCTTCCTGTTTTAATTTTTCCCCTCAATGAAGTTCTACTACTATTACTTTGTTCAAATCAAATGACCCACAAGATTGTTCGAGAATATGTTTACCTCGGGCAAACTCTGCAGTTTGGTAAGAACAACTTTGAGAGAGAGAGACTGACAGATGAATTCAGCTGGACTAGGCAGCATTTAGGAAATTTCATCAGGTCTTCTCGTCGCGTATTGACATTTATATTTCGTTATTTTTATCTTATTTTTCTTGTTTTGTTTATATAATTATTCGTTTTCATGAATATTTTAAATTTTAGCATGTAAGAATTATATTTTGCTGTGCTCTGACAGGGTCTACAATGGTTCTTAGCTCTAAGCCTTTTGTTAACACCATGTTTTTACCTTGTGGAATGCAAATAAACGAATACGAATACGAATATTTCACAGGGCCTAAAGACCAAGGTCTTCATCCAGTGCGTCCTGCCTGTTATGACTTACGGGGCCGAAACGTGGAAACTCACAGTACGGCTGGCCCACAAATTAAGGTCACTCAGCGAGCTATAGAGCGGGATATGTTTGGAATCTTTTTGCGAGATGCCACCTGGAACGAGGTGATCCGCAAGAGAACCAGAGTTGTCGACATAGCTCAGCTGGGATCCGAATATCCGATATGAAGTGGCAAAAGGCAATAAGTCATATTAGCGGTAGAACCGATGACCTTTGGGGTTTAAGAGTTCTTGAATGGAGACCGCGAATCAGCAAACGTAAGCCAGTACCACCCACGACCACCACTTTAATCTAATTTTAAAAGTGAATTCGATTACCTAGAGCCCAATATACTTTAGGGCAGGAAAATAATGATCCTAAAAACTACTAAACTGAGATGCAAAAAAAAAAACACTTTTTTAAAATAAATCATCAGACTCACACACACCCCAACATGATCGATGATGTACGGTCGAACAAGCTATTTGGTTTACAGTTCAACGAACAAATAACATTGTAAAGTGTTAACCAAATAGCTTGTTCGACCGTACACGTCTTTGCAATGTAACCGGTACCAAATAGCAATTACCTAAATACACGGTTGCATTCCCCTAATTCATTGAAAAGTTGCATTTTTTACTCCACCTCATTGGTTTAGCAATGGTACCAATAGTAAACATCTTTAAACATGTTGAGGAGTTCCATCTCAGAACATATAAACCAGGTCATTAAAATGTGACAAACTCGGATCCTCCATACATTGAAAAACACATGCACACGGACGTAGAACCTCCTCCTTTTTGGAAGTCGGTTAGGAATAACGACAAGATCGTCAGCAAACAAGGTAAATTATTTTAAAATTATACTGCTGTCTTAATGACTTACTTTGGTGCCTGAAACTGTGTTATTATACAGTAATTACAAAGCCATTAGGAAATATAAATTAAATTAAGGAGTTTACTTTAAAGGTACCTAAGTCAATATTGTACGTATAACCTTATTCATATTAGAAGACTAAGAGATATTAGACAATAAAGACATCGAACGTTGTCATTGATAGAAAGCTAAGCACACAAGCGATGCACGCGACTATGGAAACCTTTTAAAATGATTTTAAAGTGCTTAAGGATAATTAATATCCGTATCTTCATAGTAATCAATCAGCGTCACATATGAAGCAATCACTGTCATTGTCACGCTACAAAATGATAGTCACATTATATTTGATGTCTGTGCTGTACGTGGTAGGACAGTGCCAGATCGCATTGCCTCTACACCAACTTAAAAACGAACAATTGATTCTGTGTGTCACCGACATACTCAATAAATACTACAATGAACAAAGGGAAATCACATACGTCAATATGGAAACCAATGATGAAGAGCTACTCAAATCAATCCATTCAACGCAGAACTTTTCGCTGGTCACTAGAAATACGACTTACCAGTCTTTTTTGCCGAACCAGGGATATTTGATCAATTCGAAGAATGTGACTGCGTTCACGAAATATTTCGAGTACCTCATGACGGACCCAACATGGAACCCGTACGCGCGTTTCTTGATTGTAGTTGAGACGCTGCGTAACGACGAGCTACGTGTCATCTTCGATGAGCTTTTGAGACTGCATGACAACAACGTGCTAGTCGTGAATGGAACGATCGAGGCTCACCTTTACACCTACAACCCATTTGATAATTACGGGTGCGGCAAATACTACAGCGACGCCATCGCCCTCGGGCTGTGCTCACAAGCTACCCAGAACCTGTACCCAAACAAACTAGTCACCGGACTCAAAAACTGCACTTTCAGAGCGACAGTAGCACGTCGTCCACCTTTCAGCCTCAACCCATTAAGAATTGAAGCTGAACAATCCTTATTGGGCACAGAGGAGTACATATTCAAAGTATTAAGTGAGAAAGAACACTTTAACGAAATCTCTAACTACAGTTACAACGCTGAATTGTACTCATCAGTTGCTCCTTACATGACAATCAGCGGTCCTATGGTGATGCTTCGGAATAATGAAGCCAATGTCATATTTGGAGCGATGATGATGGTGTTGACGAGAGTTCAAGCTTTAACCTGGTCAGCGGTTACCATGATTACAATGACCAGCTTCGGTTTAATAAAGCATCGTTCATGCATATTTAGAAAACTGTGTACATAGAATTCGAAATTCCTGTGTGGTTGTTGCTACTCCTTTCGTTCATCGTGTATTTTGCAATGATGGTCTTTCTACTCCAAGCAAAGGACAAGGGCAACGTGGCCTTGGAACTGCTGCTAAACTTATTGTTACAAAGCCGTGGAATTCGATGCTCGATGACGCTCAAGTACATCCTCATAATTTGGGTGTGGTTTGCATATGTTATCAATACTTTCTACCAGTCCAGCCTAGTCAGTCTCACTACGGACCCAAGTAAAGAATACCAAGTTTCAACCGAAGAAGACATTCTGCAATATGATTACAAACCTTGTTTTTTTGGCTCCCTACGAAGACACTTATCGACTGAAAACAGAAAATTGTCCGAAAAGCAATATGTGCCGCCTATAGACGCTCCGGCAGTGGAGGGATGCAACACCACTTTAGAGGCCCTCATCACTGTATGTCAAACGAAAGGCATGTATGCAATCATACCACATCACACTTATTTATACGACAAATCACGTGTACATGACAAATAGGGCAATCAATTGATATATTTTTTTGAGAAGCCTTACTCTAAGTTTTTGTATGGTTTTTACTTTCACAAAGGTTTTCCGATTACGCGTCACTTGCAACTGAATGCTCTGCGGTTGAGGGAGAATGGCTTAGCAGAAAAGAGCATCCAGGATCAATACTTTTTAAGAGCACTGAAACAAAGATTTTCTCAGAAAGAGTTCGAAGTTCGCTTTGCTGGTGTGTGTATATTTTTGGGTGTGGTTTTAGGGGAACCTAACTAACTTAATTTCGGGGTGCCCAAGTCTCAATTAAGGGGGCAGAGATACTTCCGTCGCATGCATTTCACAATATTACAGTTTCACTTCGATAGATTACAATCTACCGAAAAATAATTGGTTATATTCTAAGCAGTATGTTCAGTTGACAATATTTTGAGAATTTACAATCTCGCTAGAGAGATTGCAATCTAACGTGTTTGACAATTTTACGGTGACAATTATATTGTAAACTAGCTGACCCGCGCAACTTCGTCTGCGTGAGACGAACCAACAGTTCCTAAAATTAGCGCGTTCAATCAACCAAACAAACATACTCTGCAGCTTTATAATATTAGTACAGATTCAAGTAACAATTCATTTTTTCTCGAATAGGTTTACATTAATCTTCCCTCGACTGCCTTACGTTTCTATCCTTGGGCACTCGACGATATCATACTCCAGCTAGGTCGAAAGTTCTCATCAAGTGGTATGACTGAGCGGCGACACGTTAAAGCTGCTTCAAACTGTTGCGGACCTCTCGCATCTGCCTTCCTTCTCCAAAGACAGACTTTCGATGGTAGTCATACTCCACGCAGGTCAACACAACATGATGTAGATGCTGTAAACTCTTGAAAACCTATTGCAAATTCTTTTCGTCTCCAAGCCTCCATCATGAGACCTTCAATGACAGTCATACTCCAGCTATTTCTGAAGTTCTCATCAAGGTGCATTAAGTGAGCCCAATGACGATATAGCTGCTGTAAACTGTTGAGGATCTCTTGCAACTGCCTTCAGTCTTATCCATCGTTAGACCATCGATGACAGTCTTACTCCAGCTAGGTTTAGATTTCTCATCAAGGTGCACGAAATGAGCCCTAAACACGATAGAGCAGATTTGAAGTGTTGCGGACCTCTTGTGACTGCCTTTATTTCTACCGTTAGACCTTCGATGATACTCATAATCTAGCTAGTTCTAAGGTTTATATCAAGGTGTATGAAATGAGCCGACACACGATATACCTGCTGTAAACTGTTTCGGACCTCTTGTGACTGTCTTCCGTCTCCATCGCTAGACCTTCGATCGTCATCAGTCAAACTTCAGCCAGTTCTAAAGTTGTCAAAAAGGTTTATGAAATAAGCCCCAACACAATCTTCTTCTTTATCGTGTGGTTAGTGCCTAACCTGGTGTCAGAGTTCTTATGCCGCCCAAGGTCCTCTGTCTTGGCTTTACATGCCGTCGAGAAATAACTCTTAGGCATGCTGTGGTTTACTCACGATGTCTTTCTTCACCAAAGCAAGCGATCCTTCCTTCCTTATCGTGTGGTTAGTTGCCTAACCTGGTGTCAGAGTTTTTATGCCACCCATGGGCCTCTTAGAAAATATATCTCAGGCATGCTGATTTCCTCACGATGTTTCAGCAAGCGATGATTATACAATACGCACATGAATCCGAAAAATCAGAAGTGCGTGACTTTGATTCGAACGCGACTATTTTCAACATAAAATGGGACAAACTTGCGATACACGCTTTTCAATAAAAAAATAATCATGAAAATCGGACTTCTCTGGAAAAAGTTATGCGTCATCATCATAATCATCCATAGTCCGACTTCACCCAGTGCTGGGTACAGGCCTCTCTTTGTTTGTGCCAAGCTCTACGCTCTTGTGCCAGTCTCATCCAGGATATCCCCGCAATGGCAACAATATCGTCTGCTTATCTCACCGCTGGACGACCAAAACTTCTGTTTCGATTTCTAGAACGCCACTTGGTCACAACTTTACTCCACCTGACAGCACCGCGCCTTGCTAGGTGTCTTGCCCTACTCCATTTGAATTATCATCATTCATCTTTATTTCAGCCGAAAGACGTCCACTGCTGGACATAGGCCTATCAAGTGTCGCCACATTGACCGGTCTCGTGGGACTCGCATCCAACGGATTCTTGCAACTTTCATCAGGTCATTTGAGTATTGCTCACCTACATAAAGAAAACAGGCGTTGAATTGCGAACCTCTTCCAAAAAACCAAACATGAGCCATCTGACACGGGCGAATGTCAGTATCATTCTTTCACGGAAAATCATAACACCGCGATTCAGAAAATGGAGTCAAACGCATGCATGCAAAGCGGTCGAACAGAGACTACCGGCTATGTAGATTTTCAAAGCAGGGTCATGTTGACTATTCTCTTCTTCTCTAGTGTGATTTTTATTCATTAGTACAATTTTGGTTCAATAGATGTCATCCTTAAATCATGATGATAAGTTCTCCTTAAAAACTTTAAAGTCATATATATTTTGATGGAGAGCACCGATTACAAAGAAATAAAACCTTCTCTAAGTTTTTGATTTTATGCACAATATTAATTTGAGCATTGAATCAAACCACATTGGTTTTATAGTTTACACGTGATGCTATAACAAAAGGGCTACGTAGAGACACACAGATACAGATGAAAATTTAAGAAATTCTTTAACAGCTTAAGCGCCATGTTTATAGATTTCTTATTTGAAATAAATGATTCCCAAACTGTCGTTTAAGTGTTTAAAAAAGTATGTTTAAAACAATGATTTGGAAATCTTAAACTTAAAAAAAAAAAAAACAAAAATGCTTTGTTACAAAAAGTGAAAACCGGGTGGGTTTTGTTTTGTTATAAATAATGGCAACTTCGTTCAACGTCAACAAAATGTGAAGATAAGCAAACTATATAAATGAAAAGTATGTATTTAAAAATGTTTAAAATCTTACAGCTATCAAAAAAATATATGGTTACAAACACTAAAAGTAAAAAGCGGTTGGGGATCGAATAAAATCTTAGACCAATAAAAAATCGAAATAAATCACAAAAAGTAATCTAAAGGGGTTGTTTGAACCTTCGATCAGTGGGTCATAGGCGGCCTTGAATCTATTAGGCTATCTGTTCCACTGACAGTTTGCCTAAAATAGCTATTGGCATGCATGCGGTGAAACAATTGAAGACTTTGGACATGCTGGGTTAATTTCGTGTTTTTTTTTAAATATCATATTTTTTTTTCATAAGAACCTTCTCCTGACAATAACAGACACAACAAAAAAAGAATTAGTGAAATCGGTCCAGCCGTTCACGCGTGATGCCGTGACCAAGGGAAATAGGGATTCATTTTTATATATAGAGATAATTAGTCTGTGTTTTAAAATAAAGAGTGTCGGGCCACGCGCGATGTAGGGTTTCGTAGTAGCCCGTTATCACAATATAGAACGATTTTGTTGGTAATCTTCTCGCCATTATTTATACAAATCAGTCGTCTGACTGTGGCTGCCCGAATATTCTCCGTGTGCCACTCAGTCACTTCACCAGTGTTCCGATATACAACCCGACAATCTGAAAATGACGCTTTGACTGGTGCCAATGGCATTAGCAACATTGCTCTGGCGCGCGCCTGCTTCCAGCATGTTCCAAAATCTCTTTTTTTTGTAATTTTTGACTTGCCATGGCTTAGACTTTAGATAAACTCAGGAGTATTGCCTTAAATTAATAAAAAATAAGTGAGAAAAAATCATCGTTTTTGTTCAAAACAGTAAGATTTTTAACACACGTAGGTAAAAACATGGTAAGTATTATGAAGCACATCTGTAATCATCTGTAATCATGTTTCTCTTTTTAATACTGTAGATGTACCTAAATAAATGTATTAGGAATAAATTCGCATTGAAATCTTTTTGAAATGTCCTGTAATTTTAAAGTTATGCTAATAAATGCTAGTAATCCTTAGACACTTTTGATGTGTACTAAGAGGGTACCTTGAAAATGAAAGTTCAATCAAATCATGAGCATCCTAATGATGTAGATATCACATATCAGCCATGCCACACTTGATTATATCCCCTAAGAGCTATTTGGGATGTAATTACCGTCCCTAAAAGCGGTCCGTGCATCAAACCCCAAATTTGTCTGAAGTACCTACCAACAGCACTCTATTTAAAGTTAATAACATTATGCCCAATGCTGTAGTAATAATGTCTTTAGCAAATAAGTTAAATCAACAAAAACCACTACACAACCCTTGATTGGAGTAAATCTAAAAGAACACGTTACTAACAAATACATCACACGTAATGAGGTCACATCTACTTCTCCTATTGATTTTGTTACGACACCAAAATTGTTATTGTCTTATAATTATTTTCTATAACATTATATGAACACAAACATTAGAACCAGTGGGCTTAGGAAAGCCCAATATTTGATCAGCCAAAACGATTATAGGATGGTCAAAAATGTATTGGATTGCTATTATGTAGTGTAAGGTAAAAAGTAATCTATATATATAAAATAGTAAACTGACTGACTGACTGACTGACTGACTGACTGACTGGGTGATATATCAACGCACAGCCCAAACCGCTAGGTCTACAGATTCCAAATTTGGCATGAAAGTTCCTTATGTGGTGTAGGGGTGCACTAAGAAAGGATTTTTCAAAATTCACCCTCTAAGGGGGTGAAACGGGCCCCCAAAGTTTGTATGGGGAAACAAGATTAGTTAGACTATTTTATTCGAAACTTCACAAGAGTACTCCTATTGATAAATGAGTAGAAACGGGTTTCAGGTTTTTTCAAAATTCACCCCCTAAGAGGGGTAAATGGGGTGACAAAGTGCAATAATCAACGCACAGCCCAAACCGCTGGGTCTACAGATTTCAAATTCGGCAAGTAGCTTCCTTATGTGGTCTAGGAGTGCACTAAGAAACTTTTTTTCAAAATTCACCCTCTAAGGGGGTGAAACGGGCCCCCAAAGTTTGTATGGGGAAACAAGATTAGTTAGACTATTTCATTCGAAACTTCACAAGAGTACTCCTTTTGATAAATGAGTATGTTCGCTCCCAAACCAAGGGGAAGTTTGGGACGAGATGTCCGCGATCCGCGGAGACAATTCAATCAAGATGCCCTTTAATTATAAATATATCAACTCACCTAGGCGCTGGTGAAGTCCTGCTCCGAGGCCATGATTCAGGTCCAGGTTTGATGGGTGTCTGTAGGTATGTGTGTGTGTACGTGAATAGTGTTATGATTTTGTAGTCGATTTCAAACCTGACCGGCTATCAACTGGCGACAGGTTCCAACGCGTTAGCAGGTCACAACAACACAATAGTTCCAGTCTGTTCAATTGTTCACACGGCACGCGACGGGTTCGACCTAACCTCAAAGGGCGCGTGGGTGCTTCAACGTTCACAAAATATACACAATTACTCGGTTCCCAAATCAATGGCGAGGCTTTAGTCAATTTATTTCAACCAAATGGTCCCTGTTTATACGGGATTCAAAGGGATTTATCAATATTACGCCCAACAAACAATAGCCGGCGAGTTCAAGCAATTTTAAAGACAAGTGATCAATGACAACTAGATGACAGGTCACGTCAAACCAAAGTGACGGCCGCCATGACAGTCAGCGCGTTCCATAGTCCGCGCGGGACGAAACATCTACCCCCCCCGGACGGGCCTACCCGTCCGCTAATCAATTGGCAGTCTCAAAATACCCCCCCAATGGGGGCGGGCTGGTGAGTCAAACAACCAAGTGACTCCTCGGCGAGCCAATTTGTTACCAATGTCAACCTGGCTCTCATTAAGGAAGGCGTATACTTCCTTCAAATAGTTACTTGTACCCTTGTAGTTGGTACCGCAATCAAACTGATCAAAGAAGGTAACCCTAGGCGAGACAAATCTATCCAAGGTCGCTACAAAGGCCTCTGTCGAGAGGGAGGTTAACAGTTCCAAGTGCACTGCCTTCATTGACAGACAGACACATACACAAGTAAGCCTTGACAATTTTAGAATGGCCAACAGCGCATTGCAACCGGCATGCGAGTTCCCAATGTGACGATCGGTCACCAACAAATCAAATCAAATGGCCCTCTTTGGGCAATAAGGGGGGTGACGAGTCCCATAGGAAGGCTAGAGTGCCTCAACCGTCCTCCAACAAGCAAAAGACCCGCATTATCCAAGAAGGGGCTCAACTTACTCACAGCTCCCGAGCTTAACCCTGCCAGACTTCAAGATCTCGATCTCCTTTTCAAAGTGCCCAGCCTGCACAGAGCGGACCCAATGAGGAGTGACTCCTGTTGCTCTTGAGGAGAGAGAATCGGTGATAGGCGCTTGTCCCCTGGATTCCTAGAATTGTGACCAAGACGCCTGATCCACGAGGTAACGTTCAACAATTGTCGAGGGAGCTGTATCTGTTCAACAAACAAATCAAACGGAGGGTCCTTTGTCCCAACAGCGAGCACCTCAAGCCCGGGCAAAAGGACCGACATCAAGACTGGCGTTCGAGGCCAACCATCCTCGAAACTTGCCTGAAAGGTCATTCACCTTCAGGCCCACTTAACCCGCTAACCAAGACGACAAAAGGCAACTCTGGACGCCGTGTCCAAAATAGCACGGACCACAACAGAGTCACCCAGGGGGCCTGTAGCGGGGCAGACGCCAATTTTCTAACAATGCCTGGGCGGCGACTGATCGCCGCATCCAGGCTGCCGTCGTTCACGACGAGGGTAGCACTCAAATGCTTCGTCCGCGCGGTGTCCCGGGCCGCTCGCCATCGCTGGAAGGGCATATCCCACCGGATGCCTGAATGGCGGAGGGCGCGACTCCAACCGGGGGCGTTCCGCCAGCGGAGGTGAAAGGTAGCGGTGCTGATCTGGCCATTGTTGCCCAGCAGCCGCCGTACAATTGTTCATACGAGGGGAGGCCAAATGGCGCGCACGCGGCTCCCGTTTACCATTACGAGGGGAGACCAACTGGCGCGCGCGCGGCTCCCGTTCAACTTGCGCGGGGGGTGGAGTGCAGCCATCAAAATTGCGGGCCTCTACCCGGTTCTCGACCGGCGTACCAGAGGCCCGGTGCTCGTCTCCGTGGTACCCCCCCCTGCGCGAACCCTCATCAGAAGCTGATCTGCCAGAGCGGTTCGCGTTGGCGCACAAAATCTCAAGATGAGCCCCTTCACAAATTCCACACGGGCGGGGCTTGGGGCAGTCCCGGTGAAAGTGAGCCCCCAAACAAGAGAAGCATAGGCGGCGTGCGTTGGCAATTCGGCGGCGGGCACTAACGTGCAACTCCAAAAAAGCCGTGCAACTTGCCATGCTATGCCCCGTGGCCTTACAAAAAACGCAATCAGGACTATTCTGGGTGCCCGCAAAACGGGGGGCGGGGCGACTATCAACCGGCCCCTTAGCCCTAGTCCGTCCCTGGTCTCTTGGCCGAGAAGGTGGTGGGCGCGACCCCATTGCGCCACAAGTGTTGTCCAAAAGGCGACACTCATCCTCCAAAAATTTGATGAGGTCGTCAAAGGGGGGAAGGTGGGTGGCACTGTCCCCACCATACCTCTGCTCGAAGCGGGACCTCAAGTCCGCGGGGAGCAACTGCAGTACAATGTGCACCAACAAGTAGGACCAATGGTCCACCGGCAACTCCAAACGTCGCAAAGCGTTGGTTGCTGAAACCAACGGGTTCAGCAGATTAGTGCGCAACGCCGACGTGTTCTCAATGGCCGGTAACCCCAAAATCTGGCCGATGTGAACATCAGCCAAGCAGCGCTTATTCTGATACCGTCGGGATAGGAGTTCCATAGCGGTAGGGTAGGCGGAGTCCGTCACAGGCAAGTGCTGCACCAAGGCTCGGGCCTCACCATCCAGGACCGACAATAGGTAGGCCAACTTTTGGGCGGGTCCGAGGTCCGAGCGGGAGTCAACCAGACTCTCAAATTGGTTTAGGAAACTCAGCCAGTGGTCCAAGCGACCATCAAAGTGTGGAAGTTCCAACGTGGGAAGCCTACTCAATAGACCGGGGCCTGAAACAACCGAGGTCTCCGGCTTGACCTGGTCAGGCGCTCGGCTCCTCAAAATCTCCCGGGCTCGCTGACTGACTGCGTCCCCCAATTCCAAAATCTGGTCGTAGTCGGCAACGACCTTATCTCGAGCTGCCTGGCCCCAAGCTTCCAATTCCAAATCAACAACAAACTCGTTGAACCGGGTGAACAACTTATCCACATCACCGAGTCTTACATCCAATTGTTCGGACCGAGCAAGTGTGATCTCCTCCAAATCCAAGCGCTCAACCGTGGCCGCAGCTGAGGTGAACCATCTTAGTTGTGAGACCAAACCAGCGGCCGCCTCCTTTACAGCCTTCAGTGAGGCCATTGCAACCAAATTCAACAATAACACTGTATGTCAAAAAGAAACAAATCAAACAAATCAAATCAATAAACTGTTTCAACAAATAACCCATAAATAAATCTCAATTAGAACCTAGAACAATTTACATAAACCTCTAGTTAACCAACAAATACCACTCAATATCAGTAAATATCAATTAATATCAAGTTACAATTAAATGACAACAATAATTTCAATCACACATGTGTCCAATACACAATACAATATTTCACACTGCAAGTACAATCGACAAGGGGACATATGATGCAATTAATTCCAATCAAACAATTATGTTCCAACTTGAGCCCGGCTGACAAATAACAAATTAGCTCTTGTTCAAACTTCCAATTGACCAGGCACTAAGTAAGTTGTTTTTTCAATTTTAACCACGCTCTGCTACCATTGTTCGCTCCCAAACCAAGGGGAAGTTTGGGACGAGATGTCCGCGATCCGCGGAGACAATTCAATCAAGATGCCCTTTAATTATAAATATATCAACTCACCTAGGCGCTGGTGAAGTCCTGCTCCGAGGCCATGATTCAGGTCCAGGTTTGATGGGTGTCTGTAGGTATGTGTGTGTGTACGTGAATAGTGTTATGATTTTGTAGTCGATTTCAAACCTGACCGGCTATCAACTGGCGACAGGTTCCAACGCGTTAGCAGGTCACAACAACACAATAGTTCCAGTCTGTTCAATTGTTCACACGGCACGCGACGGGTTCGACCTAACCTCAAAGGGCGCGTGGGTGCTTCAACGTTCACAAAATATACACAATTACTCGGTTCCCAAATCAATGGCGAGGCTTTAGTCAATTTATTTCAACCAAATGGTCCCTGTTTATACGGGATTCAAAGGGATTTATCAATATTACGCCCAACAAACAATAGCCGGCGAGTTCAAGCAATTTTAAAGACAAGTGATCAATGACAACTAGATGACAGGTCACGTCAAACCAAAGTGACGGCCGCCATGACAGTCAGCGCGTTCCATAGTCCGCGCGGGACGAAACAGAGTAGAAATGGGTTTTAGGTTTTTTCAAAATTCAAGCCCTAAGAGGGGTGAAACGGGCCTCCAAAGTTTGTATGGGGAAACAAGATAAGTTAGACTACTTCATTCGAAACTTCACAAGAGTACTCCTATTGATAAATGAGTAGAAACAGGTATCAGGTTTTTTCAAAATTCAACCCCTAAGAGGGTTTTAACGGGCCTCCAAAGTTTGAATGGGGAAACAAGATAAGTTAGACTATTTCATTCGAAACTTCACAAGAGTACTCTTATTGACAAATGAGTAGAAACGGGTTTCAGATTTTTCAAAATTCAACCCCTAAGAGGGGTAAATGGGGTGACAAATTCTAAAAATCAACGCACAGCCCAAACCGCTAGGTCTACTGATTCCAAATTTGGCAAGTAGGTTCCTTATGTAGTCTAGGGGTGCAATAAGAAATAATTTTTCTAAATTTACCCTCCAAGGGGTGAAACGGGCCTCAAATGTTTGTAAGGGGAAACAAGATTGGTAAGACTATTTCATTCGAAACCTCACAAGAGTACTCCTATTGATAAATACAAGATGGCGCCCAGGAAAAGTATTTGTTTTTCCATCTCGTGTGTCGTTTACATGGTTTTCGAGGTCGATGATTACAAAAATGAGATCGAAATGAAAATCGGAATGGCGTTGAAGTAAATTTTTCGTCATGTGTGTCATTTTCATGTTTTTTGGGGTCGCTGATATCGAAAATGAGGTCAAAATAAAAATCCAAGATGCCGTCTAGGGTTTTTTTTTAATATTTCCGTCATGGGTGTTGTTTGCGTGGTTTTCGGAGTCGTTGATAACAAAAATGAGGTCAAAATGAAAATCCAAGAAGGCACCTAGGATTTATTTCGTTTTTCCTTCGTGGTTGTCGTTTTCATGGTTTTCACTGAACACAAATCTAATTTTTCTTTAACTTTTGTTTGTTTTCGTAGCTATGTATCGTTATGTAATTTACCGGCCATAGTAATTCCATCCTAGACAATAATTTTAAGATTTTACACAATACTTCTGCAAGGTTCCTCTGTTCTGCTTTGAAACCAACTAATTTATGAGAAACCCAGATATGTTTATCTTTAAAAGTCTGCTGGATCTTGAATTTTACTTACTCTTTGTTTTGCGCAATGAAATTCTCTCATTTTTTAATTACAATTACTCCGAATTCAACGCGAGCAAAGCCGCAGACAAAGCTATCTAATACATAAAAATCTCGTGTCACATTGTTTGTTATCGAAGTTCTCCGAAACGACTTCACCGATTTAACATTTTTTTTTGTTAAGTTATGGAATCAGGCGTTACTTTGCGGAAATCCATGGCATTAAATGCTATGAAAAATATTTAGTTTTAATACCGCTAGACAAAAATATCCAGGTCTGAAAGCAGGACACTCGTCGTTGTTGACTCGTCGAGCGTTCGAGCTCAAAAACTCGAGCTCGAACGCTCGACGAGTCAACAACTCCTGAGGATGCCCCGTGGAGGGGCGAAACACGTGTCGAGTAAAGGTTTGGTTGCATGGCATGCTAATTATTTCTCACTTGTTTTGTATGTGTGCATATGCATGAGGGCGGGAGGGTGGGCCCATATGTGCATGTGCATATGCATGACGGCGGGATTTGTGTCCTGCTTTCAGACCTGGCTATTTTTGTCTAGCGGTATTAAAACTAAATATTTTTCATAGCATTTATTTTTTTTTGTGTATATTTCGTAGTTTAGAGAACAAGTCGAAGGCTACTTTTATACCCCTATGTGACAAGGGTGGTTTACGCGGACGAAGTCGCGGGCAACAGCTAGTTTTGATATAAGTGGGGAAACTTTGTTATTGCATTCGAGGTGGAATTCACAACCAAGCTGCAGGCGAGGTTGTTATGGTGCCGAGAACTGCAGTAACAAATGCCTACGCATATCAACTGACGCCTTTCAAAACAATTTCGATTGCGATTGCAGTCTGCAAATGTTAACCTTTAACTGTTATTTTAACCTTAATAAATTACCTGTATAGCATTAGCTTCTCACCCAAAATGTGATTGTTCAAACAGTACCTGATCAAAATGACTTGCTACATGCAACCTAAAGGGTGTAATTTCAACATAATCTAATGTAATTTGTAACCGTCCGTCACTGATAGTTTTGAATATAAAATAAATCATGGAATGAAACCTTCCTGTTTTGATTTCTCTCCTCAATGACGTTCTGCTACTATAAAGTAACTATTTTCGAATCAAATTACAGTGATTAGTTAGTAACCTTTAGGTATAACAAAACACAACAGACTTCCAAAAATTCTCTAAAAAGTGCAAAATGAGCTTTGTATCAGAATTCGGCGGCAGAAGAATTTTGAAAGTCAGACGTATTTTAGAAAAATTGTTTTTATTTTTCCATTTTTATTTTGGGTTATAGAAATTTGTTTAAAAAGAACATAAGTACTTAACTTACTAAAATATCTTAAGTAATAAACCAAGTTGTTGTTCAATCCATCGAGTTCCTTGCTGATTAATTATTGTTCAGAAGCGTGAAGAAGGAGCGTGGTCGTGTTTTTCTTCAAAAATAAAACCGACAAGAAAAACACAAAAAAGTAAAAAATAACTTTAACTTCAGAAGTCGGTGACTTTTGCTTGATTGATTTACTTAGTTTTTTGTCACCGACTTCTGAAGTTAAAGTTATTTTTCACTTTTTGTGTTAAAGTCGGTTTTATTTTTTGCAAAAAAGTTTTTATTTTTCACTTTTTAGTGGTTCACTTGTGCTTACTTCACAGCGTACCGGCGTGATGTTATGTTATGAACTGGTGTAAACAATAGACAGACATAAGATTTCAGCAATCCCAGTCCATTTGCTACCTTTATTGAGGAGTCCCGTTGCCTATCTCCGAAGTTCTTCATCAGATCTTCACCAAATTGAATTGGAACCACTTTAAGAAAGTACTGTTCCAAAAACTACCCAAATCGCATCAAGTGTGCCTATAAAATTTGAAGAGTTCTCTCTATCTCTCCAGGATCAAATCATCAGATCCTAATTTGATGATTATGGGACCATCTGGAAAGTCTACCCTTTCAAACAAAAAAATAATAATAGGCTTACGTCCTAAAAAAATCTAATTAGTCCGTCAGTTAGATTATAAAAAAATATTTGACCCGTATTTTTTCTTTTGTTACATAAACCAAAATTGACGAAGATACGACGCTTTTAAAATTCGCAATACGTCACGCCGTGCTATAGTTTTTAGTGCGTTGTGACGTCACGAGCCCCCACTCCCGAGTTTTGATGCGTTTTATCTTTGTCAGTACTCAGTGATTTACAAAAACAAAAAATACGTGTCCATTATTTTCCAATACTCTAACTGACGGACTAATTAGTTTTGCAATTTATTGATGGTGGAAACTAGACTATCCAAATCGGTCCAGCCATCTTCGAGTAATCGGGGAACACTCATAAAAAAAGACCCATTACGCTACGTCGCCACGAATCGTCTAGCGCAAAGACACGACTTAAAGCCACCGTCACCATAGACTACATCCAAACAGTGCGGCAGATCATACAGAATGAAAGTCCAAAGAGTATAATCGGCCGCTGTATCTTGCATTTGTAGACTATGAGAAGCCTTTTGACTCTGTCGAGACCTGGTCAGTTCTGAATTCTTTGCAGCGATGCCAAGTCGACTGGCGATACATACAAGTGCTGAGATATCTTTATGTCTTTATGAAAACGCCACAATGACCGTTCAAACTCAGAACGGTCCAAGGTCCTCAACCATTATAGGTCTTCTTTCATATGACTTACGGGGCAAAAACGTACTCACGGTACGACGAGCTATGGAGCGGGTTATGCTTGGAGTCTCTTTGCAGGATCGCATCCGGAACGAGGTGATTCAAAAAATAACCAGAGTTTTCGACATATCCCACAGAATAGGTAAGCTGAAGTGGCAAGAAGCCGTTCACATTAGCCATTGAACCGATGACTGTTGGGGTAGAAGTGATTTTGAGTGGAGACCGCTAATCAGCAAACGTAAGGTAGGACGCCCTCAGGCTTGGCGGTGTGACGCTTTCCGCAGGATGGCTAGTGGCAACTGGTTGGAATTGCTGAGGATCGAGTTGAGTGGCGTGCAATTGAGGAAGCCAATGTCCAGTAGTGGACTGCTGTATTTTTTTTTACAGATGGGAAGTCATCAAATAACTTCTCCCAGTGTGAGCTGAGCGGGAGGGAATGTCAGACTTTTACTAACTAAAACCCATCCATGTTTCTTCCTCGCCCTTTATGTTCCGGGGCCGCAGTATTCCTTTCGAACAATCCCGCAGCCCCGGCAGGAAGTGGACTGCTGTATGATGATGGCGATTGTTGGTTGGCCAAATGCAACTTAAAACCAACCTCCACCACCACTTTACCATTTTTAAAAGTTTAGTTGAATAAACTCATCATATCACATCGACAACAACATCTCAACGTCGATTGATTGATTAAATCGATTACCTAAAACCTACTGACCCAAATTTGACGAAACTTGCAAAAAAAGAAACTTGATTTTAACAAAAAAAAACGTCTCTCCCCAACAAGTCTACCCTTTATAGCAGAATTTTTTATGTCATAATAATATTTTGCATACCAGCTGATAGATAGCATAAACTTCATTTCGCAGGAAATGATTTGGCAGACACTAATTTATCATACGTTCAAAACTCCTATTTTTGTAAGTCAGAATCATCTTAAGGCATAAATGTCATATGCAAAAGAATTAAAAGTAGAACCATCTTATCGCAGAAGGTTCACAGTCAGAATCATCTTTTAGCATAAATTTCATTTTGATAGTCATTTAAAGGCAGAACTACGAGTATCATATCTCAGAAAGTTAACTATAATCATCTTTATATATATATACATTTATATGCATAATAATGGAAATACTCATCTATCACATCTCAGATTTTTTTTTAATCAGTTGATTGTGAACACTTGGTTTTTATTTCTCTATAAGAAGCAGGCAAACATGCAAACAAGCGTACATCGTGCATATAGCAAACATGCAAACAAGCAGGGCCTCGATTCTGCTATTACAATAGTGTCAGAGTATTCGATCATTGATTTCATAATGATCAAGCTCTGTCAAATTTTGACAAGTTTGTTAAATCTACTATCATAATTGCGCCATTATGACTTCTCAATGAACAACCACTGACACTCCATTGAAAGAAATTTCATAGAATATTAATCTCGTACATGAAATCTGGCATGAATAAATGTTCGCATTTAGTAGTAGATTTCGAAAACCTTTTGTACTAAGGGTTTTATAATAATTACAATACGACAATGCCATTAAAACACAATTTTATTACGAGACCATTGACCGACCATTGTGAATTTAGCAGATTACGAACTTTAAGCAAAATGACAGTGGGATGAGAATGGAATCGTGTTGGAGTGACGAATTTATTAAAATAGCAGAATTAGGCCCCAGAAATGCATGCAGCATGCAGCATACAAGCAATCATGCAGCATGCAAACTAACATGCCGGCGCGGCGGTCCCACGCGAGCTTCTCGTCACAGACACAAACAGGGACAACCGGACAACCACCTCTTTCAACTCGCGGCCCGCCACGCCCCTCCGCGCCTACGCGATTTTAAATTACTCTCTGGGCAGACAAGACTACATGGAGTCAGTTTTGTAGCGATTCGTTTATGTCACTAACTGTTTTTAGCACAACATATTGACTCTTTAAGACAATATTTTAAATTAAGGTTAAAAATGTTATTTTATAGAAATGGCAATAATGCCACATAAAATTATTATTCCAAATGAAATTCTGCCATCTTCATAGCATGCCAAGTGAAATTATATAAAATAATCGTCGCTCTAAATAAACGTTATTCTAAACGAAATTATGCGGGATTTGAACATTGACAAATAATTATGCCATCTTAAAAGTAAGTTGTTTCGACAATTCAAAAGTGCCTGTAACTGGCCTACTTGAAATAAATGCTTTTATTTTGATTTTATTCCATAGTAAATTTACATGCAAACGTTCGGCCATACAACAATTATATTTAAAGAAAATTATGCCTTAAAAATATTCGTATAAAGAAAATTATGCTAAGCGTGTTATGCCAAATAAATTTCGGAGCATCAAGATTCTGCCAGATAGAAGGAACCCCTCCCCAACATGATCCATGATGTAATGTAACAGGCCCCAATATCAATCAACTGGAACCATGGTTGGATTCTTCTAATACGTTGAGGTATGTCACCAATAGCAAACATGTTTAAACTTGGTTCAATTACTCGCGACCGTTTAGTAGTTCCACTATTCATCTCCGAAACCCATCATTAGGTCATTAAAATGCGACACACTCGGAGACATTTCCCATACTTACATTGAAAGATACATACTCACAAACGCGGAACATCTTCCCTTTTGAAAGTCGGTTGAAAATAACGACAAAGGTTTAAGCAAACAAGGTAAATCATAAAAATATACTGCTGTCATAATGACTTAGGTGCTGGAAACTGTTATTATACAGAAATTACGAAGTCATTAAGTAACCCAAATTAAATTAAGCAGTTTACTGTAGAGGTACCTACCTAAATCAATATTGTACGTATAATCTTATTCGTATTACAACACTACAGACAATATGGACATCGAACGTTGTGCTTGTGATAGTAAAAAATGAATGTAATTATTATAACTTCATAGATTTTTCATTTAAAGTTCATCGATAGATATATAAGAACAAATGCGGTGCGTGCGACCACGGGAACGTTTAAAAACGATTTAAAAAAATCAAGGATAATTAATATCGTTATCCTCATAGTAATTCATAAGCTTGACGTATGAAGCAATCTCTGTAGTTGTCATGCTACATAATGATAGTCGAATATTACTTAATATCCGTACTTTACGTGGTTGCACAGTGCCAGATCGCATTGCCACGACACCAACTTAAAAACGAACAATTGATTCAGTGTATCACCAATACACTCAATAAATACTACAATGAACAAAGGGAAATCACATACGTCAATATGGAAACCAATGATGAAGAGCTACTCAAATCAATCCATTCAACGCAGAACTTTTCGCTGGTCACTAGAAATACGAATTACCAGTCTTTTTTGCCGAACCAGGGATATTTGATCAATTCGAAGAATGTGACTGTCTTTACGAAATATTTCGAGTACCTCATGACGGACCCAACATGGAACCCGTACGCGCATTTCTTGGTTATAGTTGAGACGCTGCACAACGATGAGCTACGTCTCATCTTCGATGAGCTTTTGAGACTGCATGTCAACAACGTGCTGGTCGTGAATGGCACAATCGAGGCGCAACTTTACACCTACAACCCGTATGATAATTACGGCTGCGGCAAATACTATTGCGACGTCATCGACCTCGGGCTGTGCTCACAAGCTACTCAGAACCTGTACCCAAATAAACTTGTCACCGGACTCAAAAACTGCACCTTCAAAGCGTCAGTAGCACATCGTCCACCCTTCAGCATCAACCCATTAAAAATTGAAGCTGAAAAATACTTATTAGGTACAGAGGAGTACATATTCAAAGTTTTAAGTGAAAAAGAACAATTTAACGTCATCTCTAACTACAGTTACAACGCTGACTTCTACTCCTCGGTTGCTCCTAACATGACAGTCAGCGGTCCTATGCTGATGCTTCGGAATAATGAAACCGATGTCATATTTGGAGGGATGCTACTGGTGTTGACGAGAGCTCAAGCTTTAACCTGGCTCAGCGGTCACTGTGATTACATCGACGAGTTTCGGTTTATAGTCAAGAAAGCATCATTCATACCTATTTGGAAGACTGTGTACATAGAATTTGACATTAATGTGTGGGTGTTGCTACTGTTTTCGTTCATCGTGTATTTTGCAATGATAGTCTTTCTACACCGAGCAAAGGACAAGGGCCACGTGGCCTTGGAACTGCTGAAAAACTTGTTGTTACAAAGCCGTGAAATTCGGGGCTCGATGACGCTTAAGTACATCCTTATAATTTGGGTGTGGTTTGCATATCTTATCAATACTTTCTACCAGTCCAGCCTAGTCAGTCTTACTACGAACCCGAGTAAAGAATACCAAGTTTCAACCGAAGAAGACATTTTGCAATATGATTACAAACCTTGCTTCTTTGACGCACTACGGAAATACTTATTAACAGAAAACGGAAATTTGACAGAAAAGCAAGTTGTGCCGCCTTTAGACGCTCCGGCAGTGGAGGAATGCAACACTACTCTACCAGCCTTCATTACTGTTAGTCATAGAAAAGACATGTATGCTATTATACCATATCACGCTTATTTATACAACAAACTAAGTTTACACGACAAATGGGGCAATCCCTTGCTTTATTTTTTTGAAAAGCCCTACGCGAAGTTTTTGTTTGGTTTTTACTTTTACAAAGGTTTTCCTATTACGCGTCAAATGCGACTGAATGCTTTACGGTTAAGGGAGAATGGCTTAGCAGAGAAGAGCATCCAGGATCAATACTTTTTGAGAGCACTGAAACAAAGATTTTTTCACAAAAAATTCGAAGTTCGCTTTGCTATCCCGTGGTGTGTGTATATTGTAGGGTGTGCTATTTCTATTGTCGCTTTCATTATTGAGTATGCAATTAATATTATTGAATTACAGAGTATCTAGGTTCCCAAATATATATTTTGATTGGATACTGATTATAACAAGAGTTATAAGAAAAATAAGTTTTCTATGGAAATTTTAAATTCCTCATATCTCGTCTTTGTACCATTGTCCTCTCAAAAAATATATTTGGGAACATAGATATTCTGTAATCCAATCAAAATAAATACACACTACCTTAAGAATATGTTTGATTTACAAATTATTTTGGTATTACGTTTGTATGAAATACGCATGCTCCGCCGGCCCCTTAATGTTCGGTGTGTATCTAATAGTAAGTAAGTCTAAAAAATTACCTCGCCCTGAGCTGGGTCTACATTACTAATATCGATATACGAGTACATATGTATTAAGTGAGTAGTTTAGAATTAAAAGTTAAGAAATCATGAGCATCGTAAAGTCATGCCACACTAATAATTATATTATACCCTAACCCAGAGGTTATAATGACCGATAAATACATATAAAAGGTGTAAATAGACTCTACAGAATGCTTGGTTGACGGCTTCGTGATGAGTCTGTTTACACCCTGTAGATCTATGTTAGTTATCCAGTAGGTCATGATTTATGAAGAGACGAAGTATGTTCAAGACAGTGATACTGAATCCCATATCCCAACAACCAAGCGCAACAAACGCCGCCTTTTTCTGAATTACTAACAGCAAAAGTAATGAACTATTGAAGAGATAATATTAAATTGGGGATTTAAAATTCCTCACACGTGTTCAATAATTTGAGATAGATTTTGACTTCTTCATGTACCAACATGCATATTTATTTTTAAGATGAATGCCTAAATGAAAGCATGGGAGATTGCGTGAGGCATCATAAACTCGGTATTTTGAAAAATAAACGCGACGGTATCCAGGGTAGAAATGGAGGATGAAAACGTGTAGCGAACTAGCGACCCCGTCTAAAATCATTATCATATTCCTGCCCGATGGTGTACCAGAGAAAAGGTACTGTTAGATTATAGAAACAGATTGATTGAGAATTAATAGCATGACTGTATCATGAGCGATGTCCTTTTTATCCCATCTCCAAGTGGCATGGGAACACTTGAAATATAAACCATGTCTTCATAATTTGATAATAATGTTGTGTGTGTGTGTTTCATACACAACAAAATCACGATTGATTTCATTCATTCACACTTAGTGCAGTCTGTAAATGTTGCCCTTTATTAACTTACTTTATTACCTCTATTGCAATTAGCTTCTCACCCAAAATGTAATTTTTCAATAATTACCTAATCTAAATGACATACAACATTGAGGTATGTAATTTCAACATATCGTGTGTAACCGTCACGGCCAGTTTTAATTTGAAAATTAATCATAGAATGAAACCTTCCTGTTTTAATTTCTCTCCTCAATGAAGTTCTGCTAATACCTATAACTTTGTTAAAATTAAATGACTGTGATTAGTTAGTAACCACTGAAATAAAATACAACCGCCTTCCAATAAAACTCTAAAAAGTGTAAAATATTCTTAGTGGAAGTCGATAGCAGACAGTTTATGGAAGTCGGTCGTATTAAAAAAAGCGGCCAAGTGTGAGTCGGACTCGCCCATGAAGGGTTCCGTAACAGCAAGTAACATAATAAGATAAAAGTTCTTGCAGTTCATTGTAAATGAAAGGTGAACTGCGGTTTACGATTTATGACGTATTAAAAATAAACTACTTACTAGATCTCGTTCAAACCAATTTTCGGTGGTAGTTTACATGGTAATTGTACATCATATATTTTTTTTAGTTTTATCATTCTCTTATTTTAGAAGTTACAGGGGGGGGGACACACATTTTACCACTTTGGAAGTGTCTCTCGCGCAAACTATCCAGTTCACACGTATGGGTTTGATGAAAAAAAAAATTGAGTTTCAGTTCTATGTATGGGGAACCCCCTAAATTTATTGTTTTTTTTTTTTATTTTTGTGTGAAAATATTAATGCGGTTCACAGAATACATCTACTTACCAAGTTTCAACAGCATAGTTCTTATAGTTTCGGAAAAAAAGTGGCTGTGACATACGGACGGACAGACAGACAAACAGACAGACATGACGAATCTATAAGGGTTCCGTTTTTTGCCATTTGGCAACGGAACCCTAAAAAAGTTTTTTTTTTTTTTTTAGTTCAGTATAAAGAAATTAGTCTCAAACAGAACATAGGTAGAAAATAGTGACATCGAACGTTGTCCTTGTGCTAATAGTACTCGTAAATAGAATGTGTTTATTTTATCTTCACAGATTTTTCATTTACAACGGCGATAAACGACTCATCGTGTTAATTCATCGATGGAATAGCACAAAAACAATGCACGCGACCACGGAAGCGTTTTAAAATCATTTTAAAACACGTAAGGATAATTAATATCCTTATCTTCGTAGTAATCAATCGGCGTCACATATGCAGCAATCACTGTCGTTATCACGCTACAAAATGCTAGTCGCATATTACTTGATGTCTGTCTTTTACGTTGTAGGACAGTGTCAGATCGCATTGCCACCACACCAACTTAAAAACGAACAATTGATTCTGTGTGTCACCGATATACTCAATAAATACTACAATGTACAAAGGGAATTCACATACGTCAATATGGAAACCAATGATCAAGAGCTACTCAAATCAATCCATTCAACGCAGAACTTTTCGCTGGTCACTAGAAATACGACCTACTAGTACTTTTTGCCAAACCAGGGATATTTGATTAATTCGAAGAATGTGACTGTCTTTACGAAATATTTCGAGTACCTCATGACGGACCCAACATGGAACCCATACGCGCGTTTCTTGGTTATAGTTGAGACGCTGCACAATGACGAGCTACGTGTCATCTTCGATGAGCTTTTGAGACTGCATGTCAATAACGTGCTGGTCGTGAATGGAACAATCGAGGCGCAACTTTACACCTACAACCCGTATGATAATTACGGCTGCGGTAAATACTACAGCGACATCATTAACATCGGGATGTGCTCAAAAGCTACCCAGAACCTGTACCCAAACAAACTAGTCACCGGACTCAAAAACTGCACCTTTAAAGCGTCATTAGCACATCGTCCACCCTTCAGTATCAACCCATTAAAAATTGAAGCTGAAAAATACTTATTAGGTACAGAGGAGTACATATTCAAAGTTTTAAGTGAAAAAGAACAATTTAACGTCATCTCTAACTACAGTTACAACGCTGACTTCTACTCCTCGGTTGCTCCTAACATGACAGTCAGCGGTCCTATGCTGATGCTCCGGAATAATGAAACCGATGTCATATTTGGAGGGATGCTACTGGTGTTGACGAGAGCTCAAGCTTTAACCTGGCTCAGCGGTCACTGTGATTACATCGACGAGTTTCGGTTTATAGTCAAGAAAGCATCATTCATACCTATTTGGAAGACTGTGTACATAGAATTTGACATTAATGTGTGGGTGTTGCTACTGCTTTCGTTCATCGTGTATTTTGCAATGATAGTCTTTCTACACCGAGCAAAGGACAAGGGCCACGTGGCCTTGGAACTGCTGAAAAACTTGTTGTTACAAAGCCGTGAAATTCGGGGCTCGATGACGCTTAAGTACATCCTTATAATTTGGGTGTGGTTTGCATATCTTATCAATACTTTCTACCAGTCCAGCCTAGTCAGTCTTACTACGAACCCGAGTAAAGAATACCAAGTTTCAACCGAAGAAGATATTTTGCAATATGATTACAAACCTTGCTTCTTTGACGCACTACGGAAATACTTATTAACAGAAAACAGAAATTTGACAGAAAAGCAAGTTCTGCCGCCTTTAGACGCTCCGGCAGTGGAGGAATGCAACACTACTCTACCAGCCTTCATTACTGTTAGTCATAGAAAAGACATGTATGCTATTATACCATATCACGCTTATTTATACAACAAACTAAGTTTACACGACAAATGGGGCAATCCCTTGCTTTATTTTTTTGAAAAGCCCTACGCGAAGTTTTTGTTTGGTTTTTACTTTTACAAAGGTTTTCCTATTACGCGTCAAATGCGACTGAATGCTTTACGGTTAAGGGAGAATGGCTTAGCAGAGAAGAGCATCCAGGATCAATACTTTTTGAGAGCACTGAAACAAAGATTTTTTCACAAAAAATTTGAAGTTCGCTTTGCTATCCCGTGGTGTGTGTATATTGTAGGGTGTGCTATTTCTATTGTCGCTTTCATTATTGAGTATGCAATTAATATTATGTATCGCATAAAGAAACGTTAGTCTTTGTAAAAACTGTGCTATTATTAACTTTTTCTAAATGTTCGGTGTGTATCTAATAGTAAGTAAGTAAGTCTAAAAAATTACCTCGCCCTGAGCTGGGTCTACATTACTAATATCGATATACGATTACATATGTATTAAGTGAGTAGTTTAGAATTAAAAGTTAAGAAATCATGAGCATCGTAAAGTCATGCCACACTAATAATTATATTATACCCTAACCCAAAGGTTATAATGACCGATAAATACATATAAAGGGTGTAAATAGACTCTACAGAATGCTTGGTTGACGGCTTCGTGATGAGTCTGTTTACACCCTGTAGATCTATGTTATCCAGTAGGTCATGATTTATGAAGAGACGAAGTATGTTCAAGACAGTGATACTGAATCCCATATCCCAACAACCAAGCGCAACAAACGCCGCCTTTTTCTGAATTACTAACAGCAAAAGTAATGAAATATTGAAGAGATAATATTAAATTGGGGATTTAAAATTCCTCACACGTGTTCAATAATTTGAGATAGATTTTGACTTCTTCATGTACCAACATGCATATTTATTTTTAAGATGAATGCATAAATGAAAGCATGGGAGATTGCGTGAGGCATCATAAACTCGGTATTTTGAAAAATAAACGCGACGGTATCCAGAGTAGAAATGGAGGATGAAAACGTGTAGCGAACTAGCGACCCCGTCTAAAATCATTATCATATTCCTGCCCGATGGTGTACCAGAGAAAAGGTACTGTTAGATTATAGAAACAGATTGATTGAGAATTAATAGCATGACTGTATCATGAGCGATGTCCTTTTTATCCCATCTCCAAGTGGCATGGGAACGCTTGAAATATAAACCATGTCTTCATAATTTGATATTAATGTTGTGTGTGTGTGTTTCATACACAACAAAATCACGATTGATTTCATTAGTGCAGTCTGTAAATGTTGCCCTTTATTAACTTACTTTATTACCTCTATTACAATTAGCTTCTCACCCAAAATGTAATTTTTCAATAATTACCTAATCTAAATGACATACAACATTGAGGTATGTAATTTCAACATATCGTGTGTAACCGTAACGGCCAGTTTTAATTTGAAAATTAATCATAGAATGAAACCTTCCTGTTTTAATTTCTCTCCTCAATGAAGTTCTGCTAATACCTATAACTTTGTTAAAATTAAATGACTGTGATTAGTTAGTAACCACTGAAATAAAATACAACCGCCTTCCAATAAAACTCTAAAAAGTGTAAAATATTCTTAGTGGAAGTCGATAGCAGACAGTTTATGGAAGTCGGTCGTATTAAAAAAAGCGGCCAAGTGTGAGTCGGACTCGCCCATGAAGGGTTCCGTAACAGCAAGTAACATAATAAGATAAAAGTTCTTGCAGTTCATTGTAAATGAAAGGTGAACTGCGGTTTACGATTTATGACGTATTAAAAATAAACTACTTACTAGATCTCGTTCAAACCAATTTTCGGTCGTTCGATCTCGTTCAAAAACTACCAAGTTTACATGGTAATTGTACATCATATATTTTTTTTAGTTTTATCATTCTCTTATTTTAGAAGTTACAGGGGGGGGGACACACATTTTACCACTTTGGAAGTGTCTCTCGCGCAAACTATCCAGTTCACACGTATGGGTTTGATGAAAAAAAAAATTGA
This sequence comes from Xestia ashworthii, assembly GCA_950022955.1. Classification (NCBI taxonomy): domain Eukaryota; kingdom Metazoa; phylum Arthropoda; class Insecta; order Lepidoptera; family Noctuidae; genus Xestia; species Xestia ashworthii. The sequence goes on along the minus strand of OX465558.1, from coordinate 20,237,722 downwards.
GTTTCAGTTCTATGTATGGGGAACCCCCTAAATTTATTGTTTTTTTTTTTTATTTTTGTGTGAAAATATTAATGCGGTTCACAGAATACATCTACTTACCAAGTTTCAACAGCATAGTTCTTATAGTTTCGGAAAAAAGTGGCTGTGACATACGGACGGACAGACAGACAAACAGACAGACATGACGAATCTATAAGGGTTCCGTTTTTTGCCATTTGGCAACGGAACCCTAAAAAAGTTTTTTTTTTTTTTTTAGTTCAGTATAAAGAAATTAGTCTCAAACAGAACATAGGTAGAAAATAGTGACATCGAACGTTGTCCTTGTGCTAATAGTACTCGTAAATAGAATGTGTTTATTTTATCTTCACAGATTTTTCATTTACAACGGCGATAAACGACTCATCGTGTTAATTCATCGATGGAATAGCACAAAAACAATGCACGCGACCACGGAAACGTTTTAAAATCATTTTAAAACACGTAAGGATAATTAATATCCTTATCTTCGTAGTAATCAATCGGCGTCACATATGCAGCAATCACTGTCGTTATCACGCTACAAAATGCTAGTCGCATATTACTTGATGTCTGTCTTTTACGTTGTAGGACAGTGCCAGATCGCATTGCCACCACACCAACTTAAAAACGAACAATTGATTCTGTGTGTCACCGATATACTCAATAAATACTACAATGTACAAAGGGAATTCACATACGTCAATATGGAAACCAATGATCAAGAGCTACTCAAATCAATCCATTCAACGCAGAACTTTTCGCTGGTCACTAGAAATACGACCTACCAGTACTTTTTGCCAAACCAGGGATATTTGATTAATTCGAAGAATGTGACTGTCTTTACGAAATATTTCGAGTACCTCATGACGGACCCAACATGGAACCCATACGCGCGTTTCTTGGTTATAGTTGAGACGCTGCACAATGACGAGCTACGTGTCATCTTCGATGAGCTTTTGAGACTGCATGTCAATAACGTGCTGGTCGTGAATGGAACAATCGAGGCGCAACTTTACACCTACAACCCGTATGATAATTACGGCTGCGGTAAATACTACAGCGACATCATTAACATCGGGATGTGCTCAAAAGCTACCCAGAACCTGTACCCAAACAAACTAGTCACCGGACTCAAAAACTGCACCTTTAAAGCGTCATTAGCACATCGTCCACCCTTCAGTATCAACCCATTAAAAATTGAAACTGAAAAATACTTATTGGGCACAGAGGAGTACATATTCAAAGTTTTAAGTGAGAAAGAACAATTTAACGTAATCTTTAACTACAGTTACAACGCTGACTTGTACTCCTCGGTTGCTCCCAACATGACAGTAAGCGGTCCTATGCTGATGCTTCGGAATAATGAAACTGATGTCATATTTGGAGGGATGGTGATGGTGTTGACGCGAGCTCAAGCTTTAACCTGGCTCAGCGGTTACCATGATTACAATGACGAGCTTAATTTTATAGTGAAGAAAGCATCATTCACACCTATTTGGAAAACTGTGTACATGGAATTTGACTCTACTGTGTGGTTGTTGCTACTGCTTTCGTTCGTTGTGTATTTTGCAATGATGGTTTTTCTACTCCGAGCAAAGGACAAGGGCAACGTGGCCTTGGAACTGCTGAAAAACTTGTTGTTACAAAGTCGTGAACTTCGGTGCTCGATGACGCTTAAGTACATCCTCATAATTTGGGTGTGGTTTGCATATCTTATCAATACTTTCTACCAGTCCAGCCTAGTCAGTCTTACTACGAACCCGAGTAAAGAATACCAAGTTTCAACCGAAGAAGACATTTTGGAATATGAATACAAACCTTGTTTCAGTGGCGCACTTCGTAAATACTTATCGACTGAACCCAGAAATTTGTCAAAAAAGCAGGCTGTGCCAATAGAGCCTCCAGCACTAGAGGGATGCGACACAACTCTACAAGCCCTCATCACTGTAAGTCAAACGAAAGGCATGTATTCACTTATACCACATTACATGTATGTATACAACAAACTACGCATACACGACAAATGGGGCAATCCCTTGATTTATTCTTTTGAGAAGCCATATATGAAGTTTTTGTTTGGTTTTTACTTTTACAAAGGATTTCCGATTACGCGTCAATTGCAAATGAATGCTTTGCGGTTGAGGGAGAACGGCTTAGCAGAGAAAAGCATTCAGGATATCTACTTTTTGAGAGCACTGAAACAACAATTTTCCCAGAAAGACTTTGAGGTTCGCTTTGCTCTTCCATGGTGTGTGTATGGTGCGGGGTGTGCTGTCTCTATTGTCACTTTCTTAATTGAATATTTCACAAAATATGCGCGTGAGGCAGCGTTAGACGTTGTTAGCACAGCTGTGTCCTGAATGGGTTTATTCATTTAATTTAGATTGTTTGGTTTATTTTAGCAACTTTTCCATGTCACACTATCAATGGAAGCAAAACGATAATGTCCTATAGCATCTCGACACCTACTGTAATTAAAAAAACTATGCTAAAATTAAAGATATTTTGTCACTTAATGTTTGAGTAAGTTTATGTTAATGTGTCATATTTAATTTTATACGTTTTTTTTTTTAATCTAAAAGTAACTCGTTTTCCTACTACAATTTTTTCACTTATGAGTATTGCCTTAATATTTAAACTATTTTTTTTTTACAAATAACATGTCCTAAGCTGAAGAGCCGTGTGATCATGTACGTATATTAAAGGACTTACTTAATCCATCCAAGATTGTGTGTAAATGAATCAGTGTCGATAATTTTGATGTTGAGACAAATAAAGAGTCATAATTATCTATATTCAGTGGTGACTTTCTGTTTTAAATACTGCCACAATTAATGGAAGTATCACGCTCATCACAATCGAAATATTTATTACCGTACGCTACCAGATACAAGGACTGACTTATCATGGCTAGACCCCTCGTCTAGACCATAAAGCGAATGGCGATTTAGAAGTAGCAGATACGGGTGTCGTAGTCACAGGATTTGATTTTGCGTCTGTGTTAAAAAGAAATACAGTCGTAGGCTTGGACTTGGTCGGTTTAACACGAGTTGAAGTTTGAGGCTTCTCTTGACTGGAATTAAAAAGAAGCTTTGAAGCAATCTGAGCTAAGAAATGAGTACTTACCTATCTCGAATAAGCGCTTTACATTTTGTGTGTAAAAAGAGGTAACACGGTAGAGATAATTAGTAACGCGTTTGTCTAATTTGGGCAAAACATGGCAACAAGGAACGAAATTCCATTCAGTTGTGGAATCCGAGACCTCTTAAAATATTTAAATTTTCTACGGTACAACCAAGAGCACGGCCAAGTTCCCCGAACTCTGTCTAGAATTTCCTTCCAGCATGTATGGAGATTGGTTCAATGACCTGCGAGTGCGTAGATATTATGCTTTCAAATAAAGGATGTAAATAGACCCTTTAACGAAGTCGAAAGGCACTTGCTCTCCCCACTGCGATCAATTTGCTATAAAAGAGAATTGTTTAAAAAAATTGCGTAGAGGTGTTTTATTTTGATGTAATGATTAATATTTTTTTCCCTTCTTTAAATTCCCGATTTTTAAACTTTAACGTAGAGAATATTCGAAATCGGTCAAATAGTTTTAATAAGTTATCTTTGGGGAATATGCGTAGGTAGGTGCGCGCCGCGCGGCTGTTGACAACCCACTGCGCTATGGGTTACCGGTTACCCGGCGCTCGGTTGGTGGTTAGCGCGTGTAAGTACATGGAGTGTAGTATCTGGTAATCTGTGGTTTCCCGTCCGTCACAATAAGTGTTCAATCCAATCCGATTTTAATAATTATTTTTTTGTTTGAAAAAAGATACGTTCAGGGTAATAAAATATGTAAACGAAGTTAAAAAAAATGCTTGCATATACGATTATACTACAAACTTAGTCCAGAGATTATTTTGTACAACTTTTTGTCTTTTTTGTACAAAAACTTGTTTCCATCCAAGTTCAAAATAATTTTCCAAGAAAGTCCTTTTATAGTTCTACTTTTCAGATTTTTTTCATATTTTCTAAACTTATGGTTCAAAAGTTAGAGGGGGGGGACACATTGTTTTTTACTTTTAGAGCGATTATTTCCGAAATTATTGACATTTTCAAAAAATGATTTTAGTAAACCCCTATTCATTTTTAAATACCTTTCCAACAATATATCACACGTTAGGGTTGAAATTAAAAAAAAAAATCACTTCCAGCTTTACATAAAGGCCAGCTTTACCCAAATAAAACATTTTTGTCCAATTTTTATCTTACCACTTTGTCGGCGTGATTGATACACATATTGATACCAAATTTCAGCTTTCTAGTGCTAACGGTCACAGAGATTAAGCGAGGACGGACGGACAGACAGACATGGCGAAACTATAAGGGTTACTAGTTGACAACGGAACCCTAAAAAGGAACCCATAAAATCACTCTCTTGTCCGTCTGTCCGTCTGTCACCACCGATTTTCTCAGGAACGGGTGGATCTACTTAGTGTTGTTCTAGACCATACCTGGGATTCCTGGGAACCTTATAAGTAGTGACGGAGATATTGGGGGTCAAAGTTCCAACTTTTTGACAAGGTTTTTTTAATACACGTGTTTTATTTAAGATTCAATACATCCATCAGCACAATGTTTTGAGTGCGTTACGTTGTGTGTTACCGTAAAACGTGTTTTTTCATTCAAAAAAAGTCGTTTCCCAGCGATATTTTTTCCGTAAAATAACTTAGTTTTGATGTCGCTATAGAATGAATCGGTTGACGGCGGCGTCGTGAAGGGTCGGTTTATTTTATTTTTTATTCTACGTAATGATGAGTACGACAAATCTCAAAAAAATAACGTACTTAAACGAAAACAAAGTGGTATGTTTTGCACTTCAGAGAATAGTTCAATAAAAAACAGGCCGCCGATGCAAAGTGCAAGCGGATATGATTATTAATAAAAAGGCTCCACTACTAAGGTACAATTGAGTGAAACAAACGTACCTAATATACAATATGAAAACTACAATTTATTTGCGTTTGATGAGCAGTTTGAAAAAAGAAAACGTCTGGATCGAATTGGGGATGCTATATTTTTAAATAAAACCTGGGGGTTTAAAATGGCCACTTTTGCAGAACATACTCGTAATTTGAATCGCGTTAAAAAATTAAAATTCTTAAAATGGACTTTATGATTATCGTTAAAAAGTGCATTTTTATAATTTTTTTTTTTTAACGTGATTCATATTATGTTCTGCTAAAGCGGCCATTTTAGGCCCGCTGCTCACTCAAGTAAGTAGGTATAAGAAAATCAAACAAAATTAAAAAATGTTCAAAGTTCGAAACAATATTACGCGCCTGAATTATGTTGATGAAAACACGAGAACGTGTAGGGGAATGAATGGAATGGAACGGTTTCTATTGAACCGTACTATAACCCACTTATTTTAGGCGGGTTATAGGAAATGCGTTTTTTGTTAAAAATTATGATATAAATAAATTTGTACACGACGAATACTAATAAAAACATGTTTGTAAGTTGATAAATTCTTAATGTGCATTTGTATTCGTACCTACTTGATAAATAAAATTAATATTAAAAAATAAATAAATAGGGACTTTGGTCGTTTGGTCGTCTTATGAAGTCTTTTTTCAACACACTTGCTCATAAAGTGGCTCTAATTTCACCGCAATTAAGCACATAATGACACCTGTAATCAAACTGTGACTTTTTCATTGCTATTATTCACAAGTGAGATAAAGGGTTTTTTTTTTATTGGTTGAATTGCTTTGTTCTTAAAAAAGTTTCGATACAAAAAAGATCGTGTTCAATAGTACAAATAAATTAATGTACCTATTGCTTGCTCATTTCATACAACTTCGTATCTACATAGATAATTTCAACTTATAAGTTTTTAATAAATAAAACTTTCACTCAAATGCAACTTTTGTTTTCTTTCTTTTTTACTTTTTTTTAATAAGTAATAAAACTTTGAATTCCCCATTTCGTACGTTGCTAAAACGCTATCCACGAAAAACCAAAAAAAAGAAACCTCATTCTTTTAGTCTATGGGCGATCGCAATTGTTAGATGCGCGCGCATAGGAAAACTGATGAATTATTCCCGCCATTGCGAAAAAAAATTCACAACTCGTTTTCACTGTTGAAATTATAGTTATTTTTAGTGTTATTTTATTCTCAAGTGTGTTGAAAAACGTCGTATGATACACGTGTGTGTTGATGATTACAATCCTCGGCTCTCTTAAGAACCTCGCCTACCTAACGGCTCGGTTCTCAATGGCGCCTCGGCGGTAATCACCAACATTACACACTTGTACCATAATGTACTATTATTTTGTAATGGCGGCGAAATTATAAAATACCTCTTTGTTTTACATTCAAGAGTTATGCCAGAATTCGTGTAGAATTAATTGTATGAGTGGGAATTAAACTGATTTGTTGATCAGTTTTAAGATCTAGGTAAAGTTTCGGCACCAAAAGCTCGCTAGGGGAAAGGAAATTCTTACCTTCAAGTTACTTGCGTCCCCAGTCCAATTTGCTAAAATCATAAATTGTCACAACACACAAATAAAATATACCTAGGTAAAGTTCCAGGTTAAAAAAATATGAAAACGTAGCGTTTAGTTAGATAAGATTGTACTTTTTTTTTTCTTCGTGACGTTCTTCTAAATTCGAAATTTTAATTCTGAAAGCGGCCGTCACTTCGTTCCAGTAGTTCGAAGAAGATACATGGAGGCTTTAATACTTGTAATGAAACAAGGTCCGAATATATTTTTTCAATACACTTCTTCGAAAACTGGTTCTTTTCGCACTACGATTAGTTTCAAAATGCAGTGTATTTCACACACGTGCATTTTTGATATTTTTTCCACACGTGTGCGGAAAGTAAAATTGCCACAGATAATTATACCTATACTTGGTCCAAGTTGGTTCAATGCCGATAGTCGGAGGTGAATGTTTTTTTTTTAATTTCGGCAAGACGATCTACCTCTTTACGGCGTAAACAAACATTTTTTGAATATTCAAATTGTGTTTGTAAATTCAATATAGATAGACATAGATAACCATGATTATTTAAAACTAATACTTAGTTTTATAAACAAATTCACATTTATTGTGTTCTAAATTCAAAAATTTATAAAAACAACTATTTTTTATATTAGGCTGCATAACGGCTTCATATCTTTGCTTCTCCTTCAACCTGGCGATAAATAAGCACGGAAATAAAACATAGTCTCGTAATAATTCATGACACAAATATTTAACATTATTTTATTTTATTTCTTCAAAAGTGTATTGAAAAACGTCGTTTGATACACGTGGCCATTTGTTATTGCAAAAATGTACTATTACGAATTTATTTGATTTCGTAGTTCGAGACACCACACGAGCTAGGTCGTGCGTTTGGTTAAATCGTATTTCGTTTAACATGATCTTTATTTGTTAAAACACTGTTAGGTATAACGTTTCTATTTTTTTAATATATTGTAAGTTATACTTAGGCACTTACCCGGCTAATATTCGTGTACTGTGTTAAATACTGAAACTAAACAAATTATTGTACTCCTTTCCCTTCGCCACGTACCTGCCTAGGTTCCCACTTTCTAAATAAAAGTTAATAAATCAGAAGCGTCCAAATGATGTAGATATCACATGTCAGCCATACATACTAATTATTAACAGCTAATTGGGTGTAATCACCGTCATTTGAAGCAGATACAGACATTATCCAGTAAATCATGTTTTATGAAGAGAAGCCCTATGTTGAAGAGAATATTCCTAATTGCCATATTTTAAAATGCGGGCCTTGTATCTACTCGTGTGTCTATTATCCAGTGGAAACTGTCTCAATATACCAACTCCAGATCTAACATACAGTGAGAAACTTCTTGAATGTGTAGTAGATATCATTACAAAATATTTTACAGAAGCAAAAGTAGTAACTTACATCGGTAGTAGAGGCCGTTATGAGGAAATTTTGAAAACTCTCAACGATGCTAACATCATATCAGTTGTATTAAAACGATCAACGACCAAAATACTTATCTCACACAAAGCGTATCTCGTCTCGGCACCAAACGCCACTTATTTCGCCAGTCACTTTGGTAATGCCACCAAAGAATCGACATGGAATCCCCAGGCCCGATTCCTAGTTATCGTCAGGGATCTAAAAGAGAGCGACCTCAAAATCATCTTCGACACATTTCTCAAACTGCATGTTAATAATGTGCTGATTGTGAACTCCACCGATGACGCTCACCTCTACACTTACAACCCTTTTGATAACTATAATTGCGGAAGACGCTATGATACCACCATCAGCTTTGGAAAGTGTTCACAAGCACACTCAATAGATTTGTACCCGGAAAAACTTGTAACTGGACTACAGAACTGTACGTTGAATGTGCTGATAACGCAATGGCCGCCATTTACAATACTCACTACAAACGAATCACCTTCCGCACCACCAGCTCTTCGAAATGGCTTGGAGCCTTATTTATTGCGTTTAATGGGAGACATGGTAGGATTTGATATAAATCTTATAAACGAATATGGCGATGCTGATGAATTTTCCACGGTGTCTGCAGACATGGAAGCGGTTGGAGTATTGAAAAGAATACAAGACAATGAAGTAGACACACACTTATCTGGTATGATACTCCTTCCGTCTCGTGCTGCAGCGTTCTCTTATGTCTACGGTCACCTAGTTTACACGGATGAGATAAGATTTGTGGTCAAACGCGCCAGAAACGTGCTTCCTTGGAAGAATACTTATCTTGAATTCGAATTGACTGTGTGGGTGCTCTTGGCACTGGCTCTCGTGATTTACTCGATATTAGTAATAATACTTCTTCGTACGGAGGATAAAAGTTACGTAGTGTTGATACTACTGGACAACCTCGTTCTTCACGGGAGAAATGTTCAAAGTCGTTGGACGGTGAAGTGCGTCTTCATACATTGGATGTGGTTCGCGTATTTGGTCAACAGTTTCTATCAGTCCAGTCTTGTCAGTCTCACAACACACCCTGCTCAGGAGTATCAGATTTCAACAGAAGAAGATATAAACCATTACCAGCTTAAACCATGTCTGAGTGCAATTATGGGTAAATATTATTCTGAGTCAGTGCAATCGAATACCGAATTTGACGATTCCCATGTCTGCCATCGTTTGATGGGGAGCGTAGAAATGGTGGCGAAATCTGAGAATTTGTATACGCTTCTTCTGTATGGAATGTTTAAATACAACGAACAGGACTTTTTTGATGAGTTCGGCAATCCACGCGTTATGTCACTCCCGAAGCCTTATTCTAAAGTGATTTACGCTACTTACCTTTACAAAGGGTTTCCTCTGATAGATAAGTTGTGTCACATATCGATTCAACTAAGAGAGAACGGTTTGGTGGAAAAGGCCATGCGTGACATGAATTATTTAAGAAAAATAACACATAGTTTTCACAATCGTGAGTTTCAGGGGAGCCTAGCTATTCCTTGGTTAATCTATATATTTGGATGTGCGTTGTCAGTTATAACATTTATTATTGAAATTATGTTGAAACGAAAATGAAAAAATAGGAATTAAAAATGAAACAAAGTTTATTGCACTGTTTTAGACTTTCACGGTTTTAATAATTTTCGTCCCACCCGCACATATCTCTTCAGTATTCCCGCGATCATGATGCTTGCAACAGCGTCTAAATATCGGGGGCTTATAAAGAAAATCACGGATATAATCCCGTAAGTACTTTACCTAAGTGTAACAAAGTTTATTGTTTTAATGAAGTAAGAGCAGAAAGACAACACTATCAAAATACGTTTTTGCGCACATCAATATTTATCATATTAGCATCACTCTATGATTAACTAGCAAAGTTTAGTGGTATTTGTCACGGATAAGTATCAATAAACAATGAAAATCTAGCCACATACTGTTTTTTTATTGTATTCTGTGTTATACACCTAATCTCTATGTAATAAAGACCGTCAAAAAACCCATAACGAGGCCGAAAACACTTGTTCTCTCCGTCACGTCATTGCGATCATTTTTTTGCTCTAGCTAGATCATACCTGGGAGCCTACTTCTAGCTACTGAGATATTGGGGGTCAAAGTTATAACTTTTCAAAAGTTTTTTTGAATACAGTTGTAGATTTTGAATGCGTTACATTTTGTTTTACTGAGGGTAGACCGTCAGTGAACCCGGTGGTTATGTAGCTACACTTGGTCATCATAGGGACGTTTCTATGTATTACCTATGTTTACCAAAGTACAATATGCCGGCCGACCTGGGCATCGAAACGAGGACTTCACCCTCGGCTGTGTAATTTTAAGAGGCGGGTGGAGAGGCGTTCACGAAGGGCAAACACAGGTTTCCAAATATAGTCGGTACCCAAGTACTATAGTACTCAAGGTTGCTCTACTTTCGACAGCCACTCACTTCCCACAAATAAAAACTTGATTGCAATAATTAGGATATAAATATTCCTTTATTGTCCGATACGGATGGGGGAGATTGCACTGAATAACGTGATGAAGATGATAAAGTTATTGCTTCTTGTACGGACAGCCTAAGAATATTGTAAAGTAGGTATGTTATACAAGTTATAAGGGACATCTATTCGCAAACTGTTACCACGAATTCAGTCCATAATTCCAGGTTCATTGATTGATCCGCTATCGTGAAATACTTCTATGCTGTCTTGATTTCTTTCTAAAACTAAATGGTCAATAGGTATGTATGGAACAGCAGATTTTTATACCAACAAATCAACGTCTAGAATGTAGATTGGTCTAGATTTAGAATAGTCTAGATGTAGAATAGTCTAGATAAAGAATAGTCTAATCTAAATGGAAAATGATCTTTAAAGATAGAGGTTTTTCCCTAACACCATTTACCTACAGGTAAACAAAACCAAAACCAATTTCTTTATAGGCATACCTAAAGGTAGGAAGATACTTGTCTTACTTACAGGACTTCGTATTGAACTCTCGGCGAGATACATACCTACTTTGTTCAAAATAATTGCCTAATAGGTACGTGTAATGGACCAGAGAGCGAAGATGGATTCGACGGTGATGACGAAGCATTGAATCAGACATCCAGGCGCAAAAACGCAAGGGTCCAGCTCAATTCATGCCTCCAGCAGCTGTGCGCCAAGACCAAGTAGGTCACTGGTCAATAGGTACCTATGGGTCGGTAGGTATCTATGGGTCGGTAGGTATATTTATTTGCAAACATAATTTAAAAATTGTAAATAATTCGTTCACTGAACCTAAGAAACAGTACCTAAGAGTAGAAAAAGCGGCCAAGTGCGAGTAGGACTCGCCCATGAACGGTTCCGTAGCAGCAAGTAACATAATATAAAAATGACATATTAAAAAAAAGTACTTACTAGATCTCGTTCAAACCAATTTTCGGTGGAAGTTTACATAGTAATGATGTAGGTACATCATATATTTTTTTTTAGTTTTATCATTCTCTTATTTTAGAAGTTACAGGGGGGGGGGGGACAAACATTTTACCACTTTGGAAGTGTCTCTCGCGCAAACTATTCAGTTTAGCAAAAAATGATACTAGAAACCTCAATATATTTTTTGAAGACCTATCCTAAATTTGTGAGTTTCAGTTCTTAGTATGGGGTAAGTACCCCCAAAATTTATTGTTTATTTTTTCAATTTTTGTATGAAAATAAAATAATGCGGTTCACAGAATACATGTACTTACCAAGTTTCAACAGCATAGCTTGTATAGTTTCGGAATAAAATGGCTGTGACATACGGACGGACAGACAGACAGACATGACGAATCCATAAGGGTTCCGTCTTTTGCCATTAGGCTACGGATCCCTAAAAACTGTCCTTCTTCTTCTGGTCGTATCGATGTACTTCTTTATTAGATGGTTTGGGCCCAGTAGGTGGCCACATTTCATGCAGCGACTGTGGCGTTATTCAGGTCGTCATGATTGCAGGTAGACGGACACCTGGGACACTCCAGCAGCAGATGGGGCATAGTTTGGCCGGAGTGCCGCACTCGCACTCGGTGTTGGAGGAACCAATAATACCCCATTTTGCCAGATTAGGTATGTTTGGGCAAAAACTCACGACTCTGATTTGTACATTCTATTGAATGTACATATGTATATACCATCAACATCTTTTTTAACCGACTTCCAAAAAGAGGAGGTTATCAATTCGTCAGTATGTTTTTTTTTTTTTTTTTTTTGGGTTTGTTACCTCATAACTTTCGACTGAGTGAACCGATTTTGATGATTCTTTTTTTATTTGAAAGCTGGTGCTTCCCATGTGGTCCCATTTTAATTTGCTGAAGATCTGATGCTGGTCTTCGGAGATATACAATGGAACTCCTCAAAAATGTACGGCAAATCTGCAGTGATTGCTGTTATAGCTTGTAGGTTTATTGTTTACTAGCTGACCCGCGCAACTTCGTTTGCGTCACATAAGAGCAAGAGAGGGTTACAGAGAGTGGGTCGTAAGCACCTATAATATAATTTTCAAAGAGCACATCACACACATCCTTCCGCATAATGAAAATGCGCGCCTGGTACATGATCATTATTTTGCTGCGGTATCTTCTAAGATATGCATTGAAATCAATTTACGTACCAAAGTGTAATTTTGTTCAAATTCAAATACTTGTGATTAACAACGTATTTATTTGGATAAGAATAAATTACCATGTTTACAAAAGTTTTAAAGATAAAAACAGCTTTAAGGGCTTCTATTGGTATTACTCCAGCTAGGTCTGCAGTTCTCATCAAGGTGCATGAAATGAGCCGCAACACGATATAGCTGCTATAAACTGTTGCGGACCTCTTACAACTGCTTACCATTTAAAATTTCGAACTCTACGTCCCTACGCTATGACGTGTCTTAAAGTGCACGACCTCTTTAAAGCTTAGAAACCTTCAAATGCGGTATTAATATTTTACGGTGACTTTCGAGACATTCTATTTTTAAAGAATATTTGCAATTTTGCACCAAATTTTTATGTGAGTTCAACCTTTTTGGAATAAAATCAGATTGGGTTTTGAAACATGTAGTTTATATCAGAATCTCTAAGGAGTATTGATATCAAATTCGAAAAAAATCACCGCCAAAATAACTTTCTACCCCTTTTTAACCGTTAGGGGATGAATTTCAATGCAACACGAAACGCATCCATCAATCATGTCAATATTGTTGATTGCCAAATTTGAAGTAGATTGGACCAAGGAATCACATTTTCCAATACAAACTTTACCTCCGCCCCTTTTCACCCCCTTAAGGGTATACTTTCAGAAAATCATTTCTTATCGTATGCCTACGTCATACAAAAAAATACACCTTCCAAGTTTCAGGTTTCTACAATCTGCGGTTTAGGCTGTGCGTTCATCCATCAGACAGTCCTTCAGGATAAAGCATTTTTTATTTATAGATAGTAGGATTAGTACTCGTTTGTAATGTATTTGTAACTTTTCCAGCTTTCTGTCTTATGTACATTCGGATAGTCTACATTTTCTTCGTAGTATTATTTTATTTGTAATATATTATACAGGATGGAAACCATTAACGGGACAGTAAGGGGAGCTACCTTAACCGTTGAGTATTAGAAACAGGATCGATTGGCATCAAAAAAAAATGTTTAGTGTAAAATAGCAATTTTCTGGCTAACTGTACGTTTTTTTTAATCTGTGAATGGGGATCAAAATTTCACGAAAAATTACGGATGGTTTCCTAAGACCATTTTCATGTAGCTGCAGCGGTTAAGTTCCCTTTACTGCCCGTCATTTCTGACTTTTTGAGTACTCTAACCTGAGTAGGTCTCGAAGAACTTTTTGATTAGTGTCGGAAAGAAGATCGATTGGCATCAAAAAAAATTGTTGTATGTAAAATGGTAATTTTCTTTGCTAATTGTACGTTATTTTTTAATTAAATCTGTGAATGGAGATCAAAATATTGTAAAAAAAATTACAGATTGTTTCCTAAGACCATTTTTGTGTAGCTGCAGCTCCCCTTACTTCCCCGTTTACCGTTTCCATCCTGTATTACCAACTACATATACCGAGGAAAGCCGATTTTCTTGAGTTCCGCTATTTTGATCGTATTCACTTCAAAAATCAAATTTCAAAAAAATTGAGAAATTATATTTACCTGTATTAGATTTGAAGTATTTACAACAACTTTTAAAGTTTACACTTCATTGAATTTTATTCTATAGGTGTATGAAGTTAGTTAATTTTAAACACAAAACCCTCTTTTATACGTCTCTGGATGAGATTTAAAAAAAATGCTGAAACAGGTATTTCTTTATTTTTAATAATAAGTATTCGCTCTGAGTTTTATGATTCTAGAACAATCTAAAATTTTTTTTTCATACTAACTTTACCCCCCCTTTTCACCCCCTTTTTCCAAAAATTTCCATAATTTCTATAGCCTAAATGTTATTCTGAGTTTATTTAAATAGAATAGTGAAGTTTTCATCAAAATCCGTCCAGCAGTTTTTACGTGATGCGCGTTCAAACAAACAAACAAACAAAAATTTTTAAAATGGTTTTAATATGTTCAGTTACTTATTTTAAGTCACCCTGATCGGTTTTTTTTTTGAAATCTTCAATTTACAGATTTTTTGGTCTCAACGATTTTATTATATGTATAGATACAACATCATGACGTAATATCACGCCTGTATGCTCTGAGGGGGTACGCAGATGTGTACAGTACACCCAGATTTCGACAGTGTTTGTTACCTCAGTACTTTCGTCTGGGTGAACCGAGTTTGATGATTCTTTTTTAATTTGAAAGCTGGTGCTTCCCGTGTGGTTACATTTTAATTTGCTGAAGATCTGATCCGGATCTTCGGAGATATACAATGGAACTCTTCAAAAATACACGGCAAATCTGCAGTAACTGCTGCAATCGCTTGAATGTTTATTGTTTATACAGCATCATGACGTAACATCACGCCTGTATGCTCTGAGGGGGTACGCAGATGTGTACAATATTCCCAGATTTCGACAGTTAGGTGTATTAAGTTCCATTTATTGGGGATAAGCCTATTACCTTGACATGTATTGTTTTTTTTTATTTTATTGGCAAGGGTACTTCAAGGGTAGTTTGATGAGAATTTGGTTAGGTTCTGATTATGGGATCCATGACAAAGGAACGGAGCTCTTCAATTCTTAGAAGCAAATTAACGATACTCGGCCAAATCTTTTAAAGGCTATCCGGATATTTGGGTCACGTACCATAACGTCGTTATTAACCGACTTCAAAAAGGAGAAGGTTCTCAATTCAATGTTCCCCGATTACTCGAAGATGACTGGACCGAATTTGTTTTTTAATTGTTTGAAAGGGTATACTTGCCAGAAGGTCCCATAATCATCAAGTCAGGATCCTGATAATGGGATCCTGGAGAAATAGAGAGAACTTTTCAAATTTTATAGGCACACCAGAAGCGATTTGGGTAGTTTTAGAAAGACTACTTTCTCGGAGTGATCCCATTTAAATTTGGTAAAGATCTGATGAAGAACTTCGGAGAAAGGCAACGGAACTCCTCATTAAATGTAGCAAATGTGTGTCTCTTACTGGGATTGCTGAAATCTCATGTCTGTCTATTGTTTACACCAGTTCATAACAAAAAATCACGCTGGTACGCTGTGAAAGGGTATGCACATGTGAACCACTAAAAAGTGAAAAATAAAAACTTTTTTGCAAAAAATAAAACCGACTTCACACAAAAAAGTGAAAAATAACTTTAGCTTCAGAAGTCGGTGACAAAAAAACTAAATCAATCAAATCAAGGTCACCGACTTCTGAAGCTAAAGTTATTTTTCACTTTTTTGTGTGAAGTCGGTTTTATTTATCTCACAAATACCTACTCTATGCTTTCTTAGTAGGTAATAGAATACTTTTTCGTTAAGTATTTGCTTTTTTAAATCACTTGTACATTTAATCAAAAGTGTTTACATATTGGTGCCCGTGACTGTACAAACATATAGTCCGCGCCACAAGCACCTATAATTTTTGTAAACAAGGAATTTCTACCAAGATACCTACGTAGTGACAATTCTATCAACAACGTATAATCCAAAGTTCAATCAACTCAAATTATCATAAGTGTAATACGAATACGAGCAATATTTCACTTGGTCGAGTTATATTTTGGCGATGTAAAGCGCTGTCGTCTGATGTTTTGTGGTACTGGAACGCATCTGACATCATGGAACGTAAACATTTGGGCCGCCATTTTGAAGTAAGTTCATGCTGACGCTGTCATTTTAGAATTTCATCCAAAGGTTGCGAATCCGAATGTGTTTAAAAAAAATATAGTTTCTCGTGGCGGGGACTATAGGTACAATCCAATAGCAAATTATCATCGTGATGGAACAGGTCACACATGGGTAGACACCCGCTCTTACAAAGTAACAAAAGGTGTTTGCCAATATCTCCGCGGCTCAGTGCTTACCGCTCAGGTAGTTGGGTACCTACTGCGATAGCATAACATCCCGGATACGATTAGGCGCATCTGATTGGAGCTAAATGATAATAGATAGCCGTTACTTAGTACACAGATGAATGGCTCGGCCTTGTATGAAGAGCAATTTAGTTGTAATTGGCGTAGGTACTTTCTAATCTGTAGTTAATTCTTCCATAATGCGCCAACCCCTCGTCGACTTAGTTTAAACCTACGTCAAACTTATTTAGCTAGCTGGCTGGGTAGTAACTGGAATTTGGAGGTCACATATGCAGTCAATCCATCAAAATTACTGGTATTCGGCTGCATCCGGTAAGACTGGAAGCCGACTCCAACTGCATAGTTGGGAAAAGGCTTTGCAGATGATGTTATAGCTGGTTTGCATCAGAAATATAATATTATATTATTAATATAATTTATATATAAATTTGTTGCGTTGCATGATACGCAACAACTTGGTTCGCACGTGCGTATCACTAACGAACATCGAATACTCTGTTCGTCAAACATGTTTGCGGCGATCCTTTTAGTATGTTCTGTATGGACTGACCAACTGTAGGGTTATCTATACATATAATAAAATCGTTGAGACCAAAAAATCTGTACATTGAAGATTTCAAAAAAAAAACCGATCAGGGTGACTTAAAATAAGTAACTGAACATATAAAAACCATTTTTAAAATTTTTGTTTGTTTGTTTGTTTGTTTGTTTGTTTGTTTGTTTGTTTGAACGCGCATCACGTAAAAACTGCTGGACGGATTTTGATGAAAACTTCACTATTCTATTTAAATAAACTCAGAATAACATTTAGGCTATAGAAATTATGGAAAATTTTGGAAGAAGGGGGTGAAAAGGGGGGGTAAAGTTTGTATGAAAAAAAAAATTTAGATTGTTTTAGAATCATAAAACTCAGAGTAAATACTTATTATTAAAAATAAAGAAATACCTGTTTCAGCATTTTTTTTAAATCTCATCCAGAGACGTACAAAAGAGGGTTTTGTGTTTAAAATTAACTAACTTCGTACACCTATAGAATAAAATCCAATGAAGTGTAAACCTTTAAAAGTGGTTGTAAATACTTCAAATCTAATACAGGTAAATACAATTTCTCAATTTTTTTGAAATTTGATTTTTGAAGTGAATACGCCCAAAATAGCGGAACTTAAGAAAATCGGCTTTCCTCGGTATAAGTAGTTGGTAATACAGGATGGAAACGGTAAACGGGGAAGTAAGGGGAGCTGCAGCTACACGAAAGTCGTAAGGTCTTAGAAAACAACCCGTATTTTTTTCGAGAAATGTTGTTCATAGATTTAATAAAAAAGTAAAGTACAGTTAGCAAGAAAATTGCCATTTTACATAAAACAATTTTTGTGATGCCAATCGATCTTCTTTCCGACACTGATCAAAAAGTTCTTCCAGACCAACCCAGGTTTAGAGTACTCAAAAAGTCACTGCAGCTACATGAGAATGGTCTTAGAAAACCATCCGAAATTTTACGTGAAATTTTGATCCCCGTTCACAGATTAAAAAAAAACGTACGGGTAGCAAGAAAATTGCTATTTTACACAACATTTTTTTGATGCCAATCGATCCTGTTTCTTATACTCAACGGTTAAGGTAGCTCCCTTTACTGCCCCGTTAACCGTTTCCACCCTATTTATTACATATTACAAATAAAATAATACAACGAACTACTGGTCCAATCTATTTCAAAATTTTAACAGAATTGATGGAAGACGTGTTTAATTGAAATTGAATTGATGAAAAAAGGGGTAGAAAGTTATTTTGGCGGTGATTTGTTTCGAATTTGAAATCAACACTCCTTAGGTCCATGTTCACCGAAGAGATAACGGTCTGATTTTCTAAAAACCGCTGTCCCTGTGACATGCTCCCATACAAAAATGTGTTTTAAACAGCTGTTTTTAGATAATCAGACCGTCATGTTTTTGGTGAACATGGACCTAAGTGCTTTTGATTTAAACTACATGTTATATTGATAAATGTTTGAAAACTCAATCCTATTTTATTCAAAAAAGGTTGGACTCACATAAGAACTTGGTGCTAATACTCTTTAAAATTGGAATGTCCCGATAGTCACCGTACTATATTAACACCGCATTTGAAGGTTTCTAAGCTTTAAAGAGGTTGTGCACTTTAGGACACGGCCTCATAGGCACGTAGAGTTCGAAATTTGAAATGGCTTATAGTTGTAAGAGGTCCGCAACAGTTTACAGCAGCTATATCGTGTCGCGGCTCATTTCATACACGTTGATGAGAACTTCAGACCTAGCTGGAGTATGAGACTGTCATCGAGTGTCTAAGAATGAAGACGTTAGGACGTCGAGAGAAGCCCTTTAAACGGTTTTTATAAACATGGTAATTTATCCTTATCAAAATAAATACGTTGTTAATCACAAGTATTTAATTTTAAACATAATAGCCCTTGGATACGTAATTTGATTTCAATGAATATCAGAGATACACCGTTTTAAATAACTCGGCAGCAAAATAATGATCATGTACCGGCCGCGCTTTTCATTATGCGGAATGATGTGTGTGATGTGATGTGCTCTTTGACAATTGTATTAGAGGTGCTTACGACCCACTCTCTGTAACCCTGTCTTTCACTTATGTGTCGCAGACGAAGTTGCGCGGGTCAGCTAGTTTATAATAAAAGAAAACAATAACACCACAAGAATAATATAATAGGAATATATGGAAATAAATTAAAGTAATATTAATAAGAATCTAAATAAGTAATGTTGATTAAAATTAGGTACTAAGGAAAGGTATTAGAGATAAAAATAGGTAGATAGGTATATATCAGAAAAATCTGCTTCTGTATCGTGCGGTTAGTCCCAAACCTGGTGTCGACAGTTTTTATGCCGCCCATAAATCTCTGACCTAGCTTTACATGCCGTCAAGAAATATCGCTCAGGCATGCTGGTTTCCTCACGATGTTTTCCTTCACCGAAGCAAGTGATAACTATACAGGTTGTAAACCACCTCATCACGAAGTCGTCAACCAAGCATTCTGTACATCACACTAAGTAACTTTACGCAAAAATTATTGCTGGGAAACAACTTTTTTTTTTGGGGTCAAAAATGACGTTTTGGGGTATAACTCAATGTAACGCACTCAAAACATTATACTGATGGATGGATTGAATAGTATGGGGTTCGTGGAAGTATTTAAAATAAAAATCCAGCAATAAAAACTTGTATTTAAAAAAAACCTTGTCAAAAAGTTGTAACTTTGACCCCCAATATCTCTGTAACTAGAAGGTTCCCAGGTATGGTGTAGAACAAAAATATGATCGCAATAACAGGGAGAACGAGAGGTGTTTTACACCCTATATAACCAACCAACCAACCTCCAACCAACCTCGAGACCTATGTCCAGTCCCACCACACACCACTAGGCCAAATACCAACAATTATGATGATTGGGCTATGACCAAATACGAGTAGGTAATAAAACATTAAAATTATATTTCATAAACCATTTATTTAAAAAATATATAGGTACAAAACATCATACATTCTATAACCATTACATCTAACCGTATCAATAATAATTGGACCACAATATTTATCTAAACATTATTACATCACTAAGTACAATGAATATTACCATGATCCCTGAATGCGTACAACTATTTACTAATGGCAATGATAATTCAGAAGTTTCAGAAGGTTCTAGACGACAAAGGTAATTCGACAAATGGTTGAAATGTTCATCTGGGTACTATACAGTCAACCGCATGTGAGGTTCATTCAAAATCTCGTTTTCAAAACAAATATCGACTTCACAGAAGTGTTCATTAAGTTGATTTTAGAATGATTTATTACTAGTGAGCATTCAAAGCAGTAAAGGCGTTTTTGTAAATCGCGCACAGGTTGATCGTACCTATAAAATCCGTTAAATATGAGCAGACAATTGTATAACTTGGTCGACTAGTTTAAAGGTAGACTCTCTCAAATACATGAGAATTTATTTTAGTTGAAAATGTAGATAAATAAAATAGTGAAAGAAATCATGTTTTAATCAGCCATAAATATTTCTGAATTACACAACAGTCTTCAATTTATTGTAAAAATTTCTAAAGTACCATTGCCACTGAGGAGGAAATTATATGTCTATCTTTGATATTAATATAACGGCAAGCCCGTAAGGCAAGAAATATGAATAATTTATGAGCAAATTAATAAATTTAATATAGAACAAGAAATTACTTTCTCACAATTCTATTATTTCATCAGATCTTGCTATTGTATAGAATGTTTATAAAACCTGCATGAAAGTCACACTTCATGGATGAATGTTTTATTTATTTAAAAACATGTAAAGCATTAAGAAAATAAGGCCACCGTGTAAAGTAATTCAGTTTTTATTTTAATGTTAAAATATAATTAATGATTAAAAAGTGTTGTAATTTCTATGATTTTGTGAATATTTCCCAGTTTATCACACACAACTATCACATTTATTAGCTTTCTTTTGCTCACAATTTAAAATCTGCAAAACTGATATTAGACACTTTACTCGAGTGCCGGAATCTCGATTGATTGATTCTTGTTCAGACGTTTCACTTCGAGTGAAGGTTGGTGAATGAGAGACAGAACAAAAAGTGAAGCATCTAATATCAGCTTAAGGAAATGAATGATTGAAAATGAAATTAGGTATTTTCTCAATTTCGTAGTCCTTTCGAATTGATTGTCATGAATTTAATATATTATATTGTAATCAGGAATAAATGAATTTTCTAGCACATTAGGACTTTTCTATTTATTTATACAGTCGAATCCAACTCCTATTTATGAAACATGATTCCAGGACGTTCGTTTACATTTGGACTTCTAATTGACACGGAATTGAAGGATCCATTTTCTTATAACATATTCGAAATGTACAGTCCCGTTTGAGTTTTATTCATTAAAGTATAGATAACATCTCTTTATCACATTAACTGCGTAAACGTAACTAACTACAGCGATTGTAACTCTGTCTTAAATATCAAATGTAATAAAAAATATTATGAAAACAGCTGATCGAGTCGCCATAGCAAATTCTAAAAGAAATATTTGTTTTTTTTTTTACTCCAATTCCTTGATAAGGAATTTAAGGACCTTTGGCATAAATTCGATTTAGTATAAAACATCTATCGCTTTTAAAACTGCATTACAAACTCAACCTGCACCATAATAAGTCATCTTTTTCCTTGACAAAGTGACAACACTAACTTAAAATAGCTTGTTGTTTGGTATTCTACCCTAAATACAGATGACATAAGGTTTGTGTTTGCTTATCTGGTGGCTTTGAGCTTCCAGCGTAGGAAGAGGAAGGCAGATATACGGAGGACCAGGAAGATAAGGCAGAGGGCTGCGATGTCCAGGGTGAAGTCTGCGTTCAACATGTCCAGCTCTTCTAGGGTGGTCTCTGGGTTCTTGAAGTGGCAGTAAGTCTGGAAAGAAATAGTTGTATTAGTGGAATGATACTAATGAATGAGAATCTGCGGATTGGAGTACAATAGGGAAGACGAAAAAAAAAAAAGTCCGCCAGTTAAATTTTCAACAAATATTTGACCCAGTTTTTTCTTTTCATAAATAAACCAAAATTGACGAAGATACGACGCTTTTAAAATTCTCAATAGTCACGCCTTGGTATAATTTTTAGCGAGTTCTGACGTCACGAGCCCCCACTCTCGAGTTTTGATGCGTTTTATCTATGTCAAAATTCAAATACAGGGTGTAAACCACGTCATCACGAAGCCTTCAACCAAGCAATCTATGCATCAAACGTAAGTAACTTCACGCAAAAATGATTGCTGGGAAACAACTTTTTTTTTTGGGGTAAAAAATCACGTTTTGTAGTAAAACTCAATGTAACGCACTCAAAACATTGTGCTGAAGAATGGATTGAATAGTACGGGGTTCGTGGAGGTATTCAAAGTAAAAATCTTACAATAAAAAGTTGTATTTTAAAAAAAAACTTGTCATTAAGTTGCAACTTTGACCCCCAATATCTCCGTAACTCGAAGGTTCCCTGGTATGGTGTAGAACAAAAAAATGATCGCAATGACGGGGAGAATAGGTGTCTTTCGGCTTCGTTAAGAGGTATTTAAGCCCTTTATTTACAAAATCAAAAATTTCGCGGATGTTTCCCTCAAAGACATAAGCTGAGGAATACGTGTACCACACCCATATTTCGCCAGTTATGTTTAAGTGTCACGTAATACGAGGTGAGCCTATTGCCTCAACTGGACCCAGACTCCATACTACTGAGAAAATCATGAAGCAAAACCCCAATAACCCCTTGGTCAACCTGGGAACTAAACCCAAGAGATCATGCTCCAGCACTAACACTTGCGAATTGAGACCATTTGACCAATGAGTGAAGTATAATCATGTCAGTATTAAGGGAGAACCTTCAAAGTACCCCGCGAAATTCGATATTCTAATGTTTTTTTTTGGAATTTGCAGGTCAATGTCTAGACGTCTTAAAATAAAGCTATAAATATCTCTTACCTGATGACACTTCAACTTGGGCCTGTCAAACGAGTAGGTAGCGAGCGCAGTGCCCTCGAACCCATATCTAATGTATGACAGGTATGTGATCCATCTGAGGTATACAGGAATCGCGTTGAACGATACGAAGAAACCGCTGAACAGCAGGAACGGTACTGACATTACTGGAGCCAGGAACACTCCGTTCTGTGGTAGAAAGGAAATAATTAGTCAATAAATTACATAACATAAGTTTACACCAGTAATCCACTAATGGTTAGACGCTATAGTACGGTCGACCAAGCTATTGGGTTTACAATGTAATTTGCATGTTAAAATGTGAACCAAATAGCTTGGTCGACCGTACTTCCTTTGGTAAATAGTGTTGAAGTTTTACGTATTAAGGAGGACCCTATTGCCATCAATCGGGCAAAAATTCAGACTACGGGCTGCTATTGTGATAAGGAAAGGATAATATTTTTGTGTTCACCAAAAATCTTTTCTTACCCGAAAAATACTGATCGTGCACCAAATATTAAAGTAACTCTGCCGCCATAATCGGGACTTAGGGCACCCCCCGTTAGGTTAGTTAGGTTCCTTTAAACCCTGCACTCGGAAATAGGGGCCCCGCGAAGCGGGGCTCCGTCGACTACGCTTTAAGGAGAATATACAGTGTTTAATTGTTAAATAGATGTCGTTATGACATATTTTAATTAACATATTTTGGTGCACATTCAGTATATTTGGTGGAACACAGGCAAAATTAGGTAAATGAAATGGGAATAAATTGAAGTACTTTTAAATACCATCCATAAGGAAATGAACGTAGGATCTTCACTCTGTTTTATCTCTCGTCACTAAGTCGTCGTCAACATTGTGCAAATAAGATAAAACTTAGTTCTTCATAATCGATCTAGCGTTATTCCAACTATGATGTATTGGGATCAGCTCCATATTCAGCTAAATACCAGCAATTTACATGCAGCCTGGGGGGTATCGTATTACCCAGTTCTGACTGGGTTGTGGAGGTAGGATAGGCAGTCGCTCCATGTAAAATACTGGTATTCAGCTGCATCCGGTTAGACTGGAAGCCGACCCCAACATAATTGGGAAAAGGCTACGCAGATGATGATAGAGACGTCTAATTTCTATAACTCAATTACTGGATAACACGACATCCCTTTTAGTAAGACTGATGGAAGACTTTTAACTAGTCTAGTCTATATCTATAAATTAACTAGCTGACCCGCGCAACTTCGTCTGCGTGAGACGAACCAACAGTTCCTAAAATTAGCGCGTTCAATCAACCAAACAAACATACTCTGCAGCTTTATAATATTAGTACAGATTCAAGTAACAATTCATTTTTTCTCGAATAGGTTTACATTAATCTTCCCTCGACTGCCTTACGTTTCTATCCTTGGGCACTCGACGATATCATACTCCAGCTAGGTCGAAAGTTCTCATCAAGTGGTATGACTGAGCGGCGACACGTTAAAGCTGCTTCAAACTGTTGCGGACCTCTCGCATCTGCCTTCCTTCTCCAAAGACAGACTTTCGATGGTAGTCATACTCCACGCAGGTCAACACAACATGATGTAGATGCTGTAAACTCTTGAAAACCTATTGCAAATTCTTTTCGTCTCCAAGCCTCCATCATGAGACCTTCAATGACAGTCATACTCCAGCTATTTCTGAAGTTCTCATCAAGGTGCATTAAGTGAGCCCAATGACGATATAGCTGCTGTAAACTGTTGAGGATCTCTTGCAACTGCCTTCAGTCTTATCCATCGTTAGACCATCGATGACAGTCTTACTCCAGCTAGGTTTAGATTTCTCATCAAGGTGCACGAAATGAGCCCTAAACACGATAGAGCAGATTTGAAGTGTTGCGGACCTCTTGTGACTGCCTTTATTTCTACCGTTAGACCTTCGATGATACTCATAATCTAGCTAGTTCTAAGGTTTATATCAAGGTGTATGAAATGAGCCGACACACGATATACCTGCTGTAAACTGTTTCGGACCTCTTGTGACTGTCTTCCGTCTCCATCGCTAGACCTTCGATCGTCATCAGTCAAACTTCAGCCAGTTCTAAAGTTGTCAAAAAGGTTTATGAAATAAGCCCCAACACAATCTTCTTCTTTATCGTGTGGTTAGTGCCTAACCTGGTGTCAGAGTTCTTATGCCGCCCAAGGTCCTCTGTCTTGGCTTTACATGCCGTCGAGAAATAACTCTTAGGCATGCTGTGGTTTACTCACGATGTCTTTCTTCACCAAAGCAAGCGATCCTTCCTTCCTTATCGTGTGGTTAGTTGCCTAACCTGGTGTCAGAGTTTTTATGCCACCCATGGGCCTCTTAGAAAATATATCTCAGGCATGCTGATTTCCTCACGATGTTTCAGCAAGCGATGATTATACAATACGCACATGAATCCGAAAAATCAGAAGTGCGTGACTTTGATTCGAACGCGACTATTTTCAACATAAAATGGGACAAACTTGCGATACACGCTTTTCAATAAAAAAATAATCATGAAAATCGGACTTCTCTGGAAAAAGTTATGCGTCATCATCATAATCATCCATAGTCCGACTTCACCCAGTGCTGGGTACAGGCCTCTCTTTGTTTGTGCCAAGCTCTACGCTCTTGTGCCAGTCTCATCCAGGATATCCCCGCAATGGCAACAATATCGTCTGCTTATCTCACCGCTGGACGACCAAAACTTCTGTTTCGATTTCTAGAACGCCACTTGGTCACAACTTTACTCCACCTGACAGCACCGCGCCTTGCTAGGTGTCTTGCCCTACTCCATTTGAATTATCATCATTCATCTTTATTTCAGCCGAAAGACGTCCACTGCTGGACATAGGCCTATCAAGTGTCGCCACATTGACCGGTCTCGTGGGACTCGCATCCAACGGATTCTTGCAACTTTCATCAGGTCATTTGAGTATTGCTCACCTACATAAAGAAAACAGGCGTTGAATTGCGAACCTCTTCCAAAAAACCAAACATGAGCCATCTGACACGGGCGAATGTCAGTATCATTCTTTCACGGAAAATCATAACACCGCGATTCAGAAAATGGAGTCAAACGCATGCATGCAAAGCGGTCGAACAGAGACTACCGGCTATGTAGATTTTCAAAGCAGGGTCATGTTGACTATTCTCTTCTTCTCTAGTGTGATTTTTATTCATTAGTACAATTTTGGTTCAATAGATGTCATCCTTAAATCATGATGATAAGTTCTCCTTAAAAACTTTAAAGTCATATATATTTTGATGGAGAGCACCGATTACAAAGAAATAAAACCTTCTCTAAGTTTTTGATTTTATGCACAATATTAATTTGAGCATTGAATCAAACCACATTGGTTTTATAGTTTACACGTGATGCTATAACAAAAGGGCTACGTAGAGACACACAGATACAGATGAAAATTTAAGAAATTCTTTAACAGCTTAAGCGCCATGTTTATAGATTTCTTATTTGAAATAAATGATTCCCAAACTGTCGTTTAAGTGTTTAAAAAAGTATGTTTAAAACAATGATTTGGAAATCTTAAACTTAAAAAAAAAAAAAAACAAAAATGCTTTGTTACAAAAAGTGAAAACCGGGTGGGTTTTGTTTTGTTATAAATAATGGCAACTTCGTTCAACGTCAACAAAATGTGAAGATAAGCAAACTATATAAATGAAAAGTATGTATTTAAAAATGTTTAAAATCTTACAGCTATCAAAAAAATATATGGTTACAAACACTAAAAGTAAAAAGCGGTTGGGGATCGAATAAAATCTTAGACCAATAAAAAATCGAAATAAATCACAAAAAGTAATCTAAAGGGGTTGTTTGAACCTTCGATCAGTGGGTCATAGGCGGCCTTGAATCTATTAGGCTATCTGTTCCACTGACAGTTTGCCTAAAATAGCTATTGGCATGCATGCGGTGAAACAATTGAAGACTTTGGACATGCTGGGTTAATTTCGTGTTTTTTTTTAAATATCATATTTTTTTTTCATAAGAACCTTCTCCTGACAATAACAGACACAACAAAAAAAGAATTAGTGAAATCGGTCCAGCCGTTCACGCGTGATGCCGTGACCAAGGGAAATAGGGATTCATTTTTATATATAGAGATATCGCTGGACACACGATACTATATAATAATATTATAAAGAGCAAAGCTTTGTATTTTTGTATGTTTACGAATAAACTCAAAAACTACAGGACCGATTTCAAAAATTCTTTCACATTTGGGAAGCTACACTATCCCCGGGTTACATAGGCTACTTTTTATCCCTGTATTTTCACGGGTACCGGAACTACGCGGGTGAAACCGCATGACATCCGCTAGTTCAATATAAATATGCACCTGAACATTCATAGCAGCGCCCACTACGAGACCGACGCTCTGTGCCACGAACGAGATGAGCAGACAAGACGAAAGGAACATCGCGAACCGGAACCAGACCGGTGGCTGTGACGTCAGCAGATAAACTATCACCACGTAGATTACGCAGAATATCGCCTGGAAGAAGGAAAATACCATAGTTAGATTTAAAAGTAGTAATATTAGGATTAAAGCTATTGCAAATCGCCAATCGATGTAGCCTTGATCATTAATTGTGCAAGTGGGACGGTGAATAGCTTTTCACTCCCACTTTTTATAACCACGAACGTTGACGAATAGGTACTGGATGACATAAAAAAAAAGTTTTAATAAACAATAATATTATTATATGATAGTCCATTCACGTACTTACCTTAAAAAAATCATAACGAAAATGATAGGTAGGTTTTTTGCAGGCTAAAATTGATCAGGTCAACGAACTTGACTTTAGATAAGTTGAAACAAGAATATCGTAATTCTGACACTGATTGATTGAGAGAAGTTTGAATAAAAAAGGCATATTTATATTTTTTACCTGGAAAGGTATATCAGACACGGTGATAGCCAGATAGTAGGACCGTAGCGAGTACCATCGATTGAAGTGTTCTTTTATCAGCACAGGCATTTCAAGGGGAACTGAAAAAAAATACATTTAATTATTAAACCAATTACAAATAAGTAACTAATTATATGTAGAGGAGAGATGCAGGGTAATTTAGATTATTTTCTTGGGCGTTATAGTTCAAAATCGTATACTCATTTGTGAGATTAAAAGAAAATGTGCATGTCGGTTTTACACACTAGTAAGTAGCTAGGTAGCTAGACATGTGGAAAAGATTCAGGGAAATTTATATTTTGTTCTTTGAACAATAGTTTATAATTGTTTGCCGAGATATTATAGGATATAAAAAGGCCAATTTTGTACGTCGCTTTTGCAAGCTTTTTTTTAAAAAAGAAACTGTATTTGGTTCACGTTTAAATTGACCATCTCAGTGGTTTTAAAATTTACTTTGTAACATGAGGAATTGATTCAAATTTCCTATTCGATTGAAGAAATAAAAACCAGTCCGGCTTGGCAATATGATCTTTTATACTCAAGCTTCATTATATTATGATCTTTTTTTTTTTTGTTTCGTCTTCTCTTCGAAAAGATGACGCTCATTTTACCTTATAAAATTCCAAAAAAAATTCAACCAGAACAAAAAGTTCCCTTATTTGATCTTAACAAAAGTATCTCGGGGTTTTTTAAAGGATAATAAGTCTGAATTTCCCATGATAAGGAAAAAGGAAGATACAAACTCGAGGAGAATTTCAACTGACCTCCAATATAATGTTTAAGTACACAGCTTTGTGATATACAGATAGAGAGCATTGGCTAAGACCAAGATCTACAGAGAGGAAGGATTATCGACGCACACGAATTCAGTACATCATTCCTACCATACCTTCTCCCTTCCACACATTTTTCAAGGCTAATTAAAATAAAATTGGTGTTCCATACATTTTGAGCGTGTACACGTGTGTCACTTTGAAGGAAACAGCAGTTTTTTTCTAAATTACTATGTGGGGGGATTCAGAATGATGTACTGAATCCGTGGTAAGCATTTGTGCGTCAGTGTTTCTTCTACCCTGAAAAGTACGACCTAACTAAAATTGGCACCTTTTGGATAATAAACCCTAAAAAGACATCCTGATGCAGTACCTAGTAATTTGTATGGCGCATCGAGTTTTACGAAAAGATACGCTTGTGGTTTTTTCGCTTGTGGGCTAAAATAAATGTGTCATTTTTACTCACGGTAGATACCTACTAATTTAAGTCTATTTAAACCCTGGTTTCTAAATCATTATGACTAAGTTGGCAAAGGCATTAAAATGTTTGAAGCATTCAAGTTATCTTCCAAAACGTATACAATTCTTTATTGTGTAAAGAAATTAATGATTCTGCTTAGATTTTATCAATTTTAGTACATTCAAACTTCTTCTTCTTTCTTTCTTTTTATTTGTAATTTTTTATGTGTTTTGTCCTGTACGTGCTAATAAATGCTTTTTCTTTCTTTCTTTTAATGTACTTTTATTACATTAAAAGGGCTTGGGAGCTTTTTTGTATTTCAAGTATACCTACTACCGACGCCGACATTTGTAACATATCGTATGGACACAAATGGTCAAGCTGTTACAAATCAATACTCACAACTAAGAATGGTGATGGTCATCGAGGTGTACATGAGGAACAGCATATTGAAGAACAGGAAACCAAGATTGGAGAGTACTTTGGAGCCGTCGTCGCCGATGTCGTAGTAGAGTGCTCCGATCAGGAAGCCGACGAGAATGTGTGCGAAGAGGCGCAGGTACATGAGTGTCTGTGGGGAGAGAGTTACATTGTAAGAATTACTCACGAATGAATAAAGAAGCGAAAGCGTGTATTGGTGCAAAAACTCTTAATATTTTGAATGGAACACTATAGTTTTTCGGGTGCAGTCCTAAAGTTGTGTTGTGTCCCCCTAAACAAGTCCAGGGACGACGGATTCACGAGACATACGTCGCCCCCCTTCACACTGGACCCGAGAAGTTGACGTGCGGCGTTTCACGCGCCCCTAAGCTAACCGCTACCAAGACAGTTCTATGGAACTGAATCCAAGATGTCGGTTTTGAGTTATCCGGGTCGAACTATCCCGGGGTTGAGTTGCAATCGATGTCGTTACCATTTACTTATTTATTTGACCATCTTTTAGCCTCGGTAGGTATAGGTATGCGTGAAAAGACATGAACATGGTTTACTTTTATAATGACTACCTATGTCCTTGTCACACATAGCCGCGATTTTAAACACTTTTGATGGTCTAGTAACATTGAGACTTGGAAAGTATTGATGAAGTCAGTGCGATAAGTAAAAGTTTAAATAAAAATGGCAGTGACTTCATTCGACTATTTTAAACATGACCTAGATAAACAGTGTGTCCAAATTAATAGTCAAATATAGCCTAAATTGACCAATTAGCACATTTTGGTAAGATAAAATCTTTGATAGAAATTCAATACTGTGTGTTTTTCTTTCTAAAAATCATATAATTAATGACGTGTATACCCGTTACTTTACACAAGTTCAAAACTACGGTCGTTGGCCCGGAACGTGTTTATTTCAGATTTTTTGACATGTTATTTAAAGTTCTTAACAAAAAATACTAACGGTTCTAGACTTAAAGGTATGTAAATTGACAATAAATAAATATTTATATTTACGGGTTCTGTAGTAACAATGAATGAAGGAATAATTCATTGTCATGTCAAAACAAATGACCGTCAGTACCCAGCAAGTCTAGATTTATTATTAGCACGAGATTTAGCAGTTTATGCTGTCATCAATCTACGTACCTATATTTTTCGATATACAACAATAAAATAAATACATATAATTGACTTGACATGATGATCTTTATAACCGAAACACATATTAAAACATGGTGTCATATTTCTATTATTCATCAATTATTTGTATTGTCGCACTCACAATAAATGACTTTCAACAAAATATCACAAATGTCAACAGAATAATCGTGTTATTTACACCGTGACCCAAAACGAAACTGTTTTTTGTCCTGTCAGAGAAAGTCATAATCAATGTAAACCTAGATCAATCTTCGTTACGTCGAAACATCAAGGACTTTGAATTATTTGGCCTGCTTAACTTCAACAATTTTATTTTATTTTCAAAACACTGGCCATGCATTAAACCCATAATAATCAATAACTGGTATCTAGGTATATACTTTTATGCTCCGCCGCATTTTGCAAAATAAATCAAAATGGCGGTGGTACAGGCACGCTTCTATAAAAATCTACCAATCCCTTTGTAAAGCAATGTTGAAGGATCCCGAGACGCCTCACAGCATCTTGGAACATAAAACAGATGACGATCTATGACATCAGACGTCAAGTGCAATTGACATGTATGACATTGAAGTTCGACATGTATTTCTATCTGTGATAGACGACCCTGTGCAAATGTCAAAGGTCTGTACATAGCAAACGGTATGAATCACGGCATATTGTAATGATGTTTTGTAAAGTTCACTTTTAACCTCATTCAAGTCCCTGCAAACAAGTCATTGGTTTTGAAGATAATCATCGCGAATTGTCACCATACGTTCGTTTCATCGTGAAGTTAAGTTATCTTTTTCATACTTAACGGGGTGTTTAAAGACGCAGGAGTGAATAGAGACATTTGGGATTTCAACGTTGAATTCTTAAGATCAACAAGGTCTCTAAATAATCAAGGAAATTAAAACAGTACTTGTTGGTAACATATCTTATGAATTCAACCATTCAAAGTTTCTTCTCGTTTTTATTCACCCTGTATGCTTAGTGCGAGTTTCATACTAAAATTCAAGTAACGTCTGTATCACGTAGATCGAGCTAACGTCGACGATAGTGACAATCCAGTACCTCTAAGAAAGTAAGGCCCGTTTCGAGGACATTGCTAGCATTTGCGTGTATAACGCGAGTGCAAGTTACAATTTCGACAGTTTTGACAGCTTGAATATGATACACAGTCACTTGCGAGCGTGAAAGTTGTCACTTAAGATTTTGTGGTGAGAGCATCGTGAGAGTGGTCAAATAACAATAATTTAATTTGTTGTGAATAAAACTTACAATGGAATCTCGTATTATTTCGTTTGGAGAATGTTTGAGACCCCAAAAGCACAAGTTAAGCGTAATTAAACGCCACAAAAAAAAACACCTAAACACTTTCACGTAAACACGGTCACTTAAACAATGATAGAGTGCTCCACTACAAACCACTCGGGCATTATTAGATCATTTGCTTAGATCTCCATGCTTAAAAAGTAACAAACTTAGTTTTACAAACTTCACAGATGGATCAAGGTCACTCACTACACACCAAAAGATATAAATTACACTAACTGCTCCGTTTATGTTACCAATATTTCAAATTGGGACGGGCTAGTCTTTATTTTTAACAATATTCAAAACTGTATGCAAATCACAACACAAACTTTCGTAAACACAAACAAAACTAATGACTATTGACCACAGATAAATAATGTCATCTAACTTCGTTGTATAACCACAACTAGTTGAATAGGCAGTCGCTTCTGTTATGAACACAAAATACGACTGTCAATTTATTTTGGCCGGTTACTAATGTACGCGCCACTTCTCGCAGTGAATTAACACGAAACGAACGAACGTATTCTAGACACTCACACTCGCAAGTTAAAAATTGTCGATGCGTTTAGAATTAGCACTTACAATATATAGTTCTCCCGTATTACGCTAGATGGCGCTTACTCAGCGCCATATTTTGCGTAAACGCTGACACGGTCGATACGTACAAAAAACTCGCACTAAGCATACTGTTATACGGTACTTATAATATCTAGATTTACATAGCATCGCTACTGACTACCTAGTAGCAAAGTATAAAAAAAAACCGGCCAAGAGCGTGTCGGGCCACGCTCACTGTAGGGTTCCGTAGC
Organism: Xestia ashworthii; assembly: GCA_950022955.1. Lineage (NCBI taxonomy): Eukaryota > Metazoa > Arthropoda > Insecta > Lepidoptera > Noctuidae > Xestia > Xestia ashworthii. Next base: position 20,204,844 of record OX465558.1, on the reverse strand, counting down.
TTCCCAGACCATTAAAAATACCAACATTTTTCGTCAGCAAAAATAACTTTGTTTTTCATAGTATTTGTATGAAAAACAAAGTTATCATTTGCGTTTTTTTGAAAAAGTGCTATATAACTCAAAAACTATTCAACTCATCAAGTTGAAAATAATTTTCCTAGAAAGTTCATATAAAGGTCTACTTCTGTGATTTTTTTCATATTTTTTAAACTTATGGTTCAAAAGTTAGAGGGGGGGGGGACACATTGTTTTTGACTTTCGGAGCGATTATTTCCTAAAATATTAATATTATCAAAAAATGATTTTAGAAAACCCCTATTCATTTTTAAATACCTATCCAACAATATATCACACGTCAGGGTCAAAATTAAAAAAAAAATCGCTCCCCACTTTACGTCTGGGGGAGGTACCCTAATAAAAATGTTTTTTTAAATTTTTATTTTTGCACTTTGTCGGCATGATTGATATACATATTGGTACCAAATTTCAGCTTTCTGGTGCTAACGGTCACTGAGATTATCCGCGGACAGACAGACAGACAGACAGACAGACAGACAGACAGACATGGCGAAACTATAAGGGTTCCGTTTTTTGCCATTTGGCTACGGAACCCTAAAAAGACAAGTAGGGTATCTTCATAGAAACGCACCGCGCGCGGCTTGTATGTGTGCGTCATACTATCTTTACGTCGCCGCACGCACACTTTAACAAAATCTCGACCCGTGTCTTACTGCCGCCAGTCGAGGCTTGCACACCGCACAAAGTTCGCGCGTCACGGCATAAAGGCATACGTAAATAAATTAAAAATGGGTGATTATCGCAGGAGAACCTATTGCTGTGTGTATGGGTGTCTAAATAATTCAACTATTCCAGAGTTGTCTCTGTTCAGATTACCTACTGAACAGGAAAGGTAAGCAAGTCGCTTATTCTAGCATATAATTTATTATTGATGATGAGATACCTAATTAAGTATTTGTTTGTTGTATTAGTCTTCTATTAGACAGACGAAGTAGGCAGGTCTACTTTCCCACTAGAATGTTAGGTAGGTAGGTACCTACTTGATCTGACAATAGATTCTTTGACTTTGTTTACGTTGAGTTATGCCGATTTCTCAGTAGGTATTTTAGGTAGGTATAGTAACTAAGTCCATATTTAAAGTTATAAAATACGTAATTTAAAATGATTGACGAATAGGGTAGACGACAAAAGAAATCTAATTAGGTAATCCGTCAGTTAGACAAACCAAAATTTACGAACGTGACGCCTTAGTATAATGTTGAATGAGTTTTGAATGACGTCACGAGCCCCCAATCCCGAGTTTTGCTGCGTTTTATCTTAGTATTGACCATTGATTTACAAAACCAAAAAAGTACGTGTCCATTATTAATAATTATCCATCAAAATTTTGTGTTTTGAAAACTTGTGATAGGTACCTACCTACCTAATAATTTTATGTCGTAAATAAGTATTTTTTTGATGGTATCTTATTGGAATCTTCATAGTATTATGATGAATTAGCATCATCACAATTTTAAAGTCCAATAAGACCAAGAAAAATGTAATTTAAAGTTTTGTGTCACATATTTACGTAACTTGAAAAGATGATTTTTTGTGAAGTAATTAAGATATGACGTTGAAATTAGTGTAAAAACGTTGGACTTGGCTTAAAACCGATATCCATGCAAAAATCATGTAAATCGGTCCAGTAGTTTAGGAAATATAAGGTAAAACAAATAGTAAACATTGTGTTCATCGTAAATTTCACACTCTTTGTTGTAGAATATTTTTTTTGATAATAGTTTTTTGGTCATATAGTCACATAGTCACATAGTTTTTTGGTGGTTTTACGATGTTTTTTATATAATATTTTAGTCACTTTACTCCACTTTTTATGATAGATACCTAATGTAGGTATATTAAATGTGCTTTCCATTCCAGACGCCTTCAGTGGCTGCGCTTAATTGACCAACAAGTTTTTATTGTAAGATTTTAACTTTATACACCTTCACGACCCGTACTATTCAATCCATTCATCAGAACAATGTTTTGAATGCGTTACATTGCGTTACAATCGTTTGAAAGATAGACCCATCCCCACCCCTCTAAATTTTAAAATACTTAAGAGAGTAAAAAAAAATATGCTGTAGATCTCAATGAAAAGCAGACAACACATTTCTAGGCACTGAATTTAAATTTAGCTAAAAGTGACAACCCTGAGACAGGCAAGTACGGTAGGTAATTATAACGCGGATTGAGCTTTAGTTGCACTACTGCTCCTATTTATACTATGCTAGTAGCCAGAGTGTGACACTAAATTTCAACACGTTGTACCTACTTGTTGTTTGGCTCAAGTCAAACTCGTAGCACAAAGCTCGTTCTAAGTAACGTTTAGAAATATTGGTCTGAGTATCTCCAATATATTACTTAGCACACTTACCCAATCTCTTCTGCTGAACAACAGTGTCCTTTTCAGTACAACCCAGAACTGCGTGAGTTCTGACGTGGCGTACCGTCTGGGGGAGGCCTCGCCTCCTAGCAACGCCACTTCTACGTTATCCTGCTTCTCTGTGTCCATTTGGACTACCAGCGGATCACCTGGAGACAACAATTTGAAGGTTATAAGGAAGGCAAGAGATTAATAAATGAACTAGCCACGCAACTTCCTTTGCGCAACATTTTTCATTTTGTTCCGCTCCAATGGGTCGCAGAGTGATGATATATAGCCTACAACCTTCCTCGATAAATGTACTATTTAACACAAAAATATTTTTTCAATTCCGACCAGAATTAGCGCGTTCAACCAAACAAACAAACTCTTCAGGTTTATAATTTTAGTAAAAGTATAGATTTACGCCGAACGAGTATACCCTCATTTTGCTAGTTCTATATAATAGAGGTAGTGTCTTTTGCCATCAGGCGGGCACTAGATCAAGAAACTCCATATCGTATATCAAAATCCTGAAGGGAATTGGGTCTAGGGGCTAGGAGGACGTCCAGCAACCGCGCTTGTGCCGCTCCACCAAATAAGCAAGGCATTTATAAAATGTGATATTCTTATATGAATGGTCCGTTAGACATGAAGGTATTTATAAACTTATGGGTGTGTATTTATGATTTGGTCATATATTTTGCAAACGTAAGTACAGCTACAAGTTTGAGAAATAATGGCAAGGCCAACTTAGATAATAATATTGCAATTTAGAGACGAAATGTTTTACAATTACACCATAGGTACTTCTTCAATGTTTACGACATTTCAAAACACGTTATCAGAAAACGTAATTAAACATGTGTTTTTACGATTATTTTCCATAGGAAATACACGTTTACTAACACGATAAAGGCTTTAACATTATTAAATATCCTCTGTTTCCCGAATGACAAGATAAAGTTCAGAGAAAGAGCCCTAATTACTTACTGGCTGCCAACTGAACGCTATGATGAAAAAAGAACAAGGAAATTGCTTGCAGAGACAACGCTTAGGGTCAAACGTCAAGGCATAAACTTCCATGATGGTATCACGTGGATACAGTATACATATTATTATTATGTATTAACACGAGCCAGCCATTTAATAAAGGATAAGAAAACAAGGACAAAGACCGCTTAAGCAAAAAAAAGGACACGTCAAACCAAAAACAAAATCAAACGACCAGTTTACCCGCCTGCGTCAGACAACATTTTATAACATAACATCACGCCCATAAACCCCGAGGTTAGGTAGAGGTGTTTCTAATAGTGTACTATTAGATTCCCGTATTTCGCCAGTTATGTTTAAGTCGCATGTTATAGGGGTGAGCCTATCCTCGGGGGCACGTTCAGGAGGGATTTGTGGAATAAGTATTTTTTAGATTCCAGTTTTCCCCCCTGAGGGGGTTATCAGGGGGGAATTCTAGACTTTTCTTTTTAGATTCCACTTTTCCCCCTTAGGGGGACTTTTAGGGGGGATTTGAGGAAAAGCCATGGCTATCAACCGGACAGAGAGAGGAGTCAGATAGAGGGTTATAAAAACGCCTGGCAACAATATTGAAGTTTAATGAAAAACAAAGGAAAAATGTCGAGAGGAAAGTTTTGAGTATGAATGTGGATGGGTATATGAGTAGAGGAAGACCAAATAAACGAAGGATGCACTGTGTTAAAAATTATATGGCAAGAAAAGTGTCTGATGAGATGACGAGTTGTCGAGAAGTATGGGAGGAAGAAGACATGCTGCGCCGACCACAAATGAATTGGGATAAGGAAGAAGGGCATTTTTTGGTAGCCGTTACGAAACAAGTCGACACTAAAAAGTCAACAAACATTTTTTGTGGCTGTTACGACTAAGTTTCGGTCGCTTCGACTAAAGTGGGGCACTTCTCGACACGGTAACATTTTGGTTTTTAAATTACGACGCTGTATGGTAACATTGCGCCGACTATTTCAGAAATCATTCGTTCATTCGTCAATTATCTTCATTTTTTGCAACCTACAAGAAACAAGTAAAATGTCAAAGAAAACTCTGTGCAATATGAAACAAATTGAAAGGTTCGCCATTATTATTTTGACAGGGGAAGTTTATTTTTAAAACAAATTAGTTTTAAATGTGTTACAATATTGAGATATTAGTGGGAAAAGAAATTTGTCGTATAATTTAACAAAATATATTGAAAATCAAATTGCAATTTAACCAGTTTATTGAAATGTTTACATAGTTTTCACTACAAGTTTTGTTCATTTTCTGGACTCCAGAAAAAAGCATTTGTCTTTACCTACTTATAGTAAAATTATTGTAGTCGTATTTGGTAAAAAAGTTACGACACTGCGTCGATTTGCAGACACAAAGTTACTGAATTTATAATATGGTGTCTCTCACTTCTTCGCTTGTTGAAAACTCAACGCAATGTGTATAAAATAAAGTCGACACAAATCCGTATATAGGGTGACTGGTAATTAGTGTACGATACTTAAACACGTGATTATGCTCATGATAACAAACAAATTTTACTATGGGACCAAAGCTGAAATCGCGAAAAAAAAAAATCTGCTGTTCAATACATTAGGCGAACATAAATGTACTGAACAGCTGTTTTTTTTCGCGATTTCAGCTTTGGTCCCATAGTAAAAGTTGTTTGTTATCATGAGCACAATCACGTGTTTGAGTTTCGTACACTAATTACCAGTCACCCTATATATTGTGTTGACTCATCGACTAAAAAGAGTAACTGAAACACGTTCCGGTCAAACTGTGTAGACACTTTTACGACACATATTAACCGAATATTTTGCGACCAAAAAATGCTATCTGGGATGATGATCTGGAAATAAGGTTATTGTTCAACCCTTTATATATCTGGTGTATCCACAAAATTAAACAAAGATGCTGCTATTTTCGCACATTGTTCATCGCAGGCCACCTCTGTCTGACAGGGAGTAGGTATCAACCAAGCGAGCCCAGAGCAGTTTAGTGCATGTCGTACGTCATCGATTTTTAGGGTTCCGTAGCCAAATGGCAAAAAACGGAACCCTTATAGTTTCGCCATGTCTGTCTGTCTGTCTGTCTGTCCGCGGATAATCTCAGTGACCGTTAGCACCAGAAAGCTGAAATTTGGTACCAATATGTATATCAATCATGCCGACAAAGTGCAAAAATAAAAATTTAAAAAAACATTTTTATTAGGGTACCTCCCCCAGACGTAAAGTGGGGAGCGATTTTTTTTTTAATTTTGACCCTGACATGTGATATATTGTTGGATAGGTATTTAAAAATGAATAGGGGTTTTCTAAAATCATTTTTTGATAATATTAATATTTTAGGAAATAATCGCTCCGAAAGTCAAAAACAATGTGTCCCCCCCCCCTCTAACTTTTGAACCATAAGTTTAAAAAATATGAAAAAAATCACAGAAGTAGACCTTTATATGAACTTTCTAGGAAAATTATTTTCAACTTGATGAGTTGAATAGTTTTTGAGTTATATAGCACTTTTTCAAAAAAACGCAAATGATAACTTTGTTTTTCATACAAATACTATGAAAAACAAAGTTATTTTTGCTGACGAAAAATGTTGGTATTTTTAATGGTCTGGGAAGCTACGGAACCCTACAGTGAGCGTGGCCCGACACGCTCTTGGCCGGTTTTTTGCTTTAAGGACATGCTGGTTTCCTCACGAATCACAATGTTTTCTATCATTGTGAGAATAGCTATTTCACATTTTCGTAAAATTCCAACAAAATAATATTACCTACATAACAAGCTATGACACATGGAGATATCTAATACAAAACAAAGGCAATTACGCAGTTCGTCACGCATACATAAGCATAATTTTCGTCTCTCTTTCCCTGACAGTATTATAAATAATTTAGTTAATAATAACAGTATTTTATACTAAACTACACGTAGTAGGTAATACTGACGATAGATAAAAGGTGATTTGATATTATTAACCGGTTTTGTCTATTATGCGAAAGCCATTAGTTTAATTATTTTGTTTATACAAGATTCTTCCTCGATGCACGTGACTTTCAATGTAGTCTTTATAATTATACAGTTTGCAATTTTAGTCATAGGCAATATTTTAATCTAAGGCTCTACTCACGATACTGATGGCATTAGGGCTAATAATTCGCAAATCTAAAATATTATTCATGCAAGTATGGAAAACCTTAAAAATGTAGTAAATCACATTGCAAAGGCATAATGCTGCAAACAAACACTAGTAATCAAAAAAAATACTTCATAAACCCCAGTAAGTCTTGAAGTATCAAAATTTTAAAGCGCAGTATAACTCGTAACGAAAACTAAACAAACATCAAATAATAACAATAACTAGTTTGCTGCCGGTCGGCGCGAGCGCGGCATATCCTTAACAATAGCTCAAACGCATGCCGGCCACCTCGACCGAACTCTCTCCGTCCCGCTTCTTCACGCAAAAATACGAATACAGCCCCCGCGCGCGCGCGGGGGTGTCCTCCCGAGTCCCGAAATTTTTACGATCCGGAACTAACTTGTGACCTACTCTAGTGTCATTACGACTGCACAGGTGTATTGACGTGTATGATCCATTACTCCTGTGACGTAATCGCCGCTCGCGCCTCTCGTATCGTACTCGGTTAAGAAACTTGGATTGTGTTAGTGGACTTTACTGTAAAGTGTGTAGTGTGTGTCAGTCAATTACTGTTGTGACGATTGGTTGTGATAACGATGCCTCGACCGCGTAATGTGCAGGCTAGGTACACAAATCTACAGTACTTACTTCCAAATTGTCACTATTTACGATCGTACTAACAGTCTTGTGAAATAAAATAATACGTGAAAGAAAACGTTAAGGTTTTACATAATTGCATTAAAAATGTTTTAAAGTTGCGAATTATTAGCCCTAATGCTATCAGTATCGTGAGTAGAGCCTTAGATTAAAATATTGCCTATGACTAAAATTGCACCCTGTAGGTATAACGCGAAATAAAAACATTGACAAGTTTAGTAATATTTTTTAGTATTTTTTCAGGAAGGAAGTAAACACAGCGATGACGACATAAATGTATTAAGAGAATAACAATACTGCTGTAAAGCATACAGCGTCGACCCAAAATTAATTTCGATTAGGACAGGACAGACGGTCAGGGTTTTGACAAACAAACGCATCATAATTATCTGGAGTCGGCGTCTAGTCTAACCAAGATGCATCTTAATACCAGTAATTTTAAATGGAACAACTTCTACAACAAAGTTAAGACTGTCAAATGAAATAAAATCTGACTAACATTAAAACTGGTTTGGAAAAGGCATAACTAAATTTTTCAAAAATCTGTATCCAATTTCTTCGTTCAATTTAACATTCTAGATACAATTTCTAAATATGGAATATATGATGAGTTATTGAAAACTCAAGCATTAGGTGTAGTTTATCACAGTACAAAGCTCATGTTATGTATTATGGCCAGCAGTGTGTGTTATCGGTGTACTGTGGAACCGTGGAAGTTGGTTGCCACATACACAGTTAGACATATCAAAATAGAACATTTCAACTACTAGTTGTTAGGGTTTTTTGCAAGTCGAATATTGTTGTTGAAAACCGTTTTCATGGGCCTATTTGGTATAGCCGTCGGGCACAAATGCCTATTTCTATAATGTGCAATTGATTCGTTTTGCACTTCATTGTTTATGCTCTTGATGAATCCACAAACGGTTTGTATTCACGCATTCTTAGAGGCATTCATTAAAATCTTAAAATCATCAATACAACCCTCTCAATTCATTGAAACCCAAAAAATCAATCAATCAATGATGCACTCAAACAACAATAGTTTTTCTCGCGTTGAAGAGTTCATTTGTTTTTTTTTGCAATAAACCGCTTTCTATTTGCAAGCCAATTCGAAATTTAAATAAAACCTTTAATAACTGATAAGTAACCTCCTTTTTTTTGTGGCTTCGCACGGTTTAAGTTACCTCCTTAGTTGCCATGGTTCAGAGTAAAAGATCGTTGCATTTCTAAATAACACGATATGAGTTTACTACGAGTATGTAGTTTATTTGACCCCAAAACACGACTGATATGGATTTTTACATACAACTTTTGCCGGCCGCTGGTCGCATGTACTCGTATCTGGCCAGTACATCAATTTCGATTTATCTCGAAGAAGGTTGTCAAAATAATGCTCAAATTTAAAATGGGATTTAATGCACGAAGAAAATTTGAATGTCGTGGGTTTCCTTGGCGCTTCCATAAATAACTTTCTAGGTCGACAATACCAATAAATTCAGTATCATAGACAAGACATAATTCTAAACATGATTAACACATGAGCCACAAACAGGATGCATCGTTACCTCTGATCTCTGTTATCAGTCAGGAGTAAATGCATACTCTCTTATCATTTCATTACGAAGGCATTCAGAGGGCTTTGATGTACGAGAATGTAAAGATTAGGAAACACGTGAATTCGGGTTATCTTGTTGATAAGAACATTTCTATAATGAGTAATCAATAGTACTTGAATCGGTAACTGGATTAGTTCAAGGTTACATTTTGTAATATCTGTGAAGGTCGTTTGTTTTTTGAGGACGAGAAAAGAGAGAAGTCCTGCCTAGCAACATTTTTATATTTTATTCCGGTCACAATTATTTTTCCTCTGGCCCTACCCTTATAGCAACGAAAAAAGGATCATCATAATATCCAGCCTTTTGTAACTATATTGGGGTCGGCTTTCAGTCTAACTGAATGCAGCTCAATACCGGTATTTTACATGGAGCGACTGCCTATCTGACCTTCACAACCCAGTTAGTACTGGGTAATACGATACACCTTGGTAAGACTGGCTGTTAAACTTTCGGTCTACTCTGACTATTAGTGTAATGACTGTCAAAGATCTACAAATGACCGGGACCAAGGGCTAAACGTGATTTTCGAAGGAGGAACCTCGGGAATGATAGAAATAACGCTCATAATGACGGAAAATATCTCTTCAGGTGGCTTGAGGAACTAGCGAAATATGGGTATGTATGTCACAGGTACACCAATGCCTGAATTTTCGCCAAGTGATACTGTGTTTTTCTCTTGGTAATAATATTATCAACTGACAGTTGAAGACACGTTAAGGAATCATTATTTTTCATTTGTATTCAGGATTCTATGCTCAATAACCTTACACCTGGATTACTAAGAGGCCAGATTTCCGTATAATAAACTTCTAGCACAAAAGAACTAAACCAGTTTCCAAAATGGTTACCTAGTAACATGTTTCATCTATGCAAAGTAACAATAATTACGATTATTATGTAAGAGCAGCACGCAACGAAACACGAGGGAAATAAATTAATTCATGCGTCTACAATTATACATATCGCATCCGGAAGTATTAAATATTATTTGTGACGTCATTATCTATGTCGAGGCTGCCTATGTTAATGGTTGTTTGACGGAAAATATCCATTTTATCCAAGAATTATTTCGCTCGCAATTTGCATTAAACTATCAGTGATACTTATGATTCACAAACGACACAACCCGTCCGCGCGGTCGGGCGGAGGCGGCGAAGCAAATGTATTGGCCGAGCACCGCGCGGAGACGCGGTGAGCGCCGCTCATCCGCGCGGATGTTCGGTGTACGTGTGTTAGGTATCAACGGATCTCATACAAGCCAATACGACGTGATATCCGCTTCACCGCCAGACCACGCGGACGAGCGGTGTCTGGTGAGTATCAGCCAAGGTTTACATGACCCTTGAGATGTAATAAAAACCTAACGAAAAAACGTCGCTTCTTCTTGATTCCGCTATAAACTTTTCATTCAAATTACTGGTCCGGATAGCAACATAGGCGCGGCACCAATTTTTATGCAAATCCATTCCGATATTATTGTTTTTTTTATTTTATTTCACGTTTTTCAAAATACTTGACTTTGATGAATAATTCAATTGCTTTTTTTTTTATAAACTCTAATAAGATAGATCGATCTGGAAAAAGGATTATTTGAAAAGCCTACGTGCATACATGGACTCTTTTCGTGTAGTGCGTATGTATTTCTTCAGTAGTAAATAAACCTTCATCTGTTAGCGAAGTGACACTATAGTTAAACAATGGCGTCAGACCGATTCGGTCAGGCTTCACAGACGAGGGCATAGGTACGGTCGAGCAAAGTGAAATTAGGGTTTCCCATAAGGAATTTCTCAAAGGCAGCCGGGCGTCCTAATTTTTTCCCCGTTATTGGCAAATTGGCAATATGCTGATCCTTACATTCAAAGGCGAAATGTGGGTGTACTCTTAATTACACCTCTGCACAATTTGGAGATAACAGGCGTAATGAATAAGGTTCAAAATCTTACCTTTAGCAATTTCGCTGGCAGCATATTGCAAGATCCCATTCTGGAGGTTTCCATTGCCATTAGTGTTGTTCCCGTCGCGGAACTTCTCCTGGACTTGTGAGAGGTCGTTCTTGTTCCACTCCTTTTGCAGGGACTCTTCCATAGCCTGCTTGTTGTTGTAATTGGGGACTTTGCTATCTGGGAAGGGCTGGCCGTTTCTGGGGAGGAATTAAGTGAGTGTTATAAGGATTGACAGTTCAGGTTCTTATGAAAGATAGATTTTAAAATACTGTGTGTCCAAGGAGTTGAGTCCTAGGAGAGGCTTGTGGCTACACCCGCACGGGTTCACCTTAATAGTTAAGCAACGTTACCAAAGTTGGTTGCCTCGGCAAGCAGGTTAAACCGTTGACCCCGGCTAGCATTTGACAGTCGTTAAGTGTAGTCAGAAAGAAATCTGGCAAGCGGTCTTATCAAGGCGACTATAGTATTTCCCAGTAACACAGCTTCGCTCTAAATACTTCAATATTGTGCCGCTGAAAAAAACAGCAGCCATTTTGAAAACATAACATAACATCACAAACATAAAATCATTAATTTCAAACAAATGCATAGAAAATAGCATCCTGACAATTGGACCTCTCTGAACCGTGATTAGTTATATTGTCATTTTACATTTTAATATCATGAACAATATTTGAGGTTGCGAGAAGATTTTGTGATTTTTACTCATCACGGGCTGATACAGCGGTAGCTACGCCCCTACTTCGAAACAAAACAGGTACCTATGGTATCATGCTTCCTTACCTGATATCATTCTTGCCGTTATCGATGGCCCTCACGAGCTTGCCAGTGTTGTCTCCGTACTCGCCGCACGACACTTCAATGATGAACGAGGCTGGGTTGTGGTACGAGGGACACTGCAGGCTGAGGCTGCCTAGCCATTCAACTGTTGGGACAGAACATGAGCTGATAAAGATGGCTTTGAGTTGGGAAATGAGAAGCTTGTAGATGAGCTATAGAAATATTTGGGTCAGTCTGATTGAGAATTCGCGCGACCACTGCTGGACATAGGTCTCCTCCAAGTGCCGGTCCCAGGCGTCTCGCATCGAGCATTGGATCCCCGCAACCTTCACCAGGTCATTGGGACCGATGTGGACACATTTGCTATCTTTGAGTCAAACCGACTCCGAAATTTGTGTAGCACAAGTTTGTCAGGAAGACAAACTAAAAGAACAGTGACATGGCATTTCACAAACTTTTGAAAGTTACGTAATCAATTTTTTTTAATCTAACGCAAATTACTAAAGATTTAAAAGACAAAAAACACGTATAACTTACCAAGTCTTCCCGTGCTGCCCTGGTAGACACACTGCCCATCAGCTAACGTATACAAATGATCGAACATCTCGAACAACCTCGCAGACGGTTGATGGATAGTACAGATGATGGTCCTGCCTCCTCTCGCCAAGGTCTTCAAGAGAGATATACATTGGAAGCAAGAGGAACTGTCCAGACCAGAAGTAGGCTCGTCGAAGAACATGATGGGAGGGTTGTTGACGAGTTCCAGGGCGATGGAGAGACGCTTCTTCTGTCCTCCTGAGAGATTCGATGTCATTGTCTTGTGGTGTTCTGAGAGGCCCAGGGTTTCCAGGATTTCGTGGATCTAGAAGATAGGACGTTTTGTAATTGTGTGTCTTGTGTATAGTAAAATAAGGTTTGAATTGGCAAAATACTAGGCTAGGCAGATGATTACGTCTAGCAAATATGAGTGTTATTAAAGTCTAACATCAATTTGGTGATGACTCAACTTGAAAAAAAAAAACAAATAATATAATGTGAGGTCATTATCTTTTTTTTTATATTTTAGGCACGAAAACAATAAGTCTAATGCATGTGTTTGATAAACATGAGGACCGTAAAATGTTGATTCATATAATGATAGGACTAAATACACAATAATCGGGTCTTGCTCCGTCACGTATTAAGGAATCGACCACAGTTTTGAAAGGTGCAGTTTATACAGCAATCTTTCTCAAATCAAATCATGCATCTATTACTATTTACGTGAAGAAAAACGGTCTTACAACCAAAAATTCTAAAGCATGTCAGTAACATCCTCCTTCGTCGGTCTTGTGGTCGGAAGCGCGAGTTCGGTTCCCAGGCGAGACAAAAAGTTTTAGGGTTTTTCCATCAGGATTTTTTTAGTAGTTTTTTAAAGCTGCCACGGAGTTAAGATTTGTGCCCAGTTGGTGGCAATAGGCTCGCCCCTTATTACATGAGACTTCAACTAATCGGGCAAAATGTAGGTGTACTATTAAGGTACACCTCTCCCTAACCCTCCGGAGGTTACAGGCGTGATGTTTTGATGATGTAACATCCACCAACGTGCACTATGCCCACGTGGTGAATTACAAGCCGCCCTCAGAGAGAAACGAGACTTTATTCCGATCACTGGGAACATTTATCACTACGCCCGCGATTTCGTCCACGAAATTGTTATAGCTCGGCTAATTTGCATGACATCAATATAATTTATAACCTATGTTACTCAGTATAGATGTAGCTTTCTAATGGTGAAAGATTTTTTTAAATCGGTTGAGGAAATCTTGAGTTACATCGTAACAAACAAACAATCAAATCTAACCGCTTTATAATATTAGTGTGGACTACATACCACTTCTTCCTTATCAGCGCTGGTGGTGACACTAGGCAGCTTCAATGCAGTAGCCACCGCCATGGCCTCCTCGACTGTCAGGTTACCATGAAGCTGGTTGTCCTGCATGATGTAGCAGGACAGCTTGCGGAAACTTGACAGGTTGCGCTCCATGCCGTTCACTGTGACGCTGCCTTCCAGTCCTGAGGTTCTGAGGAAGAGGATGTATTGTTAGGTAGGGTTTTGACTTCTAGCAAAGAGAATTTTTCGAAAATGGTTAAAAACCGGCACTGTACCGGCGTGGTGCATTATAGCCCATTCCCTCTCATAGAGAGGAGGCTTGTAACGTGTCGCAGCAGGGGGAACATTAATAGAAATTTTGAAAGAGAATTCAACTCAATTCATGAGAGAATGAGACTTGGAAGTACCAACAGACCGCGCAAATAGCAATATTTTACATCACCATCAATCAATCGATTATAAGTTTTCAAAAGCTTTATCATGTCAATTACAATTTCCCATCATTATTATGGGTGAAAGAATGTCACCTTTTTAGGCCCTTTTTTTTTTTTTTTTTTTTTTTTTTTTTTTTTTTTTTTTTTTTTTTTTTTTTTTTTTTTGGGATGGGAAATCATCAAATGACTTCTCCCACTCTGGGCGGAGCGGGAGGGAGTGTCAGACTTTTACTGACTAAAACCCATCCATGTTCCTTCCTCGCCCTTTATGTTCCGGGGCCGCGGTATCTCTTTCGAATAGGCCCGCAACCCCGGCAGGCTTCGGCCCTTGCGGGCCCCTCTCTTATGCTGACATCTCTTTGAGGCGCGCGTGGAACACGAACGCGCCGTCGACACGGCCTGTCGTCTTTAGACGGACGGACGGCTAGCTAGCCCATAGCCAACCGTCCACAGGCCCGCGTCTACGGTGGCCGGTAGCCACCACGTGGCCCCCGACGCCCGGTGCGTCTCCCGCGGCGGCCGGGAAGAGAGGATCTCTCCCTCTCTCGTTCCGCCACCTCCTTTGCTAGCATGACTGCTTCACAGAAGGAGGTGACGGCTTCCCATTCCGTCTCGCTCCGGACCATGGATTGAACCAGGGCCGGACGCGAGAGGTCGCCGCCGCCGATCGCCGCTACGAGGACACGGCGGTGCTCCGCCCACGCAGGGCAGACTTCCACCGTGTGCTCCACCGTGTCCTCCGGTCGATCCTCGCAGTGGAGACACCCGGGCGTGTCCTCCCGCCCGATTCGGTGCAGGTACCTCCCGAAACATCCGTGTCCGGTGAGGACCTGCGTCAGGCGGAAGGTGAGGACGCCGTGGCGCCTCTCTAGCCACTCCTCAAAGAGGGGACTTACCGCCACTATCGTGGCGTGCCCTGCACGGGGTTGCGACAGTCGCTCTCTCCATGTCGCCATGAGATCGCGCCGGAGGTCTGTCCGCTGAGCGGCAATTTGCCGCGGCAGCGGAGTTTCCCCCCGGCGTAGTGCCTCCGCGCGCCAGTCGTGCAGGCGCGCGAGTACTATCGCCTCCAGATCCCATGGCGGACCTTTTTAGGCCCTGATGTCTATTACACTAAGGAGTCGCTCCTAGGGTATTTTCGACACACTGTTTCGGTGTTTTGGAATAAATTGGAAACTACACCATGCTGTCAGTTTCAGGAATATAGCAATAAATCATAGACAAAAAGTCCCTGAACATAATTCATGGTGTGCTACGTTTTTAGGGGAAATATTATTAGTATTTACAAAATACTAAAATACAGAACCCACGTTCTAACTCTAAGTCTAACAAACCTAGTCTGAGACGACCTTCCATAATGTTTCACTAAATAATTCCTTAAGAATACATTCAAGGCAGTTGTTATATGCATTGGTAATTATTACAAAAGGCTCCAAGTCATCTGGTAAGTTAGCCAACTGCTTCGAGGTGTCACCTTTGTTGTTCAAAAACGGTGCAACCTCTAAAACTGCACTTTCATTTTTCACTTTTTCAATCAATCAATCAATCAAATACTTTATTTCGAACAAGAGTCCACATGGGTTAGTAGCAAGTACTTAGGAGCTATGTTAGTATAACAATAAGAATAAAACTCAATTCAACACAACATCACACAACAGCCCAATTAGACAGTCCAAATTAGTTCGTTAATACACTGTAATCTACTCGTAATTTAATATAATCCAATTAATTCAATCTATGTACCTAATTAATGTCAATTCATTTAATCTAATTTAAATTAATCTTAATTTAATTTACGTACTTTAAACCTAACTTCTAGGGGAAACAAAAACAAACTAATTTAAATATCTTTCCTCAGCACCAGGCCCGCAGCTATGCCTACGGGACCAGTGTATCAGAAAAGGGCAGTCTGGCCTCTCCACAATAACCTTCAGGATGCTGTTGGAGCTTCCACGTACCCTACGCATTAGGGATGCCGTTCTTTTGCGCATGACAGCCTCAAAACTGTCTATGCGAGCCTCGGCAAACATGCCCGACGCACTACAGAACCGCGGAAGCCCCACCAGCACCCGAAAAGCATTGTTGTACTGGACAAAGAGGGCGTTGTGGGCTCTCTGCGTATATCTGACCCACAGGCAGCAAGTGTACAACGTCTGGCAGTATGCCTTAAACAGCGTAGTTTTCACGTCTTTGGTACACCTTGCAAACCTGCGGGCGAGCATATTACATCGAACCGACAACGCCCTTCGCTCCCTTTCTATATCCTCGACATCAGACAGGCTCTCTGTCAAAATGTGCCCAAGATATCTAAAACGTGACACTCTTTTAAGAGCCACCCCATACAAGTACACAGGAGGGACTATCGCTGGTTTTCTAGAACCCACACGAAACACCATGACCTCACTTTTCCTGACATTGTATAGGAGACCATGGGCCATGGCATATCTTTCACACACTCCAAGCAGCCGTCTGAGAGCATCAATCGAGGGACTCAGCAGCACCATGTCATCTGCATAGCTGATTTGATTTTTGAGTCGTAAAGACTTTTAATGCTTTTTTTTAATGAGATAATGTTATTTTGCATATTTAATAGCTGGCCCATAAACTTGAGAAAAAAAATGAAAATTGAGGTCGGGTATTCAAATACCTATGGTATAGTTGTTACAGGTAGTCAGTGGCCAGAAGGTCTGACAACCAGTCTTAAACAAGCGGTATTTATTGTGTTGCCCAGGGCCTCGATTCTGCTATTACAATAGTGTCAGAGTAGTCGATCATTGATTTCATAATGGTCAAGTTCTGTCAAATTTTGACAAGTTTGTTAATTCTACTATCATAATGGCGCCATTATGACTTTTCAATGGTAAACACTGACACTTCATTGAAAAAATGTCATAGAATAATAATCTGGTACATGAAATCTGGCACGAATAAATGTTCGCATTTAGCAGGTAGATTTCGAAAACCATTTGTACTACTAGAGGGTATTATAATAATGACAATACGACAATGCCATTAAAACACGATTTTATTATCGACCATTGTGAATTTAGCAGATTACGAACATTAAGCAAAATGACAATGGGATGAGAATGGAATCGTGTTGGAGTGACGAATTTATTAAAATAGTAGAATTAGGCCCCTGTACTAAGTCAGTTGTGGAGGTCATACAGGCAGTCACTCCATGTAAACTACTGGTAGGTATTCAGACTTTGACCCTAACATAGTTGGCAAAAGGCTAGAGAGATGATGATAATTCAAAAATGGCAAAATGGACTATAATCGTAGGTACGCCTACGCCCTCTCCCAAGATCTTCGAGGTTTAAAGGCGTAATGTTATGTTATGTTACGGTTACTAATTAATACGAAAATAACTCCTAAAACATTTTTCTGACTAAGTGTTAGGTTGAATCATACCCAATACTATCAAAATATCGGTATCAGCTGATAATCTGGACTGATTTGATCTGACTCACATAATACTATCAAAATATTATTTTATCTTTTTTAGTACTCTGTGTCATCTATAGTAATCTTAACAGGTGGCCTACGAAGTGAATTACTCACAAAGAGCAGTTCTGAGAGCTTTAACAGACTGTACCTTGCTTTGGTAGTGGTTCATACAAATATGAAGCTTGTTCTGCCACTTGTAGTGTTGATATTCGTATAAAATGCCAACTTAATCAAGTAAATCCCGGTCTGCAATTTTTTCTGCTGGCACTATGACAGCTTCATTTTTATTTTTTACTGTACTGTCGACAAAGTTAGTAAATGATCAATGTATTACCTTATAAGTAAGGTTTTAAAGTGCTTTTTCAACTGTGCTAAGTACATTCGACAAAGTTCGCACTTCAATAACGATGCAAATGCAAGAGTATAGAAAATGACTATGGCTTTATCGATTGCTAGCACATGACATTGACATCGTCACCCAGTGGCCTTATAGCAGCAGGCAGTACCTACTGTTGCGATACTACAGTTAATTGTCTAATCGATGTTAACGCATTATTTATTAATGCAGTTGGAATCGATATGCTAGGACAGTAGTATAAGCAACTCTTCTTTTATGAATAAGCTAAGCAAAATAATCGATTGAATACGAATTAACTTTTGTACGTAGGTACCTTAACTTGCAGTTTTCCTCATCGTAAGAAATAAGAAGATGAAGACAAAAAGGTCGGTGGCCGATATATAAAATGAAACCTCATTTATCATCTTAAAACTAAATAAGTAATAATATCTATGTATGAATAAATAATGCATCAATAAAACTACCGTTCAGTTTCTGTCTAGATAAGTAAGCACAATCATTGAGAGGAGGTCTGTGTCTCACTCAGCAGTGGGAACATTAATAGGCTGTGATGAGTGGGTTTGCAAATCAACTGTGGTTTGAACAGAAACAGTTTTTGTTCAATATTTTCAAAAAAAAAGTATGACGCGAGTATTAAATAAAAATCTGTTAACCCAAGACATGTTAATTTAAGACGTTATATTATTGTCAAGTTTAAAAGTCATTATCCTTTTTATGTACTTTCAAACCAACGCACAAATAAAGCCATTGTCTTGTTTTTGTGTTACGTGCAAATGACAAAGTCTACTCAAATATAAATAAAATGAGAATTTATGTAAATCACATAATATTGAAAGGCGCCAGACGCATTAATCGAGACTATTTGCTTTATCTATATGGAAAATGCTTTAATTAACTACAATAATATTATGTAGATCAGACATAAAACGTTAAAATTCTTAAAATGCTCACCGACGCAGTTAATATTAACGACAAAAAACTAATTAGTCAGTCACTTAGATTATCAAAAACTATTTGACCCGTATTTTTTCTTTTGTTATTTAACCAAAATTGACTAAGATACGACGCTTTTAAAATTCTCAATCGGTCACGCCTAGGTATAATTTTTAGCTAGTTCTGACGTCACGAGCCCCCACTCCCTAGTTTTGATGCGTTTTATCTTTGTCAATATTCATTGATTTACAAAAACTAAAAACACGTGTCGATTATTTTCCAATAATCTAAGTGACGGACTAAGATTTGCAATATTTTGATACTGTCGTCATGCCTATTGTCACTTTATGACCATTTTACGAATTTTAACTTAATTCATATTCATCATCTTCTTCCCCCAGTCCCATTCTATTTACTACACACAATACGCACAATCCGTTTACTTCTTCCATTCTAACCTATCAGATGTCAAGGCATTATATATGTCACCGTAAAATTGTCAAACATGTTAGATTGTAAAATAACTAGAAAGATTGTAAACTCTCGAAATATTGTCAAACGAACATACTACTTACAATAAAGCGCATCATTTTTTGGTAGATTGTAATCTATCGAAGGGAAACCGTAATATTGTGAAATGCATGCGATGGAAGTCAACTCGCGCGGTGTGGAGGAGAGGGAGGGAAGGCTTGCCCCTTTGCCCAATTGCAGCTACTCTCATTGAAGCTACTCTCATGAAAAGATAATGTACCATTCCTGAGAAATACCGATTAATATAACCTAACCTCAAAACACTTTATATTCCCCTAAAAAGCGTAGTCGACGGAGCCCCGCTACGCGGTGCCCCTATTTCTGAGTGCAGGGTTTAAAGGAACCTGACTAACCTAACGTAGGGGTGCCCCAAGTCCCGATTATGGGGGCAGAGGGGGGGGGGTCTACCGAAAAATACAGCGTTATATTGTAAGCAGTATATTCAGTTGACAATATTTCAAGAGTTTACAACCTCGCTTGAGAGATTACAATCTAACGTGTTTGACAATTTTACGGTGACATTTACTTCTTTCTCTTTCATATCATGATATCATTCCTCACATAATCTGTTGCTAATAGCAACGTAATTCATAATTATCCTATTATGATTCTGCTAAAGCGCCATTTTCGGCCCCCCGAACTTCGCAGCACCCTACACTATCTGACACCTCTTACAAAGAAGACGGGGCAAGTAATGCAAGGCACTAATTAGTGACTACTATGTACTAGCGCCGATTGCAGTAACAAAATTCGTTCTACTTGTGCGATTGACATCTGGCTACTATGGAAGCTACTTTCTTCACTGCACTGCGTATGTGTGTCAATTGCCTGGCTATAGCTTTACT
This sequence comes from Xestia ashworthii, assembly GCA_950022955.1. Lineage (NCBI taxonomy): Eukaryota > Metazoa > Arthropoda > Insecta > Lepidoptera > Noctuidae > Xestia > Xestia ashworthii. Next base: position 20,184,838 of record OX465558.1, on the reverse strand, counting down.
GAGAACTTTCATTAGAACTCTGTTCACTGGTCTCATTTGGAATAAAATTTAACATAGACAATAGACTAGTTACCACCATCAATAAATTGCAAATCTATTTAGTCCGTCAGTTAGAGTATTGGAAAATAATGGACAAGTATTTTTTGTTTTTGTAAATCAACGAATATTGACAAAGATAAAACGCATCAAAACTCGGGAGTGGGGGCTCGTGGCGTCAGAACTCACTAGGAATGATATGTATCAAACAGTGACGTATTGGGAATTTTAAAAGCGTCGTATCTTCGTCAATTTTGGTTTATGTGACAAAAGAAAAAATACGGGTCAAATATTTTTTGATAATCGGACTAATTAGATTAAGTATAAGATTTATAAGATAGTAGGAACGAAATCATATATGTACAACAGTGATTATCTCAGTAAAGAAAAAAACCGGCCAAGTGCGAGTCGGAGTCGCGCCAGAAGGGTTCCGTACGATTATCTATTCAACATTAGACAAAACGGCAAAAAGACACGTTTATGGGAGCCCCACTTAAATATTTTTTCTGTATTTAGTATTTGTTGTTATATCAGCAACAAATACAAATACATCATCTGTGAAAATTTCAACTGTCTAGCTGTCACGGTTCATGAGATACAGCCTGGTGACAGACAGACGGACAGTGAAGTCTTAGTAATAGGGTCCCGTTTTTACCCTTTGGGTAAGGAACCTTTTAAAGTAACATGAAGACAGACGACTTATCTTGATACCACAACATTGTAATATGATTCACAAGTATTATAATGTTCTTTAATGCACTTATAAATACATTCCTTGGAAAGGTGACTGACCATTTCATGTGTCTTGCATCGCAGTCGATCGCTTTGTTGACGAATGAAAGAAATTACTATAGAAATTGATACTTCTGAAATGCTAAATAACAATAACATCCCGTTAAAACATGACACATAACATAACATCAAACCTGTAATCATCAAAGGGTAGGCTGAGGTGTACAAGTGAGCAACCACATTTCCCCAGCTATATTATTTTCAGTTCCCTGTATGTAATAGGAGGCGAGCATGATAAGTAAATTCAGCCTCCGCTAAGAAAATCCTATTGGAGATACCCAATATCATATTGCCCGAAGTGAAAATCCTGTTGCAGATACCCAATATCATATTGCCCGAAGTGAAAATCTTGTTGCAGATACCCAATATCATATTGCCCGAAGTGAAAATCCCGTTGCAGATACCCAATATCATATTGCCCGAAGTGAAAATCCTGTTGCAGATACCCAATATCATATTGCCCGAAGTGAAAATCCTGTTGCAGATACCCAATATCATATTGCCCGAAGTGAAAATCCTGTTGCAGATACCCAATATCATATTGCCCGAAGTGAAAATCCCGTTGCAGATAAACAATATCATCTTGCCCGAAGTGAAAATCAAACCCAAGTCTTCATATATGCCTCTGTAGTCTAGTGGTTGCAAGCAACCACTAGACTACAGAGGCAGTTAAATATATTGTTATTTGAAGTTTGGCTAAGATTTATATTTTAATTTTTAACTACACCTTTTAAAAATAACAACAAAAGTGGTCCTTGATTTCAACTTCAAAAATAGTATTGTTACATTCCAAAACATTGCTTTGTGACGTCAAAAGTAATAAAAAAAATCTGTTTGTTACCAACTTGTTGACAAATGGAACCGAACCGATTAGGATCGATCAAGTGCTTATAAATGATTTAACTATGGTAAATGCATTGGAATAACCAATATTTTGATTGTTTTGCAGAATCCTCAAAAACTAAAAACAATTAAAAGGACTAGATCAGTTATTTTGATAATAGACAACACTACATCTTACTATACTTAATTTAAGCTCATCTAATAAGACCATCCTACTTTTTTGTTTCAAACAAAATTCTACGCTCATCAACGCACTTGCGGTTTGTGCCTTTTACTGTTAAAATTGTTACTTCAGTGGCTGTCCGTTTTTTAAATCGAACCGAATGCCACTATATCTGGGGGTCTAAAATGGCCACTTTTGCAGAAAATAATATGAATCACGTATGGTTATGACAATTTTTAGAATTTAAAATTTTAAAGTCATTCATATTATGTTCTGCTAAAGCGGCCATTTTAGGCCCGCTGAATCTTGTTTCTACAATACAATTTCCACAGACTGCCTCGTTGGCTATTGGTAGTATCCGCGACTGCTGATCATGATGTCCTGGATTCCCAAGTCGGGCAAAGTGTTATTGGGTTTTTCATCAAGATTTTTCAGCAGCCCCGGAGTCTGGCTGTCCGCCCGGTTGATGGCAATAGAATCGGCCTTTATTACAAGGGTCTTAAACATAACTGGCAAAATGGGGGTATATAATTAGGTACGACTCTAAGCGCCAAAAGATCCTTGCAGCACTTGAGTTACTCTGAGTAAGACGAAGGGTTGATAAGTGCAGTGACAGAGATGGTAGTATCTCCTCTCTTTCTAATACATGAAATGTTTGCAATAGTATACAAACAGCGTAAATGGCCGCAGGCCATGCTCGGACGCTCGACCTACTTTACGACGCTAGCTTTGATAACCAAGTCCGGTTTGATGATGAAAACAATATTATTTGTTTTATTCCATGTATTAGTGATTCGCCCCTGACTGTGACGATTTGACGAATATATCTTTGTATATATTTGTTTTCTCAATTCAATAAAATTCATGGCGTTTTTTTTTATATTTTGGAGCTGGAGAATTTCTCAAACATAATATGAACTAGGGTAAGATATAAAATAATTCAATTACTTAAAAACAAAGAAAAGTAAACAAGCGCTCTTGCTCTCTCTATAGTTACTTAAAAAATTCGCTGTGCCCGACTGGGTCCATAATTGTTTCTATTTTTTTTTGCCACCTGTAAGCGTACATTATGGATAGCAAATTAGCAATAAAAGATTTGAACCAAATAAAACATCCAACAAATCCTTCCTAAAATTGTCGAAGACAACAGAACTGCGGATGGGTGCATAACTTTGGACTTAGGACTAGGATCACACTTTAAAGCGGACGTGACATATCATGACTAATTGTACAAAGAACTCTGATACCAACCAAAATGATACAAAGCTTTACCTACTTCCGTAAAAACATCAAAACTGTTTACCAGCCCTTTGACCAACCAGTAGTGACATTGTAGCAACATCGCAATGTCACTCATTAGATATGTACATAATCACGTACACTTCAGCCAAGTTATCTGTGCAGGCGGGAAAACACAGAACCAAAATAAATGTACCAAGTTTGACATATTGATGCGTTTTTCATGACAAGCAGCGCCACCTCGAACTGCACACTTAAAGTGGTCGTACTGTATCTGTTATACCAGCAAAACGTGTGTTGTAAACCAGTTTATTCCAACTAGTAAAAAATCTATATCTGTGGTATTGGAAGCAGTCTTGGAAGGATTTAATTTGTTTGGAAAACACGTGTACACGTTTGTTTTATTGAAAAAAGAAAACCAAGACATTCAAATAAATAAGGAGCGAATATTTAGTTGATAGAGGGTAAGTAAATAAAGAATAATGGGCAAACATAGACAATATCAAGTCTGCTTATCCCCGAAAGGTCAGGCAAAAGTGTAACTATAGTACACCCACATTTTGCTGGATATGTTTGAGTGCCTCGTAATGGCAATCCCGTCACAGAATACATAATAGTTGAGATTGTAGAAACACAGTGCCTATTTCTCATATATTACGGCAATACTCAAACTCATGTTCTCAAACATCTTGATAATTTATATGACTTTAAACCATGTCGTCTAAAATTTAGGGGAAATAAATCCAAAAGACTTATCAAAATGTTTTTTAACTCGAATATACATTTAAACTACAATACTACGAGAAGAAATATATATATTTTAATATAATAATTATATTTCAGAAATTGAAGATAATTATGACACGCTAAGAAGAAACCAGTCCTATTTATATACTTTATAATGAATCTACATTATAGAACATTTAAATTGCAGAAGCCTACTATTTGAGATTTATTCCAATTCTATTGGTGTTATGGAAAAGATTTCAAACAAAATTGCCCATGCACTTTCCAATTTAATAGATCACATTTGACATCTGTCAGTTCATAGTAAAGGTTAAATTCTTTCGCCATTTTTTTTTTATAAATTCTAGTATGAAACTCAAAACATAGCATAAAGCAAAACATAGAATTACATAGTTTGCTTATACATTCAAATTGCATAACAGCTGTCGCAAGTCGCAGACTATCATAGAAATGATGATACTAGGAGATCACAAATGTACATAATAGGTACATGACACTTATTTAGTACTAATGACGTAAGTTGGGAAATTGTGTGTATTAGAAACGTGTTGTGGGTTGTGTTGTTATTTTGTAGTACAACTGTGGAATTGTCTGGAGTGGGTTGGCTAGACAAGTGAAAATTGCGGATGTAGGTCCAGACTCCAGACACAAGAGAGGCCTAAAATGGCCGCTTTAGCAGAAATGAATCACGTTAAATTTCTTAAAATGGTCACAGACGCAGTTAATATTATTAATTGTAACGTAATTAATATTAACCTATTATGTTTCTGCTAAAGCGCCATTTTAGGCCCCCAAATTTTGACAGGCAATGTACGGGAGTATGTTCCAGTGTCCACCAGGATTGACACATCCGTAACTAATGGTAATGTCAATCCCAAGGAGGATAAGTACAACTTTTGTGCAGACGGGAAAACAGAAATTAAATAAAAAATACCAAGTTTGACATATCGATGCTTTAATGACAAGCAACGCCACCTTGCCATACTATATCATTTTACGTAAGAGTCCCGTGGTCAATCCAATACATTTTTAACTCACTTTTGTCATTATATTATCTAGGACACACTCAGATCGTGTCAAACGCCCACTATTAATAAAAGTTGTAGTAAGTCTGTGGTTTGGTCATTTCATTCATGCCATCCAATATGCCATCCTAGAAAAAAGAAGTGCTCTCCATTTTTTACAAGTATTGTAAAAAAACCTAAGTACATGGCGGAGTCATTTACGATTTAATTTCTGTCAAGCACCAAAAAAACAGCTAAACTACACTTGCGTGAAAAAAGACGGCCCACCCCTTTATTTTCTGTTTGAGAGACGTTGTTTCAAAAATTATAATTAATCATGTAATTATTTAATAGTATGTGTAGTGAAAGTGCACAGAAAGTATCCCGTAAAAAGGGAGAGCGATTTGCGCAAGGTGGCATTGAGGAAAGAGTCGCATTTGTAGGAGGTTCATGGATAGTTTGGGGCGGTTTCTTTTTGGATGAATAAAATCAAACTTGAGTTCGTAACCTGGTCTCGTCTTGGCACTTTGACCGCCCACCGCTACATTCAGGAGGTGCTGGAACAGCATGTTATGCCATACGCTGGTTTTGTAGACGAAGAATCTAAGCTCATGCAGGATAAGTAATGCTCGACCACATGTTGCCGCATCATGCAGTTCACCAGTATCTACACGAGTTCGAAATTCCTGTTTCAGAGTGGCCAGCAAGGGGCCCTGACCTTAATCCCAAAGAAAACATATGGGATGAGCTTAAAAAAGTGTCAGGGCTAGGACTCATACTGCAGGAACTCAAAGAGGCTATCCAAGAGGTTTGGGACGGTATCCTTCAGGAATTCGTCGTAAAATTGATAATTTCAATGAAAAACCGTATGAAAGCTACAATTAAGGCAAGGGATGGCAATGCGTGCTATTGAAACCGGTTTTTTTTTAAACCGTTTTTTGTCTTAGGCCGATAAGTTAGAAAACAATTTTAAGCTACAATTTCCAATAAGGTTATTTATACTTTACCTTTTCATCTACAACACGCTATTTAAAGTTATTTTCTGTTACCTGAATTTTTTGAATTATCTTCTTCCAAATGGGCACGGGTTGGGTCGATTTTTTTGCACGCAAGTGTATAAGTAAGTTTTTTATAGAATGTTAATTAGATTTGATTTGACCAAACCGGGCTAGCCAGAACAGGTAAAAATACAAGCTTGGTAGAAACCTGTATGCTGTTTTGGCTTTTGGCAGTCCACTTTGTATACAGTATTATTTTGTCAGTTATTTACCAATACAAAAAATATTCACCGGCGCATCAAATTGCATAGTTTGCAATGTCAATTGAATTCGTAATCGGATTCCACCGTAAAATGAGCCGTAATCAATTCCAAACAACTATCTGCGTTAATTGACACAAAACTTATTAAGGAATTTGCATTTACTGTTTGACATACTTCATCATGTATTTCCTGCGAAGCCAATCTATATGCGCCACGTTCACGTGGGTGGTTTCCCTAAACTTAGATAAGACCAACATGAAATCTCAACATGTTTTCAATCCCTTATTCATCATCTCCAGTCTCGTGCCCAAATCCTAATTTATTTAGGTTTGGCACAACATGTCTTCTTCTCGTTAAAGCGGGTGCCCAATGTGGCATACGTCTTCTCTGACGTATTACTCGTCATCTCGGTAGTCACGTGAGGTCCCTACACATTTCCAATCTCCTATCATTGTTTTTATTGCAGACATTTATAACAACATGAAAAACCACTTCAAACCAGGAAAAGTCAATTAACAAAACGAGTTTTAAAACGGTACAAAACAGAACGACCAATCGCCCAATCTTGGTAAGGCCGCAATCTACTTTGGATCTCTAGGCGGGCTTAAATCAAAGCAAGATCAACGTAACCTCTTCACATTTGTGACAAGAGACATATGGATTCCATCATAACATCTAAGTTCGATTTAAACTATTTCAAACTAAGACATTTTTCTGTCTCAATCTTTCAAGTGTTGTTGTGTGACAGTGACAGGAATATCACTTAGCTTAGTAACGATCACAGATATCGGCTTTAGTCTATAGATGGGGTATAAAGTTGGCACAATAACAATAGATTTCTTCACTTACTTGTATCCCGTGAGAATATTGAGCAGCGTGGACTTTCCGGCACCGGAGGGACCCATGATGGCCGTCAGCTCGCCGGATCGGAGTCGGCCCGAGACCGACTTGAGGATTGTCTTCACATCTAGCAGAAAGAAAAGGTTTGTTAGCCAAAATATATAAGGATAGAACATAGAACCGCTTAACCCTCGCTTCTACTCAAGTTTTTGAAGCCTCTTAGGACCCTAAGAGGCTTCAAAAACTTGAGTTTTACGCGTGTCAATTGCTTTAAAAACCCATCGTGTTTGGTACTTAACGTTAGTTCCACAGATTGATGTTTTTTCATCATTGTTATCGCTCACATAATGTAATTTTGTCTAGGCGCTATAGTCTATCTTCATCATTGATCTGCTACATACCTACATACTAATTTGGAATTGAAAAATATCGTTATCAGTAAACTAGAGGATGCTATGTTCCTTTATAACATTAAAATCAAGTTTGTCTTATTTATAAAACCACTAGATTTGATTAAATATATCCATAAGCCTTGACTACGCATTTAGTTTTAATATCAGAATTATATTCATGATCATGAGAATTGTCGCTGTTCATTTCAAATTAAAAGATTAAGCAACAGGCAGCAGCCTTCAAAATCCAAGTAATTACATAGCATTAAGTTATTAAATATGCTGTTGCTTAGAGGTTAAGTTTTTATACAGTTCAGAGACCCGCTTGTGCAAAAAATGTATTTATTTACACGTGAGAAGATGACGTCTTGGAAGGTCCAACTCAAACGTCAGAACATAGATACAGAATTGCCTTCCTCGTTTGATGTTTAAGCCGAAGTTGCGATTTTTGCAAGCAATCAAATACATATTTGTTAAGTGATGGGTTTTCCGGATTGTATAACAAAAATCCATCCATTGTTAAAGATGGATTCGATCACAGTAACGACAATGCTACAATTACCAGAGAGTTAAGACAAGGTAACATTCTTTCACCGTTATCTCAAAAATGCTATTGAATACCTACATGTCAAAGTCGTTGTAGGAAAACGCAAAAAAGCGATTGCCAATTAAGTCTAGATGCCAAGACTTGGCACATGCATTAAAGAGGATTAATTAAAAAAATATTCGAATGATACCACCAAGATCAATAGGGGTAGGGCAAATAATGAACTCTTGCTTGGTAGACCGTATAAAATTAAGTCTTGCAAACAATATATCTATGACAGTGTTCCTAATTTGAAAGTCAAATGGATTACTACTTTTATAGCATTTCCCGTCAATTGTTGTTGGTAGCTAATGTAGAGCTATACAAACACAAAATATTTTGCTTATGGCTTCGAATAAACATGTAACTCCAACAAAAGGTGTTAAAGTAACGCCCTGAAATACAAGACTGCCAAATTGGCAACTTTCTCATGATTGTAACTCCATGCTTATAACTTGATACCCATAATAATGCAAGTTGTGATGACTTATATTCGACAAGTCTTGAAATAGACTTAATAGACTTTTCAAAAACATTTCATGTAAATGCCCCATGTATTGAAGTTGTCTTAGACAAGTTCATATTTATTCATCCAACTAGCCTTTACAAATGTTTAAAGTGTAAAAGATAAATAAAAACAGTAGAAACGACATGTAAAATACATGTTTTACACCTTGGTGTAAACACAGGGATAAAAAACAAAAGAAAGGGGTTTGCCGATGCCTGCCGGGCAGTGCCGGGGCTGCGGGACTTTTTGAAGAGACACCGCGGCCCTGGAACACAGGGCTAAGAAGGAACATGGATGGGTTTTTGTCAGTAAAAGTCTGACAATCCATTCTGCTTCGCCCAGAGCGGGATGCTTGTCATCAAAAGCGAAAATAATAACACAAACCTAAGTACGATGACCAATTGATTATATTTCTCCAAGTTCAAAGACCGTTGTATTTTCAATTACTATTCAAACGTTGAAAGCCATATAACATAAGACAATTTGACTAACGATGAATACAATGAAATTGAAAAGGATTTATCACTCTCTGTCTCGAATACTACAGTATTTGCCTTCATATATTGATATTGCAAGGCACAGTGCAGACTGTGGTTGCTAGGTAAACACTTACTGCTTCGCTAGCATCATTAGAGCAACCGGTTTTAATCGCCCCGATGCCTTGAGGTTCGCTCACATCTTGTGCAGTATAGGAATTCTTAGATCTGCTTGGAGATGACCGAATTTTTATTTTAGAATTTGTAGGTCTAAGTTTTTCTTTTCCTAATACTATGTTTACTTATTATATATTATTGTGTTTTTCTATTATGTGTGTTCAAAAATGTGTTTTATAATGTTTGTCTTATAGCATCGTATTGGAATAGTCTGTAAGGATGTTATAGTTGGTGTAAATAAATAAATAATAAATGTTATATTTGACATTTTCTAATTGAGAAAATTTTTGAAACTCATTTTAAGACTTCCTAAAAGTATTTATAAGGATACTTTCCATATTTTGTACGAGGATGTTTTTATCTGGGTCTTCATTTCTTTGAAGAAACTGTGGTGTATCTTCCTTATCTTTAGACAAATTGGATGTTGCTTGATAGAAAGGATCCGATTCACATACAGTTCTATTGAGGATTGGTCCAATTCTTACAACACTGCAATAGATATTCGAAGACCAAATAAGTTCGATTCCGTTTTATGCTATGCAGTTATGCACCCAGTGTTGAAAGTAAAGTGTATGTAATTAAATCTGTGAATGTTCCGTTACGTTCCATTCATACAGTTTCACACGCATTGCATCGACCTCGTGTTTGCAAAATAAAAGTCACTAAAAAGAAAAGTAAGGAAAGTGAAGTGTTTGCATATGGTCATCTTAGACTACTTACAACTTATTTGATGGAAAGAAGTCACGACTTCACGAGATTTGAAAAATGAGATTCGAAAACTAAACTATACTTCATATACTTAAGTTCTACTCTAGGACGAACACGTGTGCAAACACTTCTTTTCCTCCTTCCTACTTGACCAACTGTTTATCTGAATTAGATTCTGTTCACCGCTTCAAAAGTTCAGATTTGTGTGTTACTTGAATATTAATTGTCCGCTTTACTTAAGTAAGTGAGTCCTTTGTTCGTCACATCAAACATTACTCACGCTTCTGAAGTCCACTCCTGATAGGTATGGGCTTTAGATTGTCTACGATCAACAGTATTGTTCATATTCCTTGTTATTTGTTATTCTTAAGATATAATACAGGTGTAAAAGCTGAATGAAGAAAGTCGTATATGAAAAGGTGACTAAGAAGGATAAAGGAAAATCAAATTGTCTGTGTATAATTTACAAATGGCAGCTTTTTACTGAATGTAAGTATCTTATAAAAAAAAAACATTTATTTTTAATGTTTGTCTGTCTGTCTGTCTGTAATTCTGTATGTTTGTACCGGCTAATTTTTAAAACGGCTGGACCTATTTTGACAGGACTTTTACTGGCAGATAGCTGTCGCTATATGGAGTAACTTAGGATTCATGTTCCGTGCAAAAAATTAGAGCCAATGAAATCCATAGGTACCTACTAAATTACTAATACTATAAATGCGAAAATAACTCGGTTTGTCTGTCTGTCTGTTTGCTATCTTTTCACGACTAAACGGCTGATTGGATCGTAATGAAATTTGACAAGGAGACATATTTCAACCTGGGGAAGAACATAGGGTATAATAGGCTTGTTAACTGAAAAAATCTCATTAGTCCGTCACTTAGATTATCAAAAAATATTTGACCCGTATTTTTTCTTTTTTCACATAAACCAAAATTGATGAAGATACGACGCTTTTAAAATTCCCAATACGTCACTGTTCGGTATCATTCTTAGTGAGTTGATACCGAACAGTGACGTCACGAGCCCCCACTCTGAGTTTTGATGCGATTTATCTTTGTCAATATTCGTTGATTTACAAAAACAAAAAATACGTGTCCATTATTTTCCAATACTCTAATTGACGGACTAAATAGATTTGCAATTTATTGATGGTGGAAACAAGCCTATTATATTATCACACTAACAAGTTACGGGGGCGAGCAATATTGCATTATGTCTAGATTCCTCAGATCAACAAAAAGACCTTTTTATCTGAGGGTCTGAGGTCTATACGTGAAACAGACGTAGTTGCGTGGGTCAGCTAGTTGTTAATAAAATTCGATTTACGAGTAAATAGGGAAGTAATGTTTTTATAATAATTTCACGCGGACGAGGGCCGCGGTCAACAGCTAATCTTAGAAAATGTCGTAATCACCGACTACAATAACATAGGTATCTAAGTGGTTGGTACATCGGTGACAAACTAAATTATATGCATTTTCCCAATAAAACATGGCCCCGCTTTGTATAGATTTCCCGTATCATAAGAGATCTTCATAAACTGGTTATGTACATATAGCTTGATCAGTCACCGTGCGTACATAGCAGTAGGTACAAGGGTCATACGTACACTTATAACACGTTACACTTTATTATTAGTTGCATGCAAACTTATCAGTTTTAATTACACCGCAAGAAATTGCTGAAGACATCAATTCTTTTAATTAATCCTTGTCTAGCCTTTAGTACTTTTTGCTTAGTAAAGTGATCCTGTATATTCATAGTGACAATTGCTGTGTGATTCTTGTGTTATAAAGACAAAGACTTATTTATCACTGACGAGTGTGAGTTGGACGACTCAGGCGCCAGTTTCACACGTTTATTTCGACTGATTATATTCGAGATTTCTTTACCATTAAGTAAGTTAAATATTAATGGATGACACATATAAACCTTGCGGAATAAATCGTCTAAATGATGTTAAATTCAGGTAAAACATCACATACAGACAGTAGCCTAATTCTGCTATTTTAATAAATTCGTCAATCCAACACGATTCCATTCCCATCCCATTGTCATTTTGCTTAAAGTTCGTTATCTGCTACATTCACAATGGTCGATCATTGGTCTGTTAATGGTCTTGTAATGAAATTGTGTTTTAATGGCATTGTCGTATTGCCATTATTATAAAACCCTTAGTACAAATGGTTTTCGAAATCTACTACTAAATGCTAACATTTATTCATGCCAGATATCATGTGCGCATTTACCATTCTATGACATTTCTTTCAATGGAGATTGGAGTGTCAGTGGTTGACCATTGAAAAGTCATAATGGCCATTATATTAGTAGATTAACAAACTTGTCAAAACTTGACAGAACTTGACCATTATGAAATCAATGATCGACTATTCTGACTATTGTAATAGCAGAATCGAGGCCCAGGTCATAACATAACATTAAATCCCTACTGTAATCCGCGAAGGTTTAAGCACAGGTGAACCTAATGGTACATCCTCATTTCCACAGGTATATTTAAGTCCAATGTAAAAAGGGGGCGAGCCTATGCCAATCAACCGGGCACACCACTCCTCCAAACTCCCTGACTGCTTCTGAGTTTCAGATGGAAAAATCCAAGAACACCACCAGCATCTTCTTTGTACTATTTTCTGATACTTTCTTCTTTTCTATATTTAGTGTGTACCTGTACATAAAGGGTGTAAAACACCTCTTAACGAAGCCGAAAGGTATTTGTTCTCCCCGTTATTGTGATCACTTTCTTGCTCTATACCATACCTGGTAACCTTCCAGTAACGGAGATATTGGGGGTCAAAGTTCAAACTGTTTGACAATTATTTTTTATTTAATACAAGTTTTTATTGTAAGATTTTTACTTTAAACACCTCCACGACCCCCGTACTATTTAATCCATCCATCAGCACAATGATTTGAGTTCGTAACATTGAGTTTTACCACAAAACATGATATTTTACCCCAAAAAGTTACTTAGTTTGATGTACAGAATGCTTGGTTGACGGCTTCGTGATGAGTTGGTTTACACCCTGTATATTGATAAATATACACTTTGCCCGAGCTTGGAATCTAACCCAAGACCACATAATCAGCAGTCGCTCTTACGACCACTTTAGACCAACGTGGTATTCACTTCCACTTATAAAACCTATTTATAGATGTTTTAATCTGCGACATTAAACGACACTATTGTTTTATTGGTGTCCTTTGTTACTCGTAGTATAAACATCAAGTTTTCAATTTTATTGCCATTAGCAAGTATAAAATAATTCAATTTCTGAACTTTTTACATCTAGAACTATTGCTATGGCCATAAATAGCCTGATAGCAATCTTAATTACTTACTTAATTAAACTTGAACCTATACCCAAACGGGGCACACCCGAAATATGACTGTTTTCTATACAGACCTCCTTCAAGGTTTCTCAATGATAGTTGCAAACTGCCTCAAAAATCATGCAGTAATTAAGAAAGCATCGTTTATAAAAAAAAAACAGCTGTTTCGTAATTTTGACCATGTAGGTTATAGGCAGACGACAAAAAATAATCATTATTCCGTCAGTTAAATAATAAATTATCAAAAAATATTTGACCTGTATTTTTTCTTTTACACAAACCAAAATTGACGAAGAAACGACGCTTTTAAAATTCTCAATACGTCACGCTTTGGTATAATTTTTAGCTAGTTGCTAGCACAGCATGTGTGCGTGTGTTCATGCCAACATTCTGCATGTGGATGTCCCTTACACCGAGTATTGAAAAAACTCATTACTTATATGTATATCCTAAAACTTCATTAGCTTTGTCTACGTGTACGATATCACGATCCACTCGTGCTACGACATTAAAACCAATTTTCCATTACGAAGAAACATTCGAACTCACATTACCTCTTTTATGTATAAATTATTGTTATTCTATTAGACGAAGCTTGTAGTGGCCTAGACATTAGGAGCCATCGAGGTCGCTTATAAACATGTCAATTAGATATGATATCAAGCAAGCTGATCTATTAATACTTACGGAATAAAACGAATCGTTTCAATAAACCTGATATGGAAATTTAATTCGAGTGGAAGGAAATGCAGATTGTATCTTTGGATGATGATGAAGAAAATTAAAGAAGAAGATTAGTGTAAAGAGATTTCTTTACATTATACCTCTAGAAATCTACTTATCGTCGCTGAAGTTCTAACAAAGTAAATATATCAAAAATAGCTGACCCACGCAACTTCGTCTACGTCACATACAAGAGGAAAAACCCACAAAAAGAATACCCCGTTTTTGCAGCAATTTTCATTTATGCTCCGCTCCTATTGGTTGTAGCGTGATGTTATATAGCCTATAACCTTTCTCGATAAATGGACTATCCAACACAAAACACTGAAGCTACATTATCCCCGGGTGTCATAGATGGAATAATTCCAGACCATAACGCGAGCGATTGCTATCTATTTCGAATATTTTTCAGGTAGCATTGAAAAATTCCACCCTGTATACCAAAAATGACAGTACCAAACAAGATTGGCACGTACCATAAGCGACCCTGTGACCAAATTAGTTACGATTTCGTTCTTGTTGTCCCTTTTATCGTCGTGTCTTTGGAGGTATGTCATCGACAAAAATAAATAAGTACTTAAATAAAATGTTTTATGGACTAAATAAACTTAAAGACATAGTAATGTGATGCTATAGCTAAGGTCAATTCAACAACGACTATACATTTTACGACTATTATATATTTAAATTAAAGAGTCATTATGTACAAAACTGATCATTTTAAATAAGTACCTAAGATAAGAAAAAAAAACGCAATTGCAAAGCAAAAAAACACATTTATGGTATATAAAACGCTACTCAAAGTACGTAAAAACAGGAATGAATAAAAAGCAAATAAAAGTATTTAATCAAATAAAAACATTTCCACTAATTTCCCCACCAATTAATAACTACAGTTTTCGTAAGTACTTAAAGAAAGGATTTGCCATTTCCCTGTTTATTACTTTCCTCTTCCTGACTCTTCCAAAAGGTCGAGATCAACAGTTAAAGTAAAATGTCATCCATTTCACTGAATTCTCTTTATTAAGTTACTTGTTTACCTTCCTTTATGTAGAGGTTGGGTCATTAACCTGCAATCTGCATTAACATTGAACATTTTCCCGTTTTTAGTACGAGAATGTATAAAACCGTAAGAGGTACATTTTTGTTTTACTACCTGCATTGATAAATGGTTTCATTGACAGAAAAACATAATTTGTTCATATTTTTTTTTCAAAATAAATTTTAAGTAACTAAACACGACGTGCATATTTTACTTTTAGATATACTAAAGATAAGTAGATATATTTATTTTTTTAAATCATTAAAAATATAAGATTTAATCATTTAATTTTCTAATTTAAGATTTCAAGAAGTTTGTTTCATTGTTGTTTGTTTGATTAAAGATATTTGTAACAAGACAAAGATACACAGTGTGGCAAGATACAGTGTGGCAACTCCACAGGGCTGTCAGTCGGTAATATGAAATTACAACCTTGGTCTAAAAACAAACTTTTGCTTCACATTGATAGTGGTAGATAAAAAAAATATTTTAATTAGAGCAAGCATAGGGTACCTAACAACCTACACTGCAACTATTGGTTTTTCAAAATATCGAATTAGATTTATGAAGGGATTTATTCCACGCGAGTTTTACCTTAAGTTAAATACAAATTAAAACGAACCATTCCAACCTGATATCAAAGAGGTAAACCAATTAATAATCTTTGAACTAATCTGTTTTGTAATTACAAAATCTTATTGAGGTAGTTCTTGAGCTAACAACTGGTTAATTATTAGGAAAATTTAAAGTTTTATACCAGAACATAACAATCATAAAAGGATGTATTTTTTCGCTAATTTCCCTGTTTGCAGATGCATAAATGTCATGGATAAATGCATAACCATTTACGTAAGATGTGGTTTTCCTTATTAAATATAACATACTGTACATGAAGCATCTGACGATACCAGACTCCCAGTTTGTTTGAATTTTCTATATGAGCACATACACATCAAATATCAATAAAACTAATTATACCGATATCTAGGAAAAAATACATACAATAAAATACAAATTCTACAAACAAAACAATTGATAAAAGTAAGAAATATGCTAATTGTTAAAAATAAATACCTAAATAAGAAACAACAAAAAGTAAATTATAGCAGTATCATGATTTACTTACAGAAATATTCCAGATGCACCAAAATATAGACTATCAAGCTACGCAAGTTTTAATTTGTATCAATCATATTAATCAGTATCAATCGTATTATTGATAGCAAGCATGGAAGAATCGTAAATGCGTTATCGTTTTAACTATGCAGCGGTAATTAAAATTGTACGTTTCTCATTATTCGTGCCTCGACTACCTCGATAAGCAATACCTGTTGTTATCAAAAAGATTAAAGAATTAATGTAACAAATTATATCAACCATCGTGACTATTTGACTTTCAAAATGCGATACTCCTGTAGATAACCATAGGGCTCCTGATTACCTTTACCTAATCACCTATGTTACTACATCGGGTGTAAGTACAAACATTACAGTTGTAGAGACCAAAGAAGCGATGGATGGACTGTGTTTAAGATGATATAGATACTTAGCAGTGGCGAGGGCTTCATACAACACGAAACATACCGGCTTCCCTTCAGAAGTTCGGAACAACCACTGAACTGGAGTCTACTATTGCCAAAAGTAAAACAATGTAGGTAATTCAGTCGGGACGTGATTGCCCAAACATGACTAAAAGTACAAATAGTTTGATGTATGGTCTTTCGAACATTGTTAAAAATATGCACCGGACCGGCTTACCTGTTACAAAAATGCACCCTTCGCTACTGATAGATAGAAAGGAGGTGACGACTAATAGAGAACTATGGAAGAGGAAGACATGTTGCGCCGACCCTAGATTGGGATAAGGACAGGAAATAATGAAATTGTTCCAAAAACTCTGACAACCAGTCTTACCAAGTGGTATCGTATTACCCAGTATTCACTGGGTTGTGGAGGTCAGATAGGCAGTCGCTCCATGTAAAATACTGGTATTCAGCTGCATCCGGTTAGACTGGAAGCCGACCCCAACATAGTTGGGAAAAGGCTAGGCAGATGATGATGATTCCTGTAAATTGGAAGACTACTCCAAACATACTGAAAAACGTAGGAATAATCAAGGTTTATAGAATATTCCGAAAATTAATTGAATAGTTGACTTTCAAGAAATGAATAATCACCAATCGACAGTCAATAACAGAATGTAAACCAATGATGTGATGAACTTAACACTCGTATTATGCCAAAATCTAGCGGTAATGATTAAACAACGCAATCAAGTACATAATATAATATAACAAAACTAAAAATAACAGTTCAAAAATCAAGTTTGAACAACAAAATCATCCTAGCCTAGCCTTTTGCCAACTATGTTGGGGTCAGCTTCCAGTCTAACCGGATGCAGCTGAATACCAGTATTTACATGGAGCTACTGCCTATCCGTTGGATGCGAGTCGCACGGGACCGGTCAATGTGGCAACACTTGGGGGGAGGCCTATGTCCAGCAGTGGACGTCTTTCGGCTGAAATGATGATGATGATGACGGCCTATCTGACCTCCACAATCCAATTCATACTGGGTAATAAGATACCACTTGTTAAGACTGGTTGTCAGAATTTTTGGGCCGCTGACTACCTGTAACGACTGTCAAAGATGGACAAATGACAGCCGGGACCAACAGCCAAAACGTGCTTTCCGAAGCACGGAGGAAACTCGGTATGTTAGGGTTGTCACCCATCCACAGACCAGCCTAGGCAAGCACGGCTTAACCTAAAGATCGAGCCGAGGGGCTGTTATTATTTAGCCACAGCCACAAGCTCCTCTGCTGAACAATGACAGATGTATCAAAATAAAACACACACACACAACAAAGGAAATGATAAGGAATTAAAAAGACTACATTTTGTATACCAAACAGTGTTAAGACCTGAATTATATCTGAAGGAAAACTATAGTTGGAAATTATTGACGCAGATTATGCAGAACTGGAAACGCATGCTACTAAACGAGTCATTGAGCATAAATGGCGATAGGTGGAAAGGGAGAAGAAGATCAAAGAAAAGATAGATATAAACTTAAATGATATTATTGACAGGGAACAATAGAAGAAAAAAACTTGTTGCGCCGACCGATAAGGACAAGATGATGATAATGCAGAGCTAGCAACAGTCGCAGAATAATTTATAACTGATCGCGATACAATGAGAGATAATTCTATCAGTAAAGACTTGGATTGTTATCCAAGTCTTTACTGCTGTGTATGTTGCTGATTTTGATAAATTATAAGTCGATGTCCACCAGCACTAAATAACTTGTATTCCATTCTTTATCAATGCTTCCGGAACTTCATTATTCGTTTATCTCTTGTATTATAGGACCTTCTAAACTCTTGTCCATTTCTATTTTTACTGAACTTGTATTTAGATTAACCTACTTTGTTTTGACCCAGAATTCGATATCGAAGAGCCTGTAATTGGCCTACTTGAAATAAATGCTTTGATTTTGATACTTAGTTCTTCTACTTTAAATACCACGAAGTTTCCACAAATCCAAAAAAATACAATGTAAAAACTGTACGTATCAACTGCTCTGAAAAATAAATCATTTCAGTTTTATTTGATTCGGCTCGAATAACAACTTCGATTTTTGTCGATAAAAATAAATGCCATTGAATAATTTGAAAGAACTATACAAAAACAGACTTAGCATGGATTTTAGATATCCATTTGTCTTTATCTAAATCCAGTATATTTACGAGTTAGATAAAATATTAACATTAGGCCAGTGAATTAGTTATGTATGCCACTGTTATCAAGATATGGATGTGAGTCAACTGTCAGCCATGAAATATGGTTAACTGATGAGATATAAATAATATTAAAAAAGGGTGACTCTATTGCCAAATCAATCGCAACTTTTCGACAAAAGGCAAAAAGGGGCGTAACATTTGGCACATTACGCATAACATAGAAGCTAAATAAACAGCAAATGAAAGATGTTAAGAATAAGGTTTCAAAACCACAAAGTAATGTTACAAGTGGCACTGTACATGTTAATAAAGGCATACGACCGGCCATTACCAATTACAACGGAAGAGGTAAATTGCTTGGTGGACGCCTACCTATACGTACCAATAAGTGTTTCCTTATCCGTTTCATTAATAAATTACTAGTTGATCAACCTAGATGACGACGGGACGACCATCTACAGAAGCATTGTATGGAAAAACGGGTCGAATTTCCTGGTGTGTGCTTACATATAGTTGAGAGTTCAGATAACGTTGATGAAACTGGAATTCATGGTCATTTTATAAACAGATCTGGTTAGTCTGGTTACTTCAATAGACTTGACAAGCTACAACTATTTTCGCTAGCAGAAAATGGTGTTGAAGCAACGAATAATTTTGTTGGTGGTAAGCCTGTGAATGTCTTTAGACATAAGTGTGTTAATAATGGAGTTTTCATAAAAATCATGTGGAGATCATCAAACTTTCTTAACGTACTTTCACTTTACCAAAAAAATATACTTTTCAACTGAACCTAGTTACCAAAAAGCACCGTTAGATTTGCGGACACAACTCTGTTTCAAATTGAGATAAGTGTTTTTACTGTGGTCAATCTTAACCTTGCATTTGAGGCCGAAGATCACAGTTAACAACATTGAAATACTCAAGAGTGGCACTACCATCTTTATAACATGTTCAAAACCCGTCGATGGAACGTTGTCGATGTAGTTACTGTCGATATTATGAAGGTAACCCCCTTTTGGTGACAGCGCATAAACAGGCGCAAACAGTTTTACAATGGTGTATTCTGTATTTAATTTGCAGTAAGTACCTATTTTGTAATATTCCATTTCCCTGCTAAATATAAGTGTAGTTTCTTGGTAACAGTCGTCGCGCGGAATCATCGGTGGAGCAATAACCATTATCGAAGCAGGAAACAAGGAAAACAAAGAAACACAACAATGAATTCCTTTGATATGCAATGATGGGACAAGGTTCTTGAGGAAAAGACTAACAACAGATTCTGATGATTGATTATCCTGCCTTTAGGTCGACCCTGAGGGACCCAGAGAGAGACTCAAAAATAACAGGCATAACTTTTGTAGCCGACTATAATATTTTTTATTATGTTGTGATAAAACTATAATTAGCATTGACATTTAAATTAATGTCACTTCAAGTTATACTGCTACAGCTACCAGTTTCTTAATTGTGTTATAAAAACCGGCAGACTCGGAGTATAAGCTTAGCATAGTTGGAAATTAGTACTTGGTAGTGGCATGACAACATTACCTCCTTCAAGTAATTGCGACACTTGGATTCCTAAGTTAGGACATGCTATCGCCGGCTAAGAAGATGTTGCACACAAACGGAGAGGCACAAATTCATAGCACAATAGAATAAGTATTTACAGCCAATGGAGTGATGGCATCTTTAAAGATCAGGGTTACTTGGTAGCCCAAATCTGAGATGATATCAAGTGCTGAGAATGGACTATATAATTCTATTCGATATCGAAAGTGTAGTCCCACTCGATAAGTGTTCGGTCTCCCTAATTCTAATGGTAATCAGGAAATAGAGGATTCGGAAGGGCTCCGAAATGGTGATTGGGATTGACGTTTAACAGCAACTCGCTGAATAAAACGACTGTGCGTATCTAGATTATTTTCGTATGACAACTGATTGAGGATGTCCCATTGTCGTCTTAGCTCTACGTTAAGTCTTCCCTCCCCGTTCTTTTTATAGGGTTGTATTGATTATTCCTATACAGAATACAGTTTTAGCTTTCCGCGATGGATATTGCTTCGTGTGATATGTTATCCTGATTTAACTCCCTCGAGTTCAAAGTCTCATATCTCTTCCGCTGTGTAAATGTGTTTATAATGTGCAGAAACTTGGCCAAGTTGATCGTTCTTTGTCATATAATTGTCTCTGTAAACTTTTTTAACGAAGTTTGCCACTATTTTGTTTTGTATAACGAGTTTTAATTCGAAACTTGACGATTATTGTAGTAGAAAAAATCTGGCAAAAACTACCGTCAAGGATTTCATTTGGATTTATTTTTCATGTTAATAAATACAAACATCAAATCGTAATCTTGGAGTTTGAGGAAATATAATCATTGAGGTCATAGGTATATGGAGTCTCATTAACACGGACATAATTAATGGTTTAGACATCGTTAGAAACACTCACTATCTTTGTTATTTAAATAATTAAAGACGCTTGTTTGCGTAAATGGAATCAATAGCAACCTATCGTTCTTGCCATTGTTTCAAGCTGATTGTTTTTCAAACATTTTCTCAAAGAAAAATACAAGACGTGTACTTACTGCTTTTTCTGCCCTCCTGTACTTTGTAGGTGAGATCAGTGAACGCCAAATCCACTGGCGGTCTCTTCGGAAGATGTGTGAGGGTCTTGTGCTGTGCCGGTGTGATGGTCACCTTCAGACTCCCTTTCCTGTCGGAGATAATGGGCTTAGTGTCCACTGGCCCCGCAAGGGTCGATTCTTTGTCCACTTTCATTTTGAACGAAACACAATGGATTTTATTTAACTAAGAAACTCAGTTGGTCATTCGCACGTCACAAAGAAATAGGTATGTGTAAAGGCGATGAAGAGACGCGCGTTTCGCGCTGAGACCGCGCGCGCACTGCTCGCTGCCGAGTGTTCGACTGAGTGGCTCGACTCAGGGACGCTCGCAGCCGTGACGTCGACTGATTAGCTATACCAGTTTTGAACTTTGGCTTGTAATGTCCATACATCAAAAGGGCGAATGTTCGCAACTTATCTACTTGCTAGTTTATGATGAAAGAATGTGCAGTGGTCATTGATATCCCTGTATGTCTACTTTGCATACAGGTTGTTGCAATAGGCTTCGGATGAAGTAGGGTGTCAGTTTTAGTCACTCCAATAATCCTAATTATTTTGATGATTGTATTTAAAAAAAACTTGAGGAACTACAATTTCTATGAAGAATGTTGGGTGAGGTGGGCCATCATGTTTAGAACCAGAGCCAATAAATCAACCACATACATTTTCATGATTCCTTTCAACAAGCTGCCACTTATTTTTACGTGTATCTATTACGTAGATATGACAATATTGTTCCTTAAGCTAGTTATTACTCAAAGAAGAGTTGATTTTTATTTTGATATAAACAGTTGAATTGCAAAAAACCAAGTGTCCTTTCAAACTAAATAGTAAATAATAGTAATGTATATTTTTAGTTACAATAGGCTAGTTTCCACCATCAATAAATTGCAAAACTAATAATTAGTCCGTCAGTTAGAGTATTGGAAAATAATGGACACGTATTTTTTGTTTTTGTAAATCACTGAGTACTGACAAAGATAAAACGCATCAAAACTCGGGAGTGGGGGCTCGTGACGTCACAACGCACTAAAAACTATAGCACGGCGTGACGTATTGCGAATTTTAAAAGCGTCGTATCTTCGTCAATTTTGGTTTATGTAACAAAAGTTAGTAAACAAAAAATACGGGTCAAATATTTTTTTATAATCTAACTGACGGACTAATTCGATTTTTTTAGGACACAAGCCTATTGTATAATAATTTACTCATTAATACTAATTTAATACATTATCAAACAGGTATGAATAAATATATATAGTTGTTAGACAAGGAAGAGCTCACGGCTAAATAATAACAGCTGCTCAGGTCGATTGTTAAGTTAAGCCCTGATTGCCTAGGTTGGTCTATGGATGGGACACCACCCTTACATACAGTTTCTTCTGTGCCTCGGAAAGCACGTTAAGCTGCTGGTCCCAGCTGTTATTAGTCCATCTTTGACAGTTGTTACAGGTAGTCAGTGGCCCAAAAAGACTGACTGTGCAGGTCAGATAGGCAATTGAGTCGCTCCATGTAAAATACTGGTATTCAGCTGCATCTAGTTAGACGGGAAGCCGACCTCAACATAGTTGGGACAAGGCTAGGCAGATGATGTAGTTACACAAGCAGGGCTTCACCTGAAGATCGACCCAAGCATTATTATTTAGCTACAAGCTTCTAAAAACATAGTTAGGCTCTCAGGCCACTGATTATCTGCAACAACTGCCAAAGATCTACAAATGACAGCCAGGACCAACGTCGACGCACAGAA
Organism: Xestia ashworthii; assembly: GCA_950022955.1. Classification (NCBI taxonomy): domain Eukaryota; kingdom Metazoa; phylum Arthropoda; class Insecta; order Lepidoptera; family Noctuidae; genus Xestia; species Xestia ashworthii. Next base: position 20,161,828 of record OX465558.1, on the reverse strand, counting down.
GAAACTCAGGCAATATTTAGATATTAGTAAAATTTTGAACTTTAAGAAACAAAGAAAAACTATGTAAGAGAAACTTTAGAGTGTTGTGTAGTTGCGTTTCATAATGAAAGTACAGACCTATCTTAATGATTTTTTTGAGTTGACAATCAACAGGTTTGTGGGAAGGCTCACCGTTTTACTAGAGATTCACTTTGTGCCATACATAGTCTAACTCATTATAAAGCTTGTTATTTTACACAGCTAAAAAGCAATCTTCTGGATCAAAAATTGCTTACATCAGAATTAGTCAATTGGTATTTCCTGTTTTAGTAATTTTTTTCAAATGATGGCACACAAAGAAAATCTTTTAATTAATGTGTACTGCTTTGTCCTATAAAATTCTTATTGGTTCATAACTTTCTATATTATTTCATAATGAAAGGAGTATGGAAACAAGTAAAGATTTTAACTTTCTCTTCTATTGGGTAAGTTATGAAGTACCTACCCTCTGAATAGTTTTTAGTCAGCCTCATCACAAAACAATAAGGATGGTAAATTTCGTAGTGGTCCATTCGTTACATTTTACGATAAACAAGATACATAATGGGTCAGATACTAACATAATATGTATTCAGATACGTTGCAGAGAAACAAAGTTGCGACATACGCATTTATTTCGCAAGTTAAACTTACCTCAAATTGTTGAGAATATACACGTTATCCATCGTGAACACTTCATAAGCCTGCAAACTATTATGGGAATACTTCAAAATCAAAAGGTTTTAACTTTAACAAAAGCGAAACGCTAACAAAACAAAATTCTTGATGATGATAAGTAGGCGCACACATGTAATCGCGATACTTTCTCCAGAATAAATACATTGAGCGAGATAGAAGATCTAACCATCCCTCAGCGAGACAGAGAACGATGGAAGAAGACTAAAATTAGACATTGACAGCTGACAGCTGTTAGAAACTACGCTGTTCGTTTTCGTAGGCAAATCATCAATAATGTCAGTGCAAACTGTAATTTTAAAATAGCTGTTCAAGCTAATATAGTAATCTGTGGTTCAAGGGGATGCTCCAAGGAAGCCCGCGAAATTCAAATTTTCTTACGTTTGTTGCAATTTGCATGGCAGTGCTAAGTTGTATGTTGATAAACGTATCGGTCACGACTGTAAGACGTATTAAGTTACAGAATTGTAATCATCAAAATCATCAATACAACCCTCCAAGTTCATAAGAGTCGATGAACGAATTTTTCACGGTCAAAGTCCTTATAACGAAACTATGATGATAAATCGTAATTGATGCATTCGGAATTTTGAACCATTCGGAATTATGAAAATCGGTATTTTGAAATTCGGATTTGTGACTTTCGGAATAAAGTTTTTCGTATTTATGTAGTATACCCCACTCGATCAATACGAGTTCCAGCTCATTCGTCCAGCTGACGCTCATTTTGTCCCAAACGTTTTTACCCTTCGTGGTTCGCCCTTCACAAACCCTTTGAAGCGGGCGCAAATACAAACACTGAAGGGGGAACAAGGTGCAAACAGGCGCGAAGCCCGTGAATGGGTGCGAAAGCCATCAACGTTCACGGTTCGCGGCTTTCGTGGGTTTTTGCGGCGCGAATGTGGAGCCCGCATTACAGACGATGCTACAACAACCTATAGATACGTATGTAACACTATTTTGTGTTTATGTTTAGAATCATCATCATCATTCTCTTGCCCTTATCCCAATTCATTTGGGGTCGGCGCAGCATGTCTTCACCTTTCGTTTAGAATTAAATCTGTAGAAATAAAAGTCACACGTTTTGGTATTTTGGACACTAAAACCAAAAATATTTTTTCTGGGTTCGAAGGGCGAAACGTTAATGTTGCCATATTTAACAAATTCCTCCTAAAATATTAAGAAATCACGTTTACTGGGAAGCACAGAACATAATTATGTACTCTTAAGGAGCTGGGAATGTTTTCGTATACCTCATTTAAATAACGTTATGATTGTGTTGTGGGAATTTTATGTAAGCCTGCTAAAACTCCGTACACCATCCGTCCTCTTCTATCCCAATTATGCCAAGGTTGACAAACCATGTCTTCTTCTTTGATACCTAGGGTGCATTCCGAGATACGAAATAATCACTCACAGCGCTCACATCAATATTTTGCGTTCCGATTTAGTTTTCACGATTATGACAGCTAAGATCTGTCATTAGGTCATTTGACTGCGCTCACGGGATATTTATTTGGGGCATGGTCGGTGTAATCGCAAGATGGCGCGTGTCATGACGTCATCTATGACGATTCAAGGGACATCGATTTCGCGCTCACGGTAATTCGGAACGGGTTTATGGACGCTCAAATCGTTTACAGCCTATCTCGGAACGCGGCCTTACTCTACTCCACCAGGCACCATCTATCTTAAAGTTATTTTTCTAGTGAAACTAATTATCAATTTAATTTGTTTAATGATTTCTCACATTCTGAAACCTTTTTATTTTGCTACCATAATAAAATTAAGGTTGTCGGTAATTCCATGACCCTGATTTAAGGAATTATTCCGAAATCTTATATTGCTAGTATGAGTAAGTCAATACTGCTAGCGTCCATTTTACTTGTTTAGGCAATAACATCAAACACAAAACAGCTCTAAGACTCATAACTATTTAAAGAAATCGGTATATAAAAAATATGCGAAAAGGTTTCTTACTTCACTAGTTCACTTCCCTTTTGAAGTTCTGTGCATTCAAGCGACAATTCGAGAGAACGATTCATCGATGTGTGTTCAATGATTTTATCAACCTAAATCCTTAATTTCTATAATAAAATTATCGTCGGTTATGATAACAACTATAAGTGGCTATCGTAGTTCAAGTAACTTAAATATCTAAAGTGAAAGTCAATGAATGAGAAAGCCAAAGTCAATAAAGTTATCAATAAAACAAAACTGCTCATTTGCTCAACATTGTCACCGTATGCCACGTGATATTTTGGTAGAATTTCGTTACACCGCATCGTCGTTCTAAAATTTTAAGCTACCATTAGCTAGCTACTATTAAAGTAATCTGTGGCTACCATTTGTTGATGTCAATTGTCATCGTGTTGTGTTGTGTCACTTTATTTTACGTAAATTTACGTCAAACAAAATTGAACAAAATATTGGGAATAGTGTTAATTCAATTTCAATTTGAATTATGGTACTTTAAAAAAATATTTAAAAACAAAATGGAGAGCGTTACAGTGAGTACTATTTAGACTGAGTCTTTGTTGTTACGATGTTTTTGATTGTTCATTGTTCTTAAATTTTATTGTTTCAGAATTTTTCTGTATCGCTTATCAAGGGTTTCATAGACAGCTTACGAGGTGTAACTGTACTCTTATATTTAGATAAAGAGATTAATGAGCGTGCCCTTAGTCGCTCGCCACAAACAGAGTTTGATAACACAAAAAATAAACAAAAGCAACCAAAAGTAAAACAGTAAGTTAATCAAATGTTTTATTCATTAATGTATGTAATACCCAGACCATACCATATGTCAAAAGTAAGTCTAGATGTTTATCTGTTACCTTTTCATGCCTTAGCTGCAGAATAGAATAAAAATTAAATAACACATGTTTATCATGACCTGGGTTGAATGATTTCAGTAAATCAGCCATGAATGAATTAATGAAAACAAGACGTAATCTGTGAAGGTACTTACAGGATTTTTAGGCATAAACTTAGCTCTTGAAATTAAGTATAGGCAACTTCATTTCAACTCACTTTTTTCTTGTTCCAGGGAATCAAAAGTACTTACAAGAGTTTTACAATCATGCATTCTCAATGGTTTTATATTTTTGCTTAGTATATTAATTTTCGAGTATGTTCTATTGCCTGCGGTCAAGTACTTAGTGACGGTAGTGTTTGGCCACAACCCGGGGGTTGCACACAATGTGTGGGCGTGGATGCAGCCGTTCTTGTCCATGACCTTCCGGATGATTTGGGTGCTCCCCTTGTTCTTGTTGAGTAAACTAGTCAACAGCTTGTGGTTTCAAGTGAGTATTTATTTATTTGAATGCTTGGTTAACATAAATCAAACTCACGCCTGTTCCTATCGGGCTTAAAGAAACTACAGAATGGTCCTTTTCACTACTTACATAGCCCTTTTATTTTGTGCACAGTCATACGGCCCATCAATACACGGTAGTTGCTAGTTTCAAATATTATTTCACATGTGTTATGTTATGTTAGAACATCGCTTTGTGGGCCTCCTCTAAGAAAAAAATATGTAATCATACTGTGTGATTCTGCTAGTGACCCCAAAATGGATCGCCCTGATGATAATAATAATAATTATAATAATAATTTCTGATAATAATTGTCATTACCAGCAGCATTGTTTTTGGCCTAAATTACGAGTATTGCAACATCTGTTGAAGAAAACAGCTAAAAAGAAAATTAAATGAGAAAAAGAACATCTGTTATTCTGTTGCTATGTTACATGTTTTTTTATCTTAATAATAAGTTCAAAGTCTTAAGTAAGTAACTGTTTTAGAGAACAAAGGGACTCTTTTTGTTACAACTTAACCATTACGTCAGCTATGTTGGGCAATATGAATAACATAAATACTATGTGCAATATTGTATTTCTCGTCATAGAATGACATCATCATTTAACTGCCATAAGGATAGATTGAACGTGTTTCAACTGGTTTTTAAGATCTAGATTTTTATGATGCTTAGAAAATATTTTAGTGTCTATTCTGTAAAAAATACTTTAGTGGTCTCTGGACCAACACCCATTAAAGACAACTGCAAATTTTGCACTCCATAAAAGAAATCTCTTTATTTTTAAACCAACTTTAAAAAAAAGCAAAAATCTATTGTTGTTTTTTTCCAATGCTATTAAACTCAGTTCAATGTGTGGTAACAATATTGTTCAATACTTACCTACATACCAATATTTGATATACATAAACTCAAGGTTTTTATTCCATGTGTTAATATTTCAAATAATATGCTCCGTCATCTTTTATCAACAAAATAAAAGTAGGTGTTTGTCTTTAAGTGAATGTGCTAATTTTGAATATGACTACAGAAAATAACTAGTCACTGTTGGGGCAAAACAGGTACTCAAAATAATGAAGTCATTATTTTTTAATAATAACCAACTACAGTAAATATTGATACAGACTACGAAAACTCCTTCACTGTGTGTGATACCCGTACTACATGCACTAGGCCCTTTTTATTTGGTTGGCCTATGCTGTCCCACTGCTGGGCAAAGGCCTCCCCCATTCCTTTCTAACTCTCTCGGTGTTTTTCCTTCTCTAGCCATTTCTTTTATATTTTTTTCTTGATATTTGTATGAATAGTGACTCCACGGTACCCTACCTATTTGTTACCTAGAGTCCTAGACTGATCATTAACACCGTTTGTCAGGATATAGCTGACAGCGCGTACCGCCACAGGCGCGGACGACCGCAGTTTATGTCAAGCGTCAGCAAAATCATTGCTGACTCCCTCTTCAGTTTGCTGGTGCAAGCGCTATTTTTAGTACAGGTATGTAAGATGGACATAATGATACTTATTTATTTAAGTAGGGCTACTTAACTAGCACTCAAGCCTTAAGTGGCCAATTTGCATGCCACAATTCTTAAACTCATTCTTTGTAGTTTTTCAATGTTATCTAAAAACCATCGGATCTTAGTAAAGTTTCTATTCCATATTAAAATGATTGCTGATATGACACACTTTAACGAATTTCAATTAAAAACTGTGTAGATTAAGTTGATTGCATAACTATAAAAGTCACGAGAATATTTGAAGTAGCAATGCAAACAAAACTTTATGTGTCGGCTTAAAGTTGCTTTTACAGAAGCATCTATTTGTTTATATACTTAGGAGCGCAAAAATAAACTGGCATAATATTTCTTTCCATCTATCACTAGAATATAATTATGTAGCAAGAACCGACCTGTTGTATCTCTCATAGTCGATTCATAAAAAAACATTTTTGGGGACTGCCGAGTGAAAATGAAGTAATATATATTTGCTACGGGTTGAGCCCCACGCACGCCAAGTGTTGCTACGCCGTAGCGGATCGGCTACGAGTGCTACGAAGCGTTAAGTGACGGTTACGCGAGTTCCATTATTTTTGTTCACTCAAAAAGTGTTCAACTCACCTAAAAGAAGTTTTCACTTCAAAAAACACTGCACGATTATTTTAACACCTATACCTTTAATTTCAGAGTATGTTAGTAAGTATGTTACCAATAACGTACATAGGCGAGCTGCTCTGCCTAGTCCACATGTGCCTGCTATACTCGCTGTACTCGTTCGAGTACAAGTGGTTCAACATGGGTTGGGAGCTCCACAAGCGTCTGACCTTCATCGAGTCCAACTGGCCTTACTTCCTCGGCTTCGGGCTACCCTTAGCTGTGCTGACGCAGATACCACAGTCTTATATTATTAGGTGAGTTTTTATAAATTATGTAAGTGTTTTCTGATTTGTGGGACAAAATAACCACTTTCTGGAGCGACACAGCCAGGAGGCGGCGCGGCAGGCGTCGTAGAATTGGACAATACCAATGACCAGTCCACATTACCCTGGACAGGAACAACTGGAATTGGGAAGAAACTTTTGCACAGCAGTGCGATGACGAAGGCTAACAGTATCAGTATCTAATTTTGTATCATATTCACAACCCACAAAATGGTGATTCGTATTATACAGGGTGGAAGGGATGAACTGTTACCATAAGTTCAGTACATGAGTCTAGCCCCCCCCCCTAGCCTCAAGTAGTTTAAAGTCTGGTACTATTGACTGGCCATACGTACATTTCTCATCATGAGTCTACTAGATGCTAGCTAATGCTACCAAGAGTAACTCAAAGAGGAAATATTTGGTCCTACCTGGGTATTTAACCTTGAATCCTTAACTCAGAAGCTGCACACAATGATAAGAGTAGAAAAGTAGCCAAGTTAAATATTTTTTATCATGGCAATGCCTTCAATATAGGTTAGGTAGCTAAGTACCTACTTTACCACGTTTATGTAACTTCGACTTTAAACATTGAGATAAAAATTGAGTAGGTACCTACCTACTTCGACATACTTAATTAGAAACAACGATTAAACTTTATACCTACTTGGTGTTAATCGTTGTATGAATGAATCAGGAAATGTTTGGTATTGTTTCAGCTGTTTCATACATTAATTCAAATATTTCCACAGCTGCTAGCTGCATTAAAGTTCTAAAATATAACGCAGTCGAATCTTATACATAAAAGTTTATAAAAAGGCAGAAAATGATTTTTTTAAGTATGACATACAGGGTGTAAACCACCTCATCACGAAGCCGTCAACCAAGCATTCTGTACATCAAACTAAGTAACTTTACGCAAAAAATATTGCTAGGAAACAACTTTTTTTTTTTGGCGTGAAAAATCATGTTTTGTGGTAAAACTCAATGTAATGAGTTTTAATACTCAATGCACTGAAAACATTGTGCTGATGGATGGATTGAATAGTACGGGGTTCGTGGAGGTATTTAAAGTAAAAATCTTACAATAAAAACTTGTATTTTAAAAAAATCTTGTGAAAAAGTTGTAGCTTTGACCCCCAATATTTCCGTAACCAGAAGGTTCCCAGGTATGGTGTAGAACAAAAAAAAATATCGCAATGATGGGGAGAACAAGTTCCTTTCGGCTTCGTTTAGAGGTGCTTTTACACCCTTTATTTTGTATGGATTTACGAGTATAATGCATTCTTACATACAAGAAATCTAATGCGTACCTATATATAAATGTAGGTACCTCTGATGTAACGCCGTGCTCAGTATTGATAAGAGAATGTGAATAAGTGTCAATCAAATAATAATTATCGTTATAATTATGTCTCAAAGTTAATATCACATTAATTTATTCATTACTAGGTATCACATTTGTGTAATTTCCTAATGAGCGATTTTCTTTTTCAATTCTTTCCCAGTCGCTGGATAGATGGCGTTGGTCTGACCACGTTACTGCAAAGAACAGAACGTCACATAATTTCACTTGGACCTATGGTTATATTCGGAAGCTTATGCAAACGAAAGTGTCAATCAACGAGTGTATGTGACGTGTGTTTTGGCTTTGGCACCTAGTAACGTAGTCGGACCAACGCCATCTATCGAGTTCATGGAGACTATTTTTTTTTAATTCTCATAAAGAAAACCTCTCATAACGTTTAAACAGCTAAAACAGGACAATGTGTTGGTATCAAAAAGGCATAATGAAAAGTAAAAAAAAAACAAGGATTAGTAAGATAAATGTATAAAGTCCACTAACTATGTTAGCAACCCATTTATAAAAACGGGTTACCAATTTTACAATTAAGGGTTATATTAGTACCTACACGTTACAGTCATCAGCAAGCTTGTAAGACTTTTAGTTAGTACGTAATCACAGTATCTTCTATCTAGATCTATCTAGTCTAAAGTCTAAACATAATCACTTATCGACTTGGTTATTTATCTAGTATAAGTAGGTATTAGACTGAGATAGGCTATTTCATTGATTAAATAACATAACCTCCCACTGGTTTTTTGAAGGGTAACGCAGTCGATACTAAATCCACATTTCGACAATTATGTTTAAGTCGAGCCGTAAAACAAGGGTAAACCTATTGCCGTAATTTGGGCAATAAATATAATCCAATATTCCGAATAGACTTCTATTAAAAATACGACTTTTTTTTTTTTATTTTTTTTTTTTTTTATTTAGCCTGTACTGTCCCACTGCTGGGCAAAGGCCTCCCCCAATTCCTTCCATGTGCTCTTCTCCTGTGCCGCCTCGGACCAACCCTCGTGATGCGCGTCCAAATCGTCTCGCCACCTTTTTCTGGGTCGGCCTCGGCGGCGCTGTCCGTCTTCCGGCATCCATCGTGTGGAGACTTTTGCCCAGCGGTCATCGTGCATGCGACTGCGACTAACTCCATAAAAAACAATAGGGTCGCCCCCTATTACCGGGACTTAAACATAACTGGCGAAAAGTACCTTTAGAGAAAACAGGCGTGATGTTAATGAATAAGCCCAAGAAGGCAATAACACTGCCCGTCTTTGGTTTCAACCCAGGACTTAAAGTTTACCAGTTAAGCTTACCTCCACTAGACCAACGTCACAGGCAGTTTTATTGACACTTTCAAGAATATAAATTAAAAATGTATTTGTAATGTAATGTTTTCCTTTGGTTACAGTGGTTGCGTCTTCTCCATATTCTTCCCCGTATTTATATTGAGTGGTAACGAAGCTACTCCCGTTATAGGAAGGTAAGCTATACATTTTGGTATCACTTTTTAGCTAAGTATCTTTTCCTGTGTTAGAAAAAATCATTAAATATTAAATATATTTTTATTTGTGGAAATATCGATAAAATGCTTTAACACCGGCGTTTTTTTTTTTTGCTTCTAAAATGAAAAATAAAAAAAACCGTAGTCATCTAAAATACTAAAGTCCAATTTATTTGTATGTATATTGTCTACCTATAGTTATGTATCTGCAGACAGATTGGACTTTGTAGTATAATTTGATCAAGAACCAGATATTGTTAACAGTTAATAATTATCTGACAAATGGATTAACATTCGGTAATTCCTACAATTCTTGTACAATAGACTGCTCTAGTATTTTAAATTTACCTTCTTTGAAATGTGCATTTTTTATGGTTTCTATGGATTTGCTTTTTAGCACTTATGTGGCAGTAGGCAGGCCACATTGCTAGCAGAAAATGGCCGTTGGTGCCGAGAGGTTTTGGAGTGACGACTACGGACTAAAAGATGTGATCTCTGGCGGAAGCTGCCATGTTTAAGCGCCCCGACGGCTTTATCGAGCCGTCTGAAAGCCTGGGCATGCTTTGCCATGGCCGACTTGGAAATCTCTAAATAGACTCCTAACCCAAATGCATGCGGCGTGTCTCCGCAGATAAAGGCCCACCTTCCATCTTGCGCTGTGTACCCTGACACCTGCGCACTTGACGATTTTATTACTGCTTCAGCGAGCGGAGTTGGCATAACCGAATTTTAGGCCTAAAATATTTAAAGAAAATTTAACATCGACTCGATATGAACCAAGATCAACCATAATAGCTGCATTTATGTTCAGCATTCCATTACTTCTATAAATGTTTTACCATTGTCTTTCTATTCCAGTGAATACCCTCTCCGTCTATTCTCGCCCGTGGTGGCGATATCCAATGGAATGTTCCGCTTCGTTCGACAAGGAGCCGAAGTCGTCACGCAGCGGAATAGATGACTGCCAACCAACACTTGACGACTATAGAGCCTACATAAGAGGTAGGGGTAGGCAGGGTTGTGCAAACTTAGTCTTTGTGATAGTCTTGAATAGGAATTATGTATATATTTTTAATTTTTTAAATTCCAAAATGCTACCTGAAATTTAGGAATGTTTTTCTTATGAATTTACGGGTTGGGTTGATACTAAATTTTATTTACGGGGCTGTGCTGGTGGGTTTTTAAAAGTGAAAGTCACTAACCCTGTTGTCTATAGTCAAGTTAAAGTAATAACTTGAGTTCAAGTTATTACTTGAGATGAAGTTGTTACTTGAGTTGACTGTGCAACTATTTTTATCTTTTTATAGACAAGAATTTGAACGAAGTTAGAAAGTAAAGCTATGAATTGTAACTTTAAACAGTTTTAGAACTTCAAATAAAAATTGTTTCTGAGTTACTTTTACTCAAGTATTCACTTTGACTTGTTTATAGATAGTGAATTGTTACCACGCGCTACATGTTTTCGACAGAAAGTATCGCAGCTTGTAAATAGGTGTAAACGCGGGAAATTCATGTTTTTTTTTATGGTGATTTGACTTTTTCTAAAGCCCAGCAGCTCTTCCCTAAACTATAGTTGAAAAACACTGCGTAGTATGATCATCACATTTATTACTCATTTTTAAATTGACTAGTCAGTTCGCACCATTCATGTTATATATTACTTCTAAATCATTTACAACATAAAATCTCTACATACAAAATGATAATTATTATATTTATGTACTAAGAAATCAAATTGTTTTTACGACAATCAAACGTTAAATTGCATAATCCTTGCAAATTACTAGCACGCGTGACTTCTATTGTCATTGATATAAGGTTTAAATTGTCATATTAAAATATGCTTGTAAATTGAAACAACTAAAGATGTACACGTATCTTTTGGCGCGTGGTCAAAACCAGAACTAAGGTCGCCATCTTGTTCTAAAGTTAAATAATCTTACAAATGTTTACCAAAAGCGCCTTTTATCAATATGCCACTCAAGCGCCAAAAGATCCTTGTAACACTGTTTTAATAGGCATGTTACTAATTTCTACGTATCGTTCAAAGTTCTGCCTGTCAAAGTGCTCACAGGCTGCTGTAGTAGGTAGTAATTAAAGCTAATGAAAATTAGGCAAAAAGAGAATTTATTTAAAAATATTTAGGACTCGACGTTTTACCAACCTCTGTTAATATGGCACCTATGTACATACATACCTTTTAAAGTCATTTTATAACCGGATTTTGAATCGCTGTCTAAACTAGAATGATCTTTATTCTGTTACCCCTAACTGAGTACCCCTAAGGTTACTCTTGGAACTGCCACTAATAAGTCTGTCAAATCAGTGTTTTTTTTTTGTTACCACTATGTTTTATTATTTATCTACTGTCAAAGGTAAAATTTATCTGTGAGACGGTGTAAAAAAAAATTTCAAGGTTTTGCGGCAGATATTGAAGGTTGTCTATTTTATTTGTACATTTTACATTCGAGAATTTTCACAAAATAATGAGTAATGAAATATCTACAGGGTCGGAGGGCACCATCGCTAATACGATTACCACATATTAAGTATAATTATCATTCTGAACCACCCCACTTGGAAATGTCATTAAAAAAAAATGTTGTTTTCTACAAGATTTCCAAGTGGAGACTTCAGAATGCTGCAGAATACTATATACGTGATAACCATATTTTCATCGTCGTTGTCCGTTCCACTTTGTATAGTTACTTCACAAAATTCAATTAAGATTGATTGGTCATGGGTTTTAAATTGCTGTGATGAAATAAGTCCTTAATATGACACAATCTGTAGCTATTTAAAGAATATTTGCACAACCCTGTAGCTGACTCTGTAAATGGCAATTTGTTGTGTTGTCCAGAATAATATATTTATGTATATTGTGCTCATAAATGTTCGCGTTGCTCATGTTGTTATGAAATGACGGGGAGGGAAGGATTTGAGTGACTATCCAATATTTTATATTTATTTTATACAAAAAACGATTCTTATGAAAATTTTGCATACAGTTATTGAAATTTAAAAAAAAACCAAGCTACACACTCATGGTCTCAAAAACGTCCGCCGAAAAATTACGCACAATTTCGAATTGTGCGCACTTTTGACTGTTTGCAAATTCGAACTTACACCAACCACTTAAAGTTGTTTTGACGCACGTCCCGTTTCTAATTACATTTCCGAAAAACAATTTCTGTCAAGCCGCAACATTTTCATTTATTTCTTTTTTAAACGCGAGCAACGCACGTTGCGTTGCTCGCGTTTAAAAAAGAAATAAAATAACAAAAAATAGAGTCCAACATAGAACCTCCTCCTTTTTTGAAGTCGTTTAAAAATAACTATTTGGTTGGTGCAAGTTTGAATTTGTGTTCAGTCAATCATAACTTGTGATTATTTGGTTTAATTTTTAGTTTGATTTATCGACGACACTTTCTGATGTGACATTTGCAAGGAACTGTGAATCTAGGTTTTTTTTATTTATTTGATATATCAATGCATGTAGTTAAATAAATTAGTGTTGGCAATCATCATCAGTATTAGCGTGCAACCGTTGTTGAGTGACGAGATACGAGATATTTTGTGACAATCTAAATCTGGAGTGTTTTGTGTATTTTGAAAGGAGAATGGGCGTTTCTGTATAAGCTTCGCCACCACCTTGTTACAGCGGTGGGGCTAAAACGCTCATTCTCCTTTGAATTCGAGTCAAGTCGTTTTAAAACCTCGAATTACATTCAAAGAGCTCAACTTAATAAATCACTCAGGTGATGATGGCTTGCTCATTTTTTTCCTTATGAACTTAAACTTGCCAATATTGGATAATTACTCAAATAGTTAAAGTTTAAAAATATATCAAATGGTGCCTGGAATTATTCACATTTTTAATTCTTAATAATGAGTAATCGCTTTGTTTAAGGTGTAATTATAGTTTATATTACAAATATTATGATTACAATCATTCTCATTTAGAAATGTCTGAAATTGTGATTGTTTTTTTACATGACATTATTTATTAAACGGACTGACTGATCTATAGTTGTTTTCTTATGTTTGGACCTGATATTGGTGATGAGGAGAGAGAAATACCAAAACACCCACGAGAAACGTAGATGGTGATTACCTTTATCCTTTTCACCGCCAACGTACACAGAACGCGATGCCTCGCCAGGCGCCAAGGTATAAATGTATAACAAAATGTCTAGTAAACAGTAGTGATGAGGGTATTGTCATATCGATGAATGAGATTTATACGCGAAAGGTTAAGTTTTAAATACAATTTTACGGATATAAATATAAAAACTGATTAAATATTTCCATATTTATTTTATTTCACAGTATCCCAATATCAGTAGTAAGAAAAAACAGCATAAATGATAACTATCAAAGCAACAAATACATAACTCAATTGTAGCTTTAGGGAATGGGGTACATCTCTCTTTATTTCATGAGGTCATTCTTTGACTTCATTTCAAGTCCTTGGTGCTCATAGCACGTTAAATTCAATTCTGATTAGGGATATGGCCTATGGTCTTACTTCTATTTTTAGTTTCCTCACGATGTTTTCCTTCACTGTTTTTGAGAGCAGTGGTGATGAAATAAATTACAAAAAGTAATGCGCCTGCCTGGGTTCGAACCCACGACTTACTGTTCGTAAGTCGAGGCCGCCACCACTGGGCCACCGCTGCTTACTACCTATTTATTTACTTATTACTATTAGTAATATATATATTAGTGCCTTTTGTTACAAGCAAAGCGAAAGAATCCGATTAGTACCTACCTGCACTATGCCGTACGTTTACGACGTCACAGAACGACTTCTATAATAGTCCGGGGCACTGACTTATAAGCTGATAACCAATTGTTTTGTAGAGATGGTGATATAATTATCGACAACTATCGACAAGGACTGCTAACAACTACTTATTTCCGAGTCCGCACCCATTTGAAGGTCGAAATTAGTCTATTTTCCCTTTGTTATAAAGTAGTTAAGTAACTACATTCATCCTTTACTGACCTCAAATTGTTTTATATTAATATAAAGTCCTTGGCGTTCTGGGGACATTCAAAATGTTCAGTTTTTGTTTTTGCCAGTTCGAAGACAATTAAGGGCTTCTTTTGTGTGGAAAAATATTAAAAACAGGGTATTAGACAGTGCTATATTAAATAATAAAATGAAAAACCCTTTAAATACTGTAAATGTATTTTTATAACAAAGTTAAAATTAAGAGCTTCTAATGAAGTCGTCGCTGGTGGCACGAAAATCTTGAACTTGTATGAAGTCCATGGCGGTGAAAAGGTTAAACTTTTGAAAGCCAGAGCATAAACGCAAGCTCCACACTAAGTCTCAATTTTACCTACCATTTTGACATTATGGCACGTGCTTGCATGTCACGTATATAAGTACATGGCGTCAAAACGTTTAGCATTTTAGTCTGGGTAAAACTTGAGTACTAACTGAAGAGTTTCGCCATTCATAAACCTCTAAATTTTTAATTCATCGACTAATTCATTTTATAGAAAAAATAGCTTCGCGCGGCTTATACAACTACTTAGCTAAAACGTCAAGATTTTTTTTTTGTTATGTGTAAATTTAATTTACGTATGTTCCATTGACTGCCTCGTTGGTGTCTAGTATCTAGTGGTCGCAATGCTGGGCATGATGTAGTGGGTTCGATTCCCTGGTAGACCAAATTATTTATTTATGTACACACAAAATACTTCATAGGACATTACATTAACGATAGAAGAGCAAAAAGGTACTGCTTATTTCATAAGAAATCTCTTCCAGCAGACCTGCGAGAGGAAAGTTGGATTATAAATGTAGACACAGTGTATAGAAAAGACAAAACATTAAAATTTAAATTAAAACCCTGTTATTGAGTTTTCCATCATTAATTTCTCAGTATCAGCAACGGGAGTTTGTATTTGTGCCTGGTTGATGGCAATAGGCTCAACCACCATTATATAGGACTTACATTACTGTCGAAATGTGAGTGTATTAACAGGTATAACCTCTGTCAAACCTTTCGGGTGTTACAGGCGTGATGTTATGTATTACATTACACAAATAAACCTTACAGAATCAATTCTCTAAATGATCGCCAAAACCGCAGACGATTTGAATGCGGTTTTCACAGCATAGACAATTTCCTTCTAATTACGAAGATATTGAAAGTAAAAGATTAAACTTCCATTCATGTTCTTTCCTCGCCATTTACGTTCCGGGGCCGCGGTATCTCTTTCAAACAGTCTCGCCCCGGTAGGCTTCGGCCCTTGCGGGCCCCTTCCTTTATGCTGATATGGAACACAAACGCGCCGTCGACACGGCTTGTCGTCATAAGACGGACGAACGGCGAGCTTGCCCATAGCTCACCGTCCTTAGGCCCGCTTCTACGGTGGCCGGTAGCCACCACGTGGCCCCCGACGCCCGGTGCGTATCCCGCGGCGGCTGGGCGAGAGGCTCTCCCTCCCGCGTTCCGCCACCTCCTTCGCCAGCATGACTGCTTCGCAGCGCGGAGGTGACGGCGTCCCATTCCGTCTCGCTCCGGACCATGGATTGAACCAGGGCCGGACGCGAGAGGTCGCCGCTACGAGGACACGGCACCGCTCCGCCCACGCAGGGCAGACTTCCACCGTGTGCTCCACCGTGTCCTCCGGTCGATCCTCACAGTGGAAACACCCGAGCGTTTCCTCCCGCCCGATTCGGTGCAGGTACCTCCCGAAACATCCGTGTCCGGTGAGGACCTGCGTCAGGCGGAAGGTGAGGACGCCGTGGCGCCTCTCTAGCCACTCCTCAAAGAGGGGACTTTATCGCCACTCGAGGCGTGCCCTAAACACTTCAACTTATCCACTGCACGTTTGAAAAACAACAAGTTTTTCTTTACTTTAAATACCCCCACGACCCCGGTAATATTCAATAGATTCATCAGCACAATGTTTTGAGTGTTATTACATTGAGCGCTACCGTAAGCTGTTATTTTTACCCCAAAAAGTAGTTAAGTAAATAAAAAAGGTAGTTTGATGTACAAAATGCTTGGTTGATGGTCAATAATACCATGTTGTGAGTCAAATAATACAAACGCATTGAGTCACATAAATAATTTATTTTTAAATTTAAATTCATCCATCCATCAACAAATTATCACATGTTTATAAACTTTCTAAATTGATTTCATATCTGGTTATAGTGCTTTGTTAGGTACAAAGTTTACTGCAATGGTGTAGTTACGAGCAGGTTTTATAGATGGCGCTACTGCTAACACCAACGTTTGTATGTCTACCTATTACTAGCTCAAAAACTACTGTGTTTAGTAATTTTTATTTATTTATAATAGTATGATATAGTATACTTAGAATGTAGTTCACAAAATTGACTGATATATTCAACAAAAACGTTTATTAATTGTCTATATTATACACCTCTTTTTTATTATACTATACAAATTATTATATTCCCTGTTTTCATATCATATAACGAAATGAAAATGGAGAGCTTTATAAATACATAACTAACACTTGTTACTACTACATAACATACAAAATTATGGACATCAATATTAAAAATATGCAGGGTGGGACCCATCGACGCACAAACGGCTTCCATTAATTTAGCTTATGAATAGAAACTTACCTTGTTCAAATAAATAACAGCTGTTACCTAGAAAACTGAAATAACTACACTGTCAAAGTGTATAGAGAAGATTTTTTTTAAAGAACCTAGGACCGCTAGGGCGTTTCTATTCATCTGATGAATTATTCATGGTAATCGTTTTTCAATTTAATGTCCAAAAGGGACACCCTGTATAAATGGTCTATCTCATACACAAAATGACATTTAAAAAATGGTGTTTCTATTCATACACAAAATCTCTGAAGGTCAAATCATTGTACTCATCATTATGAATAACTTTTATTACTTATGGGACCAACCGCAAGTGCCGAAAAAAGAAATCTGCTGTTCCATACATTTTGACGAGTTATGCGTACATATTGTAGGGAACAGATGAATGACATCTTAATAGATTTCGCGTATGAACAGTTAGACCTTATTTAAATCTACAGTTGCTATCAGAGATTGGAAAAGGTAGAGTATACATTTTCAACGATACTGCCGAGTTGAATGGTCCTAGGGACCAAGGGTGAATGGACCTGGGTGAATATTGGCAGACCGTCAGTGAACTCGGGTCGTATGCATGCACAACAAACAATCAAGACATGCAAAATTAAGCTGATCTATCATCTTAAGAGAAGCTCACACACAGCGTGATCAGGTTCTACTGGCTCAACTTCGATCAATCATTTTAGAGGGAAGTCTCCATCCATAGTTACTTACTGCCTTAAAATTGAAATAAGTATACTTAACCTATTCTGATCTCTGGATATTATAGAAATCAAAGCGTCACATTAAGATCCACTCACATTCTTATATATAACAACAGAAATTAAAAAGAAAATGCCGTGTAAAAATATCTTTGTGGGAACTTAACTTTGTACCTAAGTACATAAAATTCGATGGTACAATTTGCAGTACGTTACAAATTGTATTTCCTATTGGATTCACTAGAGTGACAATAAAACTAATTCCTGTTAATTTACAAAATATTATTTACAAAGTATAAAATAATTACAAATGATGTCAAAAAAACTGAATTTTTCAACTGAATACAAAACTTTTTGGACTGAGCACCTGTTAGAAGGTCCTTAAAATTAAAATCAGGTACACGACCGTTTTGTAATAGTATTAATTTCAGAACGTATCACATGGATGTTGCATACATACATGCATACTTACATTGCTATACATCGATATAAACTTAACTGATTTGAACTACTTAAATACATCATTTAAAACTTAAGTATTTGAGATCTATAACACATTTTCTAAACTGAATTAGAACAAAAGGACACAGAGCTACAACAATCTCTTGGCGGTTCAATGACATTTAACAACGCTCCAACTCATTTAACATTTCGACGCAAGAAAGCAATCTTGTAGTATCTCGAAAAGTTGAACTTTAGACCAGTGACCAGAGCCAAAAAACTATTTCAAAAATTCATAACTCGTAAACTAGCTTAATCAGAGTGGTCATTTTTGGAACACTTATTTCTTATACTTAATGAAAAATGAAATTTATCAGATGGCAATAATGATAGCATTCTAAAGTTAGTCTAACATGCGTTATAAACTAGTTACAGCAATTGGTATTTCAATTTGAAGCAGCAATTTGGCTGTATCTTGGTAGTTGTAACAAACGGCACAACGAAATAGGTGGACTGCGAAAAAAAATACTTGTAGCGTTTTTGATGTATCTCTCGTATAACTTAAAAATATTTGTTTTATGGTATTTACAGCATTTTGAAGTACCTTTTGTTAAAAAAGTTTAGAAAAAATCAACGAAGTATCAAAAAAAAAAAACATCGTAGGAAAACGTTGATCAGACCGTCTGACGCAGTATTTTTTTCTTATTTCAATGATGCAATAAAAAAATGCCATTTTTCGAGATACGACAAAATCACTTTCCAGCGTCGATTTGTGAAATTATTTTTTTGAAATGTAAAACAAAATGGCGCTTGCTTCGATTTTAGCCAAGAATAGCCTAAAAGATCCTTGTAAACTACAATGTCGAACATTATTGTTAACCTTTATCAAATAAAATGTGTCTATTCCAATAATAAGTAATATGGAAGCTGTCTTTCATTGGAAGTATTTCTCTAAGAATATCACTTTACCCATTTTTGCTCCTTAAACACTGCAGCAGAGACAAATAAACGTTACTTAGCACATGATTTAACTTACACATGTTCTGTCTCTTTCTTTCAATTTCAAATTCCTTTCTCAATGTTGATTTTGCACCTCTATTTTGATCTTATTATCTTTGCATACGGTTGCTAATTATTATTCCAACGTTGCATAGCTGTCTAAATCAAAATGATCTTTAGCCCAGTTGCAATAAGGTTGCTAGTGGAATACTGCTTGGTCTGCTTGGGTTGCTGTCATAGTTTGCCAGATGTGCGATAGAGGCAGGAATAAAGTTCAGCCAAAACATCTACTAAGAAATTTTTATGTATGTATGCTGCCTACAGGTTGGTAGGGACACGACGCTCAAACGAATTCTTTTTCACCTACACAGTTACAAAGTAAGCTGATTAAAAAAAAATACTGATGAACAATTTAAATGTAGCGGATCCAGAATGATGTTTTACTAACCGGTTACATTATCTGTGGATTTGGTGTTGATGACTTTTTTCCTTGTATTTTTACTTTTCGTCAGTACGGTTAACCATTTTCGTTGCCGATACATGTCGTGATATTTTCGTGCTATGCTTTATTTTTTATTGAGGTATTATTGATGAAAAAGTCATTGACGCCACGTCCAGAGATAGTGTAACCGGTTTGTAGATACGTAGTTACCATTTGTGCGTGTGTCCCTTACAGCCTGTATATTTCTCCTAAATCTATATATTTTTTATTTTTACGTGATATTAAGTTGGATATTACAATTACTAAAGATATTATAACTTTTAAGGTGTCTTAGCCGCTTAATTTTAGTGATATTCATATAAAAGCGTTACGTCACAGTCTACAAAACATCAACACAAACATCATAAATTCTAAAATAATGTCGAGTTTACTTAAAAAGCTTTACGGGCAGTTACATTAATTAGGATAGGAATGTTTTTGCTCTTTTAGAGTATTTTAATAACTGTTTGATTTCTTTAGACGATCTTAATGAATTTACAACAAAAAAAAACATTATTTAGCTGATATGTAAGAAAGCGTCAATAGAATGGAATAAATGTGAATATGAATAGAAAATTAAAATGGCCCAATATGAATCAGGCCATTAATAAAAGATTTGTTGTTCGAATTCGAATGAAGAATTCGAACAACAAATCTTTTATTAATGGCCAGATTCATATCTGGCCATTTTTGTCGCAAGACCAAATTAACGTATTGGAAGACCAAAATAATGCTTACTGCATAAAAATTAAATACTATCGGTAAACAAAATAATATTTCAGCATTCATTTTCGTGTAATGTTTAGTGTTTAAAAATCAGTTTCGATTCGTCAATCCTTGCTTTGTTTAAGTTTTTTTTTTTAACACAAATCGCTTAAAAATTATAATAATATAATGTTACACATAAATATAACAGTTAACGTCTTTGAGAATCGAGTACCACCCGCGGCCTATTAATACTATCGCCTGGTATGTAGTCCAAGGAATATTGTTATCTATTATAGAATAGGAGCACTACTCATACCTACATATTCCTAGAAATACTAGGATTCGTGTATATTTAAATCATAATAACAGGGAGTGTCAAATGGCTGCTTTAGCAGAATCATAATAGGATAAAAAATAAGATAAAATTCTTAAAATGGTCACTGACGCATGTATGTATTATGAATCTGGTAAAGCACCCATTTTAGAACCCCAGTTCTTTAGAATAGCAACCAGGTGCAATTTTTAGGCAAAATAACAGGATTCTTTTGCACCAAAAAAACACATACTTCTCAAAGTAAACCTTTGTCGCTTCCCAAATAATATTTCTCACGGATATCGTCATGATAAGCCGATTTTGGAGAATGTAACAGTGTGTTCGTACAAGCGTATTTCTTTCTTCCTCTATCTTTGAACGCTCAATAATACAGCTTATGTCCGCTGGACAATAGGACAAGTAATATCTGCCCGGCTAGCATGGGCAGGGGATAAAAATTTTATTCACCGGTTATTTCCACTTTTGTTTGAATTTTGTCCATTGTCAGTGGAAATAACCGGTGGATAAAATTTTATCCCCTGCCCATGCTAGCCGGGCATAAACTGCTTAGGAAATTACAGATTGTAAAAATCCTATTGTAACAAAATCTAGCTCCTATGTAAATCCAGGATAAGCTCTGACATAATTCTTTGACTACATACCTTCCTTTCTTACAGTGTAACACATATAGGATGCTTATAGCAGGTGTACTAGTAGCATGCCCACACCTGCACCGGCGACGAGACCGACGCTCAGCATCGTAGCGGTCAGACCTGATGCCTTCTCACGTTCGTGTAGTTCCACCACCCTGGAAAAGTGAGTGTTGGATTAATAAACGAATGAATTAAAGAAAAGAACTAATAGGATCTCCTTTATTTCCAAAGGACGAAACTAAGGGCGTCTGACGAGTATAGTCGTTTGAAGATTACATACGAGGGTAAATCTGAAGATTTCTGATGGGTAAATCTATAATATAAATAACTAGCCGATGCCCGCGGCTTCGCCCGTGTAATTATATACAAAAACCTTCCTCTTAAATCACTCTATCTATTAAAAAAAAAACCCGCATCAAAATCCGTTGCGTAGTTTTAAAGATCTAAGCATACATAGGGACAGACGCGGCGGGAGACTTTGTTTTATAATATATAGTGATTTGTAAAATTATTTTAATTCATTATTTTCATTGTTTGTTCATTATTTTCCTTTTTATTTCTGGCTGGGAGGTTCCCGTTTTTGAATGGAGGATTATAAAAATATCATAGGATAATGCACATACCTAACGGCAGTGTATAAATGCAGCCATCATTATTTTTGTTTCTGTGATTTGGTTAATTCATTCCATTTTCACTATATTTGTAAAAACTTTGTAACATCATGTCAGTTAGTGTTCTGTTCACTTTAAATAGCAAAGGAAATCACACACAGGTATCTTAATAAGAGGGAGTGTTAGTCTACCTCGCGAGCCCAGTGCAGATTTGAGGATGTTTTTTTTTTTGTTTAAAACATGCAGATTTCCCCACGATACGATCTTCACCATTATGAGAGTAGTAATGAAAATACTCGTAGGTACTAAAGTGTTCATGGGCAGTAATTAAACGGAAACCAAACATAAGCACATACCTATTACATACAATGTTTATCATAGAAAGTAGCGATAACCTATTTACTGACTATGCACCGCACAACTCATTTATTTGATGTCACGTCATGTTTGTGACCGTGGTTGTTTATCTAATCTGCCACGTGTAAATTAGAGGATCGATTATTTTGTATTGGTAATAATGGTAATTTAAATTATTTAATATACATAACGATAGATGAGATTTTTTTACAGTATTGTTGATTTGAATTACACACGACTAATAAGTTTCGTTATGTGTGAATTATAATACAGGGTGTAAACCACCTCATCACAAAGCCGTCCACCAAGCATTCTGTACATCAAACTAAGTAACTTTACGCGAAAAATATTGCTGGGAAACCACTTTTTTTTGAGGTTAATCATCATGTTTTGCGGTAGAACTCAATGTAACGCACTTAAAACATTGTGCTGATGGATGGATTGAATAGTACGGGGGTCGTAGAGGTGTTAAAAGTCAAAATATTACCAAAAAAAACTTGTAAGTATTTAAAAAAAAAGTTGTAACTTTGACCCCCCATATCTCCGCAACTAGAAGGTTCCCAGGTATGGTGTAGAACAAAAAAATGATCGCAGTGATGGGGAGAACAAGTGCCTTTCGGCTTCGTGAAGAGGTGTTTTACACCCTTTATAAACAATAATGTTGTAATACATCTAGTAGAATTACAGAAACAATCAAGATCTTTATTGTTTTAGACTTTCACGGTTTTTCACTATACTTAATGTAACAAAACCAAAAGAAAATCACGGATATTATCCCGTAAGTACGGTCGAAC
Source organism: Xestia ashworthii (assembly GCA_950022955.1). Taxonomy (NCBI): domain Eukaryota; kingdom Metazoa; phylum Arthropoda; class Insecta; order Lepidoptera; family Noctuidae; genus Xestia; species Xestia ashworthii. The sequence goes on along the minus strand of OX465558.1, from coordinate 20,138,864 downwards.
AAGCTAATTGGTTTACAGTTTAACCCACAAATTACATTGTAAAGTGTAAACCAAATAGCTTGTTCGACCGTACTTTAAGTGTAATCAAGATATTTACAGATATTTTGAAAAGAAACATCTAAGTAACGATATTCTTAGCTGGTCGAGTTCATAATAATTACGATATTACTGAGATAACCATTGGTGAACGCGAAGAATATCATGATGATGATGTACTGCCAATCATACGCGAACACGACAGGCAGATGTTTGAATAGTAATGTAATATGTTTGTACCAATATCTTACCTAGTAGAATTAATCATCACCATATTAGTGAGATAACCATTGGTGAACGCGAAGAATATCATGATGATGATGTACTGCCAATCATACGCGAACACGACAGGCAGATGTTTGAATAGTAATGTAATATGTTTGTACCAATATCTTACCTAGTAGAATTAATCATCACCATATTAGTGAGATAACCATTGGTGAACGCGAAGAATATCATGATGATGATGTACTCCCAATCATACGCGAACAGGACAGGCAGATGTTTGAATAGTAATATGTTTGTAACAATATCTTACCTAGTAGAATTAATCATCACCATATTAGTAAGATAGCCATTGGTGAACGCGAAGAATATCATGATGATGATGTACTCCAAATCGTACGCGAACAGGACAGGCAGATGTTTGAATAGTAAGGTGTTTGTACCAATATCTTACCTAGTAGAATTAATCATCACCATATTAGTGAGATAACCATTGGTGAACGCGAAGAATATCATGATGATGATGATGTACTCCCAATCATACGCGAACAGGACAGGCAGATGTTTGAATAGTAATGTAATATGTTTGTACCAATATCTTACCTAGTAGAATTAATCATCACCATATTAGTAAGATAGCCATTGATGAATGCGAAGAATATCATGATGATGATGTACTCCCAATCATACGCGAACAGGACAGGCAGATGTTTGAATAGTAATGTTTGTACCAATATCTTACCTAGTAGAATAGAATTAATCATCACAATATTAGTGAGATAACCATTGGTGAACGCGAAGAATATCATGATGATGATGTACTCCCAATCATACGCGAACAGGACAGGCAGATGTTTGAATAGTAATATGTTTGTACCAATATCTTACCTAGTAGAATTAATCATCACAATATTAGTGAGATAACCATTGGTGAACGCGAAGAATATCATGATGATGATGTACTCCCAATCATACGCGAACACGACAGGTAGATGTTTGCGTGGTTGCGCGTTACACAGCATCAACATGGGCACGCCGACTATACGAAGGATACTGGCTCCGGCAATTATCCATTGGTTTGTTGGCTGTAAGAAAGATTTTATTTGGTTAGTATAAAAATAATTTAAAGAAAAACAAAAAACCCGACTGCGTAAAAACTAATTTAAAAAAATACGCGAAAAAATTAACTTGAATAAAAACTAAAACGAAAGAAACAAGCCCAGTAGTTTAGAATACTGTAACAAATCATACATTCTAATGCAGAACAGAACGACTCACAGTCGGGGCCCCTTTGGAAGATTTGATTGGTAAAATTTGAATGGGCCCCGACTGTAACCCTCCTTTGCGTCGCACAGTCGGGTAAAAAATAGTAAGTATTTTGGTAGGATTAAGTACCGAATACCGAATCATTATTGAAAACCTTTATTTTATGACACGTGAAACAAAAAGGACAAACGTATTTCTATTAGTGCACGTGAATATTAATTTCAAGGCTACACTGATGTTTGTGAGTGAGCACTTGTCAACAAAGATTTTACGTGTGTGCAATGGGCGTCTCGGGTTGGACTGAAGGAAACTAACACGAACTTTACTTATGGTCCTTTCCCGTTTTCTACTATAACTGCATTGTACTGTTATAAACATGTATAAAATCTCAAAAACTTAGAAGAAGTGATAATTATTCTATTTATTTAAGACCATTATGACATCCTATCGGGATTATTATTACAAATAAAGTCGTCATAGTAGGTATTATATTTTTTGTCGACTTTTTGTCATATCCTTCCAGCTATTTGGTCCTATATAAACCGCAGTAAACCGCGCATTACTAAGTGCCTTCTTAGTTATGATAACAACAGTAAACACTTGCTAAACCGCAATCAAAAGTATAGCTTACTCTACGAGGTAAAGTGTAAAGTGCGTAAACACAATGACTCACAACTAATAGTACAAAACTATATTCATACAATGCGTTGCGATAAAATATGCTTACAAACAATGCCTGATTTTAGTTTAGGTTATAGATAGTTTAATACGGAACCGACACAACCAAATAAATAAATATTGAAGGGCAAATGTTTTAATCTGAACAGTACAAATTCAACTGAACTTGTACCAAATGCCACAGCCATTTTAGGTTTTATAGCATACACATTACGACTCAGTCAGATTATAGATAGTCAGCGTCATTTTTGTTAGTCAATGACAAGGAAGAGCGTACCTCACGTAATTTTTATTTCATTGATATAAGGTCGAAAATTGTAATGTTTGATGCACGCTTCTAAAAGTCAACAGCAAGTTCAAAATCAACGTCCACTGCTGGACATAGGCCTCCCTAAAGTGTCGCCACATTGACCGGTCCCGTGCGTCTCGCATCCAACGTTGCTCCACAACGTTCACCAGGTCATCGGCCACCGAGGCCTTCCAATGGAACGTCTCGTTCGCGGTCGCCACTGCAGAACTTTTGGCTCTATCCGGCCGGCCATCCTGCGAGCAATGTGCCCTGCCCACTGCCACTTAAGTTTGGCAATTCTTCGGGCTACATCGGTAACCTTATAACTTACAAATGATGGCAATATCTAGCCAAACAGAAACGTGACATTTATGCCCTAGTATAATAATGGTCAATTCAGGTCCAGAATACAAGAGGATGTTAGCTGATTATAATTTATGACGGCAGGTACTTACTCGCAGCAGGAATCCAGCAACCAATCGTCCCGCGTAATCTCCGCAGTTGAAAATCAAATAATTAACAACGGGAACGAAGAATATGTCTGGAAAAAAGAAAAAACATTTTTTTTTTAAACAAAATAAATATCGCTGGAAATTACACACAGCACCATCTAGTGCCACATTAAGCCGAGGCTTGTGTCGTGGACACCAGATAGTTGATATACTACATAGATACTTTTTTTGTACGTATAAACATACATGACTCGGAAAGAAATGTCCATGCTCATCACACATTTGCTCCTACCGGGATTTGAACCCGGGACCCTAAGAACGTAAGCCAGCCTCACTACCGCTGTGCCATTCGGGTCGTCAAGAAATCCTTTAGTGTGCATTCCGCTAAGGGTTAATGGGTTTTTCTATTAGGCAATTCTCAGTAGTCCATCCGGTAGATGGAAACAGGTTCACCTCCTATTACTTGGGATTTAAAATAAAACTGGCTAAATGTGGTACACTTCTGCCTTACGCTTCGGAGATTACAGGAATGTTAATATGTTATTTATGGGCAGCAGAGACAAAAAAGTAGTCAAAAACATCAATCACACAAAAAGTCTCGTCTCGTCTGCGCTGCCCTTTAATGCCATAGATTTCCGCAGAGTAACGCCTGATGCCTTAACTTATATTAAACTCGTAGCGGACAAATTGCGCGGGCTCAACTCCAGATAACGGATTCTAACAGTTACAGATAACGTAGGTACTGAAGTATTTGTCAGTGTCCGTTTGTCCGCAATGATACGCTACCCGTCCGTATAAGTTCAAACTCAAGAAAATTCTGTTCTAAAAACAATTTCCTGTGTTACATGATTTAAACTAGGAACGGAAACCAGTTTCCCACTTCCCTTTTCGATGAAACGGGAAACAATGTGGAAAATTGTAGAGGCAAGCCTTACAATTTACAAATATACATTTTACTATACGGAGAAACCCTGACACAATGGCGGTAATTTTCCCGTTAACTGTAACACTGCATAATGCAGCTGTAGGAATGATAAAATATCAACATTTTTTTATGATATTATTATCTCTTTCTCTTCGTTTATGATATAAATGCGGGGTTTTGTTGTTAATTGAGAATTGCCGATTCATATCTATTTGTTTTTTATCAAAGTCTTCATAATCATATCAGATCAATAAAATAAAACGATGGACTTAATTAACTCGTCCACAAGATCTCATCTGCATACATAATTTGACCTGACTTTCGATACTAACGTACTTTTGATTTTAGGAGTTTTCGACTCAGCATTATGCTATCGTATTTGTTGACGCCGATAGAGGTCGTTTTTTCACCATGATCTTTGCGTATTAGCGATGATTTTAGTCACATCCGGACAGAAGTTCATCAACCTACTTGACGGAGGAGGAAGCGCCGTTCGCGAGCAACAAAGAACCTCTGCGGCAAGGCTCCTGCGGACCCTAAAATGAGCCTTCGTGCTGCTAAGCCAAATACACCGGTGTACATTTCCCGCTTGCATTACACCACTAAGGGCGAGGCCACATCACTGCGTTGCGACGTCGCATCGTAAAAATCTACGACGCCGCACAACGCATCGTGGAAATTTCCGATGCACTGACGCAACATACAAATCTGCAATGCGACGACGCCTCATATTTTCTTTTGAAGTGATTTTCATCATTATTCATAATTGATAGAAATGGATGCACCCAGTACTTTCTTTTCTGTTTCTTTTTCTTGATGCGTCTTAACGCTAGCAAAAGTAAGACCCGTGTAGTGCGGTCCATGTCTCACTAGAAACTAAACTGACGGTTACTGGTAAGCGTCTTGTCGTACGATGTCGTATGCGATGAAATTTTTGCGTTGCGTCATCGCATTGTATTGCTGTGCGACGTCGTTTTTGCGATACGACGCCGCAACGCAGTGTTGTGGCCTCGCCCTAAGAGAGAGGCCCCATTAGTGCGTTGCGCTGCGTTGCGTCGCGTCGTCGCAACGGAACAGCGCATTGTATGCCACACCTGCGTTGCGACGACGCACGATGTCGCAGCGCAAGAGCGTCGCAGCAACACTGGCTGCGTCTCAGTCTCAGTTCAGCCTTCGCAATGGATAGATACAAACGTAGTGTTCGTGTGATTTATCCCATATAATGGGTCTTTCTTGGACCAAGGATATAAGATAATCTATATCAATCTCCTGCACACTCATGATGTTAAAAAATGTCGTTACGCTCGTCTAGCTTCCTCCTCTAGCAGTGAATCACTGTCCGTCGTCGCAGCGGAGCACCAACAACGCAGCGCATCACCCTCCCTCTCGCTTCGTCTCTCGCCCGTCGATCCGTTGAATTGTCGCGCGCGACGACGCTACGGTCTAATGGGTCATGTCGTAAAAAATATATGGAAACCGTCGCAGCGACGACGCTGCGACGACGCAACGCAGCGCAACGCACTAATGGGGCCTCGCTCTTAAGCGGAGGACATCGTGGAGTACGTGCGCCAAAAGACGAGATACACACCGAGGGTGCAGTTACTGGAGTCGCGCCGCAACGTCAACTTCAAGGCGTTCGTGGTGCGAGTACCGAATTGTTACCTGCCCATGGTGATGGTGGAAGACTTTTGGCCGCAGGACGTGGTGTTCCGTCGCTTCCGCGGACAAGTACCACTGGACAGCCAACACAAGTGAAGTGTGTCTAAGTGAAGGGTTACTAACATAGTTTTAAGTCTTATTTATTAACACAAGTTTTGTATTTAATTTATATGTTAGTTTATAAGGTATATATCTATGGGTCATTGTAGCCTGAAATAAATAAATTGAAATTGAAATAAGATTTATAGAAGGTGTACTCACTATTCCAATCAGTGCCCGCCGTATCCGGATGAGATTCCACCAGCACCGTTATAGCCGGGTAAACGGCCATACTGATCCCGAACACAGCAAATATACTGAAGGCGTACACCCAAATCTTCTTGATGATTACAGTCATGAACACCTCCCTGTGTCTGTTCGCAGCAAGACCCCCGCATCCTCTCAAGATATGATATGTGAAGAAATCGATCTTGTATAACAAGACGTATGATACCAGCGAAGTGATCACCATGAAATCAGCTATCACGAAGTATATCAGGGCGCTGTGTAGTGGTGATATTTTGAAGGCCAGTGATATAATTTGTGCTACAGCAGCTATGATACCGCCCAAGGATTGGCCGCTTACGACAGCGGCCATGTATTCCTTGGAGAATCTGCTTGCGATGCCTACTAGGCCTCCGATGAAGACTGCGCTGGCCGCTGAAACAGAAAATTTGGTTTGAACATCAAGCTTTTTGTGGGCCGGGGCTGCGGGACTGTTCGAAAGTATCCGTGGCCCCGGAACATAAAGGGCTAAGAATGAACATGGATGGGTTTTAGTCAGTAAAAGTCTGACACTCCCTTCCGTTCCGCCCAGAGCGGGAGGTCAGGGGTCATTTGATGATTACCGATATACGAGCTTTTTGTGGAGATATTTTCGGACTATAAAAAGCGTAATTAAATAAAAGGTCGATGAACAAATACGATGATGATGATGAGTCCTCATAACATCGGATGCGGGTCACATTCACATAATGAGTCAGACAGACAAGACGGTTGTTAAACCAGATCAACGCCATATCCATAACCCGATTTGGGCCTCATTTAGGTATTGGAGATCATTTTTCGCTCGAGCAAGTATCCGAAATAGAACAGAAGCTGTTAATATTGTTATGTCAATGGGGTGACCCGTATGGACTGGACTCACTAAGTCTTTGAGTGTATTTTAAGAAACTTAAATAGGTAATCACGTAAAAAAAATTAAAACATGATTATATAAACTTGAATACGTAATGCTCTATGAATAATATCAGACAATTATTGCACAAAAGATCCATTTGATATTTAATCACTACATATTATTATTAAACGAAGTCCTCCGTCGCGTCTGTCTGTCTGTTCACGATAAACTCAAAAACTACTGCACTGCCGATGTTCATGCTGTTTTCACCAATGGATAGACGTGGTTCTCGAGGCCGGTTGCATCTGCTAGTTTTGAATGTATTTTAAGCACTGAAAAACTTATTCTTGTTGATAATATTACACCAAGTTAACATAGTACCTACCTGGGTCGGTAGGAGGTTCTACTATACAATACATTTATACTGACCGTGAAACCTAGGCTAAGTCAAGTCTCAAAGTCACGCAACACAGACCAGGCGTGCTGCGACCGTTTGTAAAACCTACAATTCCCTTGTGTATTTATTTACTTGCTTGTGGCTTTGAAAATTGTAACTAATGACCCGGATTAGCCACAAGACCAATAAGGGACATTGGTATTGTGGAGGTCACATGGGCAGACTGTATGGTATTCAGCTGCATCCAGTTAGACTGGAAGACTAGACTTAGAATTAGACTAGATTCAAACATAGTTGAGAAAACTCTTCGGAGATGGATAAGTCATGTAGCATGCGTTAATGTATAAGGCCGGAATAGTAGTGATAAACGCATTATGAAATTAAAACTGTTATAAAAGCGTGGGGAAACCTTTTCGCTAAAGTTTTGTAATCTTTATTTGAATTGGCGAAAACAAGTAGGTATAAGAAAATAGACGAGTATCCAATTTGCGTTCAAAACAACACTATTTGTGCGAGATCTTTATCGAGTAAAGTCATGGCCGATTCTTTTATTTACTTATAGCGATTGTTATCAAGAAATCTAAATAAATTGAAAATGCACTATTAACGTACCTACTTAGGGGAATTAATTAAAATAGCATTCGCGAATATGCACGTCCTGAGTAGGTACCTTGGACAGTCAGCCGCTTTATCAACCTTGCTGACTCTCATCATTAGTCACATACCGCATCACAACACGCGATGTGATCTGATGTGATGTAATGTGATTCATCACATCAGATCACATGAACATCAGACTACAGCCCCGCATTTGATAAAACTGCCACTTTTTTATTTTATTTAGCTTGGTATGGAATTTCATTTTCAAATCGATTCTCTCGAATTGTTATGATAAAATGCGAAAGTAACTCTGTCTGTAAGAGTGTCTGTCTAACGTCGGTTGCGCTTACACCCTAACAGCTAAACACATTTCGATGAATATTGGATCCAGGGAGGCCGTGGAAGCCGTGGCTAAACTAGTTAGGTACTTACTTACTTATTTCATTGGTAAATCATTAAACATATTATGTTACAAAGAAAACAATTAGGTACTTATAGGAACATGAAACGTGACCCAGATAAGTAAACAAACATTATCGAATGCATCAGAGTACGCGGTAGGTACTTAGGTCAAATGCACATCTGCATAACTTTAATGAGTTATTTACTTTCCGATAACCAATCATTTGCTATTATATGCCCTATCAAATAGTTCATAATTATCTTGTTTGATATAAATATTGAACAGAAACAACTTTAACGTTAATTTTCCTGGACAAAACGTGTTCATTATTCGGCATTCAATTACTAAATATCTTACTACAAAAGAAAATATTCTTGTACAGAAAACAAGTTCAACAAGTTCCTAAGCATTTATGATAAAGGTACTACCGAATTCACTTATGGTCTGCCAATTTTCACCCTTATGAACTGAAGTATAAGGTTGAGAATTGGTCGACCGTCAGTGAACTCCATAGTACGGTCGAACACGCTATTTGATTTACATTTTACAATGTAATTTGTGGGATAGCTTGTTCGACCGTACATGATAATAACAATCATTTAATTCAGACCATGATCCATAATTTGTTAGTAATGATGATGATGATTGAGCACCACACCCAGGAAGGAGCAAGCCTGACCCGGACAAGCCGGATACACCAGGGGGCACGATTTTGTAAGGAAAGACATGCTCTGGGATGGGAGAGGAAGCCCGACCAACCGCAGCCAGTCGGGCACAATCAGCCGACTATGCAGCCTAGAGCCAATATAGGAACAGTGGTAAAGACAGGTACAATCCATAGGAATGAGCATTGGTGTTTTGATCTTCGTTTGATTGGTCTCTTCTATCATTGGAGAGGCATGTCCGTTTCTGGTGACTGCGATGAAATATTATGTTCGCGTATATGTTTCATCGTCAGTAGCAATGATATTATAAGTAGGTAGTATTTGTTTCACTGTCAGTTTCGCTAAGGTGATATAATTTCTGGGTGGCTGATTGTGATTGTGGGTTAGCTTGTTCGACCGTACCTACATAATAATAACAATCATTTAATTCAGACCGTGATCCATAATTTCTTAGTAATACACTTATATCTATTTTAGTAAAATTAATATACTTACTTACTCGTAATTATAATTTAATAATGTCATCGTAATCAAACTATCTAAATACAATCAATATAATAAATTACAAATAATCAATCAATTCATATATCTATTTCCCGTAGCACTGGAGCCGCCGCTGTGCAAGCGGCTCCAGTATCCCAAGAAAGGGCAGTCTGGCTTATCCGCAATAACCCTTAGTATACCGTTTGCGCTCCCCCGCATCCTGCTCATCAGGGATGCTGTTCTCGTTTCACTTTACTGGCTGAAAACTATCCGTTTGCAGTGCAAACATCCCTGATGCGCTACAGAAACGTGGGACCTCCAACAGTATCCTAAAAGCGTTATTATACTGGACCTGGAGAACGCTGTAAGCCCTCTGCGTATGTTTAACCCACAGGCTGCACGCGTAGAAGATCTGGCAATACGCCTTGAAAAGTGTAATTTTCACTTCCCTTGTATGTACATCGCGCAAACCTGCGGGCCAGCATATTGCATCGGACTGACACCGCCCTCCGTTCCCTCTCGATGTCATCGTCACCGTGCAGATTTTCGATAATAATGATGACGAAAGGCATGATCAATTAATCACACATTCACCTATTAAAAAAATAATGTTGATTTTTAACTGAATTTCTTTTCATAATTTTCTTTTTATCATGGAACGCTTCTTGCATTCTTTTAGGATGAAACACATGTTTTGTTATTAAAGAAACATTATCATTAACGTTATCAAAAAGAACTTGAAAGAATCGATTATAAACTTACAAGTAAGTCAAGGTAAGTATTCCGTTTAAGCTCTATTTCTCTTCCGCCTAAAAATTTTTCTAACCCCGCTTAAGTCCGAAGTTTGGGGCTCTTACCATACCTAGAAGTGACCGATTTACGAGAATCGTTACTTACAATATTTCCAGAAGGTATTATTGTTTCTTGATACAAACAGTGTATTACCGAAATTACCGATTATGTTAAAACCTTAGTCATCTCTGAATGCGTACCTATCTGTGGTCTGTGGTAGGTGACGCCTTTTCGGAGTCAACAAGGCAAGCCACAGTGCAAGTTTTCAATCTGCTAGCAAGGTAATACTTTGCATGTTTGTAACATGTTGAAAAGAATGTTGTCAACACATTATTCAACATATTATAATGATGTTGAAAATGATTGTTTACTAGCTGATGCCCGCGGCTTTGCTTTGCTTTTTTTAGGTGAAAACAGCATTAAAAACGGTGCAGTAGTTTTTGAGTTTATCGCGAACAGACAGACAGACGCGGCGAAGGACTTCGTGTTATAATATGTAGTGAAGTGACTTATCAAACATACCATACATAATTAAAATACATTGACTCACACGTCATGATGACGACAGATATCATAGTGATGATGAAGAATGTATTCTGCCATTGATCGGTGTCCACTTGCACGAATGAGGTTGTCACCAGGAAGCATATGGTGACTATTATCAGAGAGCCTTGCAGCCGCGCCTTCAGCGGTATTCTGGAATTAATAAGAAATGTATTATCTGGATAAGGAAAAATGAGGGGCTGTAAAAGAAAGTGGAGCATGATTATTTCTTGGAAATATTTTCTACTCTGCGAAGGCAATAAAATGGCTTCTCCAATTTCAGGTAAATGAAAGTATGTTTCAAACTTGGTGATAAAGAGGCCAAAGTAATAGTATCCCATAGCCAAGAGTCAAGACACAGCACAGCATCCGAAGTCATCTCTGATTCAAGCAGTACAAAGAAGAAAAGGAAACGGACACGAAAGTTTAGAGAATTGAATGTGTGGGAAAAATATTACCATCATTATTTACCATAATTAATATGACTTCATAATTGTATTTTCAAACTGCAAAAACATGATTAGCAGAAACCTAATGACTAAGTGAGATGTTTGCAATCTTTATCTTAATTGTTTTCAAGTGTAAAGAAACAATTGTTCAGCTTATAAGAACTACCTAATTACACTTTAAGAATGACTGTTACTACTAATTGAATTGATGTTTTGAGCATGGCTTAAGGAAGTAATTAGTATTGTTTGATATTCCTAATTAAGGATATTCTATAGAGTAGTATTAAGTTGTCTGTATGACCATGTAAATTTTAAGTTATTTAGAATATTATCACCATAATTAAAGATAAAGTTGGTTACCTCTAGAATGTGGAACTATAATAGGAAGTTTGTTCAAAAATTCTAATTTTCCTCTTTTTTTTTGTTATACATGTAAACGATTATACATATTCAAATTGTTTAGAGACTACAAATTTATAACAGCATTATAAATTGATATCACATTATACATTATATTATGATAATTGTTTAAAAACTGATAGGTAAAATGTTTTAACAACATTTTAAAGACCAAAAAAATGATATTTAAAATTTTCCCGAGGACCCTTGCTATTCTATTTATCTTCACGCTTGGTAATATGTAGTATCTTAATTCTATTATTTCAGGCTCTAGACTAACTTCTTTCAGCTCTTCAATTATGTTAGTGCAGAAGACATCCTAACTGCCACAACTTTAATAGCATTATCATATAATTTTCACACTGCTGAGACCAACACATCCTCTCCAAGTGAGTCAGTGGGCCATAATGTTGAACTCCGGCACAGTACATATAGGTGTACAATTATAAAAGGTAATTGTGGGATATTCAAAGTATACTTACAAGTGTCCATACAGTGAGTTCAGTATGAGGAACAATAAATTAGGAATGGCCGTGGCCACATTGAGATAGGATGTGAACTCCGCCTGGAACTGCGTCTTGCGGACCAGCATAGTGAGATTATTTGGTGTGACATCCCGGAACTTGTACATCCAATACTAAAACAAGGGCTCTCATTAATACTGGTTTCTTAAATGGCTATGTGAAGATAAATGTATGCAGGTATTTGTTACACACAAAACAAACACTTAACAAATTTATAAAAATAATAGTTTTATGTTTAAGGATGTGGCATGTACTCAGTTATAATCTCATATTTTTAACAGTATGCTATTTAAAATACATTAATCTCACATAGAATAATACAATTAGAAACATTCATAGATAACGAGTAAGGTCATACTTCCATAAGCGAACAAAAAAATAGCCTGAAGGTCGTATTCCCTGTTCAAGTCTCTGTATACAAAAAAATATATACTCACATCATTGGCGGTGATGAGAAAATTCCAGGGCACTAAGGATGTGACTCCGAAGAGGTAGAAGAGTATGTAAACAATGCAGTAATTGTCCCGAGGCTGTTCTCCTGTGTCCAAGACCTTCGTCGAACATGAGTCAGTCACTAACTCTCTTTCTTCAGAATCGTCAATAACTTCTTCCTCATTCTCAATACTCTCTATAGCTTCAGTATTAATAGACCCTGTCGCATCCATTGTTTCCAAAACACAGGACAATAACTTCACAAAAAAAATCAAATACGCACGCAGGTATTTTAATTTGTTACTCTTCAGAGATTTACGGTATGACTGATTTTTAAACACTAAACTCTCACTTAATAAACATTTATTTAAATTAAGGATTTGCAGACAATTTCCACTTAAACTTAATGAGATAAATATTATTTAATTCCTAGGTCGTACATTATTTGGTTCGATCGAATATTGAATAACAGCTGTCAATTTTTATTCATGTTGTCAAATTGTTAGCGAATGAACCACTATGTACGACCACAGACAAGATAAACTGAGAGTGAATGTTGCTGGGACCGGCGGAACTGTAATGATGTGACTCTGGTGACTCATGGCATTCACTGTTCCAAAAATTATATCACTGTGATTCATCCTTAGCAGAATTTTAATTAAATCTGAATACAAATAGCACGTATTTTATTGGTGTGTAAAAAAGTGTTACCACTTGTAAATAAATGAGGATAATACGTCTGTTCCTAAGTTCACGAGTGTTTTTTTTTTGTTTCGTTTTTCAAAATAAATTCAGTTAGTTCCAAACCTGATTTTGCTGCTGGATTTATATAATATCTGTGGCCAAGGATGGGCCAAGTTCATGTATATATTCATGACGCCAAGTAGTTTTTACCTAGTACCGGTCAAACCTGATTTCAGTACAAGCTAGTTTGGCCTAGGCTAAGCCAGTTTGAATTTATGCCCGACTTCTATCCGACTTGGGGCACCTCGATACGGATAGATTAGGTTAGAAGGGTATCGCTGGGTCGAATGAGCGAGCGAATAGCCTTCGTGGTTACTTTTTTATAAACCGTTCAGAAGTATAGGTTCGTGGGGCTCCGTCGACCTTGAGTCCGGGACTCCCTCGACTCGGATGCAAGACCGAGCGATTCAAACCAGTTTAGACTTCGCCAAAATAGTTTGTCTTTTTTTTTCAGATGGGAAACATCAAATAACTTCTCCCACTCTGGGCGGAGCGGGAGGGTGTGTCAGACTTCTACTAACTTAAACCCATCCATGGCATACATGTTCCTTCCTCGCCCTTTATGTTGCGGGGCCACGATTTCTCTTACGAACATTCCCGCAGCCCCGGCAGGCTTCGGCCCTTGCGGGCCCTTCCATTATGCTGACATCTCATTGAGGCGCGCGTGTTCCTAAGTTCACGAGTGTTTTTTTTTTGTTTCGTTTTTCAAAATAAATTCAGTTAGTTCCAAACCTGATTTTGCTGCTGGATTTATATAATATCTGTGGCCAAGGATGGGCCAAGTTCATGTATATATTCATGACGCCAAGTAGTTTTTACCTAGTACCGGTCAAACCTGATTTCAGTACAAGCTAGTTTGGCCTAGGCTAAGCCAGTTTGAATTTATGCCCGACTTCTATCCGACTTGGGGCACCTCGATACGGATAGATTAGGTTAGAAGGGTATCGCTGGGTCGAATGAGCGAGCGAATAGCCTTCGTGGTTACTTTTTTATAAACCGTTCAGAAGTATAGGTTCGTGGGGCTCCGTCGACCTTGAGTCCGGGACTCCCTCGACTCGGATGCAAGACCGAGCGATTCAAACCAGTTTAGACTTCGCCAAAATAGTTTGTCTTTTTTTTTCAGATGGGAATCATCAAATAACTTCTCCCACTCTGGGCGGAGCGGGAGGGTGTGTCAGACTTCTACTAACTTAAACCCATCCATGGCATACATGTTCCTTCCTCGCCCTTTATGTTGCGGGGCCACGATTTCTCTTACGAACATTCCCGCAGCCCCGGCAGGCTTCGGCCCTTGCGGGCCCTTCCATTATGCTGACATCTCATTGAGGCGCGCGTGGAACACAAACGCGCCGTGTACACGGCCTGTCGTCATAAGACGGATGAACGGCGAGCTAGCCCATAGCTCACCGTCCATAGACCCGCGCCTACGGTGGCCGGGGCAACCACGTGACCCCCGACGCCCGGTGCGTCTCCCGCGGTGGCTGGGGCGAGAGGTTCTCTCAGGCTCGCGTTCCGCCACCTCCTTCGCTAGCATGACGGCTTCCCATTCCGTCTCGCTCCGGACCATGGATTGGAAGGGGCCGGGCGCGAGAGATCGCCGCCGCTACGAGGACACGACGGCAAACGGGGCAGACCTCCAACGTGTGCTCCACCGTGTCCTCCGGTCGATCTTCGCAGTGGAAACACGTCCCGGGCGTAAACTACTCGTAGTTTGTTCTGAATTCGGGTTTGCCCGGTAACATATAATACTGACAGTAGTTATGTATCGGCACAGATTATAGCGTCTTACAAGCGCTTTCCGATAGTGGGACTAATAAGATGCAATACCTTTTCGCTCAGATGACTTAAGCGTTTCAAGGGGCTAGCTAAAACGGTGCAGCCACCACCGATCACAGCAAGTTAGCAAGTAAGTTTTAGAATTTTATTGTATAAAATACGTGCCTTTTGCAAAATAAATTATTCACATTCATCGAGAGTTTATTCTTCTACCTTCTGATCACCAAATTATTTTCCTAAAAGTGGTAACCCTGCCTAAACACAGTAAAAAATCCCCGCCTGAACATGATGAAGAATCAAGATCAACGAAGCTCTGCCAGTACAGAATCAAGAATTATTATCTCTGCCCGTCTGAATCACTCTCCACACCAATCAAGATGTTGAATCCCAAAACAGAAGAACAATCAAGCTCAACATCATATCCAGTCTCGAAGGCCGCGAAGCAGCAGGAATATCGCTTACCATGCGCATTCCACTATTCTGGCGCTATCGACTACGGCTCTGGTTCATCAGCTTCAAAGCAGCAACCAATGACCTCAAGAAAGGCCCAGCCCAACTCGCCCAGATGGTCATAACACATTAGGACCTGCTGTACAACCACAACCCACCAGACCCGGACCAGTACAAAGCCATCAAGGAAAGGCTTATATCTGCCTACGAGGAATCTGACAGCCGCCAGTTCCAAAAACTACTGTCCGCTAAGGAACTCAGAGACTATAGAAACCGATGCAGTCAAGAAACCTCTCCAAGCTCCATATGAAGGCCCATATCGAGTTGTAAGCCGAACAAATAAGGTGTACGCAGTACAACTACCGAATTGGTAAGCCAACATCTCAATCGATCGACTTAAGCCTGCATGTCCTCTCAGAGCATACCATTACCTTACCTCCCCCCCCGCCCGGACTCGGTGTCAAGCGGACGTGTTTCTGTATTCGAGAGCGTTTTTATTTCGATAAAATAGTATAAAGTGTAGTAAACAGTTTTTAAGTTTCACCAGTATTTGCGCAACAAAAGCTTTAACAACGAGTGAAAAAACTATAAGTGTACACTGACTATCACCGGAGATACAAACAAAAACAATTCTAAGATTTTAAAAGTGAACGTTGAACATATTTCTTTGTCTCTGTGTCGAAGTGTGTGACCTTTGAACGGGCCTATGACACACGTTCCGATCCTAAAAGGTATCATCAACAGAAGATCAAATTCGACAAAGTTCACATAGCTTCGGTGGTCTAGAGGCGTAAGCCGCTACCACCCGACGACGACGTGAGAAGTCGTGAGTTCGAGCCCCGCTGCCAACTATCGCTTTTTGCGATATTGAATATTTCTATGAATATTGTTTGATAGTGTCCTAGTGTCCTACCTCGGTCACGCAAAATTTCCGTCCACCACCAAAAGACAAAAGTATTAATACGATTACCTCCTGCGCGTGTAAACGCCTGGTACTTGACATCGCTACGAGCTACGTGACTCACAGCGCACAGTGTGTTATTTAGCCTTAAAAGTTGGCCAATAATGGAATTTTATATTTTCCGCTAACTACCTAGAATTGTATCTGGCCAAAAAGCTTATTAGTCACTGCAACCAATAGTAAAACACGTAAAGCGGTAGCTTAGTACAGCGCCTCGTGCGGCCAGTCGGAAGTTACAGCTCGCTTACGCCTGACGTGTGATTTTACGATACGCTGTTATTTCGGTGTTTTCCAAACTCTTGTTTTTGTTTGGTGCAGTGGTTTTGTGTCAGTTTTTGTGATGGATGGGTCTACTCCAGGTATGTACTTTCTGATTTATATCATTCTATTAAAAAATATATTGTAGATTTTTGTATTTATAGCCGTAAACACAGGTCTAATTAACTGTTGTAAAAATAATTTATGTTGCATTTCAAAAAGGGTTTTGTTGTATTTCTGAACATTTCTAAACATTAAAATTTATTGTATAACATGAGGTTGTTATTTCATTGTCCACTCATAAGAAAATTAGCCGCACGAAACCGCTCCTCTCTTTTTTTTATTTTTTTTTCTAGCGGCCTATACTATTTGGTACAAATTTATTTTGTTAACATTATTCGTTTTAATTGTTATAGGACCTTCTGGCATGAAGATGATTACTCGGAAATACTTATATGACATCGCCCAAAACTCAATTGGGTCATCATTTGACGAAAAACTTAAGCTTATGGAAATCGAAGTGTTAAAAGGTTATTTTCAAGACGATCCAAAAATAGCAGACGTTAAACACAAATTGTCCATTGTTAAGCACCAATTTAAACAAAAATGGTTGGCAGCTCAAAAAAACAAAAAGAGATTCGAAGAAAAAAATGCCACGTGGCTAAAAGACACAATAGCTTACAACATGGACGTACTAAACCGACTTTGATTGACATCTGATCCTTTACTAACTGGTATGAGATGTAACTCAAATAGAAAAAAGAAGAAACTATTGCCAGATGTTGTAAATCTTTTATGCGAAAGTGACATAACAAATATTAATATTGTTGACAACAGTAGTGATGACGAATAAATAGTTATATATGCAAATAAATGGTCGTTTTATTGTGCTTTCATGTTAAATCGAATAAAAAGTATATATGTATATAAGGTCCTAAAACCAAAAAATATTTTTGGCCAACTTTTAAGGCTAAATAACACACTGTGCAGCGCTCGCCCGAAAGAAGTAAGATTTCTAATAAAATAACTGCTTTCGTATTACCACTGGAACCTCTTCTATTTCTCGACTGTCACCGCCTTGGCCGCGCCCACCTGCCTACGAAACCACACTCCCGTGATTCATCCGTCTTACCACAACTCCGGCGCTTGCGCAGACGGAGACAGACATCCACCCACAGAGTACTATAATATATGCATCCACCACTGCTCCTCTGTACTACTGTGCCCCTAGTACTATGGACTCGCAACTAAACAAGTCTGCGTCGGACACGGATATTAATTTGGTAGGCAGTGGAAATATAACACCGACTAACTATGTATTTAGAAGAATGAAGAGAAGCAGAGAGGCTATGGACGATAGTTTTACTGATCAATTAAATGAATTTAAAGAGGAAATGAGGAAGATGATGACACTTTTTACAGCTAACCATGGTAGTGAAATGATGAAAATAACTTCAACTCTAAAGGAAATTCAACAATCTAATTGTAACATAGAAAACTCGATCGCATTTCTTACTGCACAAAATGAGGAATACAAACAGAAAATTATTCAGTTGGAGAACCAAGCCAGAGACGATAAAAAAAATATAGTTATATTAGAGAATAAAATAGAGGAGTTGCAGATTGGAAGTAGAAAAACTAACTTTGTTATAAAAAACGTCCCGAGGGCAAAAAATGAAACAAAAGAAGAACTCATAGCAATGACCTTATTTTTATCCCAAACGATTGGCTGTAACGTCAACAGATATGACATCAAGGACATTTACAGAGTGCGCGGTAGAAATTTGGAACAGCAAAGATCCCCTATAGTTGTGGAAACGGGTTCCACCCTTCTGAAAGCTGAAATAATGAAAACAGCTAAGGTTTTTAATATAAAACACAAATCCAAACTATGTTGCAAGCATCTTGGCTTTAAAACACAAGAAGATGACCCCATATTCTTAGCAGAGCATCTGACTTCCAAGGGTTCCCGTCTCCACTTTCTGGCACGAGATTTAGTTAAATCTGGATCCTATAAGTACTGCTGGACGTCATATGGCAACGTGTATGTAAAAAAGGAGGATCAAGCACCAACTATCATTATTAAAAGTGAGGAGCAAGTTCACAAGCTAACACTAGCTAAATGACTATGTGTAAATTATAGCTATTACTACTTTTTTTTCCATGTACTTTACAATGCAAGCGCACTAGTATCATCTTGTATCATTAAAGTGCATAACTGTTCTTTTTATATAAGATGCCTGTATTTTTATATTGTATTTGCGCTATTTGCTATAGTTGTTGATCTAGTTAAAAATAAGTTTGATGTATTGTTGTCTAGCATCTTTATATCTCACTCTCACACATACAATTCAAATATGCATACATATACTCACAATATACATCCATACGACACACTCTCAACTTTCACACAATGTTACACTACTTACATACACAAATCACGTTCACGTACACTTCTATACTCTAAATACCATAATGTATACTAAATATATAAAAAAAACAAGAGGTCTAAATCTCTCAGATAATATAATATTTGCTTCTAATCCCAAGTATAGCATGGTTGGACACATGCGCTCTGAATTGACGTTGTATTCTTGCATGCCCTTAAAATGAGTGATTCATTAAAAAATATTACTGAGATAGATAAAATAGAGATTGCACGAGCTATTGAATGTGACTGCGTAGAGTTCAATAAACACATTTTTGTTAACAAAAATGACTTAACCATTTTATCTCAAAACATAAGAAGCATATATTGTAATTTTGATGATTTCTTGTTGACTTTTTCTACAATTAAATTTGAAGTGGATATCATTATCTTAACAGAGTGCAGGTTGAGCGCAAATAAACCTATTCCACAGTTAAGTAACTACCAGTCGTACATGACTACACGGCAGCTGAACCAAAATGATGGAGTCGTAGTTTATATTAAAAATACACTAAAACCCCGAGTTAAGGAAATATCACTATCACAAGCCTCTTGCCTACAGCTGGACGTATTATATAACACTATCCTATGCATCTATCGATCTCCATCAAATACAAATACTGACAGTTTCATAGACTCACTCAGTACTCATCTAGAATCCATAACGTCACAAAAAAGTATTGTTATCGCGGGTGACATAAATATTAATATAATAACGAAGCCGACCGAGCAGTCTCATGAACAAAGAAATAGAACAAACTACCTCAATATGCTATCTCTTCATGGTATCCTGCCTGGACATTTGTTACCGACTAGAGATAAAACATGCCTAGATCACTTTATGTTAAAAATAAATAAGAAAAAGTTTTCCGCTACCATTGCTATCCTACACTCTACCATCACAGATCATTTCACAACGCTTCTAGTATTGTCCAAGCAAAAATATAAACAGGCTATACCTAAAACGACTACTTTACTTAACTATGAACAGGCTCTAATACATTTGCAAGAAAAGAACATAAGCGATTTGCTTTTTTGTAATGATCCGGATTATTTATGTAAGCTCCTGTTGCGATCTCTTACCGATACTATTAACTCTAACACTACTACAATCAATATTCCTAGCAGCAGACGCATTATCAAACCATGGATCACTAAAGGAATCTTGCGCTGCATACAGAATCGTAATAAACTTCAAAGGAAGCTTCGGCTTGACCCAGATAATTTAATACTACAAATAACTTACACACGATATAGGAATTATTGTAACAATTTACTAAAAAGGTTAAAAAGAAAATACGAAAAAGAGCTTCTTTCAAATTCAATAAAAAATTCAAAACAACTCTGGAAAAATATCAAATCTATAACATACACTAATAAAACAGATAATCAAAATACAGAATTGCTAAACTTAAAGTCATCCCCCTCCGAATCCATTAATTTCATCAATAATTATTTTGCTAATATAGGCTGTGAGCTAGCTCAGCAAATTCAACCTGGAACTGCGAATTACCCTACTCCACTCAGTGATGCACTCACACAAGCTAATTCTTTTGTGCTTCTCGAAACCGACTGTGATGAGGTACATAGAACTCTAATGAATCTTAGGTCCAACAGCGCTTCGGGCTGGGATAACATATCCACAAAGTTTTTAAAACACACCAGCATGGTAGTGGTCCCCATCATCACACACCTTGCAAATCTGTGCTTTACGAAAGGAATTTTCCCGGCCCCGTTAAAAGAAGCCATAATCACGCCAGTGCACAAGGGTGGAGATAGAGACGATATCAGTAATTATAGGCCAATATCAGTGCTAACTGCTTTCTCAAAAATTATTGAAAAACTAATAAATAGTAGACTACTAAATTATTTGAGCAAATTTAATATATTATCCGACTCGCAATACGGCTTCAGAAGAAATATGTCTACGGAAGATGCTGTTAGTGCTCTATCCTCTCTAATAAACAAACATCTAGACAATGGACAAAAGTGCCTCACTGTCTTTTTAGACCTCAAAAAGGCGTTTGATACCGTCTCTACCTCTATCCTTGCAAACAAACTGGAAAAGATTGGCGTTCGGGGAACAGCTCTTGACCTTTTAAAGGACTACCTTTCAAACAGGACACAAAGAGTGAAGATTGGCCAGCATATTAGTAGCGACGCGGCTGTATTGTACGGAGTCCCTCAGGGAAGTGTATTGGGCCCAACCCTTTTTTTGATATATATAAATGACCTCTGTAATATGATAATACCTAATGCTAAAGTTTTCTCCTACGCCGATGATACAGCCGTTGTCTTCTATGGGAGTTCTTGGAGCGATGTCAAGCATCATGCTGAGACAGGTATTTCTCGTGTCGCTGATTGGCTAAAATCCAACCTCCTAACGCTAAATACCTCCAAAACGAATTTCATATGTTTTAGCATTTCTAAGCGTAATGAACCAACTGATGAGTTTGGTATCGTTATACATACATGTAAGGGTGAATACGGCAATAATTGTAACTGCCCAAGTATTCGCAAAGTTACCGAAATTAAGTATTTGGGTGTAGTAGTGGATAATAGGCTATCCTGGTACCCTCATGTAGAACAAGTAACTGCCAGAATTAGAAAGTTAAGTTGGTTGTTCAAAACCCTAAGACATGTTGCACCAATGGCAAAAGCGAACAACAAATGCCCGTCTAAAAATTTACTCACACAAGTGTACCTTGCACTTGTACAATCTGTGCTCGGATACTGTATTCCGGTTTGGGGAGGTACAGCAAAGACCAAATTGATACATCTAGAACGAGCACAACGCGCACTCCTAAAGATTATGCATTTTAAAAGGCTTAGATTCCCTACTGTAGACCTTTATCAGATCAGTGATGTACTCTCTGTCAGAAAGCTGTACATAGTCCTAACAATATTAAAAAAGCATAAGTCTTTGCCCTTTAATGTGGGTATTACCCCGAAAAGAAGGAAGTTTAGCATAGCGGTTATACCTTCAACTAAGACCAAATTTGCATGTAATCAATATCATAAACGATCAGCTCAATTGTATAATAGAATAAATAAAAAGATAAATATACATTCTAAAAACAAATATGTTTGTAAAGAAACACTAGTTAAGTGGATAAAACCACTTACGTATGAGGACACAGAAGCATTGTTATAACACGGATTATTCATATACACACAGACACACACACCTACTTACTCTGACAAACACGCTCATACACACACACACACACACAAACACACACAGGCACACTCACAATCTTTAAGTATACTCTTTTTTAATTTTTTTAATTTCTTATTTTTGTTAGCCTAGACTTAGTATTCTAAACTAATTTTTTACATTTAAAAAAAAATTGTGTTAATTATCACGCTATACAAAATAGGGAGGGGCGGAGTCTTCTACTACAGGCATTATTTGTCTAAAAGAAGATTCCGAACACCAATTTGTAAACCAATTATTTGACACAATAAATTTTTCACTCCTCTTGCTCGAAAAGACCGTCATAATAGCGTACCAGAGGGGCCGTAAAATTGCTCATTATAGCCCTAGGGAAAATAAGCTTTTTTTTTTTAAATTTCGTAGTCGGTGTTCGAAAGCGCAAAGTCTTTACTCATAATTCATGAAGAATTGACTTATTACTATTCCATAAAAAAAAAAAAAATTAAAAATGGAACCAAACGCGCCGAACGCCGAACTCTTTGGCAGGATGTGTGCGTTGCATTCCAGCTACAGAAGAAATAAAAAAAGGCATTGGCGCGAAATTTTAAGATTTTTTCTGTATTATTTATTTGAATTTCTTTTTATCTCCTACGTTTACCTCACAGACGACACAATATTATATTCGTCTTCACAGAGAACTGAGATTATGTTGCCGGGAAAAAACATCTCATTAGAACAACAGTACAAAATATTGTACATTTCATTTTAATAAAATAAACTATCATATTAAATATGGTTATTTTATTTTCTCGCAATCGTAGTGAAAAGTACGGTGTAACACACGGCGCTAAAATCCCATTATAACTCGGTTTCTATTTACTACCTCGCTAAAGCTCGGTAGTAAAACTTACCTCGTCTATATTTTATTCTACCTTCTGATCACCAAAAAGTACATAGGTGTCTCTTTCATTAAAAGGACATAGGTGTGGGTCTTGCATAGGTTAATCAAATCTGATCTAACGGGTACGAACTACGGACACGTTTTGGACTGGATTGATAGAAATTGTAGACCGAAGAAACAATCATATTTCGACAGGTCATTGGACCTGTAGGCTTTATCATGAGACTCTCTGGATGTTTCAAGAAGGCCAAAACCCTTAAGATCCTCTATTGCTCTTTTGTCAGAAGTCACCTTGAATATGTGGAATATGCGTCACAAATATGGAACCCGTGTTATGGCAAATACATAAATCGTATAGAGAGTATTCAAAAAAGATTTATTCGTTTTCTTTGTTTTCGGCTACGTATAACATATCATTCTGATAGTTACTTAAATCTCTGTAAGAAATTCCATTTACAGCCACTCTTAGATCGCCGCCGACTTGCAGATTGCAGTCTTCTTTTAAAAATTATAAATAACGATGTTGACTGTCCCGATCTCCTGCATAAATTACATTTCAATGTCCCTCAGAGGTCAGTCAGATTTAATCCACCTATCTCCATTCCCTTTTCCTCATCCAACTACAGGCAAAACTCATACTTGGTGCGAGCGAGTAAGGACTTTAATATTCTTTGTAAGGAGTTCTCTTTTGACCCATTTTGCGTCAAAGCCTCTTCTGTACGCACTCGCATGCAAACTTTTTTAAAAAAAGCGCGTAGTGCTTAAGTTTATTTATATTATTTTTTCCCCATGTCAACAATGCCTAACCTAGTGTCTGAGTGTATTTAGTGCTTATTGCTTATTTTTAATTATCTTAATTTGTATTATTATCGTGCTTGCTATTTAGTGATCTAAGTTTTCTACTATCATCTCTGTGTCTACTCGTGGGAACCTGTAATTGGCTCTGTGTCGCTTATTCAATTGTTACTCATTTATTTCCTTTTAATAAATAAATAAATAAATACTTCAACGTCGACTCGACGCTGATGGATACCCCTCCTACCGTCAGTGTGGAACCCGACGGTGGCGCATTCCAAAGCCCATGAAAGCACATGGCCTCGGACTTGTGCAGTGCCACCTCGAGACCCAGTTGCCGGATCCTCTCTACGACTATCGCAACCCCGCGTGTCATATTGTCGGCCGCCGCCTCGTGCGACCTCCTCTGTGCCAGCACCAGGGTGTCGTCTGCGTAACAAACGACGCTGACACCACTAGGGAGGTCCGCGCGCAGCACCCAGTCGTAACCGATGTTCCACAGGAGCGGTCCCAGAATCGATCCCTGTGGGACACCGCACGACATCTCTCGCCGGTTCCAATCTCCGCAGCGACTGGGGTAGATGACGGCCCTGTCCGTCAGGTAGTCCCCGACCACACGACGGAGGTAGGTCGGCACCTGGTGATACCGGAGTGCCTCCCTGATGAGTTGAAGGCGTTGGCGATGTCGAGAGACACCGCCAAGACAACCCCGCCCCGGGATATTGCATCCCCCACTGACTGGACCCTAAGGAATCCTTTTCTCATAGGTGGGTGAATTATCTCATTCATGAAGAATAGTTGAACTGATTTTAGTGACAGTAATTAAGTGGTCACTAAAATTTTAATATAATTGATAAAAAACAGTGGAAAAGAATAAAAAATAAATGTTTTCTTATGAAAATACTGTGTCAAATTTTATTAACATTCCATCAGTTAGATCATAATTATATTTGTCATTATCCACTATTATTCTAAATTATGATTTTCTATTATTCTTGTACAATTTACATTTAAAGCATGAACATTAGGTCATTATATTTTTATACATGTAATCATGTAAATAACTTAGTTAAATAAAAAATAGTAAATAAGATTTTAAAATACACATTAAAATCTGTTTAAACACAGTTTTTATTGATGTTAGCTGAAGACTAATCCACTACAACTTGCCGCAACTTACCACACCTCTTATTTTAAAATATATGCTCCGAGTGTTAAATAAAACACACGGAATCAAGAATCGTGGAAAATATTCTAAGGACGGTAGGTAAGTTATACAACGTGTAACAGAAAGGGTATAGTCATAATAAAAGGGTGTGCTACAGACCATCAAACTGAACAACTTTCTCCATGGAAATAATAAATCGTAATCGCGAAAAAATTTTCAACGGCCCCATACTACATTTCAATACCTACTCGACCAAATGTATGAAACAGCTGATTATTTTTTTACGATTACGATCAAGATTTGCCAGAGGGCAATGGAACGCAGTATAATCGGTGTGAAGCGTACAGATCGTGTAAAAAACACGACCCTGCGTTCCATAACTCAGGTTGCAGATGTCGGAGAAAAAACAGCCAAGCTGAAGTGGGAGTGGGCTGGCCACGTAGTAAGAATGCACCCGGAGAGATGGGCAAAGATCGTCACTCACTGGACGCCTGACGGAGGGAATCGCCGTCGAGGTAGACCGCGGCGAAGGTGGTGTGACGATCTGATCTTGTTTGCGGGACGAACATGGCCAGATATCGCACAAGATAGAGAGGTTTGGAAGGAAAAAGGGGAGGCCTTTGCCCAGCAGTGGGACACACGATAGGCTAGGAAAAAAAAATGATGGTGGTCCTATAGAGAAAGTTGTTCAGTTTGATGGTCTATAGCACACCCTTTCATATGACTACCTATACCCTTTTTGTTACACGTTGTATAGTGAGTTGAGAACACTTAATTTTTGCTGCCAGAATTATGCAGGTAAGTAGACGAGTAAATTAGTAAGGGATTAGATATCTTCAAAAAATATAAAAAAGATTGAACATAACAAGAATAATATTAGGATTTAAAAATTACTAAATATAACTATTGTATATGGAAAGACTGTCTCTTATAACTAATTTACAATTACATATCATTGTCGAATAAACATTCATAAGACGTTTAACACTTAGGGACGGACGTGCAAAAAATACGTATCTAATATTGCATCATAATTCATTAATTACAATTAAAGTATACGCCTTTTAGGTACTTACTCCTTTTTGTGATACATGCATATATTTTACTTAACAAAAACTTACTAATAAGGCATCCATTTGTCCACAAGGCGCAGCATTAGAATTTAATTTGTTTACTTCATTATGAGATCGATCACCTCTGGTAATTTGCATAGTCTTTATGACTTAAAATACTTTATACATACACATATTATCTAACATTACCCTACAGGGACAGAATATAAGAGAAAGTTGGAATGTCAGAAGTTTAAAAAGGCACTTGTTCAGATTTTAGATATAACACGCATGGAACTAAATGCAAGAAAAATAAAATATCTCGATCAAGACATCATAACTCAGTCTTTTCATTGCTTTTCTATTTCTACGATAGGAGGCTATGGTTAAGTAACATTTGATTAATTCACTCGTTCATTCCCGAGTTTTTATGGCTTCCACTACATAGCAGTTTCTAAAGGTTGACTGTGTGACCGACTTGCTTCAGATATCGGTACCGGACTTGATTCGGAGTCCTCAAATTCAAAATTGGTTTCTAGTAACGCTTCAGACTTAGATCTATGATGAAGTTCGGGAAGCGGTGAATCGTCGAACTCTCTAGAAAGATCGTGAGGGCTGGAGTCGTAGCTGGGTATATTGTCTGATGCGGTTGTATCGTATGCACTAGAATATACTGGTGGGTGAGGTGGACTTGGTAGGTTGTCTTCGTAATACTGCTGCTGATCTGTAAAGAACATAAAACGTTTTTTTTTAATGTTTAAAAAATAACAGTTCTTTATAACAGTTCCCAAAAATAACAGGTTGCGGGATGCACTATTTGACTATTTTAGTTCGGTCTTTATCTATCTGTCAAAGTGAAAGTCGAACTGGCTGGCGCGAAACTTTAGATAATGCAGTTGGTTGCCAGTTTGCTTGTCACTTCAGTCCAAAGAATAAACGTAGTGATTATGCAAAGAAGACTATTGCTTTGGTTCAGTTGTTATTGTTCTGAGGTTCAGTCACTGTACTCTATGCAGGTCACTTCACAGTTCATTGGCATTTTGGCGCCATCGATAAGTGCGAGATTGTACCATGAGTGCGAGCTAATATTTTAAGAAAAAAAAACCCGATCATACTTACCACACAAAAGTTGACTGAAGGTAATAATTACGCAAGTAGGTACTATTACAACTACTTTCGACATTGTGCCACCATACGTGAAAATTTAGCATAGGTAATTTACTAGTTTTTATTAGGTGCCGTACCTGCAACATTGTTCCTTTGCCCGAACGTAGTAGTAGGCACTGCACCCGCTTGTGGTTGATCCGGCATTTTAGATCTTAACTCCATCAAGAAAGACAATTTAGGTTGCGCGCCGTAACTTCCTGCGGGGGCGCCGTACGGCCCGTAAATCTTTCCTGCCCTCTCCAATTGCCTCTTCATAGTATCGCCATCATCGGAGTTATCTCGTAACGGCAATGTATCCGATGTGAAATACTGAGAATCGCTTTGCGGCGACAATGTATACTCATCCGGAGGGGATCTTAAACCTTCAGGATGATGTAGTATGGGTATTTCTTCCGTGGCAACCGTATTTATCGACGGTGCCCCACTGGTTGCCCCAGAATTATCTCTATAACCTTCGTTTCTAAATGCTAAGTTGTATGGCCTTGTATTGTTCTGTGGGACGGAATATTCTGGAGTGATGGGTTTCTTTACGAATGTCGAGTGTTGGAGTGGCATGACGTTTGGATTCGGGTTGTGAGCTTCGTAAATGTCGAAGCTCTGGTTGTCATCGAGTGAAGAATTGAACTGGCTCTTTTCCATCGATTCCATTGATGTTGTGGATGCCAACATCTTTCTGTAGTCTGAGCCTTTCGTTAATGTTTCGGTGGAGCGGGTACTACTCTGTAGATGACAAAAATTAAAAAATATAATACCAAACAATCAGTTTCAGTAATAAGAACCATAATTTTATGGATAAGAAAAAAAATATCGTACCATCTGCGCTAGTTTTCTTCTATAAGGCGTATCAGGGAAGCCACCATTGATGCTGCCGATGGACCGGACAGAGTGTAAAGACTGCCGAATTGAGTTGCGCCGCTCTAATCTTTGGACATGTCTGCAGATAAAATTAATAGAGAGGATAATTTTAGAGAAATGGAACTAGACGTACATCCTATAATTAATCAATGATTGTAGGTCCGTGATAATGCATTTCATAGAACGTACAACTTTGATCAAAGACAGTGTAACATATAATGTGGTACAACAGAAAGAAGAGAAAAAAAAGCAATGAAAGAGACCAACCTGTGTTTAGACTTAGAATACCAGCAGACAAGAGCGGCTGCCACCAACAATACAGCAGCTAGCAACACTCCAATAAACGCCACAGCCAGAGTATCACCGCGCCAAGACATCGGGTCGATCATTATCTTCGGATCTGTAAATAAATAAGGCTATAAAGTAAGTAATCTGAAGATTGAAAACATGGTCGGCATAAGAAATGATCAGGCGTTATGGTGGAACGAAAAGGTAACACATATTGAAGCATGCATCGACTACTTAATAAATCGTGATCTTTTGGCTTTGCCGTAGTGGGGTAAAACCACACGCCTACGTGAAAGGCAGGTGCAAAATTGTGAATTCAATTATTAGTAGCATTAACGTCTTAACAAAGACATTGCACTGTCGACATGACCAAATGCACAGACCTAAGCAAAATATAAATCACCGGACTTGAACTCTCACTCACCAATTTCGCAAATAAAAGCGTTCTTCTGATTACAGTCAGTAACTTCGATGTTCGAGAAGGCAAACGAAGTGCACTGTGTAACATAGTCGATATGGTTGACCCACACCCGGTCCCCGTACTGGAACCATTGGTTCTGACGGTTGATGAACTCGTAAAGCACCGCGTAGTTGCCTGTTACGTATGGCATTGATGCGTTGTCCGACTGGGGAGAAAAAGGGAAAGGATTTCTTAGAAAAAAAGTGGTTTTTGGAACAAAAAATACAAGAATGGGCTTGGGTTTGAACTTTTTTATGACTGTTTTTCTATGATGAAAAAAAGGTCGCTGGGTTAATCATGATCAAATTAAGCCTATCACTGTTAATTTGATTTATGATGTTTGAATGTGTGAAAAAGGTGAATCTTTTGTCAAATTATTGATCTTGAATTAAACCATGATTTAAAGGTACATTCATGGGACGCTGAAAAAAATAACACAAACAAACTTCAAGACGAGGGTTCCTAAACATAGCACACTACTTATATTATATTTATTTTCAACAAATTAATTTCACTACGATGATGTTGTATTCAACTAAAACCGGTAGTGTAGATAAGTAATTATCAAATTACTCACCAAACAGAACAGCCTCGCCTCCTCATACGTCATTGGAGCACCAACATACATATAACAGGTCCCCGCGACTGCATCCCACCCCGGAGGACACTTCCCTCCTCCGAGGATCGTCTGATTATTCATATAGAACGGTCTATAGTCCACTTCTAGCAGCAAAGGGTTATCACTCTGGTCCCTAATACGTCCGGCCACGGCTAAGGTCTCGTTGTAACTCCAGAAGTTATGCTTCGCGTCGATTCGTGTACGCCAGAGATCGAGGGAACTAGAATTTTTGAAGGAAGTTTTAGTATGTATTCGAATATTTTAGTTTCGATAACGGGCTGTGCTAAGTGTGAATGATTGTGGTACCGTTAAAGTTCTCGTTGATCACTACATTAACAGATTACTTAGTTAATTACTAAGTGAAGTTTTTGTTAGTCTATTAGAATACACATCGACATCGCTAGTTACATTTTAATGATGCCATTAGCGGTATTTAAAGTCAGTAAACAGAGTACTGTTAATAACAGTGGTAGGAGAAGCGTGCAGAGTGGTAAAAAGCTATGCAAATTAAGACAAACCACTCGAATCTCCATGCAGTAGGTAAGTCAGTACCGAATGGTTTTTGATGAGTAAAAATTTTGACAATATAAACTTACCTCATGATGGTCGGATTATAGTCAACAAAGCTAATTGTCCGGGGGTAGCCATGCAACAAAAACATGCAAGATAAATATATTTTCCTATAAATAAAATCCTTTACTAATGTGCGGGGATAATAAATATATTGTATAAGTAATAAGCTTTACTTGGAACGTCTTTGATTTATGATAGAAAATAAGTACAGGTATTCAAAAATAAACCCATTTTCCCTTGAGAATTTGAAATATAGCATTTTCAACCGATTTTACTCACAAATATCGAAGATAATATATTTCTGAAAGCCTTGAGAAATATCAATTAAGCTGAAAACCCAGGAGGAAGAGAATTTTCTAGAATAGTAGCACTTGGAGATAGTACTCACATCGATCTATTGACTGTGATCATTTCGTAATCATTGTCGGGGTTGAAGAAGATGTTATCGACGTAATTCTGACCAGCTGTACCTGCTACAACTGTCGCTCGACCTTCACGGTCAGTAGCATAGTTCCTGAAAAAAAAATAAACAGATTATGAGCACGAACAGTCAAAGACAATACAATCAAGAAGCTAAGAGTTGAGGCAGTAAAACAGTGCGGTTGAACTTACTTATAAAATCCATTGTGCGAAGTGGTCTGATAAATGGGCAGCCTAACTTTGTCGAAGCCTGAAACCTCAAGGATCCTCAAGCCTGTGTTATCGTGAACGTAGTTGTAGGTGAAGTTGGAGACGACCTGGCGTAAGATGATGACGTCACTGAAAGGCACTCGGTTGCGCGTGAAGTAATTACGGTATATTGTGACTTCTTGGTAGGGAGAAGATTGACGCCCTGAAAAGAAATCAAAACAAGAAGTGAACAAACTGAAAGGAACTAAATGAAGGATGAAACTTGAAAAGAGATCCATTAGGATATTGAATGTACCTTCAACTTTGAGACACGGAAGATCATGGTTGGCAAAGAACAGGTTGTTATGTATCCATCCACGAAGTGAAGTGGCAGATCCTCGAGAGTCAGCCCTGACTAATAATCCTCCAACATTATTTCGTACCAAGTTGTTCTGGAAGAAATAATTATAATCATTAGAAATTGACATCGTTTAACTTCTACCAAAAATCTATCATCGATTTAAGACTCTTGTCTTGTGTTTTAGAAGAATAGCAAGCAAGAGACTGCAAGTTTATTTCGAACTAATTTAGGATGGACTCACTCTAAATACCAGCGTCTGTGTATTCTGTACATCCACTCTTACAGCTGCTAAACATGTAGTAAAGTTTCCGTACAATTTGAGGCAGTTATTCTGAATCTCGTTCCTAGTGATGGCAACTAGAGGATTTACTTCACCGACAGACTGATACGTGATAGCCCCGTCTCTGTTCTTTGTAAATTCACTGCTCGATATGTTATGTTGGACATCACGGTCTGTAAAAAAGTCAAACATTATTAGACGAAATTCATAAGTTTGAGAAAATTTTGGAATAATTGTTGTAAGAGTGAACTTACTGAAACCAATAGCTGATATCGGCAGAGTAACAATCTCAGCAATAAATCCATGAACAGCAGATGCTCCGTTAGCGAATAACGAAACACTCAAACTGGCACCTTCTGTCTTGAAGAGCTTCTTCTCATCAGGAGACCCATTCTCCATGTAACCAATCATAGGAGCCGTGATATTGTAAATATCACCATCATACAACGCCAAAGAGTCACGTTTGCCATAATTTTGTGTGTGGTTGAATAGATTGAACTGGAGCAGTCTAAAACCAAATGGCTTTACTCTATACATGCTCTTGAATATCTTGACGCAGTTCACTGGATTGTTGTCATACTTATAGTACAGCAACACTCTCTCTTCAACAGTAATCATCTTGGTACTATCACAAATGTCGATAAGTGAAAACAGGTGATATGGAAGAGTTAAATCCTTCAGCGGTGTAAAACTGGATTCATCAGATTCTCTACCTTCCCCGTTCAACGATATGGCACTGACACCTTCCCCTAATATATCATTCACGGAATTAAACATCATATTAATTGAATCGGTGGGTGATATTAAATTAATGCCGTGATGAGCACATTTTGTTATATTTACATTTTGTATTCTAGGATTCTTTATTATACTTTGAACAGCCGGAGACTTCTCATTGTGCAGTATTCCAGCACCTATAATTTCTACGTGAACCAATTCACTTTCAGATTTCTTCATTGTTTCGTGAGTGTGATGGTCGTGAATACGATGCTCGTATAGAGAATATTCAAATTCTGGATTAGCAAATCTTATTCCTCCCCAATACTCAAAGTATTCTTCTAGATTTCTTGTTCCACAATGAATAAATACGAAATCAGAATCCCACTTACATTCATGTCTATGACCATAAAGTTGCCCGTTCAGTCTTATTGGGCATTCTTCGTAGCGATCCTCAGTTCCGACACACTGTAAGGGCTCTGGCCACGACCAAATCCGAGATAAAGAATTACTGTGATATTCTACACGTCTGTCATGTGCAAAAAACACGTTTATCGGATCAAAACCCAACTCTCTGCATACGACTTGAGCATTTCTTTCAGTAAAACGGTTATCACACATGGGCACCCACTGCAGGGTGGTTTTATTGTAATATTCGAGAAAACCTTCGTTTGTTCTTTCTGCTGTATTATCAGTAATAGAACAATTTCTTCCAGTGCATAGTCTTATTGAGTTTGGTGCAGTCAATAATTCTAATTGCCGTCTCTGCTTGTGATGAATTGATGAGTATTGACTAACATCTCTCTTTTCTATTCTGTTTATTTCTATGTTACTCCGCATTAGAGGTCGCATTACAATAGGTGCTTGACTGTGACCTATTGCTTGAAGGTTACCCATGACGAGTATACCAACATTGGGCGCGAATTCCAAAATAACACCAGGGCTGATCGTTAAAATAGCATCTGGCATGACTGTAATATCAGATTTAACTATGTATGGAGCCATTCTGGATTCAATGGTGAAGTTTGACAATAAACGACCTCCTAACTCGTTAGTGTCAATAATAATATCTGGGCTGAATGAAGCTGACACACTAGAATCAATACTATCTTCAAGCAAGTAAGGTAGATACGTAGCAATAGCGTGGTTATTCCAATCGTCAAAATCAAATATCTGGTTGCGAATGTCTTTTTCTACAGAGCTTCCCCACCAGTTTTCAGTAACATCTAACAGATTATTGATCTTTGCTGTTCTAATTCCAGCTAATAATGTATAGTCCAATACATTGTTCCCGAACAAATTCCTACTTACTTTGACTTTCTGTATTCCTTTAAAACCTATAACGTACGTCGGTTCAACGTTTCTGATTAAAGCTCCTCGGCTGACTTGTGATAGCATATGTCTGTTATTCTTTACTTGGTTATAAATGAAAAGCGCATAAACTAGACCCATAATTTCACTTTGACTGTCCATATGGAATTTTACCATAAACTGTCCACTATTCCTTTCAATAAAGTTACCATCAATCATCATCTTCTTTTCCATGCCTTGTATGGACATTAATCCAGTTTTACAATTGTTATCAGTGAAAATATTCTTTGTTATGTTGACTTCGGCGAAATGACCATCTATGACTAAAGCAAAGTTTTGATTGTTTCGCCAAGTGTTATTGTGCATGTAGACAGAATGTGTAAAGTTTTCATTGTACTGCCAAACATATGGCAGCCCAACATCGAAGCCGCCTTGTTTATTCCTCTCTATTGTATTATCCTGAAGAATATAGTGATACAAATTGTTAGAACTTCTCAAATCCCTAGCAAAGTGATATATTCCTTTACCATTATCTGTGATCAAACTGCTGTTGACCATTATGGTTATCTCCGTTATATTGCTGTCGTGTATGTCCCAAAACGGAGTATTGACGTATATCGCTTCTTCTTTGTTGTGTGCTATTTCACAGCTGAAGATTTTAATACTTTCGTTAGCTTTCCTTAAAAAGTGGTCACCTAACTCATTCAAGTAACGGTTGTAATATAAAGCTTTGATTCCTTTTGTATTTCCTTTTATCTTGGAATTGACCACCTGCAGAGTTGGCACCGGTCCTCGAACTATTCTGTTTCTCAGGTTTTGCACCGGAGCTACGATCGTGCTTACAACAAGCACGACACCTCCTAAGGCATTCGTTCCACTTTCATATGTAATCACAACGCCAAAACTATTACTTGTCGTCGGAAATGTTGACAGATCACGATCAAGACACCACATAACACTGGCTTCGTTTATATTTTGGGAGTCATAAATGCAAATATTTTCTGTTGAAAAATTATGTATTGGATTAAGAAGTTGAAGCCCAAGAACATAACCTGGGTTGCATTTAATATTATAAGTTTTTGTTATACTTTCTCCACTGCGCTTTGTGAAAACGATGTGTCTTGTTTCCCCGTTCACCAAACTTATGTCCGTTTCATATTCGGGAATCATGATTGGATGATAATTAGATTCATCCATGTTAAATCCTGGATCTAAATTAAACCAACCTGCTATTTCTCTTTGTTGTGGCCCAGTTACGTGCGGGTTGTGTGAAATGCCAGCTAAGTTGTTATTTTCTATGGTGGATCCATAGACTTTTAGACCAAGTTGTTTGAAACTAATACCGCTTCCTCTGTTATTACTGAATTCTGAGTTACGTACAGTATTGACAGCATCGGCTCCATATAAATCGGAATATAGTATGCCCAAACCATCGTGATAATTATTGGAGATTTTGATACTTTCTAAGCTATGTCGAGCAAAATCTATCTGAAGAGCTGGTTTGAAAATATTTGAGGAATAATCCAAAAGACCGGCTTTCTCTATAGTGACGTATTGTAAATCAGCTCTTTCAGAAATAACGCTGAATCTGACCCCAGCCCAACTTGTTTCGTAACATCTGATACCAACGTCATTTTCATGTGTACAAGAATTCTCAAAGTGATCTTTACTTTCTGATTTACATTTGGTAATATCGTTGTCGAATTCTGAACATTCGACGTTGGACATAATTATATCTTCTGTCATACCTGCGGATGGTATTTCATTTGGTTCTAAGAACCAATCCTCTGGATTCAAAGCAAGGCCAAGTTGATTGCACACTAACGCTGCGTTGATAATATTCCACCTATAGTTACACACTGTACCCCATTTGTCATCGATTCTCACTTGCAATCTACCTTCGTGTTGTGTTCTGCCGCCTAAAAGTCTTATAGGCACAATAGGCTCAGTATATCCAGGTGTTGTAGGCTCGAAATCTGTTTCATAAACACTCTCGTTAGTCATGACCACTTCATCTTTCAAGGTAAATGTAATGTCATTGGGTCGTTTACCTCTCGCGTCTAGTTTCCCAGCAACCATTATTCCTATGGCTGGAGGGAATTTTAACGTGACACCAGATTGTAAAACTAATTTTCCTCCAGGACGAATATTGATATCCTTATCAACGTCATATTCTCCTTGACGAAGAATTTCTATTCCTTCAACTTCTCCACCAACTACGAAGGTACCGGGTACATTAAATTGAGGCACATACAGTGAATTATAATTAATTTGTGTTGCTCCAGGATTACTGCTATGCAATAAATATGGCATGTAGACTATTTTCGCTAAGTTGTACCTGTCTTTTCTGTGAAACAATCGGTTGTAAACCTTTTCCTCTTCTCCGAAGCCAAGCCAGTTGTAGGTACAGTTCAATATCTTACTTTGATCTTCGACGTGCGAGCCGATTTCGTATTGAGCTTCTGGGTTATTTATAATGTTTCTGTAGACATCGATGTTACTCGACGCTAATACAATCGTAGCAGCGACGCGACTTCGTGGAGTCAGCCTCGATGATATGCCTTCTAGAGGTTCATACGGTTCTCTTACTTTATTGTCTCGAAGAAAGTTTCTAGAAAATAGAATGTACTGCAGATCGCTGTAAGGAGATAAGCCGAGATTTACAACGAAGGGTCCCTTGTTTCCGAAGAAGTAATTATGTTGTATGTGGAATCGAGCTGGTAATATTTCGAATTCTTCGAGATGTTTCCCTTCTATTCGATTCAGTATAACGATTGCACCATAATGTCCATGTTCAAAATAATTATATTCAATCCTTCCGTTGACATTGAGGGCCGGTTGGATTTTTAGAGGTACTCTGTGGTTTTCGTAAAATCTATTATGTCCTACTTGTAGATTGAGCAATCTGGTTGGATTATTATATCTCCAGCAAGTTGATATTTCTACGGTACTTTCAGCGCTCGTATTAAACCAGTTGCCAGTTATATTAACCCAGCTGTCACCACAAAAGTTTCCATGTAATATCCCAACGTCCAGATTTTTGAATATTTCGGAGTATTCAACAGCGGTAGTTTGGTTTACAGGAATATATTCGGTTTCTTGAGTATTATTAATCCATACAGCTATACCGTATCCTTGGTTTGAGCTTAAAATACTTCTTGATATGTTTCTGTTTCCTCCAGTTACGGTAATGTTGATTCCGTCACCTTGATTGAAGGATATTCTACTTTCAGTTACATTTACGTCTCCTGCCCCACTCGTGACTTGAAGACCAGCAACATGATTATTATTAGAAATAGAAGTGCGATGAATGTGAATTTGCGATCTTAAGTTTTCGATTACCACGCCTCTGCCATTGTTATCGGATATAATCGTGTCGGTTACATTTAAATCATACGTTTTGCTAATGCCCGAAGTCAACCTCAAAAAGCCTGTAATATCCGTTCTGGTGTTCGCTCGGAATCTCACGTACATGCGGTTCCTCGTTGACGTAACACTTTGCGGTCGGGTGTGATTTCTAATGCTGAACGACAATAAAAGTCTATCGTCATTCGTTAATCCATCGTATATAAATAATTCACCCGTATTGTTTTGATTAGTTAGCAGTTTAATGAAGCTCAAGGTTAAAACGTGGTCAGGTCTAGTATAAAACTTCTGATGGCAATCTCTTTCCATATTAGAGTACCTTGATTGTTCAATTGACATTTGAATAGGAAACGTCTGGCTCGGTGTGGATGCTAATGTGCATAAATCAAATATTTCGCTTCTGTCTAGCCTTTCATCGATGTTCATTTCGTGCACCACGTATTTGACCCCGTCGCCGCCATTGTCGTGTATCAAGCAATTCTCAATCTTGGCCATGCCATACGTAGAGTTCACATAGACGCCATATCCTCTATTGTTTTGTATCGTGCAATTGTTTATGACTATGGGAGCGTTAGGTGACGTCACATTTATCGCGTTAAAGGCAGAGTTTGATATTTCTATGTCTTCTAAGACAGGTGGGACTCCGATAACATCTAAGGCACTTGTTGCATTGTTGTCTCTACCTAGACCTGCATTTTTTATAGTAATGTGTATAAGTTTGGACATCGATGTAGGAACGTATAGAGTATTTGCAGCGGTGAGGATTCGTTCGAAGACTGCGTTTTCGAAGCGTAGCCCTCTCCAATGCCTTCTGGAGTTTGCGAGGTCATTGAAGTCATGGTGGGGTGAGCATTGGATGGCTAGATCTGGATGGTAGTCGCAGACGCCTGAGCCGAGTTCTCTCGAGTTCCAGTCACATTGGAATAGATCGTATTCTGTTCCTTTGCATTTGGGCTCTTCGAATAATAGTCTAGCTCTTCTGCCGGGTTGGCGGTCGATCCAGTTGTAGAAGGATCCTCCCATGAAGCCTAGTTGTCTGCAGGCTGTTTCCATGTCGTTAACGGTCCAACTGAAACGATGTAGATACGGGTTAGTATTTGTATTGGTAACTACGCATTGCATGTGAATAATCAAGAAGTTATGATTTGCATACTTATGTAGTTACTTACTTTCTGGAGTTGGTACAAACTGATCTCCATTGCCCCCGGTGTAACAACTGCACTCTCCCCACTAAGATTGATGGTCCGTCCACTAAACGGATATCTGGTATAGGCTTAGCAGGTCTATCAGGCTCTTCTGTGCTGGTGAACGTTATACCCCTTTGATGTTCACCCTGAAATGAAGACAATACAATGTTATTCCTGGAGTTTCATGAGAATTTTAGGACAGAAACAAAACGGTCTAAACAGACAGTGAAATCGGTAAAAAATAATTATATTATCCGGGTTTACCAGATAAGCTCTCCTAAATGCTACTACGCTATTACTTAAAAAGCTTTTAGATATGAAGCTATCAAACTACAGACTACCAACTAGAATTGATTGATTTTATTGAGTGGATTGCCACAAACAGTAAAATTTTATTATTCGCGGCTGCTTGCCTTTTAGAATTACAGTCACCTAGTAATAAAAAGAGCGTGAAAATTGTTTTATGAGAATGCAGATTTTTTCTTGAATTGCTGGTCATAGTTTTAGTTAGTTTTACGTGCTAAAACTATAACCAATATTCAATTTAAAAGTCTTAGTAGCTATAGAACAACTCTACCCTGCCCTACATATCAATATGGATAAATGTCATTGAAATGGCATCTTGTTAGTGAAAGGCAGGTGTACAGATATGTGCAAATCTGTAGTGCAAATGTAATGATGGTATTGTATTGTTGTGTATTTCACAAGGCATCGATTAGAGAGTTGGCCGAGCGCACAAGGGGTGAGCCAAGAAGAATAGGCGGATGTGTAAAATGCGTTTAGCAATATTAGTTACTGTTCTTAACGAAAACGTTTCTGAGGGCCATGGTAAATTCACCTGTGCGTGACTATAATTTATAATGAAACAACAACATTTTTGTGTCCCTTTTTTCCAAACATCCCTGTGTAAGCAATATCATGTCCAAAGAGAAAAAGTATGTTATCTCTGGCAAACGGATGGTAGCCGGCGATGCGTGGGTGATGATGATAAATAGGGTTTTAGTAAAAGTGTCATGTTCTATCATTTATGTGCAAAAACTTATATGGAAGCTTTATAAAAATAAAATAAAATAAAATAATCTTTAATTCGGATAAGCAACATCCATATGGGTTAGTAAAAAAAACAAAAAGATAACTTATACCTATGTTAGTAAATTTATATAATGTTCTATTTGGCAGTTAGGCTGTTGTTCAAGATGCATCTTTGAACAAGCTCACCTAACAAAGGAGAATCGTACCTCCCCGCTATGGTCTTCAGAATGGAGTTGGAGCTGTCCCGCACTCTGCAGAGCAAAGAGGCAGATTTCTGTCTGACGATGGCATGAAAACCATCGACGTGTGCTTGTGCAAACATACCTGATGCACTGCAGAAACGGGGCAGCCCCATCAACATCCTGAACCCGTTGTTATACTGGACCCGTAGGGCGCTGATAGCCCGCTGAGTGTAGTTGGTCCACAAGCTGCAGGTGTAAAACACTTGGCAATAAGCTTTAAAAAGCGTTATTTTGACTAAATTTATGTAGCTTCCATGGACGGATCACGGATGGATGGGTGGATGGGAGGACAATGATAATACGGATTTAACTCGATTCTTTAGTGTCAGTTTAAATCTACTACCTGAACCTACGTCATAAATGCATGATCATAAAAAGTTGTAAACTTCTACAAAATCGGTATGTTTTAACCAGTGTAAGTAATTGACACTAATAGGAACCTGTTTTATAAAATTAGTGATGCATATTGACTGTTAATTAAATGATCGATAATAATATATTCTTATCCCCATCCTGCAGTTTGAAGAACAACAATAAATCAGAAGCAGGCTAGATAGACACGAAAACATATTTACATAAAACTATCGAACAATGGTCATCGACACCAAAGCGGTCACATGACATCATACTCCGCGCTCGCATATCGTCGTACGCGCACGCACGATGCGCCCTTGCACTTCGTCGCAATGGCTTCCTGCCTTTTCACACCACCCCATTCATCCAGTCACGATCTACTGCCCAACTGTTACCTCACCGTCGCTAAATTGGAATGTGCATGATGTAATTCCGATTAGGGGAACGACCGACAATAGTATGGCAATATAAATTGACACATAAAATGTCCATTTACCAAATTGTATGTCCGCGAAATCCTGCGAGTTCTACTTATTTACCGTTGGCGTTCAATGAGGTAGTGAGTAGAAAGTTTTTTAGTGATATTTTCTTTTCAGATGTATGAGCAGATATTTATGCTAAACTACCTGTGAATAGTCTAGACGTCGCTGGTGTTAGACGTAGGCGTTTGTCTAGGTGTTTTGCAATAAACAGCCTGAAGCTAAGTGTCTATTTCAAAACATCTAAGATATAAATGGCAGGATCATTGCCTCGGCTACGAAATGTTTCAGTGACCTTTTGAAACAGCGCACCAAAAACAGACAACACAGATTGAAAAAAATATAAGAAGGTACCGTATGTAGCACGCGTGTACCACTTTTTAGTGTACTAAACTACTGCGTCGCGTGGTCACGACAAACTGATACCAAGACCAAGAAACCAAGAGAGGAGGCTTTTTTATAATTCTGTACACGTCACCCGGAATATTTTAAGGCAGGTCGCCAGACGTCCGTTAAATCGTTACGGCCGGCTAGCTATCTGACTGCGAGTGATAAAAAACCCCCACATAAAATCAAATACCGGTAAAGAAACTAAAGGACGAGGCAAGGACACCGGTTTGAACTGTGAGTCAGCAATAAAGCATGGTAAGCATTACATTTTTGTTTCTTTTCTTTCGCTTTTGCGTCCATGTTTTTGTTGGTGGATGCACTGATGATGCATTTAGTAATAGATATGTTTATAATGGTCTACTAAAACTGACCTGCACATGCATTAATCAATAACTTGAAAGCATACTATAAGACCTAGAGGGGCCGATATTTCATGAAAAATTTCAGGCTCTGTAAAATGTTCTTAGTAAAGGCACGAGTGCCATTTTTTTAGATCTAAGTTTAAAGACACGAGGTATTGCGCAAGACTACAGCATTGACAAATGATATAAGCCCATGTAGGTTGTTAGTTTGGAAGTGTTCGTCCATTTTGTCTGCGATTTTGAAAGGCGAGACTAACCGTTCGAGTTACCAAGGTTAAAGTGAAATATTATATCATAGACTGCAAGTATAGAGAATATTCAAAAAGCCATTGAACGACACAAATACATCACAAATCGATTTACGAATAGGAAAAGAGACTCGAATGTTTTTCAATCAAGTTCAAGAGCACAGTTCAATAATAATAGCCAATGAAGGTCAAAGTCGATAAAGTAATGCGAGAAGACGTTACGTGAGCATTTCTATTAGATAATGGTAGAACATGAGTCGACTAGAACGTATCATTGAAAGACAGGCAGTGATTGATCGATCTCTAGTATATTATGATTAAATCCAGTTGCTATAATTTTACTATTAGTTTTATGTGTAGGAAGTATCCGTTTTTGTATTCACACTATATGAACAGTGAAAGCTCTGAAGTGTCAATTGATGTGACGTAGTGATGCTTCAAGAAATTTTCAGTCAACATTGTATTAAAATTTGCAAAATGTGTTCGTATGTGTGATTTCAGGCCGGTATATCTGGACGACAGCGTTTTTTTCTATGTGATAGTCCCTTTATCTATGGAGCGTGAGCTATTTTAATGTTCAGTTGCCACTTACGCGTAAGTGGCAACTCAACAGTGTGTGAACGATTTCCGAATAGGAAGATCAGGATTGATTAAGATTTCGGTGAAGTCTTTGATAACATAAAAAAATATCACATGAGCGAAAAAATGCACATTGTTTGACATAACTGCAGTCTTTTACTGTGCATAGCAGCTATTATTGGACGATGAAGGTGAATTCCAAGCCTTACGGCCAGCGACTTCCTGTGTACACTGTCGCGTGGAATTACAAATGAGGGTTTGAGTCAGGTGGGGACGGTTTTACGAACCAAAAGTGTATTTTAATGGCAAAACAAAAGAATGGTGCATCAAGTTTGATGATCTACATTATTATAGTAGATTAGAAATAAGTACCTACTATAATATAGTTTCTAGAGGTAGGTAAGTCCTCCGCCGATGAGATGGGCATACAATATTGTTGCCATCGAGGGTACCTAATTCTTGGATGAGAATAGCGCAGAAACGTGGAGATAGGCACAAACAAACGGAGAACTATACCCAGCACCAGCAGTGGGTTTAGTCTGGCTGTGGCTGATGAATTACGAGTAGTATTACTCAATGTTTCAATAAAACTCCCAAACTACAGGAGAAATCCCGCCGATGCAATGAAGAGACTACACAATTAGAACTATTCAATCAATGTTGTTCCTAAAACCTTCAACGATAACAACATTAACTTCTTGTGCACTAATTAAGTACAAAGGTTTGATCACTATGTCGCTGATTAAAGGAGAAATTCTCTAACAAAGTGCCTGGACTAGCGGTCCGTGCTTCCGCCGATTTCTCCGTGCACCATGCCAAGCCATGGATCGTGCTCGTTATCCGCCAAGTAATTTATACAACTGCTATTTATGGCTGTCTGGATTCCCATGGATCGGTCACGCTGGCTGGTTGAAAACCAGCTACGTACTATAAATGGGTAGGTAAGTGCTTAATCAAAACAAACATAAGTAAATTGGTTTCTGCTTTAGCATAATTTTATGCTAGGATTAGCAAAATAATGGAAGACAGGGATTACGATAGATAGGTACCTAATGATTACCAAAGAATTGACTGTGGGAAAGATTAGGTGACTAGAAAGGAGGTGACTACGACTACTGAGATGAAGACTGTGGAAGAAGACATGCTGCGCCAATCCCACATTAATTGGGATAAGGACTAGAGAATAATGATGGATGATGCAGATGATGCTATGCTATCATTATAACCGTAAATAGGCTTTACAGTTGCAAGTGGAATCATGTTACGATGTAGTGGTGAGTATGGCTTTTGTTTATAAAAGCTGATGGTAATCCTTCGTGGGACTATAATTTTTAGAATCGTTCACAGGAAACTGAAACAATGAATTAAATGTAGAACGAGCGGTCGTCCTAGTTGTGAGTTGAACCGGCCATTAGGTAAATTATGGTCATTTCAAACACTAAGTATAATTATAAAATTTTATCGTAGTTCTACTGTACTGTGAACCTGAACCCCGAATAGGAAGTCTACCGTTCTAGTAACATCCGTTATTTGCCAATTTCGCTCATGAAATGATATCGTATAGCGTAGTAGGTAGGTACCTACCTACAAGTTAAACTAAACTTTTCACCAAAACTACGCAACTTGAGGAGTCGTACTCCTCAGAACCAGTTGAAACGTCAGTAATTAACCTAGTAGGTAACCAAAGTAAGTAGCCAGTAGTAAAATTTGTTTGCGTTTAAACAGATCATCATTATCAATGTTTAGGCACAGTTATGCTTATGACCTCTACGCTGAGTTTATTGTTCGCCAAATGCAAACCTGCCAAAAAGTAATAACAATGTCTGCAATGCTGCGCGAATCATTTCGTAAGCATAAGCATTATCACTTGAAACAATGAACTGTGTTACAATTTC
This sequence comes from Xestia ashworthii, assembly GCA_950022955.1. Lineage (NCBI taxonomy): Eukaryota > Metazoa > Arthropoda > Insecta > Lepidoptera > Noctuidae > Xestia > Xestia ashworthii. Next base: position 20,095,424 of record OX465558.1, on the reverse strand, counting down.
CAGGAAGCTGATTCTAAACTGTGGCCTGTTTTCATTTTTGTGAGACAGGACGGGCTTCATTGGGCAAAGATAAATCTAGACGACGGCATGTGACCAATACCGGACGACGACTGCCGCCGAAAAGTAAGACAAGTTACTTACAAAACACGTGCTTATTATAAAGCAACTTTATTAAAAAATGGAGTTGTTTTATGTCTCATCATCACGTAGCTTAAAGCCGACTCGGTTCCTTGGATGGTAAGATAGCCCAGTGTTGAGAGAAAAAATATTTTTAGCAGAGAGATTGATGAGTTAATTCTAGCTAGGGCATTAAAGCATGATATATTTGGTGGACTGTCTTCAAATTAAGCCATTCAATGACCCCCGCCATATTTGGTGAACAATCAAACATTAGGTATAGATATTCATCCAAACTACATGCCATGGGTTTTTTATCGATATGAGATGGAGGTATCTCAACTGAATGATTATTGATTTTGTAATCCTCAATCTTTGAATTTACAAGATCAGTGGGCTATTTTTGAAAGAAAGCACTTTACTTTTACAATTTGGAAGATAATTTCACAGTACAATACTTGATCAGTTAAGTACTAAGTTGTAAAATAATCAATACAGCGACGCAAACCCCACTCAGGTGAGCATTATAGAAGCCTCTTGTATAATGGATCACGACAGCGACATCCCGATCCTGACTTGGTAAATAATCGTGCTGCACTGCAAATATTTCTAGGTTGTTCACCTAACAAGCACTTCAACGCCATTTACTCAGAAGTTTTATAAAATGGCTGTTTAGTTAGGTAACTGTTCATTTCGTTTCTGAAGAGCTCGTTATTGCATTTCTTATGATTCCAATTTCCAATCACTGATTTCATAAACATCAAAGAAACTTTTAATTCTCCTAGATCTTTGACATTAGGCCGACGATGAGAAATTGTAGAAAAAAAAGATAAGAATCTAAAGGAAATGTCACCACAGTGGCTTTTACCAGTCACGAGCATTTTCCACAGATCAGTGTAAAGCGAGTCCATTTGTCACGCTTTTCACAATCGCAAACAGAGCGGGACGATGGTACTCCCGTGCCAAATGTTAAGCGACACTAAAACACGCACTCTCTTGTCCGCCATACTTTTTTACCCGGCTTATGCATTTAATCAGCTCATCAGTGTGTTAAAAGGAGGATTCTTTTGAAAGGTTAATTCGCAACAATGCTTAGTGAGATCTCTCCCCAAAATTTTTGGGACTCCTAAATACGATGAGGTAAGTATTCAAGGTAGAGTTACTTGATTGGAGTCTACAGTCCGTGTGCAATAGTACCTAGTTCCTAATCAGTTCCATATCAATAAAATAAACAGAGGCGATAAATTACATGAAGAAACACTTAATCATTTTCGTTCCGGTATAGGTGTGGTTTTGATAAACACTTCATATATAGTTTCATAAATTCCTGCCATCACTTGTCACTTATGTTACATGATTATAAAACTACCGGCGACAGCTCTTATTGTGTCCACCTGCGATTACACAATAGCCTTTGTCCTGCATGTTTATCCCTAGAGAGTTATACATGCATACAATCATCTATTCAACTCCCAAGACATATTCGTGTTATTTCTTAACTCTCCTTTCTTTCCTCTCCTCCTCTCCTCTTGTTTAAACAAATAAATGCCTCTTTATCTTTATCTCTTTATCTCTAACTCGTTTGGGTATTCCGGTCAGGGAACTTTTTATTAGTTGCCATGTGCAACTAATGGATTCTATTTATACATAGAGGGTCAGTACTCAGTCAGTCCTCATTAGTCATTGTTTAATGACAAAATTAGTCACAGCGCACATCGCTGTTACCAAAGAGTTAGGTTAGGTTAGTTAGTTAATCAACGCAGTTAATGAGATTTGAGACAGTAACCCTAAGCTCGCTATTTATTGATTTTGCCTGAGCCAGTACCGCGGGTTTTGGTAATAAGTATGTTAACGATTATCTTCATTATTTAAGCACTCAATTTCTAAGATACAGATATGCGCAAACGCCTGAAGCCGTTACTAGAATAGTTCTTTTTACATAAAAACTCACCGCAGCATGAACCAAGTTCGTGAATGAATGGAGGCATTTACGCAAACCAGTGACTCGGACCACCGACGTAACCTCGAGTAAAATATACCGGTGTAAAGTTGCAGGAAATTGTGTAATCCGTAGCAAATTATAAATATTAATTCGTTATTTCCATAAATTAAGAAATTACGGAAACGTGAATCAGTTACAAATTGTAGAAGCTTTAGTATTATGCCAATTGATACATGACAATATATTAGGCCAATACTGTGAGACATAGGTTTTCTCTCTGTAAGAGGAAGCTTATAAGATCTGTCTTTAATATGTTGGACTACATATTACTTGAATACATTTAAAGCTTATTTAGCACTTCTATCTTCATTTAAAAACCAGAGTTTGTAAACATCAGCAATTAAATGCATTCCATTATCAAGGTTAATCTTAAGTCTTTCATTCATTTGTTTTGCAACGTTACTATAATATGAAGATATTATTTGCTTTTGCTTTGAGTCATACAGAAATGTTATACAGGCACATACTACACAGGCTGTGCGTATGAATGCACACTGCGCCATGCATGCGTCTTGCGCAAGAGTTGCCTTCACAACATTTACTGGATTTAAATGTAAGTCCATACTTAAAAGTACAATGGATAGGTACTTTATGAAACCTTTCGTGAGGACAGTTTTGAGTATGCATGTGGATGGCTACGAGTATAATAGAAGGAGAAAATCAAATGAATGATGGATCCACTGTGGCCTGAAACGGAGTACTAACTACTAAGATTACGACTCATAGAAGAATGTATGGAAGAAGAAGACTCGGTGCTGTGCCGACCACAACATATTGTGGTAAAGGCGTAAAAAAATTAAAAAAAAATGTTCCTTGGTTAGTATTGAGAGCAAAAAGCGGTTGCATCCAATAGGCCGACTGAAAGTTAAAACATTTCACAACTGAATAGGTTTTTAGACTATAAACTTTCAAATCGTGCGAAACTGATTCGTTGCATAAAATGAAACAAATCGTATTAGAGCAAATATCTTTACAATAACACGCTCGTCAGTTTCGAAATGTCTCTTGAAATTGCAATTGTGAACCGTCTGTTCGTTGAACTTTTAGATCAATCACCCAAAAACTGTTCTGATCTTTGCAAACGGAACGGAAAAATTGGAGCTTTGCCAATGTTTCCAAAAGATTCATTAGGCTGCACTGCTTAAGATTCTTTGCCTTGCAAGCATGAGTCTAAATACTAATGTTTTGTTTAATAAAATCTGTCACCGACGACTTCATCCAACATTCAAGTTCGCACCACAGCTGTTTTCCTGCTCACTGTTCCAAAGCTTAACTCCACTAACTGGACAACGGAGACCACACATAGACATACAATCATAGACGAAGTTGTCACTTAAACACATGGCAAATCACGGTTAGACACCATGATACGAAGCATAAAGCGAGACGTAACTGCAGGCCCCGTAACCAGATCGTCGTGATATCGCGAGACATTGAACTCACACCCAAAGGTTTCCAGGCCGTTTGTTATACCACCGCTGTATTAAGAGCAACTTGAATAACTCGGACGAAAACAGCGATCTCTATTATAGTGCATGTTACGTTTCTTATCGTAAATCTTGACTTGTTGTTAGGGTATTATTATAACGAAACTTGTTCAGAAAATGTTGAACTTCATTCTTCCTTATAAATTTGGACTTAAAAGGAAGAATAAAGTTCAAAATGCAAAATTCTAACGTTTGTTGAGAATCATGTGGCAATAATGTTAGGAGAATTGGACGCTAACTAATGTTAATTCCGTGGGAAACGTTTTTAGACATAGAAGCAGAAAATATGCAACTTTAACAAAAAACAAAGTAATTAACAAATTAAATAACATGGGAATTGGATGAGACGTACAAAGCCGCCTAGTTTAGTACTTTGATAGACATCTTACCAAAGTGGGCGAACGCCTTAGCAATTATAGACGGAATTTGCAAGGATTCATTGCTTCGCAAGGCCTAACACATAAAGCGAAGGTTTATCTCCATAGAATACCGTTTAATTGCAGTGTTAAAACGTCTGTAATCTTCTTCTCACAATTCATTTATTGTTTCTTTGTTGTTACAAATGCTTCCAATTTCATAACTGTTTTGGGAATCTTTTTGGCGTTCTTTCTGTGAGAACCAGTTAATATTTTCAGCTCTGTATTATTGTAAGGTGTCATTTATGGTCAAAGATTAATACCTTTAAAAATCACATAACGGTTTCTTACTGACCCATATTAGACATACCTGCATCCTGGCATTGGCTTGACTAGGTACTTACACCATGGCTACTCATGTATGACTGCCTCAAATTGCGTAACAGACCATACCAGTCCCGACCGCAACCCAGTTTAGTTAGCTGCAAAATCAATGCCCTGCTCACTTGCTCAGTACTGTTAGCTCTGAACGTGACCTCGAAAATATCCGAAACAAGACGATTGGGAGAAATTCTTTAATACCCCAAACAAAAGGTTGCTGTTCGCGTTCGATTAACGGACGTGGTTATTGGACGTGGTCCATTTGGGTGCTGCTGGTGATTGATTGATTTCTTTAATCTCTTCTTGTGCCTAAGAAACATCCTCATTTCCTATTTTCATTCATAATCTCTGTCAGGAAAACCCAAAATAGAATAGAACCCGCACTTCGCAGTAAGAAAGGATATAATACGAGTATCAAGTGTCATCCATCACTATCAAGGAATGCAATGTACTTGAACGGTAGCTGATAAGAATTATGAACAATACCATAACGGAAGTAAGGTGACGCCTTATTTGCTGTTTAATTTACGAGGTGATAGGAAGTGTAGTCTAGTAAACGAACATGGTGGTGACTCATCTAGGCCATTTATCCGCAAGCAGATTCGTATTATGAAAGAGAGCGTGATTCTTTTGGATTTTTTTACTGAGAACCAAACTTTCACTGAAATTCTTTCTGATAATTTAGATAAATTGAATTCTGAAACCAATTTAGAAAAAAACCTGCGATTATAATGGGAAAGGAACCCATTAGAAAAGAAAAAGTTTTCAGTTACAATAATTTTGAGATCCTGACTGATAGAATAAATTTCTAATGCCGATTTTCGAATGCAGCCTATCTTAGAGCTGGTGAATCTGTATTTGAACTGCCACCTACAAGATAACAGGATGTGTGACTCATGCAACTAATGACGACAAAAGTATTAAAAAGTATCGACGCACTGATTCAGAGAAAATATTAGCATACGATTGTCCACCGAAGTTCTGAACGTTAATTGATGACCTTGTCGCAACATGTTCAGTTCAGGCAAGTTTTTAATTCGTGTCAAGGAAGGGTTTTACCTGATTCATCGATCATCAAAGTTAAGTACACTGTCTGTTCATAACTTCGAAGTATTTATTGATTTACTTGTAAGTTGTAGTGGCGTCAATCTTTGAGGTTATCTAAGGTCTACAAGGACCAAGGAGTAACAAGACAAATGCTTTATTGTGCTATCGATAAGGTATTGATTAATTATATAATTTTGAAGAGACGGATATCAAAGAACAGAACGGTTACAGCCAACGGTCAGAGGAGAGAGATCCTTGATGTTCACAAACTTTTATCTATGATGGTAAAAAGTTCAAATATGATTGCCCCAGAGTTCAGACACGCGAACTCCGCTCACTGATGCAGTTAAATGTCATCAAGTGCGCAGGTGTCAGGGTATGGGACGCAAGATAGAATCCATCGTCGGCGGGGAGCGCAATCCTTGATAAAAATAAAACCTCTCTAAATCCACATGCCGATTGAAACAAATTTCCTTCAACGCAGTGTGAAATTGCAAATAGGGAGAAAAATGATGTCAAAAAAATTCTGAGAAATCGTTCAAACATAGTTTTGTTTTACATTACGACTAATGGCAAGGTACGAGTATCATACCGCCCTACGTCATTTTGATACATAAAAGCCACTTAACAGTACATAAGTGAATCACAAAGGAAAATCAATCGAGAATGAATCACATATGAACTCAGGACACGTGATAAGAAAACTCATAGGCACTGACATGAAAAACAAACAATAGGAGACAAAGATCAGATACGCGTTGAACCTGACATTTCATCCAATGTCAGTTTTTCAAAGTTAACGCGCTCTGGTTATGGCAAAATTGTGTGAAATCAAGTTGCTGTTACAGTATCTACTAGCTTCTATACAGTTAAAAGATACTCTTAGCGCCATCACAGAAGAACAAATGACCCAAGTACCTATATAACGAGTGAAGGCAAGGGTCATTAAATGCAAATCTAATTCCCTATGATTCAGAGAAGGCGCCGGCCGCTACATACCTTCAAGGTTGCAGTACGGTATTGAAACAAATAGGTTATGTTAGCCACTCAACCGCGACCGTTGAGTGTCTTCTACTAACTGTAGTTCTGAACAGATGGATTATAGTGACCGATAAGAGGTCATTAGACGACGCAAGGTGCAACTTGCACCTTTTCTAGCGCTCAGGAAGCGATAACGACAGAGAATGTTTTTATAAACTTTACCCTCTGCTATAGAAGTATGTATGTTACTTCAGAGATGTAACAGCGCGGGAGTACCATTAATACTTAGTTTATCTTGTTTACAGATCTTGACACAATTTTGATATGAACAGTCCTAAACGCCATAGTGTTTTTGGTAGGTCAGATAAGGAAACCGTTTTAGAAGGTAAAAGTGTTACTAAAACCACAACAGAATTTCTTGGTGATTGTTAGCTTGTTGTTGGTAACGAGCTTGGTAAGTGTCATCCTTTAAAACAACCAACTTTGGTTTTGTTGCTAAATTTTTACTCAGACCAAAATTATCTGAGGAAGTGAAAGTTGTTTTCGCATTTTACTGCATGTAACCAGCCATTATTATAAAAACTCGTGATCATTAGCCGTGGTACAGCTGAAACTAAATCTTTGCATATATCCGATTAGAAAATGAAAATCTCTGATAGAATAAGCGGTTAGCCAAATGCATCAGAAAAGACTTAAGTCCTATAATAAGGCAACTACGCCAGTTGCGATCAGTGTGATTATTAATTCCATTAATATTCTTATTCAAAACATGGAGTCTGAGTGGATTTAGGACAAGGACTATTAAATGGCTACAGATACCTACTACGTTGTATTCCATCGCTTAGTAAATGTACAGATTGTACAGTAAGCCCTTAAAGTTGGGCCTTGGAAACAATTTACAACTTACAGTTAAGTGCTTGCAATTAGCCTAATTGCCATCGTAATGCAATGCTTTATCTTATAACCTGGCTTAAAGGAAACAAGAAAGTGCTGATTTTGCATGCACATTTATTTCATTATTTACGAAGTTCTTTCATACCTGACTTATAAACACAATGAACTATCGTGGGATACTTTTCTCCTATCAAATTGCATCTACCGTGGAAGACCGGATTCCGTTCTAGAGAATCAGACATGCGTAATTTAATCTTCCATTCCGTAATGTACGGTAAGGTAAGGGTAAAGTAATGTTGTATGAAATCAAATGTGGAGTGAAAACTAAATTGCATAAATGAACCAATAAGATAAGTTTACTAATAGGAAACAACAGTTTTCGAACTAAGTCTAATAACAGAACCTAATAACTGGGTTTTGTTGTTAATTTTTCTCACTAGGTATCATTTTCATGATTGATACATTCTGCCGTCTTTATTGAATTCATGCAACATATTTTGTAAGATCTTCCATCCTGTGGTATTTTCGCGTGCTTTCGCTGCCTTTATTTCTTTTTGGAGCCTTTCTGAAATTAGCACAAAGTTTTCCAATGGTTTTGTTTCAAATTCCGTAGTGGCCAGATACATTAATCTTTTCTTTTTATTTCATTGCATTATGGCTGCAAATGATAAATTATAACAAAGAGGTTTACCCCTGTCCCAAACATTTAAAAAAAACTCCGGAACAACACGTCTACCGGATTATCTAAAGGAAGTTGTATATAGTAAAACTAGCGAAGGGGTCACCGAAGTGATTTGTTCAAGCTGATTGAATTAGCGAAAGGATGTCGCCCCAATCCAGGGGTCGGGAGGGGTCAGGTACAGCCGGCGTCTTTATAACATCAGCTGCCTTCATTAACACGTGTTCCTCATCATCATTTGTTGCATGATTCATTCCTGCTTTGAATAGATAGAAGCATGTCGTTACTCTTTAAGTGTACGTTCATCACACAGAAAGCAGGCTCGTCACATTGGAATGTTTTGAAATTATGACAATGCCGTGGTCTATTGAATCTTTTTGATCTATTGTAGCTGTTAAGATAGGAGCGTTAAATAACGGTGTAGGCCCAATGTTTAATCCTGAATAATGCGTTTTTGCAACAGGAAAAAGCAGTATGCTTTTCGGAAAGGTGTCCGTTGATGTTTCTATCTTCATGTTCGCACCATGCGTGCTATTGTAATGAGTCAATAAATCAACAGGTTTTGGACTAGACCAGTATGTATCGTGCGGAATACCAGTTTAAGATTATTCTTGTAAAACCAAGTACAAACTACTGGCAACTTGCCCTTTTATAGAAATAGGTAGGTACCAGGAACGTTAAAGTTCACTACATAGCATCGCATCGAACATTGCTCTTAAATGATAGCAAATGGCAATAGGGCACTTTTTTGAGTTCAGTATATGTCTAGGCGGATAGGTAGGTACCTACTTAATTTTGGAATCCCCACACTTACTAGTTACATATTTGCTGAAAAATTGAGTTCAAGAGCTTGATGATAGTGCACAATGATTTTGCAATGTTATTTATAATGTATCAAATATTTGTTCGACACACAAACAGGTGAGTAAATCAATATCAGTTGAATGGGCTCGATACGTAGCCCTTATCAGGGCGCACAGGTAGGTACCTACGTGCGGTTATCACAAACTTATCAACTGCTTGTTTATCGAAGGATAAAGCGTGATCAATAATAATTTGTGTTAAGACTAAGTTAAAACAAAACATTTTGGGGCTGCCTGAGCTCAAGGTTCAAGAAACGGGTTTTTGGGAAGGGGTCCAAATTATAGAGTAGGTGAGGATTTATTGAGAATAAAGGATGTCTATTGCAGACTTGCAGTGAGGCAATGCAAGGTTAGATAAATGTCCCATTAAAGTCCTATAGTAATGTTTCATTCTTTCATTATCATGAATGAATGGAACAATGTAAAATCGTACAATGTAAGTGACCTGTAAGAATAATTAATTAATTGGAGGCTAATTAGACTAATTTAAATAAAATAGACTACCCATTAAGACTACAAGCCGGTAACTCTAATCAGAATCCAACTTGAACTAGGTATAGGTATATCAAGGAAAGCAAATATCTAAAAATACTACTAGACTCAGATTTTATGTAAACCTGCCTAACGGCAACAAACTAACAAGCCTTTATAATTACTTAGCACGCAAGGCGTCGAGAGCTACAACCAGTTACTAAATAGCAATAGTAGCTCCTACCGTAAAGTGTCCTGATAACAGGATTGAGCTAGATTTACTTGAATTTTGGAATGGTTTGAAGATTTTTACTTACCACAGCGACTAACTTTCCGCGCACCGTGATGCCGATCATCGGCGCGAACCGTACTTCGACTCCTGGTTCAACTACCAGCTCAGCATCCCTCTCGATGAGCAGGTCATCGCGCAGCATGTAGGGGCTACTATCAGGCCTCCACACGGTGCGCCCACCGGTCAGCACCCCGCCCGGCAACTCCGTCAGGCCTAAAGACTTGTTTAGAAGATAAGGGTCCGCCGCTCCTAGCCACTCTTGTCCTTTACACTCACTAAAGCAACACAGAACCGTTACGACGAACACTAACACTGTCCTCCACTTATACTTTGTGTCGCTGAACTGACTGTGTCTCTTCTGCACACCCATATCTTTACAGCATTCCATTATACACTAACTGAACACAAAAATATTCATTTCACTTTTACTAAAGTTCCTCACCTGCTGCAACCTATTTCAACACCTATCCAAACATCACACAGGTAACTCGACACACTAAGACGCAACTCATTTTTGTAAATAAACATCAAAATTTTAAATGAATCTTCACGTGAATTAGAAAATTTGAATCAAAACAATTCATAACGAAACAAAGGTGGGGCTGCTGGTAGAAATAAAACAAGCAAACAAAAATGCGCGCTGCCGCGCGACCGTTGAACGAAGTCGTTTGGCCGGTTTCGTTATGATTCCTCCTCCCTACCCTCCTCGGATATCAGACTTACTCACTCACTTCACTCATTCTATCAAAAGCCTCCTCCCACCACTCCTAACGCTACGCAGGCGCGGTGTTTGCAAGAGCCTGAATGACGTCACAAATGTGCGCTAGTGAGACGCCGTTGCTAGTAGTTCATTCGTTCGTTCTTACCTCGAGATAAATAATCTGTATGCGTTATTTTCTTATAGCGTTGCTAATAGTCGACAACAAAAAATCGTAGTAAGAGTTTTATTTTATTTAGTATTAGAGAGTGAATTTTATAAATATCCGTAACGAATATTTTCATAGTTTGTATAATTAAGTTGCAACACTGACTACTATGCTACCGTGGGAATAGTTCATTCTTATATTCCGTTGGGTTTCGCCTACGATCGTTCATTCACTCATAAATTTCGTCGACTCTTTTAAGTCTTCATAATTTATATTTAAAATAGTTGGAATAAAGTTATAAATTAGGTAATTTTAGGTCTATTTTAATTCCTTATCATTTTTATATCAACGTTACACGTAAGTTTTTGTTAATAATCATGTAATGTACGTTATATTGTAATTGTTGGCGTGGCGTGGCAATGCTTGTGCAGTGTCGACATTTTGTTTTCTTCATTGTATTTATATATTTATTTCTGTGCGAAGTACGGTCGCGTCGTAATTACATTTAAACTAAATAACTTCCCCTTTACGATTGTGATCTATTTACATGTGATTGATTTGAAATTTCTTTATTTATAGATTTCAACACAATCATGAGTTCTGGTGGTACTCGCGTGTATGTCGGCGGATTAGTGGAAGGCATCAAGAAGGAAGACCTCGAAAGAGAATTCGATAAATACGGAAAACTGAACTCCGTTTGGGTGGCCCTCAACCCTCCGGGTTTTGCCTTCATAGAATTTGAGAACTTGCAGGAGGCTGAGGATGCGTGTAGCGCGATGAACGGATTCGAGATGTTAGGCGCGACCCTAAAAGTAGAGATCTCTAGGAAGCGAGATGGGCCCCGCAGGGGTGGCGGCTTCCGAGGAGGACGCGGTGGCAGCGGCAACTTCAGAGGTCGCGGCTTCGGCGGCCCACCCGGAGGTGGCAACAGATCCTTCGGCAACTCTTACGGCGGCGGCAGGCCCTACAATCGCAACAACCAACGCGATGAGTACGGCTCCGGCGGCGGCAACTTCAGATCTAGGTCGCCATTGTCTCGATATTAATTTAGTATTTAGTTTTATGTTAGGTGTTAGTGTTATCGTAATCTGAAGCCTTCTAAGTGTTAAATTCAATGTCTGGTAAAAACTGGGGGTTTGGTTTTAATACTAGGAGGTGTTCCATTGATGTCTCAAGGAATTAGAGGTAATAGCTTTTGATTTTATCTATCGTGTTATTCAGTGTGACTTTACTAAAATACTTCTGTCTAATAAATTAGCATTTTAATGTATGTAACTCGTATCTGTTTGATTCAATAAATTTATGTGAAAACAACTCCCGTTGTTTGGTCACTTACTGATATCCATTACTATTAATATTGTATTGCAATTCATTTAGTATGAATCTGTGCAAAATATTGTAAATGTGTATAACCTAAAATGTACTGTTGCATTCCACGGATAAGTCATCGACTGATCGTCATTGTAAGTTTTAACTCTTTTCATCAAAACCCTTAACTTCTGGTATGTTGATAAGGTCATAACGGTGTTCTTTTTGTTACAGTTCCAAGGATGAATACTGATCACGGGTCATTCGATTTTTCGAGAAGTTGATGCAAGAACAATCCTTCAGTGATTACTTAACATTCTGCCTAAGCACCCTAATTGCTAAGTTTCTTTAAAAAAAATACATGATTATATAATTCAAATTGATTTTTATTATGTCAATACAAAATGACATCACAAAATTGTTCTTAATGCTAGTTTTCACATAAATAATTATGAAGGGCTGCTGAGACACGCCATAAGGAGCTCCATCTTGTTCAAGAAGTTTTTGCCTTCCATTTTTTCCAACTTAATTTCTTTGAAGGCTCCTCCGAGATGCTCCCACTTTTTGTCTTGAACAAGTTCACTGGTAAAGAAGTCTTTTCTGGGAGATTGAGCTATGAAAACTTGAATTCCAACTGATGGCTCACATCTTATTGCAAGCATTCTGTCACCTAAAATAAAATAAGAAATGATTAAAAACATAAAAACTCAAACATTTCAATGCAACAAGTTCAAGAACTTTTAAATCAAAATAAACAACATTACACATGTTACTGTGAATAACAACTAGTGATAAACCTACCATTAGGAGAGGCGAGAAGACATGAAGAAGCATTCCCTAGTGGTTCAACAGGTCCAGAGCCCAGGTGTGCACTACTAGCCAGTAGCTGCCAGCCCATACATCGGCCTACAGCTTGGACTGCAGTCATCTGATGCTGATATATCTGCCAGGAGAATTTGGTTGTATTTAGATTTCTTATCAGTCAGAAGTAAGTCATCATAATCAGTAATGGAATTTAACATACTAATATTAGAAGTGAGTTAGTCGTTTTTGGTTTTAAAAAAGTTATATGCCTGCTTATCCAATTAACACATAACCTCACCTTCACTCATACAAACATCATTATTAACCACCAGATTTTGTGCTATAATTCATAATTTTCTTGTTTGTACTAACACCTAAAAGTATCTCTGTAATCAAAGATAAGCAGAGTGACTAACCTAGTGTTATTTGTATATCATAAAATTCTTGTAAATGAATGATGACATAAATTTTTTCTAACATACAATTGAAACTAGATAATTATGTAGATCGTAGTGGTTTTATTAGAAGTCGTAAAATCATAGCATTCATAAATTACCTGACAGTATATGAGATCTCTTAGTTCCTGTAGTTCATAAGACAGATGTCTCACTTTGCCATCACGGCAAATACACTTCAAAGTCTTCTCTCCAACATGTACTACTAGGGACGTCCTGCATACTGCATCATACCTGTATGAGAAGATTATTAGGTCAAGCTCTGTATTGCTTACAATCAGGTATTATTGAGATACAAAAATATGACACATAGTAGTAGCATGGTATGTTACAACATGTAAATACCCTTATAGGCCTCCGAGAAGATCTAGAAGATACCATTCACAATCATCATCCATCTATTCTCAAAATATTGCAAGACATAGGCCTGTGTTAATTAAAATAATATCATCCATTAGTGACTCTTAGGAAATGGGTTTGTAAAAAGCATTGCATCATGTTTGTTATGTATTTATTTAACCTCAAATTGGCCTGTAACCAAAACTAATGCCCATCCTGAGAGAAAACAGGAAAAGGTCGCATATATTTTGAATATACCACCTTTTCCTGCTAGAATCTGAATATAATATTCAAGAGGTAAATCTAACCAGTTTATTGACTGTGTAGACCTGTCCTGCCGGCTGCCAGAAAACAATAATTTCCAGAAAATTATATTCTTGTTTTCTTGTACATAAAAATGAAAAAGATAAATGTCTAGTAGTCTTACCCATATGCCATAATATTGATTTTCACACATGATTGTGTGGGGCTGTTCAGAGCATTCCAGTGTGACACAATCAGAGGGTCTTTGACCTGTTGAAAGGACAAAAGTGTGAATAGAATACATTAGAAAAGACGTTTCCAGAACTTCCTATTGAAATATCAACCGACGATACGACGACTTTAAAAGAGACTATGACCTCTGAGTTTGTTTCGGCTGTTTCTTCTCAGAGTAGTCAGGTACGAAACACCGGCCCCATCTAGTTTAAAAAACAAGGATGTGTAAAAGTGTTTGTGAAAACCAATTTGCAAAATAAATATCATTTATCATTTATGATGTGTTCATATTTAGAAAACATAACTGCTAACCCCAAATAAGCCTCTTGATTCAGTTGTTGATTTGAATTTGTGGGTTATCACAGTTTGTGTATGGCCCGGGAAGTCATATTTTAACATCTTTATTTACACACCTATGCCTGTTTATCGAACCACATGAAGAGCTAGTTTTACAATTGAACTATGCATGTTAGCCTTCTAATAAACATTAGCTAGATACCTACCTGCAGGTTCAACAAATCCTAGAATATTCTAGAAAGATTCTAGAATGTTCTGTTCTATTCTTATGATTACCAACCTCTTTAGCAATAGTATCCAGTACATATTCGCTTCGTCTCCGCATAAAGAAATGTTGTGCTTGCTGAATGATTTGTTCTAACAGAGATTGTTCTTTGCTCATATCGAGTAATTCATAACGATCAGCTGCCATGGGACCTAAAACAGAGAATGATTTTTAAGAAGAATAGAGTGGTAGGACGAAAATAAAGATATTTGATTAGTGTTAGAGCAACTATCTCCCATTTTTGACCTTGCGGAGGTCAATGATAAAGTTTATTATGGTAGTTTTATATCAGGTGCAGTTTTACATTAGGCTTGTTAACTGAAAAAATCTAATTAGTCCGTCACTTAGATTATCAAAAAATATTTGACCCGTATTTTTTCGTTTGTCACATAAACCAAAATTGACGAAGATACGACGCTTTTAAAATTCCCAATACGTCACTGTTCGGTATCATTCTTAGTGAGTTGATACCGAACAGTGACGTCACGAGCCCCCACTCCGAGTTTTGATGCGTTTTATCTTTGTCAATATTCGTTGATTTACAAAAACAAAAAATACGTGTCCATTATTTTCCAATACTCTAATTGACGGACTAAATAGATTTGCAATTTATTGATGATGGAAACAAGCCTTTTGTTTAAAAAGACACTGAGTGGCCACTAATGCCACAATTTGTCTAAGGAGGTTTTAGGATACTGTGATCCTAAAACCTCATTGGCGAGTATGTGGAGATAGTATTAAAGGCCTTTTTACATTACACGATTTATTGGGCCCTGCCTGCAGGGAAAGGGAAGTGTTATAAGAAATCGGGTGATCGAGTGGTCCCGACCTACTTCCCTGCCGCGCTGCCGATCGTGCCCGACAAATCGTGTAATGTAATAAGCCCTTCAATTCCGTATGTATGTGTACCTGCCAAACAGCGCCGTTTTGAAGGTCCAAGAGGTCCAGTAGCAGGGTGAGGGAAGGGATGGTGAGTATTAGCATGATGAACGGCCCTGAGTAGTTGATGTAACGAATGTTCCAGAACGTGGTCGTGATCTGACTTGCCATTACCAGCTTCAGGCTAAAAAAAGAATATAAAAAAGGTTGCATGTTTTGTGACCTTGTTAGTTTAATTAAAAAGTATTTTGTGGACAAACCTTGACTCCTTCTGGGTTAGCATTGTTATTATTTTGCCCATTGTTGTGGCAAAGTCCAATCAATAGCTGAATGCCAGGTAGAACCTAAAATAAAGATGACTATTAATTAAAATTAATATTATCTGTAGCATAACAGGATAGTAAATGATTTTGAATAAACACAACACTGATTCTGTATTTTTTGTTCAAACTAGCTTCCTTAGCCAGTATTGTTCTGTGTACCTAATAAATGATCTAATTGGGATTTGAAGTCGCTTGCAGATTCAGATATCATATTTTTGTAAGCAAAATTGTATAATGCTCAGATTAGACAAACACACTATAACATGCGAGAATAATGATCGTCAAAATCGAGCAAATAATGTAGGCGCCTTCAGATCAAACATTAGGCACCATAACAATACTGGATATGGTTTTAAGTTAGCTTGAACTTTAGATCTGCACTGCATTAAGTACAATTGTTTTCGCTTTCAGGAGCTGCAGTGGCTGGGAATAGAAGAGCAGGGTTGTACCAGAAAAAATAATTACATTTGTATTGTATTTCTGGCTGGTAACCACAACTCCTGGAGCGAAAATTTTGCGAACAGAATAAGCAGAAACAAAACACTTACAGTAGCCATGATCTGATTGCCCACAACCATATGCGGTATTGAAGCGTCAAGCTGCACGGCTTCTGCAGCTAATCTCGCGAACAGCTCCTTACAGAAGAGCACATTCTGAGCAGCCTCTAACTTCTGCTGCCAGTGCAGTTCTGCTCCATCTCCTGGTAGGGTCCCGGGGCAGTTGATAGCAGCTGAACTTAGAGTTGCTGTCACTACATCTTCTTGTTCTGAAACAGAATTGTGTTTGAGATGGGCTGTCTTAATTTGTGATTGAAGATTGGAGGAAACCTGAAGTAGAAGCCTATTTTTTCCTCATTATTAAAACCGTTTTGGTGGGTACAGGGAATACAATCTAAATTTTGGGCCTTCAACTTTTTCGCTACAATTTCGTGATGTGCAGCCAGTGTGTTGTGAGCTTTTTAGACTTGTAAATATTCACTGCAGTATCATTTTATTCTACTTGAGCCCTGCGCTGCCACAGATGATGCCATGGAAGCGATGAAAGCGGTAACATCGGAAGACGTTGCGTTGGAAGGCCTAGGTAGACAAATGAGCTGGTAAAGGTTGCGGGAATCCGCTGGATGCGAGTCGCACGGGACCAGATAACGTGACGACACTTGGGAGAGGCTTATGTCCAGCAGTGGACGTCATTCGCCTATAATGATGATTCCAATTTTTAATTTGATTCTGTTTTTTTGATGATGACTTGCATGAATAAACATGATAGAACTAGGGACATGACATTGTACCTTTTTGGCATAGCACAGAAATAAATGCAACACCCTGCAGCTCTGGAGGGACTGTGACGCGCAACGCCGATGGCACAGGTCCTGCAGCGCTCATTGCTTGAGCTATTTGTTCTTCTGGAGCTTTGGTAACCTGGCACAGAAGTGTTATTATTTGTATTATTAGTCAATAAAGAATATCCTTAGGTATTTGTGGTGTTTTTTTTTTGTAGTTTTATAATACTCCGAATCCAACTAGGAATTTGGATTCAGAGGTTTTAGGTCTCTCTTTATGTATTTGAACTGTTTGTTCAGAGAATCAAGTTTTATTTCGTGTATTAGTCATTTCGTATTCTGTTCTACTAGACTCCATAATCTTGATAATTATTTCAGTGTGGTTTCAGAAAAAGCACTTTTAGGTGTCAAATCCATTGCCCTTTTAAAACTAGGCAAGGCCTATGTTTCGTACCTGGCTACTCTGACAAAACAGCCAAAATAAACTCAGAGGTCACTATACAACAACTGTCACAACTCTTCAAGCTTACGCCAAAACAGCTATAAATAGCCATCCTTTTTACTGTAGCCTCAATCACACATTTGTGTGACCAAGTAGCCATATACAGAGGTAGAAATCAACCAAAGACCAAAGTGAACACCAGACTAGGTGGAGTGAAAAACATCGTAAGCAGCTGGCAAGACTATGTCAAGCTGTGGATGTGGGCTGATTTTGATGATGACCAAGCAATTCTTCAATGAAACAAGTGCAAACCTCAAAAACTCCAGTCTGGCTAAACTTGGAGCCAGCAGTACGGTAACTCAGGTCCCCAACAATAGTGTTGGACACTTTTTTCAATCTCCAGTTTTGCCGCAGTCTGAGCAGATCTATATGGAAGTCAGGCATGTTGCGGGTCATTCTCATAGTTTCGCTGGCCCGGAGACGCTCTACTCCTGCTAGTAAGACAGCTGCTGCAGCACCGAGAGCTTTCTTCCTTCCATATACTTGGACCATGGGTCTGCCTTCTACTTGTTCTGGTTGTACTGGGTCCAAAACCTGAAATGTAATGTATTTTCAAGTTTAATTAATTCTTTGACTGGCACAGATAATGTAATATTGCAATTCATAAGATTTAAATTCTTGTCTTAAAAGCATGATTTAAATTAGTGTTTGAATAAATAAATGGTAAATCTAACTAGATTCTTACTGAACACATGAACATATATTTTTTTTGATAAAAAAAAGTAAATCTTGTGCAAAATTTCATGCTACCACGGTTTAGGCTGTGCGTTATTTGTCAGTGCATTTAAGATTTTTATATCCTTAAACATAGATGGGTTATAACATTCTTCAAGTATTTGTAACTTTCTTTATCTCTATGTTGTATTCAGTTGCATTGTAATGTTAATGTTTTGCGGAAGAGCGGAGTCACCTAACACAAGCATCTCCTTGTTTAAAAGGTGGTCTCCAAATCCTGTCTCTTTAAGCCTTTTGTGATTGAAATGAACATTTTTTTTATTTTTTTGTATCTGGCCACAGAGGCCTGGCTTCCAGCTGTAGAAATACTGTAAGTACACTGATTATGTAGTTGTCTATATACATAATTATGTTGCTTACCATATATCTCTTCTCCTTAGCAATGCTCAACACATCAGCCAGTACACTGACTTCAGTCAGCGCATTCCTGAGCTTGTTACGGACAGAGTCCCACGGCCACAAGCTGGACTGATACCCTGGCTCCTTGTTCTCATCCTCGGACTTGGAGTCGGAGCTACTCTCGCCTTCTTTCTTTATATTACAGAACTCATCTTCAGTCTTTGCAAAATCAATCTTTTGTGCAAGCCGGGCAAGGTTTTCTGACATAGACAGGGGGCTAGTAAGCAGAATCGAAAGATTATTAAAGGTCTTGCTATATTGCGTTAGGTTGAAAGTAGTACAGGTGAAATTTAAAGTACTTACGCTTGATATATCTCTTGGCCATCGTAGGTAATCTCCTGGATTTGATTTTCTATGGGAGCCTCTATAGATATATTCACTGAATTTGCCATATTTCTATCTTCTTCCTCTATTCTGATATTTTTTACCAAATATTTATTAAAACATTGTAATAGAAGTACTTAATTTAAGATACAGAGTATTTTCTAATTAGACTTTCATAGATTTTAATTTATTGAGTGTACAGTCTAGGTTCGAGCCAATTGTAGTTTTCTTATTTTGTTTACTTAGACAATTCCTGAAAAATAACAAAAAATCAAATCAAGGGGACCAACAACCGCCACAAGATAAAACTTGCTTTTTTGTCAATTTTCTTCACAGATTAGATATTAGTAGCTAGGTAGTTCTTTTAATTTGACATTACTGGTACTGTCTTTCTTTTCAGAAAAAAAAAAATATTGTTTGGGTATCGACACTTTTGCAGCTTTTGTGACATGGCAATTGGGATTGTTAAATGTAAAATAATATGTTTTGATAGAAATACTTTTCGTATTTTCATAAACATTTAACTAAATTATTTTGAATGTACTCATAGTCATAGTCATAGTCATAGTCATTTATTCATTAACAATTAATTGTATCTGAATTTAAACACAAAAATAACACAAGTACAGTAAGACAATTAGGCACAATTAAACTCATTAAAATAAATTAAATAAAAATTTGACTAAGCTACTAAGCTTAATTTAATAAAATTTTCTTTAAAATCATTGTAAACACATTTTCACGTTTTGTTTCAAGTCGAGCTCAACGCCCCAACCAATGGTTGTCATTGTAGTTTGTTATCGACGTTTTGTAGTTTTGTATGAAGTTAGTTATTGCATTTTCTGTCGACAAGTCGAAATGAGAGTCTTGGTAAAGAAATATTAATGAATGTTAAGAACATAACTTGTGGCCTATGTTTACGAGCAAGCGATAAGTTTGAATTAAGTGAATAAACAAAGATGACTGATCGAGTCATAGCGGTAAGTGGAACAATCGTAGACATTCATTATTTTCATCAGATTGTCACTAAACACGGTAACTCGAACAGATCTTGGCGCAATTCGTGTTTACCTCTACTCATTGCATTGTCGCTTCGCTGATGATGAGGCGAAAGATGTTCGAATTTCGACGTGAGTTCGATTACACATGAGCGTTTCTTGAGCCTTGTTGTACGCACGAGCGGCGCTAAGAATTATGTGTAGTTAAAAAAATATGTATGTTGGTTGAAGATTGGACTAACTTAAAACTAAAAATTTAGCATGCTCACCCCAGTGATAGGAGGTATACCATGTTTATCAGTAGGTTCTTACATTCCTAAATTTTTTAAAAACTAAAAACTAAAAAAAATTATGATAAAAATACCCTATCTGACCACAATATAGATAAACAGAGTTTTTTTCAAACAAATAAAAATCTAAATCCAATCTAAGTATCTTGGATGTGATTCATATATTCCCTTGTGTTTTGGTGTTAGTGTTCCTATTTTTTGCCTTGTAGATAAAGCAAAGCCAGTTTTATTTGGTTTATTATTATTGAATTAATATTTTTAAATATTCCAGTCCCGTCCCAGCTTGGAGCAGGTAACAGCGATAGTAGACTTTATGGAGAAGCATCCAGCTTTAGCTCTGGGACAGTTGAGAGGTCTGGAGGGCAGGGATGAGAGCAAGAAGCTCTGGTTCAAACTGACCCGGATTGTCAACAATATTACTGGTCCTACTAGGCCTATGAAGTCTTGGATCAAAGTTGGTTTGATTATTTTTAAGTGTCTATCACAAGTATAGTAAACAACGAACGTAGCATGAATGCGCCCGGAGAGATGGTCACTCATTGAATGCCTGTCGGGGGAAATCTCCATCGTGGCAGACTGCAACGAAGGTCGTAAGACGATCTGATCTTGTCTTGCATGGCCAGATATTGCACAGGACAGAGGTTTGGAGGGAGAAAGGGAAAGTCTTTGCCCAGCAGTGGGGGGGCAGCAAAATACACAACAATATCACAACATGACTCCTTTAATTCAATCCTATTGCCGTCAACCGCCCACAAAATCAGACTACATGGTTGCTACTGATAAATTCCTGATGGAAAAACCCAATAACATTTAGCTATACCTGGGAATTTAATCCAGGACTTCATGAACAGCAGTCACGCTTGCAAGCACTAAACCAACGATAAAAATACTACACCAACCCTTTTCTGTGTATTAAACAACATTTAAAAAATTATCAGCCTATAATGTTGCTTCCTTGGGCAAACACTCTGTGAATCCTTTTATTTCGTTTGAACAATACAATACAGTACGGAGTACCTACAGTATTGAATTTTTAAGAAAATTCCTTTATTTTTGTATTCAATTTCTTGGGATGCATACAAAGACAGTTTAATTTCCATTTCAAAATCATGTTCACTATGTTATTTTTCCAGTACTGGGCTGACAAAAAGTCCACAGTGAGATCCAAGGTGCAGGGCGGAGGTGGTGACCCTAATAACTTGTGCTCCAACATTGAGAAGAAGATCTGGGACTTATTTCTAACGGGGGATAATGGCAGTAAGTATTCATTTCTCCTACTAATATTATTAATGCGAAAGTTTGTGAGGATGTATGGATGTTTGTTACTCTTTCACGCAAAAACTACTGAACCGATTTGGATGAAATTTTGCACACATATAGTTTATAACCTGGATTAAAACATAGGATACTTTTTATCCCGGTAGTAAGATCCCATGGGGCAAATATCAAACTTCACGCGGGCGAAGCCGCTTCCAGAAGCTAGGGGAGAAATATTTTTGAGATGCTGACTCGTTGGCCAAGTTGTCGCGACTGCTGACCATGAGGTCCTTGGTTTGATACCCAGGTTAGCCAAAGTGATATTGCGGTATACCATTGGGAATTTTCTCAGTAGCAGCTACCAAACCTGGACTTGTGCCCAGTTCATGGCAATAGGCTCGCTCTCTATTACATAGGACCTACACTATACCACTATTAAATAAGGAACTGACGATGTGGGTGAAGTATGGATGGGTACACCTATGCTTTACCCTGTATGTATTGTATAACGAGCTGCCCGCGTAGCATGACCACCGTAGACACGACAGAGACTCGACAAATCTTTCGTTCACCTGTCATTTTGTCGATTCAATGACAGATGAACAAAAGATTTGTCGAGTCTCTCTCGTTTCTCCGGTGGTCATGTTAAGCGGGCTGGTGTGCGCAACTCTACGGTTTATTATAGCGCGTATTTTTCGTACGGCTCTGCTTTACCCTTTGTGGATTGAAGGCGTGATATTGTCATGTGGAAAGTCACTCTCTTGCACTTTTGAAAAGTGCCTGTCTTGGCTTTACGGAGGAATTCTTTGGTGACATAAAGCAGCTGGGTACCAATATAACTAGTCTTTCCATTTCTTTATAATTCCGTAGCATTTCGCCCGCGACTTCTTCCACGAAAATCAATATAATTTATAGCTTATGTTACTTGGCAAAAATGTAGCTTTGTAATGTAGAAATAATTTTTAAAATCGGTTGAATAGTTCTTGAGTTAAATCGTAGCAAACAAACAAAAAATTAAATCTTTCGTCTTTATAATATTAGTTTAGATTAGCTATCTGTTCTAAATAGCAAAAGCAGAGTACGGATTAAACATTATAACAATACCTTGAGAACTTGTAAATGCTATACAGCCTAACATCATCATCATTTCAGCCGAAAGACGTCCACTGCTGGACATAGGCCTCCCCCAAGTGTCGCCACATTGACCGGTCACGTGCGTTCGCATCCAACGAATTCCCGCAACCTTCACCAGGTCATCGGGCCACCTAGTGGGTCCACTTATTAGAGATAAGCTATCTGTTTTAAACAGCAAAAGTAAAATACGGATTAAACATTATAAGTAACAACTCTTTGAGAATTCATAAATGTTTTGCATAAATAAAAAAATATGTTTCCTTTTCTTCAGAACCTCGTGGTGTGAAACAAGAAAGCAACTTTGTTGACGAGAGTTTCTACAACGAAGACAGTATGGACCAGAACCATGTGGAAGCAGAGACAGTGCTGGCCTTTGAGGAGCCTGTAGCTGATGTTGACGATAGACAGATGGCCATCATGGAGAAAATGGTAGGTGAATCTTAAATAAAGGGTTGTTATTTCGGCATCTAAGAACGTATCCAAACTTTTAGTTCGGGGTGGGGGGGGGACAAACATTGAAACAACCATGTAAACTGTGTAAAAAATCGCACTTATCACTGTACTACAATTTACGTACAAGTTTGCAGTGGTCATGATCCCGTTTATTTTCAGACTGATTTCGGGGGGGGGGGGGGGATATACCCCTAGTATCCGCCCATCTGTATACGTGCCTATGCTCTTGTTCTAAGTTTGTAGTCTCAGCCTGTAGCGGATGTTGACGATAAGCAAATGTCAATCATAGAGGGTAGGTGAATCCTAAAAATACCTTTCATTTTGCATCTCTTCTTATTCTCTGTCAGTAATCTCAGCTGCCTCCAACGACCTTAATCGCGTCTGTGGATGGTTAACCATTCATTACAATTGGAGTTTCGTCCGTGCCTTGGAAAGCACGTTAGGCCGTTGGTCCCGGGTGTCAGTTATACACCTTTGCTTTGACAGTCATTACAGGTAGTCAGTGGCTCGAAAGTCTGATAAACAGTCTTACCAATGCTACTTCGTGTGTAAAAGTTCATAGTTTGTATGTATTAGTATATTTTTATGTTGTAATGTAATTTCGACATTTTTTTCCGAGTCATGGATGTCTAAATGTAATAAGTATGTATTTACAAACAAAAAGTATATACGAGTATGTAGTATATCAACTGTCTGGTGACCACGACACAAGCCTTGCTTAGTGTGGCACTGGATGGTGCTGTGTGTAATGTCCAGCAATATTTATTATTATTAATTTTGTGTATTTATCTATGGGCCTTAAGATGTCTGATACTAAAATGATAGATTGATTGATTGATTGAATGGGCAATGGGTATCGTATCGGTATTACCCAGTACTAACTGGGTTGTGGAAGTCAGATAGGCAGTCAAACCATGTAAAACACTGGTATTCAGTTGCATCCAGTTAGACTGGAAACCGGCCACAATTTAGTTGAGAAAAGGCTAAACATACGATTATATGCATTGGAGAATTTGGTGGTCTTGGACACCTTAAACTTCACATGCACATACATAGGTAATTATGTTGAAGTGCATTGGGTAGGGAGACCTTTCCCCAGGAATGGGACAGAAAAGGGTAACAAAAAAAATTGCATTATTATTTAATTTTTGTGTTTCAGTTTAAAGTGATGAGTGACCAAGCGGCGGCCCTGACACAACTGGCGCACGCATCACACGTGAACGCACAAGCCATGGAGAGACTTGCAGATGCATCACAGATACAGGTAAAATTGACATACCCATAGGTGAAGGAGAACTTCACGAGGAAACGGCATGCATATCCTAAAACCATAAAAATGTAGACGTTACATCCAGTAACCCGCACTGGGCCCGCGTGGTTGGTTACGGCCCACTTTGACGCACTGAGAGGAAGCTGGTGCAGCTCAGTAGCGGACTGCTTGTTGGATCTTTTCACAATGATAACAAAGTGAGCCTTAGGGCTTTGTTGCATGTGCGGATGCGGGGCGAGTCGGTGGTGGACATCTCATTCGCTAGCCCCGTTCTGTCGCCGCGTGTCGTTGACTGGCGTGTCATGGAGGGGGTGGAGACCTATTCCGACCACCGGTATATCCGGTTTGACGTCTCCACCCAGTCCTCAAGCGCGCCGGTCCAACAGGCCCCGAGTGGTCCTCGTTGGGCGTTGAAGCAGCTGGACCGGGAGCTCCTCCTGGAAGCCTCGATCGTGCAGGCCTGGGTGACATCACCGGACAGGCCTGCCGACGTTAATAGTGAGGCAGAGTGGTTCCAGGAAGCCATGTCCGACATTTGTGACGTGGCAATGCCCCGAGTCCGGCCAGGAAGCGCCCGACGTCAGGTGTACTGGTGGTCGCGCGAAATAACGTCTCTCCGTGAGGCGTGTGTTGCTGCGCGGCGCCCGTCAGGCATCGCAGGCTCCGCAATCGCCCGCCGGATGCGGCAGCCATTGAGGCGGAGCTGTACGAGGTATACAGAGCGGCGAAGACCGCCCTCCGGGAGGCTATCCTGCGGGCCAGCGAACTGGCCCGCTTGGAGATGCTGGAGACTCTCGACAGAGACCCGTGGGGGCGCCCTTACAAGATGGTGCGGAATATACTCCGCACCTGGGCCCCCCCGCTGACGCAGAGTCTCCGGCCAGAGCTCGTGGAGGACGTGGTGAGCGCTCTGTTCCCCTCGCGGGGGGAACATCCGCCCCCGCCTATGGCTCCGCCACCTGCGGTGCCGGAAGAGGACCCAAGTGACGACGACGACGACACTCCGGAAGTGACTGGGGCCAAAAATACCGCCCCGGGACCCGATGGCTTGCCTGGCAAAGCCTGGGTCCTGGCCTCGGATGCGGATGCTCTCGGGCCCCGACTGAAAGGGCTCTTAAGCGCATGCTTGGAGAGAGGCCAGTTCCCGCTTCGTTGGAAGACGGGGAAACTGGTCCTCATCCAGAAGCCGGGGCGCCCTGCGGACTCTCCGTCCGCATTTCGGCCCATTGTGCTGCTCGACGAGGTGGGCAAGCTCTTTGAGAGAGTGATTGCAAACCGCCTCGCCGAGCACCTTGAGGGGATGGGGCCGAATCTTGCGGAGAACCAGTTTGGCTTCCGCAAGGGACGCAATCATGCGCGTGAGAGGGACGACGGGGGATGCGATATCCCGGGGCGGGGTTGTCTTGGCGATGTCTCTCGACATCGCCAACGCCTTCAACTCCCTGCCCTGGAGCTGCATCAGGGAGGCACTCCGGTATCACCGGGTGCCGACCTACCTCCGTCGTGTGGTCGGGGACTACCTGACGGACAGGGCCGTCATCTACCTCAGTCGCTGCGGAGATTGGAACCGGCGAGAGATGACGTGCGGTGTCCCACAGGGATCGGTTCTGGGACCGCCCCTGTGGAACATCGGTTACGACTGGGTGCTGCGCGCCGACCTCCCTAGTGGTGTCAGCGTCGTTTGCTACGCAGACGACACCCTGGTGCTGGCACAGGGGAGGTCGCACGCGGCGGCGGCCGAAGCTATGACACGCGGGGTTGCGATAGTCGTTGAGAGGATCCGGCAACTGGGTCTCGAGGTGGCATTGCACAAGTCCGAGGCCATGTGCTTTCATGGGCCTCGGAATGCGCCACCGTCGGGATCCACACTGACGGTAGGAGGGGTTTCCATCGGCGTCGAGTCGACGTTGAAGTACCTAGGACTCGTCCTCGACAGCTGGTGGAACTTCGTGGAGCACTTCCGACGTTTGGCCCCCAGGCTGGAACGGACCGGGGCTGCCTTCAGGCGGCTCCTGCCCAACCATGGGGGGCCAAACGCCTCCTGCCGCAGGCTCTATGCGGGGGTCGTGCGGTCCATGGCCCTTTACGGGGCCCCAGTGTGGGCGCGTTCTTTGAGGCGGCGAGCCGCCCACTATCTGAACGCGCCCCAGAAAGTGGTGGCCGTAAAAATGGTCCGTGGGTACCGCACGATCGCCCACGAGGCGGCGGGCCTGCTTGCCGGATTGCCGCCATGGGATCTGGAGGCGATAGTCCTCGCGCGCCTGCACGAATGGCGCGCGGAGGCACTACGCCGGGGGGAAACTCCGCTGCCGCGGTAAATCGCCGTTCAGCGGACAGACCTCCGGCGCGATCTCATGGCGACATGGAGAGAGCGACTGTCGCAACCCCGTGCAGGGCACGCCACGATAGTGGCGGTAAGTGCCCTCTTAGAGGAGTGGCTTGAGAGGCGCCACGGCGCCCTCACCTTCCGCCTGACGCAGGTCCTCACCGGACACGGATGTTTCGGGAGGTACCTGCACCGAATCGGGCGGGAGGAAACGCCCGGGTGTTTCCACTGTGAGGATCGACCGGAGGACACGGTGGAACACACGGTGGAAGTCTGCCCTGCGTGGGCGCCGCCGTGTCCTCGTAGCGGCGATCGGCGGCGGCGACCTCTCGCGTCTGGCCCTGGTTCAATCCATGGTCCGGAGCGAGACGGAATGGGAAGCCGTCACCTCCTTCTGCGAAGCAGTCATGCTGGCAAAGGAGGTGGCGGAACAAGAGAGGGAGAGAGCCTCTCTTCCCGGCCGCCGCGGGAGACGCACCGGGCGTCGGGGGCCACGTGGTGGCTACCGGCCACCGTAGATGCGGGCCTGTGGACGGCTAGCTATGGGCTAGCTAGCCGTCCGTCCGTCTAATGACGACAGGCCGTGTCGACGGCGCGTTCGTGTGCCACTCGCGCCTCAAAGAGATGTCAGCATAAGTGGAGGGGCCCGCAAGGGCCGAAGCCTGCCGGGGTTGCGGGGCTATTTGAAAGACATACCGCGGCCCCGGAACATAAAGGGCGAGGAAGTAACATGGATGGGTTTTAGTCAGTAAGAGTCTGACACTCCCTCCCGCTCCGCCCAGAGTGGGAGAAGTCATTTGATGATTTCCCATCCTAAAAAAAAGGGCTTTGTTGCAACAAGTCAAAAGTTGGCATCTATTTTGACAGGCAATCGTACGTCCAAAGGTCTGACGACACTAACGATTGGCTGCCTACACTTTGAATACCTTAGTCCCTAAAGTAGACTGGTAGAAAATGCCTAAAGCATTAAGTCCGCCTTTGTACAGTTTTCAATTGTGCATAAAGTTTTAATAAAATAAATAATACTGGCCATCCTTACTAAACAATCTCTAGGCAAAGTATCTGTAAAAGGCTGGAAAACGAACCGTCTAGAGCCTTCCATCTGGGCATGCGTTGCTTTGGTCGACTTGGAAATCTGCACAGATAGAGGATCACTAACGACTGGTATTTCTAGGCTTAATATGTGGCATCTCCGCTCAATGGCCCAACTTCATCTAACCGTCACCTTTGCACTTGATGCCATTTTTAGCTGAATTTTGAGTCAAATGCATTTGACCTTTTTGACGCTAAGAAGAAAGCTAGAAAACCCAAAAATCTAATGTATTTGGAACTACGTAAATCCCAAAGCAGTTTTACTATTCTATAATACAAACAATTTTTTCATCCACCAGGCAAGAGCAATAGACCGTCTAGCGAACACATTCGAGACTGTCGGCGCAGCGACGCACGACGTTCGGAACGCACT
Organism: Xestia ashworthii; assembly: GCA_950022955.1. Taxonomy (NCBI): domain Eukaryota; kingdom Metazoa; phylum Arthropoda; class Insecta; order Lepidoptera; family Noctuidae; genus Xestia; species Xestia ashworthii. Next base: position 20,067,409 of record OX465558.1, on the reverse strand, counting down.
CGTCGACATCGATGGGACGATGAAGCGCTTCTACTCAACCTCACCCACTTAGCACAGGTACCTGTGAACTGCCGAATGACTTCGGTGAAGTTCGGTGTAATTGACGTTTATTTGGTGTTGCCATTCGCAATAATTGTAATTATAGTAGTTGATAGGCTTGATTGAGTAGTATTTTTAGAATACAACGATTAAATCGTTCTAAAATTGTGATAGACAGTACTCGCATAAATATTGGCATAATATTATTTGTGCGTTCTTGTGTTCATGTTTGTACCGTAAGAAGAAGAAAAGTTATTTTAAACAATTAATTACAGAAAATACTGTACTGTTTGTAAGATATACCATATATTTTTATTCTATGTGAGAACTCTGATAAACTATTTACTTAGGTACAGTACTCAGTTGTTTATAAGGCACATCGAGTTTGTGGCGTGTTACACAGCATTTGTTGAACAATAAAGCCGACTTGAAGCAGTTACTATTCGACTCTTGTCAATCGCCGAATTCCGTTTGCCGTCTACGGTTATGTTCGAATTTTGTCGACTCAAACATGGTGATGCGAGTCGCTCGGGACCGGTCAATGTGGCGACACTTGGGGGAGGCCTAAGTCCAGCAGTGGACGTTTTTTGAAATGACGATAACGATGATGAAACATGGTGTTTAGCACCTTTCATAAATAAACTGACGCATATCTATGTATGGAAAAGACACATTATTTTCTATAACTCGTTGTGCTATTTACATAACTATCAAGTATTGTACAGACGCCAGCACATCCAGTTTCCCGAAACTGTAAAATTTTCCCAATCAACCTTGAACTTAATGCTTCAGCGATAAAGTTGAAATCTAATAAGGGGCCACTTCGACCTTGAGCGAGTCGTTTTTTTTTATTGTGTTTTGGAAATAAATTCTGAAAAAAAAAAAATTATATATTTCACACTTTGATCTAGATATTTCGACGATTTGATACACGATTCCTTGCACTTTACTGCATACAATTAAATCGCAAAGACAAGTCTAAATGATGGTCATTAGTCATTAGTCATTTATTCATAAACAATAAATTGTATTTGAAATTACATGGTTTAAAAAGAATTAAAATTACATAAACAAAAACAAAACATCATATTATTCTAATCTCGTCTAATTTTCATTTCATTGGAGTTAAATTAGACTTTGAACAATAAAATTTAAAGGCGGTAAAAAATGTGACAAGCAACGGCCACCATCATATGAAATAATTATGTATCAAATTGGGTTGTTTTTTTGAACAATCTTGGTGCGCGTTGACGCGCGGGCTCTTGCGGGCGACGGGCGGCAGTGTATTGCTGACCACTCTCACGCACGGGTAGACGCTATTGATAAGCTCCTCCCACCTTACTTAAGGTAGTTGGCGTGAAGTAAGCCCTTAAATAAATTTGACAGATTGCAGTATCTTGATGTGCTGGCGCGCCAGATGGGTTAGTAACCCGTAACCCGTAGCAAATTGTGTAGTAATTTACTAGTCTTATGTAAATATTATTAGTACCTACAATTTATATAACGTAACAGAATTATTAACGCAGAGAAAAGAAACATATTTTGTATATTTAGCTGCATTAGAGCAACTCAAGTATTGTACTTCTTTATTTACATAATAAATAGAAGCGGTTTACTTTAGAATTATTTGTAAGTTTATTTTATAAATATACTTAAATTGAATAATATATTCAAAAGCTGCTTTCAGACTACGCTATACTATTCTGCTATATAGTATAGCAAAGCAGGACCTAATACTATACTATATAGGGTGACTGGTAATCCCATAGTAAAAGTTGTTTGTTATCATGAGCACAATCACGTGTTTAAGTTTCGTACACTAATTACCAGTCACCCTATATAGCATGGCGTTCACATTATGCGATGTTATCGCAAGCATTTATAGTAAATAGCAAGCTCAGAAAGAGTTCAAATATGTGGGGAAAACATTCGCTTGCGGGACGGTCGGGGGTGAGGGAGGAGGAAGAGGGCGGCGCGTGATATAGCATAGCATGAACTCAGCGTATCACACCATTTTATAGCATATAGTAAGCCAATAATATAAAGTATAGTACAGTGTGAACGTGTCCATAACAAATGTATGGTGCGCGATATTGTTGTGCTATGAGCTATTATACTATATGCTATTATATTATAGCGTAGTCTGAAAGCGGCTTTAGTTAAACAGTTGCAATATCATATTATTATAAACGCATAATATTTTCGAGCCATAACGTGTTTTGCATCAATTTAATGAGCGTAACAGCTTCAAGCCTTTTGTAACACCTTTTATAATCTTTAAATCAATAGGTACATGAATAACCGATTTGCGAGGTATGTTTTGGATGCAATTAAAAACAACATGCACATCAAAAAGAAATGGTGGATTAGCACTAAGGTTTCCACAAATTAGTCATAGTGAATAAGCTATTCAAATAATAATGTTGTTAATTGTGTTAATTCTAAGAAGTTGTTGTAATATTAAAGAAACAAAAGGTTTGTGTAAAGATTGTAGAAACTGTTGTACTGTTGTGTCTGCTTGTCTCCATGGGTTTAAAGGCGTGAGTTTATGTTATTGTTATAGTTAACCTCTGTTTATCCCACTGCTGGGCGAAGGGTACTCCCGGTCTTTCCATCCAGGGGTAATGTGGGGTGGGGTTGATCACTGGTCTTTTATTGTGTCCAGTTGGTCCCGCCATCTCTTACCGAGATCTGCTGCGAACCCTTCTGGCAGTGTCAGAGCGATTTCGCACTACGTCTGATCCGAATCCGATCCTAACCCGGTCCGGAGTAATCGTAGAACTATTTCTATGGTAGTTTACGTCCGTCATCCAGTTTTGTATTGTAGTGTACTTTCACGGGTAAGGATCGGACTCGGATCGGACGTAGTGCGAAACCGCTCTTAGGGTCCAGCTTTTTGAGAAAAGTCAGTAATTTGTGTTTATGTATGATATATTTATCACCAACTACCTAGCCTTTTCCTGTACTAACTATGTTGGGGTCGGCTTCCAGTCTAACCGGATTCAGCTATGCAGAATACCTGTATTTTACATGGAGCGACTGCCTATCTGACCTCCACAACCCAATTAGTGCTGGGTAATAAGATAGCCCTTGGTATGAAATGGGTGGTCTACCATCCACAGACTAACCTAGGCAAGCACGACTTAACCTAAAGATCGACCCGAGCGGCTGTTATTATTAAGCCACGAGCTCCTCATAGGTATGATGTATAATCATCCAAAAATACTAGCTAGCTACGCACGTAATGTATTACAATTCAAAATTCAATAGACGAAAAAAGGAAAGCCCCTATACACATATAGGGAATTATATTTATAAATGCGCTCGTCACTGCACTGAGTGCCCTTCAAAAAACTTTAAAGATTCTCAATGTTGTACTGAATGTTCCTACTGAAAAGATTGCAAGAAAAAAGGTCAAGAACAGGCCCATTCAGCAATAAAAAAAAATGTAAAAATGTATGTTAATTTTAATGACGGTAGCATCTTTGTTTGACTAGCTGACCCACTCAACTTCAAAATTTTCCCCGTTTCTGCAACATTTTTCGCTCCGCTCCTATTGGTCGTAGCGTGATTTAATATAGCCTATAACCTTCCTCGATAAATGGACTATACAACACAAAAAAGAACTTTTCAATTCCTACCAAGTAGTTCTTGAGATTAGTGCGTTCAAGCAAACACACAAACTCTTCAGCTTTATAATATAGATAAGTAAGTATAGATACAGAATGAAACATTCAACTGTTTTGGTTGGTAGCCCCATTACATAGTGGATTGAATTGCCATGTATTTGTTGGAATGGGCAGCAAGTTATTATTATTTTAGTACTTAGGAATAAGTCATTGCGTTTTAGCTAGGAAAATATTATTAGAAACAATATTACATACGCACAAATTCAGTACATATTTATAACGTAAGGTGCTGTGAATACTGTAAATAAGTAAATGTAAAATACATTTAATAAAACCATTTATTATTATACTTAGTTTTACTGCACATCACAATAATACCTTAGTTTACATACTTCTGGCGTTCGTATTTTATATAATATTATCTTATTTTCGTTGTAACCTTCTGTAGAGTTTTATAGAGAAAATTGAATCTTATTGCTAACACAAATAAGTCTCGATATCTCCAAGTGATCGTTGTTTCTCTGAATTCTTGTATTCTATGCAAGACCTGCATTATTTAACACATAAAAACACACACAGTACACACACACACATTGCTAACCACTAATGTCAACAAATATGGCGGCTGATTTTCCAAGTAAGTCTTTGGATATTAAATAGGTAACACACAAACTACTAACATAAATCTACAACTAGATTGCCTATCGTATACTTATAATATTTCAATAATGATGAATGAGCCATGGTTTGGACTAGATGAAAAATCTTTAGAAATATTTCAAGATCCTCGTCAGGATGGGGTTTCTTCGTCTCCTCGCTTGAATGCGGTTTGGTATCATTCCTTCCGTGCCCAATCCGAAAGATGGTCCTGGACTTGTTCGCAGATAGAAGTTCCCTCTGGCCCTGTGGGTTTGAAATGGAGGGTTCAGTAGTGATATTATGGATTAGTAAGACTCGAGTAAGACTATTCCAAGACAACCTGAAAACTGTACAACAAGGATTTTTAGGCTTTTGAATGACATTGCGGAGGATGGCGCTATTAGTTCCGATTTTGGGCACGCGCCAAAAGATCCTTGTATAACTTTTTTAGAGCTAGTAACTGCCAGGGAGTCTTTCTTTATCGTGTGTTTAGGGCCTAACCTGGTGTCCGAGTTTTTTTGCGCCGCACATGGACTGACTTGGCTTTACCTCTACATGCCGTCGAGAAATATCTCTCACTCAGGCATGCTGGTTTCCTCACGATGTTTTGCCAGCAAGTGATTATTAAATAGTAGTCGCCATGTTATTACGTCATATGGGTAGGTTAACTTAGAAGTGTCAACTGTCAACTATGATGTTCTATGATGACTGCATTTGTTTACACAGCCAACTGACGTCATGATCACAGAGCAAATGGGTTCAGCGTTTTCGTCACTTACGCGCGAAATTTAAAACTACAAAATTTTAATACATTGTTATGGCACATAACACAGGTAGCATAAAATCCTTTTCACACACTTTTTTATTTTGTTATACTTACAGCCGCATGTCTTCATTAAAAAACCGATGACAGGCTCTTTCTTTTTAAAATTTAAGTAAGTAATTTATTTTAAGTGTGGATTGAAGTGGTACAATCACCCGGAAATTGAACTACCCACATGATGTCATTAAGGTTAGTACCTTCACATTATTTATAGTTTCAATGATTATATTTATTGATTGACTTCGACCATCATTATTGCTCACTTCAAATTGAATAGGTTCAAGGTTGAGGCCAGTTTTATTTACGGAAAATGATCACAGTAAGTAGTAGTTCAAGTGCAACAAAAAGCGTTCAAGTGTACAAAACATAATAGGAGGGCTTTTTTTGCCTCAATAATGTACATTCGACAGCAGTCAGTGTAAGGTAACACTTGAATCTTGAGCTGGCCTAGCATTGTACGGAGTTACAATGGAACATGAGGTCATTTTATACTGGATTTATTACCATTGCCGTCATCGACTGTACAGTGTACGTAGAAATCTAGTTCTTACTGTTATTATGCTTGTCGTTGTTAATTAAATCACTCAGTGGATCTTGTCGTTTTAAGGTACGCTTGTATATTCTTGATAGATTCGCCAAGTCATGCTTCACAATTAGGGTAAACTTGCATAATTCGTACCCCTTAAGGGAAAACCATCATATTTAGAAAATTAGGAAAGATAAATTAGTTTTAATTATTAGGAATTTTTGTTTGCTTAATGCTTTATTGTTTCTATAATCAAATTTAACATAAACCTTATAAACTTCTCAAAAATAAACAATTTAAAAAAAACTGAAAAAAGTACGATTTAAGACCATTCATCCCAAATCGTACTTTGAGTTTTATTCATTGGTATACAGCATTGAGAATCAGCATCATAATCAACAATGTGTTATTAAAACAAGTAGTAAATCTTAACAAATTCGACGGATGATCTTCGCCAATTCTCGGCAATCATCGCTAAATCGTACCAGTACGTTTTAAGCTGTTTTAAGAACTTAACTCAAGTACGAAATAGGAGCAAGAGCCAAACAAATTTTAAATTTACCGGCAAAAAAATTGACAACAGTTACGAATATGATAACACGTCAGATGAAATCGTAAAGATACACATTAATATGTATCAAATCGTAAAATAGGTTATACACGACCTTATTTGAATAAAACTCTTACGAAATGTGTAAAAATATTACAGCAATATTTGAAAAAAGCTTACTTTTTCAATATTTTTGTCTAGAGCAGCATCACAGGTGTTATCTGTCAGATGGTAAAATGGCCGACTGTTATTTACATTTTTTGACACTAGAGGCGCTGATAGCTGTTACCAAAGCCGAGTTTTAAGTGGAGTACGAATTTGGCGTAAGTACGAATTAAGCAAGTTTACCCTACACGGAAATATTTTGTGTCTGCTGTTTCAAAATTTGTAATACTTGGGACTTATTATACATCGATAGATTCCAATCCTACAAGTCTACAGGTTTAACCTGCATTTCAAAAAGCATGCACCTTTACAGGTGCATGTAAAGATGCATGTGTGTTACCACAATATTTAAAAAAACTTGTTCTAAGTTTACAAAAAAATATACCTAATAGGTACACGTTGTCAAAAGGAGAATAGCAGCATAGTTGATGACGATGCTCCTTACACCTTGTTTTTTTTTAGACGCTTGCCCCCCTGTACGAATTACTCCTGTATCTTGGGTCTGTTTACAAACATTTAATCTCACATTCACAACAGCCTGACCCGGAACAACTACCCCCGGCCACTGCGCCAACCGTACTGTCATATGTCATGATGCATCCTTACCGAGTACTAGTCAGGGGTCCCAAGTATAATGTCTGGTTGCTGTCACCTCCATTGGCGATCCATTCATTGAGGTTCGACGCACCCGCCGCTTGGAAAGCCGTCGGTGAGCTGAGGGCTTCGATGAAGAATCGCCAAGAACGATCGTGACTGCATAAGTCTGGAAAAGAAGGAAACAGATATCTGCATTATTTTCTTATTTAGTTAAGGCACGAACTACATAATATATTAGAATAGCTTAAACCGCTGCGTTGTTAGAGTAAGTTATGAAGTTGGGCTTGATTGCAAGCTTACCAGCACCCCAATAGCGTATCAATCGTTCAATCATTTTATTTCATTGTTTCATAGGTTTAAAAAAATCGTACTTCCAACCACATCATCGTCTGCCTAGCCTTTTCCCTACTATGTTGGGGTCGACTTCCAGTCTAACCGGATGCAGCTGAATACCAGTATTTTACATGGAGCGACTGCCTGTCTGACCTCCACAACCTAGTTAGCAGCTGCCAGTTGTTGCAGCGTGGTTGTAGTTCAATCACGTACATGTGAAAATAATGTTGTTACACTGTCAGAACGAGGCATTACCATTGAAAGTGTGTACCACTTATTCTTTAAATGCAAAGTTGTGGAGACCCATGTCAGTCCTTGTTACAGTTTGCTTTGCTTTAAAAAGCTTACTTATAATCATAAAAAAGTAAAAACCTCTATTCATGAGTAAGTTGTCGAAGTGAATCCCAAAGGCGCCCTGCACGAACAGTAAAACCTTCATCATAGTGACTTGGGGAATGCATGGGGAAGGAAACGGAAGGACCAATGATTATGATCAGCCATTGTGTCCCTGCCTGCAGGGCAAAGGCCTCCCTTCCCTCCCTTCCCTCCTTCCACTTATTTCGATCCAGTGCTGACAAAGCTTAACTCAAGGAAAAATCTACTAAAAGCATCCCTGAAATTTCGAAGGAGCTTTAGGGTTATGAAAGCTACAATGCCAGTGTGGAGCCCCTCTGCAGGATATGTTCCATCTCCTTTCTTACCCAATCCACAAAACCACCTGAACTTTCCAGGATTAATACGAAGCCAACGAAAGAGTCAACACGCCACAAAGAAGGGTTATGAAGAACAAAAAAGATAAAAGAAAGAGTATGAGTACGAGTATCTCGACGCTGCTGAATAGGTGGCCATTTCAGCTCTGTATTTTTGAAGTCCGAAAATGAAATGGATAGACAAAATCTGCAGACATTCGAGCTTATCAAGAAATCCCTCAGTCGCTTCAAGAAAACATCAGGAGAGGTAGAAGAAGAAGCTGACTAAGTCTAAATAATTTTATTTGAATTTGCAGAAATTTCTGAAGACACGAAAATAGTTAAGCCCGCGTTAATCGTATAACCTGAATTGCAGCTACCTGTTATGTGCGTTAATAAATCTGATATTTGAATAAAATGCACATAAAGATAAACAGCTGTCATTGAAAATCCAGTTTTTCTAACATTTTTAGATTAGCCACTAATTACTATGGTATTAGGTCAATGGATAATTAGACTGCTGGATTTTATTGAATATGCATGACCCTCAAGTCGGTTCTTACAAACAATTCGATCAAGGACGGTATCAATTTGGCGGTATAGGGGTGTGAACCTTATTCCATCAATACTAAAAGAAGGCATAAATTTGGCGCTATAGGGGCGTGAACCTTAGACTCATACTTAAATAATAATTGCGAAAATAAATCTGTCTGATACCTTTGATGAATGATCCTATAGGAAGACATGACCTGGGTTACGATACTGACCACGTATTACAAATTCCGATCTCCACGCGGCTCAAGTTGCGGGCAAAAGTTCGTTTTTTAATTATAAAGCAGCAAGACCCCACTAGGAAGGAATGGGGGGAGCCCTTGGCCCAGGTGTAGGACAGCTCAGGATAAGTAAAAAAACCGGCCAAGAGCGTGTCGGGCCACGCTCACAGTAGGGTTCCGTAGCTTCCCAGACCATTAAAAATACCAACATTTTTCGTCAGCAAAAATAACTTTGTTTTTCATAGTATTTGTATGAAAAACAAAGTTATCATTTGCGTTTTTTTGAAAAAGTGCTATATAACTCAAAAACTATTCAACTCATCAAGTTGAAAATAATTTTCCTAGAAAGTTCATATAAAGGTCTACTTCTGTGATTTTTTTCATATTTTTTAAACTTATGGTTCAAAAGTTAGAGGGGGGGGGGACACATTGTTTTTGACTTTCGGAGCGATTATTTCCTAAAATATTAATATTATCAAAAAATGATTTTAGAAAACCCCTATTCATTTTTAAATACCTATCCAACAATATATCACACGTCAGGGTCAAAATTAAAAAAAAAATCGCTCCCCACTTTACGTCTGGGGGAGGTACCCTAATAAAAATGTTTTTTTAAATTTTTATTTTTGCACTTTGTCGGCATGATTGATATACATATTGGTACCAAATTTCAGCTTTCTGGTGCTAACGGTCACTGAGATTATCCGCGGACAGACAGACAGACAGACATGGCGAAACTATAAGGGTTCCGTTTTTTGCCATTTGGCTACGGAACCCTAAAAAAAGACCTGCACTACCTAAGATATTTGTTGATCTCTATGTTAAACGACTCCGAGTCGGCGTACACCATAACAATTTGAGTCTAGCTGTTAGTTACTTGCAAGGATTTTGTTGGTCATTTTCATTGAACGGTGTAAGAATTGTACCCTAGGACTATTGTTATGGGCAAGCTACGGTCGGGATTGCCTGACCGGATAGAAACCCGCACCTCATAACAAATTCAGCCTTGAGATTTATTTATTCCGTGCCGTTATTATTTATTGCCGGTACTTACGACCGAATTCATTTGCCAATACCCACTACCAACATGCCGAACAGTTAAGCACCATAGAGTTTTTCGTCAAGAAATTCAATGTTACCGTACCGTACTTAATTTTTTTTTGCGCTGCCCGTAACTTGTCACTTGGCGTTCCTGGAAGTGAATGCAAAAAGGATTTTAGCAAGATTCAATAAAGATCTGTGGTGAGCACGTACCAAAATCGAATCCAAAGACACCTTATTTTTTAAAATAACTTGTAGGTTAAGAGTGCTGTGAGTGGCATATAGTTACTTAGTTTGATGTCAGGCCTCAGGTTTGTCCTACCTGGCTCGTGAAGGGTCCCTGTATGTTACGGTCAAAGATGGTTCTGAAGATAAACTTAAGATTAGCCGGCTAAATATTAATTTAGTCGCAACCACAACCCCTTGTCTAAAAATGAAGAAAGTTCGCGGTGTAAGTGCGGTTGGTCTAACTCAGTTCTAACTAAACCTTACTCATTTGGTCGGGGTGGTCTAGCTTAGTTAGATACTGCGACCATCTTGGTTGATCATGGACTCATGGTTCAAATCCTATTAAGTTTATCTGCACCCGCAATTTTTACCGTACCTTTGTATTATTTTTTTATACCAGACGCTGACAATAAATAGCCCACGTAGGTATTGCATACAAAATTCCTTCCGTCTTATTACAAAACGTGGTCTTAAAATAGTACCGGGTTTAGTACTAGGTCTAAACCATGAACTTGAAAAAACGTTATTACAAAACGAAGTTTATCGCTAGTCCTAGAACTATCTATGGTACCAAAGTTAGACCATCGCGACCCCTAGTTTAACTATGGTACTAAATTGTCAAACGTCAAATTCAGTCAAATTCTTAACTTTGAGGTTACCAAATTATCTTTCGGAAAGTATTATTTTGTGGAAAAACCAAAAATGGATATTAATAATAATTAATAATCTTGATGTTTTTCTTGTCTTGAGTTTACTTTTAAGTTGTAACATAGACATTTCGATAACATTACTCAAATTACGCGAGCCGCCAAGTTCACTTCGTTATACGCTCGATAGTTGTTCCAAACCAGAACAATTTAAAATAATTGTGAACATGCATTAAAAAAAAATGCAAGTCGAAATATTTAAATACCTTTAAATAACAAAGCTATAATTTTTATCACTACAAATAACAATTTATAAAATAGTTTTTCTTTAATTTACGTAACAACATTGTGTAAAAAGGAGCGGCACATGGAACGCTGAACGAATGAATGAATAGTTTAAATATTTTTTTGCTTATAATCTGTGGATAATATTTGAACTAGGGACTGTCTTTGGTACTAAGTAGTCCTCTGTTGGTCTACGATTTGTAATACGAATGTAAGAACTAACGTTAGTACCGTACTATACCTAGACCTTTTAGTTCTGGTTTAAACCTGGTACTTACGGGAGTTTTTATAATAAGACGGCTTAAGTTTATTTTTAACCGACTTCCAAAAGGAGGAGGTTATCTTAACGTGATCGAACGAGCTTTAATTTAATCAAATCTATGGCGACATATTCACCCAGTTAACCCTGATCGGAGAGGCTTAAATGATGGCCTACATTTTTAATGAGCCTATAATATGTGATAAGTAACACATTTAGAAGATAACAATTTTGTATTGCCCAAGTAATATTAGAAATGTGCCACGGTCCTTTACAAACGGATTATCGGCACTGTTTAGTAGATAACTAAAAGAATGGCATTTTTCATGGTCCGTCTGAATGAATAGTTAGATAAGAACATTGTCTATTTGTCATTCGAACAGCAATAAAGATAATAGAAGTAGATACCTAGGTATGTACACAATTTATGGTTGCTAATATATTTCTTTTTAACAGCGGCTGAACGTTAGACTTGAAAAGACCCGTAGTATTTCTAACTGCTTTTAATTCCAGATTCCTCTATTTCCTTGGCAACGATTTATGCGACAATAATTTAATACTCTAATGAAGGGGTTCCCAAACTTATTTTGTCTAAGAAATTATTTAGCGCCCTCATTTTCTATTAAAATTAAAATTCCTAATATTAGTTGATGTTCAGAAGTTGTAGTCGACAATCGAGATCTCAGTTGGTGTCTAAGTCCTCCTAGATGAAATAACAAATCGCCCCCTAAGCCTCTACACAACGCCCCCATTTATTTTTGTGGGTCTCTTACTGCCCTCCTGCAGCGCCCACAAGGGGGCGTTATCGCCCACTTTGGGAAACGTTGCTCTAATGAATCACTATACGCTCATGAGGAGAAATGGATGTAAAGGAAAAATCAAACAGGGTTATGTCATCATCATCAGCCTGCAGTAATCAACTGCATATATAGACCAATCGCACGCCTTCCAACTCGATTTTCAGTAACTCTTATACAACGGCTATCAGTCGTAACGAAGGATCTTGAGAGGATCCACTTGAACGTTTGCCGATCGACTGTCGTCGCTCCAGAACATGTGTGCCCCCCTATAATGGCTATAATATAGGTTCCGGCCATCATCTGCCTAGCCTTTCCAAACTATGTTAGGGTTGGCATACAGTCTACCCGGATGCTGCAGAATACCAGTATTTTACAAGATGTGACTGCCTTATCTGACCTCCATAACTCGCTTCTGGGTAACACAATACGATATCCCTCAATAAGACCGGTTGTCAGACTTTTGGACTTCGTACTACGTGTAAAAGGCTTCTGACCAAAACCAAAATTCCCGTTTATCCAAATCCAATCTTACCTTCACGACTGAACTGCTCAAACTTCCCGACAGGACAGCCGGGCTGGGTGACTACACCCCCAGAGTAGTTGGGCCAAATGTCCACTGTGCCAGTAGACTCGTTGGACCCATAGTTACCAGGGTCTGTGTGGATGATGTCTACGAACTTGGCGCATGTGCGGTCGAGAGCACTTTGTAATGAGAAAGCTCCATCGAAGAGGGCACGAGCGGGATCTAGACCGGTTATTCTGAAACAGATCAAAATCAAAGCATTTATTTCAAGTAGGCCAGTTACAGGCACTTTTGAATTGTCGAAACAAAAATGAACATTAAATGTAGCTACAGTCCCAGTCACAAGACATAAAAACTGTGAAAGTACTGTAGTTGCCCATTCCCTACCGTAAATCTCTATGGAGAAGAACGGGCAAGAAACTCCATGGACACTCTTTTAAATCAAAACATTGACAAAATCTTGGTTACATCATTCATGTTGAGATGGTATATTAAAACAGAGGACGAAGAATTTGTAAGGACACCCTAGCTTAAAATACTACCAACTCGTAGCTATTGTATGATTCAAAGATAATTTCCGAACTTGTTACGTTCGAAATGACTACGTCTGCCCTTACAACGATTCATTGTAGCGTTCTTGGAGGATTTTGTGCTAATTGGAAAAAAATCTAGACTAAATTAACTGTCCAGAGGTGATTACAGACTTTTCCTGCGTTATATAAGAGGTCGCTATCGCAGTTTGATGATGCTCTTCGAGGTAGTTTATCCTCCTAAACGTTTGTAACACGAACAAGGAACTAGTCATTTTCGTGGAAGGCCAGTTCAAGTATGTGTCTTTAGAATTAATTAGGTATGTATGCGCGGTGTGATTAGACGATAGGGGACAATCACTATTGCTTGTTATTCTATCGATGTCCTTTTAGATTGTTTAGAGGTCAATACATCCATTGAATACCGACGAAGTAAGCAATCAATGAATGAAATTATCAATTGTAATTTGCAATCTATTTTGAGACTGATAGGTACCCACCTTGCTACAACATAGCCCCGTTCCCTAGCCCTCTTGCCAGCGTATCCCATGAGGTGGGCTCCCAGAGAATGGCCCACCAGGTGTATGTCCTCCATCCTTACTCCAGCTTTAGTCAAGTCCATCAGCGCATGGCCCAGTTGTCTGCCAACCTAGATAGAGAAAGATTTGTTCTTTAGCAATATTTATTGCGTCGCAAAGTATGTTAGAGCTTCTATCTTCTAGGTTTCTCTGACAATATAGGTAAGGGGCTAGGTAAATTAATTAGTAATAACCTGAATTATTGTACTCAAAACAATTGTATGCCAGGGTCTACCTACAAACAGGTTATGGCATCTGCGACAAAAACCGTTTGTGATCCTAGTACCACCATAACTATATGTGTAGGCAATAGTTCTAAGATTAAAAAGGAAGATATCACTGACTGTGTATCCGAGTTGTTAAAGTTAAAATGTAGTAAAATCATATTGTGTGCTTTTCCCTATTTTGAAAATTTGGGTAATAGGAAAAACAATTATATACATATGTTAAATAACCATATTCATTTTCTAGTAGGTCACTATAGTGACAGACTTATATATCTGGATATCAACACTATTGTTGGTAAACTAAAGTCGACACGGGGTAAGGTGTATCTACCTATTGTATGTAGACACAAAATAGCTCGGCTATTAAGTATTCACACAGACATAAATAGTATGTCTAAGTTTAGTTATATTATTAATACATCGACAATTAGTAATTCTACTAATGTTCAGGTGACTGGCACGAATGAATATAGCACTAGTGCTATAAATGTTTACACACATTGTACTGGAGAGGATCCATCTGTCACCGTGGAAAATTCTCAATTAGGGTTTATTAGTGATAGGGTCTTGTTGTCAGAGGATGGCACGGGAGTCTCCGGCCTCACTCCATATATTAATTTAAACTAAAGAGAAAGAAAGTGAGACAACAGAAGGTACCATTAACAATATTATTGTTAATTCTACCAACAACAAGGTATCTTCTTGCACTCAACTAGTTAGTAAAAAAGGGCCTCAGCAGAACACCTTAAAATTATTCCACCAAAATATCCAAGGCATTTCTTCCAAATTATTAGAAATTGAATTGTTTTTAGAAAGTAGTAAGTTTGACATTATTTGTTTTACTGAACATTGGCTAAAGGATTACCAAATGCTTATTAATTATGAGAACTATATGGTGGGTAGCTGCTTTAACCGTAAAACTATGCTTCGTGGAGGTTCCCTAATATTAATAAAAAATAGTTTTAAATATAAGCAACGTAATGACATAGTAGGTCTCTCGGTTGAACATTGCGTCGAACTGTCCTGTGTTGAGCTGGATAAGCATGTAGTTGTGTGTGTGTACAGACCCCCAAACTATCAAAACTTTTCCTTATTCGAATCAATAATGGAAGATGTCCTGGCAAAACTTGCAGCCAGTAATAAGTCTACAATTATTTGTGGTGATTTCAATATCAATATTTTAGAAGAGAATCCAAATAGCAGTCGGTTATTAAATCTTTTTAAGTCATTTGACTTGACCAACACTTTTATAGAACCTACTAGAGTAACATCATCTTCTGCTACTTGTATAGATAATGTTTTCTGCAATTGTGATTATTTAGATAAAGCCATAGTGAATTGTTTGCCGTCTGACCATAGCGGACAAACTGTAACTTTTAGGTGTCTCTCTCCTCCAATACAAAATGTTCAGATTAAATTTAGACCTATAACTTCTTGCAAATTAAATAGGTTTAATATTTCCCTACAGAACAAGTTAAGTGAAATGAGCCAAGAGGATATTAATATAAATCAATTGTATGACCGTTTCTTTTCATTAGTTCACACAGAATTCAACAAAACTTTTGAAAAGAAGACAAAGAGTATTTGCCCTAAATTTATATTTAGTGATTGGGCAACTAGAGGTATCAGAAAAAGTAGGGAAAGGCTATTTGAGCTTTACAGCCTTAAGACTTTTATAAACACAGAAACTTTTAGCAAGTATGTTGCTAAGTATTCAAAGATTTTTAGAAATACTTGCAAGGTTGCTAAAGCCCTGCACATTAGCAACAAGATCAAAACAGCAGAAAATAAAATAAAGACCGTTTGGAAAGTCATAAATAACGAGACTAACAGAAAGAAAATACGTAATAATAGCTATACATTAGATACAGAATGTGGTCCTAAAAGCTCTAATCAGGAAGTAGCTCAAGAATTTGTAAATTTCTTTACCGATATACCAATAAAAACTACGGAGGCCCTTAATTCCTCACCTGAAATCTCAATTGGCTTATTAAAGGCGAATGTGTCTGGCTGCCTGGCTGAATTTAAATTTAAACATATTAACCCTATGACAGTTATTAAAGCTTTCCGGCAAATTAAAATCAAACTGACCGAAGATCTATGGGGAATGTCTATCAAAGTTTGTACATCTATACTTGAGACCATAGCCCCGTACTTAGCTTTAATTTTTAATTCATGTGTAGACCAAGGAGTGTTCCCTGATTTAATGAAATACAGTAAAGTCATACCTCTTTTCAAATCCGGGGACAGTAAAGATGCCAATAATTATAGACCTGTATCCGTGTTACCAGTTTTTAGCAAGGTTTTTGAAAAAGTAATGCTTAATCAAATGCTCTATCATTTTAACACCAACAGAATCTTACATGATCAACAGTATGGTTTCACCAAGGGACGTTGTACAACTGACGCCGGTGTAACCTTATTAAAGCACGTTTTTGCTGCGTGGGAAGAGTCCCAAGACGCAATAGGAATTTTCTGTGACCTCTCCAAAGCTTTTGACTGCGTAAATCACGACACATTACTTCTGAAACTGGAGCATTACGGACTAGGTAAACTTGCACTTAACCTGGTAAAATCTTATTTGAGTGATAGAAAACAACATGTTCAAATAAATGGTGTCAATTCACAGGGTTTGAAAGTAAAAATGGGGGTTCCGCAAGGCTCAATATTGGGTCCTTTCCTTTTTCTAGTCTATATAAATGATCTACCCTATTTATTGAAAAACCAACCACAAAATATGGTGCTATTTGCTGATGACACTTCCCTAATTTTTAAGATAAATACTGCCCACCAGAGACTAAAGAGCAGTAACAGCCCTTTTGTGATTTTTCGTTTTATTAGTGATTCTGAAAGCGGGTTTCTTAAGCTTTCTATTGAATTAACTTACTTATTTCTAAGACTATTAGAATGGTTTTTATTTAACAGTTTTCACTTACTGCAAACGAAAAAAATTAACAATTTGGCGTGATTTCCCAACTAAAATACAGTATAAATTATACTGCAGATTAAATTTTAAGGTTTCATAACTAAAATGCAGTAAGCAATATAATTTTACAGTTCTTTAGATAGTTTTATATTTCTGGAAAAAAATTAAAAAAAAAATTAATACGCAGTAAAATTTACCGCCATACAAGCTATTTTTACTGCAAATTAAGAAAATACAATTTATTGTCACGAACTCCCAACTAAAATGCAGTAAAATCAAAGCTTGTCGCATTTTAGTTGTGAATACTTAACATTCTTTTATCATTATAAACTGACTAACACGCAGTAAAATACAGCATTACTGCAGATTAGTTTGGATAGCATAATGACACAGATATGATTATTCCTAGCTAAAGTGCAGTTAATGTTTTAAATACTGCATTTTAATTGGGATCAAGTTTAACAAATTATAGTAAATTAAACTAATTTAAACGCAGTATCAAGCTGATACTGCATTTTAGTCGGTTTGAATAGATAAAACTTTATTTGTGAGACAGAGTGTGCAAAGGATTTACTGCTAGATTGCATGCGATTTGACTTAATTAATCAGTCGCTCCAGTGAACCGTGCCAGTGCCAAACATCATTGAAATCGGGGAAGGTAGAAGTCAAAAGTATGGAAATAATAGATTTTGTTAATTTTAAATCTCATATTTCACATAAAAAAAACAAAGATATAGATGGAAACCGGGTATACATCAAAGATATTGTACATCTTATGGTAAAAAGGGGAAGTCATAGTTTCTTTTACAAAAAGAACTTTGATGATATAGAATTCAAAGAACTATATTGTCTCAAATCAAAGAACTTGCCTAATTTTACTGTAAAAACTGTTCCTAAAGGCATTGATAGGGAAAGGAAGCGAAACATCTTAAACGTATTAGGGCCGCTTATTCCACCAAATAGATTAATCTTCTGGAAAAATCTTTCTGTTGGTTCTACGTCACAAGAACCAGAAGAATTTAATTTTGATATTGATGAATAATCTTAAACTGTTAATGTGTTTTGAATTTATTTTTAATAGTCTGTATTTTTTATCTTCAAATTCTAAGAAACAATGTGCCTTAAAGTTAACTTAAGACTGATTATTAATAAGTACAACAAAAGAACTAAGTAAATATTTTTCTGATCTGTTTTGATAATTGTATGATACATACATTTTTATTATTTTAAATCTAGTAGTAAGAATAATAAGAGGCTTCAAAAGCTAAACTAAACCAATGTTATTTTTAAAGCGCGTTAATATACTGTTAAAAATTACTTTTAGAAACTAATTATGTACCTACCTAATAACCAAGGCTTGTAATGCTTTGTGTGTGATGATTGTTTTACTTTAATGTTGATCTCAAGATTATGTCTAGTAGTAAGAATAATAAGAGGCTTCAAAAGCTAAACTAAACCAATGTTATTTTAAAGCGCGTTATACTGTTAAAAATTACTTTTAGAAACTAATTATGTACCTACCTAAGACTTACCAAAGGCTTGTAATGCTTTGTGTGTGATGATTGTTTTACTGTAATGTTGATCTCAAGTTTATGTCCACCTTTATAATACTCACCTACATTTACTATCTATATTTTATTGTTAAACATAAAGATACATTATGTTATATATGTTAATATTAAGAGAAAACTGTCAAAGGAGGTTGTGCATTCTGCGCAGGGTCCTTTATTAATTAGATGTTTTTTTTTATTTTTGATATGTAAATTTTACATAAGTGAGTTGAATTATTGTGATTAAATAATAAGAAATAAACGGTCTTTAAAATGTGAACTAGCTATTTTTCTTACTGCACTAGTAAATTGAACACTTTTTTCTTAAAAAACTAACTAAAATGCAGTATTTTTTTGACCTTACTGCATGTTAGTTGGGTTTCTTGACAAAATAACTGATCCAAACGCAGTAATAGGGCTTTTTGCTGCATTTTACTAAGTTTAAAATGGTATTTTTTACAAAAAAGGCTATGCAGTAATAGGCACCAAAAAGAATAAATGGCCATAATAAATTCAGTTATTAAGATATATTTTTTTTTATTGCTTTAACGTGTGAACCTATGCCTTTACAACCTTTCTGCATTCAAATTTTTTTGCTTATCATTCTGTTGATTTTTTAAAATCAATTCTTAACTTTAAATGCGTTTTACTCGAAATCGTGATTTTGCTGTTACTGCACTTTAGTGTATGGTGGGCAGAATAGACGGGCCCAAAATCTAGATGAAGTGAATAATGCCCTACTTCAGGTCCAAAATTGGTTCACAGCAAACAATTTGGTATTGAATGAAAAGAAAACTAAATGCATAAGATTTTCATTACCAAATGTTAAAAGTAGTGATTGCGAGATAACATTGAATAAAGAAAAACTCGAATTCGTAGATAAAACTGTTTTCCTGGGGCTTACGCTTGATTCAAGGCTACAATGGGGTTCTCATTTAACATCGCTTGCGGGGCGCTTAAGTTCAGCAGCATATGCCATTAGAAAAATCCGTCAATTCACTGATGTAGATACCGCTAGACTGGTCTATTTTAGTTACTTCCATAGTATAATGTCTTACGGTATTTTGCTATGGGGACGGGCTGCTGATGTTGAGTCTATATTTATTCTGCAGAAAAGAGCCATCAGAGCCATATATAATCTTCGTAGGCGCGATTCTCTAAGGGAACTATTTAAGGATATTGGCATCATGACGGTTCATTGCCAATACATCTACGAAAACATAATGTACGTCAGAAAAAATCTGCATCTTTTTGGTAAAAGAGGTGACAGACACAATTACAGTACTAGAAATAGGGACCAACTAGTTCAGCCAGGCTTTAGACTCGCTAAAGTAGACTCATCTTTCATGGGGTACTGTTTGAGATGCTATAATAAAATTCCACAAAGTATTCTTGAACTGAATGAGACGAAATTTAAAACATGCGTTAAACGCACACTATGTAAACAAGCATATTACAAGTTGAGCGATTATATCGCTGATAAAAATGCTTGGCTTAATGCTGGTCCTGCTCCACATGGACAGGGGCGCAAAAATTGATAGCATTAAATGGTATTGGTGGAGCTGCTGAAGATTGTACAAACTTATCTTTGCATTGTATAGATTCAATGTTAGTATTATATAATCGCATAGCCTATATTGTGTGAGTACTATGTACTAATAAGCTATCATTCACTGGAAACCTACGGCAGTTCTTGACTTGAATGTGCCCTGGCGGTTGAGAGTATGTCATGCTCTCTCAAATGTCTCGCTGATGGTGGCGCGTGTGTCGGACCATTTAGTTCCCTTCAAAATGGTTGAGCTGAATGGTGCTGATCCATGCGTCATGTTCGTGAACGGGCGCTGTCAGTTGTGACTGGTCATCTCTTAGTCGCCATGGTTTATTTGAATTATTTAGTTTTTGAGTTGTATTTTATTTTTGTTTTGCTATGGACACTTTTAACGTGCACATCTTGCTACATTGTTCTCACATAATATACCATCTCAACATGAATGATGTAACCAAGATTTTGTAACAATATTTTGATTTAAAAGAGTGTCCATGGAGTTTCTTGCCCGTTCTTCTCCATAGAGATCTACGCTAGGGAATGGGCAACTACAGTACTTTCACAGTTTTTATGTCTTGTGACTGGGACTGTAGCTACTTTAAATGTTCATTTTTGTTTCGACAATTCAAAAGTGCCTGTAACTGGCCTACTTGAAATAAATGCTTTGATTTTGATTTTGATTTTGATTTTGATTTTGATTTTGATTTTATCCGGCCGGCGGTCCTCTATGATGCCCTAATACAATTTGAAGATTGTTGTTCCTATGACAGTTTTAGGCAAGGAGATAAAATAATTAAAAGTTATATTTACGGTAGCAAGTTTATTGGGGATTGTGTTGCGTGGCCAAACATATCAAAATCGTATTGATATTCAAGGCTTTTTACTTCCTTTCCATAAGGCTTGTATCCCCTGAAAGTATAGAGCAAAAGTGTACTGGTGTATCTTATGTGTTTTGCTTCCGGGAAAAAATTCGAAAGTCGGGAAGACGAAACACGCATTAATTTTCTTGTGGTAAAAGTAAGGTGTAGGGATTGCGTAACTTATTTTACATACCTACCTACATATAAAGAAAGTACACAAAGGTGAATTGAATATCAAGGAGCCCCTACATTGTATGACGTCACTATCGTACCATTGTTCAAGTATAAGTTCAAGCACCTGTCAACCGCAACAATGAAGGTTTAAAGGAAACTCATTTAAATTTTAATGTTTTTTAATTGTTTTCACAAAGATTAAGTCATTCAACTTTTGAAAATTAATTGATTATTTTCAAGTTAACCATTGATGAATTTATTTTCCGATAAATATATGGGTAAGTAGGTAAAAGGTGTAAGTAATTGAAATAACTGAAAACCTGTTATGATATCAATCCTGAAATCGCGAAAAATAAAATCAGTGCTCCACACATTATGTTCGCATTCACCCGATAATGTAGTAGGACCATTGATAACAGATGAATTTTTTGTATCGATTTCATCGTTAGTCCCACAATAAATGTTGTTCATAATATACTATAATATGGCAGCTTTTCTCGATTTTATCAGGATTTTCAAGGCTAAAAACATTCCTCGCCCTTTATAAACTTGGAGAGATGATTTTGATGATTATAATTCTGTAACTGCATACGTATACAGTCGTGAACAATATTTTATTCAACATAAAACCAAGCACTGGTCTGCAAAGTGCACAAAACGTAAGAACATTTGAATTTCGTGGGCTACCTTGACGCTTTCACCTTAAGTATAAATAAACTTTTTTTGTTACACGTTGTAAATAAGCAAAGATCATTTACCTTCTTAGCATTAGGGACGGCCGACAGCGCGTACCCCAGCGATATCCCCAGAAGTCCAGCTTCAGCCTCCTGTTGCCAATCCAAGAGGATGACATTCCTCTTCCTGTTGGCTATGTAAGCAGACAGTACAGCCGTGGTACCTGGACCGGCTGTCTTGCCTCGGAAGCCGAAGGTGTATATTAAGGTGGGAAGATCCGTGTTCATGCATGGGATTAGGGCCAGCGGCTTATTTAGTGGTGTCACTATGTAGTTGTTTAGATTTCTGCAAATAAAGGAATAATTATGTTAGTCATCATCACCATGACACCTAAACGAATCCCTAAGGTGATTCTTACACGACACCGCTCGACCGCGCAGTCGTGAGGAGGCGGCGATGCGGATTTTGAGGCGGTGTTTAGGCATTGCAACGGATTTTAAACAAGCCAGTGCGACGTAAGATCCGCTTAACCGCCCGATCGCGCGGACGAGCGGTGTCGTGTTAACACCGTCTAAATATGATTGCGCTGTAGAATTTTAGTGTCCGACGCTTCCAAAAATGTGACAACAGGGTTTTATTTTTCCATTAATGGTGGCCCTTCATCATGATGGTGATCATCCATAGCCCAACTTCATCAACTGCCATCATATAGGCCTCTCTTTACTAGTGCCAAACTCCACGCTCTTGTGCCAATCTCATCTAGGATGAATGTCGTCTGCCCATCTCGCCCATGGTGGCCTTTAGTGAAGGTATTAGAATTTTATAAACGTAAGTGGATTAGCTGGATACTAAAAAGAAGTAAACGCATTTCATAAAAAGTGTAATGCAATGCAGTGTGTACGGTTCTTTCACAATAAGCGATTTCTACTAGACAATCAACTTATAATAATCAGGGTACAGTTAACTCTCCTGACCAGTATTCTGTATAGTGAAAATGCCGAGTAGTTCAAAGGAATTACCTACTACTACTCTTGACCTCAACTCAGTCCCCATAAAATAAAAAAATACTAGCATAAATCTCACATCTGCTTAGTCATTTCTCTACTACATCATTATGTTACTTGTTACCGGATGCAGCCGTAAATAAACTAATATTTTACATGGGGCAACTGCTTATCTGATCTCATACATAGTAACTGGGAAAAACGGTACCTCATGGTAACACTGGCTGTCAAACTTACGGGCTTATCCCTGACTGCCTGTAGCAAACATCTACTAACAAAAGACAGTCGCAACCAGCGTGCTAAAGTGCAATTTTGGTTTTTTTGTCCATGATATTAATTAGTTTTCAGGTCAAATGCTCTTATAAATTGGTACCTGTTTGTAATTTTTTGTTCGCAGACAGTAGAGAATGCCAAGAGAATGTGCATGTACCGTCATAGCTAGCATGCCAATTACAAGATAGATAGTGTCTGGCCCGGCAACCTTCTTATTTTCTCTTTGGTACTAGAAGCATGCATAGCATTGCATAAAAAATTTATTGTTGCATTTATATGCAACCGGCCCGCCGCCGCCGCCGCCGCGCCGCGCCGCCCAAATATTGTATGTGCTAACAATGCAATGACCTTTGAGTACGTCTGACCGGCTAATTTCATAAATTATATTATTTCTGTAGTACTGACTGTTACCCTCTCGTTACTGAAAGATGGAACTCGTAAAGGAATCCTTTGTGCAAAATTGGGTCGGGGCATCATGTCTTCTTCTTATTCATTCTTTCATTTTACATACTTCAAGATTACCTTCTGGTAGGTAATCTTGAATCTTGGGCGTTCTTCTTAGCGGGTAAATTTTTGTAACAGGTAGGCTTACTTACCTGTACCGGACCGGCTGGTCCGGTGCATATTGTTCATAATGTTTTAAAAAACCATACAGGTTTAGTCATGTTTGGGCAATCATGTCCTAACTGCATACCTACATTGTTTTACTTTTGGCAATAATAGACTCCAGTGCAGTGGTTGTTCCGAAGGGAAGCCGGTAGGTTTCGAGTTGTTTGTTTGTGTGGCGAGGTGCGAGGTGCGAGGTGCTGAAATAACGAGTACGTTATTTCAGCACCTCCTTTGTTATGTGTAATGGTAACAAAGGAGGTGACTGCTAACATTACGGGTAATCTTGAACTATGGAAGAAGATATGATACGTCGGCCAGTCCATCCATCGGTTCTTTGGTCTTCTTCAACTCTTATCGCCATCCACATTCATAGGTTTTCTAAGTGAACTAGCACTTTGCTCAGTACTACTGTCACGCTTGCGACCATTAGACCAACGACGCAATTAATTCTAGTTTTTTAATTATCAATTCTTCACACGCAATGCCTCTATCGGCCATGGTGAGCCCTAGACCTCAACGATTTGGGGAAAAAAAATCTCGTCATCTGGATTGTTTGGCGGTTTTATTCGTCTCTGACATTGAATTTCGATGGAAACCATATAAATCACGTAATTATAATTCGTGCTGGCGAATTTCGCATTCAAGTGTAGAAGAGGGTTGTATGGAAATTCTGTTTTCCTGCCTATTTACCGGAATATAAGGTAAATGCAGGGTGCCAAAGAAACACTGGGTGGACCTTGTGAAAGATGAAACTGCCCGAGAAGGGATTTGCATGCTGAGATGATGACTTGCAGAGAAGTATGGAAGATGCCGTGCTGCGCGCTGACGCAAAATAAATTTGGATAAAGGCAGAAAAATGATCATGATGTAGGACACGGTTCCCCTTCTCATTTTGAGTTATTCCACTATATCCCCTGAGAGAATCTTCCTCAAAAACTTAACCATAATGTAATAACATCCAAAAATTTAAATGCTAAGTAATTATTTTCAAAAACTGAACTATAATGAAAAAAAAACAATATAAATAAGTGTTATAGATGTGTGTGTATTTAAATGGTTATGCAAATTGGGTTACAACATCGCCTAAGTCAGTACCCAATTGTGAAATTCAAAATAAAAATGCATCTATAGTGCCAGTTTTTTAGAAGGCCTTTTTTTTTTTTTTTTTTTTTTTTTTTTTACATTTCACTTTTAAATGTTACAAATAATAATTATTTAGGCATTAATGTCGACGGTCTAGTACAAACAATACAATTTGTTTCAAAAATAACATAACGTCTGTATTTTATCGAAGGATTAGGCAAAGGAGTACATACGGTACCTACACATTTCCCTTTCGCCTATTGCCATCAACCGGGCCCAAATCCATACTCGAAAAGACAGTCAGCTGAGAAATTAGTAAATAATGAAAAACACAATAACACTGCCCGACCTGTCTTCTTCTTAGCGTGTCGATGGCAAATATTTATTTATTTATTTATTTACTTATTTATTTATTTATGTACACACAACAAACTACTAACAACAAACAACTTAAGGCGCTACCCCAGGCAAAATTAGCAACTCTATTTGTGGTGATTCAAACTTCGTTTGAAACACTATTAGAATAAAGTTCTAATCAGCTTGCACTACAAAGTGGTTTTTACGTCAGTCACTGCGGGTCGAATAGTGCGAAATTAGTGATTTTTATTCTTTATAAAATCAAATTTCCGTCTTTTGAAAAAAAAAAAACTAGCATTATGTTCATTATTAATTTGTCTATTCATTAGTAAAGAAGCAAATCAAAATAATGTTAACTTTACGAGAAGAAGCATGTTATAAATATTTTTTTCTCATTTTTGTGGTTTCATTGTGAGGGGATTTATTACACATTATGAGACTTAAAATAAAAAATAAAACTACCACTTTGCAGTCTAAGAATATGTAGAAATTTAATGTATTTTTATTACTTGGTATTTCTTTTGGATAAAGAGGAGTTGGCTCCAAAAACTGCACAACAAGAGCGTGTCGGGCCACGCTCACTGTAGGGTTCCGTAGCTTCCCAGACCATTAAAAATACCAACATTTTTCGTCAGCAAAAATAACTTTGTTTTTCATAGTATTTGTATGAAAAACAAAGTTATCATTTGCGTTTTTTTTGAAAAAGTGCTATATAACTCAAAAACTATTCAACTCATCAAGTTGAAAATAATTTTCCTAGAAAGTTCATATAAAGGTCTACTTCTGTGATTTTTTTCATATTTTTTAAACTTATGGTTCAAAAGTTAGAGGGGGGGGGGACACATTGTTTTTGACTTTCGGAGCGATTATTTCCTAAAATATTAATATTATCAAAAAATGATTTTAGAAAACCCCTATTCATTTTTAAATACCTATCCAACAATATATCACACGTCAGGGTCAAAATTAAAAAAAAAATCGCTCCCCACTTTACGTCTGGGGGAGGTACCCTAATAAAAATGTTTTTTTAAATTTTTATTTTTGCACTTTGTCGGCATGATTGATATACATATTGGTACCAAATTTCAGCTTTCTGGTGCTAACGGTCACTGAGATTATCCGCGGACAGACAGACAGACAGACAGACATGGCGAAACTATAAGGTTTCCGTTTTTTGCCATTTGGCTACGGAACCCTAAAAAACGGCTTTTGCTTGGGGTAGCGCCTTAACAGGACAAAAGACGAGGAGGTTAAATATGTTTCGCCAAAATTCATCTATGCAACTCCGCTCGCTGATGCAGTCATAAGATCGTCAGTGTGCAGGCGTCAGGGCATGCGGCGCAAGATGGAAGATGGGCCATTGTCTGTGGAGACACACGGCGTACACATTTAATATCTGAGCCGTCCATATACCCCATCTGAGGAGATTGTCATTGCTACGGCCCGTCCTGTGACTGTAAACTTCGACCTACAGTACATATTCATTAGAACCGCTTACGAGTTGTGCGACCACTAGACCAAACAGGCAGTAAAACTGATTGGCCAACCAGTACAATAACCTAGTTTATAGAACTAGGTAGATTAGGTACTATAAAGGTCTGTGAAACACCTGATATTACAGACTTCCGTTACGCAATATTAAAACAGCAATGGCAATTTGTTTCAATGGTCATGGATTGGTCTAACACAAACCATATAGCGTTTATACATAGCTATCTATCCCACGGCTTAGCCCGCATCACAGTAAAAACATAAGTAGTAGTGTGACTCGGACGTGTCCTTGAATTCAATGCCTACTGTCGTTCAAGGATAGGGTTGCTACTATCGGGTATACTGTGTGGTTTATAGTTAAGAAATTCACGTGGCGCGCGCGACTTTCAATTTGTTCGCACCTTGAAGTATCCTTACGGGCAGGGTAAGCGGCGCTCGGTTAATTACGTCAAAGTTTCGGCCGTTTCTTTGAAGCCGACTTACTGCTTATAATTTTACTGTGCCCGCGTGGAGGTCGAAAGTTAAATTTAGAATAAACCAGTTTCTAAATTAATTGAATTGAATTTGGCTGCATTTATATTATTTATTGTTGTTTCGAAAGTCGCCAGTTGTTTTGCAATACTGCTTTAAATGACAAAATAATATTTTCTGTGGTCTCACATTCGAATATTTATAATAATTATTTAAAGATTGTTTTATTTTGTACATAACATCACGCCTGTAATCTCCGAATGGTTAGGCAGAGTTGTACCTCGCCAGTATGTTTGTCAAATAAGTTATTCTATGGTAACGTTCTACAGGGCAAAAAATTTGTCCTGGGACAAAACTGCCTGTGTGCCAAATACAAATCTGATCACGTGAGCCAAACAAACAAACTACCTAATAATAATATTAGTAAAGAATAGGTCTTCGACCCATTATACAGCTCAAAGACTATGATACAGCTATACTTTAAAAATAGCACTGAAGTTAAAAAAGAATAAGTAAAAATACTCAGTCAGTCAGTAAACTGTGTGAGTCAGCCAATCGCTACTCATCCATGTCGTTGCCAAAGTCGCACGCGCATGGTAGTGGTGCATTGCGTTGTCGACATCGGGACGCGTTGAGGTCGAGTTTTGAACTTGGATGGGTTCATCGATTTGTTTTAGTAACTAGGTTAGATATTTGCGGGCCCAAGGTAATGCCTTACAATAACTTAAAACGATAAAGAATGTAGGCATCTATTATAGGAAAAGCAACGATTTGAATTTCAAACTAAGTACATAGATACTTCTTGGTTGAGGTTGTTTAACTAGGTACAAACTGAATGAAAGCCTCGCCTTATATTCTTACTAATGTAAGTACTTCTTATATCCTAATGTTATAAATGCGAAAGTGTGAGTATGCAGGATGTACGGATGTTTGTTACCTACTCTTTCACGCAAAAAGCACGGGATGGATTTGGATGAAATTTTGTACTCTGATAGTTTAGATTAAAATATAGGATACTTTTATCCCAGTAGTAAGCTCCCGTGGAATAATTATCAAACTTCAGGCGGCCGAATACGCGGCAGAAGCTAGTATTATAAATACGAGAGTTTATGAGGACAAATGGTTGTTTGTAACTACACTCGAGAGCAATGAATCCGGGTCACTTAAAGAATGTTAAAAATCTCGGAAACTAAAAATGATAGGTTAATACAATAAATTGTATTTAATAGACAATGTAATACTCCTTAAATGAAAGTAAAAAAAATATGAGTCACCATACATTTTATTAACACAAAATTACATAAAGAAAAAAACTGCTGATCTCTCCTTAAAACAAAAATAGGAAACATGAAATTTTTGAACTTTATTACGATTTTCTTGAATTTTAATACTTCGTATTGCCTCCTCGTGCTTCCATTACTGCGTTTACGCGGTTTGGCCTGCTGTACACCAAGTTCCTTATACGATTTTGGGGAATATTCTCCCATTCCTCTGTGAGAGCAATTTTGAGCTCACGAAGCGTGATTGGGGGAGGGTTTCGTTGTTTTACGCATCTGCCTAGCTCGTCCCAAGCATGCTCGATCGGGTTGATATCCGGGCTGCGCGCTGGCCACTCCATACGAGTAATGTTCATCTCTTGAAGGTAGTCACTCACAATCCTACCTGTATGAGGTCGGGCATTGTCATGCATAAATATAGCATCCTCACCTAAATTGACCATAAATGGACCAACGTGATCATTGAGGATTTCTTCCACATATCTTACGCTAGTTAAAGAGCCGTTTTCTATGATCACCAGCTCTGTGCGACTTTCAGAAGAAATTCCGGCCCACACAAGTACAGACCCACCACCGTAGGCTACTTTTTCTTCGATGCATGCTTGCTTGAATCTTTCCCCTGGTCTTCGATACACTCTGTGTCTTCCATCGTGCTTATAGAGCATAAATTTTGATTCGTCGGAGAACATAACTTTTGACCAATCTTCAATACTCCAATTTACGTGGGCTCTGGGCATATCTTAGTCTTGAAATACGATGCCCACGCTCCAGTTTAGGGCCGTTTGCAGGTCTAAGGGGTTTTAAGTTAGATTCAGCAAGCCGACGTCTTACTGTCCATGCACTTGGGTTACTTCCTCCGAGGCGTCGAAACTGATTTGTGAGTTCAGTTCCTGTGAGAAAGCGATTTCGAAGCATGGTGTTCACCAAGTATCGGTCTTCTCGTGCTGTGGTACACCTGGTTCTGCCCGTTCCTGGTCTGCGTAGGTTAGAACCAGTTTCTTCGTAACGTCGGAGAACTCTTTGTACTGTTGACAGCGACACACCGACAGTCCTGGCTGTATCGCGCTGACTCCGGCCGGTTCCCAGCATTGTAAGTATTCTGGTGCATTCTTCAGGCGTAAGCGACATAATTTCAGCTTGAATAATGAATATAGAGCACTATCAACATGGTTTATGTACCCACATAAATGACAGATTACAAACAAAAGCAAAACCAAATGCTGTGTTTTCGTAGTTCCATCTTCGAAAGTGGCCCTTTTTCAAATTTGATTTTTTTATGATATAACTTTACAATAACTTAGAAGTTTTAATACCTTCATTTAAGGAGTATTACATTGTCTATTAAATACAATTTATTGTATTAACCTAGCATTTTTAGTTTCCGAGATTTTTAGGATTCTTTAAGTGACCCGGATTCATTGCTCTCGAGTGTATTTCACGCAAAAACTACTAAACGGATAGAATAACACATACGATAATATATTTTTATCCGGCGGTAAGATCCCGTGGGAAAATCATCTAACTGCACCCAGGCGAAGCCGCGGGCCTAGTCTAGTAACTTATGATTTTGGTTTAGACCACTACTTTTTTTAGCAATAGGCTTGTCCTGAAAAAATCTAATAGTAGTCCGTCAATTAGATTATCAAAAAAAAAAAATACAGACGAATTGAGAACCTTGAAAAATATTTGAATCGGTTTTTTTTCTTTTGTTTCGTAAACCAAAATTGACACAGATACGACGCTTTTAAAATTCTCAATAGGTCACGCCGTGCTATAATTTTTAGTGCGTTGTGACGTCACGAGGCGACTCGAGAGTGTTGACTCTCGAGTTTTGATGCGTTTTATGTTTGTCAATATTCATTGATTTACAAAAACAAAAAATACGTGTCTTTCATTTTCCAATACTCTAACTGACGGACTAAATAGATTTGCAATTTATTGATGGTGGTATTTTATGTATGTTTTCAAATATTCGTTATATTGCTAGGTACGTTGTTACGTTAAGCAGTTACAGGTAGTCAGGTGGCTCAAAAAGTCTATATAACAACTAGTCTTACCAAAGAGTATCGTATTACCCAGTACTAACTGGGTTGTGGAGGTCAGATAGGCAGTCGCTTCATGTAAATCACTGGTACTCAGCTGCATCCAGTTAGACTGAAAGCCGACCCCAACATATTTGCGAAAAGGCTAGGCAGATGGAAGGTATGTTTTTAAACATTCTGTACGGAAGTAAAGAATATCGAGAGGAAGTGCATCGGCTATCTTCGCCAATGTTCGGGTGATTTCGGCAAACGCGGCGCGTGCCCTGCGACCTACGACCTCTGCCTCATTAGTCACGCTCGGACATCATCGGAGACACATGCGTTTTCTTATTCAGTCAAATTATCTATTGTCCTGTATTGTTTCCAAGTGAATTACTAATATAGATTTATACTTAAAAGTTAATCCGAGTTTATTTTCTCTCCATTACAAAGTTCCTTTCAGTTCAGAAGTGGGATGAACTTATTTCCACAAAAGTGCATCAATAATTGAAAATTTTGAAAATAAGAACGCATGTGTGTCCTGTGACGCCATTACCGTAGGTAATGTGCGCGCCCGAATGGTCGCCCGTGATTGGTCGCCCGCGTTGCCGCGCCAATCGGTCATAGCATACCTAATATTCGGCATTGTTTTCGCGCGTTTTTGGCGTTGTTTCGCGCGTTTTTGTTATGGTGGTTATTGTTTACACAATTCGCTCACTCGCGCCGCCGTGATTATACTACTTATTATATTACCGTTTGTGATTAATTGTGAAAGAAGTTTTTGTTTGTTGTGGTAATTTTGTGCATTGTGCCGTGCAAATATGGATGTTAACAAATTAGTGGAGCGATTAAAATCGCTAGAGAAGAAAGTGTACGGCGTTCACCAGAGCCCTAATGAAGATGGCTCGCTGACGCCTCCATTGCCGCCGTCGCTTGTGAGCGGTGGTCGGAGTTCTGTTCGACGTCCGGTATCGCCGGCGAGGGCCGTGGGTAGTACCACAGGCACCCTGGCCCCGGCTCAGCAACCATCGACGTCGAGATACGCGCTGGATGCCCCGGCATCCGCGTGTTGTTCCGGGCATGGTGCAGTCACAGCGACGCCGCTGGTGGAGTCTGCCTACGTGCCGCACACCGGGGTGACGCCAACGATGTCAGCTATGCCGGCCGCATTATCCGGCCTGCATTCAGCAACAGCGTGTGCGCTGCCCCAAGGTACCGCGCATCCCGCGCACCCCGCGCACCAACAGGTGCCCCCCGCGATCGCACCGTTTGATGAGGTGACCAATGTCACTGGAACTGGGTATGTCCATTCACAATCACAGTTACGATACGTTGGCCGCAGTGATCCCATACCTGAGTTCGACCCACAAAAATCTATAATTAGCATGGAGAACTGGCTTAAGAAAATTGAAGGACTCTCGTATATGTATGGCTGGGACGAAAAGACTATCATATTCAACACATCTTCAAAATTGAAGGGCTATGCCCGCCAGTGGTTTGACCAATTAATTGATATTAATATGACATGGTTAGGGTTTAAAGCTCAGCTTATGGTCGCCTTTCCATCCCAGAAAAGTAAATTAAATATGTTGCGTGATTTAGTGAATATTGTTAGAAAACCTGGTGATGATTTTATGCAATTTTATCATGATAAATTGGCTCTGGGTAATGCTTGTGGTCTTCCACCATCCCTCACAACGGAGATTATTATAGGGACAATCGGGAGCCAAGTGGTTGAAATTGGTGCTGTATCGGCAGCTTGTAATGAACCCGGTAAATTGTTAAACTATCTGTCATCGTTACGCACCGCCGCTGAGGTCAGTACCTCAAATAATACACATAACTATAATACCTCAAAAGGAGTGCGGTGCACTATGTGTAAACGACGGGGTCATATTTCATCCACTTGTCGTTATAAGCGTGATAAGTCATTATGTACTATTTGCCATAAGCCGGGTCATGTAGCAGATAAGTGTTTTCGCAAAGTAAATAAATGTTCGTACTGCGGTAAGTCGGGTCATATTAAAGATGAGTGCCTAAAGTTGAAAGCTCGTAATTCGAATAAAAATCCACTGTATCACAGTCAGTAAACGCTATAGTAAATAACGAATAGATCTGCTAGTGCCAAATATAATATGATGATTACTTAAAGTAAATAACTCTCCGATAGAAGCGTTCATTGACTTCGGTAGCTCATGTAGGTACCTATAACAATAACTCACTCCGCTGCAAAACAGTTAAACATTAAAATTCGACCTTGTGATCATACCTGCGTTATTGGTGGGTTTGGTGACTCTGATAACACCATTAGGTGAATCTTATGTACACATTTGTGCTGACGAAGCGTCGTGTGGGACTCGCACGTATATTGTACCGGACTACGCTCAAAATATTGGTGTGATTGTCGGGCAACCGTTTACCGATTACCCGAATGTTTATGTTATTAAGATGCCGCCGTCTTTAAAGATGTATAACGCAATTTATTTATGTGATTTACCTAACATATGCGAGGATGCCGAGCGTATTAAGTTTATCCCAGACGGCAAAGTTACGAAGTCCGAAGAGGTGATGTTAGGTGAAGCGTCTGTGCGTCGTACGGAACATAAGTCCCCTAGGGCTGAGTGTATCCTACCGGAGCATAACCTTAAAATTATCGACGGCAGATAATGAGTAAAAAAAAAGGGCTATAATGAATGAGTATAATAAATATTAATAAAAATAAGATTCACTTACTGGTTAACCAATGTGTTGCCCGCGCCGCGATAACCGACGTCGCGCCCTTTTCTGTCTCGATATTTTGTCCGCCGATCGTTGTATCGAATTAGACGACGATAGTAAACATCTTACGGCGTTTATAACGCCGAACGGACATTACCAATACAAGCGAATGCGTTTCGGTCTCGCGAATGCGCCGTCCGTGTTCCAACGCGCTACAGATGAGATACCTACTTGGGCCGCTTAAGTTTGAATTTTGTACAGCGTAAGTATTTGGACGATATATTGAAATATTCTAGTGAGACGAATATCGCCCTACAACACTTAAGAGCGGTATTAGAACGCATTCGTGATTCTAAAATGACTCTCAGGCTCGATAACTTCTCGTTTCTCGTTTCTCGCGTGGAATATTTAGGCCATGAAGTTAGCAATGGTGAAGTAAAGCCGGCCCAGGATAAATTAAAAGCCGTTAAAGATTTTCGGGTAGGTACCCGAGAACGTACACCAGGCAAGACAATTCATGGGCTTAGCCAGTTATTTTAGGAAGTATGTGCGTAATTCGCCACCCTCGCGCGACCTATAACTTTACTTAAAAAAAAAGACCAAACATGGGCTTGGGGCTCTGAGCAGCAACAAGCCTTTCATTATATTAATGAAATATTAGTGAGCCGTCCAGTATTACTTTTATTCAACCCCGATTACTAGTCGCAAGTACACACGGACGCGTCAAAACATGGTCTCGGGGGTATTTTATTACAAAGGCCGCCTGGTGGTTCGTGGCAACCAGTCGTGTACGCTAGTCGTCAAAACACTACAGCAGAGCAACGCTATCATAGTTTTGAGCTAGAAACATTAGCTGTCGTAATGTCATTGCAAAAGTTTCGAGTTTATTTGACCGGTATAAAGTTCGTGATAGTCACCGACTGCAATGCTTTGCGGTGGACGTGGTCCAAGCGAGATCTGAACCCCCGTATTGCGAGGTGGTGGCTCGAGGTCCAAGGTTATAACTTTGACGTAGAATATCGCGCTGGTAAATCCATGGCTCACGTGGATGCGTTGAGTCGCAATCCTGTGGAATCCGTACTGCGTTGCGTAGAAAAGGACCTAATAGAAAGCATGCAAGGTGGAGGTGACGACTCAATCCGCCTCACTGAGATGAACTTTCCGTTGGTAATGTCAGCGGTTTAGCGCGAGACTACGTTCTTGATAATGGCGTACTGTTTAGGAAGATTAATAACCAAAATAAAGTGTTCGTGCCCCGTCAATCTCGGTGGTCCCTCGTACAAACATTCCATGATAATAATGGGCATGCCAAGTACACTAAAACATATGATGCTATGAAGGAAAAATACTGGTTTGATGGCATGAGGCGTTTTGTTCAAAAATATGTTGGTGGTTGTATATCGTGTCAATACGCCAAGAAACCCACTGGTCGTAAGGTAGGACTTCTACACCCCATTGAAAAGGTGGCTGTACCATTCCACACAGTACACGTGGACCACCTCGGCCCATTCTGTAAGAGTCTGTATGGATATTTTAGCGATCGTCGACGCTTTTACTCGTTTTACATGGATCGAGGCGGTCCGCGATACTAGCTGTGCAGGAGTGTTATTTAAAAACCTTTGACCAGTTCATTAAAATATTCGGGTTGCTAAGCCGAATTATTAGTGACCGTGGCAAAGCATTTGATTGCCACGACTTTAAAAAAATACTGTCGTGATAGGCAGATAAAGCATGTTATGACAGCAGTCGCTAGTCCGAGAGCCAACGGCCAAGTGTAGAGCGATTTAACCGCTCTATATTAAATGCTTTAGTTGCTTACGTCGGCGAAGACGAGCAAAATCGCTGGGAAGAGTTTTTGCCTAAGGTACAATTGGGTCTTAATTCCAATGTTAATGTTAGCACAGGAAAATCCCCATTAGAGTTGCTGTATGGTTTTCGTCCGCGACTCGCAGGCGACATTGTCGTGCCGACAAGGTCCGATATCACCGCAATCAGAGCGGGTGCAGTTACTCGATCGCAGGAGGCCGCCCGACAATCTAAAGCTTCCTTTGATAAGAGGAGACGTGAGGGTGTTCCATTTAAAGAAGGAGACCTTGTTCTTGCGGAGCGCAAAGTATTTAAAAAAGGTCTTCGTAGTGGCAAGCTTATGTCACGATTTGACGGCCCATATGTGGTAGTCAAAGTATTGCCTCATGATCGATACTTAATAAATAGCGAGCACTAGTACTCGCGGTCGTCCCTATAAAAATGTCCTCGCCAGGGATAAATTAAAACTCATGCAGCATCCTACTGACCTTGACTCAGACTAAACAGTTTTTGTACTTTATTATAACAATTGATTTATGTGTGCCCAATAATTTTGTGTGTGCTTTAAACGAATGTTATATTGAACAAGTTGAAATTGTATTGTGGGTGTAATTATAAATGCAGCTTCGGCTACGAGTAATGGGTTGCTAATTGCTATTTAATTTAATGTCTAATGCTCAATTATTTCTATAAGGTTAGGTTCATTATTCATGGTAGGATTTAGAGGTGATAGTTTATAGTAGGATAATTATTAACTTATTATTCGAGTAGAAGATGCATCTATAAGTCGTGATTTCGAATGAGTGGTTGTTGCTATAATGTGTGACAGAAAGAAGTGCGGTGTTCAAAACATGGTGCATGTTGTTTGTTAGTTTGCTTATGGTGTGGTAAAATAATAACTGTGGTAAGGGTAACAGACTTTTGTTATGACTATGACCTGGACCATACGAGTTAATTAAATGAGGCATGTAACAATTAACGGGACTTTCACTGACTTTAACCATTATGTTTATAAAGCTGCTGTAGATTGTCAGCTCATAATCTATTATACTAATTCCCGGCCGGGTATAGACAGGCACCGACTCGGTGTCGCGTCTAGGAAATTAAGTTTCCATTGGTTGGTAATAGATACACCGTGTCGTTACCGCCGACAGACATGTTTTTACGTGTCGTCTATAGATGACAGATAACCGGGGTATCGGCGCCCCAGTTTAAGGTCTTTAAAATCCACATTCACGTCAGCAGTGATCTGTGGCCCTGGTGTCGTCATCTGACAGATATCTAGTCGTCGTCACTCAGTCAGTGATAGATAACGAAAGGTGTCGTCTTTGATGATAGATGATCCCACGTATAATTATAATTGTTCTTTCAGTCAGATAGCTAATGATGGTAGTCGACTGATTGACAGTTATTCAATAAATCTGCTGATGCTATAAACGTGGGCGTCGTCATCTCTACGACAGATACATTTACAAGTGTCGTCGAAAAGCGCCGGACACATTAAGAAGTGTCAATACAATAATTCTGCATCCTTTAAGGATATAACGTTGTACAGTGAATAGCTCATCACATCATTAATTTATTTCTCTTCTTCTCGTTGTACATTTTATTACAAATACATAATGGTTTGAAGTAAGACAGCTGTTGACTGTGCAAAGTTGGGCAAGGCACATTAATACGTGCCGCCACTAACGTTTCTTCGCAGCAGTGACAGAACACCTCAAGGGGTGTCGTCATATACTTATCTCCTAGCTACGCGGGACGCGCAGCATCATCAGAATGGCCGACTGTACGGAAGTAAAGAATATCGAGAGGAAGTGCATCGGCTATCTTCGCCAATGTTCGGGTGATTTCGGCAAACGCGGCGCGTGCCCTGCGACCTACGACCTCTGCCTCATTAGTCACGCTCGGACATCATCGGAGACACATGCGTTTTCTTATTCAGTCAAATTATCTATTGTCCTGTATTGTTTCCAAGTGAATTACTAATATAGATTTATACTTAAAAGTTAATCCGAGTTTATTTTCTCTCCATTACAAAGTTCCTTTCAATTCAAATTCGTCAAGTGCCGTAGTTAGCTAAAATTACAACAATTATGACAAAAACAGAATTATGACTAAATACTGAGTGGCCTCGAAGCTATACTCTATCTTCAGTAAATAACAAACGCATTGTTTTCTCCAAGGTTTTTCATGAAAATCAATTTTGTAGCAAAAAATCGGATTGTGTACATTATTATTTACATCGCGTTAAAACACAGAATTAGTTTCAAACTACTTTGTTGATGTAGCTTGACTGCCCGTCATAAACACCTTACAATTATTATTGAACAGTTATCTTGGTTTTAATTCTTATTTTAAAAATCTGCGATCTCGAATCTGTCATCTGCGAGCACATAAAGTTCTTATTTTATGACTTGACATGTTGCTCTGGATGATCTTAGATGCTTGAATAGGTCAGGCCGAGATCGCGGATGAGGCCGGTATATAATCGTGAAAGCGCTAGGACGTCCTAGGATAGGCTCGGAAAGTTAGCGTAGTCTCGGTATTAAGACGTACATCATGTCCCGGAGGACGATTAATATTTTATAAGTAGCAGTATTAAGTCTAGTAAAAGTGAGTGTTGTTACGAGAAAGGTGGGGCTGTGGCGAAGGTGGAACTGGTAATGTGTGCAGTACTCTGTAAGTAAGTTGAAGACTGACCATTTTCAGTGAACACGTGGTTAGTGTTAACTATAATTAAATCCTAGTTTAAATTGCAGTTGAACGGTAGCGCGGAAGGGCTGATAGTAATCACTTATTGCAGCATGACGGAGCGATCGCTTTACGTCATCCAAATGTATGTTATTATCTCGTGTGTTATGTGTCCACTTTCTAATCCCTACCTGAGCAAATATTCATAATCTGCGTTTAATCTAAGGTGACGAAGAAAGCCTTACCGCTTACACTCTATAACATACGTACAACATGTTCACTTCACTTCATCTACCCTTATACACCCGACAATGACGAATATTGACTTTAACCTAACTCATCACAAATGGAAGGCTGAATCGTAATATTCGCATTTTGATTAGAACAATAGTTATTTGTTATACAAGAGTGCAAAGTTGTTTTTTAACCGCGTGCTCAATTTTGATGACCGAGCAAGCGAAAGATTCTAAAATTGAGTCACGAGCGAAGCGAGTGATTCAAAACTTAGAATCTTAAGCGTTCGAGGGAATCAAAAGAGCTCGAGGTGAAAAATCTTTGCACTCGAGTGCAACACGTAACTTTTCATCCCACCTCAGCGAGGAAATGAACAAACGCAAAAAAAAATGCGCGTTATTAACAAATTCAGTTAATTCTGTTGGCGTCAAATAAACTTTCTCGTCGCTAGATAATGAGTGGTCTTTTTAGGTTTTTCACTTGTTTTCAAGTTGGATTCCTTGTTTTTAACTTATGGTGTTAACAATATGACGTGAAAAGAAAATGGCGCGCAAAACGTATTAAAAAAGTACACCAAAAAGGTTCCGAGTCTGAGTTCTTAACAAATTAAAAAAATATATGATAATTTCGGCACCATAGAGGTAGAAGTAAATAGGTTTACTGATGTTTTGAATTCACATGCTTAGTGCACACGATGTTCCAAATTCAAATTTACTTTACCCTCAAGACGATAAAAACGGCTTTTGCACTCAGATATCGAAGAGCACAAAAATACTCTTTCCGAGATGGGGGGATGAAAAGTATATTGTTCAGTCGTCAGCAAGACAGCACCATAATATTCATAAGTGGACTAAAACAAATTATATTGTTCACTATTATAATACTAACTTGTACCTGAGTTACAAATCAATCAGACGCTGTTGATGAGTACTGCTTCCTGGAAAAGTCTAGCTCAGGAAATTGCTTTGAAACTGTTGACGGACGCTCCTGGGAGAAGGGTTAGGCATCGTTAAGTATCACGAACTGAATTGATAGGAACGCTAGGGACTGTGTCTCGTTAAAAAACCAAACCCGGCCACTATTTCTGAATCGTCATTTAGCGAGACACAAAATCTTCGATATGGGGAAGAGTAGAGGAGTGCAAAGTGACGACCAGTTCGGCGTCCACCAGTAACATTGTAATATGTTCTGCTACAGACTGAGTCTACGGTGCGCTTGTGCAAATTGTTGTGATATAGTAATTGGGGTAGACAGCCGTTCTTATCAACGAGAGTACGCGTGTAAGTAAAGATAATGAAAATCTGTCCTCCTCAATGGCATTGGCCTCACAACCCACTGCCTTAGGATTGGGAAAGACACGTAAATAATGCTTAGGGAACGTGTGCTGTTAGAGTTTGTAGCAGTGTCCTTGGTAGGACTATGCGCTTTAGGTCTAACAGTACACGTACGCCGAAAAAAAGTTTTAAAACATAAAATAAAATAAATAAAACGAATCCATGTAGGTAGGTACATGTACATGGGCCCATTAGCGTTTGCAAAGCAGCATCAAGTTTTGGAATCAGATAAATTAGTAACGTAACGAACTAATCAATAATTTCTTAAGCGCAAGCGCAACGTTTCTTTGCCAGACTTTCATCATATAATATTATATAGTTGCGTCCTCTTGTCTTATTACCTTCATACTTTATTGATGTTTTGCCTCTTAAGATTCATGTATATGTGCCTAACAGTGAATTCCCAACATTAACTTCACTTTGTATCCCATCCTCCCTCTAAGGACGGGACAGGGAAGCCCCTAATTGGGAATCAGTCCTCGTGTCAGTGGGAGGCCGATCAGTCTGGGACGAAGCCTACAGAGCTTGTGCGGATGGCAGGGCACGGCTTCCGCTTCGGAGGAAGGTGAAAATAACACTAATATTACCCTGATTTAGGAAAAACGAAAATTTTATCAGCCTAGGGTAATTTGGGAACAGTCACATAGCTAAGGTTAATAGTTTTGAGAATTCACATAACCTATTCCTATCAGGTACTGATTATACATATAAGAGCCCAGCAGTGGGATGACACGTACTGACTGTAAACAGTACCTCGCCTCATTGTCTAGTGGTCGCAAGAGGGACTGCTGAACATGGGGTCCTGGGTTAGATTCCCGGGTCGAGCAGTGTTTTTCTTTTAGAAATTTCTCAGTAGCAGCTACGGAGTTTGAATTCGTGGCCGGATAGCAATAGACTAGCCCCCCTATAATATAGGACTTAGAACATAAAGAAGTGCGAAAAGTAGGTACGTACTATTACGTAGCCTAACCCTTTTTTTTTTCGGATGGGAAATCATCAAATGACTCCTCCCGCTCTCGGTGGAGCGGAAGGGAGTGTCAGACTTTTACTGTCTAAAACCCCATCCATGTTTCTTCATAGCCCTTCGTGTTCCAGGACCGCGGTATCTTTTTCGGACAGTCCCGCAGCCCCGGCAGGCATCGGCCCTTCCACCCATGCCCGCGCGTGGAACACGTAGGTATGCGCCATCGAGTCACACTATTACGTACACCTCTGCCTAACCATTCGGGTATTACAGGCGTGATGATGTTATTGTTATGTTATGCAACCAGAAACTAAATATTTTTATTCAGTTAAGTAGTAGGAAATTCGATTCACTTTCGGTTTTGTTTTATAGTAAACTAGGACAGTTGGGTGTTCAACTACTTCTGGTGTCAAGGTTAATGTCTAGACATTAGCATTTCATAAGAGATCGAATGATGTAAGATGTTATTAAAGCAATGCTGTACAAAAGTGGCCATACTTATTTTTTAATTCTTTTGATTTACAAGTCATACATATTTCAATGATCACTTTTGCCACTAACCTTCAAATATTTGTATGACCTACAGGTATTTGTTCCAGGTCTGGCTATTTGTGTATGTGAATTTAAATGTTTGTAAACGTACCCACGAAACGGGAGAAATTCCTAGTGTGGGGCAAAGTAAAAAAATCACTGTCTTGGGATCAACTTCCGGTCTAACCGGATTCAGCGGAATACTATAGAATGTTACATGGAGCTACTGTGATGCGAACTCCACAATCCAGCAGCTGGGTTATGCCACACCCCTTGGCATGACATGTGGTCAGACAGGCTTCTGAAGTTCTGACTACACGTGGACAACTACTATGCCAGCTGGGATAACTTTATCTACTACACTGATATCCAGTACCATGCCGCCGCGTCGCGTCGCTTTGCGTCTCGATGTGTACTGACGCATATAAATGCTTTTCGGGTCTTGTTTGAAGTGGATGTTCACCTTCCACATAGCAACCTCGGCAGGCTTAGCTTATCATTATTAGTGTTGCCCAAATGCAAGACCAAGACGAGACCTTAGCCAGTCTTGGTCTTGGTCTTGCGTCAATACACCTGGTCTTGGTCTTGGTCTTGGTATTGCGCTCTCAGTCTTGGTCTTGGTCTTGGTCTTGCAGCAAGAGTCTCGCAAGTCTTGCGAGACTCTACTACTTAGACGAAACTAAACGGAAAACGGACGAAACGTCGGGCTTATATTAAAGGTAAAATTTGCGATGAATACCCGTTTACATATTTTATAATGTAGACTAGACTACTTGCAAATACCTACTAGCCTATTGCTATTTACTAACATCTTCAAGGTCATTTAATTTTATCCTCTTGTGCCGACCCTAACAAAATAGGTAACAATTTTGTGTGCCTCTGTCTGTACTCTGTGGCGGCGCATGCGGCGCTCAAACAGTGTCAAACGCTGTGTGATACACGTATTGCAGTCTTTGATAGACCGCAGCGTCTTTGTCGGTAAATTATCAAATAAGTAGGTACATAATACACCGACCGACCAACGGTTTATTCGCGGAACGTCAATTTTTCCCAATCAATCATGCACCTTAATGCTTTAGCGATAAAGTCGAAAATCTGTTAAAAAAAATTGGCAGATTGTTGTAGCTTGATGTGCTGGCATCTGTTCCATAACATTGGCTGGCCTAAAACCTGTTACTAGACCTACTCGACTCGCTGTTAGTTTTAAATTTTGCTGAATAGAAGAATAAAATAAACTTTGAAACATAAGTACCTATATAATATGAGTTTTTAGACTGACATGGTCACTAACACAAACATTAGAATCCCGTTTTTAATTCTAATGTCTGTACCTATATAATGTTTATCAACCTACTAACTTTAGATCTGCACATTAGACAAGCATAATATAATACTATAGGTAGATATACCTACAAGGTATGAAATAGACTTTGCCAGAAAATTATGTTAGGTAAGTACATTTTTATCACATGGGAACATAAATTTGTGAGTAACACGCTACCTAATTAATAAATAGTCAAAATATAATAATCAATACCATACCTTTTAGTGTTATGACGATACGGTTTTGATACTGGGGAACGTCTATCAAAATCGGGATTGAAACAAAATCCCTACTTAATAACGCCCAAATCTCAGTTTGACTTAACTGCGAGACGCAAGAGTCTTGCAGGCTGAGTCTTGTCTTGCTCAAATCTTGCAGGGTTCAGTCTTGGTCTTGGTCTTGCTAAAATTCGTCGGTCTTGGTCTTGGTCTTGGTCTTGCAAAAATGCAAGAACAAGACCAAGACTGCAAGACCAAGACCGATTTTGGGCAACACTAATCATTATTGAGCCACGAGCCTTTAGTACGTCTCATAAATACCAAGTAGGCAACCACTTACGTACGGAGTTCACTGACTTGAATAACCTTATCATTTGTTAATTAGTATTGGTAACACTGCATTGTTTATGATCTAGCATTCTCTAGTTTTGTGCTGTCGTCTCAATTTTTGAATTGTGTGTGTATATTCTAGTTTTGTGTCAGTTATGGCTCTCGTGATATTAGGCAATAATGTTGTACTATTAAACATGTGAACTGACCTCAAGAATTAATTGAAGCAACTTGTTAATGTCTATGTAAATCCTATGTAGGTATGCCAATCTCCATAAATGTCTTTTTGTAGCGTTATGGATTCACGTCTTTTAAAACTCATTTAGATTAATGCGGTCATTTCTATGCCTGTAGATTAGGTATTAATTTAATTAGATTTGATTATGTTTATTACGCCATTTCTTCTTTCCAGATAAAACACTGGAAAGTTGTAATGGATCAGCGCCGCAGCGTAGGTCTAGCTAGATTTTTTCAAAATATGTTAATTCTTAGCCGAATTTGAACAATTTCCGATTTCTGGATTCAATAAAAACCGGCCAAGTGCGAGTCGGACTTGTTCATAAAGGGTTCCGTAAAATCGTAGCAGGGGAGCCCCCATTAATTGTTAACTTATTTTTTATTATTTGTTGTTATAGCGGCAACAGAAATAGATATTCTGTGAAAATTTCAACTGTATACCTATTACGTATCACGAGTTACAGCTCGCTGACAGACAGACAGACGGACGGACAGCGGAGGCTTAATATTAATAAATAAATAAATATCGCTGGACATTAACACACAGCGCCATCTAGTGCCATATTTTGCAAGGCTTGTGTCGTGGACACCAGATAGTTGATATACTAAATATATACTTTTTTGTTTGTAAATAAATAGGTACTTATTATACATATAAACATCCATGACTCGGAAACAAATGTCCATGTTCATCACACAAACCCAGGACCCTAAGAACGTAAGGTAGCCTCGCTACCACTACGCCATTCGAGTCGTCCAGTAATAGGGTTCTGTTGTTTACCCAACGGCTATGGAACCCTAAAAACAAGCAGTAAGTTCGGTTATTTTATGTCGGAGACTTAAGTTTCAGATACCTATTCCGTACTATACCTACTCATCATTTGCCTGGCCTTTTAAATATACTGGGGTCGGCTTGCATTCGAATCAAATGCATGTAAATTGCTTAATAAATCCATGAGAAAGAAAGATGGAAGAACCTTGGTCTATGTAGGTATAATCCATATTTATGTCCTATTGCGAGAAGAAAACCGGACCCATCAAATCTTGCTATTCATAATTATGTGGTTATTGGGCGACTTAATTACTTTTGAAAAAGTTAAAATTGTACCAGGTAAAGGATGAACTGAGATCTTTTTTAAAATTGGTAACACCCACGGTTACGATCGGGCAGGCAGTGTTACTGGGTTTTTCTAGCAGGACTTTTTTAATGGCAGTCCTACTAGATTTTAGTGATGGCAATACTCTCGCCCCCGTATCACATGGTTCCTAAACATAACGGGCCAAATGTGGTGTGATTTCTCCCTACTCTTTTGGAAGTTAGGTGTCCACTGCCTAGCCCTAATCCTTCAGTAATTACCGGATTAACACTGGTGTAACAAATTCTACCAAGTTTGGTGAGAAAATAAAGGCCTATTGTGTTGTTAATAGGATCACTGCCAGGCTGGAATTATAATTATTATAATAATAATAGGAGCTTATTATTATGCAGTCTGGCAAAGCTTTGCTTGTAGTACAAACTAGAATATTAATAGTGAATCGCAATTAAAACACTGAATTCAAAGTTGTAACCGTTTTAGCTGTAGAAAAGGCATTTGGAAAGTTTCAAAATACTTTTTTTAAAACTGATAATTCGAGTTCACTAGTTAGCCACATTTCTTATTTCCGTACAGTAATACTGCCAAATTAATAAGGGATTTTCTTTTTCAACTCTTCCCTAGTCGCTGGATAGATGGTGCTGATTTCGGTATGTTACTGCAAGGAACAGAACGTCACATAATTTCACTTGGACCTAATGGTTATATTCAAAAGCGTATGCAAACGAAAGTGTCAGTCAACGAGCGAGCGTATGTGACGTGTGTTTTTTCAAGCGTTTTGGCTTTAGCACCTAGTAACGTAGTCT
Organism: Xestia ashworthii; assembly: GCA_950022955.1. Lineage (NCBI taxonomy): Eukaryota > Metazoa > Arthropoda > Insecta > Lepidoptera > Noctuidae > Xestia > Xestia ashworthii. The sequence goes on along the minus strand of OX465558.1, from coordinate 20,022,921 downwards.
GATCAACGCCATCTACCGAGTTCTCGGAAACAATATTTTTTTTAATTCTCAAAAAGAAAACCTCTCACTATAATACATAAATATTTGACAGCTATTTGCGATGTTGCCAACTGTTTGGATACGCGCTCTTATTGTCAATTCTCGTTCATCAGTAATTCGGGCATACCATCGCAGCAAGAGTCGTGGCAGGAAATCCAAAACTCTTGGATCAGTATCAAAAACAATAGTAACTTGTTACGACGTAATACTTGTGTAACGTAAGGCAGGATGCTCAATACGAAATGTCAATCAACTTCGAAACACTACTGACAAGCATGACTAATTGATAGGTAGGTACTGCGTAGCATGAGTCTTGGCGTGTGGCTATGGTTGTAACTAACAATGTTATCATGTTTTTTACAATACAATTTCCCAAATGTTGAACAGTGCCCGTAAATTCAAATTCAAAATCTTCGTTTCAAACGGAGGCTCAATAAGGGTGTAAACCGAAGGGCACTTTGCTCTCCCCGTCATGGTCATTGCGATTTTTTTTTGTTCTAGACCATACCTGGGAACCTTCTAGTTACAGACTTATTGGGGGTCCAAGTTCCAAATTTTTTCCAAGTTTTTTATTTTAAATATATGTTTATTGTGAGATTTTTATTTTAAACACATTTAAAACCCCCATACTATGCAATCCATACAACAGCACAATGTTTTGAGTGCGTTACATTGAGTTCTACTGTAGGTAAAACGTAAACGTTATGAGTCGTTACCCGTGGTCCCGGTGGAACGACCCATTACCGGGTCCATGGGTAATTTTAATTACCCGTGGTTCCATGGCAGTAGGGATTGTTTCCTGGACTTCTGAATATATCGATAAAAATACAAATTCATAATAGCAGCTTATCTAATCCCACCGGGACCACGGGTAACGAGTGATTGCATAATTTGACTACGGGTTTGTTTTTTTTTATTTTTTATTTATCTACCAACTACCATGAGGTCAGAACCATAAAGGAGGTAATTTATATTTTCTTTTATCATCATCATCATCTTAGCCGAAAGACGTCCACTGCTGGACATAGGCCTCCCCCAAGTGTCGCCACATTGACCGGTCCCTTGCGACTCGCATCCACCGGATTCCCGCAACCTTCACCAGGTCATTGGTCCACCTAGTGGGAGTAACCTACCATCGCGTATCTCTAAAAGAAAGCAAAGACAAGTTAGTATGAGCTGAGAAACAAGGATAGTGAAGTCTATCTGCTCCTGGGAGCCTCCTGGTAGTTGGTAGATAAATAAAAAATACTCGTGGTCCCGGTGGGATATGATATGCTGTTATTATGAATTTGTATTTTCTGTCGATATATTCAGAAGTCCAGGAAACAATCCCTAGTGCCATGGAACCATGGGTAATTAAAATTACCCATGGACCAGCAATAATTTTTGCGTAAAGTTACTTAGTTTGATGTACAGAATGCTTAGTTAACGGCTTTGTGATGAGGTGGTTTACACCCTGTATATGCAGGGTGGAATTTTACAATGCCACCTGGAGGTAAAGTACTCTAAATACAGGAGATAACAATGTTTACTCAAAGGTTACATTTCTTTATTTTTTAAAAGAAAAAAATCTGCATTCTCAGTTTTTCGAAAATTATTTTGCCACACTCGGCTATGTTTAAGCGAAATTTAACTTAAAAGTTTACTTACCCATTGTAGCATCGCAAAAATGCGGCTTGTGATGATTCGAAGAGGCCTGAAAATGATATAATTACACTTAAGAAAAAACTATTATAAGTAAAATAAAATATTACGACACTCATGTTGTTAGTATGCACAAAACAAAAAATTAAACTTGCAAATTAATTAGGTACGAACAGAAAAGTATGTATGAACAACCATGGGGCTAAAAGAGTGTTGAATATGAATGAATGTGAGTAAGATGAAGGGAGAGAAAGAGACAAGCCTAAGAACAGATGGATCGATTGTGTGAGCAATGATGAATGAAATAATAAAAAATATTAGTCTGTTTTTTTATCATTCTTGTATTAAAATCAAGCAACTATGTTATTCACAATTTTTATTGTACAAACCATAGTAGTACAAACCTATCAACACTATTGGACTCACTAAAGTAAAATACACTAAATTCTTTACACTGAACATTTTAATTTTTAACACAAAAACATATCAAGTATTCCGGGTTTTATTTTAGGCCGGCCTCAGATTTTTTATTTAGGAACACATTGGTATTTTACACTAAATACACTACACTTTTTTCCAAACTCTTTTCAAAGAGGACATCTGTATTTTATTTCAAACTTTTTCCCGCCACTGTCAGCGCCGCGCACGCGTTTGTGCAAGGATGCGCGCGCGCAGCGGTCTAATATTACGTTAGAACTGATCGCTGAGCTGATAATACAATCGCTCCGAAATTAACAGCCGCGGAAGTTAGAGTTTAAGACCTTGAAGCACTGTAATTTTTGTAATTGTTTAGTCGGTTACAGTTGACAGTAACCGAAGACTAATATGGTGTACGGTTAATTATAGTACATTATGGTACAAGTGTGTAATGTTGGTGAATACCGCTGAGGCGCCATTGAGACCCGAGCCGTCAGGCGAGGGTCATAAGAGAGCCGAGGACGGTAATCATCAACATACACGTGTATATCATACGAAGTTTTTCAACACACTTGAGAATAAAATAATACTAAAAATGACTATAATTTCAACAGTGAAAACGAGTTGTGAATTTTTTTTCGCAATGGCGGGAATGATTAATCAGTTTTCCTATGCGCGCGAATCTAACAATGGCGATCGGCCATAGACTAAAAGAATGAGGTTTCTTTTTTTTGGCTTTTCGCGGATAGCGTTTTAGCCACGTACGAAATGGGGAATTCAAAGTTTTATTTAATACAGAGAAAACAAAAGTTACATTTGAGTGAAAGTTTTATTTATTAAAAACTTATAAGTTGAAATTATCTATGTAGATACGAAGTTGCATGAAATGAGCAAGCAATGGGTACATTAATTTATTTGTACTAATGAACACGATCTTTTTTGTATCGAAACTTTTCTAAGAACAAAGCAATTCAACCAATAAAAAAAAAAAAGAAACCCGATAACTCACTTGTGAATAATAGCAATGAAAAAGTCACAGTTTGATTACAGGTGTCATTATGTGCCTAATTGCGGTGAAATTAGAGCCACTTTATGAGCAAGTGTGTTGAAAGGGTTTTTACTTTCGTACCTAGCTTACTTTTAGGGCCTGTTAGTTACTATCGCTTCCTTCGATAGTATTTTATGAGATAATTTCGAAACCTGGTGTATCCAATCCTAGAACCCTTAATCAAGTCTGGAATTTAGGATCAAATTCCTGAATTAGCGTGATTTCTGGATAAAGAGAGAGGTTAATTCCTTTGTTAAATAAAATAATACACAGGCATTTATCTTACAGTGTAAATACTTTTATTTAGGTGCTGAAAAAAAAAGAAAAGAAGAAATAAAACGTCATTGCCAAAATTAAAAATTAATAAAAAACACACAATAAAAATATAAAATTGCAGGGTGGCAAATTCAAATATCAAATTCAAAATTTTCACTTAAAACCTATTGATCCATATTGTGTTAGTATGAAATTATCCTATGTTGGTAAATAACAAATTAAAATGACTTAAAATTACACAAATTGGTTACGTGAACATGTGCACGCACAAGCACATTTCTGCCAGCCCAGAGTCTAACAAAGGGTCCATCAATTTTCAAATAAGTTTATTTGAGACACATTGGTAAAAATAAGTAAGTATATGGTGTAATAAAAATAAGTAAATTTTCACTATATGCTGACTTACAAGGCGTACAAATAATATTTACACATCAATTAGGGTAGATTTGAGGATATAAATCTAAAAATAAAGTTACTACAGCTAATTCACTAATAAGTATTAAATATTTAATAAAATAAACATTTAACAAAAACAAATAAACAACATTTGGCCCGCCAGTGTAGCTAAAATACTGTTCGGGCTAGGTACCCCTGAATCGCCGCAACATCGACGCACACCTTTTGCGTGAGAGCAAAAAGAGTGATCAACGCAATTATTAGAAACCATTAAGTAGGTAGTAAAAATGTTAATTAATTCATGATTGCCTGAACTAACTTATTTTATGATAATAATCAATATTATTGAATGTAATTATGAAACGTTGTTTAGTGGTGATATTGGGTAAGGTGTTGTATCAGTTTTAGGTGTAAAAAACCGGCCAAGGGCGTGTAGGACTCGGGCAGGAAGGGTGCCGTACCATTGGTTGTTAATATTTATTTAAACTCACTTAGTTTCTTCTTATTTGTTGTTAAAGCGGCAACAGAAACACTTGTGAAAATTTCAAATGTCTACCTACTTAGGGATCATGTGAAGATACAGCCCGCTGACAGATATACGGACAACGTAGGCTTAGTAATTGGGTCCCGTGGTTACCCTAAACAGCGGGTACGGAACCCTAAACAGCTTTATTGAATGCAATTCACAATCAATATTTTAGTATCTTCATGCCAGAGCCATAATCTATTTTCATCTATACATATAATTTAGTATAGTACATTTTGATACAAGTGGAGAAAGTTTGTTATTGTAGTTCAAGGCGGTATTAACACACGAGCCGTAGGCGAGGTTGTTTTTGAGCCGAGAACTGCAATAACAAATGTCCACGTGTATCAAACGACGTTTTTCAATACACTTTTGAAGAAATAAAATAAATGAATGTAAAATATTTGTGTCATAAACTATTATGAGACTATGACTAAAATTTTATTTTTTTCCGCGCTTTGCTTATCGCCAGGTTGAAAGAGAGGCAGAGGTATGGAGCCGTTAGACAGCCTAATATAAAAAAACCGGCCAAGAGCGTGTCGGGCCACGCTCACTGTAGGGTTCCGTAGCTTCCCAGACCATTAAAAATACCAACATTTTTCGTCAGCAAAAATAACTTTGTTTTTCATAGTATTTGTATGAAAAACAAAGTTATCATTTGCGTTTTTTTGAAAAAGTGCTATATAACTCAAAAACTATTCAACTCATCAAGTTGAAAATAATTTTCCTAGAAAGTTCATATAAAGGTCTACTTCTGTGATTTTTTTCATATTTTTTAAACTTATGGTTCAAAAGTTAGAGGGGGGGGGGACACATTGTTTTTGACTTTCGGAGCGATTATTTCCTAAAATATTAATATTATCAAAAAATGATTTTGGAAAACCCCTATTCATTTTTAAATACCTATCCAACAATATATCACACGTCAGGGTCAAAATTAAAAAAAAAATCGCTCCCCACTTTACGTCTGGGGGAGGTACCCTAATAAAAATGTTTTTTTAAATTTTTATTTTTGCACTTTGTCGGCATGATTGATATACATATTGGTACCAAATTTCAGCTTTCTGGTGCTAACGGTCACTGAGATTATCCGCGGACAGACAGACAGACAGACATGGCGAAACTATAAGGGTTCCGTTTTTTGCCATTTGGCTACGGAACCCTAAAAACAGTTTTTTTTATAAGTTTTTGAATTTAGAACACAAATAAATGTAAATTTGTTTATAAAAGTAAATTTTAGTTTTAAAGAATCATGTTTATCTATTACATTGAATTCATAAACACAATTTGAATATTCAAAAAATGTTTACAAAGAAAGACGTAGTTCGCTTTTCCGGAATTAAAAAAAAAAGCATTCACCTCTGACTCTATAGTCAGGGGTGAATGTTTTTTTTTTAATTATGCATTGAACCAATTTGGACTAAGTATATATATAATCTGTGGCAATTTTGCTTTCTGCACATGTGTGGAAAAATAGCAAAAACGCACGCGTGTGAAATACACTGCATTTTGAACCTAATCGTAGTGTGAAGATCCAGTTTTCGAGGAAGTGTAGGTATTGAAAATATTATTTATATTTGACAGATTTATGCGACGTTGCCAACTCTCGGAACGCACCCTTTTATGTCAATGACATACATTTTTCTACGATAACTAGACGATAACTAACGCTGATAGAATAACACTTCGTCTACGCCCACAGACTTTCTTTTACCAATGATTTTCTTTAATTGCCAGAAGTTTTTCAACCGAAAAACGAAAGTAAATTGAAACAAATTACAAAATAAAAACATTTAGTTCCTGGCTATGTAAAACATAAACAACATCTAATACGTCTGTAAAACCCGAAAAAAAATTGATTTGTGCCCGGTTGATGGCAAAGGCTCGCCCACTGACGAAATGTGGGTGTACTATTTATAATTGGGTACACCTCCGCCTAGGTGGACCGATGTCCTGGTGAAGGTTGCGGGAATTTGCTGGATGCGAGTCGCACGGGACCGGTCAATGTGGCGACACTTGGGGGAGGCCTATGACCAGCAGTGGACGTCTTTCGGCTGAAATGATGATGACACCTCCAGCTTATCCTCCAGGGATTGCAGGCGTGATGTTATGTTATGTAATCAGTACAGATTATTAGTTCTGTTCTTAGATAGTTTATACACATTATTTCAATTCACAAAATTATTAACCTTAGCTACTTCAACCTTCTGCCGGGGTTGCGGGCCTGTTCGAAAGAGATACCGCGGCCCCGGAACATAAAGGGCGAGGAAGGAACATGGATGGGTTCTAGTCAGTAAACGTCTGACACTCCCTCCCGCTCTGCACAGAGTGGGAGAAGTCATTTGATGATTTCCTATCCGAAAAAACAAAATTTTATATTTTGTTTTTTTTTTTTAAAAACACAATTATAATCACAATATTAAAACATGTCATTATCATTATCTTTGGTAAGTTTATCAATAGATGTAGCATGACAAACCTACTAATTGTCCGCCCATCCATCCTTCCTGCAAGTTAGTACTTACCTTCAGAATGCCGTTTGTGCTTTCACCTCTTCTGCGTATATGATTGAGGCAACTTTTTCTCGCATTATCGCAAAATAGTCATCTGTGTGCGCGTCGGCGAACATACCTGATGCACTGCAGTAAGGTGGAAGCCTCAACGACACCCTGAAGGTATTGTTATATTGGATGCGTAAGGCTTTGTCCTATTTTAGGTATGATGAGCTCAAAGGCTGCAAGTGTAAAACTACCGCGTTGCCTTGATCAGCTAGCCATACTGCGACGGATATGAGAGTTAATTTTCTAAAATATTTCAGTATATTATTTTGCGATATTTTTTCCGTTCACATCTATTGGTACTAACAAACCCCTAGGTGACCTAGTACCCGTTAAAATCGTATTTTTTTTACCGAATATTGGTACACGATCAACCCGGTAATATAAATCAAAATCAAAGCATTTATTTCAAGTAGGCCAGTTACAAGCACTTTTGAATTGTCGAAACAAAAATGAACATTTAATGTAGAGCTACAGTCCCAGTCACAAGACATAAAAACTGTGAAAGTACTGTAGTTGCCCATTCCCTAGCGTAGATCTCTATGGAGAAGAACGGGCAAGAAACTCCATGGAATCAAAATATTGTTACAAAATCTTGGTTACATCATTCATGTTGAGATGGTATATTATGTGAGAACAATGTAGCAAGATTTGCACGTTAAAAGTGTCCATAGCAAAACAAAAACAAAATAAAACTCGAAAACAAAATAATTAATTCAAATAAACCATGGCGACTAAGATATGACCAGTCACAACTGACAGCGCCCGTTCACGAACATGACGCATGGATCAGCACCATTCAGCTCAACCATTTTGAAGGGAACTAAATGGTCCGACACACGCGCCACCATCAGCGAGACATTAGAGTGAGCATGACATACTCATAACCGCCAGGGCACATTCAAGTCAAAAAAATAAAAACGTAGGTTTCCAGCGAATGATAGCATTCTAGTACATATAGCACTCACACAATGTAGAATACTAGCTGTTGCTCGCGACTTCGTCCGCGTGAACCACCTTTGTCCCCTAGGGGTATAAAAGTAGCCTACGATTTGTTTTCTAACCTACCGAATAGACACAACTTTTTATTTTTTTTTATTTTTAAAGATGATGATGATGGTGATTTATTTATTTATTCAACTATGATGATGTTATGTTGACTCTACAGGGTAAACCTTAGTTGCCATTAAGTCGCGCATTTCTGCTGATACCCCAATAAACCTGTACAGAAGTCGAATCCGCCATCTTCTGGATGTCATAATAAATACCATATTCGTAATCAGCACCCCTGATAATCTCGGAAGCCATAATGATTTTTAATTTTTCATTCCAACCCCATTGCAACCCAAATGGGGATGATGGAATTTCAGGTCCGCCAGATTAAATCTAAAAATCATTGTTTTTGTAATACATCCAACCCGATACACAATACAAACAACACCCATGTTTATTTTCAGACTTTGTCACGCCATTTCTCCATATTAGGGGTTGAATTCTGAACAAAACTGAAACAAATGTTCATTTATCGATAGGAGTACTCCTGTTAAGTTTCAAATAAAATAGACTAACTAATCTTGTTTCCCTATTCAAAGTTTGGAGCCCCGTTTCACCCCTTTGGAGGACGAATTTTGTAAATTATTTCTAACTGCACCCCAAGAGTACATAGGAAACCTATTTGCCAATTTTGGAATCTTTAGACCCAGCGGTTTGGGCTGCGCATTGATTTTTAGACTTGGTTACCCCATTTCCCCCTCTTAGGGTTTGAATTTTGAAAATGCCTGAAACCCGTTTCTCCTCATTTATCAATAGGAGTACTCCTGTGTAGTTTCGAATGAAATGGTCTAACTAATCTGGTTTCCCCATGCAAACTTTGGATCCCCGTTTCACCCCTTTAGATGGTGAATTTTGAAAAATCCTTTCTTAGTGCACCCTTAGACCACATAATGAACCTTCTTGCCAAATTTGGAATCTGTAGACCCAGCGGTTTGGGCTGTGCGTTGATATATCACCCAGTCAGTCATAAAGATTCACAGCTCCTCCCCCGTAGGTGATAGCGTGATAATATGTAGCCTATATGTTGACCCGACCTCTTAGTAATATTCATGCAAAATTTGAAGTAAATCCATGCAGTACTTTTTGAGTTTAGCCCGGACATACATACAGACAAACAGACAAAAATTCTAAAAACTTTATTTTTGGCTTCGATATCGATTGTAGATCACGCCCCAAGTATTCTTTTTAAAAAATTTTCAATGTACAGTTTTGACTTTCCTGCGATTTTATTATATGTATATAGATGAGGTTTTATAAGGTGTTAAAAAATTAACTGCAAGAATTTCGTGTACTTTTTTCAAGCATTTTTAGTTTTTACATAAAAAAAATTGCTAGTCCAAAGTCTGCAAAATGTGATGGGAAAAGTTAGAATCAGCTGTCTACGTTTGCGCTGTCGCAGGGGTGAACGACCACGCGCGCGGCGCCTGCACGGTGCACTCACAGTACAGTCAAGTGCGCATATTCAATCATTTTGTGGGCAGTGAAAATATTGCATATCTTTGAAACGGATCGTTACTTATATAAATTTTTTTAGTGATTATTTTTTATTTGTGATTCCAAACAATTCTTCAAATTTCTTGCAGTTAATTTTTTAACACCTTATATAATACTAAACATTGAATTTATACAATGCAAAGATAGTTGTACAATCTTCAGCAGCTCCAACAACACAAATTAGCGCTATCCATTTATGCGCCCCTGTCCTTGTGGAGCAGGACCGGCATTGAGCCAAGCATTTTTATCAGCGATATAATCGTCAAATTTGTAATATGCTTGCTTACACAGTGTGCGTTTAATGCATGTTTTAAATTTGGTTTCATTTAGTTCAAGAATGCTTTGTGGAATTTTATTATAGCACTTCAAACAGTACCCCATGAAAGACAAGTCTACTTTAGCGAGTCTGAAGCCTGGCTGAACTAATTGGTCTCTATTTCTAGTACTGTAATTGTGTCTGTCACCTCCTTTACCAAAAAGAAGCAGACCTGTTTTTCCTGTACCGAAACCCGTTATTTTTAAATTGTACCGAAACCCGTTATTTTGTACTTATTGCCTTGAAATAGGTCTCATTTTCCTTTACAACTGTAGAAAAAGTAAAACCGACTTCAAAAAGAAAAAGTGAAAAATAACTTTAGCTTCTGAAGTCGGTGACGTTTGTATGATTGATTTAATTTTTTTGTCACCGACTTCAGAAGCTAAAGTTATTTTTCACTTTTTCTTTTTGAAGTCGGTTTTACTTTTTGCAAAAAAGTTTTTATTTTTCACTTTTTAGTGGTTCACATGGAAAGTGCATACCGTTACAATTACAGCAAGCCCAAACACGACTAGGATACATTGTCTCATTATGGAGTTCCGTGACTCTTGGCTTCATCATCAGATCTGATGGTAGAATGGTTCTTATCAAACGCAAATGCTTCACTTGTTGTAGAAAATATAAAAATTGCTGTACGTTATCCTATAAAATTTGAAGAGTTCCCTCGATTTCGCCAAGATTCCATCATCAGATCCCGACTTGGCGACTATGGGACCAACTTGGAAGTATACCCTTTCAAACAAAAAAAGAATTTTTCAAATCGGTTTAGGCGTCTTCGAGTAATCGGGTAACATACATAAAAAAAAAAAAAAAAAAAAAAAAAATACATACAGTCGAATAGAGAACCTCCTCCTTTTTGGAAGTCGGTTAAAAATACGGAAACCTTTTCGGGAGGCTGAAAATCGTCAAGCCTGCGCGCGACACGATTCGTGATGGCTCTTGGAAACAACTTGTAGACATTGCTTAGACATGAGATGGGCCTATACTTCTCCAACCGGGCAGGCACCACACCCCAGCACCATTTTTTATTTACCCTCGAGTATGACGGAATTGAACAGTTGCTGAAGGGCCTTAAGTAACGGTTATATCCACCCGCCTTCAGGAGTTCAGCCCGCCTTCAGGTTTCCGTCATCACCCGGTGCCTTGTTGTCCTTGAGTTGTTTCAGAGCCATCCTAATCTCAAATCTGACGTCCGGGATGTCTTCCCTAAAAAGTTGGATCAGTCTTGTTCTTGCGTCGCTTGCTAGGTCGACAACGGGTTTACTGGTTGATGTGCACAACTGTCCATAAAAGCTCTCGATCCCTCAGAATCTCCGGTTTGGTGAATAAGATCCTGCCATCGTCGGACTTCAGTTTCGTGAGCTGGCTCTGCCCAATAGCCAGATCTCTTATAAATACCTTGGAGCCAGTATTCCGCTCAATAGCGTCTTTAATACGCTCGGTATTAAAACGGCGAAGGTGGCTCTTCAAGGGGTTAGGGATCTGTCTATTCAGCTGCCGGTTTTCCACACCTCGTCTGAAGACATCCCACGCCGCTCCTTCATGAGCTTGAGAGTGTGATTGGATAGCCTCTTGTTCTGATCTGCACGACGTGCCTTGAAGAACCAAGACCGGTCGTATACAGTAATATACGAGCCGTTCGTTCCACGAACCCATCGTTGTATTCATCCACTGAGCTTCCCAGGCACTTGAAACGGTTCTGGAGTTCAAGCTGAATGCTCTCGGGGTTTTGGATCTGAATCAGTGCTGGACGGAGTGTAGACTTCATCAGACCTTTCAAGCTTAATATTAATCTTTATGTGCCTTTTACCATACGGTGACCGCTCCCGGTTTTCACCGAATTGACCACCGAGACATCATTGAACATTAATTTGCTTCTTGGTTGACATGATTAAGTAGTTGTACCATCGGGGCTCTGCTAGGTCCACTTCCTGTGCTCACGCTTTCTCAAGAAGGAGATAATCATGTAGAGGCCTCCATCTGCATAAAACTAACCAGTATATACGGGTGTTATAAGTGCTTTCTTTAAAGCCCTTGGAAATATACTTGTGTTTATAGATAGGTTACATATATGAGCAATTGGTGGATTACTTTACTTGAGAGTTTAATAACTTTCGAAGGTATATATTGTCCCAACCAGTGGCGCAATCATTTTTCAGGGACATGATGATTGGCTGACGATGTTGTTTGGTTGACGGCTTCGTGTCCGTATTCGTTTAAAATATAAAGTAAAAACGCTGTATTTCAGACTTCCATCCATATTATTTTTGTTATAATACACGATACTAATAAACTATGTTTCCAGAGATATAGATTTGAATCAATTGCATATTTTGCTGCATTCATAAATGTTTTAAAAACCACTGAATCGTAACTTTGCCAGTGAAGTTTCTTTGTTAACATGATATAAGATCTCGAGTTAAACTTAGTATAAATCGTGATGTTCATTGTTTTTTTATTGCGGCCTTGTTCCTGCTACACCCATTCCAAACGGAGGCTGTGCGTTAGTGCGCAAATAAAATACGCCTCGAATGCTGTGTAAGAAAGAAAACATATATTATTACTGACAAATGATCTTCTTTTATTTAAACCATAAGTACTGGCTGGAAACGAATTACCAACTTATATCACATTTTTAAAAACGTACCTTTGGTTGAAGTTATCGCCCATACAAATTATTAGGGTCGGTTTATAGTTAGGATCCGCCCAATTCGCGACGCTTTCAGCTAAAGCAGCCAGTAGTTGGCATACTACTGCACATATTACCTCTAAAAACAAGAGCACGCTGCGCTGGTGGCTGCAGGTATCTGATAACAAGATTTCTAGTTAATCAAGAATTTTATATTCACAAACCTAGTTTAGTAGTTCACAAGAACATACCGGACAAATTGAACACAATTAAATAAAGTAAATTAAAACTACTTGTTATTCCAACACAAACCGTATCATTAATCTTTTTGTAGGTACCAAAATAAAATAAAACCTTTTGTAAAAATAACAGAATAAATAAAAAAGCACAAAAAAATGGCAAAAATAATTTTACTTTCGGAAGTCGGTGTGGTTTGTTTCATTGATTTTTTCTTCCACAACGGTTATTTAGCCGTTTGAAGCCATTACAATAAGAAATAAAAATAACAAAAATTACCTCCAGGTGACAAAGGTGGGTTAACGAGGGGGTTAAAAGTGGGACATCCTGGCTGGACGCCAGTCTTGTCATACTCAATGGGGCAGACAATAATGTCTATGTGTCCTAGGATCTCGTTCGTGCCGTATCTGTTCCCGTCAGTATGCACGATCACAACGGTCACAGCATCATTTTGGCTGATACGTTTGAATGAGACGTATTCACCTTTAAAAAAAGGCCCCGCTGGGTCGAGACCTGTGATCCTGCCAATTATAAGCAACTTATCAAAACGAGTTGCCTGAAACCCGAGACAAGGTATTACCCTGGACTCCAGGGGAAGGCCTTGTCTCCAAGGCTTGGAGGTCGGAAATTGTCTTACAGGAACAAACAAACGGGGTAAAAAGTAAACTGTAGCATTTAAGTTTGATTACATCCGTTCATCCGTCAAGTCGTGCAAACGTAAGCGACAGCCTAGACTAACTGACGTACAGAGTTAAATTCGATGTTGAAGCTGGTGCTTGTCACATATATTTCAGGGTGTCCGGTAATTAATGGATAACCTTGAAATGGCTTATAGTTGAACTTATGGCCATTTAGAAAAAAAAACGAAATAAAATCTATATGGGTACATCTAATTACGGACACTAATTGCTCGTTAAAACAACTTTAGAGGCATACCGGGGAAATTTCCTTCCGGTTATCCCGTTGAACTTGCTGCCGGCCCACCCAGACAAATGTGCTCCCAAAGAATGCCCTACCACATGAAAAGCTGTTATATCGAAACCAAGTTTCTCCAAAAGTATGCACGCTTTTGCCAGTTTCTCCGAAACCTGCAAAAAGAAAGACAGGGTGTGTGATGATGTCTGCCGGGGCTGCGGGACTGTTTGAACTTTTGCTTATTCATACGTAATGAATTCATCATTAGCGAACATCCCCCAAGCGATGATACTCGTATTTGCGACGCAACACGCGTCTTGTTTCCCAGAGTAGAGTCACGTCGCGTCGCCAGTCACGGTGAGTCGCGTCGCGATGGTGCCTTATCCGATTCGATCCGTTTTCCGATCCGGTGCATTCCATGAAAATGACAGGGCATATTGCATTATTGGAGTTCAAACTCGTTCGATTCGGAAAAATCTAACTTTTTAGAATTTTTGGAAAGGAGCTTGAACAATTTTGTATGAAACCTGGACTGCTTTCACCATTTCATTTTATGATCAGTCTGCCTTTCTCATGTTGGTTCGTTTAGGGAACTAACACGATACGACGACGACGATATGAGCTCGCTAAGGAGTTGCGAACATAACTGAGTGCTACATTACTAGTTTTGTTCGATATACCTATCGCATAGTTACCGACTTAATAAAACTAAAAATTAGGGCGATTTTATATTAAATCTAAGGAATTCATTTTTATTCTTACCACGTCAGCGTTTTTGATCACAACAAGATAATCCAAAAACGAAATGCCATAGTTCGCTAGCTTTGACCAGTCTATACAACAAACATTAATGTTGCCACATAATATAAATTTATCAGCGATAAGGTTTGTGCCCTGTGTGGCCGGGCTACCTTTATATCCATGTACTATGAAAACTGTTAGTTTGTTTATATCTATGTATCCACTTGTTATTTGTTGGTCTGCATCTTCAAGGGTAACATTTTTAAAGTTACTTGAAGAGCTGAAACGTAACCAAAAGCAAGCAAAAGTTAAAAAAAAACCGGCCAAGTGCAAGTCGATCTTTTAATTTTGAATTTATTTTTGTTACACAACGTAACGTTAATTGCGCAAAACCTGAAAATAGTTTGATCAGAATCACGAGCAGAATCAATTGAACCACTTTAATATAGGTCACATTTTTCAAAAAACTCTTCATTAAAAATGTAGTCCTGTCTATTTACTAATAGATAGTAATGGTACATAATGGCTCATTACGTGCACAAACCCGCCGATATAGGTAAGCAAACAAACAAAAATGGTTGTCGTCCAATTTAAAATTTTCTCATACGCGGGCATCGATCACTAATAAAAAACTTTGTTTTAACTTCTTTATTAGTGATCGATGTACGCCGCGCGGGATAATAATACACTCGCGAGCAACTAAATCGACTCAAACCATAAGCACGCATACATATCTTTATTTTTCGGAAAATACATATTTTATATATAAAACCATATGTCCATTAAAAGTTTGAGACTAGCCTTACACCAACACCATTGTCAAAAAAAAAATTTCAGTACTTTTTTAATTAAGCAATTTAAACGGGTGTATAGGAAAATTCACTCTCTACGGTACACACGAGTTGTGCTTCGATCCACCCCTGTAAAAACCCTCACAACCGATTTACCTTATCAGCCCCCCGGGCCGATGATTCTTCGGCCACCGACCGGCCTAATCCGAAGCCGCAGAAGCGGCCGAGGTATCCTCCGCTGGTGGTGGAAAGGCTGCCAGGATGGGCCACTCACTTCAGGGCCCTCAAGGAGAAGCTGGGCCACCCCCCCAGCGCCAGACCATTCGGCGCGGGGATTCGCTTCACTCCGGAGAGTGATGTTGAATTTAGGGTGGTCCAGAGCTACTTGGTGGGCCTGGAGAAGGAGGATGGCACCTCATGGTTTGCCTACTCACTGCAAGCGGAGCGCAGCTGCAAGGTGGCCATCAGGGGGCTGCCTGTGGACACCAGGCCACAAGAAATCGAGGAGGAGCTCCGCGCGTTGGGGTACGAGCCGGAGTACGTTCGCCATATCAAGGCGAGCCAGGGACGACCCGGCTGCGTATTCCACGCCGTACTTAAGAGGACGCCTGAGGTACGCAGGATCTTCGACACTTCCGTGTTTTTAAACATGAGAGGTGTCAAGATAGAAGCCTGGCGGGGCAAGCGTGGGCCCGCCCAGTGTCACCGGTGCCAGAAATGGAGGCACTCGTCACACAACTGCCACCGACCGCTCGCCTGTGTCCGCTGCGGTGAGGGACACACTGCGCGGGACTGCCCCCGACCACGTGACGAACCAGCCACGTGCGTCAACTGCGGGGGCGATCATCCCGCCAACAACATCAAGTGTCCTTCATTCCAGGCAGAGATAAGGGCTAACAGGCGAGTGGGCACAGCCGCCGCCATTACCGTCTCTCGGCGATCGGCAACGGTTACCGAGGGGCCAATAGACATGGCCTCCACCGAGGCCCAGGGCCAGTCGCTCATGGCGGCGGCCAACGGGCCCACCAACAGGGGAGAAGCTCCCCCCTCCTCGAAGCGGCGGAGGGGTAAGAAGAGGAAGCGAGGGGGCAAGGGTAATGCACCCCCGCCCCCCACCGCACCTGAGGATGACCTTCCGGGCGACCTGCCTATCCTGGCGCGGGCTACTACACCGGACGACATCCAACTGAAGCCTGCACCTGAGAAGTCTGTGGGGCCGACAGCTGGCGCCGGCGTGGCGCGGCCCGCGGCCCCGAGAAGAATAACTGAAGCACGTGCCGAGAGTGGCACCTCCACTGCCGGCCTACTTGCCGGCCCTGCAGCCATCAACAAGGACTTCACAGCCCGCGCCATCCACCTGCTGATGGACTTGATTAAGGCCATCAGGCAGGGCCAGAGCGTCGAGCTCGTAGTCCTGGACGGCCTGGCCTCGCTGCTCAAGCTGTATCAAGGCTAGGCCGGGCAGGACAGGGATTTCCTGCGGCCCTGCAAGGCATGGTCGCCCCCCCCCTCCGCCGCCTCTCCACCGGATTGGACCCAGGTAAGCTGTTTCCTCGGTTACACGCGGCTTACCTGCACAATATGACTCCACACACATTACTCTCACCCAGCTGCGTGACGTGGGCCAAGTTAATATGGGCACGGCACGTAGCAAGACCACTCATGCATCTCTCTACACACATGTAGACTCACGCGTTGTCGCGGCCCTGGGCCTGCGATACACGCACACATGGGTGGTGTTACACATCACAATACCACCCACACACACACGTCGGTTCCTTAGTCCGTACCACTGCCGGCTAGCTCTGGTTAGTGGGGCGGGCGGGAACCACACATCCACTGTAGGTGCGCTGTAAGTCGGCACCTCTGTCGCTGGTTGTCCCCCGCCGGGCCTCCTCCGGGTAACCGGAGGTCTCACCTGGCGGGGACGGACCGCCGGGGTGCTGTGAAGAAAACAGCGCTGAACGACAGCGCTGTAGCGCACTTACAGTTACAACACAGCAATCACACACATGGACGCATGTTGTTACATGCGCCCACCAAGACCTGGGACAGTGTCCCACCGAGATACGGGTCCCGCAGTAGCGGGCCCAGGTATGGCTTCCGCGGCCAGGGGGCGATGCCCCGTTACCGCCTGCCGCGCCCCCTTACGGGGGCGCAGCGAATGCTATGCACTACCTTATCAGTCGCTTATCAGAAGTTGACCTGCTCACATCATCTCCGCAAATTGCACTCATTGTTTTGAAGAAACTATGGACACTACGTCTGAAAAAGCTGCTCAAGTTGTTGCTCTGTGTAACAAGGCTGTCACTCAAGGACAGCCGCCATCGGTGCACTTCAGAGCGAGAAGACCGTTTCATCGTTACAACAGCGCTGCGGAATCAGCACCTGACGGGTGTTGATGTGATGCAAGATTTGAGGCGTGTTAATAAAAGCCAATTTCACTACAACGCCCTCCCACGGGCCCAAAATTAACTGCAGGCCATCGACAAGTGCGCCTTCAATTTGTCGAGCAATGGCAGTCGGTCTTGTTCACTGACGAGTAATTCAGAATGTGTCTGCATGACAGTGACAGGAGAGGCCGGGTCTATAGGCGTCCGGGCTAGCGATTTGCGCAGTGCTGTTTCGCTGAAACGGTTGGCATACGGCGGCGGCTCCTGCGTGATGTGGGCTGGTATCTCTTTAGACGTAAAAACCGAACTTGTTTTCGTGCCCGGGGGAGGCCGAGCAGGAGGGCTGACAGCTGATCGGTATATTACCGCCTTACTTCAGGACCACGTTGTTCCCTACGCAGGATTTGTTGGCGAAATTTCGTCTTAATGCATGATAATGCCGGCATCACACGTCGCGTATCACTCGGCAGTTCCTGGACGAAGTGAATCAGACAATGGACTGGCCTACACTCAGTCCAGATATGAATCCCATCGAGCACTTATGAGACGAGCTCAAAAGAAGGGTCAGGGCCAGAAATCCAGTCCCTTCGACCATAGAGGAACTGAATGCGGCGTTATTAGAGGAGTGGGATGGAATTCCTCAAGACACCGTCAAAACATTGATCAGGTCGATGAAGAATCGACTGCAAGCTGAGATGCAAGATGGGGGGGCAATACCAAATACTGATATAATATTTTTTTAAAAGTTTTTAACAGTTTTTGTTTTATTTTATAATATCTAACCACCACACATTTTTCTGAGTTCCCATTTTACCTCTACTTTCACTCAGAGACCATTCATTTTAAAAGTCCTGAATAAATGTTTAGGAAGGTCATACAATATTAAAGCTAAGGTCTCAATCTTTCGAACGCTATAATAATTTTTAAAATAAGTAATAATTTTTCGATAAAAACATATATTTATGAGTCGATTTGGTTGCTCGCGAGTGTAGTTCTTGCCAGTAAATCTAATTGTCAGTAAAACTAAAACAGCACATAAACCTTGTTTTTTTTTTAATGTTTTCATTTCTTTCAGAATTAATTCAATTGAATTAAAAATCATTTGGGGTGTCTGAGGTTTTGCGCATTTAACGTTACACGTTGTATATTGTTATAGCGGCAACAGAAATACACGTTCTGTGAAAATTTCCACTGTCTGCCCGTTATGGCCTATACCTATATTGAATATGCACCATAATATGGTGCATATTCAATATAGGTACGCGAAGCGATAGGTAATTTTCTCATGCCTACACACGAAGTGACAGAGCCCTGGTAGCAGTCACGCATAATACCCATATTATATTGATCGATATCTGGAGACACTTTGGAGATCGAAATGTTCCAAAGTGTCACGTTTCCGAGATATATCCAAGTTAAAGTCCATTCACTGATGGCATCTTAAGCCAACTTTGATTTGATGAGACACGCATTAAACGTGTATCAATCGATAGCTGGCAAACAACAAACAAGTTTTTTCTAAGACAAAATCTCTTATAGCATCAGTTTCCGAGATTTAAACTACTTAAGTTGTGCTGGTTGCGATCACAGCGCCATAATTATATTTCGGAAGCCTGACCCTTTAGAACATTTTGTTTCAGACAAAACTTGTTTGTTTGCCAGCCATCGATTGATAAACGCTTTATGGCCGCTACTTTGAAAAATAAAAAAAACAAAATGGCAGGAAAAAACCGGCCACGGTTCTTCTAAAGAAAAAGTTACGAAAAATAAAAGAAAGTTGAAAATTCAAGTAAGTTTTGGTACTTAAAAATTTTCGCGAAAATCTACATTTGCCCATGTCTTTGTATCTTGTTGACTCAGGACTTTGATTTTATACACCTAATAGGGACTATAGATCTCCGTATCTGGTATAAATTTCAACTTGCTAGGTTCACCCGTTCTTGAGAAAATCGGTGGTGACAGACGGACAAGAAAATCATCTTATAATGGTTCCTTTTTTACCTTTTGAGGTACGGAACCCCAAAACAAAGAAATCTTTTTTTTGTGACGTTTTCTTTTGAACGGTCCTTAGATAGGCTAAATGTCAAACAGTTAGTGATAACAAGCTTCCGTTACCTGTTAGTAAGTTATTGAAAATGGCGGTAAAAGGTGTTAGCAGCAATATATTTACAGAGTTTATACAGAGAGTTGGTTCATGTATACTTACCCATTATAACACACCAAGAATTGAGCTTGCGTGGTATGCAAAATAGCTGTAAAGTAGATAATAATTAAATTTAAAGTTATAATTCCTAATACTTCAAACGTTTTTTTATTCACTTTCGTTCGTTTTTGTATTGGCCCTTAAACACTCACACACTGTGGTAGGTACACTTGTTCAGGATCTGAATTCAATTATTTAGCACGCACTGCGGTTGTATTATTTCTGCGACGGTAAAACATCTCTCGAAATAAGTCTCACAAACTATTACAATTTACTTAAGAGTCCTATTACATTTCTTTTGCAATTTTTTTATTTTTACGTGTTGGATCAAATTATTACGATCGGCGTACTAGAGTGGATTGGACAGTATCACGCTACCAAATTTTCTTCCACCCTCGAGTCCTACCTTTTCCTAGGTGGATTTTGTAATGTTACTTTTCTTTGTTCAGCTGTTTTTAATGTAAACTCCGTTCTGGTCAGTATCACCACGTCAATACTGCTACTACTGGGTGGGTATTACCTCCTGGTGGACGGAGGTTTTAGGCCGAGTTCTAATCAGCTGGTACGGTGGTTCCAGGTTTTATACTCCGAGTTTTACGCCCCGGGCTTCTACGCTACGGGTTTGTTAATTCTCCCAGCGACCACGCTCGTATAACCCGGCTTAGCGGAGGCCTATTTCTGTCTGCAGGGTTTAAAGGAACTAACTAACGTGGGGGTGCCTCAAGTCCCGATTGTGGGGGCAGAGATACTTCACACACACAATATTAAGGTGTCACTTTGATAGATTATAGTCTACCGAAAAATAATGCGTTACATTGTAAGTACAATGTTCAGTTGACAATATTTCGAGAGTTAACAATCTCGCTAGAGAAATTACAATCTAACGTGTTTGACAATTTTACGTTGGCAGATATAAACATGATTTATTATGCCGCCCAAGTTCTATACCCAAGTATTCAATAAATAAAAATGATTACTTTGACATAAATGCTTGATGAACACGTTAATCGAAGGATATCTGCCGATCTCCTTGAAGCTCAAACTCATCGATCGAGCTCTGACCTAGTCACTCAACTTATTGCAAAAGTTCCGCCTTGGGATCTGCCAAAGAGCGACGGAGCGCAGCATTCTGGGTGTAAAGAGAACTGATAAAATACGGAACACAATGGTGAGCTGAAAAACAGGAACTACAGACGTAGACAAAAACGCTGCCAGGCTCTAATGCGATTGGGCAGATCACGTGCGGCGAATGCATGACGACCGCTGGGCAAAGGTCTCAACACGATGGGTGCCTGAAGATAGACGGCGCTGGTGAGGTCGGCTTAGAATGAGGTAGTGTGATGATCTGAATGCGCATCACGAAGGCAATGTTTCAAGCTGGCGCAGGAGAAGAGCACCTGGAAGGCTTTTACCCAGCAGAGGGACATTCAAGGATACTAAAAAAAGTAAAAAATCTATACCAAATAATTGCATGCGTCCAAATCATCAGCCTGAGGATGGACGACGCTGCCTAGAAAGAGGTGGCTCGTTCTGGATGCTGCGCCCCGTTACTCTTCGGCAGACCCTAAGGCAGAACTTTTGCAATTAGTTGAGTGACAAGGTCTGAGCACCGTAGGTTAGGACCGGCAGGATAAACACATCGCTGAGTTTGGGCTTCAAGCAGATCGGCAGATTTCCCTTGACCAGTATAGCATTTATATTTTTGTAATCATTATTATTTATTTAGAACTTGGGTGCAGATCTTGGGTGGCTTATTAAAAAATGTTTATCTCTATGAGTTCTATTTAATCAAATGTCTATCTATAAGCTCTATTTAATTATTGCGTGTATTTTAGTTGGCTGGCAAAAATGCTCCAATCTGGGCGATCTCACATATTTTGTGGCCGAATAACTTCTCGCTGAGCTGTGCAAGATGAGTTAATACTTACAAATAATAACTGCTATTTTCCAAACACTTTGCGACATCATGTCGACTTTTGACTTTTCTCCGTAGGTACTTGTAAGTACTTCGCCCTACTCCATGAAACCCTAAGCTCGTACTGACACTGTAGCGCTATTTATTTGTTTTAATACAAAGAAAACACTTGTTGCCCAACTGCACAAATAGTAAAATGTCAACATTTAGTTAATTGTTATGATTCAATAGCATCGTAACTAAGTCTATAACATAACTAGCTTTCGTCTGCGGCTTCGCTCGCGTTAATTCAGAATTTAATAATAATTTCGGGTTGTACACTGTTTGTTGTTGGTCTTTACACTCACGGGCTAGGAACGGAACATTATAAACAAACCTTACCGAATAAAACCACACAAAGGACCCTAACCTAATGAAAACCGTTAAACTAACAATCTAACTAAACTAACCGAAAAGTGACAAAAGGGAATTAGTTTAAACATTTTTTTCAATGCACTTCCTCGAAAACTGGTTCTTTTCGCACTACGATTAGGTTCAAAATGCAGTGTATTTCACACACGTGCGTTTTTGCTATTTTTTCCACACGTGTGCGGAAAGCAAAATTGCCACAGATTCAAATTGGTTCAATGCATAATTAAAAACACACCTTTGACTATAGTGTCAGAGGTGAATGTTTTTTTTTCTCTCCTTCAACCTGGCGAAAGCAAAGCGCGGAAAAAAAATAAAATTTAAATAATAGTCTCGTAATAATTCATGACACAAATATTTTACATTCTTTTATTTTATTTCTTCAAAAGTGAAATGAAAAACGTCGTTTGATACACGTGGACATTTGTTATTGCAGTTCTCGGCTCAAAAACACCCTCGCCTACGGCTCGTGTGTTAATACCGCCTTGAACTACAATAACAAACTTTCTCCACTTGTATCAAAATGTATTATTTTTTATTTCGGAAAAGCAATCTACGTCTTTACGGCGTTTACATTTTTTGAATATTCAGATTGTGTTTATAAATTCAATATAGATAAACATCATTATTTAAAACGAATATTTACTTTTACAAACAAACTACTTAGTTTTTGCGTGGTGCGCGAGCTGTGCGCAGTTCGCGTTTTAGGTTTCATGTTTCCCTGCGCGTCGTACCGTATGCACCATTGACCTGCACCATCAATGGTGCAGATGAATGACGACAATTACAACACCATAACCAGCGTTGCCAACTTAGCGACTTAGTCGCTAAATCTAGCGACATTTCGTAATCTACAGCGGCTTAAATTATGCATCTAGCGACAAAAAAAATCCAGCGACTATTCTAACGACTAATAAAATAAGCACTTTCACTAGCTTCATAAAATATGGCAAGATTATTGTTGTTATCCCTTTGCCTTTTATTCAGTAAAGAAAGAAATGTATCTTCTGTATGTTCGGAACTGCGCGTTCCGTAATCGAATATAATGCATCAAGAAAGTCATGAAATTAATTGATGGCGCCACCGCCGCTTCCGTCATCTCTATATATAAAAATGAATCCCTATTTCCCTTGGTCACGGCATCACGCGTGAACGGCTGGACCGATTTCACTAATTCTTTTTTTGTTGTGTCTGTTATTGTCAGGAGAAGGTTCTTATGAAAAAAAAATATGATATTTAAAAAAAACACGAAATTAACCCAGCATGTCCAAAGTCTTCAATTGTTTCACCGCATGCATGCCAATAGCTATTTTAGGCAAACTGTCAGTGGAACAAATATCCTAATAGATTCAAGGCCGCCTATAACCCGCTGATCGAAGGTTCAAACCCCTTTAGATTACTTTTTGTGATTTATTTCGATTTTTTATTGGTCTAAGATTTTATTCGATCCCCAACCGCTTTTTACTTTTAGTGTTTGTAACCATATATTTTTTTGATAGCTGTAAGATTTTAAACATTTTTAAATACATACTTTTCATATATATAGTTTGCTTATCTTCACATTTTGTTGACGTTGAACGAAGTTGCCATTATTTATGGTCGCTGGCGAGAATTTAGAGCCTTGCGATAATTTGATTCTGCGTGTCAGGGAAACTCATCGTGCGTATGATGCATTACTACCTGCTGATATTTTGATAAACGAAATAGTCTAAATGATAATAGCTTTCGTCACGACATAACAGCAGGAGTATTCAAGCAGAAACTCAATGCACTCAAGAACTTGATTGTAATGTATGATTTCGGAGACGTGTGATGTCCATATCAATATTACAAATGCGAAAGTAACTCTGTTTGTCTGTCTGTTTGCTACCTTTTCACAACAAAATGGCTGATCGGATATCGCAAAGAAATTTGGCAAGGAGATGTATTTCAACCTAGGGAAGGACACAGGCTATATATTATCACGCTAATTACTTACGGAGGTGAGCAATATTGCATTTCGTCTATATTTTTCAACTGTTTAACAACTGACAACTGTCATAACGTGCTTTGTTATAGAATAACTATTTTAAACCTATTGTCATTAGAACAAATAGCCCGTCGGTGACGGCTACCGCCTTTCGAACATTGCGTCGCAAGTTCAAGCCTCAGTAAAAAGACATTGAATTCTTTTTGATTTTGTTTAATTCTATACATACTTTTTTTTAACACTTAAACGACAGTTTGGGAATCATTTATTTCAAATAATACATCTGTAAACATGGCGCTTAAGCTGTTAAATAAATTCTTAAATTTTCATCTGTGTCTACGTAGCTCTTTTGTTATAGCATCACGTGTAAATTATAAAACCAATGTGGTTTGATTCAATGCTCAAATTAATATTGTGCATAAAATCAAAAACTTAGAGAAGGTTTCGTTTCTTTGTAATCGGTGCTCTCCATCAAAATATTATATGACTTTAAAGTTTTTAAGGAGAACTTATCATCATGATTTAAGGATTCATGCAATGACATCTATTGAACCAAAATGGTACTAATGAATAAAAATCACACGATAGAGAAGAAGAGAATAGTCAACATGACCCTGTTTTAAAAATCTACAAAGGCGGTAGAGTCTCTGTTCGACCGCTTTCCATGCATGCATTTGACTCCATTTTCTGAAGCGCGGTGTTATGATTTTCCGTGAAAGAATGATACCTACTGACATTCGCCCGTGTCAGATGGCTCATGTTTGGTTTTTTGGAAGAGGTTCGCAATTCAACGCCTGTTTTCTTTATGTAGGTGAGCAATACTCAAATGACCTGATGAAAGTTGCAAGAATCCGTTGGATGCGAGTCCCACGAGACCGGTCAATGTGGCGACACTTGATAGGCCTATGTCCAGCAGTGGACGTCTTTCGGCTGAAATAATGATGAATGATGATAATTCAAATGGAGTAGGGCAGGACACCTAGCAAGGCGCGGTGCTGTCAGGTGGAGTAAAGTTGTGACCAAGTGGCGTTCTAGAAATCGAACATCGACAGAAGTTTTGGTCGTCCAGCGGTGAGATAAGCAGACGATATTGTTGCCATTGCGGGAATATCCTGGATGAGACTGGCACAAGAGCGTAGAGCTTGGCACAAACAAAGAGAGGCCTGTACCCAGCAGTGGGTGAGAAAACCACAGCATGCCTGAGAGTTATTTCTTGACGGCATGTAAAGCCAAGACAGAGGACCTTGGGCGGCATAAGAACTCTGACACCAGGTTAGGCACTAACCACACGATAAAGAAGAAGATTGTGTTGGGGCTTATTTCATAAACCTTTTTGACAACTTTAGACCTGGCTGAAGTTTGACTGTGATCGAAGGTCTAGAGCGATGGAGACGGAAGACAGTCACAAGAGGTCCGAAACAGTTTATAGCAGGTATATCGTGTGCCGGCTCATTTCATGCACCTTGATATAAACCTTAGACCTAGCTGGAGTATGAGTATCATCGAAGGTCTAACGGTAGAAATAAAGCCAGTCACAAGAGGTCCGCAACACTTCAAATCTGCTCTATCGTGTTTAAGGCTCATTTCGTGCACCTTGATGAGAACTTTAAACCTAGCTAGAGTAAGACTGTCATCGATGGTCTAACGATGGAGACTGAAGGCAGTTGCAAGAGATCCTCAACAGTTTACAGCAGCTATATCGTCATTGGGGTCACTTAATGCACCTTGATGAGAACTTGAGAAATAGATGGAGTATGACTGTCATTGAAGGTCTCATGATGGAGGCTTGGAGACGAAAAATTTGCAATAGGTTTTCAAGAGTTTACAGCATCTACATCATGTTGTGTTGACCTGCCTGGAGTATGACTACCATCGAAGGTCTGTCTTTGGAGAAGGAAGGCAGATGCGAGAGGTCCGCAACAGTTTGAAGCAGCTTTAACGTGTCGCCGCTCAGTCATGCCTCTTGATGAGAACTTTCGACCTAGCTGGAGTATGATATCGTCGAGTGCCCAAGGATAGAAACGTAAGGCAGTCGAGGGAAGAGCCCTTATTTGGAAAAACATAAGTAGAATATTTGGCGATTAATGTAAACCTTTTCGAGAAAAAATAAATTGTTACTTACTTGAATCTGTACTAATATTATAAAGCTGCAGAGTATGTTTGTTTGGTTGATTGAACGCGCTAATTTTAGGAACTTTTGGTTCGTCTTACGCAGACGAAGTTGCGCGGGTCAGCTAGTTGGTTATAAAACATGGGAACTCCGTTAGTTCCTCAAAAATCCGTTGTCATGACTTTCTTGACGCAATCTGTCTTTTTCCCACAATATTTACTCAAGTTATCTAGTGGTATTCAGCTGAACCCGGTTAGACTGGAAGCCGACCCCAACATAGATAGGAAAAGGCTAGGCTAGATGATGGTATGTGGCCAACATGGTAATCAATAACGCCATCTGTTTTTTTTCACAATGAGGTGTTTTCAGGGCCAGCTTCTGCTGAAAAAAGATAGATGTTGCAATGCAAGACTAGATGTAAAAACTTTTTTTGGCGATATGGAGCTGACGTTCAATGCCTTTTAAATTGTTATTCGTACTTTTTGATTTCCACAGAAGGTGCCTATCGAAGGCCTGGTGCAAACAATTTTTAAGCTTGCTGCGCTCGTTCTTGCAAGATTGCATTCTACAAAAATCTACTTATTTATTCCTATTTTTGTACGAATGGTGGCAAAACTTTTTCACTTCGATCGCTCTTGTATCTTTCACTTTCTAAAGGTTCTCATCACCTTTTGCAATTTTTTTGCATTGTTTGAGTTAAAGATTCACCCCCCTAGATATAATCCTGTCGGTGTCCATGTTTATTTAGGACCTTATAGTCCTGCTAACAATAAAGACAAGACACCAAAGTGGTCCCTGGTCCAAGAAACGTTGGGAACCAATGGCGTATAATTGATAGATATAGTACTGTGGATATAGTCAGCTTTCAGGGCAACATTTTTGTTCTTTAGTATCGAAACCAAATAAAATTTCGTGGACTCCACTTACAACATCTGAAACCCCAATTTTTTCCCCACGCCAACGTAGACCCCGTCGCGTCGTGCCGCTCGTAGACGACTGGGGGTCTGGACCACTTTGGGAATCACTGCACTAGATCAATGAGGCAGTCAGTCTTTGTATTTAGTACAAATATTCAGAATGATAGACAAGAACCAATCCAGTCCAGTCCAGACATAAAGACAGACAAAAAGACAGACAAAGTAATATTCGCATTTATTATACTCGTACCTATTATTATTTATTTTACTACACTATTGCAATGTATGTGTCAAATTGTCAGTGTAAAATTGTCAAACACATTAGATTGTAAAATAACTAGAGAGACTGTAAACTCTCGAAATATTGTCAAACGAACATACTGCTTACAATATAACGCATTATTTTTCGTTAAATGCATGCGATGGTAGTCAACTCACGCGGTGTGGAGGGAAGAAGGGGTCGCCTTTGCCCAATGGTACCACTCTCATGAAAAGATAATGTACCATTAATGAGACATACCGATTAATATAACCTAACCTTAAAACACTTATATTCCCCTAAAAAGCGTTGTCGACGGAGCCCCGCTTCGCGACCCCTGTTTCCGAGAGCAGGGTTTAAAGGAAGCTAACTAACCTAACGGGGGGGTGCCCCAAGGCCCGATTATGGGGGCAGAGATACATCCGTATGTTCAGTTGAAAACATTTCGAGAGTTTACAATATCGCTAGAGAGATTACAATGTAACGTGTTTGACAATTTTACGGTGACATATGCACAGGTGTTGCCCCACACTGCATGACTAATTTGTCCCTAAGAGTCACTTTGTGGTAGAAAGTGACACTTAAGTCTCTTTACTCTTCGTACCTACATAAGCAACAAGATGGAGGACGGACACCTCATGACTTCTTCTTCTGGTGCCTCTTTAATTACAGAAGGTTAGCCATCAACTCCGAATATTTTTCATTGATTTTTTAGGAGGTGTAACATCGTACGCGTGGACAAGGGCGTAGCAAGGATTCTGTTAGGGTTGTCAGACGTAGACAAACCAAGAAAATTCGTGAGCGAATGAGCGAAATGAGCGATGGGACAGGTTACGTTAGAAATGAAAAACAAATGTAGATTCAACCATTCTCAGTACAAGCTTCTAAAATTCGAGTGTCGATAGAATAAACTTTGTTTTTGTTTATTAATAAGCTATACGTTATATTACTTTACGGTTTGTGAGCCTTTATGCATCATCTAGGGGGGATGCAGCTGCCCCCCTGCCCGTACCTCGCTACGCCGTTGCGTGTGGAGTAACACGTATGTATTTACAGTATTTTAATAATTAAAATGGGTTAAATTAATGATTATAACTCGGTAAAGACGACCCGAATGGCGTAGTGGTAGTGAGGCTGCCTTACGTTCTTAGGGTCCTGGGTTCGAATCCCGGTAAGAGCAAATGTTCGTGTGATGAGCATGGACATTTGTTTCCGAGTCATGGATGTTTATATGTATAATAAGTACGTATTTACAAACAAAAAAGTGTATAAGTAGTATATCAACTATCTGGTGTCCACAACACAAGCCTTGCTTTGTGTGGCACTAGATGGCACTGTGTGTTAATATCCAGCGATATTTATTTATATATTTAAAGCCGTATTTGTGACGGTCACGTCAACATACCACATGACACTGGCCTGCAAATTGCAGAAAACGTAAGAATTTCGCGAGCTACCTTGGAGCTTCCACCTGCTTCCCCAGCGCCAAAAGAACCGTGCATCACTATCTAGAGAAAATTAAAAAGCATTTTAACCAAGTGACATATTTATTACCATTAGAACTGCAACTACTTTCAACATTGAGGTATTCTAAATGCTACAATATAAGTGATAGTTACAGTCGTTAATCGTGATGTCCATTGCTATTACTGTGCCGTTAGCCCTTCTACACCTAAGCCGTACAGAGAGCGATCGTTAGTGCGAAAATAAAACAAGCCGCGATATCTGTGAAAAGAACAGAAGACATGGATTATTGATGGTTTCTTATCGTACAGCGTATATCGATTGGTGTGGTGATATGCAGGGGTGTATTCGGATTACATTGCTGATGCCATGAAGATAGTTGTCCAGTTTAATGGTTTGTACCACACCCTGTACCACATCTTTCTAATATATGAATTATACAGGGTGTAAACCACCTCATCACAAAGCCGTCAACCAAGCATTCTGTACGCCAAACTAAGTAACTACGCAAAAATTATTGCTGGGAAACAACTTTTTTTTTTGGGGTCGACTATCACGTTTTGGGGTATAACTCAATGTAACGCACTCAAAACATTGTGCTGATGGATGGATTGAGTAGTACGGGGTTCGTGGAGGTATTTAAATTAAAAATCTTGCAATAAAAAAATTAAAAAAAAACTTGTCAAAAAGTTGTAACTTTGACCCCCAATATCTCCGTAACTTGAAGGTTCCCAGGCATGGTGTAGAACAAAAAAATGATCGCAATGATAGGGAGAACAAGTGACTTTCGGCTTCGTTAAGAGGTGTTTTACACCCTTTATTTACCTGTACCCAAACCTACTACTGGCTAGAGAAAAACACTGTGAAGTTATCAAATACTACCCTATGCCCGCGGCTTCGCCCATGTGAAGTTCGATAATTGTCCCACGGGATCATAATACCGTGCTATAAAGTATGGCTATTTGATTATCCAGATTATAAACTATCTGTGTGCCAAATTTTATCCAAGTCCAGTCATTATTTTTTGCGAAAGAATAACGAAACATCCACCCATCCAGCCTCACCAACTTTCACATTTCAAATATTGGTAGGATAGGATAACCTAGTCCTTTCTCGGTTTGTTTTCCGTCAGAAGCCAACAACAACCTTATTTCAATGAAAATTAAGATCACTGCTATTTTGACAGTCATAGTCAATCTGAAGTAAACTAACCATTATGAGAACCATGCCCCTTTAAATAAAAAGAAAAAAAAAACTATTGATAAGAACGTACGTTTGGTTGGTGATTTCGCCGACGCAAATGGTTATGTTGGGAACAAAAGCAGTATTCACAAATTCGGCTTCGCTGTCAGCTTTAGCAGCCAGTAGTTGGCAAATAAATTGTACCGCTTCTACCCACAGGTCTACGGAGCGTCGGTGGCTGCAGGCACCTGATTACAATGAACAAGAATTTTGTTTTAACCCAACCACAACGAACGATTGCTGACAAAAATACCATACCAGATTAATAAAGTCCAAATTCATCATCATCATCAGCCTATATAATGATCCCCCACTGCTGGGACAAGGCCTCCTCTCAATGAGAGGGAATGAGCTATAATCTACCACGCGGGCCCAGTGCGGATTGGTAGATGTCAAATGTCTTCGAATTTTTGGTTCTAGGACATGCCGGTTTCCTCACGATGTTTTCCTTCACCGTTTTGAGAGCAGCGGTGATGAAATAAATTACACAAAGTAATGCGCCTGTCTGGGTTCGAAACCACGACTTACTGTTCGTAAGTCGGGGCCGCCACCACTGGGCCACCGCTGCTCTCAAGTCTCAAGTCCAAATTAGTTCAAATAAATTACCCTCCTTTTAAAATGTGGTTAGTGCCTTACCTGGTGTCAGAGTTTCTATGCCGCCGATGGCCCTCTGACTTGGCTGTACATGCCGTCGAGAAATATTTCTCAGGCATGCTGGTTAACTTCATCACCACTGCTCTCAAAACGGAAAAGGAAAACACCGTAGGGAAACCATCAAAAACAGCAAACATAGTAAAATGTCCTAGAACCAAAATTAGAAGACGATGTGACGTCTACCAATCCGCACTGGGCCCAGTGGTGGATTATAGCCCGTTCCCTCTCATAGAGAGGAGGCCTGTGTCCCAACAGTCGGATGATGGTTTCTTCGTGATGTTTTCCTTCATCAAAGCAAGCGATAATTATACAAGATGCATATGAATCGGAAAAGTTAGAGATGCGTGTCATAAGTCTTGACACTCCGACGGTCACATCACTAGGCTAATTGCTAAATAAGTTATACCTACCTGTTATCCCAACACCACCCTAACATTAATCCGTGTAGGTACCAAGTTCGTCATAGGCACAAAACCGGAAACCAGAGGGCCAAGACAAGTGGCAATCGTTTCGTTTCTCTACAATGAACTCCAACGGGATTCACTCGAGGTTTTCGGCAGTTAATATTGATCCAAAAAATTATTGACTATTCCATAGTCGGTATCACTGATAGAATGTCACTGTGTCTGGGACTCTGGGTCCTCAGAATGTTACTTATCACGGACTTACACTTGTACGAAGCCTAGCCATTATTAGCCTTTACCGTCCCACTGCTGGGTAAAGACCTTCCCCAATTTCTTCCATGTGCTCTTTCCCAGTGCCTCCTCGACCAACCCTTGCGGTACGCTTCAAGATCGTCTTGCTTCCTCTTTCTAGGCAATTACAGGATATCCCAATGTGTAATAAATGCGCCTTAAGTAACATTACGGAATAAAAAAACTTATAAAAAATGATTAAGTTACCACGTTTAATCATACCTTCAGGTGTCAAAAGTTGATTAGGAGGCGTCAAGGGGCTAACAGGGGGACATCCCGGCTGGACTCCATCCCTTCTATACTGATAGGGACAGACAATAATGTCTTGATGTGCTGTGTTGGACCTCATGCCTAATCTGCCGGGGTCAGTATGGAGGCTGGTAACAAAATCACCATCTTCCTTGCTGAGACGCAGCAATGGGTAAATGTTACCATCAAACCCAGGCCCCGCAGGGTCGAGACCCGTGATCCTGCCAATTATAAGTATCTTATCAAAACCTGAGACTATGCGCATCGTTCAATCTTCGTCATTCAGAACCTATTTGCTTGTTGAATATGGTCTACAGTTTCCCATGTACAGGAGTGATTGTATCAGTATGCTTAGTGCGAGTTTCATACTAAAATTCGAGTAACGTCTGTATCACGTAGATCGAGTTAACGTCGTCGCTAGTGACAATCCAGTACCTCTAAGAAAGTAAGGACTGTTTCGAGCACATTGCTAACATTTGCATGTATAACGCGAGTGCAAGTTACAATTTCGACAGTTTTGACAGCTTGAATACGATACATAGTCACTTGCGAGCGTGAAAGTTGTCACTTAAGATTTTGTGGTGAGAGCATCGTGAGAGTGGTGATAATAACAAAGTAATTTAATTTAATTTCATATTGTGAATAAAACTTACAATGGAATCTCGTGTTATTTCGTTTGGAGAATGTTTGAGACCGCAAAAGCACAAGATAAGCGTAATTAAACGCTACAAAAAAAAATACGTAAACACGTTCACCAAAACACGGTCACTTAAACAATGATAGAGTGCTCCACTACAAGCCACTCGGGCATTATTAGATCATTTGCTTAGATCTCCATGCTTAAAAAGTAACAAACATAGTTTTACAAACTTCACAGATGGATCAAGGTCACTCACTACACACCAAAAGATATAAATTACACTAATTGCTTCGTTTATGTTACCAACATTTCAAATTGGGACGGGCAGAAGACTAGCCCGTCACGGGCTAGTCTTTATTTTTAACAATATTCAAAACTGTTTGCAAATCACAACACAAACTTTCGTAAACACAAATAAAACTAATAACCATTGACCACAGATAAATAATGTCGTCTAACTTCGTTGTATAACCACAACTAGTTGAATAGGCAGTCGCTTCTGTTATGAACACAAAATACGACTGTCAATTTATTTTGGCCGGTTACTAATGTACGCGCCACTTCTCGCAGTGAATTAACACGAAACGAACGAACGTATTCTAGACACTCACACTCGCAAGTTAACAATTGTCGATGCGTTTAGAATTAGCACTCACAAAATGTAGTTCTCCCGTATTACGCTAGATGGCGCTTACTCAGCGCCATAAAAATTTGCGTAAACGCTGACACCGTCGATACGTACAAAAAACTCGCACTAAGCATACTGGAACCGCAGCATTTACCCACAACTTCACCTTGGAGATCGGAAATTGTCTCACAGGAATATATAATCGGGATAAAAGACATCTGTGGCAATTTAAATAAAATCCGTTCATCCTTTAAATCCTGAAAAGGTCAGAGACAGACTAACTGAAGTACAAAGTTACATTCGATGTTGATGTTGCCGTTTGTTGCATTTGTTACATTTTTTTTCATAAGAATTGTGCCCGGCCTGGAGCGTGAAGAGAATATTACCATATTTCATCAACATCAATATGGACCAACTCAAAAAATCTGGCATTAAGTGACATGCAGTGTAATAATTGCTATAATAATTTCTGACATAAATTTGGTCATGTAAAGGCAACTTTAGAGGCATACCGGTAAATTGTATCGCCCGTCATCGTCTTGAAGAACGTGCCGATATTCCCACACACATGTGCGCCCAAAGAATGGCCTATCATATGCAAAGTTTTTACATTGAAACCAACTCGCACCAAATTCACTATCGCTTGTGCCACTTCTCCCGCAACCTGGAAAAAGAAAGACATGGCAACGGTGTGTGATACTTTAATACATTTAAAATAATGCTAGATAACAGTACGTGTCATCGAGATCACGTTCCAAGCGACACGCAGTCGAGAACTCTCGTCGCTTCTGCGTGTATTTTGTGGCCAAGCAATTAAGAATATAGATTTAATTGCTTTAATATACCTGCTAATGGTTGCTCTCGTATTAAGTACCTAATTTACTCTTCTACATTACATTTACATCTTCATTTTTTTTATTAATAACGAACTGAAAATCGCTTATAAAAATCGGTTTATAAACTACGGAGTTGCGGCTGTACATTTATAAAGTCATAAATACGGGTCCATAGAACCTCCTCATTTTAAGAAGTTTAAAAAAAGGAGGAGGTCCAATGCTTCTCACATATCGTCGACAATTTCGTTCGATAAGGTTATGCTTCCTCAAAACTACCCAACGCGCAAAACCTTAAATACTCATCATCTGCCTAGCCATTTCCCAACTATGTTGGAGTCGGCTTCCAGTCTAACCGGATGACCTGACAACCCAGTTAATACTGGATAATACGATACCACTTGGTAAGACTGGTTGTCAGACTTTTTGGCCCACTGGAGCTGTAACGACTGCCAAAGATGGACAAATGACAACCGGGACCAACAGCTTAACGTGCTTTCCGAGGCACGGAGGAAACTCGTTATATATTATAAGGGTTGGTCAGCCATCCACAGACCAACTTAGGCAAGCACGGCTTAACCTAAAGATCGACCCGAGCGGCTATTATTAGCCACGGGCACCACAAAGCAAAACCTTATACTGAGGTGATTTATATCAATTCTAAGGAATTAATGATTTCTTACCCTGTAAGCGGCCATGATAACAGCTATAGGATAAGTCAACCCAGAAAGCGGGCCACCGGCCGCTTCTCTAGAGTAGTCAAGGGCACAAACATTAAAGCCAAGTGGAAAGTAAGCCTCAGTTATCCGGTCTGTGCCCTGAGTGAATATGGTACCCCCGTACCCATGTAGGCATAATACTGTTGGTTTGGTTGTATCTACGTATCCACTTGTTATAAGCTGGGTTGCATTTTCGACGGTAACATTAAAAGAGTTACTTAGTGAGCTGAAACGCAAGGAGGTTAGTTCTTAGTCATTGTAAAAAAAGTTTAAGCTGCTTCTCTGTGCCTGCTAAATAAGTACGGTCTCTTTTATGTACGATAATGGTACCTGTTTCAATTTCTTTGAAATTAAATAGGGCAGATTCCGGACTGAAAAACCTAAGATTCTGTTTAGTTCGTCAGTTAAAAAAATATTGGAAACGTGTTTTTTGTTGTATCAAATTACTTAATAAAAATTGACGAAGCCATAATGCGTCAAAAAGTGGGGGCTTCTTTGACGCGTTGACGAGAGTAGGGTGTTTTGGTGGCCCTATGCAGGACCAACCTAAGTACGAACCAAAAGGATTTCGAGAAACTACAAAGATTGGCCCGTGTAATGCTGGGGCTACCACCTCTACACCTCGTCGTAACAGAGGAGGGGGCTATAGTGACTTTCAGACTCGAAGTATCCGGCGCCCTAAATAACGATTCCAGAATAAAACACACGCATCAGAGAAGACGCAATCAAACAAATGCAAACTGCTTCCAATAACACTACAGCATAGAACTCACAGCAGATTTGTGTGACTACTCAGGTAAAAAAGAGCTAAGGATCTACACTAATGGATTAAAAATCAACGATAGGACAGGTTTCAGGGTGTTCTCCGACGACATTAAACATTAAAATATCCAAACCCCTTGGAATGCTCAACTCTGTTTACCAAGCAGAGTGTTTAGGTATTATCCAAGCGGCACACGCTATAGAGGCCAGGGAAGTCACGGGTACCAAAAAATTCGAATACTCTTCGACAGTGCCTCAGTTCCTCAATCCCTAAAGAGTAATCAGATCACGTCGAGACTAATACTAGAATGCCACAAAGCCCTAGAACGAATCACGGTACTAAATCACAACACTGTAACACTACAATAGATCAAAGGTCAGTGGATCACTTGGAACGATGCGGCTGATGAACTTGCCAGAAGAGGATCCAGTACAAAACCCTGAGGACCCGAGCCCATTGTGCCCATTCCTTTCAAGCAGCTAAGAAGCTGCTTAAAGGATCACATTCGAATACAAGCGGAGAAATGGTGGACCTCGACACCAGGGTGTAGGCAATGCAAGGAAGCTGTGCCACATCCCTGGATACAATGCTGATAACCTGCGACTGGTAGTGGGGACCATTACTGGGCACTGCTCACTGAATAAACACTTCCACACTTTAGGAATCACTGACAGTCCCCTGTGCAGAGCGTGCAAGGAGGCGGAAGAGACGGTGGCGCATGTGCTCATTGAGTGCACCGGCGTTACCGAGATTCGCGAGGAGACCCTGGGAACACCAACATCCCTTGCCGATGCCCTGAGAAGACCGGGATGTTTGGTCTGTTTCTGGAGGGAGGTAAGCTGGTTGGAGTAACGGCCACCATGGCTCACGTACAATGGCCCAC
This sequence comes from Xestia ashworthii, assembly GCA_950022955.1. NCBI lineage: Eukaryota > Metazoa > Arthropoda > Insecta > Lepidoptera > Noctuidae > Xestia > Xestia ashworthii. Next base: position 19,986,897 of record OX465558.1, on the reverse strand, counting down.
TATAAGTGTGGAAACCAAAACCCTATGATAGATGATAGAGTGGGGGCTTGTGACGTCACTTTCCGTTAAAAATGTACTAAAATGTGACGTTACACGAGATTTCGACGCACTGTATCGTCTTCATTTATTGTTTACGAGAAAAAAGAAAGAAATACGTGTCCAATATTCTTTGGAAATCTATCTGACGAAGATTTTTTTGTCATCTACCCTGTTCTACGGTTACCTACCTGTTGTGTACATGTTACTGTGTAAAAAAACAAACAGCATTATAGCATTAACTCAAAGAAGGCTGAAAAATATTTATCTTTTTCAACTTTTGGCCTCCAAATGCTCAGAGTGAGCCTCTTCCAATTATCTCAAATAGTTAAACATATTTTTAACGTTTGACAGAAAGATAACTCTAAGAAACTTACCCATTAAAACATACCAATTGCCAAGCTTGCGTGAAATGCAAGGTAGCTGTAAAAAAGTAACAATTGTATAGTTGATATATATAAATTTATGGTTCTTAATGGCTTGACCGTTGTTCATAAACTGCCGTCTCATAAACTGTCGGGATTTAGGAATTTACAAATACTAAGGTATCACTACCTTATGCAACACATGTGGGGCAAAGTGCCATAATCATAATCTTCCCACCCTTGTCCGATGGGGGCCGGTGCAATATTATTTTTTCTTCCATTTTCCTCTGTCAAACGTCGTGCTATTATTTACTCTTTGTTCTTTCCTAACATTCCTCTTCTTCCTCTCCCTCTGCATCAAATATTCATCACTCTTTTAGTCACATGCAATTTGTCCCTCCTTTTTTTTTTTTTTTTTTTTTTTTTAGGATGGGAAATCATCAAATGACTTCTCCCACTCTGGGCGGAGCGGGAGGGAGTGTCAGACTCTTACTGACTAAAACCCATCCATGTTCCTTCCTCGCCCTTTACGTTCCGGGGCCGCGGTATCTCTTTCGAACAGTCCCGCAACCCCGGCAGGCTTCGGCCCTTGCGGGCCCCTCTCTTCTGCTGACATCTCTTTGAGGCGCGCGTGGAACACGAACGCGCCGTCGACACGGCCTGTCGTCACTAGACGGAAGGACGGCTAGCTAGCCCATAGCTAACCGTCCACAGGCCCGCATCTACGGTGGCCGGTAGCCACCACGTGGCCCCCGACGCCCGGTGCGTCTCCCGCGGCGGCCGGGAAGAGAGGCTCTCTCCCTCTCTCGTTCCGCCACCTCCTTCGCTAGCATGACTGCTTCGCAGAAGGAGGTGACGGCTTCCCATTCCGTCTCGCTCCGGACCATGGATTGAACCAGGGCCGGACGCGAGAGGTCGCCGCCGCCGATCGCCGCTACGAGGACACGGCGGTGCTCCGCCCACGCAGGGCAGACTTCCACCGTGTGCTCCACCGTGTCCTCCGGTCGATCCTCGCAGTGGAGGCACCCGGGCGTTTCCTCCCGCCCGATTCAGTGCAGGTACCTCCCGAAACATCCGTGTCCGGTGAGGACCTGCGTCAGGCGGAAGGTGAGGAATTTGTCCCTCCTCAACCTATATGCCGCATTGAGTTGACAATAGAACGATATATATGTAACCGGCCAAACCCGATTTCAGGCCAAATTAGTTTTGCCTTCGCTAAACTGAAATTTGAATCACTCGCTCGAGGGAGTCCCGGTCGACGGAGACCCGCTTCGCGGGGCTCCTACTTATGAAAGGTTTATAAAAAAATAACCACGAAAAAATAGCCTAGGCAAAACTAGTTTGTCCTGAAATCGGGTTTGGCCGGTAACATATACACATGAAGAACACGGAAGTATCCGACATATTCCGTTGGCAATTTGAACTGAGAGGCCAGATCGCTAGATCTATAGTGTTACATAACTTCCTTTGTGGTTTTGAAATGTCGGATTTATCTACCACAACGTCCACAACCAACCAAAAACCTTGCAAGTCTTGAAAGAACAAACAAAACACATTGAACATTGAGGATGAAACCGAAATAGCAGGCTGCATATTTTTGTAACAATTCAGTAATATGGCAGAAACTAGAAAATATTTAGTTCCCACTTTAAATAACTATTAATATTCAATGAGACGTTGTAAACGATAACTTACCAAACAAAGTTAATACTGTTTTCCAAATAAATTGCGGCATTATACTGAATTTATTTCACGATATATTATTTTTACTTGTCTTTTACTTATGGAGACTTTGGAACCTCGTTTATTTTGTAGTAACATTTTAACCGTCTTATATACCAAAAACTGTAAGTACCAGAAACACTTGTACCTATCTTATTGACTTTACATATGTAAATAATGGCCGTAAATTACCAATTGTCTCGCCGTCTGGCTTCATCCCGTCAAGAACACATTTCTATTTTACAATCCAATTGAATTACAATTACAATATTACAATTGAATTATTTGTAGTTAGTATAAACAACTGAAGACTGATTTAAGATTAAATAGGTTAGATCATTCTTAGAAAAACAAAGAACAATGCTGAAAACGTCCCCATCCTTGTAGTACTTTAAAACCTATGTTAATCGAAAGGCCATAGTCATCTCATCATTTTATTGTATGACAGCGAAACTGAAATGTCTATCCGAAAAAGTTATATCAACATGAAGCAACCGGAATCTGCAGTCATAAGTCACAATAATGTTGCCATATAATGAACTTTTTTCAAAAAGATGAACATGATGAATTCTGGCTGGTTAGTGGTTATTGTTATTTAGTTTTGTTTTTGTATACTATCTGGATCTTCCTTGAGCGTACGCGTATTTTTTTCGGACATACTCGTATATTTCAGTTTCGCTTTCATACAATAAAAATATGTGATGGCCATGGCCCTTTTTTTTTTTTTTTTAGGTTGGGAAATCATCAAATAACTTCTCCCACTTGGGGCGGAGCGGGAGGGAGTGTCCATGTTCCTTCCTCGCCCTTTATGTTCCGGGGCCGCGTATCTCTCTCGAACGGGCCCGCAACCCCGGCAGGCTTCGGCCCTTGCGGGCCCCTCCCTTTTTGCTGACATCGCTTTGAGGCGCGCGTGGAACACGAACGCGCCGTCGACATGGCCTGTCGTTATTAGACGGACGGACGGCTAGCTAGCCCATAGCTCGCCGTCCACAGGCCCGCGTCTACGGTGGCCGGTAGCCACCACGTGGCCCCCGACGCCCGGTGCGTCTCTCGCAGCGGCTGGGGCGCTCTTTCCCTCTCGCATTCCACCACCTCCTTTGCTAGCATAACTGCTTCGCAAAGAAGGAGGTGACCTCTTCCCATTCCGTCTGGCTCCGGACCATGGATTGAACCAGGGCCGGACGCGAGAAGTCGCCGCCGCCGATCGCCGCTAATACGAGGACACGGCGTTGCTCCGCCCATGCAGGGCAGACCTCCACCGTGTGCTCCACCGTTTCCTCCGGTCGATCCTCGCAGTGGAAACACCCGGGCGTTTCCTCCCGCCCGATTCGATGCAGGAACCTCCCGAAACATCCGTGTCCGGTGAGGACCTGCGTCAGGCGGAAGGTGAGGACGCCGTGGCGCCTCTCAAGCCACTCCTCAAAGAGGGGACTTACCGCCACTATCGTGGCGTGCCCTGCACGGGGTTGCGACAGTCGCTCTCTCCATGTCGCCATGAGATCGCGCCGGAGGTCTGTCCGCTGGGCGGCGATTTGCCGCGGCAGCGGAAGTTCCCCCCGGTCTAGTGCCTCCGCGCGCCATTCGTGCAGCGCGCGAGGACTATCTCCTCCAGATCCCATGGCGGCAATCCGGCAAGCAGGCCCATCGCCTCGCGAGAGATCGTTCGGTACCACTTTCTTTCTAAAATCGCTTCCACTATGTCCGTAAGTCTCGATCAACCCGTTTTTCATTCGGTCGAAGAGAGAGATGCCCAACATTGTTCGCTCCATAGCTCCCTGACTTGCATACGATGGGTAGCGTATTAGGTAAGTGTCTAAGTTTCAGCCCCGTACGTCATAACTTGGAAGACACATTGCTCGAACATGCGACAATTCATGTTCAATGGCACCCGCTTTGACTTGAGTACGTCAGACATTTTAGGGAAAACACCCACCCAAGTTGGCCACGAATACGATGCTTGATCCTGCGGTCTTGTCCAAAAAAAAGGCGAAAACTGCACTTTTATGTGCTTATACTTAACCAATCAAGACGTGGTGCGCAGAAGCCAACATGGGGGCGCATGGGGGCGCATGGGGGCGCATGGGGGGGCATGGGGGCGCATGGGGGGGCATGGGGGCGGGGCATGGCGGGGCGTGAGGGATCCATCGCAACAGTGTTGGAAGTCGTATTAGAAGTTTCACTTCAATAAAATGTCAATGTCTTGTCATCGAACAATCTATTATGGTTCAAAACCAAAAGTAAAGGTGCAATAAAAGCCACAAAAGTAGAAATTGCACTGATTTTATTTTAAAACAATACAGTTACACAAATACACAACACGTTTATTTATAAAAAATATTAGTAGTAATAAATTAGCCTTAATATTAAACAACACTAATCTGGAAAAATAACATCGCTGTCCTTAGTTACTAGTTTCCTACAAACTTTATATTTAGGTATTACTAAGATACATTAGGCTTTACTATTAAAACTATATTTAACTGTACAATGGCTTATAACGTTTAGGGTCTGCTGCAAGCGAGGCGATACCTGTGTTTATTGACTTAATTCAAGCGAGATATATTACCAAAGAGGAAAGTAAGATTGATTATTCAATTTCGTTATTAATTCTCATCTCATTTTAATTTAGTCCCACAGCACAACTATGGAGCGGATATCAGAAGAAATGTCATAGAGAACTGTGATACCTAAGATCACTGACGACTTGAAGTAAGTAAAATGGACGTAACTGTAAATTTTGACAGGTTACACTAGAACTGGGTGAGTCAAAAATGGACAGAAACTACAGACACATACTTGTGAGAAATTTAGTTTATATTTCGTTTTTGCTCGCGTAGTCTCGTCTATTGTAGTTATATTTCAATCTTGTTTTATTAAATCTTACCAAAATCTCTGTTGATCGAGGTATTTTTATTTGGAGCTACAAACAGTCAAACGAGCAATAATCTAATTCAAGTTTTTTTCCGGTAGTCGACAAAGCCTTTTCCAAACCACGTTGATGAAATGCTCGTTTTTTTTTGAAATACTGATTTAAAACAAAAAGTTTTATTACGTTTGTTTCGCCCGCTTGCAATTCAGACCTTTCATTACACTGATTCTTCTAACAAATTAAAATCTTCACTTTTTCCGTACTTATTTGTCACCGATAGCTTGACTTATCTCAGATACAAAAACCTATTCCAAGAGTTACCTAAATACATTTAAAAAATTACTCGTCAAAACCGAGTAACACCCTGAGGGCCCAGACACTTAGAAATTCTGTCAGCAACAACGATTATGGAGACAGTAGAAAATGTATTCGATTGACATAAGCTATCGAACCCTTTCGTTAAATCTGTTAGAAGTCGTTTTAAAAAATATAAGAGCGACTGTTTTTGTCACTTTGTTCTAGGCACTCTGACTAGTTTAGCCTGCCAATCTCGTCAATCCACGAAGGGATACCTAAGACCTTCTTCTAGTATATTACATTTGTACACTGATTCCCAGAAGCTTGTGCCTCAAGTTCAAGGAGGAGCGGCAGATATATTGTTCGGAACTATTTCCGACACGTTGTCAGCCGAGTCTCCCTCGTTCTCCTTGTTAACCGGTTCCTCTGGCTCGTCCCTCATCAGGGCGCGGTACTTCTTCGCGATCACCTCCCAGTCCACCACGTTCTCGATTTTCGTGGCGTTGCTGATGCTCAGCTGGGAGCCCAGAGGACTCAGATGCACCACGGAGAGACGCGTTGAATCTAGGAGTGGAAATGATGTATAATAAAATAACTTAAAATACAGTAACAAGTAGGTAAAAATTAGTGTTGGTGATATTAAATCATATTGTAGTGGGTAAGTTTGGTGTTTCTATAATAAATCGTTGCAATTAGTTAACCTGCACAAAATACTAAAACAATAAAGTTGGTGGAATATAAGGAACTTGCGAGAAAAAGCATAGGTACTAGGTATCTTTTCAGGTACCTAGGGTGTCATTGTTCAGGAGAGATTTTAGGTGACGAAGAACAGCAGTGGACTATAGAAGCATAGAATTATACTTCAGATATCTGTGTCTTTTATGTATCAAGACGAAAATTACCCCTCGTTGGTACGTACTCGGTTGTCGTCCTTGGTTTGAAATCTCTAATTGCGAGAAGACCTTCCATTGTGTGTCACCATTGTTATTGATTTTTTTTTTGTGTCTTGTTCGTAGGGAGCTTACTTTATGTGAAGCAGGTGTACATTACAAGGTATGTTATCTATCTAGATTAGGACTTACCCTTCGGCACAACCTGACCCCTTTTCACCTTGGACAGCCACTTGGCCCCAGCTTTGGACCGCGCGCTCATCTGGTCCTGTCTCTGCAAACCGATCATATGCACCAAGCTTGGTCGCTTCTTTTTGCTTATGCGGTCCTGGTGCGAAATAGTTGGGTTAAAAATGGAGTGTAATGCTGTATAGTCAGACCAATATACCTTGTGGTTGTAGGTGGGCGATGTGAATGATGTGTTTTTGAGTTAGCTTAGTGCTGAGCCTACGTGAGATATTATTGGAAATGTTTGATTCTTGACTGTTATATACTTTGCGTCCGTTTGAAAGCAAAGATAGTAAGCTTTTCTACTGTGATTCTTTTCAGATATGGCGATATAAAACTATTCAAAGTGTTTACGAGTATTACTTGAATGTAGAATAATTACGGATTTATAATAAAACTTAAAAAATAGGACGCATTGTAGTGTTAAGTTAATCTCACACAGTCAGAACGTGTTCAATTTTTGAAATCATTATTTGGATATCGAAAAAGTGTTTGTCTTGTGTTGTAATAATTTAATCATTTGTAAGGTGTAGCAGTGAAGTCATCTAAGACTAGGCTTAATTTAAATTATGTCATAGAATGCTGTGTAGTTTCTGAACAATTTTCGAAAATTCAACATCTTCTGCAGTTACGTACCAAAACTAAGAATTATTATATTTCTCTTTCGTCATTGAAGGTTTCAACACTAATATTATATTTCAGTACCACAGAACATATAAAGGAGGGTTCAGTACAGTATCTAACATGGCCCAAATATGACACAGTTGGGTTTTATTAAGAGTTCGACTTTGCAAAGAGTCGTTATTATATCTATACTTAATATTATATTTATCTATACCTAATCAGGAACTACTGGTTCGAATTAAAATATTATTTTTGTGTTGGATAGTCCATTTATCGAGGAAGGCTATATAATATCACGCTATGACCAATAGGAGCGGAGCATAAATGAAAAATGTTGCAAAAACGGGGGAAATTTTATACCCTTTGTGAGCTTTATATTCACAGATACTTTAGTTCAACGTAAACATTAGTTTATGCGAATGATGTAATCAAGGATTTGTTGCAAAATTGAGATTTAAAAGAGTGTCTGAGTTTCTTGTCCATTCTTCTCCATAGAGATCTTCACTTTGGAATGGACGACTACAACAATCCTTTCACCGCTATTATGCCTGGACTGTACTTTCATCTTTTTGATTGATACTAACTTTGACAATTCAAGAGCGCCTGTACCTGGTCTACTTGTAATGATTGCTTTGAATTTTGACTATAACAAAACTATATTTAACTCTGTACATTGTGTGTATGACTGTCTTCGCAATTTGTTACGACTGGCAAAAGTAACGTCATATTAAGTAAACAGATGGCAGTACTTTCTCACCTTACACCTGTGGATGATCCACATCAACCATGTCGTGACCAGGTTGAGAGGCGATGGCGCGGTTGTCGTCCGATGCATGTTGCGGATCAACTTAGACAGCCCGTATTTCCACTCGATGTCTGATTGGGCCTGAAAAGTTTTGATTGTTGAAGCAGGTAGCTTGATGGATGCTTGATGCTTTGATTTGGGGGACTTGGGGGTGATATTTTAAAAATGGCTGCAAAGTTTCTGTGATGAAACAGGGAAGTTGTATATAATTAACTTGGATGCAGTTCTGATTATTCAGTCATTTAAAAAGGTCAGTGTACTGTCAAACAATAGTCAACAGTAACTTCTTAACAACTTGACGGCAACTTACAAGTTGAGTAGCGTTTGAGTATTCGGCCAATAGACATGCAAATTGTATTGCCTTATGAAAAACATTTTCGTCCACACAGTATGACATTATTAAGATACTGGTTATTAAATCAGTAGCAAAGGTGCTCACAGACATGCTATATTCGATTATGGTGAACTAAAGTGTTTAGTACATATATCATTAAATAGTGTACCATTTTTCAGATTGAAAATTAGGTTGTCTATGATCCTTTATGATTCGGTTAACATATTTAGTTAGATTGTCTTTATTTCATAAATTAGCTAAAAATACTTCTTCAGTTTAGTATCTTTAATTACTTTTTTTTAGGTCGACTAATTTACTATTTAAATTGTAAAACTGTAATATGCTTTAACTGTTTGATAATTTTAATTACTAACGTACATTATATTACTAAAATACACATAAAATGCGAGCTGATAATACGGATGTCTATTTATCGTAAAACATTATTCACAATATTAATTAATTCTCCAGCCACTTCACTTGCGACAATACAACGGCCGCCATTTATTTACGTAGCTGATTTATCATTGTTTTAATTTGTTTGTAAGAGAGTGCCAATATGCGCGCTACGTACAACATCATGTTTTAATCTGTTCACGTGTTACCTGGATCCTCTGGTACGTGTCTGACATCATAGCGATGAGCAGATTGATCAGTACCACCACTGACACCAGCATGTAGATCCCGAACACAATTTTAAACAGGTAATTGGTCCAGGCCGGCTGTATGTTACTATCGTTACGATGCACGCGCGTCTGGTCCGTCGTCGTCTGACCGAACACCGCGAAGAACAGCAGCTCGAACGAATACAGTGGGTTCATAGTAACTGCGAACAAAAGATCAGAGTTCTGGGGACACGTAATTACCTGTATACGTTGGTAAGTGTCCGACATCATCGCAATGAGGAGCGTTATGAGCACCACGACTGACATCAGTAAGTACGCCCCGAACACGAACTTGAATATGTTCTGAGTCCACAGCGGCCGCACGCTGGACACGTAGTTAAGGTCCGACAACGTTATCTGTCCGAAAAGTGCGAAGAACAGTTTCTCCAACGCCTCGACCGGTGACAACGTCGCTAGAAGACAACACTCAACATGGACCACGGTCTGGTATAACGCGGCGCGGCAGGCACCGGGGTAGGTTGATGCATGGCTCACGAAGCCTATACTTTATTACAAGTACTGAGATGACTTTTTATAAATATTGAAGGTTATTAAAAGTCAATATTTGAACTACTCCTGCATCAATCTTCCCGCAAGTCTAAAGATCTAACACGGCTAAAAGACACCTATTTGTGTGGAAGAGATAGATTGATACGGTTGTGTGAGTATTCTGTACATTGGTATAAAGAAGTGTAAATGTGTGTTGAACAAAATTTTAGAATTTTAGTGTTTAAATAATAATTTAGTGTAATAGTGTTATAAAGAGAATTGATTTGTTGAATTCCACTTATTATACCAGTGCATCAATCCACCCCGTCCCGACTACGGCTAGACATTGAGAGCGCAGACGCAGGGACAGACGCCACATTGACGACAAACAGCCAAACAAATCCGAAACATAAAATGGTACCTCGGAGTGGTGAAACAAACGCAGGACATAAGCCAGCCGCGGCATGCGCAAATCAAACTTGCTCCATCAAATGCGGTGAGGTCGGCCACTCATTCCACTAAAACTAGTATTGTGACGCGCAATGCATGTTCTGTGTCCACATCTGGAAACCACGACTCTCATAAAGCGTTGCGATGCGATGCAGAAAATGCATTGTGTACTTTATAGACATCAAGATTTCTAACCACCAACCACTTACACGTGCCATAATATATGAAAATAAAATATTGAGATTATGGCGAGGCGAAGTGTACTTTGTATATTACAGAGACCTAACATTCCACATTCGTAACGTGATGGCGACAGTTGTCTAAATTTAATGGAATGTAACGAAACGCCGACGATGATAACATTCTCGATGTGACAGACACTGAAGCTTGCAAGCGGATGCACGTATTGTTTGTAACAAAAAATAACAAGTAAAACAAGCACATCGAGTTGTAATGCGATCATCGTAAGGAAAATGGCATTCATATGCTCATAACATTAAAGAGTACAGTCTTGTTCGTGTGTATGTGGACTTACGTCCTGTTGGACCTTGTTTCCTCCTGTATGATTCCCCGTTTAGTGTATTTTGCCATTGTGTATCATACGCTTGTCGTTTCAGTCGTAGAGTCTCTATTACGGCAACAAGTACAACATTTAATATTTGAATGAACACACATGAACTACATGAATGGACTATTTCTATGGAAAATGTCATGATAATAGGCAACATTATAATAGATTCACACTCACCGTCGGAGAACAGTCTCTTTCTTGCTTGTCTTGCATACTTATTGTCTTCCGCCTTGTTAATATTCCTGAACGGCTGGTTTAATGCAACGATGTGCATCGAGAAGCCGAACACGAATATCGCTAACACAGCGAGAAACCTGCCGAGATCCTTCATGAGATCCCCAATAATAATAGCCCACGGACCGAACAGGTGGTGGAAAGATAAGAAATCTAATATTTGGACGCACGCTAATAGAAATGATAAGGCAAAACATTGATTCCTACAATACATAAGCGTTGGCCAATACTTAGGTAATACGAATATCCAGCCGACGACGTGTGTAGCCACGCCGATCATGCCGCATAACAAAACTGCTATCTTGATCCACCCTAAACCAGATTTATCACTGGGGTTGGTGAGCTCAAAGAGAAGGAGACCGCTCAGACAAATGAGCAGCATCCATTCATACCACCTTGGAATTAAACTATCCCTAAATATCGAATTATAAATAGGCGTTATGGCTACTAAGGCTAACAATACCATCAGGTAAATGTGTGAAGTTAAATACGACATAAACTTAATTATTGGTATCTTATTATATCTATGGCCTAATGGAAGAGAGAATACCACCCATACGGGCGGACAGACTATGAACGCGCAAAAAAGGAACATAATTTTGATGCCGGTCCATTTGAGGCTCCCTCTCCAGAGTTCCTGTAAAGAAGCGAAGTAATGAACATCAGCATATGTCAGTGGAGTCAAGTTGCTGGCAAGTAGGGAAGTTACCTATATTTTACCTGAAGATATCTCTGGACCACTGTGTGGGCTATGACCTCCTTCTGTTCGTTCTCTATTAAGACGTCGAGGAACTCAATGTTCCGGTTGTCGGTGGCGGTGAGGATGTGTCCGGCGGACTCGGCGCCGGCGGCCAGCGCCAGCAGCTCGGTCGCCATCGCTTCACATTGTTTTCCTGCCGCTATAAGGTCTTTGGCACGCTCCTTTTCCTGTTGCGGCGAACAACGTGCGATGAATATAAAGTCACAGATTAATCACAAAGCACTTAAAGAGTGAGCCATACCTTAGTGGATAGAATAATGTAAATATTAGACAGTTTCGCTGCGGTGTCGACGGGCGCCGGCGAGACCAGCACGAACTCCTCGATGGGGATGTTGTTGTGGTTCTTAGAGCACACCATCAGGTTGTACACGAACCTCTTGTCGTCCATGAGGGACTGAGTATCGTGTTCTTTGTGCAGTAAGTATTCTAGGACGTCGTTGTGGTTTTCCGAAGCGGCGAACCAAATTGGAGCACAATTTAGGTTAGTCTCGCTTTTCGGCGATGCTCCTGATTCACACAAGAGCTTCACCACGTTGAGGTGTCCTGCTTTCGCTGCACAATGTAGAGGAGTCCACCCGTTCTTGTCGGTCGCGTTGATTTCAGCTCCTTGACCAAGCAGTACTTCTACCATTTGGTAGTGTCCGTGCGTCGACGCTATGTGTAACCCAGTTTTCCCATGCCTGTCAGTACTTTGCAGTAGCTCTGCTGATCTGCTGAGGAGGAGACCGACTATAGACATGTGTCCTCCGAAGCATGCGAGATGTAGTGGATTGAAGCCCTGGAATGAGAAAAATCATAGTTGTAATCCAAGTCAAGAACTATGAATGAAAGTTATGAGTACTTACATTTTCATTACTCGCGGCGTCGACTTGCACTCCGGCGGAGTTGAGAAGTAATCGCACGACGTTTTCATTACCATTATACGCAGCAAGATGAAGCGGTGTTAGCCCAGACTCTGCACCTAACTCCGGAACTAGTGACATACCTGTAGGAGCTTCTGACTTTACTGTTCCCGGTACGTGGGATAGGAGTTCTCGGACAGTTTCTGCAAAACAAAAATTAATTACTTAACAGTTTGTTTAAATTTCTTTATTAGTACTGGTTGTTTTTAAGTACATAATATTATTTACCAGCTTGTCCATAATACGCCGCTATATGAAGTGGTGTCAATCCTAATTTTTTGCTTGATATCCTTAGCGTGTTCGTCGATCGCATCACATCTAATACATTGGTGTGTCCGTATTGCGCTGCTAAATGTACCGCGGTAAGACCAGTTCTGTTCTCATCCGTACAAGACGCTCCTGCTCTAACTAAGACCCTCACCACATCCGCATGACCGCCTTCAGCAGCCAATTGTAGAGGTGTCGAATCATTCAATTTATTCCTAGCAGATATAACACCAGTCCTATCGAACTTCATCAGTTCTTCAATCACTTTCACTGAACCCTGAATAGCCGCTATATGAGCGCACGTGTTACCATCCTTCGTAGTAGCCATCACTAAGTTCGGATGTGATTGTAAAAAAAGTTGGACTACTTCATTGTAATTGTTTTGTGCAGCTGCATGAATAGGTTTTTGTCCCAATTCGTCAGTCGCGTCAATGTTGGCTCCAAGTTCTAGTAACAGTTTACACACTTCTATTTGACCGCTTGCTGATGCTAAGTGAAGAGGAGTTTGCTTTTTCAATGTGAGGACATCTATCATCGCGTTATGATCTCGTATTAAGAATTTGACTAGATGCGCATAGCCGTTCATGGCTGCTAAGTGAAGAGCTGTTCTACCGTTTCTCGCTTTGGAATTTATAAATGCTTTGTTCGTTAGAAGAGCGTCACAGACTTGTAGGAAGCCATGTTCGGCGGCGAGGTGAAGGGCAGACCTGCCTTCTGTATCGAACACGTCCACTCTCGCGTGGTTCGACAGTAGCGTACTGACGAGTTCCATGTGTCCTCTGTTACATGCTATTAGTAAAGGCGTCCAACCAATAGAGTTCTGTTTGTTCAGTGCCCTGCTCACGTCGGCAGGAGATATGTGCGCGATCATCTCAGTCATGACGTCATTGTTTCCGGCGATAGCACAAAAGTGGAATGCCGTTTCTAGATTATGTTTCGTTATTAACGTGACGTCTGCGCCATTTTCTATAAGGCATTTGACAACTTGTCTGTCGGCTGTGGGTATTTTTACTTCTTCTTTGGTAATTTTGCAGGCAAAGTGGAGTGCGCTTGCGCCGTCTTCGTCAACGGAGTCGATGTATGCTGTGGCGACATTCTCCCCTTTATGATCTTTGACGAATTCTATCAAATGTCGCACTACGTCTGGTTTACAACTCCGACATGCCATGTGTAGAGGCGTTTCTCCAGTCTATAAAAATAAAACGATAAAATGTCACTGACACTACATTGTTTAGAATATAACAAGTACAAAAATACCTCACATAGAACGCATTCTATCAACACAAAAAAGTAAAATACAAATACATGTTTTTAGGGTTTCCTTAAGTACCTCAAAAGGTAAAAAAAGGAACCCTTATATAATCATTTTCTTGTCCGTATGTCTGTCTGTCACCACCGATTTTTTCAGGAACAGGTGGACCTAAAAAGTTGAATTTATACCAGATATAGGTATAGTCCCCATTAGGTGCATAAAAATCAAGGTCCTGAGTCAACACGATAAAAATATTTGGCCAAATTTAGATTTTTGCGAAAACCTTAATTTGCAACTATTTTTATTTTTCGGAAGTTTTCCTTTACTTTTGCGGTAAGACCTTGCTTTTAACCAAAATTGACAATTCCAGGCAGCCGTAAGTACCCTATAGGTTTTTTTTTGTCGAAAACCTAAATGTTAGTCGAAATTTGGCGAGCAATGTTACAGCACATGTAAAGGAAAAAATCTGAAAACCGTAAATATGTAGTTTAATAACACAAAAAAAAACAGATTTTACTATTACAAATTTATTATTTGTGGTTGGTGCAATAGCCGTGTCATAGGATCGAACAGCAATGTTAAGTTTGTCCTTTAAAAAGTTTGTACGGAACCCTCGGTGTGTCAGTCCGACTCGCTCTTGGGCGGTTTTTTTGTTTTCTATATATAAGGTGACTGGTAATTAGTGTACGATACTTTAACACGTGAAAACAACTTTTACTATGGGACGAAAGCCAAAATCGCGAAAAAAATATCAGCTGTTCAGTACATTAGGCGAACATAAATGTACTTTTTGCGATTTCTGGTATGTTCCCATAGTAAAAGTTGTTTGATAAGATGAGCACAATCACGTGTTTCAGTTTCGTACACTAATTACCAGTCACCCTATACATATATAAAAATCAATTGCTGTTCGTTAGTCTCGCTAAAACTCGAGAACGGCTGGACCGATTTGGCTCATTTTGGTTTTGAAGTATTTGTGAAAGTCCAGGGAAGGTGTAAATGGTTTTTTTTTGGGTAGGTAGTAGTAGTAGGTAGGTAGGTAGTAGTAGGTAGGTAGTAGTAGTAGTAGGTAGTAGTAGTAGGTAGGTAGTAGTAGGTAGGTAGTAGTAGTAACTAGGTAGTAGTAGGTAGGTAGTAGTAGGTAGGTAGTAGTAGGTAGGTAGTAGTAGGTAGGTAGTAGTAGGTAGGTAGTAGCAGGTAGCTTTTTCCCTCTTATGTGACGCAGACGAAGTTACGTGGGTCAGCTAAGAGCTAAGCCAATAAATGCATTTACACCATGAATTAACTTTATTGAATACTAGCGGACGTCCCGCGGTTTTACTCGCGTGTTCCCGTTCCCGTGGGAGTTCGGGGATAAATATATTTTTTTAAAATAAAAAGTATCCTATGTTACTTCTAATACCTCCAAGAATATGTGTACCAAGTTTCATGATGATCGGTAGAGTAGTTTTCGCGTGAAAGCGTAACAAACAAACTTACATTCACATTTAAAATATTAGTAGGGATAAGTTGTAAAGGACAACTTTTGTTTTTGTACCCACCACGGCCACCTTCTGATCCTTGATTCGAAAGAGAAGAAATGAATAAAGATGAAAATAGTACCTTAGTCTTTCTCAGCGGGTCTCCTCCATCTTCCAGCAGAAGTACCAGTGTGGCGAGGTTGCCGTACTTAGCAGCCACGTGTACTGGGGTCTGTCCATCTTCTGTCGCTTTGTTAGGACCTGCTCCGGACTTTAGCAGCATCAGCGCGCATTTGTCGCCTGGAAAAAATAATTTGTCAGTTATTTTGAAAATATTTACTAGAGCCGATACTACGGCAGTTAGTATGTATATGTGCATCTTTATCGGGCGGTTCAAGTGAGTATATCCAAATGAAAAAAAGATGGCTTTTAGACAGTCAGTCTGTCAGTCCTTCCTTTATCTGAATCACCGCAGCTATTTTCTTCTTTTATACGTCTGTATTTGGAAATGATTACACTTATCGACGCGAATCAATATAAGCGAATAATAAGCGACATGCACGCATCGAAGTTGGAATAGTTCTTTCTGACCTGCTCGAGAAAAATCAGCGTCGATTAGTACGGTCATTTCCGAATTAGCTGCCATTTCAGAATATGAGTGGGAACATAAAAATGATAATCAAATTTTTATTGTGCTTACCATCTGGTATCCTGGCAGCAATATGGAGCGCGGTCTCCCTCTGCCTGCCACCCCTCACATGGACGTCAGCTCCATAGCCCAGCAGGGTCTCCACTACAGCAGGCTTACAGGACTCTACAGCTATGTGTAACGCTGTGTAATTGTCCTGAAAGACATCGTGGAAAAAGAAGTCGCATTAATACTCATTTGCGTTATGCATTGGCGAATGAAAATTTGTTCAAGACTATTTACACTTTTGGTCTCAAGATACAGACAGCCTCAAGTGCACTGGACATCGTCACGATGTCACTTGTAGCCTCTGAATGCAATCTTATAGATGGGACACACAATACTTCCGCAAAATAATTTCATAAACCAAGAACTATACTAAAACGCTGTTCATTAATACCAACCGGCAGTTATGTACCGAAGCTCGAACATATACGCATTAAAATGAACCTGTAATGTAACATAACATGCAATAGACATACGTTCGTGGTGACGTCGACGCTCTCGCCCTTCTGAAGCAGCGTGTTGATGATCCCGACGTGCCCGTACCGCGCCGCAGTGTGGATGCTGCGGGCGCCGTCCTGCAAACACATGGTGAAATAGAACTTAGAGGGGCTTTTCAAGATTTAAGGTTATAATATACAACAGTGGTCTAAACCCGAAACCGGGTGGTGCAAAGCCCGAAACCTAACGACCCGTTTTACATAGGAACTGGGTAGTGGAGGTCAGTTATGCGCCATGTCAAATACGGGTCGGTTAGCTGCATCTGGTTAGACTGGAGCCAATCCCAAGTCCAAGAAGTCGGTGTTACCCATTTATCCTTTTATCACTAGATTACATATTGGCCGACCTTAGCGAAGATAGCGATCGGCAGCGAGACGAGCTTTACAACTAGCAAAATACAGAATTGTATGGGAAAGGGAGAGAGAAATCTTTGAACATGACCACCGTAGAAACGGCTTTCTTCGAAGAAAGAATCGACAAATCTATTGTTCATGTCATTTTGTCGATTCAAGTAGTTAATTGTTCATTCGATTTCGTATCAATATGCGCTTTTATCTTTGTCATCGTGATTCATTGTGATGAAGGCTAATTAACAAAATTTTCGGATGTTCGCCGATATTTTTTGACTTGACTTGAATGTGTCCTGGCGGTTGAGAGTATGTCATGCTCACTCAAATGTCTCGCTGATTATGGCGCGTGTGTCGGACCATTTAGTTCCCTTCAAAATGGTTGAGCTGAATGGTGCTGATCCATGCGTCATGTGCGTGAACGGGCGCTGTCAGTTGTGACTGGTCATCTCTTAGTCGCCATGGTTTATTTGAATTAATTATTTTGTTTTTGAGTTGTAATTTATTTTTGTTTTGCTATGGACACTTTTAACGGGCACATCTTGCTACATTGTTCTCACATAATATACCATCTCATGAATGATGTAGCCAAGATTTTGTAACAATATTTTGATTTAAAAGAGTGTCCATGGAGTTTCTTGCCCGTTCTTCTCCATAGAGATCTACGCTAGGGAATGGGCAACTACAGTACTTTCACAGTTTTTATGTCTTGTGACTGGGACTGTAGCTACATTAAATGTTCATTTTTGTTTCAACAATTCAAAAGTGCCTGTAACTGAAATAAATGCTTTGATTTTGATTTTATTAGTAGACTAGAACATTTATTTTTTAAGTACGGACAAAGTTTGTCATAACATTCGAGGCAGTATTGTACTCCGAGCAGAACACAAGGGCGATAAGAAGTCGGGTTTATTGGTATTTCACATTGGATATTATTACACTGTCATACCTAATTATTATTGTACAAGTGAATTATTATTTCATTTTATTTTATAAATTGTATTTAATTCAAAATATCAACTGGTTTGGTTAAATAGTTGAACGACAAAAACAAATGATGTGTGAATACAAAGCACCATACTTTTAAGTAGAATGTAAATTAATATTATGTAGAAAAGCCTTCATATTTTATGCGTTACGTTTAGCTAGTTTTATCACTGCTGCGTACAAAGGTCAACCTTAGTTTCACTTCCGACACGAGTGGGTACGATGTACCTATGCTGACCTTTGTAAGCAGCCCGCAGAGGAAATCCGGGTACGTCACATGTAACTAAGTAGATAATGACATGCCAGGTTGATATATTTTAACTCTTACAAGGTTGTTGATCGTGTTGGTTGAATGTCAACCTTAACGCAATGATAAGGAAAGTATAAATTAATGTGATGATTTGATTTTACCCGTGACCTGGCCTGCGTGGAATTTGGTAAAAATGTCAGAGGAACGAACAACCGGGTATCCTATATCCTAGCTCTAATCATCGTTTATCCTTATGCCCTAAATCCATTTACCCATTAAGGCGCGAAAACGTGTGCATCTGGATTGGGGACCCACTTTTTAAATCTTTGAGAAACGAAATGAGACTTTTAAGGAAATTTGTTAAACATTGTAAACACTTAAAGCAATAGGCCATGTATTTCTTATGGTAAAAGTGTTATGATTAAATAATAATAATTGTCCCTCAATCTAGACGTTTGCGTAAAGTGGTATAGTCTAAAATCTCAAAAAGTAAGTCTCCTAATCAGAGTTACTTTCGCATTTATGTGAATAACAGAGAATCCTCCTACTCAGTAGCGTGCCTTACAATACGGTAAGCCCATATTAGCATCATAGTGTTTAATTTTTAAGTCCAATCAATAGATTTTTTATCCAATCAATATATTCGGCCCGCAGTGACTGACGTAACAACCACTTTGTAGTGCAAGCTGATTAGAATCTTACTCTAACCAGATTTAGAAAAAAAAAATAGGTACCGGGAACAAATCCAGACTTTTGGCTACTTCTGAGAAAATTTTGATATAAAGTTTAGAAACGCTTTGCCCGGCCTTGAAATCGAACCCAGACATCACGCTCTGCTGCGATTACACACCGTCACTGATGGTACCGCTACAGGTAAAGAAGATGAAAAACTGAACTAACCGACCAAATTAGGTCATCCGTGGTTTTCATAGATAAATTTATAAAATACTCTCTAACATACAAATTACATAACAGTATAATAACCTATCATTCTGGTCTTTTAATAATATTGTTGACTCTTTAGACATTCCATTTGTGTGTAAAGCTACTCCTAGCTTCGAAATAAGGCTAAGGTTGAACAACGTTCATATATTTAATTACAAATGCACTGGCGATGAAATTAAACACGCAACGTCTTATAGCAGTTTCGTGCGCAAGGAGTACATAGGTAGGTAACTAAGGAAATCGTACAATGAAAGACAGTGTCACGGAAATAAGGGGAAATGATGTTATGTTTGGTTGATTTTGATAATTACTGCTATCATTAGTGATAGCTATCTCTGTGTCAGGTTATTGGACAATTTAAAAATGAATGTGGCAATATTTTTAACGAAACATTCATCATCTGCCTTTTCCCAACTATGCCGATCCCAAGGTCGGCTTCCAGTCTAACCAATTGCCTATCTGACCTCCACAACCCAGTTAATACTGAGTAATACGATACCCCTTGGTAAGACTGGTTGTCAGACTTTCACGGTTTTTCCCACCCGCATACCTCTTCAGTATTCCCGCGATCATGATGCTTGCAACAGCGTCGAAATATCGGGTGCTCGAAAAACAGAAAGATAATCACGGATATAATCCCGTAAGTACTTTAAGTGTGGTTGTCAGAGTTTTCGGACCACTGACTTATACCTATAACGACTGCCAAAGATGGACAAATGACAGCCGGGACCAACAGCTTAACGTGCTTTCCGAGGCACGGAGGAAACCCGGTATGTAAGGGTGGTCACCCATCCACAGACCAACCTGGGCAAGCACGGCTTAACCTAAAGATCAACCCGAGCAGCTGTAACTATTTAGCCACGAGCATTTTGAAATTTTTAGGAAACATTATGACAGGACATTAAAATAAATGATAGTCAATTAGTCATCAAATTAAGATAAATCATTGCACGTTACACTTTTGAATTCAGATTTTGCCCTTATACAAGAACATACTATCGATGTAAAAAGTTTTTCTATGCCTATAGATAGATCATAATCTGGGTTGGGGCCTGCCCCTATATTTAAATATCTATAAGTTCCTATTTGCTCAATTTCAGTTCAGCCTTTAAAGCATGAAGATACAGACTGACAATTACTTTCAAGTTAAGTAAGAAATGCCTATAAAATAAACTACGATTCCGCACATTAGTGTGCTTAAAAAACTAAATGAATAATAAAAAATAAAGTAACTATGGATTCTCATTCAACAGTAAATAAATATTTCTGCAAAAATAATACTCGTAAACAATACCACTGTAATGTCTATTAAGAAACCTATACAGTCCTTCGCTTGAAAACTGTATCAATATAAGCGATGTCTTTTGTTGGTATTAATAAAATATAATAGTAAAATAATCCAAGACTTCTATTAGTATTACTTCTACTGTTCACGTAGCTGCAGTTACATTAAATGTTGAGCAAACAAAGAAAACTGGAAGCCTAGAATATTATTATTGTTGACTTATTGGTAATTATTTTATCATTGTTGGATAACAATTTAATGGGTGTACCTTTTTTTTGTTTGAACATTTGTGCCGTAAGAAAATATTTTAATGTGATGAGTTATTATTTAAATATTTAAATTACACACCTGCACAAGTGCACAGTCTTACAACCACACGATTCCATACTTTAGCATTGTTGCTTCTTATTGTTTACCGCAAACGTTTATTGCAGGAATACCAACTTATGATTTTTGACTGAAGACCAATCATCTTTTAGGAAAAACAAGATGTTATGTCAAGTTTTAATTTAATTGCCATCTGAAAACCTGAACTCTTTTCACGCGCAAATGTAAGTATACAGTATTAAATGGAATTAACTAGTGAAAATCTACATGCACGATTACCTAGCAAGGTGAAACTAAATAAAACGGTTTTTTTCTCTTTTAATTTTTTTTTTATTTGAAAGACCGTGTATAATATGCTTATATTGACTTCATAGCACATTACCGAAATAGGTCACTGTAACTGTAACTGTAAGCCTTTATCATCCCAGTGACCTCCGCTCCGTAGTCAGTATCAGTAGCCTCTCCATGACTTCCTAATTCTTCGATCCAGGGCCAAAGTGGACCACTGGTCATTGCTTTCATCCAGCTCGTCCCACCATTATTAGGTCACACATAGTTAGAGCTTAACTTCAGCGCTTAGGTATCTCGCACATCTTTGGTAGGCTGACTTTCCACTAAGGATGTGCGAAGCTCGTATGCTAAACCAATACTCTAATTGTACTTGTATTAGCACCAAAAATACGAAGGCTCTAGAAACCGCACAGGTCTTGCGTAGTGGATAGTAGCCCACTCCCTCTAACAGACAGGAATATCTAAGCTTATTGCATAACACTGTACCTTATTAGGCATATGCAGGTAGACTCCCTTCTTGAACAGCATCATGGCACAGTCCGCATGGCCGTTGAGCGACGCTATGTGCATCAGGGTGCTGCCATCCTTCGTCCTCTCGAAGATGGAAGCCTTGAACTTGTCTGCCAGCAGCTCGATGATGGCTGCGTGGCCGTTCTCTGCTGCTAAGTGCATTGGTGTTCGGTCTGGAAGAGAAGTGGAAGAATTGTTAGTGTAAGTAGTGGTTGACTAGGCTTTCTGGGTTGATGCAATCTAGGTTGCCATTGACATACCATGAAGAAAAATTAGGGCATTAGGATGGTGGTTTTGCGTTAATTGTTCAAAAATTAGAAGTCTAGGCTTTGAGATGATGTGGAGTACGGCAAATAATCTGTTTGGTATCAAATACCTTGACACAAAACCCATATAAGTATTTAAACAATGGTGAAGATGGCTACAAATAGTCAGTGTAATTGAAAGCCAATCTAGTTTAATTTCTAGATTTTTTAAAAGAACTAGGGACTCAACTAGTTTATCTATTTTTGAATTATAACAATATCAATCAACGTGACTGTGAAGGAAAACGTCGGTAAGAAACCTGGCTTGTGTTGCTTAGCAATGGGGACGTGAAACCGAATATGTGTGTTGCGTGTCAACTCACCTTCATTATCAGCAATAGCAGCATTAGCTCGGACTCCATAGAAGTACTTGACGAGCGGTTCGTCACCTTCCGCGGCCGCGATGTGCAGGGCGGTCTGGCCAGCGCCATTGACGGCGTCCACGCCGGCGCCATAGTCCACCAGGATCCGCGCCATGTCTACGTCCCGCCGCCGGGCCGCCAGGTGCAGCGCCGTGTCCCCCGCGGGGGTGCTCGCCTGGGTGGCACACGGGTTGTTAAACTACTGGGATTAGTATCCGGGTCACACAGGGTAATGGGCGGCGAAGCGTTATGATGGTGGCAGAAGCGATGGTTGATGGTGGTGGGGCGTTTCATCGTCTGTACTTTAAATAATTTAGATAGATTTCAAGAGATTTGGTTTGTAAAATAAGTTATTTACAAAAAAATCTTTAGATAATAGAATAATAATAAGTATTAAGAAAAAGCTAAATTGTGCGGACAGCTCATTGGGCGTCAAACTTTTATCTTAATCACTGTCAACAAAAAAATGTTTAATGGCTAGCAGTATCGCCAACTGTATTTGCTACTTTAGCTCGTAATTTTTAAATACAAAATAATAATTGCCTAAAATTATGGTACACTACTCATCAATTCTAAAATTAGCTTTCTTTCTACAAAGTGGAGCGGCGACAAAACGCTTATGATACGTGAACCAAATTTCTCGTTTTTAGTAAAGTAAAAGGGTAAGAATTTAAAGACTTCAATAAATACACAAAACCTTTCTTTGCACAAAATATTAACATTGCAAATTTACTGAATTCAAGCTTTACGTAATTTAATTTATTTACAAAAAGCTAGGCTGTGAGTAAACTTCCAAACAATGCAAATAAAAACTGTTACAAGTCAGTACATCAGATATTGAATAATTCATACAATAATCTCGTGTGCAGTTGCATAACACTACCTAGGCTACATGTCGACGCATGTCACGTCTGAGTACACGTCAGGCACATACCTTCAGTTGCTCTGCGGTCTGCGCGCTGAGCAGCTCCCGCACCATGCTCTGGTTGCCCGCCTCCACTGCCAGCAGCAGCGGGATCTTCCCCCTCTGGAACACCATGTCGCGAATTAGCTTTTTCCATTCTTTCTGCCTGGCGCGCTCCTTGTTGAGTTCGATGAAACTGATCTCGAGCTTCTGCAGGTCCTTCGCCTGCTGGTTGGCGGGCGGGCTGCGCGGGCGGCCGCGGCTGGCACTGGCGGCGTCCCGGTCCCCCATCGCGCCCGCTCATCCGCTCTGCATCCATGCGACACCACGCGCCGGGCACACCGCGGTGCAACTGCACGAACCGCTTCCAAGCCGTGCCACCACAGACAATAACAGCCGATTTATTTGCATCGCAGTCTTCGCAGGCGACTAGACAATAACGTATAATCGATCGTCTATCGTCACTGAATGCAATCGAAATTGCCACGATTTCCGATTGACTAAGTTTAGCCCGTCACGCTCAGACCCAGTGATACGTACTTCTTGATCCTCCATGAGTACTAGGTACTAGCTACACGAACGAAAGTCGGAGGCCATGGCAAAGCTGCCTTCCTCTAGTCGTGACGAAGGACCGACTGAGACGTATTGTATTAAAATTAGTAATTTTGAATTTCAGCGCTGACGTTGTAACTAATATTCAGCGGGTGATTTGCATTGTAAATTCGCGCTGTGACGTTTACTCGGCGGCTAAAGCTCGACGGATAATTAGCCAGTTTCTATTCGTACAGGGTGGCTCGTTTCTGCTATCGGAATGTCCTTAGCACGTCAGTCGCGGGACGGCACGCGGCACGCAGCGCGCGACACCGAGGTTTGCTCGAATTTAGTCATAATTAGTGATTGTCGAACTATTTTTGTCAGTTAAGGCGTGTAGCGTCAAAAGATGGGGCACGATAAGTTCAAAAGTTTTATTAGCTGGTAGGCACAGAGTTGATTCAGCTCACTGTAAACGTAGAGTTTTGTTTACAGATTGTGTTTTAGGGTGTTTTCGGGGGTAGTTCCTGAATCAGGCGGATGGCGGTGCCAGGCGGCGCGCCTGCACGCGATGGCTGCGACGACGCTGCATCTATGCCCGTTCACAAGTCTTGTATTTACAAATCATAACTCTAATAACAGCGCTATAAAGCTTAAGATTTATTGTACACAATTCGCATCGGTCGTTTAGTTTTACTATTTCCAATTTGCATACTTTTATGTATTTGCCAGGTATAGGTAGGTATTGGTACAGGTAGGCATCGGTCGACGTACTAGCGACAGACAGTAAATGACCTTTCTGTAAAGATGAATAAACTTTTAATGAGTATTATTTCTGCAAATCAAAATCGAGGGCTTCTTATCTCATTCCGAATAATGTTGAGTACTATTCACTTTGGGAAAGATTACTAGCATTAGTTACTAATGTGCTTACCCCATCAACTCGCAGCCTGATGTCCTTCCCAGCGGCAGTAAGCAGCGCTCTAAGTATGCTGGTGGCAGTGCCGGTCTGTCTGCTGGCAACCAAATGTACTGCTGTTTGTTGTCGGCTCTGCAATCAACACGCAATGTTAAACAACAATTAATAGCTTTATGCAAAGTTTAAATGCGTTTTTTGAGTAATACAGGAATTAAAGTTAATTGCAGACCTAGTTTTAATTTTGTACTTTCTTTCGTTTATGTTTGACTAGAATATTGAATACCTGTATTTAAATGCACTACATTTGAACTTTTAAACCTTTATAGATTATTTTGAGGTGTAAAAGTTGAATGGAGTTGAAAATAAGCTAGGCGAAAATCATTGTTGGGAATAAAACGCTTTTACTTTCACAAGGGTTTTATAAATTAAAATTAGCATTTTCGTTATAAATTATGGAACAGTAGAAAATACTTTAATGACTAGTGTTATGCAAATTGAAAACATTTTTAGCTGACTCTATGAATTATTACTAAGTACGCTGTGAAATAATTAAATATTTTCCCAGAGCATGTTTTATTATACAGCTCCCTTTCAGTAACACCCAGTAAACTGAACATGTAACATTTAAACTTTTCACATTGATCATCTTACCCCTCCAGTTGCGAATGGATCCACCCCTCGCTTGGACAGCAGCAGTTTGACGATGTCCTCTCTCGAGTACATAGCTGATATGTGGAGCACATTGTAGTTGTCCTGTATGCAAAAATAAAATGATTACTATTAATAGTGACTGGCAGCCGACCCCAATATAGTTGGAAAAAGGATAGGCAGATGAATGAAGACGTTCTAACATGGCAAACACTTGAAGGGGTATAGCCCAAAATACATAGTTATCTGATCACTAGTCACTGTTTATAAAAGGGAGCATAAACAGGGTGGAATTTTTCAATGCCACCTGGAGGGCAAGTGCTTTAAATTCTGGAGATAGCAAGTGGGCTATCACATTTTTTCTTGTATTTGAGTGTTTTAAGAGTCTCTAATACAAGAATCTATGAGGCCACATTTGACGACCCGAATGGCGCAGTGGTAGTGAGGCTACCTTGCGTTCTTAGGGTCTCAGGTTCGAATCGCGGTAGGAGCAAATGTTTGTGTGATGAGCATGGATTTGTTTCCGAGTCATGGATGTTTATATGTTTAATAAGTATGTATTTACAAACTAAAAGTAACTATGTAGTATATCAACTTTCTGGTGTTCACAACACAAGCTTCGTTGCTTAGTGTGGCACTAGATGGCGCTGTGTGTGATGTCTAGCGACATTTATCACATCTTAACCATAATCACACATAAAAACTTTGATGAGATACTGCGTGTGCTGGACTCGTTGCGGTGTACTATCTTGGAGATTCATGGGGTATACCATTATAAATTCTCAGTTTTGATGTGTTACGAGTATTATGGTTTAGATATGGCTACGAAATTAAATAGAAATATGCCCGAGAAAGCTTGATTATTTCTCTCGGGAGTGTTTTAAAGAAATATCTTAACCACTCAACTGTGGAGCTGTCAGAATTGCGCCGGCCCTAAGATGTGGGGCCATTCCGGGTGACCGAAAGCGATTCCGACGCGTCTCATTAAAACAACGATATCTCCGAAACTACGCTAGTTAGCTCGCTACCAGTTATATCATTGGAATCGTTATACAAAACATTATTTTATTTACAAAAAGTAACAAATCTGCATTCACAGAATTTCGAAAAATCGCTTGCCACACTCGGGAATCGAACCGACTGAAGTTCGATAAAATAACACCTGTACTTTTTTACATCAATTGATAGGGTCAATTATATGGATCAAATCTCATAACAAACATTATAAATTCAATAAAGGGAAAAAGGGGATTTC
Source organism: Xestia ashworthii (assembly GCA_950022955.1). Taxonomy (NCBI): domain Eukaryota; kingdom Metazoa; phylum Arthropoda; class Insecta; order Lepidoptera; family Noctuidae; genus Xestia; species Xestia ashworthii. Next base: position 19,960,619 of record OX465558.1, on the reverse strand, counting down.
ATGGTTTCATTTCGTTTAATTTATTAAGTTTCTAAGAGAGATATGATCTATGATTGACCCTGTTAATTGATGTCAAAAAAGTACGGGATGTATCTTTTCGAATTTTAGTCGGTTCGATTCCCCTTGTGTGGCAAACGAATTTTCGAAAACCTGTGAATGCAGATTTGTTTCTTTTTAAAAATTTAAAAATAAAGGAATGTTTCCTTTGCGTAAAATTTGCTATCTCCAGTATTTCGAGTACTTTTCCTCCAGGTGGCATTGAAAAATTCCACCCTATATTGCCTTTGACCGGGTACTAATTAAGACCCCGAATTGTTAATGATATTTTACTAATGGTAATGTTTAACTCAAGAACTGAACCCGGAACTATCGTAATAACTAACTTTAGAATATAGTGTAGTATTAGCAGTACTCCACTGGTTACCCTCTTTTTATTTTAAATTACAAATCTATTTAGTCCGTCACTTAGATTATCTAAAAATATTTGACCCGTATTTTTTCTTTTGTCACATAAACCAAAATTGACGAAGATACGACGCTTTTAAAATTCCCAATACGTCACTGTTTGGTATCATTCTTAGTGAGTTCTGACGTCTCGAGCCCCCCACTCCCGAGTTTTGATGCGTTTTATCTTTGTCAATATTCGTTGATTTACAAAAAAAAATACGTGTCCATTATTTTCCAATACTCTAACTGACGGACTAAATAGATTTGTAATTTATTGATGGTGGAAACTAGCCTATTAGTACTGCCATCTATGCTACAAACTTTGAATAAGAAGCATTTCGTAAGTTCATATTTTCGCCGTTTCTTGATAATAAAATCCAAATTGAAACGGATGTTTCATTGAAATTATGGCGATAACTCCACAATTTTGGAAATAAACAAGATCAATAAAAAATGCCTTCTTACGTCCAAATACAATATACATTTTAGTAGGCGGATTTTTTTAATAAGATTGCAATAGACGACCTGGTACGAATCTAGATCGGCAACATTAGCCCCGAATAGCTTTTATTGGCAAAAATGAAATAGAAACGTAGACGCCATAAAAATATGTTTTAAATTTCAGGGTTAGTTCCTCGGCGTCGTATTATTGCGACCATAAACAGTAGCTTGTGGGGAAACCGAGCGGATTTCCTAGAATTGCTTGATTTGCAAAAGTTATGAAAAGTTGAAAGAACTTAAAATATGCATGTTTGTTGTACGAGTATTTAATAGCGTAGCGCATCTACGCCGTAGCATCGGCTACGGAGAGTGCTACGACACTACAGTGTATACTGTAATTTCGACGCGCTTTTCTGTCTCGGCTACAAGAATAAGTAACATAAGCTATTCTTTAAACTGTTATACATACATGACTGTAATAACGAAATGTTTTTTTTTACATTTATAACAAAAGATCACTTTTACATCTCATTACTCTTAGGATGTATACAGATTGAAAGAGAATACTTGATTGTCCACCAAACATTTACAGGTCTTTTATAGTACAATGACCGTCTTACCACTCTGTTAGGGAATCTTCCAGACGACCATTGAATGAACTAAACCAGCTTAAATAAATGATGCGTCGTATGTCGTTTAGTTTTCATGTAAAGGAAGTTATTATAGACACGTAACGCGTAACGTATATCGAAAGGCTTAAAGTCACCCAAAGGGCAATGGAGAGGGCTATGCTCGGAGTTTCCTTGCGTGATCGAATCAGAAATGAAGACATCCGCAAGATAACCAAGGTCACCGGCCTAGCCCGAAGAATTGCCAAACTTAAGTGGTAGTGGGCAGGTCACATTGCTCGCAGAACGGATGGCCGATGGGGAAGAAAAGTTCTGGAGTGGCGACTGAGAACCGTAAGACGATGCGTTGTTGGAAGACCCCCCACTAGGTGAACCGGTGACCTGGTGAAGGTTGCTGGAATACATTGGATGCGAGTCGCACGGGACCGGTCAATGTGGCGACACTTGGGGGAGGCCTATGTCCAGCAGTGGACGTCTTTCGGCTGAAATGATGATGATGATGATGAACGTGTACACATGAAAGTAATGTAGATTTATTTCAATATTAAGATTTATTACGTGACCTTTAGCAAAGCAGGTGGACTCTAACGGTGTCACCAAATTACTTTACATACATTATGCAGTCACAATTTCCCCTACATACCCCTGCGTAGTAAATATTTCCATACATATGTATGTTTGTTTGCCGATTGATCGCGTGCCTCAAGTACAGGTCTCGCTAAGACATTAGCTTACTTAATCAATATGTATGCTAACTGGGCGGTGTATGCTACGTAGTTATAGTTAGTATAATTATTGCTTACATTCTGCTCTGCACGATTTATTTTGCAGTTTATTTTCATGGCATGAAATACGAAACCAATTGAGATAAGAAGAGGGAGCTGATTATATGGCGAACACAATTACACTCAAGACTACATTGTCTGTCATTGCCTGTTTGTAATGTCACCGTAAAATTGTCAAACACGTTCGGTCGTCGACAACTGTCAAAGTCTCGACCAATCACAAGCAAGTAAAATAGCGGGAATGAAATTAATAGTAGACGGGCACTTGGGCGATAGACCGGCCATCCTCGGTCATTCGTGCTTCGACCTCGGTGCTAGTCACTTGCCTTGTACTTTTAAATCAACTGTATTAATCATTATATATATCTATGGTATTAATGTATTGCTGTAACTATAATAATAAAGCTGAATTTTGAAGTTATTATTGAGTGTTTTTAAATTCTAAATCCCTGGTTCTGAGTGTTGAACCAGTACGGTTAACAGGAACGTGATGCGCGACTGACCGCTGATCGTGAACGTCACGCATTGGTTCGCGAGTCGGAGACGTTCACGGATAGAGAATTGCGCTTGAGTTCTCAGCGTACCTATCTACGCATCTGCGTCTAGGTCTCTAGACAAGTGCTAAACGTGATGCGCGACTGTCCGCTAATCGTGAGTGCATCCCGTTGTTTTCCCGTCCCCGGGCTCTTAGTATTGGACAGATTTCCGATTTAGACGACCCCGTTGTCGCTGGCATAAGCAACAGGATCCGCGTACGAAGTCGCGGACAGTAGCTAGTTTTTAAATATTCTTCATCATAATACACCACTAATTTTTAATTAGTACAAATATTTAAAGGCATGTCAAAGATGGTTTTGTTACTATGGTCACAATAAATAATATTGATATATAAGTAGCAAAGTTATTAGCGATTGTTTATTTCCAAAAATGTCACTCAATGTATGGAAATGTCACCGTAAAATTGTCAAATACGTTATATTGTAATATCTCTAGCGATATTGTAAAGTCTGGAATTATTGTCAAATGAACATACTGCTTACAATAAAACGCATTATTTTTCGTGAAATGCATGCGATGGTAGTCAACTCACACGGTGTGGAGAGAAGGAGGGGTCCTCCTTGCCCAGTGGTACCATTCTCATGAAAAGATACTGTACCATTCCTGAGAAATATCGATTAATATAACCTAACCTTAAAACACTTCATATTCCCCTAAAAAGCGTAGTCGACGGAGCCCCGCTTCGTGGGGCCCCTAATTCCGGGTGCAGGGTTTAAAGGAACCTAACTAACCTAAAGGGGGGGTGCCCCAAGTCCCGATTATGGGGGGCAAAGATACATCCGTATGTTCAGTTGACAATAATTCAAGATATTACAATATCGCTAGAGAGAAACACGTTATATTCTAATATAACGTGTTTGACAATTTTACGGTGACAGAAATATGACACAGGCCATTCTTAAATTCTTATAAGTATTCATTAATCGTTTTTGCGACCATCATCCGCCATTCAGTCATTCATCCGATCATCGTAGAGTCATTCAGTTATGAGTTTACCAATTATGACAAATTATCGTAGACAATTTTGGGATTTCGTTTTTTTTACTTTTGACTACACAGGAGTTACCCTCACATTTCGCCGGTTTGTTTTTAAAGACAATGGTATAAGGGGAAGCCCGTTTATCTAATGTGTCTGCCTTTAGGCCCAACAGCTAAACAAGTAGTTGGCAGATAATGCTGCTCTGCCTCTTTCGCCTCGACACTAAAGAGTAGACGCCCAAACAGTTGATGGAAAAAAGCTGTTGATTACAAAATAAAAAACTTTTTTGCAAAAAATAAAACCAACTTCAAAAAACACGAAAAACGTTAAAATGAAAAAAGGTTTTTATTTTTCACTTTTTAGTGGTTCACATGTGCTTACCCCTTCACAGCGTACCGGCGTGATGTTATGTTATGAACTGGTGTAAGCAATAGACAGACATGAGAATTCAGCAATCCCAGTACATTTGCTATTATTTATTGACGAGTTCTGTTGCCTATCCCCGAAGTTCTTTATCAGATCTTCACCAAATTGAACTAGGATCACTCCGAAAAAATACTCTTCCTAAAACTACCCAATTCGCTTCTGGTACGCCTATAAAATTTGAAAAGTTCTCTCTATTTCTCCAGGATCCCATCATCAGATCCTGACTTGATATGGGACAGGATATTAACTTTTTCATCTTAGAAAAGGGAGGATAAAAACTCCTCACGCCATACTCTCGTCCGTAGAACACCGACACAACAATGAAGATCGTGATCATCAGACTGGTGGGTTCATCGCTCTATGGTGGGTAAGTAATTGATAGACAGTTTTGGCTGGCTTCTGTACATATTCTGATCTGACAATAACTTTTTTGGATGACACAGGGTTCAGAAACGAAGCTTAGTGCATATCACATAGATGCCGCCACACAACACTAAGAAAACTGACGTCATTAACCACGTGGTGAAATCATAGAAAAGCGTGATGTGAGTAAATTGCGTTGAGTAGTAATTTAGGCACGTTTAATTCGATGGTTGCGTGTTGACGTGGCAATAGAGGCACTAGTGGTCACCTCGCGCCATTTGTTGCTCGAATGTCACGGCCCATTGACTCATACCTGATGAATCTACTAGGTTTACAAGTAAAGTACTAGACCTGAGGAGTGACTTCTATTGCGCCTACTAAATCATTCGTTAGAAATGATGGAGTTGGGAAATGTCATTAAAGACAGAGAATATCGGATGAAGTACCACAAGGACGTCACATCGTGAATGGTGCTTCTTCCAAGGCGGGTGTGATGGTTATGCGTAATTGTTAAAAGATCCCATGTATCGCTAATTATTGCACATGTAACATGGACTTAGAGAACACTTCTGAAGCGTGACTATTCAAAATAATCTATCCAACGTTAAAAACATACATGCCAAAAATAATATTTGTTTTTTTTTCTGTCATAAACTAAAAATTCTGAAATAAACCAATGCTTAAGAAAGAAAATAATCCTTTCTATTCACAAGCCTTGCAGCACGTTTTAATTAATACAAGTTTATGTTGCTGTTTTATTACTTCTGTGTAGGCTTAGCTGAGTACGAGCGGTTTCAACACGAGATTGATACATTAAACAAACTGTATAGATTTATAAGTACCACACAAAAGTTTTCTTTCACTGGTCAGTGAACCATTGAAAGAGAGTTTTTTTAAAACCATTGGAGCACTAACTGAAATCAGTTTTTATACAGGCTTTTTCATCATGAATTCAGTACCATACACAATACATATTGTATTTATGTCACCGTAAAATTGTCAAACACGTTAGATTGTAATCTCTCTAGCGATATTGTAAACTCTCGAAATATTGTCAAACGAACATACTGCTTACAATAAAACGCATTATTTTTCGTGAAATGCATGCGATGGTAGTCAACTCACGCGGTGTGGAGGGAAGGAGGGGTCCCCCTTGCCCAATGCAGGTACGAGTACCACTCTCATGAAAAGATAATGTACCATTCCTGAGAAATACCGATTAATATAACCTAACCTTAAAACACTGTAGTCCCCTAAAAAGCGTAGTCGACGGAGCCCCGCTTCGCGGGGGTATTTCCGAGTGCAGGGTTTAAAAAAAACCGAACTAACCTAACGGGGGGGTGCCCCAAGTCCCGATTATGGGGGCAGAGATGCTTCCGTTAACTTCCGTATGTTCAGTTGACAATATTTCAAGAGTTTACAATATCGCTAGAGAGAAACACGTTATATTGTAATATTAAATGTTTGACAATTTTACGGTGACATAAACAATTTATGGCTAAGTGTTGTGTTTAAATTTTTCAAATGAGTATTGTTGTTAGATTGTACTTAAAATAAACGTCCAAAAACTATTTTGCACTAGGGCATCTACAGGGTGTAAACAACCTTATCACGAAGCTGTCAACCAAGCATTCTTATTATCAAAATAAGTAACTTTACGCAAAAAATATTGCTGGGAAACGACTTTTTTTGGGTTGAGTTATCATGTTTGTGGTATAACTCAATGTAACGCACTCAAAACATTGTGATGTATGGATTGAATAGTACGGAGGTCTTGGAGGTGTTTTAACCAATAATCTTACAAATAACTTATTTTAAAGTTGGAACTTTGACCCTCAATGTCTCCGTAACTAGAAGGTTCCCAGGTATGGTGTAGAACAAAAAAAATATCGCAATGAACGGGGAAAACAAGTGTCTTTCGGCTTCATTAAGAGCTTTTTCTTCCAACTATGCTTTAATTTCATCATAATCATACTAAAAACTCAGTACAAAGCAAGTCTTTAATGCTCTAGAGCAATAAAAATGTATGAAATTTCATTATTGCACAGTTTATTTTTTTATCGCACCGAAAGGTGCCAATCTCAATGGATTAGCTCTATTCAGCCAGCCGATATCAATACTTTTTTACGTACGTATTATTCGTTTCTATCCTACTTGTTCCAAATTTAAAAAATGATTGCTGCTAACTCTGATTTAAAAATGAAAGAAATTTAAAAAAGTGATTTAGCGGGAACTTTGTAAATTTTGCTTGACAATAATTTTGGAAACGATAAAGTGTGATACTATCTGATTTTGAGTGCTTCGGCTTCGAATTAAAATGGAATCATCTAGCGACACATTAACTCCGAAAAACATTCTAAATTAAGCCGACAGTGTTATAGAAATTTCTAGTTTAACTGTTTGATATGAGTTTCTTTTATCTACTATTCCTAAGTAATAGTTGAAAGAAAAGCAGATTATGCACCTCGCCTTAAGTAATTTATATTGCCCTCGTGCCTGTTAGAGCCCTCGCTAACGCTCGGGCTCTAAATCAGGCACTCGGTGCAATGATGCGAGTAAATTACTTTGTGCTCGATGCAATAATCTACTATTTTACACCATTTATATTGCAATGGCTGTCAGTAAACCACCATATTTTGAGGTCAAACGATTATGAAAAGAAAATATAACGTAACTAAGTCCAAGAAGTAATTTACTTTCGCTTATCGCAGTATGCAGCAATCAATGCGGAAAAATAAACTCGATTTGTAAGTTTTCAAGTAAAGATATGAATCTAAAGAAAGGAAATCTAGCTCATTTTGTAGACTTAAATAAAAGATAAAAGTCATAGACCTTGTGCAAGTTTTAGGAAACGTAAATGTTTTTTGTTTGCAGCAGGGTTTACTATCTGTTTTTATAAAGACTAGGCGACACCTAAACGAATGCCCAAAAAAGAATAATATGATTGAAAATCTACGCTCGCCTCAGCGTCGAGATTTGAAATTCAAACAGTACAATAATATTATTATGTATGTGTGTAGTATTAGTGAAACTGAACAGAATGTCAGTCGTAACGTTCGTTACAAAGTAATTATTGAAGTTGCCACTAACTACCACAAATAAATAAAAGTGAAATAAATCTGCGGATCGTAAGTTTTGAGTTTAGAATTACAAAAATCAGAGAGATAGGCAGAGCAACTTTCATGTTCATTTAATATTATAAAACAAAGTCCTTCGCCGGGTCTGTCTGTCTGTTTGCGATAAATTAAAAACCCACTGCACCGATTTTCATGCTCTTTTCACCAATGTATAGAGTGTTTCTCGAGGAAGGTTTTAGTATATAATTGTCAAGCGGGCGAGCGCAGCCGCTTGCATCAGCTAGTATTATATAATTTAAATAATACAGCATGGAAGTTTGAATGCGATAACACCGCAAAGGTTCAATACATTCTGGCTCCCCACAGACATTTTGTGTTCATATTCTGTTAATATTAGACTAGCGAATCCATAATGCATTTTCTTATAAGCCGGTCCGAGCTCGAGTGCTGACCTATTACAGGTTATGAGCATAAATTACCTGTGGAGGGTGTTATCAGGCAATCTGTGTGACGGCAGGCATGAAACCCAAGCTATAAGTCAGCGGTATTAGTCGAGGGTACAACAAGTGAATGATTTTCCTGTGAAGTTGTGAACTATTTTGATGTTGTGTGTTATTTTGAAGTTTCCTCTAGAAATAAATTTTAGCTACGACCACGCAGTGGTTAACTGTCATAATGATCGATCAAATTGTGTCGAAGACAGCAAAAACAGAAAACATACCTTCCAATATACATTTTTTTTAATATTAACGATTGATGTTCATTTAGTTTTTTTTTTGTTTCTAATGTTTATAAAGTAAAATTGAAGTTTTTAAAGATCTATTCACAAAGAAGCACCAAGAAGAACTTGAGGTGCTATCACGAAGCCTTTCGGTACTTGTTCTCCCCGTCATTGCAATTTTTTTTGTGCTAGACCATACCTGAGAGACCTTCTAGTTACGGAGATATAGGGGGTCAAAGTCCCATTTTTTTTTAACAAGTTTTCAATGTTATAACTTTAATTTAAATACTTCCATGACCTATTTACTATGCAATGTATCTATCAGCACAATGTTTATGTGTTACATTGAGTTTTACCGTAATACGTGATTTTTAACCCCAAAAAAAAGTCGCAATAATTTTTGCGTTGAGTTACTCATTGTGATGTACATACTGCTTAGTTGACGGCTTCTAGGGCAGTTAACATCTTGTGGATTGAGCATCTGGTTTATATCAAAGATAAAGGTTAAAGGTTGTCTTTAAAAGAACGCTTTTAGCGATAAGACCGCCCATTGTGTCACCCCTAGTAAAATGTTTAAAATTGTTGTATCTATAACTTTTATGGTGTACACATAATAAAGAGTATTCTAATCTATTCTTGATATTATGTATCTTTAAATTAGCGGTACCTGTATTCTCACGATTGATGAACATGGAGAGTAGGTTCCAGTTCTAGATCGAAGAAGATTGAGAGTGTTGTGTTGATTGAGACCTTTGCATGAGAAAATTTCTCTGAGTATCTGAATTTGTACAAGCTCTGCCCATAGATAGACCATTGGTCTAAAATAGGTGATGGATACTTCTGATAAACATTTATAATCTAAGAATGTTGTTACTGATTCAATAAATGATATTAATAATATCTGGGCATGTTTATCACATACATTACAGTAATGTTATAGCTCTTTGTGGACGTAAGCCCTTTCGGCGGTAGCTTGGCACGCCTTATAGGAAATTGCCCCCATCGTTCCAGTTTGCTTTGTTTCAAGTAGCAAACCCACTTACATGCTTGTAATTATTATTGCACCCACACCTTTGTCAAGGGTGTTATACGGTTTAAATTATTATTTGGGTACTATAACATTTCTATTAGTTTTTGGAAAGAAATAAAGGAAGTTCGGGCCAAACGTGGTGCCAAATCAAATTATCTACTAAAAAAAACTACTGCAGACATCACGCCAGTAATCCACGAAGGGTTACTTATACACCCACATTTCGATAGTTATGTATAAATCCAATGTAATAAGTTGTGAGCCAATTGCCATCAACAGGGCACAAAAACCCTGAGATTTTTTTGATGGGAATGAGACTTTGCCCGGCCTGGCAATCGAACTCAGGACCTCATGTTCACCAGTAACGCCCGCAACCACTATGCACGAGGTAGTTAAACTACTAAATAATTGTAAGCTAGTACACGTACTTATGGTTAGTCTGAGAAATACTTGTCAAATATGGATATAGCAAACAAACCTCAAACAAACCATAGTCCTCTCGAAGTCTAATTATACCGAATTTCTCAAAAATGTATCGTCTAAGCTAGTAATTCTTCTCCAATCACCAATATAATACTGAAGATTGGAGATTTTTTTTTATTATTTAGCCTGTACTGTCCCACTGGAGAAAAATTAGACTGTTTATTTTCAAAATGTCATACCCTTGAAGGGGTGACTCTGCATAAACAAGAATACTAAGATAACCTTTAAATATTAAATGAATCAGTTAAATTATTACGACTCACATTATTCCTGGCGCCGACGTCGGAGCCGAGTTCGATGAGCCGCTCCACGAAAGATGTTCGGTTGTCCTTCACAGCGTACATCAGCGGTGTCATGCCCGTCGTCTGCAACAAAATACAAGGTTAATTTTAAGAGTAGGTACATACTTTTTTTTTAAATGAAAACTTCTTTAGCGGCGTTGTGTACACGTGACCTGATCGAAAATTCGTAAGACGGAGGGAGAATAAACAGCCGGCCGGCGCGGCGGCGGCGCAGGAGAGGAAGTAGTATCCCCCTCTCTTTCTATCGCGCGGCGAAAATGTATGCTGCTCCTGCTGTTTCGTTTTAATTTTTTTTTCTTTTTAATGTAAAAAAATTGTAATACTCGTAGTTCTGAAGTGTTAAATTTTTTAATGTAAAATAAATTGTCATGTTTGTGTACGATAGCGCAATAAATGAATATTGTATTTTACCACATGCATGATAGTACTTTTATACGGATAATTAAAGCAATTCGTGCGAAATTATTCCCTAACCATTCCAAATTATTCCCTAACCATTCCAAAATATCAAAAATGCACAACGTTAATGTTTTCACTGTCGGCACACCCGGAGTGCAACCCGTTGTTTTTTTTATAAGAATAAGGGTTCATGAGGTGGTAATAGTAAAACATTAACATTAGAGCAGCAGCACACCAAAGCTATCTACAATCACACTAGAAAGACGACCCGAATGGCGTAGTGGTAGTGACGCTGCCTTACGTTCTTAGGGTCCTGGGTTCGAATCTCGGTAGGACCAAATGTTTGTGTGATGAGCATGGACATTGGTTTCCGAGTCATGGATGTTTATATGTATAATAAGTATGTATTTACAAACAAAAAGTATATATGTAGTATATCAACTATCTAGTGTCCACGACACAAGTTTTGCTTAGTGTGGCACTAGGTGGCGCTGTGTTTAAAAAAAAAGATAAAAAAAACCATTGAATGCAGTCGTTGAGGCCGATGTCGGCTAGATGGTATCATCACCATCAAACCATTAGTAAAAAGGTGTGGGGTAATAGGTTTTCATTAGTAAAACGGTGTGTGGTAATCGGGTTTCATTAGTAAAAAGGTGTGTGGTAATCGGGTTTCATTAGTAAAAAGGAGTGTGGTAATCGATTTTCATTAGTAAAAAAGGTGTGTGGTAATGGACATGTGATACGAAGGAATGAGGAAAATGTAGTAGGGGAATCTTGAGTATGAATGTAGATGTAAGAGTAGAGGAAGACCGAAAAAACGATGGATGGATTGTGTGTAGGATGAGGCCAGATAGGAGATGACTGATGACACGATGAGAAATGGAGAATTATGGTAGAAGAAGACATGCTGCACCGACCTCAAATAAATTGGGTTAAGGGCAGGAAAATTATGATGGTACAACACTAGTAAATCAGCTTGGTCGTGCGCAGCTGCCATGATTGTTCAATAAGTCTTGATTCCTAATTTCGAATTAGAAGGTAAAGTTACTAATGTTTATTTCTAGAGTTGTCATTAGGCCTTAAGTGGAGAAGGAAGGTATAATATTGTTAGGAGCTAAATAGAATAATTATACTTTATTCTACAGTCGCCTGCTCATCCAATTACCACAAACTGTCAAACTACAAATGATTTTAAACCATAAAATGTTGAAGAATAAGTTCAACATCAAATGAGAAAATTTGACAGTTTGTTGTTAGGTACTTGATGCGCTGGCGTACATCAATTTTGATGTACGCGTTTTGTTATATTTTTTTTAAAGAGCTTAACTTATTAACGTATATTCACTACGTATCTAATACGTAGCTAAAATCTTCTTCTTCCAATTGATCACTTGAGAGTAAGCAACTCTGCCAAAATTTAAATAAAAGAATATTTGTGGCTGTAATAAATTCATGATGATAAATAAGATTATATCTTTTTATTTGCACCATAGTAAGTCACGCCAACTGCAAATTGCAATTTCACACCAACTAGAACTAAATTGTGACTACCGGTTGGTTAATGCAACAACTGCAAACATTCAGCCAAAGTGCGGACTGCATAAATTTTCCTAACCCACTGACCGCATACCGAATTAAATAAATAACGAAAGTGTCAGTTAAACACCCTTGAACTTTACATAACCCATTCATTAAAAAAGCAGCGATAACATAAACTTATTAAAGTAATAAGTGTACCATTTTAAAGTCGTTATAAACGAATTGCTGTAGAAAGACTTCAGTGGTAATTGTCCGTTAAGGTCTCTTGGAAGTTTCGCTTCGTGACGATAAGTAGTCAAGCCTGGGGGCGTGGTACAATTCAGAAAAGATTGCACCGATAAACTATTACAAAGTTACATAGCAATGAGTGAATGAATTTATCTTTTAGGGGCCGTCTCCACGAGCGAGAGATTCGCGGCGATATTTTCTTATAGAAATACGTCAAAGAATTGGTTTTTTGTTATAGCTTTTCGGCGCGAAAACAGCAATAAAAGTGGAAAATAGATTTAATGTTACCTCTTTCCACAAGCGATCTTGGCGTAGAATACATTTTTCTTTTTAGGTAGATTTCCTTTTTTTGAAAAAAAAAAAATCTACCTATTGGTCTCTCACCTACGGGGAAATATATGAATACGTATGTATATGGGTGACAAGCAAAATTTAGCCACACTCTACAGGTCGCAATTATGAACCGATTGCTTTCAAACTTGGCCAAAAAATCGAAACGGTCAAAACTTAGGCTAAGTTCGTGAATGGGCGGAATTCGTCCATGGGGGGCGGCGGGGGGGCGGTTTTTCTAAAATCAGTTTTTTGCCCATAACTTTTTTCCTATGGAAAATTTTTGAACCGTTTCTCATTTTTATCATTCTGAGTACGAATACGGACATCGTTAAATTAAAACTTTTTTGATGCAACCCCTAAATTGGGGAGGGGGTTGAAAATTCCAAATTTTTTGCGAAAAAAAATCATATCTCCGAAACAGTAAACATTTTGACCGTCGCAAATATTTTTTTTTGAAAGCAAATTGTTTACTTTACAATTGTTACCTCCAAAGTTTAGCGATAAAACTTATAGTTTTCGAAATATAAAATTATAACTAAATATTTGAGGGCGTTTCCATGCTAAACTCTTATGAGAGAATTTAAAAAGGGTAAACTTTCCATTACAGGCAACGATTTTGAAATCATATTTTTTTTTGTAGATTGTACACATAAGTACAACTCTTTATACAAATTTTCAATAGTCGGACGCTCCAGCACCTTCTTCGAAATCTACCTCCTCCTGCGGCTTGCCGGAGGGATTTTTTACGTTAAAATACGTTTCAAAACTTTTGTAGTTAAGAATAAAACAAAATAAAGATTTCGAAACAACTATTTTTAGAAAATAAAGAAACATAAATCAGAACAGCGGCATGCGTCTTTTGTTTTCATTTTTCAAAAAAAAGAGAACATTCGAAAATGAAACAAAAACATGCCAGTGTTATTTGATGATACAAGATTTAGTTTAGTAAAGAGGGTTTAATGTTGTTCAGCATATTTAAACTCCGTGCTTGATTTGATATAATTATGTACTATACGCGCGATCCGCCTAAGTTCCGGAGGAAGCTAATATTGTTCGTATTTTGTTTGGATAAATTATGACTTTGTATTGTGACTGACTGAATTATCTGTGTGCGGCATGTAGTCAACTTTTACGGGATTCTTAGGCCAAAAATCATTGCCATCCAACATGCTGCCAGCCTTCTGGGTATTTTTCCGCGGATGATATTTTTGACGGAATGAATAGTAATTTCCCCTTTTGATACTTTTGTGTTTCTATTTATGTTTACTGTTACATATTTTTATCTGCACAATAACCTTTTGATGCATTTCAAAATAAGAAGTACCCGACTACCCGTGATGTCGTAAAACATAAAATCAGCGAAACTGAAAACGTGACGTGAAATAATGAGTGACGGAAACTGACCAGTGCATAAAATTTAATTGGCCGTGTGCATTTTTATTCAATAATCTGTTAGCATTGCTATGTGTATTTTATTACTGTTTTTTTTTCTGTAAGGTATACAATGCTAGTAATCTAGGAGCTCATAGCTAAATAATAACTGCCGCTCGGGTCGATCCTTGGGTTAAGCCGTGCTTGCCTAGGTTGGTCTGTGGATGGGTGACCACCCTTTTTTTAGGATGGGTACCGAATTTCTTCGGTGCCTCGGAAAGCACGTTAAGCTGTTGGTCCCGGCTGTCATTTGTCCATCTTTGACAGTCGTTACAGGTAGTCAGTGGCCCAAAAAGTCTGACACCAGTCTTACCAAGTGGTATCGTATTTTCCAGTATTAACTGGGTTGTGGAGGTCAGACAGGCAGTCGCTCCATGTAAAATACTGGTATTCAGCTGCACCCGGTTAGACCGGAAGCCGACCCCAACATAGTTGAGAAAAGCCTAGGGATGATACAATGCCAGTAGTCGTAAGGCGCTTATGACTTATACCTTTTCGTAGCTGTATCGGCAGTGAAAGGGGTAGGAGAACCGTCGGAGGAGTGATTAGCCAGGCGCAGAAGCGTGACCGTTATAATTACCTTAATGATCTGTTACAAAATTACTGTTATACTATAATTTTGCACTCCAAGTTTCTGATTAATCTTTCGCTGTCACGTGTGTTTTGTTTGGTTAATACATGATTGTTTTCTTGACCTTGCCCATGAATATGGTCATATAGGAACCTGTGTAACCACCGTCGAGAGATGAGCGGGAAGGAAGAAGGCCTGGTTGCTTCAAACGAGGTACCTGTGAGTATAAAGCTGTAACTGCAATTTGTGGACTGTATCTGTGGATGTATGTGTGTCACGAAACTTACATAATCTATTGCAAGTTCTTGAGCGAAAAATAGTCTACGTTTCCTCGTGGGCGATGGGAGGGTACCCGGATTTAGGTACAATATGGGGTCGGTCTTTGCAATCGGAGGTTTGGTGATTATCCCTGTTACTGCATTTAGCATATTATTGTAAACAAGGTGGTGATCATATTAAAATTTTAAATAGTTTGTGGGTTTTAAATTTAAACTGTAGTTTGTTCGGTTTCTTGTAATTGTATCTAGCTAGAATCACCATTTGCTTGGTTTTTTCTCAAATATGTTGGGGTCGGCTTCCAGTCCAACCGGATCCTACTGAATAACAGTATTTTTAATGGAGCTTCTGCTAATCTGTTCTCCAAAGTACGATTGCTAGCCGGGACTTAAAACGTGTTTGCCAAGACATTAAGGTTTTGGTAGGCAATGGTTAGTCAACTATTGACGCGCTGACCTCGTTAAGCAACGCTTAATTTTGAAGCTCGATCCGTGGGGCTGTCAGCATTTAGCCACGAGCTGTCAGGTTTATCTGAAACTAGCTTTTGCTTTCGGCATTCGGCTTTACGAGAAAGTTTTAAATTAAACCTATGACACTCGGGTATAATTTAGCTTAGTGAAAGAATTTTCGGAATCGGATCAGTCATCATCATCATCAGCCTATTAATGATCCCACTGCTGGACACAAGCCTCCTCTCTATGAGAGGGAATGGGCTATCCACCACGCTGGCCCAGCGCCGATCGGTCAACGTCACAATGTCTTCAAATGTTTTGGTTCTAGGACATGCTGGTTTCCTCACGATGTTTTCCTTCACCGTTTTGAGAGCAGTGCTGATGAAATAAATTACACAAAGTAATGCACCTGTCTGGGTTCGAACCCACGACTTACTATTCCTAATTAGGGGCCGCCACCACTGGGCCACCGCTGCTCTTCATCAGATCAGTAGTTCCAAATATTGAACCCCTTTATACAAACTAACCTTTTTATTTCAGGAAAAATACGAGAACGGAATCCGGTATCGTGTTGTAAAGACTCATGGAAATATTGTAACTCGGGATTTCGAATTGTTTTCAATGTTTTGTTTGGGCATGTTTCACTTATTTACAGTTCCGAGCGGCATCTACTGACGTTTTGGAGAAATGAATGAAAAACGCTCAGCTACCAATAGCCATTCGCAGATGGCGCTGAGAGGGTAATTTATTTGTTTTTCCACAGGAAAGTAGATCTTTTTTACTACATTACTTTAATGCCACAGACGTTGTTTTACTGTGTTGTAATCGAGGTTTTATTTTCGCCCTAGAAATAGGCAGAAAGTAGTATTTTCTCAAGAATTTTAAACAGGATTGAGATAATAAGGTAATTTATGTCAATCCAGTAGATTTTTGACTTTTCCATCATTATTATCGCAACTTAGGACCCATTAATATTAATATGTATCAGTGATGTTAGGCAACTGGGCCTATCCAAGTCGTAAACGTCCCTTTGTGCCTATTGGTGCCCTTGTTTTGTTCTATCTCCTGCTGATATGGAAGTGAAAATAACGGTTTTTTCCTACTCCTCCGATTAACTTTTCTGATTAATTTCGTTGCGGGATTCAAGACACTTAAATTCACTCTCTGGGACTTCGTCGAGCTTCATTGTCTGTTGATTCTGGCTTTCATGAGTTAAAGAGCTTTGGGAATAGTGTGGCGGGCATGTCCCATGAAAAAAAAAACATTATCGCTGATAAAATGTTCCTTGTGTAGGTCCCTAGGTCAATAAAATCTTTGAAAAGTTTACAATAATTGTGACTTTTTCTGTAACTTACTGCTCTGTCAAGAAAGTAACGGGAAAAGATCAATAATACACAAAATGTTTGTTATTCATACAAATTTATTTTATCACCTTCAAAGTATGCTCCTTCAGAAACGATACACTTACGCCAACGAATAATCCAATCATCAAAACATTTTTTAAACGCTGGTTCTGTAATTGAGTTCAGTTCTCGCCGCGAATTCTCCTTTATGTCTTCTAACGATTGAAAACGGGTGCCACGAAGTGGTTATTTGAGTTTAGGAAAAAGAAAGAAGTCGTCTGGAGCCATATCTGGTGAATATGGTGGTTGCTCGATGGTATTTGTTGAGTGTTTGGTCAAAAATTCGTTCACAATGATGGCCTTGTGAAGACTTTTCTTTCCACAAATCTGGCCGTTTTCATCTAATTTGCTCTCATATATAACGCTCAAATAATATTCTTTACTTACTTAATTTTTTAATTAAAAATTATTTAATATTCTTTAGTTGGAAGGCACCACTCCGAAGCCTGTTGACCAGTTTGCATGTCAAACTCGTAAACCCACGTCTCGTCACCAGTAACAATGCGTTTCGAATGTTGGATCGGGATTGACTCGTTCTAGCATGTCCTGTCTAACATGTTTCATACCCAAATGATTAGTTAAAATGGTACGGATCGACTCGTGACATACAGAAAGTTTGGCGGCTATCTCTCTCAAAGTTAAATGAGGATTTTCAGTCACTATATCCTTCACTTTTGCGATGTTAACTTCAGTTGCAGACATTGAAGGCCTACGAGAGCGAGGACTTTTGAACGCTTTCACCGTAAGCCTTCTGTAACATTTTTAGTGAATCCGAACACAAAATTCCATTGGCGATGCAAAATTTAAGACAAACTGTAATGACAAAAATAATGAAATTCGCTATTCATACTAGATATGATACTAAAACAGCACTGTATTTAACATAAATAACAGATGTAACTCAAACTCCGCGCCAAAATGGAAAACAGTTGTGCCAATCCCGATATTTTTTGAAATGAAGGTTTATAGTGCGGGCGACTTTTTTATTTAGTAAGTAATACTTCACCACGAGAGGGTCTACGACGCTACGCGTGCTACGCCGTAGTACGTTCGTAGCTGAAGTACGAACCGTATGAAGTTACAAACTAATGAAGATCAGTCAAATATAAAAACAGGTTCTTTAATTGATCCGTACGTATTCAACTCCTTCATTTTTCACGATGTTATCAGGCCTGTAATCATTGAAGGGTTACGCAGAAGTCAACCTATGTTGCTCCCCACATTTCGCCAATTTATGTACCTATGTTGCTCCCACATTTGTATGTTATGTGAAAATAATAAATTATTTTGTTAATCTTGATTATTGTTGTATTAATTAATTGTTGGCATTGACATTTCTATTTTGTATTGTTCGTTCCTTTTATTTTATTTAATTTGACATGTTATCTAATTTTGACTTGATCTATAATTATTTGTGATTGTACTTTTGAATTGTGAAATGTAATGTGTTTTTTTATGATGATTTTTTTGAATGATGATCTCGATCCTTTGATATTTTGGCAACGCATTCACATATATAACCTACCTAAGTTTTAAATCATTCTAGAGTAGCTAAAGTAATTGGCGTGTCGTTATTTAATGCTAAAACAAATGTGTTTGATAAATGTTAGCGAAAATTGAGGTTACACTAAGGTGAAATAGTTTATGTAAATTAGATTAAATTATAGTAATTTACTACAAGTAGGCAAAACATAAATTTATTCGATGTCTGCATCGAGCTTAGGTTAACTTTAACTTAAGTGGACTGCAATGGTTAACTTTTTATTTTTTGTTGGACTTTATTTTTATTTTTCAGCGTTTCATATTAGTGTAAAATTTCTAAAGTAATTTTTTGATGTGTTGCATGGTTGGGTGTACGTTATTCACGAGTTATGTGTATCCAGGTTACAACTTTAAAAAAATATTTCCTTCTGCAAGATATTACAGTATGATAGAACTTAACGTCACGGCATTTTTTCCCTAAAGAATAAGGCAGAGGTGTACAAATAACCAATGGCTCCATACAAAATTCCAATACCTACTTGACTAAATGTATGAGACAGCTGATTATTTTTTACGATGAAGGTGGTGGTCCCATGAAGAAAATTGTTCAATTTGCACACTCTTTCATAAGACTATATTTATAATACCCTTTCTGTTACATGTTGTGTACCTAAGCTTTATTTTTCTACTTTCTATTGCAAACCGTTTATCACACAGTCCACATTGCAATACTACTTAGCTCATAATCTGCCCTTTCCTAACCTTGTTGGGGTAGGTTTCTATTTATTATATCTATGGCTTCCATTTTAACCAGATGCAGCTAAATACCAGTATTTTACATAGAGTGACTGCCTATTTTACTACTATAACCCAGTATACTGGCTAATACGAAACCCCTTGGTAAGATTAGTTGTCAGTCAAACTTTCGGGCCACTGACTACCAGTAACGATTGTCGTTTGTAGATATAGTTTGTGTATCTTTACATATGCTTTGCTTATGTATGCTTTCCAAGGCACAGAAAAACTCGTTGAGTAATTAATGGTCACCCATCCACAGACCAACCTTGGCAAA
Organism: Xestia ashworthii; assembly: GCA_950022955.1. Lineage (NCBI taxonomy): Eukaryota > Metazoa > Arthropoda > Insecta > Lepidoptera > Noctuidae > Xestia > Xestia ashworthii. The sequence continues at coordinate 19,941,192 of OX465558.1, read as the reverse complement.
CGATGCTTAACCTTGAAGATTTACACCTTCTTTTTTTTGTTTTTTTTCTGCGACTGTTATTGTTTAGCTACGAGCCATCTTGTCTACTATTCAAAATCAGTGAAGGTTTACGCTTCGCTTAAATACAAACTCTTCACCATTTCGTATCCTTCCACTATACGAAAGGCGAAAAATATCAGATTCTGTGTTTCTTTTTAAGATCGCCAATGGACCAACTGGTGATACCGAGTTGCTGCACAAAGTCGGGCTGCGAGTGCCGTCTGTGTTCTTGCGTAGATCTCATTTATTATACACCCCAGTGGGAACCACAACGTACAGACGGAACTCATATATGGTTTTTTTTTTTTTTTTTTTTTTGTACTATAATATTAAGAACAAAAGTCTTAATAATTAATTACGATCTAGCCTAAAAGACTAATAAGCAATTTAACTCTAACTTAATATGTTACGTGATAGAATTTAAAACTAAGAATAGTGTTCATTTGCACTTTTACACAAGTCCGTAGCACTTTCTTAGAGTCTAATATAATTTATAAAACACTATGTTCATGTGTTATATGAATAGCACAACATTGTTACTATTACTCATTCACTTTGTACACTACACTAATTCAAAAGGTTTAGTTCTTTTTAGCCTACGCACTAAGTTTGTGTTATCTAGCAGCTGAATTGCCTCAACATTCACGTGTCGATGAAGTCTGTGTTCGTGGGCTTCAGCAAATTTTTGGATAATAGTGGTGACGAATTCCATTTTAAGGTCACGATGAAGGTCGTCATTTCTTATGTACCAGGGTGCATTAACAGCATCCCTAAGTACTTTATTTTGGAATTGCTGGATTATTTTGACGTTGCTTTGTTTAGTACAGCCCCAAAGTTGGATGCCATACGTCCAAATTGGCATCAGAATATGCTTGTATAGGGTTATTTTATTATGTATTGATAGACAAGATTTCTTTCCGAGTAACCAATACATACTTTTATATCGTATATCGAGTTCCTGTCTTTTCTTTTTCACATGAGCTTTCCAACGCAACTTGGCGTCGAGAGTGATGCCAAGGTATTTCGCTGTATTAGCATAAGGTACTTGCGTACCATTTATGTAGATTGGGTGATAGTCCAAGTGTTTGTTTGTAAAGTCAATGTGAATTGATTTTGACTCATTCAGTTTGATCTTCCATTTTTGTGTCCAGTCATAAACTTTGTTCACAGCTAGTTGAACTTTTTCTACTGCTTCTCTGTGGCTTGATCCAGTAGCCATAATTGCAGTATCATCTGCAAAGGTCGCAATGGTGTTGTTTTCCAGTTCTGGGATGTCACATGTGTATAACAAGTACAAAATTGGGCCTAGCACACTTCCTTGAGGTACACCAGCTTTTATAGCTTTTAGCTCGGAAAATGCGTCCTCCTGCCGTATTCTAAACATTCTGTTAGTAATGTACGACTCTAGGATATCTGCAAATTCTGGTAGCATGCGTCTGAGCTTGAATATTAGGCCCTTATGCCAAACTTTATCAAAAGCTTGCGCGACATCTAAAAACACGGTGGCGCAGACTTCCTTGTTTTCTAGTGTTTTTTCAATGATGTTAGTTATTCTATGTACCTGATCTATTGTTGAGTGTTTTTCCCTGAAGCCAAATTGATGATTTGGAATAAGGTCTTTTTCTTCTATGATTGGTTTTAACCGTTTCAATAACAGTTTTTCAAATAGTTTTGATAACACGGGCAACAGAGAAATAGGTCTATATGATGATGCTTCATGGGGTGGTTTCCCAGGCTTTGCAATCATAATGACTTCAGCAACCTTCCATGACTCAGGTACATGTTTTAAGATAAATGCAGCATTGATAAGCTTGGTGAGCTTTACTATGGCTTTGCGCGGGAGGTGTTTTAGAATTTCACCTGTAATGAGGTCGTAACCCGGAGATTTTTTCGAGCTTATGTTATTTTGAATTTCTCTCATTACTTCTGCTGGTGTCACAAGCTTAATTCTTTGGTTTTGTGATAAATTTTCACTCACAAGTGTTTCGATCGAACTTTCATTGAGTTGAAAAGTTTCTTCTAAGTGTTGAGCAAACCTTAACGCTTTCTGGTCATTATTTATGGCCCATTTTCCGTCGCTAGTTCTGATGGGCGGTATTTGTGTAATCGGCCTTTTAAGATTTCTTGTCGCTTTCCAAAGGGAGTAATCCGTTGATTTGTCATTGGTTAGCTGCAGAAGGTTGGCACTCAGAGATTCATCCTCAAATTGTAGAATTTTCCTCTTTAATCGTTTAGTTAGGTTATTTAATGATGTTTTATCTCGTGGGCACCTTGTTTGCTGCCACTGCTTCCTTTGTTTCCTTTTCTCAGATAGTAAATCCACAATTTCTTTAGGATAGATAAATCCCTTATATTTACGTTTTAATTGCGGTGTATTGTGCCACGCACATTGTTGGATGTCAACAATATATTTGTTTACTTCTGAGTCAAGCTGATCTTGTTTTTTTATAGAAGTGTTAAGGTCTATTATATTATCTAGATCAAGGGCAAAACTTTGCCAATCTGTTAATTTATTAACCAGTGTTAAGTGGCTTGGTTTGAATACGATTTTTTGACTAAGCATTAGTATAATTGATGAGTGGTCCGAATTCATATGAAAACCTTCCTCCAAACTGACGTAATTGGCGGATATATTTTTGCATATAAAAAAATCTATAAGATCCGGTATTTTCTGGTGGTCAGTGGGCCAGTACGTTGGTTTACCTGTGCTCATAACTTCAGAATGTGTATCTTTAACTGCGCTTAAGAGCTGCTTTCCCTTAGTTGTAGTAAGTCTTGATCCCCAATGCGTATGCTTAGCATTAAAATCGCCGCCTAGGATAAACCTCTGGCCTAATAGTTCAAAGAGATGTAAATATCGCTCTTTTCTTATCATGTGCCGTGGAGGACAGTATACGGCTGCAATGGATATGTGACAAAATTTGGTTTTAACAGATACTGCCACGGCTTGAATGTCTTGTTATTCATATTTACACTGCACGTAGTGACTAATGTTCTCTTTGATTATAACCGCGCTACCTCCTCTGGCACAGTTGTCAGGGTGGAGCGAATTATATACCATGTATCCTCTAAATTTGACAAAAGATTGCTTAGTGAAGTGCGTTTCAGAGACCAAACACACGTCTATATTTTCTGTGTCCAGAACCGCCTGCAACTCATTTTGATGTTTGAGGAGCCCATTAGAGTTCCAAGCCATTATTTTAAGTGTGTTATTCATTTTTGATTATTTGAAACTGCTGTTTTAGTGCTGGATTCTAATTTCTCTAATCTCTTGTCAAATGAGGTAATACACTTTAAGATCTGATTAATCTTATCCTCCAGATTCAAAGGCTGTGGTCTTGGTTTTGCAGCTTCCGCATAGGAACCAGCGTTGGTTACTTGCGTGGGTTTTTCAGTTGACTGGACACTTGCTTTCTGTGCCTGTTTGTCTAATTTTGGTAAGGGAAGAGACTGTTGGGTAGTTGGTACCGCAAGTTTCTTTTTAGTATTTTTATTTTTCATATCTTGAATTTGTTTAGCTACTTCACACCCTCTATAATTGGCCCCGTGAGGTAGACCACAGTGGACACATTTTGGCTTCTCCTGGGGAGATTTGGTACAGTTGGCTGTAAGATGCTTGCCAGTGCATTTTACACACCTTGGCTCTTTTCTGCAGTATTTATGAGTATGTCCATATGCCTGGCATCTCTTGCATTGGGGAATGAGTTTGGGATTTTTAAGTGGGTGTATTTCAATTTTACACCCTAAAATGTATTTTATGCCATAGATTTTATTGACATCTTCGTCATTACTAAATGATAAAACGAACATGTTGAGTGGTTCTTTACTCTTCCAGCTCAATTTGTAGTCTACTTTTTCTATTTTTAGTCCTTGTGTGGTTAGATCGTCTTTAATTCGATCAGGTTGGCAAGAAGAATGTAATTTCTTCACAACAACTCTAATTGGTCTAGCTTGCTTATTCTCGTACGAATGCCAATGGTAGTCTTTTTCTGTTAAGAACCTGGCAATTACTCTATACGAGTCTTCAGTTTTGGCGTTAACTTTCACACAATCCCCATTCATCATTTTTGCGGTAAATGATTCAGCTGTAATTGTTTCAGTTAGCGAGTCGTAAAACGTTTGATAGTTTTTAACTCCATCTATTATCATTGGCGGTGGCGGAGGCACTTTTTTGACGGAAGTCTCTTTCGCATTTTTCTGTTGTTTTTCTTGTTGGGCACTTGTTTCGGGTTGTTGTTTTGGAGAGAGGGAGGCATTAAGCTTCCTCTTCTTCCTGCTCTTGGCCCTAATCCACTCAGTCTCTTTAGCGAGCTCATCCTCGTCCGTACAATATTCAACGTCACTTTTAGTACGCTGGGAAAATATTGTTTTCTCGCTTTCCTGTTTTTCTAAGGGTTGCTTAGTTTCATTTTTTTCCTTCAAGCAGTTTAATTCTCCTTGAAGGCTTTGTACTTGTTCTTGCAAAGTATTAATGGTATCGTTCAGATTACGTACCATAAGTTGCAGGTTTTCTCTGTCCGTTTTCTCCTGGATGTAACAGTCATATAACCGCTTTTCCAGGTCAGTTTTTATCTTAATAGACTGTGAAGCCATTATTTTGTTGTAAGGCGAGTTTAACACCTTAACAATAAATTATTGTAAACACTTCATGATTTCCGCACTTGTAACTAGGTCATGGCAATGACCCCGATAGATGGACGTAGGTACACTGCGACGACGGTGTTGTGCTGCGTCTGCACAATACTCTCAACTAGAGCACGCGCGCGCGATCGTACGTCTGTTCACTATTATAGTTAAACAACAACTGATCAACTCATATATGGTGAGAGCGAGTCGTATGTACAACACAACCTGCCAGGAAGCTGAGATTGACATTTTTAATACTAGTACCGCTAAATTGAAGAAAACTTTAACCAATACCTTCTTCGAGCGTACTCATATTTAGTAAATCTTCTGTTTGATGTTATATGTATATAGTCTTATTTATTTGTATGTCATATTATTTATATACTACATGTGGAAACTTGTAATTGGCCATATTTTGTTTAAACTTTTACTCACTGTCTGTTTAGCTTTAACTTTTCCTAAAAACGAGATAAATAAAGAAAAAAAATATATATAGTACAGGTGTGTCTAATAACGAGTTAGTACCCCTACATATGAACTGCTTCCCGGTATTTGGCACACCTAAAATGTTGCATACACCATGTATTATTTAAGGCGCGTTCCTCTAGTAATGGTGTATGTAATTAAGGGCAATTTGTATGAAAGCCATTTCGAAGCTTTTTCGTGTTTTATTTCAGGTAATTGCAGTGTTGTGTTTGAATTATTTTAGTGTGTTTTTTCTGGTTTATTTTCTAAGTGTTTGTTTGCCTAGTACTCGTAATATATGTTATAGTTATCTCAATAGCAGTAGCACAGTGGCTAAACCATTAGCTGTTATGGGTCGTATCCCTTATTTTTGATCTATCTCTACTGATTTTTATGATCGGGTTTTTGATGAATTTGCAACACTCTCTTGTTACATTAACTACTAAAATACCTCTTTTTGCGATAACATCGCCCAATGTGTCACTCTCTGCTACATCTATGATCATCATCTTGTATTATAAAACTTACGCAAACGGGTATTTAACGCGAACTTTACCTTTAATTTAAGCTCGACGTTTCCACCGAATTGCACCAGCCGTGGTCGCGGGGAGACTCAAGTATTGGAGGTACCGCGACAGTAAAGCGAAGACGTTTATTCAACTACCCTCACTTGGTCTTCATAAATGCAATCTAGTCGAAAAAATCTAAATTAAAGGTAAAGTTCGCGATAAATACCCGTTTGCATAAGTTCTGATCGTCAAAGTTTAAAAAAAACAATCATCTTAGACGATCTGTCAAATGTCTTGAATAGATTTTCAACTGTATCGCTAAAGCATTAGGTTTAATGTTGACTGGGAAAATTTGTCAGTTTCGGGCAGTTTGATGTGCTAGCGTTTGCATATAATAAAAAGTATTCTCATCATTTAAGTTTATCTTTACTTTTCCAATTCCTATTTCCCTTCCTTTTAACCGTGTACCACGTACTAATTTATTGATAGACAAGCTTATAACTTACGGCCTATGAGTGGAGCACGCGAAACGATGACGTCACCACTGTAATGCCTATATTTCTGTACTGATCTATTTAGTACCGGATCTTAAAAGGGGTTCCAAGGTTGGTAATACCTAAACCACCCTAAACTTTGAAGTTGGAAAATAGTTGTGTAGTGCACCTATTGAATAGGGTGGACGACAAAAAATAATAAATAATTTAGTTCGTCGGTTAGATTATCAAAAAATATTTGACCCGTATTTTTTCTTATGTTAACATAAACCAAAATTGACGAAGATACGGTCACGCTTTGGTATAATTATTAGCGAGTTCTGACGTCACGAGCCCCCACTTCCAAGTTTTTATGGGTTTTAACTTTGTCAATATTCATTGATTTACTAAAACAAAAAAAAAAAAAAACGTGTCCATTATTTTCCAATACTCTAACTGACGGACTAATTAGATTTGCAATTTTTTGATACTGTCGTCATGCCTAATCTTTAAAGTGCAGTGGCGCAGTGGGGACAGCGGGAATAAAATTACAGACTTCTCGTTGTCCCCACCAGGTTGGGCAGGGTAGTAGGGAAAACAAGTCTACGGTTTTGAATTTACCACGTAATAGGACAACGGTAGGACACCTGTCTCAACAATGTGGGTTCGAATCCCGGTAGGAGCAAATGTTTGTGTGATGAGCATGAACATTTGTTTCCGAGTCATGGATGTTTATATGTATAACTAGCTGTGCCCGCGCGGTTTCACTCGCGTGTTTCATACGTTGGTGTTTATCAAATGAGATTTAGTGTGTTAATGTTGCAAGAAAATGTTCCAAGTTAATATTACAAGAAAACAGCAATAAAAATACCATCCTGAAACACCTCGAACTCAAATGGGAATAGTTTTCCCGCTGCCATGACTTCACAGGTGGTTCCGTAGGTGCCATGGCAAGACATTTCAGTAACGTATTTACGCTTCGAACAATAAACAGCTCCTGACCGCTCCTGGGTGAAAGGTTGAAACCTTTCCCAGTTGTTAGACACGTGGCGCACAATGCTGGCTCGAACACGTGGCCCAGACGGGCGCATTACTTTGTGTAATTTATTTCATCACCACTGCTCTCAAAACGGTGAAGGAAAACATCGTGAGGAAACGAAAGGAAAGGAAAGGCATGTCTTAGAACCAAAAATTCGAAGACATGTGACATCTGCCAAACCACACTGGGCCCGCGTGGTGGATTTGCCCATACGCAAAATATGCGCTTTGAAATTTAAATTGGCCAACGGAATCAAACATCAAAATGACCTTCACTGAAGTTTCATGAGAATCGGATTATTTTATTTTTACTCCCTGTTCGTCCCTTGAAACACCTGGAACTCAAATGGCAATAATTCTCCCGCTGCCATGAGTGATGCACCAAATATGATAGAGATGAAAATAAGCATGCGCCATCGCCAGGATTATTTACTATTTGGCTAAGAATTTGCACTTAGAAGTGATAACCAATATTTTGATTATCCATTTAATTAAACAATGCTTACGACCAGTAAGTACCGTAAAAAACATTATTTGGAACGTAATTTTCTTTATAGCTATTCTTTTGCAACACCAGCCTAAACCAAAGATACAACTTTAAAATTAAAATACGATCGTAGGTATTCAAGGACACGTTTTCTAGTAAGAACGACTAATACTAAAAGACCTACTATTATAGTACTTAATACCAAAGTGTGAAATACACAATATGTAATTCGCGAAGCAATAGACATAACAAAATTCCAACCAGGCAATAGGTAAGAACACAATAAAATGATTATCCTCCAATTTAAAATTACTAATGCTACGGCCAGACTTGTAGGCGAAGATTCGAACGCACGCACGAACTTTGTCGCGACAAAAGCCTTTGATGTGCGGCAATTTACCGACAGCGGCGGGAAGGGCGTTCGTATTCGCGAAGATGATTCGCGATAGGACGAATTCTTTGGCCAGACGTGTCGCGACAACGCAAATCTTCGCGTTATCGCGATAGTGTAGCCCCAGCATAAGTGAAACATACCGAAACGAAGACAACCCAAACAACGATGATGTCAAATATTTCAAATCAAATTAGTAGTAACAGCAAAATATCGCAGAACAGAAATGAGCTTGAGCTTGAGCGTGTTTCGCTTAAGTTCGTTTTTTGAAACGTTTTTTTTTTACCCTTCAACAGACGCCTGCGTACTGAAAAATACTGGCCACCTAGAAATTGGCATAAAACTTTAAAACGTTATAGAAACTCATTTCAATACCTTTCAGCACACGCCTGCATATCACTGAAACATACTGGCCACCTAGAAATTACGCCCTCAATGAACTTCCAAATTCTTATTTCAAAATATGCATTAACGCGTTGTCGTAAAATTCAATTTGGATCCATATCGGTTTCCGAATTCTCATTTCAATGTAAAGTATGCAATAACGCGTTGACGTAAGATTCAATTTGGATGTTTAACTTTTTTCATACAAACATTAAAAACCCTTTTTTGTACCCTTATGGGCCGAATTTTGTAATACCTTTTCTTAGTGAGCACCTAGAAGCCAAAAGGAACATTCAGGCTTTACATTCATATCTCTAACTTTAAAAACATAGGACTTTCATACAAACTTTGACACCCCTTTTCAACCCCTTGGGGTGCGAATTTTAAAAAATCCTTTCTTAGTACGCGCCTGCACCCCCTAGAGAGTGCTTGTGCCAAATTTGAGTCCTTACGGAACAGTAGTTTCCGAGATTTCGTGATGAGTGGATTAACTTTTTCCATACAAACATTAAAAACCCTTTTTTGTACCCTTAAGGGCCGAATTTCGTAAAACCTTTTCTTAGTGAGCACCTACAAGCCAAAAGAAACATTCAGGCTTTACATTCATATCTCTAACTTTAAAAACATAGGACTTTAATACAAACTTTGACACCCCTTTTCAACCCCTTGGGGTGCGAATTTTAAAAAATCCTTTCTTAGTACGCGCCTGCACCCCCTAGAGAGTGCTTGTGCCAAATTTGAGTCCTTACGGCCCAGTAGTTTCCGAGATTTCGTGATGAGTGGTCAGTGAGTGGACTTCTCCTTTATATATATAGATAGACTAGCTGTACCCGCGCGGTTTCACTCGCGTGTATCATACGTTGGTGTTTAAAACAGCAATAAAATACCATCCTGAAACACCTCAAACTCAAATGGGAATAGTTCTCCCGCTGCCATGACTTCACAGGCGGTTCCGTAGGTGCCATGGCAAGACATTTCAGTAACGTATTTACGCATCGAATTATAAACAGCTCTTGACCGCTCCTGGGTGAAAGCTTGAAACCTTTCCCAGTTGTAAGACACGTGGCGCACATTGCTGGCTCGAACACGTGGCCCAGACAGGTGCATTACTTTGTGTAATTTATTTCATCACCACTGCTCTCAAAACGGTGAAGGAAAACATCGTGAGGAAACGAAAGGAAAGGAAAGGCATGTCTTAGAACCAAAAATTCGAAGACATGTGACATCTGCCAAACCACACTGGGCCCGCGTGGTGGATTTGCCCAAACGCAAAATATGCGCTTTGAAATTTAAATTGGCCAACGGAATCAAACATCAAAATGACCTTCACTGAAGTTTCATGAGAATCGGATTATTTTATTTTTACTCCCTGTTCGTCCCTTGAAACACCTGGAACTCAAATGGCAATAATTCTCCCGCTGCCATGAGTGATGCACCAAATATGATAGAGATGAAAATAAGCATGCGCCATCGCCAGGATTATTTACTATTTGGCTAAGAATTTGCACTTAGAAGTGATAACCAATATTTTGATTATCCATTTAATTAATCAATGCTTACGACCAGTAAGTACCGTAAAAAACATTATTTGGAACGTAATTTTCTTTATAGCTATTCTTTTGCAACACCAGCCTAAACCAAAGATACAACTTTAAAATTAAAATACGATCGTAGGTATTCAAGGACACCTTTTCTAGTAAGAACGACTAATACTAAAAGACCTACTATTATAGTACTTAATAATTCGCGAAGCAATAGACATAACAAAATTCCAACCAGGCAATAGGTAAGAACACAATAAAATGATTATCCTCCAATTTAAAATTACTAATGCTACGGCCAGACTTGTAGGCGAAGATTCGAACGCACGCACGAACTTTGTCGCGACAAAAGCCTTTGATGTGCGGCAATTTACCGACAGCGGCGGGAAGGGCGTTCGTATTCGCGAAGATGATTCGCGATAGGACGAATTCTTTGGCCAGACGTGTCGCGACAACGCAAATCTTCGCGTTATCGCGATAGTGTAGCCCCAGCATAAGTGAAACATACCGAAACGAAGACAACCCAAACAACGATGATGTCAAATATTTCAAATCAAATTAGTAGTAACAGCAAAATATCGCAGAACAGAAATGAGCTTGAGCTTGAGCGTGTTTCGCTTAAGTTCGTTTTTTGAAACGTTTTTTTTTTACCCTTCAACAGACGCCTGCGTACTGAAAAATACTGGCCACCTAGAAATTGGCATAAAACTTTAAAACGTTATAGAAACTCATTTCAATACCTTTCAGCACACGCCTGCATATCACTGAAACATACTGGCCACCTAGAAATTACGCCCTCAATGAACTTCCAAATTCTTATTTCAAAATATGCATTAACGCGTTGTCGTAAAATTCAATTTGGATCCATATCGGTTTCCGAATTCTCATTTCAATGTAAAGTATGCAATAACGCGTTGACGTAAGATTCAATTTGGATGTTTAACTTTTTTCATACAAACATTAAAAACCCTTTTTTGTACCCTTATGGGCCGAATTTTGTAATACCTTTTCTTAGTGAGCACCTAGAAGCCAAAAGGAACATTCAGGCTTTACATTCATATCTCTAACTTTAAAAACATAGGACTTTCATACAAACTTTGACACCCCTTTTCAACCCCTTGGGGTGCGAATTTTAAAAAATCCTTTCTTAGTACGCGCCTGCACCCCCTAGAGAGTGCTTGTGCCAAATTTGAGTCCTTACGGAACAGTAGTTTCCGAGATTTCGTGATGAGTGGATTAACTTTTTCCATACAAACATTAAAAACCCTTTTTTGTACCCTTAAGGGCCGAATTTCGTAAAACCTTTTCTTAGTGAGCACCTACAAGCCAAAAGAAACATTCAGGCTTTACATTCATATCTCTAACTTTAAAAACATAGGACTTTCATACAAACTTTGACACCCCTTTTCAACCCCTTGGGGTGCGAATTTAAAAAAATCCTTTCTTAGTACGCGCCTGCACCCCCTAGAGAGTGCTTGTGCCAAATTTGAGTTCTTACGGCCCAGTAGTTTCCGAGATTTCGTGATGAGTGGTCAGTGAGTGGACTTCTCCTTTATATATATAGAAGACTAGCTGTACCCGCGCGGTTTCACTCGCGTGTTTCATACATTGGTGTTTAAAACAGCAATAAAATACCATCCTGAAACACCTCAAACTGAAATGGGAATAGTTCTCCCGCTGCCATGACTTCACAGGCGGTTCCGTAGGTGCCATGGCAAGACATTTCAGTAACGTATTTACGCATCGAACAATAAACAGCTCTTGACCGCTCCTGGGTGAAAGGTTGAAACCTTTCCCAGTTGTAAGACACGTGGCGCACATTGCTGGCTCGAACACGTGGCCCAGACAGGCGCATTACTTTGTGTAATTTATTTCATCACCACTGCTCTCAAAACGGTGAAGGAAAACATCGTGAGGAAACGAAAGGAAAGGAAAGGCATGTCTTAGAACCAAAAATTCGAAGACATGTGACATCTGCCAAGCCACACTGGGCCGGCGTGGTGGATTTGCCCATACGCAAAATAGGTATGCGCTTTGAAATTTAAATTGGCCAACGGAATCAAAACATCAAAATGACCTTCATTGAAGTTTCATGAGAATTGGATTATTTTTACTCCCTGTTCGTCCCTTGAAACACCTGGAACTCATATGGCAATAATTCTCCCGCTGCCATGAGTGATGCACCAAATATGATAGAGATGAAAATAAGCATGCGCCATCGCCAGGAATATTTACTATTTGGCTAAGAATTTGCACTCCATTAGAAGTGATAATATTTTGATTATCCATTTAATTAAACAATGCTTACGACCAGTAAGTACCGTAAAAAACATTATTTGGAACGTAATTTTCTTTATAGCTATTCTTTTGCAACACCAGCCTAAACCAAAGATACAACTTTAAAATTAAAATACGATCGTAGGTATTGAAGGACACCTTTTCTAGTAAGAACGACTAATACTAAAAGACCTACTACTATAGTACTTAACTATTCTTTTGCAACACCAGCCTAAACCAAAGATACAACTTTAAAATTAAAATACGATCGTAGGTATTGAAGGACACCTTTTCTAGTAAGAACGACTAATACTAAAAGACCTACTACTATAGTACTTAATACCAAAGTGTTAAATACACAATTTGTAATTCGCGAAGCAATAGACATAACAAAATTCCAACCAGGCAATAGGTAAGAACACAATAAAATGATTATCCTCCAATTTAAAATTACTAATGCTACGGCCAGACTTGTAGGCGAAGATTCGAACGCACGCACGAACTTTGTCACGACAAAACCCTTTGATGTGCGGCAATTTACCGACAGCGGCGGGAAGGGCGTTGGTATTCGCGAGGATGATTCGCGATAGGACGAATTCTTTGGCCAGACGTGTCGCGACAACGCAAATCTTCGCGTTATCGCGATAGTGTAGCCCCAGCATAAGTGAAACATACAGAAACGAAGACAACCCAAACAACGATGATGTCAAATATTTCAAATCAAATTAGTAGTAACAGCAAAATATCGCAGAACAGAAATGAGCTTGAGCTTGAGCGTGTTTCGCTTAAGTTCGTTTTTTGAAACGTTTTTTTCTTACCCATCAACAGACGCCTGCGTACTGAAAAATACTGGCCACCTAGAAATTGGCATAAAACTTTAAAACGTTATAGAAACTCATTTCAATACCTTTCAGCACACGCCTGCATATCACTGAAACATACTGGCCACCTAGAAATTACGCCCTCAATGAACTTCCAAATTCTTATTTCAAAATATGCATTAACGCGTTGTCGTAAAATTCAATTTGGATCCATATCGGTTTCCGAATTCTCATTTCAATGTAAAGTATGCAATAACGCGTTGACGTAAGATTCAATTTGGATGTTTAACTTTTTTCATACAAACATTAAAAACCCTTTTTTGTACCCTTAAGGGCCGAATTTCGTAAAACCTTTTCTTAGTGAGCACCTAGAAGCCAAAAGGAACATTCAGGCTTTACATTCATATCTCTAACTTTAAAAACATAGGACTTTCATACAAACTTTGACACTCCTTTTCAACCCCTTGGGGTGCGAATTTTAAAATCCTTTCTTAGTACGCGCCTGCACCCCCTAGAGAGTGCTTGTGCCAAATTTGAGTCCTTACGGCCCAGTAGTTTCCGAGATTTCGTGATGAGTGGTCAGTGAGTGGACTTCTCCTTTATATATATAGAAAAAACCCTTTTTTGTACCCTTAAGGGCCGAATTTCGTAAAACCTTTTCTTAGTGAGCACCTAGAAGCCAAAAGGAACATTCAGGCTTTACATTCATATCTCTAACTTTAAAAACATAGGACTTTAATACAAACTTTGACACCCCTTTTCAACCCCTTGGGGTGCGAATTTTAAAAAATCCTTTCTTAGTACGCGCCTGCACCCCCTAGAGAGTGCTTGTGCCAAATTTGAGTCCTTACGGCCCAGTAGTTTCCGAGATTTCGTGATGAGTGGTCAGTGAGTGGACTTCTCCTTTATATATATAGACTAGCTGTACCCGCGCGGTTTCACTCGCGTGTATCATACGTTGGTGTTTAAAACAGCAATAAAATACCATCCTGAAACACCTCAAACTCAAATGGGAATAGTTCTCCCGCTGCCATGACTTCACAGGCGGTTCCGTAGGTGCCATGGCAAGACATTTCAGTAACGTATTTACGCATCGAATTATAAACAGCTCTTGACCGCTCCTGGGTGAAAGCTTGAAACCTTTCCCAGTTGTAAGACACGTGGCGCACATTGCTGGCTCGAACACGTGGCCCAGACAGGTGCATTACTTTGTGTAATTTATTTCATCACCACTGCTCTCAAAACGGTGAAGGAAAACATCGTGAGGAAACGAAAGGAAAGGAAAGGCATGTCTTAGAACCAAAAATTCGAAGACATGTGACATCTGCCAAACCACACTGGGCCCGCGTGGTGGATTTGCCCAAACGCAAAATATGCGCTTTGAAATTTAAATTGGCCAACGGAATCAAACATCAAAATGACCTTCACTGAAGTTTCATGAGAATCGGATTATTTTATTTTTACTCCCTGTTCGTCCCTTGAAACACCTGGAACTCAAATGGCAATAATTCTCCCGCTGCCATGAGTGATGCACCAAATATGATAGAGATGAAAATAAGCATGCGCCATCGCCAGGATTATTTACTATTTGGCTAAGAATTTGCACTTAGAAGTGATAACCAATATTTTGATTATCCATTTAATTAATCAATGCTTACGACCAGTAAGTACCGTAAAAAACATTATTTGGAACGTAATTTTCTTTATAGCTATTCTTTTGCAACACCAGCCTAAACCAAAGATACAACTTTAAAATTAAAATACGATCGTAGGTATTCAAGGACACCTTTTCTAGTAAGAACGACTAATACTAAAAGACCTACTATTATAGTACTTAATAATTCGCGAAGCAATAGACATAACAAAATTCCAACCAGGCAATAGGTAAGAACACAATAAAATGATTATCCTCCAATTTAAAATTACTAATGCTACGGCCAGACTTGTAGGCGAAGATTCGAACGCACGCACGAACTTTGTCGCGACAAAAGCCTTTGATGTGCGGCAATTTACCGACAGCGGCGGGAAGGGCGTTCGTATTCGCGAAGATGATTCGCGATAGGACGAATTCTTTGGCCAGACGTGTCGCGACAACGCAAATCTTCGCGTTATCGCGATAGTGTAGCCCCAGCATAAGTGAAACATACCGAAACGAAGACAACCCAAACAACGATGATGTCAAATATTTCAAATCAAATTAGTAGTAACAGCAAAATATCGCAGAACAGAAATGAGCTTGAGCTTGAGCGTGTTTCGCTTAAGTTCGTTTTTTGAAACGTTTTTTTTTTACCCTTCAACAGACGCCTGCGTACTGAAAAATACTGGCCACCTAGAAATTGGCATAAAACTTTAAAACGTTATAGAAACTCATTTCAATACCTTTCAGCACACGCCTGCATATCACTGAAACATACTGGCCACCTAGAAATTACGCCCTCAATGAACTTCCAAATTCTTATTTCAAAATATGCATTAACGCGTTGTCGTAAAATTCAATTTGGATCCATATCGGTTTCCGAATTCTCATTTCAATGTAAAGTATGCAATAACGCGTTGACGTAAGATTCAATTTGGATGTTTAACTTTTTTCATACAAACATTAAAAACCCTTTTTTGTACCCTTATGGGCCGAATTTTGTAATACCTTTTCTTAGTGAGCACCTAGAAGCCAAAAGGAACATTCAGGCTTTACATTCATATCTCTAACTTTAAAAACATAGGACTTTCATACAAACTTTGACACCCCTTTTCAACCCCTTGGGGTGCGAATTTTAAAAAATCCTTTCTTAGTACGCGCCTGCACCCCCTAGAGAGTGCTTGTGCCAAATTTGAGTCCTTACGGAACAGTAGTTTCCGAGATTTCGTGATGAGTGGATTAACTTTTTCCATACAAACATTAAAAACCCTTTTTTGTACCCTTAAGGGCCGAATTTCGTAAAACCTTTTCTTAGTGAGCACCTAGAAGCCAAAAGGAACATTCAGGCTTTACATTCATATCTCTAACTTTAAAAACATAGGACTTTCATACAAACTTTGACACCCCTTTTCAACCCCTTGGGGTGCGAATTTAAAAAAATCCTTTCTTAGTACGCGCCTGCACCCCCTAGAGAGTGCTTGTGCCAAATTTGAGTTCTTACGGCCCAGTAGTTTCCGAGATTTCGTGATGAGTGGTCAGTGAGTGGACTTCTCCTTTATATATATAGAAGATAAGTATGTATTTACAAACAAAAAATATACATGTAGTATATCAACTGTCTGGTGACCACGACACAAGCCTTGCTTAGTGTGGCACTAGATGGTGCGTGGTGGTGTGTGTAATGTCCAGCAATATTTATTTTATTTTTTATTTTATTTTTTAATGTTTTCAAAGAACGCGATAGTCTAGCTACAGTTTTAAATTAGTTCTGTGTACAGAATATGCAATTTTTGTCGCGGTGAAGCGGATCGCCGAGTCGTATGAGAATCGCTTTAAAGTATTTGAATTACTAATTTTATTGTATCTCTTAGAAAATCTTTAGCGTCTTATTCCATGTCGTCACAACGGTGCGTTATACCGTAATAAAAATAATCCTAAACCCGGTCATAGACTATGTGTGCCTTCATCAACATCCGTATATAGCGTATTTATATTATAAGTATCGATTTAACTATTCAAAAAGAGTGAAAATTCCGCGTTCCATTAACATATTTTTTTGCGAAACATTTTCTACTATAGGTCAACTAACGTCGCAAAAAATTACACCAAACATTAATCAGTGGCTATCCAATTTCCTGATGTCCTGAAATTCAGGTCGATTTGCCTTTCATAGGAATTTCCTGTAGTTTGCAATATCCGGTGTTTGAAGGCTTTCAGTCGATTAATACTCATCGGGCTAAGCTGCTAGCTCACATCCGGTTATTCGCTTGTGTAGGGGGCGCCAGCCACGCGGTGACTAAACCTTGTGTAATTGTGAACCCTCAAATGGCCATAGAGGCTAGTCATAATAATGACTCGGGGTTAGTTCGTCATTATTCAGGGTCAATGGTCAAACTATACGGTAAATAAAGGCAAAAATTGAGCTTTTGTTGGTATCGCAGTGACTTTCAAAGTAGGTAATCATCGAATAGGGTGGGGTTTATGGGGTAGGTTGGTGGGTAAGTATAATTTAATCTCGCTTAACGATATAATCTAGAACTTTCGTAGAATAAAGACTGGGCCTCGATTCTGCTATTACAATAGTGTCAGAGTAGTCGATCATTGATTTCATAATGGTCAAGTTCTGTCAAATTTTGACAAGTTTGTTAATTCTACTATCATAATGGCGCCATTATGACTTTTCAATGGTCAACCACTGACACTTCATTGAAAGAAATGTCATAGCATGATAATCTCTTACATGAAATCTGGCATGAATAAATGTTCGCATTTAGTAATAGATTTCGAAAACCATTTGTAGTAAGGGTTTTATAGTAATGACAATACGACAAAGCCATTAAAACACAATTTTATTACGAGACCATTGACCGACCATTGTGAATTTAGCAGATTACGAACTTTAAGCAAAATGACAATGGGTAGCAGAATTAGGCCCCTGTTTTATGGTTGTAGTATCAACGTACTGCTACTGGGTTCCATCTATCTGGCAGAATCTTGTTGCTCCGAAATTCATTTAGCATAACACACTTGGCATAATTTTCCTTAATCGAATATATTAAAGGCATATTTTTTTTTAAATATACTTGTTGTTTGGCTGAATGTGTGTATGTCCGAATTTGGAATGGCATACTTTTAGATGGCAGAAAAAAATATTTGGCATAACTACCTTTGGCATTGTTCAAATTTCGCATTGACGATTATTTGATATAATTTCACTTGGCATACTATAAACTTTGCAGAATTTCATTTGGAATAATTTTATTAGGCAGTATTGCCATTTTTCAATGCCACAAAATAGCATTTTAACCTTAATTTAAAATTAAAATATTATCTTAAAAGGTCAATATGTTGTGCTAGAAAAGTTAGTGACAGAAACGAATCGCTCCAAAACCGACTGCACGTAGTCTTGTCTGCCCTACCCCTAGAGTGTAATTTAAAATCGCGTAGGCGCGGAGGGGCGAGGCGGGCCGCGAGTTGAGGAGCAGGTGGTTGTAACACTCGCCGCCGCGGCTGAGGTTGGCCGGCGAAGCCGGCCAGCAAGCCGAAGCTGCGGTGGTGAGCGTTAAACCCATCTGCGACGATAAGCTCGCGTGGGACCGCCGCGCCGTAGCCCCGCAGCGCCGGAGCCGTGACAGAAACCATGCCTGCTGCATGTTGCATACTGCATGCTTGCTTGCATGCTGCATGATTGCTGCATGTTTGTTTGCATGCTGCATGCTTGCTGCATGCTTGTTTGCATGCATGCTGTATTTTTGTTCGCATGCTGCTGCAGGCTTGCTGTATGCATGGTATATGCTTGTTCAGATGTTTGCATGCCTGCTACATGGATGGTGCATGCTTGCTTGCATGCTGCGTGCTGCATGCATGTTGCATGCTTGTTTGCATGCTGCGTGTTGCTTGCTTGCATGCTGCGTGCTGCATGCTTGCTTACATGCTTCATGCTTGCTTGCATACTGCATGCTTGCTACATGCACGATATATGCTTATTTGCATGTTTGCCTGCTTTTTACAGGGAAATAAAAACCAAGTGTTCACAATCAACTGATTTTATGAATTTTCTGTGATTTGATAGATGAGTCTTTCCATCATTATGCATATGAAATGTATGCCAAAAGATAATTCTAACTATATCATTATGAAAATTATGCCAAAAGATGATTCTGACTGTGAACTTTCTGCGATAAGATGGTTCTACTTTTGAATCTAATGCATATGAAATTTATGCCTAAAGATGATTCTGGCTTACAAAATTATGAATATGAACGTATGATAAATGAGTATCTGCCAAACTATTTTCTGCGAAATGAAGTTTATGCTATCAGCTGGTATGCAAAATAATATTATGACATAAAAAGTTCTGCTATAAAGGGTGGACCCACTGCTACTTCACAAAATATTTGCAAAGTTTTTCAAGGTCAACTTTTGGGTTAAGAATCAAACGCATCAACATTATGTATACTCGACAAAATCTACAAAATATTAAGAGAGAAGCACCGGGTTTTTAAGAAGAATGACTACAATAGTAATAATTACCAACTTTTAATGAAATAAACCCCGGCGTTATAAGGCGTAGTAAATAGTTTTCTAATGACTTTTACATTCGTTTAAACAACAATAATGCTAATAAAACACTTTAAAAAGGTAGCTAAATAAATTTGTGATCGAAAAAGAAAAGTAACGTGTGTCTCGTACTGAGTCTGTGTGGTGGATTTCGACCCACACACTCTCACACAGAGGATGCATGCGACCCAGCAGAGGGTACAATGCAACACGTTGTCTTCTTAACCTATAGTTTTAAGGCCAGGTGAATATTTTTATATATGAAAACTTTATGCACATAATGTACAAAGGCGGACTTAATACCTTGGACATTTTCTACCAGTCTACCTTAGGGTGATGCAGAGATAAAACAGTAGGTTCAATATATTTTTGTATTTCAATTATTTCAACAAACAATAAACTTCACATCTAAACTTCACATCCATTCTCCCCTGTCAGACGATGTCACGGCATTATTTACTCCTTTCTCTTTCATATAATTCCTCACATTATCCATCTTTTCTTTGGTCTAATGATGCTTTTGATGATGTATTGCTATACACAGTATAAATGCATGTTAACTCTACCTTCAAAACAAACCGCGGCGCCACGAGAACTAACCCACTCACGTTAATTACGTTTGACGCGCGGCTGACCCCCACGGTCTCCAGACACATCGACCCATCACATCGCCAGTCAGAAAGACATCAACGAGTGACAGTAACATATCCGTATAGTGACGACTTGCAGAACAAGACTCCGTATAAATAGATGCTCTGTGACAAGACTAGCATGGAAAACAAAATTGTTTTTATTTTTATTTTTTCTCTTTTACAATGGCACCTTTTCATCCCAAAGGTAGACATAGATTTTAATCCGCCTATGTAGGTACCACTATTGTACATGGAGTTTGAAAAAAAAAAAAACATCTGTTAGCTCCAAGTTTTTTTTTGTTTTCACTTTATTTTTTTAATTGGTTGTGTGATAGATCAAACTAAGTAACTTAACGCAAAATTAAAAAATAAAAATGTGGTGAAAAATCATGTTTTGTGATAGAACTCAATGTAACGGATTTAAAAAATTGTGCTGATGGATGGGTTGAATAATACGGCGGTCATAGAGGTGTTAAAAGTAAAAATGTAACACTTATTAAACTTGTGTTTGAAAAAAAAACTTGCCAAAACTTTGGAACTTTGACCCCCAATACCTCCGTAACTAGAAGGTTCCCAGGTATGTTGTAGAGCAAAAAGAATGCTTGCAATGACGGGGAGATCAAGCGCCTTTCGGCTTCGTGAAGATGTGTTCTACACCCTTTATACGTACCTAAGTATAATTTTTGATAAGTTGTTTATCAAAGTGATTTCAGGATCTTTTCCAGTGTGTTAATAATGATACCAACGTTTAGTCACAAAACATTGATGAATTCAAGTTGGCCGTAGCATAAAACCATCATGGCGTATCATTTATTTGTCAGAATTTAGGCGTCTTATTAGGTGTAAATAAACTTACCTATATATTTTTATCATATTTTCCGAAGCAGTTTTAGTTTTGTGGTGTAATCGTCGGTTTGCCAAGTTAAAGGTCTCAAGTTCGAACCCAAGACACAACCTCTTATTGTTGGTAGGTCGGTTTTAGAAGTGTGGCAACACGGGATGGAGAGTGGTCACACACGTCTCGAGGTGATTCAAGTGCGTATTGTATAAAATGATCTCTTGTTTCATCGAAGGAAAATATCGTGAGGAAATAAGCATGCTTGAGAGACATTTATCGACGGCATGTAAAGCCAAGTCAGAGGGCCAGGTAGCATTAAAGTCTAACGTCAGGTTAGGCACTTATCTAAATAAATAAATATCGCTGGACATTACGCACAGTGCCATCTGGTGCCACACTAAGCAACGAGGTTTGTGTCGTGGCCACCAGATAGTTGATATACTACATATATACTTTTAGTTAGTAAATACATACACAATAAAGAAAAAAATATATTTTCTCTTGCTTCTGATCATATTATAAATACTTAAAGGGCTTGTCAAATATGGTCTTGTTATTATATACATGTGAAAGTCTCAATAAATAATATTAATAAACAGCAAAGTTATAGCGATTTTTTATAGGTATCCAAAAATGTCACTCAATGTATGGAAATATGGGACAGGCCATTCCTAAATTCTCATTAGTATTCATTAATCGTTTTTGCGACCATCATTCGTCATTCAGTCATTAATCCGATCATCGTAGCGTCATTCAGTTATGAGTTTACCAATTATGACCAATTTTCGTAGACAATTTTGGGATTTAGTTTTTTTTTACTTTTGGCTACACAAAAATGATCAATATAGCCAGGGTACGGATAAAGCCCTGTTTTTTTTGTACTAATTAAAAATTAGGGGTGTATTTCTGGTTTGTTCAGAACATGGTAACATAAAACATACATAATCCCACACAAGTATTATCACAGTACAAGCTAGTTTACCATTTTTCCAACAAGTTTCGAGTCTAGTGACGTCGCTCGCTGTCTCGACCGCCCTTGCCAAGTCCTTGACTTGCTTAGTCAGTTCCATAACTTTCAGTATAATTGAAATATTCGCCCGGTTAATGCATATAGGCTACGGGTAGATATGACCTGTAGTTAAGCCAGGCCACACCTACACTCTACTGGGCCATGTTGATTAAATTGCAATTTGTAGTCAGCTATCGGTTATTTTAAGTGAAACACTTCACTCAAAATTCATATGTTTAAATATAACATCTTAGCACCACACCTGGTAGTGTACATAATGCGATGTACCTAATTATAGTACCTATACCCACATTTTGGCGGCTATTAGGGGCGACCCTATTGCCATAAACCGAGTTCAAATTAAAAACCCGTGGCAGCTACTAAAAAAATCCTGATGGAAAAACACAATAGCATTTTGCTAGACCCGGGAATCGAACCCGCTTAGTATTTGCGCTAGCGACCACTGGACCAACGAGGTATTTGAAATGGGGAAAAATAT
Organism: Xestia ashworthii; assembly: GCA_950022955.1. Lineage (NCBI taxonomy): Eukaryota > Metazoa > Arthropoda > Insecta > Lepidoptera > Noctuidae > Xestia > Xestia ashworthii. Next base: position 19,918,967 of record OX465558.1, on the reverse strand, counting down.
TGTAACAAATGCTATGTATATGTCACCGTAAAATTGTCAAACACGTTATATTACAATATAACGTGTGTCTCTCTAGCGATATTGTAAAGTCTCGAATTATTGTCAACTGAGCATACGGAAGTATCTCTGCCCCCATACTTGGGACTAAGGGCACCCCCCGTTAGGTTAGTAAGGTTCCTTTAAACCCTGCACTCGGAAATAGGGGCCCCGCGAAGCGGGGCTCCATCGCTCTTTTGGGGAATATAAAGTGTTTTAAGGTTAGGTTATATTAATCGATATTTCTCAGGAATGGTACAGTATCTTTTCATGAGAGTGGTACCACTGGGCAAGGGGGACCCCTCTTTCCCTTCACTCCGCGTATGTTGAGTACCATCGCATGCATTTCACGAAAAACAATGCGTTTTATTGTAAGCGTTTGACAATAATTCGAGAGTTTACAATATCGCTAGAGATATTACAATATAACGTTTTTGACAATTTTACGGTGACATATATAAAAGACATGATTGTCTCGCTTTTTGTATGTCCTTTTAGTGCGTTAAATACTATGGAGTTGCTTGTACTGAAACTTAAATAACTTTGCTAGATTTTTTGTCAAGTCCTCGTACCTATCGAATTATTTAGAAAGATTATTTTTTTGAAAGAATAACTGTCATTTTACCATTATAAACGCACAGAAAAGTCAATGAACTAATAATATCGGATTGATATTGTCGGATCACGTGACTTTATGATAGAAACTATTTGAATTTTCCTATTTATTTTGTAAAGTATATAACTGTTGTAGCCTTCCTCGTGAATAGTAAGCTTAAAACGATATTTTTTATGAATAGAATGAACTCAAATTATTTGTCTAACGAATATTTAGATAAAACTGTGACAAAGTGCCATTGAAGAGACAGTTCGGATAACAGACGGGTAATCCTCATGTTTTGAAGAACGATCGAGCACTGTTCGCACATTCTACTCTTACAATCCGTCAAAAATGCCTCTAATTTACCTACCTACATTGTTGTCAGTTCAGTTTCAGCATAGATTGTGTAGCTGCACTACAAATAGTACAACTGAAACATAGTATAAAAAGTACTACGGCGCCATGTATATCACAAATGAAGAACTAAAGTCAGACCTCTGAATCACAGCCCCGTCGTCAGACGTCCCGTTTGGTGGAACTAGTGGAAAAATGTCCCAAATCGTAACTACAGATATATTGAATCCCATTTCGTCTAACATAAATTATCTGCGACTTAAGACTATAAAATCCCGGGAGATGTCAGCACAAGGGGAGGGGCCCGCAAGGGCCGAAGCCTGCCGGGGTTGCGGGCCTGTTCGAAAGAGATACCGCGGCCCCGGAACATAAAGGGCAAGGAAGGAACATGGATGGGTCTTGGTCAGTAAAAGTCTGCCACTCCCTCCCGCTCCGCCCAGAGTGGGAGAAGTCATTTGATGATTTCCCATCCGAAAAAAAAAAGGTGAGATTTGGGTCTTCTGAATTTCCTCACCCATTACAATTGCAAATGTTCTGGTTCTTATGTGGAAAATTAGAAAAATGAAGACCGAAGTTTAGTGGATTAGTCATTAAATACGAAGAAAACATGAGCTTTTTTCACAGTATGTGGACGGTGGTTAAATATCCATTACTACCGTCGACATGAGTCATATTTGACGAGACTAGAGCCTTTCAGACCAATTTCGACTAAATTAATCGCAAACTCATACGCTACATAACATACAATTATTACGCATGACTTTTGCTACGATTGTTTTCTTTGAAACACGACCAACTTTTGATTTGATTGTTGCTTTGTAAATTACACCAGGCCCATGCCTCGAAGGCCTTGGAACTTTCTAAAGTAAAAAAAAACCTAAATAATAAAACTGCAATCAATGTTTCGCCGAAGCAATTTGTAATTGAAAAACTCTTCTATAACATGTAAGTAGGTTACTTTTTTGTATTCATTCTATTCACAAATTTCCCTACTACTAGTGTAGTGAATTAATTTAATAATAACTAATAGAAACGTATTATTATAACGAGTTGTCCAAAAACATGGTATTCGGAACACATTCATTTACATTTTGGAGGCGAAACTGAGGAGTTTGAAAAACAGGTTCAACAGAGTGCAAGTTGCTTCACAACTGAAGAATTTCGGCTTGTGTGAAATATTTTAGTGTAGTTGTAAAATGTATGTCATTTGTGATACTAAACCCTGACCTATGACCTGTTGAAGACTAACCATATACCGTCGTACAAAAAAGGCGTGAGCATTTCACTGATATTTTCTAGATATTATAGGACAGGTGTAAATATTTTATCACTAAAAACTGCGCGACGTCATAATGACGTCAGCTTGAATTACATAACACACAAACATAATATCACGCCTGTAATCCACGAAGGTAAAGGCAGAGGTGTACTCATTAATACAAAATCAGGTAACGGGGGCGAACGGGGACGAGCCTATTGCTATCAACCGGGCACAAATCCTGTCTCCGTGGTTGCTACTGAGGAATTCCTGATGGAAAAACCCAATAACACTTTGGCCGACCTGAGAATCGAACCCAGGACCTCATGCTCAGTAGTCCCGCTTGCAACCACTAGACAAACAAAATTGAGATAATGTTTTAACCTAATACTAATTCAGGTTGTCTGAATTAGTATTAGGTTAAAACATTATCTCAATCAAAAATGTGCTCATAATCTTAGTTCAATGTTAGTTAGCTCAGAACCTTGAGCACGCGTTAGTTCTCATTCGATGCAAAGTAAAAAAATACTTCTGTCGATTTTAACTTGTTGATAAATCGAGCTTCCGGTAGTCAGCTTAGTATGCCATAACCCAATAAATCAAACAAATAGCTAAATATTATCTGAACTGAAGACTTGGCAGGTTTCCATAGATTCCTTCTGTGAGACATGACGAGGCTTTGGTTACATAAAGAAGTATGTAACTATGATCTTTTTGCTAGCTGGTTTGAAAACAAATAAGTATGGCTGACTGACAACAAATTATAGCACAGTGGAAAAAGTTTAAACCGTATTTTGGTTATTTTAGGTCACGGTCGCGGTTGATTTTTAACTGAACTACAGTCTGAAAGTTTAGTATTTGTATTTACTTTAACAAACGACTGGGTTGGGTTTTACTATTGTGTTCAAAACAATATAGGTATAGACAGACATGTTTTTTTTAATAAACAAATATGATGTATCGAAATGTTACCTTAATTCTTATACATTGTAAATGGAAATGACACTCAAATCAAAACGATTAGAAATGGTGTCAATTTCAATATTTGAATGGACCATGTAAGAGATAAGGCTAGAACTTGTGGAACAAGAAAACACGCTGCGCAGTGTCTAAATAAATTCGGATAAGTGATAATAACATGTAGGAGAATGGTGGTTCTTTATGACAACGAAAAGGAGATGGAAAACGGTGGGCCCAAATGTAATAAGTTGAGATATAGTCTAAAAAATTTGTCATATTTTTCTATTTAAAAATATGAAAAATCACCTCAATTCTCAATCTGGAAGAGGAGAAAAATGATAACTATAGTTTACATATCATTACCGATTGAATTAATCGATTACATTATTACAAAAAGAAAAGCTTGGCACTTGGTAATAAACTCAGAGAACTTTAAATGCACTTTGATTACTTGTTTACAATATAGTGCATTTAATTAACATTGAAAATGTTAATTTATAACTGAAAAACCTAAATGATAATCGATATCGTATCGATTAAAATCAATCACATTTCTAATAACAGTGTAGCCACGACTGTAATTATATTGTCTGTGACAGCATTGACAGCGGACCGACATTGACACTAGTTTGCTAATTCTTTCTGCTCCACTCGTTTCGAGTTTTCCGTTATGTTTTGAGTGCTATCCCGATTATTTTATAATTTCAACGACCACTGCTTTGTTTATAATCACTGCAATAACCTAGGCCGACGGCCCCCGGACTTGAAACAGTTCCGTCAGTGATTCGGCAGTGGCACAAGGTACCTAGCTCTGAAAATAAATAGCTAGTTACCTAGCTGGTCTAGGTACTAAGATGATATTGTTCCACCTGCACAATTTCTAGACGACATTTTAATAATAATATAAGATGAATAAACCATGTACTACATTAAAATATGTTTATTTATTTATTCTGGACGCCTTTTCGATCAATTTCTGTTATCTACTTAAGGCTTCAAGTCATTCAATTATAATATGACTTTTTAAACATTATCCACTAAATATAACATACACGAGTGCTTTAAGAACTTATAAGTAATAAACTTTTTATAGAGACTGTAACATAACCTCACTTTTACTAAACCTCAAATAACTCAGCTCCCAGATTGTCAAAACTTACAGAATTTTCAGCGAGGGACTGATAAGTCTGAATCTATTAATTTATACTCATTTTCGTCTCGTTACATCCAGGCCCAAGAATGTATGTAATCGTTTCCGTCTCCTTTTATCTTCCAGACAGGACTTTGTTTAAGTAATTTACTTGATCACCACAGCTCTCAAAATGGTGAAGTATAACGTCGTGAGGAAACCGGCATGTCTTAGATCTATGTGACATCAACCAATCCGTACTGGGCCCGCGTGGTTGAGTATAGCCCATTCCCTTTCATAGAGGAGGCCTGTGTCCCAGCAGTGGGAACATTAATAGGCTGATGATGGTGACTTATTACAGAGAACTGCCAGATCCGATGGCAAGATATTATCTCAAATCATTGCATAGAACAGTACATTATATACCTTCTTTATTTTATTTTTTTGTTAAATCCTCCTGTTCTAAACTACCCGGTAGTTAAGCGAATATAAAAATTGCACAATCAGCACGGTCTTACTAGCGGCACTAATTAATCGTCGCAGGGAAGTACTTAATATTCATTAGCTGCAGGCTACCGTGACCTCCATAGCACACCATAGGTCTATAGGTAACTAAGTACATAAACACACGAGGTAAAATATGTACAAACCTCTGGTTTGGTTTCCTATGAAGGGCCGTAACGCCATCACAAAATGATATACAATGTAGAAAGTTGAAGCAGGATGTACCCTAAATATTGATGTGACTGAGGGTTAGTTCACACCGAAAAATGTGTATCTTTCCGTGTATTAAATAAAATTACATTTTGAGTTGCTCTAATATTAAAATGTGTGCGCAGCGTCGCGTCGCGTCGCGTCACAACTGACCCTTTATTATTATTATTTTTCGGATGGGAAATCATCAAATAACTTCTCCCAAGTGGAGTGGGAGGGAGTGCCAGAGTTTTACTTACTAAACCCCATCCACGTTCCTTTCTCGCTCTTTATGTTCTGGGACCACGGTAACTCTTTCGAGCCCCGTCCCGACAGGCTTCGGCCCTTGCGGGCCCCTTCCTTTTTGCTGACATCTGTAGTAGTATAAGACGGTCGGACGGCGAGCTAGCCCATAGCTTACCGTGGCCGGGGGCCACCACGTGGCCCGTGGGCGCCGATCACCGCTACGAGAACACGGCGGTGCTCCACCCACGCGGGGCAAACCTCCACCGTGTCCTCCGATCGATCTTTGCAATGGAGTCGCAACTGACCCTAACTTCTGCTTAAAAGCAAACAAGAATAAGTTAAACTATGTTCATTTAAGCTCTTATTAAAAGTAATTTGTGAAAATTCTGAATGTATCATAGATTGAGGGAAGGTTTTGAGTTGAAACCTTACAATAACTTTTAAATCAGCAAGCCTAGAAGTGCCTTTATTCAAAACATTCATAGGATAATTTCCTTATTTACTTTGATTTCAAGAACTTCCTTTGATTTCCTTTCCGTTATTTACTTATCTTTTAACTAGTTGATTGGAACTGTGAACTATCTAATTATAAAACACCAATATGGCTACAAATACCTAAGGATTATGGTAGATCACTGAGGACAAAAATTACTTTTGAATTTCGCTAAGTGTGTAGTTTTTGCTCGTGACTCCACATCTGATAATAAAGTATTGATGAAATTTAAGACTAACCACAACTTGAATTAAGTAGGTACAGCAATTTTATTGAGTCAGCCATTGTAAATAATTCATGATTCTATTATAAAAGCTGCCATTAAAGTGACGGTGGAATTCCAAGAGGGATATCAAAAAAGTAAGCATGGAAAGTTTTTTGCCAATGTTTATAAGGAAAGTTCTTGAACTGTATGATAAACGTTTTACATAGCTTTGCCTGTTTTCTTGTTATAAGTTAAGAACCATTTGAACATAGCGTATCAATACTTATATGAAGGAATATATTCTAACAATTTTCAATAGCATACTAGCTGATTTTTGGGTCTTTTTAGTCTGATATTTTTCAGCACGTTCTTGCAAAATCCGATACAGATATAAAAATATTGCAAAGTTTAATGATCACATTCGGTACGATTGTATGTCGTGCAATGTTTTTAAGAAAGCTGTAAAAATGTCATAAAATTGTACTTTTAAATCGATACACCATAAAGTTATGGTTTTCATTCGCAAAGTGGAGTGACAATACCTACACAGTTACCTCTCTAACATTTCTACATTTATATCAACAGCTTTTAACAGTTATTATTCAAAATTAACACCTACCCACTCTAAATGCGATGTACTTAATTCATTTAGCATGACATGAAATATTGAGAATTTTCATTTTAGTAAAGTTTTCAAACAGGTAAATGAACTAACATTTGTGTTACATACTTCCCAATTAAAACAGTGCCGCAGCCCGCATATAGCCGAACGGAAAACGAGGAACTTACCGAAACGAGTAATGTAGTAAAACACACAAGAATTTCAGTGTTTTTACGACTCCTCAACTTCCCTCATTCCACCAAACGCCATTCGTTTAACAGTGGCCTTAAGTATTAGACAGGTCAGCAGTAGCCAAGGATGTGGTAGACCCAAGGTCGAAAATCTCCCATCGATTACCGAGTAACGGGTAGGCAAACACGCAAAACTCCTAGCTTTTACCCTTGACACAGAAATGGTCAGTTGGCGGCTTATATTCGATATACACCTTAAATGTAGGCCGGGAGGTGAAAATATCGCTTTAGGCGGAAATAAGGGTCGTTTGGTTCGCCGCTTTCGCTTACGAATTACTAGTAGCTCCTCGACAGTTATTGAGACGACGAAGTCTTGAAATTTATGGAATGTTGGAGACTAACATGATTAATTCTGGGGCTTAGTTGTTAACTTGCAGGAAACTACTAAACTTTTGGCGTTTTATTGCTCGGCCAATAATTTTGTGGGTGAAATAGCCTGAATATTGTATTCGCCCTTGTGAAAAGTTCGATTTATCTTCTAGATATGTTGTGAAAGTCAGAAAATTAAAAAGTAACTAATGCGGTTGAATCAACGTTCGCATATTTTCAGAAACTCTCCAGCCTCCTCTCTATGAGAAACTTATAATTCATCATGCGGTGTTTTGAGAATGTCAGCGATTTTACAAAATTGCCAGCAAATCATTTCATTTCAACTAAGCGACATCGTCGATTTGCGAGTCGGTCTAATTAGTCGTGCGTACAAATCAACACTAAAACCGGTTTGCGATAAGAAATACGTAGCTTCGTCGCCGCCGCGCTCGGCCGGCTGCCGTTTAAATACACGGTAATGAGCAATTCACCTAGTAATGCCTGTTCACAAGACTTAGAGGATATAACTCATCTGGATATGGAGGTGACTACACATCTAGGGGAAAGTACAGAAGGCGATGAAAGTAATACTATACGGAGAAAAAGGACTAGAGAGGATGATTCATCAGGAAGTTGGACAACAGTTAGACGCGAGAAGAGAATGGCTAGAAGACAAACATCATCTGAGGAGATAGGCGGTATCAGCAGAGAGGACCAAGTTGAGATATGTGTAACTAATAGCGAGATGTTTCCGAAACAATTTGCATTGGCTAAACTATTCAAAACAAATGTAATTTGTGGTATATCTCGAGTAAAATATGTTAATCCGTATAAATTAAAAATCACTTTTGACAACGAAACCTTTGCCGAGAAAATGCTTAGTTGCAAAGTATTTTATGACATGGGTTGGCGTGCACAAAAATCATGGGAAGTCGGAGTGTCATATGGGGTAATTAAGGACATAGAACTGGACCTTACTATGGAGGAATTTGTCAGTAATGTTTCCTGTGATGTGGAAATTTTGTCAGCAAGACGTCTCGCTCGAAAATTTAAGGATCTGGATAATAATGTTGATAATACAAACGGATGGATTGCAAGCGAATCTATTCGCGTTTGTTTTAAAGGGGCATTCGTACCCTCGCATGTAAATATATACGGCATGAGAGCCAAAGTTGAGAGATATACATTCCCCGTAACACAATGCTCCAAGTGTTGGAGATATGGCCATATTGGAAAAATGTGTAAGTCTAGTAAAGTTACTTGTCCTAGGTGCGGGGGTAAACACGATCGGTGTGAGGAAACTATGTTTGTGTGTGTAAACTGTAAGGGCAACCATATAGCCTTAGACAAATCGTGTCCAATCTATATTAAAGAGAAAAAACTACGCGACTTAATGTTCGAATTTAATTGTACATACCGTAAAGCTTTGTTGTTATATGTACCCCCATCTCCTCCCCCCATACCTCAGGAACCAAATATTGTTGTGATTGAGAGGATGAATACCCCGCAACAAAATTTAACGCAACAAAATTCTACTCAACAAAATACTTATTTATTAGAAAATGAGAATCATACAACATACGCTGATAAAGTTAAGGCAGATGACACTTCGCCTAGGCAAAAGCAGTCGATACACACGGAACGGGAAACGAGGCAGAAATCAACACAACATAAAAAACGTCGGCAGTCTCGGCCGGCCGCTGTCGTTATGGAAAGGGAATCAGATGATTCATCTATCGTCGGAGAATGTGAGCCCGCGTCGTCGCAATCTGATTTACCACGGGAATCTAGTGATCGTCATAAAAAGGACACTACTTTTGGTAATTTAATAAGTAAAATAATGGACAGAGTCTTACAGAAAGGTACAATTATGGACAAAATACACAGTGTGATTAAAATAATCGTAGATTGGTTGGTACTAATTGCGTTCAATAATATGTCGGATAATTCAATGTTAAGTAAACTTTTCAATGGATCGTCATGATAAATTGATTGAACTAAATATTATACAATGGAATGCACAGAGTCTTAGGCCCAAGTCTTTATTGTTAGAACAACTATTATTTAAAGATAAAATTCATATTGCCGTTATAAGTGAAACCTGGTTCGAGCCAGACAGCCATTTTAATTTGAATGAATACAACATTTTCAGATTAGACCGTGATGACGGATATGGGGGGGTTGCTATTATTGTACATAAATCCATTAAAGCTCAAACTTGCAATCTATATAATTACAATTTGGGTATAGAACTTCTGTGCATAAAATTGTTTAATTGTCAGCATATTGAGAAAATCATTGCAGTGTACTGTCCGTCAACTGTTCGTACTTTACAGAGGGATTGGGATCATATTTTTTCTATGGCAAATAACAAAACTTTAATGCTAGGTGATTTCAACGGCCATCACTCCAACTGGTCATATAAAACCGATCAGCGTGGGTCTCAAATATTCGATTCAATGATAGATCACAACTTTATATCAATTAATGACGGAAGCCCAACCCGTATAAAATTAGTTAATGATGTTATACAGCAATCTTCTCCCGATATTTCTTTTATTTCTTCGGACTTAGCTTTAAGCTTTAGTTGGAAAGTTACGAATGAATCGCTAGGGAGCGATCATTTAATTATTAAATTATCTACCTGTTTTAATGTAACCAAACACATTATACGTAAAAGAAATTTTAAAAAATCTAACTGGGAGAAGTATGCTTCGGCCATAGAAAGTGCGATCAATAATTCGACAGCTCCGGAAGATCCTCAGTCGTGTTATGATTTTTTTGAAAAAACGTTACAGGAGGCAGCCAATGCGCATATTCCCCAAATTATTATTCCTCAACATATCAGCAGTAAGTTCAAGCCAAAACCGTACTGGAATTCCGATTTGTCCAGACTTGTAGCAATACGACGGTTGGCGTTGGCAGAGCTTAGGCGTAACCCCACACCTCAAAATTATACAGCATGGCAGAAGGAAATTCAGGAATCCCAACGACAATTACGCAATGCTAGGTGTGGTTCTTGGAAAACCTTTTGTTCAAGTATCGATACAACAACCTCTGCTAGTGATATGTGGCGCAAAATGAGATGGGTAAAAGGTCGTAAATTTCACAATCAGCACGTTGATTCTAATTTAGCAGAAAAACTTCTTACAGAATTAACGCCTGACTATGTGTCCCCCCCCAAACCTTGTTTTCAATCCAACAATTGCAAATTAGAATCGGTTATCTCAATACAGGAACTGGAAAATTCAATCAAATCAAAAGATACGGCCCCTGGTTGCGATGAAATTTCATTTTCCATGATCAAACACCTCCCAGACAATGGTAAATTGTTACTACTTTCTATGTACAATAGGTTTTACGATTTAAGTTTTGTGCCAAGTCAATGGCGTCACATTCAGATCATCCCTATCCCTAAGCCGGGGCGGGAATCAGGATTAACATCTTCCCTTCGACCAATCTCCCTGATGTCATGCCTTTGTAAAATTTTTCATTCAATTATAAACAAACGATTGGAATGGTATCTTGAAAATAAATGCATATTCTCTGATAACACCGTGGGATTTCGCAAGTCTAAGTCATGTTTAGATAGTCTTAATAATTTGACAGCTAAGATACAGCTTGGATTTGCGTCAAATCTTACAACAGTTGGCTGTTTTATTGACATCAATAATGCCTATAACAACGTCGATATTAAAGGTTTGCTGAACATACTCTACAAACTTAAAGTGGGTCATAAAATATGCTCATATTTATGGGAATTCTTGAAAGAGAGAATACTTAAAATTGCTGTTAACAATGTCGAATTTTCGAGATCTACGGGTCGAGGATTGGCTCAAGGAGACCCATTGTCCCCTTTATTATTTAACATTGCCACTTACAATATTTGCGAAACTATTAATAATGTTGATATATCTCAGTATGCTGATGATTTTGTCTTATTTAAATCGGGTACTAATGTCAATGCAGTAGTCCCAGAGCTGCAGTCTGCTATAATTTCATTTAATTCTATAGTTACTGATCTAGGCTTAGAAATTTCTCCTACTAAGACTAAAGTTTGTATTTTTAAGAAAGGTATATGCAGACAATCCGTTAATTTAAAACTAAATAATAATAATCTTACTGTAGTTAATAGCATTAAGTATCTGGGGATGTGGTTGGATCAGTCTTTAAGGTGGGGTAAACACATTAATGAATCTGTACAAAAGGTTTTAAAGTTCATCAATATTTTAAAAGTTTTAGCAGGTCCTGGTTGGGGTGTTCACCCTAAACATTTGCGTCGGCTTTATACATCTATGATTCGCAGTAGGTTAGACTATGGTAGCTTCCTGTATGATTGTAGTTACAACTCCCATTTGTCTAAATTAGACAAAGTACAAAATAAAGCTCTTCGTATAATTGGTGGCTTTATTAGAAGCACTCCCATTCACGTAATGGAGAGTGAATTGAATCTGCCTCCATTAAACATTCGCAGAAAATTCCTAGGAGGTAAATATTGTCTAAAATGTATGTCCTTTCAGGGGAACATTTCGATTAATTTAATTCAGTCTTTTAATTCTAACATTAGTAATTACCCTCAATACTGGAGAGGTAGGAAACAGCCTTTATTAGTCACAAGTTATAACACGCTTAAATCTTTTGATGTTCACTCAGTTAAATTAATTGAAATGTTCTCTCTGGATACATGGGTCAGCAATATAAATATTCATAAAGTTATAAAACATAATATCTCAGCTATAACTAAGCCCAAACGTCATTATGACAGCAGTAAACTAAGACAAATATGTATTAGTTTCATTGCAGAGAATTATATAGATTACCATAAGGTCTATACAGACGGCTCTAAGACTGTTGCTGGTAGTGGTGCTGCTGTTTGGGATCCACAATTAAGTACAGATGTCAAGCTCGCAATAGACTCCCATATCTCTATTATGCATATCGAGTTAATTGCAATAGCAGAAGCTTTATCTTATATTAACTCTATTAATCACGACAAATTCGTCATTCTAACAGACTCTAAGAGTGCTTTGCAACACTTGGCTCGGTGCACCTCGCCCGTGCGAGGAGTACCGATAGCCTATACGATACTGAAGTCTATACATGAGCTGGCATGTAAGTCAATTAATGTGATTTTACAGTGGATTCCGTCTCACGTACTGATTGAGGATAACGAAAGAGCAGATATTTTGGCCAACCAAGCCGTGACAGATGGAGTTCCGGTAAATATTTCGCCTCTGTATACAGATTACATCACATTTATTAAGCAGCAGGTTACAGATGTGTGGAGTGAACACTTTGACCAGAGATCAGCTGAAAAAGGAATCTGGTACAAAACCATCCAACCGCAACTTTCAGTGAATAGTTGGATTGATCGTTTGTCTAGTAGGAGTGTTATAGTTATGGCTCTAAGACTTCGTTCCGGTCATATTCCATCAAAAAAGTTTGGCTTTCTTATGAAAAAGGTTACTTCTCCCAACTGTGAAGAATGTGGAATAATCGAAGATGTTCAACATGTTTTGATGGAATGTGTACGGAATGAGGCCATGAGATATAGTTTATTAGGATTAACCCAATTATATGATGTGGGAGCATGTAACGCAATCCTGGCTTCTCCTTTATCGGAACAAGCTCGGATTTTATATAAATTAGCAGCTTTTGTTTTGAAATAGTTCATTTTTTAGTGTTATTGTTAATCTTACAGGGCGACGTTATTGCTCAGCGATAAAGCCCTTTAATAAAGAAAAAAAAAAAAAAAAAAAAAACTAAGCGACATGTTTCAACACATACGTACAAATGAACATGTTATCTCCGTTTTGAATAGAGTCCTGTAACGATTTTCCGTTGAATCCATCAGCGAATGGCTGAAGTGGCACGGCCCGCCGTCTGGCATACTTAGAACACGCCAAGCGACCACTCTATTAAGACTTAGCATTTAATTGACCACCACTATTTCTCAAGCACGCGGTTATATCGTAAACGCGGCGCCAAAAATAGAATATCTTGTAATTTCCACACTTGAATGGTTTGTTAATAATGCTTTCCAAAATAAGTCACCTAGTTTTGTGAGGAGGAATTTACAAAAAAATGTAAGCATTTTAAGTTTGTTTTTTTCCGCACGTGCAACTTTTTGTTACTATGAGGAAGAAAACTTATGCCCAAAAAAGGTCGACCCTGTGTTTGTAAGCTATTTAAAACCAAACTTTTTTTTAAATATATTTTTTCAACAGTGACTTAAATCACCTTGATCAATTCATATAGAAGTCGTGGAACAAGACGTTATGAGACGTTCTTTAGCCATCTATATTTACAACTCACTTGGTCAGCAATATCGGCGGTTACGAACGAACAGAAGCGCTACATTGCCTTGTGTTATCGTATATAATTATGATTTTAATAGGAAATTCAATTAATGACGTCAGGTTTGCAATAAATTGACCAAATTCTGGACTGGATCTGTGACAAAATCTGGTCAAATGACTTTCCGAAACAGAACCTTTTGAAAATTCATTTGATCAAATATCATTTTAAAACACTGACTGTGTAGTAGATAAGTTTGTGTCATTGTGCCATTATCAATTGTGAGGTATGCTTTCAAAGACCTTCAAACCCCAAAACATGCACATCGTCTAGGAAGTCACTGCCACATAAAGAACAACCACCCGAATATTGATTTATGCTCACAGCGTCAAGAATTCAAAATGGAAAGCGGACTATCTCACGCGAATAGCAAAACAAATCATATATGGTGATAGTTCTGATCGATCCGACTGTAAGGCATCCCCTGTAGAGGCAGTAAAAACGTGGAAAGATGTCTCGTTGAGCGACAGGCAGGCACGCGATCCGTTGCCAAGATATCGAACAGACAGTCCGGCCCTCCACAGGAACCAACACAAAAATTTTACGTGAACCCTGAACTGCGTTACAAACGATCCTATTTATATTAGCTATGAAACACCATAATTTTTGAGAATTAGGACAGCGATCCCCCGATGTTCCTTATATATTTTTCAGGGAATTGTGTCGATACTTTTCGTGATTTTATTCGTTACAATCAAGCGATCTATGGTTGATCTGAGGAGTCCTTGTTTGTTTACATAATAGATGAGTAAAACAAACACAAAGCTGCAAACATTTTTGTTCAATTGATTTGGGTTATACTTTGATACGTACCTATGACAATTGGAGACGTTGTGACCGTGGTCTAATGGTTATGGTTATGGTCTGTTGTGATGTTAGTCTGTCTAGACGGGTTCCTATAAGACTAATAAATAAAGACATTATCCGAAAAAATGCTATTCGCAGAATAATTCAAATCGTTTCACGTTGGACAAAATACCACTGCTGTCATCTTTGCCACTAAAAACAGTGCACTTTCCTAGGTTTTATGGTTATGAATCATAGAAAAATAAACAAAATGAAACTCCGATTGTAAAAATATTTTTGGCAAAAAGAAGAAAACGATACACGCTTAGCTTTTTAAACCGAAAGTTATGGATGAGCATATGACGTGATTGAAAGCTATTCAATAAAAATTCAACCCTAATCGCGAGGATCTGCCATGTTTCAAATATACGAGCGGTATCTGCGGGCTGCGGCAGGGTTAGCTCTCACTTTTTGGTATTAGGAAGTTTCGAGAAAGAAACTGGTATTGTATTGTACAACGGGCTGGTGTCCACAAATGCACGTCAAAAGTTGCGTCAAATTTTGCGTACGGGCTATAATCTACCACGCGGGCCCAGTGCGGTTTGATAGATTTCACACGTCTTCGAATTTTTGGTTCTAGGACATGCCGGTTTCCTCACGATGTTTTACTTCACCGTTTTGAGAGCAGTGGTGATTAAATAAATTACACAATGTAATGCGCCTGTCTGGGTTCGAACCCACGACTTACTGTTCGTAAGTCGGGGCCGCCACAATTGGGCCACCGCTGCTCTCGAGAAAGAAACTTAAATGTTATCAAACTTAAAATGTAATCATGAATACCCGATTTCTAATACTCTTCTGACGACGGCTAAACGAACTTCTTACTTAAAAGGTATTGTTGATTTTCGACTCTTGGTGCAGCTCAGAACGTTTACATTCTAACATTTAGTAGTAGAGTAGTTACCTAAGTGTTAGTGAACATTTTCATATAGCCAAGTCAATCAAAGATTTTTAATATTGATATAATATGGTTACTATAAGATGTTGTTAGGTTAGCTTATTACCTACGTAATAACTTAAGACGGAAGGACCCTTAAGTAGGGACTGAATAAATTACCCGACTTGATACGAGTATTACATGGATGGAGAACTGAGTGGTAAGACTTGTTTTTTAACAAGTTTGTTTTTAATAGAATTTCAATATACTAGGTTGTTTTGGGAATATAAAGTTGAGTATGATTGAAATGAAAAAAAAAATGACAATTCGTATTTCCAGATTTGATAGAGCTCTAAATTCATGGTGAACTAAAGTGCAATAATGTTGCAGCAACACAGTTTTCTGTTAAAAAAAAGTTTTGTACATAATTTGCCAGCTGGTATGTGGCACAATGGGGAGTTAGCAAAACTATGCTACGGACAATTGGTCCTTATTAAGATGGATTGGTAAAAGTTGCATTTTGGGTACCTAGGTATACCTACTCGGGGTGGGAGACGTCAACGTGAAAAACAACAAACTGTTACTATACTTATTTCGTAAATGTGTTTTTCTTTTTGTATATTGGCAACTTGATTTTATAAGTGAACTGTATCATTTGATAAAATTGTACTTCTGTGTGTTGTGCTATGTCTTTTGTGTGCACTAAATATATGATTTATCTATCTTACCTATCTAAAAATCTAAACAAAAGAATCAGAAAGAAAAAAAGAATCTAATCCATAATTCCGTATTCAAAAATTATCCATTACTTTTTACTACTGAATGGTTACAGTTAATATTTAGTACATTTATAGGGTGACTGGTAATTAGAACAAAGCTGAAATCGCGAAGGTTTAGTCCCATAGTAAAAGTTGTTTGTTTTCATGAGCGGGTTAATCACTAGTAGTAGTCTGATTATCTAAAAACAGCTGTCACTGTGACATGTTCCCATACAAAAATGCGTCTTAAACAGCTGTTTTAGATAATCAGACTGTCATCTTTTTGGTGAACATGGACCTAATTACCAGTCACCCTAAATAGGACCATGATCTGAGAAAATAATAATATATTTCCGAAATACCACTACTTTCAGCTTCCAGACGGGTGTCAAAGCCTTGCCTTTGACACCCGTCTGGAAGCTGATATAGAAGGTGAAGTATTATATTTTCTGTGACAAGGTAGCGACAAAAGCGACACCTTTTTGGTGTTGATAAAGACCGTCCAACTGGACAGCTTTGCCCTCAGGAACATGGAATTGGTCGAATCACCACTTAAGAGGTATCGCTTTCAGAGTAACAGCCAGTATAGTTCAAAAAACATCTGCGCATGATTTCATTGCGATATTATTTGCGTAAGTAACAAAAAGTAAGTATAATAACATAACGCTAACGGGTTTTTGTAAATAGTTAATGACGATCGTCGAATCTTTCAGTGTCAACTTTTTATTGGAGTTTTTATGTTTCCGGGAATAGGGCGGAAATTTAAATTAGCCCATAATTTTTATTACTTCTTTAGGGTAATCGAAAATGCGTCAGTTTTGGGTGCCAAGAGAAAACTTGTTTACTTATTCTTGTTTGGTAAAAATAAATGTAATCGGCAAAGTAATGCAAATAGTAATGTGAAGTGTAGATAGCATTATTTTTAATAAGGAAATACAGCCGTGAAATTATTGTATTGAATCAAAATAATGACAAAACAAAGTTCAAAAGCATAACCAATTAATTGAAACAACATAAAAACTCATCATCATTTCAGCTGACAGACGTCCACTGCCGGACATAGGCCTCCCCCAAGTTTCGCCACATGGACCGGTCCCGTGCGACTCGCATCCAACGGATTCCCGTAACCTTCACCAGGTCATCGGTCTTAAACTTAAAAACTAATGAAACATAAAACAAGCAGCAACTAGTTCTGATGAAAAATTCGCGACACATTGTACTGTTTATTGTATGGTTGCAGGAGTTTCATATAAGTGTGTGTGTTTATAAAAGAACTGACGCGCTCCTTGACCTACGAGGGAGCCCATGTAGACACTTAACTTTGTGTAATTTATCAAATCACCATCACCACTGTTTTCAAAACGGTGAAGGAATAAAACATCGTATGGATAGTATGTTCTAGAACAAAAATATCGAAGACTTGTGACATCCACCATCTTGCACTAGGCTCGCGTAAAGATGAGGAAATTACAGGCTGAATATTGTACTTAAACTTATGTGTAGTAAGGTCCATTTTCGTTCCTATCCACTTTGATGAGTGGAATTCTAAATAAGTGAGTAAGCTGGGCGTGCCAAGCAACAACCACCTGTATCTCAATAATATCTTTGTCTAAAATTAAAAAGTCAAATCCTGTTTCCGTAAAAATCCAACCACCATTGGGAGTGTGCTACGCTTTTTCAATTTCATCACAAATGTAAATTCTTTAACTTATTAATCTAATCTGATAACTTTACAGATAGTCACTACATTATGTGTTGATATATTTGCATAGTTTTACCGAAACAACGGCAAAATTAAACAGGCCCATAATATAACAGTTCTTTTTTTAATTCTTAACCAACTTTAAAAAAAGGGGAGGTTATTATATTCGACCAGTGTCTTTTTTGGTTGGTTCCGTAGATTCCAAAATTAAAATCAACCTATAAAGGGTGTAAAAAGCCTCTTAACGAAGCCGAAAGGCACTTGTTCTCCCCGTCATTGTGATCATTTTTTTGATCTACATCATCATCTTGAAACCTTCTAGTTACGGAGATGTTGGGGGTCCAAGTTCCAACTTTTTGACTAGTTTTTTTTAGTTCAAGTTTTAACTGTAAGATTTATACTTTAAACACCTCCACGAACCCCGTCCTATTCAATCCATCGGTACAATGTTTTGAGTATGTTACATTGAGGTCTACCACAAAACATGATTTTTCACCCAAAAAAATAGTCGTTTCCCAACAATTTTTGCATAAAGTTACTCAGTTTGATGTTCATAATGCTTGGTTGATGGCTGCGTGATGAGGTTGTTTTCACCCTGTATTTTCTTTAACATGTTTCTAAAGGCTCTAAAGGCCTAAACACGGTCATCTTAATGGCCATGTGAGATAGTATTAACCCGATGAATATAGCATAGATTTTTGTCCTTCTATTACGCATGATAGAAAGATAAAAATACTTGGGGGAGTAAAGTAAAGTATGCGTAAACTCCTAAAAGATTTTGATATAAGAATTGTTCATCATTAAGTTGAACATAGACATTTTCGAGTCCTAAATAATTAACACAAAGAATCAATTTGATCCGGAAATGGGAGAA
Source organism: Xestia ashworthii (assembly GCA_950022955.1). NCBI lineage: Eukaryota > Metazoa > Arthropoda > Insecta > Lepidoptera > Noctuidae > Xestia > Xestia ashworthii. Next base: position 19,900,420 of record OX465558.1, on the reverse strand, counting down.
GTTTCCTTGCGATTTGAGACCAAAGTGAAATCATATGCAATGTTGATAAAATTGATAAATGCGAAAAAACAAAGATAAGATCTGATATGATCTCTTGAGACATTTGCTACCCGCAATAATAATAACGGTCAGATTTTGATTAATAATAATATAATTTATGATTATGAAGCAGCCATAATTGAGTGAACCAAGAAGGTTGAAGGTTTCTCCACGAATAAGACCTTTGGCGACCACGCGGCTAACGAAAATATGAAGGACATCTGTAATAGGTGTACCTGGAATTAATTTGGACTTAAAACAAGGCCACTGTTATGTGTAATAAAATACGGTGTAGGGCTGGCTTCAGTAGCTTCTTATACATATTTACGGGGTGAGCAGAAATGGTAGTTGGAAGATGCGTAAGGTGGATAACAAAAATATTTGGCCAGAGATAATGCAACACTCATAGAGGTCAAATTTTTACTTAAGACTAAGAAGCATGATTTTGTAAACAAAACTTCCAAATCTTAACTGGTACACAATTAAAAAACTTTAGTATACAGTAGGTAGTAACTATTAAACCAAACAGCCACTACGGAACTAAGCATTTTTGACGTATCCCGAATTCTTTAACCGCGAAGTTGTCGAGAATTCTACCCGCATTCCTAGCACGATGTTTGGACATCGCTCAGTCAAAAACCAAAACTAAACTGAACCTGTTGTGTTGTTCATGTTAGAACTATGAAATCTACACTTCACAGATCTTTTTGGTCCCCCTAAATCTTTTAACTTCTAACCACCAGAACTGATCAAGAACAAAAGCGGGGTCTATATAACCAGTAAATAAAAGCGTCAACTTGAAACCATAGAAACCGTTACACCGTGATGCCTCCACCGATTAAAATCGTTCCCAATTTTCAAACAATCCTTTTAATAACACTCTGAAAGATTTCTGAAATATGGAACACCACCAGAAATCCACAACTTAATTCATAACAGTAAGTGCCGAAAGTGTGTCGTAACTAGAATGGACTGAGGGTTTATTGTGTTAAGGATGAAATAGCACATTACCGGGTCTAGGATGCCTGCCATGGGCACAGAGACGGCATCCTCTCCTCCAGCCGCCACCAACTTCTCCAGGACCTTGAGGGTCTGTTCCACTGCCGGCCATTCCCCTTTCTGCGCCTGCACGAGGATCTTCGCTGCCACGTCCCTGATGTTGATCCCCGCGCTCGGTGGCTTGACCAAGCTCTCCGTCCCATTGAGCTCCTTAACTTCTTTTTTATCACCGTTGACAGAAGAAGTCTCATCTTTAGCCTCGTCTGCGGCCTTAACCGGCGGGTTCTTGTCTTCGTCCACATTTTTCTTAGGGGGGCCCTTGCCTCCCTTCTTGCCGCCGGCGGCCTGAGACATCGTCACATAACAGTATCACATTTACGAAGCACTGCACAGGTTGCCACGGTCGGCCATGGCTCGAGCTCTCCGGTATGTTATTCGTTGGGCGGGCGGAGCATGACTGCGGTACGACTGCGTAGCGCCAGCCGATTTCTTGCATGATTGGAGTAAATAAAGGCGGCGGTGCGCCCGGTTGGATTTACAAACAAACTCCCGAGCGATGTCTCAGAGCGTCCCATGCATTGACCCATTTCTTAGTTATCGCGGGACCCCTGCTTGTTGCTGTGGTGACATTTTTTCCTCCAAAACTTCAAAATCCGCTCAATTTTATTCCAAACATAATTTGACTACTTTCAAAAGTTGGAACCATTGTGGTGGCAACATTCCTAAATTCCAAGATCAGCGAGAATTAACGTCCCCTTTAATAGAGCAAGTTTTGATTTATATGAAAGCAGCATTCCGTAAATAAACAAAATTGCTAAGGACAATATAAATCTGCGACATACAGACAAACATAAAGTAAATCATCATTCAACAACGTTATTGGTTTTTATTAATTTTCATTTTACTTTATTTTTAATTTCGCTAATAGACTGATTTATTCATTTTAATCTTTTAGGGAAAACGAGTTCAATATTCTGTACAGTGGAATTGTTCACTTTGACATGATATGATACACTCGATATATTGAAAGGTGTTGCAATTTAGTAATGAAATTAAAAAGCCAAGTCAGTGCTCGATGAGTTAACAGTTTTTCAGCGTTGGCATTCCGTAATAACATTGTGTTTATTTCCATGAAGAAATAACTACTTCATAATATCTGAAAAATTTTCATTCATTTCAAATGGTAAAAACCACCATTTGCATTTTCATCATTTTGTCGTATTGACATCTGGGTTGAAGCTCTTAGGGCATTATATTCATAATAAACTCCCGAATTAGGTTTATTGCTTTCATAATTACGAAATATATATAGCATAAGGAACACCTAGATCTTTCACCCCACGACCTTGTTAGAGAGAACAGGAAAGCGGAAAATACATTTGTAACGCATTTTCACCTACCAAGATCCGTATCGTGGCCTTAGGAGGTCGGGGAAATTTGCATGTTTCGTCACAGAGGGTAGCGGGGTGCGCGGGCCGCGGGGAGGGGTGGCGTCGCGTGCGCCCCACGCGCCACTTCCGGTGCGGGGCGGAGGGCGAGCGGGCGGGGGCGAGTCGGCACTCGGCCTCGATTCAGCCAAGATCAGATACCAAAAAGAATACAAAGACTTGACCGTGGTCCGTTATATCGTACGTGTAGAATATTAGTGTGTAACTTGTGCGTCCTTATGTAAACGCAAAATATGGAGTTCCATTACATTTCGGATTAGGTTAATCAGTTGCTCCCTGTTCCTCAAGATATGTCTCGTTTGCCGTTGTTAATGGATGAAGTAAGTTACACTTTGTTTATTTGCTTGTTTCATATTCAATATTGGAAGTGCCGTTGCGGGATTCGAACCCACCCTTTTGCTTGCTGACCTTGTACTTCATACTTAACAGTGCGACGTGTTCTGCGCCTGGAGTTGGTGGTTGCCTAGCTATGTTATTTCTCTTCGATCACCACCGACGATGATACGTTTGTCCTTGACAACGATTTGGTTTGAATATTTTAAACATTCTAAGGTCCATGTTCACCGAAAAGATAACAGCCTGATTAGCTAAAAACAGCTGTCACTGTGACATATTACCATACAAAAATGTGTTTTTAGATAATCAGACTGTCATCTTTTTGGTGAACATGGACCTTATTCTTCTTCTGTTGGGTCTCCAACTATTGAAGGTTCAGGTAAAGCTCAGCAGCTCTTGTGATTCCGGACGACGAGAGACATTCGTCTCTAAGTCTAAGTTACTTTTTTTGTTAACCTTGCTTTTTTCTGGGTAACTCCAATGTTGGTTACTTGGTAGCAAGCGCGACTGTTGAAAGTAACGTCCTAGGTCCAGTTCCTGGGTCGGGCAAAATTTATTCTTGTTTCTTGTTATTGATTTATTCTTGTCTAGACTAGTTACCCGGTAAATGGTACGGTTGGCACAGTGGCTGAGCGACTACCAGATGCGCGGCGTGTCGCGGGTTCGATCCCCGCACGGAACAAATAAAGGTAGTTGCTCAGGGTTTTCTCCAGAGTTTAAATGTTTGAAAAGGCACCGTACATGAGAAATTCCTGGTTTTGGGCAAAGTTTAAAAAACAAAAAAAAAACATCTTGACGTTTTACGGCTAAAGAAAGCATCCAGGAAACCGGCATGTGCTGGGCTCGCACGGCAGATTTCGGCTCCTCTTCTTGTCACAGAAGTAAGTATCATAATTACATACCATCACGCCTGTAAAACCCGAAAGGTCAAGCAGGGGTATGCCTAATACATAAATACATAAAAATCAATGCCACTTTTCGTTGTCATTTTATAACTCAAGAACGGGCTCACCTATCCAAACCAAATGTTTGAGTAATTCAGCAACTCGTCCCACATGTCTACAGCCCATTTGGGACGAGTTGATGAAAATCAAAATAAATAATATTTTCTAGGCTTTGTTCGGACTATTTAGTAGATGGTTTATGTGAAGTTTGCACAAAATCGGTCGAGCGGTTCTTCACGCAGACGAAGTTGCGAGGGTCAGCTAGTAATATATAAAATGGGGGGTCCACCCACATACTTCCGAAATGTGGGTGTACCACACATTACGTTGGTTACATTTAACTCCCGTGTAATAGAGGGCGAGGATGTCCATTGCCATCAACTGGGCAAGAATCCAGACTCCGTGGCTACTACTGATAAATTCCGGATGGAAAACCCAATAGCACTTTGCCTGACCGGGGAATCGTACCCAGTACCACATGGTCAGCAGTTGCGTTTCCGACCGCTCGACCAACGGGTCGTTAATCTAATATTTTTTGAATTTCATCAATAGAATAAAACTCTGATTTGGTTGAGGTTTTTCGAGCAACGAACTAACAAACTTAGAAACTAAAATAAAATTACCTAATAAACCTCATCGATTGAATGTGATCAGACACGCTAAAAGACACAAATTCCAGTATTGCGCACTTGATCCATATACGATACCGGTTACCCGAACTAGAAATACAAGTACGGTTAAAGGCACGTCAAAGTAACTACTTGAACTACGTAAAACCTCGAAATTAAGACGCAGCCTAAGTAATTTTTTTTAGCTGGACGTTCGGATGACTGTACCAACTGGAAGAATCTCGACTACACTCACAGAAAAACCGTTTACATAACGTCACGCTTGCAATTCCCAAAGAGCCAGACAGAGTACCTTTAGTGTACCCACATTTCAAACCACACACGACAATATGATGACATGAAAGTCTACGACGTCACTGAACATTCCGGGGTGGCCGTGGCAGTGGGTCACGGGCCACAGGATTCGGCCGCATGCAGCCACAGGACCAACAAGGTAGAACCTTTTCCTAATGAAATAATACTCATTCTAATTGGTGAAATTGGTTTCAAATAGTCCAAGTTAACCTGGCCTAATCGCAAGCAAATACTCAATACTAGCTTATGCCCGCGGCTACGCCTGCGTTTAGTTCGGTAATTGTCCCATGGGATTGTACTACAGGGATAAAAAGTTTAATATGACGTGTTGATCCAGGTTATAAACCACCGGTGTACATTTCATCCAATTCCAGTCAGTATTTTTTGCGTAAGAGTAACAGACATTCAGACATCGTCACAACTTTTGTTCATAACAAAATTGGTAGGATTGGATTTTGTTCTGTTGTGTCTCAATGCAGTGCAAAGACTCTTCCATTTTTCTGTCCAAAAATATAATTATACCAATTAAAGCGGATCCATTATTAGCTCAGTCCTACTATCTCCGGACTGATAAGACTGTTTATTAGATAATGTGTATATGTATACAGTATTGTAAACGATTGCCGGCTATATCAGTTAGTCAGTGCGTTCCCGGCCGTGTGGTTGTGTAGTGTCGCGATAAGATGTGGACCAAGAGTGCGATCCACGCTACAAAGCTCAGGAACGTTATCAATACGAGGTTAGTTTTTGTTGTTTTTAAGGCATGTTTATGTATTCCTGTATTCTTTGTCACCCAGAGTTAATTCAATCCAAAAATCCAAATGAATAATCCAAGTTTCGGTCATACTGTTATGGGCCGAATGCGTATGGAGTGCTCAATTATAAATTCCTGCAATCAGGGTTTGAATTGTGAGTGAAAATGGAAACATGTTTTTGTATGGAGTTTTAAGCTAGATAATTTTAGCTGGAGGCTCTTATGAATGCAGTTCCTTGCTGTGCCAAATAAGGCACATAGATTTAAAATAAATAGTTCGGCTTAGTGAAATATGGTCTCTGTCAGTCAAAAAGGGTGACAGATATGTCAAAAAATACTTATACCCCCAAAAAAGTCACGTAAAATTTGTAAATACTTATAATAGGTATTCGATATATTATAATTATATTGGGTGTTAGTAAAATATTGCTATGCTTTGGTTTCGGGTTTCTCAAACAAACAAAAAAAGTGTGGAGTGCACAACAACACACAACTTCTGGATATTATTTGATGCGAAAGGATATCGTTCACTTTGTTCGATGATTTGGTATAAAAAACGAATGAATTATATTTTATTTAAATGTGCCAACATGTGGAGTGAAAAACATTTTCACCTCAGCACCTCAAACAAGCAGGTTTTGCTGTTTCCAGACAGTGAGCAAAATTCGATTTTGCTGCGAGCGTGAGACAAAGTAACTTTTTAATTATTTTTTCATCCCCCCATCTCGGAAAGAGTATTTTTGCTCTTCGATATCTGAGTGCAAAACCCGTTTTTATCGTCATGAGGGTAAAGTAAAAGCGATGGTCCAAAAAAAACCCAGAGTCGATTCAGACAAATTAGGTATCAATAGCTTTATTAAAATGCACAATTTACCCCACCGAAAAAAAATTGCCCATATCCATGGGGTATATGAGTTATAGACGAACAAAGTATACCTATATGGAAAAATCGTGAATAACTTGTTATTTTTACCAGTTTTTTCAACAGCATTATATTAATACCGGAAGACGATGCGTTGGAAGACCTCCCACTAGGTGGACCGATGACCTTGTGAAGGTTGCGGGAATCCGGTGGATGCGAGTCGCAAGGGACCGGTCAATGTGGCGACACTTGGGGGAGGCCTATGTCCAGCAGTGGGCGTCTTTCGGCTGAGATGATGATGATGATGATGATATTAATAATAATAATCATAGGACAATAATAAATATAACTAGCGATCATATGCAACTATCAAGTTCAAAGTCCTTTATTAATGAGATTACGTCTATTTTTTTAAGTTCTCTAGCATAATTACCTATCTTTGTTATTCATTATTTTATTTTCGCTAAACAAATGCACACAAATACTTCAGAATATGATGCGTTCATCTTACCTCTCGCTCTATTGAGTGAGCGTGATTAGAGGAACTGGGGTTTTTTCAATTGAAGTTTTTAGACACCCCGAAAGGATAAATATTAATAACGAAGAAAGTACATTAATTAGGTGTCGAATCCATTCCAGGCACATCGGGACAAGAACTTGTTATCCCGGTAGTTACGGTCCTTTGGGGAAATTTTCTAATCCACGCGGGCGAAGCAGCTATAAACTAGTTATTGCCATAATATAAAGATATTATTTCTTCGAGTTATTATAATAAATCTATTACTTAATATTGTAAAGATGAAGAGTTTGTTTGTTTGAACGCGCTAATCTCAGGAACTACTGGGTCGAATTGAAAAAATATTTTAGTGTTACATAGTCCATTTATCGAGGAAGACTTTGGGCTATATAACATCACGCTACGACCATTAGGAGCGGAGCATGAATGAAAAATATTGCAATAACAGGGATTTTTTTTCCTTTAGTTTTTCTCTCTTATGTGACGCAGACGAAGTTGCATGGGTCAGCTAGTATTAAATTTTACTTAATACCAGCTGACCCACGCAAATTTAAAAAAAAAAAAACTGTATTTTTTTTCATTCGATTATTGACCAATGAAACTTAAGGCGCCTATACGAGCTAAATTAGCAACTCTATTTGTGGTGGTTCAAACTTCGTTTGAAATGCTGTTAGAATAAAGTTCTAATCAGCTTGCACTACAAAGTGGTTGTTACGTCAGTTACTGCGGGCCAAATAGAGCGAAATGAGTGGTTTCGATCGATTTACAAAAAAACTATTGATTGGATTAAAAAACTAAAACAGTATCATGCTAATATATTGCTTGTAGAATTATTTGCCAAAAAATCAGAATGATCGCATGCATATTAGTATGTTTTCTATTGTTTGAAACATATTTTTAGAGGTAAGTTCGTGATTTCTTTTTATCGAGCCAAATTAATTGTATTATGTTTTCAAAACAGTATCATGCTAGCATATATCCTGAAGAATATCATATATTTTTCTGGTCTTGTTTATAGCAGTGAATCATATACTTTTAGTAATTATAAAACTCGCGTTTAGCTCGTGTAGTCGCCTTAATCTAAAGGTACACATTTGAAGAATTCGAGGCTAAATGATAACAGCCACCCTGGTCTTGATCTTTAGGTGAAGCTGCTTCCAAGTTTCGTCCGTGGATGGGACCCATTACATACCGAGTTTCCTCAGTGCCTTAGAAAGCACGGTCCCGGCTGTCATTGGCAGATCTTAGACAGTCGTTACAGGTAGTCAGAGTTGCCCGAAAGTCTGAAAACTAGTTTTACCAAGGGTTATCGTATTACCCAGTACTAACTGGGTTGTGGAGGTCAGACAGTCGCTCCATGTAAAAAACTGGTTTCCCGTTGCATCCGGTTAGATTCGAAGCCTACCACAACATTGTTAGGAAAAGGCTAGCAAGGTAAGGAGCGAACACATTTTTCATTAAACTTCGTACTTACAAGGTTTTTCTTATCATTTCCTATCTTTGTGATTCGGCAGTTAATGAATAAAACTAATGAGTCTATAATCATTTTTATAAATACTTACATATGTGCAATAAAGTTTTATTTTGATAGATTATTTTTTTGTTTGCACGGAAGTGTCATTTCAAAATTCGAAACTATGCAAAAAACCAAACATTTTACTTTATTCTGCCAACGGCTTCGCCCGCGTGAAGTTTGATAATTGTCCCATAAAATCTAACTACCGGAATAAAACGTATCCTATGTGTCTCAGACAGGTTATAAACTATCTGTGTGAAAAATTTCATCCAAATCCGTTCAGTAGTTTTTACATGAAAGAGTCAAATGGAGAACAAACATTAACACATCTATTTATACATCCATACTCACAAAATTATATTAGGAATTAAGATATCTTTTGCATTATTTACTATCATTTGAATTTCCTTTATAAAATCTGTTTAAGGCGAAATTTCCATTCAAATTACAAGGTTGTTTACATTTTTGTTCAAAAAGGAAAATGTAGACATGTCCAGGTAAATCTGCAGGGAAGAAAAGAAAACTTTTTTGCAAAAAATAAAACCGACTAGTTTTTATTTTTCACTTTATAGTGGTTCACATGTGCTTGATATACATGAAAAGTGCATACCGTTACAATTACATCAAGCCCAAACACGACTAGGATACATTGTCTCATTATGGAGTTCCATGACTCTTGGCTTCATCATCAGATCTGATGGTAGAATGGTTCTTATCAAACGCAAACGCTTCATTTGTTGCAGAAAATACCAAAATCGCTGTATCGTTATCCTATAAAATTTGAAGAGTTCCCTCGATTTCGCCAAGATTCCATCATCAAATCTCGACTTGGTGGCTATGGGACCATTTGGAAAGTATACCCTTTCCAACAAAAAAAGAATTTTTCAAATCGGTTGGCAAGCAACGAAGTTATGCGCGAACAAACATAAAAAAAAAATTGAAACATCCGAATTGAGAACCTCCTCCTTTTTTAAAAGTCGGTTAAAAAACCCCGATTGTAAATTATACTTTTCATAGTTATGATTTGTTAGTTAACGAATAGCGTAGTTAATATTTCTATATATTCATAAATATGAATAATTTAGTCGTTTAAAAGCCGCTATTGGTAAATCCTCTTATTTCTATTGCAAGTTAAGTATTATATTTACAAATTATATACGGGCAAAAAACACTTGACGCAAATGAAATGACGCACTTAAAAGGTAACCACAACACGCTGTATAGCGTATAATAAGCTCTATAAGGAAATTAAAGGACTTTCATTAAAACTTTCATCTCCCCTTTATCTAATTTTGGGGACCAATTAAAAAAAATCCTCACCTTTCGTATGTAGATAGGGAACAATGTTCCCAGATAGGTAATTATGGTACGAGTATATCATCTGCGAATAAGTTCAGGATGATCTAAATGACAAAGTTTAATTAAGACACATATATTTTTATTATTTATTTTAAGTATTAAAATATAAATGTAAATATATCGCTGGACATTAACACACAGCGCCACCTAGTGCCACACTAAAGCAAAGCTTGTGTCGTGGACTAGATAGTTGATATACTACATATATATACTTTTTTTGTTTGTAAATACATACTTATTATACATATAAACAACCAAGACTCGGAAACAAATATCCGTGCTCATCACACAAACATTTGCTCCTACCGGGATTCGAACCCAGGACCCTAAGAACGTAAGGCAGCGTCACTACCACTACGCCAATCGGGTCGTCAAATATTGTAACTTGTATTAACAATTAAGAAGAAATGTTAAAGCCCTTTTTCTCTCTCCTAAATTTGTGTGCCCTTACAGGGTCCATATGTATTGCCCCCGGCAAGACGAGCGAATCGAAGCGCAAGGGCACTACCAACCTTATTTGAGTAAGTTGTAGAGTTTGTGAAGATAGACGTTCTAGAATTAGGGCGTGTAGAGTTAGAAGCTTAGCTCTACATGAGATCTGATAACTTTTTGACAGTGCGAGTCATATGGTATTATGGTCTCGTCCTGGCAACATTTTACATGAAAATGTTTTTGGTGGATTTTGTTTTCTGATACTTACTAACTACTTAGTTGTCTCGGGTTTTGCAAACTTCCTTATAGGCAAGGGTGATGATCACCTTCGTCCGGCTTGTTTGTAATCCACTACCATGACATAAAACAACATCATCACTATCTACCTAGCCTTTACCCAACTATGTTGAAGTCGGCTTCCCATCCCATGAAGCGATTGCCTAATATCTGTCCTCCATAATCCAGTTAGTACTGGATTATGATACGAGTACGATACTGCTTGGTAAGAGTGATTGTTGCTATCTTTTATCATTAAATAAAATTTTGCAGACACCACATGAATCAGCGTGATTATAATTCCAATACAGTCATCATCATCATCATCATCAGCCTATAATGTTCCCACTGCTGGGACAAGGCCTCCTCTCAATGAGAGGGAATGGGCTATAATCTACTACGCGGGCCCAGTGCGGATTGGTAGATGTCACATGTCTTCGAATTTTTTGGTTCTAGGACATGCCGGTTTCCTCGCGATGTTTTCCTTCACCGTTTTGAGAGCAGCGGTGATGAAATAAATTACACAAAGTAATGCGCCTGTCTGGGTTCGAACCCACGACTTACTGTTCGTAAGTCGGGGCCGCCACCACTGGGCCACCGCTGCTCTCCAAGCAGTATAACTACTTAATTCCATATTATACCTTCCTACATAACGTATAACAAGTAAAGTAAAAATTAAAAAAAACCCCGACACAATGTACTAAAAGTTAAGTAGAAAAAAATTCGTTAATTCGCCATTTTGTGGCTGACTGTTTTTTATCAAACATAGTTAAGAACACTCCCGACTAATTCACCTTTCAAGCAAAAAAAAACAAAATCAAAATCGGTTAATTCGTTCGGGCGCTACGATGCTAAAGCCAGACACATACACACACACACAGACACGTCAAACTTATAACACCCCGTCGTTTTTCGTCGGAGGTTAAAAATAGCGCAGTTCTTTGCTATTTTCCTCTTCACATACCTAATACACTATAAACAACCGTGTACTTAAGAAATAAGATTTAATTTAGCTTCTTACCAACGTTATTTAAAAAACAGTGGGTGTAGGTACAAGATATAAATAAGTCTAAGTTATTGTGTTGGTTATCCTTGTATGCACAGATCTTCTGCTAACCTAGCAATTTAAAAAAAAAAAACATGCGGGGCAATCTTTGGCGATAGAAGTGAAAACTAAGTAATCCATTTCTATGAGTACTACAGGTTGTGCCTCGCGCACGCCGAAGTGGTGCTACGCCGTAGCGGATCGGCTACGAGTGCTACGAAGCGTTGGGTGATGGTCACGCGAGTTCCATAATTTTTGTTCACGGCTATTTTGGGTTTTTGAAGTTTTCACTTCAGAAAGCCGAAATTGCCCGGCTTCTTTTGTCATGATGAAAAGGTTACTAGTTTTGACTTTCGAAAGAATTAACTCAATGGCTTCGCCCGCGTGTTGGTCGGAAATTATCCCACAGAAATGTAATACCGAAATAAAAAGTACCTTATGTATGCAGAACAGGACACATCCACAGATCACGCTATATGAGCCTGTCACTAGTAAAGCAGAGTATTCGTGTGAACAACGACGAAATCAATGGGATTCCAGAACACAAGACGGAAAACGTGATCACCACTGTTATACAACTAACAAAAACTGTTGCTGGAGAACCACTTGAAGAAAGTGAATGGTCGAATCTTGCACACCTCTTATCCGCTCCGCTCGTCTCCGCTTTAGAGGAAACCGGGCCTTAGCCGCGGATAAATTTTAATAGCACGGTTCAGAGTTTCATGGTTGGCTCTTCCTTTGTGGCATACATTACGTTGTAGTAGTTTTTGTGCTGTCTGGTACATTCTAACCCGGGCTATGGTCTCTTTGTGTGGCAAACATTGAAGCTGAAGGTACTTTAATAAGCATGACGATAGTATAAAAAAATTACAAATCTATTTAGTCCGTCAGTTAGAGTATGGAAAAATAATGGACACGTATTTTTTGTTTTTGTAAATCAATGAATATTGACAAAGATAAAACGCATTAAAACTCGGGAGTGGGGGCTCGTGATGTCAGAACTACCCAAAAATTGTACCTAGGCGTGAAAAAAAAAAAATACGGGTTAATAATATTTTTTTCACTCCTCTTGCTCGAAAAGACCGTCATAATAGCGTACCAGAGGGGCCGTAAAATTGCTCATTATAGCCCTAGGGAAAATAAGCTTTTTTTTTTTAATTTCGTCGTCGGTGTTCGCACAGAGTATATAATCACTACGTTTAGGTGTTCGAAAACGCAAAGTCTTTACTCATAATTCATAAAGAATTGACTTATTACTGTTCCATAAAAAAAAAAACATTTTATTTAAAAAATGGAACCAAACGCGCCGAACGCCGAACTCTTTGGCAGGATGTGTGCGTTGCATTCCAGCTACAGAAGAAATAAAAAAGGCATTGGCGCGAAATTTTAAGATATTTTCTGTATTATTTATTTGAATTATAAGTAGGATTCCTTTTTATCTCCTACGTTTACCCCACAGACGACCAATATTATATTCGTCTTCGCAGAGAACTGAGATTATGTTGCCGGGAAAAAACATCTCATTAGAACAAAAGTACAAACTGTGCATTTCATTTTTAATAAAATAAACTATCATATTAAATATGGTTATTTTATTTTCTCGCAATCGTAGTGAAAAGTACGGTGTAACACACGGCGCTAAAATCCCATTATAACTCGGTTCCTATTTACTACCTCGCTAAAGCTCGGTAGTAAAAACTACCTCGTCTATAATGGGTCATTTTAGCCCCTTGTATCACAATGTACTATTTCACTCCTCTTGCTCGAAAAGACCGTCATAATAGCGTACCAGAGGGGCCGTAAAATTGCTCATTATAGCCCTAGGGAAAATAAGCTTTTTTTTTTTAATTTTCGTAGTCGGTGTTCGAAAGCGCAAAGTCTTTACTCATAATTCATGAAGAATTGACTTATTACTGTTCCATAAAAAAAAAAAAATTTAAAAATGGAACCAAACGCGCCGAACGCCGAACTCTTTGGCAGGATGTGTGCGTTGCATTCCAGCTACAGAAGAAATAAAAAAAGGCATTGGCGCGAAATTTTAAGATTTTTTCTGTATTATTTATTTGAATTTCTTTTTATCTCCTACGTTTACCTCACAGACGACACAATATTATATTCGTCTTCACAGAGAACTGAGATTATGTTGCCGGGAAAAAACATCTCATTAGAACAACAGTACAAAATATTGTACATTTCATTTTAATAAAATAAACTATCATATTAAATAATAATAATAATAATATTCCACAACTATCACACAACGCCATCTAGTCCCAAGCTAAGCAGAGCTTGTGTTATGGGTACTAGACAACTGATAAACATACAATATTTCTAAATACATACATATTATAGATAAATTACACCCAGACACAGAACAAATGATCGTGCTCATCACAAACATTTGTCCTGGGTGGGAATCGAACCCACGACCTCCGGCATAGCAGTCAGGGTCACTAACCACTAGACCAACAGGAGGTTATTTTATTTTCTCGCAATCGTAGTGAAAAGTACGGTGTAACACACGGCGCTAAAATCCCATTATAACTCGGTTTCTATTTACTACCTCGCTAAAGCTCGGTAGTAAAACTTACCTCGTCTATAATGGGTCATTTTAGCCCCTTGTATCACAATGTACTATTATTGTCGTAGACTACCCTTTGGCATTCATAACAGTAACGTGCTTACTTATTATGAGTAAGTGAACAACGACTTCCGGGGCATTCCTGTCTTTATCTAGCAACATTATCATTAGTAAACTAAGGGCATCGCATGAGTAAAGGGCATATCTACCATCTGTCCGTGGAGATGGCGACTGGATATGCATCAATGCAGATCAATGCATTATGCAACGTGCGTAGAAACTGGCAAGTTCCTATCAAAGATCGTTCGTATTCGTTATACATTTATTTAATTTATTTATTTAAAGACTTTGGAAGACTTACAGCTAAATAAAAACGAGTACGTGACGGTCACGCGAGGCCCATGATTTTTGTTTACTCAAAAAGTGGTTAACGCTCTGACCTGCACTATGTGTAAGTGGTAGATTTTGGCCCACTCCACAGAGATTGAGCCTGTGTTCCCGCAGTGGGATAGCTGTTGTAAACTGATAATACTACGCTATACACTCAACGAAATAGATATTTAATTAGAAGTCAGCACAAATGACTACACACACCGGCAAAATTAGGGAAACGTGAAAAAAGTGAATGCTTGCGGTTTGGGCTGTGCGTTGATTTTTAGACTTTGTCACCCCATTTACCCCTCTTAGGGGTTGAATTTTGAAAAAACCTGAAACCCGTTTCTACTTATTTATCAATAGCAGTACTCTTGTGAAGTTTCGAATGAAATAGTCAAACCAATCTTGTTTCCCCTTACAAACTTTGGAGGCCTGTTTCAACCCTTTAGAGGGTGAATTTTGAAAAATTCTTTCTTAGTGCACCCCTAAAGTACATAAGGAACCTACTTGCCAAATTTGGAATCTATAGACCCAGCGGTTTGGGCTGTGCGTTGATTTTTACACTTTGTCACCCCATTTACCCATGTTAGGGGTTGAATTTTGAAAAAAACTGAAACCCGTTTCTTCTCATTTATCAATAGGAGTACTCTTGCGAAGTTTCGAATAAAATAGTCTAACTAATCTTGTTTCCCCATACAAACTTTGGGGGCCCGTTTCACCCCCTTAGAGGGTGAATTTTGAAAAATCCTTTCTTAGTGCACCCCTAGACCACATAAGGAACCTTCATGCCAAATTTGGAATCTGTAGACCCAGCGGTTTGGGCTGTGCGTTGATATATCACCCAGTCAGTCAGTCAGTCAGTTTACCATTTTATATAAATAGAAGATGGTAAACTGACTGACTGACTGTTTTATATATATAGATAGATAGATAATGAAAATGGTCGTTACTGAAAAATATTGAAGTGCAAGGACATGGACAAATCCTGCCCCAGCTGAACAACAATAAAAGTACATTACAAATAATTATAATTAAAAAGTAAAGAATTTTGGAAAATTATTAACGTGCGATACCAGATTTTTAATAGAACTCAAAATAAAAAGTATTTTATTTTAGATTTCGTTCGAAAAGTCACATTTACCCCCAAACGTTGCCATACAATATTAACAAAGAACAGAACAGGGGAAAATAAACTCATACCAGGTCTAAAATATAAAATAACTTATCGGAACATAAAATGTGATTAATCATTATTTAATTAAATGATTAGTTTAGTTTCCAAACTGCATAATTGAGTATACTGTCAGTCTAACCTTGTAAGGGGGTTCTGAACAGAAAAAGTTTTTTAAATTAAGTTTAAATATAGGTTACATGGGTATAGATTTTTATTACGCTGGTAACCCTATTGTTGACATAACTGCATGTTGTTATAATTTGAATGTGTTTTGTTAAATCTGTTTGTGTAAAGCAAAGAGATTACATACCTGCTTTTCCCCGGTGATCTTATTGTTACAAACGAAAAGATTGTCTCATTTTGAAGAATAATAGGCTTGTGTCCTAAAAAAATCTAATTAGTCTGTCAGTTAGATTATAAAAAAATATTTGACCCGTATTTTTTCTTTTGTTGCATAAACCAAAATTGACGAAGATACGACGCTCTTAAAATTCGCAATACGTCACGCCGTGCTATAGTTTTTAGTGCGTTGTGACGTCACGAGCCCCCACTCAAGAGTTTTGATGCGTTTTATCTTTGTCAGTACTCAGTGATTTACAAAAACAAAAAAAAACGTGTCCATTATTTTCCAATACTCTAACTGACGGACTAATTAGTTTTGCAACTTATTGATGGTGGAAACTAGCCTATTGTCGCCAAGTGTGTATTAAGAGTTTAGATAAATGAATACCTATACATAATATAAACTAGAATAAAGATAAAAGTACTTTTCACTTCTCATGCTCTAAAAGTACGCCAATATAGCCCTACAATTGAATCACGAGCGCAGCGAGTGGTTAAAACTTAGAATCTTGAGCGTTAGCGAGAGAATCAAAAGAGCACGAGGTAAAAAATCTTTGCACTCGAGTGCAACGCGTAACTTTTCATCCCACCTCAGCGAGGAAATGATTAAACGCACAAAAAAGTCGCATTATTAACAGTTACAATTAATTCTGTTAGCGTCAAATAAACTTCCATGCCGCTAGAACCACTCATTTTAGGTTTTTCACTTGTTTTCAATGTTCTTGTTCTTGGTTTCTTGTTTCTTGTTTTAACAATATGACATGAAAAGAAAATGGCGCGCGCAAAGCAAATTAAAAAAAGTACACCAAGAAGGTTCCGAGTCTGAGTTATGAACAAATTAAAAAAAATTGTATGAAATATTTGGCACCATGGAGGTAGAAGTAAATAGGTATAATGATGTTTTGAATTCACAGACTTAGTGCACATGATGTTCCAAATTTAATTCACTTTATCCTCTAGACTCTAGAGGATAAAAACGGCTTTTGCACTCAGATATCGAAGCGACAAAAAACTCTTTCCGAGATGGGGGATGAAAAAATTATTTATGTTTTTGTGCATCGTTGATTATGAACAGTATGTGCAATGCCTCTGTTGCTAGCCGCTGTAGTAATGTAGGTACGAATTATCTGTGGAGTTTGAATCATCTTCATTGCGAAAATGTTGAGAGTTTGTGTTGTGTTTTAAATTGTTAATCTGTGACTGACCTGATAGAAAAAAAAAACTGACCGCCCAGTTCAGAATTTTTGTGGAGTGTAGATTTGTTCGGTTTTAAATTACTATTTTCCTCGCACTCGAAGTGAAAAGTACAGTTTGCACCTCGAGAGTAAACGCCAACTTAAAAGCTTTCAGCTTTTCAGCTATGGCTTTGTTTAGTCCCTCGTTATAAAATATACTATTAGACGTAATGACAAAAACAACTTCTTTAAACCTTTATATTTTTTTGTCCAAAACTGCTGAGCAATACGCACCTTTCATATTTTTGTTATAGAAGATTTTTACTATCAAATGACATAGATTTTATATTTGTTTCTTGCTGGGGCACAGGCTCATGCAATTTTTGGGCAAGTCTTTTACTCACTGTTCGTTCAACACATTCGTTACGCACTTCTTTCAAATCATTAGGCATAGGCCTCCCCCAAGTGTCGCCACATTGACCGGTCCCGTGCGATTCACATCCAGCGGATTCCCGCAGCCTTCACCAGATCATATGTCCAACTAGTGAGAGGCCTTCCAACACAACGTCTTCCGGTTTGCGGTCGTCACTCCAGAACTTTTCGGCCCCATCAGCCATCCGTTCTGTGAGCAATGTGCCCTGCCCATTGCCACTTAAATTTGGTACCTAATGTTTGATATGCACACTAATAATGTATATTGTTTACCTTCTACTTCTATGTTCTATTTAAATAAAAATCAGTTACCACATGTATGTCGGCGATATCGAGCGCCGTTTGAGGACAGCTCGACCGACTTAACGGTTTTTTTTGTGTTCGTGATTATTTAGGAAAGGTTTAGTATGAGACACGATTTTTTTTAAAAGACCAATTTTTTTTGTAAAATATAAACGACATTATTAAACTGCACCTTGACTGCACCCGTGCAAAGTCGGGGCGGGACGCTACCAATAATACGATACCTATTTTGTCTTTAAACAAACGTTAAATATGTACAAGTGTGCAGGTTTCATGGGCTTTAAGCTTGTTTACTGAAGTGGCTGAAACAACTAAACTTGTTTGTTCAGCCAGCGAGAGAGTTAACAGTAGCAGTAATGTCTTAATATTTACAATTCTCGTGTTTGCGCAGGTACAGTCATACGTATCTACGTACTTAAGATTTGGTGATTGTGCAGTAAAGTATTTGAATAAATTATTTTGTTTTTCAACCGACTTCCAAAAAGAACTT
The DNA here is from genome assembly GCA_950022955.1 of Xestia ashworthii. NCBI lineage: Eukaryota > Metazoa > Arthropoda > Insecta > Lepidoptera > Noctuidae > Xestia > Xestia ashworthii. The sequence continues at coordinate 19,882,098 of OX465558.1, read as the reverse complement.
TCGACTGGGTGAACTGATTTTGATGATTCTTTTTTTATTTGAAAGCTGGTGCTTCCCGTTTGGTCCCATTTTAATTTGCTGAAGATCTGATGCTGATCTTCGGAGGTATACAATGGAACTCTTCAAAAATAGATGGCAAATCTGCAGTGATTGCTGCATTCGCTTGCAAGTTCATTGATTATACTACATTATGACGTAACATCACGCCTGTATGCTCTGAGGGGGTACGCAGATGTGTACAATGTACCCAGATTTCGACAATGTTTGTTACCTCAGATTTTTCGACTGGGTAAACCGATTTTGATGATTCTTCTTTTATTTGAAAGCTGGTGCTTTCCGTGTGGTTCCATTTCAATTTAGTTAAGATCTGACGCTGATCTTCGGAGATATAAATGGAACTCTTCAAAAATACACGGCAAAGCTGCAGTAATTGCTGCAATCGCTTGGTTGTTTATTGTTTATACAACATCATGACGTAACATCACGCCTGTAAGCTCTGAAGGAGTATGCAGAAGTGTACAATACACCCAGATTTCGACAGTTAGACGTGTAAAGTTCCATTTAATGGGATCCCGGAGAAATAGAGGTAACTCCTTAAATTTATAGGCACAAGCGGTTTGGGTAGTTTTAGGAAGAGTACTTTCTCAGAGTGATCCCATTTCAATTTGATAAAGATCTGGTGACTTCGGAAGATAGGCAACGGAACTCCTTAATAAATGATAGCAAATGTACTGGGATCGCTGAAATCTCACGTCTGTCTATTGTTTACAGTTCATAACAAAAAATCACACCGATACGCTGTGAAAGGGTAAGCACATGTGAACCACAAAAAAGTGAAAAATAAAAACTTTTTTGCAAAAAATATAACCGACTTCACACAAAAAAGTGAAAAATAACTTTAGCTTCAGAAGTCGGTGACAAAAAACCGAAATCAATCAAACATAGGTCACCGACTTCAGAAGCTAAAGTTATTTTTCACTTTTTTGTGTGAAGTCGGTTATATTTTTTGCAAAAAAGTTTTACTATGGACACTTTTAACGTGCTCATCTTGCTACATTGTTCTCACATCATTTACCATCTCAACATGAATGATGTAACCAAGATTTTGTAACAATAATTTGATTTAAAAGAGTGTCAATGGAGTTTCTTGCCCGTTCTTCTCCATAGAGATCTACGTTAGGGAATGGGCAACTACAGTACTTTCACAGTTTTTATGTCTTGTGACTGGGACTGTAGCTACATTTGATTTTCATCTTTGTTTCGACAATTCAAAAGTGCCTGTTATTGGCCTACTTAAAATGAATGCTTTGATTTTGATTTTTTGATTTTGAACATTATTCTAAAGCCGGGTCCAGACGTGTGTAACGCATAATGTAACGAAACGCGAATTCGACGTCCACACACAGAATTCGCGTTACATTTCATGATATATTAATCATCACGTTGTGCACGTCTGAATCCGGCTTAACATTTAACGGTTATCACATATTCAATACAAAGTGCAATATACCTACGCGGTCTAAATGTGTGGAACAGCTGTTTTTTTTATGAATTTCAATGTGAAGCGTACTGAATACGAGTATACTTACCTGCACAATTAGATATGGTAATCTTAGACATAACCCTTTTGTAAGTCTTTGTCTGTTTTCACCACTGAACTAATGGAAACGAAAGAAGAATGGCAGTTTTTGTATCGCTTTATATTCGAAGTACATTTATCCATGAAAACATGCACACTATATCATGGGATTGATATATATCCTGGAACTACAGAAAGGACACAGGCTATTTAGTTATTCGTTAAAGAAGACGAAATCGTTAGCAACAGGAACAGCTATCAGTTTATAAAAATGCAATAGCATATATACTTAGCACAAAATATTTACAACCTAATCTGATAAAACCAGATAAAAGCCATAATTATTAAAACTATCTTAACTCCGCTCCTACATTCGTTTGTATTGTTATCGTTCTTCTGTAATTGTGTAAGATAAATAATATTTGTATTTGTGTTTCTTATCATTGATACTAAATTAAATACTATCTGTTTCAAATATAAAGTTGTAATTATAATACGACAGTCCATTCTCATATTTTTCATGAAAAACTAGAGAGCGTAGACAAGGTGTCAACAGCTTTCAAAGTATTTCGTATATTTTCACGACTTTCCACTCAGTTTTGTTTTTTTTTCACATTTCAGTTTGTATCTAGAAATTTAGTTACCAGGTGCTACAGAGAACTTTTATATGACTACTGCATAAAATACACATTGAATACCCTGGATGTCTAAATTTAATATAAAAAAAACAATCTCACGCCAGCCACTATTTTCAACATGGACTAAAAAATGCTTTCAGATGGAGCCGTCAACTTCAGGCGGTCGCTGGTCAAAGCTACTTGCACAACCCGGGTTCCGAACCCCTGGTGTACGACACACTTGGGGACGTCATCGCCCAGACAGTAGACAAGTACCCAGATAGGGTCGCCGTCAGATCTCCATTTGAAAACATCACTTTCACTTATGCAGAGTTGTTGAAACAGGTAAAAATAATATGTTAAAGAGAAAACGCTCGGGTAGTCTGCGAATTCAAATTTTCTATCGTTTTTTTGCTTTTCACAGGGCGTTTTGGGGCTTCCACCTTAAAGCTTCACTGTTTCAATAGTAATCAATTATCATCCTGTTATAATAATTTTTGTAACAGTGCCGAAATAAGCAGAGCACACTCCTATTTCTCTCAAAGGGATAGCCAGAGAATACCTGTACCATGCACTCACATTTTGCTATGTTTGAAATCCTATATGGCAACGGACGACCTAATTGTGATTAGCAAAGATCCAGGTTCCGGGAGTCCGGGCTCCGACTAAAAAAAATCTGATAGATTAGTAGCGCTTGCACCCAGTAGGCAGCCAGAAGACATACGATATAATGACATAATGATACGATATAGAGGCATGAAGACAGTATCAAAAAATTGCAAATCTATTTAGTCCCGTCGGTTATTATTGCAAAATAATGGACACGTGTTTTTTTGTTTTTGTAAATCAATGAATATTGACAAAGATAAAACGCATCAAAACTCAGATCATGACGTCAGAATTAGAAATTATACCAAGGCGTGACGTATTGAGTATTTTAAAAGCGTCGTATCTTTGTCAACTTTGGTTTATGTTACAAAAGAAAAAATACGGGTCAAATATTTTTTGATAATCTAACTGACGGACTAAGTTATTTTTGTCGTCTACCCTATTAATCTTAAAAAATCTCGTACGATGAATGCAAGAATAATACGGCAACATGCCAATGTAGCAAAACCTTAAACAGGGCCTCGATTCTGCTGTTACAATAGTGTCAGAGTATTCGATCATTGATTTCATAATGATCAAGTTCTGTCAAATTTTGACAAGTTTGTTAATTCTACTATCATAATGGCGCCATCATGACTTCTCAATGAACAACCACTGACACTCCATTGAAAGAAATGTCATAGAATATTAATCTCGTACATGAAATATGGTATGAATAAATAAATATTCGCATTTAGTAGTAGATTTCGAAAACCATTTGTACTAAGGGTTTTATAATAATGACAATACGACAATGCCATTAAAACACAATTTTATTACGAGACTGTCAATGGACCGACCATTGTGAATTTAGCAGATTACGAACTTTAAGCAAAATGACAATGGGATGAGAATGGAATCGTGTTGGAGTGACGAATTTATTAAAATAGCAGAATTAGGCCCCAGGCCTATGACCAACAGTGGACTCTACATTGGTTCCCTAATCATACCATACATTTTTAATTGCATAATAATATGGATACAATAAATCATGAATTTATGTAAGTATTTATAACAGTCAATATAAAAGCAATAAACAAGCATTTAACTGCCTGACAAAGCTGTTGAATAATTTACTTTAATAACTTAGACGTGGTAGTAATAAACAAACATCTTACTAAATGACAAATTCATTTCATAAAAACTTTTGTGAAACTATGGGATGATTGCGTAACATGCGATGGAAATCCCATTAATTCTGACAGTTCCATAATATTCTTTTTTGTATTCATTATTTACAGTGTCCAGCAAATATATGATTCTTTCAAAATCTATTAGGATTAAACTTATACTGTCAGTTAAATCTTCCGTGATTGTGTTTATTTTGGGCTCTCGATATTTTGACGCTGTTGCAAGCGCCATGCAACAAACAACAATCACAGAAGATATCCAGTAATCGACTGTATAAGTTTAGTTATAAACCGTGAAAGCTTAGAACAGTGTGTCTATTAGTTTTGTGGTAGAAAATTGTGTTACACAATTGAGGAGCTGGTCAACGCATCTATAAACTATTATCTTAATCATATATTTATGTCCTTGCGTTCTATCCAGGCGGACTCATTAGCGTGTGCCCTCCGCGCTCAAGGTTTGCAGAAGGGTGACACCGTGGGCATATGGTCACACAACAGCGCAGCGTGGATAGTAGCTGTAGTAGCCGCTGCTAGAGCCGGCCTTATATCTGTAAGTGTTTGAAAACTTCATTAGTAATGCTTTCCTGTCTGGCCATGTTGTCCTTGAAAATAAGTTTTGATATGATAACGATGAGGATGAGGATACTGACTTCAATAAGAGTTTGTAAGCCTATCTGAGGCTTACAAACTCTTATTGAAGTGAAAACTTCTTTAGGTGCGTTTTTTGAGTGAACAGAAATCATAGAACTCGCGTGACCGTCACCTAACGCTTCGTAGCACTCGTAGCCGATCCGTTGGCGTAGCCATCTCGCCGTCGCCTCTATCGGCAGTCCTCAAAGACAGCCCTGCATATTTTTTTTTAATGTAATCTGAGAATAGACTTCCTCCTGACCGTATTTTACCATGGTCACTTATATCAGCGAGGACTGACCAGCGACAGGAAAAAGCTAGTAGATCTATACATGACAGCCGAGATGATCGGTTAAACTTACATTTCGTATTGTATTGGAAGAAACTAAAAAGAATAGTATTTTATTGTTTTTTTTTTTATGTGTGTGTATTTGACATACTTAGCGTATTTTTATTGAAATTCTTTTTGTAAATTATTATTAATTTTATTTAAAATATGAGGTCTAGGGGTCACATTTATATATTTTTTTCCCCACCTTTGTCTGGCAGTTTGAGTACTATAAGCAACCTACCCAAATGTCCTTTCGTTGGTATTGTTCGTCGTTTCGTTGAGCTCCTTGAGTTATAAGTCGAGCTACACGATAACTGACAAATGCTAGCACTGACGAGACAGGTCCACTCAAATCTGTGTGGTTTCTTCAAAAGACCATCTCAGACACTAATATCTGCATGATCCTCATGTGAATTGAGCAAGATTATGTCAGGACTTCAAAAGAGAGTCCTATGACCTCTGAGTTTGTTTCGGCTGTTTCTTCTCAGAGTAGTCTCATCTAGTTTAAAAAAATTGACGTTTATAAGTGTTTGTGAAAACCTACTTACAAAATAAACATCATGTATTATTTAAACCAGCTAACCAAATATAAATATGGTGTTTCAGGTCCTAATAAATCCAGTATACGAAAAGAGCGAGCTAAGCTTCTGCATCAAGAAAACCGGACTGAAGAGCCTGTTGATAGGCAACCGTCTGCCCAAACGGGACTACTACAATACTCTGTCACAGATGATACCAGAACTACAGAACAGCAAGCCAGGATCGTGGAAATCTAAAGAGTTTCCAACTTTGAGCTCTATTATTACTACTGAAAAGGAGAAACTGTCGTGAGTATTTTGTCTTTGGTATCTTATGTTGTGATTTTATTTGTTATTTCATAGGTTTTAGGGGTTTTTAGTTGCAGAGTATTCAGTATTAATAAAATACACATTGCTGTTTTTAATACCAGAGAGAAGTCATTTATTGTTTTTTAATTTCTCCTTCCACAGACAAAGGCATAGAGTTATACAGTCTAGTCATAGAACAATCAATGTCCATAGACATACTATATCGATTATTGATTAAATAAATTACTGTTTTTATAGATTAGTATAATTCCTTCAATATTATTCAACACACCCCCGTAATCTATAAAAGCAGCAGTACAAATATACATATTTATAATTTTATGTGATGTACTTTTAGATAGGTACTTACAAATCAAATTAGTTAAGTTTACATTTATCCATTTACTTAGTTATATAATTTACATACACAAGTATTAAAGTTTTACATTTTTCTAACTTTGTTTACAAACATTTTTTTATTTTTTGTCATATTAGTTTTACAAGTGTAGGTAGTTTTAATTATTAGGTACTAGTTTATCAACATAATAGCAATATTATATTATTATTATGTACAGTTAAGTTTGCATAATAAGATCTCTAAATTCACAAAATTTATTAGTTTTTAAAGGTTTAGTAAGGATATCTGCTAATTGCAAATTAGTAGGACAGTAAGATATTTTAATTATATCTTCAACAAACAAGTTATGTAAAAAATGATATCTTACGTCAATATGTTTTGATCTGCGATTAAACACTCCATTTTCAATTAACCTTATTGCACTCTGATTGTCAATATTTAGGTTTACTGTAATATTAGTCTCAATAAGTTCTTCTATTAATCCTTTGACATATAAAAGTTCCTTGCAACATTCTGCTGCTGAAATATATTCAGCTTCGCAGCTTGACAATGCTACTATTGGTTGTTTCCTTGTGCACCAGTGCACTGGACCTCCACAATACATCATTATGTAGCCACTGGTACTTTTTCTGGTCTCTTTGTCACCAGCATAATCTGCATCACAGTATGCATCTAAATTTGTTAAGTTTTTATCCTTATTATATTTTATTTTAGAATTTAAGGTTCCTTTCAAATATCTAATGGTTCTTTTGACATTGTTTAAATCTTGATTATTCGGATTTTCCATGCTTCTACTCTCATAATTCACAGCATATGTCAAATCAGGTCTTGTTTTATTTGATAGGTACATAAGATGACCTATAGCTTCTCTGTAGGGAAAGTTTTCTTTTGTTTGTACATTATTTTGGTTGTTTTCATTGTTTTCCAGTAATGGTGTAGGAGTTATTTTTGCCTCTGTCATGTTAAATGTTTCTATTATATTCTCAGCATTCTCTCTTTGTTTCAGATGTATAGAATCTATAGTCTTAATGATTTCTATTCCTAAAAATGTTTCAGGATTCTCAGTGTATGTCATTTCAAAGTCTTCTTTTAGGTTATTTATCAGTTTCATCATACATTCCTTATTTTCTCCTAATAGTATTCCATCATCAACATGTATTCCTAGCATCATTGTACTGTCTGAGTTCTTGAATAAACATTTATCTGCTTTTAGTTGTTTTAATCCATTTTTAAGTAGAACTGATGTAAATTTTTCATTCCAGTTCAAAGGAGCTTGTTTTAAGCCATATAGACTTTTCTTGAGTTTACAAACTTTAGTATTTCTGTCGTATTCGTCATAACCTTCAGGTAGAGCCATAAAAATGTTTTCTTTTAAGTTTCCATATAAAAAAGCTGTTTTTATATCTAACGACATGATATGTAGATTTTTTGAAGCACCAATAGCCATTAATATTCTAAATGAACTATTACTCATAACTGGGCTAAATGTGTCTTCATAGTCTATTCCATATATTTGTTGACAGCCTTTTGCCACGAGTCTGGCTTTATATTTTCCATCTGGTTTTATTTTGAAAACCCACATACTAGCTATAATCTTTCTTCCTTTTGCTTCTACTTTTTCTACGATATCCCAAACTTGGTTTTGTTGTAAAGAATTCTTTTCTGAATTTATAGCTTTTATCCATTGTTTATTTTCCGGACATGTCAACGCTTCTTGAAATGTCAACATAGCATAATCTGTATATCTTATTGGAATTTTACGTTGTCTTCTAGGTCTTTGGGAACTTGCATTTTGGTTATTATTATCTGTTAGTTCCTCAGTTATTGTATTATTTGTTGTAGGTTCTTGTATATCTTCTATAATCTCTAGTATGTTTTTGTCTTCAGTGTTTACGACCTCTATTTCTTCTGGGATTTCTATCTCTTGTGTTATGGTTTCTTCTCCATTTACTTCTATTTTCATAATATTATTATATTTGTTTACTGTGTTATCTTCTTCATGTATTATAATATTTTCTACTAAATTGTCATTCGTTTTTATAGATTCTTCACAGTTTTCTTCTTTATTCTCTTTAAAATTGAATATTACATCTCTTCTGATAAATACTCTTTGTTTTTCTTTATCAAATAGTCTATAGCCTGTTGGGGCATAACCAATCATGATCATTTTGTTAGTTCTTGACTCGAGTTTTTGTAAATGTCCAAGTTTCTTACTATATGCTTCAGAACCAAATATCTCTATATTTCTAAGATCTGGTTGTTGACCAGTCCATAATTCTATAGGTGTTAGGTTATTAAGTGTTTCAACTGGTGTTCTATTTATAAGATATGCAGCAGTTTTTGCAGCTTCTCCCCATAGATAGCTTTCTTCATTAGATTCAAATAATAAAGCTCTCACTTTTTCTAGAACTGTTCTATTTAGCCTTTCTGCTTTTCCATTCAGTTGGGGACTGTATGGTATGGTGTAATCCAATATTATGCCTTTATAACGGCACCAATTTTTCATTTTATTACTGGTGTATTCACCTCCGTTGTCACATCTGATTGAACTGACTTTTAGATTTTTTTCTCTTTCTACTTCTTCGATATAGGTTTTTATCTCTTCAAAAGCTTCATTTTTATATTCTAGTAAATAAACCCGTGTATAATGAGTGTAGTCATCAAGAATGGTAAGTATGTATTTTTTATTATCATATGTATTAGGTGAAATAGGACCACATATATCTGTGTGTATTATTTGTAGCGGCCTCATTGCTTTTTGTCTTTCTGTATTAAATGGTTTTCTCACTTGTTTTGACATGATACATACCTTGCAAGTTTTATTTAAGTTTTTAATTTCTTCTTCACTCACATTCATGTTTTTAGCAACCTTTTTTAGGTTAAGCATTTTACCAATACTAGGGTGACCCATTTTCTTATGCCATTCCTCGGCTTTATTTATTTTATCCGTTAATAAGGAAGTTTCTTGTTTTAGGTTATTAATTTTTACAGTATATAGTCCATTTTCTTCTTTATTTCCTGTTAGTATTAACTCATCTTCTTTTAGTATTTTAACTTCTTGATCTTCGAATATAACTTTACCTCCATTATTTGTTATAGCGTTTACTGACATAAGATTGTTAGTCAGATCAGGTACATAGATAGTCTGTTTAAGAGTACACTCTGATCCATGTATTTCTCCATGACCATTTGATTGCATGGCAATTCCAGCTTTTGCTATTCCAATTTTTCCATTTTCTTCTTGAAAGTTGTGTAATAAATTTTTCTTGTTGGTAAGATGGCTTGAAGACCCGGAGTCAACAATAAATGTTATAGTTTCTTTTTCATCATATCTATTGTCCTGGTATGTCATAAATGCTGTGTTGTTTTTTGGATTATTGTTATTTTTAGTATTATTGCTTTGTCTGAAGAAACATTTTCCCGTTGTGTGATTATTTTTCTTACATATGGTACATTCCATCTTCTTGATATTAGTTTTATTCTTAAAGAAACATTTTTCTGTTGGGTGATTTGTCTTTTTACATATTTCACAATTTTTTTCCTTTTTATTTTGAGTATTATTATATTTGTTCCATTTTCTTTCAGCCTTGTATGCAATAACCTCATTTTGTTCTTCTTTCATTTTGTTCTGCATTTTATATCTTTCCTCTTCTTTTAATAATCTACTTGTTAGATTTGTAGTTGTTTTCTCATGGAGCGGGGAAGATTCCCATGATGTAATAAAGTTATTGTAGTTTTCCGGTAATAATGAAAGTATTTTTGCAATGAAACTGTTGTCAGATATTTTTTCGTCATAAATATTTAATTGATATCTTAAATTTTCTAGTGTGCTGATATTTTCGGCCATATTTTTACTTTTATCATATTGATATGCATAAAATTTTTGTAGCACTTCGCATTTACGTTGTTCATTCGGCCTCTCAAACAAAGCACAAAGTTTTTCATACATTGATTTTGCATTCTCGCATGTCATGATGTGAATCATAAGTTTTTTATCAATGCTCATCATTATGATTTTTTGCGCTTTAGCATCTTTTAGCTGGTAATCGTTATTACTTTGTTCTGTAGATGGCATAGGAATTGCGTCTGTACCTGTAGTTCCATGTATGACATCCTGTAAGCCTGAGCTTTTGAATAATATGTTTACTTGGAATTTCCATATTGGGTATTCTTTTTCACAGTACAGTTTAGATATTTTCTGTAATTCCATGAACGACTCCATTTTGTTAGTTTTTTTGCGTGTACATGTGCACTCACTTTCACTGCTTCGTAGTTATCACTTTTAGCTTGAATTTTATATTTTATCACTAGTGAGCGTTCTGGGCCCATAACCTGTTGTGATTTTATTTGTTATTTCATAGGTTTTAGGGGTTTTTAGTTGCAGAGTATTCAGTATTAATAAAATACACATTGCTGTTTTTAATACCAGAGAGAAGTCATTTATTGTTTTTTAATTTCTCCTTCCACAGACAAAGGCATAGAGTTATACAGTCTAGTCATAGAACAATCAATGTCCATAGACATACTATATCGATTATTGATTAAATAAATTACTGTTTTTATAGATTAGTATAATTCCTTCAATATTATTCAACATCTTATGGTACATGTCTCTTTTCGTCAGTTATGTTTAAGACATAATTATGGAACAAGGCGCGAATCTATTGCCTTCGACCGAGCTCACAAATTATTGTTGGTAAACCTAAAAACACTTTTCCTGAATTCAAATCAGCAGTAGTAACGCTTGCATCGATGTTTTTGGCTGGCTGCTTAGAGCCATTTGCGTGCAGTATCGTTCTCAGATTTTGTTGAAACCCCTCTGATTCTGGGTTCTGTTTATGTTAACCATGGAAATTTTAGCTGTCTTCAATACAGTTCAAAATAGGTATAAATAAGTATTTATTTCGACTTATAGCTTCATGAGAAAGAAGCTACAAATCTGATGTAACAAAGTGTAGGCTCCTGTTGGCTAGCTGACTTCCAATTCATTTAAAATAAATTTTACATTTAATACTTTTACTCACACTCTACAAGTCTGATTTCTAGCTGACTAGAGTCTTCTCACACAGCAGAAAAGCTTTGCAGTTTAGAATAATCCGCATTGAATCTTGCAAATGGTTATAATTCATGTTCTCCGTTTTCAGGGGTGCAACTTCATACGACTCCCTTATAAGTGGAACAGGCAGCCAGATCTCCCAGTACGGCAGTGAGGTGAAGTCGAGCGAGGGATGCCTCATCCACTTCACTTCGGGCACCACTGGTGAGGTCCCAGAATACCTTCTATGACAGTGCCTTGGTCTACGTAGTTATCGAATGCTGTTTGACGATGGATTCGTCCAATGTACAATTGTACGGTCGACCAAGCTATTTAGTTTACATTTTACAATGTAATTTGCATGTTAAAATATAAACTAAATATCTTGGTCGACCGTACATGCTACTACTGGAGATTGGTGGCTGAATGACTCCTTTGTCTAAATGTAATAGATTTTGAATCCTTTAATTTTATTACGTTTCTATCTGTATCCTGTTTAAAATGAAGCTTGGAAAATACCAAAAAAAAGTGGACTGCCGAAAATACCATTTATTTTTAATATCGAACTATTTATTATTTCCATTTCAGGGGACCCAAAAGCAGCTCTAGACTCTCATCTTGGAGTCGTGAACAACACATACTTCGTAGGCAAGAGGAATACACTAGACGAGGGACATCACAACATTTGCATTAAGGTAAGACTAACTACCGTCCTTTTTTTCAAATAGTTGTAGGTCCAACCATCATCTAGCTAGCATTAACAGCCTCAATTAGTTGATTTAACACTTGAAGTCCTGATAAACCTGAGCGTTCCTTTGTACTTTTGCACGCACACTGAGCCAATGAGTTTTTTTGATGTTTTCAATCTGAATCACAAATACGGTAGGCTGTGTTAGGGTGGCTGAAGCAGGTGCTGAAAACCTCGAACGGCTCAAATACAACAAATTTTAATAATCTCATTGGTAGCTGTGTGCTTGAGCCGTTTGGGGTTTAAAGGCCTTAGGGCCTTAGGGTCTGACGGCCCATCTAGTATTTTGGGACCTCGCCAAAACTGAGGTCGACTCTTCCTGTAACCAGAGTGCTGACCTATTTTTGACCAAACGGTTCTCACTCTCCTTCTGATGAGTTGCCCGACTCGCCACTATTCTCCTCATCAAAAAACAATAGATCACGATTCACAACTCAACAATGCGATTTTCTGCTGTTTCCAGGTGCCGTTGTTCCATGCGCTTGGTTCAGTAGTAGCTTTCCTGAGTGGAATTAGACACGGCAGCTCTTTAGTATTAGCAGGCCCTTCCTACAATGTGGATGATAACATCAAAACTTTGTTTGCTGAGAAGTAAGTTATTTGAACTGTCTAGTCATGAAGAAGTGTTTGTGCGTGAATAGAATGAAGTTGCAGACCAGTTTTTCCAATGAGTATCGTATGACCCAGTATCTGGGTCGTTGAGGTCAGACAAAGTCGCTCCGGGTAAAAAACTGGTATCCGAAACATACGGTTAGACTAGTCTAACCGAATGTAATCGGAAGGTGAAGCAAAAGGCTAGGCAGATGATGATCAAAGTTCGTTCATAAAGAACTGGTTTTTTTTAAAGGATAGGGATAGAGGAAAGGAAGTTGCGGTATTAAATGACGTAGGCACAATCTAGAGTTTAAGAAATGTTTTAAAACCACGGCCACTTTTTTAAACTTGAGCAATGGCACAGGGTGGGGCTGCGGGCCTGTTCGAAAGAGATACGGCCCCGGAACATAAAGGGCGAGGAAGGAACATGGATGGGTTTTAGTCAGTAAAAATTTGTCACTCCCTCCCGCTCCGCCCAGAGCGGGAGAAGTTATTTGATGATTCCCCATCCTAAAAAAAAAAAGCAATGGCACAGGTGGTGGTCTGGTGCGTTATCTCAGAATTAACCTATAATTACACCGGCACACATGCCCTTTCAAACTGATGTGTCACAATAACGTTGCTTGGCAAACATGAGTACCTACAATTTTGGTACGAAAAACGTAAAGTATATGCAAGATTGGGGCAGCACTTTGCCAGACGATCTCTTTTACATTACTAAACTACTTAAATTAAAAAGAAAAGCGACACAGGGCAAAACAAAATCCTCAACTTATTAAAAAACCATGTACAGTCAGCAAAACAGTTAGGTATGCAGGCTAGCAATCTTCTTACGACTAATATAAATGTAAAAGTCTGTAAAGACCGATTTTTGTTACACTTTCACGCAGAAACTACTGAAAGGATTTGGATGAAATTGCATACAGATTGATTATAACCCATTTCCATTCATAATAGTAGTAAGAAGATTGCTAGCCTGCATACCTAACTGTTTTGCTGACTGTACATGCACTTTCCAGATGCTCAGTAATAATGGGAACCCCAACGATGTTTGTGGATATGCTGGCGAAGATCAAGACAATGGGCGACGTCCCGTCCAAGTTGAGGATAGCTCTAGCCGCCGGCGCACCGTGCAGTCCAAAACTCATCAGAGATATGGAGAAGTATCTTAAGACGGAAGCTGTGAGGGTAGGAAGCAACATTTTCTCCTGTGGCATTACGTCTCGTGATTTCTTTAAAAAAGAAGCTAATCTGTAGACATATTGATAACCTATTGAACTTATGAACATAACTTACACTAAATAATAAAGGGTGTAAATCACCTCTTCACGAAGCCGAAAGGCACTTGTTCTCCCCGTCATTGCGATCATTTTTTTTGTTCTACACCATACCTGGGAACCTTCTAGTTACGGAGATAATTATGGATAACAACTTTTAGACAAGGTTTTTTTAAATACAAATTTTTATTGAACGTTTTTGCCTTTTTCAACCGACTTCCAAAAAGAGGAGGTTATCAATTCGTCTGTATGTTTTTTTTTTAGCAAAAAAAAGTGGATAATTTTTGCGTAAAGTTACTTACTTAGTTTGATGTCCAGAATGCTTGGTTAACGGCTTCGTGATGAGGTGGTTTACACCCTGTAGATGTTCCTAAGTATACTAACTAATGCATAAGTAGTCAGAAAGCACCGACCTCAACTAGTTTGTGAAAAATTACGTGTCAAAAGCGGTGTACGGTCAAAAGTGTTTTTACCTAACACAGTTTAAAAATTAATGTTTATTCATTTCATTACCAACTATTAGAAAGCGTAAAGTCAGAGATAGTCCAATAATAAAGGGTGTAAAACACCTCTTCACGAAGCCGAAAGGCACTTGTTCTCCCCATCATTGCGATCATTTTTTTGTTCTACACCATACCTGGCAACCTTCTAGTTACGGAGATATGAGGGGTCAAAGTTACAACTTTTTGACGAGTTTTTTTTTGTAAGATTTTGACGTTTAACACATCCACGACCCCCGTACTATTCATCAGCACAATATTTTAAGTGCGTTACATTGAGTTCTACCACAAAACATGATTTATAACCTCAAAAAAAAAAGTTGTTTCCCAGCAATAATTTTTGCGTAAAGTTACTTAGTTTGATGTACAGAATGCTTGGTTAACGGCTTTGTGATGAGGTGGTTTACACCCTGTATGTATTGGATAATTTATTTATTTATTTATTTAACTATTTATGTACACACAGTAAACAACACAGGAAAACACATTATAAAATATGAGTACAAAGGTACTGCTTATTTCTTAAGAAATTTCTGCCAGCAGACCTGCAAAAGGAGAAATGAAAAAAAGAAATGTAGACAATAGTGTGTGAGAAAAGGAAGAGAATATATAGGGATAATGTGCCTTACCTAACTTAACCTATTAAAATATATAAATACACAAATAGGTAGATATTAATATATACTTATATAAATACATAATGCTAAGATATAAAAACTAATAAATATATATATGTATATAATAAATCATGGTTGAGAGGAAAGGTAATGCTCTTTCACTCTAGATTTGAACAGTGAGATGGTCTGCAAATCACGAATGCTAGGCGGAAGTGCGTTCCACAACCTTACAGCATGGACGGAGAAGGAATATGAGTAGTAGCTGGATTTATGAGGATGGGATTTAAGTAGGGATCTAAGGTGCGATCTACACGGTGCGTCAGTAGGGCGAGCATAAGAAAACCTTATACTTAACCCAAAAAAACATAATTAGCTAAATGTGGTTGTACTACTAGGTACACTTCTGCCTATCTCTTCATTATTACAGGCGAGTACATGTTAGGCCATTTAATTTCGTAGAAATATAAAATTTTTCAATGTTTCCTTCTTTCAGGGTCTATACGGAATGACCGAGGCGACAGCGTGTGTATTTCAGAGCATTCCTGGCGACAGTACTGACGTGGTGGCGGAGACTGTTGGCTACATACAGGACCACGTGGAGACCAAGGTACCTAAGTAACTATACCAGGTGAAACTGTACCTACGCATTGAAATTCTTCAAGGGATGACCCCAAGAAGATAAGAAATCAACTTTCAAGATAGTGTTAGTGTTTATCTGTACGTATTCATGAATATGAACGAAAGTACATTCTGAAAAAATAAAACCAGAATATAAAATCCAGAACTCAGCCCAATCGCGTGTAAACACAACTAGTACCGAGACGTTCATAAAATTGATAATATAGCACCATAAGAAAATTCCCGAATGGATTTAGGAGCGCTTATTATACAGAAAGTGGTCAACGTCGCAAGATGATGTAAATTACAAATATTTTGCTATTTTGATTCATTTGGTAATATTACTGCATGGAAATGAGAAATATGGCTAAAAACGGTGTCATGATATTAATTATCGTGACACCGTTTTTCGGTTTTAAATGTAACAAAGACATCAAAGAGATCATTCGCTGGAAACCTACGTTTTTATTTTATTTATTTTTTTGACTTGAATGTGCCCTGGCGGTTATGAGTATGTCATGCTCACTCAAATGTCTCGCTGATGGTGGCGCGTGTGTCGGACCATTTAGTTCCCTTCAAAATGGTTGAGCTGAATGGTGCTGATCCATGCGTCATGTTCGTGAACGGGCGCTGTCAGTTGTGACTGGTCATGTCTTAGTCGCCATGGTTTATTTGAATTAATTATTTTGTTTTTGGGTTGTATTTTGTTTTTGTTTTGCTATGGACACTTTTATCGTGCAAATCTTGCTACATTGTTCTCACATAATATACCATCTCAACATGATTGATGTAACCAAGATTTTGTAACAATATTTTGATTTAAAAGAGTGTCCATGGAGTTTCTTGCCCGTTCTTCTCCATAGAGATCTACGCTAGGGAATGGGCAACTACAGTACTTTCACAGTTTTTATGTCTTGTGACTGGGACTGTAGCTACATTTGATTTTCATCTTTGTTTCGACAATTCAAAAGTGCCTGTAACTGGCCTACTTGAAATAAATGCTTTGATTTTGATTTTGATTTTGACATTTGTAAAGTTTCCAAGTTGATTTTTTACACCTAACACTGATTATTCGGTGTTACGATACTAATGATTACCTACATTTCATAATCAATATTGTAGATAGTTTGTTAGCCACATTTCTTATTTCCATACAGTAATATTTCGAAATTAATTAAAACAAAGATTAAAGTAAATATTTGACAGGTATTTGCGAGGATGCAAACTTTCTGAATACGCTCTCTGTAAGCAAACTGAGAGGTTTCTTTGGGGATATTTCCTTTTTTTACTGGATGGAGGGTTATGTCAAACTCTAACCGACTTAGGTCCATGTTCACCAAAAAGATGACAGTCTGATTACCTAAAACAGCTGTTTAAAACGCATTTTTGTATGGGAACATGTCACAGTGACAGCTGTTTTTAGATAATCAGACGGTTATTTTTTCGGTGAACATGGACCTAAAAGCCTACTGGTCCTACTGCTAACATGTGTCGGGGACCCGGGAGTTATCCCGGCCGATTGAACTGTCCGTATGTGAAAATTAAATATTTCTGTTAGTTTTCAATATGTATTTATACACTTTTGCCATGTTAAAATAGAAAGTTCAAAGTTTTATTATGACTTATTCGGATGGAATAAAAGCGCCTTTAGCCTTAACTACAAACTGAATTCAAAAATACGGCCCCTGGTCGCAAGACTTTGTCTCGATAGACTTGTGGGTTAATTTGACTTGGTTGTAACCCATTGGAAGAAAAACGAGCAGAGAACGGCCTTTTTCAGACACCGCCGCCCAGACCATGATTTAAAAACTGTTCAACGCAAAAAGTTTTATCATCTGAAAACACCAAATTGGGAAGCTCGCCAGAGTCGAGCAAGCGAATCAACTCTTTCGATCGATCTAACCGTTTTTACAACGCTTACGCACTCATGCTGTAAAGCAGTTGGTTCCAGAGAACAGTTTTTTTTTATACAAGAGTGCAAAGTTTCTTTTTAACCGCATGCTCAAATTTGATGACCGAGCAAGCGAAGGATTCTAAAATTTGAATCCTGAGCGTTAGCGAGGGAATCAAAAGAGCACGAGGTGAAAAATCTTTGCACTCGAGTGCAACACATAACTTTTCAACCCATCACCTCAACGAGGAAATAACTAAATCCAAAAAAAAAACAATACAATCACAAGATACTTTTATTTCAGTTTAGGTATTAACTACTACATTATTATTAGGTAAGTATTACAGAATAATCTTTAAATTGTAACAAATAATACTTACTTAGGTATAATTAAGAAAAATTTAAAGTAACGTTGGTACAGTTACTTATGTTGAGTGTAATATTTTTGTAAGGTACTGTAATGGTTAAGTGTGAGTGACTTGTGTACTGTTTTTCAGTCAATTCTGTTGGCGTCAAATAAACTTCCTTGTCGCTTGAACCACTCATTTTAGGTTTTTCACTTGGTTTCAAGATTTTTGTTTTTAACCTGAGCTTTTAACAATATGACGTGAAAAGAAGCTCGCTGGATTTTTGTCTAATCGATGACGCACCTTTTCAATAACTGCTGGTACCGTTGCAGGTTGCAGTACACGTCGTCTGCCACCGTAGCATAACTTAACGCTACCAGTCTCATTATAACCTTCGTCCAATTGAAGATTTGGCAGCGCTCGATGTATTTCGTTATTCGATTTTCCCTCTAAATGAAGAGCAATCACTGAATTTCGTTTTAAATCCATTGTTCTGAATTCGAATGTGTTTTGTCTCACAACAGAATCACTTCAATGATGATAGAGAACATGTCAAAGACCATCATTTGAAATTTTGGCGGCATTCGATTAAGTGGTTCGAATCAGTTAGATACAGACGGACAGTTCAATCGCCGCACCCGGTTAGTACATTTGCACACACACCCCCGACTGTTTAGAGGAGATCCTACCACAGAGCATCTCTAAATACGGGAAAGATAAGAATGTGAAAAATACTTGAGCATTGCATCGACAACAATGAACAAAGAAACAGACCAAATTAGCGTTTAATGGATGCACGCAGGTTACACTATCACTCTACAATATGAATTCGTCGAGTTTGAAGTTATTCATCAACGGAAAAAAAAATTCAAAGTAAACACAAAAAAAAGTCGCGAGCGGCGAAATATTTTTTTTTTACTTTCTTCTCCTCTCCTCTAGGAACTCAATAAAAAAAGTCCCATGAAAATCCGACCACTATAAACTTCGTTCCACCTTTTGAGTATTTTTTGTCTAATTGCACTCGGCTATTTCGGTCTTTCTTTGGATTTAGTTTTAAGTTTATTTATTAACACAAGTTTTGTATTTCATATAAGAATGTTAGTTTATAAAGTATATATCTATGGGTCATTGTAGCCTGAAATAAATAAATTAAATTGAATTGAATAGGGTAGATGACAAGAAAAACGAATTAGTTCGTCAGTTAGATTACCAAAAAATATTTAATTTCATTACCCGTATTTTTCTTTTGTTGCTTAAACTAAAATTGACGAACATACGACGCTTTTAAAATTCTCAATACGTCACGCCGTGGTATAATTTTTAGTGCGTTCTGACGTCACGAGCCCCCACTCCCGAGTTTTGATGCGTTTTATCTTTGTCAATATTCATTGATTTACAAAAACAAAAAATACGTTTCCATTATTTTCCAATACTCTAAAGTGACGGGCTAAAATAGGTTTGCAATTTATTGACACAAGCCTATTATTACCACCTCGTAAGTTTACCAAAACGTTAGGAGTGAAGGCTTCCTAATTTGTGCATGTTTCCTGTAACTGAAGCATGTTTGTCTGTTCACATTGATTTCTCTATGAAGAGCGCGTATCCCAAAAGTTGGCAACGTCGCAAATAGCTGTCAAATATTTACATGTTTTAATGAATTTGGCAATTTTACTGTATGAAAATAAGAAATATTATGGCTCTGTAGTGCACTAAAAAATTGAATATGAATTGCAATTAAAACTCTAAATTTGATGTTGTAAACGTTTCAGGTGTAAAAAAGGCATTCGGCAAGTTCCCAAATACTATTTTTTACATCTAAAACTATTCGGGAAATATTACGATATTAATTATTGCTTTTCCTAATCAATTTTTTATTACACTACAGAGCCATATTTCTTATTTTCACACAGTAAAATTGCCAAATTAATTAAAACATGTAAATATTTGACAGCTAAGTGCGACGTTGCCAACCTTTGGGATACGCGCTCTTAACATTGTCTAGCCATGTATGAATACTTAAAGGGAATAAAAAACCTCTTAACGAAACCGAAAGGCACTTGTGTGGACGAACTTTCAAGGTCAAAGTTGTTCCTCGACCTTTGTGAACTTGTATTGAATCATCATACAACCCGTATTGATGATTTTGATGATTACAACTCTGTAATTACATACTTCTTACAGTCGCAAACGATATTTTTATCAACATACGAGTACAACCTAGCACTGGCCTCCAAATTACAAAAACGTAAGAAAATTTGAATTTCGCGGGCTACTAGCCCAGCCAGCTTAGCATCAGCCTTAAACACCATTAGGACCCCAATGTTTCTATTCATTACTATTCAGTCCTTCCATCAGCACAATGTTTTAAGTGCGTTACATTGAGTTCTATCACAAAACATGATTTTTCACCCCAAAAAAAGTAGTTTCCCAGCAATTTTTTTTGCGTAAACTAGTAAGTTTACGCAAAAGCCAATAGTTTGATGTACAGAACGCTCGGTTGACGGCTACGTGTTGAGGTTGTTTACACCCTGTATATCTACAACAAGATAAGTTTATGTCATAACAGTGCCATTAAAAGCATATATACATCATACTTAATAATTATAGTCCTCCTGAACGTTTTTGGTCACGGCGGCCAATCTTACTGAAGATTACCCATCGGCGCGGGAGATATTATAGTGTACAAGTGCGTGCGCAGGCGCAGGTGCACTCTCTGTTCCTTTACTCTCATAGTCCGATGGGACAGCAATCCTACACAACCGGAAAGAGATGAAGCGCAGGACCAACAGAAGTAGCAACGCCAACTTTCAAACACCGGGATACTATTGAGAAGCCAATGGCATTTTCTCCCGATCCGGGTATCGAACACAGGACCCCAAGCTCAGCAGCCGCGCTTATGTCCTATGAGACCAATGGGACAGTTCATGCATGTCGTGTTCGTGCATATACATGCATACAAAGAAAGTGAACTCATACTGTATAACAATCTTTCCTCTTGATAATATTAAGTTTAGGTATTACTGACGTAGTCATCACTCCAGAGCAGTTTGGAAAATGTCCTATAGGTATCTTGATTTTGCTTTCGTAACTACCTATCTTTTTTCCCCATTTTAAAACCAAGTTTTTTTTTTTCAAAATACCTGGAGGTGTAGGACACTTACCTATTTTTCTTTCATTCAGTACGGCAGGTCATGTTTGTGTCTACGAGCGATCATTTGGTTGAAGGTCACTCTAACGTATCTCGCACAAAAAAATAGAAATGATATAAATAAAATAAATAATAATATAAATGATGATATCAAAGTAGTTGTGCTACTAAGCCGATAACGGGTTTCAAATGTGGTTTAAAAAAAACCAGAGAATTAATCTAGAAGCTATTCTATTCAGTTGGATTTTTTTTTGCTCACCGTTGCCGGATCGTTGAATAAAACGCAATTATATATACTTAGTGGCATAATTATAATAATGGCCGATCAATCACACTTTGCAAGTTTGTTGAAGGTCATTTAGTATCGGTTCTACTAGTCTAATGGTCATCTTGCGCGTGACAAGATTAGATGAATCAATATAATGTCATGATACTCGTGGTCGTAATTTTGTGGTCGTGGTTGTGAAGGTCAGATATGCGGTCGCTCCATGTAAAATACTGGTATTTAGCTGCATTCTGTTAGACTAGAAACCGAAACCAACATAGTTGGGAAAAGGCTAGGCTAATGAGGACTCGTGGTCGTAATGTTTAGTGGCAAAATAAAATAAAAATATATCCGAATATATCCGTGGCCATATAAGCCATAGATCCGAAGACCGTTGGGGTAGACGTTCCTGAGTGGAGACCGCGAATCGGCAAGCGTAAAGTTGGACACCTTCAGACTCGGTGGAGAAACGAATCTCTGCAAGGTGCATCTGGTATCGTGCAACTGAGTGAAAGTTGCCGAGATTCGAGTTTAGTTGCGTGAGATTGAGAGGGCTATGCCCAGATGTGGCTTTGCTGAGCAAAGTAAGCATCGCATTCGAATAACTCTGAAGTATTTAGGAATATTAATGAAGAAAAAAAAAATTACCTTTTTTAGATTGATAAAGTTTTTTTAGTCACCGACTTCTGAAGACCGACCGACCACCGACTTTTTGTGTTTTCTGAAGTCGGTTTTATGTTTTTGTAAATAAGTTTTCTATTTTTCTCTTTTTAGTGGTTCACATGTGCTTACCCATTCACAGCGTACCAGCGTGATTTTCTGTTATGAACTGGTGTAAACAATAGACAGACATTAGGTACCCAAATCGCTTCTGGTGTGCTTATAAAATTTGAAGCGTTCACTCTATTTCTCCAGGATCCTATCATCAGATCCTGACTTGATGATTATGGTACAACCTGGAAACCTGGTATACCCTTTCAAATAATTAAAAAAAAAAACAAAATCAGTCCAGCCATCTTCGAGTAATCGGGGAACATTGAATTGAGAACCTCTTCCTTTTTTAAGTCGGTTAGCAACGACGTTTTGGTAGGTGACTCAAATATCCGGCTTGCCTATAAAAGATTCGGCCGAGTATCGTTAATTTCCTCCTAAGAATTTAAGAGTTCCGTTCCTTTGTCATGGATCCCATAATCAGAAGTAATCCAAACCTAACCAAATTCTCATCAAACTACCCTTGAAGTACATCCTTTACAATACAAAAAAAAAAAAAATTCACGGTAATAGGCTTATCCCCAATAAATTGAACTTAACACACCTAACTGTCGAAATCCGGGTGTATTCACACTTCTGCGTAACCTCTTCAGAGCATACAGGCGTGATGTCTCGCCATGAAGTTGTATAAACAATAAACAACCAAGCGATTGCAGCCATCACTGTAGATTTGCCGTCTATTTCTGAAGAGTTCCATTTATATCTCCGAAGATCAGCGTCAGATCTTAAAAAAAATGAAATGGGACTACACGGAAAGCATAAGCTTTCAAATAAAAAAAGTAACATCATAATCGGTTCACCCAGTCAAAAGTTGATAGGTAACAAACACAAAAAAATATAGTCGATATGAGAACCTCCTCTTATTGGAAGTCGGTTGAAAAGTTCATAAACAATATATGAACCGCTTACTTTAATTAACTATAAGGAAATAAATCTCAGTGTGCGGTCTATGATCTTACTTTCAGTCAGCTGCTCTTTAGTTGCTGCCAGTTAAGATGATAATGGTGTCGATTCTGTTGTGCACAAACTAAACTTAATTTAGGCTATTGCTATCTTTCTCTCTCTAATAAAACGAGAAAGAGACGTACGAAATTTAGAGCTGTCAAATTTAATTGGAACTAATATTTCCATACAAATGAAGGGTGTACGTAAAAACATGTCGACTAAAAACACGGTGAAGCGCAAGGCATTAACTAGTTTGACATCTCCATAGCCATAGCCGTCCTTTTCGCGCAGTGACTTTTAGTCAAAGATAGCAATAGCCTAAATTAAGTTTAGTTGGTGCACAACAGAATCGACACCATTAGCGGACATTGCCCTTTCCCTAAGATCTCTTCATACGAACCAAAACAAATGAACCATGTCTGTGATGAAGTTGGAAATCTATTAAGGCGACTAGATGAGCTAAATTAGCAACTCTAATTGTGGTGGTTCAAACTTAGTTTGAAATGCTGTTAGAATAAAGTTCAAATCAGCTTGCACTACAAAGTGGTTGTTACGTCAGTTACTGCGGGCCAAATAGTGCGAAATGAGTGGTTTCGATCGATTTACAAAAAAACAATTGATTGAACCTGAAACTCTCTGAAACATTATAATGCATTAACATTGCTTGTAGAATTATTTGCCAAAAAATCAGAATGATCGCATGTATTTTAGTATGTTTTATTTGGTTGAAAGAAATTTTTAGAGATTTTTTTCTATCGATTGAATTATGTTTTCAAAACACTATCATGCTAGCATATATCCTGAAGAATATCATATATTTTTCTGGTTTTGTTTATTGCCGTGAATCATATACTTTTAGTCATTATAAAACTCGCGTTTAGCTCATGTAATCGCATTAAGGGGACTACAGGAGCTAAATTAGCAACTCTATTTGTGGTGGTAATAAATCTTAAAGATCACGATAGATTACGATTCAAGACTTGAACAGGCTTACTTTTGGTTTTTAAAGTTAAGAACTTTAACAAATGTCGGTGGATCAGTGGTCACTATTGTCATCTTAACTGGCAGCAACATACCATCCCGTGCTGACTGCACGCTAGTTGCCGGCGAAACTGCCAGAAAAAGTTAGTCATGTCGTACCGCTAACTGTTGTAGGGGGCTGCTTTGGTCTTAGAAAGCAGGCTCATAGTTCATCATAATATTTAACTCTGATTTTAAACCGATTGCCACACTGATGGATTTAAGATCAGAAATCACTGAACCCATGGTTAAAGTTAAAGTGCCCTTTCCACTCCTGCTCCTGTGAACACAGTAAAAAGTAAAATATCATCGTTTCCTCAGGTAGTAGATGAGAACGGTGACATGGTACCGTTCGGCAGCCCCGGCGAGCTCGCGGTGCGTGGCTATAACACCATGATCGGCTACTGGGACGACCCCGAGAAGACCAAGCAGACGCTCAGCGAAGACGGCTGGTTGATGACTGGGTAAGGTGTCTTAGACTTCCTTGCATCTCCAAATGTTTCCTTCAATCCCCTTTGGAGACTGCGTATGTACAGTTACAGTGCTGATGGGTGACTGATGATCACTATTTTGAATGACATTATCACTGGAATTGTACTAGGTGATGATGATGTAAACGAGATGGCAGAGTTAAACCCATATACATTTTTCCCCATTTGGGGTCTAGGTCTTAGGATGTAGACCACATATCGGCCATAGTGGTATGAGGCACCCCTGAGCTAGATTGACCGGCGACCTTTAAAAGATGACTGGGATAGACTAGAAGCGGGAGGCGGGAGACAGAGTTTTGTGACGCAGTTTCTCTCGCAGTTTGTCTCTTTCCAGCCCGCGTAGCATGACCACCGAAGAAACGGGTTTCTTGGAAGAAAGAATTCGATTCTTCGAAGAAACAATTCGATTCTTTTTCGACAAAACCTGTTTCCATGGCGGTAATGCTACGCGTGCAGCAGTGCCGAAGGCTGGGTTTGTCCGTCCCTAAAAGAAAAATCTGCTATACAAGGAGCAGTTTTGCATCCTAGTCAACATTCATTAGCTTATCACAAAAGACATAAAATAAATTACCTGGTCTAATAATTAATAAAGCTGCTATTTTGAATTGTTATTTGACAGTATTTCAGAATAACATGATAGTTACAGAAGAATCATCCATCACGGGACATGTCTCTGTGTGCGTTTATTTGTGTGTGTGAAGGATGGTATACACTTACCGATTCCCGTATATAAGAAAAAAAAGTATTATTAGCCATTTTATTTATTATCGATTCGGGTCGGTAATCATTAGCCTCCTTGCATTTGACCTAAATGTAAAGCGACATCTTGTATTGAAGGATACGTGCAATTGTTTGGCACAATCGACGATGGCAGAGTGCTTACCAGAATGGTTATGTCAACTCTCTCAGATGCCATTAAAGCATAAACATTGTGTACGGATACCCTGTCAATCAATATAAATTAAGGGTGTGTTGACCTTAATGTTTTGGCACTTAAAAATATTATATTAACAAATGAGGTAATTCGCTAAAAGGTTCGTTTACTCTTCGACCCTTGTTGTACCTACACTTAGGTTTTTATAACAATGCTTGGATTAATATTAATTTTCCTTTAGCTAAGGGTTTCATGAAAAGAAACTGCATTTTAAAAAATACAATGATTTCTGAGTTCTCACATTATAGTAATTTATTACTTTAGGGACTCTACTTTTGCATTTTATTAATAACTTTGCTCATAAATGTAAATTTATGAACAAAGTTATTAATAAAATGCATGGAACGAAACGGCGGTCTTCCTCTACCAAATCACCATGTGATTTGGCTTAGTTTTCAGAGAAAATCTGTGTAGCTACCTACACATAAGCGCTAAAAACCAAGGTACTGACGCTAGCACATACATTTTGCAAGCAAATCTTGCAGCAACAAAATTTCTTTAGTAGATTATCAACTTTATCGCTTAATCGTTAGGTTAAATGTTGATTGGGAAAAGTTAACTGTTTCGGGTTGCTTGATGTGCAGCTGGCGTTTATACCAATAGCGTCCTTCTTTTCGAAAAATCGGTCAAAATACTTTGAATCTATCTCTTGAGTCAGTCCTCCCAAAACAAAAGACAGTCCAGTACTTTGCATTCTTTTTAAATTATTATTATTTTTCCTGCTCTGTCCCACACCTGGGCAAAAGCCTCTTTCCTTTTTATTATTTTTCATCATTTATTGCAGGGACAAGTTCACGATAAGTGAAGATGGATACGGGCGCGTCGTGGGCAGACTGAAGGATATCATCGTTAGAGGGGGAGAGAACATTGCTCCGAAAGAGATAGAAGACTTGCTGATCACACATCCTGATATCGAGGATTGTCAAGTAAGAAAACCATTGAATCGTTTTATAAGACAAAAAAACATTATCTCACTGAAAGGACTTCAAAATATGTAGCTTTAGGATTCGACACACAAAAATTATAAAAACGGAACTTTTCCGTCTGTCTGTCCGTTCGTCCGGATGTCACACAGTCATTTAACTCGGAGACTATTTGCACTAAATCGGTGAAAATTGGGAAGGAAATACATATATTATTTGCACCATTGAAGAAGCATAGCAATAATAAATCAGCCTATAATGTTGCTGGCTGTGATGAAAAAGTGGTCAATAAAAAAATCGGTCATTGTATGATAGACGGTCTAGACTTTAAACTTCTAGAGGGTCTAGAATCTCACAAGTAACGATTACTAAAACTTACAACCACCCGTCAGTGGAAAAAAACTATTACAAGATGGCCTCGCATTGTATTGAAATACAGTAATTCGTTAGACTAGCTCAAAGTGTTACAAGTGTTGTACGAACTAAGGTATACTGTGGCTGCTCATGCCGAACTTGAGTCCTAAATATTATGAATACCAAAGAAGTTTGATTGCACACCGTCACAGAAGCGATCATCCTGTTTGCACATCACTTTCTTCTTCTTCTAACTTTAGTTGTGAGGTCGGGTACAAAAAATCACATATAGGGTACCTTTGATCCCGAAAAAAAAGTACTGTTTTGAGGAAAACAACAATAACGTTCTTGATACAATAGATGGCGCCACGTTTCCATCGAATCAATTTTTTTTGGAACAGGTGATTGGGGTCCCTGATGAGAGATTAGGTGAAGAGTTGTGTGCAGTATTGCGAGTCCGTGAAGGTGTCTCCGTGACCTTGGATGCGGTCAGACGACACTGTGACGGCCACATCGCCCGCTTCAAGATCCCCAGGGTGTTGAAGGTCATCGACGAGTTCCCGAAGACAGCCTCTGGCAAGATACAGAAGTACCGCATTAAAGAAATGATTGAGTCAGGAAAATTGTAGAAATATGAATAAATTTTATTTATTTTTGTAACTGTGCTGTTTTCGTTGAAAACTTTTTGACCTGTTCATTGTGAATGCAATGTCATTGAGTGCAGGTACCTAAATCAAAAAAAGAATATTTAAAAAATAAAACCTAACGAGTTTTGGAAAAAGTCACGACTAGAAACTGGAAACCGACTCCAACATTTAAATCCAAAATGATGATTGTCAAAAAGATCGAAAAAAACATGAATCCAAATAGATGCTATACTAAGGACAATAAGAACAGTCCTAGTGGTAATTGAACTTATCAAGCTTCTTTTACAAGGAAAAAACTATGTTCGAATAACTATTAACAATAAAAAGATCATCTTCTATATATATACATACTAGCGGACGTCCCGCGGTTTCATCCGCGTAGTTCCCGTTCCCGTGGGAGTACGGGGATTAATATTTGTTTTTTTTTTCATATAAAAGTATCCTATGTTACTTCTTATACCTCGAAGAATATGTGTACAAAGTTTCATGATGATCGGTTGAGTAGTTTTCGCGTGAAAGCGTAACAAATAAACTTACATTCACATTTATAATATTACTAGCTGACCCGCGCAACTTCGTCTGCGTAAGACGAACCAACAGTTCCCAAAAGTAGCGCGTTCAACCATCCAAACAAACAAACTGCAGCTTTATAATATTAGTACAGATTCAAGTAAGTAACAATTTATTTTTTCTCGAATAGGTTTACATTAATCGCCAAATATTCTATCTATGTTTTTTCTCTCTTCCCTCGACTGCCTTACGTTTCTATCCTTGGGCACTCGACGATATCATACTGCAGCTAGGTCGAAAGTTCTCATCAAGTGGCATGACATGAGCCGCGACACGTTAAAGCTGCTTCAAACTGTTGCGAACCCCTCGCATCTGCCTTCCTTCTCCAAAGTCAGACTTTCGATGGTAGTCATACTCCAGGCTGTTCAACACGGGCACGCCACGATAGTGGCGGTAAGTCCCCTCTTTGAGGAGTGGCTTGAGAGGCGCCACGGCGCCCTCACCTTCCGCCTGACGCAGGTCCTCACCGGACACGGATATTTCGGGAGGTACCTGCACCGAATCGGGCGGGAGGAAACGCCCGGGTGTTTCCACTGTGAGGATCGACCGGAGGACACGGTGGAAGTCTGCCCTGCGTGGGCGGAGCACCGCCGTGTCCTCGTAGCGGCAATCGGCGGCGGCGACCTCTCGCGTCCGGCCCTGGTTCAATCCATGGTCCGGAGCGAGACGGAATGGGAAGCCGTCACCTCCTTCTGCGAAGCAGTCATGCTGGCGAAGGAGGTGGCGGAACAAGAGAGGGAGAGAGCCTCTCTTCCCGGCCGCCGCGGGAGACGCACCGGGCGTCGGGGGCCACGTGCCTACCGGCCACCGTAGATGCGGGCCTGTGGACGGTTAGCTATGGGCTAGCTAGCCCCTCTAGTGACGACAGGCTGTGTCGACTGCGCGTTCGTGTTCCACGCGCGCCTCAAAGAGATGTCAGCAGAAGAGAGGGGCCCGCAAGGGCCGAAGCCTGCCGGGGTTGCGGGACTGTTCGAAAGAGATACCGCGGCCCCGGAACGTAAAGGGCGAGGAAGGAACATGGATGGGTTTTAGTCAGTAAGAGTCTGACACTCCCTCCCGCTCCGCCCAGAGTGGGAGAAGTCATTTGATGATTTCCCATCCTAAAAAAAAAAAAAAAAGGCTGTTCAACACAACGCGATGTAGATGCTGTAAACCAGCTATACTCAACCTGCGGCCCGCGGGCCGCATGTGGCCCGCCGGGCCTTTGTTATTGGCCCATCCGAAGCTACAAATTAATTGTAAACCATTTTAAATTTCACGCCCATCAGAGAATGAGTTTTCAGAACGGGAATGTGAGGTCATTGAAATTGAAAAAAGTGTTCACAGTATCAAAAATTGCATTAAAAAATATAAATATCTTTGTGAAAACTTCTTCTTTCATTAATAAAGTAACTACATCGTTAACTTGGAATTACGTTCTTGGAATTATGTTTGTACACGCTAATCTTCGGAACTACTGGACGGATTTGGATGGTTTTTTTTTGTTGTATAGATATTAAGTCTAGGCAACATATACCTAGGCTATAATTTATCTTGGAAACTTGGACACCTGATGCAGAACCGCAACAAACCAGCTAAACTATAAGAGATACAAAAATGATAAAGTAGCAAAAATTGTTCCACGTGATGAGCATTTTCTGCTAAAAGAATAAATTTGAAGATCTGGAACACCTGATGTGGAACTCCAAGAGAACAGCTACACCATAACACATTATAGGAATGACGTCTTAGCAAAAGTTGTTCAATCTCATAAGCACTTTCTGTTGACTTATAAAAATCAAAGATCTGGGACACCTGTTGTGGAACTCCAATAGCCCAGCTACACCATAACACATTTAGGAATGACGTCTTAGCAAAAGTTATTCAATTTGATGAGCACTCTCTGTTGATTTATAAAAAAATAAGATCTGAAACACCTGTTGTGGAACTCCAAGAGCCCAACTACACCATAACATTATTATAGGAATGTCGTCTTAGCAAAAGTTGTTCGGTCTGATGAGCATTTCCCGTTGACTCATACAAATCGAAGATCTGGAACTCCAAGAGCCCAGCTACACCATAACAAATATAGGAATGACGTCTTAGCAAAAGTTGTTCAATCTGATGAGCACTTTCTGTTAACTCATACAAATCCAAGATCTGGGACACCTGATGTGAAAATTATTGCAAAGCTATCACTAATTTCACTGTATAATTATAAAATAACATAAACTCCACGCGGTGAAGGCGGTAACAGTTTAGGACTGATTTTCGATGACGATGGTATATCATTGAAAATTTGACTCTACTGGCCAAAACTCCCATTTATTATTTTATTTTATCGAACCAATACGTCTTCGGGCATAAGTTATTTGAGTGTTTAATTTCCTTTTCCATTTATCTTCGTGACTCAGTAGCCTACAAATCAAATCGACTCTGAGCGACCACGTCTCGGTCCCGTATGTAATCACTGGCAACACACACTGGTTATAGACTTTCGTCTTGAGACACTGCGGTAAGTTGGACGAGAAGATACCGCGCAGCTTCCCGAACGATGCCCAGCCGAGCCGGATTCGACGATTGACCTCTTTCTCGAAGTTAGACCTACCTAACTGGACCGTTTGTCCTAGGTATACATAGTCGTCTACAATTTCGAATGTCGATGTCGAGTCTCCGATCTTGATAGGAATGGGTGTGACATGGGCATTCAACATGACCTTCGTCTTGTCCATGTTCATTTTTAGACCCACTCTTTCGGAAGCTCTACTGTACTGAGGTCGTCGAGCATTGTACTGAGGTCCTCCATGGCCTCAGGACCACTATGTCGTCAGCAAACCAAAGGTGAGTGATGTACTCGCCATTGACGTTGATGCCTAGCCCTCTCCAGTCCAGAACCTTGAAGACAGCGGCGGGTGATGAGCCTTCCAGTGCAGCGGTGAACAGTTTCGTTACCGGTAGTCAATTTGGCACCGTTGGAGAGACTGCAGTACAGCCCAGGTCTCGATCGAATCAAAGGATTTTTCGTAGTCCACAAACACTAAACTGCATAACCTGCAGAAGCGTATGTATGTGGTTCACGGTGCTAAAGCCTTTTCGGAAACCGGCTTGTTCGGGTGGCTGGAAATCGTCAAACCTGCGCGCGAGACGATTCGTGATGACTCTTGAAAACAACATGTAGACATGGCTTAGAAGTGAGTTGGGTCTGTAATTCTTCAACCGGGCATTGTCACCCTTCTTGAAGAAGAGCACCACCACAACCCTGCACCATGCCTGTGGCGTTTTCCCCTCGAGTATGACGGAATTAAACAGCTTCTGAAGGGCCTTAAGTACCGGTTTTCCACCCGCCTTCAGTAGTTCGGCCGTATTTCCGTCATCCCCCGGTGCCTTGTTGTTTTGAGCTGTTTCAGAGCCATCCTAATCTCGTACAGGCTGACGTCCGGGATGTCTTCGGTATAGTGTCGGGTTAGTCTAGCTCTTGGGTCGTTTGCTAAGTCGACAATGGGTTTGCTGGTTGACATGTATCACTGTCCATAGAAGCTCTCGATCTCCCTCAGTAGCTCCGGTTTGGCGGATAGGATCCTGCCATCGTCGGTCTTCAGTTTCGTGAGCTGGTTCTGCCCAATAGCCAGATCTCTTCAAAATACCTTGGAGCCTTTGTTCCGCTCAATCGCGTCTTTAATGCGCTCGGTATTAAAGCGGCGGAGGTCGCTCTTCAAGGATTTAGAGATCTGTCTATTGAGCAGCCGGTATTTCGACGCCTCCTCTGAAGACTGCAGGATCATCTCACGCCGCTCCTTCATGAGCTTGAGAGTTCGATCGGAGAACCTCTTTTTCTGATCTGTCTGTGTGTTCTTGAAGAACTTAGACCCGGTCGTATGGACAGTTTCCATGAACCCATCGTTGTATTCGTCCACTGAGCTCCCTAGGCACTCGAAACGATTCTGGAGTTCGAGCTGAAAGCTCTCGGGGTTTTGGATTTGGATCTGTGCTGGACGGAGCGTAGACTTCATCAGTCGAGACCTTTCTAGCTTGATATTGATGTTCAATGTGCCTCTTACCATCCCGCTCATAGAGAGGAGGCCTGTCCCAGCAGTGGGAACATTAATAGGCCGATGATGATGTGCCTCTTACTATGCGGTGATCGCTCCCGGTTTTCACCGAATCGATCACAGAGACATCATTGAATATTTGCTTCTTGGTTGACATGATGAAGTCAATCTCATTTTTTGTTGCACCATCTGGGCTCGGCCAGGTCCACTTTCTGTGCTCACGGTTTTTGAAGAAGGAGTTCATCTTATAGAGGCCCTCCTTCTCCATAAAACTAGCCAGTTGGTGGCCCCGGTGGTTCCGACGTCCAACTCCAAATTGCCCCACCTGCAGCTCATCCCCGTCTCGTTTGCCCAGTTTCGCGTTGAAGCCCCTCATGACAACAGTGAAGTGAGTTTTGAAACCATGCATGGCTTTAGAGAGATCCTCATACATGGTCTCCACTTCGTCGTTGGGGTGTCCCGAGGTCGGGGCGTAGACCTGTATGACCTTTAGCGAATATCTTAAGGATATTCTGAGTATAAGGTACGCCACCCTGGTCGACACACTCTCGATCTTCACCACGTTGTTCACAAGGCGGGACTTGTGGACGATAAACCCAACACCACCCTGGGACTAGCCGTCACCCTCTCGGAAATAAAGCAGGTTGCCGGATTTTAGGACTATCGTGTCCTCCCCCTCTCTTCGGACTTCAGATAATACCACAATACTCCAACGCAGCCTGCTCAATTCCTCTTCGAGTTCCGCTATCTTCTCGTCGGTCCGGAGTGTGCGCGTGTTATAGGTAGCCGGGCATTTTTCGCACCCCTTGCCACGCCATAACCTCGACCGCTGCCGTAGTCGAGGGTAGACGGGATGCCGGGCACTAGGGGCCATTTATTTAATGCGGTGTCCATTTGGAGGGGTTTTGCCATAATCGCCACGCTTGGCAGGCAGGTTGGCAATCGCAGTACGGTTGTTACAAAAGCACAGAGAACGCTGCTGCCCATTCTCTGGTAAGTCCCTTAGTCGCCTCTTACGACACCCACGGGAAGATATGGGATGGTGCTATTCTTTACGTCCGACACCATGCGGACGGAGAGCAGAAGCTAGTATAACAATAAAAGCTTTAAAAAATTAATGATAGTCAAGAAAAGTACATAAAACCAAAATGTTTTATTACTTTGATTCAGCGATTACACTAATCTGAAGGTTTTATTAAGATTGTGGTCAGCGCAGCATATCTTCTTCCATGCTTCTCTTTTACTCGTTATCTCATCAGCCACCTCCTTTCTTGCCATTACATCCTTCGCACAACCCATCATACGTTCGGCTTCTACCCATGGTCGGCCCCGGCAGACCTAACATGAGCGATTTTTTTCCCAAACGTATAATATTTTAGATTTAAAATCATAAGTCAAAAGCACACAAACGCGTGTGGTACATATTTCGCTCTATGTCTGGAAGTCTTCAAGTAGACCTTTAAAACCGTCTGATTTGACCAAAGCTAACTTAATACTTGTGTGACCACTACGTTACCTTAAAACGCTCTTGATGCCCTCTATTTCGTCATCAAACATAATCTTTCGACCTTGTCCCATATTACTTAGGGCTGGCCCAACACGTTTCTTTCGTCTTCGACCAACCGTCACGTCAACATTTATTCCTTTTTTTCTTTCTTAATTTCACTCAATAGATTTGTGCACCAAACAAATCACGTAAACTTAATAACCTCAACGTTTCGTGTTGTGTATGGCATCTCTAAATAGCCCAGCCCTTGCCTTACGCTGCATGTTACCCAGGCTTATTTCGACAAACAAACGTATTCAGAACTTTGGAAGGGATACCAGAGTCTGGCAAAGAAACGGTACTGATTTGATTGGGACTAATTTTTATATTATACGGGGTGGAAGGAATACCGACGCAAAAACACACATATCGACATTCGAAAAAAAAACAGCTGGTTTTAATGACAGATACAAAAGTTATAAAGGGTGTAAAAAAAACTCGAAAGTCACTAGTTCCCCCGTCATTGCGATGAACCTTATAGTTACGGAGATATTGGGGGTCAAAACTTTTTGACAAGTTTTTTTTCTTAATAAGTAGATGTTTTTAACGTAATATGTTTCCTTTAAACGCCTCCACGACCCCCGAACTATTTAATCCATCTATCAGCACAATGTTTTGAGTGCGTTATATTGAGTTCTACCACAAAACATGATTGTTCCCCCCCAAAAAAAAATCGTTTCCCAGTAATAATTTTAGAATAAAGTTACTTAGTTTGATGTACATAATGCTTGGTGGACGGCTTCGTGATGAAGTTGTTTAGACACTGAAATACGGCCCCGCTCAGAAAGACTGAATACCCACGTGGTAATTGTTTTATCGTCGGTGTCGCTTCTACCTATCCTGTATTTGACAAGAAGATCGATGCAGGTCCATTTCTTCAAGATGATCCTTCCGTGATAACTTTAATAATGCCTCAAGGCTCAGCGCAGACAGAACGAAGCGCAGCGGAGAGGATTTTATTAACGCACTTGAAAATAAACTTAAAAATTATTACAATAAAGTGCATAAATGCTTGAACCTGATAAAAAATGCTCGCGCGTCCTCGAAGTACGCTCGGGAATACGCGATCCTAGAAAATGCCCGAGACCGCGCGGGGATTATTCCTCTCTATCTGCGCTGACCCTAAGGCGACTGCATGAGCTAAATTAGCAACTCTATTTGTGGTGGTTCAAACTTCGTCTGAAATTCTGTTAGAATAAAGTTCTAATCAGCTTGCACTACAAAGTGGTAGTTACGTCAGTCACTGCAGGCCGAATGGTGCAAAATGAGTGGTTTCGATTGATTTACAAAAAATCAATGGATTGGACTAAAAAAATTAAACATGATGCTAATATGTTGCTTGTAGACTTATTTGCCAAAAAATCAAAATGATCGCATGCATCAAATGATGCATGTACGAGTATTTTAGTATGGTTTTTAAGAATTTTTTAAAGTTTTTAGAGATGAAATCATGATTTTTTTCAAGGAAAACAAATTGTACCTATTATGTTTTCAAAAATTCTATAACATACTAGCACATATCCTGATGAATATCATATATATTTTCCGGTTTTGTTTACTGCTGTGAATCATATACTTTTCAGTTATTATAAAACTCGCGTTTAGCTCTTGTAGTCGCCTTAACACTCTGAGCTATGTCTTGGAATGAATGTTTGAGTATTTGAGTTTGGACTCATTATGATAATGTGATAATAAATAAAGTCACCGCCCGACCATCAGTCAATATAATTATAATACAAACAAACAAGATACTGTTTAAATCTGTTATCTAATCAGTAACCTTCCTATTTAGACTGCAAGCGATCTATTTCATATCATTTGAACCCGTTATGTCAAGGATAAGTTATAATGGCTCTAGTTTATCTTTTTGCAACTAAACTAAATATCCCATTTTTTGTGAGAGCATGAATGACAATTTCTTAGTACATAGGACGTGAATATAACTGGCCAAATGAGGCTATATTATTACGTACACCTCTGCTAATCCCTTCGAGGATTGCAGGCGTGATATTATGTTTATGAATGACTATTTTTATGAAGAGAGCGCGAATATTGATGAGAATTGTTGTTATATTTACTCATAAAGAATGCCTTGACACAGAAATGACACGAAATGCTGACACATCAAAAATAACGCAAACTACCAAGTACTGGCAGACGTGCGACGATGAGACGTGATTTTAAATTCCAAACACGAATTATTATTTTTTTTAACTTCATCCTAAAGCTGCGCACACACTGGAATTTTGCAGGTGGTAGTGGCAACAATGAGGGATTTTCTTTATAAACTTCTCCCTAGTCGCTGGATTGATGGCGCTGAACTTGGTAAGTTACTGCAAGGAACAGAACGTCACATCATTTCACTTGGATGTAATAGTTATATTCGGAAAAGCAAACGAAAGTGTCAGTCAACGAGCGTAAGTGACGTGACGAAATGTTTTTGTTACCATGCGTTTTGGCTTTGGCACCTAGTAACGTAGTTAGTTCAACGCCATCTACAGAGTTCTTGGAAACTATGTTTTTTTAATACTTAAAAGAAAACCTACCCGTTTAGTTTTATTTAAAAATTTCTTTGAAGTTGCGGCAATATTAGTTATTTTCTATGATACTAGTAATAAGGGATTATTCCAGAAATCCCCACCGACAAATCCCTACCAGTGGGTATCGTTACTTTTTTTTTCCAGAAATCCCCACTAGTTAAATAATCTCAGCCTAGTGGGTAATCATCATAGTTATTTCAATTTTTGGTTAACATCAACATTGCTACTACAAAAATGAATTAAAGCTACTTCTAAAATAATTAAAACTAAATATTTCCAAAAATGACTAATCTGTAATACTTACTTAAATAGATTGTTGTTGGGAATCGCACCCAACAGACACGCAAACGGCACGCGCAGGCGACGTGGTTGACCTGCGTACCAAGCGAGTGGAGGTGTGGCCATTTCCACTATGGAAAATAAAGATCTGTTTCTGATTACATTATGACAATAACCTTGAAGATATGCATTAGAGACGTGTTCAAATCCATATTCAGTAAACATTGTATTTTTTTTCTTTGACTGGATTCTGACAAGTCTGGATAAGATACGCACGGTCTCCCACGTTTTCCAGAAGAAGTAGATGGTGTGGAGTCGGTCGTTATGTC
Organism: Xestia ashworthii; assembly: GCA_950022955.1. Classification (NCBI taxonomy): domain Eukaryota; kingdom Metazoa; phylum Arthropoda; class Insecta; order Lepidoptera; family Noctuidae; genus Xestia; species Xestia ashworthii. The sequence continues at coordinate 19,845,561 of OX465558.1, read as the reverse complement.
TTCAGAGTTCGGCAAAGTTACTGAATATTCTGATTCCTACCAAGCTAGCTATCTTTTTTTATGGCAAAAGCTTGCCACACTCTTCCCAAACTACTGTAACTCCGGAAAGCCAGAATCAACAGTGGCGACCACCAGAAAAGCGCCGAGACAATGAAGCTCAACGAAGTCCCAGACAATTAATTTAACTATCCTGGATCCTGCAACGAAATTAATCAGAAAGTATAGCGTAGGAGAAAACCGTAATTTCCACTTCCCTCCATACCAGCAGGAGACAAAACGAAATAAGGCCAATAGGCACAAAGGGACGTTTACAACTGGGATAGGCCCAGTTGCCTAGCACCACGGATAAATATTAACATTAATGGGCCCTAAAAGACTGCATCCCTCCCATAATATGTGATGTGCAGATTCTTCATATTCGCAGTCGAATGTAGAACATTGATAAAAAGGCGAGTAAACAAGCTTGAAGGAAAGTAGTTTACTCTAAAGTTACCATGACTTGTGAGAAATTGGGCTACACAGAGATCAAGCTCCAGCCATGTTCTGGCCAGCCGCTCATGAACGAATGGAAAGAACTAGTGGAGGTGTCGGCCTTTCAAACAATAGCTCCTCCCAGACGTCGGCCTGCGGTCTGAATAATCTAGAAATCTTAGCACGGTCACGTATGGTTAAAAAGTCTGCGTCCGTGGTCTCACGTGCGTTATAGTACATTGCAGCCCAACGCTACACTTCCAGATCGACTGGAAGTACACCTGCAAGCACCGGAAACGCTTCAGTACTAACCGTTCTATACGCTTTGCATAAGAATATCAATGCCAAAAGCTGGCTTTGAAGCATTTTACGTCGTACCGCTCCTATGGTGGTCCTTTTGGCCTAAACAGGTGCCCCGTGGCACATACAACCGAAGTAAGTAGCCACATAGAGGGTCTTTAAAGTTATAAATGACAGACCCCACGTAGATTTTTATATTCTCGTTAAGGCATAAAAGTTCTGAGTTCCGTAATTTTTGCTATCTGCCAGCTGTGCGAGAAATACAAAGGTGCACATTAAAACTTGCATTGGTGTTTGTCGACCTCGAAACGGCATACTACGGGGAACCATATGATGTTCTGTGGTGGGCTCTTAAGGAGAAAGGTGTGCCTGGGAAGTATGTGCAGTTGATTCCTGCGATGTACAGTTGGTGCAGTACCCAAGGTCCGGTCTACAGCGGGCACAACTAGTAGCTTCAATGTGGCTGCCGGCTTGCTCCAAGGGTGAGTTCTCAGCCCTTACCTTTCGTGTAATAATGGACTGGTATTTACTGGTACGACTTACGACCCACGGATTGAAATTTGATTGCGGATTGCGGACCTACCTCAAGTTAAATGGGAAAATATATTAGTCTGTGATTAGACCTGTCGTACTGTATGGATTAGAAAACTAGGCTGTAAAAAAAGATGGACGAAAAACTATTGCATGAAGCGGAAATGAAAATGAAGAGATAGATGTGAGGACTGACCAGAATGGACAGAAATGCATGAACATGGATGGGTTTTAGTCAGTAAGAGTCTGACACTCCCTCCCGCTCCGCCCAGAGTGGGAGAAGTCATTTGATGATTTCCCATACTAAAAAAAAAATAAAAAAAAAAAAAAAAAAAGGACTGAGGACAAATCGTCAAGGTCATTGAGCAATGTAATAGCCTCAAGCCGTTGGTCCCGGCTGTCATTTGTTGATCTTTGACAGTCGTTAGGCAGTCAGTGATCCAAAAAGTCTGACACCTAGTCTTACCAAGGGGTATCATATTACCCGGCACTAACTGGGTTGTGGAGGTCAGATAGGCAGTCGCTCCATGTAAAATACTGGTATTCAGCTGCATCCGGTAAGACTGGAAGCCGGCCCCAACATATTTAGGAAAAGGCTAGGCAAATAATGTCGATGATGAACTGTATGTGATGAACTCTAATTTCTTACCAATCGCTAGCAACCGCAACTATCGCAGTATATCAAATTGCCTAATATCCGGTCATGTTTTATCAATAATGCACATACAAAACATTTACAGTCGTTCGTTGTTTACGTAAGAACGCAGGCGCAGTAACTCGTGTGAGCGTACCCTAAGCGGTACTGATAAATCAAATGCTAAAGCAAATTTTCAATCAGTATATTCACGAACGTCAGGACAATACCATCTGTTAAAATGTTCTTAGTACTTCAGTTGTTTTTATTATTCTGCATTTTAGTGATAAGCTTACATTTGTATTTTCGATACAACCATGGAGGCCGATTAATGCATAAAATCAAAGGACCGAAACAAATGTTTTTGTTTGGAAATATATTAGATGTATTCATTACTCCAGGTAAGTGCATTTTTTTTTAAATTTATTATCCTCTTGTAAAACAGTTATTGAGACCTAAGAATTATCGCAGAAAACAGCAGCTGTTCTCTTAAAACTGAGTTAATGAGTAAAAAACAATCTTCGGATAAATACCTAAACGTTAACGAATGAAAATATTTTTCATCTTTCAAATCTTTCAGATAGCTCGTCGCGCTAATACTCGTAAAGTAGGGCCAATCTGTTCAGTCACGAATTCTCTTTATGAACAACTTTTACAATGGGAATCAGCTGTCCCCTACAATATATATAAATGTATGTATGGAACAGCTGATTTCTTTTTTGTGATTCTTGTATTGGTTAAATAAAATTCATATGTGTACGAGTAACGCTGTACATCCCTAGTAGCATTTTTTGTTGGCATTTAGTTGGGCCATATACCTCTGGTTAGTTGGCAAATGCATACAATTGGCGGGCAGTTTGCGGGTTGGGCCCAAAACTGATGGCCTACGTGGATTTGCCTACGAAGGCCCAACTTGCGTTGGGGCCAACGTGAATTTGCCTACGAAGGCAAAACAACTACTACCAATCTAGTAGTGTTGAACCAACAACCTTGTGTGAACGAACACTAATAGGGTTGAAATAAAACCAAATTGCTTTCTGATCTAAGGCACGGGTCATATACAAGTGGAGTGGCGTATTATGGCGGTGGCGCGGCGCTGGCGCGTATGCGCGGGGGCCGAGGTAGTGGCGTCACTTACTCGCCCTCCCGCGCACCCGCGCCACCGCCATACGCCACAGTCACACGCCACTCGTGTATGTCCAGCGCCCAAGCTGGTGATATTTTTAAGTATTTAAGTACTAAAATTCACTCGAACCCAACCAAATCGTGGTAACACAACGATAGCGACTTCTAATTGGACTACAACGCCATCTATCGAGGTTGGGGTACAACTTTTGAACCTTTACGATATTATCATTACGGTGTCTGCATGAACATACCGCCCACCAAGGACATTTAGTGACGGAATGTCCTTCTTAAATTACCTATACTTAATTTTCAATTTTGCACTTTGTTTACAGTATAAACCATAAATCTCAAATATAAACAAAAATATAAAAAATATGTTTCGTAAATCTAAGAGTTACTAAGAGTTAAGAGAGTACTAGTAAGCTCATACTGGGTAATTATACCTGTACCAGTATATACGTATCATCCCTAACAGGCCCATTGAAAGGTTTAAGTTGGACCGATGTAAGTTGTTATCATACTCGTAACTTAAATCCCTACAAAAAACTCCCAACAGTAGGAATAGAAGCAGCAGGCCCGTCGTTAGTTGGCCCAATGTTGTTTTAGTAATTTAAATCCGTACAAAAATCTCCCAAAAGTAGGAATAGATGCAGCAGACCCGTCGTTAGTTGGCCCAATGTTGTTATAATAACTGAAATCCCTGCAAAAATCACCCACCAGTAGGAATAGTAACAGAAGGCCCTTTGTTGGCTATTCGTTGGGCAAATATTGCATGTTTATGACAATGGGCCTATTTTAAGTTTAGGTTGGCGGAACAACTAACCGTCTGCCAATACATTCCCAACTGTTGGCATAAGGAAGCCAACGGCAATTGCTACTAGGGATTGACCTTTGTGTAGTTTGTACGTCATACTTATTTATGCATATTGATATTGTTTAGGTATTCATTTCTCTCATTTAGCATGTAATCGTGCTAATTATAAATCAGTAGCAACAAATCCATCAAGGGAATCACTCATAATATTTACTTTACAAGTACTTATACCTACATAACAAAAAAAAAATATACTTAGTTTAATAATTCTCGCCATTATAAAATTGCAATTTCGTTTTGTTACGATTTAGTAGGTACCTTACATGAACTTATTATTTTTATTGTTATATACATATGTCACCGTAAAATTGTCAAACACGTTATATTACAATATAAAGTGTTTCTCTATATTGTAAACTCTCGAAATATTGTTAACTGAACATACAGAAGTATCTCTGCCCCCATAATCGGACTGATTCTGAAACATAACTCCGACAAACGTTTCTCCGCCGTATGAACCGCCGACATAATGTTTTGTTTAAAAGTTTTACAACCACAGTACCTTAATAAATGATAGGGGAATATAAAGTGTTTTAAGATTAGGTTATATATAATCGGTATTTCTCAGGAATGGTAGGTACATTATCTTTTCATGAGAGTGGTACCACTGGCCAAGGGGGACCCCTCCTCCGCGTGAGTTGACTACCATCGCATGCATTTCACGAAAAATAATGCGTTTTATTAGGGTTCCGTAGCCAAATGGCAAAAAACGGAACCCTTATAGTTTCGCCATGTCTGTCTGTCTGTCTGTCCGCGGATAATCTCAGTGACCGTTAGCACCAGAAAGCTGAAATTTGGTACCAATATGTATATCAATCATGCCGACAAAGTGCAAAAATAAAAATTTAAAAAAACATTTTTATTAGGGTACCTCCCCCAGACGTAAAGTGGGGAGCGATTTTTTTTTTAATTTTGACCCTGACGTGTGATATATTGTTGGATAGGTATTTAAAAATGAATAGGGGTTTTTAAAATCATTTTTTGATAATATTAATATTTTAGGAAATAATCGCTCCGAAAGTCAAAAACAATGTGTCCCCCCCCCCTCTAACTTTTGAACCATAAGTTTAAAAAATATGAAAAAAATCACAGAAGTAGACCTTTATATGAACTTTCTAGGAAAATTATTTTCAACTTGATGAGTTGAATAGTTTTTGAGTTATATAGCACTTTTTCAAAAAAACCCAAATGATAACTTTGTTTTTCATACAAATACTATGAAAAACAAAGTTATTTTTGCTGACGAAAAATGTTGGTATTTTTAATGGTCTGGGAAGCTACGGAACCCTACAGTGAGCGTGGCCCGACACGCTCTTGGCCGGTTTTGTAAGCAGATGTTCGTTTGACAATATTTCGATAGTTTACAATATCGCTAGAGAGATTGTAATATAGCGTGTTTTACAATTTTACAGTGACATATTATGTATACTCGTATAATATGTTTGTGGTGGTTATAACGAGGTTCACAAAGTTTTGACCCTACCCCCTGAACTAGGCGGGAACCTGTATCTCCGGGAATAGTGTTCAGCCATTTACATTCTGTTTCTTCTTAGGGCATTTATTTTGTGTGTCACTGCTATAGGTGCACATAAAGTACCATTAATAATGCGAGGATTTGTTGGTGAGCTTAAAGATATGAGGTGTGGATGTGTGAGGTATGTGTGTGTTAATATGAGTAGTGAATTAGAGGAAAGTGTGGATAAGTGATGTGGGAGTGTGTGTGCGGTGTAGTGAGTGAGGAATGTGTTCTTGTTTGTGTGGTAGATAAGATTAAACAAGAGGGGTCATTATGTTTTCAGTGTCTTCGTTGTCCAATTGTAATAAATCTATTTTTACCTTATTCTTGGCTTCATGACTGCTAAGTCTTATTATATTTGTTTTTTCGTTTCATTCGTTTATAGAACTTAGGACATAATTTTTTTGGTAAATTTTGTGCTGTGTGGGACATTTGGACAAGGTGCTGGATTTCTGCGTCTACCTGTATCAGGAGTCGGGAGAACTGTTCGGTGTCTTCTCAGAACTGATTCGAGCACAAAAAGCTGTCGAATAGTTAGCGCCTGACATTCTTAGTACAGTTGTCTAGTTGGGTATCTAAAAGGCTTCCTTTTTATAACTTTCAGAACAGCTCTTTGGGCTCGCTCCACCACTATAAACTTTGTTTTTGTAGCTCCACCCCACACAGGAATGCAATAATTTATGACAGATTGACACAGAGCAATGTATATTTTTATGAGAAGCTCTTGTGATGCAAATTTTCTGAGAGTTTTAAACAAGAAGATCATGTTTCTCAACCTTAACATTGTTTATCCCATCTTAGGTACTCATCAATTTGAACGCCTAAATAGATATTTATTACACCTGCTAGTGTTGTCATCTGACAACACTAGCAGGTGTAATGGTTTTGCAATGACAGTTTTGTGTTTTATCTAAACAAGTGTGTGCAATTATGTTATAATCATCAAGTGGTTTGTTGTTATTCTCATTTTAAAGGCTACAGCCAAAACCGCGGTCACAGGCTAGTTCTGTATGTATACTCATACTGAGGTGTTGTATTGTATTGTATTGTACAACGGGCAGGTGTCCGCAACTCCACGTCAAAGCGCGTATTTTTGCGTATGGGCTATAATCCACCACGCGGGCCCAGTGCTGGTTGGTAGATGTCACATGTCTTCGAATTTTTGGTTCTAGGACATGCCGGTTTCCTCACGATGTTTTCCTTCACCGTTTTTGCGAGCAGTCGTGATGAAATAAATTACACAAAGTAATGAGCCTGCCTGGGTTCGAACCCACGACTTACTGTTCTTAAGTCGAGGCCGCCACCACTGGGCCACCGCTGCTCTCTGAGGTGTTGATAAAGTAACAATTCTATGCATGCATTGTATTTCGTAATAAACAAATAAAGAAGCACCGACCGGTCTTCCAATACCGGTAAATCGTTACAATCTCGTAATTACCATTAACAAAAAAGACAGCAATAGGTAAGAACAGAATAATCAAACAAATGTCATTCAACTTAAAAAAATAAAAGGAAGACTGTGCCGCCCGTGTGTAGGTCACATAATTCAAAGGCAAATCAAACCGGTTCTAAAATCAAAAATTCGAATACTTTTGACATTCTTTAAGCCCCTTCGTACACAAGGCAACAAAAATCTTCGATACTCGACGATTTTAGTCTCCAAGCGACTGCCGCCAAATCCATAATGTCGGCGACGCGACTCGTGTACGAACTTCAATGGATTTGTATGGCGGCAGTTTTTCATTAGTTCACACGGAATTCAACAAAACTTTTGAAAAGAAGACAAAGAGTATTTGCCCTAAATTTATATTTAGTGATTGGGCAACTAGAGGTATCAGAAAAAGTAGGGAAAGACTATTTGAGCTTTACAGCCTTAAGCCTTTTATAAACACAGAAACTTTTAGCAAGTATGTTGCTAAATTCAAAGATTTTTAGAAATACTTGCAAGGTTGCTAAAGCCCTGCACATAAGCAACAAGATCAAAACAGCAGAAAATAAAATAAAGACCGTTTGGAAAGTCATAAATAACGATTCTACTTACATTATAAATGCGAAAGTTTGTGACGATGTCTGGATGTTTGGATGTTTGTTACTCTTTTACATAAAAATACTGAGCGGATTTGGATGAAATATGGCACACAGATAGTTTATTACCTGGATTAACACTTAAAATTCTTTTAACTCCGGTAATACGATCCAATGGGACAATTAGCGAACTCCACGCGGCCAAAAGCTAATATAAAAATATAAACCGGCCAGCTATTTCAAACGTAGTTTTATGAGATAAAACGAAAAAATAATGAATTGTTGGTCAAATAATATGTTATTAAATAAAAGTTTATTGGATCATTATTTTATGAAGTGAATTATTTGTTAAATTTGTTGTTGTATAATGTTGAAATGACAAATAATGTGTTTGCTAATCGTTGCTTTTCAAGTAAAAGTTTGTGAATGAATGTTTGGTGAACTGACTGGTCACCCAAAAAAAATCTTTTAACGAGTAAAAACCATACTAAAATACATGCAATCATTCATATTTTTTGGCAAATAATTCTACAAGCAACATACTAGCATGGTAGTGTTTTATTTTTTTTATTCCAATCAATAGATTTTTTGTAAATCGATTGAAACCACTCATTTCGCACTATTCGGCCTGCAGTGACTGACGTATCAACCACTTTGTAATGCAAGCTGATTAGAACTTTATTCTAACAGTATTTCAAACGAAATTTGAACCACCACAAATAGAGTTGATAATTTAGCTCGTGTAGTCGCCTTAACATACTTTTTTTTAAATATCTATCTACTCACAAAATTTGAAAGATTTCAACTTGTTCTGTCACTTTCACGAAAAAAGCGCGATATAGAAACAAGTCGATTTGAAATTCGATTTTCAAATTCCATTTCTAGTAGGCCCAAAAAAAAAAAACAATCATTAAAACATTCGGATACCGATATTGTAAATCGATAACTGTAATATTGTAAATTACGTGTTTGGGTTTAAAATGAAAAATTGTTGTATTTCGAATAATCGAATTCTATTTATTATAATTAAATCAAGAAGAAAAATTTTGAAGAAAAAAACGAAGGTTATCATGTATCTACTTATTTATTTATAGTTTTAACAATCTTTATTATTGGGACAGAATACCGCGATTGTAGTTTCAGAACGCATTAAAAAAAAATAGCGGGATTCAAATTTTTATTGTTTTATTCTCTGTTACGCTACCAATGATTAGGTGTACGATAGCTACAAAGTACAATGAAATTTGGATAATAAAGTAATAATGATAAAAAAGCATAAGTGAGTCCAGTGACGAAGTCTGGCTTATCACCAGAAGAATTGAGGCATATTGTAAAAAATGCAGAACTAAATTTCCTGCCTTAAAAGTCTCGCAAAAAATATCTGTAGGTACTTTATTTAATATCTGTACATTATTTATATCTCAGTATGTTGTATGTAGCATGTTGTAGTTGTATGTATGTCGTTGTATGTACTGTTTTGTATGTATGTTTTGTATTGTTTAGGTATATGTTCTCGCTGCTGAGGTGTAAAGTTTTGTGTGTTACACGCGACCAGTTATTTGCATCTCGTGTCTTTGAATTCCTCGCTACGCTCAGGATTCTAACCTAGAATCACTCGCTACGCTCGTGATTCAAATATAGAATCTTTCGCTTATTCGGGATTCAAAATCAACACTCGCAGCAAAAACCCACTTTGCTCTCTTGTTGCACAAATAACTATAACTTATTTAGTCCCAAAACTGGGTTTGGCGCCCGAACAAAGTGAGCGCGCCAATAGTTCGAGGGACTAAATTTGTCTTTAACCCGAGGTAAACACTGTGCTTTTCATTGCGAATACAAGGAAAGAAAAATTAAATGATGAATCACTTAATCGAAAAAGAAATCAAGATCTGATTTTTTTTTTATCTGTGGCCTGTGGCCGGCCAGCTATTCAGCCATTAGGTACCTATTTTTAATTTTCATCATTGAAAAAATGGTACATATTTTGGCCAAATCTATCCTATTTTAAAGGAATAGTTAAAACTGAATTATAATCAAGTTATTTAAAAAACATATAATATTCTTTCGTTATTACTGAACTTTATGTTATATCAATTTTACATCGCGCTGTAATTGAGTTGCTGTATATAGAAAGTTGGAACATGGTTCAATAGAAACGTTTTTTTTTTTAATAATTTGACAGCTGTCAATTGAAAGCAATTATGAGCGGGAGACCCTAGTGCTGAAAAGTATAACTTTCAACCCGCTCCTCAGGCAACTTCAGACCTACTTTCCGAGTATGAGTAATGAAAAAGACTGTCATCATGACAACGACTTTGTTGATGTTTGACAATTTATAAATACGTGAAGCAAAAACTTTGTACCCTTTTAATTAAATTAATTATGGTCGAATTTCGACAATTGGCGACCACTAGTCATAATTTCTGTGCAAACTTGACCTGATAGAGGATTAGAGAAACTATTCATTAAAATATTGATAGCCTTGTTCTTTGACCTTATCTCGAAGCGATACGACGGCGACATAATTGCGTAGTTTCCAGCCACGGGTGCAATCAATAGTAATATTTAAATTTAACTTCATTCATATTAACATACAGGATGTAAACCACATCATCATGAAGCCGTCAACACAGCATTCGGTACATAAAACTAATTAATTTATGCAAAAATTATTGCTGGGAAACGATTTTTTTTTTGGGTGAAATTTCATGTTTTGCGGTAGAACTCAATGTAACGCATTTAAAACACTGTGCTGATGGATGGATTTAATAGTACGGGGGTCGTAGAGGTGGTTAAAGTAAAACAATACAGTAAAAACTTGTAATTTATACTAAAAAAACATGTCGAAAAGTTGGAACTTTGACCCCCAATATCTCTGTAACTACAAGGTTCTGTTCGAACAAAAATATGATTGCAATGACTGGGAGAACAAGTGCCTTTCGGCTTCGTTAAGAGGTGTCTTACACCTTTTATATTCATTTTATATTTTTATATTAGCTTTTGCCCGCGTCTTTGGCCGCGTGGAGTTCGGTAATTGTCCCATTGGATCGTATTACCGGAGTTAAAAGAATTTTAAGTGTTAATCCAGGTAATAAACTATCTGTGTGCCATATTTCATCCAAATCCGCTCAGTATTTTTTATGTAAAAGAGTAACAAACATCCAAACATCCAAACATCGTCACAAACTTTCGCATTTATAATGTAAGTAGAATTATAAAGGAATAAGGTTTAGATGTAGGGGATTATCTTCGGAACTATGATACGAATCTGTTAATTATTTCACTAATGGAAAGCTACCCCAAGTGTCAACAATTATCCAACGCGTCGTAACGTTTTAATTAAGCCTTATCAAAAAATATAATAATAAACATTTATGTCGTGTTGTTCGAATTTATTTCGTTAGGCTCGAGCATTATGTGGGCAAAAGACGGGTTTCGTCCTATGAAAACTCACTGGATGCGATACATTGTTTATTGTCAGGTGCACGGTTCGGGTTGGTTGTTTCCATGGAAAAGAACCGACAAGAAACTCCATGGTTACTCTTTTCAAACAGATACCTACACTGAGTAAACTAAAAAATTACTTGACATTACACTTTCACACAATAACACTAGGCACAACGAATCGGGTACAGTTTCAAGACGTCATAACTCCACTACGATCACACCTAGTCAGTCGTCCTCGCTGCGAGCTGTTAACATCAGAACTCTGTAATAGCACACCATGGTGAGACTCGGTAGACTGGTGAGTAGGTCGCGTAATGGCACCACTGGCGCGCATTTGATTAATTTGCCTGTCCGTACTTATGACCGGATCCGACATAATATATGTATTATGTTTTATTTCTTATTTTTTTAATCTTTTCCGAACATACTTAATACGAACGAAGTCGCGGGCAAAAGCTATCAGATTATAAACACAAGTCTCTCTTCATCTTTATCGTGTGGTTAATGTCTAACCTGGTGTCAGAGTTTTTATGCCACCCATGAGCCTGAACCCAGACTTTTACATGTCGTCGAGAAATATCTACTTAATAATAATAATAGGCTTGTTAACTGAAAAAAATCTAATTAGTCCGTCACTTAGATTATCAAAAAATATTTCACCCGTATTTTTTCTTTTGTTACATAAACCAAAATTGACGGAGATACGACGCTTTTAAAATTCCCAATACGTCACTGTTTGGTATCATTTTTAGTGAGTACTGACGTCACGAGCCCCCACTCCCGAGTTTTGATGCGTTTTATCTTTGTCAATATTCGTTGATTTACAAAAACAACAAAGTACGTGTCCAATATTTTCCAATAAGTACTCTAACTGACGGACTAAATAGATTTGCAATTTATTGATGGTGGAAACTAGCCTATTGCGGTGTTCACTCCGACGCTAGTTAGGGTTTGGAGTAAAGCCACCGTATATCAGGGTGGTGTCCTTGTTCAGGGTTGTACAATAAAATACTGTTTCCAATATTACTGGGTTAGGCGTGCTGTCGCTAGGGCTAGGAATAGTACAATATTTTATCTTATCGTTTTAATCTCAATGATTGGTTTTGGTTCTTTTGATTTCACGCTTGGTCCAACGCTTTTCTTACTTTATATAAATAAATAAAAAACAGAATTGAGGTGGTGAATGTTTCACTCACCAGCGCTAAAATAATAGCTTATGCATCTGCATAAGCTTGATACAGAGGTCATATTTCACGAAAAAAACCGGGACCTGGTGTACAGCATTGCCGAAGAGGGACTCCCCACAATAGCTAATGCTCTAGATCAAAATTTACTAACATTAAATCTAATGTCTTAGATAATTACTTTCTTTATAGAAAGTAATTATTCAAGACATCAAGACCCAGTAACCCACACCTAACTTTCTCATTCCATTCTTGCTCCCTTCCATAATAGATCTCAAAACATCCCTGTGTAAAAAGATCATAAAGAACTGGCTCCTTACATTCTCCTACGACGAAACAGAAGGAATCAACTACAAATACCTACTACATTTACCGATAGAACTCCTAATCTCACTCAGATCACAGATACACACACACACGTTGTTTGAATGTGCATTGTTACTAAGGTTTATTTTTAATTATTTTCGATTATATTTTACTTGTTCTTGCTTTCACAAAGGAGAATGGGCAAAATGGTACCCGGCTCCAATAGATACGATTGTAGTGTCGTTTAAAAGGTCTTACCAAGAGGAACAATATTTACTAAAGCCGCCAGTCTCAAATCTGATTGCGTTTGGAGATAAACGACCGTCTTACTAACTAATAAAAACCCTGTTTCTTCGGTTACCCTTTGCGTTCCAGGGCCGTAACCTGTTTAGACAGTCCCGTGGCCCCGGCGATAAACATACATATACGAGTATATTAGGTTCCACTTATCTATGTAAGAAAATGAGTACTAAGGTAATATTTTCTGCATTTCCATTCATGTTTTCTATTAATAACGCTTTTACGTAAGACTTTGCCATGCACCCCTCCTTTTAACTCGAGCCCCGCTGCTCCCGAGCGCGGGGTGTGCGCAGGAGCAGTGGGGGAGGCGTCGGTGTCCACGTCAGTCGCTCGTACGTTTTGCGCTCGTTTACACAAGTTTCAGAATCTACTGAAATCTTTCCTACTTGTATGTACTGATGGATACATAATAGATGTAATGGGTCCATACGCTGCAACAAAAACAGTTGCGCAAATAATGGGCGACATTATGAATGATGGACAACATCCACTACATTACTTACTCCGAACAAACGATGCTTTTATATTAGATCGAGGTTTTAGGGACAGCTTGGACCTCATTGATGAATGTGAGTATGAATCCTATGCCCCACCAACAAAGAACCGCCAAGAGACACAGCTGACCACTGACAATCCAACGAAGCTCGATCGGTAAAGCTATGCCGGTGGGTTGTGGAAGTGGTAAACGGCCGGTTTAAACGTGACTTTAAGCTCTAGCGGCAAAAATATTTTAATAAGTCACTGCCCAATATGTTCACTGATTTTAAGATTGCCGCAGCTATCACGAATTACTTCCACCAACCCATCGTAGATAGCGCACACACACACGAATTCGGCAATATTATAAGGCAGAAAATAAATACTCCAAATCTTCTGCATATGAATGTAGAGAGAAAACGGCTTAATCACAGAAGAGTAGATTTTCAGAGGATGAAAGCGAGCCAGATAGAAAAGTACCCTTCAATGACGGAGGAAGATTTAATTCTACTAGCGCTAGGTACATACCAACTCAAGCTAGCAATATCTCACTGTGCCGAGCATTTATCAAATGGTCTGTATATGTATAATTGACACGTACAAAGAGGGAGCACTTGACGATCTGCCAGACTATGGCATACACGAAGATGCCTGGCTTTTGCATGGACGATTCCAGTCGCGATATGTCCGTATTTATAAAAACTATTATACTATAAGCTCGATTACCACTGACTGACTGACTGACTGACTGATTGACATAATTGTTCTCCCAGATGGTGAAGGGGAAGGTGGGTATATTTTGAGAGATTCGTAAACAAGTAACTCCCGCGAGTATGGGAAAAGTGCCAAACCTCCCCTTTTCACCCCCTTCCTCCCCCTCCTTATCGTATCTCGGAAACTAAGAGACCCGTATTTTTATTTTTTTTACGGATTCGTATAGAAGAGGATCGGGGAAGTAAAAATCATTTTTCAAAGTTAGTCCCCTTGCCCCCCTTCTCCCCCCCTTTAGGCGGATCTCGGAAGTTAAGAGACTTGGAACATTTTTTTTTTCAGATTCGTATAAAGGGGCCATAAATTAGCCAAAATCATTTTTCATAACTCCCCCTTCTCCCCCCCTTCACTCCTCCCCCCATCGTATCTCGGAAATTAGGACACGTAGAGGCTTTTTGATTTGACTGTATACATTATTATTGAGGGGCGTTAAAATTTGTATACCCTCCCCTCCCCCCCCTCCCTCCCCTAAAATTGAAAGGGGTGTAACTTCATAATGGTTAGGGATAGCCATTGGGTGTTTGAACGAATATTATAGTAGGCGTCGGAATCTGTCCGGTGGTGGTAAGGGGGGAGGTGGCGAGCGAAGCGAGCCAGCGACCCCCGTAGCGTAGGGATAGGGTCAAGATAGCTTTCCGGTGGTTGGTAGGTCCTGCTGCGTAGCGCAACGAAGGTTGAGTGGGTGAAGCGTAACTCGGAAAAGAAAAAAGCCATTTTCAAAGTTGACCCCTTGCCCCCCTTCTCCCCCCCTTTAGGTGGATCTCGGAAGTTAAGAGACTTGGTTAGAGATAACCATTAGGTGTTTGAACAAATATTATAGTAGGCATCGAAATCTGTCCGGTGGTGGTACCGGTAAAGCGAGCGTGGAGGTGGCGAGCGAAGCGAGCCGGCGACCCCCGTAGCGTAGGGATAGGGTCAAGATAGCTTTCCGGTGGCGTGTAGGTCCTGAGTGGAGCGAACCTGCGAGACCGAGTGGAGCGAAGGGGGGAGGTGGCGAGCAAAGCGAGCCGGCGACCTCCATAGCGCAACGAAGTTTGAGTGGGTGAAACTTAACTCGGAAAGAAAAAAGACATTATCAAAGTCAAAGGGGGGCCCCCCTTGCCCCCCTTCTCCCCCCTTTAGGCGGATTTTTCACAGTCATACTAAGGGGCCCCGAATCAGTTAAAACCATTTTTCATAACTCCCCTTCTCCCCCCTTTCACTCCTCCCCCGATAGTATCTCGGAAATTAGGACACGTAGAGGCTTTTTGATTTGACTATATACTTTAGTAATGAGGGGCGTGGAAATTTGTAAACCCTCCCCTCCCTTCCCCAACCTCCCCTAAAATTGAAAGGGCTGTAACTTCATAACGGTTAGAGATAACCATTAGGTGTTTGAACAAATGTTATATTACGCGTCGAAATCTGTCCGGTGGTGGTAAGGCAGCGTAGCGTAGGGAAAAGGTCAAGATAGCTTTCTGGTGGTAGATAGGTCGACGACGAGCAAACTTTAGGGTAATGTTTTTTTAATAGGATAATGTCTGAGAATGTTGTTTTTTTATTTTAATTTCCATTATTTATTGAAATAGTTTTTGAGGGGTTTCCAAATCTTTAAAGTACTCTAATGGATTTTAAAAATCTTTTAACGATTCCAGTGAATTTTCTAATTTTTATGAGGGTGAATACTTCTCAAAAGCACGAAACCTAAAACGCGAGCTGCGCGCAGCTCGCGCACACACCCAAATACTAGTATTATTATATAATTAACAATATATTTTTGTTATATATTGATCAACAGTGCAAATAATATTGTCCAACAGTACTGCGACGTACGATGGGCACTTGTGCACATATAGTGTCCATCGTTTGGTACCTAGGTTATGCGAGGCATACGGGATTTACTGCTGGCGGCATCTTTCCTCAATGCTGTTATAGTTGATACCACAGACGTATAAAGAGTAGCAGACCAAACATAAGCTAAAATTTGTGAAGTCATTACACACACATATGAAAAAATTGTCTAAACAGGGCCGAACTAAGGCCGGTATTAGTAAGTATTGTAGGACGTTAAAGTACCTACATATTTTCAAACTTTTATCATTTGTAATATACGTTGGTAAGCATTCTCTGTGACCTTGTGTAACGGTCACAATTAAATCAATAGCGTTGCGACGCCACACTAATACAGGAGACTGACAGACGCAGTAGCACCATAACAGTAATTAGCAGTGTTCGGAATACCCAGTGCCATTTGCTGTTACGGACTGAAATATCATATTATTAGTATGGGCGTCTTTCGGCTGAGATGATGATGATGATAGATACGCCTACGGGAATGCAAAGTTTCAATGCATTCATTAATACTTTAACCCCAGATAAGGACCCAAAAAGGAAACAAGTTTTATTGACTGCATTTCTTCTAAGGTTAAAAAAAAACACGTTGTTTAAGTATATTATTTTTTATTTGGCAATGTGCGGAATGTATTTCCTCTAATCGCGCAATAACATTTTTCCAGAACGCTCT
The DNA here is from genome assembly GCA_950022955.1 of Xestia ashworthii. NCBI lineage: Eukaryota > Metazoa > Arthropoda > Insecta > Lepidoptera > Noctuidae > Xestia > Xestia ashworthii. Next base: position 19,829,094 of record OX465558.1, on the reverse strand, counting down.
CATCCGTCATCGTCGCCTGATGCCCAAAAGTAGTCAAGTTACATGCATTAATTCATTCACAAAAATATTCGCACCTTTTGTTACATTTCTTCGACATGGCTTGCTTGGATATTATTATTTTTAGACAATTTTCAAATTTATGTAACAGAGAACTTGTAAACATCGGATATCATGCATGCATGTCCAAAATACCCCCACCGCTAAATTGTGGTACTTCTTTGAGAACAGAAACAATTGTACCGGCAGTAGTTCGTTTTATTGGCAAGGTTTTTTGGAGGTTAATAACATTTTCCTTATCCTGTAAACAAAAGACAAACAAAATTATTATGAAGACCAGTTTAATATAAAACAATTTGTTACTATAGTAGCATACTATTACATACATGCATAGCCAGAGGTAATTCGGTAAACAGTGTAGGAATTGATCCAGGACGTAGTCTTGTTTGAAAGACGCTGGCATCTATCAGTATGCTTCAAAATGCTTCGAACAGAGTTCACCAGTAGGATTAGGTTGGAGCTGCATGTTATCAATCCAGGCTTTCTTTAAATTTTCATCTTTTGGAAACCTGGAACAAAAATATTACTATTATTTTTATTTACAGCACCAAAATATCAAAGAAATATGAGTAGCTTATAATATGTGTGTGACCTATGCCTATTTCATACCAACATTGAATTGTGATAAACTGATACATTGTAGGCGTTACATATTGTTATAAAAAATTAAGCCTGTTGGATTTTTCGACTTTGTAGTAATTAATAAGCCTACGCACCTACAATAAATGCATTAACTAAATATGTAAACAATCATAATAATATTTATTAGATTTAGCATTTTGCAATACTAAATCCGTCCCTGGTTAATTCCACAAGTACTTGAGCTGTCATTAATAGTAAATATAAGACAATTTTGTTTGTTTATTATTTTTGTACGGTTTATTCTAAGTAAGCGGGTGGGCAAATTGCATGGCAGTAATTGGGCTACGATAAAAACGATTAAACTTCATCGAAACGGTTGATTAATTTCGAAAAATCGACAAATTGTTTCAGTTTACAACAACGTAAATAAAAACTTACCGATGACAGCTTAATCCAGGTATTTTGTTAGGGCTATCACTGTCACACCGGTACGCACTGCACTTCACCATTTTATTTTACGTGTTTCAAGTCTTTAGTGGTACAAACAATTAATATTTTTTCACATAACGTGATTGACACCGTAGAGTGTTCTTATAGGTTATAAGCTTATCAATATGGCGGCTCAGAATAACAGGCTTCATGTCAAAATTTGTCTATGTGTGTAGCAGTGTGGCTACACGTAAAAGAACGAGACGCCATTATTAAGTTTTTGCTTGATAGAACAAGGATAAAGAATGATGGATATATTATAGGTATAACTAGGAATTTATGTTTGGTCTGCTACTCTTTATACGTCTGTGGTTGATACCGATATGTAATGTTTTAAATCTACTCACTTATTGCTAAAATATATGATTTTTATTTGAAAAACGCTTGTTTTCTTACTTCTTTTAATAATAGAATCCTAAGTGTGTTAATATCATCGTCTAAGTCTATCTTATTCCAGCTTTACTTTACTAATATAAGTAGTTTGTAGTAAATTCTCATTTATAAAACTTAGTGAGATTACTGCTTCCCAAACGTGAATACGGGTAGACGTTTTTATGCATCAAAATGCCTTTTCAATGATATATTAATGATGACTATTGGAGCGGGTACCACGTTCCATACATTTTTGCCCATTCTCCTTTTAAGATTAGATCTTGTTAATAATCGCCATGTACGGTCGAACAAGCTATTTGGTTTACACTTTACAATGTAATTTGTTCGTTAAACTGTAAACCAAATAGCTTGTTCGATCGTACGTAACGTCCTATAAGAATAATTTAACGAGTTGCAACTCTGATCCCCAAAATACAGAGTAACGTCTAGTTTGGGGATCACCGTTAAAGATAACTAAATAAATGTATTTGATGATTAATAAATAATTTGATTTTATTTGAATTTTGAAAAAGCGCTGTGTCTCAAGGTTGAATTAAATTGGCTATCTGAACCTTTGCATAATGAGAGATTTTCTTTTAGAGAATTAAAAATAAATAGTTTCCATGAACTCGATAGATGGCGTTGATCAGACTACGTTACTAGGTGCCAAAGCCAAAACGCATGAAAAAACACACGTCACATACGCTGGTTGACTGACACTTTCGTTTGCATAAGCTCCCGAATATAAAAAGTAGGTCCAAGTGAAATTATGTGACGTTCTGTTTCTTGCAATAAAGTACAGAGATCAGCGCCATCTATCCAGCGACTAGGGAAGAGTTGCAAAAAAATCCCTCTATCGCAGACGGGTATGGTAAACTATGGTAATTGCATGTAATAAATAATACAAAAAATTATTAATAAATAACATGTTTTTTAATTTTGAGTGTTTTCCTGTTACAGTACAAATGTTCGCATATCAAATAGTATGGCGGAAACGCTTTGGTAATTTATGGAAATTATCCGCTTTTAACTACCGAGCTGTGTATATTAATAGACCTGAGGATATCGAGGTAAGCACCAGTTATACATAATAGTATATTCAGCAAAATCTTATAGCATGTCACTGAAATTGTTTCTATGTATTATGTATTTTATTAGATTTTAAGTTATGTTGTAAGTTTTAAATTTGATTTTAAGTTAAAATAATTTATAAGTTGTGTATAAAAAACGAGCGCTTCTCGCCATCAAACTGTAAAGTTTGGCGAGTAAAAAACTAAAAAAAAAATACTTGTAATTTTATGATTTAATAAAAAAAAAATATAGTTGAGAGCTTTCCAACTAAAGGTAAACGCACACTTATCAGAGCCGAAAGAAGTAAAAGAGTCGAAGGAATCGAATCGAAAGGATTGTGCTACGGCCGACACTCGGCCCGGAGCCGGCACGGTCAAGCGTGCGTCATCCTTAAAAGCTTGCAGAATTCCGTCGGTACCGGCTACGGGATAGAACGTCTTTTATGAAAAATAAAAACTTTTTTGCAAAAAATAAAACCGACTTCAAAAAAAAACCAAAAAAGTGAAAAATAACTTTAGCTTCTGAAGTCGGTGACGTTTGTATGATTGATTTAATTTTTTTGTCACCGACTTCAGAAGCTAAAGTTATTTTTCACTTTTTTGGTTTTTTTTTTTGAAGTCGGTTTTATTTTTTGCAAAAAAGTTTTTATTTTTCACTTTTTAGTGGTTTACATGTGCTTAGTACACATGGAAAGTGCATACCGTTACAATTACAACAAGCCCAAACACGACTAGGATACATTGTCTCATTATGGAGTTCCGTGACTCTTGGCTTCATCATCAGATCTGATGGTAGAATGGTTCTTATCAAACGCAAATGCTTCACTTGTTGTAGAAAATACCAAAAATGCTGTACGTTATCCCATAAAATTTGAAGAGTTCCCTCGATTTCGCCAAGATTCCATCATCAGATTCCGACTTGACGACTATGGGACCAACTTGGAAGTATACCCTTTCTAACAAAAAAAGAATTTTTCAAATCGGTTCAGGCATCTTCGAGTAATCGGTGAACATACATAAAAAAAGAAAAAAAATACATACAGTCGAATAGAGAACCTCCTCCTTTTTGGAAGTCGGTTAAAAAGAGGTACTTTCATACAAGCTGAAAATCTTAGGTACTACTACTTTTCATGATGTTAGGGTTTCTGAACAGTCATATTGGCTTGCCTTATTGTTGGTCTCTACTCCCTAAACACTCCACTAGCAGAAACCATACGATGTTTTGTGTGTGTGTGTGTGTATGTTTTAATTCAGTAAAAATCATTCGATTGAGGTGATTAAATTAGGTCGTATAAATTCCAAATTGATAAAGGAGACAATTTTTTTTGTTCGGGGATTAGGCCACCCACATAAATTGTATCATTTAATCATGAAACTTACATTGATTTCTTCCTTATAACCTCTAGATTACAGTGGTTAAATTAGCTAAGCATTGTCTAAACGGAATAAATGACAAAAATCTGCAAAAACACTTACGAAAACCAAAATAAACAGAAAAAATAAATGTCAAAATAATTTAGTTGTCTGTCAATCACTAAAAAAGTGGGTTCATAACGTTCCGTGCCACGTTGATTGTTTAAACCATCTATGCGATTTTAGTGTAAACCTTTAAAAACAGCATTAAAAATGCTCACAGTTTAATAATATTTATTTTTATATTCTTTCTGATTCTATAATAATTATAGCATACTATATTACCAACGGGTAGGTACCGTACTTTTTTTAGTAAACAGAAAAAAAAACGCTCCTATTCACGAAGTATTTGCTGTCAAATCTGGGGGCACGGTAGTGCCCTCGCCAAGACGAGCCAAGCGAAGCGCACGGGCACTACCTACCTTTTCTCGAAGCGCTTCGTCGTTTTTTTGAACCCTCATAACTTGGGTTTGGATTATGCTAGATCAACAAAATTTTCGGGATATATTGTCAATAGCGGACTTATTGAACATATTAAGTTTTAATTACATTAGCTTTTATACTTCAGATTTTATTTATACCTAAAAAACACTGATTTCGTCACTGACTCACTGATGATCATCAAAATTCTTAGGGTATTTCCTAATGTCCTAGAAAGCTGAAATTTCGTATGTAAGCTAGTATTAGCACACAAACAACAAAAAAATTATAAAACTGGTAACTTTCATCCCCCAACCCCTTAAACTAGGGGATGGGAGTTTGTATGAGACCTGTAATTTTAATTTTGATTTGATGACGCTAGAGGTCTAATCTAATAATCTAAATAAAACTTGATGCCCTTCAGATATATATATGTATAGGTACTCCTTGTTAAAAAAAAAAAAAAAAATTAATCGACATATTATTATATTGAGACATATATGTACTTCAATAAAAAAAAATTTTTTTACAAACAACTTACAAAAAGAAATGAAATCCCACCAAAAACATTTTCATGTAAAATGTTGCCAAGACGAGCCCATAATTATCATGACTCGCACTGTCAAAAAGTTATCAGATCTCATGTAGAGCCAAGCTTCTAACACTACACGCCCTAACTCTACAAACTCTACACCTTAGTCAAAATATCGATCCTTAAAACAACAAATGGCGTAAAAGCCATTTTGGCCAAAATGACTTATAAATGCCATTTTGTTCAGTTTTTGAAGCTCTATCGATCTGTATATTTGAAATGTTCAAATTCGCAAAAAAATGGCTCTTACATCCAATATTTTTTAAGAAAAAATTCCAATAATTTTATGATTTGTGTCGTTATAACCAATATTAAAATCGAAAACTGCAAATTTGGGGCGTAAAAGACTTAATTTCTTAGTGATGTGGTTAATATTACATTTTACGATTATATCGAAGTAAATAATATCAAAGACAACTTGTTTTAAAATGCAAGACTTTTAAAAATAGGCTTTTACTACAATTTAATAGAATTAAGTTTTACAAATATAAAACGTTAATAATGTCGTAAAAGACAATATTTTATTGTAATTGGCTTATACGTCAATTTTTTAGCGTAATAATTAAAACCGAGTGTTTATCTCTTGATCGTAAAAACCAAGACGGTAGGAAAATGGTTTTCAATGTCGATGCTTAAAACAACAAATGGCGTAAAAGCCAAAAAGCTACTTTTCAGGAGAGCCAAAAAACTAAAATGAGTAACTTTGTTTCCTCAATATCTCTCAAAGTAGTAAAGCTATAATAACCAATTAAAGTTGTATTTTCTTAGAATTTTCATGTGTATAATTATAAAAACCTAATATTGTAGGGCCTATGCTAGTTTCCGAGATAGCATGTCTTTTACTACAAAAAATTTTGCTCTAACTGGCCTTTACGCCGTGAATTTTATACTTTGCAAGTTAAACAGGTTATGCGCACTTGGAGTAAAAGACTTAGGGAACATCTATGTTTGGGTTTTTGAAGAAATAAAAGACAAATATAATTACCGAATGTATTAATTATTGCAATAAATACAACACAAAATTTTGAAAAAGTACCAGTAAATCTAACATTTCGGATCAATGTAGTTATCTAAATTATGCCATGAACGCTATTTTTAGCGAAGAATGAATTGAGAAATTAAATTCAACATGAACATCAACATCAATTAAACAAACATCAACGAAATTGAAAAAAATCAACGAAAGTATTAAATATTGTAATAAAATAATACAAATTTTGAAAAAAATTAAAAGAAATAAGAAAATTTGAAATTTCGTATCAATTTACTTTCTAAATCGGTACTATAAATGCTATTTTTAAACGACGAAATAAAAAAAAATTGAACATCAACTATTAAAATTTGGATCGAACTTAATCAAACACTTTCACCTCGTACTGATGTTTACAAACAAATCAGTCTTAAATTTACCAATTACAGTTTTAATAACTAAATTGCGATTATTATTATTTTATATAAACTAACTAAAATACCACTATTATTAGAATCAGTCTAAATAATCAGTCCTTGCGGTAGAATTTTAATTAGTCTTAGAATGCAGTTGTACAAGAAAATTAAGTATTAATTACTTACTGCATAAAATATTTAAATAAATGAGTATTTTCTACCAAACTATCTGATTAAAAGTAGTTAAAATATAATAGGTAACAGAATTGTGGTACCTAATAGGTAACAAGTTTAATAATTAGTCGACATCATTATTTTCATCATTATCATCTTCTTCATCAGTTTCAATCAGAGTATCTTTCTTATCACCGATGTAAGGTAAGTCTAAGTAGTCTTTATGGAACCTCTTCGGTATTGTCCCATCTAGACATAATTTTTTCAAATCTTTATATACGCATAGCTACTTTCAAGAAAAAGCATCTTAATAAAATTGATATAAAGTATTCCATGAAAGAAGATGCCGTAGCCAGGACAGTTATTTTATTTGAGAAACCAACAAAGAAAGGGAAAGGAAAGGGAAAGGCCAAGAGAGCGTCCGAAGCTAAAAATGAAGACCAAACTTACTTGGAAGAATTAAATACCTTTACTTTGCCAAAAGCTTATTCAGAAAAAATACCAATTTCTGCTCTGAAATATAAAGATTTGAAAAAATTATGTCTAGATGGGACAATACCGAAGAGGTTCCATAAAGACTACTTAGACTTACCTTACATCGGTGATAAGAAAGATACTCTGATTGAAACTGATGAAGAAGATGATAATGATGAAAATAATGATGTCGACTAATTATTAAACTTGTTACCTATTAGGTACCACAATTCTGTTACCTATTATATTTTTAACTACTTTTAAGCAGATAGTTTGGTAGAAAATACTCATTTATTTAAATATTTTATGCAGTAAGTAATTAATACTTAATTTTCTTGTACAACTGCATTCTAAGACTAATTAAAATTCTACCGCAAGGACTGATTATTTAGACTGATTCTAATAATAGTGGTATTTTAGTTAGTTTATATAAAATAATAATAATCGCAATTTAGTTATTAAAACTGTAATTGGTAAATTTAAGACTGATTTGTTTGTAAACATCAAATTCAAATTCAAATAATTTATTGTGGATCACAGGTTCATAAGATGTTGTGATAAATATAGGTGTCTGCTATGTCCCGCCATTGAGGCATACAAAATTCGTGTCACAAGTTTGGTACAAAAATACAATACTATTAGTTCATTAAATACAATTAAATTTAGATAAAATTACAATAAAACTAAATTACAATACTATGAAATAATTAATTAAATTCAATTAAAAAAATGATAAAATTACAATAAAATTAAAATACAATACATTTTTGTCAGGCACATTATAATTAAATTAGCAAAATATTTATGTCAGATTAGCAAATATTCATTCAATGGATTTCAAATTCAAAGAATTCATTGTGGATACAGTCTGATAAGTCCCGCCATTGACGCGTACAAAATTCATGTCACAGGTCCGGTAAATACTCGTATATAGTCAAATTAAATAAACATACATCCAATTGCCATCTCAGTACGAGGTGAAAGTGTTTGATTAAGTTCGATCCAAATTTTAATAGTTGATGTTCAATTTTTTTTTATTTCGTCGTTAAAAAATAGCATTTATAGTACCGATTTAGAAAGTAAATTGATACGAAATTTCAAATTTTCTTATTTCTTTTAATTTTTTTCAAAATTTGTATTATTTTATTACAATATTTAATACTTTCGTTGATTTTTTTCAATTTCGTTGATGTTTGTTTAATTGATGTTGATGTTCATGTTGAATTTAATTTCTCAATTCATTCTTCGCTAAAAATAGCGTTCATGGCATAATTTAGATAACTACATTGATCCGAAATGTTAGATTTACTGGTACTTTTTCAAAATTTTGTGTTGTATTTATTGCAATAATTAATACATTCGGTAATTATATTTGTCTTTTATTTCTTCAAAAACCCAAACATAGATGTTCCCTAAGTCTTTTACTCCAAGCGCGCATAACCTGTTTAACTTGCAAAGTATAAAATTCACGGCGTAAAGGCCAGTTAGAGCAAAATTTTTTGTAGTAAAAGACATGCTATCTCGGAAACTAGCATAGGCCCTACAATATTAGGTTTTTATAATTATACACATGAAAATTCTAAGAAAATACAACTTTAATTGGTTATTATAGCTTTACTACTTTGAGAGATATTGAGGAAACAAAGTTACTCATTTTAGTTTTTTGGCTCTCCTGAAAAGTAGCTTTTTGGCTTTTACGCCATTTGTTGTTTTAAGGATCGATATGTGGCTTGGCCGTTCGTTACTACAAGAACTAAATTTGTATGTATAACACAAAAGTAATGAACAGTGAATTAATTTTTCACCTTACGCCGATGTGAATGTAGCGAAATGGCCAAGCCACATATTTTGACTAAGGTGTAGAGTTTGTGAAGTTAGGCCTTGTAGAGTTAGGGCGTGTAGTGTTAGAAGCTTGGCTCTACATGAGATCTGATAACTTTTTGACAGTGCGAGTCATATGGGCTCGTCTTGGCAACATTTTGTTTGATAAAAAAGTTAAAAACATATTTTGTATCTGATTTAAAGAGTAAACATTTATTTTCAGGTAGTCCTATCGTCATCGCGGTATCTAGACAAAAGTTACCCTTACACATTTCTACTTCCCTGGTTGCGCGAAGGTCTTTTGACCAGTAGTGGTAGGTCTTATTAAATTATTATTTCGATTCTTTGTATAAGGCGATTTTTACACGACACCGCTCTTATCGGATGGACGGAGGTGGCGAAGCGCAAGAATAGGCATTGCGCCGCGCGGAGAGGCGGTGAGCGCCGCTCATCAACGCGGATGGGCGGTTTCGTGTGTGAATCGCCTAAACTGGGCATCAAAATGAAATTTTACTCTTTTCAGGCGAAAAGTGGCAACATCGCCGTAAACTGTTGACTCCTGCATTCCACTTTCTGATCTTAAAGAGGTTCTTCACCACTTTCTGCGAACACGCGCAGGTTCTGATGAAAACTGTGGAGAATGAAGTTGACAAGGACCGGACTGATCTGTTCCCACTAATCAGCAAGGCCACTCTTGGCGTTATTTGTGGTATGATACACTTTGTTTGTTTTATGAATTATCAACTCAGCCTACCTACAGCAGTCCACTGCTGGACAAAGGTCTCTCCCAAGTTGCGCCACATTAAGCAGCTCTCGGCCCTCCACAGCCACCTTTTAAGGCTGATAGATCATCCAGGTGTGTGGTGCCTCGCGAAACGATACACGGTCTCCATTCTTAACTTGTTTTCACCTTCGGCCATCGTGTTTCGGTCCTTAAGATTATGTGGCAGGCCTAAGCTCCGCCATTTTACTCTGTTTTTAGGGTTCCGTAGCCAAATGGCAAAAAACGGAACCCTTATAGTTTCGCCATGTCTGTCTGTCTGTCTGTCCGCGGATAATCTCAGTGACCGTTAGCACCAGAAAGCTGAAATTTGGTACCAATATGTATATCAATCATGCCGACAAAGTGCAAAAATAAAAATTTAAAAAAACATTTTTATTAGGGTACCTCCCCCAGACGTAAAGTGGGGAGCGATTTTTTTTTTAATTTTGACCCTGACGTGTGATATATTGTTGGATAGGTATTTAAAAATGAATAGGGGTTTTCTAAAATCATTTTTTGATAATATTAATATTTTAGGAAATAATCGCTCCGAAAGTCAAAAACAATGTGTCCCCCCCCCCCTCTAACTTTTGAACCATAAGTTTAAAAAATATGAAAAAAATCACAGAAGTAGACCTTTATATGAACTTTCTAGGAAAATTATTTTCAACTTGATGAGTTGAATAGTTTTTGAGTTATATAGCACTTTTTCAAAAAAACGCAAATGATAACTTTGTTTTTCATACAAATACTATGAAAAACAAAGTTATTTTTGCTGACGAAAAATGTTGGTATTTTTAATGGTCTGGGAAGCTACGGAACCCTACAGTGAGCGTGGCCCGACACGCTCTTGGCCGGTTTTTTAAATATTTTGATAACTTCATGTAAAAATCTTTCAACCCCCTTTTTCAAGTCGTTAAGTGCAATATCTTTAACATAATTTTCATAGTTTATGATGATAATGTATTATAATTATATGTCACCGTTAAATTGTCAAACACTCTAGATTGTAATCTCTCTAACGAGGTTGTATACTCTCGAAATATTGTCAACTGAACATACCTACTGCTTACAATATAATGCATTATTTCTCGGTAGATTGTAATCTATCGAAGTGAAACCGTAATATTGGGAAATGTATAGAAAGAAATAATGAAAAAATGCATGTAGTGTGTATAGTCCCATAATCGGGACTTGGGGCACCCCCACGTTAGGTTAGTTAGGTTCCTTTAAACTCGCACTCAGAAATAGGGGCGTCGGCTACGCTTTTTAAAGGAATATAAAGTGTTTTGAGGTTAGATCATATTAATCGGTATTTCTCAGGTACATTATCTTTTCATGGGAGTGGTACCATTGGACAAGGGGGACCCTTCCTTCACTCCCCCTCCTCCACACCGCGCGAGTTGAGTTCCGTCGCATATATTTCACAATATTACGGTTTCACTTCGATAGATTGTAATCTACCAAAAAAGAGTGCGTTATATTGTAAGCAGCATGTTCAGTGGACAATAATAATAATAACATTTATTTGCAGACGTTGAAGTCCATAGAATTAAATTTGAAAATATTGACATCATAACATAATCATGAAATAACAAACACGCATAATAACAAAAACAACATAATCAGACAATACAATCGGACAATACTTCGAGAGTTTACAACCTCTCTAGTTATATTACAATCTAACGGTTTTTACAATGTTACGCTGACATATACAACGTGTAACGTTACATGTGCAAAACCTGAATATACTCGTAGTTTGATCAGAATCACGGGCAGAATCAATTGAACCACTTTTTAATATAGGTCACATTTTTCAAAAAAATCTTAATTAAAAATGTTGCTCTGTCTATTTATTAATAGGTCAAGTCATCACGTGCGCAAACCCTTCAAAATAGGTAAACAAGCAAAGACAAACGGTTGTCGTCCAATTTACATTGTCTCATACGCGGGATACTAATAAAATATCTTGCCAGTAAATCTAATTGCCAGTAAAACTAAAACAGCACATAAAACCTTTAAATTTTTTTATTCTTTTTTTCTCTCAGTTTTAGGTCAATTGAATTAAAAATCATTTGGGGTGTCTGAGGTTTTGTGCATTTAACATTACACGTTGTATATATTGTCGCATAATAAAAGAAGCAATGTGTGCATATCTTGGTTGCGAATTTGCTACATATTTAGGAAATCACTGTTTAACGTAATGCAATTTACAGTTTTGATTGTCATTCAATGTACGTTCTTCGTTTTAGAAACCGCAATGGGAGCTCCGACACATGACGACGTCAGCTCATTAGCTGAGAAATATTTTAAACCATTGCACACACTAGCGTGGACTTTGCTATACAGAGTAACAAGAGTATGGTTATACACGGACGCTTTGTTTCAATTCAGTCATGTGGCTAAAATTCAGAAAGAATCATTAAAAACTTTGAGCAAATTCACCACAAAAATAATTCAGGACAGAAGAGAATATAGGAAGAATCACAATATAAGTACGGAACTCATTGATGATGGTGAATGTGATGTGTATGGCAGGAAACCTAAGCTAGCCATGCTTGACTTGTTACTCGATGAGGAGAAAAAAGGAACGATCGATGAAAAAGGAATCACAGAAGAAGTTGATACTTTTATGTTCGAAGTAAGTACAAATGAGCTATGTAGGTCATCGTAAAATGAACTCCTGGCCGATCTATAAGGTGTAGCAGCGGTTGCCAAGGTTGGGCTGCGGATGGTTGACCATCCATTATTATCCATTATCCATCCATGACATATCGAGTTTCCTCAGTGACTCGGAAATGACTGTCATTTTTAGATCTTTGACAGTCATTGCAGGTGCAATGACTGTCTTTTTAGGGTTCCGTTGCCAAATGGCAAAAAACGGATCCTTATAGATTCGTCATGTCTGTCTGTCTGTCTGACTGTCCGTTCGTATGTCACAGCCACTTTTTTCCGAAACGATAAGAATTATGCTGTTGAAACTTGGTAAGTGTCTTGTATCTTCTGTGAACCGCATTAAGATTTTCACAGAAAATAGAAAAAAAAAATCAAGAAATTTAGGAGGTTCCCCATACACAGAACTGAAACTCAATTTTATTTTTTTCATCAAACCCATATATACAATATCATTGTTTTCTAAACTGAATAGTTTGCGCGAGAGACACTTCCAAAGTGGTAAAATGTGTCCCCCCCTGTAATTGCTAAAATAAGAGAATGATAAAACTAAAAAAATCATATGATGTACATTACCATTTAAACTACCACCGAAAATTGGTTTGAACGAGATCTAGTTAGTAGTTTTTTTTAATACGTCATAAATCGTAAACCGCAATTTACCTTTCATTTACAACGAACTGCAAGAATTTTTATACTATGTTAGGTACTTGTTGCTACGGAACCCTTCATGGGCGAGTCCGACTCGCACTTGGCTGCTTTTTTAGATCAGGTGCAATGGCTGTCATTTTTAGATGTTTGACAGTCGTTACAGGTGCAATGGCTGTCATTTTTAGATCTTTGACAATGATAACAGTGGTCTAAAAGTCTGACAACCAGCCTAACCAAGGCGGCGCGGTTTGGCGGTCCGATTTGCAGTCGCTCCATGTTAAGTACTGGTATTCAGCTGCCTCTGGTTTGACTGGATGCTGACCTCAACATACTTGGAAAAAAGGCTAGGATGATCATTAGGTTAATCTAAAAAGCTTAATGTCAAAATCTAAGTACGGTTCCTATACGTAAATAACCATACCAGACGTCCTTCCTCAAATTATGGTAATTTGTCTTCACCTTCTGAATATTTGTTCGTTTTAGGGTCAGGACACGACTGCAACAGCGCTTTGTTTCATGATCATGAGACTTGCTAATGAACCCGAAATACAGGTATATTGAACTTTATTTTATTTAATCTATTGTGCTGAGTTATCTGATTCTCATGCAGATAAGTATCTTTCTGATAGCTACGAGTATAATTTAAATATAATAACATTCTCCAATTCCATACAATAGTTATGTTAGTCATTATGTCTGAATAAAATACTCGTACATTATTTTTAATTTTATCTCAGGGCAACTTTTGTAATCGGCCGAATGAAATTATACTTTTGAATTATGATTACGAATTATGGATTATTATTGAATATGAATTATTGCTTCAGCCCCCTCCGCAGATATCGACCAGACAGTCGTTGGAAAATTCTTCGTAGCCATATGTTACAAAGAGGAATATTTTCACCATTAAATGAAATCCATAAAAAAAACATAACCCTTCGTTATGGCTTTGCCTTAGTCGGATAAATAGGTGATTACAGTTCATCAAAATCAAATAGGCCTTTTTATCGAAATGCCTTCAAGTACCACGGTTGCTACATACTCGTACTTGTTCAATTTATGATTTTGTTCCGATCTTGAGATAGGTCAGTTAGGCTGTCGCTCCATATCAAAACTGGTACTCAACTGCATCTGCAGTGCAAGTACGTAAGATTCGATAGGGCTTGATAAGATAAATTTGACAGATATTCTCGATAAAATAAGTTTTTGACTCCATAAAAACTCATTTTATCGAGAATAACTGTCAAATTTATCTAATCGAGTCCTATCGAATCCTATGTACTTGTACTGCTGGTGAGACTGGAAGCTGACCCCATCATAGTTGGGAAAAGATTAGACAGATGATTATGTTGTTTACAGGGTGTTTTCATAAATAGTTATAGGTCCCGCATAACATGGCCGATATAATCATACCCGTGATCGTAGGAACTCGTCACAATAAACCGCTAAATACCTGAGCACCAAGTGCATAAAAAAGTATAATTAATTTCAGAATTCTATAGCTGAAGAGATGAAGAGCATCTTCGGTGACAGTCAAAGGCCACCGACACTTGAGGACTTGAGCCAGATGAAGTATTTAGAGTGCTGTATCAAGGAGTCACTTCGGTTGTATCCCAGTGTGCACTTCATGTCGAGATTTATCAAGGAGGATGTCCAAATCGGTATGTTGGAATATTATTTTTGTAATATTAATAAACTTACCAAAATAGCCACAATGGGAATCAAAAGGTTAAAAGAAGAGAAGAGCCCAGTACCTGACAAAAAAACAAATGAGGCCATTAATCTTAGCAAATCCTCTGACACATTCGTTTAATTTGAAATTAAGGTCCTCCATAACACCTAAACAGTGGTCTGAGTCTAATATAATCTTGTTGTTTAAAAAAGGTGATCCAAAGAACTTAGGCAATGACAGACCCATTAGCCTTCTTCCAGCAATTTATAAATTATTCTCATCAACTATAGAAAAGAGAATCAGTACTACGCTCGAAAAAAGTCAACCGATCGAACAAGCTGGGTTTCTGATTCATCCACTGGGTGTATTTCTACATCATTGTCATCGTTTTCAGAGTCACTTTGGTCTATGTCTTGGTTTACTGAAGCACTGTACAAGTTTTGAAAAAAGTTGGTTGCTATGCGTAGGATCTCTTTTCGGTCATGTGTTGTTTTTCGATGGTCGTGAAGCCCTTCTATCCATGTTTTATGAGATCGCAGTTCCTTGTAAGCTTTTTTGTACTTCCTGTGAAATTAAAGTGTCTTTCAATAGTAAGTTTTCGATGATTTGAGTAGTCTTTCCGAACATATTTGCTAACCAGTTTATAAAGTGCATTCAACTAAGTTTTCATAGCTCGCGTTTTGGGTTTCATTTTTTGTAAAACACTTCCGAGTTGTATTAGCCCTGCAGTATGAGCTGATATCACGCTGCTTCTTTCTTTATCTTTGTTATGTATGACCGCTTTATACAGACTATCTTCTAAGATGCGTTAACTAATTTGTCGTAGCATTCTTGTACCGAATTGATAATTATCTTGGCAGCTCATAAGGTCTTCGCTGTGTTCGTTGAGTGATTGTTTAAATTTTGATATTTAATTTTCGTTTCTAAGTGAACTTCATGAGTTGTTGGCATAATTAGTTTTGGTTATTTTTAGTTTTTTTATAAGAAATGCAGTTGCTCTTACGAATCTGCGATCCGATGGGAAATTCACGTGTACACATACGTTTCCAAAACTAGTTTCCAACATATAATTTTGAATGCAAGGTCTTAAGAAACGTTTTGTCTGATGAGATCTTGAGAAGATTTTAAAACATCTACACTATTTTTGAATACCAGCTAAAGCCACAGCTCCTTTTCATCAGCCGCGTTTTCCAAACTAGCGACCTTTTCAATAACTTCACGTGTGTTTTCCCTCAGGGTTAAGCAGAGGTGTAGTAGGTACCTACTCCCACATCAGTTATGTCTGAGTAAGCCCCATGATGATGTAGTAAGGAGCGAAACTATTGTCATTAAGAGCCCTTTCATATTTTGATGTTATGCTCATTGTACATTTTACTTAAAAAGCGAACTCGTACACCGAGAAAGTATTCCGTTACTTATTCTGACGGTGATATTTGAGAGACGAAAAAAAATGTTGAATGTCTATATATTCAATAGGATCTAAAAATAAGAGGTCCCAAAGGTGTATTCCCGCTGACCCCACAGGTGGGGTCAACGGGAAAAATCTAAAAAGTCGTTTCGTTGACCCCACTAGCGTACCCTACTGGTGGGGTCAATGGGAAGTCTGCAATTTGTATTCCCGTTGTCCGTTGACTCCACTGCCATACATACGCCTTTCATGTAATATGAAGATTACACGTATAACAAAATCATGAAATTCGGTTTCCGTGAGTTTTTGCTTATACATGCATCGGGAGAGGGATTATTACTAAGTAAATAAATAAGTTAAGTTAAGTTCGTTCCATTATTATTAAAAAAGAGAAAAGGAACTGTTCCTTACAAGTAACTGTTATTTCAAGCAACGAACGGAAAACATGATTTCAACGAGTAAAACTCCCAATTTCGCGTTTTTTTTTTTGTAACAGGCCTCTTAACTGGGCGTACTCGACCTAAAAATCGAGCCTAGTACTGTTTGTCTAGTAACAGTGCTTGCAACCACTAGACCAACGAGGCTGAAACAATAATGGCAAATTTCTATTCCTACAGGTGAACATACAATCCCATACAACACGATGTGCAATTTCAACGTGTTTGATATTCATCGGAACCCGGAGATCTTCCCTGACCCTGAGAAGTTCATCCCCGAGAGGTTTCTGCCAGAAAACTGTAGCACCCGACATCCATATGCCTACATACCGTTTAGTGCTGGGCCCAGAAACTGTATAGGTTAGTGGAATATTTCTGACTAACACTTCACCGGCGACTTCATCCCCAAAAAAATATTATAGCTCGGCTAATACCTATGTATGAGACAGTTATCATCATTCATCATCATTTCAGTCGAAAGACGTCCACTGCTGGACATAGGCGCCCCCCAAGTGTCACCACATTGACCGGTCCCGTGCGACTCGCATCCAACGGATTCTGGCAACCTTCACCAGGTTATCGGTCCGCCTAGTGGGAGGTCTTCCAACGCACAGTCTTCCGGTTCGCGGTCGCCACTCCAGAACTTTTCGGCCCCATCGGCCATCCGTTCTGCGAGCAATGTGCCCTGCCCACTGCCACTTAAGTTTGGCAATTCTTCGGGCTACGTCGGTGACCTTGGTTCTCTTGCGGATGTCTTCATTTCTGATTCGTTCACGCAAGAAAACTCCGAGCATAGCCCTCTCCATTGCTCTTTGGGTGACTTTAAGCCATGAGCGGGACCGAAACGTGGTTGCATGAGCAACCACGTTTCGGTCCCGTATGTAATCACTGGATATACACACTGGTCATAGTCTTTCGTCTTGAGACACTGCGGTAAGTTGGACGAGAAGATACCGCGCAGTTTCCCGAACGCTGCCCAACCTAGTCGGATTCGACGATTGACCTCTTTCTCGAAGTTAGACCTACCTAACTGGACCGTTTGTCCCAGGTACACATAATCGTCTACAACTTCGAGTGTAGAGTCTCCGATCTTGATAGGAGTGGGTGTGATATGGGCATTCAAAATGACCTTCGTCTTGTCCATGTTCATTTTAAGACCCACTCTTTCGGAAGCTCTACTGAGGTCATCGAGCATTGTACTGAGGTCCTCCATGGTCTCTGTCATGACCACTATATCATCGTCAAACCGAAGGCGAGTGATGTACTCGCCATTGACGTTGATGCCTAGCCCTCTCCAGTCCAGAACCTTGAAGACATCCTCCAGTGCAGCGGTGAACAGTTTTGGAGATATGACGTCTCCCTGTCTTAAACCTCGCTGCAGAAAGATAGGTTCCGGGGCTTGGTCCTGAAGTCGGACTGACATGGTGGCGTTTTTGCACAAACATTTCAACACCTCGATGTCAATTTGGCACCGTTGGAGAGACAGCAGTACAGCTCAGGTCTCGATCGAATCAAAGGCTTTCTCGTAGTCCACAAACGCTAAACAGAGAGGAAAGTTATACTCTTCGGTCTTCTGTATAACCTGCCGAAGCGTATATATATGGTCCACGGCGCTAAAGCCTTTTCGGAAACCAGCTTGTTCGGGTGGCTGGAAATTGTCAAACCTGCGCGCGAGACGATTTGTGATGACTCTTGAAAACAACTTGTAGAGATGGCTTAGAAGTGAGATGGGCCTGTAATTCTTGTATTAACCGGGCATTGTCGCCCTTCTTGAGGAAGAGTACCACCTTAATCCTGCACCATGCCAGGTGGCATTTTCCCCTCGAGTATGACGGAATAAAACAGCTTCTGAAGTCCACCCGGCTTCAGGAGTTCGGCCGTAATTCCGTCATCACTCGGTGCATTTTTGTTTTGTAGCTGTTTCAGAGCCATCCTAATCTCGTTTATTAGGGACAGTCTCGAAGTATTGAGACAACTATAATAAACTAGCCGATGTCCGCGGCTTCACTCGCGTAAAATAATATACACAAACCTTCCTCTAGAATCACTCTATCTATTAAAAAAACCCGCATCAAAATCCGCTGCGTAGTTTTAAAGATCTAAGCATACTTAAGGACAGACAAACGCGGCGGGAGACTTTTTTTTATAATAAAGTGCTATATAGTGAAGTGATAGTGATAGTAATTTTAAATAATAATATGTAATTTATAGCACTCACGAACTATGTAGCTTTTTTTCTGTAAATATTGTTTTAGAATTGGGTCATTTAGTACCGAAGATTATCCTCTACATATAAGTTTAAATGTAAATAATAGTTATAAATAGTAATTATAAGTAATAATACATAATTTATAGCAGTCGTAAATAATGTAGCTTTCTATCAGTGATTATTGTTTTAGAATTGGATCATTAGTTCCGAAGATTACTTCTTACAAACAAATTTTACCTTTATAGAATGTCAGTCCCAAACTATGTTGGTATCGGATTCCATTATATCGATCATTACTTCAGTACTAGGTACTTACCACTGTTTTGCAAGCTCTTACCTTTTTCATTTTCCTCTTTTCCAGGTCAAAAGTTTGCTCAAATGGAGCTAAAGACTATGATGTCTAGTCTTCTGCGAAGGTTCAAGTTGGAGCCTGTGACGAAACCTGAGGATCTCATCTTCACATCAGATATCGTTCTGCGGACCACGAATCCTATCTATGTCCGTTTTCGCAATTTAAATTGTGCGTAATTAAATAGTTTAGATTAACCTTGATAACTTTTAACTGTACAAAAAATCCAATCAAACAAGATTTTTTTATTTAGTAACTACTTTTTACGGAATCCTAACCATGGTGGTTAGGATTCCGTAAGTCTGAATAAAAACCGAACCTTTAATAATTATAATGCACACTAAATAATGATAATAATAAATTAATAATAAAGCTCAGGGTGCCGGTGATCAGGGCTCTCTCAAGAGCCCTGACCACCGGCAGCTCGGACCCTGTTCCCAGCGCTAGTGGGCTACTGTTTTTTTTATATATAGTTTTATTAATAAATATTTAAAACAGTAATAAATAAATGTATAAAAATTAATAAAGGAAATAATAATGATAAATAAATAAATCATTTAATTAGGACCAAACATTTTGTACATTTTATGCAACAGTTTGTCGGCGGGATTAGCGCTCGTCTTAATACATTTTGGTTCAAATAGTAATAGGCACAGCACAATAATTAATAGTAAGATAAGTAAGCAGCAATAGAAGTAACACTTAATGTGGCAGACGTGGCAGTGCTCTTGTATTGTATAGTGTATTATCTATGGGCAGTGCGAGCCGCCGCTGGCACACGCGCCGGTCGGCGCTGCGGTAGCGGGGGCGGGCCATCACAATTATTCAGAATTACAAAAGGAGTTACAATCGTAAAAAAAAAAAAAATTTTGACTTACCTATAGTTACTAACTCAGTGATTTCCTATTATATCATTACAGAATTCAACTCGTTATCATACAGTTTATTTACATTAAAACAAACAAAATCAGTGGGTATTTTCGTATCGTGCGACCACTTATTTGAGGGAAACAGTCATTAATTTATATTTAAGTGTTCGTTTACTAATTTGATATCATCACCATTGGAAAACCAGCGTCAGACAGCATCACCTGTCTGACGCTGAAATGGACCTTTTTTTACGCAGCCGTGAGGAACTCAGCGCATAAGTACCAATGTACTTTCCCTTTCTGTATGTAACTTTTTTTTTATATTTTGTGTGTGAATAATGTATTCACATCAATAAACATTTTACTTTCTTTCTATATATTTTCAAGTAACTGTTTTAAATATGGTTAACAGAATAAAAATTCCGACAAGACGTAGTAGAAACAAATGTTTTCCAAATCGCGATGTTTTCAATGAAATAAATATGTATGTATTTACATAATTAGGAAATGCGGCAGGTTTAACAATCTGCTTACCGCTACTTTTAAACAATTTATTCGACTACGGAACCCTTGTTCGGGTCCATAAACGGCTCTTGGCTGGTTTATTTAAAATACCTACGGTTCGATATTATATTTTGGTTTTGAGTTTTCCCAAGGTTGTCAGATTTATGATGTTTTCGAGACCAGCTTGATGAACTTGTATTTTTTTTGTAACCTTTTCTTAGTACTTGGATGGACTGTGTGTACTTGTGTAGATTGAATATCGATAGAAAGGAGATGACTGTTGAGATAACAGACAGCAGTATTTGACGAGCAATAGAGAAGTATGGAAAAAGAATAAATTGGGGTGACCCTAAATTAATAGGGCAGGAGAATGTTCTCCTACTTGAAGTTACTTGTATTATGTAATAAAACTTTACCTAAGTTAACTTTGTTTTCTTTACCAAAGCCATTTCCTTTTATTTAGTATTCTATCAAGGTATTTAACAAGGTATACATGAAACAAGAAGATAGGTATAGGTACTATGCGGGCCTGTGGACGGTGAGCTATGGGCTAGCTCGCCGTCCGTCCGTCTTATGATGACAAGCCGTGTCAACGGCGCGTTCGAGTTCCACGCGCGCCTCTAAGAGATGTCAGCAAAGCGGCCGAAGCCGGCTGGGGCTGCGGGACTGTTCAAAAGAGATACCGCGGCCCCGGAACATGAAGGGCGAGGAAGTACATGGATGGGTTTTAGTCAGTAAAAGTCTGACACTCCCTCCCTCTCCGTTCAGAGTAGGAGAAGTCATTTGATGATTTCCCATAAGAAAAAAAAGGAAGGCGAGCGCTACCTTAGTGCTCCGTTTTGTATCCACTGACCGAGGTAATATCTAATATTTCAAGACCCAAGGGTGCTTTTTAAACATAAGAGCGTTTTTTTTTTTTAATTAACGATTATGTATTGCCATAAATGGCCGCAGGTCCATCATCACGCCCCTCTTACTCAGTTATCAAGTTTTGCTAAATATGCTTGCTAACCTTCCGAGCTCCCCTACCATTCGAAAACCACTATTAAGCTACTAACTAGCTTTTGCTCGCGGGTTTGCTCGCGTTAATTTAGTAAAAAAAAACTCTTAACACACTTTTCAAGTTTATTTATGAAATGTAATTGTAATGGGAAAAGGCTAGATGATGATAGTTCGAAAGACACCTGGCGCCATCTATTATCATCGGAAAGTTTTTGATGTTGGGTTGGGTTTCGAATCGAGGCATCTGAATTTGAAGATTCTGTCACTGTGGGAGGGTCAAGGGGGTTGAACTGAAGCGCCCTCATGCGATTTTAGCTTCTGGAAGAGATTTTTTTTGTATCCGTTACGGGAAAAAAAATTGAAAAATTTAGCCAAAAATTTATTTTCACAATTCGTTTACTTTTTTTTATTCTATCGTATAAAACACCTAAATATAAGGCTTAAACTGTCTTGGAGTTTTTTGTCTCCGACTAACCGTTTGTCGTAAAAACGATGTCGAAGGGATTCCGTACACTCCTACTTCATAGGTTAGGTTAGGTTAGAACTGTGACCAACTTCGCACGAGCCGAGCGAGCAAAGCGAGCGGTGTCGCGGCAGCGCCCTGCGAGCGCTACCTCGAAACTAGTCGCAGAAAAAAATGGTGCTCCGTTTCGTATCGACTGACCGAAATTTTCAATAAAAATTGTACTTAACCTTTAAAAATTAAAAAAAAAACTACGCATCTCCGGCATGGGATGAAAGTGGGGGGGACTATACACACCAACCCCCACCCCGCCCTACACCCCACGCCCCCTAATTCGTATGACTCGATTCAAAACCTTTCCCTTGATGTTTTCCTCGAGAAACGTACTTTTTTTCGGGATGAAAGGTACCCCATGTTCGTTTCTGTTCACCTGACAACGTGTATGCAAAATATCAGGATGATCGGTTCAGTGGTTTAGGCGTGAAAAGGTAACAAACAAACAAACTTACTTTCGCATTTATAATATCAGTAAAGAAGTTAAGATATTAGTTAAGATAATTTGATAAACTGCTAACATGACCTTGAAAAAAGCAAAAATAAAACTGTGAAGCTTTGATTTTAATACAATCGTGTATTCGTGTGTAGTCATTCCAACTGCTAACAAGTTTACAAAATGCTCCTGCAGATAGCTTGTATAGTGTGCATAATGTTTGTGACATTTCTTGCCGGCTGGTACTATATTCTTGGCCCGATTTTGTTCAGCATGCTCTTTATGACGCATCCATACTCTCATCTACCCTTTAGACGTGCGGGTGATTTGCATACAATTCCGGGTATGTTTACACTTTTTTATTATTCCTAAAAATGCTTATTTCATCATCAGCTTAGTTCTATTATCAACCTACGATTACTCCTAACTAGAAGGTTTTCAAAGTAACATACTCTATGAACTTTGTTCTATTCCATTGACCCAGTGTGTTACATTGATCCCTACCTTTTCACACCAAAAAAAAAATTCTTTTCCCAGTCATTATGTTTTGCGCAGTGTTACTTACTTTGACGTAGTACAGAATGCTTGGTTGTCACATTTACGCCTTGTAAAGAAACGAGTGGAGTGACGATCTTAGGGTAACTGGTGGCAACAGGATGAGTGTCGCTGAGATAGTTAGGTAATTATAATATAAATTATACTAGCCATTGAACTTCAAACATATTTTAAACACTTTCGTAAAATACTATTTGAATTAAAAAATATATATATACAGGGTGTAAACCACCTAATCACGAAGCCGTGAACCAAGCGTTCTGTACATCAAACAAAATAACTTTACGCAAAAATTATTGCTGGGAAACGACTTTTTTTTGGGATGAAAAACATGTTTTGTGTTAGAACTCAATATTACGCACTCAAAACATTATGCTTATGGATGGATTGAATAGTATGGGTCGTTGAGCTATTTTCAGTAAAAATCTTAACATAAAAATTTGAATTAAAAAAAAAACTTGTCAAAAAGTTCAAACTTTGACCCCCAATATCTACGTAACTAGAAGGTTCCCAGGTATGGTGTTTAGAGGTTTTTTACATCCTTGATATTGGTTTGTCCAGATCGATTAAACTTCTATGTGGTTTTCCAGTATAAATGTTTTCTTTGCAGCGTGATATCCTATCCCGGTATCCAATATTTTGCCCGGTTAGTTGCAATTGGCTTGAGTTTGAGCCTTGCCTAGGTTGAAATACGTGGATGGGTAGTAGCGGCTGTCATTTATATGTATATCTTTGACAGTTGTTACAATATAGTCAGTGGCCCGAAAGTCTAACAACCAGTCTTGACAAGGGGTATCGAAGTGGAAATTACAGTTTCTTTTTTTCTTACTTCTCCCCTATACTTTCTGATTAATTTCGTTGCGGGATCCAAGACAGTTAAATTCATTCTCTGGGACTTCGTCGAGCTTCATTGTCTCGGCGCTTTTCTGGTGGTCGCCACTGTTGATTCTGGCTTTTAGGAGTTACAGTGGTTTGGGCCTGTGTGGCGGGCTTGTCCCAAAAAAAATAAAAAAATAAAAAGGGGTATCGTATTACCCAGTAAGTACTAACTGGGTTGTGGAGGTCAGATAGGCAGTCGCTCCATGTAAAATACTGGTATTCAGCTGCATCCGGTTAGGCTGGAACCTGACCTCAAAATAGTTGGGAAAAGAATTTACAATAAACAAAGAAACCTGTATTGCCTAACACTACTCATCACTATGAACCAGGGGGGGCACACTTAGTACTGTCATCAATTTACATAGACGACAGCGACATCTGGAGGTTGGTGGCATAACCAAACGTCGACAACCATCTTGACTAGTCTGTCAAACAAAGGTCATAGTCGCCATTGAACTCCGGCTTTCCCGACGTTGATGCGCTTCCCGAGTTTATCTCAGCTAATTCTGTTAAAATTGTTACTTGTTATTGTTACTTGTTTTGTTTTTAGTTCATAATATATATAACTTTGTTTTTCATTGGTCATTTTTATTGTTTTGAACAGTTAAAGTACTGAAGTATGCATGCATACCCATAAAGTTCACACACACGTAAAGTTATGAATACACGCACACACATACCTTAGGTAAGTGTGTGTAAATCAGAACTTTAGTTCACCCACCAAACTCATGGTGGCAGCACATTCCATACATGCAAATTTTACCACAGAGTTGTCACTCTTACCCTCTATAATAGTTACTTTACTCTTTGCTATGAACGCCGTGAGGCCGCGACCAGCGACCAAGGAGGCGGCGTTTCTTTTGTCAGTGGCCGTTGCCGTGACACTCTATTTATTTTGACTTGTGTCTGTCACTTCTCGACTGAAATTTTTTCATGTTGTATTATAATATTTCTTGTTAATTTCGTAAGATAAAAATATTAATATTTTTGTTAAGTTCAAAAACATACATTTTCTTGTAAATAGTTTAAAGGGTTTACGTTTTAGACTTTTTATGTCTGCTCTCCGAACAACTATCGCCCCGGTAGCACCTTTTATATATTGAGAGGCCCGCCACGCACACCTTCAAACCTATACCTCTGTCTAGAACTCAGTAGTGCTTTTTTTGATTTTTTTTTATTCTTAATTTGAGAAGATTTGACTGTAATTACTTGAGGTCAACCGAACACGTTTTTTTTGTTCCATTCTCCCCGGCTCAGTCAGTGTACTTCTTTTGTTTTTTTTTTTTTTGTTTAAGTACTTGCATGACAGCCAGTACCAATGGGGTCGGCAAGTTAAAGCTGATTGTAGATGGCGCGTCCAGCGCGTGGACCCAATCTGACCAATGAGATCAAACCATTTTGAAATATAAAATGACATTGACAGATTTTCAACCAATGACGATGTTTTGGTTCAAGCGGTGCTAGCGCCATTAGTTCTACAGTTGTCCACCCCATTGCGTGCAATTGATAATTATGACTGGAGATTGGTTCCTAGAACACAGTTCTGGAGGCAGAAGTTTGCCTTTATTGAAGACTATCTTCTGCCCGCGGCTTCGCCCGGGTGAAGTTCGATCATTGTCCCACAGGAGTTTCCTCGAGAACCACTCTATCAACTCGTAAAAACTGCATGAAATTCGGTGCAGTAGTTTTAGAGTGTAACGCGAACAGACATACGCAGCAGAGGACTTTGTTATATAATATAAAATAACATTCAGTTTGGTACGAGTCTCACAAGTGATTCTTCCTCTTTTCATTATCGAGCCTCCCTGATAAACCACTATTTCTACTGTGGCACATGGAGTAAGAGTCTCTGGAGTAGTACGTCCGTATGACTGCTATAATCCGTCTTAAGACCACTCTGCTTATATACCAGCATATTACCTCTCAATTTGTGCCTGAGTATTACGTGAATGGGGTGGATGACATGAAAATCGAATTAGTCCGTCAGTTAGATTATCTACAAATATTTGACACGTATTTTTTCTTTTGTTACGTAAACCACCATTAACGAAGATACGACGCTTTTAAAATTCTCAATACGTCACGCCGTGGTATGATTTTTAGTGCGTTCTGACGCCACGAGCCCCCCACTCCCGAGTTTTTGTCAATATTCATTGATTTACAAAAACAAAAAAGGGTGTCCATTATTTTCCAATACTCTAACTGACTGACAAAACAGATTTGCAATTTATTGATGGTGGAAACTAGCTATAATTGTGCCCTAGTGTTTATTATGTTACTAATTATAGTAACTATGTATTTTTATCTAATATCCTATTCTGATTTCCGCAGCTGTCTCCAGGGTTCGGCTAAAATTCATGCAGCGCACATCTAGCCATTCTACAGCAGCACGTAATTTAACTGAATCCTACACCTGCATACCGCTTAGCGCCAGAAATTGTCAAGGTCAGTTCGATGCACAACAGCGGTTAATTTTTTACTGCTTACCATAGGTGGCAATTAGTGATGGGATTCTACCCGGGTAAATTCCTAAAATGGGAATATTCCCGGGAATATTCCCATTGAATTCACCCAATGGGTATTTATTCGGGTATTTATATTTTTATGATCAATTTATACATATTTCAAATAAGTCGATTTTTAAAACTTAAGGTTTTCGATTTCTTTGTACAAAAATAACAACTATAAATGTGTTACACTGTTTTATTCAAGAAACGATGTATAATATAACCATACTACAATAATTAAACTAAGAATTTAAATAACTGATGCGCTTAACGGTTAGCTTTGTTTCAATGACCAAGCAGGTAGACGCCGGCGGTGCGTGGTGTTTTTTGATTGGTCCATTTCATTTAACTGGTAAAACAGTAGACTCCAATACCGTGGCCACGTTTAGTATTCACTTGAGTATCGGAATTTGCGGACGTGCTTATGTGTTAACTAGCTGTTGCCCGCGACTTCGTCCGCGTAAACCACCCTTGTCACATAGGGGTAATAAAAGTGGCCTTCGACTTGTTCTGTTCTCTGACCTGACATATATACAAAAAAAAAAAAATCGATGAAGTCGTTTCGGAGGACTTCGATAACAAACAATGTGACACGAGGTATTTTTATGTATAAGATAGCTTTGTCTGCGGCTTTGCTCGCGTTGAATTCGAAAAATGAGAGAATTTCATTGCGCAAAACAAAGAGTACTTAAGTAAAATTCAATATCCAGCAGACTTTTAAAGATATACATATCTGGGTTGTTCATAAATTAGTGGGATTCAAAGCAGAACAGAGGAACTTTGCAGAAGTATTGTGTAAAATCTTAAATTATTGTCTAGGATGGAATAACTATGGCCGGTAAATTACATAACGATGCGTAGCTACAAAGACAAACAAAAAAAAAATTAGATTTGTGTGCCAGTGAAAACCATGAAAACGACACCCATAAGATAAGATAAGATAAGATATTTATTTACTCAAAACATGTGTCACACACAATAATAAAAAGTGCATGTAGGATAAAATAAATACAGAAAATCGTTCAAACATGTTTTGCCACATACATGGCGTTCAAATGTTTTAAAATTGGGAAATTGAGATTTTTAAATATATCATTTCAGTCAGAAGAAAGGAAATTAATGGAAAAACTAAATTAAAAATTCTTGGTGCCTTCTTGGATTTTCATTTTGACCTCATTTTTGTTATCAACGACTCCGAAAACCACGCAAACGACACCCATGACGAAAAATTTACTTCAACGCCATTTCGATTTTCATTTCGATCTCAGCGACCTCGAAAACCATGTAAACGACACCCGAGATGGAAAAACAAATACTTTTCCTCGGCGCTATCTTGTATTTATCAATAGGAGTTCTCGTGAGGTTTCGAATGAAATAGTCTTACCAATCTTGTTTCCCCTTACAAACTTTTGAGGCCCGTTTCACCCCTTGGAGGGTGAATTTTGAAAAATTCTTTCTTAGTGCAACCCTAGACTACATAAGGAACGTACTTGCCAAATTTGGAATCTGTAGACCCAGCGGTTTGGGCTGTGCGTTGATTTTTAGACTTTGTCACCCCATTTACCACTCTTAGGGGTTGAATTTTGAAAAACCTGAAACCCGTTTCTACTCATTTATCAATAGGAGTACTCTTGTGAAGTTTCAAATAAAATAGTCTAACTAATCTTGTTTCCCCATACAAACTTTGGAGGCCCGTTTCACCCCCTTAGAGGGAGAATTTTGAAAAATGTTTTCTTAGTGCACTCTTAGACCATACAAGGAACCTACTTGCCGAATTTGAAATCTGTAGATCCAGCGGTTTGGACTGTGCGTTGATTTTTAGACTTTGTCACCCCATTTACCCCTCTTAGGGGTTGAATTTTGAAAAAACCTGAAACCCGTTTCTACTCATTTATCAATAGCAGTACTCTTGTGAAGTTTCGAATGAAATAGTCTAACCAATCTTGTTTCCCCTTACAAACTTTGGAGGCCTGTTTCAACCCTTTAGAGGGTGAATTTTGAAAAATTCTTTCTTAGTGCACCCCTAAACTACATAAGGAACCTACTTGCCAAATTTGGAATCTATAGACCCAGCGGTTTGGGCTGTGCGTTGATTTTTACACTTGGTCACCCCATTTACCCCTCTTAGGGGTTGAATTTTGAAAAAAACTGAAACCCGTGTCTTTTCATTTATCAATAGGAGTACTCTTGTGAAGTTTCGAATAAAATAGTCTAACTAATCTTGTTTTCCCATACAAACTTTGGGGGCCCGTTTCACCCCCTTAGAGGGTGAATTTTGAAAAATCCTTTCTTAGTGCACCCCTAGACCACATAAGGAACCTTCGTGCCAAATTTGGAATCTGTAGACCCAGCGGTTTTTGCTGTGCGTTGATATATCACCCAGTCAGTCAGTCAGTCAGTCAGTCAGTCAGTTTACCATTTTATATATATATATAGAAGATTCTGGTGTTTTGTGTTGAAACTTTTTGCTGTGTATTTGGAAATTTCTTAAATTTTAACCTGACAATTTTGGCAACGAATAACGGATTCAAAATAAATAATAATAATAATGGTTAGCCCATTGACCATAAACAATATTGAACCTCAACCATCAACTTCTGGAAGAAATACAAGAGAAATTGAGTTTTGCGATATAACAAAAACATTCTCCGATGACAGTGATTTAGACAGTGATTAAATGAATCTCAATAACATTTTACCTACTTACTATTTTAAGAGTATTAAATTTTAAATGATTTTTGTCACCCATAACCTGATATTTGAACAATCATTTTCATAATTGAACCATGCTGTTGTTGATTAAATGATTTTGGAGTTGGTGTTTTTGTTTTTATTCAGTACTTACTAATTCAATCGTCATAGAAATTAATTTACCCACGATTTGGGAACTTTCCCGGGTAAATACCCGTTTTGGGAATGTTCCCAGGAATATTCCGGGTGGAATGATGGAAACTTTCCGAGTCGCCCATCACTAGTGGCAATTAGTTCTCATCAGCTCATCTGCTAAGCCTTTAGCCGAACTATGTTGGAGTAGGCTTCCAGTCTTACCAAATGCAGCTGCATACCAGTAGGTACTTTATATAAGATCTCACTAAAATAGATGGACAAATTTTAACACAGCGTTAAGTACGTTCCACCAAAGATATCTAAGCTAAAAAAACACTGAGATAACAAAGACATGGATGTGTTTATACATTGGGTAACCAACATTTTCAGTGTATTTTCGTTTGCTGATTTATTTCTCTTGTATCTAATGCGTTTTTCTTTTTTTTTACCGTTGTCCTTATTTTGGTGGTCTGAATGATTTCTAACCGTTTGCCCATCTAGTATACTGAGTAAGGTAACCCTCGGCATGACTGGGTGACTACGAGCTACTCGAAATTATATCAGTCTCACTAATTATAGCTACACTGTCTTAGAAACCATGCGGTAACTTTATTTACCTAAAATTTAAATTTAGACTGTCACTTAAGGGTATTTCGACGCTGTTGACATGATCGCGAGATTATTCGTCGGGAGCTCACAATAATTGAAAATCACGGAAGATATCCCGTAAGTGACAGTGAGGTGAGTTTTCACCTAATATTTACTTGACACTTTCCCGAATTTCAGGTCAAAAGTACGTTGTGCAGCATGAAGTTGAAAACACTGACGCCAGTGAAAGTACCGGATGCAACCTGTAACCAGTCTCGAAGATTTATATTCACAACAGACCGACATCTTCGAAAAAACCAACCCTCTTTCTTAGGCTTGAATTCTTGTCGCTTTGTCTTGTCTTGACGGTAGGTCGTGACGTCAGCGAGAACAAAATACGGCAGTCGGTCGCCGCTGACGTCAGCGTCGCAGTATGGTGCTATATACTCGTACTATTATAATAA
This sequence comes from Xestia ashworthii, assembly GCA_950022955.1. NCBI lineage: Eukaryota > Metazoa > Arthropoda > Insecta > Lepidoptera > Noctuidae > Xestia > Xestia ashworthii. The sequence continues at coordinate 19,798,932 of OX465558.1, read as the reverse complement.
TTATGGTAAAAATATGTATGTGCAATATAATTTTGAAAGAATGTATAATTTAAAAATTGATGTAATGTAACTGATGTGACTTGGAAGTAATCTAAATAATTAATTAAGTAATTGTAATTTTATGATAAATGATATTTATTCAGTAAGTAGGTTTTCTCAAACACTTTTACACGTAATTTTTTTTAAACTAGATGGGGCCGGTGTTTCGTACCTGACTACTCTGAGCTGTGTGCTGTAACTTTAAATTGATCTTGCATACCGTTAAAACGGTGAGAAGCACTATGGAATATTATTAACACCTTTGTAAACACCATGTTTCTGGCAAATAAATAAATAAATATATAAAACACTATGTATACTCGTACGCGACCGACCGTCAGCGCGACAAGAATGAAGTCCTTACGGTTTACATAGATGTAAATCTTTGTCTCCTTGGATAAACTAGTTCAGTATTACAATTTGTTTGTTGCATAATATTAATTAGAAGAGATAAGAAAAAGTGTTTGTATTCATCATCATCATCATCATTTCAGCCGAAAGACGTCCACTGCTGGACATAGGCCTCCCCCATGTGTCGCCACATTGACCGGTTCCGTGCAACTGGCATCCAGCGGATTCCCGCACCGCAACCTTCACCAGGTCATCGGTCCACCTAGTAGGAGGTCTTCCAACGTAACAAATCCTGTTATTTCGTAACATCATTTATTAATTGTGACAGACAGCATGTATGACATTTTATTATATGGCCTCTAGCGAGTTAACATAGAGACGTACACTGTCTAAAGAGTTTCTAATATACCACATCTCTCCCCTCCTAACTGCTTCGTATCAAGGGTGCACCCAAAAGCTGGTCGAGATGTCGGCGCCAGATATCACCGTTGTCGGTGCGAACTTCGTAGTGCAGTCGGCCCAAACGTTTTATGATGCTTCCAAACTGCCACCGCTGCGTGGCACTCGTGTAGTCACGAGCCTGTACCCGATCACCTAGGTTGAACTCTCTGACATTGACCTTTTGAAGCGGTGGTTCTGTCTCCTTGTCTTTTCTTAAAAACATAGCATGTAGGCCCGTGCGTATTTCTCTGCCAAACATAAGCTGGTACGGAGTTTGACCATTAGCATTTGGCGTCCGTCGGAGACGAGTTTTCACTGTCACTAACTTCTCTACTAGGCTACCTCCTTCCCCCTCTACGCTTCGTAAAATTCTCTTAACTGTCTGCACAAAACGCTCAGCTTGCCCATTGGTTGCAGGGTGGTATGGAGCGGAAGTCTTATGAATGATCATACAATATTTCAAGTATTTTTCGAACTCTTCCGAAACGAACTGTCGACCATTGTCTGAAACCAAGACGTGAGGTGTCCCAAAAGTGCAAAATAGTTCTTTCAATTTTTGTATGCACCAAGAGCTTGTAGTGGACTTGGTTGGTATAATCTCAGTCCATTTTGAGAATGCATCTACAATAATTAAAAGTTGATATCTGTGCACAGGTCCAGCGAAATCAATATGAAGTCTTTGCCAGGGGCCGTTTGGTTGTTCCCAATGGTGTAGTGGTGCTTTCTCTGGTTCATTTTGTTGCAATCTACAGGTTCTACATGACTTGACTTTGGTCTCAATCTCGTTGTCAATTCCTTTCCAGTACACGAAACTGCGAGCCAATAGCTTCATCTTTACAATGCCTGGGTGACCGAGGTGTAGCTCGTCAAGCACTTGTTCGCGTAATGCTTTTGGAATTAACACTCGTGATCCTCTCAATAAGCAACCATCATGCAAAGTAAATTCATTGTCCTTGTAACCGATTGTTTTTAGTGATTGGCCATTTTCCAATGCTTGTAGCAAAGATGTATAGTCGGCGTCCTTTCTTGTTTCTGTCGCTATGACATCTGGATTAATATCAATGGTATGGATTTGCTGAAATTGAAAACTGTAATTCTGGTCAATTCTGTTGGTTTTGGTGTTTTCTACTGGAAACCTGGATAAATAATCTGCATTTGAGTTGTTCGCCGAAGTTCTGTATTCAATGTTGTAGTCAAATCCAGATAAGAAGTGAGCGTAGTGAAACAGCCTCATCGTACTCATTGCTGGTAGCGTTTGATGTGGGTGGAAAATTACTGTAAGAGGTTTATGGTCTGTAACGAGGATGAATTTTCGACCATAACAATAGTAGAAAAACTTTTTCAATCCCCAGTGTATCGCTGTAGCTTCCTTGTCGATTTGACTGTAATTCTTCTCACTATTAGACAGCGTTCTTGAAGCGAATGCTATAGGTCTTTCTGACCCATCTGGAAGTCTATGTGACAGAACTGCCCCGAGTCCCAGTGGCGATGCGTCTGTTGAAAGCACTAACGGCTTTTTAGAGTCAAAGTGTATCAGTACTCTTTCACTTACAATTTCTTTCTTAATTTGTATAAAAGCTTGTTCACACTCCGCAGACCATATGAAGCTTGATTCTTTCTTTAGTAAGTTGTTTAGTGGGTTCGTGATCGATGCTAGATTTGGTATGAATTTGTTGTAAAAATTTGCTATCCCAAGAAATGTTCTTAATTCTGCTGTATTGGTTGGGTGTTCTGTTTTAACTATTGCATTTATCTTGTCCCTGTTTTTGTGTAGACCTTCTTTGTCGATAGTGTGTCCCAGGTAATTTATACTTGTTTGGAAAAAATGACACTTGTCTTTGTTTACTCGAAGGTTACTTTCTTTTAGTTTATCGAGTACGAGTTTGAGCCTCTGTAGTAGTTGTTCTTGGTTAGCTCCTTGTATAATTATATCGTCGAAGAAACATTTAACGCCTTCTAGGCCTTGTAACAGTTTATCCATGAACTTCTGCCATAGGCTCGGAGCGACCTTAACTCCGAACATGAGCCTGTTTACTCTGTAAGTCCCTTTGTGTGTACTGAGTGTTTGTAGCATTGCGCTCTCTTCATCCATCACCATGTTTAGGTACGCCTGAGTTATGTCGAGTGTACAAAATAGTTTACCTCCATTCATCTCTGTGAAAATATCTTCAATCATAGGTATTGGATATTGTTCATCTTGTATAAATTTGTTTAGAGTAACCTTATAATCAGCGCATAATCGGATATTGCCATTTGGTTTGACAACTGGTACTACTGGAGTACCCCATTCAGAGTGGTCAACTTTCGTGATGACACCTTGTGTGCATAGTCGCTCTATTTCTTCATCCACTTTTGTTTTTAAAGCATAAGGTATTCTACGTGGTCTAATAAAAATTGGCTTAGTGTTCTCTTTCAGGTTTAGGTGTCCTCTGTAGTTTGGTATTTTGCCAAGGTCGTTTTTGAATACTGAAGTCTTGTAGAGCTCTAGGAGCTGGTCTAATTCTATGTTTTCAGTAGGTTGTACGGTTTTTATGTCTGCTAAGTTAAGTGTATCGAGTTCTTTCATCCAGCTGCGGCCAAAAATGGGGTCAACGTTGTTGTTGATAACATACAGTTTTCCGTGGAATTCTTTTCCTTGGCATCTGTATTGAACGTATGCCACGCCTGTTGGTTTGATTACTTCTCCAGTATAAGTTCTGAGTCTTAATTTTGTCTTAAAAATTCTTTTTCCAATATTTAGTTTTTGAAAGTCTCGTAATGACATTGAAGTTAGTGTAGCTCCGGTATCAAATTCCATCTTTATCTTAACGTGTTCAATATGTACCGTTATCATATATTTTTCAGATGATTCTCCAGATATGATATTAATATTATTCCAGTCATCATGGTCACTTGTCATTGAGTCTTCTAATAGGTTCGTATTCGGTTTATTCTTGTTAAGACTCGCATCAGAGTGGCGCTGAAGGCAAACACGGGCTAGGTGACCGACTTTATTGCATTTATGGCATGTAACGTTTACAGCGCCACATTTGTTGGATTCGTGATTCGCAGCACCACAGCGAAAGCATTTCCCTTTTAGATCTTTAGGTGTAATTTGTCTTGGACTTGGTCCTGGTCCTGCTGGTCTCTTGTAAGGGGTGATTTTGTTGATGTGGTCACTACTGGTACTTGGTTGTTCATTAGTAACCATTGATGCGTTTTCTGCCTTACCCATTTCAATAGATATCGCAATCTGTGTCAGTGATTTGAATGTATATACTGTTCGGTCTTGTAAAATTTTTGTACGTGCATCACTATCTTTCAATCCCCTTATAAATTGTAGAGATAAAAAGTTTTCTGATGTATTTTTCTGACAGTGTTGGCAATTGAATCCACAGTTAGTCGTAAGTTTCTTCAACTCAGCGGCGTACTGCGCTACAGTTTCATCGGCTTTTTGCGTTCTTGTTATGAATTTATGTTGTAGCGCCCATTTGCTAGGTTTTGGGTCTAAGTATTCGTCAAGTATTTCAGTAATATCAGCAAATGACATATTCATTGGTTCTTCCGGTGATGTTAAATCGCAAAGTTTCTCGTGGAGCTCTGGTGATAATGTTGACAGTAAGATATTTGATTTCATTTGTGCTTCCGATATGTCGTTCAATCGAAAATACACTTCTAGTCGTTTTTTGAAATTGTTGAAAGTTTCTGATTGTTGTAGAGGTTGAAATTGTATCTTTGGTGTATTGCCATGCCTGGATTCAGTTTCTTTAATGTGTTGTTGCTGTTGTTGGCCCTGTTGCTGACCTCCATTCTGTGTCTGTTTTGTTAAAAGTTTAACTGTTATTGTTGTATAAAGTTCTTCAAATGCGTACCTGTATTCTTGTTCTTGATAATAAGTGTCATCGTCCTTGTCGTCGACGGTCTTGTTTTCGATATTTTCTTGTACCTCCCTTAAAGCTAGGATCGTCTCCTTCAGTCCCAGGACGCGAGCAGTAATGTCTTCGTCAGACATCGTTGCCCTCTGATTGACATAGGTGTCGAGTCGCGTGAGCATCCCGCGTAGGGTGCCACGATATTTTCGTAGTTTGTCCATTTCATATATTAGTTTATGCAATGTTTATTTGACTTTTTTCTCGTCGCCAATAACAAATCCTGTTATTTCGTAACATCATTTATTAATTGTGACAGACAGCATGTATGACATTTTATTATATGGCCTCTAGCGAGTTAACATAGAGACGTACACTGTCTAAAGAGTTTCTAATATACCACACAACGCATCGTCTTCCAGTTCGCGGTCGCCACTCCAGAACTTTTCCGCCCCATCAGCCATCCGTTCTGCGAGCAATGTGCCCTGCCCACTGCCACTTAAGTTTTTAAGTTTGGCAATTTTTCGGGCTACTTCGGTGACCTTACCGACCAACTTACCGCAGTGTCTCAAGACTGGTCTTTGACCAGTGTGTGTTGCTAGTGATTACGGGACCAAAACGTGGTCGCTCACAATGGGCCTTATCAAAAGGCTGAGCCTGAGGCTACATTAGGCCGCGACGCCACCTGCGACACATGACCGATTAAAACAAGTAAATGAATGCTCACGTATATGGCTACACTGTACAACAAATATTACTAGCGATGTTTGATTTCTTTATGCGATCGGAACAACATTACTGTAATCACGGCATCGGCTACACCAACATAGCGAAATTGAAGCGAATTTATTAGAAAATACGCCGGAATCTTGCTTGTAATGTAGCTATACCATGTTTTTCTCGTTTCGCTCTTCCAGTCGCATCACAAATCGCTGCCTACTGTAGCCTCAGCCTTAAAGTCACCCAAAGGGCAAAGGAGAGGGCTATGCTCGGAGTTTCGTTACGTGATCGAATCAGAAATGAAGACAACTAGCTAGGTAGCAAGAGAAAATAGACTTTTTCGTTTTCCTTATTGAACGGGACTTGAACATAAATGGCGAAATGTGTGTACATACTATTAGGTACACTTTTGCCTAACGCTTCGGACTTTAGAGGCGAGATTTTATGTCATTTGACCTTTTAATCTAAAATCAAGAGAACATTACAACATTGTTTCACAACTTAGTATATTTTTTGTTTAGATCTTGATGACTTTCACACTTCAGACAAAGACGCTATCTATACACAACATACAACACACAAAATATTATATCTACTTGTCGGTTCGCTGTTTGAGATTCCCAATTTGGTAAATGTTTATTCAACTTGATAATATGATGTTGACTTTCTACGTTGTGAGTTTGTACTGGAGTCAAACTTTTCGCTTCGTGGATTTCGTTTTCTTAGTTTTCCTTCCCAGAGTTTCTGTAAACAGACAGAATCTATTACACAATTAAGTAATTACAGTGATACAAGGTGCTTGGTGACAGAGGGGTTCTCTCGGTAAACATAAACAACACCTACTTGGGTCCATGTTCACCTAAAAGATGACGGTCTGATTATCTAAAACAGCTGTTTAAAACACATTTTTGTATAGGAACATGTCACAGTGACCGCTGTTTTTAGATAATCAGACTGTTATCTTTTCGGTGAACATGGACCTTAATAGTAGCTTCACCCACATTTCGCAAGCCTATTGGCACCAACCGGGCACAAATACAAGCTCTGGCTGCTTTTCAGAAATTCCTGATGGAAAACCAAATAACACTTAGCGTGACATGGGAATCGAACCCTGGATGTCATGTAAACACTAGACCAGTCAGGCACATTTGTTACATGTACATAAGTACATTCGTAAACTAGACGACGGTATTAATTCCAATTTTGGTCACATTCGGAGAAATCCTTTAAGGCGACTACAGGAGCTTAAACGCGAGTTTTATAATGCCTAAAAGTATATGATTCACTGCAACAAACATAACCAGAAAAATATATGATATTCTTCAGAATATATGCTAGTCTGATAGTGTTTTGGAAAACATAATGCAATTAATTTTAGTCGATAGAAAAAAATCACGAACTTATCTCTAAAAATGTATTTTACTTAACGAGTAAAAACCATACTAAACTACATGCGATCATTCTGATTTTTTGGCAAATAAGCAAGCAACATCATATTCGCATCGCATCATATTGTTTTAGTCCAATCAATAGATTTTTTGTAAAACGATCAAAACCACTCATTTCGCACTATTCGACCCGCAGTATCGGGTACCGACCACTTTGTAGTGCAAGCTGATTAGAACTTTATTCTAACAGTACGTCAAACGTAGTTTGAACCACCACAAATTTGAATAGAGTTGCTTTTCTAGCTCATGTAGTCGCCTTAAAAGCTGTATACGACGACGTATTAATAGATTAGGAGCACAGACTCCCATCTAAATTTGAATGACCCATCATGAAGGTATTATTGCGTAGTCACGAGCGAGCGGTAATAATTAAATTACGAATGTGTCGCAATGAAGATCAAAAGATTTTCGTAACGAGTAACCTACTACTATAATAATAATTGTTTAAATCAACATCAGCATTTGTTGTTACATAAACACATTTTTATTTGTGTTTTGCCGTCTTAACGCCCGCCAATAATTTCAGGCGAAATTCCAATTGAAGCATTCAGACCTTCAAAAGTTAAATAATCAACCAAATCATTTTATTGTCAGACAACTGAGGCCCATAGACAAAATAAACTAAAACAATAATTAACTAATAAATAAAACCTTATTAAACTATAACTTTTTTTTTTTTTTTATTTCAACATATAGTCTCAATACAAGTTATGTTCATTTTGTACCATTAAACCAGACATGGTTTGTATTGGTACTCACATTCGCTAAAATAGCACTGCTTAATCACTACTAAACCATAACTAACATAATAATAATAAGTAAAAAATGTAGGTACAAGAAAAAAAATATTACAGCCGTAAACATCCATCAGTAAGTAGGTATCACGTACTGTTTTAAATCTGAGTTACTTGCTATTTTGATATTGGGCGCCCATTAGAACCGGTTCTAGTCAACGTACACTATACAGGTTGCTTCGTTTTTTTTTTAGTGTTTTGTGGGATTTTTTCCATGGTCTAAGTTGTTTAAGCAGTTGTAATAGTATTAAACACGTAACGTTGCCGGCGACGTGTTTCGCTGCGTGGCGCCACGTAACCATCATAGAGCATCAAATATCTCGGAAACGTGGATATACGACACCTTTCAGCCTAAAGTACTCCATCAAGAAGGTTTGCCCCCCAACATTAGTATGGTATCCTCGATCTCCTCCAAATTGCCTTTCCTTTTCACATTTTGGGGGCCTATCCACTCTGAGAACGTTACGAAACAGTTTCTATTCATATTACGTACCTTTAATGATTTCCTGAACTTAGTCGACATGGCACTAAACAGCAATGGGTTCAAAACTGTGGGTAGCCAGCTGTTGAACATTGCCAACTTGTGCACTGTTGACCACCACTGTAACAATATCATTATCACCATCATTGCAGCCGAAAGACGTCCACTGCTGAACATAGGCCTCCCCCAAGTTTCGCCACATTGACCGGTCCCGTGCGACTCGCATCCAGCGGATTCCCGCAACCTTCACCAGGTCATTGGTCCTGCACCTATAGGGGGGGCCGCGCAACGCAACGTCTTCCGGTACAATACGAAATCATACAACAATGCGCCTGATATCCCTGAAGGATTGTGACTTTTTTCGTATGGGAAATCATCAAATGACCTGGCTCATAGCTCGGAGCGGAAGGGAGTGTCAGACTGTTACTGACTAAAACCAACCCATGTTCCTTCTTAGCCCTTTGTGTTCCAGGGCCGCGGTGTCTCTTTCGAACAGTGAAACCAAATGACGCCATGATGTCTAAGTCCCGTTGTAATAGTTTGTTTTATTTTATTATTTGGCTCACCAACAATTGAATACGCTATCACAAAGATATGAGAAACATCCAATGGAATTCCAGACTGGTGCATATTTTAATAGACATGTAAACACTGTTCACATCCAGTAGCCAGGGCCTCAATTCTGCTATTACAATATTGTCAGAATAGTCGATCATTGATTTCATAATGATCAAGTTCTGTCAAGTTTTGACATTTTTGGTAATCTACTAATATAATGGCGTCATTATGACTTCTCAATGAACAACCACTGACACTCCATTGAAAGAAATGTCATAGAATATTAATCTCGTACCTACATGAAATCTGGCAAAAATAAATGTTCGCAGTAGTAGATTTCGAAAACTATTTGTAATAATAATGACAATACGAAAATGCCATTAAAACACAATTTTATAACGAGACCATCGAACGATCATAGTGAATTTAGCAGATTACGAACTTTAAGCAAAATGACAATGGGATGGGAATGGAATCGTGTTGGAGTGACGAATTTATACAAATAGCAGAATTAGGCCCCAGGTAGCTGTCACTAATGACAACTGTCAGTCACCACGAAAGGCGGGAAGTTGGAAGGAAAATGCGTACCCCTAGGGCTTGGTGGTGTTGGTAAGACAGTGATACATTTAGTAAATAGGGAATATGCATGTGTTTTTTCTTTAAGATCAATAAAGTACAGTACTATCAACCCAAGATATTAATTAAAAGTTAAGGGGTTCGGGCGTTTTGGTCCTTATGACCAATGTACTTGAATCGTACATCGATGGATAGGTCTTTTCAAAAGGAAAAAAAGTTATTATTGGGTTACATTTGGATTTGTTGTCCGATTCGAGATATCGGCTTATAAAATCTGTGTTTTCAGTATATTGTGTAGTAATTACTAAGCTGGAATGTTTAGTTTGGTTTAGTTTTGTATTTTTAGGAGCTCGGGTTGATCTTAGGTTAAGCCGTGCTTGCCTAGGTTGGTCTGTGGACGGGTGACCATTATATAGGGTGACTGGTAATTAGTGTCCGAAACTTAAACACGTGATTGTGCTCATGATAACAAACAACTTTTAGAATGGGACCAAAGCTGAAATCGCGAAAAAAAAACAGCTGTTCAGTACATCAGGCGAACATAAATGTACTGAACAGCTGATTTTTTTTTCGCGATTTCAGGGTTGGTCCCATAGTAAAAGTTGTTTGCTATCATCAGCATAATCACGTGTTTAAGTATCGTACACTAATTACCAGTCACCCTATATACCAAATTTCCTCCATGCCTCGGAAAGCACGTTGAGCTATTGGTCGCTGCCGGAATTTTTAGATCTTTGACAGTCGTTACAAGCAGTCAGTGGCCAAAAAAGTCGGACAATCAGTCTTACCGAACGAAGGGTATCGTATTACCCAGTACTAACCCGTTTTTGTTCCACGCGCGCCTCAAAGATGTCAGCAAAAACAAAGAGGTCGATGCTACTGATGCTGAAGACTGCTCGATACAGATACCGTGGCCCGGAACACAATGGGCTAAGAAGGAACATGGATGGGTTTTAGTCAGTAAAAGTCTCACACTCCCTTCCGCTCGGGTTTGTCTACATATTTTATGTACCTTAGAACACTGAAAAGATTAATACTTTTCATTTAATATCTAAATCATTAAAATTGGTTCAGCAGTTTGTAAATGTATCAAAATACTCAGAGATTTTATCACAAAATGATTCAATATTCAAGGTACGCGTACTCCGATCGGACAACATATCAGGTCAAGCGCCATACCTATTCGTACTCTATGAAAATATACCTTTTCAATACACTTCCTCGAAAACTGGTTCTTTTCGCACTACGATTAGGTTCAAAATGCACACGTATTAGTATTTCACACGCGTGCATTTTTCATGTTTTTCCACACATGTGCAGAAAGCAAAATTGCCACAGATAACTATACATATACTTAGTCCAAATTGGTTCATTGCATAATTAAAACAAAACATTCACCTCTGACTATAGAGTCAGAGGTGAAAGTTTTTTTTTTTAATTTCGGAAAAGCGATTTACGTATTTCTTTATAACATTTTTTGAATATTCAAATTGTGTTTATAAATTCAATATAAACACGATTATTGATAGCTAATATTTACTTTTATAAACAAATTAACATTTATTTGTGTTCTAATTTATTATTATTTTTTTTTAATTTTTTGGCCTTTGCCTCTCCTTGAACCTGGCGAAAGCAAAGCGCGGAAAAAAATAAAAATTTAAATCATAGTCTCGTGACATTCATGACACAAATATTTTACATTGTTTTATTTTATTTCATCAAAAGTGTATTGAAAAACATCGTTTGATACACGTGGACATTTGTTATTGCAGTTCTCGGCTTAAAAACACCCTCGCCTTACGGCTCGTGTGTTAATACCGCTTTGAACTACAATAACAAACTTTCTCCACTTGTATCAAAATGTACTACTTTGAGCAAATGTGTTGAAAAATATTAAATTGTAAAATAAGTGTTGTATTAGAAAGTTAAACAAGTACGCCACAGTTTTTATATGGGGCAATACAAGGGATTTTTAAGGAATAAAAAAGTTTTGAATTTCTTGCATATTCTCCCTATTGTGTGTTATTAGAAATTAATCAAAAGGCGGATAAAAGGAAGGGTTATTTTGGCTTTGGTCGTCGGGTAAAAAGAAAAATATTAATTTGACATACCATATGAAGATGAGCAAATTTGTTGTAATCGACAGCAAACATCAACGTTCTGAGCAAGAAATATGGAAGCCAGCATATCACGAATGACACCGTCAGGGCTACTGAAAAACAAAAGTCTATTGCCATCAACCGAGCACAAATCCCGATTCCGTGGCTGCAACTGAGAAATTCTTGAAAGTAAAACCTCTAAACACTTTGCCCGACCTGGTAATGGAACCCAGGAACTCATGCTCAGCAGTCACGACTGCTAGAACAACGAGGCAGTCAATTGTTTTTTTTTATTATTGGTTCCTTTTGAGTCCAGGTGTTTCACTTGGATGAAAAAAAGGCAAAAATTCACGGAAAGTGATGCGTCTGATTTCGGTTTAACTTACACAGAATCAAAAAAACTTACCAATTAGTTTATTGACTTTCTTCCTTTTGAAGCCGCTATTAAAAACTGTGCCCTTAAATTGGTACATCTCATTATTGTCGTTAACTCTGAACGCTATCATAGTGTATACGTATGTCATTATAGTCAGCGGAACGATGAATGTGAGGACTGCGTTGACTCCGCTGATAATCCTCCCGTACCAGGACGGCAGAGAAAAACATATCAAAGTGTTCCCAGTATCGAATATTTCTAACGACCAAAATTCCGGCAAAGTCTCAATGATTGCCACCGTCCATATTATCCCAATAATCTTGCTAACTCTTCGACACACAGGCGTACCTTGCAACATCATTGGGTAGCATACTGCGATGTACCTTTCCACGGAAAGAGCCGTCATCACCAGGATGCTGTTGTTCCAGAGAATACTTATAAACAAGAAGTGAATGCACAACACGAAGTTACACGAAAACACTCCGTAACGGAATTGAAACAGCTCGTTCCTTTGCGTCAGAAGTTGATAAATGATGATCAAAATAGGGAAGGTGACGAGGAGATCTGACACAGCCAAGTTGAAGAGGTAGCAGTTGGTTACGGTGTGCATGCTCTTGTCGTAGTAGATGACGACGCACGTGAGGATGTTGCCGACCAGGCTGGCGATGAAGATCATGAACAGTGCTACGGAGAATATCACTTGAGAACTGTAGGGCACTTCACTAAGAGCCAACTTCACGTAGTTGTGCCAATCTTCGGTCATATTTACATCGGTCTCATTCATTATTTTGGATTTTTATAGAAATTTCACAATAGTAAACACTTGAAGCACGGCGTATTTTTATCAAAGTTTGTGTAAATCACAAGTTAATCACCGTAATTCACAAGTTTCACGCGAGATATTACGTGGCCAACTGAGCTAATGCTACCGGTACATGGTCAATGTTTATCTAATACTCTATATTACTACTTATCAACGAAGTAGTATGTTCAGCAAAGTACATAAACGATTAACTGGATTAATTCTTGTTCATAATGCGTGGGTGTGGGGTGTATAGTAAAGTTAATGGTTTGTACGAGGATGAAAAGACCAATAAATATACCTACCTAAAGGAGACCTCAAATAAGGCACCTTCTACGGCCTCATTCAAGTGCTTTCCTCTCATCAATCAAGTTTAATTTCAATGAACAATCAAGTTGTGAATTTTGGCTTTTCAACTGAAAACTTTTGAGAGGAATGAGCTTAATCTTAAGTACGTTAGCGTTTTTATTAGCCTTGTGAAACAATAAGTAAACAAATTAGTTGATAGCTATTTATTTATCAATTACTTTAGGCACCTGTGACATGTTGAGGTATCCATACTGTTTATTCATTAAAAAGAAAATTCATTGAACCCAACCGAAATACAGCAATCTTATGCAATACTTATTAAAATACAAAATCTAACCCATTGAAATGCTTTTCTCGATTACACAATCAAAAACAATAGTTTCAGATTTACCAACGGTTAGCCACAATTTAAATAATACGCAGCACATTTTGGCAAGTCGAATTGCATTGCAAATCCTTTTAAATCACTTTTACGCGTGTTTCCTGATCCCGCACACTACGGGCGGTATACAAGCACCGCGATTTTATTTGTACTGAAAAACGCAATGCGCGTTTCGGCTGTAATCTTAGTCTTAACACAGATGTTTTTACAAAACACATTATTTGGATCACCATTTCATAGCGTTACATTTGAAGCAGATAGATGTAAATAATCAAAATTTGCGCATAAGTATACTATCTGTCGACGGCATTCCAAGAAATTCTATTCTTACACGATTCTGGCAATGTTTGGAGGTCTTCGTATTGAATGAAATACTTACGTATATAAATCATCACTAGAAGCATTTAGTCCGTTATTGTTTACATTCGTACAAGATTTATTGTTTTATCTTAGAGGCGTTGTAGCAATTTTTAGGGTTCTGTATACGGAAGTTGTGCCACCAAAAAGTAAATTGATTTTTCGTTGGTGTAGTGGTCGCAAGAGCTAAAGCTGAGTATGAGGTCTTTCTTTTTTTTTCGGATTTGAAATCATCAAATGACTCCTCCCACTCTGGGCGGAGCGGAAGGGAGGGTCAGACAACTACTGACTAAAATCCATCAATGTTCCTTCCTGGCCCTTTGTGTTCCGGGGCCACGGTATCTCTTTCAAACCGTCTCCGCAGCCCCAGAACAGTCCCATAGCCCCGGTGAGTATGAGGTCCTGTGTTTGATATCCGGGTCGGGCGAAGTGTTGTTGGGTTCTTCCACTAGGGTTTTTTTAGTAGCAACCGAGTCTGGATTTGTGACCGGTTGATGGCTATAAGGTCGCCCCGTTTTTTTTTTTTTCGGATGGGAAATCATCAAATGACTTCTCCCACTCTGGGTGGAGCGGGCGGGAGTGTCAGACTTTTACTGACTAAAACCCATCCATGTTCCTTCCTCGCCCTTTACGTTCCGGGGCCACGGTATCTCTTTCGAACAGTCCCGCAACCCCGGCAGGCATAAGGTCGCCCCCTGTAACTTGCACTTAAACATAATTCGGGAAATGTGTGTGCTTTAGGGTTAGGTACAACTCTGCTTAACCCTTCGGGGATTAGAGCCGTAATATTATGTAACGTTATGAAATCTCTCTAATATAAAATAACATCAAACACTACTTCCCCGCTATCATGGATAGCGGTGTCTAATTTAGGACCGTGACTCGTGATTTTGTACTTCCTACTAAATAAAAAATAGATTCTGATCAAATTTCTGTTGACTCAAATGTTCCTAAATCATGAGATCAGCATGATCAGTCAACAGAACTACATAACATAACATCACGACTGTAATACCTGCAGGGTAAGGCAGAGGTTTACAGTCACGAGCACCAACTTATCAAGGGTGTAAAACACCTCATATCGAAGCCGAATGGTACTCTTATTCTCCCCGTCATTGCGATCTTTTTTTTGTTCTACGAGTACACCATACCTAGGAACCATCTAGTTACGGAGATATCGGGGGTTCCAACTTTTTGACAAGTTTTTTTTAGGTACAAGTTTTTATTGTAAGATTTTACTTTAAATGCCTCCACGAACCCCGTACTATTCAATCCATCCATCGGCACAATGTTTTAAGTGCGATACATTGAGTTATACCACAAAACGTGATATTTCACCCCAAAAAAAAGAAGTTGTTTCCTAGCAATAATTTTTGCGTAAAGTTACTTAGTGTGATGTACGGAATGCTTGATTGACGGCTTTGTGATGAGGTGGTAAACACCCTGTATACACCAATATGTAAACGCGCTCAACCACCTTTAAAAGGGTTGTGCTCCTACTGTTCTGATTAAAATTTCATGTTGTTACGAACTTTTTATGAAAATTATCTCCAAGTTACAAGCGTTATTTCTCGCGACAACTTTTATAAAGGAGATCACCCAGCCACCATACATTTTTGGACTATTTTAAAAAGTGCGGCGCCAACCAAAATAAATTCATTATTTGGATGACAAAATAAATATTTTATTATGACATCTAAGTCGTAAGTTAATTCACCAAGAAATTATTCAACCACAAAATATCTGAGATCACCCCAGATAGGTGTATTTTTTTTTGCCGGCCAACTAATATAAACGCAATAATTAAATAGAGTTTATTAGATTCAGATAGATTATTATAGATAGATTCAGATCTAGATTTTTTAGTTTATAAACATTTTTTATTATGCTACCCAAGTTCTTTACCCAAGATTTTAATAAATAATAATGATAACTATCATATCGTCATCATCCACAGCTTGAACTCACCCACTGCTGGAGTGCTGGGTACAGGGTACAGGCCCCTCTCTTCATGTGCCAATTTCCACGGTCCTGTGCTAGCCTCATCCAGGTTATTCCCCCGACGGCAACTATGTCGTCTGCCCATCTCGCCGCCGTACGACCCACGTTCCTTTTTCCATTTCTTGGACGCCATTCTATCCTATACTATACTATAAATGCTATACTATAAATGCTATTTTATAAATGGTCGATGAAGACGCTAATCAAGGGAGATCTCCTTGAAGCCCAAACTCATCGATGTGTTTTCCTGCCAGTCCTAAACGACGGTGCTCAGACTTAGGTCCATGTTCACCAAAAAGATGACAGTCTGATTATCTAAAACAGCTGTTTAAAACACATTTTTGTATGGTAATATGTCACAGTGACAGCTGTTTTTAGCTAATCAGGCTGTTATCTTTTCGGTGAACATGGACCTAAGTCACTCAACTAATTGCAAAAGTTCCGCCTTGGTGTCTGCCGAAGAGCAAAGGACCGCAGCATCCAGAGTGAACCACATTTTTCTAGGCCAGCCTTGGCGGCGCCGTCTATCCTCAGGCTGATGATATGGATGCGTTAGGCATTTGTTTTGTATAGATTTCATACTTTTATTTTAGTAACCTTGAATGTCCCTCTGCTGGGTAAAAGCCTTCCAGGTGCTCTTCTCTTGCGCCACCTTGAAACATTGCCTTCGTGACTCGCGTTCACATCATCACGCTACCTCTTTTTAAGCCGGCCTCGACAGCGCCGTCTATCCTCAGGTACCCATCGTGTTGAGACCATTACCCAGCGGTCGTTATGCATGCGGCTGACGTGACCTGCCCGATCTCATTCGAGCCTAGCAGCGTTTTTAATCCCTTTTTTTGAGCGCACCATAATTGTGTTCCGTATTTCATTTGTTATCTTCACACTCAGAATGCTGCGCTCTGCGGGCCTAAAATGGCCGCTTTAGCAGAACATAATATGAACCACGTTAAAAATATTAAATTCTAAAAATGCACTTTACTGTCCTGTTCATCTTAAAGTCCATTTTAACAATTTAAATTTTTAACGTGATTCATATTATGTTCTGCAAAAGTGGCCATTTTAGACCCCCTGTCGCTCTTTGGCAGACCCCAAGGCGAAACTTTTGAAATAAGTTGAGTGACTAGGTCTGAACTCCGTCGTTTAGCACGGGCGGGAAAACTCTGTCAGTGAATTGACTTGCGAATTAGATGTAATAATAAAAATGTTAATTATGTTATGCTCTATCCAAATAATAAGGTTATTTTGGTTGGCTACTTTTGAAAATAGCCCAATCTGGGTGATCTCTTTTAAGAAAGCGTTTACAAATTGGTGACTGTGCCTAACAGTAGACACTCATTTCGTCAGTTATATTAAAGTCTCATGTTATAAGGCGGAGCCTATAGACATCAAATGAGCACAGATCCAGCTTCCGTGGCTGTTACTGAGAAATTCCTGATGAAAAACCCAAAAAAACTTTGACCGTCTCGGGAATCGATCCCAGGACCTCTAACTCGGCAGTCACGCTTGCAACCACTATACCACAGAGGCAGTCAAAAGAACTGGAACTGTATAACAATTATTTAGGGAAAAAATAAATCCAAACAACCAAATTTTATCAACTTATATATTAAACATTAAAAAAATATTCCATACACCACATTTAAGTATTCATAGAACTTATCCACATTCACAACAATTTCACTGATAACTTAAAATAATATCCTTGCTAAATAATATAAGCAAACACAGTCTTTGGAGCTTTCGAACAATACTTAACTATAAGTAATTAAACTTAGAACATCTTCAATACGAGATTAATATTAAGAACTTAAAATAATTTGAGTAAATTTTTTACATCTAATTAATTGTTTGTGGTCAATACCAAAACAAACAAGAGTACTTATTAAGCTAAAACGACGTAATTTGGAACAATTTTGAAACCTACAGTCCAGGATTACCTTTTAATCCTTGATGCTTGACACTGTCGTTTGGTTCCGAGTATCTTTAAACGGTTCTTACCAAGTTCCACCAAGCATTTTACAAAATATTTCAGAAAATAGTTATCATTGATTTATTCTCAGAGTACATTCTCAACAGTTTGGTTTTTGCCGTCTAGCTGATCGATTCAAACAGTCTGTGTAATTGCAGTACACAATGAAAACCATTCATCAGTTTGTGTCACGATATCAAGCTATTTTCCTACAGCATATCACGTGAACGGCTACCTTGCAACACCAAGCATCAAACCAACATGGCCACTTCCACTTACTGTTACCCATCTTCTTTTCCGTCAACAAAATAAACATTTAACGACATAAAGGACATTAAAACATTTAAGCAACGTAGTCTAAAACTTGTTTAAACTTATTGTAAACACCATTCAAGGTTTTTCAGTGGTTCTTTAGCTGTTGGTGGGTAAGAACCAGCCGTGTAAGCACTTGGGAGCTGGCGAGGGAGTGTCGAACGTGGCCCGCGCTACCTCACACATGGTCTTGGCGTCTAGGACCAGCATGGCCACTGACTGTGTCTTGTCTCCACCCCATACTAATGCGCTTAGGAGCACGCCGTCGTCTTCGTCCTAGAAGAAAGGTTAAGGTTTTAATCTGTTTTAATGTAGTTTTAAAGAAAGGAGATATTTTTTTTGTTCGAAGATTAGGCCACCCACATAAATTGTAGCATTTAATAATGAAACGTTCACTGATTTCTTCCTTATAACCTCTAGATTCCATGTTAAATTAGCTAAGCATTGTCTAACCGGAATAAATGCGAAAAATCTGCAAAAACATTTACGAAAACCAAAATAAATAGAAAAAGTAAATATCAAAATAATGAAGTTGTCTGTCAACCACTATAAAAGTGGATTTATAACTTTCCGTGTCACAGTGATTGTTTAAACCATCTATGCGATTTTGGTTTAAACCTTTAAAAAATGCATTAAAAATGCTTACAGTTTAATAATATTTATTTTTATATTCTGTTCTGATTCTATCATAATTATAGTAGATGTGATTACCAGTGGGTAGGTACCGTACTTTTTTTAGTAAACGGGAAAAATCTCCCCATTCACGTAAGTAATATCTGTCAAATGACATTGACCACAACAGGAATGATTTGACTTACAAATATAGCTTATTTATTGTGATTTTAAGATTCCGGTTCCATTTTTATGTAATACTAGCGGACGTCCCGCGGTTTCACCCGCATAGTTCCCGTTCCCGTGGGAGTACGGGGATAAAATATATCCTATGTTACTCGTGGATAATGTAGCTTTCGAATGGTGAAAGAATTTTTAAAAACGGTCCAGTAGTTTTTAAGCCTATTCATTACAACCAAACAAACAAACAAACAAAGTTTTCCTCTTTATAATATTAGTGTAGATATAGTGTAGATTTCGTTTAAGTACTATTGTAAAATGGTTACTTTCTTTTGGTGTAATGTGATTAATAAATGCAAGGACCAGGTGGGCCCAAAAAAAATTGTCTCCTTTCGGTTATGTCTCCTATTTGTTTGCATTAAGTCATCATTTCCGTCGATGGCAATTTTGCTTCTTCTTACAATGGGCGAATAAAATAAATGGCTATGTCTCTCCTTAATTTCTGGTAAAACGCGTTGTTTGGTATAAACAGTTTTTTTTACTTTACCTACCCCAAACTATGTATTTCTCTTGCCGTGCCGTCAAATTAAAGTTTGACTAACACCGTCTTAAACTTACACAATTTATAACTAAACTTAAAATATCACTTACGGGATATTTTCCACGCCATTTATCGACGTCATGACCCGGAGAATGCGGGTGGATGGAAAAAAACATTAGGAGCAGACAAATCCAGTCAACCCCCAACCATTACACTTTCACAGCGTCGAAATATCGGAAGCTCAAAATTAATAATAATCACGGAAGATATCCCGTAAGTGACAAATGACATTCGTCAGTTGGCTCACCTTAGCGTTAGGTCTGGGCACGTATATCGGTTCGCTGGGGTAACAGTTCAGGTTGCACCACGTCTTGGTCTCGCCGGTCTTAGTGTCCACCTTGATTACCTGCAAAATAAAGTAATATTAAAACTATTTAAATCGCCTTCTTGCCACTGAGGCCCAAACTTGAACTTAAATCCTTATTATCGCAGCAGTAGTTACCCAAAATAAAAATGAATGGCTTCCGAGTGTTTGCAGACTTATTTATTTATAAGAGCCTGGGAAGTTTTAGAGCTAATACACTGAAGCCAATAACAATTGTACTTAGCTGGTCTTTCTGTCTAAGGAACAAAATCTTTCACAAAGAGCTGAAGGCAATACATCAACGGTAAGTAAATTCTGGTGAAGTAATCTTGTCTTACCGTTCCGGGATTCTCTGCATCTACATCTGAGCTGATGGCGTAGAAGTATCTGTAGGGTTTACCTGCAGGAAAAACAGATGAAAACCATCAGAATGGAAAATTAAATTACGTTATGAGCAATTATGAGACTAGGTAATGGTAAATCCCATTCGCCACTTTTCTTGTTATATTACACTAGCACTACGCCCGCGACATTGTCCGCAAAAAATGTGATATGTCGGCTGGTATGCATGATTAAAATACAGGGTGTAAATCACCTCATCACAAAGCCGTTAACCAAGCATTCTGTACATCAAACTAAGTAACTTTACGCAAAAATTATTGCTGGGAAACAACTTCTTTTTTTGAGGTTATAAATCATGTTTTGTGGTAGAACTCAATGTAACGCACTTAAAACATTGTGCTGATGGATGGATTGAATAGTACGGGGGTCGTGGAGGTGTTATAAGTCAAAATCTTACAAATAAAAACTTGTCAAAACGTTGTAACTTTGACCCCCCTTATCTCCGTAACTACAAGGAGTAGAACAAAAAAAATATCGCAATGATGGGGAGAACAAGTGCCTTTCGGTTTCGTGAAAAGGTTTTTTTTACACCCTTTATAATTTATTATATAGTCCCATGATAATTGTATCTCTATAACAGTGAAAACAGTTTTTGAATTGGATCATTAGTTCCGGAGATTACATACAAACTTAAAAACAAATACCTCTTTATGATATTCATCATTATCGTCAGCCTATAATGTTCCCACTGCTGGGACACAGCGCTCCTCTCTATGAGAAGAAATGGGCTATAATCCACCACGCGGGCCCAGTGCAGATTGGTAGATGTCATATTTCTTCAATTTTTTTTTTTGATGCTAGGACATGCCGGTTTCCTCGCGATGTTGTTCTTCACCATTGATGCTATTAGTAAAGATAAAAATATCTTTGTAACTTACCATTATATAGATCATAGTGTATCCTGGGAGTCTCGCAGCCGATATCTGCCAGGGTCCTCACCTCCAGCTTGGTCAAGTTAGGGGCATCCAGGGACACCTCCAGCCTCTTGGGCCGCGCGCGGAACCATTGTGCATAGTCCGCATTACTTTGCATCGACTGAAAATAAGACGGACATAATAAATAAATATCGCTGGACATTTGACACACAGCGCCATCTAGTGCCACACTAAGTAACGAGGCTTATATCGTGGACACCGGATAGTTGATATACTACATTGATAGCTATATACTTTTTATAATAAATATAAAACAAATTATAGCGATTACAAATTCCATAAACATAACATCAAACTGTATTCCCGAAGGGCTAACCCTTACCGGAATACAGCGCAGAGGTGTATCTTTAGAAATTTCTGAAGGACAAGCCAATTGAAGTTTGGCCGACATTATCGCCAAACCCAACAAGTACAACAACGACGCTCTATCAATTATAATGAAAGCGATTCCAAATTCATTACGTACGTCTTAATATATCATAGTATCAACCTGTAACTTTTTTTCTGTATTAATTAGCTGTAAGTCTTCCATGTTCTAAATGAATAAATATACTAAGTTTCCGGTGTTGGGTCAAAAACCTAGCTCTGTGAGTGAGAGTGGGCCGTAATGCACCATGCGAGTCCAGTGCAGGTTGGTGTATATATCTCTGATGTTTTTGGTATTGTCTTCTTCGTAAAAATGTAATATTAAATCGGTAATACAGTGTGATGTTAGGAGCTTCCAAAATCTACAATTGGTTGGTACAATGTGGACGTTGAACCCAAAAATATTGACAGTCAAACATAATTAACACTCCTCCGTTAATTGTTAAAGTCGAGGTGTGAATGTTTGATCTCAGATTAATATAATTAGAGAGATTATTTTCAGAGCAGCCCGGCTAGCATGGGCAGGGGATAAAATTTTATCCACCGGTTATTTCCACTGACAAGGGACAAAATTCATACAAAAGTGGAAATAACCGGTGGATAAAATTTTTATCCCCTGCCCATGCTAGCCGGGCAGATGTTGAGAATTGATGGCCACTGAGGCAGTTATGTTTGTTCTGAAGGATCATGTAATAACGGGAATTTACGTCATGAAACAGAAAAGGTTCAATCATCATTTTTTCCATAGGAGCAACGTTGTATTTGCAAACAAATTATAATAATCTGCTGCCCCCATACAAGTCCATTAGGTAATGTAGTCAGGAAACTCCCACTTAACAAATCATCAGGTGAAGATAAAATATCTAATCGGATGACAATAGAAGCGTGTAGAATAGCGGGCGACGCCATTTTAACTGTTTACAACCGATGTATTGCGGATGCCGTTTTTCTTCGTATATGGCTTTATGCAAATAATTCTGAAATGTGGAGACAAGCCACTGGATGTCACTTACAGCCATTTTCAATAACTGACTGTTCGGTTTCGGTCTGCCTGTAGTATCTATCTCTGCCTGTTTGACATTTTGCTGACGGACGCGTCCGCCGTTTCTAACCGCGATTAAAACAAAACGTCACAGAAAAACTTTCTTTTTATTTTTCTATTGAATAAAGTTACAGGTAGGAGACGCGGATAGGATATTTCAAGCTTACTTCGTTTATAAAAAAAAAAATCAGGCCTTGATCCATATGACGTTATTAATACACATATCTTAAGGATCAAGGTCTGAAATAAAGTATTAACATATGTTTCATATTCGAACTACATAAATGAAGTGTTCCAGAAACATGTTTCCCGTAACACAAAACAATGTTGTGCAACTTTGTTTTGTTTGTTTTAAACTCACCTCGATGGCGTGCACATACATGGCGTCGATGACCTTAGCGTCCTTGTAGGCACAGAGGTCTACCACCAGCCTGCCATCTTGTTCGAAGGCGTTGATGATGTGTAAGTAGAAGAGAGGGTCTGTACGGAACCGCTTTACTTCCTGACCCGTGGTACGGCTTAGCAGGACTACGTGTGTCTGTGAATTGGAAGGAGTTGGAAATTGAGGCTTTTAAATAACAGTCTGATAGTAAAGCTGGGTGTTTATTTTTTCTCTGCAAAGAATAATAGAGCTCGATCTGTAAGTTTTTTTTTTTTCGCAAAGAAAAACAGACCCAATCAACACACATATGCAACAAAATCATCTTTCGGACCTATTAAGAATTTAAAAACTTCTAACATAGCACTTCGAGGCACTTCTTCTTCTAGCATCGAGGTGTTGAAGTGTTTGTACAAAAACGCCACCATGTCAGTCCGACTTCAGGACCAAGCCTCGGAACCTATCCTTCTGCAGCGAGGTGTAAGACAGGGAGACGTCATATCTCCGAAACTGTTCACCGCTGCACTGGAGGATTTCTTCAAGGTTCTGGACTGGAGAGGGCTAGGCATCAACGTCAATGGCGAGTACATCACTCACCTTCGGTTTGCCGACGATATAGTGGTCATGGCTGAGACCATGGAAGACCTCAGTACAATGCTCGATGACCTCAGTACAGTAGAGCTTCCGAAAGAGTGGGTCTAAAAATAAACATGGACAAGACGAAGGTCATGTTGAATGCCCATGTCACACCCATTCCTATCAAGATCGGAGACTCTACACTCGAAATTGTAGACGATTATGTATACCTAGGACAAACGGTCCAGTTAGGTAGGTCTAACTTCGAGAAAGAGGTCAATCGTCGAATCCGACTCGGCTGGGCAGCGTTCGGGAAGCTGCGCGGTATCTTCTCGTCCAACTTACCGCAGTGTCTCAAGACGAAAGTCTATGACCAGTGTGTGTTGCCAGTGATTACATACGGGACCGAAACGTGGTCGCTCACAATGGGCCTTATCAAAAGGCTTAAAGTCACCCAAAGGGCAATGGAAAGGGCTATGCTCGGAGTTTCCTTGCGTGATCGTATCAGAAATGAAGACATCCGCAAGAGAACCAAGGTCACCGACGTAGCCCGAAGAATTGCCAAACTAAGTGGCAGTGGGCAGGGCACATTGCTCGCAGAACGGATGGCCGATGGGGCCGAAAAGTTCTGGAGTGGCGACCGCGAACCGGAAGACGATGCGTTGGAAGACCTCCCACTAGGTGGACCGATGACCTGGTGAAGGTTGCGGGAATCCGGTGGATGCGAGTCGCACGGGACCGGTCAATGTGGCGACACTTGGGGGAGGCCTATGTCCAGCAGTGGACGTCTTTCGGCTGAGATGATGATGAGCATTTCGGAAGTTCTCTAATTGCCATGTGTGCTTTTGTTATAAGAATTTGTTTAATGAAATTTGGCCGTTGACCCATCGAGTCTAGGGAATGCAATCCCGATTTCACGTGATATCGAATCTAAAAAGCCAATCCCCAGACTCGACTCGATATCCCCGCAAACTCGACTCGATATTGCATTCCATAGCTATCATGTCACGTTATAGAATATCCCCTGACTACTAGCTAGCAACTTTGAACTGTTCTAATTCCACGACACGGGATATTCGTATTTAATATGAGAGGCACAGACCTCATAGTCGGGGTTCCACTGCAGACTGGAGCAGAGCTTGTCGTTGGAGATGAGACCGCGCATCAGTCCCGCCACCGACACCGAGAGCGGCTGCTCCACTATCACGAAGTACTTCTCCGTTATACCTGCGATATCAGACATGTTACCATGACCACTGCTCTTCCACAGTTATCTCACTTTAATAAAGGGTGTAAAATACCTCTTCACGCATTTCTCCCCATCATTGCGATCATATTTTTGTTCTACACCATATCTGGGAACCTTCTAGTTACGGAGATAAGGGGGGTCAAAGTTACAACTTTTTGACAAGTTTTTTTTTAAATACAAGTTTTTTTGTAAGATTTTAACTTTTAACACCTCAGCGACCCCCGTACTATTCAATCCAACCATCAACACAATGTTTTAAGTGCGTTACATTGAGTTCTACCACAAAACATGATTTATAGGTAACCTCAAAAAAAAAGTTGTTTCCCAGCAATATTTTTGCGTAAAGTTAATTAGTTTGATGTACAGAATGCTTGGTTAACGGCTTTGTGATGAGGTGGTTTACGCCCTGTATAGTTAATGCCAGTTAACATCGAGCGGTCATTGCTCTTTCCCTAATATCCATTCACGATTCAAGACTTGAACAAGCTTATTTTTAACCCCCGACGCAAAAACGACGGGGTGTTGTGGTCAAATTATACCGGCCCCGACCAAAGTGTTGCTGGTCGTAATTTCGAAACCAACTACTTTACTTTGGTTTTTAAAATAAATAGCAAGTTCTATGAAGTGGTATGACGCAGGCTTACAGTATCTATTCATTTTAGAAAAAACATAATTCATTGAGGGGTTACTTATAAAACCGTAGATCACGTAGGTCATATTACTTACCGAAAGTGTGCATGTAAGAAGGATTGAGAGTCCACCGAGGCTTCACTGACGCCACAATACGTGCGCTTTTGAACATGTCACCTGAAAAACAGAAGAATACGCCATAGTTCGTCAAAAGAAGCAATCAAAGCGAGAATGAAAAGAAAGAAACGGGTAATTTAACTTTACATAATTATGTTATTAGTGACAGTATATTTAGTTCTAAATCTGTAATCTATCTGTACGAATATCGACAGCTGTTCTTAACACATATGTTTCTTACTACTAAAATGTTTTATACCTTTTTCTGTGAACGGGAATTTAGCGACGACGTGTCGTATTCTGCCCTTCACGACAGACATACCGACGTTGTAGACATCCCCTGAAAATACATAGATATGAATACTATTCACGGTGTTTGCGTGATTTGGACCAACGCAACGGTTCGATCTCACTAGCGGGCTGAATAAGCGGGCTTAGTGACTAAACGACTAGTAAAGGAAACACATTACTAATACAATATGCAAAACACGGCACAATTTTTTTTTACAAGCCAAGTTAGTTTTGTATTTATGAGATGCGTAGACGTCGTAATCTGTTCCCGTCGTCAGATCGATTTGGGAAGCAAGTGGACAGCGGATGAAGTATGTACAAAACCGGCTGTATGTTTGGAGATCGATCCTCGACTAGCAGAAGTTGCTTTCGACCAATTGATTACTGAATTACATAGTAAGGGTAAGTATTATCACAGGTGATTGGAACAGTGATTAATTAAACTGTTGATGAATAGGGAAGACGAAGAAAAGTTGGATGGTTTGTGTGATAATATGAAAGTGGAAGGAGTTGATGATGCCGCAAAGTCTGACAGGTGAGAATCTATACTTATATGAACTATACTTAATATTATAAAGCTGAAGAGTTTGTTTGTTTGTTTGAACGCGCTAATCTCAGGAACTACTGGTTCGAATTGAAAAAATATTTTTGTGTTGTATAGTCCATTTATCGAGGAAGTTTATAAGCTATATAACATCACGCTACAATAAGGAGCCAGTAGAAGCGGAGCATAAGTGAACATTGTTGCAAAAACGGGGAACATTTATTCCTTTTGTGGGCTTTTTCTCTTTTATGTGACGCAGACGAAGTTGCGTGGGTCTGCTAGTGTTAGAATAAACATGTTGCGCCATCCACATGTAGAATGGGACATGTAAAGAAAGATACTGATGATGAAAGGCGATTTTCACTAATTAAACTGAACATGTTCAACACGCCTAAACGGCGTTTAAGAGCTGTTAGTGTCGATATACAGAAAAAAAAGACCCTTTTTTTTACTAACTTAAATGACTCCTCCCCCTGGGGGGAGTGTCAGACTTTTACTGACTAAAACCCATCCATGTTCCTTCCTCGCCTTTTTTGTTCCGGGGCTACGGTATCTCTTTCGAACAGTCCCGCAGCCCCGGCAACAATTAAGACCCTGACAGTTCATTAACGTGGTTCAAAATTCACTGATCGCGTTTGTCCCATTGATGAAATTCCCTAAGTGTAGAAATGTCCTCACCATTGGGCATGACGTGTGGGTGTGACGTGTGGTTCACGAGCGCCACGCAGCTCGTCATGTTCCTCCTCTCCAACGTGTCCAGCGTCACCGTGTCTACCCTGAAAGTATATAGATGTTTTCTGTGTGTAAGCACAACAACTAATACTTTTTTAGCTGACTGTAGTGGCACTACAAAGAGTACTACAGCAACACAGTACAAACATTACTGCAGCGCCATCTATGATACAGATGATGAACAGAGAAATGCATCAAATTCCTATATCGCGCAAGTCAAGTTATCTGCGACTTAAGAATATATGTATAGAAGTACCCGACAACAACTGTTGGCAGGGGGTGACACTTCTATACATTGGCTTCAGACAAAATTTTCATAGATAGTGCTGCCATCTGTGTGGTTAAGAACCCCAACTTTTCAACTGTTTGACAGCTTACAACTGTCATAACGAGAACAGCTATTTAAGACAACTTGTCAGTGAAGTAGATAGCCTAGCGGTGACAGCGGTTGCCTTGTGTATAATAGGTAGTTCTCAAGTTCGAAACCTCAGTTAAAAATTACTTTATGTATGTATTTGGTTGAACAAAAACTAACAGTGCCATCTAACAGCTTAGGTACACAGTTTTAAAAACGAAAACCGGAGTTGCGCATCTATCTTGTAATTTATAGTTTAGTACGAAGCGACCGATAAATTCCTTATAAGTAAATTATTTGTTAAACGTCGTCCTTACCTATGAATGATAGGTCCTTCTGTGAACGCATACACTTCATCACCGAACGGATACAGAGATATCATCGCATTGTCCGACATGTGTTCTGCTGGATTGAAGATCGCCGCTACCCTGTAAACATTTCAAAGTCTTACTTAATTGCCTTTTAAAAAATGTAAGCTGACGACCAGTGTTGTTACGTACAAATTTTATGTGAGAAACAAGTTGGTCCGAAAACAATATGCCAAACAGTACTGTATAATTGTATATGATGCTCTGTGATGTAAAACCGTCATAATTTGAACTCTTCAGACTAAATCGGACAAAGAAAATCTGGTCTTCTTTAATAAAAATCAGAAGAAGATAAATAATACTGTCGGAAAATATCACTCTACTGAAACTGTTTTGATAAAATTGGAAAATTTAAAGCACCTTATACTTCTGTTTTCTTTTTCAGGTGACGGAAATCCTGTTTACTATTAATTTTCCTTAGATTTCCATAGCAATTATTTACCTGTCAAATATCGAATGGCACGGGTCTGGGGCGCACTTGGTACCAAATTCCGAGACGACAATGCGGTTAGCAGCACGATTCTTCTTCAGGGTGTTAGTTCTGAGGAACCGGCACTGGTAAGTGACATGGCCATCATCCATGGCAAACCTGGAAAACCGAAAAAATACTAAAACACTAAATTCTTCTTGTCGACGACTAACAATATTTGGCTTTGAAAAGATTGAACTCTGGTTCATGGTATTTATTCTTATTCTTATTGCACACAAAATATTCTCTATATTATTAAAATTCTTATTTCAGCAAATTGTAGGAATGTTAAATTTTTCAATTGCTGCAGACAGCTCATAGAAACCGACCACTGTCCACATATTTGTCAACAATCCTACAATCTATGTCATAATGTGTTACAAGTAGAAGAAATCCATCAATCAATTCATCACTAAGTACATTTTTCAAGGTAAGTCAAAATTTTAACACGATAACTGTCTGATTATCTACAAACAGCTGTCACTGTGACATGTTCCCATACAAAAATGTGTTTTAAACAGCTGTTTAGATAATCAGACCGTCATCTTTTAGGTGAACATGGACCTAAGTCCCATCAAATTAAAATTTGAAAATGTATGAGGAAAAAAAATTACAGATGGAAAATCCCAATAAAGTTAATAAATAACAATGGACACAGCCTGGCTATTGAACCCAAACTCAGCAGTCGCGCTTACATCCAAGCAAAACACAATCCCTAACGTGCCCTTGGTGACTCTAGCTACCGTAACGGATTTCACTTTAATTGCGTGTGGTAATTGCAGCTACTAAGAATACTACGTTCCGATTTTCAGCTCTATATAGATTGAGATAAAGTTCTGTACGCCAAAATCTAGTACGATTATTATAAGAGTCCCCGCAGACTACAAACTTTATATCGGCCGATAGTTTAGTCGGACCCATAATCAATATGAACTTTGCGCATATTATAACGTTTCGATATCGGCTGATAGGCTACACGATTGCCTTTAAACTACACTATAGGCCAACGACTACGCTAAACCCTTGTCCATTGTTTAATCGGCCAACTCTGCGAGCGCTCTCTTCAAAAGCCGCCGACCAACTAGCAAATTGTTTGAGCGCAGCGAAGTCGACATACTGTTGCAGTTGCACAGTCGTCACCAAATAGACCGTCAAGTTGGCCTAGTGTGCACGCTAGCCCCCGGGAATGACGCCCGCAGTCCGGGCCAGCACTAGTCCAGCGGGCTTATTGGGCAGCGGAAGTCGCATCAGATCCCGCTGCCCCCCGAAACAAGTGTGCGATACACCGGTATGGTTTTAGTCAGTACGAGTCTGTCAGACCACTCCGTTCTCTCCAGAGCGGAGGACATCCATTAAGGATTACCACATCGAGAAAAAAAAGAACTCCACTAAACTACCGGCCGACAGAAAGTCTGCAGGGACTCTTTGTCAGATAATGTTCTGAATTTGAAGCTGTGTTCAGTTTATCTTTTATATTATTCCATATTGTTGTGAATGAATCAATTTCTTTTGAAAGATAATGCAAAATAAATAAGGCAATTATATTACTATCACATTCACTTCACGCGTGTCCCAGATATTGCTAAAATTTTACAAGATAAGAGAATTATTTGATAATTCACTCGGACTCGGATTTTGGTACAAGCAAGAATGCTCCAAGCCCCAACATTATCTCGTTGCTAATTAAAGCTATGTTATGATTTTGATTATGCCTTTTTTTAAGCTTCAATATTCTCGTTTATCATACTCCAGTTAAAAAAAACCGGCCAAGAGCGTGTCGGGCCACGCTCACTGTAGGGTTTCGTAGCTTCCCAGAGAAAATAACTTTGTTTTTCATAGTATTTGTATGAAAAACAAAGTTATCATTTGCGTTTTTTTGAAAAAGTGCTATATAACTCAAAAACTATTCAACTCATCAAGTTGAAAATAATTTTCCTAGAAAGTTCATATAAAGGTCTACTTCTGTGATTTTTTTCATATTTTTTAAACTTATGGTTCAAAAGTTAGAGGGGGGGGGGGACACATTGTTTTTGACTTTCGGAGCGATTATTTCCTAAAATATTAATATTATCAAAAAATGATTTTAGAAAACCCCTATTCATTTTTAAATACCTATCCAACAATATATCACACGTCAGGGTCAAAATTAAAAAAAAAATCGCTCCCCACTTTACGTCTGGGGGAGGTACCCTAATAAAAATGTTTTTTTTTAATTTTTATTTTTGCACTTTGTATATATATTGTTGATTGATATACATATTGGTACCAAATTTCAGCTTTCTGGTGCTAACGGTCACTGAGATTATCCGCGGACAGACAGACAGACAGACATGGCGAAACTATAAGGGTTCCGTTTTTTGCCATTTGGCTACGGAACCCTAAAAACGTGACGGACTTAATTTTAATAAATAGATAAGCGCATAATTTTAGTATACTCGTAAGTAAGTATAATCAGCCCAACACGTTTCCACTGCTGGGACACAGGCCTAGTGATGGGTAATTTTCCGAAAAATTTCAAAACTTGGAAATTTTTCAATTTATTTTTCTGAAAAATTGAAAAATTGGAAAAATAATGGAAATATATCTTTTTATCCAAATTAGTAGTTTATATAAGGTTGGTTTAGGTTTGGTAGTTCATAATAAGTTGAAATTCAAAGGATTTAATGGCTTTACATGTTGTTTAAAAAAAAACGTATGCAAAGTTATATTTTAATACAGATTCATGGTCAATGGTTTATTTTACACATAAACACATGTAATTACGTCACTCATGATTAATCTGAATCCAAATCTGAATCATGATCATCATAAAAGAATTCGTCATCAACATTTTGTACATTATCTGCATCTACAAACAGTAAATCTTCAGTTGGTGGACTGATATCGTCCTCTTGATTATTGTGAATATACAAATCATCATTATTTCTATTTTCCATATTCCAGTTATAAGCAATAAAAGCCATTTTTTCAGCTCGCTCCGTCAGCAGTCTATTACGCTTCTTTGTGTGAATTCCACTTATTGTACTAAAAGAACGTTCACATGCGGCAGACGTTACAGGAGCCGTGAAGATAACTTCAGCCACTTTTCTCAGTTTCGTAAATTTACATATACCTTGCCACCAAGAAAGGGGGGTGACATTATTTACTGGCGACCATACAAATCTTTGACTCCAAAAGTTAGATTTTGATTTAAAATCGGAAACTTCCGCCATTATATTATCTATATTTAAGTACGTTGCTAGTTCATCGATAAAATTCATTGCTGCAGCATCTTCTTCACTACTTAAGTTATCACCACAGATCTTAGGATCTAGCAAACATGCAGCAAAATGGATAGGTTTTACAACTGTTCCTTTTCTGGATTCAACTTTGTCAAGCAGAGTTTGCTTTTCTACTTCATTGATAATATTGGTGTGAGCAAAAACTTCTGTTATTTTTAATTTTAAGGTATTCCACACTGAAACTGTTTTCTGAATTAAAATATCGTTACCTTCTAGTTGGGAGATGCTAACAGCGATTGGTTCTACAATTGCAGCAACTTCATTTGTCATTGTCCAAAATCTTTCATCTAATAAATGTGATTTGTTTTCTGACGACAACTGTGCTCGTTCATGCACCGCCAACGTTTGCATTGCTGGTTTGACAAATTTCATCACTTGCAGCGTATCATGTACACTGCTCCATCTAGTTTTAACAGGTAGCTTCAATTTTTTGTTGCAGTTTTTTTCAATTGAAATTTTCGTAAAAAGTGACGAGAGTACTTGACTGTATTTTATTTCTTTTACTACATCGACTACCATTTTCATTATAGTTTTAATCACATTAATCTTTAGAACGTCATCTGCCAATAAATTTAATGTATGTGCTGTGCAACGTAATGTGATTATATGTGGATATAATTCTTTCACATTCAACAGAGCTCTTTGAACATTATTTGCGTTATCACCTATTAACACAAAGAACTTTTCGGGGCCAATATGATTCATCACTTTAAAAATCTCTGTGGTCAAGTATTCTGATGTATGACGATTATCAAGCGTGTTTACAAAGTCAACGAGTAAAGGAGCAGGTGTGGAGACTAAAAAATGTATAATACCTTCATTTTTTATATTGGACCAGCCATCTAGCTGAAGATGCAGTATCGAAAGAGATTTCAAATTAATATCTTGACTCTTTTTCATTTCATCATAAATGTTATCCACGTAAGTTGTTAATGTTTTTCGTGTTGGTAATGTGTAGGATGGCGCTAAAGCAGAAAATACTTTTTTCCATAATGCATGTTCTACCCAAGAGATAGGAGATCCTGATACTGTAGTTGCTAAGGCGATCAATTTATCGACGTCTTTTTTATTACCGGAACAATCTGCTTCTGAAGACGCAGCGGAAGAAGTAGAAGGCAAGTTTATGCAGGAATCGGCTTCTTTTGTCAAGCTAACATTTAAAATTTTCATATCTTGTGGACATTTCGTGCAATTTGCAATATGAGACCGCATACGAGTAACATTTGCGTATCGAAACATTTTGTTACAAAATTTACAAAAGACACTGTTATTCCGTTTTTCAAACGAATTCCATACTGTAGTGTCCTTATTACGACCCATTTTTGTGCCAAACTCACATAAAAAATAACAACACTTCCTTATTATACCACTAATACAAACACTCCGAAGCTAAATGAATGCCAGTCAACTACATAATAATATTGCCACGCACTTTTCAATTCCTTACTTAACACATATAACGGGGAATCCCCGATCATAGATTACATGCTATCACGTACTTACCATAAACTAAAATTTGAGATTTCAGTCTGTGGTAGATACGCAATACGCATGTTATCTATGATCGGGGATTTCCCGGTGTATGTTAGATATCTCTTAACGTTTACCGTAGAAATTATTTTTTATAAGTTAACTGGAAATCCTCCTAAATAAATTAAAATATAATTATAAAAGGGTACTTACACTTATACAATTTTATGAGTGTTTTTGACTGATCTGACCCACAAAACTGCCATAGTTAGTAGACAGCGATGTCCAAAGGTAAACACCTACCGACTAATATTTTACTATTAAACAGAAATACCAACAAACTAGTAGGTAAAATAATCCTAAAAATGAGAAATTTTAGTATTTTGATAAAAAGTAACAAATAAAAATTTGTTATCTTGTTTTATTTTCTGATCTTGGTCGACTTCCCATTTTTTTCCAATATTTGAAAAATATTTGAAAAATTGGAAAAATATTGGAAATTTTTCATTTTTTCTTTTCTTTTCATTCCGAAATTTTTCCACTACCCATCATTACACAGGCCTCTCTATGAGAGCCCACGGGCTGGTGTCCACTAATTTCGAATAACACTGCTACTTTTTACATCATCTAAATTAACTATTATTCCATTCTCACATTATTTTTTTAATATTTGGTTTTATTCAAATTGTAAAAAAACTGCAGTAATTATCGATTTTTCTTGCTAACTGTGCATCTATCACCCACATTTACCAAAAGCCGGCTTACCTGTGCAAAAGCGCGGAGCTGTCGAAAAGATGATCGAATCTCATATCTCCGACCTTGAGCGAGCCGGGCCCGTTACGTAGCAACGTTCCGCGGAGCCATGTCGGGAACTCACCTAGGAAAACAGTACATCTTTAGTAAACATAAAACTAGAAATTGATGCTTTACTCGTTTAAACAGTATGGAGACGGTAAAATGACATAAAATGAATATACTGGCAATATTAATGAAAATAAGCGTTTTCAAATTTAAATAAATTGTTTCGAAAATAGAAAAAAATAAAAAAATCAAATACTGTCGTATTGCACATTATGTAGTTATAGTAGTTAGCTACATAATGTAGATCAAAATACGTAAGATGTGGTTTTACTACACAGTAACGGTGCAAATACGTAGTTATACATTGCAGTTAAGTATGACCGCAGTGCATTGTCCAGGGTTTGCAAACATGTCTTGTGCATTGTAAACACGGGTGAGCTCACGATTGTGTCAAGAAAATTACCGTCGCGGATATCGATTGAATGAGGTAGTCAAGACAAGGAAAATAGCTCCATTTCCAAGAAGGTTAAAAGAATATTCCATAAACAAAATGATACAGCATAGGTACACTAGCTAAATCTGGAAAAGCAAAATACCAACGATGTTATTTTTTTTTAAAGACGAGTGCAAGAATAACGGGCCCTAAAGTATTAACGTGCGATCAGGAAAACTATTTATAGAGGAGATCATTCCATTAAATTTAGCAGCAAATTGACTTGCGTAAAAATAGCATAGACGTTTGAAAATAGAATGTTTAGGAAATATTTCTAGACCAGATAAAAGATTCAAAGATGGAACACTTGTGAAGTTTGTGTAGAAGGAAGAGCTTCAACATTGTTTTGTTAAATGTTTTTAATTGACTACCTGTATGTATGGATTTTCCATTATGAGTATCCTTATTTCCTCAACCACGGGTTTTTACATAAATACCGAATACCGATATCCTGATCAAAATAAAAAATCAAATCTTTTCAATTTCGAAACTTGTCTGTCTTACTAACCTGTGTCTAGATTAAGCTGAAATATTTTCTAACATGGAACAATGGAGACTGAAAAATTAAGCCTGTAACCAAGCGGCCCAACTGCTTTGTAATCCAAATTGAAGTCCTTATACAGTCTATAGCCTCTAGTAGCTAGCTAGACGGACTGACGACCTCAAAACACACATTGGCACGCAAACTAAAGAGCCAGGGTGTAAAATTACCAATTACATACACGTTCTGTACAACAAAGTAAATAACACTAAAACACAAAAATGTATACAGGGTGTAAATCATCACGAAGCCGTCAACCAAGCAATCTGTACATCAAACTAAGTGACTTTACGCAAAAATTATTGCTGGGAAACGACTTTGTTTTTGGGGTGAAAAATCATGATTTGTGGTAGAACTCAATGTAACGCACTTAAAACATTGTGCTGATGGATGGATTGAATAGTACGGGGATCGTAAAGGGCGTTTAAAGTAAAAATCTTACAATAAAAACTTGTATTTAAAAAAAACTTGACAAACAGTTGGAACTTTAAGCCCTAATATCTCCGTAACTAGAAGGTTCCCAGGTATGGTGTAGAACAAAATAATGCACTGACGCAATGACGAGGAGAAAGGCAATTGGCCTTTCGGCTTCGTGAAGAGGTGACTTACACCCTTTATGGCATTATTTCTGCCTTTGAATAATGACTACTTCCTACCAATATTATAAGTGCGAGTTTGTGAGTTTGGATGTAAGTATGTTTGTTACTCTTTCACGCAAAAACTGCAGAACGGATTTGGATGAAATTTTGCACACAGATAGTTTATAACCTAGATTAAAACTTAAGATTCTTTTTATTTCGGTAATAAGATCCTATGGGACAATTATCAAACTTCATGCGGGCGAAGCCGCTGAAGAAGCTATAATTTTTATTTTGTGTAAAACTTAGTAGGTACATACCTGTCATCTGTCCCTCGAGAGGTTCTTCGACCTCCTCCTCACAGGAGCGGAGCCATACGGTGGCATCACAGTTAGGATATAACTTCTCTTCTATGGCGGCCATATTTGCTAGAACTACACACTTCAGTTATATCATTCGGCCAAAATAATCACGCGACCATTGAACGCACGTCATTTGTTTAATTCCACCGGTTGACTAGTTAATTTGTTAAGTTATCGTAATGTTAAGTATGAACGCCACTCAAATATTCCAAAACTTCTTTTCATAAATAGAAAATTTAGGTAAACGCTTTTAGAGAAAATCTTTCTTGAAGTTATAATTAGAAAAAAATGTTTTTTTCGAAAATTTTATGATACGTACTAAAATTTTTGAATAAAAAAGAAAATAAGTTCATTGTGCAAGTGAAGTGCCGCATTGGTGAAAATGCTTTCAGTAAAAATTACAAAAATGCCAAATAAAAATCACACAATTTTTATTCTCTAGAGACGCGTTTACCACTATAATCACAAGATGAAAAATCGGGCTGAAAATATCAAGGTGTGCAATAACAAAAAAGTGCTATCAATGAAAATCTTTTACTTACTTCATTAAAATTCAACCGGTTTCGTTAATTAAATGCTAAATACCTATTCGTTTAACACTATGATTGCGTGATGAAAATTCAGTTGGTAGATGTAGAGAGCTACGTATTTAGAAATAATAGAAAAATCTTTTCCACAAGAGAAATTTTGATCAAAATTAACACGCAATATTTTTGCCGGCGACCAACAGTTCAATAAATTTTCGCACCACAACAACCATGACCTTCAACGAACGAGCCCGAATGACTTCGTACTTACTTCGACTGCACAGAAATCCTAAAGTACAGCACTGGTTTGAATATTTTTGAAAAAAGAATAGAATGTTTTTTTTTTCTTTTATAGCGAGTTGTCAGGCGCGGGTTGTCTCGCTAGCCGCAGTGAACACACTAGGGGTTGACTCAGACTCTTGTAAGTACGAGTGACCTTGGCCGTCGCCGTCAGCTGCGCGATTCGACGCCTACGACTTGTAAAACAACAGTGCATTAAAACATCGCACTACTCCCTATTTTATATACACAACTGCCGAAATTGAGATTATGACGCACTTGTGTTGTCACGCGGCGATGCTAGTGCTAATTTTTAATTTGTTTTTGTCTAATGATTAAATATTTTTCACATACTTAATTGCATTATATGTATATTTAAATGTCCTGTCAATATCCTTCCCTCATCTAAAAAATATAATTAGCCGACTGTAGCCAAAAAATTATAATTACGAGTTTTGCAGAAACGCAGCATCGCAGTAACAAAACAAGTTAGTTTATGTTTTACAATAGATAGCTTACAATCGATTTCAGTGATCATTATCGTCTCTTTTTAATAATATCTTTTTACTTTATTTTTAAACTTTAATAATGTAGTAGGTACCTACTACAATCAAATTTCCACAAACAATCAAATGCGAAATCTTACAATAAAAGCATTAAATCCGAGTATGTTTAAATCTATATATATAAAACGGTAAACTGACTGACTGACTGACTGACTGACTGACTGACTGACTGGGTGATATATCAACGCACAGCCCAAACCGCTGGGTCTACAGATTCCAAATTTGGCAAGAAGGTTCCTTATGTGGTCTAGGGGTGCACTAAGAAAGGCTTTTTCAAAATTCACCCTCTAAGGGGGTGAAACGGGCCCCCAAAGTTTGTATGGGGAAACAAGATTAGTTAGACTATTTCATTCAAAACTTCACAAGAGTACTCCTATTGATAAATGAGAAGAAACGGGTTTCAGTTTTTTCAAAATTCAACCCCTAAGAGGGGTAAATGGGGTGACAAAGTCTGAAAATCAACGCACAGCCCAAACCATTGGGTCCACAGATTCGAAATTTGGCAAGTAGGTTTCTTATGTGGTCTAGGGGTGCACTAAGAAAGGATTTTTCAAAAATCACCCTCTAAGGGGGTGATTCGGGCCCCCAAAGTTTGTATGGGGAAACAAGATTAGTTAGACTATTTCATAAGAAACTTCACAAGAGTACTCCTATTGATAAATGAGAAGAAACGGGTTTCAGTTTTTTCAAAATTCAACCCCTAAGAGGGGTAAATGGGGTGACAAAGTCTGAAAATCAACGCACAGCCCAAACCATTGGGTCCACAGATTCGAAATTTGGCAAGTAGGTTTCTTATGTGGTCTAGGGGTGCACTAAGAAAGGATTTTTCAAAAATCACCCTCTAAGGGGGTGATTCGGGCCCCCAAAGTTTGTATGGGGAAACAAGATTAGTTAGACTATTTCATAAGAAACTTCACAAGAGTACTCCTATTGATAAATCAGTAGAAATGGGTTTCAGGTTTTTTCAAAATTCAACCCCTATGAGGGGTTAATGGGGTGACAAAGTCTAAAAATCAACGCACAGCCCCAACCGCTGAGTCTACAGATTCCAAATTTGGCAAGTAAGTTTCTTATGTAGTCTAGGGGTGCACTAAGAAAGGATTTTTCAAAATTCACCCTCTAATGAGGTGAAACGGGTCCCCAAAGTTTGTATGGGGAAAAAAGATTAGTTAGACTATTTTATTCGAAACTTCACAAGAGTACTCCTATTGATAAATCCAAGATAGCGCCGAGGAAAAGTATTTTTTTTTTCATCTCGGTTGTCGTTTACATGGTTTTCGAGGTCGCTGATTACAAAAATGAGATCGAAATGAAAATCGAAATGGCATTGAATTAAATTTTTCGTCATGTGTGTCGTTTTCATGGTTTTTGGGGTCGCTGATATCGAAAATGAGGTCAAAATAAAAATCCAAAAACGCACCTATGATTTTTTTTTCCTTTTTCCTTCATGGGTGTCGTTTTTATGGTTTTCACTGAACACAAATCTAAGTTTTCTTTAAATTTTGTTTGTCTTCGTAGCTACGTATCGTTATGTAATTTACCGGCCATAGTAATTCCATCCTAGACAATAATTTAAGATTTTACACAATACTTCTGCAAATTTCCTCTGTTCTGCTTTGAAACCAACTAATTTATGAGCAACCCAGATATGTATATCTTTAAAATACTGCTCGATCTTGAATTTTACTTACTCTTTGTTTTGCGCAATGAAATTCCCTCATTAGGGTTACGTAGTCAACTAGGAACCCTTATAGTTTCGCCATGTCTGTCTGTCCATCCGTCCTCGCTTAATCTCTGTGACCGTTAGCACTAGAAAGCTGAAATTTGGTACCAATATGTGTATCAATCACGCCGACAAAGTGGTAAAATAAAAATTGAAAAAAAATGTTTTATTAGGGTAGCCCCCCTATATGTAAAGTGGGAAGTGATTTTTTTTTTAATTCCAACCCTAACGTGTGATATATTGTTGG
The DNA here is from genome assembly GCA_950022955.1 of Xestia ashworthii. Classification (NCBI taxonomy): domain Eukaryota; kingdom Metazoa; phylum Arthropoda; class Insecta; order Lepidoptera; family Noctuidae; genus Xestia; species Xestia ashworthii. The sequence goes on along the minus strand of OX465558.1, from coordinate 19,760,046 downwards.
AAAGGTATTTAAAAATGAATAGGGGTTTACTGAAGTCATTTTTTGATAATGTCAATAATTTCGCAAATAATCGCTCCAAAAGTAAAAAACAATGTGTCCCCCCCCCTCTAACTTTTGAACCATAAGTTTAGAAAATATGAAAAAAATCTGAAAAGTAGAACTTTATAAGGACTTTCTAGGAATTTTTTTTTGAACTTGGATGGAAACAAGTTTTTGTACAAAAAAGACAAAAAGTTGTACAAAATAATCTCTGGACTAAGTTCGTAGTATAATCGTAATTATGAAGGCATTTTTTTTAACTTCGCTAACATATTTTATTATCCTGAACGTATCTTTTTTCAAACAAAAAAATAATTATTAAAATCGGATTGGATTGAACACTTATTGTGACAGATGGGAAACTACGGAACCCTACACTGAGCGTGGCCCGACACGCTCTTGGCCGGTTTTTTTGAATTAAAATTACCCCAAATTCAACGCGAGCAAAGCCGCAGACAAAGCTATCTAATACATAAAAATATCGTGTCACATTGTTTGTTATCGAAGTCCTCCGAAACGACTTCATCGATTTTTTTTTGAGTATTTTTGGTAGGTCAGAGAACAAGTTGAAGGCTACTTTTATACCTCTAGGTGACAAGGGTGGTTTACGCGGACGAAGTCGCGGGCAACAGCTAGTATTAAATAAAACACCAACTTATGTTTCTCATAACGTTTTTGCGTTTCCCTGAAAACACTTCAAACAATTTCTAGCGTGTCTCAATGTGCCAGTTTAAATACAGCTGATGGGCGGATGATTATACCTAGAAACCTCTATCATCATCTGCCTAGTATTTTCACTAGTCGGCTTCCAGTCTAACCAGATGCAACTTAATACCAGTGGAGCGACTGTAGCGCGATGTCCTATGGTAAGACTGTTTGTCGTACTTTCGAGCCACTGTTTACTGGTAGCGACTGTCAAAGATCTATAACTGATAGCCGAGAGTCCCCGACCAATGTCTTATCGTGCTTTCCGAGGTACGGAAGAAGCTCGGTATGTAATTGTCATCCATCGACGGACCAACCGAGGCAAGAAAAGCGAGACGAGTGGTTTTAGCTCCTTTATAGAAGGTTGGTCTAGTGGTTAGTGACCCTGACTGCTATGCCGGAGGTCGTGGGTTCGATTCCCACCCAGGACAAATGTTTGTGTGATGAGCACGATCATTTGTTCTGTGTCTGGGTGTAATTTATCTATAATATGTATGTATTTAGAAATATATAAGTATGTTTATCAGTTGTCTAGTACCCATAACACAAGCTCTGCTTAGCTTGGGACTAGATGGCGTTGTGTGATAGTTGTGGAATATTATTATTATTATAATTATTAATATGTTCGTTAAAGTTATTTTCTTCATCCAAAAGATGTCAGCCAGCACGTATACATACAATAAGACACACGTCTCATAGTTATCTATAGATTAATGAGTATTTAAGCCGCGGCATGAGTGGGCAGGCTCCAGTATTCATGCAAATTATTAAAATTACTACTTTATTAGATAAAACTAATTTAAATGTGTGCGTGAGCCAGGCATGTTTTAGTGTTTAATTAAAGTATTTTGTTGTGTTTGTGAGATTAGATATTATTTTTTGTTTATTTTGGACGCGTTGTTAGTTTTTCCCGGACTACGGCAAAGCCAAAAGGAAGGGTTTTGATTTTAGCAGTATATATTATGTTTGTTTGTTGTATTTACATAATGTTCCACCGTAGCGCCTAAACTATTCATCCGATTTTGATTAGTAAGGTGTCAATCGATTCGTTAATATGAACCGGGTAACATGGGCTATATAAATTTTATCACAATTTTATACGACGGAACTTAAACCTAAGATTCCGACCTCGAAAAAAAATTTACTGAGATAATCATCACGTGTTTGGTATCAAAAGAAAGGTAGCGAGCACATTACAAATATGAATATAGGTATGTTATAATAGTATATTTTATAACGAGGGACTAAACGAAGCCATTATATACCCGAGGTGGTTTGTCATTAAAAAGCGAGGGTATATTATGTTGGCGTTTAGTCTCGAGGTGCAAACTGTACTTTTCACTTCGAGTGCGAGAAAAATAGTCATTTAAAACCGAACAAATTTACACTCGACAAAAATTCTGAACTGAGCGGTCAGTTTTTTCTTCTATCAGGTCAGTCACAGATTAACAATTTAAAACACAACACAAACTCTCGACATTGTCGCAATGAAGATGATCCACACTCCACAGATAATTAGTACCTACATTACTGCAGCGGCTAGCAACAGAGGCATTGCACATACTTTTCTTTATTTTCTTCTTTACTTTTACAACGATGCACACAAACAACAACTCGCGTTGAAGAGTTCATTTGTTTTTTTGTTTTTCAATAAACCGCTTTCTATCTGCAAGCCAATTCGAAATTTAAATAATACCTTTGATCCATTAAAAAAAAAAAGTTACTGTTTTGTGACCATGTTTCAGAGTAAAAGATCGTTCCATTTTTAAATTACTTTTTACTCCCTAGGGAATAAACGGTCACTTTAATCCCGCTTCGTAGGGCTATAATGACGTTCTTTTAGAGCATGAGAAGTGAAAAATATATTTTTCAACACACTTGCTCATAAAGTGGCTCTAATTTCACCGCAATTAGGCACATAATGACACCTGTAATCAAACTGTGACTTTTTCATTGCTATTATTCACAAGTGAGTTATAGGGTTTTTTTTTATTTTATTGGTTGAATTGCTTTGTTCTTAAAAAGTTTCGATACAAAAAAGATCGTGTTCAATAGTACAAATAAATTAATGTACCTATTGCTTGCTCATTTCATACAACTTCGTATCTGCATAGATAATTTCATCTTATAAGTTTTTAATAAATAAAACTTTCACTCAAATGCAACTTTTGTTTTCTTTTTTTTTTACTTTTTTTTAAATAATAAAACTTCGAATTCCCCATTTCGTACGTGGCTGAAACGCTATCCGCGAAAAGCCAAAAAAAAAGGAACCTCATTCTTTTAGTCTATGGGCGATCGCCATTGTTAGATGCGCGCGCATAGGAAAACTGATGAATTATTCCCGCCATTGCGAAAAAAATTCACAACTCGTTTTCACTGTTGAAATTATAGTTATTTTTAGTATTATTTTATTCTCAAGTGTGTTGAAAAACGTCGTATGATACACGTGTGTGTTGATGATTACCGTCTCGGCTCTCTTAAGAACCTCGCCTAACGGCTCGGTTCACAATGGCGCCTCGGCGGTAATCACCAACATTACACACTTGTACCATAATGTACTAATGTTTAAAATGACCTATAAAATAAATGTTTATTTTCTTGTTTCGTCCTTTTAAGACGCCTTTTTTACGTAGTCGGGTTATAGTTTTTTAACTTTATTTTATTTAGATTTCTTTAGGCGACCAGACCAGAGCACCCTGGACTGTCAGCCATGGTTGCGAATTTGTTGCCTGGCTATGTTAGCACACACAGCGGGCTATTTTTGTTTTAAATTGTGATCGCGCTGGCACGACAAATCTTCTGCGATCGCAATTTATTTTTCACCTCAGCACCTCAAACAAGCAGGTTTTGCTGTTTACAGACAGTGAGCAGAATTCGATTTTGCTGCGAGCGTGAGACAAAGTAACTTTTAAATATTGTTTTTTTAATACATCAAGCAATCAACTTTGCAAGTCTACTCACAAAAATCGAAAGATTTCAACTTCATTTTGTTCTGTCACTTTCACTTCGATACGAAAAAACAAGAGATTGAATTGTATTGTATTTTACAACGGGCTGGTGTCCGCAACTCCACGTCAAAGCGCGTATTTCGGGTATGGGCTATAATCCACCACGCGGGCCCAGTGCGGATTGGTAGATGTCATATGTCTTCGAATTTTTGGTTCTAGGACATGCCGGTTTCCTCATGATGTTTTCCTTCACCGTTTTTGAGAGCAGTGGTGGAGGCCTTTGCCCAGCAGTGGGACAATATAGGCTAAAAAAAAAATAAAAAAAATGCGCCTGCCTGGGTTCGAACCCACGACTTACTGTTCGTAAGTCGGGGCCGCCACCACTGGGCCACCGCTGCTCCCGAAGAAAAGCGGGAGATATAAACAAGTCGATTCGAAATTCGATTTTCAAATTATATATCTAAAAGGCCCAAAAATTTGCATTTTGTGTCATTGAATCACGAGCGTAGCGAGGGCGAGGCGACCTTCGCTTACTCGGGATTCAAAATCAACACTCGCAGCAAAAACCCACTTTGCTCTCTTGTTGCAGAAATAAGTAACTATTTTCAAAAATCTAAACGATGATTTGTACTTATATTATTCTTAGTTTACACTAGCATGAAGTTTAAATATTATGTTCATTGAAGTAAAAATGTCATCTTGAAACAAATCGTAAGTATCTACTCAAAAATATTTTAGATAGGATAATTTGTTCGCCAGGTCGCTAATAGTTTTTAAGCCTAGATTAAAAAGTACTGATTAGATTGTTTCGATTCATTGCAAAGTCCAGCTCCTTCTGTTATTACCTATCTCTTTAGGATAAATTTTGTCAATCACGAGATGCAAAACTCTTGGGAAGGAAAAGGTTAACGTTAAGTGGCTTTACATGAAGTTAATCTCATGTTAAACCAAATGTCTCTGATAATACGCTATATCTAAATAAATCTCATATGTTCTCTTCTATTTCACAAGCTTTAAGATAACTAGTAGTAGACTACAAGGCAAGTATTGCTCAAAAACAGCTGAATTGTAAATCAGTTCCCCCTAACTGATTGAGCTGAAATGCACACACCTTTGGTTCTGATGATCATGCATTTTTATGATAGACATGACTTGGTTCTGCAGCACGGTTTGTCTCCTCAATACAAAACTCCTCAGCGGTTATTCGTACGGTCACTAAACTTTGTAGGGGCGTCCAATTTTGATAGAGAAATATGCTTTCTTCTCGTAGTGTATTTTGATAGAAGATTGACTAAATAAAACACAAAAAAATATTATAAGTTCAAACATCTAGGTGTTCTGACACTGAAAACAAAACAATAGATAATCACGGAAGATATCCCGTAAGTGACAATTAAGTTTTATCAAAGTGTTCCTTCACCTTGAAAAAACAAACAATGTCGAAGCTATCAACTTACTTAAAATCTTAGCGAACTAAGTCAATTATCACAATATTGAAGCTTTAAATAAGAATACCAATTTAAAACGTAATAAATTAATCTTTGTAAATAAACAATGCTTTTTGCGCGCCAATTTGAAAAAACTGTCAGAATATTGTCATTGTAGATAAAAAAAATACGTTAGGCGTAACTGGCCAGTACCTAAACTTATTAGAAATTGCCGGCCAGTATTTTTAACCGACTTCAAAAAGGAGGAGGTTCTCAATTTGTCGGAACCTTTTTTTTTATGTATGTTCCCCGATTACTCAAAGACGGCTGGAGCGATTTGAATTATTCTTGTTTTGTTTGAAAGGGTATACTTCCCAGGTGGTCCCATACCTTTATTCGCATAATATTAGATTCTCAAAATAGCAGATTCTCAAAATATTAGGTTCGCAAAATACTGTATTCTCTAAATAGTCGAAATTGTACATTTAACTCGAAAAGTGCATTTTATTTAAAATATGTATATAGATGAACTTTAGTGATTCGTTCGATATAAAAAAAACAAACTCTTACCCCAAACGAATATACAGTCTCCATTCCGTCGTGGGCAAAAATACGAACAATAAAGAAATTAGTTAGGATGTTGTAAATAAGTGTAGGTACATGGTGAACATGAAGAAATAATATGCTTAATTGGGCAGACAAAAATAATTATTTTTTCATGATATACCTTGACCTTTTAATAGTAACAATGGAATTATGTTTTAATACATTATAGACCTTAAAATATTGTAAAATAAAAAAGGCAAAATCTGCTTTTTTGAGAATCTAATATTATTCGAATAAGGCACTTGATGTGATTTGGATAGTTTTTGGAAGAGTACTTTCTTAAAGTGGTCCCATTTCAATTTGGTGAAGATCTGATGACGAACTTCGGAGATAGGCACCGGAACTCCTCAATAAATGATAGCAAATGGACTGGGATTGCTGAAATCTCATGTCTATCTATTGTTTACACCAGTTCATAATATAACATATAACGCCTCTACGCTGTGAAGGGGTAAGCACAAGTGAACCACTAAAAAGTGAGAAAAATAACTTTTTAACAAAAAATAAAACCGACTCCAAAAAAAAACAAAAATCTGAAAAATAACTTAAGCTTCAGAAATCGGTGACAAAAAACTAAGTAAATCGATCACACAAAGGTCACCGACTTCTGAAGCTAAAGTTATTTTTCACTATTTTGTTTTTTTTTTTGGAGTCGGTTTTTTATTCATCTTACCTACGACTTCCAATTCCTCAATTATCCCAACCAACAAAAAGAAGTGAAACTTCGTAATGAAGAAATGAAAATAGGAAGGGGTGGGGGGTCATGTGGTAGCGTTGAACGTTAAACGCAACCTTGTTGGAAGTCGCATTAGAAGTTTCATTTAAAAAAAAACAAAGGTTCGGTTAAGAGCCTGCGCAGTCAACAGACTACACGTGACGCATTTTTTAGTCTGTGTAAATAGAAAAAAGTCGCAAGTCTGGCGCACAAAAAATCTGTGTCAGCCTGGCAGATCGCTCCGCGCCGCGCTGCACAAAAGTACGCAAAAAAAATAGAACGTTTGCTTCAACGCGCGCTAACGCAGACAGCGAAGACCTTTAGTATGTATGCAATCTGCACTCGAAGAGAATGATCGAAGATCACGTTGTCTGCGTAAAATCTGCGATGGACTTTTTGTATACCATACAGACATTTTGTGCGTCACAGACTCGAACGCACAACAAGTCTGTCATCTGCGCAGGCCCTAAACCGGTAAGGACAACATGCGGACGCGACACTGGACATTATTACTATGTTGAAATATCTGTCAAAAGTCCGGTGAGGCATGGCCGGTCCGTAAAGACTCCTTAGACTTCTTTTCGTGTTTAACTAAACATTTAACTCAGAACCATATCCGCTAAAATGGTGCGGCGATTTTGGCGTGAATCACACCTGTCACGCTACCGGTGCGGTGGTCTCGCGTTCTAAAGATGGGTTGACAGTTGGGCGTTTTTCGACGTCATCTTCTCCAGATGACTTGGCCATTTAGCGGAAATAGAGTAGCCCACGTAACTGGGTTCACTCTCATGGGAATCGATTCATCAGAGAAGGATTAAATGCTATCAAAACCACCAGAGACCTGATGGAAATAAACAAGCACGTGATTTGCATATCTAACTTATTGGTATTTACCTGCTGCGCGTGTAATTGTGGCTACCTATACAAAACGATATACGTCTGTTTTTATGTTTTTTTTTTTGATCCCGCAACATTTATGAGGAATAGACAAAAATTTTACAATGGTGTTTGGTGACAACTAATTATTTTGGCACTCGGGAAGCTTATGTTTCTGAGTATGATAGTGTTATCATTTTCAAATGGTTACAAATTAATCTTAGTCTAACTGATTAATGTCTGGTTTCCGAGTTCCTCCTCAGATAAGCGTAAATGACTCACAGAGTTATTTATGTAAAACACAATATTGCACTGTGGAATAGATACACTCAGGTCAAAATACATACTTTAGAAACCTAAAATCGATACAACCACACTACATACTTATAAAGTAAGCTCACTTTAATATTAAACTTACAAATACACAGAATTTTCGATATTTTGTCAAGTGATAAAAGCCGTGTTTAACGAAAAGAAGAAGTCTTCTTCAAGAAGGGTGACAATGCCCCGTTGAAGAATTACAGGCCCATCTCACTTCTAAGCCATGTCTACAAGTTGTTTTCAAGAGTCATCACGAATCATCTCGCGCGCAGGTTTGACGATTTCCAGCCACCCGAACAAGCCGGTTTCCGAAAAGGCTTTAGCACCGTGGATCACATACATATGCTGAAGCATACGACTACGAGAAAGCCTTTGATTCGATCGAGACCTGGGCTGTACTGCAGTCTCTCCAACGATGCCAAATTGACTACCGGTACATCGAGGTATTGAAGTCAAAGATACCGATGAAATATCTAGTAACCCCCACTGCTAGGAGCAAATTAGCTTTTCATTTAAAAATTTAAATATAGAAAGTTACCTTGAAATGGCTACATACTGTACAAGTATTAAGCTTATTTAACAAAAATCATAATCAGACCATACACATCCTTTGTTTTAACAATTAACGAGACTTTATCCCTTTCTCCTTTGCCGTTGTGTACAGTTGATGTATGGGTAACTACCTAAATATATCAAAGAAATGGATACGGTATAGTTTGTCTGTTTTCATTAACAATAATTTCACATTCGATTTTACACTTATGACGCTTAGGTCCCGTCCCGGTTCACCGAGAAGATAACAGTCTGATTATCTAAAAACAGCTGCCAATGTGACATGTTCCCATACAAAAATGTGTTTTAAACAGCTGTTTTTAGATAATCCTCCGTCATCTTTTTGGTGAACATGGACCTTAGTCAAGCATTGAAGATCTATCAATGCGTCTTTGTGTCTAGTGCCAATTGGTACTTGAAGAAAAGGTGAAAATAGGTCACATTCACCAACACCATGATTGAGATGAACACCACGTTCGTGGGGCCTAACTATTATCCATGGCAAGAAAAATGTATGAACAAACCGACATAATATCCTCTTACTTATATAGATAGTAGATAGAGTTAGGTAGGTACAAGTTTATTTAAAAAAAAATATTTTATAAACACTATTGTACAACAAAAATTATCGCTGTTTTGTTATGCAAGTTTTGTCTACAAGATTATTCGTATTTAGTTCAAACTTATAATTTTTTTTGCAAACTTAGTTCTTATCTAAGGTTAAAAACTTATCTCTAAAGTTACAACAAAAAGTCAGTTAGAAGATATAAAATACTGGGCAACTTATTACAGACATGCTAATCTAGACAGCTCAAGACCCTATTGGACACCCATTGCAGGGGTTAGGTCAAGATTCATAGATTTAAAAAAGATGTGCCACCAACGATGGAACACATTTATAAGCAGGGTGTAAACAACCTCATCACGAAGCCGTCAACCAAGCATTCTGTACATCAAACTAAGTAACTTTACGCAAAAATTATTGCTGGGAAACGGCTTTTATTTTCGGGTGAAAAATCATGTTTTGCGATAGAACTCAATGTAATGCACTCAAAACATTTTGCTGATGGATGGATTGAATAGTACGGCAGTCGTGGATGTGTTTAACGTAAAAATCTCACATTCAAAACTTGTATTATAAAAAGAACATGTTAAAATTGGAACTTTGACCCCCAATATCTCCGTAGCTATAGGTAGGTATAGGTCTAGGTGTAGAACAAAAATCGATCGCAATGACGGGGAGGACAAGTGCCCGTCGGCTTCGATAAGAGGTGTTTTACACCCTTTAGTGTCCTGTTGTCTGTCTGCATGTTACAGTAACTAATTAATGGACGTTACTGGAGATAACAAACCTTTAGTTAAATTCTGCGCTAACTCAATTTCCTATCGGCACGCTACGAAGAAAACTACGTTCTAGAAGCTTAGTTTATAAGCCGTGTATCGATCGTACACAACTACGCACCCCTTTTCGTCTAATTGAAATAGAACAGAGTCATTCTTGTGGCTTCTGTCTTTGTGTCGTACTGTATTGTGAAAAATAAATTGCAATTTTAACCTTTTACTAGTCAAGCACCCCTTTGCGAGTAATGTGAACATTGCATTTTTACGGCTTTCGTATTTTTTGCGTTGTATTGTAGAAAATTAACCGTATTTTTTCGCATCCTTTTCAATTTAAGCTTGTATTAAAAAAAAATACTTTGTTGTACTGACTGACAGTACAACAAAGTATTTTTTTTTAATACAAGCTTAAATTGAAAAGAAGAAATTAAGGTTTATCTATCAGAATTGAACGCGTATACAAAATTTCGTGTCCGCACTTGTTAGTTACCGTTACCAAACTTTCTCCACTTGTATCAAAATGTACTATAAATCATAGTCTCGTAATAATTTATGACACAAATATTTTTCATTCTTTTATTTTATTTCTTCAAAAGTGTATTGAAAGACCTCGTTTGATACACGTGGACATTTTTGTTATTGTAGTTCTCGGCTCAAAAACACCCTCGCCTAAGGCACGTGTGTTAATCCGTCTCGAACTACAATAACAAACTGTCTCCACTTGTATCAAAATGTACTAAGTCACCAGAGCTAAAAGTCTGTGCAAAATTTCATCTCAGTCGTTTGAGAGTAAATAGTTTCAAATTCAGTAACATGGCTAGTTTAACAAGAGCTTATAAAATACATATCATTATTACGACTATGGTTGAAGTTCACTTGAACAACCTTGTTACATATATAGATCATTACAATCATAGTGAAGTTTAAAATGGATTGTTGTATTGTTGTTTTATCAACACACAACCTAACACTAGCCTGCAAATTGCAAACAACGTAAGAAAATTTGAATTTCGCGGCTCAAGCATCCACCTTAATAATAACAACGACAAGATCTACAATTTTTCGTACTACATATTTCCTTCCCGGAACGACGCCATACGAACAGAATATGAAACAGAACGAGATAAAAGCCGGCCGCGTGCGGATCGATCCTGACTGTGACATTGAAACCCGAGCTCTCGGGGGCACTGTATCTACCGTCCTAGGGTGCGGCGCAAGCACAAGCGGGCGCAGTTAAGCTAGAATAATTTGTACGAAGAAAAATGCCTAATAATGCTAGCTAGATATTTCAAAATCGTTAATTATTATGAGCTGTAACATATCGACGGTAAAAATTTGAAATGCCGTAACAACAGTTTCAACTATTAGCGCTAAAAAACAATGTTTCAAGCTCAGCAACGTGCTCAAAGTCCGCTCTTCCATTTTTCCACCGTCGATATTCTGTCTTTTTAATCAAATGCTACGGAAATAACTTTCACAAGTTTGTTTATTAAACCATAATAAAAGTAGGTACATTATTCGTTCAAAACAACACACATCGTCATCGTCTAACATAAAACAAGAGAATAAATCGTAGACGATTTTATCTTATCACTCAACGAGGCCGGTTTGTGTTTACATAAAAGTTCTAACTCGTAGCTGACGTAGCGGGGCTCTACGAATATTCGTAGCCATGTCTACGGCCTCGATTCTGCTATTACAATAGTGTATGCGTATTCGATCATTGATTTCGTATTGATCAAGTTCTGTCAAATTTTGACAAGTTTGTTAATTCTACTATCATAATGGCGCCATTATGACTTCTCAATGAACAACCACTGACACTCCATTGAAAGAAATGTCATAGAATATCAATCTCGTACATGAAATCTGGCATGAATAAATGTTCGCTAAGTGCGAACATTTAGTAGATTTTGAAAACCATTTGTACTAAGGGTTTTATAATAATGACAATACGACAATGCCATTAAAACACAATTTTATTACGAGACCATTGACGACCATAGTGAATTTAGCAGATTACGAACTTAAAGCAAAATGACAATGGGATGAGAATGGAATCGTGTTGGAGTGACGAATTTATTAAAATAACAGAATTAGGCCCGGTCGACGCCAACATTCTCTACTAAAATAATATATTCTTGACATTTTATTAAGCAGTGGAACCACTTCAATTATACTACATAGGCATATGTAACATTTTTATAATATTATTTGTTCAGGATAATTATAATTCACCACCACCAATACATTTCAGCATTAAATATAGAACATCTAGTTTCAGTATTCTTGTTGTAAAATGTCATCTGTGTCTCTTAAGTACTATCTCGTCTGCTTAGCCTTTTATAACTACGAAGAGGAGATACAACTTCATTTAGCTAGCCTGCAGGTGCTTCGTATCATATTCAGTTTCTGTAAAACATTGTAACTTGAATATCACTTGGACCAATGTACAGTACCACGAGTAAGGATAATCCCCTGGAGAGGGGGAGGCCTTGCCCCCCACCTTGCCCCCGCGACCTTGCTCGTGACAAGGCTACGTTACAAGTTCAGCTGTATTTAACGGTTCCTGTACGATCGGATTACCATCTTCCTGGATTTCGCTACCGGAACTTGTTAGTTAGCCGTTTAGTGGTGTTCGGGTATTAACTTGACGTCATCAGTGATTTTACGTACATAGGTACATAAACTCATGCTTATTTCCATAAGGGAGTAGGCAGGAACTACGTTTATCTGTAACGTTCATACATCTGGTCATACACGTTATTGGAGATTATGGTAAAGATTTTTTTAATAAGTAGGACATTATTCTTCTAACGCTTTGACATGAAACATGAGATTGGCTCGTACCGAGTTAATATTATTTGCCATTCAGCATTTCGGGTGGTGGTTTCGGGACTCGTAACTCATTTTCCAAGAAGCATGCTATGCATTTATTAACACCTACAACTAAGGCACTAGCATATTTATAATAGATCAAATATTCTGTATTCTGTATTATGTACACCATACAAATATCATTCATAAAAAACACACACATAAGATCAATGGGCGTTCCTGTTAACGGTTTTCAAGACAACCTTTGTATGGATTTCAGGAAGAGAAGAGATAATTCTGCAGGTAGTCTGTGAAGCTTACTATATTCTGTATCGGTAAAGGAATGTTAATTGGAGATCAGGAGGATAACAAAACATATCCATGCACTATTATTTTGATAGGACTAGTGTAAAAGGGCTTTAGCAGAAACTTCGTGGCACCACCCTCGACACCAAGTGACTTTTGGAGAAAGTCATTTACATACGTGCATCTGGTCACATATGTATTCCGTGTACGAGTTCAGAAGGCCGAAGAGAAGATGGCGGGACGCCTTGGATGGCTTTCTCGTTAATTGGTGAAAAGAGTTGCAACACCGAGAAATGTGGAAGGAATGGTGGAGCCTTTGCCCAAAAGTGGGACAGCTCAGGCTAATTTAAAAAAAAAAGTGATTGTTTAGAGACACACACTATTTCATATTTCGAAAGAGGAACATGTGTGACTTGGCTTGCGGTCGGACAAGATGATATAATGATTCTAGATACAATAAAACTATTCTAATCTAATATCCACAGGCGTCTTTTATTAATAGCTTTAGAGCACGATGATCGGCTATAAGTAGTACTGGCGCACCTGACCTTTTTGGAGGTCAGAGTCTACAAATTGGCAATCGATATCCGCGCTCCCCTTCTGCATGTAAATGTGGGCGTAGGTATTTAGCTGATGAAATTTATGGCGGGAGAACTTTCCTTCCAAGTCTTCAAATGGATCACACGATGACAGTGAGTACCTAGAGGGTAAACACGGTATGAAGGGTTTTGCCAGAGATATGTTATTCATCCGTTGAGGAGCTCGTGGCTCAATAATAACAGGTCCTCAGATCAAGCTTCAGGTAAAGCCACGCTAGGTTGGTCCGTGGACGAGTTTCCTTTGTGCCTCGGAAAGCACGTTAAGCAGTTGAGTCCAGTCGGCAGGTAAAAATTAGGGGCCTTGGCTGGACACAATTCCAAAGTTAAAGTTAATAAATATGTGAGAACCAGCCCATCTTATTTGACGAAATTAGTGCCCCGGAAGAGAACAATGACGACAGCAATGTAAATTTGCCATTTGCTCCAAAACGATCCAGCAAGCGGGAAATTTTTCATCATCATCTACCTAGCCTTTTCCTAACTGTGTTAGGGTTGGCTTCCAGTTTAAACCGATGCAGCTGGATACCAGTATTTTATATCTCCAAGACCCAGTTAGTACTGTGTTGGTTGACTGGGTTCTAGGTTGTTGTGGTGGGTGGTGGAGACTTTTTAAGTTTCTTAAATACATAACTTATGTAACTGCTGTATCTCTGCTATAAGATCTGGAGTCTAAACTAAGCCTAGGCCTGCATTTCAGAACTCCAGGCCCCCCATCACATCATAAAATAGTTTTTGTCAACGTAGAAATGGTATGAAAATTGGTGACGGTGTGTATGTGCACGTATGTGTGTGTTATGTATGTGTGTATAAAATATATGAGTATGTATAGATTTACTGTTGAATTAAAATTTTATAAATATTTATATACATAGGGGATATATACAATATATGACTATGAAAGTTTTATGAAAGTGATTTTTAACGTTCCCTCTTTAAACTGCTGCATCTCGATAAGAATTGGTGAAAAATAATTTTGACAGCTGAAAATAGAAAATTTAATGCTCTAAAATTCTTTGAAATTTTCCTGCAAAATGCATAGTTTAGCAGATATAAGTGAAAAACCGAAAACAGTCCCAAAATTTCGAAGTTCTTTGCTCCTCACCAAGTTAGCACAGGCTCATCCCACACCCCACACCCCGGAACAACATCCCATAATTTCGTTAACTTCGGAATTGTGTCCACGTAAAATGTACCTGCCGACTGGACTCTAGTTGTTCGCGCCTGACATTTGTAGATTTTTACAGTCGTTACAGGTTGCCAGAGTGTAGTGGTCCGAGAGTCTGACAACAAGTCTTACCAAGGGGCAATCATAATACGCAGTACTAACTGGGCTGTGGAGATCAGATAGGCTGCGCTCCATGTAAAATACTGGGTATTTAGCTGTATCCGGTTAGACTGGAAGCTGACCCCAACATATACGTAGCTGGAAAAAGCATCGCCAGATGCTGATTATTTATAGTTAGTTGATCTTGTAGTCGCAAGCGCTACCGCTGAACTTTAGGTATTGCATGAGTTTACCCATAGGCATTTCTTACTTATGCATTAGGTTACCCATAGGCATTTCTTACTTATGCATTAGTTTACCCATAGGCATTTCTTACTTATGCATTAGTTTACCCATAGGCATTTCTTACTTATGCATTAGTTTACCCATAGGCATTTCTTACTTATGCATTAGTTTACCCACAGGCATTTCTTACTTATGCATTAGTTTACCCATAGGCATTTCTTACTTATGCATTAGTTTACCCATAGGCATTTCTTACTTATGCATTAGTTTACCCATAGGCATTTCTTACTTATGCATTAGTTTACCCATAGGCATTTCTTACTTATGCATTAGTTTACCCATAGGCATTTCTTACTTATGCATTAGTTTACCCATAGGCATTTCTTACTTATGCATTAGTTTACCCATAGGCATTTCTTACTTATGCATTAGTTGATGGTAAAAGGTTGCTCCCTATTACATAGGACTTAAACATAACTGTTATAATGTAGGTGTTATAATGAGTACACGTCTACCTAACCCTCGGGGATTACTAGAGTGATGGTATGATAACTACTCTACCTATCACATTCACATCCGAACCGATTGCATTTTCATAATTTTAATCATACTTTTTCACATTATTATCACAACCATATCTATGATCATTGATCACAACACGGGCGTAGACCACAAAGAAGATTAAGTTACAGCTATCTTAATTAATACTCTGCTATCTTTGCTATTTAGGTTATAGTTGAATGTTCTAAATATTCTTATCGCTAGAGAACAATGCTCTTGATGCTATCAATGAATTAAACTTCAGAAAGTGCAATGGCCTCTGCAAGCCTCTGAAGTCTTAATCGAATTACCCCAGTTAGATAAATGTTATGCAGTTGTCTGGTTTTCAGCACTGAAACAACAAATAAAGATCATTTTTGTCGTCATCATTGGTATCACGATTCCCGGATTTGGTTTGGGCACTTTTGTGTGCAGGTTTCTTGGGCACTATCTCCCACGAAGCAAGCATCAAAAACATAACATCCGGAAGACATTCTCGTATTCTGAATTTAAACTTTTTATTGTTGTATTTTAGTAAATATAGGTACCGGTACATCTGGATTTCTAGGGTTATCAAGTGCACTGATACTGAAAGTATCAGTAAAAAACGTTCCATAACAAAAAAAAAATACTTACGTCAAAAATTTGCGACAAAAGATAAGAAAATTGGATTAGTATTGGTCTGCAAAATGTTGTTGTTAAAGTTTTATGTCTCCAGTAATACAGCAAGTAGTACCTAGTGGGTATACCTGAATATCATCATCATCATTTCAGCCGAAAGACGTCTACTGCTGGACATAGGCCTCCCCCAAATGTCGCCACATTGACCGGTCCCTTGCGACTCGCATCCAACGGATTCCCGCAACCTTCACCAGGTCATCGGTTAATTCATCATCAAGTGCCCGAACCAAATCCGGTAATCGTGATACCAATGATAACGCCAAAAATGATCTGAATATGCTTACGCCCTATAACAGCAACAACTAGATACAGTCATATACTCGTCTAAGTCCGCGAAGCAAAAGGAGCAGATATGTGAGCTTTAAATGTCAATCACGGGATGTCAAGGATTCGCGACATTTCATCGGCATCATCAAGGACATGAAGTTGGAACCTAGAGATACAATGGTGAGCTTTGACGTTGAGTCTCTTTTCACTTGTGTTCCTCTGAAGGATTGTCTTGATGTTGTTAGGCAAAGATTATGTGATCATGAACTTCCTGACCAGTATGTCTGTCTTCTGGAGAACTGTTTAGACGGAAATTTCTTCTTATACCAAGGGCAACATTACCTCCAGATTGATGGCGTAGCTATGGGTAGTCCTGTAGCTCCTGTACTTGCCAATATCTGGATGGAACACTTTGAAACTATGATCAACATGACAGCTCACGGTGTAAGGCTCTGGAAAAGGTACGTCGACGATGTTTTCTGCGTTATCAGGGGAGGTAAACAGGAAGTTGACCAACTGACTGAACATCTTAACTCCATACACCCGAAGATAAGGTTCACGTATGAGATGGAGGATAACCGATCTTTAGCCTTTTTAGACTTAAAAGTTATGGTTAAGGCCAATGGAACCTTGTCGCATACTGTATACAGAAAACCAACGCACACGGACAGATATCTGAATGCTGCCTCTCATCATCATCCAGCACATCTTCAGTCTGTGGTGTTTTCTCTTATGAACAGAGCCTATGACCTCTGTGACCCTGAACATCTGCCCGGAGAGCTGGAACATGTTCAGGAGGTTCTAAAACGAAACGGGTACAGGACGAATGGATGGCATCCAGATGGCAGACGCAAGCAGAAGAATAAACACATTGAGGTAACCAGACAGCCAGCGTTCTTGCCTTATGTGAAGGGGGTAACGGACAAAATTGGGAACCTCTTCAAGAAGCTTTCAATAAAGTCTGTTTATGCTCCACTAAACAAAGTGGCGAAGCGTCTGCGTACACCAAAGGATGTAGTACCATTCCAGGTTCCTGGTGTTTATAAGATCGATTGCAGCTGCGGGCGTTCCTACATAGGCCAAACGAAGCGAACAGTCGCTGAAAGGGTCAAAGAACACATAGCAGCGGTCAAAAATCGACAAACAAACAAGTCTGCTATAGCGGAGCATGTGATAGACTCAGGACCCAACCACTGGATGGAGTTACACAACCCAAAAATCCTTGCCCATGAGAAGCACTATTATAAGAGAATGGTTCGGGAAGCGATTGAGATCAAGAAGTACCCTAATTTCAATCGCGAAGACGGCTTCAAACTCTCTTCAGCGTGGAATCCAGTGATCACTAAGTGTACTCGTCAAGTGAAATCGCCTCAATATACGGACACTGTTAGTGTAGTGTGCTGTCCTAGTGTGAACCGGCCCTAATTAACATTTATGAAGATGAGTGAGGGTAGTTGAAAAAACACCTTCACTTTGCTGTCGCGGTACCTCCAATACTTCAGTCTCCCCGCGACCACGGCTGGTGCAATCCGGTCGAAACGTCGGGATAAAATTAAAGGTAAATTCGCGATAAATACCCGGATGTCATATGTTTTATAATGTGTTCTGATCGTGAAAGTTTAAAAAAGACAATTGCTAACCGGTACGGGCCGGAAATAGTAAAGAAAGTTCACCATCTGGAATTTTTACGGAACAAAAGTGCTCGTCTTATTACATCACTGGCATTTTTAACTAAATGTCGTGATTGGGACTTAATACCTACGTGTTGTCGACTCAAACCGCGTAGTGATATTGAACATTCCGGAAAAATTCTAAGAAATGCGAGTGTCCGCCTTCTTAAGCAGTTAATTAGAAATGATAATAACTATCTCAACAAAGTGCAAAGTGACCTGTATCATGTTCATATGGAGTGTAGCGTAGTGTTGTCATTCAGTGATTTTGATGTGTGTGACAGAGTTACTTTTTATCAAGCGCAACGAACCAAGGAGTGTTGCGTCGAGCGACATGAGAAGAAGTTCAACCGTCTGTTGGCTCGAAGTGGTAAGGCACAGCATAATAAGGTACAAACGCAAAAGGCTAAGACAGTGATAAATCTTACGGAGTATAATTACAATGACGACACACTTAGCATTCTAGAAAAAGGCACAAATTTTGCTTTAACGCCTAAAAGGATTCCGTATGAGGATATAGTGAGCAGTGTCGAGGAGGCTATTGTTCGTAATAAGATTCCTTCGAATGACGCGGAAACGCTAAGACAGGATGTCTCGGTTATACTACGAAAAAGTCGGCCTCCAAAACCCAACGTAACGGCGGGTGAGCTACAAGCGCTTGAGGACTTACGGAAAAATGATGAGATTCTCGTGCTTAAAGCGGATAAAGGTAACGCTACCGTTATAATGAAGTCAGAAGACTATGACACTAAAATACGGAATCTACTTGAAGACAAAAAGGTGTATAAGCCGGTTTCATATAATCCCACGGCTAGAGTCACGAAACGGGTCAGGGCAGTTATACACGAGTATAGTGACTTGTTCGATGAAGATGTTTTTGAACGCCTATATAGACCAGCTATAGTTCAGTCACCCAAATTGTATGGATTACCAAAAGTTCACAAATCCAACGTACCCCTGCGACCTATCGTTAGCCAGGTGGACTCGCCTACGTACAATTTGGCGAAACATGTTGCTGGTATACTGCAGCCCATAACAGGCAAGACGTCTTCTTTTGTCAAGGATTCGCGACATTTCATCGGCATCATCAAGGACATGAAGTTGGAACCTAGAGATACAATGGTGAGCTTTGACGTTGAGTCTCTTTTCACTTGTGTTCCTCTGAAGGATTGTCTTGATGTTGTTAGGCAAAGATTATGTGATCATGAACTTCCTGACCAGTATGTCTGTCTTCTGGAGAACTGTTTAGACGGAAATTTCTTCTTATACCAAGGGCAACATTACCTCCAGATTGATGGCGTAGCTATGGGTAGTCCTGTAGCTCCTGTACTTGCCAATATCTGGATGGAACACTTTGAAACTATGATCAACATGACAGCTCACGGTGTAAGGCTCTGGAAAAGGTACGTCGACGATGTTTTCTGCGTTATCAGGGGAGGTAAACAGGAAGTTGACCAACTGACTGAACATCTTAACTCCATACACCCGAAGATAAGGTTCACGTATGAGATGGAGGATAACCGATCTTTAGCCTTTTTAGACTTAAAAGTTATGGTTAAGGCCAATGGAACCTTGTCGCATACTGTATACAGAAAACCAACGCACACGGACAGATATCTGAATGCTGCCT
The DNA here is from genome assembly GCA_950022955.1 of Xestia ashworthii. Classification (NCBI taxonomy): domain Eukaryota; kingdom Metazoa; phylum Arthropoda; class Insecta; order Lepidoptera; family Noctuidae; genus Xestia; species Xestia ashworthii. Next base: position 19,740,499 of record OX465558.1, on the reverse strand, counting down.
CTCATCATCATCCAGCACATCTTCAGTCTGTGGTGTCTTCTCTTATGAACAGAGCCTATGACCTCTGTGACCCTGAACATCTGCCCGGAGAGCTGGAACATGTTCAGGAGGTTCTAAAACGAAACGGGTACAGGACGAATGGATGGCATCCAGATGGCAGACGCAAGCAGAAGAATAAACACATTGAGGTAACCAGACAGCCAGCGTTCTTGCCTTATGTGAAGGGGGTAACGGACAAAATTGGGAACCTCTTCAAGAAGCTTTCAATAAAGTCTGTTTATGCTCCACTAAACAAAGTGGCGAAGCGTCTGCGTACACCAAAGGATGTAGTACCATTCCAGGTTCCTGGTGTTTATAAGATCGATTGCAGCTGCGGGCGTTCCTACATAGGCCAAACGAAGCGAACAGTCGCTGAAAGGGTCAAAGAACACATAGCAGCGGTCAAAAATCGACAAACAAACAAGTCTGCTATAGCGGAGCATGTGATAGACTCAGGACCCAACCACTGGATGGAGTTACACAACCCAAAAATCCTTGCCCATGAGAAGCACTATTATAAGAGAATGGTTCGGGAAGCGATTGAGATCAAGAAGTACCCTAATTTCAATCGCGAAGACGGCTTCAAACTCTCTTCAGCGTGGAATCCAGTGATCACTAAGTGTACTCGTCAAGTGAAATCGCCTCAATATACGGACACTGTTAGTGTAGTGTGCTGTCCTAGTGTGAACCGGCCCTAATTAACATTTATGAAGATGAGTGAGGGTAGTTGAAAAAACACCTTCACTTTGCTGTCGCGGTACCTCCAATACTTCAGTCTCCCCGCGACCACGGCTGGTGCAATCCGGTCGAAACGTCGGGATAAAATTAAAGGTAAATTCGCGATAAATACCCGGATGTCATATGTTTTATAATCACGGGATATCTTCCGTGATTTTTGTTTAAATTGAGCTCCCGATATTTTGACGCTTAAGAATAAATAATAAGTATAATTTATTTAGAAGTAGATATTACAAAAGTGTACATTAAGGTTTTCCATTACAGTGGTGTTATTTCTTAAAAAATCGAAAAAGAAAAAAAACATATAATTAGTGCTAGTTAGTAAAATTACTTATAACTACAATATATTTAACAATTGCAAGTAAAGAAAATTTCGAATTTAAATGTTATAAATAGCGACCTGCCTGATCTAGGTTTATTTAAACCTATGTTCCAGGCCATCACTTAACATTGCATAATTAAATTACGACAGTTAAGGTTTAAAAATAAAATAAATCTATTAACAATTATAACAAAAAAAAAACTGGCACAAAAACATTAAACATTAAAACTAATTAAAGTATGTACAATAGATACGAGAGGATAACAAACTTAAACTAAGACTTCTAGAAGTTTTTCTGTGTCCGTGTAGTTGAGTACCGCTAAATAATCGGATATTACAAGACTATACATTTCCTTTAACTGAGATTATAGAAATTTAGATTCCTGTTGAGTCTATTATACAGAAAAGGTCCTAAAAACACATAAAATCGATTAGCAAAAGCATGTTTCGTTTGAGGCTTTGAGCAAACCAGGTCCTTCCTTCTCCTATCGGAAGGTACAGGATCATAGGGGAGAGTAGAGTGCTGCTGTAGTATAACCTGAAGAATAAATAATTGCCGTACTGTGAGCACATTACATGCTTTGTAGAGCAGCTGTGTCGGAAATCTAAACGGACGAAAGGCCATGATCGCGGGTTGAGTCAACCCTATTGAGATATCCCGTAAGTGACATGTTAAGTTTAGTTGTGAACCGTTATAGTTTAAAACAGTGTCAGATATGTAAGGTTACAGATGTCTTTCTATAGTTTCTGCCTACCTCAATCGAAGAAAAATCATGTGTTTATGATTGTATTATAATACCGTTAGACAAAAACGATGAAAAAAGTTATTAATATCACAATGCTTAACTCGTGTAGGCGATTAGAGAGCACACGGCGAGCAACGTGCTCCTCGCCCCCTTAACTGGGGTAAGATGACGAAATCCTGCGATTCCACAGGCGTTTCAACTCTTCATGTGTCGCCAAAGATATAGTTATTCATTTAGTTTCTTTTTTTTTGTCCACTCTAGAGGATCCAAGTGTTGCTAGTCTTGGCGCTTATTTTGAGTGTCTACTCATTTTTGTCGATTGCTTGTGGCTTGCAGGATGGTCAATTGATGGTGGTAGTTCGTAGTCCACGCTCTTGTGCCAACCTCATTCAGGATATTCCCGTAACAGCAAAAATATCGTCTGCTCGTCTCGCAGCCGGACGACCAATACTTCTCTTTCCATTCCTACGATGCCACTCGGTCACAGCTTTACTCCACCTGCCGTAACCGCGTCTAGCTAGGTGTCCTATCCAACTCCATTTGAGTTCCATAATTCGATTTCCAATATCGAAGACTTTCGTACATCTTCGGATGTTGATAACCGGATCTCTCTCACTTGTCTGACGTCACTAAATTAACATCAACGTTAATTTAGTGACGTCAGACAGGGGGGGGGGGGGGGGAGTGAAAGAAGAAAACGTGTTTCATTCACCGACCCCAAGTAGAATGCTAGGGCAGAAATATGCCAATAATGATTATTATCATAGACTCCATGTAAAGCTCTGAAGCACAATAGTAACAATACTTTTTGAGAGATTTTATCTTGATTGCTTATATTTATAATAAACTGAACCTCATATTGAATATTTACCCCATGTTGCGGTATGAATGCAAAAATACTCTATCGGAATGGTTGAAATCTCAAACGTACGATGAAACTGAACTTTTACTAACTAGAATTTGCTAAAGTAGAGCCTGTAACAAATCTTAACATACATCAACCGATCAATCATTGACGCACACACACCTACTCACACCCACACACCTCGCACATCCACCTTCCACACACATACGCACACTCACACACCACACACACACTCGCACACCACACACACCCACAAACACTACACATACCTGAACTTGATAGAATAATTTTGTAACATCCTTAAAAATTTTCTTTTCTTTTTAATTCTGCCTCAACATTGTAAATTATAACCCATGGGAAGTTGCGAGGTAACCCCACCACAAGTATCCTTATAACTTAACGGGGCTGCCTCAATTTTGTGCTGTAGAACAATTGTATGAGAAACAATAAAAACTTTTTTTTTTTTATTGCATTTTTAGCTTTGGTTATCCGGTCAAAAGGTTTTCGTTTTACTCAGTAGCATAACTCAGTCACCTAGTCTCTTCTACAAACTTCACCAGCATTTGGGAACAAATAAACCACACACATGGCTCTTCCAGTCTAGTACCCATCTATATCCACGATGAGAAGCCATACGAAATTGCCGACATTCACGTGAAAGCAATACGTCTGAAGCGGACGCATCTAAACACTCGTGCTGGAAAACTTGTGCGAAAAGCGTTTCATTTCACGTGAGCCGATAACGTGGGGGCGTGCAATAGAACCATGTTGTTAGAAACGTGCGACGGACACATGTTCATTATGGCTTAGGTTTTAAGGATTAATGTCGCGTGTGCCACGAGTCTTAAGGCGCTCATCCCCTGAGCAGTCGCCTGTTACGTAATGTAACAAGCCTTGATTCGATTTTGAGTATCTAACTAAACTAATATAAAGAGGAAAGATTTGATTTTTTGTTTCGTTTGTTGTTTGTTACGATTTAACTCAAGAACCTACCCAACCGATACCATTAGAAAGCTACATATTTGCCGAATAACATTTGCTATAAATTTTTATTTTCGTGGACGAAGTCGCGGGCGAATTGCTAGTTACGTTATAAATAGACTGCTTCGTTGGTCTAGTGGTCGCAAGCGCTGAGCATGAGGACCTGGGTTCGGTTCCCGGCTCGAGCAAAGTGCTATTTTTCCTTCAGGATTTTTTCAGTAGCAGCGACGGAGTGTAGTTTTTGGCCCAGGTGATAGCAAAACACTGGCAAAACAATGTGAGCGTTTTGTATGGAATAAAACTTTGCAAGAGTTCGCAACATGTGCGCGGCGAACACACCGCGAAGAAAAACAAAATGAATCATTGGACAAAACGCGAATCGCACACCGCGAACTCGCTGCCCACCTGCCACCAAGATCAGACGCGTGCGATGCAGGTATATATAGATGCTCTGTGTAGACACGGCCTGCTTGTCTACCGCATAAGATCCTATAAAACCATCTTACTCACTTTTTTATGTATGATGGGTGGAGACCGACATATTTTATTTATTTACTGATAGTTTAATATATATGTCACGGTAAAATTGTCAATCACGTTATATTTATAATCTCTCTAGCGATATTGTAAACTCTCGAAATATTGTCAAACGAACATACTGCTTACAATCCAACGCATTTTTTTTTTCGTAAAATGCATGCGATGGTAGTCAACTCACGTGGTGTGGAGGGACGGAGGGGTCCCCCTTGCCCAGTGGTATCACTCTCATGAAAAGATAATGTACCATTCCTAAGAAATACCGATTAATATAACCTAACCTTAAAACACTTTATATTCCCCTAAAAAGCGTTTCCGAGTGCAGGGTTTAAAGGAACCTAACTAACCTAACGGGGGGGTGCCCCAAGTCCCGATTATAGGGGCAGAGATACTTCCATATGTTCAGTTGACTATATTTCGAGAGTTTACAATATCGCTAGAGAGAAACACGTTCTATTGTAATATAACGTGTTTGACAATTTTACGGTGACACATATATTTAATTGGATCCTATCAGGTTGGTAAGTATGCAATGCACAAGCTTGTCCAGGATATACTGGTTTCCCATGTACTGCCGGAACAAAGTCCGAAGGCGTGATATATCCAGACAGACCACGTGTTTAATAACACGCAACAAAATATTAAATTTAATAACGTTCCCGTGAAAAGAAAGCAGTCCGTGTGCTACCTTGTTCTGGTCTTAGAGAGGAATTTTTCATTCGTAGATCACATAAAAAATGTCGGTAAAAAAGCTAAAAAGAACTTTTATTCCTTAACGAGGATATCCAAATCTACGCGGGGACTGTCATTTTTAACTTTAAAGACCGTCTATGTGGCTACTTACTTGGGTTGTATGTGCTACGGGGCACCTGTTTGATAAAGATAAAGATTTATTTATTGCGTAACTGTGTACATGAAGTTCTTGGGCCGATAGGGCCACCATAGGAGCGGTACGACGTAAATTGCTTCAAAGCCAGCGTTTGGCTTTTATATTCTTATGCAAAGCGTATTGGACGGTTAGTACCGAAGCTTTACCGGTGCTTGCGGGTGTACTTCCAGTCGATCTTGAGGTGCAGCGGCGGGCTGCAATGTACTATAACGGGCGTGAGACCACGGACGCAGACTTTTTAACCATACGTGATCGTGCTACGATTTCTAGATTATTCAAACCACAGACCGACGTCTGGGAGGAACTTTTATCTGAAAGGCAATGTAGGTGGGACGGTTCTCTATCGTATTACCTAACTTTTTAATCCATAATCTAAAATGACATAATTTTTTTTGTCATAATCATCATTCGTCCGAATGATAATTTACCCGAACTTTAAATCACATAATATCATATGCCATAAAGTTGAAATCCCTAAATATAATAAGCCCTAAATCCGTTTGTCATAAGTATTACAATCAATAATATACAAAAGACATAAAATCGTTTTCAATAAAAGTCATAAGTCCTATTCTAAGTAAATGTTTACTCATATGTAGGCGTTGACCTGCAATGCAAGCATGCAGCAAGCATACCGCAAGCAAGCATGCAATGCAAGCAAGCATGCAGCAAGCATGCAGCACGCATGTAGCAAGCATGCAGCAAGCATGCAGCACGCATGTAGCAAGCATGTAATGCAAGCAAGCATGCAGCAATCATGCAGCAAGCATGCGGCAAGCATAAAGCAAGCAAGCATGCAACAAGCAAGCATGCATGCAAGCGTGCAGCATGTAAGCAAGCATACAGTATGCAAGCAAGCATGTAGCATGCAAACGAGCAAGCATCATGCAGCAGGCATGGTTTCTGTCACGGCTCCGCCCCTACGCGATTTTAAATAACACTCTTGGGGTAGGGCAGACAAGACTGCGTGGAGTCGGATTTACAGCAATTCGTTTCTGTCACTATAACCTAACTTTTAGGGATTATTAGCTACTGTTAGTCCCTAAAAAAATCAATAAAAGTTAGGTTTATAAATGACCATTCGGAATCATACACATTATATGATACAATACTTAGGACATACGACTTTATGTCATGTAAAATTAGGAGATTCAATTATTATAGTATTCGATATTATGACAAAATAGTATTCGAAGTAAAGTTAGTTATGTAAAACATAATTTCGGTGTTTTGAACATTATGGTTACTGAAGTTTATAGCAAACGTGTTATGGACAATGATTTTCGGACAAAAAAATTAAGGACAATCAAGGGAGTACCAGGTGGGACAATTCCATCAAGGGCAGACACCTCCACCAGTTCTTCCCATCCGTTCGTGAGCGGCTGGACAGGACATGGCTGGAGGTTGATCACTGTGTTGCCTAATTTCTCACGAGTCATGGCAACTTTAAGAGTAAATTATTTTCCTTCAAGCTTGTTGACTCGCCTTTTTGTCAATGTTCCACATCTGACTGCGAATATGAACAATCTGCACATCACTTTTTGTGGGAGTGTAGTCTTTGGCAAAATGAACGCAATATTATGTTGGATAGTGTACACGTTACATCCGGAGTTATTTACTATACGGACCTTGTAGAAACTAGAGCAAATTTCCGTGCGTTCAAGCGTTTTTGCCATACCTATTATTGGAATCAAATATAACAGCTCTCAACTTAGGACCCATTAACGTTAATATTTATCCGTGGTGCTAGGCAACCGAGCCTATCCCAGTTGTAAACGTCCCTTTGTGCCTGTTGGCCTTGTTTCGTTCTGTCTCCTGCTGATATGGAGGGTGGAAATTACAGTTTTTTTTCCTACTCCTCCGCTATACTTTCTGATTAATTTCGTTGCGGGATCCAAGACAGTTAAATTCATTCAGTGGGACTTCGTCGAGCTTCATTGTCTCGGCGCTTTTCTGGTGGTCGCCACTGTTGATTCTGGCTTTCAGGAGTCACAGTGGTTTGGGTGTGTGTGGCGGGCTTGTCCCAGACCACGTGTTGGACTGCGACATGCTCCCTCACACAGAGAGGATGCCCGAATAGATACTACAAGGTGTAAACAGAGGATAGTGAACCCATCACTACTAAGCATTCTGTACTCAAAATAAGTTACTCTACGCAAAAAAATTTGCTAGGAAACATTTTTCGGCCTTTCGGCTGTGTTTAGGGTTATCTTTTCCTATTATGTGAATGTGATACATGAATGTTATATGATAAATATGATTTGAGCTGATGTTGTAAGCTCTATGTATGTTATGGATTGAAATAAAACAGTGCATTTTTTAGAAATGTGATTTTTTACTGTTAACATTTACATTTTTAAATGATTTATGATATTATTTGGTTTTTATAACATAGGTACATGTAGAAACTTCTGTTAAGTACTTTTTAATATTCTTGATCCCAAAAAGCATGCGTGTTCTACAATTATTAAGACTTCCACACTACAATTTTGATTGGTTCAGTTAAAGCCATAAAACAAAACATGTCTGCGAGTCCTCAAACAGCTATAAATCACAATTATGCGAGTTTACTTAGTCGCCAAATTCATAATAATACACAACAAAACACTGATTTTATATTCAGTGTCATCTTTTTTAACGTGTTGCAGTGTTTAAAAACCAATTTTCACAATAAACACCATTTCTGAATAAAACTTTCAAAGGCATATACTATTACGCTCCCTTCTGAAATTAAGCTAGTGTTTTAATAAGATTGGTTCCCAGCATCTAAGTAAACCGCTTTTTATTTCACTTGATATTAGTTACTTGAGCTTAGATATTCAGCTAAATATGTTGATAAATGGCAAACAGCCGACGACCACCCATCTTTAGGATACGTACGCACTATAAGCGGATAACCTTACGCCCCTCAATACCGCCATTCTGCGAAGACTGCAGCGAGTGATGGTTGTCAAGGTGATCAGAATATACCGAAAGGTCTACTTCTAGGCGGTGAGATGTGGTGGGTGTGTGGGACCTTGATGCTAAAGTCCTTAGGTCTCTTTATCGTTGGTACCGGGTCGCGCTGGAGCGGGCCGAGCACCTAGTGCCTCGCTAGGTCGAGGTGTAAAGAGCTAAGCTCTATCAGGTCTTAGTAGTGGAATGGGAGTAACGGCTTGCGCAACCCAGCGCAGGGCAACCATGACGTAGTAGTGGCTAGAGAGACGGCATGACGCCCTCACTTTCTGGCTGGCACAGGTGCTTTCCGGACATGAGTGCTTCGGAAAGTACATGCGCCGTATAGGTCGGAAACCGGCGCCCTGTTGTCGCCATTGCGGAGACTGCTTCAAGGACACGGTGCAGCTAGGCACTCCGAAGGAGTACCTAGCCTAGGAAATGCAGCGCCGTGAACTTGTCACGGCGGTCGGTTCTGCGGATAACGTCCCGCTTCAGCCCATAATTGGGAGCAAAAGTGTTGGTCGCAAAGGAGGCGGTAGAAAGAGAGCGGAAGAACACAACCTCTCTATCCACAGCAGACGGACAGGGCGCTGGGTGGGCGTTAAACGTTAAACGATCACCGGCTGTCATTGGTGTGGCCTGCGAATGACAGATTTGGTGAGTCTGCTACCTGATCAGCCACAGGCGGTTTAGCACCTAGTGATATAACATCTGGTTTCTTCCTATTGAAGGCGACACGCAAAATGATGGGACGTTACGTTTCAATCCACTACTCGAAAGGCGACTCGCTAACCTCCAGGCGTCAATCCATGCACCAGTCAGTGCATACGTACGTGCTAGCCTAAGAGACTGATCACGCTTATCGATCGGAATTGACTTGAGCCGATCTCGCCATCACATTTGCCGCATTTATTCGGACGCAGTGTAGTTGAGTCGCGTCGTCGAAACGCTTTTCGCTTTTATTCCACGAATATAAAGGTGAAAACCCTTTGACCGCCTCAAGTCGATTTCGCGTCGTTTAAAAACATTCAGTCTTAGGGGCCGCCTCCATTGGCAAGAGAATCGCGGTGATATTATCGTCCTTGCCACGTTTTTCTATACACCCTCTTTTGGGCAGTCTCCACAAGCGAGAGAATCACGGCGATATTTTCGTATAGAAAAACGTTGAATCGCCGCGTTTCGCTCGCTCATGGAGGCGGCCCCTAGGCTTTGATCTATAGAGCTAACTAAGTACAAATGCACTTCATCCGAAAATGAACTTTATTTTGTTTTACGTTTGTGTTCATATTTCCTTGATGACCAGCACTAATAGAAAGATGCATATCTTTATACAAATAGGATTCATTTTCGGATGAAGTGCAACAGGGGTCTAAAATGGCCGCTTTAGCAGAATCGTAATTGAATCACGTTAAAAAAAAATCTTAAAATGGTCTTTGTAACCATTAACATAAAGTCCATTTTAAGAATTTTAAATGTTGTTCAAAAAAATGAGTCACGAAAATTAATAATTCTTAAAATGGAACTTATGGGATTGGTTACAAAGTCCATTTTAAGAATTTAAATTTTTAACGTGATTCATTTAAAAAGCGATTCTGATAAAGCGGTCATTTTAGACCCCCTGTTCTTAGTTTGAGTTAAGTCTAAATAAGCTGTACGGTGTGGAAGGCACATCGACGCACGAACTCATACCACGCTTTCAGTAACATCATTCCGACCCTTCCTCCCCCCTAGAAATTTTTCATTGATAATTTAAAAAAAAAATAAGTTTCCAACAAAAGTTCAACACGGTCAAAATGTATAAAACAGCAGATATTTATTAAAAATTGGTTTGGAATTATGTGTTCTTGGGATGAAACTTTGGTATTCGTTAGTGCGTCGACACAGAAACAGTACTGCTAAATTAAAAGGTCTAGGTCTAGGTAAAGGCCTCCAGGTCGATTAACTTCTGGCACACTGCTTGCAAGGTTGGCAGACTGGGCACTGACAGCACGTCTGGTAGTACTTGCAGGGGTGTAGGTAGTATTCATCGCCGATTGCGTAGCATTTGCCCAGGTTCAACATATCTTCTAAGTGGCATCTGGGAACAATAATTCAGTGTTCCATATTAGTCTTAAATTCATAATAAATAAATTTATCTTGATTTATTTTCTCTGCATCACCATAAGGTAGACTGGTAGAAAATGCCTAAGGCATTAAATCCGCCTTTGTACAGTTTTAATTGTGCATAAAGTTTTAGTAAATAAAATAATTTAAAAGCATTGAATACAGGTTTCCTGAAAAACTGAAAAATGCATGATTATTATTGTTTAATACACTTCCTCGATGACTGGTTCAATAATTTGGCCTCTTCCTCTCATAAAGAGGAGGTCTGTGTCCCAGCTGTGGGAATATTGTTGCCTGATAATGATGATGATAAGAATTAGTTTGTTATACCGTATCATTTGTTTTTGGTTGTATGTAATTAATAAGTTGAGTACCTTCACTCAAAATGAGATACTTTAGTCATATATCATTTATATTTCAGACAGTTTTATCTACTTAATTAAAAATATTGATACTAAAGTAGCTATCAATTCAAACACTTCTTTTAATCGTATTATCATGATAATTTTCGTAGAGCGCGCGCATTTGGATAATGCTTTCTCTCATTTCTCTTGATGATTTAGGCTGATGCTCCAAGATAGCCCGCGAAATTCAAATTTCCTTACGTTTTTGCAATCTGCGGGGCAGTGCTAAGTTGTATGTTGATAAGAGTTCATAAGAGTCGAGGAACGAATTTTTCACGGTCAAAGTCATTCCTCGACTTTGCTGAACTTTGAGGGTTTTATTAATGATTTTGATGATTATAATTCTGTGTACATACGTCTTCCAGCCGCGACCGATATTGTAATCAACATACAACTTAGCACTGCCCTGCAAATAGCAAAAAAAACTTAAGAAAATTTGAATTTCGCGGGCCACCCTGACGCTTTCACCTTAATAAATCATGTTTTCTCAGAAACCTAAGGTATAATAACAACAGCTTGGTGTATGTCATCTCTTTTTCATATGTAAACCGAAGGTACGTTTGCTTTAGTCCGTTTAAGACGTACTTTAACACAAAATAAGTCATCTGCAGTTGGTCAGATTCTAAGCAAAATAATGTTTTATACATATTTTTAAACGTTGGAATTTCTCCTATCTGCGTAAACAAACATAACTAACATACACAAATAGCCAACAACCACCGCAGCAACCACAGCGCCAATCGTGCCGTCACGTGCCGATTTGGTGATGTCGTATGCGTATGTCCGTTTAACTGCACCTTAACGCCTTTAAGAAGAAGAATACCAACGCAGAAGACTCACTTGCCCTCTTCCAGCAGCTCATTCTCTGAAGCATTCAGGGACGGCACTTCGTATTCCACGATTCCTCCCTTGCCGACCTTCAAGGGCGTGGCGCAGTATTTCATGCCGTAACACTTCTGCGGGTCGCCTTGCTGTACCAGCGCACTGTCGATGAATGACGTGGTCTCGAAGAGACCTGGACAGTGGGTAAACGTAGAAAAATAGGTATAAGTTAGTATATGTTTTAGAGAATGTTTGCTGCTTTGTAAAGTTACAAGCTCAATGAGGTTCCCATCACCAACAAACATCCTTATTCGCTCCACTTAGTAGGGGAATTAGCAGAAAGGCTTCCTAAATGCTCAATTTTAAAACTTATGGAACGTCCTTGTGCAAAATTACAAGCTTTAATACCCAACGGTTTAGACCGTGTGTTGTCTGGCTGAAAATTTAAGGTTTTTACTGACATAAACGATAAGTCACCGTCGTTTTAGCGCAAACATTATTTATTTATTTAGGAAAACAAATCTAGAAAATGTGTTGAACAAGTTCAACCCACACCTTTTGAGAACTACGATATACACCAGTTTCAAAGGAACATAGAAGCAATCAAATCGATTACCTTTCATAAGGCTTGCAACAAATCTCGCAGTGGAGAAGCCGATGGACAAGTGTCCCTGCTCGTTGTTGCTCTTGACCCTGCAGATGAGGTCATCTGCTTCGCGCACCAGTCGGGACAAGCAGTTCAACTATATCGACAGGAGAGAAGGGTTGCACATCATCAACATCACTGTCATCACTAAGAATGGCGTTGTAGCAGTTCCCACTTGAGGGTTATCTCAAACTGGTACTGACAAATTCCAGACGCTTTTCCCGATGATGAAGCAGACTGTTTGGGATAAGATAAGCTAGTCACCACAAGCGATAAGTCTTGCAATTTCGATGCATGAATACAGTGACAGTGTGTAGTGTGATTTTATTTGAAAAAACCGGCCAAGAGCGTGTCGGGCCACGCTCACTGTAGGGTTCCGTAGCTTCCCAGACCATTAAAAATACTAATAAAATTTTTCGTCAGCAAAAATAACTTTGTTTTTCATAGTATTTGTATGAAAAACAAAGTTATCATTTGCGTTTTTTTGAAAAAGTGCTATATAACTCAAAAACTATTCAACTCATCAAGTTGAAAATAATTTTCCTAGAAAGTTCATATAAAGGTCTACTTTTGTGATTTTTTTCATATTTTTTAAACTTATGGTTCAAAAGTTAGAGGGGGGGGGGACACATTGTTTTTGACTTTCGGAGCGATTATTTCCTAAAATATTAATATTATCAAAAAATGATTTTAGAAAACCCCTATTCATTTTTAAATACCTATCCAACAATATATCACACGTCAGGGTCAAAATTAAAAAAAAAATCGCTCCCCACTTTACGTCTGGGGGAGGTACCCTAATAAAAATGTTTTTTTAAATTTTTATTTTTGCACTTTGTCGGCATGATTGATATACATATTGGTACCAAATTTCAGCTTTCTGGTGCTAACGGTCACTGAGATTATCCGCGGACAGACAGACAGACAGACATGGCGAAACTATAAGGGTTCCGTTTTTTGCCATTTGGCTACGGAACCCTAAAAAGCACTTCGCCCGCGAGTTCGTCTGCGAAAATTGTGATAGCTCGGCTAATTTTCATGATTTATCATATAAGGTGTTAAAAAATTAACTGAAAGAATTTCGTGTACGTACTCGGTATCAAAAACAAATAAATTAAAAAAGAAATAATTTTTTCAAGCATTTTTAGTTTTTACATAAAAAAAAACATTGCCAGTCCAAAGTCTGCCAAATGTGCTGGGAAAGTTAGAATCAGCTGTCTACGTTTGCGCTGTCGCAGGGGTGAACGACCACGCGCGCGGCGCCCTGCACGGTGCAGTCACAGTACAGTCAAGTGCGCATATTCAATAATTTTGTGCGCAGTGAAAATATTGCATATCTTTGAAACGGATCGTTACATAAATAAAATTTTTTCGTGATTATTTTTTATTTGTGATTCCAAACAACTCCAAGTTTCTTGCAGTTAATTTTTTAACACCTTATATAATTTATAGCCTATGTTACTCGGTAAAGATGTAGCTTCCTAATGGTGAAATCGGTGAGCAGTTCTTGAGTTAAATCGTAACAAACAAACAAAAAAATTATTACTTTCTAATATTAGTGTAGACTTATAATTCAGATGTCACCCAGTTTTAATGAAAATGTTTTAATGAAAAAATATTCTGATCAACAGCGCATAGGTACAAGGTCAGATTAAGAGGATGTGAACAATCTAGTTTGATCAGAATGCTTGGTATCGGTACAAACATCTGCTTACGGTTGACTGATCCGGGGGAGAACCTTTCTCCGGTTTACCAGCAGAGAACACAGGGACTCTAGTACAGCGACAAGTGCCGCAGACTACAGGCACGTTACTCTTCGTGGGGTCGAGGCCGACTTTATTACAGTACAGCTGATTAGCCCGCATTGCGTTGACCGCGTTCACGCCCAGAACTCGCCGCTTATCATACACTCGGGCCAGCTTAAGGGTCTGCGGAGTAGAACCCACAGATATTAGGAAGTAAAAACTGTGTTATTTCTACGAATGTAAAGGTCACATTAGTAGTTCAAGTAGATGACACAGCATATAAGCAATGGTCGTTTTATTCTGGTGTTTCTTTTGTGACATTGAGTGGATATACCGGATGTATACTAAGTTCTCATCCAAGTTTTTCTAAAGCACCCGGGTGTACTTCCGAAGATCAGATGGCAGTATGGCAATCACTAAGAACTCATTGCTATGAGCAGTCGGACCCCACGGCCCCAGAGTTTCAACCCCGAACGGCTCGAAAATATAGTTTTCACAAAGGTTTCTATATTTACGACGCTTGTGGTTGTCTGCAGCCGCAATTTTCAATTATGTGTATCTTATGGCTGTTGGACCTTGCGGCAGATGCCTATACTTCAAGGGCCATTCTCCTTTAGGCAGTAGAAAAAATACGGCAGTCGGGAGTTAATACTACGGGACCTTCTAAAAGTAAAAAGGAGGTAATAAACTAACATGAGCGCAAAGCGCAAAGTTGCAGTCAACCGGTGGTGTCTGAACCGCCACGATGGCTTGCGGACTAAACTGCGCGACCGCCAGCGCTGCCGTCCGTACATGCTGCATGTTTTGGAAGAAGAGGTCGCGGTCTTCCAAATAACAGTATGGCGGAGGAAGGTACGCACCGCCGCAGATCAGGACCACGTCTGAATCCTACAGGTCACAAGAATAATGTTATCCATCCAGTACCTACCTACATAAATTAAAACATAAAAACTTGCAATCAAGTGCACTACTAGTTACACCAACGAGAGCAGTGGTGGCCCAGTGGTGGCGGCCCCGACTTACGAACAGTATGTCGTGGCTTCAAATCCAGACAGTCGCATTAATTTGTGTTATTTATTTCATCACCACTGCTCTCAAATCGGTGAAGGAAAATATCGTGAGGAAACCGGCATTTCCTAGATCCAAAAATTCGATGTCGATGACATGTGACATCTAGCGTGGTGGATTATAGCCCATCCCTCTCATTGAGAGGAGACCGTATCCCAGCATTGAGAACTTTAATAGGCTGATGATGATGATGACTACACCAGTGGTAAAAACAACTTAGAAATCTTGTCTCTGTTGGGGGTTTGTCTGTGGCCCGTCATACGTGCTTATTCAGTCCGAACTACGAAGAATAAATTTTCTGGTTTTACCGTAGGTAGTAACTTAATGGTGTTTTGTGATGCCTTGTTGCGGGTGTTAGAAAGCCCAAAGTCTGACAAGTAACTAGTGAAAATGTTGCAAATGGTTTTCTTGTTTTTTAACTAAGTCTATTCTGCGTATTGCAGCGCAGTCCAACGATTTCTCATTAAAAATACTGGTATCCAACAGCTGCCGGTTAGACTGAAAGCCAACCCAATCATAGTTTAGAAAAGACAAAACAGATGATGATGATGTGTCTCCATCAAATTGAAATTGGGCTGATTGGTAGTTAAGATCTTACATGCAGTGCATCCTTGAGGAACATACGTCCCTGGTAAGCCAAGACTTTGCAGCTGGTGTCGATATGTGCGATGTCGTTAGCCACGCCGAGGACCCCTGACTCCGGGTATTCTTCGTACATGGCCAGATACTTTACCACTGACTGTTGCTTCAGGAACAGGCAGGCGATGCGGCCCACATCGGTGCCGGCACCAACCACGGCCACCTAAAGATTAACGAGGTTGGATTTTTTTTGTCACATATTTGTATCGTTTGGCGTAGGTACAAGGCACGCGCGTTCTTCACGTATTCGTGACAATGACGTTCAAAAGGTTAAACTAGCGCCGTCCTCCTATAACGTTGTGGTTAGTGCCTAGACTGGGTGTCCGAGTTCTTATGCCGCCCATGAGACATCCACAGGACCGCCTAATGGAAGACGAGACGAGATTAAGCTGATCAACTGCAGCTGGCAACGCTTACAAGTGTGCGTAATTTAACATTTATATTCTCTACTTGAAAATTAACACCATTGTAAAACCACACTCATAATGACATACCCTCCCTAAGGATATCAACGTAGCTATCATGTATCAACCACAGACCTTCTGCGGTGGGAACCGAGGCACAGGGCAGAACCTCTCGCAATCCTTCTCAATCTGCGCTAGGGTATCATTCATCACGAAGTTCTGGTATCCTCGTAACTGTCCTTGCATCATCGATGGTATCGGCGTTATCTTCGCCTTCACGGAAGGCCTCTGAAGAAGCATCCTTAGTGAATTCCAAGGTGGACGTAACATTATTATTTGAGATTTATCGAGAAAAAATGTTGTGGTTTACGTTTTTTTTATAGTTTAAATGTACTTAAGTAATAATTTTGGATTTATTTTTCCATTGTTTAGTTCACTGACATATTTTTCGACTGACCCAAAGAGAATACATTTCAAAGAGTAGAATCAGTAGAATACTTATACCAAAAATACTGACTCTTGTATTATATACTCAGGACATGTATTACATGTATTAAACGTAGTGATTATATACTCTGTGATGTATTATCTACGATACTGACTTTAAGAACGGCTTGACGGGAAATCAAATCAAATAAGTAGATCATAGAGAAATCAAGGCTTCTCTATAATAAAAAAGTTTCCTTCAAAAGTTTGTTTTCTGCCTAAGTGAGAGACTTAGGTACCGTCCCCACTATGTCGTGACGACTAATTTATCGTTGGTTTTGTTGGCAAAAGTGATGGACGACAGTTATCGCGTCGTACTATATGTGAACTCCTCCATTTAAATACCTATACAAGCCACGACACTCAAAACTACACGATTATATGTCGTCACGACATTGAGGGACTCGCTAGAAATTATAGTAAACCACATTAACTTCGTCAGCGCCTTTTTCTCGTAGTAGTTTGGGCAGTTTTCATCCGTGAAGAGTTACTGACGCTTGGTTGACCGCACTTTCATTCCTATTAAGCTACGCATAACGCTATAGATCTATGGGCTGCAGAAAACCTTTAATAAAACCAACGTAATGGAGCATCCACCACACCGCATGTTGAGGTAACATTCTCTAGCAATGTTATCAATTGTTACCACGTGTTGACTGTTTTCAAAAGGCAATATTACTTATCATGATATACAAAAACGGCAACATATACTGACAATAAATAACACTTGGAAACGTTATTCTACAAAAAGTAGCTGCGGTTTGGATGCACCATAATATGTCCCAAGCTTCTTTCAGAAAATAGGAAGGTAAATTTTGGTCTAAAACTTAAAAAAAAAACAGATTTCAAAAAACAAAAACGTGAAAAAAGAATGAAAAAGTTTTTTTGTCACCGACTTCTGAAGCTAGTTATTTTTCACTTTTTTGTGTTTTTGAAGTCGGTTTTATTTTTTGAAAGTTTTTATTTTTCACTTTATTAGTGGTTCACATGTGCTTACCCCATCACAACGTACCGGCGCGCGGCGTGATGTCATGTAATGAATTGGTGTACGTTAAACAATAAACAGACATGAGATTTCAGCAATCCCAGTCCATTTGCTATCATTGAGGAGTTCCGTTGCGAACATCTCCGAAGTTCTTCATAAGATCTTCACCAAATTGAAATAGGACTACTCCGTTTAAGTCTTCCAAAAACTACCCAAATCGTTTCGAGTGTGCCTATAGAATTTGAAAAGTTCTCTCTGTTTCTCCAGGATCCCATCATCAAATCCTGACTTGATGAGTATGGGACCACCTGGAAAGTATACCCTTTCAAACAAAAAAAATCCAAATCCGTTCAGCCATCCTCGAGTAATCGGGGAACTTACATAAAAAAATAAAAAAAAAAATCCGACGAATTGAGAATCTCCTCCTATTTGAAGTCGGTTAAAACATCTTGTTATATTTTTGGCGACGCCCACAAACATGATCCTAATGTTTGACACTATTGATCTTAATTTCAACTGCATTGAAGGTTTGTTTGTTCAGAACAAGAAATAATTCAGGATTTTACAATAAAATAGCACATAGAACAGACATCAATTTAATAGATATAAGTTTCACCTATATATTATGTTTAACATTCATATTGATTATTATTATATTGTCTACCCATATACAGGCATACTTTTGTTTATGTATAGATACAACACGGAGGAATTAAAAATGACTAGAACTATAGAGAATGAAAGCCGCCAGACAACTTTACGTATCAACAGAATTGTAGGTCACTAAGTACGTGGCTGATCGATCTGTGTTATATAACTGATTGGAATAAGGTCGTTACTCGCGTGGCTACTGCAAGTACCACAGTAAATACGAGCCAGCAAATTCTTAATTCATGTAAAAGTTTACGGTTACGTACTCGTACCTTTGGCTCACAAAACTAATTTTGTACGAAACATGTAATGTCGTTTGATTTACTTGAATTTTATGACACACAAATCCTTACGTAATCTATTGCTTAATCACAAACAGCTGACAACATTCCAAATAAAATCTATAATAAATAACTACGAAAACGCGACTTAAGGTGTGTGTAAAACAAGGTGGTATGACACTATCATTACCGAAAACTGCGACGGTAATTATATCACACTTAACTGAGACCATCACAAATTTCGGGTTCCAACCACAGCGTTAAACACACACCCTAAAATATAAACTTTATTGATATCATTTTCTGGCACACAATTTACAAAAAAAAACCTACTACAAACAGATCTTTGCTAAGATTCAATAAGTGCGACTAAAATCTAGAAAAATATTAAATAAACAAACAAAAATTAACAACATTAACATCCTTTAAACTTTCTTCTAAAATTTACAAATGATACTCACACAAAACATTCCCTTATGAGCTATGGTTACTTAAAAATGCCCGCGACACTTTTCAGTCGGTTATTTAAAAATTAAACAATTGAGAAAAACACATTCGCTAAATCAAACAATAATATAATTTAAACAAAACTATTTACATTATCTGTCTTAAATATTTCGATAAGTGCTGCATGGTTATTCTGGCGCGTGGCTTTAGTCGGAACTAACCGGTCTTTCAATACATTTCCGACGCTTTCGCATAAATATGTTAACCAACAGCGGGCTCATGTAATTCAAGAGCCAAAAAACCACCTAGGCCAGCGGTCGGCAACCCGCGGCCCGCGGACGTCTCACTTGTGGCCCGTGAATGTTTTGTAAATAAATTATAAATCTCAAAATAAATGCATGAACGAACCGTGATCGATCGTATAGTGTGGATTCAGCCTTAAGGTGACACTACTAGATATTTTTTTTTAGAAATTTCCACTGGTTCAAACTGTAGGTACATCCAAAGTTAGATATCTCTTTCTCATTATTGATTTTGTCTGTGCGGAAACAGAATAGTAAAATAAAAATCCATTAAAAAGTTAGGAGCTACCAAAGATTCGTTTTTATTGCCAATTTTAACGAAACTTAGCAATAAAAGAAGTGTCAATATTCCAAAAGAAAGTCGGTACCGACAATGCACAATTATTGAAGAATTCAATAAATTTTATTTGTAATTGATTTATGCAGTGGTTTTTTTTTATAAAACTAAATTTTCCAAAGGCTTTTCCGTATCTTTTTTTGCTTTTCATTTTTTCTATGGAATATACCTAGGTACATTGAGCTTCTAATAACACAAGACACACACACTTCTTTAATATCACAAGTGCGGCCCGCCTTTAGTTTATTTTGTCACCTTGTGGCCCTTACTTTTTTTTTCGGATGGGAAAGCCAAAAGATTGCCGAACGCTGATCTAAGCAATAGCAGAACAATACTTGTGTCTCACCTTTATTGACAAAGCTCCAGCAACACTTTCAAACCATTCTGAAAATCCACCATGAATGCTTCAAATCAAAGAATAGCTGATTAAAATGATTTAAAAAAAAACACTTTTTGTACAAAAAAAAAAATCGATTGATCCCAAACTATTGCTTGAATTTTAATGAAATAATATAGCTACCTAACAATCTACTGAAAAAATGTCATTTACTTGAAATTGATAACACAATATGGTACTGTTGCTAAATCGACCAATTCCCTTCTACTAAAACTAAAGTGACTCTTACATACTTAACTTAAAACAATGACAAACTCGTAAATATTACAAAATGCTTTAGCATGCTATAAATAATTAAATAAATTAGTAGGTAATGTAATGATGAGCTTCATGAGCCAAAAATAAATGTCGATCCGATCTTTAGTTGCAATCCAACCAAGCAACTATATACCACGTTTATTTATATCTTTTCAAACCCTCCCTGTACGTTAGTTGATTGATTTCAATATTGCATTAAAAATTCGACACAAATTCCGACAGAGTTCGATACAATTTTGCGACACATACGTAGATTAGCATATTTATTGAGAATTTAATGGTTAAATGGATGCTGTCCTATTTGACCCAAAGGTTTACTGCCCGGCTAGCATGGGCAGGGGATAAAAATTTTATCCACCGGTTATTTCCACTTTTGTTTGAATTTTGTCCCTTGTCAGTGGAAATAACCGGTGGATAAAATTTTATCCCCTGCCCATGCTAGCCGGGCTGGTAGAGAATGCCTTGTGGCATTAAGTCCGCCAATGTTACACTCTTGTTTAAGAAGTTAAAATAAAATGTAACGTCTTGGCCTCGAAAAAATGCCAAAGCAACAAGCGTCTTGCGAAATCCACTGCGGAGAGGACAACATAGGGATACGAAGAACAGAGTGATAACTTTTCAGCCTCCATAGAAAAGGGAGGATCTTCGACCAGACGGATGTTGTGTTTGCTACTGCTCGACAGATATTGGCGGGTTCCTCTATGTTATTTAGTCTCAGTTATAGCGCAATTCAGAATTTGATGTTAGTTCTTAGTTTGTCTCGTAGATGGCGCTGTAATTTTTTGTACATGTTGCAGAATGTTGCTGTAGTACTTTTTGGGACTGTCCGCTACAACCGTAACGTGACAATGCTACGCAAAAAGAACAGTGACCCGCGCGCGTCACTTGACGCTAGTCGTATCGCCTGAGGCCGCGGAAGGGCCTTAGGGAGTGTGGCATAAACACTGGTTACCTAATATGTGCCGAACAACTTGAAAAATAATGACAATATTTGTAATGCCATATCGACCGATCAATAACGCAGCGTACTAGCAATTTTGGGATTATAGGCATTGTTTTCATAGAATTAAGGTGTATTTTGTTCCGACGCTAATAAATACAGTTTCCTTTTCTTATTGCTTTTAGTGGCAGACGGCTCTCTACGTGAAGTAAGACAGGGCTCTAACAGTCACCCACTGCAGCTCCGAATGTCGAACATTTACAGCTACCTCTCATACTATTCACAACCCGTCGCTAACGACGCTTATTAAGTAGATCATAAGAAATGTGCCGATCACTTGATTCTACTCCGCTTGATAATGTTTTTTAATTAAGAATAAACCAGGTCAGAACGCGAGGCAGCGGATTGTCTGTTGCCTCGTGAACTAGAAGTGTTTAACAAAATGGTGGTTTGATTTTAAAGCAGCCAGAGAATACATTCTTTTCCAAAAATATTAAAGTTCCAGTATAATGAAAGAGGCAGTTGGATTAAAACACTGCACGCCAATGCAATTTACGTCGTCCTTTGACTTCGACCTTATGGTTTGTTCTGTATTCTGAGTGCTTCCTTTAATATCCACCTTGATCCTATAAAGTGGTTTCGAAGTCTCAAGGAGTGCTAAAAACCCTTTGCAAGAAGCAAACTTTGTTGTCTATGGATTTGCATAAAAATTTACAAGATGATAAAAAGGTTTTAACTATATCAAAAATGAGCTTTATTACTCCTAAAATCAACGTATTTGTACGAACCTCATCTGTCAAAGATCTTACACAAAATCATTATGTAAAGGCAAGTAAGATACTGTTTTCTGTTACTAATGTTAATATGAACGTTAAATCGTTGCTGTAAGACTCGTAATTGTCTGAGTCATACCGGATTTTTATTCATAGCTACATTCCATTCACAACTACAAACAAAGAGCTACAAGTATGCATACAGCGAGAAATATATTCTCTTGGGAAAAATTCACAGACCACCCTTTAGCTTTATTTCGTAACTAGAGCCTCTCAGAACGAGTGCGAACTTTTATTCTTATGAGACTTAGGTTTATATTCTTTCGAATTGCCTGGTCACATTCGCTTAATAATCGTAATATACAGGATGTAAACAACCTCATCACGAAGTTGTCAACCAAGCATTCTGTACATCAAACTAAGTAACTTTACCCAAAAATTATTATTATTGTTACACCCTTTATGTATTAATACATCCATACATAAGGGTCGCATTCGTATGAAACGCTTACTTAAATTAAATATTCTGTGAAGCTTACCCTTTTAGTAGGTAACGTATTGCCTAAGATTTTGACAGATGGTAAAACATTTCAAGCGGAGTCATGGTACAATACATACCTATCCTTAGTAACTATCTAGGTAAGTATATTACATTTGACAACGGCGTGACCCCATAGCGCGATTGAAGAGACATTACATAACCTTAGTTTCATAGTAGACTTAATTAAAATTTGTAAATATGTAGGAAACAACATCAAAAATATTGATTCTAAAATTGGTTTGAAAAATATAGGTTAGTCTGACATCTGCATTACAATATGGATGAACAAGCCGAATTAAAAACAGTTAATATTGAGTCTTGTGTACAGTTACGTAGAATTAATAATCAATATAACACGCAGCAACTGTGAATACTATGTAAACATTTCTAAAAATCGACAATGTATAACATCGAAAACCTATAACATATTGAAGGCGTAAGCAGGAAGGATCTATGAGAGTAGATTGAATAGAAAGTATGAGCAAAATAGTGTAATAGCATTACTTACATGCGTTGAAGCAATTGAAGAATAAACATATCGAAAAACTATTCGGTGACAGGCACAGAGTACAGTCCTTTCACAAATTCTTCATTGACATTAGGAATCTAAAAGCAACCTTATTTCTGAGAGATTAAAGATCACTGTAATTTTGAAAGATTTGTCAGTGTGAGCAACCTTACTGTTTAGAAAATAAAGTTGAATGTTGAAAAAAGAAAATGAGTGATGCTTAGTCGGAGAGAAAATGACTGAAAAGACTACGTCAGGGAGACTAGCTATTATTGAATCATCAAAAACGCACACATACAAAATGGTGGCACACTACGGGGACTATGATAATTCATCGCCTCGCCTGTGAACTCTGTACCTGATCCATTGACACCTACTCAACGTCAGGGCTCCAACAAATTGCTCGCTAACACATAAACCTCAAAAGCAAGAGCAATGCAGACTAAATACAGAAAGTCTTTGTATATTTCATCGCAGCTTACATTATGACAATAGAATAGTCTAGAAATATAAATATTAGATTAGAATATACATAATCAGATAACTCTCTTTAACATAAATAGTCAATATAAAATGTAACAAGTATACGAGTTTCACTTAGGGACTATTATAGTGTAACCTAACAGTCCTAACACCCACCTAACAGAATACAGTACGAAGATACCTCCGTCACACATCACTCTGTCGAAGCTGCAGTCGGATTACAATTAAACACTACGAGATAACTCTTAACAACTAGTTGGCAGAATCACACGAACTTTACTAATGTATTAATATTATAATGTAGCCAAACACGGAGACCACAGCGATAGAATACACAAACAAATACTTTAAGCAGGGTTGATCATATAATTTAGAATAAAATATATTAATATATCCTTAAATAGCCAATAAATAGTTATATAAAAATATTGGGGCAATTTTGGGGCAGTCATTGTACCCGAGCTTAGAGGGTTCAGAGACATCACAAAGGTAATACAAGACAAATCGAAAAATACATGAACCATTGAGAATAATCTTTAAAAGTCCAAAACTGATGAAAAGCTTAGGCCTTCTTGTGAAATTAAAGACATGACAAGTGCAAAGCTGCTGTGGTTCTAATACATAACAGACGTGATCTAAATCTTAAGACAATAATTTAATTACACAAGGCAAGAACAAGTCGTGTTTCACTTTAAACATCCGTATATCTACTCGTTACACTGATATTATTCTATCTACATTCTATTTCAATCATTTGTATTAACGAACGGGAATAACAATGCCAAAAACGGGTCATTAGAAGAGATATACTTATTAAAATTTAGTTGTGGACGTCGGGAGAACGTTAAAATCGAGCTGATAAATTCAAATATTCGCCAAAACCTCAATCATTCGTCAGACTGTTGCGTCACCCTACCATACGCGTCGCTAGTAGCTGCCGCACCGCACGGAGGGGTACCCACTACCACAGATAACCTCCTCTACATTCCATTTTCACAGAACATCCGTTCATACAGAACATTTTGTTTATGTTCGAGTTCACCTAATTCAGAGGTATACTCTTTAAAAAATAAAAGGCCCCTTTTTAACTTTTGCTAGCGTATTAGTAATAAAGTTCAATTTCCGATAGCGGTGTCAATTAACTATGGATTTGACGGCTGTCAAAACGGACTTGTTAGATTTCGTTATTTTAGCATCGGTCTGATTGGCTTATTTCAAGGTGACGTCACTAGCCGTAGTGATGAGACAATGACATTAAATATCGATACTGACATCGATATCTTTAAAAAAAAACGGTTGTGACGGTTGAGTTCACACAAAACCTGAGTAATTATTTCAGAATGAACCAAAAGTTTTATATACCTACACATTTATTTTTTTAATGAGAGGTCGTGGATGATTTTAAATATTTACATAGGATTTTTTTTTAATAGAATGTCATCCATAAATAATTATTTATGAATGACATTCAATTTAGACTTTCGATACTGAAGAGAACAATACAAGCATCGAGTTACATCAGTGCAAATGTATTGATGTGTAGCGCGCATTCGTCGCCTTGTATGCGGCATCTAGAGGAGGTTACCTGTGCCCACTACGAACAAGAAAGGCCACTTACTAAAGCCGCGTCAGTGCCCACTCACACACAACATATACGACCGATTACGATACCTAGAACGACTATATCCATTACTTTGGACTAGATGTGTGGTAGAACTTTCCTAAACTATCCTTCCATGTGCCTACTGCCGAGACCTAAAAAACAACTAGATTTTGATTTACCAAAGACTAAACTACAGAATCAACTTACAAAGTGTAGAACTTCTCGTTTGTGCATTATTAACGTACCAGTTTTTATTCATACAGGGCGATTTATTATCGCATATTAAGCTCATCAGGTCGTGTCAATCTAAACGAATACTATTCCGAGCTACCGCGCACTCAACTATCCATCTCAGTGCAAAGGGAAGTGCCTCAACATTACAAACCTTATCATCACAAGTTTCTGAGGGAAATATTTAAACCCATTATAATTACTATTATTATTAAATCTAAACACATTGATATTACCTCATACTCTTCTATATTAAATTTATCAACTATTGTGTCAAATACATACATCATAGCAAAGACAGATCGATAAATATAGTCAAGAGATAGTAAGAGGTTCCCTGTTTCCATGTTTTACTTTCTTTTTTATATTAGAATTATTTGTGACGTCGTATATGTTTTTAAGAGAAATATTGTATTAGAACTTAAGAGATTTAAATGCGTTCAAAGTACTTTTAATTGAGAGATAATAACATGTCACAAATAATCCCAACGATGTCTAGTTTAATTTTAACGATAATAAATGTATTATAAAGTAGATTTAAAAGTTAATAAATACGTGGGACCAAAAAATCATTATATTCATGGCACTTATACGATAACTAGGTTTTTGTACAAGAAAATATTTTGATAAATACAATAAAAATAATGGCCGCTCTCTTACCTCGCTGACTCGTTAGTCAGCGAGTAAACTATATGTTGAGAGCATCGTGCCATAGACGTGATAATTATATACAAGGTTAACTTAAATTAGCTAGTAAAACTCCGCAATAATGATAGGTATGTTTAGACATATCACGTGTAGAGTTTTGAACTATTTAAATTAACTTGATCTTGTATAACTTTACTTCTAAAGTAAACTATAACAGCCGATCGGCTGTAAGGTAGAGTATCTAAGAAGATGCGGAAAAAATACATCAGTTTTCTTGTTTCAAATCTGAGAAACCCGCCCATGGCAAGATGCACTTTAAAAATGTATGCAAGGCAAGTATTATAGCTCAAGACTTGAAATCTTAGTATCGATGAGAACCGACTAAGACGGCTGTACACTGTACTGCCATAACTTTAATCTAAACGAATTTATCTAAATTTTGGCAACTACCACTTAAACGGTACGGAGAGTGCATAAGTCAGTATTTTAGCGACAGCCGAGTCATAAGTTAGTATTGCACTATTTAGTTACATGTAGTGTTCATTTTGGACACTTTCCGTTACTTCAACCTAACCTAACACAATTATAATGCAGTCTTGATAAAGCAAATGTGATCAAATGGTAATTCAAAGTTGTGAAGGTCATTTAATGTTTCAAAGAAAATGTATCCAAATGAGCACTTGACTTAAATCTACGTAAAGTAGTGAATATCATTTAATATTATTTATTGCAAGTTTCGTTCAGAGGAGACGGATGTAAACTCTATTTATACTAGATTATTGCTGGTACTTATTGATCAATTCGAATCAAAAATTAAATGATCTAAAACCACTACGGAGGAGAACAATATTAATAAAAGGCATGGCTATATTGTTTCTATTCTGTATGTAAACGAAACGAAATAGTGACGATTCATAATCTTAATCTCTACCATAAGTGGTAAAATTCAGTACTTTGAGCCTATGAGAAGCACCATTGAAATACAACTCACTCTATTTTTATAAATAAAACCCGTAATACAGATACATAATTATTGTTCCTCTTAAGAAGCCACGTGTTTTGTTCACTATTGGAAGTATTTCTATCGATAAATATTTTTCGAATTAATCTAAAGACTCCTTTTACGAGATAGGCTATTTAAACTGTGTTCAAATGCTCTTGGTACACATGTACAACAATAGACCGAACTGTTTTAAACTCTTAACTAATTACGGTTGAAATTTATTGTGAAGATTTGTGTACCAAGAGTGATTTGAGACTAAATAGGTATTTTATGTTCTTGAAACGTGTTTTTTCTATATATCTATTTCCTAAACTATACGATTGGAAGTAAAATAAGATCTGTGGAAACGATCCCTCGTCGCTAACATCTACTGGAGGCGCTTGTCTAAGGCTGCGATTATTCTACAGTACACAAGCCCCTGATAATACTATTGGCAGTGAA
Source organism: Xestia ashworthii (assembly GCA_950022955.1). NCBI lineage: Eukaryota > Metazoa > Arthropoda > Insecta > Lepidoptera > Noctuidae > Xestia > Xestia ashworthii. The sequence continues at coordinate 19,713,299 of OX465558.1, read as the reverse complement.
TTGTAACTTAAATATCTTAGATGGTGTTTCTATTGGCACATAATCTTTATAAATATCGGAATGAGAGTGACTCTAGTGTCAAACGTTTTATTAAATGTATTAGTTTGGAACTTTCAAGTATTTATGCGCATTTTCTATTAAAATTTGACTATTAATTAAGGCCGCGTCTTAATATAAGCGATCATCACGCGAAAAGGACTTCGTTGCGTTCATTTCCTTCGTCAAAGAAATTGAAGGGACTTCGAGGTCGCCTTTCGTATCTCGGAACAGAAACGGGACATTATTATGAGCATTATTATAACGCGAATTCGCACGACCAATCGCTTTAGTTAGAACGCGGAGTTGAGGTTTACTCAGATTCTATTTGGTTTTGTAATATCGACTATTGCTACGTTGATCGGAGACGCAGGTCCTACCGTTATTCTATTCTATAGTCTACGGTTGTATTGTCTATCAGAGTGTTTGGAGCTTGTCTTTCATGACTGACTAACTATATTTGGAGTTTCCCCACTAGATCGGATAATCAGTGCAATGGCTCATTATTACTAATACCTAAATATTATTGGCGTTTTAAATGACTAAGCGAAAAATGGAATGTTAATCTACAACCTACTGTTACTGACATCTGTTAGTACGATTAGACGATGCAAAGAAAGCCAATATACATAATATAATATTATACGATACTCATAAATACTACACAGATGCTATATAAACCCACGTTAATATATTAAAATGTTGTGACAATCAGTAAAACGCACGTGAAGTATTATGTTCGTACCTAATTTGTAACAAGTGCATTACAAAAGATTTAATTTCAATTCCAATAAATCAACCCCCAAGCTTGAACATTACAAATAAATAAATTTAAAACTCTTCGCTCGAAACGCGTTCACTAACCAGAAAATATTGGAATAACCATCATAAGAATCAATTTCATAAAAATTTATTTTTACAATATACGGAGTTAATAATTAATAGCTACATCTACAAACATGTATAATAATAAAGGAAGAACTATTAGCGAGATTGTACGAAATAATTAGGTACGAGATAAATTACCCACTGAATAACCAGCATGTTGTGCATTAGATATGTATACAGTAAACACGCGGCGGCGGCGAGCGGTCGTGACGTCACAGCACGGTGACGGTGACGTCACACGTCGCAGTCGCGCACACCGCGCGGTGACTAGGACGTCGTACAAGCGTTAATCATGCAAAACCGCTATCGACTAATTCAATTAAATGCAGTAATACAAAGATTCCCAAGACACACTTCTTATGATAAAAATAGGTACAATACGAGGACAATCTTAACGTTAAACGAGAAATATTCGCGGGAGCTAAGACAGGCGAGCCGCCGAGTACTCGCGCGGGACAACTAAAACTATGAGATTGCAAACGTAGAGAACAATACTGTCGAGACTCACGGTCCGGAGACGAGACGATCAGACGAGCGCCGGCCGTACGGTTTGCTCCTTAGGCGATAATATCACAGATTTCTAAATGAAAATGAACTCCGACGAGAGAGACGGCCGAGAGGCCGAGAGCGGGCGAGGGCGGCCGAGCGTGGCCAAACGCAGCCGAACGCTGCCGAGCGGAGCCGAACGCAGCCGAGCGACGACACAGAGCGGCACTAGCCCTCTGGCGCGCCGCCGCACATGCGCTCCAGCTCCAACAGCTCCTATAATGTGGGAGTAGTCATGGGTCAATTTCTAGTACATTATACAAAGATTCTAAGGCCTGGAGTTCTGAGTTACAAACAAAAACTCGTAAGGGTAGCGACAGAGTTAAGACTCCAATCCTGACTCGTGCGGTGAAGAAAGCTTTTAGTTAAGTTTACATTAATGACATCACGCCTGTAATTCTCGAAGTTGTGTAGTATTGTGAAGAGTAGTAGATTATACAAGTGACAAAAAAAAAATTCGAGGGACTAAATTGGATCCCGAGAGCAGCGAAGGATTCTAGAGTAGAATCCCTTGCCACGCTCGGGATTCTACTTTAGATACGAAGCGATAACCGAGATTTTTCTTTTTTCACGAGTTGTGTCCTCTACTTTTTACAGTATTTATATTTCTCGTGGGTTAATAATAACAGCCAATTGTGTCGATCTCCAAGATTCAGCCAGGCTTACCAAGGTCGGTCTGTGGATGGGTGACCATTAATTCATTACATACTGAGTTTCTTCCGTGTTTCGGAAAGTACGTAAAAACCTTGGTTTATCTCTCAAAGCCATTTCCGAAATTCAGTGTATTGTCTTGTCGACACATTTTATTGTTCCTAATTCAAAATGTTTTTATTCACTCAGTGAGTAATAGACAGTTTTATTCACTGTTATCGATGAATAAAATGCCCTTTTTCGAGTGGCAATGGTAAAAACGATTTTATGAAGTGTTATGGTGTACGCGTTGGCGTGATACCTGGTCCCTGTGCTTGAGCAGCAGCTGCAGCAGGCGGTCGTGTGTGCGCGCCAGCTGCTCGCGCCGCGTCGCGTACTGCTGCTCCACGCGCGCGCACTCCGCCACGCCGCGCTCCACCGACTGCACACACAACCACATATCTACTACTTCCCATTTCACCCTCATCACTTTAGCCCAACACGTCCAAAAAATTGAAATGGCGGAAATGAATCCGGCCAAAAAGTTCGAACCCCTTTATTTAGTCCGTCAGAGTATTGAAAAATAATGGACACGTATTTTTGTTTTTGTAAATGAATGTTGACAAAGATAAAACGTATCATAACTCGGGAGTGAGGGCCTGTGACGTCACAACGCACTTAAAATTATACCACGGCGTGACGTATTGAGAATTTTAAAAGCGTCGTTTCTTCGTCAATTTTGATGTATGTAACAAAAGAAGTCCTTCTTTTGAAAGTCCAAGAAGTCCAATTTTTGGATATCTATCTGACCATACGGATTTTTTTAAACATCTACCCTATTGTCCTCGGATGAATAATTTCACACAAAATGTAATTTGGGACAAATTGAAAATGGCACACCACTCGACAAGTTACCTGCGAATGTATCTCTCGCTTTATTCTATTGATTTCGTCTTTATCTCTGTTGGTCTTCTTGGCTAGCGCCTTAACGTCTTCCTTCCGCGAGTTCGCCAGCCTAGTCAGGATTTCTTTCTTCTCCGCGTCTAACGAGTCCTGAAAATAAATTATTACGTTTATAACACACTTTCTTATTTCATTATCATCATTATTTGAAAGACACAAGCTCTTCAACCTATTCCTAACCACTGCAACTCCTGAAAGCCTAAATCAAAATTAGCAACCACTAGAAAAGCTTCAAGGTCAATTATTGAATGACCGGGAGACACAATTCAACTGTTTTGGACTCCTCAACGAAATTAACCAAACACGAACAGAGGAAGAAAAAAATAAATGTTCACTTCATGTAGTTTTCACCTATCTAGTATTTTCTCGAATATATTGGGGTCGGCTTCCAGTCTAACTGGACGCAATTGAAATACATATTTTACATAGATTGTCTGCCTACCTGACCTCCGCAACAAACTCGAGGGGTTTGCTCGAGGGGCTATAATAATTAGTTTAAAAATATTATAAATCTCGCCCACAAAAAAATAAGTAAGTTAGGTAGGTTTCACATAAAATAGGTATAAATTAAATTAGTATAATAATTATAATTACCTTAGTATAATATGCAGTGCAAAAGGTACAGTAGGTTTATTGCAAAATAAAAAACTGCTGAATAATGCATACGTATAGCTTTTATTAGCTTAAACATGTAATGTATAAAAGAGTGCAAAATAACTAAAGAGTAAAAAACTGTGGTGCAATACTTTATCAATTGAGAAAGAAGATAGGGTATACTTTATTGTAAACTAATATTTCAATCATATTGTATAGGTCGGTATAAAGGGTATAAAAAACCTCTTAACTAAGTTGAAAGGCACTTGTTCTCCCCGTCATTGCGATCATTTTTTAGTTCTACACCATACCTTGGAACCTTCTAGTTACGGAGATATTGGAGGTGAAAGATCCAACTTTTTGACATGTTTTTTTTTTAATACTAATTTTAAGTGTAAGATTTTTACTTTAAACACCTCCACGACCCCCATACTATTCTATCCACCCATCAGCACAAGTTACTTAGTTTGATGTACAGAATGCTTGGTTGACGGCTTCGTGATGAGGTCGTTTACACCCTGTATACTTTGTCCAGTCCTGTAATCACTGAATCGTTGGAAAAGACGGATGTGGTTGTAATCATTGTTTGTAATGGTTTTGTTCGTAAATTAATTAAATGACTATGGTAATCATCGACACGAAGAAAAAGTCGATGAAGTGATGAGGTTGTTTACACCCTGTATAGATATCAATGTTTTATTGAAAGAACAAGCGTCACGCAATTTTTGTGGCCTACCTTGGTCCATAAAAATTGCAGGACAGTCAGATCCGGTTGTATGTTAATGCAACCCTGACAAATATTTATAAAAAAAGCAATCTAGGGTATGATAAGCCTTATGTAAAAAATAAATGAAAATGTAACAGCCTTTTGCAAATAATGTAATGACCAAAAGAATCCCATTGTCAATGAGCTACAGAAACGCTGTAAGAATTACATAGTCATATTAAGAGAAGATCCGATGCCACCAGTGGTATTGTGAGCCATACTCTTGTGTTTACTGAGGACTTGAAAAATATCAGCTTGTGCCTGTATCTGATGTGCACGCGGTAGTGATGCCAAATCTGTTTGAAGTTTGGCAGTGAATAGGGCTAATTCATCTTCTTTTTTGCTTTGAGCCTTTGGTTTTGCCTTGGGCTTTGCTTTTGGCGCTGCCTTTGGGGTTGCCTTTGGCGCTACCTTTGGCGCTGCCTTTGGCGCTGCCTTCGGCGCTATCTTTGGCGCTGCCTTCGGCGCTATCTTTGGCGCTGCCTTTGGCTTTGGCTTAGCGCTCGGGATGTTGGATACCACCGTATTCTTTGAGCCAGCTTGCACAGTTATGCCAAATTGGACAGATGCGAAAGCATATTGCTGTGTACTGTTAGTATTTGACAACAATATGTCTTTATCTTCTGGTCCAAGATTGTTCTCGTTGGCAAGTTGTTGATTTTCATTGCCTTGCTGGGAATTTTCGTTACTTGGTTGTTGATTTTCATTGCCTTGTTGGCGATTTTCATTATCTGGTTGTTGATTTTCATTGCCTTGTTGGCGATTTTCATTACTTGGTTCGTGATTTTCATTACTTGGTTGATTTTCATTGCCTTGTTGGCGATTTTCATTACTTGGTTGATTTTCATTGCCTTGTTGGCGATTTTCATTACTTGGTTGTTGATTTTCATTGCCTTGTTGGCGATTTTCATTATTTAATTGTTGATTTCCATTGTCTTGTCGGCGATTTTGATTATTTGATTGTTGATTTCCACTAACTTTGCTGTTATTATTTAAGAATGTCCGAATTTTCCGGTATAATTTTTGATTTTCAGGCGTTGGTATTCTACCTTTCCCTTTTTGCCTTTTAAAACCCAAATAACTGTTTCTTAGTTTGTCCCATAACTCTTTGCAATCTTTAGCCTTAAGAACTGTAACAAAAGTTTTTTGTTTATTTTATTATTAGGTGAACTATGTATATGAAAACACTAAATATATATATACATTATGTTCGTACATGCTAATCTTTGAAATCACTCAACCGATTTCAATAAAAATCTGTGAAGGTTGGTTTCAGCTTGAAAGATAGTATAGTCTTGGTCCCTAATGCCCTATAGCGCTGTCTTTAGTAAATTGCACCCGTGCCAAGCTGGAAAGGCCGCTTGTATATTATAAAATTTCCGTTATTGGAATCAAAATCTAGCTTCATTTTAATAATCTGGAACACGTACTGAACGTACGTCCACGCAAGTATGTAAAATGTACCACACATCAAAATCAAGTCTTTTTTTTTCGGATGGGAAATCATCAAATGACTTCTCCCACTCTGGGCGGAGCGGGAGGGAGTGGACTTTTACTGACAAAAACCCATCCATGTTCCTTCCTCGCCCTTTATGTTCCGGGACCACGGTATCTCTTTCGAACAGTCCCGCAGCCCCGGCAGGCTTCGGCCCTTGCGGGCCCCTTTTATGCTGACATCTCTTTGAGGCGCGCGTGGAATACGAACGCGCCGTCAACACGGTCGGATAAGACGGACGGACTTCTAGCTAGCCCATAGCTCACCGTCCACAGGCCCGCGTCTACGGTAGCCACCACGTGGCCCCCGAAGCCCGGTGCGTCTCCCGCGGCGGCTGGGCGAGAGGTTCTCTCCCTCTCGCGTTCCGCCACCTCCTTTGCTAGCATGACTACTTCGCAGCGCGGAGGTGACGGCTTCCCATTCCGTCTCGCTCCGGACCATGGATTGAACCAGGGCCGGACGCGAGAGGTCGCCGCCGCCGTGAGCCGCTACGAGGACACGGCGGTGCTCCGCCCACGCGGGGCAAACTGAGACCGTATGGACCGGATCTATGTGGCGACTTCAAATAATTTAAGTATTAATTAACAAAATTTTTACGTACGTATATAATGTACGCGTTGAAGTGTATGTATGCTCCCTAATAGTGTATAACGTAGTAAGTACGTTCCTTTAGAATATAAGTATAAATTTAAGCTAAGTAAACACTTTAATGCGCATTATCGAATATATTTCCATTATTCAGTGATTAAAGCACATTCGATCAAGTTGGTTGTGTGGTTTTATCGACCCTAGGACACCCAACATTTCATGGCAACCCTGCCTTAGGGTCTGCCAAAAGTTTTGGTTGTCAAAATGTATAACTCCAAGGTAGAAAAGGACGAGGTATTCTTAAATCAAAATGCTGCTGGCGGAAACAATGCTGAAGGACATCAAGTACACATGGAACGACTGAGTACGATCACTATAATTATTCTCGCAGCCATAACTCTCCTGGTAATTTACTTTTATCCTGAAATACTACCGCAGCTGCCACCTTCAATGGATGCAAGAAGAAATCGGACATCCGCTCTTATGCGCTAAATTGCGCTGAGTGCATACGTGAACGAGTGGAAGGTAAACCTACTAACTTATTAATCCAGCATCAAAGCCAGTTTCAAGTTAAAACTACAGATAGATAAATCAGTGATTTGCAATCAGTCAGACTCATACCAATTTGTTTTATAACGCAAGAACTTAAACAACGTAAAACAGTGCACGAAGGCTCAGTGAATATGATACCTCGTGCATCGTGCCTAAAACTGCAACGCGTGAGATTGTTGTGTGATGTTTCGCAGTAATCTGTTAACATGATTCTTTTGTTTATTCCATTGGGAAATAAGGTTTGATAATTTTAAGTAATATTCTATTATTATAGAGCACATGAAGTGAAGTAATCCAATAACATTCAAACGAAAAGTCATCGACATGTGCATCCTGTCCGTCCTAACCTACGGGGTGCGCAAAGTAGGTCACTTACTGAACAAATCCAAGCTCAAGAGCGATGGAGCGCAGCATATAAGTGCCAAACGAACAGATCGTGTTAGAAACACAACCACAAAAAAAAATGTTAGAAAATATAATGTTCTGATAGATATTGGAAAAAATGGAGTTTGACCCTAAAGTAGCATGTAGTTTACTACCAGCAATGGACGGTGTTGAAGGGAGAAATAAACGTTTGATATATTCAATCGAATATCTCGATCGAATATTCACTACTTCAAGACATTACATTCGTCCTTAAAAGTAGATTGTCCGAAAATTTCATACCTAATTAAAGATTTGAGATGCCATCTTTTGTCCCAAAAATCCTTTACGGCCCTAAAATCTCACGAGGGAGAGAGGAGAATATATCACGATTTTTTTTTCCCGGAAGTAACTAATTAAGTAAACATGTTTCTCCACTAAAATATGGCTAAATCCAACACCACAATATTTTTTGTTTGTTTGTTACGATTTAACTCAAGAAGTACTCAACCGATTTAAAAAATCTTACACTATTAGAAAGCTACGCCTAATCTTTACCGAGTAACATAGGCTATAAATTATATTTGTTACCGTAAAATTGGCAAATACGTTATATTGTAATATCTCTAGCGATATTGTAAAATCTCGAAATATTGTCAAACGAACATACTGCTTACAACAAAACGCATTATTTTTCGTGAAATGCATGCGATGGTAGTCAACTCACGGTGTGGAGGGAAGGAGGGGTCCCCCTTGTCCAGTGGTACAACTCTCATGAAAAGATAATGTACCATTCCTGAGAAATACCGATTAATATAACCTAAACTTAAAACACTTTATATTCCCCTAAAAAGCGTAGTCGATGGGGGCACCTATTTCCGAGTGCAGGGTTTAAAGGAACCTAACTAACCTAACGGGGGGGGGTGCCCCAAGGCCCGACTATGGGGGCAGAGATACTTCCGTATGTTCAGTTGACAATATTTCGAGAGTTTACAATATCGCTAGAGAGAAACACGATTTTACGGTGACATATTGATATCACAAATTAGCCGATAATTACTACTACTACTACAATTCGCGGCCGAAGTGCTAGTTTAATAACAAACATTAAATGAAAACAACATTATGTTTTTTAAATAAATCCAACGCAGTTAAGCACAGATTAACGTGCCCCCAGACCTAACTTGAGATTTATTGAGGTCTGGGAGGGTTAGGGGATCAAGTCAAATATCACGACAGCTCACCAAGGATAGAAGAGAGAAGCAAGCGATTTTTTGACCCCCCGCAAAAATTCCTCACGTAATTAATGGACACCCTTTTAATCAATCGATTCGTCTAAAAACCCCGAGTGTACTTTTAGATAGGTGCTTTATAAAACAAAATGGCGGATTTTTGGCGCTAAATTGTGCGTCCCTCATTAATATTCTTTTAAAACCAAACCTATCGTGTATAGTACCAGAATGAAGGAAATTAAAAAAAGAGATTATAAAAATATGTATACATAGGTACATAATACAATTTAAAGTCAGGTTTCTTGATACTTTTACAACAATTTCCACCCGAAAAATAGAGAATTTGAAGTGTGATGTTTGGAATGTGATTCACAACAATATAAAAATATCCTTAAAACAAGTGAAATAGTTTATCAATTTACATTTTTAGCAAAATAATGTTTCCACTTACCTTTCGTGTCTAACTTAGCCTCAATTTCGTCCCATATATTTGCATTGCTTTTGCCAGACCTTTTACTATCGTACAATTCAGGATATTTAGATACAAGTCCAATCAATTTTTCTTTGTTTTTATAAGTAACTTCGGATAATTTCACCATGATGCAACGTCGAAAATGAACTTTACACAAACGAGAGAGCGCTAAACACTACAAAAACGTGCGAAATCGGAGCTAGCGAAACACTGTATGCACCGATATATCCAGATAACGCGGACAGTATAAACGTCAAAAATAATATTGCCACGGACATTAATTGATAACAGCAGGAAAACTTCGCAAAATATAATGTGCAAATGTGCATGCCATTGATAAAAGTTTTGGTCTGTCTAACAAATGGAACGTTTTAACTAACGTATGCGAAAGAATTGGATGCTAAGCAAAAGCGTGAGTGAAGGATTTTTAAAAAGCTAGAATGATATTGATTTAAAAAACGATTAGATAGCTGTGTTAATGATATGATATGTTTAAGAATTTACATAATTTCTATATGTAAACTAGTATTTTTTATAATTTCTGTTTCTTAAACCCTTTTATCACGTACTGTCACGGACTATAATTGATAAGCCACTTTCAAGATTTCCAATTTTGCAGTTTAAAACATTCACGAGATTACACGATTAAACACAAACTTAAACCGGATGCTCAGAAACAAAATGACAAATTACTAATAATATCGGAAAATAGTCTTATCTATAGAGGTTAAAGAATGACTTATAAGTTGTCAATTTTAAATAAAATGTTGTATACATTAATCCAATCTATTTGATACCGACCTCTTTTGAATTAGAGTTCATTAAAAAATACCCGTTATTTCTGAAAATCTATCAGAAGACCGTGTCAGGTCAAATGTTGATGTCACACACGATAATTTCGAATTTTGGTTGATCGTGTGGTTATTGTTGTTGTATTTACGCGATAATGCCAGCTGCAGTTTCTGAGGAAACTTGAAACTCGAAACCCATAGAATTGTAACATTTGCGCGGCGTGGGGATGAGGTCGGAAGGTATAGGAGAGCTCGTTTAAATACCGCCTCTTACAAATGCCGTGAACGTTCATTTCAATCAGCATTTTGGCAGATAATTTGCATCCCTCTGTAAGAATTCCGTCCACAGCACGCAATGGCAAATATTAATTTTGTTCACGATAATTTGTGCCATACATCGTGCCATGTCTTCGAATTTTTGATTCTGGGACATGCTAGTTTCCTCACGATGTTTTCCTGCACCGGTTTTAAGAGCATTGGTGATGAAATAAATTACACAAAGTAATGCGCCTGCCTTGGTTCGAACCTACGACTTACTGTTCGTAAGTCAGAGCTGCCACCAGTGGGCCACCGCTGCTCGACTTTACTCTACGACGTCACATAAGTCTAAAGATAAAAAAAATATTCCCGAAACGCAACCTTATGGCATTGCCAACTGCCTGTGTAAATATTTTCATTAAGTTCATAGCGATCTATTGGTTTACAACATAGCGTCCATGCTCATATAACTTTAAAGCATGGAAAGTTAAAGTTCACTATATTATTAGTGAATTCTAGGGATTACTAAAATAATACTCAAAAATAATACGACTCGTCTTAAAAGGTTTTTATTATAGTATTCACTTGAAGAAAAATATAGAAAGAAAAGGCATTTATGAGCTCGCACACAAAATAAAACAGTTAAATCATCGAAATCGGTTCATAAACGACGAAGTTATCCGCAAACACTCATAAGACAAAAAAAAATACGATCGAATCGAACCTTCTCCTTTTTGAAGTCGGTTTTGTTAGACGTCTACAAAACAATATTGAGAATCACTGTTTTACTGGCACTGAGCGAGACCGGACATGTGTTAGAAAAGAATAGCGATACACGACGAATTGGCGGAATGTCAATGAGACAGCCCGTTTCAGTGTTACCAGTAGTGTGAAAGAAGAACTCTCTAACTACCTATAATCCCTGTGCGAATCCGATCAATCATTGAAGTTTTAATTAACAATTACATTGGTATATGATTAAATTGAACTATTTTGTTTGTTCAAGCAAACGAAAACAACAACTTAACTGCAATTTGTATTTTATTAACAGAATGGTGACTGAAAATGTTTCCATAATTTCGTGTTTTGTTGCAATATAGTGGCAACTGAATAGTGACGTAAGTACGTGTCGCTCCCGAAATGACAGACCTTGTTTTATTTGACCATGGGTTCGAGTTTATCCGATTTGCATAACACGGCTAAAATACGAATGGTGGCAAGAGGCTCATCATTTGAAGTCCTTGACTGTACATTATATTTTATCAAACTTAGCAACCATACGCAAAAATTATTTATTTTATGGGAAACAACTTTTTTTTTTGGGGTGAGAAATCACGTGTTGCGGTAAAAGTCAATGTGTGTAACATTGACTTTTACCGCAACACGTGATTTTTGCACGTGCTTCTCGAGCGCGGCGTACACGGCGTGGTGGCACTTGTGTGTGTACTGTGTAGTGTTGTGTGTAGTGTGTACACTGTACATACCGAGAGCGCCTTCATCTGGTGGTGCTGGTCGTTGCGCACGTGCTTCTCGAGCGCGGCGTACACGGCGTGGTGGCACTTGTGTGTGTACTGTGTTGTGTGTAGTGTGTACACTGTACATACCGAGAGCGCCTTCATCTGGTGGTGCTGGTCGTTGCGCACGTGCTTCTCGAGCGCGGCGTACACGGCGTGGTGGCACTTGTGTGTGTACTGTGTAGTGTTGTGTGTAGTGTGTACACTGTACATACCGAGAGCGCCTTCATCTGGTGGTGCTGGTCGTTGCGCACGTGCTTCTCGAGCGCGGCGTACACGGCGTGGTGGCACTTGTGTGTGTACTGTGTAGTGTTGTGTGTAGTGTGTACACTGTACATACCGAGAGCGCCTTCATCTGGTGGTGCTGGTCGTTGCGCACGTGCTTCTCGAGCGCGGCGTACACGGCGTGGTGGCACTTGTGTGTGTACTGTGTAGTGTTGTGTGTAGTGTGTACACTGTACATACCGAGAGCGCCTTCATCTGGTGGTGCTGGTCGTTGCGCACGTGCTTCTCGAGCGCGGCGTACACGGCGTGGTGGCACTTGTGTGTGTACTGTGTAGTGTTGTGTGTAGTGTGTACACTGTACATACCGAGAGCGCCTTCATCTGGTGGTGCTGGTCGTTGCGCACGTGCTTCTCGAGCGCGGCGTACACGGCGTGGTGGCACTTGTGTGTGTACTGTGTAGTGTTGTGTGTAGTGTGTACACTGTACATACCGAGAGCGCCTTCATCTGGTGGTGCTGGTCGTTGCGCACGTGCTTCTCGAGCGCGGCGTACACGGCGTGGTGGCACTTGTGTGTGTACTGTGTAGTGTTGTGTGTAGTGTGTACACTGTACATACCGAGAGCGCCTTCATCTGGTGGTGCTGGTCGTTGCGCACGTGCTTCTCGAGCGCGGCGTACACGGCGTGGTGGCACTTGAGGCGCAGTTCCCGCTCCATGGTGAGGAACTCGCCGCACGTGCCGGCCTCGTCCGAGCTCACGTGTGCCTCGCTACTCCTGGCGGTCATACAACACAGCATGCTATGAATAAGAAAAAAAAGCCACCCGTAAAGATTTGGCTGCTAAACGGTGCCTCGCCAGTGAAGCTATGTCATGGAGATATGGCTCACGGTGTGGCGTGACGTCGCGGTGTAAAGAAATCCTGGGGGATCGGGACCACCAAATGCTCCGCAGATTTACGTTAACAGTCATGCGCGCCCGTGTAATATCCGTTCATCGATATGAACGGACGTCGCAGTACACTCGCCCGTCGATACGGGCGAGTGTATTGCGACGTCACCGTGCCACCAAATTCAATAGAAACTTTATCAACACATTTGCTCAAAAAATGCATTTACAAAGCATGTAAACATTGTTCGAAAGTTATAAATTACGCACCATCAACGGAAAGTGCGGTAAAATAGGTACTCTCATCTAAGTTCCTATTTTACCACATACCCCGTTGTATAGCACCGTGCGTATTCTTTACGTTTTTTTTTTTTCATTTCCATACCAATAGTACATTGCCCTAGGGGTGAAATTAACTTATTTAGGCCCGAGACGGGGTTTGGCGCCCGAACGTAGTGAGGGCCTCACTACGCTCGGGCTCCAATAGTTCGAGAGACTAAATAAGTCTTTAACCCGAGGTAAACCCTGTACTTTTCATTACGAATACAAGGAAACTAAAAATAAAAACATGAATAAATAAAATAAAAAATCGGGCTGAAAAGTATTACTTTCAACCCGCTCCTCAGGCAACTTCAGACCTAGTTTCCGAGTATGAGTTGTAGCGGCACTACCAAAAAATACTAGCTACATTGGAAAAAAAGTACTACAGCGCCATCTATCACCAAAATCATCTTTATCTTTAAAGTTTCATTTTAAACAAAATTTCCATTAGTTGTTATTAGACCATTTAATTTGAATTAAGTGTTATTTGCTACACGTACTGCTATATATGTTCCTCTAGCGATTAACCTTTTTTTAAATATTAGTGTCTATTTGTGGACAGCGTTGTGGGTTACGTTATAACCAAATTGCTACGTTGTTAAAATAGTTTTAAGTCCTTATAATGTAACTGTTTGCTGTTCCTTCCAATAAAAATTAATAAAAAAATATAATCTATGACAAGATGATGAACTAACAGTTAAAACACGTCACAATACCTACATCGCGCAAGCAACTTTATCCGCGACTTGAGCCTATATACAAGAACCCGACAACAACTGTCGTGCGGATTCGCCAGTGGTCGATATCGGTCGTGAGCTCGTGTCTTGTGACGTGCAGGACCACCGGATTCGTGAGGAGACTTCGCCAAATATCAACAAAGTTGGGGGTACTTGGCGAAAGTCTCCACTCGCGCGGATCGCAACCCTACCCACTTTCCTTGTGTTCGTGCGAGTCGGACGGTATCGATGCCGAACATCGACAACATACTGCCCGACCCGACGCCGCCCGGAAACGGAGCTAGGCCATCCCCCCAGCGCCCGACCATTCGGCGCTGGAATTCGCTACACTCCTGAGAGCGAAGTCGAATATAGAGGTGACCATAAGAGGTGTCAAAATCGGTGCCAGAAATGGAGGCACTCGTCGCACCTCTGCCACCGACCGCTCGCCTGCGTCCGCTGCGGTGAAGGGACTGCCCCCGACCACGTGACGAACCAGCCACGTGTGTCTACTGCGGGGGCGACCATCCCGCCAACAACGTCAAGTGCCCGACGAACCAGGCGGAGATTAGGGCGAACAGGCGACAGCCGCCGCCATTACCGCCTCACCGAAGGCCCGAAGGACATGGCTTCCACTGAGGTCCAGGGCAAGTCGCTCATGGCGGCGGTCAACGGGCCCACCAATAGGGGAGAAGCTCCCCCCTCCTCGAAGCGGCGGAGGGGAAAGAAGAGGAAGCGAGGGGGCAAGGGTAAGGCACCCAAGCCCCCCACCGCACCTGAGGGAGACCAAGTGGGCGACCTGCCTTCGCACCTGGCGAGGGCTGTGACTCCGACTGCGGCCTCAACGAAGCCCGAAGTGAAGAAGGAGGGACCGACGGCTGGCGCCGGCATAGCGCGGCCCCCGGCCCCAAAACAACCTGAGCATCGTGCCAAGATCGGCACCATTACTGTCGGCCCAGCTGCCGACCCTGCAGCAACCACGTCGAAGGAGTTCACAGCCCGCGCCATCCACCTGCTGATGGATCTGATAAAGGCCATCAGGCAGGGACAGAGCGTCGAGCTCGTTGTCCTGGACGGCCAGGCCTCGTTACTCAAGCTGTACCAAGGCTAGGCTGGTCAGGACAGGGATTTCCAGCGGCCCTGCAAGACAAGGTCGCCCCACCTCCGCCGCCTCTCCACCGGATTGGACCCAGGTAAGCTGTTTTCCCGGTACACGCAGCTTACCTGCACAGTACTCTCACCCAGCTGCGTGACGTGTGCCAAGTTAATATGAGCACGTCACGTAGCGTGACCAGACATGCATCTCTCTACACACACGTAGACTCACGCGTTGTCGCGGCTCCAGGGCCTGCGATACACGCACACATGGGCGGTGTTACACAACACAATACCGCCCACACACACACGTCGTTTCCTCAGTCCGTACCACTGCCGGCTAGTTCTGGTTAGGTGCGCTGTAAGTCGTAAGTCGGCACCTCTGTCGCTGGTTGTGTCCCGCCGGGGGGGGGGGGGGCGACGTGCTGAGAAGAAAACAGCGCTGTGGCGCGCCTACAGCTTACTTCATAGCATTCACACACATAGGTGCATGTTGCTATTATGCACCTATCAGGACCTGGGACAGAGTCCCACCCAGTACGGGCTCCGCTGGAGCGGGCCCAGGTATGGCCTCCGCGGGCAGGGGGCAGACGCCCCGGTACCGCATGCTGCGTCCCCCCCCCCCCCCCCCCGCTTAGTTGTGAACTGTCGTGCAGTAGCCCACCAGACAAAACACCCGTCTGGTCGGAGGTTCCTCCCTTTTCTACAGGGGATCAATAGCTTTACACCCTATTCTTCATACCCCCAAATTGGTTACCCCGAAAAGGACGTCAGCGCAGCCTTCGAGCAACGTGACGTCATCATCATCATCATCGTCAAGATCACTTCCTCAAGCTAGTAGCAAATGGTAAAATATTATAGGAATTCCACCAAGGAGTTTCACATTACGAGATTAGATAAGCTGACTGATCGAACCTCCTTAGAAGCGCTTTTGCTCAATACGTTTGTACACACGGCTACATAAAGATGTAGTTCTAATTTTCACCACGTGCATGTGGCGTTTTTGCAAATTCGCGCTATTTTCATATTAGAAACATCAAAGATTGTTGCGACTTTCCGACTGATATTAATTTATTAACAAAAAAAATTGATATTAATATGCAATCTGCTCAACCTGATATTTTGATTGAGGCGCAAATTGCATCACGGTATCTTGCCGCGAGAGCGCTATTTAATGATTTACAATAATTTTATAGCATGGAAGACTCGGAAGAAATACGTCTTACTGTTTTCTCGCAAATGTGTTAAAAAACCTTGTATGACACACGTGCAGAAATTGGTATTTCCAAACTCGTGACTATGGTAAGTCCTCGACTTAGTCTCAGGCTTACATTTGTATACTCGTTTGTAAAAACTAAATTACCGCACTAGTATCATAAACAACTATATAATCAATCCCCACCCAACGATAGTTGCCGTAAGAATTTGTTGACACGGTTAGATTTGATGGCAGATAAGTCACTATCAAAAAAAAATAGTCCAGTAAGTCAGTATAGTATTTGTTATTTGCATTTTAAATATAGTATTTTTCTCATTCACACATGTTTGTTTCAAATCTCTTTCTACCTAAAAGGGACATACTTAATTTTTGTACAAGTTTAGTAATCAGAGAAGAAAATACTTACATATTTTTAGAGGACAGTCTTTTAACTAGTTTATTGCTGACGTAGAACTTGGATGTTGGTGGTTTCTTCTCCTTGTCGAACTTGCGACGTAACGCGTCCAGTTTCCGCGCTAGCTCCGACTGTTTCTCGCGAACCACTTTCATTGACAGAAGAGTATCGAGCGTTTCTTGCAAAGACTCGTCTGTCGTCGTGCCGTTCGATTTTACATCCGTGTCTGTAATGAAGATTTTATATTGAGTTCAGAGTGGTGTATATATATTAGAAATCAGAATAGGTGCATATCATTATTTAAACTTTAACTTCCGACCTCCCTTTAATTTCACCGTTTTATTGCAGGTTACAAAAATATTCCGAGATTTTAGCGAGAGGTATTCTCGACATATTATATTCCATGAAGTATAGGGAAAAAGAGTATATTTGCCTAAACTTCAAAGAAGTAACTTTTCAAATCTGTGATCAATTAAAACGTACGTTGATTCAAACTTACCATTGGGAGGTAGTGGTGAAGGTATGCTCTCGGTATCGATAAACTTCTTGCTCTCAATCATATTCTCCTTCAATGGACTGCCGTCGGGCGCATCGTCTGATTTAATCTGCAGATCATAAAAACAAAAAAAAACAATGGTAATTTCGTATTACCGTGAAGGGATTCAATTATTGTTCTCAACATAATTTATCAGGGGTTCAATGAGTTTTCATAAGACAATCCAATTCGTCACAAGTAATATTTCTCTGAATGTAGTCGGTATTTGAGATGCGAATGGCGAAAACATAGTCGAAATCATAATCGAGAATTTATAATGAGAAGTTATTTTCTTTTTACACGTCGGTGTGACGAGTGTATGTGTGTGTGTGTGTGTGTGTGTACGTACCGGGTGTAGTGTGCGGCGCGCGTCGTCTCGCTCGGGCGGGTCGGTGCCGCGCTTGGGCCGCGAGGGCAGCGCGTCTTCCGTTACGTCGGTGTCTTCCGTCAGCTTGGCGAGCTGGTGCTCTCGCTTGTCGAGCTCGCTCTGGTACTTGATCGGGTTCGCCAGAGCCTCCGCCAGTTCCGACAGCCGGTCTGGCACGTAATCCTGGCGAGAGAAAGATACATTGCAATTAGACCTCATTGTTGTGATAAGACGACATGTAACGTCGAGCAGTACGTGCGTGGAGGCGGTGATGACCTTGACGACGACGAGCAGCAGCAGGCTGGCGGGTAGCGGCAGGCCGAGCTCGGTGCGCAGGTTGACGGAGCGGTAGCCGGGACACAGCCCCAGCACCGGCACCACGCGGTGCCCCAGCAGGCGCCCGCTCTCCTCGTGCGCCGCGATGCGCAGCATGGCCAGCTCCGGCAGCACTACCTGCCGTCAAAACATTAACCATGGACTTTCTTATCACTAGCTCTAACTTATCTGGCTAACTGACCGGCTCTTTGACAGTTCAAAGTGCCTTTATATGGTTGTGTAATAAGAACTAAAACATCGGCGCCGGAGATATTATAGTGCACAAGTGCGTGCGCAGGCACAGGTGCACTCTGTTCCTTTACTCTCATAGTCCTCAGAGACGACAATCCGACACGAACGGAGAGAGATCAGGCGCAGGACCAACGGCTTCACGTACTTTCCGAGGCACGGGGGTATCATAACGCCAAACCAATTTACGCAAAACAAAAAAAATAAACAATCAATCATCAATTATTTCTTCTATTAGATATTTATATTAAATTTAAACGCGTGTTGTTCTTTTGATATTCTTAAAGGAACACAATATGGCATAGAAACAAAATAATAAGACAAAAGAAAATTGAGCGGCTTCTTGCTAATCGAATGAGTAATGCCTCAAAAGCGTAAGATCGTTTTTGCGTACGAACTTTTAAGTAGAAAACATACGCTATGCGTTGTCTATCGCCACACATTTAAAAAGGTTTTCCATTGTACAGTCACACACTGTAATGCTCGTAATTTTATGCTGTTGCAAACTTTTTTGAAAATAAAAATCATTTTTTAATTTTGTTAAGTGTCTACATACAAAATGAAAGGGATAACAACGTACAAATGGTTACCACGCATTTAGTACATCATTCTGACTCGGATTTTTTCTTAGTTTTTTATAAATTAGGTCTTTACCACAAAAGCCCAATACCTACATGGTCAAAATGCATTAAACGGCTGTTTTTTTTTTAAACTTTACATTAAATCTTGCATTTTGCAATTTTTCAAAATAAATCTTTCAATCTAATTGAATTTAAAAATCCATGGGGCCTAAGATGAGTTATTGGGGCTGAGGAGACGGCAAAAGGCGTCTCTTTCGAACCGTTCAATATGGCAAACGGTGTACTAAAAGCCCAATATGACCGAAAAGGCTGGTTGGGTCATTACTGTCATTAGTCATTACCGATCGAGTGCAATCAACAATTGATTAAAATCTTCCAACGTTAATAGATAATTACTAACAACAATTATACGTTTGGTTAGGCGTGAATGTATGTTGATCACGTTGGCTTTTCATAAAGACTTATGTCTAGCGAGTGAGACAGACACAAATCTCTGAATGTATTACAGGAGTTTTCAAAATATGGAATTAAAATCTTACGCTTTCGGATAAAATTGTGAATATTACACTATGATTTTTACTATATAGTCCCACAATTCATACATTATTGCTAGTGTCTGTACTGAGTACGGGAACGAACAGCGTAAAATAATTAACACATCAAGGTTACTGGTCATTGTCGATAAATCCGAACCGCTGCCGTTACCGCCCAAACACCTATAAAATGCACAATTACTCACTTTTTATCAAAACGAAAACCATTGATAGATACTTCCGGTTAAATTGGCGTTAACAATAATTGCGTTGAACGTGTTTTATTCTTTCTCACAAATTATGTATATAAATAAGTAGTTTCTCAAATGAGGCCGTTTTTTTTTTCTTTAAATTCAATTCATATTGTTTAGTTTTTCCTTAAATCATGTTACAAGTCACGTAGGAGCATTAAATACTTTTAAAAGCGTTAGTGGTCTTTAGCAAATTCTTAAGATGCGTTAAATCATACCCTTTTGATTAGGGCCTGCGCAGACGACAGACTTATTGTGCGCGACGGACAAAAAGTCTGCGACAAATTTTGCGTGATTAATTAATTGTATTTCCCTACGTTTTTGCCCACTATAAGGATCTGATGGAAAGGCTCCTACTGATCGCCTTTTAGTCGACAAAAAAGGTCAAATAAGTAGTCAAATACATTAATCACGCAAAATTTGTCGCAGACTTTTTGTCCGTCGCGCACAATAAGTCTGTCGTCTGCGCAGGCCCTTAATGGTACCCTCTTTAGTTATATGACAGAAATAAAATTCCGGACCTCTAGTTTGAAAATTACAATTTTTTTCCGCAATGAATGTTTTCTGATGCAGTTTTCACCCATAGAACAAATTACATACCAACCATGTTTGCTAAAATCAAGATTTTAAATCATTCGAATCTTTGAAAACCACACAAAACAATTCTGAGATTTGTATCAGTGAAACGCACCAATAAGAAGAAAATAATACACAACGAAAGGCCAACGTTTTCATTACCGTAAAACCTAACCTTGTAAAAACGATCAGCTGATGTAAACAAGCATAAATTCACAGCCAACGTATTATTAGATTAATTATCCCTTTACGTTATTAGCGGGAAGATTTCAAACAAATTGTTAATTGCACTCAGTCGTTAAATCAATGAGAGCGTTTGTAGTGGTTCACTAGCTGAATGGCATTGTGCCGGCGCCCGCGCAGCGGAGTGAAGCGTAAACAATACGTCAAGCGGTGACACGGCCCATATGGCGGGAGTCAAAGAGATGCGAATACCAACATTTGTACCACATAACAAATATGTACAGAAGTTTAGCCCGACACCCTGCCGGGGCTGCGGGATTGTTCGAAAGAGATACCGTGGCCCCGAAACATAAAGGGCGAGGAAGGAACATGGATGGGTTTTAGTCAGTAAAAGTCTGACACTCCCCTCCCGCTCCGCTCAGAATGGGAGAAGTTATTTGATAGTTTCCCATCCGAGAAAAAAAGGTTAGCCCGACACGTGACACGCAGCGAGTGCAAGGGCACCGATAGCCGATGGAGCAAACGACTGCTGGAGTAAAGTAACACCAAGCGTTGTGTGGGACGTATCCGAACAAGAACTGACTACATTACAGGACTGTAAAAGTAGCTGACCCATCTGTATTTTCAACTGATGTTTTGGTCGTCGGCTCGGGTCGATCTTTTGGTAAAGCCGCGCTTGCTTAGTTTCATATTTTTGCGTTCTACAATGTTAAAAGATGTTGTACAAGGCTTAGAGCTACGGTTGGTTCGTGCTTGGGTGACCATCCGTTACATACTGAGCTTCCTCGGTGCCTCGGATAGCACGTTAAGACGTTGGTCCCAGCTGTCTTTTGTAGATATTTAACAGTCGCTACTGATAGTCAGGGGCTCTAAAGTCTGACAACCAGTCTTTGCAAGGGGTATCGTATTATCCATTGTTACCTGTTTGCAGAGGGCAGATAGGCAGTCACTTTATGTAAAATACTAGGTATTCAGCTGCAGGCAGCTGGTTAGATTGGAAGCCGACCCCAACATAGTTGGGAAAACCCTAGGCAATCATCATCATCTCAGATTTAGGAGAGGTCTACGTCCAGCAGTGGACTGCTATAGGCTAAGTTGATTTATTGATTGGCTGTGAGTTTGCGACTGTCACTCCATTGAGATTGCACTCGTATTTAAAGTACATGTGTGTGCGTATGCTTGTTTGCGCTCGTTGTAAGGAGTTGGAATTCTGTATGTAAATATTTTGTCCGTTCATTGCTCTGTTATAGGTACAAGGAAAATTCAGTCATATTTAAATAATTTGACATGAGTTCCCGCTCTTTTCCCTGTGAGCGGGTTTTAGTTCTAGGACATGCCAGTTTCCTAACAATGCACAACGTTTGCCTTTGTTCTGAGGGCAATGGTGATGAAATAAAAACACAAAGTAAATTGCCTATGTTCGACATCATGATCCACATCATGACATTAGTCAGGGCACGTGTGTAGTGCAATAATACAATTAAGTACCGCCGTAAAGAAGCATAACTTTCAAGGGTGAAAATTCCATTAAAAACCTTTTTTTTATTTTATATCAAGAGCAACCCATATCATTAGTATTGCTTACCACACATATGTAACATTAGCATAAATAATTGCAATTATTACATCGTACGCTAGTGACAGAAGACGTCAGCTGGGTCATGACGTATAAATTACGGTCGTCATTTCAGTTACTTACGTTCATTTTAACACGTAATTATTACGGTTAGTTTAAATACGATTGTTTATAGGTACATTGAGAAATATCCTGCTCAATTAAGTAAGCTACTGACGTATACTGAAAACTGTGAATTTACTTTATCTGTTTCAATACTTATAAAGGAAAGCGACAACGCAAGAGAAAGATAAAAATCATTCCCACTAGTTCTACTATACAGTTCTACTGTAAAAATCACTGACGAATACACCACTAATTAGGGTTCATTTTGAACGAATCTGCCTTACGACTAATTTTTAGGGTTCCGTACTTCAAAAGGTAAAAAAAGAACCCTTATAAGATCACTTTCTTGTCAGTCTGTCTATCCGCCTGTCTGTCCGTCCGTAAACCACCGATTTTCTCAGAAACAGGTAGTCCTAGTTATAAACTAAGTAAGCTAGCGGTGTGACTACCGCTTTCCGCACCAGTCCCATCTCCTATTAACTCCCGAGTTATATAGATTGGGGTCATACAAACTTGAGAACACCGAAGCAAAGCGCTTCGTCGTTAGCAAAGGAACAGGTGTCCCTAAACTTACATACAGAAGATTACCACATACCTTCTTAAAAACAAACGGCTCCTCTCCATAGACAGGATTGATGCCATTATTAGGCGCGACCCTTGTGCGGAACTTCTTGCGGACTGTGTCAGCGGGCAGCCCGAACATGTCCACCTCGACGTAGGTGCCGCAGCGCTTGTCCGTCAGCAGCTGGCCAGAGAGCACGGTCACTGATAATGTACCAGCTATGATGCCGTCTACTGTGCTTTCCGCGAACGGGTCGAGGCGACGATCCTGGAAAGGGAAAAGATCGTTTTTTTAACAAAACTTTACGCTTGTAGCTG
Organism: Xestia ashworthii; assembly: GCA_950022955.1. Classification (NCBI taxonomy): domain Eukaryota; kingdom Metazoa; phylum Arthropoda; class Insecta; order Lepidoptera; family Noctuidae; genus Xestia; species Xestia ashworthii. The sequence goes on along the minus strand of OX465558.1, from coordinate 19,690,608 downwards.
TCGAAGGAGTAGGTAGAGGTGTCTCTATGATACACCCACAGTCCTGCTGATATGGAGGGAAGTAGAAATTATGATTTTTTCCTACTCCTCCGCTATGCTTTCTGATTAATTTCATCTGGGCTCCTTTGGAAAAATGATTTCGTTTCCTCAATTTTCCATGCAGTATCTACTATAGTCGGTCTATCTAAGATGTTGATTTTTCAATAACACGTAAACGACTGAATGGATTTGTTCTATCTGTGTAATTTAATCCAGTGGCAGTGCTCTGAAATTAATGAAATATCTACTATTCAGGTGGATGCTGAAATTTTCTAACGTTTTCGCCTTTGAATTAATGACTATTTCATGGAAAAGTCATTTAATCGACTTTTATGAACTTGGAGGGTTGTATTGATCACTTTCATGACGTAATTCTGTAATACGTCTTACAGCCACGAATCATGTTTTAATCAACATACAACCTAGAAAATTTCGCGGGCTAGTTTTGGTTGAATGAGAAGGGTGCGGATTCCCTAAAATCGAAGTTTACCGTCGAGCGACAACTAGTTGACAAAGTGTTATTGTTGAAAACGCTAACAATGCAAGTACATGGGTGTTGTGTTTAAATTAGAAACAAGTATGGGTAATCCCTAATAAATTATGTGGTAAGGCGCGCATATGACGAATCCAGGAAAAAGCAACGTATTTGTAAACAACTACGTAAACTACGAAACCAACACTTCCGTTTATTTTGACGAACCTATCTTTTGTTTAAGCACATGTTTCTGTGACAATAAAACAATTTTATTTCTTTTGTTAGCACATCGAATAGTGTCATATCGGGCATTCGGTCTTCAAGTCAATATTATGAAGAGGGTTGGCAGTATACATGAATTTTGCTCACCAATCCAATTATGCTGGCAGCTCATGAGCAGTTCGTAACAACCATTTATTATATCATTGAAACAGTCTATCGAAAATTGGTGTCTTAAATGTAACAAGCTAAATAAGAGTACAACTCTGTCTAACCATTCGAGAATTATAGGCTTAAGTATACACGTTTTTTTCTATCAGAAAGCTTACTTTGCAGTAAACGATAATGGGATAATGTGTGATATTTACTGAGTAATAATGTTCAAATGTTTTATGTTGTTTACTGACGCTTACTACGCCGGATTTATTTACTAATTGGGCGGTATTAGAATCAGCTGTGATATAATTAATGCTCGCACGTTTTTAAAACGCGTTGCAATTAAATATGTGTGTTTAAAAACTGTATATTGAAATCTTAAACGTTTAAAAATATTCAACTTCATTTGCATATTTTATTTGTTTTACAAATAAGATGTGTACTTAATTTAAAATCAAAGAAGTAAATATTTTCAACGTCTCTGTTTTCAAAACACAATTAGCAGGTATTTTATTGAATTGTAGGTAAACGAACTTTTACCTCATTACAAGGACGTTTGAACTTATTTCTTTCATGAATGACATCGCAATCAGAAGTAGGTTAAGTAGTAAAGATTGGTTTTTATAAATTTCGATGTGTCATATTACAATTTACAAAACCAGATGAGACGGATGGTAGTTTGGCCGAATACTGGATAGCGTATATTCGGCTAGCTTGGAGGCCGGATGGCCGGATATCCAGCTGCCGGACATTCGGCCATGCAGTCAGGTATTACGGCATGACTTATCTTGTGTTATAGAGAAATTGTTGACTTTCTTTTCCGATAGTTACCGGATATCCGTTTCATCTCTAATATGCTAGTTTTCACCATCAAAAATTGCATACCTATTTAGTCCGCCCGTTAGAGAAAGTAATAGAAAACGCATCAAAAGTGGGGGCTCGTGACGTCAGAACGCACTAAAATGATACCACGGCGTGACGTATTGAGAATTTTAAAAGCGTCGTATCTTCGTCAATGTTGGTTTACATAACAGAAGAAAATACGGGTCAAAATATAATCTAACTGACGGACTTATTAGTTTTTTTTTTGTCATATACCCTATTGTATCTATAAAATAAAATCTCACCTTCCTCCGCATAAATTCTGGCTTCAATAAATACCCACACCGCCGGTTGTATTCATAGGTGCCCAAGTTCAGCTGCATTGCCAAGTCTAACGTCTGATAGTTCAGAGCCACTAACTGACAGCCGGCGTTCCAGAAAACCTGTCGAACATATGCAAATTATAACAAGAATATTGATACTAGGAACTAGTTAAAAATAGATAATTTCCTAGTAATACATCATTAGAGAAACGAGTGTAGCGGTCGGGAAATTAATCGAGCTAAAAGGTTGTCGATATACTTATTTAATTACTTGTGTATATTTGAACACATATATAACATATATACAATGTCATGTTCTAGTTTTTTATCAGTTCGCGATTGACCACAATCGCGGTTGGCGGTAAGCTATGATGTGGTCGACCAAAAATCATTTACCTATCTACACTTTGTTAAACTGTTTTTTTTTTTCATTCCGAAAATTGGGTAAGTACTGAAATCTGATAGAGTATCGAGAACGCTATATTATGTAGTATATAAATGAGCCTACTCTTGACCTGCCTCCTACCACTGCATGGCGAAGGCTTCCCTTCCCTCCTTCCACTTTTCGCGATCTAGATTTTTTATTGTTTACATAAAATAACATTGTTATTACTCTTACATCGAAAGTTACTATGGGAATCAGATGTTCCATTATCAAGGTCACGACGGTTACTGTTATAAACACGGCTTACTAGGGCTTCACCCAAATCGTTCTTGCATACATTTTTTTTTACTAAATAGTATGTATATTTCTGAGTTCAGTTACCTGTGGCATAAAGTTAGAGGAGTCGAACCTAGTCCCCGCCGGGTACACTCGCGACAGCTGATGCTTGTTGTAGTTCACGAACTCGATGGGGCGTTCCTTCAGTAGCGTGGTCGCTTGCTTCTCGTCGAACGACGACATCTCGTAGAAACGGTTCTTTTCTACACATCACACTCAACTCAGTCGATAGCTTATGATAAATTATAGGATAGGACAGAACAAGATGAAAGATGACAGAGAGTGATGTCGAAATGCTGTAGATAAGACAAACCAGTGTTTGGGGCTGAGAAGTTGCGCTTGTACACTGCACAATTTAAAAAAAAAGAAGCATGAAACAAAAAATGCAAAAAAAAAACAATACTAACTGTCAGCATTCTCGAAGGAGCTGAAGTGAACAGGTTGCACGTAGTTGACTATGGCAGAGATTTCTGCGGCCGCGTGTGTCCTTGGGCGTCCTCCCCGACCTACACTTATAGCAATAAGAAGAAGCTGCTCACGAGCTGCGTAATGGGGAAGCGCGTCTCGTCCTGCTTCCCCTAACATCATCCTAGCAGAGATATAGACGGGGAAATTCTGACCTCGGCTCAGCAGCCAGGAACTCGCTATGGTTACAAAAAAGGGGACTTTTGGGGGAGGCCTAGGGCCAGCTACACATCTACTTTACATGAAACTATTGTTAGACTCACTCTCGGAGTTCTCGAACGAGCTGAAGTGTACAGGTTGCACGTAGTTGACGAGTGCTGATATCTCGGCGCCGGCGTGTGTTTCCCTCGCGTCTTCACCTACTGCGCTGTCGACCCCGCCTGCTTCCTCTTCACCTGATGAGCTTTCGGAGTCCGAAGATTCGGACGAACCCTGACGCGTTAACTGGAGACAAACAATTATGACTTGAGCATGAGCTAAAGGAACTGCGACTGATCTGCGGTTGTTCACCCCGTAAAGAAAACCTCAAACCATGTTTTTTATCATGTTTAGATATCCATCAGGTTTGCTATTCCGCTATCTAATTCAATTTTATCATGCATAATTTCTTATTGTTTATCTTTGAAAGAACCGAAATATGGAGAATGTCGTTGGTATTTTCATCTCATAGCGTAACAATAGTTAATAATTAATAGTCAAACGGGTACTTGTCAAACAAGAAACCTGATGCGGAAAAGTCAACCGAGATACAAGATTTTTTTCCTTACCTACCTATAATGCACATTACGTTCTACGTATTTTACGTCAACACACGAAAGAATTTAGTAGCATCGAGACGGGTGATAATTTTAGTTTTCTGGCGTTCTTTAACGACATTGAAATATTGCTCATACCTACACATTTGTTTTTTGTGTAGATCGAAATTGTAGGAAGGAAACCATTCTATATGTTTTCATTGATCCCTAATCCATAAATTGAACGACTAAATTTGATACGGACGGAAACGTTTTATGATTATATTATACTATAAATATTATTAATGAGTTCAATAAATCGTTACGAAAAAACAACTAAATACTGCACCTACCATTCTAATCTTGAAGTATGCAAACGATTTTCACATTCATATTATGTTTGATCCGTAGCCAAAATCTGGATTTCGATGAATAAATAAAGCGATCTTTTAATGTTCGTAGCAATTACATTGAATCATTATAAAAAGATGTGTGACACTATCTCGTTAAAACGTGAAGGAAAATGCAATGTATTCATGCTTTTTTTTATAATTTTACAGAACTCGAAATACTATGAACAATCACGGAATATTTCCCGTAAGTGACTGTATTAGTTTAGAACTTGAAAGCTTGGCAAGGAAATTAGCTTTCTAGTTTACTTTAAGGTTTTAGGATTCTTAGTTCAGGTCTTCAGTACGTAAACAGATTTTAATGCTATGGTATGTTGGTCTGGTTGTCCATATTTCAGGTCCAGTTTCCCTAGCGTTGACCAGCGGAGCGGTGCGCGGTGCTAGATATTTTGACAAATCACAGAAGAGACGAGATACGCTATACGGCTTTCAACCAAAGTTGATGTTGTCCGCTCCGCTTTTAAAAACCAGGAAACATGCAGCAACAGTTAATTGACATTTTTTTATAGTTTGCTATTAAAAATAGGCAAAGTAATTCAATATGAATGAATGCTTTTCTTTCTTTCAAATAACGTGATTTTGCAAAGACATAGTTTATAGCTTGATTCACGCTAGCCCGTGTCGGGTCTGTCCGAGCCGAGTGTCGACCGTATTATATCGTATTGCGAGTAATTCAGCAAGTCGTCCCACATGTCCACGGCCCATTTGGGACGAGTTGGTGAAAATCAAAATAAATAATATTTTCATTCTGCAACTCGTCCCACAATATACAAGCCTCGTTCCTTAGTGTGGCACTAGATGGCGCTGTGTGTAATGTCCAGCGACATTTATTTTTTTTTATATGTGATATTTAGTTGACCGTGCTACGGCCGACACTTGGCATCGGACCCGACACAGTTTAGCGTGAATCATCCTTGGAGGAAGACCGGAGGAGGACCTGGAAAATACATGGTTCCTGTGGAGTACACGACGGGAGTAAACGTAAAAGGTAATCCTTACATAAAATGTCGAGCTCACCGTGGCGGTGGTCACATCTCCATTTCCCTGAGGTACTTCTGGTCTTGGTTCACTCTCCTCGGAAGCAATCGAGTCATCCTTCTTATGGTGGTGATGATGCTTCTTCTTATTCTTAATTATGATCTTGTTGCGCAGCATTGATGGCGGCGGCAACTCCCCTCCTTGATGACGGAAACAAAAACACATTAGACCGTGAATCAATTTATGAAATCAAGAGTTCCTTCTTAAGACACCGTTTAATTATCTTAGATCATTAAACCGTTGACTAATGTCCGTTAAAGTACGATGATATTATTTTATTTTATTATTACATATAAATTACAATAGCGTGAAGATATCCTGAATGTTTTGAGAGTGTGACAGAACAAAATATTGCAATGAAATTACGACCAGTCATAAAACCTGTGCGATGTTATCTTTTGAAAACCATTTTTACAGAAGTAGATCAGTAGCGCATTACTTTTGTTTTTAAACGCTACACTATTGGCACATATCGGTGTTAAAATCACAAATACAAATCCTTGTACAAGCAAACAAAGTGAAAAGGTCAAAAAACTACATTCGGTGATAATAAAATCCTAAAGATCATCTACCGGAGACACATTTATTGACCATTGATTTATATCTATTCACACCCAACTCTATAAACGACGAAAATACGCATGTCTGTCGAGTAACGTTTTAAATAGTACGGCGATTACTCGCTTAGCAGTTCGACCTAATAAAACGCGAACATGCCTTAAAAGTCAAGCACCGATTAAAACAACATACACGTTTGAACCCGTATACAAGTGGGTGAGTAGTGACAACAAACTGTCTCATCGTGTTTGCATGTCATGCCAGGCACAGCACAAGCTTGGTCGTAGGCCAACGTAAATACTGCCGGTATACCGACTTCAAAGTATCGAAGTCGTGCGTCAATGGAACCAACTAGATCATCACAATATTTATAATAATAATTAGGATTATTAATAAGCACCTAAGTAGCGCTGACAATTGAGCCACTGCGTCATCGATACGCTAGATAAAAGTTCCAATATGTTTCAGTTAATCTGTACTCAACCCTCCGTTGACAAGAACCTGTCGAATGTGTACGTCATTTCCTTTCATAAAATCAAATGAAAATCATCTGGCCTTGATAGCGTTCAATAAAGTTTGATGCACTCCTGATGTTTGGATGGACGTGTTGAAAGATTAATAGGCGTTCAGCGCAAACAATTTATCTGATCTTAAACAGCGTCTTTAGTGGAGGAGTAAACGGTAACGTTTACCTTATGACCTACCTCACCTACTTTGTACCTACTATAATAGTTATAGTAGTTTTACGATATTCGGGAATTCAGTTGAAAGGTTTAAGATTATGTAATGTCTTCAATGATTGCCTTTCAAAGCCCGGCTTCTGTTGAAAACATCATCTCCCTAGCCTTTCCCAAACTATGTTGGGGGCGGTCGGTCGTTCGGATCCAGTTCAACCGGGTGCACCCGGTTATGTAAGCTGCAGCTTATCTCCATGTTTTACAGCGACTGCCTATCTGACCTCAACAACTCAATTATTACTGGATAATGTTCTTCGCCTGTCTGCAGTAGCTATCAATGTTTCGCGAGTTCCGTCTCACGTCTCACGGTTCTTGAGAAAATATAACATTTTGCAAAATGACTGCAAAATGTATTATACTATTCTAGAAGAATGGACATGTTATCAAAAGCATTGCACAAGTTTCCGATGAACATTTATTTTCTTACAAAAAACCTGTTAACGAAGCCGAAAGACACTGGTTCTCTCCGTCTTTGCGATATTTTTTTTTGCTCTACACCATACCTGGGAACCTTCTAGTTACGCAGATATTGGGGGTCAAAGTTCCAACTTTTTGACAAGTTCTTTTTAAATACAAGTTTATACTGTAACATTTTTACTCTAAACACCTCCACGACCCCCGTACTATACAATCCATCCATCAGCACAATGTTTTGAGTGCGTTACATTGAGTTCTACCACAAAACATGATTTTTCACCCCAAAAAAGAAGTTTGCCAGCAATAATAAATAAATAAAAAAAAAAAAAAAAAAAAAGTTTATTTCGGAACAATAACACGACACAAGGTTAACAGGTAAAACGATGGAAGCTGCAAAAGTATAAACTGTAGCGCAGCCACCAACGCCCTCCTCCAGATTATAATGGAAAGATGTTCCATACAAAAAGTGCTTACAGTTAATTTAGGTTTACTTAATTAATAACAAAAAAAAAAATAGTTTAATAATAAAATAAAAAAAGGAAAGTACTCGTATATAAACAGTAGGACAATAGTTATGAATTGGTATCAATAATTATTATGAGTTGGTAACAATAATTTGATGTTGAGTGACGATTTTGCTGTCGAGAGTAGTGAGAGGGTGAATGGGTGTGTGGGTGAGTGTTAATGAGGTGTGCGAGGTGTGTGAGGTTTTGTTGAGTTGTGTGAGAGAGTGATGTGTGTTTTACACTTCCACGAGTTTCTCTGTGTCATCATAATTTTGTGATTTCAGCCAGGAGTCAAGTTTCATTTTGCATTTGATCTTGGTTAGTGGGTAGATGTTTAAGTTTTTGTTTAATTTATTGTAGATTTTTGAACTTATGTGTTTGTAATGACGACTTGCAGCTACGGTTCTACGGGACTCAGTGGCACAAACCCTATTCGAGCGGCGAGTAGAACAGCACTTAGGATCAAGGGTAAGTTGGCAGTGTTTGCGAAGAATAGTTAGGAGGATAAATAGCTGTCTGACAGTAAGGACCTGGCAGAGGGTATATAGAGAAGATGTCGAATATCGGATCGGTTTCCTTGCCAGCACTTTAAGAACAGCTCTCTGCGCTCTTTCGACACGTAGCATCACTGTTTTACCGGCACCACCCCAGACCGTTAGGCAATACCCCAGAACAGACTGAGCGAGCGCAAAGTAGATTGTTATTAGACATTTAAAATCAGCCGCTCCTCTGAGTTTCTTAAAAACATAGATAAGTTTTCTCACGCGAGCTACAGTTGAAGCAATATGTTGCTTCCATTTCAAGTTGCTATCAAGGGTGACGCCAAGATATTTAATGGAAGACGTATTTTCTAATTGTTGACAGCCACAGTTAGCGTGTAAGTTTGGACAGGTGTGCGCATGAATTTCAATCGGTGTGGGAGGCTGACTTGAACTTCATAGTAGAGAATGTGATAAATTTGGTCTTGTTTACATTTAGAGTGAGAAGATTTGTGGTCAGCCACCTCATGACGGTGATCAAGGCTAACTCCGAGTTGAGGCGAGTTTCAGTCCAGTCCCGGCCATGAACAATTAGAGCTGTGTCATCGGCATAAGCTATGATTTTGCAGTTGGGTAAAGATAACTGACACAGTTCATTCACGTAAATGAGAAAAAGTGGGGGTCCCAGGACACTGCCCTGGGGGACGCCAAAAGTGATCGTTTCCTGGTTGCTGAGGAAGTTTTCTATCTTTACAATTTGTTTACGATCTGTTAGATAACTCCTGAAGAGATCGTGGACCGTCCCGCGAATACCAAGATGCTCCAGCTTTGAAAGAAGTATGGGAATTGAGACAGTGTCGAAGGCCTTGGATAGGTCTAAAAATATGGCAAGAGTTTTATATTTATTTTCCCAATGGTCAATAATTGTTTCGGTAAGTTCCAGGACAGCGTCTTCGGTGGATTTTCCAGTCCTGAATCCATACTGATTATTGGAAAGAAGGTTAAATTTATTTAGATATTTGGTAAGTCGATGGTTTAATAATTTTCGTAAAGTTACTAAGTTTGATGTACAGAATGCTTGGTTCACGGCTTCGTGATGAGGTTGTTTACACCCTTTATAATGCAAAATAATGCTGAAGTCGTACTTTCATTATACTTTTAAAAGCCTTTCAGCAAGAAAGTCTCTAGAACAATATATTGTACCATCGTTTGTTGCCGGTATTAATGGTATTATGGTCAAGAGATTTCGCCAACGGTATATGGGATTTGAACTTCTTAAAATAACCTTGTCTTTTGACACCCAGAATGCTGCATTCCATTCCCCCTGGCAAAATCCAAGGCGGGTATTTCTGCGACTCGGTAAGCGACCAGGTCTGAGTACCGCAGGATTGGTCGCAGCATTCTGGGTGTCAAATAACAAAAAAATGTTCGTATTAAAACGCTACGTTCCAAAATGGCTCCTTCGAGAACTCCGGACGTTGGCGAAATGATTTAGATGCGTACCGTGAGAGCTGGTAAAAACTGGCGCGAGAAAAGAGTTCGTGGAAGGAATTGGGGGAGGCCTTTGCCCAGCAGTGGGACAATAGGCTAAATAATAAAAATAACTTACCCGGTTCCAATTGATGGGAATCAAGCGGTTTATCAAGTAACATGTCTCCGAATATTTCTCTACAGTAGTTGGCAATCTTGGCTTGCTGTCGCGGATTGCAATGGTTCTCAAAGCTCAATATAACTGGGTAGTCAGACGTTTTGAAGGCACTCTCTGCTATCGCTTCCAGGACCTCCTTGGCGCTGATCTCTGGGACGAAAGTGTATCCGTGTACGATCACAGGTTCGTCCGTACGGCCGTTCCAGAAATCTAGTTCTACGCATCTGTGTGGAAAGGAGAGATTAGATCAATGTGTTTGTTTGTGTTCAGTTTGTTTAGTCTTTCAAGGTAGATGGTAGCAACTGGATGAAAAGTTGCCGAAAATCGAGGGCCTGGTGTCCAGCAGTTGACTGCTGTAGGCTGATGATGATGAAAAGTTTGAACTTCTATTGATGAGACCTTTATAAGCATGATGCTTTTAATTATGTTGATGGTATCTCCACTAGGTGTACTTTTGCTGTATTGTATCAGACTTAAATACTCATAATATTAATACGTGAAGAGAAAACTTTGTACCTCTTTTTACGAAAATTGCGCGGACGGAGGAGTACGAAATTTCGCACACTTAAAGTTTATATAGAGGAGTACAGAATGCTTATTTTTTTTTTAATTAAGCATAGAAAAATACATTAAATGAATACATAAAACATTACAAACACTACCATGTATTTGACACACACGCATACGTGCGGACTTTTCGTGAACTTGGTCGTCATGGCAACGACTTTGTTGACGTTTGACAATTTATTATTACGTGAAGCAAAAACTTTTTACCCCTTTTTAATTATTTATGGTACATAACGGAATTTCAACTACTGGCTACCACTAGTATGTATAATAATGAATGCAGGGTCGGATAAAAAACGTTATAACGCTTGCTCAGTTGGTTGAATTTCCCCAAAAATGCTTTCATTTTAGTTCTGAAACTGAAAACATGAGCGCTTAAAACTTTTCAGGCGCGTAATGCGGACAACGTAAACAAAACCGTATTATCCGAGCATCAGATATTTATTTATTACTCGCTTCTTTAAAAATAAATTGCTTACTCATTTGAGTGCACAGGCATTATGTCATAAAATTTCAAAATCCTAATACAATTTATCTATTAGGTATATTATATAGCTAAATAAATAGACAATCATTGAACAAACATTAAATCAAGTCGAGCCAAAATAAGGCACACAATATGTGAAGCGCAATAAAATATGTTTTCCAAATATTTACATTAATTTTCATACGCTAACACGATAATTAAGGTCGATTCACACCGATGATATCGATAACTGAACGTTCGATACCGCACTAATTGGATTTATTATTAAAAACGCATTGGAAACATTAGTTATAGTAATAGATTTTATAAACAAATTAATATCGATAGCGCAGTAATTAGTACTCGACGAGTTTGGTGGCATGCGGTAGGTTATACTTTATACAAGCACCTAAATCAGGTTTAAACACAATTGTTTTTTTTTTTTTCACGAACAGGTTTTGAATTATAAGAGCTAGGTAAGTGCCAACGTTCTTTAGAACACTCAGATTCGACAAATGGGTTTTCCTAGTTTAATATGCCATTGGTATTTTCGCAGATTGTTCAATAAAACTTTTTCAACAATGCATAAAATGCGGATATTTTGGTTAACTCGTACAAATAGCTGGAACTGAAAGTTGGAAAGAATTTGTATTTCAGAATGTACGTCGCGCCCGTATTGTTTCTTTGGTCGTTTAACATAATAGGAGGGTTTATGGGCTAAATATTTTAGAGGCATAACGTTCAATCATTATATTCGTAAAGGTCGTAGTACAAAGCGTTGTTGCACAACAATAGTTGTCTCGAATTGTCAATAGAACAAGTCGGCTCAAGGTCACTTGTTTGAGTCATCGCAGAAAGTGGTACCTCTCTCCACACCTACGTACTGAAGGTCAAGTTTGGAGGCTTGTTTCAATGCTCTTGAACTAGACATGAATCGAATACTATCACCTAGACACCTACCGCATTCGTCGCGCTTATAATGCCGACTTCCTTTACATGGCAACGCGGGTATTTCGGTCTCGACCGAACTTTTATTTCGAGGTACGGTAACTTTACAAAAAGTTCGGACTTTTCTAGATTAAACTCCCTCGTTGAGGGAGTTTAATCTAGAACAGTCCACATTTATGACGTCGCAATTTTCCAAATTAAAAATAAAAAGGCTCTTGTATTATTTAATTTGGAAAATTTGTGTCGCACAGAATCGTACTACCAGTATAAAAAGTATCATATGGGTTAATCCAGGTTATAAACTATCTATGTGCCAAATTTCATCCAAATCCGGCCAAGAGTTTTTGCGTAAAAGAGTAACAAACATTCAGACATCCATACATCCTCACAAACTTTCGCATACAATATTAGTTGGATTAGTAGGATGTTCGGATCATCCCACTAGTTCTACTAGCACAGTTCTTGGGTAGAACTAGTGGGTTTTTTTTCACTAGTTCTACAATTAGTACCACTTTAAATCGTAGGACTAGTGGGAACAAAAAGTCCCATTAGTTGTAGTGCTGTTCTATTACACAATTTTGAATGCTCCGGATGTTCGGTCGTACAAACTTAGGTGTCCGTAGATTCAATGGTTCTTAGTAGTACGTTGAACTAACCTGCATCCAGCTAACAGACTTTGCCTGTATATTTCGACGCTAGACTTCCCCGTGATCTGGTGTCCAGTGAGGTAGGTATTATGCGAGCTGTTGATGAAGTAGTGAGCCAAAGGCTGCTCCATATCATCGCAGAGATCCATCTTACTCGGCGCCACGATAGGATTGTCCTCAGACATTATGAATCTGTAACACAAGGGATATTTAGAGCGGATTTCCCAAAGAAACTGGCCGTGAAACTAACAGTAAGCATGACGACAGTATCAAAAAATTAAAAATCTATTTAGTCCTTCAGATAGAGTATATTGCTAAGTAATGGACAAGTATTTTTTGTTTTTGTAAATAATGTAATAGTGGGGGCGCATGACGTCAGTACGCTCTAAAAATTATACCTAGGCGTGATGTATTGAGAATTTTAAAAGGATCGTATCTTCGTCAGTTTTGATTTACGTAACAAAAGAAAAAATACGGGTCAAATATTTTTTCATACATGATCTTACACTAATTAGTTTTTTTTTTGTCTTCTACCCTGTTCTAGAACGCAGTTTGAATGTGCTGATCGCGTTCTTTTCTTGACTACTTGTACAGTTAGAGTGATTTCAGCGCTAATATTTGAATGGCCTACAGATAATTGTTCCGGGTCTGCCTCTGTGTGCCAACACACAAGATGTACAGACAAATACTCAAAAGCAATCAAAATAATTAAGATTTTTATTACATTCCAACGTTTAGCAACGAAAGTTTATTACGCAAATTAATCATCGTTAAAAAATGTTTAAACACAACTAAAAAGAGTACAATTTTATTATATTACTGTCTGGTGGAGAGTTTATTAAACACTCTTTTTATTATAAACCTACATAGTAATAAAAAATAACAAATCTTTTTAGTATAATCTTTTTATGTTACGAAGTGATTCATGGCATGTATATTATTATGTAATCGAAAACTCGTTCTTTGAAGGTATTCGAGTTTATTTCCGCGAACTATGGTCTGACCTGTAAAATTAAAGTACGAACCTTAAAAATCCATCAAAGGTGAGTTGTGATCTCTGTTGGTGGTACTTGTTGTGTTCATAGGTTTTGATAAGATCCTTGGCCCGCTGAAGATCGGCGTAGGGATGCAGGATCTCATTGAGTCTGGGGTCCCTCTGGATCTCATTTAGAAAGTCGACCAGCTGATTGGCAGACAGATGTGGCTTGCTGTCAGTGCTGTAAACAAATATTCCGTTATCATAGCTAACCTTGACCCACTGACGTCATCCGGTGTTGTGCAAATTTCCTGTGGGTATTTTGCCCTTTCAAGAACTTTAGGTACGTTTCCTGATTTTTAATTGACACGTAAACGTTGGATTCCATTCATGAACGAAGAATGAGTTATGTTATGCCTTTATAATATGAGACACCTTTCTTCTGCTTGCCTCACCTCATGACCTCACCCATATCTGCCTACATATGCACATGCAAATGAAATATTATAGCAGTAGTAAAACCTTTGAACAGTCCTAGAATAAAACATAGCTAGTCAAAACCCTTGCACGACGTGACGGCAACCGCCTTTTAAAAGAGCAACATCATGATGTATTAGCTACTTGATTGACGGCATAAGCTACCCTCAGGATATACAGGTTTTCGCAATTAACAGAGTAACGAGTTCCCTTCACTAAATATTATAAAACAAAGTCTCCCGCCACGTCTGTCTGTCACTATGTATGCTTAGATATTTAAAACTACGCAACGGATTTTGATGCGGGTTTTTTTTATAGATAAGTAGTGTAATTCAAGAGGAAGGTTTTAGTATATAATTTTACGTGGGCGAAGCCGCGGGCATCGGCTAGTATCCTATAAGAAATAGATGGGATGACCTAAGTATAATTATTTGCAGCAACGTTATTTAAAATGAGACTCGCAGCAAACGCGGAAACTCATAAAATCCAACTATTTATAGTTAAATATAATAATTTAAAATCATCGAGACCTAACGAATAATTCTATCGCATATTTATGTAAACCAGGCGATAACCTGAATTTCTTATTTCGTCTCACTAGGGTTACCCACAAGATAAAGATTTTCGTGTCATGATGAATGTTGACATTACTTATCTATATTGCTTTATCTATTATCATTACGGCAACAATAAATACTTATAATATTCAACAAAGGAAAACTCCGATACCACATCATTTTAAACATTAATTTAAATAAAAAATCTCGGAAAACCACAAATCGAAACCACATGGTGTGTAGCGGTAGGTACTTATGTAGATAGGCCACAGTGGTTTCAATTGTGATTTATGTCGGAGTCAACTGGTTGATGAGGTTAACGTGGCCCGCAACCCGGCAACCCGAACAATTATAACTAATTGTCGCCTGCTCCAACCCGCGACCTTTTTAAAACGCCACTCACAGGAGCTGATTCGCTCTATTTATAGTACGCTGTATTCACCTGCTCTATATTATATTTACATGAGCAACGCTAATCTGGGTGGTGGAAAAAAATGGCATTACCTATCAGCTTTAAATAATCTGTTGGAACGTAAATGTCGACCGGGAAAAAGGTTATTATTGTACAGGCAGATGTCAGAATGATGGGTTGGCTAAATGGCAACTGACATTACAAATTTACAATATAGCAGTTTATTTAAAGATACCTAGCCAGTTTTCTTAAGTATTAAGAGCGAACTAAAGAACCGTGTAGTGCTCTATTCAACCCGCCTAATAAATTATGAAGTGGGCTATTTAAATTTTAAGCGGAATTTATTAAGAGGGATTCACTTTATCGACATGTTATGTTTTGGTACTGCGACGTACACTAATGCTTCTTTCAGAAATAGTGTAAACATTTACACTTAATTAAGCAGATGGCTCAATTAACGAAAGTGGAGATTAAAAAGGTGAAAAATCAATAATCATCTTCTTTACTTTCTTTTGGAAAATCTGCACAACCATAGCAATTCTGGAATAATTCGGTTTTATAATAACTATATATAGTAACTAGCTGATGCCCGCCGCTTCGCGTACAAATTATATACTCAAACCTTCCTCGAGAACCACTCTATCCAATGGTGAAAACAGTATGAAAATCAGTGCAGTAGTTTTTGAGTTTATCGCGAACATATAGACAGACGCGGCGGAGGACTTTGTTTTATAATATGTAGCTGTGACTAGCTTCTGCCCGCGACTTCGTTCGCGTGAATTTCCCGCTTGCAACATTTCTTATTGCTGCTCCGCTCCTATTGGTCATAGCGTGATGTTGTATACCCTATAGCCTTCCTCGATAAATGGACTATCCAACGCAAAAAAGAATTTTTCAATTCGAGCTGGTAGTTCCTGAGATTAGCGCGTTCAACCAAACAAACAAACAAACTCTTCTGCTTTATAATATTAGTATAGATAGTATAGATGATACTGCATTGTATACTGGTATTCAGCTTCATGTGGTAAGACTGGAAGCCGACCCCAACACAGTTGGGAAAAGGCTACGCAGATGATGATGATGATACTGCTATGTATCATCATTCAAAAGACAATACAGTACAATAAAAACTAAAATAACACATTATCGAATTATAGGTATAACGTAGACCTTGAAGTTCACTGTAATCTTTAGAAATAAGAAGAGTTTCACAAAGCTCACTTTGCAAATATCAGTTGGCAGAAAGCTGAAAATATTAGATCGCGCCTGAATGGATTTCTGAGACAATACCAATGGAATCTGCGACCGGCTAACTGCGCGTCGGGTTTACCATCTGTCGGGATTTGTCCGGGCATGTCCGACTTTTTGGATACACGTGTGGACTTCATCCGACCTCGATATTTGTTCGGTCTTTTCTACTTAATGACTGTTTTTTTTTAATAATGGCGGTTTAAGCGCCCACACAGGCGCGTTTTTGCGTTTTCGCGTTTCTGCGTCCCAATCCCAATAGAAAATGCGATATTGCGATATGAGTTCTTAGAGCATTTGGTATTGGGACGCAGAAACGCAAAAACGCGCCTGTGTGGAGCTGGAGCCTTTATTCGTGTTTAAAATATTTTCACAATCAATTTTCAAAATGGATTCCATTTTAAAATGACCAAAAAGTAAAATATCCATACTTTTCTGCCAATACTTTTTGTGAGTTCTTTTCAAATTTTGGCAATGGTAACCCTTACTCGGCGTATTGATCTAAAGGTCATGAGTCCGTCTCAAGTCGGAGCAAAGTTTGTGATTAACTTCTCGAAACATTTATCTGAATAGACCGCTCCATTCAAGGGTGGGTAGACATTTTTAATTGAGTTTATCGAACTAATGCATGCTGGGCACTGGGCCCATTATTATAACAACGCTCTTCGTTCATTATAAGTGTTGTTATGCCGGACAAGTATGAGGAGCTTTAAGCTCAAAGTACTCTTAAATCAATGCACAGATAGCGTGCGACAAAATTATACAGGGTGGCGATTTACTCACCGTAATCTCATATCCGACGCATGAAAAAAAATATTTGAAGATTTTCATGCACGCATCGAAATAGACTGTCTACGCGCTGTCTGAACGCATCGAAATAGTCTGTCTACAGACTCTACAGTGTCATAGGAATTTCTTTTTCACGAATCGGTTATGAGATTCTTTGGGAAAATTGTTTAATGTCGGTTAGACGCGGCTCCTTTGGGAAAGTCTGTAGGGTCTGTAGGGCAACTACTTACTAGATACTACTTATTTATTTATTTATTTATTTATTTCTCACTACTACTTTCACAGTTTTTATATCTTGTAACTGGGACTGTAGCTACATTTAATTTTCATCTTTGTTTCGACAATTCAAAAGCGCCTGTAACTGGCCTACTTGAAATAAAGTTGTTTAATGACGGATAGACTCGGCTCCTTGAAGTATATTATGTAGTTAGTAGAGTCACCCTAAAAGGATGCAGATAACTAAATCACCAGCCTGTATAGAATTTATGCTTTATGGTATGTCAGTTTCTGTTTTAAATTAGTTACGGTCTTGATTAGTCGTTTGGTTCAAAGAATACATATTATTAAAACTGACTATCGAAAATAAGCTCATATCACACGTGGAAGCAGTGAACTGGATCACCTTATGTAAGTGTAATTTGCAAGTTTCTTAGAAAGCATTCGTAACGACTGGAGTTGGGGCGATGCTGATCTCTTAGTGCTTATAACTGTGCCTAGCCTTTTCACAACTATGTTGGGGTCGGCTCCCAGTCTAACCGGATGGAGCTGAATGCCAGTATTTAACATGGAGCGACAGCCTGTCTGACCTCCACAACCCAGTTAGTCCTCCTGCCTGGGTAATACGATACCCCTTGGTAAGACTAGTTGTCAGACTTTTGAACCACTGACTACCTGTAACGACTGTCAAAGATCTACAAATGACAGCCGAGAGAAACAGCTTAACGTGCTTTCCGAAGCACGGAGGAAATTCAGTATGTGAGGGTGGTCACCCAACATATGCAAACACTGCTTAACCCAAAGATTAACCCCGAGTGACTGTTATTATTATCCGAGCTATTCAATATAGTGCTTTACTGTGCGTTGATCATTATTATTACAACGCTCTACGTTCATAAAGTGTTGTTTTATCGGTCAAGTAGGGGCGAGCACCATTAAGTGCAGATGTAATACATCTTAATATTGATGATGTTTAAAACGTTTTTGTTACGCATTAAGTAGTGTAGGATGAACTGAATTAGTTTTGTTACTTAGACCACCGTCGTCGATATGATGTCGTGTATTTCGTGAAGTACTTACAAATACTTATTCATAAGTACAATAAACTGAATAGAATTCTTTAATTCTAATTAATGAATTAAAGAGGAGAGGAACTCGTGGCTAAATAATAACAGCCGCTCGGGCCGATCTTTAGGTTAAGCCGTGCTTGCCTAGGTTGGTCTGTGGATGGGTGACCACCCTTACATACCGAGTTTCCTAAGCTGTTGGTCCCGGCTGTCATTTGTCCATCTTTGGCAGTCGTTACAGGTAGTCAGTGGCTCAAAAAGTCTGACAACCAGTCTTCCAAAGGGTATCGTATTATAAAACAAAGTCTCTCGCCGCGTCTGTCTGTCCCTATGTATGCTTAGATCATTAAAACTACGCAACGAAGTTTGATGCGGGTTTTTTTAATAGATAGAGTGATTCAAAAGGAAGGTTTTTGTATATAATTTTACACGGGCGAAGCCGCGGGCATCGGCTAGTATGATATATATTGGGATAAGGGCAGATTTAATTCATTGGTTCACTGACTGGCAACGCTCAACCTAAACTGCATAGATCTTGAGACACACGATAAACTGACTTAAGCACTTACAAAGGATTTTTGGAAAATTCCTTCCAGATGGTTCAATGGGGAATAAAAGTTGTGTGGTAGTACGTCATTTACCGATGAGAAACGTCATCATTCAATCAGGGACACGGTATTGGGCTGTGGGACTGTTCGAAAGAGATACCGTGGCCCTGGAACACAATGGGCTAAGAAGGAACATGGATGGGTTTTAGTCAGTAAAAGTTTGACACTCCCTTCCGCTCCGCCCAGAGCGGGAGGAGTCATTTAATGATTTCTCATCCGAAAAAGAAATAATAAAAGGCACACGGTACTGGTATGTGAACAACAATAACTGAATAAGCTAAAGAATTTCGTGAATTCAAGATCATGATTATAAAGTTCGGGGACATAAGTAGCAGATCAGGGATAATTAAGACATGGTCGTGCTCATCCCAGCGTATCAACAACAATTTCATTAGCGTGCAAATGGTACATTTACATAATAGAAAAGGTAATAAGTACTAATCAGAGTCACGTTTATAAATTGTAAGTAACTCATGGGTTCGGGTGTCGTTAGGAACTAAAGGATCGTAACATTATCCACCTGGGCCGGCAGAATAACGATGCTTATGCAGCTCGTGCCTAAATAATAATAGCCGCTCGATTATTATTTAGTCAGGCCACGAGACCTTTATATCATCCACTTGATAGTGGTGACTAAGAAGTTGGTAGAACATTCGAGAAAAAAGTTTCCTGAAGTTGTGGAAACCCCACCAAATTCACTTGGTATTTCCTTAAAATACATTTACAAGATGTTAAGCTATTACTTATTATAAAAAGACACCATGGCATTTCCAAAAAATCCAAATCTTAGCTTTCCAGTACCTACGTAGGCATCTAATTTCTCTGATCCACTGATATACAGGGCGTCGCTTTGCGTCCTGGTCAAATTCAAGGAGGTATCTATGCTAATGATTTTCGACCCAAATTGATAATAAAATGGGTGGTATTTTTTTATTATTTACGGAAATTGGAAAGTGTAAACCACCCATTTTAAGGCGAATCCCCGAGCAAAAGCCGTTTTTTGTGCTTTTTTTGGAGCCAACTACTCTATAACCAAAAGAAATACCAAGTAATAACAAATACATTCAATTTCTACATATTCTTGACTGCAAAATGATAGTTTTTTGTTAAGTCTCTGGTGGATTTAATAAATCCATCCCCTCACAATGAAACGACAAAAATGAGAAAAAAATATTTATAACATGCTTCTTCTCGTAAAGTTAACATTATTTTGATTTCCTTCTTATACTAATGGATAGGCAACTTAATAATGTACATGTATGTAATGTAGGAACATAATGCTAGTTTTTTTTTTCTTAAAGACGGAAATTTGATTTTATAAAGAATAAAAACCACTAATTTCGCACTATTCGACCCGCAGTGACTGACGTAAAAACCACTTCGTAGTGCAAGCTGATCACAACTGTATTCTAACAGCGATTCAACCGAAGTTTGAATCACCACAAATAGAGTTGCTAATTTCGCTCGGGGACACGCCTTAAGACTCAGCCCGTCTGTTACTGGCCCTATAATCGAGCCTTCACAATTAAAATGCACACAGAGACATGTCGCGCGATGGGTGATTCTTCTATCACTTTCGTGTTATTCTGAAATACTGTCAAATTTAAACAATTTTAAATAGCAGCTTCATTAAGGGCATTACATTGCCCAATGACCTTTCGCATGCTGCCCCGTACTAACTTACGACGAAACGACGAGAGAGAGAGGGACGAGTGCGGGAGTGACAAAGTGCTTTTCGCGTAATTTCGGGTTTTTATAAAATATTTTAAATATAAAAAGAAATAAGAGAAAAAAATCAACACAAATTGTTAAATACGTCATTACGTATTTTTTGGTATAAAATTCATGCCGAGTTATTGAGCCGTTATAGAGAATTTTCAATTTAGGTTGAAAAGGACCTATTTGTTACGATTTTTTGATAAAATTTGAGTAAGTTTATTAAAATTTTAAACAACACAATCTATTTTATAGTAGTAGTAGTAGTAGTAAAAAATGTATGTTAAACTAAATTTAACATACATTTTTTATATTGAAAACGCACAAGTGGATTCATCTACAAACTTCTTTAAACACACGGTATTCAAGGTCATTGGGCAATTGTAATGCCCTTAATTATTTGACAGAGTATCGTAATTTAAATTGATTATTTATGCCTTTTGTGACAAGCTTCTGAATAATTCTGACTAGGACATAAAACGACACCTTGTATACTCTGATGAAGTTTAGCAAGTACCTATACCCACATTTATTATACATAAACGTAAAAGCCCAAAAAGCTTCCCATAGTACAGTTATTTAGATTTTTTAAGTGGAGTTTTTTTACCCTTTTTAGTTGTAGTATCCCACACAAATTCTTGTCATGAATTAATTTAACATTGGAACTAAAAGTTCTTAAGGGAAGTTCATGTACTTAATCAACTTAGTCCAAGAACAATAAATACGTTAAAAGGAATACTCATAAAAACTTGAACTTTACTCAAGCAAAGTTACTAATAAGGGTAATCCAACCGCGCACGCTTCCTTTAGAATTTAAAAAATCTAAATCGGTGAATAATTTACGAAAATATCGATGAACATACATTAAAAAATAGTGCGTGGAGTCCCTCCGCGCGGAAGAAGTGAAATCGTAATGAGGAAATGAAAATAGGAAGAGGTAGGGGGGCGGCATGGGGGGCTCCATGGTAGCGTTAAACGTTTAACGCAGCCTCGTTGGAAGTCGCATTAGAAGTTTCACTTCAAAAACAGCAAAACCACCTCCTTTTTTTAATTCGATCAAAAATATGAATAACTAATACTGGGCTGAAGTAACAAAACTGAGGCCAAAGAGCAGCAAACTGCTACGCGGTATAGGGTCAGAACAAGATGGCGATGGCGGGACGAACTCGACACTTTTAAGATTGGCCAAAACAGCAATGGATAGGGATAAGTGGAATGAGGAAAGGAACGCTTTTACCCTGCTGTGGGACATAAATGGCTTACTATAAAAAAGTACCTGAGCGACCGAGCTCTTGGGTAATACAGAACACCAACTTTTCCCGATATCAGACCTAGCTAGATCGATTTTTTGCCCCTGCAAACACAATATTGTAACTTCCATCGAAATCGTTGGAGCCGTTATCGAGATCCTGATTCCCATGCACACAAATATTGCTCATTTAATAGTATAGGATAAATCAATTACTTACAGATTATTAAATATCTTCTGGACCTCGGTCCTCTGAGTGAGGTTCTTGTAAAACGCGAAGAAGTCTTCGAACAGGAACTTGGATTGGCTGATGGTATCATTCTTGCCGGTGGGTAAGCCTGACTCGCTCAGTGCTTTCTCTACGCGTTTCTTATCTTCTTTGTTCTGTGCTAGCAGCTTCACGATACTGTATAAAACAAATACTCATTAATATAAAAAATAACAGTGGATTCATGTTTTGAACTTTTGACAGAATAGTGGCCGGGGTTAGGCCAAAGGGCGTCCAAAAGGGCATTGGGCACACGATATCGCCATAATCGCAGGAAACACCTAGA
Organism: Xestia ashworthii; assembly: GCA_950022955.1. Taxonomy (NCBI): domain Eukaryota; kingdom Metazoa; phylum Arthropoda; class Insecta; order Lepidoptera; family Noctuidae; genus Xestia; species Xestia ashworthii. Next base: position 19,668,364 of record OX465558.1, on the reverse strand, counting down.
CGTGAAAACTCATGTCAATTATGAAGTAATAGAAATGAACCTGGTGAAGGTTGCGGGAATCCGTTGGATGCGAGTCGCAAGGGACCGGTCAATGTGGCGACACTTGGGGGAGGATTATGTCCAGCAGTGGACGTCTTTCGGCTGAAATGATGATGATGATGAAAAATAAACCTTTCAATTTTCTTACGAAGCAATGGTCATCCATACAAAACAGGAGGTGCTGTGCTGATGCTTTACCGACTTAAACATATAAAACCTCGTTTGTTCAGGGCTCACTTGGGAGCAGGTAGGTCAGAGATCCAGCAGTAAAACCAATTAAGCAAAACAAACATGAAACGGCTGTTTCCAAAAATTACCTAATGAAAAAGTCAAATGTCAAGTGCAAGCGATTCTATTCAACCTGTTCCGACTACAAATGACAGTTGCCCCCAGACAAGATAAAAGTTTCTTCGTCTACAGGCCATTAGTGAACTTACGAGTTGGGTATGTCATCGTATTACGCAAGAATGTTATTATAACTGTGCTTAAAAAAAACCTCGGTATCTTTATGTTGTATTTCTGTGCTTTCTACAAGAGGTTAAATTAAATTAACTAGAGGAACTCCACACACCGAATCCGTTTCGATTTCTTGACATGATAAAACACTAAAAGTCAGTAAAAACACAGGAAACCCGAACAGCATGATGATTTTTTATAAGAAATAATGCGACTGGTTCAATTTGTTATCAGAAAATATCTAGTGAGTTATTTATATGTATGTTGTGGAATAAGTACTAGAGTATTTATTTATTGCGATATACGAGAGTATTTATAGTTAACTAGGTGTATTTTATTATGCAGCTATTGTTTTAGCATGAAAACACTATTGGTATTACCACGTTTCATTAATATCCAAGGCAACATCTTATCAACTAACAAAATAAAGAACACCGACGGTTTTTGCTTTTAACCTAAATTCTAATACTACAACAACTTAACTTTTTAGCGTAATGGCATTTAACAGTAAACGAATAAGAAAACGGGACCACGAAAAAATCAAAAGAAGTTTTTACACGATTCAAGGCAAACTGGCCTAACAGATATAACAATTCTAATCAGTATTAAATTACCATATCCGGCTGAGCTGATTAACTAAAATATTCACACAAGAATGTGACAGAGTTGTGTAACATAGCTCAACGAAGAACACGTGCTACTGCGATTAAAGAATACAAGTAAACACGTCGCGTCGACGTAAACAAACAATACTTGTTCAATATCACGAGGACAACCAACAGGCAGGCGACAACCTTCGTGTGGTATGCGTGAACGGTGAACATACACTTTGGGGTTCCTTGCAAGACACCGCAAAACGGAAAATTTATCATCTTACACTTTTACATCATCAAATTGTGTGAGGATTGATATGAAGGAGAAAGGAGTAAAAGATGCCTGAGAACGGAAGAAGTAAACGTGTTGCGCCGACCTCAAGTAGAATAGGACAAAAGTGAAGGAAGATGATGAAAACGGAAAACGGGAAAATTCATTATTATTTGTTTTAATGACAAGCGCGCTTTGTGTTGTCGGGTTAGCTTCCGACGAGGGCAAGATAACAACAAATATCATTCTCGCCGATAAATAATTCGTGAAATCAAAATCAAAAATCATTTATTTCAATTCGTCTGCGAATCGGCACCTTCTGAACTTAGGAATTACATGACACGAGACAGTTCCCTAAACGCCCGCCCTTCACCAATACAAAGAAGACAAGAGAAGAAAGAAGTGACTTTTAGTCGAGTGCAATTAGGCAAAACGGTGGAAACGAAACTTTATAGTAGTCGGATATGCGACTTTTTTTATTGAGTTCCTCGAGTTGTGGAGAAGTTAAAAAAAAAACTTTTTCATAACTAACGTTATGAATAACTTTCGTTTATGAATAACTTGAAATTCGACCAAATTATTTACTGTGGTGTAAAAAAAATCTTTTGCCTTTTTGTTGGATCGTTTATTATTAACTTGAAATTCGACGAATTTAGAATAATCGTGTGACCTGTGCGCCTTTATCAAAGGTCAATTTCGTCTGTTTATTTGTACATTGTTATCGACGAAATGCATATTTCAAGTTTTCCTTGAAAATTTCCTATTTTTTCAAGTTTTCCTTGAAAATTTCCTATTTTCTTTAATTATTTCTAAAATATCGAATTATAAATTTAATAATTAGGATTTAGGCTAGGCAAATGATGATATAAATTTAAGAATTATTTTGTCATTAGTAACTGAGACTTATTCACTGTCTAGTTAAGACATAAAAAAATATTAAGAAAACGAAACTCATGAGTGTACCTTTTGAGTATTTTTGGCTAATTGAACTCGGCTCGACAATTACAAGACTGTTGTCGAATCTCATAGAGACCCCGTAATACAAGTAAGGAACGAAGAAAACACGCTCATGTATTTTCCCTAACTCCAGAGTATACATCGGACGTTAACATCGTAAACTAAAGTTAAGATCTGTGAAACACGTAACTGAGTTTTGGCTGTTTTGGGTAAATATATTAACATCCGATAAGTTTGTCACCGGGTGTCAACGGTAGATTGACGAAGGTCTGTACTCCACACAGTTCAATGAACCTATCGCGTGGTGAGATGACAATGACAGATAGTGTTACTATCACTAACATTACCTGAAAGCAACAAACAAGTAAATCGAACTAAAACAAAGAAAGACTTGCAAACGAACGGAGATACTTACAAAAAGTTTGTTATACGGAGCCTCAATTGTAACGACCGAAAAATACTCCTCGAGGAAAAACAACTACAACTGAACAATCTTAACATTGAAGTTTACGCGAAGCAAATAGCTAATCATATTCATCACTGTGTCCATTAACTTCAGTCATGATTTACAACACTGCATTTTAAGAAGCGATTATTTTATAGTAACAGTAACGATTTATAGCAAGTCCGTCGTGAGCAAGACATAAATACATTAAATCAGCTGTTTATCTTCGCGCACTCGTAAAAGTCAAAGGGTTAGTAATATTGCTAACTGTTCATCTAGGTCTACTAATGCAATATCTTTATCATTTTAATATATATATTTCAGCTTCATGTAATACAACCGCTCGCGAGCGCCAGAGGGTTCTCTTGGAATGAGGTCAACAAATGGTACACGCGCTCTTGTAAATCTCAATCTCATTAAACTCCTATTGTTCTTAATCCTTTAATACTTCATTCTGAAAGTTTTAATGGTATTTATTGACCCGTTACAAACCATTAAATGCTAAAGAAAGATAAAAGAATCCATACCAAGTAATAAAATAAAACAGTTCTTATCAATGAACGTTAAAAAACTATAAATATGTTAGATAACGTAGAAAGAAGTGGAGACTTACTTTTTGACGAGAATTTTCCCTGACTTATCAGCTTTGAGAGCGATCTTGGTGTGTAACTTCTCGAGGAACTTGATCGTTGGGTTGTTTAGCTGGTTCAGGTTGTACGCCAGGGCAAACAACCCCTCCGTCCAAAGCTGCCAACAATAAAAAAAGCTGCTATCAACCGTTTCCAGACAAGCAAAATCAAAGAAAGTTTAAACCTAACTCCGAGTTCCGACGTAAAAGTCGGCTGAAACTTTAATCTTGGAAGGAATCGGTAATTAATTACTCAAGACATCAGTACAGCACAGTAAATAACTCGAGTCGTTATCGTGAGATAAAGAAACCATTACCGATTAATTCAAGAACGTTAGATGCTACATTACGGAATAAAATATCATCTATTGGTAAAGGGGAATGTTACATCTTTTTGGTACGCTACATTAAGTAAGGTAGTCATAAATTTAAAAGCTGTTATGCATCGTGAGGGTACCGCGTGAAACGCCTCTCCTGATAAAACGTACGTAAGTAACTATGACAGCAAATAAACATGACATCCAAATTGTCAGTCACCTAAGTGCTTTTAAACTAAGGGACAATTTTAATTATTTTGTCAAAACATTCAACAAGTCATATTTACACACGAAGGGTAGACAATCGACCCACTGTGTCACGGTAATAGTAGCCTTGTTTCAAACAATGTTTCCTTGTAATAATATTATTGATGATTATTAATGTCATCATAGAAAATATACATACATAAACATAAATTATGATAGCTAATGGAATCTGGCGTTACTTTCGCGAAATCCGTGACATTAAAAAGTTATTCAAAATATTTAGTGTTATTTCCAGCCCGTAAAAAAATGCACACGCAGGAAAAGTAATTATACGAGTAATTAACATGCCATGCACCCAAACCTATACTCATGACTCATAAATTATATAAACAAAATGTATTTTGCAGAACATTTTAATTTCATAGAAATTATGTTTCATGTATAACCATAAACCACTATTTTTATACCTTACCAGAACTTTGTATATCATCAAATTCACCAATGATAAAATTCAACAGTGGCACTCCAATCTTTTATGTACCTATTCATGTAAAAGTATAGCATTATGTTTAATAATAAATGTACAGCCCAGTGTCCTATTAATTAACCGCTTAAAAGCTCACACATTAACGGATTAACCCAATTTAAGAGACGTCACGATGACTTTACATATTTAAGCAGACACAATGGTTGAGAAAATTACAGATAAATAAGAGCAGTGCGACCGCTTATATGCCGAGAGCCTTGACCCTGGCAGATCTTTAGGCATATTTTGTGGGATCAGTCTTCATCACTACGCATATTTTTGTCGTGTGTCCCATCACTATAATGTACCACAGGGTATACAGAGACACCCGTAAACCAACTAAGTACTGTTTTAGGCTTTCACGGTTTAAAACTAAACTTATATTGTCACTTACGGGATATAAGGGGGGGGGAGGGGGGGGGGGAGGTTTATATCGGGAGCTCAAAACAATAAATAATCACGGAAGATATCCCGTAAGTGACAATATAAGTTCAACTAAGTACTTTTTGTGAAAACAATCGTCGTAACGTTATCTTGCACTGCACACATAAAACGTCTCGATTCTTTGACCTCTTACCTGAAATATGCTTAAAATTCGTGTAAATGCTTTCCATGTGTGTTTGAGTCGATTTCGTGTCATTCCTAGTTGAATTTATGTACTGCATCATCATCTGCCCAGCCCAACTGTTGCGGTCAGCTTCCAGTCTAACCGGATGCAGATGAATACCAGTATTTTACTTAGAGCGACCTCCACAACCCAGTCAGATCCGGGTCCTTTGGTAAGACTCGGCCGATTGTCACACTTCCAGGCCACTGACTGTCAGTTACGAACGACTGTCAAAAATCTACAAATGACAGCCAGGCTTTCCAAGGCACGAAGGCAAATCGGTATGTATTGTATTGTACTGTACAACGGGCCGGTGTCCGCACCTCCACGTCAAAGCGCGTATTTTGAGTATGGGCTATCCACCACGCGGGCCCAGTGCGGGTTGGTAGATGTCACATGTCTACCTTCACCGTTTTGAGAGCAGTGGTGATGAAATAAATGACACAAAGTAATGCGCCTGTCTGGATTCGAACTCACGACTTACTGTTCGTAAGTCGGGGCCGCCACCACTGGGCCACCGCTGTTCTCAGCTCGGTATGTAACTCATCCACGGACCAACCTAGGCAAGAAACATCGATCCGAGCACCACGAGACCGACGAATACTACTCTCGAATTTAAATACTGTTTGTAAAATTCTAATTACTGTGACTGTAACTAGACACAGGTGCACATTTATCACTGTCACCACAAATGACAGACATCACTTTTTCCAAATAATATCCGCAAATAAAAACTACGTTTAATATGACGGGCGGTGATTGTGTTCGGCTTCGCTTTACTAAAATAAAACATTTCAGTTTAATCATCGTCGGGTATTGTTATGAGATAGAAATGAAAGAGGCCATAGCTTCTAGCATAATTTCTGAAGAATTGTAAGCTGGATTCTACATTTCCATTACCAGTATTAAAACCATTTCTTAGTTGGTTATTACTAGGTGCAATATATCTTGTGCATATAGCTATTAATAATGGTTTCCATGGCGTACAGGCGTACTGGCTGAGGTATTTATTATGTTACAGTGTGGTTACATAATTTACTTGCTGAGACTAAATGGCTAGCGCAGTCTATGTTTATTACTGAATACCAACATTAGCATTTCCTGAAGCATTCAAGATTATAATAAACAAATTCCATGGTACCATAGATATTTTATCAGTTTCTCATTCCATTTTTCCATAGTCTTGTGAATGTGTATTGTCTAGATCTAACACAGCTTTTGCATTTCATCACCTCAGCCAGAAGATGTCATCATCATCAGGTTAACCTTTTCCCAACTAAGTTGGGTTCGGCTTCCAGTATAACCGGATTCAGCTGAATACCAGTATTTTACTTGGGAGGTACAGGCAGTACCTCCCAAGTGAAATACTGACCTCGACAACTCAGTATTAGATAATACGATATCCCTTGGTAACACAGGTCGTTTGACTTTCAGGCCACTGACTACCTATAACGGCTGTCAAAAATCTACAAATGCCATCAGGGACAAATGGCTAACCGTACTTTCCGATCACGGAGAAAACTCGGTATGTATATGGTTCATCCATGGACCAATCTAAGCAAGCTCGGCTTAACCTAAAGACCGACCGGAGCGGCTGTTATTATTTAGCCACGATCTCAGACAGACGAACGTCTACTACTAAATATGTAGACCTACTCAAGAATCGTCGCAAATGGCATTTCGTATAGCCCGCATACAACTTGACGTAATCTACACTGGGATGCCGATCTAACTTGTGCACCACCAGATTTTCTCCATGCATTTAAAAAAACTGGCCCACAAGTAAACGTTACGCCGTAAACACTTGAGTTATATCTCTATGGTAATATACGACGAAAAATTATTATTGCATCCTTCCGCTGGCAGTTTTTGTGAGATCTCCCGAAAGCTGTCCATCTCAGTTGCATATCTCCATTTAACTGAGAATTCTGTGTCCACTATATCTTCATGAGCCAGCATTACTTGGCGCAAGAATAAGCATTTTTTTCTACTTTTTTCGCTTTGTGCAATATTTTACCTGAAATGTGGCTTTATCTGGTTAAGGACCGCGCTTTTACCGCTTGAGTTCTCATTAAGCGAGAAAGGTCTGGTTATTTTTGTCCTCTCTATAGGAGAATTGTTATTCTATTTGTACTGACTTGATAAAATCTCGAACACGTGAAGCTTGTAAATTGGGCCAAAGCCACTCTCAATCCATTTAATCCGAGCAAAAAGGTTGCTCACAGTCACACATGAAACTGTCTGTAGCTTTCCGCAACTAATGAAATTGAATTCAATCACGGAATTGGTGCAAACTGAAAAGTATGCCAAGCCGACATACGAGTGCATCACAACAGACATTCAGCATCGACGAACATAAAGCAATAGAGAAAAGTTTTCATCCGGCACCGGTGTTACTACGCCTACGATACGGATTTGGTCCGCTTCGCTGGGCACAGCAATCAGACGACGTGAAACCCGCAGTCCCGCACTATTGTGTGGCCACCTTTACGAGCAACTCGACTACGTGCACCTATTTGTTATTCCGGCGGCATTGTCCCATGTTGTGTTAACACCGCTCATCACGACTTTCCATCATATTGCGTTAACGAAATACTGTTTGCTGCTTTGAATAAATTGAAAACACGCCAAAGTTGGTTTACACTGTGAGTCTTTCGACTTAGTTCTGCTTATGAATGGCGTCAATGGCGATAAACAGTCGAACGATTTCATCGAGGCTATAACCATAATACCACGTGGAAACATGCGATTCAAACCAATCTGCTGATTGGTTAAGTGTTAATAGCGAAGCACCTGCCCCCACCCCCTAGTGGTGGGTTTTAATGTATTTGCTATGTTAGTTAGTTAGTTAGGTAACTGCTCACCTGTGCAATTTCCTTTTTAGTGCAGCAGAAGTTGATGAAGGTAACATTGACGAAGTCGGCGCCATGACACACGGTGACAGTTTTTTCCTCCAGGGATCCTTGAGACCCTATCAGCACTACATTACGTATTTTTTGATCCTGCAAAGAAAGTTACTTTTAAGACAATATAGAAGATTCGTGTTCAAAAGGAAAACTTAACGAGAAGGACGCATGTAACATTTACATTAGAACAAAGTACAAGAGTTGATGTACTTTCGCCAAGAATAGGTACTGCAACTACTGCAAGTTTAGAACTTGTTACATTAGTCAGTGATACATATAAAATGAAGTATCGATTGAACTTTATTAGCGGGCGAATAATGGCGCTGAATACGATGGATCGCTAAACCCAGTTTATTACAGACGTGTTCGCACTTTTCCTCGCCACCATATCGTCGAATCAGGCCTCGCGTGATCAAACTCCACAATAACGATAATTTGAGTTGAACAGCGGCCGACCTCGAACACAACACAAATTATCAGATAAGTCTAACGATTCCACGGAAAAAGTGGCATTATCAAAATATGTTAAATCTTAAGGAAAAACATGTGGAGGTGCATTTTTAAAATATAAATAACAATGTAATAATACGTAGTTCCTATGACTGCCCGTGATATGTAAATATAAGTATGTATGTAAGACATATTTTTTAATTCCCACGTTTCGTTCATTCAGGTTTATTTTTGTTCATGGGACTAGCGGCTGCGGTAGCGACGTGCCCCGGAGCGTTTACCGTGTTTTCGCTCATTATCAGACAGAGCGGGACTGAGTTTATCAATATAAATGTATACCGAACAGGTTGCCCTGAAGTTTGAAACTAAACTTTAATTAAAATCTGATGAAGCTGTACAGCAAGCAAGAGGGTCCATACAAAAAGTCATTAAATTCTTGAATGGAGATATGATTCCCGAATCGAAACCTCGTTGGAGCAAAATCGCACGCCATTGTGATTTTAATGTTGAACATTCAGACTAACTGAACCTTTCTCGTATAAGTACTATTATACCACTTTAGCCACTACAAACAGTGTGTGATGGGTTCAAGTAATGTCAACTTTAAGGACCTACATCATCAGTGTAGTCAGCAAAGATAAACATATAATCTCTCTCGGAGTTTTCTCTGTACGTTTATCTGCTACTTAGTTCATTATTTAAATTCAATGGCAATTAAAATTAGAAAGTGTGCATTACTGTCAATATCTTTGGAAATTTTATGTTCTGACCGATAGTTGAACATCCCATTGGTCTCCGCCGTAGACGTCAATTAAAATGACATGACAGTAACGGTACAGCGTACCCTGAGAAGTAGGTCACTCACCAGTTAGGACGGGGAGATTTTAAATTTTGTAATATTTATGCGCTGATTATCTGACAGCTTGAGGCAGCCGACGAAATGAGATGCTTGTTATTCTGAACAGTCTGATCTAAACCGTCGGAAAACGTCAAATAGGTACGTCCAGAAAAGCCATCAAAACCAGGGATCGAAAAGGTTACCTGTGTAAAGGTTTTAATCGGGTTCTTTTTTTAGATTAACCCGTATGATAGGGTTAATCAGCCTATAATCCCTATACATGTGAAGTGTATTGTTTTATGTTTCTTTTACTACTGTCAAGATAATTATCAAGGTATCAATTCGAACCTTGGTTAAAGGTCTAACTAGTTAACCTGACACGATTAAGATCCTTCATCAAAACAAAAAAAAACACAAAAACAAAGCATGACCATTAGCCACCTAGTGAAATCACCAATGAATGCAGAAGGCAATTTCGTAAAATTTCTCATTCCATACTTTGTTACCACGCTGTCGAACATTGAAAACTCACAGCTCATGCAATTCTAAAAATCGATGACAAAGTCCCATTTGGAAATGTGAAAGATTCTAGTTCAAATACGCCATCATTTATTTGTGCAAGCTCGCGCCATTAGCGTGGTGCCAGTCGCCAGGACTCTTGAATTATACATTCTGCACTTTCAATGGGGACACGATTTATACTGCACTCCTCGCAGATGCTCTTGCTCTGAATTCTTTCAGGCACGGCTTTACATATCTTCATAATTTTGCTATGAATTTAAGTATTGTGTCATGGGAATGTATATCAGTTGTTAAGCGAAATATAAGCATAAGTAGTAGACTCCAAAAATATGTATATTATAGGGAGTCATAAAGGGAAACGTCAAAGAATACTAGGAAGTTTTTGGGGGACGAGATGGTAATTCAGAGCGTCCTATCTAATACAATTTTTACAGCTCAGTTCTCCTGAAATCACTCTTTGTAGTTCTCGGTATAGCGGAGGATGTCGATAAAGACATGGTTAATCACGCATTGACGTTTGTAATCGACTTTTTTTGCGAAATTAAAAGGAAGTTGGTAAATATATGTCCCGTGATCTGGGACGAATCACAGTTCACAGTTTATGCCAGGCGTGGGAACAACGGAAACTCATAATCATGCAATAAACCACAACTAGGTTCGTCGCTATGATATAGAACGTGTTAAAACCTACGCGAATAATACAACACTCGTTATGTTATTATGGCTTCTTGAAGATCTCACGCTCTTGAATGAACGAGTACCTAATAGCTTTCGCTTTTCAGGTGCCTGTCCACTTGAGTCGTTCCCGACTGCGGGTATCTGTGCCTGTTTCCACTGAGTGACGTGATGACGTCCCGCAGACTTCATAAAAGGTGTAAAAAGACTCTTAACGAAGCAGAAAGGCACTTGATGTTCTCCCCGTCATTGCGATTTTTTTTGTTACTCCTCCGCGACCCACGTACGGTCGAACAAGCTATTTGGTTTACATTTTACAATGTAATGTTGTTGGTTAAACTGTAAACCAAATAGCTTGTTCGACCGTACTATTCAATCCATCCATCAGCACAATGTTTTGAGTGCGTTACATTAAGTTCTACCACAAAACATGATATTTCACCCCAAAAAAAAAAGTATTTTCCAAGCGATATTTTTTGCGTAAAGTTACTTATTTTGTTGTAGGTACAGAATGCTTGGTTGACAGTTTCGTGATGAGTCTGTTTACAAACTGTTTAGTTCGGTTAAGGGACTTCAACCGACATTGGACACGCGTGGTGGATGAAGGGCCACTCCCTCTCAAAGCGCTTGTGTCCTAGCAATGAAAACGTTAGAAGCAAGTTAAACTATCCACCAGCTTATTATACAAGGCCAAGCCTGCGAAGTACTTACTGAAATGATGTTGTAACTATCAATCAATCAACTCATCACAGATTACGTCAAGCTGTCAACGGATCGCAATTAGGACGTTTACTATTATCTCTCTATACAACAAGACATTGAAGATTCGTGGTCTGTGGAATTTTATTAATTATAGCTTCAGATCATAATTTTACATTTATCACCAACATTAAGTTTAACCCGTGTGACTAATCAGATAGAATAATAAACACTTAAGAAATAAAAAATCAAAGGTGTTTTACGTTAATATTTGGACAAGGACAAACAGCCCTCTCAATCTCAGCTTTGTTTTTAACACGTCAATCATTTGAACATTCCAAAACGTGTAATCCCCTTTGATTGTACTAGAAGTCTTTGTTTGATTCCAAGTAAACGCATCCATAATTAACTTTATTGAAATGCGCTCACATTTCCAGAAACTCTCCAACAAATTGACGGCTCTTAAAAATATGCAGGAAGAAGCTCGAATGGAATTCAAAAGATAAACGAGGCATACGATTTGCGTTAAATTTATACACAGCAAACGTTTGATATTTCAACTGTCCTAAATAATAAAAAGTGTCTATAAATACAAAGCTATGGAGCTGGTCCCGTCGCTGTTGAAGCTATAACTTATAACATAGATTTTTCTAAAATTAGTGCATGACACGGAATCGATAACGATCGGACAGGCGGTATGGTGGCGGTACCTAATGTTAGCGCACTGTGCCACCGCCACACGGTCTGTGCATATAGCGAGCTGCTGACAACTCGTTAACATATCGTTAATTGTGTACATAACTTCCACACACACGCCAATGCGAATTACTTATACAATCAATCTATCTGACAATCCTTTATGGTTGCTGTCATAAAGATTTGTCGCCAACAATGTCGCCAACCTACCATTTTAGACAAAATCTGAAACTGGTTTCCGAAGTCGAAATTATTAATGGAACACAGTATAGGTTAATCTCTTCCACCGAAACTCATGATATACTGAGATGAATATAGAACATGCGGGGATTAACTCGTACGTGGGGAGCGTACCTACTACGACACCGCACCGCACGTCCAAACCAAGACAGCTTAGGAATACAACCTGCTACACTCCAATATCAACATCTGTCCTCTTGAAGAATAATACTGGTAATAATAATTTCGCACCAATTTAAAATATATTAACATGAAAAACATACACTTGGACATAGAACGGCAAAAACAACGAATTTACCAAATGACCTGAGACTACAGTGAATAGGTACCTACATTTATCTTATTATGAGCTAGACGAGGTGAGGTCACAGTCAAAATATATCCATTACCCAGAAATATGTCTCTCTCAACGAATGTGGAAAACACAGTTGGTTTTATTACCCTGAAGAGTAGACTTTCTTTTCTCAGAAATATTAATCTGGCTAAAAAAACTTTACGTTAGATATTAGAGATCTACCCTAAGCTAAAGTTGTTCCGATAAATTCGTGTATGTACTTACACTAGAAAACCACAATGATACCTTTCTCAATATCCGTAGATACGTACGAACAAATAGAACAGACAAAAAAATTGTGTTAATCTGTACCTCACCATGGCACTATTCGCACATGCAGTTTGCATCTGCTTACGAACATTAATAAACCAATAGAAAGATCCCTAACAATAAAAAACTTTGAAAATGACGACATAATTTATTTCCAACGAATAATGCATGCGTAATCTGCTATGCATGTGATGACCTCGGGATAAAAATGGGTCATCCCACTTCATTTAGAGAATGTCATGAAGACGACTGGGAAATTCCATCACACTAATGTTATCTAACATCTTGAATTTTAATTCCCAATCCCGTGTTGTGGGAGCATTGAGGATTAAGTAAAGCAATTACAGCAAATTCGGTGCCTCTAGGACCTCTAGCTAGGCGCTACGATCTACTGATCTCTGTTGGGTAAACTGGTCAAACTTATGCTAGGAGCTTTTTGCTTATAAAATCGAATAAAAACCCAAATATTTATTAAATTATACTAATGGCACCAAAATTATGGTAAAAACATTCAAAAATGTAAACCACTGCATATAATTTAAATCTACTGAAAACATTAGAACGACAAACTATGTCGAAAACGACAACATATTATTATGTCGTAAAGCTGTTTCTCAACGCGACATTACGAACTTATCCATTAAAACGTCAACGTCAACCTGAACCGAAAGCTTACTGCTTGCACTGAAAGACAAGATACCTAAGACCGAATTTAACCTATGAAACTGAACGTGATTAGCACTGCAAGAACCAAGTTCAAGAAGTCAGAGTCACCATTGCTGTGCAATATTGACACAAACAGCTTTAGACGTCGTTTAGATGTGCTGATCGCGAGTTTCATTGATGTCATCAGCTCTAGGAGCTACTGAGTACCAAGTTAAGGCTGACAGATATATGGGCGGGTAGGTAAAATATGGCGGCACAACACTCCAGCCCTGTTTGCTTTGGGCCACCTTATGTAATGTTGATACTGGGCAATGTCTACAGCGCACACCCAGTGCGGTACCTGTTATGTAGTTAAATCGAGGGTGGGACACGTTTGTTTCCAAAAAACTGTTACCTATTCTTCTACGAGGGTGTCTTGGTCTTCCAACTTCAATTCGAAGGTAAACTTGCGATTTCGTTTCCCAGTCTCAACTAAAGAACTGTCTCAAGTAAACCCTTTACAGGACTTGACACAACTGATTGTTTTAAAAGCTGTTCGAAGACAGTTTAAGGTTTCCTTTGGGGATACTAAGCGGCAGGACACTACTAACCACATGTTGACTAGCATAAGCAAATTCTGATTCGCACTTTCACAGGCAGGGTAGGAACATATGGTAGACTGCTTGCAAGTCAGATCATTATAAAATAACGAGTTCATCATCTCGAAAAATAAACCGTTCTTCTGGAACGACGAACAACAATAATTACAAGCGATTGGATTCCACATGACTTTGCCGTACATAACATTGTGTACTTACTAAATTAACAAGCCAGCACGTCATATACACCTGATTCTGTACATGTTAATAACCATTAATTAAGTTTGAAAAATAGCGTATAAATAAACCACATAAGCTATACACATAATGTGATAGGGACACAGCGCCAGCGTTACTCTGTAATTAATTACGAGCGATAAGCAAATGATATTAATGCTCTAATTTTGTTACAAGTTTTTTGTAAACGCTGCTGAAATGCTGCTTTTAAATATAACGAGCAAACTGATAGCTGAATCATTAGAGCTTAAGTTTGTCATCAACAGTACAAGGAAACAAAATAATAGAAATGTCTGTCTACTGTTAGTCGGTAAGCTCACTATCCGTGGCTTAGTCACTACGTTTGGCAAGCAGTTCGGTGACCAACTGACCACAGTGCCAATATTCTTCTCGCGTCGTTTAACGCTGCCCGACACCGAATCAGGAGTTTCATCTATAGTAAGTTGTTCGGTGATTTGTCTACTGCAGCCGCGGCGCCCGTCGCTCATTCAGAGCTTCATTAATCAGAGGCAGACCATGTCTTGTACAGAAATTGGCATTTGAGGTATTTGAATTTTCATGCGTCGCTCATTACCAAGGGTAGCATGTCTGCATTTCTTATCACAACGATTAATCAAACCAACCAGAGCTAATACAATTAATTTTTCTTCCTTCTCCGATTCTACTTCATACGAGTATTACCAAAATTAAATAAATCGTTGGTTGTTTGTCATAGTATTTCATCGTTATGGTAGTTATTTGATGGGGGGCAGCGTCGAGGGGCACCGCTAGTGTTAGTTAAATTACAAGTTACCGCACCCTGAATAATGTCATGTCCCGCCACGGCACCACATCGTCCACAAGCCACATCGCGGGCCACGCCAGTGTACACGGTATTGACACTTTATGGTTCCATAACATGAAGCGTCTTAATAACTATAATTTATGTCAACAGCTTACGCGATGGCCACTTCTTAATTAACTTAGTAACGTAGTGTATTGTGTGCTAATAATTGGCGTGGATATTAGTGAAAGCTAAGGGTGGAACAACTTCATTGTTCAAATAATTAAATTTATCGAAGTTTAGTTTAACTTTCCTGGCATTGTAAAGAAGTTTCTAAACATATAGGACCTTTAGGATAAAGGACAATGCTAAAAAGCCCACGGAAATTATGTAGTAACAGTAGTACTACTGTTACTACATAATTTCCGTGGGCTTTTACCTTTTGGCCTTTGGCCTATGGACTGTACTCTGTGAACGGACTTGGACTCCCCATATACATGTTTTGTGGTAGAACTCAATGTAATGCACTTAAAACATTGTGCTGATGGATGGATTGAATAGCACGGGGTTCGTGGAGGTGTTAAAAGTTAAAATCTTACAAAAAAAACTTGTATTTAAAAAAAATCTTGTCAAAAAGTTGTAACTTTGACCCCCTATATCTCCGAAACTAGAAGGTTCCCAGGTATGGTGTAGAACAAAAAAATGATCGCAATGATGGGGAGAACAAATGCCTTTCGGCTTCGTGAAGAGGTGTTTTACACCCTATAGATTAGATGCGATCTGATTGCCTCAATAAACTACGTCAAAGTTGACACTGCTTATAGACGAGGTGATACTAAAAAGAGATTACTTTGCAGAATACAGCATAAAACGGACGTTGATGACGACGTTAAATCTCCACGAGCGATATTGTTACATACCGCTACGTCAAGATTCGGAACTTTTAAAAATCTATACTTTCATAAAGTTCAGCAATTTTTATTATAAATACTGAAAGTATGTTGGCCATTTGACCAAATGTTGGGAGGGTCGCGTGTCGGATGAAGCTTATTTTTAGCGGTGATCAATACCGGAATTATTTAAGAATTCATTAGGTTTTATCTCTCGCAACGTTTGGAGCAGTTGGGGAAAAACGCCGCAGAGAAAACTGTGTTATTTTTTCATTTGAATGAAATACGCATAACTTAACGTAAGTAAATATAATTACGACACTTGACAAAGTTTCAAGTCTGCAATTATTTTTGTTAATTGCTCGACGGCCGCGGGCGGGCCGGCCATGCCCATGCGGCAGTCTCCACTTTATCGTATTTAAATCGGACCGAAGTAGAACTCGAAATCTGAGTACTTGTGAGCATTGCCAAGTTTGTGAACCATTGGAACCGACGCAAGATGTCGATGCCATTCAAACCCTGCCCGAAATATGAAAATAACGTACTTTTAGCATACAATATTTTATATTATTTTGAGTCACATTCTCAGTTGCCAACCTGCCAACGTTTTCAATTAATGAGGTCAGATTTGATCTTCACAAGCGCATAGACTAGCCAAAGCTTAACAAGAACCTGCATAAGATTATTTGTCTTCATTCAAAGTTGCCAGATGTAAGCAGCTAACGAAACGTTTAAACGTGCAAAACTTCTACTCAAAGTGGAAGTTTAATTCGCAAACTGGGTGAGTCCGTCTGGCGTAAGTCCAGGACCAAGTTAACAAGGAAAATACATGCGGTCCAGCCTTTTTCATCTTCTTTTCATTGTGCTGAGACGTTCAGGCACTATGCCAGGTTTGCTTCTGATTTGCTTGATAGAACTTATTAAAAGAGCACGTCATCAATTGGAAGCGAAGGTAATTTATTTCTACGTTACGAGAACCAAAACTTCAATGTTGCATCGTTGAAGAAGCTGCATATTAGTCTACGATTTGACCTAGTAACGGAAAACTATCGGCTGAATTGAAGATCGGAAAAACAAATTGCAGAAGTCGGCCTGCTATCCTAATTTTATCTTCAATTAAGCTTTTTCTGGACGCGATATTTTTTTTGGTTTTATGGCTTTCGCTGAACACTTCTTGTCTACGTATCGATGGCAAAAAGTTCTTGGCCTAAAATTCAGCGACGCGAACTCCAGTCGTTTTACTGAATGAAGTAAGAAATAACAAGAAGAGGGCTCGTAGATTAATAATGATAGTAGCACCGGGTCGTTCAGAAGTTGCCGAGATCGCTTGAAGGATGGGTGACCATCAATTTACACAACGAGACCCCTCCGTACCTCGCAAAGCACGCTAGTCCCGACTAGCACTCGTAGATCTTGAGTCATTACGGGTAGTTAGAACTTAGAAGCCCGAACAAGTGGTATTGTGTTACCTAGTAACAAGATTGTGAAGGTCACAATAAAAAGTCGCTCCAGGGTACATACTGGTTTTCAGTCGCAACCGGTTAGACTAGAAGCCGACCCTAAGATAGTTGGGAAAGGGCTAGACATCCCCTGGTTCGACGCCAGTCACGTCAGACAAGGACCTCATGGTGGCATTGAAAGAACTATGAAACGAAGGCCTTGCAGACACGGCTTTTAGTGAACATTGACGACGATGGAAAAGACTAATCATTGCCGTCGGTAACAACGGCTTGGCGACCTTCCTCTATTTCTTGGGTCAAGGTGGGTCAAGTTTGATGTCTAAGACACGAGACTTATAAGACGATACGGGCGATGATTGTGACTCCGAGTAACTTATGCACTCTTTACTTTAAAACAACATTTATGCCCGTTTTCGCCAATCAAGCGGCAGCGACACCTAAATCAATATTTAAGTGTCTTACGTCTTAACGCGTCCCCTAAGTACCTATTAATTTAGTACATAAAAGCTTGGAATATTAAGGCATTAGTGGTGAACCAAAGTGCTGGTAAAAAAACTCACTCTAGAAAGGAGTTTCACTACTCAGCAGGGCGCATAATAAACGTACGTACTACCGAAACGTACCTAGTCGACACACGTAAAATGCGACACGGCACGCGAACTTTATATAGTCTTAACTACGTATTATGTATATATACACCTACTTACTTTCCACTATAGCCACAAGTGGTTCAAAAGGCATGCATGTTGATGTAATAATATAAGTTATTATAGTGTTATTGCAGAACAAAGGGGCATTTGATTATACTTTTAACGAAAACATGCAATATTCCTCACATGTTGCACATTTGAAAAATGTAATGATATTTGTGGAATCATAATGACATTACATTAAGCAATTTATTATTATTCTTAGCCTACCCTTTATACTAGATAAGCTGGAGTCAGTTTCCAGTCTAACTCAATGCAGCTGAATACCAGTATTTTACATAGATCAACTGTCTCTCTTACCTTTACCCAATGTGGAGGAAATTGAAGGAGAAATGTAAAGAAGAATCAGACTTACCTTTGGAACCTTAGCATGTCCTCCAGTGCGGACATCCCTAATAGTGGCAATGTCCAGCATCTCTACTTCCATGTTCTGGTCCGTCCAGTACAGGAAGTACCCCTTGGGGTCCACCCGCAGGGTGACAGGTACACCACTCCCGGAGTCCTATGCAAACAAGTATAAATAAAGTTAGTTAGAGTAAAGTATACTTTATTCAACACTAAGAGAGTCATCATTCTCTAGTACATATATAAAAAAATATGAACTTTCTGGTAATCCCACGCATGTATATGCAACATAAAAAATAGATACCTAGATAGAAATAAAAAATAATAACTAGGTACTGTTAGTGCATTGATAAGAAAATATTGTTTTGTTTACAATTAGGCTATCTCAATAAAAATACTGGAATACAACATCACCTGGCATCTAACTTATTTATTAGATAATAATAATTTATTATGCAACAGAACTCACTTGGTAATTAAATTGATAAGAAATTTCAAATAGTTTATTTTCCATTAATTTGCTACCTCATTTAAAAAAACTTTACTATCAATCAACCTAGTCCATCTTATCTTTATTTTCTAAATAGTGTTATCAGTTTAATGATTTGGGGTAGGTACCCACCATGTTGAGGAGGATATTTATGATAAAATATCATAACTCTAAAAAACTATTCTAGATAATCAGTAGATATTTGTGAGAAATTTCTAAACCATAATAAAAATTGATGTAAAGTAAAAAAGCAAAAAGAAATATTTTATTAGATTCTGATAGTGATAGTGAGATTCTGATAGTGAGAAAATATTATTGTAAGTACCCAAAAATATCACACAGGGTCTCATTTTTAAATTCATTTAAAAGAGCAGTCAATTGTGAAATAAAAATGTAGGTACCCTTTAGGCAACACAGTCAAAACTAAAAAAATATTTTAATAAGTTAAAAAAAATACCTCATCCCACTTGATGAACTTCTCTCCCTCCTGTAAAGCCTTCGGCACTTCAATCGGCTTCAAACTGACTCTAGCAGATCTCGATATTGTAGTCATCATGAATAATAAACACAATTATGCGGAAATAATATCACTATTGTAGATGAAAACCGTCATCTTCCTCTCTGTGCACAGATCTAACTGAGAAATCTATGAATGGCACGCTCAACAGACGAACACCGAGTGAATACAGACAAACTACAACTTGATATTAAATCAATAATGACTAACATATTAGAACATTATCCGCGATAAATAACACCTGCCTAATTACTAACAAACAATGATTTTTCCCACATACTCTATCTCGACGAGACCACCAAAAATCCAGAATGTCAAAATGTACTAAGAACCGTAATAGTGGTGTGGTGAAATAATATCGATAAAAAAGAGAGCTTATAAATTCGTGGTAATAAAGCGAAGTGAAATTGAAAACACCGCATTTGATCAAAATCAAATTCAATTTGATTTCATTGTTACTTAATAACAACGAAAAGGGAATAATTATAATCCTTTTTTAAATAGTTAAACATTAATGGGATATGCGGTACAAGTAGTTATTGCAATTTAGATAAGTTGTCAATCCTTTTTTCCAATGTTTTTCGTGGAATCATTCTCATTATAAATTAATGAATTGACGCTACGTTTTGTTATGAGGAAAACAAAAACTAACTATTAAATTTATCTTGATAGAACAACTGCAGAACTGTGAGACAATTTTATAAACGATCAAATAATGAATTTCAAAATTTCTCGATGTTTTGTCATAACATCACTAGAAACCGTGGAACTGGAAAGAAACACAATGCTGCCACTTAAAAAAATATAAAGTGATGTATTTTTTAAATCGACTAATTTTTTAATAAGTGCTTTACAGACAAACTTCAACCACACACAGCACTTAAAATGAATATTTTACTAAACATTGTTGCAATTCATACAGACATCAGTCGACGAATTCAACGCTTTTTATTGTGAAAACTTTAGTTAACTATGAGCAAAAGACAGTCTGTTTAAGTCATAGGGGATTAAGCTATAGAAATGACATGCCTGGGCTTCCTCTCTGCCAAAGTAGATTGGCCCATTAAAAATCAAAATCAAAATCAACGATTGCAAACTCTCGAAATATTGTCAAACGAACATACTGCTTACAATAAAACTTATTATTTTTCGGTAGATTGTAATCTATTGAAGTGAAATCGTAATATTGTGAAATGCATGCGATGGAAGTCAACTCGCGCGGTGTGGAGGTGAGTGAGGGAAGGAGGGGTTCCTCTTGCCCAATGGTACCACTCTCATGAAAAGTACCATTCCTGAGAAATACCGATTAATATAATCTAACCTCAAAACACTTTATATTCCCCTAAAAAAGTATAGTCGACGGAGCCCCGCTACGCGGAGCCCCTATTTCTGAGTGCAGGGTTTAAAGGAAAAACGTGGGGATGCCCCAAATCCCGATTATGGGCGCAGCCAGAGATACTTCCGTCGCATGCATTTCACAATATTACGATTTCACTTCAATGGATTACAATCTACCGAAAAATAATACGTTATATTGTAAGCAGTATGTTCAGTATTGTGAGCTCCGCTAGGAGTAATATTGTTCTGTGATTGTGAGTTGACAATATTTCGAGAGTTTACAACCTCGATAAAGAGATTACAATATTATCTAACGTGTTTGACAATTTTACGGTGACATAAACACACGGTAAAACTATTTCATTTACCGAGAGACGCTAATATGAATCGTTTTATATCGTGAACAAGTGGTAAAGTATTCTCGTAAATTGGTCTCTAGGGCTACTTGTCTTCTTCTATTACATAATTTGATGGCGACACGCGCCGCGTTGTTTGTAAAATCGACTAACTTTATCGGTATCAGTTTTAATAAAATATAGAGCAACACGTCGCAAATTAAAAACGCCTGATGGACTGTCATAATGTAATGTAATGTCAAAATTGACATCTTGTCTTGCGAAATTTCATGATTTCATCGTTCCCGCGGGCCAGCGATTCCAGCGAACTGATTTGTTGAATTGTTTGTATTGACTGAAATAATATTAAAGCGCTAATACTAGAAGCAAATTCAATTTGTAAGACGTTGAAAATCAATAGTTACTATTCTTACAGGTTTACCATTCAAAACATGTCGGAGTCGGAAACTGCCCAAGTTGTTGATCAAGAAGCAAAACATGAGCACAGTCCTAGAAAACGAGTAAGGCATCGGAAGAAACAAGTCTACGAGAATATACTAAAGCAAATGGAGTTCTATTTTAGCGACGCAAACTTAACAAAGGATAGATTTCTTGGAGATCTCGTTAAAAAAAGTCCGTATGTGCCTCTGGAAATGTTCCTTAAATTCAATAAAGTTCGATCGTTGACGCAGGATGTTAACGACATAGCCAAAGCTATGAAGAACTCCACGCTCTTAGATTTATCAGAGGATAGATTAAAGGTATTGATTTAATTTACTACTAATATGTAGAGCCTCTGGGACTGTAAACAAGAGCCCTTATTTATAGAACTCTTTTTCATACTCGTAATTTTCTGCTTCTACACCTGTCACGGCAATGATTACATTAAATAAAAATGGCAGCAATACAAGAATGCATCAACTTTACAAACAATAGTATAGGTAGTTTATTTTCATTTTATCTCTTACTACAGCATTATTTATACTTTTCTAGGTGAAGAGAAAAACTGCGGTTCTACCATATGATGCAGACTCCAGGACAGTGTATGTGGAGTCTATTCCAGTGACAGCCAGTAGAGAGTGGCTGGAGCGAGTGTTCTCAGACTACGGCCATGTTGCTTACATCTCTCTGCCCAAGTTTAAAAACTCCCAGAAGATTAAGGTAAACTCTAATGTTAATAATGTATGATAGCTACAGGCAGCGACTTATCAAGACTTCTGACCGCCCTAGGCTAATTATGAGGATGCGCCCCCGCCAGGTACCTACGTTACGCTCGCCCGGTCAGCCTAAAAAGTAGTATATTAGTTTTAACTTTGTTCACTAGTGTGAAAATTTTAACGTGGTTCATACAACCTATAAAAGTATTCAAAAATTGAGCTCTCCTCTCCAGAAAAGTTTTGCTTTTCGTTAGTCCTTTTATTCAGAAATAGATGTTATAAAAACAAGCAACGCTCTCAGAGCGAGCGAAGCAAGCTCGATAATTTTAACACACTACTTTGAAAGGTTAGAATTGTTTCGACCCTTTATACAAGTTATACAAGAGGTACTTAGTCGACTTGCAGATAAAGCTAAGATTCAAGACGAAGTAACCTGAAACGCAAAGCGGAATCGAAAAAATTGACACCTTGCCTTAGACAGGCTTGAATCGTTTCGACCTATTGGAGTGACTTGGTCAGCTTATACTAGTCCCAAAAATTTTGACATGTTGCCTCGTTTAATTTCAGATGTTAGTAATAATTATGTAATTTGAGATCAAAATGTCCACATGCTCTATTTTATGCAACCTTGTGTACATGCATACCACAATTGCCTATTAAGGCCTTGGGGCAAGGGACTCCTGATTTCTGTCAACCTCTGTCTATACCGGTTGATCATTTGAAAATCCAATACGAGTGCCAATGAAGAGGCAGAATAAAATAATCTTTGTGTTAAAAGTTATTCGCAGTGTTCATAGTACAAACCGCGCACGTTGGTTTCAAGAGAGTGCGTAAGTTTCTATTTAGTACGATAATTTTTAGGCTGAGAGACATTTGTCGACGGCATTTAAGGCCAAGTATATGGCCCATAGGCGGCATAAAAATTCTGATACGTTACCTACGCACTAACCACATGAGAAAGAAACAAAGAAACCTTAAAATATCTTAGTATGAGAGTGATTCTACTCTACGTTACAATTTATTACGTAAACTTTAAAAAAATCTGAGCCGGGGTATCATTGCTATAGAAAGAGTCCATAAGCAAATTTAATTAGGTCCTCAGCTTGACGGTAGACGACGTTATTTTAATTGTAGTAAGTATTGCTATGTTTTTTTTAATTAGCAAAAGAAAGTCGACCGCCAATTGGCCACACCGGCCCATCAGGCATTCGGCCCATCAGGCATTTGCTTGATTTGCCCGTATGGTCAGCCCGGGCCTGAGGGTACGTGCATTGATGCTAGATTAATAGTACATGCGTAGACTTGATTTCAGCGCGCCTCCCTAATTCTCGCGCCCTGGGCTGCAGCCTAATTAGCCTAAGGGTTAATCAGGCCCTGGCTACAGGTAATGTTTGAGCTGTATCAAGTTGGACTGGTAGCCAATCCTAGTTGGAAAAAGGTTACACAGATAATGATGAAAGCTACACATTGATTAGAAATTTACACATGATAATTGTTTGTTGTTGTCCCTTTGACCCTGTTGTGTACCATATTATAGAGTATTATTGAGAACAAAACAAGACTAAATTAGTTGATAAAAAGTTCCTTGACATAGCTTGAACTATTGTTCTCTTTTTCTACATCAGACTACAAAAAAATAACACATTTCTACTTATCTGGATTACAGGGTTTTGCATTCATAGAATTCAACAGGCCAGAAGATGCCCAAAAATGCATAAACACATTCACAAAAATGGGTTGCAAGCTTCCCACATGCATGCCACCCGAGGACCTGTCTTCTATAAAGATGTTCTCAGCCGATGAACCATCTGATGACTTACCTGTAAAAAAGGTTGAAGAAGATCTGTATGAACCACCAAAAAAGAAGAAAAAGAAAGACAAGAAGGCACCAGTAAAGAGTTTAGAGTTGAAGTTGGGAAGTGAGTCTGATAGTGAGAAGAGGGTTGATACTCCTTCTGTAAGTATGTTGTTTTTCATAAAAATATAATGTTGTTAAAGTTTGGGATACTTGCCCTCCTTTCTACGTTTTTTCATAGTGGACTATATTATTTTAGTAAGGCCCCGGTTCCACTATGTTGTGAAGATTAATTTATCGTTGGTTTTTAGTTGGGAAAAGTCATGGACGACAGTTATCGTGTCGTCCTATATGTGAACACCTCCATTTAATTACACCAGCCACAACACTCAACTATACTTTTATCTGTCGTCACAACATAGTGGGAACGAGGCCTTAGACCTTCCTGATCACCTATTCGGTTCATTATTAAATAATGGGTGTTTTTATTTGAGGGAAGCACATTAAATCTCTTAATGTTTGAATATGATTAAGGCATGTAGACATTGTAGCTGGTGGGTTCTAGTGGCGTTATCTGAAAGTCGAATTTGCACTTATCTCAGTAAATCATGCTGTATTTCGACAATGTGTTGAATGTTGGCTTATACTTATTTCAATTTTGTGTTCTATGCCTCTAACAAGAACATCCTTTTAATAACTTTTTCAGGAGGAGACTAAAAGCATAACAAGTGTGACAACACCAACAGAAGTAAGTATAAGGGGCAGCCAGCGTAGACGACAGACTTTTTGTGGGCGACGGCAAAAAGTCTGCGACATGCGTGATTGGTGTGCTTGTGTTTGACTACTTTTTTGTTGACTATAAGGCGATCAGAAGGATCCTTTGCATCAGTAGATCCTAATGTTAAAAAAACTTTTTAGCAAAAAATAAAACCGACTTCACACAAAAAAGTGAAAAATAACTTTAACTTCAGAAGTCGATGACCTTTGTTTGATTGATTAAATATTTTTGTCACCGACTTCAGGCGATTACACGAGCTAAACGCAAGTTTTATAATTACTAAAAGTATATGATTCACTGCTATAAACAAGACCAGAAAAATATATGATATTCTTCAGGATATATACTAGCATGATACTGTTTTGAAAACCTATTACAATTAACTTGGCTCGATAAAAATAAATCACGAACTTACCTCTAAAAATATCTTTCAAACAATAAAAAAACATACTAATATGCATGCGATCATTCTGATTTTTTGGCAAATAATTCTACAAGCAATATATTAGAATGATACTGTTTTAGTTTTTTAATCCAATCAATAGTTTTTTTGTAAATCGATCGAAACCACTCATTTCGCGCTATTTGGCCCGCAGTGGCTGACGTAACAACCACTTTGTAGTGCAAGCTGATTAGAACTTTATTCTAACAGCATTTCAAACGAAGTTTGAACCACCACAAATAGAGTTGCTAATTTAGCTCGTCTAAGCGCCTTCAGAAGCTAAAGTTATTTTTCACTTTTTTGTGTGAAGTCGGTTTTATTTTTTGCTAAAAAGTTTTTATTTTTCACTTTTTAGTGGTTCACATGTGCATACCCTTTCACAGCGTACCAGCGTGATTTTTTGTTATGAACTGGTGTAAACAATAGACAGACATGAGATTTCAGCAATCCCAGTAAAAGACACACATTTGCTACATTTAATGAGGAGTTCTGTTGCCTTTCTCCGAAGTTCTTCATCAGATCTTTACCAAATATAAATGGGATCACTCCGAGAAAGTACTCTTTCTAAAACTACCCAAATCGCTTCTGGTGTGCCTATAAAATTTGAAGAGTTCTCTCTATTTCTCCAGGATCAAATTATCAGGATCCTGACTTGATGATTATGGGACCTTCTGGGAAGTATACCCTTTCAAACAATTAAAAAACAAGTTCGGTCCAGTCATCTTCGAGTAATCGGGGAACATTGAATTGAGAACCTCCTCCTTTTTGAAGTCGGTTAATGACGACGTTATGGTACGTGACTCAAATATCCGGATAGCCTTTAAAAGATTTGGCCGAGTATCGTTAATTTGCTTCTAAGAATTGAAGAGTTCCGTTCCTTTGTCATGGATCCCATAATCAGAACCTAACCAAATTCTCATCAAACTACCCTTGAAGTACCCTTGCCAATAAAATAAAAAAAAACAATACATGTCAAGGTAATAGGCTTATGCCCAATAAATGGAACTTAATACACCTAACTGTCGAAATCTGGGAATATTGTACACATCTGCGTACCCCCTCAGAGCATACAGGCGTGATGTAACGTCATGATGTTGTATAAACAATAAACATTCAAGCGATTGCAGCAGTTACTGCAGATTTGCCGTGTATTTTTGAAGAGCTCCATTGTATATCTCCGAAGATCCGGATCAGATCTTCAGCAAATTAAAATATAACCACACGGGAAGTACCAGCTTTCAAATTAAAAAAGAATCATCAAAATCGGTTCACCCAGTCGAAAGTACTGAGGTAACAAACACTGTCGAAATCTGGGTGTATTGTACACATCTGCGTACCCCCTCAGAGCATACAGGCGTGATGTTACGTCATGATGTTATATAAACAATAAACCTACAAGCGATAACAGCAATCACTGCAGATTTGCCGTACATTTTTGAAGAGTTCCATTGTATATCTCCGAAGACCAGCATCAGATCTTCAGCAAATTAACAAAACAAAAAAAAAAAAAAGACAGACGAATTGATAACCTCCTCTTTTTGGAAGTCGGTTGAAAAGTAGTCAAACACATCAATCACGCAACATTTATCGCAGACTTTTTGTCTGTCGCACACTAAGTCTGTGGGCTGCGCTGCCCCTAAAACTAACCTTTTTGTTATTCAAAATTCCATTTTTTATTATTATATAATTTTATATCATTTGTAATTTATTTCTTTTTTATCTGCAATGTGGTTGCCGAATGTTAACAGGGTGTCTAAAATGGCTGCTTTAGCAGAATCATAGTATGAATCAGGTTACAAATTTAAAATTCTTAAAATAGACTTTATGGTTATGACTATCAAGTCCATTTAAAGAATTTAAATTTTTAAACGTTATTCATATTTTTATTCTGTTAAAGGGTCCAATTTAGGCCCGCAGTCCTGCTTTGCGAATTGATCGCGGGTTCGAACCAACACAGGCGTAATTTATTTCATCAAAACATTCACTACTGCTATAAAAATGGTGAAGGGAATTACAACCCACACTGGGCTTGCATGGCCCATTGCCTCTGATAGAGAAGAGGCCTGTGTCCCAGAGAGGGAACATTATGGGCTGGTTATGCCATTTTAGGGTTCTCCTCAGTTGGCAAAATGGATTTTGGTTTAATAGTAACTATTATTCTTTCAGGAAAATAAACTATTGGACCTAGAATCAAAGGATGAAATGACCAGTCACGATGAAGGCAAAGAAGCTGGTGACACGCCTAGAAAAAAGAAGACTCGAAAGCGTACTGCAAAAGAACGCAGCAAAGCGAAAAACAACCTGACTAAAAACGAAGCTCCCCGAGGTGCCCTGTGGGGGCTCCAAGTGTTATCCAAGTCCGAGTGGAAAGCATTGAGGAATAAGTACTTGAACCTCCAAAGAAAGTACATGAAGGAGGTGAAAACCAACTTACACAATAATAAACATCAGTACTCTATTATTCCTGCCCCTGCAGCGCCATCTGTTGAAGTAGAACCAGGTAACCATGAGAACACACCATTATTGTCAGATATATTTAATCTAAAAAGTTGGTGAAATGTGGGTACACTGTGGGTCAGTTTTTACTTACCACCCACATCAACCCTTCAGTGATTACAAATGTGTTAGCAGGTGGATGACATACAGACGACTCAGAAACGATTCAGAACAAAATTTTACAAGCTGATTGTTATTTTACTGGATCCTTGTTTCAATACATCTTTTTCTTCCAATTACAGGTTTACCTTCCGGGCAAGGAGAAGCGCCTAAAGGCATAGCCGCCATAGAAAAAGTACCTGGTCTATTTGTCAAAGAAATTCTACCAGAGCCATGTTTAGACGTGAGGCTCACAAAAAGGACGGTAAGTGCACAATTTGACTTTTTCTTTTTGAGAATTAAAAAAAACAAAATAGTTTCCATGAACTCGATAGATGGCGTTGATCCGACTACGTGACTAGGTGCCAAAGTCAAAACGCTTGAAAAAACACACATCACATACGCTCTTTGACTGACACTTTCGTTTGCATTTAAAGCTTCCAAATATAATCATTAGGTCCAAGTGAAATTATGTGACGTTCTGTTCCTTGCAGTAACGTAGTCAGACCAACGCCATCTATCCGGCGACTAGGGAAGATTTGAAAAAGAAAATCCCTCATTATATTATAATTGGCGAAATTAAAAGAAAAGAAAGACTTGCACAGAATCACTGAAAAGAGACTCTCAAAAGTCACCTTACCAGATAGTAATTATTTCTTAATGTTTTTATGATATTTTCTTAAATTTGGATCTTTAAATTACAGATTAGAAGTAATATCCATGCATTGCACGTTGATGTGAAAGAGGGTCAGACCGAAGCAATTATCAGATTCGATACTCCGAAATCAGCAGAAGAGGTAAATAACTATTTTCGACATAATTATAGACATCATCATCATCATCACTGCTGGACATAGGCCTCCCCCAAGTGTCGCCATATCGACCGGTCCCGTGCGACTCGCATCCAACGGATTCCAGCAACCTTCACCACGTCATCTCATCGGTCCACCTAGTGGGAGGTCTTCCAACGCATGGTCTTCCGGTTCGCGGTCACCACTTCAGAACTTTTCGGCCCCATCGGCCATCCGTTCTGCAAGCAATGTGCCCTGCCCACTGCCACTTAAGTTTGGCAATTCTTCGGGCTACGTTGGTGACCTTGGTTCTCTTGCAGATGTCTTCATTTCTGATTCGATCACGCAAGGAAACTCCGAGCATAGCCCTTTCCATTGCCCTTTGGGTGGCTTTAAGCCTTTTGATAAGGTCCATTGTGAGCGACCACGTTTCGGTCCCGTATGTAATCCCTGGCAACGCACACTGGTCATAGACTTTTGTCTTGAGACACTGCGGTAAGTTGGCCGAGAAGATACCGCGCAGCTTTCCGAACGCTGCCCAGCCGAGTCGGATTCGACGATTGACCTCTTTCTCGAAGTTAGATCCACCTAACTGGACCGTTTGTCCTAGGTACACATAATCATCTACAATTTCGAGTGTAGAGTCTCCGATCTTGATAGGAATAGGTGTGACATGGGCATTCAACATGACCTTCGTCTTGTCCATGTTCATTTTAAGACCCACTCTTTCGGAAGCTCTACTGAGGTCATCGAGCATTGTACTGAGGTCCCCCATGGTCTCAGCCATGACCACTATGTCGTCGGCAAACCGAAGGTGAGTGTTGTACTCGCCATTGACGTTGATGCCTAGCCCTCTCCAATCCAGAACCTTGAAGATATCCTCCAGTGCAGCGGTGAACAGTTACGGAGATATGACGTCTCCCTGTCTTACACCTCGCTGCAGAAGGATAGGTTCCGAGGCTTGGTCCTGAAGTCGGACTGACATGGTGGCGTTTTTGAACAAACACTTCAACACCTCGATTTACCGGTAGTCAATTTGGCACCGTTGGCGACATTTTGATTTTTTTTCAAAGTAGCGGCCACGCTTAATACCTATAATATTAATCGATAGCTGGTATCAATACAAACGATTTTTGTACGTGGCAAAATGTTCTAGTGTCACGTTTCCGAAATATATGGCGTTGTGATCGCGCTACCTTGCACAAGTTTGATAGCTTAAATCTCGGAAACTTGACGCTTTAGAAGATTTTGACTCAGATAAAACTTGCTTGTGTTAATTGCCAGCTATCGATTGATACATGTTTTATGCGTGTCTGATGCAAGTCAAAGTTGTGCTGAAGATGCTATCAGTGAATGGATTTTAACTTTCATAGCTGATATCTCGAAAACGTGAGACTTTAGAACGTTTTGTTTCATACAAAACTTGTTTGTATTAATGCTAGCCATCGATTAATATAGCTCTTATTCGTGGCCGCTACTTTGAAAAAAATCCAAATGACGAAAAAAATCCAGCCACACTCCATACAAAAATGTTCCAAGCCCTTTGTCAAAGTGGTTCAAAAGTGAACGTGGCTGCGCCCTCGAAACGCGGAGAACCGCGCGGCTATGGAAATCTTTATAACTAAGCGTTGCAGACACCTGAAATGTTGGTAAACAACAGATTGAATTTGTAAAAATATAGAAAAAAATCCTAGGTTTATATATTTTAGGAGCTAAAATACAGGCGTGATGTTATGTTTACATTGTCATTCCAGTACTGTGCAAACGCCGGCAACCACGCACGCGTTCTCTCAGGGCCGGACGAGCAGGAGCAGTGGTCGCGCGCCGAGAACGCGCTCGCTCACCGGCGCCCGCGCGGCCGCTGTCGTCTGCTGTCACAGCGCGACGCGCAGCCCGGCCTCAGCGCCCTGGCGCCCGCCTCGCCGCAGCCCACGCACACGCATATACGATTTGAAGATGAATAACTTTGTTAACTGGGGAAAACACCAACTATTAGGCTATGTTTTCTGTTAAGATGTACTAGGATGCCTAGCGAGGAGTGTTTGAAGTTAACCAATAACGTCACTTCTTTAATTAACACACCTTGAGCTAAGTTAGGGGCCGTCCCCGGGGAGGGGGTTCGGAAAAAATCACGAAATTCACTAGGGGGCAGGGGGTATGTAGTGAAATATCACGTGTTTTGGTACAAAGTATTTAAAAAAGGGGGTTGAATTTTATGCCCGGATTTTCTTCCGCCTTTTAGATTTTTTTATCAAAGTAGCGGCCACGCATGTGATCTATATTAATCGATATCTGGTATCGATACAAACAAGTTTTATATGAGGCAAAATGTTCTAAAGTATCACGTTTCCGAGATATGAGCATTTTGTATTGATACCAGCTATCGATTAATATAGGTCCCATGCGTGGCCGCTACTTTGAAAAAAAGAACAAAAAATTCAAACCCCTTTTTAAATACTTTGCACCAAAAAAAATATTTTGGGTAGGCCAAAATCATTTTTTTGGTACAACTAAAACGGCACCCCGTACCACCATGGGGGAGGGGCGGTTAAAAAGTTGCTAAAAAACCACACATGATCCATATACAACCCCTTAGCTGTGTGATTGGTTAGTTTAGTCCACATCGCTCACTACACAAACACACACACAGCAGAAAACAGCCTCATATAGCTATAACATTAATCTTATGTCTTGTGGTAAAGAGATGCTCCGTGTCTTTTCCACACTGAAATTCATTAAATAATGCTGCTGTAAGGGTAGTTTCTGTTTATGTTATAGCTGCGGGTGCATTTTCGTTATTCGAAGTCGTAGGCAAATACATGTTTTTATAAATAGTTAAATCTTCATTGTGACCTGTTAGAAAACAGGTTATTTTGTGTAAAAGTGCTAAAAGTAGGTATCTGAATAAAATATTTTTTATGATTATTACCAAAGCTTGGTGTTTTATATTTAAAAAAAAGATGTTCCCTCTCGCTTAACGCTTTCGTCTCATTTCAGTAATAACTTAACCCTCGAATTATTTGTGTAGTTTAAATTGAAACCACTTCAATGTTATAAAAGAAAATGTATTACATCAAATAAATGCCAACATCAAGTTCAGTCTTAAAAATAAGTTTGCTTATCTTAATAATACAGGAGGCACTGGCACTTTAATTTTTTATCAAAAATTAATTTATTCATAATATATTGTCTTAAAGCTAACACAGAAAATACAACATACAAAACTTACGTATCGCTAATAGACCTGTATGATACAACCTGGATTCTGTTTACCTTAGCATACTATGTCGATGAGCTACCAGTATTAGGATTAAACGCGATCATTTATTACAACACAGAAACATAAATTAATTTATTGTTTGATCTAATTGAGGCCATAACAATCAAGTAGTAAGATCATCTTGATAAAGATAAGATTAAGTACCCAGTATTTAACAAATTATCTATATGTAGACCAAAATCGTTCTTTACATTTCCAGCTGCCATATAATTTATCATGGAACATCAATTGTCAATAATAATTAAGTATATACTTAATCATAAAATTATAAAATGATTCTTATAACAAAGTTCATAAAGAGCACCAAATATTTAAGTAAAATTATTAATTGCTCATAATGAACAATTATTAAAGCTAAGTACTTGATCAAGAAAACTGGAACATATAAAAATTGTTAGCAAATAAAATTCATCACAATAAAAATAAACACATTAATTAATAATTGTAATATGTACACAGAGGTAGATTTATTTAATGGACTTAAATACTATGATGCTTCCATATGCCTGTGCACAGTAACCGGAGCTATTATACTGTTCTTACCACATGGTAGGACAGTTATATTTAAATCATTAGCTTTTAATCTTGGTTTTATCTTTGCTGGCAGAGGACAACTGACATCAGACTTGGTGTCATCTGATAACACAATTGGTTCATTCACTGAGAACCCAGTAGCCTCCGAGTCTTCATGGGGAGTCATGGTTGAGTACCCATGATCAGAACCACCAGCTGTGTGTGGTCTCCTATATCCTGTCACAACCCTGTAAGGTGATATAGGAGCTTCTATCTCCATTGCAGGCAACAACTTATCCTGACCAGACTGGTCATGCATGTCATCAGATTGCAAGTGACTCATTTGAACATCCGCGTCATGCCAGGTCTCTGCTGGACCATCAACATATAAATTATGGCAACTGGCTGTAGTGACATTCTGCCTGTAGCAGTATATGGCTACAGCTACAACCAAGCTTGCGGTGACTATACAACCTGCGATCGGCCCAATAGCCGAGTAGTTGCCGAAAGCATCCCTATTGATGTGGCCAAGAGTGCCCTCTCCGTAGGGTGTGACGGCGCCTAACACGCCATTGAAACACGTGGATTGAGAAGTACAGAATGGTGCAGACAGTGGTGTCCTACCATCGGCGTCTATTTGGCACCATTCACAACCAAGAACACCTAAACAGGAGGAATGCGACATATAAGTTTCGCATTGGAAATCAAAACAGGATTTTAAATTTTCAGCAAAGTTGTGAAAGTAATGGGACTTGTGGTTATTGTTCTCTAGCATCATACCACAAAGAGGTATCTCTTGATTGAAACGTGATACATTAGAGTTGGGGCAATCGTAAATTTCTGAGCTGCACTCACATGGGCACTCGCACTCAGTTTGTTCCATTCGATTACAATTTAGACACAGACGGTCCACCATACTGCAGGGGCAGAAAGCGCCCACGCTGCACGATGCGTTGACTAGCCCTATGAATGCATTGGTGCCTGGAATGGCAGCAATGTAATAATGAACACAATGATCGCCTGATACTACATTAGAGAGCACATTAGGTAGAGAAGTATTAAATTCGTAAAACCGCTGTATTGTTTTATCATAGAAATTATTACACAGTCTTTTTGTAACGAAACCCTTATGATTCAACATGTCAATTGCAATCATGGATTCCTTATGAGTGATATGCTGTTGTTCAATGGGACCAGAGCTATTTGGATCCATAAGTCCAGGATGTGACACTAAATAGCCCTTATTATTCATGATAAAACATTTAACATAAGACATGGCACAAAGAGGCATACTATCTATGAGAAGCTTGTACAGGAAGCCCATTGTAACATCCATTGACACAACCATAGTTGGATAGAAGGAACTTTTTACAGCATATGATATGGAAACAACATAGCCAGCACCACCAACATCTAAATTAGGGGGTGTTAGAATAATTTTGTCAGGATTCTCTAAAGCGTATGTGTACCATGGCCGCCTCACTGGCTCATAGTCATACTCCAACACAGTACCAGGGAACATCACCAAGACTCCACTCTCGGTAACTGCATACCTTCTGACTATGTAGTTTGAATAAGGTCCATGCAAATGTTGTCTTTTATAATATGACAAAATAGAGTTCAAGAAACCAACATCTTGCTGAATCTCATTCTTAAGACCAGGATTGGAGAGTAGGCCATGGGCAACACTTTTTAAGTAAGCTAAATAGTTCTGCATGTATGTTACAGCTTCCTGACCATCACCCATATCATATAAATAAGTAAAAGGGGATTGGAAGCTAGATGGACTCAAGTACACAGTACCCTGATCTATTGTGGCTATTTGTTTGAAATGTCGGCACATTTTGCCCATTTTTGGAGGAAATAAATCCAACCTGTGAAACAATATCTCCTTGTTACTTCTAGTAAAAAATATGTTAGTTTTGTTAAAAACAGCAGGTTCTATCACTTCAGACGCAATGCAAACTATATACAGGTTTCCTATCCATTTCCAAGAGTAAATAATTGATTTAGTTGAGTTATGTTCCAACATAGTCAAATTACCAGAATTATTGGCTAACATTTCTTCTTTTACAGTTGAGATGAAAGTGTATGTTTCCACACTTTCCAGTTTCGTGAATTTAATTTTATCTGAAGCTGATTCTGGCCTGGGGAAGAATGTGTGCATTAACACTGTACCTGAAAAATCCATCACAAAAGCTCTTTTTCTTTCATTTGAACCCTTGAAATATACAATGTCTTCTGCAAGATCTGACCAATACAGATCTAATCCAAGCACCCCAGTTGTTGTTGGTAGCACTAAAGATATCATGAAGTCTCTTTCTGTTGCCTCCCACACTGGGCCTTCGATTTTTATCTTTTTACTGCCATAGTGACCAGGTAGCAAAGATATGAATGCAGAAGCAACCTGTCCAACCACTCCACTGTCATTTATGTGCAATCTCATAACAGAATGATTGTTTGTATGTGTGTGCCACTTGTCAATGTGCAATATACCCAGTGAGCTATTCTTGTCTGCTTGATTCTCATAAATTAATCCAATAGCAAACTTTAAGCTCTCATCTTTGTTTGAAGAGTATGGAAATATTTTGAGCCATGTCTCATTTTTCAAAACCTTTGTGTCTGTTAAGAAAATGAACAGCTTGTGTTTTGGTAGATCCCTTTGTAGGAGCAAATTTTTTAGCTCTTTGTTGATAGCTAGAGGAGACACATTTGTAGGTGCAATATCTAAAGATGTTAAGTATTCTTTGAGCAATAGTTTATTGTTTTCTGTGGCATTTCCGAGATCCGACATCCCATCTGTACTGCAAGTATCTTCAAACTTAAGGAATTCTGTCATGTTAGTCATTTTGAGTGCTATCATGTCCGAGTCTTGCAGAGCATACACAGTTTCTTTAGCAACATGCACAGCATGTTGTAATGAATCTTCCTTCATATTATTATCAATTATAAACACCACCAATTTTGGTTCAGGATGCACAATCTTATGATAGAGGTACCTCAAATTAGAGTGGGGCATTGTTGCACAATCCCTGTCAGTGGCATAGTCCATGTGCGATAGGAAATATTGTCTCTTAACTTTTAAATCCTTAAAGCGACCAAGCATATTATTTTTAGGATCCTGTGAAGGCAGGCTGTCGTATACATTGGAACTTTTTATGAACACAGACTTACGAATAGAGTTAAATGGGCAAGGATGCGTGAAGGACGGAGTGCTGTTGTCGCTTATTACATTGTTCATGTCACGAAGTATGTTGGTAGCTGATGATAGCTTGTAGCTCAGTTTGTCAGCGATGCTGGTCAACACATCATTGTCAGAAGTTTGATATCGGCTCACTTTATAAGCAGTCCGGATTTCGAAGCGCGAGGTGTACTCGCTGCCTAGTTCTTTGACAACAATTTCACTGAATTTACTTGCTAAAGTATCTGATAGCTTGCGAACACATAGTTTGTAATCACCACGACTGTTAGTTCTAGTACAGTTATCGCTTTGAGCGAAGATCACACAGACGCCGCAACTCGTCGTAATCATAAATAACAACGATAAAACCTTCATATTGTCGGCATTATCTTTGATCCGCACTCGCACATTAGAAATTGTCATCACGGTAACATATTTATAAAGCAAAATGTCCGTTGTATTGTGCGCACTGAAATTTTCACATGGTTTTCTTTAATAGACTTCATCGATAATATAGAAAACGATTGTTTATAATAAAAAAACAAGTAGGTAACGCAATGCCCACAGCGCAACCCAAGGTGATATTGAAAAATGACATTTCAAAATAAACATGGCGGGCGGGTGGCAATGCGCGTTCCGTTTTACAATCTCATCGTGATATTTATTAAAAGATGGTAAAATTAAAAATATCTATCCCATAAAATTAATTGATGTTTCGTTCGCAA
Source organism: Xestia ashworthii (assembly GCA_950022955.1). NCBI lineage: Eukaryota > Metazoa > Arthropoda > Insecta > Lepidoptera > Noctuidae > Xestia > Xestia ashworthii. The sequence continues at coordinate 19,632,102 of OX465558.1, read as the reverse complement.
TGGTAATTAAGATAAATAAAACCATAATAAAACAAACTGTTACACAAATTGTTTATTTGATACTGCCACACATTTGGACAAAACATATGAGAAACCATTTATGCCATAAAAACTAAACTGTTTTTATTTTTCCTTTTTTTAGTGGCGGCAACAGGACTTCAAACCAGTTCTATAACTGGCATTAACATTGCTGCGCATAAAACCTCTTGATGAAGATCCTAACGGTTTTTTTTTGCTCAAAACCGCATTGGGTACCCACAGCCACAATTTTCTACATTATTGGCTCTAGTTTCCATCATCAATACATTCCAACGTATTTAGTCCGTCAGATAGGGTATTGGAAAATAATGGACACGTGATTTTTATTTTTGTAAATCAATGATATTGACAAAGATAAAACGCATCAAAACTCGGGAGTGGGGATTCGTATGACGTCAGAATGCACTAGAAATTATACCACGGCGGCGGCGGCGTGACGAATTGAGAATTTCAAAAGCGTCGTATCTTCGTTAATTTTGGTTTACGTACAAAAGAAGTATAAGTACTGATGAAATTTTTTGGTAATCTAACTGACGGACTACTTAATTAGATTTTTTCAGTACACAATCGTATAGTACTCACAAGTAGAGATGCAACGATTATTCGGCAACTATTCGGTCTATTCGGCCAGTTTTTTCAGTATTCGGTATTCGGCCGAATAGTAAATAGTATTCGGCCGAATACCGAATACTTAAAAAAGTAGCAAATATCTTATAAAAGGGAATAAAAAAGCAATTAAATCGAAACATTTAATTATCCAACAATCATTAATTGCGGAAACTTCAAAATATTTCCAAATAGGAGACTTTTTATTCACAACTAAAGCCATTTTAGACAAAGTACATTTAAAACACTGCACGTTGTAACACGACTTGCCGGCTACTGAGCCAAATAGGTACTTCCCGCCCCGTCACCGCCGCACGCACCGCATCAAAAATTTGTCGAACTTGTTAGCGTCGACGTCAATGAGAGGTTTTCTTTTTGAGAATTAAAAAAAAAAAATAGTTTACATGAACTCGATAGATGGCGTTGATCCTGCTACGTTACTAGGTGCCAAAGCCAAAACGCTTGAAACAACACACGTCATACACGCTCCTTGACTGACACTTTCGTTTGCAAAAGCTTCCGAATATAACCATTAGGTCCAAGTGAAATGGAAGAGTTGAAAAAGAAAATCCCTCATTGTACGGCCCGCCGAATATTCGGCGGCCGAATATTCGGTATTCGGCTGAGAGCGCCGCCGAATATTCGGTATTCGGTATTCGGTCAAATCACTATTCGTGGCATCTCTACTCACAAGTATCTGAGCTTAGGTCACCCGTTGCAACTACGTCATCCGTAGTGCTCGTAACCCTTCCGGTTGGCGAGCTGCTACGTCGTAGCACAGGCCTACAATAATAGACAGTTTAGCGAATATCCAATCTTTAATTACTTGGGCGGAAAATACTGTTTCTGGTGTCCCGAGATAAATCTTTTTCGCTTTTTTATCTTGTGAAAAGATTTCTTCACAGCAATAATTCCGTTCTGCCTCTGAAATCCTAACACCTGGATCACTCTGGGGCATTTCTTCGGGCCTATATCGTGTCTAGTGGTCGCAAGCGCTTCGCATGGAGTCCGGGATTCTCTTACTTACTAATCTTACTATCACTACTTAGGTACCTGTTCAGGCAATGTGTTTATTAAATAAGATTGCCTGACCAGCCTTAAAATTATTGGCGGAAAAACAAAAGCTAACCAGCGCGCAGCCTTAAGTTAATGAAAGTACCCAGTAGAAAACAAAAGGCCCACAATATCTATTACACGGATCGAAGAAAGTCTTTCAAATGAATTCAATTAATTTAAGTCGAACTTTTAAAAAAACACAATCAGTGCAAAAGGAATTACTTAATCGTAAAGTTTTAGCAAGTTGTTGTGCATTGTTTTGTAACGCACCCCAAGGTCTCCCTTGAGGTGTAAATCCGAAGGTCTCGGCCTTGGTGTGATGGTCAAATTGACCCGAATTCTTATCTAATGGATTGATATAAAGACTTGTATAGGTTATACCGAGCCATTAAAAGTAATAGGGCTAAATTAGAATAACCCTTTGCAACATATTAAATGCGCAGGTTGCTGAGAAATTCAAATAATTGGATCGGTATTTAGGTGACAATAAGTAGGTAAACCAAATAAACTGTTGTGGCACTCAAGGCATTTTGTATAGGGTGCCCTACTAAATAATTTTATTACCTAATCAAAGGCTGCTGTACTTCGATCTGCATTTCATAATATTACATTAAATTTTGTAATTCTACCCTCTAATCTGTAAGATAAAAGGATACCAGACCTACACGTGCCGCCGGTAAGGAATTCCTAGAAAAAAGTTTTTTACACGTTTAAGTTTTCAGTTCCAACTTTCCAAGTAATAGGCAGCTTAGCGCAATTAAGTTATTATTACTAATCGCCTGTACCTAAACTTAGGGGAAACGTAACAGTTTCACCGACTTTATTATTATTCCATGCAAATTAGTATTATGCTAATGGTCCAGTATTATTATGTTGCAAGTTAGTGCGCGTATACGCGAATGTGTACGTGTGCCCGTAGCCGTTACACGTAGGTATGTGTTTCCATCGATTGGTCAGGGGCGGCGTGGCTTACCGTCCGACCATTAACCCAGTTGTGTGGCGCGACGCGGCCCGGCCGGGCACGCGAGCCGTCGCCGTCAGTCCAACACCATGCAACTTCCCGAGACCCCGCCGCCGCCGCTGGCTCCGCTTTGGGACCGCGTGCTGCGGGCGCGCGCCCTGCCTCCCGATCTCGATGTTGAACTCCTGTACGTCGCGATCAGGGACCGCCTCACGCACCCCGAGTGGGAAGTACGTCTTCACGCGCTTCGTGTCTTAGCTGATCTCCTGCCGCTCTCTGGGAATGCGCTAGCGTTCCCGTTCGATCAAGTCGTCGACAACTTAGGACACAACTCTCCCAACGTCCGAAAAGCTGCGTTGGATGCACTAAAAGTTTTCTGCACGCACTGCGAAGATGTTGAATGTGCGGCGAGAGCAATTTTAGACAAATGTTCCTATCACAACATAAGGCCACATTCTGCGAATATTGACACAAAAGTGAATGTTATCACAGGCCTCATACTATCAATACCTTCCGTCATGGGGATATTGAAAAGAAGGCACTCACACCTCGATATGTTACCAATATTTCAAGTACTAGGCGACAAGCTTTACGACCCGGTGCATAAAGACGTCGCGCAGAGATCTCTACTGAAACTAAGAAGAGCTTGTGGACCGCGGGATTACATGATATATCTTTCTAGATTAGATCCCAAAGTCCAGGAAAGATTTCGTCACTTGTGTGAAACTTACGATGAGGATTCAATGGATGTTTATTACGCTCCGAGAAAAACTGTTTATAGACATAATAACAATCAGCCTTTAGTTAAAATTAATCATGTTTTTAATAATAACCATACGGGCCCTATTCGGGTGTCGACTGATTCATCTTCAGAAGATTCTTTTGGACCTATACCTTTTTACAATAATAATTTTGCAAAAGTCATAATTGAAACAGAAATAAAATTTGATTCTGATACTGCGATCACTATGACCGTTTTAGAAGAGAATGAGACTGAATCTGATAAGAACACGGGAAGTGAAGATGATTACGATAGCTCAGACAGAAACATGTTAAAATATAGTGATGGTGATTCCGAGGACACGGATGTTGTGGTTAAAAGAGTGCGTTTTGGTGGTGAAAGTGTTAAAATAAGGACCCCTGACAGCGATAATTTGTTAACAAGCGAAGATGATAATAATACTCATGAACAAAAGTTAAGAAAAGACAATTACAAAGAAATATTGGCACCTGTAGCACCTGGCATAGTTAGTAGAATGAATCAAATAAAGCGGGACGCAATAGAAAGAGAGTCAGAAATGAAGCAAGGAAAAAAGAGCGGTATACCACTGCCAGTTATCCATACTAAGATACAGAAGCCAACATATGTAGCTAAATATAATGGCGTTAAAGTAAAGTCGAAGTCTTTGAGTGAGTTGTACGATTACTTCAAATCCAAGAACGATGAAGAGGAAGGTAAATTGCCAGAAATGTCAGGGTTGGCGTTAACACTGGCCGAAGTGCGTTCTCCTGAGAAGTCTGGGCGCAATTCTCGGAGTCCTGTGGAGCCACATAAGGAGGTGGAGGTTCTGCACAACTTGCAGCGTAGTCCGTCGGTCTCACCACGTCGTCATCAAACCCGGGTAGAGTTGGAGCGTGATGGGTGAGTCCTAGATCTAACTAGATAAGTTCAAATGGTGGTTATGGTGTTCCGTATGTCTTATGACTCCATTCCTTGGACGTATAGGTTCGTGTTAAGTCTCCTGGCGTCATCGCCTCCGAAAGAGACCGACATTTTAACTCCGCGCACACCAACTCCGCTGCGTGCTCATTACGACTGGGAAGAACTGGGGATAGTTCCGCAACATGTGTCCGATCAGCTGCATAACACGGTATTTATTTATTTTTCATTACTCATACTCGGAAAGTAGGTCTGAAGTTGCCTGAGGAGCGGGTTGAAAGTAATACTTTTCAGCCCTAGGGACTAGGGAGAATCGCTCTCAACTGACAGCTGTCAAATTATAAAAAAAAACTAGTTCTATTTTCACCCGTCTATTGAACCATGTTCCGACTTCTATACAGCCCGATGTAAAATTGAAATAACATAAAATTCTGTATTAATTAAAGAATATATTCTTTTTAATATAATTTGGTTACAAAAATTTCATTAAAATAACATAGATTTGGGCAAAATATTTACAAGTTTTTCAGTGACGAAAGTGAAAAATAAAGGCTGAATAGCCGGCCACAGAAAAAAAAAAAACAAAATAAGTAGGCGGGAAATCGGTAATCTAACCTTAATTTTTTTTCGAGGTGTTTCGTGTTTATTTTTATTTTCCTTGTATTCGTAATGAAAAGCACAGTGTTTACCTCGGGTTAAAGACTTATTTAGTCCCTCGAACTATTAGCGCCCGCGCTACGCTTGGGCGCCAAACCCCGTCTCGGGACTGAATAAGTTACTTTCACCCCTAGGGTAACCATGTACTATTGTTTTATGGTTTACTTAAAATTGAAAAACATAAGATTACTTAAAGAACTTATGTTTTTTTTTTAATTTCTTGATCTAGAGTCTAGGTAGTTAGTTAATCTTCGAAAGGTAAAGCGAAGGTGTGACACACATATTTCCCCAGTCCTATTATATCCTCCTATTGCCATCAACCCAACACAAGTCTGGATTCCGGGCTGACAATTTTACTGACCTGGGACAATAGCAACAGCAACAGCACTTACTAACACACTTACTAACACTAGACCAATGAAACGAGGCAGTTTTCTAAACATTTTAGTTAAATGAGTGTAACAGTTATTTTGGTACCGTATGACATTAAAATCGATAATGTAGGCAACTGGACAAGTCCCTACGTTAGTACCTTTTGTCTAGTATCTAAATTGATGTACACATATATGTAGGTATATAGCTCAGTAGTTACCTACTTTATAATGCCCAATACATTAGCATTTGTGAACGTGACTACTGAACCTACTGGGTTCGATCCCTTGATCATACAAAGGTGCCTTTAGGCCCGGCTTCCACCAAAGTGGAGATGAGCTGGCGGACAGCGATCCGAAGACAAAATGCAAGATTCGATGTGATCAATGTTCAATCTCAGCATAGATATAGTGGTGGTGGAATAGAGCATAGTGGTTTTCAACCGATGTGATTGGTCGATTCTCGCCCATCTTCTCTCTCCTCTTTGGTTGAAGTCGGACCTTAGCACTTTCACAGCCACAGCTGCTGCGCTGCGGTGCTGCCCCGTGTATTCTACATTTCTCTCAAGCGATTAGATGAATCAACATTTCCATGTCTAGGAAAACTGGATAGCGGCGGTGCGGGCGGCGGACCAGCTCCACAGCACGTTACTGGAAGCCAGCAGTGTGAGGAAGGTGGAGCCGGCCGCTTTCTCCCTCGTACAGCACATGTGGGCCCTTAGCGATGAGGTAATAACCCTTTCACCCGCTACGCCACAGGCGTCAAGCACGTTGCGAAAACAAGTAAAAGAAGTTGCCTAAGGACATCGCGAGAAGGTCCAACGAGAAAAAGAGTTTGGTAGCATCCGGGCGTCCGGCCGTTTTGTTCAAGATAGTGGCCGGTCAAGCGACAAATCGTGGTCGTAGACGAGTAGTGTACCTAGTCCCTTAGAGCATGCCTCATGTCACCGTGACGCGAGGATACCTACTCACGCGTCGCTTGACGCTTGACGTATCAGAGGCCCTACTCCCTAACGTTTCGTCCATACGGACGGATCTATCCGCGTCTCTCACACGCACTCGTCTGCAGACGTGCGCGAGAGAGACGGATAGATCCGTCCGTATGGACGAAACGTTAGGGAGTAGGGGCTCAGATCACCTGAGGCAGTGAACACGGTGTCATTCTATGGAATGGAGATGTTCTATGTTACGCAACTGTTGAAAATCCCGAGAACCAACTTAGGTATTCTGTAGAGAACATAACTGATTTGCTGCTTCAGAAGCGCCTACCTGAGTAAGTAGTTTAAAAATTAATTCATCTAGATATCTCCCCGGAGATAACGTTCCACAGTTCAGGAACCCGTTTGAAAAAAAAATAGGTAGGAACTGTTACCTAGGAGGCTTGCCGCATACCCGCATTGACTGGCACGTTTGCAAAGCGCCTTCTTTTATGATGTATCGCTCACACGATAAACTAAAACAAATAGATATGTTAATTCATAGTCATGGGGGAAAGAAGTTAAGGGGAGCACTAACTCATGCAAATATGCTATGGTTAGAAGAACGAACTAGGTAGTTCTGAAGAATCCAGATAATTTTGTCATGATTTTTAAATCCTACTAGGCATAAAAGTTTAAAACCGGTCTCCCTGATTAAAGTGCCGTCATGGTCGCCATTTTCTATTGAAAGCCAGAATATCAGACATCGTAGAGGCAATCTCCTCTGAAAGGTCAAGTACCTAATTCTTATTAAACAGAGGTATTATTGTCTAGGTGTATTTTTGTGAATAAGGGATTTCCTCAATTTGAACTTTGCCTTTGAACTGTTGATTGAGGTTGAATACTTAATTGAAAAGTTCAAAACTAATTTTAGAAAGGTTGATAACTTCTGACTTTGAGAAGGCAAGATACGGAAACTAGGCTACTTTATAGACTTTCGGAAGTTCATTGCCTACCTAGGTAACTAATTGCGGGTTGTTGTCTTATGAACAGTGGTTGTTCATAAGACAACAACCCGCAATTAATTATTTGAAATTTAACGACCCGGCTACCACTATGATTGTTGTTGTTAAATATTTATCAAATGGGGACGAACCCTATTCGCGTCGCGTGTCAGTGTCTGATAAAATTAAAAATACTTACCTACCTGTACTGTATCGTGTATTATTTGCAGACAGTCATTATAAATGCACTGGCATGGGCACCACAATAAATGTCTAGACATTTAGAAGTTCGCAAATAAGTAGGTAGCACTACCTAGGTAGTTATCTATTTGATTACGACCTGGTCTAGCTAATTATTGCTTGTGGTAAACTCGTGCAGAATATTTAATCACTAGAAAGCTACACGTGGACAGAAACAAAAAAATATTCTGCAAATGATACCTAATATAAATACTCGCCCTTCAAATGCAAAACAGTTAACAACAAACATGAGAAATCTTAGTAGGTACCTACATACCTACCTACCATGAAGACATTACTGCTCCTCAGTGAGTTTAGAGTCCCAATCCCAGATACCTCCAGTGACTGAGCTTCATCAAATCATCATCATCTGCCTAGCCTTATCCAACTATGTTGGGGTAGGATTTTAGATTAATCGGATGCAGCTGATTCAAAAGGGTCTGGACTTCTGGCACCAAGAACTAACCATGATTGGTTTCGCAACATAGACTAAACGATTTCCATTTGTGGTACAGGTAGCAGCTGCCAGAGCCCCGGCAGAGGGCGCCGTGTGCGCCCTAGTGCGGGGTGCGAGCAGTGACTGCGCTCGACAACTCCTGCCTGCGCTGATCTCACGCATGGCAAAAGAACCTCTCCCTGCAGCCTTGCCTCATGCGTTGCTGCAACGACTCGCGTTGCATCACATCGTCGATCTCATTTTTGATCCGACTATGATTGGAGTAAGTAGAAAAAAAAATCAAACCCAGAATATGTATTGGTCGTACACTACGACTCGTAGTAGAACTAAAGCGCCCTTTGACTGGAGTTTGACGTAGATGTTGAGGATAAAGAAAATCAGTGTGGCTCCTTAGTTATAATAACTTTCCCTAAGAAACCCAAGACTGTGAAGCCATCAAGAGTCTCGGGATAGCTTCCATTAAGAATAGTATCTGTATAAAACAATTTGCCAGATAATTCAAGAGAATCTGATTTGAAGTTGATGAAACAAGTCTTTAATAATTCACTTGGTCCTTCAAAAATCTAAACTTCCTTCTATTGTGTTAGGTGGGAGGTGATAAAGACGTGCTCCAAAGTGCTCAGCTGCGAGCCACGTTGTGCTTGGCGAGGGCAGCGGGCCCGGCTGCCGTGCTGTCAGCTGTGAGGAGGAGACTAGCTGGCACAGCCAGAGCTGACGTGTTTTGTAACAAGGTGAGTGTGAATCAGACTTGATCTAGCTCTCCTGCCACGTTGTGCCTGGCGAGGGCAGCGGGCCCGGCTGCCGTACTGCCAGCTGTGAGGAGACTAGCTGGCACCGCCAGAGCTGACGTGTTTTGTAATAAAGGTGAGTGTGAATCAGACTTGATCTATAGCTCTCATGACACGTTGTCACTAGCGACGGCAGCAAGCCCGGCTGCTGTGCTGTCAGCAGGCTGCATGCTACATTACACGATCAAGCAACACGCGGGTTGCGACTGCGGAATAAACTAGGTACTTATTGTAAGAAAGAAATAGCTTAGCTTAGCATGCCACCAGTCGACGCGAAACGACGTGATTTGCAACGCGACGGTGCTCAACAACTCACGCAAAGGAAAAACGTTTTTTTTTTTTTTTTAAATAAGCTTCTTTTAAAATGATGAGAAGTTTTGGTATAATTATCTATCAACATTGAACGCGTATACAAAGTTTCGTGATAGTACTATTAACCGTTGAGGAGTTTTTTTTTTATTAAAATTTTATTTTATTTTGTAAAGGCAGATAGTGAGTTTACTTACATAAAAGATAGATGCAACATGGAACCATGTATTTTAGTAAATTCTTTGTTGCAGTTGCGGGAAAGGCTGAACCGTCCTATAGAGAACATTAGGCCATGTCACGTCAACAGGTTAGTTCTTCAAGTATACTGAATGCATGTACCTTTTGTACCAGTACTGGCTCTTTAGTAAACTGATCCCACACAGGCGGATCCTGGCGGGATCAGTCGACCTAATGAAATTCGTCAACTGATCCCGGTGACCATATTTTACGATTTGTATAGTCCAATCCAAGTAGAAAAGTTTCTTGATACTAATGTTATCGTCTCCTTCATACGGCACCTATTTGGTTTGTGCAGGAGCTCGCAATTGCCCGTCCCAGTTCGACGTCGCGCCAGATCTACCCCGCCCCCCGCTGCTCCGCCCCCTCCCAGAAGACTAAGGCCTCTGCCTGATTCCGCACCCCTGCCTGGTAAGAAAATGCAAACAATTTATTATGGAGCTCTATGCCTTTAGAGAAGTAGAACTGATAGATACAACAGATTTTTGGTATTAGTTCCGAACAAAAAAGATGTCAACTCGTAGGAATCTCTGCTCCCTTTAAAATCTTGTATTACTAGTCTATTAATACACAAAAAATATTAAACATCTTTTTTAAATGACCTAAACTAACAATAAACTAAATCATAAGCTCAGCGAATACCTCCTCAACACTGTCAACTGGTAATGTTTCCAATAGACTGACGGCATTGGCACATTGTATGGCCAATATGGCCATGCTTCAGCCCGCGGCTAGGCCAAATATAGCCAGCCCTTGGGTCAAGCGAAGTGTCAAATTGAATTCAATTGAATCTGTCAACTTTTCTATTCATTTTATCGTGTCGATCGTAATTGCACTCTAGGATGAAATTGACCATGACTTTACTCGCGAAGGTTTTTCTAACACCGACCGGCCCCGTGAAGATTTTAAACTTTAAAACGACTGTTTATAAAGCTTACGTCATTCCACAGGTGTGTCGCAGCCAGGCAGGGACTACATACCATTCCAGGCCCTATCACCGATTCCTCTCAGCGACAGGTTAGTCCATTATAATAGGTACGTTACATTCAAAAGAAAATTCATCTGCATCTCGCTTCTTGATGCCCTCCACGAGCCCCCCGTCTTAAAAAGAGGGTTGGTATAAGTTTTACGTGTGTCTGTCTGTGGCATCGGAAGTCGTAGCACCCAAACGAATGGACTGATTTCGACGCGATTTTTCTATGTTTGAGAGCTGACGTGATCGAGAGGGTTGTTAGCTACAATTTATTAATGAAGATCTGTTCAGGCGTTTGAAGAGCATCATGAAGAGCTCATTTCGTACTTGACACAAGGGTTTAGCAATTTTCACAGGTCAGGTCATTGATTCGAAATTTAGTGTTCGGATTCTGGTGTAGTTTGGTGGTATTTCCAAGACACCTTGCGCTGATGCTGCAGCCTCAAGTAGTCTGCGGGATATATCAGCCCTCAGCAACTTACAGCAGATATAGCATTAATGGGGTCAATAGGTAGGAGTGAGAGTGAGATAGACATAGATCGAGTGCCCCCGCACCTAACGTGTTATTCAATAGAAAAAAAATATATAAATTAAATGCAGACACTGTTTCCAGGTTGATGAACCGACTATAAGTAAAAAATTAATTGTCAGTTCGTACGTACCTATTACCTTATAATACTGATCGATGAATAATTAATTTCGTTACCTCGCTGCTTAAACTTATCGATCAGAACTAATTTTGCTTTCCAACATTAATTATTCAGAACCTTTAACAGAATTAGTCAATAGGGTTCTAGAGCTTTCTGTCTTTTGCCGCATTACTCACTCGCGCAAAAAGGGGTGAGACGTTCGCTTCCGCGTCTACACAAATCAATTATACGCCTTACTTCCCGTGACTGCTATCACCAACATTATTCCGGCGTTGTCCCCATTCAATCTAGGTCGGTGCAGCATGATGTCTTCTTTTCACTGCTCTATTACTCGTCATATGAGCAGCCACCTCCTTGCTCCTTTCTAGCCACATCATTCTGTACGTCAGTGATATCCATCGTTTCTTTTGACTTCCCCTGTTATAGCCGTTAAACCGTCCACACACTCAAATCTCTCCTCACGAGATTTCCCTCATTTCTTCGTCGCATCACAACCCCACACCACTTTCCGCCAATTTTCCGTCTTTATTGCAAAACTATTATTAATTAAGGATACGATAACCAAGGAAGCGGTGGATGGATTGTGTCAGGAACTCAGGAATGATATGAAAGAAAAAGGAGTAAATGATAGCTAGACGGTTGACAAAGGAGAATGGAAGAAAAAAAAACGTGTTGCGCTGACCCCAAGTAACATGGGACGAGGGCAGGCAAGACGATGATGATTCCAAAATAGGGGAGACGACAAAAATATCTAATTGGTCCGTCAGGTAGATTGTTAAAAAAAACGGGCCAAGTGCGAGTCGGACTCGCCCATGAAGGGTTCCGTAGCAGATTGAATGAAAGGTAAATTGCTGTTTACGATTTAAGACGTATTAAAAAAAAACTACATAATAGATCTCGTTCAAACCAATTTTCGGTGGAAGTTTACATGGTAATGTACATCATATTTTTTTTTTTTATCATTCTCTTATTTTAGAAGTTACAGGGCTAAAATGTGTGCCCCCCCCGGGCACACATTTTACCACTTTGGAAGTGTCTCTTGCGCAAACTATTCAGTTTAGAAAAAATGATGTTAGAAACCTCAATCATTTTTGAAGACCTATCTATTGATACCCCACACGTATGGGATTGACGAAAAAAATTTTTTGTCTTTCAGTTATAAGTATGGGGAACCCCCAAAATTTATTGTTTTTTTTTTCTATTTTTGTGTGAAAATCTTAATGCGGTTCACAGAATACATCTACTTACCAAGTTTCAACAGCATAGTTCCTAGAGTTTCGGAAAAAAGTGGCTGTGACATACGGACGGACGGACAGACAGACAGACAGACAGAGAGACCGACAGACAGACATGACGAATCTATAAGGGTTCCGTTTTTGCCATTTGGCTACGGAGCCCTAAAAATATGTGTCCCGTATTTTTTCTTTTGTTACGTAACACAAAATTGACGAAGATACGACGCTTTTAAAATTTCCAATACGTCATGCCTAGGTATAAGTTTTAGCCAGTTCTCCACGTCACGAACTCCCGAGTTTTGATGGGTTTTATCTTTGTCAATATTCATTGATTTACAAAAACAAAAAATACGTGTCCATTATTTTTCAATAATCTATCTGACGGACTAAATAGATTTGTATTTTTTTGATTGTCGTCATGTCTATTGTTCCCAGAAGGCCTTAGAGACAACGCCATGTTTCTAATTCACGAATCAATTTCTCATAAATAAAGGAAATTACTATTAGGCAATTAAGTATTCAAGAAACTTTTCTACCCTATGTCAAGTGCTAGGTCTAAATGATCTGACCTTCCGATTGTGGGAATGAAAGCACCTGGCCGACAGACAGCGCTATCTACTGGTACCTATACATAATTAATAACGTAAACTGAACTTGAGGAAATGATAGCTTTATTTTATTAGAAACCTAAATATTAGCAATAGTATCTAATCATAGGTAGTAGAACCTTCTAGAGCAACAACAACTTTGCTTTTTTTTTCAACTGTCAACAGGTGGATAAAAATCTGTGAAAATTTTAGCGAAGAATACTAAGTTTTGGATGACAAGATGAACCATAAGACCATTTATGGTTCCAATAAATCTTTAGGTCACCTTCTGTTCGAATGTTGCGTACTCGTCGTTCGCTTAGTCATATCGCCCTAATTCAGAATGAGGTCTTGGAATCTCTGCTACACCGAATTTCTATTCAGCTATGTATAGCTATATTATGTTTTTGCGACTACCTACGGTTCTAATTTCGGAGAATAATTTTCTGTTAATTGCCGTTGACTGATAACAAACCACATGAAATTGAGTAAACCTTGAACAAAAGTGATTGGGGTCTAATCTTCAATGGAATCACGGGGTTAATTCACTTGCTCCAATTGTATATCACCAGCTGACCGCTACTGCGAGATATTATCTATGTAAATCTACCCGCCAATTACACAGTGAAGTCACTCACCCCTATTTCAAAGTCTGACTAATAATCGATAACATAATGGGGCAAAACACTCGTAAACTTGTATGAATTCGTAACGCTTCAAGAAAACAAGTCGTTCGACCTCGAGGAAAATGTCAACCGTCAAACATTTTAACATAAGATATACCTATATATGTATCGAATTTCAAGAACAAAGTAATTCTGGTAAAGTTTGGGGTGTGATTGTGTGAATAGTTGTGTCGCGTGGCAACGGAATATCATGACGCGACGCAATAATGTGGCACGCTGGAGATCGTAGAGCTTCATAAAATGACGAATTGAAGGCTTTCGCAAGTATTTCACTTGTTGCGAATACATTTATGACTATAGGTACCTACCCACCTTATGTAAATTTGGCCAACTATCAGCGTGCAGAGCAGAACTACCCGCCATCACTGACTAAAATTCTCGGAAGCACAAGATACAGCGTAATGGGCCCTCAATTTATCGAAACGGGTAAATTGAATGCTAACATATCGACCTGCTTAATATTTAACTCCTAAAGGCAAAAGGCACTAATGAACAGTGATGGGTTAGGTATTAACCATAGGCTCGACATATGACTTACGTCGAGGTATACTCGTAGCCCTGCCCTCAGTATCCCAAGAGTAATGGCTGTAATAGCGTGCCACCACTAACCTACATTTTGTAAGTTAAATTATTGGCCCACTTTCATTCAGAGCTTTTATGAACCACTGACGAGACGACCCATTTTCCTTATCGTTAGATCGTTCCACTTTCGTGTTCAGCAAACACCACGTTACGTCCTATAACGTCTATTAATAATAATTAAAAAAAAATACACCACCCGCGACTGGCCACCAAGACTGGTATTAGGTTGGAATTACTGATGTAATACGATTTAGTAAAATATCTAGAACTCTATGAGAAATAAAAAGATTTAGTGGGTAGTTTAAAGAGCGCTAATTGAACCTTAAATCTGAAAAATTTTGTCTTAGTCATACCTACTTGAGACTACGAATCATTGACTAATATAATGACTCTTTTACCGACCGAGCGACCGCTAGAAATTCCGTGAAGGTGGGCTAATCTGCATAATATGCAGGTAGAGTGAGTTCATCAACATAGGGCCAATTGATCGTGGCCAGCGCCCGCGGGTATACACTAGTCACCCACACCCAACACACGGTGTTGGCGTCAGTCGCGGAGGCGCCGCGGCGGCACGCGCGCGCCATGTTGCGCTGCTGCTGCCCCCCCCGGGCGGCCGTGCGGCCCGCGCCCCCCGCGCTCGCGCTCGACCTCGTGGCCGACCTGCCTCTACACACGCGGTAATTTATAACCCCACCCCCTCATCGTGCTTCCCACCGCATGTAAACAAACAGTTTCCGTGACGCTATTGTGTATATTTCTGTTCACAGAGACTCGAGCGCGCTTACCAGCTATGAAGACGCGGAAGATAATAAAAAACCATCTGCATCCAAAGAAGGATCTGATGAGAGGGTGGTTATTGGTGCTACGACCGAAGTCAACACCGCTCCAGACGAGGTCCAGGATTCAGTGCCATCTCCACCACGTTCACCCTCCATCTGCGTCGAGGACTACTCCGAGCGATCTAACCCCTCACCGGTCAGCGGACGGTCACAGTTAAAAGTTGATCCGTCGCCACCTCAGGCGCCAGGGAGCGCGGGGGCCTCCACCGGGCATGAGTCTCTGGAGTCCCGCGCGAGTACTGTGGTCGAGGTGTCGCCGGTGCGCAAGACCGCGAGCGTCCGACCCTCTCCCACGCCGCCAAGAAGCAGCGCTCCCTCGCCCGCACGGAGCGGTGTGCCCACGCCGGAGCCCGCCAGCGACGCGTACGAGGAGCGGCCGCGGCCCAGCGAGCGGGACGTGCGCACCGCCCTCGCAGAGTGCATAGTGCCCGCCCGGCACGAGGACTGGGAGGTCATCGTTAGCGGACTCCTGGAAACTGAAAGGCTCGCAGCCGACACGACGGCTCGCGCCCCTGCGCTCAGCTGGCGTGCGGCCGCACGCTCGGTCGCCACGCACGTGCGCTCTCTGCGGTCGCGAGTCGCGCGGGCCGCGTGCTGCACGCTGGGCGCGCTGTTCGAGCACCGCGGCCGCGCGCTAGATCCCGAGCTCGACGAAGCGGTGAGCGCGCTGCTGGAGCGCTGCGCCGACGTCAACAGGTTTCTGCGGGCCGACGCGGCTAACGCGCTGGTGAAGGTTGCGTGCGGCGGCAGCGAGGCGCGCGCGGTGCTGGCGCTGTGCCGGCGCGGGGCGGCACACCGCGCGGGCCCGGTGCGCGCGGCGGCGGCGGCGGCGCTGGCGCGGCTGGTGCGGCGCGGCGGGGCGGCGCGCGCGCTGGGGCTGCCGGCCGAGGCGCGCGGGGTGCTACTGCGCGCGGCTGGCGAGCTGCTGGCGGACGCGAGCGCCGACACACGCCAGCACGCGCGCACTCTGTGCCTGGCGCTCGGTGAGGACGTGCGCTTCAATCAGATGCTCAAGGAAGCGATGCCGCCGTCACGATATCGCGCCATCGAGAAGTACGTGGACAAGTTGCGCTACCGATAGGAGCCGGTCAGACCTTCTGTCTCGTGAAACTATGAGTTTCGTCATAAAGTCGCACCTACTTGAATGGAAGACGGCTATGTAAGTAAGTGAAATTGTGAAACTATGACTGAAATATGCGAAAGGTATTTTTGTAGTAAAATTAGTTAATTAACTATGTCTAGGTAGGTCTACGTACTTGTACAACAATGTGTTAAAAGAAGTTGATTGTTATCCTCCAATGGAGCGAACTTTATTAAATGACAATTAATTTATAAACTTTTATTAGGAAATAAATATTCTGGTCTAATGATGTTTTATTATTTACCTATTGGTCAGTTTTTTTTTTTGTGTTTGTTTCTTACCTCAGAACTTTCGACTGGGTGAACCGATTTTGATGGTTCTTTTTTTGTTTGAAAGCTGGTGCTTCCCATTTTAATTTGCTGAAGACCTGATGCTGATCTTCGGAGATATACAATGGAACTCTTCAAAAATACACAGCAAATCTGCAGTGATTGCTGCAATCGCTTGTAGGTTCATTGTTTATACTACGAGTATAATTGACGTAACATCACGCCTGTATGCTCTGAGGGGGTGCGCAGATGTGTACAAAACACCCAGATTTCGACAGTGTTTGTTACCTCAGAACTTTCGACTGGGTCAACCGATTTTGATGGTTCTTTTTTATTTGAAAGCTGGTGCTTCTCGTGTGGCCCTATTTTAATTTGCAGAAGATCTGATGCTGATCTTCGGAGATATAAATGGAACTCTTCAAAAATACACGGCAAAGCTGCAGTGATTGCTGAAAACGGTTGGTTGTTTATTGTTTAAACAATATCACGACGTAACATCACGCCTGTATGCTTTGAGGGGGTAGTCAGAAGTGTACAATACACCCAGATTTCGACAGTTAGGTGAGTTAAGTTCCATTTATTGGGGATAAGCCCTATTACCGTGACATGTATTGTTTTTTATTTTATTTTATTGTAAAGGATGTACTCCAAGGGTATATTGACGAGAATTTGGGTAGGTTCTGATTACTTCTGATTATGGGATCCATGACGAAGGAACGGAACTCTTAAATTCTTAAGAGCAAATTAATGATACTCGGCCGAATCTTATTTAGGCTATCCGGATATTTGAGTCAACTACCATAACGTCGTTATTAACCGACTTCAAAAATAAGGAGGTTCTCAATTAAATGTTCCCTGATTACTTGAAGATGGCGGGACTGATTTTGTTTAAGTACTTCTCAGGTTGTCCCATAATCATCAAATCAGGATCTGATGATGGAATCCTGGAGAAATCGAGAGAACTCTTCACATTTTATAGGCACACATTTGGTTAGTTTTAGGAAGTGTACTTTCTCGAAGTGATCCCATTTCAATTTGATGAAGATCTGATGAAGAACTTCGGAGATAGGCAACGGAACTCCTCAATAAATGATAGCAAATGTACCTACTGGGATTGCGGAAATCTCATATCTGTCTATTGTTTACACCAGTTCATAACCGAAAATCACGCCGGTACGCTGTGAAGGGGTAAGCACATGTGAACCACTAAAAAGTGAAAAATAAAAACTTTTTTACAAAAAATAAAACCGACTTCAGAGAAAAAACCGGCCAAGAGCGTGTCGGGCCACGCTCACTGTAGGGTTCCGTAGCTTCCCAGACCATTAAAAATACCAACATTTTTCGTCAGCAAAAATAACTTTGTTTTTCATAGTATTTGTATGAAAAACAAAGTTATCATTTGCGTTTTTTTGAAAAAGTGCTATATAACTCAAAAACTATTCAACTCATCAAGTTGAAAATAATTTTCCTAGAAAGTTCATATAAAGGTCTACTTCTGTGATTTTTTTGACACATTGTTTTTGACTTTCGGAGCGATTATTTCCTAAAATATTAATATTATCAAAAAATGATTTTAGAAAACCCCTATTCATTTTTAAATACCTATCCAACAATATATCACACGTCAGGGTCAAAATTAAAAAAAAAATCGCTCCCCACTTTACGTCTGGGGGAGGTACCCTAATAAAAATGTTTTTTTAAATTTTTATTTTTGCACTTTGTCGGCATGATTGATATACATATTGGTACCAAATTTCAGCTTTCTGGTGCTAACGGTCACTGAGATTATCCGCGGACAGACAGACAGACAGACAGACAGACAGACAGACAGACATGGCGAAACTATAAGGGTTCCGTTTTTTGCCATTTGGCTACGGAACCCTAAAAAAAGTGAAAAATAACTTCAGAAAAAACGCTTCAGAAGTCGGTGACAAAAAAACAAAATCAATCAACCAAAGGTCACCGACTTCTGAAGCGTTTTTTCTGAAGTTATTTTTCACTTTTTTGTTTTCTCTGAAGTCGGTTTTATTTTTTACTAGCTTCTGCCCGCGACTTCGTACGCGGATCCTGTTGCTTTTGCCAGCGACACCGGGTTCGTCAAAATCGAAGATCTGAAACGTCGAATTCTAAGAGCCTCGGGACGGGAAAATAACGGATATTTCCCACCTGAGCAACACATACCGTTTGGTTCTCTTTGCCATTTAACAGCTTCACAAAAAGTATGATCTTGAACCATACCTCCGGAATATGTGGAGTATTCAATCATAGGAGTATACGTAAATGAACTCCGTTTCTTATCAACGCAAGGAAGGTCGTCATGCCCTGAGAGACACCCGATTCTTCAGATGTTATCGACATTCTGTTCAGAGAATGTTCTTTCTCTCTCACATTCTAACTAATTATGAATATTTTGTTGTGTGCGTGTTTGGGGCAATGTATGATAATCTCGAGCAGCAGTTAGTCGCGCATCACGTTCATCGCTCGTTTCAAAAGACCTGTTAGTAGATGTGCGAATACGCTGAGAACTCAAGTGCAATTCTCCATCCGTGAACGCAGTCAGGCATCTATTCTTCACTGGTCTCTAGAGACCTGGATGTAGATGCGTAAATTCGCTGAGAACGCAGGCGTGCTTCGCGATCGGAAGAGGTTTCCACGGAGCAAGTTGCAGCCTGATGTTCTCGAACAGCATCAAGTCTCTCCTGACGCTCTTCGGTAGATTCTTGGGATCTTATGATCCTTAACCTTTTAGCTCCTTTGGAACATTGGGAAAGGTTTGACCTCTTTCTAGGCATGGTTATAGTTTTGTTGTGAAGATACCTGATCAATTAAAATCTAAGTGCCCTGCGTTACCGGGTAGGCTACCGAGTCACGAAGATAAATGGAAAAGGAAATTAAACACTCAAATAACTTAAGCCCGAAGACATAATTATTTATTCGATAAAATGAGTTTTGGTCAGTAGAGTCAAAAAGTCCTAAACTGTTACCGCCTTAACCGCGTGGAGGTACTCCCAGTTTTTGTTATTTTATAATTTTATTATACAGTGAAATTAGTGATAGCTTTGCAATAATTTTCACATCAGATGTTTCTGATCTTCGATTTTTTATAAGTCAACAGGAAATGCCCATCAGACCGAACAACTTTTGCTAAGACGTCATTCATACATGTGTTATGGTGTAGCTGGGCTCTTGGAGTTCCACAACAGGTGTCCCAGATCTTCGATTTTTATAAATCAACAGAGAGTGCTTATCAAATTGAACAACTTTTGCTAAGACGTCATTCCTATATGTGGTACTAGCTTCTGCCCGCGACTTCGTACGCGGATCCTGTTGCTTTTGCCAGCGACACCGGGTTCGTCAAAATCGAAGATCTGAAACGTCGAATTCTAAGAGCCCGGGGACGGGAAAATAACGGATCTTTCCCACCTGAGCAACACATAACGTTTGGTTCTTTTTGCCATTTAACAGCTTCACAAAAAGTATAATCTTGAACCATACCTCCGGAATATGTGGAGTATTCAATCATAGGAGTATACGTAAATGAACTCCGTTTCTTATCAACCCAAGGAAGGTCGTCATGCCCTGTGAGACACCCGATTCTTCAGATGTTATCGATATTCTGTTCAGAGAATGTTCTTTCTCTCTCACATTCTAACTGATTATGAATATTTTGTTGTGTGCGTGTTTGGGGCAATGTATGATAATCTCGAGCAGCAGATAGTCGCGCATCACGTTCATCGCTCGTTTCAAACGACCTGTTAGTAGATGTGCGAATACGCTGAGAACTCAGGCGCGATTCTCTATCCGTGAACGCAGTGAGGCATCTATACTTCACTGGTCTCTAGAGACCTGGATGTAGATGCGTAAATTCGCTGAGAACGCAGGCGTGCTTCGCGATCGGAAGAGGTTTCCACGGAGCAAGTTGCAGCCTGATGTTCTCGAACAGCATCAAGTCTCTCCTGACGCTCTTCGGTAGATTCTTGGGATCTTATGATCCTCAATCTTTTAGCTCCTTTGGAACATTGGGAAAGGTTTGACCTCTTTCTAGGCATGGTTATAGTTTTGTTGTGAAGATTCCTGATCAATTAAAATCTAAGTGCCCTGCGTTACCGGGTAGGCTACCGAGTCACGAAGATAAATGGAAAAGGAAATTAAACACTCAAATAACATAAGCCCGAAGACATATTTATTCGATAAAATGAGTTTTGCTCAGTAGAGTCAAATATACCATAGTCATTGAAAATAAGTCCTAAACTGTTACCGCCTTAACCGCATGGAGGTACCTACTCCCAGTTTTTGTTATTTTATAATTTTAATATACAGTGTGTCGCGTGGGAATTTGGCAACCTACTCAGTAGGACTGAAACTCACAACACTTACAACATAAATAAATTTATTAAATTAGGTCGAAGGTCACAAAAGCCGTCATAAATTTCCCTGTACTATGGAGGTAGGTGGGCGCGTAAAGTACTGCCCTGGCTTCCGCGTAGCTGGAGGGACGCCGATGCAGAGGAGCAGAACTCAGGCCCCGCAGGGTAGATGGTGTGATGATGGTGCGATGATGGTGCCGATGATGGTGCCGATGCCGGTAGGGGCGTCGGTTGTCTGATGCCGGAAACCGGGGAAGGTGTCACGTCTGTGACGGGTGTCGCCACCAGGTGACGCGGTAACGGTCCTCACGGGGACCGGGTGGTCAAAACCCGAACTTTGGTCCCCGATGTGGGGATTAACTGACTCTAATTATATTTAAAGTTTCCTACTGAACTTTAGTATTATGTAGATTATAATAAAGTTTGGAAAATAATTCGAAGTCTAGTTAGTATCGAGGCGGCGTGTAGTGTCTCGCACAAGTGTTTTGCACGGGAACGCTGTCCTCGACCGGCCGGCGGTGCTTGAGCGCAAACCTCGTCCGCGCGCGTTAATCGACGTTGGAGTGGGAAGGAACTGGTTTGAGAAACCGAGAGCGAGAGAGACAACAACAGTACAGGCGTACCAAGAGATGTGATCGACCGGAACGACATTAAAATGACCTTTTCTTTAAATGAATTAATTAACAACGTTACAATACCCCCGCGCGCAGTCAAGGATTTTAGTCATCTCTACTGAATGAATTAAAATCCGCACTAGGAACTTGAGTTTACTATAGGTTTACCTTTTATAAATCATCTTTCATACTTCTCGCTAACATTAACTAGCAGCAGTTATTGTATATTACCGATACCAACATAACTGGCGCACTATAACCTAAAATATATAGGTATCTTGTTTTTCTATAACTAGATACCTTACCAATAGATGTTCCAATAGAAGGTGGAATATATGCGAGAGGGAATGCAAAAAAAATAAGCATTTTTATTATATATAACAAACATGGAGAGAGAGAAGCAAAACATTGTGATGCTATTTATTTTTACCGACCAATTTTAAATCTTTGATGTGCCAAGAACCTAAGTTTTTGCCAGACATGTCTTGTAGCACATAGACGAGAGATGACTTTTTCTCAATAATCCTGGCTTTAATAAACTTTGGAGCTAGCTTCTTTGAAAATCTGCTCTCTTTGTCACTCAGAAAGTAAGTGCGTTTCATGACTACATCTCCAATATTAAATTCGGCGAACTTGCGTCTCAAATTGTAATGTGAAGTATTCTTTACGTGGGCTTGCCATAACTTCGCCTGTACGTCATTAAATATGGAAGTCAAACAACCTAAGTTTTCAGCATATACGTCACGTGGCAGGAATATTATTTCGTCACCGAGGTCATTATCAGTGTAATGTGACCCACATGTAACTAGCTCACGGCCGAAAACTAAAAATGAAGGTGAGAATCCTGTAGCCTCGTTTACGGAGTTATTAATAGCAAACTGCACCTTAGGAATGAATGTATCCCATGATCTATGATCAGTATCCACGTAGGTAGAAATGCAAGTAATAATAGTTCTGTTATATCGCTCTACTAAGTTTACCTGAGGGGTATACCTAGGAGTGTAATGAACATTTGGAATATTATATTTCTTAAATAATGCCTCTGTTACTTTGCCAGTAAACTGAGTACCGTTATCCATTAACACGGTTTGAGGTATGCCGTGAGTTAAAAATACTGATTCTTCCAAAATTTTTGTAATTATGTCTGCTGTAGCCTTTTTAATTGGAAATATTTAACAAAATTTAGAAAAACAGCAAGTTACGACCAATATATAATTATTCTGTTTCTTTGAAGTAGGAAGAGGTCCCATGAGATCAATAGAGATCATCTGAAATGGTCGCGAACATTGTTTAGGACGACCCATTTCTCCTAAGGTTTGATGATTTTGGAACTTGTAAGCTAAACATTTTTCACAAGAACCAATAAATTTTACGACGTCTTGGTACATGCCAGGCCAGTAGTACCGCAAAGCGAGGCGTCGGTAAGTTTTGAAAATCCCCATATGTCCAGCCGTAGGCTCGGAATGATTTTCAATTATTATGTTCTCGCGGTGTTCAGTAGGTACTACCTCTTTCCACGAGAATTCAGAAGTTAGTTCGTGTTTATTTTTTGATAACCTATATATTGAATCGTTTTTAATTATAAAATTTGGAAATTTGGATGGATCATTTAGACAACCGTTGTAAATATTTTTGTACCAGGAGTCTTTAGTAACTGAATAAGAGTTAGAAATATTGGTTGCATCAACCGGAATGATTCTGGACAGCGCGTCTGGAATTACGTTATCAACGCCTCGTCGGTGTTTAATGACGAAGTTAAAGGCTGAAAGACGTACGCCCCATCGAGCTAGTCGACCAGTAGGGTTACTTAAGGACAAGAACCACTTTAGGGCACTGTGATCCGTGTAGACAATAAACTGTTGACCGTTTTCAATGTAGCAGCGCCAATATTCGAGAGCGGTAATGACGGCTAGGGTTTCGCGTTCGGTTATGCTGTAATTCTTCTCAGCAGCGGTTAGTGACTTACTCATATATGCAATTGGGTGTTCCTTGCCATCTATCGACTGAGTAAGCATTGCACCGATACCGTAACTGCTAGCATCCGTATGCACTTCGAAGGGCCGTGTATAGTCCGGACAAGACAGAACTGGTGCAGAAATTAAGCATTCTTTTAAATTTTGAAAAGCAGCATCTGCTTCAGAAGTCCATTTAAAAGAAGGAGTGCCTTTCTTAGAAGAAGTCAACTTATTTAGGGGTCCAGCGACAGTGCTAAAATTGGGAACGAAACGTCTGTACCACGTTGCGGTTCCTAGGAACCGTTTGAGGTCCTTACGACATTTAGGTGTTGGATAGTTAAGTATGGCCTCAACCTTGGCTGGATCTGTACGTAAGCCAGAGCCATCGACGACGTATCCTAAATATTTCAGCTGTGAACTAAAGAATTTGGACTTTTCCAGGTTAATTGTGAGGTTTGCTTTTTTCAACTCGTCAAGTACACGTAAAAGTAGTGTCACGTGAGAATTAAAGTCTTCAGATATGATGATGATGTCATCCAAATAGGCAAACACCTTGAGATCTAATTTAGAAAAAAGTAAGTCAACCAATCGCTGCTGAGTAGCTGGTGCATTCGTAAGGCCAAAAGCAGTACGCTTGAAACGAAATGTGCCTCTGCCGGGAACGTAGAACGCAGTTTTATCGCGATCCTCTGGAGCGATCGGAATCTGCCAAAATGCTTTCGACAGATCAATGCTGGTTAAATAGCGAGCATCTCGTAAATTGTCCAAGATCTCGGAAATATAAGGAAGATTGTAGGCATCTCGTTTCGTGACGGAATTTAGTTTACGACTGTCCAGGCAAAAACGGGGTTGACCGTTCTTCTTCGCCACGATCAGAACTGGAGATGACCAAGCACTCTCGCAAGGCTCGATCACGTCAAGTGTAAGCATCTCGTCAACTTGTTCCGTCAAGATACGCTGCTTCTCCGGAGACAAACGATAGTATCGCTGGCGGATTGGTTCAGAATCACCTGTGTCTATGCGATGCGTGATAAGACTTGTTACGCCTAGGCCTTTGTTCTGATATGAAATATCCTTGAACTGCCCAATAACATTATCAGCCAGCTGTTTTTGTGACTGATCAAGGTTATCATAACTTTGTATGAAGCTTGAATGAGAAGTAACCAAGGAACAATCTTTGGGCTTTGCCATTATAATGCTGCCTTTGAGTTTTGGACATAGTTTAAATTTACGCCAAAAATCTATACCTAAAATGAGATTACGTTTAATATCTGGAATGACGTAAGCTTTTAAGATATGAAATTTATTTTCAAAATATATTGGGATATTTATATAACCTAAACTCTTTATATTCTGACCTCCCGCAGCTGTTACTGTTATACGATCAGATTCAACAAGTGGTAAGCCATGTGCAACCAGCACCGAATGCGCACCGTTGCCTAAAATAGTGACAGCTGAGCCTGAGTCTAGTAGTCCCGAAACAGTAAGATCGTTAATCTTGACAGATACGTAAGGTCTGTCATCGAGATCGGCCTTATCATCGAGAATTGTGTTGATGTTATACGATTTAAAAAATAGTTTAATAGTTTGTAACCAGTTCTTCCAGTCTTCACTATCAAAATTGTTACCGTCACAATTCTCTTTAGTTAGTTTTTTGGATTGGTTTGTTTGGTTTTACTGCATTTTGGACAGTCTGGCACTTTTACACCTTTGTGGCCACATTTAAAACAAACCAACTCATCCCTGCTAGCAGTGCACTGCCTCAGGTTATGTGTATTATTACGACAACGGGGACAGTAAGGCTGTTTCGTGTTAGACTTAGAGTTATCTACTGTATGGACCAAAGCAGGTTCCGTTTTGTTATCAGAATTTGGTTTATTTTGGTAATTATTAGCTTTAGAGTAGTTTTTGTTATAAGAGCTATTGTTATTATTATTATATTTAGAGTAAGTTTTACTATAAGACTGACCTGAATATGCAAATTCAGGTGCTAGGGTATTTGAGGACGGCTTAGGAGGTTCTCTAAATTGAGTAAATCGTGACTGAACAGCTTCATAATTTCGGCACAGGGTTCGCAATTCATCTATTGATTTGATTTCTGATACAGAAGAGATGGTATTAGCGTAGATAGGACGGATGTTGTGGAGTATGATTTCTAATTTATCTTCCTCTGTTAATTTTTTCGTTAGACGTGAAAAAAGTCCTGACATAATGGAAAGGTAAATAACAATATTTTCCGTTTCACCCTGTGTGCGAGTCCTAATTTCTGAAAGCAATCTGTAGTCATAATCAGACTGATCGAAATCACGTCTCAAGGACACTGTAAGATCGTTCCAACCCGAAACCGTATCCCTAATACTCCTGTACCAATGCAGTGCATCGCCGCTAAAAATGTCGGTAGCGTATGTCAGGATTTTATCGTGTGAGATATTCCTAGCGACACAAACTTCCTCACAACGTTGAATGAACGCCCGGACGCAGGACTTGCCGTCGAATTTTAATTTCGTGAATTTGTTAATGTTACCATCACAAGTAACGGTGACGTTAACCGGCGTGGAAAGAGAAGGTGAAATGCAATCTGTGCCACTAGTAGCTAAGGGGTCTGAAGCTGAATCGCTAAGAGACGCAAGCCTCACTGTGGCCTTTTTGAAAAGGGTAACACATTCCTCATAGTCCGCTTTAATCTTTTCGTCACATGTAACGCGGTTTAGCCGGTGATATAAATGATTAAGCAAATTTTGAGTACGCAATGATGTGTTTTTGTCTAAAGACGTTGATTCTAACGTGACGTTAACCTTTTCAAGAACGTCCAGCACACCATGTAGGTCGTCCGTTGGTTCAAAAGGACTAGTGAGAATATCCTCTGATGGAAATAAGGGTCCACACTTAGCTATCTGTTTGCGCAACTCCTGCACCGTGGCTGCTGGTAATTCACCCCTAATCGCAACCTCATACTCAAGTTCAGACTTCTGAAGTGACATAAACTTCACGGGATAAGCCATTGTATTAATAATATAAAATGATGGAAGATGAAAAAAAAAAAAAAAAAAATATTTTTTTAATAGTAAAGAAAATGTGGGTAAGTGTTGATTAAATCCGTATGGTGAAAGAGAAGAAAAAAAAACAGTTATGTACTTAATACTCCGTCTGTTACAATTTCAAGTTAAATCTACGTAACGTCTTGTTGTTTTTTCCACTTTAGTAAAGCGAGCAGAATAAATTAATTAAAACTATGAAAATGGTAAATAAAAATAAAAATTGAGAAATTACAAAAATTGCAACAAAAGTGTACGCAGAAAACAAAATGACACTAGCTTATGAAGAGCAAAAATATAAAAAAAACATTGTTAAGAAAGTTTTGTTGCTGACCGTACTTGAGAATTAAACAACGTCCATAAGTTACGGTACTAAGATATTGATAATCATAAAAACAAATGTAAGTATTTAAAACAAAATTGCAACTTATATCGTGCGCTGACTGTACACAAAACAGTTACAAGTTTTTGAGCATGACTGTACTTAATGAGCACTCCGAATATAAATAAATTTCCGTAACGTACACTTTCGTTTCAAAACAACAAAATCATGAAAAAATACGAAAAAAAAAAAAAAAAAATGTTTTGCAACTGGTGTGAGGGTACAAGTAGCTTATAAAATTTGAAATGACCGTTAAACGACTAATTATGGCGTCTAACAGTTAAAAATGCACAAGATAAAAAAATATAACACTAATTTTAGTCACCCTGTATACAAAACAAAAAAAGAGAAAAAAAAAAAATTGTAGACACTTAACAATAATTTAAGGTCGACGTAAGACAAAGGTGATAATGTCTTTAAGTTAGCCAGTACTTAACACCCGGCACCCAAACCCTTCAACCAGCACACAGCAAAAGCTGCTTACCGGAAGAAAAAGGAATGAGGGTAGTACTTCCCCGGAGCGAGCCGTTACTATTGGCCCTACTACTACAAAAACGTTGAACAACGATATACAAAAAAAAGAAAGTAAGAAAAAAAAATTTCAATATAAATGTTGTGCACCCTGTATAATTATAAAAAAAATGTGTTAAACACCCGGTATACTTTAAATAAACCTTGTATTACAGGAAATCATGAATAAAATAAACTAATAAGTGTTTTATGTTAAGCACTCGGTATTCCCAAAATAATGTGTAAAAACACCCGGTATAACATAAAAAAAATCAGTTCACCCTCAATTTATGAATGGTGCCAACGTTTAAGCTAAAATTCATTAAAATTAAAAAATAAAACGAATATAACGTAACTCCTCACCCCAGTTGCTGCACACGAAATAAAAAAAAGAACAAAGCGCTATTACAAAGAAAAACAAAACACAAAACACACAAATCACCGTAAAACACACTACCTCCACAAAACAGAAAAAAAAATTATGACCATAAAAAAAAACCACGATAAGGGCGCCAATGTCGCGTGGGAATTTGGCAACCTACTCAGTAGGACTGAAACTCACAACACTTACAACATAAATAAATTTATTAAATTAGGTCGAAGGTCACAAAAGCCGTCATAAATTTCCCTGTAGTATGGAGGTAGGTGGGCGCGTAAAGTACTGCCCTGGCTTCCGCGTAGCTGGAGGGACGCCGATGCAGAGGAGCAGAACTCAGGCCCCGCAGGGTAGATGGTGTGATGATGGTGCGATGATGGTGCCGATGATGGTGCCGATGCCGGTAGGGGCGTCGGTTGTCTGATGCCGGAAGCCGGGGAAGGTGTCACGTCTGTGACGGGTGTCGCCACCAGGTGACGCGGTAACGGTCCTCACGGGGACCGGGTGGTCAAAACCCGAACTTTGGTCCCCGATGTGGGGATTAACTGACTCTAATTATATTTAAAGTTTCCTACTGAACTTTAGTATTATGTAGATTATAATAAAGTTTGGAAAATAATTCGAAGTCTAGTTAGTATCGAGGCGGCGTGTAGTGTCTCGCACAAGTGTTTTGCACGGGAACGCTGTCCTCGACCGGCCGGCGGTGCTTGAGCGCAAACCTCGTCCGCGCGCGTTAATCGACGTTGGAGTGGGAAGGAACTGGTTTGAGAAACCGAGAGCGAGAGAGACAACAACAGTACAGGCGTACCAAGAGATGTGATCGACCGGAACGACATTAAAATGACCTTTTCTTTAAATGAATTAATTAACAACGTTACAAGTGATAGCTTTGCAATAATTTTCACATCAGATGTTTCTGATCTTCGATTTTTATAAGTCAACAGAGAGTGCTCATCAAATTGAACAACTTTTGCTAAGACGTCATTCCTATACGTGTTATGGTGTAGCTGGGCTATTGGAGTTCCACGTAAGGTGTCCCAGATCTTCGATTTTTATAAGTCAACAGAGAGTGCTCATCAGATTGAACCACTTTTGCTAAGACGTCATTCCTATATGTGTTATGGTGTAGCTGGGCTATTGGAGTTCCACGACAGGTGTCCCAGATCTTCGATTTTTATAAGTTAACAGAGAGTGCTCATCAGATTGAACAACTTTTGCTAAGACGTCATGCCTATATGTGTTATGGTATAACTGGGCTCTTGGAGTTCCACATCAGGTGTTCTAGATCTTCAAATTTATTCTCTCAGCAGAAAATGCTCATCACGTGGAACAATTTTTGCTAAGACGTCATTCCTATACGTGTTATGGTGTAGCTGGGCTATTGGAGTTCCACGTTAGGTGTCCCAGATCTTCGATTTTTATAAGTCAACAGAGAGTGCTCATCAGATTGAACCACTTTTGCTAAGACGTCATTCCTAATGTGTTATGGTGTAGCTGGGCTATTGGAGTTCCACGACAGGTGTCCCAGATCTTCGATTTTTATAAGTCAACAGAGAGTGCTCATCAGATTGGACAACTTTTGCTAAGACGTAATTCCTATATGTGTTATGGTATAACTGGGCTCTTGGAGTTCCACATCAGGTGTTTCAGATCTTCAAATTTATTCTCTCAGCAGAAAATGCTCATCACGTGGAACAATTTTTGCTATGGTGTCATTTTTGTATCTCTTATAGTTTAGCTGGTCTGTTGCGGTTCTACATCAGGTGTTCAGGTTTCCAAGATAAATTATAGCCTATATGTTGCCCAGACATAATATCTATACAACGAAAAAAAAATCATTCAAATCCGTCCAGTACTTCCGAAGATTAGCGTGTACAAACAAACAGACAAACAGACAAACAGACATACTTTTTTTTTTGGATTCGTACTCTATTACTGTTTCTAAACTCCCTTCAATTATTATTTTTTAAATATATTCAATGTACAGACACAGCTTTTTTACTCTTTTATTATATGTATGTATAGATATAGATATAGATGGTGTAGCTGGGCTATTGGAGTTCCCCGACAGGTGTCCCGGATCTTCGATTTTTATAAGTCAACAGAGAGTGCTCATCAGATTGAACAACTTTTGCTAAGACGTCATTCCTATATGTGTTATGGTATAACTGGGCTCTTGGAGTTACACATCAGGTGTTCCAGATCTTCAAATTTATTCTCTCAGCAGAAAATGCTCATCACGTGGAACAATTTTTGCTATGGTGTCATTTTTGTATCTCTTATAGTTTAGCTGGTCTGTTGCGGTTCTACATCAGGTGCTCAGGTTTCCAAGATAAATTATAGCCTATATGTTGCCCAGACATAATATCTATACAACGAAAAAAAAATCATTCAAATCCGTCCAGTACTTCCGAAGATTAGCGTGTACAAACAAACAGACAAACAGACATCCTTTTTTTTTGGATTCATGCTCTATTACTGTTTCTAAACCCCCTTCAATTATTATTATTTAAATATATTCAATGTACAGACACAGCTTTTTTACTCTTTTATTATCTATACATATAATACATATAATAATAATTGCTATGGTGTCATTTTTGTATCTCTTATAGTTTAGCTGGTCTGTTGCGGTTCTACATCAGGTGCTCAGGTTTCCAAGATAAATTATAGCCTATATGTTGCCCAGACATAATATCTCTACAACGAAAAAAAAATCATTCAAATCCGTCCAGTACTTCCGAAGATTAGCGTGTACAAACAAACAGACAAACAGACAAACAGACATCCTTTTTTTTTTGGATTCATGCTCTATTACTGTTTCTAAACCCCCTTCAATTATTATTATTTAAATATATTCAATGTACAGACACAGCTTTTTTACTCTTTTATTATATGTATAGATATAGATAAAAAAGTTTTTATTCACGTCTTAACTCTTCGATTAACATGTCTGCGACAATACCGACCTCGAAAAGAGTCAAAATTAAAATACCAGGCATAGCTAAGAAAAATCTTTTCATAAAAAAAAAACAAGTTGTCAATCTCATACTGGCAGACAACTTCAAAAACCCCGAACCTTTCACACAATTTTTCCAAAAAATCCTGCAACAAAATGTTCTAACATACAACCATGATTTCTGACGAAGAGAGGTCTACTAGCCACACATACCTATCCACTATGCCCAGGATCTGATTGACTATGAGCAGCTGTTATTTGTCCAACGGGTCGCTGACCAAACTCGTGTCCTTCGTAGTCTGGAGCTGGATGTATTTCTTGACAATCGATAGCGTAGGTCACAAGGGTCCGGAGTACTGTTCGAGGATCTTGGCGTTGTTGCACGGCTCTGTAGCAGTTGCCGTCGGCAGCACACAATGCAAATGGCGAACGTTGACGCCATATTATTTAACCAGTTAGTACCTGTATTCTGCTTTACAATTAGTGATCTAAATGCAAAGTGTTTTAAATCTACTATGTGGATACAGAAAGATAATCACTCGGCTGAATTCAGTGTTGTCGTCATCACTTCCCAAAAATTTAGCTTCGGCTAAAAGCAAAAGTTTTTATGGATGACAAAGATTTGTAATGCTGGAGTTACCGACATGGTTGCAGAGTAAGCAAGCTGAAGTGGCAGTGGCTAGTCATGCTTGTCGTTGACATGCGATGGAGCAAACGTGACTTGCAGTGGAGACTGCACGTATCGGCAAACGAAGCGTTGAACCTTTAAAAAGGTGCCTGGATCAGATTGGATGCGTATGTCGGAGGGCTAGTGTTGTAGCACAGCTTGGGTTGGGAGAGGCTTATGTCCAGCAGTGAGCTGCCAGTGGCTGAGCTGGATGACTAGTGCCTAATAGACTATAATACACTACATTGGTATGATATCGCCATTTATTTGAAACACACCACTGCCGAAGGAAGATAATTTATTATATTTAGGATCTAGGACTTAATTAGAGAGCAGCGGTGGCCAGTTCGAACACAGACAGGCGCATTACTTTTTGTACTTAATTTATTTCATCACCACTGCTCTCAAAACGGTGAAGGAAAACATCGTGAGGAAACCGGCATATCCTAGAACCAAAAATTCGAAGACATGTGACATTTACCAAGCCGCACTGGGTCCGCGTAGTGGATTATAATAGCCCACTCCCTCTCATTTAGAGGAGGCCGTGTCCCCGCAGAGTTGGAACATCCCCGCAGAGTTGGAACATTATAGGCTGATGATGATGAGAACTTAATTGATTTTACGAAATTTCATTTTAGAGAGGATATTGCCGATCCAGTATTTACTAATGGTTTGGTCGTGGGGCTACTTTGCCTTCGACCTTCTGTGGTGCTTGCTATACTGGGGCAATGATCGCGTGATGCTGTGTCACCATGCTGCCGCCCTCTTTGCTATCACCAGATACATGCAGAAAAGTCACACAGGATGCACGTTTGCATGCACACTGTTAGTCTTGGAACTGACGAATCCTCTACTGCAAGCTCGATGGTTAGTTTTTCAGCTAAGTACATATTCTATTAAAATTTATCTTTTTTTACAAACTTTGCAAAGCTATCAACAGGTATAACCGATATTTAATTGTA
Source organism: Xestia ashworthii (assembly GCA_950022955.1). Classification (NCBI taxonomy): domain Eukaryota; kingdom Metazoa; phylum Arthropoda; class Insecta; order Lepidoptera; family Noctuidae; genus Xestia; species Xestia ashworthii. The sequence continues at coordinate 19,600,011 of OX465558.1, read as the reverse complement.
AAGGAAGTGCCCGTTTCGAATATTTTTATTGCTGAGCATAATGCTACCTACGGCGGATTCGAAAGTAAAACAGCGGCGAATGTCGAGAGAGTGCTGAGCGTTAGATCCTGAGTTCAATTCCTGGGTCGGGTAGAGTATTTCTTTTTTCATAATTAAATTCTTAATGCCTAACAGCGCAGCCTGAGCCAATCCTGCACAAGTAAAACTGGTGTCCCCGGCGTGTTATAGGTATTATTCAAGTAAAATAATAATTTCTACAATCTTAGAACAGTTACGGTCTGCTGGACTGCAGCTACCTAACCCTGGCCTTTGTGGTCCACAAGGTTTTGTGAACTTTTGTGTACCTACCTAGGTACATACCTACTGTCTACGTTGTAATATTCTACTGTCCTTCGAATTTAAAATGTCATTAACTAGCAATGGGACTTGTAATATGTAGTAGGGGACCAATAGGCCAACGGAAACGCCATTTGTTAATTACCTTGGGTAGTCCTTGAACTTCTGTAGGTACCTACCTATTCTACTATAGCGAGTTCTTGGTAAATAAAAATACCTACCTAGTACGTTATGCTTTTATGTATACCTACCTAACCTTGTCAAATATTACGTTAGTAATTATAAAACTCGCGTTTAGGCGATTACACGAGCTAAACGCGAGTTTTATAATTACTAAAAGTATATGATTCACTGAAATAAACAAGACCAGAAAAATATATGATATTCTTCAGGATATATGCTAGCAAGATACTGTTTTGAAAACATAATACAATTAATTTGGCTCGATAAAAAGAAATCACGAACTTACCTCTAAAAATATCTTTCAAACAATAAAAAACATACTAATATGCATGCGATCATTCTGATTTTTTGGCAAATAATTCTTCAAGCAATATATTAGCATGATACTGTTTTAGTTTTTTAATCCAATCAATAGTTTTTTTGTAAATCGATCGAAACCACTCATTTCGCGCTATTTGGCCCGCAGTGGCTGACGTAACAACCACTTTGTAGTGCAAGCTGATTAGAACTTTATTCTAACAGCATTTCAAACGAAGTTTGAACCACCACAAATAGAGTTGCTAATTTAGCTCGTTTATGCGCCTTAAATCACAATTAAATTAAATCGTTGATAAAGAAAACAAAAAATAATGTGAGCTTTAAAAATAACGTAACTAGTTATATTCTTTGTTGAATCATCATCATTATATCATTCTCCTGTTGATCGTCTGAAGAAAATTACCGAGGTAGCCGGTTTATTTATAATCGCCTCAAGCACGTATCCAGAATTTTGGTTCGGGGGGACAAACAACCATGAGAGCTGTGCATGGGCGCCGGCAAAATTTCTTCCAGGGAGGTGCACCTTTTCCTCGAAAACAGCTCGAAATTGTTGCACTCTCTCTCGAATCGGATAATTGTGTTTTATTCAAGGAGTAACTTGGCCGATCTATCCAAAAAAGCCGATCATTGAAAAAAAAGTAGGATTAGAAAAACGAACGCAGCGAGCTTGAAAATTTTTGCATCCATCACCTTCAATTTGATAGGTTTTCTTTTGTTCTATGTTAAAACAAAACGCCATTTAGCCAATTTAGGTATAAAGGACAACTTATGAACGCAACGGACACAGTATGTCTTAGCCTCAGACCAAATATACTTTTTATTTGGTCTGAGGTCTTAGCACGCTCGCAAGTCAGACCCAGCCTGTAGACATTTGCACACCTGTATAAATTCAAATACGCATTTGAATCGATGCAAACGCGCGTGTGTTGCGATACAGACGCGATGCTAACGCGCATGTGTTGCAATACAGAAGCGATGCAAACGCGCGTGTGTATCGATACAAACGCGATGCAAACGCGCGTGTGTTGCGATACAGACGCGATGCAAACGCGCGTGTGTTGCGATACAGACGCGATGCAAACGCGTAATAATAGGTACCGCTTCTTTCTGCTAAAATATATTTTGTTTGCAGGTTTCTGAAAAATGGAGGATACGGAAATACTAAAATCTACTTAGTGGTAGAATTCCTGTACCTGACGCTGTTTCTTGCTTTGCGCGGAGTTGTGGGCACCTTCGTGATGTACTGGGTGCTGACCACGAATTTCTTGGATTTGGAAGATAAAATCTTTTCAACAATTTTCTATGTCGTATCCATGATTTTTATTTACGACATAGCTAGCTATATACGATACAGATACAAGCATGAACTCGTAAGTTGGTTTTGTTATCTAAGCCTAGATATGTGGGTATGTAATATAACTAGAGAGATTGTAAACTCTCGAAAGATTGTCAAACGAACATACTGCTTACAATATAAAGCATTATTTTTTGGTAGATTGTAATCTATCGAAGTGAAACCGTAATATGGTAAAATGCATGCGACGGAAGTATCTCTGCCCCCATAATCGGGACTTTTTACACCGCGTTACCACGTTAGGTCAGTTAGGTTCCTTTCGTTTTTTCGTATTCCGTTTTATTCAAACATGGTTGGAAATTAAAATGCGTTCCAATCAATTTCTTATTAAGAGCGGGCCTAACGGCAGGATAAATTCTGATTTCCCCCGCACGTCTCGCCACACCCGCATTAGTGCGGCGGATTACAAACACGCGGTGCGCCACGATGCGCGAAGCGCGGGACGTAGCTCTCAAGCAAGTATGTAGCGAGCAGTGCGCTGCTTATGTTACACAGTAAATAAAACCATTTTTTTTTCTCCTAATTTTAAATTTTTGCGCGAAAGGTGGCGCTCAGGAAAATTTTTAGTTTTTTCCGTCACGGGTGTTGTTTTCATGGTTTTTGGGGTCGCTGATTACGAAAATAAGGACAAAGTGAAAATCCAAGATGGCGCCCAGGAAAATATTTGGTTTTTCCGTCATGGGTGTCGTTTTCATGGATTTTAGAGACGCTGATTGCGAAATTGAGGTCAAAAAGAAAATCCAAGATGGCACCCAGGACAATTTTAGGTATTTCCGTCATGGGTGTCGTTTTCATTGTTTATGGGGTCGCTGATTACGAAAATAACAAGATGTCGCCCAGGTAAATTTTAGGTATTTCCGTCATGGGTGTCGTTTTTATGGTTTTAGGGGTCGCTGATTACAAAAATTAGGTCAATAAGAAAATCAGAGATGGCGCTCGGGAAAATTTTAGGTTTTTCCGTCATGGGTGTCGTTTGATACACGTGGACATTTGTTATTGCAGTTCTCGGCTCAAAAACACCCCGAACTACAATCACAAACTTTCTCCACTTGTATCAAAATGTACTATTCAAGCACGTATCTAGACTTTCGGTTCGGGGGGGCAAACATTGAAACAACCATGTGAATAAGTCAGATTTCGGGGGGGATAACTCATAACCCCCTCCCCCCCCCGCCCCGCAGATATGTGCCTGGTACCTACTATTTGTATTCGAGTTCAAATCTAACAGTGGGCACACGATGCGCGGGGTGTGATAATTACAATCCGATTGGCTATTTCAAGTTGATGTCACCTGCAGTAGTGATGAGACAATGGCATTAAACATAGATTATGATGTGTCGATATTTTTTTAAACAGTGTGGCTTTATTAATGTTCTTTTTTGTTTGTTGCACAGGTTAACAAAAAATTCAATCATTATGTAATAGATTACCTACCGAAAAATTCCGAATGAATTAAGAAAAAGAATACACCCATACCCATTTATGTGATTTAATTTTATGCTTAAAAATGGTATTCTAATTTTTATTGTTCTCGATCACACACAACACTGTCCTATTTGACCCAAAGGTTGACTGATAGAGAATGCCTTGTGGCATTAAGTCCGCCTATGTACCACTCTTGCACATGAAGCTTAAATAAATAAATGAAAAAGTACTTCCTCTAAAAAGTGAACATTTAGGCGCAGTAGTATTATTAGTGGTTTATTTAGTAAGTACTACTTATAAGTAAACTATAACATATATCGAACTGCTTTTTCAAGGTCAAAATCGGTCCTAGACCTTTATGAACTTGGAGGGTTGTATTGATGACTAGCTGATATAATACAATTTTCAAAGAGCACATCACACACATTCTTCCGCATAAAGAAAATGCGCGCCCGGTACATGATCATTATTTTGCTGCGGAGTTATTTAAAACGGTGTATCTCATATGCATTGAAATCAATTTACGTACCCAAGGGCAATTTTGTTCAAAATCAAATACTACAATGTATTTATTTGGATAAGAATAAATTACCATGTTTACAAAAACAGCTTTAAGGGCTTCTATTGACAGCTTTACATCTTCATACTTATACACTCGATGACAGTCATACTCCAGCTAGGTCTGCAGTTCTCATCAAGGTGCATGAAATGAACACGATATAGCTGCTGTACACTGTTGCGGGCCTCTTACAACTGCTTACCATTTAAAATTTCGAACTCTACGTTCCTACGCTATGACGCCGTGTCTTAAAGTGCACAACCTCGTTAAAGCTTAGAAACCTTTAAATGCGGTATTAATATTTTACGGTGATTTTCGAGACATTCCAATTTTAAAGAGTATTTGCTATTTTGCACCAAATTTTTATGTGAGTTCAACCCATGTTCAATGTTTTTGGAATAAAATCGGATTGGGTTTTGAAACATGTATCAAAATAACATGTAGTTTATATCAGAATCTCTAATGCTGGGGCCACACTAACGAGAAATGCCATAAATTATTGCGAAAATGGACGCATTATCGCAATAATTAATGGCATTTCACGTTAGTGTGGCCCCAGCATAAATAGTATTGATTTCAAATTCGAAACAAATCACCGCCAAAATAACTTTCTACCCCTTTTTAACCCCGTTAGGGGATGAATTTCAATGCAATACGAAACGCGTCCATCAATTCTATTAATATTGTTGATTGCAAAGTTTGAAGTAGATTGGACCAAGGAATCACTTTTTCCCTTACAAACTTTGCCCCCCCTTTTCACACCCTTAGGGGTATAATTCCAGAAAATCCTTTCTTATCGTATGCCTACGTCATACAAAAAATATACCCTCCAAGTTTCAGGTTTCTACAATCTGCGGTTTAGGCTGTGCGTTGATCCATCAGACAGTCCTTCAAGACAAAGCATTTTTTATTTGTAGATAGGTAGTAGGATTTGTACTCGTTTGTAATGTATTTGTAACTTTTCCGGCTTTATGTCTTATGTACATTCGTATAGTCAACATTTTGGAATTTCGAGTGTTTTCTATTATTATTACTTTTAAGGTTAGGTAGGTACAAATTCGCGACGTATTTATAAAATGACATTAGAATTTCGACCGTACGCCTAGGGCATACGGTTCATATTTGTTTCTTTTGTACAAGTAGCTTATACCTACTACTTTTATTACCTACCTACCTACTATTCTTTTGTTAGTGTTTTTTATGACCCTCTAGAATATTCGTGGTTATTCTGGTGTGTCTGTTGGCAAGTATAAATACACCGCTCAGGCCCGCGACCGTCAGTCTTGTTTTGGCTACACAGCGAAGCGAATCGAAGTGAACTTGAAGTGCGATATCTAAGCGAATAGTGAACAGTAGTGTATTGTAGTGTACTTGTGATTAAGTTTAAATTGTTTTGTGATTAATAAAGTTATTGTGTTGTTTAATCGGTAGTAATTAATTTATCTCATACCCAGCTCGTAACAAATTGGTGTCAGAAGTGAGAGATAAATTATGCCAATAGGCTTGTTAACTGAAAAAATCTAATTAGTCACTTAGATTATCAAAAAATATTTGCCCCGTATTTTTTCTTTTGTCACCTAAACCAAAATTGACGAAGATACGACGCTTTTAAAATTCCCAATACGTCACTGTTCGGTATCATTCTTAGTGAGTACTGACGTCACGAGCCCCCACTCCCGAGTTTTGATGCGTTTTATCTTTGTCAATATTCGTTGATTTACAAAAACAAAAAATACGTGTCCATTATTTTCTAATACTCTAACTGACGGACTAAATAGATTTGTAATTTATTGATGGTGGAAACAAGCCTATTCTACCAAAGGACGACACGGACGGTATCCGTACCGTATGGACCAAAGGCGGTTTGGGGATTCTCCGACACAGACACCGGGTGGTGTCCAGCCTACGTCACAGCCAGTCGCTGGCCCATCCGGAGTTTCTCCAGCATCAGTGGCACCAGACTTGTCAGCTTTAATGGCACTGCTGCAGGATCAAGCTCGCCGTCAAGAGGAGCAGGCTCGCCGTCAAGAGGAGCAGGGTCGCCGTCAAGAGGAGCAGGCACGCTGTCAAGAGGAGCAGGCTCGCCAGTTACGGGAGCAATTACAATGAGACAAAGAGGAGCAGGCTCGCCGGTTGGAAGAGCAGTTGCAGCAAGACAAAGAGGAGCAAGCCCGCCGCCAGGAGGAGCAGGTCCGCCGCCAAGACGAGCAGATGATCCTCATAAAGGATCTTCATGCAACTTTCGGCAAGGACCTGAAAGTAATGAAAGATCAGGTCCACCAGCACGAGAATCGCATCTCGGAGGCCGAAGTTCAGATTGCTGGGGTAAAGAAGGCTTTGGGCGAACTGAAGACAGAAGGCGGGACTGTAGCTTCGGTGGTTGCTGCACCTTCTTCGCGTGGTTTTAAAGTGCCTCCGTTCGACGGCACATCTTCGTGGTCGGCTTACAGCAAAACGGCAAAATACAGTTTGAGGCCGTCATGAAGGCGAATGGATGGACAAAACCGCAAGCCATGACCGCGCTCACCTTGGGCCTCCGAGACCAGGCCCTAACTATTCTCGAGGCACTCGGCAAGGATGTTACCTACGAGCAGCTGCTGGAGGCGTTGGAGTCCAGATACGGCGACGCGCACCTGGAGCACGTATTCCGTGCTAAGTTGAAGGACCGTTTTCAACGGAGTGCCGAGAACCTACAGCAGTGGGCTCTGGAAGTTGAAAAAGTCGTTCGGAAAGCCTACCAGTCTGCCCCTGCACTGATTGATGGAAATCTAGGCGTTCGTTGATGGAATACGTGACTTAGAAGTTAGAGCTGCCGTGAGACTTGGGCATCATGAGACCTCGAAGGACGCCTTGGCCCATGCCTTAGAAGTAGAGGCAGTGAGGCAAGACCACCGAACGCACCGCGTCAGGGAGGTTGTAGCATCACCTGTACGCGACCGCCCACAGGGGTATAGTCCTAGGTGCTACACTTGTGGAGAAAGGGGCCATCTTCGGTCCAGCTGTCCTAAGCGCAGCACCCTGAGAGAAGATCAGCAGGGAAGAGTGGCTGAAGTGACTGCCCAGCCACAGCAGGGAAACGAGTAAATGCCAGGACTGGGGGGCGGGTGCTGGCTGGTATTGAAAGAGCCCCGAGAATCTTGATCTCGCAAGCACATGACGGGAACAGCCTGACCATCATAAGGGAAGTCAATGGAACACCATGCAAACTGACGTTGGATACTGGAGCTTCTCACACGGTCGTCAATTCTAAACTAGCAAGTCGGTTTTTTGGGGACTACTTCAATAAGCACGACCGTATACAGTTACTAGCAGCTACCGGTCAGCACATAAACGTCCGAGGCAAGAAGGAGGTGGAGTTAAAATTAGGTGACAGATTTTACAAGCAGAATGTCATCGTGGCCGACATAGTGGACGATTGCATCTTGGGCTTGGACTTCATGCGGAAATTTCGTTGTGAGATCGACGTTGATCGACGTGCTAGGAGTACTGAAATGTGGTTCAGAGGAAGTCTTCATGGAAGGTGCACCGTCAGGGAAAGTGTACTGCTTGAAGAAGATTGTTCTTCCTCGCAGATCAGAAACGATTGTGCCAATTTGTTTGCCACGGAATTCTGGACAAAAAGATCGATGTGTTCTGATAGAAAGGGTGAACAATGACTTCCCATGGAAGATGGCACGAACTCTGGTCAAGGCCACCAACGTCTCAGCAGTACGCATACTGAATCCAAGTGACCAGGAGCATGTGATTAAGAAGGGCACCTTGATCGGCACTTGGGAGGAAGTATCTTGGATGCGTCAATTGCAAGATGTGCCTACCGGAAATAAAATTCGTAGTACAAAATTTGACGTGTCAACGCTTTTGGAAAACTGCGATTTAACTAAAGGAGAAATGGACAAGGCTAAGAAGATGTTACTTCAGTTCGCCAATATTTTCTCTTCAAATGATGCTGACTTAGGGAGGACTGGACTTGTTCAGCACCATAATTATTAATACGGGTAACGAGTTACCTATCCGTCAGCGACCAAGAAGACTACCAGTTGCACGAGAAAAAGAGGTAGAAACCATGATTGAAGAAATGGTGAAGGAAGGTGTTATAGAGCCTTCATCGAGTCCATGGTGTTCTCCTGTCGTCCTGGTAAAGAAAAAGGACGGCAGTATGCGCTTCTGTGTGTGTTTACCTGTACTAGATTTGAAGTATTTACAGCAACTTTTAAAGGTTTACGCTTCATTGGATTTTATTCTCTAAGTGTATGAAGTTAATTAATTTTAAACACAAAACCCTCTTTTTTACGTCTCTGAATGTTTTTTTTTTAAATGCTGAAATAGGTATTTCTTTATTTTTAATAATAAGTATTTACTCTGAGTTTCATGATTCTAGAAATTAAAATAAAAAACAACATTCTCATCAACAGGTATTTCTTTATTTTTAATAATAAGTATTTACTCTTGAGTTTCATGATTCTAGAAATTAAAATAAAAAACAACATTCTCATATATTTTCCTATTAAAAAAACATTACTCTAAATTTTGCTCGTCGTCGCCCCTGAGTTACGCCTCACCCTCATGAGAAATCATTAAAATCGTTAAAAGATTTTTAAAATCCATTAGAGCACTTTATAGATTTGGAAACCCCTCAAGAACCCCTAAAACATTTAAATAGGTAACGAATTCAATAAAACATGGGAATTAAAATAAAAAAACAAAATTCTCAGACATTTTCCTACTAAAAAAATATTACAATAAAGTTTGCTCGTCGCCGCCCCTGAGTTACGCTTCACTCACTCAACCTTCGTTGTGCTACGGAGGTCGCCGGCTCGCTTCGCTCGCCAGCTCCCCCTTCACTCCACTCGGTCTCGCAGGTTCGCTCCACTCAGGACCTACGTACCACCGGAAGCATCGTGACCTTATCCCTACCACCACCGGTTAGGTTGCGACGCCTACTTTAATATTTGTTCAAACACCTAATGGCTATCCCTAACCGTTAAGAAGTTACAGCCCTTTCAATTTTAGGGGAGGTTGGGGAGGGGAGGTTATACAAAGTTCAACGCCGCTCAATAATAAAATATAGTCAAATCAAAAAGCCTCTACGTGTCCTAGTTTCCGAGATACAATGGGAGAGGTGTGGAAGAGGGGAGAAAGGGGAGTTTTGAAAAATGATTTTGACTGACTCGGGGCCCACTGGTATGAATCTGAAAAAAATGTTCCAATTCTCTTAACTTCCGAAAGCCGCCTAGAAGGGGGGCGACTTTGAAAATGGTTTTTTTCTTTTCCGAGTTACGCTTCACCCACTCAACCTTCGTTGCGCTACGGAGGTCGCCGGCTCGCTACGCTCGCCACCCTCATAAAAACCCCTAAAACAGATTCCGACGCCTACTATAATATTCGTTCAAACACCCAATGGCTATCCCTAACCGTTATGAAGTTACACCCCTTTCAATTTTAGGGGAGGTTAGAGAGGGGAGGGTATACAAATTTCAATGCCCCTCAATAATAAAGTATAGAATCAAATCAAAAAGCCTCTACGTGTCCTAATTTCCGAGATACGATAGGGGGAGGAGTGAAGGGGGGGAGAAGGGGGAGTTTTTTAGAGCCCCTTAGTACGAATCTAAAAAAAAAAGGTTCCAAGTCTCTTAACTTCCGAGATCCGCCTTAAGGGGGGGGAATGGGGGAAAGTGGGACAACTTTGAAAAATGGATTTTACTTCCCCGAGCCTCCTCTATACGAATCCTTAAAAAAAACGGGTCTCATGGTTTCCGAGATACGATAGGGAGGGGGAGGAAGGGGGGTGAAAAGGGGAGGTTTGGCACTTTTCCCATACTCGCAAGAGTTACTTGTTTACGAATCAGTCAAAATATACCCACCTTCCCCTTCACCATCTGGGAGAACAATTATGTCCGTGAGTCAGTGGTAATTGAGCTTTATATTACCCACAGCATACGGCATTTCGTTACGTGACGATTTCTACTAAATCGCATTATCCGTAAAAACCTTGAAGTGATGACCCTATGTGCCAAGGGTTTCTTTTTTTAATTTTTAATTTAATGTAACTTGTTGCAGAAACAAATGCAGACGGACTTCTATTATGCAACACAAATTATAACTGAAGCAGAAAAACGTCAAATGGATATTGAGACACAGACTGCAGCAAATAACAAATTTTCCTATTACTGCAGCATTCTTTAATGACCGTTTTGACATTTTAAAATAGTGATTGACATTCAATATTATTACCTAGGTACTTACTTCAAACATTTTAGGTAATATGTGTTCGTAAGCATGATGACCAACTATACAAAAAGCAAGCTATACAAAACCAGTTAATTCGGATCTCTCATTTTACATGAAATTTATAACAAAGCGAGGTCATGTATGTATATCTTAATGACATTTCAACAAAACCCGAGTTTGCATTGTCACTGCTTGTTTCACGATTCCTAATCTCCTGACATGTTTGACAAAACAATTTTATAGCAAACTTGTTGTTGAATCTTGCAACATGTTGTAGGCATTGCTTTTGTATTTGTTTTGAGAAATGTGTTATTCTGCTAGGTAACTCTGTACTGGTACTGTTGGCCGCAAAAAAAGTATCTTGCTCAGATCATCATCCATAGTTGACCCTACTCCTCAAATGTGCATGTACGGCATACAAAAGGTGAAAATTAAGAAATGGAAAGAAAATGAAGATCCATACTCTTGTTTAGTGACAAATACCGAACAACTGTGAAAATGTTGTTTAAATCTAAAGCCTTCTGGCTGAAATCTGCTAAATAGGTGTATACTATTCTTTAATAAGTAATCAAAAATAAAACAAAATCATTAAGATTTAAATTAAATTCATTTTAATTTAAAAGATAAACAAATGTTTTTTTGGTTACAACCGACAATTGGAACAATTATTATAATTGAATAGAGTATCTTACTATATTGTCTTAATGTTCAGAAATGTTTTAAACAGCAACCAAGAAATATAATTTTTTAAGAAAAATGTTCTTTATAATTTCTCTTTTCCTTTAATCTTATGGAATTATGTAAATATATGTGGAATACCGAACCACATGTACTGTGACAAAAGCTAGCTTGTAATTAATTATTTGCTATTAAGTCTTTTATATACCAAGTATGGTGTATACTTGCTGCCAGTTAAAATGACAATAGGGGTCATTGCATTTTCCCTAACATCTCTTCTTATGAACTAAAACAACTGAACAATGAAGGTATAGTTTTTAATTTGGAAAAATGTTGAAGATTATGCTGCCGTGCTAATTAAGTGCGGTAAGGAGGTATTATTAGTTTTGAGTAAATGGCGCCTAAAAATGTTAACTTTTATTTGTTTTTTTTTAGGAATGAATTTTGAAGTTTTGCAAAAATGTTTTGAGTGACATGTATAGCTGAATATGCATTCTTTCGTAAGAGCTAACCCTATTTTCTATAAGTTTAATACAGCAATTTTAAAACCCTTACTGCGTTTCTAATTCGCACGGCAGTATGATGGATGACAATTCAAGAACTCAACAGGCTTATTTTTGGTTTTCAAAATTAAGAACTTTAATTAATTGATGGTGGGTCGATGACCGCCATTGTCATTTTAACTGGCAGCAACTATAGCAGCCTTTCACTTCAATGTCTAGCAAAGATTCCATGGAATATGTACATGTACCTGTGTTTCTCCATTATGAGACATCTACCTATGGTAGTTCGATTTCTTATGATTTCTCCTTTCTCTCCAATTTCCTGGATGTTTATTCCTATTGTCTTTGTTCCTATTATAGTTGTCATTGTGTGCATCCCTGGGTCTATAGTCATCTCTGTGTGCCTTGTCTTTAGGCCTGTAGGGGTGATTGCGATGAGACCAGTTCCCCTGTAAGCTGGCCATGACCAACCTGTCAACATGTTCATGTGGGACAGACTTGAAGTCATCTTCTTTCAAATTCTCTGTCATATCAGCAAACTGTTGAGCAATGTTTGCTATTTGAGGGAACTCTATAGGTGGTTCCAGTCCGTAACATCTGATTGGTGGCGGTAGGGGTACCATTCGTCCACGACATTGTAGAGATAATGTTCTATGAAATAAGGAGGTACCTCGAAACAAGTTTAACGCGTAAGGCACCGAAACTTCGTGGCAGTACGTGATAAAAGCAAAGTTCTTTTGGCGTCCATCCCAATCTCTTGGTATCCTGACTTTCTCCAATGGCCCCGCCTGTAAATGTTCAAAGAATAGCATATTGATTACAATGATGGGAAATCCGAAAAGCGTTAGTTCACTGACACCAGAATTTGTATACAAACCTGCAAGAACAGTTCGTAAAGTATTTCCTCCGAAGCTTGTTCAGGTAAATTACCGCACCAAATTGTTTTATTATCGTCTTCAACCATGATGCTTTGTCCTATTAGAAAAACATTACTTCAACTTCAACTCTTAGTTAATGGCTTTTGTGAAAGAGTCTCCACAATTTTGCCAATATCCCGTACATGTAATGATAGACCGTCAAACGAAGGAGATAGTACAGTGACGAAATTTGGACAAGTATTTTACTAAAATCACAAATCTTACTAATTTTCTATTTTACACGCAGAGCAAGACATTTTTTTTTTTTTTTTTTTTTTATTGCCATAGGAAAGAAGAAAAGATAAATATATTCAAATAATTATATGCTGTAAATAAATAGAATATTGTATCAACTTACAACTTAATTTTATTAATTTCAATGAACTTACTTAAAATATATACAAAGCGGGTAAATACAAGGGAGAGGAGACATTTAGTGGAGGTTGGACGAGGGATATGAGATGGGATGATATCGTACAAAGATAATCGTAATTTAGGACAGCAGAAAAATAAATGGTCCACGCTTCCTTCATCCAGACCGCATTCACAGAGGGAGTTATCCCTTATCCTAAGTTTAGCCAAGAAAGCTGGGGTGCAGCAATGATTTAGCCGAAGCCGACAGATTGTTGAAGTGGTCAATTTATTTGCCAACTGATACTTGAAAAACCAAGGTTTGTGGGGAATCTCAGGTTGAATATCACCATAAAATTTTCCCTTTATGGTTTTAGAAATTTTCCATCTTTGGGACCACGAGTTATACATAGTGGTTGACAGAGTAGCACAAAAGTCATGGGAATAGATTTCAGAATGGTCAAGCGAGCCAGACTGGACTGCATATTTAGCACATGAATCAGCAGACTCATTCCCATTAATACCCACGTGACCAGGAATCCAGGCCAAAATAATATTAATACCTAATTTATGACACTGGAAAAGTAAATCTCTTATTTTTAAGATAATAGGGAATCTAGATTTTGATCGGAAGGGGTTTGACAAAATGGATTGAAGGCAACTTTTCGAATCTGAGAATATTATGGAGTTATTTAGATTATGAGATTTAACAAACGAAATGGCTTCAAAAATGGCAATAGATTCGCCCGTGAAAACTGATGTGACCGAAGGGCATTTATAACTTAAAATGATTTTTGTAGAGGGGATCCAAACGGCAACCCCTACTGGACTATCATCAGAGGCTTTGGAAGCGTCAGTATAAATAGTAACCCAGTTATTATAATCAGTGGAAATTTTTCTGATAAAAAACCTGTTTGCTTCCAGAGTGCTTTTGTTGATTCCAAAGTCCAAGAGGACATCAGGACGGTATACCAAAGCATCATATGGCAAAGAATAAAGAGGTAAAACAGGGTTTTGAAAAAGCGGGCTAGGAAGACGAGAGAACTGTAGGAAGGCACGAAGAAGACATGGAAGTTCTCTATTAAACCGGCGACCAGAGTCAGAAATGATAGATAATTGGTCTAGCTTACGCAAAAGCGGATGTTCAGAATTTTGAACAAGTTTAAAGAAAAATCGATTAGCAAGAAATTGTCTTCGAATAGAAAGGGGGGGATCTACACTTTCGACTTGCATAGCATTAATTGGAGACGATTTCATCGCCCCGAGAATAATGCGTAAACATTTTGACTGAATTTTATCAAGCTTTTGAAGGCCAGATTTATTACTGGGATCTAAAAGAAATAGCCCATAATCAAGATGACTACGAACTATGGCATTATATAATAATTTTTGAGTATATGGATGAGCACCCCACCAAACACCAGAAAGAGAACGAAGGACATTAATATTTCTTTCACATTTTTGAGTAATAAAGTCAGAATGAGCGACACCTGATAACTTTGAATCTAACCAGATTCCTAGGAACTTGACTTTATTTTCTTGAGCAATATTTTGACCATTAACTTTAATTTCAACCGAGGAGGGAAATCTTTTTCTAGTGAAAACAACTACAGAGCTTTTGGGAGCCGATAAAGATAATCCATGTAAAAGAAGCCATTCGGATAGATACCCGAGGGCAGAATTTAGACGCTCAGAGGCATCTTTCAGAGATTTCACGGATAGATACAGAGCCAGGTCATCAGCATATTGTAAAATTTGACAAAATGAGTCAACTGTTAAATGAAGATCAAAAGTGTAAAGGCTGAATAGAAGAGGGCTAAGTACTGAACCTTGCGGTAAACCATTCCAGATAGTCCTAGGAGGTAAAAGAGAATCACGAGACTTAATAGAAATGGTTCTTTCCATCAACAAATTACAAATAAAACGAACCAGCTTCTCAGGAATGCCCAACTGACGGACTAATTTATCCTTAAGCACCGGAAGTAAAACATTATCATATGCCGATGCAATGTCGAGAAAAACTCCCACCAAATGTTGTTTATTTAAAAAAGAGATACGAATATCGGTTGTTAATATGCTAAGACTATCTAGAGTGCACATCCCTTTTCTGAATCCATACTGGGAAACGGGCAACAAGTTCTTGCTTTCCACAAACCATTCAAGGCGGTGCTTGAGCATATGCTCAGCGACCTTACACAAGACTGATGAAAGCGCAATAGGTCTATAATTACCTGCATCTGAAGGGCTCTTACCAGGTTTTAGAACCGGAATTATCGTTTGGTTTTTCCATGGTTGAGGAACTAAACCATACATATAAAAGCCATTAACAAGGTCCAGGTAATATTGCTTAGAAGCATTAGAGGCATTTTTTAAAAAAGAGTATGGAATACCATCTGCCCCAGGAGATGAATCCACGAGACCATCAAGTGCCAGTTGAAGTTCGGAAAATGAGAATGGGGAATCGAAAGAGCATACAGAGGGTAGAAGGCTTGAAGGAGAAGGAAAGTTGTCTAGGTTTGGAGCCGAAGACGGAGACAATTTATCGGAAAAAGATTCCAGCCAAGAAGATGTTTCATTGGCTGAAATATCGATAGAGCCACAGGAACCTCTGAATCTTTTGATTTGCTTCCAAACAAAGGAAGAAGGGGACCTAGGGGATAAACTTTCACAATAGCGGAGCCACCCTTCTTTTTTCTTTTTAGAAAGAAGTCTAGAGGCAAAGGCAGCTTTCCTTTGAAAAATTAAAAAATTGTGAAGGGACATAGAGGCTTTATAATCCTCCTCTGCAATTTTCCTTTCGTTGACTGCTGATGTGCAATCCGAATCCCACCAAGGAGTTGAAACTTGAAATTTGTAGGGTTTTTTAAGAGGAAAATTATCATCAGCACTAGAAGTAATCGATTCCACGAATTTGGAGTAGCAACCAACAAGGTTGTTACCGTCTGGAGTCGGGAGGGAAAAAATCCTATCCTCAAGGGATGAAGCATAAGCGGACCACTTTGCATCCTTTAATCTATACTTAAGTGAAGGGTTAAAATTACGCATTGGCGTAACTCTATCAGAGATAGAGACGAGAATAGGAAAATGATCACTACCATAAGAATGGGGCAAAATACTCCAGGAAAGAATAGAAGCTAGAGAAGCAGAACACATAGTAAGATCCACAGCCGAGTTAGGGTTTTGTGTAGGACGAACTCTTCTAGTAGGAGAACCATTGTTAATGACGCAGAAGTTCGCTTCATCAAGAATTTCAAGAAGGGAAAGACCAAAGTTGTCATCATGACTTGAACCCCATGATCGATGGTGAGCATTTAAATCACCCATCAAAATGATTGGAGAAGGAACAGAGGAGATCATGCATAAAAGATCCGGGATTAAACGTGAATGAGGATGAGGTATGTACACAGAGAGGAAAGTTATATCAAAAGCCCTGACGGCCACAACATTAATGTCAGCAGAAAAAGAGGGAAGGGGAATATGGGAGAACGGGAGGGAGCGCCTAACAAGTAATGCACTTCCCGCATATCCATCAGCCCTATCATCCCGAAGGCAAGAGTATCCTGGGACCCGGAAACGAGAACCAGGCACCAACCAGGTTTCCGAGATGGCAATGATAGACGGGTGAAATTTATTTATGAGAAAAAGAAGTTCAGGCTTCCTTGGACGGATGCTTTTAGCATTCCACTGAAGAGCGGAGACTGGATCCATAATTAGAATTAATGGAAAGAATATGGGAAAGTTTTTGGGCAACGTGGGGCGGTAGGGTTGAATTATTACGTGAAACTAGACTAATAATTAGAGACATAAGTAATTCCAGAAGGTTATCTTCTTGAGGCGGACCTGAAGAGGGAAGATTCTGAGAAAGGAGGGCAAATCCGTTGGGAAGGGATGAGGGTTCATCAGCAACAATGGAATGATGGGCAATCCTGTCATAAGATTTCCCTAATGGAGCTTTGGGACGCGAAGGAGAGAACACAGTTTTCCTGTAAGAGGTAGATGGAGAAAGATTGGAAAGGCTTGAATTAGGTTGCAAGGGAGAAAAAAGAGACTGGGAACGAGGGGCATTTTGCGTAACATCGGAGTATAGTTTTGTGACTTTAGGAAGAGATCTCGATGCCTCTTCGTACGAAAGATTTTCTTGAGCCATGAGGAGCTTTATGGACTTCTGCCTATTCAGCTCGGGGCAATTACCACTATAGGCAAAATGATTACCCAAACAGTGGATACACGTAGCCATGGACTCAGTAACGTCACAACTGTCACCAGTATGAGGTTGCGAACAGCGATAGCATCTGGACTTAGACCGACATTGAACTTTAACGTGACCAAATCGGCAACAATTTTGACATTGAATGGTGGGATATTGATAAACCTCCACGGGCAAAGAAGTATGGTATGAGAAAATCCTTTGAGGAAGAACTTGGCCTTGAAAGGAGATGACGATGGTTTGGGTAGGTACCCAAGAGATCTTATCCTCCTCTCTAACTTTTCGATTAAGCCTGCGGGCTTTTAAAATTATACCACAACCCTCAGGAAGGACCACGGACTCAACAAATTCGTCCATTGACATGTCAACCGGGACATGACGGACAATACCCATTTTAGTTATATTATACGAAGGGATGGTTGCTTCATAGTTGTATGATAATAAAATAGGGTTATCGAGGAACTTGTTGGCCGCAACACCAGAAGTGAACTCGACGGAGATCTTGTTCCTGCCCACTTTTTTTAACCCATCAGTGCAGATGTTAGCAACTTTGTTGGAAAATAAAAACTGGCCAAACTTAATTGGACGAATAGTCGTCCCAGCTGAAGGATCCGGTATGGATCTGGAAACGTGGACAATGAAAGGGCCTTTATCTGAACGAGTGTATGCTTTAATGCCCACCACAAGATTTGGGTGGACATACATTGTCTGGATGGAAGCTACAGCCATCTCTTTGTTAATAATAGTTTTTTTTGCAGAAACAACGTCATTATTTGAATCTGCGTCATCCAAACGACGCTTACCATGCGAACCGGATGAAGGTGGGATATCATCTGGAGGATCAGGGGGATCAGGTAGGGGATGAGAGTCCATAATGGACTCTCTACGGAAACCTCTGCGCACTAAAAAAGAAAATATAGTTATATTTTAAACCAAAACTCACTGAATGAAAAAATAAAATTATATCTCTCGAACACGTGTGACAGCTATCCCCGTCAGATTCGAAATCCGAAAAACATTACAAAAGATAAGTACACGCAATTAAAGCGTCCAATTACCACCAGCCAAATTCTACTCCTACTGACAAAATGTCAGATGTCACTGTCAGTCAAGGGAAGAATAATAACCGTGCATTCCCCGAGATACGATGCGTAATCACTCACAGCGTTCACAGCATTATCACAGATTACTATATTAGAGCAATATTGTGCGTTCCGTTTTAATTTTCACGATTATGTATGACTATGACAGCTAAGATCTGTCATTAGGTCATTTGACAGCGCCACGGCTGTGACAGCTTTAGTTCCAAAGGTTCCGTTTTGGCAATGGCGTAGCATTGCCGGCGCCATGCCGCCATCTTGGTTTTGTTATGTCAGTGTCTGTCAAGGACATAACATTATATACTCAAGTGTCATAATCAAATGACACTTGAGTATATAATGCGCTCATTGTCAAAATTTTTGAGAGGCAAGAATTCTCTGAAGATTTTTGACTCAAAAATCTTCAGTGAATTCTTGCCTCTGAGTGTATTTTCCTTAATTTTCCTCGTTTTTTACTGAGTTGAGAAACACAATTCCCTCTGTAGTTTGAGACAATACTGATTGTGCATGTTAATGTGCGATTATTCGTCATGGGAATCAGTGAGTTTTCCCAAGAACAATGAACTTATAAATCTGTGGATGCCTTCCTAGTGCCAACAAATTCCCTCCTCATTGGACTAAGGAAACGTATCTATGAAAAACAGAAGAAGTTGCCTAAGGCGTTCCGCTTAGTGTAGCTGGTGGGTGAGTTTTGTTAAACTTCTTAGGTTATGTAAAAGTCGTTTTGTTATAAGTACTCAGCAACAATCACCATTACACAATAACTATAACCACAGTCTAAAAAATCCTACAGTCGTCCAACGAAGACGTCTAGACAGGGCAATCGTGCGGGGTGTGAGGGGCGAGACGCGGGTAAGCCGAGCTCGAACTGCGAACAAAACGATGTTACGATATTAGTAGTTCGGGATACATCATTCAGGGCTAACGCGTGTTTGTTTTTTATTTGTTTATTTAAAATACGACGTGTGCTGTGAGTGATTGCAAGTCTTCATCTCATATAAATAAAGATCTGCCGTTTCATCAGCTTCCACGCACAGAAGAAAGGTAATCTGTTTTGTTATTGTAGAGTGCATAAACAATTTTATTTGTAATGTCGTGCCACGCTGATAACGGTACTATAATGGCCGACCGGCGCACGGTAAAAATAGTTATTTGTTATACAAGAGTGCAAAGTTATTTTTTAACCGCGTGCTCAATTTTGATGACCGAGCAAGCGAAAGATTCTAAAATTGAGTCACGAGCGAAGCGAGTGATTCAAAACTAAGAATCTTGAGCGTTAGCGAGGGAATCAAAAGAGCTCGAGGTGAAAAATCTTTGCACTCGAGTGCAACACGTAACTTTTCATCCCACCTCAAAAATATTTTTAATAGGTTATTGCACAGGGCACCTGGAAATCCTACTAATATTATAAATGTGAAGTGTTTGTTTGTATGTTCCGTCAGTTCCGTGTCAAGATGGTGGACTTTTTTATTATAGGGTGAATTTCGAGATGGTGGACGTAATTTTTATAATAATAAGGTAAGGAAGTCAATTTTGAGTTTATTAATTGGAGTGCTTGTTATAAAAATGCCATCGTTTTGAAATCCAAGATGGCGGACGTAATTTTTTTACTATTTGCTAGGGATGTCAATTTTGAGTTTAATTGGGGTGCTTGTTACGAAAAAGCCATCTTTTTTGAAATCCAAGATGGCAGTCGTCAATTTAAATGTATTATAATAGGATATGTTCCCTTTCGGTGAGAATATATTTATTAATTTGTATTGTATTTTAACATTTCAGATGTAAATTATGGGTGGAAGCTTGTAGAAGGCCGGATTTACTTGAAAGATTTTTTTCGAAAGTTTAAAAAATATATAAGTATACGCCTCATCTGCATTTTTATTGTTATAGTCAACTCCTTATTAATAATTCTTGCAGTAAAGAGCGGGTTAAAAATTGTTTTAATTATTACATTACTAAGTAATATTGTTTTACTTATAATACTACTTTCGATGTTGATCTGCAATAAATAAATAATTTCATAAATATTGTTTACTTGTGACAACCCTGGCCGATGCGTTACTGTCTAGACGATGTCGGCATTTTACACGAGATCAAAGGCGTCGTCCTACTGTATGATTTTTATACTGTGCTATAACTATATAGTTCTGTCAAAACCCCGATGGCTACAACAGCGCCTAAACGGAACATTTGGAAACTTTCTAGCGAAAAGTCACTGTCGTAACAGTAGCTTGCTACTAATATCTAATCTGTGCTTAATGTTTTTAGGTGTTTTGAGAGTGTTACTTGTTACATGAGTTTTCCCAACAATATTTTTGCGTAGGTTACATTGACGGTTTCGTGAAGGGGTGAAGAGTCCGGTTACGGGTTGTATATATGGAACTAACTGCACTGTGCTAAATGAAGTCAGCAGTTTAATCTTTTAGTCGATTATAATGAAAAGTGTCGTGTTTTTTAAAACATTCACATCCCTCAATCAATTTGTGACATTTTCAGTTTGACAATTATTTGACAGAGATGTGCAGTAAACGTTGTGATTATATACCTTAATATACTCTGTGTGTACGTAGTGATTATATACTCTGTGCAGTGTGTGACAGACAGAGGCGTCAGTCTGTCGCAACTCGGAACAATTTTTTTATCTATGGACTTTACAAGACAAATAATGGCGGATTTGCTATCACACTCCCTCAGTGGGGTTTCTCTTTCTTGCAATAGCCCGTCAAGTGTCAGCCATGTTGTTTGTTGTCAAAACTTCATTTCGCGCCGTGTGTTTGAATGTAAATGCGTGTTTGATTGTGGATTTTAATCGTTTTAAGTGTAATTTCACATCAAAATTAGTGAAGGGTCATCAGAAGTGAACTTTGAATTGAAATGCCACCAAAAAGACGGTTTATTACTTGTGAAATATGTGAAAATCGAGCAAGTCGTTCGAATAATGTTATAAGGATGTTTATGGCGAGATTTCCTTTAGATGAAGCCCGGTAAGTACTTAAATATGATACTTTGCAGCCTACTTTTAAGCTCTACGTTAAAGCAGGCTAGGAACAAGTAAAATTAATAAAATTATCTTATTTAAAATATGTGCTAGTGTTGTACTGCAACTGGTAAACATATCGATAACAACGATATTGTTTATCATTGAAAAAAAATAAGAAATATAATATTGCGTGAAAGATTAGGGGCACAATGTTTTACATATTTAAATATCTAATTCTTGCTCATTTATGTAGGCACGCAGCCTACATAAATGAGCAAGGAACGGTTGTGCAATTTTAAATTTAATTTTATTTAAAATTTCAGATGCAAATAGTGGGTCAAGTTTGTGGGCACAGAAGATTTAATATAATTATATGTTCCCGTTGAAAAGTTGCATACATCTACGAGATCTACGCTAGGGAAAGGGCAACTACAGTACTTTCACAGTTTTATGTCTTGTGACTGGGAGTGTTGCTAGATTTAACTTTCATCTTTGTTTCGACACTTCAAAAGTACCTGTAAGTCCTGTAACTGACCTATTTGAAATAAATGCTTTGATTTTGTTTTTATTTGAAAAACATGTCATCACAAAATAATGATAAAAATTTAGAAAGAATCAGTTTTTATTTTCATTTCATTTGATTGTTTGATTTTCTTTTCACTGATTATGTTATTTCATTTCGGTAATAAAATTTGAATTAAATCAGCAAAAACAGTATTTTTTTTTATTGCGGGTCCGCATTTAAGTCCAATCTTGTATTAGTACCAAATATCCCCCTCATCAATATTGGACTCATAAATGCGGATTCAATACCTAAACATTAAACATATTTAGTAGGGGCCTCAGTTTTTACGCTGCATATTTTATCGATATCGATAAAAAGCTATTTGGTAAGCACTATTTGGTTCATTAGGTTGGCACTCCTGCTTAAACGTAAGGATTATATAATCTGTGCACCTGTTGTTTGACATCTTTGTGGTATCTGTTGGTGTTGGATGCCATGTAATGCGTTTCCAATGGAATGTATGGAAGTCCCGTCTCTTAAACGTAGTGATTATATACTCTGTGAGAGGCGTCGCGACAAATCACCACGATAAATGATTATCTTGCGAATTTGCGATTGCCTTTCATCCATCTCTCTGATTGTTACAATAATAATCCCGAAAATGTGTGAATCTGTATGTATCAAGAGTGATTGTAATTAGTGGCGTACATTTTATTTCTGGTTACTACGTAAACGTTTTGGACTGCTTTAAGGTTAAACTCCGAGCGGCAACATGGAAGACTCCACTAAATACCAGCAGATGCAAGATGAAATGTCCAGGTTAGCTATGCTAATAACAGAAAATCATAGAAGCCACTTTAATTAGCGGCCTTATATTTTCAATAACCACCACAAAACGCCCATTTGTATAGAAGGCTCCACTTCACTGGCTTCATGCCAGTAGCAGCATTATTATAGAGTGGCAATAACAATTTACTAAAATTAGGATCTGCTGATAGTTTATTTAACCGTAGGCTCCACAGTGAATATTTACAGGATGAACTGAGGATGCTAACTGGTACAGTACTAACATAAACAATCCCTTGTTTGCTTGCTTCAACACAAGCCATTAAAAACATTTACAGCGAATTCTAATGTGCACTACGCACAATATCCCTCTGAATATTGAATACATATTAATTTATTGATAGTAATTTGTCTGAACTCATGTAGCCTGTGATTCAGGTTCATCCTAATACAGGCATCAAGCTTTGTACCTAATTTAGGTATTTCTTAGATTTATTTTATATTTTATTAATTTAAACTTTTGAATATTGTATTTATATTTATATCATTCAAGAGTGACATTAAAATATCCCAATTTATTTGGGGTTGGCTTAGCATGCCTTCTTCCATACTTATCTATTACTTGTCCTCACACCAGTCACCTCCTTTCTAGCCATATCATCCTGCATACACTCCATCTACTACTTCCTGGGTCGTCCTCTACTCTTATAGGCATCCGCATTCATACCAGGGATGTTACGGAGCTCCGATTCCGATTAGTCGGAACTTCCAATTGTTTTTGAACCTCAGATTCTGATACCTGTTCCGAAACTTTTCAATCGGAGGTAATCGGAGGTCGATGCCTTGCGGTGGGCCGCCGCCCACCGCGTTGAGCGCCCACGCGTTGAGCGCTCAACGCGTATAAAGTTTACAAGTACAGACGCCAGCAGGTCAACCTACCCGAATCTGTCAAATTTTGCCAATCGAACGTGAACCTTTCACTTTTGTGATAATGTTGAAAATCTTTTGCAGAAATTTGACAGATAGTGGTAACTTTATGTGCTGGCATCGCGTCTTTACAATGCATACCTAATTATTTTATTAATAATGATTGATTTTTTTTCAACGCATCGTCAGGCGTTCTATTGTTTGTTTTTGAAACTAAAAAGACTGATTAGCAATGTATGTATTATTTAATTTCATTAATTAACCCTACTTTCTCACACATTCTCTTCTTCAGCATCCTCCTCCAATTCCGATTCCGATATATCAAATCCAGGGATGTAACGGATGTGATGATTTCGGAACCGGAATCGGAGGTTTTGGATTTGATATATCGGAATCGGAACAGGAATCGGAATCGGAGGTGGAAGTTGAAGAAGAGAATGTCTGAGAAAGTAGGGTTAATTAGTGAAATAAAATAATACATAAGTACTGTATTGCTAATCAGTCTTTTTAATTTCAAATACAAACAATAGAATGTCTGACGAGGCGTTGAAAGAAAATCAATCATTATTAATAGGTAAAATAAGTATGCATTGTACAGACGCCAGCACATCAAGTTACCACAATCGGTCAAATTTCTGCAAATGATTTTCAACTTTATCACGAAGTGAGAAAGTTCACGTTCGATTGGCAAAATTTGACAGATTTGGGTAGGTTGACGCGTTGACCGCGGCCGTATGGCCGCCGCCCGCCGTAAGGCGACCTCCGTTTGAAAAGTTTTGGAACAGGTATCGGAATCGGAGGTTTAAAAACAATCGGAAGTTCCGACTAATCTGAATCGGAGCTCCGTAACATCCCTGATCAAATTCAAAACTTCCGATTCCGGTTCCGATATCATCACATCCGTTACATCCCTGATTCATACTCATAACTTTCCACTCAACACCTCATTCCTCCGCATCACATGGTCAATCCACGACAATCACTTACACAATGTTTCAGTCACCGGCAATGTATGGTATTACTGCTGGCAAATTGTGGGTGTAGCTTTCTGTGGTGATGAGTATGTATCTTTTTACCAGGTTTGAGGCGGAGATCTCAGGCGGTGACGGCGGAGTCAACGTGGTCGCGCGTGCCGTGATCGGCGCGGCCACGTTCGGCGCCGTGCAGCAGCAGCTGGAGCGAGCAGCCGCGCCCATGATGCCTCAGTTCGACATGTCGATGATGTACCCCACGGTACCACCGCCACCACCACCACCCTCTATCATGGTGCCTTCACAGGTTAGCTGATGTTTCAATACATTTTAGTACAAAGATAAGGCTGTAGTATAATACCCATCCCTCTTACTAAGCTTGATAACTGGCGAAGTTGTTTATTTTGGCATTATTAATAAATTCAGAGTAAGTGTTCGGCTTGAACTATCTATGCTCAGAATAACACGTAAGTAAGTACGTAAGTATTTTTTTTTACCAAACCACACGTATTATTGTCTAGTGTTTATGTTGAATGTTTGCTCTAAACTTGTTTCATAAACATTTTAGTTTTGATATTATATGTCATTACAAGCTCATATTTCATAATGGGTGTAAAAATAAAAACACCATTAACGAAGCTAAAAGGCACTTGTTCTCCCCATCATGCCATTATTTTTTTTTGTTTTTGACTGTACCTGGAAACCTTATAGTTATGCAGATATTGCAGATTTAACTTCCACCTTTTTACCAAGTAAAAAAGAAACAAGTTTTAATGTTAAAACTTTACATAGACAATACTAACACAACACAATGTTTGGAGTGCATTATATTAAGTCCTACAATAAAATGCATTCTCAGCATAAATTTTTGTGTAAAGTTACTTAGTTTCATGTACAGAATGCTTGGTTGACGGCTTCTTGAAGGGCTAGTTTACACCTGTATAATGTTTTAAAGAGTATTGTTTTAAAACACTTTACCCATAATCTTCGTTTACAGTTGGATTTGCAGCAGCACCCTGACACCATTTCGTCGCCGCCATTCATGTTACAAATATCACGATATTCATGAAACATCAAAGCTCAGTTCCACAAAATCAAATCATAACATTTTATTTTAAGTACACCAGTTACAGGCAAATGCTGTGGAAGTCTGCAGCATTTATTACAGTTATAAATATTGGCCCAGTTATATTATATCAACTATCTGGTGTCCGCGACACAAGCCTCGTTGCTTAGTGTGGCACTAGATGGCGTTGTGTGTAATTTCCAGCGATATTTATTTCATTGCAAGGACTATAATTGGACACTGTTAAATATAACATCATCACTAAGTAACACTATGGCTCTCCAACAGGTACGCATACGTCCCGGCGGCGTGGAGGGTGGCTTTCCGCCCGCCCTGACGTTCCTCCGCCCAGGGCTGCCAGGCCCACAGCTGATACCACCTCCTCCGCCCAAGCCACAGCCTGTGGTGCTGTCAGCAGCGCCCAAGCTCTACAAGCAACCTAAAGAGGATACAGAGGAAAAGAAAGAAAAAGAAAGTCGGAAGAGAGTAAGACTGGGTTTAATTTCTAACATTTTACTACATTTTCTTTGGGCCACGTGGTGGCTACCGGCCTCCTTATTCGCGGCCTGTGGACGGTGATATGGGCTAGCTCGTCGTCCGTCCGTCTTACGACGACAGGCCGTGTCGACGGCGCAGGAGTATTCCACGCGCGTCTCATTGAGATGCACAATGAAGGGGCCGAAGCCTGCGGGGGCTACGGGACTGTTCGAAAGAGATACCGTGGCCCCGGAACATGAATGGGTTTTAGTCAGTAAAAGTCTGACACCCTCCCTCCGCCCAGTGAGAGTGGGAGAAGTTATTTGATGATTTCCAATCCGAAAAAAAAAGGGCGTCCCACTTTACACTTGCCGATTCGCGGTCTCCACTCAAGAACTCGCTACCGCAACGGTCTTTATTATGTTTAATAGCCAATTAGCCACTAAACATCCACCATCATCATTATCTTACCTTTATCGCTATTACCTTGGCGTCAGCGTAGCAACTATCACCAAGGCATTCACAAATACGCACTACACGTTATGAATGTAAATTTGATACAATATTATTGTATAAACTCTATTAACTGCACCAGAAAATTCAACACTGACAATATCAACTCTATTGCACTGCATTACATCCAGTGAAACTGATTTTCAGGGATCGTAGCTTTCAACTGCAGTGTTAATGTTGTGTGTTACAGAAGCGCACCCCGCCGCCCCCGCCCCCGCGGCCCGAGCCCGTCGTGGAGCCCGCGCCGGTGGCGCCCCCGCCTCCCGTCATCAGCGTACCCGACACCGTCACTAAACCCAAGAAAGAGAAAAAGAACAGGAAGGTATAATGCTTCACCAAGTTATCCCAATTATATATTATCGCAAAGTAGCCAACACGACTGAAATAATCATAGTTGTATGTGTTTTACATGACTTTGTAACCCAATCAGTTGAAGAACTTCATCTTTGTTGATGAGGGTTCATTTTGTGTTTCGGCAAAACATTCAAACAAAATTGCTCAAAGGTGTTGTGCTATCCATTGCACATGCATTACAGTGTAGATAAAGTTCAATAAGTTACCTACGACTAACCAATTTAATAGAATATTCTAATCATTACCGTTCTGATAGTGTACTCTGTGTCCTCTATAGTAGAAATAGTGTTTCTTTGGATTCAACAAAATATTGCCTTTCAAAATATAGTTACATAACCAAGAACTAGAAAACAAATAATGAAAGTCAATAGACTACTGAATATATTCTTAACTGTTCAACTAGGTAATAACCTGCACCATGCAAACTTTTCATAAGCAGATGTGAAAATTTATAACATACATTTCACAATTATTACTGATTTCACTTGGATAGATCTACCGAAAAATAATGCGTTAAACTGTAAGCAGTATGTTGTGTTGACAATATTTCGAGAGTTTACAATCTCGCTAGATAGATTACAATCTAACGGGTTTTACAATAAAATTGTATGGTAACTTAAACACTCAAACAGTCTGTCGTCTATGCTGCTTCTAACTAACACATTATAATAATCCCATGTATTGATTCTATAATCGTTATTCCTTCTTTGTCAGGTTGTTAGGACAGCTGGAGGTCAAGTGTGGGAGGATGTGACACTACTGGACTGGCCTGACGATGACTTCCGCATGTTTTGCGGTGATCTCGGAAATGACGTCACTGATGAGCTGCTCGTGAGTACACACACACAGTAAAATGAACTGAGAAACGTTTGGAATTTGATTTTCCAATAAAATTCAACAGTAAACAGTTGACAGAATCAAGAGTCAATTTCCAAAGGCCATTGCCCAAATCCAGTATCGCTCTAAAATAAAACATTATAGCAACAAAAATAAAGTCATAAATTATGAAATCTTTTTTTAACTTTTCTTACTTATCTTGATCGAAATCGTATGTGGGGTTAATATGTTGTGTCTTAATAGTTACTAATTCGATTTTATTGCATTATTTTCAAAATGGCTTTCTTAAAGTGCAAGCAGTGTTGACACCTTGAGAAACTTCCCCGTAATCGGTTTTAACTGATATGTAGAGGCACACGTTGTTTTAAAAATATTTCAAATATCTATTAGATATTCCCGCGTGATTCATATTTTTATTTGTAATTAATATACCTAATCAAAAAAATATTTCTTTCCTAATCAACAATCTTTCATTAGTTTACAAATCAGTAATGGTCAGGGTGATTTAGATTAACTGTTGGTAACACTACCACGGGCAAATAAAAGGTGAACTGTCATCAAAAGTGTCACTGTCAAGTCAAACAGCATTATGTCGTAGGGATGGGCAAGTGAAAAAAATATATCGATATTTATCGTATCGATATTCTTAATCAGTATCGATAATTATCGAGCGAAAAATATCGAATATTGTCAGGTTTCGTATGATTATTCATACATATTCCCAAAGCATTCAAACTTCGTAGAAAAGAATAAAAGAAAACGATATTTTTATTGATGCTTGAGCCTAAATAATAAAATACAATTTAATCAAAAAAGTAGTCATCAGATATCGACACGAAACCAAAAATTAATAACGAAAAAAATCGGATTTGATACGAATTCGATACTCTAAAATAAATATCGAGTATGGATAGATCGCGATTTAAAAATATCGACCATATGTAGTGATAATTGGATGGAAAAACATCGATATTTCGATATTTTTTTGCACATGCCTATTGTGTATAAGTTGTTGAGTTTGTTGTGATATCAAATAATTTATTATTACGTCGAGTACGTGTCCAGTAGAGTCTTCGGATTCCTGTACGAACAAGATATCTTTCTGAATATTATTGTACTGTTTCTGTGCTACTGGTGTGGATTGTATAGAACGTTTTTTTGAGTTTGCTTACGTTCTTGGACTAATGCCTATAGAAGTGTGAGAAGACAGACTCAGCATGATCAAGATAGGCAACCGCAGTTTGTTAGTGAAGAAGCCCTTGCAACACAAGAGAACATGGATGTTGCTACATCAAGTCATGGAGTGGAAAGTGCATCAGAAACTTCTGTGCCTTCAAGGGATCATTCCAGAAGGTTTATTTGGAAGCAGTAAAGTGTACTATGCATACATTTTAGTTAATAGGGCTATAAGTAACTCAGTAGCTGATATTGCTGGTTACTATTGCAATTGTTTGGTGGGTAATCGAACCGTGGGATGCTGCGCACACGTAATTACCATTTTGTGGTATCTTGGTTGGGCTCGATATCGATCATTTTGAGCCGACGGCTCCGTTTTTAGACAACATATTTTATGAATATGATGATCATATGAACCAATAAAAATATTTTATTCCTATATTCAAGCATTATTATTTTCTATTCCCTATACCTACTTACTTATAAACCCCTACATTTAAATCTAGGGGTTTCTAAGACGGATGTTTTTCTACATCGTTCTCACATAATTATGTATAATCTCAACATGAAAGATGTAACCAAGTTTTTGTAACAACATTTTTGATTGAAAAAAGTGTCCATGGAGTTTCTTGCCCGTTCTTCTCCATAGTGATCTACGCTAGGGAATGGGCAACTACAGTACTTTCTCAAGTTATTATGCCTTGTGTCTGTTACTGTAGCTTTGATTTTTCTTTGTATTTTTGACATTCAAAAGTGCCGTAATGGTCTAGTTGAAATAAATGATTTGAGTTTGAGTTTAGCTAATATTAGTTACTTAGGATTATTCACTGGTTTGATGGAACTATTTTCTGTTGTCTTATGAGAAATCAAATCATATTGTTGTAAGGACTGTTTCTTTGGTAGAAGGTTAGCTACAAAACTAACCTCAAAACTTGAACAGAAAATCAAAGAACAATAAAAACCCCACAAAATAAATAGTTCATTTTTAGGGTTCCGTAGCCAAATGGCAAAAAACGGAACCCTTATAGTTTCGCCATGTCTGTCTGTCTGTCTGTCTGTCCGCGGATAATCTCAGTGACCGTTAGCACCAGAAAGCTGAAATTTGGTACCAATATGTATATCAATCATGCCGACAAAGTGCAAAAATAAAAATTTAAAAAAACATTTTTATTAGGGTACCTCCCCCAGACGTAAAGTGGGGAGCGATTTTTTTTTTAATTTTGACCCTGACGTGTGATATATTGTTGGATAGGTATTTAAAAATGAATAGGGGTTTTCTAAAATCATTTTTTGATAATATTAATATTTTAGGAAATAATCGCTCCGAAAGTCAAAAACAATGTGTCCCCCCCCCCTCTAACTTTTGAACCATAAGTTTAAAAAATATGAAAAAAATCACAGAAGTAGACCTTTATATGAACTTTCTAGGAAAATTATTTTCAACTTGATGAGTTGAATAGTTTTTGAGTTATATAGCACTTTTTCAAAAAAACACAAATGATAACTTTGTTTTTCATACAAATACTATGAAAAACAAAGTTATTTTTGCTGACGAAAAATGTTGGTATTTTTAATGGTCTGGGAAGCTACGGAACCCTACAGTGAGCGTGGCCCGACACGCTCTTGGCCGGTTTTTTTATTTCCTTAGAAAATATGACATCTCCCCTCTTTTATGTCCAATTTATACTATCATACAACTTATTTTCATGCGCAACGGCGGTCCATAGAAGGATGGGCAATCTCTTTTCTTGAGTTTCCTAAAATTGACTCGCCATATATTTTTCATGTTATTTGCTTATTTTATGCCTTTAAATGAGTTTTTATTGTTTTATTTTTAGACGCGCACCTTCAGTAAATACAGCTCGTTCCAAAGAGCCAAAGTAATAAGAGATAAGCGGACGAACAAGAGCAAAGGGTTCGGTTTCGTCAGCTTCAAGGACCCAGGAGACTTCATCAAGGCTATGAAGGAGATGGATGGTAAGGACCTAACTTATTCTGTCAGTACTTTAGACCACTCTATTACTGCCCCATTGCCGGGTATCTTATATTCTGATTTTGACACATTTTAATTCAGAATCAGAACCTTTTTTTTTTTTTATTGCATTTGTATCAGAGATCGGAAAAGGTACAGAGTATATGCCTAACCTTAAAGGAAGAAAGTAACATGTGGATAATACCTCACTCTAAAAACAGCTTTATCGGAACTTAAATATAGTTTTGGGATTTTATTTTTCCGCTATGAACTTACTTTATTTCAGTCAGTTGTTTGGTTCAATAAGCCACTAAGTCAATCAAACCGTTTACTGTGAATTTTTACTCAACTGATCATCAACATGATATAAATAAATAAACAATCCAATGTTTTACCTGATACCGTTTCTTCCTCTATTACAGGTCGCTACGTCGGCAGCAGACCAATAAAGCTAAGAAAGAGTACATGGCGCACGCGCAGCCTCGATGTCGTCAGAAAGAAGGAGAAAGAAAAGGCAGCCCTTCTCTCTCTTCTCATGTCCGGCAACAAGAGCTGACAACAAAACGTAACTTCATAATGCATCTATGGACTTGTAGGGTTGCCAAATAAAAAAAAAATACATATTAAAAAGTTATCACCTGTAGACAAATGTGTGATTATTTTTTGCCATTCTATTGCTTTGTTAAAATAAAAATGCAAGTTTCTTCCGCGCTGATTTATATAGTCAATTTGTAAAATTGCCCGCATTTTTCATGTCTAGTTTTGAATGAGACGCCTGGCAACCCTATTTAAGGCGCTACCACAGGCAAAAGCCGTTTTTTGTGCAGTTTTTTGGAGCCAACTCCTCTTTATCCAAAAGAAATACCAAGTAATAAAAATACATTAAATTTCTACATATTCTTAGACTGCAAAGTGGTAGTTTTATTTTTTATTTTAAGTCTCATAATGTGTAATAAATCCCCTCACAATGAAACCACAAAAATGAGAAAAAAATATTTATAACATGCGTCTTCTCGTAAAGTTAACATTATTTTGATTTGCTTCTTATACTAATGGATAGACAATTTAATAATGAACATAATGCTAGTTTTTTTTTTTTCAAAAGACGGAAATTTGATTTTATAAAGAATAAAAATCACTAATTTCGCACTATTCGACCCGCAGTGACTGACGTAAAAACCACTTTGTAGTGCAAGCTGATTAGAACTTTATTCTAATAGTATTTCAAACGAAGTTTGAATCACCACAAATAGAGTTGCTAATTTTGCCTGGGGTAGCGCCTTAACAAATTGGCGGCTGCCAAGTACAAGGACATAACTACAAGTTTTTGCGAAATATACTTATGTATTTATTTTGTTGGTAAATATGTTTTTCTGTAGTTTAATTATTGTGCTTTTCGCAAGTATATTCATCCTTTTGTACTCAGCAGTCGTCGTAATGCAGTTTTATTTGATTTGCATCACGTGAAGAACTCATATTTGTGACAATAGACTGTAATACATATTGTAAGTACTTAGTCTCAATCCTATAGTGTTGTAATCTTACCCTTGAAAATATCACACAGTTGTCGATTAATTTCTCATAAAGCTTGTAACATAAACTGTAAAATATATTTATTATCGAATGGAAATAGCATTGCGTGTGCATAATATTCATACATTGCAAACTTAAATGTTCGTCAAAAAATCAGAGAAATTCATTTTAAAATCTATCTAAATTAAATTAAAGGCCAAACCTGCTAATAGGATCGGTTTTCTACGAGTTGAGGCAGAATTTTTGCAGTGCAATAATTAATCTTTTTGATTGTCGGTATTTTCATTCTTATGTAAACATAATCGAATGAAAACTATTTCAAGTGAAACGCCAGGGTAGCCCGCGAAATTAAAACTTTCTTACGTTTTTTACTATGTCAGTGACAAGCTGTATGTGGACAAATCAGTGTCAGCTTGTATCTTAATCAGTCAGCATACTACCTGACACTGACAAATACACAAAACGTAAATAGACGAATTGCAAAAACGTAAGAGAATGTCAGATTTCGCGGGCTACCTTGGCGCTTCCCTTTTAATTTCTGCATGATTCGATCCCTTCGACAAAACAAATGAGAAAGCTTTAGCATCATATTGTATAATATCAGTACTATTAGCTATGTGTAAGTTTTGTGTTGAAATAGTTCACGGTTTTCAGAAGTAACCCCATTTGTGATTCTAGTTCATATTATATTAAATAGGATTTATTCTATTACATGCTTATTTACTAAACATCCCTCAAAATTAGGCAAAAGTGTGATTACAAAATGCGAAGAAGTTGATTGGACCAAGGAATCATGTTGTCCAATACAAACATTACCCCCTTTTTCTCCCCTAATTTTTCGTAAAATCCTTTCTTATCAGATGCCTATGTCATGCAAAGAACACATCCGCCAAGTTTCAGGTATCTACGATCAGCGGTTTAGGCTGTGCGTTGATCCGTCAGTCATTGGCTCCTGACATTCCCGAACTCCTTCGTTACCGTTCCGAATTTATATTACCCTCCCATAAGAAGTTATCACTTCGAAAATAAAAGTTTAATGTAAATGTAATAATTTATTCAATATTACTAAATGGTAAGATTTTCTTTGGCTAAACTTCTCCAATCTATACACATTTACACTTATCATACATATTTATGTAATTTAGTAAAAATATGAGACATGATTTGGTACATAACTAATACTTCTGTTTGTATTTCACAGAGTTTTTAAAGACAATCGCTATATTAAGTTTAACTACTAAAAATATAACATTAATCATGTTACTAAGAAACGTATTTATTTGTACAAAGATTTTAAAGCTGACACCTTTCTATTAAGCTCAGCCCATTTTTTGTGGTTGTGAACTTGTGAGTGAGATTCCTGAACATGGGGATCACCCCAGGGCGGGCAAAGGTTTTTAGGAGTTTCCTGACTGGATACCGTTAGTTTAGTTGGTTCGTTTGATGACAATAGACGAGTAGGTACCTTGTTACATGGGATCTGAGAGGTGTGGACGCTTGAATGACACCAGCCTAATGATAAAAATTGTTTCGTGGAATTACATTTAAAAAAACCTGGATGGCGGCGTTCGTTCCAATTTTGAACGCGCGCCTAAAAAGATTGAGTACCAGTGGCGGTACTTCCATACAAACCTAAAAAGCTGGTCTTGAACTTATAACCTAGTACTCTTCATGATGTTGTTCTGACCAGCCTGCTTGCCTAATGGGCTTGCCTTATTGTTGGCCATTATATACGCCACTGATCTTAACATTCGTCTTTAGCCACCCCCGGGACTACAGGCATGATGACATTTCACATAATATCTTAAACTACAGTATAATTGTCGCTATCATATTGATCATTCCGCCTCCTCGGGCCGCGCAGTCTGACCGGGCGCGGTCGCTTGCGTGTGGGCCCGGCGGTAGCGGCGGTGGCGGCGGCCGCGTACAGTTCGTCCAGACAACAGCGGTGATCGCCCTCCTTC
Source organism: Xestia ashworthii (assembly GCA_950022955.1). Lineage (NCBI taxonomy): Eukaryota > Metazoa > Arthropoda > Insecta > Lepidoptera > Noctuidae > Xestia > Xestia ashworthii. The sequence goes on along the minus strand of OX465558.1, from coordinate 19,565,791 downwards.
AGCCCTGACGTGTACGGACAGAAGGGCGTCGAGAAGTCTTCGAGACAGTATGCACCTGATGCACTGGAAATGAGAACAAAAATCGAATAGTCAGACCGGGTATTATCAGCGTAATGTGGGACGAGCCCCAGTAAGATGGGCCGAGGGACTTAACAAGAATTTGGGTGGTTTACTACCAACAAAAACCCGACTACTGAATAAAATGTAGCCTATGTTATCCGGGCAATAATAGCGAATCGATTGACACCTTCATCAAAATCGGATGAATAGTTTAGGTGCTATGGTGGAACCAGTGGAACATATGTAGGTAAATACAAACATGCATCTGCTAAAATCATAACCCTTCCGTTTCCGTAGTCTAGTTAAAAGGCGGTTGGGTCACTTGCGGAAGATGGAGAACAAGGTTGCTTGAATTGCCGGTCGGAACAAAACATTTCGAGTGACGAAAGTATACCGAAAGACAGTGTTGGTATGGTTTTGATCTTGATCCAACATGATGGACTGACTATTATGTCGGATCTGGACCTAGGACCCGAAGGTTGCAGAATACCTCTGAATGCGGAAAACGAACGACTAATTCTTGTGACGAAGATTATACAGCGGGAGTTTTAAGTTCTGCAGTAGTAGACGTTTTTGCTTGGGTTCTAGGAACCTGTGGCAAAAGTAGCGGGTAGTAGTAACCTCATAGGCGCAGGTTGTCCAATAGGCACGGGCAGCGCGGAGGCGCGGGAGGGGGGCACCTTGACGGAGCAACGCCGCCCGCACGGCGCCGCCGAGCGCGTGAGGAACAGACTCTCCGCCTGGTAGCAGATCGCCCAGATGTGGCTGCACAGCGCCTCGTCTGCACGGAAACAAAAATAACAAGAATTTTAAGTGACAGTGTAGTTCGTGTACCGAAATGAAGGCAAACCAGACGACAAAACTACAAATTAGGAATCTAATCAGATCTGGTTTGTTCCAGATATCTGTTTCTTTTATTTTGTTTAAGTAGATATTTTATGTTGGTGGTTTCTTGAGGAAAAAAATACTTGTGTTTCGGCTTGTGTACTTACTCGGCGTATCTTCGCAGTACGGCTGGCTCCTTCCTCCATTGAGACAGAAGTCCGCATGTCCGAGCCGCGCCGCCTCGCCGTAGCGGCCCGCGTTAGTATGTAGCACGTGCACGGCGCGAGCGTCGCCCGGGTCCAGCCGGAGCGCCGGCGCTGAGCGGATCAGGGGACGCGCTGGGTCCAGCCCTGGAATAATACGGATAGTTAAAATTGGTGGAAGAGCCAAAGGAAACTGGCCTTTATTAGACGGGAGTTTCCTTAGATCGGTGAACAGAATATAGATTTTTTCTTTCAAGGCCACCATCATTTCCACCTGGTCTTTGCCCAATAGTGAGACAGAGCTAAGGAAAAAAAAGCTATCAGGTTCTTTTTCAAACTTCTTTTTCACTTTCTCGTTCAAGATTTTTTCATAGGCGGCAAGAGTACCTATGCTAGCAGTTTTTCAGAGAACCCGCTGGAGTGTGGTTGAAGTACAATCACCTAAGAATTCGTTTCATCAGTGTTTCTGCCATACAAAGCATAAATAAACTTTTGATTTTAAAGGAGTCAAATCATACATACCAATAATCCTATTCATCCTGAACGTGAGATAGTTAGCGATGATGCCACAGAGATGCGCTCCGAGCGAGTGTCCCACACAGGTGAGGTTGTCAGTCCTCAGGCCGGCTCGTCGCAGGGCGGCCAGTGCGTCAGCCACGCAGCGCGCCACGGGCCGCAGGTTGTGCACGGCGGCCACGTAGCACGGAGGCTGGCACAGCGCGCCCCAGTCCAGCATGAACACGTTGTAGCCACCGCGCCGGAGGTACGCTGGAATAATCAAGTTTTTGTTCAGCATGTTGCTACGTAGATCGAGGACACAATGCCTGTAGACTGCAAGTCCCATTCTCAATCGCATTGCTCAACTGTTTGTCGTGGTACAGACATGTAGTACGGAAGAATGAGGAAAATGCCGTGAAGACTTGCGTGATGTTCTTCAGCAGCGTGTCTTCAAGCATGGCTTGCAGGCGTCGGTTCATATCCGTACACAAAAAAATAAAGAAGAGATGCGTGAAAGGGGGACTACAGAAATGGCGACAAATAGAAAAGAATGGTGGTGATACACTCTTGAATTTAGTCTGCAGAATTTCTAAAAGAAAACACCTGGAAACGGTGCAGGCGCGCGTTTTGGGGGCTTTCTTAGGTAACTTTGCTGATTCTCAGCCTTGTTTGAATTAACGATTTGATTTTGACCATATTTGACTCTAACAGCTTTCAGATAGGTACCTACGCAATTACAGTCAGTAGGTAACTTTTCAAAGTATTGGTAAAATGGCGACAGTATTTCATAAGATAACAAGGTGAGCAGTGCTACAATTTCCACAACTGTCAATACTGACATACAGGTCGTTCAACTGCTGTACCTAGTACCTACTGCAACATGTAGAGAAAGCCGTGGGAGCCGCGCGCATTGTAATGCGGCGCGTGTGCAACTGTTCCTGCCGACGCGACGCCGACATGATAGTACTGCACCAACACTTACACTTTCACGACTGACTGGCGACGATCCAGGGGAAGCTGATAATGGTAATTGACGACAAGTTGCGGTTTGCTTACAAAGGACCGTATTTTCTTTCAATTAGGTAAGAGGCTTTTATTTTCTCTGAGTACTACGTAACATCATCTTCACGGTTTTCCGCGACGAGTTGGGCAGAGATGCTTATAGAGTAAAGAGTGCACCGGGCACCCACATTTCGCCAGTTAGGTACCTGTGCTTAAGTCTCTTGTAAAGGCGCGACCTATCGACTTTGGAAACAATTTTTGAAATAATACGGTAGGTAAGTAGACCCATAGAACAGGGAACCTTGTGGTTGTTAAGCTATGCCGTCCATGGTTCGCATGCTTAATTTATATGACCTTTAGAGCCAAAGAGTGCAGGTGGCTAATTTGCTATAGGCTCTCAGACTCTCTCTACTTATAAAGGTGCAACAAACATAGCATTTAGAAATTGCAAGACTTCTGATACTTGTTTAATGGCACGAAAAAAGAATAAAAATGACAGAAAGAAACGATAACTCAATCATTGGCTCTACCAGTATCTCGGTTACTTATCGATGTAAATAAGTCATGGCATCGATCAGAACTGTAAATGACTGTAACGGATCTGACGGAAGTACAACATATTTAGCAGTCACGCTACAAACTGCCAACGCCAAATACACAATTCAGTGCGCATACCATTTTCCAATAATAAGTAGATTGAAATGAGTAAATGGGTTATAGTGGGTGCTGCCATACTAAATACGTTTCCAATAACTTTCTTATTCTTTATTGCACACTGCACACAAAAGTTGAAGATAATCACACGAAATTACAACGGCGAGCTTAACCCTAAGTCCCAGAATTGGGTCTTTTTACAGAAATCCTTGCATCGATTGCGAGATTTGCAGAAGATTTTTTTATAATAATAATAATAATATATCATTTAATTCAGGTAACAAAAGACCCATATTACATATACCTTACAGACTAACATACATGTTTATAAAAAACCACTAAACAGTAAACTATTACACATGAGGAGACGGCGTCATGTTGCGCTGCGTGGTGTCGCGTAGCCTTCCGCGGAATCGCCGATATATGACACCCTTCGGCCAAAACTCTTCCTTGAGGAAGGTCTCAATATGATGAGTCGGAACTCGCACCACGAACGACTTAAAATTTGTGTTGTGGCGCGACTCCAACTTCTCTACCCTCAAGGTCCAGCTGGTCTTCACCCGGACATACTCCACGATGTCCTCAACCTTCGTGGTGTGATGTAGCCGGGACACATAGAGCTGCGTCGTTGGTATCGCCCGACGCAGCAGCATATTGGGTCCTGCCAGTGCGGACCCGCACTGGTTCCGACTAGGTGGCTTCTTCCTCTTCTTCTTCTCCACCATCACAAAGCCATCCTTGTCACACGTGGCCGTTGCTGGGCCTTGCTGTTTCGAACCCCAGTTGGAAGGTTCACAGCAGCTCTTATTTTCCCCCTTCTTCACCTGCGATACAGGTTTGTGCTTGGTGACAATAGCAGCGTAGGCACGTTTAGGGGGCGACGTACCTACACGAGTCACTGCCTCGACCGGCACCGAGTCAGCAACTTCGGCAGCGCATGTTGCAACGCGTGCCATAGCAGCGGGTGACGCAGCAGTGGAGCTCGCCGACTCTAAACTGCCGACGCTAGCGTTTCTCGCTTCGCAACGAGTGCTCACGTTGTTGGAGGCACCAGGCGACCTATTTACCTTAATAGCGTTGCGCAACAACTCCACTTCGGCACGTAGATCACCAATGACGTTGTTCGACGCCTCCAACTTGGAGTTTACTTCGACCAGGCTTGCCTTGAGATTTGTAATGTCCTTCAGCAACCTGGTGACGTCGACGTGGTCAAACGTGACTGGGGGCAGCTTATGAAGCTCCTTCGCCACGAAAGCGGGCACGTCGTCCGGGTCGGTGCTCTTCATCAATGTGATGATGTCCTGCACACACTTCTGGCCACCAGTTTATGTAAGTAAGTACTCGGAACGTTAGAAGTTTAACTGCGAGAAGTGTGTCACTAAAATGTGAGAAGCGATATGTTTTTCAGGTATTAATCTAGGTACAGAAAGCGTCCCTTCCATACGAAGTGTTACTACTTTACTTATTCTATGTTAGAAACGCGTTTCTTACCATCTCTAAGAACGACGATTGGCAAGGTGTCGTCTCCTCCCGCGTACCCATGTATCAACAGAATGTTTTCGTGTGCCGGCTCCCAGCCGCTCTGACGCAGCCAGTCTTGACTGCTGAGATCCACCTAGAAATAAAGACCGTAGGTATAGGCATAGGACTTCCGGGGCTGCGGGACTGTTTGAAAGAGATACCGCGGCCCCGGAACGTAAAGGGCGAGGAAGGAACATGGATGGGTTTTAGTCAGTAAAAGTCTGATTTCCCATCCGAAAAAAAAACAGGTATAGGACTTAAAGGAGTAAGGTGTAGTCAGGAGACAGATTTTCCCTTATTCATTAGAACATTTACTTAGGTAGTAGAGTACCTATTTTTACTTACAGAAGTGATCGAAGTACGGGATACTTTAAAAAACATGCGCGGCAGTCTTTGGGGACCGCCGATAGAAGTGAAAACTCGTAGCCGATCCGCTACGGCGTAGCTGACGAGTGCTACGAAAAGCGTACTTGACGGTCACGCGAGTTCCATGATTTTTGTTCACCTAAAAAGTGGTCAACGCGTCTAAAGCAGTTTTCACTTCAAAAGTTGAAGCATATGTCTTTACTTTTCGAACATTGATCGACCTTTTTATTTACATGTGGTAATCGTAGTCGTAGACATCATAACTCTGTCGTTCGTTTTTTTCCCAGTAGAGTAGAACGGAACGTAATTTTTCTCATGATGTTATGTTCCCAAAATTAACTAACACGATTTTCCATTTTGAAATAGAACACAGAGCCCACTCCGATTCGAAGACAGACCAATAACCAAATAGTAAAATGTAGGTTTCTAACACAATTATTGTATTGTTATTGTAAAGTCAATGCTACAACCATGAATGGGTTGTATGTGAACGCAATAACTTATGAGTCCCGCGAAGGAGAGCCCGGTCCCCTTGAGGAGTTGAGGACGAATAGCGGTATTTTGGACGCATTCTTGCATTCAGCCGCACTGTGTACATCGTAATGAGAAAAGTGAAATTTCCTGCGACTGTGAATCTGTTTAGTCACGGGTTCGATCTTGTGTCACACCTAGTAAAGCCCCACATTGAAACCAGGGCGACTGTTATTATATGTAGATATATCTAAAAAGCTACATAAATGAAAAAAAATTGATGTAGTCTACCTACAACACTATCATTCATATGCCATATATTCAACCTATAATGTTAGGAGCTACTTAGTATTTACTTGCAAGAGTTGATCCAAAAAACCGTGATGTCGACCTACTCATCAACTTTCTTGATCTATAGTCAAAGTGACTTTGGCAAATAAATTCAAAACAACATATACCTAAATAGTCTGAACACCAAATTATACGGAAAATCATTTAAAAATTACGCAAAAAAACTCTTGCACGACTATCGGAGATTACTCAATGGGCGCTTACTAGTAAACAGAAGTGTAGACTTGGTCACAGCTGATGAAACACGAAGGTGAGCGGCTTTCGTTCATCATGTACATAATTTATATTGAAATAATATTACGAGATAGCGTTGTTTTCGTTTGTTGAAGACTTGGAGTAAGGGTAGCTGCGGATCATGTTGATTTCGGCTTTATTTTCAGTGCTCCAAAGTAGCCCGCGAAATTCAAATTTTCTTACGTTTTTTGCAATTTGCAGGGCAGTGCTAAAAGTCGAGGAACACTTTGACCGTGACAAATTCGTTCCTCGACTCTTATGAACTTGGTTGTATTGATGATTCTAGTGATTGTAATTCTGTAACTACATACGTCTTGCAGCCGCGAACGATGTTTTCATGAATGTAGCTTAGCACTGGCCTGCAAATTGAAAAAAACTTAGGAAAATTTGAATTTCGTGGGCCACCCTGACACTTTCACCTTATAGAAGAATGCTCCCGGTGAGAAAGCGCCTTCTGGCCTAGACACGATGTCGACTGGCGATGAGGTAAATTTTAGGGACCATAGCAAATTATTGATCGAAGATAGCAAGGCACTCGTTATTACAATGTTTGTACACATTTCATATTGTGACGTAATTATAATGGTTTTTACTGAAAACATTTACCTCATGGGTCATACGGGGTCAGGTGCGGATTAAGCATGACCTACCTGAGTTGCATAAACAGGCAACTATGTACCGTGGATAAATATTTGTTTAATCTTCAGATTCTTGAAGAATTACTAACACTGGTTATTGCGTGTTAAAATACCTGTAGCCCAGAGACACGTGGGAACTTCGATCATAGATTTGACGAAGATTAGACAATGCGTTCTATCTACCTACGTATAAAATTTTCAATCGTCCTGTCAGGTGTAAGCATATATGATAAAACAATGCTGATGTTTCTAACAAAAACTATTCACAGCATTCATCATTATGCAATGATAGACGGATCTACGACTTGGTGTTTTGATGTTGGCACAGAATGGGGTCAGAAATCGAAGGTTATAATAGACATAAACTAAACATGTTTTAGCGCAATATCTTGTAGGATAGAGAGAACATGAATACATAGATATGTTACACATTGGACCTGGCATGGACCCCACAAAGGAGTCCCTTGTATTCCTTAGGAATAAGCCCATAAAGTCACAAATTCCATAATATGGTAACCCAAATAAACCTCAGATGATTAGAAGGTTTAAGTCGCTTTTACCATGAGTTTTTTAATTAAAAATTATAGAATCTCCAGTGAATGCTTGGAAAGTTAATAGACATTCTGCGACCTACCTCCTACCTACCAGATAGCGAGGTGTTTATGAATATAATAAACACAACAGATAATCAACACGAAGATCACAAACCTTTCTCGACGTTTCGTTTAACTAAAGTTATACTTCCAGCTTGGTTATCAATCAATAATCGTAGTGGCTGTCTCCGATATACTCACAACATTTTTGACAGGATCTGCTTCGGTATACAGGTGTAGATTCACGTCAGCATCAGGGCAGGCTTCCTTATCTCGTCGCCAGACGCAGTCTTCGAAGGTGGCGTTACCGTAGGCATCGGTATGCAGCATCAAAGCCTCCTTGATCGGATGTCGTTGGGAGAATGCACCTGTATCAAGAATCAAGATTTTTTTAGGGCAGGCTGCACAGAATTGAAACAGGAAATTTAAAAAAAGAATTGGACCATTTTTCATTTTTTTGTAAAGTTTCCGATGCTGAAGCAGGGACCCAGGGGGGATTGTCTACAGTCTTTTAGCTACAAAGTGACATTGAATTTGTGTTTCCACCATAGCTAGCCCCTTTTGACGATGCACACTGGAGTTTTAACTAATGCTATAGGAAGTCAAAGATCAGACATCATCACAATAATAAATAGCAATAAATTATGGCAATACAACGTAATATATTATGCTAGCCATAAATCTCTATAAACTTACATGTTTGTTTCATTATTACGTAAAATAGGTGCATGATATAATTTGATGGTGTATAACTTCGTATTATGACTGTAATAACTACATAGATCATGTAACGATATCAGTGAAGTGTAGTCTACACAGTTCTCTAACATAGAATCGTATAGAACCGTGGAATCAACGAAAGGGAAACGCATTACCTAAGTGTCACCTGAGTTACACCAGAAATCACCAATTAAGCTGGTTGCTGGCAAGAAGGAAGCTATAAATTGTTGTCTACAAATCGTACTTATTAAGCCGTTTGACACTTTTAATAAAGTAAGTGTACTCGGAAATATAAGAATTTGAAAAAATAATAATTAGGAAAAATAATATGGCGTATTTTAAAGAATTCGTAAAATAAGTAATATGAAAAATCGCGAATTAGGATTTTGGCGCTGACATCGTAGGAGCTACTTTTGATTTTCTTGAGATTGTCACTTTTGTCCCGAATACTGAGGGAGTCCTTGTACATTTAGACCTACACTTACTAGGCGGTGCTATGTTCTATATTCATCTTTAATTTTAATATTTCTATGGACTATGCGAGAATCGAATATGAGCTTATTACAACTGAACACACATTGCTACAAAATAAGGAAACGGTTTTCAGCATATCCTTTGTGTAAAAAATGCATCCACTGTTTACCGAAAAAAAAAAACCGAAATCCTGATAATTTCAAAAGATTACTCAATCCCGTCTGCAAACTCGGCCAACATAATATAAATAAAACAACCGAATAAAGTGTTTTGCAAGCCGTCCACATGTTAACATACCTTGTGCGAGGAGTATGGTCGCGATGCAGGCGACTTGCGCCGGTGCACGAGCGCGCGCCATCCTTGCCGAGCAGATAGCGAACTACTGGCGCTTAGTGGCAGTGGGGGCACTGCCTACCCCCGTCGGTAGCACACTTTGCATATACTTGCCAAATTACACGCTTCGAATACCGATGAGCAAGTGAAATGGGTGAACTTGACTTGTGAACTGATGACTGTCTTACGGCATAGGCGCATGGCCCGTGGTAGTACCTAAATATTTGGGTAGAACATAGTAAAGTAGTGGCAGTGGGCAGGGCACATTGCTCTCAGAACGGATGGCCAATGGGGCCGAAAAGGGAAATGGGAGTGGCGACCGCGAACCGCGAGGACTATGAAATTGAATTGAATTGGGACTGATACCCGACGGCATTCAATTTCATAGTCCGACAAGAGGCATGACGAGATTTCTCTCGAAAACTGATAACCACGCCTATTTTCCCCCAAGGTGGAGTTAAGGCGCTACCCCAAGCGAAATTAGCAACTCTATTTGTGGTGGTTAGAATACAGTTCTGATCAGCTTGCACTATGAAGTGGTTTTTACGTCAGTCACTGCGGGTCGAATAGTGCGAAATTAGTGGTTTTTATTCTTTATAAAATCAAATTTCCGTCTATAAGAAAAAAAAAACTAGCATTATGTTCATTATTAAGTTGCCTATCCATTAATATAAGAAGGAAATCAAAATAATGTTAACTTTACGAGCTGAAGCATGTTATAAACATTTTTTTCTCATTTTTGTCGTTTCATTGTGAGGGGATGGATTTATTAAATATTGTGAGACTTAAAAAAAAACTACCATTTTGCAGTCAAGAATATGTAGAAATTGAATGTATTTGTTATTACTTGGTATTTCTTTTGGTTATAGAGTAGTTGGCTCCAAAAAAAGCACAAAAAACGGCTTTTGCTCGGGGACGCGCCTTAAAGTCTGTTCATAGGGTCCTAGTCATTGCTAGCCACAGCAGGCATAAATCTAAATTCAAGGCAGCTATTGAGAAATTCTAGGTAAAAGCTAATTACACTCTGTCACAAAATTATGTATCTAGCGTAGGTTCTTAAATTTTTGAGGTGATTCGGAAATTCAAGTCTTATCTCCTTAAGTAACGAACGCTTAGGAAAAGTTCGGTCAAGCTTTTACTACTAAGCGTATTGCCATTAGAATGATACAGGGACTGGATATGGTGGACGCATGGAGTCAAGTCAAGATTGGGATCACATAGTGCACTATTTGTACTGAAAACTTGTACAAAAAGTGTTAAACGACTTTTTTTTTTTGGTGTGTAAAATCACGGTTTACGGTAGGAGTCAATGTAAAGCACTCAAAACATTGTGCTGAAGGATACATTGAGTACCGGGGTTATGGTGGTACTTATTTAAAATAAAGTAATAGGTGGGCTTCTGTCTGAATGGCCATGTAGCTGGGATAGTTCCATCAAGGGCCGACACCACTAGTTCTTTCTATCCGTTCGTGAGCGGCTGGACAGGTCATGGCTGGAGGTTGATCACTGTGTTGCCCAATTTCTCACAGGTCATGGTAACTTTAAGAGTAAATTATTTTCCTTCAAGCTTGTTGACTGGCCTTTTTGTCAATGTTCCACATCTGGCTGCGAATATGAATAATCTGCTTATCACATTTTATGGGAGTGCAGTCTTTGGCAAAATGGACGCAATATTATGCTGGATAGTGTACAGGTATTACATCCAGAGTTATTTACTATACGGACCTTGTGGAAACTAGAACAAAGTTCCGTGCGTGCAAGCGTTTTTGCCATACCTATTATTGGAATCAAATATAACAGCTCACAACTTAGGACCCTTTAATGTTAATATTTATCCGTGGTGCTAGGCTACTGGGCCTATCCCATTTGGAAACGTCCCTTTGTGCCTATTGGCCTTATTTCGTTCTGTCTCCTGCTGATATGGAGGGAAGTGGAAATTACGGTTTTTTCCTAGTCCTCCGCTAGACTTTCTGATTAATTTCGTTGCGGGATGCATTCCCTGGGATTTCGTCGAGCTCCATTGTCTCGGCGCTTTTCTGGTGGTCGCCACTGTTAATTCTGACTTTCAGGAGTTACAGTGGTTTGGGAATAGTGTGGCGGGCTTGTCTCAATTTAAAAAAATAGTTGGGTAAGTAATTTTTTTTTTCTGTTAAACGCTGAAACTTTGAATTATCTCCGTAATTAGAAGGTTCCCAGGGACAACCAGGTCCAGAACAAAAAAAAATCGCAATGACAGGGAGAACAAGTGGTAGAGAATTAGATGTTACCAAAATTTCTCTACTTGGTTAGAGAGGTGGTCACGAAATGGACCGTGCATCTCGCCATGGTCTGATTCTGACTTACAAACCTGATGGGCTGAGTATTTAATCTGTAGAATTAGGCTGGACACTGGAGAGTGAATGTAAGATAACGGTAAAGATAAGAAATTACTTAGGAATTAATATTTGTAAACCTTATTTACTAACCTGCTTCAGTCAAAGTTGATTTATTTCGATAGAGCAAGGTGATGTGAAGCGGATATGGTGTCGACCTTGCAGTCATGTTTTCTTCCATGTCAGTGCAGGTTGAAAACATTGATTTTTGAGTTATGGACTTAATAGAAATATTCTTTACAGGCTGTTGGGTGCTTCAAATACTCCTACTACATGCATGGCATTTATGTATATTGTACACGGTCGACTGTCAAGCTTTGGTATGTGGAGCCTCGACATACCAAGTATTCTGCTTTACAAATAGAAACAACGAAAGTTCTCTTCCGCTAGTATACTATTGTGCTATCATACAAAAGGTATGCAATTCAATCAAGAGTATGAATATAGTTGAGAGCGATCCCGGCGGGTGGCTGCGCCTGCACGTCGTCGAGGTTGACGGGCAGATGCGATGCGATTGTGTCGTAGTGTGGCCCTATTGAGTCAATGATTGCTTGGTGTACAGCGACGCGTCTGTGTGCGTGCACGCAGGTGAGATGGCGCGCCAGAGCGAGACGCCGCGCGCGCTGGAGCCTCCGCGCAGGTAGTGCCGCCGGGCCAGTCCGAGACATGCGCCCCGCGCGCGCCCGCGTCGTACCGTCGACATACGGACACGCATAACCTGCTTTTTAAAAACAACATCACATAGACGTTTGTTTCCCTCCATCTCATCAAAACTCTGACAATAACAGTTAATTGTGCTCCCATACAGTGTGTGACAAGTGCTTTTCGTGAACACAAAGAAACACGGTTGAGTTAATTGCGCGAATGCCACGCTCTACAGCCTACGCAGCCGGCGGCGTTCCCCACCTCTGTTCATTCAAGGACCAATCGTTGAACTCATGCCGTCTCGTCTTTCGCATCTACGTGATCTGCAAGATTTGGAAATGAGCTCCAAAAAGCGATGTATTGACTGAGCTGGTAACCAAACACGGTTCCAACGACAATGTCAATCAACCAGAACGCAGGCCAATTTAATAAACAGAAGCAGCAACTAGGTAAACAGGGCCCAGAACCGGTCAACTTTCCACCGCGATATCATCCGCCTCCTCTAGCCGCGAGCGGGCCCAAACTAGCCACTATCGACCCGTCCGCCAAGGAGTACAAACCACCATACGCTGGCAAATCTATCGATCCTAGCAAGTCGCAGTACCCCTTAGGTGCGCATGGTGTTGTTCCCGGTTCGTATAGTGGAGGATCTATCCAGTTTTTGAAATATCCACAAGGCTATCCTCCAGGATATCCTCAACCGTCGGGAGCAGTTCGTATGCCACGGCCATCAGAGGTGGTGACGAAAGCTGTTGTACACGAACCCGTAGAGCCAACTGTACGAGCAAGAAGTGCGGACGACATCCAGCGCGCTCAGCGCAATATTGAAGAAGAACAGATTCATAGGAGATCAGCTGACATGCTCAAGTTTACCAAACGTGTAGAACCCGAGGGACCTCGAGCGTCGACTGATCAGAAAAGACAAATTCAAGCGCTGTTAGCTCAGATAAAAGCGCTGAAAGAAGCTAATCGCCGATTGAGTGACGACAATCAGGAACTTCGTGATTTGTGTTGCTTTTTAGATGATGATCGACAGAAAGGTAGAAAACTAGCTCGAGAATGGCAACGATTTGGAAGATACACCGCATCCGTTATGCGACAGGAAGTATCTGCTTACCAAAACAAATTGAGGCAGTTGGATGATAAACAGCAAGAATTAATTCGTGATAATTTAGAGTTGAAGGAATTGTGTTTGTACTTAGACGAAGAACGTGAGAGGAGTACGTGTAGTAATTGTGGACGAGCTGCAGGACGGGAGAGAGATGACGGTGATGGCAGCAGTAGCGGAACTAATGCCGAGGAAGGTATACGAACTGCGCCTGCGATACCAATCACACATCCGCAGCTTGCAGAGCGAACAGTACAATATGTCAAAGACTTAGAGCAAAAAGTTCGGCGCTTAGAGGCAGAGAAGGGAGTTGGAAATGGAGGAAACGAACGCCCTGAAGCCGTGGTTCGTGCTCTACAGGTTTTGGAAGTAAGAGAGCGCGTAGAACGTGAGCGAAGAAGGCCAGCTCCTGACCTAGATTCAGGAGAACAGGCTCTAGTGCGTGAGATGTGCAACGTGGTGTGGGGTAAGCTAGAAGACGCACCGCCGCAAGCCCCGCCGCGTTAAACATAACACAAACAATAAACAGTTAACGTTTCCTAGTTTAGTGTCAAAGTGGGTTCGATCGAAGCAGGTGAACGAGTAAATAAAAAGTTGTTCAAATAAATGCAGATGGAATCCGACTTGATTGAGGTCATCGGTCCGCTGTCTCGTGACCTAAAGAGCAGAACTGTGTCGACCTTATAAACATAAAAGTAACTGAATTTAGTAAGCGTTAAGGCCCTTAGAGACGAGTGTGATGTGATGTATTACTTGCCAAGACAAAACATTGTAGCGGAAAACCGAAAAGTACAAAATTACTTTATGACTTGTAACTGTAGGCCACTAGATTTAGGGTTTTTCGTCTTTCCTTCGACAGACATTTCAATTTCTTGTCTTTTGCTTACTTATTGTTATTAATAATTATTAATTTTATAGAAAATATTTGAAAAATTGGTTAATTATGAGGCTATACTATACCTACATTAATTTTATTGTCTGTGATTTCCCAGTGAGCTGGTATAACAGAATTAAGTACTCCTTCTCTTAGCTCCTTATTCTCTTGTTTAATGATTAAATGAATGTAAGTTAATTCAATAATAAGATAAGGTATGTGACCTTGTCTTATTATTGAATTAACTTACATTCCTCGTTTGTTTGTGTTTTGTAGCTGAACTTGTTACTATTGCCTAGCTAGAGTCTAGTCTGCCATTGATTCACACGGTTTCATATTCTAGATATAAGTTATCCCAGCTCACTAAACTCGTTCCATTTGCATAGCTTGCTTCAATTTTGATATTAATGTGTTATTAATTTATTCAGACCTGGGTGTGTGAGAAATAAAGCTATTTCTGTTTATTTTTATTCTTTGCATTCTTGAATGACATCTTGATACATGAGACTTTTTTACAGTTATTTTAGTCGTTGCTTTGTTTTTACATGACGATGACGGATATCAATGTTTTGAATGTCAATTGTCTGTCATAAGTGTTTGGAAATTTTATCCTGTTGTAATCAAATCAAATAAAAACAATGGCAGCAGAAGTAAAAGGCGAAGGGCCAGAGGATGTTGATACCATCGGGGTAACTACTAATATATTATTCACATCTTGAATACTTACAATCAATAACAACAGTGTCTCTTTCCTTCCACTCTGTAAGATAGGCTTCTATTTTAAAACTTTTATACTTGGTGTCTAATGATATTCGTACCTACTTAGCGATCTAGCTGGTTAATAGTTTCGTTACTTACACATAATATATTCCACAAGACTGTGGTTTTCTTGCTACTTGATACTTTAGACCTTACCTTACAAGAAAAGTTTCCTAGACCTACGTAGGGCAGAGGAATCCTCAAGGCGACAGGCACGGGGAGGGATGGGCAATCCTTCCCAATGGAGACTACTACACAGGGTGCTACTGCCGTGGACAGAGGAACGGGAAAGGCTTGTACGTGTTCATCAAGAACGGCTCGCGGTACGAAGGTATGAAAACCTAAGTAGTGGTAGCTATATTTTCACAGGAGCGTAAAGATTGGTAGAAAACAAACATTGAAAGGCCTGAGTATACCTTTACCTAGCAGTGAGTGAAGTCTGGCTGTGGATGATGAAAGTAGTAGTTTATATGATTCTGGGTACCTTTATCTCAAAAATTTTCATTTGTCCTGCATCGATGTGCCAATTCAGTTAGGTACTTATGTTGCGCAGCTGTGAGAGCTGCCACAGAACGCGCATCTTATATGTTTTATATGTCCTTTTAGGCGAATGGCGAAGAGCCATGAAATACGGAGTCGGTCGAATGGTGTACCCAGACGGTTCTCATTACGAAGGAGACTGGAGACTAGACTTGAAACAAGGGTTCGGCGCCTACTACTACCCCAACGGCGACATCTACGAGGGCGCTTGGTTCAAAGGAAAGCGACACGGCATGGGGACCTACTTGTTCGCCGAGTACCAAATAAAATTCATGGGAACATGGGTCGAAGGGAGCATACAAGGTCCCGGACAAATTATCTACCCCCGTTACCGTTACCATGGCTCCTGGTTGAAAGGGAAACCCAAGGGGCCGGGGTGCTTCGTCTTTGATTCGAATTGTATGCAACATGGGTTCTACCTGTTTATGAAAGATCCAGCTAGCGAAGACTACGGTGAAGGCGAGGAAGAGAAAGAAGAGGGGAAAGGGGGGAAAGAAGAGAGATTGGAGGAAGAGGAGTCCATTGAGTTTGATGAGACAGCAGGTAAGGATTATCTGATGATTTCCTGTATAAGAAGAATTTAATGAAGCCTACAATCTATTAGCAAGTGAAGCCGAGTTTGTTGGCTTGCACATAAATAGTGTGTTTCGTGTTCCTAGTACATACTACCTACGTTGCAAATTAAAAGTTGGTGTCGATTTGGTACCTAGTGGTACCTAAGTTTTTATGCAAATCTAATGCAAGCATGTTTAGACGAGTCTAATTTTTGATTGAGGTCGTCGTCCGCTCGAGACCTCGAACGATTATTATAATTTTAGTGAAACGGGATTTAATCTTGTCTATAATATATACATATTTGCACGATTTAAAATGTCAAAAAATGCATTAACCTTTCGAGAACCCAACTGCTGATAGAGCTACGAACAACAGATAGTTGTGTCTCATTTGACTAATCCTAGGATTAGTCTAGTCTAATCTGTAGAGATTGGAGGGTCAGATCTTTATGTCACCAAAACATGAACTTCAGGGAGTGGAGGACAAGTGATGTCCTAAAAAGGATCCTCCTGTCGTATGTGTCTGTCGTGCTATTGCGCAACAGATAGGTACTTTACTATGAAGTTGAGTTCAGAATTGGGCATGTCCTGACTCCGCAGCGGACACTGCTTGGAAGTGCAGAATTGTGTGACGTCAGTAAAATGTCCTCGCTAGTTGCGTAGTTCTGATGTAAGGTGGACGCACACTTATTCACGCCGAATGAATCGACCGCGCCGAAAGAATCGAATTTTAGAATTACTTGTATGAAATCCTATAAACCTCGCACTCTTATCCGCATCGAATCGGACGAATAGATGACGTACATGACGGATGAGAAAAAATTCTTTCGGCGCGGATAAGTGTGCGTCCACCTTTAGTCGGATAGATGTCGCTACTGCGATTTATCGGGCACGATTTGTCGGATACGATCGGCAGCGCGGCAAGGAAGTAGGGCGGTCGGGACCAATCGATTTCTTATTACACTTCCCTGTCCCTGCAGGCAGGGCCCGATAAGTCGTGTAATGTTATAAGGCCTTAACATGTATGATGAGCAACGGAAGCGAGTAACCCTCTATCTCACAACTCTTGTACACTATATCGTTTGTCTCCGCTAAGATTGACCAATATAGCTGAAATTCACATTTATGTCCAGCGATATTTATTTAATTTATATCCTTACCTTCCAGGCAAGATCTCGACATGGCGCGCACGCAACGTCACAGCTTACAACGCAGATTTCCTGCCTGAAGAGCCAGTCCCACTGCCTATATCAGATTCAGTGCCTTCTCTTACCGACCAGAGCTGCGTCACCGACATTCTTCGCTTCGAACTGCCATCAGTCGAGGCTGAAGAAGAAGGGGGAGATGACAATGACTCTTGGCTGATGCATAGACAAAAGTTCCTTGAGGAGGCTGAGAAGGAGAATAAATCAAAATGATCGATTAGTTTTTCCGTTTGTTTGGCGCTTGTTGTTGTGAATGTATGATGTCAAGTGTTTGGTCAATAGATAGATAGATAGTATTTTGGTTGTTTAAATTTATTGGAATGTGATATGACTTTGGTTGTACCTGTTTTACTTTGAATAAAAATAAACTACCTTCTATGAAATCTCAAGTTGTTTTGACTACATGTTTTAATGAATATTACAAGTGTAGAGGTATAACAAGGTGTTTCAACTGTAAACTTACACAATATAGTCATTCAAATAATTACAAAAATTAGCCCCAACTTAGTTTTCTGTAAGAAGAAAAATAATAATGTGACGATTAAATCTTAAGAAAAGAAATGGTTTCTATATGGTCAAATAAGAAATTGCAATATTTAGTCTTAGATTATTTATTTTAAATAGCAAAATAAAATTACTTCTACATTACTTCAACCTATTTTGTTGAGAACATCATTGAGAACATTAGTGATTACCATTTAGATATATCAAGGCTCATGTCACACACCTGTATCATAAGACAATGTCAACTGTAATAACATGCATAAAGTTACTATCTACAAACTCATTTCATTTCTTCAGTACTATACTAGGTGTACAACAATTCTTTCATATGGTTCAGGTATGGAAATGTGTTTCCATACTACTATCAAAACACAAAATGTGTACATCGCTAGCAGCCACATTATCTTGAGCAAGTAATTGACTAGCAAAAATGCTATTAAGTAGCATGTTACTCAATGTACATTTTCACCGAGATCTCTCTGCTGTAGAGCAAAAATGATCGTAACAATTAACAGTTGTAACAATAGTTTGGATTTCTATAACTATTTTTAAAATGTAGGAAAATTCTATTATTGCCATATTTCAATAAGCGGCTAAGTCTTTGTCACAAAAATATCAACCAAAATTGTAAACCTATTACAATATGCATATTATTACTGCACAGCATACTTGTGCTGTACATCTTATAACTAAGGAAGATTATGGTTGAGGGTTTGGTGGAGGGTTGTTGTTGGCGGAGGTATTGCTCTCGAAGGTACTCTTATTCTTCAATAAGTAGGCAGCTAAGTAGTTGATGGGGTCTGGTGGCCTCTCCTTGGCCAATGCAGAGAGCCCTTGTAACAGTATTGGCACTACTGTCTGGTCGAGGTACTGACGGGTGGGAAGCGCGTTCAGGTCAATCCTGGATTTTCGATTGGCGTTCGACTCATTTTCTTTTTCCATTGATATTATTTTCTGAAAAATAAAGTGTTTATGTAATGTAGTGTAGTATTATGTACATTGTTGTTAATCTGTTTCGCATTTTAGGACCCAAAGTATTGTTTTCGTGTCTAATAAAAACAAAGGGATATTAACTTAATCTTTGGGACTCTACTAACCCGTACGGATTCAGGTATCTTGGACGGCGGTAGCTCTTCCTTGGTGGTTGGCGGTGAAGTCTCTGACATCAGTTTTAACTATCAAATTATCATTCAATTTGCCCAATTTCTTTCTTTTAATTCTATGTTGATAAATGAAATAAAACACGCGTAGGCACGAAAAGTATTAAATTGAAATGTTTATTTTCAGAATGAAGTGAAATGTCAAATTCAAACTTGTCTATTGACAAAATGTCAAATACAGCCATAGACAAGCTGACGGAGAGCAAGCTAAACAGATAAGAAGCCTAGATGCTGTTGCTTTACTCTAAATAACACAAAAAAAAGGAAAAAAAAAAAAAACTGACATAATACCGTGAAAGGAAGTAAAACATTCAACATTTACTATCAAAACTTTAGAGGCATAAAAACCAAATTGGACGATATAAGAATAAAAACGCTACTATCCAACTACGATATCATTATTGGCACAGAGACCTGGTTGGATGATGGCATCAAAGATGGTGAAATACTGGATTCCAGATATCACATCTATCGCAGAGACAGAATGTCAACTAGTCTGGGCGCCAAGAGAGGTGGGGGTGTACTAGTGGCTGTCAGTAAAAGTATAGATTCTGTTCGCATGACTAAATGGGAAACGGAAACTGAAAACTTGTGGGTTAGACTCAAAGTGTCTAAAGGGAAAATATCGCGAAATATTAACATCTGCGCCGTATATATGCCACCTCCTGTACAACAACATTCACTTGACTCTTTTCTGGACAAAGCCTCTTCAATTATGGACTCAACAGGCGACGACACGATAATAGCCGGTGATTTTAACCTCAGTAGTGTTGATTGGGTCTTAGATCATAGTGCTAGTAATTTCCTATTCACAACTGCTAACAACTTTAAAACTAAGTTGGGCTACTCACTTGTAGACTTTATCTCATATAACAATCTGTTTCAATTAAATAGTATTAAAAACTGTTATCATAAAACGCTGGATCTGATACTATGTAATTTCCATGGGGGGATTGTCTCTGAATGCAAAAATCCGATATCGCTAGTGGACAACTATCACCCACCTTTAGAAGTCTCTGTAAAAAATACTGTGCCGTCGTCATTGCAAAATAAAAACATTGTTAGAAGGAACTTCAGGAAAGCTGATTACACGCTAATCAATAATAAACTAAAAGCCATAGACTGGTTGAAGGAATTGTCTGGTCTTTCCCACGTCGATGCCATGATTGACATTTTCTATAGGCACCTAAACGATATTGTGAACGAGTGTGTACCACAAGTCAAAATAACAAACCATAAGTATCCTACTTGGTTCACCAAACCTCTCATTAGACTTCTTAATGAGAAAGAAAAACTGAGGGCTCGGTTTAAAAAATACAAAAACCCCAGAGACAACTACGAGTATAAAATGCTCAACGAGAGAGCAAAAGTAATGATAAGAGATTGCTATAAAAATTATGTGAAAAACACCGAAGAAGGGATCAAATCTAACCCTAAACTATTTTGGTCTTTTGTCAAGGCCAAGAAATCTAAATCTGGTGAAATCCCCTCGGAGATGTCTCTCGGTAATAATTTTGCATCTACAGGCAACGAGGTTTGTGAACTCTTTGCCACCCATTTCTCATCCACTTTCATACAATCGGTCGGTTCAAAAGAATATACCAAGCCCTACACGTATGATCAGCTTGCGCTATGTAAAATTAAGTTTACCGAAAGAGATGTCTTAAGCGTATTAAAGAAATTGAATGTTTGCAAGGGACCAGGCTACGATGGTTTTCCGTCACTATTTGTAGTAAGATGTTCAGCTGGCTTAGCTTTCCCACTTAAGTTAATTTGCAACTTCTCTATTGAATCAGCACAATTTCCTACTGAGTGGAAAATTGCGAATATTGTCCCAATATTCAAAAAAGGGGAAGCCAAAGATGTTAAAAATTACCGACCAATATCACTTCTATCAATATTTTCGAAAGTGTTTGAGTCGCTGGTATGCCCTATTTTGACCTCCCATATCAAAACACAATTAGCTCCTCAACAGCACGGATTCTGCAGTAGCAAATCAACCACAACAAACTTAGTGCAATATGTTAACGACCTTAGCAAGTCCCTTGACTCCCATAGGCAGGTCGACGCTATCTACACTGACTTCAGTAGTGCATTCGACAAGGTTGATCATATGGTCCTGTTAAAAAAGCTCGAAAATTACGGCGTGCATGGCCACTTGCTTCGTTGGTTTGAATCCTATTTGTCACACAGAAAGCTAAGAGTAGTAGTTAAAGGATTTGAGTCACAGCTGTTTACTGCCACATCGGGCGTACCACAAGGTTCGCATATGGGTCCTATTCTTTTTTTGATCTTCGTCAATGATATTGTTAATTCCATAAAATACTGCAAATGCTCCATGTTTGCAGATGACTTGAAAATGTATAAAGAGGTAAAATCTCATCATGACATAGCTCAAATTCAGGAGGACCTGGACTCTTTAGCCGAGTGGTGCCTAAAGAACAGGATGTCCGTTAACGCCAACAAATGTTATCACATCTCATTCACGAGGAAAAAAAGGGCACTACTCTCAAATTACACACTTAATGGTGTCTCTCTTGTAAAAGTGGATACCATTCGAGACTTAGGGGTACAGCTCGATAGCAAACTGACTTTCAGAAATCATTTCGACAATATAATCTCCAAATCCTCTAAAATGTCTGGTTTTGTCAGAAGGACATGCAAAGATTTCCGGTGTACCTCAACCCTCAAACTTTTATACAACTCTCTAGTACGAAGTACGTTAGAATATGCGTCTCCCGTCTGGAACCCCAAGTACCGTGTCCATGTTAACCGCATAGAGCGCATACAAAAAAAATACACTCGGTATCTACGATACAGATGTGTTAACTGTCCGAAGCATGCTCAATACCACCAGCGGCTATCTCTCTTCAACATGACTTCTCTCGAACTTCGCAGAGATTTGTCTGACCAAATTTTACTTTTTAAAATTATTCGCAACGTTGTAAACGTTCCCGACTTACTAGCTGAAATTGCTTTATCTATACCTCGTCGTACTTTTTATAGATCTCAGCGTAGTACAGATGTCTTTCAAATATCCACATCAAAAACTAATCTTGGCTCATCTGCACCTATGAACCGGCTGATGAGAGGTTATAATGAAATCAGCACACGTTCCAATGAAATCGACATATTCTGCAACACATTGCCACAATTCCGCAATAATGTACTGGCTTGTAAAGAAAACGCAAATAAAGACTCCTAAAGGGTTGGGTAAGTACATTTATAGTACAACGTCCTAGGAGAGAGAAAAAAAAAAAAAAAACATTCACTGGTAATCTCTTCTCCTGGTCAGTCACCTAATCACGACCGTTACTATTTCCATTGTGTTATTTTTCTTTTTTAATCTGTAGCATATCATAATTTTATGACTGCATTTTGTTCATGTTTGCATTCCGTTTTTGTATCACAATCACATTATGTTATTGTCATCTGCGTAAAGTTATTTAATTTAGTTTGTAATTTCATTTTGTAATTAGTTTGTATAGTGAACTGCTAAGGTTACTATAATTTTGCAAGTGCTGTGCACTCCTTTAATTGACAAGTTCACTGTTATCTGAAAATTCTACTGTGTTTATTGTATGAGTATTAGTGAATAAGTTGTTGGAGAGCCACAAATAAATAAATAAATAAATAAATAAATAAATAAATTCGTGGTTCGAATAGATCACAGAGTATATTTGCCGGACGTAAAATAAAATATAGTAATCTCTAGTGGAAAAGCAGCCAGAGAAATGGATAATCTATCATGTGCAGGTGCAGTACAGGTGAAAGGGAAAGGGCATAATAAAAAATATAAAACTATTTTGGAATCGTCTGTTTACTTAGATTTTGGAAGTAGTCTCCCTCCTAGCTTTTGTATCTCTCACATTTCATTGTTTACTTGTGGTTGTTATTAAATTTTACAGATTGTAATAGCTTGATTCTTCTTCGTGTCGATGAATCCCATTTTTATTAATTTAGATTTGTTTCGACCAGAACTCAACCACGTCGAGGGCGTTGGTAGTGGCTTCGGACAGGTCCCATAAAGTGCAGGTAGTGTTACACAAAGAGCAGGTCAGGAGGTGGGCCATGGTTTGAGATGAGGCTCTGTAGTGCAACTCAGTAGCTTGATGTGCTGGCGTCTGTACTGATAACAATTTTAACAAATGTTTCCCAGCAGCGTACTCTCTGACGGCTCTCTGTTAACGGATCGTCATAAAACAAACAAAAATAGCTGGCGGCAACTTTTTGTCAGCATATAACACAAGAATTTGTTTTCGTATTGATCCTCTTGGTACCGAAATGTTCGCAATAACTACTGTACGAGTCGAGGGTACAAAATCTTGGGAACATTTACATAGGAATAGATTTTTTGATCAAACAAAGTTAACTTTTTAAATATTGTGTAACAGCGTTGTTGCCAAGGTTTACTTAGTTACCTTTGGCCCAGAGGGCAGGCAGGCTTATCGTTGCTATAGCTATATAAGTAGCCCATTCTGGTTGCTTGCACTATAAATTGTGATGATTATCTCTGCTTATTCGTTTGTAGAGCTTTTGTGTT
Organism: Xestia ashworthii; assembly: GCA_950022955.1. Taxonomy (NCBI): domain Eukaryota; kingdom Metazoa; phylum Arthropoda; class Insecta; order Lepidoptera; family Noctuidae; genus Xestia; species Xestia ashworthii. The sequence goes on along the minus strand of OX465558.1, from coordinate 19,542,584 downwards.
TCCGTGTAGGTAATCGACATATTTAAGTTTGCAAAACATGGAAGCCTTTGGCCAGTACTAGGCTAGTTTTAATTAATTAACTTTACTTGGCTAGAGTATTTATCTTTAGGTATGTAAACTTACCTTCTTACCAGTGATCCCGCTTCTTTGAAAAAAAAAGCAGTTTGAACTCTCAACTTGCTCATATGAGGTACATAGGTACATAAAAGTTTATTGAAAAAAAAGGAGGTACCTACCTACCTAGCCTACTGTGTATTTTACCTAAAATACGCAGTATATAATTTACGACGAAACGAGAGTGCGGCGACAAGTTCGTAGCCGAATACCGGCCAGATGGACCGATGACATGAAAAAGGTGGCTGGAAGCGACTGGATTGCAAAAGCGGAAGATCACTGATGTTGCATACCATGGGGGAGGCTTACGACCAGCCGTCTACGTCGTCATTCTATGCACAAAACTACAAACATACGCTTTGTTATCAATTTAATAGCAAGTACTATTTTAAAAAATGCCAAAAACATTTGGAGCCCCCCCTAAAAAATTTGACCCTAAAAATGTCCCTTTTTAACAACTCTAGTCCCTAAATTTAGGGGCAAAACCCTCAAGCTGGCAACCATGCCAAGCGTTTTGACTTTGACACTAGTAACGTAGTCGGGTCAACGCCATCTACAGAGTTCTTGGAAACTATTTTTTTTTAATTCTTAAAATGAAAACCCCTCATTAATGATTGGACTAAATACGGATCGCACACCGCGAACTTGCTGCCCACCTGCCCCAACACCCCTAATTTTGTTTTTCTTCGCCACGCACACGTTACGAACTCGCGGCGAGCTCGCTGCGCACTCGCCCCGCTTTCAATTCGCTCGCAACTCGCTAGTGTGATAAGGCTGTTAATGATGGCAAACTACATTTCACCCGAAGAGCATAAAGTTGCTGCGTCAGGATATTCTTGGTTGTGGCAGTGGTGTGTTACAGCTGGTCTTTGTAACATACTGGTAATACTAAACAACATCACGCCTGTAATCCAAGAAGGGTTACGCAGAGGTGTAATCAATAGCATACCCACAATTTGCCAGTTATGTTTAAGTCCCAAGTTAGGAAGCGAGCCTATTCCTCCCATAAAGTTTAGTAAAAGTTGCTCGACATTCAAGTCAAAATTGAAGTTGTTTTTATTAAATCATCAAAATGAATTTCAATATGTTCGAGCCGACATGTCAGCCATTTAAAAAACATAACTATTTTGTTTATCTTTATCAATTCGGTTTACATCAAGTACATACTCGTATATAACATTTACAATCTAATGCATTTTTAATTTTGAGACTCGTTATCAATTTTACACATTTTAAATTATATAAAATTTTTACTTTATTTATTTAATTTTACCCATGTTATTAATTTTACACATTCCACCATTTTTAGTTTTTGTTATTGTTTCCTAGTGCATGTCATCAAATTTATTTTTGGTAATACAATTTTCGATTTCATCATTTGTGCTTTTTATCATTATTGCCTTTTATTTTTTTTAGTAATGGGCACAGTATTTTATAAACATGCAACTCTGCCAATGTTGTTAATTTTATAAATTCTATAATTTTATTGTTTCGTGATGTAGGTATCAATTATAATCAATTTTACAAATTAGGTATATCAAGTATATCATTAACACAATCTCATGCATTTTTTAATTTTAGCATTGGTTTATCTAAATATTAAATTATTTCCATATTTTTGCTATTTACTGTCTTTTTGCTAAATTGACACTGTTTTTATAATTATTTTACGTTATGTTTTTTTTTCCTGTTTATTTATTTTATACATTCCTTTTATATTTTTTTTTACTTTTTGTTATTATTTTAATGTGTATAAGTAACATTATATTGTTAGTTGATATTTGTGCAAAAATTGTAGACTTTAATATGTTTGTTTATGTTGTCGAGCGTATGGCACTCGTGGGCTGCAGCCACAGAGCATCTATATATACGGGAAATGCCCACGTGGTAGATTATAGCCCATTCCCTCTCATTGACAGGAGGCCGTGTCCCAGCAGTGGGAACATTATAGGCTGATGATGATGAGGCCCTTTTGGCATTATAAGCTGTTTGTTTATGTATTATGTAAAATGTATTTTAATGCCAAATAAACACAATTTTCTTTCTTTCTTTCTATTCCTGACGGAAAACCCATTAATGGGAATCTATCCCAGAACCTGATGTTCAGCTGTCTACTACTGGCAAATTATGAATGCTTAAATATAATGTAAGTAAATCGGAAATAAATAGTTAACAGTGCTGCATATTTCTTTTGGCGCTTGAGTAGGGAGGGCGCCAATTCCACAAAAGTATCAACATTTGTGGAATTGTGTGGAAATTCTATTCTAAAAAGTCCCGAATAACGCCACGCGCCGTAAGGTCCAACTATAATGATGGTTCACAAATTAAAATAACAATCACAACAACAGTTTATTTACAAAGAGTTTTATTATAACTTAATAAATACAACGAAATTGTTTCAATCAACATTGTTAGAGAAAAACTCGTGAAACCACACGTTACGTCCTTACGTCGATCTTGGGGTTGCCATTACAAATAACTAAAATACTTAGGGTTTGCTGCCTAAGAGCTTTTTCTATTTCTAGATTGGGAGTATAAAAGCACAATGATACCCCACTGCTGGACATTGGCTACTCCTAAGAAATCTGAAAAGCCCAGCTCTCTTTAATTGCTTTGGCAACCCAGTCTTGCAGTTGAACCGTTATCAGTCCTTGGCTCAATTATTATGACACTGAACACGTTCTTCACTATTCGAATACAGATTCAATCAAACTATACAAAATACTTGACTTCGTGCTATCGTCAACTGGCGCACGTACTCATACATGTCTATGGCGAAACTCATTGGTTGTGGCTCTTAGTAAACGCTATCGGTGATGCGTCGCAGTATCTATGCCTCAGCTGACTACAGTCAGTGTTTCAAAGCGTTCCACCAATCCGACTCATGTGGTGGGTTACGGCCCATTCACTGACCGAAGTGGGAACATTAAAGGCTGATATACTATTATGGTTCTTTAGAGGTATGAAGTACAGGCTGTATAGGTCCTCAATACTTCATTGGAAAAGGAGGATCCTTTGACCAGACGGTAGAAGGGATCCTCCTTTTTCAATGAAGTATTGAGGACCAACAGGAGGAGACAACACGTCTTAGTGTTGTCTCTGCTAGACCACTGCCCAATATAGTTATTGTTAGGTTCTTTTCTATAAGTACGCCTAAGTCGCAGATAATAAGGATTTTTTTAGTTCTTCGTTAGCGACAAAGATGTCGCCAGTGTACTTTCTTTGTCGACTTGATTATGACTGCTACAGCTTCAGCGAGCTTTTCAAATACCACATTATTATAGTACCACACTTTAAATCAGCGTACACTGTTTGTGGCCGATGAATGAGTTTGAGACACTTAATGAAATTATCTCTCAAAATACTCCATAAGCGGATATTGCATGTGTGCGTGCGTTCGTTGACGGATGTGTGAAGTCAAGTGCCTATTAATGTTGATAGGGTGGTTATGTCCGAAGGTAGTGCGGGGGCGGGGGCGGCGGCGGCGCGGGGCGGAGGCGCGGCCCTCGCTCGAGCTGCCGTCGCCACGACGCCATGGCTTCGCTCAGCGTCCAGAGCTCCGACAGGAGGGAAAGGTCCAACTGCCGCAAGCTCGCCTGGAAACATTACAAGGGAAACGTTAGTTATGAGTTTGTACGGTGGTAGCCTAGTCTAGGGGGCCCTACTAACACTTCTTAGAGCGTATTATGTCGGACGTAGTGGAGGCCTTTTTCAGTTATCAGAATCTCAGTTCTTACTCTAAAGGAAGTTTTATTTAAGTAAGGGTAACAATTATCAAAGTTTCAATTAAAATATGTACGAACGACACAGATAAACGTTATCTCAACAAGTTTCAACTAAAATAATGAAAGTAAAAGGAAGTGAATTCGAACAGGAAAAGCAATCTCGCCAAAACCATAAAATATGGGAATACATGTATCAACAGTTAACTTAATTTCTCGAGTGTACCGAGAGTCGGTCAGAGAAAGTAAAGAAATCATCAGGATCCTAGTTTACATACGAAGGGGCGCGCCCGGTGCACATGAACGTAAAAATAAAATACAGCTAAAAATCGAGACCGCAATGGCAGCTGAATTTCAACATTTTAAACAAGAACTAACTGCTCTGCGTTCAATTTTGCCGTTTATTACCATGACCTGATAAACAGGTATGTTATTTAAATATACTCTAGAATCCAGTTAATGTAAACATTAGTTAATTATCGAACCAGCAGCCTACTGCCTACATCGTAACACGTGGGCCGGTTTATTCATTCAGTAGATGATTAATCAAGGGTTTATTGATTTTAACTTCTGGAAAGAATTATACTGCCGATAACAGATCGAAGGTTGATGGTTAAGTCAATTTTGTTCGGTGTTTAGAGAATGAAGCTGCAATTAAAAATGAATATTGTGAGCTAACAATTTCCATGACAAACGCACGACAAGAGTGCTCGAAGCGACCTTCCGCGGGCGTTCTGGTCGATTGCGTTAGATAGGAATGCAGCACGATCACGATCTGTATGTGGGACGCAGAAATAACCGAACAACTTATTGATATTAGCCACACAACGCCGACACATTCACGATACGCGGATCTAGACGCCAGACGACAGGTCTATCTAGATCCAAACTGGGTAAATAGGCACCAGATGTAACCGTAACATCTAATAAATATCGATCTCATAAAAATATTCAGGCCGGTATGAACAGTTTCTGCTCTGACGTTAGTAGATCTTCCTTTTTATTGCTAAATCAAGGCTTCACATTTATAGTTTTGCTGACACAGTTTCAGGGTTGCCAAGTTTAATTGAGAGCTTATTCAAAAAAATGTCGCCAAGGTCAGGGATCAATTAAACTTTTCAATGTTAAAGAAAAAGTGCCCTTACCTAATTGAAGACATGGAAGTAACATACAACAGACGTAATTAAATAAGGCTTTTGGAAACATAATGAAATGAGTGCATCCCACATAATACAAAGATGTTACAGTTATTATTCAATGGACAATTAAGTCACTAATCAATGCGAGTCGTTCAAGAAGATTAGAGAAAGAAATGCAATGAATCATTGCATGAAATTCAATGCAGCACGAGAGAAAACTAACGTCGCTTGCATTCCCGTAGAGATTGTTTCGGAAAAGAGGGAAAGTGCCTATCGAGACCACGCTTCGATGGAGACGCAGCCATCGAGGCTGTCCCGCCAGACTAATTAGCATGCACTTACTAGCTCAAATCATACGATGACGAGACGATAGGCATGAAGAGAAACTTGATTGCTACTTATTTTAACAACAAGAATTGATCACTAGATTTTACCTTTAAAAGGTATAATTCAATAAATTATGCGATGACGTGATTGAGTTATAAAACGGCCACAAATTCACTCGTGCATGAGGCACTTTTACACAACGATAGATTTAGAGACGTTGAAATACTCGTAAATTGATATTTGTCCTCAACAAGTGTATGAATGCCTGGAACCAATTTGAACCACTTTGTATTCAGATTGTAAAGTGCTTGACAAGTGGCACAATGGAATGTAATTTGGTATAGAAAATAAATCTCTCAACGAAACGGAATTCCCTAAAATTATAGGTCGCGGAAAATATTTTACTGATGTTACTGTTATAAGACAGTTGTGTGAAGGAAGAAAAACATGTTATTTGTAAGAAATTATAAATGTGCGCGTTGTGGAGACATGTAGTTGAAATGTACTGTAAACATTTGATCTGCCAGCTTCGCCAAATGGTTTTCATGTTAATGGATCAAATAAACAGAATGAAGGTTAAATAATTATGCCAGCTCAAAGAAAATAAACGATTTTATGTGACGGATGAATACCTAACGTCTGTAATTGATGACTTTCAAGCAATAAAAATATTTTTATCGGAAACGAGTTGATGGAACGACGTTCTTTAGTACTCTTGACAACATTGTAGAAAACGTTCGTGACAAATCATAGTTAAAAATGTAATCATTGTACAGATATAATGGAATATCGTGATGGCCCTTCGGAATGGATCGTAATAACAAAACGGCCAAGGGGTGGCGAACGGTAAACTAATTGAATTAGCTTACCCGCACCCCTTCACACTGCCGGACTTTGAAAAAGCTTTCAAAAAAGAAAAGTGAATTTCCTAAATGGCTTCAGTCAGAGTAGTAAAAGAAAACAACTTCGTTATGTTCAAAATATCGTTGAAATCTCTCGTAAAATGTTCAACACCCAATTGACACTATAAAGAAATTTCTTTTCATTTAAAGTTTCATCAAAGAGTTCGTGTTGAGCACCTAGAGAACCGTAAAAGAAGCTTAATAGTTTCTAGGAAGGAAAGCAAGCGGTTACATTAACAATTGTGGCGTTGTTGTTACAACAACTAGTTCAAAGGAAACTCCTATTTGTGCAGCACTGCGTCCGGTCTATTGTGTACCAATGCGGCTATAGTTGGACTTTACTTGTTTGAGGTACTGAGCTGTTCAGTGTTAGATCAGGTAAAATGCCTTACGAGGTTTTTATAATTAGCGAATTTTTTTTTAAGATTTTCTCACGATCATTTGTATAAATCTAGAGTCTCTTTCTCAGTCTTCATTCATCTTTACATTTTTGTGTTGCCTCTTATTTCATTGAGTTTAACCAAATTAAAAGTACAATTGCTCGAGGCTTGTCGGCAAATTCTCAATAGTTGACCTCCAAAACTACAGAATCATTGATCTGCCAAACAGAATTAAAGATATTCAAATACAATCGTCATTCAGTACTTCCAATAGACATTAGCCCAGGTGGGTTACCACAACCTCTAAATGCGATTCAATTCAGGTCCTAAACTGAGTCGCAAGCTGTCAGTTCCATAGAAAAACTGTCAGAAAACTGACAGCTCAAACCTAAATTGAATCGCATTTGGACGTTGTGGTAACCCCGCAGTGCAAGTGAAATTATCCCACGCAGATCTTGTCGAGATCAAGTGTAACCTAATCGTTGGCTTGTTCCGGTAGTGTCCAGCCTCAAGCATCAGTTTCATTCACGCAAACTTTCTTCACAACGTGTTACTTGATCAGCACTGAGCAAAACCTGCGGTTTTATAGCCAATAAAGCATGAAGTAATTTGATTAAAATCCTATAAATAACGACCGAAGGAAATATCAGGTACATTCATATGCTATCTGTGTACCAGACCACCAGTCGCATGATGCCAGATGATCCTTAATTGGCTTGGTTTCAATTACCACATGCACACATTCGACATCAATATTTCATACGAAACGAGAATAGCACAGAATTGAGAGTAAACTGCACGAAAACATGATGGCAATCACGATACTTATGTGCGATGAAATGTTTTCGCAAGTCATTTGATTTCGATTTTTTTGGTAGCGTAACTGAAACTTCATATCCATGTGACATCAGATATTTATTACAACGATGTGATTATAGTCAGGTGAAATAAATATTCTACTAAGAGCTCATAAGCCGAACATGATATGGGCATAAGTTAAAGATTGCCGTTACACGGTTCCTATTAATTCTCTATGGTCGTGGTTCGGGAGTCGGCGCCGGCGCCACCGGAGCACCCACGTGTCTCTCATATAATTTACATTCAATACCAGTTAAGATGCCTACATGATAATAGTTTGGACCGGAAGAAAGTATTATCATCATACGTGACTCCCGTTATAGCGTGGGCAAGGCTTGTTTTCTTGTCACTGTGCTCCATCAAATGTCCAAAACGTAAAATTGTATGACAGTTTCATTTCGAAAATCTGATAGGAACTAGTTTTGCAGCGGAGTGGAATTATTATGTAATTTATTAATATTATATTGTAACTTTCTCGATTTACTATAGATATTTTAATGTATGATTTAACCCTTGGTTGTGATATTAAACAACAAAATAGAAAGTTAGTTCTACTTTTTGGTTTAAACGGGTGTTTGAATGATGTAAAGTGTCTTACTGTAATGCATTACGAATGGGTCAATGTATTGCGATGCTCTCGGCATCAGTGGGTTTTGTCAACGTGCCAGCATGTAGTACATGTTCGTGTAGTATTGAGTACAGTTAGCGCAAGAGGGCGTTAGAAAAACGCGTGGCCTCGTGAGACCAGTCCACCCACGGTCGTCCAATCCAGTCCTCGTGTTTTTCACCATGTTTGTACACTTGCTGCGATCATTGAACGTCAACTTTTCAATGACCAGCACAGCACTTAGGCGGGAACCGATAACATTTTATACAAACAGCCCGAAAGTTTTTAAACATACCATTAGATGTTAGCGCTCCATGATCGAATAGGGTACTTTAGTAAATAATTATTGCTTGACAAACCAGCTCACCTTAATTATAGTTATGTTGTAGAATTTTAGCTCCAAGTATGTTGAAGGCGCGCACACGCACGTTTTTTGCAAAGGATATGCCGGATCCGGTTTCGAAGTTTTATTAAACAGTGTTGAGTTGAGAATTCAGCAGCGGATAACGTAGAACCCTTGCAATCGGTGTGTAAAATTCAAAACGTATTTTTGGCACACGTGTTTTCTATACTAACCCAAAAGGATAAGATGAAAAAATAAGTTGTCGCTGAACTGCAGTTCCCAATGCTTCCGTCAGCGCTTCGCCATAAGATTCATTTTGCTCTGAGCGCTCCTTATGCCTCGAGCGCCCGTCGCAGGTTGTGCGCGTGCCGTCGCAATTAACAACATGTCCGCAGCTGCATCACCATTTTTTACTACACTCGGATCCTCTCCAAATAGTAGTTATCCGTGACATTACAACCGTCTTTATGGGTTACTTATGAAGTTTTAGAGACAGCTGCCGTATTAGATACGCTGCTGCAGGGATAGGTATTTTAGAGGCTACGGGTGCTGGTGCAAAAAAAGTGAAAAAAGGAAAAACAATATGGCGTCGAAAAAGAAAAAGATTTATGTACTATTTTAACTTGGGAGGTTTTGTCCAGCACTTCTGAACTGTGCTCTTGAAACTGCATGACGTCATAAATCATGGTCTCCTAAACAATCGGCAGCAGGCAACAGACGCCCCTTTTTTGCAATGCAGTCTGACCACTTTGGGCGACCACGGCTTACCCGGCAGGTGTGTTCTTTGTAGGACATTTTGAGGACTTCAAGGTGTTCGGTGGTGAATGCAATAGTATTTATTTACTAGGTACAACGAATGTGGGTGCGGTGCAATAGCCCAGTCTCCTTACAAGGTCGTCAACAGGTGATCTGGTCGATATAGCGGAAGTCTAGACCACCGTTAATATAATGGTACCTATCAATAAAGGTGCGCCTTACGGTTTATCCATTATACAAGAATTGCAGCCAACATTCTTATTTGGACTTACACAACGGTCGAGCAAACAAACCAGATTCTTAAAGCTGCCTGTTAGAGCAGAAACTTGGTTAAAAGCAAAGATAATGATGTGAAATGAGTTTTTTCTTGTTTGATAAGCTAAATGAGTCAACAATTAAGATAGATATCGTCCGTGGCATGCATTCGTATGGAAGGTTTGTGTTGATAAAAATAATGACACATTTTTCACTTGTTTGTGTATATGGATGGCATTACATTGTGAAATATTGTTGGTAACTAGAAAAGACGGATATAAATAATCTTGACGCCAAGAAGCAGCTTTTTTGCTTCCGTTGATCAACCTTTTTATGATAAACATAACAACTTGTATGATTCAAAGACTCTTTGACGCGTGAATACCTGCCGAACGTAACTAAATTATCATTGAAACGTGTGATTTGAGACAAAACCCTCAACAATACGAGAGGCGTAACAAACTAATACCGCATGTAATAGCTACGTTCTTAGGTAAATATTTCTATGCACCAGAGTACCTACAAAGTATCAATGACAAACAATAGTGGTTTGACCAGTCAAGTGCCGTTCAGACTAGAATAGATAGTATCGCGAAGGTCAGACCTGCGAATGTTAGGAACAATAAATGGAATAGATTTACTGGCTCTATTTATTTAATTCTTAGGTGCTGTTCAGTTTGTAATGGTATTTGTATTTGTACGATAACAAAAGATAATACTGATAATCACCAATTATAACGAATCGAATCAAGTGGGTAACCACTTGATTAATTGCTTGTTAGATCAATTCTACTGAAACTTACGTAAAGCTAACATTGGAATACATAACTTCAATATTTGCCAATTCCTAGAACAAAGACTGTATTGGAAGGTTGTATGAATTTCGTGACCTCATCAATGTCAACTATTCCATCACTGAGAGATCTAAATTGACCAATGATCTCAGAACAATCTACTTACTGTTAGCAATCAAACAAGCTGTTGTATTGTTTCCCCAAAACCGCTAACATAGTACTGATGACGTTCCCACTGTATTTAGCTGCAATTGTATAGACTACACCACATAACAAGCTACCCATAATTTCTGAATCACAACGTTGCCCGCTGCTATTAGTAAACAAACATGGAACCATGTGAATCATCGCTGTACTTGATATTCTGCGCCAAAACATGGCCAAAACATGAGCTTCTCATGACATTCCCTCCGTTGCACAGTAGTGCAACGGAGGGAATGTCAAGAAAAAACAGTGAAACGTACTGTTCTTTTGCATGACAATATTAAGTATTACATAAACGTAGCATGCTGTCTTGCCAGTAGACCAGGTGCAGCTGAATCAGTAGTTTTTGGCAAGCCTTATAGTCTAATGAGCCAAGGGCACGACCTGAAAGTTGAACGCAACAGCAATGAACTGTCGAACTATATCATTGGCAGCTGGCATGTAATCAACTAACCATTGTGTTCTATTTGGTTATCGAAGAGCATCATGAAACAAAGCGTGATATAATTTAAACAGAACTAAACAAAACTTCAAAGGACGAACGTATAGATCTAAAAGATTATGTGCGTGGGCAGTGTATAAAGCACACGCATTATCCCATCACTCATGTATCTTTGTTATTGAAGCAAATCACTGAACATTTAGCTCTGGTTCGCGTTTATCAATGATTCAATCTGGAGTATGAATCATTTGGCTTTGGCTATTTCAGTAACAGTTCGGTAGTCACATAATTTTACCTACCTGCCTGGTGCAGTGACTCAATGGAATCTATCTTTTTATTATTAAAGTCATTCACCAACAGACAACGATTTGATGAATGGTTATTTGTTTGTGGTGGTGCACGGAGTTGGTTTGTTTGTTTTATGGGCATTGTCAAATGCAAGCTTTCTTTTTGCTATTCCCACTAAAAGCCTACACCCGCTAAAACTTGTAACTTAAGTATTTTTGGGACCGTTTGGATTATTTATCGTCAATAAATGGAAAGAACCGAAAGCCCACCGGCATCTAAGCAGAAAAATTTACATAAACATTTGTCCAACAGCCATTGCGTAGGTTTGTGTAAAAATTCACCCACCCACGCCAATGTTATAGGAAATCAGACCCCAAACACCGTGGAGTCATTAGCCGCGCGAAGGTGTGTGTTTACACAGCCCATCGATCAACCCGTGGGGTGACTACACGAAGCGTTCAATTTATCAGCACAGACGGATCAAAGCATCGGAATAGCGCTTATCCCTAAAACCAGCTACAAACATTTGCTACCATGTTGATTGTAGATAAACATCATCGTGTAACACAACCAGTCTTTGAAGTTATATGATTCACCCCAGTTTTTTTGTTGTTTCATTTAGGATGGGACATCCGTGCACCCGAAGTAAATAGTAAAACAAAGCATTCTGTCGTCGTTACGGAATATAAAGAGCCACACTGTCTACGAACGAACACAATGACACAACATGGACGATGGCCGCAGGATAGAGGAGTACTGAATAGAACGTGTCAGACACGCGGACGTCGGCCGTCGTACAATAGACCAGCGTGTCAAAATTATTTAATTACTTACCAAAAATATAAAAAGTTATTATTTTAGCACCAAAAGTTACCCAAGGCGATTGTTGAAACGCAATTTTGGTGTTACAACATCAGTAACAGTGGTATTTTTTTCAAATACGGCATATGTGTTTTTTTTTCTGTCAAAAGCTACATGATGCATGGCACATAGCGTTGGGGGAACAATAACTTTTTAGAAATTTTGGTGTCACGTGCTCGTCAGCTTTTGGCCGCATCATATGAAAGCCGTGAGTGAATGGTGTACAAGAGCGGCATAAATAAACAATCCCGATAACTTAGCATTCGGTACACGCTCGTTTCAGATTTGGTCGGCCCGTCCGCTGCTGAGAACCGACCTTAGCTAAGTGGCACAAGGCGTGCCGGTGCCGACACACCAGAGATTCCCTACACTATGATTACACTTAATCAAATATGATGAGAAAGTTACTATTGAAAACTAATTAACCATTTCTAACGTTTATAGAGAAAATTCGCAAAGATCACGCTGATATAATAGCTGCTTACGAAATTGCCTTGACGGTAATGGCAGGCGATTAGCATTTAGGACAAACACCGTGACCTTTTGCGGAGGTCGTATCGAAATGGTAAATTAGAAAACCTGCAGAACATGACAAAGAATATTAAATAAGACATGAAAACCACAAACCGGCATCGGCAGCTAACTAACCATTGTCTCCGGGCCATATGAAATTTGGAAACTCGAAAAGAAAACAACGAAACGTTTTGTAAAGATTTCTTGCATTCACAGTGAAAACGAAAGTGAAATGTGCGTACGGCTAACATAATCAAGCAGCATAATTAATGCGATCTTAATGATCAATTAAGGAGCGGCATGGATCCTTGCGCGGACGCCGGCGCGGCGTCGTCGGTCGTTGGCAGCGCGAATTTAGACGCAGGAAAGGTCGACAATGACTCACGATATGATTCGGATATGCCAGTCGGACACCGTGGCGTACCTACTGCTGACGTTAGGGAAAATATAGATGACTATTACATAAACCGTTATTTGCGGTTGGATTTAATGAAAATGTTTTCCATTTAGCTTGGGAAGATTTCAGCTGAAATAACAAACGGTATTGCGCAGTAATTAGATGAAGTTTACACACATTACACCAGTTCACCTGTTGCAGTGTCCATGGGTCCATGGTCTATAAAACATTTGCACAATAGAGGAAAACAAACCACCAAACTCAGCATACGGGTTGAAGAAAAGGGCGATGCACACATTATCTACACCTGTACCAGGTAAGGAAAGAGTTGGATGTGGGAGGCCTCAAGTCCTATAAACATTACATTCAATAGAGGAGATCTACACGCAGTCGTAGTTGGATATGGGTTGAAGGACAGAGTTACAGACAAACACATTTTACATGTTCCGATTCTCTCTCATCTTCAGTTAAGTGTTATATGTCTAACGTGAAGTAAAACAAAGCGTTCGTCGCTATCTTTCCGCATAAGTTGTAAAATGCATGTAAAACGGGTTATAATGGGACTTGCTAACGATGTGTTACTACTACTTTGGGGCTACAGTGGTCATTAAAACCTCTGCTTTTCACACATTTGTGTAATGTTTTCGGTGGTGCTAAATTCTTATTGTGTATTGGAATTCCAGAACCATTTCGCTGTCAGGCTAAAACTAGACTGCAGGACTGCTTCGCAAAAGTTCACAACATGTGAAGAAAATGAAACTTTATACCAAAAAAATCCTTAAATATGTCAAATTCATAGTCTAGTAAGGTTAGCATCAACTAGGCAACTACACTCAGCATTGGGTGTCCCGATTGGAGGAGAAGTTTAGCATCGTATGAAAAACCCAAATAATCCAATAACGTTAAGCCTAACAAACCGCATAGAACATTTTTCAGTCTGAATGTGTAATCGATTGACCCGCAATATCGTAACACTCCAATATAGCCGAGGAAATGGAATTGAAAGGCTGCAGATTTGTTTTGATAACATTTCGCGGAGATTATCTTACAACCGTAAGGCCGCGCGTAAGCTTTCGTAAACGTGTACTACAGAAATAAATCAATGTTTGGCACTTGGCAGGACTGGATCATATCAAATAGGGCCAAGCCGAAATATATTCCCTCATGAAGTTATAGAATTTGTTGTAGCCACCGCTGAATTGAATCATACGGTCTTCAGGACAAGATTTAAGAAATCAGGAAAGCATTGATCCCGAAGAACTTTAACATCCTGGAAACTGTCTTCATAACTGCTAGGTACGAGTATACATCCATATTCACTCGAACCTTTCTGATATCATGATGAAGTAGCCGACATCAAAAAACCGTATCTTTCGCATTTATAATAATATTGGTGAGATTTACAGCCAGGAAATGTATTTCCTCACTTAAAGTTTCCGGCCTATTCGTTCCTAATACCTCAAAGTACTATCAAGTTCTATAAAATCTTTATAATACGGTTAAAAGCGGAGAACGTGTGGAACGGTTTAGATGAGCGGGCGAAATATGATCCCCGAGAACGAGTTTGTGGTGCCTTGTTGGTTTCGAACAATGCATCATAAAATTCATTGCGAACTTTTTATACTTTCAATATCCATTTCAGTATAATCTGACGTAACATTTCGCAATAAAACAGGTTTATTCGCAAAATAAAACTCGAATATTGAAACAGAAGCCGATACTTCTTCTGGCAAGGGACGATTCCGGCTTTCTGAGGTTTATGTTTCAAAGACAAGACAATAGACACTTCTATGGGTTCCTCAAATTAAAAAGATTGATTAATGACTCACGGAAGGCTTCCCGTGATAATACTAAAACAAAAACTGTTAGAAAAAGTAGCGCCTTGTGTTGTACAGCCATATAAACGTTGTCTGAGTCACAGCGCCTCAGGCCTCGAGGTCTTTAGTCGCGCTCCGGTGAGCTCTATGACGGAATAGAAACAATAGCCTTCTCACGGAGCACATTATATTTCACCATCTACGAGAGGACTTTACGTTGAATAATACAGTTAATATTATTTCCTGTACAATTAATATTGTGTTGCTCTGATAGCATAAAGCGACGCTGGCGCAAACTACCCTTTTACTCTCTAAACATCTTGGGTAAGTGTGCTTTCAATGGTTTCTTAAAGTCTAGCATTATCCATAACAATTTAATGGCTTATTGTTACTCGAGAAGTTGTGTGATGAGAAGAAGCAAGTAGGAACCGCCTACAAAATAACATCTCATGGTCGTTTATTCGGAACAGTGCGCGTAAACAAATTCGCTCGTTCTACATTATATTGGTAACGGATATACTCGCACAATCGGATGCAGTAATTGTGTTTCCTTGGTCAGCATATTCATCACGTGTGCTGGTGCAGCGGTGAACATGCACTGCATATTTAAAGCTAGTTTCGACGTAAATGTAGCTTCAATTTTATTAATGAATTCATTCAGCGCTGCCTTTGAGTTACCGATTGGGAGGAGTAAGCAAATTTGACTTTATGATGGGTGCTTACCTCTCTGCAACATAATTACAACGGGCTTGCTCAAGTGCTCGTTTCTGACAATCATGCCCTTTAAAGAAGTACACAGGTACTGCCTGAGTTTCAGAGGCAGTTCAAAAGTATCGCGCCGTGGGAATCAGCGGCAAGTAGGCTTCGTCTTCTCGACCCGGTTTCGTTCACGTACTCCGGCACTTGAGTGACTCTCTGAATGGCAAGTGAACGAATTTTGTGAGCACAATCAAGCGCTGACATAAACTTTACTTTCTCGTGACCTGGCTCTGTTCGAATTATTTCGTGAAGGTAATGCTGCTTTTACAAAGAACAAAATTACTATTGTTGTTGGACATCACATAGCTGTCGTGTTAGTATTGATTTAAAAGTTGCAAGTGGAATCGAGCAAGACCAAATTGATTCAAGAAATCAAGTTATTTTGTTAATTAAGTACAACACAAGATAAGTACAGCCGTCTCCCTTGTTAATGATTCTAAATTCCTGATCAGACAAGTTCGGAATTCTTGAAACATTACGTCGAAGAATTTAATCAATAGAAGTGAGTACAGCTATCAGTGTTGTATGTGCATATTTAATGGTGTCTGAGGGAGTCGTGAGTCACGCCACGAGGCACGAGGCCCGCCCTGTATGAAAGAGACCACATGAATGGGTCATTAGGGAAGCCTGCCTAAACGTTTCCTACTACGACGTTGATGTATTACGATTCATGTTACAAAATATTCATACAATCTAGAGCAGGAAATGAAAAAGCATCACGTTTCCATGCACACCCATTGAGTGTTCCATGATTTTGCAATTACACTTTATGTAAAACCCATGATCTACCGTTACGAATACCGCAACCCGACGTTAATTTCGATTTAACGTTAAATTTACATGAAACAGCATAATTTAACGAAGATTAGATAATAAATTAAGCAATGAATTTGTTAGCTATCGGAGTTAAATAACAGTTTGGCTGATAATGTGGCAAATTGACACGAAGACGCTGAAAGGCAAACATTGGTAGTTTGAATGCGTTTTCCCAAATAACTGAAGAAAGCGTGACGGTAGAGTACAGTAAAAGTGTTGCTAAACGAACAGCCTGACACGAGATTGATTGTTTAAAAACAGAGCTAAAATTAACTAATATGATATTACTAAAACATTCCGTGACCTGTCACGCGCGCAGTTTAGCTGCCTTTCATCTTTGGTTTAGATTAATAAAACTCTATCTCTCTAAAGGCATTCGGAAGATGTTTCTACACCATCACCTTTGGTCAAGGGTTGTCCTTGTAACTGATGGGCGGTCCAATGAGAAAAAAACCGTATACCTGAAAAGCTTTCGAAATCGAATCCAATTAGAAGTCTGATTTAGCATGAAAACCCAAGATTCTTGACTTCCAAAACGGATTTGGTAGTCTCGGCAAGTTTTTTTAGTATTCCGAATTTTCTCATCAAAATACTTGTAACTTATTATTTTGGGACCGAGGCCAACCACATCAAGTATTTCTGCTTGTAATAAATTACAAGTAGTTATCAAAATATGGGCGTCCTTCATGTGACTCGCTCGAGCAAGAATTCAATAGTAATCACAAAAACAGAAACACACTAGTAAAGTATCATTGTTACTTAATAAATACAATAGTCTACATTACAACATTTTATTTTTCAGTTCCCTCGCCGTTAGTGTAATTAAATCGTTTATTATAATTACATTACCAGCTCAACGTCTGACAAAACTATGAGTTGTTACTGTTTACAGTCTTGCTTCAGCTAGGTCACAGCAAAAATAATCACAACAACACTTAGTTAACAATTAATCAACTAAACTTCAAAATCTAAACAAACATGTCATGAAATTATTTGGGCGCGCAAAGTTGATAAAACATCCTAAATGTTTTAGGGCCTGCACAGACGACGGACAATTAGTCTGTGAACAATTTGCTATAACCAATGGACGTCAACTAATAGATGATAAAACAACACTGCAACCAATGACCAGGGGGTCTAAAATGGCCGCTTTAGCAGAACATTAAATGAATCACGTTAAAAAATTTAAATTCCAAAAGTGGACTTTACGGTCATAGCAGTAAAGTCCATTTTAGGTATTAAAATTGTTTAAGGTGATTCGTATTATGTTCTGCTAAAGCGGCCATTTTAGGCACGCAGGAATGGTCATTTCTATCCGGCGGACAACTCCCTCGTCTGCGCCAGGCCCTCAATCAGCTTTGTTTATTTGGTAAGTACTGTGTGACTGTGGGTGTTATGGATGTTTTTTTTTCGTTGTTATTTCATTAACATCATCTTCAGAAACAACAAAAAAAGTTAACAGTTTCGGACACAGTCTAATGTTAATGATTTATACCATTTAGTTTCCGAGGTCTTAACTGCCTATTGTTAGATTTAACGGAACATTACCGCAGCGGAACACCGAATTCTATTGTATCTTAAATCATTGAAATTATTTTCCTAATCAACAATGTGAGAACCTTTGGAATTCCTTGAGTTTGGCAAAACGGAAACTGAAAAATATGCAAGAGTCAGTGTAAAGTGTACCAATAGGGTCTTTATTTAACCGTTACAAAATTGTAGAAAACAGAACGAAACTGAATAACGTCCGTGGCTCTTCGGATTGCCGACACATTATGCAAGAGACCATAAGTATCACAGACTCAAGTGATCTCGTGCATGTCATTAGCCCACATCGATGATGTCGTGAACTCGTGATGCAGTCATTCTAACATCATCATATTTGATGTGTATCATATCATTAGCAGGCTTTGGTAATCTGGAACACCGGCCATCGATGTAACACACGTTATTTTTTAAGCAAACATTGAATGAACAATGGACATCTACAATCGTAACAAGCAGACGCTAAACAGCAACCGTTGCAATGAAATTCAAGGCATTGCACGGAATACTTTCAGTCTTTTCTTCAGAGATATCGACAGAGATACATTATTACAGCATTCCACTGACCGAAAGAGGATTAATCCAAATGTAGGTGAAATTGTGTACGAATATGACATGTGAAAGTAGTCGGGTGTGCGTGCGCGCGCGTCCGGCGGCCATGATGCGCGACCGGCACGCGCCATCGCGCCCGCGCAGATGCACCGCGGTAATTCAATCAGCTGGCTTTATCACAACACCATACACTTCAGACTCCAAAACAAAAACAATAGCAATCGACAAACAAGATACAATGCAGATACAATACTTAACAGTGACAACACAACATTACTTCCACCTGGTAAGAGTCGTGAAAATACGCTGGATGCGAGTACAGGACCTGTTGTTGTGGCGATGCTTCGGGAAGGCCTATGTCCAACCGAGGACGGCTTACTGCTGATTAACGATGATCTAACACACAACTAATCTGATTCACATAATTAAATATTAGATTAGAATGCACACAAACCTGAATATTGCATATTGAAAGTCATAAAGAATTAATTACATGATTTTAGAAAACTTATAAACATAAATTGTTTGATTATTGGCGTGTGCAAAACGAAAGTGACAGTAATAGCCAAACACCGTGGCCAAACTGTTTTTAATAAAATCGATATTAGAATTCGGCAGGCCAATGCTCTTAAACGTCGACAGTGATACACTTTAGTAATACGAGAGCAATCATGCCAAAATGCTATTAAAATTAATGTTTCTATTTTTCGAAAGACTGGATTTCTCTTTTCATTTCACTTCAGCCAAGGTAGATTCAATTGATAGAGGACACATTCGTTATTGAATATCTAACCGTTTCCGAGTAATTTGAAGTTGTGGTTAAGCTTTAATTAGCATCCGTTTTAAGCATAATATAATAATTACGTCAACTTTCTCAAAAGTCGAAGTAAGCGAGAGAGCTAGTTGATTCTGAGAAGAGCCGACAGGACTGTAAAGATAACAAAACATACTGAGAGCAAACAAGAATAAGGGTCCATTACGACAGAGCACAGCGGAGCATCGCTAATGGAACAGATAAACACGTGCACAGACTGCATCGAGTTCAGCGAACAGGTGCGAACGACGTATAATATGTGCAAGTTAGCTGGCGACCTCTACGGTGTCTGATGCAACTCAAACGAGCCCCCATTAACCAAGTGTAACAAAACCAGTAGCTCGGTAATCCACGTACTGAATAACACATACTGCCAAACACTCCGTCTAGTATATTGTTGACGAAATAACGGAAAAAATAGCCCACTTTTAAAAACCATTCGTCCAGATCATTTATTTGCGCGTTCAAGGAAATGCTTGCAAAAGATCAACTTGAAACAGTTTACGATTATGAAGCCATTACAGAAATAACAAGATGTCTAATTTATACGTTTTAGCAGAAGCATAACTGTAAATTTTTCGTCAGACATTACGAAATAGACAGACATCAAATTAAATAACAACACTACTTCAGCGTTGACTAACACACAAGTTATTTTAAGCACCTCTCAGAATCCTGAAATACATAAAACCGCGTAACAATAACAGATAGTTTCTGTATTAGTTCTAAATTAGCTGTGTGTGGTGTAGACTGTTGAATCCAATTACGTATGTTATTAGTTTAGTCAGCGATAGTCGGTAGAGCTGGCAAGTAATTGATGAGTTGTTAAGTTGTCAGTAATCCAATCGTGCCGCATTATGTCAGTGTTGCCGTGGGGTCGACGGACTTCCATTCAACTGCCCCGTGGCCGATGGTTGACATAAATTTTTATGATGCAGTCTACAATGTAATGCTCCCATTAGCCAATTTAGTTCAATTTGTGGTTATAGCTGAGATTGTTTTGATTTTCATTGTAGCATTTCGATTTGTTTATGATGAAGCAAGCTTACATTTAAACTCGAAAAATTACTACAGTTAAGAGTAAACAAGCGTATCACGTAGATTTAAACTGTGAAGACTATTAAAACAACAGTATATGTCAAATTGTCATAAGAGAACGCCGACAAAAACATTGGATGAAAGAGCTTGCGCGAGTAAACGAGCCGTGTCGTCTATATTAAACATAGGTTCAGTTTGTTTTGCTTAATGCCCCGTTGACTCCGTTATTTATAGATGATATACTACATTTCGTAGCCGTCCGAAATGTCTCCATGCGTCTACTGAAGTCGTAGATAATCTGATAGCCTAATAAACCAGGCGAGTGACATTTTATCACATCTTTCTACTGCGTCATTGGGGTTTATTACCCCTATTAAGCCCTCGTACCCACGAGGGGTTAAATGTTCTTCGAAGAGTAAATTTTCCATTATAGCCGAACCTCAAACATCCCAAAGCAATTTTCATCGACTGGCTAGCGATAATTATTATGGTACGAGTGGGTTGAGCATTGGGATTATTCTGGCTTTTAGGCATAACATGTGCTAAAAAGGTAAACTGGTATATACAATGTGAGGTAGTTATTTGGGTCCAGCGATAGCGCACGTCCTTCGCGTCACGAGTTGCGAGAAACTTGTACCCTGGTGTCTAATCTCTGTAATGGACGGAAACTTTTAAGGACAATGTTACACTAAGTACACCTCTTAAAAACCTGGCCAAGTACCTTTGGCAGGATTAGTCCCTTGTTTCTACGCTGGCGCTGCTTCTTAACGGTTTTCTGAGTATTTAACGCCCACGTTGAGTTTGGACATTAAGATTAGCAACGTTGATTTTGAAGTTATAGATGATACGTATTTTGAAATTACAAAGTTTAAAGATTAAGTTCATAGAACTGTTCACTTCAGGTCGCTACGTTCTAAGAGATACCGTGGCCCCGGAACATAAAGGGCGAGGAAGGAACATGGATGGGGTTCAGTCAGTAAAAGTCTGACACTCCCTCCCGCGCCGCCCAGAGTGGGAGAGTTATTTGATGACTTCCCATCCGAAAAAAGGTCGCTACGTAGTACGTACTGCACTGGTCGATCAAAATCTGAGTCATCGTTAATGTTAGAACAATTACTGTAAACCCAGTATCCAAATATTGATGCAACGAAACAAAACAAAACACGTTCCAAATCATTCAACACTTAGATGACAGCATCTCTCACAGACATCGTCCGTGTCGTCTGACATCCGATTCTGAACCATCTTATTCAATTTCTCATTACCGTTGTCAACAGAGCACAGCCGCTGCGCTGTCCATTACTCGATCTGATCGAAGTTTTCGTCTAATCCGGTTACAGCACGTGACGTAACCCGCCCCCGGGTGTCGCTCGTGCTAAAAATAACAGCACGTGCTCCCTCCAGGCACGACATACTCTCAATATATGATGGCTCCTACCATATCACACATGCTGACATGACAAACTATAGGCACAGCTCCAAAAGCTTTGTTTGATTCGTACGTTTGATCTTTTCGGTTAATCTGGTCAAATGGCTTTTCCAACGAGGAAATTCGAACTTTGTTTTGAATTTGCAAAATATTATGATAAATTAAATAAGTTATTCAAACGATTGTCATCGCGCTTGATTTGGTTTTTCCTGATCGAAAAACCAATTCAAGCGCGATATAACGAGGATAGAATCGAATCTTTTTGGAGATGTATTTTGGTTTGCGACATTATCAATGTAATGCAATATGATGTAGCTGAATGATGCCCCGTCTAAAAAAATATCTTGATTGTGTTGATTAGTGATTGGTGACCTATCTCGGTCATATATCTAAAATGAAACGAAGTTAAGAAAAAGACGATGAATGTTGTAAGCTCAGAAATAAAAACACACTAAGAGAAATAAACAGAAACGATAAGGCTTTGACTTGTCGAAACAAACGGTGACGAAAACACTAACGATTATGAACCCGTGTCATTTAGGCGAGTTATTCTCGTAGTAGGGGTTCAACATCCTGGCGCTGTGGTTGCCAACGCGGATACGGAGCCACAGACAATGCGGGTAGAGGGTTAACGCCGCGAAGCCATCAATCGTCACCAGAACATTCTACAGGCGCTTAGAGGGGCACTTGGTCGCTAGACAACGACTAAATTACACTGGCATTATTAGTTAAACGATTTATTGGCAGCTGAAGTAGTTCTCTATAAGTGTCGTGGCTTTAGTCGGAAATTACTGTCCAAATTATAGTGAGTGGAAAGATGAATGCACTCCAGATGTTTAAGAAAATCACTCTAGCTCGACTAATCTCTAAACCACTTCTGATTCTTTTTACTTAACAATGAATTATAATGAGCTGACAAACTGACAATTTACAGTCAATGGTATGTTATTAGTTGTAAGTTGTAAAGTAAAAGCACATCAAACAGTTTATTGGTGTGTTAAAACAATTGCGTGGGAAGACGTCGCACAAAGACATTGTCTCTTTAAGAAAGTCGTTGTCTCTTTCGGATGTCCAGATAGCGAGCTTTCATAATATTTCTAAAATAGGCAACGTGAAGATGTTTCTACTTGTACTTTATCTTGAGGAGTTTCCTTTGATTCGAAAGAATTTCTTCAATAGACCGATTACTATATTAGTAAGATTGTATGCCAGTCGTAAGACAATTAGGGAGTGACGGATCAGAAGCGGAATTGAAACTGTCATGGGGAAAGTTTGAGTATGACTGTGGATGGGTATCAGCAAAGGAAGACCAAAGAAGTGATAGATAGACTATCTAAAGGATTATATGGCAAGAACAAACACCTGTGACTGATGAGATGACGAGTAATGAGAAGTATGGGAGGAAGAAGACATGCTGCGTCGACCCCAAATGAATTGGGATTGGGGCAAGAGTATGATGATGATGATGAAGGATCGGACCCGGAATCGGTTTGGTTAGTTCGACGCAGTATTGAGTCGCGTCTTCCGTACCGAAACGAGGCGTATGGTGTCTTTTTCCACTTTCTTGTACGAACTATTAGACATACAGGTTTTTCTGATCGACTCAAGCTGAATTACGTGTCGACAAGTTTGGTTACAAGGGATTGACCAAATTTGTGCATGGCATTACCCATTATGCAGGCAAACTACACAGGCTTCCCCCACTGACGTAATTCTCTGCACTTACTCATATTCTGCTATTTCAGTGATAATACCTTGCCATGTTTTGGAAAACGTTTAAGGAAAACGGCAGTCATGACAAAACATAACAATGACATCGTCACGTTTCGAATAGGCCGATATAATGAGGTGCTCCCCATTATCATTTACGAACTGATCTCGTTTGCTCAAGCAGAAACAAACTGAATGGATATCGATGGCGGTCAACTAGGTCCATTGTCAACGGGAACCTTTGTATAGAAAAGAGGTAAGTTTTTAAGTTGGCTTTAGTGACGCTTTGGCTAGCTCTTTGGCTATCAGACAGGGGTCTTGTCAGAATCACTATTCCATTCCACCTTTCACTTTAGCATGTCCATAAAAAAGTCGTTTACATTTTGAATTAAAAATCTGTTCACCCAGTCGAAAGCTCTGAGGTAACAAACACACAAAAAAGAACATACAGTCGAGTCCTCCTCTTTTTGGAGGTCGGTTGAAAATGTTTTTCCCCTAAGCAAACTTTTCATTGTCAACGGGAACCTTTATACAAAAAAGAGGTTACATTTTACGTTGGCTTTAGAGTAGATTTAGTGAAGCTTTAGCAAGCTCTTTGGCTATCAGACGGGGGTCTTGTCAGCATCACTATTCCATTCCACCTTTCACCTTCAGCATGTCCATAAAAAGTCGTTTACGGTTGACCGATTCGTTTTGAATTAAAATGTTTTTCAGCTAAGCAAACTTTTTGCAGGTAACTTTATCGCTAGTGATCGCCTTTACAAGGATATGGCATAACGCATGACAGCAAACACCGACGCAGGCGCGTGTTTAATCACACGTTAAAGAATCGCAACGTGATTTAGAAACCGGTTCGATTTTATATCAGGTTTCTGGACCGCATAAGGTACAAGTTAATGGCGCTGCTTAGACTTATTGATTTGGATTGGACGTGCGATTTTCATTGAGTGAATCGACCAAAGTATGATAGGTTTAGTTATAATACTTAATTGTTTTCAGCGTTTTTCGTCCATCTATTAGAGTCCCTAAGCCATCAAATCACTTAAACTTGTATTAGGAATTACATATAAATAAGTGTGTACAGCTGATATTTAACCAACTGCGTGCACTGTCGGCAGATCAGTAAGTACTAAAAATATCATTTGCATCAATACAATTCATAGGTCTACTTATTCAATCCAATATATTTGCTACAAGCCATAATCGACTTTATTTACCAACAGCACTACGCAAAATGATAAACAATCGCCTACGCATCTCGCAACTGAAAAAAATACTGTTGAATATACACATACAATGACAGACAGTTACCATGTGCTTCTCACCTACGCAAATGTTAACGAAGATTCATATAAATGCAAACGAGATTACGACATTCACGTAACTCGAAGCTTGTATGGGCTTAAACCGGATCTATCATATAGATAATAGATATGATTGCATGAGATGAGATGCAGTTACATTCAAAACAGAAGAGATTTCTACTCAATATTCATTAAATTCCATATGTTACGTCTGGTTATGTCAATCTATTTCGAATGAAGACGACCAATTAAGCGTCTTTATGTACCAATTTGTAGTTAATTTGATTGGCAATTCATCTTGAAAGAGAATATTCATAAGTTGGGAGAGCTGATTCAAAATCGGTCGAGTAGAGCCCAAAGTGTGGGCCAAACCGAGGCAGCAAAATACAAGTAGCTCCGATGAAAAATCCGCAATGTAGATCGGTGAAGTGTATGCTTTTTGGGTGCCAAGATTATAACTGCATAGTGAATGAAAAGCAGATTGTTATACCCAAAAGTTTGGCGGACATCTGGGGCGTAACTTTTCCATCAGAAAAACTTTGGAGCGACAAGTTAAAGAGATAATGGACGGTTCCCGAGATCGTGACTCGATCGTAAGTGGTATGTTGTCGAACTGCCTCGATGATATCACCCTTCGGCTTAGTCCTACAAGTATAATTAATTAGCTTAGGGGAATACGTTTAAAAAGTGCAACATAAATTATAATAAAATTTTCTTCGCTATTTGCACCTGGGACTTTGCCAAAGTTGATAAGAAAAAAGGTAATTTTTTTTAAATACTTAAATCTGACAGCTGAATCTACAATAAAAGATACCTTACACGCGTTTCTTTTATTATCAAATTAACAGCAAAACGACAATAAAACATCAAACAATGAGGTAGGTATTAATGAAACACACAATACTAAACTTATTATACTTACGCGAACAATAAGATAAATTCAAGATGGCTACGCCGAAATAAGGATTACTAGATGATTCCCCAGCTTAAGTCGGTTACAAAGAAAACGTGAAGGGAAACCTCAAGTCCTGTCACTTTTCCGATACTTTTATTGGCAAAGTTATACTCGTATTTTTGCCTTTTTAAAAAGTCATTGGACTTTTGTTTTAGTGGCGATTTGTATATCAACAATAATACTCGTAATATTACTGCAGAATGTGTAGTGTGGGATGCAAATGATTATGATAACGAGTTGTTCAAGGTTGTAGCGAGTGATAATTACCATTAGAGGCGTTATTATACACCGACTACAACGGCTACAAGACTCTATTACACGTCTAATGTAGTGCTTAGTTTGTGAAATACCAACGTGTAACTATTTCATACCGCAAAATCTTGCAATGTTTTATTTTCACAAGAATGAAACGTAGAAATTTATGGGGAGAACGTCGTAATATCCTGACAAATATTTCTAGAAAATATACCGAGTTTTATTCAATCTGTATCCATTAGCATATTTCAATTTTTGGAGCCAGTCCAAATATTAAGGCGCTACCCCAGGCAAAAGCCGTTTTTTGTGCAGTTTTTTGGAGCCAACTCCTCTTTATCCAAAAGAAATACCAAGTAATAAAAATACATTAAATTTCTACATATTCTTAGACTGCAAAGTGGTAGTTTTATTTTTTATTTTAAGTCTCATAATGTGTAATAAATCCCCTCACAATGAAACCACAAAAATGAGAAAAAAATATTTATAACATGCTTCTTCTCGTAAAGTTAACATTATTTTGATTTGCTTCTTATACTAATGGATAGACAATTTAATAATGAACATAATGCTAGTTTTTTTTTTTCAAAAGACGGAAATTTGATTTTATAAAGAATAAAAATCACTAATTTCGCACTATTCGACCCGCAGTGACTGACGTAAAAACCACTTTGTAGTGCAAGCTGATTAGAACTTTATTCTAATAGTTTTTCAAACGAAGTTTGAATCACCACAAATAGAGTTGCTAATTTTGCCTGGGGTAGCGCCTTAAGAATACTGATGACAAGGAACTCAAATAATTGATCAATACAAAATCAGATGAAACCAACATAACGGTGAAAGAACTTGAAGAGACGATTACGTACAACAGACTTGACATGACGAAGGAATCGGATCGACCGACGATTAGGAAGACCTATAAGGGCGCAACAAACAATAACACGCAGAGAGAACTAAGTGTCTCTTACGTCACAACGAGAATTGTCTTACAGTCTTCAAGATATTTTAATGCTGACATAAAACATAAGTTAACGAGAATAAACGTCACTACTGCAAAATCAGACATCTATACTAATATTACGAAGAGGTAATATTGGTTTGTTTTGTATGAAGGGATAATCTGCGAAACGAACTGATTCGATTCCAAAAATTCTATCAGTAACGGGAAGCTGAATTATCCCCGAGTGTGTCATAGGCTACATTTAAAACGTTCCCTTGGGTTAATTTCCGTACATAACGGGAGCATAGCCGCGAGTAAAAGCTAGTACATAATAAATATAATAATACAGTTGTGAGACCTTTCTCATTGTCAAGCATGGAGAGTCTATGTATAGTCGGGTCTATACGAGATAGTAAAACTATATGTTACCAGTTTTTGCGTCATGCATCGAGTGCTGTGCAATGCGATAATGATACGCCATTATCTATGACTTCCATGTCAGGTGTTTCTTGGAAGCTTTTATTAAATTTTTCATCGAGAATTTTAGCCTTTGCAACCTTTGTGGTAAAATTAAATCACAGTTTTACTTGGGCAATTTCCTTAGGTGACACGATTGGGGTTTCACGTAGCTTACGAAGTGTAACAGGTATGGCATTTCCGTCCGATGTAGCCCGTCCGTTTAGTAGAAGATCTATTTCAAACAAAGATGAGTATGGAAACAAAGATGACACATTTTTGCATTATCATTTTTTTCTTCGACATCGCCATGTAGTGGAATTGCCTTTCATAATCAAATAGTGATGAGTGATTAATAATAATAGACACTCATAAGCGCAATATTGGGCGACTGAATGGCGTTACATGGAATCAATTGTTTTTATTATGCACACGCGATGTAGATAAGCCATAATACTATCTAATTGGCCCATTAGTAGTATATCTAGCCCACTTTTGATATGGATGCCAGGGCCTGTTGGATTATGTATTAGCAATAAAATGTGTCGACAGGTGTCTTGAACTCAATTTCCTATATTGCCAAACTCGCTCGTAAGACCAAGTATAGGGAGCGGGTACATCTCTCCGTACATGTTCGGCGCACGCCCGATAAGCCCAAATGTATGAACAACATCTGTTTTTTAAACTGCGCTCGTGTCGGCTGTGTGTACATTATTTATTCCATGTTGCCATGTTTATATTGAAAACTGGGGAGCTAGTCTATTTTCGGTGTCACTACTGCGCTAGTTCCTATAAAATTGCTGTCATTAATACTGGTGGTATGGTCCGACTCTCGGTAAACTTTCGTAATTCCGGTATGATCGAAACCAGTATCCTTATTTAGCGATGGAATGTAAAGCCAACATTTTTCCTTTCATCATTATAGCAGTTCAACAACCAAAAAAGGAACTTTTATAACGCTGTTGTTCAAAATAAAATAAGTTTTCCGTTCGTAAACTTTATGACTTTTATACGTGCCGTTTACGAAACCATAAAATTCGTGTAAAGCATAAAGGAAAAGAGTAAAAAGTTTTTGATTTGATAAAACTGGTAGCATAATATCGTCATTATTAATGAAATCGTTACCTAACCATAATTAGGGAGCAGACAAAGAAGGTATTAAAGGATATAGAAAAGATAGAAGTAATATCAACTTACCATTTCTTTCTTGAGATAAGCGAGTTGTGAGTCGAGATCTGTGGGGGGTTTGTCCGAGGGAGGTGAAGGTGTGTCCTGCAAGTGAGGCTCGCCATCTGCGAAGCCACTGAGGCTCTTCGGGAGAGGCGGCAGACCTTGCAGTGACATGGTGCTGATCGCGCGAAACTGCTTGCGAAGTCTGCCCACAAAATTAACTTTATCAGGAGGAGCCTTTGTTTCAGGGATACAGGTGATTCCTATTATTATGTAGAAACTTGTAAAAATATGCGATGGAATTGATAATGCAAAAGTTTGGAACTGTGGGGACTATGGTAAACTAAAAGCTCTTTTTCGTACATTTCAGAGTCAAGCAGTGGGTACTTTTTGATTGCTATTAAAAACTATAGTCACGGCTTTGTAATTGAACTCTAAATGTACGAATCATCATCATTCGTTTACAGTTAATTCGATCTAAAATTAATTAAACCACAGATGTTATTCAAAAGTAATTTACCACCATTGTAAATAACTAAAGACGTCAATTACTTTCAGGTTTACTTCGTCATTTTAACGACCTAGAAATTGTGCGCAGTATTGACGAGTCTATCAGCGACTCGGCGTTCATAACCGGGTTTAATCAAGTCTTATGACCTTTTAACACAAAACCACAACATATCCGAACCACGGAAGAGAAGTACAATGTACCGATTTAATCATACGATAAGAATTATGAACTTAATTTATTCTTGAGAACCCACCTAGACTTAAGGTCATCATCGAGTATGTATGCATAAGCCTGATCATCTTCCATATTTCCGCTTGCCACTGAAGACATGGCGTAGTTCTGTTCCGAGTCCTCAGAATCACACTGTCCATTTGCTTCTGCGTATTCAGGAATCTCTAAGGTTTCCGGTACGTTGGATGCCGAGCGCATTGTCTGCAGTTCGTAAATCAACATCTCGTGGTTGTTCATGTCCTTCATCATGTCCATCTCCGGAGTGTCGTTGCCGTTAGTCATGTTCCCAGAATCTTTCCCTTTATCTATCACAGTGTGTGCTTCGTCTTTTTCTTTATTATTGTTTCTACTAGCAATAATCTCCGAAATTAACATTTCAGTGACTCGCGATGTTTTTCTTTCCAGCGAGTTGTTGTTTTTATTTACATTATCGTCCACTTTTGGACTTCCTGGTTCGGTTTGCTTAGCCGGTGGAGTACTGACTTGTTTCGATGGACTGTTCCGTAACCTGTCATCAAAATCCTGAACTTCTTCAACTGACGCGTATGGAGCTTCTGACACTGGACTCTGTGGGGGCTTAGCATCTATAGGCGATGAGTACGGGCTTACTTCCGGTGAGATCTTAGATTTATTGTTATTTATAGGACTTTTATTTACAGGCAAGGGCTTCATTGGTTTTAACTTAGGTTTTGGAGACAACGGTGGCGGAGGTGCTTTTCGTAAAGGTAGAGTCTTCTCTGCAAAACTTGAAGACTTTGAAACTTTACATTTTGAATCTTGATCCAACTTGTTCGATGTTGAGAGTGATCTTACTAATATTTGTCTGCATGTTTTGACAGCTTTAGAGTTGAGCGATTCATTTGACTTTTTATTCGATGTCGGAGTTGGAATAGAACTACTGTCGCTAGAGCTTCTTCTGGAGTTATGACCACTAGATTTTCTTTCATCGGACGAAGAACTTCTGTCACTGATTACATCTCTGATGAACGACTTGACCCTTGCTAATCCGTTTTGTTTGGGGGAAACTGTTGTAGTGCTGACAGTATTAGCTCTATCCAAAGTTTTAGCCTTTGTGTAGTGGTTTTCCTGCTTAGAGAAGGCACGCGATTTCGTAAAGCTAGCCTTAGAATCCGCCACGGCCTTCCTCGTTTTTGCCAGTGCCTCCGCCACCACGCTCTGGTTGGGCCGCGGAGGCACTGGAGGTGGTCCTTTGATCTTGCTGTTCTTCATCGGTTGTGCGTTGGTCTGTACCATCAGCATGCTTGAAGTAAGCGTCACTCGAACAATACTATAATATGCGTACTATAGTAGAAGGAGCGCGTTAACACCAGCACGTAAGTCACACACACGAGAGCACTCAGTACGCAGGGCGACACGTCCGTCCCCGCGAGCGCGCGGCACTCACTGCCTGTGCCTGCCTCCTTGTGGCCGTGCGGCGACCACCGGGCGGCGTGCCGCCGGCTCACCACTATACGTTGCTCCGACGCTACGCCGAGCAGGCGTACGAAACTTCGTAATAATTACCTCCCGACTTGAAAATTACTTTGTTCGTAGCTTTGCCAATGGCCAAAGCTGTTGCGTGTTGTGTAGTTTGTGCAGTAGGTACCATACGGCCTAACAATGAGTTGACCCACACTTTTAATAATGTAAAAGTGATTGTTTACTATGAGAATGAATGCAACAGGCTACCGGT
Organism: Xestia ashworthii; assembly: GCA_950022955.1. Taxonomy (NCBI): domain Eukaryota; kingdom Metazoa; phylum Arthropoda; class Insecta; order Lepidoptera; family Noctuidae; genus Xestia; species Xestia ashworthii. Next base: position 19,511,690 of record OX465558.1, on the reverse strand, counting down.
CCGCGGCGCATACGACATGGCTATTGTTGGTGATGTCGAAAGCACTCTCTGACCTATTGTTTTACAGCAATCAAAATGTTACACTACAGTTGTTGTATATGAGTATTTGGGTTGGAAGAGCTGTTGTCATTGGCTAACATAAAACACTTATAGGCTAAATTACGTCATACCCACCCTTTATATTGACAGAATTAAGTACCTACTATTGTATTGTCTGAATAAATTTATTTTTTAAATTGTATTTAAATATTGTTATTCAATGGAATTCTCCATCCAATCATCATCCAAAAGCACCTTTGATTGGAATGGTTTAATCAAAACCAATATTTAAAAAAACTGGTTGTTCAAGTGATGATGTCATTATAACAATTTATGAATATTTAATAAATAATAATAAATAATGTATAATGCAGAATTGCAGATTCTTCAATACTATTCTAATGCTCAAAATTAATTAAGTTAGAAATCTAGTTGTTACCTAAGCTTATTTAAATAAAACTATTATTAAATAAAAAACAAGAAAAACTTTCAAAGATGACACACAAAGAGTGTCATAAAAACAATAAAAATGCTAATGATATTTAAAATTGAAGCTTTAGCTATAGGTATTTGTATCATGAATGTATGCTATTATTATTTTTTAAGTGATCTGTTTGTTTAGCTTGCTTTTGATCATAATTTCTGATAAAAAGAAAAAGTTTTGACAGTTTTGGTAGTCTTACCATGGCTGTTAATATAATATAATGTCACACTTCTAATCCCCAAACAGTTATGCAAAAGTGTACCTAATAATATATACCACATTTTGCCAGTTAGGTTTAAGTCCTATATACCTAATAAGGTGTAAGCTTGTTGCCGTCAACCAAGCACAAATCCAGGCTGCTACTGAAAAATTCCTCTGATGGAAAAAACTAATAACAATTTGTCCAACCTGGGAATCAAACCCAGGACTACATGCTCACCAGTTGCAATCACGACTAATAGAGTACTAGAGCAATAAGGCAGTCACAGCTGGTGATTTAGTGGCATTGGCCTTCAATATACAGATATAGATGGTATGGTGTGATACAGTATATTGGGGTTTCGTCTTCAATACAAGGAGAACCCCTAGAAGGGCTGAGCTTACAGATCCTGTCTTTTTGCAACTAATTCGGACTGACTGAATTGGTGGTTCTTCAAATAGGTCAGCAGCATAGTGGTTGCAAATGGGATCTAAAGGATTATGCAAAGAGCAAATACAAAAAAGGGCAAATAGCATTTTGTAGTTTAAAACTAATGTTACATGGATCTAAGCTTTTAAAGGCCTTTGTACAAATGATGACAAAATCTGCACAAAAATCGAGATTTGTGTCACGCTATACCTAATTCAACTAAATCTACCACATGATAATACAAAAATGGTTAACTATTGGTATCATAAGAATCTGTTTTAAAAGTTCTGTTACTTACATTATACTTAAAACAATGACATAATAGTGAAATTATACGGAACAAGTGATAAAAGAAGTGTACAAATTTCTTACTTAAGTTTTTCCAATCTACTTGTTGTTGAACTTCCAGTCTTGCCTGCACATGGGACACTGCTGCTGGGGTTGAGAGTGCAGCCACTTCACGATGCAGTGGATGTGGAAACAGTGCGAGCAGGCGCCCCAGACCAGAGGACAGTCGTCACCGGGCAGCTTGCAGTCAGGGCAACAGCTGTCGAATGGCATGCGACAAATACCGCAGTTGTCGTCGTTGGCGACCCACCGCCAAGTCGCTACGCCCGTCCAACCTACGCAAATGACGTTTTCGTGAAAATAGGATACGCTAATCATCCAAATAGAAATGAAGGTTGTTGATTTGACAGGATACCTGTGTTAAACTTACTTTTAACGGTTACTTTCATATCACGAAACTGGCATACCGTTGCTAAACCGAATAAGTGACAAGTTTCGTTATTTCGAAGCTAGATAACCGAAATTTACATCTAACTGCTCATGAATTTGATTTAAATTCCCAACAATGAACAACACAAACAATCGATGAAGTTGACAAATTGACAAATGACAATAAATGACCACAGACCACTAGCTTAAGTTTACTATAACAAAATCCCACTCTTGGATAACTGTCTTTTTGGTACATGTGTTCGGATACAATTAATTTCTCTTTCTCTAAATGTTTTTTATTTTTGTTGAAACTCATCTTCTCCGTGATAAACAAAAAAAAACGATAAGAGGGTGTGGATTCACGATTCCTCAGTTTTTTCACAATATTTAATAATTTCCTTGTAGTGTTCATTTTGAATTTCCAAACGTAAAACTTTGACTAAATAATTTTTTGCAGTAGTAAGACTATAAATAAATGTCATTGTCACTGAAAGAAATCTTCGCAGGTGTTTGATGTGTTGGAGTTTATTTATTATAACCATATTTTATTGTGTTAAAATAGTACGGACCTAAAATCAAAGATGACCTCGTTTGACACAAAATACGATGTAAGTTTAATGTAACGTAAATCAATAAAACTCCACAATTCTCTCTCGTATTGGATTCTGATAGTTCCACCCGAATAATCGTTATTTGGTCACCAAAACTGTAACCCTATTGATATTATGGTCACTAGTCTTAAAGACCTAAGATCTTAGAGGATGTTTATTGTTTACTTGTTGCCAAAAAAATCTGTGTCAATGAGTCATAGGCTTTTTAATGCAATCATCCTTTCCGAACACGATCTGCGTTGATAGTGGTGTTCAGTGTACGTTTTATACTAATTTTATAGATTCAACTCATGCACAACATCCTCTGAACCAAAATTGTGTATTAATTAATTTGCTAGTAATGATTTTGGGCATTTTCTATGTATGCCCATTAGTTTCATATTATCAACTCAATGACACAATTTTATTTTTATTTGTTGCTGTGTAGATGTACCCTGCAGGGGATGTAGGAGTGGTTGAGGGGGAGATGAACATACCCTCACAGGGTGTGCCATCTGGAAACAGTATGGAATTCAACACTCTTGATGAGCCTATAAAAGAAACTTTTGTAAGTATATAAATAATGTAATTTTTTTGTATAGAAACTAGAAAATCTATTTTTTTGTTAAGAAACTATTTTCTAATTATTAGAAAATAATCATAGATTTACATTTACCAATCAAAATCATAAACCAATCTATGAAGCCATACATAAATACAGTGTAAACTCTATATAATAACACTCAAGGTGCATATTTGCACTGTGCATATTTTGACATTATAGAGAGTTGTCTTTAAATATAGAGAAGAAAAACCGTAGAGCAATTAAATTCAGAGCATCTACCAACATCACTTATCTTCTCTCCCGCCTCTACTGCGCATATCAGTAAAACTTTTTCGTCAATACATGGTGATTTTCTCATACTTGCCATGTTAACAGTTTGAAAGTTTGTGAGCAACCATGATAAGGATTGCTTGCAAGCAATCCCAATTTGTAAACAAAAGAACGGATTTCTTAGAAAGTTCGGTATGTATTATGCCGATTAACACTGATTGCGTTGTTTACATGGTTATGCAGATCAGTTTTTCAAACAAAAGAAGCTGTGATTTAAGAATTTCCTTTGAAAATTGTGAAATTGTGTTACTTGACAGAAAGTGTGTTTCACATTTTCGATACTGGTTACCTTTTTGACAACAACATTCTACAAGCAAATTAAGTTTTGTTTATTAGAAACTAGCTTCTGCCCGTGGCTTTGCCCGTGTGAAGTTCGATAATTGCCCCATGGGATCTTACTTCATATAGTAAAACCTTCCTCAGAAACACTCTATTCATTGGTGAAAACAGCATGAAAATCGTTGCAGTAGTTTTGGAGTTTCAGACAGAAACGTCAGAGGACTTTTTTTATAATATGTAGTGACACATGTGTAGCATAAACTCACTCCTTTTTCCCCATTGCGGTAGGCAGAAACAGAAAGCCACCTGTGGGCCTAAAATGGCCGCTTCAGCAGAATCATAAACATTTTCGTGATTCATAATATTATGATTCTGCTAAAGCGGCCATTTTAGACCCTCTGTACGATCTTTACACACTCCTTTAGCCTCGGGCACATTCATACATCTGGTTAATATTTATTAGAAAAATAGGTTGATTATTTCATTAGCTGTTATTCATTCGATTTTAAAATAATGTAGTTGTTTTAATAACGTAAATGTTTATTATTTTTAGCTTCGAGATCTGAGAGCAGTGGGAAATAAGTTTTACCATGTATTAATCCCTAGAGAGAAGTCTAGTTTGTTAAAAGAATGTGAGTAGTTTTTTATATGTTATTCTTTTTTTTTAATAATAGATCCTTAAAAAGTATTTCTAAAGGTTATCATCACTCTCTCGCCCTATCCCTGTTAATTTGGGGCAGCATGCAGCATGTTTTCGTTCTCCACCCTTCACTATTTGTTATAAAGCTATACAATACAAATTGTTTTGTAGAACAAAAATCATTTTTATTTTAAATATATTCTATAGATCTTTTTCATAGAATACTTTAATGTTGCCATGTAGAAAATAAAAGTGTTATTAGTTTTTAATGCTTAGATTGTTATCAACAATTATATCAGTCTTATCAGGCATAAGTAATGAGTATTTTCCATTTAACTAGCAAGCATTACTTTAAGCAATCTGCATTGCCATCAAGGACATTGTTTTATTTTCTTCCTCTTTTTGTTATTATATTACTTGTACCTTGCTTGACCCATTGATATTTTTGCCATTGATTGTCATCCCAAATGTTTAAAGTTTTAAGATAATCCCTTTGAATCTTTCAAAGCAGAAAATAATGCATTTATTCAATTCAGTTTATCTTGGATACTTCTTACAAGAAGGCGCAAAAAGCTACCTTTTAAAACACAAAAAGGACCTGTTTGGCAAAAAAATATACTTTACGCATATTGATTTGCAAATAATTTTCCAATGTTTCTAGGGGATCTATGGGGCCCCCTGCTCCTCTGCACCCTGATGGCCACAATCCTGCAGGGCACGGAAGTAGCTGACAACACCAATGATGGCGGCCCAGAGTTTGCCGAAGTATTTGTACTAGTTTGGATAGGGGCGGCAGTTGTTACAATCAACTCGAAACTGCTTGGTGGGAACATGTGAGTTTGATTTATATTTATGTTTTATGTGAATGTCGACGAATAGTCAAAATTAATTTTCGAAGGTTGAAAATCCAATTCATGTCTCTTACGATATTTGAAGTTTCCACCGGCAAAGTGTTGAGTTGTTCGCCTCGACAACCACTAAAACGTGAATCACAAAGAAATGGGGCGCGGGTCGGGGCGTGTCTGTCGCGTGAACGCGGAGCGTGTCAGGCGCGGCCGACTTGATAGCGGCAGCAGTTTCTATGACGCACCTGCTTATTGTAACTTCAAAACTGCATTTTTATAGTTTTTATCAGCCGCTCCCGCTCTCAACCAGTTCCACGCCCGCTCGCGAACCTTCCAGCGCTCGCTCACTGTAGTGGTTGAAACGAAACACGAAACGCGCAGTAGACGACGCAGTTCAACATGGTTTTGGATAATTTTAGATGTTCGATAATATCTAGCACATAGCAGGCGCTGTTAAAGAAGGCGTTTTCTTCGTACTTCGAAGTCATTAAATCGTAATACCTTATCTATCAAATTGACTAACTATTTTGTACCTACTGTAATTATGGTTTTATGGTAGTAGCTCAGTTTGTAGTTTAAACTATTAAAATTACATTTATCAACATAGGCCCTGGAAACAAATTCCGTTTGAATATAGCTTCATTAGCATTATTATGTCAGACTACCAGTTGTTTAAACATGTTGGTTTCTTATGAATACTGTTTCGATACAGCGGCAAAACAGCAAATTACAATAACATTATCGTCGCGCACCTACTGTGTAACCACAGTCTTCCCCATTCAAACTATCCAAGAATTCATCTTATGGGTATAAGATGAATTCTTGGAGAGTTTGAATGGGGAAGACCGTTAAAAGCTAATTGTAGATGGCGCCACCATAGCTGCTTTCGTTCTGACCAATGAGGTCAAGGTATTTTAAAATATGAAATGACATTTCTTGATTTTCAACCAATGACGATGCTTAGAACCAGCTATGCTAGCGCCATTAGTTCCACAGTGTAAATCGCCATTGCATGGCTTGTTAACAACATATTATATACAGGGTGTAAACCATCTCATCACAAAGCCGTTAACCAAGCATTCTGTACATCAAACTAAGTAACTTTACGCAAAAATTATTGCTGGGAAACAACTTTTTTTTTTGAGGTTATAAATTATGTTTTGTGGTAGAACTCGATGTAACGCACTTAGAACATTGTGCTGATGGATTAGTTGAATAGTACGGAGACCGTGCAGGTGTTAAAAGTCAAAATCTTCCAAAAAAAACTTGTATTTAAAAAAAAAACTTGTCGAAAATTTGTAACTTTGACCCCCCATATCTCCGTAACTAGAAGGTTCCCAGGTATGGTGTAGAACAAAAAAATGATCGCAATGATGGGGAGAACAAGTGCCTTTCGGCTTCGTGAAGAGGTGTTTTACACCCTTTATTATTATACCCTTTGAAAAAACAACAATCTTCTTTCTTCTTTTTTTTTTTTCTTTTTCTGAAGAGAGAAATCTCTTCAGAAAAAGAATCGTTAGTACTCGTAAAGTACTTAATTATAACTTTAAATCCAAAATCAAGTATAATTACAGTCATAGTATCCACATTAGGGTCAATTCACACTGAGACGCGACTTGACGCTACGCTGCGCGAACATTTTAATATAGCTACTCAAAATATAACTTTACCTACTTACTACACAAAAAGATACACATTTTATTGTGGTACGTCTCGCGGCGGAGGAGCTCGTGGCAAAATAATAACAGCCGCTCGGTCGATCTTTAGGTTAAGCCGTGCTTGCCTAGGTTGGTCTGTGGATGGGTGACCACCCTTATATACCGAGTTTCCTCCGTGCTTCGGAAAGCACGTTAAGCTGTTGGTCCCGGCTGTCATTTCTCCATACAGTCGTTACAGGTAGTCAGTATGGTTCGAAAAGTCTGACAACCAGTCTTAACCAAGTGGTATCGTATTTCCCAATATTAACTGGGTTGTGGAGGTCAGATAGGCAGTCGCTTCATGTAAAATACTGGTATTCAGCTGCATCCTGTTTGACTGGAAGCCGACCCCAACATAGTTGGGAAAAAGGCTAGGCAGATTATGACGTCTCGTGGCGCCGCATCACTTATCAGCACAGCGCAAAATCACTTCCAGTATCGCCGCGTCGGGTCCCATCTCGGTCCGAACTGACACTTAGGCTCATCCCAAAACATGTTGCAGTTGAATATAACACCTATCTCCTTCTTTTACAGCTCATTCTTCCAGTCAGTATGCGTGCTGGGCTACTGCATGTTCCCGGTAGCGCTGTCCCTGGTGCTATGTCGCGTCATACTCTTCTCGACACAGACGACCTTCCTGTTCTTCCTCAGGCTGGTATTATCCATGATCGGCTTCATATGGGCCACGTTTGGTAAGTTTCAGTTGTCTTGTAGGCTAGTAGTATAGATATATAAAATACTCATTTATTATCTTCCCAAAGGGCTTACCCACCCAGAAATATACCACCAGATTACCCAGTAATAGGTTGTGGAGATCAGATAGGCAGTCGCTCCATGTAAAATACTGGTGTTCGGCTGCATCCGGTTAGACTGGAAGCTGACCCTAACATAGTTGGGAAAAGCCTCGGCAGATGATTCTGATATACACGATATAAATTTCAATTTACAAACATTTCACAGCTTCGACTTAGTTCTAGTTCGCAAGTTTGCACTTAGACTGACTTTGTGTTATTTATAACATCATCACTGCTTTCGAAAATCAGTTAAATTCGTATCAAATTCTAAGTACCTAAGTGTAAAGAAATGACTTAAAAGCCTGCAGTTTAGTTTAAAAGTAGACAGGCTATAGCAAACTTAACGTAGACGTTACTTCTACCGTCGCAGCAAGGACATGTTTAGTTGTTCGATGACTGAATAAATGGCTGATGTTAAAGCCATGGTAGGCCTTAAAAAGTTTTTATTGAGGATAATAAAACACTTTATTGTTAGCTTATTACGTCTGCCACTTTTATGAGTACTTTGATATTTTTACTTGTGGGTTATATATAGGGACAAAAAAAACCAGCTGTTTCTTACAAAACAGCATTACCTACACGGTTAAAATGCATGGAAAAGCTGTTTTTGAAGTGAAAACTTCTTAGGCGCGTTAATTACTTTTTCGGGTTCCATTGCCAAATGACATAAAACGAAACCCTTATAGATTCGTCATGTCTGTCTGTCTGTCTGTCCGTCCGTCCGTATGTCACAGCCACTTTTTCCGAAACTATAAGAACTATGCTGTTGAAACTTGGTAAGTAGATGTATTCTGTGAACCGCATTAAGATTTTCACACAAAAATAGAAAAAAAAACAATAAATTCTTGGGGTTCCCCATACTTTGAACTGAAACTCAATTTTGTTTTTCATCAAACCCACCGTACGTGTATCTATGGATAGGTCTTCAAAAATGATATTGAGGTTTCTAATATATTTTTTTTCTAAACTGAATAGTTTGCGCGAGAGACACTTCCAAAGTGGTAAAATGTGTCCCCCCCTGTAACTTCTAAAATAAGAGAATGATAAAACTAAAAATAAATTATGTACATTACCATGTAAACTTCCACCGAAAATTGGTTTGAAAGAGATCTAGTAAGTAGTTTTTTTAATACGTCATAATTTCATAAATCGTAAAATCGTAACTTTTATATTATGTTACTTGCTGCTACGGAACCCTTAATAGGCGAGTCCGACTCGCACTTGGCCGCTTTTAGGTGAACAAAAATCATGGAACTCATGTGACCGTCACCTTACGGTTCGTAGCACTCGTAGCCGATCCGCTACGGCGTAGCACCACTTGGCGTGCGCGGGGCACAACTATAGATTACTTAGTTTTCTCTTCTATCGGTAGTCCCCTAAGACTACCCCGTGTTTTTTTTTAAATATTTTCTATTTAGGGTGGTTCAGAGTGATGTACTGTATACGTGGTAGCCGTTTTAGTGTCCCATCAACCCTATATTTTAAGTTGGTAAAATAGTTTGCCCATGAAGTGAATAACGACATTGTTGCAAGAAAAGCTCTAATCACCCTATTATATCTTTTCAGCCGCGACAAAGTTCCTCGGAGACAGTCAGCCTGAAGGCAAGAAAGCCCTAGCAGTGTACCCCATCTGCCTGTTCTACTTCATACTGTCATGGTTGGTCGTGTCGCACAGTAACGTCTAAGCAGTTATAACAAGTGATATAATATACAGACTCTTTAGTGTTATTAATTATTGTGAATAAATGTTTAGTTACGTGGATCACTCTTGACTGTACTTGAATGAATTTTGCCATTGAAACTGAACGCGACGAGCACATCTGAATCACGTTCGAGCCCCGTCAGTGTCAATATTGCAATGATAATATTGATGGAGCTCGTAGTTTAATAATAACATGCTCGGGGTCGATATTCGGGTTAAGCCGCACTTGCCTAGGTTGGTTCTTGTGTTGGACCCATAACATAACAGTTTCGTCCGTGCCTCGGAAAGCACGTTAAGCCGTGGATCCCGGCTGCCATTTAGAGATTGTCATTCATATTTTGAAATTGAGATTGAATTGGGGTATCGTATAACGTACTCGTATTATTACCCAGTACTAACTAGGTTGTGGAGGTCAGACAGGCAGTCGCTCCATGTAAATACAGATATTCAGCTGCATCCGGTTAGACTGGAAGCCGAACACAAGTTGGGAAAATGCTAGATGATGTCGACACTTATGACCAGTAAACGCAATTCAAATGTGCTGAGCACGTTTAGCTTCATTTGCGAAATTCGCCCTAAATGTATTTATTCAACGGATAATAAATTACGGAATTACGTCATCGATGTTGGCAATGTTCGGTTCTTTTGGATACACTTACGCGTATATTACAGTATATGGCACAATGTATAAACATTCCAGTTTTAGAAGCGTTGACTTGAGACAGTACTTTTTATTAATATTGTAGATTACCGTTTTTGTATATATTATCAATTAAAAAAATATTTTCCGTCTCATGAAATTTTTATTTGGAATCTTTAAAAACATCAATATGTATATCAAAATACAAGGATGACAAAAAATTCGAGACATTTCAGTGCGTGTTTTGCCACTACAGCATACTGGCATGAACACCATCTAGACTAGCACAATATTATAAACATTTTCTTTATGTATCACATTATTTTTGTCAGAGATTTTCATGTCAGTTGCTAACATGTTAGGTTTTTAGATACTACGAATTTAGAAATTACATTGAGAATAAGATAGCAAAGGCATAAATACAATTATTTGGATTAATATCTGTGAACTACGTTTAAACAATTCTATAAAACATTGTACATCATAATAATATGCCTACTGTTTCACTATTATATAGCCAAACTTTGACAAAATGCATGGAATCACTACAGATCGTGCGCTCATAGCAAAATTGTGCACTAATCTCATTACTTACGTATGTTTAAATATAAATCATTACATAGCCTTAAAAACAAATGATCACTAATCTATCACATAAATAACTTGTAACACTAAATGGCATGCAACGTTACGCTACACGATACGAATACAGCTACACTAGGCGAAAGTAAGTTTATGTAGGGGCGCCCTCTATAGATGAAACTTCAATAACATCCAACTATTTCCAAGTAATGACAGGTCCTCAAGAGTATAATTTAGAAAAATAATTTATAAATACTATTCAGTCAATTTTACTAAATTATGATCTAAGTGGATTACTCTGAATGAATAAGCACAGTTTACATTGGGAATTATAGAAAAAAAAAAGAGCGTTATTTTGATATGTCCTAAAGTTTAAAAGCTGCAGGAACGATTTAGTTTTAAATACTGACTAACTCTGTTGTTGTAGTAATGCATTATGATCGAGTTTATAAATACATTCACTTCACAATTCACATACATCAAGATAATTTATGAACATTTCAAAATAAATCTAAAATATGTTTGGCAAGGTATAGTACTTATATGAAATTTGTATTTCGCAATTATAAAATTGTAAATTAAATCATACACAATTTTTTAAACGGAATAATGAAGCCGCAGCTGTGCCATTTCAACATAATAAAAAGAATTGGAATAAATCATTGAATGATAATAATAATGAGAAATTAACAACTACCTATGGAATTAAATAACACGACGCTTAAGTATTACATTGATAGGATTAACGACATTGATATGTTACCGGCCAAACCCGATTTCAGGCAAAACTAGTTTGTCCTGAAATCGGGTATGGCCGGTAACAGATATACTAACGTACCATTGACCTACGTTCCGCTTCTAGTACGTCAGTACACATAAAGAAAGGAGTTCTGTTTAACTAGAGTCTGTTCCGTCGGAGTTTTTTTCGGGCGTGCGGGGAGGGGTGTGTCGCGGGGAGGTCTTGGCGGGCATCTGGTACGATATGTGCATCTGCATCGTCTCGCGGGCCTTCCTCGCGCTCTTGTACGTGAGCGAGTTGGCGCGCGGCTTGCGGCGCGAGAAGTGTCGCTCCACCCACTTGAGCATGGCCAGCACTGAGTCTGTGGACGACAGCCGCCGCTCGGCTGATGTCTTCGTGATGGTCGATGATGTGATGCGGAATGTCGCCGCCATACCTTTCAGGGCCTAGAAGGCAGATACAGGTTTTTAGACAGGAGGCCATGAACAAGAGATCATATTGATTGGTCAAAGTGATTCTCAAAGCCTTTTACCCAGAATCATTTAGGGTTCTCATTTTTTAGATCCGATTTTTGTTAAGTAAATTAAAATAGCGAAGTAGGTTAGCGAATTTTGTTGGCGGTACTTACCAACATTGCATCTTCATCGGTGACGTCATCACCGGCGTAGATAATCCTAATCCTCTCGCTCCAATCCAAGCCGAAAGCCGTCCTCAAGATGTAAATGGATGCACGACCTGTGAGTAGGAATAACCTATTATATTTTAACCTTATATAATTTTAGTCAAAATGTAAGATCAAGTTTAACGAAATTTGACTCAATGTGGCCAAAATTAAAAACAGAAGAGAACGGTGTCATTTCTTCAGTTCCCTCTAAATTAGAACTATCAATTGCACCAACAGTTTGACAGCTTTTTTTAGGAGAAGCCAGATCTTTTAATCAGACAGATTTAGATTTAGCTTTCGCACATTAATCAATTAACAAGACTGTCATAAGACAGACTATTTTTCTACTAGTGCGAGCAAGACAGACTATTTATTCCCTTTAGCAATAGTCTGCAATAGCCCATAAAAGTAATGAATAGTGTTTCGTCGTACCTACTTCCTCATTAATTTTTATAAAGTGCTTTCGTCACTACAAAATGTAAGTATTTCAGAGTGAACATACCCTTGTCCCACTGAACGGGCGGGCGAGCTTCTAGCGCACAATGCGCGGGCGCCGGTGTGAACCCTGCGGCGGTGATGAGCTTCCTCGCTGTCTCGGTCAGCGCCGCTCGCTTCTCCAGCGGTGTCTCTCTGTAGTGGAAGGTCAGGAGAGCTCCCTTGTTCTCCACCCAAGCACCGTCTTTGCAGACCTGGAGAATTTATGAGAGTAGATTAAGTCATTAATAAGCTTTAGAGGGCCTAGCCAAGTGAGAATTGCTTTCTAACAGTATTATTCATAAAAAAACCCCTAAAATAGGTTTTAAACATTCATTAGTTAAAATGCTCATTAGAGCTAATAAACCTACTATAAAATTCTCTATTCATAATCGTTCTGTAAACCCGTCATAGCTATGTTGTCGTTATAAGACGTTTTAAGGTGGACGCACACTTATCCGCGCCGAAAGAATTTTTTCTCATACGTATATGACGTCATCTATTCGTCCGATTCGACGCGGACGATACTTGCTTAAAGTTGATTAAAAAACTCTTAACGAAGCCGAAAGGCACTTGTTCTCCCCCGTTAATGCAATCATTTTTTTTGTTTTACACTGTACCTGGGAATCTTCTAGTTACAGAGACATTGGGGGTCAAAGTTCCAACTTCCGTTCCGTTCTTTTTTTGTTCCTTTTTTTTAAATAACAGATTTTTATTCTTAGATTTTTACTTTATTAAAACTTATGCACAATTAAAACTGTACAAAGGCGGAACTGTAGAAAATGCCTTAGGCATTTTCTACCAGTCTACCTTAGGGTGATGCAGAGATAAACTTTAAAAACTTTAAACACCTCTACGACCCCCGTACTGTTCAATCCATCCATTAGCACAATGTTTTAAGTGCGGTACTTTGAGTTCCACCACAAAACATGATTTTTCACCCCAAAAAAAAGTCGTTCCCAGCAAAAAAAAAATGCGGAAAGATAGGTAGTTTGATGTACAGAATGTGAGGTTGTTTAGGTACACCCTGTATTTAGGCAAAGGCTAAAGCAAGTCCTGATAAATCGTCTTAAGATTATCTGCTGATGTCTCTAGGTTGATAGGGATCTACTTGAACAATCAATGTTTAAATCAACTACCGTCATCTTTTTCCAGAAGCATGCCTGGTTCTTTCTAAGCAGGTGAGCTGCGTCCTCGATCTTGGTCAAAATAGGCGGAACTCCAACAGAATCACTGTCACTACATATTATAAAACAAAGACCTTTGCTGCGTCTGTTTTTCTGTTAGCGATAAACTCAAAAATTACTGCACCGATTTTCATGCTGTTTTCACCAATGGATAGAGTGGTTATCAAGGAAGGTTTTTGTATAATTTGTATGCGGGCATCAGCTGGTTTAATTATATTAAATAGATTTCTTAAAAAATTAAACCTCTTTAGTGTTATACATATTAAACGTTAAATAGATCATTCTCACCTGTTCCTGTAACGCCTTGAGCAGTTTGACGACGGCGTCCTGGAGTTCTATGGGCATGGGGTGAACGAACTTGCTGCCATCAGGGTGTAAGATCTCCAGACCGTGGTTACCCGCGTACGTGATGCCTTCGATGCCCACCTGGATACAGAATATTTCACTTGTAGGTAATTACTAAAGGTTTAAAAATAAACACTACACGAGCATATTAAGGGTAAGCACCTATTTCTATGAATCACTACAAAAATAATAACTATTGCAGACCAACCTATTTGAATATAGCAGGTCAATTAGCATACGGTACCTAACACGCATATACCTATAGTTTACACGTGTCTGACGATGGCAGGTTGGTAGGTAGGTCTCCACCGTGCTTTATGTGAAATCAATAACAGTGACGCATTGTGGTGGCTTAGGTAGGCAATCTAAGCCTAGAACTGGTGGATTTTATTCATGTGTTTTATAATTTAGAGTTTAGACCGCCCTTTACGCAACTAAGCAGGATACTGATCGAGCTGAAACAGTAGTGATGAACTCTAGTTACCTACTTAGGTAGGTTTATTAAAATTAGTTAGAAAACTCAGAAACGATCATACTTGCTTACTGCAGGTTTATTTGTAATAAAGCTAGCAATTTTCATATGAACGTAAACTTGCATACCTACATAGCGTCACCGTTCATATTTGAAATTGAATTACATTAGCAAACATATATGGACGAAAAAATATGGCGCCCAATACAAACATTACGTAATGGCAACACAAATGACATACAAGTACCGGTGGGTTCATAACCCGATTTTAATAACATTATCAAGGGTGCTAGGTAGGTATGTGTACGTCGAACAATATAAATATTTTTGTTTTAAACACTGATAATAACTGTCAAAGTTCACCATGATATCGAAGACCTTGTTATTTATTTGCAAAGCCACATCGATCGTTTCAATGAACGTCCCTATAGGCCACAGTGTTGACGATAGATGCGTCCGAATGTTACGATTAAGTGCAGATATTGTTTTCAAGTTTAATTGGTGATTTAAATATCAATATCAGCCCTATCTAAGTAACGTTGAACCAAATTAAGAATTGGTGTAGGTACCTAAGACAGCTCGGTCAAACACCCCAGTACACAAATACCTACACTTCATTTATTAAGTATTGATCTTCAATTGTCACCCTACATATAGCATTAATTTATCCCTCAGAGGACATAAGAGGAGCTCAATAAAGCAAAGAAATGAGGGCTGAATACTACCAGCTGCTCGGGTCGATCTTTAGGTTAAGCGGCGCTTGCCTAGTTTGGTCTGTGGATGGATGACTACTCATTATATTATACCGTTTACCGAGTTTCCTCTGTGCCTTGGAAAACACGTAAAGCCGTTGGTCTCGGCTGTCATTTGTAGGTCTTTGACAGTCGTTACAGGTAGTCAGTGGCCCAAAAGTCTGAGAACTAATTTGGTTTCTCAGATTTTTACTGTTACCCAGTACTAACTGGGTTATGGACGTCAGTTATGTAATCGCTCCATGTAAAATATTGGTATTCACCTGCATCCGGTTAGACTGGGACCAGACCCGAAAAAAGTTGGGAAAAGGTAATGGCCTCATCTGCAAAACCTTTTCCCAACTTTGAGGTGTGATTACCATGGAACGCATTATTTTGGCCATAAAAGGTACTCGTAAGCATGACGAAATGGGCATCCGAGTTGATGTCAGCTTTCAGCGTCGTCACGTGTCTATTGTTTTAAATCTTAACAGGTCTGTTTATAGATTAGGTAATATCGATTCATTCATATCTGCCGCGGTGCCATGAAAGGCGGCAGGTCTTCAGATCAAAAGTTATCGTTCCATTCGTTAATATTTTTCACAAAGCTTCAGATCCGATATGCACATGTTCTAAGAATTTCGATAACCTTTACATAAATTCTTGTTACTCGAGTCATTTTTCGCCGTACGTCTTTAAAACGATAGCCAGCGCGCGTTAGTTAGTCTAGTTTTTTTTTTTAAAGAAAACGGGTTTTTACGCTATCCAAATAAGTACCTAATTATAAAATACGATCACAAAGAGTCGTAAGAGCGGATAATCCTAATGTTGTCATTTGTCATTTCAATTATGTTCGTCACGTACGAAATAATTTTTTTTCATGTTGTCTTCGTATAATATACCTACATAATAACAGTCTTATTCATAAAAATCCCCTAAAATAGGTTTTGAACACTCATTAGTTAAAATGCTCATTAGAGCTAATAACCTACTATAAAATTCTCTATTCATAATCGTTCTATAAACCCGTCATAGCTAATTAGCTATGTTGTCGTTATAAGACGTTTTAACGTGATTAAGTTATCGTTCTGCTGAATCCATAGATAAAATGCCAAAAAAAAAAGTTCTACAACGTTACTTGTGACATTTGGGCCGCATTCCGAATTGATTTGGTGATATTTATTTGGGGCATGGTCGCTGTAATCGCGAGATGGTGCATGCCATTACTTACGTCATCTATGACAATTCAAGGGACATCGATATCGCCCTCACGGTAATTCGGAACCGGTTTATGGACGCTCAAATCAATAGGGAATATGCATGTGTTTTTTTCTTCACTTATATCAATTAATTACACTATTATCAACTCAAGAAAAGTATTAAAAGTTAATTTCAACTACTGCTTGTCGCTTAAAAATAATACTAACTTTCTGCAATTTTCTATGACAGTTCAAACGTCCGTGATTGTCGCGACCAAACTTTGACGTCATTTATCAAAATCTACCTTGTTTAAATCTATTTTTTTGGCCATAATAAAGTAATTTTGCTAATTGTATGTGCTTTATTCAAGCAAAAATTGCGATAACGATATTATAATAAAATCGTAGTGCAACTTTACCTACATTTCAATTATAAGTTATTTTTCGACATATGAATTTTGAGGTCACTACCGCCGTTATCGAGGAGGACGTGTTTTGAGAGTGCGTTCCGTTTCGCCAAAAACATGCTACATAAAACAATAAATTGTAAAATAAGTGATGTTTTAGAAACTTAAACAAGTGTACCATAATGTTTCTATGCGCCAATACTAGGCATTTTTAATAAATAAAAAGAGTTTTGTATTTCTTGCATATTCCCTATTACCTACAGAAAAATTCGGAATACAGCATTGGAGCAGCCTTTTTTTTATTATATCTAAATCAGCTGTTGCACATTTGTCGGCCATATTTCTGTTTATTAAAGGTTTTTATTAGGGTCAAACTCGTTTTAAGATGAAGCCGCTATTAAATACTTATAATGCGTTTTAGCGTTATGAAACGTTTATGAATAATACTTTTCGGGATTCCCATTATAACAAGCTTATATAAACCTATTTTAACTTTTTATGAATAAGACCGTAATAATGCAAGTACTTAGATATTTTGCCGGAGCGATTTTTTCACTACCCCTTGGTAGTGAAAAAATATGTATTATTAACCTACCTGGCCTATTATTATAGTCTGATCGACTATGTACAGTCACTAGATCGACGATGTCAATCAAATAACAGAATTCTAACTCACCATATTCTTAACATTGTCGACATTCCTGCCAGAGATGATGGCGATGTACACATCGGACATGTTGGAGAGTCTTTGCAGCGTGTGCTTGGTCTCAAGTGGCAGCGTAGCCAGGTCAGGGTGTGGCGCGATGGGAGCCAGGGTACCGTCGTAGTCCAGGAGGAGAGCCAGCTTCTGGGTGTAGCCGATGTATCTGGTGCAAATTAAGAATATGAGGTTTAGTACTGGGGTAGTTCCTCAGTAGAAATGGATCGTTCGTAGACTTCGTAGTAAGGACGCCCGCCCTCACGCCATTAGTGCGAGGAACTCCGGGGGGCTGGTAACGGCAGAGAGAAACCCAGAATAGAGGTCTGTCGAATAGTTTGCCATGAAGGCATGAGATTCGAGAGGCTTTTGTTCAGTTTTGAACTACTATAGGCTGGTGATGGTGGACTGCTTATTGGATACAGTCACCACATCCTAGGCGCATTAAAATAGCTTGAACGATAGCCAATATTCAGGATATTGTTTAACGCAATCAGCAACATCGGGTTTTGTTAGCATCTTGATGAATGACTTCAGCTGACCGCTGTACGCTAATCTTTTAAACTATACGCAACGGATTTTAATGCAGTTTTGAGTAATAGATAGAGTGATTCTAGAGGAAGGTTTATATCTACATTCTACATTGCACCCGTGCGAAGCCGGGGCGGGTTCGCTAGTAATCTATAACTCACTTAGATAGATATTCGTCGAAGTCATCGATAGTGACTGGCTGCATGGAGGTAGCTCCAATATCATCAGCCTCCTCTTCCAGCGAGTCCATGGCTTTCAGGAATGCCTTCATCCAGCTGTCGACGTCATTGAGCTGCTCCCGTCTTCTCAAGTGGTTCATACGGACTATGCGCTCATCCTCTGGCATAATTAGTGCCCTGAAATGGAATTTCATAAAGAGTTTAGTATTTTTCCACTACGTTTTTCGATAGACTCGACCACATTTAAACCGTCCCAAGGCCGTAGCAACAGTTAAACGTGATTTAACGGTTGTGATTCTGTTTTTACGATTCGTTCGACAACCCTGGTGTCAATGACTATGATAACCATTGACCGACGAGAAATAAACGTTTAATAATAAGCCAATAATCGTCATATTTCATATATCGCAACGCAATTGTAGTTATAATTGACGTCATAAAGTTCTGAACGATAACAGTTGCTGTAGATACAGCCATGCTAGGAGTGTCGTATGTGCCCCCAATAAATAGGCCAACCACTTCTATGTATTATACAACTATCACTAATCACGTGGAGGATTACATTACAGGAAAAACCAAGTTCTGATAGTAACTAAGTAATTTTCACCTGTGAGTAACTTCAGCAGCATCATCCAGTTCATATGGATTGCAGATAAGAGCTTCATGCATCATTTCTCCAGCACCAGCGAAGGGTGACACGATCAGAACTCCAGGTGGTTTGTTGATCTGGCAAGCCACGAACTCCTTGGCAACTAGGTTCATGCCGTCTCGCAGAGGTGTGACCAGAGCAACTGCTGCATCACGGTAGAAGGCTGCTAGCTCTTCCTGACCGATGCACCCGTAAATGTATCTGGAAAATATTTTGTCAAATGAACATAATGATACAAGAGCTGTTCTGTGAGCAGTGGACGTTATCTCTTTACAAAAGGTAAGTGGTTAACTATCTTCAGAAACTAACCTAATAGGTGACCAGTTGGGCGTAGTAAATCTTCCATTTATCCTGCCAACCAGTTGATCCATCTCCTCCTTCAAGTCCTGATATTCCTTGACATCCGTCCTGGACGGCACTGAGATCTGCAGCAGCAACACTTTCTCTATGTGTTCCGGGTATTTCTCCAGTAGCCTCTCAAAGGCTTTCAGTTTATGTACTAATCCTTTGGTATAATCCAGTCTATCGACTCCTAATATCACTTGCTGGTTGGTAGAGAGCACTTGTTTAGCGTTTTGCGCCAACTGCACGAATCTGTCGAAAGGTATCCCGATCGGCAGAGGTCGTACACAAATGGTGCGGCCTCCCAATTCAACTAGAAGATTCTTTCTGTCCACACGACAACCTAGGTTTCTTTGGCAACAGTCTATGAAGTTCAGGCAGTAGTCTGTGATGTGGAATCCCACCATGTCGCAACCTGCGCAGACAAAAAGGATTCCTGATTATCACAACGTTCTTTCCAACAACAGAAATTTCTTAAAAACTGAATGGCGTATGGAACTTACCAAGAATGCCCTGTAATACTTCATCAGACCATGGGAATAGTCTGAAAATGTCCCATGGCGGGAACGGAATGTGTAAGAAGAATGCCAGCTTGCATTGTATGTCGTCTTCTTCAACTCGCTGAAATTAAACGCATATTACGCTGATTAGATACTCGTACTAGACTCCTTGAAGGATTTTTGTAGGAGAATCATTCCAAGTTTTGAACAAACCTGTCTAATCCAGTTAGCAGCCAACATAAGATGGTAATCATGGACCCACACGATTGGTGGAGCGTTCTCATTCTTCCCCTTCTGTTGTTTGAGCAGATGCAAGGCATGCACTGTCTTATTCGCAAACTCCTCGTTACACTTGATGTAGGCCTTCCAGTGGTCAGCAATGAAGGTGGCCCGATCAGGCATGGAGTGGAAAAGGGGCCAGAAGGTACCGTTGCAGCACCCGTTGTAGTAACTGTCGAAGAGTTTTGGTTCCGCGTAGATGGGCACTATCTAGAATGAGGAAAATGGAGTTGTCTTAATAGAGATTTCTATTATTGCCTTTGAATCTTCTAGACATTAAAGATTTTTTTTGTTACTGTCTTTAAAACAAATGTATTAAAAGCATTCTTCTCTTAGTTGGTTTACGTATTTCATGTGTATTTGTATGTGTTTTAATTACTTGCATAATGTAATACCATAAGCCTTTTAAGACGTAACTATTAACTATTTACTTACTTAACGCAATAAAATATATAAATAGACAGCTTAGTAGATATGAGCGGTCACATTCATCTGTTATCTGATAACACACCATTATCAGATGTTTGATTGGAAAATAACGGGCCTGTACTTCCTGAAATATTCCCTTGATTATGGAAAATAGAAAATAGTTATACCTATAGTCCAGTCTAGAGATTGTGTGACTAAATACTCGTAGCTCTGCTGTAACTAAAAAGCTCGTCTATAATAGTAATTTTAATTACCCTGTCTTATTAATCAAACACCTGATAATTTAACGAAAGTAATAAATAGTTATGCAACTGGAATAATAATTTAATTACTTAATTAACAATCATGGTATGGATTAGTATTGCTGATTATATTGCTTGAAGTGTCTAATGAGATGACGAAAAATAGAGGAGTATGGAAGCAGAAGACGCGCCGACCACAAATGAATTGGGATAAGAACAAGAGAATGATCATCATCATTCACTGGTTACTGTATTTGTTCTGAACCAAAAGACCTAAAGTAAGGAGGTGTGTTTGTACACGTCAGTAAGGTAGGTATACAGCGGCAAACAAATTGGCAAACTATTTGCACAGTGGACGGATCACGTCGGTCACGCGTGATGCAAGGTCGGATCGGTGTGATTCACTTGTGTTGGAAAATGCTTGTTATGGTTACTGTGCGTTATCACCGGCGAAAATTCAAAAATTCTCATATAAATATATTGTCTGATGATATGAAAGATTTCAATGAAAACAGAGAGAAAGAAATTTCAACATGTCTTATATAGGGTGACTGGTAATTAGTGTACGATACTAATAAAAAAAATCAGCTGTTCAGTACATTTATGTTCGTCTAATGTACTGAACAGCTGATTTTTTTTTTGCGATTTCAGGGTTGGTCCCATAGTAAAAGTTGTTTGTTATCATGAGCACAATCACGTGTTTAAGTATCGTACACTAATTACCAGTCACCCTATATATGTCGCCAATGGGAACGCACGGTCAAGAATACGCAAACTGAGGTTTTCTGATTTGTTGGAACCCGAAGCCTCTAGTACGATTCCTGAAGGTGCCTTAACTTAAGACCCATTTCCAGTATTTTAGTTTCTGTTTCAGATGAGTATTTTACAGCAAAGAAAACATCATTCTAGATGCAAATAGCCAGTCGTAATACGAAGGAGATAGCACACATTTGAATTTTAATAGTGCATAAATATTGAATGGTACCGACCGAGCGGAGCGGCTCGGTGTTGTTTACCTACTGTGTTATCTCTTAAGTTATATCTATGCCATTCAAAACGGTTCAAGGTGTACCAAAACTGTGTCACATTGTACTTTTTTCGATGTTCAGGTTCCTGATTTATCACCTTAGGAAACAGTATTCCGTTTTTGGCTGTATGTTTTTGGCAGATGGATTTGCCTTTCGATATGATCATTTTCCTCAATTCTAGACCGAATGTGTATGTGTACTGAGTCCTAACACGACACGACACACGCTATTTTGTGAGATCAGATGAAGTGATCGTCATTCTCCTGCCAATATTTAAATTCAGTTTTATAAACAAGGACAAGTTACTACCTACTACTAGTTTGCGTTAAATACTGATGTAAATAGAGACACCACACTAGGTATTTTATTTTTAACACTAAATCATACCTTTTCAGAACGCAAGCCAGCAGTGGGGGTCTTGTCATTGGGGTTTGACTCCGGGATCTTCTCGTTAGGGTCATCCAGGTGAATGCCCGGCCATCCCACCCAGATGCCGCCACCCCTGATCACCACCGGGGCCACAGCTGTGACCAGCCCACCGGCGCTGTGGACAAACATCAACTTTACATTATGGACTTGTTATGGAGCATTAACAAAGATACTACAACCATTTGAAATTTTCAGGATCATCACCGAACCTTTTATGGTTTGTAAGGGCTTTCGCACCCTATAGACAAAACTGTCTTTAGACAGAATATTGCTAAAGGGAATAAATAGTCTGTCTCACTTGCACTAGGTAATTATGTGCCTAAAGACAGTCTTGTGAGTCAGTCTTGCAAAAGCTCTAAGTTATTTCACTTTGATCAGCAGTTCCTGCTCAGCAGTAAGGTAAACTTGCATAATTCGTACCCCTTAAGGGAAAACCATCATATTTAGAAAATTAGGAAAGATAAATTAGTTTTAATTATTGGAAATTTTTGTTTGCTTAATGCTTTATTGTTTCTATAATCAAATTTAACATAAACCTTGTAAACTTCTCAAAAATAAACAATTTAAAAAAAACTGAAAAAAGTACGATTTAAGACAATTCATCCCAAATCGTACTTTGAG
Source organism: Xestia ashworthii (assembly GCA_950022955.1). Taxonomy (NCBI): domain Eukaryota; kingdom Metazoa; phylum Arthropoda; class Insecta; order Lepidoptera; family Noctuidae; genus Xestia; species Xestia ashworthii. Next base: position 19,489,011 of record OX465558.1, on the reverse strand, counting down.
TTTTATTCATTGGTATACAGTATTGAGAATCAGCATCAAAATCAACAATGTGTTACTAAAACAAGTAGGAATTCTTAACAAATTCGACGGATGATCTTCGCCAATTCTCGGCAATCATCGCTAAATCGTACCAGTACGTTTTAAGCTGTTTTAAGAACTTAACTCAAGTACGAAATAGGAGCAAGAGCCAAACAAATTTTAAATTTACCGGCAAAAAAATTGACAACAGTTACGAATATGATAACACGTCAGATGAAATCGCAAAGATACACATTAATACGTATCAAATCGTAAAATAGGTTATACACGACCTTATTTGAATAAAACTCTTACGAAATGTGTAAAAATATTACAGCAATAGTCGAAAAAAGCTTACTTTTTCAATATTTTTGTCGAGAGCAGCTTCACAGGTGTTATCTGTCAGCTGGTAAAATGGCCGACTGTTATTTATATTTTTTGACACTAGAGGCGCTGATAGCTGTTACCAAAGCCGAGTTTTAAGTGGAGTACGAATTTGGCGTAAGTACGAATTAAGCAAGTTTACCCTACTTAGTTAGTGGATATTCGATGCACAAGAATACGAGTAGATAGATCATTACAAACCGCACCTATACACCGTGTTCCTGAGGATATACTCGTACATTAATTTTGAATAATACTTCTATAGCTCTTGTTAAACATATCGTACAAAGGAAGACGTAGTTTAAATGGCATAGTTTTTAAGTTATGAGTAATTTAAGTTTAACCAATTTAATTATGTTGTGCTGTGAGAAAGAGTCTTTATTTGTGAGATGTTGCCACTTTGTGCAACCAAAACTATCAAACTGAATTTAGAAGACTGAAACTGATTTTTGTATTTTTTTTTTTGAGGTTAGAGGCATTTTGTGTTGCGTTGTGATAAAATGAGTTTGTAATCTAAGATGAACACGATATGTTTTTACTTATTGCCACTAAAAGTGGAAAAAAATGGTAAAAAATAAAAAAAAATAAAAAAAAATGGTACTTAAATAAAAAAAAAAATGTAAAAAATGATCAATTTAATGGTCTGAAAAACATGCCAAAGTTAATGTATAACCTCAGGAACACGGTGTAGAAGCTAGCTTCCAATCGCCAGATAAGGCTAGTTTTATTTTAGACGAGACAATATAGAACCGGTCAGCCCTGACTATATACTCGTAAACCGACGGCCCCTAACTCCGCCAATGGACTCAATCAACTGTATCCCCTGACAATTGACACGTGCTACTTCAATTCTCTCACTCAATAGAAAACAGCACGTTTTTGTCTTTTTTAAACTTTCACGATCAGAACACATCATAAAACATATAAAAACGGGTACACACGGAGCACGTTTTTGTATCATAGCTAGTAGCTATCATTGTTTTTATTTCTGCATCTTCTAGCGGGGGGAGGGGGGGGGGGGGCTGCCCCCCTGCCCGTACCTCGCTACACCCTTGATCAATACCCCCTTGCAAGACTAGACTAGTTGTCCGATTTTCGGGCTTCGGACTACACGTACCGGCTGTCACCCATCCATTACATTCCAAGTCTGTGCATGAGTTTGTATGAAGGGCCCCGTAATCTAATCTCCGGAACTACTGACCCGATTCCGAAAATTCTTTTACTAATGGAATGCCTGAACCTCCTCATAGCCCCCTACCCGAAAATAGGTGACAACAGATAGCCATATGTTATTGTTCCTCGTTATCTATTTTTATTAACTTGTGAACCAACCCGTGTAATTTAAAGAAACTACTTCGCTGTTACGTAAAAATTCTTATGAATGTGATTGTTAGGTATCTATAGGTATTATCAAAACTATAACGGTGATAACTGAACTTATTCGAGTCACGATGACTGTACAATCTTTCGTAAAAGAATAATGCTGATTGAAATCATTTTGGAGTTTGGGTCAACAGGAGCCTTTGGGTGAACCGGCCCTAATTAACATTTATGAACATCAAGTGAGGGTAGTTGAATAAACGCCTTCGCTTTGCTGTGGCGGTAAATCCAATACTTCAGTCTCCTCGCGACCACGGCTGGTGCAATCCGGTCGAAACGTCGGGCTTAAATTAAAGGTAAATTCGAGATTAATACACGTTTTCATATGTTTTATAATCAATCTTACGATTTAGTCAACTTGGATATTGCTGAAATTCAGATTGTTTCAAAGTGCTATTCTGTAACAAAACCCTATGAAAAAATTGTTGTGCATCATGAACGATGGTTTATTAATTAAATTTTTTGTAGCAATCAATTTTCAAAGACTAGAGATTTCATTAACTTTGTTTGGGTTTATTATTCAATTTTGATCGGAAGTTATTTCTAAGAATAACTGTGTATTGTTATAACACTGAAATTGCGTGTGTTTTTGTAATCAAAATAAGTATCACGTAATAATAGGCCAACGATTGCATGTCTTGTTTGTTTATAACACAGATTATACGATCGTATTGCCCAAAATATTAAATTATATTATTATTATATTATTAACCAATAAATGGTTAATATTCACGATACATTAAATTAGTAATCTTTACTGTAAACATATTTAAAACATCCACAATTTTCCTAAACGGCGTATTTCAACTTAGTTAATGTGGATGGCATGTAGTCATAGACTCATAGCCTTATTCCAGAAATATTTATGCCAAGCTTTAAACGATTTTCAGTTAACAAATGTCAAGGGAAAAAAGACAAGGAATAGGGACTGGCTGACAAAATAAGTAAGACGTAAGAATACATGTAAAGTGGAGAACATATTAAAATTAACATGCACTGCAAACGGAAAAAGGGATTTATTTTCGACGTGACGTTTAACTTTAGTTTACAAATCGCAACTGTTCGAATAATAAATTATAATAACTTTAAACATAATGTATTGCCAAAGACAAAACCCAAAGGGCAAAAAGGGACCAATAAGCACCGCGTAGACTTTCGTAGTAAATACACGTAATCAACTGCTACGGTTTTGGTGCTACGTTGCTACGCACGAATCGAACCCTGCTTTACATTGATTTATTATATTTTTTCAGCCTTAAAAGTTAGAATTGGTACAACTATCAATCAATAATATTTTTTATATTTTTTTTTTATATTAATAGACCATTAAATATTTTCAATTGTATTGATAATCCAAATAAAAGCGACCATTTTTCGAAGTAGGAGACTGCTTCATTCGCGTGTTGATTTCAATGAATTTTGTTAAGAATCTATTATTTATATTCCGTGCGTAAGAGACATTTAGAAAAACCAAAAAATAAGCGTTGTTGAGTCCATAAATTGATACAAAATAAAATGATTGCCTATAACTACAATCAATTAAGATAAGTATTGTACTAGTGCGTTTGATTTCTTGAATTAATGGCCATCAGCAAGGAGTCGCGATACTACTATGTAGGTTATCACCCCGTCCATAAGTCTTAGTTTAATTTTAACTTTGACTTGCAGGACCATATTGATTGTTGCTATCTGGAGACCTAATTAAACTATCTGCTTTTATATTAATTTTAATATCTTGTGTGTGTTATAGGCATGATATACGCAGTAAGTAACTTATTCTGTTGAATATTGCGAAATTTGTGTTGGTTTAAGGTAGATAAATGGATAAACCTTTTATTTAGTGCACACAAAAGACATAGCACAACACACAGAAGTACCTACAATTAAATGATACAATTTAAATGCTCATAAAAAAGGTGGTTATATAAAAATGCATTACAGTTGTTTGATTTTGGCATTGAATCAAATTATCTTGAGCGTACATTCGACAATTCCCGATTATAGGTAAATTAAATAATACAACACATGTTTTTAATTAAACTGTGACTTGTGACAAAATCAAACAGACAAATTAATGATCTATCTAACTATGTACTTATTTTACTATTTCCTAACGGCAACATTCAATCAATTATTGAATTAATGTATTGATCAAACCATCCATTTTCCTTATTGATTTAAGCTGGGGGCATCGCAAACTAGTAAACTAGTAGGTATCTAAGTAATTAACCTAAATATTTTAATCGTTATATACAAAATTGGGTAAATAGGAGCGTATTATTATTATGTTATCATTAAGTTAAATATTTGGCTGAACTTTTAAATAACCGCACGACTCATATGTTATCAAAGTTTTTTATCACTGCGCATCGCGACATTACAAGTTTTTATTCTGTTTGACAACAGAAATCAGAGTCATACAAATCAATGAATGTTTCATAGCGACATTGTCAATGCCGCGATGAATCAATTAACGGTGTAGTGCTATGCTTCACAGGTACGACCTTGAAACTGAACATTCAAGTCCAATGCCTTACTGTGGTATGTACAACAGCACCATATTGTGTGCACAATGTCACAAAGCCCATATACAACAATACGGTAAACTACAATAATACCCCATAAAAGAATCACGCATCATTAAATCTTCAACATTAAGTTAAATTGAACATAACAGCAACAATACACCTCTTCAATTAAGTTGCGTAACACGTGTATGTCATGGAAATCGACCGGTAACAGCTGACTAATAGCATGTTCTCATGTTCTTCGAGATTATAAAATTAAATGAGACCACGCAGCATTCAACAAAATTCCTAACGGTCTCTACGGTAAATGAGACGAGTTACATGCAGTTTTTAGTTATATCTGAGACAGGAAATGCAATTTAAATCGAACATAGTGTGGAAGCTTCCCGAATCGTACCGATTTATTCTGCGCACTGATACAGCGGTGCTGTCAAATTTTAATTGATGGTAAACACAATATCAATATGTTGAGTAACAATATTTTATACCGTACCTAACCACGGTTTATTTATAGGTATTTCACACATAACATCCGCTTCCAGAACACCATAACTGCGACACTAAAATCCGATATTTGGTGTTATTGCTCAATGAAACTGCCGCTGAACATTTTTCACGGTAGATTTTCATGTTAACTAAGAAGTTAAAAATTGGTCACAGTACCTGGCCTTCCTTTCGAGATCACCGGTCTTCTCATTTCTCTTCAGAATAAAAGGCAGTCTGTTCGACACAACAATCATGCTTCCCTTGCTGTTACACGCAGACCGACTGGCACTGCTGTCCGTTCCACTCATGTTTGCTTTTTTTGCGAACGTTCCTATTCACGGCCAATCACAACGCCGACTGCACGCATGCGCGACCCAAACGGAGGGATTTTTGAAAGAAAACAATTATGTATTTAGCACTGTGTTTGCGTTGTTTTTGTCATTGCAGGTCGGTCGAATGTTATTGAAAAATTTCTCGCGTTGTACAGAATGTCTAAATTGACATCATGGACGGAGATCGAAGGCGTACTGTTTCTTTTGTGTACGTCGGGTGCCTTTATAGACTATGTGAGACGCGTCGCAGAAGGGCGAAGTTCTTGTGCGTCTGCGAGGCGGCGGCGGCGGCGGAGGTCCGTGCGCCCGATCTAAAGGGTTATCACTCTACTGACCCCTCATCGAGAATTGTCTTGCATCTTATCCGACTGAAAATGCGAATTTTGTGTTTTGTAATGATTTAATATTATGAGGGAATATCTTGTAACTCGGATGGATCTTTTAGGTCGGATCTGATAAATAACATTCTATTTTTGTAGATAAACAAATTGTAAGATCAAACTGCGTTAAAATATTTGAAGGCCTTTGGGTGAGATACTTTCAGAGAATTCACGATACTTATTTACGTATTTTTCGAGAAAGTATATTTTAATAGTCTAGACGGTGCATATCTGAATTCAAAGACTGCGAACACAATCACACCAATCACTTATATCAATAGTGACAAAATAAGCTACTACATTTTAACATTGTCTTCGATTTAAATAAACTTTATGTACACAATAAAAATCAATTATGAAAACACGTCCATCGTAAATAAAAGAAATGTCATAACCAGTCATAACTGTCATTGAAAATTTTCAGACAGACGGCAAGCTTTCATCTGCTTTCATTTAATTGTAAAAGGACACTGGTTCGACCTTTTTACTCGAAGCTAAGATAAATGGAGCCATCAATCTGTCTTCAGTTGTAAATTAATATAAATGAAATAATGATAAAATAAAAGAACACAGCAGAGAAGCACCGCGTAAGTTCATGAACAGAGGTCTACCGTTAACGATCAAAGTTATTGTTACAAAAGCCTTGGAACGGGTATTTACACTGGCAACAAGATACTTTTACAATTTTCCCGTTCTTCTTTCGAAAATATTGTAAAAAATATACATTTTAGAAAACATAATATCACATCACGCCTGCAATACCTATAGGGTTAAGCAGAAGTGTATTTAATAGAACCTATGCTCACATTTCGTCAGTTACGTTTAAGTCTGATGTTATAGGGGGTGACTCTATTGCCATCAACCGGGCGCAAATCCAAACTCCGTGGCTGCTACTGAGAAGTTCCTGACGGAAAAACCCAATTAAAATTGGTCCGACCCAGGATCGAATAAGGACCTCATACTCCGGAACCGCGATGGCGACCACTAAACCGTTGTAGTGTCAGGTTTTATGTTGGTTCAAATATGATTCGTGGCTGTAACACGTATGTGGTAATAGAATTATATCAACAAAATCATCTTAAGATGGAAGGGCGGGTATAGACGAAATTCAATTTTTCTTACGTTTTTTTGCAATTTGCAAGTCAGTAGGCGACTGACTCGGACCATGAGGATATATTCGATTCATCGGACAAATTTTTATTGGGTTTTTAAGTCTCTATATATCTGTCAAACGTTTCAAGATCTTGGGTACAGAATAAGTTTCAAATATGTTTAACATGAGCCGCAGCGCAAGAGCACTTTTACAGTTTTATACTTTCCAGAAGGGCACATAATTTAATCATTGAACTTCAATTATTTTTATAGCAATACGCCCGTTATCTCTGATACGTAGGAATCTAGATATCTACACGTGAATCCAGTAAAATGTCGGTTTAACTGCGTCCGGGAATAGTTTTTGCTCGCTTCTATGTTATGGTGCTCGGATCATTGCATGATGCGTGCGTGGTGCGCACGAGTTTGTCGCGTGCCGCACCGACTCCCGCGCATGCCCGCCGCGCTCTATGAATGACTCCTCGCCGTGGTGTCTATGGCATGCCACTATTGTGACGTATATATATGTATACAGCCATACTTTGTTTTGGTAGATATATTTATGCTCTTGAGCGGTCTTTACTGACTGAAATTCGCATTTCCAATTTTTTATTTGTCTCAAGTTTAGAATTTTACTTCGTACTTACATAAACGAAGCTGCTCATGGCCTTTTTGCCGTGAGGGTAGGTAAAAAGAACAGAACGCATTGCGTGATTAATTTTATTTTAACGGGTTTGTCGGTTTTTTTCAAGTGTAACTAAATGAGTTCCTTAAGAATCCACTTTAGATATCATCTTCTATCTAGCTTTTTCCCAGCTATGTTTTGGTCGGCTTCCAGTCTAACTGGATGCAGCAGAATACCAGTATTTTATACGGAGCAACTGCCTATGTGACCTCGACATCCCATTAGTTCTGGGCATAGTACGATACCCTTTGGTAAGACTGACCTGTAACGACTGTCAAAGATCTACAAATGGCAGCCGGGACCAACAGCTTAACGTGTTTTCCTAGACACGGAGGAAACTCAGTAGGTAGGTAGGTAATGGGTGGTCACCCATCCACAGACCAGCCTAGGCAAACGCCGCTTAACCTGAAGATTAATCAGAGCGGCTGTTATTATCTAGCTACGAGCCTCTTCAAGTATGATAGTGAAAAACATCCAATGATTCACAGTAATGTGCTTATTAAATAAACATTTCCACACGTGTCGTTTACCACTAAAGTCATTAGTGACTGACCGCTAAATTCAATTAATAGCCAGTCTTCTAGTAAATTTCTTGTTACATATTATAGGGTGTAAAAACTCTTACGATCCCGACTTTTCACATTTTTAAAGTAATATTTTTATATCTCCACGACCCCCGTACTGTTCAATCCATTCACCAGCACAATGTTTTGAGTGAGAAAACTCAATATAGGTACCGCACATTGAGTTTTACCGTGAACATGATTTTTCACAGCAAAAAAATAAGTTATTTCCCAGCAATCATATTTTGCGTAGAGTTACTTAGTTTGATGTATAGAATGCTAGGTTAACGGCTTTTTGATGAGTCTGTTTACATCCTGTATGGTCATAATAGGTATGTAAATGTTGTGTGATGCTTGGAGGGGTAATTTTCAGCAGTCAGTTGACATTTTCGGCTGTATGATGATCTAGTTTTAAATCTAGCTGGAAACGTTTACTGCTATAAAGGGACAAAATAAACGTACTGGTCAAATAAGCGTATACTAACACTGGTATTCCAAGACCCATCTTTAGTCTGATGCTCAGCTTAGGACCCATATTGATGTTCGTAAACTATCCTGACTGAAAGAAAGAAAGAAAGAAAGAAAGAAAGAAGGAAAGAAAGAAAGAAGGAAAGAATAATAATAATAATCTTTATTTCAAAAAGCCAAATACAGTTTGTCCATCTCAAACAAAACAGAAAAGAAAACGTTATAATATGAAGTACAACACTATGCTAATTTGAGATAGAGTGAACGACTGTGTCTGTGCTAGTATAAACTGTGTTACAGACACAGGCGCCTTCCTCTTACAGTTCATTGATAATTTGCTGCACTTTTTAGGAGTTTCTGTGACCATAAAAACTTAGTTTGACAAAAGTACTTAACACTAAATCACTTATTAAAATTTGTGTAAGGAAGAAATGTGTGTGTGGAGTGAGTATTTGTGTCGTGCGGGTATGTGTTGTGGGTGTATGAGTGGGTGTGTGTGTTTAGTTGTGTGTTTCGTTTGCGTTTTAGTGTAGGGTAGATAAAGAAGGAACAATTTATATCTGTGTTTAGATGTGTTAGTAAGATTTTTTTATAAAGAGTTGTTCAGTCTCGTCGTACGTTAACTTTTGGAGAAAACTACTAACTACGGTTTTACATTTATATTTGGGCAAAGAGTATACGTTGCAGGTTTCGTTTAATGTGTTGTAAAGGTGCCTGCTAAGACACGGGTAGCTTCGCCTCGCCAGAGCAGTTTTGGAGGTGAGTGGTGGGCATACAGGGTCCTTACGCCGTTTATTTTGCTCTAGTAACCTTGGGTCATAGGTCAATGATGAGTGTACACGTAAAGTGACATTAAGTGCACAGAGCTGTCGGACAGTGAGTACAGATATGTCCTTGTAAAGCTGGGTTGTTGGGTACCGGTAAGGTTTGTGAAGCATGACTTTCAGGACAGCTCTTTGTGCCCTCTCCACACGAAGTAGATACGTCTTATGTGTACCACCCCAGACAGATATGCAATACGTTAGAAGTGACTGAGCTAAGGCAAAATATATAGTTTTTAAGAGTCGGTCGTCAACTACTCTTCTCAGTTTTTTCATGGGAAACATTAGCTTACGAACACGCGTAACTGTCATACTGATATGTTTCTGCCAACTCAATGTGTTATCAATGTGCACGCCCAAGTACTTTACACAAGAGCTTCTTTGTATACTAGGGCAACTGCAAGGGGTCAGCGTAGGGTGACAACTATGGGCTTTAACATCTGGCATACTAGGCTGTGTAGCAGTGTTCGCTGAGAAAGGGACATAGTGGGTTTTAGAGACATTTAGTGTCAGTAAATTTAATGAGAGCCAAGCCATGACTATGCCAAGAGCATTTTCAGCTGCGTGGTGAGCAGAATCCCATGTTTCTCCACTTATGATTAGCGCAGTATCATCTGCATATACAAGTATCTTGCAGTGTGGGATTGACAACTGACACAATCTGTTTATAAATAGAAGAAAAAGGGTGGGCCCTAGGACGCTGCCCTGTGGTACGCCAAAGGTTAGATTCACATCGTCACTGATGTAGTTGTCTACCTTAACACGTTGGTTACGGTTTGTGAGATAGTCACGGAAGAGGTTTAGAGCAATGTCTCTTATTCCTAAGCTTTCTAAACCATGCAGAAGGATGGGAGTAGAAACCGTGTCGAAGGCTTTGGCTAAATCAAGAAAAATACCTATTGTTTTAGTCCTCGAGTCAAGATTCTTAACAATGTGACTTGTCAGTTCAAGAACAGCATCCTCTGTTGATAAGCCTCTCCTGAAACCGTATTGGTTTGGCGAAATAATGTTGTTGCTTTCAAGATAGCTAAGCAATCTTTTGTTCAGAACCTTCTCCATAATTTTGGACAGTGTGGTCAGTACAGATATAGGCCTATAGTTCTCGACACGGTCTCCATCCCCACCCTTAAATACTGGTGTAACTAACGCCTTCTTACAGGTGTCGGGGAAAATACCTTTTAACAGAGATAAATTACAGACATGTGTTATTGCGGGAACAAGTACATGTCTGGCAGACTTGATAACCGAGGCTGGTATTCCATCGTGACCTACTGCACAATTGTGTTTTAATCCTATAATTATATTTTCTATTTCTGAGAAGTTCGCTTCAAGTAATACGAATGAGTTACCTTGAGGATTTATTAAGCTGTCAAATTCAAAGTTTGAGCGAGTTACACGCTGACCCTGTGCAGCCTGCTTAGCAAGATCCGCTCCAACGTTTGCAAAATAGTTATTTATAGCATTGACAGAGGACTTTGGATCACTGCACATATTAAGGAGTTCTCCTGATTTCTTTATGGGTGAGGTGTTCTTATAGCTGATGGTTTTTATGATATCCCACGTTGCTTTGGGGTTACCTTTGGCTTTCTGGAGGTCTTTTTGATCAGAATTACATTTAATAGTCTTTAGTAAATTGTTCAAGTAATTTCGGTATCTAGAATATATTAGGTTGGCCGTAATGTCTTTAGGATTTTGAATTGCTTTTTTATGGAGTTGATCCCGATGTCGCACGCACCTCAGGAGGCCAGACGTCATCCATGTCTTAATAGTCTGCTTCCTGTTAGGGACTTTTTTTAGTGAACTGTGTTGATTTATTGCGTCTGATATAATGGTGATGAGTTGTTCCGCACTTTCATTTGGGTCTGTGCTAGTTAAAACATTTGAAAAATCGGAGTTTTCTAAGCAGCTAATAATTGCTGGAAAGTTTAAATGCCGTATCATACTTTTAGGTTTTGTAGCATTAAGAGGGTTTCGCTCAGTGCAAAACAGAATAGGTGCATGATCAGTAAAATATGAGTCCAGGACTAAAGTTGTGGAGGGTCTATCTGTTTTTAAAAACACATGATCCAGGCAGTTTTCAATGCGAGTGGGGATAGTGTGGGCAGGTAGAAGCCCGTGAAAAGCCATTGTATTTAAATATTCTTCAGAATTCGGGTCTTTGTTATCTGGTCGAATATTTATGTTTAAGTCTCCAATCACTACCACAGTTGTTATTGAAGCTAGCGATTCTAAAAGATTATTTAAAGAGTTAAGAAAATTTTCTATATTTCTGACTGAGGGTGAACGGTATATTGCGACAATAGCTGTATCTAGATCTAGCCTCAAAATAAGACAGTTAGCGTCCTGGAAAACCGGTTCAACTAGCTTATGAGTCATATCAGAGCTTACATAAACTACCACCCCATCATTTTGGTTGTTAAATGACGATCGAGGTAAAGCCAGTTAGTACAGAAAGAAAGAAAGAAAACATATTTATTCGGCACATGCGATAAGCGCACACAAATTAAAAAATAAATTGAAAACAACAAAAAAAGGTCGGTTTTCCCACTAAAAACTCAGGCCGCATGCAGTACACGTAAGTGTATTTCGCATGTTGAGGTTAGACGAGGTTTTCCCATGCCTAGCCTATATACCTATAGTCATCATCATCAATCCACTGCTGGACATGCCTCTTCAATCGTACGCCACTCAACTTGATCCTCATCCAGTTGCTACCAGCCAACATGGATCGGAACCTAGTCTAATACCTTTCAGAAAAACGAGCATGATGTGACATTGTGTTTATGTTTACCCACGCAAAGTAATAATTATTACAAACAGGCATAATATAAATCACGCCACGGAAATTTTGTTCAATTGTAGTTAATCATAAAGTACAGCCGTTGACTGCATGATGAGAATCGGTGTGACGCTCCATTGAATAGGCGTCATCAGCATTTGTCAATAGATTTCTTTTATGACCTTAAATAAAAGACACGCGATCAAAACCGTGCGCCGATGTGGAAGTGTCTGAAATAAAACAATTACCTATCAGCAGTGGAAAATCTACTGTTTGTCGTAATTATTTAATATTGTGTTAACAATGCAAGATTGTTATCTAGGTAAGTGTAAACAGCCGCACTACCAATATATATAAATATTTACCCATATGTACCGTACGTCCTTCAACACCAAAGCTTTTTGAAATTAAAATATTCCAAAATGATTATTATCAAAAGTTTATCACAATGTAAACATTGTGTTTACATGATAGTGCATTGAAAAAAACGTTGTAACTTGTCAGTTCATAAGCTCTTACATAACATTGGCATTATCTTCATAATAAGATAACATGTTCACGGCCGTTTTCAATAACTGAGTAACGTGTAACTGTTGGTTAATATGCCTACTTACGTAGCTATCGGTGTTTCTTTAAACAAAGAATATCCTATCCCCGTCACTTACGTGTCACTTGATTCATGTACGTTTTGTTTCCAACCATCCAGTAATGTCAAACAGACAGATATAGCAACCTACCGAAAACGAGTAGTAAGTTATTGAAAACGGCCGTTAATTAACACATTACGCCTATCAATTATCAACCCCAAAGGGATAGGCAGAGATGTACATGGTGTATAGTGCACTCACACTTGAAGCCTATGGCGATAAAATTTCCATACTCGGGCACTAATTTTCTGTCACCAGTCCGCTTCATAACCTTATGACTGCGACAGTGAGCACAGTTTACGTTGCAGATTTTTGGGCCAAACGTACAAAACTTTCACCATCGATACGCTGAAAAGAAAAATCCAGACTAGATTAACTCAGAAACCCCTGATGGAAAATTCCAATGTCAATTTTCCCTTTCAAAAAGTTAGTCGTTTCGTAGGCAATGTTTAGGCGGTCGATACGAATGACTCAGTAATCAGAAAGGTAGGTTTATCAATGAGTGGCCTGTACTTACACTAAGGCATGATGTGACGTCATTGCCACGTGCGTGTGTATATTTGTCACCGTTCGTTTGCCCACAGAAGGTGCGCGGTGAATTAGATACACAGCCTTGAAATAAACGAAGGTGTTTCTGTAGGTCTATACACAGTGTATGGAAACGTATGGAGCTATAAAAGTAATTGGTATTGGTAGGTATACAAGTGATTATCTTACTCATGTGAGCTGAAGATTGTGCGTCTTTTTGTGAGGGACACATGCCAATATCAGTCTTGGTTGATTAGCTATACGGTAAAGAGTTTTAGATTATGTTATTTGTTAGGGATTATAAAGTTAATTTGGGTTACGTCAACCAATAATTGGACTAAGCCATGGTCCAATTTAAATTGATTGACGAAAAATACATCCGTAGTCTAAGATAATTGATTGACAACATGGATCAGTCACATTATTTAACGCACTGCTTAAAACCGCAATTTATCAAGTAGGTTACCTACTGTGAATCGGATATAAAACGAGAAAAATCCAGAAATAGGCCAAATAAGTTAAGTGAAGTCTTCGTAGTTTATGAACATATTACTTTACTTTATTGCCGCATTAGCTAGGTAGTTCCAAACAAAAAAAAAAACAAAGAACGCGACACTTAGCAAAATTATCCTCTTCTAGGAAACCTATTCTCAATGTCGGTATCGTCAAAGGTACCTAAGCTAACTACGATGTCACTCGGCAAATTGGTGCGGGATCCGATGCAGGTAGTGGCGACCTACTTGTCAGCGCTGCATCGTTACCGATTATTATGCTGCACCGCGATAACCACTCAACTCACGCGGTTCGCCCGTGTTACCTAACCAATATCAGTTTTGTTGTGTACAGTCCAGTTTTAAGTATGATTGCTGGTTTTTTTTCAAAGATGATCATAGTTTTTTGGGACAAGCCCGCCATTCTCAAACCACTGTAAAGCTAGAATCAAAAGTGGCGACCACCAGAAAAGCGCCGAAAAACATTTTAACTGTCTTGGATCCCGCAACGAAATTAATCAGTAAAGCGGAGCAGTAGAAATACTATAACTTCCACTTCACATCAGCAGGAGAAAAACGATCTATGAGACTTTCCCTAGGAAAAGTCTGTGCGTTCATAGTCATCACTATATCACCCGTTCACTGCTGGGTAAGAACCTCTCTCAAACTTCAGCATATACTCCGGCCTTGTGATTCTCATGACCAATGGATTCACACGCAAAAACCGGAAAAATCCTTTCGTCGTAATAAAAAATCATTTCATGATTCCTACATTTTTGTAATGGCTTTTTCCATAGACCGCTATTATGAAAGGTTTTCCTGTTAATTGTAATAGTCGGAAACATTTAACATTGCACTAGTGACTGCATCAATAATTCATGGCGTTTATCTATAGATGCATACAGATATTGTTTCTGTGCAACCTTTAATTTCACTCTCTAGGACTTGAATGAGGCAAACGACAGAGCTATCCAGGTTGCTACGTACAGTACGTACCTACTGGGCCTCAATTCTGCTATTACAATAGTGTCAGATAGTCGATCATTGATTTCATAATAAAATAATAATAATAAACCATTTATTTCAGGTATCAAAGACCGATAAATAAATGCCTTAATCTAAAAATACATACTAATAACAAGTTCAAGTTCAAGTTCTGTCAAGTTTGGTAATCTATAACTATATGGTAATCTATAACTATATAACGGCGTCATTATGACTTTTCAATGGTCAACCATTGACAGTCCATTGAAAGAAATGTCATAGAATGGTAATCTCGTACATTAATAAAATCTATTACTTATAAATGAAATCTGACATGAATAAATCTTCGCATTTAAGGTGGACGCACACTTATCCGCGCCGAAGGAATCGACCGCGCCGAAAGAATTTATTCTCATACGAATGACATTATCGATTCGTCCGATTCGACGCGGATAAGTGTGCGATGTTTCATAGAATTTCATACAATTAATTCTAAAATTCGATTCTTTCGGCGCGGTCGATTCTTTCGGCGCGGATAAATGTGCGTCCACCTTTAGTAGCAGATTTCGAAAACCATTTGTAGTAAGGGTTTTATAATAATGGCAATACGACAATGTCATTAAAACACAATTTTATTACGAGCCCATTGATCGACCATTGTGAATTGAGCAGATTACGAACTTAAGCAAAATTACAATGGGATGGGAATGGAATCGTGTTGGAGTGACGAATTTATAAAAATAGCAGAATTGGGCCCCTGGGCCTTCAGTCTGCTATTACAATAGTGTCAGAATAGTCTATCATTGACTTCATAATTGTTGATTTTGACAAGTTTGATAATCTACTAACATAATGGCGTCATTATGACTTTCCAGTGGTCAACCACTGACACTCCATTGAAAGAAATGGCATAGAATGGTAATCTCGTACATTAAGATATGAATAACTGGTGCTGTTTACGAACTTCTTACTACTTCAGATTGCTTAAAACATTGTCTAATAAATAATATGTAAAAATATATATATTCATATAATCTAGCGGGTTTTACAGTTATGGCAATACTATAATTAGTGTCCGACCGGAAACAGGATTTTCAGCCGAAACGGACACCGTAACCGAACCTTCGGTCTTGGTCCCAGTTTCGGCCGAAATCAAAACCGAAACCGAAACTTATTTAAATTTTCATAGCATCTTAAATCTATGATATTTTTACGCATATATAGACAGTTAACACGTGTAAAAACAAAATGCAACAATTAAAGTATGTAAAAAAAATAGTTTTTTATTTGTAAATTAACAATTGAAATAAAAAAAAACACAATCAACACATTTGTCAAACTTTTTTATTGGGGAAAAATGCGACGTGACGGTAATAGTTAAATCACCGGAAGTAGTTGTGTATCGGATTTACGGGGCGGTTCGAATACGTGTATTTAATCCAACAACAATAACAAACAAAATATAGTAATGTTTGAATCAAACATCAAAGGTATCTTCACGTGTCTTCACGTGTCATCTTTAATGACACGTGAAGACACGTGAAGATACATAACTTCTATTGTGTTACATAATTTCTATTTTCTCTCTAGCAAACGACCCAAGAGCTAGACTGACCCGACACTATGCCGAAGACATCCCAGACGTCAGTCAGTTACAGGCCCATCACACTTCTAAGCCATGTCTACAAGTTGTTTTCAAGAGTCATCACAAATCGTCTCGCGCGCAGGTTTACCCTTTTCCAGCCACCCGAACAAGCCGGTTTCCGAAAAGGGTTTAGCACCGTGGACCACATACATACGCTGCGGCAGGTTAAACAGAAGACCGAAGATTATAACTTGCCTCTCTGTTTAGCGTTTGTGGACTACGAGAAAGCTTTCGATTCGATCGAGACCTGGGCTGTACTGCAGTCTCTCCAACGGTGCCAAATCGACTATCGGTACATCGAGGTGTTGAAGTTGTTTGTACAAAAACGCCACTATGTCAGCCCGACTTCAGGACCAAGTCTCGAGAAACCGTAACTGTGGCAGAAACTAGCCGAAACCGAAACCGAAACCGAACCTTCGGTCGGTCCTTAACTATAATATCGTTATAACACAATTCTATTACGAGACCAATTATCGACTTTTATGAATTTAGCTGATTACGGGATTTTACCAAAATGATAATGGCATGAGAATGGGATCGTGTTGGAATGACGAATTCATAAAAATAGCAGACTAAGGCCCCTGGTCGGACAAAATCTGCGTCAAAAAGAGTAACCCTGGAGTTTCTTGCCGGTTCTTCTCCATAGGAAACGACCAACCCGAACTGTGCGTCTTTTTCTCGACATTTTATAAGTGCCCATGTAGACCTATGTGAAATTAAACATTGTGATTTTTTATTTTGAAAGTTCAGCAGAAGTATAAATGAGCTACGAGTTGTCTGTTTTGCAGTGCAATGATTTGGTGCAAATCAATTATTTTGTGAAATTATATAATCAGAACCTATACTCACGACTGTAGATCTAGCGATTATTATTAGTCTCAATTTTACAAATCCAGGCCAATTGACTCCCCCTCTTTGAGCTGTGGCTGGAGAGGCGCCACGGCGTCCTCACCTTCCGCCTGACGCAGGTCCTCACCGGACACGGATGTTTCGGGAGGTACCTGCACCGAATCGGGCGGGAGGAAACGCCCGGGTGTTTCCACTGCGAGGATCGACCGGAGGACACGGTGGAAGTCTGCCCTGCTTGGGCGGAGCACCACCGTGTCCTCGTAGCGGCGATCGGCGTCGGCGACCTCTCGCGTCCGGCCCTGGTTCAATCCATGGTCCGGAGCGAGACGGAATGGTCGGTTCGTGTTCCACGCGCGCCTCAAAGAGATGTCAGCATAAAGAGAGGGGCCCGCAAGGGCCGAAGCCTGCCGGGGTTGCGGGACTGTTCGAAAGAGATACCGCGGCCCCGGAACGTAAAGGGCGAGGAAGGAACATGGATGGGTTTTAGTCAGTAAAAATCTGACACTCCTTCCCGCTCCGCCCAGAGTGGGAGAAGCCATTTGATGATGTCCCATCCTAAAAAAAAAAAGCCAATTGACTCCCTACTCTTTTCCACTTGTCTCTATGAGCTACTTCGGAGCAGTGTTTGTTGAAAGAGTTCAGTTGAGTCCGCCATCTTCACCTGGCACTGAAGCCAGAACTTTAACAAGAAGCTATGCCACTTCTTTCTTTATCGTATGGTTAGTGTTTAACCTGTTGTTAGAGTTTTTATGCCGCCCATGGGCTTCTGACTTGGCTTTTGTATTGTACAATTGTGTTGTACAACGGGCTTGATGTCCGCAACTCCACGTCAAAGCGCGTATTTTGCGTATGGGCTATAATCCACCATGCGGGCTCAGTGTGGGTTGGTAGATGTCACATGTCTTCGATTTTTTGGTTCTAGGACATGCCAGTTTCCTCACGATGTTTTCCTTCACCGTTTTCGAGAGCAGTGGTGGTGTAAAATAATGAAAAAACACAAAGTAATGCGCCTGTCTGGGTTCGAACCCACGACTTACTGTCCGTAAGTCGGGGCCGCCACCACTCGGCCACCGCTGCTCTTGACTTGGCTTTAGAAGCTGTCGAGAAGAATCTCGCAGGCATGCCGGTTTCCTGATGATGTTTTCACGGAGTGAGAATCAGAGGTTCGTGTCTGGGGATTGAACTCGAGACCTTTGACTTGGCAGTCCGGCGAGCTATGAGTTATTGAAGCCACTCTTTATTAACACATCCCGCAAGAGAACCAATGTTACCGACGTCGTCCGAAAAATTTCCCAACTTAAGTGACAGTGGGCACATTGCTCGCAGAACGGATGGCCGATGGGGCCAAAAGTTCTGGAGTGGCAGTTCGAAGACGTTGCGTTGGTAGGCCTCTTCAGGGGGACCGATGACCTGGTGAAGATTGCCGGAATCCACTGGATGCGAGTCGCACGGGACCGGTCAATGTGGTGACACTTGGGGGAGGCCTATGTCCAGCAGTGGACGTCTTTCGGCTGATATGATGATGATGATGGTGACTCTTTATTGCTACCATTACATCTTTACTACTTAGCCAAATACGTAATCGCAATTTCCCAACAATATCGGTCGGACACAACATTGAACTAATTAATTTTAATAATATTTTTTTTAACAGCCGCACATTTTTCTTTGTTATCATAATATTTATATGTTTACGCAGAACTGTTTACGTGACCTCTCAATAGTTACATAACTTGATTTTATTTTTTTGGTACGTACCTACTTACTTTCTGCTCAGTTTCTATAATGTGTTGACGTAGAATACTGGTGAAAATAGAAGGTCATCTTATACAGGGTTACTGGTAATTCGACGTACCTATTCCTTGCAGGACGTTATAGTAGAGTTATAATGCAAGAAATTAAGCCACCAAATGTTCTACCGAAATTCAGTGGTTTTTGAGTTTGGTCGATTTTTAGTTTTTTTATGAAAAATCCCAGATTAAATCATTTATAGCCAATTTAAAAACGATTTACGGCGCGAATGTACTGAAATTTAAGTTATTATCATAGCTGATGACGCAGCAGCCCTTTGTTAATAATTAAAAGTTCAAAAAATTCTATAATACCTTTAGTAAAAATCACTAATGAAACAATTTTTTTTGTAATTTTTGCCATTCCGTCTCAGAAAGATGTTGTATAGTGAAAAAACTTTTTTACAAAAAATAAAACCGACTTCAGAGAAAACAAAAAAGTGAAAAATAACTTCAGAAAAAAAGCTTCAGAAGTCGGTGACCTTTGCTTGATTGATTTCGTTTTTTTGTCACCGACTTCTGAAGCTTTTTTTCTGAAGCTTTTTTTCTGAGTCCGCCGAAAGAAACATGCGGCACACTGGTAGAACGTCTTAGTCGAACAATTCGTGCAAAAAGTGAGTTATTGAAGTTTTAAAAGTGAAATTCATTAAAAACAATAATAATTTACGAAATTGTTTATTTTGATTTTCCGCATACATTTTACCTTTTTTTTTCCTTTTTTAAAAAATCAAAAACGGTTTTCATAATGTAGTCCATAACTTTTCAATAAGATTTATACCATTTTAGAGAGCAGATAAGACAGGGATATTTTTCTAGTAGTTTTTACATCTGGCGTAGTATTGCTTTTTTTCACTATACAACATCTCTCTGAGACGGAATGGCAAAAATTACAAAAAAAAATTGTTTCATTAGTGATTTTTACTAAAGGTATTATAGAATTTTTTGAACTTTTAATTATTAACAAAGGGCTGCTGCGTCATCAGCTATGATAATAACTTAAAGAACACCGGCCACAGCGCGAACAATTTTTTGTTGAAATTTTATTTTAGCGTCTGCCCATGAAAAATACGTAAAAGTATAGAGTTAGAATTCCTGAACAGTTTTGTCTTCTGTTATACTTTTATACGAAGTCAGGAATTAAAGATATTTTAGTTTGAAGTTGTAAAGGTTATGTATGTGCAGTAGTCAACGACAGATAAATGTACAAATAAGTACTTACTTAGCACACACACGCAAAGTAAGGGTAGATCCCTTATTAGCGTGTAAAATACGCAATGGCGAATCAAAGATATCTATTGATTTTAAAAGTCACCCCTGGGTTTAACTTTATTAGACATTTTATTACTTGATTAAATACTTATTTCTGTAAACTATACCACTGATTTCTCAAATAATTAAAAAAGCATTTTATTTGTCTACTCATTTCAATCAATTTCAATGTCAAATTGACAAACTAGCAATTTTACCTGGAAATAATTCGCTGTTTTGTCTCTTATTTATTGTTTCTTTTTAACTGAAATCTTCATTTGGATTGACTGAGATCTTCACTTGGACTTTCGATTAATTGAGTTACTGAACAGCAAATTGTGTTTTATTAATGAAGTACGAGTTGCCTTCGGTTTTTGTTTGGTGTTTGTTGATATCATTTCCATTAGAGATTTTCAAATGATGGTACATCCCAACCGAAGCCAATGAGTTACAGGAAACCTGCCGACTGAGATCGGTCAGGACAAATTGCCAGTCAGAATAATATCATCGTATTTAACTACATACGAGAGGGAAAAATAGGCAATCATTTTTTATAGAACTTCCAACTAAGTAGCTACGTGCCACGATCTTGGGTAATGGAATGTGTGTAATATAATCATTATAAATAAATAATAAATTATTAGTATCTCCTTTCTTGACTTGTTATTTTTGCGCCTACCTTAAGCATTGCATTTGTAAGTATCACCTACATTACTTTAGTAGAAAGCGAGCCTATTGCCCCAGACCGTACGAGCACAATGCTCCAGGCTTCATGATACTAGAATTACAGCATCAGTACAAAAAGGTAGTCCCTCTAAAGATATACCATCATATTATACTACATACATACTATTATTTCATTAGGCCAGTTGACAAAAGAAATGTCATGGGTTTTTGTTTGGAGGTGACATTATAGTTAGAGAGCCCATGACAGTAGACCTAGTTTGAAAATACTCGATACGTATTATAATATTATTTCCGTTATTAATGGGGTCACACAAAATGGCGATGCTATAATGCAAAAAACCTGGCGGTGCTATTAAAAAAACTATTTTTAGGTGTCTAGTATGATCGACCTCCTGAAAAACCACCGCTCTTCTGAAAAGTCATCAATTTCTTTGTAAGAAAAACCACTGATGCATCTTTCAAACAGTGGAGAAAGCGGTTGCTGCAGCGATTGAACGTCGCCCTCCGCGCAGCTGGATTCGGCATTTTGTGAGCACCCGGTTCCTTTCGATTTATACTGATTGAATACGCGTGTCACGGTCACGTATGAATAATTACGAAACTTGGGAGTCATATCATACTAGAAATCGTTTGCTAATCGTTCGCCAGGTTATTTGCATTGTATCATCGCCATTTCGTGTTCCCCTATTTAATAACGTGACGAATTATTTATATTTCGTCTGGGAGTATTATCGAGAGGTTTAGTGTCATGGGCTCTCCAACTATTAAAAGTATAGCTTAGCCAAAAGTCATGAAGTCAAGCTAAGAAAGAAAAAAACTAAGCCATGATTATTTCTTATCATCATTATTCTAGTCAATTAAGCTTTTAATTATTACGATTTTTTTTCCTGACTTCGATAGGCCTTAAGCTTCATTTGATAAATCTTAGTAAATTATTTCGTCGGTATCTATAACGGTGACATTTGTAGACGCTTAATAATTTCATCAGCAATTGTACGGCCGGTGTTCTTTCAGCACATTCGCGCCGTAAATCGTTTTTAAATTGGCTATAAATGAGTTAATCTGGGATTTTTCATAAAAAAACAAAAAATCGACCAAACTCAAAAACCACTGAATTTCGGTAGAACAATTTTGGTGGCTTAATTTCTTGCATTATAACTCTACTATAACGTCCTGCAAGGACTACGTCGAATTACCAGTAACCCTGTAGAGACCGATCGATTGAATGCATAGTATTATAACCATTAAATCAGTGCTTAGATAGTTTGGTCGTGCTGAAAAGAGTGAATGAAAGACGACTAACAAAAGTATTTACAATACATTGCAGGTATGAGTAGCAGCGCCGGGAGGGGACGTTGCAGAAGGACATACTGACCTTGTGGTCAACGTTCTTGAGAGTGGGAGGTGTGTAGTACTTACAACCGGCGAGCGTGGCCATGAGTGTGCGTAAAAGAAGCAAAGCTAAGCTAGCGACTCCTTTAGAAATCACCACCTTGAATTGTGCCTCGTAAGTTACAATGTGCGCGTATGCAAAGATGTTTATTGAACTTTATGAAAGATGCAGATTTGAATGGGCTATATGGTTGTGGGTTTAGCCCAATTCAAAGATGATGCAAGGCAGGGTTTCTATTTAATATTTGGAATTTCCAACTATTGTAATTATCGTGAGTGCATGTGCAGTTAATCTATGCACTTAATACGCAGATCATTCTAATGAACTCCATAGCACACTTTTCTTATTACTTGTCCTTTACAATAAGCACCATCATAAAATGGCAGAATGTTCGGTTTGTTTCCAACCGACCGCATGGACATTTCGGTATTGACGTGTGGTCCCGACTTTTTATAGTAAAATGCAGGACGGCGCCTTGTGCACGAACGCTATTTTAATTTTTTTCACTTCTCACGTTCTAAAAGTACGCCATTATAGCCCTACGAAGCGGGATTAAAGTGACCATTTATTCCCTAGGGCGTAAAAAGTAATTTAAAAATGGAACGATCTTTTACTCTGAAACATGGTCACAAAACAAAAGAGTAACTTATCAAAGGTTTTATTTAAATTTCGAATTGGCTTGCAAATAGTAAGCGGTTTATTGAAAAAAAAAAAAACAAATGAACTCTTTAACGCGAGAAAAAATATTGTTGTTTGTGTGCATCGTTGATTTTGAAAAGTATGTGCAATGCCTCTGTTGCTAAGCCGCTGCAGTAATGTAGGTACTAATTATCGGTGGAGTGTGGATCATATTCAGCTCAGTTCAGAATTTTTGCCGAGTGTAAATTTGTTCGGTTTTTAAATGACTATTTTTCTCGCACTCGAAGTGAAAAGTCCCTCGTTATAAAATATACTATTATCAAATTGGTCACTGGTATTTTTAAGCATGCGTCACAAAATCATCTTATGATTTCATACTGTAGGAAAAAGCCGCTTATATTTATATCGTAATTATTTAGTGTGACATCATTGCATATTATATAGGTAGGTTTTGAGTGCCTTCAGGTTTAAGTCATAATGTAACGCTAGAGCAATGTAAGGTCTTATGTAAGTGGAAATGCCTGCTTTTGTAATTAAATTATAATGAGTTGCGACTGTTTTTATTTTTACAGCATTTTTATAACTTGCTAATTGTTCTGTCAACTGTTTTTACTTAAATCTTAAGACTGCCATTCTATCGCACAATGGTCAACAAAGTCTTCGAAGTTTCCTCATTAAACACAACAGTCTTTATTGAAACTAACAAACCACTGGTCGGTCCTAATTGGTAAGTTAAATGAGTACCCGTTACAAAGTAAATCCTCTGGCTGACTCTTTACATTATCAAGTTCGACGAAAATTCAAGAACCGTTGCGTCCTATCTTCATTGGACGACATTGACTCATTATGATTCGATCAGCTGTCTAGCTTTTTCCTAGCTATTTTGAAGTCGATTTCCAGTCTGACCGGATTCAGATTCCAGTATTTTACCTGGAACGACTATCTGACCTCCACAACTATGTTACTGGGTACCTAACAAAGTACCCTTTAACCTTTTAGACGCCATTGTCACATATACGTGACAAGCAAGCGCGTGCCCTGTACGCCAAACGACACAAATATGTGACAAAATAGTAGATGAAATTCTGGCTTGGCGCGGAGGGCACGCGTGTGCGTTTATGCTGTGGCGGTCAATAGGTTAATTAGACTGTAACAACCAGTCTAATTAAAGGGTCTTTCGGGAGTGTGAATACTCTATAACGACTGTCAAAGATTTACAATTAGTAGTCGTAACTAACAAACAAAGAGAGGCCTATACCCAGCAGTGGTTGAAGTCGGGCTATGTCTGACGATGAGTCTGAACCAACAAGCATAACGTGCTTTTCGATGTACGAATAAGTATATAAGAATATATATAACGGTTTAAAAACTTTTTTGCAAAAAATAAAACCGACTTCTAAAAACACAAAAAAGTGAAAAACCACTTAGCTTCAGAAGAACCTTTGTTTGATTGGTTTAGTGTTTTTGTCACCGACTTCTGAAACTAAAGTTGTTTATCACTTTTTAGTGTTTAAATTTTTGCAAAAAAGTTTTTGTTTTTCACTTTTTAGTGGTTCACATGCGCTTACCCCTTCACAGCGTACTGCCGTGATGTTATGTTATGAACTGGTGTAAACAATAAACAGACATGAGATTTCAGCAATCCCAGTCCATTTATATCATTTATTGAGGAGTTCCGTTGCCTATCTCCGAAGTTCTTTATCAGATCTTCACCAAATTGAAGTGGGACCATTCCGAGAAAGTACTCTTCCAAAAACTACCCAAATCGCTTCATGTGTGCCTATAATATTTGAAGAGTTCCCTCGATTTCGCCAAGATTTCATCATCAGATCCCAACTTGGTGACTATAGGACCATTTGGGAAGTATACCCTTTCCAACAAAAAAATAATTTTTCAAATCGGTGATGGGCAAGCGACGGAGTTATGCGCAAACAAACATAAAAAAAATAGAAACATCCGAATTGAGAACCTCCTCCTTTTTTAGAAGTTGGTTAAAAAAAATGGATGGCCAGTCATCTACTAAGGTCCATGTTCACCGAATAGATAACGATCAGATTATCTAAAAACAGCTGTCACTGTGACATGTTCCCATACAATAAATTTTTATTTTTCACTTTTTAGTGGTTCACATGTGCATACCCTTTCACAGCGTACCAGCGTGATTTTTTGTTATGAACTGGTGTAAACAATAGACAGACATGAGATTTCAGCAATCCCAGTAAGAGACACACATTTGCTGCATTTAATGAGGAGTTCCATTGCCTTTCTCCGAAGTTCTTCATCTAATCTTTACCAAATTTAAATGGGATCACTCCGAGAAAGTACTCTTTCTAAAACTACCCAAATCGCTTCTGGTGTGCCTATAAAATTTGAAGAGTTCTTTCTATTTCTCCAGGATCCCATTATCAGGATCCTGACTTGATGATTATGGGACCTTCTGGGAAGTATACCCTTTCAAACAATTAAGAAACAAATTCGGTCCAGTCATCTTCGAGTAATCGGGGAACATTGAATTGAGAACCTCCTCCTTTTTGAAGTCGGTTAATAACGACGTTATGGTACGTCACGTCAAATATCCGGATAGCCTCTAAAAGATTTGGCCGAGTATCGTTAATTTGCTTCTAAGAATTGAAGAGTTCCGTTCCTTTGTCATGGATCCCATAATCAGAACCTAACCAAATTCTCATCAAACTACCCTTGAAGTACCCTTGCCAATAAAATAAAAAAAAAACAATACATGTCAAGGTAATAGGCTTATCCCCAATAAATGGAACTTAATACACCTAACTGTCGAAATCTGGGAATATTGTACACATCTGCGTACCCCCTCAGAGCATACGGGCGTGATGTTACGTCATGATGTTGTATAAACAATAAACATTCAAGCGATTGCAGCAGTTACTGCATATTTGCCGTGTATTTTTGAAGAGTTCCATTGTATATCTCCGAAGATCCGGATCAGATCTTCAGCAAATTAAAATATAACCACTCGGGAAGCACTAGCTTTCAAATTAAAAAAGAATCATCAAAATCGGTTCACCCAGTCGAAAGTACTGAGGTAACAAACACTGTCGAAATCTGGGTGTATTGTACACATCTGCGTACCCCCTCAGAGCATACAGGCGTGATATTACGTCATGATGTTGTATAAACAATAAACCTATAAGCGATAACAGCAATCACTGCAGATTTGCCGTACATTTTTGAAGAGTTCCATTGTATATCTCCGAAGACCAGCATCAGATCTTCAGCAAATTAAAATGGAAGCACGAGCTTTCAAATAAAAAAAAGAATCATCAAAATCGGTTCACTCAGTCGAAAGTTATGAGGTAACAAACACAAAAAAAAATACAGACGAATTGATAACCTCCTCTTTTTGGAAGTCGGTTAAAAATGTGTTTTAAGCAGCTAGGTTTTTAGATAATCAGACCGTCATCTTTTTGGTGAACGTGGACCTAAGATCGGCCCAATTTGATGTTAATTTAACCCATGAACCCCTCATTTAACCACCAGTTAACCACGAGTCCCTCCAAATAGGCATTAACAAAGTATATATATGTAATTGACTTTTCACCATATCAAGTGCATGAGGAACATTCAAGAACCGCGGTCCGTTTCATAGCGATAACATTAACTATCGTATATAATATGAAGTGATTATAGTGCCTATGTAATGTACCTAGCTGTACATACTCGTTTGTGTAACGATTGCACATTAGTGCCGAGGCCATGAAGAGGACTCTTTGTCAACAGAGAGTCTAGAAGCTTAGGAATATGATAAAGGCGCGAGATCAAAGAAATTTCTAGAGGTTCATTAGTGGAATAGTCGATTTTAATGTTCTTGATATCGCTCATAAGTATATCAAGCCGGAGATACTTCTAAATGATGTCAATTTGTGTACTAAGCAATATATTAAAAACAATAGTAGGTTGTATTTGAATTAATAATGTATATGTTACCGGCCAAACCCGATTTCAGGACAAACTAGTATTTCCTAGACTAAACTAAACCGACGCGACTTGGGGCACCCCGACACGGATAGATTAGGTTAGAATTTTTTTATAAACCATCCAGAAGTAGGAGCCCCGCGAAGCGGGGCTCCGTCTTCAACCAGGTCTCCCTGGACTCCCTAGATGCAAGAACGAGCTCAAGTTTCAGTTTAGCTTAGGCAAAACTAGTTTGTCCTGAAATCGTGTTTGGCCGGTAACATATACAATTATAATTAATAGTTTTAGCTATTTCTTTGTCATTATTAGGACGTCGGATATTTGGTACCCAACAGAAAAATAAAAACAAGTAAAATTAAATTAAAAATGTAAAAAACCCCCGACTCAATGTACTAAAGGTTAAATAGATTTTTTATTTATCATATTGTAGTATTCGACTAGTCAAGTCCTTTCATTTGACACCCATATTGGGGGAGTTGTTGAACAAAAATATAATCCGCAATTTTGTGGCGGCGGCCATCTTTGACTTATTTTAATCAAACATAGCTAAAAACACTCCCGACTAATACTCCTTTTAAACAAAAGAAACAGAATCAAAATCGGTTCATCCGTTTGGGCGCTACGATGCCACAGACAGACACGCACACACACACACACACACACGTCAAACTATAACAAACCGTCGTTTTCGCGTCGTATTTTTTACGTATCTTGCAAATTCCAGGTTTTTCATCAAATAGTCATAAATGGACTTAGAGGGTTATATTGATGACTTAAATTATTACAATTCCGTAAATACATAGGTACGTGTTATGGTCGCGAATCATATATTAATTAATATACAACCTGACACTGATTTGTAATAACCCTGGTGCTTTCCTCAAAATTCAAGCAAGTCATTATGGAAGTCATTAATGGTCTTAGTCTTTCTACAGAGAGGAAATGAGGATATTGATAGTACATTCGTTCTTATCTATTGTAGTTAACAGGCGATTTCAAGGCACATTTAATCATTTAATCGTATGGTATGGATGTGCAGTTATACATTGTTATAAACAATAACTTGAGTCACGTGTTAATGAAACCTCGAGCGAGAGGGTACATATTATCAACACGAGTGTGATATCTACATAAATAGTGCTGTAAAATAAATCAAAAAATCTTATTTATAGTATTGTTTACAGATGCGAATTATTGTACTTGTGTATAACCCAGCTGGGACTTACCAAGTGAGAAAGAAAGAGCTTTATTATGTCCAGAAAGAAAAGGTAAGATTAGATAACTCGATAAATCTCAAAACTTATAATATTGCTAACACAGCATGCTCGGTTATTTCATTGTTAGGTACAGTCTTCATTGTGTTTTCCTACTAATATTATAAATGCGAAAGTGTGTGAGTATAGATGTATGGATGTTTGTTGTTAGTGAGAGGTCTTTCCAATGCATTGTCTTCCAGTTCGCGGTCGCCACTCCAGAACTTTTCGGCCCTATCGGCAATCCGTTCTGCGAGCAATGTGCCCTGCCCACTGCCATTTAAATTTGGCAATTTGTTTGTTACTCTTTCCCGCTAAAACTAATAAACGGATTTGGATAAAATTTTGCACACAGATAGTTTCTAACCTAGTTTAAACACAGGATACTTTTTATACTGGTAGTATTTAAGATCTCTTGGGACAATTATCAAACTTCACGCGACCGAAGTCGCCGGCAGAAGCTAGTTTAAAGTAAATGCAGGTATAACAAAATACATGTCATTTTTGTAATTGTACGGTCTCGGCAATGGTTCTTAGTTCAGCGAGGGAAAAATCAGATTATTTTTAACCCGTCCTCAAAATAACATAATAAGTTCAAGTGGTTACTTTAAGCCACTTAAAGTTGTACGATAACTCAATAGAAGTTAAGTCAAAGTCAAAGTATTTTTCAGTCTGATTTCTGGTGATACAGTAGGTGTTTTAGGTCATAGTAACTCAAAAAACTACCTATTAGGGTCATACACTATTTAACACGTTTTTTACAGCTTATTAATTTCTCTTCTGTAGACTAATTTCTTGATAAACAGTGTTATTTTTGGAACCCATTTTGTTACGTAATAATTGTATCGAAGTGATGTATGATGTTACGTTCCCGTGGAGTCTCCGCTCCCTCGTACGACCTTCGACGCGACCCAAGCTGGTAAGACACCGCTACGGGCCTCCTAAGCGCCTGCTACGTGGCTAGAACGCTGTTGACACACCTACGCCGTTGCTGCTACGCGTCTATGCGACTACTGCTACGCGTCTACACCACTTCTGCTACGCGCCTACGGTGCTGCTGCTACGCGTCTACGCGCCTGCTGCTACGAGCCAATGCGACTACTGCTACGCGTCTACACCACTTCTGCTACGCGCCTACGGTGCTGCTGCTACGCGTCTACGCGACTGCTGCTACGAGCCTATGCGACTACTGCTACGCGCCTGCGCCGCTGCTGCTACGCGTCTACGCCGCTGATGCTACACGCCTACGCTACTGCTTATGCGTATTCCTACGGTGCTCTTGCTACGAAACGTCAGCGCACTTATTTTATGCATCTTTTATTACTGCTGTGTTTATAACAACAATTTTTTAGTAGATCAGTTAAAAAAACAATTATAACCGATACGATGAAAATCTGTTACGTAAACTCAAGCTCACACTGTATTTATAAATATGATTTGATATTGGCGTTAATGAATGACCGAGCCGCGTTGCGGGTCGTGATGCGGGTCACTTTGCAGGTCATATCAAAGGCTGCACGTGTTTGGAAGGGACTCATGCGAAACTAAACATCTACTGTCACACGTAATTCTATTAAACGTAAATATTTTTAACGTAGTATTAATAACATAGGAACTCGTCAATAAGTTATGTACTTCGATGAAACTTTGTATATTATTCGCGTAATACTCGTATTGTTAAGATGCCTTGTCACTATGGTCTATGTTTGAGATAAAATGTGGTGAATCGTAACAGTGTTTGTTTTGGGAAAATTTTATTAAAATGACTTTAGATCGTGTTGCTATGACACAGGAATGAGTGAAGCAGACGCAAAAGATTACCCAGCAAGAACTCGAGCGAAAATTTCACCAGAAATCGCCAGCTGTATCACGCCCATCTAACGTGTACCATCATCATCATCTATCCTTTTCTTAACTATGTTGGGGTCGGCTTCCCCTTCCAGTGTAGCTGGATGCAGTTGAATACCAGTATTTTACATGAAGCGACTGCCTATACAGGGTGTAAACCACCTCATCACAAAGCCGTTAACCAAGCATTCTGTACATCAAATTAAGTAACTTTACGCAAAAATTGCATTTGCGTAAACAACTTTTTTTTTTGAGGTTATAAATCATGGTTTGTGGTAGAACTCAATGTAACGCACTTAAAACATTGTGCTGATGGATGGATTGAATAGTATGGGGGTCGTGGAGGCGTTAAAAGTTAAAATCTTACAAAAAAAAACTTGTCAAAAAGTTGTAGCTTTGACCCCCCATATCTCCGTAACTAGAAGGTTCCCACCCTTTATGACCTCCACAACCCAGTTAGTACTGGGTAATACAATACCCCTTGGTAAGACTAACGTGTACCACATACACAAATATATTATGAAGGAGTAAACCTATCGATTTCTTTCGTATTGTAAGCGTTGACATTTAAGGTATTTTTGCATCGTCATACAATACGTCTGATAGCACCGAAGTATGAATATTTAGCATAAACAATTGCAACTATGCGGCAGTTTTCTAGCATATAAAGTAGTGATTTATTTACCTAACTTGTAATGTAATGGGTATAAAATAAACGTTTCTTTGTACTGGAGACGAACTCGTATGCATTATAATGTAAACAATAAAGGAATAAGATTATTTATATGGCTAGATTAACTGTTAATTAATCAAGGATTTACACTTGAAATCACGCGGAAGGCATGTTTAAATCTATTCATGATTTTATCATTATCATATCATTTTAGCCCGGAATCACCCACTGTGGGGTATATATAGGCCTCCCCTTTCTTTTGCCTCTCTTCTTTGTTACTAAGTGCGTACTTATCCAGTCGTTCCCGGCGATCTTGTTATATCGTCAACCCAACGCGCTTTTTGACGACCTGATTTCTTAGGCCTTAACATTTCAATTTGGTGCAGATCTGATGAAGTACTTCGGAGATAAGCAACGGAACGCCTCAATAAATGATAGCAAATAGACTGGGATTACTGAAATCTCATGTAACATAACATCACGCCGGTACGTTGTGAAGGAGTAAGCACATGTGACCACAAAAAAGTGAAAAATTAACACTTTTTTGCAAAAAATAAAACCGACTTCAAAATACACAAAAAAGTGAAAAATAACTTTAGCTTCTGAAGTTTTGATTGATTTTGTTTTTTTGTCACCGACTTCAGAAGCTAAAGTTATTTTTCACTTTTTTGTGTATTTTGAAGTCGGTTTTATTTAAAAAAAAAGTTTTTATCATTCCTCCTTTTAAAACAGTCGAATTGGGAAACTCCTCTGCTTTAGAAGTCGGCTTAAAATGTGCATGACTTCGTTGAAGTGCTTACAATCTTCGTTATGGTAATCTTTGTACTAGAGATATAATCATCAATCATTCCAAATGCTAAAGTGATACAGGTACGAAACATGTTATGTTTAAGCAGCTTGAACACAGCCAGCACGTGTAGATAATGCCTGATTAGACTGAGCAGACAAACAGGCGCTTAGCTGTCCACCTAATGTTTGTGGATGGCTAGGTAGATAAGTACCGGTAGATACCTCCTAACTTAGTGACGTTTTATATGTGGAAATTACGCTGCCAGCCTAACATTGTCATCATCATCATTTCAGCCGAAAGACGTCCACTGCTGGACATAGGCCTCCCCCAAGTGTCGCCACATTGACCGCTCCCGTGCGACTCACATCCAGCGGATCCTCGCAACCTTCACCAAGTCATCTGTCAGCCTGACATGGTGCGGAATTTTTCGCATTACCAGCATATTTTTCTGTGGTTTTCGGTTTTCTGTTTCCATTAAAAGTATATTTTTTACTGGCACGGCATAAAACG
This sequence comes from Xestia ashworthii, assembly GCA_950022955.1. Lineage (NCBI taxonomy): Eukaryota > Metazoa > Arthropoda > Insecta > Lepidoptera > Noctuidae > Xestia > Xestia ashworthii. The sequence goes on along the minus strand of OX465558.1, from coordinate 19,457,172 downwards.
AACGTCCTTACGCCATACATACTATTCAAGCTCGACCGAGCTCTGCTCGGGGTGAAACTAGAGAAAACGGTTTTTCCCAGATGTGACCTACCTATATCGATTTTTTGCTCCGTAAAATCCTATATTGGAACTTTCATCGGAATAATTATAGCCGTTTGAAAACATGATTACTATTAGGATGTTACTCAATATAATGTTTTAGATAGGATATTACGTAATAGACCATTTTAGAAACCCGTTACATAAGTTTGTTTTGTCTCCTGAAGGTGAACTTCACCCGCCTATCATTTCCTAGTATAATGCTAAGCAGCTGGTGCTCTCGTGATCATTGGCAAATGAACAGATAAAGGAGATAGTCGTATTTCGCATATGCATCGTTATCAGTGTGTATGGCTTACGTGCGTGGTGTATGTACTAACTCGGGTTGATTTGGTCCGTAAGTATTTAAAGTTCCGATTTCGTAAATATTATCCGAAACTAATTGTGTCTAAGCAGTGATTTCTTGGAAATAATTCTGTAGTCATATTAGGAGAACAGAGTCCATTAATAAAATGTTGTTTGTTTTGATACAGTCGAAGTCACATTATGTGCCTGGTCACGATTAAAGGTTACAAAATTTTGCTAAAACAAAGAAAGTGCTGGTTTTTACAAACTGTCTCGTAGGTCTGGAGTTTTCACATTCCTACAATCGTTTCTTTGGTCTTCCTCTGCTCTTATACCCACCCGTCCATACTTCCGTATCACATGCACATACCACGATAACTTTTCAGTCACCGGCGTCGCTTTCAGACTCATTTCTTACTTTATCCATTCGCGTAACACTACACATATCCATCATGCCAATGTGCTTGCTTCATTTGGTGATGGAAGAAAGTTTTTGGCCGCAGGATGACTGTGGTGTTTCGTCGCTTCCGCGGACAAATTCCACAAAAACGCACACAATTTCGTGCAAGTGAAGTGCATCGTGTATTAACATAGTTTTAAGTTACTATACTAACAAAATGTTATTAGTATGTATATTGTGTTGTATTTTGTACAACGGGCTGGTGTCCGCAACTCCACGTCAAAGCGCGTATTTTGCGTATGGGCTATAATCCACCACGCGGGCTCAGTGCGGTTTGGTAGATGTCACATGTCTTCGAATTTTTGGTTCTAGGACATGCCGGTTTCCTCACGATGTTTTCCTTGACCGTTTTGAGAGCAGTGGTGATGAAATAAATTACCTACACAAAGTACCTAATGCGCATATCTGGGTTCGAAACCATGACTTACTGTAGAGCCTTATTCTTCGGGGATATAGCCGTGATATTATGTTAGATTTCAAACAAAGCTTGTCCACATTGTCAGCCCTCCACCTCGTGCGTGCTACCCTGCGAGAGATAATCCAGTCCTTGATACTTCTAATTATAAACGGCGATAATGATTGACGTTCGTATCACGAGCACAAATATCGCTAGCTGCATGATACTAGATCATTAAGATGCAATAATAACCTATTATAAACAAACGTATGGATCGTTAATGAAACTTTGATGACCTTTTGGAATGATGGAGTGTGAATGGGTGCGTTTAGTGCGTGCGGGCTCTTGAAAGAAAAACTAATGAGTAACTGTGCCTTTAAACCCTCTCTTCGGGAAACCGCAGGTCAGGGTCTAATGCTTCTACCCAGCTGATTGGTACTTTGATTTATCTTTCCCTCATCATTCCAAGAGACGAAATGATAAACAGAGTACTGTAGGCATCTTTTGTGTGTGGTTTTAGTTTGATAAATAAAAGGCGTTTAGACGATGAACTGAAACTATTTTTAAATAGTCTATTTTATAACGAGGGACTAAACGATGCCATAATATACCCGAGGTGATTTGACTCCCGAGCGTGCGAGGGAGTCAATGAAAGCGAGGATATTGAATAAAAAATCTTATGCAATGTAAAAAAAAATCGAATCACGTACTTTATTTATTTGCACGCAAGTGTATTGCGTGCAAAAAAATCAACCCACCCCTTTATTTTCTGTTTGAGAGACGATGTTTCAAAAATTATAATTAATCATGTAATCATATTATATGTAGTATGTGAAACTGCACAGAATGTATCCCGTAGAGCGATTTGCGCAAGCTTGCATTGAGGAAAGAGTAGCATTTGGAGGAGGTTCATGGACAGTTTGGGCCTTTGGGGCGGTATCTTTTTGGATGAATAAAACGAAACGTGAGTTCGTAACCGGGCCTCGTCTTGGCACTTTGACTGCCCACCGCTTCATTCAGGAGGTGCTGGAACAGCATGTTATGCCATACGCTGGTTTTGTAGACGAAGGATCCATGCTCATGCAGATTAATGCTCGACCACATGTTGCCGCATCAGTTCGCTAGTAAATACACGAGTTCCGAATTCCTGTTTTGGAGTGGCCAGCAAGGGGCCTGGCCTTAATCCCATAGAACACAATATATGGGATGAGCTTAAAAGAAGTGTCAGGGCTAGGACTCATACAGCAGGAACTCAAAGAGGCTATCCTTGAGGTTTGGGACGGTACCCTTCAGGAATTCGTCGTAAAATTAAAAACTTCGATGAAAAACCGTATGAAAGTTACAATTAGGGCAAGGAATGGCAATGCGAGCTATTGAAACCGGTTTGTTTGTTGTTTTTTTTTTGCATGACATCTATTTATTCTCCTTTAATCGGTGAATAAAAAAGTATCCTTTTGAAACCGTTTTTTGTTTTAGGCCTGATCACTGATAAGTTAGAAAACAATTTTTTCACTTCTCATGCTCTAAAAGTACGCCATTATAGCTACGAAGCGGGATTAAAGTGACCGTTTATTCCCTAGGGAGTAAAAAGTAATTTAAAAATGGAACGATCTTTTACTCTGAAACATGGTCACAAAACAGTAAACATTTTCTTTTTTTTTTTAATGGTTCAAAGGTATTATTTAAATTTCGAATTGGCTTGCAAATAGAAAGCGGTTTATTGAAAAAAAAACAAATGAACTCTTCAACGCGAGAAAAACTATTGTTGTTTGTGTGCATCGTTGATTTTGAAAAGTATGTGCAATGCCTCTGTTGCTAGCCGCTGCAGTAATGTAGGTACTAATTATCTGTGGAGTGTGGATCATCTTCATTGCGACAATGTTGAGAGTTTGTGTTGTGTTTTTTGTTAATCTGTGACTGACCTGATAGAAGAAAAAACGATAAATTTGTTCGGTTTTAAATGACTATTTTTCTCGCACTCGAAGTGAAAAGTACAGTTTGCACCTCGAGACAAAAGCCAACTTAATATCCCTCGCTTTTTAATGACCAAACCACCTCGGGTATATAATGGCTGCGTTTAGTCCCTCGTTATAAAATATACTATAAGCTACAATTTTCAATAAGGTAATTGATACCTTACCTTTTCATCTACCACACGGTATTTAATTTTTTTTTCTATTACCTACCTGAATTTTTTAACGCGACGTTTGGAAAATGTGGTATTCTATCGGAAATTCAAAAATGGTTATTAATAATGTGTGTCCTAGACTAAAATAAGCTTCTAATATTTCGTCAATCCTGCTATAAGATGTTGTAGATTAAGTATAAAGCAACGCTTTTTCTATACACTCTACCCTCAGATAATCCTATAGAACCGCAAGACCTTATCCAAATTGTCTGAATTGATGACGATGCAACTGCTGTTTTCGTACAGTAAAGGAACAATAACATCCCGGGCCTGTAGCTCGCCGTCCATTCGACTTATGACGTCAGGCCGGGTCGACGGCCTGAAAAAGATGTCAGCAAAGGAAGGGATCCACAAGAGCCGATGCCTGCCGGGGCTGCGGGACTGTTCGAAAGTGATACCGCGGTCCTGGAACACAAAGGGCTAAGAAGGAACATGCATGGGTTTTACTTAGTCAGTAAAATTCTGACACTCCCTTCCGCTCCGCCCAGAGCGGGAGGAGTACCTAATTTAATGATTTCTCATCCGAAAAAAGGGAACAATAACATTTACTTAATTATTAGTCATTATCTTCGTCATTGGTTATTTTGTACGTACATATTCCAAAAAATAATTTAATTAAGTACACTAAATCGTGCGATTTATTTGGTCAAGGTTTAGTCGCAGCAGTATATGGAGCTGTGATCAAAACTCTATCAGTTGGGATTAAACGGGTGACAACGGGTTAAAAACGGGTTATTACCCGTTCTGTTCACTGTGAAGCAGTCAGCTATCACGAAGCGCGTGGCAGTCGGACTTGTGGAAACAATTTCACGTTAAATATTGTGATAAGAATAAATTGAATTAGTGATTGGGTTGGCTTGGCGCGTGTCGTGTGGCGGGTAAATATTGCGGCCATGTTTTTTTTTACCCATTTACGGTCAAGCCTAGAGGAGGATTTCATTTTATTTACATTATAAGTAGAACGAGTGTGATATGAGGTTGAGGAAGAAATTAAGGTTTGAACTTTTTGGTATGGTAGCTGGCTGGAATTTTCATCACATCGCCATTTTAATTCATTTAATACAAAGGTCGGATAATCTTGTAGATTTATTGAATTACAAAATAAAAGATTAAAACCATGCTCGGTAATTGAATTTTGTAAAGGGACGGGAATTGTCGACTGAACTGACTGTTGTTCGTTCTAAAGGTAAAACTTGCCTTAAAATATTTACAGAGGTAGTAGAACCCCTGTAAATATTTATCGATCTATATATATCAATCGACCTAAGTAGAAAGTACGTGCTGGTACTAGGTAGCAGTACACACAATTCTATTCATAGGGATAAGACTTTTTATAACCCATTCTTAATCAGTCCCGTCTTTCCAAGGAGTGTTGATGAGTTACCCAGTAACTTTTTTGTGGGTACAGGTAGGCAGCCGCCTCATGTAAAATACTGGTATTCAGCTGCATCCGGTTAGCCTGAAAACCCACCTAAGCATAATGTACTTAGGCCAGGCAAATGAAGACGGGATTATTTATCCTATTGCTAGTCTTGTCTTTTCTTCTGGCAAAATTCAACCAAATATTTTTTGAATACTGCATCAAACGTGACAGTTACGGATATTTCAGAGTTTAGTAAGCAAATAAATCCTTACTGCCTTATTTAAAGAGACGAAATACAAGAAATAAAGAGGTGAATGACCTAAGATATGACTTACATTTGAAAATAATGTTATCAGAATGTTTGGTACATTCTTAAATGGGTTAATAACCTAAATAAATAACCTTCAGTACATGAACAAACTAATCGTGCCATTGAAGGTATCGATAAATAGTAGGTAGGTAATAAAATCTTTTTACCGAACAATAATAAAAAATAAACTAATGTAATTTGACATTATTTGATGAAGAAATATTCAACACTTATTGCATGGTTTTGTAAACAAAAAACACAATTAACTTCTAGCAAATATTGAGTGCAATAGTTAAAACAAAGAATTATCATAGAGCAACTTAACATTATGGAACTTTGCATCTGTTCATAATTCAGGCGTTTCACTATCAATGCTTTAATTATATGACTAGGCGCATTGGTTAATTTTCTTTTAAGTTTGATAAGCTAAGAATAACGCATATGCTTATTCAAAAGTCTTTTTACACTAGTACTTGCTTTGAATAACTCCAAGAAGTAGCATAATAGGTTGTTAACAAACAGCGTTATTATTTGTGCATAAACTTATTCTGAACCTCAGAAGCTGCGCCTGGTGATCAGGAATACCAGAAAGTTTGTTAGTACCGAAGTAACGTGTTAATGTAAAAATTTATCGTTAACGATGAACAAAATACCTATACAAGGTGTAAGCGTCCTTCAGGAAGCCGTCAATAAAGCATTCTGCCAATCAAACTAAGTAACTAGGCAAAAATTATTGGTCCTGCCGGGGCTGCGGGACTGTTTGAAAGATATACCGTGGCACCGGAACATAAAGGGAACAGAAGGACCATGGATGGGTTTTAGTCAGTAAAAGTCTGACACTCCCTCCCTCCCGTTCCGCACTGAGTGGGAGAAGTTATTTGATGATTTCACTTCCGTAAAAAAAAAACAAAAAAATATCTGTAGAACTCAATGGAACGCCCTCAAAACATTGTATTGATGAATTAATTGAATTTCAGCGGCATTCATTTACGTTTTTAAAGTTATATTATTAAAAACTTCAGTAGGTATTCAAAATAATTTTAAATTGTAAAGAGTTGTGGATTTTGTAATAAAATTTAAAATAAACAAAAAAAATCTAGAACTTTGACCTCCAATATCTCTACAACAAGAAGGTTTCCAGGTATGGTCCAGGACTAAAAAAATATCGCAGCGAAGGGGAGAACAAGTGCCTTTTAACTTTGTGAAGAGTTTTCTTACACCCCTGATGTGTGTTATCTTAACAGTGTATGATACGTACAAATATTTACGACCATAAAAGATTATAAATATCCTTAATATTATAAAGTATTTTATCAATGGATAGAGTTTCAATTTTAATGGTGGCAATTATGTGATAATATTTACACAATGTCCAAAGTGTAAGTAGACAATTGATTGAAAACTTCTTTTTTTCACCAATTTGTAGTGTTTTTACTGATAAGATTCCGACCAAACACTTCGTTTATTACTAAACATCTATACATATACATAAAAATGAATCCCTATTTCCCTTGGTCACGGCATCACGCGTGAACGGCTGGACCGATTTCACTAATTCTTTTTTTGTTGTACCTATTTGTCATTGTCAGGAGAAGGTTCTGATGAAAAAAAAATTTAGTAGGTAGGTAGTAGGTATTTAGGTATTAGGTGACAGGACAAGGTCTGTCGGGTCGGCTAGTCTACATATAAATATTTGCCTCAGCAAGATCCAACTTAACATTACGACGGTAATTCTTCAAACGTTAGACAGAGGTGTACCGAACAGTACATCCACATTTTTTTTTGTTTTTTTTTATTTTGCTTGTTATCATGTAATAGGGGGTTAGCCTATTACCATCAACCAAGCACAAGTCCAGATTCCGTGGCTGCTACTGAGAAATTACTGCCCGATCCGGGAATCAAAACCAGGACCTCTTGAACAGCAATCGCGCTTGCGACCACTGGACTAACGAGGCAGTCAAACCTCAAAATACTTAACAATATACGTCTATTTTACTAAATGGTTAGGTAGATCCTCATTCATGACTAAATATCATGAAGAAGATCGTATACATGGTGTAAACCACCTCATCACGAACCCGCCAACCAAGCATTCTGTACATCAAACTAAGTAACTTTACGCAAACTGCTGGGAAACAAAATTTTTTTTTGGGGTGAAAAATCACGTTTTGTGGTATAACTCAAAGTAACGTACTCAAAACATTGTGCTGATCGATGTATTGAATAGTTTAGGGTTCGTGGAGGTATTTAAAGTAAAAATCATACAATAAAAACATGCATTAAAAAAAAAAAAATTGTCAGAACGTAACTTTGACCCCCAATACCTCCGTGACTAGAAGGTTCCCAGGTATGGTGTAGAACAAAAAAAATATTGCAATGACGAGGAGAATAAGTGCTTCGTTAAGAGGTGTTTAACACACTTTATTGCCATCAACTGGGCACTCAACTAGAACTACGGAACTTCGGGCTGCCACTCAGACATACTGGAAAATCTAGTAACGCTTTGCCTGGCCGGCAATCGACGCCAGGACTTCATGCTGAGCAGTCGCGCGACGACAATGTAATCTTAAAACAAAATAACAAGACAAAAGATGGTAAATGTTAAAAGAAATAAAGGCAAAGTTCAAACCGAAATAATTATCACTGTTGTATAACGCAACATAATTACAATTCCGTAGATACGAGTATATTACAACCATAAATACTCGTTATTGAAAGTACAATATGGCGTCAGTATGTATATAAATCGCTCAATAACGAGACGTGTTGCAAAACTCAAACAAATACCAAGTTACAAATAAATTAATTTATCAAATAAAACTAGTTACGTGTTATGTCTAATCAGTCAATAAAGATCAAATTCGTGAAGATAAATGGATACTCTTTGCTGGACATTAGGTTGGTGTGGTACAGCTTGGCGTTTATCCATCTTGTGGTGACGGCCGTGGTGACCCTAAATATTGACGTGACGGTGGACGAGGATCCCCTCGTCAGGGCCTACAGCTATGTCCGGTGGAAACTCATTACGTGCTGGTTTAATGTAAATATGTTTGATTTTTCCGTAAGTTCATTGATATACCTAACTAGCGGACGTCATGCGGTTTCACCCGCGTAGTTAGCCTATGTTACTCTCTGATAATGTAGCTATCCATTGCTGAAAGAATTTTTCAAATCGGTCCAGTAGTTATTATAGATTATAGATAAAAATCTTTGTAATCTATATCGGATTGATGACAGTTTTTCAATGATGTTTATTCTAACCTAACCTTCGAATAATGTCATCATGCTGTTTGCGAGAAAAAGACTGAATTAATAATTCTCACTTTACATAAAGGATGTGTTGGTATCATACCTTAATTGGGAGATTTATAGAAAGGTTATTGCACCCTAAATATTATTGCTTTTCGTGTTATCACATTGTTTTTGTAGTTGCCGACAGCTGGTTGTTCCCGGCTGACTTGTAGTATTTGTTGTTACTAAAACAACGACCGTAAACAACGGGGCAACGTCATACTAAAAACCAATTTAAAGTTATTCCTCGAGACCTGGAAAATCCTTTTTCACTATATTAATTGTTTCAATTTCAGATAATTTCACTAGGTTACCTGCCTCTCTGCCTATACTCCGACTGGTGTGAGAAGCGAGATGAAGAGCCTCCTTACGTGGAACGTCTGAGGGTACTCCGAGATGTCGTCATGACCTCCATCTTGATGCCGACCACAACTGTGAGTTGCATTTGTAATGGATCCTGTCAATCCTTATTTGTAAGCCCTATCTGGATCGGTATCAAACTATGAGGTAGTTTGATACCGATGCAGCTGGGTTTTGTAATGTCCGGACATATCCAACTTCTTGGCTCCCGTCCTGACTTTATCCGGCTTTTTCATTTGTGCGGAGTTTTTAACTAAAGAGATTTTTTTAGATATTGAAGATAGATTAACAAGCAGGTACTCAAAGTAAAGTAAGCTTAAGGCGACTACACGAGCTAAACGCGAGTTTTATAATTACTAAAAGTATATGATTCACTGCTATAAACAAGACCAGAAAAATATATGATATTCTTCAGGATATATGCTAGCATGATACTGTTTTCAAAACATAATACAATTAATTTGGCTCGATAAAAATAAATCACGAACTTACCTCTAAAAATATCTTTCAAACAATAGAAAACATACTAATATGCATGCGATCATTCTGATTTTTTGGCAAATAATTCTACAAGCAATATATTAGCACGATACTGTTTTAGTTTTTTGATCCAATCAATAGTTTTTTTGTAAATCGATCGAAACCACTCATTTCGCGCTATTTGGCCCGCAGTGGCTGACGTAACAACCACTTTGTAGTGCAAGCTGATTAGAACTTTATTCTAACAGCATTTCAAACGAAGTTTGAACAACCACAAATAGAGTTGCTAATTTAGCTCGTATAGGCGCCTTAAGGGGCCGGCGGAGCGTGCGTCGTTCATACAAACGTAATACCAAAATAATTCGTAAACCAAACATTTTCTTAAGAAAGTGTGTATTTATTTCGATTGGATTACATAATATCTAGGTTCCCAAATATATATTTTGAAAGGAAAATGATATAAAGACCAGATATGAGGAATTTAAAATTTCTATAGAAAAATTATTTTTCTCATAACTCTTGTTTAAACCAGTGTCCATTAAAAATATGTGTTTAGGAACCTATATATTCTGTAATCCAATCGAAATAAATACACAATACCTTAAGAATATGTTTGATTTACAAATTATTTTGGTATTACGTTTGTATGAAAAACGCATGCTCCGCAGGCCTCTTAAAAGTAATTTTTCGTTATATTACTGCAGCAGGCCATCCTTTTAAATTTAGAAATGGTTGCCCTAGCTAATTAGCTATAGCAATTGCTATAGAGTTGCAAGCAATTTGAACAAGCGACCCAAATGAACTTACTTTTCTGAACTACTATGTGTATAATATATGTATGTCACCGTAAAATCGTCAAACACGTTATATTATAATATGTTTCTCTCTAGCGATATTGTAAACTCTCGTACTACATACAGAAGTATCTCTGCCCCAATAATCGGGACTTGGGGCACCCCCCCGTTAGGTTAGTTAGGTTCCTTTAAACCCTGCACTCGGAAATAGGGGCCCCGCGAAGCGGGGCTCCGTCGACTACGCGTTTTAGGGGAATATAAAGTGTTTTAAGGTTAGGTTATATTAATCGGTATTTCTCAGGAATGGTACCTTATCTATTTATTAGAGTGGTATGGTGGTACCACTGGGCACACTGGGCAAGGGCGACCCCTCCTTCCCTCCACACCGCGTGAGTTGACTACCATCGCATACATTTCACGAAAAATAATGCGTTTTATTGTAAGCAGTATGTTCGTTTGACAATATTTCGAGAGTTTACAATATCGCTAGAGAGTTTACAATATAACGTGTTTGACAATTTTACGGTGACATGTATACTGCTCGCCTTGAAACAAATCAGGCTATTCAATTTAGCTGTTGGTAGAACTTAAGTTTTGCATAAGTTATAGAATCAAGCGTTACTTTGCGGAAATCGATGACATTAAATGTTATGCAAAATAATTACGTAGTAATTTAATTCCGCAAAAAGGTCCAGGCATAGATGCAGGATGCAGCCAACATGGATGGCCAGGATGCTTACAATCTTTACATGTTTTTTTTTTTCCTGACTGTTATGTTTTTAGGTTTCATTTTATAAAATTTCTACACAATGTATTTTGTTATGAAATAAATGACTTATGACTTATGACCCTCCCATCCGCAAGAATATGCACATGCAGGAAAAGCAATACCTATTGCATGCCACGTACCCAAACCTATGCTCAAGTGTCTAAGCCATACTTTTGTCAAGACTTATAAAAATGACTATCTATATATATAAAGGAGAAGTCCACTCACTGACCACTCATCACGAAATCTCGGAAACTACCGGGCCGTAAGGACTCAAATTTGGCACAAGCACTCTCTAGGGGGTGCAGGCGCGTACTAAGAAAGGATTTTTTAAAATTCGCACCCCAAGGGGTTGAAAAGGGGTGTCAAAGTTTGTATGAAAGTCCTATGTTTTTAAAGTTAGAGATATGAATGTAAAGCCTGAATGTTCCTTTTGGCTTCTAGGTGCTCACTAAGAAAAGGTTTTACGAAATTCGGCCCTTAAGGGTACAAAAAAGGGTTTTTAATGTTTGTATGAAAAAAGTTAAACATCCAAATTGAATCTTACGTCAACGCGTTATTGCATACTTTACATTGAAATGAGAATTCGGAAACCGATATGGATCCAAATTGAATTTTACGACAACGCGTTAATGCATATTTTGAAATAAGAATTTGGAAGTTCATTGAGGGCGTAATTTCTAGGTGGCCAGTATGTTTCAGTGATATGCAGGCGTGTGCTGAAAGGTATTGAAATGAGTTTCTATAACGTTTTAAAGTTTTATGCCAATTTCTAGGTGGCCAGTATTTTTCAGTACGCAGGCGTCTGTTGAAGGGTAAGAAAAAAACGTTTCAAAAAACGAACTTAAGCGAAACACGCTCAAGCTCAAGCTCATTTCTGTTCTGCGATATTTTGCTGTTACTACTAATTTGATTTGAAATATTTGACATCATCGTTGTTTGGGTTGTCTTCGTTTCGGTATGTTTCACTTATGCTGGGGCTACACTATCGCGATAACGCAAAGATTTGCGTTGTCGCGACACGTCTGGCCAAAGAATTCGTCCTATCGCGAATCATCTTCGCGAATACGAACGCCCTTCCCGCCGCTGTCGGTAAATTGCCGCACATCAAAGGGTTTTGTCGCGACAAAGTTCGTGCGTGCGTTCGAATCTTCGCCTACAAGTCTGGCCGTAGCATTAGTAATTTTAAATTGGAGGATAATCATTTTATTGTGTTCTTACCTATTGCCTGGTTGGAATTTTGTTATGTCTATTGCTTCGCGAATTAGGTACATATTGTGTATTTCACACTTTGGTATTAAGTACTATAATAGTAGGTCTTTAAGTATTAGTCGTTCTTACTAGAAAAGGTGTCCTTGAATACCTACGATCGTATTTTATTTTTAAAGTTGTATCTTTGGTTTAGGCTGGTGTTGCAAAAGAATAGCTATAAAGAAAATTACGTTCCAAATAATGTTTTTTACGGTACTTACTGGTCGTAAGCATTGTTTAATTAAATGGATAATCAAAATATTATCACTTCTAATGGAGTGCAAATTCTTAGCCAAATAGTAAATATTCCTGGTGATGGCGCATGCTTATTTTCATCTCTATCATATTTGGTGCATCACTCATGGCAGCGGGAGAATTATTGCCATTTGAGTTCCAGGTGTTTCAAGGGACGAACAGGGAGTAAAAATAATCCGATTCTCATGAAACTTCAATGAAGGTCATTTTGATGTTTTGATTCCGTTGGCCAATTTAAATTTCAAAGCGCATATTTTGCGTATGGGCAAATCCACCACGCGGGTCCAGTGTGGTTTGGCAGATGTCACATGTCTTCGAATTTTTGGTTCTAAGACATGCCTTTCCTTTCCTTTCGTTTCCTCACGATGTTTTCCTTCACCGTTTTGAGAGCAGTGGTGATGAAATAAATTACACAAAGTAATGCGCCTGTCTGGGCCACGTGTTCAAGCCAGCAATGTGCGCCACGTGTCTTACAACTGGGAAAGGTTTCAACCTTTCACCCAGGAGCGGTCAAGAGCTGTTTATTGTTCGATGCGTAAATACGTTACTGAAATGTCTTGCCATGGCACCTACGGAACCGCCTGTGAAGTCATGGCAGCGGGAGAACTATTCCCATTTGAGTTTGAGGTGTTTCAGGATGGTATTTTATTGCTGTTTTAAACACCAACGTATGAAACACGCGAGTGAAACCGCGTGGGTACAGCTAGTTTATAGATAATATCAAAAGCAGCTATGAGAAATTCTTCAAGCCAACAAGATATATTATTAATTGATAGACCAGCCATCACCAAGCCATGCTAAGCGTAGCATGACCACCGGAGAAACGAGAGAGACTCGACAAATCTTTTGTTCATCTGTCATTGAATCGACAAAATGACAGATGAACAAAAGATTTGTCGAGTCTCTGTCGTGTCTACGGTGGTCATGCTACGCGGGCAGGTAGGTATTCATGTATTGTATTGTACAACGGGCTGGTGTCCGCAACTCCACGTCAATACGCGTATTTTGCGTATGGGCAATAATCCACCACGTGGGCCCAGAGCGGGTTGGTAGGTGTCACATTGTCTTCGAATTTTTGATTCAAGGACATGCCGGTTTCCTCACGATGTTTTCCTTCACCGTTTTTGAGAGCAGTGTTGATGAAATAAATTACACAAAGTAATGCGCCTGTCTGGGTTCGAACCCACGACTTACTGTTCGTAAGTCGGGGCCGTCATCACTGGGCCACCGCTACTCTCGGGCAGGTAGGTAATGATGCAATGTAATGCGCAGTGGAAAAAAAGAGCAGGCTATAAACTTCTGTAATATTCATTTAAATATATTGGTCCAATAAATGTAAATCGATAAACTACTAAAATGATTAAGAATACACTTTTGAAACGCCTTTGTGCTTGTAGGTATGTATTGTAGATTATGAGAACGAAGATAAATTCGAATGTTGCGTTTTATGCTCTTCATAATTTATAAAATGCTTATAATATGCTGAGGTTAATAACTTAGGCGCGGGACAAACAGCTAGCGAGGTGATGGCGAGGCGCCGTGGCGATGGCGCGGCGCGGGCGCCGCTGCCTCGCCCTCGGCGCACCCGCAGTTAGCAGTGGCATGCACAGGGAGAGAACAAGACTGCGAAAATGCGTGACAATATAGACTTTAAAGACTAGAATGCGCCCGCGCCTCGCCTTTCCGACACCACCGTCAGCGCGCCTGTTCTGCGCTGCGCCGCGGCGCCGCACGCTGACGGCGCCGTCTCAGTATGACTCGCGCCTAGAGGTTGCAATCGAATATTCGAATTTGCTTTCCAAATTTATATTCGAATAGTAAATAAATATAAATTCGAACATTCGAATACTACCAAAAAATTACTTGTCTGAAGTTTATGTTGGTAGAACTTAAAGATTGTTGTTGGCAAAACTGCTAGACGGCATATTTTATTTTAGTAAACACTAATTTCATATATTTTAACGATAAATAAATGATGATTCTATTCCTGTTGTTATGTTACATTACTTGCAAAGTTGCAATGTATAAGTCAGCGTTACATTGTAAAAACCGTTAGATTGTAATGTAACTAGCGAGATTGTAAACTCTCGAAAGATTGTCAAACGAACATACTGCTTACAATAATGCGCGTAATTTTTCGATACATTATAATCTGTCGAAGTGAAACCGTAATATTGTGAAATGTATGCGACGGACTATGTATGAGTCAACTCGGTGTGGAGGTGGGCAGGGAATGGGGGGATCCCCCCTTGCCCCATGGTAACCCCAAGAAAAGATAATGCACCTGAGACAAACCAATAAATATAACCTAACCTCGAAACACTTTATATTCCCCTAAAAAGCGTAGTCGACGGAGCCCCGCTACGCGGAGCCCCTATTTCTGTCCGCAGGGTTTAAAGGAACCTTACTAACCTAACGTCGTCGGGGTGCCCCGACAAGTCCCGATTATGAGGGCAGAGATACTTCCGTTGCATGCGGTTTCACTTCGATAGATTATAATCTACCGAAATATAATGCGTTATAATTTGTAAGCAGTATGCTTGGATGGACTGTGTTAAAAAGGATATGGTAAGAAAAGAAGTGTCTGATGAGATGACGAAAAATAGAGGAGTATGGAAGAAGAAGACATGCTGCGCCGAACAGAAATAAATTGGTATAAGGGCAAGAGTATGATGATGATGATGCTCGTTTGACAGTTTTTCGAGAGTTGACAATTTCGCTAAATAGATTACAATCTAACGGGTTTTACAGTGACATATATACATTAGAATGCATCGCATTTGTTGATAAAAAGAAAAAGAATGAGTTTTCATTGACAATGTTTTGTTTATTTTTAATATTAGTAAGTGATTCGTTTTATAATGGACGAACTTACGACTTCTTAATTTGTAAACTTAGAATTGTTTTTAATTTTGATGATTAAGTAAATAGTTATTGTGCCAGGTTAACTAATCTACATAAAAATAGAGTTCTTAAAGCAATGAAAGCTGAAATTTTAAGTACCTACTTTTTTATTTTTTGAAAAATATTCGAATAAGTACTAAAAAAATATTCGAATATTCGAAAATCAAAACTATCGAATTTTTGCAACCTCTACTCGTGCCACACCTCTTCCATACATTTTGTATGAAATATTAAAGAAGTGGCGCCGCGACCGCGCTGCGCCCGCGCCACACCACCGCCCGACGCCTCTTATTTTTATTTATTTATTTAACAATGTACGTACACACTGCATACAGAAAAGAAGAAAGGAATAGAAAATACGTACAAAGGTGAGGCTTATTTCTAAAGAAATCTCTTACAGCATAGCCTTAATGAGATACATGGGTAAATAAAACATATTGGGTTATACAAAATCTGCATTCACTGCAGAATAAATTACCTGTAGTTCTGATTTTCTGCTATGGTTAGAAAGTAGCTGACTGTTTAGATGACGAGTAATAGAAGAGTATGGAATAAGTAAAGTAGTCATGCTGCGGCGACCTCAAATATATTGGATACTATTAGGTTACACTGCCTTAAAGGCAGGGGAATGATGGGGGGGGATTATGATGATGATGATTTCTGGTTATCTATCACAAAAGAAGGAGAAAAGCCATAAAACAAGTTTAATTAAATGCTGGGTTTTTGCAGTCAGGATCATCCAACACAAAACATTTCAGCAATAGCTCGTTGTCTTACGATATTAACATTCATTTTCAGTTTGCCGACGTATCCTTCTGGGTATTGTTCAAGTACAACCCCAGCATTATTGCGCCACCTCGGGTGTTCGAATACTTACCATACTGGTGCCAGCACTCCTTGCATACGATTTCCATGGTGACAGTCATCGTAGACTTACTCCTCACTCCAAGAAAGAGGCCTGACAGTATGAAGCCTGGACTGGCTTTGTTGATGGGGTTTTCGACGGCATATTGTACTATGTAAGTATAAGTTCAATCTTCGTTCTTTCTCACTAATGTTCTCACCTTTTATCCCACTTTAAAAAAGAGAACGTTATGGACCTATTCGACCAGCACATTTTGTTTTTTTCACGTATGTTCCTAACACTTTATTGGTGGCCTTTATTCATAACAGCTTTTTATTTTGCGATCACAATATGACTTGCTATAGTGTGTATAAGAGGCTTAAATCTCCTTTTTTGGAAGTAATCAACTAAGTTTACTAATTTCCTAAAAGTTTTAGTAATTTCCTGTGGAGCAACTTCTCCAGACTCGATGAGATTACCTTACACGTGCTGGAGTATAATTAATTTAAAGCTTAAGTAATTATTTTAGATGAGTATTATGTGCACTAACACTGTGAGTCGATTATACGATTATTATGTCATCATCGCACTAACATGCCTTAGTGCATTTATATGTATGTTACATTACCTATGTGTAACCTAACCTCTCCCACTTATGTTTATTGAATGTTGTTTTTTCTTTTTAGGGTTCCGTAGCCAAATGGCAAAAAACGGAACCCTTATAGTTTCGCCATGTCTGTCTGTCTGTCTGTCCGCGGATAATCTCAGTGACCGTTAGCACCAGAAAGCTGAAATTTGGTACCAATATGTATATCAATCATGCCGACAAAGTGCAAAAATAAAAATTTAAAAAAACATTTTTATTAGGGTACCTCCCCCAGACGTAAAGTGGGGAGCGATTTTTTTTTTAATTTTGACCCTGACGTGTGATATATTGTTGGATAGGTATTTAAAAATGAATAGGGGTTTTCTAAAATCATTTTTTGATAATATTAATATTTTAGGAAATAATCGCTCCGAAAGTCAAAAACAATGTGTCCCCCCCCCCCTCTAACTTTTGAACCATAAGTTTAAAAAATATGAAAAAAATCACAGAAGTAGACCTTTATATGAACTTTCTAGGAAAATTATTTTCAACTTGATGAGTTGAATAGTTTTTGAGTTATATAGCACTTTTTCAAAAAAACGCAAATGATAACTTTGTTTTTCATACAAATACTATGAAAAACAAAGTTATTTTTGCTGACAAAAAATGTTGGTATTTTTAATGGTCTGGGAAGCTACGGAACCCTACAGTGAGCGTGGCCCGACACGCTCTTGGCCGGTTTTTTTAATATTCAAAGAGCCAAATATGATAACGTAGGTAGAGTCGAGGACTTAAATTGATTTAAGCCACTTTCACTATTTTCCAATAGGGTAGACGACAAAAAAAATCTAATTAGTCCGTCATTTATATTATCAAAAAATATTTGACCCGTATTTTTTCTTTTGTTACGTACTTAAACCAAAATTGACAAAGATACGACGCTTTTAAAATTCTCAATACGTCACGCCTAGGTATAATTTTTAGCTAGTTCTGACGTCACGAGCCCCCACTCTCGAGTTTTGATGCGTTTTATCTTTGTCAATATTCATTGATTTACAAAAACAAAAAATACGTGTCCATTATTTTCCAAAAATCTAACTGACGGACTAAATAGATTTGCAATTTGTTTATACAGTCGTCATGCCTATTCTGCATTTTTATACATTCACGAGTACGAATATTTTCGAAATGCCGACTAAACCCGATTTGCATAACACGGTTAAAATACGAGTAGTGGCAAGTGGCTCATTAATTAAAGTCCTCGACTGTACATGTATTGCTTAACGAAAGGCCTCTGAGTTAAAACTAGAGATTAGTCAAAACAAAATTATCCAGCCCGCTCGTATTGGAGACATCAGACATGAAAAAAATATTAAGATTACAAGTCAAAGAGTGAACTCCTTGCTCTTCTCCAGAATCTATGAGGTCTTTTTGAACGAAAGACATAACACTTTTGGGAAATCATCAAATGACTTCTCCCACTCTGAGCGGAGCGGGAGACTTTTACTGACTAAAACCCATCCATGTTCCTTCCTTGCCCTTTATGTTCCAGGGCCGCGGTATCTCTTTCTTCATGGAATAGAATGAAACGTTACATTTTCGTAGCCAGGAAAATGTAAGGTCGCATTGAGTTATGTTCAAAAGGAAAAAATAGCAAAGGAAAGATGGCAATATGAAGTCCAGGTCCAAAGCTCGCAAAGTGTAGCGTAGATGTTTAGGTTTGTAAAAGGTCCACAGGATATTCTCCTGTATCAGTTGTGAAGTGTCCCAACAACCAACTTGGGAGTGTCCACGAATGGATTAACACATCAAGCGGCCATTGGGTACGAATACCCGAGGGTAAACGCTGTGGTGTGCAAGTCTGTGGGATGCAGTTTAGCGATGTATTCAAAAAGAGTTAAGTATAAGTGTTAAACGTCTACAGGATATTGTCCAATAGCCGTCGTAGTAGAGTAGCAGTCGTCGTCTTAGCAGTGCCCACAACCAAGAGGCCAAAATAGTGTCAATTATATTTCGATAATGGAATGTGTATGAGGGTAAAAAATACCTAGATGATGAGTACAGTAAGGATTGAAGAGGATGGAGTGACAGATGATGAAAAATAGTTGCCAAATAAAATTTGTTGTAGAAGATTTTTTCTTCCTTTATGGGATAAGGGCAAGAGAACGATGATGGCCAGGGTATCTCTTTCGCACAATCCCGCAGCCCAGATTACCCTCTACAAACAAACTTACAAACAAAGTTTATCTCTTTATAATATAGAGATTTACAGGGTGTAAAAAACGTCATCACGGAGCCGTCAGCCAAGCATTCTGTACATCAAACTATGTAATGATCGCAGTGATGGAGAGAGGGAGAACAAGTGCCTTACGGCTTCGTTAAGAGTTATAACCCCCTTTAGAAAGGGTACATAAACATATACACTTATAGAGATATCGTAAGATAATTCTTATCTAAAAAGTTTAAACCTTCATTTTTCTTATTGTTTTGTTTTGCAGGGTGCACGTGAATCATCTTCAGGGTAAGGCGGTGTACGCAGTCCTAGCAACAGCCAGCAACACATTCATGTTCACTGTATATGTCTCTGCTCTTGTTCTGGTAGCAATCTGCTACTATGCGCAGTGGCATCTCATCGACTACGTCTGGGGTCCGAAGTATAAGTCGGTGAAAAAAAGTTAAATAAAAAGTAAAGACAAATCTCGTGTTTTTAGCAAACCTGGGTGCAGCAACCAGGGCCCTAATTCTGTTATTACAATAGTGACACAATGGTCTATCATTGATCTTATAATTGGTCATTTTGACAAGTTTGGTGATCTACTAATATAATGGCGTCATTATGACTTTCCAATGGTTAACTACTGACACTCCATTTTTGTCGAAATGGCTTGAAATAGTAATCGTATGCATAATGACAAATTAATGACTGACTTAGGTACGCGGTAATCTGCCAAAATTTTTACAGTTCCTTTGAGCATTAGAGCCGAAATTTGCTCAATTAGCACCATTTTGTATTGCAATAAATGTAGGCTTCTTTAAAGATAGGTAATTTAAAACACTTGAAAAAAAATAATTAAAAACACCGGCCGGTAGAAATAAAAACAGATAAAACGTCAGTATACAGGGTGTAAGCCACGGCCACCTCATCACAAAGCCGTTAACCAAGCGTTCTGTACATCAAACTAAGTAACTTTACGCAAAAATTATTGCTGGGAAACAACTTGTTTTTTTGAGGTTATGAATTATGTTTTGTGGTAGAACTCAATGTAACGCACTTAAAACATTATGCTGATGGATGGATTGAATAGTAGGGGGATCGTGAAGGTCTTAAAAGTCAAAATCTTACAAAAAAAACTTGTCCAAAAGTTGTAACTTTAACCCCCCATATCTCCATAACTAGAAGGTTCCCAGGTATCGTGTAGAACAAAAAAATGATCGCAATGATGGGGAAAACAAGTGCCTTTCGGCTTCGTTAAGAGGTGTTTTACACCCTATAGGTATTAATGTGTGTTACTAGACTGTTTCAATCGCCAACCAGCCGAAGTAACATCGGGAGACACTTACCTATAAAGAATCTGCATTCAATACAACGAACTTAATTCAAAATTCCCTGACTTGGATGTGTTTACACTACTCTGGATTTTATCCTCTGCTCTGATTTGACATGATACAATGCAATGACTTTTAAAGAAATTTGTTAAATTTTACACAATAGTAAAATGTGATAAATCAAATCTAATTATATTAGGATTTAACAAGTTATTTTAAATTAACAATCAATCTTATCAATTTTATTGATCGTATGCAACCAATTATCAACTCTACGTTTACTTCCTCTTCCTCCGACATGTAAATGAAATCTGGCATAAATAAATGTTTAAATTTAATAGTACATTTTCGAAAATCATTTCTACTAACAGGTTTTATAATAATGGCAATACAACAATGTCATTCTAACACAATTGATTCTAACACGAATGATCGACCATTATCATGGATTTAGCAGATTACGAACTTTTAGCATAACAATGGGATCTATCAACAATTATGAAATCAATGATAGACCATTGTGACACTATTGTAATAACAGAATTGGGGCCCAGGTCATGATGAACTTTAGTTGATTGATTTCGATGCTGATACTGGTTATTTTACAAAAACGTTAAAAGTTTCCTCATCTGGAGCAGCCAGGTACTTTTTTTTTTATAAAAATGCATTGTCATCGGAATTGAATCAACATGTAAAATTGCAACTCCGTAGGATGAGAGGAAGTTATTCTAATTAAACTAACCCACAAACAAAACCAGTTGGCGACCTTTTGGCAAACCGCCAAAAGATCCACGTATAGCTTGAGGTGTTGGCTGTGCCCGACAGGGTCCATAATTGTGACTATATTTATGTTCCTTCCATCTTTATACATTATGATACGCAATATAGAATTGAGAATTGAGAAATAGCATCCGGGGAAAAAACTGTATTAAAAAAAAACAAATACAAATATACCAAAAATAAAAAGTTTATTGTTACAAAAAACATATTTACAAAAATTATCACCGTATAATCTTAGTTTTCTAACTACATAATAATAGTTCAGTACAGCCTATAGGTTTATAGATCTACTCCTAGTTAAAAATAAATACCTAATTGAGCAACTAACACAGGCAAGTATACTACATAATAAACGCCAAAAATAGTGACAGAAGCGGTCATAAAACGTGCGATTGGGACGGAGATATTTGACTCTCGTGCTACCTCGCTTCCCAATACGACCGAGGCTACCACGAACGTTGGCGTATACTATAACACAAACATTTGTGTACATGTGTCCTAACTGGTAGGTACGATATCATGTCATACAACAATTTTATTATAATTATCCGCTAAGTAACCCTATATTGTTTAGGAAGGCTGATTGGCAAACATTTTGATAACAAGTATACAACAATATTTTCCGCCAGTCAAGATATTAAATGGCGACAGATTAAAAAACTTAAAGGTATATAGTAATGGTAAACCATATGTTTGTTAAATGCTTATTCAAATGTGATTTTAAACAATAAATTCCCACGATTTGACGTTATATTCTTACCTAAAACAAAGGTACAGTTGAATACGTCATACCACACAGCCTTGAATTTTGTCGAAATTGTATTAATAGTTACAGAAATCGAAGTCGAGAAGATACAAAATGACCTGCAGTTTTACGAAAGAAATATATAATTCTTCGAAATAACATAAAATTGAATAAGGTATCAAAGAACAGAAGAATTACTAAAATCATGAAATCAAACAAAATAATATTTTGGATAGTTATCACAGTTTTGTTACCTTTGGACCCTTAAATAATATTTAAACTTTCTGTAGTTTTACATTAAACTTTCCTTTCGTTACTTTCAGAGCAGTACAAATTCAATAATTGAATGCTTTTTCGTTTAGAAACATAAAATATCTTTAATTTTTTAACAATATCATTCTGGAGATGTATTCACCAGTGTTTATTACATACGCAAGATTATTTTGTACTTTACAACATTTATAGGCACCACATATTTCAAAAATTAGAAGCTCTAAGTTGAACAATGACAAATGATCACGCGTAGCAAAGTGCTACGAAGCTACGAACCGTAGACATGGCGTAGCACGGGAATAATATTCGCAGGCTTTGTTTCACTGAACTAACAGTCCAAAGTTCAATGCAAAAGATTGAATACGGTGTTTGACTAGTTATTTCAATTATCACGCGACAGCAAACTCTTTCACGTATTCCTTTTATCTTCAAATCCCTACCTACATGTATTACCATTATAATTGGTAACTTTTCGAAAACAGAAGTATTGTTTTCTTCTGCTTTTCTCAAAAGTATCTAGCTCCCCTGGTATTTCTGTGATATTATAAAAATGTCTGTGTTGTGACACTGACATAATCATAAAACCTAGCCTATAATGTTCCCACTATAATCCACCATGAGGGCCCAATGCGGGTTGGTAGATGTCACGTGACTTCAAATTTTTAGTTCTAGGACTTGCCTGTTCTCACGATGATTTCCTTCGCCGTTTTTGAGAGCAGTAGCGATGAAATAAACTGACATACAATAAAGAATAAGATTTTTTCGTTTCTTTTTTTCAAAATAAATACTCAAACACCCTATCCATTAATGATGATGATGACACATGAATGACTTACACTCCTAACTCCCGCTAAACACCACCTCCTCACGTTTACCGTACGGCATCCAGCTTCCACTTGAGCAGGAAGAAGGCTGTGATCCTCAGGGTCACCACGAAGATGGAGAGCGCCATCACGTCGAACCAGAACTCGTCCGGAGACATGGCGACTTCATTTAGGAATGTGCGAGGATGCCTGGTGACAATATGGAGATTGATTAGGAGTTAGTAAACAGTTTGCTCTTGGCTATAAAATATCCACACCGTAGTTACTTTTTGTGAAGCAACGTTTGCAAGTGGTTAACCAAAAGTAATAGTAAAAGTCGGAAAACCTATTGCCAAAATGTTGCTTTACATTTATATTTTACGGTGATAGCCCAATGTTTGAACCTTATCACATTTGGTGTCTAGATAGGATTTGGCCAATAGCAGAAAAACTTTATAAATACTTGTTTTCATTTTGGTGAATGGGTGAAAGAAGAATGGGAGAAGTGTACAGCCAAGTAAAGTGTCTCTAACAAAACAGTCACATTAAAAATATCAAGGCATAATTATAATAACAATAATTAATTGATGAAGAGATCATAGATTGAAAAAGATCAGGTAACAAAAACTTACTTGTAATGGCAGTACAAGGCTTCATTACAGTCCAGGATGGGCCTGTCCAGCCCATAGATGGCTCCGATGAAGCCCTCCAGTCCGTACCTCAGGTAGGACACGTAGGAGCCCCATCGAAGGTAGCCGGGCAGGTCCCGCAGGGTCACGCCGAAGCCAGCAAACATCATCATCGGTACCGACAGGGTTGGGCCCAAGAATGTGCCGTTCTGAATGGAAAAAGAGTTGGTTTATTTTCGAGTGAACAGATTGTGAATATTTGGATGCAGTAAAATAATATATTTTGGCAGAATTGGCTCAGCAGGATAATTAGGTAAAAATCATCTTGGAATCGATCCCCAGACTGTCTAGATAAGTGAGTTGTAGAAATGCGAAACGCTTAGGAAGCCATTGAAACCTTCCTAGACCCTCTAGACCAGGTCGTGTTTTGTCCAAGTCGAGCTGTGTTTAGTGCAGGTCTGAGCAGCCTGAAGTTTGGTTTCGGTTATTTTAATAAACTATAACAGGTTACACTCAACATGTTATGCTTCATATTGTTCCATGAACTTTTAAGTATTCAAATACTTTTTTGGTCTAGTTGCTCTACCTTTAATTACAGCTAGTCAGTAGCCCGAAAGTCGGACGACCAGTCTTACCAAGGGGCATGGTATTAATAGTTAAACGCAGATAGGCAGTCGCTCCATGTAAAATACTGGTATTCAGCAGCATTCGGTTAGACTGGAAAACTACCCTAACGTAGTTGGAAAAAAACAACGCAGATAATGATGCTCTATCTTTAATTTTTAAAAGACCTTCGATAATTTTAAGCATGGTACTCACAACTACGCTGAAGACAGCACCGATCATAAGCCCAAAGCTCTGCGCGACGAGTACGGTGTACAACGAGATGGCGAAGAACATGCAGAATCGGACGATATCTAGTGGTTGTGAGGACATCGTGTACACTATCACACTGAACACCGCGCATCCCACTATCTGGAATCGAAGAAACGATACAATTAGTAATTAATTATATTATCTTCTAAAGAGGGGATCAGACTATATCGTTAAACTCGAATAAAAGATTTGTGTGGTGACTTGTCTTTCTTTAGAATAATTGAAAATAATAATAATTGAATTGTCTTTAATTGAAATTGTAAAACTGGAAACCCGAAAAGGGATCAAACCATAATTAGACTAACTTTTACAATTTTACTTTTACCAAATAAATTAGCTCCTCCATTCATTCTTTCGATCCTGGTGTATTCAGAAATCGATATATCGTGTTTCGACGTTAATCAGATATTTGATGAATATTTTAAAGAATTAATCTTTGTGGATAAAAACTTACCGATACAGGTAGATCGACGATTGTAATCGATATGTAATAAGATCCTAAAGAGTACCATCTGTTGAAGTGTTCTTTGGACAAAATCGACATCTCATTGGGAACTGCAAACAAACAAATGCAACAACGTTAATAAGACCACGTAGGTATGTAAGAAACGATTCATTTATTGTCTGATTTATGAACGATGACGTTACAAGCGTCTGTTTATAATTTTAAAATAACAGCTTTTTACTGAATGTACGAGTATTTATGAAAGTAAATACGATACTTATAAAAATATTTTTCTGTCTTTTTGCCTTTTTGTTCCACCAATCTCTGACACGGCTGCACTGATTTTGACGGGACTTTTACTGGGAGATAGCTGATGTTATAGTAATTAGGGAGTAAGTAAAATAAGAAGTAACTTAAACTAAAAAAATAATAGGGTTCCGTGCAAAAGAATGAAAACTGAGACATTTTAACAAAATCAACATCCTGCTGATTTGGAGGGAAGTGGAAATTTTGATATTTTCTTACTCCTTTTTTTTTTTTTTTTTAGGATGGGAAATCATCAAATGACTTCTCCCACTCTGGGCGGAGCGGGAGGGAGTGTCAGACTCTTACTGACTAAAACCCATCCATGTTCCTTCCTCGCCCTTTACGTTCCGGGGCCGCGGTATCTCTTTCGAACAGTCCCGCAACCCCAGCGGGCTTCGGCCCTTGCGGGCCCCTCTCATATTTTCTTACTTCTCCGCTATACTTTCTGATTAATTTCGTTGCGGGATCCAAGACAGTTAAAATCCTTCTCTGGCACTTTGCGAGCTTCATTGTCTCGGCGCTTTTCTAGTGGTCGCCACTGAAGATTCTGGCTTTCAGGAGTTTCAGTGGTTTGGGAATAGTGGAACAGTAGGGCTAACAATATTCAAATAGGGAAATAATATTTTACTAACAATTTTCCGAGGAAGGTCGTGCTTAACAGCTTGGTATTAGATAATTATGTACTTCATATCTACTATGATGAAGGTCACTTAAAGACAAAATGACAAAAACAATAATAACGCGCCAACTTTTGTTCCACTGCGGAGTAAAAACCTCACGAGCGAGCATTGATCACAGAATATGATTTGGCTATTTAGACAAATATAATGAGTATTTGGAGAACACTTACATGCTGTTTGTGAATACTTTATAATGAAAATTAACTACCCCGTGGTCGCGGGGAGACTGAAGTATTTGAGGTACCGCGACAGTAAAGCTAGGACAGCACACTACACTAATCCGTGTAGTGTGAACCGGCCCTAATTAACATTTATGAAGATCAAGTGAGGGTAGTTGAATAAACGCCTTCGCTTTGCTGTCGCGGTACCTCCAATACTTCAGTCTCCCCGCGACCATGGCTGGTGCAATCCGGTCGAAACGTCGGGCTTAAATTAAATGTAAATTCGCGATAAATACCCGTTTTCATATGTCATATATTGCGAATGGTATTACTTACACGTTAGAATAGTAAGCATCATTGGAGACATCATATGGTGCATAAGTATGGCAAACAGAAGGTTGTAGTTCTCCAACACACGGGATCCCTCATTACCAGCATTGATGAAGAGACTGCCCAACATAATGCCAACCACCACGTTTACAATCAACCGCAAGTGGGTCATAGTCTGGAAGTAAATTATAGTTTCGTTAGTTTGGTCTTTGGTGACCCTGAAGTTTCTGGACACATAGACATCAAAATAATTATCAACAAACATCGGAACTGATGACAAGACTGATATGCCCAGTACTATTCAGTCATTATCATCATCATCAGCCTAATAATGTTCCCACTGCTGGGACACATGCCTCCTCTCTCACGCGGGCCCAGTGCAGATTGGTAGATGTCACATGTCTTCGAATTTTTGGTTCTAGGATATGCCGGTTTCCTCACGATGTTTTCCTTCACCGTTTTGAGAGCAGTGGTGACGAAATAAATTACACAAAGTATTACGCCTGCCTGGGTTCGAACCCACGATTTTTGTTTGTAAATCGGGGCCGCCACCACTGGGCCACTGCTGTAGGTTGCAAGAATGAAGGCAGAGCTTCATTTGCAACACTCCGTTTAAGATCGTTGAACATTCAAGCTCCTTGACAAGTACTTTGAAGAGAATGGCTTGACTAGACTTAAAAAAAAACAGTCAGCACTTACCGCGTCTCTCCTAGCCTTCATAAATCCTCTTCTCATGAGTACTTTGAGCTGGTTAGACTGGCTCGTCTCCTCTTCACCCCCTTTGGGCTCGGTGTCCCTCAGGACGCTGAGAGGTACCAGCTTGCGGAGACCCTCCATTGAGGGGATGGTCTCGAAGTCATCGAACCAGTCAAGCGCCCTACCATTCTCAGATTTGTTTGCCATAAGGTCGATTTTGTCTTGACCATATTCACCGCATGATAGCTCGATAACTATGGATAACAAAGATAAATGGATTTTAATTTTAGTTCTTGCAGTCATTTGTTTTTGTTGTAGAAGTAAATAATAATTACTTCCTATATCAGAGTTTTTGTTGTTTTACTCGAACTAACAACATTGTATTTAATTTGCGTATTTCCATAGGTCAAAGTTCAAATTAAATTATGAATTTGATTGCTGTTTTGCAAGTCAATGTTTGGTTGTAAATATTTACATAAATCATTACTCTCAAACAAATCTTTAAATGAATTCTTGTTTTTACACTAAAATGTACCAGGGTGATATAAAACATTAGAAGTTACAATTTATTTGGTAAACTTACTGTAATCAGCAGGGTTGTGGTACAGAGGGCACGGTATCCCGCCCTGGTCTAAATAAGATACCAGGTTCTTCGTGGTTCCCTGGTACATGCAGCGACCAGCCGCAAGGACGTACACATGGTCGAAAAGCGCGAACAGTGAGGCTGATGGCTGATGCACCGTGCATACAATGGTCCGACCCTGGTGCGCCAGGTTCTGACACAACTGTACTACTTGCGAACACGAAGAGCTGTCCAGACCTCTGGAAAAGGAAAAAGAGATTGATATTATCGTGCAGTATGAATAAAATATAAATGATTGCTCACTCATAGAGAAGTTTGGAAAACTGGGTGGGTTTTGTCCAGCATTGGGACACAAAGTAGGTTAAAATTATTACCTACATAAAGGATGGATTTCAGTAAACTCAATGACCTTCAAAGTGATTTCAGGTTTTTCCGTAAGGAGTTTCTCAGCCACGGAGTATGAATTTGTGCCTGATTGGTGGCAATAAGCTCGCCGTCTTTACATGGGACCTGGTGAAATGTTGGCGTACTACGAGTACACCTCTGCCAAACCTTTCAGGCATAACAGGCGTGATGTTATGTTATGTTATGTCATGGCCCTCGCCGTCGACAACTTAAAATGTTACTATAGGAAATCTTTCTTATACATTGCACCTACTTAATCAGTAAAAGGTGATTGTAGATTATGTTATTATCAAGTAGTTGCTAAATATTAGATCATGGACGAAATTAATTTGTATAGCTTACAATTTAGTGTGGCAAACGTTTGTACCACCGAGTTGCGTACTTGACAGTAGGTACCCAAAGTCAAGACTGCATATTATACTAATACAGATATTTGTGAATTGTGAGTAAATACTCACAATTCACAAATATCTGTGGACTTTGGATACTGTCAAGTACGGAACTTGGTGTTTCTTGTGAGTGACGATTTCTAGATCAGGCAAACTGGAATTGGGTTTTTCGAACGGAATTCTTAGTAGCAGCCCAGACTCAGAACTAGTTCTCGATTGATGGCAATACGCTCGCTCCCTTTAACATAATAGTCTTTCAACATAACTGGCCAATTGTACTATTCATGACTGGCTATCGCCTCGGAATAACAGCCCGTTCAATTTAAGGCGATTAGACGAGCTAAATTAGCAACTCTATTTGTGGTGGTTCAAACTTCGTTTGAAATGCTGTTAGAATAAAGTTCTAATCAGCTTGCACTACAAAGTGGTTGTTACGTCAGTCACTGCGGGCCAAATAGCGGGAAATTAGTGGTTTCGACCGATTTACAAAAAAACTAATGATTGGATTAAAAAACTAAAACATTATCATGCTAATATATTACTTGTAGAATTATTTGCCAAAAAATCAGAATGATCGCATGCATATTAGTATGTTTTTTTCTTGTTTGAAAGATATTTTTAGAGATAAGTTCGTGATTTTTTTTTTATCGAGTCAAATTAATTGTATTATGTTTTCAAAACACTATCATGCTAGCATATATCCTGAAGAATATCATATATTTTTCTGGTCTTGTTTATTTATAGCAGTGAATCATATCTATTCTTATAATCACTTTTAGTAATTATAAAACTCGCGTTTAGCTCATGTAATCGCCTTAAGGATACGAATATGATCGAACATTTCGTTCAACCTCCTCAGTAAACACTGTCAGTTTACTTGACAGCGTGACCCTAATATGACCCTTAAAGTTCATAATCACGTGCATCGAATGTTTGTGCACACTGCTGCTATCGCTATGTTCAACATAGGGGGTAAAAGTTCAGGAAGTAAAGTAAATATACTATTATTAGCCCAAAATAGTACACACGTGCAAATAATATCAACAAAAGTTTTTTTATCGATCTGTAGATATCGGTGGTAGGCATTATAGGTGGTATATAAGTATTCAAATGCACACTATCAATAAACTATCACAACACAGGAGTTACTAGACGCTACTAAAAGTGCCAAATTTGTCGCCAAATATTGGGTTGACTGATTTTGAATAGGCATGACGACAGTATCAAGAAATTGCGAATCTATTAAGTCCGTCAGTTAGAGTATTGGAAAATAATGGACACGTATTTTTTGTTTTTGCAAATCAATGAATATTGAAAAAGTTAAAACGCATCAAAACTCGGGAGTGGGGGCTCGTGACGTCAGAAATAGCTAAAAATTATACAAAGGCGTGATGTATTGAGAATTTTAAAAGCGTCGTGATTTACGACATTTTTGTAAGGGAACATGTCACACTGACAGCGGTTTTTAGATAATCAGACCGTTATCTTTTTAACCGACTTCCAAAAAGGAGGAGGTTCTCTATTCGACTGTATGTATTTTTTTTTTTTTTTATGTATGTTCACCGATTACACGAAGACGCCGGAACCGATTTGAAAAATTCTTTTTTTGTTTGAAAGGGTATACTTCCAAGTTGGTCCCATAGAAATATTGTCATGATCTGATCACGAACTTCGGAGATATGGAACGGAACTCCTCAATAAATGTTAGCAAATGGACTGGGATTGCTGAAATCTATTGTCTGTCTATTGTTTACACCAGTTCATAACATAACATCACGCCATCGCACCGGTACGCTGTGAAGGGGTAAGCACAAGTGAACCACTAAAAAGTGAAAAATAATAACTTTTTTGCAAAACCTAGAACCGACTTCAAAAAAGTGAAAAATAACTTTAGCTTCAGAAGTCGGTGACAAAAAAACTTAATAAATCAATCAAAAAATGGTCACCGACTTCTGAAGCTAAAGTCATTTTTCACTTTTTTGAAGTCGGTTCTATTTTTTTGCAAAAAAGTTTTTGGTGAACATGGTTCTTAGGTCTATGTTCACCAAAAAGATGACGGTCCGACTTTCTAAAAACGGCTGTTTAAAACACATTTTTGTATGGGAGTATACAATGTCACAGTGACAGCTGTTTTTAGATAATCAGACCGTTATCTTTTTGGTGAGCATGGACCTTAGTCAGTTCCATACTTTTTTCTTTTCTTCTTAATTATCATTAAATGTAGAATCTTGATATGGGTAGAAAGGGGGTGACTGATGAGGTGACGAATAATAGTGAAGTTTGGAAGAACAAGAGATGCTGCGTCGACCACGAATAAATTGGGATAAGAGAAGGAGAAGAAGATAGAGAATGATAATTATGATGATGTAGTTGCTTGAATCTAATTAATGCTATCTTAGTTTGTTACTAATAAGATATGGCCATTATCATCACCATGGGCTGATAAATAATATAATAATGTTCCCACTGCTGGGACACGGCCTCCTCTCAATGAGAGGGAATGAGCTATAATCCACCACGCGGGCCAAGTGCGGGTTGGTAGATGTCACATGTCTTCGAATTTTTAGTTCTAGGACATGACATTTCCTCACGATGCTTTCCTTCACCGTTTTGAGAGCTGTGGTGATGAAATAAATTACACACAAAGTAATGCGCCTGTTTGGGTTCGAGCCCACGACTTACTGTTCATAAGTCGGGGCCGCCACCACTGGGCCACCGCTCTACCTATCTAAGATATGGCCAAAACAAGTATTTAAATATGTTTTTAAATATTCATAACGTAAAAGTGTTGCTCCACTCATCATCTGCCTAGCCTGTTCCCAACTATGTTGGGGTCGGCTTCCAGTCTAACCGGACGCAGCTGAATACCAGTATTTTACATAGAGCGACTGCCTATCTGACCTCCAAAACACAGTTAATACTGGGTAATACGATACCATTTGGTAAGAGTGGTTGTCAGACTTTTTAGGCCACTGACTACCTGTAACGACTGCCAAAGATGGACAAATGGCAGCCGGGACCAACAGCTTAAGGCGATTACACGAGCTAAACGCGAGTTTTATAATTACTAAAAGTATATGATTCACTCCTATAAACAAGACCAGAAAAATATATGACATTCTTCAGGATATATGCTAGCATGATACTGTTTTGAAAACATAATACAATTAATTTGGCTCGATAAAAAGAAATCACGAACTTACCCCTAAAAATATCTTTCAAACAATAAAAAACATACTAATATGCATGCGATCATTCTGATTTTTTGGCAAAAAATTCTACAAACAATATATTAGCATGATACTGTTTTAGTTTTTTAATCCAATCAATAGTTTTTTTGTAAATCGATCGAAACCACTCATTTCGCGCTATTTGGCCCGCAGTGGCTGACGTAACAACCACTTTGTAGTGCAAGCTGATTAGAACTTTATTCCAACAGCATTTCAAACGAAGTTTGAACTACCACAAATAGAGTTGCTAATTTAGCTCGTATAGGCGCCTTAACGTTCTTTCCGAGGCACGGAGGAAACTCAGTATGTAAGGGTGGTCACCCATCCACAGACCAACCTAGGCAAGCACAGCTTAACCTTAAGATCGGCCCGAGCGGCTGTTATTATTTAGACACGAGCTAAAAGTGTTACTCCACTGCCGTTATCAATAATATTGCTTATTGACGTGTTTTACGATCTTCTGATAACCTGAGCCAGGAGAGAGATTAAGAAGTCATTTCTACATTAATTTACAATTTAATCTATAGTATCTCAGCTTTATTTGTAGGTCATTACGATGTTTTTAAATCGTTGGTAAGTTTGGTGTCAGGCTAATGAGAAGATTAAACGTAGGTAAAAAGCGTGGATACTTTATTTTAGTATTGAACTAGCTTCTGCCAGCGGCTTCGCCCGCGTGAAGTTTGATTATTGTCCCATGGAATTTTACTGCCGGGATAAAAAGTATCCTATGTTTTAATACAGGTTATAAACTATCTGTGTGCAAAATTTCATCCAAATCCGTTCAGTAGTTGTCGCGTGAAAGCGCAACAAACAAACTTACATTCACATTTATTCTCCGAACTGCTAAGCTATCGGGAGTTACACGTGTTATTGTGAGTCAACTATAAAAGATAGACATATGCTGTCTTGGGATATTTTTATATAATTTTATGTGGAATATTTCCGTTATACATGATTTCTATGTAGCTTTAACCATTAAGGCTGCACACGCGACGGAAGCTAAAAAAACCAAGTAACTTCTCCCGTTTTCCCAACATTTCCTTTCACTGCTCTGCTCCTATTAATGGTAGCGTGATGAAAAGTATACTATTACCTGCTCAGGAGTATGTAGAATAATTGTACCAAGTTTCGTTAAAATCCGTCGAGTAGTTTTTTTTTCTATAAATAACATACAGACAGACAGACAGACAGACAGACAGAAAGACAGACAGACAGACAGACAAAAATTTTACTGATTGCATTTTTGGCATCAGTATCGATCACTAATCACCCCCCGATAGTTATTTTGTAAATATATTTCATGTACAGAATTGACCTCTCTACAGATTTATTATAAGTATATAGATAGAAGATAGATAGCAGAGAAACTGTATACGTTAAGCCAAATTAACGTAAGCTGTCATTTGTAGACCTTTGACAGTCGTTACAGAAAGTCAGTGGCCCAAAAGTCTGACAACTAGTCTTAGCAAGTGGGATCGTATAACTCAGTACTAACTGATTGTGGAAGTCATATAGGCAGTCGCTCCATGTGAAATACTGGTATTCAGCTACACTAGAAGCCGACCCCAACATAGTCGGGAAAAGGCTAAACTAGTCACGCACAATGGTCCACATCAAGGACTAAGTGTGGAAACCTAAACCCCATAATATATACATAGAAGTTTAGGCTAAACTAGATGATGAGTAGAGATGTTTCTATACTCATCATCTACTTTATACTGGCACCCTGTTGTGTGAGAGTATGAACACGACTAACTTAGGGTAGACCATGAATGCTGCAAGTTTCTTAGTTCTAACCACTTAGCTTGACTTTTGAGAAACACTTTCCAGTCACAAACTTCTGAATGAGATTTTGTAAACATTTTTGTGGACATTACCTTGTACAGCTGGCTGGCTCTATAGCTTCCAATATAGTAAAGATCGGGACACTAACCAACACGTATGTTTTAAGGCGCAGACACATGACTTTTAGTGATTTTAAATTGATCATCACGTCTTAACTTTTAGTCTAATTTCTTTGAAAAAATATATGTTATATTAGACCATTTCTTTCATAATTTGATATGTGAAAATGTGAAGAAATATTTTTATAATTTGTGAAGTAATGTCTAACGCGGCAAAAAAAACGATCATCACGCAAAAACTATCGGGCGTATTTGCATGAAACTTAGATCATCTCAAAGACAATTTAATGCCCTTTATATTAGTATACGGCTTTTATCCGTATTGTGTTTGAAAAATCAAGGTGGGTTGTTTTTTCGAATAATCTTGGTGCGGGGCTCCTCGGGGCGACGGGCGGCAGTGTATCGCTGACCACTCACACGCACGGGTATACGCTATTGCTAAACTTCTCCCACTCGCTCAAGGTCGTTGGCGTGAGGTAGCCCCTTAAATTCACTTACGTGGTAGGTTCGTCGAGGAACATGATGAGCGGGTTGTTGATGAGCTCCAGAGCGATGGAGAGCCTCTTCCTCTGCCCTCCCGACAGCTGCGCGCCACGAGTGTTCATGTGCTCGTACAGACCCAGGTTCGTGAGGATATCCTCGATCTGAGGGATTAAACGTTCATTTTTATAAATGTTGACAAGGTACTATCTGAGGTTCAGCCATATTTCTGCTCATAGAAATACGAATGCAGTGAATCTCCTTGAAATGGTGACTTGAATGAAGAGTTCCTGGAAGGCATTGGGAGCAGTCTTTGCCCAGCAGTGGGACGGTATAGGCTAAACAAAAAAAACGGTCTGCCGATAGAAGTGAATACTAAGTAATCCAAAATAAACTTTATCTTATATTGTGTAAGGTGGATTTTGACTAACTTCTACGTATAAAAGCGTTTTTTGACGATGATGCGAGTTCCATGATTTTTGTTAATCCAAAAAGTGCGTAACGCGCCTAAAGAAGTTTTCACTTCAAAAATGAGTTAACTGGATACAAATCTATAATTTACCTATATTTTTCCAATGCTGAAATTACATGTATTCTATTTCTAAGTTTAATGCTGTAAGTCATTATTTAACAAAATACATATTGCATTCGAGTATTAATATCACAGATTACGTGTGACGTCTGCGCTCGAACACACTTTTACCGTTGAGTTGTGCAAAACTGGCAATTTGGCTAAATTAGGTTACAGCTGCCGTGTCATTATACACTCTGCATTTGTGCGTTATTTTGTGCAAATAACATGCAATGGAATAAATACCAGTAAGGTAATTACAGGTGCAGTCAGCTTCAAAAGTCAATGATGGATTCGAAATTTTGATTAATTTGTGTCATAGAGGATTATAAATATTAGCATTTCGCCCGCGACTGCGTCCGCGTAAATTGTGAAAATAAAGTAAAAGTAATCTGCTAATTTGCATGATAACAATGTAATTTATAGCCCATATTAATCAGTAAAGATGTAGCTTTGTAATGGTGAAAGAACTTTTTAAATTGGTTGAGTAGTTCTCAAACAAACAAATCGCATCCGTTGGTTGTGAGTCGCACGGGACCGGTCAATGTGGCGACACTTGGAGGAGGCCTATGTCCAGCAGTGGACGTCTTTCGGCTGAAATGATGATGATGATGAAACAAACAAATATGCAAACACCTTTCCTCTTTATAATTAGATTACTTTAGATT
The DNA here is from genome assembly GCA_950022955.1 of Xestia ashworthii. Taxonomy (NCBI): domain Eukaryota; kingdom Metazoa; phylum Arthropoda; class Insecta; order Lepidoptera; family Noctuidae; genus Xestia; species Xestia ashworthii. The sequence goes on along the minus strand of OX465558.1, from coordinate 19,422,036 downwards.
GTATTTGCTAACCATGTACCTACTCGACAATAATATATAAGAATACGTAACAATTGGACAGTCATCATTCATAGATCTCTTTTGTTTTGTAAAAGTAGTTAACCAACTTTTAATGCTGACTGTATACCTATCTACGAGTGTTTTGCACATCAGCTTTGTGTCATCGCTTTTGTCATTCAATAATGTAACGTATGGCAAACGTAAATTGACAATGAAAGCATTTGTATCCGAGTCCAAATGCACGAGCAAACAAAGTGTATCTGAGTAAATATTCAAAACATGTCCATGCATGAGTATTATTGATTCTACGTGATTCATATATTATCACGTTGATTATGTTAGCACCGATTGTGCGGAACGTAGAACTTGAATTGAGGAAGACGATTATCGTTACAAATTGTGAGATATTTAGCAAGAGCGTATCAATGAAACAATGAGGTGTTAATAATGTATTGAGGTCAACACAATTATGAAAGTTCATTGATGCATTGGTGCATGTTTTAGAGTTCACCGCTTGAAAACAACAGCATTTTTTGTTTGGAAAAACTTATAATTGATAACCTACTTTAATATCATTCATATCGAATAGAGCATGTACAGGCACTTTTCAACTGCCCGTTCCAAAGCCCCGGTTCCTATGATAAGAACCGGCGAGAAACCATGGAGCTGATGTCACAAATGCTGAGGGATTTTCTTTCTATGAAGCCAACGGGTTAGTAGTAGCATTCGGGAAACTTTAAAGCCATATTTATAAACAAATTTGCAATATTTTGAATAACGCATCGCAAATATGTGCAGATGCATTAAATTCTGTATTTAAAATTAAGACCCCATATATTTTATTTCAACCGGAATTTCGGAATCCGGAATTAATTAAATTATCTAGCATTTTAAAAGACGTATGCCACATTGGTGTTGCTTTGCATTGCATCCTGGTTTACTCGATCAAATGTATGAGACAGCTGATTATTTTTTTACGATTACAATGGTGGTCCCATGGAGAAAGTTATCCAGTTTGATGGTCTGTAGCACACCCTTGAATTTGACCAGGATGCAACACCTTGAGTAAGGTTCCAGTTAAGTCTTTGTGTTAAGTTCAGTCAACTTACGACTTCTCCCTTTTCGTATTTATCTAGTTTGGTGTCGAGCTTGAGATCTGCGGCCAGCATCATGTTCTCTCCCACCGTGAGGAGACCTTGCAGCCTGTCATCCTGCTGGATGTAGCACGACATCCTCTTGAACCGCTCTGTAATTGAGACAAAAGTATTTTAAAATATTTTTTCTTTTTTAAAGTATATAATTATGTATATTTAACTTTTTTGTTTCAAATCTTTACCATATAAAAGGAAAGTTAAAAAAAACACAGGAAAACACAGGTGAAAAACCCAATAATACTTTGGTTGACCTCGGGAGTCGGGATCAATCCCAGGAGTCCCAGGACCCTATGTTTGACAGTCACGTTTACGATAACTCTTAGGCAGAATTGGGTGTGTAATATATGTCATAATAACAGATAGTATATTTTCACTTTAAACAACGTTCACTTGATATAATTTTCATATGCTATAAAACAAATAACCTAATTTCATGTGATCTAATGTTACATTTCATATAAACTTCTTTTGTTCTAATAATATTTGATGTAACGTTAATTTCAAATAATTTTCGAAATGTATAATGCTCTTTTTATATAAAGTTCAGTTGACCTAATGTTCATTTGACATATTTTTTATATTTACTCATGTTCAGCCAAAATTCTGTAATGAATAAGTAAATATCAGGAAACTTCATACTGACATAACTTCATCTAATCCAAATGATTCACCAACAATAGAGGTGCATACTCCATGCATGCAGCAAGCAAGCAGCAAGTATGCAGCAAGCATGCAGCAAGCAAGTAGCAGGCAAGCAGCAAGCATGCAGCAAGCATGCATCAAGCAAGCATGCCGCAAACAGTAGGCATGGTTTGTGTCACAGCTACGACACTGCGGGGCTCCGGCTGTCCCACGCCAGCTTATCGTCACAGAAGGTATTAACGCTCACCAGCGCAGCTTCGGCGTGCTGGCCAGCCTCAGCCGCGGTGGCGAGTGTTACAACCACCTGCTCCTCAACTCTCCGCGAACGAAATTTACGAGAACGAGATTTTAAATTACACTCTCCGGTCTGGTCACCCTTTGTAATCCAATCAGTTTTTGCAAAAATATACAAAAAAAGTAGACGTTTCAAAATGATATGAAACGTTACCATAGATTTTTAATATTATAGTAACTTAATATTAACATTTTTAACTTTTGCACCCGAATATTATACATACTCACTGAATATTAGTTCAAATATGCATTACAGAAAATTTTAATTAAGCCATATAAAATAAGGTCAACTGAAATAATTACTTACTAATAAAATAAAAATAATTACTAATTCTTTATAACATTTCATCGTTACAGGTACTAAAAAAAAGTATATAAAATAACTTAGGTCATGCGATTATTAGAGCTTTTGTTATTCTATCAAATGGTACGCACCCGGCAGAATTTTATGTCGGTGGACGGAAATAGACTAGCAGTTGTTAATGTACGACAAAATTGGCTATGCAAATTAAAATGTTAAATATTTATTTGCATAGCTAATTTTGTCGGTAGCTGTCTTATCAATGATGATTTATGGTATTCGTGTCTTACCAATTAAAACTTGCTTTTTTTAATCAACATCATTTCATTCAGTTGTGAGGATTCTGGTTTATTATTTCTATAACCTTTAATATCAGTTTTATTCTTGTTTAATGCAAATTTGGTTATAATTCGCTATTTTAAGATATCTAAAAATCTGATCAAATTATCATCTATTCATCCATTTTGAATTGAAGTCGCGCATTCATTTTTGATATGTAATGTAACACAATCACTGCACTTGCTTCGTTCCGTTCTACTTGATCCGAGAAGTCGTCTTAGGTCACGGTTATTGCAGAACTACTCGATAAACCAGTAAGATATTTCTTGCACACAGATATAGAGAAAGATGGAAGGCGTTACAAATAGGGAAGCGAATCGTAACAAGACATTGTGGAAATAGCAACGATACCGTCTCAGCGCATAATGTCCTTACCTCATGTGTGTAATGTCCTTTCTGAAAAGGCACTTTTCTCCAAAAATGTCCTTTCTTAGAATGTGCTTTCTCAAAATGTCCTTTTATCTATTTTTTCCCCTATTTCAAAATGTTCTTGTAATCATGTCCCAAAATTCAAAACATACTGTCAAAGTGACGCTATCACCGATGACGCCGTCGAAGTGGAGAAGGTTTAGATTAATAACATTTGAAGTAAGTCGTGCCAGTGACATGATGAAGCAGAAGAAACTCAGTCCAAATGCCGAAGATTATTATTTATTTAACAATTTAATTAAAACAAGGAATTTGCAGCTGGCTGACAAAACCTTGTTTAATGAAAACATCATCGCGGATGCTTGACGTAGGTATAACTGCATGGAAGTGGAATCAGGGCAGACCATTAGTAACTCAGTTGAAGCCCATATTATTAATAGGCTCACTTGACTGAGACAACTGGTGAAGTCTCCTCTGCCTAATCCTTCGGTGATTACGAACGTGGTTTTATGTTAAATGAAAGCCACTTTCATCTTTGGTATACCTTTACCTACTTTTACTACCTATCTTTCGATTAGAGACAGACCATGACGCATGGCTTATTCCATCGCTATCTACCTTTCCCTATGTCTGTGGTCAACGGTCAGCCAGCACGTGAATGCATGTTATATCACGGCAGAAGGAATGTAGACTAACCTAGCCAGTTTTATCTAGTGCCTAGAATCCGGGTCCTTGGTTCATAGCTAATTATTTTCCGCTGATAACAGCTGCGTGAGCGCAATCTAATCGCTTACTGATGCTATTTGTGTTTGTGCTTATGAAGACGTTAATGAAGTGCATTTCGTCATTCGATAAGACGTTATTACTATTGACGGATATTGTAATTGAGTACCTGACGGTTTTGTTTAATGATTTTAGAGCACTTTTGGCGAACACTTGGAACATTAACACTAAGAAATTACTTTGCAACCGGTTGTGACTTCAGAGTATCAAATGTACAAAGTAGGAAATTATAGCAGATATGTTTCGTCTGGCTTTTTGCTTAAGCTTCCGTCTCACTTAGTCCGAGATTTGAATTAATTCTAGTATGACTGTGGACCCTCATCACAAACGATGTACAGTCTCCTTTCAACCTATCCTAAGCCAGTACTATAACACTGTGAATCAGTAAGTTCTGATGAAAGTTCACTTAACTTGAGTCTGGAAATCACCGTCATAAGGAACAAGAAGAAGATGGCATTAAGAATTAGTTGGTACTCACTCATGATCCTCCCTCTTCCATTGATGAACACGGCTCCGCCAACGCCGGTGATGCGGTACCCGGACAGTACGTCCAGTAGGGTGGACTTGCCAGCCCCCGAGGGCCCCATGATGGCGACCAGCTGTCGGGGACGAAGTCGGCCATTAACTCCATGGAGGATCTGCTTACTGCCTGAAACAATAGGATTTAGTTTTAGAATTTGAATCAGTATTTCTTAGCTGTTATTTGTAGATCTTTGACAGACGTTACAGGTAGTCAGTGGCCCAAAAGGTCTGACAACCAGTCTTACTAAGAGGTACCGTATTACTTAGTACTAACTGGGTTGTGGAGGTCAGATAGGCAGTCGCTCCATGTAAAATTCTGGTATTCAGCTGCATCCGGTTATACTAGAAGCCGACCCAAACATAGTTTGGAAAAGGCTAGGCAGAAAATGGCTCTGGGATATGTATTTTGTAAATCTATATCGACAAACGTGTTACTGTACTAAACAAACGGTTCTGTCTGCCAGACTAGGTACTCAGGTCTTTAAAACTAGTCAAAACAAAAATGCGGTTTCTATTCCATGAAATATTTCTGGTACATTTAGGTGTATAAAACTGCTGTCTACAGAATTTGAAATACGAGAAGCACAGAAACCTTTCCGCATACGGGTACAGTAGCTTGGGGATTGATACCCTACCCTGGTACTTTATGAAGGTTTCGTATATCTAAAGTTACCTATCTCCAATAGACGTCTATAAGCCGTTTATAGGGAAAACTTATTTGGTTTAAGCTAAAACTTTCATTATTGTATGCAAACTATACATTTTGTATTCCTATTATGGATATTTTACAATTGAGTCTCATCTGCTTGATTCACACGTGCTAGTGAGTATTTTTAAAAATGATTTAATAATGAATTCCTGAATTCTTATAAATGCACATAACTAAGTAACAGGTTTTCCAAATGCATTGAAAAATATATTTGATCCGGAAACCCCACTGCTAGGACCAGTTTTTGCCAAAAATCTTGGTCAACCGGATGTAAATCCTTTGGTCATGAAGAGAATTAAATAACTCTTACGAATGTTATTAAATTAAAAATTAAAAAAAACCCCAAACACATAGGGTCATTATTTCAGGTACTTATATGATTCTATTGGCCAAGCCATTTGATACCCATATTGAGAGAGTTGCTGTTGAATTAATATGTAATCCGCCATTTTGTGGCGGCGGCCATCTTGAACTGATTTTTATAAGAACATTCCCGACTAATTCACCTTTCAAACAAAAAAATCGAAATCAAAATCGGCTAATCCGTTCGAGAGCTACGATGCCACAGACAGACACACATACACACACACACACATACACGTCAAACTTATAACACCCCGTCGTTTTTGCGTCAGGGGTTAAAAATTCAATATGACCAGATTATGAAGAGAAAAGAGTATGTAAGAACCGTGGGCCGTTTAGTTTCTGCATACGTCAACCAAATGGCGTGAGTTTGATGTATGTACAAGTGTACCTACACAAAATCCACATACTCGTTGTTATTTGTAAGTTTGTCCATCTTTTTCCATCAGAAATTCCTCATTAGCTGCTACGGAGTCTAGATTTGTGCCCGCTTGATGACAAAATGTTCATTCCAACATGCGAAACGTAAGTGTACTATTAAATTCACCTCTGCCTAACCCTTCGTGGATTATAGGCGCCATGTTATGTATGTATGTTTACGTTTGACCTATAATGGTCGCTCGCAGAGTTTCCGCGGTTCGACTTCACCCCGATAACCCCGAATGACGTCATAGATTAAGCCCAGCGCGTTCCGATGCACTTGAAGGCATGAAGTTACTTGTAAGCAGTTTAATTAACACTTACTGACAATCTGACATCCTGTCGTTAGTAATTCAAGGCTGAATTTAATCTAGAATTTGTCCCCGCATAGTTTACAATTATGTTAGTGTTATCTCTATGTCGGTCCATGTGGGGTATTTTAGTTAGCGTGACTATTAGTTTGTGGCATGGAATTCGTTGTGTTTTGTGGTTTATTCTATTTTCAGTGCGTTGTTTTGTGTCATAATTACTATATGTTATTGTCATTTATAACGTTTATGACCTTTGTCTTTTTATTAAAGTCCAAATACAGACGAGTTGAAATCTAAACTAATAACTAAAGTAAACTTTAATTCTGGGCTCAGTTGTCTATGTTTTGACATTGCCTACTTCATCATCCATTACCTTATACCAATTTATTTGTTTTTCTTCTTCTATGTATATTTCTCTGTTACTTTTCAACTTAAGAAGGCAGAAGTCACCTCATTTCCAGCCGTATCAGCCTTACGTAGGTACACAAGATACTTTATTATACCTTTTGAACGGTGCAACGGTGTTTGGAAAAACCAAATTGGGTTTCGAGAAGATACGGGCACATAAAATTACAATAGCTAAAGACAAAAAATAGATGAATTGACATTCATTATAGATAGAGGTTAAATATGTTTGTTCCCAATGTCAGTTACTGGGTACTGCTCTACCCAGTGGGTAGATCAGTTAATCGCTAGATACTAGTAAGTAATGAATCAGAGATAAAAAACTGGTAAAACACGTGGATGCCTATCATAAATGGATCACTGTAGCAACTGGATCAACCTGATACTTTTGACCGACCTTCAAGGTGTTATCAATGAAGCAATTTTAATCTTATCAAAAAGAAAAAAATCTTTTATAATTTCACAATTACACCATAATATAATCAACGCTGAAGAAGACAGCCATTCATTTAAAACGATGAGTATTAATTTTGCAGTAATTGACTTAGACAATAATAGATATAGCTACCTCGTGTCAAGATATACTTACTTGAACATCTTTCATCAACATCATCATACTCTTGCCCTTATCCCAATTTATTTGTGGTCGGCGCAGCATGTCTTCTTCTTCCATACTCCTCTATTTTTCGTCATCTCATCAGACACTTCTTTTCTTACCATATCCTTCTAAACACAGTCCATCCATCGTTTCTTTGATCTTCCTCTACTAATATACCCATCCACATTCATACTCAAAACTTTACTCAAGACATTTCCCTCATTCCTCCGCATCACATGCCCATACCACGACAACCGATTACCACACAACTTTTCAGTCACCGGCGCCACTTTCAGACTTCCTCTTATATACTCATTTCTTACTTAATTTTACTTTTTCATCTCCGACACTTGCATTTGTCTTTCATTCATTTCTTTTGTGGCCCAAACATTAAGATCCATACAAGACAGCAGTTGAACATCTACCATAGCAAGAAAACTCTTGTTAATTATGAAATGAAGACGATTTTTGGAATCTTATTCATTCATGTAAATGTAGGTACTTCAAGTCAAGCCCTAAATATCGGATGAAGCAGCTCCGCTGGTTTTATATTCAATTCTTTTAAAACTTGCAAACGCGCAGCTCACGTTTATAAACATCAAATGAATAAAGTTAACGCCAAAAATGGATTAAAAATATTGACTTAAAATTGTTAACCGGGTAATAGTGTAAAAAACGTGATGCTTAGAAATGGGTATGGACATAATATTATAAATGAGCTGCAATCTGCATGATACAAACAATTACAAGTTATTACTTATAAATACTTGCATGTCATTCAAGATAACATTGCGACGGTAATATTTTCAATAAGTTAAGGATCTGCGTAGGTTGAGACCAACATGGTGTTTGCTAAATGTATTGTTGTGAATGCAACGATGCAAGTTTTAAAACAATACGCATTTATACTTTGGGCTTAGGAAAATTAGTGAAGGAACTTTTCACAAGAAAAATCTACCAATAAAATATTAAGTGGAATAATTATGGTGTGTAATGATGATATCATAATAGCTACCAATTAATTGTGAAGTAATATAATATTAATTAATTGTGGACAAAGCTCTAATCATAAATTATGGGTAAAACGATATCTTTATTAACAGTCTTTAACGATTGTGAGTAATTAAAATGACGTTGAAGACGCAATGGTCGTTATGGTAATAAAGCTGATGTAAACAAATACAAGTACACTTTGCATTTTATATGTATATGCGACGAATAAGAATTCATTGCATAAGATGTAACTGGAGTTTTTGGGAACGAAAAACTACCTGCTGTAATCGTGAAGAAAATACTCCTGGGAATGCAAATGGACTGACAAACTGCTGATTATGCTACTAAGCAAAACCTTTATTTTGTATCGAAAGACTATCTACTCGTAGCTATTACTAGATATTCTTCAGGAAAATCTTAGAAAGCGAGCCATATAGTAATCATAATCATCTTTTAGACATAAACATTATGTCTTAAGGTTGATTGGGTAAGCAGAAAACAATGTAACAAAAAATTAGACAAAACAAACCATTTGAACATGCAACTAGGAGTTGCTGCGCAAAAAGCTCACTTGAAGTTAATTGACAAAACAAACACGTATTGTGCACAAACTGATACATCAACATGCGCGTACGCCGCTGGATAACATTGTTTATGACTTAAACGAGTTAAACAACTATTTTGGATCGGATGGGCTACAAAAAAGGTGGACAAATAGTTTGCGAGTGGATAAAACTGTTCTCCTAATTTTGCTTTTGGCGGATTATTAAGGACGGGATAAACTATTAATAAAATAATCATCGTCAGGCTACAACAGTCCATTGCTAGACTATTAATATAACTATTAATGAAATAATTTTTAAATAATCATTGATTTGAATAATTAAATTTAAGCGTAATTTAACTTGTCTAACATAGACCCTAATGTTAGCTATATTTTTCGGCACAAACCACTACCATCAGTCGGAAATTATATACTACATAATTATTTGCTTAGAACTTTGATGTCCAGAAGGAATGTCACAAAGGTACTTCCATTAATAAAGAAAGAGATCATCTTATAGAGTATATGTGATACTGTTCCACGAACGATGGGAGTGGGAGCCAGCTATGTGCACGTTGCAAGAACTTGCTAGTGACAACTCCAAACTCTTTTAGTCAAATTCTAGGCTGATCAATTTATATCGCGGCTATGTTTAATATGCATTTATTTGTACTTTTTGTGTGGGTCTAACAACCGAAAGTGTTTAAAGATAAAGACTAAGATTGAGATGACTTGTTACTTTAGCTCTACCACATGTTTTTTTAAATTAAATTAAATCAAATTTAACCTTACTTTTTAAATGGAAACTGCAATTATTCGTATATTATAACTTTGGTTTATTCTAAGTATAACAAGTTAAATACATCGTTTACATTTTCATTGTAACGATTTCGTATAGACCGGTGATGGTTTTATCTTCAGATATTTCAAGATACAGTCATTGAGATACTTCAAGATATGCTATACCCATATATATATTTAGACACAACACGTGTCGGAGACAAAGCCGGTGACAGGCTGGCAGACAAGCATCATGGCCGACGGAGAAGTTAAACACCTTTGTTTGATGTTATTGAACCACGTGCTTCGCTGATTCACCGAAACACTGCATAACATATAACTCAGCTTTCTGAGTAATTAGTGTGAGTTCAGGAAATAGTCGAGTCTTCTTATTGAAATATTTTAGAGGAAAAGAATAAAAATAACTATAACTAAGCATGAAATCGATATGTCCAAGGAATGGAAAGAGAAGTGGTGATCGTCCGGCGGCGAGATGGGCAGATGACATTGCTGCCATTGCGGGATTATCCTGGATGAGGCTGGCAGAAGAGCGTGGAGCTTGGCACAAGTAAATAGGCACCTATACCTAGCAGTGGGTCGGGCCACAGGGTAGGGAGTAGGCCAGTAGTTTGACTAAGAACTTGAATAGTTCAAGACCTCTAAGAATGTCTAAGACTAATAAAAAAAATCAGAAATCATTTATTTGCGTAAATAAGGTACAGGAGGTTCTTAAGAATAAAAGTATATTTCTCTTATTCTTTTTTCTCTTATTTCAGCGTGCAAATTGATCAATTTATTCTTGATCAATGTCTCTCTGAAAGTCTTAATGTTTTCAGTGCTTGCGTTAAGTAGGTAACATATTGTGATTCTTTGATTCAATTTTATAGGCGCAGTAAAATATGAAATGCAATTAGCCTTGCTTTAGTCGAAATAACAGCCATGAGTTTATACATAACGGACACAACTGAGGCAAGTCACAACCAACTTTACTATAAGTACCAAGCAATAGTGTAACAAATTGGTTCATTCTCAAACAAAAACATGTCATTCTTCTTACATTGCGAAACTAAAAGACAACAATAGCCAAATAAGAACACTCAAAAAGCTGTTTAAAATTCGTAAACCAAGGCGTGAATTTCGCTTGTAGTATTACGTCAGAGGTCGGTGTGTGGTAGCGATTCAGTCAGTAGTGGTATATGATACAACGACCCATATTCGCAGGTATCAGCTGGTGTGACGTCACGAGGTTGGTGACACCGAGATAATGGCCGCCATTTGCCAGCTGCCGAATGTTAACGAAATTCCTTTTGTTTGTTTGAATAGCTGCGAGGCGATTTTAAAGCCGGAAATGTAAATTAAGCATTTACATAATGTGGAAAAGATCGGGTACAGAGTTGATTACATTTTAGTTCAAAACTTTAGATGGCAGTTGCTTTGTGTAATGTACGTAAAGCTTAACTTTTAAGGTTAGGTAAAATGTTTCTTTGCAAGGAAGAATAAGTCATGCTGTGCATACCCCAAATAAATTGGGATAAGGGCATGAAAATGATGTTTATGAAATCGACGGATTTTTCCTCTACGAAAGGCGTTTATGGAATAAGACGGAAGTAATGAAGGAGCATTACAAAATATTGCATTCTCTTATGTGCAGCTGCTTTTACAAAGTCAAATTTTAGCAGCGATAACGTTGATGAAAGTCATACATTTTTAAAATGGGTATACCGAAAAAGTAAAAATGTTAATAGGTGCTGCTGAAGTCGAATCAGATATACGAAATGCTTTGAAAGCGAATACCACGATTCTAGGTGTGCTTATTCATCTACTTCTGTTATAGTGAGGAAGATACGTACTGTGTAAAGTGGTACTAACTGTGTAAAGTGGTACGAGGAAATGAAAACATAATCCGTTATCTACACTGCACGACCTTTCTCATCCGGGTGCTCATTTCCCGATCGTTCGTTGAAGTTAGAATCAAAAACATCCACAATAGAAGTATACTTTTGGACAAGACACATAGTGATGATAAATATGGAAAAAATAACCTTAGCAATTAATCAAGATACTCGTACTAGAACCAGTTTCTGATATGAGTTGAAATGTCAATATTTTTTCATAAATATCTCTTAGTTATTTGACTTTAATTGATGAATCCATCACAGTTATAAATTCGTCCGGTTTATAAGCTGCTAGTCTTGGTAGAATAGAAATTGAATGTCATGCTACGCGGATTGCTCTACTAATACTTGAATTGCCAGATTTATACGAAGAATACTCTCACAATCCGGCCATTCATTATGTATTATATTACTTTCCTTACGATTTTTTTCTAACTACCGATCAATATGTTAGAAAACTGGAAAAAAGTAAATGTTCAATGGCATTGGCACCCGTATTAACACAATCAGAATGGAAGTAGCGTAGATGACTGAAAAAATGTGTGAAAATCGATTGTCGGCAGTATGCGGAGGCATGCGTAGAAGAATAAGATATGCTGCGCCAACCTCAAATGACGTAGGATTAGAGCCGGAGAATTACGAATACTTAACATTAGAATACATAAGTTCTATTGGATCTATTTTCTTACTATCGAATGTACTTTCAACGATTTGATGACATCGCATGGATTAAAAAAGATTTATTGCAACCAGCACCTGTTTCTAAGCCTGTCAATATGTAGCCTAGATAACAGGCTGATTTTCAGTCTGTATGTTATTGCAGAGGCTATGTACTAATACTATGTGTATGTAGAAGTGTGACAACAGTTTGATAACAATAATGTGGGTCGTTAGAAGTTACAACACCGTGTCTGTCCTAGCAATTAAATGATTTGGTAATTGGTAATGACATCATTATTTTTGCGTGTTAGAAATATCTTTTCAATACACTTACCTACTCGAAAACTGGTTCTTTTCGCACTACGATGAGGTTCAAAATGCAGTGTATTGCAGAAAGCAAAATTGCCACCTATACTTAGTCAAAACTGGTAAATGCATAATTTAAAAAAAAACAATTTTTTTCCTTCAACCTGGTGAAAGAATGCACGGAAAAAAATAATTGGAATCATAGTCTCGTAATAATTCAGGATACAATTTACATTCTTTTGTTTTATTTCTTCAAAAGTGTATTGAAAAACGTCGCTTGATACACGTGGACATTTGTTATTGCAGTTCTCGGCTCAAAAACAACCTCGCCTTACGGCTCGTGTGTTAATACCGCCTTGAACTACAAAAACAAACTTTCTCCACATGTATCAAAATGTACTACCTATTATCAGTCACAAAAATGTGATTTAGGTATGGTCTAGTTGGGTGTGGCCCTGGAAAAAATATTATCTTGAGAAATTGAATTAATAACTTATAATATTGATTGATATCAATCAATCGTACAATCGTTAAATGGTGCTAACTTTACACGTGTGAAATTAATTAATCGTCAGTTTAGCAGTAGGCTTTTTATATTTAGTCTTGGCCTTGTATTAAGTTTTCACGAGTGTTATGAACAATCATCGATGTTAGTCAGTCAATAAGTGTGAGAATGGAACAATGCTCGATCAAGTAGGTACAGTCGGAGACCGAAGCCATACATTGTTACTGATCACGGAAAAGAGAAAAAATTCTGTGTGCCAATCATATAAACCTTACATTCTTTCAATATTCAAATTCTTAAAATGCATAGAAAAACCTGTGTGGCAGGCAAAAAAGTGACCTTGTATTGTATAACGGGCTGGTGTCCGCAATTGCACGTATAGACACAAAAAGCGCGTAATATTTTGCGTGAAAAGTGACATTATGAAGAATCCGTTTTTATTGTATTGTACAACGGGCTGGTGTCCGCCACTCCACGTCTAAGCGCGTATTTTGCGTATGGTCTATAATCCACCACGCGGGCCCAGTGCGGATTGGTAGATGTCACATGTCTTCGATTTTTTGGTTCTAGGACATGCCGGTTGCCTCACGATGTTTTCCTTCACTGTTTTTGAGAGCAGTGGTGATGAAACAAATAACACAAAGTAATGCTCCTTCCTGGGTTCGAACCCACGACTGTTCGTAAGTCGGGGCCGCCACCACTGGGCCACCGCTGCTCTCCGTTTTCATTATTTTTAACTCTACGAGATTATAGCTATGCGTCTTTAAATCTCCAGTTTATTTTTATAATTAATATTCATGTATGACATGAACGAGCAATAAAAATAACCAGTATCAGGTACTGACGTCACAAACTTCTCATGTAAAAACCCCTCACGTGTGCCATGAATGAAACTCTATCATAATTGCTTCGGACTTCGACTCCTAACCCTACACAATTATATCACACATCACTTGTGATATCACGTTGTGATATCATTAGACAGATCCTTGACATGTGCTCGTCAGTGCGTCAATATTTCACACGACTGATATTAGATATCACTAAGTAGATCTTAAATGTATCTACCGTTAATTTTATTATATTGTGTGAGAAATTCTTGATAACGTTACGGAATTAATAGATTTCTGGGTTAGAAATCTATTAATTCCAATTCAAATTCTCTTTGCAAGCTTATTCATTGTTTTAGCGTACATAAATACGTTTCTATTCTGTGGTATATGGCGCGAAAAAGCAAAGATTAAAATTACTTAGGTAAGTGGAATGACTTATAAAGCAACAAAGAACTCATTATATTATGCAAAATAACTCCTCTTAAATCCATGTAATAAGGAAGGATTAAAATGTCATCGATTACATTTGAATGACAACACAATCTGGACAATATAAGCAGAGGTCAAACACATAATAGTTCTTTTTTTACCGACTAGGTACGGTGTGAATATTAATAGACGAACAGAACTTGTGTTATGTTGCTAGTAACTTGTTAACTTCCTATATTATCTGCCCATTCTAGTCTTACCAGATGCAGTAGAATACCACAAATTTGTTTGAATCAGTCAGACCTCCAAACCCAGTTAGCCCTGGATAATATGGTAGGTACCCCTTGATAAGACTGGTCGTCATACTTTATTGTCTAAACATCAGTAAAAGATCTACAAACGAAAGCCGCGACTACCGACTGTAATGGATGGTCAGTGGTCACCCATCTACAGATCAATCTTGGCAGGCGCTGCTTAACCTTGAACATCGATCCGTGACGATGTTATTATTTATCCAGGAGCTCCTTCCTATATATATTAGCTGCTATAAATAAATTAATGTCATTTAGGTGCTGAGTGGAAAAGCTAGTTCCTTCTAGATAGATAATTCAGTGGAAATTTATCTCAACGTGATGCGTGACACACATTGATTTAACCTCAGTATTAATTAAGTTATCAATGAATGGATGATAAATCTTGCAATGTACTGGCAAGGTTGGTTAATTTATAAATAAATAGATTTCATTTCAGAACAAAAATAAAACATTGAAGAATAGGGAAAAAACACAAAGAATGTGGGACGTTCATTGTTTACATTTTTTGTTGTGTTGGATGTAGAGCATGGACATCTCTGGCCAGTAGATTTTGGTGTATTATTTTGTTTAAATTTATGTCATACCAGATTGAATAAAGTATGAAGGTTGAAGAAGTGGTAGCAACGAGACTAATTAAACGACTATCACTTATCATGAGGTCCCGGGTTTAATTCCCAGGTTAGGCAAAGTGTTTTTGGTTTTTCAGTCTACAGTCTGCTACTGTAACAAAAACATTGAATTTGTGATTGATTACATGGTTAAACATAACTGTGATGAAATTGTTACACCCTTTTGTACATTTTCTTGGGTTAATGTTGTGTTGAAAATGGCAGCTTTACCAGAATCATAATACCTACTATAATTATAAGAATTATATTGAAGAACGCTTCGATGACCATTATCGAAGCTCTCTTTAGGCGGCTGGATCAAGAGCCTGATTCAGAAGGCAGTACTCCTCGATACGGCTCGCGTTGTGAGGAGGTTCCTGTCTCTGCAGCCCTAACCAAACGGTAGCTTGGACTCTGCTCCCGACACCAGCAGATTACTATTTTTATATTTTAAATGTTTTTCTTTTAATAAAAATTTTTTGAAGAAATATTTAAAAATGTAAATAATTAAGATGTTAAATTGAATAAAGGAGATAAGAATTATATGAATTACAATTTATTCGTTAAAAGTCACAAAAAGACAAATCATAATACATATTACCTGCATCTGAGACATTTTATGAATTTTAACGTAATTCTAATCTAATATTATTCTGCTAAAGTAGTCATTCCAAGCCCCCTGTAAAATTTGTAACAACTGTGAAATTACTTATTCATTGTGATTATGACAGATTTCTTAATGGTCAGTCATGTGTTACAAATATGACTATTAAACTTTGCACTGTGTGAAGTCCATGTTATGTTTAGATGCCTTGGAAACAAAGACCGGTTACTTATCTTACTGCTGTACCATCTAACTTAGTATACCTAAGTGAAATGTGCAGTAACAAAGCATTGAAAGTGTTGTGACTCATCAGCAACCTTTCAAGGAACGTTTTACTAGCTATACATATCGCTAGAGAGATTACAATATAACGTGTTTGACAATTTTACGGTAACATATACACGTTCTTGATAGTCAATTAGAATTATATTTAGGTAATAATTAATAAAGGTTGTAACTAATAAGTCATCAGGGAACAATTAAATTATCGTCCAACAATAAGTAATTAAATGTTGATGTTTTTCTTTTTCAGATGAAACCAATATATAGGAAATTATTATTATAATGTGTAGAATGTCATACAATATCGATATCTCATGTATTTTTTATGATGAAACATAAATAGATACCCATGATGTGAATCTACTGACAGTTTCATTAGGTATTTAATTTATTTCAACCTACTTATTCGAATATTTTATTGCATACCTTTGGATCTGTATTATACGTTATGTACTATAAAAATAAAATATTATTATTATATGTACATAAGGTAATTGAATTGCTGCTTTAAACGGCATGCCCGCTATAGATTTTGGTATGTGATTTATTTAAAAAAATAACTTCACGTGTATAGGAAATAAAAACAATATGTAGTACAAGTATTCTGTTTTTAATAAGCAATCTTTTGCTAAAACAATGATAAGAATTTGTAGGTAATAACAAAAATATTATTGCTTTTCGTAAACATTGAGATTATTTCGCACTTTAAATTTATATAACTGTGTCAGATTATGTATTGTCTGGGAAATTGATACACTTGATTTATAAAATTAAATGTAGCTAAATGTAACCAAACTTCAGCTTCATCTCATACTACCTACGAGTATCATTCTTCTTCGTTAGATACCGACTGGGCTTGTATTTCAGGTTTTTATGGAATCAGATCGATAGATCAACAAAAAAGGGTGTAAAACACCTCTTCACGATGCTGAAAAGCACTTAATCTCCTCGTTATTGCGATTATTTTTTTGTTTGACACCATACCTGGGGACCTTCTAGTTATGGAGATATTGGGGGTCAAAGTTCCAACTTTTTGACAACTTTTTTTAAATACATTTTTGTCAGATTTTACTGTAAACACCTTCAATTCAATCCATCTATCGGTACAATATTTTAAGCGCGTTACATTGAGTTCTACCACAAAACATGATTTTTCACGGTTTCACCCCAAAAACAAGTCGTTTCCCAGCAATAATTTTTGCATAAAGTTACTTAGTTTGATGTACAGAATGCTTGGTGACAGACGGCTTCGTGATGAGGTGGTTTACACCATGAACAATTACTAGTCAAAACATTAGGTTATTTAAAACCATTGCTATTAAACTAATAAACTAATGAGTTTCGTCGAGCTAATTATTAGACATAGTCGGGTTATAAAAACAATGTCTATTTGTCGCGATAAAGTCGTATCGAGTAACGTTAGTGGCTACCTTATCGTTATCACACAAACGGTTCTAAGTTCAATAATAACAACAATTTTACGTAATTAGTTATTTGCTAGAGGCGTTCATTAAGGTATTATTAGTATTACTTGGCCCATGAATATGAAAAAAAAAATGATATTTCCGCATTCTCCGCAGTGATTAAATTAGAAATGACTTGTTCATGGTTGTATCTCACTTTGGTAATATACTCTATGCAGTTTTTGTAGAAATTAGTTTAATATCATTAGTTATAGTGGGACCTGCATGTTTGTGGGTCATGCATGACTCATATGTAAACGAACGAAATGTAACGTTAGTTCATTAAGGCATGAGGTAATAACGATGTGAAACTGTAAACCACCGAACATGTCTAATTATCATGTTTTTTGTCGTAGCGTAAACTATTGTAATTTGATAATTGAATGTGTTACCCGGAATGGATCTACCGTTATTTTTATTTCACAGAGATATGACATTTATTTAGTTCATGTTTAAACAAAAAAAGGCCGTATCTCTGTGAAATTAAAGCAACGATAGGTAGAACCTTTTACGGGAAACACAATAATGTTGATTGTCTTGCAGGGGCGAAGGTTTCATACAACTCGATTCCTAACGGCTTCCATTTGAAAAATGGCACAGTCCTATAGACAAATAAGATAATCACACAAAAGATAAATATTAGAATTATGAATTTCTATCGATTCGTATTCTAAAAAATCTCAACCATTCATGTAATGATTGGTCAGCTAATAGCTATCACTAACTGTACTTACTACCTCTTACTAAATGGACTCTTCGCCACTGTTGTCTTGTTCCCCATTTCATTTCAAAATTCAATTAGGTAATCTTGTAGCCATCCCAGTCTAATGTCAAGGTCCGTCTTTATCCCCCATGGCCGGTTAACACTCAAAATTGTCCACATCCTATATTTTGGAGGGGACAAAACAAAATCTCAACAATTGAATTGAGTTGAACGAACTGTGCAGTGCACTTATTTATCATACATGTGTATTTACGATTGTTAGGCGATCTAGTGAGTATGCTCTTATCAAAGTTATCAAAGATTTGGCACATTATCTTGATAAGTGGAGTGGTATCTTATATCCGGGAGAGTAATATCATAACTATCGTACATAGTAGAGGGCACAAAGATATCGAAGAATTCGTAGGTTTGCAATTAATGAAGTGGTGGCGGTGACCGGACTTTGTACGAACTTTTTGTGTTGATTATCATTATTTTTATAGATCTTGTTTTGCTATGTGGAAATAGATCAATCAATGGACCAAAGGAATGTCTGTAGTATTTTTTATGAAAACACTTAGACCATTTCATAGGTCACCCACGAGTTGAATAGATTAAATCAAGGTATACACTTAATCTTACTGCTTATCTCATTTCACTCTATACTATTATAAATGCGAAAGTTTTTGCGGATGGATGGATGGCTGTTTGTTACTCTTTTACGTAAAAACTACTAACGGGATGTAGACAAAGCCGTAGCGAGGTAGGTACAGGCAGGAGGGGCTACTGCCCCCCCTTAGAACCCTTATAGCTAGCCTAATAAACAAAAACAAAGTTGATTCTATGGACACTATCGAATTTTACAAGATTGTACCTTACTATGAATTGTCGAACTACACACGGGTAAACCCGAGGGCATAAGCTAGCACCTACTAAATACACTAAGTTTACTAATCTCGGTAGAACGATCACGTGGGACAATAACTGAACTACACACGGGCGAAGCCGCGGACATATGCCAATACTAATTATAATAAAAGGTTTTTTGATGTACTAAAATAAAACCATAGTCTTAGCCTTATAGCCAATACGCTTGTGTCCTAAAAAGATCTATTAGTCCATCAGTTAAATTATAAAAAAATATTTGACCCGTATTTTTTCTTTTGTTACTAAACCAAAATTGACGAAGATACGACGCTTTTAAAATTCGCAATACGTCACGCCGTGCTATAGTTTTTAGTGCGTTGTGACGTCACGAGCCCCCACTCCCGAGTTTTGATGCGTTTTATCTTTGTCAGTACTCAGTGATTTACAAAAACAAAAAATACGTGTCCATTATTTTCCAATACTCTAACTGACGGACTAATTAGTTTTGCAATTTATTGATGGTGGAAACTAGCCTATTATTATAGTGGAGGATGGCGCGTGGCGAGGAGAGCAAAACCGATGACTAGTGGCACAGAATAGATACTGGTGGTATACTAGTGAGCTTGCAGACTTGCAGTAACATGATTATGCAGCTTTGTAAAAGCTACTTGATAGCTGCGATATCCTATCATTTCATGAATACGATAATGAACCTTGAATTTTTGATAACATACCAAGAGAATGACAAGAAAAAGTAAGTCAAGATATTCTGTACATTTCAATATTTAGTACCTTTGTATCCAAAGTCACGATAGTATTGATAATGTTGTTAATCCATGGATAAGAATAATAAAGTAAGTCTTCGAATAGGTACCTACGCGATGAACAAATCTTTGCGACACATCAATGTTCAATGATTTGTACCAATTTATATGTAGGTCAGTAATGAAGCCACAGCCACATACAGGGTGTAGACAAATTCATCACGAAACCCTCAACCAAGTATTCTATACCTTTATTTTATGTAAAAATCTTACATTAAAACTTGGAATTTTGACCCCCAATATCTCCTAGAAGGTTCCCAGGTATGGTGTAGAACCAAAACAATATAGCATTGACAGGGAGAACAAGTGCCTTTCGGTTTCGTATAATACACCCTTTTTGTTACAGTAACATAAATAGCTGTTGTAGAAAGACAAAAATTATTCTCGCAATTCAATAACTCTTGCCCTTATCCGAATTTATTTGGGGTCAGCACTGCTGTCTTCTTCTTCCATAGTTCTCTATTACTTTCTTTCTTTCTTCTTCATCTCAGTAGTCAACTCCTATATCATCGTAACCATATCATCCTTAACTCAGTCTATCTATTGTTGCCTGCCGGGGTTGCGGGACTGTTCGAAAGAGATACCGTGGCCCCGGAACATAAAGGGCGAGGAAGGAACATGGATGGGGTTTAGTCAGTAAAAGTCTGACACTCCCTCCCGCTGAGAGAAGTTATCCAGACTGGGAGAAGTTATTTGATGATATCCAACCCGAAAAAAGAAAAACAAAGTCTATCTATTGTTTCTTTAATACTACTACTACGCTTGTCCATATAACCCTTCAACACTGTCCTCACGTTCCTCTTGGCATATTCCCCCAGGGGGATGAAACTTCCATACATTGGCGTCAAACAAAATTTTCATAGATAGTGCTGCCATCTGTGCGTTTAAGGACACAAACTTTTCAACTGTTTGACTGTTTTACAACTTTCATAAAGAGAACAGCTATTTGAAATAGATAGCCTAGTGGTGACAGCGGTTGCATTGTGAATAATAGTTCCCAAGTTCGAATCCGTAGTCAAGAATTACTTTTTGTATTTATTTGGTTGAACAGAAACTGACAGTGCCATCTAACAGTTGAGGTAAGTACACAGTTTTAAAAACGAAAACCAGAGTTGCGCATCTATCTTGTATTATATAGTGTATTATCTATGTTTTCCCCATTCCCCCGTGTCACATGTTCAAACCATGATAACCACACAACTTCAGTGTAGGTAGGTACTCATTTCTTATTTTGACAATCATTTTTTAGTAATTAGTTTAGTTTTGTTGTTACCCATGATCTTGATAGATGATACTCGTATAAAACGCCAAGTATTTCAATACTGGTGCATAGTATAAAGTATTATTTGAAATGATGGTAGCTATTGTCCATACTTACTATTTGAATAATCGTACAATCGCAGAAGCTTAGCTTGACTGACAATATACCATTGAGAAAGGCCATTGATAGAGTCTAAAACATAATCCAATTGAAGTTGATATTATGTTTATGCCACAATTATAAGTTGTAAACAAAATTATTTAATAATTACCAGTGTGCAGGGTTTTTTCACGTATGTTAAATGTCAAATCGTGACGCTACACATAACAAAGTACCTATTACATTGTAATATAATGTATGTCACATTACGAGTATGTGAATACGTTTTTCACAAGACAATAAAGTCAGCCCAACGCCGAGACATTATAATTTCCCCGATATAAAAACGCGATCAGCGTGTAGGTATCTAATCCGCGTTCAAGATCTGTCAGAGTAAAAATTGTTATGGAAAATTAACACTTTGGTTTTGCTCTTGAATGCGGTTCAAAAGCTATGTGTTCATTCATGATTCATGATTCTTGATCTACATGAGAACTGATCATTCGTTACAGGTATACATTATCGTTTCATTGGTTTTGAGTACCCACTTTACAAATTAAGGTTGTGTTAAAAAATAAAACCTTTACGCAATTTCTGCATCAACAATCGACGTTTCGCCGAAAACCGCTAATGTAAACCAGGAAACTGGTCCCGTAGCTACCTTGCACCTTGGTGGTTACCGTACCGGTAACCGGTACCGGTTATAGGTTATGACATACCTGTCTGAGCTATAATAAACGCGTTTTTCAACTCATGTATTAAATTGATATTATATTTTCATTTCCATTTCCTTTTTTTTATTTATTCATATATATTATTATATTTAAGTACCTACGTACTTTGTTTAATTCAGAATAGTATAACGTTCCCATTTGATAACGTTTTAATTATTTGATAATGGCATAAACACATTTCATTTGACAAAAACAATTACTTTTTACAAATAAATGCAACTTTTGACCACCAATAGTTTTAACATTCACAACACATTAAACCCTATAAGAAGGAATAAGGTACTACAAGATAATTATGACTAATTATTACAAAAAAACCTGTGTATTATATTTTTTGTTTACCATCTCGTTCTTATAATACTGACCCGTGTAAAAAAAGTGAACTTGACTTATAAGTCATACATAACTGTTATGATGTGGCAATCGAGTCAAGGTGATGTATTGTGATTATTAGCTGCAGCTCAATCGATAAGAGTCTCAATCGATGCAAGAAGCACTTTGAGTGGCAAATTGCGACTAAGTATTGACCTTACAGTTTATATTAATTCTAATTTCGAACAAACGCAAGGCAGTGTATTCAGTGTCATTTTTAGCAACCAGCATGATTTAATTGGTCAAACTCGAAGTTGAATTTTTCCGATACCTCATGCAACACAGGATATTTTTGTCAATCTTCTTCTTTATTATCGTTGCTTGCAATTGTAAATATATTTTAGTTAAGTACAGTTTACTTGTAAGCAGTAATTATACCTACCATGGTTTGTGAAATAACCCTACTGTACCTAAATGTGCCCTTTTGTAATACTTTTAAAATAAATTACTCTTATTCTATTCTTATTTCTACCGTGTGGAAAGTGGCCTAACTTGGTGTCAGATTTTTATATTCGGCCTCTGACATGGATTTACATGCCGTCGACAAATATTTCTAAGGGATGCTGGTTTTCTCAAGATGTTTTCCTTCACCGAAGCTAGTGACAATTATACAATACGCACATGAATACGAACTTGAGACATTTGACTTAGCAGTCCCGACGGTCATACCACTGTCGCTGCTTTTTTATATTTTTCATTGTTGTTAAAACAATGCTGAGTTTGGTGGAAAGGAATCAGTTTGTGAATGAACCTGCTACATAATTATGCTATTTATAATAGCATAATTATGTAGCAGGTTATAAAAGCGCAGAACAAAAGCTTAATTAGTGTTTTGAAACTTTTTTTATACGTACCTACCTAAGACAATTTTTGGTACAAAAAGAACGTGGAACGTGGCTTAAATGATAATACTAAATATCGCTGGACATTTTTCACACAGTGCCATCTAGTGCCGCACTAAGCAACGAGGCTTGATAGTTGATAAGTATATGAACTATGTGCACCAAAGCCGAAATCGCGAAAAAAATATCAGCTGTTCAGTACATTAGGCGAACGTAAATGTACTGAACAGCTGATTTTTTTTCGCGATTTCATGTTTGGTCCTATAGTAAAAGTTGTTTGTTATCATGAGCACAATATCGTGTTAAACTATCGTACACTAATTACCAGTTACCCTATATATTTACTTATGTCACTTTAAATTATATAACATCTATACTTACGTATTATTTTAAGCATCATTAGTAGCCTCGGTAAACTTGAAATACCTAATAAAAACAGTCGTATTGTTGCTCCTACTATCATTACAATATAAATTTTCTATCAACTATACGGGTCGGTATTAACTATACGGGTCGGTATTAACTATACGGGTCGGTATTAACTATACGGGTCGGTATTAACTATACGGGTCGGTATTAACTATACGGGTCGGTATTAACTAGGTTTATTGGGTAGGTACTAGCACTTCGCCCGCGACTCCGTCCGCGAAAATTGTGATAACTCGGCTAATTTGTATGATATCAATATAATTTATAACCTTTGTTACTCGGTAAAGATGTACCTTTCTAATAGTGGAGGAATTTTTAAAATCGGTACAGTAGTTTTTGAGTTAAATCGTAACAAACACACAAACAAAAAATTCTAATCTTTCCTCTTTATAATACTAGTATAGATTACATCCTGTGGAACAAAGTGTACCTAGTGGTTGCTTGTAGTCCTGAAGAAAATGCAACTGAATCTGGTAAAAATCTAAAGCATTAAAAAGGGTATAGAAAGAATACTACTTAGAGCATGGCCAAGCCCGCCACACTGTTCCCAAACCACTGCATCTCCTTAAAACCCGAATCAACAGTAGCGACCACCAGAAAAGCGCCAAGACAATGAAACTCAATGAAGTCCCAGAGAAACAATATAACTGCCTAGGATCCCGCAACGAAATTAATCAGAAAAGATTAGCGGAGGAGTAGGAAAAACATAGTTTCCACTTCCTTCCACATCAGCAGGAGACAGAACAATATAAGGCCAATAGGCACACAGGAACGTTTACAACTGGGATACGCCCAGTTGCCTAGCATTGCGGATTTGCGGAAATAAAATAAGCTTGACGAGTTGTTAAAACCTACATAACCTTCAGGATGTCCTGAGTGAGGAGGGAAAGAAGAAAAGATGACGAAATTGGAAACCGATACTCAGAGTGATTTTCCTAAACTAAATTCGAGCTGCCACGGACAGTATTGTTAAAGAATATCGATATTGGAAGCCCTTGAACGCGGTTTCGTTATGCTGATTTCGTTCAGTAATACAGTTTCATTAGCACAATTCGCCCAAAGTTTATGGTGGACTTCGAGAGCAGAGAAATTCAAAGGCGTTAGAATCAGACATCATAAGGACCCGGAGAGAGCTGATCAGGAAAACTGCTCCCAAAATCATATTAGACTAACCAAGAAGCAAGTAAGATGGAGTTTGTGTAAGAAAGATTGACATAATTGCTGAACTATCGTTACAGGATGGATGTCATAGGTATTACAACGTTTCGTAACACGTAACTGCATCGAAGCATGATTTCCTGCTTGTGATTGATTGCCTATTAATTACCACACGAGTTGTTAATCTGCTAGGGATTAATTAAGTCTTTCATCATTGATAAGTACATTGTCACTTTTATTGTGGGGTCAAACTTTACTTGTGTACTTTTGTAATTCGTAAATCTGATTCTTTATGATTGATATTGATTTGATCGGTCTCGCTCAAAATCGAATTGTTTCTAGTAGATACACTTTCCACAAGAGAATGATTTCTAAAAGTGTCTCGACAAGGAAAGTGGAGACAAAACGTAAGGACAAACTAAAGAGTACGGGTTGCTTATGCGAAGAGATAGATCCAGTGCTCCCTCCAGCTTAAATAGACACAAATACTGCCGGCGAAGAATGTCAATCTTGACATTGTTAATTGTCATTCACATTGCGTATTATCTTAAAACCACATAGAAACATATTAATAAATAGGTAGGTACATAAGTTAAATATGTAAGTGGCTAATGTTGTCAATAAGTTATTAAGCTATTAGACTTCCTGAGACTACTAAAGTTATAAGACTTATAGACACGTTAACTAAGTTACTAACCGCGTTTACACAAAGACTCTATTAAGATATTATTGATATTTATTATCACGTTACTGACGATATAATAATACATATTATGCATACTTATGTATGGTCGTAGCATATCGAATAACACTATCACGATTTGTGTAGCTGTGGCTCGCTATACTTCAATAATCTTGCGCCCATTTTTAAAGTAGATCTATTGTCATTATGTGGCGCAGTTTAGTACCTTTAATTGTACAGGGATCACTGGGTAAAGAATTTGACCGCGATTTTGTTTCATTTTATTCAATTGAATGAAAGTTTTTAATGTTCATTAAAGTACTAAACAACAAAAACTACGCACTGAAAATTCTGCAGAATGGAATGAAAATTCGCTTCCGTTTTCCGAAGCAATAGAAAATACTGTAAATAAATTGTTTAATACCTTTAGTGATTCCCAGTTTGACGGTGCATGTGATGTTGCTGAAATGTATGTCCACTGGGTCAAGTTTAGGGATCATGTGGAGTCCCTGCGCGAGCGCAGGCGATGGGGCAACCGGTTGGGCTTCCCGGGAGGAACCCTGGACGGGGTTCATTGTGGGATGCGGGGGACTAGGACCGGTTGTCCCCGTGTTCGTCGTAAACGCCACACTAGTTTCGTCAACAATCTGCGCGCCGGCGAGCATCATTCCGATCGCGAACTAACACTGTTTCTTCGATACAAGTTCCGCGCGTGCGCGCTACGATACGTCGCGCATTCAAGTGCGCCCGCGCTTCGCTCCAACGCGAAGTGGACTATTGGAACCCTTTGTCCGTAGCCGGTAAATAATTGCACACGCATTTGTTTCATTGCACGTTAATTTGTAAATGAGTGTTGGACGACACTCTATAAGCGAGCGTGTGGGCGTGCGAGCGCATGTATGCGTGGTGCCGTGTAATGTACAATACCCTTTATTGTAATGCTACTGACTCGTAATTTGTATGTATGAGGAGACAAAGATACAAACGTCTTCCTAAATTTCAGAACAACAGCGTCCTTTATGTATCAAAAATTAATAATTTTAGGCTCA
The DNA here is from genome assembly GCA_950022955.1 of Xestia ashworthii. Classification (NCBI taxonomy): domain Eukaryota; kingdom Metazoa; phylum Arthropoda; class Insecta; order Lepidoptera; family Noctuidae; genus Xestia; species Xestia ashworthii. Next base: position 19,395,590 of record OX465558.1, on the reverse strand, counting down.
CAACTGCCTCAGTCGACTAGTCGTAGGTACTTAGTAGAATTATTTTAATTGATAATGAAATCAATTAGTCATCCATTTGACCACAAATGACTAAATAACTTAATTTGTTTTTTATTTTCATCACAAAAAAAAATGTTTTTGTCCGGAAAAGAGCCTCAGAATTAAATACGTTGAAAAAAAGCTTGTATGACATGTGTTATGTAAACACGGCTATAAAACAAAAAAAAAAGTTAAGACTCGAACCATTCCGGTCTACCCGTATTGATAACATAGGTAGGTAGTTACCGATCAAGGCGCACTAGGCTAAAAATATAGGTACCTACACCTGTAAACTGAATTTATCTACATATAGCATGTACATATTTTATATATATAGGTACTGCATTGTTCGAAAGCCTTTCTGTTACAAGGAACTTTAGAATGACGAATGTCTTGCTTGTCTTGTTATGAAAAGAATGAATGTGTTGCGAAATCCTGAAAAGTATCACAATAATAAAAACCCTAATGCCCAAACTCGTATTCAGGATGACAATAAAGGAGCGCATGGACTAGGTAAATTGAATAAAAATAAACAAGAAAACCTTCGATCAATAATCTATTATTGATCGAAGAAGAAAGCCAACTAGGTACATAATATTGATGAAAGCGTCATCTTTTATCATCTGAAGAAACTAAACACATGGACCTATTTCGATTACATAACTTATACAGCATATCTAATGTACAACAGATAACACGACATGTATCAGTATTCGTTAAAAGTTCCACAAGTTGAACACAGATAGCGCCACTAGAAGGTTTCATCGATCGATGTTATTTTGGTCAATAAGGTCGCATACCTCTCTATTGACCTACGGAGTGGGTCAATAACTGTTACAACCTTTTCAAAACAAAGGTCAACCTATCTACTCACTTGAGTTTCGTAATACGCAACTTTGCTGTTGTTTGAGTGAGAGGATGGGTAACACAAGTAGCCAGCAGGTGTAGAAAAAACATGTAGATTGACATGTGTTAATAACTCAACCACAAAAACAAACCGGACACGTGCGTGTCGGAAAAAAACACTTTTTTTGTCGACATTTACCATCTTTTTAATTAGTTGTTTTAATAGCGGCCTTAGTAAGTACCTAATTAGGACTCAATCTAAAAATTACGGTTCAAACATGGTCCAAAAGATTTAGTTAGCTCTTAGTAAAAGGGTCCCGTTAGTACCTTTTGGGTCGCGACCCTTGTGGCACAGCCGACCCAAAGGAGGACCTACAAAAGTGGCATTCGTTTTCAAAGAGTTTCGTGTCAACAGACTTTCTTTTTCGGGATTATATTGGATTTTTCCGTGACTTATAATGGAGACAAATACACTACCATGAAGATAATCGTTTTCAGGATGAGCCGTGTAATAAAATTTGGAAATCAATGTAATACATTTTTGACTTTTCCATATTCACCAATTGGATGTCATTTTGGCTGGGCTCTCAGTTCTGTTTATCGAGTCGTGCATTTATCCGACCCATAGATTCATGGAAAAGATTTTTCAATACACTTCCTCGAAAACTGGTTCTTTTCGCACTACTATTAGGTTCAAACAGTGTATTTCACACACGTGCGTTTTTCATGTTTGTGTGTGTGAGCAGATGTTTTATGTGCAGAAAGCAAAATTGCCACAGATAACTATACCTACTCGTATACTTAGTCCAAATTGGTTTCAGCAAAGCGATCTACGTCTTTACAGCGTAAACATGTTTTGAAAATTCAAATTGTGTTTATAAATTCAATATCATAGATAAACATGCATTTTTAAAACTAATATTTACATACACAAATTAACATTTATTTGTGTTCTAAACTCAAAAATATATAAAAAAAGCTATTTTCTGTAAGTATTAGGCTGTATAACGGCTTCATACCTTTGCTTCTCCTTCAACCTGGCGAAAGACTGCGCGGAAAAAAAATAAAATTGAAATCATAGTCTCGTAATAATTCAGGACACAAATATTTTACATTCTTTTATTTTATTTCTCAGTTCTTGGCTCAAAAACACCCTCGCCTACGGCTCGTGTGTTAATACCGCCTCGAACGACAATAACAAACTTTCTCCACTTGTATCAAAATGTACTATTTTTTTTTCACTTTTGTTTAAAACCAATTACAGGTTAATATTGTCTCTTAAACTGAGAAAAGAAAAGGAGAGAAAGTTGCAAGCCATCCTTAACAAATTCGAAGGTATCACTGTGCTCGTGAATTCTTATGTGAAATAAGATCATGATGACCGCGACCTCCTTGTTAGTCAATAAAATGAAAATAACGCAACACAGCATTCTTGTTTTTGTGAAATGACAAAAGTCAGCATTTTAACAACTATTTACGAAATACAACACCCATGCAACACTCTTTGAGCAAAACAAAAGAAAAATAACTGTACTTCGATTCAAGGGTATAAGAGCACTGTATACTTAGCTAAGTAGGTACCTGTACATATACTGACCTGACCATGGATAAAGAATTCACTTCTTCAGTTGAATTGATATGCAAGCATATTAAGTTTAGAATTGCATCTGTTTGTTACGCCGCGGCTGCGCCCGTAGCAGATAGCAGATAGCGTAGACCACACAGAACACCTACCAGGTGGTCTTTGTGGTCTACACAACTAGTTATCCTGGACAATCAGTGCCGCCATAATAAAGCCTTGCTGACTAGCAAAATCTTTTTGCTCGCAGCCTGAAAAAATTTTCATTTAGTTCGAACTTCAAAGCATACGCGGCTTTCCACAAAAAGAGCGGCTGCAAAAAAGCTTCTTCAAAGTCATATTTCTTTAGGTAAAAACTGTATATTATATTGCACGTGTCTACTTTTTTAATAATTGTTACTTCGTTATGGTCTTTATTTAGTATATTATTAACATAAAACAAAAAAAAAGTTCAGAAGAAACTTAACTCACGGTACCTTTTATTTCATTTTTTTTCGGATGTGAAATCATCAAATGACTCCTCACGCTCTGGGCGGAGCGGGAGGCAGTGTCAGACTTTTACTGACTAAAACCCATCCATGTTCATTCCTCGCCCTTTATATTTCGGGGACACGGTATCTCTTTCGAATAGTCCGCCCCGGCAGGCTTCGGCCCTTGCCCTTGCCTTCAGCCTCTTCCTTTTACGGTACTTGTTGTATGTAAAGTCGTATTTTTAATCAAATGCAGCAAACTGAAGTTTCGAGATGTAAAATCATGTCTATCAATTATGATCCAAAGAGAAATTTCGTGCGTGACAATTCGAAAACCAGCTAACTTCGTTGGTAAAAAATACGACTACGCTCCTTCAATATGCTGACATCTCTTTGATTGGAGGCGCGCGTGCAACACGAACGCGCCGTCGACACGGCCTGTCGTCATACGACGGACGGACAGCGAGCTAGCCCATAGCTCACTGTCCACAGGCCCGCGCCTCCGGTGGCCGCCGGGGGCCACCACGTGGCCCCTGACGCCCGGTGCGTCTCCCGCGGCGGATGGGACGAGAGGTTCTCTCCCTCTCGCGTTCCGCCACGTTCCGTCGTCCGCTCGTGATCCGGACCATACATTGAAGCAGGGCCGGACTCGAGAGGTCGCCGCTGCCGATCGCCGGCGCCGCTACGAGGAACGGCGGCGCTCCGTCCACGCGGGGCAAACCTCCACCGTGTGCTCCACCGTGTCCTCCGGTCGATCCTCGCAATGGAAACACCCGGGCGTTGCCTCACGATATCTAAGGAATAGCTGATAGCAGAACTATTTTTAATTCATATCCGCAAAAACTGGGTCTTATTGCACTAAGTTTGGGTTCAAGATGCAATGTATTTCACACTCGAGGTTATTTTTTGTTCATTACAACTACGAAGTATTATAATATCTGTGCAACTACTAAGTATTTTTTTGTCACAGATAACAATAGTTTAATTCCTAAGGTCAATGATTGTTTTTTTTTTGCCTTAATATTTTATAAATATTTAAATTGTGTTTATGAACAGAATATCACAAATAAACATTATTATTTACAAAATAATTTGCTTTTGTATACAAATTAACATTTGTTTGTCCTAAATTCAAAAATATTTGAAAATTTTATTTGTTAATATCAGATTTTTCTGGGGCTTCATACACTTGCTTCTCCGTCAACATGAGAAGGCAAAGCGCGGGGAAAAAAGTTTCATTATGATTCATCATCTGCCTAGCCTTTTCCCACCTATGTTATAATATAAAATTATTTTAAAATATATTATATACCTATTACGCCGTAAAGACGCATAAGTACTCAATACTTTATTGCCATATTACTTGCCGAAATTGAAAAAAAAGAAAATTCACTCTGACTATAGGCATTTAAGTGTAGTTGTCTGTGGCAATTATCATTGCCGCACACGTGTTGGAAAACTATCAAAAAACGCACACGTGTGAAATACATTACATGTTGAACCTAATCGTAGTGCAAAATGAACCAGTTTTTGAGGAAGTGTATTGAAAAAACCTTCAAAGTCAAAATTATTTATTTGCAGGAAAGTGGTACAAAACTTGTTGTGCGATGACACATTTCGCCATAAAAATAGCATGCAAATATTAATAAACACAAACTATAGTAGCTTAGCTATTTCTAAAGTTTTCATCAATACAAATTAATCAAGCCCAAATACCAGGTAATTGCCGTAAATAGTTGAGGAGTTCCCTTTGACTGTCTGGTTCTTGTAGTTGGATGTAACTTTGATCGATGTCATAATAATAGTGTAATTTCTTTTTACCATATTATGACGTATTAAAAAAAACTACCAACTAGATCGATCAACAGCATAGTTCTTATATTTTCGGAAAAAAACTGGCTGTGCATACGGACGGACAGACAGACAGACATGACGAATCCGACGGGTTCCGTTTTTTGCCATTTGGCTACGGAACCCTTAAAACGACCTATTGGGAATTGAGGCAAAGGTTTACTTTGCGATTTTGTATGGCTGTTATATTTATTCTGTGGTTATAGTCAAGCGTTATAGCAACCACCAATGTGACTGACTAATATACAACGATTGAAAATTATAACAGTGTTTACTGTCGTCCTAATGCGCCTGATTTACGCAATACTCGTAAAGGTTCTGAACAGACTATAATAGGGTAAGAATATTGCGATATTATGATATTTTTGGTTTTGAGATCGGCGTTGTAGACTTTTTATGCCCACTGTCCACAGTGATTTGGTGGCGTAGCTGAGTTTCAAATAACATGTATGTAGCCTAAATTGTCCTAAAAAGGTTTGTTAGCGCACGTTATAGTCGTAGTGATAAACTTATCACAAAGTCACTTTTTTCCTTTTTACCAGCATTATTTTTTATAACTGTAATAGTCACTCCATTATATAATAGTACTATAACGGAGATCATTTCTCTTTTAATACATAATTCTTCCTAGAGGTAAACCTTGTCGCTCATCTTCATCTCTTCTCCTTTGTTTCCCTCCCCACTCCTTCAAGTCGGTATGATGGTTCTTTTACTGTTCGTGCTGTGCGCCTTTGGAATTCGCTTCCACACTCCTTGCGGGATAGCCCTTCGTTAGATGTGTTCAAGAAAAGAATAAAAGAATATTTCCTGTCGGCATGATTTTAAGTTTGTAAATAGTGTTTTATCTGCAAGTGTATCTTTATATATATGTAATATATATTGTATGTATTACGTATATTATATGTATTGTATGTATTAGTTTAGTGTATAAAATAAGTTAGTTTAAGTTTTTAACTGTATTGTTTGTGCACATAAGTTTATCCTCTCCTGCAAATCTCGCAACTCAAGTATGGTTTGCTGTAAGAAATCCAATTCTGGGTTAAGCTCGCCGTTGTACCTAAGCTATATATTTTAACTAGCTAACCCGCGCAACTTCGTCTGCGAGTGCGGGTTAGAGAAAGTGTGAGTCAACCTTAAAAAATAGACATGCTATCGCGGACTTTTTTTTTAAATGCTTAAGAGGAACAATTCCTTCGTACGTGATTGCTGTGTAACTTTAACCGCGTTATGTAGTGCGTGCAACGGAAGTAAAGAAAAGGAGTAAATCTTTGTTTTTGGGAAATTTTTCATTGATGCTCCGCTCCGATTGGTGATGTTAGCCTTCCTTGATGAACGGGCTGTCCAACACTATATTTTTAACTCGAACCACCATTTCCTGAAATTAGCGCGTTCAACCAAACAAAAAAACTCTTCAGCTTTATAATGTTAGTGTAGATTCTAGTAGGTAACAATTTAATTTCTCGGAAATCTTTGCATTCATCGCTCATATATTCTACTTATGGTTTTCCAAATAAGGGCTTCCCTCGAAAGCTTGCCCATGCTGGCTCATTGGAGACGGCTGCACACATAGGTGTAAGTCGTATCTATGTTGTATATAGTGTGTTTCTCATTTTACTTTTTTTTACTAACATTAGGTTATACATAAATGGATTGTATTTGATCTGAAATAAAATGTATATTATTATCATTTACGTTTGCTTCCTTAGACACTTGATGACAGTCATACTCCAGCTAGGTCGAAAGTTCTCATCAAGGTGCATGCAATAAGCCGGGACACGATATAGCTGCTGTAAACCGTTGAAGATTTCATGCAACTGCCTTTTGTACTCATCGTTGGACCGTCAATGACAGTCATACTCCTGCCAGGTCTAAAGTTCTCATCGGAGTGCATTAAATGAGCCGAAACTCGATAGCTGCTGTAAACTTTTGCGGACTTCTCGCTACTGTCTTTCATCTCCATCGTCAGATCATCGATGAAAGTCGTACTCTAGTTAGGTTAAAGCCTAAGGGCGCTTTCAATTTACACGTTTTGAGTCGTACAACAAACGCACTGCTTTGGCGCCGCAGCGGCCCTACACGAAAAATCTAAAATGAAAGCGTCCTAAACCCGATAAAGCTGTTGTAAACTCTTGCGGAACTGTTGCAAGGCCAACTGCCTTCCATCTGCATTGCCATAGCATAGCCTTTGGTGACAATTTTGAAACCAAAATGTTTTAATCTTCCATTTCAAATTTCTAACTCTACGTCCCATGAGGCCGTGCCTTAAAAGTGCATAACCTCTAAAGCTTTGAAACCTTCAAATATAATACGGTGACTTTCGAGACATTCCAATTTTAGAGTATTAGCACCAATGTTTTATGTGAGTTCAACCTTTTTGAATAAAATCGGATTGAGTTTTCAAACATGTGTCAAAATAAAATGTAGTTTTAAGCAAAAGCTCGAAGCAAATAAGCGCCATGGCCAAAATTATTGTTTATCCTTTTTTAAAAAAATACGAAAGACGTCTTCCATCAATTCTGTTAAAAAGGTTTATCCAAATTTTCAAGTAGATTGGGCCAAGGAATCACGTTGTCTCTAACAAAATTTGCCCCCCTTTTTTACCCCCTTAGGGATTCAATCTTGGAAAATTCTTCTATACCGGATGCCTACATCATATAATGAACACACCCTGCTAGTTTCAGGTCTCTACGATCAGCGGTTTAGGCTGTGCGTTGATCCATGAGTCACTTAAGCTAAATCGTCAGTCATTAAATCGCTATTTTGTGCGTATTCAATATTCACCTCAAAAATCAAATTACAAGAAATCTGAGAAATTTGATTTATCTGTATTAGATTTGAAGTATATGTAGCAACTTTTAAAGGTTTACACTTCATTGGATTTTATTCTATAGGTGTATGAAGTTAATTAATTTTAAACACAAAACCCTCTTTTTTACGTCGTGGATGATTTTTTTTAAATTCTGAAACAGGTATTTCTTTATTTTTAATAATAAGTATTTACTCTGAGTTTCATGATTCTAGAACAATCTAAACATTTTTTTTCATACAAACTTTACCCCCCCTTTTCACCCCTTTTTTTCCAAAATAATCCATTATTTCTACAGCCTAAATGTTATTCTGAGTTTATTTAAATAGATTAGTGAAGTTTTCATCAAAATCCGTCCAGCATTTTTTACGTGATGCGCGGTCAAACAAACAAACAAACAAAAATTTAAAAAAAATGGTTTTAATATGTTCAGTTACTTATTTTAAGTCACCCTGGTCGATTTCTTTTTTAAATCTTCAATGTACAGATTTTTTGGTCTCAACGATTTTATTATATGTATAGATTTTGTGTATATACTCGTTTTTGTTTGTTAATTTTTGTGTGCAATAAAGAATAAGAATACTGTTTATAAAGATAGGCTAGCAGTGCTTGTAAATGACAATCCAGTTTTGTAAAGGCATTTTTATCGCTTTTTTACAACATTTGATTGATTTTGATTCCCATTATAGAAAATTGACCCAATTATAGAAAATGATTCCGTACGAAATACATTTCACATACGTAGATGAAGAAATTGAGAATTAATTAAGTAATTATGGACAATGATTCCAGTACCAGTAGTGGTTTTGTTACCAAAGCTCAATTACTCTAAGTATAGGAGAATACGCAACTTTGTCACAAAAACTCAATGTATTAATAAATAATAACCAACAATAGTAATTATTATGACTCTGACGTCGTAGTAGTGCTGATTTATAAACCCATGTTCTCTGATGTGGTATATTTCTATAAGTTTAATAAAAAAATATCACTTTATGGCACACGGACAAGCTTAAATGGAACCCTAATTTCATGTAATGGTGGTTGTAATCTGTCGTAACGAGTGCTATAGTATTGTAGAGTTCAGGCAGCTGGAAGGTGTTTATGACTTAAAATTCGTAATTTTGAAAGTGAGATTTTCTCAATAATTCGAGGTGGCTCTCAAAAATTGTCGTAAACCTGTACATAGTTTATCTGTAAAATTACAGTCGCACGTCATTTTCCCCCTATAAGACGAATAATTTAATCACAAAATAATCTATATCTTATCTTCTATACATTTAATAAAAGAGTAAAAAAAACAACATTGAATATATGACGACCCGAATGGCGCAGCGGTAGTGAGGCTGCCTTACGTTCTTAGGGTCCTGGGTTCGAATCCCGGTAGGAGCAAATGTTTGTGTGATGAGCATGGACATTTGTTTCCTAGTCATGGATGTTTATATGCATAATAAGTATGTATTTACAAACAAAAAGTATATATGTAGTATATCAACTATCTGGTGACCACGACACAAGCCTTGCTTAGTGTGGCACCAGACGGCGTTGTGTGTAATGTCCAGCGATATTTATTTATTTATTTATTTATTTAAAAAATAATAATTGAGGGGGGTTTAGAAACAGTAATAGAGCACGAATCCAAAAAAAAAATTATGTCTGTTTGTCTGTTTGTTTGTACACGCTAATCTTCGGAAGTACTGGAAGTTTGAGTGATTTTTTTTTGTTGTGTAGATATTAAGTCTGAGCAACATATAGGCTATAATTTATCTTGGAAACTTGAGCACCTGATGCAGAACCGCAACAGACCAGCTAAACTATAAGAGATACGAAAATGACACCATAGCAAAAATTGTTCCACATGATGAGCATTTTCTGCTGAGAGAATAAATTTGAAGATCTGGAACACCTGATGTGGAACTCCAAGAGCGTCTTAGCAAAAGTTGTTCAATCTGATAAGTACTCTCTATTGACTCATAAAAATCAAAGATCTGGAACACCTGTTGTGGAACCCCAAGAGCCCAGCTACACCATAACACATATAGGAATGACGTCTTAGCAAAAGTTGTTCAATCTGATGAGTACTCTATGTTGACTTATAAAAATCGAAGATCTGGAACACCTGTTGTGGAACCTCAAGAGCCCAGCTACACCATAACACACATAGGAATGACGTCTCAGCAAAAGTTGTTCAATCTGATGAGCACTCTCTGTTGACTTATAAAAATCGAAGATCTGGAACACCTGTTGTGGAACTCCAAGAGCCCAGCTACACCATAACACATATAGGGATGACGTCTTAGCAAAAGTTGATCGGTCTGATGGGCATTTCCAGTTGACTTTTAATAAATCGAAGATCAGAAACATCTGATGTGAAAATTATTGCGAAGCTATCATTAATTTCACTGTATAATTGTTATAAAATAACATCAGCTGGAAGTACCTCCACGCGGTGAAAGCTGTATCAGTTTAGGACTGATTTTCGATGAGGATGGTATTCATTGAAAATTTGACTGTACTGGCCAAAACTCCCATTTATTATTTTTAACCGACTTCCAAAAAGGAGGAGGTTCTCTATTCGACTGTATGTATTTTTTTTTTGTATGTTCACCGATTACTCGAAGACGCCTGAACCGATTTGAAAAATTCTTTTTTTGTTTGAAAGGGTATACTTCCAAGTTGGTCCCATAGAAATATTCTCATGATCTGATCACGAACTTCGGAGATATGGAACGGAACTCTTCAATAATAGACAGCAAATCTGTCGTGATTGCTGCAATCGCTTGGATGTTTATTGTTTACACAACATCATAACATAACATCACACCTGTATGCTCTGAGGGGGTACGCAGATGTGTACAGTATACCCATATTTCGACAGTTAGGTATGTTATATAGGATAACGTACAGCAATTTTGGTATTTTCTACAACAAGTGAAGCATTTGCATTTGATAAGAACCATTCTACCATCAGATCTGATGATGAAGCAAAGAGTCACGGAACTCCATAATGAGACAATGTATCCTAGTCGTGTTTGGGCTTGTTGTAATTGTAACGGTATGCACTTTCCATGTGTGCCAAGCACATATGTGAACCACTAAATAGTGAAAAATAAAAACTTTTTTGCAAAAAATAAAACCGACTTCAAAAAAAAACCAAAAACGTGAAAAATAACTTTAGCTTCTGAAGTCGGTGACAAAAAAATTAAATCAATCAAACAAACGTCACCGACTTCAGAAGCTAAAGTTATTTTTCACGTTTTTGTTATATTTTTGAAGTCGGTTTTATTTTTTGCAAAAAAGTTTTTATTTTATCGAATATACTATATGCCTTCGGGCTCATGTTATTTCAGTGTTTAATTTTCTTTTCCATTTATCTTCGTGACTCGGTAGCCTACCCGGTAACGCAGGGGAGCAGTCACTTAGATTTTAATTGATCAGGTATCTTCACAACGAAAGTATAACCATGCTTAGAAAGAGGTCAAATCTTTCCCAATGTTCCAAAGGAGCTAAAAGATTGAGGATCATAAGATCCCAAGAATCTACCGAAGAGCGTCAGGAGAGACTTGATGCTGTCCGAGAACATCAGGCTGCAATTTGCTCCGTGGAAACCTCTTCGGATCGCGAAGCACGCCTGCGTTCTCAGCGTATTTACGCATCCACATCCAGGTCTGTAGAGACCAGTGAAGAATAGATGCGCGACTGACCGCTGATCGTGAACGTCACGCATTGTCTCGCGAGTCGGAGACGTTTACCGATACAGAATCACGCTTGAGTTCTCAGTGTATTCGCATATCTACTAACAGGTCTTTGAGTGATGAACGTGATGCGCAACTAACTGCTGATCGAGATTATCATACATTGTCCCGAACACGCACACAACAAAATATTCATAATCAGTTAGAAAGTGAGAGAAATAATTGCTGGAGTGCGGCATGAAGAGACAGAAGAAGACATTCTCTGAACAGAATGTCGATATCATCTGAAGAATCGGATGTGTCTCAAGATATAGCCGTAGAGCATGGCGACCTTCCTTGGGTTGAATACGCCACATATTCCGCCATCGGAGGTATGGTTCAAAATTGTACTTTTTGTAAAGCTGTTAAATGGCAAAAAGAAACAAACGGTATGTGTTGCTCAGAGCTCTTCAGATCTTCAGCTTCAGCTCTTAGAATTCGACATCAGACGTTTCAGATCTTCGATTTTGACGACCCCGTTGTCGCTGGCGAAAGCAACAGGATCCGCGTACGAAGTCGCGGGCAGAAGCTAGATCTAAATAATTGCGATATCCTCGTATTCTATATCTTTTTCTCTTCGAAAACACTGAGACACTGCAGCGGGCGGCGTGAACGAATGTAAAATGAATGAATGCTGAATATTAGTAAAGTAATGGAATCATGAACTCTTTACAGTACAAAAACGTACTATAGTAGCGTTGCGGTGGCTTTATATGTCATCAAATAGAGATGGAGTTACTTTTACATCAACTGTAATAGGCCAAAACGATCATACCTGATACCGCTATAATTGTACTATACAACTGAATGGAGATAAAATTGCGCCACTTTCTTTGTAGGTGCTTAGGCTTAATTTATTGACCACCGATTAGTTTTTCCGCATGGTGTCGGACGTAAAGAATAGCACCATCCCATATCTTCCCGTGGGTGTCGTAAGAGGCGACTAAGGGACTTACCAGAGAATGGGCAGCAGCGTTCACTGTGCTTTTATAATAACCGTACTGCGATCGCCAACCCGCCTGCCAAGCGTGGTGATTATGGCGAAACCCCCCCAAAATGGACACCGCATTACATAAATGGCCCCGCAGCCCGTCTACCCTCGACTACGGCAGCGGTCAAGGTTATGGCGTGGCAAGGGGTGCGAAGAATCCCCGGATGGTATCCGGCTGCCTATACCAACGACTGGACCTGGCAACTTATAACACGCGCACACTCCGAACCGACGAGAAGATAGCGGAACTCGAGGACGAGTTGAGCAGGCTGCAGTAGAGTATTGTGGGATTATCTGAAGTTCGAAGAGAGGGGGAGGACACGATAATCCTAAAATCCGGCAACCTGCTTTATTTCCGAGAGGGTGTCCCAGGGTGGTGTTGGGTTTATCGTCCACAAGTCCCTTGTGAACAACGTGGTGAAGATCGAGAGTGTGTCGACCAGGGTGGCGTACCTTATACTCAGAATATCCTCAAGATATTCGCTGAAGGTCATACAGGTCTACGCCCGACCTCAGCACACCCCGACGACGAAGTGGAGACCATGTATAGGATATCTCTAAAGCCATGCATGGTTTCAAAACTCACTTCACCGTTGTCATGGGGGACTTCAACGCGAAACTGGGCAAACGATACGGGGATGAGCTGTAGGTGGGGCTATTTGGAGTTGAACGTCGGAACCAACGGGGCCACCAACTGGCTAGTTTTATGGAGAAGGAGGGTCTCTATATGATGAACTCCTTCTTCAAACAGCGTGAGCGCAGGAAGTGGACCTGGCAGAGCCAAGATGGTGCAACAAAAAACGAGATTAACTTCATCATGGCAACCAAGAAGCAAATGTTCAATGATGTCTCTGTGATCAATTCGGTGAAAACCGGGAGCGATCACCGCATGGTAAGAGGCACATTGAACAGCAATATCAAGCTAGAAAGGTCTCAACTGATGAAGTCTACGCTCCGTCCAACAGATCCAAATCCGAAACCCCGAAAGCTTTCAGCTCGAACTCCAGAATCGTTTCGAGTGCCTAGGGAGCTCAGTGGACGAATACAACGATGTGTTCGTGGAAACTGTCCACACGACCGGGTCTAAGTTTTTCAAGACACGTGGTACAGATCAGATAAAGAGGTTCTCCCATCAAACTCTCAAGCTCATGAAGGAGCGGCGTGAGATGATCCTGCAGTCTTCAGACGAGGAGTCGAAATACCAGCAGCTCAATAGACGGATCTCTAAATCCTTGAAGAGCGACCTCTGCCGTAAAGCGGCGGAGGTCGCTCTTCAAGGAGCGTATTAAAGACGCGATCGAGCGGAACAAAGGCTCCAAAGTATTTTCAAGAGATCTGGCTATTGGGCAGAGCCAGCTCACGAAACTGAAGACCGACGATGGCAGGATCTTATCCGCCAAACCGGAGATACTGAGGGAGATCGAGAGCTTCTATGGTTTAAGTGTACACGTCAACCAGCAAACCCATTGTCGACCTAGCAAAACGACCCAAGAGCTAGACTAACCCGACACTATACCGAAGACATCCCGGACTTCAGCCTGTACGAGATTAGGATGGCTCTGAAACAGCTCAAAAACAACAAGGCACCGGGTGATGACGGAATTACGGCCGAACTCCTGAAGGCGGGTGGGAAACCGGTACTTAAGGCCCTTCAGAAGCTGTTTCATTCCTTAAAGCGTGATTCACACACAGAGCGGGCGCGGGTCGGGCGCGTTTCGGGACGGGAGTACGGCGGGTCTAGTTCTTTGTATTTATATGAAAGACATCACACTGAAAGCGTGTGCGGGTCGGCCGCGAGGCGGGTCGTGCGCGGGAGCGGCGCCCGTCGCCCGCCACTACAGACAGCGCGCGGGTGCGCGGGTCGGGAGCGGGCATAACGTCGTTCTATTCTTCGTAATACACGTACTCTACGTAAGGCACTCACACTGTGGCGTGTGCGGGTCGTGCGCAGCGCGGGTTGAGAGTTTGTTTTGTGAATATTTACAAAAAATAATTCGATTTTACTATGGATCTCAATGAAAAAAATATTGAATGTGTTCGTAAACATAGTTGTTTGTACGAACCAAGTGATAAAAACCACAAAAACGCTGTTTTGAAAGCTAGGCTATGGCAGCAGATTGCAGGCGATGATATTCTCCATATTGTAGTCTTTTTTTATTAATTTCATGAACCCAGATTCTTTTTTGTTTCTGTGCTCTTCTTTTCAAAATAAGTAGAAATAATAACTCTTCGTCCGTGTCCGAATCCCCTGACATTATCGATCACACTGCATGTGTTGTCTGCTGAATCCGCTGTTGCTAACATGGCATGCCCGCGGCATACCCGCTGACGAACCGCGCCCGCGTTGTGTGTGAAGGCGACGAACAGCGCGTGTCACGCGAGAAACACGACCCGCGCCCGCACCCGCTCTGTGTGTGTATTGCGCTTCCAGAGTCTAATAAGTACCAATAAAATAACGAAAGAACAAATCGTCCATGGCCGTAGGTACATGGCATGAAAAAGACAGAACCAACAACTCACCAGATCATCGAGATTGTTCCAGAATCTGGAATACGTTCAGATGTCTGACCCCGCCAACCCTGTTACTCTCTTGTAACCGTTGAATCAGGCCTAGGGTCCACCTGGATTCCTTATGGACATTCCTAGGCACGAGATATTCTATTGTAACCTGGAAACAAAATCAACACTGAGCCAACGAAGCGAAAACTCCCAATTCCGGGATTTCCACGAGTAATCTTAGAAAGAAACTCACCTTACAATAAACCAATAAAGGAATTACGACTAGCGTCGTTGAATGAAAAAAAAAAAAATGGAGCCTTCGACAATTACACGTCAACCTGTCAAGAGCCTGGGGTTACCCGCCTCGCTTACAAATTCCGACCTTACTCCCGGAATATAGGAGTTCTTCCAAATCTTAATTTTTAAAGCGAACACATACCACAGCAAATAAAGCTTACCTATTCAGTCGAAATAATTTTACTGAGTAACTTATAATGAATCTATCTGGAATATTAAGCACTAAACGACGTTTGAATTCACCACAAGTATTTCCTCAACTTTTGAACATTTGCAATGTTAGAGAACCCAACCTTCGCCTGGCAACACTGTAACTCGATCCGTTGCTTGTGATTGGACAAGCATGTCAATGGCGGATGTCTTGGCGCGTTCCAGTTAATTCTCGTTTCCCGAAGAACTACAGGAATCTTTGATAGTCTTGTTGTGGGTTTCAATTCAGGTATAGTTTCAACACCCCGGTGTAAAATCATTTCCAGATTTGAACACGTAATTTATCACTGGAGGATGTCTTCAAGGTTCTGGACTGGAGAGGGCTAGGCATCAACGTCAATGGCGAGTACATCACTCACCTTCGGTTTGCCGCCGATACAGTAGTCATGGCTGAGACCATGGAGGACCCAGTACAATGCTCGATGACCTCAGTAGAGCTTCCGAAAAAATGAACACGGACAAGACGAAGGTCATGTTGAATGCCCATGTCACACCCATTCCAATCAAGATCGGAGACTCTACACTCGAAATTGTAGACGATTATGTATACCTAGGACAAACGGTCCAGTTAGGTAGTAACTTCGATAAAGAGGCCAATCGTCGAATCCGACTCGGCTGGGCAGCGTTCGGGAAGCTGCGCGGTATCTTCTCGTCCAACTTACCGCAGTGTCTAAAGACGAAAGTCTATGACCAGTGTGTGTTGCCAGTGATTACATACGGGACCGAAACGAGGTCGCTCACAATGGACCTTATCAAAAGGCTTAAAGTCACCCAAAGGGCAATGGAGAGGGCTATGCTCGGAGTTTCCTTGCGTAGTCGAATCAGAAATGAAGACATCCGCAAGAGATACAAGGTCACCGACGTATATAGCCCGAAGAATTGCCAAACTTAAGTGGCAGTGGGCAGAACGGATGGCCGATGACGGAAGACGATGCGTTGGAAGTCTGTTTGATCTTTGGTACTCCCTTGCTTGTCCTAAAATTTTTTGTCCGAAAATCATTATCCATAACACGTTTGCTATAAACTTCAGTAATCATAATGTTCAAAATACCGAAATTTTGTTTTACATATCATATCTAACTTTACTTCTAATACTATTTTGTCATATTATCGAATACTTTACATGACAGAAAGTCGTATGTCCTAATTTGTATCACATAATGTGTATGATTCCGAATGGTCATTTATTTGTGAGTCGCTATAAAAATCCCTAAAAGTTAGGTTTTAGTGACAGAAACGAATCGCTGTAAATCCGACTCCACGCAGTCTTGTTTGCCCTACCCCAAGAGTGTAATTTAAAATCGCGGAGGGGCGAGGCGGGCCGTGTGTTGAGGAGCAGGTGGTTGAGGCTGGCCAGCAAGCCGAAGCTGCGGTGGTGAGCGTTAAACCCATCTGCGACGATAAGCTCGCGTGAGGCCGCCGGAGTCCCGCAGCGACGGAGCCGTGACAGAAACCATGCCTACTGCATGATGCTTGCTCGTTTGCATGCTGCGTGCTTGCTTGCATCCTGTATGATTGCTTGCATGCTACACGCTTGCTTGCATGCTTGCTTGCTGCATGCCTGCTTGTGGCATGCTTGCTTGCTGCATGCTTGCTTGCTTGCTGTATGCTTGCCGCATGCTTGCTACATGCGTGCCGCATGCTTGCTGCATGCTTGCTTGCATTGCATGCTTGCCGCATGCTTGCTTGCATTGCAGGTCAACGCCAATATACGATCCAACATTTACTTAGAATAGGACTTATGACTTTTATTGAGAACGGTTTTATGTCTTTTGTATATTATTGATTGTAATACTTATCACAAACGGATTTAGGGCATATTATATTTAGGGATTTCAACTTTATGGCATATGATATTATGTGATATAAAGTTCGGGTAAATTATCATTCGGACAAGTGATGATTAGGACAAACAAAATTCTGACATTTTAGATTATGGATTAAAAAGTTAGGTAACACGATAGAGAACCTTGATCTTTATGTCCTTAGTCTGACTAATAAATTGTAATAAAGACAAATTACTAATATGCTATTAAGATCTTTAATAGGTACTTACAAATAATAATGTGATGCTTTGTAGGTATGATTGGTATTAGGATTTGGATGAATTTCTTAGGAAGTAGTGTCAGGAGTCTACTATAGCCCTGTCAACACTTTAATCGGAATTTTTCAAGACGGGTTCTTTCCCTTCCTTACTTTTTACCTTTGGGTTTTATAAATTCTGGAGGATTCAATTTCCAATATTTATGATGAATCAAAAGCAACTGAGATCCGGGTGTGGGAAACTACAACAAACAGTTATTTATAGAAATTGGATACTTTGTGCAGCTTTTTGCAATTTTAGGGTTATTTGTCAGAATAGTTTGTCACCTATGTATATTCCCGGAAATTCTTACATTAGTAATTCCACAAACCTGTATAACGTGTTGCTCCTATCTACATATTTTAATTAAGTACGAATATAGCTCCGGCTAATTTCCGCTCATCGCATGCCGATAATCGCACAGGTAGATCATGACCTGGGTCCTGGGAACAGGATATTTTTAATCCCCGTAGTATATTCCCGTATGATGACTTCCAACCCTTATTCAGGAGTAGTGGCGGGCCCATAAGTTCATCATCATCATTTCAACCGAAAGACGTACATTGCTGGACATAGGCTTCCCAAAGTGTCGTCACATTGACCGGTCTTATGCGATTCGCATCCATCGCGTCCATAAGTTCGTACTCACATACAATTCACGCACACCTACAAAAAAACTTCACATTCAATTGGTTTTTTCGAGTAAACAAAAAAAACAGAACAAATGATTACAAAACTTAACACGTATCAGATGCTACACAGTTCACACTTTTTATTCTTTTTTGCAAGTTGGTTTTTTGGACCAGGTAGGTACTCGAACTTAGTTTTTTCAAATGCAGGATATTAAACAAAAACATCGATCATTCTATTCACTGGGACTAATTATCGAGTAGGCCACCAACGAAAACCAAAAAAACTTTATATTATATTAAGCAGTTTTTACGTAAGTATTTCTACCTTGTATTGCACTGTATTGTATAACGGGCTGGTGTCCACGTATTCCTATTTTGAAAATCCACATTTAATGCCTATACCTAGACCAGTAAGGAATTCGATGTGCTACCTAGGATACTGGTTATGGCAGAGGGTCCACTTCTCTTCTTTTACAAACATAAACGTTTATAATGCGCTCTCTCGAGTAAAAAGTTCACTCGTGGTGATCAGTTTTTGCTTCATTCCATGTCAACACATCATCATCTACCCAGCCTTTTTCCAACCATGTTCAGTCATACCGGATACAGCTAAATGCCAATATTTTACATGGAGTGACGTCCTATCTGACCTCCATAACCCAGTTAGTACTGGGTAATTCCATGGTAAAACGCTACCGAGAAAATGCCTTCGGAACGAAAATGTTTATCTGCTCGTTTAATTTTTCTTTGTACAGACGGTACGTTTTCGTGGTTGTTCGTTCGGAGCTCAGAGAAAGGATACCGATTACTGAAATCCAACGCCGTTGAATCGGTTCACTAAAAAATTGAGTGACTAATTATCTTGTGTTTAGACGTTTTACATTGAGTGAAATATGGCAAATGCGGCTTTTATCCCGTTGACCATTTTATCGGCTGTTAAATCTTGTGTAAAACGCACACTATGTAGGCAAGCATATTATAAGCTGGGGGATTACATTGAGGATAAAAATGCTTGGCTAAATGCTGGTCCTGCTCCGCAACCATAGATGCAGAAGATTGTAAAAATATTCTTGCATTGTATAGATTCCATCTCTTAGTATTGTATAATTGCATAACACGTGTGTGAGTACCATGTACCGTAAAGCTACCATTTGCATTTAGTTATGTTTCATTGACTTGAATATGCCTTGGTGGCTGAGAGAATGTCATGCTCGCTTAAATGTCTTGCTGATGGTGGCGGGTGGGTCGGGTCATTTAGTTCCCTTCAATATGGTTGAATTGAATGGCGCTGATTCATGCGTCATGTTCGTGAACGGGCGCTGTCAGTCGGGACTGGTCATCTCTTAGCTGCCGCGGATAATTTGAATTGCTTTATTTTTAATTGTTGATATAATAAATTTTTAATCTGGACGCTCTTATTGTGCACGTCTTTCTACATCGTTCTCACATATATGTATAATCTCAACATGAAAGATGTAACCAAGATTTTGTAACAACATTTTTGATTGAAAAGAGTGTCCATGGAGTTTCTTGCCCGTTCTTCTCCATAGAGATCTACGTTAGGGAATGGGCAACTACAGTACTTTCTCAAGTTATTATGCCTTGTGTCTGTGACTGTAGCTTCGCTTTATTTTTCGTTTTATCGACATTCAAAAGTGCCGTAATGGTCTAGTTGAAATAAATGATTTTGAGTTTGAGTTTGAGTTTGACCCCACCAGTAGAGGGTCAACGAAACGACAGCTTTTATTTTTCCCGTTGATCCCACCAGTGGGACAAACCAGTGGGGTCAGAGGGAATACAACAACTTCAGGTACCTATACTCCTACTAATAGCCTAAGGCACTAGCGGAGACGACACGACGGGAGATGTGTTTTAAACTACCAATAGAATTTCGTTTCTCTTTCGTACTTCTCATATCCGCTTAGCATTAGTGGAAACGGTTAAGCAGACAGGAAAGGTGATGTCTCTTCAATGTTCAGGCCACCCTCCGCACTCAGCGGCAAAACGCAATCCAGCAGCAGGTTTGCGCGCTCGGCGGAGATGAGAAAAGACGAGCATCGTGCTGCGAGTGGCGTGCGGTGAGCGGTGTGCTGTACAGCGCATCATCTCTTTGATTCCTTCTTCTTCACTCCTATGACTCATTTGATGATACTTTAGTATCGATGACGAATCGGTACTACAACAAGTAAAATTAAATTTAAAGTGATTGTCAACCATACATACTGCTAACAATTAGCCCATTACCTATTTTTCGGTAGATTATAATCTATCGAAGTGAAACCGTGAAATAGTGAAAAGCATACGTTGGAAGTATCTCTGCCCCCATAATCAGGACTTGAAGCACCCCGACGTTAGGTAAGGTTCCTTTAAACCATGCAGACAGAAATAGGTACTTATCGAGGCTCCGTCGACTACGCATTTTAGGCGAATATATTTTACAATTTTACGGTTTCACTTTGCTAGATTATAATCTATCGAAAAATAATACGTTAGATTGTAAGCAGTATGTTCGGTTGACAATCTTTCGAGAGTTTACAATCTCGCTAGATAGATTATAATCTAACGGGTTTTACAATTTTACAGTAACAGATACACCTAGCTCTAACGCCCTCTCAAATCTCTAAAATTTCCTCTTTTCTCCGCTTCGCACATATCTACTCATCAAGCTCGTTCTTGCTCTTTGGTTGAGACTAGGCGAACTGGTTATAAGATAAGGCTTAAAGTTAACCTTGGTCAATAAACCAGTCAATAAACTAATACTTGCCGAATTAAAATACCAAATCTTTTGCAGTTCGCATTTTGATTTTATAATTTAAAGCCATAATCAAAATGCTGTTCACGCACCAAAGTCAAAAAGTCTCACCTATCTTATAATCGATTATGTAAACCATGTACGATTAGTTTCGAATAAATAGTCGTTAAGGAGTCACTCAGTAAAACAGTAGTTTTAAGCCTCTACTATGCCTCTCAGAAAATGAAATCAGAAATGAAGACATCCGCAAGAGAACCAAGGTTATCGACGTAGCCCAAAGAATTGTCAAACTTAAGTGGCAGTGGGCAGGGCACATTGCTCGCAGAACGGATGGCCGATGGCGCTGTAAAGTTCTGGAGTGGCGACAGCGAACCGGAAGACGATGCGTTGGAAGACCTCCCACTAGGTGGACCGATGACCTGGTGAAGGTTGCGGGAATCCGTTGGATGCGAGTCGCAAGGGAACGGTCAATGTGGTGACACTTGAGGCCTATGTCCAGCAGTGGACGTCTTTCGGCTGAAATGATGATGATGATGCCTCTGCTAAGGCTAAAGATGGGTGTGAAGATAAAGTTAAGGTCAGAGGGCGTCCAGGCGGGGGGGAGGGCGTCGAGCTGAATTTCACTCAATCTCACGAGAGTCCCTCAAATATCACGTCATTTTTTTCCCTGCTAGGAACAGTGTAAACTTGCGAGAAAATTGGGTTTAACTAACAAAATATGGCCAAATCGAACACAATACTTATATTATTATTTAATAATAAATGAAATAATTCGTGTTCGATTGTTTAATTAATTATTAAACAATCAAACACGAATTATCGTTATTATCCTAAACTACGCGTTTGGTAAATCTCACGTGAGATTAGGTGGCGAAATCGACAACGATCCTTAGATGTTGTGACATTTGACTTGACCCCCAAAATAGGCTCACGTAATTAAAGGACGGCGCCCGTAGCCGTGGCTAAAAATGAAAAATATTAATATTCATGGCAAATCAAATACGCCGACAGTGATCAGTTGGCTCCATAGGTTGGCTCCATCATCATCATATGAGCCCGGAATCACCCACTGCTGGGTTTAGGCCTCCCCTTTCTTCCGTCACACTTCCCCGTTCTGAGCCTCCCTGATCCAGGTGTTTCCCGCGACCCTGAGGCGAGTGAGTACTGGGTAGGTACTTAGATTACAATTTTGTTCGCGTCTATCGTACGTCCATGTATTCATAACATTATTTTGAAATAGATTTTTGAAATAGAATTTTTTTACAAAAGGAAATTGAAATGTAAATTTTTCATCGGACCCAAGAAAAATTACTAGGAATGTGGCAACATTCAGAATGATGTACTGGTTATGTGGTGGTCACCATCAGTACCTTGTATAATAAGACATTATTATACAAGGTACTGATGGTTGTTTAGTAATAAATCTATACTTTATACATATATTATTGATTAAATTAAAATATTATAAAGCTGAAGAGTTTGTTTGTTTGAACTCACTAATCTCAGGAACTGCTGATTGAAATTGAAATAATCTTTTTGTGTTGGATAGTCCATTTATCGAGGAAGGTTATAGGCTATATAACATCACGCTACAACCAAAAGGAGCGGAGCATAAATGAAAATTGTTGCAAAAACGGGGAATATTTATTCCTTTTTTGGGCTTTTTCTCCTTTCTGTGACGCAGACGAAGTTGCGTGGGTCAGCTATATCTAATAATTCTAGTTCGTGTTCGTGCCTGCAAAGCAAATAGTTTCGTCAAGAACAATTACAAATGACTTTGTAAATATTAATTAGCTAATGTGTCGGGCTATCGTCATTACTTACTTATTGATTATGTAATTTATGTTACTTCATTCACCACTGTAATTTGGCACTCTAGAAAATACTATTTTGTCAAGTAATGACCGGCTCCTATGTTTATGGTATTGAATAGTTTGACTTTTTGCGGGACAGTTGTGTAGAAAAGGTTCATGTTCTCAGTTCGAATTTGAAAAGTCATCATGGAAGAATAAGGTCCATGTTCACTGAGAAGATAACAGTCTGGTTATCTAAAAACAGCTGTCAATGTGACATATTGCCCTACAAAAATGTGTTTTAAACAGCTGGTTTTAGATAATCGTCCGTCATCTTTTTGGTGAACATGGACCTAAGAAGTGGTGATTTAATGTGGTTAATGTTGCCTCGTATTTTAATTAATGAGCCTTGGGTCCACTTGCGCTCAATAACTAAAACATGTTAGGGTCGGCTTCCAGTCTAACCTGACGCAGCTGAATATCAGTATTTTACGTGGACCGACTGCCCCCACATGACCACTTTTTTTTTTGCTAAAAATTAAAATGTTATATCTAAGCCGGAGAGGTGATCTGTACCATAGGATTTTCTAACTTCAGACACCTTTCTTTATTTAAGATTCTGCATATACTAGTGCCTGTAATTTCTGATGCCGAGATAAATAAAGATTTATGATTATGATAATATTTACTTGGTTATATCACACTGAGAAAAAAAAGCTACGTATACGTAGCCCGTCGCAGCCTACGTACCACGTAGCTTGCAACGAGCTACCGCTTACGTATGTCGCATCAGTCATTTAGTTGTTACTTACTTAGTAACGTAGCTGCATACGTAACCGGTTATAAGCAACACCATGCTTCATACGTATAATACGGGAACGTACGTATAAAGACGGTGCATCAAGTAACTGAGTTGGGGTTGTGGGGTTCTCGGACTTGCTCACTACTGACCACAGGGGGTCTAAAATGGAAGCTTTCGCATATCAAAATGGACTTTGTGGAAATGACAATAAAGTCCATTTTTAGAATTTAATTTTTTTTTAACGTGATTCATATCATGTGCTGCTAAACCGGCCATTTTAGGCTCGCAGACCGTAACTACCGTCAAAGATCTACAAATGACAGTCAGATGGGACCAATGGCTCAGCGCGCTTTCCGAGGCACGAAGGACACTCAGACGGCAGTACCTATGTGCCTATGTAATGGATCGGCTAAGGATGTTAATATTTAGCCACAAGCATGTTCTTATGACCAGGTCCACTTCAAAACACTATGTGTGTAAACGCATTGTAACCATTATATTTCACGAATCACTGTGTACTTATCAATTATTATAAACGCTACCGAAACAACAAAGTTTTTCTGATGATGGCTATTGTTTGTTTTGGGTACTTATAAGAAATTATCAGCCACCGCGCACCGGCCAACGGTGAGTCGCACTCGCACACGAAGGGTTCCGTACCATGATTATCAAAAGAACGCGTTTGTTGCATGGAAGCCCCACTTAAATATTTACTGTTTTTATTATTTGTTTTTATAGCGGCAACCCTGCTCGCAGAACCGATGGCCGACGGGGCTGAAAAGTTCTGGAGTGGCGACCGCGAACCGGAATACGAAAGGTGGACCGATGACCTGGTGAAGGTTGCGGGAATCCGTTGATGCGAGTCACACGGGACCGGTCAATGTGGTGACACTTGGGGGAGGGCTATGTCCAGCAGTGGACGTCTTTCGGCTCAAATGATGATGATGATGATTATAGCGGCAACAGAAATACATCATCTGTGAAAATTTCTACTGTCCGGCTATCACGGTTCATGAGATACAGCCTGGTGACAGACAGACGGACAGTCCCGTTACTCTTTGGGTACGGAACAATAAAAAGGTTAATCGATCATAATATTTTTATACAGGGTGTAAACCACCTCATAACGAAGCCGTCAACCAAGCATTCTGTACATCAAACTAAGTAACTTTACCCAAAAATTATTGCTGGGAAACGACATTTGTTTTTGGGGTGAAAAATCATGTTTTGTGGTAGAACTCAATGTAACGCATTTAAAAAAATGTGCTGATGGATGGATTGAATAGTAAGGGGGTCGTAGAGGTTCTAAAAGTAAAAATCTTGCAATAAAAACTTGTCAGTATTTAAAAAAATGCTTGTCGAAAAGTTGGAACTTTGAACCCCAATATCTTCGTAACTAGAAGGTTCCCAGGACGATTTTGTCACTATCTCTGTCGAGACTGCTGACCCAGGTATGGTGTAGAACAAAAAAAATATCGCAATGACGGGGAGAACAAGTGCCTTTCTGCTTCGTTAAGAGGTGTTTTATACCCTTTATATAAATGGAATGTTTAACCCAGTGGCATGCAATAGGTCAATATGTCAGTTTAAAGATAAACCCATCAGCGTAATTAGTAAGATAGCTGTAACCTGCATGGTCGATTGGTCGTCGCATGAAATAATCCTCATCATCGTAGAATCTGTGTGTTGATGTAAAATTACTTGTTTGCATTAACTAGTCTGAGCTACCATAGTGACACTCCAACTCCAACGCTCTATACGCGGATTCTTCACGTAGGGCAGCCTCTGTTAAATATAATCTTGCAGCCATTTTAATCACTTTTTTTTTCTTAACCTATATTGCCCCACTGCTGGGCAAAGGCCTCCCCATAGCCTTCTCCTCGTGCGGTTTTCTATGGCCAATCTCTCATAAACTCTAGGTCGTCACGCCAGAGTTTTCTAAGCCTCCCTCGGCGACGACGCCTGTCTTCTGGCACCCACTGCGTGACGACTCTAGCCCATCGGTCCGGATGCATTCTACAGACATGGTCCGCCCAATCCCACTTCAACCCAGCAGTCTTGTTCCCTACATCAGCGATTCCAGTTTTGGAGCGTATTATGGTATTACGAATTCTATCGCTGAGCTTAATTCCTCACACGCTACGCTCCATCGCCCTTTGGCAAACTTTGAGTTTGGACTTTTGCCATTCAGTCAGGGACCAAGTTTGAGCACCATAGGTTAGGTCGGGCATAAGGCACATGTCGATGAGTTTGCGCTTCAGGGATAAAGGTAAAGGTCACCCTTCATGAGCGACTTCATGGACCAGTAGCTCGTCCAGGCGTTTTCTCACTCTGATTACTCTGTCTTGCCTGTTTTTGAAGGAAACTAGCTGGCCCAAATAAATGTACTCATCGACATAGTGGATTTCTTGCCCATCTACCTCAACCCTACCTTTTGTGTTTTCATAATTACTTAAGTCTTTGACTGATTCATCATTAGTCCAACCTCAACTTCTTGCTTGCTGTGCTCAGATCTCGGAGTATCTGTTGTAACTCGGCAGCAGTCGATTTTACTCACATATTAACAATAATCCACACTTACGAAAATCAAATTGTTGGTTCAGCTGGGTAGCAGTTTTGTATTCGTTGTAATATGTCCGACCCCGTATATAGATGCTCTGTGGTCCGACCGAATGATCTGTCAGATTCAAAAAATAGTTATGTAAATGTCAAACAAATGTTAAGTTGTTCGAAATCTCGAAACGAATTTGAATTTAAAAAAAAAGGTTCGAATCGAATTTTCGGCCGCAGGATCAGTAAAGTTGTTGCGTCGGTTGCGGGTATTCTATGTGCAGGTAAGGACGTCCCTCTAACCTGCTCCCACCTCGTGGCTCGATGTCCAGTCTAACCGGATACTGCGGAATACTAGCCATTTGCACGGTGGTTTTAGCCACAGTACATAAAAGTTTTAGCCGATTACCTGAGCTCCGTTTACAACCCATTTATGTACTAGGTATTACCTGGTGTAGTGTACCAGTAGCTAGATAATACTATAACTTATATCCTTTTCAAATTATGAGCATTAAATTATACAGATATCGTTACAATTCCTCACTTTATCTTTGTTCCCCACGTTTCCTAAAACAGTTAGGGCTTGATTGAGATGATCCATGTATTATCATACCATGAGCACATCCCACTATTAAAGGGTAATGCGCAATCTGGACGCGGAAAATCATACTCCTACGCATCACTCGTGCCGACATACATACTCTTCGAGCTCAAGTAGATAAACATCAATTTATCTACTTATGTACCTAGGTACCTACTTGTACATTTCTATAGCGGTACGCTGATATTATTGATCGTTGCAACCACTGGCCTTCGTATGGGTCATATTACTGTTTTCAGTGTCCGTTTCACACGGTATTAGGCATTAAATATTTATAGGTTCCGCTAGAAACGATATTTCAATGTTAGTTTGTAGTTCGTTTCACCTACTTTTTTCAAAAAGGACCGGGTTTATCTGGGTCTTCCAAAATATTTTTTTTAACTCGGATGTTGTTTTATTATAGTTTTATATTAAATTATGCACGTTACATTATTACAGGTTTAGTTATTTTAATGACGTAAAGCGATGCTAAACCAGTCTCATCATAAAAGCCATTACAGTTACTATGAACAATTTTAATTCATAACAAAATAAATTAAATGCTGCTTTTCACGCGGAACACTGATTAATTAAGACATCACGGTACTTCTACCCGCCTACTGCTCGAAATGGAGCTAGTATGAAAACAACCGCGCGTCGTGCGCCCGCAGTCTGGTGACGACCTCGTGTTCGCGTTGTTTCGCACAGCACGCTGCACGAACACACACAGGCCACGGACTTGAGTTCCAATTACAAAATAATTCAAACAAAATTAAAAATAACATTGACGACTTCTAATAAAAAAAATAACAAGACGCCATAAAGCGGTGTTCGAATTTTAAAAACTTTTAAGTATTTGAAAATTATTTTCAACTAATTCGTAATGTGGTGATTTTGTTTTCTAATCGAAAACATTTAGCTGGTGTTGTTTTAATACTTCTTGATTACAAAATAAGTGCTCGTGTTGACAAAAATGGCGAAAGCTATGGCAGTGTTGCAAGGCTTGGGGCAAAAAGTGAGCGGGAAGGAGCAGCCTGAATGTAGGACGCTTCAGGTTAATATGCCCACACCAAGGCCTGTTGACTTAGAGTTTAACAACATCACGCTGAAGGTTTCAGAAGGATTGACCTCACGAAGTAAGTGGCACAACGATAATTTTAATAACGCAGTTACTTCTGCTGACTTTGTGTTTAGTTTTATGAAGGTAGATTGTAGAACATTTTGATCCCGTTAGAATTATATTTGTACTGAGAAGACTGATTCGTACTCATGCAAGGATGTAAAAAACTAGTTTTAACTTGATCAGCACTCTGTACCCATGATAAAAGTGAGTGATTCTCAAACATTCCGTCTCTTCATAATGGATCAGGGTAAGATCATCAATATTGTTCTAATAAGTACGTGGATACAACTCAATCCAGTGCGATAAGACTGAGCGATAAGCTAAGCTATGTTTATGTTCAATCATCTGTGTTCATAGTTTTATACAGACAAAGCTTTATTATGGACTAGATGCGTATTATGAGGAAGAGATAACTATTTGTTTTGACACAGTAAGCATAATTCGTCTCGTCTCGTGGATAGATTAGCTACACTTTGGTTTTGGTCAAACGTGTCATATTTTCGAATTTATACGTCTATGAGGGGACAGACCGCTAATGGATTAGGGTTATTTTGATTTTCATCAACTCGTCCCAAATGGTCCGTGGGCATGTGGAACGAGTTGCTGAATTACTCGATTAGGGAAAACGTTCAGGCTTATTTTTAGCTCCACGATCAATATATTATGTAGTAGTGTAATAGTTGGTACATACTATACGGACTACTTTACAGTATTTCCGTGTTCTATTTATTTTTAATGTCATAACAGTAAAAAGTGGTGATATCATTAGTCCGTTCGGTGATTAAATTGAAGCGTAAAATGGGAACGTAATTAGATGTAGATAAAATCTTGTATTTTTTTGTTATGTGGGTAGGTAGTCGCTTTACACACAACGCAATACAAAGCCAGAAACTTATAGAATCATCAGAGTTCGATGGCCTCTGTAGTCTAAATTGAAATGTAAAACGTACGAGAAATATGCAATTTAGGACTTTCTCAATTTAGAGTGGAGATGTTATGACTCAAAAATTTCAAGTCTGCATCGAAATTTCTTTCGAGTCTGTGTAGAAAGCGGTTTGACTGCGTCTTATGAGGTCAAGGCGAATGTCAGTTGGAAGGTATTATTTGCATTTCCTTAATAAATTCAGATTAATTGTGACATCAAGCATTGCTAGAAGTGCTTTTATTGAACAATTGCGCGACGAAGAGGCGTTATTGCCGTCTTCCGGAGATGACAGTAAATACTTTTTCTTATTTGTACCATAATCATCAGCTTAGCCTCATTTCTAGACAAGCGGACTAGTAACCGAGTTTATGTATATATTATTATCATTAGTCACATAGTAAAATATTCCTTCCCATTATCGTGAACGGAAACCAATGCAAAGTTTGCACATCTTGAACATTGGACTTTCAACAGATCTTACTAGATTTTTCCATTCCATATTTTTAAAAAGCAAATGTTTATCTGTCTATTACCGCTTTACGCCCTAACGGCTGAACAGATCTCGATGAAATGGTAAACAGTGATATAACCAAACCCAAGGTGCTTATCACCTACGTTACACAGGATACTTTTATCCAGGAAATACGTTGCTATGGATTAATTGCCGACATCTACGCAGGTGAAATTGCGGTCATTAAAAATAGGCAGTTAAGAAAATGAACTCAGGTGTATATAGCTGCAAATGTTGACATACCACTAGTAAATATCACGTTGCTTATATGGAGTTATCAAATAACAAGTTCCTTTGCCAGCCAACCAGTAAACAAATCATTGAAGCAGAAGAAAATTGTTTCGTAACTAGTACATAATTCCAACTTTACTAGATATTGTAGGCTTGTAGCTTATTTTCCTGTTATTTCAAGCCATAGTGGGTAAGGGTCTGTTACTTCTTTTGTATCTGTTTTGTATCTTACGGCTGTAATTGGCATTCACGAATGACAATCTTTTAATTTATACACATCCATTTACTCATCTACAACATATTTATGGTAAAAAACCAGTTTTAAAGGGGACACATGATATCGTTTTTCATTACTTTTATTGATAATACTTGCAACTTGCACACAGCAATAATTACAAAAATATTCTGCCTCGTAAGTCCGGTGTTGCCAACGTTGCTGAATTTAGCGTTAGTGTTGCAAGTGTAGCTAGCCTGTCTGACATAATCACAGTGTGTTTCTTTAGGTCAAGTCTTAGTTGTTATTTATAGATTAAAACCGAAACCATCTCTTACCGTTATAATACGTCACTCTTACTTAACCAAACCTGAGGATTTGCGAGATATGCGACCCAGATTGGATGGCCTTCAAAAAATTTCTCATGTAGCACTGTTTGTATAGCTAAAGTGCCTGCAGTTGCAGTGAAGAGATCAAGTGCAATCTACTGAAATAGTGTTGTAATACCTATAGGTACACTTGCTTGTTGATTTATTTTTTTCAATATAATATTACATAACTTGGACTGTGTTCAGTTTTGACAATAATGTTTTATTATTTAATAATAATTTGACCATTTTGTTATGAACAATTTGTTTCTGTAGAAATTACACCTAATCGCGTCGATAACCTTCTGTAATAATTAAATGAAGCAATATCGACACACAATTCATGCCAATTCTGAAACATGAAACCAATTAATATGTAAATAAATGCTTGTTTACAATTTAATCAGCTATGTTGATTAATCCGTATGTACCTAGTGACGATGACACTTCATACACGTGCGAAGGTAAGGGACCTGCATAATGATAGCATGTATCGGCCGGCCCCCCCTGACAATGACAAACGTCTTTGTAAAGGTGCTGTCGAACCGAGGCCACCGGAATGCTGACTAACTTTGACAGATTCAGCACAATTATTTGAAAAAGTCCCGTGTCCGCAGTCCGGGCCGGAGTTCAATCCACTCAGTTTGACCGCAACTTAAATAAATGGTGGCGTTGTTTGTAAAGGAAGATGTTAAAAATATGTGGAATCCAATACGATTCATGTTAGTTCTCTTTTGTCAACGTCAAAATTGAGATTGTGTTAATCCAAATAAGGGAATCTGCGGAAGTACATATTTTTAGTAGCGTGACCGGCCTTATGGTAAAAATTGTTTTTTACAATGTCAAGTTCTAATGGCAGAGAAAATTCTTCGTATACAGAGATGTACCTATACTTGGGTATAATGTCATAATAAAATTATTTGTAATGTGAGAAACAGAAAAAGGCTAACTGTGTGTGATACAATCACTTAGAAACCCTGATAGGGTTTCTAAGTGATTGTATAAAATATTCATGAATTTATATTTTATTTTTCCTTTCCGTTCTTTTGTTCTGTCATCAAGCCCAATTATGGCCAACTACATTCCTGTGAGTAAAATAAAATAAAAATTGGTATATTGCCAACCATTTAACAAAAAGGTATGTTCGTGACCATACGCTCGGACAAAGCCACTTAGTAATAAGATTTATATAATTTTTTTATTGAATGTCATAGTGAGTCGTTATGACTTCCGAATGACAGTCGTCATCAAAACGTGACGCTTATCAATGCATTGGGGTTGCTTCATGATATCAACAATCGACCGACGACATCCATCGACTGATCTTACCACATGATCCAATCGATCGAATCATCGATTGATTAAATCCATCACCTTTACTTAAATCCTCATCAGAATAGTGAGCAGAGGGCCTTATAGAGTCCTAGACGGAGTGACATTTTACCCAAAGAAAGTCAAAATTAATCAGATTGGCATAAATAAGCTACTGCAAAGCATCTGTCATTTTTGTTAAAAGCCTTTGTAGTGAAACGAAACACTATAAAGATCCTCTGCATCCAAATAACTTAACAATTTACCAGTGCCAGTGTGTTTGATGATGCTGGCAACACTGGTTGAGTGACATGTCAAAATTTCGCTCCGTAATTTAAAATTAGTTTTAATTAATTTTTAAGTGTAAAAAACATGTATTATTGTAATTAAAATACTACTAAGTGTATAAATACCCAGGATTATTGTTTTCACGGAAAAATAAGCCATAAAACAGTGTTTGGTTGCCCACCTCAACCCGGCAACCTATATCACAATCAGCTGTTGTTCCTGTGGATCAATCTGGGGAGTATAATTGTTTCCTTTTATTGTTTAAATAGCTCAAATTAGTTAATTAATAGCTTTCATGGAACACTAAAATCATTATTCTGATCAATCTGGCACTTTTTTTGTAGTTGAACTTAGGTTCAGTGTCAGGTATCACTTGATATATAAGTATTTGTGTAGTTTGTAATAAGTTAATATAATAACTATCTATTTAATCAACTAAGTACAAAACAATAGAGAACATTGCTTATTCTTTATACATTTTTAGCAGTTTTTAGTCAGCTAGGTCCAGTAATTTTATTTCAAGAGTCCTACCCACTTTAGGAAAAAAAAGTAAAAGACATAAATAAGTGTAATTTCAACTTCATTTAATCATCTTATTGAAATATTTTTGTAAGACACATAAGCCTACCTCATTTACCAGTTTAATAATCACATATTCCAGTCTATTCTCATTTTCTCCTTTCATTTCTAGCTTTTCTAATTTTGTCCATCCAATTTGTTCTCACCATTCTTTGTACTTCTACTTTCAGTTCTATTCTCTGAAACCATGCCTGTGATGACCCGTAAAGCTACTACCCAGGAGTTGCAAGCTAAGTTGAGAACGGCCCTTGATGAACTTAAGGAATCAAACAGCAAATGTCAGCAGCTGTTATTGGATAGAGAGGAACATGAGGTTGAAATCGAGAAAGTCGTTCACAAAAACACTAGCTTGAAACGGGAACTCGTGGAGCTGCACCAACAATACACGGAGGTTGTCGATGAACGGGACAAACTGCGGGTGGTCACAGATGGTTTCAACGACTGCAGTAATTATTATGAAACAGCTTTATGTAAGGTTAGGGACTTAGAAGATGAACTGCTCAATGCCAATAAACAAATAATTGACTTTCAGAAACAAAGAGAATGTACTCAGATTAGGGAAACAGATCATCTATATAATCAATTATTAAATTCCAATTGCAACCCACATTCTTTAACAACAATAGATCTTACTGAAGATTCTATTCTGAAATATAATTGTAGCAGTTATAAAGTTAGCCAAAATAAAATAAAAAAATATGCAAAACTTAATAGAATAATAAAGAAATGCAGGAAATTTAAAAAACAACAAAAACATAGTTCTAACAATAATAAACTAAGAAAAGAACGTGTTTTTCTCATTAAAAAGTTAAATAACTATCAAATTAAATTAGAGGATAGTAAACATTTTTATGAAATAGACACTCAAAACTTACAGTCTGAGATTCAAACATTAGAGCATCAACTTCAATCATGTTATTCCATGTATGTGAAATCTCAAAAACAAATAAAGGAACATATCCTTGCTACAAACGAATTAGTCAATAAGGATAATAGTAATGCAGACTGTGAAGACATGATGACCTTCAATAACACCCAATGTACATCACAAAGGGAATCCAGCCCGGACACTCTCCTGCCTGAGGTAACGGAGGACTCGACCCGGTTGGGCAGTGTTCCGGGTTGTATCCCCATTATAGATTCACCACACATTGTCCAAGGTTCATCACTGGTAGGTCAAACAGAATGTAGTTCTCCCCCTTGTTGTAGTACACATTGTGGTTGCTTTATTATGTTTTCTGATAGTTTAGGGAAAGGCTTGGGAAAATTGATTAGTAACAATCTGAGTCATTCTACTCAAAATTATTGTACACCTCAGGCTTCATACAACCGGATAATGGCATCCATAACTCGGAAGGAATTCGATCCTAATGATATTGTAACTATATTTGTTGGTAATAGTTTGAACGTTAAAATTGATGAAATCACTGACAATGTCACTCAACTGTTGAAACTAAATTGTAAGAAAATCATTCTGTGTGCCTTTCCATACTTTGAAAAGTTGTCAAGCAGGCAAAATCATTATATTCATAGTCTCAATAATCACATGTGTTTACTAGTAAGTCACTATTGTGACAAGTTGACGTTTTTCGACACTAACAGTTTCGTCCAGAAATTGAAGTCAACGAGGAATAATGCGTACCTGCCTATTAGTTTTAGACGTCAAATAGCTCGGCTATTAGCTTTTAATTTAAACTCAGACATATGTGGTATGTCGCAGTCTGTTGTAAATAGTTCCACGGAAATTAGTAATTATACTAATTGTAATTATACACATTTTAGCTTAGATTTAAACTAGTCAGTAAGACAATGGAAGGTACGAGTGATAATTTAGGTAAACTTATCAACTCTAAGGTATCTTCTAGCTCTCAGTTAATCAATTGTCAAAAAGGGGTTAAGCAGAATTCCTTTACATTATTTCATCAGAATATTCAGGGTTTTTCTTCCAAACAATTAGAAATCGAACTATTTTTAGAAAAAACCAAGTTTGATATTATCTGTCTATCTGAACATTGGATGAGGGATTACGAAATGCAATTTAATTACGAGAATTATAGTGTGGGCAGTTGCTTTAACCGGAAGTCTAAGATGCGTGGGGGTTCATTAATCTTAGTTAAAAATTGTGTTAAATTTAAGCCTCGTAATGATATTGTCGATCTTTCGGTTGAACATAGCATAGAATTGTCTTGTGTTGAGCTAGATATGCATGTAATAGTGTGCGTTTACAGACCCCCTAATTACCTGAACTACTCTATCTTTGAGTCAGTAATGGAAGATGCTTTGGCAAAACTTGTGACTGGTAGTAAACTAATAATTATCTGTGGTGACTTTAATATCAACATTTTAGAGAATAATGTAAACAGCAGTAGATTTTTAAATCTCTTTAAATCATTTAATTTGTCAAATGTTTTTTCAGAACCAACCCGAATTACTACAAATACTGCTACTTGTATTGATAATGTTTTTTGTTGCTGCGACTACTTAGATAAATCCATCGTAAATTATCTTCCTTCAGATCACAGCGGACAGACAGTTTCTTTCGCGTCTAATAAACAATTACAAAGAATTCAGATTCAAACTAGACAAATAACACCCAGCAATTTAGAAAAGTTTAATATTAATTTAATTAGTAAGTTAAATATACCAGGCCATATTGGAAACAATGTAAATGAATTGTATGAAGAATTCTTTTCGGTAGTGCACACCGAGTTCAATAATACTTTAAAACAGAAAACTAAGACTATTGGCCCAAAGTTTATTTTCAGTGACTGGGCAACACAGGGTATTAGGAAAAGTAGGGAACGATTGTTTGAGTTGTACGGCCTTAAGCCTTATATCAACACAGAAACTTTTAGTAAATATGTGGCTACTTACTCGAAAATTTTTAAAAACTCTTGCAAGATAGCCAAGTCTCTTTTCATTAGCAACAAGATAAAATCAGCCGATAACAAAATAAAGACGGTTTGGAAAATTATCAACAGTGAGACTAATAGATCTAAAAAACCAAGTAATGACATAACACTAGAGACCTCACATGGTCTCGTGAGTTCTAATAATGAAGTCGCTCAAGAATTTGTAAATTTCTTTACCAGTATCCCACTTAAAACTACTGAAACCTTAAATTCCTCTCCCTTGCTCTCTATGGATTTATTGAAGGCGAACGTTTCAGCCTGCTCAAATGAATTTAAATTTCAGCATGTAAACCCCATGACAATCATAAAAGCTTTTAAGCAAATCAAGATCAAATTAACCGAAGATCTATGGGGTATGTCTATCAAAGCTTGTACCTCAATTGTTGAGACTGTAGCGCCGTATTTAGCCTCAATATTTAATTTGTGCGTGGATCAAGGGGTCTTCCCGGATCTAATGAAATTCAGTAAGGTAATACCGCTTTTTAAATCCGGGGACAGTAAAGACACCAACAATTATAGGCCCGTATCCGTGTTGCCGGTTTTCAGCAAGGTGTTTGAGAAGATAATGCTCGATCAAATGCTTAACCATTTTAACACCAATAAAATCTTACACGAACAGCAGTATGGTTTCACCAAAGGACGTTGTACGACTGACGCCGGTGTCACTTTATTAAAACATATTTTTACTGCGTGGGAAGAGGCACAAGATGCCATAGGAATCTTCTGTGACCTCTCGAAGGCATTTGATTGCGTAAATCACGAAACCCTGATTTTGAAGCTTGAGCATTACGGTTTAGGTAAACTTGCGCTCAGTTTAGTAAAATCATATCTGAATGATAGACAGCAGCATGTACAAGTAAAGGGTGTAAATTCGATGGGTTTAAAAGTAAAAATGGGTGTACCACAAGGTTCGATATTGGGTCCCTTCCTCTTTTTAGTATACATTAATGACCTACCCCATTTATTTAACAACCATCCGCAAATGGTGTTGTTTGCTGATGATACTTCTTTAATATTTAGGATAAACAGACGTGCCACAAATCTTGACGACGTAAATAGCGCCCTACTGCAGGTTCATAATTGGTTTACCGCTAATAATTTAGTACTAAATGGGAAAAAAACTAAGTGCCTAAGATTTGCTTTACCAAATGTCAAAAGTAGTGATTGTGACATAGTATTGAATCAAGAGAAACTTGAATTTGTCAATAAAACGGTTTTCTTGGGAATTACGCTTGACCACAGGCTACAATGGGGTCCTCATTTAACATCTCTTGCAGGCCGGCTGAGCTCAGCAGCGTATGCTGTTAGAAAAATCCGTCAATTTACTGATGTTGATACGGCGAGGATAGTCTATTTTAGTTATTTTCATAGTATTATGTCATACGGTATTTTACTATGGGGACGTGCTGCAGACATCGAGTCTATTTTTATTCTGCAGAAAAGAGCCATCAGAGCCATATATGAATTACGTAGACGCGATTCTCTAAGAGAACTGTTTAAGGAAATTAATATCATGACAGTACCTTGTCAATACATCTATGAAAACATCATGTACGTTAGGAAAAATCTGCATTTATTCAGTAAAAGAGGTGACAGACACCACTATAATACTAGAAATAGGGACCAACTGGTTCAGCCAGGTTTCAGGCTTGCTAAAGTAGATTCATCTTTCATGGGGTACTGTTTAAAATGTTACAATAAAATACCTCCCCACATTCTACAACTGAATGAGACGAAATTTAAATCTTGTGTAAAACGCACACTATGTAGGCAAGCATATTATAAGCTGGGGGATTACATTGAGGATAAAAATGCTTGGCTAAATGCTGGTCCTGCTCCGCAACCTTAGATGCAAACTTATTGGACAATTATTGTGGTAGCTGCAGAAGATTGTAAAAATATTCTTGCATTGTATAGATTCCATCTCTTAGTATTGTATAATTGCATAACACATGTGTGAGTACCATGTACCGTAAAGCTACCATTTGCATTTAGTTATGTTTCATTGACTTGAATATGCCTTGGTGGCTGAGAGAATGTCATGCTCGCTTAAATGTCTTGCTGATGGTGGCGGGTGGGTCGGGTCATTTAGTTCCCTACAATATGGTTGAATTGAATGGCGCTGATTCATGCGTCATGTTCGTGAACGGGCGCTGTCAGTCGGGACTGGTCATCTCTTAGCTGCCGTGGATCATTTGAATTGCTTTATTTTTAATTGTTGATTTATTTATTTTTACTCTGGACGCTCTTATTGTGCACGTCTTTCTACATCGTTCTCACATATATGTATAATCTCAACATGAAAGATGTAACCAAGATTTTGTAACAACATTTTTGATTGAAAAGAGTGTCCATGGAGTTTCTTGCCCGTTCTTCTCCATAGAGATCTACGTTAGGGAATGGGCAACTACAGTACTTTCTCAAGTTATTATGCCTTGTGTCTGTGACTGTAGCTTCGCTTTATTTTTCGTTTTATCGACATTCAAAAGTGCCGTAATGGTCTAGTTGAAATAAATGATTTGAGTTTGAGTTTTTTGAGTTTGAGTGCCGTAATGTTAGCGTAATTTTGACAGTTGACGACGTAGAAGATAATTATTTTGCAATTTGGCTGCAATGAATGACTATCATTTTGACTAAAAATAAACGTGATCTTGGAAAAGTGCCGTTAGTTTTAATAATGATGGTTTAGATTGAATTCCCACGTTTTTGTTTGTTCACTTAATTTTAATAATATAACGAGGATAGAATTAAAACGTTCCTAATTGAATTATCTTGCTTCGAGTTTATCTTATAAGTAAGTATATTTAGATTGATCTAAACCAGATTTGATATAGTATTTTTTTAACTAACTGTTAGGAGCTCGTGGCTTAAAAATAACAGCCTCTCGCTTCGATCTTGTGGATAAGTTACCAGTGACTACCCATAACATACAGTTTCCTCCGTGCCTCGGAAAGCATTTCAAGCCGTTGGGCCCAGATGTCATTTATAGATCATTGACTGTCGTTACCGGTAGTCAGTGACAACCAGTCTTACCAAGAGGTATTGTACTAACTAGGTTTTGGAGGTTAGACAGGCAGTAGCACCATGTTATAATACTAGCATTCAGCTGCATCCGGTTAGACTAGAAGGCGACCCCAACATACTTAGTTGGTTAAAAGCTAGGTAAATGATTTAACTATATAATTATTGTAGCAATAGTTTTGTAAAAAGTTGTATTGCAAAGCTATTCGCGCCTAATTAACAATGGCTAATTGATGTATGTCATTAAATAACAATAAGCAGGAAATATAATCACAACCTTTAGAAAAAACTTGCGAAAAGACAAATGAGTGTGATGTCACGTAGACAACAGGATGCATATTATAATGCTTGGTGTACCATTACATATCCAGCCATGTAACTTGCGTTATTATGAATAGGTTGGTACGGTCTGCAATCACTGCAATGAAAGAAAGTAATACTATCACTGTGACTTTTGTAATCCCTGAATGCTTACAGAAGTGTACGTTATAGTAGTACCTATACAGGATACAATGAGATGAGTATCGGCGCACAAATGAATACCACGTATTCAATACGGGTTCCTTCTATCTGGCAGAATCTTGATGCTCCGAAATTAA
Organism: Xestia ashworthii; assembly: GCA_950022955.1. Classification (NCBI taxonomy): domain Eukaryota; kingdom Metazoa; phylum Arthropoda; class Insecta; order Lepidoptera; family Noctuidae; genus Xestia; species Xestia ashworthii. Next base: position 19,356,994 of record OX465558.1, on the reverse strand, counting down.
TTTGGCTTAGCACACTTGGGTCACTTGGCATAATTTTCTATAAACGAATATTTTTAAGGAATATTTTTTTTAATATAATTACTGTTTGACCGAATGTTTGTATGTCCAAACTTACAATGGCATACTTTTAAGATGGCAGAATTTTATTTGGCATAATTACCTTAGACAATGTTAAAATTCCGCTAAATTTCGTCTAGAATAACTATTATTTAGAGCGACGAATATTTAACGTAATTTCACTTATGCTTACTACGAAGGTGGCAGAATTTCATTTGGAATAATTTTCATTGCATTTTAAACCGTAATTTAAAATTAAAATATTGTCTTAGAAAGTCAAAATGTTGTGCTAGAATAGTTAGTGACAGAAACGAATCGCTCCGAAAATCGCTCCGACTCCACGTATATAGTCTTGTCTGCCATACACCTAGAGTGTAATTTACAATCGTGTAGGCGCGGAGGGGCGAAGCGGGCCGCGAGTTGAGGGGCAGGTGGTTGTAACACTCGCCGCCGCGGCTGAGGCTGCCGGGCAGGGCGTTAAACACATCTGCGACGATAAGCTCGCGTGGGACGGCCGGAGACCCGCAGCGCCGGAGCCTTAGTAGAAACCATGCCTGCTGCATGCTGCATGCTGGCTTACATGCTGCATGCATGCTGCATTCATGGTATATGCTGGTTTTCATGTTTGTATACTGCATGCTTGTTTGCATGTTTGCATACTGCATGCTTACTACATACACGATGTATGCTTGTTTGCCTGCTTCTTACAGGAAAATAAAAACCAAGTGTTCACAATCAACTGATTTTATAAATTTTCTGTGATGTGATAGATGAGTCTTTCCATCTTTATGCATATGAAATGTATGCCAAAAGATGATTCTAACTGTAAACTAATTCTAAGATATGATAGTTATGCCTTTATATGACTATCGATATGAAATTTATGCCAAAAGATGATTCTGACTGTGAACTTTCTGCGATAAGATGGTTCTACTTTTAATTCTTGTGCATATGAAATGTATGCCTAAAGATGATTATGAGTTTTAAACGTATGATAAATGAGTGTCTGCCAAACGATTTTCTGCGAAATGAAAATGCTATCAGCTGGCAAAATAATATTATGACATGAAAAGTTCTGCTATACCATAAAGTTCTGCTATATGTTTGGTTCTGGAATATAAAGCAGCTGTTTTACATATTGACCGTGTAGGTATTGCACTTTTGTAGGAAACCGCTGTTGTTTTTTATATTACTATCAACTGCCTTTTACCACTTCATAGAATAGCTGAGATTAAAATAATTCACTAATTAACACCCTACTTCTTTGAAAACATTTATCTAACACAAAGATTTAAAGAAACTGAAAGGGTGATCGACTTTCGATGCTAACCTTATCAGGTAATGCATAGTTTGGCACTGCATGCGTCTGCGCTGGCAAAGGATCATGTTTGAATGCTGTTATTTGGAGTCAAGAACCTCCTCGACATAAGTGCATGAATAATTTCTGCAAATAATCTTTACATCAAGTAGGTAAGAATAATGACACATACTGCAACTAAAAATATATTTTGAATATTGTTGTTACTGTGTAATCTCTTGATGCATTAAAAGTCATAAAAACTACTTGCATGAGGGGTTTTTGAACTCTTCTGGGCAGCATTTATGACTGAGGTGGTTCAACCTAATGAATATTATACCACAGTCGTTCCGCGAAGGAGACCATAATGAAAACCGAGACTGCGTAACACTGGGCTTCGATTCTGCTATTACAATAGTGTCAGAGTATTCGATCATTGATTTCATAATGATCAAGTTCCGTCAAATTTTGACAAGTTTGTTAATTCTAATGGTGCCATTATGACTTCTCAATGAACAACCACTGACACTCCATTGAAAGAAATGTCATAGAATATTAATCTCGTACATGAAATCTGGCATGAATAAATGTTCGCATTTAGTAGTAGATTTCGGAAACCATTTGTACTAAGGGTTTTATAATAATGACAATACGACAATTTTATTACGAGACCATTGACCGACCATTGTGAATTTAGCATATTACGAACTTTAAGCAAAATGACAATGGGATGAGAATGGAATCGTGTTGGAGTGACGAATTTATTAAAATAGCAGATTTAGGCCCCTGGTCAGTTTCCCTCACTCGTCAGTAGCGCGCGAAAAAAAACAAAATGAATGATTGTACAAAACGCGGATCGCACACCGCAAAATCGCTGCTCAACTGCAGCATCTTCACCGCGCAAACCGGCGATTCAAATACAGCGTACCTATTACATGACAGCATGCTCCGGCCGTCAGACAACTTTCGTCATGGGAACACTTAATTGCGAATAAAATCAGCCGTCTAGACAAAACTTCAATATACTGGACCAAAATATTTGAACTTTTTAAATAAGTACTTACAATTAACTTGACAAGTTCACTTAAAAACCATGCTTTGTAGGCGGAGTATGGTCAGTCAGCTCGCGAATATAAATACCTACTCCAACTACATAGCATGATTTATACAATTTGAACCTTTTTCCATTTTTTTTCTTTTAGTTCATTTTTAATACACAAAATGTAAATCTAAAACCCAGCTTTTGATTTTTAAACATTTTTTTATTTTTTTGAAACCAGCTATTGATTCTTGCTTTTTGACTTTGAAAAACTCGTAAGTAGGTAAGTAGGTACTTTAACCTTTAAGTGTTAATGTCAACAAACAAACCAAAATAAAAAATATTAATGAAGCCCGCCGCGCCGCTTAGAAGACTACTTAAAAAATCACAAGAATTTTATTCCATTATATAATTATATAAAACATACAATTGAAAAATTGTAAAGACGAAGAAAATGAAGACCTGACTATATAAAATACAGTTGCAAATTGTAGACGAAGAAAATGAAGACTTAAAACATACAGTTGAAAAATTGTAAAGACGAATAAAATGAAGATTTGGCTTAAAGGACTTTGCATCCAGGCCAAAATCAATTTAAAAAAAAAAAAAACAAAATAAAAAATGAATGTGACGGTTCATTAAAAGTGGCACATACATACGTGCGTGCGTGCGTGGTACATATCTACCTGGGGCAGTATTCTGATTATATTATATTACTGAGTCAAAGACCTTTTCAGTACATACAGTTCAAAAAATACCTCTATTTTAAAAAGAAAAGTCATTCAATCGATTCAATGACTATTTCATGAAAAAGTCATTCAATAGAGTTGAATGAACTTGGAGGGTTGTATTGATGATTTTATGAATATAATATTCTAAAATACATACGTGTTACAGCCTCGAATCATAGTTTAACTACGCTAGTATTATATTATCTGTGGTTTAACCAACATACAACCTAACACTGGCCTCAAAAATTGCAAAAAACGTAAAACAATTTGAAATAAAATTGTTCACTTGTTATGTCTACGATTTTAGCGTAGCAAGTATCTTTGATTCCTGGTGGACTTTTGATTCCTCCTACTACTGTGCACAGATCAAAATAAATTAAAGTTGCACGTGGATTTAGATCCGTTTTTCCTGTAATATGACTTGCAAGCCAGTTGGTAAATAATTATAGCCATTGTATTTTAATGGCAACTGATTGACACCGTTCGCGCGTTCTTCTTGCTATTAAAAACTTTGATTACCCTTGAACTACTTATTGTCTACAAGTTACTAAGTCTAATAGCTAGATAACTGTAACACTAGCAGGACATAATTGTTGACGACAGAGAAAAACTCTATGGGATTTTCCTGCATATTGAGAGAAAAAATAGGCCAAGTGCGAGTCGGACTCGCCCATGAAGGGTTCCCGTAGCAGCAAGTAAAATAATATAAAAGTTCTTGTAGTTCGTTGTTTATTTTTATATTTGAGTTGATTGAATGAAAAGTAAATTGCGGTTTGCGATTTTATGACGTATTAAAAAAAAATGACTTACTAGATCTCGTTCAAACCAATTTTCGGTGAATCATAATTATACTTAAACATCATATATTTTTTTTAGTTTTATCATTCTCTTATTTTAGAACTTACAGCCCCCCCCCCCCCCCCTGCAGGGCTAGCATGGCCGGAGACATTTTATCCACGGGGAGAGAACAAAATACTATTCCCCTCTGTCGATTTTGTCCACCCTCCGAGCATGGCGACGTGGGTGGATAAACTGTTCACGGGGGACAAAACAGGGGAACGCTTGTCCCCAAAATTATTGCCATTAGGTATAAGAAAACTTTTATTTAATTACAAAATAGTCGAGAATATCATCGTAAACCAAAGTACTTTTTTCGTTTTATTACATTTGTGCTGGATATTTATTTAGTTTTGTTAACAATGTCTGAGTATATAACCTCAAATCGAAAAACTCGATAGCGCACAGTGTTGATTAATTACTGTATTACCGGTTGCTCCAGCTCCTTGAGTTCCCGCTCAAATTGGGATATGTCTGATGGCCATGTCTGATTTTTTATAAAGTTATCTGTATGAAAAATCAGACATCGCGCCATATAAAGTACACGTCCAAAAAAATGTTATCTCTGAAAATTATGGAACCACACTGCATCCCATCACATTTGGAAAGTTTTTAAAACAAAATGCCTTCAAGAATATTATTAACGGCAGTGTCAAGAAAATCGGGCGTAACAAAATTATAAGCATTTCTTTTTTGATTTTTCTGGGTGCGAATTCATTTATGAATAATTTTTCAAAGAGATATACTTAAAGCGATTACACGAGCTAAACGCGAGTTTTATAATTACTAAAAGTATATGATTTACTGGTATAAACAAGACCAGAAAAATATATATTATTCTTCAGGATATATGCTAACACGATACTGTTTTGAAAACATAATACAATTAATTTAGCTCGGGATCCCTTCTTTTCGCATAATGTTCTTTGTCCTAATATACTTCGGCATAACGATTTTGGCACAATTTGTTTTGGCATAATAATACTTCGGCATAATTTTTTTAGGCATACATTTAATGTTGGCATAATCATCTTAAAGACTAATTTGTTTTGGCCAACGAATAGCCAACAAAGGGCCTTCTGTTACTATTCCTACTGTTGGGTGATTTTTGCAGGAATTTCAGTTATTATAACAACATTGGGCCAACTAACGACGGGCCTGCTGCATCTATTCCTACTTTTGGGAGATTTTTGTAGGGATTTAAATTACTAAAACAACATTGGGCCAACTAACGACGGGCCTGCTGCTTCTATTCCTACTGTTGGGAGTTTTTTGTAGGGATTTAAGTTATGATAACAACTTACATCGGTCCAACTTAAACCTTTCAATGGGCCTGTTAGGGATGATACGTATATACTGGTACAGGTTTAATTACCCAGTATGAGCTTACTAGTACTCTCTTAACTCTTAGTAACTCTTAGATATACGAAACATATTTTTTATATTTTTGTTTATATTTGAGATTTATGGTTTATACTGTAAACAAAGTGCAAAATTGAAAATTAAGTATAATTTAAGAAGGACATTCCGTCACTAAATGTCCTTGGTGGGCGGTATGTTCATGCCGAAACCGTAATGATAATATCGTAAAGGTTCAAAAGTTGTAACCCAACCTCGATAGATGGCGTTGTAGTCCAATTAGAAGTCGCTATCGTTGTGTTACCACGATTTGGTTGGGTTTGAGTGAATTTTAGTTAATGATTAAATATATCACCAGCTTGGGCGCTGGACATACACGAGCGGCGTGTGGGGCATGGCGGTGGCGCGGGTGCGCGGGAGGGCGAGTAAGTGGCGCCACTATCTTGGCCCGCACGCGCCAGCGCCGCGCCACCGCCATACGCCACTCCACTTGTATATGACCCGCGCCTTAGATCAGAAAGCAATTTGGTTTTATTTCAACCCTATTAGTGTTCACAAAAGGTTGTTGGTTCAACACTACTAGATTGGTAGTAGTTGTTTTGCCTACGTAGGCAAATTCACGTTGGCCCCATCGCAAGTTGGGCCTTCGTAGGCAAATCCACGTAGGCCATCAGTTTTGCCAATATATTAGCATGATACTGTTTTAGTTTTTTAATCCAATCAATAGTTTTTTTTTGTAAATCGATCGAAACCACTCATTTCGCGCTATTTGGCCCGCAGTGGCTCACGTAACAACCACTTTGTAGTGCAAGCTGATTAGAACTTTATTTTAACAGCATTTCAAACGAAGTTTGAACCACCACAAATAGAGTTGCTAATTTAGCTCGTCTAAGCTTAAACCCACCATCTATAGATGAGGACAAATTTCTCCCTTTGTTATGTCAAAATATCTGTAATTTTTCTCGTGCACTAGTCGCCATGCGATAGGCGGGGCGTGAGTATCCACGTCTAATGTCAAAAAGTGATATAATTATCTTTCCCTCTGTTGCCGTGCTTAGGCAGGTGGATAAAATAATTTTATCCCTTGTCAGTGGAAATAACCGGTGGACAAAAGTTTTATCCCCGGCCCATGCTAGCCCTGCTGTAACTTCTAACTACTCACATTTTACCACTTTGGAAGTGTCTCTCGCGCAAACTATTCAGTTTACAAAAAATATATATTTGGAAACCTCTATCATTTTTAAAGAATTATCCATAGATACCCCACACGCATGGGTTTAATGAAAAAAAAAATCGAGTTTCAGTTCTAAGTATGGCGTACCCGCAAAATTTATGATTATTTTCTAATTTTGTGTGAAAATCTTAATGCGATTCACGGAATACATCTACATACCAAGTTTCAACAGCATCGTTCTTATAGTTTCGGAAAAAAGTGGCTGCGACCTACGGACGGACAGACAGACATGACGAATCCATAAGGGTTCCGTTTTTTGCCATTTGGCTACGGAACTCTAACAAGTCGTAAGATTTATAATAACTTTTTGTAAAAAAATATAATATTGACCTACTAGACTTATATTGTTTATTTTTTTACCCGAGATAAGCGTGTGAAAGATAATACTTAATGATAAAGGTCACAATCACAACGGTATAATAACAATAAATCAAATACTGCTTGTAGAAATAATTAATGTAGATTTATGTATAGTTCTTTGTACAAATATTACTAACGGTGATTTTGATGACAGCGTTAACACCCTACTTACCTACAGAAGAATTAAACGGCATTTTGAATTTTTGACACATATAATGTTCCCATTTATTATGTTCAAATATTTTTGTAACTTTCAATGTCACTAAAGATCTTAGACAGCAGTCATTAATGGGATTCATAATTTCTTCATAACGATCGACTTTTATCCGGTTTGACGTACTTTTTCGGAAGTTTATGTCAAATCAATACTTTTTGATATTACCGCCATCATTTTCGCTGATAGAGTGTCACTTTGTAAGAATCTTTGTTTTGTAAGAATCATAAAATAAACAGTATTCGGAGTAATTATTCCCTCTAATGACTTATTGATCTTACTCTACAGTATTTAGTTAAATTGTTTGCAACAAGCACAATCAGTTTCAACAGTAGCAGCATCAGTAACTTTAAATTATATATATGAAACGGGTATTTTTAATTGTAAAATCGATATATTACATAATTATGTTATATTTACACCATGCGCTCGTACTGGGCTGCTGGGGCCGCAGGTGTCTCGTTATTACTCAGCTTTTAGTTGCGGTTCATGGTGAATTGCCATGCTATTGTCAGGAGCAATGATTCAACAAATCACTTGGTCACGTGTTAGTATTACATATGTGCACAATATTACGTATTTACTAACACCATAACGCGATGTGTACCTAGTCTTAACAAGACCATGGTCATCACCATTGTTATCTTAGAATACCTCTTTTGAGGCTAAAGTAAAAATGTAAGCATCACTTAGACTTACTAATGTTATGCCTGTAACTTGCTTACATCCTTATCATCATCATCATTGGCATATTAATGTTCCCCTGCTGGGACACAGGCCTTCTCTAATATGAGAGGGAATGGGCTATAATCCACCACGCGGGCCCAGTGCGGGTGTTGTTGGCAGATGTCACAAGTCTTCGAATTGTTGGTGCTTACAATTTAGAGTTTTGTAATAACAAGTTGAATTAACTTTTGCCCCAGATTTTAAGAATTGGATTTTTTCAAATTGTAACTAACTAGTCTGATCTGCAGTCGAATCATCTACTTATGCAGTACATCCTTAATTTTGTATTATATAGACTGTTTCAGGAAGCCTAAAATGGCCGCCTTAGCAGAAACATAATATCTACACTATTATTATAAAGAGGATTTTTTATTTTATTTTTGTGTGTGTATGTTTGTAATGAATAAACTCAAAAACTATACTGTGCCGATTTCGTGAATGTCTGAGAATGTTGTTTTTTTATTTTAGGTAGATTTCCTTTTTTTGAAAAAAAAAAAATCTACCTATTGGTCTCTCACCTACGGGGATATATATGAATTAGTATGTATATGGGTGACAAGCAAAATTTAGCCACACTCTACAGGTCGCAATTATGAACCAATTGCTTTCAAACTTGGCCAAAAAATCGAAACGGTCAAAACTTAGGCTAAGTTCGTGAATGGGCGGAATTCGCCCATGGGGGGCGGCGGGGGGGCGGCGGGGGGGCGGTTTTTCTAAAATCAGTTTTTTGGCCATAACTTTTTTCCTATGGAAAATTTTTGAACCGTTTCTCATTTTTATCATTCTGAGTACGAATACAGACATCTTTAAATTAAAACTTTTTTGATGCAACCCCAAAATTGGGGAGGGGGTTGAAAATTCCAATTTTTTTGCGAAAAAAAATCATATCTCCGAAACAGTAAACATTTTGGGCGTCGCAAATATTTTTTTTTGTAAGCAAATTGTTTACTTTACAATTGTTACCTTCAAAGTTTAGCGATAAAACTTATAGTTTTCGAAATAAAAAATTATAACTAAACATTTGAGGGCGTTTCCATGCTAAACTCTTATGAGAGAATTTAAAAAGGGTAAACTTTCCATTACAGGACAACGATTTTGAAATCATATTTTTAGGGTTCCGTAGCCAAATGGCAAAAAACGGAACCCTTATAGTTTCGCCATGTCTGTCTGTCTGTCTGTCTGTCTGTCCGCGGATAATCTCAGTGACCGTTAGCACCAGAAAGCTGAAATTTGGTACCAATATGTATATCAATCATGCCGACAAAGTGCAAAAATAAAAATTTAAAAAAACATTTTTATTAGGGTACCTCCCCCAGACGTAAAGTGGGGAGCGATTTTTTTTTTAATTTTGACCCTGACGTGTGATATATTGTTGGATAGGTATTTAAAAATGAATAGGGGTTTTCTAAAATCATTTTTTGATAATATTAATATTTTAGGAAATAATCGCTCCGAAAGTCAAAAACAATGTGTCCCCCCCCCCTCTAACTTTTGAACCATAAGTTTAAAAAATATGAAAAAAATCACAGAAGTAGACCTTTATATGAACTTTCTAGGAAAATTATTTTCAACTTGATGAGTTGAATAGTTTTTGAGTTATATAGCACTTTTTCAAAAAAACGCAAATGATAACTTTGTTTTTCATACAAATACTATGAAAAACAAAGTTATTTTTGCTGACGAAAAATGTTGGTATTTTTAATGGTCTGGGAAGCTACGGAACCCTACAGTGAGCGTGGCCCGACACGCTCTTGGCCGGTTTTGAGGACGTGACTACAAAAATACACCTGGGAACCTTCTAGTTACGGAGGTACTAGGGGTCGAAATTCCAACTTTTTTTTTGTAGATTGTACACATAAGTACAACTCTTTATACAAATTTTCAATAGTCGGACGCTCCAGCACCTTCTTCGAAATCTACCTCCTCCTGCGGCTTGCCGGAGGGATTTTTAATTTCCATTTTTATTGAATTAGATTTTAAAATGTTTTAGGGGTTCTTGAGGGGTTTCCAAATCTTTAAAGTGTTCTAATGGATTTTAAAAATCTTTTAACGATTCTAATGATTACTTAAATTTTTATGAGGGTGAATACTTCTCAAAAACACGAAACCTAAAACGCGAGCTGCGCGCAGCTCGCCCACCACGCAAAAACTAGTTATACTATAAATATATAAAGCAGAAGAGTTTGTTTGTTTGGTTGAACGCGCTAATCTCAGGAACTACCGGCTCGAATTGAAAAATTCTTTTTGCGATAGATAGTCCATTTATCGAGGAAGGCTATTATAGCCTATATAACATCACGCTATGACCAATAGGAGCGGAGCAGCAATAAGAAATGTTGCAAGCGGGAAAAAAGCTTCCGTTGAGCAGGCGATGCGTTGCGATATCAAAACTTCACGCGAACGAAGTTGCGGACAGAAGCTAGTGGGCTAAGTATAATCCACCACGCGGGCGCAGTGCGGATTGGTAGATGTCACATGTCTTCGGATTTTTGGTTCTAGGACATGCCGGTTTCCTCACGATGTTTTCCTTCACCGTTTTTGAGAGCAGTGGTGATGAAATAAATTACACAAAGTAATGTGCCTGCCTGGGTTCGAACCCACGACTCACTGCAAGTAGCCTAGGTTGGGGCCGCGGCCACTATGGGCCACCGCTTGTTTTAGATTATACAGGGTGTAAATCACCTCATCACGAAACCGTCAACCAAACATTGTGCATGTACATCAAACTAAGTAAGTAACTTTACTCAAAAATTATTGCTGGGAAACAACTTTTTTTTTGGGCTGAAAAATCATGTTTTGCGGTATAACTCAATTAAACGCACTCAAAACATTGTGCTGATGGATGGATTTAATAGTACGGGGTTCGTGGAGGTATTTATAGTAAAAATCTTACAAAAAAAACTAGTATTTAAAAAAAAAGTTGTCGAAAAGTTGTAACTTTCTCTCATCTCCGTAACTAGAAGGTACCCAGGTATGGTGTAGAAAAAAAAATGATCGAAATGACGGGGAGAACAACTGCCTTTCGGCTTCGTTAAGAGGTGTTTTACACCCTTTATTAGGGGTTCATCTTTAAAGTGCTCTAATGGAAAATAAAATTCTCTTAACGATTCTAATGAATTCTCAAAATTGTATAACGGCACGCGAGCTGCGCGCAGCTCGCGCACCACGCAAATACTGGTTGTTATATAAATATGAATCACGGTACAATTCCTAAAATAGTCACAAACTGAGAATTCACATTATTAACTTCGTCTATGATGACCCACCTAAGAATTTTCACATGATTCATATTATTATCCTTTTATGATTCTACTCTAAACCGGCCATTAAATGCTCCTTCAGTTAAAAGTTAGTATTTAGAAAATCCAAAATATAGAGATAAAAATGTCTGCTTTGGATAATAATTAATTAATAAAAAGTACGTATGAAATGTTAGTGTGATACGTATTTTTATCATATTTATTTCATGTCTGAAATGAATGAATGAAACAATGAAGACCAAAGTAGTTATACAGGGTGTAAACCACCTCATCACAAAGCCGTCAGCCAAGCATTCTGTACATCTAACTAAGTAACTTTACGCAAAAATTTTTGCTGGGAAACCACTTTTTTTTGAGGTTATAAATCATGTATTGTGGTAGAACTCAATGTAACGCACTTTAAAATATTGTGCTGACGGATGGATTGAATAGTACGGGGGTCGTGGAGGTGTTAAAAGTCAAAATCTTACAAAAATACTTGTATTTAAAAAAAAACTTGTCAAAAAGTTGTAACTTTGACCCCCATATCTCCGTAACTAGGAGGTTCCCAGGTATGGTGTAGAACAAAAAAAATATCGCAATGATGGGAAGAACATGTGCCTTTCGGTTTCTTGAAGAGGTGTTTTACACCCTTTATATTCGTCGCGTGTAGGCTAAAATCATTTATTATTTACCAAAAACGTTGCTACATTACCAACTTATTCCGTAAAAAAAAACCTATTATGTTGTCGTTTATCTTTTTTATGATCTTGGTAGATACCTAAGCATGACATTTGAGCTTTGGATAAAGTTGGTGGAAAATAAAATGAAGGCTAAGCTTGAAAAGATTTCATTTTTACGACTGACGTACCTACGTTACGAGCATTTTTTTAAAATGATTTCAGATAAGGATTGTTTATTTCGCTTAAGGAACATTATAGTCATAGATAGTAATAGCTAATGATAGCTCTTTATAGTAATTCTGCGTATGCATGGATACACGCACCTTTATTATTTACTACATTAAGCTCTCAACGTGGTTGTGTCTACTTCTGAATGACTTCCTGACGCATTGTTATTGAACAGGCTCGTCAATATTGACATCGACATTAACGAAACATTGTTATTCTTTGGAATTGTCTTCAAGGTAGCTAAAGAACATCTCTTGACCCTCGTAAGCTATTTATTTGATTACTATACTAGCATGGCACACAATAAAAAAAACATCTTTATGGACTGCCGAATAGAAGTGAAAACTAAGTATCTCTGCTACGGCTTGTGCCCCGTGCACGCCTAAGTGGTGCTACGCCTTAACAGATCGGCTACGAGTGCTACGAAGCGTTAAGTGACGGTCACGCGAGTTCCATGATATTTGTTTAATAACCAAAAAGTGCTCAACGCGCCTAAAGAAGTTTTCACTACAAAAATCTTTTACTTACTCACTCCAGATAAAGTATCCCTGCCTTGGCTTCTTTTCAAAATACCTACAAAGCCTAGAATCTTGAATTGGATCTTTTCTACTTAATGACGAGTCTTGAATCTAGGAGAAAGCAAAACCCGTTGCCAGGGCAAAGATTTCTAACAGCAAACTGTGAAAGTGGTTACCACATCTAGGCAACGCAACTAAATATTAGATACACAGTGCTAAAAGTTCCTAAATATGTAGGTAGTTAGTGAATGCTTCACTGCAAGCTCTCGGTCGCATACGAGTATACATTGTGTTCTATATATTAGCAGCGCGACAAGAATTCAGGCCTAAGCCGATGTGTATATAAGGAACCTAAGTTTTATGTAAGGCATTTCTAAGTAGCCGGTTCGTAATGAAGTGCTTGCTCTCTATAGAGTTTACCACCACCATAAGGCTTTAATGTAAGTGTCGAAAACTACGTTACACACAGACTTACATCCCATCCTTACCTTATACAGACTAGAATGCAGGATGGTCACGTTACCTACTTTTTTGTTAAAACTTATAGCACTTCGCCCGCGACTTCGTCCACGAATATTATGATAGCTCAGCTAATTTGCATGATATCAATATAATTTATAACTTATGTTACTCAGCAAAGATGTAGCTTTCGAATAGTGAAAGAATTTTCAAAATCGGTTGAGAATTTTTTGAGTTAAATCGTAACAAACAAACGAACAAAAATCAAATCGAATCTCTTTACAATTTTAGTACAAAAAGTTCCCATTCTAGATCACAGGCACTTACATTTAACTCTAAGATACATTATAATTTCTAAGTTGTTGTAATAAACATATAATTAAATGTAGAATTACTGCCACATAATAGACTATTTTCCCATCAATCTAAAATCTTGAAGACCAGTCATAGGTTAATTAAAGATGACTCGCTATTTACCTTCATGTTCGTATAAAGTTTTGTTTAACATTGTTTGCAGAAGTTTATTTATATAAGATTTTGGTCATTTAATTAGATTTTTTTACCTATGCATAACTGAGCTTAGAAGTGAATTAAGCAAGCAGTTAATATTCTTATCAATAGTTTTGTTAGGTAGTCCGAGCCTGACATTTAAAAAATGTTATAGGCATATCCAAGAATTATTGTCGCATAATTCAGTTACCTACGTTTCAATGAGAAAATCTCTATTTTCCTTTGTAAGAGCCCGTTTTCCTTACATTTTGCTAAGAAACTAGACTAAGAAAAATTACGCAATTAGTAATATAACCTGACAAGTGGCCTAACTAGTTTTCTTACGTATGTAGGGACCTCTCGTGAGATGTTACATGGGCATTTAGTTCGCTGTGTTAAGGCGATTACACGAGCTAAACGCGAGTTTTATAATTACTAAAAGTATATGATTCACTGCTATAAACAAAACAAGAAAAATATATGATATTCTTCAGGATATATGCTAGCATGATACTGTTTTGAAAACATAATACAATTAATTCGGCTCGATAAAAGAAATCACGAACTTACCTCTAAAAATATCTTTCAAACAATAAAAAACATACTAATATGCATGCGATCATTCTGTTTTTTTGGCAAATAATTCTACAAGCAATATATTAGCATGATACTGTTTTAGTTTTTTAATCCAATCAATATTTTTTTTGTAAATCGATCGAAACCACTCATTTCGCGCTATTTGGCACGCAGTGGCTACGTTCTAATCAGTTTGCACTTTGTAGTGCAAACTGATTAGAACTTTATTCTAACAGCATCTCAAACGAAGTTTGAACCACCACAAATAGAGTTGCTAATTTAGCTCGTCTAAGCGCCTTAAGTCTATAATGTCATTGCTTAGGTAATTAATGCAAACTCGTTTATTATGCAGTACATCACAACATAACAACACGCCTGCAATCCCCAAACGGTTAGGCAGAGAGGTACCTAATATACTGAATAGAAAACGTAACTGGCGAAAATAATATTCTTTCTAAGTAAAAGGATGCGATCCTATCGCCTTCAACCGGGCACAAATCTGGACTCCATGGCTGCTACTGAGAAATTCCTGATGGAAAACCCCAATAACATGTTACCCGACCCGGGAATCGACCCCAGGACCTCATGATAAGAGGCCCTACTCTCTAACGCTTCGTCCTTATATTCAGATCTATACGTCCTTCTCACTCGCACTCATCTGCAGACGTGCGCGAGAGAGACAGATAGATCCTAAATTCCTAATGTATGTCACCGTAAAATGGTCAAACGCGTTATATTACAATATAACTTGTTTCTTTCTAGCGATATTGTAAACTCTCGAATTATTGTCAACTGAAAGTATCTCTGCCCCCATAATCGGGACTTGGGGCACCCTCCGTTAGGTTAGTTAGGTTCCTTTAAACCCTGCACTCGGAAATAGCGAAGCGGGGCTCCGTCGACTACGCTTTTTAGGGGAATATAAAGTGTTTTAAGGTTAGGTTTTATTAATCGATATTTCTCAGGAATGGTACAGTAACTTTTCATGAGAGTGGTACCACTGGGCGAGGGGGACCCCTCCTTCCCCCCACACCGCGTGAGTTGACTAAAAACGCATGCATTTCACGAAAAATAATGCGTTTTATTGTAAGCAGTATGTTCATTTGACAATAATCCGAGAGTTTACAATATCGCTAGAGAGATGACAATATAACGTGTTTGACAATTTTACGGTGACATATACGGACGAAGCGTTAGGGAGTAGGGCATCAGCAACGCTCCGACGCAGTCATGTCCCTAAAATATATGCACACACAGTCAACCACATTCACATAAGGTACTTAATCCTGTACTTGAGCGAATAAGTAGTTACCTATTTATGTACTTCCTAAAATCTGCTTACGATATCGGAACTTACCAACCACTGCCGAATAACAGTTTTATTACAACAAAGAATATTTCCAACAGTTTAATAATTGTGTGTGTTTATTACGCAATTTAGTCAATTTTATTTTCTAAAGTTCTATTTAGAAGATAAAATGTATAGGTTATAAAAAGTATACTTGGTAGTTTTTTTTGTGATATATATTTTTCAAGAAGGTTTTTGATTTTTATTTTGATATAGCTTCAAAATCTATTGAAACTCTAGTTTCATCAAAAACTAGTGAACGACCCGGCCTTAAATTGCGCTCGTGCAATTTATGGCCGAGTCGTTCACTAGTTTTAAATAACATCAAACGTTACTCTATATTTAAAGAATTTTGCAAGCAAATTATAAAATACTCCTGAAAGCGAATTCAAACTAAAATTAAATTAGATATTTCTTAACATTTATAATTACTTGCAAAATGGAGCGCAGCATTCTAAGGCGTCAAACTAACCGACTGTGTACGCAACACCACACTGCGCTCCAGAACACAAACTACTGACGGTGCTCAAAAACCCGCTAAGCTGAAGTGGGACTGGACTGGCCACGTCTGCCGCATGCCCAATGAGCTGTGAGCCAAAATAGCCACTTTCTGGAGCCCTGAAACAGCCAGAATGCGTCGCGGCAGACCTCGTAGAAGATGGCAAGACGAGCTAGATAAACCCAACGACCAGTGGTCCATATTAGCCCCGGATAGAGGAAACTGGAAGTTATGAGTAGAGGTCTTTGCCCAGAACTGGGATGACGCAGCATAACAGTATCAGTATAATTAAGATTTGTTGTTTTCTTTTACACAATAACGAATTGCCCCGTAATACTTTGTGTAGACAGAGGGCTTATTAAGAAACTTGATCATATGCAGATGCACAAGGTAGGTACCACCATTTCATCCGTTTTCCGTTTTATTGGAAAATGAATGAACACAGTTTTATCATCATCTACTTTAGAACTAATTCCATCTATTTGACATCAAAGTTGCAAACCCATTGCACGCACTTGAACTCTTTCGAAGTGGGTTAGTCAGTCACTGTTAGTGTGCCATTATCAAGTACCTACGCAACACCAGTGATTGCTATAACAACTGTGATCAACCGCACGCAACTACGAATTATTATAAGTTAATAATATAAACTAAAATAAACAGTATAACACGAACAATTTGTTTAATCGGGAGCCAACCCACGACGACAAACAACTTTGGCCTAGAGACACTTTGAAATGAGTGTCAGTGTCAACTGGGCAGGCTATCAATTATTATAATAATTATTGGCTTTTGAGATTAAAACATAAACATGTTTTCTTGTCAATTATCTTTTTATACCTAATTACAAAAGAAAAGGATGTAATAAATCAGAACCAAAAGCCTACATCTATGAAGCGGGAAAAGTTTGTATGTAGGGGGTAATCTCCGGAACTAATGATCCAATTCTAATTCTTTCACTGGCAGAATACTACATTATTCGTGGGTGCTATAGGCTATAAATTAGACATCTAGGTATTAGCCGAGCTATTGCATTTTTTGCGGACGAAGTAGCAAGCGAAGTGCTTCTGATGAAAAACATGAGATGATAATTATTATCTATGATAGGTCAACAGAGCTTAATCGCCTGATCGGACACAATTAAAATCAAATTAGGTTCCCACGTAAACAATCAACTCTTGTTTGTTTTTTTTCTCTATGCAAAGGATATGTGCTGAAAAAAACAAATTATGAACTCTCTATTCAAATCACCTGAGATTTTTTATTGGCAAGGACATTTTTATTATTATAACAGCATTATTGTTCATTGACCTCGTTCAGTACCGCTAGCCGTGCTCATTTCATGGGACTTAGTACAAGCTAGTTTTTTATCTACAAACAAATAAATAGCCAGAACAATAATACTATAACCTGTTGACTTACTGCTTATGCAATATATTCCGTCGTCATAGGATAAAGGACGCACCAAATTCACCTTTAATAGTAACGTTTATTTTTCTTCACATTATTTTGGCAGTAGCGCCGTTTTTTTTTCTTAATACCTATAGATATTTTACTTAAAACCAGGCGGGATTGCATTTAAATGAGCACTTTTTAAATATGGGGAAATGTGGAGGAGATCAGTCCCAGCAATGGCAACCCGTAACTGTGTACAAATTAGTCGTTTGTTTAGGAACCTAGGGGCTATACACATGAGAATGTTTGACTTCCATTAAACGTAGCACTTGGTAATTGTATTTATTCACAAAATTTGACTAACATTGGTCCTCTATCATCACAAAAAAGATCATCCCCGCGTTTCCGCAAATTATTATCTAATTACAGGAAAAGAATACTTACTTCTATTATTCTCCAATGATAAATGATGATAAGTACTTTAATAAGTTCACTTATGTCGAAATAAATGTCATGGTGTTTACACTCCTAAAGGCTGTAAGTATTCTGATGGTGGATCCACACAGCCCGCGGGCATGCGCGGGCGCGCGGCGCCAAGACGCCAACAGTGCCAGCAAGGCTATATGGATCCACCATTATAATTGACGTAGGGTTTCTTTAAACAATGTGTATCATGAATATTTGCTAATACTAAAATAAACATATAAATATAACATTAAATACAATTAATAAATAACTCTAATGTCATGGTTTGACAGTAATAATCTTGTTATAAATCTAAATAAAACTAAAATTATGCATTTTAACCAGAGAATTCCAAGTAAAGTTCCCGAAATTCAGTATTTAGGGACTCAAATAGAGCCAGCTACTGTCACCAAATTCCTTGGCATCTTAATAGATAATAATCTGACCTGGAGATCCCAGACAGACGAAATTTGTAAAAAAATGAATAAATTCGCCTATGTTCTCTACAAACTGTCAAAGATTGTCAATCAAGAATCAGTACTAACGGCTTATCATGGTTATGTTGCATCAACACTAAGGTATTGCATAATGTATTGGGGCAACTCAGTCGATAGAGATTTTGTATTTAGAGCTCAAAAAAAATGTATAAGATCTATGTGTGGACTAAATAGCACTGACAGTTGTCAACCGTTCTTTTAACATCCTTACCCTACCGTCATTGTACATATACGAAACTAACGTTTTTGTCAAAACACACATCTCGCAGTACAAAATAGCTTTCAAAAGTCACTATAGAACACTACGTGATAGAAATAAGTTCGAGCTCGAAAACACACATGGCAAAACAGCCTTGATGAATAAAAGCACTTTCTGTATGGCCACAAAAATATTCAACAAGCTGCCTGAGACACTGAAATCGTTACATCTGGACAAATTCAAAAGTGTACTTCTGAAAATATTAATTAATAAATGCTACTACTCGATAAAGGACTATTTGGATGACAGTTCTATAATCCCTCCTTTAGACAATGAGCATTAGGTCATCATAATTATCTGTTTTGACATTTCTGTAAGTATTTGGTATTCACCTAATTGACATTGCAATCAGTTGACATTTTTATAGTATACTTTTATTGACATATTATGTACTTCCTTAATTTATTGTTGACATTGTAGAAATAGTTTATTGATTTATTAATTGCTTTGACATTCCAAATTTTATAATTGACATTACCTAAGTACTATACATTTTAATCTTCCTACATTTATCATTTATCTTATTTCTTTAATTTTATTATTGACATTTTGGGAATAGTTATTGTAGGACTTGTTTTGACATTCTTGTTTTTATAATTTGAATTAATGTTTTGTTATAATTTTATATACCTAATGTATTTGCTGCAAGTACCTATTTAACTGAATTTAATTTAAATTGATTATAATATTTGTACGCCAAATGGCAAAACATAGAGCACATATGTAATGTAACCAATGTAACATCTCACAGACTCTGTAACTACCTATGTTGACAAATAAACATTCTGATTCTGTTTCTGAACAAATATAAGATTTTCGAAATTGACGAATCCGCTGTCACAATAAAAAATTGAGAATTAATTAAAAGTGTAGGTTTGTAGGTTTCGACGCCAGTTTCTGACATACTAATAGGTCTACCTATGAAATTGCCGTTCTGCCATACTGGCTATTTCAAGTCCATTTTTTTCTTTTTTCGCTAAGAATACTAAGTTCAAATTATTTTTATTTTTTAAATATGGAATTCTTTTTTGTAAATCAGTCTTTTGTTTAATGGTTAGCTTTCTGTTTTCATTGCATTTGTTCGTTTTTCGTCATCATGGATACGTTAAAAAATCGAGTGATTATGGAGTATGAGTACCGTCGTGCATGGCAGCAAAGCGGCAGAGCGGCATGCAACATCAACGACGTATACGAAGCGAATACTACTAACAAAATAGAAAAAAATATAGAAAAAAAGGGTGTTAACTTATTTAATTAAAAACGGCAATTTCATAGGTAAAGACCTAATATTATTAGTGGAAGGTAAACGTCTTATTAAACTTCAACTTCAAGATGTTGCTCTACGCGGGGGTCGTGCTGTCCATGGCCCTTTACAGGGCCCCAGTGTGGGCGCGTTCCTTTAGGCGGCGAGCCGCCCATTACCTGAAAGTGGTGGCCGTAAAAATGGGCTCGTTCGAAAGAGATACCGTGGCCCCGGAACATAAAGGGCGAGGAAGGAACATGGATGGGTTTTAGTCAGTAAAAGTCTGACACTCCCTCCCGCTCCGCCCAGAGTGCGAGAAGTTATTTAATGATTCCCCATCCTAAAAAAAAAGATGTTGCATATAGGATATATACTGAGTGCTAACTTAAAATTATGTTATCAATCAGGCTTTATAAAACGGAATTACCTGCAGAAATGACCGCACAATTAATTGAACAAGTGTGTATCTATGAAGGTATAGCACTTATTACAGCCGTCACCTCACCGTGACGGCTTAACTATCTGACTAATCGCCGAGTGATAAAATGACTAACTAACTTAATTCGCCATATAAAATCCAGTATTTATGACCCATAAAACGTTTAATCAGCAATTCATTATTAAAACCCTTAATTATAAAACCTAACTGATTGTTATGGTTTTTTTTCTAATCCTTATCTTCAGGTTAATTGAAACTTTTTATAGTTAGTTCTGGTTTGTCCACGAATACAAGCGTGAGGTTATTAAAAACAGTACCATATTCGTTGCCAAAAAACTGGCAAGTCTCGCAATTGGTCTGTCACGTTTCAATGTCATTTTTGAAGGCCTAATTGAGGAACAAAATTATATTCTATAAGAACATACCTACATAACATAATAGTAGATTAGATTTTGAAGTAATTACGGTGGTTATCTATAATCATGTTGTTTCCCGGAGATTTATTTTGTGATTAGGGTCAAAATAAAAACGCTGCGCTGTGGAAAGAAACTCTAGGATATATTAACAGACTTCAGATTTTATCTATCTTCACATAAGGAGCATGATCAGAATGTTAATCAACCATTTATAAACATTGCAAGGAAGATGTTTTCTTCAGAAAAATAACATGTTAATGACAATATTTCCATATACTGACATCGTATATGTATATGTCACCGTAAAATTGTCAAACACGTAATATTGTAATATCTCTAGCGATATTGTAAACTCTCGAATTATTGTCAAGTGAACATACCTACTGCTTACAATAAAACGCATTATTTTTCGTGAAATGCATGCGATGGTAGTCAACTCACGCGGTGTGGAGAGAAGGAGGGGTCCCCCTTGCCCAGTGGTACCACTCTCATGAAAAGATACTGTACCATTCCTGAGAAATATCGATTAATATAACCTAACATTAAAACACTTTATATTCCCCTAAAACGCGTAGTCGACGGAGCCCCGCTTCGCGGGGCCCCTATTTCCGTGCGCAGGGTTTAAAGGAACCTAACTAACCTAACGGGGGGGTGCCCCAAGTCCCGATTATGGGGGCAGAGATATTTCCGTATGTTCAGTTGACAATAATTCGAGATATTACAATATCGCTAGAGAGAAACACGTTAACGTGTTTGACAATTTTACGGTGACATATACATAAAAAAGAAAGAAATTTCCTTGTTATTTGGCACACGCCGCAAATGCACACAGTATATTAAAAAAAAGGGTTCCATCTATCTGGCAGAATCTTGTTGCTCCGAAATTCATTTAGCATAACACACTTGGCATAATTTTCTTTATACGAATATACTAAAGGCATATTTTTTTTTAAATATACTTATTGTTTCGCTGAATGTTTGTATGTCCGAATTTGGAATGGCATACTTTTAGATGGCAGAATTTTTTTTGACATAATTACCTTTGGCAGTGTTCAAATTTCGCATAATTTCGTTTAGAATAATGTTTATTTAGAACGACCATTATTTGATATAATTTCACTTGGCATACTATGAAGATTGCAGAATTCCATTTGGAATAATTTTATTTGGCATTATTGCCATTTTTCAATGCCACAAAATAGCATTTTTAACCTTAATTTAAAATTAAAATATTATCTTAAAAAGTCAATATTGTGCTAGAAAAGTTAGTGACAGAAACGAATCGCTCCAAAACCGACTCCACGTAGTCTTCTCTGCCCTACCCCTAGAGTGTAATTTAAAATCGCGTAGGCGCGGAGGGGCGAGGCGGGCCGCGAGTTGAGGAGCAGGTGGTTGTAACACTCGCCGCCGCGGCTGAGGCTGGCCGGCGTGAGCCGGCCAGCAAGCCGAAGCTGCGGTGGTGAGCGTTAAACCCATCTGCGACGGTAAGCTCGCGTGGGACCGCCGTAGCCCCGCAGCGCCGGAGCCGTGACAGAAACCATGCCTGCTGCATGTTGCATACTGCATGCTTGCTTGCATGCTGCATGATTGCCGCATGCTTGTTTGCATGCTTCATGCTTGCTGCATGCTTGTTTGCATGCTGCATGCTTGCTGCATGTATTCTGTATGCTTGTTTGCATGCTGCTGCATGCTTGCTGTATGCATGGTTTATGCTTGTTCAGATGTATGCATGCCTGCTGCATGCATGGTGCACGCATGCTTGCATGCTGCGTGCTGCATGCTTGCTTGCATGCTGCGTGCTGCATGCTTGCTTGCATGCTGCATGCTTGCTTACATGTTTCATCCTTGCTTGCATATTGCATGCTTGCTACATGCACGATATATGCTTGTTTGCATGTTTGCCTGCTTCTTACAGAGAAATAAAAACCAAGTGTTCACAATCAACTGACTTTATGAATTTTCTGTGATTTGATAGATGAATCTTTCCATTATTATGCATATGAAATGTATGCCAAAAGATAATTCTGACTGTAAACTTTCTGAGATATGATAGTTCTGCCTTTAAAAACTATCGATTTGAAAATTATGCCAAAAGATGATTCTGACTGTGAACTTTCTGCGATAAGATGGTTCTACTTTTTAATCTTATGCATATGAAATTTATGCGTAAAGATGATTCTGGCTTACAAAATTATGAGTTTGAACGTATGATTAATGAGTATCTGCCAAACAATTTTCTGCCAAATGAAGTTTATGCTATCAGCTGGTATGCAAAATAATATTATGACATAAAAAGTTCTGCTATAAAGGGTGGACCCTAAAAAAAAATACTTAAAACTAAACAAAAACAAAATAATGTGACACTGAATGCCTCACGGCTGCGCCAAATAGGACTCTGCAGCTTTAGGTAACACGGCCTCTTTGACACAGAATGGCTCAAACATAACATCACGCCTGTAATCCCTAAAAGGGTTAAGCAGAGGTACTACACCTACAATTCGCCTGTAATGTTTAAGTCACATGTAATACGGTGGGGGCGAGTCTATTGCTATCAACCGAGCACAAATCGAGTCTCCGTGGTTGCTACTGAGAAATTCCTGATGAAAAACCCAATAACACTTTGCCCGACCTGGGAATCAAACTCAAGACCTCATGCTCAGCAGTTGTGCTTCCGACCACTATAAAACCAGACAGTCTCGCACAGAATTCAGATTCAGTCAGACACAGAATGAATGAATACAGGTGAAATCTTCAGTGTCCAGGGGCCTAATTCTACTATTTTAATAAATTCGTCACTCCAACACGATTCCATTCTCATCCCATTGTCATTTTGCTTAAAGTTCGTAATCTGCTAAATTCACAAATGGTCGGTCAATGGTCTCGTAATAAAATTGTGTTTTAATGGCATTGTCGTATTGTCATTATTATAAAACCCATAGTACAAAATATGTTTTTCGAAATCTACTACTAAATGCGAACATTTATTCATGCCAGATTTCATGTACGAGATTATTATTCTATGACATTTCTTTCAATGAAGTGTCAGTGTTTGACCATTGAAAAGTCATAATGGCGCCATTATGATAGCAGAAGTAACAAACTTGTCAAAATTTGACAGAACTTGACCATTATGAAATCAATGATCGACTACTCTGACACTATTGTAATAGCAGAATCGAGGCCCAGGGGCCTAATTCTGCTATTTTAATAAATTTGTCACTCCAACACGATTCCATTCTCATCCCATTGTCATCTTGATTAAAGTTGTAATCTGCTAAATTCACAATGGTCGGTCAATCGCCTCGTAATAAAATTGTGTTTTAATGGCATTGTCGTATTGTCATTATTATAAAACCCTTAGTACAAATGGTTTTCGAAATCTACTACTAAATGCGAACATTTATTCATGCCAGATTTCATGTACGAGATTAATATTCTATGACATTTCTTTCAATGGAGTGTCAGTGGTTGTTCATTGAGAAGTCATAATGGCGCCATTATGATAGTAGAATTAACAAACTTGTCAAAATTTGACAGAACTTGATCATTATGAAATCAATGATCGAATACTCTGACACTATTGTAATAGCAGAATCGAGGCCCTGGTAATTTGACACAATTAAATAATTAAAATCTTGAAACGGAAAATTCCTAAAGAATTTATTTCTATAAGGTTGATTTTACACAAGAAAAAAACAACATCGTAGCGACGCCTGTTTTATTTAACTATTTGATATAATATGTACATATTTAATTATCTATTTCTGTAACTTGAAAGACTTGATTGACGTCCAGAGACTGTTTTAAAATAAATACCGACTTAAATTGTTCGATTGGTGCATTCATTTTAATATAAATATAAAATAAACCATGTTACAATACATTTTCTTCAACCGACTTCCAAAAAGAGGAGGTTCTTAATTCGACTGTATTTTTTTTTGTGTTTGTTACCTCAGAACTTTCG
This sequence comes from Xestia ashworthii, assembly GCA_950022955.1. Taxonomy (NCBI): domain Eukaryota; kingdom Metazoa; phylum Arthropoda; class Insecta; order Lepidoptera; family Noctuidae; genus Xestia; species Xestia ashworthii. Next base: position 19,332,426 of record OX465558.1, on the reverse strand, counting down.
ACCGAACCGATTTTGATGGTTCTTTTTTTATTTGAAAGCTGGTGCATGCCGTGTAGTCCCATTTTTTTTGGTTAAGATCTGATGCTGATCTTCGGAGATATAAATGGAACTCTTCAAAAATAGATGGCAAATCTGCAGTGATTGCTGAAAACGCTTGGTTGTTTATTGTTTACACAACATCATGACGTAACATCACGCCTGTATGCTCTGAGGGGGTACGCAGAAGTGCACAATATACCCAGATTTCGACCGTTAGTTCCATTTATTGGGGATAAGCCTATTACCGTGACATGTATTGTTTTTTTTTATTTTATTGGAAGGGATATACTTCAAGGGCAGTTTGATGAGAATTTGGTTTAGTTCTGATTACTTCTGATAATGAGATTCATGATTTACGATCGGAACTCTTAAATTCTTAGGAGCAAATCTACGAGTACGTTACTCGGCCGAATCTTTTATAGGCTAAACGGATATTTCAGTCACCTACCATAACGTAGTTATTAACCGACTTCAAAAAGGAGGAGGTTCTCAATTCCATTTTCCCCGATTACTCAAAGATGGCACGACCGATTTTTTTTTTGTATTTGAAAGGGGTATACCTCCCAGGTGGTCCCATAATCATCAAGTCAGGATACTGATAATGGGATCCTGGGGAAATAGAGGGAACTCTTCAAATTTTATAGGCACACCAGAAGTGATTTGGGTAGTTTTAGGAAGAGTACTTTCTTGGAGTGATCCCATTTCAATTTGCAAAGATCTGATGAAGAACTTCGGAAGATAGGCAAAGGAACTCCTCAATAAACGATAGCAAATGTACTGGGATTGCTGAAATCTCACGTCTGTCTATTGTTTACACCAGTTCATAACAAAAAATCACGCCGGTACGCTGTGAAAGGGTAAGGACATCTGAACCACTAAAAAGTGAAAAATAAAAACTTTTTTGCAAAAAACATAACCGACTTCACACAAAAAATTGAAAAATAACTTTAGCTTCAGCAGTAATAAAAAGTCATAAGAAGTCTGTGACAAAAAAACTAAATACTTAAATCAAACAAAGGTCACCGACTTCTGGAGCTAAAGATATTTTTCACTTTTTTGTGTGAAGGCGGTTATATTTTTTGCAAGAAAGTTTTTATTTGAATGAAAAACTCTATAGGCTAGTTTCCGCCATCAACAAATTTCAAATCTATTTAGTCCTTCAGTTAGAGGTTAGAGTATTGAAAAATAATGGACACAGATAAAAAGCACAAAAACTCGGAAGTGGGTGTTCGTGACGTCAAAACGCACAAAAAATTATACCACGGCGTGACATATTGAGAATTTTAAAAGCGTCGTATCTTCGTCAATTTTGGTTTACATAAACGCGGTGTAAAAAACTCATAATGGAGCCGAAAGGCACTTGCTCTCTCCATCATTGCGATCATGTTTTGTTCTACACCATACCTGGGAACCTTCTAGTTACCGAGATATTAGGGGTCAAAGTTACAACTTTTAGACAACTTTTCTTTGAAATACAATTTTTATTGTAAGATTTTTACTTTAAACACCTCCACGACCCCCATACTAGTCAATCCATCCATCAGCAAAATGTTTTGAGTGCGTTACATCCATAGGTACCTACACCCAAAAAAAAGTGCAGGTTTCCCAGCAATAATTTAATGTATAGAATGCTTGGTTGACGGCTTCGTGATGAGGTTGTTTACACCTGTATAATCTAATTGACGGACTAATTAGATTGTTCAGTACATATGAATATTGTTTTATGAATATTCCGCCTGTAATCTCGAGAAATTAGAATTAGGAGATTAGGATAGTTTTTGGGTATCTCTCATCTAAACTAATATTATGAACAGGAAAGCTTTGATTTTTGGTTTGTGTGTTTGTTGCGATTTAACTCTAAAACGGCTTGACCGATTTTAAAAATTCTTTCACCATTAGAAAGCCACGTCTTTACAGAGTAACATAGGCTATATTTAATCCCCGTACACCCACGAGAATGGGAACAACGCAGGTGAAAACGCATGACGACCGCTTCAAATATATTTCTTGCTTTGAACTACACCCACACATGTATAATTTAACCCTATTGTTCTAGAGAAGAAGACGATCCTAAAGAGTGTTTCCGGACTTTTCAAATCTGGCGAGCTGACCGCCATCATGGGTCCTTCTGGTGCCGGAAAATCTTCACTGATGAACGCACTGACTGGTTTTTCGTAAGTAGTGTTTCTTAGTACCTTATTATTATCTTTTATTTAGTTATTTACATATTGATTTACATTTTTAAATATTCTAATATAAAACTATATAAAAAAAAGTAGTAGCCCACCAGCACTGGGAACATGGTCTGAGCTGCCGGTGGTCAGGGCTCTTGAGAGAGGAACCTCCTTAACAATACGCGCCATGTCCAGAAGTAATGCTTTCTGAATCAAGCCCTTGACCCAGCTGCCAAGCGTGAGCCTCCTAAGATGTTGGTCGAGGCTCTTGGGCTACTAAGCCATTGGCTGACACGACTATCGGCACAATGACTGCTGTACTCACGTCCCACATGTCGACAACCTCGCGAGCAAGATCTAGATATTTGAATTGTTTATCTTTCTCTGCTTTGGTTCTCGTCATGCGGGACCGTTATATCAACAATCATTGTGCAACGCTCCAATCGATCTATCACCACAATGTCAGGCCTATTGGCAACAACAGTCCTGTCGGTGGCGATAGGTCGATCCCAATACAACGTGATATTACCATTAACGAGAACTGGGTCGTGCGCATACTTATAATGTGTACCTTATTTATTATTATGATTAGTTCTTATCCCACTAAGGGCAAGGGCCCACCCTTCCCTCATTCCATAGCTGTTTGAGGTTGAGTTAGTCCCACCATTTCCTGCTGGGCTGGTCGTGTAACTCTTTGCTGTATGAGACCCACTTTCCGGTCACTTAAGCTCATAAATATATTAATGTACTTATTAAAAAGATATTTATAAAAAATAATAATCTTGTTTCTCTGATAACAATGACAATGAATTTTAACATAACCGGTAGTTAAAAGGGTAACGAACTTTACCTTTAAAAGCTTTAACTTTACGGTACTCACGCTAAACACAAAGCAATCTTAACTTGAATGTCGATCTGACAAACAAATCAATTAGCAAAGGATTAAAGTTAACAAACACACACATGCCAGAAATTATGCGTAATGTGACAAGAAAAACAGCTGTTCCATATCAACAACAAGCAAAAGAAGCATAAACTAAGCAGTTGCAAGCATTCAACTATGATGCAGAAGAATTTCTTTCAATAAATAACGAAACTGCTGAAGTCATGATAACATGTTGTGCATCGATGTCCCTTGCACCCTGTATACACAATAGGGATATGCATGTAATGTAATCCTAATAAAAGTTTTCAACTACTGCTTATCGCTTAAAAATAATATTAAACTCCTGCAATTTTCAATGACAGTTCAAAGGTCCGTGATTGTCGCGGCCATAATGTGACGTCATTTATCACAATCTACCTTGTTTACATCCTATTATTTTCGCCTTAATAAAGTAATTTTACTAATTGTATGTGCTTTATTCAAGCAAAAAATGCGATAACGATATTATAATAAAATCGTAGTGAAACTTTACCTACATTTCAAATAAAAGTTTTTTTTGACATGTAGATTTTGATGTCACTACCGCCGATAACGAGGACGACGTGTTTTGAGAGTGCGTTCCGTTTCACCAAAAACATGCTATATAAAACAATAAATTGTAAAACAGTGATGTTTTAGAAACTTAAACAAGTGTACCATAATGTTTTTAAGCGCCAATAAAAGGCATTTTTAATAAATAAAAAGAGTTTTGTATTTTTTGCATATTCCCTATTATGTAAAAAGCACATTTTATACAAACATCATTTCTTTCAGAACACGAGGCGTTACGGGCAGCATACGAGCGGGCGACACTGTTTGTGAATTTGGACCTAACAATTCAATGCGTTCACTGGAAGCTTATAGAAAAAAATCGTGCTACATCCTACAAGATGACAGACTAAACCCGCTGTTCACTGTGGATGAGCTTATGAAATTTGCCGCAGACATGAAATTAGGAGACACACTTACTGAAAAACTGAAGCTTAGTGTGGTGAGTTGGAATATGTTTTATAATATATCAGTAGCAAACTCTTCCTGAAGCCGTCAACCAAGCATTCTGTACATCAAACTATATAAGTAACTCTACTCCTGCCCCAAAGGGTTAAATAAGGGGATGAAGTTGTGTATGGGAAATCCTTAATTTTCGAAATAGAAATCACAAAGTTTATTATCTAGACTTTATGGTTACCTAACGCATTACACGCTAATTAATATTAACTAGCGCTAATAAAATGTTAATTTATCGAAAAAAATATACCTACTTATCTTTCCATTAACTCCTTTTTTACACATGCTTCTTGTATTATACAATATAATGATAATTCAGTGATAATTATTCAATTGAATTCATAGAAGTATGCAATTTTTCATCAATGTTTTATTAACGTCTTTCATTACTGTCTTCTTACAATGGGCCTTATCAAAAGGCTTAAAGTCACCCAAAGGGCAATGGAGAGGGCTATGGTCGGAGTTTCCATGCGTGATCGAATCAGAAATGAAGACATCGCAAGAGAACCAAGGCCACCGATGGGGCCGAAAAGTTCTGGAGTGGCGCCCGCGAACCGGAAGACGATGCGTTGGAAGACCTCCCACTAGGTGGACCGATGACCTGGTGAAGGTTGCCAGAATCCGTTGGATGCGAGTCGCAAGGGGCCGGTCAATGTGGCGACACTTGGGGGAGGCCTATATCCAGCAGTGGACGTCTTTCGGCTGAAATTATGATGATGATGTTTTCTTAAGACGTTATCACGTAAAATTATCGTCCGTAAACCGACTTTACAGAAACAACCATTTTTTTTTTGCATAAATTTAAGAAACTTCCTAAATGCGCATCCTAAATCTGAACGGGTTTTTTCCCATTATTTAGGCAAATCTTGTTTGGAAATTAACATAGTATTTTGATATTACTTATAGGTAGGTATGTATAGCAAGATCCCAGGGCCACCAGAACTTACTTATTTTCTCGTTAGCAAACAGTGTGGCATCGAGTAGTTTCCATATGTACTGTGAACGTATGCATACCTGCTAATTTCTGCTGACGGTCAATTTAGGATATCAGTGGTAAAGCTTCGCAAAAATAATAAAAATATCTAGTATTTTAATACTTGTATTATTTTGATTATACGCCAGACGCCTTAGTCACTGCAATGTTTGGTTCTGCCAAACTTATGTTGTTAACTTACAGTCTGAAGATAATTTAAAAATACCAATGTTAAATGATTTAAGTATGAAATTGTCGAAAAACCGCCTCTAGTTTTTTTTTTATTGTGACGTTATTTTAGAACCAAAGTTCAAAGTTAATTTTGTCTTTGTTTGACGAGAGCACGCGGGTGCACAGGTCGACGGCATTGTACTTATTTGTCGTTATATTTTTATATTAGGTCATTAGAGTATCAAATTGTATTCCAGCAGACATTTAAATGTACTAGGTAGTTTCGGTATACGGGAATAAGCGAACATGATGGTTATATCTACTGGCACAATAACCACCTGGATGCTGTCGGTAAAAGTGTAAAATGTAAACTTGGCAATTGTGTCATTTTGCTATAAGGCCTTTGAGACATAAAATCTCAGTTTTCTATGACATTTCTTCTGATGGCCACTTTATAGATAGGTATCTTAAATCTATAAAGTTGATATTTAAAAAAAGTGTTTATTTCTACCGTTTATGTTTTAGATAGACTAAATATTCAGGTTGTTGGGGTCAGGGCTGAATAACAAACTCTGTCACTATTGCTAAAACTAAGATCCAAAATAGCTAACTAGTTTATCGGAATAGTTTGCTTAAATTAACATAACTTAAAAATGTATTCTCGAATTTATGAAAGTCGTCCATGTTCCAGTAGATCGTAAATTTTCCAATACCAGTGGGTAGTTAATGTTTTTTCCGATGATAACCCAGAAGACCTAAATAAAGTGCCTTTCTATCAGTGCCAACAATGATGAAGAATAGGTCAGTGGGTCGTCTTAGGGGCATTAATGTTTGGGATTTACATAGCTACCAATAATCGTATGTTGATCATGTAGAAAGTCATAGAAATACGAAACACTTTGCCACTTACAGTATAACCTTCAATGTTTTATTACCAAGGGGTACCTTATTATCCAGAACTGAATTGTGGAGTCAGAAAGGCAGTTGCTCCATAGTACAGGTATTTAGCTGCTTTCGATTAGACTGGAAGCCGACCCCAACATAGTTGGAAAAGGGCTAGGCAGATGATTATCACTCTGGCATTGAAGTAAATCTGCTTCCAGAAAACAAAAACCAAAAAGTTTAAATATAATACTCTTAAAGATTACAGAATACTTTTTAATCACTGCCATTTTGTTGTATCCTAGATAGCTGAAATCCTCTTCACACTAGGGTTGTCCGGAACAGAAAACACGCGGTGTTCAAATCTCTCTGGCGGACAAAAGAAACGACTATCAATTGCAGTGGAACTTATTGACAACCCCCCGGTGCTATTCCTGGACGAACCTACCACGTAAGTATATAACATAATGCCACGCCTGTTTTCACCAAAATTTTAAGCACAAGTGTATCTATTAATTAGTATTGGTACTCAGGCTGCAGTCCTGCATTTTGCCAGATCCCAGGTGTTGTGGCATCACTATTTAGTGTGTAGTTATATTGGACACCACTCGTGATTATCCATGATTAGTGATTATATACTCTGTGATCTATGATTGTCGATACTTCCAGGGCCCTGTTTCATATACGTGACAATGACAGGCGACAGGTGACAGGTGACAATTCGACATTTTGACAATTTTTTGTTTCATAAACATTACCTATGACAAATAAGTCTTGGTGGAAAAATTACAATTATGTCAATTTGTCGCGACAACATTTTGACATATTTCTGTTTCATATTTTTTTTTAATTTCCCTTGACAAGCGACAGGTGACAATTTGTCGCGAAAAACTTGACATATTTGTTTTATGAAACACAAAATTGTAATTAGAAGTTGACAAATTTGTAGACTTGTCGGAGATTTCTGACAGGCAACCTCACCCAATGTCAGCGGCTACTTCTCACTAATTACTGATTACCAGTGAAATGGTGCTAACATCGACAGACAATAGTAGCAACAGCGATGAAGAATATTTAGTTCAACCAATACGTCGGCGTCGTCTTAGAGTTCAAAAAAAAAAGAAAGTCTCGGCTGTCGTGTATAAGGCCCAAAAAAATCTTATTTTCGTGTGTTGCAAGTACTAATACCGAACAAATCCTAGAATGCTAGTCAAAATTATAATGTAAGACAAACATTTTTATTGCTAACCTCATACTGCTAAATCATTTTAACAACAATGTATGCTGTGACATATTTGTCGCAATTTACGACAATGTCGATTACTATGACAAAAAAGTCTTGACAATTTTCTGTAATATTGACATTTTAAAACTGACAATTGTAGACCTTTATGAAACGCGATTGACACTGACAATTTTGTCAACTATTTACCTGTCGCAATCGGACATATTTGTCACGTTTATGAAACAGCATTTGTGGCTACAATTCAACAATTTTGACAAAAACTGACAAATTGTCAACTTGTCCCGTATATGAAACAGGGCCCTGTATGTCATGGGCTCTGTTAAGGGGCCGGCGGAGCATGCGTTTTTCATACAAACGTAATACCAAAATAATATGAAAATCAAACATATTCTTAAGGTATTGTGTGTTTATTTCGACTGAATTACACAATTTCTAGGTTCCCAAACATATATTTTGAATGGACACTGATTTAAACAAGAGTTATGGGAAAAAGAAAATTTCTATAGGAATTTTAAATTCCTCATATCTCGTCTTTATATCATTATCCTTCCAAAATATGCATTTGGGAACATAGATATTCTGTAACTTTATCGAAATAAATATACACCATCTTAAGAATATGTTTTATTTACAAATGATTTTGGTATTACGTTTGTATGAAATTCGCATGCTCCGCAGGCCTCTTAAGCCATGACCCGTCTGTGATACTATACTCGAGCCTTTTAGGTACTATCAACCGGGCACAAATCTAGATTCTTAAATTGTAAATACTAAGCCCAACCAGGAATTTAAGGCCTCATGCTCAGCAATAGCGCTTTGGAGCATTAGCGCAATGAAAATTTATGTGTAAGTTCAGTTTTCAGTCTCTATCAATCATGTCTGTCTGACACTACTGATAACTAAGTTTGTCGCATTTGATTCTTAATTTAAGTATGAAGAAATACGAGTTTTTGAAAGGTTATCCTGGAAAATGTATGATTATTAGACATCGAATAATAAGAATTTGCATGATTGCATATTATTCAAATGCATACAACGCTATTTTTATCGCGTTATTACATATTTTAGTAATTTTTCATCACTGATGCTTATTTTAGTAGGCAAATGTGCCGCATGACGCTGTTTTATATAATAAAAAAAAACCTGGATGTTAAAGGAATAAAGGGTCAAAATGGCGCCTTTCAAGTTCTGTCCAGTACCGTCAAAGGCGTAGAGAAGTCATTTTCAGCCTCCGAATTGATATTAAGTAACAGACGTCACTTGTGTATTGTTTACAAGAGTTGCAAAATATAAATAAGTACCTAAGTATAGTTTCTGTTAATAAACGTAAATTCTAAAAGTAAATAGCATTGATTGTGAATATTTCGCCTTTTTTGAGTGCCTGAAGCATATTGTTTGGGACGAACCAGGATATTGTAATATGGGACGAAACTCTGTGGGCCGACCGAAGAATAAATCATATTTTGGCATCAGGAATTTCTCAGTAGCAAGCAAGGAATTTGTGCCCGGTTCATGGTAATAGGTTCGGTCCTACTGCATGGGACTTAAGGGGACTACAGGAGCTAAATTAGCAACTCTATTTGTGGTAGTTCAAATTTCGTTTGAATACTGTTAGAGTGAAGTTCTAATCAGCTTGTACTACAAAGTGATTGTTACGTCAGTCACTGCGGGCCGAATAGTGCGAAATGAGTGGTTTCGATAGATTTACAAAAAATCTATTGATTGGACTAAAAAAATAAAACACTATGACGCTAATGTGTTGCTTGTAGAATTATTTGCCAAAAAATCAGAAGGATCGCATGTATTTTAGTATGATTTTTAGAGAAAAGTTTGTGATTTTTTTATCGAGTAAAATCAATTGTATTATGTTTTCAAAACACTGTCATACAAGCATATTTTCTGAAGAATATCATATATTTCTGGTTTTGTTTATTTGCAGTGAATGATATACTTTCGCCATAAGCATAACTGACGAAATGTCGGTGTACAATTATGTGCCTTATCCTTCTGAGATTACAGGCATGATATTATTTGTCATCTGAAAGTGAATGTAACCCGATGTCTAATAACGACATAATTTATTACTAATTAATGACACACACATCAGTGAAAATACTTTAATAACCATAATTGATGTTTTTATCGCCGTTAATGAAGGAAATTAAACTTCGCAGTTTGATTTCTAAGAATCTTTTGTTGTAACAGAATGACTAATACTTTTAAGATTGATTAACAGAAATCCAAGAGGACAACTTCATAGAGAGTAAATACTCAAAAAACTATTACGTACAAATTATGAAAACATACCATAGTCTCTGGTATAGTCCAAAGGATAAATGAGAGTCCGTCGTGCTAAGACCATTTATTTTAAATGTGACACCATTTAATGTTCTTTTAGGGGGCAAACCAGCGGTATTGGCTGGTAACTCCCTTGTTCGTAGTCTGGAGCGTAGACTTGAGAATAAAACGGCGTATGACGGATTAACTGCTATAATTCTTGTGATATTGACGAGATAGTACAATTCTTTTTGGCCTAGTATTAGCGGTAACTGCCAGACTTTTTTGTGTGTCAAACATGACAGCTAGTGTTGTAAGTTGTAACACAATAGTTAAATACAATAGTGATGTGACAAAGCGGATAACCGCCACACCACCCCCCCACGGAGTGAGACAAACCACAAAAAATCTTAACTAACATCATAATCATCAAAAGTCTTAAATCGCACACATCTCCCAGTCCTGGTAGTGTACGAGGGTTTATTTGACGAAAAACTAGTAGGTTGAGCTAATGGCTGAGGTGGTGGTTGCTGCTGGACAGGAACTGGAACTGCAGGCGGTTGTTGAGCAGGTGGCAACACCTGATTAGACGGCTGCGACTCGGTCTCGATGAAGGCTGGCTTGACACGATCCACGCTGACAACCATAGTCCTGCCCCGGACGTTGATGGTAAGCGTTTTTCCATCGTCCGAGCGCTCGAGCACCTGGTAAGGACCTGTGTATGGGGGCTGTAGAGGACGACGCACAGTGTCATCCCGAATAAAGACATACGACGCGGAAGAGAGACCTTTGAAAACGAAAGCGGCTGGTTCAGAATGGCGCGATGCAGGAGTTGGTCGCACAGACGACATAATGCGTCGTAGTTGTACAACAAAGTCTGCAGGATTTCCTAACGCACTGTGAGAATCAGCAGATGAAACTAACAACTCTCCAGGGAGTCGCAAAGGCTCTCCATAGAGCATTTCAGCAGCAGAGGCTTTTAGGTCCTCTTTGTACGCAGTTCGCATACCTAAAAGTACCATGGGAAGTGCCCGAACCCAAGCGTCATTATGGCACATAAGTGCAGCTTTGAGCTGTCTATGCACCCGCTCGATCATCCCATTTGCAGCAGGATGGTAGGACGTATTCCTAACGCGTTTGGTTCCACAAAGTTGTGTGAGACGGCGAAATAGGTCGGATTCGAATTGGGTACCCTGGTCAGTTGTAATGACCAGAGGTACGCCAAAACGAGAGAACCACTCGCGAACCAAAGTTTCCGCAACCTCTTCGGCGGTTATACCACGCATGGGCCAAACTTCGGGCCACCTACTTACTCTATCAATGGCTGTCAGACAATAACGATAATCATCGCAAGAGGGCAATGGACCCACAATATCAATGTGAGCATGAGCAAACCTGCCAGATGGAAGGGAAAAATTACCCAATGGTGCAGAGTTGTGACGTGTCACCTTCGCACGTTGGCAGGATTGGCAAACGCGAGCCCATTCTTTGCAGTCTTTATTGACTGACGGCCAGACATATCTGTCTGTAACGAGACGTGTAGTAGCACGTGCGCCGGGGTGACTCAAGTTGTGAAGCTTGTCAAACACCGCACGACGAAATGGAGGGGTCAGATAGGGCCTAGGCTTACCGGTAGAGACGTCGCAGGTGACCGAAATGTCGGTACCCGGAATGATGACCGGAGTCAACTGAAGACATGAGCCGTTAGTACGCAAGTCAGCGAGCTCTTGGTTCGATTCCTGTGATCTGGCAAGTGCCTCGAAATCTTGATCTAGTGAAATAGCGTCGACGCGTGACATCGCGTCGGCTACGACGTTGTGCTCACCTTTGATATATCGGATATCTGTCGTAAATTGACTGATGAACGAGAGTTGGTTTAACTGAGGTGGAGGTAATTTTTCCCGGCGTTGTACGAAAGCGTACAACAGCGGCTTGTGGTCTGTGAAAATTGTCACATGCTGCACCTCGAGTATATGGCGAAAATGCTGTACGCTTTCGTACACCGCCAGTAACTCTCGGTAATAGGCAGGCCACTCAGCTTGTCGCGGGGTCAGCTTTTTGCTGAAAAACGCGAGAGGACGCCAGATACCATCTACCTGCTGTTGCAGACAGGAACCAATATGCACACTCGATGCATCAGTAAACAATCCAAGGGGCGCGTTGTAGGCGGGAGGCTGTAACAAGGTGGCGTTAGAAAGACTGGTTTTACAGGCTTCGAAATGCTCTAGTAGCTCTGGTGTCCATAAAAATGGTTTAGCACCTTTGCCATTAGTAGCGACGACAGCATCAATGAGAGGAGCCTGAAATTTAGCAGCCTGGGGAACAAAACGCCTATAATAATTAAGCATGCCGAGAAAACGACGCACTCCTTGAACGGTTTTCGGGGGAGAAAAATCCAAGAGGGCTTGGATGCGGTTCTGTGGTGGTCGAGTACCTTCAGGGGTAATATGATAGCCTAAGAATACGACCTCTTTAGCACCTAAAACACACTTCGATGGGTTAATCACCACACCGTAGTCCTGAAGGCGCTGAAACAGTATTCGCAAGTGTTCCTTGTGGATAGCCTCATCCTTAGAAAAGACCAGGATGTCATCCACGTAAGGAAAACAGAAATCGAGACCCCGTGTGACCTCATCGATGAATCTCTGGAAGGTCTGGCCAGCGTTCCTTAGACCAAAGGTCATGAAAGGAAACTCGAAGAGGCCAAACGGGGTAACGATAGCCGTTTTTGGGGTGTCATCTTTTGCCACTGGAATTTGGTGATATGCTTTCACCAAGTCCAGGGTGCTGAATATCGTCGCTCCGTTAAGACTGTTGACAAAATCGTTGATATGTCTAACGGGGTACCGGTCCGGAACTGTCCTGGCGTTCAGACAGCGATAGTCGCCACAAGGACGCCAGGTGTCGTCCTTTTTCAAGGTCATGTGAAGAGGAGATGACCAAGCACTCTTGGAAGGACGCGCGGTACCGGAGCGGACCATGTCCTCAAATTCCATTTTAGCAGATGCCAACTTCTGAGGAGCGAGGCGACGAGGTCTACAAGAGATAGGGGGACCGTCCGTGGTTTTAATGTAATGCACGGTATTGTGCTTGATAATTCTCGGAAGGCCAGGAGGTTTGGAAATTTCCGGGAATTCTGAAAGCAATAGTGAAAATTCAGATTTTTTTATAACAACGGCCTTGACGCTGGATTGTTCGGAAATAGCAGCAGTGCAGAGTGCCGATAAACCGGTAGTCCCATCGACTAGTCGTTTGGTGCGGCAATCGGGCAGCAAGTGGTAATACGCTAAAAAATCCGAGCCAATGATAGCGCTGTTGACGTCGGCGACGACGAAACGCCAAACGAAACTACGGCGCAGACCAAAATTCAACGTCATATTGACAGTGCCGTAGGTCTTAATGCTACTTCCGTTAGCGGCGCTGAGCTCATAGTCAGAGCGTTTCCTCTGAACACGGAGCCAGCGATGAGGAAAACAGCAGAGGTCAGACCCGGTGTCTATAAGAAACTGGCGCTTAGAACTTTTGTCGGTGACGAATAGTCGGCGGCCGTGACTTTGAGTAGAGTCGCAATCAGTTGCCGCCGCTACTGATTGCTCTCCCGGTTTTCCGACATCCAATCGCATGGGCTAATACATTTAGCCGCCTTTGTACCAAATTTTTTATGGTACCAACAACATTTACCTGGCTGGTCTGAAGAATTCCCACGAGAAGACCTTTTGCTGGACGAAGAACGATTGCGTGACGGTCGCTGTGATCGTCCTGAAGACAGGGCAGCAACTTGCTTAGATAAGTCTTCGACTCGGTTGAATAGGGAACTCAGTGTTACTTGGGGAGCGCCGAGAAGGGCTGAACCACCTGAAATTGCACATAGGTTAGCAGTGGTCACAGACACCTCTAAAATGTTATCTGCCAATTCCGATAATTTATCCAAGCCGAGTTCAGCCTGGGCAGCAAGGATCGCTTGAACATGACTGGGAAGTCTACGTAGCCACAGCTCACGAAGGAGATTGTCGTCAGTGAGTAACGTTCCAGCTAGAGATCTTAAGTGTCGAAGGAACTGGGATGGTTTTTTATCCCCGAGCTCCTCGATGCTAAGAAGCTGCCTGACTCGCTGTTCTTTGGAAGCGGATACTCGCTTGATAATGGTCTCTTTCAGCAACTGGTATTTACCGTCTTTGGGAGGATTAGTTACAATATCTTCAACCTCTGTAGCAAGTTTGCTATCAATTTGGCTTAATAAATGACAGTACATAGTTGTGTCTGATGTTATGCCTGCTAAATGAAACTGAGCTTCTACATGTCCAAACCATACTGCAGGGGCATGTGACCAGAACGGTGGCAGTTTTACACTAACTTTACATACCTGTGCTGGGGCTGGTTCAACCTTTTGGTCATGGCCGCTGTTTGTGTCAGAAAGTCTTTCCTGCATGGCAGCATTCTCAGCCTTTAGCTTAGCCAGCTCAGCTTGTAGCTCTTCCATGATTAGTAAATGTTAGGCACAAAAATGTTAAGATAAAAAGAATTAAATATCAATTTTGAATACCATATACCAGACTGGGAAATGAGTTAAAGTAACCATATACCATGTAACGTGGGGCAAGCAATGCAACACACACAAAAAACATACACTTAGACTTAATTAAAATGGTCAAAACTTAATCCTAAAGTTAATATGTTACAAGCAAAACACACCGTAGCATTGTTTAGTCCCAAAATGCTAGAACAAATTATTTTGTATTATTTGTTGCAAAACTGTCCTTTAGCTGAACCGTAACCAATAACTTAAGTAAGTAAATGTCCGGGAACATGCGTTAACAGTCAAAACACCCCACACAATGTTAGTTCTTGACAGGAAAATATTAAAAATCACCAGAGAAAACAATTCGTATCGATCTTCGTAAATGCCAGTTTATGTGTCACTGAGGTAGTCAGCAGTAGGTACGATTTTCCGTGATGCCAAATCCGAAACGCCCAAGTTGAGATCATGCACCATGGCGTCACTAAATGGCGTTGGGTATCTCTCGTCAACTCTAGTAACTATCGAAGATTTGCCTTGGAAAACACGATGAATGCACTTCTCTTCGCGCACAGACTTCACCGCGACAAAATCCAATCACTCAGGCAACGATGAATAGGCAGGAACGTCAGAAAAATCCTTTGCAATGTCCGCCGTTGGCTCCTTGCAGTTCTTCGAACGCGGTGGTCACCAATTTAGGGGGCAAACCAGCGGTATTGGCTGGTAACTCCCTTGTTCGTCGTCTGGAGCGTAGACTTGAGAATAAAACGGCGTATGACGGATTAACTGCTATAATTCTTGTGATATTGACGAGATAGTACAATTCTTTTTGGCCTAGTATTAGCGGTAACTGCCAGTCTTTTTTGTGTGTCAAACATGACAGCTAGTGTTGTAAGTTGTAACACAATAGTTAAATACAATAGTGATGTGACAAAGCGGATAACCGCCACATTCTCAATGCACCAATATCCTCCGCTACAACTAATCTACATAGAATAACGCAAATACATGAGACAATTATTAACACTACGTCTCTATCGAATTATAATATTGCGTGTAATTTATATTCAAATAAGCCTACAAATATAGAGTTTTTTAAAAAAGCCTTTATTCAGACACAGAATTTTTACATACAGTTTGAATGTTAATTTAACGACCGACCCAGGCGAGTCAGTGACACCGACAACCCGGTCTGTTTGCCTAACTTTGGCTAAGCTAAGGGTTCCTCGAATTCTTTCGTTCGACAAGTGTGGTATTCATCAGCAATTGAGATTATAGACCTCCAACGTATATGTCAGCGTCACATTGTAAAAACCGTTAGATTGTAATATAACTAGCGAGATTGTAAACTCGCGAAAGATTGTCAAACGAACATACTGCTCACAATATGACGCATTATGTTTCGGTAAGTAGATTGTAATCTGTCGAAATGAAACCGTAATATTGTGAAATGTATGCGATGGAAGTCAACTCGCGCGGTGTGGAGGGATGAGGGAAGAGGGGGTCCCCCTTGCCCTATGGTAGCACTCTCATGAAAAGATAATGCACCATTCCTGAAAAAAAACGATTAATATAACCTAACCTCAAAACACTTTATATTCCCCTAAAAAGCATAGTCGACGGAGCCGCGCTACGCGGGGCTCCTATTTCTGTCTGCAGGGTTTACAGGAACCTAACTAACCTAACGTTGGGGTGTCCCAAGTCCCGATTATGGGGGTAGTGATACTTCCGTTGCATGCATTTCACAATGTTACGATTTCACTTCGGTAGATTATAATCTACCGAAAAGTAATGCGTTATATTGTAAGCAGTATTTTCGTTTGACAATCTTTCGAGTTTACAATCTAGCTAAATAGATTACAATCTATCGGGTTTTACAATTTTACGGTGACAGATACACTTCGGTTTTACAGTTTTACAATAGCAAACAATGATATAAAGTAACATGGTTGCGCTCCGAGGAATGATTTAGTTGCGCTTAGATGGTTGCGCTTAGAAATAGGTGCGCTCTGAGGAATACTTCGAATTTGAGGAATTTAGAGGTACCTAACCCTTTAAAAAACCCTAGTTTGAATGTTAGTCTCAGAAAATAAGAATACCTATGCAATTCCAAGAACAACATGACAAAAAAAAACCTACAGGTAAAAGCAAATAATTACCGTGTTAGCTCATAAAATATTCATTACGAGATAATTAATATTTCTTTATTGGATCTAATATACTGACAGTTGTTATTACTGCTCATAAAACACTTTTAAAGAGAGGTACAGTTGTTTTTAGGGTTCCGTAGCCAAATGGCAAAAAACGGAACCCTTATAGTTTCGCCATGTCTGTCTGTCTGTCTGTCCGCGGATAATCTCAGTGACCGTTAGCACCAGAAAGCTGAAATTTGGTACCAATATGTATATCAATCATGCCGACAAAGTGCAAAAATAAAAATTTAAAAAAACATTTTTATTAGGGTACCTCCCCCAGACGTAAAGTGGGGAGCGATTTTTTTTTTAATTTTGACCCTGACGTGTGATATATTGTTGGATAGGTATTTAAAAATGAATAGGGGTTTTCTAAAATCATTTTTTGATAATATTAATATTTTAGGAAATAATCGCTCCGAAAGTCAAAAACAATGTGTCCCCCCCCCTCTAACTTTTGAACCATAAGTTTAAAAAATATGAAAAAAATCACAGAAGTAGACCTTTATATGAACTTTCTAGGAAAATTATTTTCAACTTGATGAGTTGAATAGTTTTTGAGTTATATAGCACTTTTTCAAAAAAACGCAAATGATAACTTTGTTTTTCATACAAATACTATGAAAAACAAAGTTATTTTTGCTGACGAAAAATGTTGGTATTTTTAATGGTCTGGGAAGCTACGGAACCCTACAGTGAGCGTGGCCCGACACGCTCTTGGCCGGTTTTTTTTATTATGTTTAACATGTTTTAAACATTTTTGTGCAGTGGTCTGGACAGTAGAACGTCAGCTCAGTGCATGGAAATGCTCAAGAACTTGGCTCGGAATGGACGCACGATAGTTTGCACCATTCATCAGCCACCAGCGTCAATCTACCTCATGTTTGACCAGGTAAGAAAATATTGTTTATTTAAGTTTTACAGAAAAACATCCAAATGAACTGGTAAATACGTTACAGAAAAACATCCAAATGAACTGGTAAATAAAGCAATGATTGGTACTTTTATTCGTGGAAAGGGGGCGTCCATTAATTACGTGAGGCGTTTAGGGGGGAGGTCGTCTAGCCTAATATCACCCAAAATCACGAGGAAGAGAAATGGTTGACTGTTAGAGAATGCCTTGTGGCATTAAGTCCGCCTTTGTACCACTATTGTACATGAAGTTTAAATAAATAAGAGAGGGGGTTTCGACAAATGTCTCGTATTTTTTTTTCTCGCAAGAAGCAGTGTGAAATTTAGTGAAAACTATAGGTTTAAGTAAACATGTTCCTCCACTTAAATATGGCTAAATCCCAGACAATTATTAAATCATAACTATTCAATAAAAATAATTAAGCAAATAATGTTTCTTAGATATTTATACGACTCAATTAAGCGCAGATTAATGTATAAAACACTAACTGCGCATTTAAAAATTCGTGATGCGGCGACGGGTCAAGTCGAATCTCACGATATTTATATTCACCAAGAGGTAGAGGGGGTCAAAAATCGCCAAAATTGTGGATGCCCCGAAAGGCCAATACAATTTTTACCCCACTACGTATTGCTACGAGTCTACGACTACTTCGAGCGCTACGATTGTCGCAATCGTAAAGTCTTTTTCTACCAAAAATAACAGGTTACAAACAACTAAACGTTTATAAACAACTTCGTTAAAAATATCAGGTAATTAATTTTTATCTCATGTTTAAGATAGCGTAGTAAAACCAGACTTGGAACGCAAATCAACAAAACAGTCGGTTGTCTTTAGAACCGAATAATTTAGCACTGTCTGTTAAATGTTTATTTAACGGAAACAAAAAATTGGTCACTAACACGAAAATGCTGTACACAGTCATTGTTATCAAGTACACACCATTTTTTAGCAGCTTCCTATTATTTTGACGACGGTTTAAGTAAACGGTCTTATTAGCACTGGGAATACGGCAGATATTTAAACAGATCTTTATCATGTTCTCGGAAAATTTGCTATGCTATGACACATAGGTATGTTAGGTACCACGTAGGAAAATAAACTTACTCATAACCGGTTCGTCATAAAACCGGCCAAGTGCGTGTCGGGTCACACGCAGTGTAGGATTTCGTAGTAGCCCCGTAATCACAATATAGAACGATTCCCGTGTTATTTATTTTGAATAGGTATAATTTTTGTCTTTACCCGTTATAAACAAACAACTTCTTCATTTAAGTCACTGTGTGGTCCGCAAGAGCTTCATACGCATTTCTACAAAAATCTACTTACTTATTCCTATAGTATTTCTGTATGAATGGTGTCTAATTTTTTTGTGTTCACTTCGATCGCTCTTGTATCTTTCACTTTCTAAAAGTTCTCGTCACATTTTCCAATTTTTGCATGTGTGAGTTAAAAAGATTCATCCTCTAGATATAATCCTGCAGTCAGTGTCCATGTTTATCTAGTACCTTAATTTTATTAGTAATGTATGCGGTCACCCATCGGATTAATCCGATAAATAACGATTTCGTCAGGGTCGTATATTTACGAGCAAAGTCACACAGTGCCACAGTTCGTTTAATGTACTTTTGTATTTAATTACCTACATAATGATGTCTTGGAGCATTTTCCTCTTAGAATACGAGTACTAACCGGAAAATGACAGCGATGCAAAATATGAGAAGCAAATTAAAAAAGGTCTGACACTCGTCTTATGTGCCAAAAATGCAAACTTTAGTGCGTGCGTAGATCCATATTTATGCGTTTAGTCTATTATGTCTTTGGTCTGCTAGACGTTGTCTTGTCGACATCCGACAATATAACTGCATACACTGTTAAAAATTTTCAGGGAATTCTACATAATTTTAGGGCAACTTTCGTTGCCCTAACGTTTCTGTATTTTTACATAATTATGTAATTTTACAAGGCGTATGTAGTTTTACATATCGACCTGATTTCATTATTATGTAATTTTACATATATGTAATTTTACATAATCAAACAAATTGACGGTTATGTAAAATTACATTTATGTAATTTTACATAATGATACTACCAGAATATATATGTAAAATCTCACTTATGTAATTTTACATAATCTGTAAAATCTCACTTATGTAATTTTACATATTCTTTAAATTTTCATGTTCGTATGTAATTTTATATACTTATCCGTAAAATTTCACTTATGTATTTTTAATTTTTTTTCGGTAATATTACATAGTAATTATGTGTTTTGTTACAAATTTCGTATGGAAAAATACATACAGTTTGTGTATTATTAATGATATTTTATGTATAATTACATTTTATTCAATAATATTACCGAATTATTATGTATTTTATTACAGATTTCGTCTGTAAAATTACACTAACTTTATGTATTATTCATGTTCTTTTAAGTTTTTTCACATTTTATTCGGCAATATTACACAATTATTTTGTATTTTGTTACAGATTTCGTATGTAAAAATACACAAAGTTTTTGTATTATTATTGACATTTTATGTATACTTAAATTGTTTTCGGTAATATTACAGAAATAATATGTGTTTTATTACAGATTTCGACTGTAAAATTACACAAACTTTATGTATTATTAATGTTTTTTTAAGTATTTTTACTTTTTATTCGGTAATGTTACACAATTATTGTGTGTTTTGTTACAGATTTCTTATGTAAAAATACATAAAGTTTGTGTATTATTAATTATGTTTTAAGTATTTTTCCTTTTTATTCGGTAATATTACTGATAAAATGTATGTGTTTTTACATAAGAAAACTGTGATTTTAAATATGGGCACGGTAAAATTACTTGTGGTTTGCGTATTATTACCTGTAAAATAAGGTAATATTACATGTTAATAGGGGATATTTTTCTGTAAAATTCAATACAAATTCTGTACATTTACGTGCTGTCGGTAATTCTCCGGATTTAGTTATTAGCCATAGCCAGCCGTTAGTTTTTCTTATGTATTTTAATTAATGCAGCCGTATTTGTCAAGACAAAAAAATCACTTGGAAATAAGTCAATCAGGATAATAAGTTAATAACCGATCTAATGTATATACACTGGCTGCATCTGTATTAGCAACAGTCCACCCAATATAACATTTATTAGGGGTGATATATTCTTCATTAAAAGGTGTGACCTCAAAGCAAATTAAAAACCAAAAACTTTATTGTTATTGAATAATTTGCTTAAACACACACACAGTTTACAAATACTATATCACTCCTGTAATATTAGGCGCACAGTTATATTATTCAGACGTGACAAGAGATTAATCCAGATCGGTTAGTTTTATTTTGATGACGACAACTGCATTTATTAAAATACTTACATAAGAAAAAAAAAATCAAACTTGCCAATAGCAAAATGCTGAGAATTATCGATAGCATGTAAAAGTACAAAATTTGTATTGAATTCTATAGAAAATATCGCCTGATAACATGTAAAATTAACTAATTTTATAAGTCATAATATACAAACAACAAGCAATTTACAGTTTGGAGGTTATCTAATAAAAAAACAAAACTCCAAAATAAAAAAAACCATTTATTGCCAGCTAAACATCACAAATTGTCATATAATGTCTTATGCCGATGACACTACCTTAACGTTTTATGGTAACTCATGGGACGAAACTTTTGTTGCGGCCCAAGAAGGATTCAATATAGTAACTCGTTGGCTTGCACATAACAAATGTCAGTAAAACGAAATACATACAGTTTACAATACATAATGTAGCATCTAATCCTATTTATTTCAAGTTGTATGCACACACATGTGTGATATCAAAAGCAGAATCAATAAAATACTTAGGGATAATAATTGCTTATATAGGTACTACTAACAGTTATGAAAAAACACTCTTCTATAGACATTTCTAAGGTTAAACAAATGGCTAATTCTAGGTGATACTATGAAGTCTGTGAAACAACCCCTGTAAAAACGTCATTTGCCTCAAATTTCTTCAGTTCCAGAGCTAGCAGACTATACAATAAGATTAACAAAATTCTAGCAATTGTTAATCTGTCTAGGATGGAATGTGAGGAAGCTCACACAATGGCTTCTACAATAGTCCTACATGTTCTACAATAATGATAATTCAGTCTCGGCGAGGGGGGCCTGGAGTCCATAGCACAGGGTATCCTAGTTTGGGTTCCTGACTCCCACAATCCTCTGTACCTCCAATAATATTGTTACACCTCTATATTGTATTTTTGTACTTTATGGGAGAAAGCCTGTTGTAGCTAGTTTCACTATACCATTAATTGTACCATTAATTTCGTACGGCAATTAGACCTCTGCTCAACACAATAAAATATAATTAAAATCTTAAAATCGTAAACTTTCTTTAATAGATTTTCAGCTTTATTTCAACAGCATAAGGTTGAAAATCTATTAAAGAAAGTTTACGATTTTACGACAGCGACGTTCGTAGCGTCGTTGTTAGTGTAGAGACTGCAGGCCCTGATGTGCGAGCTGTGTCACCTGCGGGCAACACGAGCCCTGCAGAATTATATAACAACAATGTAACCGTCTTGGTTATTACAGTAACATATAAAATGAAATAATTAAAAGCTAACAGCAATCCAATACATAAATTATAATATTATGTAGGCACTTTTATAACTATACCGTTAAAGCTAACGAATTTTCTAATGTAGTATAAATGAGAGATAAATCACGAGTTGAATTGTACATGAACGAGACCTATGCACAGTAATAATAATAGTACATTACGATACAAGTGTACTGTAAAATATTTTATAACATTTTCGCAAATACATCCATCCATACAATAAATGAGGACATCATTATTCTAAGTTTCTTTTATAGTCCAGTCATTTTAGGACAAATTAAGTACATATCGCGGAAAATCGCCATACCCAGTATATTACCACATAAAAACTTGTATTTAGGCATCCTAAAAGTTGTCTCAAAATTCACATATGGTAGGGTGACCGCGTCTATTAAAAATCTAAGGTCAAAGGTCACAACAATCTATTTTTGCAAATATCTCGTTTTCTATGGGTTTCTCGCTATTTGTATATATCACTAAAATTGTAGAGAATTAAATTCTCTACAACTTTTCTTTCTAACTTTTTTTATAAGTATCTTGAACGGTTTTCGAGATAGAGGGCGTAGAGCGCGCGGTCAGAGAATTATCTGAGGTCAACTGGTAGTCACGATCAAAAACTTGTAATATGGTTATAATTTATTGCTAAACATATAATTATCAATTTAATCTCAAAGTTAATAAAAAATGATACCTAATTATATGTTTAGCAATAAATTATAACCTTAACATTACGAGTTTTTGATCGAGACTACCAGTTGACCTCAGATAATAGGCTTGTGTCCTGAAAAAATCTAATTACTTAGTCAGTCAGTTAGATTATCAAAAAATATTTGACCCGTACTTTTTCTTTTGTTATGTAAACCAAAATTGACGAAGATACGACGCTTTTAAAATTCGCAATACGTCACGCCGTGCTATAATTTTTAGTGCGTTGTGACGTCACAAGCCCCCACTCCCGAGTTTTGATGCGTGTTATCTTTGTCAGTATTCATAGATTTACAAAAACAAAAAATACGTGTCCATTATTTTCCAATATTCTAACTGACGGACTAATTCGATTTGCAATTTAGTAATGGTGGAAACTAGCCTAATGCCTTCTATCTCGACAGTTCAAGATATAAAAAAATGTTGAACGGAAAAGTTGTAGAGAATTTAATTCTCTACAATATTAATCATACATACAAATAGCGATAAACCCATATAAAACGAGATATTTGCAAAAAAACGATTTTTGTGACCTTTGACCTTAGATTTATAATAGACGCGGTCACCCTATGTGAATTTTGAGACAACTTTTAGGATTCCAAAATACAAGTTTTCATGTGGTAATATACTGGGTATATCGATTTTCCGAGGTCAACCCCTATAATGACTGGACTATTAGGAATTTGCAGGTCAAAACTGTTGTTTTGGCTTCATCAAGTACAACATGTGTGCCAAAGGGCGATTCTGCACATCATTTCCGTTTTTTATGACGTAGATATTTGCATATTTATAAATTATAAAATGCATTATGAGTCATATGTTTATAATTATGAGTCTTTTAAGTAGCACGTAAATTATATAATACCTAATAAAGTATTATTGATGGGTATTCCGAAACCATTATAAACCGCTCACAGCCTGCACTACTCGACACGAAAATAAATTGGTCTTAGATGTGTGTACTATATCAACTATGAAGTAAATTTTCAAAAAATATATTGGTATATAAACCCCTATAACGGAAACCTATTTCCTATATGGGTGTTATCTTTATTACGCGTGTTTTTTTAACAATAGAAATGGCGACGAGCTGGTCACATGATGAAAGACGCTAAACAGAAATGGATCATGACAGCAACAGATGGGTTATTTCCAGCTGTTACCAGTTACCTCCAAGTTGTTACCGGGAATTTTTATTTCCCAGTAGTTACTACTGGTAAAAGGTGCGAACATTTTTTCGCAGCAGTTACCACCAAAATTTAGTTCGAGTTCAATACTGATAAAAACCTTATAAATAGGTAAATATAGAATCTATATATATAAAAGAAAGTCGTGTTAGTTGTAACTAACACGACTTTCTTTTATATATATAGATTCTATATTAATATAAAAGACGATTTCTATTGTTAAATAGTGTACTATTTATAACTCAAGGACGGCTGAACCAATTTGGCTGAAAATTGGTGGAGAGGTAGCTTAGAACCGGGAGACGGACATAGGATACTTTTTTTTTAATTTTTTTCGTCGGTGGGTAGTGGGTAGGTATTGGGTAGGTAGGGGTAGGTGGTAGGTAGGCAGTGGGTAGTTGGTTGGTAGGTTGTAGGTAGGTAGTGGGTAGTGGGAAGGTAATGGGTAGGTGGTAGGTAGGTAGTGGGTAGTTAGTATGTAGTTAGTGGGTAGGTGGTAGGTAGGTAGTGGGTAGGTGGTAGATAGGTAGTGGGTAGGTAGGTAGGGATAGGTGGTAGGTAGGTAGTGGGTAGTTGGTAGGTAGGTTGTAGGTAGGTAGTGGGTAGGTGGTAGGTATGTAGCAGGTAGTTAGTATGTAGTTAGTGGGTAGGTGGTAGATAGGTAGAGGGTAGTTGGTAGATAGGTTGTGGGTAGGTAATGGGTAGGTGGTAGGTAGGTAGTGGGTAGTTAGTATGTAGTTAGTGGGTAGGTGGTAGATAGGTAGAGGGTAGTTGGTAGATAGGTTGTGGGTAGGTAATGGGTAGGTGGTAGGTAGGTGGTGGGTAGTTAGTATGTAGTTAGTGGGTAGGTGGTAGGTAGGTAGTGGGTAGGTGGTAGATAGGTAGAGGGTAGTTGGTAGGTAGGTAGTGGGTAGTTGGTAGGTAGGTAGTGGGTAGGTGGTAGGGATAGTAGGTGAATTCGAATTAAATATTCATAGTTGACAGGACAACGTCTGTCGGGTCGGCTAGTTGTGATTTCTAAAAGACTCATAATTATTGAAAATACTCTTACACAAAGGATCAACACACGGAAATTTAACATTTTTACAGAACCTGTGACTTTTTTGATGGTTATTGTACGAAATCACTGAGGAGAAATTCTCGCCACAATAACCGCATGTAAATGACATAATATCTTTTATAATATACTGTTAAGTTTACTCATTAATGACAATACCTTAGTCAGCGTGCGTCCTTTACGGACTTTACTTCCTTCTTTAGGATTTATCTTAAAAACATACCTTAGTATAAATTCTAATGTGTTTTGACACTCTACTGGATATTCCATATTCAAGTTGAAGTAAGCCGCCATCAACAGTTGTAACGACGTAGACGACAGTATCGCAGTTTCGCTAACAATCGTTTTTTCTACCAGCAAGTAATATAATATATTTTTATTATCTGTGGGCAAAAAACAAAATGAGTAAAACAGGCAATATAGGCTCCTAAATTTTATAATAACTTACTTAAAAACCGGGACCTCAAAAACTGATCATTACACTAAATAAATCTAAAATATAAAAATGAATCGCTGAATGTGTTGCTAAGCGCAAATCTCGAGAGTAGCTGAAGCGATTTCGCTAATTCTTTTTTTGTGTTTGTTATTGTCAGGAGAAGGTTCTTAGGTAGGTAGGGTACTTGTGGCCCCTACCTACCCTAACTACCCTACAGAGTAGGTAGGGTATGTAGGGGCCACAAGTTTATTCAATTCATTTACGTTTTAACACTGTAGATTTCATATAAATTATATTATGATTAATTATAAATTATACGAAACGTACAGTGTTATGCTTCGCAGGTAAGGCATTTTACAATTCTAATATAAATTAATACTCACCTAAAAATACAATGTTAGGCGCAGCTACTTTGGATAGCTCTGTTGCAACTTGAACCCTAGTTAATGGTTCCTGAAAAAGTAAAAGTTAATTAGTAAATGGAACTACTATATTTAGCATGGAACCACATTGGGAAAAAAGTTATGAATGATACAAAATATATAGGTATTTATGGCTATAAAGGCTAAATAAAATGTATATATAGATACCTCATGTGTTTGGTATATGTGTTTTATATCTTCATTGAAATAAGTTGCAACCATCTGTAGGTTGTGATTTAAGTTATTGTCATTAACAGTGCACTTATTTTTTTTCTTCGCGATCATAGCTTTCAATGATGTCATGAAGTCGTTTTGTTTTGAAAGGCGTCCATGCACTGGCCAAAATTCAAGGCACAAATACGATCAAAATGCGAAATCATATATTTCTCCTCTAACAATACTGGCCACTCGTCAAGAATATTGTGTTATGTGTAGGTGCCCAGTTCAGAAATATCCTTTGCTGTGCATAGGTCTCGTTCATATATAATTCAACTTGTGATTCATCTCTTTCCTTTATGGAAGAAACCGATTTGAGCCAGTCCTTTTTAGAATCTAAAGTTTCAAGATCCACATTACAGGGATCACTGGGTTGCCATTCCTTACAGCCTGCACTCAAATTTCTGATGACTCTAGATTTCTTTCTTGATCCTAAGGTATCGGCACGTATACCTGTTTTTTTATTCGGCCTTTGGAGATAACTCTTTCTTCAATTTTTTAAAAATTGTGTGGTAGCCTGTTCTAATTAGTTCTTTTGTATCAGCATCTCTATCATATAGTTGTGGAAATTTGTCACACAAATCCCGTGAAACCACTCTGTAAGCTGATCTTGATGCTACTTTTGATTCTTGGAAGAGTTCATCTGTTACAGTTCTCACAATAGTGTTGACATCGGTATTAGAAATCGGTTCACAATCATGTAATTTTGTCAAAAGCGTCGATGGAAGTTTGTCATAGGGAATGTTAAACGCAAAGCTATTTATGCTTTGTCGCTGTTATTGCTAAATGTGCTTGTCGTTTGTGAACTAGGAGCCATGATTGTAGACGCTGTTGCTGTGCGACATTGATCAGGTTCCCAACTATCCCCTATAAGTATAACCTCATTTTGGAGTTCTTTGAGAGCTTCATTGTCTTCTATTTCTGTGCCATCCATCAAAAAAATCTTAGATCCGTATATATTTCTTTCATTTGCTGTAATATAAATATATTTTTTTAATATAATATGATTACAATTAACATGAACAAAAAATATGCAGCAATAACTCTAATGAGAACCTACGGATAGTTCCAACATATTTCAATGATTATTACAATTAAGTAGTTATAATATTTTAGCATAACGTGGTGTGTTGTGTCTAAAAAACTAGACACTTTTTTAGGGTTCCGTAGCCAAATGGCAAAAAACGGAACCCTTATAGTTTCGCCATGTCTGTCTGTCTGTCTGTCTGTCTGTCTGTCCGCGGATAATCTCAGTGACCGTTAGCACCAGAAAGCTGAAATTTGGTACCAATATGTATATCAATCATGCCGACAAAGTGCAAAAATAAAAATTAAAAAAAACATTTTTATTAGGGTACCTCCCCCAGACGTAAAGTGGGGAGCGATTTTTTTTTTAATTTTGACCCTGACGTGTGATATATTGTTGGATAGGTATTTAAAAATGAATAGGGGTTTTCTGAAATCATTTTTTGATAATATTAATAGTTTAGGAAATAATCGCTCCGAAAGTCAAAAACAATGTGTCCCCCCCCCCCTCTAACTTTTGAACCATAAGTTTAAAAAATATGAAAAAAATCACAGAAGTAGACCTTTATATGAACTTTCTAGGAAAATTATTTTCAACTTGATGAGTTGAATAGTTTTTGAGTTATATAGCACTTTTTCAAAAAAACGCAAATGATAACTTTGTTTTTCATACAAATACTATGAAAAACAAAGTTATTTTTGCTGACGAAAAATGTTGGTATTTTTAATGGTCTGGGAAGCTACGGAACCCTACAGTGAGCGTGGCCCGACACGCTCTTGGCCGGTTTTAATAATAAAAAAAACGCCCTAGGTACGCTTGTTTGCTAAAAAATATTAATTAAGTAATCAAATCATTTATGTATGAACAACCATCAACCATCATTGAGAGCCACTTTCTTATCAGATTTTGAACAAACAAGAGAGCCTTTACCAGCTGGTGTCGTGAAAAGTAAATAACCGGATGGTTATTAATTTCAAAATCGCATAAACTGAGAACCTTCTTTTTTTTTAAGTCGGTTAAAAACTGATGCACTTACCTTGTCTGAAAACATCACAAATGTACATATTTATGTGGTATTTTCTGTAAAAAGGGACCTTATTGTCGATGGCGCTTACGCTATTATTAACGATGCTTCGATATAAATACAATGCTGCGCGACGCTGTGCGGCGAAAGCGCCATCGACAATAAGGTCCCTTTTCATAGAAAATGCCCCATATAACAAACTTACTAAATTTTGTAGCAGTTCACTAACTACAATACAGTTGCGGCATCGTTGTCTCCTGAGGCAGCTCATCCAATTTTGCCGGTCTACTACTCCAGTTGCAAAGCAAGCTTACTACAGAAACTAAAAGCACATTATATTTCATGTCATCTCTATTGCTAAATACATACAATTAAAGATGGCAACTCAGACATTTTTATCTGCACGACATTTAAAACAGTAATAAGTTTCTGACAATTTTTTTCTAGAAATAAACTATCAAAACCAGTGAGTTAACTCAGTAGTCAATTTGCTAATCACCGGCATTAATATGTAGTGTCTCAAATATTGGTAACAAAGTTTTAATTTCATTGCTGGAGTTAAAGTAAAGGAAAGTAACAATATTGAAGGAGACAGTCGGGTTCATATAAAGGTTATTAACCATTATCAATAATTTTAGCTGAATTTTACTTCTAACTCTGTTGAGTTAAGTCCCTGGCAAGCTCGGCCGAATTTCACCTTCACTTACAAACGGAGTTTCGTTCTCATTTTAAAACTACGGGTTGGATTATAATGAAACTTGCACATACAATGACATAAGGTATATATAGGCCCAGTTTATATAGCTCTAGTCTCACAACCTCATCACGACGTGTTAAGTTACATAAACTAATTACAGACATAGATATACCTTATCCTATTGTTAGTACTTACAAAGTTTCAGAGCAAGCTAGCAACTGTTTTAAAATGAGAGTGTAACAAAGTTTGTATGAAGAACCCACCTTACCGGGGACTCTTAAAGCAATCTGTGTAGTAAAATTCAGCTAAACTTATTGATAATGGTTAATAACCTTCATATGAACGTTGCCATGAAATTTAAACATTGTTACCGATCACTAATACAAGTAATATGTTTAACAAATTTCTGTGCTTAGGTAATTGTGACTTTTCAAGTTAGTGCTATGTGGTACTATGTAATTAAATATCTGCTTTAATACTTCCATTCACATTTATGTGACAGAAAATAAGGCTTCTATATAAATACAATCTACATACCTAATTGGATACTGTTTAGCAAAAATTTTGCAATACTTAAGTCAACTGTAACCATTAAATTGTTTAATTGACTTGACATCTTACTGCAAAATATTGAATGTGGTTTGACAGCACATTATTGCCGTACCTATCCAAATAGTCTACTCTACAATCTATTTAAACTAAAAAGATTTTTAATTTAGATTTACCTGTCTGTATTACATTTTCCACGGTTAATTCCAATATTGGCACAGCTTTCTTTACTGTTTGGTCTGCCGACCAAATTTTCACGATGGGCATGTTTTACTGTGAAAGAATAATAATTTCTTAGCGTTAGTGAAGTGACTAATTATTAGCGCAGCACTTTTAATAAAAAAAATGTATCATCGCTTTTTGCTAGGTACGCCTGCACCTGTCGTGTCATCCATGAAACAATTGTTCACCCGCCACAGCCAAAAGTTTTTGAAAATGGAACCTCGCAACGAATCGGTTGTTTGTTTAACCTACAAAATCAAATTACGGCTTGGACTATTTTAAATTTAGATGTAAGTACCTATCTAGTACGCAGGTACAAGTACTTACGTTTATTTAATGGCAAACGACTTCAACAAGATCATTCGTCCACCCTGGACGTGAACACTGAACTGAACGTGAGCCAACTGCAAGGCAAGCTGCTTCCACAGTTCCACAATCCACAAGTTCTTTCTAAAACAGTATAATATGTAACGCTTTACAGTGTAATGCAGATTTCACTAGATTGTTGATGCAAGAAACTAAAGTATATCTAATACTCACCTCACCTTTGTAGTACTACGGTGTCGTGTGAGCACAAACAAAACAATTAACAAACAAACACAGCAGCCTGCAGGTTAAAACTTGTTCAGGCTTCACAATCTTGAATCTTTACCGGCTCCGAACGCGCGAAAGAATAAAAGAAAGCAGTGTTGCCAACTCAATCTGTCAAAAAGTCGTCAACTTACGCTTGAAAAGTCGCTAGATGTCGTTAGCTACGTACAAATATCAAAAGTCGCTAGAAGTCGCTAGAATGCATGCTTTTTGGTCTGTTGGAATAAAAGAAAATAATTTGATTTTCCAACTTATAATTTTGATAAACAATTGAAAATTATAAAAACCAACTAAAATATTATTATTTCACAAACAAAAAATCAAAAACAACACTAAAAACAGTTTAAGATGAAAAAGTTCAGATTATTAGCGATAGTTCGAATCATAATCACGATTCATTCATCATCAGAACTCGCTAATGTAATGAAAATCTGAAATGGTTGATGCATCCACTCTGGAACTGACAGTAATTCCTGAAGGCTGAGGCTGCGATGTACGTTTGTTGTTGTTACGTTTTATTAGTCGTTAGAATAGTCGCTAGATTTTTTTTGTCGCTAGATGCATAATTTAAGCCGCTGTAGAATACGAAATGTCGCTAGATCTAGCGACTAAGTCGCTAAATTGGCAACACTGAAAGAAAGATTGATTGTTGTGAATCAGTGTTGCCAGGGCCCTTGAGTCGTAAGTTACGTTTCGTTTCCTGAAATGTTACATTTTTGTTTTTGGGGTTGGAGGTCACAGTCAAATTGATGTCAGCAAAGTGGTGGAATTTAAAGGAATCTATGATGTCTAGTGGTGTATTTATACTTAGGATAAGAACAGACTCTAGTATAATTTGTTCGCAGCGTCATTTTCACTGTTGTTGCTATCTAGTGTACTGTGTATCTAGCACCTAACTTATTCTATTAATTTGAACCAAAACTACGAGATAGTGCATCTGTTTTTTTTACTCTGAACTAACTAGTACATAATATTCGCTATTTGAAGAATCCTACCGCGAAATGCAATTTTTTTGGATTAGGAATGATTTTTTCAAGGTCAAAGTCATTCGTAGGAATGACTGAACTTGGAGGGTTGTATTGATGATGTTGATGATTATAATTCTGTAACTACGTCATAATGTCTTGTGTGTGCCAATGTGAATATTTGTGAAGCTTGAACAAGGCGGTACCAAATGAATGATTCCGTCAGTGTTACCAGATGCCTTGAACCATTTAACTGTATTAGAAACTGTATGCTAACTTAAAATCTATAAAAAATCTGTATAGTCAAATAAACCAAAATAGAATATTAATCATCATCATCATTGCTTCTTTTGAAAAACAAGCGATAAATACTAACGTGATGAGGTTTGATTATCGTATATTAATAAAAATATACACTGTTAATGAAATTGCGTTATAACTATAGGTAGGTACGTATGTCCTGTAGTCAAAATAAAAACATAATTAAAACAAACATACTTATGTATCAAAATTCAAACATTTTGCAAGAAATGGAATAATGATTACTATTAATATTCAGTCATGTACCTACATATTTTTGTTAAGTAAGTTTCAAACTCGCTCACCCGGTGCGTCGGGCGTGTGACGGTGTGTGTGACTCATCATGTCGTCATAATAATTTACCTACGTACCGTTTTTATCGTTTGGTTTGGTTGGTAGATAGACACAACGCGGACGCGAAGTAATGGGCCTTATTACTATGAGATTAGAGTTCAAAATTGTTTCTTCCAAGAGAGGGATACGATGACGATTTGGCGATCATTACGGTGCGGTCTTATTGCTATTGAGTTAAAGTTTAATATGGTTTACTGGCACGCATAAAATCTGATTATTGTGTCATTTTAGTTGCCTAAAAGATTGACCACGCTTTTAAAAATATTCTTCTGCAAACTTTTGCATTGTTTTAGTTGTATTTATTTTTATTTTGGGGCAGGAAGTAAAATGGAAATATTATAACATTCAGATAAAACAAAACTAATTATACTGAAAACAAGCTGAGTATATGTACCTAGTTTAATAAACGTTATACCTACCTAGCTATGATTGCGTTGTTGCACTAGATTCAATAAAAGTAACATCGGCCAGTTTAGTCTATGTCGGCCAGTACCTATAGTGAGTGATGGGTTGGGCTATGGTTCAGGTTGGGCACTCAAGAATCAGGGGTGCCAACTTAGGGGTTTTTCCACTAAATTTAGTGGAAAAAAAGCAGCGTAAGTTTTTTTAGTGGCAAAATATTTTTAGGGATTTTTCTATTATTTCTATACTTACCATGTTTGTGTGATATGCCACTTTCCTGCTCCATCATCAGACCCTGGATACCATCTAGAGATAAAGTAGGTACTCGTTAAGACGAATCATACGAGCCCAAACTAGGTGGTATTATGTCGATTTATAACGGATTTATCTATCTATAGATTTAACCAGTCAATTTACAGAAAATTGTATAAAATGGAGATATTGGGAAATATCATAATATTGTTTGTAATATTACTGACATGTTTCGGAATATTACATTATGACGTTAGTAAATTTACATAAAAATGTATTTAAAAAAAATTGGTAAATTTGCGAGATATTTTTATGTAAAATTCCCGTTCTAATTGTTGATAACCCATAATAAAATGTATTTGTCCCAAACATTCCATGTAATTTTACTTATTTCATGTAAACTTCTATCTCATAGTGATTCTTACATATTTGTTATGTAAAAAGACCATTTAAACAGTAAATTCTACAGAATACAAATGTAAAATTAAAGAAATGTTTGGAAATTTCATAATGTTTTTTGTAATTTATTTTTATTTTGTTTGACATTCTTTGAATATTACATAAGACGTGAGTAACTTTACATAAAAATGTAATTTTCAAAAAATTAGGTAAAATTATGAGATTTTTATGTAAGATACCCGTTTTAATTGATAAAAACACATAAAAAAATGTATTTGTCCCAAACATTCCATATAATTTTACATTTTTTATGTAAACTTCTATCTCTTAGTGATTATTACTTAATTATTATGTAAAAAACACATTTAAACAGAAAATTACAGAAAATAATATGTAAAATTTAAGAAATTTTGGTAATTTCATATTATTGTTTGTATTTTTACGGACACTTTTCGGAATATTACATTAGACGTAAGTAAATTTACATAACAATGTATTATTCAAAAACATTGGTAAAATTACAAGATTTTTCTGAAAAAATTCCCGTTTTAATTGTTAAAAACACATAAAAAATGTATTTTTCGCAAACATTCCATATTATTTTACATGTTTTATGTAAACTTCTATCTCTTAGTGATTATTACTTAATTTTTATGTAAAAAGACACATTTAAACAGAAAAATTACAGAAAATATGTAAAATTTAAGAAAGGTTTGGTAATTTCATATTATTGTTTGTATTTTTACCGACATTTTTCGGAATATTACATTAGACGTAAGTAAAATTACATAAAAATGTATTATTCAAAAACATTGGTAAAATTACAAGATTTTTCTGTAAAATTCCCGTTTTAATTGTTAAAAACACATAAAAAAATGTATTTGTCGCAAAAATTCCATATAATTTTACATATTTTATGTAAACTTCTATATCTTAGTGATTATTACTCAATTATTATGTAAAAAGACACATTTAAACAGAAAAACTACAGAAAATATGTAAAATTTAAGAAAGGTTTGGTAATTTCATATTATTGTTTAGTATTTTTACGGACATATTTCGGAATATTACATTAGACGTAAATAAAATTACATAAAAATGTATTATTCAAAAACTTTGGTAAAATTACAAGATTTTTCTGTAAAATTCCCGTTTTAATTGTTAAAAACACATAAAAAAATGTATCTGTCGCAAACATTCCATGTAATTTTACAGTTTTTATGTAAAATTCCATCTCTTAGTGATTATTACATATTTATAAAGTAAAAAGACCATTTAAACAGTAAATTCAACAGAATATATTTAAAATTAAAGAAATGTTGGGAAATTTCACTATGTTTTTTGTAATTTTACTGATTATTTTTGGAATATTACATAAGACGTAAGTAAATTTACATCAAAATGTATTTTTCAGGAAAATAGGTAAAATTACGAGAATTTTATGTAAAATTCCCTTTTCCATCGTAAAAAATACATACGAAAATGTATTTATCCCAAAAATCCATGTAGTTTTACAGATTTTATGTAAATATCCATGGCTTGGTGATTATTACATAAATTTTATGTAAAACTACATAAAAATTGTTGATTTTAACGAAAAAATGTAAAATTGACGAAAATTATTTAAAATTTCATATTTTCCCGTAAATTTCCCAGATGTTTCGGGAATTTTACAGGATTATGTAATTTTTTTGCATGTAAAATTACATAATTTTTAACAGTGTACATAAGAACGACGCCAGTAACGAGCACAGAGTACTTTATACATTAACGAGTATTAGTGGTAGTTGGTAGTGATTATATACTCTGTGGTAGTTGGTGGCACGACGAGTGTAAAATAAGGTTAACATTTCACAATTTTTAAGATCAAAATGGGTTCCAAAAGAACGTGGTCTTCGAAACATATTGCATCTAATGTATTATGTAAGTGGTGATATTATTATAATTACAAAAACTCATGTTTGATTTATCGTTTAGGGAAGTTTGAAGAAAGCCAGTTAAAACAAAATATCTGTCTTTATTTCGATATTATTAATAAATATCGGTTGCGCACCTCTAGTGCAGAGGCGAGAAAATTAAAAAATTCGTGCCAGCTACGCCACTGTCGTGTTCAAGTGACAAGAAAGTACGTCATGATTGAACATAGTGCTGTGATGGTACTGACTTGGTTTTATCGATTGTTGTTTTGAATTGTGGATTTAACGCCGAAACTGTGACACATATCATTATTATATCAGTCTTAAAGGACAAAGCGGGATCAAATAAAACTCCTGTAATATATTGTTCCGGTATCGGTACCTTTTATTAAAAACATACTCTAGGTTAAAAAATAAATAGTTAGTGCTCTATCGATATAATTTCGAACTCACTACTATTTTTTTTAAAGGATAAATTCATTTTTGACGTGGCGGTCAAAAGTTTAAAGGATTATTCTAAGAATTTTGTATTTGGTATAAAATTATCCAACACCCAAATCCTCAACGACTATTACTGCTAAACGAATAAAGTTATCTTAAACACTTTAATTTTTATGAACTGCACTATCATCATGAATTTAGCCAGTTTTCAAGCCAGTAGTTTAGCTTTTACTGAAATAAAAAAATTGCACTTTGATTTCTAGTTTAATATTTCGTAAATGGAGCATTAAATCGAAAAATAGTATTACCAACCCCTGTCATTTTTAACCGACTTCAAAAAGGAGGAGGTTCTCAATTCGTCGGAACCTTTTTTTTTCTTTTTTATGTTCGTTCCCCGATTACTCAGAGATGGCTGGACCGATTCGGATTTTTTTTGTTTTGTTTGAAAGGGTATACTTCCCAGGTGGTCCCATAGTCATCAAGTCAGGATCTGATGATGGGATCCTGGAGAAACAAAGAGAACCCTTCAAATTTTATAGGCACACTCGAAGTGATTTGTGTGGTTTTAGAAACAGTACTTTTTCGGAGAGATCCAATTTCAATTTGGTGAAGTTCTGATGAAGAACTTTGGAGATAGGCAAAGGAACTCCTCAATAAATGATAGCAAATGGGCTGTGATTGCTGAAATGTTATGTGTGTCTATTGTTTACACCAGTTCATAACATAACATCACGTCGATACGCTGTGATGGGGTAAGCACATGTGAACCACTAAAAAGTGAAAAACATTTTTTTTTTTTTGCAAAAAATAAAACCGACTTGTTTTTGTGTTTTTGAAGTCGGTTTTATTTTTGCAAAAAAATTTTTTGAAAGACCTATTCAAAGCCCGTTTTCCTCTCCGATCAACTAAACCGATCAACTGAAACGGATCAACTATTTTTTGTTCCCAATGAATCAACCATTTAGTTGATCCGATAGGAACATTTGTTATTCTCCTTGTCTGTTCCTATCTGAACAACTAAATCGAGTGTTAAAACACCTTTTCTTACTTACTGTTTCTTAAGAACTATCCACTTGTGAATGATAGATAAAATGTTCTTTCGATCAAGACATTGTCGTAGAAAACATTACATGTAATAAGATAAAGTTTTAAATAATTTAATTCATCATAATTATTAATTATATAGCATTTTATCGGGCGGAAATAAGGTGTGTGCCTTCAACGGTTGGGTCATTCCGGTTTTGATGTACCTACTCTTTCGGCATTCTCAAATGAACTCAAACAGAACTAGACGCCCTGGATACGATCGACGATACGATACGGAAGTATGGCGGTCGAGGCTTTTTAAACGCAAAGACTTTCCACAATATCTCCCGCGAGGCGGCGGACCTGCTTGCCGGATTGCCGCCATGGGATCTGGAGGCGAGAGTCCTCGCGCGCCTGCACGACTGGCGCGCGGAGGCACTACGCCGGGGGGAACTCCGCCGCCGCGGCAAATTGCCGCTCAGCGGACTGACCTCCGGCGCGATCTCATGGCGACATGGAGAGAGCGACTGTCGCAACCCCGTGCAGGGCACGCCACGATAGTGGCGGTAAGTCCCCTCTTTGAGGAGTGGCTAGAGAGGCGCCACGGCGTCCTCACCTTCCGCCTGACGCAGGTCCTCACCGGACACGGATGTTTCGGGAGGTACCTGCACCGAATCGGGCGCGAGGAAACGCCCGGGTGTCTCCATTGCGAGGATCGACCGGAGGACACGGTGGAGTCTGCCCTGCGTGGGCGGAGCACCGCCGTGTCCTCGTAGCGGCGATCGGCAGCGGCGACCTCTCGCGTCCGGCCCTGGTTCAATCCATGGTCCGGAGCGAGACGGAATGGGAAGCCGTCACCTCCTTCTGCGAAGCAGTCATGCTAGCGAAGGAGGTGGCGGAACGAGAGAGGGAGAGAGCCTCCCTTCCCGGCCGCCGTGGGAGACGCACCGGGCGTCGGGGGCCACGTGGTGGCTACCGGCCACCGTAGATGCGGGCCTGTGGACGGTTAGCTATGGGCTAGCTAGCCGTCCGTCCGTCTAGTGACGACAGGCCGGGTCGACGGCGCGTTCGTGTTCCACGCGCGCCTCAAAGAGATGTCAGCATAAGGGGAGGGGACCACAAGGGCCGAAGCCTGCCGGGGTTGCGGGCCTGTTCGAAAGAGATACCACGGCCCCGGAACATAAAGGGCGAGGAAGGAACATGGATGGGTTTTAGTCAGTAAAAGCCTGACACTCCCTCCCGCTCCGCCCAGAGTGGGAGAAGTTATTTGATGATTTCCCATCCTAAAAAAAAAAAAGACTCCACAATCGCGAGATATGCAGTCTCAGGGAATATTTCCTAGAAGCCGACCTGGTAATGCATCGAGATGTGGTTGCGATGGACAACCTAACCTAACAGCGGTTGTAGCCTGGCTACGTTCCGAAATCAATCCGTCACATTATCTCCGGGTGTTCTCGTCTAGCTAACGGAGAGTACTTGCTTAGATACAACCTTGTAGCCAGGATTATCCAGCAGCAACTTGCTCTGAAATACAACCTTGTGGAATCGGAAGTACCCTACTATAGGTATGTGCCCGACCCAGTTCTCGATAATGGCAGTATCACATTGTACTGGGATCAACCCAATATCACTGACAGGACTATTGTAGCCAATAGTAGAGTAGTTTAATAGGCCTCATATAGTGGTGGTGGATCGATCAGAGTGGCGCGCAATGATTGTTGACATAACGGTTCCGCATGATGAGAACCTCGTGAAAGCCAGGAAAGATAAACAAATCAACTATCTTGTCTTGGTATGTGAGTTTGTTGACATGTGGGAAGTAGACTCTGCGATCATTGTGCCAATAGTTGTATCAGCCCATGGTTTTATTGCCAGGAGTCTCGACCAATAATACCTGAAAGCGGTACTCCTCCACGGTTCGGATTGTTAGGAGGTTTCTCTCTCTGGAGCTCTGACCTTACCCTACCGTAGCTTGGACCCTGTTCTCGAAACCGGTAGGCTACATTTATTATATTTTTGAAATTAACGCTTAAAAGTGTAAATGAATGTCAAGTTTATAAATGAATAAAGGGTTTTTTCTATTTTTTTTATAGTTGCTTCGATGGGAACAAAAAGGAAATAAACTTTAGTTAAAAATGTATCGCATCAACTAGTTGATTCGATAGGAACATATGCCTGAATCGACTTCCACTTTGATCAACTGGTTGATTCGTTCAGTTGATCCGAGTGGAAGACGTGATTCAAAGATACCCCCACACGATGGGGTAACCGAAGAAAAAATATTCAACCCCACCTCACAAGTAGAAGAGCTACCCTAAACAATATTTTCCAAAATTTAATTTAACCACTGTCTTTGTCAGCGTAATTGATAATTAATACACACCCCTACAACATTACAGCTTTTCTCGGACATATGGACAGACAGACGTACAGATAGACGTCGGACATGACGAAACTAAAAGGGTTCCTTTTCAGGACTACGGAACCCTAAATAAATAAATAAAAAAGAAATCTCGATGACGAACGCAATATTCTTTTTGTTTTTGAGTTCAAAGTTGGAATAGATAAGGGTAGTCCCACTTTGAACTCAAACCAAACAAAACATCTACTTAATTAACTAATTAAGTAGTAGGTAGGAACATTATTTACCTATTTTTTTTCAATACCCATAAGTTCACGACCCTTGATTCCCGCGTTCAAGGTTTCCTCTCAAACAATGGCGACTTCCTATTTCGTTTAACTAGTTGGTACGCCAAACATTTGGTTTTTTTGCTCGATTGTCAAAGGAGGTAACTGTTTAGGTACATAAAAGGTTGTATGTTATTCACAAGGCGAGTAACATAATTGTTAAGGTTATCGGTATATTAATATTCAATTTTAGCTATTATTT
Organism: Xestia ashworthii; assembly: GCA_950022955.1. Lineage (NCBI taxonomy): Eukaryota > Metazoa > Arthropoda > Insecta > Lepidoptera > Noctuidae > Xestia > Xestia ashworthii. The sequence continues at coordinate 19,293,404 of OX465558.1, read as the reverse complement.
ATCATTGAGCTAAAGTGCTAGTGACCATTCCTAGACTTTATAGAGATAGATACCTACCGTCTTACCATAAAACAAAAGGAAAATAAAACGAAGTTATAAAGCATCTTAAATACTTGACAGTAGTCTGCTCTGATACAATGTTTCGTAGGTTGTACGACTTCAGCAAAAATAATGAAACACAGAAAATGCGACATAATGCACGTGTATCTTGATCTTGAGTAGCTACGAAATTCGTACTAAGTATTTGTAGACATATAAGCCGTTCATCGTAAAAAAAATCTCTTGCTCGCGAAACGAGAAACCCAATCCTTACTTTGCAACAATGTAAGGATTCGTTTTATTCTTTAGTTTTGTAAATTAAGTTAATTTGTTTATTAATCGTGTTCTTTTTGTGTATTTATGATTTTATTTTCTGTGGTATTTAGAATTCTGTAAAGTTGTGCATGTATTTTAATTAAAACACATTTTTATGTCACAAACAGGTTTTTATAAAAAAAAAACTCGTTAAATGGTGAAAAATAAAGCCTTGAACTTATAGATGTAAATAGTCAAATTAAGCTACACAAGAAATTTGGTCATTTGGAATCACTTGTATTAAACAAGTAATTCCAAAATAATTACTTGTCTTGACTATTAAAACTAGATTCGGTTTTTACAGATCAACCGGTTTTTGTAAATATCAAATCTAAATTTAAAGTTGATCAAAAACTTTAACAACTAAGTAACAGAATATTAAAAACCATTCCTGAAAAAATGTACATGTTTACATGTAGCCATTAATTAATATCTAAAAATTAAACCTAGCAGGATCCATTTATCGCCCCCGAAACTCCCTGCATTTGCATGAAAATCGTTGGAGTCGTTTCCGAGATACAGATTATATGTATAATATGTATAAATATACGTAAATACGAGAATTGCTCGAAGGAGTAATTCATCAACTCGTCCCACATGTCCACGGCCCATTTGGGACGAGTTGTTGAAAATCAAAATAAATAATATTTTCATTCTGCAACTCGTCCCACGTTACTGCCTTAATACCTAAAAAAAAACCGGCCAAGAGCGTGTCGGGCCACGCTCACTGTAGGGTTCCGTAGCTTCCCAGACCATTAAAAATACCAACATTTTTCGTCAGCAAAAATAACTTTGTTTTTCATAGTATTTGTATGAAAAACAAAGTTATCATTTGCGTTTTTTTGAAAAAGTGCTATATAACTCAAAAACTATTCAACTCATCAAGTTGAAAATAATTTTCCTAGAAAGTTCATATAAAGGTCTACTTCTGTGATTTTTTTCATATTTTTTAAACTTATGGTTCAAAAGTTAGAGGGGGGGGGGACACATTGTTTTTGACTTTCGGAGCGATTATTTCCTAAAATATTAATATTATCAAAAAATGATTTTAGAAAACCCCTATTCATTTTTAAATACCTATCCAACAATATATCACACGTCAGGGTCAAAATTAAAAAAAAAATCGCTCCCCACTTTACGTCTGGGGGAGGTACCCTAATAAAAATGTTTTTTTAAATTTTTATTTTTGCACTTTGTCGGCATGATTGATATACATATTGGTACCAAATTTCAGCTTTCTGGTGCTAACGGTCACTGAGATTATCCGCGGACAGACAGACAGACAGACAGACATGGCGAAACTATAAGGGTTCCGTTTTTTGCCATTTGGCTACGGAACCCTAAAAAGGTACAATCAGTAGTAAAAGTGTTAGTGTGGAAATGGAAAATTGCTTATAAAATATTTAATCATCACAAAATTGTCTAGTGTTAGTACAGTTATGCTAGCTAAGTACCTTACGAAAAGTACTAGGCGGGCATGAATCAAAAAAGGTATTTATTGCATTCCACCTTGAGCTCGGTATGAGGACAAAGTTATTTTGCTCATCCGTGATTCGTATTTTAAATGAAACATTGATAACCCATAAAAATGTACTAGGCTAGCAGAAGTTCAAGGAGTTGTGTATTTTTATATTCCGGGTATCTAAGTAGGTATCTAAGTAGGTATCTAAGTAGGTATATACTTACTATTTAATATTATCTCAGAGTAAACTTGTGATTGGAATACCATCTTCAATTCCTGATAGCCTAGTACTTTTGTTTTGATTGTTGTTATATCTTGTCTTAATAACTGTGCCAAACGTTGATAAAGGTTAAAGTTCCACACAAAAAGAAACGTGGGACGAGTTGCAGAATGAAAATATTATTTATTTTGATTTTCATCATTTCATCCCAAATGGGCCGTGGGCATGTGGGACGAGTTGCTGAATTACTCGCTCGAAGGCATTAGAGATACTTTCTAATAATATACTTTTTACTTTAATTACCTGTTTTTGTCTACCGCAGGTTTACATGCTCGCAGAAGGTTTTTGCATATACCACGGTTCGAGTGAGAACACAGTGCCCTACCTTGCATCAGTTGGTCTTCAGTGCCCCATGTACCACAATCCAGCTGACTACTGTAAGTATATGTATTAACAGTAAATAAGATGTTCAACTAATATCATAACATCACGCCTGTGATCCCTGAAGGGCTAGGCAGAGGTATATCTAGGCCCCATTCCGAATCACAAAATAAATAATCGCTCACAACGCTCACATCTATATACTATCGTTCCGATTTAGATATCACGATTATGACAGCTAAGAGCTGTCATCAATTCGGAATGCTCGTGAACGCGTTCACAGTGAGCATACCCCAAACCAAAACCTTTCACAAGACCTGTTTTGAAAATGGAAGTTATGTTGGTTACGGGGCCGGCGCGGCACCGCGGCGGAGCGTGCGTCGTTCATACAAACGTAATACCAAAATAATTCGTAAACCAAACATTCTTAAGAAAGTGTGTATTTATTTCGATTGGATAACATAATATCTAGGTTCCCAAATATGTATTTTGAAAGGACAATGATATTTAGACTAGATATGAGGAATTTAAAATTTCTATAGAAAACTTATTTTTCTCATAACTCTTGTTTAGATCAATGTCCATCAATGTCAATGTCAACAATGTTAATGTGTGTGTTGTATCAATGTAAATGTCAATGTGTTATGTTGTTTTGTCATAACAAAACAACACAACCTTTGAACACAACTGTCATTTTTGACACTCACGGTGATATTTAGTTCGGGCATGGTCTGTGTAATCGCAAGATGGCGCATGTCATGACGTCATCTATGACGATTCAAGGGACATCGATATCGCGCTCACAGTAATGCGGAACAGGTTTATGGACGCTTAAATCGATTATAGCGTAATTTGGAATGCGGCCCTAGTATTACACCCACATTTCCCCCAGTTACTTTTAAGTCCCATGTAGAGAGGGTGAGTGTATTACCATCAACCGGTCACAAACCTAGACCCCGTGACTGCTACTGAGACATTCCTGATGAAAAACCCAATAACACTTTCCCCGACTTGGGAACCCAGGACCTTATGCTCAGTACTCGCATAAAACCGTCAAGCTCTTCTTATGAGGAGACGTCGCGGGTAAGGAAGGTTGAAGGGTAACAAGTTTGAATGATTCATAGAAATTGTTCCTTTTGATCAGGACTACTTGGATAAAACTGTTGCTGGTTTTTTAGCCTTTGAAGCTTTAAAAATCTTGAAAATGGGTTGCTTATTATCATCATTACTCAGATATGGTTTAACTACCTGCTTGCTGAAAATAAATAAAGATTTAGTGATTGAGGTCGTTAAAGGTAGGACGATCATTAAAGGCAAACCCAAATTCAGAGTTCAGGTAACCACATCAGTTTTTTCTTTGGAAATATTAATAAAGCTTATTACAAACCCAACTTGGAAACAAAGTACAATCAGGCCTTGGTTCAAAAAAAGTAAACAAACTTATTACTTTGAAAAATAATATTTGTATACATAATTAAAAGGTTTTTCCATTCATAATGACCTATATTCTATTGATTTTAATTGATGAATTAATTCACTAGAAACATACGACATAAAATAAACTGAGAACCCTTCATCTCCATAAAATATAAAGTTATGCTAAACTCATTCGGTTCGGTCACTATAATATTGTTGGGTGATTATTGGACATGTCTTAATGTCAAAGTTGCTTGTGTTAGTTGCTTTTCAAATACAAATCATACAAAACTGTTGACTTTTTCATGGAATAGTTTTTGAATGGGGTTAAATGAAACTTAGATTTAAGTAGTTCCATTGATGATTTTTATGATTATAATTCTATAACTTCATACGGTCGTGTTAAGTACTTGCGTGAATCAGATAGGGTGTAAAACACCTCCTAACGAAACCGAGAGGCACTTGTTCTCACCGTCATTGCGATCATTATTTTGTTCTACAGTATACCTGGGAACCTTCTAAAATAGTTCCAACTTTTTGACAAGTTCTTTTTAAAATACAAGTTTTTATTCGTCCCCCGTACTATTCAATCCGTCCATGAGTTCTACCCCAAAACATGTTTTTTTACCAAAAAAAAAAAGTCGTTTCCCAGCAATATATTTTGCGTAAAGTTATTACTTAATTTGATGTTCAGAATGCTTGGTTGACGGCTTCGTGATGAGGTTCTTTACGCCCTGTATTTTTATCAACATACAAACTGACCTGCAAAATTCGAAAAAACGTAAGAAAATTTTAATTTCGCGGACATTGACGCTTCAACCTTAATATACACGGCACCTAAGGCGTAAACGTAATAGTGTGTATGGCGCCTTACAAAATTTATCATACCTACGTGTCTGGTATGTTTAAATAGTATACTTAGGTAGGTACGCACTTTTTTATCTAGTGTTTTTACTACTATGTAGTATTTGTGATCATTATGTATGCTCGGATCAAAACTCACATTACTTATTGTGAACTCAAAGAGCGTTAAATCCCTGAATGAATTGAATAGTTCATCAATCATTTTGCACGACTCGTTTACATGCAAATTACTATGTAAACTGTAACTATTTGTTTAGTTTGTTACTATTCAACCATTGTTATTTTATTGGTTAATCTTTAACTTGAATTAACTTAAATCGGCTGGAACTGACAGGTGTAGGTACATTGTTGACAAATTATAAAAGATTACAACCTCGTGAGAATTTTTGTGTAGAAACATTAATTTAAATAAATAATGATAATTTGTCAATCAGCGGGAAATGGCTTTTTTCTAACTTTCGGTTACCGAAATAGTGATGAAACCTGTTTTAAGATTTAAATAAAGCGAATTTACTTGAAGGAAATTTTCCAATTAAACCGCACATAACGTGTTAAACAGGTTACGGACATTATTCACAGTTTTAAACAATGTTGATAAACATTATACAGTTAAGTTCAATAAGCTTCTGTGAGTATGTTTAATTACTATGGGAGTAATTACCAAAATTTAATGGCTTTTTTTACAAAAAAAAAATTTCGATTCATTTCTTCATCCAAATCATCATCATTATATCCCAATTTAGTTAAGGTCAACATAGATGTCTCCCTCTTCCTTAGTTCATCTCCTATCTAGCTAAAATAACCTAAAAATCTTCAGTTTTAGAAATAGCGACCGGCGAATATGGAAAATTCAACGAGTTCCTAGCAGAGAAATGTACAAACCACGAATGGGTAGAGAAACCTGCAATTCTGCCCGTCCCCGAAAGGCTGGGCGACATGATATCCCTTGGGAAAACCTCCATCATCATCAACCCACCTCACGAATTGTACAAATTCGGGAAACTGTTCAAACGGTGTATATTGCAGCAATATAGAGACTGGGTAAGTGCGACTTATGTAATTTCTGGTCTTTCTGTTCTAAAACCGTAAAAAAGTGATAAAACTTTGTTTAGACGCGTAGGGCAATTCAAAGCTACGAGTACACTCCTGTTGAGGTTTCTAAATGAGTAATTTTTAACCTAAAGCTGGTACAATATTGACTGGTCCTTCTGAAGGAAAATATCGATTGCAAACAAATATTGTTTATGATGCAGTTTCACATCTGTCAGGTACGAAGAATTCATTTTATCTACGTCATAACCTAGATCCTAGACACAGTCCTTAATTGGTAATCCTTTATTATAATATCCTACCTATGACCCTTCTTATGGACCCTTTTCCTGTTGCGTAATGTCGCAAGTACCGCTTATCCGTGTTGTTAACTTTTCGTAACGTTAGCTCGTTTTCTACATCTACACTAATATTATAAAGAGGAAAACTTTGTTTGTTTGGTTGTAATGAATAGGCTTAAAAACTACTGGACCGATTTCAAAAATTCTTTCACCATTCGAAAGCTACATTATCCACGAGTAACATAGGATATATTTTATCCCCGTACTCCCACGGGAACGGGAACTATGCGGGTGAAACCGCGGGACGTCCGCTAGTCTATAAATATATTTGCATTGCTTTTATGGTCTATTTGCTCAAAAAAAGATGGCAATAGCCTAAATTAAGTTTAGTTTGTGTACAACAGAATCGACACCATCTTTAAAATAAGTAATGCTAATAAATCTTAGAGAAAAAGTTAAGTGGGTACAGGAATGAATAAATTAGACGTCACGTTTGCTCGAGGCGATGTGAAGTGCTACTGAATTGAGTAATTAATATTCACTTAGCATTTTTATTTTGTGTTAAGTGCTACTGAATTAGATAATTAGTTTTTTTTTCCTTTATTGACCAACCAACAATAACGATATAAGAAGGACTGTACGTTGTAGTTATAAAAATTAAGCCCACCCTGAAATGCTGCTCCATACATTTATGAATAAATGGCATAGCTGTTTTTTTTTCAGAGGTTCAAGTTTATGTGCCTGTACGTGAACTCTCGTTTTGCGACTTGCGACATTTGACACTCGTGTCAATGTGTCAGTTGATTGATTGATTGTTTAATAGTCGACAATTCACGGTAAAGTCTGAATGTCACTGTAAACTTTAACAATAAGACGCGACATTTTTTGCCATTTATAATTTTAATTACGTAATTTGGCGGAAACAAACTCATTCATGATATTTCCGCCTAATTAAGACCTGTTTTAAATACATATATTACTTAAAACTTTTTGGACCATGAATCATTCAAGTTTAAAGTCCATTATCACAAAAAGCGTAGAGCTTATGTATAAGGTAGCTATATATTCAATATATTCAGAGCACAAACTTCACAATTAATTAATATTCTTAAGTCTTTTTTCATAATCACGAGAGTTAAACGTGCAGGTAGTGCACACGAGTAAAAATGTCTAAGCATCTGTCATGTCGTCAATTAAACAGGTTTCTTGATAATTATTTCTTAACCCTCGGAATTACTTACACAGTCATAACTATCTTGCAACAAAAGTGATTAAAAATATGAAACGAGTTTTATTTGCGATAGGTAACTACTTTTAAATTATATATTAATATTTGTCTCTATTGGAAAAACTACATTTAGTGAATTCATAAGTATGTAGGTTTTTTCGATGTTATAGCCTAAAGTCTTGTCCTACACCGCTGGGCAAAGACTTCCCCTATCTCCACCTAGACACGCCACCTTCGCCGCGGTAGATCTATTCAAAGTCGATGATTTGTCCAGTAAGTAGGTAACTAGTTTGTAAATGCCAAACAATAAGAGATGAATTTTGAAGAACAAAATATTCTCCTCGTCTAGACGTCTAAAAAACTTTTTTGCAAAAAATAAAACCGACTTCAAAAAGAAAAAGTGAAAAATAACTTTAGCTTCTGAAGTCGGTGACGTTTGTATGATTGATTTAATTTTTTTGTCACCGACTTCAGAAGCTAAAGTTATTTTTCACTTTTTCTTTTTGAAGTCGGTTTTATTTTTTGCAAAAAAGTTTTTATTTTTCACTTTTTAGTGGTTCACATGGAAAGTGCATACCGTTACAATTACAACAAGCCCAAACACGACTAGGATACATTGTCTCATTATGGAGTTCCGTGACTCTTGGCTTCATCATCAGATCTGATGGTAGAATGGTTCTTATCAAACGCAAATGCTTCACTTGTTGTAGAAAATATAAAAATTGCTGTACGTTATCCTATAAAATTTGAAGAGTTCCCTCGATTTCGCCAAGATTCCATCATCAGATCCCGACTTGGCGACTATGGGACCAACTTGGAAGTATACCCTTTCAAATAAAAAAAGAATTTTTCAAATCGGTTTAGGCGTCTTCGAGTAATCGGGTAACATACATAAAAAAAAAAAAAAAAAAAAAAATACATACAGTCGAATAGAGAACCTCCTCCTTTTTTGGAAGTCGGTTAAAAACCGGAACGTAGAGCTAACATATTATGTACTATACTAAAACATAGAAACTGTTGTGATTGGTCTTTCGTAATAAATTATTCTTGTTTGCGCTTCACATTTTAAATCTGAGCTAGGCTCAGATAGTTGGGCTGCGGGACTGTTCAAAAGAGATACCGCGGCCCCGGAACGTAAAGGGCGAGAAAGGAACATGGATGGTTTTAGTCAGTAAGTCTGACATTCCCTTCCGCTCCGCCTAGAGTGGGAGAAGTCATTTGATGATTTCCCATCCGAAAAAAGGCTCAGGTAGTTTGTTAATTGGTAGCCTAACCAACAGGATTAAGGGATTAAACATGCAACTAAGGAGAGGCACGAAGACAATTGACTTGGTCCTAAGGACCAAGTCTTTCATCTCGGTCCTGATGACCAACACATTAACTTCCATTGGCTTGGAAATCACCATATTTACACCCATGTTTTATCCACAGACAGTATCCCACCTCAAATTGCTAATGCATATGGTCATCGGAGTCCTCCTTGGGTTGCTATACGAGCGAGCTGGTAACGATGGTTCCAAGACCCTCAGCAACCTTAGCTTCCTACTGGTCAGCACTGTCTACCTTTGCTATACGTCGCTCATGCCGGCTGTACTTAAAAGTAAGTGTGTCTATCTATCAATCTTCTTTCTATTAATTTAATGGGATAATGCCTGGGCAGTCTCGACAGAGATAACGACAAAATCGCTAACATTCGATCGCTGATTACTAACGAACAAATTCGGTTGCAATCATCATTTGCTTGCGAATAATGAAAGACTCTACATCCTAGACTCGTTACCCGCAAGCACAATTATTGACACCAAATTAATTCATTCGTTATTAGCAATCGAAAGTTAGCGATTTTGTCGCTATCTATGTCGAGACTGCCGGCCCAGGGTCTGCAGTCTCGAGACTTTCATTATTCGCCAGCATCATTATTGCAACCGAATTTATTCGTTAGTAATCAGCGATCGAATGTTAGCGATTTTGTCGTTATCTCTGTCGAGACTGCCAGCCCAGGTTGCTCCGCACATCACTAAATGCACGAACTACTCAAGTGCCCCAGCCAAAGGTAGTTGAAGAATACCATGTGGTTTAAGGCGATTACAAGAGCTAAACGCGAGTTTTATAATGCCTGAAAGTATATGATTCACTACAGTAAACAAAACCAGAATAATATATGATATTCTTCAGGATAAATGCTAGTACGAGTATGATAGTGTTTTGAAATCATAATACAATTAATTTTCCTCGATAAAAAAAAACGAACTTATCTCTAAAAAATTCTTTTAACGAGTAAAAACCATACTAAAATACATGCGATCATTCTGAGTTTTTGGCAAATAATTTTAAAAGCACATACATATTAGCATTATAGTGAGTCCGTATCGATTGAAAACGACTACCCCGGACAACCACTACAACTGCCAGGGAAGTGGTTACCTTTTGAAACGCTCTGAACGAACTCAGTGAGATTTACGTACCCGCGACCCGGTTCTTCTTTTTCTACATAGTTTATTTTTTTTTATTAAGCAATATAGCTATTTTTTTCCCAATTTTCTAGTTTCATTTTTAAATATATACATCTATTATTTAATGTTGACGTCTACTAACGTCACACTCATTTCGCACTAAACGGCGCGCAGTGACTGACGTAACAACCACTTTGTAGTGCAAGCTGATTTTGACTTCAAACAGAGTTGCTAATTTAGCTCATGAAGTCACCTTATGTCAGAGTCTGGCAGACCCTGTCATCCACTCAAGTGCGGAGGATATCAATGAAAAATTCCACACGCAAAAAGACGGGTTTATGGCATATAATTAAATCAAACTAGTATGCTAGACAGTTAAAGGTGGAAGTGGTCGAGGGTTCTTCAATAATTAGAGGCCCACCCACATACTAGGTACCAGGTAAACATAAAAAAAACTTAAGTACCACAACCACCACTTTTACATATGTTTTACTCAGTAGATAAAATCAAAGCAATTCCGTTCCGTTCTTTTAGCTTACTTTACTGACGTCTTTATTTCGTGGTAAGTAATTACATTGAATTCTTATTATTTCTTCGAAAATAAACAGTCCTTTTTAACACCAGTAATTTGCGGCCAACACATAAAATTAATCATTATTATTTAAATACAAATACATTAAAACATCAGTTAACACAATGAGACAAATTCAATTAGGTCCACAGCTCTGACTCTTTACATAATGTGGAACTACCCAGTAACAAACTCATACGTATCTAGATAATTAGATTTAATGTTAATCAACTACGTGCGAATGTCAGGGCAAGATAATCTAGTTATTTCTTGCATTACTTAATTGTCTTTATAAAAAAGTCAAAAGTGATGATTACCTCATATAAATCTTGTTTTATCACGTGCTTATTCGTCAACTGGCGACTGTGAATCTCGCGAGTGCTCGCGAGTTGGCACCTCCCAGTCTTATTTCATTTTTGTCGTCAACTCGCACGCTCGTTATAAAGTAGGTACAGTCAAATGAAAACGGATTAAAATCAATATCTAAAAAAAAAAAAATACAAGCTACGCTCGTTTAAATATATTATTCGATTATACATTTTAAAAGAAGTTTACGTAGCTGACTGTACATCTGACGTATTTTACGTCAGATTTACAAGGTCGTGCGAGTTGACGACAACCAAAAACATTAAATCGAAAGGTGCCAACTCGCGTGATTCACAGTCGCCAGTTGACGAATAAGCCTTATCATGTTGTGACCTTTCCCAAGTCCATCCCACGACAGTATCCAATGTCGCTGTCGTTGTCCAATGTCTGCGAACCCGTCTGTAATGTGATGTAACATCCTAATAAAGGCAAGCTCATCTGACATCCTACTACACATAACTGGTTAATTGAAAACAATTTAGAAATAAATACCGAGAAAACTAAATTCATGAGATACCTGACATATAATAACAAAAGAAACAAAAAAGACACAATAGACTTGCAAATAAAATATAATAATAACATAATTGAAGAAGTAAGTAAATGAAATAAAATTACTAGGAACAAATATTGATAATTATTGCAACTGGAAATCTCATGTAGACCTTGTTTGTAAAAAAAATAAAAATTCGTTTACGCACTTCGTAAAATAAAAAAAAATACTAATAAAGAAACAGCTTTGGGAAACTCTACAGACGCCCAGAGAGCTTTTATAGCCCAGAAAAAATGCATAAGGTCTGGTATGTTCTCAAATGGTCTGATTCGTGTCGGCCTGTTTTCCCTGATAAACGTCTACTTACACTTCCATCCCTATACGTTTTTGAAATGAGTAAATTCGTTAGAAACCACCTTTCACTTTTTGAGCAGGATGAGAAGGCACAATTTAAAAGGAAAATAGTACCTCGAAACAGTTAAGTAATGTGACAGAAACTGCTACACCATGGCGGTGAAAATTTATAATAAACTACCTGAAAAAATAAGAAAACTTAATAACTTAGAATTTAATATAAATTTAACCAGATGTCTTTATTCAATAGATGATTATTTAAATTTTAAACAGACTTGATGTATGTAGTAATGACTTATTTAAATTATAATTGTAGACATTTTTCATAAATCTAATTAATATATTGATTTTAATGTTCCTAATTATTATTAACGAAGCAAGATTGTAAATTCTATTAGGACTATGATGTGCATGACCAATTATTGCATGTACCTACTAGAAATATTTGCACGACTGAGAAGTAGAATATAGTGAGACTGAAATCATTTTACCATGTATTATAAGCACTTGTATTCTGGCAAATAAATATTTCATTTCATTACTGAAAACCAGTTAAACCGGAAAAGGTGTGTTCTTCTTCGGTAATCTTCGTGTTGGCGAATCTGCACGAGTATCTTGTTCCTCAGTAGCTAATCTTCTGAATTTGTCGATCCGCAGTTTGAAGTAGAAGTGGTAGATTGTTGTTAGTAGTAGCTCCCGAGACACTAAAGACCGCAATAAGTGGAGGCGCATTGCGAGGGCTGCGTCATTCAAAGAAAATGCATCCATCATCTTCAACCACGACCATTCTGTCAAGAATGCACGACTGGGGGGAGGGAGTTTAAAGTAGTGCAGTCAGTTTAGGTACATACTTCGTTCGCAGATTACTTACTAGCTTTACAAAGCTTTACATCGCTAGCGACGTCGTCCACGGAAATAGTGATAGCTTTTCCAATTTGCATGATACTTTACTCGGTAAAGAGTTTCAATAATGGTGAAAGATTTTTTTAAATCGTTAAAGTATTCTTGAGTTTTAACTCAAGAATACTTTAACGATTTAAATATCGTAACAAACAAACAAACGAAAAATCAAATATTTCCTTTATAGTATTAGTGTTGGTCTGTCGTTTTTGAAAGTTTTTTTTTGGTACAAAAATGTGTAGATGGTACAGTTATATTACATTAGTATAAAATCGAATAATAATAATAATCGACGACCCGAATGGCGTAGTGGTAGTGACGCTGCCTTACGTTCTTAGGGTCCCGGGTTCGAATCCTGGTAGGAGCAATTGTTTATGTGATGAGCATGGACATTTGTTTCCGAGTCATGGATGTTTGTATGTATACTAAGTATGTATTTACAAACAAAAAAAAGTCTATATGTAGTATATCAACTATCTAGTGTCCACGACACAAGCTTTGCTTAGTGTGGCACTAGGTGGCGCTGTGTGTTAATGTCCAGCGATATTATATTATATTATTATAATCATAATAGGAAAGTATTTTCATGTTCCTTACCACTATAGATAATTATTAGATCTCTTTAGCGCTGGGATTTCCGAAGATTGAAAATTTACCTATGCCTGAAACGCATACTTTTCCTTGTAAATCTGTGATATGATACCTAATGATATGGTAAGTAGGGTTACAGATAGTACAGTCAAATAAAGTGTTAAAATAGAGATATATTTACCGGCAGCTAATTTGCAACCATTTTTAACAATAGTCTGAGAACGAGCTAGGTAGGTAGACAAGATGACATACTTAACTCAATAGGTTCACCACAAAAAAAAAGTAATAAACACAGTGGTAGGAATGTGAACATTTTATTAAGAATTTAGGTACCTTGTATAAAAACTCTTTTTCTACATATTTTATGTATGCGTATAAATTATGCAGCTTTGAGTTTGTTGATTTGAAAATAAAACATGCAGTAAAAATTCAATAACTTTGGTCGGTGTTTTTTTACCTTTTTGGTTGATTGGCGTAGTCATATTAATGGCCTAGCAGCTATTAATTTATTTGCAGGGAAAATAATAAAGATAATTGTCTAAGCCACCTCAATTAATTTATTTCAATTGAAGATTCAATTTAAATTAAATACAATTCTGCGATGAGTTATCACAATTCTGCCTCTTATAATACAGGTATACCCCTAGCTTAAGAGGAAGCTTATCATTCTTGTACAGAATTTGCAACATAAACAATAAAATGTATTTCTAAACCAAATATTAACTGTATTTCAAACTCTGTATGTTTTTTGGGTCCGCATGGTGTCGGACGTAAAGAATAGCACCATCCCATATCTTCCCGTGGGTGTCGTAAGAGGCGACTAAGGGACTTACCAGAGAATGGGCAGCAGCGTTCTCTGTGCTTTTGTATCAACCGTACTGCGATCGCCAACCCGCCTGCCAAGCGAGGTGATTATGGCAAAACCCCCCAAAATGAACACCGCATTCAATAAATGGCTCCTAGTGCCCGGCAGCCCGTCTACCCTCGACTACGGCAGCGGTAAAGGTTATGGCGTGGTAAGGAGTACGAAGAATCCCCGGATGGGATCCGGCTGCCTATAACAACGACTGGACCTGGCATCGTATAACACGCACACACTCCGGACCGACGAGAAGATAGCGGAACTCGAAGAGGAGTTGAGCAGGCTGCGGTGGAGTATTGTGGGATTATCTGAAGTCCGAAGAGAGGGGGAGGACACGATAATCCTAAAATCCGGCAACCTGCTTTATTTCCGAGAGGGTGACCGCCAGTCCCAGGGTGGTGTTGGGTTTATCGTCCACAAGTCCCTCGTGAACAACGTGGTGAAGATCGAGAGTGTGTCGACCAGGGTGGCGTACCTTATACTCAGAACATCCTCAAGATATTCGCTGAAGGTCATACAGGTCTACGCCCCGACCTCGGCACACCCTGACGACGAAGTGGAGACCATGTATGAGGATATCTCTAAAGCCATGCATGGTTTCAAAACTCACTTCACCGTTGTCATGGGGGACTTCAACGCGAAACTGGGCAAACGAGACGGGGATGAGCTGCAGGTGGGGCAATTTGTAGTTGGACGTCGGAACCACCGGGGCCACCAACTGGCTAGTTTTATGGAGAAGGAGGGTCTCTATATGATGAACTCCTTCTTCAAAAAACGTGAGCACAGGAAGTGGACCTGGCAGAGCCCAGATGGTGCAACAAAAAACGAGATTGTCTTCATCATGTCAACCAAGAAGCAAATGTTCAATGATGTCTCTGTGATCAATTCGGTAAAAACCGGGAGTGATCACCGTATGGTAAGAGGCACATTGAACATCAACATCAAGCTAGAAAGGTCTCGACTGATGAAGTCTACGCTCCGTCCAGCACAAATCCAAATCCAAAACCTCGAGAGCTTTCAGCTCGAACTCCAGAACTCTCCCAGAATCGTTTCGAGTGCCTAGGCAGCTCAGTGGACGAATACAACGATGGGTTCGTGGAAACTGTCCATACGACCGGGTCTAAGTTCTTCAAGACACGTCGTACAAATCAGAAAAAGCGGTACTCAGATCAAACTCTCGAGCTTATGAAGGAGCAGCGTGAGATGATCCTGCAGTCTTCAGATGAGGCGTCGAAATACCGGCAGCTCAATAGACGAATCTCTAAATCCTTAAAAAGCGACCTCCGCCGCTTTAATATCGAGCGTATTAAAGACGCGATCGAGCGGAACAAAGGCTCCACAGTATTTTCAAGAGATCTGGCTATTGGGCAGAGCCAGCTCACGAAACTGAAGACTGATGGTAGGATCTTATCCGCCAAACCGGAGATACTGAGGGAGATCGCGAGCTTCTATGGTTTAAGTGTACACGTCAACCAGCAAACCCATTGTCGACCTAGCAAAACGACCCAAGAGCTAGACTAACCCGACACTATACCGAAGACATCCCGGACGTCAGCCTGTACGAGATTAGGATGGCTCTGAAACAGCTCAAAAACAACAAGGCACCGGGTGATGACGGAATTACGGCCGAACTCCTGAAGGCGGGTGGAAAACCGGTACTTAAGGCCCTTCAGAAGCTGTTTAATTCCGTCATACTCGAGGGGAAAACGCCACAGGCATGGTGCAGGGGTGTGGTGGTACTCTTCTTCAAAAAGGGTGACAATGCCTGGTTGAAGAATTACAGGCCCATGTCACTTCTAAGCCATGTCATCACGAATCGTCTCGCGAACCGAACCGAACCCGAACAAGCCGGTTTCCGAAAAGGCTTTAGCACCGTGGACCACACACATACGCTTCGGCAGGTTATACAGAAGACCGAAGAGTATAACTTGCCTCTCTGCTTAGCGTTTGTGGACTATGAAAAAGCCTTTGATTCGATCGAAACCTGGGCTGTACTGCAGTCTCTCCAACGGTGCCAAATTGACTATCGGTACATCGAGGTGTTGACGTGTTTGTACAAAAACGCCACCATGTCAGTCCGACTTCAGAACCAAGCCTCGGACCCTATCCTTCTGCAGCGAGGTGTAAGACAGGGAGACGTCATATCTCCGAAACTGTTCACCGCTGCACTGTAGGATGTCTTCAAGGTTCCGGACTGGAGAGGGCTAGGGATCAACGTCAATGGCGAGTACATCACTCACCTTCGGTTTGCCGACGATATTGTGGTCATGGCTGAGACCATGGAGGATCTCAGTACAATGCTCGATGACCTCAGTAGAGCTTCCGAAAGAGTGGGTCTAAAAATGAACATGGACAAGACGAAGGTCATGTTGAATGCCCATGTCGCACCCATTCCTATCAAGATCGGAGACTCTACACTCAAAATTGTAGACGATTATGTATACCTAGGACAAACGGTTCAGTTAGGTAGGTCTAATTTCGAGAAAGAGGTCAATCGTCGAATCCGACTCGGCGGGGCAGCGTTCGGGAAACTGCGCGGTATCTTCTTGTCCAACTTACCGCAGTGTCTCAAGACGAAAGTCTATGACCAGTGTGTGTTGCCACTTGCCAGTGATTACATACGGGACCGAAATGTGGTCGCTCATAATGGGCCTTATCAAAAGGCTTAAAGTCACCCAAAGGGCAATGGAGAGGGATATGCTCGGAGTCTCCTTGCGTGATCGAAACAGAAATGAAGACATCCGGAAGAGAACCAAGGTCACCGACGTAGCCCGAAGAATTGCTAAACTTAAGTGGCAGTGGGCACTGTGGGCAGGGCACATTGCTCGCAGAACGGATGGCCGTAGGGGCCGAAAAGTTCTGGAGTGGCGACCGCGAACTGGAAGACGATGCGTTGGAAGACCTCCCACTAGGTGGACCGATGACCTGATGAAGGTTGCGGGAATCCGGTGGATGCCAGTCGCAAGGGACCGGTCAATGTGGCGACACTTGGGGGAGGCCTATGTCCAGCAGTGGGCGTCTTTCGGCTGAGATGATGATGATGATGTTTTTTGGACAAATAAAATATTATTATTATAAAATATACAAATTATTGATTGACATGAAAAAAATAAAACTATGCGGTAATTTAAAGTGATATTGTGCCATTTATAAGTGACTACTGGTATTACACCACCACAGACTTAGATTGTGTGTTATTCTTCTCTACAGCTTGTATTTATTGTATTTAGACTCGTACTTATAGATAGGTACTCCTTTTTAAATTATTCTTTACCACTCTCTTTTGGCTACCGTAAAAATTCTCGTTTCGAACTTATCCATCTCTTCGTAAGATGAAGCGCCATTGGTAGATGCAATATGAAATGATAACAAAGAATATAAACTAATTACGATCATCAGCTTGTTATTTCCTGTAAAATTAATTATCAACTAATTGTTGTTATTATTAATCCACGACGTTAATGCGGATAGTAAGAACATGTGATTGCGCACTCAAATACCTATAATTAAGTCAATGGACGTGTGTTGACCCCGACCTTCCTGTAATTTTAAATGATTATAAACAAGTAACCCGCCCGTCCGCGCCTTCCCCTCTGCATTAACACGGTTTACGACTTTACGACATGACAAAACCAAGTTAAATATAAATGTATTATACAAGTAATAAACTTTCCATGATGAATTCTCTAAATGATGTTGAAGAAAGCATAAAAAATCGTGCGTAGTTCAGATAAATAACGCGGTCACACAGATAATATCACGTGAAATGAGTTCAATTTGTAAATATGCATAGATATATTATATTATTTACATATCACCTCGGTAGGTCATCGGCCCGTCATCGGTCCGTCATTTATAGGCAGGCCAGTGGTAGGTTGAATGAAGTTAAAAATATCGTTCGCAACTGTAAAACGTATGTAGTTACAGAATTATAATCATCATAATCATCAATACAACCCTCTAAGTTCATATAAGTCAAGGAACGACTTTGGCTTTGGCTACCCTGACGCTTTCCCCTTAACTTCCGCTATTTTGTTTTTTTTTTTTTTAAAGTAACACCGGCCACGCGTAAGATCTATGTCAATCGATAGCTCGTATTAATAAAAACAAGTTTTGTATGACGCAAAATGTTTTAAAATGTCACGTTTCTGAGATATGAGCTATCAGTTTAAGTCCATTCACTGCAGCCAGGCATCTTCAGCACAACTTTGATTTGATCAGAGACGCATAAAATTCCATTCTGATAGCGCTACTGAAAGTTTCAGTTACCTTCAGTAGCTCCATCAGTTCTAAATCGTTGGGGCCAAAGAGTTTCAGGTCATCCAGGTAAAGGAGGTGAGATATAACTTGACCATCTTTCTGCAACCGATAGCCTAGACCTGAATCCTTCTGCAGTGTACTAAGATTCAAGGCTAAGCCGAACCAAAGTGGACACAAACTATCGCCCTGAAATATTCCTCGCTCTATACTTATCGGCTCGCTTAATGACTACACAATCACGTCGACAACGCTTTACCACCGTGATTATGAATAAAAGTAAAAAAGAAATAATAATGATAAATGTTAAGGACTTTCAAAACGTGAGTCAAAACCAATCAGATTGTTGACAAGGCTTATCGTTTGTATACCAACAATATAGGGTCAAGGTATTCCTAAGACAGTATGATCCGGGCTTTAACTCCATCAACCGGTCCCGGCCGATACAATTGGTCAGGGTCAGGTTTCTGCCGGTCGGTCAGAATGTTGTTACCATACCATGTCAAGGTACCTTAATGTTTTTTTAGATAACACTTCGTAATTCCTTTTGATTTTTTTTGCGAGTTTTTACTACTTACTTGAACGTGGTGCAGCTGAAGTGTTTTTTTTTTTTTGTAAATTTGAGCAAAAAGTTACACTTCCTTCAAAGTACAATCACCGGTTACGTACACCTAAGTATCCACCCACACTATCATTATTATTTTTTGCGATGGTTTTTCGTAGCTGAACGTTCATCTTGGTAGGTACACAATAGTTGCTCATCATCATCAATCCATTTTAGTTTTTTTTCTCGTTGTACCAAACTATTCAGTTTTTATGTACTTAACTCCAATTCTTAGTAGTTAAGCAAGTAAGAACTGTAATCCAAACAAAAACAATAGGTAACAGAATGGATTTTTTCTCAGTTTGCGTCAAGAACAATGAAATTATTTACTCATGGGTCAAGAATATAATATTCAGATTCAGTTGCTTATTATTATTTAAATATTTTAGTTTTAGATATGTCACCGTAAAATTGTCAAACACGTTAGATTGTAATAACTAGAGAGATTGTAAACTCTCGAAAGATTGTCAAAGGTACATACTGCTTACAATATAACGCACTATTTTCGGTAGATTGTAATCTACCGAAGTGAAACCGTAATATTGTAAAATGTATGCGTTGGAAGTCAACTCACGTCGTGTGCAGGAGGGGTCCCCCTTGCCCCATGATACCACTCTCATGAAAAGATAATGTACCATTCCTGAGAAATATCGATTAATATAACCTAACCTTTAAACACTTTATATTCCCCTAAAAGGCGTAGTCGACGGAGCCCCGCTTCGCGCCCCTATTTCTGAGTGCAGGGTTTAAAGGAACCTAACTAACCAAACGGGGGGGTGCCCCAAGTCCCGATTATGGGGGCAGAGATACTTCCATAATCAGTTGACAATATTTCGAGAGTTTACAATATCGCTAGAGACAAACACGTTTTATTGTAATATAACGTGTTTGACAATTTTACGGTGACATATACCTACCTACCAACTAGCTTGACTCATGCCTAGACAATAGCCGTTATGACGCAATATTTTTTGGCTAGATAATTAAATATGTAGGTATACATTTTTTGTAGACATGATGACTGGTCTTGAAAATGCAAAAGACACTCCCTTTAATGAATTAATGCGCGTCTCTTCGTTTTAACTTCACGCAGGTGATTATAATTATGTTTTAGTAGGTACGTAGACGTATTAAACTTTTCAGAAGACTAAAAAGTACCTATCCCATCAAACTTAACATGTCTAGAAAATCAGTTCTTCTATCGTATAAAAGTTGTGCGGTTTAATGTCTTTTTAATTAAAGACATAAATGAAGTAAGCACAAATGCGGCAGAGTTGATTAAACTTTTTAAATGACTTCCCATAAAAAGTATTAAGTACTTAGGTAGGCATAATACCTGCTTACTCAAATGATAAATTATTGCAAATACAAACTGCAAATAAAAGAATACGAGTTATTGTCTCACGAAACACACAAATGACAGTTTTATGCATTTTATCATAACAGGCAGACTGTTCATAAGTATAAAAAATTTGTGGTCATTATTCTGATTATAATATTAATAAATAATATAATTACCTAAAATGTCTAAGCGGGCTCTAATTTATAGTATATAACACGAATTTCTCTGAAAACTGTTAAAAAGTAGGTACTTCGCTAGTACAAAAAAGTGATAAGTACCTACTTACTCATGATTTTTTGCTGTTTTAGTACCCACCGAAATGTCAGTATTGAAGAAGGAGAATTTCAATAACTGGTACAACCTGAAGACTTACTACGCAGCATTACTAGTCACTGGCATGCCGTTGCAGGTAAACTATAATTATTTACCCTATTATACGAATTCTTGTCAATAATTCCATAAGTAACACACATCATCAGGCGTCGTGGTGGATGAAGGCATATATCGTATGTACGTAGCGAGTTACGACCAGGCTGACAGCTGCCCCCCCCCCCCCCCCCCCCCCCCTCCTAGAAGATGCAGAAATGCACACAAACCTTTAACTTGTATTAGGCCTGTAGGTAGCCTGTTAATAAACAAAGTTGATTCTATAGACAGGTGAATTAAATAAGTTGATTCTATGAATGGTTGAATCTAGATTCTTTTTAACGTAATCTATCCCATCGCTTATGCAGCACTTACCTTAGAATGGGTGTAAAACACCTCATAACGAAGCCGAAATGCACTAATTTATTGTTCTCCCCGTCTTTGCGATCATTTATTTGTTCTACACCATACCTGGGAACCTTCTAGTTACGGAGATATTGGGGTCAAAGTTACAACTTTTTGACAAGTTCTTTTTTTTTAATACAACTTTTTATTGTAAGATTTCTACTTTAAACACCTCCACGAACCTTGTACTATACAATCCATACATCAGCACAATGTTTTCAGATTACCATAAATCATGGTTTTTCACCCCAAAAAAAGAAGTTGTTTCCCAGCAATATACCTAATTTAAGCGAAAAGTTACTTATACTTTGATGTACAGTGCTTGGTTGACGGCTTCGTGATGAGGTTGTTTACACTCTGTATTCTTGTAATCCTAGCTACGCCCTTGATCGTGCATCCATTATTATATCATATATTTGCTTTGGTTGGTGGTGGTCGAACAGCAATACAAAATTTTCCAAATGTTGGAGGAAATCTAAAGCCAAGTAAGCCCCAAGCTTTCCTCAAGTTCCTCAAAGCAGGAAATGCCAATGGATTCTAAAAGCCACCCCAATTACTCTTATACCAATATTCTAAATTCAGGGAATAAAGCAATTAAGGTGAAAGCGTCAGGGTGGCCCAGCGAAATTCAAATTTGCTTACGCTTGTTGCAATTTGCAGGCCAGTGCTAAGTTGTATGTTGATTAAAATATTGTTCGTGACTGTAAGACGTATGTAGTTACAGAATTATAATCATCAAAATAATCAATACAACCCTCCAAGTTCATCAGTCTAAGAACTGTTTTTTCAAGGTCAAAATCGTTCCTGGATCATAACTCGGAAACAAATGTCCATGCTCATCACACAAACATTTGCTCCTACCTGGATTGGAACCCAGGCAGAAACCTAAGAACGTAAGGCAGCCTCACTACCGCTACGCCATTCGGGTCTCAAAAATGACTATAATAAGTGGCTATAATGTCTGCTGAAATGTTTAAAACACAACTGTTATTCTTCAACAGCCGTATGAAACAACTAGTTTTCTATAAATAGCACTGCAAACTAGGTATTAACAGATGTGACAATCTACGAAAACAATTAATTTCCCTGACTATACCTTTGATCTATAATTAAAACATAATTAACCGCTCGTCACCGCTAACCCGCAAGCCTATGCGGGGGGTCTAAAATGGCCGCTTTAGCAGAACTACATAATGCATCACGTTAATAATTTAAAATTCACTTTGTATTGTATTGTACAACAGGCTGGTGTCCGCAACTCCACGTCAAAGCGCGTATTTTGCGTATGAACTATAATAATCTACCACGCGGGCCCAGTGCGGTTTGGTAGATGTCACATGTCTTCGGATTTTTGGTTCTAGGACATGCCGGTTTCCTCATGAGGTTTTCCTTCACCGTTTAGAGCAGTGGTGATGAAATAAATTACTCAACGTAATGCGCCTGTCTGGGTTCGAACCCACGACTTACTGTTCGTAAGTCGGGGCGGCCACCACGGGGGCACCGCTGCTCTTAAAATGTATTTTATTTTTATGATTATAAAGTCTTTTAAATTTTTTTTTTTTTGACATGATTCATATTATGTTCTGCTAAAGCGGCCATTTTAGGCCCGCTGGTAAACTACTGTAATTAAATCATAGTGTCCGTATTTGTGGAGCTAACTAGCTCGTGAATAGAACACGTGAATCGTAATGGAAAATGTCACAGGGTAGATATTATGTAGTAACGACACATGTGTCTGAAGGCCATGTGCTACGGTGGTTAAGTAAGGTAATAGCTTTAACACGCAAAAAATATGACTGGCTAGAATGTGTCTATCTGATTTTATAAAAAGTTATAGAAGTATGTTATTATAAAATAAAAACGTTTTAATAGGTTGTTAATGGTCAAACATATTAAGAAAAAACAGTTAATTTTGTTGTCTTTTTTTGTAAAATAGTTTGAGCTGGGAAAACACATAATTTTCGATAATGTACAGGCACCACTGCAATTGGTTTTGCCTAAGAATTAGATATGGACGGTGGAAATTCAAATGAACGTAATTTTCACCATCAACATTGATAAAAGCGATGTGATAAGTAAGTACAACACATTTACCTGAGTTAATTACTCACTTCCGCTCAATAATGAAATGTAAAATGTAGAAAGAGCTAGGGGTTGGGGTCCACTAAAAAGGATTTATTTTTCGAATTCCCAGCTTGCTACACTCAAATGAGCTAAACGCGAGTTTTATAATGCCTAAAAGTATATGATTCACTGCAATAAACAAAACCAGAAAAATATATGATATTCTTCAGGATATATGCTAGCATGATAGTGTTTTAAAAACAGGATACAATTAATTTTACTCGATAGAAAAAAATCACGAACTTATCTCTAAAAATTTCTTTCAACCAAACAAAAACATACTAAAATACGAGTACATGCGATCATTCTGATTTTTTGGCAAATAATTCTACAAGCAATATATTAGCATTATAGTGTTTTCGTTCTTTAGTCCAATCAATAGGCTTTTTGTAAATCGATCGAAACCTCTCATTTCGCACTATTTGGCCCGCAGTCACTGACGTAAAAACCACTTTGTAGTGCAAGCTTTGCTTTTCAAACGAAGTTTGAACCACCACAAATAGAGTTGCTAATTTAGCTCATCTAGTCAACTTAATAATACTTGACCTTGTCGAAGGACCAATATTTTTGATTTCAAGTTCAGCAGGAAAGCTAATTAAAAATTTTAAAACTTGATAGGTCTTATAACTTACTTTTTTGCTAATTAACAGGTAATCTATAGTTTCGTGTACTCCGTGCCGTCATACTTCCTATCCGGTCAGCCAGCTGAGCCGCTCCGGTTTCTCATGTTCGTCATCACACTTGCCAACGTCGCTCTGCTTGCGGAGGCCATGGGCAATGTCATCGGGACTTGCTTTAACCCTGTTGTAAGTACTGATTAGAAACAGCTTTTTAAGTTGACGTAATGTTTGGAAAAGAAAAGGGCATAGAATGGTACCTTGTGGAACTCCTAACTAAAACACGGTAGTACTACAAGGTTCCATCCTTGGCCATTCTGTAGATACTGACTGGATGTTGACAGAATATTTATGTACGTCAGATTCGCGGGTGTATTTTTCAGATCAGCCTAAATTTATTGCAGTTATTTGGTACCTTCTGTGTACCTTTACGTACCTCTCCTGAAAATCTGTGTACCCAAACTAGTACAATGATATTTTAAAAATTAGGTACACCCGTGAACCTGATGTCTATATTGTATACTGGTTAGCGGGTGTACCGCTAACCAGTATATGTAGTTAAGGGCACTGTATAAGTAGATTTGGTACCTCTTGTGTACCTGCAGAAACACGAATTTAATCAACAAAATAGTGTACAGTTTGCTGCGAAAGGTAAAAAACAATTTAGAAAATAGTAATTTAGAAAATAGTAATTTTCTAATGCAGGTAGACGTATACATTAATATATCACAGCTACCCTCTAAAAAAATATAGCGACATCAAAGAAATAAAATGGTTTTTGTCACTTTTCGCAGCAAACTGTACAGTATTTTGTTTACGCTACGAAGACACGGCGGTGCTCCGCCCACGCGGGGCAAACTGAGACCGTATGCTCCACCGTGTCCTCCGCGAGCTCAGAGCAATGCAAACACCCGGGCGTTTCCTCCCGCCCGATTTGATGCAGGAACCTCCCGAAACAAGGCCAACCTGACCTGATTTATGTTAAATAACATTGAGTAGGGCATCAAAAGGCTTCAATGTTTTTTTTTATCATTTCCTTTAGCCTCGCATGTTTCCTTTAGATCTTGCGATTATTACCTACCCATCGTCAGAATCGGAAAACATGGCTTATGTAATTTCCAAGCAATAAACATCCGCTTTTCAATTACATGTTATTAATTAAACGGCTCATTACTATAATGAATTACCTAATTAGAGGCTTAATGGTGAGAATTACGTAATAAAAGTTGGACCTAGTGAACCCATTTGAATCATCATGTTATCTTCTGGGTGGCTTCTGCTCGTGTCTTGGACTGTTGTTGTGTATGTTGTAACTTGCAGTTTGTTCCCAGATGTTTGTGTTTGGTTTTACACGTGGCATACGAGTTACGACGCACTAAACATGACTGATGTACCTAAACCAAACAATAATTAGTTAACTTAACTACATTTATGTGCATAGTATGAATGAACATCTTTCCACGGAAGTCTACCATCACGTTTACCAACAGGACCTTTTTTGAAACTATGACTTTCGACCATGGCGTTTATTTTGTAGCCTTATTTTCCTATAAGTACTAAGTACTATTTGTTGATTGAACCCAGAACGGCACATTCCTGGGCGCCGTGTGGACGTGCGCCATGATAGTGTACGCGGGGTACCTGGTGCTGCTGGCGCACATGTCGCCGGTGATGCGCGCGGTGTCGCACGCCTCCTTCCTGCGCTACGCCTTCGAGGCGCTCGTGCTCTCCATCTACTCCAACGGGAGGCAGCCGCTGCTCTGTCCGGAGACTATGACGTACTGCCACTTGAGGTGAGAGCCTTGCACTTACTCAGCATCCAGTACCGGTTACACTGGAAGCAACTATAATATAAGTAAACACATCTAAGAGAATTTAAAAACTGATTACATAATGACATAACACCCTCATAGAATGATTGTAATTGATTTCATGATTGAGATTAAGAAATCATTCTATAAGTGTAATAAGTACCTACTTGAAATAAAACCACCGATGATTTAAGTAAGCCACCGATTCATTGGAGCTCGCGCTCGGACTATTATTGAACCAAAGGCAAGGCATATACACTGTTGATTTTCAGAATGAGAATCAGTTTTTAAATTCTCTTAGGTGTGTTTAATACACTGACGACCAGATAGTTGCCTGCTGGTGGAAAATTATTATTCTCGTTAGTTAAAAATGCACAGGGAAAGTGCAGGGTTTATAGTTGTGAAAAGTCCTTTGCTAGTTTAACGCTCGTGATCACGTCTGACTCTACCAGTAAATTCATTCAATGGTCTATGTCTCGTAACGTTACTTATAGTTATAGGATCTGCTGGATATTATGATCACTGATTAGGTAGGTAGGTACTTATTGCCTATTTGAGCAGTCAACACCATCGTCCACTTTCATTACCTACTACGTCCGTGAACCCACTATAGATGGTTATTATAAAACAAATAATGACTTATGATATGATTTTTTTGTTTCCAGACATCCCAAAGCTGTGATCAGCGAGTTCAGTCTAGAACCTGACAACTACTGGACGGACATCACAATCCTAGGAGTGGAACTCGTCATTGTCAGAATATTAGCTTACTTCACATTAAAGAGAAGCGTGAAATCGTCCGGTTAACCAATATATAAGTAGGTAGCGACATTCTTGAGCAAACACGTTAAAAACACTTAATGACATTTTTAATTATGGTGATTAATCATTCGGAAATGCGGTAACAAACTTGAAATGCCATGGCTTGTTCCAATTGTAGCAGTTTCAAGTTCTAGTTAGTATAAACACCAAGGAAAATCAGACGACACGTGTTTACATCATGTCGAAGCGAACAACGTTGTACATTATTTACACATTATGTATACTTATGTATTTATTTATTAAGCGGAGTAACCATGGAGTGCCTTACCGGCTCTTAGAGTTTCAGACAAAATTCGTGCTGTGCAACGAAGATGATGTTCTAGGGTGTCAATAGGACCAACCTATACGTTGGACATTTACGGAAAACCTTTATATCTTAGGTTTCAACAAACTTGACAGTGCACACCATGCACCCAGTTACAAGAAGGTTACTTTTGCCAGGGAACATAAAACACAAAACACTACACCAGAATTTTCTGATAGATTCAGCGTAGCTGTACACCTACCTTTCGCCAGCTGTGATGAAGTTCCGCGTATTGATGTAATAGGAGGCGAGCCTATAGCCATCAACAGCAAAATAACAAAATTTTGAACAGCTACCGATGAAATGTAACGGAAAACCAATAAAAGTTTAACCGACCTGAAAAATAAGAACCCGTTAACCCGACTTTATTGTCATCAGTGTGCAATCAATTGTTTTTCTTTATCATAGCAGGTAGTCCTTCTTTAAAAATAATGAAATCCTTGAGAAGTACAGCAAATTACAGTTCAATTTAAATCGTGTAATAGGTACTTCCTACACACTCAAAACATGACTAATTAACCAATTAATTCTACTGCACAAGTAATTGCCTTCTCATTTTTCCTTTTTTCCTAGCAAAAATGTATTCTCTCAGTATAGCACAAGATGACTGGCGCTATAGTAATTTACTAAACATGACATAAAATTTATAAAATTGTATTAATATTTATTTTTATATTTTGCCGCAATGCTTCTTATTTATAAAAATAAGCAAAGCACAGCTGTGCAGACACTTCAAATTGCCTTAATTTATAATTTTAATTGAACTATAGACTTAATGGCGATATGGGTTTATATTATTAGTTAGATAATTTAAAAATTTAATCATAAAATGCATTTATTGATCAATAGCAAAGTTAAGTAGGTAAATGGTGAACGCAGGCTTTTCAGTAGGTCGTTTTTGATCCTCTAGCATTTGCACATTGACTGTTGGTAAAAATAGTTTTTTTCAAAGACATGAACCTTCCTATTTGCAATTAGTATCTACTGTGTAATAAGCGTTCAATGTAGATGTAGTTTTAATCCAAATATTCTATAATATGGTTGTAGATATTATGTGAGTGAGTCACATAATAAGAAAACATAAGATAATAGATATTATGTGAGTGAGTCACATAATAAGAAAACATAAGATAACTAAGTCTTGTACGCACAGGCACTGTACTAGGATTTTCTGGCGCGTGACCAAAATTGGAACTAAAGTCGCCATATTGCTTTTCATCGTAACGTCATTCGAGCGCCAAAATATCCTTGCACCACTCTACTCACACTACAATGTGAAAAATATTATAATTCAAAGCCTATGAATGGCTTTCAAGTATTAATTTATGGTAGACGGTAGATTTTTAAGAATGCATGACATTAGCAAAGACTTTTAAGTAATTTTCTTAAAAT
The DNA here is from genome assembly GCA_950022955.1 of Xestia ashworthii. Classification (NCBI taxonomy): domain Eukaryota; kingdom Metazoa; phylum Arthropoda; class Insecta; order Lepidoptera; family Noctuidae; genus Xestia; species Xestia ashworthii. The sequence goes on along the minus strand of OX465558.1, from coordinate 19,265,514 downwards.
AGAGGGTAGAGGTGCCCAGGGTTATAAAGGAAGAAACTTTATGTGCCTAAGTTATTTCTAAGTAAGGTGTGATCAAAATGATTTGGTTAGATATAAGTATTAGGTATTATACCGCTAGTTACCACTGCACTGCATTGTCATAGAATAATGTAAGCGAGTTGTACCATCCTGTGATAAGTTTTCTGTTAGATTAAGTACTTAAATAAATATTTTTCCAAGTGAATCTTATTAATGTTTAGAGAGCTTTATGTGCACAAATAAAACACTTGTTATATACCTTGTGATGTATCTATGTAACAAAACATTGAAATAAATGATATTGCCTAATTCATTTAATTTGTGAATAAAAACAAGCTTCGTGATTTTTAAACATTTAGTTTTATACTATTTAAAATGTGATTAGGTTATTATTTAAAATAATTTTATGAGACGCACAATTTCATTTGAAATCTGTAATTAATAATTTTAAAAGAATGTAAGCATGCAATTTTTACTAAATATCTAGTGTTGCATGATTTTATAATGAGTAATGTTTTTTTAATAGTGCAAGAGTAAAAATATACTTTTTAAATAAATCCCATTTGTTTTTTTTATTTATTTTTTGATTAGCTTAGATTGTCCTACTGCTGGCCAAAGGCCTCCCTCATAGTCTTCCACTCCTCTCAGGCCAATCTCTCGCAATCACTTCTAAGTCGTCACGCCATATCGCGCCAGCGTTTTATAGGCCTCCCGCGGCGACGCTGTCCGTCTTCTGGCACCCGCTGAGTGAAGACTGGCCCATCGGTCCTGATGCATTCTACAGACATGCATGGCCCGCCCACTCCCACTTTAACCCAGCAGTCTTACTGCCTACATCAGCAATACCCGTTTTTAGCTTGCCCCATTTTTCGGCGCTCATGGTGGTCCTGCTGAAGGGATCGTGACTACCGCCGGACCACCTTCAAAGTCGATTTTCTCGAAAACTGCTAAGGTACCAATTTTGTTGTTCGGGTACTAATTGGTACCCATTGAGTACAAATTATTGACCAAATATGGAAGCGGTTGGCGTTGGTGGTCCAGCGGTAGTCACGGACATGAAATCCGTGCAGCGCTATAGATGTTTTTCTCCAAAATCAATACCCGTAGACCGCTACACTAGATGACCTAGGAAGGTGATTTGCTGTTTACTACTATTCGAGAGAAAAGAATGGCGTGCGAGATTTATGGTACCTACCTATCTGAAAATAATGAAAAATCTTAAAAAGAACGTCATCTGCTCGTTCCAGCGCTTTGGTTAAATTAGAACAATCAGATACTGGACTAGGTCGATCGTAGGCGATGTGATAACCACACTAAAATAATCATTTATCATCATTTAGAGCTTCATACTCGAGATCCGAGTTTCATTGCCCTGAAATAGAATCGACAGACTTCATAGAGTAAAGCTAAGGTCCGAGACTTGTTAAATGCAGAACCCTACACTACCTGCCTACATAAGAAGCCGGCCTCATAGTCCTATTCCAACGTTATTGCTATGTATGTTAAATGCTTTCTTCATAGCATAGCCATAAATAATTGACTTCTGTACAAGCACGTATCCAGACTTTTGGTTCGGGACGGACAAACATTGAAACAACCATGTGAACTGTGTAAAAATCGCTGTAATCACTGTACGGTCGAACAAGCTATTTGGTTTACAGTTTAACACACAAACTACATTCTTCTGTACCTAATTTAAATTCCATCCGTAGCCATTTCGTAGCTTATCAACCATGCTAAGTAGGTACTTTGCTTACTTATTACTTATTACCTAGGTTCGAACACTTATTCAACAAAATTGTTTATTTTTCAATAAATACTTTCATGAAAATTAACATGATGTTTCGAATAATATTTTTTTTTAATTAACAAATGCTCGGTATGAACTGTACCTCTCTAGTGTTAGTGATGTGTTTAGTGAGCGAGTGAGACTTTGTTTGACAGATTGTCGGAAGTTAAGTTCATCATCATCATACTTTGCCGACACCTACACAAAAAGTAAACAATTTAGTTTTATCTCATTTTGTCGTGTACATTGTGTTATCTAACGTTGCCTAATTATTAAATTGGTGACTTATTAAGTACTTTAATCTCCTCGGTGAAAATTACCAGTGCCTGCGTCTAATTTTAGGAACTTTTAAATTAATAAAAAAAATGTAAGAAAACTTGGTTAAAGTTTTACTTTATCAATGAAACAACTTTCTATTGGATGTCTATCTTAATTATTACATTGCTTCAGGTTAAAACTCATAGTAATAAGTTGTTTTCTATTCGGTGCGGTTAACCTAACAGATGTTAATTACTATGAGATATTGGGGGTTACGAAAAAAGCTTCGGCCCAAGAGATAAGGCAAGCTTACAAGAAGTTAGCAGTAAAATATCATCCGGACAAGAATCCAGTGAGTACTAACTAATAGTTATTTCATTTTATGGCACAGGTTCGCATAAAAACCTAGTCGCAACAAAATCTCATAATGTGAAGTGTTTGTAGAACACAATTACTATTGCGTGTATCTAAATTAAACCAGATTGTTCCATCACATATTTTAAGAAAGATACTTATAACTTTCAAACAAAACTTTAGTAATGTAGATTATAACACAAAAAGTAGAGTAGATTATCTACATAAAAGGTCTTGTTACTTCTCATTTTATAATTACAAATTCCAGGGTGCAGATGAACAAGAAAAGTTTTTAAAAATCACCGAGGCTTATGAAACCCTAAAGGACCCAGACAAGAAGAATAACTATGACCTGTATGGGTCATTCTCTTACTCGAAGAAATATGACTACCGTTCCCAGTCAGAGTATGACAACTTATACTACAATGGATTGTATCATAACGATCCATTTGTTGACACATTATCTGGAGCTAGCTGGAGTAAGTACTTATGTTTCTTAGCATCATCATCTACCTAACCTTTTCCCAACTATGTTGGGGTAAGCTTCCAGTCTAACCGGATGCAGCTGAATACCAGTACGTATTTTAGGAGTGACTGCCTATTCAACCTCCACAACCCAGTCCAATCCTTCTTAGCATGTGTTATCTAAATTAAGTCAGTCTAGAATTCAGCAATGAGTATGGCCAAGCACGTATCCAGACTTTTGGTTCGGGGGGGGGGGGGGGGGGGATAAACATTGAAATAACCATGAGAACTCTGCATGGGCGCCGGCACAATTTTTTCCTTGAAAACAGCTCGAAATTTTTTGCACTCCACTTGGCCGATCTATCCACGGGCTTGAAAAATTTTGCATCCACCTCGATATATAAAGAAAAGCTTATGAGCGCAAAGGGCATTAGTAATTGTCTGGTCTAAGCACGCTCGTATATTTTCTGATACCTAGATTAAGTAAATTTTTCCGTTAATTACATTTAGAAAGTAAAATAAGAGTACGAGCGAGCGAAGCGATCTCGAAAATTTTTGTTTTAGCACAGATTGTTGGTTTTTCTATGTATTTTCTTGTGTAACTGTGTAAAAAACGCTGTAATCACAGTACTATTAGTTACGTACTTCACAGTGGTTATAACCCCATTCACTTTTAGTCAGATTTCGGAGGGGGATAAATCCCAACTATCCCCCCCCTGGATACGTGCCTGGGTATGGCACTTTCAATAGTTTTCATCAAATATGAAAGAGTTTGATAACATTTCTTAATTTGAAAACTTCAATTTTCTTCCATAATTTACATTCTTTGTTCGTTTTTTCGTTCTTAAGGTCCCGGGTTCGAATCCCGGTAGGAGCAAGTGATTGTGTGATGAGCATGGACATTTGTTTCCAGGTCAGGGATGTTTATATGTATAATAAGTATGTATCTACAAACAAAAAGTATATATGTATGTAGTATATCAACTGTCTGGTGACCACGACACAAGCTTGCTTAGTGTAGCACTAGATGGCGCTGTGTGTAATGTCCAGCGATATTTATTTATTTATTTACAAATCCGTATGAACTCATGTTGCAATCGTAATATCACATGTGTAATACTGGCTGGTGCAATGTAATTTGTTGGCAGACTAGTAGTATTGAAAAGCATGTTCCTAGGTTCCTTGACCTGTATCAATAGTTATCAACCAAATATTACATAAATTATTCATAAACACAGATGTAACACCACCAATAAGTACATTTAGATACACAAGTAGCCTTAATTTTGCATAACTAACATCCATACCTAATGCATTTCTTTATGGTGGTATTTAATTAAGACATATAAAAACATTAACGTCACATCCAAAGCGAGAAAATAATCTAACTTGGATAGTAAATACTCGTAGCTGTAAGTATGTCGAAATGGATTGCTGCAGTCTTGCAGTTGGTTAAATGTGTTCCAAGTACGACAACCTAAGTACGACCGAAAAGGACCTTGAGAAACTACAAAGATTTGCCTGCGTGGCAATCACCGGCAGCATGAGAACATCACCAACTGCTGCCCTACAGGTGATGCTGGGGCTACCACCCCTACACCTCGTCGTAAGAGAGGAGGCGGCCGTAGCGATTTTCAGACTCGAGTTAGCCAGCACCCTAAGGAACGACTCAAGAATAAAACATACACGCATCAAAGAAGATTCAATCAAAGAAGATTCAATCAAAGAACAACCGATGATGGCATCCCCTATCGACAGAACTCTGAAGACTCACTGCTTCAAAAAACACTACAACATAGAGCTCATAGAGGAGTTGTGCGACTACTCAGGCACAAGAGAGCTAAGAATCTATACTGATGGATCAAAAACCAACGATGGGACAGGCGTCGGGGTGTTCTCCGACGACCTCAACATTAAAATATCAAAATCTCTTGGAAGGTTCAACTCTGTCTACCAAGCGGAGTGTGTGGGCATTATCCAAGCAGCACACGCTATAGAGGCCAGGGAGGTTACGGATACCAACATTCGTATACTCTCCGACAGTGCCTCGGTCCTTCAATCCCTAAAGAGTAACCAGATCACGTCGAGACTAATACTAGAATGCCACAAGGCCCTAGAACAAATCACGGTGTTGAATCACAACACGGTAACGCTGCAATGGATTAGAGGACACAGTGGATCACTCGGCAATGATGCGGCTGACGAACTTGCCAGAAGAGGATCCAGTACAATACCCTACGGACCCGAACCCATTGTGCCCATTCCCTTCAAGCAGCTGAGGAACTGGTTAAAGGATCACACCCGATTACAAGCAGGGAAATGGTGGGCCTCGGCACCAGGTTGTAGGCAATCCAAGGAAGCTATGCCATCCTTGGATCCAAAGCTGACCAGGCGCCTTCTGCGCCTGGACAGAGATAGCCTGCGTCTGGTGGCGGGGACCATCACTGGACACTGCTCGCTGAACAAACACTTCCACACTCTAGGTATCACTGACAGTCCCCTGTGCAGAGCGTGCCTGGAGGCGGAGGAGACGGTAGCGCATGTGCTCCTGGAGTGCACAGGCGTTACCAAGATTCGCGAAGAGACCCTGGGAACACCAGGATCACTTGCAGATGTCCTGAGGAGACCGGGAAGTTTAATCTGCTTCTGGAGGGAGGTGGGCTGGTTGGAGTAATCGGCCACCATGGCTCACACACAATGGTCCATTTCAAGGACTAAGTGCGGAAACCTAAACCCCCATGATGATGATGATGATGTGTTCCAAGAATCCAACCTCTAGTATGATGGTGTTTTTAAGAATATTACTTTTTAAAAACATCAAAGATCACATGTGTATATTCTGTATAGTAGGCAAACATTAGATGTCACCTTTATTCATATTGTAGTAGTACTAGTCTACATCTACACTAATATTATGAAGAGGAAAAAATTGTATTTTTGTGTGTGTGTATGTTTGTAATGAATAAACTCAAAAACTACTGTGCCAATTTCAAAAATACTTTCACCATTAGAAAGCTACATTCACCCTGAGTAACATAGGCTACATTTTATCCCCGTACTCCCACGGGAACGGGAACTACGCGGGTGAAACCGCGTGACGTCCGCTTGTATAGTATAAAATTAAATATTACATTATTGTTTCAGAAAATTATATGAAAGATGGTTTCTACTTCATAAACTTTTATTCACCTTTCTGCCCACCTTGTCAAAATGTGGCAGACAGTTGGAAAAAGTTAGCTGAAATATATAACGGAATTGTAAGTATTTTTACTATTACTTGCTTTTATTTGGTTTCACCTGTCAAGGTATCTGTAATCAAATCTTGCAAGTTAAATTTAACCCACTTCCTGGTATCCAATTGAGCTGAAATATTGCACACATAATAGGCTTGTTAACTGAAAAAATCTAATTATATTTCACCCGTATTTTTTCTTTTGTTACATAAACCAAAATTGACGAAGATACGACGCTTTTAAATTTCTCAATACGTCACTGTTCGGTATAATTTTTAGTGAGTGAGTGACTGACGTCACGAGCCCCCACTCCCGAGTTTTGATGCGTTTTATATTTGTCAATATTCGTTGATTTACAAAAACAAAAAATACGTGTCCATTATTTTCCAATACTCTAACTGACGGACTAAATAGATTTGCAATTTATTGATGGTGGAAACTAGCCTATTGGCTTGGTTGACAATGCATTTTTATGATAAACATGACCTCATCCTCCAGCCAGGATCTGGTCTAAAAGTCAAAGTACACGAAATTTTACATACACAGCAGTGGCGAGGGTCTCATACAACTCGAAACCTACCGGCTTCTCTTCGGAACAATCACTGTACTGGAGTTTACTATTGCCAAAAGTAAAATGATGTACTTAACCAATTCAGTTAGGATGTGATTGCCCAAACATGAGGATAACTACAAATGGTTCGATGTATGAGTTTTTCAAACATTTTTAAAATATGCACAGGACCGGCTTCCCTGTAACAGAAATTTACCCTTCGCTACTGATACACAGTCAGTTTTGATATATTAAAATGATTTCTATCTTGCTGATTGCAGCTTCAGCCAAGATCCTTATGAGGGCACTTCTCAACACTTAATAGCTCAGACACAAAATTTTGTGTATGAGTTCAACTTGTATTAAAAAAAAGATTGATTATTCTTTTTGGTTTGTTTTCTAATAAATAAAAGACCTTGCAACACCAAAGTCTTACTTATTTCCAACATAGAAAACTAAGAAGGATTAAATAATATAAATATATAAAGAAACACTTTCTATGCAAAGAAAAGGGGAAAGGACCATATGCAACAACCTTATTTACGAAAACTATTCTTTTTCGTTTTCATTTAGTCGAAAGTTTTCTTTTCTTCTTTAGTGCATTTTACAAAAGCTTGTTTTGGAACAGTATTTTATACCATATATATTTAAACATAATAAGAACGTATTATTATACATTTCGTAGCTAACTAAAATTAATTCCTACTTATATTTCAGGTAAAAATTGGTGCTGTGAACTGTAAATATCACAACTCGTTTTGTTACAATAATATGAGAATAGGCAGCTATCCTACACTACTGTTCTACCCTAATGTAAGTTAAACCTTTTAAAAGCTAAATTAAAAATGTATACAATGTGGGTACCTACATATGTATTATCATACCGCCTCCTGTAACAGAAAGGTGGTGTCATGTCAGAGTGTGGTTCAGACCACAGAACAGATAAAAGTGGTTAGAAAGGAAATAGTTCCTGTTTTGTATAAGAACGCGTGTCGCCGCTTATCTCCCACTCTTTAACTCCACTGCAAGCAAGAGACATATACGTACGTGCATTACGCACACAAATAAACTACTCACACTTAAATCCCGAGCTTGCTATTGATTGTCACATTAACGCAAAAACTGTGCTTGACGTGACGACGACACACACTTCGTACGTTGTCAAGGTCACAACAAGAGAGCGACTGTTGGTCGGTTGACATATGAGCGTTTACTTATATGAGCGGCGCGCCTGCCCCTCCGACAAGGCCCTTATAACCTCTTTTATCTATTCTGTGGTTCAGACCATCTGAATCAATCAAACTGAACAACTTGCTCAACAGGACCACCATAAAAAATGCGAAAAAAAAAATCTGCTGTCCCATACATTTTGGGTCTGATTTTTTTCCCGCACCTTTCTGCTACACTCTGTATACACACACTCCGTTTTTCCATGAGGGGAGGGAGAAACTACAGAATGCAATTATACTGTTATTATTTTTTCAAACATGATTAGTTACGTTTTTTATAGCTTTCTTATCTCGTAGAAAGTGATGATAAGTCGTGTACTAATTGATTTGATAGGCATACTAGTTTAGAAACATAATATCGCGCCTGTAATCTCCGAACGGTTAGATAGTGTCCCTAATAGTACACCCACATATTCGCCAGATGTGTTTAAGTCTTATGTAATAGAGGGCGAACCTATTGCTATCGCTCGGACCCAAATCCAAACTCTGTAGCTGCTAGCCTGCACCCTTAACTCGCGATTTCTTGGTGGTCATACTGGCATGTCATACTAGTATGACCAGTGAGAACCGCTTGTATTTATTGGTGGTCATATTATTTTTATAAACATCCAATATGCATATTTTTGTTTTGTACGTATAATGTAGTAATATAAAAAAGAGATAACATTTGTTTGTATGTACTGTAATCTCCGGCGTCGTCGGGGGGCACCGTCAGCGCGGGCCTGTGGACGGTGAGCTGTGGGCTAGCTCGCCGTCCGTCCGTCTTATGACGACAGGCCGTATTGACGGCACGTTCGTGTTCCACGCGCGCCTCAAAGAGATGTTAGTCATTTGATGAATTCCAAACCGAAAAAAAAAGCGGTGTAAACTGAGAGCATAAATTCTGAAACAACTATATCTACAGGGGACAAGAAAACTATTATATTTATTGGGACAATGACAAGTATGACAACTAATACAAGCGATTCTCACTGGTCATACTAGTATGACATGCCAGTATGACCACCAAGAAACGGTGCCTTAACTACCCTTCCTAAGAATACCCTTTGCCCGATCCACTGGCGATCAATAAAACAACGAAGCAGAAAGTTTTAGACTATTCCATACTAGTCAATATGGAATAATCTGTAACTTTATACAGAGTGAATCACGAATCAGCCTGTATAACTCTATAACTTTGGACTATGTTTATTTTGTAACTAAACACACTGTTACAAATATTGAATAGTTATTTTTAATGATTATATTGATAAAATTCCTTTGATTAACCTGAACGTTTTCTTGTTCCATCAATAGGGTAAAAACGGCAACTACGTTTACCACAGCGGGGAGCGAACCCTGGATGCTCTGGACGAGTTCGTGATGATGTTCCTCCGCACTGCCATCCATGTGCCTACTATCGCACAGTTGAGGAGCACGGACAAACCTATGGCGTATGTGCTAGGAGCCAATAGGATCGCCAAGAATGCACTCACAAGAATTGCTTTCCTTTTGGTGTGTACTCATAGGTTATTTGGTCATATTGTGAGGAGGAAGGCAACAGAGCCATTACACATAGTGTTGCGCAAGTTATTAAAATGAAATTCTGCCAATTTCTAAAAGTTAAAAAAAAAAAATGCAAAATCAAAAATATGCTGACAAACTCATGTTTAGGTATTTCTACTGACATAGTGTGAGTACACCTCGTTTAGCATAATCAACCTATAATGTTCCCACTGCTGGGACACAGGCCTTCTCTCTATGAGAGGGATTCTATATATAATCCACCACGCGGGCTCAGTGCGGTTTGGTAGATGTCACATGTCTTCGAATTTTTGGTTCTAGGTCATGCCGGTTTCCTCACGATGGATGTTATATTTTCCTTCACCTTTTTGAGAGCAGTGCCGGTGATGTAATAAATTACACAAAGTAATGTGCCTGCCTGTGGTTCGAACCCATGACTTACTGCTCGTAAGTTGGGGCCGCCACCACTGGGCCACCGCTGCTTTCGTTTACTAGACTTTTACATTTGTTTTTTATAAAAACTTATACAAGATCTTTTTCCAATCCCCACCAGAAAATTAGAAGTACCTAAAGTTCTACATTAATATTTCCTTTAATTTTATTCTATCTCCCTTCCAGAAAGATGTAGTAACAGTAGCATTAGTGGAAGACGACGATCTTCGCAGTAAACTGGGGACCGATGACTACACGACTGTCGTATTCAAGTACAAGGATATCAAGAGAGAAATAGAGAGTGCGGACGAGAAAGAAATTTTGCAGGAAATAGTTGAAGCTCTACCTAAGGTAGAACTTATTGGACCGGAAGAATTAAAGGTAAAGAAAATTATGCTCTGTAATATACTAGCACTACGCCCTCGATTTGTCTGCAAACATTGTGACAAGCTAATATGCATGATATACATGTAATTTTTAGCCTATAGCACCCACGAATAATGTATCTTTCTATCTGTCAAATTTTTTTTCATTTTAGTTCCGGAAAGTTACAAGTAGTTCCCCCTACATTCAAACTTACAAACTATGACTGATGAATGAATGAATGACATTTTTATATTATTAGTATAGATCTATGTATAATACGAGGTATTGTGCTTCAATCATTGCAATTTTAACCTTATAACATGATTTAAAAAGTTCATAAAGCTAGCTCGTGATATAAACCAACTGTACCCAGTTAAAGTCGACGCACACTTATAAGCATAGCGTGGATCAAGCATTGATTCGGTACCTTATTACTAAGCAATGCCGTTACGGTACATGAAACTATGGAGTTTCAGGAGTCACCGAAAAACTGTTGTGTAAAAATCTCTTATATTTATTTATACAGGAAATAAGGAATAGTTTACGTACAGGTTCACAAAAGACGTGGGTTTTATTCTTCTCAAAGAAAGGAGAGAATAGATTGCAGCTACATCAGATGATTGTTACATTCCCTAAAATAAACTTTGGTAAGTTACCTCTATTTAATTAATAACTGCACATATACAGCCACATGTGACTGTTCCTAAGTAACCCTAGGCTGATAAAATTTTCGTTTTTCCTAAATCATTAAAATATTAGTATTAAGGTCTGTTTTCCCCTGTACTAGACTACCATGTAATGTTTTTTTTCTTAGCCTATTTTCCCACTAGGCCTCCCAAAGCCTTCCACTCTTCTCTCAATGCGGTTCCATTAATTTAATGTAGTCTTCTTTTCTCAGCTTACCAGCCAAGACTGCCTTTGATTCATACATACCCTTTTTTATTATATCTATGTACCTAAAGATAGTCAGTGACCATATTAATCTACTTAAGTACACAGAATCGGCTTGAGAGGTTCAAAAAGACCTTTGTGTCGAAGCAATAAAAACGAATAACCCGACGTGGTGTTGTTGAGTTTCATCGCGTCGTCCGCCACGTCTTTTTCTCTCTTTCTGACGGACTTAAGCCGACTCTTCGTTGCTATGTGTGGTCACTCTCCATATCATAATAGGTTTGTCGTCCATTGCAAAGCACCAAAATTCTTCAATTCCTTCCAGGCGAGATCGAGTGCGACAAATGGGCCGAGCTATGCGCCTCCCTGCACGTAGAGTCGGCCCCGGCGTGGGGCCTGCTCAAGCGCGGCGGCGGCTACCAGCGGGCCCCAACCAATGCCAATGTTAAAGACTTCATACAAACTGCTTCTGAAGCTCTGAACCTGCATACGTTGTCTACGTCTGATTTTCAGAGGATATTTGAAGGTGGTAAGTAGCTAGCCTGAAAAATTGCTTATCGTACGAACATGAACATTATAATAAGAAACATAAGGTTTAATTCGCATGAAACGCTAACTTAGCATAGATGTACCAGTGGGCCCCACCCAATGTCAATGTCAAAGACTTTATACAAACTGCCTCTGAAGCAATGAACCTGCATACATTGTCTATTTCTGATTTCCTAAGGTTATTTGAAGGTAGCAAGTGACTGGCCAGAAAAAAAGGGTGTTAATAAGGGAATTTGAACTTGAATGAAGCAATATGGTTACTTTTAACATATAAAAACCGGCCAAGAGCGTGTCGGGCCACGCTCACTGTAGGGTTCCGTAGCTTCCCAGACCATTAAAAATACCAACATTTTTCGTCAGCAAAAATAACTTTGTTTTTCATAGTATTTGTATGAAAAACAAAGTTATCATTTGCGTTTTTTTGAAAAAGTGCTATATAACTCAAAAACTATTCAACTCATCAAGTTGAAAATAATTTTCCTAGAAAGTTCATATAAAGGTCTACTTCTGTGATTTTTTTCATATTTTTTAAACTTATGGTTCAAAAGTTAGAGGGGGGGGGACACATTGTTTTTGACTTTCGGAGCGATTATTTCCTAAAATATTAATATTATCAAAAAATGATTTTAGAAAACCCCTATTCATTTTTAAATACCTATCCAACAATATATCACACGTCAGGGTCAAAATTAAAAAAAAAATCGCTCCCCACTTTACGTCTGGGGGAGGTACCCTGATAAAAATGTTTTTTTAAATTTTTATTTTTGCACTTTGTCGGCATGATTGATATACATATTGGTACCAAATTTCAGCTTTCTGGTGCTAACGGTCACTGAGATTATCCGCGGACAGACAGACAGACAGACATGGCGAAACTATAAGGGTTCCGTTTTTTGCCATTTGGCTACGGAACCCTAAAAAGCTAACGATACTTGCCAAAGTCAAGTTGCAGTCTGTAATTAGCATAAGACAAATGGTCTGGAAGCTAAATGGGCGTATCAAACGTCCGAAGCAGTCAACAAAAGTTACTTCTGTATTCTGTCTGCTCTCGGTCCTCCTCCCATTTTACTTGGGGTCGGCGCTAAAATATCCCCCCCCCCCCCCTATCAACCGTCACTTAATCATTCACACAGTCAATATTTTCTTTTCTCGAGTTTTAGATATATTTTTTTTAATTACAGGTGACTCAGATATTTGGGTGCTACTAGTGGCGCCAACTAAGACCACGTGGGACCACATCGCCGATCCATTCACACGCGCCAGTTTAGAATACATTGTGGATAAAATTAATGTAAGCCATTTTTATGAAAACTGATAGATACTCGACGTAAGTTAGATTCTAACTCTCATAGTCAGAAAAACCTGTCATAATATTTGCTCTAAATTTAACTGAAAGGCAAACGCTTTTTGAAGTGAAAATTTCTTTAGGCGCATCTGAGTGAATAAAAATCATGTAACTCGCGTGACCGTCACGTACGCTTTTGGTAGCCGATCCGCTACAGCCCCGCATGTTTTTTTCTTGATCACTACCCTGTATATCAGTCACGATGGTAAAACATCAATGAACGTTTGTGGCCGCCGCGGTCATAAAAAGTGGGACCGATATAACAGACTCAGTATTTAGAGTTTGGATATCCCTAACAAATTCGCCGTCTTTTGTGCAATTTTTAAGACCACGAGGGCTATAGTTGGTCCCGGCTGTTTTTTGTAGATCTTTGACAGTCGTTACGGGTTGTCAGAAACCCGAAAGTAAAGTAAGAATGCGGTCTGTACTAGCAAATTCACATCATAAATCATTCCCCACAGTTCGGCATACTAGCCTGCACAGCAAGCACAGACCAGTACTGTCGGCAAGTTGCGTACAGACAGCCAGTGATCATCGTTCAGAACGGAGCCAAGCGCAACGCGTACAACGGACGCGACTACGAGGATCAACTGCTTGACTTCATAGATATGATTAAAGACAGTGGAGGTGGGTAGCAAACAATGCTTAAGTTCAGTAACCTTCCTTTTGGCTTTGATATAGTCGGGTAAAAAAATACTTCGGGACGAATGTAAAGAAACCGAAAAAAAGTGCCAGAAAACAGTCCTTTTTTTTTACAAAAGATGACTGCCCTTATTATTTTGGCTAAACAATAGTGTTGTCAGTAACTAACTATAGTGTATTGTTGGCTATTTTGCCGGTGACGATATTTATTATTTTTGAAATGGATGGGAATGCTAAGTGGAAGTGATAATTTTTAAAATATCCCCTAATTTTTGAAGTGAAATCTTTAGGCGCGTTGAATACTCTTTGGGTCTTCATTGGGTGAACAAAAAACACTGAACTCGTGTGACCGTCTAACCCAGTGGTTCCCAACCTTTCTTGGACCAGGGACCACTTTGTTGTCTTCAGTGTTAACGAAGATCATAAGGTTCTAGATAAACATGGACACCGACAGGATTATATCTAGGGAAGTAAAACTTTAACTGACACAATGCAAAAACTGGGAAATGAGATGAATTAAGATACAAGAGCGATCGAATTGAGTTCGAAAACAATAATATAGCAATCATCCATGCAGAAATAAGATAAGTTAGTAGAATTTTGCAAAAATAATTAGGTACATTATGAATACTACTACTTCGAATCTTGCAAGAGCGAGCGGACTAAGCTCAAAAAAATTTAACACCTTTACTTTGGTAGGTTTTCAATGAAGTTGAGTTGACCTTGCATCTTCTGTGCAAGTTAAAAAGTAGGAATAACATTTTAACCTTTCGCGGAGCATATTTTAAGCTCCTGTGGACCACCGGTTGTCCGCGGACCATAGGTCGGGAACCACTGGTCTTACCAAACCTGACGCTTCGGCGTGCGCGGGGCACAACCAATAGCATATAGATTACATAGTTTTTACTTCCAACGGCAGTCCCCAGACTGATCTGCATGTTTTTTTTTTACGTGTGATTTTAAATTAAATATCATATTTATATAGATTTAGAGTTGGACGAGAAACAAGTCCTGGAGATACTGGACGCATCATCTCGGGAGCATGCGTGGCTAGTGGCCTACCTCCCGCCGCACTGCGGGAGCTTCTGTGACGATCTGGCGTACGAGTGGATGATCGTCGCTAAGAAGGTAACATAATTTTCTGTCTTAGGGTTCTTACAGACGGGCGGCATGTTGCCAACTGCAGCCGTCGCCACGTGTTGACAGCAGTAGTCATCAGACATTTACGTGGCATGCCACAACTGCAAGCGTCACACCCGTCGACGGCAGTCGTCGACGCTTCGGCGGCTGCCGTCGACGCGTCAACGACAGGTGGCGTCCGCGACGGCTGCAGTTTGTCTGCCGTCCGCAACGGGCCGCTCGTCTGTAAGAACGCATAGTCATACTATTACATGACCTCGAGATATGAGAGATGCATCATCTCTGGAGCAGGCGAGAATAGTCATCATCTGGCTGCCTTTTCCGGCACTAACCCACCAAACACTATTCCCGTCTGGTCGTCGGCGCCATTTTGGATTTTCATTTTGACCTCATTTTCATCATCAGCGACTCCAAAAACCACGAAAATGACACCCATGATGAAAAATCCAAAAGATTTCATCGGCGTCATTTTGGATTTTCATTTTGACCAATCTTCATTAGTAGCGACCCCAAAAAAAAAAGTGATATTATCATGTAAATAGGTCAAAAAAATAAAAATACAGTTGGAACCAAATACGACCATTACTCTTTACTAATCTTCGGCTTACCTAGGCCCCTACAAAACGGTACTGCCAGCCGTGAAGTCACGTGTGCGCTTCCATACGATTTTAGTTCTGATTTCTGACACCCGAGCACCGGCTTATTTGGCGCTACTACAGGTAGCGCCAAATTTGCCAGCTTTCTTTGTTAACATTTTTTTTTTGCTTTTTTGTAATGTTTTTGACATTACGTGTAGTCGAGTGCCTTGTTCCCGAAGGGAAGCCGGTAGGAATGGGCTTCTTAGGTGCCTTCGGGCCTGGTGGCTGGTAGCTTTTGGATGAGGGTGGCCGAGATTCGAGTTAAGTGGCGGGTGATTGAAGAGGCCTATGTCGCGCAATTGCTGAAGATGAATGATGAAAATGAAAAACTGAGACCCACTTTTGAATTCATATTAACAATTCGCGCGTCGATGTCAAAGATAGGTTTCGAATTGTTTAATTTGGCATTAGTGATAACCTACCTATTTAAAACTAAATCCAAAATTGTTTGTTTCCAGCTCCGGCCGCTAGATTTTGTGCGCGTGGGCATTCTGAACTGTGGGAACAACCCATCAGGGTTCTGCGCTAACATCCGTTCGGCCACCGCGCGACTGTATCCGATTGCTTCTGGACAACACTACAGGTTGGTCTGCACTTTGTCCTCTATATCACTTCTGTGCACTGGATTTTCGATACTCGGCGTTGACTCGACCGTTGAGAATTCAATGGAGCGCATCCCTAATCATTCATTTACGGAGATGCGGCGCGGTAAATTCAAACATATGGCAACACATGAGAGCGTTTACAGAGATTTTATGCGTTCGTATGCCAGTTTATTTTATTTTCATTTGTCTTATTATTATCAAGAAATCAATACTGATTTCATTCACATGATCCAAACACTAACATCATTTCAGGCTATTATTTTCCTTATTAGCCTATCTGATAAATTAATATTTATTTTGATTTCAGTGTAAATCTCCAGCACCTATCAGAAGCGCCATACATATTGGAGTGGGCACTGGGCTTCATTGACGACTCGGTACAGAAGCTCAACTGGCAGACGTTCTCCAAGCAAGTCATCGCTGAGGAATTGAACCCGACCGGGTAATAATACAAGTCTTTTAAACTTGTTTGAAAGTTAGGATGGCAAGTTATAATGAACAATCTCCTCCTCTTTGGCCGATTTCTTGAATTAAAGTGGAAGCTCCATGGTAGCCCGAGACTATTTCATGAAAAAGTCATTAAATCAGGTTACATGAACTTCGAGGGTTGTATTAATGATTTTAATGGTTATAATTCTGTAACTACATACGTTTTACAGCGGCCACGAATCAAATTTAACAAATTTTCATCAACATACAACCTACCACTGGCCTGCAAATTGCAAAAAAACGTAAGAAAATGTGAATTTCGCGCGCTGCCCTTAGATTCTTCCTACCCGGAGCTTTCACCTTAATACTTAACACACAAATGTCTCATACGCATTCATTTTATCAGTCGACGGGAATAATTAGTTGATGCTTCGATTCTTCGCTCCATTTGATTTGATGCTGTAGATAGTTCCTCACACAGAAGAACCACATTTATTAGTAACTATTTAACTAATATACTCTTTCACAGCACGAAGAAGCCCTGGCTAGTCTACTTCCATTCACCCAGATGTTACAGCTGCTACGAAAAGTTTTCAGACTTCGCAGTAGCGGGCATTGTAAGTATCATAAATAATACATATATTATATCGTTGTTATCCCCCAATGTAATTCGGTTTGCTGGTATTTCTTGAAAAAATTTGGGTATCTACCATCGCTGAATCATGTTAGGGTCAGCTCGGTCGGAGCGGGATTTTCTCGTACCTTTATCTATATAATTAATGTTCAATTTGTCGCTCAGCTACACCAACCCGAACATAAGCAACGTTTTCGTCAACCCAATATTCCTCTTTCACAGTTACTAAACAACGCCGTCCAACTGGGCAAAGTTAACTGCGTGACCGAACGCGGTGTCTGCCAACACGAACAAATCATGAGCTACCCCTCCTTAAAACTATACCTCAACAGGAACCAACGCCAAAGATTTAGCACAGTGATCAACATACAAGTGAGGGACTATGAGAGTATGTTGCAGGAATTAAAACCTCTTTTGAGGAGGTATGACGAGAATCTGCTGGCCGGAATCGAGTCTAGTGTACAGAAAAGTTTTGATATAAAACATGACGAGTTTTAGTTGAATCTCTGTAAGCTTATTTTCATTTGGCCAGTATTGCAGATAGCGTGTTCGTGGTTTTCTCTAAAACCATGTATAGTAACTATGCAAGTATTCGTTTTTTTTGCCATCATTGTTTTTGTACCAACTGGATAGATGAAAATGAGAATTCTACTAAACGCCAGGACTAGTACGGTTGAACAAGCTATTTGGTTTACATTATAACATCAAATCATATTGTAAAATGTAAACCACATAGCTTGGTCCACCGTACAGTCACGACCATCAATACCTATACCCGTAGCAACTTTCTCCTTTTTTTATTTGTAATTTTATGTTAATATGAACATATTACTTGCATACAACATTAAGGAACCTGTAAACAATATTGTATGTAGATAATTGTAGGTTTTAAAATGGGTATATTCAAAGAATATCGCTCTTGAATCTTGCTAAGTGTACATATGTAACCGTAAAATTGTCAATCACGTTAGATTGTAATATAACTAGAGAGATTGTAAACTCTCGAAAGATTGTCAAACGAACATACTGCTTACAATATAACGCATTATTTTTCGGTAGATTGTAATCTATCGAAGTGAAACCGTAATATTGTGAAATGTATTCGAAGTAAGTCAGCTCGCGCGGTGTGCAGCAGGGGGAGGGTATGAGGGGTCCCCCTTGCTCTCATGAAAAGATAATGCCAATTAATATACCCTTTTTTTTTTTTTTTTTTTTTAGGATGGGAAATCATCAAATGACTTCTCCCACTCTGGGCGGAGCGGGAGGGAGTGTCAGACTCTTACTGACTAAAACCCATCCATGTTCCTTCCTCGCCCTTTACGTTCCGGGGCCGCGGTATCTCTTTCGAACAGTCCCGCAACCCCGGCAGGCTTCGGCCCTTGCGGGCCCCTCTCTTATGCTGACATCTCTTTGAGGCGCGCGTGGAACACGAACGCGCCGTCGACACGGCCTGTCGTCACTAGACGTACGGACGGCTAGCTAGCCCATAGCTAACCGTCCACAAGCCCGCATCTACGGTGGCCGGTAGCCACCACGTGGCCCCCGACGGCCGGTGCGTCTCCCGCGGCGGCCGGGAAGAGAGGCTCTCTCCCTCTCTTGTTCCGCCACCTCCTTCGCCAGCATGACTGCTTCGCAGAAGGAGGTGACGGCTTCCCATTCCGTCTCGCTCCGGACCATGGATTGAACCAGGGCCGGACGAATTAATATACCCTAACCTCAAAACACTTTATATTCCCCTAAAAAGCGTAGTCGACGGAGCCCCGCTACGCGGGGCCCCTATTTCTGTCTGCAGGGTTTAAAGGAACCTAACTAACCTAACGTGGTGGTGTCCCAAGTCCCGATTATGGCGGCAGAGATTCTTCCGTCGCATGCATTTGACAATATTACGCTTTCACTTCGATAGATTACAATGTACCGAAAAATAAAGCGTAATATTGTAAGCAGTATGTTCAGTTGACAATATTTCGAGAGTTTACAATCTCGCTAGAGACATTACAATCTAACGTGTTTGACAATTTTACGGTGACACATATATTGATGCTTGTAACTATCGTGGTCATAAAACGTGCATTGGGATGGAAGACGGAATGAAGTAAGATGGAGCGAGCTGCCGACCGCAACGTCGATGCTACCACGTGCTATAGTACTCCCACTCTATTTCTCGCTCTTGCAAATGACTGTTCTGAGCGATAGAAAGGGATAGAAGCTTCGAAAACTGTGATTCCATGCTGATAGAAGAGAGTTTCGACCTTTATACAGTGGCGTGTACCTGCTCCCACTTTTTAAGACCGCAATAGATTATTGGCGATTAGTGGAGTATATAAGTATACTAAATAACAGTACATAAGTAGATTAAATTAGGAATTAATATTGAGGCTTATGACTCTACATCACAACTCGCATACTAATTTATAATTGGATAGTTTAATGTGGCAGTTATTTTGTTACCTATTATAATAATTTAGATGTAGGTTCCAATTTTATAATCTTCTTATCTTTAATAGTTGCTGCATTTACTTATGATCTGATGAATTATTATGATCTTATTTTGTACTTAGGTATTATATTGTCAATTATCTAAAAATAAATAATTTAGTACTATTTACTGCACTGTACTAAATCTGTTATCTCTTACAATCTCATTTGTTTGTTACACCGTAAATTGTTATTTGCTTAGAAGATTTTGGTATTTGTGATATTACGCTAGTGTAAATTATTCTTAGAAATACAAGTATAATTAGTATAATCTGTAGTGCCTTTTATACTGTGCAAGACATTAGTACAAAAGACGCCCTGCTTTTTTGGAAGTCGGTTAAAAACTGAATTTATCCCCAATTCCAATTTTTATATAATTTATGAAATCAATCCCAGTTTCCCTTGAAAGGGCTAGTCAAAGACATGGTTATCTAATTTTATATTCCATACTAATTGCCTTAACCAACAATAAAATATCATACTGCAATCTTAGTATTATTTATTTAAGCTTCCAGAATCAAATTAACATTATTATAACCTAATGAATCGCTGGCATCTTCACAAACAGCATCTGAAACCCACAAAGAATTCAAGAGATGTAAATAGTACCCTTTAAGTATACAGTTGCCTTGATTATCCTACTTTAGGAAGGCTAATACCCCATAAAATATATAAGCAAAATAAATGAGTACATATTCTAACTTCTCAAAAATTATTTATTACCAAAATGACCTCAGTAAAAACCTCGAGTATCGGGCGACATCGAGCACCGAATCCGCTGTCTACCGCTGAAAATGGCACGCGCACGGCAGTACGTTTAAAAACTACGGTGCAAACTACGGTGACTTATTTTCGAGTGTAGATCTATGTTCCAAAAGGTTTATTAGAAACTACCAACCGCAAAGGGTCAATTTTTGTACGAGGTAAGCCAGAGCACAGAGTACAATACAGAGTGTAAGCTTCATACAACCGCGCAAATCGGTTGCACCACGTGCGTGACCACTGGCCGCTTGTCGCGTACGCGGCAAAAGTGGAAAAAACTGGTTTACGCTGTCACAGCCAGTTGAAAATCTCAGGGTTGTCAGGGCAACACACGTTGTTTGTTTTGTGACAAGTTAGAATATTTTAATGTAAAAAATTGGTATTTATTAATAATGCCAGTTGTTTATTGTACTGTGTGTTTGAATAATACTAGAAAAAAAAAATGTCATACTTTAACTATCCCAAGGAGTACAATAGGTAAGTAAATATTTGATTAATTTGTCTTCACCTATTGTGACAACCCTACCAAAATAGCTAACAATTTTGCACATTGTTAAGAAACTTAGACTATAATTAATATTAATCTCAGAAAGTATCTATTTATAAATCCTTCCTCTCTCCTAACTCACTTATTTTGCTGTGCCCGACAGGGTCCATGTGATCTAGTTATAAGTTTACCACCTAAGAATACATGTGGAATGCAATAAAGTATTGATTATTATACTGTGTTCCGTTTACTTACTCATGTGGCCAGAGTACATATAAGTAGATCTATACAACAACGAATTAAGGGGAAGCGTCAGGAAGCCCGCGAAATTCAAATTTTCTTACGTTTTTTGCAATTTTCAGGCCAGTGGCAGGTTGTATGAAGTTAAAAATATCGTTCGCGACTGTAAAACGTATGTAGTTACAGAATTATAGTCATCATAATCATCAATACAACCCTCAAGTTCATAATTATAAGTCAAGGAAAGACTTTGGCTTTGAAAAAATCGTCGAACGATATTTTTAACTTCATACAATACACCACTGGCCTGCAAATTGCAAAAAACCGTAATAAAATTTGAATTTCGCTTTCAACTTAAGAAGCGCAATAGAGAGAAGTAGAAGGAATAGGAGAAATACAGATCTTATCATAAAAAATTAAAATTCCTAAAATGGACTTGATAACCTCCTTCTTTTGGAAGTTGGTTAAAATCATGGGCCACTTACATCATCATTCCTATTCAGCTGAGCATCAATCACATCCTGGTCCACACTGCACGGCAGGAAGAAGTCCACCAGTTCAAAGATTCCTTTTGAGTCCAGAACCAGACGATCTGCACCTACCTCCAAGTGCAGATCTTTTAGGTCTATCTGTGAAATGAAGTTCACAACATTTATTGCCATAAACAAATCAAACAGGAATTGGAAAAATGATAACTTCGAAATTACTAGCTCAATGTGGCCTTAATAGACCTCCAGGTGTGTCTGAAGGCTACCTTTTCAATAACTTTTTTTTTTTCAATAAGGAGGATCTGTTTCAGTATAACACCTCCATAGTAATTAATTCAATACATACAGAAGAAGGTATCTTAAATTCAGCCAGCAAGTATTCAATCTCTCCAGTGGGTGGTTCACGCCTCAGTCTATACTCTAGTTCCTTCTTGACAGCTGCTGGGACACTGGGTTTCTGGACAGCACCCTTATCATCCAACTCCTCAATGAGAGGCGCCTTCACCTCATTCCCTGTTCCAGTCTTAATTTCACGTATTTGAATCCTATGACACTGCAAAGTACCAATAGACTTTCTGTTTTTCAAAATGGTGTACTTTTGCATGTCTATTTCAAACTGATACTTGTCTTGTAAGCCTTCAAAGACAACAGTGAGGAAGAATGTTTGAAACAAATCATCCTTTTCAATCTTTTTGAAGAATTCTGGGTTTATAGCAACATCATACACTGTAGCTGGGGCTCCAGACTTATCTTGTTCAGTTCTCCCTTCACCAATGCTCATGGGCACTCGGTAAGTGGATGGGTCTTCAGAACTGAGGATTTGCATGAGCTCTTCATTGGTGATGTCTCTCGGACAAATGATGGCATCAGTCAGGCATATGTTTACGAATACTTTCTTGTTATCTGGCTTTGTAAATGTTTTTACACAAAAACCTGCGAAAAATGGAAATTGCTTATTAATTTTGTGATTAAGTGACTTCTAAGGATTTTGAGCATTCCTATCAGAAAAGTTGAATTTCAATTAGGAGCTGTGCAGTGTACATCTTGGAAATATTTTGGTTTATTTGTTACCTGGTGTAGGTTTCACTAGTTTCGAAGGCACTGTCTCTACATTAGATAGAATCTTGTTAAATTCTTCTTCAACTGGGTTCTCCTGCATTGCAACAAATAAGTTTGCTAGTTAAAAACGCTAACTGATATTTAAATTAATAGACACACCACTTTAGAAATACAATAAAATGTGGTTTGTTGTCGATTGTTTTGTTGGGCGTAAGCAGCTTACAACTTAAAACTTACTCGAATAATTCTCATATTCTTCTCCATGATTGTTGGATCAACGTCCAAACTTATTGACTTTTTTGTCATGTTGTTTAGTTTCTAGGCAGGTTTCGGCTATAGCAACGAATTTCACGAATTTGACAAAATAGTATTTTCCAAAGAGATCCAAACACGGGAAACACCAAATTCCAGTATCAATCAATAAAACCAGCTGACATTGACATATTTGAGATTTGACAGTAAGTAGGCAAAAAAAATCGATATTTCGAAATTTCGATATTTTTCCAAACAATTTTCGATATGAAACGTCGATATTTTTAAGCGCGATATTTCGATTTTTATTTTAGAGTATCGAATTCGTATCAATTTCTATTTTATTTAAACGCAACTTTAGTTTCGTGTCCAGATCTGATGACTACTGGTTTGATTAAATTGTATATTATTGTTTAGGCTCAAGCATCAATGAAAATACTATTTTCTTTTACAATTTTTTACGAAGTTAGAATGGTTTGAGAATATGTATGAATAATCACGAAACCTTACGATATATCGATAAATCGAAATTTTTCACTCGATAATTATCGAAACTGTTTAAAAATATCGAAACGATAAATATCAATGTATTTTTTTACTTGGTCATCCCTAACAGTGAGTGTCATTTGGTAATGCGGGCTCCACATTCGTGCCACGTACAACCGCGAACCGTGAATGTTGATGACTTTCGCGCCTGTTCGCGCCTTGTTCCCCGTTCAGTGTCGGTATTTGCGCCCGCTTCAAAGGGTTTGCGAAGCGCGAGCCTCCCGTGAAAGCAAGCGCATCCACATTCGCGCGTGAAATCAAAAACGTATTTTTTGAATTTGTTTACGTTTGCTTCAAAATGAGCTGGAACTCCTATTGATCGAATGCTACCATGCCGAATCCATTTTATGGGATCCTAAACACAAAGAACATGGAGAAAAACGAAGGTACATGATGCATGGATGCGAATGCAGAAACTTATGAATATTTATAGAAATGACTGAATGAAAAGAAAATTTAATGTCCAGTTATACAGGACTATAAAAAAAGATGAAAGATCCTTTAAATACCCGTAATTGTAGTGAGCCAAAGCACATAGCGCTACCTAATTCGGCGTCCATTCTCAATTAAGCTTTAATAATAATTAATAATCGATTATTGAATGGATAATTTAATGTTTATATTTTTTGTTTTTATTTTAAATTATAAGTACCTTTTATGTTCTGTTTTAGTTTAACTATTATAAAGTAAATAACTAAATACTTTTTGTTATATTGCTATCTGGGCTTACCAAAACCGGCTCCAGCTGAAAATCAGCGTCTCAGCTCCGGCTGAGGCATTTGTGCTGAGCTGGAGACCGTTTCGGGTAAAAAAAATACATAAATTGTTTTTAATTGTGCTTTATGTAACTATATAATATATACTATACTTAATGTTAACGTATGGTTTTCACTCCGAATAAATATTTTCTATTCTATTCTATTTATGTTGGCCCAACATACTCCGAAGGGGTGAAAAACATTTTAATTTGAAACTTTTGTAATTTGATTGTTCTAAAACTTTAATTTGTGTTGATTATATAAGAACTTACTATTTCTGTTGTTTATTTGTAATTAATAAATCTATTGATTTATTACTTATGGCGTTTATTTTGAAATTAAGGAAAAAATCGATTAATATAACAAAATCGATTATTTTCTTGAGAAATATCGATTTTTTATTAATCGATTTGTCATGCCAAAGTAAAAACCGATTAATTAAAAATCGATTTTTTATATACAATGTCACATCCCTATTCTCGACGAGCGCGCGAACTAAACTGAACGATTGTGAATGTGCGCGTATTTGACAGTTGTTCGCGGCATGAATGTGGAGCCCGCAATAGATTTTTGTGCTTCTAGTTTTAGTTTCATGCTTGGTTTTGAAGTTTACGGCAAGACTATTTGCAAAGCTCTTAATATACAGAAACACATTAATAAGTTGAACATAAAATAGGTATCCTTTTTTTCCTGCATTATTAAAACCTGCTTCTAAAAATCACAATTAGGCGATTAGTCAAGTGCGATATTCCTTGAGAAGCACTTAGCCGATTTTTTTAATTTTTATTTAATACATGACCAAGGATAGAATAAAAATAAAAGTACAAAGATAGTAATAAGACCAAAACAAAAAGTTCCACCCGAGCATATGATTGTTTAATACAGTCAGCAGAACTGGGGTAAGGGGTAAGTAAGTAACAGTAACTAAACACGAAATCAACTAAGCCTTAGTTGGACCGAGTTGTGCCAAAATGTTCCACCCCACAATGAACACATTTTGAGTTATTTCAGTTTAAACATTCAGACGATGTTTTTCCATTTAATCATGCATATTTTGTTACATATGAAAGTATCAATATTTGAAATTATGAATATGGTTTCTAATAGTATGTTTTACAATATACAGCTGCTGCTACTTTTTAAGATATTGAGAGGAGTATCGTCTGGATCATTTCAGCAAAAAATAGATTTGTATGACAATGTGTCAAAATTAATTTTGGAATAATGATCCAAATCACTTCTATGAACAGTTTGATATCTACGCAAGTTTTTCATATAAACAGTGACGATGAATAATAAAACTTAATTAATTTATTGAGGTACATAATAAATTTGTGGAGAAAAAAAACGAAATCGAAACGTTAACTGTCTTAACAGAACTAATCCTCTTCAATGACGAAATCAAGGGTTCAAGTGTACCTGAATCATTGTGGCAAAACCGATTTTTATTTACCAGAAAAATTTTGTTCCAAAAGACATGAATCATTTCCGCAATTTATTTTTCAAAAATCCCATAGATGTGGAGTGGGATACTTTCAGTATATCTTTTCCTAGGGAGCAGATAATAAAATGAGTCTTTGCCACATGAAAATAAGGCTCATTTCAGATTGGTTAGTATAGATAACTCAATTTCGATTAATATGTGGGTTGGAACATTTTGGCACAACTCGGTCCAGTTGATTTCGTGTTTTTTTCAGTATACAAAACTAAAAAAAACGAAATCAAGTAAATTAACTTTACTTTTTCACGTTAGTAGTAATTTAATCTTGGGAATCACAACTCAAATCTTTTCAATGCATAAGGTTGTTGCTGAAAGCTAAAGACAGTTTGTAACTTTTCAAATCAACTTTAATGTACAATTCTACTGTAATCATATAAATACTCTAGAAAACAATCTAACGTCGGAATTAATATTTTGTAATCAACATTCTTAACAGTACCGGAAATATGCGACGAAGTTCTTTAAAAGTCGACTAAAAGCAATCGATTTGGTAATATGGTATCATAGCGCTTCTCTATTTGATTAGTAAGGTGATAACCCCTCATCTCTAAATTAAACGTCATGGGAACTAGGTCGAAGGAATAGTCCATGTCTAACTTATTGGACTATTTTAATACTTTAACGAGCCTTTCTACATGAAATTATTATCTAATTAGTGCGCCTAAAAATCGTACTGACGATGACATTTATTTCTGAAACATAGTTGGGTTTGTTATAGCATCGGTGGAGAATCAATCGAAGGTAAGGGTATCATTCAGTCTTTAAAATTGTTTGCCATATTTTATCTATTTGAACTTTCTTTTATGACTTTATGTTGCAATTAACTTTATATTTTTGCTGTATAAGCAGTACATTATTGTTTAAGAGATCAACTTATATCTATTTTAATGTGTGAATTAAACTGTGTTGTGGCGAAAAAAAAAATGTAGACCTAGTTTGTCAGCTGTGTTAGTGAATGTAGAGATACGTATGCATAATAGGTACCTGTGTCGGTGTATTTACTTGTATTACAGGTATTTATAATTTATGTTATGATGTAGGTGAACTTTTAAAATAACCAAAACTGGGCACTGCCATGCATATTCAATAAAATCTAAAATAGATCAAATATTCCAACTGATGTTTGAGTTGAAATCTGAGAATACAGTTGTATTTCTTATTGTGTATCATATCATTTGGTAGTCTGAAGTAGCAATTTAATTCAAGTAGCTTTTACACAAATAATTTAATTTTAATTTTAAAATAAACAAGATAATAAAAATTGTGCAATCAAATCTTTGATTGTAACATAATCTATGATAAATATAAAACATCATTAAAATAATCAATTCACTTATTGCTATACAAATCTTCTAGATGAGTTTAAATAAAACACAGATACTAACTAAAGAAAGTTCTAGGAATCTAGGAAGTAGACTTGTAGGCACACAATAATTGCAGTTACATGATAAATACATGCCTAGTAGTGTAGTTTATTTAATGTATGTACAGCCAGCTATGTTATAATGTAGTTTCTAACTTTTGAACTGGATAGTGTATGACACACCCTATATCTTAAAAGGGCATCTAGGTAGCCTATAGCATTACCCTGATGGACTCTAACCCAAAGGAAATAATTTAATTGAGTAAAAGCACATATTAATAAACTTGAACTAAAAGAGAAAGGATTATACCAAAAACCTTCAAGGTTTGAACTGTGGCTTCATTTATGAATGAATGCAAGATCACTGTAACTTGAACCTTAACTGAAACCATTATTGTTATCTAAGTGACATTCAGTGATAAGAATATACTGCAAACTATTTAACTGAACTAACCATTGCATAATTTTATGACATATTTTCGTTTCAGACAGTTTACTTTCAATAAAATTTGCCATTACATCTATTTCCCAATAAATTGTAGTGTAATGCTTTATTTATTGTTCTTCACACAACTATTATAGGAAGATGTGTTATTATGAGAGTGCCAGTAACAATTTACAAACAATACCTTTATAGTTGACTCCGCTTATTAGGGTATTTAACCTCTTTGCAGTCTTTAATCTGTGAAAATAGAAGAAAAAGAAGAAGTATAATTTAAATGTGTGTTCTGTGTTCTAGGAAAAAATCTATTTATGGCATAGCCAGCGGGTCATAATGGCCGATAAACACAGCCTGAACTATGATGTGAGAGAGTTAAAGTTGGGAGCCAGTTTCACCAATAATAAAGCTTCTCAATACCACACAATCAAATGTAAGTACTATTAGAATTTTGATCTTTTGTTAGAATGGCCAAGAAATACTTTGTTGCAAGGTTTTCAAATTGGACAATCAAGGTTCAATGGATTTGCATAAGTAATTATAATTTTTAAGAAGATAGTTGCTTCTAAAGTTTTAGCAATACTTAGGCAAGTTATAAGCCATAGAGCTACTTCCTTAGTAGTTTTAATTGAACTATTTGATTTTCGAAACTATAGTTTAGGGAATATAGAGAGGAGCTCGTGGCTAAATAATATCAGCTGCTCGGGTCGATCTTTAGGTTAAGCCATGCTTGTCTAGGTTGGTCTGTGGATGGGTGACCACCCTAACATACCGAGTTTCCTCCGTGCCTCGGAAAGCACGTTAAGCTGGTGGTCCCGGCTGTCATTTGTCCATCTTTGACAGTTGTTACAGGTAGTCAGTGGCCCAAAAAGTGGTATCTTATTTCCTAGTATTAACTGGGTTGTGGAGGTCAGATAGGCAGTCGCTCCATGTAAAATACTGGTATTTAGCTGCATCCGGTTAGACTGGAAGCCGACCCCAATGTAGTTTGGAAAAGGCTAGTCAGATGATAAGTAAGGGAATAGAGAATGTTGTTGTTTATTTCCGGCAAAAAGTTACTGTGGTTAAAGAGGTGGAAAGAGTGGAGGGAGGCTTTTGCCCAAGAGTGGGACAGAGCAGGCTAGCAAACATAAAAAAGTCACTGTGACTTTTAAAATATGGAAAAACAAATTGGTCAGTAAATCTAAGCTAGATTTTTTTTAATACATTACGTTTTTCCAGTTAATACCAATAGATGCAGGTTTTTACTGCTTTAATTTGCTAAAAAAAGAATGTCATGATCAGCAATTACAAGTTCTTATTCTTTATTGCACTCAAAATAACAGATATACAAATTAATAGCAATAATATAGCTTATGTACAAAAACAAGCTTAACCCAGAGTTGGGTTAAGCTGTGGGTTCATGCAATGTCTTATCATTATCAATTTTATTTCATTCAGTTTTTCCATGTTTAGATTCAATCATGTTGACTCTAATTGAACAATTACAATGGTGTAAAAAAAGTTTTGATCGAAGCACTATGACTAAGTCTTTGTAGGTTTCTTAAGATGTAATGATAAACCATTTTAGTTATTGGTTGTAATACTTTTTGGGTGTGGTTAAATTTTTTTCTCTTTATGAAATGTAAGTAATAGAGATCACAGCCATCCTTTACTTGGCTTTCTGCCAGTATCCTTTGCTTATGATACAATCTTATCCAACTGACATTCATGTTTGACATTTTAAGATCATTGACCTATAATTTTATGTCAGCTAATAAGAACTTAGTATTACTTAAAATGGAATCGTTTCATTTATTATCAATTAGCTGATAACCGCGGCTTTGCCCGCAAACAAATTAAATACTAAAACCTTCCTCAAGAACCACTCTATCCATTGGTGAAAATAGCATCAAAATCAGTGCAGTAGTTTTTGAGTTTATCACTAACAGACAGACGTGGCGGAGGACTTTGTTAATATGTGGTGATTGACATGTTGTTAACATTTTCCAGATGACTTCAAGCCGGCGTCAGTTGACGTTAACAAAATGGCAACGGTGGATGTTGGAACAAATAATCAAGTGACCGTCACTGTGCCACATTTGGGTGCGTATTAATTTGTTTATAGTTTTGTCTTGGTCTCGGCTGTCATTTGTAGAACATTGACAGTCATTACAAGTAGTCGGTGGCCCGAATGTTTGACAGCCAGTCTTACGAAAGGGGTATTGTATTACCCAGTAATAAGTGTAATAACTGGGTTCTGGAGGTCAGATAGGCAGTCGCTCTTTGTAAAATAGCTGCATCCGGTTAGACTGGAAGCCGACTACAAAAGCTAGGCAGATGATGAGTTTAGTTTGACCCAAGAAACAAGTTTTGTCACCATGGTGGTGCTGAGTCTACTTGCAATTTGGTTCTCGTTGCTGCTTCAGTTTGCAGAACAGTTGCGATTGACTTTGGAAAGCATCTATGACGGCATCGTTCCATCTAGCAGGCCGGGGCGAGAGGCCAATTTGACTTTTTTTTTTTTTGTGAAATCATGTTTTGTGTTATAGCTCAATGTGACGCACTCAAAACATTGTGCTAATGGATGAATTGAATAGTACGGGGGTCGTGGAGGTGTTTAAAGTAAAAAGCTTAGATTAAAAACTTGTACTTATTTAAAAAAAAAACCAGTCAAAAAGATGGAACTTTGACCCCCAACCCAATATATCCGTAACTAGAAGGTTCCCAGGGCCTCAAGTCTGCTATTACAATAGTCTATTATTGACTTCATAATTGTTGAATTTGACAAGTTTGGTAATCTACGAACATAATGGCGTGATTATGACTTTCCAATGGTCAACCACTGACACTCCATTGAAAGAAATGGCATAGAATGGTAATTTCGTACATAATGACAAATGAATGACTGGTGCTATTTAAGAACTTTTTACTACTTCAGATTGCTTTTATCATAAATAATATGTAAATATATTTTTTTCGTGATTACTTTTTATTTGTGATTCCTAACAACTCCTCAAGTTTCGTGCAGTTATTTTTTTAACAACTTATGTCACCGTAAAATTGTCAAACACGTTAGATCGGAAATAGTCGACTACGCTTTTTAGGGGAATATTAAGTGTTTTATGGTTAGGTTTAAATATTAATCGATATTTC
Source organism: Xestia ashworthii (assembly GCA_950022955.1). Lineage (NCBI taxonomy): Eukaryota > Metazoa > Arthropoda > Insecta > Lepidoptera > Noctuidae > Xestia > Xestia ashworthii. The sequence continues at coordinate 19,234,939 of OX465558.1, read as the reverse complement.
TCAGGAATGGTACAGTATCTTTTCATGAGAGTGGTACCACTGGGCAAGGGGGACCCCTCTTTCCCTCCACTCCGCGTGTGTTGAGTACCATTACATGCATTTCACGAAAAATAATGCGTTTTATTGTAAGCAGTATGTTCGTTTGACAATAATTCGAGAGTTTACAATATCGCTAGAGAGATTACAATATAACGTTTTTGACAATTTTACGGTGACATAAATATAAATGAAATCTGGTGGGTTTTATAATAATGGCAATACGATATTGTCATTATAACACAATTAAATTACGAGACCATTGACCGACCAATGATCAACCATTATGAATTTAGCAGATTACGAACTTTAAGCAAAATGACAATGGGATGAGAATGGGATCGGGTTGGAGTGACGAATTTATAAAAATAGTACACTAAGGCCCCAAGTATGGTGTAGAACAAAAAAATTATCGACATGACGGAGCGAAGAAATGCCTTTCGGCTTCGTTAAGAGGTTTATTTTACACCCTTCATATCTATTTACACTTATGTAGCCTATTGTTATTGCTAATCAATACTCCATAAGAATGATGACACTGACGACTCCTGATCGTAGTTTAGCCGTGCTGATCATGGTCAGTTCTATTGTTCCGGTTTAGGTTCGATCAAACGGGTAGCGAGAAATTGCGCACGTGACTCCGGACATGGACACCTCCATAATACGGTTACAGGGGGTCTAAAATGGCCGTTTTAGCAGAATCGTAAATAAATCACGTTAAAAAAAATTAAATTCTTAAAATGGTCTTTGTAACCATTGCCATAAAGTCCATTTTAAGAATTTTTTTTTTCGTGAGGTGATTCATTTTATTGAACAAAATTTTAAAATTCTTAAAATGGACTTTATGGTAATGGTTACAAAGACCGTTTTAAGAATTTAATTTTTGTAACGTGATTCATTTACGATTCTGCTAAAGCGGCGATTTTAGACCCCCTGAAGTACCTATCTGCCATCAGTCTGTCTGATCCTCTAACGCTCCTGTCCATCCTCTGTTCTATATGGCATTATAGTTCAGGTCATTTGACTCATCTAGAGAAAGCAAGGCATTCCTCATCCAAATCTGAACTTCACAAAACTATTTATTTCTATCTCTGAAGATATTTAAAGATATCTTTTATAGTTTTCCAAGATTAGATCTTAATCGCGGTAATTCTTCTAGATCATTCCGAAGTCTTGATAAATGGGGCAGCGCCACATACTTAAAACCAAATAAACACATTAGCATTTATAGTACTCATCTGGTTTTCTGAAATAAAGCAATAAATCCTGAAAAAACAGCTGACTGCGGTCTATTTCTAGATTCTTACCTATATTTCTGTTTCTACTGAAAATATTTAGTCCAATTTTAATCCTCCATTTGCATTTCAGTATGCATTCTTTGAGATTAGCGTCATGGTTTACTTAAAATTGATCTGCAAAATATCTATTGTTTTCCATCATTCATTTATAACAGTTTAGTAACAGCATGCTTATTGCAAAGCAATAATTTGAGAACAATAGCTTTTCTAATTTAAATAAAACTATTCATCAAGCTCTAACAACAAACAATCATAATAATTCTTTATGAGAACAGCTTTTCTGCCAGGAAGATATTCATGGTGGATAACAGCGAACCCATTTTCTCTCGCAGAGAAGAATCCAGTCCCAGCTGACCTTAACTCAGTTGCAATTAACTGAGTTAAATGCGTTCGTATGCGTAAGACACAAACATCCTTTGTCATACCTTGACGTTTGAAAGCACCCTTATTCATCTCGAAGCGATGACTGGTAATTTTTTCCGACCAGTACGCAGTAACCTAGACACTAGGCAGCTCGCAGCTCTGTCGTTGGCCTCATTCAAATTCTGGAGGGTACAACCAACCGAGGGAAGCACCTTTTGTGCCATGTAAATTAATAGTAAACATGTAAATTCAAGTGCTACACGTATATATTTTAAATACAACAATGCGAAAGCTGAATCCATACGGAAAGGAGTATTTACTTACTGATGCGTTCGCATCTTCATTTATTTTCAATAGATACAATGTGACAAGTGTGATTTCAATTTCAACCCTAATGTAAGCAATGATAAATTCTAGTATCCTTTATATCGAAAATTGTGAAATCATAAATCATAAAACCTTTATTTTTCTCGACATCATGATATACAGGCGCTTAACATTATGTACAAGCTTAGATATATAAAGGTGTCTGATGTAGGTAGGTCCTGTGGTACAAATCATCTCTCCGGACGGGTCTAAATCGGTAAATCACTGCATTGTATTTCGGGATTTCCCGACGATTCGTGTTTCCTACAAAATTAAAATTGTTTGAATGAGTCTTCGTTGAACATAAAACACAAATGAGGAAAATTACTGAAGAATAGAATGAAGATTATAAGGTCATTCTATTCAATTGGATCATTGTCGTAAGCCATGGAACAACACTTTAGAAAGATTTTCGCGGTCGTCGCACCTTATGTAGTCCGATACGACTTTACTAACTGGCTAATTTTCAACACTGACTTTAAAAAAGAAACAATGCTTTTTACATTTCATCATCATCATCATCTTCTTACCCTTGTCCTAGGGGTCGCAACAAGTTTTCTTTCGTTCTCTCGTCATTTCCATTTCTTACAACCCTCACACAACCCTGCCATATTTTTAGCCCTTCCTTTTTCCTCAACAAGCGTATATTTTGTACAAGTTTTTTTTTCATGAGCGTATATTGTATTAATTCAAGAGTATTCTCATTTTCTCTTATAAAATAACTAGCTGACCCACGCAACTTCGTCTGCGTCACATAAGAGAGAAACAGGAAAGAAAAAAAAAATCCCAGTTTTTGCAACATTTTTCATTCCTGCTCCGCTCCTAATAATCGTAGCGTGATGTTATATAGCCTAAAGCCTTCCTCGATAAATGGACTATCCAACACAAAAATACTTATAAAAAAAATATATATATTTCAATTCGAGCCGGTAGTTCCTGAGATTAGCACGTTCAACCAAACAAACAAACGAACTAAACCCATTCCAAATCTAAACCCATTTTGTAATTTTCACCGACAGATGGAGCCGGTGTCCCGCAGACCGTATTCAAAGGTAACCAGAGGCCTTACACGAAGGAATGTGTGCTCATCATAGACAGAGTTACAGGCGAAATCACACTGGAGAAGCTCTCTAGTAATATACAAGTTAAAAAGACAAGGTCAGTAATAATTATGTTTATCATCGGCCTATTAATGTTCCCACTGCTGGGACAGGCCTCCTCTCTATGAGAGGGAATGGGCTATATTATAATCCACCACGCGGGCCCAGTGCGGATTGGTAGATGTCACATGTCTTCGAATTTATGGTTCTAGGACATGCCGGTTTCCTCACGATGTTTTCCTTCACCGTTTTGAGAGCAGCGGTGATGTAATAAATTACACAAAGTAATGCGCCTGCCTGGGTTCGAACCCACGACTTACTGAACGTAAGTCGGGGCCGCTACCACTGGGCCACTGCTGCTCTCCATAATTTTGTTTATCTTTATAATAATCTAAGCTTCTGTTGTCGCTCTCTGGTGGATATAGGTCTTCCCGAAACGTCGCCTCAACCTGAGTTGAGCTACCAATATTGAGCAGTTACTTAAAAAGTTTTTTTTAAACTTTCCGGAAAACTCTTTCGAATAGGTGGTATTTATAACGTCGCATTTACAACTGCACCCCTGCCGAGTACATGTCTATTTTCATCCATAGACGGATTTTCAATGTGACCTATGTAGGGGCAGCCTAAGAACATTTGGAAGAAATTATTGTTTCAGTGAAAAACGGGGATAAAACTGGTCCAGTAGGCAATCATTTAAAAATCAGGTAAGCCATGGGCAGCTTGATTGGTTGTCATTCAATATCATGTTTAAACATAGTTTTAGGAAAAGATTCAACCTAAAAGAATGTTGCATTCCTGCCAATCGGAAATGTCATATTAGCACCGTTTATTTGCTGTTCGTCATAGTTGCCATTACGTCACGAGTATGCAGTTAGAAAGTACAGGGCAAATAAAATAATTCAATGAGTCACTCCTCTACCTTTCTTTAAAAAGAAAAAAGATAAATCATTGTGTAACACAAACAGGTAGGTGCTGTGAAAACCCGAAAACCGTTATAGTGAGAAATAGCTGTAGTAATAGATATTGTATTGAGGACACATGTACTTATTTGGACAGAAACAAGGTTACGAGTTATGTTAAACCTTATCCACTTATTACAAAATTAAAAGTCATTTATTCGAATTACGCTGTTAATCAGCATTTATTTAACGTCAAAATTTATAAAAGACTCCCAGCAACACATCTGTCTGTTAGGTTAGAAAAACCTGATTGAATACATTTGTATGATGCGTAATCAACTAATCATAAACAAAGAATAAATTAAACTATTCGGCTAGCACACACATCAATATACCAAAATAAAACAGAAAATAAACTGAGTATTAATAAAGCCTACAGGCATAAAGGGCGTGCCCGTATACGTGCAATGATGGACTAGACTGTATTATTTAGTTTTTCGAAGTCACAAATGATAAATTAGGACCATCGTACAGAAAAAAACGAATTAGGTACTATAAACAGTAACTAAACCCGGTCAACAAGACTTCAGTCATCACAAGCAGCACCCAATCAAGATCATAACGCATAAATTAGCCAGGTCCCTTCGCCATAATATTGCAATCGACAAGAGACAATGCAAAGATACGTTCTCGCACTCTCATCTTATACCAACCCGTTACCATTCTAGCTTGAACTCGTTTTTTTTTACCAACTGTTGTTTCCCCCATCCAAGAGAATTTTAACTATCAATAAATTAAACTTGTATGACTCAGGATTTGTGCCCAGTTTATGGCAATAGGTTCGCCCTTATTACACGGGGCTAATAGCTGGCGAAATGTTTCCTCAACCTTCGAGGGTAAAAGATGTGATGTTTTGTTTGTTAATTCATGAATAATGTATAATTTCTCTTAGACAAGAAACGTCTCAAAAGCCGCGGCCGCTGACGCCCGTGACGACAGACTTCACCAACACGACTCAGCGCTCCACCTCACGCACGCGCGTCGCCACCAACAGACGTAGTGCTACTAACGCAGGTAACCTAACAATACAACATACGAAATGTTCAAGTGCTTTATGTCTGAGGTTCCTTCACAAGCAAAAGAAGGACCGTAGAATAGGCCACAAAACGGTTCTAACATTATTTAGACAGAAGTTACTAAATCTTATCTCTATTAATTAATAGATATCCCTAAAATAAAAACAATTACCAAAAAAAAAACAATCGAATTGAAAACCTATTCCTTTTTGAAGTCACACCCATCCGCAATAACTTCAGTTCATCCGTGATCATGGCGCTTGCAACAGCGCCAAAATATCGGCAACTCAAAAGAAATAGTAAAAAAAAATGGTAAAAATCCAGTTTTCTGTCGTATTGATAAAAGCCATTATTGAACAATCCAGTATGCTCAGAGCTAAATTCAGTCATAATTCGCATAACATAGCACTGCTAATAATTTAAGGTAAAAAACTAAGAATAAGGTTTACTTCCCAGTACCCCCCGGCCCCGCTCAGGCTCACAACCCGGCGCGGTACAACGGCGCGGCCGGCAGCATGGCCAAGCCGCCGCCCACGCTGGTGCGCTCGCCGCACCGACAGAAGACCTCGCCGCCACAGGCTGCGCCGTAAGTTCAACAACAACTATACACGAACTAACTAACAACATATATCATTAAAAATATTTTCTTCTGCTGTATTCATTCATTTTTACAATTACGAAATAGGCCATCTTGAAGTCGAGGAAATCGAGTTTAAGTTTTGCTCGTTACTGTATTGAATTGGATAGGCTTTTGATATCCTCCTTGACAAGCAATGCCACCATTGATGTCGATTTAGATCCATGTATGTTGAACAGAAGTAACAAACCCTACTAATCTTGTATCGTTTCAGTTGGCAAGGCGGCGGCAACAGTACGTTAGCGTCACTACCCATGATCGGGCTGGACGACGCTCTAGGCGGCCCCGCTCCCCCCGCCCCGGCCCCCGCTCCCCCCGCCCCCGCCCCGGCCCCCGCCCCCGCCCCCGCCCCCGCGCCCCCCGCGCCTCACGCCGCACACAACGGCTACGCGCGCGCATACGAGCGGCCCGCTCCCGCGCCGGCGCCCGCTCCCGCTCCCGCGCCCGCTCCGCTACCTGAGAGGGTGCACCATAACCCTAATGCGTATCAACCGCCCGTACCGCACCATCCGGTAAGAAAGATTCAGAATTTGAGAGAAACACAGTTAATTTTCAACAAAAAGACAAAAAATATATTTCGAGAGCATTTAAGTGGTGTCTTTATTTCATTCAATATTTCAAAGCAAATAATGACACTGGCATGTCTTGTATGAAGTTTAAATGTGTTCAGATTCATTGGTGAAACTGGCTTAAGGGTCGTAGCACACTTCTGACTCGGAAAGGGATCGTCACCGCCTCGCCTTTCCACTTGGCGTCAAACAGGCGTCGATGTTACGTAACCACGTAACGTAAGCGGATCAGAAGCTCCGGCACGTCGACTCTGCTACAGCTAGGCGACGCCGACGTCGCGCGACTTTAACCGAACCCGAACGTTAAGTGTAGCGCACGGCGTTGACGACTAGACGTAAGCTAGGATACGGAGAACCGAAAGCGCGGGAACTGCAAGTCGACCACGCACCGCACCGCGGTTCGTGAGCTTGTCCCGAGGCGAGGTGATTACGTTACGATTCCGATTAGTGTGCGTTGCAGTGGGGAGTTTCATACAACTAATACTGAACGGCTCGAGTTGATACGTGTGCTACGACCTTTAAATGTGAGACCAGATCAAGGTGGACCATGGCCCAAAATATGCGGTACTTGGTTTCACCCTGAAATACTTAAAGCTCTTTTATGAAATTGATAAGATGTGCATGTTTTTCCTGAAAACTTAGATTTGTTATTTGATTTAATTCAGCCGCAACAAGACGACAGCTCTTCGAGTTCGTCAAGTGAAAGCGGCAGCGACTCTGACAGCGGCAGCGATAGTGACGACAACGATTCCAGCGCACACCACTCTATTCCCAATGGTCAGTATTTTATTACATATGGTCAGTATTTTATTACATATGGTCAGTATTTTATTACATATGGTCATTATTTTATTACATATTGTCAGTATTTTATTACACATGGTCAGTATTTTATTACATATTTTTTATAGAAATTCATTGATCTGACTTCCGTATTACAATTTTACAGAAAAGAGGAATTTAAAACTCAGTTAGTAAATGGGTTCTTCTTGATGTCTTATGAGCTGATAAAACGTTTTTGTTCGCGTTTACAATGCTAATGAGGATTCTTTAATATGCACGCATATAACCCGATTATCTACGAAGCAAGGCAGTTAGTAAAAAAATGCCTATATATTTTTATCGTGTTGACTCAGGACCTTGATTTTTATACACCTAAAATAGGGACTATAGACCTCAGTATCTGATATAAATTTCAACTTGCTTGGTCCACCCGTTCCTGAGAAAATCGGTGGTGACACACGGACAGACAGACGGACAAGAGAGCGATCATAAAAGGGTTCCTTTTTTACCTTTTGAGGTGCATTAATTTCAATAAGTACCGTTATTCCGCAGGTATCGCAGGAGCGGCCCCGGCGCCCCCCCCGACGGCCGCGCTACCCGCGGACGTACTCAACGATGATCTCTGCCTGTCCGAATCCGGCAGCGACTCCGACTGACCTCACGACAAACGTTTATTTCATCGGGTTTGGGTGTCTTATTTTTTAAACGTTACTCTAATCGCCCTCACAAAACAGATTACTCGTCAAACTTGGCAAGTGTATGTCACCTATATCCTGACACTTCTCCTTCCTATCTTCTTACGCGGAGCAATACGTAACTGGAGTATTAATTTAAATATTTGTCTCTAGACTTTAAATTGTAAGGCGTACTACACACGTGCGGGTCAGCCTGTACGATGCCGTAGTAAGCCGACCCGGAAATGTGTGTAGCACCCTTGATTCGGCATCGAATGAAATGTCTATTTGTGCATCAATGTGACTGTTGACAGTCAATGAAGCAATAATCAATGTTTGCATGAATGACGATTACGAACTTACCATATCGCTCCATTTACCACCCAATCCGTGTCTTATTGATATTATTCAGGGAGTGTACGGTTTGCAAGGTAAGACAGATATTTTGGTTCTACAGGAACTTGTGTAAAATATGAGTAGTGTAAGCGTTCGACTCGTTCGCGTACACTTCCGGATGTCGACGCTCCTGCGCTCGCTCGTGTTACATGTTAACTTGCCATGTTTTGAAATATTTTTGTAATGTAAGAGATGGTACATTAAAGTATAATATTTTTATGTCAGATTTATTTTATTCATAATTTTTAAGTAAAATGAACTTAATTGTTATGTATTGTTGACATAATTAAAGATAATCGTAACGTGCCTCATGTGAACATAGATATTTTATTTTTATTTTATGCCAATATTTGTAAAAGTTAGGTTTAAGTAAGTACGTAATGATTGGTAATAATATTTTATCGCGATGTTCATTTATTTAAATTTAGTTAATATCTAAAAATTGCAATAATCCTTGTACAGGAAGATTACGAGAATAAAATATTGTAATATAATGACGAACATGATAGTTTGTCGAGAGATATAAATCGTTTTGTATGTACATAGATATGAGAGAACTTAATTATATTATAATAAGGTTGTTGTGTTAACTCGCAAAACCTGGAATTGTGTGCCTTCAGCAAACTACATTGCTAATTTATTTTGGATCATTACGTCGTCTAATAATGATAAGACGTTACCTAACCTATTATGTCCACATGCTCTTTTTACTTATGAGAATATAAACAAAAATATGAAATGAAACAAGTTTTTAATTTAATTTCCAACCCTTTTTTCTGTAACATTCATGGATCAATCATACAGAATCTCAAGAGCGGGGTGCATACTCACAGGTCGGTATTGAAACAGTATGGCCAGCCACAAAGCATGTGCCCAGCGCTAAGGCGTGGGCCACCATGTTGGCGCGACTGGCGTGCGCATCAGGCGACCGCGAGCAGTGTACGAGTTTGCGCGTCCTGCGTATATTTATTTTTTGTTGAATTATCCGCGATGCAAAACATTTAATACGGAGGAGTTTATTAGCGACCCGAATGGCGTAGTGGTAGTGACGCTGCCTTACGTTCTTAGGGTCCTGGGTTCGAATCCCGGTAGGAGCAAATGTCTGTGATGAGCATGGACATTTGTTTCCGAGTCATGGATGTTTATATGTATAATATGTATGTATTTACAAACAAAAAGTATAAATGTAGTATATCAACTATCTAGTGTCCACGACACAAGCTTTGCTTAGTGTGGCACTAGGTGGCGCTGTGTGTTGATGTCCAGTGATATTTATTTATTTATTTATTAGCGAAATAATGTCTCGGTCAGCACTCTGGTGCAGTAATGTTTATTAGAATAAAATATGAAAAAAAAAAAATGTGAAAATAATATGTAAGTAATAAATAATCATTTTTTTATTTGTAACATCATGTGCAAAAAAACTACTTCCATCTAAACATGAAAGTTCCAAACTCATTTTAAATCCCGCGCAATAATAGCAGATAAAAACCACGTGGCACACTACAGCGGCAAGGCGCAGCGTCTTTACTCCTCCCGCCCCCGCAGGTCTCCGCAGTAGCTAGCGTGGCCTGCGGCTAAGGGTATTTTGCATTGGCATTTGTAGATCTTTGACAGTCGTTACAGGTAAGGTAGTCGGTGACCCAAAAAGTGTGACAATCAGTGTAGGGTGCTTACATAAAGAAACAGGTTTCCGGTACAGACAGACAAATCTGTACGGGTCGGACCGATCGGTACAGTGTTGACTCGCATAAAGAAACAGGTGAATCTGTCCTTAGACACCAGTAAATGCTTAAACCCGTATGGCTCGGTCCAGGTAGTTGGCACTGGCAGTCGGCACCGACAAGTTACAACCTGTTTCTTTGTAAGTGAGTGAATAGAATATTATACCTGCGCCGGTCGGTATCGACCCGTACAGATTTGTCTGTACCGGAAACCTGTTTCTTTATGTAAGCACCCTTACCAAGGGGTATCGTATTACCCAGCACTAACTGGATTGTGTAGGTCAGATAGGCAGTCGCTCCAAGTAAAATACTGGTATTCAGCTGCATCCGGTTAGATTTGATGCCGACCCCAAAATAGTTGGGAAAAGGCTAGGCAGATGATGATTCATAGAACCACAACTACATCGTCAGAAATTAGCAACACTGTACCTAATTTCCGTTTTTTGCCGACGGTAAGTAACCATTTTTGATTTACATAGTCATGTTGAATTGAATTCACTCGTGGTGAATAAGCAAGAGATTGTTACTTTGACTAGCCTTACAATGCCCACAATGCCTAGCTAGATGATCTTCGAGCACTTGAAAAGAATTATGAGATTATTTGGAGTTTCTCTATGAAATGCTTCAACACGTCTGTAGTTTATGGAAACTTCATGAGCAGGGTTTTTTTAGGCGCCAGGTCAACAGTAAAAAGTCGCCAGATTTCAGAAATTTGGATTTAAAAAAAACTACCAAATTCCGCTAAAATTATTGCATTTCAATCTCAGACAAAAGGCATTAAAAACTAACGAATAGGTAAGAGATGCTAAAAAATAGTTGGTCGTTCTTATTAATTTGTTAAAAAAATGTGTTTTTTTACCAGAGTGCATTATAGAGGTTTTACTAACTTACAATTTACCAAACATAAACATTTCATACGGTAAAACTTGACAAAAGTTATATTTTAAAGGGTGTAAAAAGACTCATAACAAAGCTAAAAGGCACTTTTTCTCCCTGTCTTTTCGATCATGTTTTGTTCTAGACCTTACTCAGGAACCTCCTAGTTTCGGAGATGTGGGTCAAAGTTCCAACTATTCCACGTTTTTTTTAATGCATTTTTTTAATGTCAGATTTTTACATAGACATCTCCATGACCCCCGTACTATTCAATCCAACACAACATCAGTACAGTGTTTTGAGTGCGTTACATTGAATTCTAACACAAAACATGTCATATTTCTTCACAAAAAAAAGTCGTTTTCCAGCAATATTTTTAAGTAATTACAGTTACTTAGTTGATGTTCAGATTCATAATGCTTGGTTGACGGCTTTGTGAAGAATCTGTTTACATCCCGTATTTGTACCTAATGTAGTTCCTTTTGTTATTCATGTGTACCTAATTATTTGAGTAAAAATCAAGAGAAACAAGTTAAAAAAATGTGAACTAAAGAAACAGTTGGAGATTTCCCTCTAAAAAATGTGATGCCAGTTTCCATATTGAAAAACCACTAAAACCACCAAAAAAAATAAAAACGCTAAACGAATAAAAAATACCACCATAAGCCTTGAAAAAGCACCAGTTCTGGTTGGAAAACCACCAAGGCACCAAGGTGGCAACACTGTTCATGAGTTGGTTGATGTTTCCTGTGGTTGGTAGTCAACGTCAACTGACTGTCAAGCAAGTGTTAACCTGCTGTCAGTTTCGGGGAAATAAAGTAAGCGCTTCGCATCTCTTGTTACTGTTCTTTATCAATTTGTTTGAGGAATTGTTTACGTGACTGCTTATTTTATAACAGACACCATTTAGACTAAATTACAAGTAAATCAAGTACCGTATATATCATGTTGTGAGTTTTTCAAGGTGATCATTACAAATGAAAATGTCTAACTCAATTTCGAGTAATAAAAGTCACTCGAAAAAGGCGAATAGCAGCAGAGAACGTGATAGAAACAAGTCTGTTGCTTCAGAATCAGGGGGCTCCAGTCAGTGCGACACTCCTCCACTCAATGAAAAGGTAAAAACATTTGCGCTGTTAAGGTTATCTTAAAAGTAACTTGTAGCCCGTTCCTTGGCGCCTTTTGTATCTTTTAGCACACAGAGGCTCTCCCTTGGTGCCTGTGCTCCATTTGATTGATGGAATAAATCACTTTTTCTGAAAATGTACTAGGGCAACCTTTCATTCTCTTAATGTTTTCTTAATTTAATAAAAATTTCTTCATCTAGGATGGCAGTTCGGCTCAGGGCAAGTTTGCGGGCATTAGCCCTGAGTCCGTGGCCTGCATGGCAGAGCAGGCAGGGCATGAAGTCAATTCCGAGGCCATCACCACTCTGGCTGAAGATGTCAGCTATAAACTCAGGCAGGCTATTCATGTGAGTACTTAATTTAAACTATTCTATAGTTTATTTGATGAGAGGATGTTGTTTGACACCATCATGATTTGCCTCATGTCTAGGGTTGCCAACCATACTGTTTTAAACAGTATTATACTGTTTTTAACTTAATTATACTTTTACTGTTGAACAAAAATAAAGTACACAAAATACTGTTTTCAGCATCAAAATGCAAACACATTATTATGTGTTATACTTAGAAGCTCACACAAAGGAGACAATTTTTCTTGTTCGGGGACTAGGCCACCCACATAAATTATAGCATATAATCATGAAACTTACATTGATTTGTTCCATAAAACCTCTAGATTCCAGTGGTTAAATTAGCTAAGCATTGTCTAAACGGAATAAATGCGAAAAATCTGCAAAAACACTTACGAAAATCAAAATAAACAGAAAAAGTAAATGTCAAAATAATGAAGTTGTCTGTCAATCACTAAAAAAGTGGGTTCATAACGTTCCGTGCCACGTTGATTGCTGAAACCATCTATGCGATTTTAGTGTAAACCTTTAAAAATAGCATTAAAAATGCTCACAGTTTAATAATATTTTTTTTTATATTCTTTCTGATTCTATAATAATTACTTATAGCAAATATGATTACCAACGGGTAGGTACCGTACTTTTTTTAGTAAACAGAAAAAAAACGCCCCTATTCACGTAAGTATTTGCTGTCAAATGACATTGACCAAAACAGGAATGATTTGACTCGCAATAAAATATCATAACATAGCTTATTTATTATGATTTTAAGATTTCGTTTTCAATTCTACGTAATATTTCGTTTACTACCATAGTAAAATGGTTACTTTTTTTGGTGTTATTATGAATAATGAATGCAATGACCTGGTGGGCCAAAAAAAAACTATCTCCTTTCGTCACCTCAGCGTTTACTGAGTGAAAGATTTTTTTCAGTAATGAATGCTAAGTGGCGGGAGGATAGAAATAGAGCATCTATAAATTTAATAAAAAATTAGCTCCTCATTTATTTTAATTTCTGCTATAATTGTGGTGAGGCGTATGAATTTTTTAAACAAGATTGTAAATTAATCAGTTGTGTGAGAAGCTATAAAAATATTTATTTCAAACAATAAATAAATAAAATACTATTCATTTTGCTAAAATACTGTTTAATATTTTTCATAGACCTGAATATACTTTATTTGTTTTAAAATAAAGTTGGCAACCCTACTCATGTCATGGATGAACGAGTTTCTCTGATATTATGTTGGTTGAAAGCTGACTTTTTCTTGTGCTTGTTCTGAAATGGTTGTGCTGTTTATATTTTTTTCATTCCTTATTGTAAATGTTACTTTTAAACTGTGCAATAGCTTTTAATTGTCTGTTATATTGTGCATGTTTTTTCCAATAAATAAATCATTAAATCTGCACAGAACTCTTTCTGGATCAGGTGCTTTTTTCTAAACTAAGTATCATTATGGTTATATTCTTCTTTACATTGAATGATTGTAATGCATTCCTCTGCAAAAGTTCCAACACATGTAACATAAAGCTGAAAGAACACTTATAAGGTATCAGCATGGTGCAGAGGATACATTGTCTTGACTATAATGTGCAGACCATCACTCGTAGCTAGGGCATTATTTATTCAGATACTTGGATAACGTTATCCGGATAAAATGGATAATTCGGAAAGGAGAGGTAAAAATAAAATTTAACCACAACATCGTCAATCATTGATATTCAGTAACTAGAATAACCAACCATGGCAAAATTAAAATAATCAAAGCCAAGTAAGGCAACGAAATAAGTCATAAAATAGCAAACTTATAATTGACATCTTGTAACATTTTATAATTTCATAATAATATAACATGCGTAAAGCCTTGAATATTGTAGGGGACTGGTGCAAGGAATATAAACTGGCAGTAAACCCTAACCAAAACCTAACGTACTTTTCACAAAGAAAAGAAAGCCTATCGATTGAAACCAAATACTTGGGCAAGTTCTGTTTGGATCAACAGCTGAACTGGGCAAAACACACCGATTACATCACTACAAAAGCCACCATAGCACTATGGCAATGCAAAAGACTGCTCGGATGGAATTTGGGCATAAGCTCCAAAATCACCTAATGGCCATACACTACAGTCATTATCCGGCACCCAAAGCAAATATTCCAGAATCAAACATATATGCATAAAAGGGGATGCTATGAAACAACAGCCCATGTTGGCATCACCCAGCGACAGAACTCTGAATACCCACTGCTTTAAAAAACACTACAACATAGAGCTCATACCGGAGACGTGCGACTACTCAGGTCCAAAATAGCTAAGGATCTACACTGATGGATCAAATACCGACAACGGCACAGGTGTCGAAGTCTTCTCCGACGACCTAAACATTATAATGTACAGACCCCTTATATTGCTCAACTCTGTCTACCAAGCTAAACGCGTAGGTATTATCCAAGCGACACTTGCCATAGAGGACAGGGAAGTTACAGATACCCATATTCGTATACTCTTCGACAGTGTCTCATTTCTTCCATCCTTAAAGATAAAACGTCGAGACTAAAACTAGAATACCATAATGCCCTAGAGCAGGTTACGGTACTAAACCGCAACACGGTGACCCTATAATGGATCAAAAATAACAGTGAAAGCAGCTGATGAGATCGCCAGAAGGGGATCCAGCGCAAACGCCTACGGACCCGAGCCCATTGTGCTAATTCCTTTCAAGCAGCTAAGAAGTTGGTTAAAGGATCACACTCGAATACAAGCAGAGAAATGGTGGACCTCGACACCAGGGTGTGGGCAATCCATCCCTGGATATAACATAAAGCTGACTAAGCGCCTTCTGCGCCTGGATAGTGAAAAAGCCTACGACTGGTGGCAGGGACCATCACTGGACACTGCATGAAGGCGGAGGACACGGTGGCGCATTTTGTGCTCTTTGAGTGCACCGGTGTTACCCAGATCTGCGAGGAGAGGGCTTTTCAGGGCCATATGTATCAGATTATAAATGTCGATTGATTATTATTTAATCGACCTATAAGAACACGTAAAAATGCGAAAAAATAATAAACCAAAAAATATCCGTTTTATTCCTATTATCCGGGTAGTAATGCAATTGGTATCCGGATATTTTAAATCACGGATATCCGGATAATTCGGATATCCGGATAGTATGCCCTAATCGATACTAATACAGTGGACATAAACTTGGCCGCATAATAGTCCATAAAAAATATAGTGCTGAGGAAAAGAGCACCATACTCGAGCTGTTAGTCACCGTAAAGTGATATCCAATATTATGACATTCTCGCTGGTCACCAAAGTTTGGTGTACAAACGAAGCTTGATAGTCACTGGAGATCAGAAAGATACGTAATAGCCCTACTAGTGTTCACAGCTAGTCGTCAATCTGTAACTGTTATTATATTTTCAGACCTTATTCCTGCACAGTGAGATGATGAAGAAGTCATCTGTAGACAGCTGGGATGTGAACACAATGCTCACACTGTCTGACACAAGCCCTGTTGTAGGAACTTGTATAACACAGTATGCTACTGTAGGTGAAGAAAGGCTTTGCGTGCCCTTGGTGAGTATTTTTGTAGTAATATTATTAAATATTGTGGATTCTTTTTTGTATTACACTTAAATATTAGACTCATATATAGTAAAAACCAGGTGTGTTGCAATGAAAGATAAAAAAAATACGGGCGCCAGGAGCACACACTAGGCATGGATATGCGGAGGCTCGTACTTTTAATCTGGATTTAATAAAAGTCAACATTTTAAATTCTGGTTTATTTTATTTCTCGAAGGTCTACAACGTTTATAACACACTAAAGAAACCCCAATTTCTTGTGAACTCATAAAAACTAAGAAAAGCATTGAAGCCCTGGCTTGAGTATTTTATGTTCATATTAACAGGAGCTGACAGTAACTTAAAAATCTCAATAAGTTTGCTTTACTGACTAACTTCTCCACTGCAGGATAACCTACTGGATGTGACAGAGTTTGCACTGACACCACAGAGCTACGTCTACAGTTCGGTACCAACCATCTCTGTGGAATGGATCACTGATGACAAGAGCCTCAACCTCGCCAGCAATATTAGTGTCCACCTACAGAATTACTATACCAAAGTTGCTAGAGGTAAGTGAAATAGGAAATTTAATTGTTTGTCGAAAATGAGTCATGGGTGGTTCAGATTATGTTTGTAATTCATATTACTCAAGAAAACAAAATGTCACGTGAAGAAAGCTGTGAAATTAAAGAAATGCATTTTCTAACTGTTATGTTATTAAAAATTACAGCTGATATCAATTCTGTCATTTACTAAAAAATGTGAAGTACCTACTTGGGGATAATAATTGTGCTTCACATTTTTTTTTAATACTATCTTATTGTATTTTTACCCGACTACAGCAAAGCCAAAAGGAAGGGTTATAATTTTAATAGTTTATGTATGTTTGTATTTACTAAAGCTCCACCGTGGCGCCTATACTGTTCATTCCATTTTGATAAATAAGGTATCAATCGGTTCGTTATTATGGCCCGGGTAACATAAGACTACATTTTAACCAACATCAACGATAGGAGGAGTCAATAAACCCCGAATTTAATTAGAGCGTGATTTTTCAGCAGCCGGGTTTGTAGTTGTAGTTTACCACGCAAATTCTTGATTGTATGTAACAGCATTACAGCACAGAACAAATAAAAAAGTTAAGGGGCCGGCGGAGCATGCGTATTTCATACAAACGTAATACCAAAATAATTTGTAAATGAAACATATTCTTTTGACGAATTTAAAATTTCTATAGAAAACTTATTTTTCTCATAACTCTTGTTTAAGTCAGTTTCCATTCAAAATATATATTTGGGAACCTAGATATTCTGTAATCCAATCGAAATAAATAAGTACGCAATACCGTATGAATATGTTTGATTTACAAATTATTTTGGTATTACGTTTGTATGAAAGACGCATGCTCCGCCGGCCCCTTAAGACGGAACTCTGCGAACACAGAAGTGAGACCGGTTTCGTAAACATGTGTGCATTTAATGAGACGTTGTTTAATTGTAGTTTGATGTAAATGTGTGCGTGTGAGCGTGTGTGCACAAAGCGAGGCGTAGTTTAGCGCATACCTCACTTTATTGTTCGCAGCGCTGTCTTGGTTTTTTATTTGGTCTGAATGTTACAGATGCCTCAATAACCAATCTCTTTTCCAGCTGTACTAAACCTCCGAAAGAAACCAAAGGAGCTAGCAGTACAAGATCTGAAAACGAACACCCGCATCGGCCCTATCTTCCCCAACCTATTTAACTTGGCGGTTCTTGTGCTGAACGATGACAACTTGAACGCTCTCAACGTGCCTGCTAAGAAACCGCTACAGTCAAATGTGCTGGATATGGTTGATGCGCTGTGTTCTAATCCCTGTAGTTTGGACACTAATATACAACAGCAGGTGAGTTTCCATTGTTATAACCAGGGAGCGGAATCTAATAGCAAAACAATTGATGTAATTAGAGATTGGTCATTGCTATCGATAGCTGAGTTTTGAATTTTTGCTTTATTAGAACACTAGCTTTCCGTTTGCGGTATTTTTCGACGAAGTTGAAATGGAGCAACAATTTGAGGATAAGGTATACGTTGCCCCTATGTGCACGGCAATAGAAGACATCACCGAACTGACGATGTACTGTGAAACTAACACAAAAACTGAAGAATTTGAAAAAGAAGTGGGCGTGTCCTTTTCTACGGAATATTATGGTGACAACGACAGCACAACGTCAACTGAATAATAAATAACTTTTTAAACTACATATTTTTTTATAATTTTTATGACATTTCGTCGAAAGATCGTGTTATCCACACGGGTAAGGCCGCAAACGGAAAGCTAGCATTCCGTTTGCGGCCTGTGCTGTTCGGTTCTGGCCGGCGGTGTTCTAATAAAGCAAAATTTCAAAACTCAGCTATCGATAGTCTCTATAGTCGATGAAAAGCAATGACCAATCTCTAATTACATTCAATTGTTTTGCTATTAGATTCCGCTCCCTGGTTATAACAGTGCTTTTATCTAACTTATTTATTTTTTTATTGTAGGTCCACCAAAAATGGTTCACATTGGATACAGTGACATAATTCATTCTTAAAATCAGGGTTCGAGGATATATAATTTCGATATATATTATTATTTTATGATATATATCAAACAATACAAAAATGGTTTAAAAATTTTACTTTTTAAGTAGTTTATGGCATTTGTTACTGTATTTCTACTTCCCAATGTAGATAGCGTTGGAGTAGAGTTTAATCCATCCTGCACTCAAAAATAGAGGCCCTGCGAAGCGAGGCTCCGTCGACTACGCTTTTTAGGGGAATATTGATTTTGATTTCGGTATTTCTCAGGAATGGTACATTATCTTTTCATGAGAGTGGTACCATTGGGCAAAGGGGACCCCTCCTTCCACACCGCGTGAGTTGACTACCATCGCATGCATTTCACGAAAAATAATGTATCGGATTCAATGGATTTTTATTCAAATTCAATGTAACAAATGTATCGGATATAAAGGGTGTAAAACACCTCTTCACGAAGCCGAAAGGCACTTGTTCTCCTCATCATTGCGATCATTTTTTTGTTCTACACCATACCTGGGAACCTTCTAGTTACAGAGATATGGGGGGTCAAAGTTACAACTTTTTGACAAGTTTTTTTCTAAATACAAGTTTTTTTTGTAAGATTTTTACTTTTAACACCTCCACGACCCCCGTACTATTCAATCCATCCATCAGCACAATGTTTTAAGTGCGTTACATTGAGTTCTACCACAAAACATGATTTATAACCTCAAAAAATAAAGTAGTTTCCCAGCACAATTTTTTGCGTAAAGTTACTTAGTTTGATGTACAGAATGCTTGGTTAACGGCTTTGTGATGAGGTGGTTTACACCCTGTATATCATAAATATCCGATATTTATAATAAATATCGAATATTTTCGAACCCTGCTTAAAATTAAATTACAGCGCAACAATTACTTATAGGTAAACACCACATGCACAAAACAATAAATTGGGAAGATAAGCTAACTTAGTGCCAATATTCAATTGAATTAAATTAAACTTGAGATAGTGAAAAACAGAATTCTGACAAAATTTATAAAATCTAAATAAAATAAAATATGAAAATGAGGACAAATAGTAAATAGATAAAATTAAATAAAAATTAAATAAATTGGTGAATTGATAAAATTGATAAGTTATAAATAGAGATCGAAATATTAAAATTCTTTGAATAAAATTGATAAATTGTTAAACATGAAAAATAAAAAAAAATCTAAAATTAAGAACAATGGTAAAATTGAGACAATGAAACAATTGTTGGTGGTAAAATTGACACAATAAAATAATATGAAGTCAGGAAGACTGGAACCAGCTTTACTGGATACTTAGGTCCATGTTCACCAAAAAGATGACGGTCTGATTATCTAAAAACAGCTGTTTAAAACACATTTTTGTATGGGAACATGTCACTGTGACAGCTGTTTTTAGATAATCAGACCGTCATCTTTTCGGTGAACATGGACCTTAGAATCATACCGATACTGATACTGTTAGCCTGCCCATCCCACTGCTGATGAAAGGTCTCTCCATGACTGCGACCACTAGTTGTTGGTTTTGTCCAGCTCGTCTTGCCATCTTCTACGAGGTCTGTCGCGACGCCTTCTGGCTGTGTTAGAGTTCCACAAGGTGGCTTTTTTCGCTTAGGATCATGAACATTCTAATTATGATAGCTCTTTCTAAATCCTTGCTAGTTGACTTGATCTCTTTCTCATGAGCAATGGGACTGTATATTGGGTTAGGATGGATCGAAGATGTAAATGTCATAAACGTGAAAGTCAGCTTATCTCCAATTTATTTAAAATGCGACGTCACTGGTGTCGATTCTGCTGTGCACAAACTAAACTTAATTTAGGCTATTGCTATCTTTTTCTCTCTAATAAAACGAGAAAGAGACGGACGTAATTTAGAGCTGTCAAATTTAATTGAAACTAATATTTCCATACAAATGAAGGGTGCACGTAAAAACTTGTCGACTAAAAACACGGTGAAGCGCAAGGCATAAACTAGTTTGACATCTCTAACTTAGTTTATAGCTATAGCCGTCTTTTTTTCGCACTGCCTTTTCGTAAAAGATAGCAATAGCGTAAATTAAGTTTAGTTTGTGCACAACAGAATCGACACCACTGTCTCATAATATGGTTTAACCCCTCGTATAGTAATAATAATTGCAGACACAATTAAAAAGCCATTGTGTCTCGCGTAGATCTACGTTTGAATACGAATGCGAAGGGTTAAAATATTTCCAGAAGACAGTGCAGTGTTTCGCCGATATAGTTTTTGATAATATGTTCTTCTGCTAGAATAAACTGTAATATTTAACTCAACCTATCGCGCTACTGAATATTGCTTTCCGAAAGTGGTACTTGTCAGGAGTGCTGGCAAGTACTCATAAAATATTAATAATACATGAATAATGAGTATTATAGCTGTTTATTAATCATCGATGACTTGTTACAGTTTCAGAGGTTATTTCCAGTGATGGTATCAAATATACTTGGCAATGGATCACTTGCCGAGAAAATGGTCGCAATACTCACAAAAATCACACGTACCTGGCCTTCGTTTATCACAATAGGTAAGTTAATTTAAAAACGAGTTTGAAGATAAGCTTTTGAGCTCCCAGTTGTAAGTGCCCTACCTGCTCAAACAAAGAACGCGGTACCTGCGATTGTGGAGCCTTTGTGCTGGGGCAGGACTATGTTGTTCAAATGGCTCTAACTCTTAAAATAATTGGTGTTGAGTCAGTATTTTTATATCATTTTGTAGGTTGACTCAAACACTTCTCATTTAATATAAAAACATACACAACATTCCGGGGCTAATTTTGCACTAGAGTAGAAAATGTAAAAAGAATAATCAATTTTTATGTAAAATTTCATAATTTCTCATTTTTTAAGTTCCATTTGCTTATTTTTCAGGAAAATGTATTTAATAATTTGATTTTCTCGTCGTTTACCCTTCTAATAAGATCATTTGTACGTCTCTAGGTCTCTTAAATTCAAAGATATTAGTATTTCATTAAACATTCCCTAGATCAGCCGATTAAAAAAAACAAAATGGCTGCCATTCACGGGGTGTGGGGTGAGGAGTATTTATAAACGTATATTTGTCGATAGAAATGAGTATATAATAAGCCGTCAAAGTATCGGTAACCAAACACACTGTATAATTTGTATAATAAAACTCCAATGGCTTTGAGAGCATGGTCGTTAGTCACTACTAACTACAGCATCTTATCTAGATGACACCAATCAATTGAGATACTTTTTAAGAGCTGTTAAAACGCGGTTCTCGCATAGATTTTGACAATAGCGCGCTGTGACGTCACTGTTTTTTCAACTCAATGGCTCAACTATTTATTGATTAGCCACTTTTTTCCGAAACTATAAGAACTATGCTGTTGAAACTTGATAAGTAGATGTATTCTGTGAACCGCATTAAGATTTTCACATTAAATAGAAAAAAAACAATAAATTTTGGGGGTTCCCCATACTTAGAACTGAAACTCAAAATTCGTAAATCGTAAACCGCAATTTACAACGAACTACAAGAACTTTTATACTATGTTACTTGCTGCTACGAAACCCTTCATGGGCAAGTCCGACTCGCACTTGGCCGGTTTTTTAGAGATGTGTCTTGGAATTATTGTTAAGAGGTGTCTTCTACCCTATTACCGCATTATCCGGTGTCCGGCAATTAATGGATAACCTTGAAATGAATTATAGTAGAACTTATGGCCATTTAGAACGAGTATATTGCGAGTCGCAAGGGACCGGTCAATGTGGCGACACTTGGGGGAGGCCTATGTCCAGCAGTGGACGTCTTTCGGCGGAGATGATGATGATGATGATATTAGAGGATGCTTAAAAGTTGCACCAATTACAGAGAAGTTGAAAGGGAATCGTATGTAACTAAAAGAGTGATGAATATAAATTGAAGGGTACAGGGGCAAAACAAGAAATGTCACAAAAACAAAAAGTTGTTTATTTAACATTTTATTTTTCAGTCAACAATTTTCTTAGGTATTACTTAAACTTGTAAACTGCTACTAAGAACTTAAGTATACCTTTTGAAGTCTTAATTTTAGAAAAAAATTATTACCTACTTTTCTGAAAATAAAGTTTTGAAAATAATAAAAAAAATAATGTAGTTCACTTTAAGAACAAACAAAAACTGGAAATGTCCCATACAAAAATGAATAAACCTATAAGGTTTATTCATTTTTATAGAAATATTTTGTGATTTAGCAGGTGGACAGAACAAGAAATACTTGGTTATACCACGACTATTCAGGTGGTTTTTTAAATATATTGAAGCAGAAACAAAAATAAAAAAACTTGACTGCAAAATTTTTTGAACGTAAGATGGGACATTCCTTCTCACGTTCCGTTACAACATGGACCTTCCCTGTTTTGTTCCTGCACACAATTTTTAAATTCTAGTATTACATCTGACTATGCTTGTTTTTACGCTTGTTGTATAATGCCAATAAAGATACGCTGGAAAATGAGAATCTTGCCATCATAAATTAAGTTTTGGATTTTTTGTGACATTCCTTGTTTTGCCCCTGTACTCTTCAAATGTTGATGGATGGGGGGGGGGGAGAGGAAGACCAAAGAAACAATGAATGGATTGTGTGAAGAATGATATGAAAGATAAAGGAGTAAATTATAGCATGACAGTTGACAGAGGAGATTGCAAGAAGAAAACGTGTTGCGCAGACCCCTAGTAACATGGGACGAGGCCATTTAAAAAAAAACGAAAAAAATCTATCATAAGTCCTAAGATAAATATATTAAAATAACAATATTTTTTTGCCTTATTTTACTTTATTGAACACTACGACTAGAAATGAATGAAATTCATCGGTTTTTTTCATATTTTTTTTTAATATTTATACACTAACTATTCTGATTGATAGATAGATCGTAAATAGTAAGACTAGTTATTTAAAAAAAATGCAAGTTCATTGGAAAAGTAGCATAAATTACCTACCACCTAAGTTCACATTGTGGAATGCAATAAACGTATTGAGTATTGAGCATTGAGTATAAATTATTTTTTTAAATAAAATTTAAACATCAAGCTTGTGTAAAAAAAAATGTATGCATACATGAGTGACCAATAATTTTAAAATAATGTCGGTTTCAAGTAGATTTGCTAATGGTACAATTAATATTTGTATCTGCCTTAAATAGTGAATTATTGCTATTCATGTATAAAAGAAGAAAGAATTACTGAAGCAAAAACATGCAATATGGCCCCCCATTCTTATGCAGGCCCTACATCTGCGCATGAATTTTTTTTAAATGACAGATTTTTTTTTGTTCTTTTTTTTTCTGAATGGTCTTTGGTTCTCCTATAAGCCATTTCAAGGTTATCCAGTAATTACCGGACACCCTGTACATGTCGTAGACAATCATCAGACATCATACTTAAGATAAAATCGACTATATAATTTCTTGACTTATACATGATGCTTTTACCTCGACACTCGTGTGAGAGCCATTCCTTTATAACCAGTTTTTTCTTCTATAATTTCCCAGGCAAAGGCATCTTGTTCGACTACCTCGCGCAAGGCACGAAGGACCGTCTGACGGCGCCCATGATCAAGTGCGTGATGGCGCTGGGGCGGCGCGCGCTGGTGGAGTGCTTGGCGGACCACCTGGACTACCTGGACGACTGCATCCACGCGCCGCGCCGAAACCATCTGCAGACCGACCTCAGAGAGACTATGCTTGTAAGTCCAAGGAACCTATTGGCCTTGTTTCGTTCTGTCTCCAGCTGAAGGGAAATGGAAATAAGGGGGTTTCCTACGCCTCGCTATATTTTCTGATTAATTTCGTTGCGGGATCCAAGTTAAATTCGTTATCTGGGACTTCTGTTGGTCGCCACTGTTGATTCTGGCTTTCAGGAGTTACAGAGGTTTGGGAATAGTGTGGCGGCCTTATCCGAACAAAAAATAAAATGTCTAAGGAACCAGTTGCGCGTATATCATTTCATTATTTAGGGTGGTCTCTCTGTTTAAATTCAGTCCAGCCGCCAACTACGTTAAAGTAGATGTCGAATGTAAAAAAATTTCAAATGGAAACAAGGATACGGGTACACACTGAAGTCTATTCAAGATTTTTGCATGTACCTGAAAGAAACGACGAATGTAGCATAGTCAGCGTCTTATCGTTTCCACTGCTGGGACGCAGGTCTCCTTTCTATGAGAGGCAGTGGGCCATATTCCACCACGCGTGGGCCCAGTTGATGGCTCACGTCTTTGAGTTTTCAGTCCTAGGAAATCGTTTGCTCACCTTAACCATTCCACTCAGTCACTAACAATGAAAACTGGCCAATTCAGGTTTGATTTGCGCACCGAGAATTCCGTACAAACTTTTTAAAAGACAAACTTAACTTTGCTGTTCATCGCCAGAAACGGCTATTGCACCAACCGCTAATAATAAGTTTGTTATAGCTAAATCGCTTTTTTTGGTTATTAAAGTACATACATATTTAAGTTTTTTTTCCTTTACATGTGCTGTAAGACCTTGTTTTTTGCCAAATTTCGTGATTTTAGGTCAACGGGAACTACCCTATAGGTTTTCGAACACACGGACAGACAGACGGACAAGAGAGTGATCTTTTACAAGGGATCCTTTTTTACCTTTCGAGGTAAAACCTAAAAGTAACTTAATTTTGTAATAATCATTTTTTTTGTCATCAGGACGTGTCGACGTGTCTACTGAGATCTGAACCGACGACATACATAGAAGACTACGTGACGACTGACTACACGCTGTACGAGATGCTAGGGGACTCCATAGTGCCCCGGAGAATGGTGTTCCCTATCGAAGGTATATCGAAGTATATCATAGTTATTCACAAACGCTAATTCGATTCCGATTCGAAAAGTCGTACGTCTGTCTTTTTTTGGCATTACAAAAGCGAGCGAGATAGACAGACGACATTCACATTACGGACGATTAGTCGCTTTTTAGTTGGTTAGGCAGCAGAATAGATAGCGCAGGTTACCCAGAGGGGGGCACGCCACGATAGTGGCGGTAAGTCCCCTCTTTGAGGAGTGGCTAGAGAGGCGCCACGGCGTCCTCACCTTCCGCCTGACGCAGGTCCTCACCGGACACGGAACGAGAGAGGGAGAGAGCCTCGCTTCCCGGCCGCCGCGGGAGACGGACCGGGCGTCGGGGGCCACGTGGTGGCTACCGGCCACCGTAGATGCGGGCCTGTGGACGGTTAGCTATCGGCTAGCTAGCCGTCCGTCCGTCTAATGGCGACAGGCCGTGTCGACGGCGCGTTCGTGTTCCACGCGCGCCTCAAAGAGATGTCAGCGTATGGGGAGGGGCCCGCAAGGGCCGAAGCCTGCCGGGGTTGCGGGCCTATTCGAAAGAGATACCGCGGCCCCGGAACATAAAGGGCGAGGAAGGAACATGGATGGGTTTTAGTCAGTAAAAGTCTGACACTCCCTCCTGCTCCGCCCAGAGTGGGAGAAGTCATTGGATGATTTCCCATCCTAAAAAAAAAAAAAATAAAAAAAAAAAAGGTTACCCAGAGGGACCATTGCCTTGGTAAAACGTACCAGTACCCCTCTACCCCGTTTCTTTTTACCCAACTACAGCGAAGCCAAAAAAAAGGGTTATGATTTTAGCAGTTTATGTATGTATGTTTGTTTTTACGTGTGTTTCTCTTTAGCGCCTAAACTATTCATCCGATTTTGATGAATAAGGTGTCAATCGATTCGTTATCATAGTCCAATTTACCTTGAAACCCTGAATTTTATCAGAGTGTGATTTTTAAGTTGTCCGGTTTTTGTATATCACATATTTTTTTGTTGTTTGGAGGGATTAGGTTATGCGGAGCTCGTGGTGTACTACGTGTGAAGGGTCTTATGCATAGCTTTCGCCGGCTGTCTGAGGGTCTGAATACATTTTTAGCGGGGTTTACAAGAATATCGATTTTTAATTTATTCAAGAAATTTTTAGACCTTTTTACCTTTTTCAGGCCGACCTGTTAGAAATGCGCGGCAAATGTATTTTGCCATAGCAATTGTACTTTAAGACAAACCATTTAAATCCCACCAAATTCTTTCAGATACAATAACAAATGAATGTTCATCACCAGAAAGATCAGCAGACGAAGATTTTACATACCCACCCGTTCGGCCCGTGATGAAACGGCCCAAAATCCGGCTGGTACCCACCCCTAGCAACCTCAGAAACGGAGTACACAGGGAAGCAGTCTTCGAACCGACAAAGTTTAAAAGTGATAAGTGTATTAAAATCAAAATCAAAAATTGCCGGACACAAATGTTGCGACCGCTTAGAACTCCAGTGCCAAACTATGTACCCAATCCTTGCAGTGGTGTGATTGTAGCGAGCGGACTCCTCAATAGATTTAGGTATAAACTAAATAAGTCTAGTGATCCATTTCCAATATTTGGAGCTGTTGTATTGTGAGCTTTACTTTATTATTATTAATAATATACATAAATTATTACTTTTCGATGTTGTTGTATCATTTTTAACATTTGAACAGCGAAAATCACCCTTACGACTAATATAGCTGTGTCAATCTCACATTGTACCTGTCGGCGTGCTGTTAGCTACTTTACCAACCTACAAATTATTTGTACAAATTAAATACAATTCAGTTGGATGTTACAAAAATACAATAGGCTTGTCTACTCAAAAAATCGAATTCGCCCATAATTTGACCTGTTTTTTTTCTTTTGTACGTAAACCAAAATTTACGAAGATACGACGCTTTTTAAATTCTTAATACGTCACGCCGTGGTATAATTTTTAGTGCGTTCTGACGTCACTAGCCGGAGCCCCCACTCCCGAGATTTGATGCGTATTATTCGTCAATATTCATTGATTTAAAAAAACAAAACAAACGTGTCCATTATTTTCCAACACTAACTGACGGACTAAACAGATTTGCAATTTATTGATGGTGGAAATTAGCCCATTCTGTTGGATATTACAAGAAAAAACATCCAGGGATTGTCGATCTCGAATTACCATACAGCAGCTGAGATCTCACATAAAATGAAAACGATTTCAATGGGGTGGGCAACTGTGAAACTAATGGCGCTAGCATAGCTAATTCCAAGCATCCTCATTGGTTGAAAATCTGATAATGTTAATTTATATTTCAAAAAAGCTTGACTTCATTGGTCAGATTGGGGTGTCCGTTTCGACTGCTCGGCCAGTGTCGTAGAAACGGTCATACGATGCGGATGGTGCAGCACTACTTCGGGATGTTTGGGAGCAGTCAAAAGAAGAACAGTGTGACGTTCGCACGCTTTTGATATAACCGCGAATTAGAAATATTAAATATTACATAGGAATTTGCTTTTCATTCTAACAGTTGAGTGTTTGCTTTAGCAAAATGTTAAAATGAGTATTTATACTAATACCGTGTTAGTATTTTCTCATAAGTACTTCTCCATCAAATTAACCATAGGTACTTATTTCCTCATTATGATATTAGATCTTACCTACGTAATATAAATAAAATTAAAATGTTTATTTAAATCACAAAAGGCCTAAAGAAACAGGATTTGGAGACCACCTTTTAAGCAAGGACTCAACTCTTGAGCCAGTCAGTCACAGCCATTTTACAGTCACGAACTTTCGGAGGATGGATGAGCAGCTCTTTGTATAACAGGTTGTACAAATGGGAACATTGTCTTGCTTAACAGTCCCAGTTAAATCTGTTTTTGCCAAGAGGCAGCTCTTGGCAAAAACAGATTTAACTGGGACTGTTGGAGCGACTAAGTAGGAAGCTATGATCCCAAGAAGCCGAGTATGAGGAGTAGAAGAAGTTCTACTCCTCATACTCGGCTCATATTGGGCAAATGATACGTAGACTTTCTGCAGAAGACCCTTGTACACGGGCGTTATTAGGGCTACTTTCAGGGCTTCCGGGAATACTCCCTGCTTAAAGCAAAGGTTTGCCATATAAGTTAATATGGGGACAATTTGCTCGTGTGCAGCTTTAAGAAAACGACGCTTTTGGAAATGTCTGATTGACGCACCATTAATCTTGATCACCCAACTTCTAACTTGCATTATAGGTTTTAATTGCTGTATGTCGTGAATGCCAAACATTTGGGCTGGGCTTGATTCATTGTCTACATTTTCTTCGAAATCGAATCGGTGGTTAGCAAAAAGAATGGGGGGCAGGATACATTCTGATTTCCCCGCGCGTCTCGCCACACCCGCATTAGTGCGGATAACAAATACGCGGCGGCGCCACGATGCGCGAGTCGCGACGCGCGACGCGCGACGCACGCACGGGATGACGGGACCTAGCTGTCAAGTATGTATAAAGTGACCATACGTCCCGTTTTGAACGGGACTGTCCCGTTTTTCGGTTTTCTGTCCCGGTGTCCCCGAAAGAAGCCTCGGGACGCAATATTTACCCGTTTTCCTAAACCGCAAATAAACATTGAGGCGCGGGCGGCAAAGGCGACGACGAAGAATTAGAGATATCTTATTGGGCAGATTATAAAATAAATAAGTATCTGAATGGGAAAACATTCAAAAAGCATTAGAAGTATTGATTGAAAAGGGACAGTAATTCAGATACAGACTCTTATTTGAGAAATTTTCACTGATCACAAACATGTCCATTTCAACCACGCGGACAACTCACAATATTTGATGAAACTTTGCCAGGAATTAGTAGTAATTTGTTACTTTACACACCTCTTTTCTTGAATTTGTTACAAAAAAAACCAAGACACTATGACAAAGAATAGTTGGCCGCTAGAACCGCCACTTGCCGTAGTCACCGCCCGTGATTACACAGAAACTATATAATGCAGATAGACGAATGATACACCAAAAGAAAGGTCTTACTTTGTTTAATTTGTTACAAAAATAAAAAACGTCAAAACTTAAATAAACAAAAAGTTATGCAATGTTTAGTTTTCAGGTTATGAGTAGGTAGGTATATCACCATAAGTATCAAATTAATAGGGGCTAATGTGTATAGACAATTAAATTTTAATTTGTTACAGCGAAAAAACACAAAAAAATACTAGAAAGTAGGATCATTATTATGTTAGAGTCGATTTTAGTTGGCCGCTCGGACGGCAATATGCCTAAAATACAATGGCGTTTATCTCGTTATTTAAAAGTAGGATTAAGCTTAATTAGAGTACTAATCGACGGGTAACGTAACCTAGTTTGCATAAATATGGCGAATATAACTGCAGCATTCATATTTTAGAAGATATTTACAAAAACACAGTAGTATG
Source organism: Xestia ashworthii (assembly GCA_950022955.1). NCBI lineage: Eukaryota > Metazoa > Arthropoda > Insecta > Lepidoptera > Noctuidae > Xestia > Xestia ashworthii. The sequence goes on along the minus strand of OX465558.1, from coordinate 19,205,276 downwards.
AAACCGTATGAGAGTAGGGTGACCATGAATTTTCACATTTTCGAAATTTTCGATACATAGTATTCACATCTTATTTTTTTAGGGCGAGTGAATACAAGTAAAGTAGGGTGACCATTATTACATTAGTACAAAGGCATGTTGTTAATGTTGTATTCTGAACGAATATGCGGTTCGTTTTGCGGGCATATTGATGTCTATTGTTCTTAATCTTTAAAGTACCCATTTACTTATAAAAATTTCGTTTCATTGACTTTCCGCAGGTGTTTTATGATGGGAACGATTCCAAAAAAAGAATCTCTTTTGTTTCCAAACTATTGTTAAAAATATTTGTCGCAAGGGGTTTAAAAAGCGATTATTTTTTGTTGCGAATAATATCATTACTGTACTGAATTTTGAAGTGTATGCTTGTACGTATTTAATTCCCGTGATTTTCATACTACTAACTTACTGAGACAATTATCATTAAATCCAGAAGTGTCTAAAAGTGCTTAGCTATCAGTTGTGCCCACTTATATGTTGGATTTGTTAATGTAGAACTCACCACCAAAAGTGTATTGCAGAGGGATCCAAATCGACTGTGGTAAGTTTAATTTTACAATTTTATGATGACTTGAATTAAGTAATAAACTGTAGTACGTACTTATAATTATTAAGTAATTATTATGCAAACACTGTTTTAGGCTTTCACGGTTTAAAACTAAACTTATATTGTCACTTACGGGATATCTTCCGTGATTATTTGTTGTTTTGAGCTCCCGATGTTCCCGCGATCATGGCGCTTGCAACAGCGTCGAAATATCGGGAGCTCAAAACAACAAATAATCACGGAAGATATCCCGTAAGTGACAATATAAGTTTAATTATTATGCACTCTCCCTAAAAAACTTTTTTGCAAAAAATATAACCGACTTCACACAAAAAAGTGAAAAATAACTTTAGCTTCAGAAGTCGGTGACCTTTGTTTGATTGATTTAGTTTTTTTGTCACCAACCACCATCAAGTTTTTATTTTTCACTTTTTAGTGGTTCACAGGTGCTTACCCTTTCACAGCGTATCGGTGTGATTTTTTGTTATGAACTGGTGTAAACAATAGACAGTCTTCAGCGATCCCAGTACATTTGCTATCATATTTTATTAAGAAGTTCAGTTGCCTATCTTCCGAAGTCACCAGATCTTTATCAAATCGAAATGGGATCACTCCGAGATTGTACTCTGCCTAAAACTACCCAAACCGCTTCTGGTGTGCCTATAAAGTTAAGGAGTTACCTCTATTTCTCCGGGATCCCATTGAATGGAACTTTACACGTCTAACTGTCGAAATCTGGGTGTATTGTATACTTCTGCGTACTCCTTCAGAGCATACAGGTGTGATGTTACGTCATGATGTTGCATAAACAATAAACAACCAAGCGATTGCAGCAATTACTGCAGCTTTGCTGTGTATTTTTGAAGAGTTCCATGTATATCTCCGAAGATCAGCATAAGATCTGAACCAAATTGACATGGAACCACATGGAAAGCACCCAGCTTTCAAATAAAAGAAGAATCATCAAAATCGGTTCACCCAGTCGAAAGTTCTGACGTAACAAACGTTGTCGAAATCTGGGTATATTGTACACATCTGCGTACCCCCTCAGAGCATACAGGCGTGATGTTACGTCATGATATAGTATAAACAATGAACCTACAAGCGGATGCAGCAATCACTGCAGATTTGCCGTCTATTTTTGAAGAGTTCCATTGTATATCTCCGAAGATCAGCATCAGATCTTCAACAAATTAAAATGGGACCCAACGGGAAGCACCAGCTTTCAAATAAAAAAAGAATCATCAAAATCGGTTCACCCAGTCGAAAGTTCTGAGGTAACAAACACAAAAAAAAAAAAAAAAAAAATACAGACGAATTGAGAACCTCCTCTTTTTAGAAGTCGGTTGAAAAAATAAGATGTGAATATCGAAAATTCCGAAAATGTGAAAATTCATGGTCACCCTACTCTCATACGATTTCATACTAGGTACTGTGTTTTTGTAAATATCTTCTAAAATATGAATGCTGCAGTTATATTCGCCATATTTATGCAAACTAGGTTACGTTACCCGTCGATTAGTACTCTAATTAAGCTTAAACCTACTTTTAATAACGAGATAAACGCCATTGTATTTTAGGCATATTGCCGTCCGAGCGGCCAACTAAAATCGACTCTAACATAATAATGATCCTACTTTCTAGTACTTTTTTGTGTTTTTTCTCTGTAACAAATTAAAATCTAATTGTCTATACACATCAGCCCCTATTAATTTGATACTTATGGTGATATACCTACCTACTCATAACCTGAAAACTAAACATTGCATAACTTTTTGTTTATTTACGTTTTGACGTTTTTTATTTTTGTAACAAATTAAACAAAGTAAGACCTTTCTTTTGATGTATCATTCGTCTATCTGCACTATATAGTTTCTGTGTAATCGCGGGCGGTGACTACGGCAAGTGGCGGTTCTAGCGGCCAACTATTCTTTGTCATAGCGTCTTGTTTTTTTTTGTAACAAATTCACGAAAAGAGGTGTGTAAAGTAACAAATTACTACTAATTCCTGGCAAAGTTTCATCAAATATTATGAGTTGTCCGCGTGGTTGAAATGGACATTCACAAACTATAATTATGGTAAAAGGTAACTGAATGGAACAATCAGAAAGTTGCGACGGAAAATAGATGGGTGGCTTCAAATACTTTCACACCAATAATCTCAAACATAAAATCCTTTTGTAGGTACCTAATTGAATACAATTTATGTCTGCCTGGTATGGAAGTACCTACCAGTAGAGTGTTTTCATTAATCAACAAATTGTTTCACTTCTGAAAAAACCCACTTACAAATAGGTACCTCTTCTGAGAATTTTATTCCTAATTAAAATCTTCACCAACTGTTTTAAAAGTAATTTGTTCCTCAGAGAAGTATATAAGCTGAACTACTGTTCAACTATAATAAGCTGAACAAATATTTGGCAAACTTTTTACATTTGTAAGAAATACTTAGGTGTAATTTTCATTGAACTAATTTACAAAAATGTGTTTTATTTTTCATTGAGAATCATGGTCCGCAATTTTTATCATAAAGGTAACTCAAGTTTGATTTGCCTACTGAATGAAACTCGCCAAATCTATGAGAAATTTGAGTTTTACATTTTGGCGATTTTAATCGCCAAAATGAATTGAATTGGCGACCAGCAAAATTGAGTATTCTTTATGAATCGGCCCGACTAATCAACGTTATAAAAACCGATGCCGATGTCCCGTTTTGATAAAAAAAAATATGGTGACGTTAAGTAGGTACTTATGTAGCGGGCAGTGCGCTGCGTAGTTTAAGCAACACAGTAATTAAAACCACTTTTTTTCGTAATCGTTTTTACACGACTTCCAAGAAAGTGTAATGTTTTTTTTAACACCTATACAATGCATTCCTACCTATAATTTGAACTGCGTGGCCGTGCGCGCGGCCAACTATCTGAAAATTGGTCACTGTGAACTTAGCATCTCAAGTATTAGCATCTCACCAAATAACTTGAGTTCTGCTTGCATCCAGCATAGTTCCACAGTTCCTGATAGTTTATAACGATTGTTCAATTCATTTGCCCTGAAAAATCCAATTTTGAAAATGAGATGCCAACTTCACATATGACATCGCAGCATCTCATCATATTAAAGGTTTTTCAGAATCGAGGAGTTGTTTTAAACATAGTTCTATACCTCCTGATTGATTGTAACAATAGTTCTGTTGCTTTACCGTCAAAATAGCAATTCTGAAAATGAGATGCTAACTTCACATAAGACGTCATAGCATCTCACAGTATTTTCAATGTTTTAACACCGAGGAGTTTTATTAAGCATAGTTCTATACGCCCTGATTGATTTTAAGCATAGTTCCATCAATTTGCCGCCAAAGTCGCGACCCCACCGCGATTTCGAACGTGAGATGCTAACTTCCTATATGACGTCATAGCATCTCACAGTATTTTCAGTGTTTAACACCGAGGAGTTGTATTAAGCATAGTTCTATACACCCTGATTGATGTTAAGCATAGTTCAGTCAATTTGCCGCCAAAGTCGACACCCCAACGCGATTTCGAACGTATAAAAATATATGGTTACCGTTAACTGAAAGTTCGCCCCAGCATCTCAGCTGTTTTCATTACCAATGCTATAAATACGCCTACTACTGCTGTAGGACACACCACACTACAAGTTTTAGCGAAAAACCAAAAAAAAAAATGGTGACCGTTTACTGACAGTTCTGCCCAGCATCTCAGCCGTTTTCGTTACCTACGCTAATAATACATCTACTACTGCAGTATAACGCTTTCAGGACACACCACACTACAAGTTTTAGCGAAAAACAAAAAAAAAAATGGTGACCATTAACCGACGGTTCTGCCCAGCATCTCAGCTGTTTTCATTACCAATGTTATAAATAAGCATACTACTGCGGTATAACGCTTTCAGGACACACCACACTACAAGTTTTAGCGAAAAACCAAAATGAAATAAAAAAATGGTGACCGTTTACTAACAGTTCTGCCCAGCATCTCAGCCGTTTTTGTTACCTACGCTATAAATACGTCCAATACTGCAGTATAACGCTTTCAGGACACACCACACTACAAGTTTAAGCGAAAAACAAAAAAAAATGGTGACTGTTTACTGACAGTTCTGACCAGCATCTCAGCCGTTTTCGTTACCTACGCTATAAATACGTCCAATACTGCAGTATTCCGCTTTCAAAATACACCACACTACAAATTTTAGCGAGAAAAACCAAAAACCGTGTCAGGTTAGCTTTGGTTACCATTAACCGACAGTTCTGCCCAGCATCTCAGCTGTTTTCATTACCAATGTTATAAATACGCATACTACTGCGGTATACCGCTTTCAGGACACACCACACTACAAGTATTAACGAAAATCCAAAAAAAAAAATGGTGACCGTTTACTGACAGTTCTGCCCAGGATCTCAGCCGTATTCTTCTATTATTTTGATGTCAGTTTTTATGCCGCACATGGACCTCTGACTTTACTTTCTAAAACATTATTAAAATTATTCTTTTTTTTAAGTGATCCTCGCAGTGGAGGCACCCGGGCGTTTCCTCCCGCCTGATTCGGTGCAGGTACCTCCCGAAACATCCGTGTCCGGTGAGGACCTGCGTCAGGCGGAAGGTGAGGACGCCGTGGCGCCTCTCCAGCCACTCCTCAAAGAGGGGACTTACCGCCACTATCGTGGCGTGCCCTGTGAAAAACACCCTGCCAACTTTCGTCAACGTAAAGAGAGAGAAAATTATTTAAAAATCTTGCGAGAAAACAAACAACGATCAACTCATAGCTGCTAGGACTATGAATAATGGGCTATAATGTTGTCGACGGGCGACGCTGGAACTTCGTTGCTGCTCAAAAAGCCACCGGTTGCAGATAATGCTCAAGATCCGGCCACAGCTGACATGCTAGCCATATTGATGACCATAAAAACCATCAAGAGCCAATTTCTAGGATGAACCAATATGATGGATAAAGTCATTCCAATCTTAACACATTTTGGTCAATATGTGTAAAACACAAAATGTGCGAATTCTATACTGGAATGCTGATGGCATTCGCTCTAAACTTGCAGAACTGTTGGATCTGGTAAGCGAGCTTTAATATCCCCGAATATTAAATTACACACTCCAGGCTTCACCTGTTATCGGTGCGACAAGAAACCTGATGGACTCGGTCAGGGAGTTGCCATCTTAGTAAATCTGACACACACCATCAGACACCGACCGATCCGGACGGATCCGGTCGATCCGTCTGATCTGTCGTGTCGTGTCGTATTATTGAACATGCCCCACTAAATTCACCTGTCACTCAAAACTTCGAATGTGTTGGAATACAAGTTGCTGTATCAAATCAACTATTGCTATTATCTCAGCTTATCTATCTCCTAACCTAGCCCTACTAGCCACAGACTTAGACAAAATGATTCATGTGCATTCAAAAACCCAAATAATGGGTGATTTGAACACCAACGGGTGGGAGCAATGCCAACCCTTTATTGGCATTGCTCCCGCTCAAACATCCATGGCGAGGTACTTTTCGATCACATGATAAACAACGAATATGACATCCTTGCTCCATCTTGTCCACTACGCATACCTACACCAAAATTCAAGAGTTCCCATTCCCAAACATCTTGCTATTTTGTGTTTAACCAAATCAAAATCATTACTCAGCCATTTCCAAAGCTGAGGTCACCTTTGACTTGCACCAGATGTAGATCGATGAATATCAGAACTTCTATTTAAGTGTAGTATTATGTGCTATGAATAAATATTGTATCTTGTTGTAGTCCCAAATTAGATCAGATCATCACTTCGAGTGTAGTGACTAAGGGTTATATCCGGAGAATGGCTAGTTTCTTCCATTCTAAACTATAAACATCCAGACGTTGCCAGATTTATCAATAAATTAGAATAGTAAGTATGGTAATCATTTTTGAGAGCAGTGGTAGCCCAGTGGTGGCGGCCCTGACTTAGGAACAGTAAGTCGTGGGTTCGATCGTTCGGTGGGTACTTTGTGTAATTTATGTCATCGCAACTGCTCTCAAAACGGTGAAGGAAAACATCGTGAGGAAACCGGTATGTCCTAGAACCAAAAATTCGAAGACGTGACATTTACCAATCCGCACTGCGCCCGCGTGGTGGAAAGCCCATTCCCTCTCGTAGAGAGGAGGCCTATCCCAGCAGTGGGAACATTATAGGCTGGTGATGATGATGAATATTTTTTCTTGCAGAGAGAGGCTATACTCGGAATTTTATTTTAAGGATAAGATCAGAAAATAAAGTTATCCGGAAAAGATTATGATGGCGCTTTCCAGTGAGTTTGCTCGTAGTTTTCTTGAAGGATAAGTTTCGAAAATAAAGTAACTCGGAAAAAAACTGGACTTTCCAACATCATTTTCCAATATCATTTATAAAACATAAATTGAGACGGATCTGCGTTAACATTCATCATGAATCTACAGCAGTACAGCAATCAAATTAATTATAGATACAAATTACAAAATAATAGGACAATAGACAAAAAAACCGTCAATTTTTATGATATAACTTAAAAGATAACGGAAACGAACGGTAAACGGTGGTAAACGGTCGGGTATGGTATTTGATAGCCAAATCAGTCATCAAGGGGTTTGTCCCCTTCTGCCGGGGTTGGGGTTGCGCTGCCGAATTTGCTGACTCGGTGCTGGTCGAGGCAGTGACTCGTGTAGGTACGTCGCCCCCTAAACGTGCCTACGCTGCTATTGTCACCAAGCACAAACCTGTATCGCAGGTGAAGAAGGGGGAAAATAAGAGCTGCTGTGAACCTTCCAACTGGGGTTCGAAACAGCAAGGCCCAGCAACGGCCACGAGTGACAAGGATGGCTTTGTGATGGTGGAGAAGAAGAAGAGGAAGAAGCCACCTAGTCGAAACCATAGTGCGGGTCCGCACTGCCAGGACCCAATATGCTGCTGCGTCCGGCGATACCAACGACGCAGCTCTATGTGTCCCGGCTACATCACACCACGAAGGTTGAGGACATCGTGGAGTATGTCCGAGTGAAGACCAGCTGGACCTTGAGGGTTGAGAAGTTGGAGTCGCGCCACAACACAAATTTTAAGTCGTTCGTGGTGCGAGTTCCGACTCATCATATTGAGACCTTCCTCAAGGAAGAGTTTTGGCCGAAGGGTGTCATATATCGGCGATTCCGCGGAAGGCTACGCGACACCACGCAGCGCAACATGACGCCGTCTCCTCATGTGTAATAGTTTAATGTTTAGTAGTTTTTTATAAATATGTATGTTAGTCTGTAAGGTATATGTAATATGGGTCTTTTAGGCAGTAAAAGTCTGACACTCCCTCCCGCTCCGCCCAGAGTGGGAGAAGTCATATGATGATTTCCCATCCTAAAAAAAAAGGGGTTTGTCCCCTTATCGGATATAGGTCGACCTTGTATAGGTACAGGTACTGTTCCAGAAAGGATATCTATCTGCGTCTCCGGCCTTGACAGACTATCTACTTTGCGGGTAAATCGGTCAGGAAGCTATTTTAGGGACTGCATTATAACAGACGTTCTACGTCACTCAGGTCCATCTATTCAGTATGAGATGCAACTATTGCCGGAATAATTATAGTATTGTTGGAATTTCAACTTTGCATGCTGAACCGAGAGTTGTAAATTCAACAGTTCTCTTTTATTTAGGTATTGCCTATATGTTAATAAAATGAACGTGGTCTCATTGCCTAAAATCTACAGGGTCAGACTCATCACGAAGCCATCAACCAAGTATTCTGTATATCAAACCAATAACTTGACGCAAAAAATATTGCTGCTACTTTTTTTGGGGTGAAAATTCATGTTTTGTGGTAGAACTCGATGCAACGTACTCAAAACATTGGTGCCGTTAGATGGATTGAATATTCCGGGGGTCGTGCAGATGTTTAAAGTACTTAAAAGTATTTAAAAAAAAACTTGTGCAAAAGTTGAAACTTTGACACCCAATATCTCCGTAATTGGCCGCAATGACGGGGAGAACAAGTCATAGTGGTCAAGTCATCATAATTCTTCTCTCCTTCGTTGAGAGGTTTCTATATGTCACCGTAAAATTGTCAAATACGTTATAGCGATACGTCTAGCGATATTGTAAAGTCTCGAATTATTGTCAACTGAACGTAAGGAAGTATCTCTGCCCCCATAATTGGGACTTGGGGCACCCCCCCGTTAGGTTAGTTAGGTTCCTTTAAACCCTGCACCCGGAAATAGGGGCCCCGCGAAGCGGGGCTCCGTCGACTACGCTTTTTAGGGGAATATAAAGTGTTTTAAGGTTAGGTTATAATAATCGGTATTTCTCAGGAATGGTACAATATCTTTTCATGAGAGTTGTACCACTGGGCAAGGGGAACTCCTCCTTCCCTCCACACCGCGTGAGGTGACAACCATCGCATGCATTTCACGTAAAATAATGCGTTTTGTTGTAAGCAGTATGTTCATTTGACATTATTTCGAGATTTTACAATATCGCTAGAGATATTACAATATCACGTATTTGACAATTTTACGGTGACATATACACCCTTTATAAAATTAATAAAACAACAACAACACACACACACAACAACACAACAACATCAACATCAACACACACACAACAACAACAACATACAACAACAACATGATGATGATACTTAATACCTAATAACATAGGTACAGTCAGCAAAACATTTAGGTATGCAGGCCAGCAATCTTCATACGTCTATTACAGTCTGTAAAGATCGATTTTTGTAATACTTTCACGCAGACAAAAAAACAGAAACAATGCAAACAGATTGATTATAACTCTTATTCTTCCATTTATAATACTTAGTAGTAAGAAGATTGCTAGCCTGTAAAACTTTGCTGACTGTACATAACATCACGCCTGTGATCCCCGAAGAGTTAGGCAGAGATGTACATAATAGTAAGTACATACACTCACATTTAAAAAAAAAAAACAAAATCAAACAAAAAAAAAACAGTGGCTCAGTGGCTGTTACTGAGAAATTCATGATAAAGGAATCGAACCCAGGACCTCATGCTTAGCAGTCTTGATTGCGACCACTAGACCAACGAGGAACATGATAATCACGGTGAACATCACTTATTAAAAAGTGTGCCATTTTATTAGCAAAAGTAACATGATAACAAGAAAAAAAGAAAATACAGTTGCTGTCAGTTAAGATGACAATACCGTTCATTGCCCATACCTGGGTGTGATTCTCTAAGACCTCAATCTAAACTTCGAATCTGTAACCAGTGAGTTTTTTGATTAGCATTCTAAAAACACGGTTGATAATCCGAATTTACACTAGCGCCACTTTCGCGAGCGTGCCAGCGAGTTGTACTAAATTGATAGGGAGATTTTGACAGATAAAGTATGTGATGACGTAAGAAGTGGCATTCTGTAAGGAAATTCCCCCATCACTTCGAGGCTCATTTCGCACTCGAACCCAATTCAAAGTTTAAAATAAAAAGAACCTTATGCTGCGAAGTTTACAGAATCGACCGGCTTATCTTTTCGTACGAACCATAACAAATGAACCATGTATCGTTTTTCATTATAAACTGTTGATGTTCACGATAGGTGACGATTCAAGACTTGAACAGGCTTAGTTTTGATATTCAAAGTTAAGAACTTTAATACGAGTAAATGTAGGTGGGTGGGTCAATGACCGCTTGTCATCTTAACAACAGTAACTCAAAGTAGTAATATCCTTATCTTAATTCAATTCAAATCTGTCCTGCACTCAAAGAATCCGATTACCTACCACTCATATGAAACACCCACGCGTCAAAAACATTACCCTCATTTCGTCGGTGTCAGTCGGTTAATTGCAGTGCGTTTCGACGTTTTGCAATAACTTAGTAGTTATTATTGGAAACGAATCTAGTCCTGGGCCGTTCACTGGCTATTTAAAGGACGTCCTATCTCTATGTTTTCCATTAATATCCAGGTGACCAGGTTCAAGAGACCTGCTGACAAATGACGGAAGGGCAATGGGCGTACGTAGTACGTCATTATTGGAACTTGTAGCGTCATACGAATAAGAATAATAATAATTTATTTGCTTTAAATACAGATTTATTACTTACTAAACCATAAACATTCATTCATTCATAACTTTGCTTCTAAGTCTCGCCGACTTCCGAAGTACCTATCGTTATTTAACCCTTTTTAGGGTTCCGTAGCCAAATGGCAAAAAACGGAACCCTTATAGTTTCGCCATGTCTGTCTGTCTGTCTGTCCGCGGATAATCTCAGTGACCGTTAGCACCAGAAAGCTGAAATTTGGTACCAATATGTATATCAATCATGCCGACAAAGTGCAAAAATAAAAATTTAAAAAAACATTTTTATTAGGGTACCTCCCCCAGACGTAAAGTGGGGAGCGATTTTTTTTTTAATTTTGACCCTGACGTGTGATATATTGTTGGATAGGTATTTAAAAATGAATAGGGGTTTTCTAAAATCATTTTTTGATAATATTAATATTTTAGGAAATAATCGCTCCGAAAGTCAAAAACAATGTGTCCCCCCCCCCTCTAACTTTTGAACCATAAGTTTAAAAAATATGAAAAAAATCACAGAAGTAGACCTTTATATGAACTTTCTAGGAAAATTATTTTCAACTTGATGAGTTGAATAGTTTTTGAGTTATATAGCACTTTTTCAAAAAAACGCAAATGATAACTTTGTTTTTCATACAAATACTATGAAAAACAAAGTTATTTTTGCTGACGAAAAATGTTGGTATTTTTAATGGTCTGGGAAGCTACGGAACCCTACAGTGAGCGTGGCCCGACACGCTCTTGGCCGGTTTTTTTAACTGTAGTAATATCACACAAATCATTGTGAAGTTTCAATTTTGCATTGTAACTATGTAGAAGTTATAACCTACCCAGTTAATCCCCTTCAACTAAGTATTAGGAATTCCAACGACTTCTTTCGAATACAATAACATCGCATAAAATTCGTCCTCGATCCCCTGAGAGCATTCTCGTTATATCTCTTTTACGTCTTTCGCATTTCATATCCGAAGGAACGGTCATGCTTTTATTACGACAACTTTGTTTTACAGAGAAAATTGAAGCATACCACGATAGTATTGAAATTGAGTGGAAATAAAAAGATTGAGGATCTCATTTCAGTAGGTTTTTTTAAAGTGATACTTTTTTAGGCGTGTTGAGCACTTTTTGAGTGAACAAGAATCATGGAACTCGCGTGACTGTCACCGTCGGCTACGAGTTTTCACTTCAATCGGCAGTCCCCATAGTCTTCCCCCGCATGTGTTTTAGTATCCTTTTTTATCCTTTCAGGTATTTTTCTCCTGCGCCACCTCGGTCATTTCGCCACCTCTTTCTAAGCTTCGGTTATGAGTTAACGAACCGCAATTAAAGGATAAACGGGTACGGACAGATTTAGCCGGACCGGACTTAAAAAGATAATGTACCAACTGAAAATGAAATGTCTGACAAATTGCTGTGTCCGCTGGTGCTGGCACCCTGTATTGTCTGAACCTATAATGAGATGGACTTGGCCTCCCCGGAAATTAAATACCTATGCAATGGTGCATGGTGGGTAGACTTCTCGATTGGTTTTTTTTTCAATTCGAGTTTCTGTATTTGTCTCGTTCTTCAGTAATCTGCGTTTCTATTCAAATGTAAATTACCTAGTCGACCCTAAAATATTCAGCTAGTGATCTTTGATGGGGTAATTAAAGCTACAAATTGGTGCCAAAACTACTTGAAAGTTGAAGCCAAGTTTGGCAGAAGACACAATGCGATTCTATCAATTGTTAGTCGCCATTTTCATTAGTCAGGGTTTGCGATTGATAGGATTCCATTGTGTGGCGGCCGCAGACAAAGTTTGGCTGTCTTTCCTGTCTCCTTTTGTGGGTGAAAACATGTCTAAAAGTAGCTTTTTTTTTCGGAACATAAATAAGGTTAAGCAGTCGTGTAGCTATTAGTAGGTACACCCAATTTTGTTTAAGTGTAAAACGTTGTGAGCCTATTGACATCACGTGGACACAAATCCAGACTCCAGTCCGCTATCGCTACTGAGAAACTAATGGCAAAACCCCAATAGCACTAGAGCTCTACCTCATGATCGAACCGCTAACCATAAGCTAAACAGTAGCGCATGTGAACACTAGACCAACGCAACAAATTACCTACTATTTTAGTTTTTACGAGATGACAGTCAGTTGACCACCGCTCTGCTGCGTTTCTTTCATTCATTTCCCCATAGGTGGTACATCAATGCATTTCCTATTTTTACCTCAAGCGAGCTCCTAATTTCTCCGTTTTCGTTGTGTTTCAGCTTGCCGTTATTATGTCGACTATTTCCAGAATCACGGCGCCATTAACGAAGTTTGCTCTTATTTATTTTTTTAGTAAACTGCAGCAATCTTAGCAACATAGAAGACAGAACAATAGGTATCAGTTCACAGTTGTCTTCCAATTAAGATAGTGTGTCTATAGTTGTACTATACGTTCTACACGAGTCGAGTACGGATGTTTACAAGAGGAGGCTGGCACGATGGCGTCGCGCGTCGTCGTCGGCGCCCGTCGTATTTCACCTGCGCGGCGACGCGACGGCGGGACGCGTCCGGCAGCGTGTCACACCAATGCGTAACGCATCGACAATATTGGATATCATGGGTACTTCTTATATTGGGATTTTTTGGCAAGTTATACGTAGAGATGGGTAGTGGGTTAAAACCCATTCTTCCCATTTAGGTTAAAACTGGGTGATTTGGGTTTTAACCCGGTTTTAACCCATTTTCACCTATTTTACTGGGTGAAAATGAGTATAGTTAATTATTAAATAGTGGGAAGTAGAGTTCACTATAAACTTGTCAAAAATAAGAGCCTGAACCCAAAATCAGATACATTTATTATTTATTTGGAAAATTACAACAAATTAGTGGGTAGTTTAATCATCATCGCTTGCATCGGAAACACGGGTACAATCAAAAAATTGAAAATTGTTAATGCCGGATGTAGATGGTTCCGCGACCGACCCATAGTCACACTAAATTGCCACACCAGTGTGACTATGGTTAATTTTATTTATCCGTAGTCACACAGTCATACCAGTGCACTGGTATGACTACGGATAATTTAACCTGATAGTCACACTGGTGTGGCTACGGCTGATCCGTAGTTACACTAGTGTGACCACGGACAATTTAACCTGACCCGTAGTCCATTGAATTCAGACCATTGACCCAATTTGTATCTTTTGGGTTGCTTTTACTATTTCTCCGTACTTACCGGTATTATTTCTTTTAATATTTAAACTGATAATGGACAGGGCTATTTGTACGTGGCGGCGTGGTTTGTATATTATACCTCTGGGATTCTGGGATTTGGAGTATTGGTGGTGAATCAGGCACACAGTCCTCAGTACTGTCACTAAAATCATTCACATGCTTGTGCAATAAATTCCAATTGTATGTTATACTATAGATATAGATATGTTAGTTTTAGGGAAACTTGCCCAAGAAAAAACATCATATAGACCAATAAGCCTTTTGCCGACTATGTCCAAAAGATTTGAAAAAGTGCTGCTGCATAGGATGACCCCAATACTTAAAGAGAGAAATATACTACTTGGCCATCAGTTTGGCTTCAGGAAACAACACGGAACAGTAGAACAAATACACCGGGTCTGTGAACACATTAGAAAAACGCTGGAAGAAAAGAAATATTGCTCTTCAGTGTTTCTGGACATCCAGCAGGCTTTTGACAAGGTGTGACATAAGGGGCAGGCCCTTATGCCACACCTTGTAAGCAAGACTAAACAGCATCTGCCTCAACCGTTCTTTAGCATTCTGAACTCTTACCTCACAGATAGAGTTTTCTACGTTAAAGTAATCAGGTAATACCTCAGCCCTTCACAGAATTGAAGCTGGTGTACCTCAGGGTTCTGTTCTGGGGCCAATTCTTTTCATATTGTACACAGCTGACTTACCGACGGAACCTGGAGTTGTTATAGCAACATTCGCAGATGATACAGCAATATTGTCTATTCAAACAAACCCAGAAGGTGCATCAAATCTTCTGCAGAGTGGACTTAATAAAATAAACACTTGTATGAAAAGCTGGAAACTAAAGGCCTGTGCTGCAAAGTATGTCCTAGTTACCTACACACTCAGAAAGGAGGACTGCCCACCGGTCAAACGAGATACCACCCTACCACACAGAAGTTGTGTCAAATACCTGGGAATTCATTTGGACCGTTGATTGACCTGGCAACAACACATCAAAGCCAAGAAAGACGAACTCTCAAAACGACTAAAAAAATTTCACTGGTTACTGGGCCGCAACTCCAGACTATCGCTGGATAACAAGCTCCTATTATACAAAGTAGTATTGAAGCCCGTTTGGGTGTATGGGATACAGCTCTGGGGAAGCGCCAGTAACTCCAGTATAGCCATCTTGCAGCGCCAACAAAACAAAATACTTATACGCACAATAGCCAATGTCTCATGGTTCACTAAAAACGCTGAAATCCACCAACAACTAGACAATCCCAAAGTTGCTGAGGAGATTCGGAGTGTAGCAGCGAAATATGAAGAACGACTAGCCATCCACCCAAATGAGCTAACTTGTCAGTTGACACGAGACTACGTGCTCCGCTTGAAGAGCCACAGTATCATGGCACTAGCAGACCGGCAGTAAATCCGTAACATCTGCGAGTAGATGGCATCACTGGAAGCCATACTCTACACTACAAGCAACGCGGAACTCATCCGCTCATAGTCTGAGGACTGATTGCAGACAATACGTAGAAGAAAAAAAAAATACTGTTGCTGCTATTTACGTCGTGAGTCTATTTCTTTTTTTACTATGTATATCACTTAACTTTTTTTACTAAGTGCACGGTGCAGTAAGAATACGAACAGCGACTTTGCTCGATGCAGTAGACCCATATATATACCCTTCCACCAGATTGATGAAATCTCCGACTCCAAAAACCATCTCTTGCTCTATACGATGCCTAGTTTGACATTACATTCAAACCGATACTTTGTCCTACTAGACGCGTCGACTTCTAGACTTTCGTCAAGTTCAGATCCTTGGTCTGTGGGGCCTAATAAGTAAAAATGCGCGGTAAGTAAGTAAGTTAGGGGTAAAAGCAGGATCAGATGGCATTATAACAGTTCCGGGTCGTAAGTAAAAACTCGAAAATTCACTTAAAACGCGCGCACTCTAACCAGCGAGGTAAACTATACTGACAAGTTTGAGCGGGGAAGGGGCGCGGGGATAGCTCCGCGTGAGCAACATCCCTTCCCCTCCCGGTCTTGCCACCCCGCACACCGGCCGTAGCGCGCTACATGTTTAAATAATAAATTCGAAATATTTTATTTTCACCCAGCCAAACCACCCAATGGGTGGAATGAAACGGGTGATAACTGGGTTTTAACCCACTAGTAGGTTTTAACCCGGGTGGTTACCCATCTCTAGTTATACGTGATGTTCGTTCAGGTTTGAAAAGTGTGCGCGACCTGTGCTAACAAAGTACGTACTACGTACCTGCGTACGTACCTACGTACTGTTTCATTTAATTGTACTTCTGTTTGTTGTGCTTTGTCTTTTTTGTGCACTAAATAAATGAGGTATCTATCTATCTACCTTGTCGCTTACTACGCTTGTAAAAAACTCAATGAATATGAACGTTGACTTGTTAGTACACTAACGTGTAAGGAATTGGAAATCATGTTGTTTTTTGAGAAAAACAACATGACGTGTTGACGAACGGGATTCATATTATAAATATTTGGTATTCTGAAGACGTTATCTACGTCTATTGGTACCTTTTTTGGGATAGTTGTAAATATAACCGCGGAAACTTTTTGTTAGTAGGTAGGTACCCACATAATTATTTATAGCTGGCGCCTTATTTCTAACGGTGTGCGCGTAAAATTGTGGATATCATTTATCCATACCTACATTAAACATGAGACATCATTCTATAGTACTTACCTATAAATTAATGTCATTGGCATAATGACATACCTATTGGTATAATAATAGATACCCATTAGGAATATCCCATTGGTTTCTTAGATTAGTAATTTAGTCTTAGCTGTCACAATAATGCTTTATGGTGGTTATACATTTAATGAATATTCGGATTCTTGTGTCGTTTAAAACCCTTGATGCAAAATTAAACAAAATTTTCCATAGTCCAGTACCAGTAACATGGGTAATCAATTTTCAACAGCGGCGTTCGAAACAACATAGGGGACCCAAATTAAACTGCGTAGGTTATTAAAAATCGTCAGGTAAATTACCTAAGTGCTGCTTGCAAGATAAATTCAGAAGTTATAATCATCTCGACGTACATTTTCTTACAACTTTGTTCAACGTATACTACGTGTTTACCTGAACCTACTTGGGTTCAACGAATCTCAGTGTAGCACGTGTCACTTGTCTAATTTATTTGTCGCTACCAGTTACGCAGTTTTGGAGGCAGTGGCGCATGTAAACTACTGTTTAATGTAAACGATTGGTTTAGACCACCTACTTAAAGCTTATTTCCATACTTGGAATATAAAGGTAACGTAGAGCTCATAATATCGTTGGAGCCTGTCACCCTATTTTCGTAACACATTTTGACAACAATTTTCAGTACAAAAGTTCCTTTCACAGTTACGTATAATAAGTACCTCTGACAAATTCTATTCCTGTTCAAATCACAGTGATCTTTATTTTAGTAACAATAAGGTTGCCGTGGCACGTGTTAGAGCACATGGAAGGAATTGATGGAGGCCTTTGTCCAGCAGTGGGACAGTACAAGCTAACAAAAATAAAGGTTGCCGTTGGGTTGTTGCAGTCAGAATATAAAGGTGCTCAATATTGACGTTTCATTATTTAATTGTGTTTCTTTAGAATGTGCCTTTTTGTGTGCCTCAAAAGAACCATCATATAGAGCGCCACTGTTACTCCTGCATTTACAGGTTCATAAAACATTGTATAACTAGCCGACCCGACAGACGTTGTCCTGCCACCTACCTATCTACCTACCTACCTACCTACTACTACCTACCAACTACTACCTACTACTACCTACCAACTACTACCTACCTACTACCTACCTACTATTACCTACCTACTACCTACCTACTACTACCTACCTACCTACTACTACCTACCTACTACCTACCTACTACTACCTACCTACTACTACCTACCTACTTCTACCTACCGACTACTACCTACCTACTACTACCTACCTACTACTACCTACCTACTACTACCTACCTACTACTACCTACTACATTTTTTTTTATAAGAACCTCCTGACAATAGCAAACACAACAAAAAAAGAATTAGTGAAATCGATCCAGCCGTTCACGCGTGATGCCGTGACCAAGGGAAATAGGGATTCATTTTTATTAATATATATAGATTGATATCAGTAATTAATTAGTAACATTGTTCTATCGACTTCGGTGTGAGTAGCAGCCGATACTTTTGTTACTATGTCGGTACTTACCAACTTCGGTGTCTATAAAATTTTTGGAACATTGCCTACGTTTGCCTGATGTAAGACGAAGAGTACTTTCATTTACCCATTTAGTCTGAAGACCATAAATATATTTTAAAAACCATTAAGGAGAGTAACTGTTCGATATTCGGAAGTATCGGAGAGGGTTGGACTTTATTTCTGAAGTGCAATCATAAATTATATAAATAAATCAAGCTCGATGTAAATACATTGTAGACAGATCTCTTGCAGTTGCGGACAGTTCCAGATTGCAATGCCATTATTAGTCGGTTTTTTAGAGCTGGTCATTTCTTGGTTGCCATGGCTTATTTGTTTCTTGGTTTTACTATGGCCACTTTTAACGTGCACATCTTGCTACATTGTTCTTACGTTATATACCATCTCAACATAAATGATGTAACCAAGATTTTGTAACAATAATTTGATTTAAAAGAGTGTCCATGGAGTTTCTTGCCCGTTCTTCTTAGAAATCTACGCTAGGGAATGGGCAACTACAGTACTTTCACAGTTTTTATTTTCATCTTTGTTTCTACAATTCAAAAGTGCCTGTAACTGGCCTACTTGAAATAAAGGCTTGTAGGTATTTTGATTTTGCTCAGACAAACTGAAGACGTGGCTCCGGCACCCCAACATATTATAATGTAGGCCTCTGCAGTGCAGGATGGTCGCAGCCGCAGTCGGTCCGCAATAAGTCCTTTAGGCCGGTTTTAGTGCTTGACCGACCGTCGGTGCGTACCATCGGTTTGCGTACGATCGTAGCAATATACGCGTGCGTACGGTCAGTCGAGCACTGTAACGATTTGTGAATTTTCATTCAAATGACAAGCGCGACTGACGGCAACGTACGCACCGACGATCGGTCAAGCACTAAAACCGGCCTAAGGGTTCGACTGAAACCACATTCAGAGTTTTGTGGTCGTGCAATTTAGTTGATGTGTGATACAAAAAATCTGTTTAATTTTACAGAAATAATTCTGCCGAGTTGATTGGCTTTTGTTTCTTGAATGATTGATTGATTTTCATGTGTTTATGCAATTTAATCATTAACGTCGAAAATGATGAGATGACGGCAGTAACAAAACGTTTTTGGTACAAACGGTAATCCCCATCAGTTTAAAAAACAGTCGTGGTCTTATTATCGAGGAACCAAATTTTAAAGGTGCATATGATGCATATCATGGTTTATTTACTTCTTTTCCAATACCGAGTGTAAATATGGTATGTGTTTTGTTGTTCCGCTTATTGCCGTGTCCTCGTGTTTAATCATTATAGGTACCTACTCATGGTCTCTACTGAAGGCGCAAAATAGGTAGCCAAGTTCTTGGGCTACTCAATTAAGATTACCATCGACACAGTGAGAAAGAAGAAGATCCTTCCCGGTCGCCACTGAACCAGCATACGCTCAGAGTGCTCCCATCTGTCCAAAACCAATGAAAACGTCGTTGAAATGGCAGAGTTCTGGTCAAAGTTCATCTAAACAAGTCATCAACATGACGAATAAGAACTGTTGCATTGGTCTGTTTTCCCAATATCACAAGCTCTGGTCTCCACACCTGCATAGTAATGACGTCAGTGGCGTATAGTTCTAGTAGGGCCTAGTATCAACCTTTCTTGGGGGCCCTTTGCCGATAAGAAAGGTTGTCAATGGTGTTTGCAAAGAAAATAGCATCCTGACAATTGGAGCTTTTTGCACCGTGATAAGATACATTTACTTTTTATCTTTTACTAGCTGATGCCCGCGGCCTTGCCCGCCCGCAAATTATATACTCAAACCTTTCTCTTGAATCTATCTATTCTATGTATTAAAAAAAACCGCATCAAAATCCGCTGCGTAGTTTTGAAGATCTAAGCATACATATAGGGACAGACAGACGCGGCGGGCGACTTAGTTTTATTGAAGTGATGATCATGAAGAATATTTGAGGTTGTGAGAAGATTTTGTGATTTTTTTCCTCATCAGGGGCCCTCGTTACTCGGGGGCCCCGTATTATTGATACGGCTAACACAGCGGTAGCTTCGCCCCTGAATGACGTCACTGTGAGCCTGTGAAACATGTATCAGACGACTTTCGACATCATAATGTGACATTACACTGAATATGTATGAGGAAGTGATGAAAAGGGTTTTGTATTTAAAAATTTAGCAAATCAGTAATGTTGTAGTGTAGGGTTGACGCAGAAGTTTAAGTTGATTTTGTCTTTGTAATAAGAAATAAAAGAGGAGTTATTTGAGGAGTAGAGGAATTATTTTATCATCAAAGTAACATAAGCAGTGATAGCCTAGTGGATAGATTGCCAAGTCATAGTTCTCGAGTTCGAACCCAAGAAATAATGTAAACGTATTGTCACTTGCTTCGGTGAAGGAAAACATCGAGAGAAATCAGGATGCCTGAGAGATATTCCTCGCGGCATCTAAAGCCAAGTCCGAGGCCCACTAGGCTTTGACACCAGGTTATAGGTACTAACCACCATGATGAAAAAAGAATCAAATATAACCAAAAGCACGAACCTTCTTCTTTGAATACTAAACAATAAAAAGAAGTTACATGAAATCTGAGATGTTTTATTAATAAGTACATTGAACTCGCTAAATATAGATAATCTATTTCGTAGATAGCTAAGGTGGACTGGAAGAAAATGCACAAGGCATGTCCGCCTTTGTCCAATTTTTCCTTGTGCATAAAGTTTTAAGAAATAAATAGTTCAGGCTGAAAGACGTGACGCATGTATGTATACGCCGTTGTTTTTCAGCAGCGTAGAATATAAGATGGCCCCTACCTCAAGTTTAATCCGTAAAGAAATTGTATGTTTTCGAATCATACCATGTTCCACAAGTTCTCAAACTTTATAGTTGATCCTATCAGTAAAAATGCAGCAAAACATGTTTTTTCCAGGATTCCCTGGTCACCTTTCCTTATGTAAGTATGTGATATATTTTATAGGTAGATATCGCTTACATTTAATCCTAGAAGTGTTTTCCTTGTCCCAAGAATCTTTCTCCTTATCTCTTCTAAGATAGTTTTAGAAATAAGGCTCGTATTCCAACCTAAGCGAAGATGAGGAAGCGGAGAGAGGACGTGCGGAGATGAGCATCGTAGCCAGCAGGGGTTTTTTATAGTAGTGATAGTTTCTTGCTAAATAAGGGTAGCGTAGGTTGCGGGCCTGTTGCCGGGGTTGCGGGCCTTTTCGAAAGAGATACCGCGGCCCCGGAACATAAAGGGCGAGGAAGGAACATGGATGGGTTTTAGTCAGTAAAAGTCTGACACTCACTCCCGCTCCGCCCAGAGTGATTTGATGATTTCATCCGAAAAAAAGGGTTAAGGCGCAAGAGAAGTTATATGACTCACTAGACAGTCCTAGAGGCCAAAAGGAGCTCTACCGAATTACAAAAGCAAGAGAAAGGAGAACGAGAGATTTAAATCGTATCAAGTGTATGAAAGACGGCGCTGGTAAAGTTTTGTCTAAAGATGACGAAATAAAAAAGAGATGGGAGGGTTATTTCGAAATAATCTATAATCATAATAATCTAATGAATGAAGAGAATGAATGGAGCGGTGTGCTTAAATAGGTTCAAGTAAATATTGGTTTGGTGGGGGAAATTAGCATTGATGAAGTGGGGAAGGCAGTTCAAAGTATAAAAAATGGAAAGGCCTTGGGGCCTGAGAAAATACCAGTAGAAATATGGAAGTGTTTAAAAGAAGACGGATGTATGTGGTTGACTCTATTCTTCAATAAGTTATTGTTTGAAGGAACGATCCCACAAGAATGCAATACCTCGCTTGTGCCCATCTTCAAAAATAAAGGTGACGTGCAAGACTGTAACAACTATCGGGGGATAAAGCTCATGTCACATAGTATGAATGTATGGGAGAAAGTGATAGAGAAAAGGATAAGAGAGGAGACTAAGATCACCCAAAATTAGTTTGGGTTTATGCCAGTTCGAGGAACAATGGACGCCACTTTTGCACTCCGCCAATTGTGCGAGAAGCAGACATGTACACAAAAACTTGCACATGGTGTTCATTGATCTGGAGAAAGCGTATGATAGGGTACCTTGGGATGTGTTGTTTTGATGTGTTGTTGTTAAGAGGTATTTTACACCCATTCTGTAACTGGCAAAATGTGTGTGTACCTACTATTGGGTACATCACTGCCTAACCCTTCTTGGATTGCAGGTTTTTGTGTAATGTTATGTAATTGGTAAGTTAAAACACATGTGATTTCTCAGGTTTGGTGGTAACCGAGCCCAAATCGAATATACACGAGTTTCAATAGTCAGACAGACTTCAGTTCGCTTTCATTGCCCCTGTTACATACAGTTTAGGCATGAGATTCAACATTTTCTGTCCTGTATCCAAGAATCTGGATATAAAAGCCTGGATTTCCGTGATACGGTTTGCCAAATGACATTGGTATAAATCTAACTTGTAATAGAAAATATTCAAGGAAACACGACACGTTGGCAAACATTTTCGTATCTATTCTAGCGGGTTAACTTGAAAGTCGTGCCAAACTTTGCATATGTTAGATTCATGTTAGATACTTGAATTGGGTATCTACATAATAATTCTTTTTTAAAATGAAAATCAAGAATTGAAGATAGAAATCTCATTTTTGAATCTTAAATCTTTGCTATGAAAGAAAGAAAGGTAAAGTGTTTATTCGTCTCGCAGAGGGCATAACAAAATTATATAAAAGTTATCATCAGAAAAAAAAAGTCTTTGGGGACTACCGATAAAAGTGAAAACTAAGTAATCTATATCTGCTACAGTCTGTGCCCTGCGCACGTCTGTGGTGTGGCACGTCTGTGGTGCTACGCGTGCTACAAAGCGTTAGGTGACGGTCACACGAGTTTCATGATTTTTGTTCACCCAAAAAGTGTTCAACGCGCTTAAAGAAGTTTTCACTTCAAAAATACGAGAAGCGAAATTGGTCCTGATCTGAGTTTATTGCTACAGCTCTTTCTCTCGTGCCAAGCTCCAAGCTCTAATCATCATTATCATCATTCAGCTAAAAGACAAAGACTGCTGGACGTAGACTTACCTCCAAGCATCACTAAGTATATCGACCGGTCGTATTCGTCTCATGTCCAGTGGATTAATGTCTATCTACCCACGCTGGTCCTCTCAATCCACTGAGCAGAAACTGTAAGCACACGTAGTACTAGAAAGATGAGTCAGTCAGCAAGTTGGCAGCACGGCTGCCTGACCAGAAAACCACAGACATTTAGAAAAGTATCAAAGCGTTTTGCATTTCAACTACGACTTGCAACGGAATCAACCAAAACTTTTGGTAGCTGATAATCAATTTCATACTTCGAACTTTCCATCAGAAATATTTATTCAGTCTCAAACAATCCGTGTCAAGGATAAACTGAGCCCTACTTACAATAGTACCTGCAGTCGATCAAGTGCTTCTAAGTGTCGCTTTGTTTACGCCTTCAGACTTCGCTTAGTTACAACTTGAAAAATAACATCTCCATAGCAACAAGGACCCAAGATCATTGGCACATCTCTGACTCAATCGCTAATTAATACTATTGTTTTACTGAATGTGCAGTCTCACTGCAGTATCATCTTCAACCCGGTGGGTGTCACAGCGAGCGTCAGTTTTTTGACACCGCCGCGCGCCGGCCGTCGACAGTGACGGATGAGCTCATTGTTGACGTGCATGTGTTCACCGAATCTTTTGGTACAGTCGATGGCAAAAATAAGAGAGCACCGACTTGGTTTTGCTGGACAAGTTCTGGTTGATTACTGAAATGGGCGATGAAAAATTAGGTACTTGGTACCTGTATACAATTCATAAAAGTACATGAGCGCAGAAGCCAGCATAGAATAGAATTATTACCTATCTTATAATTATAATATTTGCTATAAAATACATAGTACCTCATAATTTCAAGCAAAGGTTAGTTTGAGCTTGGATTTCCTAAGATAGTGACGGCGGCAAAATGATGGCTCCTGAAAATCCCATGCATTTTCCACCGGTATTGACATTGCAATATTATATGTAAGTATTAGAAAAACAAGGAACACACTATTTTCTTACCCAAGCTTTAGGAGAAAATCGTTACTGAATTTCACTAAGTGGCTACATATTTTTGCCTTTAACTGTACATAGGTACAGCAGTTTGCATAATACAGCCTTGCTTTGCCAAATGTCCGGTTGGTTTGTCTCAATTTGTGCTGACGAAGCGGCGCCATCGAAATGAATTGGATTCACCCCTAGATTGGAATCGCTACGTTTGGTGACGGTTTACAATTGCGTCCTGTCTTCTAAAATATTTATGTTTTGTCTGTGATTTATTAGATTAAGTTCATTGTGTTGTTGTTTTGTGTAAGCAGAAGAATTTGGATGCAGCTGAATATATAAAAGTTGTCGTAGCACTTTTAGTAAAATTGATTACTATATTTCTAAATGGGTGGTTTTGCACGTTCGTGTAAACATTTTAGATTTTTAGATGTCGTTTGTAGTAATGTTTGTAGTTGTCAATTCAGTAACGAAATACTTTAAATAAAACTTTCGTATTTTGATAAAAGGTTTCTAAAAAGTTTTTAGTTCTTGACTGATTGGCCGGAGAAGGCTCAACACTGAGAGAGTTGGAAAGAAATGGGGGAGGACAGAAAAGACCAAACAAAAAAAAACGACCAAGTGCGTGTCGGGCCGTCGGGCCACGCGCAGTGTAGGGTTCCGTAGTAGCCAGTTTTCACAATATAAAACGATTCTATTGCTCTTGAAGTTATGACAATCTATTATGATTTTTTAGTTTTCTTTTTAGTTTTTTTTTGTTTGTATTTTTGTTGTATGTTTTTTTTCCATGCAAGTCTTTACCAGTTATAAACAAGTAACGACTTCATCTAAGTCACTTAAAAGGAATTATTGTAATTTGTATTTAACAAAACCGACGGACGGACAGACGAGCGAAACTATAAGGGTTCCTCATCAGGAATACAGAACCCTAAAAAGATAGTCTAAATTAAAAAAAATGGTGGTCTAATTTTTCGAGATAAGTCATTTCTGGCGCAAAAAGGCGGATACTAACTGTCGGCGGTAACTAACCACCGGCATTTGGTACCAACCTGAAATTGTGTAACGTGTCAAACGATACAATTATGTAATTTTGCTAGATAAATGAAGGTTGCTGAGACACTTCTTGACAGATATCTAGATAAAAGTGTCGATTCTGTTGTGCATAAACTAAACTTAATTTAGGCTATTGCTATCTTTTACGAAAAGGCAGTGCGAAAAAAGGACGGCTATAGCTATAAACTAAGTTAGAGATGTCAAACTAGTTTATGCCTTGCTCTTCACCGTGTTTTTAGTCGACAAGTTTTTACGTGCACCCTTCATTTGTATGGAAATATTAGTTTGAATTAAATTTGACAGCTCTAAATTACGTCCGTCTCTGTCTCGTTTTATTAGAGAGAAAAAGATAGCAATAGCCTAAATTAAGTTTAGTTTGTGCACAACAGAATCGACACCAATTTCTTAAATCTCTTTACGAATATTCTTTATAGGCAACCTGTTGGTGATATTGGTTCCCTGACCGCTTAAAAAGAAACACGTGAAACAAACTCAGGGTCATGGTCTCTTCTATTTATTTTGATTCTCCTCCAACAACAATTCAGACGAAATTCAAAGAATCTTTCAAGAAAATGTTTTTGTTTATTTCTTTTTTTGCATCATAGTGAGTGCTGGCATTTTATTATTCTAAATTCAAAATTCCAAGTGGCGCTATAGTACATTATGGTACAAGTGTGTAATGTTGGTGATTACCGCCGAGGCGCCATTGAGAACCGAGCCGTTAGGCGAGGTTCTTAAGAGAGCCGAGACGGTAATCATCAACACACACGTGTATCATACGACGTTTTTCAACACACTTGAGAATAAAAGAATACTAAAAATAACTATAATTTCAACAGAGAAAACGAGTTGTGAATTTTTTTTCGCAATGGCGGGAATAATTCATCAGTTTTCCTATGCGCGCGCATCTAACAATGGCGATCGTCCATAGACTAAAAGAATGAGGTTCGTTTTTTTTTTGGGCTTTTCGCGGTTAGCGTTTTAGCCACGTACGAAATGGGGAATTCGAAGTTTTATTATTAAAAAAAAAAGTAAAAAAAAAGAAAACAAAAGTTGCATTTGAGTGAAAGTTTTATTTATTAAAAACTTATAAGTTGAAATTATCTATGTAGATACGAAGTTGTATGAAATGAGCAAGCAATAGGTACATTAATTTATTTGTATTATTGAACACGATCTTTTTTGTATCGAAACTTTTTTAAGAACAAAGCAATTCAACCAATAAAATAAAAAAAAAAACCCTATAACTCACTTGTGAATAATAGCAATGAAAAAGTCACAGTTTGATTACAGGTGTCATTATGTGCCTAATTGCGGTGAAATTAGAGCCACTTTATGAGCAAGTGTGTTGAAAAAATTGTAATGTCAGGAAAAACGTTCTTCGCTTGCAGGTGAAATAATGGCTCTTTAGTAAATTGGATCCGTTTCAAAGGTTGTCTGGAACATTTATCATTGCTAACATAAACAGGATTCGAAATATGAAGATATTCGTCAAAATTCGTTTAGGCCATTTCGTTTTGAATATGAGAAAAACCTATGGATACATAAAAGTTAAAGTTTTGTAAGCGTTTTATATCGGTGCAGTTAAAGTGTTTACCCGCACAATGTGGGGCGCCCGAGTGATGCATGTCTGTAGATACATACTTATGAATGATGTATGTATGTATGTATGAACCTATAGGGAGTTTATAGGCACTGAAATTTTCGCATCGCCTCGCATTGACGGCTGTGCGTCATACCACAAACCATTTAATACGGTTCCCTCAGACAGACGCGGCCCACTGACGCTGTTATGCAATACAATGCCATTTAATGCAGTTTTTAAAGTTGGACATTATTATTTTTTTGACGAATCTCCGAAACGGCTGGACCGATGTTGACGGGACTGTTCACTGGCAGGTAGCTGATGATATAAGGAGTAACTAGGCTACTTTTATTTTAGGAAAAATTTTAGGGTTCCGGTGTAATTTATTGTTACCTGTTTGTATAGTAAGCAACGACCTATTGTCGGGCCTACGCTGTCCCCCATACTAAAGTACTAATGCTGTAACATACCTAGTAATATTGTTATAGGTACCAAATGATGAATGATGAATGATGAAAGAGTAACCATAGAGTTTCTTGCCGGTTCTTCTCCATGAAATCGACCAACGCTAACCGTGAACCTTTTTCGACATTTTATAAGTGCCCATCTAGGCCTACGTGAAATAAAATATGTTGAGTTTGGTGCAAAAAAAAAAATGAAAACCCATTAATTGTTAAAAAAACGATTCATAAATGAAAGTAATCTTTTTATCATTAACTCACGCAGACGAAGGTCGCTGGGCACAGCTTGTAAATAATAAAAATATAACCTAAAAATAAATTGGTCCTTTTACTTTTTAGTCTGTTAAACTAACTATCACCAATATTTGTTCTTATAATTAATTTCAATTTGAGAGGGTCGTGGTTAAATGGTCATGGCGCCGATTAAACCATCTGCAAAATTAAGCTGCGCCTGTTACGATCAACTGTTGAGCTGATGATGGTGTAAATGGACCTCTCAAAGAGCATTTATGACTGTTGGCAGATCAAAAAACGCCAAGTCAAATAATAAAAAAAAAGCATTTTCGGAAGCCACAATGTCAGTAGTCAAAGTCACAGTTCGGAAATATTCTGCGAGTATTTTCAATGTCAAAATCAATTGGATTTTCGGTACGTTTCTTCTACGCATTCATAGCCATAGAAGGACCTGAACTTCTCTGACTGTAAATTAAATTGGTCCTTCTGGTCTTGGTCTTTCCCACCCCCTTATACGACCAAATAATTGAGGTCAGGGCACAGGCCAGATAATAAGCTGTCAAACGTTGTATCCAGTATAGAAATTAACCATATCTGTACAATCTGACACTTAACTACAAAAAGTCAAGACTGATGATTAATTTAGTATTATACTTGTATGGACTAACACGCTAAATACCAACAAAAACCTAGCTTTCGCAGCTTAAATGCAATATATGGAATTTTAGGCGATCCGATGGGACCAACCTTGCGCTCTTTAAATTTAATAAGTCATACATGGCTTTTATGCAATATATTACTTAAAATGGTTACTAGACACTCCGTGTCAGCATTTGGTATTTCATTGGCGCCACCTTATAACCAAGTCAGAAAACTAATATGTCGAAATGACATAAAAGATTTGGCTTCATACTTAGCCAAAATTAGTATTTTTTTGTCTCCAAGAATGTAAACAAGGGAGTGCTTTTATGGCTGTGTTAGTTATTTTGATTGGAATTACATACATGCATAGTTACTTCTTATAAGTTCATGCATGATCAAATAATTTGGCGTAGAGTGACTTTTCTAGAGCAATTTACTTTTTATCAAAAATTGCTGTTTTATTGCAGTCGATGGATGGATGCATGGGTAAGTTCATCAGTCAGACTTCCACCAGGTAACTAAAAGAAAATCTCATTCAAGCTTTTCCGAAGCCCTTGATAAGTTTTCTGAAGCAAAAGACTTTATCAACAATAACAGAAAAACTACAACTACAGTGCGATGATTGTTTACAATTTGCATTGATTTGTAGTTGCAATAACGTGGCGTTGCAAATGCGGAACTACGCATCATGATCACTCTACATCGCAAAAGCAGAGTTAGGATAATATAGGGTCATCCAGGCATCCAAATGATAAATAATTGTTCGAAAGCTTAAATAATGGTTTTTGAATAGCCCACCCTCAGTAAAAAAAAACACTCAATAAAAAGGAGGATACGGAAATTTTCATCCTTTTCCTCTATTTCTCATACCTCTACAGTAAAACCTGGACGGCTGATCCTCCTTTTTAAAAGCAGGATAAGGAAATTTACATCCTTTTCCTCTATTCCTCATATCTCTACAGTAAAATTTGGGTATAAAGTCTTAGCGTAAATTTTAATGTAAATTCTTACACGTAACACCAATGATTGGTTCTTTGGTCCTTTGTGGTTTAAACCTGGTCGGTACAGCGAGACGCTAGGCGGTCGGAGATGATATTTTGCGGTCGGGGTAAAAATAGAGAAAGCACCGTGCGAACGTTCAACTCGCTTACAATCGATATGAAATCGAACCGTTGATTGCCATCAGATATGTACTCGTACGCAGGTGGGCGGATGTACTGAATGACGTCACTGGTGATGTTGGTACTTCCTTTGACTAAAGTTGACTAAACAAACCACGTACGTAATTTATTTTCGGTGAAAGGTGACATGAAAGTGGTAATCGTAAACTTCTATGTTTAAAAACATAGGTAACCGAGACGATGCAGGGATATGCGTCAGCAGTTGGAATGAGATCCCATTTTCAAGGTTTCTGTAAAATATATTCGCTATACGTCTTAGAATTCACATGCATTTCTTGTAGCTTTTGAAAGGCCGATCCTATTTGATTTAAAAAGCTTTTAGGATACTCGTATAATGAAATTCACATTCATCAATCAAGCATTGATAGTTAAGAGTGTGATAGCTACTAATTGATGGAATGCCGACAAAAGCTCACTATGCTAATAAGATTAGACACAACAAAGATTCTACAAGGTCTGCTGCAGGTGTTGAGACAGGTGATAGTTTAATGGCTTTATCGTAAAGGATTAACTGGCCAACGTCAACATTGAATCTAACCAAAGTGTCTTTGACATGTCTAGATTCCGATATTCTGCCTTCACCCAAGCTGAATACGACCAATTCCAATCCTTGGAATAGAGAAGTATAGAAGAAGGAATCATACTGCGCTCGTGCCAAACAAATTGGAATTAGGGCAGGAGACTGATTACAATGATCCCATCGTCAGAAAAAAAGCTACATAGATAGGTACATACATGAACTCCTAAAAAAAAATTGGCAAACATAACTACGTTTCTCAGTGAAGAATCCGTGGGCTAATTACAATGCTGATAAGGCGATGTAAGGCGCCAACTCAAGCAGAATTAATTCTACACGTATTATTACATAATTTGGCGTTAGGCGCCGGCGCCCGGGGACGGCGTCGGCGCAGACGGCGCCAAGAGACAAGCGTCGTGTTGCCAGATATGTAGACTATTTATGATTTACTTAGATCGTCGTATATCAGACCGTAAGTGTGTGTCATATGAGATCATAGGCCTTCTCATATGTCGAGACTATGAATGACATTGTGTATTGCTACTATTAAAATGCTTTCAGTTTAATGGGGTCATCTCGTTGTTGAAGCTCGCTGAGATATTCTACTGTTCTTCTTCATGGAAAACGATAAAGTTATCTTTAACAATACTTTGGCTGTGGTGAAAACCTGACTGCTTTGACCAGAAAACTAAAGCTTACTTTGGAGCCCTGTCAAAAAGATTCCAATGTGGATAACGTAATATTCCTATTTTCACTTTTTTTGAAGCGGCATCGCATATAGAACTTGATTGATTCACCTGCAAGTATTGCAGCACTGATATTTCTGTCCATCGTTTTTATTTCATAGCAGACCTAAAATTCATACCGGTTTTAGTTGACGCAAATAATTAAAAGTACACCAACGAAAAACCGAACAACGCTGGCAACACCACCTTCAAGACGTAGCTAATAGGTGGTGAAATATCGCAGTTACTACTATAAACTCGAGTTAACTACCACAACGCGCGGATTGCTCCGTACTTACGCTTTAAAATAGATAACGGATCGGACAAACAAAGTGTTTGAGGACAGACCGACAGATCAAACGTCTCGAATGCGCCGGCCATCTTTTATGATAATTTGACAAATGCTTTTACACATATTTCGCAGTGATTTATCGTTTGATGATGGTGGGCCGACGTAGGATTGCAGATTGTTCGTGCATGCTTCTATTAGATGTTTAAGTAGGTAGAACGTATAGGTTTGTTTATTTTGTTGTGTAGGTAGTATTAGAATATCATTGTAAGGAGGATCTATTGATCTGCGAGGTTGAGGTGTGTTTGCCGCGTTTACTCTTTGGATGAGCGAGTTTTCTTTGCTCATTGAGAATCCTTAGAGCACTCGTATGTTTCGTGGAGCAGATCGTTGAAACCCGTTGTCACGTCTTCATATTCTGAATATTTGGTATCCTTATTTCCTTTTGGACAAAGAGATTTAAAAGTTTTATAGAGCAGACATTGGGCATATTTTCTTAAAATCTTTATGGTCTCAAACATTTTCCATTTTGTCACATGAGTGCTACTTGACAAGCGGGCGTATTGGACCGAGCGACTTGTTACGAAGTAGTAGGTAACAATTATTGGATAACAACGGAAGTGCTGGGCAATGAAAGTTGGGTGTAGAAACCCATAACTTTATTTAGGAGCCTGTGTCTGATAAATGTTACAAAAAAAACATGGTGTTTAATTAATGACAAGTTATTTATGCTTCCATATTACAATACTAAACGATAAACAAATTCAATAGCCTTTCCCACATAAACGTACTCACCCAACAACAGACACACATTGTTTACTTACAGTCTCCCGATCTTCACTTATCTTTGAGCCAACTTCGGTAATCTATACTATGGGTGCTTACTCTGAAACTTTCACGTTCAGGAAATGCGAGGCGATCGTCAAAAGACTCGGTCTCCCATGCGGAGCGAACGCGTTGCTCCTTCCTTTTTAGTTAGCTCCGGAACTTAGGACCAGAATTTTTTGAAAAGGTTTTTAGTTGTAAAGTTTTTTGTGAGGAGATGTGGCGTGTGAATTGTGCTGTATTGTAAATTAGTGGGATTTTAAGGTGAGTTTTCGGTTTTGTTTTTTTTTGACGGGTTGATGTACGTAGTTTACAATATTTACGTACTTCATGTTTCATGTCGTAACTGAAAGTTTTGATAAACATTTTTATATTGTGTAAAGTCTTATGATTTAAAAAGTCAACTCTTATAAAGTGACAGCTAACTTTAGCCTCTTTGAAAGCTAACAAAACTGCAGTGATTATGACTCAGGCTACAATATTATGTCACACAATATAAATATTTACAATAATAGGGGAACCACCGACAAGTATAAGCAGATATATCTAAACTTAAGCTTCACTTGTAAACTAAGCTTTGTCACTTGTTAAATTACATTGTGAATATTGTAGATAAACGTCGTTTTGGTAATCTTTATATGGAAATAGCAATATGTTCACAGTAAATAACGCTTTGAAGTAAATGGAATATGTCAATAGTGTTTGTTGTGACCTTACCTCGAAAATCGCGAATAGGAAACTGTGGGAAGCAAAATCTGTATATACGTGGGTATTACAGAAAATTTGTTAAATAAATATTTGTTGATTGCAAAATCGTATTACCAAGATTTGTCCGTAAATAAAATGCTCATTCTGTTAAACAGTAAGCTCTTGAATGTGATATGTTTCCTATCATTGAAATTCGACAGATGATGTTACTATTTTCTTTTAACCAATAGATTGATAGAAGGCGGATGAATGATCACTTCCGAATTAGTTTTATTGTGTGTATATTTTAAAACTACTCTGATGAGTGGGCGTTTGGTACGTAAATAAAATTGTAAGCGTTTCAACGAATGCTAAGGTATTCAATAAGATACGAGTATTTTAGATAAAGCTGCACTTCGTTTTATGCCAGAATTCAATCTTCTTTTATGTCTAATTGGAGCAATCTTTGATTTTCGTAAATAAGTCAAATAAACAAATCAATCAGTTCTTAAAATTACTTTAAAAACGAACAATGTGATGCAATTCGTCTGGTTAAGATTTGCAAGGACGCCACACACTTCAACAGTTTTAATTTATCTGTCAAATTCACGGCCGCCATTTCCAATAGTTCTATTTTTAAATTTTTTTGATGGCCATCAATGGTTGGCGCTCCGAATTTGACAGGTGCTATTTATGAGGCATTTCCCGCCAAAATCTTAAGTGCCCTGTGCCGCCATTTGCGAAAACTGTCAAATCAAACGATTTTAAATAGCACTTCGGAGTAACCGTGGTAGCAATTTATTGGGAATACCTTTAAATCAATTGGTAAATTATTTATTTGATATTATAGGGCACGAAAAACCTAGGCAACAGATGCTTGTACAGTTTGATCCTGGATACGGTTATAGGTCTAGACATCAGCCATGTTTACAACAAAATTCGCTCGTACTACACACTATGATTGGCCCATACTGTCAAAAACATGTTAGTAGGTACGTCCAAGTAACTCCCATCCTTATGTTGTTAAGATTAATGTCCAGGATTGCGTACAGGAATTTGACGATCGTTCTATTTCTGCGAGCTGTCTATACTCACACGTAGGTTAGCAGAATATGAGCGGCGCCAACCCAATCAACTTTCAACTATTATTGTCTCATTTCAATAAACATTATAATTAGCTGAACAAGTTTTATCTCGCGTTCTAGACATAAAATCACGGTGCTACACTAAACGATTTCGCCTTGATAATTATAACAAGCATGTTATTTATGTTCTCTTTATTGTTGCTACACATTTCTGTCAGTGTCCGCTTGCGATCGTCGCATCGGAATGGGTTTTATGGATTGTTTTAAACAGATTAATTAACATTTAATCGTGTCCTTTCTATTTCTGTGTATTTATTTAATGTTCATTTGTTTTTAAGTGCGCAACATTGTCTTTGTCATCATGCTGTGCAGTGGTCCTTTTGGTCGCTTCTAGATTAAGTATTGGTCCTCACGATCTTTTGGTCGCTTCTAGATTAAGTATTGGTCCTCACGATCTTTTGGTCGCTTCTAGATTAAGTATTGGTCCTCACGATCTTTTGGTCGCTTCTAGATTAAGTATTGGTCCTCACGATCTTTTGGTCGCTTCTAGATTAAGTATTGGTCCTCACGATCTTTTGGTCGCTTCTAGATTAAGTATTGGTCCTCACGATCTTTTGGTCGCTTCTAGATTAAGTATTGGTCCTCACGATCTTTTGGTCGCTTCTAGATTAAGTATTGGTCCTCACGATCTTTTTAGTTGTTTTTTTCTCACGTTGGTAGAAGAGCTCGTGGCTAAATAACAGCCGCGCTAGGTTGGTCTGTGGATGGGTGACCCATTACATACCGAGTTTCCTCCGTGCCCCGGAAAGCACGTTGAGTTGTTGGACTCGGCTGTCATTTGTAGATTTTTGACAGTCGTTATAGTTAGTGATCCGAACCCTGACACCCAGTCTTAGCAAGGAGTATTGTATTACTCAGGACTAACTGGGTTGTGCTTCTTGTAAAATGCTGGTATTCAGCTGCATCCGGGTAGACTGGAAGTGTAGCCTAACATAGTTAGGAAAAGAAAGAAAGAAAGAAAAAAAATGTTTATTTCATGTTTTTTTTTCATATTTGTTTGTTTTGTTTTTTTTTAGAATAGAATAATCATTTATTCGTTAATGGACAGCACAACACAAAAGAGCAGCACATACCTATACATTATAACAACAAACAGCATAACAATTTAATAAAACAGTTCAACTGCGCTGAGCATGCCCATAACGAAAGGGTAGCCAACTCAGCATAATTATGCTGGGTGTAAAACACTCAGCGCTGGTTTTCAGTAGGCCCCCCGCAGTGACACACGGATGAGGGTAGTAGGTAGTAAATAAATAATGTTATTATATTAAATGGGCATATACAAGTGTACGTAATAAATAAATAATATACAATTAATATTTTTGTTACAGAGAAAACCTAATTATATAAGATACCTTTTTTTTTTTTTTTTTTTTTTTTAGGATGGGAAATCATCAAATGACTTCTCCCACTCTGGGCGGAACGGGAGGGAGTGTCAGACTTTTACTGACTAAAACCCATCCATGTTCCTTCCTCGCCCTTTATGTTCCGGGGCCGCGGTATCTCTTTCGAATAGGCCCGCAACCCCGGCAGGCTTCGGCCCTTGCGGGCCCCTCTCTTATGCTGACATCTCTTTGAGGCGCGCGTGGAACACGAACGCGCCGTCGACACGGCCTGTCGTCTTTAGACGGACGGACGGCTAGCTAGCCCATAGCCAACCGTCCACAGGCATAAGATACCTGCTAAATAAATAAGTAGGTACTTATCCGAAAACGAAACACAGTTTATAGACATTTCGCACTTCGCACTTTTTAGGCTTAGCAGATGAAGGATTTTCTTTTGTAGGTAATGAGATATGAATAAGCAGAGCTTCACCAATTCTAGATATTCGCTATGATCGAATGAAAGTAAGTTTTTTATGAAGTTATCGTTAATTTTGTCATTGAGTCCTAGTTTAAATCAAAATGCCTTGAAAATCATTTTCCGTACCACTTGAAAAATTTAATTCCGCAGTCTAGATTTCCAAATGTTGATTTTCTTCGTCCGTCTATCGCTTTAATCTGCTGACGAGGCCGCGAGGTAATCTCTATCAGCTGTTAGTAATGTCACTGCTTACGTAGGTACTTCAGGCATTACTCGCCTACGCGGAACACGTCAATTACGGATTGCACTCGATTAGTATTAGTTTTGGCAGATTTTTTACTTGATCACCAGTCTTGCGGTGAAGACGTCTTACTGAATGGTAATCCCGGTGATTCATGTGTGGTACAGTCAGCGCTTCAAGTTACTCAAAACTGTCAAATTTTCCCAATCAACCTTGAACCTAATGATTAAGCGATAAAGTTGAAAATCTGTTGAAGATATTTGACAGATTGAGTACCTTGATGTGCGTCTGTACATAATGAATGGGTACATAACATAATTCTATTGAACTGTTGTGTAAAAAGTGGTGTGAGGCTTTGATTGTTACGTGATGTCATTGTTTTGTCAGGATTGACATGGTCTGTGATGTTCGTTTCGGCTTTTTCTGATATACCTTACAAGTACCTACAAGCCTCTGTTTTTAAGTGAAAACTTCTTTAGGCGCTTCGTTGAGCACTTTTTGGGTGAACAAAAATCATGGAACTCGCGTCATCGTCACCGAACGGTTTTTATAGCGGTTAGTCAAAATCAAACATATTTTTATTTTCATAAACGTATGTAAGAAGAAAAGGCACCATAAGTGGTCCGAATATGGATTTATAGCAAATAAAATTTTTCTCAATGTATTCATCATTCATTTTTCTTCCATATGTGTCTAAACTCAAATGGTATTAGACCAGTTTGTAGCCACCTGCAAAGCTCCAAAATTGTGCTTTAATTAAACCCTGAAAGGTGCAAGGTGTGGTTGTGCAGGATGGGCTCCATCATCGATCCAGCCAGTAATGTTTGGGATGGATTGAGACTAGCGGCAATCCTGGGCCAGCAATTGGTTAGGAGATTTCGAGATTGGCCACTGTAGGTCGTATCCGAGTGGCAGGTATTCTACCGGGTTGCTAAAGTGTGGAGGCATATGGTATATTTGTTTCTACACAGTTCGCATCTCTCGTCTGACGCACTGTCATCATTCATTGATAAGTCTTTGGTTGATCTCATTATTATTATCTCATTATTTTTTCTCTCATCCTCATTAATCATCTCTACCCTTTGTATAAATTTTGTCTTCTTTTAGATGCTGGATATCAAAACTTGTGTTCATAAAATAATGGTTCTGAAAGCGTGAAAACCCCATCGTTAGGTTCTTTAAATTTCCTGTGACTTGCATGATTGTAACCCTTAATAACTACAAAATAAATACTATAATACTTGGTCCATAAGCTGACAAATATTACAGGTACAGCGCCAAAATCTCCTCCTCAAGCGTGATAATCCCAGATCATTCGATAAAACGATCTATGTGGGAGGCCTTTGTTCAAAAGATCGTGATGAACTGATAACAGGACCTACTTTGTACTTATCGGGCCCTAGTAACCCACATGCTCATCGATGTTAGGTTTCTACCCGATCGTTAGCATAAAGATGTACCAGCAAAGATGACTTTGCAGAACTCACAAATCAATTTCAAGGTTCTTTGCCCTGGATGGCAAGATGTAATTTTTTCTGTAAATCTACTTATATTTTTTTGTGTAAAACTTTATATGTGCATGACGGCTATTTGTCATGAATTGGATTCTCGCCAATAGTGGCTAAGGTAACTTAATTGTTTCTATGAAAAATTGGGCCAAGATTGGACATAAATTACTCGGTAAAAGGCGATAGAGTGGAGAGTTAAAACTGTTTTGGTAAATAATGGTTGTTTACAAAACGTTTCTTGTGAAGATAGTGTTCGTCTTTGAGATATTTCAAATTAATGTGTTGATTTAGTAAGATCTCTTTGGATTATCTATTTTCCCTCATTTGAGCTAAGGTATATTATTATTTAAGTATAAACAAAAAAAGACATACCTGAGTAGCTATTTAATACTAGATAAAAGATAAGTAGATACCTAATCATTGTAGAATTTAATAATTATTTTATGATTTTTGTAATGATTTTAAATTAATTGATATTTTTTTAATATTATTGATTTCTTTAGTATTTTATATGTTTCAATTGTATTTTTCTTGTATATATGGGTACTTTCGCCTGCAACAAAACACAATTTATTTTATTTTTTTATTTATTTTAACAGTTTAGTCGTTTCTGCGTAGATTAGAAAAAGGCGTAGAAAAATGTTTAGTAAAGATACTTTTTTATGTAAATTTAGATGCTCTGCCATTTGATATTATTTTTTACCATAATTACAAACATATCAACACTGACTCATATCAACGCGGACTCAGTTAATTAATATTTTAAGGATAAACATTACAGTTAAACAATAAACCCATCAATATCTCAGGAGGGGTAAACGCTAACATTAAAAATGTTTATTGATTCGTACAATATTTACACAATTATTTTACCTATTACATTTTAGTCCAACAGCAAACTTGTTGAAACGAAAATAAAGTTCACTATGATTTGAGAAGACTTGTCAGTCATATCAGCCTAAATGCCTTATTCTCCTTATTAATCACTGTGATTTTGACAGCGATGTGGTGGAGGTAAAATAAATTTGAAAATACTTTATGTCAATCTATCGATCATTTGGCGGAAGACATTTATCAAATGACGTGGCAGTAAGCACGGAGTTATTTCCCCTGCATAAGTACGGGAAGGAAATAACATAACATGATTGTGCAAACTATTGTAGGTACGTACCACGTGTAGAATTAGCTACATACCGTTCAAAATAGTCATAGATCTCGAGTTCGAACCCAAGACACGTACGTCACGTACATCTGATTTTTCAGATTCATGAGCGTATTGTATGTATTGTATCACTTGCTGTTTAATTGTAGCACTTGTTTTCCGTCACCGAAGTGACAGAAAACATCGCAAACCAGCATGCCTGAGAGATTTTCTCAACGGCCAACAGTGTGTAAAGCCAATTCAGAGACCCATGGGCGCAGGCTGCATAAAAACTCTGATACCAGCTCGACGGAATGTAAAGCTAATTCAGAGTTCCATGGGCGCAGGCGGCATAATAACTCTGATACCAGCTCGACCTCATGTAAAGCCAATTCAGAGTTCCATGGGCGCAGGCGGCATAATAACTCTGATACCAGCTCGACGGCATGTAAAGCCAATTCAGAGTTCCATGGGCGCAGGCGGCATAATAACTCTGATACCAGCTCGACGGCATGTAAAGCCAATTCAGAGGTTCATGGGCGCAGGCGGCATAAAAACTCTGATACCAGCTCGACGGCATGTAAAGCCAATTCAGAGGTCCATGAGCGCAGGCGGCATAAAACTCTGATACTAGCTTAGACACAAACCAGACGATAAAGAAGAAGAAGGCGGTTTAATATTTTGCGTAACCAAATAAGTGAAGGTTTTTGAAATATTCAAAAACAAAATCAAAATATTTTATTTCATGTACTTAGGCCTAGATGGGCACTTATAGAACGCCGACAAAGGTGCACTGTTCGGGTTGGTCGTTTCCATGGAGAAGAACCGGAAAAAAAACTCCATGGTTACTTACTCTTTTCAAATCATTTGGTATATTACAATATTAATTAGGTATGTCCTTTTGGCTCTCGAACTGAAGAACTTCTGAGAATTTGATAATGTTTATGAAACCAAAATGACAAAACATATTGTACGAAACGAAAATATGATCCAAATAGGATCATATTTGGTAGTAAGAAAAATTCAAAGACGATTCTGAACATGGTTTAATTGCATCATCAGAATAGGGAAAAG
The DNA here is from genome assembly GCA_950022955.1 of Xestia ashworthii. Taxonomy (NCBI): domain Eukaryota; kingdom Metazoa; phylum Arthropoda; class Insecta; order Lepidoptera; family Noctuidae; genus Xestia; species Xestia ashworthii. The sequence continues at coordinate 19,166,011 of OX465558.1, read as the reverse complement.
CTCAATTCATGACAAATGATGACACAATTATGACACCATATTAATATCCCGGGTTTATTGCATAACTGTTTATTAGCTCGAGTTATTAGGTAAAAGATAATGCTTTATGTAATGTACGCAGATAGTATGTATTGGTGCTACGGCGTACTGAAAGGTACGCTGACGTTTACTACTCTTAATGAGAAGATAATGCGTATTCAATTGATTGTATATTGCAGTAATAATGTACCTTTGATGTTTGATTCACATTTGCTTTACATATTTGGAAATATGTAATTAAATCCTGAATAGCGTAAAAAATAAAATGCAAAAAAAAAGATACCTACAGATAGGTCTACTGACCTATCAGTATCCTTTTTTTTGTAAAAACATTAGTAGATATTAATTTTAGTCCTATTCTTATTCTTTATTGCACACAAAAAAACAATAAATATACATATTAATTGCAATAGTAAGAAATAGTAAAATAATCCCCTCCCCCCCCTCTTATAATATTTTTTGAATCTCCTGGATAGAAAATCTCTGAAATATAGCGACTAACCCTATTTAAGTTTATATAATCCTGGCCATTTCTCCACTGCAGATGCTTTTGAAGAGGACGATCTCTTTACCATAATAAAACATAGGTACATTTTCTACGACTACCTTGTACTTTTTTTTTTTGTAGCTTTTTGATAGCTTTTTATGAAAATGTTTTACCGTTGAAGTATTTCCTAATTACCACAATTTCTTATAACATTTAGGTCCTGTCAGTTTATTGTCCCATCGCGGGATCGGTCTATGAGATTGAAGGAACAGAGAGGGACCTGTGGTTGCACACACACGTGCGAATGTGCACTTTAATATCTCCTGCGTCGATGGAGAGTCTCCGCTGAGATTGGCCGTCATGACCGTGATCAGGAAGACTGTTATTTACCACGATAGCTCATGTCAACAACCTGGGAGCGTACTTAGCTATGTTTCTGTAACTACAGGCCCCTTTGACCTTTCAGCTTTGTTTTGATTTGTGATTAGAGACACCACGCCACGCCTCACACACACAACCACATCACGCCTGGCAAGGCAGAGGTGGATTAGGCTAGTTTCCACCATCAATAAATTGCAAATCTATTTAGTCACTTAGAGTATTGGATAATAATGGATACGTTTATATTTTGATTTTGTAAATCGATGAATACTGACAAAGATAAAACGCATCAAAACTCGGGAGGGGGAACGTATGGAGAATTTTAAAAGCGTCGTATCTTCGTCAATTTTGGTTTACGAAACAAAAGAAAAAATACGGGTCAAATATTTTTTGATAATCTAACTGACGGACTAATTAGATTTTTTCAGTACACAAGCCTATTCGCCTATTGCCATCAACCGGACACAAATCCCGACTCCGTGGTTGCTACTGAGAAATCCCTGGTGAAAAAACCCAATAACACTTTCGCCAACCCGGAATCGAACACCAGGATTTCATGGTCAGCAATCGCGCTTGCGACCACTGGACCAACGAGTAACATCACGCCAGTAATCACCAAAGCGTTAGGCAGAGGTATACCGTATACCTAATAGGCTGCGGGACTGTTCGAAAGAGATACCGTGGCCCCGGAACATAAAGGGCAAGGAAGGAACATGGATGGGTTTTATTCAGTAAAAGTCTGACACTCCCTACCGCTCCGCCCAGAGTGGGAGACGTCATTTGATGATTTCCCATCCGAAAAAAATAAAAAAGAGGTATATATAATGGTACACCCACATTTCCCCAGTTATGTTTAAGTCCCATGACGTAGTAATAAGGGCGCGACCCTATTAATAAACCTTCGAAAATTCATTGTTTATTTGCACATTCATGTTCTGCACAGAATGACATCATTAAACCCAACCTTTTTCAACAAAAGAATTAAATCTAGGTTATATCTTGGCGAAGGCTTTAACTTCAACCATGGGTGACAAGATGATGTAATCGCCGACAATAGGTACCATAACCAGCGGAGTATAACCATTGTAACGGGTTTTATATTCTGTTGTTATTAAAGTAAAGAATTTTATCCGTCTTAGGTACGGCACGAGATGCGTGTCGACGGCGCGTTCGTGTTCCACGCGCGCCTCAAAGAGATGTCAGCATAAGGGGAGGGGCCTGCAAGGGCCGAAGCCTGCCGGGGTTGCGGGCCTGTTCGAAAGAGATACCGCGGCCCCGGAACATAAAGGGCGAGGAAGGAACATGGATGGGTTTTAGTCAGTAAAAGTTTGATACTCCCTCCCGCTCCGCCCAGAGTGGGAGAAGTCATTTGATGATTTCCCATCCGAAATCCGAACAAAAAACAAAAGAAGGTACGGCACGAGATATAGAATGGAAATGAGATTAGTCAGTCTTAGTCAGTCTTATCCCAAATAACTGTCCCCGTTATGTTTGAGGATTTTTTGCGTACCCGGCAAAATAGACTAAATGAATTAAAAGCGCCTCTCTTCCTCTAGTCTATTTTCAGTAACACTTGAATTCAAAAAGATAAACTGTTTGAGATTTTCACGGTTTTTCACTACACTTAAAATACTTTATGGGATAATATCCGTGATTTTCTTTCGTTTCTTTGAGCTCCCGATATCATGATCAATATTCCCGCGATCATGATGCTTGCAACAGCGTGGAAATATCCGGCGCTCATAGAAGCGAAAGAAATTCACGGATAATATCCCGTAAGTACTTTAAGTGTGAAAAGAGATATTTATAAAACTTTTTTTAGGTAGTCGGCTCTATACTACTGCTGGGGTACTGATCAATGGCATTCCCTAATTTCCTCCAGACTTTAGAGCCAAAAATGTAATTAGAAACGGGATAAAATGCGTATTGTCAAAGTTCTAACAGAATGAATATTGAATACTCTCGTTTTCGGTACACGTTGGTCGGTTAGCTTATGGTGTCGTTATAGTGTTTTAGATTCTACCATAGTGAAAAGCTAAAAACTGGTTCTTTAAAAATAACATACCTATATAATATTTAGGAGGACAAAGCTCCCAAAAGCAGTTTTTTCAATTTGAAAACAAAGGACTATAAACGAAGACGATCATCAAAATTAATATAAATCACCATGAAACGTGTCCAACAGAAGCGAAAAATTAGTAAAGGAGCTAACTAACCGCACGCGTTGAAAGCTCAAAAAAACCACGCGAACCTTTTTTTACTAAAACAAAAAAAAGTAGCAGACAGTAATTATCTTTTCTAATTACCTACCAAAACATTAGCTGCAAACTTTACGAACATAGTAATTAAATAATAAACTTTATTTCCATAACGTCATCATTACAAATAATAATGATGTCATCTCACTTTTTAGCGTCACTTTTTTGACACATTTTTACGCTTGATTACAAGTAGTTTTAACGTCTATCGGTTGATCTTTCACGATTGGTATTGTTAAGGTTTTTTTATTAGCGAGTGTACGTCATGTAACGAGAGTAAGGACCGGTCCACATGGATGGAAAATATCGCGCGGAAATTCCCGCTGTGACTTACTTTTTCTATGACACATGCGCGGCACGACTCAAGAACGTTGTCAATAAAACGGTTTCCGAAAAGAAGTTCCATAATTAAAATATTGGTAAGCAAAACGAGCAGCAGTGGGGCCAGTGGTGTCGGCCCCGACTTACGGGACAGCAAGTCGTGGGATCGAATTCAGGCAGGCGCACAGCTGCTCTCAAAACGGTGAAGGAAAAACTGAGGAAACCAACATGCCCTAGAACCAAAAAATTCGAAGACATGTGGACATCTACCAATCCGCATTTTGCTCGCGTGTTGGATTATTATAGCCCATTTTCTCATAGAGAGAAGGCCTGTGTCCCAGTAGTGGCAACATTAATAGGCAGATGATGATATCAAACTAATGTGGCCAGTTTTTAATTGTCGGACTGAAAAAAACTTCTGTAAATTAAATCATTTGATGTATTTGTCTCCTACACCATAGCTTTTTAAAAGCCCGTAAACGTGGAATTTCTCACCAGTCGAATCGTGTACCAAGTTTCGGCGGTTTCATGAGTTACCATGTAAACCACCATGTAAAACATACCATCTAAACTGTTGCAAGCGCCAAGAGGACATTTTAAGTTTTATTGTGAACCTTGATAGTTTTAAAACAGTGCTTACCATGTAAGTTTATCAATTAATAGAATGACTTGATGTTATGGCAAGAAAGCAGGTGTTTCATGAGATGACAAGTAATATACACTGGTGTAATATCGTCACCCAGCACCGGTAGCAGCGGCACTCCTTAGCCAAATTAAGGCTTAGGGACCTCAAGGGGGAATTCTAGACCTCTTGTTTTTTACATTCCAGTTTTCCCCCTCGTGGGCACTTTCAGGGGGGATTTGTGGAATAAGTTTTTTTTTCGATTCCAGTTTTACCCCTAAGGGGGATTATCAGGGGGGAATTCTAGACTTGTCCTTTTAGATTCCACTTTTCCCCGGGGGACTTTTAGGGGGGATTTGAGGAATAAGCCATAGAGAACTATGGAAGAAGAATACATGCTGTGCCGACCCCAAATAAAGGGTAGGAGATGATAAATATGGTTTGGACTTGGACTATAACATTGTATGTACTTTGTAAATTGTAACGCGACAACACGCATCATTGTGATCCATCCTTTAGATGACGTAATGTGATGTTTCGAAGCGAGCCATCAAACGACGCCGCGCGCCCTCTCGTGACATAATTATTATGTCTAATAAAGTGTATGCGGTCATTAATTATGCCTGATTATTGGTTGCTCTGCGGTGTAGTACCTATTTGAGTACCTTTTGCTCGTGATGTCATATTGGAAACGGATATTTGATGTAGGTCTTTGCTTTTATGTGGTTATGCGGATTTTTTCAGTCGTTCTTCGTTGCCCATTCTACTAGTTTACGTAGAAAATGATGTTGGTGACCTTCAAATTCGTCATGCGCAATTAGAAAGAATCTTGTTCTCCCCATCATTGCGATTTTTTTCTTTTACCTTCTAGTTATGGAGAAATTGGTGGTCACAGTTCCAACGTCTTGTCAAGTTTTTTTAGGTAGATTTCCTTTTAAAAAACAAAATCTACATATTGGTCTCTCACCTACGGGGGTATATATGTATACGTATGTTTATGGGAGAGAGAGAGGAGGCCTGTCCCAGCAGTGGGAACATTAATAGGCCGATGATGATGATGATGATGATGTATATGGGTGACAAGCAAAATTTTGCCACACTCTACAGGTCGTAATTATGAACGGATTGCTTTCAAACTTGGCCAAAAAATCGAAAAGGTCAAAACTTAGGCTAAGTAAACATTTTGAACGTCGCAAATATTTAAGTTTAGCGATAAAACTTATAGTTTTCGAAATAAAAAATTACTAAAAAATTGCAACATGCTAACAAAAAAATTGCAACTTGCAACATGCTAAACTCTTATGTTCATAAGAGCATGGAAACGCCCTCAATTTTTTAGTTATAATTTTTTATTTCGAAAACTGTAAGTAGGATTTAAAAAAGGGTAAACAGGGTGTCATTACAGGACCACGATATTGAAATCATATTACAGTTTTTTTTTGTAGATTGTACACATAAGTACAACTTTTCAATAGTCGGACGCCCACGGTTTACGAGATTTAACTGTTTAAAGTTTCTATACTAATTGGAAAAAAGGACGCCATTTGCCATGGTAGACGTCAAAGTTGACATTTCACGTGCCGTTGACAGTAGAAGTGTATTTTTTACATCTTTTTACATAAATATAATTTTATTTTTGCATATTCACATACTTTTGGTGTGTAATAAATGTGTACAATAATTATTGATTGCTGATCAATATGCAAAACGATTTTTTTTTTGTGGAACCGAACGTGAAGCGACACCAAAAATCGCACAAAGCCAACTGTCATGCGTCATGAAGTGTATTTTTTACATCTTTTTACATAAATATAATTTTATTTTTGCATATTCACATACTTTTGGTGTGTAATAAATGTGTACAATAATTGATTGCTGATGCAAATGAATACATTGACATTTTTACAAAAACATAACGATTTTTTTTTTGTGGAACCGAACGTGAAGCGACACCAAAAATCGCGCAAAGCCAACTGTCATGCGTCATGAAGTCATTGCTGGTTCTTATCTCGAAAACGGTCCGTTCTATAGCAAAAATAATGAAAATATGGCCCCCTTAATGACCATCCTGAATAAAAGAATATTAATTTACAAATGTAAATATGGGTGAATCCTTCTGTTCCTGTCCTATTTTTACATTAAACACCTCCACGACCTCCGTACTATTCAATTCATCCATCAGCGCAATGTCTTGAGTCCCACCGAAAAACGTGATCTTTCAGCCCAAAAAAAAACATTCAAAAACATTTCCCAGCAATTCCTTTTTTGCGTTGGGTCACTTAGTATTGATGTACAGGGCCTCGATTCTGCTATTATGATAGTGTCAGAATAGGCGATCATTGAAGTCACAATGATCAAGTTCTGTCAAGTTTTGACAAGTTTGGTAATCTACTAATATAATGGCGTCATTATGACTTCTCAATGAACAACCAGTGACACTCCATTGAAAGAAATGTCATAGAATATTAATCTCGTACATGAAATCTGGCATGAATAAATGTTCGCATTTAGTAGTAGATTTCGAAAACCATTTGTACTAATGGTTTTATAATAATGGCAATACGAAAATGCGATTAAAACACAATTTTATTACGAGACCATCGACCGACCATTGTGAATTTAGCAGATTACGAACTTTAAGCAAAATGACAATGGGATGAGAATGGAATCGTGTTGGAGTGACGAATTTATTAAAATAGCAGAATTAGGCCCCTGAATACTTGGTTGACGGCATCGTGAAGAGTTTGTTTAAACCCTGTACCCTGTATGTGTGTACTACTATGATATTATTATGACCGAATAGGATATCACCCTTTTTCCTACTAGTATTATAAATGCGAAAGTTCTGACGTCACGACTTCACGAGCCCTCACTCCCGAGTTTTGATGCGTTACAACTTTGTCAATATTCATTGATTTACAAAAACAAAAAATACGTTTCCATTATTTTCCAATACTCTAACTGACGGACTTAATAGATTTGCATTTTTTTGATACTGTCCTCATGCCTATTAAAACTATAGTCTTTGACATTATAATGTTAGTTTATCCAAATCCAGCCTGCCTTTAAGGTTGGTTGTAAGATATAAAACTTTACAGTAACTATTGAGACTTAGATTGCATCCTATTGTTCCAAGGTATGCAGACATTAATACAGCGAATGTAGCGATGACCTAATTGCCTAGACTCTGATATATATTTTACCATGGTATTTTCCAGGTTTATCGCTAAATACCTATCACTTATTGCTATAATATCAATTTGCCGTTAGGCATCACGAATGAATTGAGGCAACTGCGTAAGACACCATGCGTAACGTAACCTGTGTTTAAGCAGATTTTCTAGTAAAATAATAAGTATAGAGATTATCATTAGATTTGACATTTAACCCTCCTAGAATAGGAATGTGTTTATTTATAAAAAAAAACAAGAATATTCATTTGCATAATGGGTGTGAAAGTATTCAACGAAGTCGTAAGGTACTTGTTTTCGTCATTGCGATATTTCTTTTTCTAGGCTTTACCTTCTAGTTACAGATAAATACTATTAGTCTTCTTTAATCTTTGATGCATATGCATCCATCAGCACAATATTTGAGTGTATTACATTGAGAAGCTCGTGCCGATCTTTAGGTTAAGCCGTGCTTGCCTAGGTTGGTCTGTGGATGCGTGACCACTTTTTTTTTACAGATGGGAAATCATAAAATAACTTCTCCCACTCTGGGCTGAGCGGGAGGGAGTGTCAGACTTTTACTGACTAAAACCCATCCATGCTACTTCCTCGCCCTTTATGTTCCGGGGCCACGGTATCTCTTTCGAACAGTCCCGCAGCCCGCGCGCCGTGGCGGGCGGGGCCGGGGCTGGTGGGTGACCACCCTTACATACCGAGTTTCCTCAGTGCCTCGGAAAGAACGTTAAGCTGTTGGTCGTTGGGCTGTCATTTGTCCATCTTTGGCAGACGTTACAGGTTGGTCGTCGTTACATTCTGTGGCCCATAAAGTCTGACAACCAGTCTTACCAAGTGGTATCGTATTACCCAGTGTTAACTGGGTTGTGGAGGTCAGATAGGCGACTGCCTATCTATGCTGCATCCGGTTAGACTGGAAGCCGACCCCTACATAGTTGGGAAAAGGCTAGGCAGATGATGATGACATTGAGTCCTACCGTAAAATGGGATTTTTAACTAAAAAAATATGTTACCCAGGTTTTTTTGTTTTTACATAGAGTAAGGTACTTTTGATCTTCGTGAAGGGTCTGTTTACATCTCGTATTATTTAATAATACGAGACTTATTTAATAATACGAGACTTATTAAATTATACGAGGCTTATGTAATTATACGAGACTTATTTAATTATACGAGACTTATTTAATTATACGAGCTCATGTCAAACTCGTTGAAAGTCGCGCTTTGATTGCCACTGTCTAAGCGCTCAGGTTACATCAATCAACCCGTCAATCTTGACAGAGCGTTTTCGTAACCCAATTAAAATTTAAAGCCAAAATCTTTGACTACAAATCCCAACTCAATAAATAAACTTATATTATTTAAAACGGACTAACTTATCCATTCAGGTGGTAAATGACTGTCAATAGTTAAGTCTTATGTAAAATACGATCGACAGGCCTCCGCAGTTACCGTTCAATAATTTGTTAGTTAGAATTATCCAAATGGAGCTAGTTTTCTTGGTCTGGGTGTAAATATTGTAAATTAATTCTATTGGTTATTAATTTATATTAATGCTGAGATGCTAGTAGGTCGCGTCATGCATTTGTCTAGTGATAAGGAGTTGTATAGCTTTGAAGTGTCTGGATTGAGTATGTTTTAATGCGAGTGGTACAGGTTTTGTGGCGATGTTGGGATGAGGTCAGTGTCGAGAAGAAAAGGAAATTAAAGCGTGTTTCCAGAGTTAATATCAAAGAAATACGTATACCAGATTTAATTGAATTCTAGGTTAGAATCACTTTCCTCTCCTTTATACCTAAACTGGCACTGCTTGGTAAGTATTAAGGAACCTATGGACCGGTATCCAGTTATTGAGACTGTTTTTGGTAAAATGAAGTTCACATCACACTTTGTTTTCCTATAAAACGGTGAAAGTTTTTTATATAATTTGGGCTTACTCTTAACCTCAATGTAGAGGTCAATAGTGGTAGGTAGTAGTAGGTGTCAAGTATATAAATATCGGTTATATTTCAGAGGTCTAGGCGACTTCAGGTCTAGTAATAAAACCAGGCTCAAAACCACAACACTATCAATAAAATAATTACGTACTTCCTTTCAACTTGCATACTTCAATTCAATATTAATTTCTGAGGGTCTAAAATGGCCGCTTTAGCAGAATCGTAAATGAATCACGTTAAAAAATTTAAATTGTTAAAATGGTCTTTGTTAAAGACCAATGGTAGCAAAGACCAATTTCAGAATTTAAATTTTTTAACGTGATTCATTTACGATTCTGCTAAAGCGGCCATTTTAGACCCCCTGGGCCCCTGCTCTCTTAAATATTAATTTGTTTAAATGCGATGTATGTATGCAAGCCGTTATAGTAATAAATAATATCTAGATAGTCAGAGTAGGTTATTGAGTAAATTATTTGTCACCTGATGTTTCTATTTAATCGAGTTGTGTCGGCAAATGACGGCTTTGACAAATTGTAGTTGTTACTTATTTCCTGTAGTAGTGTTTTTTTTTTAACTATGTGTCATATGTAATTAAATCAAATGAATATTAACGAACATTTTGATTATGTGGCAGTATAGATTGAGAGAATACTCTTAAATAATAAAGAGTATTCTCTCTATCTTATGTGCTGTTGTTACCCACGATATAGGAGAAATTCCCTAGTGATGAAAAAAAAATGTATGTTTATGTTAGTAGTCCGTCGTGGACGTTGTACGTAGGGTTGGCACCTTTTTTTGCAGATAAAATACATCGATACCTACATACAATACATACATTTTTGTACATTATTTAAAAAGTACATAGTATTAAAAAAGAGTAACAATTGCACATCATAATCTTTTTGTCTACAACGTGTAACAAAAAGGGTATAGTCATATGAAAGGGTGTGCTTAATAGACCATCAAACTGAACAACTTTCTCTATGGGACCATCATCGTCATCGTAAAAAAATAATCAGCTGTTTCATACATTTGGTCGCGTAGGTATTGGAATTTAGTATGGGGTCGTTGAAATTTTTTTCGCGATTACGATGGTGGTTCCATGGAGAAAGTTGTTCAGTTTGATGGTCTGTAGCACACCCATTCTTATGACTATACCCTTTCAGTTACAAGTTGCATATTTAAATTAAAATAAATAAGTAATTCGTTTTTAATCATGCAATTTGCAGGGCAGTTCTAAGTTGTATGTTGATAAACGTATCTGTCGCGACTGTAAGACGTATTAAGTTACAGAATTATAATCATCAAAATCATCAATACAACCCTCCAAGTTCATAAGAGTCGAAGAAGGACTTTGACCGTGAAAAATTCGTTCTTCGACTCTTACGAACTTGGAGGGTACAAATTGCTGATTTTAATGAATTAATTTCATATCAATATAATAAAAAATTCGCGGGCCACCCTGACGCTTTCACCTTAAAAGAGTTGCGATACCTATCGTGCCCATGAACTATACTCTGCAATAAAAGAAAAAAAAATGGTACGAAGGACCTTACTCCAATTCGCAATTATACATTGTAAACCAAACTGCATCATAACAGCTTCACCGCCGACTGCACCCCAAAACTACAAACCCTATCCCACTCTCTCAGCACCATTGTGACGTCACCAATTTCATTCAACATCATGACTGATGGTGATTGGCTCTCAATGTTTGTCGGCTTCGAGTCACCCCGTCAGAGTCGTGAGATAGCGGACCGAGATAAGAGCAATGAGATCATGACTGTTATCAGCTAGATCGCTTTCTGATGGTGTAAGTTCACACACACACATGACGGCGGAATCAGTAGTCAAGTGTAATTATCAGTTGCTAGGAACCACCGAAGAGGTTGAATAAGAGTGAACTGTCTTTTTGTCACTGTTTAAGCACGTCCAAGATGAGCTGGGCTGGTATTTTCTGGTTAATATTTAATAATTCTGGTTAATGGTTAGTAATTCTGGTTAATGGTTAGTAATTCTGGTTAAATGTACATAAACTTACGGCTTATTCCGATGCGGGTAGGCAGAAACTAAAGTACCTACGCCACCTGCAGCTGCTAGGTTCTTAACATAGGTACTCCTTTTGCTTCTTCCGCGTTATTTATTATTTGGTCATGTTCATTGACGATGTTTGTTCACCAGCAGCGTGTACAACATATCTTAAATATTGTTCTTTTACAGTTCTGAGCTTCCAAAGTCGCCAATTTATACTTAGTTTCTACAGGAGAAAGGTTTTATTTTTTAAAAATGCTACATAATAATAATGTAATTAATGTTTCTACAGGCGATTCTTTATAATTATGTGTGTGTGTGTTTATTTTGAAGATTCCTCTATTCCTTAAGAATCCCCGAGAAAAGGTCTATCCAAACGATAGGAACATATCCATAGGGCAACATATTCTTCGTTAATAAAAACCTTTAATTAATTTTCTAATAATTACAAATCTATAATAAAGTAAACAGCCAATTACTCGCTTACAAGTAAAGTGGGTGTCTTCGTGTGTATCTGGCCGTGTATCTGTGTATCTGTGGTGGGTACAAGAGCACATAAATCTGGCGTATTTATGTACGTCGCACTTCAATTAATAACGAATAAAATTAACACCTGTCTTAGGTGCCATAGAGTTGTTTCGAAGGTTATAGAAGTGGCGTTGAAAGGATTGTATTGGAAATTGATATCGGTGTACTATGTTTGTTTGTCAACTCACTACTTTTAAGAAGCTGTGATTTTTTCTCGCATGCACTTTTTCTTCTACTTTACTAATTTTGAGAGCGTGTCATTTTTAATCTCTGAGATCCGGCATGAGGAATACTAGAAGAAAGTAATCCCTTAAAAGAAGGTTTTCGTATTTCTATAACTTTCTGCGGTATAGACATATCTGACTTTTTAATTTTCGAGCTTTTTCATGGTTCTGGGGGGTTGCCACGATGTCTTAAATGAGGATTGTTTTAATGTCATTCCAGTGTGGAAAAGAGACGAAGCTATGGAGGACGTCTAGTGCCATCTCTTTCTCACTCTGGAATAAGATTAAAACCATCCAGCTTTCAGATGTCGTGGTAGGCCACCTCCGGATTTTCAGTCCTGTCTGTTTAGGTCCTCCTAAGCTTGACTTGAGGTGGCACTCTATACACTTATTAAGACTTCTGTGCTCTCCACAGTATCGCCATTAAAACAATTTGCACTTCAGGTGCCTGTTACGTGTCGCTCTGGTATTTATTAGGCTTGTGTTTTAGTCATTGTTATCGTAATGTCTATTTTAACACGACTTGTAGACTATTGCCGCATTGGGCTGCAGGCGCGGCAGTTAGGACAAAGTGCTGTTTAGCTTTCTATTATGCTCAATAACATTTTCGTTTAGGGAAAACGAAACGCTAAACCCCATGAGACCCTAAAACCAAACCTCATTCTTGTGGTGGTGGAACAGAGTTTTTTTTTAGACATAATATTATTAAATCACCTCCCTGGCTTTTTCCATTCATTCTAGCCAAGTGCTGCTGAGTATCAATATATTACCTGAAGCAACTGCCTATCCGACCTCGAAAACCCAGTTACACGACACCCCTTGATGAGACTTTTCGACTGAACCTGTATACCTACAAACGACTACCAGGACCGGGCTTAAGAAGCTTCAGGAAAAAATGTGTTTGATGTTAATCATATGTTTCTACTAAACAAACATGTATTATTTCTTAAGTAGGCACTTACAAGATATGCTTAGCGATATCAAAGACGCAGAGTTGCGTGGTAAGTACTTACCTGCCTACATGCCAATCTCTTTTGTCTCTCGTTCACCATTACACATCCACCTACCATTTTAGGGAATACACGACTTGTGTAAACAACTAGTAACCTTAAATTATAGCACTCAGTCTTGTTTCTCCTTTGTGCGGATTAAAGTTATTTTCATATAAACTACCATAGCACCATTGTATATGCTAAGTTACGGTGATATAACAATACTGCCTACTTAATAACATGCAGCAGCACTCAAGGAATCGGGTCAAATGATCAATTATCACCGTTTAAAGTCAAATTATTGAGATTTATTGGGTTGTCGAATCTGCCTGAAAACCGGAGTGTCAAAAAGTGAGTTTGGTAAGCGGTTTAGGAAAGTGAGTGGCGTAATAATAATAACAACCGTCTTCGAGAATTACAGGCGTGATGTTATGGTATGTTACTTATGTTATTTATTTATTATTAGACATTTGTGTCCCAATGCAGGACAAAGGCCTCCCTCTTCCCTCCTTCCACTTATCCCTATCTAGTGCTGTTATACCCCAATCCTTGTGGAAGAAGTCGAGTTCGCCCCGCCATCTCCTTCTGGGGTCTGCCGCGTAGCCGTTTGCTGCTGTTTGGGACCCATTTTGTGGTAGCTTTAGCCCATGGCTCCTCCGGCATTAGACAGATTTGATCAGCCTAGATCCATTTGAGCTTGGTAGCCGTGTGACCTACATCGGTAATTTGAGTTTTAGAACGCAGTATCGAGTTCCTTACACGAGGTTATGTTAAAAGAAAAGCTAATAAAATATATGAAACTGAGTGCTCTGGTGCCTAGAAGGCTGACCGCCACAAGTTCATAACGCCCAAGTATTTATTTACTTGTAAAACACCAACGATATCATAACTCAAGAAATTAGTTACTTATCTTAATTATTGATTTATGTTTATTATTATTGAATAATACTGGGTTAGACAAGTCTGTCGGTCGCATAATTAATGGAGTTAAAAGCTCCAGCTACCTTACTTATTAATTTTAGAGTTAAGCAAAACTGCGCAGGCGATTGAGAGGCGAATTTCAATGGAATTGAACAAATAATCGGCACTTTACATTGTATGTAGGATCTAAATCTAAAAATACATAGTTTTCCAAACATCACCAACTAATCTAGGTACGTACGTACGTAGGTGGGTATGACAGTCAGCAATAAAGGCTTTAAAAAAACACGCGGGGCAGTTTTTCTGGACTGCCGATGGAAGTGAAAGCAAGTAAACCAAAATAAACTTTTCGTCCCCCCATCTCGGAAAGCATATTTTTGCCCTTCTGAGTGCAAAAGCCGTTTTTATCATCTAGAGAATAAAGTAAATTTGAATTTAGAACATCGTGTGCACTAAGTTTGTGAACTAAAAACATCATTAAACCTATTTACTTTTACCTCCATGGTGCCGAATTTATCATACAACCTTTTTTAATTTGATAAAAACTCAGACTCGGATCCTTCTTGGGGTACTTTTTTTTTAATTTGCTATGCTCGCATTTTTTTTCTCACGTCATATTGTTAAAACCTTTGGTTAAAAACAAGAAACTTGAAAACAAGTGAAAAACCTAAAATGAGTGGTTCTAGCGACGAGGAAGTTTATTTGACGCCAACAGAATTAACTGAAACTGTTAATAATGAGCAATTTTTTTTTTGCCTTTAGTCCTCCCTGAGGTGGGATGAAAAGTTACGTGTTGCACTCGAGTGCAAAGATTTTTCACCTCGTTCTCTTTTGATTCCCTCGCTACCGCTCAAGATTCTAAGTTTTGAATCTTTCGCTTGCACGGTCATCAAAATCGAGCACGCGGTTTAAAAGCAACTTTGCACTCTTGTCTAACAAATTCATATGAAAGGGGTCTACAGACCATCAAACTGAACAAATTTCTCTATGGGACCACCATCGTAATCATAAAAAAATAATCAGCTGTCAATAATCAAATGTATGACATTTGGTCGAGTAGGTATTGGAATTTAGTATGGGGCCGTTAAAAAATTTCGTGCGATTACGATGGTGGTTCCATGGAGAAAGTTGTTCAGTTTGATGGTCTGTAGCACACCCTTTCATATGACTATACCCTTTCTGTTACACGTTGTATAAAACCATGTAGTAAAACGTTCAACTATCAGATGGTCTATGAAGCAGAACATCTATTTAGCAAGAAGTCATTTTTAACCTTACTATCTCCGTATCAGAAGGATAGAATAAAGGAGGTTTAGAATAAATAACTAGCTTTGTGACGAGATGAACTAGTAACTTTCGGGTACACCTGAAAGGCTGTATACTAATGGAAACACGTAGGTAGCCATTTTAGCTAATGAGCACATTTTGTATAATAATTATGCAAAATACAACGGCAGATTATTAATAGTGAAACCATAAAAGTTTAATGTCTAATTAATTTTTTACGCGTTTATTTTGATGAAGATTTCTAGTCATAAAAATGTGATAAAACTATTCCACCCAAGCGATTAAATTGTTGACAATCATAATTCACTGTTATGCCATAATCATTAGGTAATAAAAATCCGTTAAAATAATATGTTTCGTCTGCGTTGTAGTCGCGCCCAAACCCAGTAGTTTACCCGGTGTTGAGTCATAGGACCACATTCGATTATTTTTTGCCTCTGTCAAATTATTCGATCATAAAAACATCGACAAAAAAACGTTAAAGTGCTCTCTTTTATATTGAGTACATGTGTTAATTTAATATGCCGTCATTTATGGTGAAAAACAATGTAATGATGTCACTCCCGAAATCGGTCGGTCAGCGTGATCTTAGATTGTAAAAGTTTGGATAAGAATTTCGCGTTTGACTTGTCACTGTGTTCTTATCTCGCATGTTTTCCTGTTCGTTTTCAAGTTTGAGATATCAACATTCAGTACGATGTAGGTGGTTGTGGGTACAATTCCAGCGGAGCTAGTAGGCGGATTTGTAAGAGTGGTTGATGTATAGCGGGCTGATAACTTTAATTTATCATGTAGGTATTCTCCGGTATGTAAACATTGTACTTATATCTAAGTTACGTTTTGGCACGCAGCTGTAATTTTTTTACTTGTAACAAGATCTTATTTTGTATGAGGGTGTGGATTACGGCAGGAATTCGATTCGTTCGTGATTTATAATGGACCTTCACAGAATTTGTGCAACTGTTGCCAAGTTGTAGGCACATATTCAATTTTGTCCATGATTTCGTTGAAGACATCGTACAAAGAAGAAAGATTTGATTTATTGTTTATTTGTTACGATTTAACTCGAGAACTACACATCTTATTTTAAATTCTTTTACCATTAGAAAGCTCTAACAAGAAGTAACATAGGCTGATTTTAATGAATTTGAAGAATGAAATGAAGTCGCGGGCGTAGTGCATATTTGGCAGGTGTTGCTTACGTTCTGCTTTCATACATAACCATTTGTAAAGGCTTATAAAGTAGTGCCCTCTATCCTAAGAGCAATTGGGAGAGGGCACTACTGGCTCCTATGGCCTAGCACAGGAGTCAGGGACTTCACACAATTTTGAAATTACTTTCTTGTGTAATCAACATAATTAAATAGTACCTTCCTCTCTAGATGGTTACATATAGTTAAGTAAGATACCTACGTTAAATAAAACACAAATATTTGATAAAAATATTTAAGTCTGATTACACACTGACCATGACGTGAACATTCACGTGAATGTCACGTCATGGTCAGTGTGTAATTACGCACGTCCGCGCGTCGCGCCGTAAACTTGAGGAAATTTTTAAACTATTGTTTTTTCTTTGGAATTTTCATAACCTAGGGCAATGGGAACTTTGTGCTGAACAAGCGTGACTCGCCGATTATAACAATTACATACTTACTCGTACATTTCTTAGTCATATGATGATGATATATAATATGAACTTTCGTCGTAGATTTGACTGCGGAAAGAAAATTCCACGTCAAATCTATTGGGTGTCATGACTATTTGACTATAGTATTTTGACATGACTATAGCATATTCTTTACTATTTTCGTTGCTGTTCTTTTCTGATTTGTTTGCATACGGGACACGTCGTCATTGTTGATTCGGGTTTTCAGGAGTTGCAGTAGTTGCGAAAAAGAATCGGGCGGGCTTGTCCCAAAAAAAAACTTGGCGCAAGGGGCTGATTAATGAATACATGAAAACAATTAAGTTCTATTCCTGCAGCAAGCTGTCTTAGAAAATCTCGTGCAAAAAACGCAGTATAAATAACACCACAAAATTGTTACGTCAAAATAATATGTAACATTATAATTTGTCTTGAAAGGTGTGTGTTAATCTCAGAAGCTACACGTGACATGTGCCGAATTGGCGATCTTGTCACATTTTTCTTAGAGATTTTGGTCTAACTTTGAGAGATATGTCACAGTTGTGTGTAGTAAGCAAGCATGCCTGCCACTCACGCGCACCTTATCTCCCATCAAATAGTAATTATTATTGACTGCTATCTGTTAACTGTAGTGTTAGAGAATAAACTAGTTTTTTTTATTTAAGGGGCAGTTTCCACTACCACTGCGAGTACTAATATTAAAGGTAAAGTTTGTGACTTTCTATAAAGGAGGTTATATTAAAGTATTCACCAGATTTTAGAAATTCTTTCACTGATTGTTTGCTACAGTATTACCAAATGCCATGGGATCTTTCTTAGAGGCAGACGAAGTCGCGGTCAGAAGCAAGTGCGTGAAATCATACATTGCTTGCAGGTTTCTTGCCTGAGAGAAGAGAGGTATGATTTCCTGCCTGATGCTTATAGCCTATGTACTGGTATATACATGGGTGGTGCTGTGTAGGCTTTAGCTTTTGTAGATTAGCTACCTAGCCGTCTGCTATAGGTAAGTAGTATGTTTTTATTTTATTATTAATCCAAGAACATAAGCATTTTATCTATAAATGCCCGGATGTGAATTTCAATAGACTTATCATCATCAGCCTATTAATTTTCCCACTGCTGGGACACAGGCCTCCTATGAGAGGGAATTTGCTTCCAGCCAATATTTGGATAATTGTTCACTTTTAGTTTAAATGACGAACATTCAAGTCCGTAGGTAAGTTTTTTATTTTGCATATTACTTTAGTTTTTCTAAGTGTGGGAATACTTAAACAATAGTCCATAAAGACATTTTTCTGATTACTATATTGCATCACCCGTCTGTCTGGTCTTATGTGTTTATTTTCTGTGAACATAAATTACATCATAGGTACATAGTAGGTGTGATTGAAAAATTACCAAAAATTACTTATCAGCATTGTTCTCACCTATTCTTTTTCTTTGCGTGTCGATGGACTCCAAATAATATTAAGAAGCCACCTATTATGAACAACTTTTACAATGTGATCAGTTGATCACCGCTAATTTGCGAAAAAAAAGCAGTTTTTTTTTTGTCAATTTTCAATTGATAATGATATTTGTTCATCATCATCATTCAGCCGAAAGACGTCCACTGCTGGACATAGGCCTCCCCCAAGTGTCACCACATTGACCGGTCCCGTGCGACTCGCGTCCAACGGATTCCCGCAACCTTCACCAGGTCATCGGTCCACCTAGTGGGAGGTCTTCCAACATGACATTATTTATGATATTTGTTGCATGTACTTAATTAACTTAATTTAATTCAAATTTATGATAATATTTGTACGATAAATGGCAAAATTTGTAATTTCCTATTTTAACAAATAAATATTCTGATTCTAGGTTAGTTACATTATATTAAGGCACGAAATGCTGGAACTAAAATTGTAACATCTAAGTATTTGTACCATATAAAAAATCATTTTTGATTTGATTTGATTTGTAAAGCTACCATACTATTATATTGATACTATATTTATCTTCTAACAATTAAAACAAGGTGTTCCCCGTGTTAACAAGGACGATATTATGGGTTATGACTTCATTGCACAAGAACTCGCCGGTCACAAACGTGCCGAACCGTTCAACAGTCCCGCCTGACTGACAGATATGTCGCAATCGAGATAGTTGATCCGATTGAATAATCGACTAATCGTACTAATGATACCTTTGTTGATCACCGAGTTTTGGATTTGAATATTTATAAGATGATATGATTTATACCCTACATGGTGTAGGCCCCTTGTTTTTCGGATGGGAAATCATCAAGTGACCCCTCCCGTTTTGGACGGAGCGGAAGGGAGTGTCAGACTTTTACTGGCTAACACTCATCCATGTTCCTTCTTAGCCCTTTGTGTTCCAGGACCGAGGTATCTATTTCGAATAGCCCCGCAGCCCCGGCAAGCATCGGCCCTTGCGGTCCGCAAGGGCCGATGCTTGCCGATGCTGCCTTCCTTTCTACTGACATCTCTTTGAGGCGCGCGTGGAACGCGCCGTCGACACGACCTGTCACCACAAGTCGGACGGACAGTGAGCTTGCCCATTATTCTCCGTCCACAAGCCCGCGATGGTGTAGGCCCAACACCATCATTTGCCTAGCCTTTTCCCAACTATGTTGGAGTTGCTTTCCAGTCAGTGAAATACTAACCTACTGCGCTAACCTACTGTGTGGTTATAACATGGGGTGATTGCCGATCTAACCTCCACAACCCAGTTAGTACTCGGAAATACGATACCTTTTAGTAAGACTGGTTGTCAGACTTTCGGGCCACTGACAACCTATAACGACGGTCAAAAATCTACAAATGACTACAGCCGGCGCACTTCCGAGGCATCCACGAACCAATCACCAACCTAACCTGAAGATTGATCGTAGCGACTGTTATTATTTACCGACGAGCTCCTCTTGAGTGACAAGGATAGCACACACATAATAGGGTAGACGACAAGAAAAATCTAATTAGGTCCATGTTCACTAAAAAGATGACGATCTGATTTTCTAAAAACAGCTGTTTAAAACACTTTTTTGTATGGGAACATGTCACAGTAACAGCTGGTTTTCATACCGTTATCTTTTCGGTGAACATGGACCTTAGTCCGTCAGTTAGACTATCAAAAAATATTTAACCCATATTTTTTCCTTTACCTACGACCTTTACCAAAATTGACGAAGATACGACGCTTTTAAAATTCTCAATGCGTCACGCCTAGGTATAATTTTAGACCGCACTCACGTCACGAGCCCCCCACTCCCGAGTTTTGATGCGTTCTATCTTTGTCAATATTCATTGATTTACAAAAACTAAAAGAACATGTCCATTATTTTCCAATACTCGACCCGAATGGCGCAGCGGTAGTGGGGCTGCCTTACGTTCATAGGGTCCCGGGTTCGAATCCCGGTAGGAGCAAATATTTGTGTAATGATCATGGACATTTGTGTCCGAGTCATGGATGTTTATATGTATAATAAGTAGGTATGTATTTACAAAAAAAAGTATATACGTAGTATGATCAACTGTCTGGTGACCACGACACAAGCCTTGCTTAGTGTGGTATTAGATGGCGCTGTGTGTAATGTCCAGCGATATTTATTTATTTAATTAAATTTACAATTTTTTGAAACTGTCGTCATGTTTATTATTTAGGTAGATACTTATGCGTGTACATAGTCAGGAAAATGTTTTCCTCCGAACCTAATCTGCAATTAATAGGTAATAAAAATCCTAGAACACACATCAATTAGTCTTTGTACTCGTAAGCAGAATAAATACATAACATATGTTTCATGTACAACAAGTTTACATTTAAATCAAAGGCGGTAATTAAATACATAATGTATAAATGAGGCCTTACCTACAACTTATTGATAAATAGTGCATGAACTTCAGAGAACTGTTTTCAATTGAATGTTGAAATTATTCCCGAGTGATAAATGACTAAGAAATAAGAAGTAAGGGGGATTTCCTTTATGGAATTCTGTTGTGATTTCAAATGCAGTCAGTTAAAATATTCCTATAATAGTTTAATAGAAATAGGAAGTAACTCTATGTATCGAAGGTTATGGAATGATAATCACCTTCATTGGGCTTTTTTCCACCATTAGTTGTACAGCACATTTATCCAAGTTTTGTGATAATCTGCACGATGGTGTTGGTCGGTCTATTGGGTAGGTATAGTCTGATACATTTCAATACATGATTTGTCTGATACTGTTCTTTTTTAAATGACCATTCGCAGTCAATACTAGAAGGTTAGGTAAGGTTGTGCTGCTTAACTGGCCTGTTTTTTGCCTGATACGTTCTTAGCACTTTCACGGTGTAGCCGAATCCTTCAGCCATATTTTCAGCTGAAATGGCGTAAGGGGGCTCGTAGAAATTCTCGTATTATGTTGCATGGAAGAACATTTTTACACAAATACAATATTATTTAAACATTACGTTCTGCAAGTACAATAACTACACTTGCTAAAAAATATCGGTCATCCAGGGGCCTAATTCTGCTATTTTAATAAATTCGTCACTCCAACACGAGTCCATTCTCATCCCATTGTCATTTTGCTTAAAGTTCGTAATCTGCTAAATTCACAATGGTCGGTCAATGGTCTCGTAATAAAATTGTGTTTTAATGGCATTTTCGTATTGTCATTATTATAAAACCCTTAGTACAAATGGTTTTCGAAACCTACTACTAAATGCGAACATTTATTCATGCCAGATTTCATGTACGAGATTAATATTCTATGACATTTCTTTCAATGGAGTGTCAGTGGTTGTTCATTGAAAATTCATAATGGCGCCATTATGATAGTAGAATTAACAAACTTGTCAAAATTTGACATAACTTGATCATTATGAAATCAGTGATCGAATACTCTGACACTATTGTAATAGCAGAATCGAGGCCCAGGTTTAGTGATTATCGGGCCTGTGGACGGTTAGCTATGGGCTAGCTAGCCGTCCGTCCGTCTAGTGACGACAGGCCGTGTCGACGGCGCCGCGGCGCGTTCGTGTTCCACGCACGCCTCAAAGAGATGTCAGCAGAAGAGAGGGGCCCGCGAGGGCCGAAGCCTGCCGGGGTTGCGGGTATAGTCAGTAAGAGTCTGACACTGCCTCCCGCTCCGCCCAGAGTGGGAGGAGAAGTCATTTGATGATTTCCCATCCTAAAAAAAAAAAAAAAAAGGTTTAGTGATTATTTATTTCAAATAGCTTCGGACATTGCAAGCAACCACCATAAAACAGCATTTACGGGCTGAAATGACGCAGATAACCATACCCAAATCAGATAACCAAAAATACATCACTTAACACCTAAACCACTTGTCAGTTCACGGCCATTACCAAACCGACGGAACTGGTGAATTAGGGCCCATAATCCCATATATTCCCAGTTATCTCCGACGATGACTATATGATAGTATGTTCGCTAGAATAGTGCGTGCATATCTCGCGAACGGGGTGTATTGGGGAACAGATTAGAGGTATAAATCGTGCAGGCGGTTTGATAACAGCGGCTCTTCTGCCAAATTTCACTGCGCGCATTATGACGCCCGTCTGGTGTTTGTTTCCACGGTATGATACGTCACGATTTTTTTCTACAACCTAACTAGCTTATAGCTTCGCTCATGTGGAGTTCGGTAAATGTCTCACAGCTTGTACTAGCGTCATAAAAAGTATAGCATAAGCATAATCTGCAGTCTTTATAGCATTTACAGCCAGATCAAATCAGATAAAAGTATCCTTTGACTTGATTCAGGTTTTAACTGTTTGTGTGCCAAAGGAGACGGAAACGATTATATACATTCTTGGGCCTGGATGTAGTAAGATGAAAATGGTAGGATTCAACGTATGGTAAATTTCATTAAGTTTTGACAATCTGAAAGCTGAGATATTTGAGGTTTAGTAAAAGTGAGGTCATCATGATGATGATGATGATGATGAAAAGTGAGGTTATGGTACAGTCTCTATAAAAGAGCTGATTACTTAAAAGTTCTTAAACCACAAATGAAAATCATATTTAGTCGAAATGTTTAAAAAAAAAAAAGTTTGTCTGATTTTTCATTTTTTAAAATATGAATAATATCCACCATTTTCCATCTCCTTTCATCCAAATCCGTAAAGTAGTTATGCGTGAAAAAGTAGCAAACATTCAATTTATAGTAGTAGTAAGAAGCCCTTCAGACTATTCCCAAACCACTACAACTCCTGAAAACTAAGTCCAGGATCAACAGTGGCTACCATCAAAAAAGCTGCGAGACAATAAAGCTCGAATAAGTCCCAGAGAAACGATTTAACTGTCTTGGATCCCGCAACGAAATTAATCAGAAAAGTATAGCGGAGGAGTAGGCAAAACCATAAGGAACTAGTAGTAGCAATCCACTGCTGGACATAGGCCTTTCCAAAGCTGTGCCAGAACACATTGTCTACTTCGTTCCGCTTCCAGTCTGACCCAGGCACATTTTTAAGGTTGTTGGTAGATCTTGAGTAGGCATCGTAAGTTTACCTAGTATATTTTATAACTATCTAAGCCTAATTTTCAGCGGTTTTCGATATTTTTAACCGACTTCTAAAAAAGGAGGAGGTTCTCAATTCGGATGTTTCTATTTTTTTTTTTTTTTTTTTTTTTTTTTATGTTTGTTCGGGCATAACTCCGTTGCTTGCCAACCGATTTGGAAAATTCTTTTTTTGTTGGAAAGGGTATTCTTTCCAAATGGTCCCATAGCCACCAAGTCGGGATCTGATGATGGAATCTTGGCGAAATCGAGGGAACTCTTCAAATTTTATATGAAAACGGGTTGCGATTTTGGTATTTTGTACAACAAGTGAAGCATTTGCGTTTGATAAGAACCATTCTACCATCAGATCTGATGATGAAGCCAAGAGTCACGGAACTCCATAATGAGACAATGTACCCTAGTCGTGTTTGGGCTTGTTGTAATTGTAACGGTATGCACTTTCCATGTATATCAAGCACATGTGAACCACTAAAAAGTGAAAAATAAAAACTTTTTTTGCAAAAAATAAAACCGACTTCAAAAAAAACAAAAAAGTGAAAAATAACTTTAGCTTCTGAAGTCGGTGACAAAAAAACTAAATCAATCAAACAAAGGTCACCGACTTCAGAAGCTAAAGTTATTTTTCACTTTTTTGTTTTTTTTGAAGTCGGTTTTATTTTTTGCAAAAAAAGTTTTATAACTATCTAAGCCTAATTTTTTGCGGTTTTCGATGTTTTACATGATGCCTCAGTTATTACATGCTATAGTAAGTAAGCTGGCTTTTATAACAGCTATGGAGGGATTGGCTCCTAGTCCAAACAGATGTGTCTGAATGAAACACTTGACTTAAATACAGTGACCTACATTTATATAGATTTTTATATCTGGTACAGTATGATCATCGATGGACTCGAATATCTTACGACCAATTTGAAGGTGCATTGGAAGAAACATCTGAGGGCTCGTAATATGATAAACTGACGATGGCATGTAAACGAACGACGATCTGTTCATATATCTAGTGTCGCGACAGTCAAAACTATGCAAAAACCATCTTGAGAACTAAAAATCGTGTCGAATCAAAGTCATTCACGAAAAAAGCATTTAAATACAAGATCTTAATGACGACCGTCGGGCAGTAGTCCACCAAACACCTGTCTGGACTTAGGACCTCCCTTTTCAAAGGAGTATGAGGAACCGTACACCACGTTCGTTCCACATACTTCTAAACTACTATTAAATTTTTCCAATAACACGTTGCCAGATGGGTGGACGACCCACAGAAGATCTCGGTAATGACCTGGTTGAGACGCACACTGACTAGATATGCATTTAAGGGGAGATGCCTAGCCAACACTCAGTAGGAAGAGCAGCTATTAATGACGACGATGATCATCATTATCTTCCTACCCTTGTCTAGCGCGAATTGGGGTCGGATCAACCTGTTTTTTCTTCCCTTTTCCCCTGTAACCATTTACTTTTTTTTCCTTCATATCATTCCTCACACAAGCCATCTGTCTTTTCTTTGGTCTTCATTTCCAACTCCCTCTACCAACGTATAAATTAAACTAGCTGATGCCCGCTTCGCCCGCGTTCAAATTACATACCAAAACCTTCCTCGAGAACCACTCTATCCATTGGTGAAAACAGCATGAAAATCAGTGCGGTAGTTTTTGAGTTTATCGCGAACCGACAGACGGACAGACTGACAGACGCGTCGGCGGACTTTGTTTTAAAATATGAAATATGTAGCGATTATGTATTCTTCACTTTTTCAGTCACATTTGTGTTCTATCCCTCCTTATCACATATCCATACTAAGGTAGACTGCTCAATAAAGACGATGATAACTCTTGAATAAACCCTACCTTTGAAATTTACAACGTATACACACACCGATAATGCTCAATAACAGTTACGAATACATTACAAACTTCATTCATACATTTTCCATCACCGTATCACCGGATCCAAAACATAATCCAGCATCTATTTACATCTATTAGCTCATATTTTTTTCTGTTCCCGACACAGTGTATCTAGACTTGTTACGTCTCTAATCTCAAGTGCAATGGACCCGGTGTGTTTCAGCCTAGCACATCGACATATCGACGACGAGAATTTGTAATGCTGTAAGCGACGTTGATTGTGCTATTGGATTAGCAACCTACGGCTTGACGTCGAAAGTGGTGATTCCAATTGTGTGAGCAATGTCTCTTACGGCCTTTGAAATGTTGGCATCGAAATTGATGGATGGATGACTCAGTGTGTTTATTCGGTTATCAGGCATCGTTTTAGTACGATCTCCAACGGACACATGGATAGTAAATTGTTCGGTGGATCGTCCGCAGCTCACCGCGCAATGTACTAGGTATGCGGGTTTTGTTTGTAGTCGTTATTGATTGTGTTGTTGCTTGTTTCTAGGTTTGCTTGTTTGTTTGGGAGGTATTTTCTTGGCTTAGGAATAGGCTTGTGTCCTAAAAAAAACTAATTAGTCCGTCAGTAAGATTATAATAAAATATTTGACACGTATTTTTTCTTTTGTTACGTAAACCAAAATTGACGAAGATACGACGCTTTTAAAATTCGCAATACGTCACGCCGTGCTATAGTTTTTAGTGCGTTGTGACGTCATGAGCCCCCACTCCTGAGCTTTGCTACATTTTATCTTTTTCAGTATTCATTGATTTACAAAAACAAAAAATACGTGTCCATTACTTTCCAATACTCTAACTGACGGACTAATTAGATTGGTAATTTATCGATGGTGGAAACTAGCCTATTATTTCATAAATCATCTCTACCTGTAACTATCCTACAAATATTATAAAAGCGACAGTTTTTCAGGATGGATGAATGTTACTATTTCACGCAAAAACCTTTCACAAGGAAGGAAGTAAATGTACCTATATTTACTTCCTACCTTATTTTTATTTTATAATGACTGCTTTAGACGTAGCTCGAGTATCCTGCAAAATATCATGACTTAAATGACTTAATTTAAAGTTTTTAGTTTATTATTATTTGTTAAAATAATAATTGCCTAGGTTGGTTGGTCTGTGGATGGGTGACCACCCTTACATACTGAGTTTTCTCCGTGCCTCGCTGTTGGTCCCGGCCGTCATTTATCCATCTTTGACAGTCGTTACAGGTAGTCAGTGGCCCAAAAAGTCTGACACCAGTCTTAACAAGTGGTATTTTTAGTGGGTTTTACCCAGTATTAACTGGGTTGTGGAGGTCAGATAGGCAGTCGCTCCATGTAAAATACAGGTATTCAGCTGCATCCGTATGGACTGGAAGCCGACCCCAACATAGTTAGGAAAAGGTTAGGCATATGAAAATAAATATAAAACAGGAAAAGCATTTTATTCGTTTACAATTTATTCCAGAGGAAACTATTTATCTTTTGTGAAAATTTTATGGAATCGTGTTTTTGAATCTTTTAAAACTTCCTTGACTTTGCTTTATTTATCACAAAAGGATTGCTGAAGTAATATTAAAACGTTCAATTTTCAAAATCTGGGGTTATTTTATCTAACTTATATGCTTAGAGAGTACATAAATGTAAGTCAATATGCTTCATTTTGAAAAAAAAACGGGGAGTGCAAGGTATGGATTTAAGCAGGTGGAACAAAGTAGGTCAAAGTCCATAACGACCGCAATTTACCTGTTCTATAGACGGACATACTGCAAATATTGTCAAGTTGACTTTCTGGACTATCGGATTACACCCTTTAAACTGAACGCGTTTAGAATATCTAAACGGCGTTCAAGAGTCTGTTGTCATTGTCATCAGTGTTTTGGAATATTGACACTGACATGACAAAACTTGAACTTTTGATCTGTTGCACGCGTTCAGATCATTCTTATTTTCTGTTTACTTCTGTTGTTTTGAGCAAAATAAAATGGAATTTAGGCAAAAACCTCATACTATTAAGAAAGGCAGAGAGCAAATACCAGGCACCAAATTTTACTCTGAAATTCAACATTTCTTTAGTCTATGAGTTAGTAGTACAGTCCAACACTAAATAATCTAACTGGCGCCGCTCCACCTAGCCTATCCGTCAGATAATGTGTTTATGATAAAACTGAAATGTACTTACCACAGGCTCAGTTTAGATCTAATGTTATGAATTTAGGATTGTGGCGGCCATTTAAGTATTATTAGACACGTAATAATACAGTGTGGAGATTCAAGTTCCTATTTGTATCTTAATGTAGCTACTTATTATCCGTTGAAACGGTTTTCTGTTACAACAATAACAAATGCGTGTTTTGATGGTAGCAAGAGCGTGAGCATGATGTTTTCAGGTTTATTGGGTTTTTCCATCAGAGATTCGTGCCCAATTAATGGCATTAGGCTTGACCCACCCCTTGCCCTTGCTCATGCATTCGCCGATGAACATGATAATCTTTATTGCTTTTATTGCCCTTGTTCTTATTGACTTTACCAAAAACAAGGTGGGAGTAAATAAATGCTTGTATAGTTTAGTTAAGTAATTACTCTCTCTGTCAGACGCAAGTTCTGTAAAAGTAAAGTAAGTTGTTTTGTAAAAGAACAAGAGAAACTAAAAATATTTCAACACGAAACTTTCAAATAAAAGATATTTATCGCCGTTGTCCAAGCGTTCAAATTTTATAGGAAAGAAAAGTTGCAAACTGTAGTTACACGAAAACTTCTGTCTCCAGCTGGGAGAACAGTCCAAAACTATTACTAACTAAGCTTTTCAAATCAAAACAACAACTTACAAAACACCAGCTAATTTATAACAAACAAACAACTTAATCAACTCCTCGTCAGACATGTGTCAATCGTTTACATTGTTATGTCAATTCGTATGCAAATATCATCTAACAACTTAAACACTTGATTATTGAAAGAATTTAAACGCGCAATTATAGTACCTACACTAGAGATGTCCATTCGCTGCCTAGCCTTTTCCCAAACTATGTTGGGATCGGTTTCCAGTTTATCGGTATCCGGATGCAATTGAATACCAGTATTTTACATGGAGTACCTACTTGCTTAAGTATCTGCCTTCTACAACAAAGTAACTGGGAAATACGATGACCTCTTGGACTTCTTACCACTCGTAGCGGCTATCAAAGATCTGCAAATGACAGCTAAAGCCAACGGACGTAATGATGGTCACCCATTCATTGGCAAGCACTGCTTAACCTTGAAGATCAACCCAAGCGGCTGTTATTGTTTAACTACGAGCACCTTCGTTTCATGCGGAAACATTCCATACCATGCATTTGTTAGAACAAAATGTTACACGTCTATTATTTGCTATGCAAAATCGTGAGTTGGCGCATTAAATGTCATGACATAATGACACTTTGTCGTGTTAACGCACGCCTGAACAGTACAAATTACAGGTGCAATTTAACCGAGAATTGTTTATAATGAATTAATGTGCACTGCCGTCGCCCCAGTGCTAATTATGCAGATTTTATGAGACGCCCGTGCAAACAGCGGTGTCGCATCACTAGTGAGTTCTGTTAGCTTATTGTTGGTAGATATCTTGATGATGGGATATGGCGCTTGCTGTTACAAGTAAATAAGATAACTTTAAGATGGCTGTCTGTACCTATAACATAGCTGTTAAGTTCGTAATGGTCGGGTACTACCTCATCTTCTGCCTAGCCCATTCACTTCTATGTTGGGGTCGATTTCTAGTGTAACTAGATGCAGTTGTATCCAGTATTTTACATTGAGTGACTGCCTATCTGACCTCCACAACACAGTGAAGACTGGGTAATGCGATACCTCTTGGTAAGTCAGGCTGTCAGACTTTCGGGAAACTGATTACCTGTAACGACTGTCAAATACGAGTATCTACAAATGACAGAATGGCACAATGCTTTCCAAGGCACGGACCAACCTAAATCAGCGCGGCACAACCTGAAGATTGATCCGAGTGTTATTAATTAGCCAAGAGCTTCTCTCTCGGTTGCCTTTTTAGGGTTCCGTAGCCAAATGGCAAAAAACGGAACCCTTATAGTTTCGCCATGTCTGTCTGTCTGTCTGTCTGTCTGTCTGTCTGTCTGTCCGCGGATAATCTCAGTGACCGTTAGCACCAGAAAGCTGAAATTTGGTACCAATATGTATATCAATCATGCCGACAAAGTGCAAAAATAAAAATTTAAAAAAACATTTTTATTAGGGTACCTCCCCCAGACGTAAAGTGGGGAGCGATTTTTTTTTTAATTTTGACCCTGACGTGTGATATATTGTTGGATAGGTATTTAAAAATGAATAGGGGTTTTCTAAAATCATTTTTTGATAATATTAATATTTTAGGAAATAATCGCTCCGAAAGTCAAAAACAATGTGTCCCCCCCCCCTCTAACTTTTGAACCATAAGTTTAAAAAATATGAAAAAAATCACAGAAGTAGACCTTTATATGAACTTTCTAGGAAAATTATTTTCAACTTGATGAGTTGAATAGTTTTTGAGTTATATAGCACTTTTTCAAAAAAACGCAAATGATAACTTTGTTTTTCATACAAATACTATGAAAAACAAAGTTATTTTTGCTGACGAAAAATGTTGGTATTTTTAATGGTCTGGGAAGCTACGGAACCCTACAGTGAGCGTGGCCCGACACGCTCTTGGCCGGTTTTTTTATTTTATTTATTCGCATGGGAAATCATCAAATGACTCCTCCCATCACTCTGGGCGGAGCGGGAGGGAGTGACAGACTTTTACTAGCTAAAACCCATCCATTTTCCTTCCTCGCCCTTTATGTTCCGGTGCCATGCAGCCCCAGCAGGCTTCGGCCCTTGCCCCCGGACCCTTTCATGCTTTCTATAGGCTGATAATGTCTATAATGTGATCTTTATGTTTAGTAAAGCTTATTGAAATGCCAACTTTTCATACTGAAAACTATTTAGTTTGAACGTTGTGAGGGATTATATCCCTTGGTACCTACCACTAGTGTTACCACCAATGGTACCACGGGTAAAAAACAAACCCGTAGTACTACCAAGCGATCCAGTGGTACAACAAGGAATTTTTTTTTAACCCGATTGATTAACAATCATAATCTCAACATTGAAAATCTCTACACCATAATCTCAACGATTCAAAATTTCAACACTTTGAAATATCAAACGTTTTATAAATTCACAATTAAGTCATGATCTCAACATATTAACTTACATCAAACTTTTTTTTTTCAAACTGTAATTCTAAAATTATTTATGATTATGATTATTGTGTTGAGATTACATGATTGTTGATCTAATGTACCAATCCCAGTGGTACCAGGGGTAAAAAAAAAACTTCCCGTGGTACCACTACATCGCTTGGTAGTACTACGGGTTTGTTTTTAACCGTGCAACGGTTGTGTGTGTTGATTTTACTACTTTTAGTATGTTGAAAGTTGTATTTCCTTGTCAGCGCTCTGATTTTATCAAATCTTCTTTCTTTGTCCAAGCGGTTTTCCTTCAGAATATCAGTCAGTTCCAATTCCAAGTGAAAGCTCGAAAACATACTACACAAGAAGTTAGCAGATTCGTCTCAGAATGAAGTTGTAGTAGTTTTCCTTGTTTATCTCTCTTAGCTTTACACATTTTGTTTTTGTGTTTTAGTATTTTTTTCTGTTATTGCACCTACTGTGTATTGTCTCTGCATCACCCTAAGGTAGAATGTCCAAGGCATTAAGTACGCCATTGTATTAATAGTTTTTACTTTTGCATAAAGTTTGAATAAATAAATAAAAGTTGAAACTAACGAGTGATTGAAAGAAAGAGTTGTACGAGTATTACTGCTGTCAAAAGAATAATGGCAGAAGCTTACTACCACATTCCTTTTCTATTTTTACGTTGCATAGTGACTAGTTACTATTAGAACTTAGTCACCACTTAAGCATATATATTAGGTATATTTTTAACAAAAACCGGCACAATGTAATTTGACACCAGCCATTTGTAAAACAACTTAAAAGATCTCCTAAACATTAAGGAACGTGTTTATGACTAACGCCACAATTAGTTTTATGTTTTATTTTATTATAAATCATGGGACCTGACCGCAAGGTTTGGTGTGAAATTCTTGACATTTTTACTATTGTCTGAATTATGACTGTCTTTTAGATAGGTGTGACTATCATAACATAACGCCTTTATTCCGTTAAGCCGTGCTTGCCTAGGTTGGTCTGTGGATGGGTGACCAAACTTACATACCGAGTTCCCACCGTGCCTCGGAAAACACGTTAAGCCCCGCCCGCCGCCCGCCCGCTGCCCGGCTGTCATTTATAGATCTTTGACAGTCGTTACAGGAAGTCAGTGGCCCAAAAATTCTGACAAGCACTCTTACCAAGGGGTATCGTATTACCCAGTTACTGACTGGGTTGTGGAGGTCAGATAGGCAGGCGCTCCATAATATATAAATTACTGGTATTCAGCTGCATCCGGTTAGACTGGTAGCCGACCCCAACATAGTTGGGAAAAGGCTGGGCAGATGATGCAATATCGGCAACAGATCGGCAACAGAAATGCACATTGTGTGTAAATTTTCCCTTCGGCCGCGGAACCCTAAAAAGAACCTATACTTGTGACTTAACATAAATGCGTCAGGTATAATATTAGGTACTGAAATAATTCAGTTGGTCATTCATAATGTTCTATTTATGGGCATTCGTATATATCCTTTCCTGTGGTTAATTTAATAAACTGCGTAATGAGGTAAGTTAGGTAAGTAATGAGTTATGATGGCGTAAATCGGTAATAGGTAAATTAGATATGTGTTTGGTTGATAACAAAGTAATTTAGTTAGTAATGGTTAGTTTTTCCTATTTTTTTTGCCTATTTTGGCATTCATTATCAATGTTGAACTATTAAAATACACAACTTTACCTACTTACCAGTTTTCTCTAATGATCATTATAAACCAGTGGGGTATTCACATACTATACTCAGAATCCTAGCGCTAGGTAACTATTCATTTTGACCAATCAACAATATTCATAGCCATGCTCGCATTCGCAAGCAAATATTTTTTGTAACATTAAAGAAGAAAATTTCCCATAAAATCGAAAAGTGTGTTCTGTAATTAATAAGGTTTTCTAATTAGTAACATTTTAGCTTTATAATTAAAACGTTTAGTTTTAAATATAAAGCTAAAATGTCTCTTCTTTCTGTATAGTATGTAATTTATTATATGTAAGTGTAGATGTAATGAATTTCGATTAGTCTAGACTGTAGCTCAGATTAAAATAAAATCGATCAGATTTAAAACGAGCTTCATTTGAAGATCATTGTATAATGCCTGATTGTGTAAATAAATCACAATGCCTCGTCACTGAAATGTAGACATTTTTATAATAGGTACGTTTACCTACATCAAATGATACCAGCCATAGCTAACAAAATTTGAAGGCAGACAATACTTCATCATTTAGTTCTCACATTACTCGATTTCCATGAATTCGTAATTTGTCGATCTGAGTACATATCCGTTAGAGTTCATTAGTTAGAGCATTCATCTTTTCAGTCCCACTTCAATATATTTGAGTATTCGTGTCGGCATTTCCGAAGTATTATTACATTACGTTTAAAAATATCTCTGATTTTTTGTAAGGTACCGTCTACAGTGGTATCTGACGGGTTTTTTTACCCATCCAGGGCGAATTCAATAGGAAAGGTTATGTTTTTAGCAGTCTATGTATGTATGTGATTACGTTTGTCCCTCCGTAGCGCCTAAAAAATTTAACGGATTTTGATGAATAAGATGTCAATCGATTAGTTATTATGGCCTGGGTAACGGGCTATCATAATAACCGATTTCAACAATAGGAGGAGTCAATGCTTCTTGTAAACCTCGAATATTGTTAGAGCGTGATTTTGCAGTAGCCAAGTTTTTTATTTTTTGTATTCCACACAAATTCTTCTTAAAAGTAAAGATTCTTTTATTTTGATAATAATGACAAACAGTATAATTTATTTTGTTAACACAAAGTAAGTAGATAGTAGGTAGTACACACAAAATAGTTTAGAGTTTAGTAACTTTGCGAAAAAATGTTCCCACCTAATAAATATTACTATGAAAAAAAGTGGGCAAAGATGACAAACAACCAAAACTTAGTACTACTGATTTATTTTATGTCGCGAAGGCCCCATGTGACGTAGTTCTTGTTATGTTTTTGTAATAAATTGACAACCGTTTTCTGGGTTTTCTTTTATTTAATTTTTTTAATATTATATTTTTTATTTTCGCAAGAACAAAATGTGAGGAGAGTGAGAACGTAAGGAAAAGGAACGGAAGAAGGAAGGAACTATGAACCAAGGATTGTTTTTTCATAAACGCTATAAAAACAATAAATAATTTTATGATCTTAATTATTTTAATCCTTTAATATATTTTTATTGACATTAGGCAGTCGCACCATGTGAAATTCTGGTATTCTTCTGTATCCGGCTAGACTGGAAGCCGATCCCATCTTTCAAAGTTTGGAAAAGGCTAAGCAAATGATGATTTTATTGACAATGTAGATAGATTATCTCTTAAATTAGTAGGAGTCATCAATCGGATGATTTCAACCACTCCAAAACCTAAAACTATAATTTTTCCTTACACATATGAAGTGCATCAGTGAATTAATTACTCGCGGATGACGAATATAACAATAATCAATAACGAGTGACGTCATGGGCCTATGTTGGGTACTAGCGCCCACCGCGGTTGCGTCAATTCTAATTGATAAATAAGCTTGGTGGTCTATCACCTACCTTGGGACAGGAAGATCCGACCGAAATATGAAGAAAAGTATTATATGTGTAGTATATCAACTATCTGGTGTCCACGACACAAGCCTCGTTGCTTAGTGCTGCACTAGATGGCGCTGTGTGTAATGTCCAGCGATATTTAGTGACATCATCACAAGAACATCATCAAAAGTCTGACAACCTACAGTATCATAATTATTTAGAACTCAGTACAAACTTGGTTGTTGAGATCAGATAGGCAGTCGCTCCATGTAAAATACCGGAATTCCGCTGCATCCGAATAGATGAGAAGGCGACTCCAACTAATAGTCTTGACCGTTTTCGGTCAGGGCAGCCAATATTAACGCCATATTGGTGCGGGAGATACCGGATTTTTGGCCCACTGTTTAGCTGTTACGACTGTCAAAGATGGGCAAATGACAGCCGGGACCAACAGCTTAACGGTGCTTTCCGAAGCACGGAGAAAACCCGGATGAAAGGGTGGTCACCCATCCACAGACCAGCCTAGGCAAGTACGGCTTAACCTAAAGATTGACTCGAGTGGCTGTTATCATTTAGCCATGAGCATCTCTATTAGTTGTAGTTACGTTCCATGTAAAAAGGACGATCCTATTACTAGTACCATCAATCGGGCAAAAACCCGAATATGGGTTGGTACTGAAACATTTCTGATGGGGAAACCCAATTGAACCCAGTACCACGTGCTATGAAGTGTTGGTACATAGGTACGAACCACATATTTTATATTTCCTTGTTTCTAAAATGGATTGAATCATAAATCATTATTAAGTAACTAGTTAAATTAATAGTTTTAATTATAAAGGGTGTAAAACACCTCATAACGTAGCCGAAAGGCACTTGTTCTCCTCGTCATTCCGAACATTTTTTTGTTCTACATCATACCTGGGAACCTCCTAGTTACGGAGATATTGGGGGTCAAAGTTACAACTTTTGGACAAGATTTTTTTATACACAAGTGTTTTTTTGGTAAGATTTTTACTTTAAATACCTCCACGAACCCCGTACTATTCAATCCATCCATCCGCACAATGTTTTGAGTGCGTTACATTGAGTTCTACCACAAAACACGATTTATCACCCAAAAAAAAAGTGGTTTCCCAGCAATAATTTTTGCGTAAAGTTTGTTAGTTTGATGTACAGAATGCTTGGTTGACGGCTTCGTGATGTGGTTTACACCATGTATAGGTAAGTTAAAGTTGCGGTCAACGTTATACTGTAATGGGTATTACGAGTATTTACAAATATTTTAGACATATTTTGTTTTTACTTTTAGGCATATTATGCACGGTTTTAGTTGGAAATTATGAGTTTCCGGAAAATCCCATTTGCTCACGAAACAATTAAGTACCTAAATAAGCGATTTTAATGAGTTTAACGTTTTTAACATAACATTACGCCTATAATACTGGAAGGATTGGGTAAAGGTGTATCTAATACAGGGTGTAAACCACATCACGAAGCCGTCAACCAAGCATTCTGTACATCAAACTAACAAACTTTACGCAAAAATTAGTAAAAATATTTGTAGGGCCTACAATTCTTTGGCTGTTTGCATATGTGAGTTTAAATGTTTGTAACAAAAAAAAATGTGGAAAAATGAGTGGACGTCAACGTTTTTTTACACTAAAAGTAAAAATTTGGAAGACTAAGCAGAAATCTACGTATTAGTACATTCTGCTCAACTCTTTGATGATTACAAGCTCGATGTTTTGTATTTTTGCATACACCAATGTATTTCGTAAAGAGGAAGCTTCGAAAAGCAATAAAGTCTTGCAATGCAAAGATCATAATACTGCTTAAGTGCTATGAAACTATTATTGGCGTAGAAGCTCCACAATAACCCGTTTCCTTGATCGAGTATACGGCTTGCGCGGGAAGTGTAGTGCTTTAGTCTTATGTTACTTTCTATCTCATCAAACAAGCAAAAAGGTTTCGGAGAATAGTGTTGTGTAACCGTTTTTTAACCAAAGGTGATATTTCAAGAGAAAAACTGCTACGATCTTCGTAACAGCAAAAATGAAGCATCCTGATGTAAAAATCTGAACTAGGTATGTTTTGATGTGCGATGATTTATTATATTATTTCACCTGTCTATTTATTGATGCCGTTAGGAACTCAATCTTCAGCATGCATATTTACGAGTTTGAAATCAAAACCAAGTAGAAAAAGTAAGAAAAAAACCTTTTTTTTTGTCGCCCTACTAGTGTCGCTATATTTTTAGATAAGGTTTCTTACTAATTGTTACGTTCACATGTTACTAAAAATAAACGGTTTTTATGTACATATAAACCAGTAGGTATTGTCTTTATTGTCTAGATGACGGCCAGTCTAGACGGCCGTCTGTTCGTATCGCCATATCAAATTTCCCAGGAAACACAAGTGTGCACAATCGCTTTTATAGAGTTTTTAACAAAGCGTTACTAGGCATTGATAATTGACATCGATACATAGCTAACTGAATCTTGATCGGTCAAAAGATTTTTCAATTAAAAATATTCCATGTCCGTTTTTGCCCTACTTCACTCAATCGTGGGATTTTGAATCGAATAAAATCGTTTGACGTCGATAAATATTTCATGTTTATATATACCTACACAGACAGGTAACATAAGTTTCAATTGATTATAAATATTAAATCGATTCCTTCACACCTTTGCGAAAAGGTACAAAAAGCGTTTTCGCGCATCACCTAATCCAATTTCCCAGAATCATATATTAGGCAGTCGCAGCAGGCATGTAAAGCTGATCCCTTATGAGAGCAAAAAGTTTAAGATATTTTTTGTCACACCTATCACGTGCGTCCCTAATTGTTCCATTCAAAAAGAAACTAAAAGTTTTCTTAATCCTATAATGTTATTCGATGCGTGGCGCGTCGGCCTCCGCTGCGCCCGCGCCTCTATTCAACGTCGATGCTTTTTTATTCGAATCCGTGTGAATAATAAAGGATTTTATGTCATAAGTTGTTAGAGGCCTCGGTTTGATTTATCTGTCTGCTCGCATTAAACGCCTGTACCTGGCGTTTGAGGAACTTTACCTTTTTCTGTTCCCGTTTTTTGTGGCATAATGCGGTGCGCCGGCGCCGCGCTCAGCCGCTGATCAAAGCGATTGGAGACGATTAAACTTACTTGATATATAGATGGTCAACAATACGTAGTGGCGCCTACCAGTCGCGGTACACATTTCAAATGACGAAGCCCCTACGCTGATTAAATGGTTTTCTTGTAATGCATTCCTGTTGTGCATCGGACCAAACGTAACAATGGTAATGTATTTGACTGTGACGCGAACTTGACGTATTTTAGTCGAAATACTGAGGAAACTACACGAGATGATGTAACTCATGTAACCGATGACTGGATGAAATTAATTAATGAGTGCAGTTAACGACTTCGGACAATTTAACTCTTGTAATTTGTCTGTGACAAAGAAACGCCGAATATTTTTGTATGTATGTACAGAGCGTTCAATGTTTAATTACTTTAAATAAAAAAAAAAACATAAATAAAGTGGGTAGTCTCAAAGCTAACTATAAAATCAGAGTCTTGTACATTCAGTATACTCCAAAATGAAGATTGCGGCATCCGAATTTTACACATTCAAATGAACATTATGAAAACATAACCTATCCTGTACTTATACTGTCACACTTATTAATAAAATAATTAAGTGACGCGTACAATTTACGATAACTTCCGGGACGTTTCATAAAGTATAAAATATTACGATTGAACAATATTGATCTATGACATCATTTGGAACACTAAAATGTTGTAATTCCTGAGATTCTTCTTAGAATTCGGTCTAACAAACACCTATAGGTGTACTGTCCATACATCACAGGGCCCCGACATATACAGGCTGTTGCATCATTACATCGAAAACCAAAGTGTATTTCGATCAATCGTTAATCGGATCTTAAAAGATTTTTGCTGTATTATTTACGTGTTCTCAATATAACGTAGGTTTTTTTGTCAATATCAGAGCATCATTCAATGGAACTAACACATCGTTTTAGCATCCCACTATTAAAACTTATGGTAAGACAAATAATTGTTTTGAATAGTCAATCAGTTGTGAATCGTAATTGTGTTTATCATTTGTCGATAATAGTGTAGACTTTATTTATTACTATATTTATTTATTATAATAGTGTTCATCTGCATAAAAGCCTGTAATCATCTATCGTAAAACTACGCCATGATGAATAATAAAAATATTTGCAATTTGTCATAGTATTTATGAACATTTTCATGTCATTTTAACTCGTTCATAGAGTGAAGTTTTAAATATTTATCTTTGAGCTAATTGCTTTATGCTAAATGTGATTAGGTGAATAAGTTAATTTAATATGAAACGGTTATGTAACATAGACGTAAGATTCAATATATATATTCGCTTCTGTTTTCTAGTTTAAATTCGTACAAAGGCGTTGCATGAATTTAAACTAGAAAAAAGAAGCGAATTAGCAAAATCTCAGAAAAGAAGTTCATCAGAGATTATGGGATTGACCATTAGCTTGATGCTTTAACAGAAAAAAAAACCAATAATCTTTAAACATCAATGGCCAAATTAAATGAAAGTGTAACCCGCTGTATAAGCGTGGGCGATGTAGACGGCATGTCGCTAAGGGTCGTCTTAACGTCTATTATGCTCTCATTTTTTTGACAGCTCTACGCGAACAAAACGCTCATGAATGAATGAATGAAATTCCTTCGCCGAGGAATGCTAAGCGCCCCTGTAGTAATAGAAAAAATAAACTAACGATTTTAAAGGACTTCCTTTTGTCGTAAAATTTTTCCTTCGCGCCAAAGAATGTGAGATCCCTTAAAATTAATAGCCCTACTGTTATTTATAATATTGGAATAATTCTTCGAAATATTTATATCGTACCTGTCTCTATATATTTTATATGCATGTATGATTTACTTACCACATCTCACATAACATGTATATTCATGTTAAAATGACTCGAACAATTTGCACAAGTTATATGTTAATATAACGGATTGATTGCCTTGATTATAAATCAAACCTCTAATTAAACCTTCACAGAAACCAATAAAGTGTAGGTAGCTTATACTAATATAATTTTCTTTCAATAATTATTGGAATTAAAGGTGTAATCAAATTATTTGTTTTATTGTTTCTTATCGATCGTGTTTGTTTAGTTTGTATTTAATTTAATAATCGATGTA
Organism: Xestia ashworthii; assembly: GCA_950022955.1. NCBI lineage: Eukaryota > Metazoa > Arthropoda > Insecta > Lepidoptera > Noctuidae > Xestia > Xestia ashworthii. The sequence goes on along the minus strand of OX465558.1, from coordinate 19,126,688 downwards.
GGTATAGAACCTCTTTAGTTTGCTCACCTATCAATGACAGGTATTATCAGCAATTAAAAAAAAACCACCCATAATGCAGTTCAACGGACTTCCTGCCTATTTGAAGTAAAGAATGCCGTCGGTAATACAGAGAGGTTTTCGAAAAATATATTGTTAAAAATTAGTAATTGAACATCGGCACCCACACGTAGCGCCTACGGTTCGCAGAAGGCTGATGGTATACAGAACTATAGAACGTTCACGTTTGTATGAGCATTGTGGGCCGCACAAATGGGCGGAAGCGCGTTGATTCGAGATGGGCACCATGTGCGCCGGCGCCTCTGGCCCAGCCAGGCGCCGCGCACCTCGGTACGTGAGGAAATCTCTCCGATCATACCTGGCTGAATCGCTTTAATGGGTATTCTGCCTAAACGTTGTGCACCTCTGAGAAGATTTTGATTGTATTGATGAGCAATCTCAATAAATTATACTTAGTTCACTTTTCGACTCAAATGCAGAATTAAAATAAAAAGAACAGAATTTTCCAAGTATTTTGCAGCTTTTGTCAGTTGATACTACCTATAATCGGCTTAAACAGCTCAAGTTTATCGGTAACTTCAGTGATTACCGAGAAGGCAGGTTTTACGATTGTTTGCAAACAGATGGCCGTGTAACGTAAAGAAAGCGCATTTTAAAAGGATCGTTTCTATTGTTGCCGTAGTAATCCGAAACACATGTGGTGCGAGGAGTGCGCTGTGTCGCGTCTGCGCGCGGTGACTGGTAGTAACGGTTCTGTGGCGGAGGCGCGGTGCGTGACTCATCCCTCGTTCATTGAGTGGTGGTCCATTCAGCCGCGCTTGCGCTCATTACCGCTCCGCCGGCCGGCAGCGCACACGCACACAGCGCGCGCTCGCGGACCGACTACACCGACGCACTGCCTACGACATGTTGGCTCCCATCTCTCGATACAACGTGAGTTTAGCCTACGACATCCGCTCCGCCGAAGCCTACGGACGCAAATTAACGCGACGCCTTATTTGAACGGAGGCAATTTAATTGCTGCGAATTTAATATTTTTATTAATGACCAATTTTGTTGTTGCAGATGGAGAACTTATCGAAATCGCATATTTGGCTCGCGGCTGCCGCCCTCCTGGCCGCCTGCGGGGTGTGCGCCGCTGGGGTCGGCAACAGGAAGCCGTTCACCCCGACCGACTCCATCCTGGACATCATCGACACCGAGCAAGTGCAGCGGTTCCTCGAGCAGAGACAGCGAGCGGAACACGCCACTGCGTCATCATCGACGTCTTTTGTGCAAAGAAACGAACTCGGAGATGGCAGTTCTGAGACAGGCATGGTAGTCTCCTTGCCAGAGCAAGAAGACACCACGGAGCTGCCTCCCGGAGTCGAATTCCGAAAAATATTGAAATCATCGAAGAATGCTTTGGTCGTGACTAAAAAGGATTATCTCAAGGAAGATTGGTGTAAAACGGAGCCTTTGGTTCAGAAAATCCGAGAACCAGGCTGTCTGCCCACAACAGTGATAAACAAATTCTGTTACGGACAGTGCAACTCGTTTTACATACCGAAGGGTCCGCGGCGTCGCGACAACAACGCCGACCGGCCGCAGCCAGCCTTCAAGTCTTGTTCGTTTTGTAGGCCTAAGAAGTTCACCTGGGTGACAGTGACTCTGCGTTGTCCTGGACAGAACCCGCCGTTCAGGCGCAAGCGGTTACAGAAGGTCAAACAGTGCAAGTGTTTACCGGTGGGAGTGAATTGACGTTGATAGTGTGCCGGAGCCTGCAGTACAGAGGCGGTGCGACCGCCGCCACCGGCTAGCGACGCCCTCGTGCACACACCCGCTCTCCAGGGTGACGGAGACAGGTATCGGGAGCGAGCGCCGCGACGCTCGGGTGCTCCATATGGCTGATTGTTTCGATCACGTCCAGTATAGACTGTGCATGAACTGGTCAAATAAATTGAGACGCCGTGCTCTCATACGTCAATGCGGATGACGTAATGTGATGCATAGATTAGATGCCTATTTAGAGTAACATTGTAATAGAGCGGCTTCGACTGCAAGTCGTCGAGCAAAAGCTTTAATTGTTCGTAGCGAAACTAATTAGCTAGTGTGTTAGGATAGCGGTGGCCTTCCAATCGATTAAGGATTTGTTTTGGTACAAAACTAGTGAATTATGATCGATTATCGAAAAGTGATTATTCTGAGAGTAAAGTTGTGTTCTTGATGTCAGCAGAATAATGTGTGATACTAGTTTATAGTTTGACAGTTAATTGTGTTTCTTTGCGCGTATCGGTGAGTCACGGAATTAAACGAGATTTAGAAGTAGCGACTTAATTCACGTCAGCTCTACTTGTGTTATTTATTTATTTTGTATAACGTAATAAATATATTGTAGCTATAACAGAATACGCTTATAACTAAGTTGGTAATTTAATGTCGACCGTAGTTTCATCTTGTTATCTTGCAATAAATATGAGTAGGTAGTGGTATACGATATGTATTTAAATCTATTTCAATGCAGTTTAAAGGTAACGTTAGGTTTTATGATAATTCGAAACAAAATTATGATCTCTGTTTGCTCTCAAGTAGGATGCATTTGTTTTATATGTATATCTGTTAACATAATATATCCATTAACTTGATCTGACATAAGGGACTATGTACCCACGTATTGTACAGTTTATTATGAGTATGTACTTACTATCTTATAGATGTTGTAACATGTTATATAGAGGTCTAAATTAGCCGATTATTTATGTAAACTTGTCACGTACTTATCGTAGAATCTAGCTTCGTTGCAATCGCTAGGGGTAACTAAGAGGTTGTTAACTGTAAAAATTGTATTGTTGAAAGTAGACAATAAGATTGTGCATTCTGAAAATTGGCAACGATTTATTTACATGTCAAATACTAAAATGTTTTGATAAACTGTTCAGTACTACTAAAGAAGATACTGAAATTTCGCTCTATGTTGCATTTTTTTTTTTAGATTGCAAAATTACACTAGATTAGATGATGTGAAAAAAAAAACATGTTTTTACTCCTATTTCTCTGAAGTATTCACGATATTTGTTTTACTGCAATTCATAATTATAAGGTATTATTTAGGAAAAACACAGAGCGATTATTTCGTAATTTCTCTTATTTATGTATTTATTTCTTCACCATCGAATATTTGACAGCAATTTGCGTCCTTGCCAACTTTCTGAATGAACCCTCTAAACATTGCAGTAGTATGTAGAAATTCTTGCCATTACATTTTGTAGTTCAATACGTTTTGTATAAAAATGTAGTTGAGCTAAATTTTACTACCTACGCCAGCGGATCCAGTTACTTACCCCAAACTGTAAAATTTTCATACATTCTTACATTTTGTGGTTTGAAGTCATGTGGAGAAATTTTACAGTTTATGGTATAACTAATTGATTTTCTGGCCGTATATACGATTATTACTGAAAGTAAAATGTGTTTATTGGAATGTCGTCAGAAATAGTGTCAGTACGGTACCTTGATTGGTTTATTAGTCACAATGCCGTGAATCTACGAGTAATTAATTTAAATTCTTTATGAAGACAATATTGACTAATTTTCGTGTTTATAAATGCCGACAAAATGAATTTTTGAAAGGTTACATAATCAATTTGAAAAAATTAAGTTGTTTAGCTTTTTCAACTGCAGTTTGAAAAGTCTTTTAATTGCAACCATCTTGGTGACATGTACTTAATTTTTTTTTTGTATTTGTATTACGTACTTAAAGCAGGAACATTTTGTTATTTGACTTTAAAAAATATTTTCATAAAAGTTACGAAATTACTTACAGTGATTCAAGTCCACAAAAATGTTTTTTTATTACTGGAAATAATTCGTAACTGGTCATTGGCTACGTTATTTTTTGTCAGAACAGTAACTAAGTACATATTTATATTATTTTTATACTAATGTTTCTTCACTGCAGTTTATTATGTAATTCACAATATAATCACGAGACTTCAACTATTTCCACATCTTGATAAAATAAAACCTGTTTTTCCATTTGATTAAGTACATACAACAATTGTGGTTAGTTATCTAAATAGTTCAGGCAATTACAGACATTATCTCATGTGTGTAGAGACCATAATTGCAGGAATGTAAAGTTATTGCCATGTTGTGATTGTTTTATACGGCTGTAAATTCATATCTGCTACGATGTCGACTTATTTTTATTATTTAGAACATAATATGAAGATGAAGTTGACGTTCCAAATTGTGCTGTTATTCGTCCAATTATTTCAGAAATAAACAATAGTTCGTTTGAAATTTTTGTTTCTGTTGTGCTTTATTCTTGTGCCCTGAAAAACCTGATGACCAAAAACCTTTTCCCAAATACGTTGGGGTCGGCTTCCAGTCTAACCGGATGCAGCTGACAACCCAGTTAAGACTGGGTAATACGATACCAAAATACCAAAACCAAAATATCAAAAAAATACCAAAATTGTAAAATATTAAAAACTTGGTGGCCCAATTTTCATGTTTATATCTACCAATCCGACTGGGCCCGCGTGGTGTATTATAGTCCATTCCTCCTCTCATTGAGAGAAGGCCGTGTCCTAGCAGTGGGAACATCATAGGCTGATGAAGAACAAGATGTACCCAGCACCCCAATCAATTGTGTAATACACCTAGAAAAACACAACGGATTTTTTTTTCCTTTTATAAAAAAAATACACTGCTTCAAGGGGTTTCTACCAAATCGTCAGTGCGTCAACAAACATTTTTACTCACACACACAAACAGCCAGACCCAGAAAAACTACCTGTAGGCCATACAAATATAATATTTTCCGTGCGGGAAACGAACCCGCCACACAGCGCAGCAGCCAATCGCTCAGCCACTGCGCCAACCGATGCCGTTCCTAAACCATTTCTTCCTAGATGTTGCAAAATTCGGTTGCACTGTGGATGGTATTGCCATTGTAGGTGTAACGCCATTAGCCTACAATAGCCCGATATGAGCATTCGTTGTCTTTTAAAGGTCATGGCTCACCAGATAAGCACCGCACTGGCACCGCTCCAACCCAGCAATTAACTTGCCATTCACGTATTGCATATTTAATAATGTCCATTTGAAAAAGCTTACGGCGGGCGGTCAACGCGCTTGCCGCTACCATACGATTCGACTGGCGGTCGGCTCGGCATCCGCGCGCCGTCAGCGAGCGGACCGCGTGCTTGCAGCGCGCCGACAAGCTCTTCCGCTTTTGATATTCGAACTAGTCTGAACGCTCTAACCCCCAAATACTTAAACGTCACTCCTCAAGTAAGTGCTATAACCCTTTATCGTTCTCTCTGGGGCTAAATGCTTCTTTAATTGCGCGACTTGAATTTCAATTACTTTCGCGCAATTACACAAGCAATTTAAGAACGTTTTGTAAAACAGTAAATTCACTGTACAATATTTTTCACTCGATGGTTTAAGCTGCATTTTTCACGGTCTTGTTGTATTGTGATAAGAACAACAACATACATTTATTATCAAGCTATTTTGGCCTATAGATAATTTATAATAATTACATTATACCATTATTAATTACAATAATAATGGTATAATTATTATACCTGACAGACTAACACAGATAATATGATAAAATACAAAAATAAACAATATGAAGTTAATTTTCTATTTTAAAACATGTTTTCTAAATTATAACATGTTTATATTGTTGTAATAGCACAATATTCTTGGTCACCTTTTGCGGCCGCAGTTGCTGTGCGTGCCATCTGGTGGACGAGTTCCAAACCTATTGAAATATTTTCCTGTCAATATTGTCATGACCCTACAGCACACTTCCCTGTGTTAGTTGAACAATATTTGTAGATATCTAACTGTTTTATTCTTTAATTATCATTTCTTGTGTATTTTAATTTTTAATTTTAAATAAATTCATGAGGGAATTCAACCGGAGATTTTTGGCATGGTAATACCAGTTTCACTACAACTAAATGATAACTGGCAACACGGTGACGGCAAATGAATCACAATCATCTATTTACGAGTACTATATGTAAATAAAACTGGTGCCAAACAATCTTCAACACAGTTTCGTATATTTATTGTCTTTTATATTCTGATAAGATTTTGATCGAGTGACTAGAACACTTATAAATTATTCTTTTTATCAGGTAAGTGATTAACAAAATACTCAAACAGTGATCATTATTATAGTTTTTATTTAACTTTTAAGACATGATATCACTTATCATAATAAGCGATAACATCTTCGTCGAGTAGGTATCTGGTTTGTGGAGGGCAGATAGGCAGTCGGTCCATGTAAAATACTGGTATTCAGTTGCATCTGGTTAGACTGGAAGCCGATCATAACATAGTTGGGAAAAGGCAGGCAAATTATGAGTATGATGATGATGATTATTTAAAATGAAATATACCAAGGTTGACATTTTATTTGCTTGTATCACGCAGCTGTTTTCCCTGAAGGCGACAGCAGATGTGGCTTACATTCATCCAGTAATGTTAAGCTCCATACTTATTAGGCCCCGTTCTCACTATGTCGTAACGACAGATAATCGTGTAGTTTTAAGTGTCGTGGCTTGTGTATTTAAATGGAGGTGTTCACATATAAGACGACACGAACAACTGTCCTCTACAACTTTTTTTGCGGTGACAACAGATTGTCCTAACAGTGATAACGGCTAGCACGACAGTTGTTAAACGATAAAAAACTGTCACGATAAAGCGACTGCCGTGAAATGTCGTCGCGCTCCGTCCGTCCGTCCGTCGTTTAGTGGGAATCGAAAACGTAAGATTATAAGTGCGATTATGAGTGCTTGCGACTTTGCGACTACTAGAAAAATGAGCTAGTCAAGATTCTGTATAATTTTACGACTTGATTTAATTTCAGGATTTCTTTAAATGGGTGTCTGTAAATTAATAATGTATTTTATAGGCTTCTGGAATTATTTCTTAATGGTGCTAAAACCGCATCATATTATCCCGTAAGTTAGAAAAACAACAAAGTCGTACAGACAGACGGCGACAGGAAAAATGACTTTGTTTTGTAAACTATTTGTAGATCATACTAAATTGCGTCATATAGGTCTCTTAAAAAGAGTTTATGCACTTTCTAGAGTGCAATGAGTGACTAGTGAACTCTTATAGTTCTAAGCCGTCTGTCTGCTTTAGGGCTGAAGTCACAATGTTACGCCTTTTCACGACCTCAGAAGATGCTACATGCATCAAGCGTCAATGTCTCGTCGCCAGTTGCATAGCAATTACTAGTGATACGCTTTAAGCAATGTCGGTGTCCCACAACATGCTACTCGTATTAGGATGCAGCTCGTAGCGAAGTGGTCTGCGGTACTTTATGGCTTACCCAGTCACTATATTCATACTCTACGGTATATTCAAGTGTGTAAACCAAGTCAGAATTTCAGGAAAAACATTTCAAGATAGAATAAAAATATGTAATCACTGCAAAAGTTGACAGATGTACATAAAGCATACTTTATATTTGCAGATGACAAATCACCAGCAGAATTCACTGAACTTGAACCAGGTTGTCCCCACAGAAGAATTTTGGTTGCACTTGGCCAATAGAAGAAAGAAATGGAAAACAGTAAACAGTACAAAAAGCGCGCAGGCACGTCGGGCATCCAGGGGCAGCTATATGAGACTAAACTAATCAGCCTAATATATTTCAGAATGAAACATGATGACGATGTTAGTCAGTTTAGTTTGGCCACCAACAGAGATGACGTAGGTGCCTTCGATGACATTTGTTTTAAAGCAAAAGTTAAAGACTTTCCCAAACCAGTCACTGTATTTATTCAAGCCAAGCACAGAGAGAACGATAAGCTTCTAACGTTTAACAGCAAAACTGAGTTGGCTAAATATTTTGATAGTTACTTGGACATTAGACGCGCTTTTGATCCGAGCAGTAAGGACGTGATTTTTGGTGGAAAGTTTGATGAGACTGAATGCTTTTTTGTTATGTATACAACAGCCAAGGATGATCCGAATAACAAAATATATGAAGGGAACTTTGCTGAATATTTGAATGAACTCATAGGAACGGGAGGAAGTTGCACTCAGCCATCATACAGTGATGAAGACTTGGATTTTCTATGTAAAATTGTAATGAAAGAACAAATCACAACACTAGCGGAACAGTTGGCAAAGTTTATTTGTGATGAATCTGATAGCGAGTTGTCAATGAATAATGATCTCATGTTGCGCTATCATGTCATTCTAGCGCTCTACGTTTTGCATGTTTCTGAAATCCAACCTGAAGGACATCGTGTTGCCAGCTTCAGGCAGGACTTTTTTACAGCCGGAGAAGAATTTCTTTTGCTGATGAAAAATAGATTGTGCTTAGAGGTTCTCAAAAAGCGAAAGTCAGAAGAGACTGATTCACAAAGTATATTGTTGCAGTTCCTTAGCAATCCCTCTGAGATAACGATACTCAGTAAACTAATAGGAAATGTTCTAACGTATAAAAATGGCAAGCTTGACTTTATTTGCAAACCGATAACAGACGATCTAAAGCAACAACTCGACAAAGTGAATGTCCCCGAATCGACTGTCTATGAAGCAGCAGAACTGGCTGCCAAAGAGTATTTACTATCTCTGAAACTTAAAGTCCCGGCTTCGTTCGGCAACAAAGATTTAGCAATAAGAGGCAAGCCTGAGAAAATTGAAAAGAGATTAATTCATCTGACATCAAAAATTATAGAAATATTTGAACAATCTATACCCAATTACATCGTCACCATAGATGAGTCTCTAGGAGATGGATTTCTGCAGTTAAATGGAGGCTTAGCTTCTGATGTCGGCAACATATTAGTATTCGATGAAACTTCTAAGCTTCTAAAGTTCACAGATAACGGTGGATCTCTAGGCAATCTTGCTAAAACATGGTATGAAACATTGAATAGCAAAATCAAAAACTTGCACGAATATAAATTGGATGTGAAAGTTAAAAAGTTTCCAAAACTTTCATTTGAACGCGGTGAATACGATATGAATTTAGTGAGAGATTTCTATGACAAATTACTGTTTTACACTAACCAAGCTGATCAGAAAGGCGTAGAGGACATTTTGAAACAAGAAATAGAAGATCACCCGTGCAATGATGCCATCAACTTTAGAGTACGATCTGATGTCATATTTCTAAAATACCATGATGAAATACAGAAACTATGGATGACCCCTAAATTGGGATTATATCTTACAAAGAAAAGCAAAATATATGAGAATGCAGTGACTATTATCATGAATGAGCCACTGACTAGTTTTTTGAATACAATGTACAAGATCAACAATAAAGACTATCCATTTAATGAAAACGCTATGAAACGATTAGAGTTGCATGACCAGATTCTAGGAAGTGTTATTGCTACAGGCAGCTGTAGGTTAACAGTTCCTAAGGTGGAACAGTATCTAGGAAATAAAGACCGCGTTGTGTTAGATTTGGAGTACATTTTTAAACTGCCTTTGAAGACTTATAACACTTTATGTAAAGAATTGAAAAACACGACTACGGAGAAGATACTTATTATTGTTTGTGATAATTTTCACGATACTGGAGATTCTCGTAAAAAGTTTGAAAACATCGCGAAAGCTGTTGGTGGTAAACAAATAATAGTCATTACAAACAAGATTTCAGTTGACGTAGTCACTGGATATTTCTCACAAGCCAGTAATGTCATCGATGATGTAAGTGTTTTCACAGACATGAGTATCGAATATCAGAAGAAGCTTTTAGCGACTTCTAAACTAAAATTTCAAGATGAAATCTTAAGTTTAGATGCAATCGTAGATGACGAGATTGCAAAAATAATCGACGAAGATTTATTAAATAAAATGATTAACAATGAAGCCATAGTTATTGGTAAATCAGTCATTTATCATCATTACAACAAGATTAAACCGTTTTATATTGACAGACGGGTTAGTCGGAAAAGAAACCAAGAACACGATAATGTTATCAAATATCACGCTTTAGAAACTTTGTACGATTTGGAAGACAAAGTTGTGCTTCTACAAGGATTTCCAGGAGGGGGAACGTCGACTCTTCTCACTCATTTGTCAATAAAAACAAAGGAACTCGAACCTAAAACTTGGATTGTAAGAACAAACTTTATGGACCACGAGAAAATATTTGAGAAGTGGCAGGACGATGCAACAGCTATCCATTTGGAAAGTTTAAAGTTTATATGTCAAGCTGCACTAGGCGAGGAACCCAATGACTCTAACAAAGGCGAAGAAGTTTTAATTGAACTGGAAGAATCATCAGATGGATCCGTTTCTTTGAAAAAATGTTTCGGTGGTTTTTCAACAGTATTTCAAGTGAAGGTATTTTTTCATTTTTACAATCAAGGAAAACTGATATTTATTTTTGATGGTTTTGATAACAACTTTGATAGCTATAAAATTAAGGCGCTGTCAGTAGTGAAGGTTATCGCCAGGAAGACTCAGCAACATAAAATGTGGATCACAAGCAGTTATAACAACGACTCAGAATGTGTTAATGTTTTAATTGATATGTTCGGACCACCGTACTTTTTAGAACCATTTTCTCGACAGGAAAAGGACACATACTGTAACAAACTTTGGAAGTCTAAGATCCAACTTAAAAACCTTGATAGCAAACAAATCCAGAAGGTTTATAAATTCATGAATTATACACTAAAGGTACTTCCCCTTCAAAATAATGATTATCCCATGAACAATCCATTTTTAAAATATTATTTTTTGCAATTTTTGAAATTTTTACAAATGGAGGCTCTTGCTTCTGGTTGGGATTTTCGACATGATGAGATTAATCACTTAATACTATCATTGGAAAGTGGATTTTCATGTTGGCCTGACGATTTATTTCATGCACAGCCTAAGTATCTACACAATTTAGCTAAAGATTTTCACAATAGAATTTTAGAGTAACGTCTAAATACTTTTAAATTGGGAAATCCAGACTACATTTCAACGACACGACATCGTGCCGGGCCTGGTCGCCGCAATGTACCACGATGATATGTTATGTCGTGTGTATGTGTTTTGGCCCCTAGATATGGACGTATCCATACACTATATCGCGAGTTTCAGTTTGTTTGGGAATATTCGAACTCATTGGTCTACTGGTGTGAGTGGCCAATGTGTTCCAACAGTTATTTATTTCTTGGTCGCTGTATTTTTTTACATTATATAAAAGCGGATATTTGAACACAACGTATATTGTTTAAGTAAAATCGTTAAGTGAATCACCATCATTATCCTCTTGCCATAATACCAATTCATTTGGTGTCGGCGCAAAATGTCATCTTTCTTTTTACGATACCACCCCCCACCCTCCCCATCCCCCTCCTAAAAAACTGAACTGAACTGGGGACGGGAAGGATAGAAATAAACACATACTTAAAGGAAATCATGCATGTTCGGCCCAAACACCAAAGGCCAACGAAAATAAACGTGTCGTGTATTAGTATTTTTTACTACGGTCACTGCAACCATTCCTTCGCAAATTTTTTCGGGTCGAAAAATCTGAATTTTCGTTTACGTGTACCTACGATTTCTTTTACAATTTTTTTTATCTGCTTTCGTATAAGTGATATGAGCTCGTTGGGATGATGACCTTGAAAAAGTATTTTACAAACCACTTTAGTCGATTTTTTGGTAAAGCTGCGAACTAGGGATTGAAAGCTGAGACTTGCCCCAATTTATTTTGCGAATGTTGAAAAAAGGTCGCGAGTGCTGTAGGACTTAAAGTATCTGTAGTACCTGCCTCTTTGTTTAGCGTTTATGGACTACGCGAAAGCCTTCAAGTTGACCGAGACTTGGGCTGTACTGCAGGAGACTGCAGCCAATTTGGCGCTGTTGTAGAGATACAACGGTGCCAAATTGGCTAACGGTACATACGACTTCGGGATCAGACGTCGGAACCTATCCTTCATCAGCGAGGTGTGAGACAGGGAGACTTTATAAGTTTATATCTACGAAACTGTTCACTGCTGCACTGGAGGATGTCTTAAAGGTTCTGAACTGGAGAGGGCTAGAAATCAACGACAATGCCGATTACGTCACTCGCGAAAGAGTTGGTTTTAAAATGAACATGGAAAAAACCAAAGACATGTTGAATGGTCATGTTACACCCACTCCTACTAAGATCGGAAACTATCATTCGAAGTTGTGTACCTGTGACAAACGGGCCAATTAAGTAAGTCAACTTCGAAAAAGAGGTCAATCGTCGAATTCGACTCGGCTGGGCAGTATCTTTATGTCCAACTTACCACAGTGTCTCGAGACGCAAGTCCATGACCCGTGTGTGTTGCCAGTGATTACATACGGGACTAAAACGTGGTCGCCTACAATGGGCCTCATGAGAAGGCTTAACCGCTTAACCACGTTAAGTCACCCAAAGGGCAAAAGTGAGGGCTTTGCTCGGAGAGAAAACTCCGGAAAGGAAACTCCGTATATGTCCGGAAAGCGGCGTAGACCGAAGATTTGCCAAACTAGAGTGGCATTGCTCTCAGAACGGATGGCTGATGGGGCCGAAGTTCTGGAGTGGCGACTGCGACCCGGAAGACGTTGCGATGGAAGGCCTCTCCCTTGGTGGACCGGAGGTGGGCTGATGATCTGTTAAAAGATGCGGGTATTCGCTGGATGTGAGACACACGGGACTGGCCTATGTCCAGCAGTGGACGTTTTTCGGCTGAAAAGATAATTTAATAAAAATATGTCTTTCTAAGCCTCGACTTGGTTTCCTTCTTAAGATTAAGTAGACATTATGCATCATGTAAATAATGCAGACCAATTGCAATGGAGTAGGACCTACACTAACCTCCTTTGTTATTTACAGTAACAAGCTATGTGGCTTGTCTGAACTAAGTTGATTAACTATTTTATTCTACATAACAAATCTTGTTCTTTTTTCAGCGATTGAATAATATTCACAGCGGTTTAAGGTCATACATAATAACATTTGTTCAAAGTCATTATCATAACAAGCTCATTTTCTCTTTCACTTATAGGTAGCTGATGAAAGATTTTTGTCAAATAAAACGTACCGAAAACTAGACTTTTCAACCCAGAAAACCATCTGATGGAATGGTTGTAAAGACTTCGTGCTGTAGTAAAAATAATCGGACTGACAACAGTGGTGAGTCTAGTGGCGTTACTTTCATACATGCCTAAAATCTTGGCTTACCCTTATAACCTACTACTCTTCACGACGTTAGGGTTTCTGAACAGTCAGCTTGCCTTATGGCTTGCCGTATTGTGGGGCCCTAGGCACGCCACTGATGGTGACACGTTTGCTTTCGTTGGCTTTTGGTTTTGGACTCTGGTTTTTGGGCTGAACTTTGTATGAACTGAGAAGGGTTTCCTTTAAAAAAATTGCACATGCTCGATGATACAGTTCTCATAGTAGTTTGGTTGGTAGTTTTCACTTCTATTGGCGGTCCCCAAAATCTGCTCCACATGACGTTTTTTTTGATAGTATCTGTAAAGTACCATAATTCTTAGCAGCTTATAGATGACAAATCGATTGCAAAATAAAATTATTCGCTCGCGTTAAATGTAGGAAACCAAATATAAATACATCAACAATAATATAATTTAATAATAATGAAACATAGTTCTAATAATTGCATAATGAATTGTCTAACGAGCTTGACATTGACTTATTTTGCACTAAGACGAGCGTAGCAAGAAAACTTTTAGCCAAATCATTTTTTGCGAATGAAGCACCTACTAGTGGTACTCAAACATACATGTAGTAAAAAAAAAAAAAAAAAGAAAAAGTGAAAAACCGTAACTTTAACTTGTAGGCATTAGTTAATCGTATTTTTTAATATATATCTGTGGAAGCTTGTTATTAGCAACTTGATTATTTACATTTTTACCTATTATTCTGTTATTAGTCTGTAAGCTTTCTTAAAATAAATAAAATTAAAATTAAAATTAAAATAATAATTATCTAGATTATTCTAACCGTTATACATGATTGAAATTATTAAGATAATTTATTATACCCAATACACAGACCTAATAATTTAAAAATATATATACATAATCATTTATAATTTATATACATCTAATAACTTATAGTAATATTATTGAACTGCTACTTAGCCCTCTTCCTCTCTCCTAATGTTGCTGTGCCCGACAGGGGTCCATTTTGATTTTAAATTATTTTGATAACACTCATCTATATAATACACTAGCTTCTGCCCGCGACTTCGTACGCGGATCCTGTTGCTTATACCAGCGCCAAGGGGGTCGTCAAAATCGAAGATCTGAAACGTCTGATGTCGAATTCTAAGAGCCCGGGGAAGGGAAAAGCGGATCTTTCCCATCTGAGCAACACATACCGTTTGTTTCTTTTTGCCATTTAACAGCTACACAAAAAGTACAATTTTGAACCATAATATGTGGCGTATTCAATCATAGGAGTATACGAAAATGCACTCCGTTCCTTTTCAACCCAAGGAAGGTCGCCATGCTCTACGGCCATATCTTGAGACACATCCGATTCTCCAGATGACATCGACGTTCTGTTCAGAGAATGTCGAAGTCGATCAGAATTCAAACGTTCGTTGCGCTCTTCTTCTGCCTCTTCATGCCGTACTTCAGCAATTCTTTCTGTCTCACTTTCTAACTGATTATGAATATTTTGTTGTGTGCGTGTTCGGGACAATGTATGATAATCTCGATCAGCAGTTAGTTGCGCATCACGTTCATCACTCGTTTCAAAAGACCTGTTAGTAGATGTGCGAATACACTGAGAACTCAAGCGTGATTCTGCATCGGTAAACGTCTCCGACTCGCAAGACAATGCATGTCGCTCACGATCAGCGGACAGTCGCGCATCTATTCTTCACTGGTCTCTAGAGACCTGGATGTAGATTAGTAAATACGCTGAGAACGCAGGCGTGCTTCGCGATCCGAAGAGATTTCCACGGAGCAAGTTGCAGCCTGGTGTTCTCGAACAGCATCAAGTCTCTCCTGACGCTCTTCGGTAGATTCTTGGGATCTTATGATCCTCAATCTTGTAGCTCCTTTAGAACATTGGGAAAGATTTGACCTCTTTCTATGCATGGTTATAGTTTTGTTGTGAAGATATCTAATCAATTAAAATCTAATTGACTGCTCCCCTGCGTTACCGTGTAGGCTACCGAGTCACGAAGATAAATGAAAAAGGAAATTCAACACTCAAATAACATAAACCCGAAGACATATTTATTCGATAAAATAAAATAATAAATGGGAGTTTCGGCCAGTCGAGTAAAGTTTTCATTGATATACAATCGTCATCGAAAATCAGTTCTAAAATGTTACCGCTTTCACCGCGTGGAGGTACTCCCAGCTTATGTTATTTTATACAGTGAAATTAGTGAAAGCTTTGCAATAATTTTCACATCAGATGTTTCTGACCTTCGATTTTTTCTAAGTCAACAGGAAATGCCCATCAGACCGAACAACTTTTGCTAAGACGTCATTCCTATATGTGTTATGGTGTAGCTGGGCTCTTGGAGTTCCATATCAGGTGTTCCAGATCTTTAAATTTATTCTCTCAGCAGAAAATGCTTATCACGTGGAAAAATTTTTGCTGGATGGTATTTAAAAGTACTTCAATTTATTCCCATTTCATTTACCTAATTTTGCCTGTGTTCCACCAAATATACTGAATGTGCACCAAAATATGTTAATTAAAATATGTCATAACGAGCATCTATTTAACAATTAAACACTGTATATTCTCCTTAAAGCGTAGTCGACGGAGCCCCGCTTCGCGGGGCCCCTATTTCCGAGTGCAGGGTTTAAAGGAACCTAACTAACCTAACGGGGGGGTGCCCTAAGTCCCGATTATGGGGGCAGAGATACTTTAATATTTGGTGCACGACCAGTATTATTTGGTGCACGATCAGTATTTTTCGGGGAAGAAAAGATTTTTGGTGAACACAAAAATATTATCCATTTTTGCTATGGTGTCATATTTGTATCTCTTATAGTTTAGCTGGTCTGTTGCGGTTCTGCATCAGGTGTTCAAGTTTCCAAGATAAATTATAGCCTATAGCTGACCAACGCAACTTCGTCTGCGTCACATAAGAGAGAGAAACGAAAGGAAAAAAAAACCCCGTTTTTGCAACATTTTTTATTCCTGCTCCGCTCCTAATTGTCGTAGCGTGATGTTATATAGCCTAAAGCCTTCCTCGATAAATGTACTATAAAACATAAAGAGATTTTTTCAATTTGAACCAGTAGTTCCTGAGATTAGCGCGTTCAACCAAACAAACAAACAAACTCTTCTGCTTTATAATATTAGTATAGAAGTATAGATATGGAATGCAATAAAGATTTGAGTATTGAGTATTCTTCTACTCGTATCCTAATTTGGCCTCTGTTGTGACTGAGACTAATACAGATTACTATTCAAAGTTAACATCAATCCTGTTAAAAAACAAAATGCTTCGATCCTCAGGACCTTTTCCAGGGTAAGTTAGGACAGAAAACTTAAATAGACGAGATTAATTGATTAATGTTTAAGATAATAGTTTTCGTCAAGACTTGTCGTGTATCGCATTTACCCTTTTCACACGTGACAAGTTATTATTTTTCGTTTACTCTTATTCTTCTATAAAAGCTTTCAGTTTTTTGACTTTTATATTATATATAGGCGTTGTTGAAGTTGGAAATAAATTTATCTCTGGGTCAGGTCTCTGATTGATAAGTTACACTGCGCAAGCACGAATGGAGATGGCAACTGTGAAACTAATGTCGCTGGCGTAGCTGGTTCATAGTGTCTTTGTTAAAATTGAAAAAGTTTATTGTTAATGTTTTTTTATTAATTCAGGTCCTAACTACAATGAAAAGCTCATTGTACCGATGCTTCCCAATTGGGAAGATTTACCCTAACCGCTGTGGGTAAATCTTCCCAATGTCCGTCGACGAGTTCATACTCGTCGACGGACATTGGCAAAATTTTACAGCTGACGATCATTCGTCAGCTGTAAAATTTTGTAGAATACGGTCAGCTTGAGATAAATTATGAATTATTGACAGTTATTGCTGACTGTAATATTAGAACTGTTACGCGGCACAATATTTTCACTCAACACTCGACTTCAAAAAAGGGGTGGTTGTCATTTCAACCGGCATGTTTAATTATGGACTGATAAGTCCATACTTAACTGTTAGAAAATACCTAGAAAATCATTATAAAATTGTATGTTATGCACCCTGGCCTTATTAGTTAGATTGGGACCCAACTACAATGAAAAGCTCATTGTACCTATCAGTAGCGAAGGGTAAGTTTTTGTAACAGGTAAGCCGGCCCGGTGCATATTTTTAATAATGTTTGAAAAAACCATACATCGAACCATTTGTAGTTTTAGTAATGTTTGGGCAATCACGTCCTAACTGAATTACCTACATTGTTTTACTTTTGGCAATAGTAGACTCCAGTACAGTGGTTGTTCCGAAGGGAAGCCGGTAGGTTTCGAGTTGTATGAACCCCTCGCCACTGGTACCTATGCTTCCCCATTGGGAAGATTTACCCTCACCGCTGTGGGTAAATCTTCTCAATGCCCGTCGACGTGTATGATCATCGGCTGCAACATTTTGTAGAAAACCTGTTACACAGCACAATATTTTAACTCAACACTCGACTTCAAAAAAGGGGAGGTTGTCATTTGAACCGGGCATGTATAATTGCACAATTAGTTCGGGAGGTACTGTTGCAAATGAAAAAGTCATGGTAAGCCGATTTTTAGACTGTGGTAAGCCGGCTAATATTGTCATCGTAGGTTGATCTTATATTACCAATAAGTGAACCAACCGTCAGCTGCAAACTATTTATGAAACAAGTTTCAGCCAGCGTACTATGACTTAATCTTGTTTTTTTTCTAATCTAACCTAACCTCCCAATCCTACAACCACCGCGGGTGCGTCAGCTGACGCTGGGTTTACTTATCAGTCACTCGAGATCTATTGAACAAGATGGCAACCGGTCGGCGTAAAAACACTACCTTAAATGCAACAGTACCTACCTCCCGGACTAAATATTCGTAGTCACCATTTGCGGCCACAGGTGCAGGTCCTGCCATCTGGTGGATGAGTTCCAAACCTATTGGAATATTTTCCCTTGCTAGTTGAAAAATATTTGCAGAAAACTATTTATTCTATTCGTACTATTTCTTGATTCCTTTCATTTTTATGTTTAATAATTATATGAGAATAAAAATATTTGTCGCAATTTCCTCATATAATTATGAGGAAAATGCGAACAGATATTTTGGCATGGTAACACCAATTTTACTACAACTAAATGAAAACTGGCAACACGGTCTGAGCACATGAATCAAATCACAATAATCTATTAGACTCAATTAAACTTTTGCTATACATACTACAACACAATTTCGTAAATAATCGCATTTTATTCTGCGAAGATAAGGTCAGAACACTTATAATTATTATTCTTTGCAACAGGTAAGTGATCAACAAATACTCATTTAGTGGTAATTATCCAGTACTATTTATCCAGGATTAACGGGGTTGTGGAGGGTAGATAGGTAGTCGGTCCATGTACAATGTCCAAATACTGGTATTCAACTGCATCCGATTAGACTGGAAGCCGACTCCAACATAGTTGGGAAAAGGCAGGCATGATGAGTTGATGATGATAATTTAAAAGTAAATAGGTCAAGGTTGACATTCTATTTCTATGATCATAACGCGGCTGTTTTCCCTGATGCCCAAGGCAGACGTAGCCCACATTCATTCATCCAGTTTAGTTTTAGCACCATAGTTATTAGAGGGCAAGTCTATTGTCATTTAGAAAACAATACGGTCGTACAGACGGAAACAGGAAAACTGACATACTATTTTTAGATCATAGATTGCGTCATGTAGGTATTTTTAAACAAGTAAATGCGCTTTTTAGAGTTCTGCACCCAAAGTGTGCCAAGTGAACTCTAGTGGTGCTAAGCCAAAGGCTCTTCTAGGGCCGAAGTTATAACGTTACGACTTTTCACGACCTCAGGGGATGTTACATCCTGCATCGAATCGGGCGGGAGGAAACGCCCGGCTGTTTCCATTGCGAGAATCGACCGGAGGACACGGTGGAGGTTTACCCTGCGAAGGCGGAGCACCGCCGTGTCCTCGTTGCGGCGATCGGCAGCGGCGACATCTCGCGTCTGGCCCTGGTTCAATCCATGGTCCGGAGCAAGATGCAATGGGAAGCCATCACCTACTTCTGCGAAGCAATCATGCTAGCAAAGGAGGTGGTGGAACGCGAGAGGGAGAGACCATAAAGGGCGAAGAAGAAACATGGAAGGGTTTTAATAAGTAAAAACCTGACACATTTTGATGATTTCCCAAACCCATAGCGTCAAGTGGCAATGTCTCATCGCTAGTTACGGCGATTACTCGTGATATGCTTTAAGCAACGTCAGTGTCCAACAACGTGCGTCTTGTTTTAGGGTCCAGCTCGTAGCAAAGCAGTCTGCGGTACTTTATAGCTTACCCAGTACTTATTTTCATACTGTTCGGTATATTTAATTGTGTAAACCAAGTGGGAACTGAAGGAAAAACATTTCACGACAGAATATAAATTTGAAATCACTGATAAAGTTGACAGATGTTCATAACGAATACTTTTTATTTGCAGATCACAAATCACCTGCAGAATTCACTAAACTTGGCGACAGGTTGTCCCACTTGCTTGAAACACATGACCAATACAAGAAAGAAAGGGTAAGCAGTGAAATGTACAAAAAACGCGCAGGCACGTCGGGCATCCAGGGACAGCTGTATGAGACTAAACTTATCAGCCTAATATATTTCAGAATGAAACATGATGACGATGTTAGTCAGTTTAGTTTGGCCACCAACAGAGATGACGTAGGTGCCTTCGATGACATTTGTTTTAAAGCAAAAGTTAAAGATTTTTCCAAACCAGTCACAGTATTTATTCAAGCTAAGCACAGAGAGAACGATAAGCTTCTAACGTTAAATAGCAAAACGGAGTTGGCAAAATATTTCGATAGTTACTTGGACATTAGACGTGGTTTTGATCTGAACAGTAAGGACGTGATTTTTGGTGGAAAGTTTGATGAGACTGAATGCTTTTTCGTAATGTATACAACAGCCAAGGATGATCCGAATAACAAAATATATGAAGGTATCCTTGCTGAATATTTGAATGAACTTATAGGAACGGGAGGTAGTTGCACTCAGCCATCATACAGTGATGAAGACTTGGATTTTCTATGTAAAATTGTAATGAAAGAACAAATCGCATCACTAGCGGAACAGTTGGCAAAGTTTATTTGTAATGAAACTGATAGCGAAATGTCAATGAATAATGATCTCATGTTGCGCTATCATGTCATTCTAGCGCTCCACGTTTTGCATGTTTCTGAAATCCAACCTGAAGGACATCGTGTTGCCAGCTTCAGGCAGGACTTTTTCACAAACGAAGAAGAATTTCTTTTGCTGATGAAAAATATATTGTGCTTGGAGGTTCTCAAAAAGCGAAAGTCAGAAGAGACTGATTTCCAAAGTTTATTGTCGCAGTTCCTTAGCAATCCCTCTGGGATAACGATACTCAGTAAACTAATAGGAAATGTTCTAACGTATAAAAATGGCAAGCTTGAATTTATTTGCAAAGCGATAACAGATGATCTAAAGCATCAACTCGACAAAGTGAGTGTCCCCGAATCGACTGTCTATGAAGCAGCAGAACTGGCTGCCAAAGAGTATTTACTATCTCTGAAACTTAAAGTCCCGGCTTCGTTCGGCAACAAAGATTTAGCAATAAGAGGCAAGCCTGAGAAAATTGAAAAGAGATTAATTTATCTGACATCAAAAATTATAGAAATATTGGAACAATCTAAACCCAATTACATTGTCACCATAGATGAGTCTTTAGAAGATGGATTTCTTCAGTTAAATGGAGGCTTAGCTTCTGCTGTCGGCAACATACTAGTTTTCGATGAAACTTCTAAGCTTTTGATGTTCACAGATAACGCTGGATCACTAGGCAATCTTGCTAAAACATGGTATGAAACATTGAATAGCAAAATCAAAAACTTGCACGAATATAAATTGGATGTGAAAGTTAAAAAGTTTCCAAAACTTTCATTTGAACACGGTGAATACGACGAGAATTTAGTGAGAGATTTCTATGACAAATTACTGTTTTACACTAACCAAGCTGATCAGAACGGCGTAGAGGAAATTTTGAAAGAAGAAATAGAAGATCATCCGTGCAAAGATGCCAACAACTTTAGAGTACGATCTGATGTCATATTTCTAAAATATCATGATGAAATACAGAAACTGTGGATGACCCCCAAATTAGGATTATATCTTACAAAGAAAAGCAAAATATATGAGAATGCAGTAATAAATGCCATGAGTGAGCCACTGATGAGTGTTTTAAATACAATGTACAAGATTAACAATAAAGACTATACATTTAATGAAAACGCTATAAAACGATTAGAGTTGCATGGCCAGATTCTAGGAAGTGTTATTTCTACAGGCAGCTGTAGGTTAACAGTTCCTAAGGTGGAACAGTATCTTGGAAATAAAGACCGTGTTGTGTTAGATTTGGAGTACATTTTCAAGCTGCCTTTAAGGAGCCTCAACACTTTATGTAAAGAATTAATCAACACGACCAAGGAGAAGATACTTATTATTGTTTGTAATAATTTTCAGGATACAAGAAACTTTCATAATAAACTAGAAAATATCACGAAAGCTGTTGGTTGTAAACCAATAATTGTCATTACGAATAAAATATTATTTGACATAATCACTGGATATTTCTCACAAGCATGTAATGTAATGATCAATGATGTAAGTGTTTTCACAAACATGAGTGTCGAATATCAGAAGAAGCTCTTAACAACTTCTAAACTAAAATTTCAAGATGAAATCTTAAGTTTAGATGCAATCGTTGATGATAAGACTGCAAAACTAATCGACGAAGATGTATTAAATCAAATAATTGACAATGAAACTATAGTAATTGGTAAATCAGTCATTTATTATGATTACAATAAGGTTAAACCGTTTTATATTGACAGACTAGTAAGTCGCAAAAAAATCAAGGAACACGGTTATGTTATTAAATATCACGTTTTAGAAACTTTGTACGACTTGGAAGACGAAATTGTGATTCTAAGAGGATTACCAGGAGGAGGAACATCGACTCTACTCACGCATTTGTCAATAAAAACAAAGGAACTCGAACACAAAACTTGGATTGTTAGAATAAACTTTATGGAGCACGAAAGAACATTTAAGAAGTGGCAGGACGACGAAACAGCCATCAATACTTTGGAAAGTTTAAAGTTCATATGCCAAGCTGCACTCGGCGAGGAACCCAATGACTCTAACAAAGGTGCTCAAGTTTTAATTGAACTAGAAGAATCATCAGATGGATCGGTTTCTTTGAAAACATGTTCAGGTGGTTTTTCAACAGTATTTCAAGTGAAGGTATTCCTTCATTTTTACAATCAAGGGAAACTGATATTCATTTTTGATGGGTTTGATAACATCGTTCCACGCTATGAAATTGAAGCGCTGTCATTAGTAAAGGCTATCGCCAGGAGGACTCGGCAACATAAAATGTGGATCACAAGCAGTTTTAACAACGACTCAGAAAGTGTAAATATTTTAATTGATATGTTCGGACCACCGTACTTTTTAGAACCTTTTACTCGACAGGAAAAGGACACATACTGTTACCAACTTTGGAAGTCTAAGATCCAATTTAATGACCTTGATAGCAGACAAATCCAGAATGTTTATGATTTCGTTAATTATGCAATTAAGATGCTACCCCTTCAACATATTATTACAGATTTTCCCATGAACAGACAATTTTTAAAGTATTACTATTTGCAATTTTTGAAATTTTTACAAAAGGAGGCTGTGGCTACTGGTTGGGATTTTCGACATGATGAGATTAATCACTTAGTACTATCATTGGAAAGCGGATTGTCATGTTGGCCTGACGATTTATTTCAAGCACAACCGCGGTATCTACACATATTAGCTGAAGACTTTCCCAAAAAAATTTTGTTGAGAATACCTTCTGCTAATAGTTGGCTGAGTTGGTTGTATTAAATGTTTGACGTTAGCAAAGATTATATTCATCATCATGGAAGACTGCGTGAGTTATTTGATTTACTCTGATTTTAAGCGTTATTCAAAGATATTTTCACAATCGCAGTATTCTGTGATTGCTGCATGAGTTATTTGATTAATCAAGCAAACGGATTACGACGGAGTAACTTTGGGCCAGTACATATACATACACAAGGTACAAAACAAACTATATCTATATCATTTTGGGCCTGGTAGCCGTAGCTGTGTAGGTATATGTTTTGGCCCCAAGATATGGAGTTGGACACGTTACTGGTATATCGCGAGGTTTTGGGAGGTATTAGTCCACCGCTGCACCGGTGTGAATAATGGCTTGTTAACTGTAAAAATCTAATTAGTCCGTCACTTAGATTATCAAAAAATATTTCACCCGTATTTTTTCTTTTGTTACATAAACCAAAATTGACGAAGATACGACGCTTTTAAAATTCTCAATACGTCACTGTTTGGTATAATTTTTAGTGAGTACCTACTGACGTCACGAGCCCCCACTCTCGGGTTTTGATGCGTTTTATATTTGTCAATATTCGTTGATTTACAAAAACAAAAAATACGTGTCCATTATTTTCCAATACTCTAATAGACGGACTAAATAGATTTGCAATTTATTGATGGTGGAAATTAGCCTATTAAAACGGTTACGTATCATAATACCTAAGTTCATCTCAACTAACACATCCACAAGGAAATCTACGATGTACCTAAGTACGACCGACAATATGCATGACGACAGTATCAAAAAAAAACAAATCTGTTTAATCCGTCAGTTAGAGTATTGGAAAATAATGGACACGTATTTCTTGTTTTTGTAAATAAATGAATATTGACAAAGATAAAACGCATCAAAACTCGAGAGTACGAGACGTATTGAGAATTTTAAAGCATCGTATCTTCGTCACTTTTGATTTACGTAACTAAAGAAAATGTACGGGTCAAATATTTTTTGTTGTTGTTGACAATCTAACTGACGGACTAATTAAATTTTATCATAAATTGTCGTGGTAAGATGCACCAGCACTTCACTAAAAATTCTGGGTTCAACCATTTCTTTCCAGTGTTGGTGTAGAATAGCACTGTTAATTTCGACGCCATTTCGTGATTATTTGCGTCGAGGGATATTTCAACGATATCGTCCCGGGCCTGGTAACCGCAACGTACCACGATGCGCTGTCATACACTTTGATGTGTTTTGGCACCAAGATACGGAGATGTTGCTGGAATATCGCGAGTTTCAGTTGGTTTGCGAAGTATATTCGAACTTTTAATTAGTCTACCGGTGTGATTGGCTACAGTTTGTGACCTTCACTTTAATCTTGATTCCTGTGTTTTTTTTTTAATTTTATTAAAAAGGAATATTTGAAACACAACATGTTTTTATTTAGGTAAAACCCCATCTATGTTAATGTAGGTAAAATAAATTAATAAATGTTACTTCCGAGAAAAGGAATAACGTGAACAAAAACGTGAACTTGCAAAAGTTAACTGGTTGCTGTCAGTACAAGTGTCATCATCATCGCCATTAGCCTATTAATGTTCCCACTGCTGGGACACAAGCTGTACTGCGGTAAAAAGTGTAACGAGGATCAATTTCTTTTTTACACGTCTGCGGCGAAGCCGAAAATGAGGGTTATGTGTTTACTTTACCTACCTGTATACTGTAACATTAATCTTCTGATAGCTTCTGTAAAGTATCTTCTTCTTTCTCTTCTATACTAGTTACTGGATCGGCAATGTTGGCGCTGTGGCTGAGCGATTGGCTGATGTGCTACGTGTCGCGAATAAATATTTGTGACCTACAGGTAGTTGGTTCGGGTCTGGCTGTTTTTGTCACTTTATAATGTTCCCACTGCTGGGACACAGGCTTTCTCTCTATAAGAGGGAATGAGCTATAATCCACCACGCATCTTTTTAACCGTACGTGACCGTGCTAGAATTTCTAGATTATTCAAATCACAGACCGACGTCTGGGAGGAACTTTTATCTGAATGGCAATGTAGGTGGGATAATTCCATCAAGGGCCGACACCTCCACCAGTTCTTTCCATCAGTTCGTGAGCGGCTGGACAGGACATGGCTGGAGGTTGATCACTGTGTTGCCCTCTTTAAGAGTGAATTATATTCCTGCAAGCTTGTTGACTCGCCTCTGCCTCTGTGTCAATGTTCCACATCTAACTGCGAATGTGAACAATCTGCACATCACATTTTGTGGGAGTGTAGTCTTTGTCAAAATGAACGCAATATTATGTTGGATAGTGTACAGGTTACATCCGGAGTTATTTACTATACGGACCTTGTAGAAACTAGAGCAAATTTCCGTGCGTTCAAGCGTTTTTGCCATACCTATTATTGGAATCAAATATAACAGCTCTCAACTTAGGACCCATTAACGTTAATATTTATCCGTGGTGCTAGGCAACTGGGCCTATCCCAGTTTTAAACGTCCCTTTGTGCCTATTGGCCTTGTTTCGTTCTGTCTCCTGCTGATATGAAGGGAAGTGGAAATTATGTCTTTTTCCTACTCCTCCGCTATACTCTCTGATTAATTTCGTTGCGTGATCCAAGACAGTTAAATTCATTCTCTGGGATTTCGTCGAGCTTCATTGTCTCGGCGCTTTTCTGGGGGTCGCCACTGTTGATTCTGGCTTTCAAGAGCTACAGTGGTTTGGGAATAGTCTGGCGGGCTTGTCCCAATTAAAAAAAAACCACCACGCGGACCCAGTGTGGATTGGTAGTTGACTTGGCAGTTGGTTTCCTCACAATGTTTCATTCACCGTTTTGAGAGCAGTGGAGACGAAATAATTACACAAAGTAATGCACCTGCCTAGTTTCGAACCCACGACTAACTAATAATAATAATAATAATAATAATCTTTATTGACATAAAAGTGTGTTACATTATTATATGGAAACCCTGACTCCTGCGCTAGGTTGTAACCTGTGTTACAGGAATCAGTGTCTTCTCCCAGTAATTTTACACAGAAATTATGCAATAAGATTTAAACAATTTTACATTATACTATATCTGCTTGTGACATATGGGTTTGTGTGTGGGTCTGTATGTAAGTGTGTGTGTGTGTTTGTGTGTGTGTGTGTTTGTGTGTGTGTGTGTGTGTGTGTGTTTGTGTGTGTGTGTGCGTGGGTCTGTATGTATGCGTGTGTGTGAGTGTCGTGTGTCGTGGTATTTATATATTTATCGTGCATGTTAATAATGGTAATTGCCGGGTTTATGTTATTAAGTTTTCTGTATGTATGTAATCTAGTGTTTGTAGAAAGGTGTTTATTTTCTTTTTAATTTCATATTTAGGAAATGGGTTAATAATTAGGGCCTTGTTTATCTTATTATAGATATGCGTAGCAAGAAAAAGATGTTGCCTTCTAGCTGAGGCAGTCTTACATTTCACATATTTACAAACATTAGTGACTGTTCGTTTACTTTTGTAACTGTTGTTTATAGGTGTGATTATGTGTTGCTTCAATGTGGTGTTGAGAACATATAGCTGTCTTACTGTAAGCACTGTGCAATTTTTGTATAAAGTTACAGTCGGGAAGCGGTATGGTTTGAAGGTCATGACTTTGAGCAATGATCTTTGGGCTCTTTCAAGGCGGATCATAATTGTTTTACAGGCTCCTCCCCACACCGTAATACAGTAACCAATAATGGATTGGGCTAAAGAGAAGTATAGAGTGCGAAGAAGATCAAAATCAGCCACAAGTCGAAGTTTCTTAAATGCCCAAATAAGTTTCCTCACTCTAGAGGCAGTTAATTCGACTTGGGGCCGCCAACTCAATTTTTCGTCCAGTACCACACCTAAGTATTTCATGTTTGTTGTTTGTGATATAGTGAGGCATGAGCACTGGAGCCCATTTCCAGGAAAATCGCAGGAATGTACCTTAAGGGTTACTGCTACTGGCGTGGTATTGGCAAACCTGAACTGCAGGTATGAAGTTTTGGCAATGTTAAGGGTAAGTAGGTTTTCTTCCAGCCAGTTACTGACTTTACAGAGTCCCAGCTCAGCCACACGCTGCGCCTCCTCCCAAGTCTCTCCGTGAAATATGAGCGCGGTGTCATCAGCGTAGCTAAATATTCTACCTTTAAAAAGTTGTTGCTGACACAGATCGTTTACATATACCAGGAAGAGACTCGGGGAGAGGGCACTGCCCTGCGGCACACCACACGTAACGTTTTCTTCGCTACTGACGATTCCACCTATCTTTACCCTTTGTGTCCTATCGCTCAGAAACTCCGAGAATATGCTGAGAGCTTCTCCCCGGATTCCTATGTGGTCTAGTTTAGCCACAAGAGTGGGAATAGAGACGGTGTCAAAGGCCTTCGCCAGGTCGAGAAAAACTCCTATGCATTTCTGTTTAGCATCGACCTTTGCAACAACGTGATTAACTAGTTGACCAACCGCCTCTTCTGTGCTTTTCCCAGACCTAAAACCGAACTGACCTTCAGAAAGTATATTGTTTTTATCTAAAAAACTAACGAGTCTAGTATTCAATATCTTTTCGAGTATTTTTGACAGTGTCGGTAAGACTGATATGGGTCTGTAATTCTTGACTTCGTCACGGTTCCCACCCTTGTGAACTGGCGTGATAAGAGATTTCTTAAAGACATTGGGGAAGACTCCCTGCTCAAAGCAGATCCCAATGAGTTTTGTGATCTGGGGTATAAAAATTGCTTTGCCCGCTTTAAGTAACATTGCTGAGATAGAGTCCCACCCTGCAGCGCAGTCTGTTTTTAGATTGTTAACTACAGATTCGACTTCCGCCTCGTCAGGGGAGAGTAAAACAATCGAATTATGTGTTGGCAGTGAGTTGAATTTATATGGTGCGGGTTGGGATCTTCGGTTTTGGGTGATAGTATCAGCAAGTTCTTTACCTATACCAGAAAAATACTTATTTATGGTCTCAATTTCTTTCGATGCATCCTTTGTAACAGGCAGTAATTCAGTCGCTACTGTTTTTTTTTCATTTTGGTTTGTAATGGATTTGATTATGCTCCATGTTTCCTTGCTTGTTTGTGAAGATTTTAAAGCAGATTTTTCATGATGTGTTCTCAACTTTCTAAGTAGTAGATTGCAGTGGTTACGGTATCGTTTATAAGAAATCTCCATTGTGGTATTTGTTGGGTTTTTTAAAACATCTTTATGAAGATTATCCCTATGTCTAATGCACCGTAATAAGCCTGGAGTTATCCAAGGCTTGATGATTAACTTACGGTTGGGCACAGTAATAACTTTTGTGTGTAGAGAAATTGCAATCATCAAACAATCTACAAAAAGTGTTCTAACTGTTCGTAAGTCGGGGCCGCCACCACTGGACCACTGCTGTTTGTGTATAAAGTTTTTAAGCACTCACGATACAGGAGGAGAAGGAGTACTGGAGAAAGGCAAAGCTTAAAAAAAATGTAGTAGTCATGGCTGCTTCGTTGGACTAGTGATCGCTGGATTGCTGAGCATGAGGTCCTATGTTCGACTCATTGGTCGGGCAAAGTGTTATTGGGTTTTTCAATCAAGAATTTCTCAGTAGCAGCCACGGAGCCTGGATTTGCGCCCGGTTGATGGCAATAGGCTCGCCCTTCATTACATTGGACTTAAACATAATTGGAGGTGTTCTATTCCGTACACTTCTCCCTAACCCTTTGAGGATTTCAGAAGTGGTGTTATGTTATGTTATTTGTAGTAAATAATAAATGACCTTTTATTAAAATGAATACGTTTAATAGTTTTTTTTTCCATTCTGTTGAAAAACGAAACGCTTCGTACCTCAGGATCATTTCCAGGATAAGTTAAAAAATAAAACAACACAAGTACACAGATAATATTGTTTATTAAATAAGAAGCTTACGATTACTTAAATGATGCACGATTACAAATGATATACCATTTCTTGTAGATGTTATAGTTTCTTAACAATTTCCTCGAGATAGCGGATCTTAGGGTGTTGTTTATACTATACCAAACCAGTGTCACGTTTTGTGAAAAAAAACATTTTTTATTTACTTAGCTCAAGCCGGGATATAGACAACTGAAATTTGGGTCAATGAATGGTAATGTCAGGACAGAATCCCTCCATAAGATCTGAAATCGGAGCTAAGTGCTAAAACTCAATCATTTTCTCAAACTTCGTTTGCTTTATCACGGGTATACATTTATCTATAAATAGATTACTTAGATACAATTTTAGTTGTTTAATATACATATTAAGTTATTATAAATATACCTAGTATAGAGTATAATACAATAGAATAATATTTATTTGTTTAAAAAACATGGTATTTTAAGGTCTTATAAATAGGGTTATGGCAAAGATGATACTGGTAGTACAAACAAGCATTATTCAATAATTCTGTCGCATTGTAGGTGTTTGAATTTGAGATGTTTCATTTTCTTGAGTATTTCTTTTTGGATGTATGGACGTAAAGCTGGATATTGTTGAGAAATCTTTAAAATATCCTAGCAACAGGTCGAAATAACGCTAGGAGTAAAATTTTATAAGTGGTTAACTTTATGTAATATAGCTGTTTTGTCAGCTGCTGCAATTCCCTTTGAGTTTGGTCTTCAATTCGATTTGATTGTCAATCAATGAAGAATTACAATTTCATCTTTGATGTAATATCTAGGTATATAATTAATATTCAGATACTGGTGTATGTTTTACATAGAGGCTTGTCGTCTAGTTTGTATATTATTTTGACTTTTACCACTGGTTTTATTTCCTGGTGGTTTGCTTTAAAAAAAACGAATATATCAATCAATTATTTTTGTGTTCACAGTCCTTTTTGTATCTTTGTTGTTTTTTTTTTTATTTGTGTGTGTTGTTTGCCTGTTAGTGATTTTGTCTGATCGTGTTTGCCGTATGAAACGAGTTTACTAAATACAAGATGGCGCTATGCGTGATTTGGATTTTGCGCCGCAGGAAGCAAGTCGGTTTGATAAGAACTGATTTTTGGGATAATAAATCATTTAGTATGTTACTCGTAAGAACGAACAGCTCCTTAAGATTTAAGTGAGAGCAAAAATTCCAATAAATGACATATCTCCCAGACAATACTGTGTAAGAGCCTGCGTAATTTGATGGTAGGTATTCTAGCTTCTACCTGCGAGTACTGAGTGTTCCATTTCCTTTGCATCGTGTCATAGTGGGTCCAAAGTCCTGGTAAAGTAATGCCTTCTTCTTTTTTGTATTTTTCTTGATGTTTTTTTCTATGATATTTTTCACTTGCTTCATATCTGCAGGATGAGAGGTGGGAGAGAGTGGCTGATGATTGCCTAAGAATATCATATTACTACAATTTCACTATTATCATTGTCTTTTTAGCGGTCTCTTATTGGTTTTCAGTGAAGAGACCAATTTGGGGGATCTGTGTGGCTGATCATCAAAGTTGTATGACATGCACATGGCAGTACCATCGGTTTCTTCTTCATCTGACGGTTCAATTCTAATCTGACAACCTAATTCTGGATTAATTTCCCTCCTGTAGTTAAGTTATTATATTCCAACAGTTTAATATTGCAAATGAGAACAGGAAGGTGTTCAATAATAGCTTAGTCCAAAATCTGGTTGAGACTCATCGGCTTTCCCCTAAATTCGGTTTCAAGACAAATACTGTTTGCCTCTATCCAGTATGTTGTTGTACAGGGGTTGACACGATTGTATGGGAAACTATCAAATTGACGACCATCATAGGATTTTGTTCTACTTTAAGCCAAAAAATTCGTCAGCAAATCAACTCAATCTGTTAAAGACCTGTGGATCAGCTGAGAGTAACACCATACAACGAGCAGCACATTATCTAGTCTATACCTAATATACAAGAAGGAAAGAGACATTTATACAAAAGACTTGAGACGTCACATAGGTAGGTAAGTACCTATATACCTATGTCAACGCACCATAGTGAATAAGTATTTGAAGATAGGCTAAGAAATGCGAATGGATAACGTGCTAGTCGAAGTATAAGCTAGCTTCTGGTATTTAATTAATAGAAAAATTAACTTATTCAGGTGTTTGCTGACAAGCTTCATTCAGTCTTGGGCTAATCTAGAGTAAAGACTAGCTGAAGGCTTTAAACAGGGTGTTGTGCAGCACGGAAAATGCCTTTTTAAAACAGTGGGCTGTGACAGGCTCAGTTTGATTGTTTGCTGTAAGAATATCCAATCCTAAATTAACTCCCTCTTTGTTGTTGCAAAAGCTGTAATGTTATTGTTGCAACAACTGTAAAGTTTTTGTGTCAAAAACAGAATAAGTTTTTGGAGTCTGGATTAAGTAAGCAATTGACATAGTTCATAAATGGATTATCACTGATTATTTTGTATGTTTGACATATAGTCATATGGAATACTTGATGAAAAGTGTCACTGAAACCAGAACAATCCAGGGGATTACCGATGATTACAGAGACATAGGTTGACAATCTCATGATCAGATGATGATCAGAACTAGGTATGGTGGTAGTACTTCCCCGGGCGAACTCTTACACTTTGAGTTCTACTACTGCTTATCTCTTGAGGCGTCTCGCATCTGCAATAAATAACTCTGCAGGAGATATTATATGGACTAGATTTCAGCGCTTGATCTTAGCGACAGAGTCGCGTGTCATTCATTATGCATATTTGAAGATAGTACTATACTTAGTCGCTCCATGTAAAATACTGGTATTCAGATGTGTCCGGTTAGGCTGCTCCTGGAAGCCGAGCTCAATACAGTTGGGAAAAAGGTATGGCAGATGATGATTGTTTAAATTGTCTATTAGATATTCCGACGGTGCCTCTTCCAGCAATAAAACATGACAAAAAGACATCAGTTTACACATTCTTATCGTTCTTCTTAGCATTCCTTGATCCTTTCTTGCCGTCCTAACCTCCTCATTCCGTTGTTATCCTTACATTTGGTTAGACTTAAGTTCCCGTTAATGTCATGTTTTAAGCCGTTTCCTTTGAGAAATCTCTTTCTTCTTTAGTTTCATCATCATCATCATTTCAGTCGAAAGACGTCCTCTGCTGGACTGTCTCCCCCAAAGGGCCGTTGTGGTTGTTACATAAGTACAGAGAACGCTGCTGCCCATTCTCTGGTAAGTCCCTTAGTCGCCTCTTACGACACCCACGGGAAGATATGGGTTGGTGCTATTCTTTACGTCCGACACCATACAGTACTTCTGTAGCAGTTAAGAATTTTGTGTTGGTGTAAATTTCTCACATACTGAATTCTGGAAATCTTGCCAGCCACTGGGACAACTTATTTGATGTTCTGTTACACACGCTGTGAATACTGTGTCGTGAACGAGGTGCGGCTGTTGGTTTTATTGGTATCTAAAGGCAAGTTATGTTTAGAACTTGAATGTTCAAGTCAGGCTGTTATGAACTGATGTCTTAGATAGTTAATCATTTAGTCTGTTACTCTGTACAAAAAGACTGGAAGCCAACCCAGGTGGTGACTCTGTACGAATAGCTCCTAAAGATCTGAGTGAGAGCAAAAGATCAATAAACGATTGACCTCTCAGACAACAGTAAATAAGAGGCCGAGAATATTAGGGTGTTCCTCTATAGCTTTAGATCCTCAGTAGCCTGTTCAATCATCTATAAGTAGAAGTCATGGGACACATGGTATGTAATGGGGACCGATCTAAACATATTTGGGAAAAGATTTGGCAGATGATGATACCTTCGTGATCATGACATACCCCTCATCATGTTGATCAACACATGCCAAAAAGATTGCTGATCACAGTATTTTGTCACTAGCGTTTATGAAGGACGGTGTTATCCTCTTTCCACGATCCCTTAGTCGCCTTTTACGACACCCTAGGAGGAAAGGGGTGGTTCTATTCTTTGCCGGATACCACACGGGGCTTTTCTTTTGGATTTTATATTTTGGAGGACCTGGAGGTCACAACCAAGGTTAGGCATAACTGCAACTGTGTTAAGTTTATTTAAGAGAGCCGACCAGTTAAGGCAAGCAAGCAAAAAACTACTCTCAACCTTATCTTAATGGTCACGCACATCGCTTTCTATAAAGGCTAAATATTTTCAACTATGTTTAAAAAAAATACAACAAAAGAGAACTGTTCAAGAATATTTCACCAATATCCGTCCTTTTCTTTTTCAATTAATATGGAATATTAACTTGATATATTACTGAAGCAACACCGAAAAGCTTTACGTTTTAACAGAGCCATTGAATTGATGGATACACAGCGAGTAACAAGTCATAGGAGAACAACACTTGATTTACAATTAAATGATGTGCTTCAAAAACGTCATACCGAATGTGCATTTTGATGATGCTATGTTGAAGACTATAATTACATTGAACTGCTGTACGTAATTATTATTGAAGTGGTTAAAGATCTTGTATTTTTTTCAGCCTCTAGTATCAGTGGGTCTGCTAACAGTTAACACACATTGGGTAGCACGTTACCAAAGCTTGAGTTAAATGTCCGTATCCACTAATACTAGGCGACAACTAAATGATTGTCGAGTGTTAGTGAAAACGGAGATAGATATGCAACTTTTACAAACTGTTAACTGTCAATAAGATGTTTTCAGCGTATTTAGGCAGATGATTCAGATGCCAGCGTCATATCGCGTCATAGCATAGCGTATTGAAGCATAGCGTCTATTGCCGGACAAAAACCTCTCTTCATGATTTCCAGACAGGGTTGGTCTCGTAAGACGTGGCGGGATAAGCTGTCCAAATCTACCGCAAGATCGGAGGAAATGGAAGTCATGGTGAGAGGTTTCACATAATAAATACAATATTTGATGTAATTACACATTTGGTTGCAGATATTTAATCTCGACCATCATAATTTCCATAATCCAAGAAATCACTAATTACCGTGCATCACTTGTTAAAATGACACCAATAAAATGTTCTGTTACAACCTCATTTATGCCTATATTTCTACATTACTGCTTTCCCATACCTTCTCTGGTTTTCTAATATTTTTTTGGTTTTAAAAAGATTTTAATAGAGGGATAGATTTACTTTCAATTGTTAAAACTAAGTACTATTTATGTTCAGCTAAACTATTAAACACGTTACGTTACTAATGCTCTGTTTTCTTAGTTCTTACTAGTTTATATTAAGTACTTTCGAGATCACATTGCTTGCTTCTCCTTTGACGAGACCATGCCTGTGATCTGTTGCGACACATTTATGCGACATACATTTTTACTGTTTTTGATGCGACTTTGCTTAAATTATAGCTAGATTATTTTATGTTTAATTCATATATACATCTACGTTATTTGCTGTGAGATCATCGCGTCATTGAGTTCATCATATTTACATGATTCCTAAATATTTCAAATACAGGGTGTAAACCACCTCATCACAAAGCCGTTAACCAAGCATTCTGTACATCAAACTAAGTATCTTTACGCAATAATTATTGCTGGGAAACAACTTTTTTTTGAGGTTATAAATCATGTTTTGTGGTAGAACACAATGTAACGCACTTAAAACATTGTGCTAGTGGATGGATTGAATAGTACGGGGGTCGTGGAGGTGTTAAAAGTCAAAATCTTACAAAAAAAACTAGAAAAAAATCTTTTCAAAATGTTGTAACTTTGACCCCCCATATCTCCTTATATCTCCTTAACTAGAAGGTTCAAGGTATGGTGAAGAACAAAAAAATGATCGCAATGATGGGGAGAACAAGTGCCTTTCGGCTTCGTGAAGAGGTGTTTTACACCCTTTATAATAAATACATACATATTATAAGAATATATTTTATGCTAAAACTTAAACTAGAAAGACTACGTTTTACGCAGTAAATGCTCACTGGTGCGTTGTGACTTCTTATGCCAGATATAGACAATTATTAGTTTAATCTAATATTTAGGTTCATATTAGGTTTCGTTAGGGCTCTTTGGTTGACTCCGTTCTGACAATAATTTACAACTTATGAATATATAGATCAAAACATTTCATACATTTTTTTTTTCCGTTTGAGGTGGTAATTCTGGGACTGGGACTTTATATCTGTAGGCTGCTCTGTTGATGCTTCTTCAGACTGTGGTGGCTGGGGTAGAGGTTGCAGTAAAGTAAATTCCATTTAACGAGCTCTTGTATAAAGTGGTAAGTGGTAATATCCAGTCCTAAGGTAATGTTCTTGTTCGGATACTGTGAGTACGGTTGTTACGTAAAGTACAGAGAACGCTCTGCCTATTCTATGGTAAGTCCCTTAGTCGCCTCTTACGACACCCACGGGAAGATATGGGATGGTGCTATTCTTTACGTCCGACACCATACAGTACTAATTTATTATACTTTTTATTGATGGATATAGATATACCTTTTTTAGCCCACTAACGCAACCATCATTGATAGAAAACTGCTCCAGTGCTCAGTCGAGCTTCCTAAGACCGTCATTTTCACCAACTGTAATACCTACTAATTGCTGGCATTCTACAAGTCTTGTTGTTCTTGGAATATGAAGATCACCTGTTCCTTTCGTGCCCCTCCCCCTTTCTAGTTCTTTTCCCTTACACTGCCCTCCCACTCTTCACTTTACCTCTGCGACTCTGGTTGTCCGTCTACTACCATAGGTGAATCTAGCTCTTATGATTGACTAGTACATAAGGTTATTTATTTCAACTAGTCTTCGTATCGCAGATCTCATCGTCTTCTTCCTCTTTTACTATTCAATTAACAAGGTGATCCTTATTCCAATGTGCTTAGATGTGTTGTTTCCATACATCTCTATTGCCGTACGTAAGATTGGTATTGAAAAAAGAACAGGTTCGAGTTAGGTGTTCAGGTTGGAGTTTCGTAATTATTGTTAGTGTCACGTTTGAATATACTCTGTGACCGTTGGAGATGATTCATTATTCATATAAAAAACCAACAACGACTATTTCTAATATTAAATCACTAACTGAAGTAGGCCAGCCAAACCCGTGTTTATCAGATCACATGTCTTTTCCATGTCGGCGGTAGATGGTTTTGCCTAAGAGTTTCGTTTACTTGGTGAAGTTAGGGTGAAATGATTCTGGTTGCTGGAGGTGTTGCTGTATTCCAGTGATGACACGTCCTGCACTCATTAAATTTTTAGACTCTGAATGACTCACAGTTCAATACGAACACTCGTAACTCACAGACTGACAGTTCATCGAATTGATTGGCTTAGTAGTTGATCTGCTTGATAGCTTGACTTGGTATTCTCTAGTTACCAATGTTGGTCTAGATCATTATCTGAGTTTTACCATTTTAATCTCTAAGTTCATTGTTTTTAGGGTTCCGTACCTCAAAAGGTAAAAACGGAACCCTTATAGGATCACTTTGTTGTCCGTCTGTCTGTCTGTCTGTCTGTCTGTCTGTCAAGACCTTTTTTCTCAGGAACGCGTGGAGGTATCAAGCTGAAATTCATATCAAATACTCAAGTCTATGGTCTCTTGGAGCTGTGAAAAAATCAAACTTCTAAGTCAACGCGATCAAAAGATACTCCCGTTTATGCCGCAAATTTTCGACACTCGCAAGGGAATCAAAACCTACAGGGTACTTCCCGTGAACTCAGAATCTTGAAATTTGGTACGAAGCAACGTCTTATAACACAGATAAAGGAAAAATTGCGAAAAGCATAAATTTTTAGTTACATCATATAATAAAAATATTTTTAATAATTTTAAACTTATTACCCCTTTACTCATGAACGCGTAGTGGTATTATATTGAAATTCTTAACAAATACTCAAGTCTATAATATCTTTAAGCTGTAACAAAATCAAACTTCTACGTCAACGCAATCAAAAGATACAGCAATTAAAGCCGCATATTTTGAAACTCGCAACTACTCGCAAGGGAATCAAAACCTAAAGGATACTTCCAGACGACCTGGAATCTTGAAATTTGGCATGAAGCAACGTTATAAAGTACACATATAGGAAAAATTCCGAAAATCTTAAATTACCATAACTTTTACTTATATACCTACAGGTTTGTACGGAACCCTCGGTGCGCGAGTCTGACTCGCACTTAGCCGGTTTTTTTTGCTTTATTATCTGCGTTAGCCTGCTCAATTATCCGACTAGTTCTGTCTACTCGATAAGTTGATCTGTTTCATTATGTGTGTGTTCTGCATCATTATGTGATTTAGTCTGCTACATATACTGAGTTGGTCTGCTTCATTATCTAAGTTGTTCTGCTTTATCATGCAACTTGCTCACCTTCTTAATCTGAGTTGCTCTGCTTTATTATACGACTTAGTCTGTTTCTTATTCTGAGTTGGACTGCTTCTGAATCTGACTTGGTCTGCTTCCTAATCTTCGTTGGTCTGTTTCTTTTTTTTTTTGAGTTGTTCCGCTTCATGACCTGCATTGGTCTACTTCTTTATGTGAGTTGATCTGTATATTTATCTCAGTTGTTCTGCTTCTTTATCTGACTTAGTTTGCTTCTTAATCTGACTTAGTTTGCTTCTTAATCTGACTTGGTTTGTATCTTCATCTGAGTTGTTCTGCTTCTTTATCTGACTTAGTTTGCTTCTTAATCTGACTTGGTTTGCTCCTTTATCTGAGTTGTTCTGCTTCTTTATCTGACTTATTCTTTTTCTTAATCTGATTTGGCCTGCTTCTTTATCTGAGTGGGTCTGCTTCGTAATTTAACTTGGTCTGCTTTTTAATCAGAGTTGGTCTGTTTTTTTATCTGTGTTGGTCTGCTTCTTTGTCTGAGTTGTGCTGCTTTTTTTTCTGACTAAGTCTGCTTTATTATGTGACTTGTTCTGCTTCTTTATCTAACTAGGTCGGCTACTTATTCTGACTTGGTCTCCTCCACTATCTGTGTTAGTCAGCTTCATCATCTAAGTTGTTTTGCTTTATTATGTGACTTGCTTTTTAATCTTGTTGGTCGGTTTGTTTCACCATTGCGAAGATGTGTTGCGTTGAGTCGGTAAACGTTATTGAAATCTGCATCATTATTTAAACTGATTGAGAATAGACTTAGTTGATCAACTTTTGCCATTGATTTTCTTGATATCGTTTTTGTACTGCAGCTTTACTAACTGAGTTAGTTTGCTTCTGTGAAGATATTGTTGCGCTACATTGTTTAACAGGTAAGCTGTTTCAATGAAATGTAACCTGATGCACTTAATTTACTTGTTCCATTTTTTTAGATCATTATCACTGACTGAGATGACATAGATATTTCATTCACTGAGTTGACGTGATTCTTCGTTTAAATATTGATAGATCGTATTGGGTTGTTTACATTTATTTGACTGATTTCAAACATCTTCTTAGTATATTCACAGTTCTCTTATTAGTATTTTCTTCTTGTGTTGGTGCAAGTCACCTTAGTAGAATTACTTGATATTTTTTCTTAAAGTATTTTTTACGTAGGTATACAGAATATTGTTAGAAGCATCTTTTGTAATTCGTATACTTTTCTGGTGGGTGTTAATAGCTCGTATTATCCCGTACTAACCAGGTTGTGGAGGCCAGATAAGCAGTTGCTCCATGTAAAATTTTGGTATTCAGCTGCATCCAGTACGGCAGGAAGCCGACCCCGACATAGTTAGGAAAAGGGTCGGCAGATGAGATGGATATTAACTGTCCAGATTTAAGTTAGCTTCTTGTTTTCTTTAAGAGCATGTATGAAACCTTTTGAGCTAATGATTTACGTTACAACTACCTTACGAAGTGATAGTTCATGTTTTTCTATTTTTATTTTACACTAATAATAATAACTCTTTATGTGTCACTCTCAAAATGTACAGTTTATTCACTTACAGTCAATGATTATAACTACTGATTGTCTATGTTATACATATTATGTTGATGTTGAATTTATATGTTCTTGCCTAATGTTGTTGTAGAATTTAAACGTTTAATGTTTATTTTAACATGATTGATTTTTGGTTTAACTTAATATTTTGGCAAAAGTTAGGACTAAAAATTTTCAGAACCCGTTTTTTGGTATTTTATTCCAGAAAAGAAAACTAGAAAAAGTTAATTTGATTAGATTTGGTTTGATTTTAATTAAAAATAAATACCGTCTTTATATTATGATGATGTAGTAAATATATTGTTATGTACTTCTGAAGTCTTCGTGTATCAATGAATCGAATTATTACACTTATAATTTTATATTATTATGACACTTAGCTCACAGCTGTCGCTTTACTTATTTAAATAGTATGTTACTACTCATATTACAGTCATGTTATCATGCAGGATTGCCATTAGTGATAGCCAATAAATTAGTTAATCCTAACACTCTGTCTTCTGACAAAACCGCAAACATTCTCATATCGTCTTGCATTCAATACTTACTGTCTAATGCATCCCGTACAGGGCCAAATTGTAACCTTAAATTTTGTAACTAATTTTATAACCATCTAAATTTACGACTTCATTCTGCACATTGTCCTATACTAACACAAAATTAATCATTTACAACGAGGGATGAAAGATATCCTTTACAAAAAGTACAGCTCTTATTTAATTTTTTCAATACAAATTATTTTAACGAACGTGCCACGGACACGCGTTATATACTGTTTAAACACATATATAAGAAACACAATAAACAAATAACAATAACGTAATTACTTCATGCCTTTGGCACCCCTCATAACACCTTTCGTTTTTGCGAAACCTCTAAAATTATTATTAGGGATTATTAAATAGGTACATAACGAATTAGGTTACACAAATAAAATAGTTACAGGACGTAATTATAAAGCGTAAAAGCCTTTTTTATAACTACAAATGTAATAAGTTTCAACTACGCAATTTTAAATATGTATTCACAAACGCTTAACACTTTCAATAGATAGATTTTATGAGTTCAACTTTTCGGAGCTGCGAAAATTAGTTACTATTTGAAAAGTTAAAGCAATTTTGGTTAAACACGTACCGACTATTGCACAATTTTAATTAATTATAAATAATATATTTGGTTGGAGATTATTTAAAACAATAATTAGAGAAACAAACGCCGAAAAGTTAAGATTCTTTGAAAAATGGGAAAATGGAAATTCGTTCACAAAAAATCCTTTCGCACTCACTCAAATTAAATAAGACAAAATAAATCTAATAGGTACTGAGATTATTTCGGATGAAAAGTGAATCAGAATGTGGGCTATTGACCGAAAGCCAAACATATCAAAATGTCTATTGCGAAGCTTCTTCTATTTCGGAGTTCTGAGACGCTACAGACTCTTCTTGAATTGGTGTCCAGAATCGTGTATGTTGGTTTTAGTTTTGGAATTTATTGATGAAATTTGGCACTATTTCGACTATCTTCATCGTCATCATCATCATCATCATTTCAGCCGAAAGACGTCCACTGCTGGACCGTGCGACTCGCATCCGGCGGATTCCCGTAACCTTCACCAGGTTCACTACTGGGAGGCCCATTTTCGACTATATTCAATTCGAACTCAGAATAATAATCAAGTCTAGTAAACATTGTTTTTCCAATGGTGTATTCTTTTACTACTTGGAAGGAGTTAATGTTCCTTGTCAGATTCAACTGGAATAAATCATGTTTACTAATACTAGAATGATTCTTCTGGTGGTGAAAAGCTTGCTTATATGCCTCTGAGCTGTTTTCATACGATTCAGCAAATGTATTTTGGGACCAAATTTTATATACTATAAATTCCATATTCTGGGTGTATTTTATCGAGCTATTCAATGGCAGATCTCAGTACCGTTAACGAATAATGTAATTATCTTCATAAATCATAGAAAAATTAGAATAACTGGATAGGAAAGAGGCCTCATAAAGTTTAAATTAATAGAAGAGGTACCAAATAGGAATCAGGGCGAGCGATAAATCCCTAGTTTCTTTCTAGCGAGTGCTCCGCCCCTGATTGTCCAACAAGGCAAGAACACACTAAAATATAAATAATTTTACTGAAATCCTCTCATAAGAAAACACATCTACTCTCATCCATACTTACATTAGGTATTGCAACGCTTTAGTCCCTCGGTTCTCAAAATATACAGCTTAAAAAATACCTAACACTACGATTAAATGGACATCAACAAAGTGTTTGTAATCAAGTAAATGATGGGTCAATTGTGGCATTGCAGTCCAGTAATGGGCGTGCAATCAATTATTTTGCAAGTGTTGAGGAAAAATCCTGTCAATTAGCGCCCACAGGGTCCAAACTGGCACCCGACAGATTAAATAAACGCATTGAACATTGATACGAACTTGCTCAGTGTTTTGGTGTTGTTGGTACGTTTTGTATTTAG
Source organism: Xestia ashworthii (assembly GCA_950022955.1). Taxonomy (NCBI): domain Eukaryota; kingdom Metazoa; phylum Arthropoda; class Insecta; order Lepidoptera; family Noctuidae; genus Xestia; species Xestia ashworthii. Next base: position 19,085,312 of record OX465558.1, on the reverse strand, counting down.
TTACAATTACAACATTACGAATAGGTTATACGAAATCGATGTTATTTCCAAAAAAAAAAAGTTTTGCTTTTTTATATTAATTTATACGAATAAGAATAATCACCAATTTTGCCTCACATACGAGTACGTATGTGAGGCAAAATTGGTAAAAAAAAGTAAATTCTTAATACGAGCCTTATCGCTGTTATTATAAGAGTCATACTTTCGTTCGTTCAACCCTCGCAAATTATAATGTTCTTTGGTAGACTGCTTTATTTGCCGATGGGGCCTCTTTAATCTAACTTATTCTAACGTCTTTGAGACTACTAGACTATTATGGGCAAATTCAGTTATCATCGCACGACATGTAGGTGCGCATCGGTGGCTTTATATACATTACACGAATTAAGACTATATTCAGTAGTGCAGGCTGCCTGTAACTTGTACAAAATTAAGAAAGTATTTTACCAATCAGAAGTTTTATGGCAGTTTAGACTTTAGAAGTATGGAGAATAGGGTGGATAGTTTCTCATCCTCTATTGAAAAAGGAGGGTTTTCGGGTGTTATGTCTGGGCTACTGCACAATGGTTATCGGGTTTTGTTCATATCTCAATCTCGAGGATAAATCTCTCGCTGATGCGTAGTTTGAATGCAATTGTAGATGATGTCTTTTACTTGCATTTTTTTGTCCAAGTTACAGACACGTATATTTACGACTTAATGAAATGATTAAATACTAATTAAAGTCGGTCATTCGTCTGATCATAAGCAATTTCTATCATTTAATGCACAGAGTAACCTACTTAATCATCTTGTGTACGTTCTGGCGACATATTTACAAGAACTTATTCGCCGCGTCAATCTTATCTATATTTGGATCATACTTTTATTTTTTAGTTATGTTCATTTTTCGCGCAGTGTGTTACATTTATGTAGATCTGTATTATATATGGTATCATAGGTTTTAAACATGAAGTTGTTTTTTTTTTAATGTTCCAAGTTTGAGCGGCTTTAACGCATGCAATGAAGTTTTCACATTCAAGTTTCTCTTTTTGATATAATTCGGGATAGTTAAATCTTTAAATTTCCAGCTAGACTCTAAAATTTCCAATGTTTTTCATCATACGGTTATTGGCGATAAAAAGTTTAAATATATGACAGTCCACTTTTTGGTGATTACAGATTTAACAGTGTATTAACGCCAAAGCGTGAACACTTCGACGAACAAAGGTGTATAGTTGATAAAGAGACCTAGTGTTAGACCTGTAATCAGTCATAGAGTGAAGTGAAATCGCCAATTCATGGTTTCCCTGACTGACACTGACAGGCAGTTAATACTATCTATTCTCGTGTTATATTATATTATATTGTCTAAACTCGTGTTTTTGAACGTAATGAAGATTGTCTAACGTAACCCACCGCCCGCCCACTAAAGTCCATCACGAGATAGAATGTTGTTGTTGTTTTTGTTGTTGTTAATGGGTGTAATTTGTTCAGAGTGTTTTAATACAAAATATAGATGAATAAGTTATTGTATAATATGCAATGTAAGTTCTGTGTGATAGTTAAAAGACCGTGACAGTTGTTGAATGAACTAACTCACTTAGATTGCAATAGTTGGTAACCCTTTTTAGAATTTGTCATTTAATAATCTGCAACGATTTATCGCCAAATAACTGAAAAATATTGTACGGTAATATTTTTCAGGATTTGGTGTTGTTGCTTTGTTATTATGGGTGGTGTGGATATGACTTTTTAATACAAATTCACATTTTTTTAAATAAAACTTATTTCCGTTTGGGAAAGTACCTATACAAAATAAAACAGTTTTGAAAAATATTTTATTTTATTTCTTGTCTCTGTACAAAGTAATCTGTTACTGAATCATTTTAGGGTATATAGGTTTATATTTCACGAGCTTTTGTAAAGGCTTCATAGTTGCCTGACAACTGAATTGAATCGAGTATCAAAAGTTTGGAGAGATGTGGGGAAATATAACTCGTAGCGAGCTTTTATTTGTTGGTTTTTCTATAATGTTTCTTCTTTTTCATGGCATTATGGTTCAGGTTACAATGACTGATGTTGGTGTTTCTTCACATTTTTTTAAAATGTAGAAGCACACTTCACCTTTTCTTACGGTTCCAAATATGGCCAGAGATACCTATTATCAGAACATTACTTAAATAGATCGGTATGGTGATGTTTTCAGCCTAGCAAGCTTCTTGAATCTACTATATATCGTGTCTGCCAGTCTTTAACCTCCCCCTGTGACGATGCAGTGCAGTCATTTGGAGGTCGTCATTACCACTTGTGACCACATCAGCCAAGACTCCCACTCTGCTATATTCAACTGCATGGCTTATTGGTCTGCAGCCCACAAGAGTGTCCAGCGTACCATTTTTGTATTTTTTTTGTATTTTTTTGTAGTTTATTGTTTTTTTTTTTGGTTCCGTCTTTTTACAGAGGATTTTTGTATTTCCACTAAACTTAATGAGTTCCGACCAAACGACTGATTTTGCCAAGAGTGAAAAGTGGCAAAAACTGGTCTTAAACTCGAGAATCACGAAGGTCTATGCATTCATCACCGAGACAAAGACGATATGTCTCTTGTGCCTGTAATCGCAAACCGGCACCCAGACCCTTCTATCCGGAACACAGCATAGCTGTTTGGCGGCAGAACTAGGTATGGTGGTAGTACTTCCCCGGGCGAGCTCTTCACATGAAGCTCTACTACTGCTTTATTTTCGATGATTTTGACATTAACGACTGGCAAACTAGAATATAACAGATCCATTCTACCACTGTCATCCTGACTGTCTACATCATGTGTCTCTTCATACAAAATGAGCTGTAACTTGGAAGTATGCCTTGTGTAATGCAGTGCTCTGATATTGATGTACGTTTTGTGTATAAGGACCGGAAGGAAAGGAGAATCCTGCATTCTGGTCCTGTTAAATCCTGTTTGCATTGGCGCTTGGTGTAAAGTTTCTTCATTGAAAGGGGGGATTCTCCAACCAGTTGTAATATTGATCTGATGGGAAGGTTCCATTTGATCAGAACCGGCTGCCGTGTTGTGCGCAAAAAAGTTGGAATTATCTGCTGTGATTGTTCAGTATTCAGTCGGCCTGATTATGCCAATGCCTCAGTTAGGGTAAATGATGCAGCTGTGCATAGTGGTTGTCTACGTTGACTAAAGGAGAAGAGTGTCTCTGCTGCTGATTGACTGACGCGCATACCATGCCATCATCCTCAGCCTCTAATATTCCAAGGGCAGAGGACGCTGACTAGGTATGCGCCTTCGCTGACTGTTGTTGGTCATTATACCCGCTCTAGACGGATGAAGATGATGCACTGAGGTTGCAAATATGTTTATACTGGGATTGGTGGCAGTGAAAGTGTTAGTCAGATGTACTTGGACTATTGTGTAAGTACGGATCACAATTTTGTGCTACAATGCAGGATTCTGTCACGATAATGTTATTTGGACTTAAAAAGGACAGTCGAAGAACCGGTTTACCGGACATTAAAAAGGTTGCTGGATTTGGTCGCGCAGAACCGGGTGTTGTAGCATAGCACGGAACCAGCCAATAATCAGGCAACTAAGGTCATTCGGGCTTACTGCATTAAGCTGAGTTAATTGATGTATGTAGTTCGATGTAGATGCTTATTATCCTGAACAGTACGATACGGAGTAATGTCAATGGCGCATACCTGTTTATGTGTTTGGCGGCTAAGTCGGCGGCCCACCGAATGTTAAGTGATAGCCGCCGCCTTTGAACATCTGCAATAGCGGAGGCATTGCAGATGTATTTCTGAGACAAAGGTGATATGTCTCTTGTGCCTGTAATCGCAAACCGGCACCCAGACCCTTCTATCCGGAACACAGCATAGCTGTTTGGCGGCAGAACTAGGTATGGTGGTAGTACTTCCCCGGGCGAGCTCTTCACATTGAGCTCTACTACTGCTTGAAGATGCAAACATCTTGTTAAGATGTTTCTTCCCGCTTGCTTGTTTTTTCGGTGGTACATTTAGGTGAAACCCGTGTTTTTTTAAATTTCGCGATGTTCTTTATGCTTTTAGGTGTTTGCATTTACATTTTCTCAGTATGCAGTTTAACGCATCATTTCTTCACGTTGCATAAGTTTTTTAGATATTCCGTGTCAGATGATTTGCCTAATTTTCTGATTTTGTATTTTTATTTTTGCCTGAAAGTTATGGTTTATTTACCTGTGAGTGTCAAATAAGATTATTTTCATTTTTTTAGTGATAGGTGAAGATATATATAATAATGCAGTTTACATAACTGTAACAACTGTAGCTTTTCCTTAATAACGAAGTCCCTTAACAATAATTTTAAGACATTTCCATCCTATTCGTGTCTAGGACTATATTTACAGGGTTACACTAGAAACTGACCTTTTCCCTTATAACTTATAAATAGACCATACAAATCATGTGACCAGTCTGAAAATAACTAAGTTCCTTAAAATACAATAATTCATAGATTAGATCATAGTCCAGCATATAAGTTACTTGTAACTATTTTTATTAAAGTAACTAAGTAAGTATTCTTATTTTAAAGTATAGGTATGTGTATTATGTAACTATATTTTTTTGTTTTTGTTTTTTTGTTTTGTGTATTTTTTTTTTGCTTTTTTGTTTTTTTTTTTTTGCTTAAATACTTATCTAAAGGTCTAAGTAGTCCTACAATATTATAAGAGGTAAGTTAGCTTGCTAAGATATTCATCGAGATAATCAAGAAAATTCAATTAAAAATAACAGATTTATGGGTTGAGTGTTTTTTTTTTGTCAAATACTTATGAAACGAATTTTAAAAAATGTATTTGTACCGGCGTCTAATAACCGTACAACTTTTTAACTTTGTTATTAAAATAACAATAAAAATTAAGAAATAGTTTCAAACGATTAATAATCATTAAATTAAATAATATTGAAAACTATACCGATCAAAGTAAAATGTACGAATAAATATACGAAAATAATCTATTAAACCATTTTTTAATGTAATCTATTAAAAGTCAAAAATTCATAATAATTTCCAAAAAAAAAAAACATTAAACAAATCCAATAATTAATCAATTAATTAATAATCCTACATCATTAACTGGTTTGAGAGGTATCGTGGTTCTATCATTACTTGATTATGTAGACCGTAAATTGTAACTTAACTGCTAATAGTGTTACGTTACTATTGTCTCTTTTTCCGAGAAAACTTACACGTAAATTAAGTTAACCTATTTTCCGGAAATGTCTAAATTACAAGTAACGACACTTGTATTGAGGATATTGAGTTTTTGAGGTAGTATTTGATTTTAGATTTAAGGACCACGACATTTATATTATACACCGGATTTCTATTTTGAAGGATTTTTTAGGTAAATACAAGTCCTATTTATAAGACTACACAAGGTGGTATATGTGTGGGAAGATTTTGTTTCTTATGTCCAGTGGAGTGAGAGTTTTTTTCCTTGAATGCTATTTACCTCTGAAAGTATTCGCCAGTAATAATCACGGTGTACAAACAATTAAGATTAAACATGAATTATTGCAAACCATCAAAGCATAATTATTATTAGCACACAGTAAACGCCAGAAGAATAGAAAGCATTATTTTAAATTATTGCAATTTATAATTATTAAAACCACTAAAATATACGGAAATTATTACTTTCGAAAATACGTCTTAGTACGGAGAATTTAAACCTAATTAATCTAACGACCTCCACCTCATCTTTTCAATTCTTTCAACATTTTTTTCTTTTGATATATTTTTTTGGTTTGTTGACATTAGTTTGAGATGTTGATTTTAGTTTTATGTTGGCAATTTTAAATATTTTGTTGAGTTATAACTAGGAACTAGGTGACTCTGAATCATGTCAGCTGATGCCTCCACTATTACCCCCTCTATATTTACATTACTTTACTCACTTAAGAGGTGGAAGTCTAGCCTCAACATGTAGTAGACAGCCGCATGGAAAAATATATCTATTTATAAAAAAATATAATTATTTCTTGTGTTTATGTATTTTTTCTGGTTTTTTTTTACAAAAATATATTTCTCTTCAGCTTTTATTATATCTTTCTATGAGAATTACACAAGTCAAACCCTGTTTTTTCGTGTCTTTTTAAATACAACAAACTCTTTGGAAGGCGTTGTTGTAATTTAAAAATTCAGGGCTTTTCATGAATATTCTCATGGAAATCTTACTATTTTAATCTTAAACTAATTAAATAAATCGTCCCGTCTACCACTCCAATTATTAATATACACACTACTGCTTTGACTAGAGTATCTCATTCATATGCCCCTCGGCGCTTGTTCTTAAAACTACACTACTCATTTATGATGTTGTGGAATACCCTATCTTTTTCCCCCGCGCTTAGTATTACTTATTTATTACTAATACATACATTTTATTTCTTTTGATCTCCATTCTACCACACATTATCTAATTCTACTCGGCTGTGTGCCGATGAACGAAATGTACAAGGTGCGATGACCAAATTTAAATAATAATTTATTTCTTAGACTTAAAATTGTTGGTATATTAAAATACCAAACAACATGACTATATTATAATGGATTAAATCAATACTGTGACAGCTTGCAAATTTGGCAAGAAAAAAAATGAAAAATGGAATTTAGTTTTTCTTTGAATGCTGTCCAATTTCATTAAAAGAATGCTTTGCTTGTTTAATTAAAACTTACGTGATGTTGTCATTTCACAAATTTTTAGGAGGAAATAACAGTTTTGTTACTTTAAGAAGATGACTTTCCTGCTGTTATGCGGTAAGCCGAAAATATCATTGATCTTAGAGATATTCCTTCAAAAGTTAAATCCTAGATGATGAGAGGCGTCTTTGGGAGACAAGTCCCATTTGCCTGTAATTTCGATTTCACTCCATACTATTTAAACAGTTAGAAGACAGCAAAGCAAAATTAACTGTTTTTCTTTGTTGGTAATTTAATTTCTTAATGTATAAACTACAACGACCCTCTTTGAAACCTGAACCTAATTTCTGTATTTACATTTTTCAGAACGTAACCTATTTACTTTACCTATATAGTATGTACTTAGGTTATTTATCGATGACTTTAGCAAGATGTTATAAATTACGAAAGCTACACAGATTGAAGTAAGAGTTAAGAAATTCATTTGTTATTTTTTTAATTTTGCATAAGAACTAAAAGTTCGACTCTATGAATCTGCTATTTTAGTTGGCTTTTTTATCTGAGAAACTCCACATTATTTCAGCAGCATTTTGATTTATTCGAAAGAAAAAAATATGAAGCCATAAGCGTAAGCATACACTATGGATATCATAAGCGTTAAAGAATATAAATTACTTTAAATTAAATCCTTATTTGCATGCACTATGTGAAATTTAAAGTAGATATGAGGTTTGGGTTTACGTCATTACACTATCATTTTGAAGACATTGCTTTTAGAGGGCCATCGAAAAATCATTAATTAACTATATTCCTGTTTTACGCACGGATCAATTGCTCTATATTCAAATAGGGTGACAACTGCCTGAAACTTCTTCTTTTTACTTATAACTAATATATATATATATATATATATATATATCAATAATGTAGTGACAATATTACGGGCAGATTAAGATAAATGTTTAATTAAAAATTTAATAGTTTAATTCGGGCTAATGAATCAAATAACTTCTTTACAATATAAATACTAAGGAAGACATTTATTGGAATAATACTTAAAGTTATTTATTTTATTTTTTACATTTTAAATTAATCCTTTACGACTTTTTTTATATTTTTTTTATTTTTTAACAAAATGTTGAATGTACTTCTGTTGAATTTTTAAGCTATTAGGAATGAGTAAATAAACTGTTTTTTTATGTTTAAAACTTATTTCAACGTATAATTTTGAGACTGCTCCCGTATTTGCTGACGCGCAAAACATAACCAAACCGAATGATTAAATAAAAATAGGTTTCAATTTGCTTCCAATTTACTGATACCTAAGTTTGTTTTAATGTACATTTTTTATTTGAATTTAATAACAGCCTAGATTAAATAATTTGTAAAAAAATCAAGAAACTACTAGGATAAATGATTGCGCGCCAGATGGAATTACTCCGTTGGTTAAAAAAATGAATTGTAATTTTGAATTATGCAATTAAATTGCTGGAATTGTAGATTATTAAATAAACTTATATAGTACAGATAACTCTAACTATCCTATTAGCAGTTGCAACTCTATGGAAATCAGCTGTTATATTTACACCATCAGCTTGCTTTATAAATATAATTAATATTATACGAAACCTTTCATCAAATTTGAACATATTTACATTACATACTATCCTTATCAATATATTACATATTAAATTTTTTGTCCCCGGCGTTGCACACACTAATTTTCTTATTACTCACTTTTGTGATTATACTATAATTAGTAATTATTATTATTTTCTAATAGAAGGCTAAAATATATTGAAATTAATGATACTAATATATTTTCAAAAACTAAATAAAATTAAATGTATGTATATATATACTATACTTATTATTTGTGGTAGTCTTTAGTATATCATATTTAAAAAAAAACCTGTTATGTGTATGATGATCCAAAAATCGGTTGGTGTAAAACTAAAATAATAATACGTTTTAGTAAAGAATTAAATACGTTTGTATTTACAACTAACGAAATTCACAGCTTCATTCAAGGTTAATTATGATTATAATGACGCTTCTCACAAATAGGTAACGACTATTTCAAATGAATATTATTTCATATAAAAGTACGAGAGACCCGTTTTAAAATAAAATTTAGAAGAGAGAAATTGGAAATTGAGGAGATAGTATTTTATTGGGATTATAAAAATATATCGTTTTTACTTTAATTCCGTCTATTTACTATCGCAGCATTTTCTTTCAAACTTATCTATCAGTTTGTGAGCCAATCGAGATAGGTGAGTATAGATCTTTGCACCCTACCTAAAGCCAAATGCAGATCTTCGCAAATATTTGTGGCACACAGTTATCCCTAAATGAGGTTGTAACAGAACTACAATACCTACTATTATATAAAGATAATAATTCTGCCATATAGAGTGGGCTGGAAGGTGTTAGTACTCAAGGCGACACATCAACTTATATATTTCCAGTATAACATGGCCTCGCTTTGTATACGTTTCATAAACAATGAGAGATACACATAAACATTTTTTGTGAAGCTTGATTGGTCGCCATGCACGCTAAGCCCACTCCCGACAAGATAGACACTAACTAATATAGTATACATCTATTTAAGACTAGTGACTTAGTACATATTAACATCAAAACCTTTCTTAGCTGCGATCGGTAAGCGTTCGCCCGTCAAATAAGGATTTTCTACCTGGAAACGGAAATTGTTGTTTTAGTATCAATCAAGTAAAGACGAGGCTATTTCTTTTCCTTGTTAAAAATGGTCGTAAAACTCCAGTTTAGTTTTAGTAAATCGCTTCCAAAGGATAGAAGATGGTGGAAAAGGATCTTCTAATATCATAAAAATTCTAAAAATATTTTGTGTAAGACATAGATTTCCGAGAGATACATTTACAGAATTAAACCATGCATACTAACAGCAGGTTTATACTTCTTGGCGACGAGATTCTTGTGGTGCTCAGGAAAGCGAAGATCCAGGTCTGAGGAGGAGTCGGAAGGGCAGCTGAACATGTGTTCTCCGTCACACATGCAGCGCTGGGCCAGCTGGTACTCCCGACTGAAGGCTGCCGTGTTTTCGAACTCGCTGATGCAGCCTTGCTCCTCTGGTGAAGGTGTCAGATTAGATGCCATATTGGCACAAGACGAAAATGGAATTGTTTGAAGGAGAAACGAATGTGAAGTGATTAATGATATACTTATAAAGAGTAATGACACGGATGAAGGAAAGAATAACGGAAAAGATAATCAACCTTTTGGTCAGAACTAAAACCGATCAAGTGATCCCAGGTTGTCTAATAAAAGCCTACGATAAGCTTTTCACTTCATTTTATGGCAGCTAAATTCAGAATTGGGACGTAAAAGTCCAATAAGCTTCAGTTGAAACTTTGAACCATGATGAACAAAAATCAAAAGACCTCTGGATATGGACCTAAAAAATGTAAACACAGTACCTGTATATCCAACGGGGCAAGGGTTAGGCGGATTACAATAGGCCGGCAGCACAGCATCGGTCTTGACCATCTGCCGGTTAGGCACCACTCCTGAGGGCTGCAGGCGCTGTTCACCCTCGCCAGCACCTCCGGTTACGTACTGATGCCCCCATAACGAGCTGCCGAAGATGAGAAAAAAAAGTTGTAGGGCATACCAGGGTCATTTCCTAAGGACCTTCGATAGGGTGAGAAAGCTGGAGTAAGTAAAAGCCATCGCAGATGGTTTCTTTAGTCATTAATAATCCATCCCAGCTTTTTGTAGGTTACATATAGGTCTATCTAAAGCTGCTCTTCAATTGTAAGTAGCTGAAGCATAATAAAATTAAGACCGTCAATTGTTTAAACAATTGAAGAATTACATTTATCCAATTGGGTCTTGACACGATTAAGCTATTGGTTCGGGTGAAGAAATAAAGCCACCATTCCAGTAATGATTACTAGATACTAAAGATTGAGGTTTATAAATTAAAAGCAAGACCTCGCGCGCGGTCTCTTGGACCATGAAACTGAACAACTATTGTTATACGAGTTTCATAAATTAGCAAAAAAAATTGACCTTCTATCTATATGAAAACTGACTTCTTCAAGGAAGTTTAGGCAAATAAACTGTACCTATTCCAATATCTGATCACTAGTATATTTTAATGTCTTTGCTATAGACTGAATATTATAGTCTTCGTTATCTTCATTCAGTGACAATGTTGACGGGCCATTTCACGATTAATCACTCGCAAAGATTTTAAACACTCTACTTCGACCTCTTTCTTGGTAATCTCGTTTCTCTTGATACGCGATAAAGTCTAATGTGTATGATGAACTCGTTGCCAATGAAGAGAAATAAATGAAGATACTCGTTGCTATATTTAGCTTAGCTTATATGAATGCCGCACCTCAATAGTATTGTCCAAAGGTTTGCGTACATTACACAGATGTATTCGACTTTAAGGTAGTGTACCTAAGACGTGATAAACAAACGTGGTCTACGCGCCGTGGACTTCAATGATTATTTTGATAATTGTACCGTAAGCAATCGAATATAAATTTCACATTTTAATTATTTTCTGTGAGTCGAGTCGGAATGGAATCGGCAACTAGTAAAGGATGACGCACGCTTGACCGTGCTGGGTCCGAGTCGAGTGTCAGCCGTAGCACAATCCATTGTCAGTTGCTCGGTAGCGACTCGGAAGCGTGTGTCCATACAAAATCGTTCGGTCGACACTCGGCTCGGACCGGGCACCATCTAGCGTGCGTCATACTTAAAGTTGGGAACAGGTTTTATGCAAGACTTTCCCATTTTACAATGAATATAATGATTTCCGCATTTTATGACGTTGCTTAATGACATTATGAAGGTGGATCGTTGTTTGTATATACGAAACACGTTTACGCGTAGCGTGCGCGCAGTCGTTTTAGTTTGTTCGCGAACTATTACTAATGTATGGATGTGTTGCATTGTATGTATTTTCGCAAATTATCTATACCCGGCTTTATGTGCGCAATCCTTAATCGTGTTATCCGTCAATCTTAATGTAGTTAATTTGTTCTAATTTTTCGTCTAGACTTGATTTGTCTTTTTAAATTAGGACAACTGAAAACAATGGAGCACTTCTATTGTTATTGAGTGTTTGCACATTAATTGATTGTAGGTTTCCAATTGTTCTTGAAGGCGGTAGTAAATAGTTGATTTGGATTAATAAGACGACTTTACTGTGTTCGCGAATTGACCTGGTTAACCTATTCGATCATTTGAAACTATCGTTGAGTGTTTAGTACTTGTTTTGCATAACTTCGAAATATTCCAATTGCTGTATTTTTCCTAGTGTGGTTGTGGTATTTAATAAAAAGCTGTTACCAGTACTAATAACATTAACTTGAAAGATAAGTTACCAGTTGTAATCCAATACCAGTAGTGGACCTACCATTAGGCCAAAGGAAGAGTAAACATCTGAGCTAAAAGAAAGGCTGAAGGTAAGGCTGGAATTGAGGTTGTGCTAGTTCCTTGTTGGAGTAGTCACCACTAGTGGTAATACTAGTATTATCATCCTATCTTATCAGAAATGATAATCAACAGTAGTATAAGGTTCAGAAATACTAGTACAATAATTATTAATCCCTGGTAATAGCAGTTACTAGTGGTAATAGTTACTAGTAGTAATATTGACTAGTGGTAATAATTACTAGTAGTAATCGTTACTAGTAGTAATATTGACTAGTGGTAATAATTACTAGTAGTAATAGTTACTAGTAGTAATAGTTACTAGTAGTAATAGTTGCTAGTGGTAATAGTTACTAGTAGTAATAGTTACAAATATTAATAGTTACGAGTAGTAATATTTACTAGTAGTAATAGTTTCTAGTAGCACTTGTAGTTACAGCAGCGCCTAGAAGTAGCAGAAAAAATACTAGTTACTTGTGGAAGTATAAATACCTGTGCTGCAAGTACTCTTGGTCGCGAAGGCTGGGGTTGGGGTTGCCGTCTATCAGCGAGTCGTAGTCCAGCTGCTCGTTCTCCAGTTCTTTGTTGGCGCGCGCCATCAGCGCTAGATGGCGCTCGCTCGCAGGATACTCGAGATAGCTGGACGCCGCGTCGTTGAACTCCTTGCCCATACGCTCTACGACTTCACGAAGCAAAGCCTCCGTTAGCATATGATCCTGATTGAGAAAGGAGGTTTTAGTACCTTATAGTAACTAGATTTGGTTACGGTGGTGGTTGTTCGGGTGTGAGAGAGAGTAGGCTAAGACAAAGGAAATAGTATCCATATTTAGAGGAGGCTTGAGTCGTTTCCTTATCAACATTAATTTTCAGGGCATTTCTCATTTACAGACCCACAAAGTCTTTGTCCTTTTTACATGACTTGGCATTTTATGACTACACTAAATTAAAATGGTCATACTGTTTGCCTAGTCTTTTGAAGACTTTCGTTATGTGAGCGGTTTGCTGGGAGAGTCGCACCGCTTTGCACATCTCTCTCCTCGCCGTGTCGCACATGTCTGCATAGCTTAGTTGTTGCCATAGCTTTTACGTTTCTCCTTTTCTCTTCGCTTCGCACATATACGCTCGTCTTCGCATTGGTGGAGTCTAAAATATCACTACAGAAACAGCAATAAATACGAATGGTATGCAAACCTTTTCCCCAATAGAACCATGGGGGATAAAGGCCATGGCCCCGACGATGTTTATCACCATAATTAACACTTCTTGACGGGCCATTGCGGATCTGAAAACAAAGAAAACGTAATTATCAAACAAAAACCCAATCAAAAAACAAATTAATGTAAAAATTTGACAACACAATCGCCCGAAAAAAAAGTGAATATTAAGATTTAAAATGTACTGAAAAGTTAAATTGAAGAAAAAATCAGTAAGTAGACCTTGTATTTTTGTGTTTTTATTTTGCAGTCGCTTTGACTGTTCTGTTTTAAAAACATAGCATAATGGTCTCATAACTGCTAAAAAACACCCTTTAGTTTCGGGCACTCGTGTAATTAATCATAATATTCGATTTAAATGTTTTGGAAATCGTATTAAAACGCTCATAAATCCATCAATGTTAAACAATTAGTCATCTTAAAATGCAAATTAGACAGTTTTTTATTAATCCTAATCGGTGAAGTACAATTCATATCAATCAAACTATACATGACATAACATCATTGTTTGATGATTTTCTTGGTAAAAAACCAGCATGGTCCATTGTGTGAGGTGGCGTGGGCGGGGAGATTAAGATACTATCAAAATGTTTATACCGGCGTCCTTTGATCCGCTTAGAGTCAAGTACATAATTGTACATGATTTAATAGTAAGAGTATATTTATTCGCATAAAACATGGTATACAAAGATGTTACAAATTTAAATAGCACAAACATGTTTAGCTAGGATAAGACCAAGCATGCAAAAAAAATCGACAGTGATAGAAAGGTAAGCAGGCATCAAACACTGCACAGTAAATTGAGAACATCAAAATTTTTTAACTATAAATTTTATTCTTTTAAGCTGTAAAAACTATTTTCAAGTAGCCATTTATAAAATTTAATTTTAAACAGTTTTGTATTTAATACTTTAAAATGCCTTGGTATTTTATTATAAATGCGCACACACATTGCCAAGCAGTTATTATTGTACTTAGCTAGCCTAGGTAAATCATTTAATACTAATTTATAGGGATCTCGTCTATTTCGAGGATTCACATCATTAGCAGTCCTAAATAGTTGTTTATTTCGCATTTAATATGTTTTAATTAGATTTATGTGCTTATCTGCTTGTCTATCATAAAAATCTAGTGTCTATTTAATATAAAAAGTATTTCTTGATGGTCCTAAAAAAAATCGTATGGGCTATGAAAGGATGTATCCTATTGGATACTAAAATGGACTATAAAGTCCGCAACAGTTTACAGCAGCTATATCGTGTCGCGGCTCATTTCATGCACCTTGATGAAAACTTTAAGGCTGTCGAGAGAAGCCTTTAAAGCTGTTTTTGTAAACATGGTTATTTATACAGGGTTAGTTTTCAATGACCAACCAAAATTTAAAAATAAGATCTAGATATCAAACGAAAAGTGCATTTTAATTATTATTGTCTAGAAATATAAAATAAAATAATAGCATTCATTTGAAAATGTCCTAAAATTTCCATGCACTTGTGTGCGTGCATGCTCCGCCAAATGTATGTATGTGCTAACTGCTTCTCGTCTAGGTTGTTGAATTGAATTGTGCTTTTGCAATATCCACACGTTCGCTTTTTAGTGGTGGACAGGAATTAAATTTTATGAAAAAAAAAATGTTGTTTTTTTTCGTTACGAGTATAACGAAAATATTATCGATTCTAAACCATCTCGGAAAATTTGGCCGGTTGGTAAGAACCGCCCTAACTTTTAGAAATCAAAGAAAACAAGTGCTAGTCGGACTCGCACATAAAGGGTTCCGTACCATAGGAGTAGAGGAGCCACCTTTAATTTATAATTATTTTTACTAGGGATATGTTGTTATAGCGGCAACAGAAATACATTATCTGTGAAAATTTCAACTGTCTAGCTATCACGGTTCATGAGATACAGCCTGGTGACAGACAGACAGACAGGCGGACAGTTGAGTCTTAGTAATTAATACTGTTCCGTTTTTACTCTTTTGGCACGGAACGCTAAAAACAAGAAAAAGTATTTTTTGACTCACACAGGACGAAACAAATAACCCATTAAAAAAAAATTAAATACAAAGTTTAGTATCGTCAACCAAACAAACAGTTTATTATAGCCACTTTACCGGTGAAAGCGACGAATTAATTATTCTTTAATAATTTACAACGCCTTCAGAAAAAGATCAATGTCTTTTATGCAAATCCAAAAGGTTTTATTTACGTATTGACGTATAAAATGCTAAACGTATTGATCTGTCTGTCGCTGCGTCCGCTTATAGCTCTAGACCTGCTGACTTGATTCTCATTCAGGTTTCGTCTACCGACTGTCCGTCTGGCCAATTAGCTTAATGAAATCTATTTACTATTCGTAATGTATTTATTTTATATTAATCATTAAGAAGTGTGGTGTTTAGTTTTATTGAAATGATAAAGTGTAGTGAAACATTTGTTTTGGACGCACTAAATATTATTTTCTTTAACATAGAAAAGTATTTTTAAGTGTCCGTAGCCTTTTGCTGTAGCACAGAAATTACGAGGCTTCCTTGCTGTACTACGGACCCCTAATTGGGATCTAATATTTAAAACTTTGGTTCCAAATTACATATCGATAGCCACTTAGGTATATTATGCATAGGCGATAACATATGTATTGATATTATTTCACACTCCAAAACAAATGACACATCGGATATGCAAATAGCAGACATAAAACTATGAATATACAAAATGGTTAGTGGAATTGCGTCAAAGACTTAAAGTGCAAGAAAGCTTGGTAATATAATATCAATGCATATGGCTCAAGTGTAGATAAAGTACCGGTCTGAGCCGAGTCGGCCGAACAAGGCCCAGACATGGCCTAGGCTCAAATCAGGGCTATACACGATGTCCATTCACTGGTATTCATTCAAGCTTTCTACTGCCAAAGAGTAGGTGAGAGGAGGTATGCAGATGTGACATTATGCTACTAAGATTTATTTAAATAGCCTCACCATATTTTGTCATAAGTAACCGAGTAGTTTCCGAG
Source organism: Xestia ashworthii (assembly GCA_950022955.1). NCBI lineage: Eukaryota > Metazoa > Arthropoda > Insecta > Lepidoptera > Noctuidae > Xestia > Xestia ashworthii. Next base: position 19,068,977 of record OX465558.1, on the reverse strand, counting down.
TACTGGCTTGGCATGTTTCTTCTTTCTTTGGCATAATTATATACCTACCTACTCACATCATAATCTGTCGAACCTTTTCCTAATTATGTTAGGGTCAGTTTACAGTCTAACCAGATACAGCTTAATATCATGGAGGGACTGCCTATCTGACCTCCACAACTCAGTCAGTACTGGGTACGATACTCCTTGGTGATACTGGTTGTAAGACTGACATCGCATCGTATGACTGACAGACTGACAGTCAACTACTGACTATCAACATCCACTCTAAAACCAATTCAAAAATCAATAGCCCCTATTGTGTAATCTATGGCCCACGCGGGTGTAGGGGGGCGGGGCGCACCTGCGCGGGCGCCGCTCGTGGGCGGACGATCTGTCGGCGCGTCCACGCTTCCCCCGCCCGCGGACCGTGATAACAAGGTGCAGATTACCGCTCAGAAGGTTAAGTTAAGCGCTATAAAAGCTCATAAAGTTAAAATTAAGCAAAATATATAATATAAAAAATAAATAAATTCAACTTTTTAATAAAACCTTGTCGACTGGTCGACATTTCAGAGGGCCACCTCTTTCTTTGGCCATTGAATTATCATTGCCATTCAACTTGGCAATGCTGCCAGTCTTCTGGGCAAGATCCCAAATGGCAGTGATGCGGAGAACTTTGAGTGGCGTTTTTGTACAAGTTGCGAAAAAAAACAGCTATTTAGTATATCTTTTAAGAATCGCATACCATATCGCAAAATGAAAACTTTAGCAGAACATAAAATGAATCACGTTACAATTTTAACATTATTAAAATGGACTTTAAATTAATGAAGAGTCCATTTTTAGAAACTATTTTTTCAACGTGATTCATATTATGTTCTGCTAAAGCTTCTATTTTAGGCCCGCTGGTCAAAATGTACAGAACAGCTGTTTTTTTTTTCGCGTCCTATAGTAGTAGTTTTTCATTATAATGTCAGAACCAGAATGGTGAGTTAATGCGATAATTTCTATTCCAAATGTGCTCACATGCTTACTGATCAAAAATAATTCCTCAATAAATTAGCGGTGTATTTGAGGATAATAGGTAAGTCAAAATGTCAATCTAATTAGAACTTTATTGGTCTTCAGTTTATAAGCATTTTATTGCTGCTAGCATTGCTGTTAGCGTTGCTGTTTAGTGACTGTCTGAGCTAAGGGTCAAGCAATGATGCGTGTGATTATTCAAACTTGTATTCGTTACATGCATAAGAATTCACATTAGGGTGGTAATATTGCTTATTACAACTATTGTTAGGAGTGAACTTTCTGAGTGTATCTACATTGTTCTGACACCTTTATCATTGTCAACGTATACTTGCATTTTGTTTTACATTTACTAACATGAACGGACGAATGAATTCATTTATTGTAATTCGTGGTCAATAGAAATGATGAATCTGATAGGTAGATTTTTGGTTGTTATAAATAATAAGTTGGACGTTTTCGGCTCTGATTTAGTATGTCTTTTTGCAGTAATCAAAGGCTATTCTAGCTATTATTTTTTGTTAATTAGTGGCATGTCATCTACTACATAGTTTGATGAAAAAAGATGTTGGAAAATAATTTTAATACCAAAAAACTTAGGAAAAGAAAGTGATTACAATCTATGATTCTCTAAATAGTGGCTAGGTAACTAGTACATTGTTTATTATGAACCATTTCCCCTTCGTGGATTTCTCGTTGACAGATAAAAATGGGTTCTTTTTTTTAAGTTTAAATTAATATCGAACATCATTGAGACTGTGCGGTCTGCTTATACCAAGACCTAAAAAGAAGTTTACTCAGGTACTCTCGCATTTGGATCCAATAAAGATGGTAATCAAAATCAATACCCAATCAAGGTGTCATTAAAATCGCATAAAACTGTTTAGGTATTGTGTGAAATATATTTTTTTAAATAACTTATCCTTATTTTAAGGTATGTTTTGCTATCTTACAAACAGATTCAAAGTTATTTGTGTGGGCGAATGCTTATACTAGCTTTTTATGATTTTGTAAATAAATGTAAAAACAATAAAAATTGTTACTGCAAATTTTTATTGCTTCGATACTGTTTTGTTCATCAGATAATGTAGGGAAACTTTAAAAGGGTATTTTATTGATTGTTAATATGTTTAAATAAAACTTGCTACTTATATGGAGCAAGCAGTTTTAATTTCTTAGAGATTATTTTAAATACTATTTTTTTCTAAGGGCTTTGTTCCAATAGATAGATGGAAATCATGACACCTGAACGTACTCATCATTATCATCGTTTAAGCCGCAAAACGTCCACTGCTAGACATAGGTTTTCCCAAGTATTGGCCGGTCTCGCGCGACTCGCATCCAGCGAATTCCCGAAACCTTCACCACCACCACCACCACCTAGTGGGAGGCCTTCCAACGCAACGTCTTCCGGTTCGTGGTCGCCACTCTAGAACTCCTTTTCACAACATCTTTTTTTAATATCGAAGTGTGCATGTGGTTATCAATTAAGTAATAAAGTGCAACTAAAAGAATTTAAAAAATCTACTACATTATTTATCAGTTTTACACTTGTTTAGGGTTAAAAACCAGGTCGATAAACTCGACAGACAGTGTCAAATCGATATATATCGATTGGAGCTTCCATTACGCGATCGATTCAGAGATAGTACGCACACGCAATGCAACTATGTATGAAGTACATGTGCTGACGTAAACCGTGTAGGTTCATTTTCTGTCTGTACCTAAAAGAGTGATATTATCATGTGATACCATGGTAGTACCTACTCTGTCTGTTCTTAAACACAACTTGCTCAAATTCCCTTTGTTGGAAAACTTTGTTCTTCGTTAAATTAATTATGTGAGGACGAACTTTTATGAGTCCTTGTGACACGACATGTGTATAAGTAGTATAAAAGAAAAGAACAGTAAATACATCATTGGGAAACATCACAGGAATCTCATTCTTTTGACAAAGAATATGTAAGATTTTTCCGGCGATTCAAATCTCGATAAGTTTTTGACGAAAGTTAAACATTTAGTTACTTTCGAGATAAGAGGTACTTCCTAAGTGATGACAAGCCATGAATTCTATTTCCATACAGATAGTCATGCATTTAACTGGACTGTTGAATTAAGTTCAATGAATGTAATATGTAATTTGAGTTATGTAATAAAGATCCACATTTCAGTTTACCTAAAGATTTGACGTTTCAGATTACGCTTCGCTGTCAAGCCATTACGGCAACTAGATGAGCAAAATTAGTAACTCTAGTTGTGGTAAGTGCTGTTAGAATAAAGTTCTAATCAGCTTGCACTACAAAGTGGTTGTTACGTCAGTCACGGCCAAATAGCGCGAAATGAGTGGTTTCAATCGATTTACAAAAAAACTATTGATTGGATTAAAAAACTAAGACACTGTCATGTTAATATACTGCTTGTAGAATTATTTGCCAAAAACTCAGAATGATCGCATGTATATAACATAAGTATGTTTTTTTTTAGTTGAAAGATTTTTAGAGATAAGTTTGTGATTTTTTTTATCAAGTCAAATTAATTGTATTATGTTTTCAAAACACTATCGTACTAGCATATATCCTGAAGAATATCATATATTTTTCTGGTTTTGTTTATAGCAGTGAATCATATACTTTTATTCATTTTAAAACTCGCGTTTAGCTCATGTAATCGCCTTAATTCAGCGTTTCATATGTCTAGCAAATATTACAATTAGAGTTACGAATATTTCAACAAACCTGAAGGCATGCAGTCAGCCTAACTACAAACAACAGACAAAATTATCTAGCGAACTACACGAAATAAAACAAAAAACTTACGATTTATACAATCGAAATTATCTGAAAAATAAAAGGAAACTTGTAAACTTTTTTGTTTAAGGGTTACATGTTACAAACATATTATGAACGTTGTATTTAAAAGTGAATACCTAAATCAATATTTGAAGAAAGTTTTGAAATTGATCATGTTTTAAATGTTTAAAGTTACAATAAGCTACTTAACTCTTTATTCTAGCATCTTCTTACATGCATGCTTTCCTTTACGATTGATCGCAGATATGACATGGCAATAACTCTGGTCAAAGACAATCAAATATTTATGTGCGACAGACGAAACAAGACGAAGAAAGTCGTAATATAATACTTGTAACTACTTGGTAACAAATCGCTCAGACTAGTGCAAAATCGAAAATGTTTGGAATCAATATTTTCGTATCAAAATATTACTAATAGACCCGACACGATGGTATTAAAGTCTTTCAAATCTCTTTGTAAGTATATGATAAGTCGCCTGGGTCCCTGATAAAAAGTTTGAGTTTAAAATAAAAATAAAATAAATATCGCTGGACATTAACACACAGCGCCATCTAGTGCCACACTAAGCAAAGCTTGTGTCGTGGACACTAGATAGTTGATATACTACATATATACTTTTTTGTTTGTAAATACATACTTATTATACATATAAACATCCATGACTCGGAAACAAATGTCCGTGCTCATCACACAAACATTTGCTCCTACCGGGATTCGAACCCAGGACCCTAAGAACGTAAGGCAGTGTCACTACCACTACGCCAATTGGGATAATGGAGCTATACGGATTTACGAAGATTTTAAGGCACACGCTACACGTCACTTAAGTAAAAATAGAAATGACAAATTAAGTTAAAACAATTGATCCCGGATCCCAGAGTTGAACATGCCTAAACGTAACCTACGAGGCCTGAATAATGATGAGATCCGGTCTCCGATACTAATCGATTATCAGCAACGAGTACCAAAATGTTATCTCAAGTGGAAAAATAAATGTAAGATGAATAATGATCTAAAACTGTAAGTAGGAGAATACCAATGTGCTTAGGTGTTGAAAAAATATCCGTAACGGTAATTTGAGGACACCTAAACCAAAAATGTTTTGTTCCGGGCATTATGAAAGACTCAAATTTAAGGATGTATTTTTTTTAGAGCAGCGGTGACCCAGTTGTGGCGGCTCCGACTTACGAACAGTAAGTCGTAGGTTCAACCCTAGGCAGGCGCATTACTTTGTGTAATTTATTTCATCACCACTGCTCTCAAAAACCGTGAAGGAAAACATCGTGAGGAAACCAAAAAATAGAAGACGTGTGACATCTACCAACCCGCACTGGGCCCGCGTGGTGGATAGCCCATACGCAAAATACGCGCTTTGACGTGGAGTTGCGGACACCAGCCCGTTGTACAATTAAATACATGGGAGTATTTTAAATAAGTTTCCAACAGTTAAATAAAATCATGTTTTACCTCGTGGTCGAAAGAACTATCACTGCCATTTTGTTTTTTCTCATTCGAGTGACAAAAGACTAATAGGAATGACTAGCTGAATAAAAGAATAGAAACCGTACGAACTATTAAAAAAAGCGAACGTTGTGTCTGTGTTTGAAGAAAGTTTAAGTACTTTTATGTGTGAAAGAATATGGTGTTTTATTTTTTATTTTTAATAAAAATATTTTATCGTTTAGGCGAGCAACAAAAAGTACGATTCATTTGATAGAAAATTCTGGTGGAATCTTAATTCAGTTCAGATTCATCAAAAACTTTTTATTTTATAATTTTGTAAGTTTGACGATGTTGCCATTTTTTTAATTAATAGTTAACTCAATTGTAGCAAACATTTATAGCCGTTACGTCTTGTAAATGTTAATTAGTTGTGACACAAATGCTTTTGTGACCGTTGCATGAAAATTAAAGGGAGGGACAATCTCGAGGCGTTTGATTAAGATTTATAAACACTTCACAGTCCGTTGTATTATTTCTACTCGCCATTAATTAGTGTCATCTAAGTCACTGATCAGAGACAAAGAATGTGAACGAGATCATTCTGATTGACGATAGTTTATGGTCAAGTGTAGCTGATATTTGCACGGGAGACCCGGAGAAGCAACTAAATAATTTCAACTAAGAAATTTCTATTGGAAAAACCCAATAACACTTTGGCCGACCTGGGAATCGAACCCAGGACCACATGCTCAGCAGTCCAGCGACCACTAGACCTACGAGGCAGTTAAGATTTCGTTCTCACTGATACTCGCTAGGTATGTTCTTTTTAATCTCAGATGACCCATTTATCAAAAAAAAAATGTAATTTGATTGCGTGTTAATATAAAAATAATAAAGGGTGTAAAACACCACTTCACGAAGCCGAAAGGCACTTGTTCTCCCCATCAGTGCGATCATTTTTTTGTTCTACACCCTATCTGGGAACCTTCTAGTCACGGAGAAATGGGGGTCAAAGTTACAACTTTTTCACAAGTTTTTTTTTAAATACATGTTTTTTTGCAAGATTTTGACTTTTAACACCTCCACGACCCCCGCACAATGTTTTAAGTGCGTTAGTTTGATGTACAGAATGTTTGGTTAACGGCTTTGTGATGAGGTGGTTTACACCCTCTATAGAAAACACTAACATAAATCATTATCATGATTTTGAAGATCATCGCATTAAATGTTTGACGTCATTGGTTTGTTATCAATAACTATAGGAAAAACGTAATGGAGAATCAAACAAACGGAGATAAGGCAAAAACAAAAAATGGCTGACAAATGTTATTGACAATGTCAAAACAAAAAAAGAATACAATAAGGACAAATTTTGCCTTATACGCGAAATTAATAAATCAATGAATTAGGTACTTTGTGTTTTATATTTTCATCACCACTGCTCTCAAAACGGTGAAGGAAAACATTGTGAGGAACTAAATTAGATCCAACAATTCAATTCGCACTGGGCTTGCGTGCCCATTCCCTGTCATAGAGAGGCCTGTGTCCCAGCAGTGGGAACAGTGCTTAGACGAGCTAAATTAGCTATTCTATCTATTTGTGGTGGTTCAAACTTCGTTTGAAATGCTGTTAGAATAAAGTTCTAATCAGCTTGCACTACCAAGTGGTTGTTACGTCAGCCACTGCGGGCCAAAGAGCGCGAAATGAGTGGTTTCGATCGATTTACAAAAAAACTTTTGATTGGATTAAAAAACTAAAAGAGTATCATGCTAATATATTGCTTGAAGAATTATTTGCCAAAAAATCAGAATGATCGCATGCATATTAGTATGTTTTTAATTGTTTGAAAGATATTTTTAGAGGTAAGTTCGTGATTTCTTTTTATCGAGCCAAATTAATTGTATTATGTTTTCAAAACAGTATCATGCTAGCATATATCCTGAAGAATATCATATATTTTTCTGGTCTTGTTTATAGCAGTGAATCATATACTTTTAGTAATTATAAAACTCTCTGATGATGATGTTGACGCAAGATTCTTTACAATATACAAAGTAAGTTAGTGCCTATCATCGAATGAAAACCGTTATAAAATTCATATCCACTAATTGAACATTTATCGACCCAGCCATCATGGCTGCCCACCCCCCTCCCCGCCAAGGCGTGGGTAGCCGCGGGGTGGAAGGCTGAGGGGCGGGGGACGCGTAGGTAGTTCCTAGGAACTGTGGAAGCTCTATTTTCATCTGCGCACATCAATATTAAAGCCGGAACTGCGCAAGTCTAGACCCGATCAATAAAATCTAGGCACCTCACCTGTATCGAGGCAAATAGACAACGCCTATTGAATAATATGAGCTCCTGGTACCTTCGTATATAATGATAGGTTGTTTCCTAGTAATTGGTACATAAAATTGACATTATTCCCCTGACGATTATGTAATTAAACCTACAATGTTCGCAAGTCTGTTAAAATTTAAATTGCTGTTATTAAGCAATCCTGTTTGAATAAGGCTTGATAAAAAGCACTTTATAAACATTGTTAAGTGCGTTTAGATTGTTTATTATTCAATAATAAATCCTATTTCATGTAGTATTTGACGTAAAGTCATATAAATCAAATATTGAATTGATAATGGCTCAATTAAGTGAATAGATATAAGGTGGATTAACGTACCTCAGGTAATTGTCCGTTGTTGGGTATATAGTACTTAACTATAAACTGTTTAGTTTATCCTACAATGAGTTAAGTATTCTAACTCACGATAATTTGTCACACTAAAGCTCCCGGCGAGACTTGTTGCGTTCAAGACGTCGCGTTCGTTTCAGACTATTTCCTCGGTCCGGAGCTTTTCCGACTACCGATCGCGTGGTATATTGAACTTTAGTCCGATTTGATAAAGACGAATATTGGTCGCAGCCCTGTTAGAAGCCTCTGCGCAACGCGCAGGCGCGTGATATTTCGAGATGACTCCAGATCAAAAGGTCTATTGAGGCGTAATCATATTTTTTATGATCCTTTTTAACGACAAGTTTGTACAGTTTTCTTATTTTTTAGGAAATTAAGATGAGCTGTAGATCTCAGACGTTAATAGTAGACGTTTAAATAATACTGGTCTGTCAGCGTCTTTAAATAAGCACGTAATGTTTTTTTGTCCACCCATAAACGAATTAAATACATTAAAAAAAAAATTGTAGCTAAAACTTTGGCGTTGAAACTTACGCGCACTCTGACCAAGCTCGCTACGATAATGATGATTGCTACTGCAAGATACATTGTAGATCACGTCTCCAAATATTTAAATTTAATTTTTCCTTAAACACACCATTTTATTTAAAACTACCGATAGTTAATCTTATTATTTCGCGAATAACCTGCATTTCGCCTTAAACGGCGGTTAAAATTAATAAAACTGCACCCGTTTACGGAAACGACCGTTTACGGGAAAACCGGGACAACTAAGTGCTGCAAGGGACGCACCCTGCAATCCTTGTAACGGCTATAAAGGATGAACGTTTAATATTCAACTTTATGTCCTGTTTCGTAGAGTTGCGTGTTGCGTGCCGCCGTGGGGAGGCTTTAGGGCAGCGCGCATGCGCGGGATGCTGCATTCGATTGATGGCTAATTTATAGCTATATCTAGGACATTCAGGTCAAAAGGGAATATTGGAGGTGGGGGTAGAAAGAAAAAAAGAAGTACTTTATTGATTTATTTGAAATAAAATGGTGACCATTTGTAAAAACGCAGTCTGACAATCAGTAAAAAAAACCAATCAAATGGGTAATTAATAACTTTTTCTTGTAAAAATAAGCAAGGAAAGATGATTTTTTCGGTATAAGGTTATCTATACCCATTACTCACTATTATAGGCATTATTACTATATGAGATAAGGTCACCTTTTATACACACCCCTGATATTAGGCGGTGGGCGGAAAACTGATTATGAAGTAGGATACGGTGCAACTTCGAAAAGAAGTTCATGGAAATGACCTAAAGAAAGCTTATGTTAAAACTTACATGTATCCGGAGTAAACTGGCAATAATCACGATCAGGCAAATTGCGAAATACATGAATACAAAAAAAATGAACCACAAAATGAAACAGGGAGACAAGACGCGAAAAAACAAAATGGCGGACCGAAGTACTGTTAGTCGCGGAAAAGTTTAGTTCTGTGTACTTTAATGTTAAACGTAGTGCACGAGCTGGGTAATTTTGAACAGCTAATTGAAACTCTATCACTTTAAGATAAAATCTCTAATTCAATGCAACAACGTCACAACCCGGAGACCGCTACAGAACTGTTGCACAAAATGACGTCGCGGCGCTGCAGAGCCTCGTTTCAGGAGTCGGGAAACGCAATAACCGATCACGTTCTAGTTTGAGCTTTATTTCCTTGGCTATAAAGCTTAGTGCTGTGTGCTTTCGCGTTGGAGGCCTTGTGCAACGCGCAGGCGTGCAGTGGGTTGAGAGCTATATCTAGGGGTCTAGTGTCCCTGAGAAGTATTGATTGATGGCTATCTAGTACTTTGATAGGGCGGAAAACTATCTTGTTTTACGTAGGGATGTTTTTACGGAATAAATTATGGTTTGCATAGAAATGCATGTAAAACATTGAGTTGGATTTTTAATACTTTTAACATGTTTTGTAGGCATTTTAAAATGTTTGCCTTCGTGCGAAACATGTTAATAAAATGACACATGTTTTTATAATGTCTTAAACATGTTCCGTAGGATATAAAAAAAAATGTTGGAAAATTAGCACACGAGTGTTTTTTTTTGTTTTTGTAATAATTTACACATTATTAAGAAATAACACGGGAAACCCTTTTTATCGCGATCTAATTGGTAAAATGCACAGCATGAAAATTCAACTCTGAACTTTAGGATAAGGGGTTGAACCTTGCATTGGCTTGGCAGTATAATATTCTTGATATAAATAATAAATAAATAAATAAATATCGCTGGACATTAACACAGCGCCACCAAGTGCCACACTAAGCAAAGCTTGTGTCGTGGACACTAGATAGTTGATATACTTCATATATACTTTTTTGTTTGTAAATACATACTTATTATACATATAAACATCCATGACTCGGAAACAAATGTCTATGCTCATCACACAAACATTTGCTCCTACCGGGATTCGAACCAAGGACCCTATGAGCGTAAGGCAGCCTCACTACCACTACGCAATTCGAGTCGTCATAAATTATATGATGCGCAATATGAATCCGATAAGTGCGTTTTAAGTAAGTTGCACTCACTCCAATAGGCTTCGTTTGCAATCGCCGCAGATTAATTGAGCATGAGCTGTTTTTCCCTTAATTATCTACATAATTATATATATATATATATAATTACTTACGTTTTTAGCTGGCTTGCTTTGCTTTTTTAGTTGACACCGGAACAAAACAATTCTAAAAATAATATAGGCCACCAAGATATAGTCCAGCAAAACCGTATTTTCTAAAAAACCAAGGCCCCCCTTTCCCAAATATCCCCATGAATAAAAATTAAAGAAAAATAAAAACAAAATTGAATTTTAAGCAGAAAATATTAAAATTGATAATAGCTTGAACTGAAACACCGACATCATTAGAAGGAAGGGACCGTGAAACTACTGTGCAGTATCCCGAATGTGGACTGCTTCCTGCACTGACAGACATGAACATGACATGAAAGGGCATGTGATCGCGTATAGAATGGAACTTTAAGGCCGTGGCATAAGGTCGAATGTTCTTTGCTGTCGTGTTAGATGCCTATGTGCAACGCGCAGGCGTGCAACTTATATAACTCTCTATCTAGGAAACTGTAGTGTGACCTAAAAGTCAGATTATTGATCGGAAACCATTTTGGTAAGCGTGGGCTGTTCAGTTTTTACACGTATTGAATTCAGTGCTTTCATATATTTCATAATTTAAAAAAAAAATAATGAAACTCTTGTTTTGAGCATTTTCGAATTGTTACAAAATCATATGGAAATTAAGACAAATAAACATTAAAATGTAAAATTCCGGAGAAAGAATAGGGTGAAGTTAGTGGTTTTTTTTCTTTACTAAAACTGATTCAAATGATTTCTTAATTTCAGTTTTAAGTAAAAACAAGTGCTTAAATTATCATTATTTAGATGTAATTAATTTGTACGGCCATTATAATTGAATTACTACGTATGAGAAATAAAATTAATTTAAGAAAACGTAAGGAAACTTTTACTGAAGAGTGTCCCTGTGTGCAGCTATCTACTATTTTACTTACATCAAGCAGGCGACTAAACTTAACCCTCTAGCCGTTATGTCAGTAGAGTATCAAAACACGAGTTTCCCTCGATCTTAACCGACCTCAAAGTCATCATCCCTCTGAGCGCAAAAAGCCAAACCCTCATAACATGTTTTGAGCTTTAAGACTTATAAAATAGAGTCACAAACTGAATGCTACGTTGGAGAAAAACGTGGCAATCTCCCCCAATAGGCTTGTTAACTGAAAAAATCTAATTAGTCCGTCACTTAGATTATCAAAAAATATTTGACCCGTATTTTTTCTTTTGTCACATAAACAAAAATTGACGAATATACGACGCTTTTAAAATTCCCAATACGTCACTGTTCGGTATCATTCTTAGTGAGTTGATACCGAACAGTGACGTCACGAGCCCCCACTCCCGAGTTTTGATGCGTTTTATCTTTGTCAATATTCGTTGATTTACAAAAACAAAAAATACGTGTCCATTATTTTCCAATACTCTAATTGACGGACTAAATAGATTTGCAATTTATTGATGGTGGAAACAAGCCTATTATTTGACATTGTTTGTTTTGTTAATTACTTCATCAAAACACACATAATTCGCCTCTCGCACCGTCTACGGTGCAATTATTACAAAAAAGGGATGTGATTTGATTCTCATACGATAAACGTTTAGTTTTTAGAGAAAGAGAAATGTAAGTTAACCTTGGCAACCTATGTTATTGCCATTAAATTCGAAATTAAGTATGTTATGTATTTCACAAAGACTAGACATTTGTCAGTAAAAAAAGGAATTATTAAAACTAAGAAAAGCGGACTGAATAGACAAAACCAAAATAAAAAAATAAAATTAAAATAATGTAAAATTAGTCTAGTTTTTTGCTTTTCAGTCGGGTTTTTTTTTAATTAAAAGTAATTTAATTATTTTTCACGAATGGCATGCGTAATCACTGCTCAAATGATTAGACTGAATGCTAAACTGTACCTAAAGTTTAATCAGCTCGGTACAGACCTCTTTTCTGTGAGAGGAAGAATGTATATGGCATTGAAAACATTTCCAAAACTGTGCAACTATAAAATAATAACATATAAACTTTTATTGCTCGCGTGCCACGCGGTTTAGATTAAAATGGCACTGATATATGAATTATCAACCAAATTAAAATCTGTTTATTTAGGACTTCATTTTAAGATTTAAAATATTATGTAACAATTACATAAACTACGTTCTAGAAACTTAAATGTCATCGTGAAGGTCATCTTCTCTCTCTCTCGCACCGTACTGAAGCTTCCAAGCTTGCTACACAAAGCCTGAAAACGCAGTTTTCAACCACGCTGAAAACTGAACCTTAACGCTTGAACAGAGAGTCGGGTATCATGTGCTAGTACTGAAAGCTTCCTACCCTGACGCATTTATCAATCGCGCTATAAACTGAACGTTAAAGCTTCGAGAGTAGAGTCTAGTTTTCCGTGCTAAAATGTTAGAGGCATCTGTGCAACGCGCAGGCGTGCACTGCACTATATTTATAAATCATAGAGAGCTTTGTCTGGGCGTTTAATAGTACCTGGGGATATTGATTTATTACTCGCTTGATAGACGGTTTCATGTATTCAACTATAATTGCGTAATATTTACTCTTCGATAGTTTTCCTCTTTGAGAAAACTTAATCGATAATTGAGTTAGTAAAGATTAGACACATAATATGTTGTTTCGACAATTTATAGATAAATTTGGCGAAATAAAAGAATCAGTTTATCTGAAAGATGAATTCGTAGGGGTCAAGACCGTCATCGTTTCATAGAATTAAGAATATTGTTAAAGATCGAAACACTTTCAAAGTAAAATAAAGTGATGCTCTATCTATCTTCATAACAGCAAAATGGCGCCATAAAAAATGTGTGTTGCTAGACTTAAAGTGGAAAAATCTCAGAAAAAGTACGTACGACTGCACGAAATCTCAAAGCGCAACAGGCTTTTTCCAGCAGCGTGGTAAGAAAAAGATGATTTACATAAACCGTTTTATTTTGAGCTTTATTGCTTGGAGATAAAGCTATGGTACTTTCGGTGTGGCTCTCACGGTTAAGACGTGAATGAGAACGGTATAAAGGAACACGACAAGAAATAAAATAATGGCAAAAAAAAAAAAAAATCGATACCAAATTCATTATCTGCCCGCCTACCCTTTTCCAAACTATGTTGGAGTCATGTTCCAGTTTAACCGGATGCAGCTAAATACCAGTATCAGTATTTTATACATGGCATGCTAAGACAGACCCAGAGGTCTAATTGTGTGCTTTATATTTAAGTGTGTCAAATGTGATTTATAAATAAATAAATAAAAAAATAAATAAAAAAACAAATACGGAGTGACCGCCACAACCCAGTTAGTGCTGGGTTATACGATACCATTTGGTAAGACTGTCTGTCAAACTTTTTGGGCCACTGTCTACCTTTAGCGACTGTCAAAGATCTATAAATGACAGCCGGGATCAACAGCATAAAGTGCTTTCCGGGGCACGGAGGAAACATGGTATGTAAGGGTTGTCATCCATCCACGGCCCCATCTAGTCAAGCACGGATTAACTTAAAGATCAACCCGAGCGGCTGTTATTATTTAGCCGAGAGCTCCGATAAATAAAGTAAATTATTATTTTTATTTAATGAAATAATATGTTCAAACATACGAGTAGATGGCGCGGGCGTGGCGTCACGCATGTGATGAATGAGCTTGAAGTGGACATATAGTGGACCTAAAGTCCATTTTGCTGTTTTATTTCTAAGTCCTGTATAACAGGAGAGTTTAAAAATAACACGATGTTTCTTGAAACTTATAAATGAATATGAGCACTTCGCCCACGAATTCATCTGCGAAAATTGTGATGGCTCGGCTACTTGCATGATATCAGTATAACCTATGTTACTCGGTAAAGATGCAGCTCTCTAATAGTGAAAGATTTTTAAAGTGGGTTGAGAAGTTCTTGAATTAAATAGTAACAAACACACAAACAAAAAAATTAATCTTTCCTCTTTAAAATATTAGTATAAATTAGTATAGACAACTTACATTGATCCTGATCAAGCTCGCTATGATGATGATGAGACAAAGAGCTAAATACATGGAGTCGTTTTCTTTGAAATTATTGATGAAGAAAATGACTAGCAATGACTCAGCTGTCAGCGTATCGCGCAAACAAGAAAAGCTCTAATTTATGTTCTGTTAAAGTCTTATTTTGTTTATTACGACTTAACAAACCGGATGCCGACACGGAACTGTTGAATGTCTGACGTGGTTTCAGTGCACAAGGCTTTTCAAAGCCTGAAACGCAGTAAACAAGCGATTCTGCGATTGTAAACTTTAAACTTTAGTACATTAAGTTCAGTGTTGCGTGCTAGCATGAAAGATGCCTATGTGCAAGGCGCATGCGCGAGGTACAGACTGGTTGATGCCTAGTTATAGGTCGGTATCCTAGGCGAAGCTAAATATCTATAAATAAAAATGAATTTATTGATTCGATTGGAAAAGACGGAATAGCTCTAACGGGCTAAACTGGGAAATATTAAAAATAGGAGAAAATATTAATACTCATATTCTGAGTATTTAGGTAGGTTTACTGACTAATAAATAAAAAATAGGTTTAAAAAAAAGTACCTAATAGTTGAAAAGTTTTTCAAAAGGCAAAAGCAAGGGAATTGAAAATTATGGAGAACGTAAGTAGTTCAACTGTTCCCGTGTCTATAGCAAACTGTCAAACTTGTAATTTCACAGTTGACAGTAGCCTGACAGTAGACAGTTCTTTGTCAGTGATTAGCTGAGGTGAGCTGAGGCACGTGCTATTGAATAGTATATCTCGACTTTATCTTGTCTGCTATGTGCAGTTTGTGGATTTTAGTAAAATAGTGACACGAAAAAAGCAAAGATATACTTGAACTATCTGGCTTAAAAACCTTATAGGGTTGAAATGAATTCCTCAATGTTGTAGTTTCTATTACATTTTCTTATTTGCTATTGCAAATCGACCTTTCTTGCAAAAACTTAGAGTTTAATTTTGTGTGCAATTGCAAAGCGCACAGGCGCACAAAGAATTAGGTTGATTCCCAAAATAGAGCTGTCTGTGGAGAATAAGGTTCGATATTGATAAGAGAATAAGAGGCTAAGCGTCGTGATTTTTTACTTATGGAAATGCATATTTTTACGACAGGTAAACAGGAAAAAAAGAAATAGTACTCACTTTTTGGGTTTAGGCGGTATGAGAGGCCAGTTCTCAGAAGTATCCGTCAGAATTTTACGTGGATTAAGATAGTGAATGCACATTTTAAGAAATTAAATAATTACTAGATAAGTTTTAAGGTTAATTTCTTAAATTAGCCCAACCAATTCAAAACTGCTATGCAAAAAGCTCTCAATGTTTTTAAAACAACAACTATTATATTCAATAAAATAAAAAGGCTGAGCACAATTACGACAACTAGAAAAGGTCTCCAATTACATAACCGGTATCGATAGGGATTATCCTGAAATATTTCAAAATGCGACATTTACAAAATAATACGCTAAAGAGTGATCTGATTTGAACTTAAATTCTCAGGAAATAAGATCCCGTTTTAACTACAGATTCCTGAGTCCGATCGGGACAGAGTAGAGCGCGGAACTGTTGCACGGCCAAGCCGGCTTCAGTGCAAGGGGATGGAGAAATGACGTTTGACGGCTACGTACAATATTTAACCTTATTGCTCTCACATAAAATTCGGTGTTGTTTGTTGTTGTGTTAGAGGCCTGTGACGAGAGCGCATGCGCGTGATCGGGTGGATGCTTTATATCCAGGAGACTGTAATATTGATAGGACTAAATAGGAATTATTACTTTGCAGGTTTGTTTTCGGACGTACCTAAGGCACATAAAAAGCTAAACTCAATAAGCTAAGCTAAACTGGCTAACCGACCAGGCATTATATGACCTAAAAGAATGGTTTTAGATAATTTAGTATGATTATTATGTATTGTTGCTATTATTCTGTTGTTCATTCTTAATTTATTTATTTTAATTTATGAATGTATTTCATGATAATTTTTAACGTGTTTTTAATTTTAATTTATTCTAAGCTTACTTTTATGTCGTTTTTTAATGTGATTATGATTTGTGTTTTTACTTTTTATAAAACTGACCTGTAATTCTTGATAATAATTAATAAACAAACTAAACTAACCCAAACTAAGTTATAAAATAACATTAGCATTGCTAAACAGCACTACTTGAGAGTCAGACGTGACGAGTACGTCGAAATATATTGGACTAGGTTATATATATGCCCGCTAATCTAAACTATCTGTGTGCAAATTTTCGTCCTAATTCGTTTAGTAGTTTTTGCGTATAAGAGTAACATCAATCCTCATAAACTTTCGCATGATAGTACAGTAAGATCAGATGAACCATTGGAGCAACTCGAGGTTTTTTTTTTTTAATTATAATAAAAAAAAAATTAAGGATTTAAGATGTCTACTGCTGCCCACCTCAGCTTATTAGCTGGTTATAACTAAGCTAGTTAATTCTTCTAATTTTTATTAAATATTCGTTTTCAATTATAGTGACACATATGGTTTCTGTATTTTTTTTATTTATTATTCGCTTGGTCTCAAACCTCCTTAACTCAGTCATTCATCACACACCAACACCTCACTTACACACCTCACATATGCACACGACACACGTATAATTAGTTTATAACTTTTCTTTAGCTTTTAATATTGCTCTGGAAATGCATACTTTTGCTTTTTTTTTGTAACCTTAGAAATCTTACCTGCATATTGCTTTGTATAGTACGGCTTACCTCCTGTTTTTTTTTTTTGTAAGACTAAGGAGACTAGTCTCCACGACACAGGGAATCCTATTGTGGAGGCTAGTGATATTTCAACCTGTGTAATGCTCTCTTGAACAATAAAGCTTTTTATATTTATACAGTATGTTAGTTTAAACGAGGGACTTATTCAAACCCGCAATAGTCCATGCTTACATGATACTTATAAACATATGAACAAAAACAAAACACTAATACATAACAGATAGATCCATACAAAAACTTTGCCTAAGTTTCGCAACGTGTGAGCCATGCGCTTATCGCAGAACATGTGTGCGGGACAATGACCATTCTAGGTGTAATCCATTTTCCCTTCATACTTTAAATCTGGCTTTGGACAGGCAAATATCTAGGTAACTAGGTACTGACCGAATGTTCGCAGTCGTTGATTGACACCTTGCATAATTATTAAAGGTTCCTCGCACAATATCACTAGTTATCACATAGGCACGAACCATAATCCCAATATTCTTCATTGGAATGATGATAAGACGTAATTTTTTGTTATTCAAGAACACGTTTACAGGACACTCTTAATATCGCGAAGTAAGCTGGGTTGTTTGTTAAATGCGATACGCGGAAACGCAATATGAGACATGCGGAAGTAACGGCGCTCGCGCATACACTGAGGTCAGCGTGGGGTGGCGCCGGGGTGTGCACTGTCGATACATCGGCGACAATACAAAGGAAAATGGCGGAGTTTGCGCACCGAGCTCAAGACCGGCACGTGTTTTGCCGCATGACACCTACTTGCGCGCTCAGTGTCCATGAGTAATGTATTTAATTAGACAATTATGTCAAAAATTAAGGTTATAGGTTTTTTACATATTATTATGTGGATTGAGAATCGAATATTGAATACCTTCCCTCAATATGTCCCTCGTTTAACCTAACACGCTGTTTATTTTTTTATAAATCTCTCAGATGATGATCGAACCATTGAAACGATGGCAATGATAGACAGTGGAAAAATAAAACAGTTTATTCTAATATTTTAAAGAGGTAAAATTATTTGTAACTTTGTTAGTTGGTTACCAGAGGGTATCTCTGGAACTAATGATCCAATTCTTAACATTTTTTTATTGATAGAAAGATAAATGTTACGTGGGTGCTATCGGCTTAGCTACAATTAATATTTATAATATAATTCATAGCCGAGGTACTTATGATGATTTTTGCGGACGAGGTTGCGCGCAATGTGCTAGTACTTAATAACGGAATAGATGAAGCGTAATACATTGACTTATCATCAGATAGGGATACAAATCTAGGGATGATCCGATGGGCTTTAAGATAAACGCGAATAAGTTCAAATAAAACTTCAAACTATTTTTTTTTGCAATTTTCAGTACGAACAAAGGATGTTGCCTTACGTTCTTAGGGTCCCGGGTTCGAATCCCGGTAGGAGTAAATGTCTGTGTCATGAGCATGGACATTTGTTTCCGAATCATGGATGTTTATATGTATAATAGTATCTATGTAGAATCTATGTAAAATTGTCAAACACGTTAGATTGTAATCTCTCTAGCGAGATTGTAAACTCTCGATATATTGTCAACTGAACATTCTGCTTACAATATAACGCTTTATATTTCGGTAGATTGTAATCTATCGAAGTGAAACATATTGTGAAATAGTACAGTTTTCTAAAGTAGTTTCTTGAAACTGCAACCCAGCTGTCCTTTAAAATTTATCTTTCGCGTAGCACTTGGCGTAGCGCTACGCCGCGCCACCTACGTGTTTATTCATTGTCTACGTCCGTTCGTATTAATTATGGACTGAAAACGATCTAACGGATTTATTTGGCAAAGTTAAATTATACGTTGTATTCTTAAATGTATTTCGATTAGGCCATCAAGATTTAATATTATGGTTTAGGGTTGGTGTTTTTATTGTTTGTCCGTTTATTTAGAAACAATTATGAAAAAAAAACTCTGTCCCATCCGAAAGGTAAAAAAACATTAGGTATCGAAATTACATTTGCAAATTAAAAAAAGAAACAAGTAATTTTCATAAAAGTTAAAATATTATTGAATTTTTAGTTTTCTATATTTATTTGTTTTTGTTTTGTAAAAAGGATTACTTGAAGAAATCTTAGCCTTGACTCTAGTTTCCCATTTGCATAGATTCGTATGAATAGGAATGGGCAAGAAACTCTGTCGTTTCCTTTTTTAAAATGTTAACACGGTTCAAACAAATGAAAATCGAAACGTTTTAAAACTCAGATTTTTGTTCGTCTATTACAATGATTTTTACGAGAGTTATGAACTGTAGGATTTGAATTTTGTACTTATGTTGTTTCATAATGTCGAGTAGAAAAAATAACTCAATGTTTGACATAAGTACTTACATTACATATAGATACCCCACTCTGTACATTTTCTCATAATTTATTATATCAGTGTGGGTTGCGTTTGGTGACGTCAGTAATTCACGCATGACTGCACGAATCAAACCAAGTTTATGATTAAAAGTAAGTTCCCGAACAAAATTGAGCTTAATAACCGTGAAATAGAGTCTACAGTTGCTTACAAAGGTGTAATAAGCCTGAGTACAGCACGCAGGCGCGACCTTGAAATATCCCCCTAAAATAAAGGACCTAGGGCAAGTTGTTATCGTATGAGTTTTGTTTTCGTTGGAAGTAAACTTTTGGTCTTTATTAAATAAGTCCTATGTAGGTATACAGGGTTATTTCTAAAACACCAACAACCTCGCAGGAGTAGATAACTAACATGATAAACAACCACATATTTTGTTCTATGACTTTTTCGAAAACAGGCAAAAAAAGTCGACTTTTCATACAAAACTCGATCAGCTGTACGGACATTATGTATGGAGAGTTGTTTTTTTTTGTGTTTTCTGGAAAGTCGTAGAACAAATGTTGTTGTTTATGATGTTAGTAATCTACTCTTGCGAGGTTGTTGTTGTTTTACAAATAACCATGTTTTTTTTGTACATACCTTGCCTTAATCTCAATAACAAAGATAGCAATATTTGTAGTACATCTAACTTAGGGTTAGTCTGTTTTAAACATTTATATATCTATACCACCGCTGTATGCAAAACAGAAAATGTAAGAGAAATGTGCTAAGACCTTATTAGGTATACACGAAAAGGGCGCACCGATGTAAGTACTACTAAATTCATATAATTATATATCTAAAATATCTCTTGTTTAATGACATTAAACCTAGTTCTATAGTACTCCCAGATGATATTAATATTATAAGCCTCGTTACTAATAGCAATGTAAAGTAAAACAAAAAATACTAGCAATTTTTAGTGTTATAAGACTCCCTAGTTTCGTAAAATTATTCGTACGTGACCGTGGCCGTGATTGCTGAAAAATGCCGAATACAGCTGCGCGGAGGGCGACTATTAAACGCTGCAGCATCCACTTTCTCCACTTATTAGAAGATGTGAAGATGTAGTACTGGTTTTACTGACACAGTAAATACTCCCAGCTAGACCAGTAAGGCCCTAGAATCGACCATAGACTGTAGAGGCTGGTGTTACGTAACACCCTTGTTATAAACTAGTATTTTGTAATTAGTTTGAATAGTACGTCAAATCTTTAGCAAAATAAAGAAAAAGACAACGCATTTCAAGTGGCTCCATTTCTGTTCTCTTGCAACTTTATTAGTTGTGTGTTTTATAGTGAAATGAAGTTGTAATTATAAGCCACTATTTGAAATACATTTTACATATAAAAAAAGGTCCGTGGTCCTTATTCTTTATGTTTTTCCCCAGGTTCGCGTCCATTTTGTTTACGGCAGCAGTATGTTTTAAACACATTATTTTACAATAATTGCCTGCCTGTAGTGCTAACTTTATCAGTCGACAGGTTTTATCAAGATGCATGGACGACGTGAAAATGTGACGTGGCACTCAAAGCAAGTTCTTGCTGCAAACCGCGTATTTTTAAGAGTATCAATTTTAATATCGACAACTGATTGAAATTAATCGTATCTTAAATTCAGTATGATTTCCTACGAAAAAATGTATGCAACATATTGGAAACCTGAAAACAACATAATAATATCCACAAACAGTACCTACTCATACAAAAAGTATTCCTTCTAAGATTTAGGCAGACGAGAGAGTAAAAGCCCTTTTACACGATGCAAGTTTATCGCCTGTTGCATACAATAATATTAAAGCAATAAATGACTTAAATAGTTTAAACAACATGTCATATTCTTTTTCTACTAGGCCATTTTTCCATTCAATACTGTTCTTGGTATAAACAGCATGTAAAATAATTTTGTGTTCAATTGGATTCTCTCTTCATTTGCAAATACGAGTGCAGTCAGTGAGGGTGTGTTGATTGTTGCTAATATACCTATAATATGTATTTACTTTCAAGTTTTTAAGTAAATCCGCGTATAAGTAGTTGCTTGCAATTCTTGAAGATCAATCATTCATCTTAAATTATTACATTCAATTATTGCACTTGTATGTTCAAGAAAATACAGTGCATGAACATTGCTAATGAAATATGTATCAAAATGGTTATTTATATAATGAAATTAATTTATGTAAGAAAGTGATAATTTATATTTCTATCCAACAATGACAGTTATTAATTTAAATCTTAAATGCACAAATAAAAAATTGATTATTTCGAAAGTTATGTTTAAATATTTGTTTTATTGTGGTAGAATAAAGGCTATTTTTTTATATATGTTCCAGAAAATGGCATCATTTGAATGACTTAAACCCCAAAACAAGAAATTTACAGACAAGTCACCCGAAACTGTAATTTTTCCCAAACAACCTTGAATTTAATGCTTCAGCGATAAAGTTGACAATCTATTGAAGTAATTTGACATTGTAGTACCTTGAAGTGTTGGCGTATGTACTATTAATAACTTTTATAGACGTAAACCTACTTTAAGTAACTGTTAAGAGTCCAATAACTGTACGGATATTTGTGTACAGGTGGCACAAAATGCATTTATGACGTAGTGACGTAGACGTAGTGCGCATGCTACTTTGTAACGTCAACGTGCCATACGGTAGCAAGCAACATGTGGTTTTTCAATTTTACCTGGATTCTGTAAATTGTATGTGTTTAGAGCCTACAACATTATATAGGTAACACATTTGAACAATTTATGTCATAAAAATCGATGTTTAAAGTTATAATATTAAAATTTTATGAAGTAAAGTTCTGAAGGTTTCAATTTAAGTTTCAGTCACGTAAGTATTCCTTATCAATGACACATATTGTGACGTATTCATACATTTAACTTGCGGTTGATTGCGTGGCTCGACATTTTGCGATCAATAGGTGCAAAATTGATAAGCAGAAATCGATAAGGTACAAAGACACCGTTGGGAAGTAAGAAGATTATTGCGTGCCTTGAACTTTAGTGAAAGGGAGACATTAAAAGTAGACAGTAAGCAAAGAAAGTCTCAGGTTTAATATTCAAAAACGACTTACATGTAATCTGACCAAACTTGCAATTATTATGATTAACGCCACCGCAAGATACATGCACTCTTTTTTAAGCGTCTTTTTAATGGAATTCGATCACATAGTCCGTACACGGGGAAAAGTTTATCGTACTCACCGAATTGGTAGATACCGGGCGAATGAAAGCAAGCCGATGGAGACATGGGTCGATGGAACCGCGCAAGCGCTCTGCGACCAACTACGCAGGTAATTTTGAATATGACTGTACTAAGTATACGATCAGGGCGGTTCGGAAAATTTCACACCAGAAAGAAAGATGAGAAGATTGTTAATGACAGCAAAATGAACCTAATCGTCAGTTCTGTCACATCGTTTGACAAAAAATCCATTGGCAAAGGTTACGGGGCATATATACGACACATTCGGATTCATATTTTATGAAACAACGGTTTGCTACCCGATGTTTTGTGGAGTTTTTGGCACGTGATTGGGTTTAAGGTAAAGGTCACCGATTATTTATCTACTTTCGTGGTATGATTGCGTAAACAAGGTGACATTTCCTTCTGAAATAATACCTTTTCAGCCAGCAATTAGGGGTTTTGTTGTTCTAATTAACTTTGATAGAGGTCATCCGAGCTTTTTCTAATAACAAGTTTAGTTATTAGTGTTAGGAGGAATATTAATTATAGTATATTTTATAACGAGGGACTAAACGAAGCCATAATATACCCGAGGTGGTTTGACTCCCGAGCTTGCGAGGTTGCCAATGAAAGCGAGGGTATATAAATTGGCATTTAGTCTCGAAGTGCAAACTGTACTTTTCACTTCGAGTGCGAGATAAATAGTCATTTAAAACAGAACAAATTTAAACTCGACAAAAATTCTGAACTGAGCGGTCAGTTTTTTCATCAATCAGGTCGGTCACAGATTAAGAATTTAAAACACTACACAAACTCGCAACATTTTCGCAATGAAATGATCCACACTCCACAGATAATTAGTACCTACATTACTGCAGCGGCTAGCAACAGAGGCATTGCACATACTTTTCGAAATCAACGATGCACACAAACAATAACATTTTTTCTCGCATCGAAGGCTTAATTGGTTTTTTTTTTTAATAAACCGCTTTCTGTTTGCAAGCCAATTCGAAATTTAAATAAAACCTTTCATAAGTTACTATTTTGTTACCATGTTTCAGAGTAAAAGATCGTTCCATTTTTAAAATTACTTTTTACTCCCTAGGGAATAAAAAGTCACTTTAATCCCGCTTCGTATGGCTATATTGACGTACTTTTAGAGCATGATAAGTGAAAAATAATTTATTATTTAAACTGACTCTGACTGCAGAGGAGCACGTGGCTAAATAATAACAGCCGCTTTAGTCGATCTTAAGGTTAAGCCGTGCTTGCCTAGGTTGGTCTCTGGATGAGTGACCACCCTTTACATATGGGGTTTCATCCATGTCTCTGAAAGCACGTTAAGCCGTTGGTCCCGGCTGTCATTTGAGATCTTTGACAGTCGTTACAGGTAGTCAGTGGCCCAAAAACTCTGACAACCAGTCTTACCAAGTGGTATCGTATTCAATATTAACTGGGTTGTGGAGGTCAGATACGCAGTCGCTCTATGTAAAAAACTGGTATTCAGCTGCATCCGGTTACACTGGAAGCCGATCCCAACATAGTTGGAATCGCGCCACAACATCAACTTCAAATCATTCGTGGTACGAGTTCCATCCGACCATCTACAGACCTGCATGAAGGAGGACTTTTGGCCGTTGGGTGTCGTGTATCGACGTTTCCGTGGACGGTAACGCGACACCACGCAGCGAAATACGACGCCGACAACGTTACGTGTTTAATAATAGTTTTCTAAGTTAGAATATGTATTAATTAGTTTATTGTTTTTGTTGTTTTGTTATTTGTGTATTTTATCTATGGGCCTTAGTTGCGTGATAATAAAATGATTATTATTATTCCCTTTATTATTTTTTTAACAAATTTTTACATTTTTAAATATTAACATAAATAATATATAAAAAACATTTAAAAATATAAAAAAAATATTATTATTATTATTAAAAAGGCTAGGCAGATGATGATGGTTATTAAGCGACTCTGACTGCCTCGTTGGTCTAGTGGTCGCAAGCACGACTGCTGTGCATGAGGTCCCGGGTTCAATTCCCGGGTCGGGAAAAGTGTTATTGGGTTTTTCCTTCAGGAATTTCTCAGTAGCAGCCATGGAGTCTGGATCTATGGTTGATGGTAATAGGCACGCCCCAAATTACATGGAACTAAAACGTAAAATAACTGACAAATGTAGTTGTACTATTAGGGTACACGTTTGCATAAAGGTCACATAAACGACTCCACTCCCACCCAACAAAAAGAATATAATTCAAATAGGTATGAGCTATATGTATTGCTCTTTGGATATACTTTCCATTGGCAATATAAATTAGCAGACAGCTCGTTGTAAGCGGGCTTACCGCTGTCAATGCCAAATAATGCCAATGTAAGGTTTAGCTAAAGAGAAATACTTAAACGTCATATTTGAATTATATTCTTTTTGCCGGGTGGGAGCGGAGTCATGTAACCGGGCTAAGACCTTAACTCTTCGGAGATAACGGCCGGTGCACTTACCCGGGCCTTTACCTTTTGCCCGGTTGAACCGGGCACAAATCCTGATTCTGCGGCTGCTACTGAAAAATTGCCAGTGTTCTGCTGTACAAGTACGTAGGAATCGATAGGACTCGATAAGATAAATTTGACAGTAATTTTCGATAAAATGAGTTTTTATGGAGTCAAAAACTCTTTTTATCGGTAATGACTGTCAAATTTATCTTATCGAGTCCTATCGATTCCTACGTACTTGTACAGCTGTTCTGAAAACTTACGAATTGCCTTGAAAAGTTGCTAATGATACAAATGAGATAATAGTCTAGCAAACACTGTGTATATTATATACTAGCGGACGTCCCGCGGTTTCACCCGCATAGTTCCCGTTCCCGTGGGAGTACGGGGATAAAATATATCCTATGTTACTCGTGGATAATGTAGCTTTCGAATGGTGAAAGAATTTTTAAAAACGGTCCAGTAGTTTTTAAGCCTATTCATTACAACCAAACAAACAAACAAACAAAGTTTTCCTCTTTATAATATTAGTGTAGATTCCTTGATATTTACTTTCATGGGAAACTTGATATGGTAATTATCTACAAGGTCCCTAGCAATCTGCATCTTAAAACTAAATTAAATGTCAATGGTGTATAGGTTACCTACGCAGTATTCGATTATATGTGCCTACGCCATCACGCATCTGCATTCGCCAGTTGTTTTAACAACAACAACTAGAAGTCATGGCGAGAGGCCTTTGCCCAACAGTGGGATGACGTAGAATATCAGTATCAGTATCAATAACACTTTGCCGACCTAAAAATCGAACTTATGACCTCATGTGTGGCCACTAGACCAGTGAAGAAACCATCTTTTCAACAATGACGTCACAGATTATTGCGAAAAATCCCGCTGAACTTACAAACCCCGTTGTTAAACATGTTCTAAAATTTCCTGAAAACCACGTGACGTATACACAAAAGCTCTTACAAAAAACAAGAACCTATAGAAAAACTTCTTAACATTTTACAAATTTTAATACAGCGGCTACATTTAGTAAGATTTCCCAAAGCCACGTGACGCTTTGTAAAAAAATTTCTTACAAAACTCAAGAGCTTGTACCTATAGAAAAACTTCTCAACATTTTACAAGTTTTAATAAAGCGACAACACGTTGAGAGAACACGTGACTGCTGGTAATATTCGTCACATGGTAGGGGGTTGCTACCCTTTTGTAAATACAACGTGACTAATCACGCAACTCTTTTTTGTTTTATTTATTTATCACCCCTGTTTCCTTAGGGATATTTTGCAATATGACTGGTCACATGGAAGCTGTTGTTAGAGTTTAGTAGGTACGCAATTCTTTTCACGTGTCGGGGCGAGAAAAACAACCAACAAATTGTTGTTTTTCTCGCCCCGACACGTTTTACCTTAGCTTTGGTATTGATTTTGAGGCTAAAAGAAATTTCCAGTAAGTATTATTATATTTTCTCTTTGAAATGCTACATGTTTTCCGTTCGTTTTTTGAAATAACAATTACTTGTTTAGAATAGTTCGTTTCCTCTACTTCAATGATAATAGAACGAATTTTAGATAACTTTTTATTTATTTATACTTAATCACGTGAGGAGCTCGTGGTGCTTGCCTAGGTTGGTCTATGGATGGGTGACCACCCTTACATACCGAGTTTCCTCTGTACCTCGGAAAGCACGTTAAGCCGTTGGTCCTGGCTGTCATTTTTAGATCTTTGACAGTCGTTACAGGTAGTCAGTGGCCCAAAAAGTTTGACAATCCGTGTTATCAAAGGGGTATCGTATTACCCAGTACTAACTGGATTTTGGAGGTAAGATAAGCAGTCGCTCCATGTATAATACAAGTATTCAGTTGCATCCTGGTTAGACTGGAAGCCGACTCCAACATAGTTGGGAAAAGGCTAGGCAGATGATGACCTAATCACGTGAAGGTTGCGGGAATCCGTTGGATGCGAGTCGCACGGGACCGGTCAAGACACTTGGCGGAGGCCTACGTCCAACAGTGGACGTCTTTCGGCTGAAATGATGATAATCACGGAAACCTGATTTGGAACCTCTAATTTGTAGATCCTATTAAAAACATAGACAATCAATACTTTTTTTTTCATCTCACAAATGTCATAGATTTTCGTAATAATAGAAGACTTTTTCGTCATTTATGAATTTTGAAGTAAATTATGTAATTAGCAGAACACTAATATGTGAAAGGGCTCTTCACTGAAATAATATGTTTAATTATTTAGCGAAACTTCTTTTACATACTGTACATAGGTGGACTTAATGCCACAAGCCATTCTCTACCAGTCAACTTTTGGGTCAAATAGGACAACATTGAAAAATACAATTTTGTTAACTTAGATTGATTACATACATAGCTTAACATATTATCATAACCTATTAAGGTCCATGTTCACCAAAACGATGACGGTCTGATTGTCTAAAACAATTGTTTTAAACACATTTTTGTATGGGAACATGTCACAGTGACAGGTGACAGCTTTTTAAATAATTGGGGTCAGCTTCAAGTCCAACCGGATGCAGCTGAATACCAGTATTTTACCAGTTTTTTATTTTGGAGCGACTGCCTATAATCTGACCTCCACAATGGGTAATTCAGTACCCTTTAGTAAGCTTGGTTACCATCCTCAATAACTTGTGGTTAAAATGTGCTAAATAACTGTACCAAATGTTGATAAAGTTTAAAGTGCCCCACAAAAAGAAACGTGGGGCGAGTTGCAGAATAAAAATATTATTTATTTTGATTTTTTATCAACTCGTCCCAAATGAGCCGTGCAGGCATGTGGGACCAGTTGCTGAATTAATCACACAGCCGTGATAAACGAGCTGTATTTCGTATTATCGAACTCAGACAGTCAACATACTTTCTTTTGTCACCACCTGCTCCCAACACGAGAAATGAATTCAACGTGACGTGATCACGTGACCAGCATGTCCTAAAGTTGAAAATCTCGACGGCAAGTATAACATCTACCAACCCGCAAACGGCCCATGAGTGGATTAAACCCCATGACTCACAGAGAGAAGTCGAGGAGGTTGAGGAGCCCGTAACTTAATAATTAACAGCCGCTTGGGTCGATTTTTAAGCTAAGCAGTGGTTGCCTAGGTTGGTCTGTGGATGTACCGAGTTTTCTCTGTGCCTCCGAAAGCACGTTAACTTGTTGGTCCCGGCTGTCATTTGTAGATCTTTGACAGTCCTTACAGGTTACAGTGGCCCAAAAAGTTTGACAACCCGTCTTACCAAAGGGGTATCGTATTACCCAGTACTAACTGGATTTTGGAGGTAAGATAGGCAGTCGCTCCATGTATAATACAGGAATTCAGTTGCATCCTGGTTAGACTGGAAGCCAACCCTAACATAGTTGGGAAAAGGCGCAGTGAGAATGCATAAATGTCGTATCGACGCAAAATTATTGGCTGAACATATTTTTCGTCTTAGTTACAGGTACCGGGCGTACTTTCTAACCTTTGTTGACGATATCATTTGGTTTCAACACGCGTAATGTACGTACGGAATGCTAGCACCAGTAGTGGGTTCCCTACCAATCCATTTAAAGTAAATATCATCATCTGCCTAGCCTTTTCTCAGCTATGTTGGCGTCGGCTTCCAGTCTAACCGGATGCAGCTGAATACCAATATTTTACATGGAGCGACTGCCTATCTGATCTCCACAACCCAGTTAATACTGGGAAATACAATACCACTTGGTAAGACTGGTGTCAGACTTTGGGGACCACTGACTACCTGTAACGACTGTCAAAGATGGACAAATGACAGCCGGGACCAACGGCTTAACGTGCTTTCAGAGACATGGAGGAAACCCCATATGTAAGGGGTGGTCACTCATGCAGAGACCAACCTAGGCAAGCACGGCTTAACCTTAAGATCGATTCAAGCGGCTGTTATTATTTAGCCACGGGCTCCTCATATTATAGGGAACTAAAGAAAATATACTTTTTTACGTAGGTAACATTATAATATCCGATAACAGTAAAGGCCACAATATTGTGACATTCATTTTTTTTTTTGCTAACTGTGATTTTGCTAAAAAGGGAAAAAGTACAGAAACAAGCACGACTAGATGAGGTGAGGTAACACGGTTTTTTCCCGAGTATTTTTATATTTACCATCTTTTCTAGATCATTTGTAAGGTTCATATTATTTTATAAAATAGGTTTTATTTAAGATAAATTGTACCAAAAAGTTTTAATAACTGGCAACTGTAGTAAGAGACATCTATGTGAATATCTCTGTATCGGATTCAACACTCAGTTTGCTCCACTTATGAAGTACGTATTACAGTGAGTAGATGGCGCAAGTAGCCGGCGATCAAAACTTATTCTGTCAATTTCCAGGTTCTTCACGATAGTGGTTCATCATTTCAGTAATAAGAGTCCCTTGCTAGTACAGAGGTTTTTAATATAGATGGCGTTGAATTCAGAAATAATTCGAAAAAGACCATTATTTTATTGTAATGTCCGACGGATATTAGGATCCCCAATGGGTTGCTACATTACGATTTATAGAGGATATTGCTATATTTCTGTCACTTATTACAATATCTTGGGTTTACGGAACGGTTGGCTGATTTTATACGGAAAGGATAAGATTCATATAAATTATTCTTATTTAATTAAAAAATAATACAATAGGGGAGTTCAGAATGATGTACTGAATCTTTACAAGGAAACCGTTTGTGCGTTGGTGAACCTTCCACCTTGTATAAACTAAACTTGAATAATAATTGGTGTTTTCCCGCTTTTCCCACTGGTGGGGTCAACGGGAAAAATCAAAACTATTGTTTCGTTGACCCCACTAGCCAACCCTACTGGTGGGATCAACGGGAAGTTTGCAATTTTGTTCTCGCTGACCCCACTGGTTCGTCCCACTGGTTCGGTCAACGGGAAGTCTTGTATGCGTCTATAGCCCCTTCAATAAGTCAGGCCGTTCCCGGTGACCCCACCAGGTCAACGGGAACTTTTTCGTTGAAAATGCACGAGATTTTTAACACTTCAGATTTCATTCAAGTCGAAAGTCGTATTTATCTTCCGTCTCAAGTAATAAAGTTATCACAAGAAGTGGCGCACTGTCTCCAGTCTCAGTATTGAACATAAATTACGCTCCCTACCGGGCTGTAGGATGTAAAGTCTATTTAAATCCTTGTTTCCATTTGCTGTTATTTTCCACGGTTGCAAGGTTCGTGGCTAAATTATAACAGCCACTAGGATCGATCTTGCCTAGGTTAGTCTATGGATGGGTGACCACCCTTACATACCGAGTTTCCTCCGTGCCTCGGAAAAAACGTTAAACTGTTGGTCCCGGCTATCATTTGTAGGTCTTTGACAGTCGTCGCAAGTAGTCAGTGTAGGCCCATAAAGTCTGACAACCAGTCTTACTAAGTGGTATCGTATTAACCAGTACTAACTGGATTGTGAGAGAGCAGCGGTGGCCCAGTGGTGGCGGGCGGCCCCGACTTACGAACAGTAAGTCGTGGGTTCGAACCCAGACAGGCGCATTACTTTGTGTAATTTATTTCATCACCACTGCTCTCAAAACGGTGAAGGAAAACATCGTGAGGAAACCGGCATGTCCAAGAACCAAAAATTCGAAGACATGTGACATCTACCAATCCGCACTGGGCCCGCATGGTAGATTATAGCCCATTCCCTCTCATTGAGAGGAGGCCGTGTCCCAGCAGTGGGAATATTATAGGCTGATGATGTTGATGATGATGATGTTGATGAACTGGATTGTGGAGGCCAGATGAGGCTCCACGTAAAATACTGGTATTCAGCTGCATCCGGTTAGACTGGAAGCCGACCCCAATATAGTTGGGAAAAAGCTGGGAAGGATATTGTACGGTTCAAGCGCCATTGTTGAGTTTGAGGTCCTGGGATTTCACAGCAGCAACCACGAAGACTGGATTTGGGCCCGGTTGATGGTGAAAGGTTAAAAAGGGGGCTTTTTAATAGAGATATAATCATGAATGGCGAAATGTGGGTGTCATAATTACGTACTGCTCTGCCTTACCATAAGGAGGGCAAACGAGTGATATTAATGTTTTGTCAATATTACACAATTAAGTTTCATAGTTCAAATAATCAGTATAGTGGAATTATCATGAAAATTTTCAAATCAGTAACGCCAATTGAACTTTAAGTGTGGGTATCAAAGTGAATTTTCCAAAAACACTTATTGGAACGAAGTTGTGAAAGGGGGCTAGACGGAAAAAATTCTTACGAAAAAGTTGTCACGACACTTTTTTTCTTTTTAAAAATAAATGAAGGTTGCAATGCGTTTGTTTCATTTCTATTTCGCATTGAACGGTGTGGTGTCGCGACGATTATTTTTGTTGAGTGAACATTATATTTGTTAATAATGAAAAAAATATTATTATAACTTAAAAAAAATAAAATTTTATTACAATTCCTTCACTAGTTAATCGAAAGAACTTCGTTCCATCCGGGTGTCCCTTGACACCTCTCAAGTTTTTTTTGTTTACATTTTTGGAAACTTCTCCACGAATGCAGTTTAGGAACAAGCGTTGCATATTACTAGACGTTACATTAGGTACGGTGTGATAATAAATTACTTTGTACGTAAAATGTCGGATGTGCAATATGAATTTACGGCGTAGTATGTTTATTAGTTTTTTTTAACGGGAGTAAAAGTTTATTAAACGTCGGTTAAAAACTAAGAATAAATTGTTGAAGTATTTTTTGTTGGTTGTCTAAATTGTCCCGAAGGCATTTCTCCAAATTTTTATGAAACTGTTTGAACTGCACCAATTTGAAGAGCTGGAAAAATATCACCAGTTATTTAATGCGAATCTCAGTTGAGTTTTGCATGATTTGGACATCATTCGGTTTGCTATGCCATTGAACTTGTGTCTAAATGGGAATGTAATTATTAAAACTGAAAACAAAAACTTCATTCACCAGCCATGTTGTTACACCTTTGCATTGAACAGAAATCTCCATCTAAACCATTTGCTCCCGCCTTCTGTTCAGCAACAACATTGAATTCAATAAACAGGCAAATTCATGCTCTACCCGGGCACAGTACACATATTGGTTACATCATACAGTATTTCAACTGAAAACAAATGTTTGAAATTGGATCGCACACACATATGTAAAGCGTTTCCATGATTTTTAAAGCTACCATCAGATAACTCGTTCATACATCATCCTTAATTTCTTTGCCCTTATCCTAATTTATACAGGGTCGGGGCATAATGTCCTGTTCTCCGGTATAGTGGCGATTTAAGGTTTCATAAGTTTATTTTTTAATTTTTTGCTTTTTTTTACTATTATTTTAATACTGTGTGCACTGGTGGCGTGTGCCAAATAAATGGACCTAATTTTTTTCTTTCTTTCTTTCATAACTCTTCATGCTCACAGTTTTCTTCATATTCGTCGTTCCCTCAATGCCGAGGCTGCACATCCAGGGTATAAACGGACCCTTCATGAAATCGTCAACCAAGCATTCTGTATTTCTGTACATCAAACTAAGTAACTCTACGCATAAATTATTAGACTAGACTAGACTAGATTATTAGACTAGACTTGTTTTTTGAGGTGAAAAAGTGACAAAACATTATATCGATGGACGTATTTTATAATGACCTTAAAAATACAATCTGAAAAAAAAACTTGTGGAAAAGTTGGAACGTTTATCTTTAATATCTCCGTAACTAGTAGGTACAGGTGCGCTCTGAGGAATACCTTCACAGGTATGGTCTAAAACCCAAACTAAATATAGGAAAACAAGTGCCTTTCGGATTCGTTATGGTTCTATTTACACCTTTTATGACACATCTCCAAACTCTGCGGTCTCCTGTAGTGTGAACCACGTGGTACATACAGGCTGCCT
This sequence comes from Xestia ashworthii, assembly GCA_950022955.1. Lineage (NCBI taxonomy): Eukaryota > Metazoa > Arthropoda > Insecta > Lepidoptera > Noctuidae > Xestia > Xestia ashworthii. The sequence goes on along the minus strand of OX465558.1, from coordinate 19,035,653 downwards.
CCAAAAGTCTTCTTGATCGCGTCTCGCGATCTTGGTGGTGCACTTGTGCGCTCTACCAGCGTATGTCAGCATTTCCAGACACGACGACGACGACACGACAGACACGACGTTTGATTTCTGTCAAAGACTTAATTGCTTTACTGGTTCTCATTACACTGTACCCGGGTATAGACGTCGGCTATCAAGGCTATCAATACCGATGATAAATGACGATACGGATAGATAGACAGGACCTTTGTGTCCGCATGTCGGGGCGGACATTGTTGCGTTCAGCAACTGGTAAATAATCACTTTATTGTGTCGGCGAACTAAGGTTGTGGTGTGAATAACGTGGGGTCGGTATGGAACTAGTATTTTGTGCTGTAAGAAAGCGCTCTATATATGCTGGTGAAGTTGTGTGGAAAAACAAAATATTGGTCTGCAATATTTTGTGGGTAAGATATTATTATCAGCCATTTGTGTTTCACTGCAGGGCAAAAGCGTCCTTTCCCTCCTTCCACTATCTCTACCCAGTGATGTTATTCGCCAATCCTTGTGACAGGAGACGAGTTTGACCCGCCGTCACCACTATGAGCCTGACGCGTGGCAGTTTGCTGTTCTTTGAGACCCATTGTGTGGTCACTTTAGCCCATAGCTTCTACGGCAATCGACAGATGTAGTCAGCAAAGTTTCATTTGAGTAACCTCTGCACAGAATCAGAACACCACAATTCAAGCCGTTCAGAATTATTTCATGTAGCTTCATACCACAACGCAAACTTTGTGTAGCAGTTAATATCCCTAGAAATTATATTTTGATCCTTCTTCGTTACTGGGATCAGTTACAACCAAACGCAAGGATACGAATACAATAATGAATCCATATAATGCTCCAATGAATGGTGATTGTGATTGGGTGCTACTTAACGCCCCCTTTATTGGTGTGTTTCCACATACCGCCGGTATTTCTTCTTTTGTATTGAACGATGAATGAACGATAAACGAACAGTTCACTCAGGTGTGATGAAGAGTTTAACCTTAATTGGGATTGATTAACGTGATAATAAGTATGTATTTAGTACAAACAAAAAAGTATATATGTAGTATATCAACTATCTAGTGTCCACGACACAAGCTTTGCTTAGTGTGGCACTAGGTGGCGCTGTGTGTTAATGTCCAGCGATATTTATTTATTATGCTTTAGTATGCCAATAAAACAATGTGTTTTTAATTATATTCTTTCGTTGTCTTTTTTTAGTTATGCTGACACAAAAGGCTACCCCAAAAACTTTGTCACTGCCACGGGGCGTACTATATCTGGTATGTTGAGGGGTCCGTAGCAAAAAGACTAAAACAGAACCCTTACCCTAAATAGTTTCGTCATGCTCGTTTCTCCTTCAGTCCTAGCCATTTTTTGGCGCAGAACCAATTCCTTATCCCGAATTCATCAGTAGGTGATATAGTATATTTTATATCGAGGGACTAAACGAAGCCATAATATACCAGAGGTGGTTTGACTCCCGAGCGTGTGAGGGAGTCAATGAAACCGAGGGTAAGTATATTAAGTTGGCGTTTAGTCTCGAGGTGTAAACTGTACTTTTCACTTTGAGTACGAGAAAAATAGTTAGGTTAGTACAAAAACATTTAATAAGTATTACTTAATAAAATAAAAATCTCAAATGATTTTTTTACTTGAAGCTAAATGTAGAATTCGAATTATTTGTAATATTGTAAGAGTAATTGTCGTCCCAGGAATATTTACACGCGTATACTTATACATTTTCGCAATGAAGATGCTCCACACTCCACAGCACAGATAATAGTACATACAATTTACTGGCTGTTTGAGTTTGTCGACGTCACAGTCATGAAGGAAATTAAAAACTAATTAGTTTTCACTCTCTAGAGACTAAAGTGGTCACTTTAGTCCCGCTATTGGCGTACTTTTAGAGCATGAGAAGTGAAAAAGATAATATTATTTTTGAACTTGCAGCAGACTAACCAATCGGCGAGACCATACATTACTCAACCTCTTTTAAATTTTAACTTCACTGAAACTAAATAAATTGTCTGTCTTGTCAACTTAAAGCCTCACTTGAACTAAGTTATAAATTCTATTATTGTCAACTTCATTTAGCTCAAGTGTTGTCTGACGAAAGTGTCAGCCGTGCTATCATCCTATACATTTGTCTTAGAGACGGTTTCCACTGTTTCGTGAACTTGGGTAGACAGATTTTCGCTATGTGTGAAGCAGGAGTAAGAAATGCTTAACTGAATAAGTTTGTGTTTTTTCTTAATGAACTTGTTTACAAACATCAGGGGGCACCATTAGGGCACGCCACGATAGTGGCGGTAAGTCCCCTCTTTGAGGAGTGGCTAGAGAGGCGCCACGGCGTCCTCACCTTCCGCCAGACGCAGGTCCTCACCGGACACGGATGTTTCGGGAGGTACCTGCACCGAATCGGGCGGGAGGAAACGCCCGGGTGTCTCCACTGCGAGGATCGACCGGAGGACACGGTAGAGCACACGGTGGAGGTCTGCCCTGCGTGGGCGGAGCACCGCTGTGTCCTCGTAGCGGTGATCGGCGGCGGCGACCTCTCGCGTCCGGCCCTGGTTCAATCCATGGTCCGGAGAGAGACGGAATGGGAAGCCGTCACCTCCTTCTGCGAAACAGTCATGCTAGCGAAGGAGGTGGCGGAACGAGAGAGGGAGAGAGCCTCTCTTCCCGGCCGCCGCGGGAGACGCACCGGGCGTCGGGGGCCACGTGGTGGCTACCGGCTACCGTAGATGCGGGCCTGTGGACGGTTAGCTATGGGCTAGCTAGCCGTCCGTCCGTCTAGTGACGACAGGCCGTGTCGACGGCGCGTTCGTGTTCCACGCGCGCCTCAAAGAGATGTCAGCAGAAGAGAGGGGCCCGCAAGGGCCGAAGCCTGCCGGGGTTGCGGGACTGTTCGAAAGAGATACCGCGGCCCCGGAACGTAAAGGGCGAGGAAGGAACATGGATGGGTTTTAGTCAGTAAGAGTCTGACACTCCCTCCCGCTCCGCCCAGAGTGGGAGAAGTCATTTGAAGATTTCCCATCCTAAAAAAAAAGGGGGCACCATTAGTCGTTTCCTGAGATTATTTCAAAACAATTATGTATTCTTTTTCAACCGACTTCCAAAAAGAGGAGGTTCTCAATTCGTCTGTATTTTTTTTTGTATATTTCTATTGACGCGATCGGATAGATACAGTTAGTAGAGCTTAAGATTTAAATCGTTATCACCCAGCCTGTGTTTCTGCGAAAAAATGGTAATGTCACCGTAAAATTGTAAAACCCATTAGATATGGGGGCAGAGGTACTTCCGTCGCATACATTTCACAATTTCACTTGGATAGACTAATCTACCGGAAAATAATGCGAAAAATTATAAGCAGTATGTTCGGTTGACAGTCTTTTGAGAGTTTACAATCTCGCTAGATACTCGTAGATATACAATCGAATGGGTTTTACAATTTTACGAAAAAAGTAACACAGAGATCGGTGATCTCGCAAATCTCGAACGATACGATAGGTACGATTTTAGCAATGCGATTCAAACGACATGTTAAGGCGCTTAGACGAGCTAAATTAGCAACTCTATTTGTGGTGGTTCAAACTTCGTTTGAAATGCTGTTAGAATAAAGTTCTAATCAGCTTGCACTACAAAGTGGTTGTTACGTCAGCCACTGCGGGCCAAATAGCGCGAAATGAGTGGTTTCGATCGATCTACAAAAAAACTATTGATTGGATTAAAAAACTAAAACAATATCATGCTAATATATTGCTTGTAGAATTATTTGCCAAAAAATCAGAATGATCGCATGCATATTAGTATGTTTTTTTATTGTATGAAAGATATTTTTAGAGGTAAGTTCGTGATTTATTTTTATCGAGCCAAATTAATTGTATTATGTTTTCAAAACAGTATCATGCTAGCATATATCCTGAAGAATATCATATATTTTTCTGGTTTTGTTTATAGCAGTGAATCATATACTTTTAGTAATTATAAAACTCGCATTTAGCTCGTGTAATCGCCTTAACGATACAGAAACATAATAATTTTTGACTAAGTATGAGGCTTTCGGAAGGCCTGTATGGCGATTTAATAATTGAACATAGCACAATTTCCATCCCGTCGTCTTAGCGTGTACAAATTCAAGTTTCGGGTCACTTCATTAGGGCTAGCATCTTGGATCTTACAGTGTATCTTGTGAAAGCTCGGGTCTGACTCAGAAATGTTAATAACATTAGATAAGTCTGAGTTCAGTAACTGTCTGAGATAGTTGCTTTTCTTGACTAGCTTCCCATTGTCTAAGTTTAAACAAGATGCGTTGAGGCTTGGTGAGTGATTGGGGTTACTGCTTTAGATCAGAATAATGGTACGGAAATAACTGGAGACTGAAATATGTCATTGATTAAGGAAGCTTTTAGGTCGTTTGTCTCTAAAATATCTCATTGATAAAGAAGGTAGCGGAAGCTTAGCTTCGATGGCTCGGGTCCAGTGCGGTATGGATGTCACGTCTTCGAATTTTTGGTTCTAAGACATGCTGGTTTCCTCACGATGTTTTCCTTCACCGTTTTGAGAGCAGTGATGATGAAATTAATTACACAAAGTAATGCTCCTGTCTGTGTTCGAACCCACGAATTACTGTTCGTAAGTCGGGTCCGCCGCCACTGGGCCGCCGCTGCTCAGGAACTTAGGTACCAGTTATTTTTTTAAGAGCAATAATTGTGGTCACAAACAGAAACAAAATAGCATAATAATATTTATTTAACATTTCAAGCACAAAGTACAGAGGCGGACCTATTCCCATTTTTTCTACCAGTCAACCTTTGGGTGATGCAGATACAAGCAGTGTTATAGTAGATCTGAAAATAATACTTACAGACAAACGGTGAAAACGGTTTTGTGGGGCATAGTTCTTAAATTAAGATTTAATCAATTAATAAAATAATAATAAATATCGCTAGACATTAACACACAGCGCCATCTAGTGCCACACTAAGCAAGGCTTGTGTCGTGGACACCAGATAGTTGATATACTCGTACTACATAATTATATACTTTTTTGTTTGTAAATGCCACAGAAATATCTTATTATATCTATGGTAAATACACACTTATTATACATATAAACATCCATGACTTGGAAACAAATGTCCATGCTCATCACACAAACATTTCTCCTACCGGGTTTCGAACCCAGGACCCTAAAACATAAGGCAGCCTCACTACCACTACGCCATTCGAGTCGTCAAAATTTCTAATTCAATACGTCAAATTGTTTTAATAAATGAAATAATAATTATAGAAGCACACCGAATAAGTGGGTGTTTTTGAAAAAACATTAAGAAATTGTATCGTGGAATTGGATGGATGAATGGTTTTAATTTGAGCATTCCCCAAGACAAGTAAGTAAACTTTCTCTAATTCATTCATCCAAAAAAAAAAAACAGAAAAAGTTTCAGTTCTTCAACAGATAACAAGTGTGATTATTTTACTTAGCTTTCATTTTTCATAACTGCCGATTAGGCTCAGCCGGGAAGCCTAAAAACCCCAAGATTTCTTTCATTACATTATTTCTTCGGCTAACTCATTACGCGCCGCTTTGCCAGTAACGAAGCCATTGCTCAAGCTGCTAGGGAAGTAGGGATATCGATAATTAGTAATTAATGGAATGGAACGACACTGGCCCGCCATTACACTAATTTTCAAGATAACGACACAAATTAGCCATATTATACGGTATCTGTTATAGTAAAGTTAGGCTGCGTGGTTTTGAACTAGAGCTAGAAATTGTGTTTTTGATGTGAATAATTTCTTTAGAATCATTATTACAAATAAGTAGTGATATTATTGCGGCGTCAATGATTTATTCACATCAAAACACTTATAGGTAGAGCTGTAGATTGAAACCACATGGCCTAACAATTTTGTTGATTATCTAGATACTAATCTTCTTCTATATCTATATATATAAAATGGTAAACTGACTGACTGACTGACTGACTGACTGACTGACTGGGTGATATATCAACGCACAGCCCGAACCGCTGGGTCTACAGATTCCAAATTTGGCATGAAGGTTCCTTATGTGGTTTAGGGGTGCACTAAGAAAGATTTCACAAAATTCACCCTCTAAAGGGGTGAAACGGGCCCCCAAAGTTTGTATGGGGAAACAAGATTAGTTAGACTATTTTATTCGAAACTTCACAAGAGTACTCCTATTGATAAATGAGTGGAAACGGGTTTCAGGTTTTTTCAAAATTCAACCCCTAAGAGGGGTAAATGGTGTGACAAAGACTAAAAATCAACGCACAGCCCAAACCGCTGGATCTACAGATTCCAATTTGGCATGAAGGTTCCTTATGTGGTCTAGGGGTGCAGTAAGAAAGGATTTTTTAAAATTCACCCTCTAAGGGGGTGAAACGGGCCTCCAAAGTTTGTATGGGGAAACAAGATTAGTTATACTATTTCATTCGAAACTTCACAAGAGTACTCCTATTGATAAATGAGCAGAAACAGATTTCAGGTTTTTTCAAAATTCAACCCCTAAGAGGGGTGAAACGGGCCTCCAAAGTTTGTATGGGGAAACAAGATTAGTTAGACTATTTTATTCGAAACTTCACAAGAGTACTCCTATTGATAAATGAGTGGAAACGGGTTTCAGGTTTTTTCAAAATTCAACCCCTAAGAGGGGTAAATGGTGTGACAAAGTCTAAAAATCAACGCACAGCCCAAACCGCTGGATCTACAGATCCCAATTTGGCATGAAGGTTCCTTATGTGGTCTAGGGGTGCAGTAAGAAAGGTTTTTTCAAAATTCACCCTCTAAGGGGGTGAAACGGGCCTCCAAAGTTTGTATGGGGAAACAAGATTAGTTAGACTATTTCATTCGAAACTTCACAAGAGTACTCCTATTGATAAATGAGTAGAAACGGGTTTTCAGGTTTTTCAAAATTCAACCCCTAAGAGGGGTAAATGGGGTGACAAAGTCTAAAAATCAACGCACAGCCCAAACCGCTGGGTCTACAGATTCCAAATTTGGCAAGTAGGTTCCTTATGTAGTCTAGGGGTGCACTAAGAAAGAATTTTTCAAAATTCACCCTCCAAGGGGTGAAACGGGCCTCAAAAGTTTGTAAGGGGAAACAAGATTGGTAAGACTATTTTATTCGAAACTTCACAAGAGTACTCCTATTGATAAATACAAGATATGTAATTTACCGGCCATAGTAATTCCATCCTAGACAATAATTTAAGATTTTACACAATAATTCTGCAAAGTTCCTCTGTTCTGCTTTGAAACCAACTAATTTATGAGCAACCCAGATATGTATATCTTTAAAAGTCTGCTGGATCTTGAATTTTACTTATTCTTTGTTTTGCGCAATGAAATTCTCTAATTTTTTTGTTAAAATTACCCCAAATTCAACGCGAGCAAAGCCGCAGACAAAGCTATCTAATACATAAAAATCTCGTGTCACATTGTTTGTTATCGAAGTCCTCCGAAACGACTTCACCGATTTAATATTTTTTTTTTGCGTATACTTGCCATGTCAGAGAAAAAGTCGAAGGCTTCTTTTATACCCCTATGTGACAAGGGTGGTTTACGCGGACGAAGTCGCGGGCAACAGCTAGTATTATTATAAAAAAAGCAGCCAAGTGCGAGTCGGAATCGCCCATGAACGGTTCCGTAGCAGCAAGTAACATGATAATTATTTATTATTTATTTAAAATTACGTTAAAACACCTTAACAGCTAAAACGCCAATGCGATGTTACTACCAAGATACACATACCTCTAACTCACTTACAAATAAAAAAAACAATTAACAGACTTACATTAAAAAATAACTACAACTAAGCAATCATCTTTATACATTCTCAACTCTCTTCTCTTCAATATGACGTATTAAAAAAACTACTTAGTAGAACTCGTTCAAATCAATTTTCGGTGGAAGTTGACATAGTATTAATTACTATGTCAACTTCCACCGAAAACGTTGTACGTCATATATTTTTTTAGTTTTATCATTCTCTTACTTTAGAAGTTACAGCGGGGGGGGGGGGGGGACACATTTAACCACTTTGGGAGTGTCTCTCGCGCAAACTATAAAGTTTGGAAAAAAATGATATTAGAAACCTCAATATCATTTTTGAAGACCTATCCATAGATACCCTACACGTAAGGGTTTGATTAAAAAAAAATGTGTTTCAGTTCTAAGTATGGGGGACCGCCATATTTTTTTTTCTATTTGTGTTTGAAAATCTTAATGCGGTGTACAGAATACATCTATTTACGAAGTTTCAACAGCATAGTTCTTATAGTTTCGGAAAAAAGTGGCTGTGACATACGGACGGACACACAGATAGACAGACAGACAGACATGACGAATCCATAAGGGTTCCGTTTTTTGCCATTTGGCTACAGAACCCTAAAAATGGAAGCCAGTTTTCGTGTCTTACAGAATGTGTTAAATGTTGATTTAAAACGTGCATGTCCAAGCAGTAAATGGATCTGCTGGGGTTGCGGGCCTGTTCGAAAGAGATACCGCGGCCCCGGAACATAAAGGGCGAGGAAGGAATTAACATGACATGGATGGGTTTTAGTCAGTAAAAGTCTGACACTCCCTCCCGCTCCGCCCAGAGTGGGAGAAAAAAAAAAGCAGTAAATGGATGAACTGTCTGAAGGATGATACATATAACACGAAAGGTGGTGTCTGATAAGATGACGAGTCATAGAGAAGTAAGGAAGAGTAGGGGAGAATGGGACAAGACAAGAGAATGATAAAGAAGATGTAAGCAATAAAGACATTTCTATATTTTGCCATGTCGTAAAAACCATGTGAAGTAGAAGGAGGTAAATATAGGAACAGGTATTTAGGTAAATAATTTAGCGTTGAGCTGTCCGTAATGACAGTGTAGGTTACCTAATTTAGTGTCTAATTTTTAACCGACTTCAAAGAGGAGGAGTTTCTCAATTTATCGGACCTTTTGTTTTATGTAAGTACTAGCTGTTGCCCGCGACTTCGTCCGCGTAAACCATCCTTGTCACATAGGGGTATAAAAGAAGCCTTCGACTTTTTCTCTGACATGGCAAGTATACGCAAAAAAAAAATATTAAATCGGTGAAGTCGTTTCGGAGGACTTCGATAACAAACAATGTGACACGAGATTTTTATGTATTAGATAGCTTTGTCTGCGGCTTTGCTCGCGTTGAATTTGGGGTAATTTTAACAAAAAAATTAGAGAATTTCATTGCGCAAAACAAAGAATAAGTAAAATTCAAGATCCAGCAGACTTTTAAAGATATACATATCTGGGTTGCTCATAAATTAGTTGGTTTCAAAGCAGAACAGAGGAACTTTGCAGAATTATTGTGTAAAATCTTAAATTATTGTCTAGGATGGAATTACTATGGCCGGTAAATTACATATCTTGTATTTATCAATAGGAGTACTCTTGTGAAGTTTCGAATAAAATAGTCTTACCAATCTTGTTTCCCCTTACAAACTTTTGAGGCCCGTTTCACCCCTTGGAGGGTGAATTTTGAAAAATTCTTTCTTAGTGCACCCCTAGACTACATAAGGAACCTACTTGCCAAATTTGGAATCTGTAGACCCAGCGGTTTGGGCTGTGCGTTGATTTTTAGACTTTGTCACCCCATTTACCCCTCTTAGGGGTTGAATTTTGAAAAACCTGAAAACCCGTTTCTACTCATTTATCAATAGGAGTACTCTTGTGAAGTTTCGAATGAAATAGTCTAACTAATCTTGTTTCCCCATACAAACTTTGGAGGCCCGTTTCACCCCCTTAGAGGGTGAATTTTGAAAAAACCTTTCTTACTGCACCCCTAGACCACATAAGGAACCTTCATGCCAAATTGGGATCTGTAGATCCAGCGGTTTGGGCTGTGCGTTGATTTTTAGACTTTGTCACACCATTTACCCCTCTTAGGGGTTGAATTTTGAAAAAACCTGAAACCCGTTTCCACTCATTTATCAATAGGAGTACTCTTGTGAAGTTTCGAATAAAATAGTCTAACTAATCTTGTTTCCCCATACAAACTTTGGAGGCCCGTTTCACCCCTCTTAGAGGTTGAATTTTGAAAAAACCTGAAATCTGTTTCTGCTCATTTATCAATAGGAGTACTCTTGTGAAGTTTCGAATGAAATAGTATAACTAATCTTGTTTCCCCATACAAACTTTGGAGGCCCGTTTCACCCCCTTAGAGGGTGAATTTTAAAAAATCCTTTCTTACTGCACCCCTAGACCACATAAGGAACCTTCATGCCAAATTGGAATCTGTAGATCCAGCGGTTTGGGCTGTGCGTTGATTTTTAGTCTTTGTCACACCATTTACCCCTCTTAGGGGTTGAATTTTGAAAAAACCTGAAACCCGTTTCCACTCATTTATCAATAGGAGTACTCTTGTGAAGTTTCGAATAAAATAGTCTAACTAATCTTGTTTCCCCATACAAACTTTGGGGGCCCGTTTCACCCCTTTAGAGGGTGAATTTTGTGAAATCTTTCTTAGTGCACCCCTAAACCACATAAGGAACCTTCATGCCAAATTTGGAATCTGTAGACCCAGCGGTTCGGGCTGTGCGTTGATATATCACCCAGTCAGTCAGTCAGTCAGTCAGTCAGTCAGTCAGTTTACCATTTTATATATATAGATGTTCCCCGGTTACTCGAAGATAGATGGCTGGACAGATTTGGGTTTTTTTTTGTTTGAAACGGTATACTTTCCATGGTCCTACTATCATCAAGTCAGGATCTTATGATGGGATCCTGGAGAAATAGAGAGAACTCTTCAAATTTCTTAGGCACACTCGCTTTATTGCTTTAATTGAAACTATATCCTTTCACATAAAAATATATTTTTCAAAACAGTTTTTATACGATGGAGTTATGAACCAACAAACATATGAAACCAAACCCGTATTACTATCGGTATTTCTATCAAAGTTAGTACACAGATGGTTTAAAACAAGGATTAAAAAAAAAGGGATACTTTCTAGTCCGGTAGTACGATCCCGTGGGATTACCGAACTCAGAGCGGGCGAAGCCATGGATATAGCTAGTCTTATCATAAGCTCAAGGTAGTTGGATAATTCTGGATTTTGATAATTCTGGCTGTACGGTGTTCTTTTGATAAAAACCTTCTTGGAATCATGCCACCCTAGTACCTACTGTTCGTAAGGTAACTAGCACAATTGTACTAACTCTACTCGATCCCATACAATGTTAAAAATACGGTGGGGCACACGGGATTCTATTTTGATTTATTTTTATTCCGCCTAACATTTTTCTACACGCTGTTACTCAAATTTGAAATTCGAAGGCATTTTCTTTTTAATTTTAATAGCGGGACCAATCTACCAAAGAAAATGACATAAAAACAATAATTTGGTAAACTCATCCCGCGGGACCCAAATGACCGGGACCAATTTACTAAAGAGCCATCCACACAATTCATGCATTCATTAATATATTAGTGTGGAATCTATCAGAATTATCACAGCAAACGATAATTAAATATATTCACAACAATTCTCTCTAGGTTCCTTGTAATTAATAGATTTAGATCGGCCGTATCTCGGGGCCTTGAATTAAGTAAAATTGGGTAGCTTTGTGCCTGTGATTAATATCAGTGTTTGTTAGTTACTGTAAGAATTTTCTTTCACAAATAAAGGGAACCCTTAACGCACCCGAGAGGCACTTATTCTGCTCATCACTGCAATCATTTTTTTTTTGAGCATACCTGAAATCCATCTATTTACGGAGATAATGGGTGTTCCGAATTTTTACAAGCTTTTTTTTAATAAGTACTTTTTTTTTAATGTTATTCATTTACATTGAATACCTCCATGACCCGTGTACTCCGAAATGCAGAAATAATAATAATAATAGTTAATTTTCAAACCACTTAGTACTGTTTTACAATGTCAATGTGGCAACAATTTCAATTTAGGCAAAGAAATTTAGAGTATTTACAATAAAATGCATCCATCAGCGCAATATATTAAATTGAATGCGTTACATCGAGTTTTACTACTGTGCTGCTAGTTGTGCTGCTGTGTTCCAGCATTATTACGGGCTGATTATACATTTCATGCATTTGTAAGATATCAGAAAACTGATGTATTATAGATATGAAGGTAGTGGAATTAGTTGGCCAAAAACCATAGTCAAATCCAGAATCAGTGGCAGCGAATGACGAATTTCAGATGAAAAATCTCAATAACACTTTGCCCGACCCGGAAATCGAACTAAGGACCTCATGCTCAGCACTCACACTTGAGATCACTAGACTAAAGAGGCAGGACACTGGCAAGCTTCAATAATTATGTGCGAACATTCAGTGTAGCGCCTTCAGCAAAGTCATTCCCACGTTCAATAAATTCCTTTAAAAAACCACCTCGCCAACGCAGAAAGATAGATAGACAGCTGTCTTGATTACGGCAAAGTCCACGAATGTTGTAACTCCACGGGTCCGCTGACTTGAATGTCAAATGAGGTCGTAAACTCCCCCTTCACCCCCTCACAACCCCGTCGGATTCAAAATAAATAAAATGCTAATCCGTTCCGTTTTATTGTCGAACTTCGACCAATAACGTTGATCTCCGTTCTACACCGCGAGGTACCCTTAAGTGATATTGTGTAAGTTGAAACTTCCCTCGTAACATCCCCCTGCTATCATTGTTTACTTTCGGCGACACTTTTGTTGTAAATACCATTGTTTTGATGGCTTTCCGCTTGACCCGACCTTTTGTTTAACACGAAACAAACATAATCTAAGTACCTATCATTAGCTGAGGTACTGGTAGGGATTTTATTCAAATAAAGGGTTCAATGCTATTTCGAAAGATAACGTTTAAGTGAAGTAAAACGTGACAATCATTATCTTCCTAATGCAGTCCACTGCTTGACATAGACCTCAATCGCACGCCTCTCAACTCGATTCTCAGTAACTCTAATCCAGTTGCCACCATCCACCAGCCACCTTGCGAAGATCTCCACAGAGCCTGAGGGCTTCCCACCTCACGCTTACTGATTCGCGATCTCCACTCAAGAACACGTCTATCCCAACTGTCATCGATTCTTACGGTTAATTACTGCCAGCCCATGGCCGCTTCAGCGTACTTATTCTTAAACTAAACTAAACAAACTGGTTAAACTCGACAATAGTTTTTTGTAATCATCATGCAGCCAAAATACAATCCTGGTAATAATAGGCTTCGCTCAAGTATTGCCATAACTAGTAATTTTGTGTATCCATCGACTTCCCTCAACATTTGTAGAACTTTGTGAGAAACGTAATGGACGCTTAGTTAATATTTTGAAACATGTTGAAAGAGATATCGACATACCATGTTACCATGGATTCAGTACTTGATTTTAGATTCCCAAGCGAACCTAGCTGTCTACTGCTAACTGTAAACGGATCAGCTTTTTCATCCGTTTTAATGTTTTGTACGAAAAAGCTGATCCATTTCTGGAATCTTGTTTTAAATGTATATCATCACAGGTTGGGCGACGCATCTATGCCCCTTCATACTGTTTAATCCGACTTTCCTTACTACTGTTTCCTCTAACTTTATATTCTAGCACGTATCTATGCAACAACTATACTATGCTACATTATGAACTAGCTACATAAACACTTCCTCCATAAAGAACTATGGAAGTCTGTCACATACAAATTCTTAGCGTCTCCACGTAGTTTGAATACATCATTTCCGCAAACGCGCGTACAAACGCAGTGCGTAGTTATTGTAAGTGCTCGTATTGTCATTTGGTACAAAGCTCGAGGAGTTATCTATGTTGCTGGCGGTGTCTGTGGTCTCAGTGATGGCGATGAGGCACTTTCCATTTCCATACATTTACTCACGTCTTTTTTCTACGGGGGTAAGTAGAAACATGAATGATGTAATTTGAGTTGAGAGAATTTGTAACAACATTTTTGATTCAAAAGAGTGTCCATGGAGTTTCTTGCCCGTTCTTATCCATAGAGATCTACGCTAGGGAATGGGGAATTGGCAGCTACAGTAATTTCTCAAGTTATTATGCCTTGTGCCTGTGACTGTAGCTTCGCTTTTTTTTTCGTTTTATTGACATTCAAAAGTGCCGTAATGGTCCAATTGAAATAAATGATTTGAGTTTGAGTTTTGAGTTTGAAAACTGGTGAAATCAAAATCAAAATCAAAGCATTTATTTCAAGTAGGCCAGTTACAGGCACTTTTGAATTATCGAAACAAAAATGAACATTTAATGTAGCTACAGTCCCAGTCACAAGACAAAAAAACTGTGAAAGTACTGTAGTTGCCCATTCCTTAGCGTAGATCTCTATGGAGAAGAACGGGCAAGAAACTCCATGGACACTCTTTTAAATCAGAATATTGTTACAAAATCTTGGTTACATCATTCATGTTGAGATGGTATATTATGTGAGAACAATGTAGCAAGATGTGCAGTTAAAAGTGTCCATAGCAAAACAAAAACAAAATACAACTCAAAAACAAAATAATTAATTCAAATAAACCATGGCGACTAAGATATGACCAGTCACAACTGACAGCGCCCCTTCACGAACATGACGCATGGATCAGCACCATTCAGCTCAACCATTTTGAAGGGAACTAAATGGTCCGACACACGCGCCACCCACGTCTTCCACTCGGATCAACTGAACGAATCAACCAGTTGATCAAAATGGCAGTCGATTCAGGCATATGTTCCTATCAAACAACTAGTTGATGCTTTTGTTCTTCGAATTTTTATCAACGATTAACTCTTTGCCCGCGTTGATTTTGCACTTTTTCTGTCGAACATCTCCTAGATCCTAACCACAATGGTCTAAGGGTATTTTTTTGGAAAATACCAAATCATGATCCTTTTATAAGCAATTGTGCAGTCTCATGTTTTTTAAATCACAAAGCTTCAGAAAATCTTCTTTCCTAATTCCGCATCGCTGTCTATGGGACCTCCACCATACGTACAAAAAATTCCTTTCACTTTGCAAGCGTGTTTTTCATTTGCGAGAGAAGCGCTCCATTGTCGTCGCGTAACTATTCATTTACGAATACTTAGGCATGCTAACTACTACTCCTATGACCAGACAAGGATATATAAGCCTCTGATCAACTGTCGTTTTCAATATACCAATTATCACTAGTGTAGAATCGGTAGATTTTTAGGTAAATGGTGATGATGAAGATGTAACAGTCGTTGCGGTAGCCCAAAAAGTCCGACAACTAGTCTTACCAAGGGGTATACCCAGTACTAGTACTGGGTTGTGGAGTACTGAGTTGTGGAGGTCAGATAGGCAGTCGCGCCATGTTAAATACAGCTACATCCGGTTATACTAGAAGCCGACCCCAGCATAGTTGGGAAAAGGCTAGGCAGATGATGTTGATTATGAAGATGTTACGGTGGAAATAGCGTGATTATTGAGCTCCTTTTCAAATTAAAAATAAAGACGTTGATAAATATTAGCTAGGAATAAGATTTTAAACTTTCATGGTCACTAACATTACTATTAACACTAGTAACGGGATATGTTTATCCGTGATCATGGTGCTTGCAACAGCACCGAAATATCGGGAACTCACAACAAAAAGTAAACATGATAAATAGCTCGTTATAGGTGTTCATTTACGGATAGAAGATATTAAAAAAAATACACTTCTGCCGAACCCCGCGACGCGATTTCTACTAGCTTCTGCCAGCAGATTCGCTCACATGAAATATCATAATTGTCCCATGGGATCTTACTATCGGGATAAAAAGTATCCTATATTTTAATCCAGGATATAAACTATCTGTGTGCAAAATTTCATTCAAATCCGTTCAGTAGGTTTTGCGTGATAGAGTAACAAACATCCATCTTATACATCCATACCTATACAAAATTTCGCATTTATAATATTAAAGTAGGATACGTTGTTCTGCAAAAGGTCATAATGACCTAATTTAGTCCTTCAAAAATGTATATAGACTCACCTTTGTTGAGCACCATTGTGGACAAAGGGACTGTACCCCATGACTTTCCTTTATTCATTTCTAATAAGCATTTTCTACGTGAATTTCATCCTTTTAAGTTCCATAATTTTTTGATTTCTCGCTCTGGTGGCATTGAGATGTCGTAATAAATTGTTAAATGGGATTAATAAATATGCTATCTCGGATTCTCGTTCTTCATTCGATTTCCACGTTTTTTCCCCGAGCACAATTGTCATTTTTTTTATTTCTATTCCAAATGCAAATTGAGTTTGAAACTTCGTTTGGAGTATTTCGTGAGGCGAGAGCTGACATCATTCACGATTCCTTTGTGATGTTCTACTAGCAGATGAAACTTGCTTTTACCCTCTTTTATTTACCTTTTCGGACAGTGGATTAGGGTTTCGGAATTATAAATAACATATTTTTGGGATTGCTTTGACGTATTCCGGGAAGGACTCGCTTCAGTTTTGTTTTTTTTGGAACTACTTTATTCATGAAATTCGTTCCTCTCATAGAGAGCAGGCCTGATTCTCAGCAGTGAGAACGTTGTATTATTATGTCAATGCTTTTTCGAGGAATGATCCGGTTAAAATATATGAAACAATATTGATTAACTATTATCAGCTGACGACGAGGTTGGCGCAGTGGCTAAGCGATTAGTTGCTGCGCTGTGTGCTCGGGTTTGATTCCCACACGGAGCAAACCTTCGTGTGGCCTACAGGTAGTTTTTTCGGGTCTGGCTGTTAGTCTAATGTGAGTTTAAATGTTTGCAAACGCACCTGTACACACCGGGACTTACAGCTTAGTACGGCCGTTATTCCAAGTGCGTACGATGTGACTACGTTGAGACAATTGAGCCTGGATCAGTACCTAAAGCCCTACTGACGCCAACCTAGCCCTACAGTAACTACCTAGCACCCTAGTTATCCTAGCCCTATAGTAATTACCTACCTAGCACCCTAGTAAAAGTTATCCTAACGCCCTAGCCTACCATACAAACCACACCAAACGTAGGTTACGTTGGTTATATATACGAGAGGGAAGTCTGTCACAAGGAGACCTACGGTGACAGACGGAATTTGGGTAGGAATAGGGTTTTGTGTACGTCGTGCAATGTACACAGGAAATGGTTTTCTTACTGCCGATCCCACAGACTCATAGGACCGATGATGGCTAAAGGTGTCTTGGCCACAGTAAGAGGAAGTAAGGAGATAAATCACACTCGACTCCAGCTTGATGACTAGTTTATTACAATAATGAACTTAATTATATACAATATTTGTGGTAAATACACATTGATACCTATTTACATGTGTGTCGTGTGTGTATCGAGCCGATGAACCAATGATCTCAGTAGGCCACCTCTTAGTGCTGACGCTGTGCTGGTGTTGCCGGCGCGTGGACCGTATGTATGTCGCTCTCAATGCTGACGCTGTGATGCTGTTGTTGGCGCGTGGAACTATGGTATGTTCATGGTTGAACAGCACCTATGATACAGGAGAAGTTAAGTGGGAAAAGTAAAAAAAAATTAGTTACGTATTTGTGGAATTTGTATAAACACAATACTTTTTCATATCCTTCACTAAACAGCATGGAAACAACCATCCAAAGAAACTAACTACCAACTGAAAGTAAGCTCAAATTAACAGCGTCAGAAGTCAAAACAACCAATAATGCGAAAACGTCCCTTTGTATAGCCAAGTGCTTATGAAGGATCGAGTTCACGGCACAAGTCACACTCGACTAGCTCCCTGCCTATTCTGAGTGGCACGGATCACTGGCTCCCGGACTATACCTATCAAAAGTTATCTGTTACCCACAGACCGAATCTGCCTCCCTTATGCTAATGAGGTTATTTTGACCCTTAACCCAGCTTATGTTATGTTTCTATTATACTTTAGTTTTGTACACGAATACTAAACGATTTTGGGATGTTCTGTTGTGAGGAATTGTTGATTTTCGCTGTAACTTCGTGTAAACATTGCAAATATTTAACCACTTTTCTACTGAGTAGTGGAGGTCATATTATTATAGGCAGTCGCTTCACATAAAAAGTGGTACTTTAAGTAGGTAATAATCTGCACAAGTGGTTAGACTGGAAGCCGACCACATCATAGCTAATTTTGCTATTGAATAAATAAGGACTGTGGCAGTAAATTCGTAATACATTAAAATAAATAAATATCGCTGGACATCAACACTCAGCGCCATCTAGTGCCACACCAAGCAAGGCTTATGTTGTGGACACCAGATAGTTGATAAACTACATATTATATACTTTTTTTTTGTTTGTCAATACATACTTATTATACATATAAACATCCATGATACGAGTACATTGTTTTGTATGTTAGAAAAAATCGTCTGATAAGAGTGCTATGCAACATAATTAAATGATAGAACTGTAAAAAAAAGTGTCAGTTTGACTGTCTCATTGGTCTAGTGGTCCCAAGCGCGACTGCTGAGCATGAGGTCCTACATTCGATTCCCAGGTCGAGTAGAAATATTGGGACTTTCCATTGGGAATTTCTCAATAGCAACCACGGAGTTTGCATTTGCGCCCTTATCACATTGGACTTTAACATAACTGGTGAGAGTGGGTGAAATATTACGTATACCTCTGCCTAATTGTTCAGGGATTACTGGCGTGATGATGGTATGTCAATAAATAGCATTAGAAATGGGAATATCTGACGTAAATAATAATAATATCGCTGGACATTACACACAGCGCCATCTAGTACCACACTAAGCAAGGCTTGTGTCGTGGACACCAGATAGTTGATATATTACATTTATTATATACTTTTTGTTTGTAAATACATACTTATTATACATATAAACATCCATGACTCGGAAACAAATGTCCATGCTCATCACACAAACATTTGCTCCTACCGGGATTTGAACCCGTAAGAACGTAAGGGCTGCCTTACGTCACTACGGCTACGCCATTTGGGTCGTCAAACCCCCAAGATATTAATTACCCCGAAGATCAGCGCATCACTATTTTTTATCTAGTTTCAAAAAATAAGGACGTGTAAAAGTGTTTGTGAAACCCAATTTACAAAATAAATATCATTTATCATTAGCTTTAAAACCCACCGTTGAACTAAATCACGGCCAGTTCCCCGGGTCATAAGAAAAACTTTTCGGTCTAAAAGTAAGAAAATAATTCGCGGGCTTCGTGTTCCTTTGCTTTTTGGGTTGATGAAGCAATCAGTTAGCGAGGACATTTTCTTTTCTATTTTATTTCGAGTTTCGACATGGAAGTTTAAGGCAAAAGTTAAATTAAGTTATTTTGTTCTGTCGATGTTTTGATGGGATCTGAAGTTTTGGGACACCTCCGCGGGGCTTACATGTGTCATGTGTTATGTGACACTCACACCTATTTTATAAAACTTATTTGTAAAAAAGCTTCTCATTGTTACCTTTATTTGCATGAGTTCTGGTGCACTTAATGTTGTGCTTTGATTGGAGAGTCATTTTAAACATAGAGACCTACATACAGGGTGTAAAACACCTCATCACGAAGCCGTCAAACAAGCATTAAAAGCAGTCTTGTCAGAGATGTTACCTAATCGATTCTTCAGTCAGGATGCAGAGGCGTTCATGCCTAGAGAAGTAAGTTTTGGCTAATCTCCGAAACAGCTGGACCGATTTTGATGGGACTTTCACTGGCAGATAGCTGATGTTATAAGGGGTAACTTAGGCTATAAACTCTATGTAAATTAAAACCCACGAAATAGACTGGAGAAATCAATTCAAATGGGGAACTAATATTTTATATAAATTTCATGCGGATGGAGCAACAGCTAGTCAGCAATAAAGCCTAGCAATAGCGTATTTCTTAGATACACGTAACATGAATTGCGACAAATTAAATAACTATCTGAACGAAGTTGAAAACTGTTAAAAAGGCCAATGATTTTGCGGAAAGGAATTACCTTTACCTACCCCTAACCAGTAGTTTTATCACAAGCAAGAATTAATTACATTTTCTATAGCAACTAACTTTGCACTTTGAATGGCGGCCACAAATCGCTAATTGAAAAAGAGTTTCGTAGATAATTTCTTTGAAAGCATACCCTGTTGCTACCCGCACTTAGCAGCTACGAGTATCTCGTCTTAACGTGGTATTTTGCGAGATAACAAACAATTCATTTAGCTTTTCTTACCATCTGAAAGTGCAATTTGCAATGCTGAGGAACGCAAAAAAAAAACACCAACGCTGTTTTGTTCGTGCATCACTATTTTATAGTTTTGTCGACATTTTACTGCATGTTTCAGATTTTAGATAATCAGAGCGTCATCTTTTTGGTGAACATGGATCTAAGAATACTCAAAACACCGTTTTGAAAATAGTAATGTTGATAGTGAATAACTTTGGTTAACGAAAAAAATTATACACCATAAATGGAATAAAATCTGAAAACATGCAGTAAAATGTCGACAAAACTATAAATAGTGATGCACGAACAAAACTATAAATTATATGCTTCTCGTTGGTCTAATAATAGCTCGGGGCTAAATAATAACAGCCGCTCGGGTCAATCTTTAGGTAAAGCCATGCTTGCCTAGGTTAGTCTGTGGATGGACCCATTACATCCCCTGTTTCCTCCGTGCCTCGCAAAGCACGGTAGCTGTTGGTCCCGGCTGTCATTTGTAAATCTTTGATTAGTAGATCTTTTTTCACGGAGGGAAGTCATTACAGTGGCCCAAAAAGTCTGACAACCAGTCTTACCAAGTGGTATCGTATTACCCAGTACCAACTGGGTTGTGGAGGTCAGATAGGCAGTCGCTCCATGTGAAATACTAGTTTGCAGCTGCATCCAGTTAGACTGAAAACCGACCGCAACATACCTAGTTCTGAGAAGGGTAAGCAAATGATGATGGTTTAATATTCACGAGCGCTACTGTTGCGGATGAGGTCCTAGGTAAGTTTACCAGGTCAAGAAAACTGTTTTTGAGATTTTCCATTAGAATTTTTATGAATGTAGCCCGGAGTCTGGATTTGGGCCCGGTTGTTGGTAATACGCTCGCCACCAAACATGGAACCTAAACAAGTACATAATTAGCAAGTGTGAGTATCCCATACGTACGTACATCATAGGTGCCAAACCCATTGGGGGTAACAGGCCTGATGATAAATATGTACTTAGGTATCTGTGAATGAAATTGAACGTGCGGCAGGCACTTCGAACTTCGTTGAAAATCTAACATCATTGCCATGAAATAATGACACTGTTTTGAACGCGAAATTCGCTCAAAGTATTTAATTTATATTCATTTGCAAAAGCAAGCTAAATAAGTTGATTACAAAGCTCAGTTGAGAACGACACAAAGTAAAATAAAAAGTGGGACATTTTGTCCAAGTAAATTACTAGAGGGGCTGACGACTGAGGCTCCAATGGTTTGGTTGGATACCTAATCGCCTTTATTGAACAGCTCTAGTTAAATAGTATTTGAACTTTGTTCTACAAAGAGATCAGTGACGTAATCCTAAATGTAAAGTAACGTAAATGACAATGGAAATGGGAAACATTTCATGTTTGTTTTTAATTTGGTTGCCTGTTTAGTTTCAGGCAGTGGTGTACTTAATAGGCATGACAACAGTATCAAAAAATTACAAATCTAATTAGTCCGTCAGTTAGAGTATTGGAAAATAATAGACACAAGTTTTTTGTATTTGTAAATCAATGAATATTGGACCTACATAAAACGCATCAAAACTCGGGAGTGGGGGCTCGTGACGTCAGAACTAGCTAAAAGTTATACCTAGGCATGACGTACAGGGAAATTTTAAATGCAACGTAACTTCGTTAATTTTGATTTACGTAACAAAAGAACGGGTCAAATATTTTTTAATAATCCACCTGACGGACTAATTAGATTTTTTTTTGTCGTCTTGTACACCCACATATTGCTAGTTATGTTGAAGTCCCATGTAAAAGAGGACTAACCTATTTCCATCAACCGGGCGGAAATCCAGACTCCGTGGTTGCTACTAAGAAATTCTTGATGGAAAAACCCAACTCAACCCAATCGAACCCCAGGACCTAATGCTCAGCATTCGTACTTGCAATCAGTAGATCAACGAGGCAGTCAGTGTTTAGTTTGACATTAACACTACGAGTATTAAGTCATTGAAATGAAATGTGAGAGGAGCTCCTGGCTAAGTAATAACAGCCGCTCGGGCCAATCTTTAGGTTAAGCGTGCTTGCTAGGTTGGACTGTGGATGGGTGACCACCCTTACATACCGAGTTTTCTGCCTCGGAAAGTATGTTAAGCTGTTGGTCCCGGCTGTCATTTATCCATCTTTGGCAGTCGTTATAGGTAGTGAGTGGCCCAAAAATGACACAACATTATAATGAAAATATAGTTGTTGATACATAAAACTCTAGTTGTAATTCTAATACTGTAATTTGTAACTGTTTATTCTCCCAAATAAATAAACTGCGCTCACAAATTAGTTTTCAAACATTTTAAAAATATTGTGTTTTTGGCAAGCACAACTTTTATTTCGCATCTCATCTTAATAACCTTAAAATAAGGTGTGTCGCTCGTGGGTGTGCCCATACATTTTTGCTTACTATCCTTTATACTAATAATTTACTGAGGTATCTATCCCTGTCCAAAGTCACCAGCAAGTTTATATTCAAAGCCCCTTTTTGTTTACAAGAATTAAGAAAAATGTTCAATTATAGTTAATCTTTTCTATTAATAAAAGAGAGTCAAAATAATATTCATACTACTATTGCTACCGCTATTTTTTGAAAGCCTTCTATTGCTCGTCTTGATTTATTTTAGTTTATAAAAAAAGCGACCGGTACCTACCCCCATTCTTCATCATGGTGACACCTGGCCCTACGTCTTAGTAACCTCATTAACGGCCTTCACCCAATTCCTGAGTTCCCCTCATAATTTAATTACGCCCGTAATCAAATTCTGTTAGTTGGATTATATTTCTATCGCTTTATCAAACCGGTTGGCTTTTGTTAGCAGAATTATTATTTTACGCTTCCTCGCCACTGTTCTTTGTTCAGAAGCTACAGGTAGTTTGCGAAAATTGTGTTTCTAAAGGTGTGAATATTGGTTCTCTTGGCTTCATTTGATGAAAACAACAGGGTATCGTTTTAATAACCTCAATAAACAAATGAACGTAGCTTCGTAGAACGGATTACGATTGCTGAAGGTGATAATTTGTTGTTTTAATGCTATTTATAATGAGTTGTGTGTGATGAATTTAGAACTGTCTTGTTGATTTAGTTCTCACAAGTGCAACAGGATATATGACAAAAAAAAAATTAACCTGTCCGTCTGATAAACCAAAAAATATTGAACACATTTTTATTGTCATAAAGACTTGTGTGACGTCACAATTGAATACATTCTTTACAGGAAAATGACGTCACAACCCCACACTCATGATCTTTGACGTGATTTATTTTCGTAATTTTTTATTAATTTAATAAAACAAAAAAACATGTAAGTATCTAATATTTTTCGATAATCTTACTGACGGACTAAACAGAATCATATTTTTTAAGGCAGAAATCATCCCTACTGCTGAGCATTCTCAGGTCAGCCAAAGTGTTATTGAGGTCATCAGGAATTTCTCAGTAACAGTTACGGAATCTAAATTTGTGCCTAATTTGTGGTTAATAAAATGGTAATGTAAGAATTAAATGGGAATTTAACATAACTGGCGAAATGTTGATGAACCTTTTTTTTTCCTATGGGAAATCATCAAATGACTCCTCTCACTCTGGGCGGAGCGGGAGGGATTGTCAGACTTTTACTGACTAGCTGGGGCGAGAAGTTCTCTACCCCACGCGTTCCGGCGCCTCCTTTGCTAGCATGACTGCTTCGCTGAAGGAGGTGATGGCTTCCCATTCCAACACGCTCTAGATCATGGTTGGTGTACCTAAAAATAAAAGACGTGATGTTTTGATTATGGTGATGAATTTAGAATTAGCAATTTGTCATTGACAAGTAGATACATAGTAGAGAGACGACGTTACCAGCTCACAACTTTTCCAATAATAAAACAAAACTCTTTTCATTTATTAAAAATGTCTTGTATTGGCGCTTAAAAACATTATGGTACACTTGTTTAAGTTTCTAAAACATTACTTATTTTACAATTTATTGTAATATGTAGCATATTTTTGGTGATCAAAACGGAACGTACTCTCAAAACTCGTCGTCCTCGATAACGGTGGTAGTGACATCAAAACATGTGTCAAGAAAACACTTTTATTTGAAATATAGGTAAAGTTTCACTAAGATTTTATTATAATATCTTTATCGCAATTTTTGCTTGATTATAGCACATACAATTAGTAAAATTATTTTATTAAGGCCAAAAAAATAGATGTAAACACGGTAGATTGTGTTATATGACGTCACATTATGGCCGCAACAATCACGGACGTTTGAACTGTCATAGATTATAGAGATTATAATGACATATTGAGCGACCAGCAGTAACTGAAATTAACTTTTAATACTTTTATTGGGTTGATAATAGTGTATTTTATTGATTTAAGTGATAATAGTGTATTTTATTGATTTATCCTCTCCATGGGAGAGCTGTAACTAACGACACGCACCCAGTGTGGGTTGGTAGATGTCCAATGTCTTCGATTTTTGGTTCTAGGACTTGTCCGATTGCCCATGATATTTCCTTACACCGTGTTGAAGATTGTTGGAATGAAATAGCTGATGCGCTTACGATTTAATGTCTTCAGAGAAAATTATAATAGCTGCGGCCCTTGCGGTTTTCTCGCAATCTCTGTGCGTAAACTTCTTATCGCAATGAAAACCTGAAACAGACGTGAACCCGCTCCATTTTTTCTTAACTACAGTTATACGAGTAGGATCAAGCTTTTTACTCCCATTTGAAGAAATATAATAAAATATAGATATAAAAAATAAAATCAGAAAATTGTAGCCAAAGTAAGGGTTGAATAAAATAATTTTATACAGAACTGAAACCTGTCTGATGCTGACATTCTTAATTGTGAGTTGTCAGACTTTAGGATATTTTACTGTCAGCAAAATATCAAAGGATTTCTATTTATATGGTGAACTAAGATTTTTCTTATTATTCAGTTGGATATTTGCTAAAGAGTGAGTTAGTTTTCACAATTCTTTTTGAAGTACGAGAATATCATAAAAAGCTTTGCCTTGTTAAAATTGCCAAAAAAAAATAAGCTAGGTATCAGCACAACAAGAAGGTATCTTATTAATACGCCTATTTACTGGATAGTTTACTGAAAAAAATATTTTATTGCCCTTGTTTTGTATTGAAAATATTAAAAAAAGTTATTATTATTTAATAAGCTGTTGTGTAACCTAGAGTGCGACAAATAATCCAACAGCTTCATGAAACTGCTCAATCCAACTATTAATTCCTTTTAGACAACAAAATAATGTTTTTTTTTTTGTAATTTTTGTCTGTTTGTTCCAGCTAATCTCCGAAACGTCTGACCCGATTTTGACGGGATTTTTACTGGCATATTGCTGATGCTATAAGGAGTTACTCATGTTTACTATCATGTTTATATTAAAAAAAAGGATTAGGGTTCCTTGCAAAAAAAAGGAACTTGAAATTGTAACAAAATTCGACTAAAATGGGGAATATATATTTTTATATTAACTTCGTGCGGACACAGGTGGCAAGCAACAACTAGTCATTAATAAAGTTCCTTCCGAGTTCCGAGCTCAGCCTTCATTACTTCAAAGCGATCTCTGAAGTGCACCCGATTGAGTTCATTTTTTACGCCACAGATGCATTTTTCATACTGGCTGGTTTCAGCGCTAATATGAGATTATAAAAGAAAAAACCGTGAGGGGTAGTAAATAGGTCGTTGTTTATAGGGATGAAAGGTATTTTTTTTTGCTGAAACGTACTTTTTATAGGTTCGTAGATGTACGGTCAGCAACAGCACATTAAAATTTAGTTAGCCTAGTTAAAATACTGCAAATTTTGTTATTCTATAAAAATGTAGTATCGTCACGTACGCAAGTACGTCAGTCTTCGGTTTAATATCGAGCTCGCGCAACATTCAACATTTTGAGACTTTTTGTAACATTTTTTATTATTTTCTTATTACATTATTTTAGTGCAATTTCGAATTAAATACCTTTGAACATTAGCATTGATTTTATTTACATTTAACATTAGGTGTAAAGGCTCATGCACTTACAGTAGATATTATTAAAAGATAATTCATAACTTCCGTCCTAGATACCATAGAATAACGTCTTAAAACGGAATAAATACAATCTTAACACAAAATTATCCTTGTCACAAAATTTTTAACCAAAATGGTAATGGTCAGTTAGGCGTCGTACACATAAACACGTTACGACGTCGCATCGTGGGAATCTATATCAAAACAAGTAGCAAAAAATCTGCATTGTTTGCAGCAAAATAGGTCGTATTGCCCTGTACTAAAGTACAGTAAAAAGATAAGCAGTAGGTTGATTAAGGTTGTTTAAGGTTACCGACATAGCCTGAAAAATTGCTAAACTTATGTGGCAGTGGGCAGGGCACATTGCTCACAGAACGGATGGCGACCGTGAACCGGAAGATGTTGCGTTGGAAGGCCTCCCACTGGGTGGACCGATGAGTTGGTGAAGGCTGCGGGAATCTGCTAAATATGAGTCGCACGGAACCGATCAATGTGGCGACACTTGGGGAAGGCCTATGTCCAGCAGTGGACGTCTTTCGGCTGAGATGATGAGGATGATGAGGTTGACTTCAAACGTAGATGCCCAACATATGACGTTGCATCGTGAAATGCCAACACGATGAGACGTCGTATCGCCTTTATGATATGTACGAGCCGTCATATTTCAATAAAAAATCGTTCAAATTCACCTACGTTTCATTTACCTACGTACGCCTTCTTACTAAGGCCTCAGTACACGACCGCAAACGGCCTTCAGATAATATTTTATTCACCAAAACCGTGAAGAGGAGGACCGGAATGATCCTCCTCACACCCCGTTATCACAATACACACAAAGTTGTGTCGCCCCACCTCACATGTAGGTACTTCGTGAAAGTCATAAAAGTTCCTGAAGTATGTTTAACGAGGAGTACTTCAGACCCTCGTTGTTTGCACACTTGTGAGGCTTTTAGTTACGTTTATCTTGCGTTTGTAATATCTTGTATAAGTAAATATCCCTTCACTTATACCCTACACGCTTAGTACAACTTCCTTCCCACGTTAAGGGTTAGCATAGGCTAAAAAGAGAAAATAACTATATCCATCTCGATCATATACCCTTAGCAGTCAATCAGGATATTGGTGTTGGACTACAGAAGTGGTCTATTGCTTCATACACTCAACTGTCAGCAATACACATCCTTGAATCTGAAATCTTTGAACACATCATAGGATTTAGTAAACTACTCCAAATGTATATTGTGAAACAGGTTTAAGTGCTGTGGGAGGTTATGGCTAAATAATAACAGACGCTGGGATTGATCTTTAGGTAAAGCCGTGTTTGCGTAGGTTTGTTCGTAGATGGGTGACCACCCATTACATACCAGATTGTCAAACTTTCAGGCCATTGACTACCTATAATGACTGTCAAAGATATCTACAAATGGCAGCCGGGACCAACAGCATAATGTTCTTTCCGAGGGGCGGAAGAAACTCGGTATTTAATCATTGTAACGAGTATCATACTTTGAAAACACATTAACCGAAAAATCAGCGCTTCCAACCAACGTTTAAAACAAACATACCCCTAGGACCCTCCTACGAACAAGTTACATATAATGTGCGTAATTTCCGTCGCTCTTAGCGACAAGCGACGTTTTCCTAACACACCAATTACGTGTAAGCAGTCCCTTGTGTACCGCCTAATTCTAAATTATGGGCCAGTTTTTGTAACCACTGGGCTTTTGACACATTGTGTCTGTGACGTTTTTGATTTTAGGGTCTAGGTACTCGTATTTGTGGGTGAAAGATTTTGCTTCATAGTTAGGGTATGTCGGTCTTTTTGCTGCCTTTCTTGTTGTAGAAGGTTTAGATTTGACTACGTGCCGAGAGAAGTGATTGTCCCTTTTTTATTTTCGCTACATACCAGCGCAGCGGTGCGCCCCAGCTATGCGGGGGTCTGGTTTATAATATCGACAGTCTAGGTACCTTACCGAGACGGGCTGCAAATCGCATACTGCAACCTCAAACTGCAAGCGACACCACGTGTTTCTATGAATCTCTATGAAATTGATTCCGAGCGAGGCGACAATGCAGCCCGCGACCGCGGTGCTCAGCGACATAGAGATTCATAAAAACAAAATGGTGCCGCTTGCAGATTGCAGTCTGAAGCCCGTCTAGGAAAGGCACCTTTACTATCATCGACAGTCGCTGTATCGAAAACGTTCCATCGACGGATTAAGTAGGCAGTATTTTGTGTATGGCTGTTTTCGGCAACTCTAACGCCATTTCATAAATAACTACGAATATCGTCATCATCCTCATTTAGGCCTTTGCAATCAGTAAGGGAATGCGCTGGATGTGAGAAGAGCAAGACAGGCGCATTACTTTGTGTAATTTATTTCATCACGACTGTTCTCAAAACGGTGAAGGTAAACATCGTGAGGAAACTGGCATGTCTGAAGACATGCGACGTCTACCAATTCGCACTGGGCCCGCGTGGTGGATTATAGCACATTCCCTCTCATTAAGAGGAGGCCGAGTCCCAGCAATGAGAACATTGTAGGGTGATGATGATGATGATGAAGTATCTAAGGCTCAACATTCCAAGGCGATAACGTTAAATCGACGCAACAACGAGCGTTGTATCTTGGTTCTCACAATTTTCACAAACAAAAATATACAGCGAGTATTTTTAAGCAAAAATAAAGTCGTAAAGCGTTTACACACATTCTTTGCGAGTTACATAAATCTCGACGTAAAACACCAACATAACGGACATTTTCAACATTATTTGTGTCGGAGAAACAACTATATTAGCATCTAAATATTCCAGTACATCACGGAGTCCCAAAAAACCCTTTCTTTCCTGAATAATATTCATATAAAGCTACAATATTGCGGCATTGTCAACGTTGTAAATTCAATTTATTTTGCTTTCTTTTATTTTGTTCTGGCAACGAAACCGCTTGTCATTTGAAATGATGCTCACTAAAATCTATTTGGCATTCTTGTAACGTTCTAAAGAATTTGTCTTGTAATTTCTGTTTGAATGAAAATTGTTTAAAATTAAAGTTACGTGCGCAGACAACTTGATTAATTTAAATGGTTCAAAGATAAATTAATAAACTGCGTCCTAACCGAAGCGTCCTTCGTGCGAACACGTGACTGTCACGCTCATTTCTGTCCAGCGATCTTTTTATTTCGTAGTCAGAGGACACCGTATGGTTTTCCGTATAAAAATGAGGAACACATGAACGCTACGTTCGCGTATTTACGCGGCCGATCGCTTCGGTTAGGACTCGCGGTAAGAAGTATATTTAAAATTTAACGAACATCACATTAGGTAAGTACAACTAATAGTCGTTAAGATCAACAAAATCTTATCCAGTATCTAAATAATAAAGTTACGATAATGTTGTATGAACTTTGATGCAATAACGTAATAAAAGAACTTAGACTTAATGCATTGGTTATGTATTTACTTCTACACATAAACATTAAATTTTCACTCTCAAAAAGCTTTTTAACAAATTCGGCACTTAGTTATATTAAAAAAAATGTCGAAGTAAGTTAGGGTCGACTTAAAAATAATCTGTGGCCTCTTGTTGATTTACGAGAAAAGTTTTGAAAACGGATTTATTAAAGTGGGGTGGGAGGGTAGTTCGGTGGCCTTTTTAATAATGTTCAAATAAGAGTAATCCTTCCAATTAAGATGTCGAGGATTTCGACGGTGACCACTGAAAGTCTTGGGTTACATCAGACGGCGACGGGATCCTTTATTTTGGTTTAATTTGACAGTTTCTGATTACTTGTAGACAGGTTTCATAGTGTAGAAAGGTTTTAAATATTAGAGATTTTATAGAGAATGTAGGATTATTTCTGATGACTTTATGGCGTTATAGAATAAAAATAATATTTTCATATACGGGGTGTAAACAGACTCATCACAAAACCGTCAGGCGACACTTTACGCAAAAATTATTGCAGTGTAACGAATTTTTTTTGGGGTGAAAAACATGTTTTGTGGTAGAACTCAATTGAACGCACTTAAAACATTGTGCTGGTGGATGGATTAAATAGTACGGAGGTCGTAGAGGTAGTTAAAGTTAAAAATGTTACTGTAAAAACTTGTATTTAAAAAAAAGGTGGAGCTTTGACCCCTAATATCTCCGTAACTGGAAGGTTCCTAGGAATGGTGTAGAACAAAAAAATGATCGCAATGACGGAGAAAACGAGTGCCTTTCAGTTTCTTTAAGAGGTGTTTTACACCCTTTATAGAAAGCAATGTATACTCATACGCGACCGAACGTGCGCAACCGACCGTGCGCAACCAACCGTCCGCGTCAGTGCGACAAGAATTCAGGCCTTAGGGTTTCTTATTTCAAAAGTCATCAGAATTTTGAATAGTTTTATGGATTTATGTACTCCTAAAACTGTAAATAAACCTGAAAATTCTTTGTGCTAACTGAAGTAGTTTTAAAATGTTTCAAGTTGAGTGCTGAAATATTCAGTTAATACCTAGTTAAGTTAAACCTTAATGCTCAAGTAGGTACTTACGTTTTCAAAAAGTCGTGGGTAGGTACTTAAGTTTAAAACTTGGGAGTGGTTTACAGTTGACACTTGAGTTACTACGCAAGTACAGTATGTATTTGTATTTTTAAAGAATATTTTAGCATGATAATGAGTTTCCTTTGAGTTTTCAGTTTCAGAAATAGCTATTCTGGCAAGTGGTGACAAAATTCAAGCAATAAATAGATTTTCCAAATCTATTTATTGCTTGAATTTTTGTGGTGAAGTCAAAAACGAAGAAGATATTGTGTTTATTATATACAGCGTGTAAATAGTCCAATGTCTGGACTCTGAAAGAAAGATAGAGTTTGTTTCGGATGTTTCTTCTCAGAGTAGTCAGATGCGAAACACCACCCCGTCTTTTTTTTAAAAACATAACATGCAGTGACGTCTAAAAGTTGATTAGTAAAACCAATTGACAAAAAAAATTATGTATGATTTTCAACCCATTCCAAAGCCACGACGGCTTCGCATTGTATATGTTACAGTCAAAACTGTTAATCGATCAAAACCACTTTTGACTAGTGTCAGTCAAAGTCCTTATGAAGTTAAAATGGGTTTTTCGCATTAAAATATGTTGTTTTAGTCCTAGAATTACATGTGGTAAGTTTAACTAAGAAATTGTTATTTATTGCTAAAATTGTTTTCACTGGTCGTTTTGACTGATTAACAGTTTTGACTGTGACAAAACACGGATAAGTATCTAATTGAAGTAATTGACTCTTGTTAAAAAAAAAGTGTAATACAAAATCTAACTTTTCAATCGAAAGAAAAGCTATTCTAATTCGTTCTAGATAAACTCAAAAATCTTTGAGTGGCTTTTTAATATTCAAAGAGCTTGTAGTGGTAGATATTGAAAATAAGACTTTGCATTAAAAAGATGTTCATGAATATGAAAAGATGTAAACGTGAGTTACAGAATGTTTTCATTTGGAAATGAATTTGTTTCATCTTAAGGCTTAAGATTACGCAAACTCGATTTTTAATTGAAGTAGATAGGTATGACTTCATAGATAGAAAGAAAATACATTTATTTGGCACACGCCACAATTGAACGCAGTATAAAAAAACTTTTTTACAAAAAATAAAACCGACTTCAGAGAAAACAAAAAAGTGAAAAATAACTTCAGAAAAAACGCTTCAGAAGTCGGTGACCTTTGTTTGATTGATTTAGTGTTTTTGTCACCGACTTCTGAAGCGTTTTTTCTGAAGTTATTTTTCACTTTTTTGTTTTCTCTGAAGTCGGTTTTATTTTTTGTAAAAAAAGGTTTTTATTTTACACTTTTTAGTGGTTCACATGATTTTGCTTACCCCTTCACAGCGTACCGACGTGATTTTAGGTTATGAACTGGTGTAAACAATATAGACAGATATGAGATTTCAGCAATCCCAGTACATTTGCTATCATTTATTGAGGAGTTCCGTTGCCTATCTCCGAAGTTCTTCATCAGATCTTCATCAAATTGAAATGGGATCACTTCGAGAATGTACACTTCCTAAAGCTACCCAAATCGCTTCTAGTGTGCCTATAAAATGTGAAGACTTCTCTCTATTTCTCCAGGATTCCATCACCAGATCCTGATTTGATGATTATGGGACAACCTGAGAAGTATACCCTTTCAAACAATTAAAAAAAAAACAAAATCGGTCCCGCCAACTTCGAGTAATCGGGGAACATTGAATTGAGAACCTCCTTATTTTTGAAGGCGGTTAATAACGACGTTATGGTAGCAGGTGACTCAAATATCCGGATAGCCTATATAAGATTCGGCCGAGTATCGTTAATTTGCTCTTAAAAATTTAAGAGTTCCGTTCCTTTGTCATAGATCCCATAATCAGAAGTAATCAGAACCTAACCAAATTCTCATCAATGTCCGCTTGAAGTACATACTTTCCAATAAAAAAAAAACAATACATGTCACGGTAACAGGGCTTATCCCCAATAAATGGAACTTAACACACCTAACTGTCGAAGTCTGGGTGTGTTATACACTTCTGACTACCCCCTCAAAGCGTGATGTTACGACGTGATATTGTATAAACAATAAACAACCAACCGTTTGCAGCAATCACTGCAGCTTTGCCGAGTATTTTTGAAGAGTTCCATTTATATCTCCGAAGATCAGCATCAGATCTTCAGCAAATTAAAATGGGACCACATGAGAAGCACCAGCTTTCGAATAAAAAAAGAACCATCAAAATCGGTTCACCCAGTCGAAAGTTCTGAGGTAACAAACACTGTCGAAATCTGGGTGCATTGTACACATCTGCGTACCCCCTCAGAGCATACAGGCGTGATGTTATTGGAATCAAATATAACAGCTCTCAACTTAGGACCCATTAACGTTAATATTTATCCGTGGTGCTAGGCAACTGGGCCTATCCCAGTTGTAAACGTCCCTTTGTGCCTATTGGCCTTGTTTCGTTCTGTCTCCTGCTGATATGGAGGGGAGTGGAAATTAGTTTTTCATCCCATCTATTCGAAAAAGACGACTTGGTTCGCCTTTAAGTGCACCCAAAGGTTGTGTTTTCTATAAGAAACTTTTAGCGGGCAGTAATGAGTTTTTAATCCTCTTTATAAGTGCGCCGCAATTATCTTTGCCGCGCACTTTTTGAATTTGGAACATCTTGTGTTCAGCGCCCAAGAAATCGAACGCAATTACGCAAATATTGTTTGAATAAAGACTGGCTGGTGCGACGGCCCATAGTAGCGCCGCGCGCCGGCTGAATACAAAAAAAAAAAGAAATAAAATTAAAAACGCGCGAACTATAGCCCGCGTTTTCGTCAATTTTCACGGATTGATAGAAATTCATGATTTTGTTTTGAAAAATGAGTTCTTCAAGTGACAGTGAAAGTATAGAATTAACTCCTGATAGTATTAGAACTGACGCAAGAAATGTGATGGATAATCTACTACCTGCAAAATCCCGGGAGAAATATATGAAAGCTTATGGTAATTTTATTGAATGGAGAAATTCAAGAGGCGCCAAGAATTTTTCAGAATCTGTGTTTTTGGCCTACTTCCAGTACTTAGCCAAAACTAAACAACCTTCCACACTTTGGAGTACCTACTCAATGCTAAAATCAACAGTCAGTTCTAATAACGACGTAAAACTGGACACATATTCGAAATTAATAGCGTATCTGAAGAGGATGTCTGATGGATTTAAACCTAAAAAATCCAAAGTGTTCTCAGTCAAAAACGTGGAGACTTTCCTTAATGAGGCACCCGACAACATCTTTCTTGCCGTAAAAGTAAGTAACTATGTATGTATATATGGTGGATTAGTAAAGTATAACCAGTGTTTTAAAATGCGCATTTTATTGTAACCTGTACTTCGATAGATAGGTACTTGTCTTATTCACATTCGGTTTTGTTACAGGTGGCTTTAATTTTCGGAGTACATGGAGCTTGTCGTGGCAATGAACTTTTAAAAATAACTGTTGATGATGTCGAAAATCACTCGGATAATTTACTGTTAGTAAAGCTGACAGACACAAAAACAAAAATTGACCGATCCTTCGTAATCCGAGGAGAATACAAAACTATTTATTGTACAGAAATACCTGGACCTGCGTCCTGCTGATATAAAGACCAATCGGTTTTTCATCCGTTATCAAAATGGCAAGTGCTTCAAACAAGTTATGGGAAAAAATAAAATTTCTTACATGCCACAAGAAATCGCTACTTATTTGAAGTTACCAGATATCAAGCTATATACAGGACATTGTTTTCGTCGCACTTCTGCTACCCTGTTGGCAGATTCTGGAGCGGACTTAACTGTTCTCAAGCGACATGGAGGATGGAAGTCGAGTGCTGTAGCAGAGGGATATATAGAAGATTCCATTGAGAACAAGGCGAAAACATGTGAACGCATCGTGGAAAACATTAAATTGCAACCTTCAGTTAATCCATCCATGCCACTGTCGCCGCGCCCATCTACATCCAAACAAAGAGATTCACCGTCACATTTTCCTCAAAATGAGCCACATTCTGACATTATTTCAAACACGCAGAATAAAATTAAATCTACAACAATCTCTATTCCTAATAAAACTGTAACAATTAATTTTCAAAATTGTGAAAATGTCTCAAATGTAAATATAAGTTTTTAGTTGTTTTATTATTAGACTAGCTGACCCGCGCAACTTCGTCTGCGTCACATAAGAGAACCCTCTCTAACCCTCTCTGGTTACAGAGATTGGGTCGTAAGCACCTATAATACAATTTTCAAAGAGCACATCACACACATCCTTCCGCATAATGAAAATGCGCGCCCGGTACATGATCATTATTTTGCTGCGGAGTTATTTAAAACGGTGTATCTCCTAAGATATGCATTGAAATCAATTTACGTGCAATACGAAACGCGTCCATCAATTCTGTTAATATTGTTGATAGCAAAATTTGAAGTAGATTGGACCTAGGAATCACATTTTCCCATACAAACTTTGCCCCCCACCTTTTCACCCCCTTAGGGGTATAATTTCAGAAAATCCTTTCTTATCGTAATATAGGCATACGATAAGAAATTATTTTCTGAAATTATTATACAAAAAATACACCCTCCAAGCTTCAGGTTTCTACAATCTGCGGTAAAGGCTGTGCGTTGATCCATCACAGTCCTTCAGGACAAATCATTTTTATTATTTGTTTATAGTAGGATTTGAACTCGTTTGTATTTGTAACTTTTCGGGCATGTCCTGATGTACATTCGTATAGTCTACATTTTCTTCGTAGTATTATTTTATTTGTAAATACAGGTTGGAAACGATTAACCTGGCAGAAAGGGGAGCTTCCTTAACTGTTGAGTATTAGAAACAGGATCGACTGGCATCAAAAAATGTTTTGTGTAAAATAGCAATTTTCTTGTTAACTGTACCTACTTTTTTAAAATCTGTGAATGGGGATCAAAATTTCACGAAAAATTACGGATGGTTTCCTAAGACCATTTTCATGTAGCTGCAACGGTTAAGGTTTATCATTATGGGCATCAAAAAAATTGTTTTATGTGAAATGGCAATTTTCTTGCTAACTGCACTTAATTTTTAATTAAATCTGTGAATGGGGATCAACATTTACCGAAAAAATTATGGATTGTTTCTAAGACCTTTTCGTGTAGCTACAGTTCCCCTTACTGCCCCGTTTACCGTTTCCACCCTGTATTACCAACTACTTATACCGAGGAAAGCCGATTTTCTTGAGTTCCGCTATTTTGGGCGTATTCACTTCAAAAATCAAATTCCAAGAAAATTGAGAAATGATATTTACCTGTATTAGATTTGAAGTATTTACAGCAACTTTTAAAGGTTTATACTTCATTGGATTTTGTTCTATAGGTATATGAAGTTTATTAATTTTAAACACAAAACCCTCTTTTTTACGTCTCTAGATGATTTTTTTTAAAAATGCTGAAACAGGTATTTCTTTATTTTTAATAATTAGTATTTAATCTGAGTTTCATGATTCTAGAACAATCTAAAAATTTTTTTTCATACAAACTTTACCCCCCCTTTTCACCCCCTTTTTCCAAAATTTTCCATAATTTCTATAGCCTAAATGTTATTCTAAGTTTATTTAAATAGATTAGTGAAGTTTTCATCAAAATCCGTCCAGCAGTTTTTACGTGATGCGCGTTCAAACAAACAAACAAACAAAAATTTTAAAAATTGTTTTAATATGTTCAGTTACTTATTTTAAGTCACCCTGGCCGATTTTTTTTTTTTAATCTTCAATGTACAGATTTTTTGGTCTCAACGATTTTATTATATGTATAGATACTACTTAATTTCAATTTAGTTGTTACTCTGTTTCATTAAATATCAATATTACAATAAAATATGAGGCGCCTTTTATTTTCTCATAGTGGGTGATGAAAAGTAGAGTGTATCACTCGGGCGCAAAATATATTTTTGGCTCGGGCGACGTACTTTGAATCCCTCGCTACGTTCAGGATTCTAATAAAGAATCCCTCGCTACGCTCGGGATTCTACTCTAGAATCCCTCACTTCGCTCTGGATTCAAAAAAGCGCCCTCGCCGTAAAAATATTATTTTGCTCCCTTATGATACAATCTACTATTTTTCCTACTCCTCCGCTATACTTTCTGATTAATTTCATTGCGGGATCCAAGACAGTTAAATTCATTCTCTGGGACTTCGTCGAGCTTCATTGTCTCGGCGCTTTTCTGGTGGTCGCCACTGTTGATTCTGGCTTTCAGGAGTTACAGTGGTTTGGGCGTGTGTGGCGGGCTTGTCCCAAAAAAAAAAAAAAAAGGCGTGATGTTACGTCACGATATGGTATAAACAATGAACCTACAAGCGATTGCAGCAATCACTGCAGATTTGCTGTGTATTTTTGAAGAGTTCCATTGTATATCTCCGAAGATCAGCATCAGGTCTTCAGCAAATTAAAATTAAAATTCAAAAAAAGAACCATCAAAATCGATTCACCCAGTCGAAAGTTCTGAGGTAACAAACACAAAAAAAAAAAAAAAACAGACGAATTGAGAACCTCCTCTTTTTGGAAGTCGGTTGAAAAGACAAAAAACACTTTCACATTTTTTTTTTAAATACAAGCTTTTATTATTATAACTTAAATTTAAATACCTCCATGATTCGTTTACTAGGTACTCAATGCGATCGTAAACACAATGTGTTGCCCAGCAATATTTTTTTGTGCAGAGTGATTCAGTTTGATGTACAGAATGCTTGGTTGATGGCTTTGTGAAGAGTCTGTTTACACCCTATATGGTTGACAATTGAAAAGTATGTGGGTATATAAATAATAAAATAAATACATATCTCTGGACATTACACACTAAGCAAGGCTTGTGTCGTGGACACCAGATAGTTGATATACTACATATATACTTTTTTGTTTGTAAATACTTATTATACAAACAGGGTGTAAACCACCTCATCACAAAACCGTTAACCAAGCATTCTGTACATCAAACTAAGTAACTTTACGCAAAAATTATTGCTGGGAAACCATTTTTTTTTGAGGTTATAAATCATGTTTTGTGGTAGAACTCAATGTAACGCTCTTAAAACATTGTGCTGATGGATGGTTTGAATAGTACGGGGGTCGTGGAGGTGTTAAAAGTCAAAATCTTACAAAAATAACTTGTATTTAAAAAAATACTTGTCAAAAAGTTGTAACTTTGACCCCCCATATCTCCGTTACTAGAAGGTTCCCAGGTATGGTGTAGAACAAAAAAATGATCGCAATGATGGGGAGAACAAGTGCCTTTCGGCTTCGTGAAGAGGTGTTTTACACCCTTTATAAACATCCATGACTCGGAAACAAATGTCCATGCTCATCACATAAACATTTGCTCCTACCGGGATTCGAACCCAGGACCCTATGAACGTAAGTCATACTTATAGTTAGAATAGGCCCTAGAGTTGCAACCCCAAACGGTTTATTCCGAACCTCGGGTTGGGTTAGGAACTTGATGAATATAGTTTCCATGAAGGTTCTGAATGAACGACTGATGACCCCATTCATCAGTCATTCATTAATCGAATAACAAAATAGGGACTTGACACTCGAAAAATCTGAGAATTTTTTTTTCCAAAAATAACGTCGCATTTTCAGACACTGATGTACTTCCACTCCCACTCGATATTACTTCTTAATACGCGAGAGGATGACGAAGGAGACTCCACTCAAATCGAGTTTACTTAACGAAATGTAAATTTTATTCTATTAAATCGCTCCCAGAGGCGGTATTTACAATACAATTTACACATAATTTATTGGAGTCTACGCGGATGGCGGGTGTGTTATGTGGGACTCAGTCAATTTCGCTAAATTACCACTTTCCTTGCAAAATGAATGGCTGTAACGCTCCCTTGCTTTAAAGAAAGCTTTGAAGGAAATTTCAGGAGCTGTGACGTAGTCAACGTAACAGGTCCTGAAAATTTCCTTCTATGCTGTCACGTACAAAAATGATAGAAAATGGTTTTTAGAAAGTTATATCATGTTCCTTTGAACTTAAGTTGGTAAATCATAAACTTAAAAGTCACGTCATAAACGAAGGTTTGAGTCTATGGTATGTGAATGTAAATTTGTAGATAGCAACATAATATTCAGATGCAACAGATGAATAATTTGCAGGCATTTCAACAGGTTGGCAATAAATTACTTGTTTTTAGTACGCTATAGATATTATACTGTTACGCTTACCAAGTTTTTGTTCGGAGAGTTGTCATGGCAACGAACCACGTACCAGCTCAGCATTGGAAAGCCATACACGAAGTGAACCCATAGCCTGGTGAGGTTCACAGCAATATACCGGATGCGAGCAGCACAGGTGTCCAGAGTAAAAAGATAAAAATTTAATGAGATCTTTTTCTATCATTAAATTTTTATCTGACGCTTTTTGCGAGTATGAATTTAGATGGTTAAAGTTGAGGAAGATCAAAGAAACGAATAATGGACTGTGCTTAGGATATCCTTCGCACAGCCCAGTGTCTAGAAAGCATGTGATTGCTAAGATGACGAGTAAAAGAGAAGAGTTGCATGGAAGAAGAAGACATGCATGGGCATGAAATTGATGATGTTGAGTCTCTGCTTAATTTTAACATTAAACGTCTTTCTCATACATAATTATGTTTCTGTTTAAGACTTTCACGGTTTTTCACTACACTTAACTTAACAAAAAAATAACTTAATATCAGGAACTCGAAACAAAAGAAAATCACGGATATAATCCCGTAAGTACTTTAAGTATAATAATTTTTTATCAACATGTTTAATATCAACATTAATGATGTAACTAACTTAACGTAACAAGTAACAGTATTTTGTTTTAAAAGAGTTTCCATGGAGTTTCTAGCTCATTCTTCTACATAGAGATGTGTATAAGCCTTGGAATAGGCTACTACAATACTTTTACTGAAAGTTATTATACCTTGTGACTGGAACTGTAGCTTATTTTTTGTAGTTTTTTTTTGACAACGCAAAAGTTCCTGTATTGGTTCATTTGGAATAAATGCTTTGTTTTTGAGTCCACGTGGATATTTTTGGGTAGTTAGCGTCCTCCATCCAAGTAAGACAGAAGAAACTAACAAACCACACATCGAGTCCTACACCCAACATCAATTACTTTATTCCGTCCGTAAGAAGGTAAGGTCCTATATCTAGTGAATTAATGGAACTCTCCTCCTAATGAGATAACTTTGTACAACAACTTGTTCAAGTGCGTTCTCGATAAGAATGTTCAGCCTCCTTTGAACATTCATGCGATACTTACAACTTTTTCATTCTGGTATTTATTAGGAATGTTAGTCCTTGTTAGTTCTTGAACTGAGTAGTAATGTAGGCCTACATTTTAGTTAGTTCTTGTTTTGTTTTTTTTTGCCAAGAATTATACTTAGATTATGCCACGATCCAATTTTTTGCCTATAAGCAACGTATAGGAGCTTGGCTTAAGGCGATTACACGAGCTAAACGCGAGTTTTATAATTACTAAAAGTATATGATTCACTGCTAACAAGACCAGAAAAATATATGATATTCTTCAGGATATATGCTAGCATGATACTGTTTTGAAAACATAATACAATTAATTTGGCTCGATAAAAAGAAATCACGAACCTACCTCTAAAAATATCTTTCAAACAATAAAAAACATACTAATATGCATGCGATCATTCTGATTTTTTGGCAAACAATTCTACAAGCAATATATTAGCATGATACTGTTTTAGTTTTTTAATCCAATCAATAGTTTTTTTGTGAATCGATCGAAACCACTCATTTCGCGCTATTTGGCCCGCAGTGGCTGACATAACAACCACTTTGTAGTGCAAGCTGATTAGAACTTTATTCTAACAGCATTTCAAACGAAGTTTGAACCACCACAAATAGAGTTGCTAATTTAGCTCGTCTAAGCGCCTTAAGGCGACTACATGAGCTAAACACGTGTTTTATAATGCCTAAAAGTATATGATTCACGGCAATAAACAAAACCAGAAAAATATATGATATTCTTTAGGATATATGCTAGTATGATAGTGTTTTGAAAACTTATTACAATTAATTTGACTCGATAAAAAAAATCACAAAATTATATCAAAAAAATTCTTTCAACCAAAAAAAACATAATAAAATACATGCGATAATTCTGATTTTTTGGCAAATAACTCTTCAAGCAATATATTAGCATTATAGTGTTTTAGTTTTTTAGTCCAATCAAAAGATTTTTTGTATCGAGCGAAACCACTCATTTCGCACTATTTGGCCCGCAGTGACTGACGTAGCAACCACTTTGTAGTGCAAGCTGATTTGAACTTTATTCTAACAGCATTTCAAACGAAGTTTGAACCACCACAAATAGAGTTGCTATTGTAGCTCATCTAACAGCCCCACGGGGCGATCTACAGGTTGAGCCGCGCTTGCTTAGAACGGTCCGAAGATGGGTGATCACCCGTTACATTTATAGATACCGAGTTTTCTTCGTGCTTCAGAAAGCACGTTAAGCCGATGACCCCGATTGTCAGAGAGTCGTTATAGATAGTGGCTGTAGCTTATTTCCGACCCGACCAGGAATCAAAATCTACGTTGTGACTTTTGTAGGACAGCTAAAAGGACACTTAACCTTTTGACCGCCACAGCATAAACGCTCGCGCGTGCCCTCCACGCCAAGCCACAATTTCATCTACTATTTTGTCACATATTCGTGACGTTTGGCGTACAGGGCACGCGCTTGCTTGTCACGTATATGTGACAATGGCGTCCAAAAGGTTAAAGTACTTACGGGATTATATCCGTGATTTTCTGTTGAAATCCCGATATAATCCCGTAAGTACTTAAAGTGTAGTGAAAAACCGTGAAAGTCTAAAACAGATAAAAAGCTAATTACCAGATTAAGAAAATCAGGCTGGATATTTTTGAATAAAGGAGTAGGTACATGAAAGCGTGACGATTGACAAAGGAGAATAAAAGATAAAAACGTGTTGAATAGACCCCAAGTAATATGGGAGAACGGTTGGAAGATGATGATGAATTTTGAATCTTAAAAGTCCCAGCAATTATTTTTACCTAAAGTTACTTAGTTTGATGTACAGAATAGGGGAGACCACAAAAAATAATAATAGTCCTTCAGTTAGATTATCAACAAATATTTCTCTCATTTATATAATTCTCAACAGATCACGCCTAGGTATAATTTCTAGAGCGTACTGACGTCATGAGCCCCGACTTCCGAATTTTGATGCGTTTTAGTTTTTTCAGTATTCATTGTTTTACGAAAACAAAAAATACGTGTCCATTATTTTTCAATACTTTAGCTGACGGACTAAATCGATTTATATTTTTTTTATATTTTTTTGAAGCTGTGTCGTCTGTGGCCATGCCTAT
The DNA here is from genome assembly GCA_950022955.1 of Xestia ashworthii. NCBI lineage: Eukaryota > Metazoa > Arthropoda > Insecta > Lepidoptera > Noctuidae > Xestia > Xestia ashworthii. The sequence goes on along the minus strand of OX465558.1, from coordinate 18,993,519 downwards.
TATCTGATACCATATTAGGCACTTATTATACGATAAACAAAGAAGTAGCACATACCTACCATTTAGAGAGGCTACACGAGGCTTCAATTTAAAACCATAATATTTATGAAAGATAGAACTTTCTCGAAATTCTTGTAATTTGAAACCTTCCATCTTGATCTTCTAAACATTTCGTTTTAAATGTTTTTGTAACAATCTTTTAACTTAATAGCTCCGACCCAATTGTCCCTCGTAATTTAATTTCAGATGTTTAAATAAATTGCGGGCAATTCCGGGGGTCGCTTGATAGTTAATGTAACACTTATCACTAGAAAAGCATTTGCTCTAAATTAATGCTTAATGTTTTAATCGTTTTTGAACCAATTTCCAATATTAATCTTGATTTGAGGTTAAGATTGTGTTCGTTCCGGGAGTCAGGTTTGCTATTCAAATGATGGTATTTTCAATGAATTTGGATAGGTATCTTTTACAAAAGCGGGCACATTTTAATTAAGTTACTAACACACAATACTTTGATTTTGTGGTTTACTTTCACTCATTTGCTGTCATTTTTAGATTTTTGACAGTCGACGTTTATGTTCCGTATTGTTATATTCTGAATGTTTGTTATGTTTATTGTTTCTGTTTTAAAATTATTTAGGCACGTCATGACCCCGCGATCAATAAAGACTTAATTTCCTTCTTTCATTTCTTTCTTTCTAACGAGAATTAAGGGCCTACGCGCCTTTTAAGCCGTAAAAACGTTACATTCTACAGCCTACTCCTCATTAACGGCTGGGTGAAAAGATTGAGAAAAAATATATGTTTACTGTAGGTTCATGTACAACAATGTGAACAAAAATTATTATCTTATGACAAATAGTTGAGCTGTAAAAAAATATTTAACAACACGCTATTTTTTTTCAAATATATGCAATCCTTCTAAACGGCTTGGTTTATTTAAAATATTTTTAAATAGATCAATCGGTGGTAAAATTTACTACAAAATGAACAGTGCTCATGTAAATCAGTCAATATTTTACAAAGAACATGTTAAATATTGAGACTTCCATAGTTAAAAACCGTCTCTGTGCGGGCGAAGGCGGCCCGCGGCAGTCGTGCGCTAGCATTCAGACGGGGAGGTTGTGTCGCTCGCTGCTCCGCTCGCACTATCGATCGACTACGCGTACATGTTTGTGTTTGTGCAAATATTTACGTGGTTTTTGGGTTAGTGTGCATTACAGACTAACTAAATTGATCTCGCCCGCGCATGGACGCTTTTGATAGATTGATACTTTGACTATTGTTTAAGTGAATGTGTAAATACTTTTTTATTGTGTAAATACTTATACTGTACTATATTGTACATTTTGTTTATTTTTAAATATTGTGTAAATACCTAAATAAAAATGCCGAGACCTAGTAAAGCAAGAAAATTGGATGCTAGATTTTTTTTTTCCTATAATATAATACCGATCTTGCATTAAATATGATTTTTTCGAAAGGTTTGGAAAAATCACGTATTTAAGGGTTAATATTAAAATTCACTGACATTAGCAATACGCTCACGAGTGTAAAAAAAACGCCTATTGCGTGTCGGGCCACGCGCAGGGAATGCAAATCCGTTCAGTTTCAAAATCCGGATTTTAAGGAACGGATTTTTGGTCTAATCCGGATTGTCCGGATTTTACGGATTTTTCATGAAAATAAACAAATCTGCCCATATTCGTTTATTAATACGATGTTTCTAATTTTTGTGTGAATGGGTTAAAATATAAGCTCAGGAAAATCAAATCATACGATTTTTTTTACTTTTGTTATTTGATTTATTTTTATTTTTTTACCTTGGTTGGTTTCGTTTTATAGTCATTATATTCTTTGTAAATATATATTTTACATTTTTTTAAATATTTCTTAAAAAAAAAAACTAAATAATTGTGGTCCACCGGTGTCGGGAGCAGGTTTCAAGCTACCAGTGGTTACCGGGGATCCAAAGACAGGAACCTCCTCACCATACGGGCCATATCGAGGACTACTGCCTCTCGAAAAAGGCCCTTGATCCAACCGCCTAAAGAAAGCCTCGACAGACATTCGTCGTCTGGGCTTATCCCAGTTGGAAAGGTCCCATTGTGCCTATTGGCCTTGCTTCGTTCTGTCTCCTGCTGATATGGAGGGAAGTGGAAATTACGGTTTTTTCCTACTCCTCCGCTATATATATTTACTGAATAATTTCGTTGCAGGATCCAAGACAGTTAAATTCATTCTTTGGGACTTCGTCGAGCATCATTGTCTCGGCGCTTTTCTGGTGGTCGCCACTGTTGATTCTGGCTTTCAGGAGTTACAGTGGTTTGGGAATTGTGTGGAGTGGAAATATTATTTATTATTTTACTACGCCATGCTGATCGGTCTATCCGCTATGTCAGGCTTATTGGTGGCAATAGTCCTGTTAATAATTAGTAATAGGTGATCCTAGTACAACGTGACATGGTTTTTCTCGAAAACTGTGTCGGGCACATACTTGTAGTATGGTACCTCAGATTCCACATGTTTATATTTCAAGACAAGTTGCTGGTGAAAAATCCAATAAGGCATCTAAAGTGCTTTCGTTTAACCTGCTACGAATTTGGTTACACTCAATACCTGCTGCGGAAAAAGCTTGCTCTGAATCGACGTTGAATGCACTGAATATGCTTGTAAGCAGCCTCCAAGTGAAATATCAGTTTCAGGCTTTCGGCTGATGAGCAAATTTCCGAATATTCGCGCGAAAATGTAGCCCACGAATAACAATTTCTTATTATTCAGAAAATCGAGATTTGATTTTTAAACCCGGATTTGAAAGTCGAGTAAAAATGTGGCGAAATCCGGATTTTTCGGATCACGGATAGTCGATTGCATTCCCTAGCCACGCACAATGTAGGGTTCCGCAGTTGGGCATCAAAATACTGTAGTAATAAAAATCAAACTTACATTTACAGTTGAAAAAATGTTCTGCAATACATTTTGCTTAGGAAATATGTTATCCAAATACGTTTTATAAGTTGGTCAAGTCACTCATAAACCTGTGAAGCGTACCCGAAGGGTTACCAACCGAGTCCTATTACGAAGGCTCCACATTCGTAAACATTTTTAACTACATAGTACATACCTATGATAAATATATTGTCAAGTAAAATTAAAATTTAAAACCTTACATAGTCTTTTAAAATATCTTGTGTTCATCTAAACAAAAATCTACCGTGCAATTGGCATTCTGTTCTGGAGTTTTAGGCAAAAACGCCGCCGCCGCCGCCGCCGCGCCGCCCGGCTAGCCGCGCACGTCGTGTCTGCCTCGCTGCATAATCTATGATATCGTTTTGAGGCATCGCGGTGCGCTACGGACATATAAGTGTGTGCGGTACAGATATGAAAGTGTGCGTTTAGCTCCGCCCGGATGCTCAAGGTTATTGAGGGTACTATGCGCCTTAAAAGTTCTGACATCGAGTCTTACCAAGGGGTATCGTATTATCCAGTTACTGGGTTGTGGAGGTCAGATAGGCAGTCGTTCATATAAAATACTGGTACTTTATATGAACGACTGCCTTTGATTAGACTGGAAGTCGACCCCAATATAGTTTGGGAACAGGGCTAGACAGATTATGATGACTTTTGGCTTTTGGTCAATACATTATTTTTCGTTATCTAGGTTTTACTTAAAACTAATTGTTGACATAATCAATCATCATCATCATCATCATCATTTCAGCCGAAAGACGTTCACTGCTGGACATAGGCCTCCCCAAGTGTCGACACATTGACCGGTCCCTTGCGACTCGCATCCAATGGATTCCCGCAACCTTCACCAGGTCATCGGTCCACCTAGTGGAAGGTCTTCCAACGCATCATCTTCCGGTTCGCGGTCGCCACTTCAGAACTTTTCAGCCCCATCGGCCATCCGTATTGCGAGCAATGTGCCCTGCAGCCCACTGCCACTTAAGTTTGGTAATTATTCGGGCTACGTCGGTGACCTTGGTTCTCTTGCGGATGTCTTCATTTCTGATTCGATCACGCAAGAAAACTCCGAGCATAGCCCTCTCCATTGCCCTATGGGTGACTTTAAGCCTTTTCATAATCAATAATGACATTCGAAGTAGAGTTCAAGTAGAGTCTATGTTTTTCATGTTGAATATTTTCTTTTTTGACATTATTAATATCTCATAAAGCAGACGACTAATGTAAATCACATCTGACTAGCATTTTCCCAACAATGTTGGGGTCAGCTTTCAGTCTTACCAGCTGCAGCTTAATACCAGTATTTTACATTGTGCGACTGAGGCATCTAACTTCCACAACTCAGTTAGTACTATGGTCTATCGGGATAAAAAATCCTAATCTTATAAGTTAATCCAGGTCACAAACTATCTATTTACAAAATTTCATCCAAATCTGATCATTAGTTTTTGCGTTAAACTGTAACAAACATCCTTCCATCCTCACAAACTTTCGAATAATAATAGCAATTAGAAGTAAGATTCCACCCACACCAATTGTAAAGGTCAGTTTAGAATAGTTACATGTTAATAAGAAAATGATAACAAGCAATGTGTTTACAGCCGTTAACAAGACCTTTAATCCCACGTAGAAATATAAACTTTGTAATAAGAGAAACAAAACTAAATCAAACCTAAACTTGTAACAACAATATAAAATTAGAAAGCACTATTTATTGAAAACAAAAGAAAAAAATTCTGTTCAAACAATGAGGGATTTTCGTTTTCAACATCTCATGGATTCCGACCAACGCATTTTGAAGCGCGTATAAGCTTGTACCGGCTTACGCAAGTACACGCGCGCCTGTTAGCGCGCTTCAATAAATCGAAGGCGCGCTTCAAAAAACGTGCTTGTACGCACCGAAAATGGGCTGATCTGAAACTGCCCGGCGGTTCACCCACTGAAGATGCGTCCCGCCGCGGTGCCCGGAACGACGGATAACGCGCGGCGGCGCGGAGGCACAGATCTGCCTTACTTAGCCGTGTAATTTGCTCCCCCGCGCGGTGATGCAGATTACGACGGCCTCGCGCTAAATAAACTCAAACTAAATAAATGTTCATATCATATCCCGCGGCACGCCCCGCGCTCCCGCGCAGATTGGCAGAAACTGCGCGTGGGGCGCCTTCCCGCGCATTTCCACGTCGGCAGTGTGTTGTGCTAGGCGTGATTTCTATATCAATTGAGATACTTGCATACAATGGTAAAATCTGCCATCCCGCGCTACGCGATGGGGCGCGGTGCAGTGGGTGGAGCGCCTTAAGATGTACACAATAAACAATTACACGAGTGCAAAAAAATTCTAACAATCTGGATAAAGGCACTAAATTACGCAGACACTGAGGCACTATTGCAACACACAAAATGAAACACTCACACACACACACACACACACACACACACACACACACACACACACACACACTGTGAATGATGACGTATAATAATAGGTATCCAAATGATAGGAGGTTTCAGTTCATTTTAATAGCTGTATTATTGGGTTATTCCATCAGAAATTTATCAGTATCAGCCACAGAGTCCGGATTTGTGTCCGGTTGATGGTCATTGGCTTGTCCTCCATAATACTGGACTAATATTGGACTAAAAATATAACTGCGAAATATGGGTGTACTATTACCGAAAAATACACCCATATTTCGCTAGTTATATTTTGACTTGACTCCCTGGGGGATTAAAAGGCGCGATGATATTCTGAATTCTAATAACCTTGTTGACACATTTATCTCAACCGCTACTAATCCAATTATATTCCCGGAACTTCCCCGCTATTTTAATTTAACTTTCTTAATTCCAATAAACAAGGGAAGGGGAACATTAAAATTAACAAACATTATGTTTATGCCTCCTTGCCCCTATTTGAGCGCGCAAAGATTTTATGCTGTTGCCCAGAGTTCTTTGGGACGTGGTCCCCTTTTTTTTTCGGTGCATAAACTCCATCGGAAATTACGGTTTACGAAGGTAAATTAACTCCTGAGTAAGCACAGGTTTTATTACTTTACTGTATATTGAAGCAAACAAATCAAATTGTTGGGGGAAGAGATCGTGTGATTGGACGCTTTCCGCGATGTACGTGAAAATTAACTTTCGACACGTGTATGGGATTTATTTCATTTTCTTGGGTAATTTTAAGAGTGGTAGGTAATGTTGGTAATCTTCATAGCTATGATGTGTTTCTTGTTTATATTACAATAATTATACAATAGATTACACTTCCCAATGGGCTGTGGGCAGGCATTTTCCGGAGCCCTGCCATAGCCAAAACGCGTCGCGGCACACCTCGATGACTGAATGAGCCGAACTGAAATACCAGCGACCAATGGTCCACATTTGCCCTGGATCGAAACAAGTGGGAGTCATAGGGACAGGCCCAGTAGTGGGATGGTGGGATGACGCTGGCTAACAGTATCAGTACACTTCCTGTGACCCAAGAGCTGGCTTTTACCTTGGCCAGAGGCTTAGCGTCACCGTACAAGTGGCAACACCGACAGTGCCCGCGGCTTCACCTGCTTACAAATTATATATTAAAACCTTCCTCTTGAATCACTCTATCTATTAAAAACACCCGCATCAAAATCCGTTGTGTAGTGTTAAATATCTAAGCATACATAGGGACAGATAGACGCGACGGGGACTTTGTTTTATAATATGTAGTGATAGTGATAGTGATGATATAGACTTTAGGTTATTTTAGTTCTTTATAGCTTAATGTTATGATTTTCCCAATTTAGTCCAAATCTATGTTCAGAAGCGAGGAAAAATAAACTGATGCATCGTTTGCACCAATCAAAGAAGTGTAAGTTTATTCTTCACATTTCTGATTTTAAAGAATCATAATGTGTGTGTGTAATGTATTCATGTGACATTAAAATACCATAAAGATAATGCCATGACTTCCATTATATCATTAAGAATGTGTACCATAAAAAGTAATGACCATTTCAGGTGTAAGTTGTGACAGAAGATGTCATTAGGTACTGTTAAAAATAAATGTGTTGGGAATAACAACCACGCATAATATTATGGAGCAGTTGGAATCTCAATTCTCGAGACTCTTGCTAGGGCCTTAGGATCTTAACTAAAATACTTTAAAGTTTAAAACGTGACAATGAATATTTCTGTAGAACGCATAATCCTTTTTTTTTTTTTTAGGTTGGGAAATCATCAAATGACTTCTCCGACTCTGGGCGGAGCGGGAGGGAGTGTCAGAGTTCCTCGCCCTTTATGTTCCGGGGCCGCGGTATCTCTTTCGAACAGTCCCGTTCAAAAACGATATCTTGCATTACTTAGTCTTGATTTTTATTCAAAACTGAAACCAGACAGAAATTATAAAGAGGATCTAATTTTTTTCCTTTTATTAACTTTTCTAACCAAGTAACTGGCCACAAAAAGTGAGAAAGTTCAAATGTTTCTTCATAAAATATTGATTTCAGGTTTCCTTACCAACGCTAAAACACGTGTATCATTAAGGAAAAAACATCAAATACAAGGGTATCAATTTCAATATCTATAGTTTCACTAAAGGATAAAGGTTTGGCTTGAAAGAACCCGATAACATCGACTGAAAGCTGAGTTTTGTTATAACAAGTTGATCTGTTGTCGAGAGATCGACGCTCGCCTTCTGATGGCTACAAATATCCTGTTTGAAGGCTTTATGGTAAATGAAATGGTGGGCATGGGGGTGTGTTTTGGGAATACGGGAAAACAGGTGTGCTGAATGGTTCGTTTAGCTAGTAGTATTTTGATCAAAACTAGTGAAAGGGATGTTTTTTGATGGTGGATTCTTCAATGTTGTTTATGGATATAAACACGGTATAGTATCTTTCTTAAACACAAAATAACATCACGGCTGTAATCCCCAAAGGGTTAGGCAGAGATGTACTAATTAATAATAATAGTGGCTACATTTAGCCAGTTACGTTAAGTCCCATGTAAATCCAGTACAGCTGCCAGGTTAGAATGGAAGCCGATCCCTAAATTTTTGGGAACAGGCAGATGAAAAAAAAAATGATTTTGTTTTATCGTACTACAAGTTTTTTTTTATACTGTCTGTTGTATCGTACAGTAAACAGAGATTAAACAGACTCTGCACGCAGCCGTCAACCAAGCATTCGGGACATCAAGTACCTAAGTCTAAGCAAACAATTTGGGTGGAAAATTACTTTTTTTTGGCGTGACGTTTTTCGGTAGGATTCAATGTAACGCACTTAAAAATTGTGCTAATGATTGCATTGAATAGTATGGGTGTGTTTAGAGTAAAAATCTTACATTAAAAACATGTTTTTTTACTTAGAAAATTAGATATTTATTTATTTATTTATTTATTTAACACTTCAAGCACATAGTACAGAGGCGGACTTAATGCCATAGGCATTCTCTACCAGTCAACCTTCAAAAAACATCAAATACAAGGGGATCAAGATATTGGTGGTCAAAACCCCCAATATCTCCGTAACTAGAAGGTAGGTATGGTCTAGAACCAAAAAACTGATCACAATGACGGGGAGAGTGCCTTTCGGCTGCATTAAGAGTGTTTTTACACGCTTTATTATCTGTTTGACCGAATCGTATTTCTAATTTACGTAAATCTCAGCCCTACACTGGTATATTCTTACAACCTACTTATTCCTGATTTCCCTAACCGCCATAAAACCATAAAGCTACTTATCTTCAAGAAACCTAATAATGAAAATAGATGAATGTCTACATACAATAGATTCCTCGCTTCAGGTCCTCCGGGAGCTATAATTACTTAGTAAACGGCTCCATTACGATGACTGATGGTTGTCTTGGGACACATGAGTCTCTTTTATACCATCAGTGGTTCTTTAAACCAGACCTGGGTGGAACTAGAAACATGGAGCTTTAGAAATAGGCTGACATATAACCATGGGTAGGTGAGCATGAGCGATAGAAAAGTTTGATTAGTAACTCAATTCTGTTGTGCACTAACTAAACTTAATTTAGGCCGTTGCTGTCTTTTTCTCTCTAATAAAACGAGAAAGAGACGGACGTAATTTAGAGCTTTCAAATTAAATTGGAACTAATATTTCAATACAAATGAAGGGTGCACGTAAAAACATGCCGACTAAAAACATGGTGAAGCGCAAGTCATATACTAGTTTGACATGTCAAACTTAGTTCATAGACATAGCCGTCCTTTTCTCGCACTGCCTTTTAGTAGAAGATAGCAATAGCCTAAATTAAGTTTAGTTGGTGTACAACAGAATCTACACCATTGTGCGATATTTAATACTCGGCCATGACCCTAAACCTTATTATAATTCAACATAACATCACGCCCAAAATCCCCGAAGCGTTAAGCAGATGAGTACCTGATAGTACAACTTTTCGCAATTTGGTCAATGTAAATAAACGAAGCAGTTTTTAGCATTTTCATTCGTAAATACTTAAGCCAATACTCGTAATTATTTAAAACAACGACATACTACCTTTATATACACCTCACAAAGCAGAAGAGTTAATAAATTAATGTTTTACGCTTTTAGCTAAATCACACGAGATGAATACTTAATTTTATTTAAAGTGAACTCTCTGGGAACTCATCTAACTTGAAATGAACGGGCGCCGACGTTCTACGTCTTAAGCGCCGGCCACACCGAGAGCTAAGCTAACATAGCGTAGTTTAGCGTGTAAAATATGGCTCATCATATGCCTAGCGTTTTCCCAACTATGTCGGGGTCGGCTTCCAGTCTAACCGGATGCAGCTGAATACCATTACATTACATGGAGCGACTGCCTATCTGACATCCACAACTCAGTTAGTACTGGGTAATACGATACCCCTTAGTTAGACTGGTTGTCAGACTTTTTGGGCCACTGACTATCTGTAACGACTGTCAAAGATACAATACAATGACAACCGAGACCAACAGCTTAATATGCTATCCAAGTCACGGAAGAAACTCGGTATGTAAGATCACCCATCCACAGACCAATCTAGGCAAGCACGGCTTAACCTAAAGATCGGCCCGAGTGGCTGTTATTATTTATCCTCGAGCTCCTCTATAACATAATCTTTGTAACATATAGCTATAGAAGCTATATACCAAGGCTGGAATAGATTAAATCACGTCCCTAGGTATACCTAAAAAACCTCCTAGTACCAAAGTTTGACAGTTGTGCGTCAGTGTCAGGAATAATAATGTCCTTAATCTCCTGGCCGAGGAACAAAAATAAATGAGCTGTTGGAAATGTCTTGAAATGTGCGTGTGTGTGAATGGAGGCAGAAGGATCTCAGAGTTCTCTTAGATGAGACGGAATCATCGGGCCAGCTAGCTCACCCTTTTACTGCTCGTTGTTCACTTCTTAGCACACAGGTCTGATTTGGCGGTATTCCACGAGAAAACGTCGCAGAGAGAACCTATATTTTTTGTAAACTAAGAATGTATACCAAGATACGTAGCGACAATTCTACTGGAACGCATCTGACATCATGGAACGTAAACATTTGGGCCACCATTTTGAAGTAAGATCACGCTGACGCTGTCATTTTTTAATTTGATCCAAAGGTTGCGAACCCGAATGTGTGTTTACAAAATTTATAGCTTCTCGTAGCGGGGACTATACATGAGCTAAACTTATCTAAGTTAGCTCAGCTCGCGGTGTGACCCGCGCTTTATACTCGTAGCTATAAATTTTAAGCCACACTTAAGTGAGTGCGTGTCTCCCATTTTCCGGATAAACATTGTGAGGAAATAAAGATGGTGGATGGCTGTGTGACGTAATTGATAATGTTAATAGCAATGTTACTTGGAGAGGAGAGATTATATAACTTCACGCCTTTATATTCTAGAAGGGTGAGGTAGATGTCACATACATGTCGTCTGATATATTAAATCGTATGTAACAGGGAGCGAGCCTATTTCTATCAACCGGACACAGATCTAGAAACAACATACATACAAATAGTCCGAAATACGAGAAACCTTATAATAATTATTACGACTCTAAAAAAGACTAGTTGGTAAACAATTTAGACCGACTTTAAATAAAACTTCCGAACTGCTCTTTTGAAACCAATTTGCTTTCGGCTTTTTTGAGCTTTATAGGAGATAGCATAAGAAGAGGACATAAAACCAGTACGGTGAGAGGGAATTTGAAGGATTAGGTTTTTGGAAGCTCGAAGGTTCCGACTGTCAGAACTACCCAACACTTTAAAATAAGTTTTTTAAGTATTCAAGAGCACATGGATCATTCATAGTGGTGAAAAGCAAGCAGAGAGATCTGAGGGACCTCCTGAGTCTGATAGGCAGCCATTTAAGCTGAGAGCGGTATGAAGAGATGTGATCGTATTTACGAAGGCCAAAAATGAAACGAATACAGTTATTCAGAAGACGATCCAATTTGTTAAGAAGTTCTTGGGTTAAGTCAGAGTAACAAACATCAGCATAGTCGATAATGGGAAGCACAAGCGCCTGGACCAAAGTTATTTCCTGGTTCAAAACAAATGTACGGTTGATGAAATCGTACAGTGGCTACTAATGTTTACTTTATTTACTGTAAGCATTATTATCGTCAAGAAATCTTCTTCTTACATCCGAGAATATTTGTATATTATTTCGTGAATAGATAACATTTTTGAGATAAATTCTAAGAAATGGGATAACATAACTTTGAACCTACATTAAAGGGCTTGGGTATAAAATAATTGGAAAGCCAATTTTGACCAATTTCTATAGCTCGAAACTAAATAGATTTCAGTACCTAGATGTGTTTATGTTGGCGGAAAATAATCATTGTAAGTCAATATTTGAATTTCAATTTTCCTTGGAAGTATTCCAACATCAATTTAGTAAAGATAAAACTACTATATGTGGACGAAATGAAAAGAGTATGTAAGGATCGGAGGTAGCATTCTGTAGTTTCTGCTTACCCTATTGGGAAAAAGCCTTGAATTTATGTATGTATTTAAAGGGTGTAAAACACCTCTCCACGAAGCCGAAAGACACTTGTTCTCCCCGTCATTGCGATCATTTTTTTGTTCTACACCATACCTTCTAATTACGGAGATATTAGGGGTCAAAGTTACAACTTATTGACAAGTTTTTTTTTTTTTAATACAAGTTTTTATTGGAAGAATTTCACTTTAAACACCTCTATGACCCCCGTACTATGCAGTCCATCCATCAGCACAATGTTTTAAGTGCGTTACATCGAGTTCTATCACAAAACATGATTTTTCACCCCCATAAAAAAAGTCGTTTTCCAGCAATATTTTTTGCGTAAAGTTACTTAGTTTGATGTACAGAATGCTTGGTTGACGGCGTGATGAGGTTGTTTACACTCTGTATGTTACCGTGAAAGTGTAAAACCAACGGCAACGACATTGTATTCTATCTAGTGAGATTGTAAACACTCCATAGATTGTCAACCGATCATTCTGCTTACAATTTAACGTATTATTTTTCGGTAGATTACAATCTATCGAAAATTGTGAAAAGTACCTATGCGACGGAACTCACCTCCAACGCTGATGGATTGAACGAAACTGTGGAGGCAGGGGGGAGGGAGGGGCGGTCCCCGTTGCCCCCTAGTACTACTGCCATGAAAACGTAAAGCACCATTCCTGAGAAAAACCGATTAATTTAACCTAACCTCAAAACACTTTATATTTGCCTAAAAAGCGTAGTCGACGGAGCTCCGCTCCCGGGGTTCCTATTGCTGTCTGCAGGGTTTATAGGAACCTAACATCGGGATGCCCCAAGTCTCGATTATGGGGCCAGAGATACTTCCGTCGCATGCATTTCAATTTTACGGTTTCACTTCGCCAGAACCGAAACCGAAAAATCAAAAATCATATTGTAAGCTGTATGTATAGTCGACAATCTATCGAGAGTTTTACAATCTCGCTAGATAGATTACAATCAAACGGGTTTTACAATTTTACGGTGACGTAATATAAATAAAACTGAATCGGAAAACCGGTTCAATTTTACCGTATTTCCACAACGACTTAGTGGATAACCTAAATACCATGTACCTAAATGTACTATGTTGTGTTTAACTGGAAGCTAACAATAATTAATTAATTAAACCTGATGAAGCTTGCGCAGGGGTTAATGGTTTGGTACTTAATATGATAATAGGAGTCGTCTGACATTAAGCGAGCTGTAATTATAACTACATGGCCACTTAATAGATGTCTTTATAATGGATCTTGTCGTTACTCAGAGATGGTAATGACTTGCTTTCGATTAGAAGCATGTGGGATGGGATCTGATTCAGCTGATGTAGGAGTAATTAATGGTATGTACAGCACAATAGTTGGAGTCTAGATTTGTGCCCGGTTGATGACAATAGGGTCAGCCCTTATTACATGGGACTTAATCTTATTGGCGAAATTTGGATGTACTATTAGGTATGTAACCTCTTCCTAACCTATCGGGGAATTAATATTTTATGTTTCAATTCATTTAACTCAAAAATACTATATTATATGTGTGATATTTATTTACACAGACACACATTGCTCGCAGAACGGATGGCCGATGGGGCCAAAAAGTTCTGGAGTGGCGACCGCGAACCGGAACACGATGCGTTGGAAGACCTCCCACTAGGTGGACCGATGACCTGGTAAAGGTTGCTGGAATCCGTTGGATGCGAGTCGCAAGGAACCGGCCAATGTGGCGACACTTGGGGGAGGCCTATATCCAGCAGTGGACGTCTTTCGGCTGAAATAATGATTTATTTAATAATAATAATAATAATAATAATATTCCACAACTATCACACAACGCCATCTAGTCCCAAGCTAAGCAGAGCTTGTGTTATGGGTACTAGACTACTGATTAACATACTTATATATTTCTAAATACATACATATTATAGATAAATTACACCCAGACACAGAACAAATGATCGTGCTCATCACACAAACATTTGTCCTGGGTGGGAATCGAACCCACGACCTCCGGCATAGCAGTCAGGGTCACTAACCACTAGACCAACACGCTAAACAGTTTAATTCTGTGGCTACATGCGGGTAGAGTCTTTTAAACTATGAAACTCTTCGAAGACGACTTCGATGTGCTTACTTTTCAGGAAAACTGACCTACGAAGTCTCCCCTCAAAACGTTGCACAATTTGAATGATGGTTTTTTTTTAAGTATTTACAAACAAGGTAAGCAAGTCGTAAGTTTGAACTTAGGTTGGCGTATTACTTTGTTTAATTTATTTCATCACCACTACTCTCAAAACGGTGAAGAAAAACATTCTACCGTCAGGAAATCGGCTCGTCTTAGAATCAAAGTAAATTCGAAGACATGTGACATCTACCAAGACGCAATGAGCCCGTATGGTGGATTATAGTCCATTCAATCACACAGTGAGGAGGCCTGTGTCCCAGCAGTAAGAACATTAAAGGCTGCTGGTGCTTATGCTGACTGTGTTACGAAACTCCAAAGTTCAAAATACCCATGTAATGGGAAACTACATTTAATTTGCTCCTAAAACCATCCAATCAACCATCCGCCATCCTATCTACATCTACACGAATCTCATCTTCAGAATCATCATTTCAGCCGAAAGACGTCCACTGCTGGATATAGGCCTCCCCCAAGTGTCGCCACATTGACCGGCCCCTTGCTACTCGCTTCCAACGGATTCCCGCAACCTTCACCAGGTCATCGGTCCACCTAGTGGGAGGTCTTCCTACGCATCATCTTCCGGAACACGAATCTACACTAATAATATAAAGAGGAAAAATTTTTGTGTGTGACTGTGTGTGTGTTTGTAATTAACAAACTCAAAAACTACTGTGCCGATTTCAAACATTCTTTCACTATTGGAAAGCTACATTAACCCTGAGTAACATAGGCTGTATTTTATCGCCGTACTCTCACGGGAACGGGAACTATGCGGGTGAAATCGCGTGCGGTCCGCTAGTCAACTCATAAAAAACATCTAAGATTGTATACATATTTGAACAGGTGACTACATTCTTAAGGTGTTATTAAGTTAGAAGCCAACTCGTCTCTTGAACTCACTTTCTTCGACCTAATAATAACATAATTCCCCAGGGCCCAAAGGAAGCAGCCTAGACCAGGGTCCATTATACAAAATTAAGTTTTTAGGCATGTATTATCATTATTTCGCTACAATAGCAACAAGTTGGCTTGCTTTTGTTCGGTTTACTTTTATTACAGAAAAAGTTTTCCTTTAACTTGGAATATATCCGATAGATTATCCGATACTAGCTCCCACGAGTTAAAGTTTGTATTGATTTCTAAGATTTCCCGTTGGATATTTCGCGTGGAAGATTCTTGTATGCAGATTGAGAAAAAAGCCATACAGTCTTTTGTCAGCCAGATAGGTATAACCGATTAACCGAAGATATAAAGAGCTGATAGTCCTGGCGAGATGCCCCTACTCAGCAGTAGGATGCATGCTTTGCTATCAGTACCTAACCGAGAACATAGATAAGTGGCAATCGCTTTCAAATCGTTTCGTATTTGTAACGACATTCAACAAGATTGACATAACTACCCAAAAGCTTCCTTTAAAAAGTTGTTGTAAAAACGAGACGAGAAAAGTTGTTGTATTACTTTTTTGTTTAATATTGTTGTTATACAACAACAATATTTAATAATCATTATCTGCCAAGCCGTTTCCCAACTACGTTGGGGTCGGCTTCCAGTCTAGCTTAACACCAGTATTTTACATACAGCGACTGAGGCATATGACCTCCATAACCCAGTTAATACTGGGTAATCAATGCCACTTGCTAAGACTGGTTGTCGGACTTGACGAAACGATGTAACGACTGTCAAAGATGGACAAATGACAGCCGAGACCAACAGCTGAACGTGCTTCCCGAGGTGTGGAGGAAACTCGGTATGTAAGGGTGGTCACCCATCCAAAGACCAACCTAGGCCAGCACGGCTTAACCTAAATATTGACCCGAGCGATCCTTATTATGTCAGAATATCCCTTAGTCATCTTCTTATAACCAACGGGTACAATGGATGTGAAATATTCCTTGCCATATCCGACCCGACGAAATCTCCGTTAAATTTATCTAGCCATTAAACCTAGCTAATAGCCTAATAGGTCCCGGTTATAATAGCTTATATTAGCACCTTAACTATCACGGGCTCTAAGGTTATTAATTGCTTTGCATTCCAATAGTGCAATTAATGTTTAATTACCTTTCTTGTCCTCAGTGTGTGTATGGATGTTATTTGCATTAAGCTTGTCAATTGAAAAAAAGAAACAGTTGATTTAATTAGATGTATTTTTTGATAATTATGGATAGTTTTAAAGTTCCTCAGAGCTTGGGTCTAGTAGGCGACAAGCCCTCTTCATAAAGATAAAAACAATTTTTGTGTGACTAATAAACACTTTTTCAAATGTCTATCGATGTTGCTCAGTAAAGAGGCCATCTCTTTAACTACCACTATAACTGCGACTGCGCAACATAAAGTATATGTTGATGTTCGAATGAGTGCGCTAAAAGGTAATCTGACGGGTAAGCCTTCATTTTAAATCTTGTTCATAAGGTACACACAAATAGAGGATATTATTATCACACAATTCTAGCTGCGCAAATGGATCCTCACGCAGCCAGCCCCAGGCATGAAAAAACACTGCAGTTTACGACGGCGATGGTCCAACACTCACTTGATTCCCAAAATATCCAACATTACAGTCTCGGGAATGTTTTCCGGGAACCGCGGGAGTATTTCACCCTTATCTGGAACAAGTAAAATAATTTCACTCGCTTGACGGGCTATAAACACAGTTTACGATAGGCCTTAGGATATAAATATGTCGGCCCTAAGCGGAGAGGAAGATTGTCTGTCGTCTGATGTATATGCGTAAAGTTTGTGTTTTGTAGAATGTCTTTTAGTAATTACGTAATTGATATAAACTTTACAGGGTGCCTTTGTTCCCCGAGAGAGCTGATAGAGGTTCATAGTTCACAATACATTTCATTCGCTATAACGTTTCAATTATGAAGCGAGAATAGATATTGCTTATAACTGAAACTGGCTTGCTACTCTTTTGTAATTCTAAATTGGAAAATTCCGATAGCACGACGCATCGTTTTCCGGAAGACGATGCCTTGGAAGACCTCCCACTAGGTGGACCGATGACCTTGTGAAGGTTGCGGGAATCCATTGGATGCGAGTTGCACGGGACCGGTCAATGTGATGGCGACTTGAGGGAGGCCTATGTCCAGCAGTGGACGTCTTTTAGTTGAAATGATTATGATGAATAGCACGAACTTCACTTGAGTACTCAAAGCAATTTAATAAATGAGAGTATAACAAACCTGTAATGGACGACGAGCCCTTCACAAAAATGTAATTTTAGTTTAAGTAGTTTTTGTGTAAACAATGGGGACCTATATGTCTGTCCACCCCCAAACTATTATATACTAAAAGCCTTAAGCATTGCACCATGGCTCGAAATGTTGCATCAGCCATTCGTGAGAGGGGATACGGTCAGGTTTGAACCTGTCCGACGTGGAATATTCCATAATAAAGAGTATCATTGCATCAGCAATTGGGAAAGTCCATTTTTACGGGCTGTGGTTGGATAAAGTTCCCTCAAGGGCGCTCAGGTGCTCCCACAACTTGCAATGACGTGATTATTTATGTAAGGGGGACCGATTAAATTGGTGATAATCGAGTCAAATAGTAGTAAATAGAAACATGTAACTAAGTCATTCCATCAGATAATCAGGGAGAAGTCTTCAAGAAGTCAAGGAAGAGCTCCATATCAGACAGATTGTCATGAGAAGTTAAAGTAGAATCATAGTTCTAGTGAGTCCCACGCCCCCAGTGTTAAATTCCTTATATACAGTCTTATGTAAAGTCTTGTGCCCCGCTATGTAAACCTATAACTATATAATAAAAAGTGTTAAAAGTAATCGCGTTTAATTCATTAGACGTATAGAGGAACCACCCCACCTAGTTTGGCCATATAAGCCGGGTAAGCAGCTGAGTCCCAGCGTTGGGATCATATGGGCTGGGTCAGCAGCCGAGTCCCAGCAACTGGTCTACGAGAACCGGGGTGCGAAGAACAATAATAATACAGTCCACAAAAAGTATTTGGCCTCCCTACGAGCCGAATACGTAACAAAACCACTAGTTTAGTTTCATGAAAATTATATTCAGAAAAAAAAAACTGGTTACGCTAATAGGCGCTATAAAATATTTTTAGGTTACGAGTACCTATAACTAAGAAGTTTAATTTTATTTAAAAGTAACTTTGTTAATGTTTCTTAGAATGCTGATTTTGACAGCGTTAACATTTTGTATTTCTTTCGATATTCTGCTTTCAGGCACTTTGTTAGGTTATGTAAGCAAGGGCCTTTAAAATCCTTTACCTTTAACATTTTAACTGAATAAATATAACAGTTGAAAGTATTTTGGGTTGTATTCAATTTGTTTCAAAAATTACAAATTTAGAAAGTTTGCAAGTAACATAAAAACTTTTTTGCAAAAAAATAGAACCGACTTCAAAAAAGTGAAAAATAACTTTAGCTTCAGAAGTCCGTGACATTGTTTGATTGATTTATTAAGTTTTTTTGTCACCGACTTCTGAAGCTAAAGTTATTTTTCACTTTTTTGAAGTCGGTTCTATTTTTTTGCAAAAAAGTTTTTTATTTTTCACTTTTTAGTGGTTCACTTGTGCTTACCCCTTCGAAGCGTACCGGTGCGGTGGCTTGATGTTATGTTATGAACTGGTGTAAACAATAGACAGACAATAGATTTCAGCAATCCCAGTCCATTTTCTATCATTTATTGAGGAGTTCCGTTCCATATCTCCGAAGTTCGTGATCAGATCATGACAATATTTCTATGGGACCAACTTGGAAGTATACCCTTTCAAACAAAAAAATAATTTTTCAAATCGGTTCAGGCTTCTTCGAGTAATCGGTGAACATACATAAAAAAAAAAAAATACATAGGTACAGTCGAATAGAGAACCTCCTCCTTTTTGGAAGTCGGTTAAAAATTGAACAATGTTTTGTACAAATGAATAAATTAATCATAAATTCAAGGTTTGAGATTTGTTCTGGATCTTAAATATATATTTAGATACTTAAAATATACCTCTATTGAAGTATTTTCTTTATCATGTGGTGAGTGCCTACTTGTGTGTTAAAGTTTTTATGCCGGCCATGTGCTAGGACTTTGCTTTATATGCCGCAAGAAATAAATATCGCTGGACATTAACACACAGCGCCATCTAGTGCCACACTAAGCAAGGCTTGTATCGTGGACACCAGAGTTGATATACTACATATATACCTTTTTTGTTTGTAAATACATACTTATTATACATATAAACATCCATGACTCGGAAACCAATGTCCATGCTCATCACACAAACATTTGCTCCTACCGGGATTCGAACCCAGGACCCTGAGAACGTAAGGCAGCCTCACTACCACTACGCCATTCGGGTCGTCCGCGACCGAAAATATATCTAGGCATGCTGGTTTCCTCACGATGTTAATTATACAATACGCTCAAGAGTCAGATAAACAGAGATAAATGTATATTTTAAGTACAATAAAATACTGTTGTTTCTTGATAACCTATCGATATTAATTCCTACATTACTGATTGTTTTCCATAAATAGGATGAATTCTGAGAAAAGTTTCTGACTAGTCTCGATTTCTGTGCCAATGTTCCGCCCGTCAAATGTAATCCACTGGCAATGTGACCAAACATTGTTTACACCAACACTTTGGTGATATTTAGCCCCTGTTGACTCGAGATTTAGAGAATTTAGTGTGGAAATTATTCGTTTTAATGTGCTAAAATTAGCTGAGATTTTCGGTACTGATAATAATTAACGTGACAACCCGTGGTCCTGGGTTCGATTCCCGGGTCGGGCGAATTGTTTTTGGGTTTTTCAATCAGGAATTTCTCAGTCAGCAGCCACTGATTGTAGCGGGCAAATTGTCATGACACTCTTGATTCTATTCAAGAGTAAGAGCTTGATAGGATGGGATTTGATTTTGCTGATATGAGTTTTTTAATATTATGTAGAGCAATATAGTTGGCGTCTGGATTTATGTATGTTTGATGGTAATAGGCTCACCCCTATTACGTGGGACCTACACAACTGGGGCTCAATTCTGCTATTTTTATAGATTCGTCACTCCAACACGATTCCATTCCCATCCCATTGTCATTTTGCTTAAAATTCGTAATCTGCTAAATTCACAATGGTCGATCATTGGTCGGTCAATGGTCTCGTAATAAAATTGTGTTTTAATGACATTGTCGTATTGCCATTATTATGAAAACCTTAGTACAAATGGTTTTCGAAATCTACTACTAAATGCGAATATTTATTCATGCTAGATTTCATTTATAATATATTTTTACCCATTTGTCAAAATGTACGAGATTACCATTCTATGACATTTTTTTCAATGGAGTGTCAGTGGTTGACCATTGGAAAGTCATAATGATGCCATTATATGAGTAGATTACCAAACTTGTCAAAACTTGACAGAACTTGACCATTATGAAATGAATGATCGGCTACACTAGTGTAATAGCAGACTTGAGGCCCTGGCGAAATGTAAGTGTACCCACTACTGGTATACCTCTGTCTTATCCTTCGAGGACTACAGGCGTCATGAATACGATTTCGAAAAGCATTGAACAAGACTGAATCCAATTTTGTCTTTTAATTTGACTCAGAAAGATGTCAATCAAAAGTCACGTTAATAAAAAAGAATTTCACAAGTTCACATCACTATCAAAACCCGCGCATATATAGCCATCATAACAACATTGAAAACCTAGGCAACAAAAAGTAACTGAGCGTCCTAAATAAGTTATTTACGACACCAATTTAATAGAGCATTCACCGTCGGATAGCGTTTGGAGGGTATTCAATTATATAATTTTCCCGTAACCTCATCTGTTTTGAACATGTTCGCCTCCTAGTAATCGGCAATTAATTTACTGAAACCCTACCGAGTATGTGGAATAAAACGGGATACCCTAATAAAATACTGTTCTCGTTATCCGCTAAATTTTCTCATAGGAAGATAATGTTGTAAACAACAGACGGGATCTATAATTTTCGGGTTTCTATTTTATGTCTCTGCCATGTATAAGTGTATATCGTTTTTGCTATAGGATGTCGTTTAGTTCAATTGTTGAAAAACGCAATTGATTCCGGGTTTCCTAGACAATTTCTGTAGAAAACCATAGCTCACACTGTTAATTACAACAAACAGACTTAACAGCTTCATAACAGCGTTCATAAAATAAACAACAAAATGTAAATTGTTTAAATGTTAGAAAAATAAACGCGAAATAAAGTAAACACGCTGTTTCAACTCTCCTCTGAAAGGAAAACAAAAACAATACTCTTTGTTATTCAGATATTATATTACAATGAACAGCTGGGGAAATAATAATTATCACTTCTGTGAAATTGTTAATTAACTGGATCATACCTATTAATTTTATTAATGCATCACGTACATTTAATACGTCGCCAATATGAGATCCACCATGTATTTCCTAAAAGTGACCTCCACCCACATCTAGTGTTCTGCGTTTCCAAATTTTGTTGGTGACGGTGTTAAATCCCATGTTTCCTATTAGGCAACTCCATAGGGATGAGCATAATTCCGTTTGGTGGTTGTCACAACAAACTTCGTTCAGACGGTTATGAAAACAGACGATTTTGTAAATAAAACCTGCTGAACTGGTGAAATACTGGTATCCTTTCTCGTACGATCACTATATAGTGATTATTTAGCCACTAGCAGACAACACGCGGTTTTACCCGCGTAGTTCCCGCTATCGTGGGATTGAAGGGATAAAATATAGCCTATGTTACTCAGTAAAGACGTGGCTTTTGAATGGTGATAGAATTTTGAAAATCGGTCCAGTAGTTTTAGAGTTAAAACGTATATTTAAAAAAAATTGAAAAAAAAAATATTTTTTCCATTTTTAATATTGGTATAGATTTTAAGAAGAAACTGTAAGTACATACATGAGATTTAAGGTACAAATCTGGAGACCACTGTAATCGTGATTGGCGGTGGTAATGTAGTGTTTCTACGAGTAGGTACATAACTCAATGAAAATTCCTCCGGTGTAGAAACATTTCTCCCTGTTGCCGTTTTCAAACAGCTCCTACCATTACACAGAAACAAGCCATGTTGCTGCAGAATTGTACCTTAAGGCGCCTAGACGAGCTAAATTAGCAACTCTATTTGTGGTGGTTCAAACTTCGTTTAAAATGCTGTTAGAATAAAGTTCTAATCAGCTTGCACTACAAAGTGGTTGTTACGTCTGCCACTGCGGGCCAAATAGCGCGAAATGAGTGGTTTCGATCAATTTACAAAAAAACCATTGATTAGATTAAAAAACTAAAACAGTATCATACTAATATATTGTTTGTAGAATTATTTGCCAAAAAATCAGAATGATCGCATGCATATTAGTATGTTTTTTATTGTTTGAAAGATATTTTTAGAGGTAAGTTCGTGATTTCTTTTTATCGAGCCAAATTCATTGTATTATGTTTTCAAAACAGTATCATGCTAGCATATATCCTGAAGAATATCATATATTTTTCTGGTCTTGTTTATAGCAGTGAATCATATACTTTTAGTAATTATAAAACTCGCGTTTAGCTCGTATAGTCGCCTTAAAGCAAAGTGTAGAAAACTGCTTTCCGTATCAAAATTGTTGCCTTACTTTGGACACTGCTGTTACAGTTTCCTATTGAACATGAGTTGGTTTAATTTCCAAATAGGAACATTTAATTATGTTTTATTGGAATATAGTGCTTGCGTGTCTTGCATTCTCTATTCATATTCTGAAGCAGTATCGTTGTCCACTGCCTAAGTTTAAACTCCAATGATACAGAAATAAATGTTCCTGTTTGGAAATTAAACCAACTCATGGTTTAATTTTCAAACAGGAACATTTAATTCTGTTTTATTGGAATATAGTGCTCGCGTGTCTTGCATTCTCTATTCATATTCTGAAGCAGTATCGTTTTCCACTGCCTAAGTTTAAACTCAATTTCCGCTTACTCTAACTTGTTAGTTTTGAACGTGCCAACTACACAGTCACAATACAGTTAATAGACTTGTAATAAAAAGATTTTGGAAAATATAACTTGATTTTATAACTCACTAGTTGTGCGTTTCAGTGGTTTTTTTTCTGTATTTTTTTATCAGCCTTTATAAGTACGAGTATGTTTGTTCCTTTGTGGCAACCTTTCGTAGTAGTTTATAAATAACACAGAATAAACCACATTAAAACACGTATAGATTTTAATAAATGTAAATTTACAGGAAATAAAAGGCTTTTTTTATTTTTATTAATTTATTACTCCACTGTCCGTCTGTCTGTCACCAGGCTGTATCTCATGAACCGTGAGAGCTAGACAGTTAAAATATTCACAAATTATGTATTTTGATTGCCACTATAACAACAATAATACTAAAAACAGGATAAATGAATATTGAAGTGGAGCTCCCATACAATAAACGTATTTTTTTGAAAATGATTGTCTACAGGGTAGGCAGAAATGATGGTACCTAAATACCTATAAAGGGTGTAAATAACCTCTTAACGAAGCCGAAAGACACTCGTAGAATAAAAAAATATCACAATGACGGAGAGAAGTCATTGTGATCATTTTTTTATTCTACGCCTTGCCTGGAAATCTTCTAGTTACGGAGATATTGGGGTCAAAGTTCCAACTTTATGTCAAGTTATATTTTGGAAAAGATTCGGATCCCTTCGAGCGCGAATCCGACTCTTTCTACTTACATAATTATTATAACTGTTTTCGATCAAGAATTTTTTTCCGTATCGTTGATAAGGGTACGTATCATAATCCCGAATTTTAAAAGACCGAATTTTAAAATACCGATGGACGAGATCCCGAAAATTGAAACGCCGAATGGTTGTTTGACCGAAAGTTTAAAATCCCGAAAGTAGGTACATTTGCCCGAAAGTTTAAAATCGCGAAGTTTAAAATCCCGTAGTTCAAAAACCCGAAAGTTCATTTGCCCGACAGTTTAAAATCCTGATGTTTAAATTCCCGAAGTTCGAAATCCCGAAAGTTCATTTGCCCGAAATTTAAAATCCCGAAGTTCAAAATCCCGAAATCGTCACCGTTTCCGAGAAAAACGATTTTTTGTAAACCTAACGTAAAAACACTTAAAAGTTGCCTAGCAAGCAGCACGCATGCAGCAGGCATGCAGCAAGCATACAGCAAGCATGCAGCAAGCATGCAGCAATCATGCAGCAAGCATGCAACAAGCACGCAGCAGGCATGCAGCAGGCATGCAGCAAGCATGCAGCAAGCATGCAGCAGGCATGGTTTCTGTCACGGCTCCGGCGCTGCGGGGCTCCGCGCCTACGCGGGCTTAAATTACACTCTAGGGGTAGTGCAGAAAAGACTACGTGGAGTCGGTTCTGCAGCGATTCATTTCTGTCACAAAATTTGTGCTTATATATGTCACCGTAAAATTGTCAAACACGTTATATTACAATATAACGTGTTACTCTCTAGCGATATTGTAAACTCTCGAATTATTGTCAACTGAACATACGGAAGTATCTCTGCCCCCATAATCGGGACTTGGGGCACCCCCCCGTTAGGTTAGTTAGGTTCCCTTTAAACCCTGCACTCGGAAATAGGGGCCCCGCGAAGCGGAGCTCCGTCGACTACGCTTTTTAGGGGCATATAATAAAAGTTTTCGTCCATTCGGGATTTCATCCATTCGGGATTTCATCCATCGGTATTTTGTTCATTCGGGATTTCGTCGATTCGGGATTTCATCCATCGGTATTTAAAACTTTCGGTATTGAATTTCGATGTTTTGGACGTCGGTATTTCAATCATAGGTATTATGAACTTTCGGAATTATGATACGTACCCGTTGATAAACCCCTAAAAAAATCCTTGGATATTGTGAACAACGACCAACTAAACTATCCAAAACTTGTAAAACTTCCAACACGTCATATTAAATTGTTTAGAGAATAATAATTTATCTGCTGCCACTCATCGCCTGGACTTCATTTTATTATAATTAACACAACCATTAATCTAAAAGTGGTGACACTCCACAGATTGTGCAAATTATACAGCTTACAGCGCTGCGAAAAACAGCGTATTTTATTGAAATTTATTCACTAAGTAATTTGAGGTGCTTCGGCTTTCAATTTGGTTCTACTTGTGGAGGTTATTTTGGGTATAATACTGAAGAGGCGACAGGTCATTAGTCACGGTCAAATAAGATACGCTTTAAGTATAAAGTTCAGTTCATTGTGACGAGCGAAGCGATTTGTTGAAGCGACACGAGCAACGGTACTCACTACCGAGTCAGAGGCCCTACTCCCTAACGCTTCGTACGTATATTCGGATCTATCCGTCTCACGCGCACGTCTGCAGATGGGTGCGATAGAGAGAGACAGATATATCCGAATATAAAGCGTTGGGGAGTAGGGCCTCAGTACCGTCACACCAAAAGGGTCAATTCAAAGTACTCGCGTAGGCTCGAGCCTCCTCTGATCGCAATTTACACCAAGAGCATAAACGCGCTTCGAGACGGTTCGACTGTGCGACATCGAGAGAAAACTCGAACACACGCGAGGACACAAACAGGATAAGTGTAAGCCAGTCATTGCTCACCTGGAGAATACCCGAGAGGGTATTCTCCAGGTATCCCAAGCGAGGAGGCGCGCGATATTCATAAAATTTTTACCAGTTGTAATACGGTCCTATGCAGCCAGTAAATGAGGGATTTCCTTTTTCAACTCTTCCTTAGTCGCTGGATAGATGGCGCTGATCTCGGTATGTTACTGCAAGGAACAGAACGTCACATAATTTCACTTGGATCTAATGGTTATATTCGGAAGCTTATGCAAAGGAAAGTGTCACTCAACGAGCGTATGTGACGTGTATTTTTTCAAGCGTTTTGGCTTTTGGCACGAAGTAACGTAGTCAGTTCAACGCCATCTATCGAGTTCTGAAACAATTATTTTTTTTTTATTCTCAAACGAAAACCTCTCATTGCGTGAGGATTTTACCGTCCAGTCTCATGTTGTGAGCAAATGCTCAAAGCATTTGCAATCGTTTTTTTTGCAATCACTGTTGCAAGCCGCGTGTCACCTGACGACTAAGTAAGAAGATTTCATCGAAAAAGAATTTTATTATGCTTTTATAAAGACACTGAATATGTCGAATTGAAAAATGCTACAGGTCGAAGATATTAAAATTAGGAGGAGTTAACTGCAGTGGTTTTTTGGGCAAAATGCAGGTTTCATTCGTTTTGTCTATTGCTCACTGGACGCTTTGGCAATAGCCAGCGGCGTGGGCCGGAAAGGGCGCTTGAATACAAAGCTTAACTGTGCTTGACATGAACGCGCAACCTTTGGCATAGCGTACTGAGAACCGACAGGTGCTAGGAAGTCTTGCCCGTGTTCTGAAGTTTCCATGGTGAAAAATATTAGGTGTTGAGTGTTAGTTTTCAAGGTGAACAACTTTGTCCATGGTATAATGTAAGAAGTAGGTACTGGTATGGATTGAAAGTGATTTCTACTGCGACTTGTTATTTTGTAGAAATAGTTTGGAACTTGTATACAAGTGGACCGAAAGTCTAAAAGCTAGTCTTACCAAGAGGTATTGTATTACTCAGGACTTACTAGGTTGTGTAGTGTGGTTGTTCATCAGACACCTCCTTTCTTGCCAAATTATTCTTCACACAATTTATCGGTGTGAATTTAAGTAGGAGCACAAAAACGGAATTATCAGCCACCCGAACCTGTCGTAGGTAATTGTAGATATTCCTCTAAACTCACTTCTACAGTCATTGAGCCTAATGTAGCAATCCACACAGAACTCCACGTCAGAGTTCATTACTAAGGTCGAGTGTACACGAGATTATTTATATAGGTACGACTGTTGATTGATTAAACACTGAGTCGGATTGACGCGGTATGTATAACGGACTGTCGGCTTCGCAGTTAAGGTTGTTTTTTGAATGTAAACAAGGTAATTGAAAAGCATATTTTTTCATAATTATACTCTGTGTAAGTCAAGCTTGTACTTTTCCCATATTTTGGAAAATAAACCAATCATCGGCGGAGATCACACCAGGTGATCTCCACCGATAATTGTATTATTTTCCATCTTCTATACGAACTAGACTATGTAGCTCATAGTTTATTTATTTATTTTAAGATCACCAACAAAATAGTGTTGTCTTGTGTTTTATATTAGTGGACAACATAAAGTATTTAGTGTATCATGAGGTCCCGGGTTAGATTCCTGGGTCGAACGAATTGTTATTGGTTTTTTCCATCAGGAATTACTCAGTAGCAGCCACGGAGACTAGAATGATTTGTGCCCAATTGATGGCAATGGGCTCGCGTCCTATTAAATGAGACTTAAACATAACAGGCGAAATGTGGGTGTGCTATAAGGTACACCTCTGTCTAATCCTTCGTGGATTACAGGCGTGATGTTATGTTATGTTATGTTATGTTATGTTATGTTATGTTATGTTGTGTTGTGTTATGTTATGTTATGTTATGTTATGTTATGTTATGTTATGTTATGTTATGTTATGTTATGTTATGTTATGTTATGTTATGTTATGTTATGTTATGTTATGTTATGTTATGTTATGTTATGTTATGTTATGTTATAGAGCATTTCGTAAGTACACTCCTTCAATTACAGGAGATCACAGCATGCACAATAAGTAACAGAACTACCGCAACAAATAGTTTATAATCTATAGGGGTTTCTATTCAGTTTAAGAAGTTGGTGTGGCTAGAAAGGATTGCTGAGATCTGTTATAGAGTATAGAGAAGAATTGAAGACGCAGACATGTTGTGCTGACCCAAAAGGAATTAGGATAAGCTCAGAAGAATGATGACCCTGGGTATTTATCGCGAATTTACCTTTAAGCCCGACGTTTCGACCGGATTGCACCAGCCGTGGTCGCGAGGACACTGAAGTATTGGAGGAACCGCGAGAGCAAAGTGAAGGCGTTTATTCAACTACCCTCACTTCCCCCCCTTCTTTCCTCCCATTTTCATATGTTTTATAATGTGTTCTAATCCTGAAAGTTTAAAAAAGATGATGATGAGGTTCAGATTAAGAAGAAAACTAGACATGGCTACCAGAGGAGGCTGTTTGAGTGCAAAAAGGAAGTCCATTGACGTGAAAGCGTCAGGGTAGCCTGCGTAATTCAAACTTTCTTATGCTTTTTTGCAATTGGCAGGCTAATGCTAGGTTGTGTGTTGATGAAAATATCGTTTGCGACTGTAAGATGTATGTAGTTACAGAATTATGATCATCAAAATCATCAATACAACTCTCCAAGTTCACAAAGGTCGATGAACGACTTTGACCTTAAAAAAATCGTTCCTCGACCTTTATGAACTTGAATTTTAGTATATTAATATTGCAATAAACGTAAGAAAATTCAAATTTCGCGGGCTACTCTGGAGCATCAGCCTTAATAGTTACTCGGACTTAACTATGACAAAACAGAAAACCTCCTTGCAGTTAAGTACTAGTCACACACCAACACATACAAACTAACACTCATCGTAACATACACACCTTGAGTAATCTTTTAGTTTTCTTTTATGATTGGAACCTATATTTTTGAGGGACACTGGATCCTGTGACACAGGGTATCCTAGTGCAGGATCCAGTAATACATCTTATTCAAACTTTTTTCATGAAACAATACACTTTTTATTTTAAACTTCCGACGCAAAAACGACGGGGTGTTATAAGTTTAACGTGTCTATGTGTGTGTGCGTGTTTGTGTGTGTATGAGTGTCTGTCTGTGGCATCGTAGCAGCTGAACGGATGAACCAATTTTGATGTTGTTTCTTTTGTTTGAAAGGTGAATTAGTCGGGAGTGTTCTTAGCTGTGTTTGATAAAAATCAGTCCAAGATGGCCGCCGCCACAAATTGGCGGATTATATATTTATTTAATAACTCCCTTAATATGGGTATCAAATGAAAGTGCTTGACAAGTAGAAAACTATACGCTATACTAAATTTCAAATCCAAGATGGCTGCCACCACAAAATGGTGAATTACTTGTTTTATTTTATTTAGTAATCAAGCGAGGAGAAATGTTCCTCTTTGTTATCATAGGGCTTGAGTACAGTAAGAAAATAATCGACTAGGATAATATTATACTTTAAAACATCAAAGTGAATGCGCTCTGAAAATAAAAATAGAAATAACATGCAACTGGCAGTTAGATGAAAGACCATTTAAATAAAATAACGGACAAAGGTAAAGAATATTTTTATTCGTACAATTGTATGAAGGCGCTGCAATAAAAGAATTAAACTAAATTGCATGTCAGTGAAACTAAAAATAACTACATTCCCGCTCTTTGTTCGCGAAATAAACTGTTTAAATAAAGTAGACACGAGTTTTGGAGTTACTCTGAACGTATTTTGAACAGGACTTTAAAGCAACATAGTTTAAGTGTGTATTCATAAATATATGACTTTTTTTTTTTTTTTAGGATGGGAAATCATCAAATGACTTCTCCCACTCTGGGCGGAGCGGGAGGGAGTGTCAGACTCTTACTGACTAAAACCCATCCATGTTCCTTCCTCGCCCTTTACGTTCCGGGGCCGCGGTATCTCTTTCGAACAGTCCCGCAAATAAATATATGCCTGTGTTTTAATATACAAATAGGGTGACTGGTAATTAGTGCACGAAACTTAAACACGTGATTGTGAATACTGTTACTCTGCGTCATACCACTGCCAGGCAAAGGCACTCCCCATGACTTCCAGTTGTTTAGATCCAAGGCTAATCAATGTTTTTAATATAGAACTAAATTAAAGTAGTTTTATTTACAACCGAACAAACGAGGAAACAAATTTCACTAGTTCAGTTAACTGAACTGGTCACCTGAACTATAGTGGGAACAGGGAAATTGTATTTGGTTCAGATTGCGCCACTCCCGGAGCTGCGGGATTGTTCGAAAGAGATACCGTGGCCCCGGAACATACAGGGCAAGGAAGGAACATGGATGGGTTTTAGTCAGTAAAAGTCTGACACTCCCTACCGCTCCGCCCAGAGTGGGAGAATCATATATAGAAAATTATCAAATGATATTTGATAATTTAAAAAAAAAAAAAAAAAGGCTTCGAAACTCGGGTTGGACCCAGCACGGTCTAGCGGGCATAATCATTTATACGTTATTTTTTGTCAAAATATTATACCATGAGAACCTTACACTTTGATTAATTTACGTTAACATTAACTTAACAATGTTTATGCAAATTATTGTGTATTTGTGTATAAATTGGTAATTATAATAATCTTCTGAATGCTGCTTTAAGTTTTTTCAGTGTGATTTTTGGAATCTGTCAGCTTGGTTCTAAAATTGCCCAAGACTATAAAACGTATACTATTTCGTCACGTATAAAAGTAGGCAAGACATAACAAGGATCGTTATTTAGTTATATGGTAAACTAGCTTATTCCCGCTGCTTTGCCTGTGTACAAATTTTATACTTAAACCTTTCTCCAGAATCACTCTATCCATTGGTGAAAACATATTGAAATTCGGTGCAGTATTTTTTGAGTTTGTCGCGAACAGACAGACAGACGCGCGGGAGGACTTTGTTTTATAATATGTAGTGATAGTGATTTTTCATTGCGAATATTCACAACCTTTTTTCTACAAAAAAACATCAAACTGTTCATTTTCAAATGATCCCTGCTAATATTATTATTTGAAAGATGAAAAAAAGTATCATAATTACATGATTACCTTTGAAATCTTAGTTTGAAATAGACATCGTTGTTACGACATCAAAGATATAACAAATAAATAAAATATGAGTCGTGCGAAGCCAGAAATTGTAAACCTGTAATTTGGTATTTGATTGTCATCAGGGTAGGCAGAAATGATGGTACCTAAGTACCTATAAAGGGTGTAAAAAAAGTTAAAAGATGGGTGAAAATGAAGTAGAAGGCCAAAGAAAGGATGGATGGTTTGACGAATGATATGAAAGAAAAAAGCGCAAATTGCAGCATGATAATACTCGTAAACAGGAGAGGATACATCCGGAGTTATTTACTATACGGACCTTGTAGAAACTAGAACAAATTTCCGTGCGTTCAAGCGTTTTTGCCATACCTTATTGGAATCAAATATTACAGCTCACAACTTAGAGCCCATTAATGTTAATGTTTATCCGTGGTGCTAGGCAACTGGGCCTATCCCAATTGTAAACGTATCTTTGTGCCTATTGGCCTTGTTTCGTTCTGTCTCCTGCTGATATGGAGGGAAGTGGAAATTACGGTTTTTTCTTACTCCTCATTTACCTTAGGTATTGAACAGAATCTTATAACCAACGGCTATTAAAACAGGTAGAACTTATAAAGTTTCGGAATCCAATTTAAGTTTGAAGCTTTCAGATTCTAGATACTTTAAGAAAATCGTATCTATTTGAAAGAAACTGTGTTGGAAACATAATGATAGTTAAAGCTTACGTATATTTACGATTCAGTATTATGTCTATTTGGTCTAGAGGTTGAAGTCTCGGGTTCCATTCCCAGGTTGGTCAAAGGTTTTTCATTAAGATATTCTCAGTAGTAGCCACAAAGTCTGGATGCGCCTGATTGATGGGAATAAGATCGCCCCTATTAATATTATTATTATTCAAAAATGTAAATGTCCTCTGTTTCCTTAATACTTAATGAAACGCCGATGTAATGACAAACGTCATATTACTTTTTACACAGGTATACTAATTTCGTACAGTTTGATTCGTGTCGTCGTTACGAATATATTATGCAGTGTCACAGCTATGAGCAATCGTCTTATGCTAAAGATGACGGATTACACAGAACATAAATATTATTTAATGCAACAAACTAGCGCTCTCTTTTGACAGGCGACATTTGAAACAGTTTCAATTTTAATCAAGTACTAACCTAGATTATATTAATATTCTTATTTTCGGAAAGTGTTTTTCTTCTCAGCCCTTGGACTGGATTTTAACTACATTTACGGGCCGAAGCCATATTAATATTATTATTATTTATTATTCGTTACATTATTTTCGATGTTTGGGTCTTTCTCCCCTGCTTAACCCTTCGGGGTTATCAAGCGTGATGTTATGTTGAAAAAAAAATATCTTCTGTGAAAATGACACTACAAAATTCCCAAATTGACCCATATTTTGGGTCCGTGGCTTAGGCCCCCAGTGGTCGAGGCACCTGTGGCCGACGATGCCCCCGATTGGATTTACTTAATTTAACTTTTTTTTTTATCAAATCTACTGCCAGGCACAAAAATGTTTTACAAAAATAAAAAGTGAATATTGATTGTAAGTATTAGTCTAATATTAAATCATAATTACGGTCTGGTTTACGATACAGCTGTCAGTACTAAAGGTATCAAAACAAAAATTTTAGAAACAAAACGAAATATGAAAACAAAAGCTTTACGGACGCTCCATAGAAAACTTGTAAATGTGTAATACCGTAGCTGTAATTTACTTGCCTAATGTACCCTTTCGTGGGAATATGAAACATTTTACACAGTAAGAATAGTAAAATTATCCTAACATTGTTGAATTGTTTTACGAAAATTATCAAGGTGAACTTGTTTTTATTTTTATTTTAAGACAAAGTTTGCTGTAAAATAATTAAATTTATTATCTACTTGGTTGACTGCCTGGTTGGCACATTGCTCGAAGAGCGGATGGCCGCAAGGCCCAAAAAGTTCTGGAGTGGCGACTGCGAACCGGAAGACGATGCGTTGAAAGAGATTCTCACTAGGTGGACCGAAGACCTGGGCCTGTTTAATAAACTTTACAAATTGTAAATTGTAATTGTATTTTACAAGTTTTATATCTACAAGTTACTGTTGAAAAAAAAAATACAATTTACTTTACCATTATGGAAAACTGACAAAATTGACATCGAAATCGGTTCACAATTGGCCAAGATCACTGAATATACACAAAAAAAAACAGACGAACAGATAACCTCCTCTTTTTGGAAACTAGTCGGTTATTGACTAGTTTCCAAAAAGAGGACGTTTCCGTTCACGCGTATGTATCGCATCACTACTCTCACTATTTCCACTACTGGTTGTTAAAACCATTTTTTCATGTATATCAATTAACAGTACAAAATTGTTAATTTCTGACACAAGGCGAGTCTACCTGTCGGAATATATCGATAATTTACAAAATACGTTAACTTGTAATTACAATTTTGTGTTCATTAAAACCAATTCCCTTTCAAATATGTAAATGTCACCTGTAAAAGGAAAACCTATATCATATCTTTATTAAACAGACGTATAAGAAATTGTTCGAGAGCAGCGGTGGCCCAGTGGTGGCGGTCCCGACTTACGAGGAGTAAGTCGTGGGTTCGAACCCAGACAGGCGCATTACTTTGTGTAATTTATACCATCACCACTGCTCTCAAAACCGTGAAGGAAAACATCGTGAGGAATCTTAGAACCAAAAATTCGAAGACATGTGACATCTACCAATCCGCACTGGGCCCGCGTGGTGGATTATAGCCCATTCCCTCTCATAGAGAAGAGGTCTGTCCCAGCAGTGGGAACATTAAAGGCTGATCATGATGATGATGATTTTGTAAATTTCTTTGAAATTGTAGACACAATTTTACAATTTTTATTTGTAAATTGTATTCTTTATTAAACAGAAACTTGTAGAATTGTAACTTGTAAAATACAATAACATTTTACAATTTATAACGTTTATTAAACAGGGCCCTGGTGACGGTTGCGGGAATCCGTTGGATGCTAGTCACACGGGACCGGTCAATGTGGCGACACTTGAGGGAGGCCTATGTCCAGCAGTGGACGTCTTTCGGCTGAAATGATGACTGCCTTGTTGGTATTTTTGTTATACGCACGACTGTTGAGCTTATGGTCCTCGGTTTGAGTGTCAAGTCGGGAAAAGTTTTGTTTAGGGATAAACTCAATTGCAGCCACGGAGTCCGGATTTGCGCCTGATTGATTGCAACAGGCTCGCCCCTCTTACATGGGACTTAAACATAACTGGATAAATGGGGTATACTATCAGGTACACCTTTTTTTTCGATTGGGAAATCATCATATCACTGTGGGTGGAGCGGGAGGGAGTGTCAGACTTTTACTGACTAAAAACCATCCATGTTCCTTACTCGCCCTTTACGTTCCGGGGCCGCGGTATCTCTTTCGAACAGTCCCGCAGCCCCGACAGGCTTCGGCCCTTCCATCAGGTATTAATTAATTCTGCTTAACTTTTTGGGGAATATAGACGTGATCGTGTTACGTGATTCTTTGAGTCACGAAAAAAAATCATCAGGATAAATCCAATCGGATGCGAGTCGCACGGGACCGGTCAATGTGGCGCCACTTGGGAGATTTGGGGGGGGCCTATGTCCAGAGTGGACGTCTTTTGGCTGAAATGATGTTGATGATGATGAAATCTATAAGTGTTGAACACAATCAGAACTTCAAGGAGCTCAATTTTAATCCTAAATTCACGCGAAAATAATTTACCATACCTTTGTCATCAGTAAGCGGAAAACCAATTTGTACAAAGACAGTTATTTAATTTGAAATAACACTTCCGGGAACTGGGCAATATTGTTGACAGCTCTCTAATTAAATTTTCATAAATCATTATTCTTATGGCACGTGGAATGGATTACTTACATCGTTCTTCAAAATATATGTGAGAAACAAATACTTCAAAGGTTTTACCACTCGGGTTTTTCCTCCTAACCTTTCATCTTGGCAACTTCGTTTCTAAGTTGGTAAGGTGAAACTTGTATTGTATAGTACATAATCTTCAAGGGAAATCTTGATAGTATAGTCCTGTTTTTTTAGGTTTACCTTCATTAAGAACAAAATAAAATTACACAAAATATATCCATTCATAAATAGAACTTCAGAACTTAAAGGTGCTTAATTTGAGGTATTCCACGAAGCACACCCAAACGAAGCACACCCAGACGAAGCACACCTAAGGTATTCCACTTAGCACACCCGTAGGTGGGCTTCAAATTAAAAATTAAAATAATGAATTTCCTATTCCACGAAGCACACCTACGAATATCACTCGCATAGTGCGGGGACTAAGAAATAAAAATGTCGATAGAAGAAAATATTTATTTATTACTAGCTTCTGCCCGCGACTTCGTACGCGGATCCTGTTGCTTTTGCCAGCGACACCGGGTTCGTCAAAATAGAAGATCTGAAACGTCTAATTCTAAGAGCCCAGGGACGGGAAAATAGTAATAATCTTTCCCACCTGAGCAACACATACCGTTTGTTTCTTTTTGCTATTTAACAGCTTCACAAAAATTAAAATTTTGAACCATACCTCCGATGGCGGAATATGTGGCGTACTCAACCATAGGAGTATACGTAAATGAACTCCGTTTCTTATCAACCCAAGGAAGGTCGTCATGCCCTACGGCTCTATCTTGAGACACCCGATTCTTCAGATGTTATCGACATTCTGTTCAGAGAATGTCGAAGTCTTCGCGCTCTTCTTCTGTCTCTTCATGCCGTACTCCAGCAATTCTTTCTCTCTCACTTTCTAACAGATTATGAATATTTTGTTGTGTGCGTGTTCGGCGCTCTTCTTCTGGCTCTTCATGCCAAAAACACTCAAATAAAATAAGCTCGAATTCATATTTATTCGATAAAATAAAAATAATAAATGGGAGTTTTGGCCAGTAGAGTCAAATTTTAAATGATATACCATCGTCATCGAAAATCGAAAATCAGTCCTAAACTGTTACCGCCTTAACCACGTGGAGGTACTCCCAGTTTTTGTTATTGTATAATTACACAGTGAAATTAGTGATAGCTTTGCAATAATTTTCACATCAGATGTTTCTGATCTTCGATTTTTATAAGTCAACAGGAAATGCACATCAGACCGAACAACTTTTGCTAAGACGACATCATTCCTATGTGTTATGGTGTAGCTGGGCTCTTAGAGTTCCACAACAGGTGTTCCAGATCTTCGATTTTCATAAATCAACAGAGAGTGCTCATCAGTATGAACAACTTTTGCTAAGACGTCATTCCTATATGTGTTATGGTGTAGCTGGGCTATTGGAGTTCCACGACAGGTGTCCCAGATCTTCGATTTTTATAAATCAACAGAGAGTGCTCATCAGATTGAACAACTTTTGCTAAGACGTCATTCCTATATGTGTTAAGGTATAACTGGGCTCTTGGAGTTCCACATCAGGTGTTCCAGATCTTCAAATTTATTCTCTCAGCAGAAAATGCTCATCACGTGAAACATTTTTTGCTATGGTGTCATATTTGTATCTCTTATAGTTTAGCTGGTCTATTATAATTGCGGTTCTACATCAGGTGTTCAGTTTTCCAAGAAAAATTATAGCCTATATGTTGCCCAGACATAATATCTATACAACACAAAAAAAATCATTCAAATCCGTCCAGTACTTCCGAAGATTAGCGTGTACAAACAAACAGACAAACAGACAAACATACAAACAGACAAACAGACAGACTTTTTTTTTTGGATTCGTGCTCTATTACTGTTTCTAAATCCCCTTCAATTATTATTTTTTAAATATATTCAATGTACAGACACAGCTTTTTTACTCTTTTATTATATGTATATAGATAGATAGATATGATTTAAAAGACAAACTTAATGGAGACAATTTTTTTTGTTCGGGGAATAGGCCACTCACATAAATTGTAGAATTTAATAATGAAACTTACATTGATTTCTTCCTTATAACCTCTAGATTCCAGTGGTTAAATTAGCTAAGCATTGTCTAACCGGAATAAATGCAAAAAATCTGCAAAAACACTTACAAAAACCAAAATAAACAGAAAAAGTAAATGTCACAATAATGAAGTTGTCTGTCAATCACTAAAAAAGTGCCACGTTGATTGTTTAAACCATCTATGCGATTTTGTGTAAACCTTTAAAAATAGCATTAAAATGCTCACAGTTTAATAATATTTATTTTTATATTCTTTCTGATTCTATAATAATTATAGCAGATATGATTACCAACGGGTACCGTACTTTTTCAGTAAACAAAAAAAAAACGCCCTTATTCACGTAAGTATTTGCTGTCAAATGACATTGACCACAACAGGAATGATTTGACTCGCAAAAAGATATCATAACATAGCTTATTTAATATGATTTTAAGGTTTCGTTTTCATTTCTACGTAATATTTCGTTTAATACCATAACACCAAAAAAAAGTAACCATTTTACAATGGTTACTTTTTTTTGGTGTTATTATGATTAGTAAATGCAACGACCAGGCGGGGCAAAAAAAATTATCTCCTTTCTAACATCATTCAGTTTCATTATAATAATGTGACACAATATTTGTCATTTTTGTAATCTTACTATTTAAAATCACAGATTGTTTCATAATATTATCTTTCAAAAAAAAAAACTTTTTTATATTTTTCTATTATTTTCCTTTTTTGTGCTCTTAATAAAATTACACAATTTAATATTTAAACTTATCAATCAAATGAATTATTATTAATCAGTATCGTAATTTCTCTAGACAATGTCCAACCGAACTTAAGCCATTCTTATAATCTTTTATTGTATTTTCTATTATATTATTTTTTATTTCTGCATGTTTATCATGATTTGAATAACCCATTTTTACTCTAATTTCGGCATAATTATAGCAATTTTTTTGGAAGCAATCTAAACGTTTTGCCAGATTTATGGCTCTGTTTTTATCGAAAATTTTATTTATTTCAGAGTAATGAGACTGTATAATTTTTTACTTTTAACGTCACGACCGATTTGTCGTGCCATAACTTATGTCCGAGCCACTGAGTCATAATGTAATCGTTAAATCTAGAAATACTTTCTCCTTGAGGACATTCGCTCATGATGTAGAGCCAGGCCTCATCCAAGTCTTGCAGCGGTAAATGTGGCAAAACCGTACATAAGGCAACATGTTTTCTATGTATGCTATTTTTTTTAGAAAAAAAATTTTTTTTTTTGGAAATATAATTATGAAACAATCTGTGATTTTAAATAGTTATATTATAAAAAAGACGAATATTGTGTCACAATATTATAATGAATCTGAATGATGTTAGAAATTTAAGTTACTCTTTTAATTATTAAATATTTTCTTCTATCGATATTTTTATTTCTTAGTCCCCGCACTGTGCGAGTGATATTCGTAGGTGTGCTTCGTGGAATAGGAAATTAATTTCTTAAAAAAATTATTTTAAGCCCACCTACCAAGCCAAGGGGAAGTTTGGGACGAGATGTCCGCGATCCGCGGAGACAATTCAATCAAGATGCCCTTTAATTATAAATATATCAACTCACCTAGGCGCTGGTGAAGTCCTGCTCCGAGGCCATGATTCAGGTCCAGGTTTGATGGGTGTCTGTAGGTATGTGTGTGTGTACGTGAATAGTGTTATGATTTTGTAGTCGATTTCAAACCTGACCGGCTATCAACTGGCGACAGGTTCCAACGCGTTAGCAGGTCACAACAACACAATAGTTCCAGTCTGTTCAATTGTTCACACGGCACGCGACGGGTTCGACCTAACCTCAAAGGGCGCGTGGGTGCTTCAACGTTCACAAAATATACACAATTACTCGGTTCCCAAATCAATGGCGAGGCTTTAGTCAATTTATTTCAACCAAATGGTCCCTGTTTATACGGGATTCAAAGGGATTTATCAATATTACGCCCAACAAACAATAGCCGGCGAGTTCACAAGCAATTTTAAAGACAAGTGATCAATGACAACTAGATGACAGGTCACGTCAAACCAAAGTGACGGCCGCCATGACAGTCAGCGCGTTCCATAGTCCGCGCGGGACGAAACATCTACCCCCCCCGGACGGGCCTACCCGTCCGCTAATCAATTGGCAGTCTCAAAATACCCCCCCAATGGGGGCGGGCTGGTGAGTCAAACAACCAAGTGACTCCTCGGCGAGCCAATTTGTTACCAATGTCAACCTGGCTCTCATTAAGGAAGGCGTATACTTCCTTCAAATAGTTACTTGTACCCTTGTAGTTGGTACCGCAATCAAACTGATCAAAGAAGGTAACCCTAGGCGAGACAAATCTATCCAAGGTCGCTACAAAGGCCTCTGTCGAGAGGGAGGTTAACAGTTCCAAGTGCACTGCCTTCATTGACAGACAGACACATACACAAGTAAGCCTTGACAATTTTAGAATGGCCAACAGCGCATTGCAACCGGCATGCGAGTTCCCAATGTGACGATCGGTCACCAACAAATCAAATCAAATGGCCCTCTTTGGGCAATAAGGGGGGTGACGAGTCCCATAGGAAGGCTAGAGTGCCTCAACCGTCCTCCAACAAGCAAAAGACCCGCATTATCCAAGAAGGGGCTCAACTTACTCACAGCTCCCGAGCTTAACCCTGCCAGACTTCAAGATCTCGATCTCCTTTTCAAAGTGCCCAGCCTGCACAGAGCGGACCCAATGAGGAGTGACTCCTGTTGCTCTTGAGGAGAGAGAATCGGTGATAGGCGCTTGTCCCCTGGATTCCTAGAATTGTGACCAAGACGCCTGATCCACGAGGTAACGTTCAACAATTGTCGAGGGAGCTGTATCTGTTCAACAAACAAATCAAACGGAGGGTCCTTTGTCCCAACAGCGAGCACCTCAAGCCCGGGCAAAAGGACCGACATCAAGACTGGCGTTCGAGGCCAACCATCCTCGAAACTTGCCTGAAAGGTCATTCACCTTCAGGCCCACTTAACCCGCTAACCAAGACGACAAAAGGCAACTCTGGACGCCGTGTCCAAAATAGCACGGACCACAACAGAGTCACCCAGGGGGCCTGTAGCGGGGCAGACGCCAATTTTCTAACAATGCCTGGGCGGCGACTGATCGCCGCATCCAGGCTGCCGTCGTTCACGACGAGGGTAGCACTCAAATGCTTCGTCCGCGCGGTGTCCCGGGCCGCTCGCCATCGCTGGAAGGGCATATCCCACCGGATGCCTGAATGGCGGAGGGCGCGACTCCAACCGGGGGCGTTCCGCCAGCGGAGGTGAAAGGTAGCGGTGCTGATCTGGCCATTGTTGCCCAGCAGCCGCCGTACAATTGTTCATACGAGGGGAGGCCAAATGGCGCGCACGCGGCTCCCGTTTACCATTACGAGGGGAGACCAACTGGCGCGCGCGCGGCTCCCGTTCAACTTGCGCGGGGGGTGGAGTGCAGCCATCAAAATTGCGGGCCTCTACCCGGTTCTCGACCGGCGTACCAGAGGCCCGGTGCTCGTCTCCGTGGTACCCCCCCCTGCGCGAACCCTCATCAGAAGCTGATCTGCCAGAGCGGTTCGCGTTGGCGCACAAAATCTCAAGATGAGCCCCTTCACAAATTCCACACGGGCGGGGCTTGGGGCAGTCCCGGTGAAAGTGAGCCCCCAAACAAGAGAAGCATAGGCGGCGTGCGTTGGCAATTCGGCGGCGGGCACTAACGTGCAACTCCAAAAAAGCCGTGCAACTTGCCATGCTATGCCCCGTGGCCTTACAAAAAACGCAATCAGGACTATTCTGGGTGCCCGCAAAACGGGGGGCGGGGCGACTATCAACCGGCCCCTTAGCCCTAGTCCGTCCCTGGTCTCTTGGCCGAGAAGGTGGTGGGCGCGACCCCATTGCGCCACAAGTGTTGTCCAAAAGGCGACACTCATCCTCCAAAAATTTGATGAGGTCGTCAAAGGGGGGAAGGTGGGTGGCACTGTCCCCACCATACCTCTGCTCGAAGCGGGACCTCAAGTCCGCGGGGAGCAACTGCAGTACAATGTGCACCAACAAGTAGGACCAACGGTCCACCGGCAACTCCAAACGTCGCAAAGCGTTGGTTGCTGAAACCAACGGGTTCAGCAGATTAGTGCGCAACGCCGACGTGTTCTCAATGGCCGGTAACCCCAAAATCTGGCCGATGTGAACATCAGCCAAGCAGCGCTTATTCTGATACCGTCGGGATAGGAGTTCCATAGCGGTAGGGTAGGCGGAGTCCGTCACAGGCAAGTGCTGCACCAAGGCTCGGGCCTCACCATCCAGGACCGACAATAGGTAGGCCAACTTTTGGGCGGGTCCGAGGTCCGAGCGGGAGTCAACCAGACTCTCAAATTGGTTTAGGAAACTCAGCCAGTGGTCCAAGCGACCATCAAAGTGTGGAAGTTCCAACGTGGGAAGCCTACTCAATAGACCGGGGCCTGAAACAACCGAGGTCTCCGGCTTGACCTGGTCAGGCGCTCGGCTCCTCAAAATCTCCCGGGCTCGCTGACTGACTGCGTCCCCCAATTCCAAAATCTGGTCGTAGTCGGCAACGACCTTATCTCGAGCTGCCTGGCCCCAAGCTTCCAATTCCAAATCAACAACAAACTCGTTGAACCGGGTGAACAACTTATCCACATCACCGAGTCTTACATCCAATTGTTCGGACCGAGCAAGTGTGATCTCCTCCAAATCCAAGCGCTCAACCGTGGCCGCAGCTGAGGTGAACCATCTTAGTTGTGAGACCAAACCAGCGGCCGCCTCCTTTACAGCCTTCAGTGAGGCCATTGCAACCAAATTCAACAATAACACTGTATGTCAAAAAGAAACAAATCAAACAAATCAAATCAATAAACTGTTTCAACAAATAACCCATAAATAAATCTCAATTAGAACCTAGAACAATTTACATAAACCTCTAGTTAACCAACAAATACCACTCAATATCAGTAAATATCAATTAATATCAAGTTACAATTAAATGACAACAATAATTTCAATCACACATGTGTCCAATACACAATACAATATTTCACACTGCAAGTACAATCGACAAGGGGACATATGATGCAATTAATTCCAATCAAACAATTATG
Organism: Xestia ashworthii; assembly: GCA_950022955.1. Lineage (NCBI taxonomy): Eukaryota > Metazoa > Arthropoda > Insecta > Lepidoptera > Noctuidae > Xestia > Xestia ashworthii. Next base: position 18,951,575 of record OX465558.1, on the reverse strand, counting down.
TTCCAACTTGAGCCCGGCTGACAAATAACAAATTAGCTCTTGTTCAAACTTCCAATTGACCAGGCACTAAGTAAGTTGTTTTTTCAATTTTAACCACGCTCTGCTACCATTGTTCGCTCCCAAACCAAGGGGAAGTTTGGGACGAGATGTCCGCGATCCGCGGAGACAATTCAATCAAGATGCCCTTTAATTATAAATATATCAACTCACCTAGGCGCTGGTGAAGTCCTGCTCCGAGGCCATGATTCAGGTCCAGGTTTGATGGGTGTCTGTAGGTATGTGTGTGTGTACGTGAATAGTGTTATGATTTTGTAGTCGATTTCAAACCTGACCGGCTATCAACTGGCGACAGGTTCCAACGCGTTAGCAGGTCACAACAACACAATAGTTCCAGTCTGTTCAATTGTTCACACGGCACGCGACGGGTTCGACCTAACCTCAAAGGGCGCGTGGGTGCTTCAACGTTCACAAAATATACACAATTACTCGGTTCCCAAATCAATGGCGAGGCTTTAGTCAATTTATTTCAACCAAATGGTCCCTGTTTATACGGGATTCAAAGGGATTTATCAATATTACGCCCAACAAACAATAGCCGGCGAGTTCACAAGCAATTTTAAAGACAAGTGATCAATGACAACTAGATGACAGGTCACGTCAAACCAAAGTGACGGCCGCCATGACAGTCAGCGCGTTCCATAGTCCGCGCGGGACGAAACAGGTGTGCTTAGTGGAATACTTTAGGTGTGCTTCGTCTGGGTGTGCTTCGTTTGGGTGTGCTTCGTGGAATACCTCCTTAATTTTATTCCTGAAATCACGCGAAAATATTTTACATTAATCATAAATAAGTGGAAAAACAATATACAAATACAGTCCGGGAACAGGAAATATTTCGGACAGCTCTGTAATAATTTAATACTTAAACTTTCATAAATCGTTATCCTCGTAATACGTGGTATCGATTACTTACATGGTCCATCAAAACATAAGTGAGAAACAAACACTTCAAAGGTTTTAACAAAAAGACTCCTTTTTCTTCCTGCTTACAACGTCTTGGAACTTTTTTTTCGGCGAAACTTTTATTGTATTAAATATAGTCTTGCCACTTTACAAGTAAATCTTTATAGTACAGCTCTGTTTTATTACCTTCAATTGTAAAAAATTAAAATTATTCAAAATAAATCCATCCAAAAACTTCAAATTACCTTACCGCAGTGTCTCAAGACGAAAGTCTATGACCAGTGTGTTTCCAGTACCTAATTACATAAGGAACTGAAACATGGTTGCTCACAATGGGCCCCATCAGAAGGCTTAAAGTCACCCAAAGGGCAATAGAGAGAGCTTTACTCGGAGTTTCCTTGCGTGATCAAATCAGAAATGAAAATATCCGCAAGAAAACCGAGGTTACCGACGTAGTCCGAAGAAATGCCAAAATTAAGTGGCGGTGGGCAGGGCACATTGCTCGCAGAACGGATGGCCGATGGGGCCGAAAGACGTTGCGTTGGTAGGCCTCCCAGTAGGTGGACCGATGACCTAGTGAAGGCTGTGGGAATGCGCTGGGGGAAGCCTATGTCTAGCAGTAGACGTCTTTCAGCTGAAATGATGATGACGATGCTGATGAAACACTTAAAAGGTTTTAATAAAACAATCATTCTTTCCTCGTAGCCTCTCGTCTTGCAAAGTTTCTTTTCTAAGTTGGAAAGTTGAAACTTTTATATAATTATAGCCCTCGGCAGGACAGTTTCGGATGACTAAGTCTTAACTGGAGCCCCTGACTAACATTTTACTTAATTTCACAACAAGTTTTTAATTGCTATTAGTTAACGTCAAATAATTTAGACCTCGCATTAAATTATATAAAAGTTACAATCTACAGAGGCAGAGGAATGGATGTTTTAGTTGTGGAACTTTTGTAATTAACGAAAGATTTTGATAGAGACCTTTTTGTGGGATATAGCCGTATTTTATATAAAAAAAAAGGAATTAGAAATTCTCAAGACAAGGCTGCCATAGACGATAGGTTATGCAGAAGATGCGTGCGCAGTTTTGCCGGTACAGGTGTATTGTATAGCAGAAATCTGAACAATCCTTGCAATAGAACTCAGTGTTGATAGGTCATTTAAAACAGCAAAATAAGTTGTAAAAGAACGGCAGCTTTTTGATTAGGTTTTGCTAGACGAGCTTACAATTTTTTTTGTGAGCCTGTTTGTGTGTCCCACTGCTGGGCAAAAGCCCCCTTTTCTCCTTCTAAACCTCTCTTTCCTGTGCAATATCTGGCCATGTTCGCCAACAACTGGTCTGCCTCGACGGCTTACCAAATTCTAGATAAAGAAACTTACTGAATGAAACATGAGATTTTAACTAATCTAAATCCTTACATAACAACTAGAAACTCTGTGGTATGACGCGTAATACCTGAAACAAGAGAGAAACATCCTCCAACACCTGTTGTTAGGCGCTACCCGGCGACCCAGCGGATTATTTCGGTCCCTCTCTGAATGCAAACAAGTTCATAACTTTGGAATAACAAGGTTTGTAACATTTGAACTAAAACCGGATAAAAATAGCGAGCCCCTCCGGAGTCAGGAACGTTTCCGGACCCTTGCCTTCAATTCATTCCTGTGCGATGTCCGCTGATGTAGTACAGAATGGCACAGTATAAAGTTGACCAGTATCTCAAATGGTAAAAGTATGCATAGTCAAACGCGGGTCGTGACTGCTACGTTGGTCTAGTCGCCACAAGCACAACTGTCGACCATGAAGTACTGGGTTCGATTCCCGGGTCGGCGAAACGGTTAAGTATTGGGTTTTTCCATCAGGAGTCGCAGGAGGGAGGATTTACGCCCTGTTGATGGCAGTAGGTTAGCCCCTAATTAGATGGAACTAAAACATAATTGGCGAAATGTGGGTGTAGGTACTATTAGATTCACCTCTGCCTTTCCCTTCGGGGTTTACAGGCGTGGTTATTTTATGTCAAAACATAACCAATTGTCTCGATGCGACAGCCTCGACTTACTCATGAGTAACGCATCCGAAGCTTGCTTAGAATTAACGCGTTTGCATATTGAGCCCACCCTTCAATTCTTGAGTATTTGATCCTAGTTGAAATACTGTTTATTAATACGTCTACTGTGATAATGTTATTGAGAAATATTTGTGATTTTGTTACTACCCCAAGGCTGTACACGTTTTTAAGGACGTATTCAAGATGAAATTATCATAAAGAATTATAATACAAGGATGTGATAGGTTTTTCTTTTGCGTTGGTATTAGATGTTCTCTGGGCTGTTTCATTACCCTTTTCTTTCTTCAAAAACAGTAAGAATAACATACTCATTCAACTCAGTCAAGCCAGTCTAACATTTGAAGCAATACCAAATGGGCATCACTAACGTCAGTACCAAAAACCCGAAACCCCGTTATGTATCTTTAACAAAATAAACATAGAACGACAATCCCAATATAGCCCTAAGTCACATAGTAATAGAAACCATTGGTGCTTGCCGAACATTCAATAATCTTAATCCTCGGGTCCCATGTGTGTCTCATAGCGGATGGCCATGATCGGACCAATATACCGAACAGAGGATTTTTGCAGCAGAAAAATCCAATTAGACTTTCAGCTCTGCGTTGGGATTAAACCTATGTTCGGAAGTGATTTAGTAACGTTTAGTGATCACGGCCTTGCAGTTTATTTTTGGTTTCGTTTTTTTTTTTCTTTATTTGTAGTACTTCACTAAATGGTTTTCGTAATCTGCCTGGAGCGTATCTTCAGCTTTTAAGGTCATTGGGCATTGTCTGAAAAGGGTAGTGATATGGTCAGACGCGATTAAGAAGGCTGTTGGAAGCAGCCTGTATCGTGCCGGAGACCGTATGGCTTCAAGACGTGTCATATGTGGTCGTGACCCTCAGCAGTGATGGAACGACAATTAAAGGAGTGAGAAGTACATATTGACTTGCATTTAAACGATTGTTTTCAAAATAATTCTGACGTCAATGCGGACCCCATCACGCCGATGTTCTTTACCTGTATATTGATTGCCCTGCCCCAGTAATGTGTTGTTGTCAAAGTTACTAATGAGACGGGATTAGGTGAAATGTTACTTATGGCTTTATTGCTAAATGAACATGTATAGTCGTCTAGGAAAGGAAAATCGTATAGGAGAGGAACATGATGTGTTTATATCCTATCCGAAAATAAAAGGCCATCAAACGTAACGAATAAATAAAATAAATAAATAAGTATCCCTGGACATTTTACACACAGCGCCATCTAGTGCCACACTGAGCAACGATGCTTGTGTCGTGGACACTAGATGGTTGATATACTACATAGATACTTTTTGTTTGTAAATACATACTTATATCCATACCATAATATAAATGCGAAAGTAACTCTGTTTGTCTGTCTGTCTGCTACCTTTTCACGACAAAACGGCTGATCGGATCGTAATGAAAATTGGCAAGGAGAGGTATTTCAACCTAGGGAAGGACATAGGCTATATATTATCACGCTAATTACTTACGGGGGTGAGCAATATGCATTTCGTCTATATTTGTCAACTGTTTGACAACTGACAACCGTCATAACATGCATTGTAATAGAATAAATATTTTTATCCCATTGTCACTAGAACAAATAGCCCATCGGTGACGGCTACCGCCTTTCGAACAATGAGTCGCAAGTTCAAGCCTCAGTAAAGACATGCAATACATTTTCATTTTGTTTAATGCTGTAAGATTTCCGATGGTAACTTTGGTTCGCACGTTCAAAACCCAGACGGTTTTCACTTTTTGTAACAAAGTATTTTGTTTTTTTTTAAAGCTTTAAGATTTCCAAATCATTGTTTAAACAAATACTTTTTTTAACACTTAAACGACAGTTTGGGAATCACTTATTTCAAATAATAAATCTGTAAATATGGCACTTAAGCTGTTAAAGGATCACACACGGAACCCTTTTTCTACTATTTCATAAATTTTCGTTTATGTCTGTGTGTCTCTAAGTAGCCCTTTTGTTATAGCATCATGTGTAAATTATAAAACCAATGTGGTTCGATTCAATGCACAAATTAATATTGTGCATAACTTAGAAAAGGTTTTCATTTTTGTTTCTTTGTAATCGGTGCTCTCCATCAAAAGATATATTATGACTTTAAAGTTTTTAAGGAGAACTTATCATCATGATCTAAGGATACATGCAGTGACATCTATTGAATCAAAATGGTACTAATGAATAAAAATCACAAGATAGAGAAGAAGAGAATAGTCAACACGACCCTGCTTTAAAAATCTGATGATCAATTTTACGCAGACGAAGTTACGTAAGATGAACCAACAGTTCCTAAAATTAGCGCGTTCAACCAACCAAACAAACAAACTCTGCAGCTTTATAATATTAGTACAAATTCAAGTAAGTAACAGTTTATTTTTTCTCGAATAGTTACATTAATCGCCAAAATATTATACTTTTGTTTTTTCAATTATGGGCTCTTCCTTCGACTGCCTTACGTTTCTATCCTTGGGCACTCGACGATTTCATACTCCAGCTGGGTCGAAAGTCTTCATCAAGTGGCATGGCATGAGCCGCGACACGTTAAAGCTGCTTCAAACTGTTGCGGACCTCTCGCATCTGCCTTCCTTCTCCGAAGTCAGACCTTTGATGTTAGTCATACTCCAAGCAGGTCAACACAACACGTAAATGTAGATGCTGTAAACTCTTGAAAACCTTTTGCTGCCTTCAGTCTCCATCGTTAGACCATCGATGACAGTCATACTCTAGCTAGGTTTAAAAGTTCTCATCAAGGTGTATGAAATGAACCTTAAACACGATAGAGCAGATTTGAAATGTTGCGGACCTCTTGTGACTGCCTTTCGTGTCCATCGTTAGACCTTCGATGATACTCATACTCCAGCTAGGTCTCAAGTTTATATCAAGGTGCATGATATGAGTCGACACACGATATAGCTGCTGTCAACTGTTTCGGACCTCTTGTGACTGTCTTACGTCTCCATCGCTAGACCTTCGATCACAGTTAAACTTCAGCCAGGTGACCAGGTCTAAAGTTGTTAAAAAGGTTTATGAAATAAGCCCCAACACGATCTTCTTCTTTATCGTGTGGTTAGTGCCTAACCTGGTGTGAGAGTTTTTATGCCGCCCAAGGTCCTCAGTCTTGGCTTTACATGCCGTCGATCAAATATCTCTCAGGCATGCTGGTTTCCTCACCATGTTTCAGCATGCGATGATTATACAATACGCACATGAATCTGAAAAATCAGAAGTGCGTGACTTTGATTTGAACACGACTATTTTCAATATAAAATGAGACAAACTTTGCGATACACGCTTTTCAATAAAAAATAATCATGAAAATCGGACTTCTCTGGAAAAAGTTATGCGTCATAATCATCATCATCCAGAGTCCGACTTCACCCACTGCTGGGTACAGGCCTCTCTTTGTTTGTGCCAAGCTCCACGCTCGTGTGCCAGTCTCATCCAGGATATCCCCGTAATGGCAACAATATCGTCTGCTTATCACACCACCTTATCACCTCTGGACGACCAAAACTTCTGTTTCGATTTCTAGAACGCCACATGGTCACAGCTTTACTCCACATGTATAGGTCCCGCATCCTGCTAGGTGACCTGCCCTACTCCATTTGAATTATCATCATTCATCATTATTTCAGCCGAAAGACGTCTAATGCTGGACATGTGTCGCCACATTGACCGGTCTCGTGCGACTCACATCCAGGGGATTCTTACAACTTTCATCACGTCATTTAAGTATTGCTCAGCCATAATATAGGTACCTATACATAAAGCAAAACAGGCGTTGGATTGAAAACCTCTTAAAAAAACCAAACTTGACACATCTGAAACGGGTGAATGTCAGTAGGTATCATTCTTTCACGGAAAATCATAACACCGTGATTCAGAAAATGGAGTCAAATGAACAACGCCATTAACTATAGAGCACGAAGTTAAACTGCTAGAACATATGCATGGAAAGCGGTCGAACAGATACTCTACCGGCAATGCAGATTTTTAAAGCAGGGTCGTGTTGACTATTCTCTTCTTCTCTATCTTGTGATTTTTATTCATTAGTACCATTTTGATTCAATAGATGTCACTGCATGTATCCTTAGATCATGATGATAAGTTCTCCTTAAAAACTTTAAAGTCATAATATATCTTTTGATGGAGAGCACCGATTACAAAGAAACAAAAATGAAAACCTTTTCTAAGTTATGCACAATATTAATTTGTGCATTGAATCGAACCACATTGGTTTTATAATTTACACATGATGCTATAACAAAAGGGCTACTTAGAGACACACAGACATAAACGAAAATTTATGAAATAGTAGAAAAAGGGTTCCGTGTGTGATCCTTTAACAGCTTAAGTGCCATATTTACAGATTTATTATTTGAAATAAGTGATTCCCAAACTGTCGTTTAAGTGTTAAAAAAAGTATTTGTTTAAACAATGATTTGGAAATCTTAAAGCTTTAAAAAAAAACAAAATACTTTGTTACAAAAAGTGAAAACCGTCTGGGTTTTGAACGTGCGAACCAAAGTTACCATCGGAAATCTTACAGCATTAAACAAAATGAAAATGTATTGCATGTCTTTACTGAGGCTTGAACTTGCGACTCATTGTTCGAAAGGCGGTAGCCGTCACCGATGGGCTATTTGTTCTAGTGACAATGGGATAAAAATATTTATTCTATTACAATGCATGTTATGACGGTTGTCAGTTGTCAAACAGTTGACAAATATAGACGAAATGCATATTGCTCACCCCCGTAAGTAATTAGCGTGATAATATATAGCCTATGTCCTTCCCTAGGTTGAAATACCTCTCCTTGCCAATTTTCATTACGATCCGATCAGCCGTTTTGTCGTGAAAAGGTAGCAGACAGACAGACAAACAGAGTTACTTTCGCATTTATATTATGGTATGGATGTTACTTCTATTTGCAGAACTGTGGTAAGGGATAACGCTAAAGTCACATAACTAAACAAAGGGTAACAACTAGTTCAAGGGAACAAGCCATGGGCAGCAGAAAAAAAATACGTAGATTCCCGGTTATGCCAGAAGGGTTGGCATAGGTACAAAGAAAAATTATAACATTAGGTACTTACCGCATCATTTCGAGCTTCCCTGGTTTCAGTTGTAATGGGGTCCGATGTAAATCAAAAATGCAAAAAGATGGTAAAAAAAAGATCCTAGTAAATCCTTCATTACCATCTTTTTGCATTTTTGATTGCAATCTGGCTTTAATCTTCACAAAAACCGGAATTAATAAGCTGTTTTTGAGATAGTATACAGAAGGCAAAATCTTGTTTTCGATATATTATTATGTATTTAAATAAGCTGCTTTTTGCAAAAATGCTATTTTTCTTATTAAACTTGTCAGCCATGTTTCGTCAGAACCCACTAAGCTTTAATTAAAAGAATTCAAGCCCCAACGAAACTGGAGCTGCCTCGTTCCAATCTCCCGGCTCAAATCACTTATTGGCACTCGCTCTGAGGTAAATAAACTAAGCCGCATTCACTCTCATGTTTTATCAGTCAGTAATCACTAGCTCGTGTTTGGAAAATATGCCATTTCGAAATTTGAACCGTGTTTCTAGAATCTACTTAGTACTTATTAGTTCCATGTTTCATTATCAACTTTTTGACCGTTTATTGATGACACTGTAGTTTCTATGATATAGATAGATAAAATCACTTTTGTTTTGTTCGAAGGCATAGGCAGACTTGTATTTATTGGTATAAATACAAGTCCACCCACATTTTGCCAAATACGTATACTTACTCGTATCATCGTCATTATCATAAGGCTTTTAATGCTCCCACTGTGGACACAGGCCTCTTTTCTATGAGAGGGGGAATGGGCTATAATCCACCACGCGGGCCCAGTGCAGATTGGTAGATGTCACATATCTTCGAATTTGTTAGTTCCAGGACATGCCGGTTTCCTCACGAGGTTTTCCTTCAGCGTTTTGAGAGCAGTGGTGATGAAATAAATTACATAAAGTAATGCGCCTGCCTGGGTTCGAACCTATGACTTACTGTTCGTAAGTCGGGGCCGACACCACTGGGCCACCGCTGCTCTCATAAATATGCCAAAGTTCCATGTATACAGGAGCGCGCATATTGCCATCAATTCCATGCTACGGGCTGCTTCGGAGAAAAACCTGACGGTGGATAGTGACCCAATAACACTTGCCTCATCTTGGAGTTGAACTCAGGGCCTTATACATGAGGATCAACGAGGCAGTGGTTTCTATGTAGAACAATATTCTCCTATACGTTTGTTTAATATAAAAGTTTTTGAGACTTTCCTCGGAATTTTCACTGCGAATTTATAAGTTTAGATTACTTTTTGATATTCAGGAGAGTTTTATTTTTTGATATTAGGTATTTTGGGAGCTAGGCTTTTTCCAGTAATAAGTGAGTAGCGTTGTTATTAGTCTAGCATTGGCAAAGTTTGTATTACTTATATGAAATTGCTTTTATATTTCACTCTATTTTTGTAACTGATGATCATATGATCCTGGGTTCGTTCTTCAGGTCGGAATGTTTTTTATTGGGATTTCTAATGAAGGAATATTTTTTTGGCTTTTAAGAATCTATCCGAACTTAAATTTGTGACCGGGTGATGGCGGTATGCTAGGGCATAAATGTTAGGGTCGGCTTCCAGTCTAACCGGATGCAGCTGAATACCAGTATTTTACATGGAGCGACTGCCTATTTGACCTCCAGAACCCAGTTAATGCTGGGTAATACGATACCACTTGGTAAGACTGGTTGTCACACTTTTTGGGCCACTGACTACCTGTAACGACTGCCAAAGATGGAAAAATTTCTTCAAAAATTAAACACGGTAAGCAATACACGGTCAAAATGTTTAGAGCAGCTGTTTTTATAACCGATCTCTTTTTAAATTGTCGATGGAACAAGTAGGTTCAGAATAATTTACTGAATACTTTGGAATTCGTTTGTGCGTCAATGTCCCTCCACTGAATGCATTGTATGTTTAACGAACATTGTATGTGTCTATTATAAGTAGTCAGAATTGTAAATTGTGGACAAAAAGTCTTACGATGCGATTTAAGGTGGACGCACACTTATCCGCGCCGAAGGAATCGACCGCGCCGAAAGATTTTTTCTCATACGTATGACGTCATCTATTCGTCCGATTCGATGCGGATAAGTGTGCGAGGTTTAGTAGGATTTCATACAAGTAATAATTATTCTAAAATTCGATTCTTTCGGCGCGGTCGATTCCTTCGGCGCGGATAGGTGTGCGTCCACCTTTAACCAGAAACTAAATGGGACAACGTATCAGGAAAAAATTGAGTAAACATTATCCATGATGGCTCTCATTCGATCGAGTAGGTTTATAGGTATATAGGTATGTATTTAACTCAGAATGGGGAACATAAGCGTTACTTTTTATGAGCTACTTTGTTAGCAGGCAAAGCCGTCGCTCTGTTGCTTTTAATACACTTCTCAGAAACTCGATATCCTTCCTTGATACATTCGATATTTTGCAACTTTCTAATATGTACAAACTAGCTTTTGTCCGCGGCATCGCTCGTGTAAGTCGGTAATACCCAGGAGAACATGTGTGTTTTACTCTAGTCATAGTCTACTTACCTGTGTTCCGAATTTCACCGAATTCAGTTCAGCAGTTAGCTCTTCCACGGGTGACAGACACACAGAGTGGTTTTTGCACTTAAGTATAGACTAGCTGATGCTCGCGAGTGGCGGCTTCGCGCGCGTACAAATTACATGTATACTTAAGGCGCTTAGACGAGCTAAATTAGCAACTCTATTTGTGGTGGTTCAAACTTCGTTTGAAATGCTGTTAGAATAAAGTTCTAATCAGCTTGCACTACAAAGTGGTTGTTACGTCAGCCACTGCGGGCCAAATAGCGCGAAATGAGTGGTTTCGATCGATTTACAAAAAAACTATTGATTGGATTAAAAAACTAAAACAGTATCGTGCTAATATATTGCTTGTAGAATTATTTGCCAAAAAATCAGAATGATCGCATGCATGTTAGTATGTTTTTTATTGTTTGAAAGATATTTTTAGAGGTAAGTTAGTGATTTCTTTTTATCGAGCCAAATTAATTGTATTATGTTTTCAAAACAGTATCATGCTAGCATATATCCTGAAGAATATCATATATTTTTCTGGTCTTGTTTATAGCAGTGAATCATATACTTTTAGTAATTATAAAACTCGCGTTTAGCTCGTGTAATCGCCTTAAACCTTCCTCGAGAACCACTCCATCCATTGGTGAAAACAGTACAGTCGTGAACAGTAGTACATGAAAATCGGTGCAGTAGTGTTTGAGTTTATCGTGAACAGACAGGCAGATGAACGCGGCGGAGGACTTTGTTTAATAAAATGTAATTATTACACAGTTATTTGCTCAGTCCACAAATGGTTACGTTGTGAATATAAAAAAAAACTCCATAACAATGGGTATAACAAGATTTTTGCCGAGTCGAGCCGACGGATAAAAACAAAAGGCACAATTTGCCCTCCGAACGCGCTTGACTGATCCCCAGCATTATCCTATAGACCAAATCTCACAAAATACGAGTGTTTATATCAGTTCAAATCTGGTGGGATGGTCGTCGATGAAGGTCGGGCGATCGAGGGTTAACGACGCGAAGTAACAACTTTACTGTTCAACTCTCAATTGTTTTGGATTTATTTCTTCCAAACAGCTCTAACTGCGAGCCGTTTCAGAAACTATTAATGTAGCCCATCAAACTTTTCCTTAGAAATGTGGCTCTATTTTAGTATAATAGGCCTCTATTCTGTCCCTGTACAACCTGCTCAAGTGGTACACTCGTTTTAAAAGTTCGGTAATGAGTTAAGCCCTCGGGTGTTGTAAACGGCCGTAGGTCGAGAAACGTTTATCGTGAAATGGGTCGCTGAAACTTTCTACCTATTTTATTAACTTCTCTCTCACAATGTACTTTACTGTCTGCATTAAAAAAGCTATTTAGTTAAAACACAATTGTGCCGTTTTGTTTCTTCATTTTGTTGTTAAAACATCCGACAGTTAGGTTGTTTTAGAGTCTGTTAACTGTTACTTAGAGCTTTTGATTTAGTTAAGTGAAATCGTTTAGAGTTTTGAATTGCTTTTTTATTTATAGTAACGGTAACATTAATTTTGTTTGTAATTTAATGCGAGTAATTAATTAATTTATTTATTATATGGCTTCTCAACAATAAGTACACTGTTACAATATAATTTGTACATTAAGTACAAACTTAAGTCTAAGCACTCTCTCACCATATTGAAAAGCACAGCATGCCGAGACAAATAAGAATTAATTCATGAAATTGGAGGTCTCAAAGTTTCATGGATTTAGCAGCGTAGTGCCTCAATTTTTTAAACTTTTTATTTGAGCCTACTAGTACACCCACATTTTGCCAGTTATATCTAAATTGCATGTAAAAGGGGGCGACCCTATTGCCATCAATCGGGCACAAATCCAGATTCCGAAGCTGCTACTGATAAATTACTCATAGAAAAACCCAACAAATAAATATCGCTGGACATTACACACAGCGCCATTTAGTGTGATACTTGTTGTGTTCGTTGGTATATTGAATCAAAGACACCGTTGGGAAGACTTTGTTTATTACAGGTTACATAGCAGGAGTATCACAGACGGGGTTTTCAGTCAGACAGCCATTAGGCAAGTGAAGACAACCAGAGACAAGACAGATAATGCATAGTGATGTGTATAATAATAACATACTAAATAGTGATGTTACAACATCCCCCTTGTTGAGTTTAACTTTAACCCCTGACAAACAATTATAAAGAAGTACTATGCTAAACAACTTAACTTATAAATGACAACATGTTTTGTGATACTTAAAACTACGTTAACACTAGACAATATTCATAATAATACTAAGACTAACATTTGACCTTAACTTTATTCATAATTCTAAGTTAATCAATTTCTTCAATTAACCTTCTTGTTGGTCTTACAATACGACCTGACCTTGTTGTCACTTCTGAGGATTTTTGAGAAGAGGATTCTTGAGGCCTAGACTCCTGTCTGTCACCTTCCTCTCTCCCCTGTGACGAGTTGGATTGCATAGGAGGGTTTGTGAAGTTATTAGAATACTTATGTCTTAAGTGTATTCTATTTCTCCTATACCCCACACCTGACACCATGGACATCCTCAACAACATATGACCTATTGTTCATCATTCTTTGTTTGACAATAGCTTGCTCCCAGTTACTTTTGGGATTTCTTTTAAAATAGACATGGTCATTATAATGTAACATTGACAAAGACTTTGTATTTCTAACATAATACTTAGATTTGTTACTATTATTTTTCCTGACTGACTCTTTGTAATCCTGAAACGTTACAACTTTTGGTTTCAATTTTTTATATGACACTGGAATGTTATCTCTTAAGTTTCTAGACATTAGCAATTGTGCTGGTGATGCTAAATTGTTTTTTGACGTATTTCTGTACTGTAATAAAGCTATATATGGATCTGTTTTGTTTTCTTTACATTTCCTTAGCATATTCTTTATTATCTTGACAGAAGATTCAGCCTGTCCGTTCGACTGTGAATGATATGGGCTAGTAACTACATGTTCTATGTCTCATTCTTGTAAAAAGTTTTTGAACTCTATTGACTGGAACGGAGGACCACCATCGGATACCAATGACAATGGTATTCCATGACGTGCAAAAATTGATTTCAAATGAGTAATTACATTTTGAGATGTACTGTTTTTATTTAATAATGCAATCTCTATGTATTTTGAGTAATAATCTGTGACTATTAAATAAACTAAATTATCAAAATGCATTAGATCAATACCGACTTGTTGCCATGGATATTTACATATTTCAAAGTTTTGTAGTGGTTCCTTTTGGTTACATGGCTTGAACTTTGCACATATAAAACATTGTTCTACTAGATTCTTGATACTACTAGACATATTTGGCCAATACAAAGATTCTTTAGCTAAAGTTAAGCATTTATTTATACCTTGGTGACCTTTGTGAATTTTTTCTAACATTTCACTATACATAGACTGTGGTACTATTAATTTTGAACCTTTGAATACTAAATCTTTAATGACATGGATTTCTCCTTGAATGTTCCAAAATGGTTTTACCAGTGGACTGACATTATTTTTGTTTTTTGGCCAACCTTCATAATAATACTTGATCAATAATTGCAAGGATTCATCAGTTTTGGTTTCCTGTGTTAACTTCCTGCTATATTCTTCTGTGATTGCTAAATTAGCATACATAATGTTGACATGACATGACATTTCTGACTCATTTTCAGGTGTGTAATGGTCTTTTAAAGCTGCTCTTGACAAAGTGTCTGATATAAACATTTCTTTACCTGGGACATGCATAACTTCCAAATCATATTTTTGTAAAGTTAACATCATACGCTGTAATCTAGCGGGGACATCATGTAAAGGTTTTTTAAATAAATAGACTAAAGGTTTATGATCAGTGTGCACTGTGACTCTATTTCCATATACATATTGGTGGAATTTTTCACAACCAAATTGAATAGCTAGCAGTTCTTTTTCTATTTGAGCATATCTTTCCTGGGTTTCTGTTAATGTTTTTGAACTATATGCTATAGGTTTGTTTGCTTGTAAAATGACTGCACCTAAAGCTGACTTTGACGAATCGACTGACAAGACTAATGGAATCTTGGGATTATAATGAGCTAAAACTGGTGAGTTAGTAATCTCATCTTTTAATTTATTAAGACTTTGACTATGATTCTCATCCCAAGTCCAGACTGAATCTTTTTTCAAAAGATTTCTTAATATTTGAGTTTTTTCTGACAGGTTACTTATAAAAGGTCCTAAATAATTGATCATACCTAATATTCTCTGTAACTCTTTGACATTTTTTGGTGTGGGCATATTGACAATGGCTTTGACTTTCTCTTTGTCTGCCCTGGCACCATCTTTACTGAAGATATAACCCAAGAAACATACTTCAGAGACTAAAAATTTACATTTTGACTTATTAAATTTTAAATTGACTTGACGTGCTCTCTGCATGACTTTATGTAATCTTTCATTATGAACAGATTCATTTGGGCCATAGACTAATATATCATCAATGAATATTAAAACTCCTTCAATATCACCAAATAAGTTCATCATGACTCTTTGAAAAATTTCTGACGAAGCATTTATTCCATATGGTAATCTTAAATACTTATATCTGCCAAATGGTGTTTGAAATGTAAACAATTCAGAACTATATTCATCTAGACGTATCATCCAAAATCCAGAAAAAGCATCTAAATGTGAAAAACATACAGCACCTTCTAGCTGTGACCTAATTTCATCAATTGACTTGAGTGGATAGAATTCCCTCATAATATTTTTATTTAGATTCCTAGGATCTAGACATATTCTTAACTGACCTGTACTTTTTACAGTTACGACGACTGAATTAACCCACTCAGTAGGTTTTGTGACCTTCTCAATAACATTCATCTTCTCCATGCGATCCAACTCTTCACGTAATTTCCCTTGTAACGCGAATGGAACTTTCCTGGGCGGATCAACGCATGGTACTGCTTCAGGCTTGAGTTTAAGATGACAGACCGGAGGTAGACACCCAAGACCCTGAAAAACATCATTATATTGTGTAAGAATTTGTTTACAAAAATTTTGTTTTGTTACTGAAAATACACATTTTATTATACCTAACTTTTCACAAGTTGGTAGACCAAGAACATTTGGACAATCTATGTTTGCTACTATAAACATTATAGATTCAACAACATTATTGTTGTTTATACTCAAATTACAATTTAAGTTGACTTTGCCTAAAATTGGAATGGCTTTTCCACCAAATCCTGTGACATTTATTTGGCATTTGACAAGCAATACTTTTGACAGATTGTTTTGACGTTTAATGTTATTGTATGTCTGTTTTGACATAATGTTGACATCTGCACCTGAGTCTATGATGCATTTGATTTGTTTATTACCTACTGACAAGTTAATTTCCCAAGACTGTTTAGAATGACTACTTTCTAAAGTGTTGACTTTATTTTGATTCTGACTGTTTGTATGTGACTGTGAATACTGATACCCGTCCCTGTGATGATGATATTGTATTTTGTTTTGAGATCCCTCAGACTTGTGACCATTTTCATCTTTGAGATGCAAATGCAGACTCGGATATTTTTTATTTTGACTGTTTAATTGAGTGAATCTCTCTGACCTGTGACTGTATTCATCATTGAGATGTAAAATATCTTTTTCACACCTCTCAGACATTTCACCATTTCTCTCACAGAGATAATGTGAATGAGGACGTTGACTTTGGGACTTTTGACTATATGAGTCTCCGTGAGATCTCTTTGACTTGTCACTATTCTCATCATTGGGATATGGTGACTGTGACTGGTCTAAATATGACCATTGTGACGGTGACTGCTTAGACTGTGATGACTGACTGACTGGTGACTTTATTATGTGTGCCTGTGTGGTGTGACTGTTTGACTGACTGCTATGTAAATGACTGTTATGACTTTGACTCGACTTTGATTGACTGTGTCTTTTATGTTTTTGACTTGACTTTAATTGACTGTTCAACATTCCAACAAAATATTCTTGACTACTATCTGAATTAAACGATTGCAACTGACTGACTTTTTTATTTTTAAAGCAATATTTAGCAAAATGACCAAAAGATTTACATGACCTGCATTGCATGCCTTTAGCTGGGCACTTGTAGCGATGTGACTGTCCACAGCGGCTGCATGTCTTCAAGTTGCTGGTGTGGTCGCTGCTTGGAGCTGGACCACGACTGCTCGAAGCTGACTGGCGTTTGCTCGAAGCTGACTTGCGACTGGAAGCTCGCTGTCGGCCTTCACCTCGACCACGGCTCCTTCGACTGAGATGCATGACATTTTCACTGGCGACGGCGCTTCCTTTGACGATTTTCTCGGCATCTTGCTGTGCGACTATGAGTGTCATCGCCAGCTCTTGCATTCTCTGATAAGTCAAATCAGGTTCTTGCAATAACCTCTGACGTACATGCGACAAATCCATGTTGAGGTTTGCAATGAAAATATCCTTGATGAGCGATTCCCTGAGCGTGCCAAACTCACATTCTTTGCTTTTTATTTCTAAATCCGTGAGGAAATCGTGGATGTTTTCCGATTTATCCTGCTTGCGTGTGAAGAACATGTATCTGCACATCGTCACATTTCGCCTAGGCTCGAAGAAATTGTCAAATTTGGATTTCACTTCATTGAGCGTGCACGCTTCAATTTTTAGGTTGAATGTGTTAAATATATTTAAACCACGTTCTCCGATCAAATGCAAAAGAATTGCAATCTTACGTTTTTCGGTTGACTTGTCCAGGCCTGTGGCTAACAAATACAGATCCAATTGTTGCCACCATTTCTTCCACGCCTCCGCATTATTGTTGGCTGGATCCGACGAGATGTGGAGTTGTTTCAGACTCGTGCGCAGACCTGTTGTGTCGGCGCCATCTTCGTCGCCACCGCGTGCGCTGCCAGGAGGATTCGGCATTTTTACGTGCGTTCTTCCTTTTTCATTTTAAATGACCCACTTCGACACCATGTTGTGTTCGTTGGTATATTGAATCAAAGACACCGTTGGGAAGACTTTGTTTATTACAGGTTACATAGCAGGAGTATCACAGACGGGGTTTTCAGTCAGACAGCCATTAGGCAAGTGAAGACAACCAGAGACAAGACAGATAATGCATAGTGATGTGTATAATAATAACATACTAAATAGTGATGTTACAACAATACTAAGCAACGGGGCTTGTGTCGTGGACACCAGATTGTTGATATACTACAATACATACTTTTAATAACACTTTGCAAGACCCGGGAATTGAACTCAGGTCCTCATGCTAAGCCGTGTCATCATCATCATCATTATCATCATGCTATTAATGTTCCCACTGCTGGGACACAAACCTCCTCTCTATAAGAGGGAAGGGGCTATAATCCACCAGGCGGGCCCATTTCGGATTGGTTCTAGGACATGCCGGTTTCCTCATAATGTTTTTCTTCACCGTTTTGAGAGCAATGGTGATGAAATAAATTACACAAAGTAAAGCGCCTGCCTGGGTTCGAACACACGACTTACTGTTCGTAAGTCGCGGCCGCCACCACTGGGCCACCACTGTTCTTAAATCGTAAATCATGTCATAGATATATTTATTGTGAACAGAAAGCATAGTTTCGTATTTTGCAAACACTAACTTTTTACTATCCTTTAAAATTGCCTCAAAGGAACTGATATTTTAGGACGGAAGGCGAAGTAGCTCCGTCCGCTATGTTATCGTAAAGAAGACGGGAATACTTAATGGTGTTAGTTTTCTCACCAAGTTTGTCTACCACTACTTGCGCCACAAGAGCGAACGCGTATTTATTTTGTCTTTGCATTCAAAACCCTACATAAGTACTATTTGTTTTTGATTTAATTTGCAACTATGCTTGAAATAATTGTGTTTGAATGTTACACAAATGCATTATTACGTAAATTCATTAGAAATGCAAATATTACCCATTACGTTTGTTTCATTTTCCATAATGAAAACTGTAAAATGAAATTGTATTATTTTAGCAAATTGAAAAGTCGTCGGGCAGCCATTATCTTGAGGCAAAATCTCTGGAGAATGTGAACTAAATCCAAGGATTTACAAATAGCAGAAGGCAGTGGTACCCTGTTTTATGTAAGAATATAAATGAAGAAAATCTCCTCTTTACAACGAGTTTTTCCAAACTTTGTCGTCCAAGAAAATCTAGATAGGAACTTCCAGGGCTGGAGGAACTAAAAAAAAAAACTAGAAATCATTATGTGAAAACCAACGTGTAATACATTTATATTATAAAGAGATAAAATTTCACATCTTGTAAATATTAGACATAATTTTTCATACAAATTCAGCGCAACAGACAGTCACACGAAACACGATATTATAACATTTATTCACTATCTACTATCGGCTCAACTAACTTCACATAAGTGTTTTATATCAACTTAGAAGGTTCAGGAGAAACGCACTAGGTAAAACAACCGCGGTATGCAATCAAAGTGTGCATGTCAAAAAAACTGTCGCAGAGAAGAACGGTTCACATGCGGCAGTTAAATTGCCTAGTGCGTTATTAAGGGCGAGGCTCGGAATCATTGCACTTAGACCAAATGCTTTGATTTAATTGGTCGCACCAGTAAAAATAATAACATTATATAATATGTTATGACGCGCGAACGGTGCCAGACTTATTAAAATTGTTTAATTACCCGTAATAATATAATAATCATAATCTGTTCTCTCATAGGTACGAAATTACATTTCGAGAACACTGTTTTAAAATGTAAATTGTATTAAAAACAGTGATTTATCTCTCCGTGTAATACTCCCGAGCCCATAAATAAAATTGTCGAGGAAGTTAGTTATCAGCTAAAGTGAATCGAATTAAATATCTTCACAAATAAATTACATTCGAAATATACATCTCACATTTATATACAATTTAACCTACAGGGAGAGAAAATTATACGAATAATAAAACCCATTATTATACATGTTTTTTACTTTACAATATGCATAATTGACAATACATAATAATCTTATTACTGGCAATCACTATTAAGCAACAAAAACTGCTTATGTCTAGGACAAAAGAAATATACGGGCTCACAGTAATTCTTTATAACTATTACAATATAAAATCTAACTTACAATAAGACTTAAAGTTTATATAAAGATTGTATAGCATAAGGAAGACATCGATAGCCTGCATGAATTACATCATCAATATAGAAAATACAGTAAATTATCTTTTGATTTCAATGCAGTTTCCAACTTATGTAAAGTAACTTGAATGATCAATTTAGACGGGGATACTAGAGACAGACCAATCGACTTTGTAATATTATTCAACTTTGAACAGAACCTTCGAAAGGAAAAATTGAGGAATTTTTATCAGTGTTCACTCGGAAGGTAAAGTATCTTAAGTATTAGGTTAAGTGTGATTTCAGACAATACATCTATGAAAAACAAGACCGAATTGCGATCGTTTTCTTATTTTTTCAGGGCTATACTGCACGAGTATATTCTCGTATCTCTAATCAAAATAATTGGTATTCTTCTTATATAGGGTGGCGATTAAGCAACTGTATCCTTCAAGGAGACGGAACAGCCGCTCGGGTTAATCTTTAGGTTAAGCCGCACTTGCCTGGGTTGACCCATCGATGGATGACCAACCATTACATAGCAAGTTTCCTCTGTTCCTTGTAAAGCACGTTAAGCTATTGACCACGGCTGTCGTTTGGAGATCTTTGACAGTCGTTACAGGTAGTGTGTGGTCCGAAAGTCTGACAATATGTCTTACAAAGGGTACCATATTTTCCAGTACTAACCGGGTTGTAGAGGTTAGATAGGCGGTCGTTCCATGTAAGCGCTAGCGCAAGATTACACCGCGACGCGACGACGCGAAGTGATTTCGCGCAGCGTTGTGCGGTCAAAATATCGTTTGGTGTAGTGAATAAGGTAATATTTTGAGTTGCTCTATTAAATTGTGCAGCGCAGCGTCGCGTTTCGGTGTGAATTGACCTTAAAATATTGGTATTCCGCTGTATCTGGTTAGACTGGAAGCCGACCCCAACGGAGTTGGGAAACGGCTAGGCAGAGTTTGATCCTTCAAGGAGATGAAATACCCGTCATATTAAACTAGTTTGCTAATGAAACTCCAACCCCCGATTCGCGAAAAAGGCTCACTACTAAATCGCTAGCTTGTAATATATTAGAATGACTGTTCATCTTAAAAAAAAAACGTATAGGTGACGCACACTAGACCTTTGCGGGTCTGAGCTGAGTGTCAGCCGTAGTACAATCCATTGTCCGTTGTTCGGTAGCGGCTCGGAGACGTGAGTGTGTCCAGACGAAATTGCACGGTCGACACTCTGCTCGGACACGACACGGTCTAGTGTGAGTCAAGCTTTAGCCTAGTGTTTTTCAAATATGAGGACAGACCTAATCATATTCTTAAAATAAACACATTAATCATTATCTTTAAATCCACAGAATTGTTATCTACTTATTATTTGCGAAACTGTGAAGAGATTGGTATCTTTTAATTTTATTTCCATTGTAATTGGTTTCATATATCGGCAGAATCATCCCAGTAATGACCTCAGTCATTACATTGAAAAGCTTTCGCTGCTTTCACTTCGTATTTAACGAAAATTGAATTAATGATTGGTGAGTATTTTTTGATGGCCAGGAACTTCTTATTATTGATGGAAAATAAATTCATTTTTTTATGGAAAACATAACGGAACTTCACACCTGTTATCTCTAGGGTTCGGCAGTGGTGTACCTATTAGTACACTCACATTTTGCCAGTAAAGGCGAGCCTATTGCCATAAACCAGGCACAAACTTCGTGACTGCTACTGAGATATTCCTAACTGAAAAATTTGCCCGAATGAAAAAACGTAATGGTCTAATAGAAATAAATGCTTCAAGTTTAAGTTTATAGTCGTATTGTCCAGTAGTAAATCCATTATTTTAATTTTTTTACTGTATCAAAAAAAGTATTTTAAGTCATAATAAAAATCCCAGTATTTTTACACACAGCTATGTACATTTGAAATATTATTTCAACTCTAACATAACATCGAGTATTTATTCACGAAATTCGATATTACTGACATTGAACAGAAGTAAATAAAATATTCTTAAAGTAAACACAGTTATAATATACCATTGAAATACCCACAGAATTTATATTTAGCCTACGTAAATTAGCATTTACTTACATTTTATAAGTTTTACACACATTATAATTATCTACCTTAATTATGCTTTAAGCCTTGCTAATTACGAGATTACGTTCAAAAATTAAGTCATTCAGATTATCTATACACACACAATATTAATCTTGTTTTCTATAACCTTTTAGTTTGGCTTTAGAAAACATTGAGATACAGTTAATTAATCAATGTTAAACATTTACATTACAAACCGATCGATATGTAAGCCTCTCCATTTTGACAACATTTATAAAATTGTTTATAAATACTCACTCCTATTCATGATATGTTTTTGTTACACAATTGCTCCTAAATATTTTCTCATTAATAAAATATTCCAACGCGCAACATGCCTCGTACATGGTTTTATGCAAATGCTTTTGCAAAAATTTATGTCTTGAATTTATGTGAAAATTATGCTTAAACTGTGCTTGAAACGTGTATTCAATCTGATTATTATTGCTGCAACCAACCTTTTTTTCATTTAACGTGTAATAACGCATTCGAAATTCAATTTACAAATGAGCATGGTTAATCAAATCAAGTTCCATCGACATTGGTTGAATATTTTATATTTCGAAGCTACGATAGCTTGACCTCATTGGTTAGATTGAAACTTAGCTATGGTCACGCCATCTACATAATTGAGCTAGACACAGGATAATCTGTTTTGGAACATATTTCAAAAAACGTTTCTAAATTCGTCCGCTCACAATCGAGAGCGCAATGATTGCTAGATCATTAGGCGAGGGGTCTTGTGCTCCACTCAGCACAATGCACTGTGCTGACACGGCCTAACACCACACGTCCCTCAACGCTTTACTCAGCTTTGTCTACGCTAACCCGGATTTCACTACTGAGCGGATAGTGCTTGCTATATGTACCTAGTGAAATATAAAGTGCGGATGCGGTTTGGAGAATTCAAAGTAGATCTTTGTTCAAAACTACACCCGATTGTGAAACCATCAAATGGGCAACTTTCAAACGAGGTTAACTGGCGTTTCAAATTTATACATCTTTTCATAGAGCACATTTGACTTTGCAAGTAGGTACGTACCACAACTCAAAAGAAAAAATCTATAAAAAATAAATAAAATAGATTCGATTTTGTACAAGAACAAGTGAATCTGAGCGTTACATTAAAGGCAAATTCTACAACGTTTTTACCGCCGTGTTGGTTCGAACGTCATGTTAAGTGTGCCAACTCGAATGCTTACTATGCGTCCCTCTGAGCTTTCGCTCGGCTCTGTCTTTGCTAGTGGATTGCAGCATTGTACAAATATACTCACAGTATACTGTTTGCGTAATTTTTTAAATGATGAACTGGAAACGATTTTACTACAAAAACCGAATAAAACAACACGTGTTCAAAACTGAGGCAATTTAAAGAGATTTTGCTTTTTCTCAACCTGTAGGTACGTCTACGGGATGTGCTAAAGTCTACTACAAATCAGACATGAAGTGCCTTAGATTATTCATTAATCTCATGAATAATGTAATAACCGTCAGCCTAATTACCATATAACTCTTAGTTAGCGTATAATAGGCGCACCATACGGTTGATAGTGTTTTAATCACAAGTAAAATTAAATTTAAAATTTAAAAAAAACCCCGACATATAGGTAATTTAATATAAAATAATTCGTTTATCGTTAGGTCCTTTCTAGGTAACAGTCATCAAAAAAATATTCTTCCTTTTATTTGCAATCTTTAATTTGATCAGCTAACAACTTACGTTAAATTAAAAATTTAATAAAAACCCCCAGACACATATTATTCTGCCGCTGACGTATATTATTCTACTAGCCAACCTAACCTAACCCTTTAATTTGCTACCCCATTTTGAAGGAATTGTTGAAAAAAAAAGAAACGTAATTTTGTGATGGCAGCCATCTTGGATTTTAAGTCGTCGTCGTCGTCGTTTTTGCGTCGGGGGTTAATAAAATGAGTTTAACTAAAATAATTTGTCAAGAATTCTATGCAGAGGCATTTGTTGCGCGATGTCTTATAGCAAATTTCACTAATGAAACTAAACGTGATTAAAATGCATGCAAATCTAAGCCACGTTCACACAGCCACATATCAAACTATACTTGTCAATTATAACTTTGCCTCGCTTTGTCTAGATTTCTTGAACAATGAGAGATCCTTATAAACTGGTTTTGTATAGCTTGATGGGTTGCCGTGCATTCAAAAGCTGTCATTTCCGTAGTGGAAACATTGATTGCGTTTAGTTTCATCGTTGAAATCCGCTCGTAGCCACCATATCATGTAATTGCGAGCATCATATTAATTTTTAATTCAAATTCACTTCACTTTGTCAAGATTTTTTACAAAACAATTGACTGTCGTAATTTGTGCGACATAATGTTATTTTTAGTTTCGGATTTTTTACGTTGTCTACACACCGTATTTAGTTATGAATGAGTATATTTTGATTGTTTTTGTCAATCTAGGTAGAGATCTGCAACTTTATAATTATTAAAATTAAACTTGTGAGAAATACTAATTAATAAATAATAAAATATGTTATAAAATAATTATATATATATAAATAATTCTTTTAAACGAATGTTTTGATAACGTTGATGGTTATACTTTGCTAAGTAAAACCACAAAGACGATAGTAGTAATATTATAACAAGCATACGACTTTAATGCCCATTATACTAATCAATTTTCAAGGTTCTGGTTCGCGCTGAAAGTCGCAATTCCAATAAAATTATTCATTAGGGAAATCGGGCATTGGAACCACTTACAATTTCTATCAACTTCATATTGCTTAACATAAATAACTACTCTACAAGCAGTACACAAATATATCAGATTGAGAAATAAAGTATATTCAATTATTTTTTTTCACTTTTATTTACTTATTATTTACATTTATTACCAATTTATCTTCAAGAATTCCATTTGCCTAAGTTAAGAAATGAGAAGAAAAACAGAAAAAAATCACTCACGTTTAGATACAATTTTCTACTGATATGTAAAAGCCAATGCATTCATTTTTAAAGTCACGCAATTACTCACAATTTATATGACTTACAACACGCTTTTACTGACTCTGGCTTAGCCATTACATTATATTTATATTACAAAATGGACATGGGCCTTCTAGCAATTGATAGGTGGGTGTCAAATCGGGTCGTTTACATATCTATCTTTCTAATTCAGTCTCATAATTGCGCATACATAAGTTAAAAGGTAAATATACAAAGGATATAAAGAAGCGCTGAGAAGCTCATCGATAAATATCAAAAATAAAAAAGTAAAACCGCATCTAAAGTGTCAGCCATCTTATAAAAAGTAAAAAATGGACAAACGTTTGGTCGTGGAATACTTTTTTCGAAATCGCTTGAACATAATAAAACGTGCAGTTAAAAATAACATGGCTATAAAGTTTGATATAAAATTCACATTTATTCCATGTTCAATTCGCGCCGTATTTTTAACGTTAAATAACGCCATTAGCTGGCGTCCTGTAACGTTCAGAGCTTGCTTTTATTGTTCACTGTATAGTTTATATATGTATGTTCGTCTATATAAAACACGAGTTGTGTATAGATTTTTTGTAGATAAATTTTACTAACCAGATGTAGATACAATGAAAAATTCATTTTCCACAGCTTGTCTTAACAGAAACCAGTCTTTAAATCCAGGTTTTGCATACAAAATTCAGTAATAGGAAGTGGAGCATCAAAATCCTCGTAAATTGCCATTCTTCTTTAAAACAGCAACTTTAGCGACTCAAATGGAAGTTGTCCAAAGTCCTTTATTTCGAAGAGAATTATTTTAAATATCCGTGATAAAATGATAACCAACATTGATCAAATTAATATTTGTTTGCAAAGGAAATCGCGTCGTTTGAAGTTACGAGTATTTCAACAGATTATATTAATACCGATTTAGTGAATTCGGTCGACGATTGCTAGCAATTGAGTTATTATTAAAATTTATTGTATGGAAAATTAGAATGAAATTGTTGGTCAAATTGCTATTTTGTCTGAAACTGTGAAATGTAAATAAATACAAAGGTTTTATTTAAGGTTCGTCTGTTTTAAATAGCTGCTGCGTGGCTATTAAGGCTAAATTAAACAAAAATATGAATTGTTTTACAAAATAATAGGTTGAAACCATATTCTACTGAAATTCTTATGATGTATTACACCAATTAAAAATAGATTAATATCGACATGTTTCTTCATAATTTTATTATAACACCTGTCAAATTGTAAGTGTAACGCACGAAACAAGTTATTAGTAGCACGCAATCAAACGCTCTGTATTGTATGTAATTAATGAAAAATATAGATCGGAATATTAGAATACTATTCAGAAGTAAGTTATTTTTGTGCTATAAATCGTAAATAATAAAAAAAAAAACTAAAATTAGAGGTCCTAAAGATTTTTTTCTTCGGTAACAAAACACGGTATAGACACGAATAAAACCATAGTAATTTCAGTGTTATAGCACCACAGTCAATTTCATCCCTCACAACAAACAAACTATTCGTAGATAGATACCCAGTTACCGTACTATACAATACTAAGCTCATAAAATACGTAGTAGTAACATTCGCTTGGGGCGACATTGCGAATATCAAATACTAGGAGTTGATGTGCATGCGTTATAAAGGCTTCCCCATATTATTGCTCGGCGGGTTTTAATGCAACGCAATCTGCGGCGAATTGATGCTATTTGGACCCACCGCTCGTTAGCCCAACCTGCCCCCGTAATAATATGGAACACCCTTAATGAAACATTTACTAAGGGACTTTAACCCCCGCGTAACCTTACATTACATGAGAACAAATTTGACAGATGTTATGTTACATTCTACATACGTCACATCCGAGTTTAGGAGTAAATATGGCACACAAATATGACTAAAACAACCAGTATACGTTCTATATGACATCGAGACGATAAATTAAGTTGGGAACTAACGATTTTGACGGGCAGCTGAGTTGGCGCTGGTTCGATGCGAACCACGTTCACTGAAAAAGAAAAACTTTTTTAAAACATAAATGATGACGGAAATTTTTCACGGAAAACGAGGATAATTTAGCCTAGCTGGAATTTGTGCTTACATACGCCTCAGGACTTAATTTTGAGGGGTGCTTCAACCGGTATAATTCCCTGGAGGCTTTTGCTAGAATTTTTCTTAAAGATTTTTTGGTAAGCTTGCATATGAATAACTCTTTATGTAGCCTAGTTTTCATCTTACTTGCTAATATGAAGAGATACCTGAAGGCATAGACAATCGGTCAGCGATAATAATATTATAAAAAAACAGCATATAAAAAAACTGCTGACCGACATAAATTTCAGTTTGAAAGCATATCTTGTCAAACACTGTTTTATTCTTTTAAAACTAAACTTATTATTGTAACTTACGGGATATCTTCCCCCGCAATCGCTAGTCAACTCGCAATTTTGTTTAAAACATAATGAAAAATCACGGAAGAGTAACAAAAAAAAAAACGAAAATTTATGTGCATATTTCCCTATTGACAAGATTTGTCAATAGGGAAATATGCATATAAATTTTCGTTTTTTTTTGTTTAGACACAGATTGTAAAAATACTATAAAAGTGATGACAAAAAGTGAAAACAAGACAATTGGCCAAATAAGACAAAAGGTATAAAACTTTTGTTCGTATCTCTTTCTGGATAAACGGAATTAAGTATGGATTTTGTACGTCGATATGTCGAATAACGTCATAAAAGGTATCGGATCTCTCTGTCTTATAAGCAGTTTCAAATGCTTTTTTTATCTTAATATTTTTAAGAAATACGAAAAAGAAAAATTTCTCTTTGCTATTTCAGACGTCATTACGCTTTGTTCGTTTCGAGTTAAAAAAAAAATGCATATTCTTCTGTTGAAAGCCATTGAAGAAAAACAAAAAGTTTGGATGTGGATTTGTCTATGCCCTCTTTATTGTTTTTACAATACAGCCTTCTGACGTTTGATATATCGTCGTGCCCCTAGTGACGTATCTAATTCGAATTAGTGACACGTGATCGAATTTTGATTACGTCTCGAATTAAGAACGATGTAAATCGATTAACGCACATCCTTGTTTTATTTCCCAAGCGGCAAAAAGTACGCGTTGAATACAAAATACAGAGTCACATTCTGGCATTTAATTTTCAGAGGGGATAATTTGGGGTTTTCACAGGGATTGATGTTAAATAAAAAATGCCACTGTCACCGTTACTTTTGAAGTAAAATGTATTTCAAAATGCATGTTTTTTAAATGATTAATATATTTGACAAGCAGTTTTAGAATAAGTATATATTTGAAATTCGAAACCAGCCAGTCCTCATTTATTTGTTTAAACGCTGAGTTTGTAATTGGAATTACTTTTTAGCTTTTTTACCACTCTGTACCTAGTGGTGGCAGTGTAGTTTCTTGCTTACAAAATGAGAATGCTTTTATACCTTTTGTACTCACTTTTGGCTCTCTACCTATATACTCGTAACAAACTAGAATTTCAACGGTCAGTTCTGTTTGCTTTATTAAATATTTTCAGCATGAAGACAAATGGTGGTTTAAGACAGCTTATTTCTAAGGTGTTTTAATGGTAAAATATATTATTTTAATTTTTCCACTAAATTTGAAAACTCTTATGTACTTCTACATTGCCAGTTCAAGAAAAACCTGCGGAGTCTTTGGGGACCACCGATAGAAGTGAAAACTCGTAGCCTACTGCTACGAAACGTTAGGTGACGGTCACGCGAGTTCCATGATTTTTGTTCACCCAAAAAGTGAAAGAAATAATTTTTATTTTTTTAATTTTGCTCAACGCGCCTAAAGAAACTAAACTTCAATAAAAAAAAAATGTTCCACATACCTGTAACAGTACTATTCTGTACATCAGCGAACCCCTCGCCCATACTAGCGTAACTAGGTATGGTGCTCAGACACGTGATCTCTACTGTCTGGTTGGGGTACAGCTGCAGGTTAGTCAGCGGGAAGTGCAGCGAGGTGTTGGTCAACGATAGCGGGATGCCATGGTGGTGACGGTGGACCTTCATCGTCCCGAACGGGATGGTGAGGCTTTCGTCTACCTGTTGGATGAAGAAAAAGGAATATATGATATGAAATGCTGTGATTACCTGTTTTCTAAATTTGGCCGAGACATATATGTATTTTGAGAGTATATATTAAACATTTAGATTACCACACCACCACCATCAACGACCACTATAATTCAAAATTGTAAACTGATGGTTCAATTTCTTTGTATTTTGGGAAATTAAGATATTTATTATTATTAAAATATAAGAGCTACAC
This sequence comes from Xestia ashworthii, assembly GCA_950022955.1. NCBI lineage: Eukaryota > Metazoa > Arthropoda > Insecta > Lepidoptera > Noctuidae > Xestia > Xestia ashworthii. The sequence continues at coordinate 18,922,385 of OX465558.1, read as the reverse complement.
GTGCCAACAAACTGCTTTTCAGTTTAGCTCATTAAACGGTTTTTTACACATAGTTACGAAAAATTATCAGTACAGATACGTCAACATTAAAATTCTGAAAAACTTTCGGGCTTGAATAAAAAAATAAAAGTATTGGCAAGTTCGTAAATAATTTAGCTTATCCCGTAATATAGGCAGTAGCCAAAAATAACAAGCTAGAAATAGTTCGTTTTATTTCGACTGCTTTGAAAACCGTCTAATAAAGGCGTAGGTGCGACGTCAATTATTCATGTTATTTATAGAACTGTGCCTTAATGAAATGGTGTGAGTTGTTATGTAAATTAAGCCAATTTGACGTTTCAGTTTTAGAACTTTGATCTTGGATAAAGCCTTATGAGTTTCTTTTAGTTGTTTTATTCTAAGTGAGTTGTCTGTTAGAAGTTTATTAAAGTTTTTATTTCATCTTACCTTCGAAGGAAAAGTTATTTTTAAAGAAATAACCAGTAGTGATTTAAAAGAAAAGTGGTTCTCCGGTGGCTAACTTGGTATAAATTGACGAAGCAAGATTTTTCGGCAGAAAATATGATGCTCTCGTATTTGAGATCACTTAGAAGCTTTGATCTTATTTATGGCACGCTCGGTCGGGGAGCTCCTTATTTTGTAATGATAAGTTTATAGTTGAGATTTAGCACAAGAAATAATCACATAAGGCACCATGAGTCATATATTACGTTTTTAGGGTCCTGGCTTCGAATCTGGGTAGGAGCAAATGTTGTATGATGAGCATGGACATTTGTTTCCGAGTCATGGATGTTTATATGTATAATAAGTATGTATTTACAAACACAAATGTATAAATGTAGTATATCAGCCATCTGTTGTCTACGATACAAGCCAGCAATGTGTGTGTGAAATGTCCAGCAATATTATATTACAAAAAAACAGAAAAGAAAGGCAGCTTGCCACTCAATCTAAGGACCACACTTAGAGCTAGCGTATAATTATAAAACACTAGCTTCTGCCCGCGACTTCGTACGCGGATCCTGTTGCTTATGCCAGCGACAACGGGGTCGTCGAAGATCTGAAACGTCTGATGTCGAATTCTAAGAACCCGGGGACGGGAAAATAACGGATCTTTCCCACCTGAGCAACACATACCATTTGTTTCTTTTTGCCATTTAACAGCTTCACAAAAAGTACAATTTTTAGCCATACCTCCGATGGCGGAATATGTGGCGTATTCAATCATAGGAGACGTAAATGCACTCCGTGCCTTATCAACCCAAGGAAGGTCGCCATGCCCTTTTTTTCGGTTGGGAAATAATCAAATAACTTCTCCAACTCTGGGCGGAGCGGGAGGGAGTGTCAGATTTTTACTGACTAAAACCCATCCATGTTCCTTCCTCGCCCTTTACGTTCCAGGGCCACGGTATCTCTTTCGAACAGTCCCGCAGCCCCGGCAGGCTTCGACCTTTGCGGGCCCCTCCCTTTATGCTGACATCTCTTGAGGCGCACGTGGAACACGAACGCGCCGTCGACACGGCAGGTCGCCATGCCCTACGGCTATATCTTGAGACATATCCGATTTTTCAGATGATATCGACATTCTGTTCAGAGAATGTCGACGTCGATCAGAATTCAAACGTTCGTTCAATGAACATGCATCGCGCATCACGCATCACGTTCATCACTCGTTTCAAAAGACCTGTTAGTAGATGTGCGAATACGCTGAAAACTCAAGCCTGATTCTGTATCGGTAAACATTTCGGATTCGCTCACGATCAGCGGACAGTCGCGCATCACGTTCCGCACTTGTCTCTAAAGACCTAGAAGAAGCTATGCGTAGATACGCTGAGAACTCAAGCGCAATTCTCTATCCGTGAACGTCTCCGACTCGCGAGACAATGCGTGACGTTCACGATCAGCGGTCAGTCGCGCGTCACGTTCCCTACTTGTCTCTAGAGATCTAGTAGTCGATGCGTAGATACGCTTGAAACTCAAGCGCAATTCTCTATCCGTGAACGGCTCCGACTCGCAAGACAATGCATGACGTTCACGATTAGCGGTCAGTCGCGCATCTATTCTTCACTGGTCTCTAGAGACCTGGATGTAGAAATACGCTGAGAACGCAGGCGTGCTTCGCGATCCGAAGAGGTTTCCACGGAGCAAGCTGCAGCCTGATGTTCTCGAACAGCATCAAGTCTCCCCTGACGCTCTTCGATAGATTCTTGGGATCTTATGATCCTCCATCTTTTAGCTCCTTTGGAACATTGGGAAAGATTTGACCTCTTTCTAGGCATGGTTATAGTTTTGTTGTGAAGATACCTGATCAATTGAAATCTATGTAACTGCTCCCCTGCGTTACCGGGTAGGCTACCGAGTCACGAAGATAACTGGAAAAGGAAATTAATTCTACAACAGGTGTCCGAGATCTTCGATTTTTATAAGTCAACAGAGAGTGCTCATCAGATTGAACAACTTTTGCTAAGACGTCATTTATATATGTGTTATGGTGTAGCTGGGCTCTTGGAGTTCCACAACAGGTGTTCCAGATCTTCGATTTTTATAAACCAACAGAGAGTGCTCATAAAATTAAACAACTTTTGCTAAGACGTCATTCCTATATGTGTTATGGTGTAGCTGGGCTCTTGGAGTTCCACATCAGATGTTCCAGATCTTCAAACTTATACTCTCAGCAGAAAATGCTCATCATGTAGAACAATTTTTGCTATGGTGGCATTTTTGTATCTCTTATAATTTAGCTGGTCTGTTGCGGTTCTGCATCAGGTGTTCAAGTTTCCAAGATAAATTATAGCCTCATAGCTTTTGCCCGCGACTTCATTGGCGTGAAGTTTTGATATCGCAACGCATCGCCTACTCAACGGAAGTTTAAACTGCTTTGTTCCCGCTTGCAACATTTCTTATTGCTGCTCCGCTCCTATTGGTCATAGCGTGATGTTATACAGCCTATGGCCTTCCTCGATACATGGACTATTCAACGCAAAAAGAATTTTTCAATTCGAGCCAGTAGTTCCGGAGATTAGCGCGTTCAACCAAACAAACAAACAAACAAACAAACAAACTCTTCTGCTTTATAATATTAGTATAGATTTAGATTCGATGCTTCAGAAATCTGTGCACAGTAAATTAAACTCTGTCTCTTAAACTAGGGTATCCTGTGATAAATATAGAATTAATATTTTATGTAACTACTTGTAGGTTCCATTTTTCCATTAATAACAAGGCACATAATACATGTAATGTAACCATGACATTACCCCTGTAAACTCCAAAGGGTTAATCAGAGGTAAATGTATAAATTTCGAGGGGGGTTAAGGGGGGGGGGGAGGGGGGGAGCCTATTGCTGTGGAACCGGGACCTAATCCAGACACCATGGCTGCGGCTAGAAAGAAGAAAATCCAAGATCGTAACTGTAATTAATTATTACATCGAGCAGTTTAAGGGAATAAGTTGCCATAGCCCCACACACAAAGAAAGCATAAGCACTGATTCCCACGCTAGCTCAAGGCTATTAGGGAAGTATTAATAATTATCTTCAGCAAATATTTACAGTAACGAAGTATTGTTTCTTTTATTCTGGGTAATATTTTGATAATAACTCTTTACTGGAACATTGTTTACATAATTATTCCATACGCAGAATTGATATCTAACTGGATGCAGCTGAATGCCAGTATTTTACATGGAGCGAATGCCTATATGCCCTCCATAACCCAGTTAGCACTGGGAAATACGATACCCCTTGGTAAGACTGGTTGTAAGACTTTCGGGCCACTGACTACCTGTAGCGACTGAAAGATCTACAAATGACAGACTGGACCAATGGCGTACCTAACGTGCTTTCAGAAAACATGTCTAACTACTTTCTATGAGAATATAAGTACCTAGCGTTCTTTCAAATACTGAACCCTAAACAAAACAAAATATAATATAAATACTAAATAATGAACACAATACTTTTTCTTTCGGAAATGGTCAACCTCAAATTTAGTCGTTCTTGGTGTGGCTAAGCGTTTCCTTTGGCCGCGGACCAAGGTTAATATTACAAGACACGCAATACCCTTTATAAACTAGCTTAGTTACCAGCACAATGTAAAGTAGTTGATTGATCTGTCAATCGATAAACTAGTACAGTCGAACATGCTATTTGGTATATAATAATCTGTCAATCGATAAACTAGTACAGTCGAACACGCTATTTGGTATATAATAATCTGTCAATCGATAAAATAGTACAGTCGAACACGCTATTTGGTATATAATAATCTGGATACGACCGGACTAAGGCGCTCGTGGCTAAACAATAACAGCCGCTCGGGCCGATCTTTAGGTTAAGTCGGGCTTGCCTAGGTTGGTCTATGGATGGGTGACCACCTATTACATACCGTTGTAGTTACCTCCGTGCCTCGGAAAGCACGCTGAGCAGTTGGTCCCGGCTGTCATTTGTAGATTTTTGACACTCGTTACAGGTAGTCGTTTGCTCGAAATTCTAATAAACAGTCTCCAAGGGGTATCGTTACCCAGTACTAACTGGGTTGCGGAGGTCACATAGGCAGTCGTTTAAATGATAAATGATAAATGATATTTATTCAGTAAGTAGGTTTTCTCAAACACTTTTACACGTCATGTTTTTAAACTAGATGGGGCCGGTGTTTCGTACCTGACTACTCTGAGAAGAAACAGCCGAAACAAACTCAGAGGTCATAGTCTCTTTTAAAGTCCAGACAATCTTGTTCAACTCACATGAGAACTATGCAGATTAGTGTCTGAGATGGTCTTTTGAAGAAAGAACCATACAGATTTGAGTGGACCTGTCCAGTCAGTGCAAGCATTTGTCAGTTATCGTGTAGTTCGACCTTTAACTCAAGGAGCTCAACGAAACGACGAACAATACCAAAGAAAGGACATTTGGGTAGGTCGCTTATAGTACTCAAACTGCCAGACAGTCGTGGGAAAAAAAAAACAACAATAAGTGACCCACAAGGTCCTCACATTCACAATAATTAAATAAAATAAATAATCATATTACAATTCAAATTCGAATGTCAATAAAAATACGAAATGTCAAACACACACATAAAATAAACAAAAATAAAGTAAAAAATAATAAAATACTGAACTAAGTATTCATGTCAAATCATTAAATGTCATGACAGTCACAAGTAAATATTCATGTCAAATAAACACACACATAAAAAATAAGTAAAGTAAAAAAAAATAATAAAATACTGAACTAAGTATTCATGTCAAATCATTCAATGTCACAGTGTATAAAATAAAGGAATCAATAATAAACAAGCGAAGCCCGAAATTTCAACATTCACAGAGCAAATTGGAGCAGCTTAATCCCAAGCCTTTTTATCTTCGAGATAGTGATTAACATGATAGAAGGCTTTCAGGCATAACTTCCGTTTTATAAACGATTTGAATTTATTTAGGCTTAGTGCTTGAATATGGCTCGGAAGTTTATTGTAAAAACGTATACATTGGCATTTGAACGTACCCCCTATTTTTTTGAGCCTCGTTGCAGGAATAATAAATTTGTGTTTGTTCCTCGTATTTATGTTGTGGATATCACTGTATTTTTTAAACAAATTAATATTTTTGTGTGCGTACAAAAGGTTTTCATAAATAAACTGAGAGGGCACAGTAAGAATATTAATCTCTTTAAATTTTTCTCTGAGGGAGTATCTGGGACTTAGTTTATAAATTGAACGAATTGCCCTTTTTTGTAAAACAAATATTGTTTGAATATCGGCGGCATTGCCCCACAAGAGAATACCGTACGACATCACGCTATGGAGATAACTAAAGTAAACTAAACGGGCTGTCTCTAAATCAGTTAATTCACGAATTTTTCTAACGGCGTATGCTGCAGAGCTAAGTTTTTTCGACAATTTGTCTATGTGCGGGCCCCACTGAAGCTTTGCATCCAAAGTTATGCCTAAGAACACTGTGCTATTTTCCAGTTGCAACTCTTCATCCTTAATTAGTACAGTAGTTTCAACTTGTCTTACATGGGGTATCGTAAACTTAATACATTTAGTTTTTTTCTCATTTAAGAGTAGATTATTAACATTAAACCAATTAACGACTTTTGCCAGGGCGCTATTAACATTATCCATAACTGACTGCTGACGTTTGAGTTTAAATAAAAGAGAAGTGTCGTCTTTCATGTAAAACACTGATATGTGATATAAAGGGTGTAAAAGACTTCTTCACGAAGCCGAAAGCCACTTATTCTCCCCGTCATTGCGATCATTTTTTTGTTCTACACCATACCTGGAAACCTTCTAGTTACAGAGATATGGGGGGTCAAAGTTACAACTTTTTTTGTTTTTTTTTTAAATACAAGTTTTTTTTGCCAGGTTTTGATGCCAATTCATCCATTAGCACAATTTTTTAAGTGCGTTACATTGAGTTCTACCACAAAACATGATTTATAACCTCAAAAAAAAAAGTTGTTTCCCAGCAATAATTTTTGCGTAAAGTTACTTAGTTTGATGTACAGAATGCTTGGTTAACGGCTTTGTGATGAGGTTGTTTACACCCTGTATAGTTGCATCCGGTTAGATTGGAAGCCTTTTTACTTACTACGAGTATGTTGTGACTATTTGGGAATCGGGCAGATGACGATCACGACCGGACCAACCGACCACTCATAACTCGGTGCCAATTATTATGGAGATACAACTGAGTCATGTATGGGTACCACATCTTTTTAGTACGCAATCAGCTAGCAGCTACTTAGCTTGCAAATACTTTTAAACATTATAGAGCAAATGTTTGTGTGATGAGCATAAACATTTTGTTATAAATATCATGGATAACATCAATAAAATGTATAATAAGTATGTATTACAAACAAAAAAGTATCTATGTAGTATATCAACTATCTGGTGCCCACGACACAAACCTCGTTGCTTAGTGTGGCACTAGATGGCGCTGTGTGTAATGTCCAGCGATATTTATTTGTTTATTATCGAGTGTACTGATTGGTTATAATAAGTTCTTTACTCTCTTAAGTATGCTTTAAGCTTAAAAACATCTCGAAGACTATAACCATGGTTGTAGGTAAACCAATTTGCTGATACTTACATTGAAATATAGGTACCTACAGAAATTTAATACATAATCGTATGATGAGCATGGCGTACTAAGTGCTGCATTTTGACCTCTCCTATGGGTTATACAGGGTGTAAACCACCTCATCACGAATCCGTCAACCAAGCATTCTGTACATCAAACTAAGTAACTTTACGCAAAAATTAATGCTGGGAAAAACTTTTTTTTTGGGGTTAAAAATTATGTTTTGTGGTATAACTCAATGTGACGCACTTAAAACATTGTGCCGATGGATGGATTGAATAGTACCTACGGGGGTTGTAGAGGTGTTTAAATTAAAAATCTTACATTAAAAACATGAACTTTAAAAAAAAATGTCGAAAAGTTGGAAACATTGACCCCCAATAACTCCGTAACGTAACTAGGTATGGTGTAGAACAAAAAAAATATCCCAACGATGGGGAAAACAAGTGCCTTTCGGCTTCGTTAAGAGGTGTTTTACACCCTTTTTAAGTGAACGGCTTTGATCGCTTTCAGTATAATTGCTTGTTATGGTTGCACTAGTCGACGGCTCGAACTCGTTGGCGGGCGTCGCTAATTTGCATGCTATTTGGTAAAGTTTTAAATTCATCTAGTTTAATTTATTTAGCATTCATTTATTTAGTTTTTCTTTATTTATACATTTATTTAGTGAAGTACACGACGATTTATAACGAAAATGAGTGCGTAAAATTTCGTAAATTGACCTGTAAGCGTATATTATGGAAAAACTACTGGATGTATGTCATCATCATCGGCCTATTAATGTTCCCACTGCTGGGACAGGCTTTCTCTCTATGAGAGGGAATGGGCCATATAACCACCACGCGGGCCCAGTGCGGATTGGTAGATGTCACATGTGCGGATGTACGTTTTCAGAGGTGACCACTGAAAACCAGTGCTGTTCTGTGGGTTCCCCATAGCACAGCATCATGCTGAGTGGTAACCTATTTGTCGCACTCACGGCGTGCAATTTTCTATTTTTTGTCCGTTTTGTCTTGCAATTTTCAATATAATTTGTTGTGTTAATTTTCGGTTTTAGTCTAAATGTTTGTGTTTGTATTACTGCGTTCTATGTTTACTTTATTAATATTGTATGCACGTCATGACTTTGCGACGAATAAATATTTTTTCTTTCTTCTTTCTTTCTTACATGTCTTCGAATTTATGGTTCTAGGACATGCCGGTTTCCTCACGATGTTTTCCTTCACCGTTTTTGAGAGCAGCGGTGATGTAATAAATTACACAAAGTAATGCACCTGCCTGGGTTCGAACCCGAACGTAAGTCGGGGCCGCCACCACTGGGCCACCGCTGCTCTCATGCGCTGGATGTATGTACTCAAAATAAATTATTTGAACTTTTGAATAAATTTATGTATTCCTGTACGGTTTCACTTTTTCATTTTCATACTACATTAGTTATATTTATTTAAATCCAAAGATGAGTTAAAATTTGTGATTAAATATGGAAGTTTTGACGCTCACAACTTGCAAACCAATTTGTTTTACAATTTTGCATCCATACAGGGCTAGATAATGACAAGACCAGTTGATACAATTTTTAGTTTTGAACCTTCACCATCAAACAACCGAGTGAACACTATTCTACGTTTGTATGGAAGAATAACCGACTAGTTCAACCTTAATAAATATTCCGTATTTTGAATTCCACATTCTCCATTACTCCCTGAAGCCCCGCCTACACAGTTCTCCATCTGACAGTTATTGCCACCAAAACGCGTTCACACTAGTCAGTTGTCCAGTTGATGGCTCAATTTACTGTCAGAGGTCACCTCTGACAGTCTAATGGCACATTTCAGGCGATGTCGACTGTCGACATAGTTCTAGCTTCTACGGTGAAATGTTGCTAGAATATTTCGGTGTTAAGTGTAGTTCGTGAAAGTGGTGTAGTAAAACTGTGGCTTTTAGAAACTTTTGTCTTATATTTTAATTAGTGCTGCAACACGGATGTGTGACACGTTTAATTTTATCAACATTTTTAATTATTTACCTCGCTTTAAATCTCAGTCTGTTAATGTTACAGGCTAGTTTATTTGTGCTGAAACGGTCGAAATAACCCTTTTATACCTTTTTTTTTTTTTTTTTTTTTTTTTTTAGGATGGGAAATCATCAAATGACTTCTCCCACTCTGGGCGGAGCGGGAGGGAGTGTCAGACTCTTACTGACTAAAACCCATCCATGTTCCTTCCTCGCCCTTTACGTTCCGGGGCCGCGGTATCTCTTTCGAACAGTCCCGCAACCCCGGCAGGCTTCGGCCCTTGCGGGCCCCTCTCTTCTGCTGACATCTCTTTGAGGCGCGCGTGGAACACGAACGCGCCGTCGACACGGCCTGTCGTCACTAGACGGACGGACGGCTAGCTAGCCCATAGCTAACCGTCCACAGGCCCGCATCTACGGTGGCCGGTAGCCACCACGTGGCCCCCGACGCCCGGTGCGTCTCCCGCGGCGGCCGGGAAGAGAGGCTCTCTCCCTCTCTTGTTCCGCCACCTCCTTCGCCAGCATGACTGCTTCGCAGAAGGAGGTGACGGCTTCCCATTCCGTCTCGCTCCGGACCATGGATTGAACCAGGGCCGGACGCGAGAGGTCGCCGCCGCCGATCGCCGCTACGAGGACACGGCGGTGCTCCGCCCACGCAGGGCAGACTTCCACCGTGTGCTCCACCGTGTCCTCCGGTCGATCCTCACAGTGGAAACACCCGGGCGTTTCCTCCCGCCCGATTCGGTGCAGGTACCTCCCGAAACATCCGTGTCCGGTGAGGACCTGCGTCAGGCGGAAGGTGAGGGCGCCGTGGCGCCTCTCAAGCCACTCCTCAAAGAGGGGACTTACCGCCACTATCGTGGCGTGCCCTGCACGGGGTTGCGACAGTCGCTCTCTCCATGTCGCCATGAGATCGCGCCGGAGGTCTGTCCGCTGAACGGCAATTTGCCGCGGCAGCGGAGTTTCCCCCCGGCGTAGTGCCTCCGCGCGCCATTCGTGTAGGCGCGCGAGGACTATCGCCTCCAGATCCCATGGCGGCAATCCGGCAAGCAGGCCCGCCGCCTCGCGGGCGATCGTGCGGTATCCACGGACCATTCTCACGGCCACCACTTTCTGGGGCGCGTTCAGATAGTGGGCGGCTCGCCGCCTCAAAGAACGCGCCCACACTGGGGCCCCGTAAAGGGCCATGGACCGCACGACCCCCGCGTAGAGCCTGCGGCAGGAGGCGTTTGGCCCCCCAAGGTTGGGCAGGAGCCGCCTGAAGGCAGCCCCGGTCCGTTCCAGCCTGGGGGCCAAACGTCGGAAATGCTCCACGAAGTTCCACCGGCTGTCGAGGACGAGTCCTAGGTACTTCAACGTCGACTCGACGCCGATGGATACCCCTCCTACCGTCAGTGTGGATCCCGACGGTGGCGCGTTCCGAGGCCCATGAAAGCACATGGCCTCGGACTTGTGCAATGCCACCTCGAGACCCAGTTGCCGGATCCTCTCAACGACTATCGCAACCCCGCGTGTCATCACTTCGGCCGCCGCTTCGTGCGACCTCCCCTGTGCCAGCACCAGGGTGTCGTCTGCGTAGCAAACGACGCTGACACCACTAGGGAGGTCGGCGCGCAGCACCCAGTCGTAACCGATGTTCCACAGGGGCGGTCCCAGAACCGATCCCTGTGGGACACCGCACGACATAACCCTTTTATACCTAAGTCAAGCTTTTGACTAAGATGAGGTCGACGTTTTCTAGCTTATTGCTCTAGATAAAATCTGAATGCTTAGTATGTTTATTTTTTTGTTGCAACTGGTATGTAATGCACGTCATGTCTTTGCGACGAATTAAAGAAGTCCGACGCAACAGTTATTTAGTCATTACACGTAATAACGTTAAATCATTTATTCATGATAAAATTGACAATAAAGGCAGGTAATTTTTTGCACTTATAAATAAATCATGAAGTCAAAAATTGCAATGTTGACTATTATAGTGACATGGTGCGCTATCAATGTGTTGTTGTTTTAAATAACCGTATGTTGTTTTTTCCAAAACAATGATTGTGTACGTTTTCTGGTCACCTGTTGTTGTTTTTACAATTGTACGTTGTTTATTCATTTATTTTTTTTATTTATGTACACACAAAATACGTAAAAGGACAATATATTAAGGCGATTACACGAGCTAAACGCGAGTTTTATAATTACTAAAAGTATATGATTCACTGCTATAAACAAGACCAGAAAAATATATGATATTCTTCAGGATATATGCTAGCATGATACTGTTTTGAAAACATAATACAATTAATTTGGCTCGATAAAAATAAATCACGAACTTACCTCTAAAAATATCTTTCAAACAATAGAAAACATACTAATATGCATGCGATCATTCTGATTTTTTGGCAAATAATTCTACAAGCAATATATTAGCATGATACTGTTTTAGTTTTTTAATCCAATCAATAGTTTTTTTTGTAAATCGATCGACACCACTCATTTCGCACTATTTGGCCCGCAGTGGCTAACGTAACAACCATTTCGTAGTGCAAGCTGATTAGAACTTTATTCTAACAGCATTTCAAACGAAGTTTGAACCACCAAAAATAGAGTTGCTAATTTAGCTCGTCTAAGCGCCTTAACATAGAAGAGCACAAAGGTACTGCTTATTTCAAAAGAGATTTCTTCCAGCAGACCTGCGAGAGGAAAGTTTCTTTGATAACAGCTAAAGGGAACAGGCGTAGAAAAAAGGAGACCTTTACCCAGAATTAAGTGATAAAATAAAAAAAAAAATGTTATTGAATGTTATTGGGGACATTAACAATTATAATGAGGAGTTTTTTTTTAAACGGTTTTTAGTATGTTTATGTAGACCGCTTTTTTCTGTAAAGTGCGATTATTTATAAATTGTTGAAAAACAATTTTAAAATCAACAAATAGAGCACACGTATATATGTAATCCTGTTTTTACAATATATTATCAAAATCCTATTCAACGAATTCGCTCTCAATAAATAACATCGCTAATTAATCAAATCATCTACAAAGTTTCAACAAATCCATTGAATGATTTCAATATTCAAAATCATTCACTGAAGAGAGCTACTTCGTTCAATTCACAGTTTGATTTCATAAATATTCATTTCATTCATTCATCTGTACAGGTATGATTTGAGTTTTCGAATACTAATCAACCATTTTAATTTAAATGATAAATGATAAATGATAAATGATATTTATTCAGTAAGTAGGTTTTCTCAAACACTTTTACACGTCATGTTTTTAAACTAGATGGGGCCGGTGTTTCGTACCTGACTACTCTGAGAAGAAACAGCCGAAACAAACTCAGAGGTCATAGTCTCTTTTAAAGTCCAGACAATCTTGTTCAACTCACATGAGAACTATGCAGATTAGTGTCTGAGATGGTCTTTTGAAGAAAGAACCATACAGATTTGAGTGGACCTGTCCAGTCAGTGCAAGCATTTGTCAGTTATCGTGTAGCTCGACCTTTAACTCAAGGAGCTCAACGAAACGACGAACAATACCAAAGAAAGGACATTTGGGTAGGTCGCTTATAGTACTCAAACTGCCAGACAGTCGTGGGAAAAAAAAAAAACAACAATAAGTGACCCACAAGGTCCTCACATTCACAATAATTAAATAAAATAAATAATAATATTACAATTCAAATTCGAATGTCAATAAAAATACGAAATGTCAAACACACACATAAAATAAACAAAAATAAAGTAAAAAATAATAAAATACTGAACTAAGTATTCATGTCAAATCATTAAATGTCATGACAGTCACAAGTAAATATTCATGTCAAATAAACACACACGTAAAAAATAAGTAAAGTAAAAAAAAAATAATAAAATACTGAACTAAGTATTCATGTCAAATCATTCAATGTCACAGTGTATAAAATAAAGGAATCAATAATAAACAAGCGAAGCCCGAAATTTCAACATTCACAGAGCAAATTGGAGCAGCTTAATCCCAAGCCTTTTTATCTTCGAGATAGTGATTAACATGATAGAAGGCTTTCAGCCATAACTTCCGTTTTATAAACGATTTGAATTTATTTAGGCTTAGTGCTTGAATATGGCTCGGAAGTTTATTGTAAAAACGTATACATTGGCATTTGAACGTACCCCCTATTTTTTTGAGCCTCGTTGCAGGAATAATAAATTTGTGTTTGTTCCTCGTATTTATGTTGTGGATATCACTGTATTTTTTAAACAAATTAATATTTTTGTGTGCGTACAAAAGGTTTTCATAAATAAACTGAGAGGGCACAGTAAGAATATTAATCTCTTTAAATTTTTCTCTGAGGGAGTATCTGGGACTTAGTTTATAAATTGAACGAATTGCCCTTTTTTGTAAAACAAATATTGTTTGAATATCGGCGGCATTGCCCCACAAGAGAATACCGTACGACATCACGCTATGGAAATAACTAAAGTAAACTAAACGGGCTGTCTCTAAATCAGTTAATTCACGAATTTTTCTAACGGCGTATGCTGCAGAGCTAAGTTTTTTCGACAATTTGTCTATGTGCGGGCCCCACTGAAGCTTTGCATCCAAAGTTATGCCTAAGAACACTGTGCTATTTTCCAGTTGCAACTCTTCATCCTTAATTAGTACAGTAGTTTCAACTTGTCTTACATGGGGTATCGTAAACTTAATACATTTAGTTTTTTTCTCATTTAAGAGTAGATTATTAACATTAAACCAATTAACGACTTTTGCCAGGGCGCTATTAACATTATCCATAACTGACTGCTGACGTTTGAGTTTAAATAAAAGAGAAGTGTCGTCTGCAAACAATACTACGTCATGATTATCCTTTATGAGGTAAGGCAAGTCATTTATGTAAATCAAAAACAAAAATGGACCAAGAATTGAGCCCTGGGGTACCCCCATTTTTACCACGGATCCGGGAGATCTTTTCCCGTTAACATCAACTCTCTGAATCCTGTCACTCAAATATGAAGTAAGAAGATCCAGCGAGGCGTTACGGATTCCGTAGTGGTGTAGTTTCCTGATTAATGTTTCATGAAGAACGCAATCGAAAGCTTTAGATAAATCGCAAAAAATTCCCAAAGCATCGCATTTGTCCTCCCAAGCATTATAAATGTGTCCTAAAAGTTCAACACCGGCATCAGTAGTTGAACGACCCCTTGTAAAACCGAACTGTTTATTATGCAATAACTTATGTTTATTGAAATAACTTTGCATTTGTTCCAAAATTAATTTTTCAAAAATTTTACTAAAAGTGGGTAGTACTGAAATGGGTCTATAATTAGTGGGGTCTGATGTACTACCCGATTTAAACAATGGTATTATTTTACTATATTTCATTAGATCAGGAAACTCACCACGGTCAATACAATCGTTAAATATTACAGCTAAACAAGGAGCTACAACGTTTATAATGGATTTAGCAACGTCCACAGAATGACCCCATAGATCGGCGGTCTTTTTAACATTTAAGGTGTGAAAAGTTTTAATAATATCTTTACAGGTGACATAATGAAAGTTAAATTCGGAATCACAGACTGAAACGTTTTCCCTTAGTAAAGACTCGGCAGCAGCAGGTGACGAGTTAAGCGATTTAGTAGTCGATACGGGAATATCTGCAAAGAAATTTTCAAAGGCTGTGGCAACTTGAGTGTCTGAATTTAAAATATTATCGCCAATAGCAAGGCTGTAGTCACTATTTCGGTTGCAAGACCTTCCCGTTTCGCTATTAATAATGTTCCATGTCATTTTAATTACATTACTACTATTTTTAATTTTTGAACTCAAGTAACGTGACTTTGCTAAGAAACAAACTTTTTTAAATAATTTTGAATAATTCTTAACATACAAATTAAATTCTACAGTGTTTGTATAAGTCCGCTCTTCATACAGTTCATAAAGTCGTTTTCGACTCTTATGAATACCAATGGTGGCCCAGTCATTGAAAGAAGCGTTACTATTTACCGAGATTGTCTTAGGGACAAATGTGGTTTCAAATTGTGCGCAATACATGCTGAAAAAATCGTTATAGTGTTGATTGGGATCATCACTAGCTGACAAAAGTGGTAGTTTTGATAAAAGTTTAGTTTTCAAAGTTTCCAGGCGATTTTTACTTTTTGGATTAACAATGATATCCTTTTTAGTGACTTTCTTGTTTACATTTGGAATTGTGATCAATTGCCCACAATGATCTGAATCGATTAAATTAATAATTCCCTTTTGGGTGGGTATAATATCAGTGTAAATATTATCTAGGCAAGTCGCACTAGTTGGGGTTATTCTAGTGGGCTCGAGAAATTTATTTTCAAGATTGTATGACTGAAACAGGCTTAAAATTTTTGTACTTAACCCAGAATTTTCTAACAAATTAATATTAAAATCACCACAAGTGATTATAGACTTCTTAGAACTACAGATTTTATGCAATACTTCATCCATTACCTTTTCAAAACAATCATACAACCCAGAAGGAGGTCTATATACACTTAAAATGATAAACTGCTCCAATTCTATACAGGCTATTTCAACTGTTCGCTCAACAGATAGGCTTACAATATCCTTGCGTTCTTTAAATTTAAGATGATTATTTACTAGGATTAATGCGCCGCCATGTATAGCATTTACCCTGCAGAATGAACTACCAACCTGGTGATTACTAAAATTGAAAATTAATTGGTGACATTTGAGCCAGTGCTCCGTTATACAAAGAATATCTATGTTGTTACAATTCAGGAAAAATTCTACTTCTAATTCTTTGTTCAATAATCCTTGAATATTTTGGTGAACCAGGTTGATATTATTAAAACTCTCAAAACGTTCGCCTGATTTATTATCTGGCTTCCTTATAATATTGCAAGAGGTTGCCTCTGTTGTCTCAATTTCTAATTTAAATGATTCACTGATTCAGTTAATGTAGACAAATCATTTGCAGAATAATCTAATTGAGTCTTGCATTGCTCAACAGAGGCAACTTGATTAGCCAAGTTCTTGGCTGTAATAGAAAAAAAGTATGATAGCGACACAGCTACCTGTCTTTTGCAAAAGTTTGAAAGATAGCACCTGTCCACAAGATATCTATCTTTTGTCAAATAAAATCTGTCACCAATATAATTGTTAATATCTATTAAATGAAATACATTACTATTATATGTCAAATTATGCAATGTTTTGTTAATATTATATCGAAAGTTATTTTCTTCCTGTGGCAAACTATTACTATAGGGAAATGTAAACAACACAACTTTTCTTAGATTTAAGTTTGTCAAAGTTCTATAATACTGGAGCAATTCTCCTTTGTTAACATTTCCTCTATTACCTATAAAAATTAATAATATGGTGTCCTGGTTAAACTTACATTTAATAATTTCCTTCATAATATGATATAGAGAACATCCTGGCATACAATTGTTTATTACAGAGTGTCCTGGATATTCATCTGTTAACAAATTACCTAAGTCTTTTCCAATCTCATCACAAAAAATTACTATGTCATTGTTGATGCTTTTTTTATATTGTTTATGGGAACTATTCATAGGAGTATGAAAATCAACACTTGGCTGCGGTAAGGTGGTAAATCGATATGATCTTCAGAGCGTAGCGTATTATTAAGTTGTACGCGGCCACCAATCAAGCTATACAAAACCTGTTTATGAGGATCCATATGGCACGGGAACTCGACAATGTGTCCAGTCTGGGACTATATAAAGGTTTTATCACACCAGCGAGTTGCAAGCGAGTGGAAAGCGGAACGAATGCGCAGCGAGCTCGTCGCGAGTTCGCAACATGTGCGCGGTGAGAACGCCGCGGGAGAGCAGCGAGTTCGCGGTATGCGATCCGCGTTTTGTACAGTCATTCATTTTGTTTTTCTTCGCGGCGTATCCGCCGTGCACCCGTTGTGAACTCGCGGCGAGCTCGCTGCACACTCGCCCCGCTTTCCATTCGCTAGCATCTCGCTATAAAGCTCTTACAACTATTTTGATACACAAAGACACTATCCTTTTGGCTTCGTAGTGGTTTCGTTTCGTTTCTTATATTTTTTATGTATGTTTAATTTTTATTAGTTTTAAATACCATTATTTTTTATGTGTTTTGTCCTGTGCTTGCTAGTAAATGCTTTTTCTTTATTTCACTACATATTGGGGTCCAATCCACTTCCCCGCTAGTTGGCAGCCATTTTTTTTCTTGTTGTGATCTCTACGTCTGTACAAAAAAAACGACTTGAATTTTGGGTGTTACCACGATAAAAACAGACTTACTTGCAGGTCAAAATTATTGTTAATCGTCAACATTACGAAATAACGGGTTCATACTTTACAACTCAAAAAGAAAAAAAAATGTATTTCGATCATTTTTTTTATGAACAAACAAATTTTTTGACAAAATAATCTTTGCAAAACAATGATTGATGATTGTGTAATTATCCGAATAGTTGTTATATAAGTACCTAAAATATCGCTAATCCCTGACCGGACGGTGACCAGTCAGTTCACCAAACACTAATTCACAAACTTTCACTGTCTTGACAAGCAACGATTAGAAAAAATACATTATTTGTCTTTTCATCATTATCAAACAACAAGTTTAACAAATAATTCATTTCGCAAAATAATTATCCGATAAACTTTTATTTAATAACGTATTACTTGACAAACAATTCATTAAATTTTCGTTTTATCTTACAAAACAAAAAAATTAAAATAAAATGAAATAAAGACATTACACATATTGATTGTGCCATTCCAAAAAAAAAAGGAAATAAATGAATTTGGTTTCCTATAAGCACAAATTTTGTGACAGAATTGAATCGCTGCAGAACCGACTCCACGTAGTCTTTTCTGCCCTACCCCTAGAGTGTAATTTAAGCCCGCATAGGCGTGGAGGGGGGCCTGGCCGGCTACAGCCGGCCAGCAAGCCGAAGCTGCGGTGGTGAGCGTTAAAACCCTCTGCGACGATAAGCTCGCGTGTGACCGCCAGAGCCCCGCAGCGCCGGAGCCGTGACAGAAACCATGCCTGCTGCCTGGTGCATGATGCATGCTTGCATACTGCATGCTTGCTGCTTGTTGGTTGCATGCATGCTGCATGCTTGCTGCTCGCTTGCTGCATGCATTGAGTATGCTTGTTTGCATGTTACGAAAAAACTATGCATTTCCTATATTTTAAAAAAAGGGCAATAAAATAATACTCACATGTAAAGTATTGTGTTGAAACGTGTAATGTATCTAAGTAAAAAATGAATAATTTATAAATGTATAAATATCATCTGATGCATTTGATAAAAGAGGTATTTGCCAAATAAATGTTTGTAAAACAATATTTTTTAAACAAAACATTTACGGAATAAGTTGTTTGCGAAATAAATAGTATTCGAAACGTTGGTTGTAAAATGAAAATTTGTCAATGGACTTCTGGTAAAACATTAATGAACCTGACCGGACATCTAAACTAATTTTATAAAGAGGAGATTTGATTTTTTGTTTGTTTGATTGTTACGATTTAACTCAAGAACTACAAATGAAAAAAAAAAAACATGCGAGGTAGTGTTTGGGAACTGCCGATACAAGTGAATACTAGCAGACGATCCGCTACGGTTACGCCGTAGCGGACCGGCTACCAGTTCGTAGCACTCGTAGCAGATACGCTACGGCGTAACCGTAGCTGGTCGTCATTGACGTCTGTTTCTTTTGCGATTAAGTTGGTGGTTCACATTATTACTATAAATCATCAAATATAAAAAAAAACAAGGTTATGCCCCGCGCACGCCTTAGTGATGCTACGCCGTAGCGGATCGGCTACGAGTGCTACGAAGAGTACGTGACAGTTATGCGAGTTTTATGATTTTTGTTCACCCAAAAATTGCTCAACGCGCCTTAAGAAGTTATCATTTCAAAAATAAAACATAATGGTGTTAGAATGTTTGTGGTTCTGTAAGAAGACCGAGTGTAAAAGGATTATTTAATTTAGTTTTATTGGATTATGCTAAATGTAATAAATAAATAATAAATGACCACACTTGTCTGGCACCCGCTGTAAAGTATGGCTTTGAAAATTATTCTAATAAGTACCATGAAATTATGACTACTTAGAAACGGAATATTCAAAGTTTTAGTTGAATCGATTTTTGGTAAAGTAGCTTTTCAAGGTTGAAACAAAACATATCGTACAATTCATCTGTTCTAATTTAGGTTATATCAGGGATACCCAGGTCAATGTCAGACGTCGACGTAAAAGTGCTGGTGGAATACATAACCTCCTTCTTTTTTAGAAGTCGGCTTTAAAGGTTCCCGTTTCTGTATAATTTAATTATCACATTGAAGATTAATTTTCACTTTTAGTAATCGTAGCTAGTTGTTTTTTTAACACAAAGGACAATAACCACTGTAATACCTCACTGAAACACTTCAACAGATTATTATGAACAAAAAATAACTAAAAGGAAAATGAAAAAAAAATGGCTGTCGCACAATCCCATTTTTCCGTGTTCTATTTCATCCACGCAATAAAGGATAATACAAAACGTGCTTCATTTGAGGCGGGTACTCTACCGGAGTCAAATATTCATATAACTTGCCTATAATATCTCAGTAGACGCATTTATATGACATGTTTTAACAGGGCTATGATTCTTACTGAATAAAGGTGAAATTCCATTGTTATGTACTATGATGTTAGCATTATTAGCTGCATGGTTCATTTGTTTGCGAGCCACACGCATCCTACGTACTGTTTATTCCAAAAGTGTTCGATAAAAGTATAAATACTCGTAGACTGGCCAGGTTAAATTCTTAGGCAATCTTTCAAAAGAAGGAATTCGATACAAATTCAAAAGTTTATAAAAAAAATAAACAAAAAATTATTGAGTGACGACAAAAATGGCGGCAGAAACAAGTTAGAAAATCAGGTTTTAGTATTGAAATGGTCAAATCGACGCACTTAACTTTTCTTAACATCCACTGGTACGTTTTCTGATACATTTATTTACATCTACATCAGATATTTGGAACACTGGGCCACAATATAAATCTTGCCTTGATTTTCACAAGCTCAACGTGCGTCGCTCAGCCATAGACACCTATGGAACAGCGGCTTTATTTAGGGTTACCTACATTTAATACAATTCTGTAAAACTGTGAAACTCCACGTTTAATAAAAAGTGTGTTAAAAGTTGAAACAACTGTTTTATGTGACGGTAGCAGTCTGCTGAAATGTGGTTTTCAAAAATGACAGGTTATATCTAGGTTTTTGTGAATGCTTTTTCAGTTTCCGTTTTTAACTGGACGTAGGTAACTTTCTACTGCACTATAAGTTGCAATGCTTTTGTTAAAACGGTGACGTCTTTCATAGAATGCCATGTGTACTAGGTACTAGTAAACGCATGATATAATTAAATCCGACCGTTATTTAGTATTAATTAGACCAATAGCGCTAGGTTTTGAGGTTTCAAAAATATGAAAATTGTTTGTTGTTCGCATATGTACCTATAGTTTCCGGACCATTTGTCCAACCTACTTTATTAATTTGTGTCATTTTAGGTACTTGCATAGGGAGAAATTTGGCTATTTGTCAAGAAAAGTTGAAAAGAAAATTATAGTTGAAAATTTGAGTTTAAGTACAATAACGAAGTAGTAACTGATACATAGGCATTTTGTGTCATCTCCGTCCACGGGGAATCTTTATATTTAACTCCCCGTACCTAACACGTCGCCCAACTAGCTCTAAAAGAATATGACAATCGGTGAAATAGGTGTTACGCGTTTTAGAGTACTGATATCCGTTGTTCAAAATATTTTGTGCCGAAATCATCCACGTATAGGATGTTTAATTTAAATAACAAAACCCTGTAAAATCCTCAAAAGAATATTCAAAATAATAAAATAACTTGAAATTGCGTGGCCTAATTTGACACAAATTTATTTAATAAGTTTATGTAAATGATATGATAAAGAAAATAGCTATTTCATAAATTGTACATTTTTTGCACTGATTTTACTTACTGACCCTATGGGTTTGCACACTCCGTAGGCTATCCTAGATAAGATACTATTATTACTTTAAACTTTAAATCAATTTTGCTAGTTTTGATTTGAATAAAAATAATCAACCACAGATCATCAATTACTGAAAATGCATTAGTCATAATAATATGTGACACAAAACGCAGTAATAAGCTTCATAGGTACGACTGTATCCATTATCATCTGCCTAGCCTTTTGCCAACTGTGTTGGGGTCGGCTTCCAGTCTAACCGGATGCAGCTGAATACCAGTATTTTACATGGAGCGACTACCTATCTGACCTCCACAACTCAGTTAATACTGGGTAATACGATACCACTTGGTAAGACTGGTTTTCAGACTTTTTGGGCCACACAGACGTTACAGGTAGTCCTGTAACGTCTGCCAAAGCTGGACAAATGACAGCCTGGACCAACTGCTTAATGTGCTTTCCGAGGCACGGAGGAAACTCGGTATGTAAGGGCGGTCACCCATCCACAGACCAACCTAGGCAAGCTCGGCTTAACCTAAAGATCGGCCCGAGCGGCTGTTATTATTTGCCACGAGCTCCTCACGACGTACGACTGTATCCACAGACAAGAAATAAGCATCTTTAGAATTTTTGAACCTTACGGCATCAAAATAGCCCAGCGCTATCGGACTATAATAGTGACTCGTTGCTCTAGTCGCAAGCGCAACAGCTGAGCATGAGCTCCTGGACTCGATTCCCAGATAGGGCAGTGTAATCCGGTTTTCCATCAGGAATTTCTCAGTAGCAGCCACGGAGTCTAGATCTGTGCTCAATTGATGGCAATATGCTCGAAAAAATAACTGGCGAAATGTGGGTGTACTATTACAAACTAGCATATTTTTTAACTTTTGGATGAAGTTACACCGTCGCGAGAGAAAAATGTTCAAATCAGTAACACACACACACTCTCACATACTCACACACTCTTACGCGTTCACACACTCTCACGCATTCACGCACACTCTCGCGCTCTCTCTCACACACACTTTTACTCACATTTGGCTGTCATGTTGCCTTTTTACTTATTTCTTCACAAGGAACTGTAACTTACCTTGTTATTATTAATAAACCAGGTGAGGTGCGGTGCTGGGTGCGCCGGCGCACTCTGGCAGGTCGCTTCCAGGTGATCGTTTGAAGACAGCTTTTTGTGCTTTATCTTTATCTTTGGACGGAATTTCTGGCGTACTGAAACAATATTTATTGAGTTAGATATTGTGTGAGATAAATTTTTGACAGGTGCTCTTTTATATTTGGAAAGAAAGAAATAAGTGGGTTCATGCTCCATTGATAGTCAAGAAAAGAGGCTGATTAAACCAAACAGAGAACGAGGGCTGCAAATTCTTGGCTTATTAGAGTTGCAGTAGTCAAAACGCTGCGCTGGGATTAATAGTTTAATGACCATGAGTTCAAGACCTTTCGGTATTGTACTCCAGGTACAGAAATACCCCTGCCGACACGAAAGGAGCGAAGATGTCTCGTATTTGTTTAGGCCAGCTTCCGCACTAAGTGGCAAAGCGCACAATGGAAGCGAGAAAATACTTCAGCGGCGTGCTACGAGGGGCGGTCGGTCAGCTGTGTGCTGTGAGCGGTGTGCGGCGAGCGGTGTGCTGTTTGCGGCGTCGGCTGAGCTGTGAACATCTCCTCTCTTGTCCGTTTTGCACATCTACGCACAGCAGCTTCGGTGGATACGCCCTAGCTCCAAAGCACCGAAGCTTCGGAAATCTCCGTTCGTTTCCGCTTTGGTGGAGTCAGTGCCTAGGCTTCTCTCACGGCCTCGAGTGACGTGTATCAAGAAACACGCGTGTTTTTCATTTGTTTTTTTTCCTTTGCCACGTCACGTTGACTCATGGCTTGCTCTGATTCTTTTTTCATTTGTTTTCTCTGCGGTCACTGTGAACCTTTTGCTTACGCTCAAGTGTGGGGCACTTGAGCGTAAGCAAGAGGGTATCGAGCTCGTGAATGAGGTAAGTGCTCTATACCACTAACAATAATGATAGTAAAGATACACGATATCGCCTTAGATTATAAACACACTTACCGATGACATTCAGTTCATGTATCTTGGACACTTTGGAGTAGAGAGGCGTCTCAAGCGCTATCTCACAGGCGTAGGGGCCCGACGCTGAGAAGTCGAGCCGCTCCAACGTAATAGACGTCGGAGACAGCTTTATTAGCTGCGGACAATGGTTATAATTAATTAATTAACAAGTGATTACGAAGATTTGATATTATCACGATTAATGAAGCAGTTGGCCACTTAGGTCAAGTTGTCTCGTGGAATCGAACTTCTTGCTGCTGATCAAGAAGTTCGATTTCCAGGTTGGGAAAAGTTTTTCAATCAGAAAAGGAGATTACCCAGATTGGGCTATTTTCAAAAACCCAATCTGGGTGATTTTAGTTGGCCGGCAAAAAAAAAAATACCTCAATCTGGGTGATCAAATAGGCCAAAAATGTATGGAGGCTGGGTGATCTCCTTTTCAGTAGCAGCCACAGACTCTGGATTTGAGTCCGGTTGATGGCAATAGGCTCACGCCCTATTACATGGAACATAAAACATAATTTGGCGAAATGTGGGTATGTCTATGAGTACTCCTTTGCTTTAACCCTTTAAGGATATCATGCGGACGTTATGTTATGTATCTAATATAGAATTTTCATTCAATGCACAAAATTATTACCGTTACATTTATTTATTATGAACTACATATTAAAGACAGTACCTTTTACATACCATCAATTAAAATCTGTAAGGCATTGTATCATTTAGAAATACCAACAACCGACAAACATTTTGTGGTATCAAAGGACGATCAAATTTTAATTGGCCTGCTAGAACCAAACGCTTGTTAACTTCAATGTCTAGACTAGTCAATTATTTTTAAAACATTTGATAACAAAAATCCGATAAAATTCAGAGAAAAAACAATATTCGACTTAAACTTGCGTCACTTTTGAGTAAAATAATCGTATATCTTCAAGAATCTAAGCTCTTAGAATTAAACACACTTAAACTTTATAAAGTTTGAAATTCAATTTACATATTATGACAGGTTAAGTAAATTATCTTTAATAAAATAGTAAGTACAAGATGTTTTAAAATAACAAGATGCAACAAGATGATTGTTGTCTGCTTCTGATTTTAAAACAATTACATTTTAGAACATTTCACAAATTGTTTCTATAAACTTTTACAGCGCGGCGGTGTGTACATGATCCAGATAATTTGAAAGGGGTGCATTCAAACTAGACAACGCAACGACGCAAATATTGGCAATATTGTTTAATTATATGATGAAATATCATGTAGGTAGTACAGTCACGTCTAATAATATGTAAACACTTTCCATAATATTATAGCTATTTTCGCGAGAAATAACGATTGTAACTAGGAGATTGGATCTTTTTCATAAAATATGAGTTCCAGAATACTATACTATACTATGTACGTAATAACATTAAATTTTAAACAGTACATTAGGAGAAACACAATTTAAAAAAATCTTAAGTGTTTATATATTATTAGATGTGACTGTACACTATGTTAGATGTTTTTAGAAGGATAAAAAAATCGATAGTCATTTTAAAGATCAATCAATGAGCTTTAATTAGGATTTTAGAGGATTACTCAAATATTTTCCAATGCCCTACAGCATTGAGGAGCGTAAGGTTGATTTCATTATCTACCTAGCCTTTTCCCTACTATGTTGGGGGCTTCCAGTCTAACCGGATGCAGCTGAATACCAGTATTTAACATTAAGCAACTGCCTATCTGAACTCCACAACCCAGTTAGTACTGGGTTATACAATAACACTAAGTTCGACTGGTTGTCAGACTTTTTGGAATGTTAGGTTAATAAGTAAGGTTGTTTTCAATATAATAAAGGAGACAATCTTTTGGGGCCCACTTGGATGTTGCATTTATTGTTCACATTACACCAAAAAACTAACCATTTTATTTTTATTACAAAAGATTACTTAGAAATGAAGCTGGAATCTTAAAATCATAATAAATAAGTTTTATTATGATGTTTTGGCTCAGGCGCAACGAGTCAAATCATTTCTGTTGTGGTCAATGTCATTTGACAGAAAATACTTACGTGAATAGGGGTGTTTTTCCGTTTACATAAAATAGTACGGTACTCAGTGGTAGCCATATCTGCTTGAATTATAACAGCATAGAGTATAAAAAGAAATGTTACTAAACTGTGAGCATTTTTAATACTATTTTAAGGTTTACGCTAAAATCGCGAAGATGGTTTAAAGTGTTTGAACAATCACCGTGGCACGGAACGTTGTAAATTCGGCTTTTTAGTGGTTGACAGACGATTTTATTATTTTGACATTTACTTTTTCTATTTATTTCGAGTGTTTTTGCAGTTTTTTTTTGCATTTATTCCGGTTACACAAAGCTTTGATAATATAAACACAGTAATCAAGAGATTATAAGGAAAAAATCAATGTAGAGTGGAGGACTTTAATCGATAAGCTACTTTGACTACTTTCCAATTTTACACTATTATACATTCAAGAAGTGGCGACCGCGAACCGGAAGACGATGCGTTGGAAGACCTCCCACTAGGTGGATCGATGACCTGGTGAAGGTTCCGGGAATCCGTTGGATGCGAGTCGCACGAGACCGGTCAATGTGGCGACACTTGGGGGAGGCCTATGTCCAGCAGTGGACGTATTTCGGCTAAAATGATGATTCTGATGATGATACATTCAAGAGTACGAATGTTACCGAATAATTCCGATTTGCATTACACGGCTAAAATACGAATACTGGCAAGTGGCCACCAGTAGCGAAGGGTAAATTAATGTAACAGGTAAGCCGGTCCGATGCCTTTTTTTTTATTTTTTTTATTATGTTTGAAAAAACTATACATCGAACCATTTGTAGTTTTAGTCATGTTTGGGCAATCACGTCCTTACTGAATTAGCTACATTATTTTACTTTGTGCAATAGTAGACTCCAGTACAGTGGTTGTTCCGAAGGGACGCCGGTAGGTTTCGAGTTGTACGAACCCCTCGCCACTGGTGGCCACCAATTAAAGTCCTCTACTGTATGTTTCATTATTATAATATGCTACAATTTATGAGGGTGGCGATTAGGCCACCAAATAAAATTGTTTCCTAAAATTTATTTTCATGTACATTCAAATATTTTTATCATCAATTCCAAGATATTTACGACAACCCCATTAATTAAAACAATAATAAATAAACAAGTTTAAGGGATTATTCTCGTATATTGTTTGCTCCATTTGGAGTATTTCGGAGCACTTGTGGTCGACCGAGAGGAAGGCTTGTAGGAACCCCAAACTCGGAGGAAATAATATTTACGCTAGTTCGACTAACGAGAAATATACCGTAAATTGTTTGTTTATGTTGATTTATTTATATTTATTGTGTTGTTGTGTTGTGTTCTCGCTATTGTGTGCTGGAAGTTTGGTTTAGATTTTAGGGGGATTTGTTTGTGTAAACGACAATTATAATAACATACGTTTATGTTTGGTATTCTCTAAAGTACGCATCATTCTGTATACCTACGATTTTTTAGGATGAAAATTCTCCGTCCGTTTCTTAATCAAAACATTGTGTTGATGAATACATTTAAAAGTACAGCTTGCAGACATGGTGGCATTTCAAGTTAAGTAAATATTTATTAAAACACTTGTGAAAAAGTTGGAAATTTGACCTCAAATATCTTCGTAACTTGACTAACTAATAATATAATAATAATAATATAATAAAAATAGTAATAATATAATATTTTTAAATGTTTTTATATATTTTTATTTTTAAATGTTTTTATATATTTTTTATGTTAATATTTAAAAATGTAAAAAATTTGTTAAAAAATTGAATAAAGGGATATAATAAATATCGCTGGACATTAACACACAGCGCCATGTAGTGCCACACTCAGCAAGGCTTGTGTCGTGGACACCAGGTAGTTGATATACTACACATATACTTTTTTGTTGGTAAATCCATACTTATTATACATATAAACATCCATGACTCGGAAACAAATGTCCATGCTCATCACACGAACATTTGCTCCTACCGGTGTTCGAACCCAGGACCCTAAGAACGTAAGGCAGTCTCACTACCACTACGCCATTCGGGTCGTCAATAGGTATGGTCTAGAACAAAAAAAATATCACAGTGACGGAGAGAATGTGATAAATAGCCTATAAGCCTTCCTTAATAAAAGGGCTTACCAACATAAACGAAGCTTCAGCGTTCAACCAAACAAACTCTTCAGATTTATAATAATAAAATAATTTTACTCGTAAACCGTGAGATTGACTTAATCTTTTAACATTAAAGTAAAAGAAAAGAAATAATACATCTGAGGGCGTAGATATATCAGAAAATAAAAATGCCATACACCTACGTAAAACATAAAAGCGATATACATTTTATTACGGTTTCAGTTCAGCCATATCGATAGCTGTAAGATGTATCAATAAAAGAAAATATTTTACCAAGTTTTTTTGATATTCTTTTATTATTTATGAAGTAACAAGATGAAGAGTATCAAGTGGTATACTTTGGTGGAGAAAAGTATAAAGTAGAAAAGTTTTGATGTATAAGGTTCTCACTTTGATATTGGATATTTTATTACTTTATCATTAAAATGGGATATTTATCATGTTTACCATTTGTCATCTCCCTGCCCTAGTCCCATTATATTTGTGGTAGGCGCAACATAATGACAACCAGATCCAGCCTGTCCCCTTGCTGCCCCCAGCGACGCTCTAAGCCGAGGTCCATACCCCACAGGGGGTGCCCTTAGAGCGCTGTCGCTTAGTTTTTAGTCATTTTTGCCCTGGCTGGAGGCCTTAAATTCAAGGCATCCACAGGACTTGCCCGGTTAAGCAGAAGCCAATCTTCATAGACTGAACTGCGAGATGCTATATATCCTCAGGAACACGGTGTATACTCATTCCTTACTTTATCCATTCTTGTCACTCCACTCATCCATTTCACAGGACTTGAATGGCGCAGTGGTAGTGAGACTGCCTTACGTTCTTAGGGTCCTGGGTTCGAATCCCGGCAGGAGCAAATGTTTGTGTGATGAGCATGGACATTTGTTTCCGAGTCATGGATGTTTATATGTACTCGTATAATAAGTATGTATTTACAAACAAAAAAGGTATACATGTAGTATATCAACTATCTAGTGTCCACGACACAAGCCTTGCTTAGTGTGGCACTAGATGGCGCTGTGTGTTAATCGTCCTGCGATATTTATTTATTTTATTTTTATTATTTTGACTCAACTTTCTCATCTCCGCTATATGCAATCATTTTACATCCATCTTCTTCACAGTCTAGCATTCTGATCCATACAGTGCGACAGGTCAGGTCTTATAATACGAAAAAAAAAAATGCAAAAAATTTGAAAGCTAAAAGTCTGATAACCAGCCAGTCTTACCAAGTCTAATTGGATTAGCTAGTCGGTATCTAACTGGGTTGTGGAGGTCAGATACGCAGTGGCCCCATGCAAAATACTGTTTCAGATACATTAGTAACACAGAAAGCTGACCCCAACATAGTTGGGGAAAGGCTAGGCAAAAGATGATGATTATGTGTGTAAAATATGAATAAGAAACTGTCATGCGAAGCCACATTATTTTTATCAAAGAAGAATGGGCGCCGATATATAGGTGTTTGCCCCAGTCCAATAGACATGTGACATTTACCATTAAAAAGAGTATTTAAAGGGGAACTTTTGTTTCTAACACTTTTTGTTACAATTCGTAGTCCGTTCGGAGATACGGACCTAAGTAGATGCCCTAGTGGAGCACCGAAGTTAAGATTGTATAGGCAACCAATTAAAGTTTTCTGGGTTGCCAATAGTAATAACAAATAATCCATTACATATAACTCTTTATGGAGAACCTTTATCAGTAACATGACTTTCGCCAATTCGTTCTCCGTTAGGAGTTGTACGCCTAAATATTATCGAGAAGTTAGGATTTTCTGGGTGACCAATAACAATAACATAAACACCATTAGAGAGAGCTTTTTAATGACAAGTTGTTACTAACATAACTTACGCTAATTCGCAGTCTGTTCAGAGTTATTGACCTAAAAAGCTGGCTCTATGGACACTGAAGTTAGACTTTATTTGCAACCAATGAATATTTTCTTGGCATCATTAGATGCTTCTTAAGGAGAAACATTTAAATTGTTTTTGGAAAGGAATTGACTGTAAAAATGTGATCCTTAAAAGAAAAAAAAATCCTTGAACATACTTAGATTAGTGACGTGTTTAAAACAATAGAACAACCTATCGTAAACCGTCGACCCAAAACAAAAGGGTTAACCCCAATCTCTTTGTAAGACGGAACTAATAACAAAATTTCACCGTAGCTAGTTTAAAACAGTGCTATTGTACATTGTGTGGAGTACCTCGGATTTCTGCCAGTCCGTATGCACACTGCATACTGTTCCAACAGAGTCTGGGACGTGATTACATTCCACTGTTATAATTGCTGAACAGTTTTGTCTATTAATGGAAGTTGCAGTAATAGGATCTAGAAAGTATGGATGAGCTCATTGCTAAATAATTACAGTCACTCGGGCCGATCTTTAGGTTAAGCCGTGCTTGCCTAGGTTGGTCTGTGGATGGGTGACCACCCTTACATACCGAGTTTCCTCCGTGCCTCGGAAAGCACGTTAAACTGTTGGTCCCGGCTGTCATTTGTAGATCTTTGACAGTCGTTACAGGTGGTCAGTGGCTGACAACCAGTCTTAAGAAGCGGCATTGTATTACCCAGTACTAACTGGGTTGTGGAGGTCAGATAGGCAGTCGCTCCATATAAAATACTGGTATTCAGCTGCATCCGGTTAGACTGGAAGCCGACCCCAACATAGTTGGGAAAAGACTGGGCAGATGATGATGAATGAAGTAGCAGGAATATCTTTGTTTAACATTATATGCGGGACTTTTTAACCATTCGTGATCGTGCTAGGATTTCTAGAATTCAAACCACAGACCGACTTCTAGGAGGAACTTTTATCTTAATGGCAATGTAGGGACAGTTCCATCAAGGGCAGACACCTCCACCAGTTCTTTCAATCCGTTCGTGAGCGGCTGGACAGGACATTGCTGGTGCTTTTCCGAGGTATGGAGAAAACTCGGTATGTAATGAGTGGTCATCCAACCAAGAGTCAACCTTGCAAGTAAAGATCGACCCGAGTGGTGGCGTTATTTAGCGACGAGCTTCACACACTCATACATTTGTAAAAAATCTTGCAGAAATGTGCTACCTGTTGAATACGACTCCATATAATAAATGGTTCACTAGTTAGCAGTTACAAATAGGAATTTGGATGGCAGACACGAGATAAGATTAATGAATGTGACGACTGATGGAGATGAATGAGTTGGACAAACTGTATTCTGATGTAGACAGACATTGTAACAATATAAATGAGAAAAGAAACGGAAAGATAGTAATGCAATACCAGGCTTTAAGTGAAGGCAATGGTATAATGCAATCATCATCTACCTAGCCTTTTCCCAAATATGCTGGGGTTGGCTTCCAGTCCAACCTCATGTAGCAGGAATACTAGAATTTTACATGGAGCGGCTGCCTTATCTGACCTCCACAACCCAGTTAGTACCTACTGCGTAATACGATACCACTTGGTAAGACTGGTTGTCAGACTTTTTGGGCCACTGACTACCTGTAACGACTATCTAAGATGGACAAATGACAGCCGGGACCAACAGAAAGAAAGAAAGAAAGAAAAATTATTTATTAGCCCGCACAGGACAAAACACATCAAAATTATCAGTATAAAACTTACACAGAAAAAACAAATATATATTTAAAAATTAAAAGAAACGAAACTCGTCTTGTACGAGGCCAAAAGACTCCCATCACAGCATGGTGCTGACACATTTAAAAAAAAAAACGTCACAGCGCTGGTATTCTGATAGGGCCCAACAGCTTAACGTGCTTTCCGAGGCACAGAGGAAACTTGGTATGTAAGGGTGGTCACCCATCCATATACCAACCTAGGCAAACACGGCTTCACCACCACCAACATTATAAAGGGCGAGCCTATTGCCATCAACTGGCGCTAATCTAGACTGCGTAGCTGCAACTGAGAAATTCCTGATGAAAAAATCTTATATCACTTTGCCTGACCCGGGAATCGAACTCACGACTTCATAATCACTAGACCAACGAGGCACGTAATCAAGCTTCAAAAACCAATAAGATAATATCACCCTTACGATCCTTGAAATTGTAGACAGAGTTCTTCGTACACTCCCATTTCAATAGTGTTTGGTACAAGTTTCAAATATTGACATATTTTACTAACGTAAATACCCAATAACACTTTAGGCGACCTATATTATTTGAACTCAGGACCACTAAGCAAAAGGACTTGCTATAACTTCACCATCGAGGCAGCATAGAAAAAACAAATCCTTTTTCAAAGTATCTCTTTCGTAGTACAAACAATCCCCATATATTCGTACAGTAGTTTAAACAATACTATGTGGATTACCAACTGACAGCGTTTGGATTTCCCGCGTGCCTGCATACTGTTGAAACAAGACTGGACGTTACACTACGTGATTTTCATTCCATGTTATAATAATACATCGCTATATTGTGATCGCGATTCGGTGTTCAAAAATGTAAACATATATTTGTTTTGCTGAATTTACCTAATTTGTGTTACAACTTCAATTTTTTTTTTAATAGGCAGCATCGGGTCGGCTTTCAGTCTGATCGATTGCAAATACCAGTTTTATAAATGTAACAGCTGTCTGTCTGACCCCCAGAACCCAGTTAAGTGCGGGGTAATGCAATAACTATTGGTAAAACTAGGTATCCGACTTTTGGTTTGCAACTGCTAGTAAAAACAGTCACAGATCTAGAAACGAAAGGCAATACCAAGGATTAACGTGTTTTCCAAGGCACGGAGGAGCTCGAAATGTGACAGATTGTTGAAGCACCAACCGGCCCCAGTAAGCATAAAGATTCAATAGTTGTCGTTCTAAAATGAATTAGATTTCGACGGACATAAAGTTGAAATTCACATAAATGGAAATAACGTCAAAATGGAAACAAGGACTTGAATAGACTTCATGTCCATGGGGGATATATTTGCAACCGACTTCGGGATGGACGGTCTTATTGTGTTTGTAGATAAATGGTGATGTACTGCATGCACTGGTTATTCAATTTGTATTGTTTAAGGTAGAGTAGAGATGTTGGATACAAACGGAACCCTTATAGTTTCGCCATGTCTGTCTGTCTGTCTGTCTGTCCGCGGATAATCTCAGTGACCGTTAGCACCAGAAAGCTGAAATTTGGTACCAATATGTATATCAATCATGCCGACAAAGTGCAAAAATAAAAATTTAAAAAAACATTTTTATTAGGGTACCTCCCCCAGACGTAAAGTGGGGAGCGATTTTTTTTTTAATTTTGACCCTGACGTGTGATATATTGTTGGATAGGTATTTAAAAATGAATAGGGGTTTTCTAAAATCATTTTTTGATAATATTAATATTTTAGGAAATAATCGCTCCGAAAGTCAAAAACAATGTGTCCCCCCCCCCTCTAACTTTTGAACCATAAGTTTAAAAAATATGAGAAAAATCACAGAAGTAGACCTTTATATGAACTTTCTAGGAAAATTATTTTCAACTTGATGAGTTGAATAGTTTTTGAGTTTTATAGCACTTTTTCAAAAAAACGCAAATGATAACTTTGTTTTTCATACAAATACTATGAAAAACAAAGTTATTTTTGCTGACGAAAAATGTTGGTATTTTTAATGGTCTGGGAAGCTACGGAACCCTACAGTGAGCGTGGCCCGACACGCTCTTGGCCGGTTTTTTATTTTTTCAATTTAACTTGGATAGTTACAACTTGATTTTATAGTTTCATAGCAGGAGTGGTTTAGTGAATGGCCTAAGTCTAGTTTTATGCAGTGACAACATTGATACTACGTCAAAAGGTAAAGTAAAAATAAAAAAAATAAAATACCTAAGTTTATTACGTATCAATTTGGGTTACATTGCATGTCAAGGCGATTCCATTTAGGCATAGAAAATGCCTGTAGTTGAAGGCTCCGCTCTTCCCTCACTTTATAGAGATACAAAATAAATTAGCAATTAAAAAAGTAAACATAAAAAAATGAAATTAAGTATGATGTGAAATATGATTTTAGGTTTGGCTGAAGAGAGCCTGATTTGTTTCTGTTTCTAGATTACAGGACCTCAGTTACATTCAGAATATTCACTTTCTGGATACTAAAACCGACATTCACATGACCGCCGAGGTGGATTTCGTCCATTCCTTAGCACAACAAAAAGGGTTGTGTTCTAGCATTGGGAACATCTGTTCAGAACGCTATAGGCTGATCTGATTAGTGATTATACTGCTTAAACCCAAATTCATACAGGTCATGTTACCATTTAAAGTTTCATTTTATAACTACAATCTACTTACCTATAAAAAGTGCTTAATTAATTTAATGAACACAATTAAGTTCCCTTTTAACCATTTTGGATCAAAAGACTAAGTACCGAGTTACTTGTTTTCTTGAAGGCCATTATAATTAGATGTTAGGCCTTGGATCAATAGGGCGGTGGCCTAAGTATAGCCCTCCGTGGGAGCTAATTGGCCCAGGTCTGGCTAAGTTTACTAAGTTGTCTTGTACTAGGCAATTATTGAGGTAATTAATTTATACTGCTAGCAAATTAGGACTATAATCTAAGCTTGAATTTTAAGGCTGGTGGGTAGCTAACCTTTTTATTAAGGTTAGTCAGCAATTTGAATAATTACTGTAACTTAATTCTTGAGAATTTGAAGGAGCGTTCAAAAA
Source organism: Xestia ashworthii (assembly GCA_950022955.1). NCBI lineage: Eukaryota > Metazoa > Arthropoda > Insecta > Lepidoptera > Noctuidae > Xestia > Xestia ashworthii. Next base: position 18,888,371 of record OX465558.1, on the reverse strand, counting down.
ATAAGCTCTTGTCGTCGAAAGTTGTTTAATTTTTTTTATGAACGCGGCTCCACACTTAGAATTTCTACTGTATCGTCACCCACGATACAGTAGAAATTCTAAGTGTGAGAAATGTGTGTGAACTCACGTTCACAAACTTCTCACACACAAACAAACGGACCTGGAACAACTACCTGTAGGCCATCCATTTTTTGGTACTTGTGCGAGAATCGAACTCATGACCCCAAGCTCAAAAGCAGAGCTTGTGACCACAAAACCAACAGGCAGTCCCGTAGCTCAAACTAGTAACAAATAAGATAACTTACGCTAATCTCAGCACCGGTGACATTATAAAGTTCGAAGGGAGGGTCCCTTCCTCGGACAAACTTCATGATGCGTTGACCGTTCTTGAAGAACACCACCTGCAAACAATTAATATGAGGTTAGTATGTATATCCTCCTTGTTGGATATGTTATGTCGAGATACAAAGTATAGGGGACAACGACGCAGAATCGGTACCACTTCATTCAGTACTTCATTCTATACACCCACCCCACATAGAAATTCCATCATCTATTTTCTTTCTCTCCTTTTCCCAACTATATTGGGGTCGGCTTCCAGTCTAACCGGATGCAGCTGAATACCAGTATTTTACATGGAGCGACTGCCGATCTGACTTCCCCAATCCTGTTCATACTGGGTAGCACAATTGGTTGTTTGTCAGACTTTTTGGGCCACTGACTCCTTATTTCGACTGACAAAGATGGACAAATGACAGCCGCGACCAACGGCTTAACATGCTTTCCGAGGCACGGAGGAAACTCGGTATGTAAGGTTAGTTACCCATCCACAGACCAACCCAGGCAAGCACGGCTTTACCTAAAGACAAAAAAAGATTTTACATACATATTGACCTTATAGGTATTGCACTTTTATTCTGTTTTTTTTTTAATAGCCCATGAAAGAATAGGACCTCAAGCTCGGTAGTCGCGCTGGCAACTATCTACTCGACCAACGAGGCAGGCAGACTTAAAAACCATTCAGTGTAATTACTGCTGTATTTTTTGTAGATTTACTGCTAACTTCAAGCTCAAGAATACAATAAGGGATGCTCCTGACTAAAAACCTATGATATAAATATCATAGTTTTTTTCCGTCCGTTAGACTATCGAAAAATATTATCGAATCAATAAAAATTGACAAAGATAAAACGCATCAAAGATCAAGTGGGGGCTTGTGACGTCACTTGTGGGTAAAAACTTTTCAAAGTGTACCTACATGTGACGTACTTATACGAGTTTTCGACGCACTGTATCGTCTTCACTTTTTGTTTGCAAGAAAAAAGAAAAATTCGTGTCTAATATTTTTTGGAAATGTATCTGACAGATTAATTCTATTTTGTTTAGGTTTGACTAAGAGGAATTTCTCTCTTCTTCTCTCAGACTCTGCAAGTCTGCAGTCTAAAGCCCCATGAAAAGATTTTTAGCAAGCTGTGGAATGTTTAGAACTCTAACCAAAATATATACAGTATGTTAGTTTAAACGAGGGACTTATTCAAACCCGCAATAGTCCATGCTTACATGATACTAATCAACATATGAACAAAAAGAAAACACTAGTACATAACAGATAGATCCATACCAAAAACTTCGCCTAAGTTTCGCAACGTGTGCGCCATGCGCTTATCGCAGAACATGTGTGCGGGTCAATGACATTTCTAGGTGTAATCATTTAATTTTTTTTTTCATTTTTGCGCGGGGATGTGCCCTGTCGGTGCATCGGGGACATTACAAAGGAAAGGGGCGGAGTTTGCGCACGGAGCTCAGGACTGGCACGTGTTTTGCCGCGTGACACCTACTTGCGCGCTCAGTGTCCATGAGTAATGTATTTAATTAGACAATAATGTCAAAAATTAAGGTTATAGGTTTTTTACTTATTTGGATTGAGAATCGAATACTGAATACCTTCCCTCAATATGTCCCTCGTTTAACCTAACACGCTGTATACTACCTACCATTTCGATTCTATGTGATTCCTAGAATAAGTTTAGAGAATCCAAAATTAACTGGAACAGATGTAAAGAACATAAAATGTCGTCGTAAAAGTTTTGCAACGTGCTTCGTCTGTGACTTTAGAAAATTTATTTTCGTACGTCTTAGACAGTTTCGATTATGTACCTCTTAGCTGATCGAAAGACTTGTTTAAGCATAGATAAATCTTAACGGAGGCAGTTCTCTAGATTTTTAAAAGATGTTTTGTACCATTTTTCTTGTCAGCCGTCTTCTTTAGATAAAAAAGCGGCCAAGTGTGAGTCGTACTCGCCCATGAAGGGTTCCGTAGCAGATTGAATGAAAGGTAAACTGCTGTTTACGATTTATGACGTTTTAAAAAAAAAACTACTGAGTAGATCTCGTTCAAACCAATTTTCGGTGGAAGTTTACATGGTAATGTAAATTGGTAGTGTATATTTTTTAAGGTTTTATCATTCTCTTATTTTAGAAGTTACAGGGGGGCGGGGATACACATTTTACCACTTTGGAAGTGTCTCTCGCGCAAACTATTCAGTTTAGAAAAAAATGATATTAAAAACCTCAATACCACTTTTGAAGACCTATCCATAGATACCTCACACGTATGGGTTTGATTAAAAAAAAGTTTTTGAGTTTCAGTTTTATGTATGGGAAACCCCCAAAATTTATTGTTTTTTTTTCTATTTTTATGTGAAAATCTTAATGCGGTTCACGGAATACATCTATCAAGTTTCAACAGCATAGTTCTTACCTATAGTTTCGGAAAAAAGTGGCTGTGACATACGGACGGACAGACAGACAGACAGACAGATAGACAGACATGACGAATCTATAAGGGTTCCGTTTTTGCCATTTGGCTACGGAACCCTAAAAATTAAACAACACTCGATTTTTTTTTATATTTTATACAATTTTTATATAATCATCTGCATAGCCTTTCTTTTTTTTCTGATTTTGATAAACACTTGTATTTGTCATTATCATTTGAGATAAAAGTAATAAGTAATAGTTATAATCTTCATTTTTATTATCGTTTTTCAGTTGCGCATCACTCTATACTTTATGTAAATAATGCGGCTAAAATCAAAAACCAACAATGGATGTTAAATTACTCGAAAGAACGACGGCGTGAATTCAGTTTCTGTTTAGCTACAGAGTTCATCGTACTCGACGTCGCGCTTGCCGTTCGGAAAATGCGTTTTGCCACGGTAACGCTACATTGCGTGTGAGGAAATAAAACAAATAACGTTCCTGAAATAATAATTTCTTGTTCTGTCCTCTTAGTATGATAATAAAGGGTGTAAAACACCTCTTCACTAAGCCGAAAGGCACTTGTTCTCCCCATCATTGCGATCATTTTTTTGTTCTACACCATACCTGGGAACCTTCTAGTTACGGAGATATGGGGGGTCAAAGTTACAACTTTTTGACAAGTTTTTTTTTAAATCCAAGTAGTTTTTGTAAGATTTTAACTTTTTTCTACCACAAAACATGATTCCTCAAAAAAAATGTTGTTTCCCAGCAATAGTTTTTGCGTAAACTTACTTAGTTTGATGTACAGAATGCTTGGTTAACGGCTTTGTGATGAGGTGGTTTACACCCTGTATACATTCAGTTATCAGTCTGCTGCTGCCCTTTTTTCACCCTATATATTCACGTGGACAAAACTCTCCAAACAAACTCTCTAACAACATGACTGATAAAAACACCTGTAAATCGGCCTATTAAATACATAAATACGTACTATAACAAAAACAAGAAACAACAACATTTTTATTCATAAAAAAACCCATAGACCCAATACATAGGATTAAACAACTTAACCGCGACAATTTGACGTCTCAGTTCTTATGTTTTTAATCAATTTCCCGAAGAGAAAATCGGTACTGAGGAAACCCTCGTAAAACATTGATCGTATTAATTCGGAAAACTTCGGGTCTTCGTCTAATAGCCATCGATTTCAGTCTGTATGTGCGTGGTACATCGAAATGTCCTTATTACTTAGCAGTTAGTTCATCGTGTGTTTCTATTTAGTGCATGCTTCTTAAGTGATTTGAGTTGTTAGTACATAAGAGCTGGTGAAATGTTTAGGGAATAGTGTTACTGAATTATTTAGTTGCAAGTTTGATGAGCAGCGAATTTAAGTTTTCAGAATGAAGTATGCAAGAGGTGCAAGAAAGTACCTGTTATACTAAAAAACGATGCGCTTACAGGATGTTGGGGGACGCAAAACCTGTCACCGTGAATTCAGCATTATGATGGCCATAGTAAAGTTTCTTCTTTTACTGTATTGCACTATTTTGTGAAATCATTGGGCATCTAAAAACGCTAGAGATAGAATAAAATAAAAAAAATAAATCATTCTGAACCCAAACATAAAATTTTTCATCGGTTATTACAAAAAATAACAGCTGTTTTCATATTATTTTAACAGTGTAGGTATTGCGGTTTTGTAGCAAATAGTTGCTTTTTACAAAAAAAGAGATTTTTGTTGATATATATTTTGCTATGTTGCGTTGGAAAGCCTCCTACTAGGTGGACCGATGACCTGGTGAAGGTTGCAGGGATCAGGTGGATGCGAGTCGCATGGGACCGGTCAATGTGGCGACACTTGGGGGAGGCCTATGTCCAGCTGTGGATATCTTTCGGATGATATTTTTTTTCAGAATGATGTACTAAATACGTGGTAATTGTTGCATTTGTGTGCAGTACCTTATATTTGTAACTTATTTCCCATTAAGACTTCGTCTGTAAAAGATTTTCGAGGGTAACGTAAAACGTTCGATAGCTGGCCCAACTTCGAATTCGGAATTTCAAATCCGGTTCAGAATTTCGGATTCAGATAGGTTGAATACGCAAATCCGCCTAGAACAATCCGTTCTAGGCCGATTTAGCGCGTGTTGTGTTAGTGCACTTGGTGTTTTCGCTATTAGCACTTAGGGTGCTGTGTTTGTTTCCTGTTCCTTCATTTACTAAGGTAGTTGTTTAGCTTAAGGATGGCATAGATTGACGAACAGTATGCAATTTATTATATTCATTCATTCACATATTCATATTTTTTTATTCGTTTACACTTTATTTAGTTTTATTCTTATCTACGGATAAGAATAAAAGAAAAAGAAAAAGTTGAGATGCCGCGCTTAGATACGTCTGAGCGCGGCATCTCAACATTTTTTTTTTAAATGTTATTGCACCATGCTGAGATTTAGTTTCTTTTTTGTAAATTTTTTCTCTCTATTTTTAATTTGTTGTAATTACAATTTAACCATTTCAATTTCGTGTATTTGTCCTGGCGGGCTAATAAATGTTTTTTCTTCCTTTTTATCTTTCTTTCTAGGATCTCTGTTGTTACTATTTTATTATAGACTGAACGTTAAATGTCCTGGGTTGGTGCTTGCGAAAATCGCATTTTGGATGTAGACTTGCGTTTCCCGCAAGCATTGTTATTGCAACCGAACTTTTTCATTGTTACTTTAATAATATAATAATAATAATAAATTTGTTTTATTCGGAACAACATAGGCACCATTTTTGTTAGTAAACACAATAAATAGACTTATACACTAGGATTAGTAAAAAATTAAAGAAGAGAAGTACAGCAGGTAAGTTATTGATTCATGTACTTACGAGGCATCTCATGCGGACAATGATTCCGCATGAGATGCCTCAGTACAGGAGCTCTCGGGTCCCCAGCCACGACTTTCAGGATGCTATTGCTACTCCCCCGAATCCTCCTCACAAGCGATGCCACCTTTTTCCTGATGATGGCATGGAAACCATCTGTACGCGATTGGGCAAACATCCCCGAGGCACTACAGAAACGAGGGAGTTTCAACATCATCCTGAAAACATTATTATATTGGACACGCAAGGCATTTAGCGCCCCCCGCGAACAGCTGAACCACAGACTTCCCGTGTACAGGCCTTGACAGTACGCTTTAAACAATGTTATTTTGACCTGATCGGTACAACAAGAAAATCTGCGCGCCAACATGTTCCCGCGGACCGCCAACGCCCTGCGTTCCCTCTCCACGTCATCATCGTCCTTAAGGTCGTCGACAAGTATATGGCCCAGATATTTAAACTTGGTCACCTGCTTTATATTGGCGCCGTTCAAAGTAATTGAAGGAATGGTGTCAGGGCACTTGCCTGCGGCCCTAAAGACCATGAACTCGGTTTTCCTTACATTATAAATAAGACCACTTTAGCGATCAAAAGTTTACGATAAATGTCTATCTTATCTGTGTCGAAAGACTGCCTTGTTGGTTTAGTGGGAATGCTGAGCATGAAGTTCGCTTCTCGGGTCGGGTAAATTATTGTTTTTGAGTTGTATTTAATTTTTGTTTTGCTATGGACACTTTTAACGTGCACATCCTGCTACATCGTTCTCACATAATATACCATCTCAACATGAATGATGTAACCAAGATTTTGTAACAATATTTTTATTTAAAAGAGTGTCCATGGAGTTGCTTGTTCTCCACTCTCCTGCCCGTACTTTCACAGTTTTTGTGTCTTGTGACTGGGACTGTAGCTACATTTAATGTTCATTTTTGTTTCGACAATTCAAAAGTGCCTGTAACTGGCCTACTTGAAATAAATGCTTTGATTTTGATTCTGATTTTGCTGTTGGGTTTTCACATCGAGGATTTTTCAGTGGCAGCTCTGTAGCTGCCACTGAAAAAGCAAGTCTGGATTGCGCATGGGACTTAAACATAACTGGCAAAATGTGGGTGTACTATAAAGTACACTACTGCCTTTTGGGATTGCAGGCGTGATGTTATGTTATGTGAACGTTAAATAAGTCTAAGGTTTTTGATATTATAACAGTGTGTGTATGTGAGTGTGTGTGTGTGTTGTCTACTTGAAGGTAATAAGTTACCTATTTAAATCCACAATCTACGGAAGCCAAGATACTTATAGTAGCAAATCGATTCATTATTTCTACGTAGGTCTGTTTCAAGCTGTAGTAAACCTTTCTAAGGTCACAAAAGTTTATTTTCATAATGCCAAGGACTGAGAGACTAACCAACTTTCCTATTCATTTGTTTCGTAAAGATATAAGATAAAGCTAGACGAATACGCCACGGTCTAAATAGAGGATTTATACTCAAATGTTGAATGTTAAGGAATTGCGTGCAGCATTAAGTTGTACAGACGGCAACATTAGTTGCTTACAAAACATCAGAACGCTACTTTCGATTAACTGGCCTAGGAAAAGAACAGGGACGCACCGAATCTTACTACTATAGTTTGTACGTGTATCTATCTTTGTTACTCTTTCACGCAAAAAACTACTGAACGGATTTGGATGAAATTTTGCACACAGGTAGTTAATAACTTGGATCAATACATAGGATACTTTTTATCCCGGTTGTAAGATCCCAAGGGACAATTATCGTCCTTCAGGCGGGTGAAGCCGCGGGCAGTAGTTAGTTCAGAATAAAGCTGTCTGAAAAAGAATCAAAGTGGTCGACATTGCCCGCGGAATAAGCAAGCTAACGTGGCAATGGGCTGTCCATATCATTCGTAAAACTGATGAACAATGAGCTTGACGTGCGGTTGAGGAGACCACGGATTGGTAAACGTAAGGACGCACTCGGGCTATCTGTAGCGACAATCCTCACAGACTGACTGGTAGCAGTTAGTTTAATTTCAACGCTAGCCCACCACTACTACAATACGCTAGCTAGCCTATTATTGAGTCTACAATGTCTAGCAAGAAATATACGAAACAAAAGAAGACGAACAGATTTCGTCATAATCTACTTACCATTAACGGTCATTTTCAATAACTTACTGTTCGGTTTCGGTAGGTTGTTATCTCTGTCTGTTAGACATTTTACTTACAAACAGAAACAAAACGTCACAGAAAATCTTTCTTTGATTTTTCTATGAATCAAGTGATAGGTGACGCGGATAAGATATTTTAAGCTAACTTTGCCTGTAAAAACACCGATAGCTTCGAAACGTGGCATATTAACTGACAAGTATTCGTAAGTAGTTATAGAGAACTAAGTAAAATAACATTTCAATCTAAACTTTTAAGTGACCTAAAAAATCTTAGGTGCCTAAATAAATCAGTAAGCAAGTCAGTGGTAACAATGGAAATCTTTTATGCTACGGTGTTCTATAAATCGTTAAGTGAACTTTGCTGTTGACCGTACCATACTTTCGTACTTAGTATGTAGGTATACAGCTATAGGAACACAATTGTACACTTGTGTATAAACAAAGACGTAAGCAGCTTTCGTTCTAGTTTCAACTTGAAGTCGTGACCATTTCAGTGGTTCTATTTAAGCCTTTATTTTCATTGTGGAAATAGTATTCCTTTGAATTTCCAGTTTCTTAAGCGTTGTAATTCTTAATTTTATATCCCGAAATACAATTGGTTGGGTGGAGTTTAAAGTGATACAAGTTCACTACGGATTTGATGCCTTGAAGTCTACCAAAATTCTTTCCTCAATAGTAACTAAAAGAGGTTTCAAACAATTCTATCTCTTACCCCGTTAAATTAGATTTCGTTTTGCTGGAATCCAAGTATTTCTTTGCGGTACGTTCAGAGTCATGTGCTCATCAGTTGGCTTACGAAATAGCCAGGACGGTGTTGAAGGGTCTGAAAGATGATGCTTAGATGCTCAAAGTATGGCCTTAGGGGTGACAGTTATTCTGAGGTTAAAATCAAAATCAAAATCATTTATTGCTTTAACCATAATGTGATAAATGGTGGTAAATAAAATTATAGTAACAATTATGGACCCTGTCGGGCACAGCAATTTTTAAAGTAAAATAAATAGAGAGAGAAAAAGCGCTTTATAACTTATACTATTAAATATTTCTTTCTCATTTATCTAATAATCATAATAGTCTCTAATAATAATAATAATAATAGTCTACCGAATCATTTCTTATTTCTATAATTATGTTTAAAATTGCTAATTAATTTACTAGCTTAAAATTGTTCTGTTTTATTAGTTAAATTATAGTTATTTAATAAAATGTATTGTGTGTAAAAGTATTATAGTTTAATTTAATTTTGGTTATTTTATTTATTAAATGTCTGTTTTTCATAATTATGAATGATTATTAAATTTATCTGTTAAATATTCGTTGACTGTATAATAGCTTTTTTTAATTAAGAATTTCTTTAATTTATTTTAAAATATACTAGTTTTATTTTGGTTTCTTATGTCTTCAGGTAGTTTATTGTATATTTTTATTGACATAGAAATGGACTGGATGAGTGAGATTTAAGATAAGTAAAATAAAGAAGGTTAAAGAAAAGTAATAGCCCGCACTTTATAAGCGTCGCGCATAACTCCGTAACTACCAAGCACATGTGAACGACTAAAAAGTAAAAATAAAAACTTTTTTGAAAAAAAATAAAATCGACTTCTAACAAAAACAAAATTTAGCTCCTGAAGTCGGTGACAAAAAGAATAATCAATCAAACAACAGTCAGGACTTTAGAAGCTAAAGTTAACTGACGACTTTGTTAGCGCCGATAGAAAGGCACATTGTCTAAAGCTAATAAACCATCTGTTAATAAATCTTAGTGACATACCTTATAGAGTGATTCAGGGTCAACATTGTGGTCGCAACGAAGCACGGCGCTGTGGCGATGCACCACAAAACGTGGCGCACGCAGTTCCACCCATACCTCGGACATGCCTGCCACTGTTGACAAAAAAAGAACATTATTTGATAACACAGACTGATATTAGTAGCGACGCTGTCGCAAACTTTATTATATTATAGCTAGCCTGTATTGTCCCACTGCTGAGCAAAGGCCTCCCTCCATTCCTTCCAACGTTCACGATTCTGTGCTCTTTCTTTCCAATTCTCAAGGAAGACATCCAGTTCGTCCCGCCATCTCTTTCGTGGTCTGCCGCGACCTCGTGTCACTGTTTCAGGGCACCATTCCTGAGCCTTACGGGCCCACAGTTCATTCGGCATGCGACAGACATGTCCTGCCCAGTCCCATTTAAGTTGGGCAGCCTTTTGAGCCACGTCAACGATTTGCGTTTTGGAGCGCAGTATAGTGTAGTAATACGATCCGTTAATTTTACACCTAAGATACTGCGCTCCATAGCACGTTGGCAAACCTTAAGTTTGGACTTTTGGATGTTAGTCAAAGACCAAGTTTGTGCACCGTAGGTCAAGATGGGGAGAATACACATGTCCAAACTTGCGACCGCTAAATAAAAACGAAACATTCGGTTGCAATGACGGTGCTAATCGAATTTATCGCTATTATTAACTAGTCGGATAAAGAAATTATGAGTCATCGATACGAGAGTAAGAATCACCCATAATAATCATGTGAAACAGTGTTAGCCAAGTGTTAAATGCCTTGATTTACAAGTCGCGGGTCTGGAGTTCGAACCCAGACAAGCACCTTTATTATATGTTATTTATTTTATTACCACTGAAACACCAAGTAAATCTAGTGAGAATTCCGATACCCCGGTTCTAACTCCCACTTAGCCTACTTGCCTAACAGTTAATTGTAGTCCCCCACCCTCATAAAAAGAGGAGGCCTAATATTATACCAAAGCTCTAGTAATGTTCTACGTTTCAATTTTCAGCATTTGATACCACTGTGGTGTTCACTGAAAAAGCTAAAACATTATTCTCACAAGGCGAGACAGAAATAATTAAATTATCCTCACTTTGCTAGTAAAAGCTTTTCACTTATATCGTAATAACTATTCTCACACACAAAGCTTTGTTTGTGTCAAATTATTTTCTCGGATATTTTGCCTTACAAAATAAAAAAGTAAGTATTATGTTAATTTATGATGTCGGGGGTGCCACCCAGGTTCGGTTCATGCTGATCAACAAACTTCTTGTGGCATCTATCAGTGTTGAATCGGTTAATTCGGCACAATTACAGCTCTCTACAGGTCTGAGTTCCTCTTACGTCTGTCGCAAAATCGATCGCGCGTACGGTCGAACAAGCTATTTGGTTTACATTTAACAGTGTAATTTATGGGTTAAAAAAAAAAAAACAAAAAAAGTGTAAATAGCTGGTTCGACTGTACTAGTATACATTGTTTTCTATATAGTACCATACCTGCGATGCTTACGTTAGCGGTACGTACGTTGCTACTATATTTCTCGCTGACGTACGCGACCGACCGTACCTACGCGACAGACAGCAGAGTAACAGGAATTCAGGTCTAAGACTTGGTGGCTTTTCCCAAACGTATTTTTTTCATTTATTTTCCGCCTAGCCATATCATGCCGACCCGAACAACAACTGTGGAGCTGCATTATTGGAAAATGTAATACAAAGAAGCATTGGCATAGTATACGGGTTGTAAATGTATCGGACGCTGTTAGAAAACAGATAATTGGCTAATAGGAGCATTTGTTATTGGCTTATTATCTACAGGCCAATTGCATTTTAAGGTGTGGTGTAAACGAGCCAGAATGTTTTGTGTTTTTTAAAGACAGTTAATTTTTGTTGGGTTTAAAAAATATTTATTTTTTTACTGTGGTATGTACTAGTCTTTTGCAAGGATTCAGTTTGTTGCAATACCTACTGTTGTATCTTTTATGCTGACCTACTTCAAGGTACTTAAATCTAGCAATGTTGAACGTAGCCAAGCCCTTCGGGGTTATCAGGTGCGATATTATGTTACTAGATTATGTCCGCGGCTTCGTCCGTGTGGAGTTCGGTAATCGTCCCACGGTATCTTACTACCGGGGTAAAAATTATCCTATGTGTTATAAACTATCTGTGTGCCAAATTCCACCCAAATCCGTGCAGCAGTTTTTACGTGAAAGATTAACAAACAAACATAAAAAAAAAAAACAAAAAAAAAAATGCTGTTCCTGCAATGAAGCTCAAAAAAATAGGGGGTTCGTTCAGATGCCAATGTATACCTTTTTACAATAAACTTCCGAGCCACATTCAAGCACTTAGGTACCCTAAATAAATTCAAATTTTCCATAAAACGGAAGCTATGCCAGAAAGCCGTGCAGTGGCGAAGGATGATAAAAGAGTCAGGGGAAGAAAGATGATTTTTTGCATTGGTTTTCTACGTTTATTTTGACCTCATTTTCATTATAAGTCACCCCAAAAACCACAAAAACGACACCCATGAAAAAAAAAACGAAAATTTTCATCGGCACCACCTTGGCTTTACAATTTTACCTCATTTTCATTTTTAGCGACCCCAAAAACCACAATAATGACACCCATGAAGAATAAACTGAAACTTTTCGTCGGCGCCATCTTGGATTTTCATTTTTACCTCATTTTCATTATCAACGACACCCATGAAGGTAAAACCAAAAATATTCATCGGTGCCACCTTGAATTTTCATTTTGACCTAATTTTCATTATCAGCGACCCCAAAAATAATGAAATTGGCAACCACAACGAAAAAAAAAGAATGAAATGCAAAGGTGCGATAGTAAAAAAAAAAGTGAATATATCCTGTGTAAATAAGTCAACAAAATAAATAACCAAATACGATATCAACTATTACTAATTCTATCTCGTTCTTCCATACTTTCTTTTTCTGCCCCTGTTGTAACTCGATAATATTCGGCTTACTGCATAAAATAATGTCATCAAGCATGAATGATGTCCGATTCTATACAATATTCAACGAGCGATAACGATGTTTTTCCATCTCGCTTGATTAGAGTATGTTTTTTTTGCCGGTCAACTAAAATAAACGCAATAATTAAATAACGCTTATGGATATAAACAATTTTTATTCCCGTTCTTCCCGGTATTCTTCCCGATCTTCCCAGTCTTCTTCCCGGTCTTCCCTATATTCCCGGTCTTTCCGGTCTTCTTCCTTTCTTGAAAAAATGATAATATAAACCTTGATATAATTCTTGAAGACCTATCCATAGATACCCCAAACGTATGGGTTTGATGAAAAAAAAAAGAGTTACAGTTCTAAGCATAATGGAGAACCCTCAAAATGTATTGTTTTTTTTTTTCAATTTTTTTGTGAAAATCTTAATGCGGTTCGCAGAATACATCTACTTACCAAGTTTCAACAGCATAGTTCTTATAGTTTCGGAAAAAAGTGGCTGTGACATACGGACGGACAGACAGACATATATAACGAATCCATAAGGGTTCCGTTTTTTGCCATTTGGCTACGGAACCCTAAAAAATGACGCGTAAAAGTGTTTGAGAAAACCTACTTGCTGAATAAATATCATTTATCATACATATGGACATACAAACTGTCGCCTTTATAATATTATTGTGAATATTGTGTGGGTTCTTCTTTTTTTCCTTATTTGTTAATCAACAGCTTTTAGTCCTCTTAGGTCCATGTTCACCGAAAATTTAACGGTCTATTTATCTAAAAACAGCTGTCACTGTGATATGTTCCCATACAAAAATGTGTTTTAAACAGCTGTTTTTAGATAATCAGACCGTCATCTTGTTGGTGAACATGTACCTTAGGATCTTATGCTTGTTCTGAATGTCTAAACTCTGAATACTAAACAGTGACGTCTATTAGAAAACATGTACCGACAACTCCACCAATATTCGAGATACGACGACTTTACCCGAAGTGCTCGAGGCGGTTACTCGGGATTCTATTTCTCAATTCCGTTGATTTTGTCTGACCGTTAGGTTATTTCGTTATTCTAACTGAATAGCAGACGGTCTGGAATATCGATTCTAAAGGTATTCTCAAATGATAATTAGACTGGTCCCTAGAGAACTGCCCGAGGTTGGTTTTGGTGGTGTGGTTTGTTAGGTACGGACTTTTGGTTTGTTTTTACTAAATTTACAATAAAAAATAGGTAATGTCACCGTCTATTATCGGAAGGGTTAAGCAGAGATGAATCTGTTACTCTATGTTAGAAAGAAGAAAGAAAGAAAATACATTTAAAAAGTCCCATTAAACAGGGGGCGATCCAATAACCAACCAGGCTCCTAGACTTCGGGCAGTTTCTAAGAAGTTGCAAAAAGACAAAAACCCACCAAACCCTGAACTAGGCCTTATGCTCAGCAATGGCGCTTGTGACCTCTAAACCATCGAGGCAATCACTTAAATAAAACACACTGTTGGGATTTTATAACTTTTATTTTTCAGTGCCATAATATTCGAGCATCAATTTAACTATGTATTATTAAACTGTAGTGAAAGTAAAAATGGGGATTAGTTGCTGGCTAAAGTTAGTTTAGCAATAAATTACAACGCGACTTATTTTCATACTAACTGTATACATTACAAAATAAATGAAGAAACTGCAACTACAACTACAGCTTGCTTAAGAGAATATTCTAGCTTAAGATTATTCTTGCTCCCAATTAAAAGGGCCAGACTAGACGGTTGCAAATGAATATTTTCTTAGAAAACATATGCACTAACGAACGAGACAATGAGGTCCTTCGCCCCTCGAGGTAACGAGTCGCATGTACACTAAACATTAAAGTTAAGTCTGCGACACATGGCACATAATTGCCTACTAGGACTGGGTTGTCTGGTAGAAAATGCCTAGGTACGGCATTAAGTCCGCCTCTGCACTTTGTGCTTGAAGTGTTAAATAAATAAATAAGAAAACAACTACTCGGTTCTATAATAACTCGGTAATAAAGTAATCATCTTACTGAACGTGGAATAACTGTAAGGGTCTTTATTGGATGTATTACTTAACCAGTAAGATATAACAACACGAGAATATCTCGTCTTCTTTTTTCTTTATCTCATGGTTAATGCCTAACCTACAGTCAAAGATTTTATGCTATCCTTGGGCCTCGAATTTTAAACAGGAAACCAGCATGCTTTAGAAACATTTCTCGACGGCATGTAAAGCCATATCGAAGTCTATTTATAAATATTATAATTGAATTGTCTAGACTCTAGACAGACACGAATGGCAATGCAATTAGGAAGACCAAATAAAATCCGTAGCGTGAAACTCAGACTGTGTGATATTGACAACGGAACGCGGTCTCCAAATTCAGAGAATGCATTTCGAAAGGTTTTTGAGTATCATAAAGCACCAGCTCAATCCAGACCTCACGGTTTGGCATTCCGGTCGCTTCACCAGCTTATTTTGGCCGTGCCTCTAGTTTGTAATAATACAAATCGCTGATCATTGGCTTTGTGTAACTTTATTCATAATTTAGTACTTAAGTACTTTCTAAAAACACGTGTCGAATTTGATCGTGTACTAGTTTGATGTTATATTGCTGGTATTAATTTGCATTAGGTGAGACTGAAGATCAGCGTAAACATAGTTCAAAAAGTGCCAAGCAGATTATGTCATACACGTATTTTGCTACTCGATGTGTTTTACTTAACCTTGCTATGCTGTAGTCTAATCACAATAAGAAAAACTTAAAGTCAGCAAGACTGCCTTTCTGCCTTCCACAACCCAGTTAGTACTGGGTAATACGATACCCCTTGAGCCTGGTTGTCAGACCTTCGAGCCACTGACTACCTGTAACGACTGTCAAAGATCTACAAATGACAGCCGGGACCAACGGCTGAATCGTTTCATAAAAATTTCAGCCGATAGCAAAAGGTGTGTTCTTACTATTTAATTATGTCTCCGAACCGTGTCAGGTCCCCAGCTAAAAGTTCAAGTGACGCAAGCTTTAGCAGGCTAGTAGCGAGTTTATGATGATCACTTTCTCGCTCCAGCCTACCGTCTCTAAATGACGCTATATTTCACCTCGCCCCGTGAGATCGGGGGCCGTAAAACCGGTGTAAATTTAATCTCTATCTAAATTTCAACCCCTGCTTAATCTAGATTTTCGTTGGATTGAAGATTATTTCGGAGGTAATTTCGTTTAGGGGATATTGATTAACGTTAGTTTACATACGTCTTGTTTCCGGTGTGGGAATACGTTGGCTGAGTATTTAGAAATCAGTTGGAGGAAGTTATTTCGAAGCGATGGCTTTGGCTTCAGTTTCCGTGCTACGATTATGGCCGTTGAATCTTGACAATTACGTACGGCCAGGGGCCCTAAAAAAAAACGGGGCCCTAAAATTGTGAATTTTAAGTGATTCATATTATTATACTATTGATTTGATAAAGCTGTTTAGCTAAAGCTTCACAGCTTTATATTTTAATCCCTGATTTTAATAGAATTGACATCATGTCACTTAAGTTTGGAAATTATTCGGGCTACGTCGGTAACAAGAGCTTTGTTGCGTTGCCTTGAAACCTCCCACTAGGTAGACCAATTTACTGGATGCGAATGGCACGGGACCGGTCAACGTGGCGACACTTGGGGGAGGCCTATGTCCAGCAGTGGACCTCTTTCGGCTGAAATGATGAATGATGATGATGACATCATGTTCTCTTGTGGCTCAGGTGGGTTCTTCGTCACTAATGTGTTTATGCCGAGGTAATACGATGTCGCATAAAAAGTCAGCAAATTGGCAGTAGCGCTGACAGGTTTACAAAGCGCACCCATATGATATGAATAGAAACATCTAAATAAGTTACCATAATAATATATACGTCAAGGACAGTCGTAAGTATAACATACCCTAGCAAAACCTCATACAGAATTCCGAGCAACAGATGGCACGTAACACATTGCACAGCAGATTACTTATTCGATACATTTGTTTCTTTTGTATGTTTTTCGTTAATATTGTTGTAATGTCGTTAAGATTTTGTTCAGCTTGTTTCTATTTATGAAACCAAAATAAGTTCTATAGTGTCAGATATTAATCTGGCTGTTTATCTACATGAGTATAATTATTAAGCAAGCTTTACTAATTTGTGGATTATCATATGCCTAGTCTTTTCCCAACTATTTTGGATTTGGCTTCCAGTCTAACTGGATGCAGCTGTAGTAGTATTTTACATGGAGCGACTGCCTATCTGACCTCCACAACCCAGTTAATACTGCGTAATAAGATACCACTTAATACGACTGGTTGCCAGACTTTTTAGGCCACTGACTACCAGTAACGACTGTCAAAGATGGACAAATGACAGCCGGGACCAACAGCTTAGCGCGCTTACTGAGGCACGGAGGAGACTCGGTATGTCAGGGTGGTTACCAGACCAAACTAGGCAAGCGCATAGCTGTACCTATAGATCGACCCGAGCGTCTTTTATTAGTTAGCCACGAACTCCTCAATTTGTGACTTAGTGTTAATAAATAAATCAAATAAAAAATAATAAAAGGGGAAAATAAGGATGACGATTACTAAAGTCATCCAGTGTAAAGGAACATACAGGGTGTAAACGGCCCCTTACGAAACCATCAACCAAGCATTCTGTACATCAAACTAAGTAACTTTACGCAAAAATTATTGTTGGGAAACGACATTTTTTAATTGTGCTGATAGATAAATTGAGTAATATGGTCATGAACACTGTTTTAAGCTTTCACGGTTTAAAACCAAACTTATACAACGTGTAACAGAAAGGGTATAGTCATATGAAAGGGTGTGCTACAGACCATCAAACTGAACAACTTTCTCTATGGGACCACCATCGTAATCGTAAAAAAATAATCAGCTGTTTCATACATTTGGTCGAGTAGGTATTGGAATTTAGTATGAGACCTTTGAATTTTTTTTCGAGATTTCGATGGTGGTCCCATGGAGAAAGTTGTTCAGTTTGATGGTCTGTAGCACACCCTTTCATATGACTATACCCTTTCTGTTACACGTTGTATTGTCACTTACGGGATATCTTCCGTGATTGTACATTGTTCTTGTTTTTTTTTTATGTCAATATTTCGACGCGAGCGTCTAAATATTGAGAGCTCAAAACAATTATCAATCACGGAAGATGTCCCGTAAGTGACAATATAAGTTTGCGGTCGTAAAGGTAAAGTATGAACAATAAAAACATTTTTTTTTTACATGAGCAAATCTTCGTAACTAAAAGGTATGGTTCAGACCCATAAAAGAACCCAACCATTTTGACACCCACTAGGTACACCTACAGCAAATCTAATTTTCTACAGGTACTTGAACTACATGAAGAGCATCCTTATATTATTATAGGGTGTAAACTAGCTTATCACGAAGCCGTCAACCAAGCATTATCTACATCAAACTAAGTATCTCTTTGCAAGATTTTTTGCTGGGAAACGCCTTTTTTTTGGGGTGAATGATCATGTTTTGTGGTAGAACTCAATGTAACGCACTCAAAACATTGTACTGATGGGTGGATTGAATAGTATTGGGGTCGTAGAGGTGTTTAAAGTTAACTTTGACCCCCCATATCTCCGCAACTAGAAGGTTCTCAGATATGGTGTTGAATAAAAAAATATCGCAATGACGAGGAGAACAAGTGCCTTTCTGCTTCGTTAAGAGTATTTTTAAACCCTTCATGAATCCACAAACTTAAACAAAAGATCATTAATTTGTAGGTACAGGTCGACAAGCTTCACCAAAAAAAAAAAACAAAAACTGCTAATGCCGTGAGCCGAATAATCCAAATAATAATAAACACAACGGAACTTAATGGATCGTGACAAACGAAACACAATGTTTTAAGATTCGTGTCAGAGGCCCGCGTGCTATACCGTCCGCCATTATTCATAATCAATCAACAACGAAAATTATTTGAAAAATAAGCTTAATGGGTATTAAGCTTATAAATATCCGTAATTATAATTATTTATAAGTTGGTAGTTAAGTTCACGGCTTTCTGAGCCAAATTGTTATGGGAGAAAATCATGCGATGATAAAATTATTTGTGGTAATTTTTAATGTTTCAGGCACCATATTGGTACTTTCATTTTAATCTAAGTTTTAGATATTTCACGAAGGTATAAGCTTATTTAGTTTTTCCGTGATATAATTTAGTGCTAGCTGTTTCCCGCGACTTTCATCCGCGTGAAATTGTAAAAAAAAATTACTTCCATATTTGAATCGGATTTTGTAAAAAAAAAGTCAGGTTGTAATGTAGCAAGGAAGCTTTAGTTACTCCTTATACCATCAGATATCTGACAGTAAAAAAGACGGTTGTATAGAAACGGGAAAAAAGTACTGGACAGATAAGTTAGTGGAAATAGAGAGATGATGTTGCCTGTAAGGAAGAAGAAAGAAGAAGAGCAAAAAGAATTGGTAAGTAAAATCAATAAATAATTCACAAGCATAAAATTTAAGGTAGATCTGGATAAAACTTGCAAAGAAAGGACGAAGCTTGTTTTCCGCAGTGAAGAAAAAGTCTGATAATTAGCTTTCTACAAACTTAAAATCAACCATACAGTCACGTACTACAAAAGGTAAACCAATGCAATAATAAAACAGTAACCTTCACCCACTTCAATCCAAAACCATGTAACTAACCATAAAACCACATAGATAGCATCACAAACAATTACTGCTTAGTTTGCGTTTATTGACCAATGTTTGGTCAAAATATGTCACGGAACACTGCTCTACCCACAACTTGTACCTTCTATTTATTATACTTATTACCTTATTCCTTGCCGCTATTTGATACAAAACAAACAAATGTAATGGACCT
Source organism: Xestia ashworthii (assembly GCA_950022955.1). Taxonomy (NCBI): domain Eukaryota; kingdom Metazoa; phylum Arthropoda; class Insecta; order Lepidoptera; family Noctuidae; genus Xestia; species Xestia ashworthii. Next base: position 18,868,912 of record OX465558.1, on the reverse strand, counting down.
TGAAACATTCATTTAATATCTAGGTTAATGATAGTGATTTCATTCCTCTGAAAGCACGATAAGCCGTTGGGTCCCGGCTCTTATTTGTATATCTTTCATAGTCGTTATGGGTGGACGGATCTCAGAGTCTTACAAACTGTCTTATCAAGGGTATTATACAGTAACTAAGTTCAGATAGAAAGACGCAGACTCTAATTATGAATTAAAATGAACTGATGGTATTGTATTGTGCATGAAAAATGTTATGGAATTATGTAAAGGTGTCTTATCTTGGGTATTTTACAGTAACTAAGTTCAGATAGAAAGTCACAGACACTAATTATGACTTAAAATGAACTGGTATTGTGTTGTGCATGAAAAAATTTATGGAATTACGTAAAGGTATACTGTTACTTTGGGAAACAAAGGCTCTATTTATTTATTTAAGTTCAAATAGGCAATCGCGTATAAATTCAGCTGCAGAACTGCATCCAGTCAGACTGAAAGCCGACTCTGACCGTAAGTAGTATAAGAAAAGGCTGTCCATCATCTGCTTAGCCTTTTCTCAACTATGTTGGTCGGCTTCCAGTCTAACCGGATGCAGATGAATACCAGTATTATACATGGAGCGACTGTCTATCTGACCTCCACAACCCAGTTAGTACTGGGTAATACGATACCCCTTTGTAAGCCTGGTTGTCAGACTTTTTGGGCCACTGACTACCTGTAACGACTGCCAAAGATCTACAACGATCAACAGTTTAACTAACATGCTTTTCGAGGTATGGAAAACCTCGATACGTAACCCATCCACAGACCAACCTAGGCAAACACGGCTTAACCTAAAGATCGACCCAAGCGGCTGTTATTATTTAACCACGGCTGGATAGATGGTTAAAATGTTAATATAATGATCTAGGGTAATGTAACAGGGTAATGAAATATTGTTGAGCAACAAAAATTAAGTAATAAATATTCATTTTAACACCCGACGCAAAAACGACGAGGTGTTTAAGTTTGACGTGTCTGTGTGTATGTGTGTCTGTCGTGGCATCGTAGCTACGAAACGGATGAACTGATTTTGTTTTTTTTTTTTTTTGTTTAAAAGATGAATTAGTCGGGAGTGTTAGGTAGATTTCCTTTTTTTAAAAAAAAAAAAATCTACCTATTGGTCTCTCACCTACGGGGATTTAATGTTTACGTATGTATATGGGTGACAAGCAAAATTTAGCCACACTCTACAGGTCGCAATTATGAACCGATTGCTTTCAAACTTGGCCAAAAAATCGAAAAGGTCAAAACTTAGGCTAAGTTCGTGAATGGGCGGAATTCCTCCATGGGGGGCGGCGGGGGGGCGGGTTTTCTAAAATCAGTTTTTTGGCCATAACTTTTTTCCTATGGAAAATTTTTGAACCGTTTTTCATTTTTATCATTCTGAGCAAGAATACGGACAACTTTAAATTAAAACATTTTTGATGCAACCCCTAAATTGGGGAGAGGGTTGAAATTTCCAAAATTTTTGCGAAAAAAAATCATATCTCCGAAACAGTAAACATTTTGAACGTCGCAAATATTTTTTTTTGAAAGCAAATTGTTTACTTTACAATTGTTACCTTCAAAGTTTAGCGATAAAACTTATAGTTTTCGAAATAAAAAATTATAACTAAACATTTGAGGGGGTTTCCATGCTAAACTCTTATGAGAGAATTTAAAAAGGGTAAACTTTCCATTACAGGACAACGATTTTGAAATCATATTTTTTTTTGTAGATTGTACACATAAGTACAACTCTTTATACAAATTTTCAATAGTCGGACGCTCCAGCACCTTCTTCGAAATCTACCTCCTCCTGCGGCTTGCCGGAGGGATTTTTTTTTAGTTATGTTTGTTGAAAATCGGTCGAACATGGCCAAGAAAGGGGAAAGGGAATGAAGAATACTAACTAACAAAATGAGATGAATAAAGTGGAGTGATGACTGGTACCTAGGACCGAACGAAATATTTTTCGTTTAACATTTTGGGGTAGACCTTCTATTAGGAATCCGCGCAACACGTTTTCTTCTTCTGTTGTCCTCTGTCAGACGTCACTCTATCATTTACTCCTTTCTCTTTCATAGAATTCCTCACAAAATCCATCCTTTTGGCCTTCTTCTCCCTCTCTATCCATCAAAATTCGTGTCCATCGTTCTTTAAGTCGCATTTTTAAGTTCATCCCTCCTCATTACTAATTACTAGAACCGGTCTCTTGATACCGTTGCCAAGTCCTCTGGACAGTTGAACCACTCACTCACATTTAGCCGCTGAGACACGTAAGTTTGCGAACAGCCTTCTCCAAGTAGGGCTATAATTTTACCGGCCCTCATTGCTTTGTCACTCATATCAAAAAGTTTGCAGAAAATATCCAGAGTTTCAAAATTTCAGTAATCAGCAAAAAATTCGTTTCAAAAATCCACGTTATGAATTATTTTTCTTTTGTTAATTTGTAAATTCAGAAAGTAAAGTATCATGCTAGAATGCTTTAAATAACACGCCAGTACATCGTCTAATTAAAAAACCTATTTCTTGTTCTTCTTCATTGAAGTAGAGATAGAAATTTAAACTGCCCGTTTTTATTGCAAAAGAGTTTAGTAGGACCACGAGAAAATATCCAAGAAAACATCGTTAGGAAACCGGCATGTCCTAGAGCCAAAAAACTCGAAGAAATGTGACATCTACCGATACGCACTGGGCCCGCGTGGTAGATAAAAGTTCATTCCCTCTCTTAAAGAGCCTGTGTCCCAGCAGTCGGAACATTAATCGGCTGATGATGTTGATGATGGTGATAATGAATGTTTGGACAATAAACTGGTTTTCTTTCTTTCTTACTACGATGAGGATTCCACGTAACACTTTCAATAAACTCGATTGCTTTCACTTCAACTGGCTAATCATTTGTGTTCAGAAACTATTAAAGTATCATAACATGATCAGTGTTGACCTCAATCGATTAAATGGAATACTTTCCAAGCGTTTCAAAAGCAACTAGGTTAATGATAACCAAGGTTTACAAATCACAGAATTTTTAATAAGTAAGAGAATCCCTCACAACGTAAAAAATATAATATAGCATAAGAAGTCGACTTTGGAAAGTAGGAATCGCGTGAGTCAAAAGACGCAAGCGGCCCCTAGACAGCTCGTTACTTCAAGTGTAGTCGGAATGTCTGCGTTGAATTATTTTGGCTATTAATAGAAGGGTACTTTTGTGAATAGAACTTATACTGAAATTCTACCGGACAAGAAAACGTGTTCCTGATTTGATTTAAATGATAATCTGCACGTTATATTAGTAGTACTTAGAAAAGTACAACATGCCTGTTACATTTTGAGAGTGTTAGCCCAGAAGAGCTATTACTCGGAGTTTCAGAAGAAGACATCCGCAAGAAAACCAAGGTTTACCGTAGCCCGAAGAAATGTCAAAGTTAAGTGGCAGTGGACAGGGCACATTGCTCGCAAAACGACCGGATGGCATATGGGGCCGAAAAGTTTGGGAATGGCGACCGCCAAACGGAAGACATTTCGTTGAAAGACCTCCCACTAGGTGGACCGATGACCTGGTGAAGGTTGCAGGAATCTGCTGGATGCCAGTCACACGGGATCAGTCAATGTGGCGACACTTGGAAGAGGTCTAGACGTCAGTGGACGTCTTTCGGCTCGAATGATGATGATGATGAACCCAGAAGATATACCTACAGCACAATATCTACCTTTCACTAGTAAAGTTTACATTTCCATGGGTGTAACATGGGGCGAGTTTATTGCCATCAACCGGGCACTCATCTAGACTCTGGGATGCTGTTGAGAAATCCCTGATTAATCTCGTTCTAATCAGTGGTGTTTACGACCAATAGACCAATGAACCAGTTACTAGTCCAGCCTACCAACCTAAAATATTAATATATTTGTAATGTATTTGAATATTTTATGTATAATATACAAATATTATGTCAACGTAAAATTGTCAAACCCGTTAGATTGTAATATAACTAGCGAGATTGTAAACTCTCGAAAGATTGTCAAACGAACATACTGCTTACAAAATACCTAACGCATTATTTTTCGCTGTATTGTAATCTATCAAAGTGAAATCGTAATATTGTGATTGACATATAATTTGTCGGTGGGCTGCATCGGTTGGGTACCCCAGTAACCCGGGTTCGAGCGTAGGTGCTTTTAGGGGGGGTACCACATCGTGAAGCTGACTGGTACCTATATCAAAATTATTCAGTTTGTTATTTCTTCAAAAATAGTATTTTTTCGTTTCATATTCAGAAAACTTCAACGGTAAGTTACGGTACGTTGCCGTTTTTGCTATCAAAGTTCAAGACGTGGCTTTGTTGGAGCACACATGTTTTAAAATCGTCGAACGTGTGAATTTCTTTCCAATGTTTTATTCGACGAATAAAACTCGTGATAAAATCTCACATTTGTTTGGAAATCACCTTCGTTTCGTTCACGACAGACACTTTTATGTGCTATGCTTCTTTTATAGCTCTTCGTTATCCTGTGAGATACCCGGATTATGGTAAATAATATAGGATGTCTCAATATGTAACAGTCTTATTAAGACATCATATGCCTAGCCTTTCTCAACTTTATTGAGGTCCGCTTTCAGTCTAACCTGATTGAGTTGAATACCTGTGAATTTTATGGGAGGGCTACTTACTTGCTCTCCACAACCCTGATGCGCTTTTTCTTCTCGAATCGATGACCTAGATTTTGTCCAACCAGGATCTAGTCTCGACATAGATAGTGACAAAATCGCTAACTAATTCGGTTGCAATAATGATGCTTGCGAGTAACGCAAGTCTCTAAATCCAAGATGAGTTTTTCGCATATGTTGATCTGCCGTCTCAGTACGTAGCGACCTGGACAGCTCTGTCGTATACCTCATTCAACTCCTGGAGGAGCACCATGGCTAAGACTGGTTGTTAGAATTTTGGGATTCTAAATACGTTACAACTACCATAGATCATTTACAAATAACAGCGGCGGCTCACGGTTACTTCCTGTTTCCACGGCTAATTAAACCTATGTCATAAAATGTAACAAAGCATAATAATTATGAAACCATAACATTTCTAATAAAAATACTTCCCTTACAAAAGACAACGCGGCCTTAGGCAAAACTACAGAACAGGCTTTGTTTCGTTTTGAATAAAATTTAAAATAGCGTTTTCTGTAGATAAAATATTATTTCTTAATTACATAATGGCTGTCCCAAGAGCCGGCGGCAGTGGAAGGGTTTAGTAGAGTTGTTAGCCTAACTAAACGAGGGTGGAGCTTGGAGCCCATATCTGGGAGGTAAATTGGGTAGTGTATACTGTGCTACCTTGTACGAGCCTTTTGAAATGAGTGAAAAAGAAGTGTGTGAGAAATGTTGTCTCTTAAACTGTGGATTTGTTGATTATGTATTGTAGTTTTTAGTGTTACAGCATTATCTTGTTTTGTTATTATACTTTTGTTATTTGCTGTGATACCAGATGTAAGCTATCAAATGTGTAACTTTAAACAGGTGGGGACCTGGTGACCTGTATTACAGGTGTTACTACCTACCACAGGCACCAGCGATCCACAACCAAAAATCGTTGGTTACTGCTTATGTGTAAATATTGTTTGTATTTTTTGGCTTGTGGTGAGAAATAAACACTTTTTATTATTATTATTATTATCTGCCTAGCCTTTTCCTAACTATGTTGGGATCGGCTTTCAGTCTAACCGGGCGCAGCTAAACACCAGTAATTCACATGGAGCGACTGCCTATCTGAACTCTCCAATACAATTGTAAGGTTCTAGTATTACATACATGACGATTGTGAAAATTATCAATGGATGTGATATTATACGAGACGATACGATACTAACGTTTATAAATCACTATTTTGTTTTCTTTAGATGACATCAAAACTAGAACTAATTTAATATTTCAATTTATTAAAAAAAACACCCCAAGTGAATTGGAATTAAGGCAAGAGAATGATGAAGAATTTATTAATAACCCAATCTTATATTATGATTTCAAACAAGATGAGTAAATATTAATATTTTTAATTCAAACAAGATTTCCCTTTTACAAATACAACGGTAGCTCCACTAAGCTAACAGCAATCCTACTTATTACATCTCGAGACTGGTTTAACAGATTTCGAAAAGCCATTTGAACTTATGAATTTTTAAGCCTCAATTTCTTTGATCTGAATATTGTGATGAAACGTGTATGAGTGTTATTATATGAGGTATTCCTCAGAGCGCACCAATATTTAAGCGCAATCATCTAAGCGCAACCATTTGTTGCGCTCAAAAATTCAATTAAAAATATTATATGTTTATTCCTCAGCGCAACCATACATGATTAAAAACTAGAGAGGGTTATGATGGATTCATTCAATTATATCGATAGACTGTGTCCTAAGTGTTGATCTATTAATACGGACTACCAGGCAAACAGAAAGGACATGGACGAATCCTGAAGGATAGTTATAACAAATAGGAGGATTTTATAAGAGCAACATTTTTTTACGTAGGGCTCACAGCCTTAGATACAAGTCAAGCCACATGCACGTTTCAGAGCAGTTCTCACTTCTTTTTTTGAACAAAGATGGACACATAATAAATCATTTTCGGACTGTAAAATGGCCATAATCGATCCACCCGATCATTTATTCATTTTAAAGGCACAGCTTATTTTAAAATATTTTACTATCAGCAGGCCTGTGTCTTATTTTTTTTTGTTTCAAGCCTAGGTTTTACAAATATTCATTCAGGGCAATTTTCTAATTAATTTACAAGCACTTACAGTGACTAGCTAAAAAAAATGTCACAACACATTAGCCACACATTATATACACGTTTGTATTCAAATTATGATAATATGTATTATTTCAGTGATGTAATGTATTGCGTGTTACAACATGAAAAGTACCTCTAATTTCTAATCAGGTTGTATACGATAAAGGAGACACCACACTAAACTTATTCCAAGTGGTATCCGGCTTGAGCCGGTTAAATAGATAGGTTTATTGTTTATTTTTTATTAGATTCTCAAAAGTGCAACTCAGTGTTGGGTCGCGATTGAATGAAACGAGACAATCTACATCTTTTTCACTTAAATTGCGTAAAAATATACATGTTGGATTATTTTCTTTGAAATACTAGTAATAAAAGTTAACCGTGTTCATTTCTCGGTTAACTTTCATTACAATAACATTCGATTAATGGTAGAATGGAACGTAAGATGAATGATTATAAATTGTGTCAAAAGGGAAGGAGATAATGGCGGATAATTGCAAAACTAAGCGAGCATATTATGCTGAGTTGGTTACCCTTTCGTTATGGGCATGCTCAGCGCAGTTGAGCTGTTTTAAATATTTGTTAAGCTGTTTGTTGTTATATGTATATGTATGTACTGCTCTATTGTGTTGTGCTGTCCATTAACGAATAAATGATTATTCTATTCTATTCTATTATATTCTATTACGTTACGAAGAAAATATTGTATGGTGTACAAGCTAAAATAAACGGAGAATTCGAGAAAAAGTATTTCACGCCCCTATCCTACATTATGAACAAAACGTTTTTTTCTAACTGAATCGAGCTGATTCTCCGTGTATCACGCCTTATGAGTGAGGTCGTAAGTGTCGTTTTAAGCACCATAGTTCAGCTTTCAAAGACGATTAACTGCATATTAGCTCACAAATATCAGTCATGTAGAATCTAAAGTAGAATAATTTACTAAACAATGCTTTAGTTTAAGTTGTCGAATATTACTGTATTATGACGGTGAAGAAAAACATCGTGAGCAAACCGGCATATACTACAACCAAAAATTCGAAGACATGTGACATCCAGCAAACCGCACTGGGCCTCCGTGGTGCATTATAGCCCATTCCCTCTCATAGAAAAGGGCCTGTGTCCCAGCAGTGGGAACATTAATAGGCTGATGATGATGATGAAATTGTCGGACTTGGTATTTGTGGTTCCATTGTTAGTTACGAAACTTAACTCAATATAGTCACAAAAAGCTCAAACATTTCCTCAATAAATAACAGGTTTATCTGCACTTAATTTCCGGTTTAACTTGAAACATGCTCCTACGAGTGGTGGGCTGTCAATTAATGTCACCCACACAGCCTCCAGGGAGACGAAATAATTACACAACTTGGAATAATCAGAACATAGCTTAACATCACGCCTGAAACCCCATAGGGATAAGCAAAGGTGTACCCAGTAGTACACACAATAGGGATGACGACAGTTTCAAAAAATTACAAATCTATTTAGTCCGTCAGTTAGAGTATTGAAAAATAATGAACACGTATTTTTTGTTTTTGTAAATCAATGAATATTGACAAAGATAAAACGCATCAAAATTGTGGGGGCTCATGATGTCAGAACTAGCTAAAAATTATACCTAGGCGTGACGTATTGAGAGTTTTAAAAGCGTCGTATCTTCGTCAATTTTGATTTACGTAAGAAAAGAAAAAATACGGGTCAAATATTTTTTAATAATCTATCTGATGGACTAATTAGATTTTTTTGTCGTCCACCCTATTCGCCAGTAATGTTTAGGTCCCATGTAATAGGAAGGATGCCTATTGCCATCAACTGGGCACGAATCCAGACTCTGTGACTGCTAATGAGAAATTCCTGATGAAAAACTCAATAGCACTTTGGCCAACCCGGGAATCGAACCCAGGACCTCACACTCAGCAGTCGCGCTTGCGAGGGGTTGAAACTTCCATACATTGGATTCAAACAAAATTTTCGTAGATAGTGCTGCCATCTGTGTATCAGGGACACCAACTTTTCAACTGTTTGACAGCTTACAACTGTCATAACGAGAACAGCTATTTTAGACAACTTGTATAGTTCGGTTCAAACCTAATGGCGGCTCGGAAGTTAGCTGCGGGTGATGGTTTGCGCAGGTATAACGGTTCAAACTTTACGGCGCCTAGGAACATCTAACGTAAAAGTGCTCAAAACACAATGTTACATATCAGCGGGACACAGAGGACGCATCGTCTTGACTGTATAATGTGCAGACCGTCACTCGCAGCTAACTTCCGAGCCGCCATAAACGAAGTAAATAGCCTAGCGGTGACAGCGGTTGCCTTGTGAATTTTGGTTCCCAAGTTCAAATCCTGAGTCAAGAATTACTTTTTGTATTTATTTGGTTGAACAGAAACTACCAGTGCCATCTAACGGTTGAGGTACACAGATTTAAAAACGAAAACCAGAGACGCATCTATCTCAGTTTATGGTTCTCAGTTTATAGTATATACGAGTAGTCTATGCTTGCGACCACTTGACCAACGACGCAGTCCGTAATAATCAGGTTAAAATAATTACTCAAACTCTTTAAATGAGCCAAAAATGGAAAACACCACTTTGTTTTTCACGAAAGTAAGAATTTATTCCTCTCAAGCACACGGCACTTTACACTTACAGTCGTAGTTTATTCTGTCAACATAAAACAACGTAAAGAACTTTCCTGTAACATTATTACTTTAGCACGTACCTTAAACAACACAGCTGCTTTCTAAATTAACCCATTCTGGGCGTAACACTTGTAATATTCTAAAGTTACAGCAATGCTCGTCACCTTGAGGGTTACCATTAAAAGGGTTGGCGTCGTAAGGGCTCTCCACACCAGAGCCGCCGATCCTTCAAAATGTGCCGGTTAGTTTATTGTCACCGACTTTATTGCAAGTCGAAAATCTTCATCGGCAGTTCAGTTATCATAATAAATAAGCTATGTTATTATTGCGAGTCAAATCATTCCTGTTTTGGTCAATGTCATTTGACTGCAAATACTTACGTGAATAGGGGCGTTTTTTTCTGTTTACTAAAAAAAGTACGGTACCTACCCGTTGGTAATCATATCTGCTATAATTATTATAGAATCAGAAAGAATATAAAAATAAATATTATTAAACTGTGAGCATTTATAATGCTATTTTTAAAGGTTTACACTAAAATCGCATAGATGGTTTAAACAATCAACGTGGCACGGAACGTAATTATGAACCCACTTTTTTAATGATAGACAGACAACTTCATTATTTTGACATTTACTTTTTCTGTTTATTTTGGTTTTCGTAAGTGTTTTTGCAGATTTTTCGCATTTATTCCGTTTAGACAATGTTTAGCTAATTTAACCACTGGAATCTAGAGGTTATAAGGAAGAAATCAATGTAAGTTTCATGATTAAATGCTATAATTTATGTGGGTGGCCTAATCCCCGAACAAAAAAAATTGTCTCCTTTCCCTACATACCGGGAGCGAAGCCGCAAGCAAAAGCGTTTGTTTTATCAATTAATTGACGAGTTGTGCTTTTTTGGCACCAAGTGTGTGAGTGTTGGCGACCAGCACGAGCGTGTTCACGTCACCGATTTTTTTCTTTTATAAAACGCTGTGTCGAGCGGGTGTTGGTGTGTAGATCCCTTTATATCACCCACGCCATCAGGCAACGGTTACGTTATTTAGTAATATACTAGTAATTAAGGAGTACATAATTCTTACTGATGTCTTGTAGAGAAGATGGGGTGGTAAATAACATGAGTTGACAGTTTAATTGTGTGGTGATTATGTTCTGTCGAATTGAGTGTGAACTTCGAAACTGGTGATTATGAAGACTGGGTATTGATTATGTCTCTTTGTGTTTATTTTTGTATAGACCTTGAAACCATCATTTACTCGAATGATGATATTACTTTGTAAATATCTAGAGGATATAGTAAGTAGCTAACTACCTATGGAACGGAAAATTAACTTGGGGATCTCAGAAATGAAAAGATATTAAGTATTGAAATAGTGTCTCGCGTTCTTTGCTGCGTTCATTGAAAATGCATATCAATATGATAAGCACTGAAGTCATAAGAAATTCTACAAACAATCTTGCTTCTATTACTAATGCAAAAGTTTTTAAGGATGTATGGATGTTGGTTCCTCTTTTACGCAAAAACGGTTGATCCGATTTGGGCAAAATTTGGCAGACAGATACTTTATAACCTGGATTAAGGTATAGGATACTTTTTATTCCAGTATTATGATCTCGGCGCGGGTGGAGTCGCGGGAATAAGCGAGTCTGTAATGTAGCAGGCATGCCGATATTAATTCACATTAGACATCAAACCCTATCTAACCGAAAATGTCCGTTTACATAATAATGGATGCACCCACAGATGCGGTTGCTTGTAATATTTAATTTGTTACCCTTTTTTTTTTTTTTTTTTTTTTTTAATTTGTTACCCCTACCTATAACATCTACAAACTACATAGTTACATATCTACATTCTGTAGAGGCAAGCTAGACAGAATTAATGGATGGCGACCACATTTCACGTTAGGAGTCACGAATTGCAGGGAGCATACCACGTGGTTTCATAGTGTATTAAATTATTACAGGAATAGTAAAAACTTTGTACTGCTTTGTTCTTCTCTATAATATATTTAGGGGGTATAGCAAATTTTTAGTACTGAAAGTGGTTTGAATTTCAAATAATTCAATGATCTCAAATTTCTTTATTATTGGGGTTTGTGCTAAACAATCTTATAATGCGTAAGGGTTCATTAACGGAGACGCGTGATACTAAGGCATTGCATAATAATGGTGAAAAATACTAAAATAGATTAGATACGAAAAGGCTCACAAGATAGCAACTCATTTTACCCACAAATAAAAACGGATCAAAATGAAATAATTTTAAATGGAGTCAGAAATAGACGTCAAAACAGTTTTCTTATTACATTTTGTTATTGTTTCAATTACATCTAAGACGAAACCGTGGGCCATGACCATCAACTTTTACAATTCCACCCACAAGTAATAGAAGATCCGAACAAATTCCACGAAAAAGTTTCAAGTTAGATTATAGAATAAATACTCAACGATAGGCTGTAAGAGCTGTTGCCCTCGCCTCGTCGAATAAAAAAAACAACTGCCAAGTTGGACAGTTAATAAAAATATTGACTTAGTTTGAAGCGGTTTGAAGTTGTTTGCTTCAGGAAGTGGACGTCCCCAAACCGACAGAATGTAAATTCCAGTTCTTCATATCCTTTATTCGTAAATGGAGATTCCGATTCGTCTTACGGAAACGAGGAATGGCAGCGGACGGACAATTCTATTCCTGATACTTTTATTTATATTCCGCTTCGATACTGAAATTTAGGTTTCGTTTTACTATTCCCATTCCAGTGGTTTTGATTTCATTACTGGTGGACAGTCTGCATCTGTGTAGGGATAATATTTTTCATATCTTAATATTTTCCTTATTTTAAGTTACCACATTGCAGAGTTCAGATTGGCAGACGCTTCATACAAAATACTGGTTTTCAGCTGCATCCGGTTAGACAGGAAGCCAACCCCAATAAAGTAGGAAAAAACTATGATCATATTTTTCGTACATTTTCATAGAAAGGGTGTAAAAAACCTCTTAACGAAGCCGAAAAACACTTTTCCTCCCTGTCATTGCGATATTTTTTATCTACACCTAACTGGGAACCTTCTAGTTACGGAGGTACTGGGGGTCAAAGTTTCAGCTTTTTCACAAGTTTTTTTTTAAACATATGTTTTTATTGTAAGACTTTTACTTTTAACACCTCCACGACCCCCGTACTATGCGATTCATCCGCCAGCACAATGTTTTGAGTGCGTTACCACTAAACTCCCCAAATAAAAAAAAATACATAAAGTTACTTAGTTTGATGTACAGAATACTTGGTTGACGGCTTTTGACGAAGTTGTTTACACCCTGTATTATGTATTGTACTTTTTTGATATAATTTATGACATTGTCTATATTATGACCAAATGAGACCTTCGTTTGTAAAAGGTAAAACCCAGTGGCTCGATGTGGCTACAGCAGAAAAACCAAAATAATTTAGTATGATCTGCAATTCTAAACCAAACACTAGGTAGATAACTAAGGTAAACGCTTGCAGCCATACCGTCCCAATTACTCGTCAACAGAGGTGACGTGGCGCTCTCTGATTGGTCAACGCAGCCATGTCTGATTGCTCAAAACGCAGCCTGACTGCCTGGTGCTTGAATTTATGTACGTGAATAAATCAATGAATCGTCTAGAATTCAATACTAGACGGTTGCGAATTCTTGATCAAGTTAAATTAACTTCCAAATATTATTGGATTTAGTGAATTTTGTAATAGTTTAATTATTGTGAAATTAATAAACTCCTAAAGCACGTTTTAAAAAAACACATGCGACTCGAAAATCTTTAAAAAAGTGAAGTAAAATCAAATTAAAATACCACTGATATTATTTCGGAAGGGCGTAGACAAAATTACATTCAAACAGCAATAAAGATAAGTCAAAAAATTCTGAATTGAGTGAATCCGATTGAAATTTCTTTTACGGCAACGTATATAAAGCTTTACGTTACCAGTATAAATTAGCTCCGCTTTGTACAGAATTCTCGTACAATTAGAGATCTACTTAAACTGGTTTTTGCATATAGCTTGATTTATCGGCGTGCGTACTAAACCTTTGAAGGCAATTGTCACTCGTTTCTCCAGCTCTTTCCCCACTTCTTCTTCTGGGCTCTATTTTCACCATTAAAAAAAGAAGACCATTACAAAACTTTCGTCCAATCACTAAATACATCCCTCCAAACTTAAACCACTGTATCTCAGCTTAGTGCTTCATCCAAACTGTTTCGCAGTTCTATGGCTGACTGCAACTGACAGTTTGCTAACGGGTGGAAAACTCGTGTATCATTACACTACTCCGATTCGGTGGCCGCTACAGAATCGATACAGTCATGTGAATTGTGGATATGTGGGGCAAGGCGTGATATTGTGGGATTTTGTATTAGGCTACGTTGAGGCCGCAATGAAGCTAAAGGCATCTAAACGGCGTTCAATTAACTGTCCGTGTCAATTATACATTTTCACAATAATTGTGACACAGGGATCACGAACGAGGTTTAGGCGATGCTATGAATGTATTTTACACTAATAAGTTTCTTGGGATGTGTAAATGGCTTTCAGGTTCATTTGAGGAATTATTTCTGAGTATTTCGCTACTAGGGTCGATTTTTAGGTTAAGCCGTGCTTGTTTATTTATTTAAACTTCATGTACAGGAATGGTACATAGGCGGACTTAATGCCACAAGGCATTCTCTACCAGTAAACCTTTGAGTCAAATAAGACAGTATAGGCTAGTTTCCACCATCAATAAATTGCAAATCTAATTAGTCCGCCAGTTAGAGTATTGGAAAATAATGGACACGTATTTTTTTGTTTTTGTAAATCAATGAATATTGACAAAGATAAAACGCATCAAAACTCGGGAGTGGGGGCTCGTGACGTCAGAACTCACTAAAAATTATACCAAACAGTGACGTATTGAGAATTTTAAAAGCGTCGTATCTTCGTCAATTTTGGTTTATGTAACAAAAGAAAAAATACGGGTCAAATGTTTTTTGATAATCTAAGTGACGGACTAATTATATTTTTTCAGTTAATTAACAAGCCTATTGTGATAGATGCGCTTGTTGTGTGTGTCGTTCGTGGTTGGGTGACCAGCCATAACATACCGAGTTTAATCCGTGCCTCGGAAAGCATGTTAAGCCGTTGGTCGTGGCTCTCATCTGTTACGACTGTAAAAGATTGTAGAGCTTTGACGGTCAAAGATCTACAATCTGTGACAGTCATAACAGGTAGTCAGTGACTGGAAAGTCTGAAAACCAGTCTTACCAAAAGAGTATTGTATTACCCAGCAATAACTGGGATGTGTGTCCGGGTTGTCGAGGAAGGAGAGGTTGTCCTGCCATAAATTCAGCCGGATCTTACTGCACTATGCCCAGCACATTTCCAATTCACAGCAAACTCACAAGCAGTGGAAATAACAGTTTTTTCCTGCTCCTCCGCTATACCTTTCTGATTAATTTCGTTGCGAGATCCAAGACAGTTAAATTCATTCCCTGGGACTTCGCCGAGCTTCATTGTCTCTTCGCTTTTCTGGTGGTCGCCAATGTTGATTCTGGCTTCCACGAGTTACAGTGGTTTGGGAATAGTGTGGCGGACTTGTCCCAATAAAAAAATATATTTGCAAGCAAGCTGGATCTTACATCCAATCAATTTATGTTAATAACGGTAACAATCCCATTAAGTACTAAAACCATAAGCATAAATAACGTAGAATGTATCCCAGCAAACGAGACAGTTACAAAGGCGTGCGTAGGTAATCCAATTTGTGGATCATCAGCGTAGGAGGGGTTAATTAAAAAACATGTTTACCCCTGCTCCTCGTAATTATCAGCTCGAATTGTTTTGACTTCGGGACGTTTCAATTTTATTCGTCTGGCATTTATTACGTGTTTCAAGTATCTTTTTGTTTTATTTCAAAAGTTGTGTTGTTTTTATTGTTTCTCTGGATGTTGTGTGTTGAGTTTTTTGGGTTTTATTGACATGTCTTAGCTTTACATGCTTCAGGAAATTAAATGGTTTCTTTGCATACAATTTTATAACCATGAAGTAAAGGTTTGGTTGGAGGGAGATGGGAGGTCTAATAGGCGAACTAAGACCCCGCGATCAACTTCGTGTTAGGTTACTTTAAGCCCTGCAAAGAGAAATAATCCATTATAAAACATATGGAAACGGGTATTTATCGCGAACTTTACCTTTAATTTAAGCCCGACCGGATTGCACCAGCCGTGATCGCGGGAAGACTGAAGTATTGGAGGTACCGCGACAGCAAAGCGAAGGCGTTTATTCAACTATAACTTTATCTTCATAAATGTTAATTAGGGCCGGTTCACACTAGGATAGCACACTACACTAACAGTGTCCGCATATTGAGACGATTTCACAGAAATCATTCATCTTTTCCATGCGTACAGAGAAACATAAGTCTTAGGCAATTCTCAAATGGTATCTGGTAATTTAGATTTGTGATCTCCATCCTCAATGTCACTCGTCTAAAATGTTGAAAGAAAAGCAAAAACCGACTTTTAAAGAATTACATAATTTCATTTCTACAAACGCAAAAACGATTTAAACACTATTCGTGTAAAAATATTATAACAAAAAGCTATAAATTGCTCCGGTTAAGGGGCAATCGCATTTATGTAATTAAATGCTTTAAAGCAATAAAATACTACGAACAATGCCAGATTTAGTAGTTTTGATAATATCGCGTCCGGGTAATTTACGTTTATTTCTGAAAACGTGTTTGGTTTCTGAAATTCAAGTGGTTTTTAACAGCTTCTAAAACAAGCAGTATTAAATAAAACGATTTAGATTTAATACAGGTGGTAATTGAGATACAAAATCTTAGGAAATAAAACAGAATCCCGTTGTTTAGTCAGTAAAAGTCCGAAATAACTCTCAAAATCAAAATCAAAATCAAAGCATTTATTTCAAGTAGGCCAGTTACAGGCACTTTTGAATTGTCGAAACAAAAATTAACATTTAAAGTAGCTACAGTCCCAGTCACAAGACATAAAAACTGTGAAAGTACTGTAGTTGCCCATTCCCTAGCGTAGATCTCTATGGAGAAGAACGGGCAAGAAACTCCATGGACACTCTTTTAAATCAAAATATATTGTTACAAAAACTTGGTTACATTATTCATGTTGAGATGGTATATTATGTGAGAACAATGTAGCAAGATGTGCACGTTAAAAGTGTCCATAGCAAAACCAAAACAAAATACAACTCAAAAACAAAATAATTAATTCAAATAAACCATGGCGACTAAGAGATGACCAGTCACAACTGACAGCGCCCGTTCACGCACATGACGCATGGATCAGCACCATTCAGCTCAACCATTTTGAAGGGAACTAAATGGTCCGACACACGCGCCACCATCAGCGAGACATTTGAGTGAGCATGACATACTCTCAACCACCAGGGCACATTCAAGTCAAGAACTGCCGTAGGTTTCCAGTGAATGATAGCTTACTAGTACATAGTCCTCACACAATATGGGCTATGCGATTATATAATACTAACATTGAATCTATACAATGCAAGGATAGTTAAGTACAATCTTCAGCAGCTCCAACTATACCATTTAATGCTATCAATTTTTGCGCCCCTGTCCATGTGGAGCAGGACCAGCATTAAGCCAAGCATTTTTATCAGCGATATAATCGCTCAACTTGTAATATGCTTTTTTACATAGTGTGCGTTTAATGCATGCTTTAAATTTCGTCTCATTCAGTTCAAGAATACTTTGTGGAATTTTATTATAGCATCTCAAACAGTACCCCATGAAAGATGAGTCTACTTTAGCGAGTCTAAAGCCTGGCTGAACTAATTGGTCCCTATTTCTAGTACTGTAATTATGTCTGTCACCTCTTTTACCAAAAAGATGCAAATTTTTTCTAACGTACATTATGTTTTCGTAGATGTATTGACAATGTACCGTCATAATGCCAATATCCTTAAACAGTTCCCTTAGAGAATCGCGCCTACGAAGATTATATATGGCTCTGATGGCTCTTTTCTGCAGAATAAATATAGACTCAATATCTGCAGCCCGTCCCCATAGCAAAATACCGTAAGACATTATACTATGGAAGTAACTAAAATAGACCAGTCTAGCGGTGTCTACATCAGTAAATTGACGGATTTTTCTAATGGCATATGCTGCTGAACTTAGCCGCCCTGCAAGAGATGTTAAATGAGAACCCCATTGTAGCCTTGAATCAAGCGTAAGCCCCAGGAAAACCGTTTTATCTACGAATTCAAGTTTCTCATTATTCAATAATATATCACAATCACTACCCTTAACATTCGGTAAAGCAAATCTTATGCATTTGGTTTTTTTTTTCATTTAATACCAAATTGTTTGCTGTGAACCAATTTTGGACCTGAAGTAGGGCATTATTCACGTCATCTAAATTTTGTGCCCGTCTGTTTATCTTAAAAATTAAGGAAGTGTCATCAGCAAATAACACCATATTTTGAGGTTGGTTTTTCAATAAATAGGGTAGATCATTTATATATACTAGAAAGAGGAAAGGACCCAATATTGAGCCTTGTGGAACCCCCATTTTTATTTTTAAACCCTGTGAATTAACACCATTTATCTGAACATGTTGTTGTCTATCATTCAAATATGATCTTACCAAACTAAGTGCAAGTTTACCCAGTCCGTAATGCTCAAGTTTCAAAAGTAATGTGTCGTGATTTACGCAATCAAACGCTTTGGAGAGGTCACAAAAAATTCCTATGGCATCTTGGGACTCTTCCCACGCAGTAAATATGTGTTTTAATAAGGTTACACCGGCGTCAGTTGTACAACGTCCCTTGGTGAAACCATACTGTTGATCATGTAAGATTCTGTTGGTGTTAAAATGATAGAGCATTTGATCAAGCATTACTTTTTCGAAAACCTTACTAAAAACTGGCAACACGGATACAGGTCTATAATTGTTAGTATCTTTACTGTCCCCGGATTTGAAAAGAGGTATGACTTTACTGTATTTCATTAAATCAGGGAAAACTCCTTGGTCTACACATAGATTAAAAATTAAAGCTAAGTATGGGGCTATTGTCTCAAGTATGGATGTACAAACTTTGATAGACATTCCCCATAGATCTTCGGTCAGTTTGATTTTTATTTGCCGGAAAGCTTTAATAACTACCATAGGGTTAATGTGTTTAAATTTAAATTTAAATTCAGCCAGGCAGCCAGACACATTCGCCTTTAATAAACCCATTGAGACTTCAGGAGAGGATCTCAGTTTTGTTCTCAAAAAAATTACACAAAGATAAAAAACGATTCTGAAACAGTGGGCTTATACAAATCGCAATCACTTTCAAAGCTTGTTGTATCTCAACGACTTTCAATAAGATTGACAACGGTAGCTTGTACCTCAAAGACTTCCAACAAGATCGACAAAGGTAGCTTCTATATCTCAATGACTTCCAACAAGATTGACAACGATAGCTAAAGTCATTCCGGATATCTTATACAATTGTGACGTTTTCTTAAACGGCAAACCTGAAAACGAAAGATTAAACATTTGTTTTCAGGTTTACCATACGTGATAATTTTATTCGAGATCAAATTTTAAAAAAAAATAGTTTATCCAGCTACAGAGAGACCAGTCTCTCAACAATAATTATGTTCTCCTGTAAAAGTCAGAAGACTCGTAAAATTAAGACAGAGTCTACTATAAAGTAAAGTTTCTTTGGCAAAAGGACGATTGCAATCCCCTATAGACTATACCAAAGCGAAACACAGCACGAATGTACCTGTACTTCGAATTTACTAGAATATTTCTGAAAAGATGTGTCGTTTGAAAAATGCTGAGATAGAAGTTTGTTCTTTTATTTTGTACAAAAATGCTGTTTGTTATTTTTACAATGTATTTCTTAAAGTTTAGTCTCCTAAGGTAGTTTGTGTATTTGTCACGTTCTGAATACATGGATGCATTGGGTGCAGAAAAATGAGAAAAAAGAGAGAAATACGTCCTTTGGTTTTACTTTGGAAAATCGACTATGTAATACAAAGTAGACAGTTATTACCTTACCGATTATTTTCCTATAAATATTAGCACAAAAAAAATTTACGACAAGAAGTTACGTCAACAATTGCAAGAAAACTACAAAAGAAAAAAGTAAAATTCAATTGTAATTAATCCAAAAAACATGAATTATCAGCTGTTAAAGCAATCTAAATGTTAGAAACTTACTCAACTTTAACCTTAAAAAATCACTCAAAAAAATAAAACCTAAAAGCGAATAACATGGTAAGTAAGCGAGTTAAAGCTACGACAGGTGTCTACGGCACGCTACGGTAAGCTACGAGCGCTACGAGCGTAGCCGAGCGTGCTACGCGCGCTGGTGCACAAATGCGTCTCAAGAAAACGTTGCACTTCGCAAATGTTGCCATCTGTGAGGGCACTAATAACCTTTCCTTACGGTATTTATACAGAGTGAATATGTAATGACGTTTTAAATGGTAGTTTGCTTCGTGTTGTTTGTTAGAAATTCATGTAACAAGTACGGAAGAACCAGACTTGCTGCGGCGACTCCAAATAAATTGGGCTTAGGGCAGAAAAATGATGATTCATGTAATCCAGATTGATCTAATTTTTTCTATTAATTATATATACAATAGGTGTAGGTTATGTTTTTTTTTTTCACTTTTTCATTCAGACTTCTTATTCCGAGGTTATACACCCCCAAATCTTGCACTATTTATACTGTTCGTACAAATAGTGCAAGATTTGGGTCGTCGGTCGTATATTTAACCTAAATGTGAAATTACAAAACATTTCTGGACATTTGAAACTTACCGTTATTTTTTGCATTCTGAATTTTACTTTAAACTCGGAAAGCTGATTTTGTAAGTTTGAGTGAAATTCGTTTTAACTTTACCCCGTCAGTGAGAAATACTCTGAACATGTAACGGTTTCTTTTCAACCTTTTTGATGACTGCCTGGTAGGTTTATATGTATTGATCGTAAACGCTACTGCTGACCACAAAGTCATGGTTTGATTTCCAGGTGACAGTCGTTACTGGTAGTCAGTGGCTCGAAAGCTTAACCACTAGTCTTAACAAGAAATATCGTATCACCCATAACTAACTGAGTTGTAAAGGTCAGATAGGCAATCGCTCTATGTAAAATACTGATATTCAGCTGCATCCAGTCAGACGGGAAGACGACGCCAACATTGTTGGGTAAAAAGTTACGTAGATTAACATGTTGTGCCTTTTTTTTTTAATTTTTGGGATGGGAAATCATCAAATGACTTCTCCCACTCTGGGCGGAGCGGGAGGGGGTGTCAGACTCTTACTGACTAAAACCCATCCATGTTCCTTCCTCGCCCTTTATGTTCCGGGGCCGCGGTATCTCTTTCGAACAGTCCCGCAACCCCGGCAGACATGTTGTGCCTTCAGGTGAAGACTTTATCTATTATCTTAATTGTGCCATCACATCGCAATCTAATACAATTTTTTGTTGAAGGATCACTTAATTAAAGTATACACCTAACATACATGATCAGCGCAAACAATGCGACGGGTAGTGATGAGCCAATTAGCGCTAATTGTGTACCGTCTATGATGGGCATAAGTGAGCTCGTATATTAATTACATCAGTTTCATAAATTTACCTACTTAGCTACATAATACCTAGTATGTGGTGTCTTCTTTTTCAGAGTAAATACTCGTTTAATTTATCATGTATTGTGTCGAGGTTTTGAGAGCTCTTGGCTAAATAATAACAGCCGCTCGGGTCGAACTTTAGGTTAAGCCGTGCTTGCCTAGGTTGGACTGTGGATGGGTGACCTTTACATACCGAGTTTCCTCCGTGCCTCGGAAAGCACGTTAAGCTGTTGGTCCCGGCTGTCATTTATCTTGTTCAGTCGTTACAGGTAGTCAGTAGGTAACAACCAGTCTTACGAAGCGGTATTGTGTTACCCAGTACTAACTGGGTTGTGGAGGTCAGATAGGCAGTCGCTCCATGTAAGATACTGATATTCAGCTGCATCTGGCTACACTGAAAGCCGCCCCTAACAGACTTGGGAAAAGGCTAGGTAGATGATGTGTCAAGGTTTTGGAAGAGAGCTTTTATAACTTTCCAGTCATGATTTCATGAGCAAGAAGCAAAGAAATGCGGTGTTGGCCAAACAAAAAGTCTTCAGATGAAAAATTTATGATTACCTTCAGTTATTGGACATACACCAAAGTATGAACGTGATGATATCATCATCATCATTCCCTTGCCCTAATACCAATTTATTTAGGTTCGGCGCAGCATAAATAATAATAATAAATAATAATAACAGTAATAAATAATAATAACACATCCAATAATAACACATCCAAAACAAAATTGATGACGTTCTCTATTTCACCGACTTCACAACCTGATAACCCTATCACTATAAAGGCTCACTCCTGTACTGCCCACCATACACTAAAGTGCAGTAACAGCAAAATCACGATTTCGAGTAAAACGCATTTAAAGTTAAGAATTGATTTTAAAAAATCAACAGAATGATAAGCAAAAAAATTTGAATGCAGAAAGGTTGTAAAGGCATAGGTTCACACGTTAAAGCAATAAAAAAAAATATATCTTAATAACTGAATTTATTATGGCCATTTATTCTTTTTGGTGCCTATTACTGCATAGCCTTTTTTGTAAAAAATACCATTTTAAACTTAGTAAAATGCAGCAAAAAGCCCTATTACTGCGTTTGGACGTTACTGCTCTTTAGTCTCTGGTGGGCAGTGTAACAGTACACATTTACACTTATGTCAATGTTCATCTATTACCTCTGTTGATAATATTAAGTACCTAGGTATAACTTTAGATAGATATCTGAATTATAAAAGTCATATTAATTTGGTAACAGGCAGGGTCAGAAAACTAATATATATTTTTAAAACCCTTCGACACGTCGCCAAGCAGTCTGTTATTCGCAATGTTTATTACGCCTTATGCCAATCAATAATCACTTATTGTATTAGCTGCTGGGGTGGCGCCACAAAAACTGCCCTTAAACCTTTGGAAGTGGCTCACAGGGCTATATTGAAGGTTGCAACATTTCGACCTATACTTTTTCCAACCTCAGAACTTTACAAAAAATGTGGGGTCCTCAACATAAGGCAGCATTTCATTCTGCAAACTATTCATAAGCAACATTTAAAAACCCCTCTTGTTAATATTACCAAACGACGGAAAGATATGATTTGTACTGTTCCACAAACTCAGTTTAAATACACAAAGAGATTTTTCAACTATCTTGGCCCTTGCTTGTACAATAAAATTAACGCGTCCTTATATATCTACAATTTACCACACAGCAAATGCAAACTTGCCCTCCGCACATTCCTCCTAAACAAAACCTACGACGAGACTGAACAGTACTTAGTGACACTTACATGAAAGTAACCCTATTCCACAATATTCAAATTCACACACACACACACACACACACACACACACGTCACTCATACACATACACACTCACTCGACTTACCACACCAGCACTCATCAATATAATTTGTTTTGTTTTATTTAATTTTAAGATTTAGTTTTTATTTTTATTTTTTGTTTTGTTAAATTATAAGCGCTGAAAGTATAATACATGATTATTGTGATACTCAAATAGGGAGTCGAAACTGTCTCCCCTAAATACAGATTGCTCAGCAATCTAGCTAGGAGAGCAGTGATTCACCCAGCAATGGTTGTACCTACTACATGTAATTATAAATGCATACTCTGTAAATCCCTCATGTACTACAAAACTTTGTGAACCTTAATAAATTATTATATTATTATTATTATAATAATAATAACATATATTTATTTTTAAATATTTTGTAATGTTTTTTTTTAAATTTAGTTTTATAAATAAATATTTTAAAATGTAAGAAATATATATACTAATAAATAAAGGAAATAATAATAAATAATAATAATAAACATTTTTCTTCTTCCATAATTTATTATTATTACTCGTCAACTCAACATGAAAAGACCAAATCTAAAACATACTGGTGTAGAAATTGTTTATTATTCATAAATAAAGACAACATAGAATAGTTGATCTGATGACGGAAACGTTCTACTTTATTAATTCAATTGAAATAACTGGGGTTTGGATTTGATGTTACAACATATATCAAGTGTCATTAGAACCGTTGACAGACAAAATTATTCATTATGTAGCTGACAGTAAAGCTGATAGAGTTGTATAATAGTAATTCTGATTCTATCTGTTATAATTGTATAAAATATATTATTAAACATTTGAACACATCATCACTTTCACCATTGCATTGAAATTCTTTGTTGATTGCTTGAAAAACTAGCTATTCTGAACGAAAAAATACAACCGAATTAAAAACCACCTCCTTTTTTCGAAGTAGGTAAAAAAATGCATTAATCATATAAACACTAACCTGTTTTTAAATAACCACATTTGAACACTAGCAGGAGAATGATGGTGGGACTAGAAACGTGTACAGACTGAATATATGACAACAAAAGATATTTTTTTTCATTTATTCCATTTTACAATTATTCATGCCCAAACAACAGATAAATGATGACATAATGATGAATCAACATTAACATCAGTGGCGACAGCGGCAATGTAAAACTATTAAACGAAAAAAGAGTAATTAAAATTTTATGGCGCTCGCAGTGATCTCCCATGCCAATCACGCTGGAACAATAAAACCAAGCTGAAGTAGTATAAATGGCCACTGAATATCAAAACGTTTTTAATGGAATTGTTCCTGAAAATCTAGTTATTATCATATTGTTTTATTTGAAACTTCATTAGCCTGGTATAGAATCGTTAAAATAATTTTAAAATCCATTAGAGCACTTTTAAGATTTTGAAACCCCTCAAGAACCCCTAATACAATCTAAAACCTTATTTAAAAACTCAGACCCTTTTCCCTTTAAATAATCATCACCCTAAAGTTTGCTTGTCGCCGTCCTGAGTTTCGCTTCACCCACCTACATACCACCGGTAAGCTATCGTGAACTTATCCCTTCTCTGCGTTATTAAAATTTCCAGTTTCAACATTTTACTCTGTCTGACAATGCCCACAATGGTCAGTGTCTTTGTCGTCATCTGCCAAGCCTTTTCCAAAGTATATTCACAGTTTGAAATAAAATAAGTACAGAAATCAATAGCAAAAATACACCATGACGTGACCATTGACCATTTTGATTTCGTTCCAATTTAGGTCACTGCATCGACTGTCTTTCCAATTTGGAACAGCATAATTTACATACTGGCACACCTTTAATCATCATAAGATTATGTAAAGATACAAAGGGAAATTAGTACTCAGAACGAATTTTATATATAATTATAATATATTAGACTCACCTACATTTCATAAAGTTCTTAACTATACAAAAATAATCCTGTTCAACGCACTGTTCTAGACTTTCACGGTTTTTCACTACACTTAAAATACTTACGGGATTATATCCGTGATTTTCTTGTTTCGAGCACCCGATATTTCGACGCTGTTGCAAGCATCATTACCGCGGGAATACTGAAGAGTTATGCGGGTGGGACGAAAATTATTAATTATGAGCAGACAAATCTGTCTACCCTCTTTCTTAGTCTTTTATTACTCGCACTACTGGAACTCGATTGTAATCCACGACAGAACGCACTCACAGTATCACTCGGTTTTTCTTTATAATAGAGACGCATCTTAGTTTTTATTAGGTACGTACTTGATAGTTTAAAACCGTCCTTACGATTATAATTTTCCAAACCAAAAGACCAAAGAAAAACACGGATATAATCCCGTAAGTACTTTAAGCGAAGCCTGTTCAAGTCTTGAATCGTCATCTATCGTGATCTTTAACATTATACTGAAAACGGGCTCATTGGATCATTCTTTTGGTTCGTACGTAGAGATATTAGGGAAAGGGCAATTACCGCTATTGACATTTTAACTAGTAGCAACTATACTATAATACATGCGAAAGTTTTTGAGGATGGATGATATTTGTTACTCTTTCACGCAAAATCTAAGTAACGAATTTAAATGAAACACATCTATATACGAGTACTATAATAATATTATAAAGCAGAAGAGTTTGTTTGTTTGGTTGAACGCGCTAATCTCAGGAACTACTGGTGCAAATTGAAAAATTATTTTTCTGTTGGATAGTCCATTTATCGAGGAACGCTTTAGGCTATATAACATCACGCTCCAACCATAAGGAGCGGAGCAGGAATGAAAAATGTTGCGAAAACGGGGATTTTAATTTCCTTTCGTTTTTCTCTCTTATGTGACGCAGACGAAGTTGCGTGGGTCAGCTAGTAGTTTATAACCTGTATTGACACCTAGGATTCTTTTATCCCGATAGTATGATCCCGTGGGACAATTGTCGAACTCCATGCAGGCGGCGCCACGGGCATAAGCTTGTAGGTAATTAATAATATTTTTTCCGAATTTTGTAGTATTCCTCACCATCTGCCTAGCATTTTCCCATCTATGCTGGGTCGACTACCAGTCTAACCAGCAAAATAATACCAGTATTTTACATGGAGCGACTGCTTATCTGTCCTCCACAGCCCAGTTAGTACTGGGTAATACGATATCACTTGATAAGACTGGTTGTCAGACTTTTTGGGCCACTGACTACCTCTAACGACTATCAAAGATAGACGAATGACAGCCGGGACCAATAGCTTAACGTGCTTTCCGAGGCACGGAGGAAACTCGGTATGTAAGGGTGGTCACCCATCCACAGACCAACCAAAGCAAGCACAGCTTAACCCAAAGATCGACCCGAGCAGCTGTTATTACTTAGCCACGAGCTCCATTAAATAGTATACCTACCAAACAGACATTACAGATCTTGGCCTATAAATGGATTTTAATTAAACATCCCATTGAATGATACCAAATTACAATGTTATTAAAAAATAATCGCTATCGTATATCAGATTGATGGCCATTGTTTTCGTCCAATTAAATCAGAAACGGTCCCACAATTGACTTTGAATAATTTCCACAATTACATCGCAAACTTGTATTGTGCGTTGACGCGCCGATGTGTATTCGTTACCTTATATTGTCAGTAAAAAGAGCAATTGTTGCCTGTTCGGTAATTTAGTGATGTAACTTTAGTCAGCTGACTGTGGACCTATTGCATACCAATATTTATAACGAAATTATCTGATTAGATATCGTCTGATCGTCCACTGTATGAGCAGTATCAACACCAAACCAACTTATGGACATTCTTAAACTCACGTCGTTTTCCCATGAGGGTAGGCAAGAATCAATAGAAGCCACCTATTACGATCCTTTTTTTTTCGGAAGGCAAATCATGAAATGACCTCCCACTCTGAGCGGAGCGAAAGTGAGAGTCAGACTTTTACTGACTAAAACCCATCCAAGTTCCTTCTCAGCCCATTGTGTTCCAGGGCCGTGGTATCTCTTTCGAACAGTCCCGCAGCCCCGGTAACCTGTTACGGTCCTTATATCGTTCACGTTCATACATCTGCAGGTCATACACTGAGTATGTCCTTGGGCGTCCCCTCCCGGCGTTATCGCATACAACTGCTTTGTAAATCCTTTGATTAGTCGCTTTTCACTCATCCTCTCCACATGACCAAAACATCTAAGCATTTTTTTATTTATTTTGTAACATCATATTCTTTTTTCTCAAACATTATTCTGACAATGTGCTTCGAGATAAATCGAAATTGCTGTACTGGCCAGATACATGCAACCAGCGACCGGCAAAAGTTGAATGAAAACCCAGATTGTCGTGTTTAGCGGCCAACTGCCAAATAAATTACATTTTAAACTCATATCTGTCGTGTTATTTGAAAATAGAACGATCTTTTTTACTCTGAAACATCAAATAAGGAGGTAACTTACCAAAGGTTTTATTTAAATTTCGAATTGGCTTGCAAATAGAAAGCGGTTTATGAAAAAAAAAAAAAACAAATTTAATGTTCAACGCGAGAAAATTAATGTTGTTTGTGTGCATTATTGATTTTGAAAAGCAAAATTCCTCGCATTATTTGAGAAAATTACTAATTATACAAGCCTTGGCCACAATTAGGCAATGATGGACACGTATGTGTGCCTCGGCTCACATTTACACGTTCGTCCATCAATGCTTCTGTTGCTAGCCGCTGCAGTAATGTACTATAAATCGCTACGTCCTTGTATAACCTCAAATCCTTATTTCTAATGTTATAATTACTATACAAGGTATCAGCTAGTCTAGAGCTAAGTGTTAGACTGGGTTCGGTTTCAGCAGTTCTGGGTGTTTGTCGGAGTTCGTTGTTATTACTAGTTACGAAAAAGCTATAGTTTTTTTTTTATAAGTAGTCTTTTTTTACCGTCAGAAACAAAAGCGGTTGTCTTTACAAGTTAATTATACTTCTAACAAATTGGATACTAGTAAACTTTAATAGACGTTTATTATTATTATTTACACCATCTGGGTGCCTTAGCAGCGGTTTTCAGCAGAGAAACCATCAATACACGCGGCAATTCATTGGACTTGACCACCACTTGACTGTTTCGAATATTTGTATCTGGATACCTGCCTTTTGCCGAATCGTTTGACGTCCCATATATACGTGTAAGATTAAAAATTCCACGACCTGCCAACAGACCTTAGAATCCTTTTATAAGACCCGGAGTCCATCAAAGCGGAAACATTTGGAGATGTGTGAGCTGAGAGAGGGGAGATGGGGAGCTAAGGTGTATCCATCGAAGCTGCGTAGATGCGTAGTGCCTAGACCAGAGCAGATATGTGTGTACAGGCTACTCGCTATGTGCTACTGCCGAGTGCGGAGGACAACCTTAACAAATATGAGACACTAGCAGATCACCCGCGATTTCGTCCGCAAAAATTGTTATAGCTCGGCTAATTTCCATAATATCAATACAATTTATAACTTTTGTTACTCAGTAAAGATGTATCTTTCTAATGATGAAAGAATTTTTAAAATCGGTTGAGCAGTTCTTGAATCACATTAGTTCAATAATATTAGTTTAAATATCTTCTCAATTAGCTTTTAGCTTAGCCCTACTGGAAACGGTTGGGGTCTCCAGTAAAGCTAAGCGGAGATGAGAAGTATAAATAACGAAATTCTGTTGTTAGTTTACAACACATCTCCTCTCATTCGAGACTGTCAAATGGAGACGAGACCGTCTTCGTTTCGGTGGAGTCTGGTGCTAATCCCGAACGGAACCGTTGATCCCGGTATTTGAAAGAAAATAGCTTGTCGTTACAAACTCCTAACCGGAAAGACCTCATGCTTGAGAGAGCTTTACCTACTATGCACGACACATTTCACCACTTATTTTTAAAACTCGTTGAAACGAGGGAATCCAATTGCCACAACCCAGATTCTGGGGCAGCACTAAGAAACTGCTAGTGGAAAAAGCCAATAAAATATTATCTGACTGAACGTGTTAATAACACTTTAGACATAAATATTAATGCCCACACACGTGTCATATTTACATGTATAAATAAAAACTCGACGGGATTATTTCCCGTTCCACAAGTCATTACAAATTCGGGTCACCGTGGCGTCCGACCGCGACGCAAAAAATGTCATCTTCACTTCTTGTTTGCGTTGTATGTCCGACTTTGCCGGCTAGCCCGCGTGATTTTAATAATTCTTGTACCCGGATATATTGAAAGAAAGAAAGAAAGAAAAAATATTTATTCGTCGCAAAGTCATGACGTGCATACAATATTAATAAGGTAAACATAGAACGCATTAATACAAACACAAATATTTAAACTAAAACCGAAAATTAACACAACCGTAAATTCGACCCTTTTTGTGCATGTTATGTGCGTGAAAATTAGAGACGTGAATATTAAATTGGTGTTTTTGTTAGGTGTCCACTAAGTTTTGTCATTTTCAGACCTTTTATCAAAGTAAAGCAACACAAGAGTTGCAATGTCAAGTAGTGCAAATGGCGAGTAGTTGGGTATCTTAAGTCAAATAGCAGGTCATCATGGGCGAATATTACCTTGCTATATTTTCAAATAGTAATAAATTTTTGTAATACATTAATTGTGTGAACCTATACTTCAGTGCAGCAGTAGTAAGCTCTTTTTCTAGCATAACCGTAATACGTGTAATTATTGGGAACTAACGCCAACAATTCATATTTTACAAAAGCGTCAAAAGATCCATGTATCACTGTGTTGCTTTCTTCAACACCCAATTAAGTCTACACCAACATTATCGAACACAGCAACCGTATGAGTAGTTTTCACAAGAAGTGAAAATACATTAGTTATTCCACCCGAAACCTAACACGTCACCCTACGTATACCTCACAAATTAGATACAAATTGCCTCTAGTTTGTGCCTCACTAAAATGTTTGTGCAAAGCCTTGAAAACAGGGCTGTTTTGTTTGGAAAACAAATGGCTATCGAATGCGTTACCCTATCTAGTTGCAAATGTGTTTAGGCTTAGCACACGTCATACTTCGTATGATCGAAGCATTTCGTCTAAACATAATCATATTTTTAAGTCAGTAGGTAGTCATTCCTTGAATGGCATAAGCTAAGTGTATCATTATGGTACATTTTATTCGAAGATCAAGCTTCTTAGGATTGCGATAGAAACGTACTTACCTCTGTAGACGTAATACGTCTCTCATTTCACAATTTTTGTGTTAATTTGACTCCGATTTCAATCGTTAAGATTAATTGAAAAAAGTCTACCTAATTTTAAAGATGTCAAAGTCGATAATATTAGTCTGCACCGTCTTACTGTACGCGTGCGTGTGTTTGTAGGTATTTTTTTAGAGAGTATTATACAATCATTGCAATCGCCAAAGTAGAAGCTAGGTTTATAAATTGTATCCTGTCATTAACGCTTCTGTATGAAGAATCGCATCAATGGTTAGAAGTTTTCAGCTCCTGGTGTTTCCATTAAAGTTAGGTCTCCGAGTTTGGAGCTGATATTATAACTTCATCCGAAGACGCCAGTGTCCTCGCAGTGCGTGACAACACCACGACACTTTGACCACTATCGAATGCCAAGATCCAAGTTTGCATCATTAATATTCTACAGCAGTGCCGGATGGAGGCAACCCAACGCGAAGCCTGGTTCTGTGATTATCAACCCGCTTGGCATAGCCTTGTAGCTGAAGATACTTGCATAAGTAGGTATCTATTTACTCGACTATGGCAAAGCTAAAAGGAAGGGTTACGATTTTAGCAGTCTACAAATGTACGTTTGTATCAATATTAGGTATATTCCATCCTAGTGCCTAAAATTAAGAGCCGATTTTGACGTTCGAGTCGATGCCTGACTAATGAAGGCCCAAGTGATATATTTTATGTAAATAAAATCAATATGGCGGATGCTACGTTTCAAAAAGTGGGGTGACTGAATATTAAGCTTACCTTTCGAGTGGAATGTCAAAATATAGTGCATACAATTTTAAGTTCAATAATATAGCACAATATTAAATGAATAGAAAAACAAATCATTTCTAGTAATATTATAAATGCGAAAGTTTGTGAGTATGTATGTATGGATGGATGGATGGATGGATGGATGTTTGTTACTCTTTCACGGAAAAACATCTGAACGGGTTTGGATGAAATGTTGCACACAGATGGTTTACAACCTGGATTAACACATAGAATACTTTTTATCCCGGTAGTAAGATCCCATGGGACAATTTTGAAACTTCACGCGGGCGAAGCCACTAGCAGAAGCTAGTATAAAATAAAGTTGAAATCTAAAACTCTACTACGAAGACAATTTTTTCCGTAGGTATGTAGTTTATATACTGAGTTCAAAAACATACAAATCGTAGAACCGTTTCATATTGATACAAATAATGCATCAACGACCCACCTAGACAATATTCAAACGACAGCTACTTCAATGGAAAAGTAATAAGTGTAATGTGACATAGTCCCAAAGTGACTTACCTTTTTGTAATGTACAATGTAAATGATGGTTAGAATTATAAGTTTTGAAACTTATTACGTACAGACGTACAGATGACAGCATGCCAAGCTAACTACAATCTGTCAAAAGATTTCCGCTAAAGTTGCTTTCAGACTACGCTATAATATAATAGCATATAGTATATATAGTTCATCGCACAACAATATCGTGCACCATACATTTGTTAAGGACACGTTCACACTGTAGGTACTATACTATAAATTAATGGCTTACTATATGCTATAAAATTGTGCGATACGCTGAGTTCATGCTATGCTATATCACGCGCAGCCCCTTCCTCCTCCCTTACCCCCGGCCGTACCGCAAGCGAGTGTTTTCCCCACTTATTTGAACTCTTTCTGAGCTTGCTATATACAAAAAATGCTGGTGATACGAGTAATAATCACGCAATGTGAACGCCAAATTATATAGTATAGCATTAGGTCTTGCTTTGCTTTGCTATAACACAATAGTATAGCGTAGTCTGAAAGCAGTTTGAGGTTAAAGGTTATTGGAAAGATTTGACAGTTTTGGTTGGCTTAATGAACTGATTGGCGTCTGTAGAACTACAAGAAGTGTCTGTTATAACTCGGAGAATCATAGTTTCCTTTTTTTCAGGTTTATATCCATGAACGTTATTTAGCGTATGGCTAAGACTTGTTCCATTTCTGTATTGCACGTGTAGTTCAATTTTCTATAGGTTTAACGCCCTTAGTTCGTTATAGTCCGGTTAAGCAGACGACAACCTCTCTAGGTTGAACTGCGAGATACCATATCAAAAAAAGCCCTTATTTCGTGCCACGTAAAGTCGATAGATCTCACCCTACAAGCTTTATAGATTCGAGAATCTAAATCCGTTACAACAAGACAAAACATAGCCACAGAAATGGATTCCAAAAAGTATTTCGTGTGCTGTAAACCTTAACGGTGTGTTATCTAATCGCGAAGGTAGTAAAGCTTGTAAACTTATTGATTTTCACTAAAACAGCCGTTTTCTTGGCGGCTAATAATTATGGCTTCTAAACTTTATAGATAAGGCCTACCTTACTCTTAGCAACTTTAATATGCATCCGTTTAGAAAACTTAGTATAGGTACTAAGTTGTTACGAGTAAACCAAATTAACATGAAAGACTAGTTCCGTTACAATGCGATGGAGGAAGGAATGTTCTAGACAGGATGAAGCAAAAATAAATATAAGAAGCGAAGCTGCTGTTGCAGCAATGAAATTAAATATTTACTGAGGTAAATACTTGAAAGTCTATAATATATTGTAAAGAGGTTAAATTGATTTGTAAGTTTGTAAGTAATCGTAAAAATTCTTTCACTGACTGAAAGCTAAATTATATACCGTGCCTGCTATTTGCTGATCCCTAGGTTTCTACTATCATCTCTGTGTATACTCGTGAGAACCTGCAATTGACTCTGTGTCGCTTAATTGTTTTTAGCTGTTGGTTCTCCTTTTGATAAATAAATGAATAAATAAATTATTCGTGAGCATAAAAGCTGATCTATCACAATTTTTGCGGACGAAGTCGCAGGCGAAGTTGATAATAAGTGATACATATTAACATAATTAAAATAAAAAACATCACGCCTATAAACACTTGTGTATCTGATAGTACACCCACATTTCGCCTGTTATGCGTAATAAGGGCGAGCCTATTCCTGTATAATTTTATGATTTCAGCATCGTTATACACATCGTAATAGATTTATTTTACAAAACACAAAAACTAAAAAAAAAACAAGAACGCACTTAAAACTTTAAAGAGCTTAAGTTCAAATAAAATTCCAAGAATTTAGAGTCTACTAAAGCTGATTATATTTTACGAGACATAAAATATTTAAACAAGGCTTCCAACACATTAATACGGTTCACAATAACTCTGAATTTATTTCAGAAGTTCGCGTGTGTAGCAATCATTAAGTTGTACCAGATTTATTTACATAAACACAACCTTCCTATGTTTCGCTAAAATCTTAACAAGTTGTTGAGCTTTTTCGTGGAACGGGAAGTTTTAAATTACCCTTATTTTGTGGGTTTGGAGCCTATGTTTAAATTATTGTTCATTGCCTCTTTGGTTTAGTGGTCCTAGTCGCGACTGCTGATCATGTGGGACCCTGGAATCGAATTGTCGTATACTTCTTTCTTTAGCAGTGGATTCTTTCTTTGTAGAATCAAACCTTAAGGATTTTTACAGACGAGCGGCACAATTGCCAACGGGAGGTAAACTGCAGTCGTTACCCACCTGTCTACGACGCGTCGATGGCAGCCGCACAAGCGCCGTCGACTGCCGTCGACAGGTGGCGACGTTTGCATTTGTGGCATGCCGCGTAAATGAGTCAATGACTGCCGTCGAGACGCTACAACTACAAGGGTCGACGTTTCGGCGACTGCTGCCGATCCGTCGACGGCAGTTTAGCTACGTTGGCAACTAAAGCGTAATGTCACAAGTTTTCAGAACGTCCCGCAAGAGTAAAATTATTCACCCAATCTTGTAAAGATTGACCTTGATCTTTGTCAACGGAACGGCAGCAGGTAGCTGTAAATGTGGCTTGTCATGTCCATCTGTGACGTAAACTATGTCCCAAATCTGTATGATATCCTATCCTGCCCTTTGGGTCCCAAAACATATAGTCAAAGTAACTACTGGTTTGCCACTGACATCGTAGAAGTGGAAAAGTTCTGAGCTACCAAAATTTTAAACAAGAATTACAATAGATGTGTGCAGGCGTTACCGCAACTCCAAGTAAGTCAATATAACGTCATGTTAACTAGTTCCTAAAGCTAAGCCCCGCGTGTCACTATGTTTGGACTTACTAATGGCCGGATTTCGAATGGGTTTCAAGGCGTTAGCGCGACTTGGAACGTTTGTCAAGAACAATTCTGGTTTGCCTAGTAATTTGAAGTCTTTGTGGCGCTAAGCGAGCTTGATGAGCTGTTTTATTATTAACGTATTGTAATGAAAGCTCCTAACGTTTAAGGTAGTTTCTTTGCTATTTTATATTTTCTCAGATACAAAAAGTGGGTATACCTAACAAACTGGGCACTATTCCTGTTGACTGCGATGTCGGCAATTTTCTTGACGCCCTTTATAACTTTTTTTTTTGTTTCTATATGCACATATTTTTATTATTATTCAATCAATTATTAGGCAATCTTAATGTGTTCAACCCAAAACACAGTTATAGCTGTACCGTTTTCAGTTGCGTTCACTAGATCATCTATTGTGCTGGTATAAAGGCACACAGCCACTATATAAGGTGTCCCATCGATTGTGGAACAATGATAAACAAATTAATTTGATGATTCGTTCTCTATTGTTGCAAATAAGGAATTACATGAAGACAATAATAATAAAAATGTTGGGAAGAATCTAATATTGCACAAAATATAAGGGTTTAGAAGGAGCAAAATGAAGCCTTTGCCCCGCACTGGGACACATGGCAGGCTAAGAAAAGAAAGTCACATTTCGTCGCAAAAAGAGTCTCGTCTCTTCGATACAATCCCTAGTCACCTCTTAGAACACAAAAAAAAACTATTACAGGCCGAAACAAATCGACTACGTACAACCCAAAGCCCTTAACGTCAAAGAATTCCACTAAAACTTTCACCATTACCGTTAAGGAACAACTACAGCTTTCCAAACGTCTTGAGCATATTATTAGATAGATCCGCTTCTCCATTAGAAACGTGGGATACGAAAATAAACTTTTAAAGCGAACCCCACCTGCGGCCTTCGAGAAACTTCCTTGTAGTCTTCTGTGGAAGTAATTCGGAAAATCTAATTACCGTCAGAGAGTCTAGCACAAAGAGATCGAAACTCTGGAGTAGTTAGGGACTATCAGATTCTGTGTTGCGCTTCTGGAAATGTTTGAGCTGTTTCAGTTGAATCGTACTGGTTTTTGTTTTGTGGATGAAATGTCGTTATTTTATTTTTTGACTAGCACTTCGGCTGCGACTTCGCCCGCGAAAATTGTGATAGCTCGGATAATTTGTGTGATATCAATATAATTTATAGCCTATGTTACTCGGTAAATATGTAGCTTTCCAATGGTGAAATAATGTTTAAAATTGGAGTAGTTCTTGATTTAAATCGTAACAAACAAACAATCAAATCTTTCCTTTTTATAATATTAGTTTAGACTAGAAGAGCCCCTCGGTTTAACCCGCCACTCAGTACCTAAGGAAGAAAAGAAAGTAAATATATTTATTTAACACTTTCCTCAAGTGCACAAAAAAAGGCTCGTAGCCTAAAATGTTAATTAACCTTTGCTTAATAATCGGAACATTAATTAGCACGTTCAAACAAACAACCTCTGCAGCTTCTGAAAAAGTCTGGAAATGAATACTCGAAGGGTTTGGTAGGGGTGTGCCTCAGTAGCTACATTCACCTTTTTCCAGTATAGTTTAATTTCTTGTAATAGGAGGGGAGCCTATTACCATCAACTGGGCACATATTAACCCCAGCTTGCTACGGAAAAATCGTAAGTGTAAGAAAAACCCAATAACACTTTATCCGACCGGTACAGGAACGTAGCGCAACTAACCGTCCAGTCAGAAAAAGTTTTCGAAAATTATGTTATCATTATCATCAAAATTAAAGTGGCTAAAGCTTAAAAATTAAAACAGAAAATTATGTACATATAGCTGAT
Source organism: Xestia ashworthii (assembly GCA_950022955.1). Classification (NCBI taxonomy): domain Eukaryota; kingdom Metazoa; phylum Arthropoda; class Insecta; order Lepidoptera; family Noctuidae; genus Xestia; species Xestia ashworthii. The sequence goes on along the minus strand of OX465558.1, from coordinate 18,832,802 downwards.
TTTCACTTGGAAAAATTTATAATTATACTTAAACGTTCCAACCAAATTCTTGTAAAAGAATGCGCATAAATTCGCGCCTCATAAAACATAAACAACAGAAACGAAATTCACATTACGAAAGTACACGACGGTCCATTTATAATTAAAAAAATAATTAAGCAAATGCCACCCATTTGCTCACAATACCTTCTTTTAAAATAGGTACCCAATTTCCTTGACTCGGGCAGACAATTAAAACTCAGTCACAGTATCTTTTCACTCTAATTGAAATGAGGATACGGGGAGAATACGGTTTTAAAAGAGAATAAAAAACGTCTGGTTTAACTTTTGTTCGAAATATTAACACTTTATTCTGTACTTAGCGAGTTGATAAGTAAGAAGGAATAAAAATAAAATTCGTGAGCGTCGAGAATATGCGAATTTTCGGAGAAAGATTTTCTTCATTAGTTTTTCGAGATGAAGTTAAAGAGGGATGAGGTTGAGGGTGGTAATAGTTCCTCACCCTCCATTGAATAGAGACTATACTAATGCTAAGATCACAATACATGGCCCCAATTCTGCTATTACAATAGTGTCACAATGCTCTATCACTGATCTCATACTTTTATTGTTCATTTTGACAAGTTTGGTGATCTACTAATATCATGGCGTCATTATGACTTTCCAAGGTCAACCAGTGACACTCAATTGAAAGGAATGGCTTAAAATAGTAATCTCGTACATAATGACAAATTAATGACTGACAAGCTTACGCGGTAATCTGCCAACATTTTGACAGTTCCTTTGAGAATTAGAGCCGAAATTTGCTCAATTAACACAATTTTGTATTGGAATAAATATAGGCTTCTATAATAAAGAAAATTTAAAACATTTGTAAGAAAATAAATCAAAACACCGGCCACTAGAAATAAAAACGAATAAAACGTCAGTTAAGTAGTAATGTCACATTTGACTTTGACAGCTAAAACAGATAAAATATTATTGAGTTGCATAGTTTCACATTTATCCGCGTTACACATAACTTAATGTGTTTTCCTATTTACGAACTTCTTACTACTTCAGATTGCTTTTATCACAATTACATAATAAGTAAATATATATGTCACCGTAAAATTGTCAAACACGTTATATTGTAATCTCTCTAGCGATATTTTAAAGTCTCGAAATATTGTCAAACGAACATACTGCTTACAATAAAACGCATTATTTTTCGTGAAATGCATGCGATGGTAGTCAACTCACGCGGTGTGGAGAGAAGGAGGGGTCCCCCTTGCCCAGTGGCAACCCTTGCCCAGTGGCACTCTCATAAAAAACAACCGTACCATTCCTGAGAAATATCGATTAATATAACCTAACCTTAAAACACTTTATATTCCCCTATTTCCGAGTGCAGGGTTTAAAGGAACCTAACTAACCTAACGGGGGGGTGCCCCAAGTCCCGATTATGGGGGCAGAGATACTTCTGTATGTTCAGTTGACAATATTTCGAGAGTTTACAATATCGCTAGAGAGAAACAATTTACAATTTGATAATTTTACGGTGACATATATAAATATAAATGAAATCTGGCATGAATAATTGTTTAAATTTAATAGTGTATTTTCGAAAATCATTTCTACTAACAGGTTTTATAATAACGGCAATACAACAATGTCATTCTAAAACAATTGCGAGACCATTGACCGACCAATGATCGAACCATTATGATGAATTTAGCAGATTACGAACTATTAGCAAAATGACAATGGGATCTATCAACAATTATGAAATCAATGATAGACCATTGTGACACTATTGTAATAGCACAATTGGGGCCCAGGCCAATGGTTGTGGTCAGGCTTCTGAATAAGACAATCGTGTCTAAAACACCTAAATAACTATGCTCAAGGTTTTGCGTGACGTTAGTTATGATACGATACGTACCATCGTAGTAGGGAGCCCCCTTTAGTTTTACATTATTTTTATTATTTGTTGTATAACAACAGCGGCAACACGTTCTGTGAAAATTTCAACTGTCTGCCTATTACGGACTATGAGATACAGCCTTCTGAAAGACAGAAGGATAGATGGGCGGACGGACGATCAGCGGAGGCATAGTAATAGGGTTCCCTTGGTACCCTTGACGTACGGAACCTTTAAAATGATAGACTTCCTCGTTGATCTAATGGTCGCAGGCTGAACTTCCTGCTGTGTCCTGGGTAGGATCCAGGTCTGGCAGTGCTGTTGGGTTTTTCCGTCAGATATGTGTCTAAGCTGATCGCCTCTATTACATAAAACTTCTGCCTAGCTATCAGGGAAAACTGGTCTGATGTAACATTGTGTGATATAGGCAGATACTTGTATCTGCATATTTAAGCTGAAATACGTAGGTACAGCTTTCAACTACGTTGCAATCGAAACCACAACAGTACATTTGAATATGTGAATATTCACAGCCACCTAAAATCATATTCATAAAATAAAAGATATATGGTGTTTACTAGTGAAAGTTATACCGCGACCTACTTCGGTTATACCCGATTATATCAACACTTTATTTGTTGACTATGTCCGGTCAATATATGCACAATATAGGTTACATTCTATACATAATGACGTCCATACAAGGTAAGGGGCATAGAATTTTATCATGAATTCAATACATCACACTATGGCACTAATATTGAACAGGCGAAAGTTTGTATGTGTGTATGCTTATTGGTCTTTCACGCAAAGACTACTGACCAGATTTAAATGAAATTTGAATTTATATAATACAGGGTGGAATTTTTCAATGCCCCGAGTGTGGCATCGAACTCGGGATTTATCGAAAAAACCATTCTGCACCTTTTTGACGTCAAATAAATTTCATGGTTTTCCCTTCATATAACTTATCATATCGTAAATCGTTAGTTAGAGAGATTTGATCCATAACCTATCGATTGATGTAAAAAAGTACAGGAAGTTATTTCATCGAACTTTATTCGGTTCGATTCTCGAGTGTGACAAGCGATTTTTTGCAAATCTGTGAATGCAGATTTGTTTCTTTAAAAAACAAAAGAATGTTTCCTGTGAGTAAAATTTGCTATCTCCCTTCGATCATTTTTGATCGAAGCTATCTCCAGTATTTCGAGAACTTTCCCTCCAGGTGGCATTGAAAAATTACATCCTGTTAATCCGCAGATAAAAAAACCGTTTCGAATTTTTTTATTTTATTTGTTGTCTCTGCTGTACACCGTGATCTGTTTCGATTTTGTTTTTTTTTTATTCATGTCGCCACTGATATCGTGATCAGTGGGTAACACGATAACGAGGGAAACGGATAACGGTATCAGTGGATACAACTCGCTGTGATCCGTGGCTAACGTGATCTGATACTGTGATCGGTGGAGACAAACCCTTTATAACTTGAATTAAAACGTAGGATAGTTTTTATCCCGTAGTAAGATCCCATGCGACAATTATCAAACTTCAAGCTGGCAAAAAATAGTATATTGCCCGGTTACTTTTATATGGAACAGCCTGGGCTTGGTCCTTTGGCCTGAAAGTCTTTACCAAGTGGTATTGTATTACCCAGTTCTGGGTTGTGGAGGTCAGATAGGCAGTTGCTCCACAAAATACTAGTAGGTATTCACCTGCATCCGGTTAGACAGGAACCCAAAGGAACCAACCATCACCCACAAAGAAAATAGTTGGGAAAAGGCTAAGCAGATGATGACATTTATAAGGAACAGCATTGTTTTAAATAACTGATGATAAACTTCAATGTAGATAAAGCAAAAAAAATATTATCTAAGTACTGAATATATGGTCAAAGTTTGTGAAACGACGCGCCGAATTATGCTATGTAAAAACTACCAGCAATATAATGGTTCCATTCATGGTTCAATTTTGGATGTTGTCTAGTGTATCAGTAGCATCGATCATGATACATCATTCCAAATTGACATGAATTTTCCCATGTCCAATGGGAAATGAAAAAGGAAAGAGTACAGACAAAAAGGTTCAATGACCTGTTTAATGTAGGTATCATAAAACAGAACATTACGCCTGTAAACCCAGAAAGATTATGCAGTGGTTTTTCTAATGGTACTCCCTTTCTTGTCCTAAAATTTTTTGTCCGAAAATCATTACTTATCCATAACACGTTTGCTATAAACTTCAGTAACCATAATGTTCAAAATCCCATTTTTTTTTTTATATAATAATTTTACTTCTAAAAGTATTGTGTCATAATATATAATAACACAATATTTGAATCTTCTAATTTGACAAGACATAAAGTCATATGTCCGAAGTATTTTTGCATCATAATAATGTGTATTATTCCGAAAGTTTATTTAAAAAATGTTAGTCCTAATACATTTGCTAAAAGTAATGTTTTAGTGACAGATACGAATCGCTGTAAATCCGACTTCACGTAGTCTTGTCTGCCCTACCCCTAGAGTGTAATTTAAAATCGCGTTGGGCCGCCGGAGCCCCGCAGCACCGAAGCCGTGACAGAAACCATGCATGCTGCATGATGCTTGCTTGTTTGCATGCCGCATGCTTGCTTGCATGGTGCATGCTTGCTTGCATGGTGCATGCTTGATGCATGCTTACTGCATGCTTGATGCATGCTTGCTACATGCTTGCTGCATGCTTGTTGCATGGTTGCTGAATGGTTGCTGCATGCATGATGTATGTTTGTTTGCATGTTTTCACAATTCTGACGGGAAAATTAAATCCACAATTTGTTCTTACTTAACTGATTTATAATGATTGACACTTTGATTGATTGATTTTCTACTTTTAGTGCCAAAAACAGATATCAATTCTGAACTTTCTGCGATATGTTGGTTCTACTTTTTAATTCTTACAAATTTCATTACAGCAATATTAATGTGTTGTGATGAGAGAAAGTCACATCAAAAGCTTAGTAATACAAATTTCTTTTAAAAATAATAATAAGATCAAAATATTAAATAATTTGAACTTAAGATTTATAACTATTATTGAAAACGGTTTTATGAATTTTGTAAATAATTGATGACAATATTTATGACGAACGGGCTTAGGGCATATTGTATTTAGGGATTTCAATTTTATGGTATGTGGTATTAATGTGATACAAAGTTCGGGTAAAATATCATTCGGACAAAAATGATGATTTTAGGCCAAAAAAAATTATGTCACTTTAGATTATGGATTAAAAATTAGGTTACACGATAAAGAACCGTATCTAATAAATAGTACACCCACATTTCGCCAGTTATATTTTCTCTCCCTGTTACTGGGGTGCGGATTCCGGACATAATTTTTGGTGGTATAAGTTCCGCCTGTTTTGATGCTGTATGTATGGCTAGTGTGTAAAGGGCACTGCCAGAGAACGAGGAAAGAGTGGTGTCAGGTGGTCTGCACACAGTGTAAAGGGTGTGTGCAAGGGGCGAGCCTATTTATTAATTTATTTTTCAACACACTTGCTCATAAAGTGGCTCTAATTTCACCGCAATTAGGCACATAATGACACCTGTAATCAAACTGTGACTTTTTCATTGCTATTATTCACAAGTGAGTTATAGGGTTTTTTTTTTTTATTTTATTGGTTGAATTGCTTTGTTCTTAAAAAAGTTTCGATACAAAAAAGATCGTGTTCAATAATACAAATAAATTAATGTACCTATTGCTTGCTCATTTCATACAACTTCGTATCTACATAGATAATTTCAACTTATAAGTTTTTAATAAATAAAACTTTCACTCAAATGCAACTTTTGTTTTCTTTTTTTTTTACTTTTTTTTTAATAAGAAAGCTTCGAATTACCCATTTCGTACGTGGCTAAAACGCTATCCGCGAAAAGCCAAAAAAAAAGGAACCTCATTCTTTTAGTCTATGGGCGATCGCCATTGTTAGATGCGCGCGCATAGGAAAACTGATGAATTATTCCCGCCATTGCGAAAAAAAATTCACAACTCGTTTTCACTGTTGAAATTATAGTTATTTTTAGTATTATTTTATTCTCAAGTGTGTTGAAAAACGTCGTATGATACACGTGTGTGTTGATGATTACCGTCTCGGCTCTCTTAAGAACCTCGCCTAACGGCTCGGTTCTCAATGGCGCCTCGGCGGTAATCACCAACATTACACACTTGTACCATAATGTACTATTATTTATTTGCCAAAAACATGGTGTTTACAAAGGTGTTCATAATATTGCATAGTGCTACATGTCTCGACGTTTTAACGGTATGCAAGATCAAATTAAAATTAGGTACATAAAATTACAATTACTTAATTAACATTAGTTATATTACTTTCAAGTCACATCAGTCACATTACATCAATTTTAAAATTATGCATTATTTCAATATTATATTGCTGATATTACATATGAATGAATAAAATTAAGTATGAATAATGCAATTTTAGAAGGCATTGTCAACTGCCTGGTCTTTTCCAGTCTTGGTAGGATCGGCTTCCAGTCTAACCAGTTGCAGCTGAATAGCAGTATTTTCACGAAACGATTGTCTATATTTTAACTTCCACAGTTTCTGAGTGACCCGATACCTCCTTAGCAACGAACGGTTATATAAGATTCTATTCATAAAACTAAACATTTTCATTTCAGTGTCATTTCTATGAAAATGTATGCATTTCCCTTATTTTGAAGGTAAAAAATTCTTGAGCTAAAGATATTCCATGCATTGTTTATTCCTTAAGCAGAATGTGACGGAAATTGGATTGTTGTAGTGCAGGAGCTTGCATCCTGTTTCAGTAAACATGAAAGGTTTTGTGTATAATGTTTTCTTAATAAACCATTCTTACCAAGGGAAAATTAAAAGTTCGAAGTTTGAACCCAAGACACGGTCTTCTGATATTTTGGATTCATGTGCGTATTAATAATTATCACTTGCTTCGGTGAGAAAACCGGCGTGCCTGAGAGATATTTCTCGATGACATGTAAAGCCAGGTCAGAGGCCAATATGGGCGGTATAAAAACTCTGACACCAGATTATGCACAAACCATTTATGCATAACCCAGTGCTAACTGGGTTATGGCAGTCGCTCCATGGTAAATATCTCTTTTTCATCTAGCCTGGTCAAGACCAACTAGTCCAACGTCTCGTGGTGTCTTTTGAAAAACGATCTTGTATATCTGGTGTATCAAAGGACAAACAACCACAAAAACGGGTGGCTTAGAGCTGTTTCAGTATATATTTTTGTTTCAAACAGAATAAAGAAAGGCCAGTCTGTCCCGTGGAGCTCGGTTACCACAAAGTGTTTTTTTGAGTAGAATTTCAAAGGCTAGATTGATTCGAGTGATTAGATTTTTGTTTCAAAATAGTTCGGTCGTTGCCATGCCACCGGTAGGTACAGGATGGATCTTTTTGTGATGTATTGAATTCTTAGTTGTTTTGAGACATAAATGTGGAGAAACAAAACGATGCCTGTAACTAAACAAGTGATGAACATAAATGATTATGGATGAAGAGGGAGAGGAAGACCAAAGAAACAATAGATGGATTGTGTGAAGAATGATATGAAAGAAAAAAGGGGTAAATGATTGTTAGGGTTTGTAGATATTTATTTTGTAATTTTTGCTAATCGATTATTTAAATCGATATTAGTATTAATATAGCTTTTATTTAAATATTTTACGCTGGCAACTTTACCATTTTATTATATTCATGGTCGTTCTGTGATTGGTTGACGCAAAATGGCGGGAACCAATCACAGAACTCGTTTCCTTCCCGCGCAAAATGACAGAGGCAACGTGAAATTAAAACGTTTGGTCGGTTGAGCGGCTCTCTTGGATTTTGGATCTCGATGTGATAGGTTGTGATTTTGAGTTAATAACGCCTTGTGCCTTGTGTTAATATTGATTATTGTATGTGCAGTTCAAGTAAAATATAAGACAGTTTCGCATATTGTATATCATTATTAAACTACGTCCTGTTCCTGTGAGTGTTTCCTACATGATAGTGTATCGGTTGACAAAGGAGCATGGAAGAAAAGAACTTGTTGTGCCGACCCCAAGTATCATGGGACAAGGCCAAGAAGAGAAGAAGAGAAGATAATTGCGGATGGGGCCGAAAGGTTTTAGAATGGCGACCACGTAATTGTAAGGCAAAGCGTTGAAAGGAGAAATCCCATAACGTGGAACCGATATCATAGTAAAGTTAGGCTGTGAGAAGCAACCAAGAAGAACAGGGCCGTTTGTTGTGGTGACTATTTGGAATAGTCAATTCCCAGCAGTGAATATCCTTCAGCTGTCAGGGTTGTGCCGATGATGGTTATGGTTATGAATAAGATTCACACTTTTTTATGCACTTTAGACAAAAACGCTATAAACTTCATCGAACTTTGCCTTCTTCTGACAATCCAATCTAGAAGTCCCAGGATCTCAAGTTAGGCAGTGGTGCTTGCTACTACCAGTAGACCAATACGGTAGTTTTTAATCGATTATTATTGAATTCAAAATACTGATTAAACAGGACAGAAAACTTATGTTTAAGTAAAAAGAGGAGGACGTTAAATCGATGAGCTTCCGCTAATTAATTGGAGCTCAATCCTTCAAGGCTAACTTTGAAGTATAATGTGCAAAATTTTAATCTGAAACGTCAAAAGGCGGAACAAGCTGACTCAAACTTTGCCTCGCTTTTCTTGCAACAGGTAGTTTCATATTTTAGAGAAACTAATAGCTAGGAATTTGTATGTCTTGGGTAATGAGTTGCGTTTGTTTACCACTAGTTTAAAGTTAACTGAAATAAGCAGTCTTTGTATTTAGTGAATTTAGAGGTTTTTTTAGGAGGTGCGGTTTACATAATGTCTGTTAGAATAAATCTGTTAGAATAAAGTTCTAATCAGCTTGCACTACAAAGTGGTTGTTACGTCAGCCACTGCGGGCCAAATAGCGCTTTAGTGAGAAATTAGTGGTTTCGATCGATTTTCAAAAAAACTATTGATTGGATTAAAAAACTAAAACAGTATCATGCTTGTAGAATTATTTGCCAAAAAATCAGAATGATCGCATGCATATTAATATGTTTTTTATTGTTTGAAAGATATTTTTAGAGGTAAGTTCGTGATTTCTTTTTATCGAGCCAAATTAATTGTATTATGTTTTCAAAACAGTATCATGCTAGCATATATCCTGAAGAATATCATATATTTTTCTGGTCTTGTTTATAGCAGTGAATCATATACTTTTAGTAATTATAAAACTCGCGTTTAGCTCGTGTAATCGCCAACACAACCAAAAGATACTTGTTTACCCGACATTGTGATATTATTTTCATTTTGGATATCTTTTAGTTATGGAGATATTGGGGGTTAAAGTTACAAACACCGTAAAATCCCGGATAAGATTACTATTATTATTATTTATTTAATATTTAGAACACTTGATATCACAGTTTGGTTTTAGCCACACAACGAAACCTCTCTGGGTTCTGGCGAGCCGTTCGTTTAACTTTTACAAAATGTTAAAACTACAAAATGACACATTAAACACACCTCTGGTACGAAATATTCTGCTACCCTCATCCCGTACACATTATTTCATATTGGTAGGATGTATTTATTTTATGTGGTATCGTTCTCAGAAAGTCAAGTCCTGTTCTTTGCGTAGAGTTATACAGGGTGGAATTTTTCAAGCCACCTGGAGGGAAAGTACTCGAAATACTAGAGATAGCAAATTTTACTTAAAGGAAACATGCCTTTATTTAAAAAAAAATAATACAAATCTGCATTCACAGATTTTCGAAAAATCTCTCGCCTCACTCGGGAATCCAACAGACTAAAGTTCGAAAAAATAACATCCCGTACTTTTTTACATCAATCGATAAGGGCAATCATATGGATCAATTCTCTCTAACAAATATGATAAATTACATGAAGAGAAAACAATAAAATCTAAAGAACAGTTACAAATTCAATGGGAGAAATTCAATAAGATAAAGCACTTGTATTCATGGTTTTCCTTTCATTTAATTTATCATGTTTGTTAGAGAGATTTGATCCATATGGTTGACCCTATCGATTAATGTCAAAAACGTACAGAATGTAATTTTTTCGAACTTTAGTCGATCCATCCCATGCGTTTTCTATGAAGTCCTCGCACGCACACTACGGTTATGCCCGTAATCGGTCTATAAAGATTCTATGCGACGGCATAACCAGCATACGGCTATGAAAGTACTGTCGTTGTATTATTATTCTTTATTATTGCTCTAGGTAAGTACGGATATAGCAGTGGTCGTAACTTGTATGGGCAATCTTACTGTCATATCGCATAATTTGAAACAGTTGTTACCGTCCCGCAACGTGTTAAGCTAAATTTGTTATCTCCAGTATTTCGAGCACTTTCCCTCCAGGTGGCATTGAAAAATTCCACCCTGTATAATTGATGTGCAGAACGTTTAGTTGACGGCTTCGGCTTCCGTTTACATCTTGTATTATGTTATCCGGTTATTAGATCAAATTAGAACTATGGTGACCTTGCTTTTTCGAGATAAGAAATCCATATGTGCATAATACGGTAACAACAACGGTACGGTAACAATATTGTTAGATTTTAGACAGTATTAGGTACCCAAATTCTGCAGTCCAAAGAAAACATTTACCGCCTCATACTATAGAAAACCAAGGCATACCAATCGCCAAGACTCTAAACCTCATTTCCGCAAGATTTATAATGCAAGACTTTAAAACCCGATTCAAACTACTTAAAATTCCTGAAGCCCAATTCTTATTCTTAAAGATTCTCCAAAATCTCTTCTTGAACGAAACGCGCGGCTGTTGCAAATGGCCAGTCTTATAGAATAAATTGCGAGTAATTTTATCACCACCTCGACAAAGTTCTAGTGAGAACCAGGGAACACACAAGAACTCAGAATTCGATAATGTTGGTTAAGTTTCTCGAGACGTGCGAGTAGGTAATTAGGTCTGGAGCAACGCCTGCACGTGGGGAACTGTTGAAGTCTTGAAATTTGCATGATTTGGTTTAGGTTTAAAGGAAATGTTGATGGTTAAAGAATTGGTCGTCATCAAATCTTATACTGTCACTTACAGAATATCTATCGTGATTTTTAAAGTTTGTGTGCTCCCGATATTTTGACGCTGTTGCAAGCGCCATGATCGAGATGACAAGTCCCGTAAGTGACGGCGTAAGTATAAACTTAAAATGTCACTTACCATTAAGTTAATATCTATGTCACTTACGGGTTATATTCCGTGATTATTATTCATTTTGAGCTCCCGATATTTCGCCATGATCGTGGGTTGACTGGGTGAAAAAGGGGAAGAGGGAGTGGGTTATAAACCACGACTGATTGAAACAGTGATTGATCGTCATCATTCTTAGTTCTACAGTCACGGTAGTTCAGTGATGATCGCCTACTTTGTCGTGGGCTCAAATCCCGGCTAGCACATTATTTTGTGTATGTAATTTATATTAACAACCTATACATACAATGCCCGCTCCATCTCACCCAGTCTAGAGGAGACCAGTATTCTCTGGTTTTATATCCTTACTGATAGTACATGAAATGAGTTAGATATAATCCCTATGAAAAATGTAATGCCTCTTTAGATTAAAAACAGACATGGCTCGTAGCTCCTGATTAAAAAAAAAACCGAATGATAAAATGCTATTGGACATTGATTCTTTTTTATTTGAAACCTTTTGTTACCCTCTTCTAGAATGGTCTATAGATAATGTATCTAGATGTAATAGTGTATTCCTACCTTAACCAAGTAAGACCGGAAACATTTTAACAAACAATCAATAACATAATTACTCGCTTTTGATCTGAAGAAAGTTTTAATAGGTACCACAAGTAATAAACATGGTGTTTCTCGCACAATAATATGACCCGTCTAGGAGCAACCCGTCACCCTCGTCCCGTCAACCGTCAGCCGTCACAGGTACCCAATTAATTATGAAAGCGGAACGAACAACTTTAACGCACATTGACATAGCAAATAGTTTCGCGAACTCCATCGATTTTCTCAAAGTTTCCCCATAAAAGAGAAAAATGCGTTTCATTTGAGGAGTAGAAAAGTTCCGTAATTAATTTGGTTTCTTTTTCTTCCGAAGTTGAGCTAAAATTAGTTGCATTTCACTGGCTTCAATTTTCTATTGTTCAGAAAAGAGAAAATTTAAAAAAACTCTGCCTTTTCTCAACATGGATAATTCTATTGCTATTCAGAGAGCAAGATCTATAAATCGCATTTTACTAAAGTAAGCAGCCACGCCAATTTGACACATGCACAAGGTGGATCTGCAATTATCAATTTACTAGTCTTTTAATAACTGTAAGTACCTACTACCCAAAACTTTATTTAGGTAAGGTTATTATGTACATTATAAAGGGTGTAAAGCACCTCTTAACGAAGCCGAAAGGTACTTGTTCTCCTCGTCATTCCAACCATTTTTTTGTTCTACACCATACCTGCCTGACGGAGATATTGGGGGTCAAAGTTACAACCAACTTTTTGACAAGATTTTTTTTTTAAATACAATTTTTACAATTTTTCTATTGTACAATTTTTAATTCAAATACCTTCAATGCATCTATCAGCACAATGTTTTGAGTGCGTTACATTCAGTTCTACCACAAAACATGATTTTTCACCCCAAAATAAAAAGTTGTTTCCCAGCAATAATTTTTGCAAAAAGTTACTTAGTTTGATGTACAGAATGCTTGGTTGACGGTTTCGTGATGAGGTGGTTTAAACTCTATACAGACTTCAAATAGAACCAAAAAGATATAATAAAGATAGAATAAACTGTAAGTCCAGGTTTTCTTCCTGCGGTTCAATTCCGGCAAAGAGTTATTGGGATTTTTCTTTTTTCATCATATTTCTCAATGACAGCTTGAAGTCTGGATTTTTGCCCAGTTCATGGCAGCCGCCTTGCCCCGTATAACATCGATCCAACATAACTAGCGAATGTGGAGTAGTATAGAAACTACATCTATCACTAACTCAAGAGAATGTAGCCATGATTCTATGTACGTAAAACCTCTTCAATTATATTTACATCATTTACAATTTCCAAGAAAACGGAAGGAATATTCGATACATAAGCTTCAGGTCTAAATGGATTTTTCAAGTAGGACAATTCTTAGCCTCAGGCTTGGAATAGTGCCCATTTGGAAGATAAAGTCGTCTGCTATCACGTGGGACCTCATTCTGTCACCGACGCGACGGCAAACTACGTGGTACAAAGCCACCTTTGCCGAGCTTTTAAAGTAGATAAACTCTAACAGTCAGTGGTAACATTTGCACTACGAAAATCATCCTAACTGCTCTACAACAGGAGTTTATTAGTGTCAAATTATTAGTACCAAGGTGTGGTTCAGCAGCAGGGATCACTATGAAACTGCTTTCATTTTTACTAATATTATAATGCAAAATTTATTGTATCAACTATATAGTACACCGGAACTAATGATCCAATTCTAAAAATTTTGCTTGGGTGCACAGTGTACAGGCTATAAGTGATATTTATATCAATTATATTAGCCGATCTATCAAAATTTTTGCACACGAAGTCGCGGGCAAATTGCTAGTAACTATCACAATAAATACATACTAGCTACTTCGCTGAAAACCAAACACACAAACACTTGTAATCTACAACTCACCTTAAATTCCCAGGGGCAAGTATTTGGCAAAATCTGCTCTTCCGAGCATTCACAATTCAATTGAAAAGTATATTTCATTTGTTAATTTAAGTGTTTTTATTGGTTCAAGATATTATCAACAAGATGTAAAACGTAAATATTCCAACATAATTAATTCCCAATGTCCTTTTGCCAAGAATTCAACAAAAACTTTCAACACTACCATACGAATTAAGAAGATTATCCTTACCGATACCTCCTTGGGAGAAAGTCGCAAAACTTGCTAATGGTACCAACAGACGTACGAATAAATTTTATTAGAAGCTCAACAAAGTTTGCATGGACGAATGTACGTGAGTGTCAAGTTTGTCTATCGGCAGACGTGTTCACATTGGCAATGTTCTTTTGTTCGTCTCCTGTGCTATTTTCACGATATAGTGGAAATTAAAGTTTTAGCCAGGATTATAACTATTAATCCCGAAGAGTATAGTTCTTTTTTGTAGGTCTAAAGTTGGAAAGAAGCAAATGGCTTTAGCAATATTTATTTCATTAATTGTTTTTGTTTCATTAGTGCCACATGTCCATCCATTCTTTTCGAAGAAGTTTACATAATGTCACGGTTTTCACGGCATGGCAGTGCTGCACTGAGTATCGCGGGTTCGATCTCCACTCGAAATAAAAATTTGTATGGCCTTCAGGTAGTTGTTCCGGGCTAAAACCATGATAAAATTTACCAGATTATTCGACAAAAAACGATGATGATTTATCCGAATATGTATATTATATTATCAAATGTCACATAGTTAGTGAACGTTACATAGTTAAATATTTGCACAGTAACATCTCGACAGCATGTAAAACCAAGTGAGAGGCCCATGACGAGCTAAATTAGCAACTCTATAATATTTATGGTGGTTCAAACTTCATTTGAAATGCTGTTAGAATAAAGTTCTAATCAGTTTGCACTACAAAGTGGTTGTTACGTCAGCCACTGCGGGCCAAATAGCGCGAAATGAGTGGTTTCGATCAATTTACAAAAAAACTATTGATTGGATTAAAAAACTAAAACAGTATCATGCTAATATATTGCTTGTAGAATTATTTGCCAAAAAATCAGAATGATCGCATGCATATTAGTATGTTTTTTATTGTTTGAAAGATATTTTTAGAGGTTAGTTCGTGATTTCTTTTTATCGAGCCAAATTGATTGTATTATGTTTTCAAAACAGTATCATGCTAGCATATATCCTGAAGAATATCATACATTTTTCTGGTCTTGTTTATAGCAGTGAATCATATACTTTTAGTAATTATAAAACTCGCGTTTAGCTCGTGTAATCGCCTTAACAACTGCAAAAACCACAAACTATAGCGCTAGTTTAAAACTTAGCTAAATTGTTTATCTTCCCAAAAGTAAAATAGTGAACAAATAAACTTTTAAAACTCAGAAGTAACTGAAAGTATTAATTAAAAGGATGTATCTTTACAGTGAATATACTGACATTAAGCGGTTCGTTGACCTCTTTTTTTGTCTACTTTTATTTTTGTATATTCTTCTGGGAATTGAAGTAAAACAAGGTGTGTTTTTGCTTGAATTTTTGAAGTAAAATGTAATTAAAAGGCTACACGTGCGCTACGAAATAATATTGTTGCGGAAAGTCATCTGAGAACAATGCCAATACATACGTACAAGAGTTCGCACACCGCCGCATCCATGACTCGGAAACAAATTAAAGAAAAAAACACATATTGGTGTTTCTTTCTTACCATATTCGTACTTACTTAAAATATCCATGTTTTGCAATGTGTGAATTCAAAACGAAACCAGTATAATGATGTAATAAATGTCACTTCAAATATTAGCTTCAAAATTATTAATAATTGCACTAATATAATTGCACTCTAAAATGCGACCACACATTAATTTTCAAGAGCAATCAAACTAACGTGCTAGTTTCATTTTAATAATGAATCGTCATTCCGAATTATTATATTAACTGCAGTCAAAATTAATTAGTTTTACTACAGAATTTCACTTATGAAGGAACTGTTTATTGTTGTGATAATAGTGTACCGTGTGTTTCCCGAAAATTAATATGGAGCACCCTCTAGTACCACCGCCCCCTCTCTTACACTCTGGTTGATAGAATTCAGGGAAATGAATTAGCAATAATGTAGTAACTAGCAATTGCGATCTTGTGGTTTTACTCGCATCTTAGTAGTATTCCTCCCAATAAAAGTGAAGGCAGGCACGAGGCCAGTGGTTCCCAACCTATGGTCCGCGGACCACCAGTGGACCGCAAGAGCCTCGAATATGGTCCTCATCATCATCATCATCATTTCAGCCGAAAAACATCCACCGCTGGACATAGGCCTCCCCCAAGTGTCGCCATATTGACCGGTCCCGTGCAACTCGCATCCAACGGATTCCCGCAACCTTCACCAGGTTATCGGTGCACCTAGAGGGAGGTCTTCCAACGCATCGTCTTCTGTTTCGCGGTCGCTACTCAAGAACGTTTCGGCCCCATCGGCCATCCGTTCTGCGAGCAATATACCCTGCCCACTGCCACTTAAGTTTGGTAATTCTTTGGGCTACGTCGGTAGGTATGGTATATGATATGGTCCTAAAGAGGTTAAATTGATATTCGTAGGTACTTTTAACTTGCACAGAAGATGCAAGCTCAGCCCCAACCCAACCTTATTGAACCTATCAGAAGCGAGGTGCTAATTTTTTTTGAGAATCTACTCATCATCATCTGCTTAGCTTCCCAAGTATGTTGGGGTCGGCTTCCAGTCAAACCGGATGCAACTGAATACCTACCAGTATTTTATATGGAGCGACTGCCTGTCTGACCTCCATAGCCCAGTCAATACCGGGTAATACGATACCCCTTGGTAAGACTGGTTGTCAGACTTTTTGGGCCACTGACTACCTGTAACGACTGTCAAAGATGGGCAAATGACAGCTGGGACCAACAGCTTAACGTGCTTTCCGAGGCACGGAGGAAACTCGGTATGTAAGGGTGGTCACCCATCCACAGACCAACCTAGGCAAGCACGGCTTAACCTAAAGATCGACTCGAGCGGCTATTATTATTTAGTCACGAGCTCCTTTTTTGAGAATCTAAACTTATTCATATTTACGTATGAATGATTGCTAAATTTTTCGAGCAATTTTTCAATCGCTTTTGTATCCTTCACTATATAACTCTAGAGGTTTACATCCCATTTTCCAATTTTTGCATTGTGTGGGTTAAAGAATCATCCCCTTTGATATAATCCTGTCAGTGTCCATGTGTTTGTGTTTATCTAGGACCTTATGGCCCGAGCTAACAATAAAGACACCAAAGTAGTCTCTGGTCCAAAAAAACTTTGGGAACCACTGCACAAGACCCTGATAAAGCAATAATACGGTTCAGTTGTCTAATATGGGACTTCAAACATAACTGCCAAAATGTGGGGGGTATACTAAAATTTCGCCTCTGCCTTACCCTTCGGGTAGGTACTACAGTCGTGATGTTCCGTTAAGGGGACAACAGGAGCTAAATTAGCAACTCTATTTGTGGTAGTTCAAACTTCGTTTGAAATACTGATAGAATAAAATTCTAATCAGCTTGCACTACAAAATGATTGTTACGTCACTCACTGCGGGCCGAATATTGCGAAATGAGTGGTTTCGATCGATTTACAAAAAATCTATTGATCGGACTAAAAAACTAAAACACTATAATACTAATATATTGCTTGTAGAATTATTTGCCAAATAAAAATAAAACCGACTTCAAAAAAAAACAAAAAGTTAAAAATAATCAACCAAAGTTAAAATTAATCATTAGCTTCGTAAGTCGGTGACCTTTGTTTGATTGATTTAATTTTTTTGTCACCGACTTCAGAAGCTAATGTTATTTTTAACTTTTTTTTTTTTTTTGAATTCGGTTTTATTTTTTGCAAAAAATGTTTTTATTTTTCCCTTTTTAGTGGTTCACATGTGCTTGGTACACATGGAAAGTGCATACCGTTACAATTACAACAAGCCCAAACATGACTAGGATACATTGTCTCATTATGGAGTTCCGTGACTCTTGGCTTCATCATCCGATCTGATGGTAGAATGGTTCTTATCGAACGCAAATGCTTCATTTGTTGCAGAAAATACCAAAATCGCTGTACGTTATCCTATAAAATTTGAAGAGTTCCCTCGATTTCGCCAAGATTCCATCATCAGATCCCGATGTGGTGGCTGAATTTTTCAAATCGGTTGGCAAGCGACGAAGTTATGCGCGAACAAACATAAAAAAAAGAAAAAAAAATAGAAATATCCGAATTGAGAACCTCCTCCTTTTTTAGAAGTCGGTTAAAAATCAGAATGATCGCATGTATTTTAGTATGGTTTTTACTCGTTTAAAGAAATTTTTAGAGGGAAGTTCCAGATTTTTTTTATTGAGTAAAATTAATTGTATTATGTTTTCAAAACAAATCATGAATCATATACTTTCAGGCATTATAAAACTCGCGTTTAGCTCCTGTAGTCGACTATTTTCCACGATTAACTTATACAAATTTATCGAATTATAACCCGGGTCTGTCACAAAGGTTAACCAGTAATTGTTTACATCATGTTAACAGGTACCTTCCTGCATGAAACTGATTACCACGTCCGACCAGTGTAGGCCACGATTAATTGTGTTAGGTATAGGACTTAATAGAAGCTGTATTTAGAACCTATGTATGTTCGATTAGTGAGTAGCACGTAACTCGGTGAGGAGTTAAGTGTTATTAATAGAACTGAGAGCTTTTATTAAGTGGCGGTGATTGGTGTTTTGGGATTAGGATTTTATACACTGACGACCCGAATGGTGCAGGGATAGTGAGCCCCCCTTACGTTCTTAGGGTCTCGGGTTTCCCTGCCGGGGCTGCGGGACTGTTCGAAAGAAATACTGCGGCTCCGAAACGTAAAGGGCGAGGAAGGAACATGGAGGGTTTTTAGTCAGTAAAAGTATGACACTCCCTCCCGCTTAGAGTGAGAGAAGTCATTTGATGATTTACCATCCGAATAAAAAAAAAGGGGTCCCGGGTTTAAATCCTGGTAGCAGCAAACGTTTGTGTGATGAGCATGGACATTGTTTCCGAGTCATTTATGTCTTATTATGTACGTATTTACAAACAAAAGGTATATTGTAGTATATAAAACTATCTGGTGTCCACGCCACAAGCCACGAGGCTTAGTGTGGCACTAGATGGCGTTGTGTGTCATGACCAGCGATGCTCAAAAATAATAATTTATAAGTATCGGTCATACAATGGTTGCAAGCGCTACTGCTGAGCAAAATGTTTCGGGTTGTGTTGGGTTTTTCTGTCAGAAATTTCTCAGTAAGCCACGGAGCCTGTATTTGTGTCTGGTTGGTGTCAATAGGCTCGCTCCCTTTTTCTTGGGAATTATACATAACTGGCGAAATAATAATAATAAATATCGCTGGACATTACACACAGCGCCATCTAGTGCCACACTAAGCAAGGCTTGTGTCGTGGACACCAGATAGTTGATATACTACATATATATACTATTTGTTTGTAAATACATACTTATTATACATATAAACATCCGTGACTCGGAAACAAATGTCCATGCTCATCACACAAACATTTGCTCCTACCGGGATTCGAACCCAAGACCCTAAGAACATAAGGCAGCCTCACTACCACTACGCCATTCGGGTGGTCGGCCAAAAGTGAGAGTACTATTAGGTACATCTCTGCCTAAGCCTTCGGGGGTTACAGGCGTGATGTTATGATTTGTGGTAGGAACTAATGGTTAAATTTGTAACATTCAATTAATCTGATATTTTAAACCCTGACTACACCAACCACGCTAATTACTTTCAGTTTAACAAATTGACAGGTTTGAAATAACTTAACTACATTTACGTGTTATTAAAAAAAAAAGCTGCGAGCTTAATTAAATTTAAATCTGATCGTGTTGTTTATTTCAGTAAACCTATTAAAACAGGCAACATTTTGTGAAACACATGATAAATGATATTGATGTTAAATGATGTTTATTTGGCAAGTAGGTTTTTACAAACACTTTTACACGTCATTTTTTAAACTATATGGGGCCGGAGTTTATTCCTACCTTTATGCCTACCTGAGAAGAAACAGCCGAAACAAAGTCAGAGGTCATAGTCTCTTATAAAGTCCAGACATAATCTTGCTCAATTCACATGAGAACTATGCAGATCAGTGTCTAAGATGGTCTTTTGAAGAAAGAACCTTACAGAATTGAGAGGAACTGTCCAGTCAGTGCAAGCATTTGTCAGATATCGCATAGCTCGACCTTTAACAAGGAGCTCAACGAAACGACGAACAATACCTTACGAACGAACCAATTTACCCAAAAAAAATCAACCGTTTTATGTGAAAATGTGTACCTTAAAACATAAATAGAACCTGTACCTATATGATATGACACAAATCATTTCAGAAGGGCAATAAGTATTCAACAAGTTTAGCTAGTAAAAGTGATATAAATAGACACAACATCAGAAAACGTAGAGCAGTTGGTTATTAAAAAATAATGCTAAGTCTGTTCTAGAATAGCAGTAAATCTATGGCAACAGTTTGCGCGTCACACCCTGTATTTCAAGAGAAAAGTCATTCAATGGGATTAATTAAACTTGATGGTTATAAATGATGATTTTAATTAAAATAATTCTGTAAATACATAATTATGTGTTACTGTCATAATTCGTATTATAATCAACACACCACCTTACACTGACTTGCAAATTGCAAACATCGTTAGATGCAGTATCCTTCTTTATCTCTTTAAAACAAAAATAGTAAACTCACCCAATATGATTCCAGACAGCTGGGTGATCAGCAGTAACAGATGAACGTCCCGCCTACAATGCATGTCGGAGACTTCACTTCACGGCCACTTCACAACACTGAACTATTGAATATTATCACTATTATGCTAAAGTAACACATGGCTTCACTGCTTTGCTCGCACTATCTGGAAACAAAAGAAAAACAAAGTTTATTTTGCGATGGAATAACAAAACACTATCGAGTAATGATTGTTGGTTAGCAGAAAGATAAAATATAGGTAAGTACTTTATTTTTGCGGGTGTCATGCTGAATTTCGACAGTTAATTATTTCGACACAGTCTCAATTTCGAATAACAATAGATCGAGTACTCTAAAATCCTTACACCGCTCTTTGATAAAAATACTAGACCGCTCTTTTGTACAATAAAAAAAACAACATATTTTATATCATTGAAGGATCACACACAAGTAAAATAAGGAAATATCTGCAACAATCGAGATTTTGATTTCATTACGATTACAAGCACTAAAAGTAATCTGCACACAAGGAACACACAGAGACTACTGAACTATTTAGGCTACTCTTCTAAATTGTACGAATGTTGACATTTTTAGTCCTGGATTAATTTTTGATAATTTAATAAGTCTTCTGCTTCGCAGTTTTCTGCATTTAGTAGTAAACAAGTTAGATTATCGGAGAAGGATCTACGACTCCTGTTCCAAAAAAACTTTTTTGCAAAAAATATAACCGACTTCACACAAAAAAGTGAAAAATAACTTTAGCTTCAGAAGTCGGTGACCTTTGTTTGATTGATTTACTTAGCTTTTTTGTCACCGACTTCTGAAGCTAAAGTTATTTTTCACTTTTTTGTGTGAAGTCGGTTATATTTTTTGCAAAAAAGTTTTTATTTTTCACTTTTTAGTGGTTCACATGTGCTTACCCTTTCACAGCGTATCGGTGTGATTTTTTGTTATGAACTGGTGTAAACAATAGACAGACGTGAGTCTTCAGCGATCCCAGTACATTTGCTATCATTTATTAAGGAGTTCAGTTGCCTATCTTTCGAAGTCACCAGATCTTTATCAAATCGAAATGGGATCACTCCGAGAAAGTACTCTGCCTAAAACTACCCAAACAGCTTCTGGTGTGCCTATAAAGTTAAGGAGTTACCTCTATTTCTCCGGGATCCCATTAAATGAAACTTTACACGTCTAACTGTCGAAATCTGGGTGTATTGTATACTTCTACACTTCTGCGTACTCCCTCAGAGCATACAGGTGTGATGTTACGTCATGATGTTGTATAAACAATAAACAACCAAGCGATTGCAGCAATTACTGCAGCTTTGCCGTCTATTTTTGAAGAGTTCCATTGTATATCTCCGAAGATCAGCATCAGATCTTCAACAAATTAAAATGGGACCCAACGGGAAGCACCAGCTTTCAAATAAAAAAAGAATTATCAAAATCGGTTCACCCAGTCGAAAGTTCTGAGGTAACAAACACAAAAAAAAAAAAAAAAAAACAGACGAATTGAGAACCTCCTCTTTTTAGAAGTCGGTTGAAAATAATACGAACTGGACCCCAACTGGCCTTGGTCCGAGCTAACTGCGCAGGTATGCTCTTAATGTGACAGACCACGCGATTGGAGAAGATGACGTCACAGACGCGCATTAACCAATTCACGACCGTGAACCGATTGTGGCTCTTTGTTGTCTATCGATGAACTCTAAAGGAAAGAATGGACTCGAAATGGTCAATGGAGATAGATGGTAGGGAAAAACCGTCGTCTAAACATTATTATTGTCATAATATGAGTTTTTAGACTGACATGGTCACTAACACAAATATTTACCATGTTTATTGGTTATTTACCATGTTTTTTGTTAAACATGGTAAATATCCCGTTTTTAATTCTAATGTTTGTATTATTATTGTCTAAACATTATTACTAAACGGCGTAAAGAGATCTGCATGCGCGGATTTCTCCAATAGTCACTAGACCGAGAGTCAGACAATTTGGAAAAACTCATCGTCATCGGTTAGGTGGAAGGATAAAGGAGCTGCAACCGTCGAATAGTGGCCACAAGTGCGACTGTTGAGGTCACGGGTTCAATTGTAAGGTTGGGCGTAGAGTTATTGAGTTTCACAAACAATGATTTTCAATAGCAGTCACGGAGTTTGGTTTCATGCCCGGTTGAAGGCAATAGGTTCGCCTACTATTACATAGAACTAGCAAAATGAGTAGTAGTAGGACTATTAGGGACCCACACATTTTGCGAAATCATTCTGGGATTACATGCTACAGGCGTCATTTTGTATGAAATCAACAAAAAATTAAACCAACATAAAGACAAATTATGCTGCATCCTGCCAACCTTGAACCCTTGTTACTTTCCTTGTTTATAAATCTCTAAGTACACTACGGTAAATAGGAGTTCAAAGGGATATGATTTAAGCTCACGAAATCACATCGTCAGTCAACTTTCACCGAGTCTCACACGAGAGATACAGGTACCTATAGCGGTTCATTGATTTTCATGCCGAAGTATCGGGAAATATGTTCTAAGAAACGATGTACATGTTCTACGTCTTGCATACATCTTAAGGTTCGTTTTTATGTCTGTTTGTGTAACTGTTTTTTCTCATCATCATCATCAATCTCATCATCATAATGTCCCCACTGCTGGGACACAGGCCTCTCTCTATCAGAGGGAATGGACAATAGTCCAAGACGCGTATATCTTCGAATTTTTGGTTCTAGGACATGCCGGTTTCCTCACGATGTTTTCCTTCACCGTTTTGAGAGCAGCTGTGATTTTTTTTTCTCCTAAACGAATGGAATAGATGCTTTTTTAAATTGTTTTCTTAAACATTGTGAAAACCGTGTGAAGCTGTGACGGTTCGCTAAAAGGCGATAGTTTGAATGGATGTTTGTTACTCAATTACGCCAGAATGGCGTAACGGATTAACTTTGACTCATATATTAAGCTCCTCCAATATTCCTAATTTGTAGCAAGTTCTTATAACTTATCTGTTGTTGTTTTAAAATTAAACTAAAGCTTTTATCGTGTCAATAGTTTTGTGATTGAAAATCTGTCAATAACAGTGAGAAAATATTATGATGATTCAAACTCATTTTCTAACTTATCAGAACTCAAGTGTACAAAATAATTATTATTATTAGTATTTACCCTAGAGGGAAAAGGAGGAGTGAGTAATAGGAAATATTTGTATGTTTGGCTTCCACGCCATACGAAAGTGTCATATTATTTATCTTCCCACGCTAGTTGCAAACGACAGAAATATTAAAATGTTTTGAAATAGTACATTTTGATACAAGTGTTAAAAGATTGTTATTGCATTCGAGGCGGAAATACACCCGAGCTGGCGACGGTGTTATTGACCCGAGAACTGTTGTTGAACCTAATCGTCGTGCGATAAGAGATAAATATATACTACAATTTCCTGGTGTTACCAACAGAATTATTTCCTAATTTCTGCTACACCTGATACAAATATAGCCTGCAGATAAGATACATTAAGAGATTGCCGTGACGGATGTTGTGGGCGATACGTCTCGGGAGCAAGGAGCAGGTGCTACTCGATGTTCTATAACGGAGTATTGTTTAATTAAATTAATCTTATTGGTACCAACTATTGGCAAGCCGTGCTGAAATAGCTCGAGTGAAAACTGTGCCACACTACTCGTAATTGTAATGATTCTAATCATAATTTGATCTTGATTTTTTTTTCCTGGCTGAAGGCCTTACATTCAACGCACCCACAGGATAGTTTGGTTAAGCAGACGACCACTTACTAGGTTTCAACCTTCAACCTTTCAAAGTTTTTTGTTTTGTGAATAACAAAAAGAACAAAAAAAAAAATGGTTAAATGTATCTCAGGTTTTTCCCTTTCCATTTGCTAAACGTAACTTACAATTGAAATTTCAACCACGCGCGTCAAAGAATACGACCAATAATCAAAGTTTTGGGGCTTCCCTTCCAATCGTGTTCGGGTTGATAAATTGAACATTTACTCACACACCAACACACACACACACACCCTATAAAAGCCGTGTTTGAGAACAGGTAACAAAAGAAAATCACAGGGTTACATAATAATGTGCCCATTAGGAATCTTTCCTAGAACAAATTCATCGAGCTTGTTGCAAGCGGGCTTCCTTATAATGAAATTGGATATTTCTGTGGGGAATTTTCAGATAAAACTGGATAATTTTTGTAGTGATCTGATAGGTACAGGCTGCAGGCTTAGGTATTAAAATACTTGAGACATTGGATGATTGGACTATCGTTGTAAAACTATCGCTGGAAATTTCTACAACGATTTAAGAAGACAATACACCATTCTTTTCTCCGTGTAAATGTGTATGTACATGTGTGTGGACTTTAAAAATAATGTACTGAAATATCAATAAAAAGTTCGATTTCCGTAGCTGGTTTGCAGCTTGGTTTTACCTCCCCTTTCTTGCTAATTTTCACCAATGCATTAGAACGTGCTCATCTAGTCGTTAGTACGGAATACTGACAAAGACTGCTTTTGAACACAGTCTATTTTGTATATATATGTGTTCTATAGCGAATTCCACTTCGAGATTTTGCGGTTAGCATTCACGAAAACAAAAGTCAATTTACGAAAAGGGTTAATCCTTCAGTGGTTTAAGATAAAGTACTTTCATCCAGTACCAACCAATGTACATTATTCCAAGTAGATAATACCACATTCCTACCCAGACGTACTAAGTAACCGCTCGGTCTAGAACGTCCCAATCAGACGAAGATCAAACTGGGTAAGCCTACTAGCTATATAACCGTGCGAACCCAGTCGTTACGTGCGATCCAATCTTACCCGGCTAACCCCGGTTTATTAGCTAGATACCACCGTGATGTACTCCTTGCAGTGTTGTGGGGTAGTCACACTAGTAGCGAGTGGCGAGGTGAGCGTGACATTTAGAAATATTGAAAGGAAGCTCGGAAGTTTTTGAATTTTTAGTTTCTTATTGTGAGCAATTTCTAATTTCTTTTTGTAACTCCTGCAATGGACGATTTCGTGGTAATGTTTAATTTATTAGTAAAATTTATCTCTTTTTCAACTCTTTTTCCAAAATAAATGTCTATTTTTCGTCAAATCCGGTTCCCTATTATAAAAATAAAACAATAATGATTTTGTCAAAGAGCGACGCGCGACGGAGCGTAGAATTTTACTCACCGATCGAATGCACGTCACTCCAATACGCTGCAAGACAGGCATCGCCGATGTTGTCAAAAAGTCTGCGAGGTTAAAATGGAACTGGGCAGGTCACATTTCCAGAATGGGTCAGGGTAGATGAACCAAAAACGTCACGGGTACCTGACGACGGCCGTTGTCACCGAAGCAGGCCCAAAAATCGCTAGCGGGACGATTTGGACTCGTTCCTGACTGATTGGCTAGAGGAGGCAAAACACCGGTAGAGATAAAAGGGAATGGGGGAAACCTTCACCCAGCAGTGGGACAAAATAAGCTAATTAAAAAACTAAAAAACTTTTTAGCTAATCTTTTGAGTCAGTGAAGAAATAATTAAATTAAAATCAAAGCATTTATTTCAAGTAGGCCAGTTACAGGCACTTTTGAACTGTCGAAACAAAGATGAAAATTAAATGTAGCTACAGTCCCAGTCACAAGACATAAAAACTGAGAAAGTACTGTAGTTGACCATTCCTATTAAAAGCTGAATATTGCTTCATCGGCTGTGAATGGTCTAATATCTATAAATCTATTTAGCTATGTTGAGGGAAGTGGGTAACCTCATCTACTATCAAATGTCAACAAAATCAACTAATATGTTCCATAGGTCACGAAAACGCAAACAAACACGTCGTCAAAGGAACAGTAACGTAAAGCTAGATAGGTCTTAAGTCTCCTCGCTTGAAGTGGAACAAACACTTTATTCTAGTTAAGAGATTGATGCCAGAGCTCTTACAAAAATGGATCCAACTAATCTCGTTACGCGTTATTTTTACCGAGTCGATGAAACTTTGTATTTGTTATTTATCTTTGAAGATTTTTCGCCTTATAGTTAAACATGAAAAGCATTGGATCAAAAAATGAAGCTGTCATTATGTCTTTGGTGGAGACAAGTTATATTTTAGCTTTGAAAGTAGCTTTATCGATTGGTTTTTATATTACTACATTATGTTAGCTATTTTAGGCCCTGATTTTGACAGCATATAGGACTTGAACTTGATGTGATTTGGTACAAAATTCTTCTTTTGATTTTCCATCTAGTTTTTCTTTTTCATGTGTTTTATAAACGTTTTAGTGACTATTAGGTACTTAGTTATTATCTAGTTGTTTTCTATGATGTAATATAATACCCTTATGTAAGGTTGGCGGACTTTTGGGCCATGCACTGATTACGTGTAACGACTGTCAAAGATCTTTAAATGACACCACCGGCTTCTCGTGCTTTTCGAGGCTTGGAGGAAACTTTGTATATAATGGGTCATCACCCATTCTAGGCAAGAACTCCAAAAATATGTAAAGTGGCTATTCTACCAAATATTTGCAAAGCGCCTTTCACTTCAAAATACTTCTCGAACAAAACACAAAAAAACTATAGTTTTTACTTCACACTTAAAACGTTCTACGAACTGAAGTTTTACCGGCTTTTAAAATTGAACAAAAAATGCTGCATTTTCTCGGCGTTTATCTTAGCGAAATAAAGACTAATGGAGCGTTAATCTTTGTAAGTATTTTATGATAGATAAGAGTAGCGTTGTGGTTTCAGTTAAGTGTTTCCAAGGGGAACTTCATGTACCGGTTAAAAATATATTTTTTGTGTTAGTCTGCCTACTGGCTTGGATCTCGCATCAAAATTAATCAGACAGTATACGGTGTTGCAAAAAAAAACACTTTTTTGCAAAAAATATGACCGACTTCACACAAAAAAGTGAAAAATAACTTTAGCTTCAGAAGTCGGTGACCTTTGTTTGATTGATTTAGTTTTTTTGTCACCGGCTTCTGAAGCTAAAGTTATTTTTCACTTTTTTGTGTGAAGTCGGTCATATTTTTTGCAAAAAAGTTTTTATTTTTCACTTTTTAGTGGTTCACATGTGCTTACCCTTTCACAGCGTATCGGTGTGATTTTTTGTTATGAACTGGTG
Organism: Xestia ashworthii; assembly: GCA_950022955.1. Classification (NCBI taxonomy): domain Eukaryota; kingdom Metazoa; phylum Arthropoda; class Insecta; order Lepidoptera; family Noctuidae; genus Xestia; species Xestia ashworthii. The sequence continues at coordinate 18,805,217 of OX465558.1, read as the reverse complement.
TAAACAATAGACAGACGTGAGTCTTCAGCGATCCCAGTGCATTTGCTATCATTTATTAAGGAGTTCAGTTGCCTATCTTCCGAAGTCACCAGATCTTTATCAAATCGAAATGGGATCACTCCGAGAAAGTACTCTGCCTAAAACTACCCAAACCGCTTCTGGTGTGCCTATAAAATTAAGGAGTTACCTCTATTTCTCCGGGATCCCATTGAATGGAACTTTACACGTCTAACTGTCGAAATCTGGGTGTATTGTATACTTCTTCTGCTTCTCAGAGCATACAGGTGTGATGTTAAGTCATGATGTTGTATAAACAATAAACAACCAAGCGATTGCAGCAATTACTGCAGCTTTGCCGTGTATTTTTGAAGAGTTCCATTTATATCTCCGAAAATCAGCGAAAAATCTTAACCAAATTGACATGGAACCACACGGAAAGCACCAGCTTTCAAATAAAAGAAGAATCATCAAAATCGGTTCACCCAGTCGAATGTTCTGAGGCAACAAACATTGTCGAAATCTGGGTATATTGTACACATCTGTGTACCCCCTCAGAGCATACAGGCGTGATGTTACGTCATGATGTAGTATAAACAATGAACCTACAAGCGGATGCAGCAATCACTGCAGATTTGCCGTCTATTTTTGAAGAGTTCCATTGTATATCTCCGAAGATCAGTATCAGATCTTCAACAAAATAAAATGGGACCCAACGGGAAGCACCAGCTTTCAAATAAAAAAGAATCATCAAAATCGGTTCACCCAGTCGAAAGTTCTGAGGTAACAAACACAAAAAAAAAATACAGACGTATTGAGAACCTCCTCTTTTTAGAAGTCGGTTGAAAAAGATCATGATTTCTACAGAAATATATTTGTTTTTTGAGTTCCGTAACTCAGTCGCCAAAACAGAACCCTTAGGTAAAGGATAACTTTTTGTTCCGCTCTGTCTGCCCAACTTTCAAGACCCTTTTTCTCAGGAACACGTGAAGGTATCAAGTTGAAATAAAATCAAATACTCACGTCTGCTACCACTTGGTGTAGTGAAAATCAAACTTTTAAGTCAACGAGATCAAAAGACGACGAATATACGACTTCACAAGGGAATCAAAACCTATAGGGGTTGCCATTTGACAAAGCATGGTTTTACAGCACATGTTAAGGAAGTAATCTGTAATCTGCAAATATGTACAGAGGGAAGTATAAATCGGTGCGTGAGTACAACTCGCACTTGACCGGTTTTTTGTTTGTCCCTACAATGTCTCTTGGATCTCGCAACGTATACAGGGTGTAAACCACCTCATCACAAAGCTGTTAACCAAGCATTCTGTACATCAAACTAAGTAACTTTACACAAAAATTATTCCTGGAAACAACTTTTTTTTTTGAGGTTATAAATCATGTTTTGTGTTAGAACTCAATGTAACGCACATATAACATTGTGCTGATGGATGGATTGAATAGTAGGTCGTGGAGGTGTTAAAAGTCAAAATCTTACAAAAAAAAAACTTCTGAAATTGTTGTAACTTTGACCCCCATATCTCCGTAACTAGAGGGTTCCCAGGTATGGTGTGGAACAAAAAAATGATCACAATGATGCGATGGGGAGAACAAGTGCCATTCGGCCTCGTGAAGAGGTGTTTTACACCCTTTATAATTAATCTGAAATAACAACGAGAGAAAAAATTAACATAATAATTTCGACTGCAATATGTTTGATTTTTTTATCAGATCTTTGCTTCTTGAAACTAACTCTATCTCTTGGCTTCGTTCACTCCATCATTTCCACCTCACGGCTATCAATATAACCTACGCTTTACACAAGCTACGAAGCCGCTGCAGGAGCTTCATGGATTATTTTATAGTTTTATTGTTTCGCAGCGGTAAAGCGCTTAAACTGCCATAAAGTTTTAATCGCTTGAAAATCAACACGTAGATTTTCTCGTCGAAAACATCGAATGAGTAGTAGTTATTGATTAGTTTTGGGTTTCTGGTGGCTGGTAGCAGCTGCCTGAGAGTTGCCGACGTGCAATCGGGAGACCTACGTCCAGGAATGGACTGCTGATTATGATGGTAATTATTTCTTAGTTTTTGGCTCTAATGGACAAATCTTGAAACGAACGAAACGGGGGTGCACATTCAACGATTTTATAAATAACTCTTACCCGAAGCCATAATACGTTAGTTAGAACCATTAAGTTTATTGTATCTGACGTCCAGTTAGATTAAATTTGTTCAAATTGCAAATAGATCATCAAAACTCGTTTAAAGTTCATTCGTTGAAGCTGCTTATTCGTCAACTGGCGACTACATAACTCGTGAGTGCCCGCGAGTTGGGATCTTCCAATTTTAATTTCTTTTTTGTCGTCAACTCGCACGCAAGTTATAAATTACAGTCAAATGAACGGATTGAAACCAATATAAAACAAAAAAACTTTGCTCGTTTAAAGATATTGTTAGGAAAATATAATATTAACAAACTGCAGTACATTATCACTCAACCGATAAATCAATTACGAATAAAGTTAAACACAAACATTCGCATAGGTAGGTAAAAGTTGAACGTATGAAATTACTAAAATGTCCGTTTATTTTTCACGAACGCCGAAGCCCTGGAAAATATGCTGTAAATATTACTCTCGGATTGAAATCTGGTACAATTGTGTTTGAAGATGATTTAATTTGTTCAATCGTGTAGTCCAAGACTACATTAATGTCAATGCACTTTTTATGAATCGCGTATTAGAGTCTATAACATACTGAGGTAGCTATTTGGACGTTAGTGTTGTGCAGAGTTTTATAAACTTTGTATTCACGTTTCCCTGTTGTTCATCGTTTGAAATCTTCTACTACCACTGTTACGGATGACTGGTAAAAAACAAAGCCCAGCATAGAAGAGGTCTATTTGCAGAGGTAGACTTAGATATCTGTCGCGCAACCCTAGACTGTTTCTGCGAGTTCATTTTTACGCTCTTAAATCTAGACAGATTTCGATAGGGAACAGAGGACGATGATACGGCTTAGGACATTGGACAATAATTATAAACTCGTTATTACGGGCCCGTAGGATCATGTTCGACCCCTACGCAGGTTAAACCTCAGGCAAAAGCTGGTCCTAAAATAACATTCCGCCAAAAATGTTTGCTCTCACTCACGGATATTTTTTCTCTTTTTATCTTTAACCGTGTTTATAATTGACCTCTTCGCAATACATATTTAATGTCCGTCACTATACGGAATGAGCGTTGATGTCCTCATTGGGCCAAGGGCCGTTAAAATACTCCGACTCATTCAAAGGAAAGGTCGCGCGTGTCCATTTCTGTCAATCAATGTTATGGGATAACGTTGAATGATTCGTTTATTGATGTGTATTGCGGAGAACAGGAAATAAAGGGTGTTGGGTAAAACTAGGGACAAGCTTTATATAAGTAAGTACTTACGAAAATCAGCAACTATTTTCAATTGTTGTGAGCTCCAGATATTTCGACGCTGTTGCAAGCGCCATGATCGAGGAATGATCATCGTTGTCATGGCGCTTGCCAGAATTGTAAACTACGGAAGATATTCCGTGTGTGACCTTGTGAGTTTATTTATTAACCGTGGAAGTTTAAAACATTATTGCTAAGAAACCCGTGGAGAAACCCGTAACCTAGCCGTGAAAGCATGTACCAGGGTATCCACTCTGAAATATGATAATCTCTCAGCAAATTATAATGGTATTGTAATGTACAAAATGCTGTAGGTTGTGAACTTATTGTATTTCACCAATGTCTGGCTACACTATGCTCCAGATAACTTCGTTCGAGCTCAAAAAGGTTCTTATTACCCTGTTCACGTGGATGAACCCGTGAGACAAGAATTAGAGGTGAAAACATAAAATGTTTGCAAAAGAATCCCTCAAGGCATGATTGGCTCTTCTGTCTAGTTTGTCAATCAGTGATCGAACGATTTCAGGGGTTCAGTCAGCATTACTCAGCACGGCCATCAACAGGTGCGTTGGAAAAGCAAGGCAAAATGAGATTGTTTCGAAAATGGTATTTAGATGTTACGTTTTGACTGCCTGTTTGGTTTCGTGCGATTGCTGAGCATGGCATCCTGGGTTAAATTCCCGGGGTGGGCTTAGTGTTATTTGATTTTTCCGTCAAGATTTTTTCAGTAGCCGCCAAGGAGTTTGGATTCTGCTCGGTTGATGGAAATCGGCTAGCTCCCTATTACATGGCACTTATACAAAAAAATGCAAGTTTTTGCACTAACGTACACCTAAAGGAATGCCTAATTATTGCAATGTTAGAAGTTCTATTCTCAGCACCGACCGTTGAAATCCTACAGTGCCTTCTTATTAGGCAACACATTTGTGTTCCCCGTTGTGATGGAATTAGGTATAATACAAAATAGATAAACACGCATATTAGACTACATTAAATACCATCAAAATCAACAATCATTGTCATTATCGATATTTTAATTGATAACCAAATGATTATTTGAAATCACTTAACCATTTCAGTTTGTTCATTGAAAGTCTAATTTACAGCATATCCACGCCCTGAACAATAGTTTTAAATAATTATTATAATTTATGTACTCTCAACATGCATTGCCATCCTCGTTTGTTTGTGTAATCAGTTCAAAATCAAATGAGTGACAATACTGGTTACCAGATAATGTTCAACTATTTTCTATTATCGCATCCGTTTTAATCATCGTAATTTATTATTCTGATGAAATAAGTATTTCAATAGTCATTAAAATGAAAGTCCTTGTTACTCGACGAGTCATTAAAATATCATTAAAGTATGTTAATATTTTTTTCTCGGCTCAATAACACCCTCACCTACGGCTCGTGTATTAATTCCGCCTCGAATGCAATAATAAAAGTTTGTTGTTACAAAGTCAAACCGTGTTTGTGGTGTATTCTAAAAGAATCAAAATATATACATCGATGATTGAACTTGGCGAAGACCTTGATCTTGCGGAGGACATCATTTATATTAATAAAGCACAAGTGGGATATAATTCAATGTCATTAATGAAAAAAAGTAAGAACCAAGTTCAACAAATACAATCGGATTTTTTTAACATGATGTTTCTCGACATTTTGCGTCATTTCGACTATTTGTTCTCAGAGCAGTCTATTTAAAAAATCCCTTATAGTTTAAAGGTCTTAATTTATTTATGTGTAAAAATCCATATAGTACACTTTCCCCCGAGTACAGAAACGTCACTCAAAATTTAAGGGCTGCTTAACATTTGAGCAGCTCCTAAACTTTAAATTTTGCATGGCCAAACTTAGATTTTGAGTATTCGGCCGTTTTACTCCCAACATTTTTCGCCATGGTTTGCCAACCCTAAACTACACCTTATCACATTGTGCAGTAGATACAAGTACATGCAGCCAACGTAAACATAGCCGGTGCCGATGGCTGTGTGATGCAAACAAGATTAATAAAACGGTCCAGTCTATTTTTTTCGCTATCGAGTCGACTTGTCGTTCGACGTCCATTTTTATAGCATTTTCAAAGATATTTTTACGTGGTATAGGCATCCGTTTCAGTTTTAATTTGGATTTTTCAAACATCCTTGTACGCGGCCGTTTTTCACAGTTATTTTACTTTATACGGCACATTTAAAAATACCGCACTCACAAGAAGAGTAACCAGGGTACGGAAATCCAAATCCTTTTTCGGTCCAAAAATACCTTTTATTTAGCCCAACCACGTGTTGACAAAAGGAAACGGCATAAACGTTGACATTATTTCAAACAACACGTACAAATAAACTCCTTTTTAAAAGTTGGACACAAACGAAAATAAATAAATAATTTGGAGAGAGAAGTTTGTGTAGTAGGATTAGCGTTACCTTTTGCAATGTGTACCCAAAAGTTGTAGGGTTACTTTGGTTTTCGCTAAGCTAAGAACTAAGTTAATAGAACGACTTTTCGAGTTTTAGAATCACGGTTTATTCGTAAGTTAGGGTGCGTTACCACTGAGCCACTCCTTTTAATATTATTTGTATGATAAAAACTCATTTATGATCCGTCGTAAAGTATTGAACGCCGTTACGTATTTGTGATTTTTATGACCACTGTCTCAAAAAGGGGAAAGAAAACATTTAAAAAATCATGCCTAGTAAAATGACCAGTCCGCCATCTTTGAAAGTCCGCCATAATCTATTTAGAATGACGCCATGTTTGTATTGTCATTCAAAATAAAATGTATTCAAAATTTCAGCTCAATCGCAAACCGTGGAGTAGGTCTTTAACTTCTAATTTTTTTTACATAGCTATAGATGAAGCTATCAACAATTAAAAAGCCACCGAGGACTCATAGGAACCACAAATATCAGTAGCACTGCAAGACAGGTTTGTATAGTGAACCACAAAGATCTCCATAAAAACATGAAACAGCCTGCATACACATTTCTCACCAACTAATATCAAAATAAACACCTAAAATAAATTTATCTTTTCAATGCATAATTTACGTACATTTCACGATAAATTCAAAACACGAATGTGAAGTTTGTTTAAAACTCGATGTGGTATAAAGTGAAGCTACACAGTCTACACAGGCTCCACCTGAAAACAGCCATGTGTTAGATACAGGTAACTTTGATAATTAACTTCATCATACTACCTTGTTAGGAGTTCACGGCTCCAGCATTGCATGCGGGCGGAGCAGGGTTAACATGTTGTGTAAATAACTTATGATTATGATATCTGTTCAATATTTTGGATACAAATAATATATTAAACTTGACAGTAATCATCAAAATCATATTAGTTCAATTTTATTGGTGTGTGGTACCAAAGAGCACTTTCGGTAGTTCGCGGTGTGAACAGAAGTATGAAAAATGGTGAAGCGATATTTGCCGGGCTCGCACGCATGACCCTTAGGTACCGTATTTAGCTCGTGTGAAAAAGTAGAAGCTGAAGTGAAAGTGTGAGTGAGAAAAGAATATTAATTCTAAAGTCACTGCCAACCAAACGGTATCCTGTCTATTTTCACCAAAAATTAATTAACAAATTTTCACCTGACAAATACACGATTGGCAAATACGTCATTATTGGTCGTTTTATAAATTTACAAAAACTGACTGGCGACCCCTGTCTAGCCGTATTATTATAGGCTACGAGTATGATCACCGATAAAAAAGTGAAACTTCAAATTATTGTACAAATAAGGTCCATGTTCACCGAAAAGATAACGGTTTGATTATCTAAAAACAGCTGTCACTGTGACATGTTCCCATACAAAAATGTCTTTTAAATACCTGTTTTAGATAATCAGACCGTCATCTTTTTGGTGATCATGGACTTAATTAAGATAATTTAAATGCGTCAAATAAAAATACACATTACCAGAGGGGTAATGTGTATTTTTATTTGATACATTATTTTGATGAATTAGAGTAAGGAAAGTATTTAAGGAATCCTTTCATTACTCTAATTCATCAAAATAATCCTCAAGACATTTCACACAAATTACTTTAACAATAATTCCATTATTCGCCAAGAAGTTTATACTGTCAGTGTAAACAAATTACGGCCATTTAATTAGGCGAGATGTTTACTTGGCCCGTCGCCGTTTGCTCAGGTTATAAAGCACTAGCTTGGACTGTAACTCGGGGTGACATTTTATATCGAAAGGGCGTGCTCGAATGTAGGTCGTTACAACCTTACTTGTTGCGCGCCTACAGAACATTGAACAATTAGACAGGGATTTGTTCATTTGATTTTTTTTTTATTCCGGTTTTGGGTTCCGATGTACCGGTTCTAAATACCGGTTCCTAGAAATTAAATCGGATGATATTAAACCGGTTCCTTGTCACCCGATTTAAAGGTTCTTAAAGAAGAGAGGATGGTGTTTGGAGCGTGCTTTACATGCCATACTTTTTCTTTTAGTTCGTCTTCGTTCTGCAACTTAAAAATCAAGTTTAGACTCGCTTTGCATAAGAACCGGTAAATAAAGGTTCGTGTTTAGGTTCTGGCTCCTGTTAGCTTTTGGTACCGGAACCCCTAAATACCGGTATTATACCGATATTTTGGAAGACCGGGTTAAATAAAGGTTTTTAAAGGTTCCAACTTAGGTTCTGGTTCTTGTTCCAGTATAGGTACCGGAACCCCTAAACTGCGGTATAATACCGGTATTTTGGAACCGTTTTCAATCCCTGGTGATATTTGGGGGAGGCCTATGTCTAGCTGTGGATGTCATTCGGCTGGGATGACCAGGCTATTCTTGACTCTCGCTGAGGGCAAAGGACTCATACAGAGTTAGCATATTTTGTTTATGAATAACAAAACGTTTTTTATTTACGTCACGAGACGTTGGATGAATTTTGAGAAAAATTACGTGGCAAGAAAAGGGTGAATTTTAGTCAGATTACAACGTTGTAATCCGTACTCCTGTACGGTAGAACCAAATATGTGGTGCTAACCCAAAATTGGATAAGTGCAAGACAATGATGATTATGAATTAGATAATAATTTTAATAGTAGTTTAATAATACGGCCTTTTACCTCGTATGTGTTTCTTTATTTGTAATATTTGGAACTAAAGTGTTCATAATTTGTGGTAAAACCAAAACCTCAGATTGATTCAAGCGTGTTAAAAAAAAGTTGAAGGCGCTTCTGGTCAATATTCAGTGTGAAAATTACAATGAATTCGACAGATTAATATTGAAGTAAATACATGCAAGAAAACTTTTACTATGTTGATGTATTAAGTATCTACAAATACTGAATTATCCACATTTATTCAACAACAAGCAGAACACTTCAACATAAATGGAGTAAAAGCAAAATATTCAGCTGCGTTTTCATTGATATAAAATTTATGTATTCCTTTCAAATTAACACCAAAAACCCTACAAATTATTTATTTACAAAGATTTTATAATGCTATAAGGTTCTGTCCGCTAAAAGTAGAAGGTGAGAAACACCCGCAACTTTTATAACCCGTCATGTATTCATGGACACAACCCCTGACGGTCATTTCGCACCCTTTATAACCTCTAAACGCAATACCCTTCGCATACCTATGGGGCATTGATACCCATCTATCAAGAATCCCATATAACGGCGACATGTCGCGCCTGTCCCACGTTTAATCTAAAAAATATCTCTTTGTTGTACCGCATGTTCCTTCGGGACTCGTGCGAATATATTTATTTGTTTTTGTTGAATAATTCATGATGAAACAAAGTCTTTGAGGGATGTCAAACGGGTCAGGTATAGGGCAATTTTGTGTGTATATAATACCTAGATTTCAATGTCAATGCAATCGTAAAAGATGTTGTTCGCATCCATCATGTTTGGCAAACGAAATTGTACTATTCGATTCTGTTACTCGATAGTACCGAAATTGTGTTGATTGTGAGTTCTGTATACATTTATACGGTAGCTATTATTTTTGATCAGCTGTAATGTATATGTCACCGTAAAATTGTCAAACACGTTATATTGTAATCTCTCTAGCGATATTGTAAACTCTCGAATTATTGTCAAACGAACATACTGCTTACAATAAAACGCATTATGTTTCGTGAAATGCATGCGATGGTAGTCAACTCACGCGGTGTGGAGGGAAGGAGGGGTCCCCCTTGCCCAATGGTACCACTCTCATGAAAAGATACTGTACCATTCCTGAGAAATATCGATTAATATAAACCTAACCTTAAAACACTTTATATTCCCTATAAAGGCCCCTATTTCCGATTGCAGGGTTTAAAGGAACCTAACTAACCTAATGGGGGGTGCCCCAAGATTATGGGGGCAGAGATACTTCCGTATGTTCAGTTGACAATAATTCGGGAGTTTACAATATCGCTAGAGAGAAACACGTTTTGTAATATAACGTGTTTGACAATTTTACGGTGACAATAAATATAATGTAAACCAATAGGGACCTCCGTACGTCACATATGGAGCTATCTATCAGTAGTTAGTGAACTTTCGTTCGTTAGGGAATACTCCTGACGCGGTAACAAGTCGAACGTTTTCGCCGAATGGTAAATATGGCCGCTCAGTGCGAGAATTTAAATTACGAAAGCAACACATACTACGGGAAATTATGCGCATTTTTGAAATGCAAATAATCACACAGGACTGCATTTAACACGAATTCCTGGACTATGCAAACATTCCACAGTTGTTTCATGGGGAATACCGGATGGTTAAAAATATAGCAGCAACCTGATAAAAAATTGCATTTAATCGAATACTAGTAGTATTCGATTAAATGCAATTTTTTATCAGGTTGAACAATTCATAATAAAGTAGTATTATACTACTTTATTGTGAATTGTTCAACAGCAAAATTCCTGTCGTCATACTTTATCATTATAAAATAAACCACACAATTTGCTGTATACTTTATATTATTGATATAGACAGTTTGCAATAAAAAGTAAGAAAAAAAAAATTAGAAATGAAATTCCACAACGGAACTAACATAGACGAAAACCAACATTATCTAAGTACCCTTCAGATTTTCGGGCCAGTGCCTGCCTTTAGCAACGTCAACAATCAAATCAAACGATCCTGAATTTAAACTTGCCTTCAAATGTCAAACTGTCAACGTCTCTTCCAATTGTATGACAGACCTTGACAGAAGGTTTTAAACACTTGACCGCAACCTACACGCAACTCGCGATCACGACTGCGAAGAAAACAAATGAATAAACTTGTCTGGAGCGTGCCAACACCGCAACATATGCTATTCACGTGACAGAAACAAATGACGTGCGCGCGTGTAACTCGACGCAAGTCTTCTCACCCCAGGCCGTGATCCCTGAAGATAAGTGTCTTTTGAGAGGTAGGGATTTGTTAATTAGGTAGCCATAGACAGTCGTAACGTAACCGACAGTTTATCATGACCTCTGAACCACGAAGTGGTCTCGAAGTGAATCAAACCCTTCCATGTTCGACAGGGACAGACAAATTGTTCGGTAAAGCTTTCGATCAATCTACGATGTTGTTAACCATGAGCTTCTCAATTTGTATCTTTAGAGCAACAGTAGCTAATTTATTGATTTATTTCTGTCAATTTAACTGATATGCTACATCAGCTTCTTATTGGTACAGGCATGCTTTTATTAACACATAATGACGATTCAAATGGATATGGAACAATGGCAATTAATGGCAAATGCGTGACCTAGGGTGATGCGACTTAGTAAAGGTATCGCGCGTTTGTAACATGTTTCTTTCCCGTGAGTAACCGAAGTGACTTATACCTAGCATGCCCTAAGATGTTTTATAAGTTTTCTTCGCAGCTATCTGTTGCAACACGCGCTTTTCTTGAGCATGTAGATTGTCAAGGGTTAAACATAAAAAGCACGAAGTTCTGTGGTTTCTGACCTCCCGTAAGAAAAAGGCTGAGAGTACGTCCATACAAAACCAAAAACTAAACAACAATAATAACAATCTAGCATTCAAAATATCAACAATAAAAACAACTCTGATATCAAGATTAGTTCAAATAATCAGTATTACTGTACTTCAAAACAACTGAGTACCTAAGTCCAGTACTGTTTTATAATCTCCTGTGTACCAGGGCAACAGTAATTGGAAAGAGCACCGTAATGAGTTGCTTGTTCGAAATACTATCTCCGCTCAATTAAATATAAGTTGAATCGTAAGTACTGCTTGCAGACTAATATCGTTTTCGGTTTTAAGTCTCTTTTAATATTAATGGATGAATGTTTTGGGATGCAAATCTTAGTTGTTGTATGTGCTGTGGTTTGTAAGGATTTAGTGAACAGTGATGTTTGTTATCATGGAATAGGAACGTAGACCTAACGAAAATATTATGATACTAGTGACTCTATCGAGTACAAAGCGCTTGAATCCTTCGCTGATATCGCTTACAAAGCGTTTCGAATTTCTATTTTCGTACTGCTGCAATTTTCACTGTAATTAGCATAAAGTTTTCGAAAGCTTATGTCAATTCAATACATTTTTGACTTTACTCGTATCATTTTCTCCCATCTGAAACGACGATTATGACGAACTTTTAGTTGCAAACATTACACTAAGACATTAACAAAACTTCACTCATTTAACTTGAATGCTTAAATAATTACTTTTCTTTTCCGTCAACAAGATTATTCATAAAAGCTCTTCTTCAGATCTGTAACCTCATTGCTCCATAAATCGATGGTCGTCTTTATAATGAAACGAATATGGAATAAAATAATGACAGGTAAGATATATGGCTTTTTCTAAGGGTATTTTTATGAATAAAGGGTATACTCGATGAAAATATTTTGTTATCAGCGTGGGAGAGAGGCTATCGCTTCTTTATTGATACCGCTTGTTTATGTTGGCAAACAGATATTCAAGTAATCGACAGGTATGGTGTGTCTTTTTTCACTAAATGGTTGTTTTCTACATGATATGACATGATAAAAGTCAATTGACTAAATAATTGTAAATAAAATGAAGGAAGGAGGAGGGTTGAAGGTGTTGAAAAGGAGGTTGATTGTTATGACAATCAACCTCATGAATATATATTAATATATATATATTGAATTTATTTTTTTGTTCTATGGAACAAAAAAATAAATTCAGTTTCGACAGTAATCACTTCTCAACTAATGGTTCGGCTCGATCGGTACGGACAAATTGTGGAAGCAACACTGCCATCATACGAATACTTGCACCGGTATCTATGAACAAGTCAAGATTTTGTTTAGTTTAGTAAATTAGAACTGCAAAGAGTGAGAATTCTTAGCTTTGCTTTCTTTGACGAGAGATTGCAACCTACCGAAACCGAACAGTAATTTATTGAGAATGGTCATAAATGATGTGATACTTGTCAGTGACTTCTCCTCGTTCTAACATTAGTAAGAGTTTCCTTCGCGTACAAGGGTAGTTCGAGGCTACTATGACGGTCATCAGCAGGTACACAGATTAATGGTGTTACTTTTTCATAGCATTGTTCTTTTGTTTCCCATAGTGCTTATACAATGGACGTAATTAGACATACAGACTACATTAACCGTAAGTGGGACATCAAACTGATGGGCGTTATCAAATGTATCCGGGTCATAATGGCACCCTTGGAATATATTGGAGTGGTGGTATTATTAGCCTTGACGTATGAAAGATTATAATGTTAGAGGTCACAGACAGTCATCATTCTCTTGTCCAGTGTTGGCTGCCAGGCCAGCGCTGGCTTGTTATTGGCCTCGTATAAACAGTTTTTCAAATCAAGTCAGTGCTGGCTGCCAACACTGGCGAGAATATAGGCCATTTTACAAGCCAGTGACCTCCACCCGCGTGCCCCGCGAGAACGCGTGTAGACGCATCGCGCCAGTCGCTGGCGCTTATGCGTATACAAAACGTGTGCATACCACAAAAATAATCCAGGAATTAACTAAAACCATTGACCTCATCTAAACATCACAGGTCAGGCCAGCGCTTGCTTGTCTGAGGACTGGCGCCAATGTTACCGGCTTCGTCTAAATCTGACTTCAACTCTTCTTCTCATCAGACATATCGTTTGTGCCGTATCGTCCTTCACACAGTCCATCCGTCGTTTCTTTGTCTTCCTCTACTCTTATACCCATCTATACAGTCATAAGCAATTCTTTCCTCATAACATTTTCCTTATTCCTCCGCATCACATGCTCATACCACGTCAACCGATTACCACCCAACTTTTCAGCCACCGGTCAATGTCAGACTTCCTCTTATGTACTCTTTTCTCAATTTTCATACGTACACGAAGGAAACAAGTAACGCCATGTCACAAAACGCAAGTTGTGTTGCAAATAGTATTGCCAGAAGTTGTGGACTTGGCATTAATAAAACTGCAAAGGTAAAGTTAAGATAACAAATTCTTATCTAATTCTCAGAGAACAAATACGCCGTAAGAACTCAAAGTACTAGGATAACATTACGAGGAGGAGCTTCTTTTTAATCTGTGCACCGTGCAACTTCCCCGTTCCAGAGACGTCGGTAAGAGTATGAATATATTTAGCATACGTTATCAATGTTTGCCGACGTATTCAACAAGTACGAGTAGGTAAAGTGTGTTAATGCTATTTTTTCTGACGTACGCCGCAGAATAAATGTTTGCTGATGCGGGAATTGGCGAAGCGTGGAGGATTATGTTTACTTATTTTATTAATCTTCTACGAATGCGCGTGGGATATTTGCCTACTTTCTGTCATATTTATTCAGTTTTTCAGAGGCATGAAAGACGTGGAAATAGCAAAGGAAAACCCTACAAAAAAAAGGCCGTTCGGATTCGCGCTTTAAGGATTCCGTACCATCATATTAAAGAGGATTTCCCTATAATTTTTATTTATAAACACATTCTGCGAGAATTTCAACAGTCTATCTACTACATGAGATACAGGCCTCTGAGACACAGACGGACGGATGATTCGTTACCCTTCGGATACGGAACCCTAAAAAAGACCTAAAGTACGTCAGTAGTAACAGAAATAAGTAGGTATTTACGTCAGCCAATAAACCTTAATATTTCAGGCTAAGTCCCAATTGATTTTACGTCACCGTATCCGTCCACTGATAGACTCGAATCTAAATAAAGCCGTACCTAAAAGTATTTTAGACCCAAAAACCAGTACAAAAACAAGGATGGCTAAGCCCACACTCGATACGAATCCCATTTAAATTTGTAATCAGTTTCCAACTGCAATGGAAACCATTCGGGAAACTCGCACGTTTAGTCGTAAAAAATGTAAAAGTGAGTAATGCATGGTTATAAAATGTACAGAGATTTTGATGGAAATCACGGTTTTGAGCTTTATTTTTAAGTTCGATTGCCCCATTGTTCTTGTAGTTGCAAGCACGACTGCTGAGCATTGGTTCAATTACCAGGTGGGGTAAAGTGTTATTGGGTTTTTCAATCTAGAATCTCAGTAGCAGCCAGGGAGTTTGGATTTATGACCGATTTATGGAAATAGAGCCGCCCCCTATTGTAGCCTATATACCTAGGTACTCACTTTATTTTCGGGGTTTTTTTTATCGGTTTTAATAATAATAATTTGTTTCGTGGTACGGAACCTTTCGTGTGCAAGTACGACAAGCACTTGACCGGTTTTAACAAACAAAAAAAAAACTTTCATATTGACATTATTTTCATCAATGTGTGTTGCGTTGTATAACACACACAAAACAATAGAATAACAGATAATTTTTAACTGTCAAAAGCACTGTTTTTTTATTACACAGTACGTTCTATAATAAAATCAAAGGTGAATTGTGATTTTTTGTTAGAGATTTATTCAATGACATATTGCTTAGTATTATGTAGGTACTAAAATATTATTTATTCAGTATGGGATTGGATCCATAAATGGCAAAGGTTTTCCCTCAAGTCTGGTCCCTCAATCCGTTAATACATAATTATAATGTACGAGTACCTTCATCATATTATGAAGCCTTTTTGTATATAGGGCTATCTAAATCAGAAGGATTAGATCAATATTTTGCTGAGCCTATTGGCTTAATCTTCCTTCATACTAATAGATTATAAATGTGAATGTTCGGATTGATGGATCTTTGTTAATTAATCACGCCAGAATGGCTGAACGGATCTGGATGAAATTTGACACAGATAGACGTTATAATCTGAAATAGCACATTGGCTACTTTTTTCTCACTCACTCACTACACATCATAAGTTCCACGCAAATGAAGTCGCGTGCTTGCTTGTGAAAAATAATCTTCAAACTCGTTTCGCAATACAGGTTAAGCACGTGTTCGATACTTCAGAAAAACAATGCAAACGGTTTTTGAAGTAATCTCTTAAACCTATATCAGACGGTGCATTCGAGTTACATCCGATTCACTACATCCACTTTTGATTTACTTAGCATTCAAACGTCGAGTGAGAGACAAATAAGAACATTTAGTGAATCATCAGATTCGGCTTGTTTAAGTACACGACCACATCCTGGAAAACTATTACCAGCATGATTGTGGCAATCACCTCACTATTTTATAGTCAACCACGCATAATCCTGCCCCCAGTCCGCGTTATTCAAATCGGTAATACGGAAACCCAAATAGTTTCCTCTAAAAACAAACAATACGGGCGAATTACCAATACTGCATTATTTATAACGTACGTGGCTGTCTAGCCAAGCTGCAAGTTCATTTAGCAGATGTCACTATAACACTGCTAGAAGTGTTACTGCTTTTTGTCACCCCACTACACGTCCATGACACTTAGAGTTATTGCAGCACAACTTGCAATGCCTTAGAAATTGTTTGTAAATTTTGCTCACAAAAACTGCCGAACCTGCACTGTGTTTGGGATTTGGTTTTCAAAAATGTAGACAAAAATTTGTTTTGGTAAATTATTTTAACACCCACACATACAGTTTAAGACTGTCTTTATTTAAATTTAATTTGTAATTTTGTGCCGTTTTTTTATTAATTCTGATTTTGTATATTTATATCTATTTTTCATATGATTTTTGAAAGTACATATTTATTTTATGTTAAAAATAACACTTTGTCTGACATAGGAATCAAACTTAGGGCCTCATACTCAGCTTAAGCGATTTCGACCACTATTATCAAAAAGGCAGGTATTTTTTTTTTAATTTGATCATGTCTTTTCAAAAGAAATTTTTGAAATTCAAAATGAAATTAACTTCATATACACGAACCAGGATTATAGCCCGTTCCCTCTCATAGAGAAGGAGACGTGTGTCCCATCAGTGGGAACGATAAAGGCTGATTATGCTATGCTGTTATGCACACGATCATTGAGTTGATGTTTGTTAAACTGGACATTGGGAGCAGCGGTGGCCCAGTGGTGGCGGCCCCGACTTAAGAACAGTAAGTCGTGGGTTCAAACCCAGACATGCGCATTACTTTGTGTAATTTATTTCATCACCAATGCTCTCAAAACGGTGAAGGAAAACATCGTGAGGAAACCGGCATGCCCTAGAATCATAAATTCGAAGACATGTGACATCTTCCAATCCGCACTGGGCCCGCATGGTAGATTATAGCCCATTCCCTCTCATTGAGAGGAGGCCGTGTCCCAGCAGTGGGAACATTATAGGCTGATGATGATGATGATGATGAAACTGGACATTAACATCAATAAAATTGGGAATAAGGTTTTGAATATAAAAATTGTACACTAGTGGGTATAAATCATTGGCGCAACGAAGATGTATTAGGATTGAGACAAACGATTCACCGCAACGCAACGGTGCAACATGGGCTTTGAACGACCGAGATCCCGAAAGCCAGTGCAACTATTCAACCGTTGAAATATTGATGGTCCTATTGGTAAACGAGAATAAATCCCACTGTAATTTTGAAACTACTAACTCGCCAATAGCAACCTTATTGAAACGAGAATAGGGATGAATGTGATTTTAACAGCGACGCAATGTCAGAAGTAAATAACTGAAAAAAGACAGAAGTACAGAAATCAGTTAGTGACTATGTGCGAAGCTTAATCGAAGTTATACAAAACCAGTGTAAGCGGATATCTCATTGTACATTTGCTCCTACCAGCATTCAAACCGGACCCTAAGAACTTAAGGCAACTTCACTACCGCTACGCCATTCAAGTCGTCAACATCATGAATAACATAATGAATAAATTTAACGCGTACAGTAACGTGCTTTTTTTTTAATTAACATGTTTCTAGTGATTTTAGATTATTATACCGAAGGTGTTCCGTAAAAACTGTTTTTAATACAAAAAAAAACGTTTTTTTTAATTACGGTTTTGATTGAAACGAGCCAATACTAGTTTTGTCCGATTTACAGAAATTTCTGTAACGTATCCATGTTTTCCAGTTCCAAAAAAGCTAAACAAACGCATTAACGTTCAAACTTTGTAAAACTATATTTTAACATGAAACAATATTCATGGTTTGTTTTCGTTAATCGATTATCGCGTGACCGTCAAATAATGTAAAATCGATTTGAAAATGAGTTTTGAATTCAAATAATACAACGCTGGTATTAATTACGATAATTACTGGTTTAGAATACAATGGAGAAAGATATAATTTTAATGATGGCCTTGGTAGGACATGGTGTCTTTTCTAAAAACATGTCTATGTCCAATATGAGTTTTCGTTTATTATTAATATTGTATCAACAATAGATTGATGACGATAAAGTATTACTGGCAAGTTATGAAACCTGTCAAAACATAGACACGCATTTTTTTTTATAATTGAAAGTTTGATGTATGTACACATAACCTTTCATAATAAATTATCTGAAAAACCGCATCAAAATCCATTGTTTAGTTTAGAAAACAACTCCATGACACAGACAGACACGAGAAGCAACCATTGTCTATAAATATATTTAGATATAGAAAAACCTAATCCACTAATGTTTTCCTCTCCTAAATAAAAAAATAGTATATCAAGAGTTCATTACTTAACTTTTACTCCACATGCAAAGAAGACTCACAAATCTATTAGAAGACACGAAACTCCATTCACCACTTATTCCATTACTAATTCCAGTAAAAAGGTTTTACACTACCGACGTGCTTCAACTACTGTATAATAGTTCCTTTGCTTCCAATGAATAGCCCGCGTAGCAGTGCTACGGAAATGTGTAGCTCGTAGCCTCGTAGCACGTTCGTAGAGGCTCGTAGCATGTTTCAATTTATTAATTAAGTGCAATGCTTGGTGCACTGAATACGGGGAATATATTGAGAGACTATTAAGTTTATTGGAGTAATTTATTCGATGTTTTTATTAAAGCAACTGGTTGTTTTATTGGAAAGTTATTTTTTTGCTGACGCAATAATTATGAAAGTATTTTTTGAATGAAAATACCGAATCATACAACAAATCTTTGCTTAAGGTGGTATTTTAAGAGCAGTCAAATAAATTTTGGTCATTTTATGAGCACAAAGAGCGCTCGTAAAATGTAATTGTCTTTGTGTATAATTACGGTGTAATTAGAAGATGCACTGTATTCCTCAATTTGAAGTTATAGCCACCGCGCACTTAGTTTTTTTCACAATTTCTTTTAAAAATTAAATCCTAAATGCAGTTTATTACAAAAGAACATTTGCTTAAATATTTATGACTATCATTGCCAGCTGTGGTTTATAAATAATTTAAATATAAATAATTAATACGCGAATAAAATTCATTCATACATATTTCACCATTTTAAATAAAGCCTGTGCTTTCATAATGTATTCAATGTAAAATATATTATAGTAAAAGTAATAATGAACAAACAAAAATACCAATTAACACAATACTAATCATGCATTCAAAATATTCCCGCGAAAATTGCCTGCATATTAATGTAATTTCGTACCATCTTTAAATAACGGTACCCCATTCAACCTTTTTCAGGAATCCATTTCTTTTATAAACGAAGGATAATGACACATCGATATTTCCGTACTACTTTATTTGTCAAGCCCCCACTATAGGAAATAGGTCAGATAGAAGTAAAGAAAATTCGCAGTCCAAGATTGTAGGACAAAAATGATAGGATGTACACCCACAGAATCCACAATCACGACTTGAGGACCCTCATTTTTCATGAATTTTCGAGAATAAAACCTCCTTTTTATTCGGCGATAATGTAAGAGTGTAGATAAGGAACGGATAAACGTCAGTATACGCGCCTCATTGATATAAATGGGCGACTGTGGTCACATATCATCAGGTGGGTGGAGGAAGACTATGCATACGGGTCTAGCGTTCTGTTTTTGATGTCAACGCTATGAATAGGGCTCTGTTATTTTTTTTTTAATTTTATAATTGTCTCTCTTGGAATTCGAATGGTTTTTTTTTCAGTTTTGTAATCAACACTCAATATATTTGTTGCAGTTTTAACTGCGTAACTTTTTGATTAGAAAATCGTGTTATCAAAACTTTATGGTGTCATCATTTACTTAATTTCACAGCAAGCACAAACTTTCCCAACAATAATAAACACAGACCCCCACTAAACCAAATAATCGTGAAATTCGTTAGCGAAAGTAACTTCCGAAGCATAACTGCAAACTCATAAAAGTTAAAGCGAACGATTTAATAAAAGTACAACAGAAGTAAGAATTATTACACAGAATCACCATTTAGTGGAAGTTACAATAACGACCTGTTGAAAAGGGAGCTGCTGTTGTCTCTTTCTAGCGTCGATGATTACGTATGTGTGTCTCGTTTCGTCGGTGTAGGGTTCGGAGTGCGAGGCGTCCGCGCGGGCCGGCACTTCGGTACTCACTGGTCGGGTTCCCCTCGATCCATAAGCGTGGAACTACGCCCCCACGGTGGGCACTTGAGTAAGTAGGGCGGTAAATAGCGTAGAACACCTGGCCTATAATGACGTACGCACAGACATTATTAGGGGCTATCTTTGGGGTGATTCTTACGTTAAGTTCAGGGTTTTGAATGCACTTCGATAAGTTCGAAGGTTCGGTTTTCAGGGAGGATTTTATGAAATTTGATAAGAGTGAGGAGTTTGGGTTTGTTCCAGAACATTCTGATTTTTCAAAATGTTAAATACGAGATTAAATATAGTTTTGGTTTAATAGAGCTACAGGATTGGAGGAAAAAAATGTTACTAATAAAAACGATTAAAATAACAAAACAAACTAATAAAAACGATTAGGGATTTATTTTTTATAGTTTATATTTATAGTTTTTAGTTTTAGATGTAGTATGTAAATATAACAGTTAAAGTTACTAATGAACTTATCACCAATAATATTAAAATGAACTTCATTGTAAATATTGTACATAATATATTTTCAAATAAAGTATATGAATTTATACGATAATAAATAAAAACAAATACAACTGAAAAGCTGCTATATTTTTAGTAAGTTTAACATGACGATATTTTTAAATCTACGTACTAAAAGTTTAGGTTTAAAATTAATAAAATTTAAAGCGATCAAATTAAGCCGGTCCATCTGGCACTGATAACTTTTGAATCATTCATTCATAATGAAACTTTTGCAACAACTAAAATTATTAATAGCTCTTTAGGAATTTTAGACAATGGATTGAAAGTTATACTTCATTCAAGTCATTGTCATTTCTTTTAAAGTGACCTTTAATTCATCGATTCAATTGTTTAAAAATTTAATAAAAAGTTTTTTTCATCATATTTGGCTCTGAAAGAAATAGATTAGATATTGGATCAGTTTGATTATTTCTTGATTGATTCTGATGAAGATTGGGATGACTTATGTGAAGTATTATTATTCTCTAATAAATAAGGATTGTAACATTATTACCTTTCATTCGAAGCCGCATCAATAATACTACTTAACTGACGCAAAAAAAAAACACATTTCTATTTGGTTGCGAGTTTTACACTGTATTTTATGCATTGAAATATTTTACAAAGCTAGTTAACAGTTCATATTCTAATTAAATTAGGCTTCGCAATATGAGTATTCAATTGCGTTTTATATTTTAATTAAATTAAAATATAAAAACAATCATATTGCTCATATTGCTTTTCTGAAAATAAAAGTACTAACTTAGGCTTGTAAAAACTGTTTGTTTTTTTATTATTCTATTTCAAATTAATTGTTTTATATTTTTAAGGTTTTAATATTATTTTCTACGAGTATTGCAGTTAGTAATAACAGCCGCTCGGGTCGATCGTTTAGGTTAAGCCGTGCTGGCCTAGGTTGGTCTGTGGAGGGGTGACCACCCTTACATACCGAGTTTCTACTGTGCCTCAGAAAGCACGTTAAGCTCAACAGCTAAACGTGCTTTAAAGATGGACAAATGACAGTCGTTATAGGTAGTCAGTGGCCCAAAAAGTTTGACAACCATTCTTTCCAAGTGGTACCGTATTACCCTGAATTAACTGGGTTTTTGAGGTCAGATAGGCAGTCGCTCCATATAAAAAAACTGGTATTCAGCTACATCCGGTTAGACTGGAAGCTTACCCCAACATAGTTGGGATAAGGCTAGGCAGATGATGATTCCTTTTGGTTATTCAATCATGAATGAGTCCAAATCACCTCACCATTAACATAAATTACTAGCTTCTGCCAGCGGCTTCGCCCGCGTCAAGGTTGATAATTGGCCCATAGGTTCTTACTTACAGGGATAAATAGTGTGCAAAATTTCATCCATATTCGTTCAGCAGTTTTTGCGTGAAAGAGTAACAAACATACATCCATACTGACAAACTTTCGCATTTATAATAATCGTGAGAAGTAGGATTCCCATCTTCAATTTGTTTGTTAATACAGAAAATCAATAACAATCTCACTAACGATTAAGTCTCGTTACAATAACGAGTGTTTTATAGAAAATTTTTCAAAGCTAACCGTTCCTTGTAATTTTATTATTCCTGGCATTCAAAGGCGGTCCTTAGAAGACCACAATAAAAAAATAAAACACAATGTAATGACGCTGAGTCTTTTGCAGGAATAGCTACCCGGTGCTCAGCTGCTGTCTTCACTGAGACACAGAACAGATGAATAAAGAAGGACCACTTTGGAAAACGTGTGCTAAAATAGGTCTCGAAAATTTAGAGGTCTTCCATTGGCCAAACACAGGACCAGAATTTCAAAAGAAAAAGCCGTCTGTTGACCATAAAGACTTATATTTGTTACTATCCGAAGTGGCTACTTCCAGTAATACAAGACGATTCGATATGCGATCACGACGCTTTCGCCAGTGCTATCTATATTTCTGTACTAATATTTGTTAAGTTTGTAACTTTAAATGAAAGACGCAATCTCTGAAACTACTCGCGCACGAAGGGTTTCGTAGCATATAACATTAAACAAAACGGCATAAAAATCACATTTGTTGAATGCGAGCCCCCCTTAAATATTTAATTTTATTCCGTTTTATTGTTATAACGGCAACAAAAATACATCATCTGTGAAAATTTCATCTATCTAGCTATCACGGTTCATAAGATAGACTGGTGACAGACAGACGGACAGACGGACGGTAGAATCTTAGTAATAAGGTTCCGGTTCCCTTTGTGTACGGATCCCTAAAAACGAGCTAAGGTAAGATCTTAAACTAAATTTAGATTAGAATTTAGATTAAAGCTAATGACTTAGGACAACATATTAACAAAAATGTCACTGTAAATTGTTTTTTATTTAGTACACCAATATCAATACATACAAAGAATTAATGTGGAACAATGAAAATAATATATAAGAGCTGGTATGTATGTGTCACCGTAAAATTGACAAACACGTTATATTACAATATAACGTGTTTCTCTCTAGCGATATTGTAAACTCTCGAAATATTGTCAACTGAACATACGGAAGTATCTTTGCCCCCATAATCGGGACTGCGGGCACCCCCCCGTTAGGTTAGTTAGGTTTCTTTAAACCCTGCACTCGGAAATAGGGGCCCCGCGAAGCGGGGCTCCGTCGACTACGATTTTTAGGGGAATATAAAGTGTTTTAAGTTTAGGTTATATTAATCGGTATTTCTCAGAAATGGTACATTATCATTTCATGAGAGCGGTACCATTGGGCAAGGGGGACACCTCCTTCCCTCCACACCGCGTGAGTTGACCACCATCGCATGTATTTCACGAAAAATAATGCGTTTTATTGTAAGCAGTATGTTCGTTTGACAATATTTCGAGACTTTACAATATCGCTACAGACATTACAATATAACGTTTTTGACAATTTTACGGTGACATAATGCCTATTATAGGTATAGGCAGCATCATTCACCATACGACAACAACATAATTATAATTTTTTGTTTGTAGTGAAACTTTTTAATTTCATGCCCAGTGGTTATTTTCACGTTTAGAATAATTTATTATTAAAACGCGGGTTTCGCGCGATACGTTCACCGCTTGAAGCTAATGTTAAATTTAAAGTGTGTGAATGCGTTTTAAAAACTCATTTGTAGACGTTCAGATTTGTGCTTGCGACTTTGTTACTATTAATTTGTTCCTTTTTTTCAGAAACTTGAGAACTTGATTCTTCTTTAGAAGTAGGAATTATATTTTACGAATTAATTAAATATCTACCTAAGTATTTAGTTCATTCGTAAAATGTAATTCGTTATAAGCATTTAGTTCATTCGTCGCAATCTTGGCATGCATGATAACGTAATACATCAGTAACTTTTAATAAAAGAAATTGTTAGCTTTCCACCTGTGGTGGTAGATGCGACATATCAATACAACTAACTAAACAATACAACAACTACCATCATTGGGGACGGACCGGTTGGGGCAGATGGGAACTTTCCTTATGTTGACCTTTTTTTCAAGTAGTGGACATATGTGTATAATTATGGGAATGGGAATAGGGTTCTTCGTCGAACTTCGAAAATTAAAAAGAAAGTGAAACTATTGACTTGCTAGTGATGTATGAAAGAAGAAAACAATCAAATCCAATGCCTAATGCGAGTTTTTATCACCAACTATTTCAACTCGATCGCATTAACCTAAACTTTAATTTGTTTGAAACAATTGTGGCTCCCATTTTATTACCAAACGGCGCTAGTTTAGTTTCAGTACAAATTTGAAGTTTACGCACTAAGCCTTCTGTGCCAATACCAAGTAAATTAGTAAAAAGGTACCTCTATTAATGAAGAAATTACTGACCCTGAGTTGGAAAGTTTTTTTCAATAATCTCAATACTTCTTGCTAAACAAAAACACCTTTCCTTACGATATTTTCTCATCCTCGCTATGGCATGCTGAAGAATAAGGGTAAATAATGTTTGGAGTCAAAATGTGAATAGCTTGGCCCATAAAAGCAACAGAAGACCAAAGACACGGCAATTTAATTGGCAATATAAAGAGATGTACCTATAATGAGACGACGACTAATATAGAAGTATGGAAAAAGAAGACAGGGCTGAAAAAACATGATGCCCTATCTATATCTATACTTCTATACTAATATTATAAAGAGAAAGAATTATTTTTTGTTTGTGTGTTTGTTACAATTTAACTCAAGAACCACACAACCGATTTTAAAAATTCTTTTGTCATTAGAAAGCTCCATAGGTATGGTTTTATACGTAACGTTTCCACCCAATAACGAAACATAAAAGCTTTATCTGAATCATCAATTTCCAACGATCGGACTACAGTTTGATCGATGGATAAAATACACTCTGCCGAGATACTGTCATAAATGCATATAACATTATCAACATTATATAATCAGAATTATTCATTCCATTACATTCATTCATATAATTACATTCGTTTCCTTACATTCATTTAGTAACATTACAAAACAGTCATTTAATAATCTATCCATTTCAAAACATTACATTACTTACGTCAATTTAATTACGATATATTCTTTTAATTTAAATGACATTATTTTCATCACAATAATTTAATTTATAAACGTACAATAATGGAAGTCGCCTTTATGGCGTAGGCCTCCCCCAGTTTTCTACATTATTCCCTATCTCTAGCTTGTCTCCTCCAGTCAGGTCCACCTCTTTCTTTAAACACATCTTCCCAGCGCTTTCGTTCTTCCTTGCTTCCTTCTTCCATCTCTAGCTACCCACTCCACGATTTTATTTGTCCATCTTTCGTTATCCATTATACAGATATGTCCTGCCCATTTCCATTTCAGACTTCTTATTCTTTCTATTATGTCCGTTATTTTGGTTTTCGTATCATGGTATCGTATTACCCAGTACTATCTGGGTTGTGGAGGTCTATTATGTAGTCGCTCCATGTTAAATACTGGTATTCAGCTGTATCCGGTTAGACTGGAAACCGACCCCAATACAGTTGGGAAAAGCTACGAAGCTAAAGTCTACGGGACTATTTTTGTGGTCGTTTAAGTAAAAATTATCAGCTTTCTCATTTTGAGTCGGAAAGTTAGGTTCTTATTATTTGCCTTTTCTTTTCACCCATCCAAGGACTAACCCTGGTTACCCAGGCCAGCGCCGCTTAACATAAAGATCGACCCGAGTGGCTATTATTTAGCCAAAAAAGTTGTCAAGTTATTCATAGGACTACTTTTCGTATTGTTGCTTTCCTAAAGAAAGTCGTTTATTTTGATAGTCTGTTCCCTCTCATAGAGAAGAAGCCTGTGTCCCACCAGTGGGAACATTAATAGGCTGATGATGATAATGATTGATAGTCTGTGCGACACCCTTACAATTATGAACACACTTTTTGATACATGCTGTATGAGCACCTGCACAAATAAATGATGGGCACGACCAAGCTGTCATTTCGCCTACGAATAGCGAATACTGCAGCTGACAAAGTTATTCCTTTACTCTATCGTCGGTTCGGGCTTTAGACAATATACGTACCTACATGTAAACGCAAGAGGGTTTGAATTTGTCAATTTCTCTAGAATGTTTTGGGCAAACCAATGGATTGATATAAATGAAATTTTGTGTACGGGATAGCTTGGATTTTCAGGAGAAAGTAAGGTAGATTTTTTTTTAGTATCCATGAAGTTATTTTCCTGGAATACAAGTGAAACCGTAAACTACTAGTAATATGCTTACAAAAGTCGACGACTTGTACCATTTTTGGCTGCGGTATTAGGAGATAAGAGTTGCTATGAGGGTTTACTTTGTAATAAAATACTAATGCTTAGTTTCAGTATCAGGCATTTTCGGAAAGTTAATAAAATATTTAGAAATTAAGCAGATTTTTTCGGGCGCCTAAAACTTTTCAAGTTTTTCAACAGGATCAGTGTTATTAGCACCCAATATAGCGTTAAACGAATTATTAAAATAAAATGAGGATTAGATACTTGGATCAAACATAATCTAACTGACGGACTTATTCGATATTTTCAGCACAAAAGCCTAATACGTATAAGATAATCATCAAAATCTGAGAAATTCAAGTCCGCAAACTAACTACCATGATTAATACGTAGGCTAACACACCTAATATTATTAAGTTTGCTTTATTCACTTATCTGTACAAACATTGGTTCTACTCATTCGCTAAGTTGGAGCAACAAGTGGGATTAAAAGATTGGTCACGATGACACGTTGGGACTTTGGACGCCACAGCGGGACGAAAAATTCTTAAGTATATAGGGTGACTGGTAATTAGTGTACGATACTTAAACACGTGATTGTGCTCATGATAACAAACAACTTTTACTATGGGAAAAAATCAGCTGTTCAATACATTAGGCGAACATCAATATACTGAACAGCTGATTTTTTTTTCGCGATTTCAGAAACACGTGTTTAAGTATCGCGAGTACACTAATTATCAGTCACCCTATATAGTAGGTACTTTTACTATAATGACTGTGGTACTTTGGTAAGTATCTATCTCCAAATCGAAGGCAGTTTTATAAATAAGGTAGACGACAAAAAAAAAACGTATAAGTCCGTCAGTTAGATTATTAAAAAATATATGACACGTATTTTTTCTTTTGTTACGTAAATCAAAATTGACTAAGATACGACTCTTTTAGAATTCTCAATACGTCACGCCTAGGTATAATTTTTTGAGCTTACTGACGTCATGAGCTCCCGGGTTTTGATGCGTTTTATCTTAATCAATATTCATTGATTTATAAAAAGATAAAATACGTGTCCATTATTTGCTAATACTCTATCTGACGGGCTAAATATATTTGTAACTAGCCGACCCGATAGACGTTGTCCTGTCACCTACTACCTACTACCTACCTACTACTACCTACCTAAGAACCTTCTCCAGGCAATAACAAACACAACAAAAAAAGAATTAGTGAAATCGGTCCAGCCGTTCACGCGTGATGCCGTGACCACGGCCGCAAGGAAGATAGGGATTAATTTTTAAAAATAAGGATTTTTTGATATCGTCATCATGCCTATTCTCCAGCAAGAAAGTTTGGGCTTGGAACTTTTATATACATATGAAGCGTGCCTTGATTATCTTCCGTCATTTTGTTTTTTTTTTTTCAAAGTAGCGGCCACGCATACGACCTATATTAATCGATAGCTGTTATCAAAACGAACAAGTTTTGTATGAAACAAAACGTTCTAAAGTGTCACGTTTTCGAGATATGAGTTATCTGTATATCTTGATTAATATGACGTCTACTCCACTGAGAAATCCAAGCATAATGATATTTTAAAATCACAATAAAATGTTTTGAAAAACTAGATTACACGAGAAGCAGATTAATTATAAGTTAGTAGTAGAGAAAGGAAGATCAAATTACACAACAGACAGTTGATAGCCATCCAACTTGTTGATGTTACCGCAACAAGCAGTGACCCACATCAATCGGTCTTATCAAAGTGTCAAATGACCATTACGGAAATAAACTTCCCACTATACCTATATAACTAGCTGATGCCCGGCGGCTTGGCATTAAATTATTTATTGAAACCATCTTCGATAACCTCTTTATCCATTGGTGAAAACAGCATGAAAATCAGTGCAGTAGTTTTTCAGTTTATTGCGAACAGACAGATAGACACGGCGGAAGACTTTGATCTATAATATGTAGTGACATTACGCCTATAATCCCCAAAGGGCAGTTCGGTAGTAAAGGGCAGTTCGGTAGTAAAGGGCAGTTCGGTAGTAAAGAGCAGTTCGGTAGTATAGGGTAGTTTAGCACATGTTTCCAGTTATATTTAAGTCTCATGTAATTGGGGGCGAGCCTATTTCCATCATTCAGGCGCAAATCGAAAAAAAAATCCTGATGGAAAACCTAGTAACATTTCCAACTATATGAACTTGTTCAGTTTCCATCTTTACAGTAACAGCAAGTTTATCGATTGCACCAAAGGAAAAAGCTGAATAAATAAGCATACTATACTCAAAGCATTTAAAAGACACCTGACGTCGGGTAATGCTATGATTTTTATAATATACTAAGTACAGTCGCCAAAACATCAAGTTCCCACAAACTGTCTTATTTCTCCAAATAATTTTAGACCATAAATTGTTGACTGTAAAGTTCAAAATCGAATGAGAAAATTTCTGCAGGAGACTGTACTTAAGAAACTCCTTTCCATTTGCCGAAAATTTCAGCAGCTAGTCGAACTCTAACATTTTCGTCATTTCGTTCCAAAGCGAAACATAAAACACTCATAAAATGCACATTTTACACATTTCAATCAAGCTTCGTGTTCGAGGAAACAGTCACCCAAAAAATACGCAGTTTTTCACCCACGTGGCAATACGAGCCATTAAACCGACTGCAACTTTACGAGATATTGCAGTACCCTCGTAATTTTATTTGATATCCGAATTTATAACCTTTCGGACGCTTTGACGGTCGACGTTGACATCCTACCTACTCTAATTACTCTAATTTACATTACCTACCTATGAGATTTATGGAGAAGTCCCCCTCATGGCTTTGTGTACAGTTATTTTTAATGCATGCACACTTATTCCATTAGGAACGGCTTCCAAAAACTCGTTAATGAGTGCCTCGGGGTTCGCTAAAGTACGGGAGTCTCGGGTTTCGTTTTGCGTTCCATTACGGCCTTTACAATATTTCGATTGTGTGCATAATATAGATAGCGGTGACAAAATTAAATGTTTATGTTGCTTTTGTAGCTGTTTTGTTTTGGGTTAATGAGAACCGAGAGCGCTTTGTGTAGGTGGTAATTAGCTAAATATTATCTTAACACAGAAGATTATCTATGTTATGGGGAGCAGGAAACCAATCATCATCTCGTAGGGAACGGACGTTCATCGTAGGGAAAAGGCTAGCCTTTTCCCTACGATGTGGGGGTTGGCTTCTAGTCTTACCGGATGCCACTGAATTATTCAACCTGAATCATCATCATCATCATCATTTCAGCCGAAAGAAGTCCACTGATCGACATAGGCCTCCCCCAAGTGTCGCCACATTGACCGGTCCCGTGTGACTCGCATCCAACGGATTTGCGCAATCTCCACCAGATCATCGGTCCACCTAGTGGGAGGTCTTCTAACGCATAGTCTTCTGGTTCGCGGTTCAGCCTAAATATTTTAGTCGGAACGACTGCCTATCTGACATCCTCATCCGAGTTAGAACTGGATCAAACTGCACCATCTTGCTCTACGGAACCGACATTGTAATCGCGAAAAAACATTTGACGAAGAAATGGTTTAATTTGAGTTGAGTAGAAGAAGCCAATGAAGTCAAATATATACCTGGGTTTTGTTTTTGACTGTAAAAAGATCGATTATGATGAATGGATAAATGCTAAGTAATAGATAATAATCTCATGTTTTAAATTTCTCCGCGATTATTAATTTTGCACAGAATGTATTTCATTTCTAAAAATGCGGAAATCCGATATTTTACTATTAAAAACTATATGTTACTACAGTGACAGATTTCCTGCCCGTCGGCATAAGTTCACTGACCCATTTTCATTAGTTGACTGTTACAATTTTGTGGCGGTATGAGCAACTGAAAAATCTCTGTTTTTCTTTCATTCTTTTCAACCTTGAAATGTGTTTCTCTCAGTTTGTTAGTGGGCAAGCCACTTGTTTTCAATTTTCGTAACCGCACAACTTATAACTTTTTGGATGAAAGAGGGAGATCATGATAAAAATAGTTAGAAAAAATAGACTAATGCACTCGTGACTAAGTAAAGAGTGAGGGCATAGGCGTAGGGCTGACAGTCTCGTCATAACGAGAAAATCGCAAACTTTCGATCGCTAATTAACTTACAAAAAAAAAATCGGTTGCAATAACGATGCTTGCGAGAAACGCAAGTCTCTACATCCAAGGTGGCCGGGTTTAAAAAAAATCGGTTGCAATAACGATGCTTGCGAGAAACGCAAGTCTCTACATCCAAGGTGGCCGGGTTTCTCGCAAGCATCGTTATTGCAACTGAATTTTTAGCGATCGAAAGTTCTGTGTCGAGACTTCACCGGTTGATCTGTAAATGGGTAAACATACATTATTAAGCGAGACAATCCGACCTCGAAAATAATGCCAAGCTGTTGGCAGTCGGGATGTTTAGTCAAGAGCCAAAAAAACTTCCACAAACAATGGTAGTCGGTAGAAGACATCCCTATTCCCTATGTCTTCTACCGACTACCACATCACCCAGTTGACCCAGTAACTGGGAAGGTCAGATACACACTTCGTTACTGCATCCAGTTAAATTGGAAGTAGACCTGCCGGGTATAGGCCACACTTAAGATGAAGACATACTAATGTACCAATCTTTCTCTCTTTCAATCTATATTAGAGACGGTAGACGTCTCTAATATAGATTACCAATTTCGAAACGCTTTGTCCAGAGTTAGGTAACCATACATACACATACGTAGGTATATATATCTTCTCTTTTCCAACAATAACACAGACTGAATTCACGATAAAATCAGTCTTATTTCACCCACAAAATACTTTCAAAAGAAAAGAGCGCAAATTTTTCGTCTGTAGGCACAAGTCAATAAATTCGAAGAACATTCAAAGAACGTTCCCGTCTGTTCGATTACTCTTATATCTGAAGTATCTGCTTATAATGTAGGAATAGTTATGGCAAGTAGAGGCACGTACGGTACCGGCAGACGCACGAGGGTGCTACGTGGACTGAATATTCACCTTCCCCTTTGAATTTGAAGATTATCATCGCCCACGGAGATATCAGTTTGCCGATATAAATTATTGTTCGTCTTTTATTTTGTGAGTTGGGATGCTCGTTAATTTAGATACAATTTGCTGTTGTATTTACGTTCATTAGGTATTACATGATTTTGGTACTTATCGATTTTATCCATTCCTTTGCCCAGTGCAACTTTCGAAATTTATTATGTGATTTAATTTATTGTGTGTGTTGACGTCAAATAAACATTTTTCTTTCTTTCTTCTTTCTTTCTCTACCCATTTTCTGTCAACGCAGATCACGCATTCGTAGACCGTTAATCATAAAGTTCTTAATACTTATAGGTCTATAGTGGCAAGTTTACGATCAATTATTGTTAAGTACCTTACAGGTGGTACTGTTAGGGACATCGACGATGAAGTGGAGACCATGTATATCTCTAAAGCCATGCATGGCTTCAAAACTCAATTCACCGTTGTCATGGGGGACTTCAACGCGAAACTGGGCAGACGAGACGGGGATGAGCTCCAGGTGGGGCCATTAAGAGTTGGACGTCGGAACCACCGGGGTCACCAACTGGCTAGTTTCATGGTCTCGTCGAGATTGACTTCATCATGTCAACCAAGAAGCAAATGTTTAATAATGTCTCTGTGATCAATTCGATGAAAACCGGGAGCGATCACCGCATGGTAAGAGGCACATTGAACGTCAATATCAAGCTAGAAAGGTCTCGACTAATTGGGGCGAAAAGTACTGGAGTGGCGACCGTAAAACCGGAAGACGTTACGTTGGAAGACCTCCCACTAGATGGACCGATGACCTGGTGAAAGTTGCGAGAATCCGTTGGATGGGATCGATCAATGTGGTGACACTTGGGGGAGGCCTATGTCCAGCAGTGGACGTCTTTCGGCTGAAATAATGACCTTACAGGTATGGAATAGGTAATCAATGAATTGTAATTCTCAGTATAAATATAAGTTATGTACCGGTGCTCACAAAACATCTTTATTAAAAAAAAAAAGTGTTTTAGGTATGGCGCCTGTAATCTATAATAAGATTCCAAATAGCATCAAGGAACAACCTTTGAGATTTTTTAAAAAACAGCTTTCATCTTTATTTAATACAAAAATGTTATTATTCTGTATGTATCAGATTTCCTAACAGATAAAATATAGCTGTATTATATTTGATTTATTTTTCAACCGACTTCCAAAAAGAGGAGGTTCTCAATTCGTCTGTATTTTTTTTTGTGTTTGTTACCTCGGAACTTTCGACTGAGTGAACCGATTTTGGTGCTTCCCGTGTGGTCCCATTTTAAATTGTTGAAGATCTGATGCTGATCTTCGGAGATATACAATAGAACTCTTCAAAAATAGACCGCAAATCTGCAGTGATTGCTGCAAACGCTTGGTTGTTTATTGTTTATACAATATCATGACGTAACATCATGCCAGTACGCTGTGAAGGGAAGCACATGTGAACCACTAAAAAGTGAAAAATTAAAACTTTACCACAGTACTATAACAGTAATGGTTATTAGTTCCTGATACATTCTACCAATTGGCATGCAAAAATTTATACTTAGGTATAGGTATAATACAAAAACACAACCTCAATTTAAAACTTTCACAATCACTCAACAAATTACGAGTAGGTATCTTGTAACAAAAAAACTTTTTTACAAAAAATAAAACCGACTTCAGAGAAAACTAAAAGGTGAAAAATAACCTTAGCTTCAGAAGTCGGTGACAAAAAAACTAAATCAATCAAACAAAGGTCAACGGTGTCGAGGACACCAGATAGTTGATATACTACATATAATTATACTTTTTACATATACTTATTATACTCGTACATTTATAAACATCCATTACTCGGAAACAAATGTCCATGCTCATCACACAAACATTTGCCCCTACCGGGATTCGAACCCAGGATCCTAAGAACGTAAGGCAACCTCACTACCACTACGCCATTCGGGTCGTTAAATGTCAAGACAATATTATAGATAAGTGTAAAGACAATTTAGGTCATCCCCTAAAAAGCCTGTACCTATTCCTACGCTAAGGATCAAGCAGCAAAAATGTAAGCCCGCATTACTTCAAATTAAACATAAAACTAGAATTTAGGTTTAAACCGCCTTTACAAAATTAAAGAGGAACCTGCTTTCACTCAACGACTCGGAAAGTAAGGGTTAGATATCTGTTTTTGCCCTTCGTAGAATAATGCGAACGCTTAAAGTGATCTAATGTTTCCCTCCATTGAACGCAAAAAACTGACTAGTTTGATAAATTGGGTAATTTTATCTCACTTTTACCTTATGCTCCTTGAATAATTCGCGGAATCAGCTATAGATCATAAAATTTGGTGATTTGAAACTGATTTTGAAATATTATGGCATTTGTGGGATGGTACTTACCTAGGTAGGTAATGGTACCTATGTTATGGCTACGTAAAGGAATAATATTATAGCTAGCTCTGATGGATTAGTTGCTAATTACTTTAATGGACCGCTACCTAACAAAGGGAATGAAATAAAATTAAATAACACTGCAGAGTAATTTAATCATCAGCTTCAGTGTCAAAGGCACAGTCTAAGCTAGAATCGATGAATTGAAATCTAGTCAATGATGTTAATACCAAAGGTCATGCCTGAGATACCCGAAAGATTCTGCAAAGGTGTACCTAATAGTAGGTAGGTAGGTACATCCACATTTCACCTAGTATTATGTTTAAGTCCCATGTAATAAATGGCGAGCCTTTTGCCATCAATCGGCCCGCAAATCCATACTCAGTGGCTGCTACTAAGAAATTCCTAATAGAAAAATCCAACAACACTTTGATGACTCGTAAATCGAACCTCTTTTTTTTTTCTTCGGATGGGAAATCATCAAATGACGCGGGGCGGAGCGGGAGGGAGTGTCAGACTTTTACTGACTAAAACCCATCCATGTTCCTTCCTCGCCCTTTACGTTCCGGGGCCACGGTATCTCTTTCGAACAGTCCCGCAACCCCGGCAGGCTTCGTCCCTTGCGGGCCCCTCCCCTTATGCTGACATCTCTTTGAGGCGCGCGTGGAACACGAACGCTCCGTCGACACGGCCTGTCGTCATTAGACGGACGGACGGCTAGCTAGCCCATAGCTAACCGTCCACAGGCCCGCGTCTACGGTGGCCGGTAGCCACCACGTGGCCCCCGACACCCGGTGCGTCTCCTGCGGCGGCTGAAATCGAACCTCTAGGGTTCGCTTTACAAGTCATCATCGCCTCATGCTCGGCAGTCACGCTTGCGACCAACAAGGCAGTCTGTAGGAATACCTACCTACTCTAAGTAAAAACCTACCAGACAGCTTGTACGACGTGCTTGTAGGTATATAATCTTGGTCTAAGCTTGCAGAGTAACTAGACAAAATAATTATACAAAATTAGGTAATTACAGTCGCCCAGAACATCAATTTACCACAAATTGTCAAATACAAATGACCATAAACGTTTTAGGTTAAGTTCAAAATGGAATGAGAAAATTTGTCAATTTGTGGTAACTTGATGCGCTGGCGACTGACTTTTTCAGTGTTTAATCATTTTGTTTGGTTACAGACTGTCGTAGGTCTGCGTCTTGAGTATTACAAACATGCATACCATTTTGACAGAACTATAATGTTTAGTACACCATTGTATTTGTACCTACCGTACTTAGCGAAAAAAAGTGAGTTTGACGAACTTTTAGAAAGATCAAGATTCTGAAATGAACAAAACATTTTTAATATTTTCAACAAATTATTGTATACCTACCTAGTCTGCGCCACGAGAAGCTATAATTTTTGTAAACAAATCATTTGTACCAAGATTGAAGCGACAATTCAATCAACAAGAAATACTACCAAATTCAATCAACTCAAATTATCATACGTGTAATATGAAACTAACGAGCAATTTCACTTGGTCGGGTTATATTTTGGCGACCTAGAGCTCTGTCGTCTATTGTTTTCGTGGTACTGGAACGCATCTGACATCATGGAACGTAAACATTTGGGCCGTCATTTTGAAGTAAGATCACGCTGACGCTGCCGCTGTAGTTTTTTAATTTGATCCAAAGGTTGTGAACCCGAATGTGTGTTTACAAAATTTATAGCTTCTCGTTGCGGGGACTATTTGAATATATATGCCATAAAAATTAAATTCGAACGCATCTGAAGTTGTTGCTTGACAGGGCTGCGTGTAGGTCAATTAACTAGATTAAAATTTAAACCGACTAAACGTCAAACACCCCGTTCAAACACACGTACACGGCGCGAGTGAAAAATTAAACTGACTTAAATTTAATCTGCCCCGTTCACGGTCGTTCGCTGGTATTTAAGATTTCGCCTGACTAGGATAAATTTTAGCGACCTTTTTACTTCTCTAAATTTTATCCTGCTGTCAGATTGACATTGACATTGAGCTGTCTGTTGTTTTATTTGCTCAATTCGCGCCTTAGAAACGAATATTTCTTACGAGTAGGTACTTAATTCATTGTAGGTCTCCGTGAATTTTATTTGTGGAACATAGATGAAAATAAGATGCATTGATGTTGTTCAGTTGTTACATTTTTGACAAGCTGTACTGTCAATTGAATTTGACAGTTAACATTGACTTATATTTTTTCCTTCAAGTTATGTACAAATTAGATGTTGAAAATCAAACTTGTTACAAATCTTCAAGTTATTATTACTCAGGAATGGCTTAATCTAGACCACAATGGGGATGCACACTGTGGAACTAATGGCGCTAGCCAGCTGGTTCCAAGCATCGTCATTGGTTGAAAATCAAGGAATGCTTTTTCATATTATTATTATAAAATACCTTGACCTCACATTGGTCAGATTGAGACCAGCTATGATGGCGCCATCTACAATTAGCTTTTAACGGTCTTCCCCATTGCAAATATTAGTAAAAATAATAAAAAGCACGCAACACGCGACACACATGACATCTGACATAGCGGCCCTAGCGGCGAATTCATGCGCGATAGTCCCCATTGTGCCGTTCAGCGAACCCTCGCTTGTTTAATTTTAATCAGGCGAACGCCGGCTTACTTAAACGCACCCCAGAACATAACATGGTGTAGCCAATCAAAATCCCGAAAACAAGCGTCAGAGGATTTCGATTGGTTGGTTTTAAACTGTCAGAAATATTGTGTTTGTCAATGTCATTGTCACGTCAGAAGTAGGAATAAGCAACGCAACAAATTAAACAAAAATAGTTTCGTGTTGATAAGATGTCTATAATTAACAAAAAAGATGCCAAAATAAAAATACGTGCGTGTCGAATATGTCTTGACCCAAATAGTATTGATATGGTGTTAATAGAAGAGCAGAACGGATGGTTGACACTGTTCGAATATTGTTTTGGAATTTCTGTAAGTTTTTCATGTTTATTATTTAATTTTGTGAACGTTTTACGTAGTTCATTTTACAGTTTATACAATAATTACTTAATAAAGGTTTTCAGAACTATTACTTACTTTAGATTTTAGGTTGTTTCATGCTTTTTCACTCTGCCAAACTAGTGGAAACTAGTTTGCCATCCACTTGTACACAACCCTGTAACACCCTGTTTGTTTACTAAAATTGTAGTATAAGCAACCATTATGATAGATTATATGTTTTAGGGGTGGTTTTGCCTCTGTGTTTATAATTTTATCAAAGTAACTTGTTTTAGTTAACCAACCAAGATGAACCACGTTTACTTTGCCAAATATGTGCTGAAAAGGTCCAAAATTATGTTAAGTTTAAAGAAAAATGTGAGAAATCCCATAGTCTTTGGAAATCTGTCAGTAAGTGGTCTAATGTGGTAAGTTAATACAATATCTAATTTGATACTGCGGGGTACAAAATAATGGGTCCATAGATTGAAAAGTTCTCTCGAAGTATGTTATTCTACCTGTATTATCCTCAATCTAAAACAAAAATATTGGCATGATAAAATATATACTTAACATAACATCACATCCCTGATTCCTAAAGGGTTCAAAACATACTTAATTGTGCACCCACATGTAACCAGTTATGACAAGTTCCATAAAATGGAGGTGAGCCTTCTGCCTTTAACAGGACACAAAATTTAGACTCCATAGTTGCTACAGCTACTGAGAAAATCCTTACGGAAAAACCCAATAACGCTTTGCCCAACCGGGCAATCTAACCCAGGACTGCATACGCTCCAGGGCTGCGGGACTGTTTGAAAGAGATTCCGCGGCCCCGGAACGTAAAGGGTGAGGAAGGAACATGGATGGTTTTTAGTCAGTAAAAGTCTGACACTCCCCACTCCCGCTCCGCCTAGAGTGGGAGGGGTCATTTGATGATTTCCCATCCAAAAAAAAAAAGGACTGCATACTCGGCAGTCTTGTTCGCGACACATCAACTACTACCTACTCTTTATGGAACACTTTTTTATATTTTAGAAATGTTGTGTTGTTAAACATCCACCAAAACTCAGTGAAAATACCAAAACAAATACTAATGATGAAATTAAACAAGAAACATTTGATACATTAATAGACAGTGATATAATTGTTTCTGACAATTATTATGAAAATGAAATGGATGGTCTGACATATATTGAAATTAAAAAAGAACCGGATGATGATGATACCAAATCCTTAAATGAAGAAAGTACCAAAAATGATATGAAGAATTGTGTTGTTGGAGTCAGCGTTGACTCAAATCAGAAAGAATCCAAAATAATTGATAGTAATGACAGTGTAAAAAGTAAGAAAGGAAAAGTTTACACTTGTGGAAAATGCAAACTAAATTATGGTGAGGGTTTTTTAGTATTAAATGGCTTTTAGTATCAAGTTTCAGCAAAGTGATTATTTGTAGCAGAGACAATATGAAATATTGATTGGTTTAGTGGTCAAACATCATCTGCCTAGCCTTTTTAATTGGTTGTTATTTTTTGCAACCCATTTGCATAAAAAAGCTTTTAATAAATATTTAATATAATCTTTTCATTTTAATGCAATCGGATGGGGCTGAATACCTGTATTTAACAATTGAAGAGACTGCCTATCTGACTTTCGCAACCCAATCAATGGGTTATTTGGTACCCCTTGGTAACATTGGTTGTCAGACTGTTGTGCCACTGACTGGAAGCTAACAAAATAAGGCAAGGCAGATGGTGAATATAGTCTTTGTTGACGCTCGGGTTTGTGTGGAGCGGGTTCGCTGGCGGGATGTTGACTGGAGAGTGCAGGAAGAGCAAATGACAACGCTGGTGTAGAGTTTTCTTCTATTTATTTCCTTGTTCTTCTTCTTAACACTGCTGGATTCGGAATGATTCACCACAGAAAATGGCCTTCTTTTAAAGTCACCTTTGACCAATCAGAGCCCTTTAATTTTGCACACGGCACTAATGCTCCGCCCCTCGACCAATCAGAGAGGAGGTGGGTTTTGTATGGGAAACTTAACTTTTAAAGTTTCTGTGGTAAATCAACCCTTACAATATTCTCTTATGTATCTACTATTAGGACGGACTTATTTTATTTATATACACAACAATCAGTCTTAAAATCCTCAATTTACACCTTAAATTAATCAAAATACTGAAACGGTTCTCGTTACGGTAAAGTGTTCTAGTACTTAAGCTTACGAAACTAATATAGCACAAGTAGCGCCTCTAGTGGCTGGAATGCACAACACTTATGATACAAAACTAACAAGATAATAACAGATTACAAACTAATTAGAATATTAAAAACGGCTAATTAGAATTTACGTATCGTCGCTAACAGTCTTACTTAAAAAACTGCCTTTGTGATAGTAATAATTGAAGTTAATATTTCAGAGAAAAAAGGATGGTATCTCAAACACATGAAGGAATGTCAGAAAAAGAAAAGGAAAGTACCTAAAAAGCAGATCTTTTGTCAAGACTATGCTTATGACTTGGGTAAGGGGTCTAACTAATTTTTTAGGGAGTAAATGGCAAAAACAGAACCCTAATTCTTATTTTTTTTTTCAGGTAGGCAATACAGTGATCAAAGTGTCACTCAAGTTAAGTATGTGTCAAAAAATGAAATTCAAATTATTGGAAACCAAAATCAATGTGCCTCTTTAAATTCATGTGGTAATTATTTTTTTTTAATTTAATTAATTAAACAAGACCAAGGAAACTATGGATGGATTTTGTGAGGAATGATATGATAGAGTAAATGATAGTGACGGTTGACAGAGGAGAATGGAAGAAAAATACGTGTTGTACCGACCCCAAGTAGGATTACCAGATTCAAAAATAAAGTTTCCTAGCAAAATACGTGTTGTGCCGACCCCAAGTAGGATTACCAGATTTAAAAATAAAGTTTCCCAGCAAAATACGTGTTGTGCCGACCCCAAGTAGGATTACCAGATGCAAAAATAAAGTTTCCTAGCAAAATCCCTGCTTCAGAAATAAATTTCCTAACATTTTGGCAAAAAGTATATTTTTTCACACAATTGGAAATTATTTTAAAACCTGTATGTAACCTACCCAAGTAACATGGGTACAAGGGCAGAAGATGAAGAGATGATGAATAAACTCGAGCCCTTTTTTCCTAATTTTGTCCCTTATTACTTGTGGTCGACGTAAAATTAATCTTATTGCTATGCGATTAAAATTGCTTAAGATTTAATACTTCATTGCTGAATTTGCTTCTATCACAAGAATATTGGAGGTCTGGGTTGACTTTTTTCTTTGTTTTTAGGTCTCTGTGATCTCAATTTCGACAATAATAAGGACGTTTGCATACATTTGAATGATCATTGGTCCAATAATGACTTAGCGTGCAAGTTGTGTGATTTCGTTGGAATCGACCTGGCTGCAACGCTTGCGCATAGGTAAGCCATTTGTTTCTCATAATTATCTTCTTTATCAATTTTGACAGAAAAAAAAACAGTAAATTAAACTTCATTAAGTTTGAAGATATCTAACATATCAAAGGTGTCCATACTATGATCCTAAGGCACCCTTAGAAACATAGTATGGACTATGGACAGGTTCGCTAACAGTACAGACGGGCGGCAAGTTGCCAACGGCAGATAAACTGCAGCCGCCGACGGAAAATTTACGCAGCACGCCGGTGTGGCGTGCCGCGTAAAATTGCAGTCGCGGTCGACTGCAAGCGTCACCACCCGTTAACGGCAGCCGTCAACGTTCCGACAGCAGTCGGTCTTAAAGTGCTCTTCCTAAAGCTCGTTGGGTCGACAATATCGTCAAAGTCACGGGAAACACAATACGGGACGCACATAACCGGCAAGTGAGGCAGAAAAATGGAGAGGCCTAAACCCAGCAGTGGGTGATTCCGAGCTTATATGATGATCATAGATCGGAATAGGTAGAGCTATTTAGGTTCATTGACCGCAAACATTGATGTTAATATGGATATTCCACGGGATTTCGACTGATACTACGGGATTTTATTATTGTAATATTTGTTTAAATAAGTGAATTATTGTTGAAGCCCATTGATTATTTTAATTAAGATTTTATTGTAAATACAAGTTGTTCTATTTGATAATGTTTTGATTTTCTGAGGAACAAATTTTTTGTATGGTATGTAATATGTTTTTGTACCTACAACTTCAGAATAAAAATGTTAAAATGATTGTTGATTCTTGAAAGAAATTGTTACGTAAAAAACATTTTTGTGGTTTAATGAATCAAGTTTATCTATTTATTATAAGTACTATCCTTAATCCCGTCCTTCTTATATTTACCCGTCAGAAAGGAAGTGTAGTCTTTCATTAGACCCGAAGGCGAGAATAGTTTTTTTTTACTACCTACTTAAAAATCAAATCCCGGGACTCGGGGAGTATCCATATTATTCTAACATATGGCAAGTACATAAAACAGCTCCTATTCCGATCTATGATGATGATGATGATGATGATGATGACGCGCTAAGAAAGTGACAGAAATGCCTGAGGCAAAATTTGTGTTAAGTAAGAGAGTGTTAATAGATCTCACCCTTTGAATCAGATAGCCTGTTTCATCCAAAAATGTTTTTAGGTATTCACACTTTCCGCGCAAAAGTATAATGCGTTTCTTATGCCACATTTGCGAAAAGTTCCATGTATCGCTGATGGCATTGCACTTTCACTATCGCAAGGAGCATTTGAAGAAGCCTGGAGGCTATTGCTCGAGGTGCAACAAAGAATACAAGCTCTTGCGTCTCTGGAAGAAACATGAAAAGACTCACTGTCCTCCCAACCATATTTGTGATATTTGTGGAAAAGGGTAAGTTTAGGAATGTAGTCCGACAGCAACAGACAGACATTGAGCTACACGAAACTGGCAATTTTTCCAAATCGACCTTGAACCTAATGCTTTAGCGATAAAGTTGAAAATCTATTAAAGAGTTTTGACAGGTATCTTGTTAACCCCCGACGCAAAAACGACGGGGTGTTATAAGTTTGACGTGTCTGCCTGTGGCATCGTAGCTCCGGAACGGATGAACCGATTATGTTTTTTTTTTTTGTTTGAAATGTGAAATTCTGGAGAGTTCTTAGCTATGTTTGATGAAAATCGATCCAAGATGGCCGCGGCCACAGAATGGCGGATTACATATTTTGTAACAACTCCCTCAATATCGGTATCAAATGAAGGGGCTTGACTAGTAGAATATTAAACACTATGATAAATTTAAAATTCAAGATGGCCGCTATCACAAAATGGCGAATTATGGTCGCAATTCCTTCAATAGTAATAGTACAATCATGTATACTATATTGAAAGGGAATGAGGAATACTCACTAACGAAATGAGATTAGGAAAGTGGAGTGATGACTGGTACCCAGGATCTAACGATATAATCCAAATAGAAACAGCCGTTGTAGCGATACAAAAAAAAATGTGTGACAATCGTCTCAAGCTTTATTCACGCTAGACCGTGTCGGGTCCGAGCCGAGTGTCGGCTGTATTATATCGTGACCGTTGCTCGGCCGCCACTCGGTTGCCGGTCAGTATAGCGTAAGTGTGTCCATACACACTTACGCTGTTCTGACCGGCAAATCCGACCAAAATTAATAACCAATCTAATCCAATACTCTAGACTAGATTAAAGATCGAAAATTCAATCCAGATATGTAGTAAAGTGTAGCTAAAAACAATCCACGGATAGCAATCGCAATCTTTTCAAACAATCGATCGTTGAGAGGACGGATCATAAACTACAGATAGCCCTCTGTTCCAAAATGACAGTTTGAGTGTGTCACTAACATATCTGTTGAATTTGACGTTCTTTTTGTTCGGTGTAAACAATCCAAATTTTAATCTTAGAATTTCCGAGGTTAGTTGACCGAGCTACGGCCGACACGGCTCGACCCGACACGGTTTTGCGTGGTTCATCCTTTATTACTCGTTACTAATTTTTTGACGTTTTCAGGTTTCATTTTAAGCACTCTATCAGGGCACACATTATTAATCATATGCGTTTAAATAAGAGCATTTGTGACATTTGTGGAAAAACTTTCGCTCGCCTTCGTTATTTGAAGGTAGGTAGTAAAGGTGAAAGTATCAGGGTGGCCCGCGAAATTCAATTTTTCTTGCGTTTTTTGCAATTTGCGAGCTAGTGCTGGGTTGTATGCTGGTGCCGTTCGCGGCTGTGGGGCGTATGTGGTTGCAGAATTGTAGTCGTCAGAATCATCGGTGTAGCCCTCCAAGTTCATGAAAGTCGAGGAACGAATTTTTCACGGTCAAAGTCGTTCCTAGACTTTTATGAACTTTGAGGGTTGTGTTGATGATTTTGATGATTATAATTCTGTGACTGCATATGTCTTGCAGCCGAGAACGATTTTTTCATCAGGGTATAACTTGGCACTGCAAAAAAAACGTTGGAAAATTTGAATTTAGCGGGCTACCGTGGAGTATCAGCCTTATGTATTTGACAGTTGGAAATATTTGATAGAAATCTTTTTCGTTGTTTTTCCATAACTTCTAGTACCACAAAATAAATGTACATTCTGAAGCAGGACCATTAAAATGTACCCATTGTAACCGAATGTTCAAGAATGAGTTCACGCTAAGAATACATCAGAATATAGTTAACAGGGAGAAAACTCTTAAATGTGAAGTATGCCAAAAGTTCTTCGTAACACCAAATGTCTTGAAGTTGCATATGGTGATGCATAGTAAGGAAAGACCCTATGGCTGTGATATTTGTGGGATCAGGTGAGTTATTGAAGTTCACTGTAATAATGTAACATAAGCGTCGGTTCACACCGAGACGCGACGCGATGCATCGCGGCGCGGCTGGAAGAGGCCACTGATTTCGCGCTGGACCGCGCTCTGCCGTAAGACGCACGCACGACGTAATGTTTTCGTGTAGTAAATAAAGTTATATATTGAGTCGCTTTTTAGGGTTTCGTAACATCCGTTCATCGAACCCATACCTACGTGTAGGGTATCTATAGATAGGTCTTCAAAAATGATATTGAGGTTTCTAATTTCATTTTATAATAAACTAAATAGTTGGCGCGAGAGACACTTGATAAGCGATAAACGTGCCCGCCCCCCTGTAACTTCTAAAATATGAGAATGATGAAACAAAAAAAAAAATATGATGTACCATGTAAACTTCCACCGAAAATTGGTTTGAACGAGATCTAGTTAGTAGTTTTTTTTAATACGTCATATATCGTAAACCGTAATTTACACAATTTTGATATGGAACCCTTCATGGGCGAGTCCGACTCGCACTCGTTGTCGCGTCGCGTCTTGGTGTGAATTGACCCTAACACAACATCAGGCAAAACACAGAGAAAATTGAAAAGTTTAGGGGCCGTTGCTCAGCAATGGGATAGCATAGGCTAAATAAAGTAAAAAAAACCGGCCAAGAGCGTGTCGGGCCACGCTCACTGTAGGGTTCCGTAGCTTCCCAGACCATTAAAAATACCAACATTTTTCGTCAGCAAAAATA
Organism: Xestia ashworthii; assembly: GCA_950022955.1. NCBI lineage: Eukaryota > Metazoa > Arthropoda > Insecta > Lepidoptera > Noctuidae > Xestia > Xestia ashworthii. The sequence continues at coordinate 18,760,825 of OX465558.1, read as the reverse complement.
ACTTTGTTTTTCATAGTATTTGTATGAAAAACAAAGTTATCATTTGCGTTTTTTTGAAAAAGTGCTATATAACTCAAAAACTATTCAACTCATCAAGTTGAAAATAATTTTCCTAGAAAGTTCATATAAAGGTCTACTTCTGTGATTTTTTTCATATTTTTTAAACTTATGGTTCAAAAGTTAGAGGGGGGGGGGACACATTGTTTTTGACTTTCGGAGCGATTATTTCCTAAAATATTAATATTATCAAAAAATGATTTTAGAAAACCCCTATTCATTTTTAAATACCTATCCAACAATATATCACACGTCAGGGTCAAAATTAAAAAAAAAATCGCTCCCCACTTTACGTCTGGGGGAGGTACCCTAATAAAAATGTTTTTTTAAATTTTTATTTTTGCACTTTGTCGGCATGATTGATATACATATTGGTACCAAATTTCAGCTTTCTGGTGCTAACGGTCACTGAGATTATCCGCGGACAGACAGACAGACAGACATGGCGAAACTATAAGGGTTCCTTTTTTGCCATTTGGCTACGGAACCCTAAAAACACATAACATTATGTCCCCAAAAAAACCTTTACCCGTCAGCGCGATCGCCGACCTAACTCGATAATTAAAAACGGGCAAACGACACAAATTAATTTTTCCTTTTCTTCGACAGTTACAAATATAAATCTAATTTGACATGTCACCTGCTGAAGCACAGTGGGGTTTTGCCGCAATGCCAGATCTGTATGAAAACCTTCTCGAATTCGAGGTCATTAAAAAGGCATTCTTCAGTCCATACCGGAGTTCGACAACACAGTTGTGTCGTATCCAACTGCGTTAAGACTTTTTACTCGAAGAAACTTATGTTGGAACACTTGAAGTTACGACACAAAAATGAAAATGGCGGAGAAAAGATTGAGATTGCAAGAAAAGATTGAGGTTTTTTTCAATGTCTCCAGACATTGAAAAAAACCGTCAGTTGGTAAGTTTGTGAAGTCATTAATGTTACTAATGTGATGATGTTGTTTTGAAAAAAATGGATAAAAAATTGATTAAAACTACTGTGTGTCATTTTAGAGTTAGTATCCTCTTAAACCTATGGTTGATAGTCTACACTTCTACACTTCTACACTAATATTATAAAGAGGAAAACTTTGTTTGTTTGTTTGTTTGGTTGTAATGAATAGGCTTAAAAACTACTGGACCGTTTTTAAAAATTCTTTCACCATTCGAAAGCTACATTATCCACGAGTAACATAGGATATATTTTATCCCCGTACTCCCACGGGAACGGGAACTATGCGGGTGAAACCGCGGGACGTCCGCTAGTCAATTATAAAGCAACATAGTCAAATAATTTCAATCTTAGTTAAGTTCAATTTACTGGTAAATGTTGGTGTTTGGGTACCTATATACCTATTCTGTAATCCAATAGAAATAAATACACACTACCTGAAGAATATGTTTGATTTACAAACTATTTTGGTATTACGTTAGTATGAAAAACGCATGCTCCGTAGGCCTCTTAAAGATGGCTAATCAATTACGAAGTCGACTGTGCTACCAATTGCCATTGTGTATCAGGTTAGCAATCCAGTTTACAATCATCCTAAACAGACTATATTTTTCGAAATTCAGAAGTCATGATAGCTTGCATTATTACAAAAAAAAACACAGTAGAAAAATTGGAAAACAATATTTTTTCAATTTTCTTTCGCTCATTATCTTTTACTCTTCAACTTGTTACACATACAAAATAAAAAAATGCCGACGAACTCCTTCATAAACAAAATACAAAATATTCAACCAAGAAGCCAGAACAGTTCATTTTTTTAAGCTCTTCTTTTTTTCCTAAAAAACGTCGCAAGGTTACATCAAAATGTAGTATAATACGTATGTTGTCTTTTTTAACTTTCACGATCAAAACACATTATAAAAACATATGGAAACGGGTATTTATCGCGAACTTTAATTTTAATTTAAGCCCGACGTTTCGTTCGTATCTCATTAGCTACTGAAATTTTGAACTTGTTACTGAAGTAACAAGTTCAAAATTCATAAAATACCGACAAACTATACTATAAAACCCAAATCCCAACACAATTGCAAAATCATTTCAACCAAAAAGCAAGAGAGTTCATTTTCAACCGACTTCCAAAAAGAGGAGGTTATCAATTCGTCTGTATGTTTTTTTTTTTTTTTTTTTGTGTTTGTTACCTCATAACTTTCGACTGCGTGAACCGATTTTGATGATTCTTTTTTTATTTGAAAGCTGGTGCTTCCCATGTGGTCCCATTTTAATTTGCTGAAGATCTGATGCTGGTCTTCGGAGATATACAATGGAACTCTTCAAAAATGTACGGCAAATCTGCAGTGATTGCTATTATCGCTTGTAGGTTTATTGTTTATACAACATCATGACGTAATATCACGCCTGTATGCTCTGAGGGGGTACGCAGATGTGTACAATACACCCAGATTTCGACAGTGTTTGTTACCTCAGTACTTTCGACTGGTTGAACCGATTTTGATTATTCTTTTTTAATTTGAAAGCTGGTGCTTCCCGTGTGGTTATATTTTAATTTGCTGAAGATCTGATCCGGATCTTCGGAGATATACAATGGAACTCTTCAAATATACACGGCAAATCTGCAGTAACTGCTGCAATCGCTTGAATGTTTATTGTTTATACAACATCATGACGTAACATCACGCCTGTATGCTCTGAGAGGGTACGCAGATGTGTACAATATTCCCAGATTTCGACAGTTAGGTGTATTAAGTTCCATTTATTGGGGATAAGTTTTTTTTTTATTTTATTGGCAAGGGCACTTCAAGGGTAGTTTGATGAGAATTTGGTTAGGTTCTGATTATGGGATCCATGACAAAGGAACGGAACTCTTCAATTCTTAGAAGCAAATTACCGATTCTCGGCCAAATCTTTTAAAGGCCGTCCGGATATGTGAGTCACGTACCATAACGTTGTTATTAACCGACTTCAAAAAGGAGGAGGTTCTCAATTCAATGTTCCCCGATTACTCGCAGATGACTGGACCGAATTTGTTTTTTAATTGTTTGAAAGGGTATACTTCCCAGAAGGTCCCATAATCATCAAGTCAGGATCCTGATAATGGGATCCTGGAGAAATAGAGAGAACTCTTCAAATTTTATAGGCACACCAGAAGCGATTTGGGTAGTTTTTGAAAGAGTAGTTTCTCGGAGTGATCCCATTTAAATTTGGTAAAGATCTGATGAAGAACTTCGGAGAAAGGCAACGGAACTCCTCATTAAATGTAGCAAATGTGTGTCTCTTACTGGGATTGCTGAAATCTCATGTCTGTCTTTTGTTTACACCAGTTTATAACAAAAAATCACGCTGGTACGCTGTGAAAGGGTATGCACATATTGTGAACCACTAAAAAGTGAAAAATAAAAACTTTTTTGCAAAAAATAAAACCGACTTCACACAAAAAAGTGAAAAATAACTTTAGCTTCTGAAGTCGGTGACAAAAAAATTAAATCAATCAAACAAAGGTCACCGACTTCAGAAGCTAAAGTTATTTTTCACTTTTTTGTGTGAAGTCGGTTTTATTTTTTGCAAAAAAGTTTTTTTAATTCAGCACTTCTATTTTCCTAGACAACGTCTCAGACTTACAGAGAAATGCTATTTTCACTATGTAAGAACCCCGTGTTTAGCAGTCTTGTCTACTCCGCTCCACGGGTCTGGAAAATTTCAATAACCTAATATTTTACGTCGAGGGAGCGCCCAACTTTTGCATACACTGTTATTGGTCCATTTTTTACGCATCTCCTCTTCGTCGCGTTTATGCGGAGGGGAGAGAGGGTAATCCATCACAGTCTGAGGCAACGTCTCGTTAGCATAATGAATTAGTGGCTCATACTAGTGACAGTTCGATGGGGAGACCATGTCATGACTGTTTATGGCAGCCATTTGCTATCTGAGCTTTGCAATTTATGTTGATCTTGTGAATGAGGTAGTAAGTTCATTAGTTAAGGAAGGCTGACTGTATGTCTGTTTGTCTGTTTTGGTGTCAGGTGTAAAGAGTAGGCCTCTTAAACCTATCGGCAGTTCTAAAAAATAAGGTGTTATCATAAACTTAAAACAAGTCATCTTTCTTTGTCCAGGCGGTCTTTCTTTAGAATGCGCTCCCTCAGAATATCAGGACGGTAACCAATCGGTTCACTTTTAAAGTGAAAGCTCGAGAGCACATACACAAGACAAGTTGGCAGATTCGTCTCAGAACTAACTTGTAGTTTTTCTTGTTATCACTCATAACCTTTTTTATGTTTTGTTTTATGTATGTATATATGTATTTATTAGTGTATTTTAGTTAGAAGTAGGTATTAACCATTTTGTTTTGTTTTCTGTTATTGCACCTACTATGTATTGTCTCTGCATCACCCTAAGGTAGACTGGTAGAAAATGGTCAAGGCATTAAGTCCGCCTTTGTACAGTTACGAGTATTACTTGTGCATAAAGTTTTAACAAATAAATAAATCAGCTTTTGATTGATGTGTTCACTAAATGAAAGCTTTAAATACAATCCGTCAATTTGTATGAACCCAAGCACAGCTTCATCAACCGTTTATTCATAAACATTCCTAATAACTGTTTGCAGTCTAATTACTAGAAACGCAAACACAAACAATTTAATTAACTCTGATAACCCCGTAATAGTTTGATTCAATGAACCGTTTTGCAATTGACTGTTGAGTGTAGACATAAAGCCTCGTACAGGACCTCTGGCGATGCGACTTATGACGTAACTTGCGCTGCGCGAAACACGCCTGCGTCACTTGTAAGTGCTGATGCGTCACAAGTGGTCTTGCTGCGACTCCTGGCCTACTCTAGGCAATATCTTTTATTTGTTTATCCATAGTCACGTATCAGCATTTATTGTCCCCACTGCTGGGACCCAAGACTCCTCTATAAGAGGTACTGGGCCGTAATCCACCACGCGGGCCCAGTTCGAAGGTAGAACTCACATGTCAACGAACTTTTGTTTCTAAGACATGCTGGTTTCCTCACGATGGTTTCCTTAACCGAAGTCGCGGTAGCTAAACACGTGTCGCAATCATGGCTAAACGATAAGAGCCCGTTCACACAAGCAACTCACGTCGCCGCGTCGCGGTTGACACTCTGTTTTGTTCCCGCTAAGTGCCAAAAGCTCAGTTGTCGCGCTCTCCGTGGCACGCCGCCAGTAGATACTACAGGCAATTTGTTCTGTGCGCAAACATTTTATGAAACTCACAGTGTTTTCGCGCTATTTTTCGAGGTGTCGTTTTCATGCATGTTCTGTTTGTGTTGAAAAGACTTTAGTTGAATGTGTACTTGCTTTTGGGTGACTGAAACATAGGTGAAGGATTTACAGTTCCAACTACTCTTATTTGTAAGTAAATAACTATTGTTTTAAAAGCTATTTACAACTTACCTAACGGGTTAGAAAGTCATATAACAGTTTGTAGTTGATAGGTCTGCACGAAGGTCAAAATATTGTGTTTTTCTGTTAAGCTCCAGAGTAAAATTCAATTTTTCTTACGTTTTCTGCACTTTGCGGGCCAGTGCTAGGTTTTATGTTGATTAAAATATCGTTCGCGACTGTAAGACATAATATATTATTATGTAGTTACAGAATTATAATCATCAAAATCATTAGGTCAACCCTCCCAAGTTCATAAAGGTCTAGGAACTGTTTGTTCAAGGTCAAAACTGTTCCTCGACCTTTATGAAATTGCAGGGTTGTATTGATGATTCTGATGATTATTAATTCTGTAACTGCATACGTCTTACAGTCGCGAACAATATTTTAATCAACATACAACCTATCACTGGCCTGCAAATTGCAAAAAACGTAAGAAAATTTGAATTTCGCGGGCTACCCTGACGCTTTCAACTTGACGAAGCTTCTTTTTCTTATGTGTATCGATGGTTCAAATGTGTCTACCCCAAAACTCAGCCATACAAACCCCACTAACTGATGCAGTAAATAGATCATCACAAGCGCAGGTGATGGGCATGTGGTGCAAGATGGAAGATTGGCCACTGTCTGTGGGGAGACGCCACATACGCACTGAGCCGTCCATTAACCCCCATCTGCAGAAATTGTCCTTGCTCTGGCCGACTTGCTAATGAGTTTTGATTTTCAAAGTCAGCTAAGTGAGAAAATGTATACAGAGTGTAGATAATTAGAAAGGTAGGTACAGAATATTTGTAACTTGTTATTCCAGGAAATCTTTGAGTTTATGGCTTGAAAGGCAGAAGAGTTCTCTTCATGAGATCCTTCTACTATCGATTTTTCTCTAAATTCACACCGTGTTTGTACCCCGTAAAAGTACCTGGAATGTTATTTACAATATAGGTACGCGGGGAGGTATATTATGTCGTATATTGGGTGCCTATCAATTTGTTAACAAATGACATCACGCGCAGCGGCGCGCGGCGTCGTCGCTCGTGTGAATCTATAATGTGGAGGGGCTCTTAGATGTAAGAGTAGGTATTTATATAAGGTGTTTTCAAAGTAACTCACTGAAAAGAGGGTTAGGTGTCTTTGTTATTTTTAGGTACCGTTGAACATTTATATTGCTCCTCTTACAAAATAAAGGTTAAATCATCATCTACCTAGCCTTTTCCCAATTATGTTGGGGTCGGCTTCCAGTCTAACCGGATGCAGCTGAATACCAGTATTTTATATGGAGCGATTGCCTATCTGGACTTTTTGGGCCACAGAGGCCCAAAAAGTCTGACACCAGTTTAAGCTGTTGGTCCTGCCAACAGCTTAACGTGCTTTCCGAGGCACGGAGGAAACGGTATGTACCTAAGGGTGGTCACCCATCCACAGACCAACCTAGGCAAGCACGGCTTAACCTAAAGAACGACCCGAGCGGCTGTTATTATTTTGCCACGAGCTCCTCTTAGAAAAAAAAAAGGTTTATAAGAGCGATTTGGTATGTAGACAAATTAACAGACAAATAGTCAAACAATCACACTAATATTTAATGCGAAAGTTAGTGTGTGTGTGTGCCAACACACACACACACTAACTTTTGCAACTTTCTTTAATCCTTCACACAAAAACTACTGATCGGACTTAGATGAAGCTTAGCACAAACATAGTTTATAACCTGAATTAACACAGGATACCTACTATGGATTTTATCATGTAAGTACGATCACGTAGGCCGACGAACTGGACGCGGGTAAAGCCGCGGGAATAAGCTAGTTTAATGTACTTACCTTAAAACGATAACTGTACTGACAAGGTATTCTTTAGGGGTCATCCAGCTTGCCGTCGCAACATAATGAAAAGTTACCTAAACAACCTACACAACTGATTCCATGAAAATATTTTTTGCTTTTTGGCAGAATTCAGGTGGAAAATTAATATTACACAATCGAATCTTACCTTTTCACGCTTTAACAGCAAAACAATTTTCGCTGAAGTTTTCCGGATACACCACGATCTGGGCTAGAGTAGTACCTAAATGGTGTAAAAAGACTTAACGAAGCAATTGTTCTCTCCGATATTGCGATCATTTTTAGGGTGCCGTAGCCAAATGGCAAAAAATGGAACCCTTATGGATTCGTCATGTCTGTCTGTCGGTCCGTCTGTATGTCACAGCCACTTTTTTCCGAAACTATAAGAACTATGCTGTTGAAACTTGGCAAGTAGATGTATTCTGTGAATCACATTAAGATTTTCAGAACTTTAGAACAGATTTTTAGAACTAAAACTCAAAAAAAAAAAACATCAAGCCCATACGTGTGGCTATCTATGGATGGATCTTCAAAAATGATATTGAGGTTTTTAAAATCATTTTTTCCTAAACTGAATAGTTTGCGCGAGACACTTCCAAAGTGGTAAAATGTTACAGTGGTAAAATGTTACGTCATAAATCGTAAACCGCAATTTACCTTTCATTTACAACGAACTACAAGATTTTTTATACAATGTTATTGCTGCTACGGAACCCTTCATGAGCGAGTTCGACTCGCACTTGGCCGCTTTTTTGTTCTACACCAATGTTTTGAGTGCGTTACATTGAGTTCTACCACAAAACATGATTTTTCACCTCAAAAAAAAGTCTTGTAAAAAAAAAAAAATTTTCTCAGCAAAATTTTTTGCGTAAAGTTACTTAGTTTGATGTTTACAGAATGCTTGGTTGACGGCTTCGTGATGAGTTTGTTTACACCCTGTGTACTTTTCATCCTGAAAATAGGTACGTTTCCAGCCAATTTCCGATATCCACGCAGACGAACATAACATAACATTACGCCTTGTAATCCCCGAAGTGGTAGGCAGACGTGTACCTAACAAGTACATCCACATTTTGCCAGTTATGTTGTAAGTCCCATGTAATACCTAGGGGGCGAGTCTATTGCCATCATCTGGAAACAAATCCAGACTCCGTGGCTGATGCTAAGAAATTTCTGATGGAAAAAAAACAGTAATGCTTTGCCCAGGCACTCGTCCCAGGACGTTTAATCAGCAATCGGCAGTTTTAAGGGGCCGGCGGAGCATGCGCTTTTCATACAAACGTAATAGGTACCAAAATAATATGAAAATCAAACATATTCTTAAGGTGGTGTGTATTTATTTCGATTGGATTACAGAATATCTATGTTCCCAAATAAATATTTTGAAAGAACAATGATATAAAAGCGAGATAAGAGGAATTTAAAATTTCTATAGAAAAAATATTTTTCTCATAACTCTTGTTTAAATCAGTGTCCGTTCAAAATATGTGTTTGGAAACCTATAGGTATATTCTGTAATCCAATCGAAATAAATACACACCACCTTAAGAATATGTTTGATTTTCATATTATTTTGGTATTACCTACGTTTGTATGAAAAACGCATGCTCCGCCGCCGGCCCCTTAAGTTTCAGACGAAGTCGCGGACAAAGCTATAGGTAGGTAATCAAATCAAATCATTTATTGAACAGATCATTAAAACCAAATTTGTTAGTTGATACACATCATCATCATTTCAGCCGAAAGACGTCCACTGCTGGACATAGGCCTCCCCCAAGTGTCGCCACATTGACCGGTCCCGTGCGACTCACATCCAACGGATTCCCGCAACCTTCACCAGGTCATCGGTCCACCTAGTGGGAAGTCTTCCGGTTTGCGGTCGCCACTCTTGAACTTTTCGGCCCCATCAGCCATCCGTTCTGCGAGCAATGTGCCCTCTGCCACCTAAGTTTGGCAATTCTTTGGGCTGATACACATACACATCTTAAACACTAGTGTTAGTACATAATTACTTGCCCTTGGAAAATTTTGGCAATCATAATAAAATCATGTCAAAATCATTAATACTCGTAATACAATAATCAGGAAAATAAATAAAAGGACAATACGATAATCAATTGAGCAATAAATGAAACATTATTGTCGTGTTCCAGTGCCTGAGTATAAGTATACGCTAGTACTATTATCTATTCTGTGTTATAACTTATAAGACCTTCCGCCCTATTGGCCACAGGCCTCTGCGAACATCCCTGATGCGCTAGTGTCGTGGCAATCCCAACAATTCTATCCACATAATATCCTCTTCTCAAACAAAATATCACTATCATCAGTACAGTAGGTACATGTTATAAAATAAAGTTCTCCGCCGCGTCTGTCTGTCTGTTCGCGATGAACTCAAAAACTACTGCACCGATTTTGATGCGGTTTTTACCAATGGATAGTGTGGTTTTCGAGGAAGGTTTTAGTATATAAAGTAAGATCCCATGGGACAGTTATCGAACTTTACGGCGCGAAGCCGCTGGTAGAAGCTAGTTATCTATACATATAGGCATACAACTACAGCACACCTTAGGTACACATCTAGGCATTCGGAATTCAATTCTGTTACACCCATTAGGACAATCATATTAATTAAACAATGATAACACAGTTTATATAGGCATGTATTTACTTTCTTCAAGCATGGACATACATAGGTACAAACAGTATAGTATGATCGTATTTGAAATTACGTTGAACGATATAATTTTACCAATAAACACAATAAACAGTACACAATTCAAAGCTCAAGTTAAAATAAAGCTGCCACAAAGGGAAACACAAGTAATTGCTTATAGCTGTTAAAGGCACATTTAAAATGATAGCAACAACATGAATATCAATAACTTAAGCAATTCCAAAGGTATAAATACTTAGCTTTTAGAATCAGAAATATCCTGCACTGTACTACTACACACTGAATAAGTATTATAAACTGCTATTATTTCCTTATGATTCGTTGAGATTTCAAAAGAACACTGACTAAGAAACTTGTGGCAAAAACCTCCACACCTCGTAATCCAACATCAGGCCACATCCAGCTTCACCGATTGGTTCGCAGAGGTGGCGCGTTGCTTCAGTCTTCCTATTGGTCGATCGCACGACGTTGGTACAACAACCGTCCACCGATGCTAGCGCCGCCGCCGCATGACGACACCGCACGATGCCTGCTGCTGTTTATAGGCGCTCAGTCGCGCCATCTAGCGCCTAAAGCGTGTAACTATTTACACTCGTCCATCCTGACGCCTTTGCGACTCTGCAAAGGAGAGAAAAAGAAGTGCTATGTAATTGTTCAAAAATAGCATACTCAGTCCTAGAGCAGGGAAAATAAACATAACAACAAAACAATATTTGACCATTATTAAACACAGAAAATAGTACATTGTTATCCTAGGGGTGAAAGTAACTTATTTAGTCCCGAGACGGGGTTTGGCGCCCAAGCGTAGCGCGGGCGCTAATAGCTCGAGGGACTAAATAAGTCTTTAACCCGAGGTAAACACTGTGCTTTTCATTATGAATACAAGGAAAATAAAAACAAAAACACGAAACCACTCGAAAAAAAAAATGAAGATCGGATTGCCGCTTTCCCGCCTATTTTATATTTTTTTTCTGTGGCCGGCTATTCAGCCTTTATTTTCACCTAGTTTCTCGATTTGATCTCCTATGATTGGCAGAGGATATTTATCCTTTACTGTGATGCTATTTAATTTTCTGAAATCCACACAAAACCGGTAATCTCCGTTCTTTTTCCGTACTAATACAATCGGACTGGCATAATTAGACGACGATTCCCTAATAATACCATTGGATACCAATCATATCTTGAACTTTTTCTCGTACTATTGCTTTTTCTGAAAAAGAAAGCCTGACGATAACAAACCGGCTTATCAGAGTTAAGTTCAATATTTACCTCTGTTTTGACAGTCCTACCCAATTCTCCTGTGTCTACTGAAAAACAATCCGAATAGGTATTCCTTTAAAATTTGCTGCCAGTTCCTAAACAACCTGAGGATCTCCGGAACCACATTTAATTTTTATTGTGTCTAAGCTTATGATCGAAGCAAGACTACCTGCAGAATTTTGAGAACAATCTACTTCCTGCGTGACTAATCCACGAGCTACCATCTGGTCTTTCTGGAAACAAACCGGCTTTTCTCAGTGATTAATTATGAAAACGGCTTGTACTGGAAAGCAATGAATAGAAGCAGGAACGCTATAGTTTTTAAACAATTGTACGATTATCTACGAACAGTTCAGTTGACTCATCAATTTCCACGTCATTGTAGGTGCCAATAAACATGGATGAATAGGCAGGAACGATAGTATCTATACAACACAAAATATTGACCTTATCTATACTGTACCTATTTGCAAAAAATGTATTTAAATTGATTCCGTTTTCTTTTCAGCGCTCTCTGCATATTCTAAACAGACGGTAGTACCACAAATTGTTACCTTAAATTTTTCATTGTTAAAAATAGGTTGACCAATGAAAACATCGGCGTGATTCACGGGAGTGTCAACAACAACTGCATCTGAACAAACCTTGATCTCCCCCTAAGACGACCCACTGACCCTCATCTATTATGAATTCTAACGATACCTGTCCGTGAGCTTTAATTGGAGGTCCACCAAACCCGTTTAACGAAAACAACACAAGGCTGCATTGCTACATCAAGTTTCAGAACGCAGTTACGAGTAACAAGGTTGACTTGAGCCCCCGTATCTAAATAAGCGGTACATTTTAAACCATTAATCAATACTTGTTTAAAAGTACAACGCTGACAGCATTTTGATAACACTGCTTTTTCCCCAATGATATCACATTTAGTTAGCATGGTGCATTTTGAATTAAAATAACAAGTCATCGTTTCACTAACAACCTTTTTCCTATTTAACATTTCCCTCAATGCATCCGCGTAATCTATGCTTTGAGGAAATGATTCCAGAATTTTCTGTTTCCATTCCGCCCACGTAAATTCGTAGCTTTGTAGCGCACCATGCCACAGTTTTGCCAATCCCACAAGACGTGCCTGCATATAATAATTTTTAACGTTATCGTTCCATCTATGTTTAGCACCTAGTTGCTCTACTTTGTTATTAAGACACAGAGATGCAGGTAGCTCTGGTCTTTCAGGATCAAATTCCGGTATTATATCCGGCTTAACCATCACGCCCGAATAATATGGAAAAGACCTACCAGGTTCATTTGAGAAGCCGGGCGGAGAACGGCCTCTACGGTCCCGGACAGGCGAACGCCCCGGTCGCCAAGTGTCGCGGGAACAGCTGCGACGCTCCTGCTGTGGGCGCTCCATCCGCCGGCGACTCCATCTGATAGGGCTGCGCGACAGGCTGCGAGACCGGCTGTGACCATCGGAACTCATCCCACTTCTGAAAATGTTACACCCATTAGGACAATCATATTAATTAAACAATGATAACACAGTTTATATAGGCATGTATTTACTTTCTTCAAGCATGGACATACATAGGTACAAACAGTATAGTATGATCGTATTTGAAATTACGTTGAACGATATAATTTTACCAATAAACACAATAAACAGTACACAATTCAAAGCTCAAGTTAAAATAAAGCTGCCACAAAGGGAAACACAAGTAATTGCTTATAGCTGTTAAAGGCACATTTAAAATGATAGCAACAACATGAATATCAATAACTTAAGCAATTCCAAAGGTATAAATACTTAGCTTTTAGAATCAGAAATATCCTGCACTGTACTACTACACACTGAATAAGTATTATAAACTGCTATTATTTCCTTATGATTCGTTGAGATTTCAAAAGAACACTGACTAAGAAACTTGTGGCAAAAACCTCCACACCTCGTAATCCAACATCAGGCCACATCCAGCTTCACCGATTGGTTCGCAGAGGTGGCGCGTTGCTTCAGTCTTCCTATTGGTCGATCGCACGACGTTGGTACAACAACCGTCCACCGATGCTAGCGCCGCCGCCGCATGACGACACCGCACGATGCCTGCTGCTGTTTATAGGCGCTCAGTCGCGCCATCTAGCGCCTAAAGCGTGTAACTATTTACAATTCAGTTATGTACATTTTGGGTACAGATTAGATAGATATTCAATTAAACAGTTATGTGGGTAACACGGGTGCCCCGGGCGTACCAATTAATTAAGAAATGTGTAGAATTAAATTAACTGTTTCTTAGAGCTGGGAATCTCTTGGAAGTTATCCGTGTGGATGTATTTTGTAGTTATAGTAGTTAAGCTGCGACTTAAACGAAAAGTTCATAGTGATATCTAAGTAGAATTTTTAAGTTGTTTCAAAGGCTTTTGTTATTAATGTCATGTCGTGTGTGGCACCATAATTACAGCTTTAACCCCACATTTAAAAAATCTAGACGCTGCGCTGCTGCTAAAAGTCATCGCTCCATCTAGTGATGAGCGTTGAATGAACGAACTAGATACTTCGACCGTCGACGTACTATGAACGAATGGACGGTTGAATGCACGTCATGACTTTGCGACGAATAAACATTTTTTCTTTCTTTCTTTCTTTCAACAATCCATGGACTAGCCGATTCCGTAGACGTCTCAACGGCAGTCAACGGCTAAACGGAATGCCTCTACCGACCCAAGAACGTAGGCAAGTCGAGCGTTATATTTTATTTCTAAGGACGAATCCTTAAAAATAAAATAAACGCTCATACAAATTTTAACTCTTAATATAGAAAACGTTCCAAGCGGAATAAGCAAAACCGTACCTACAGCTTGGATTTAAACATCGCTATAAAATACAAAGTTCCTTGCTGATGCATCTGAACAAATCTAATAAAAACCTTCGTCATAACCATAGCTACATACGTATAAAGGATATATACCCCATATTATTATACAACCCGCCAAGTCAAAATATTAAAGTTCTTGGCAAAATATCAAGTCAGCAGAAAGTTTGAAAGCCAAGCGTTATGGCCCATACAATATCGAGCGTGGATACAAAACAGGACCGTCTCACAGGGCATAACAATTCAATAGAATAAGGTAGCTAACCCCTAGTGGGGAATAAAGCTTTCAGCTTTTGCGATACAAAGGTCAGCTTCGAAACGATCCCTAATATTGCGTACGTAGATATCATTTTTGTGTGCATAAATGTGGGTAGTTCTTTGTTGAACGAAGATAGCGTTGTTGTAATGACGGTTCTAGTTATGTTGTTGTGTATCTGTGATGTTTGGTTTGAAAATGAGTTCGTGGTAGGGGTTTGATTCAGTAGTATCATAAACATGACAAGATGCCTGTAATCCCAGAAAGGTTAGACAAAAGTGAGACCTTTGGTTAATACACCCACATTCCGCCAGTTGTGATAAAGTTTCAAGTTCTACTTGAAATAAACGGGTGGGTAGTTAGATGTTATTTGAAAATTAATACTGTTGAGGTGAAAAGCTGCTGATAAAACTGGTTTAATTACTTTCAAATCCCTTATTTTAGAAAGGTTTACACATCCTTTTGCCTGAAGTGTTGGCGTATTCACGAAAATACGGCAAATTTTTGACTTCGTGTGGGCAGAGGATTCTAAGTACGTCAAGGATTTTCTGACGAGATAAAATTATTCAAAACATTATCGTTAGGCACAGCTACGGTTCGGTTATCCTCATACTAAGATAAACATTGATCTTCGGAATGTAGACCACTTACCACTAAATGAGTCCCTGGTACCTCTGTGTTTACATTAAATTAAACTTCTATGTTTACTTATTCATTTACCAAACCTGTAAGGATTTAAATCAGTTTCTATCAAACCAGATTGGCGTTAAGATTTCATTACTGAAGTTTCAAGTAGGTTCCTACCGCTAAACCGTTTCGTAATCGTTTTCACAAACCTTTATTACCTACATGAAACGGTGTTTTTAGTTAGATTAGACGAGGAATAAGAGAATCCTTTATGTACACTGTTGAGCTTTTAATAGGAATTGCTTTGGTTATGTGTTAGCCCCTACAGGGTGAGAAAAATGTACGTTTGCGATTTATATTAAGTCACACACGTTAAGCAGTTGGTCCCGGCTGTCATTTGTAGATCTTTGACAGTCGTTACAGGTAGTCAGTAGCCCAAAAAGTTTGACAACCAGTCTTACCAGATACATTGGATTGGAAGACTGGAAGTCCCCAACTTAGTTTGGAAAATGCTAGGCAGACGATGTGCCCCTGTCTCAAGTTGCTCGATTACTGTTAGCTTGTGTCATCTCACTTCGGGGCAATGGTCTCTCTCCATGACTTCCAAATCCTTCGTTCGCCCAGCTAGTCTCTCCATCTCCTGCGAGGTCTACCGCGACGTTTTCTGGCTGGTCAAGGCTCCACATCGTGGTTAATTTTTGTGTTCAAGTTGCTAAAGTACTGGAAAATTAATGAAAAGTTAATCAGTTTTTATCTTTTAATAAAGAAACAGCTGAAATTTTATTTTTTCTGTATTTCTATCCTCCACCGACAGGAAAAAGTTAGTTTTTATTTTTGTCAGTTTTGTTTTTCAGATAGCTAGCTAGCGTTTTCCTTATTTGAATGTAGTTTTTGGGATAATTTCATCTTTCTTTTAATGGCTTATCTATTTTGAAAAGGGACAAAGTCGGGTGGAGGCAAACCCTTATAAAAGCCGGGATTAATAACGCTATGAAAGGGCTGTATAAAGCATTAGTGAATTGATGAATGTAGTGGTGTCCCAATATAAGTATATAAGTAAAAGAGTAACTATTATAAAGATATTTTCTGTAGGCAGTGTCTAAGCCGTACGATGTTTATTTCAAATTGACAATTATAACACTTTTAAATAGTTCTGAGTCGGTCTGAGTTTCCTACTTAAAGCAAAGCTCAAATAAAGCCTATTCCAAAACGTGGATCTCTAACTCTATGGATACAAACAGGCAAGAAATTTCAAGGAAAGAAAGAAAGAAAGAAAACAACATCACGACCACATCACGACTGTAAAGGGATTATAGTCGTGATGTTGTTTTCTTCTTTCAAAGGTAAGGCATAGGTACTTATTAGGTGTACCTATATTTCGCCTGTAATAGGGGACGAGCCTATTGCCATCAACCGGGCACAAATCCAGCCTCCGTGGCTGCTACTGAGAAATTCCTAATGGAAAACCCAATAACAACTTACCTGACCCGGGAATCGAACCCAGGATACCTCAAATGCTCAGCTGTTGTAGTTGTGACCACTAGACCATCGAAGCAAAAAATCTGTAAGTGCAAAATCCTGGCCAGAAAACCGTAGACTTATGTTCTTTTTCACACTTGGTAATAATAGCTTTCAGTGTTTAATGATACAGTAGTTGTGGTTTCCCTCCGAGATATAATTATCATAACAGTTCAACCGCCCACGTCGACAACACGTCCCACGCTGCCAAGCTATTTCATTTTCTACATCACTTAAATGTTAAACCGTAAAAACCACGTCATTTCATTAGTTGTTTGATTAAATAAACACCTACGTGCTTTCGTCGGTGGAATGCAAAGGCATTTAGTCTGTGTCTAAAGGTCAAAATACAAATAGTAGTTCAAGCATTGTAGAACAGAGTAGATAGTAAAGAGCAAACGTAGGCTTAAAATATAGTTTTCTTAAGACCTGTATTGTATAGTAACCTCAGTTTTGGTCATAAATAGCGGCCAATCTCAGCGGAGACTAGTCTCGACGCAGAAGATATTATTGAACCAAGCTGTGCATCGAACGCAAGATACCATGCTCAGTAGTCGCATTGTCAACCACCCATTACATAGGTACCGAGTTTCCTGCGTGCCTCGGAAAGCACGTTAAGTCGTTTTCCCTGGCTGACAGGCTGTTTTTCTTTTGGCTGATCTTAGACAGACGTTCCAGGATAGTCAGTGTCCCGAAAATCTGAACCACGCTTACCAAGGGTGTCGGACTTATTGCTGAGTACTACTGGGCTGTGGAGGTAGATAGGCAGTCGCTCCATGTAAAATATCGGCATCCAGCTACGTCCAGATTATGATTAGATTGGAAGCCGACCCTAACATGTTTCGAAAAGGCAAGGCAGATGATGAGGTACAGAAGAATCAAATTCATAAAAAACTAGCACCCATTAGCCGTTATTGTCCCGCCCGCCAAATCAAATCTACCTAATATTATCTAGTCTTCCGTTATTAAAGCCAGTTAGTTTTGCGAAAATGGAGTTCATTTTACGCTTTTATCAGAAAATTACTCGGTTTACCTATTCAGTTGCTATAATAATGAATTTTCAATGTGCACACGCCGCTTATTATCCCCATTATATTCTCAACGGAAAGCGAACACCCATTATCGTTGCATACGCATGGAGAGAATCGAATAAATTGCCAGCGAATACGAGTTTTAGGTTGACTCTACACCAAGTTAAGCTGCGTAGAGATTAATGTGTGTTACATTGTCAGACTGTAACGTTTCTACTGCTGATACGGAAACCAAGATAGTCGCAAGAACAGTCTTTTGCGACCTTTGATCTTGAATAAAGTACGACGCAGACACGAGATTTTATGAGACTTTTGAGGCAACTTTTAGAATACCAAAATGAAGGTGTTTACGAGATTACAGCTTATTATCTCTTGGATTTTTGTTTCTAGGATATTTCGGTTTCCTGACGATGTTTTCATGGATTTGAATTCATTAATCTAATCGATTTCATTATGAGAAACTGCATAGGTACGGTTGGATGAGATCGTTTGATATTTTCCGTAGCGTAGCCTGTTTACATACCTACGCGCATACGGCATTTACATGGCACATTTTATCCGCTCTGTTACCTGTAACGTTACATTTTCCTAGGAGTAGGGAAATGTAAAGTCACATTAGGTTCGGTTTAAATGAAAAATGGCATGGGATGAGATGACAATATTTATTATTTTAGGTAAGCCGAGGTAAGATAGATGGTGATCAAATGCAGTGAGAGGTCCAGAAGTTTCGTCAAATGTAAAAGGAACGTTCCGGGTTGCTGATTGCAGAGGAGGGCTGAGGGTTACCCGCTGTCAGAGTGTCCACGCTCGCAGTAGAAAACGATGTTTTTCTGGAACACAATAAGACGGCCTTGAAACTTCTTGCGTCAAGGCTTCAGACTGACGCCTGACGCCGACTGGCTAAGCATCGCCGGCTTAGCGACCACATAATAAGCTGAGAGCACTGCCAAGCTTCTTGTCGGCACGAGCACCAAAAGCAGACTGAATTTTCTGGCCCGGTTTCCCGTCATCTCACGGGTATAAATTTTAGATTGTTCTATAAATTATAGAAGAATAAAATGATTTCGAAAAAGGTTTAACATCAAATCTATTTAACTTACAACTCTTAGCTCCAACAATAAATTTAAAAGAAACCTAGGCTTGTCATGCCATTATTTGGCATTACAAAAGTAAACAAAGATTGAAAAGACTAAAATCTATAGAAAAGTTTTAAATATTACAAATTTTAGCGTATTAGGATTGCTAAACTTCTACGTAATGACCATGCAGTTACTTGGAAATAACATAAAATTTCAGATTACAATAGTCAAGAACGTTAGTATAAAAACACTAACATTACCTCTGATGACATATCTCATCTGTGGGTTTTAAGCTTAGCGTCAGTCTCCGCTTTGCTACTCGTATCTCGCACATAATTTATGTGGTGGAAAGACAGCCTTACACGCCTACACGTCAGTTATAAAAACGAAAGGTTTTCCATCCCTGCGGGTAGGTAGTAGGTACAAGTATATATAAGTACGAGTAGGTACGTCCTAAATATAGCATTGAAATACCGTATTTTCGGATAGAGAATTATTGTCACACATTTTAGGAATGTTCATGAATACGTAATTTACGTTTGAGACAGATTTTGATGTAATTATAGGACGACGCTTATTTGAACAGTTTTCGTAGGAAGTTACCTACTTGTTCTTTCTTTTTGCTACGTGGTTCTAAAGTTTGATCTGTAGGTACCTACGCTCACTTGAGTATGGTCTTAAAATACAATATCGGTCCTAGGCATTTATAGCGGCCAAAAAATGTTGTACATGTTACCGTAAAATTGTGGAACCCGTTACATTGTAATTTAGCTAGCGAGATTGTAAACTTTCGAAAAATTGACAACCGAATTACTGCTTAAAATTTAACAGATTATTTTTTGTATAAGTGAAACCGTAAAATTGTGACATGTTTGTGCAGAGATACTTCCGTCACATACATTTAAAAATTTTACGGCTTCACTTCGAAAGATTATATAACGATTCTAGCGAAAAATAATGCGTTAAATTGTTAACAGTATAGTCGGTTGATAATCTTTCGAGAGTCTACAATCTCGGTAAATAGATTAAAATGTAACGGGTTCTACAATTTTACTGGATAAGGTCATCATATTCGGAGGGGGGAGGGGGGGGGGGTCAAGAATCATTTGTGTAAATTAAGTGGTTACAGTTTGTGTTATGAGATCACCATAATGAATAAATACCAGCCTATCACCAAAGATAAGTAAGTTGATGATTTAATACCTATTGTTTCCAACATAACTAATCTGTTTATTCCATACAGTTTTCGCAGTAAACGTGAAAATTCCCGTGCAATGTCCCGTGCATGCTTGCCAGTACTTCCAACTGTTAATTTTGGTCGTATAAAGTGTATTATATCCAGCAGTGAAACGAAATAGCGTCTAGTTTGAAGCCAAGCACCGTGTTGGCTATTACGGAATTGATTGCAAACCTCTTTGGTCAGGTCGAAAGGGGTTCGGAAAGTGCTAGAAGCTAGATTTGATAATAGAATTTTAAGACTTAGATTTTGAAATCGGTTGTTGGCATGATGTTTTTCTGGTTAATGATGTTCGTAAGACCCACTGATTTTTTTTTTAACAAACGCCGAAAGCCAACCAAAGCTGGCGAAAAACCTATACCTACTAAAAACAATAAACAACAAACTACAAGGGCCAGACCACAGAGCGTCATATTAATTCAGGTAGGCATGACAGTGGGCCGCGCTAAGTTACAATATAGATTTCAAATGATAAATGTTATTATTATTGTACAACGGGCTGGTGTCCGCAACTCCACGTCAAAGCGCGTATTTTGCGTATGGGCCACCACATGTCACATGTCTTCGAATTTTTGGTTCTAGGACATGCCGGTTTCCTCACGATGTCATCCGTCACCGTTTTTGAGAGCAGGTGGTGATGAAATAAATTACACAAAGTAGGTAATGTGCCTGCCTGGGTTCGAACCCACGACTTACTGTTCGTAAGTCGGGGCCGCCACCACTGGGCCACCGCTGCTCTCAAATGATAAATGTTATTAACTGTCTAAATAAGTAGTTTTTTTTTTACTTTTATATTTCAAAACGAATTAGAAACTAGATTCTCATCATCATCATCTTTCTGCCCATATCCTATGTTAATTGGGGTCAGCGCAATACGTTTTTTTCTTCCATTCTCTCCTGTCAATCGGCACGCTATCATTTAGGTACTCCTTTTTTCTGAAAGAAATTAGACCCTAATCTTTCCTTTTCTGACTTAAAGGTCGTAGCACACTTATCAACTTGGTAAGGGATCGTCACCGCCTCGCCTTTCCCCTTGGCGTCAAACAGGCGTCCACGTAACGCAACCACGTAACGTAAGCGGATCAGAAGCTCCGGCACGTCGACTCGGCTACAGCTAGGCGACGCCGCGCGCCGCGCTTACGGCTCGCCGTACGCTGGGCGGCACTAGTTAACCTAAGCTAGGGTACGGAGAGCCGTAAGCTAGGGTACGGAGAGTCGTAAGCTAGGTGACGTTCCCTTTCCGATTTGACACGTGTGCTAAGACTCATTGAACGCTTTTATTCTTCTGCTTTATCTTGAGTGAGATAATAGACACCTGTGCTTAACTTAATATCAAGATATGTGCTAGAATAACTGAAAATTCACCCACCCACATCTGTCTGCTTCTCAAACAAAACAAACAAAACGCCTTCTAACACAAAATACATGCAAAAATTCATACATTTGCGACCGTTTTATCACAAGCAACGGCAAACATAATACTTCGCATTCATACGTACATAATATATTTATAACTTTACTTGAGACACAAATAAGCACATTTGGAAGCATTAGGTATGGCTAAAGCGTTTTTATGACAAGCAGATCGTGTTCTGAATCTTAACGTAATATTGGCTAAAAGTTTTCAAGCTTACACATAACCTCTTTGGTACCGTAAACGATATCGGTTGCGGGGAAGACATCTAAAATAATATCTATTCGATATAAAGTAACCGTTTGCGTTGCGATTCTTTTCATGAAGAAACTTGCTGTGTTGTCGTGCGGGTATTTTGTTGCAGGATGTTAAACATATTTTTTATTTTACTTATTAGTTCATCTGTAAACACTCTCATGCATGCCAGTGTAGCTATTTATCTCTGAGAAATATGATGCTTACTCGAATTGGGCCACTAAAGATTTACTGCCCTTTGAGGTTTGGGTATTCAAGGTTCCAAACCTTGAAATCCGAAGACATCTTTCTATGTATATTCCAAATCACCCAATTGAGCTCTAATTGAGTGGGCAGGAGAACTAGCAAGGCGCGGTGATGGCAGATGGAGTAAAGTTGCGACCGAGTGGCATTCAAGGACATGAAAAGAAAAGTCTTGGTCGTCCGACGGCGATATGGGCAAGCGATTGTTGCTATCGTAGGTAAATCATGAATGAGGCTGGCAAATACAAGAGCGGGGAACTTGGGACGAGCAATGACAAGCCTTTATCCACCAGTGGAGGTGGTCTGTTGGCGGATTTTACATGTTATATAATAGGCTGGTTTTCACCATCAATAAATTGCAAATCTATTTAGTCTGTCAGTTAGAATAATAATGGACACGTATTTTTTTGTTTTTGGTAATCAATGAATATTGACAAATGTCTTTTTTAAACTTTCACGATACGAACATTTATGAAGATCAAGTGAGGGTAGTTGAATAAACACCTTCACTTTGCTGTGGCGGTACCTCCACACTTCAGCTCCTTTTAGAGTATATATGTTCTGTGCTTCAGTCTCCCCGCGACCACGGCTGGTGCAATCCGGTCGAAACGTCGGGCTTAAATTAAAGGTAAATTCGCGATAAATACCCGTTTTTATAATTATGTTTTATGAATATTGTCAAAGTTAGAACGCATCAAAACTTGGGAGTGGGGCTCGTGACGTCACAACGCACTAAAAATTATTGCACGTCGTGACGTACTGAGATTTTTAAAAGCGTAGTATCTTCGTCAATTTTGGTCTTCGTAACAAAAGAAAAAATACGTGTCATTTTTTTTTATTTTTAATCTAACTGACAAATTAATTAGATTTGTTTCAAAATACAAGCCTATTACCTACACATTAGCAGGGTAGGCTAATATGTAAAATACAGCAAACTCATAAATTATTAATATTCCAAATCCTTTGCATGGAAACAGTAAAATCTTCAGAGGAACATGTACTTACCCAGTGACGCCGTTCCCATATTTGTGTTACGCCAAAGCAATCATCACGGCTGAGAAAGCTTTCGACATGTTCCATCGACTATTTACATGTATAATAATGTCTTCCTGTTTACCCTTATACATTACCGTTCGTTGGATGTAGGTACCACCCCATTTCCAGCGTATAGGCGTCGGTACGGCATATCATCCATAGAAATAATAAATATAAAAATGGGTGTGGGTGTCACATTATTCAATGGAAATATGAGTTCGGATTACTTTTCTTACAAAAAAAAAATGTTATACAATACGATACTCACTACATTACAAATCTCTTCAAAGAATGTGTTAATTCTAGAGCCAGACAGTGTTAATACCGCCGCGGGAGACGCACCGGGCGTCGGGGGCCACGTGGTGGCTACCGGCCACTGTAGATGCGGGCCTGTGGACGGCTAGCTATGGGCTAGCTAGCCGTCCGTCCGTCTAATGACGACAGGCCGTGTCGACGGCGCGTACGTGTTCCACGCCCGCCTCAAAGAGATGTCAGCATAAGGGGAGGGGCCCGCAAGGGCCGAAGCCTGCCGGGGTTGCGGGCCTATTCGAAAGAGATACCGCGGCCCCGGAACATAAAGGGCGAGGAAGGAACATGGATGGGTTTTAGTCAGTAAGAGTCTGACACTCCCTCCCGCTCCGCACAGAGTGGGAGAAGTCATTTGATGATTTCCCATCCTAAAAAAAAAAAAAAAGACAGTTTTAATACAACCTTCGTGGACCATGAACAAAGCACCAAAACGAAATTATGGTACCTAGTCGCAAACTCGCTTCTGTTTCAAGAGTCGATTTCAGAAAATTTTAATTAACTAGGCTTCAAGGAAGCTCTACCGGACCTAAACCACCAAAAATACGGTTGACGACCTGCGGTGGTAAGTACACAAGATCAATACCCAATAATCAATACCGTAGTATCATTGAACCACATCAATATCAGAAAACAAAGCACCCAGCGCGACAAGGCTAATATTGCGTAACATCATAGCCCCATAATATAGCTTTACCGGCCACAAACGAAACTTTAGCCGTTACGCTCCCGATTGTCTCCTGAGGAAATTGAACTGCATCAGAAATACATGTCTCGTTGCCAGTCGTGGAAATAGGAGCATACAGAAAATATATAGGTAAAATATAAATTACTCTGTGCTGTTTTGTCACATTGTCAACGCCACTGCTCGACCAATCATCAACGCTCAAGATCGCGTCATGTCTGCGTCTGCGTCGGTTGACCAATGACCACTCCCGAATATGGCGTCATATTCAACAGCCAATCGTTGAAGCCGATTATCGCGCGATAGTGGCTCTCAAGCGACACCTCCACTACATTCTTTACTACTTACTATACAACGCCACATCGGCATCGTTCCGAAATCCAAAATTACTCTGTTTAATTTAATCTTACCAAAAATCCATTGTAAAATCTATATTACAAAATAAGAATCCAAACCATAAGTGTTTCTTTTGTTCCATCGCGAACCAAAAGGTTTGTGTCGTTTGGCGTACAGGGCATGCGCTTGCTTGTCACGTACATGCGACTTAATTACCGTTACTTAGTATGACAAGTAGAAACACCATTGTATTAATAAACCACACAAAGCACCCAGCGCAACAAAGTCTAAAACAATTGCATAACATAATAGCCGCTTATTGTAATAAGCGGCTATTATGTCGTTGCCAGTGAGGCTATAGCCTCACTGGCTACGGGTGAAACTTTAGCCGGTACGCTCCCGATTGTCTCCTGAAGAAATTGAACTGCATCAGAAAGACATTTCTCATTTAGCCAGATCGTGGAAATAGGAGCTTTGTGAGTTAGGATACTAACTCCAAAATTGATCGGCTAATAGCACTTAACCTTTGAATGTCAGAGCATAAAAGCACACGCGTGCCCCCACGCCAAGGACGGCCATCATGTTAGCATCAGTAACAGATGGTCAGCCGGTATGTGTAGTTGGCGTACAGGACACGCACTTTCTTGTCATGTATATGTGACAATGGCATTCAAAAGGTTATTTATTAAACGCAATGGGGACGTGATTGGCGACCTGAAAATACCGTTACCTTAGTATGACAAGACAGAAACACCATTGTATCAATAAACCACATTCATCTCAAAAAACAACAAAGCACCCAGCGCAACAAAGGCTAAAACAATTGCGTAACATCATAGCCGCTTATTATAGCCTCACCGGCTACGGGCGAAACTTTAGCCGTTACGCTCCCGATTGTCTCCTGAGGAAATTGAACCGCACCGGAATATGGCCGCCGGCCAGATTTAAATCTATGTAATTACTTATCTAGCAGCGAAACAGACGTCCACGGTAGAACTGACCTTTAGTTGAGTGGAAGTTTTGGTTATTGATTTTTGTTTGGAGATGGTAAATGAGGGTTTGGTAGGCAAGTTAAGTGATAAGGTGACTTTTTTGTATTTAGGATTTGGTTTTCAGATTTCTTGCTAACCTGTGTCCCAGCAGTGGAAAGGTTTTTAAATGTTGCCCTGAACTAGGAATTTGTCTTTTATCTGTCGTGTTCGTTGGTGCATTCATTCATCATGGTTAGTTGAATCAAAGACACCGTTGGAAGACTTGGTTTATTATTACAGGTCACATAGCAGGAGTATCACAGACGGGGTTCACAGTAAGTAAGCCACTAAGCAATTGACGACAATCATAGACAAGACATAGTTAATGCATAGTGATGTATAGACTAATAACATACTAAATAGTGATGTTACAACAGTATCTTGGGTGCGTTTTCAGACATTTAAATTCACAAACACAAACAGCCTGCTAGACCCGGGCTATTTACCTGTAGGCCATGCAAAAATTCCGTGCGGGAATCGAACCTACGATACGCAGCGCGGCAACCAATCGCTTAGCCACTGCCGCCATGGTTACGTTGCTTTTTGTTTTAAATAAAACCCGAGTCTGCGGTTCCCAACCCGTCATTGAAATGACTAGGCCTAAAAGGTTTTTTATTTAACTAGAGTCGTCTGCCAGGCTAAATTGTTCTTACACTCTGGGTCCAAAATTCAGATATCTAAATAAAATCGATACTAAAAGTTGCGAAAATGCTTAGCTAACCAAAGCTTCAAATAAAAACTCCCAAAACTTCTCAACTTCAATAATAAACTTGATTGGTTTCGCAATGGAGTTTCAAAGATTTCGCCATGTTGGTTGGTTGCTTCATCAAAAGATTTGCCTATGAATATTTTGCGCAGTTACTTATGCTAGCAGCTTCTTTACGTCGCACAATTGTGATGGTCCTTGACTGGGTCGGGTCCATGCATATTGATGAACATGCTTCAACAGAACAGGTGTGTCAGATTATGGAGAATGACCTTCCTTGTTTCGAACTGAATATTTTGCGGAATTTTCAGTGTCTACCTTATTATTTTCTCGTTAAAGCACATTGACATAAGAATTATTTGAAGGAAAAACGATCAAAAGTTTGTCTCGCGGGTTTGTATTATGATAGTCTTTGAAGTAAATTAAGAATCTTTGGAAGCAGAATTAATAAAATAATTATGACCAGAAATTATAACGAAATGAAGGTTTACCCAGATTAGCCTTCGGTAACTACTGAAATACTGTTTTTTTTTTTTTAATATTGGGACTTGAAAAAGCGACATAAAGAGACAGATAAAAGAAGAGTTTTACCTACGGAAAATGGGGGAAATGATACTTCTTTTTGAGAAATAAAGTAAGGTTGGTGATCTCTCACCTATTCGTCCTCTCTCTTTAAGATATCGTCGTGCAACCTACAAGATATTCGAAAAATGAAAGTACCTATCTAAATAAAGATATCAACGGCAGACGCTTGTATCTATAAAATAAGATACATACATTGTACCAAAAAGCCAGTCGTTTCCACCGTCTATCTTACAAGACCCCCTATAAAAATGAACCTTTTTATAATAAAAATACTGTCCATCAACTTATCCTATGGTTCATTACAAAATAGGACCTGGATCATAAAAATACCTTTCAATATGTAAATATGTTTGTATCTGTTTTGCCCGAATATGCTTCTAGCCTGGGGTGCTATAAAGAATATGTTCGGCTCAGCATGATTTGGACCAGCTGGGTGGCAACATAAAAAAAATAACATAACATCACGCATCTGCAATCCTGAAAAGGTTAGGCAGAGGTGACCCTCAAATAACTTGCCTAGGGCAAGTCTATAATTGCCATCAGTGATCACAAATCCAGACTATAAACAAAGAAAAATAAAAAATTCGTAGTTAAACTTTTTTTAGGATTGCCCCACACTAGGAATTTCTGTTGTTTGGTTCGTGTTGGATGTGTTTACAAACATTTAAATGTCACGTACACAAACAGCTAGACCCGGGACCACTACTTGTAAGCCATGGCATACACACATTTCTCGTTCCTTGCGAGAATGGAACCCGTGATATGTAGCACAGCAGTCAGTCGCTCAGCCACTGCTCCAACCGTGCTGTGCCGTTGTTCAGACATGATTCACTGATGATCAGGTCTGTGTAAATGATTTGTGTCGGCTATGTTATGCAACGAAATACCTACAGCGCATGAGCATCATCTGCTTAGCCTTTTCCAAACTATGTTGGGGTCGGCTTCCAGTCTAACCGGATGCAGCTGAATACCTGTATTTTACATGGAGCGACTGCCTATCTCTACACAACCCAGTTAGTACTGGGTAATAGGATACCCCTTGGTAAGCCTGGTTACAAGCCCGCCACACACGCCCAAACCACTGTAACTCCTGAAAGCCAGAATCAACAGTGGCGACCTCCAGAAAAGCGCCGAGACAATGAAGCTCGACGAAGTCCCAGAGAATGAATTTAACTGTCTTGGATCCCGCAACGAAATTAATCAGAAAGTATAGCGGAGGAGTCGGAAAAAAAACCGTAATTTCCACTTCCCACCATATCAGCAGGAGACAGAACGAAACAAGGCCAATAGGCACAAAGAGACGTTTACAACTGGGATAGGCCCAGTTGCCTAGCACCACGGATAAATATTAACGTTAATGGGTCCTAAGTTGATAGTTTTAAAGTTACCATGACCCGTAAGAAATTGGGCAACACAGTCCTGTCAAGTTCCACCCGCTCACGAACGGATGGAAAGAACTAGTGGAGGTGTCTGCCCTTGATGGAATTAAGCCATCTGGGTAAGCCTGGTTGTCAGACTTTATGGGTCACTGAGTACCTGAACCGACTGTCAAAGATCTACCAATGATAGCCGGGGCAAACAGCAGCCGAGACATCTACTGCCGGATCAGAAATTCTAATAAGTGTGTAGCATCCCTGACTTCAAAGCACTATTTCGACTGTTATCCAACCATATTCTCCAATATAAGCAGTCTTGGAACTTCAGACATTACTAGCAGGGTGCACTATTGTATAATAAACTCTGTACATTATTGTTGCATGCTGTTCGCATATTATGGATGATTGTATATCGATGGTGTAATTTGAGCAAGATTCTTGGAATCTGTTACAGCTACATAATATCAACCTTTGTTCATTACTAATAAAGATCACAATGATTTTGATAGACTTTGTCTGGGGAGCTTTGTGACTGTCACAGTGATGCAGAATCGGAACTAACATTGGGAACATCTCAAATAATATTTTTCCAACATCACTATTATGGCAATTTGCAACACTGAGTATTCAAAAAGCATATAGATTTTTAAGAAAAATGTAACGCAGCAGACATGTCTATGATACGGAAAGCACGTTAGGCCGTTGGGCCTGGCTGTCTTTCTTAGATCACCTACAGATATACCTAATTATCATAAGTAATCAGATGTCCAAAAGTTGCGGACAACAGTCTCTACAAGACGTATCTATCGTAACATATAAAAATATCAATGAAGTATCCAGTCTTCCTTACAATATCCGATAAGACAACTCGTGAAAAATTACAGCACGCACAAAATATAAACTTTAGGTTGGAACATAAATATGTCTCTTAACTAATGAATTTCTTTGGCGTTCTACTTATTCACGTTAATCTACAGGCAAATCTGGCTTCAAAAGTAGGTAAATGTCTTTCAGATACTCCTTATCGCAGTATTTAAAAAGCCTTGATACTTAAACGTGGCTTCGCAAGAACTATTCTGAAACGATGTGACACCTAAGTAAATGCCTATGAAATTCCGTTGTAGGATTTTCAACGCTAGATTCAGCGCCGTGAGTAGCAATTCCAACAGTTCAGTAATATATTTTAGTAGTCGGTTTGCGTTAGCGAAAACGCGCATAAGTCTTCGTGTCTCGCTATCTAGATTGTAGGACCTAAAAGATATTCAAAGCAACTTTCGATTAGTTCAGGACGGAGGCAGTCCCTTCTTGTGTAAAGAGTGATAAGAAAGATTGTGCTTCGCCTTGACTTTGAAATTGGAGGCGGAAAATTGATAAGCCTTTGCGTAATCATAAGGTTACAATTTAGT
The DNA here is from genome assembly GCA_950022955.1 of Xestia ashworthii. Taxonomy (NCBI): domain Eukaryota; kingdom Metazoa; phylum Arthropoda; class Insecta; order Lepidoptera; family Noctuidae; genus Xestia; species Xestia ashworthii. The sequence continues at coordinate 18,731,623 of OX465558.1, read as the reverse complement.
ATTCAGGAAGAGTCCGACGAGGATAGGCTACTGTCGTTTCAGGGTGAGTCGGATACGTACTAAAGTCCCGATATGGACAATTTGCGGACCAAACAAATCGCGCACGTAAAGAGGTGTCTATGTCCAGGGCCGCGTCCGCAAATGCCCGCACCGGGGTTTTTCAGACCAGTTTCCTAACCACGTTTAAGAGCTGAAGTCAACTTTTAACACGCATTTATTAGCTTCACATGTAACTATGTAAGAACTCTTAGAAGTTGAATTTGACTGAATTTCTAGTTATGGATTGAGCTTAAGTTTTGCATTCTTACTTGTTTAATTTAGATGACAATGCATTGCAAAGTAAGCTAAGTGACATCATTCATGTTATTATGATCCAATATTTCGGACTTGTAAAGATAGCAGATTAGTTATTCCATAGGCATTTCCATGACATGGGTATCAAATGAAAGAGTACATTACTGAGAAAAACACGAAAAATTAAATGACGTCTATCTAAAGCGTGTTGTTTAATTATTTTAACTATAATATTATTTATTTCTGCTACAATCATGCAACAATATTGTGTGACACTCACACTGAAGCACAGTGAGCACAGTGAGCGCTGGAGCACAAACATTGATCGCGATCAGTTCCATCGATGGGATTCGCCCTTACTTAGTATTTCGGAGGGTAACCTAAGTCTTGTACTACAAGAAGCAAATGGAAATAATAGATAACAATAATAAAATGTTCCTGGTTGTAGCGTAAGAATAATTGAACGGGTGGCATTAATACTAATGGTTTCTCCCCGCTGCAGCGGGCTGTACTTATTCGTTAGGCCACTTGTTAGTTTCACTCGCTTTTTCATTAGTAAACGAGACACTAGATAAGTAAAGAGGTTATTTTATTGTATTCTTTAACTTTACCGCTTCAAATATTGCAGTAAATTTACGTCAAATAGGTATTACTAAACCTATTTTATATGATGACTAGCGGACGTCCCGCGGTTTCACCCGCATAGTTCCCGTTCCCGTGGGAGTACGGGGATAAAATATATCCTATGTTACTCGTGGATAATGTAGCTTTCGAATGGTGAAAGAATTTTTAAAAACGGTCCAGTAGTTTTAAGCCTATTCATTACAACCAAACAAACAAACAAACAAAGTTTTCCTCTTTATAATATTAGTGTAGATATAGGGAACATACCATACTATTTTGAGGGAAATTTAGAAAGGACCTAGCTATAGTAAGTGGAGATAGGCAGTTATTCCATGTACTCAAAATGAGCTGGATCCGATTAGACTGGAAGCCAATGTGAGTGGCGGTCAATTAGTTTAAACATAAACTGTGAATAAAACGCTTTTATCATGATTTTTCGGCTATTTCAGGACTTCATAGGATACCTAGGTACTAACATTAAAGTTAATTTCGTCTTGGTATCTTTGTTTATTATAATAACAACTATAGGTACTTACAACGCTCGAAGTGATACTTTTAAGATCACTGACAGTAGGTATACTTTATGAACTTCCCTTTAGAGCTCCCAAGAGTTTCATCATCTATACATATAATAAAATCGTTGAGACCAAAAAATCTGTACATTGAAGATTTCAAAAAAAAAACCGATCAGGGTGACTTAGAATAAGTAACTGAACATATTAAAACCATTTTTAAAATTTTTGTTTGTTTGTTTGTTTGTTTGAACGCGCATCACGTAAAAACTGCTGGACGGATTTTGATGAAAACTGCACTATTCTATTTAAATAAACTCAAAATAACATTTAGGCTATAGAAATTATGGAAAATTTTGGAAAAAGGGGGTGAAAAGGGGGGGTAAAGTTTGTATGAAAAAAAAAAAATTTAGATTGTTCTAGAATCATAAAACTCAGAGTAAATACTTATTATTAAAAATAAAGAAATACCTGTTTCAGCATTTTTTTAAATCTCATCCAGAGACACAAAAAAGAGGGTTTTGTGTTTAAAATTAACTAACTTCATACACCTATAGAATAAAATCCAATGAAGTGTAAACCTTTAAAAGTTGTTGTAAATACTTCAAATCTAATACAGGTAAATATAATTTCTCAATTTTTTTGAAATTTTATTTTTGAAGTGAATACGCCCAAAATAGCGGAACTCAAGAAAATCGGCTTTCCTCGGTATAAGTAGTTGGTAATACAGGATGGAAACGGTAAACGGGGAAGTAAGGGGAGCTGCAGTTACACGAAAATGGTCTTAGAAAACAACCCGTATTTTTTTCGAGAAATGTTGTTCACAGATTTAATAAAAAAGTAAAGTACAGTTAGCAAGAAAATTGCCATTTTACATAAAACAATTTTTTTGATGCCAATCGATGTTCTTTCCGACACTGATCAAAAAGTTCTTCCAAACCAACCCAGGTTAGAGTACTCAAAAAGTCACTGCAGCTACATGAACATGGTCTTAGAAAACCATCCGAAATTTTTCGTGAAATTTTGATCCCCATTCACAGATTTAAAAAAAACGTACGGGTAGCAACAAATAAAATAATACAACGAACTACTGGTCCAATCTATTTCAAATTTTTAACAGAATTGATGGAAGACGTGTTTAATTATATATATCGCTGGAATTGAATTGATGAAAAAAGGGGTAGAAAGTTATTTTGGCGGTGATTTGTTTCGAATTTGATATCAACACTCCTTAGGTCCATGTTCACCGAAGAGATAACGGTCTGATTTTCTAAAAACCGCTGTCCCTGTGACATGCTCCCATACAAAAATGTGTCTTAAACAGCTGTTTTTAGATAATCAGACCGTCATGTTTTTGGTGAACATGGACCTTAGTGCTTTAGATTTAAACTACATGTTATTTTGATAAATGTTTGAAAACTCAATCCTATTTTATTCAAAAAAGGTTGGACTCACATAAAAACTTGGTGCTAATACTCTTTAAAATTGGAATGTCCCGATAGTCACCGTACTATATTAACACCGCATTTGAAGATTTCTAAGCTTTAAAGAGGTTGTGCACTTTAGGACACGGCCTCATAGGCACGTAGAGTTCGAAATTTGAAATGGCTTATAGTTGTAAGAGGTCCGCAACAGTTTACAGCAGCTATATCGTGTCGCGGCTCATTTCATACACGTTGATGAGAACTTCAGACCTAGCTGGAGTATGAAACTGCCATCGAGTGTCTAAGGATGAAGACGTTAGGACGTCGAGAGAAGCCCTTTAAACTGTTTTTATAAACATGGTAATTTATCCTTATCAAAACAAATACGTTGTTAATCACAAGTATTTAATTTTAAACATAATTGCCCTTGGATACGTAATTTAATTTCAATGAATATCAGAGATACACCGATCTAAATAACTCAGCAGCAAAATAATGATCATGTACCGGACGCGCTTTTCATTATGCGGAATGAATATGTGTGTGATGTGATGTGCTCTTTGACAATTGTATTAGAGGTGCTTACGACCCACTCTCTGTAACCCTGTCTTTCACTTATGTGTCGCAGACGAAGTTGCGCGGGTCAGCTAGTTATCTTAATAAAGTCTCAGCATGAAAATTCCCTTGTAGATATAAATTACACAGTCAATAGATTGCTCACGCAATGCCGGTACTTATGTTCCTCGTATGAAAGCACAAAACGCCTAAGCAGATGAAAACAGAAGGATAGTTCCGTACAATGGGTGAAAAGTCACGGACACAAAGTCACGCTTCACGTACAACGAGTGCAAGCGTGACAAGCACTTGGCTTCCCTGGCATAGCATTCGTTAGAGACAGTTTCAGATCGACCCCGACATATCACCGAATCTTATGAGGAAACACTGAGGGCGAGAGAAATGAAAGTATTTGTAAAATGTATTGCTGGTGCGCAGTGCCTAAACGATCGCACGCAGAGCGCGAAATAGACAACAGCAGAAAAAAATAGCGGTACATACAAATAACGTTTTGTAGTCTCGACTGATTTTACTACTTTTTTCATTAGAAATTAAATAGAGGTTTTGGCCATGTTCCTGTTTTCCTTTTATGATAATTTAGGCTGTTTTCTGGATGTTTGAACACAGCGGAAAATATAGCTAATTTTTTAGGTTTTTGAAGGTCTCTTTTAATAATAAATAGTTTATGGAAAAAAAGTAAACATACGGACTTGCCAATAGTGGTCATGGATTGTTTGGTAAAGAAAGTATTGCTCTACTGGCATTATCCAGGGAGGAAATCGGGAACTACGTTTGTATAGAAAAACGGCCGTACTATTTCCTCTTAACAGTAATCATTGCGCGAACACCAACCAATGCGTGCAAGTTTTTGCCTCCCAAACGAACTGCACACTGAATGCTTAGTTTCCCGTTGGTCCTGTCACAGGATTTCTTTCTGTATCCCAAAAATGTGAGTGACATTTATGAATGGAACGATCGCGTATGGAGGCGACCGTTCGCTTTGGTTAAGACACGAAGGTGTGCTATGTGTGCATGAACGGTTTGTTAATTGTATCAAGCTGAACTTCTGTTTAATTCTTTTATGTGAAGAGAGTGTGTGAGGCGCAACGCTGAGTTGCCATGGTTGATAAAATATTGGTAGATGGGATGTGTTAGTAAATTGAAGTGATTTTCTTGTGAAAAATGTAGTCGGGTATTGTTACGTTTTTTGATGGATGCGTTTTTGTTATCTGACATTGGTTTATGTGCTTATTATGGGTTTGTCAACTCATTTAGTTACATTTTAATTTCTTTATTTAGTACCTTTTTTGTAGTTAATTTTAATCTAATCTAATACTTATTTATAAAGGAGGGTATCTTTTCAATATCTATGATATTTTATTTATGACAAACATGTTATCAACTAACCCGATTCCAAATTCATTTTGAATGCTAAACACATTCATAATGTAATTTTATCACAAAAACCTAGCTCCATTTTCAACTATATTTTTATTCAAATGCAAACTTTCATATTAGAAGAACAAACATGCGAAACAAATCTAATAATTTTAAACTATACCTATCATTAAATAAAATAAGGCTCCTTTTTTGTTATTTTATAAAAAAAAAACATATTTCTCCTTATTTTTTTTTATTTTTATTATGGTTCTTATTTTTGAAATTAGAATAATCAGAAGTGGCAACACAACGCACCCAAGTGTCGAAGAAGGTTTTCGGAGGAACCCTTTTTCATGAATAGATTCGCCTGAGGGTGGGTATATCTACCAAAATATATTAAGGCAACGTCTTTATTACACCCAGACACCTTTTTTCTTTAACCAGACATGTTTTATCAAACCATTATTAGACACTCCTTTTACTTTTTCAATCTTAACTTTAGAAACACTGTTTGCCTTTTAAAATCTTATAAAATAAATGTGAATTTTAGTTTTTAAATTTTTAGAAACGTATTTCGTGTCGGATACTTTGTTTTATTATTTTTTGCGAACATTTTTGTACCGGTAGTAAAAATGTCAAGATAACATGGAGTTTTTTTTTTACTTTTATTAAAGTTCAAAGGTTGTTGAAAATTAAATACTACATAATGTAGTAAAAGGGCTTGATAAGACTGGTTGTCAGATTTTTTGTGCTACTGACTACCTGTAACGACTGTCAACGATCTACAAATGACAGCCGTAACCAACAGCTTAATGTGTTTTCCGAGGCACGGAGGATACTCGGTATGTAAAGTCACCCACCCACAAACCAACCTAGGCAAGCACGGCTTAACCTAAAGATCGACCCGAGTGGCTGTTATTATTTAGCCACCAGAAACCCTTAAGAGGCCTGCGGAGCATGCGTAGTTTATACAAACGTAATACCAAAATAATTTGTAAATCAAACATAATAATATTCTTCAGGTAGTGTGTATTTATTTCGATTGGATTACAGAATACCTATATGATTACCAAATATAAATTTTGATTGGACACTGATTTAAACAAGAGTTATGAGCAAAAAGTTTTCTATCGAAATTTTAAATTCCTCATATCTCGTCTTTATATCATTGTCCTTTCAAAATATATATTTGGGTACATAGATATTCTGTGATGCCCCTTAAAGTGATATTTTAAATACAAAAGTATGTTTGACTTATAGCTATGTTTTCACAATAAGCCACTGTTCAATAGAAAATCCTTTCCTCGTCGTGTCACCGCCGCAGGCCCGGAATGCAGCCGCTTTCTACCGGACGTGTAACCTACTGAGCGTTTGTGAGAATTGCGCTATGTAGGTTGGATTTTATATAGGTTTGACACATTTATAGGAAACTAGCTGATGCCCGCGGCTGTGATCGCGTACAAATTACATACTGAAGCCTTCCTCGACAACCACTCTAACTATTTTTGAACTAGTATGAAAATCGGTGCCGCAGTTCCTCGAGTTATCGCGAACAGACAGACAGACGTTACGTGGCGAAGGACTTTGTTTTGTTTTATTGATAATACCGGTCAAAATGACCAGGGAATGAATAAGTTTTGCAGCTTGGTTTGGAGTATTGTAGAGGGAACCTACGTCTAGACCTAAATATTTTATTCCTGACTTTTTTTTGGATATAATTATTAAATATATGCAACTGCTTAGCATGAGGTCCTGGCCTCGATTCCCAGGTCAAGCTTTTTTTTAGGCTCGCCTTCTATGGCATGGGGTTTGAAAATAACGGGCGAAAGGTGGATGTACTATTATGTACACCTTTGCCTAACTCTTATAGGATTACAGGCGTGATGTTATCATAAAACGCACATTCATAAACTCGTATTTTCCCATGGAGTTCGTCAGACTCTATACAACGCCAACTGCTGCAACCTGCTTCTTCTGCTAGGTTTATTTTCATAAATCAAATCAAATCATTTATTTCTTTTCAAACATGGGTAACTGGTACATAGATGTTTTCTTATATAATAAAGTCCTCCATATTCTACTGTCGCGTAGACATGCAAATAATACTCAATTCTAGAATCAATTAATTGTATTGATACCGAACAAATTTAGATGTAAAAACATTAGAATTACAAAAAATTAAATGTCATACATCTGGTCATATACGCACGGTAATACGTACTGACCTTTCTGAAGATTTTAACTTATAGAATCAGTGTGTCTTTTCGTAAAGTATTGTTTCCACTCATATTTGCATTGCAAATACCAACGATAAGTCCGGGGGTAAAAATACACCTTCTAGTTACGGAGATATTGTAGGTCAAAGATGCAATTTTTTTTTTAAATCATCATCATCAGCCTATTAATGTTCCCACTGCTGGGACACAGGCCTCCTCTCTATGAGAGCGAAAAGTATTTTTTAAAATATCATCGTCAGGATCATAAGCCTTTTTTTTTATGACAAGCCCGCCACACACGCCCAAACCACTGTAACTCCTGAAAGCCAGAATCAACAGTGGCGACCACCAGAAAAGCGCCGAGACAATGAAGCTCGACGAAGTCCCAGAGAATGAATTTAACTGTCTTGGATCCCGCAACGAAATTAATCAGAAAGTATAGCGGAGAAAAACTATAATTTCCACTTCCCTCCATATCAGCAGGAGACAGAACGAAACAAGGCGAATAGGCACAAAGGGACGTTTACAACTGGGATAGGCCCAGTTGCCTAACACCACGGATAAATATTAACGTTAATGGGTCCTAAGTTGAGAGCTCTGTTATATTTGATTCCAATAATAGGATCATTAGCCTATTAATGTTCCCACTGCTGGGACACAGGCCTCCTCTCTATACAGGGTTTTTAATGTCAGATTTTACTTTTAACACCTCCATGACCCCCGTGCTATTCAGTCCATTCATCAGCACAATGTTCTGAGTGCAATACAATTGAGTTCCACCACAAAACATGATTTTTCACCCCAAAAAAAAGTTTCGCAGCAATATTTTTTGCTTTAAGTTACTTAGTTTGATGTACGTGCGTGTTTGATGTATGCTTGGTTGACGACTTCGTGATGAGTGTTTACACCCTTTTTTAGGGTTCCGTAGCCAAATGGCAAAAAACGGAACCCTTATAGTTTCGCCATGTCTGTCTGTCTGTCTGTCCGCGGATAATCTCAGTGACCGTTAGCACCAGAAAGCTGAAATTTGGTACCAATATGTATATCAATCATGCCGACAAAGTGCAAAAATAAAAATTTAAAAAAACATTTTTATTAGGGTACCTCCCCCAGACGTAAAGTGGGGAGCGATTTTTTTTTTAATTTTGACCCTGACGTGTGATATATTGTTGGATAGGTATTTAAAAATGAATAGGGGTTTTCTAAAATCATTTTTTGATAATATTAATATTTTAGGAAATAATCGCTCCGAAAGTCAAAAACAATGTGTCCCCCCCCCCTCTAACTTTTGAACCATAAGTTTAAAAAATATGAAAAAAATCACAGAAGTAGACCTTTATATGAACTTTCTAGGAAAATTATTTTCAACTTGATGAGTTGAATAGTTTTTGAGTTATATAGCACTTTTTCAAAAAAACGCAAATGATAACTTTGTTTTTCATACAAATACTATGAAAAACAAAGTTATTTTTGCTGACGAAAAATGTTGGTATTTTTAATGGTCTGGGAAGCTACGGAACCCTACAGTGAGCGTGGCCCGACACGCTCTTGGCCGGTTTTTTTTTTTTTTTAGGATGGGAAAACATCAAATGACTTCTCCCACTCTGGGCGGAGCGGGAGGTAGTGTCAGACTTTTACTGACTAAAACCCATCCATGTTCCTTCCTCGCCCTTTATGTTCCGGGGCCGCGGTATCTCTTTCGAATAGGCCCGCAACCCCGGAGTGTTTATGCTATGCAATGTAAGTTTTAAGTAGCTACTATTGGTCTACTCTACATTTTCAACTGACCTAAATAAGATTGTGCTGGAAGGGTGAACACCGCACATCAAATCGATTGCTAGCTTCAAGACGTCAGGCTATTCTAGACTAGGTCTGACACTGTTTAATGTTAAACGGTTTAGATATAAATAGAAAAAAAATAGTGGAACACTTTCGTTTCGATGGAGGTTATGAGATAATGGAATAGGGATATCATTTTGGATTTTTAACCCCCGACGCAAAAACGACGGGGTATTATAAGTTTGACGGTATCTGCGTGTGTGTCTGTTTGTGGCATCGTAGCTCCCGAACGGATGAACCGATATTGTATTTATTTTTGAAAGGTGAATTAGTTGGGAGTGTTTTAGCTATGTTTGATGAAAATCGGTCAGTGTTTTCACAATTCCCTCAATATGGGTATCAAATAAAATGGCTTGACTAATAGAATAATGTACACTGTATTGAAAGGGATTAAGGAATATTATTATTATACTACACACACACAGCAGACGTCGCGTCGTTTCGTCGTGAAGATTTGTACTAAATTGCACTATCTGCCGTAAGCCCCGTTAAGGAAGTTCGTTCAAAAAAAATACCTTGAAATTATGCCCCTTTGTGTAGGGGTTTTTTTTTAAATTTTTATTTAATTTTACTTGTAATATCAAAACTGGCCTTTAATAATTAAAGTAAACATTTTTTTGTCGTCTGTCTAGTGTGGACTACAACTTAATGAAGTTAAATAAGTTTAATTTTACCGTATCAACCATAATTGTTGTTGAAGTTCTAACACCACATTAGCGAATTTTTGGCAGTTTTCACATTTTTGATGCCGTTTGCTAGAGAATCGGAAGACGCGTTATTTGAGCCTATCAGAAACATGCAATGTCTCTAAAAATAAAAAAAAAATTCACTCAGGTGATGTTACCACGAAAAATATTATGCTAACTATACCTACATAATACGCACGACGTCGTGTGCCCATGTTTGTCCCTAACCTTCGCCCATGACATTCAAGCATTTTTAAACAAATGACGCTCGCCATCTTTCGGTCCTTCGAGCCGGATGCTCTAAACGTTTTGATTAGAGTCTATAACACTCAACGGGGCCCTTAAACGTCGGGGACTGTCTCGGTCTTTTCATAAGACGCAAGTATTAGTCTATAAAGATACTCGTAACAATGTAATGTTATGACCGATGGTCCACTAAAGTTGTTGTTTGTTAATAATATCTAGTTTTATGGGCAAAATAGCTAAACGTCGTAGTTTGTGGCTTTATGTCAATTCTCATCATCCACATGCTCCTATGAAAGGAAGGAATAGTAAACTGATTTTTTATGTAAGTGAGTCTTGAAGAATTAAAATAAATTAAGATACTCAATCTTGAGCTCTTTTCAGCCCATACTAGTTTTCATTTTTTTCATGTGCTTTTGAAGTTTCTATCAGCTACATACCATTTATTTAATGTAAATAATATAACATAACATCACGCCAGTAATCCCCGAAGGGTTAGGCAAATGAGTACTTAGACCACCCACAATGTAAATGATTCCTAGAAGAAAGTGGTTACAAAATACCAAGACGTCGTCGTCTGAGAAATTAAATTTAATATTACGCCAACCAAGTCAGTTTTAGGTTGTTACAAAAACAACTTATCCATGAGTTAATTTTCAATTTGCGTAGGACGGTACCCTCTGGTAACGGGTAACCTTAATAACGGCTCATATTGTGTATCATAACATTTAGTTGAGACAACATTTAACTCAACTTGCGCGTGTTTTCTATTCCACCCACATTTAAGCTCAAATGCCAAGGGATCAAACCAACGAGCGTCATTGACTAACTCGTGTACCTATCTAAGTTATTAAAGTTCATTACGGATCAAAAGACCACGTTCGTTCGTTGTTATTTTTTGCGTGAGTGTGGGTACTATTTGTGAATGTCCTCTCTGATAATTGCTTATAGATTTATTGGTTGTAAACTTACTTTCTGTACCTGCTACTACTGCCACTCCTCATCACCTGCCTAGCCTTTTCCCAATTATGTTGGAGTCGGCTTCCAGTCTAACCGGATGAAGCTGAATACCAGTATTTTACGTGGAGCAACTGCCTATCTGTCCTCCACAACCCAGGTAGTACTGGGTAATACGATACCCCTTAGTAAGACTGGTTTTTAGACTTTTTGGGCCACTCCCTGTAACGACTATCAAAGATCTACAAATGTCAACCGGGACTAACTGACTTCCGAGGCACGTGTGGGTGGTCACCCATCAAGCACGGCTTAACCTAAAGATCGACCCGAGTGCTTTTATAATTTAGCCACGAGCTCACTATTACTGCCATTACAGCTAAGCAAAGGCCTTCTCTTCAATCTGTCTATCCTATGAGATCTCGGGTTAAATCAGAACGTTGTAGAAGCAGCGCCGCTATCTTCCTCTAATAATCAATTTATCCGACAGATGAATCTTGAGGCTTTTTGTTAACTTATTTTTTTTTTATCTTTCCCTCGATAGGATTTTCTCCTGTATCGTAGGAGCGTTTACAAATATTTAAACTCACATACAGAAGCAGTCGGACCCGAAACAGCTACTTCCTTTTATCAGGGTCTCTTTTATAGCTTTCTGAACTTCTATATGAATTTCTTTTGAGACCAATCCATCACGAGCGCTTTCAATTCATCACACCGTTTCCGAAACCTGCCTTGAAGATGGCTGACTTCCGGCATGAACTGCGTGATATTTTATTGTTCGTGTTGTTTGTAGGGTTCCGCACCCGAAGGGTAACAAACGGAACCCTATTACTAAGCTTTCGTTCGTCCGTCTGTCTATCACCGAGCTGTATCTCATGATCCACACTAGGTAGACAGTTGAAATTTTTACAGAATGTGTTTTTCTGTCGCCACTATAACAACACTAACAAAATCCCTACTATAAAGGACGCAACAAACAGAAGTGCAACAATCAGATATCAGTATAAATACGTTATGTACCAGTGTTCACAAAACATCTTTATTTTAAAAAAATTGTTTTAGGTATGGCGCCTGTAATCTATACTAATATTATAAAGCAGAAGAGTTTGTTTGTTTGGTTGAACGCGCTAATCTCAGGAACTACCGGCTCGAATTGAAAAATTCTTTTTGTGTTGGATAGTCCATTTATCGAGGAAGGCTTAAGGCTATATGACATCACGCTACGATTATTAGGAGCGGAGCAAGAATGAAAAATGTTGCAAAACGGGGTTTTTTTTTCCTTTCGTTTTTCTCTCTTATGTGACGCAGACGAAATTGCGTGGCAGCTAGTCTATAATAAGATTCCAAATAGCATCAAGGAACAACCTTTGATAATTTAAAAAAACACAACAGCTTCCATCTTTTTTAATACCTACAAAAATGTTATTATTCTGTATCACATTTCCCAACACATAAAATATAGCTGTATAATTATTATGTTATTTTAATAAATTTATGATTTAATTTTTTGTTACAAAATAATTTTTGAGTTATTGTGAAAGTTTTGAATTGAGGTTTTTGTGTTGTACCTATTATACCTAAATATAAATTTTTGCATGCCAAATGGTAGTATGTACCAGGAACTAATAACCATTACTGTAACAATTTATTTATGTTACATTCAATGCTATTTGCATTGAATTGAATTTATTTCTATTCTACTGTACGGTTTACGTACATTTGCCCTAGTTTTAATTTTGCTTACTCGTCAATACGGGCCACAAGGTTGGATTTTAATATTTTATAATTAGTGTGCATTTAGGCGACCACGCCAACTAACGTGTGAGAATTGCCAACAAGAACTTAACTGTAACTTACGGGAATAAACTAAAATATCTTCTGTGAGACTGAACACACTCAACAAACTACAACTACAACTTCATTGTCAATGTACAATCTCACTAAGACTGTACATCTACTCTATTCTCTAATTCCCCCTTTCATTTTTAATTTATATAAATATAAACTACAATGGAACTTTTCATGCGCGAATCCGACTCGCACTTGGCCAGTTTTTAAATAACTTGTATTAAATTGTAGCTTATCCAGTAAAGTAATTAAGCTATGAAAACTTGTCAAGGTTAGACTTTAAATTGAGCAATAGTACTTAGATTATACGACGGACTTTATTAAAACTAAACTACGTTTCCAGACGTTAATCTAAATACAAACAACTTGGTCTCGAGTAAAGTCTTTCAGTGTATTGGTTTAAAGCGTTCGGATTTAAAGTTTAATTGGTTATTTAAACGATTCTGGGGATCGTATTTTATCTTTGTTTTTAGATATTATTTAATTGAAGTAACAGGATTTTGTTGACTTATCTTGGAGAGTGCGTTAAGCCCTCAGTTTTGAAAGAAAATGTGTCTTAATTTGTGGAATATTTTGAATATAGAATTATTTTTTTTATTTCGATATACACCGACATTTTTGGTGATGTTCTGCAGATAAAACGGGTGCGTAGACCTAGAAATCTGCGTGCTAGCCTGGCCAAGCAACAGTATGTGTATAGGTCTTAGCAGTTATTGTTTTGTGGTTGTGTGACTTTCATGCGAGGAGAAAATAATGCACTTGGCATGCATGCGTGTGCGTGTGTATGTGAGTGCGTGCGGGCGTAAGTGTGTGCCACAATGTTTCTAAGCCTGTTAATACATGGTGATTTAAAATAAACTAAAAAATCTATTGTAAAAAAAAAAACGAGCTCCTCACTTATTCCATGATAGATTCTAGTAGTAGCGTACGGCCCTCGAACCTCACCAAAGGTATTATAAAAATCCACTTTCAAAGGATGGGGAATTCCCTGCCACTAAAATATTTTCAATAAGACTAGTTGGAAGACATCCGCTACTTGAGTTTTCTTTGAAAGGCTATCAAATTGTTCTAGGAAAAAGAGACTCTGAGATTTATTTTATTTCCAAACTACGTTTAAAATTGTGTAGCGTGATATTTAGAGTTTTTAACGATATAGTTTGAATTATAGCCTAGTCCTAGTCCTAAATCTCAGAAATATTTTGTCAGAGATATTTTTTGTTAAATACATTTAAAACAAATTTTTTGTAAAGGTGTTATTGAGTTTTTCCATCAGGAATTTCTCATTAGCAGCCACGGAGTCAGGATATGGCAATAAGCTCGCCTACTTTTACATGGGACTTCAAAATTACTGACGACATGTGCGTGCAATATTAGGTACGTTACGTACGTTAATTCGTCACGTGAATTTTGTTATTATGTAATATTAGGTTCGTTAATTCGTCACGTGATTTTTGTTGTGAAGTGCCTTATATACCCACATAAGGCACCTCTGCCTTACCCCTTAGGTATTACAGCCGTAACGTTATTTTATGTACCCACTTCACAACAAAAATCACGTAACGAATTTCGTACATTCTCTTTCCCAAATTGTATCCTTATCCACAAACTCAATAGCCACTTACACATCCAAAGTTCTCCATATAACCGAATAATCGTGCTGAGGTCCCCACATTTCCTGAAAAGACCAACTATTGACGTTAGAATTTGTAAAGATATTTCTTTGCCTGTACTTGATTGAGATTGATTGCTCACCGCTTATTGAATAGGGTTCTCTGAGATCGTTTGACGCAGAATAATGTGCCTTTTATGCTTTGTCGTCTTGTGGTTCTTATCGTTGAAATGTTTGTGTTGATAGTGCATTGTTGTTGGAAAAATTGATAGGGCTAGGAGCTTAATTAAAGTCATGTGCCTAGCCTTTTCTCAACTACGTTGGGGTCGGCTTCCAGTCTAACCGGATGCAACTGAATACCAGTATTTTACATGGAGTGACGGCCTATCTGACCTCCACAACTCAGTTAATACTGGGTAATACGATACTCCTTGGTTTGACTGGTTGTCAGACTATTTGGGCCACTGACTACCTGTAACAACTGCCAAAGATGGACAAATGACAGCCGGGACCAACAGCGTGCAAACATTTTGCACAATTAGCTTCAACAAACCTATACTGAATTGTTTTTTTTAAACTAGCAACTTTTTAAGTACAAATTTGGTACCGTTGGAAAGGTTATAAACTAGAGAACAAATTTTGATAAAAAATAATTATTGAAACACCTTATCTTTTTTTTAATTTGAGGTTGAATTTGATCGTAATGATTTTGATTTGGCATTATTTTCTTTAAAAAGCGAACTATCTTATTTTTTTAACCTAGTTTGAGGGAAGTTCCGAGGTATTTTAATCACCAATGTTTATGACTACCAACAAATAGTAAAAAAAACCACAAAAATCAAGCAGAAAAAAAGTTATGAATGCTTGAAGGTCAAATTTTGGAAAAATTTCAATAAAATATAAAAATTGACCTATCTCCTAAACCATAAAACTTTGGTTAGGCAAAGTAAGGTTCAGTAATTAGCAAATGACCTCCTCTTTATGCGAATTTGCTATGGCGGGTCCCGATCCAGTCACCCTGTATAATAGTTACTGTGAGGCCATTCTATTTCAGTCTACTCATTGGGTGCACTTAGGTACCTACACTACTGCCTAACACTTCGGAGATAACAGGCGTGATGTATTTCATCTTCTACTGGCTTATGATTCTGAACCCACACTAAAATAACCATAAGTATTAACATTTTTCGTTTATTCTATCAGTCATACACAACCATAAGGACCAAAAAGTTACGGTATTTCCCACCTGGTAAATACAGTAGAATAGAATAATCATTTATTCGTTAATGGACAGTAGCAACACAGTAGAGCACATACATATACATAAAGGGTGTAAAACACCACTTCACGAAGCCAAAGGGCACTTGTTCTCCCCATCATTGCGATAATTTTTTTGTTCTACACCATACCTGGGAACCTTCTAGTTACGGAGATATGGGGGGTCAAAGTTACAACTTTTCGACAAGTTTTTTTTCAAATAATTTTGAAAATCAAAACAGACAAGTTCAAAACTTGAACAGGTTTAGTTTTGGTTTTCAATATTATAGACTTTAATAAATGTCCGTGGGTCAATGACCGCTAGTAGGTAAAGGTATAAGTAGAATAATATTTTCGGCAAAGAAAGGTGTATTTCCCTAATATTTCAGAATGAAAGGTACTAGGATCGCAGGAAAGTACCAGGTGTTTTTCATCCGGCGTGGGTCGTAAATGTCGATCGTCGGAAAGGTTACTGTTGCACTTACTAGATGTGGGCACAGCTCTGGTATATTGGTATTATATAGAGCAGTTTTATGTAAATAATGTTAAAAACTTAGTATATATAAACGTGCAAAGTATCATGATAATGACCAATATTTATTTATTTATTAAAAGGAGAACCAACAGCTTAAATAAGTGAGTAACAATTGAATAAGCGACACAGAGCCAATTACAGGTTCCCACGAGTAGACACAGAGGTGATAGTAGAAAACTTAGATCACTGAATAACAAGCACGATAATAATACAAATTAAGGGAATTAAAAATAAGCAATAAGCACTAAGCACTAAATACACTCAGACACTAGGTTAGGCATTGTTGACATGGGGAAAAAATAAGATAAATAAATTTAAGCACTACTTACGCGCTTTTTTTTTAAAGTTTGCATAAAAACAGTAAATAGAGGCTTGAATCGAAAAGATTATTTAAATTAATTTAGGCAGTCTAGTCTCTCGGCATTTAGCTAAACTGAGCCAATTTGCACAGCCGTGAGACACACAATGTTTTTTTTCTTATGTTTTATTTTTTAAATGTTGTGTGCACTTGTGGCATATGCCAAAAAATCATTAAACCTATTTTTCTAAGTCATCAGTAAAACCAAATCTTCCAAAAAAACATTCCTACGTCTTCTGTACCACAAAAGAAACACTCAATGTTTCCGATCTGAACCATCAGCAATTAACTCAGTATATCACTGACGAAAGTGCTGGAAATAGGCCTTTCCCAAGGTGCGCCACAACGCCACTTATCTGCGAATAGCAATCTTCACTCCAGAACTCGTTTTGCATCACTAGCCGATGGTCTTTCGACAAACATGGCCGCACTGCCACTTCTGCTAAACAGAATGGTCTAAAATTGTTATTTTTGATAATTCCAACGCTTATTCAAAAAATATTTTAACCACTTAATGCAGAGATAATAGGCCCACAGGCTCACCAACACCATCAAGCGTCCAGGGTACGCATCACCTTCCAACTTCCCGCCATTTGTGGTGACTGATAGTTGACATTAGTGACAGCTACATGACTACTTGTGGCTGTGAGACAGTGTTTACATTTCTATTAAATCGATACACTACAAAAATCATCTCAACAACGTACATACACAAAAATGAAACACTCATAAAAGGATCGGTCTAATAACACCTCATAAAACGATCATGTATTTTAAGAGAAAATATTTGGCTCACCAACATTGTAACTTCATATCCGATATTAGATTTTTTAATTGAATTCCTCGGTAAGTCTACTTCCAAAGCCTCGTAAATCCATCGAAGCTAAATCGTAAAATTCTAATGGATACCGACTACTTAAATCAAACGATTTTATATGGGCACTGAGCGAAATAGAACATTTTTGTAACGATTTTCGTGCAAATGATGTACTGTAATGTTGCCATAAAAATAAGATATCCAGGAATTGAGTAAATGTTACTTTGCTTATAGATATTATATGTAATATTTGATGAGTGGAGCACTCAAAGCAATAGACCAAACAAATTGATTGGTATACACTGAGTGATATTCCAAATCCTAATCAAAGCGAATGGTTGCACAAATACGCATTCCTCACATTTATAAAAGCCACTCGTTTCGTTCGGAAAATCAGAAGGAGCACTGTTAGACCACGGTCGTATAAATCTACGACTGTTCCTCGGCTTGGGTTTTCCTATGTGATTAACTTACTAATATGTACTGATGTTATTCAAATACGTCTCCATTTAAATTCGGAACTAGCTGAGAATTTCTGTATTTCAGTTTTGAATAATAATGTTGCCTTCACACCCATATTTCGCCCGTTATGTTTGAGTTCCATGTAATAAGGGCCTATTGCCATCAACTGGGCGCAAATCCAGACTCCATGGGTGCTACTGAGAAATTCCTGTTGGGAAAACCCAATAACACTATCCCCCATCCAGGAATCGAACTCAGAACCTCGCGCTCTGCAGTTGCGCTTGCGACCACTAGACCGACGAGAAAGATGTATGTATGTCTAATGTATTGTTACATCGGACCTACTAGAACATTCGAGAAAGCACGTGATTATAGTATGTGTACGTTGGAATTTCGAGTGCTTTCCATTATTATTATTAGTTTTAAAGTTAGGTAGGTACAAATTCGCAACCTATTTATAAAAGACATTAGAATTTCGACAGTACGCCTAGGGCATACGGTTCATATTTGTTTGTTTTGTACAAGTAGCTTATTATTACCTACGTATTCTTTTGTTAGTGTTTTTTATGAAGCAGTTCTATAACCCTCTAGAATATTCGTGGTTATTTTTTGTGTGTCTATTGGCGAGTATAAATACACCGCTCAGGCCCGCGACGGTCAGTCTGATTTTGGCTACACAACGAAGCGATTCGAAGTGAACTAGAAGTGCGATATCTAAGCGAATAGTGAACAGTAGTGTATTTGTGATTAAGTTTAAATAGTTTTGTGATTAATAAAGTTATTGTGTTGTTTAATCGGTAGTAATTAATTTATCTCAAAGCCAGCTCGTAACAGTATGTATACGGGCTGGTTTCCGCAACTCCACGTCAAAGCACGTATTAATTTTGCGTATGGGCTCTAATACACCACACGGGCCCAGTGTGGATTGGTAGATGTCACATGTCTTTGAATTTTTGGTTCTAGGACATGCCAGTTTCCTCGCGATGCTTTGGTGATGAAATAAATAACACAAAGTAATGCGCCTGTCTGTGTTCGAACCCCCGACTTACGAACAGTAACCGCCACCGCTGGGCCACCGCTGCTCTGACGAGGAAGATAAAATCTACTTTCATAAAAATCAGAAATTATTAGCGAAAATCTCGCTAAATTATTCCCATCTATTAAAATTCACGAGATCAGCACTATAAAAATAGTTATAATAGGCTTAATTTATAGAAAGCCGCCGATGTAAAGAGGCGCAATCTATTTAACTCTTTTGTGGCGCCTGGTTCCCGCTTAAATTAAATTTTCCCTCGAATGAATGGGATTTAAAATTATCCAAGAATTTGGATGAAGGAATTTGACCTTTTTTTTCCAAATTATGATAAGAATTTGTAATTAAGTAGACATGATGTGTCTCACATATATTTGTATTAAAGAAGATTTTTTAAGATAATGGTTTGTTACATGTGATAATTTTGCTGCATGCTATTATAGCATGCCGATGCTGTGTGGCAATAATATATGCATATCACGTACAGTCACGATGTGCAAGCTGACAACTGTTACTGTTCCTTCCTGTTGTATTATAAACAGTAATTGTAATGCGTTGTAGGTTTATTGTTCAAACAAAACATACAACACATAAAAAGCCTAAAACTCTGACAACCATTCCTACCAAGGGGTATCTTATAATCCAGTACTAACTGGGTTGTGGAGGTCAGATAGGTAGTCGCTCCATGTAAAATACTGGTATTCAGCTGCATCCGGTTAGACTGGAAGCCGACCCCAACATAGTTGCGGAATGGCTTGGCAGATGATGATGATGTCATGTTATATTTTGTTTGCACGACGTATCCCAGCCACAAAATGTTTTTTTTTTTCTTTCTTCTTCTTTATTGTGCTTAATGCCTATCCTGGTGTCAGTTTTTATGTCGCCTATGGCACAGGCCCATTGGCTTTACATGCCGTCAAGAAATATCCCTCAGGCACGGTTGTTTCTTCGTAATCATGATACTTAAAGTAATAATAAAAATTATAATGTTGGTACAAATTTCAACAGGGTTACATTCATGTGACACAATAATTAGAAGTCATCAAAAAGTAAGTAAAATACTACTTCTAATAATGTTACTTTTTGACGACTTGTTTACTCATACAGTTGTATAGTAAACAGTGTCACTGTTTTCTTCATCTACGTTTAGTTATTGTTTTTTATCTTTCCTCACTTTTTATAATTTGTTGTATGTATGTATATATGTGTTCATTGTTATATTTTATTCTTCATAATTTTCTATACTATTGCACCTACTGTTTTATCTCTGCATCACCCTAAGGTAGACTGGTAGAAAATGCCCAAGGCATTAAGTCCGCCTTTGTACATTTTGTGCATAATGTTTAAATAAATAAATAAATAATTTAAAGAACGAAATTAAGTAATTAAAGATACTTCATCTCCATGTTAATAATTAAACAGCTTGATAGGCAATAGAAATTGACATTTGGGTAGTGCAGCGAAGGACGTAACCTAAATAGGAAGCATCGACGAGAAATTATATTTTAGTGTGACACTTAATTAAACTGTGATCAATTTAGCAACCATACGCCTGAAACTGAAGGTCTATTTTG
Source organism: Xestia ashworthii (assembly GCA_950022955.1). Lineage (NCBI taxonomy): Eukaryota > Metazoa > Arthropoda > Insecta > Lepidoptera > Noctuidae > Xestia > Xestia ashworthii. The sequence continues at coordinate 18,711,403 of OX465558.1, read as the reverse complement.
GTAAAGCACATACATTATTGAATGTACAGAAGAGCTCGTAGCTAAATAATAACAGCTGCTCGGGTCAATCTTTAGGTTAAACCGCCCTTGCTGAGGTTGGTTTGTGGACGGGTGACCACCTATAATTCACCAAGTTTCCTCTGTGCCTCGGAAAGCATAATTATTAAGCCGTTGGTCCCGGCTATCATTTGTAGATCTTTGGCAGTAACAGTTGTTACAGGTATTCAGTGGCCTGAAAGTCTTACAACCAGTCTTACTTTGGTAAGACTGGTTGTATGAGTATCGTATTAATTAGTGCATTGTGTCTTCGTCTTTCAAACTTTATTCCACTTCGCGGCTGCCGCCGAGCGCCACAACTACAAGCTTCGACGCGTAGGTGACGTAAGCAGTTTATCTGCCGTTGGCAACATGGCACTCGTCTGTAAGGACCTGTACCCTATTTCCAACCATATCATCTTTAACGCAGTCTACCCATCGTTTCAGCGGTAATCAGAATCAATTATACCTAATCAAACTAGCTGACCCACGCAACTTCGTCAGCGTCACATAAGAGAGAAAAACGAAAGGAAAAAAACCCGTTTTTGCAACATTTTTCATTCCTGCTCCGCTCCTAATGGTTGTTGCTTATGTTATATAGCCTAAAGCCTTCCTCGATAAATGGACTATCCAACACAAAAATAATTTTTCAATATGAACCAGAAGATTCTGAGATTAGCGCGTTCAATCAAACGAACAATCTCATCTGCTTTATAATATTAATTAATATTAGTATTAGTATAGATAAAAAAACTACACCTTTTTGACCTTGTATCACACGAAAAATAAGAGTTTTCATACATCTTTCTGTTATTTATTTTCAATTTTCCAGCATTCACAGCTCAATATCTCTCCACAAGCTAAAATAAAAGTCTCCCAGAGAGATTGCATTGTCAACTCGTAACTGTGCCCATATTTTTGCACCGCCTGTAAAAGGAAATCAATAGGTTAATCTCGTGCAGTTATCGGTCCGCTGTGTACACTGTATATCAATTAAAACGACCCATTCAACCTCTGTTTCTTTGCGTGAACAATTTTCTCGATGCACGTAATAAATCTGTTGGAAGCAATCATGGAATAATGATGATGGGTAGTATTTGTTACAGTGCAAGGATAGGTTTTAGTTGTTTGTGTATGTGTTAATTGTATGTGAGTATTGTTTGGGTCTGCATTCAAGGCTGATTTTGTGATAAATATAAATGTCAATGGATCCAGAGAGAAAGGACGAAAAAAGAAAAGATAGATGAATTGTGTGAGGAATGATATGAATTAGAAAGGAGTAAATGATATTGTAATGATTGGTAGGAAGGACTGTACGGTCGAACAAGCTATTTGGTTTACAGTTTAACCCACAAACTACATTGTAAAGTGTAAACCAAATAGCTTGTTCGACCGTACATGGAAGAAAAAATGTGTTGCGATATTAGGGGACACGGGCAGAAAGACGATGATTTAAGGTTGATTTCATTTCTTTAAGAGGCCTGCGGAGCATGCGTTTTCGATACAAACGTAATACGAAAATAATTTGTAAATCAAACATATTCTTATGGTAGTATGTATTTATTTCGATTGTAAGAATATATAGGTTCCCAAACACATATTTTGAATGGATACTGATTTAAATAAGAGTTATTAGAAAAATAATTTTTCTATAGAAATTTTAAATTCCTCATATCTCGCCTTTATATCATTTTCCTTTCAAAGTATTTGTTTGGGAACATAGATATTATGTAATCCAATCGAAATAAATACACACTACCATAATTAAGAATGTCTTTGATTTACAAATTATTTTGGTTTTACGTTTGTATGAAAAACGCATGCTCCGCCGCCCCTTAAGGCCTTATGCGACTAGGGTGCTCAAGGCCCAATGTAGTGTTTTTATGCAATCTATACCTTAGTCTTTCAAGAATAATAAGAACGTTACCGCAAGACTTCTTCCGCATACTCTCGATGCTGCTTCTTCCATAAGTAGCAGTATAACATAATAACCCTACATTGCCACTGCTCCTTTCTACGAAACGAAACGGGCTCTAAATTTTAATTCATCGTAATTTAATAAAAGATATGGATTTATAAAAATAATCTTTGAATGCAAAGCTACTAAACAAAGTTAAAACAGTTATTTTTTCGTCCAGCTTTAAGAAAGTAACAATAATTATTGTACTCAACTCAACGTATAACTACAAACAAAACAACTGAATACAAACTGAATTTTAAAGTAAGTTGAGTTAGTATATCCCTCTACTGGCTTAATAAAGCTTAATCAATGTCCGATATCTTGAAGGAGTTCTAAAACTTCGTTCAACGCAATGTTAGCTCAGCAAACTAGAAGTGAAGTTGAAGTCGTGGCTTGAATTCAAATGGCCATACGTTTAATTCAAATTCTTTTATTGAGTTGGCTCTCGCGTATGGATTTATTACAAGTATAGGTTAAGAGGCCTGCGGAGCATGCTAATTTCATACAAACGTAATACCAAAATAATTTGTAAATCAAAACATATTCTTAAGGCAGTGTGTATTTATTTTGATTGGATTATAGAATATATTATTATAAGTTCCCAAACACATATTTTGAATGTACACCGAGAAGACAAGAGTCTATAGAAATTTTAAATTCCTTATATCACGTGTTTATATCATTGTCCTTTCAAAATATTTATTTGAGAACATAGATATTCTATAATACAATACACACTACCTTAAGATAAGTTTGATTTTCATATTATTTTAGTATTACGTTTGTATGAAAAACGCATGCTCCGCTGGCCCCTTAAGCGTATCTGTAAAAGCCTTACTAATGCGTTTTCATTTCCTGTATTATATTTCTGCTGGCTAAATATTAGCTTTGTAGACACAACATAACATATTGCCTGTAATCCTTGAAGGGTAAGTAGAACACATTTTGCCAGTGATACATTTTGCCAGTGATACATGTTGCTAGTGATACATTTTGCCAGTGATACATTTTGCCAGTGATACATTTTGCCAGTGATGTTTAATAGGGGATGAACAGGGGTGGGGTGTTTATTTATAATGTTAATGTTGTTGTGTTTATTTTCTGTAGTAGTCTAAATGTTTGTTTGTCTTAACGCGTTCTATGTTTACATCAATAATATTGTATGCACGTCATGACCTTGCGACGAATAAATATTTTTTCTTTCTTTATTTCTTTAAAAATATTCATTATGAAACTAGCATTGAATTCAAAGAGTTTTGTTAAATACCGAATGATTTTGTTAACATAATACACACGAGTATACAATACACACAAGGTCGAACCAAATGTTGACAATTGATTTTAGATATTTAAACAACAACACAAAAATAAATTAAAATCAAAATCCTAATAACAACTATGTATAATCAGGGATCTTTACTAATAAAAGCTTTCAAAAATAACCGCGTAGCAAATGTGCTACGAAACAAGCTATCGGCTACGTGGCGCGTAGCAACACCGTAGCACAATCGGAACGCGTAGCAAAATCGTAGCAATTCGTAGCGCAAACCGACAAATGTTGCTACACAGCGTTATCATTTTTACGAGTATTGTGTTTGGACTTTTAATTCAACTCCACAAGAAGATTGTTGTATTGTTTCATTGAATCATTTTCCCTTGTCATAGTGCAATAGTTTTCGGTTAGTAAAATGATAACAACAGCTGTGCTAGCTTTCGCTTTAAAAATATACGTAGCGCGTTGGCATTTACAAAAATCTTCTGGAAATTCATCCTTTTAAAATAAAGGGTGTAAATAGACTTAACGAATCCGAAAGGCACTTTTTGTCCCATCATTGCGATATTTTTTTTTGTTCTAGACTATATCTAGGAACCTTCTAGTTACGGAGATTTTGGGTTTCATAGTGACAAATTTTTGTTTTTTTTTTTTAAATATAAGTTATTCTGTGCCACTTTTGGGCAAAGGCCTTCCCCATGGCTTTCCAATCCTGTTTACAATTGACTCTTTCCGACCTATCCGACAAGAACGAGTCGTCGTTTTTGAACATGTTTAAAAAAAAAATATAACGAAAGGAAAAACAAAGAACTTTACTATAAGCACTTTCACGACAGGTCACACTATTCATTCCATCCACCAGCACAATGTTTTGAGTGCGTTACATTGAGTTTTACTGTAAAACGTGTGATTTTCACCCCAAAAAAAAGGAATTTCCCTGCAATAATTTTTGCGTAAGGTTACTTAGTTTGATTATAGAATACTTGTGATCGCGATTGTATTTACACCCTGTATAGGTATGTATATCAGAAAAAAGAAACGAAAATCTTTTAGACCGCCGCATATCTTTTCGCAACATCACAACATAAAATTAAAAGAACAACGCCCAATTTGAGGTAGATTTAGTCTACTCGTATTGTAATACCAAAAGTGGTTGTAAAATTCATTTCCAAACGGTACACGGCCCAAAGTTTTACAATAAATCAATTTTAAGTACGCCCACACCAATATTTCACGAAACTCACCTATTAATATGGAAGTTCGAAATGTTTACGTAAACTAAGCAAACTTCGTCTTTATACGAACTCGAAGATTTTGTCAGAAGTACTCGTAGGTACTTGATATAGACGGAAGTTTAATAGATTGGTTTCGAGACACTTTATACGGGGTGTGAAATTCGTTCACATATAAAAATGCTACTTCAAGTATTTTGGCATGGATGCTTCTTTGCTAGAACGACATTGACAGGGGGCGCGTTTAGTTAACACTAGCCGATGCACGGGGCTTAAGCCACGTAAATATTATACTAAAACCTTTTTCAAGAACCACTCTATCCATTGGTGAAATCAGAATGAAAATCGTTGCAGTAGTTTTTGAGTTTATCGCGAACAGACAAGCAGACGCGTTGGAGGACTTCGTTTTATAATATGTAGTGATTTGTGAAAATATAATTATTTTGGAGACGTGCTTATATAGGGTGACTGGTAATTAGTGTACGATACTTTAACCCGTGATTGTGCTCATGATAACAAACAACTTTTACTATGGGACCAAAGCTGAAATCGCAACAAAAAAATCAGCTGTTCGGTACATTAGGGGAACATAAATGTTTTTGTCAAAACAGCTGATTTTTTTTTCGCGATTTCAGGATTGGTCCCATAGTAAAAGTTGTTTGTTATCATGAGCATAATCACGTGTTTAAGTATCGTACACTAATTACCAGTCACCCTATATACCCTTGTTCAATTTATCAATTTACATAATAAATTGAACAAATAGATCAGACATCAGCGGGGTTACCACAACGTCCAAATGCGATTCAATTTAGGTTTGAGCTGTCATTTTCTGACAGTTTTTCTATGGAACTGACAGCTTGCGACTCAGTTTAGGACCTGAATTGAATCGCATTTAGAGGTTATGGTACAGGTACTGAACTTTTTCTGGAAAACTAAAGCTAAGCTTAAGAATAAAAATCAGCATTACCAATTCAACGTTGCAATACTGCCAGTATTTTTGGTCACTTTCGCCATGGACAGCGATGTGGACGAATTTTTTGACGTCCTATAATTTTTCTCCCATTTTTATACTTGTATACCTATTATTTATATTATTTTATATATATTTGTATATATATTTGTATTAGCTATAGACGATTGTTACTGTAAGCTGCCCTTGAGGATTTCTTACTTAAAAAACAGTCCTACCTGTACTACCTGATCGAGAAATCGAATCCAAGTTTTGACGTTTAGTAGTCGATCGTGAAATCTCTACTAGAGAAAAAACATACTGTATAAAGTTCACCCTTTATTAAACACACCGTATACAGTTACGAAGTAAAGGAAGGCTTTTAAGGATTACGTGGTTATAGGCAAGGCTTGGGGTAAAAAAAGCTTTTCCAGGTATCGTAAGTAATCGGATACATGGCTGTCTAAATCGAACATTTGCAGCCTGGATAAACTTTTAGTTTTCTGTTACCGTACTGAGTTTCCGAGCAGGTCAAGATCAGCTGTTTTTTTTTTGGCAGCAAATTAGTTCAGTGATTGATTATCATTTCTGGGAATATTATATAACATTCAGGCATGTTTTTGTGTAGGTTTTGGCCATTCTTCTTTAGGAAGTGAAATGCTTGAATCAAGATTTTGAACAAAAGCGACTTCTTGTTTGAATCTTGGGCATAGTCTCAACATAGATAACGACATCCTCGCTAACTTTCAATCCCAAATTACTAATGAATAAATTAGGTTGCAATAATTATGCGAGAAATTCATCTTGGATGTATAGCCTTGCTTTACTCGCAAGTATCAGTATTGCAACCGAATTTATTCTTTAGTAATTTGCGATTGAAAGTTAGCTAGTATGTCGAGACTCCGGCCCTGATCCCAAGAGTTACCGATTTTGTAGATATCTCTTCAGTCAATGCAGCCTATTCTAGTTCACTACTGAAAAATGTATTTTACAAAGCAGTGCTTTTAGACATTGTGCTCTGCCCTACGCATTAAAGCTGGTTTCAGACTACGCTATACTATTCTGCTATGGTATAGCAAAGCAGGGCCTAATTCTATACTATATCATAATATATAGTATTATGTATTTAGATACTTGTATTATCGCAAGCATTTATAGTATATAGCAAGTTTATTTGACCGCGATCTTTGAAGAGTCTTGCGGTATGGCCGGGAGTGAGGGAGGAGGACGAGGGCGGCGCGTGATATAGCATAGCATGAACTCAGCGTATCGCACCATTTTATAGCATAAAGTAAGCCAATAATATTTATTTAAGTACAATGTGAACGTGTCCATAACAAATGTATGGTGAGCGATATTGTTGTGCTATGAGCTATATACTATATGCTATTATATTATAGCGTAGTCTGAAAGCCTGTTCCAGCTACTTTATTAAGATTTTGACAACATGAACATCATTTTACCTAACAAATTAACAGAAAGAGAGGCTACAATTTATTTACCCACAAGTGGTCTGCAACTAAACTCCTTGTTAAGCAAAATGAATGAATCTAATGAATTACTAATACGTATTAGTCGCTCTGTTAGTAGACAGCCACAGAGTAAATGTTTTGGCAGAACACAGTTATAATTATATAAACGCTTAGGTAACATACAAAAGCTGTTTTTTATGGCATAACGATTTACTGTCTAATAATAATAATATGGATTACAAAAAAAAAATATATATGTCACCGTAAAATTGTCAAACACGTGTCATTGTAATGTAACTAGAGAGATTGTAAATTCTCGAAATTTTGTCAAATGACCATACTGCTTACAAGCAATCTAACGTGTTTGACAATTTTACGGTGACATATATATATATATATAACAACCCACAAGCCTGAAGTCCTTTTATGTATGTACATCAACACAAGTAAGCTTTAGAAGCCTTTGTTGATACTATTTGCAGAAATGCATTCAGGAACTGTTTACTGTTATTTATGTAATGCAAATGTTTTCTTTTTGGAACAAAAAATATGAAATTTAAGAAAAAAGATTTGAAAATATTGGTACAAGCGGGAATTAATAAAACTCACAATCTCTGGCCAGTCTTGCATTTGGTCTACTGCTGTGACAAGTAAACTAACAAAACACGTTCCATCACAAATAAACCATCCCAAAAAGCCTACTTCCTGCAAACCCAAACTATAAACAAAATTAAACACTACGCATAAACTCCACAAACTTCAATGCCGCAACTTAAATACTATCTCAACAAAATCTGTATAAACACAGTCAGAACCCAGTATATACCAACATTACATACATAATTCAATGAAACCGAGCCAACATCTTAAAGTGTGGCCGTAAAGTCATGAATGGCGTAAAACAAAGTTTTGGGCAGAGATATTGACGCTAAAGATAGCAAAATACACAGAGATAAAACAATAACTTTGCTCAGATACTTTGCATAAGTTGACTTGTAAAAAAATAGGCGTAGCTTGCTCTGATGTTGTAAATCTCTGGTGGGCTTTTGGGAATCTAATATTATTTTAGGAATACTGGGTTTTGGTCTGTGTGTGTGTAGGAATTCAAGTTTATTCACTACATTTTGAATAATGTAACACGATTACTTACTATGTTATTATTACGTACAAAAACTTTTGATTTTTAAATGATGCTGAAGGGGACCGGTCATATCGTCTTTCAAGGTTACTTTTGTAAGACTTACCCTGAAGAATTTTGGTTAGCTGGCCGCTAATTTTCAATAACTTACTGTTCGGTTTCGGTAGGTTGCCATCTCTGTCTGTTTGACATACCTACTGGACGGTTAGAAACAAAACGTCACAGAAAAGCTTTCTTTGATTTTTTTATGAATAAAGTGAAAGTAGGTGACGCGGATATAATATCAAGCTAATTACCCGAATACGGCAAAGCGTAAAGAATTATGATTTTTGCAGTCTATGTATGTATGTTTCTATTTTTTTGTTTATAAACAAATTTTAGAGTGATTTTAGAATGGGTTTTACCTATTCTAGCTATGAAGATTCACTAAAATGTCATAATTTCAAAACTCTGGAAGTGCGTCGAGATTGCGTAGACGTGGTCTTATTATATAAAATTATCAATAATGTTTTGGATGTCCCCTTACTTCTGCATAACATATTACTCAGAGTGCCCCGAGGACATGAGCGTCGATGTCGTAAAAAACATTTATTTTGTATCCCCAAAAGTAAAACATCCTACTGTAAAAACATGTTCATAAGGCGTGCATGTAAACTTTATAATGAAAACGACAGATTGTCTGATATTGATGTTTTCTGTTGCACAATAAATTCCATTAAAAAAGGTTTTGACTGATAAATGTAGGTATCCGTATTATTAACTTCTTCTCCAATTTTTGCTTGTTCTTGTAATAATTTTAAGCTGTCATGCTATTGTATATTGTTACATTAAGGAAACTATAGGTCTGTTTATATAAATGTTTAGATTTAGAATATGAAAACAGTGTGACCGTTTGTTTTCTGGTAAATAAATAAATAAAAACCGGCCAAGAGCGTGTCGGGCCACGCTCACTGTAGGGTTCCGTAGCTTCCCAGACCATTAAAAATACCAACATTTTTCGTCAGCAAAAATAACTTTGTTTTTCATAGTATTTGTATGAAAAACAAAGTTATCATTTGCGTTTTTTTGAAAAAGTGCTATATAACTCAAAAACTATTCAACTCATCAAGTTGAAAATAATTTTCCTAGAAAGTTCATATAAAGGTCTACTTCTGTGATTTTTTTCATATTTTTTAAACTTATGGTTCAAAAGTTAGAGGGGGGGGGGACACATTGTTTTTGACTTTCGGAGCGATTATTTCCTAAAATATTAATATTATCAAAAAATGATTTTAGAAAACCCCTATTCATTTTTAAATACCTATCCAACAATATATCACACGTCAGGGTCAAAATTAAAAAAAAAATCGCTCCCCACTTTACGTCTGGGGGAGGTACCCTAATAAAAATGTTTTTTTAAATTTTTATTTTTGCACTTTGTCGGCATGATTGATATACATATTGGTACCAAATTTCAGCTTTCTGGTGCTAACGGTCACTGAGATTATCCGCGGACAGACAGACAGACAGACATGGCGAAACTATAAGGGTTCCGTTTTTTGCCATTTGGCTACGGAACCCTAAAAATAAATAAATAAATAAAAACTAAACACCGATAGCTACGAGATGTGGCATTATAACTGAAAGTTATACGTATTGTTGTATATTTTTTAACGGGCTGGTGTCCGCAACTCCACGTCGAAGCGGGTTTGATATGGGCTATAATTTACCACGCGGGCCCAGTGTGGGTTGTTAGATGTCACATATCTTCGAATTTTCGGTTCTAGGACATGCCGGTTTCCTCACGGTGTTTTCCTTCACCGTTTTTGAGAGCAGTGGTAATGAAATAAATTACACAAAGTAGTGCGCCTGCCTGGGTTCGAACCCACGACTTACTGTTCGTGAGTCGGGGCCACCACCGCTGCTCTAAAAACCAGTTATACGTGAGTAAGTTATTGAAATCGGGCCTTCAAGGCTTACCATTTGACTGACATTCCAGAAACAATGCCTATCTTCCTGAGTATTCTAAGAGTCGATATTATAGAAGGTGGAAGGTGACCCTCAATCGGTTGCTTGGTATTCATACATCATTCTGAATGGCCACATGTAATTTTTTATCGGTATTTAAAATAATAAATATTTCTATACATTTTGACCCTATGGGTATTGCAGTTTTGTAGAAAACAGCTGCTTTTTCCTTTCAATCATCATCGTCTGCGTACCCTTGTTAGGGTCGGCTTTTAGTCTTACTGGACGCATCTGATTACCAATAATTTACATGGAGCGACAAAAAAAATATAAGTACCCTTTTAGAATGATCTACTGCATACTTTGGTGTTCCTTCCACCATGTGCAGGAGTTAAGTAATTAGATCGTTTTCAGAGTACTTCTATATGAATCTGAAATCAGCACACAACACTCATGATACTTCTGAGACACATCTATAAAGCCTCAGCGGACAGTGACTATGTCCTAGGCCTTTCTTGGACCAATAAATAAAGGTGACAGGGCCTCTACCTGCCACCTTATTCAAAGAGTAACGGCACAACTGGGGAAAATTAAACGCGCGAATTTATTAAAGTGACAGTTTTTGTATAAACCGGGGCTAACAATAGGTTTATCTTTTATTCTGTGGGTAATAAGAGATTTGCAGGACTCGGTAGTGGTGGCCTGCACTACACTGATGTTTTTGTTAATTGAAATCGTAAATAGATCTTTTACTCAGTGTTGTTCTTTCAATCCCCTTTTTTATAAAATAATCGTTTTAATAAAAAAATTAAGTTGATAACATTTTAAAGTTAAAAATGTTGCAATTTAAACTCTGCCTATTGTGGACTTTTTGATTTACAATAGCTTAGGGTATTATTTTCAATCAGCAGCCTAAATTTAATCCTGGTTTTTTTTTTTAATATACACGCTTCGTTTTATTATTATTGTTTAATCTAATGACAATATGATATTTAATACAGCAATAATCATGTTTTGAGAACGGTAGTTTATAACCCGTTCAATTAAATTCCTGCAGAAATATACCACAAGACAAAGCCTTAGAATCTAAGCTAGTCCCTGAACAAAAGATTTAATTTCGTACAAAAGATTCTGTTTCTGCATAATTAACCATACTGACTCTCTTAGATTATACTTAGGGGAGGGGGCTATGTATATTTTTCTGCCTAGACTAATTCTTGGTTACACAGGATATTTATATCAGGGACATGAATAATGGCCTGACATCAAAGGAAAAAATATTTGTGTACTCACGTAGTTCTTAAAATATTTTGTGGATTTTTTTATACAAAGCTTAGTGGAAACTAGGATTATATACTGTAGTAACTATCGGATATTTTGCTTGAAAATTACTCAGCTATGTTTTGACGTTTCATAAGTGCCTATGGAAGTTTTTGTGAGATAACATATTTGATATTTTTGAGGGTGGACATCGCCAACGAGGTCGACCGCGGCGAAAGTGGTGTAACGATCTGATCATGTTTGCGGGGCAAGCGTGGCCAGAAATTGCGCAGAACTGAGAGGTTTGGATGCGTTTGCCCAGCAGTGGGAAACAATGGAAGCCTACATTATCAACAAATTATAATTTAAAGTACATACCTATTTTGAATTTGAATTGAGTTTTATTTATCGGTATGTCACTCAGGGAATCATTAATTTGAGTCCGAAATAATTATGTTTATAGGTACTTCACACATTTGGGCATTATGTAAGGTCTAGAAGATAGACGCGGGATGGGTTGCCAGAACAATGAAACTTACGTACATAATAACAGAATTTAATTTTTAATTCGGAATCTTTATTTTTGAAATACTTAGTAGTTTTTAGAATAATGTTCTTGCATTTAAATTCAGAATAACAGGAAGTATTAGTGATAATAATAATTCATTTATTTATAATGAAAAAATCACACATTTACAAAGTTTTATCACAGGGTCAAATACACACAAATACTCTCGTAATTTATAAGACTTATTTTTCGTATATGGGAAATTATAAAATGACTCTTCCCGCTCTGGGCGGAGCGAAAGGGAGTGTCAGACTTTTACTGACTAAAACCCCTTAGCCCTTTGTGTTCTATGGCCGCGGTATCTCTAACGAACAGTCCCGCAGCCCCGACAGGCAAATTTCTAAGACCTATATTGTACTTTAAGAACTTAAAAAGCATATAAGCTGGTTGTAGGTGGCAAAAACTGTACCTGAAACGATATGAGGGAGGCCTTTTTATCCAACAGTGTGACATTAACGGCTAATAAACAAAATAACAAACAAAGCCATTCTTCTTTGATTTAAAACAGAAACGTCACAACAATACCGATACATTTTCTTTCCACAATTTCATTAGAATCAGGTTAAAATGTTAAGACAGCGGCGACATGAACGCAATCTCTTCTGATTAATAAATTCGCCATCACCCGTGGTTCTGTCCGCTTAAAATTTAATTTTGTCTGCACTGAGGAAACTGTATAATATTTGGTTAAATTACTGCAAATAAAATTGATAGTTGCACAGGTTTCATTAGGGTTTTTTTTTGCTTATTTAGATTAATTGGTCGCACTTAGGTGTTAATGAATGCATAGGCATTGTAAAGTTTGATTTTTTGTATCTGTTCTATGATAAATAATTACTAAAAAGTGGCGTAGATAACGATTTATATAAAATGAAAAGCAATGTTCGCGCAAAAGTGTAAACATTTTTGAAACTTCTAAAAGAAACGTGCAGAGTAGGCTAAAAACACACTTTTATAATCCACCAAGCTGAGCCAGTCTGGTAGATTATAGTATCGAGAGGAGGCCTGTGTCCCAGCAGTGGGTACACTATAGGTTGATTATTAACCCCCGACGCAAAAACGACGGGGTGTTATATGAACCGATTTTGATTTTGTTTTTTTTTTTGTTTGAAATGTGAATTAGCCGGAAGTGTTCTTAGCTATGTTGGATAAAAATCAGCTCAAGATAGCCGCCGCCACAAAATGGCGGATTACATATTTATTCAACAACTCCCTCAATATGGGTATCAAATGAAAGGGCTTGACTATTAAAATACCTATAATTAATTTCAAATCCAAGATAGCCGCCACCACAAAATGGTGAATTACATTTTTTTTTCACCACTCCCTCAATATGGGTATGAAATGAAAGGGATTGTTAAATTACGACCTTCTGTCTGTCGGGGGTTTTTTAAATTTTTAATTTAATGTCACTTGTTTTATTGTTATACTTAATAGGTATTAGTCACACAACTTTTTTAATACAGAAGAATGAAAATCTGAATGAGACTGGCAAAGACCAGCGAAGCAGGGTACAAGCAATCAGACCTATACTCAGTGGGTGGAACAACAGTATCAATAAACCAATGATTGAAAACAAAAAAAAAAACGAATAAATGTCAAACTCAACACAACACTGTCAATAACGAATGAATGAAAACCAAAAAAAAGAATGTCTCATATTTTAATATAAAACATAATATGATCAAACAGACCGAGTTTCCTCCGTGCCTCGGAAAGCACGTTAAGCTGTTGGTCCCGGCTGTCATTTGTCCATCAGTGGCGTAATCAGTGGCCCAAAAAGTCTGACACCAGTCTTACCAAGTGGTGTCGTATTTCCCAATATTAACTGGGTTTTGGAGGTCAGATAGGTAGTCGCTCTATGTAAAATACTTGTATTCAGTTGCATCCGGTTAGACTGGAAGCCGATCCCAACATAGTTGTGAAAAGGCTAGGCAGATGATGATGATGATCAAACAGACAGACAAATCCAATTTATCTATGAAAGCCGTTATAACCTCATTAGCCCTTAGTCGTCTTATCGTCGGGTCGGCCGATCAATCAGGCGACACCTGTCTCAGCTTTGTTTCAATTGAATTTTCGATATCATAGCAACTGGGTTTACGATTCGAGCCGTGTAATATATTTAATAGTCTAAGATCCAGTCTAACATCGACCTTCTGTTATCTATTTAACAAGTTATTGAAGTGGAAACTTCTTTAGGCGCGTTGAGCACTTTTTGGATGAATAAAAATACACCTAACGCCTCGTAGCGCTCATAGCCTATCCACTACGGCGTAGCACCACTTGGGCGTGCGCGGAACACAACCCGTAGCAGATAAAGATTGCTTAGTCTTCACTTCAATCGGCAGTTCCCAAAGGCTGCCCAACATGTTTTTTATTTTATTAAAAGTCGCACACCAGAAAAGAGTCCCTGAGTTTGGGGGATATCTTTGCAGTAGCAGTGGAATATTCACGGAGTACGAAAATTACTCCTACTACTATACAAATGCCTCTCTTTCACTCTTTTCTCGCTTGTCTCGTATCTAAAAAATAAAAGCTTGGTCAAAACCTACAACATGAAAAAAAGGACATAAAAATACAACATGTTTCGCAAATGAACAGTATTTATAATCAATCATTAATAATTACGTAGTTAAACCGCAAATTAAATGTCAAAGTCAAATTGAATAATTTAAATCAATTCTGCAATTTAATCTTGAAAAGTGAAATATTACAAAGAGAAGAAGACAAATTAGGTCAAGGCCATCCTAAATCAATTGCGTAAGAGATGACTTTTTAATTTCTTAACCCATTTTGTTCATTAAAACGAATTAAGTACGGATTAAACGCGAGTTAAAATAAATTCATAAGGAAGCCTATATTTTGGTGGTCTACGTACATTATTTTCGTGGCAATCAGGCTATTCGTGTTTTTTCTTTGATAAACCATCAGCGGTACCCGTTTCTTTAAAAACATAAGTATTTATTTTATTTTCAAAACAGATGAGAAAATGTCGATAAAGACGAGCTCTCACACTACGATACTCGAGTTAAGTGCTATAGGATGATGGATTTTATCAATTACCTAATTGGAAGTTAATATTTTTCAGGCCGCCTATTTTTTGTAGGATTGCTCAAGGGTCCACTTGTAGGATATAAAAGTAAATTGAAATATTCGTAGGCCTTGGTTAACAGCACTAACATTTACCACGGTCTCGGTCAAGTCTTAATTTTCGATTAAGGTTAACATTTTTTTCGTGAATAATATGTGTCGTGCAATCTTGATAGTAAGTATGTACTCCTCAAGTCGGTATGATGGATCATTCACTGTTCGTGCTGTGCGCCTTTGGAATTCACTTCCACACTCCTTGCGGGATAGCCCTTCGTTAGAGGTGTTCAAGAAGGGAATAAAGGACCATTTTCTGTCAACATGATCAATATGTATGTATGTAAATAAATATCGGATTATATAGGTATGTATAATATATATCTAAGCTGCATGTATTACGTATATTTTATTGTATGAATGTAGTTTTTTTTTTTTAAATTTAATTTAGAATGTAATGTAAATGCACATACGTAAGTATATCCTCTTTTGCAAATCTCGCTTTCAAAATTAGGTTTGCTGTAAGAAAACCCAACTCTGGGTTAAGCTCCCCTTTGTACATGCTATATTATTGCAAGTAATATGTATATTTGTTGTTATTTTTATGTGCAATAAAGAATAAGAATAAGAATATGTGTTTTGATGGAATTTTGTTTTTAAATCTATCATGAGATCTATCAAAAAACCAAAAATTTACCAAAAATTCGAAAACATGTGACATCTACCGAACCGCACTGGGCCCGCGTGGTGGATTATAGCCCATTCCCTCTCATAGAGATGAGGCCTGTCCCAGCAGTGGGAACATTAAAGGCTGATGATGATGATGATGATGATGTGATCAATCATTTGCATATTATAAAGAATATCTTGAAGTTGTGTGTCGTCATACCGGTCTCCGAACAATGTTTTAATTCACCGTTTTGAGATAAGTGAGTGAATTAGTGATAATCGGATAACGACAAAAAAAAATTGTCCGTCAGGTTATCAACAATCATTCTTTTGTTACATAAACCAAAATTGACGAAGATACGACGCTTTTAAAATTCTCAATACGTCACGCCTTGGTATAATTTTGAGCAAGTTCTGACGTCACAAGGCCCCACTCCTGAGTTTTGATACGTTTTATCTTTGTTTATTCATTGATTTACAAAAACAAAAAATGTACGTGTCCATTATTTTCCAATACTCTATGTGACGGACTAAATAGATTTGTTATTTTTTGATACTGTTGTCATGCCTATTAATTGAAATTAAACAAAGATATGTACCTAACGAGGTTCAATAACCACTGTTCAATAACAGGTTTGTGGGAAAAGAATTCAATAATTTCAACATTTCTGTTTCCAATCTCCTACAAAGTATATCGAGGTCAGCGCCCATCCAGCCAGATGCGGTTGAATTTCAGCATTTTGTATGAACGACAGCCGTCTGACTTCCGAATTGGATGCAATAATATTTGTATACAATGTATATAACCATCCAATGTAGTGCACGAACGGATTCCGTGTGGCTGGAAATGTGTGGTTTTGCGTTCCGTTATTATCAATTTTGTAAAGGATTTATTTATTAAATAGTCGTTTGTTGCGGTAGGTAATATTAAAGAAGTCTAACCAAAAAAAAATACTTCATAGCCCTACTCATGTAACTGGGGGTTTTTTGTCATCAACCTGACTCAAATCTAGACTCAGACGGCTTCTGAGAAATTTCTCATAGAAAAATTCGAACTGTGAATTGAATTCAGGCTATGAGGTCAGAAAAAGAATTCATTGTATCCAATGTTGAAAAACAGGATAGTCGGAACCACCTTTAGTATATTGTATAATCGGGAAAACTTCATAGGTGCCGTCACGAATTACACATCTGCTAATTCTTCTAAAAGCTACAAACTCCAACCTTTTTTTCATAGTTTCAACATTGAAACTAAGTGGCACTAGTTAAAACTTATTTATTTAGTGTAAACATTAGCAAGATTAGTTTAATTCGTGTGGTAACCGAAAACATGAAACTTTCTGTAAATAAAGCTACGAAACTGCTACGACTCGCTACGAAACTGCTACGAGATGTTCATTACGTGCTACGAGAGTGCTACGGAGCTACGTATTTACATGCAATTGCAAACCAACCGCTTGTAGGGAGCGTATTAATTTAAATTATCCTGTCTTCGTCTTCGAGATTTAAATGTTTACCTGTAGTAGCCCCGCTACGCTTCGACTCACTCGCACATAGTTTAGCGCCATATGAAAGAAAGAGATAGCACTATCCCCATAGGCGCTTGATCACCCTACTAAAACATTCCTCATTCGTTTCCGTGCGCGCGCGGCTACCGCACATAGTGAAATAAGCATTTCGGTTTTCGGATTTTATTGTTGTCAAACAGTGCATAAATCGTAAGAAATGCCAAAAAGGAAGCATGAAGACAGTAAAGAAGATAAATGGCGAAGAAAATTAAAGAAATATGAACAAAACTTATCCAAGAAAAGACGTATGTCTATTGAAGGTATGTACCAAGTACCCACAAAAAAAAAAATATATAATAAATTTTTAAGTGATCATTGTTACAGTGCAAAATACAAAGCTTACATTTATAATAGTTATTTGTATAACGGTACCTTAGATCTAACACGAGATGTTAGACGGTACATCAAACATTCGAGTCAATACGAGATATTGACCTATTGTTTTCTTTTCTTTAGAGTCAATACGAGATATTGACCTATTGTTTTCTTTTTTTTTAGAGTCAATACGAGATATTGACCTATTGTTTTCTTTTTTTTTAGAGTCAATACGAGATATTGACCTAGATATTGTGTTTATATTAGAGTTAATACGAGATATTAACCAAAAATATCGGACAGCGGTGCGTCTAGGCTTTCGTCACCTGACCGCTCGCCTGTGCCGACGGCTGTGGTGACGGATGGCATAGCGGCTGACTCATCGAGGCCCGTTGATGAGCCAAGCACCTCTGCACGGTGTGCGTCACCCGTGACACCCGAACTTTCTACAATGGGGGGAAGTACATCACAGCCAGCTGACCCCCAGGGTGTGACAGCCCCGGCCGATGACGATAATACAAATGGCGATAATGTTCCTCCTATCGCAGATCCCGAGCTCCTAAGGGCTCTAGGGGATTTCGAAGCTGAAACCGCCGGTTGGCGTCCTGATATTGTAGCTGATTTTAGCGAAGAGATGGGACCCTATCCTTAAAGATGGCCTTAAAAGAAAAACAAAAAACACGAGAGGACCTTATGTAAAAAAAAAAAAAAATATTTATATATACAGGGTGTAAACCACCTAATCACAAAGCCGTTAACCAAGCATTCTATACATCAAACTAAGTAACTTTACGCAAAAAATATTGCTGGGAAATGATTTTTTTTTTTGAGGTTATAAATCAAGTTTTGTGGTAGAACTCAATGTAACGCACTTAAAACATTGTGCTGATGGATGGATTGAACAGTACGGGGGTCGTGGAGGTGTTAAAAGTTGTAAGTTTGGCCCCCCATATCTCCGTAACTAGAAGGTTCCCAGGTATGGTGTAGAACCAAAAAATGATCGCAATGATGGGGAGAACAAGTGCCTTTCGGCTTCGTGAAGAGGTGTTTTACACCCTTTATATCTACTTCCAAGAAATTGTCCCTTAATTAAAGCTCCAGCGCTTAATCCTCAATTAACTGAAATGCTAAATGAGTCCGCACAAAATCGCGACGTCAGGATTCAGAAGAAGCAATCACAAATGGGCTACGTTCTTACTATCTTAAGAAGGACGATGTCAGGTATATTGACCAAATCCGGTGACACTGCCGATATCCTTCGTCTCCTTACAGACGCGACAAAGCTGTTGTCAGATTCTCATTACTTGGAGACTGAGACTAGAAGATCTCTTGTTACTCCAATGGTTGACCAGACCTTTTTAAAGCTAGGATCGAGCTACCGCCGTCAATGCAGGCGCCTGCCCCTCACCAGCACCCTGCATCACGCCGCAAGCCAGCGGGAGAGGCCCCCACAACGAAGCAGTAACTTCTCAGGTATACTCTCATGCTGGCCGCTTAAGGCATTATATTGAAGCTTGGAAAGAGGTTACTAATGACAAAACGATTCTTGAGACCATTTCTGGTTATAAAATTCCCTTTCTTAAGAATCCTGTACAACATCCGGGTATGATTCCAAAAACGTCTTTCTCGAAAGATGACAGGTTTTATATTAAACAAGAATTGAATCGTTTGTTGCAAGCGAATGTCATACGTAAATGTAATCCTACCCGCGATCATTTTGTTTCTAGTATTTCTATCATTCCTAAGAGTAATGGTGAAAAACGACTGATTCTACATTTGTCGATGTTAGCCATTTTAAGATGGAAGAGGTTAGGACAGCTGTGAAGTTAATGCTACATGGTTAACTTGGACTTTAAAGAAGCATACTTTTTGATACCTATTCACAATAATCATGTAAAGTTTTTGAGATTTTATTTTGATAATATTCTGTACGAATTATTGGTTTTTTACCTTTTGGATTGAGCTCAGCTCCACATGTTTTTACAAAACTTATGAAACCAGTTTCTACTTTTTTATGATGTCGAGTTTTTAAATCAGTATTCTATTTAGATGACAGTTGTTATTTCGGAGACAGTTATGAAGAATGCTTAAAGAACATTCACGAAAGTATTAAGTGCCTAGTGAACTTAGGATATGTAATAAACTATGAGAAAAGTTCACTGGTACCAAGCCAACATTGTCAGTTTTTAGGTTTTAATTTAAACTCTAAAATCAGCAAATCGTCCCACATGTCCACGGCCCATTTGGGACGAGTTGATGAAACTCAAAATAAATAATGTTTTCATTGTGCAACTCGTCCCACGTTTCGTTTTGTGTGGAACTTTAAACTTTATCAACGTTTGGTACAGTTATTAAGACAAGTAATAACAATATTTTTTGCGCGAAAGGACACTTAAGAGAGTATGTTCGTGGACAAAAGACGAGCGTAAAAATCAAAATCAAAGCATTTATTTCAAGTAGGCCAATTAAATGAAAATTAAATCAAGCTACAGTCCCAGCCACAAGACATCCTAGTCATATTAACTATTTGGAACTCCTTGCAGCCTATTTTGGACTTAAATCTTTCGCGAACAAGGTTACTAATTGTCACATAAGTACTCCTACGCATTGACAATACGACTGCGATCGCTTACATAAATAGAATGGGTGGAGTGCAATACCCACATCTCAATGAAATTGCTCGTAGAATATGGACGTGGTGTTAATAAAGGGAGATATTACTTTTTGTTTCCTACATAGCGTCATCCCAGAATATTGAAGCAGACACAGAGTCAAGAAACATGGATATTGAGTGGGAATTGCACTTGCATCATTTAATACTATTGTTTCAAAATTTGGTGAACCTGAGATGGACATTTTTGCATCAAGAACGAACTCTAAATGTAAAAAATATATATCATGGAAGCGCGATCCCTATGCATACAACGTGGACGCTTTTAATATTAAATGGGATAATGTTTAAATTTTCACTAATTTTAAAGGTTCTGCAAAAGATTGTTGCTGATGAGGCAACCGGCATAATTGTAGTGCCTCATTGGCCATCTCAATCATGGTTCCCAGTATTCACATCTCTTGCTGTAAGTGAAATATTTATATCTTTCATTCTTTATGGGAGTGTTTAAGTTGAAGCCTTCCTTCACTAAAACGGGGAAAATTTATTCCCTTTATGATCGACGTAGGTAGACGAACTTGCGTGGGTCAGGTAGTTTAAAATAATTATATTTTTAGCCTTGCTTTAAAATTAAACAACTATTTTTAGAATTATCTTGCAGGCGTCATCCGACTGCTAATCTAGCTTTAAACGATGGTGGTTATATTGTCACGATAAGGGATTAGATCCGTTCCGGATCTGAGTACACGATTTGCTAGAATTTTTGTCTCAACGTTTCACAAATGGTTCTATTTAATAACAATCACTTATTTCCGGAAATAATGTGGACAAGACGAACGTGTCAAAAGATTCTTTAGTTGAAGCCTTCCTTCCCTAAGTATAATTGTACATGGAATTCCAATATCGTCCTTAATTATTTTCGTGATTTATACCCCAGCGATAGTTTATGTTTGGAGCAGTTGAGCAAAAAATCGGTTGTATTATTGACTTTATCAACAGGCCAAAAATGTCAGACGCTCTCATTGATTAGGTTGCCCAATATTATGATCTATCAAGACAAAGTTTTAATCACTATTACTGATTTGATTAGGTAAATCCCAACCAATTCTTGACCTTCCTTTTTTCCGAAAGCATCCTGCAATCTGTCCTGCAGAGACTTTAATAGCTTACATGAATGTTACATCCACCAAAAGAAGTACTTCGCAAACTGTACGAGTAGGGCGATGGATAAAGCAGGGTTTGGCTGCTAGTGGCATCGACACTGAAATATTCAGGTCCCATAGTACTCGGCATGCATCATCTTCTGATGCACATCAAGCAGGAAACAGAGTCAATTTCATTAGGAGAACCGCTGGGTGGTCAGATCAATATGCCACCTTTGCTAATTTTATAATCGGCCAATCGCTCAAACGAATTGTGAATTTGCAAACGCTGTTCTCAGTAATCATAATCAGTAAGGAAGTTTTGTTTATTTCTTTGGTTATAATCATTAAGGTTATTTAGTTTTTGTTTATTAATTGAAACAAGAATACATGTATTATTTACTTAAGAAATTCATCTTGTAATTTTAGTCCGACCTATAACATTGTAAATGTCTATCTCTAAACATCTACAGGTAAACATTTAAATCTCGAAGACGAAGACAGGATAATTTAATAATCAAACGAACTTACCTGAAGTGAAGTTCGATTTTAATTATCCTGTCTTCGTCGAAGAGATTTAAGGTCCCTCCCGACCCTGACATTCAGGTGGACCTTTCATTTCCCTAAACAATGTTATAGTTCGTCCAGTAGACCGGTACCTACTCTGAACTGAATGAGGAATGTTTTAGTAGGGTGATCAAGCGCCTATGGGGATAGTGCTATCTCTTTCTTTCATATGGCGCTAAACTATGTGCGAGTGAGTCGAAGCGTAGCGGGGCTACTACAGGTAAACATTTAAATCTCTTCGACGAAGACAGGATAATTAAAATCGAACTTCACTTCAGGTAAGTTCGTTTGATTATTAAATAAAAGCTTGAAAGTAATACACAATGTAACAAAATCTTTGTAATTCTATTTTGTAGAGCAAATTACGTGCTATTCAGGTTTATTATTTAAGAAAAATTCTAACTAATTTTTTAAAATTTACCGAAATTAACGCGTCTTTAGTGCGCATTACTCTAAAATTGCAAGGATGTTAATAGTTTGACCCAAACATTGTATTCGTAAATGACGATGATGATGGCATTTCACAAAACCATCTTGATCAGGTTTAAAACTCGCAAAAAAAAATCGTAAATGACTGTAACACTTGAAACCAATAATTTTCATCAGATTAAAACCACCATAAACCTTATACAACCTACTTCACACCATGTTACTCCCTAGTCACTGCACCCTGCTTCCACTTGCCTAACATAGATAGATACAAAAGAACAAAGTAACTACATTCAACGGATAGACACAAATGGACACGATTTTCGTATAGTATATGCGGTTTCGTATAGTAAACGGTAGCGACAGCATTTCTTTGGAATCGTTGTATACGCGTTCAAGGTGCGGTTGTATCAATTGGACTAGAGAGCAGACCGTAATGCAGGCAGCTGACTCAGACAGTTTTTAATGTGAAGACTTCTTTAGGCGCGTTGAGCATTTTTTGGGTGATCAAAAATCATGGAACTCGACCGTCACCTAACGCTTTGTAGCACTCGTAGCCGATCCGCTACGGCGTAGCACCACTTAGACGTGCGCGGGCCCAACCCGTAGCAGATATAGATTACTTAGTTTTAACTTTTAACGGGAGTTTTTTTATTTTATTTTAGTATCCTTTTATGTCTTACTACTGGCGAAAGGCCTGGGACCATATTCTTCCAGGTACTCGTCTTCTGCGCCACCTCGAATCAACCTTCTTGATACGCGTGCTGGTCCGGCTTGGCGATGTACTGGGTCATCCGGGAGACTTTTTGTACGTAGTACTTTATGATATCGTATTTGACGACCCGAATGGCGTAGTGGTAATGAGGCTGCCTTACGTTCATAGGGTCCTGGGTTCGAATCTCGGTAGGAGCAAATGTTTGTGTGATAAACATGGATTTATTTCGTTTCCGGTCATGGATGTATAAATGTGTACTAAGTATATATTTACAAACAAAAAAGTATATATGTAGTATATCAACTATCTGGTGTCCACGACACAAGCCTTGCTTAGTGTGGCACTAGATGGCGCTGTGTGTTACTGTCCAGCAATATTTATTATTATCGTGTGGTTTATTCGATTATTGTTACTTAAAGCCAGCCTTCTTTACTTATCTCTCCTGTGCCGCCACTGAACGCAAGCCTCTTCATAATTAGGGCAATAGCCGTAATTGCCACGCTCAGCTTAGGGGTATGATGGCAGCGCGTACAAGTGTGTTCGTTTAGGAGTCTTTAATGACATCTAGTTTATATTTGAATGTGATTTTCGTTTTTTGTCAGATAATTGAAAGAGAGAAAAAATAGTAAAAATATAAATATTACAATATAGAGTGAGAGGTTTTGGAAATACAGTAAAAAAATAATAAACATCATAAATTATGTATATAATATTATATTTATAATTATTTATATTTTTATTATTTCACCCGTTTTGCCCTAAAATTTAAAATTAAACACTATCTACAGATAGTGTTTAATTTTAAGTTTTTTGACAAAACTTTTTATTTTAGGCATCCTTTCTTTTCTCGTGACAGTAGTTAAATTATTTAATTTATGTCCGAATCTATGTCCGAATACCGACAAGGTGTGGGTGATACTCGTAACCAGCAGCACGTCTAGACTCCCGATGGTTAAAGGAATAAGCCCTAGCTATATGTGTCTCAACAACAAGACGGTAAGAGGGCTGACAATATACGATGTACCGGACGTATATCTCGGCATAGCCACTAGCCACTACCACGTGACAGTTTAAAAGCATTTAATTCTGACCACCTACATCAGAGAATCTGTGTATCTTGGACTGTTGTTCCACGAACGATGGCATTTTATATCCTCATGTTGTCTGCTTTACAGGACCTGATGGACGCAACTGAAGATGTTAAACTCGTGGCCGAATTCTGAATCAATTTGCATTGCCAATAAAACACTAGAAGAAGTGTGACCTTCTACTATCCATCTTGCAACTGAAGTAAATACAGTTTAAATTCAATTGGCCGAACTCAAAAGTGTTGGTATCTGTTTCATCCAGACGTGTTTCTGCCTCGATGCTCTAGCTATCTTAAACTAACTACAAACTATCATAGTAGTTCATTTATTAGCGCACTCGAATAGTTTCTTCGACTGCTTTATTATTAGTGTAAATTTTTCAGCGAATATTTATCTTCGTAGCAAAAAAGATAATTTACCAGCATTTGAAAGGTTTCGTTGCCGAGATGTATTTGTTCTACTTGTTAAGTTTCGACATTTCTTTGTATTTATTCTAACAAGATACGAGTACTATAAGAATAAGCACAAAAAAGTAAGAATAAGTGAAATTAGAAGTGAGAATAAAAGAAATGCCGAAAAATAAACATACAACACATAACAAATGTTTATAATACAACAGGATGGAGGAGTCCAGATGAATTGTTCCATCCTGTTGAATTATAAATATTTGTTATGTTATGTTTATTGTTTTTGTCATTTTATATGCACGTCATTTTTCTGCGACAAACAAATCTTTTTATTTCTTTTTTACTTTATCTTTTTTCATTTACAAAGCAACAAAGACCCGTGATCTGTATCTCGAAAGGTCAACTTTGGTGTTAAGATACACCTTTCCGTTTCATCATCAATCTTGTCCAGAACTGGAAGTATTTCAGCCTGAAGTATTTTCAGCCATAACAGGAATTTATTTCCACTGTTTTGTCAATCTGTCGACACGAGTAGCGTTTCTGCGTAGGTAGTGCGCCATTTCGCCGAAACTGCCAGAACTGTGTGGGTGGTTACACAGCTCAGTGCTATTTTCGGTAAAGTGAATGCTCTGGTTAAATATAATTTATATCGTGTTATTGACTAGAGATGCATTCCACCAGTTTCAATGACAAGTCTTTTAATGTTCAAGCAGTACGGTTATGGAATGCCTTGCCAGTTTGTCAATTTTTTTAAAGCATGATAAAAAACAATATGTTTAATGTATCTATTGTATATAACAGATTATTCTCCGAACGTAATGATGTTCTCTATACCATAAAAGGTGAATGGCGATAACCAATACTATATAGTATTAACGTCGGCTGTAATATTGTTACTACGTCAATGATAGATTAATCAGAGGTAATTGAATGAGCACGTTACTATACACTGAATTTATAGTCTATATTTCAACAGACGTCGAACGAACTAAAACGATTTATGAATGAAAATATTCGACTATTCATTGAACAGCCGACTATTTGCAAAGTGGTCTGCAACGAATAATCTTCAGAGATATTAGAGACACTTAGCAGGCGGCAGGCGGTCTGCGAAAATATCGGTCGATAAAATTCTTCATCCCCTTGACGCAAACCTCAAGTCACTATTAACACAAATGGGATAGTCCATACTGAGTACCAACACAGCTAGGATTCCCAGCTGAAATTTACATGAAGATGCTTCCACAACACACGCTTAATATAACCACTTAACTATGCATTACATTCGCTGCTCCACGAACAAACTTCTCCCCTCGTTGCACTTCAATTAAAGAGTTCGACATTCGCCTTATTTCCAACAAATGCTAGAATAATCGCAACAGGTACGATAGTGCGAAAATTAATTTTACATTTTACCACAGCTTGGTGCTGGTTAGCCATCCACTATAATTTGTATTGCGAAGTCTGCGCTTACTTTGGAAATCATTTATAACGAAACAAAGCTGTATTTCATGGATACAAGCTTCCTGTTTTAGGTGCACTTTACACCTCGAGAGCTTTGTGATAAGTTTTCTATTTAAAGTGTTGGAAGGTGAAACTTTAAACTGTTTTCGAGTGCGATATTATTCCACTACAAAAAAAGTTTTTCTCTCTCTTTTATTGTTATTTTATAATCTCCACAGTTTTTATTTCAGAAACATTTTCACAATAACGCCTCTGAAATGGATGGATGGAAAAAATCATCAAAGTCACGACAACTATTCAGAGTTTACCGTTAAAAAACTTGCAAAGGTAAACTTGACCGTCGAGAGGCAATTCACGGAAAAAGCTCAATCGTATTAATTGTCCCGCGAATAACAAGGCTTTTTGTGAGTCGGAGCGGGGCCGAGGCGCGACGGTCGATCGCAGCGGGCGGGGAGTCGCTCAGTGTGCCCTTAGTCGCGATAGAAGCTCCGCGCGCTCTCCGTTCCGCGGCTCACAAACACGCGGCATGTTGCAAAAAACAGGCAACGCGCTACAGGTGCCCTAATCGCCAGCCACATGATAAATGACAGTGTTTTTTCGACCCGACAGCCGCGCCCGACGAGTTGAGTGGTAGGAAATAGGCGATACGAATAAATAAACAACTTTTGTATATATTTTTTTGGTTCTTTTATACTTTAGAGCTTCCTCGCTCGTGTGTTTTGTTGACCGTTACGTAAGTGGATAGTTTTCTAGTGAATTACGCTTTGTTAACTTTTGTTCTATTAATAACGTAATGACGTGTTTTCGTCGCTCATTTTGTTGCTTATCTTTCATTTGAGTTGCGCAAACTTGCGCTACGTTTTCATTTTGAATTGAGCTTTGATGTTTGACAGTATTCTCATTAAAAGTTAAGTGAAAACTTTAATATCGTTAAGGGTGATTTTCGCGCATCACCCCATTGCGCATGACCTGCGCAGGAGGTACTAAAGTACCTGCCTATCTATAAACTATATCACCTATATACGTAATAGGGTTAAGGCAGAATTTCCTTTGACCTAGATTTTATTTACCGATGTTGCACAGAATCTTTTGCGGAAGTCATCTATCATAAGAATGCGGTGGTACTTCAATACTTTTACCTCAACATTCATGAATTATTTATTTTCCTAAAAGGTAGGTTCTACTTATTCTGAGATTAAGCCAAAACTATTTCTACTTAGCATTTTCTTATATTTTTAGATGTCTGGCATATTTCAATTTGCTATCGGGTTTTTCTTATTATCCAGAATTTTACCATTTCAAAATAATCGCGTTTTTTTTAAAATTTATCCGCAATCATTTCTATAGTAAAAGCTTTTTATCTGAAAATTGGTAATAAATCATTTTAGTTAAGAAATCCTGAAATAAAAACTGCCCTATTTCAACTGCCTACTAACAATTCTAATAAATTCTAGACACAAATAGAGTTTGAAGCTCTCAACGCCACAAAAGAATCTGAAAGGATTTTTATTAAAATAACATTTGAAATGGTGGCAGCTCCTTCAATTTTGGAATCTGAAAGGGAAGCGGAAAATTTTAATATAAATTGAGTCGAAAAGTTTTATCTAGCGCGTTCTGAGTTTCCGTTTTGAGTATCTAGCGTTCTAACTAGCATAAAAACGAAAGTACTTATATCGAAATGTGTCTTGTATTTGAAATTAAAATGGATTTCGTTGCTTTTATTTTCTGGATCGATTTTCTTCGAAAAAAGTTGGGTAAAGATTTGAGTAACAAGAGGGAGTGATTTTCTGTTAATTTTCTTTAATAGGTACAAGAATATGATTATGTTCTATAAACCTTATTTATTTTGTTTAAGTTACCTGGCCTATGTAAAATGTAACTGATTACGTTTATCTCAGAAGATTGACAGCTACGCTAAAAATGCTTTTTCAAAATACTAAAACCGTACCTTTTCTTTAGAGAACCTTTTAAGTTAATGGAAATCTTTAATCGTATTACGTCTTATCACCGACGTCGTCACGACAGCTGACATTACAACACTCATTATTAAAGAGTCGTATTTTCAGATACGGGCTTTACGTTGAATGGTGGGGCTTCGAGGTTAAACAGTACTTGTCAAAGTCGATCCATAGATGGATTACCATTATTACATACCGAGTTCCCTACGTGTCTCGGAAAGAACGTCAAGCTGTTGGTTCCAGCGGTCATTTGTAGATCTTTGAGAGTCGTTGCAAGTAGTCAAAATCCCAAAAATCAGACAACCAGTCTTACCAAGGGGTCTCTTATAACCAGTAGCTGGCTTGTGGAGGTCAGAAACGAGTTCCGTGCGACATATTGGTGTACGCCTCTGCCTCACCTTTTTGAGACTAACAGGGGTGATTTTATGTTATGTATGTCGTGAGTTTTTAAAGAATTGATTATAGAGTTGTATAACATAGTAGTTTGGTTTCTAATGGTTAATTCATCAACACATTAACTACGAACGCAAAATTTGGAACGAAACCACTTCATTGTACGGCTCAACCGTAATAATAATAATTATTATGTTGACAATATGATATTATTGTGTGCCTGTACTTATATCAATGATGAATACTTTTCAATGGTTTTTTGCGGTAATCTTAACTACGATTCCAATATCATTTGAGCAGAGATACGGCAAAGCGTCATTGTCACCGTTATATGGTTGAAGTTCCACAAAGCTGAGCTTGCCTAGGTTGATACGTGGATGGGTGACCACGCATTACATACCAAGTTTCCTCCGTACGTCAGGAAGCATGTTAAGCTGTTGTACTTAGCTCTCATTTGTAGAGATTTTTTAGTCGGTAGGTATAGGTAGTCCCGAAAGTCTGGCAACCAGCTATCAAGGGATCTCGTATTATGGGTAAAACGAGACAGTTAGTACTGGGGTATTAACTGGGTTGTGGAGATCAGATAGGCAGTCACTCCATGTGGCGTACTGGTATTCAGTTGCATCCAAGTAGACTGGAAGCCGACCCCAACTTAGTTGAGAAAAGACTAGACAAATGTAGGTTGGTTTGTTTGATGTCTTAACGGCGTCTCTGAATACGAAGAACTTTAATTCAATAGTTAACTATTATCGGAAACTCAGAAGCCGGGTATTAATCATTAAATCAATCGAAATCTTTCTTTGATATCTAGATTTATTGAGTTTGGTTAAATCAGCACGAATATGTTGCGGACTAGCTACGGACACCGGAATCTGGCTGGTATTTCAGTACCAGTATTTTATCTGTCAGTCGAAGCCGCGTCTGGAATTTATACGTTACCGCTTTTACCGAACCTTTACTAATTATTTGACAGATCATTTTGTAAACTTATGTTGTTACTTACGGGATGTCTTCCGTAATTGTTCATTGTTTTGAGTTCCCGATATTTCGACGCTGTTGCAAGCAACCTCGTAAATGTCAATGTAAGTTTAGTTTTAAATCGTGAAAGCTTTAAAGAGTGTTAGATAATTTCGTATTTAAAATAGTACTCGTAGCTATTTTTTTAATTGTCTCCTTTTAGACCTTTATAGGCCCGTAGGCTCTATGTTAAGCATTAGAATATTACATTATTGTATGATTAAATAAAAAAAAAACATATATTCGTAGGCACGTATAACTCATGTTTATTATTTAAAATTTATGTTCACAAGATTTAAAACTGTTTACGACCATAATTCTCGTTCATATTGCTGCTCAGGCAGTAAAATTTTCACGCGCGCAATATAAAAATCAGGAAGGGGAAATTCTTTCTAGAAAGTGAGGAAGAAAAGCTGCTTTTCAAGAATGTTTTTGCTACTTAGCTTAGGTATACCCGTTTTCTGAGGTATCTTCAACTAGAATTATCTCGTTAGGGTCATTGTTTAGTTAGATATATCTTGAGACAATGCATTTTAGGACTCTCAGACAAAGATCTACATAACTTAGCTCTTACTTTGTATATGTCACCGTAAAATTGTCAAATACGTTATATTGTAATATCTCTAGCGATATTGTAAAGTCTCGAATTATTGTCAAATGAACATACTGCTTACAATAAAACGCATTTTTTTTCGTGAAATGCATGCGTGGAGAGAAGGAGGGGTCCCCCTTGCCCAGTCGTACCACTCTCATGAAAAGATACTGTACCATTCCTGAGAAATATCGATTAATATAACCTAACCTTAAAACACTTCATATTCCCCTAAAAAGCGTAGTCGACGGAGCCCCACTTTGCGGGGCCCCTATTTCCGGGTGCAGGGTTAAAAGGAACCTAACTAACCTAACGGGGGGGTGCCCCAAGTCCCGATTGTGGGGGCAGAGATCTTCCGTATGTTCAGTTGACAATAATTCGAGATATTACAATATCGCTAGAGAGAAACACGTTATATTGTAATATAATGTGTTTGACAATTTTACGGTGACATATACATTTAGATTTTTAAGAGATGTTTTATATATTTATATAGCAGCATGAAGTTTGATACTTGTCCCATGATAATCCAGGTTTAAACTATTTGTGTGCAAAAATTCTTCCAAATCTATTCATTAGTTTTTGCGTCAAAGATTTACAAACATACATCCATACTCACAAACTTTTGCATTAATAATATAAATAGAATTTATAATATTTGTAAGATTTTTCCCGATGGCGATAAGAAAAGTGCAATTTTAGGTATTTAATTAATTTCTGGCTACAATTGTCCGTAGATATATATGTCTACGCTATGCTCACAATAGGTGCGTGCTAAGTAACTTTTATAGATCTCCGTCTTTCTTAAGTATTCCCTACAACTTCGCCGAATCAATAGCCACTGAGAGGTTATCGGAGGTCTCAGAAACTCGGCATTCATTCAAGTTTAAGCTTTAGCTATACGTTATTATAGCTTCAAATAGTATATAAGAAACTTTGATAGAATTATGTACTTACTGCTTTCGTTGCTGTATGTTACTGGCTAATAATATTTTATGCAGGTACCGTACTAGCTTTTTATTTCAGCAGGGCAAATGAGTGCCTGCGACTGTCCTGCACATAATGTCTAGTTTCATACTTTTTTATCTGTTTTTGTGCAAGCATGCAGGTTCAGAATATTTTATTCTTCACTTTATTACTGGACTCACATTTTATATCACGGTGGCTGCATATTTTTGAGTTGAATGTATTTTCATATTTAGTTGTATAAAATTCATCTGAAAGGTTCTGGTTTTTTCTTTATTTGTTTGTTTGTTACGATTTAACTCAAGAACGGCTCAAGGAAGTTGGGGGCGTTGTGCTAGTAATTTTATAAACATACACTTATCTTAAAATCTAAGTTGGAGTTAGTAAATGAGATCCTTTTTAAAGTCCCGCCTGTATCACAAATCACTAAACAGATTTGATGCTAAACAAATTCATAACATCGTTATATTTCTGTCAATAATAATTTTAAGATCGCAAACAATGAAGTTGTAAATACGTTAAGCTCAGTCATTTGTGGTGCAAGTTGGCAGTGAGTCTAATTAAGGGCCTGCTCTGAACTCAAATTTAATTTAAATTTTGTTTTATTATTAAGTCAGGTACACACTTCTCATTAAAAAAATCTAAACAACTCTGAAGTTTGGCTTTGTATGATTTTTTTTTATACATTATAACATTCTAAAATTTAAATTCAAATTTAGAATTGTGGAACACCATTGTGTACACTAAACTGCCAGGTATTTATAGGCGTATTTTTTAATGATATTAGGTAGTCCTCTTTTCATTGAAATGCCGCCTAAATAGTACTGATTCGATTTATTTCACGAGAAGTGTTTTTGACAAATCATTGAAACCTACAACAAAACCAACGCATGACCTATGAATGTCTTTAGTACTTGTGCCTGAATTCGTCATACGTAGGCGTCGTTTTTTTCATATGTACAAACAGACTCCTAAATAAACATAAACATTACTTTTCTTTAAAAACAACCCTATTAGGCGGTGCTTACACTAGCCTTCCGATGAACAAAACATTGGACTGCTTTGTTTATTTAGGCAACTGTAGGTCCACTTTGTCGCTAAAATAATATGGTTTTGTTCGCCAAAGTTCACAGAGAGAGAGTGAGTGTGTAAACTGCTTTATTATTAAATTGATTGATCGAGGTTTTAATCGTCGGCACCTTAACCGCTGTTTCCAATTTTGTGGTAGATATGTTTGCTAAGGTTAGCCATTTAGGTTAAATTGTCCAGGTTTAGTTAATTTAGCGGTCTATCAATTTAGACCGAGTTTACTTGTCTAGACTGATGTTATTTAGGTTTAATAGTTTAATTTAATAAAGTTTAGGGTAAATATTTAAAGGTCTTATTTATGTAGCCTTTATAATCAGTTTCTTAGTATAAGAATACTTTTGTAAACAGCTTTTCTTTGAACTTCATAAAAATTAAGCACATATTATTTCTCAATTACTTGAAATTCACTCAATTATTACTTGACTAACTTTTCGACTCAACACACATTAGAACTCGCACCTTCAAAAAGTATTTATTTACATAAATTAGCGGCAACATCTCTACGAAAAGGTTGAATCAAAAACAAATAGCTACAGAAGGTCATGTCCATTAAATCTCTTTCGAATGCTAGTCACAAGTAACTCATCATTTTCCTAGCCTTTTCCTGATGTTGACAAAGTTAGCCCATGGAAACCAGGGCCGTCCTTAAGCACCTTGTTCGGTCCAAACCCAGGGCAAGCTGTGACCGAACCGTCCGCGATTCGCGGAGACAATCAAATCAAATTGCCCTTATGAAAGTAACTTACCTGGTGCCGGTGGGCTATGGGGATGACCAGTCCTTGATCAAGCCGGTTCTGGTATTGTATGTCTGTGTGTGTACATGTACAGTGTGGTATGTGGTCGGGTGATTTGCCAGATCCGACTATATTTCAACAGACGCTGCCTTAGCAGCGTATAACAGGTCGGAATGAAGCACAATAATAGTTCAAACGACACTTATCACAACGATAAATTGGTCACTTCAATTTTCAATCTCACACGCGGGCTAAGTTAATCTCAAAATCGGCGTGGACAATTAACAAATAAACCCGTTTTTTGTTACAAATTAAAACTGAATTATAACCAAAATCTTGTAAACAAAAGGGATTCACTTGGATTTCTCAATTATTTCAATCAACTAACAAATTCGATGTGATCTCGTAAGCAATCACAAAAACAAGTGCCAAACGTCAAGCGATGACAGTTGATGTAACAGTGACAGTCCAAACGTCAAGTTGCGTTTCGATACGCGTACGGCACGAAACACACCTGGATAAGGGTCGCACGAAGCCTGTAACTGTGGCAGTAAAAAGGGAACTCCTATACCCGGCAGTGACCGATGATGTGGATGATTTTGGGCTGAAATGATAATGATGATGATATGTTGGGGTCGGCTTCCAGTCTAAACTACTACCAGTTTTATACATGGAGCGACTGTCTATCTGCTTTATGCTGAGATAGGGGCCTTTTGGTCTTGTTCAGGACCGTTCGTTTCTTTTTATTTTTATGTTTTTATCTATGTTTAGTTTTCAATAGTTGTAAATAATGTTAATTTTTATGTGTTTTGTCCTGTACGGGCTACTAAATGCTATTTCTTTCTTTCTTTCATCTTATCTGACCTCCACAACTCAGTTAGTACTGTGTAATACGATACCACTTAGAACGAAAGCAGCTGATTACCAGTATTTTCCAATAAGCGACTGCACTGACCTCTACAACTGGACTTTCGGGCCACCTGTAACGACAGTCAAAGGTCTAGAAATGACAGCCAGGTACCAACAGTTTAACGTACTTCCGAGACAAGGAGACACTCAGTATGTAAAGGGTGGTCACCCATCCTTAGACCAACCTTGGAAAGCGCGACTGAACCTGAAGATTGATCGACAAATGATGAGGTCAATAAAAGTTCCGTCTAGTAGCCAAAAAACTGGACAATTCCATACAAATGTAGGTTTCGCTTTAACTCGATAAAAAATAAAAATAAATAAATGAATATCGCTCCACATTAACACACAGCCTAATCTAGTGCCACACTAAGCAAGGCTAGTGTCGTGGACACCGGACAGTTGATATACTACAATATACTTTTTTGTTTCTAAATACATATTTATTATATCTACTGTATATAAACATCCATGACTCGGAAACAAATGTCTATGCTCATCACACAAACATTTGCTCCTACCGGGATTCGAACCCAGGACCCTAAGAACGTAAGGCAGCCTCACTACCACTACGCTATTCGCGTTTCCCGATTCGTATGTATGCGTTTTCGCGTATTTCATAGAGTCGACCTACTGTAACTCTCTATGTAATGGTAGAGTCGTGCCGATCGTAGCGCAGGTGCGGTAGAGCTCATAATTATTACACAGTGACACATCTAATTACAGAAGCGCTGTATTTTCTGGTTTGTCGGTAGAGCTAGATGTAGAGTGCTGATTTATGTGTTTAAATAGATGTTTTAGTGGTTTTCTATAGGGAATAGTTGTAAGTTTGTTTTCTGTGTTTAATTTTTACGTTATATTTTTTCGAAAGAGGTAGCTTGAGAAGTAGTCTGGTTACCTAAGATAGTATACCACACTATGATAGCTACATGCTAGCTTCTACCAGCGGCTTCGGCCGCGTGATGTTTGATGGTTGTCACATGGGGTCTTACTACCGGGATAAAAAGTAACCTTTGTTTTAATTTAGGTTATAAACTACCTGTGTGCAATATTTCATTCAAATCCGTTAAGCAGTTTTTGCGTGAAAGAGTAATGTAGGAGCCAATGGTTGTAGGCACCGTACACTATCACTTAGTTGATGTTATTAAGTTACACAGAAAGAACCACAAGTTATGTTTAAAGTTATATTAAAATGTAGAAGTTACAATAGTTAAAGTGGTAGCGATTCTTTCTCTTGACAATTGGTTAGTTCCACAGTTGTTGTCTGACTCGCCCTGACTAGCGTGAAAAGTTACAACTATTATAGCGTAATATTTGTGACGCACGACATCCAAGTAGGTTGCTGCGTTCGCAAAGTACCTACAGTTATTGTTATTGTTACTTGTACGGTTGATGAGACCGTACAAGTAACAATGTATGTTTGTTAAAAGAGTAACAAACATACATACTCACAAACTTTCGCTTTTTATAATATTAGATTATAAGTCTCACGTAATAAGGGTCAAGTCTCATCATCATCATAATCTGCCTGTTCCCAACTATGTCAGGGTTTGCTTCTAGTCTAACCTAATACAGCCTAATAGCCGGTATGTTACATAAAGCAACTGCCTAGTTTTCTTTAAGTCAAAAGAAAACCTTCGTCCAAAGTTCTCATACATAGAAGAGCTGCAAATTCAAAAAGTAATGGATCTTCATCACTACTCTAACACCTAGGAAAAGCAATTACTCATGGTACTTTACTATTTTTTATTCCATACATATTTCAGAGTACTAGCAAAGGTTCAATTAAATCTATAGATTCGTAATCAGTCATGTTGTGTGTGGATTTATATCTGAAAATTAAAGAGACCATTTCATTTCTAATAATACACATAATATTCACCGACTGGTCGACACTTCGCATGACCAGAGGGCTCTTCCTTTGGTCAAAGAATTAGCATTCCCATTCAACGTGGTAATGCTGCCAGCCTTCTGGGCTCGTTTCGGGATGACAACAATACGAAGGAATACTTTGAGGTCTAACGCCCTGGAAAGGGTTTCCGCGGCGCGTATTGCGGAGCGATTCGCGGTGGTATGCCAGCGACTGCGGCGGCGTTAGCGGTGGACGTATTTGGAGAACATTACCTATTAAAATGACCATGATATCAAAAGTGGCAGGGTATTGTTTTGAAATAAGTGCGTTAGCTCAAGATATCATTCAGTCAAGAATAGGAGCGCACCCAATTAAACAGAAAAGAGAAAAGAAGAGAGCATGGCGTATTTCACACTCTGTAAAATGAATATAGGAACTATCCCGATAAGTTTTTTGAATATACGATTGATTATATACTCGGCTACATATTATGAAAACTTGAAAGCTCATGTTAATTTCAAGATTTTTTTGTTTATATTAGCTGCACGCGGGATAAAAACAAAATTACCTACTCGTATTTGTTTCGGTCGCGTGATGCTGAGTTTGTCCACCGATGACGCTGCGCGTTCCGCTCTGCGCCTCGATACTCGCTCATTTGTTTTATTCGCGCGTCGCGCAGCCCGTCGCCGCCACGTGTCACACGGTTCTAACCGCGCCGCAGGTCGCGCCGCAAATCGCGCAGCCGGTAGCTCTGGCATACTTCATATGTTGTCTACCATTTGTTTTTGACGCTCACCGCTTGTCGCGCCGCAATTCGGTTCGCAAATCGCGCCGCTCGTAGCTCTGGCCAGGACGTAAGTGTCCTATTGACGTCGTTATGTAGGTATGTGTAGATACTTGCTTTCAATTTATAAGATAAGTGTAGATACCTACTTGCTTTCAATTTTATTTTTGTCATAATAATTAAATAGTTCTCGTTGTAGCATGTTTATAATGTAGATAATAATTCATGTTTGGGACGTGATTATTTAAACGAACGACACTCTAAATAAATATCCATCCCAACTTGGAACCACTCATTCAAGTCACACTTGATTCCAAATCAGGCTTCTCGAGAATTCCCTGCACCATAACCATTTAAAAAAGCCATGCTTACGTCTAGCAGGCGTAATAACAATCGTGGCATTCACATCCGTTTCCTTGAATTTTCTTCCATGTTGCACATCTTCTTTGGAACTTGTTGGAAATCTTCTATATATATAATAATATATATAAAATGGTAAACTGACTGACTGACTGACTGACTGACTGGGTGATATATCAACGCAGAGCCCAAACCGCTGGGTCTACAGATTCCAAATTTGGCATGAAGGTTCCTTATGTGGTCTAGGGGTGCACTAAGAAAGGATTTTTCAAAATTCACCCTCTAAGGGAGTGAAACGGGCCCCCAAAGTTTGTATGGGGAAACAAGATTAGTTAGACTATTTTATTCGAAACTTCACAAGAGTACTCCTATTGATAAATGAGAAGAACTGGGTTTCAGTTTTTTTCAAAATTCAACCCCTAAGAGGGGTAAATAGGGTGACAAAGTCTAAAAATCAACGCACAGTCCAAGCCGCTGGGTCTATAGATTCCAAAATTGGCAAGTAGGTTCCTTATATAGTCTAGGGGTGCACTAAGAAAGAATTTTTCAAAATTCACCCTCTAAAGGGTTGAAACAGGCCTCCAAAGTTTGTAAGGGGGAACAAGATTGGTTAGACTATTTCATTCGAAACTTGAAACAATGAGTAGAAACGGGGTTCAGGTTTTTTCAAAATTCAACCCCTAAGAGGGGTAAATAGGGTGACAAAGTCTAAAAATCAACGCACAGCCCAAGCCGCTGGGTCTATAGATTCCAAATTCGGCAAGTAGGTTCCTTATGTGGTCTAAGAGTGCACTAAGAAAACATTTTTCAAAATTCACCCTCTAAGGGGGTTAAACGGGCCTCCAAAGTTTGTATGGGGAAACAAGATTAGTTAGACTATTTCATTCGAAACTTCACAAGAGTACTCCTATTGATAAATGAGTAGAAACGGGTTTCAGGTTTTTTCAAAATTCAACCCCTAAGAGGGATGAAACGGGCCTCCAAAGTTTGTATGGGGAAACAAGATAAGTTAGACTATTTCATTCGAAACTTCACTAGAGTACTCTTATTGATAAATGAGTAGAAACGGGTTTCAGGTTTTTCAAAATTCAACCCCTAAGAGTGGTAAATGGGGTGACATAGTCTAAAAATCAACGCACAGCCAAACCGCTGGGTCTACAGATTCCAAATTTGGCAAGTAGGTTCCTTATGTAGTCTAGGGTTGCACTAAGAAAGAATTTTTCAAAATTCACCCTCCAAGGGGTGAATCGGGCCTTTGTCAGGGGAAACAAGATTGGTAAGACTATTTCATTCGAAACTTCACAAGAGTACTCCTATTGATAAATACAAGATAGCGCCCAGGAAAAGTATTTGTTTTTCCATCTCGGGTGTCGTTTACATGGTTTTCGAGGTCGCTGATTACAAAAATGAGATCGAAATGAAAATCGAAATGGCGTTGAAGTAAATTATTCGTCATGTGTGTCGTTTTCATGTTTTTTGGGGTCGCTGATATCGAAAATGAGGTCAAAATGAAAATCCAAGATGCCGCCTAGGGTTTTTTTTTAATATTTCCGTCATGGGTGTCGTTTGCGGGGCTTTCGGAGTCGTTGATAACAAAAATGAGGTCAAAATTAAAATCCAAGAAGGCACCTAGGATTTTTTTCCGTTTTTCCTTCATGGGTGTCGTTTTCGTGGTTTTCACTCAACAAAAATCTATTTTTTTTTTGTCTTCGTAGCTACGTATTGTTATGTAATTTACCGGCCATAGTAATTTCATCCTAGACAATAATTTAAGATTTTACACAATACTTCTGCAAAGTTCCTCTGTTCTGCTTTGAAACCAACTAATTTATGAACAACCCAGATATGTATATCTTTAAAAGTCTGCTGGATCTTGAATTTTACTTACTCTTTATTTTGAAGTTTTGAGCAATGAAATTCTCTCATTTTTTAATTAAAATTACTCTGAATTCAACGCGAGCAAAGCCGCAGACAAAGCTATCCAATACATAAAATAAAAATACCTCGTGTCACATTGTTTGTTATCGAAGTCCTCCGAAACGACTTCATCGATTATTTTTTTGTGTATATATGGTTGGTCAGAGAACAAGTCGAAGGCTACTTTTATTAACCCTATGTGACAAGGGTGGTTTACGCGGACGAAGTCGCGGGCAACAGCTAGTATTAAAATATTTGGATTTGCAAGCCCAGAGAAAATTGGGCTATATCTTACGGGAATGTACTTTATTTGTAACTAGTGGAAATCATGCGGTTTCACTCGCGTAATTCCCGTTCCCGTGGGAGTACAGGGATAAGATATAGCATATTATGTTACTCGCTGATAATGTAGCTATCTATTTTTCAAATCGGTCCAGCAGTTTTTTAAGTTTATTCGTAACAAACAAAAATACAAACACACAAATCTTTTCTCCTTAAAATATCATAATTATTATATATTATTATTAGTATAGAAGTATTAATTCGTATTGCCTCATTGCTGGTCAAAGGCCTCCTCCATAGCTTGCCACTCCTCCTATCTTGCCTTCTTAGCCCAAAAACATTTGGCTGCAAGAGACGCGGTAGAAGTGACGGAGTTCTAGGACAATTAAGTATCAAAATTGTCATACCAGCGAAACGAAGAAGAAGAGGAAGAAGCCTTTTCGCGAAGCCGGCTTCGGCGTTCTCTAGGCTTACTTTAGCTGCGATGGCAGTCTTCCGGCACCCGTTGCTATGATCCATCCATCATCATCATCATTTCAGCCGAAAGACGTCCACTGCTGGACATAGGCCTCCCCCAAGTGTCGCCACATTGACCGGTCCCGTGCGACTCGCATCCAACGGATTCCAGCAACCTTCACCAGGTCATCGGTCCATCCGTCTTGATGCATTCCATTTCAGCCTAGCAGACTTATTGCTCACATCAGCGATTCTCATTCTGGAACGAACTATGAGATTAGATTACAATATTATTTTCTAACTTAGATCATGGTCTACCTATATGCCAAATTTGGCAAAAGTAGATCTGTGTGTCTGAACACACAGCTTAAGGCTAAAATACTTTGTCCGAAAGAAGTTCTAGAATTCAAGATTGTAATAACATCTCAATAATGTGTAAAACATATCTTTGTGTTGTACCAGCGACAAAATTACACCTCTAGCTAAATCCCATCTAAACCCCACATAATTTTCTCTCCCAAACCACACAGTATCGACTTCATCAAATATATGTACTTAAAGGTTGTCTTGAAAACCCACAACCTCTTTGTTAAGATTAAGTCTGCCGTAATCTTAGGATATTACCATTGGAGCTCTTTTAGGGCCCGCGCCCACCGCGACTTTTTGTCGTGGTACAGCCGCAATGCTGTTACTGGCTGTCTTCTATCGTTCGTCAGCGTCATGCACCTTATATTTAATCAACGTGTTTAATTTATTTGTTGCTGTTAATTTTGAATACTTTGTTTTCGAATAGTGTTTTTTTTTACTCTGGGTAAATCGTCGTCACACATATTTTAAGTTTAACGTTCAAAAGTGGCTTAATTAACTTCGTTACCACAATATGATGTAGCTGCTATCGCGATGCGGCTGCACATCAATCGTAATGCGCAGCCGCATCGCGATAGCAGCGATGCGATAATAATAGCTAAAAAGAAATAAATAAATATCACTGGACATTACACACATCGCCATCTAGTTCCTGACTAAGCAACGAGGCTTGTCGTGGACATTAGATAAATGATTTACTACATAGGTACTTTTTGTTTGTAAATACATACTTATTACACATATAAACATCCATGACTCAAAAACAAATGTCCATGCTCATCATACAAACATTTGCTCCTACCGGGATTTGAAGAAGTTGCAACTGTTCGAAAGAGATACCGCAGAACCGAACGTAAAGGACGAGGAAGGAACATGGATGGGTTTTAGTCAGTAAAAGTCTGACACTCCCTCCCGCTCCACCCAGAGTGGGAGAAGTCATTTGATGATTTCCCATCAGAAAAAAAAGGTAGCCTCACTACCGCTGCATCATTCGGGTCATCAGAATCTGTTTGTTTTGTCCGATGTCGTCAAAAACAGTTTTTATTGATATGGTAGCTGACGCACGTTTTCATAGCGTATACTATCGCGAGTACAAAAAGTCGACGTGAGCGACGGCCCTTATTCGACTGGATATGCGCCGTAAGCCTCATTGGGTATTCCTCTTAAAGCCTTACTAGATAAAATACGGAGTAATCAGGACTGTAGCTATTACGTAAAAGATTGGAGGTTTACTATTGGATAGAGCCTTACGTGTTTAATGTACTATGCGAATGAGAAGTTAGTGGTTTAATTAACGGTATGTCGATGTTTGAGTTTATAGAGACGGTCCATTGAGTTTCTACCCCGTTCTTCTCTATACGTATCTTCTATCTGCGCTTTGGAGTTGGTAACTACAGTCCATCAATAAATATTTTTTGTCTTGTAGCTAGGACTGTAGCTTCATGTCGTTGGGTTTATAATGATACCAAAAACAGTTTAAAAGTGCCTGTATAATGGTTTTTTTGAAATAATTGTTTTAAGTTTGAGTATGGTGTGATGAATCCCGAATCGCCAATTAAACAAAATACTTAAAGCTTTCAGTATGTCATATATAATTCTGGAAGCTAAGTAATGTTGGTATACAAAAACAAACCTTGTCACTTCTAAAAGAAACACTAATATAACTTAAAACTCAGTTAATTGTTGTCATAATGTTTTTTACCACAATAAATTAAAAGAAAAACTTTCTCTCAATAAGCCATTTGGCGACTTAAACACAAAATGTTCATGTTGTTAATGTTTTCTGAGAGAATGATAAATTATTACGAAAACACAACATTTTGTATAGGTCTGATGTTAAACTAATAACTGGGACACCTTTTGTTAAAGTTTACAAAATAAACACTGAAACTTTAATAAAAGGCCTAAGAAAACTTGAAGTAATTCAATAGGGCTTTTTACATAAATCTTTTTTCTTCCATATTACTTTAAAACAACGAGATGTTTTTCAAAATCAAAATATTTTATTTCACGTAGGCTTAGATGGGCACTTATAAAACGTCGAAAAAGGTGCACGGTATGTTATATTACAGCATTAGTAAAGTATGGGGGGACAGCGTAGGCCCGACAATAGGTGCGAAATAGGCCCGGATGCTGTTTAACAAAAGTTAAACAGCATCCGGGAATCTAAAAAAGCCTACAATGTTCACTCATTCACAAATAATGGGTAAAAAAGCATCTTTATAAAGGTAAGTAAAAAAAAAAACCTTCACCAGGTCATCGGACCACCTAGTGGGACATGCTAATATGAAATAGTGAATAATCTACACGAGTCAGAAACAGAGAAAACTTCCTAAAACGTTTTTTAAGACGCTACGCCGCATCACAGCGTATGCTACGCCTTAGCACGAGCTACGCCATAGTTAAGCGTATAGCAAAGCGTAGCGTTTTATATGTATTTATGTATGTATTTATTTATTATGGGGGCTTAGATGAAGAAAAATGCAACAGGCACTTTTAGGCAAGTTGCCGCTCTTGGCGCGGCAACCGCGTTGTCGCGTTAGAGAACCACCGACATAAACGGTCAACTACCTGCGCCGAACTTTTGGTCGCGTAACGCGTTTTCGCTTGCAAAATACATTGAATGCGTTTTTGTTGAAATAGTCAGTTGAAGAAAGGTTCGGCGCTACGTCTTGAAAAACACTGTGATTGTATTCAACCGCACGTTCGGCGCCGTACATTCCGCAGATGTGTCGCGACACTTACAGGAGTCATTTCATAAAATTAATACGAACAAAATTAGTGAATAACAACAAATTTTCACGTGGAAGCGTTGTTATCCCGAAACAACTCGCACTTTGTTTACAAAGAAGTCAATTCAAAGCGGAAGACACCGCGGGTAAAAGTTTACCGGCCATAAAATTATAATCATGCGAAAGTATCAGAACAAACAACCACAAAGTAACTTACACAAACTCTCAATCGCTTTCTTCCTGCGGAAAGATAAATAAACAACGTTTTATCATCGAGAGGGAAATAAACAACATTTATTCATAATAAACGATAATACCAATATCATAATCGTCTCAATTTGCTTAAAAGCCGATGTTTAAATCTTTGAAAGAAAATCGGGAAAACAGATACAAGAAGGACCGTAGCCAACAGAGTGGAAATATAAAGTCAAATTATACAACACTGATCCAATTTAAAAGCTTAACGATTCGAATTTTTATTTCAGTAATTCAAGTTAATTGCAATCCGAATTAAAGTAACAACGATACGGGATTACAGGAATCGATAATCGATGCGAAAAATAAAAGTTCATCTACGAAAATCGAGAGGTAAAACTGAAACCTTTTAGTCTAAAGCAAACGCTATCAACTAGTTGGGGCACTCGTCATCCGATTTCGCATAGGAGATTGTGTGAAAAATTCATGTCATGGAGAGCACTAAAGCCGAATCAAAAGGCGTTGGAAGTGAACAAACTGTACGAGTACTAAGCACGCGTTTGTGTCGGACTTGAGAGCTCAGTCGGTCGAGTTTAGTGGCCGACACAAAGGTTCGTCGGCTTGGGCCCGTGACGGTACCATGACGCGAGTTTTTCACCTATTACGTCCCTGAAACTTCCATACCTACACCTCGCTGGCACTGAATTTATTTTTACCTAGAGCTTCCAGCCGTGAAATTACGCCTGGACACTGGACCGTAGCGGAGGACTTTTCTCTTTGAAACCTAAGGTTTTTGCTTAGGTACTTTTTAATGTATACTGTGTAAATTTAAAAAGGTCACACAAGCGTCAATCGCTTTCAATATGTTGTATATCTACATAGCCTTTTAACAGGATATCCTTAAGTGAAATTTATCTTTTTGACTCCTTCATCGTTATCGCTTAAATGTAAAATATGTCTTCGTCTAGGCCCTCAGGTCTCCTGATTTCCTAGTATTACGGGTTTTGGCACTGAAAGTGTGAACGAATGTGAATTTTAATCTAACTGAAAATTTCGTGAAGAATTCCTGAAACATGAATTATTTTCTAAAATCACCAGTTTCCAGTAACATCTTCCTAGTTGGTTTAACTTTCCAAAAACTTAAATTGCAGTGCAAAAGTTTTGCTCTATATGTAGGTACATGTCTATACAACTTTTGTCGTAATAACACCTACGCACAAACTTAAGTCAGCAAAAAAAAGAAATATGTCAAGCAGCTTCTCATAAGTTTTCCCTCCTTTTCCCATAAAACTGCCATGAAACTAAAGAACCTTAACGCTATAACAAAGGACCCTTTCTCTAGCAACGTATTAAATTATATCAGCTTCAGCCATAACAACGAGCGTGTGGAACCATTCACTCTTAACTCACGAGATAGAGAACAGCAGAAGACCAATATTTTCGTGACGAATGTACTCGTGCACTATTCGTCACAACTGCAACAATAGGCTAGTTTCCACCATCAATAAATTGTAAATCTATTTAGTCCGTCAGTTAGAGTATTGGAAAATAATGGACACGTATTTTTTGTTTTTGTAAATTAACGAATATTGACAAAGATAAAACGCATCAAAACTCGGGAGTGGGGGCTCGTGACGTCAGAACCCACTAAGAATGATACCAAACAGTGACGTATTGGGAATTTTAAAAGCGTCGTATCTTTGTCAATTTTGGTTTATGTGACAAAAGTAAAAATACGGGTCAAATATTTTTTGATAATCTAAGTGACGGACTAATTAGATTTTTTCAGTTAACAAGCCTATTTCAGGCAAACATAAAAGAAATATATAAATTTTTAACTCGTTTTTGATTAGGTGGTGAACTGTAGACAAGCGTGCGGCTTTTTAGGTCTTTATTTTTCCTAGCGCTATT
The DNA here is from genome assembly GCA_950022955.1 of Xestia ashworthii. Lineage (NCBI taxonomy): Eukaryota > Metazoa > Arthropoda > Insecta > Lepidoptera > Noctuidae > Xestia > Xestia ashworthii. Next base: position 18,666,990 of record OX465558.1, on the reverse strand, counting down.
CCACTAAGTTGGGGTCAGCTCTCCTAATTTTCTGACGCCAGTTTAGTCTGTCCAGGGTTTTCGGGCAGTTCTTCCTCCAACAGGAACTTCGTGGTCCTAGTCTACCACGTAGACGGAGGTCATCCTCTACGTCTCTTATATTCGGGTAGTTATAGTGCTTTCTTCACTCTTTGCTTCGCATCACGTGACCATACATCTGAGACGGCTTTCGGTTAGTTTCTCTGGTTTAGAGGTGACTGAAACTACCACGGATCAGCAGTAGCTTATGAGGTACGATCCTTATTAGATAAATTTACTCCGGCTTTGGCCAGAAATCGACCTTCAGTCGAACACTAAAGATCAGAGTAGGTATCTGTGACTCGTATGAAGTGAACCTTTTGCACTTATCCACCGTCTGTCATACACTTGCATTGTTTTAATCCAATAATCTCGAGAATGGGTTCGTCCATTGTTACATATTGTCGCATTACTATGTCGTTTTGTTACGATGGGATTTTGTTCTTGTTTGAGGATTTATTCTGTTGTCGAACTTTGGATGTTTGGCTTTTCAAATGTTTCAGGGTGTTTTGATATTGTTGTATTTTTTAAGGATTTGGAGTTGTAATTGAACTAAAACGAGGTTTGGTTATTAGTAGGCAATTTGAGTCCATTTTTTTCATAAACTGTCAAAACTTGCTTTTGGCCTGGAACGAATCTTTTGGGTACACACGCTTTCTGTTTTCAAAGGAAAATTGTAAACAATACGAATAAAATAACCCCCCAAAACGAATTAATACTTTAATGAAAATCTTCCCTTTAGAGTGGTCGCTGATGACAATTTCGCCGAAATAAAGCTCAAAAGAAAAAAAAACAGTAATTTCAAACATCCTTTAAATACACAAAACCGCGGTTGCGTCCTTTTCCCTGAGGTCAGGGTATGTTAAAATATCTCATGAATAAATAAAAACCTCTTTTAAACAGAGATAATTTGACAAGCGAGATCATAATCTCAGGTGGCGTATAAAAAAATGAAAGGAGACCAAGGAGAGACAATATTGAATATTTAATAAAAATAAAGGAGGAAATATCTTAATAAAAAGTTGCTGGAATAATCTCGAGCAAATCAAGTTATGTTTTATGCATCTGACGGATACTGATTTATTTTTCATAATGGCGCTTGAAGTAATTTTTGTACGAAGCTGTTTCTTTTTTTGAATTTACTGCTGTGTAAAACAAACGGTAATTAATTATGCCAGCAATTTAAACCAGTAGTTATGGCGATTTGTTTTACTCAATGTTATGAATTTTTGCACCAGTTGTATTATAGGCGACTTTTTACCTTGATAGATACATGCATGGATGTATAGTTCCACGCCACGAGAAGCTATTACAAATTTTATAAACAAAGAATTTCTACCAAGATACGTAGCAACAATTCAATCAACAACAAATCATCCCAAATTCAATCAACTCAAATAATCATACGTGTAATAAGGAACTAACGAGCAATTTTACTTGGTCGGGTCATATTTTGGCGATATAAAGCGCTGTCGTCTAATGTTTTGTGGTACTGGAACATCTGACATCATGGAACGTAAACATTTGGGCCGCCATTTTTAAGTGAGATCACGCTGACGCTGTAATTTTTTGAATTAGATCCAAAGGTTGCGAAGCCGAATGTGTGTTTATGTCACCATAAAATGGTCAAACACGTTAGATTGTAATCTCTCTAGCGATATTGTAAACTCTCGAAATATTGTCAACTGAACATACGGAAGTATCGATACCCCCATAATCGGGATTTGGGGCACCCCCCTGTTAGTTTAGTTAGGTTCCTTTAAGCCCTGCACTCGGTTATAGTCGACTACGCTTTTTAAGGGGAATTTAAAGTGTTTTAAGGTTAGGTTATATTAATCGGTATTTCTCAGGAATGGTACATCTGTTCATGAGAGTGTTCCCATTGGGCAAGAGGGACCCCTCCTTCCCTCCATACCGCGTGAGTTGACTACATTTTTGCATTCATTTCACGAAAAATAATGCGTTTTATTGTAAGCAGTATGTTCGTTTGACAATATTTCGAGAGTACAATCTCTCTAGTTATTTTACAATCTAACGTGTTTGACAATTTTACGGTGAAATTTATAAAATTTATAGTTTCTCGTGGCGGGGACTATAGTAACATAACATCACGCCTGTAATCCCCAAATGGTTGGGCAGAGGTGTACCAAATAGTACTCACATTTCGCCAGTTTTGACGACCCGGTTGGCGCAGTGGCTGAGTGATTGACCGGTGCCCTGCGTGTTTCAAGTTCGAACGCTGGTTCGAACCCCTCACGGAAAAAATATTTATATGACCTACTCAAACTCAAACTCAAATCATTTATTTCAAATAGACCATTAAGGCCCTTTTGAATGTCGACAAAACGAAAAATAAAACGAAACGGCAGTTACAGACACAAGGCATAATAACTTGAGAAAGTACTGTAGATGCCCATTCCCTAGCGTAGATCTCTAAGGAGAAGAACGGGCAAGAAACTCCATGGACACTCTTTTCAATCAAAATCTTGGTTACATCTCTCATCTAAAGAAAGAAAGAAAGAAAGATATTTACTTGGCTTATGCCGCAAGTGAACACAACATAACAAAAATATGAATTAAATAAAGTAAAAACTTAAAACTAAACAATTAAAAGTAAATAAAGAAACTCTATCCACAGATTGTTGTGCCGGGTCTGGTTGTTTGTGTATGTGAGTTCAAATGTTTGTAAACGCACCCACGATACGATACAGGAGAAATTCCTATTGAGGGGCAACATTTTAATTAAAAAAAAAGTTAAGTTTAAGTTCCATATAAAAGGGACGAGCCTACTGTCATCAACCGGGCGCAAATCCAGAATTCGTGGCTCCTACTGAGAAATTCCTTACGAAAAAACCCAATAATTATAATTTTGCATGACCTGGGAATCGAACCCAGGATCTAATGCTCAGCACCAACGAGGCAGAAAATTTAATAGTTTTCCCTAACACCACGTTCCCACTATGTCGTGATGATTAATTTATCGTTGTTTTTTACTTGGCAAAAGTCATGGACGACAGTTTATCGTGTCGTCCTATACGTGAACACCTCCATTAAATACACAAGCCACGACACTTAAAACTACACGATTATCTGTCGTCACCACATTGTGGGAACGGAGCCTTAAACTGATGAAAGTATTTTACAAACTTAATACAAAAAATGTACGAACATAAATAATGTCCTCTGTCTCGCAGTCCAACTATTCAATTGTAGAACACTGTAAAATCCCGTCCAACTAAAAACGCGTCCAAAAACTTGAAAACAAAAGAGGAAAAAATGTAAACAAACGAGAAAGTTTATCCGCCATCTTGTTGGAAGTGTACTTTCGCAAACGTTCACCTAACTGTGCTTAATAGCCAGAGGGTGGACAAATGAGTGCGGCTGTTGGTAAATCTAAGCGAAGATGTGCGAGATATGGGCGGTGCCTTTGCTTAAAGAAAATGCGTTCATTTCTATAACTTAAGACATAGAATTCAAAATATTGATAATTAAATGAAAACGAACGTTAATAATGTGTTTTGTATCCTGTATTTTTTCTATACTAACTTTTACCCACCGCTTTGCTAATACTGGTCGGAAATTATGAAAAAAGCTATTAGCTATTTCATAACTTCAGAAACTAACTCTAACTTTTATTGAAATCATTTCAACAATTAAGGCGTTATAGACAGACCGACTCATGGTGTTACTTCTGAATTTATACTGTTAGCGTGTATTTTGGGGAAAATCTTTAAATAGAAAGTCGTTATAAATAGAGAAAACGTGCATTTACTCAAAACTCACAATAATAAATATTTACACACTGTTTTAAGCTTTCACGGTCACGGGATATCATGATCATGGCGCTTGCAACAGCGTCGAAATACAAGGATTTTTGAATAGTTGATAATCACGGAAGATACGTAAGTGACGGAGTAAGACATAAATATTTAATGCGGATAAAAAACACATAATCACCTTAAACCGCCACTTTCTTTCGCCGCTCCGCTTCCAACTACAATTTAACGAAACCGGGGGCAACTAAGCGAGAAATGAGCCAGCTTAGATCTTTACGCTCCCACCGTAGTTGCCTGCGATGAATCTAGATAGCCTCACATTTTTCTGCGGTGCACGATGTATGGCAGCATCATCTACTCTTGTACCCTCACCTTTTCGTTTGACACGAAAATAAAAATAAAGAATTTTCGTGAAAACTCCTGAACATTCAGGCTGTATGTTGGAAAATTCTTTGAATAGTGTTTCGTACGGTGAAAACTAACAGTTTTTGAGGTGGACACGTCTGGCTTTTGGATTTAGAAAAAACAGGTACGGAATATTTGACACCGATGTAATAACGGTATACATTGTTTTATATTTATTTAACCAAATTCCAGCAGGTTATGTGCGTTTGAACTATCTTGTTAATTATGTTGCATAATGGCGTCGTTTTATATGTAGGAAATGGTCCTTACTTTTAGTCTTTATCTCTATTTATTACTTAAGTTGTATTTGTCATCATCATCTTCAGCCTATTAATGTTCCCACTGCTGGGACACAGGTCTCCTCTCTATGAGAGGGATATTTGTCGACTGTACATGATGTAGGTTTATGAAATAACTTTATTTGATTAAAGTTATTAAACACTTTTTGAGAGCAGCGGTGGCCCAGTGGTGGCGGCCCCGACTTACGAACAGTAAGTCGTGGGTTCGAACCCAGGCAAGCGCGCATTATCTTGTGTAATTTATTTAATCGTGAGGAAACCGGCATGTCCTAGAACCCAAAATCCGAAGACATGTGACATCTACCAAACCGCACTGGGCCCGCGTGGTGGATTATAGCCCATATGCAAAATACGCGCTTTGACGTGGAGTTGCGGACAACAGCCCGTTATACAATACTATACAATAAATACTTTTTTTAGTGATATCAAGACTGAAAACGTGTATTTTAAAGGAAATCAAATGAGTATTTATTTAAAATCCAAAACCGCGAATTACTGTCGGATATTTAAGAAAATTGCACCAAAGGGGTTATTAAAGAAAAAACAATAAATTAAAAACACCATTTCAAAAGACCCGTTACTCGTAAAACTACTTGGCTACTGAAATAAAGACAAAAGCACTTCGCAGTAATTACCATTATTAGCACCTCATTAAAAGCTAGCAGCTATGAATACTGCAATTTTTCCCTGAATGTTTAAGTATCTCATGAATATTTTACTATGCCACGGATAAGGATAAAAGATGGTTTAATGGCGGGCTTGTCTATTATGAAAGCTTACTTGCCTGTATCTTTTTATTTTTATTCATTCTCAGTACGGAAGCTTTAGTGACTACCGGCTTTTAATAATTATCTAAAACAAGGTAGCTATAAGAGCTGCGGTGGCCCAGTGGTGGCGGCCCCGACTTACGTTCAGTAAGTCGTGGGTTCGAACCCAGGCAGGCGCATTACTTTGTGTAATTTATTACATCACCGCTGCTCTCAAAACGGTGCAGGAAAACATCGTGAGGAAACCGGCATGTCCTAGAACCATAAATTCGAAGACATGTGACATCTACTAATCCACACTGGGACGCGCGTGGTGGATTATATAGCCCATTCCCTCTCTTAAAGAGGAGGCCTGTCCCAGCAGTGGGAACATTAATATGCCGATGATGATGATGATGAGGTAGCCAGATAGATATCTTTCTACATAAATTAATCGATTATAGCTATTTTATTTACTAAAAGCATTATCTCTACTACCCCGCCTCTGCTTGATCAATAACCATGTTGTTAATTTAAACATTATGAAAGGAACATTAATCTTAAATGTTATTTAATGTTTTTTTTTCATCAGAAATTTCTCAGACAACCACGGAGTCTGGATTTTTTGGTGGCCATAGGCTCGCTCCCTATTACATGGGACTAAAACATAACTAGCGAAATATGGGTATTAAAAACGGTGAAGGAAAACTTCGTGAGGAAAATGTCAACAAAATTCAACGACATGCGACATCAACCAATCCGCACTGGGCCCGTGTGGTGGATTATAGCCCATACGCAAAATTAATACGCGCTTTGACGTGGAGTTGCGGACACCAGCCCGTTATACATACTGTTACGAGCTGGGTATGAGATAAATGAATTAATGTAATAAATAAATTATATACAAAAACCTTCTTCTTCAATCACTCTATCTATTAAAAAACCCCACATCAAATCCGTTACGTAGTTTTAAAGATCTAAGCATACATAGGGACAGACAGACGCGGCGGGAGACTTTGTTTTATAGTAGTGATACGAGTATGTAGTGATGATGCGCAAAATACGCGCTTTTACGTGGAGTTCATATACATACATATGGGTATTCTTTTGGGTGCATCTCTGATACAGGAATATTAATATGTATAATATGTCGGTTTACAGACGTGGTGTTAATTTATGTTATCAACTAGAATTATAGTGAAAACCACGTCAAAGCCCGTAGCGTAGTATAAAAAAGGAAACACACAGATAGATAACAAAAGTGTCTTTTATTCAACTGTACCATTAAGATTTGTAATTAAGTTGGCATTTATTAAGGTACAACAACATAATAAAAACAATTAACATACAACAAAACAACGAACAACATTTCAACAACAATAATCCGTTAATAACATGAATTTTACGTTAACAAAGTTGCGGTTTTACACATTTCATTGTAATTTACATACCAAAGTACGCATATGTATGTAGATAATAGTATTTAGTACTTTATGTAAATAAGCTGTTTGCGTTAGGGTCATGAATATACGATGTTTTACGTGGCGTACGCATGCAAGCGTAAAAATAATATAAAGGGTAATGTATATAAAAAGTATAGTGTGAGTCCTAATTGCTTGTGAAGGTATCAAACAACGTGCTGGCTGGGCCAGCACGTAAAACATATGAAAACGGGTATTTATCACGAATTTACCTTTAATTTAATCCCGACGTTTCGACCGGATTGCACATGTTCTTATAGTTAGGGCATGGGTAGTCAGTGGCCCAAAAAGTCTGACAACCAGTCTTAAGTACCAACTAACTGGGTTATGGAGGTCATATAGGCAATCGCTCCACGTAAAATACTGGTATTCAGCGGCATCCGGTAAGACTGGAAGCCAACCCCAACATAGTTGGCAAAAGGCTAGGCAGATGATGATGATTTAGGACATTCGGAACCCAATTTGGATCCAATAGTAAAACCCGGGAAGAACAGGGTCCGTACTCCGCATAATATAGTCCTATAATTGTAGTCCTTTTGACCGTTTTCAGTCATAGTTAGTCAACTATGCCTCTGGCAATCTCAGCGGAGACTAGCTTATTAGTGCTCAAATGTGTGCTCAACTCAAGTACACTCTCAGAGTGCGATAGGACGCCAATCCGTCACGATCGAAGTGAAGTAATTATACAGACAGTCTGTTTATCCACATCACTTGCAATATAGCCAGTGCACCATCCGCTGTGCATCGCTCTCTATCTCGTTTGATCTGTAAGAAGAGCAGGGTCATAATTCAATCGCTCGCGTATTGATGAAATAATTTTAAAATATGGGATGCAAGTCGAAACCTCGTTTATCGCTTTTCAATAAATCATGCATTCATAACTCAAGAAATTATGAGTCTAAATTTACTGATTGCTTTATCATTACTTTCATAAAATATATCGGAACCAATAAAACATTTTATTTGAACATTTGTCATAAAATGCTCAATAAGGGTTTGCAGTGAAGTTATGATAAATGAAAATACTCTCTCACCCTTATCACATAGGATTTAATACCTCTCTGGCAAAACGCAGGTGTGTAGAACTACCTACATTTCTACCTTGGATTTTCTAGGTGTAATGAATAGTCACCGCCATGACGTATACCCAGCTAATAAAATACTAGTAAATTATTAGTTTACTTGACAAACTGCCGCACTGTGAATGTTCATTACTCACGGGAACGTTTTGTCAACGATAAAATATCATATAGTCCGCGCCACGAGAATATATAATTTTTGTAAACAAAGAATTTCTACCAAGATACGTAGCGACAATTCAATCAACAAGAAATACTTCCAAATTCAATAAATTCAAATGATCAAACGTTTAATACGAAACTAACGAGCAATTTAACTTGGTCGGGTTATATTTTGGCGATATGAAGCGCTGTCATCTAATGTTTTATGGACGCATCTGACATTGACATTTGCCCCGCCATTTTGAAGTAAGATCACGCTGATGCTGTCATTTTTTAATTTAATCATAAGGTTGCGAACTCGAATGTGTGTTTACGAAATTAATAGCTGCTCGTGGCAGGGACTATAGATCCAAATCCAGAGAGTCATCAGGGAGGAATCATAATAAGCTAATAATATGAATCACGTTTTAATTCGTCAAATAGTGAAATTATTATAGTAACTGCGTGATTCATAGTGATATCGTATTATTATATCATATTATTTAGCAGACAGGTGGACCTGCTAATGGTTTACCTGTGTGCCAAATTTAATCAAAATACATGTTAAGGCGTAAAAACAGACAAAGCAAAAGGACAGGTTTACTTTCACTTATCGTTTTTAATATAATATTGATGGATAATTCTGTAACTCAAAATTAACGAAATAAAACTCAACTTTCCTCAAAAGATACTTAAAGACAGATACATTTTATTTAAGTAAAGAAAAATCAGCAACAAATTGCCGAAGAAGTGTGTGTTGTGGATTAATGAGAACTTACTCCGTCCTGTTTCCTTTCGTGCGCCATCCGCTCGTTAGCGAGACGTGTCTCATGTGCTGAAACTTTGTCTCCACACAGGCACTATGTACTCCAAATTGGTTCTAGGAGACAAGCATTTTAGGATCGTTTTTAGAGGGAAAGAATAATGTGCGGTTTCGAAGTTTGGACGGGTCTATCAGTGGTACTTATGATTTAGTAGCTATATTGGTTTCGCATATTTTACGAAAAGTTCCTTGGTTAAACTACAGTACTTTCACAGTTTTTATGTCTTGTGACTGGGACTGTAGCTACTTTTAATTTTCATCTTTGTTTCGACAATTCAACTGGCCTACTTGAAATAAATGCTTTGATTTTGATTGATTTTGATTTTGAAAAAAAAAAAATTTTAAACAGCAACAGTTGGTGCAATCATTTATACTGAGCTTGATTGATTCGTGCCCAGTTAATAAATTAAAAATATTTTTTCACTTCTCATGCTCTAAAAGTAAGCCAATATAGCCCTACGAAGCGGGACTAAAGTGACCACTTTACTTCCTAGGAAGTAAAAGTAAATATTGTTTTGATTTCCTTCATGTGACTTACACAAACTCAAACAGCCAGTGATTATACTATTATCTGTGGAGTCTGGACCATACATCTTCATTGCGAAAATGTTGGGAGTTTTAGTTCCATGGTTTTTCCGCAAAGAAGGTGGCGCCATGTGTTTTAAATTGTTAATCTGTGTCTGGTTTAGAAGAAAGACATGACCGCAAAAATTTCAGAATTTTTGTCGAGTGCATTTGTTTGGATTTTAATAAATTAGGTTTTTTCAGTGACAGTGAAGAGTTTGACGTCGAGTAAAGAGCAAAAGGCATAATAGACAATCTTTTGTCGCCAAAATCGCGTAAAATTTACCTAAAAACTTGAAAGTTTTATGGACTGGAGGAATAACAAACAAATGTTTTGTACTAAATGGACTATTTTTTTCGCACTCAAGGTGAAAAGTATAGTTTGGATCTCGAGACTAAACGCCAAGTTAATATACCCTCGATTTCATTGACCCTCGCACGCTCGGGAGTCAAACCACCTCGGGTATATTATGGCTTCGTTTAGTCTCTCGATATAAATTGTACTAATATGTCGCTGGACATTACACGCAGCGCCATCTAGTGCCACACTAAGCAACGAGGCTTGTGTCGTGGACAACAGATAGTTGATATACTACATAGATACTTTTTGTTTATAAATATATAATAGTATTATTTTTTCTTTACAAATACATACTATACATATAAACATCCAAAAAAATGTGAAAGGCTCGGTCCCTAATATTACATAGAACTTAAACAAAACTGGCGAAACATAGATGTAGTATTATAGAGGTACACCTCCTCCCAAAACCGTCTGGAAAAATACACGTGATGTACGTAAATATAAAATACTGTCTACCTAAATAGGTATTCAAATAAACAAACGAATAATCCAGTAGTTCTATTTCGAAACATCAAAAAAGTAACAAACCAGTCCATTTGCGCAATGCATTTTTATATGGTAACAAAAAAAAATAAAACGGCGTCAAAAGTGGAAACACGTAGCAACACGAAAATATTTTACGCGAATATTTTCCACTATCACACAAAGCGTTGGTGGAGAAATTAAAAACTCATTTACTTGTGCATGACAATGTCCGAATATTTTGCGATAGTACATGGTGTAGTAAGTATGTTGATGGCATAAAGCAACAGTGTCGTTTAATTACTATAGTGTTTTTAATAATTTTATCTGATTGGTAGTTGAAATTACTGCGCGCATCTGATATTAATATAATAATACATTGTTTCACAGTACGTAATAATTCTATACCCATTTCCACACATTTCATAATAATATCTATTGTTGTTATGTTTTATTTTGGACATAAGAAATCACGTTTTGCAGTATTACTCAATGTACCGTACTCGAAGCATTATGCTGATGTATACATTGAACCATGAATAAGTTTTGGCAGTGTGTATATTTTGTTATATTTATACCAGACAAGCTCTAGACGTGAAGATTTGTTATTGACTGTCTGATTATCATTTTGTTACTTATCATTATTTTATTTAGCTGTAAGTCTGCAAAGGATTTTAAATAAATGAATAAATAAATAAAAATAAAATGGGAAAAAATAGGACAAAATTGCAAAAATAGAATTTTTTTTAGAACAAAAATATGATCATAATGACTTTTAAACCCGTTATATTGCAGTAGTACTTTCTGACCTCTACGTGATGGAACTGGGAGTCTGCAGGCTAAAGCTAGTCATTACAAATCTTTTCACGGTGTTTGTTCCGAAGATAACATATAATATAATATCGACGACCCGAATGGCGCAGCGGTAGTGAGGCTGCCTTACGTTCTTAGGGTCCCGGGTTCGAATCCCGGTAGGAGCAAATGTTTGTGTGATGAGCATGGACATTTGTTTCCGAGTCATGGATGTTTATATGTATAATAGGTATGTATTTACAAACAATAAGTATATAATTATGTAGTATATCAACTGTCTGGTGACCACGACACAAGCTTTGCTTAGTGTGGTACTTGACGGCGCTGTGGGTAATGTCCAGCGATATTTATTTATTTATAATTATATTTATTTAATATTAACGTTTACGTTAAATAAAACGCTTAAATGTTATCTTTTGTTTGAGTCATGATGAAAATTTGCACAACAGCAACTTATTGCGAAAATATTTTATCTTTGTCTTAAATGAAGGCTATGAAATCAGCGTTTATAAAATGATGATGTGAATGTGATGAGTTTAATGTGTTTTTAAATCTACACTAGTATTATAAAGAGGTTGAATTTGTATTTTTGTGGGTGTTTGTTTGTAATGAATAAACTCGAAACTACTGTGCCGATTTCAAAAAATCTTTCACCACTGGAAAGCTACTTTCACCTTGAGTAACATAAGCTACATTTTATCCCCGTACTCCCACGGGAACGAGAACTACGCGGGTGGAACCGCGTGACGTCCGCTAATTGTTATAATAACTGGCAAACTTTTTGACAAGTTCTACATTTTATGTTGTTTTCGAGGCATTCCAAAAAGTTTCTGAGCGTAACCGTTTCTAAAGTTTTCGCTGTTCTAATAGCCACATCTTAAAGCAAAGGAACAAGAAAGCAATGAGCGGAAATAATCCCGAGGCTCCATTTTTGTTTTGCGTTGCAGTGTAATCAGGGTTTAAATGAGGAATGATTCTCAAAAGGTTTTACACGCCTCGTTATTTTGCTGCCTGAAATAATGGTGAACTATTCATTCAAATGAAAATTGTGTTTGTAGACAATTTATGTTCATGTTTTATTCTGCTACGATAAGTGTAATGTTTACATGAATATATTGTAACATGTGATATAATTTTAAATATTTATTTCTAAAGAATTAAAACATTTAAGAATTTCAATAATATTAGCCCACCGGTATTGGGTCAGGGCTCCAGAGAGTCGAACCTCCTAACAATAACACCCGTGGTCCGGAGCACAGCTTTTTTAATCAAGCCCTTGATCCAGCTGCCTATTGAGAGCTTCCTCAGGTATTAGTCGAGGCTATTGGCTAAGCCATTGGCCATTTAAGAAAGTTGTGTTAGTTACGCTATTTATAACTCAAGAACAGCTGAACCGATTTGGCTAAAAATTGATGGGAAGATAGCTTAGAACCAGGAGACGGACATAGGATACTTTTTTTTGTCTTTTTTTTCTTTTTTTATTATTTTTTTTATTATTAGTAGGTAGGTAGTGGGTAGGGTACTGCGTAGGTGCGGGGTAGGTACGGGGTAGGTAGTTGGTCAATTAGAATTCAATATTCACAGTTGACAGGACAACGTCTGTCGGGTCGGCTAGTATTCAAATAAATTACTAAATAGAAGTAGTTCCCATACCCTACTTAGTTTCCTATTAAATTCGCGTGGGCTAAAAGTAGATCTCCCTGTAATTAAGTGCGGGTGACGTAAGAGGATCTGAAGGATTATATTAGCAAGACGGGTGGGAAGATCTATCTGTGTTCTAACCCGGCTTAGTGAAATGCGGTCAAAGTTCACGGCCAAGGTCTTGTGCTCATGTGTATGGAAATTGTTATATTATTTTGTTTTTACGTTGACCTAAGAAAGGTAGCTTGTTGAGGAGGATTCGATAAGGTACCCGCAAAATTTAAATTTTATTACGATTTTTGCATTTTGCAGGTCGGTGTTATTCAACATACACCTATGTATGTTGAACAAAATGTGATTCTCATTTTTTATTCATATAGTACTGAAATTGCAATGGGTTTGGGCATATGAGGAAGGAGGAAAATGTCGTGACGAAAGTTATGAGTATGAATGTCATCATCATCATCATTTCAGCCGAAAGACGTCCACTGCTGGACATAGGCCTCCCCCAAGTGTCGCCACATTGACCGGTCCCTTGCGACTCGCACCCAACTGATTCATTCAGGTCATCGGTCCACCTAGTGGGAAGTCTTCCAACGCATCGTCTTCCGGTTCGCGGTCGCCGCTCCAGAACTTTTCGGCCCTATCGGCCATCCGTTCTGCGAGCAATATCCCACTGCCGCTTAAGTTTGGCAATTCTTCGGGCTACGTCGGTGACCTTAGTTCTCCCGCGGATGTCTTCATTTCTGATTCGATCACGCAAAGAAACTCCGAGCATAGCCCTCTCCATTGCCCTTTGGGTGACTTTAAGCCTTTTGATAAGGCCCATTGTGAGCGACCAGCAGTATGAATGGATAAATGGATGGATGGGTATTATTAGAGCAGGTAGACGAACACCAAAGAAACAATGAATGGACTGTATGAAGGATGACATGGCACAAATGGAGGTGTCTCATGAGAGAACGAGTAATAGAGAAGAATGAAAGAAGAAGATATGCTGCACTGACTCCGAATGAACCGGGATAAGGACAAGAGAAAGATGTCCCTAGTAGCATTTGCCGTTGGCTTCCTTATGCCAACAGTTGGGAATGTATTGGCAGACGGTTAGTTGTTCCGCCAACCTAAACTTAAAATAGGCCCATTGTCATAAACATGCACTATTTGCCCAACGAATAGCCAACAAAGGGCCTTCTGTTACTATTCCTACTCTTGGGTGATTTTTGCAGGGATCTCAGTAATTATAACAACATTGGGCCAACTAACGACGGGCCTGCTGCATCTATTCCTACTGTTGGGAGATTTTTGAAGGGATTTAAATGACTAAAACAACATTGGGCCAACTAACGACGGGCCTGCTGCTTCTATTCCTACTGTTGGGAGTTTTTTGTAGGGATTTAAGTTATGATAACAACTTACATCGGTCCAACTTAAACCTTTTAATGGGCCTGTTAGGGATGATACGTTTATACTGGTACAGGTATAATTACCCAGTATGAGCTTACTAGTACTCTCTTAACTCTTAGTTACTCTTAGATTTACTAAACATATTTTTTATATTTTTGTTTATATTTAAGATTTATGGTTTATACTGTAAACAAAGTGCAAAATTGAAAATTAAGGATAATTTAAGAAGGACATTCCGTCACTAAATGTCCTTGGTGGGCGGTATGTTCATGCCGAAACCGTAATGATAATATCGTAAAGGTTCAAAAGTTGTACCCAACCTCGATAGATGGCGTTGTAGTCCAATTAGAAGTCGCTATCGTTGTGTTACCACGATTTGGTTGGGTTCGAGTGAATTTTAGTAAATATATTACCAGCTAAGGCGCGGGTCATATACAAGTGGCGTATGGCGGTGCCGCGGCGCGGGCGCGGATGCGGGTGCGCGGGAGGCGAGGAAATGGCGCCACTTCCTCGCCCCCCGTGCACCCGCACCACCGCTATTCGAAAAACGCCACTCGTGTTTGTCCCGCGCCTTAGATCACAAGGCAATTTGGTCTTATTTCAACCCTATTAGTGTTCACACAAGGTTGTTAGTTCAACACTACCAGCTCGGTAGTAAACATTGGTAGTAGTTAAAGGCAGGTACTTACTTGGGCCTTCGTAGGCAAATCCACGTTGGCCCCATCGCAAGTTGGGCCTTCGTAGGCAAATCCACGTAGGCCATCAGTTTTGGGCCCAACCCGTAAACTGCCCGCCAATTGTATGCATTTGCCAACTAACCAGAGGTATGTGGCCCAACTAAATGCCAACAAAAAATGCTACTAGGGGTAATTGCAGTGTATAAAGTAAGAGAAAATAAACTTTAAAAATTGTGTAAATAGCGGTTTACGATTTATGACGTATTAAAAAAAAAACGATTTACTAGATCTCGTTCAAACCAATTTTCGGTGGAAGTTGACATGGTAATGTACATCATGTATTTTTTTTTAGTTTTAACAGTCTGTTATTTTAGAAGTTACGGGGGGGGGGACACTCATTTTTCCACTTTGGAAGTGTCTCTCGCGTAAACTATTCAGTTTAGAAAAAAATGATTTTAGAAACCTCAACATCATTTTTGAAGACCTATCTATAGATACCCCACACGTACCTATGGGTTTGAAGAAAAATTTTTTTTTGAGTTTCAGTTCTAAGTATGGGGAACCGCCAAAATTTATGGTTTTTTTTTCTATTTTTATGTGAAAATCTTAATGCGGTTCACAGAATACACCTACTTAGCAAGTTTCAACAGCATAGTTCTTATAGTTTCGGACATGTGACATACGAACGGACAGACAGACAGACATACAGACAGACATGACGAATCTATAAGGGTTCCGTTTTTGCCATTTGGCTACGGAACCCTAAAAATGGTTAATGGTTATCATTGGTACTCGTGACTGAACCTTCCTACATACTACGATTTATAATATTGCATTGGTACAGTCAATGCTGTGGTATTAACTTGAAACAGATCGCAAGCAGAATTTTACATGTTTGGTGATCTGTATTGCTAGGATTTAGTATTAGCTGCAGTTGAAATTTCGTACAGCAGAGCTTTTATTGAAGTTATCTATGGTTATAAACTTAGAACGATGTTTTTGATTATCATTATTCTTCTCAGCGTTTCGCTAGCGAAAAAGTTTTACTGTGTTTTACTGATGCTACCATAAGGTCGGAAGTGGGCCATTTGATTATTATCATAATATTTACATAGTCAAAGTTTTAAATTCACTGACACACCTAGACCAGCAGGGTCGTACAATTACATAAAACATATACGACCGCATAAGTGATGAAATTTTTCAAGGAAGTTCATCATTTTTGTCGATGAAAAATCCCAATGGTTAATCGGCTTTTTAAAAAGTATAGTATACAGGATGGAATTTTACAATGCCACCTGCAGGGAAAGTACTCTAAATACTGAAGATAGCAAATTTTACTCAAAGGAGACATTCCTTTAATTTTAAAAAGAAACAAGTCTGCATTCACAGTTTTTCGAAAATTTACTGGCCACACCACACTCGGGCATCGAACCCGGGTTGGATCGACTAAAGTTCGACAAACCAACATTCTGTACCTTTTTGACATCAATCGATACGGTCAAGCAAATTGATCAAATCTCTCTAGAAACATGAAAGAAAGAAAAAATGTTTTTTGACGTCAGTACTTTAAGCACACACACAATTATATTAAAAAAGTTACAAAAAGGACTTTTATTCATGGTTTTCCTTTCATTTAATTTATCATGTTTGTTAGAGAGATTTGATCCATATGGTTGGCCCTATCGACTGATGTCAAAAAAGTTCAGGATGTTATTTTTTCGAACTTTAGTCTTTTCGATTCCTGAGTGTGGCAAGCGATTTTGTGAAAATCTGTGGATGCACATGTTTCTTTAAAAAATAAAGGAATGTTTCCTTTGAGTGAAATTTTCTATCTCCAGTACTTCGAGTACTTTCCCTCCACCCTATATACTGATGCCAGCACATCAAGCTACTCGAAACTGCCAAATTTTCTCAATGGTTGATTGGGAAAATTTGGCAGTTTAATTTTTGAACCTATGGCAAATTTTCCCAATGGTTGATTGGGAAAATTTGGCAGTTTCATTTTTGAACCTATGCCAAATTTTCCCAATGGTTGATTGGGAAATGTCGCAGATTCATGTTTTAACATAGCGCGCTTGTAATCTTTTAAAACAACTATTTATTGTACCTATGTTAACAATTGATTAAATGACTTATGACTTATGACTTAACCTATGGCAAATTTTCCCAATGGTTGATTGGGAAAATGAGACAGTTTCATTTTTTAACCCATGCCAAATTTTCCCAATGGTTGAGTGGGAAAATTTGGCAGTTTAATTTTTCCCAAAGGTGGATTGGGAAAGTTAGGCAGTTACATTTTTGAACCTAATTCTTTAGCGGTAAGGTTGTAAATCTATTAAAGACATTGTGCTGTTGTCCGTACAATGAATTATACTCACCTTTTCTTGCAAGTGTCATTGTAATACGTTTGTAAAGCTTTCCATTTTAAAGGCATCATGTTAAAAAAAACTTAAATCAACATTATACAGTATTCTTGTTTTTCAAGGTTCAACTACATAAAACAACCTAAACCTGCTTGACATATTTTGTTTTAGAAAATTCAACCAACATTTAAAACATTATTTTGTGTTGGTGAATCTATAAAAAGCTTGGAGTAATATACACGGCACTCGTGAGTCATACATCAATGGATCGCTGACGTAAAAAAGATTGATGGAAACAAATCCGATGTGATTGCCGTAGAAGAAGTACGTACATAAAAAATTAGATCGATTTTGTTTTTTTATTTGGCAACTAGCGGACGTCCCGCGGTTTCACCCGCATAGTTCCCGTTCCCGTGGGAGTACGGGAATAAAATATATCCTATGTTACTCGTGGATAATGTAGCTTTCGAATGGTGAAAGAATTTTTAAAAACGGTCCAGTAGTTTTTAAGCCTATTCATTACAACCAAACAAACAAACAAACAAAGTTTTCCTCTTTATAATAATATTAGTGTAGATGTAGATATACAGTTCTAATACGTGGTGACGTCACGGACAGTGTACGGTACGAATCAGCTGTCTATGTTTTGACGAGCAAATAATATAATAAACATTAATATTCCGCTCAAGTTTGTGTTCCTAAGTGCCACCCAGTGTGATTTTCGTGCGTGATTGTTTGTGGGACTGTCTAGTTTGATTAAGTGGTGTAATTCTCAAAAAAAAACAATCATAAATCTGGTTTTTGATTTATTTATTTTGAAAAAACGGGGTTACTTGCGGTTTTTGTGGTCACTTGTACCCCCAAACGGTGACTTATAAATAAATTCTGAGAGTGACATTGATCGGTGTCAGTAATATCTGCGCCGCAGGTGCCATCTATCGCCAACGGACTGAACTGAGAGAGCAACGCCATCTTGCTGCTCTTCGTTGTACCGCTACTATGGTCAAGTGCTCAACTTGCGGAAAATTCCTCTCGGCAAAAGGGGGCGCTACGTGTGGTAACTCGGCGTGTCACAAGAGTTACCACCTGTCTTGTTTGCTGCTGCCTGATAAGTCGCAGATAAGCAGCGACTGGTTGTGTCCTGAGTGCAGGAAGAGACTACCCAGGATTATTAGTGCTTCTGGGGAACCGGCAGCATTGTCATCAGCGCCCGCGGCTGCTGTGGGAGCTTCATCAGCGGCAGCAGCTTCGGTTGTGGCGGCGTCGTCGGTGGCTGCAGGTCTGGCTGCTGTCAGGGGCGGTATGGTGGGGTCACCCGTCGCGGAGACTCAGGCTAAGGGTTCTGAGGTCAAGGCTCCTGCTGCGGTGGCTAAGGTGCTGTCCCGGGCTGGGAGCGAGCAGGGGACTGACGGGGAACAATCCTCACTGGAAGTCCGGCAAACCCTCCGCGAAGAAATCAGGCTCTTCCGCTCCGAACTACGGGAGGTCAGGGATGAGATGAGAGAGTTCCGTCGCGAAATGGCTGGCTTGCACTCTTCGATGGGAGCCTGCAGTGAGCGGGTCGACAACCTGGAGGCCAGACTCGAGGCCTTGGAAACCAGGCAAAGTGCCGCCCTGCCTGACGCCAAGGTGAACCAGCTGGAGCAGATAGTGGCGCAGCTGCAGGTGGAGCTCAATGACCGCGAGCAGGACTTACTTGGCTCCGACTTGGAGATTGCCAACATCCCTGAGGTCCCGGGTGAGAATTTGCTGCACACCATTGGGCTGGTGGCGGCGAAGCTTGGTGTGAGTCTCGATGAGCGGGACATAGTATTCGCGCAATGGGTGGGCCTAAGGTCTGACCGTGAGCCGCAGGCGGCGAGCTCGGCGAGTCCGGCTGGAGGGGCGGGCCCGGCAGTAGCAGGCGCTGCGCCGGCGCGAGTTCGACGCGTCGTGGTGCGGCTGACGCGGCGCGGGCTGCGCGATGATCTGCTGAAAAGCGCCCGCGTGCGCCGCGGCGCCACCACCGCGGACCTCGGCCTCCCCGCACCTTCGCGTCGCTTCTATGTGAATGAGAGGCTCACTAAGACGAACAAGCAGTTGTTCTACCGTGTGCGTGAAGCTGGCAGCCGTCTCGGGTGGAAGTATACGTGGACGAAATCTGGCCGCATCCTGGCTAAGCAGGGTGATGGCAAGCCCACGTACTGCATCCGCTCGGAGGAAGACTTTTTCCGGGTTTTTGGTCGTGAGGTGTCTCCTGAAAATAAGGAATAACATTTTTGTTCGAAATGTACATCATGTAGGCTATCTTTTTTCTAAGTGTAAGCATTATTTTCTACATATTAGTTTATATCTATTGTTCTGTGCAAGGTCAGCTCGCTTCCTGTCTCAGTATTCTATTGTTCTATCCTGGGGCCCAGTTGCTCGATTATTCTTTACATTTTATGCACATTATTTATATATTGTCGCGCGGCTTATCATCTATACCGTTACAGGGCTAACTATTCTATGCACATTTTTACAAACAACGTTATATACAACTTATCTTATAATCTATTCACAATATTTATTTTTTATCTGTCGCTCTGTGCTTCATACTATACACAAATTACATCTTACATTATGTAAAATGAATACTCTATATATATATCTAGGTACAAATGAACAAGACTAAAAATCTTAAAGTTGGTTTTTTTAACGCGGGCTCGCTGGGATCGCGGCATGACGAATTTCTCGTAGCGATGGAAAGTCTCGAGGTGGACATCATGGCCATAAATGAGACTTGGCTCAGGCAGGGAGAGGAGGGCCGTGCGCCGATGGTTCCGGGCTACCGACTGCGTCATGTGCCGCGTCCGGCCAGCGTGCGCGGCGGACGTGGAGGCGGCGTGGGCTTCTACCTGCGCCGCGGAGTACGCGCGCGCGCCTTGCCGCACCCACCAACGTCGCAGGTCGAACAGATGTGGCTCAAACTAAATATCAACTCGCATTCGGTTATCGTTGGCACTGCTTATAGACCGCCGTGGCTTGATGTGAATGTATTTCTGGATGCGATCACGGACTCTCTTTCCACTTTTGCCAGTGCGGACAAGGTTCTCCTAGTGGGTGACTTTAATATTAATATTTTAAACCCCTCTGACAACAAAACTAAACTACTGAATAACTTTTTACATTGTTGCAAGCTCAGACAGATTATTACTGCACCAACTCATTTTACTGACCACAGTGAAACTTTAATTGATGTTGCGTGCACTGACGCTCGTGTGTGTGGGCACTCAGTCGCACACATACCTGAGCTCGGTCAGCATGCAATTATAAGCATAGAATTAAATTTTAAAGTAGAGAAGCCTATCCCGCATTGGATTACCTATAGGCCACTCAAAGATATCCTCCCTGAACTTTTTAACAATGACCTAAATAATATTGAATGGGAACATATTGAAAGTCTCCAAGATGTGGACTCCATGGTTGAAATGTTTAATCAATATATTTTGGCTCTATTTGATTTGCATGCACCCATTAAAAAAGTCTTAATTAAAGAAAAGTCACTTCCTTGGATAACCTTCACTGTGAAGGAAATGATGAAGCTGCGTGACAAGTGCCATGTGAAGTCAAAAGCTACAAAATCCGATATCCACCAAAAATCTTACACTGAGTTGAAATACCTAGTAAGAACGGCAATTGAGACTGAGAAGTGTGCATACTTTAAAACATTTATCAATAATAATATTACACAGCCTAAGAAATTATGGAGTCATATCAAGTCTACAATTACCAACACAAAAAAATCAGAGCATGGTCTGCCTCACTTCTGTAACAATCCTGATACTATCAACCAGCACTTCCTGGATGTTCCTGGCAGTGGAGAGGTCGCTGCTGAAGATTTAACATATTTTGAACAACATCGGCACAGTGACAGTAATTTTCAGCTCGAGCCTGTTCAGGAGGAAGCTGTGCTGAGAATTCTGCGTAGTCTCAGATCCAACGCGCAGGGCTCTGATCAGATCTCTCTTGAGATGCTGATGTTGACTCTCCCTCGTACTCTTAAAGTCATAACAGCTATTATCAACAGATCCATTGTAACTTCTTCCTTCCCGGATCTGTGGAAAATGGCAATCGTCAGACCTATCCCTAAAATTCCCAACCCCACCACTGTCAAGGATCTCCGCCCTATCAGTCTGCTCCCTTGTTTATCCAAAGTTTTGGAAAGGGTAGTATCCAATCAGCTCAGGGCATACCTGGAGCGCAATGGCATTTTACCCCAGGCACAATCTGGATTTCGTAAGGGCCACAGCACGACAACTGCACTTCTGGATGTGGTTGGGAACATACTTGAGGCCAGAGACCGGGGAATGGGAACCCTGCTTGTCCTTCTTGATTTTTCGCGTGCTTTTGACTCGATCAACACTTCGCTTCTTCTCGCCAAGCTGTTTTATTACGGTTGTGACATGGAAACAGTAAAATGGTTTGAGAGTTACCTCACTAAGCGATCACAATTTGTCCAGGTGTCATGTGACAATGGAGATACCTTGTCCTCTAGTCCCAAGCACGTGAGCAGGGGCGTACCGCAGGGATCTATCCTTGGCCCACTCCTCTTCATCTTGTACAGTGCTGACATAATTAAATGTTTAATCAACACCAAGTTCCATTTGTATGCTGATGATCTGCAGATGTACCTCTCCTTTAGCGCCCCGGATATTGCTGAAACAGTAAATAAAATTAATGAAGATCTGGAAAGAATCTCCGATTGGTCCAGCAGAAACTCCCTGGTTCTGAATCCAACTAAGTCCAAATATATTGTGATGGGATCCAGGGATTTCCTTAACAAAATGCTGAGTTGCAGCCTGGACCTCAGGATTGATGGCTGTGGTGTTGAGAGGGTTCTGGAAGCTCGTAACCTAGGCGTAGTTTTTGATGGACAACTGAACTTTGAAACACACATTCTGGAAGCTGTACGCAACTGCTTCTACCGGCTCAAGCTTTTGTATCGTGTCCGTCCCTACATAAGTGTGGATATGCGAGTCATGCTATGTGAGTCACTTGTCCTATCCAAGCTGAACTACGCTGACACTGTGTATGGGGCGTGCATTCTCGGTAGAAGTCAGAAGCTAATCCAGCGGGTACAGAATGCCTGTGCTAGGTTCTGTTACAATGTGCCCCCCAGAACTCATATCACTCCATTTTTGAATAAGGGTAATTTGATGAGAATGTCAGCGCGGAGAAAGCTTCACCTGGCTACCCTTCTTTTTGGCACTGTTCTCACAAAGAAACCAGATTAATTATATAAAAAGCTGTCTTGGTCGCGCGATGTTAACCAAATAAAAACCAGAGCATCTTCGTACCTGATGTTGGCTTCCTCCCACAGAACTGCTGCTTTCCGTGGTAGTTTCAAATTCGCCGCCAGTCGCTGCTGGAATGACCTCCCACCACCTTTTCGTGCTCTTAAATCAATTGGTACTTTTAGAAATAAATACAAACGATATCTACTCCAACAGCAAAAAAAATCATCCGATTAAAACTACCATACCTATTGTTCTGCACGCAGCTGGCGTTGGTGGCCGGAGCGTCTCGCCGTCCTTATTTTAGGCTACTTAGATGATACATAATTTTTCTAGTGTCTATTTGAGAATTCCCGTCACCTCGACATCGAGATGCACTTCGTTGCCGTTAATTTTTAGTCACTCTTTTCCTTCTTCGCTAACTCACTTATTATACTTATAATATATAATATGTATTGATTGTTTCTTGTTTGAACTCTGTGGACAGACCCAGTTTGATGCGAGCGTGTTACACTATCACTGCACAAGTGCACACTTTCCGTTTTGATTATGATCACGGTATTATTGTTTGTTTGATTTTACTTCGTTTATTCGTTATCTGACATAATTACGTAATGTTCTCCACAGATTAGATATTAGTATGATGTTCTCCAATCAAAACAAAACAGAGATCACAGATTAGATATTACAGAGATGTCTGCGCCCGCGTCTATGTTCGTCAGTGTTGCCAGTGAAGTCATGGCACAGTTTGGTGAATAATTTGGTTCCGTGGGGCGTAGGTGTACCTACTAGTTTTTTCCCCGTATTTTATTATACTACACATTTATGTATTGTTTATTCGTCTACACTTTATTTTTTATTAATTATTTTAATCTTATCCGTATCTGACCGTGGCATCACTCTCACTTTGGGCCCTATCAGAATACCAGCGCTGTGGCATTTTTTAATGTTACAGCACCATGCTGAGATAGGGGCCTTTTGGCCTTGTTCAGGACCTTTCATTTCTTTTTATTTTTTTATTTATTTTTTATCTATGTTTAGTTTTCAATATTCGTAAATAATGTTATTTTTATGTGTTTTGTCCTGTACGGGCCAATAAATGCTTTTTCTTTCTTTTCTTTCTAATATTATGTATATTTTACGGTTAAAGACGGGTGAGGAAAATAGTTGAGATCAGTTTAATTAAGCTTAGTGCATGTTATATTAGTACTCGACTGTACAGTCAAGACCACCAATATGTATACACTTTTCTTAATATTAAAGGTATTTCTGCGAGAAATAACGATTGCAACTAGGAGATAGGATCTTTTTAATCAGAGTAGTAGAAGAAAAACACTTTTAGAAATTCTTAAGTGTTTAGGTACATTTTGGTGTATACATACATACGTCATAACATCGTCTTCACTTGGGGTCGGCGCAACACGTTTCTGAAGTGAAAACTTCTATAGGCGCGTCAAGCACTTTTGGGTGAACAAAAATCATGGAACTCGCGTGACCGTCACCTAACGCTTCGTAGCACTCGTAGCCGATCCGCTACGGCGTAGCACCACTAAGGCATGCGCGGGCCACATCCCGTAGCAGATATAGATTACTTAGATTTCCCCAACTAGCAATTTTCTCTTGTAGATGTGCTGATTTAAGAACTAAGGTGTTACAACTGACTTACATGTGTCTTGACTATGACAGAACATCTTATAAAAGCATGATTCAAGACGTTTTGTACTTAAAGAGTACTAACACTTAGTACGTGCTCTTATAGATGTATCTAGAGAATCGTTGTAACACATCTATCAGTACAGTTGTCTTACAAGCGCATTTTTACAGAGCAATTGCTCTTGAATATTATTTACACTAAAAAAAGAATCTTAAAAGTACATTCTTTCTTAGTAGAGTCTGCATTGAGTGTTTTATAACACTTATGACCTTAATAAACTTTTGCATAAAACTACTATAAAACCAACACGTTGTAAGTGTGAATGGACTTCTCTGAGTCAAATTAAAGAGAAGGCGAATAATTGTAGAGCTCTATCAGAATATTTTGTCTTTTAAAAGACTTGTGATCACTTTATTAAGAATCTCACAAAAAAGCTACTTGGTACTAGTAGAACTACGATAGAAAAAGATGGCGCCAGAAAATCGTTCGATGGTTTCGTACAAAACCAAGAATTTAGCAGCTCTGAACACTTTGAACTGGCAGATTCTAGTCTTAATTCTGGTTCTGACTGTTGAATGTGAAAAAGTTACAACGGATAACGAAAAAAATATACAAATTCGTGAAGAAATCAAAATGTGGGCGGTTCAGAATAGTATACCAGACTTTCCTTAATATTTTAGCAATTTTCGCGAGAAATCACGATTGTAACTAGGAGATTGGATCTTTTCCATAAAAATATGAGTTCCAGAATACTATGTACGTAATAACATTAAATTTTAATCAGTACATTAGGAAAAAAATAATTTAAAAAATTTAAAAAGTGTTTACATATTATTTTCAAAGGAACCCTAAATTCATTAAATGGCTGCAAGTAGTTATACCTTATGTAAGTGCTCATTAAGACCAAAAGGTTTAAAATTAACTTAGGTAGTGTAAAATAAGACATTTTAGTATTAAGCTTATCTTAGAGAAGAGTAATTGGTCCTATCAATCTGTAATGGCGTCAGTTTTTATTTTTACAATTAACTAATATTTTTTTACGATTGTTCTAAATACATAATGAAGTGGGCCTGTGAAAATATTTCACTTTATTTCACAAAACATTCGAAGAAATGTACACCGCAACTCTTTTAAGTTCATAGACATAACTTTCAACCAAATAATTAAGTAAATGATTACAGGAAATAAAAATACAAATAATAAAAGACATGAATTGACACTTAAACTTGTTTTTGTTTTTATTCCAGCAGCACTAAGCTCTTTCGGCCGTTGTGATAAAACTCCTTTATTGAGCTTCCAGAGAGCAATATAAGGGGAATTACACTTATAAGAGCAGCCGTAAGATCGCTCTAAGTCCTATTTTCCCTCAAACCATGCCATTATAAAACCATCATAAGTTATTTTGGTATTAAAACAGCAGTAACAAGATTATTATAAGGGTAAAGTAATCTTCAATTAGAGCGTTATAAGTTGACTCTAAGTGAGAATTCTCTTCTAAAGTGCGCCTAAATCGACACTTACAGTTGTTTGTAAGTATGCTAAAAGAGTAAAAAATGTTGGTCTTAGGACACTTGTAAGTTTAAATTTTGCTAGTTACACTTGTATCGCAGCCAAAGCCCACATGTATTTTTTCTTCTATTCTCAGCTATTATTCAGCAGCTTTTATTCTATTGTCACAGTGCCATTTACTTCTCATTTCCTTGTATTTATATACGTCATAACATGGACTTACTAAAACTTTTAAATTATTGTCAGAAAATAGATACTTAAAATGTTCTACATTGAACATTTCCACTCGGACATTCGCAATTTGTCACCGATCGTGTTTTGTTCAATGGGACAAGCCTGTTGCTCAATTATTGGGCACAATTCCAAATTCCGTGCGGCCATTAGGAATTTACAAATGGAATTACCCAACCGTACTGGTAGTCCCGAGAGGAACTCATGGCTAAATAGTTACTGCCGCACGTGTCGATCGTCAAGGTTAAATAGCACTTTCCAAGGTCGATTCATGGATGGGCGTCGGAAAGCCTGTAAGGTCGTTGGTTGCAGCTGTCATTTGTAGATTTTTGACAGTCATTACAGGTAGTCAGTGGCTTTGAAAGTCTGAAAACCAGTCTTACTAAGGGGTTTCGTATTACCCTGTACTAACTAGGTTGTGGAGGTCAGATAGGCAGACGCTCCATGTCTTCTTTCTTTATCATATGGTGAGTGCCTAACCTGGTGTCAGAGTTTTATGCCCCTATGACTTGGCTTTACATGCCGCCAAGAAAAAATAAAAAAGTCTCAGGCATGCTGGTAAAAAACTGTTATTCAGCTGCATCCACTTAGGCTGGAAGCCGACCTCAACATAGTTGGGAAAAGGCTAAAGGATGACTGGTAGCCCCGAGAACTGAACGAAAGACTGTCTCCCGTGGGGGATACAGTGCAATAAATAGACTAATAAACGGTGAATAACTATGGCGTAAATGTAAATTTTCCCGAAGGCTTTTTTACGAATATTTCCATAACAGCACTGTTTGTTTCCAAAAGCTCACAATGTACACAGTTATCATTGTTTACCATAGCTTAATACATCTCTATATACCCATAATAATTGGCCCGTATTGTATGCCAGTCTTTGAAAACATTTGGCCTGTTGATTTTGTTTTTCAAGAGTACAAACAAACTCCTTTGTGAGGCCCCTTTTGACAACTCATCAAGGTGGGCCCCAAAACACGGAGGCCCGAAATAACTTTGCACGCTAGAAATGATAAATCAGACACATAAAAACGGGCTTAAGGTAAGGCCAGATTATTTTTGTTTTTCGTTACATTTTTCATTGTTTATTTACAGCTGATGAATAAAAGAGGGATGTATCAAAAGATTTGATAAAAGAAACTTGATTTTGTTGGGTCTGAGTTTCACTCATCAAATTTCTCATTGAATGGATACGGCTCATTACATGGTCATGTTAATAGGGAAATTGCAAATGAGAGGCAGATTAGAAATAAAGAGACAGTCTTTTGTTTCGAAGATTGATTTTAAAATTTCGAGCTTGTTAGCCCCCGACGCAAACACGACGGGGTGTGGTAAGTTTGACATGTCTGCCTATGTGTGTGTCTGTCTGTGTATTGTAGCTTCTGAACGGATGAACCTCTTTTGATTTTGTTTTCTTTGTCTGAAAGGTGAATGAGTCGGGAGTGTTCTTAGCTATATTTGATGAAAATCAGCCCTAGATAGCCGCCGCCACAAAATTGTGGAATCCACTTTTTTTACAACTCCCTCAATGTGGGTATTAAATGAAATGGCTTGACTAGTAGAATATATAGTGTGTTTACATACATATAGTACCTACGAAATGAGAAGAGGAAAGTGGAGTGATGAACTGGTACCCAGTACCTATCAATTTATTGTTAATTTATATTTTAGCACATTTTTTCCCAGGATTTTATTTTGGAGGATTTTTGGGATTTAAAATTTTATTTTACTTGTTTATAGAAATATTTCTTAACATTCACTAACAGTCGGACCTCACTCATTTTAACACAATAGCAAAACTAATTAACATAAAACCTCTTACACACTAACTGAACTCGTAAAAGAGCCACTTCAAAGAGAATAATAATTCAATTTATCACATTCCGTGCCACCATCAAAGTCAAGTGTGGGCTCACCCTAATGTATGATACGCGTCGTAATACAGTCCGGGGTCACAATTTAGTCATCACCCTAAAACGAAATTACTATAGGTAATGTTATAGGGCTGTTAAGAGTTCTGTCTTGCCATGAATTTGTTTAATTACTTCTGGGTAAAGGTTGAATGTTGATGGGTTACCTGAGAGGGATCTGGTACGGTCTAACAAGCTATTTGGTTTGCACTTAACTATGCAATGTGTACCCAACTGTAAACCAAATAGCATATTTGTACCGTACACTTACGTGTCGTTCGCGTATTCTTTGGAGCAGCGGGATTCCTACAAGTGTTTTTCGCGCTAGTGAATTAGTTTAAATATAGTTTTTCCCGGAAATTTTTAACAGTGAGGTTGTCGCTGTAGCTGAGCGATTGACAGCTGTGTTGCATTTCTGTACGGAAAAAAAACATGGTATGGCCTACAAGTTGTTTTTTCGACTCTGGCTGTTTGTTTATGTGAGTTGAAATGTTTGCAAACACACCCACGATACAGGAGTAATTCGTAGTGCCCTGGTATAAATATGTGTCTTTTTTTCACGATAGCATATCATTTCATATAACACATGATGAAACAGGAGTAGAATAGTCTATTCAACCAAACTACTACACTTTCAATCAGTCATTTTAACCACGCGTGAAACACAGCCTCTCATGAAATGTACCGATTTTACGAACCATTAGAGTCCAGTATTCCCACTAGCTTTTCTCCTGTAACGCACGAATAATCAGAAACCAAATCAACCTCACTGATGTCCAAGTCGTGATGGCTCAGAGGTTAAGGTATCGCGTCCCATGTATGATGTTGTGGGTTCAAATCCGGGCCAGTAACCATGTGACTTTTTCAATTCATGGTATATACTTTTCTAAGTTTATCTTGGAAATCATAGACATCGGTGAAAGAAAACATCAACTTATAAAACTGCATGGACTTATATTATCTATTATCTATACTTATAATATTATAAAGCAGAAGAGTTTGTTTGTTTGTTTGTTTGGTTGAACGCGCTAATCTCAGGAACTACTGGTTCAAATTAACTTAACTTAACTTAACAGTTAACTGGTTTTAATTATTCTTTTGGTTGGATAGTCCATTTATCGAGGAAGGCTTTAGGCTATATAACAACACGCAGGAATGAAAAATGTTGCAAAAACGGGGTTTTTTTTTCCTTTCGTTTTTTCTCTTATGTGACGCAGACGAAGTCGCGTGGGTCAGCTAGTTATTAATATAAGTCTGAAAGGCCAACCCGTCTTAAGCAAGTGTGGTGATCAATGCTCATGCTCATTTGCCCAGCAGTGGGACAGTATTATAGGCTGGTAATATTATTATTTTATAATGTTCCCACTGATGGGACACAGGCCTCTCTCAGATATTGTGGACCGTAATCTACCATGCAAACGCAATGCGAGTTAGTGATTTTCTCAATGACTTCGAAATATTGTTTCTATTTCATCAGTGTCCTCACAACGTTTGCTATGGCTATCAAAAACCAGATGATCACAGACTAAAAAACAAAACATGGCTCTCACAGCCTTTATTTTTTTTTTTTAGGATGGGAAATCATCAAAAAAATCGGAGCGGGAGGGAGTGTCAGACTCTTACTGACTAAAACCCATCCATGTTCCTTCCTCGCCCTTTATGTTCCGGGGCCGCGGTATCTCTTTCGAACAGTTCCGCAACCCCGGCAGATGGCTCTCACAGCCTGGCTTAAAATAAACGATACTTAGAAGTAGCTCCGCAAGACTAAGTACTACGTCTGAAAGCTTATGTAAAACAAAAATCGATACTGAGATAGTACCTAAGGTACATAGGTAATTACGTAGTCACTATCCCCCCAGGATCGTTCGTTGTGAACGAGGCATAAGTATACCTGTATACGTTGATATGGATGAAATATTTACAGAATCGCATGTGTTCGCGCTTTAATGTAGATTTGTACTTGTAAAAAGGGAAGATTCACGTATAGTTTTCTATAGAAGACAATCAAATATTGGTAATTTGTGAAATTTCATGTCATTGTACAGACTCCAGCATATCAAGCACCTGAAACTGTATTTTTTTTTCCAATCAACCTTATACCTGCTTGCTCTAAGCGATAAAGTTGAAAATCTATTAAAGAGTTTTGCCAAATTGTAGTACTTAGTCGTTTCTAAGTTGCTATACTACTCAGTAAGACAGGTATTTTTGAGTACCCGTAACGACTCATACGGGACCAACGGTTTAACGTACTTTCCGGGGCGTGGTGGAGTCTCAATATGTAATTAATGGTCACCATCCACGGACTAATATCCGCGAGCGTTGGGCTTAGCCACGAGACCCTCGAGAAGATTAGTAACAATATTAAAGTATTAAGTTCCTGTTAAAAGAAATAAATAATAAATTAAAAAAAAAAAATTAAACAAAAAAAAAAAATATTTACATTTTTACAGCTACTTCTAGTTTTATACAATCTAAAGTTTGTTTGTGTAAGAAAATTATGAAACATTTTTTCATAGCTCGCTTGGAAACATTAATTGAGTTCCAAGTTTCGAAGAAATTCTCGCAATCAAATTCAAATAGACAGGATAGTAACATCAATTTAATGTTGGTTTAACAAAACTCATTTAAAGTACTTATAAAAAAGATTTTGACTGATTTATTTTATCATTATAGAAATAGAATGATAGGCTCTAAAATTTATAAATATAGTCAAAGAAGCTTTACTTAGATTTTAAATGCTCAGTGGGCACAAATTCAAACGATTCTATGTAGAATTGTATACTCCTATTAATAATTATTTGTACGCGGGCACTTGGATTTACGTCTTTATTCTTTCTGACAAAAATATAAATTAGATTGAAATACAAGGTAAACAAGGGAATACAGAGTGTACAAGTTTTATGATATACAGGGTGGAAACGATTAACGGGGCAGTAAGGGGTAAACTACCTTAACCGTTGCAGATACACGAAAATGGTCTTAGGAAACCATCCATAATGTTTCGTAAAATTTTGATCAACATTCACAGATTTAAAAAAAATGTACAGTTACCAATAAAATTGCCATTTTACACAAAAAACATTTTTTGGAACGAAGTTCCTTATCGCGCGTTGTGAAAGGGGGCTAGACGGAAAAAATTCTTACGAAAAGTTGTCACGACACTTTATTTTTTAGAACAGCGCCATCTAATGTGTATGAGTGGTACTAATAATATTGGTAACTGCGACATCTATTGTTAAAATATGTAAGTACTACTTCGTTGTGTTACTAGATGTCGCTAGTAGTTGGGAATGCACTGAGTAACACCCTCCGGCCGTTTTCGTAATTTTTGCCATTCGCAACGCTGAAAGTTGTTTTAAAAAACCAAAACGGGGAAATAATGTTTTGCTATAGTAAGCTATTGTAAGCTGTGCGGCGTCGCATGTTTCTTTGTCTGTCTCTCTCTCTCTTATAGAAAGCAAGCCAGAACTTCGTTCCATCCGGGTGTCCCTTGACACCTCCCAAGTTTTTTGATGCCAATTGATCCTGTTTCTAATACTGATCATTTTCTTGCTAACTGCACATTTTTTAAAAATCTTGAATCAAAATTTCAATCAAAATTTCATGAAAAATTATGGATAGTTTTCTAAAATCATTTTCGTGTAGCTGCAACGTTTCAGGTAGCTCCCCTTGCTGCTTCGTTTACCGTTTTCACCCTGTACATAGTCGTATTTAAAAATTGCTCGTTTCATACTCGTTTTATGATAAGTTTCACAAATTCATGCTCGATGAGAAGTCAGTACCAAATATCATAATCATTTTCTTACCCTTATCCCAATTTACCTAAAATTTCTAGGTAATACAAGTATTTAGTATCTAAAATATTTACTTCATTATCTCCCTAGCCTTTTTCCAACTATGTTGGGGTCGCTTCCAGTCTTACCGGATACAGCTGAATACCTATATTTTACCTGGAGCGACTTCCAATCTGACTTTCAAACCCAGTTAGTACTGGGTAATATGATACCCCTTGGTAAGACTAGTTGTCAGACTTTTTGGGCCAC
Source organism: Xestia ashworthii (assembly GCA_950022955.1). NCBI lineage: Eukaryota > Metazoa > Arthropoda > Insecta > Lepidoptera > Noctuidae > Xestia > Xestia ashworthii. The sequence goes on along the minus strand of OX465558.1, from coordinate 18,635,290 downwards.
TGACTACCGTAACGACTGTCAAAGATCTACAAATAACCGGGACCAACTGTTTAACGCGCTTTCCGAGGCACGGAGGAAACTCGGTATGTAATGGTGGTTTCACAGTCCAACCTAGGCAAGCACGGCTTAACCTAAAGATCGACCCGAGCGGCTTTTATTGTTTAGCCACGAGTTCCTCAACTGAAACGTTTACTAAAGTATCTTAATTTAACGAAAATGTAGTTTGAAAAATGTTTTCTCTTATCTAAAGTAATTTTTGCGTTTACTTCCCCATTTTTCAATCACAGTTTTATGGTACTTTACTTTGCCATAACGTTGAGTAATGGGAAGTGTCGTCAGAAGCTATTACCTCGAGTGCAGGCGTTTTTACCTCGTTAACTTATCGTAACCAGCATTATCCGTGTCTGTATTGAGGATCTCTGAGCAAAACTTGCAATTTTTCGTGTATATTGTAGGTATGTAGGTACCTACATACATAAAGGGTGTAAGAAACCTCTTACCGAAGCCAAAATACACTTATTCTCCCCGTTATAGCAATAATACTTTAGTTCTACACCATACCTGGGAACCTTCTAGCTACGGATACATTTTAAGATCCTTTTTTTTTTACATACTAGTTTTTAATGCAAGATTTTGTGTGCGTTACATTGAGTTCAACCACAAAACTTGATTTTACACTCCAAAAAATTGTTTCCCTCCCTGCAATAATTTTTGCGTAAAGATTGATGTACCGAATGCTTGATTGACGGCTATGTTATGGGTCGGTTTACACCCTGTATGGTACATAATGAGTTGTAGACGTACATTATATTTTATAGAATTTTAAAGTAACCTCTCGTGCCCCTTCTTTCTCAACAAGTAAAATTAAATTAAAAAATTAAAAAAACCCGGACACAATGTACTAAAAGTTAACTAGAAAATAATTCGTTAATTCGCCATTTTGTGGTGGCGGCCATCTTGGATTTTAAATTTATCATGGTGTATAGTACTCTATTAGTCAAGCCCTTTCATTTGATACCCATATTGAGGGAGTTGTTGAATAAAAATGTAATCCACCATTTTGTGGCGGTGGCCATCTTGGACTGATTTTATCAAACACTAGCGGACGTCCCGCGGTTTCACCCGCATAGTTCCCGTTCCCGTGGGAGTACGGGGATAAAATATATCCTATGTTACTCGTGGATAATGTAGCTTTCGAATGGTGAAAGAATTTTTAAAAACGGTCCAGTAGTTTTTAAGCCTACACGGAAAAAATTTGAAGTCAACCAAGGACCTTTTTGGCTCGGTTAACTGCATATTATTTAATATTGACAAAGACATTATTAAAAAGCTTGAAGTACTTTTGGTAATTAACAACCACGAGAACATTGTTAATTCGTGTTGTTTATTAACAACACTTAACTCAGTAAATTGAAAATGAGATAATCGGTTAATTTTATAGTTTTTAAATTTCATTAAAAATAACCAAGTTCACTTAGTAAGCTGTAGTAACAGATTTGTGTAAATTTTACCCATTAAACACAGTTTTAAAAATAATTAAGTAACTGAATCACTATTAATCGACTAACTTTGCTAAATACAACAGAACATCTTGTTAGTTGTTAACCGACAATACTATCTATTAGTATCTGTTATTTTTAGATGTATGATGGTTTATTTATAGCTGTGTGTTTATTTAGTGCTTGTTCAGTATCCAATATCAAATCATCTTATACTAATCAAGTGAGATTGTTGATGTTTAAATCTATAATACATCTAATACTAACCAAGTGAGATTGTTGATGTTTAAATCTATAATACATCTAATACTAACCAAGTGAGATTGTTGATGTTTAAGTCTATAATACATCTAATACTAACCAAGTGAGATTGTTGATGTTTAAGTCTATATGAGTAATAAACAACCACGAGAACATTGCTAATGCGTGTTGTTTACCCAATAAAAACAGTGTTAAAAATAATTAAGTAACTGAATCACTATTAATCACTAACTTTGCTAAATACAACAGAACATCTTGCTAGTTGCTAACCGACAATATTATTATTAGTGTCTGTTATTTTTTGATGTTTGATGGTTTATTTATAGCTGTGTGTTTATTTAGTACTTGTTCAGTATCCAATATCAAGTCATCTAATACTAACCAAGTGAGATTGTTGATGTTTAAATCTATAATACATCTAATATTAACCAAGTGAGATTGTTGATGTTTAAGTCTATATGAGTAATAAACAACCACGAGAACATTGCTAATTCGTGTTGTTTACCCAATCAAAACAGTGTTAAAAATAATTAAGTAACTGAATCACTATTAATCGACTAACTTTGCTAAATACAACAGAACATCTTGCTAGTTGCTAACTGACAATATAATTATTAGTGTCTGTTATTTTTAGATGTTTGATGGTTTATTTATAGCTGTGTGTTTATAAAGTACTTGTTCAGTATCCAATATCAAGTCATCTAATACTAACCAAGTGAGATTGTTGATGTTTAAATCTATAATACATCTAATATTAACCAAGTGAGATTGTTGATGTTTAAGTCTATAATACATCTAATACTAACCAAGTGAGATTGTTGATGTTTAAGTCTATATGAGTAATAAACAACCACGAGAACATTGCTAATTCGTGTTGTTTACCCAATCAAAACAGTGTTAAAAATAATTAAGTAACTGAATCACTATTAATCGACTAACTTTGCTAAATACAACAGATCATATTGCTAGTTGCTAACCGACAATATTATTATTAGTGTCTGTTATTTTTAGATGTTTGATGGTTTATTTATAGCTGTGTGTTTATTTAGTACTTGTTCAGTATCCAATATCAAGTCATCTAATATTAACCAAGTGAGATTGTTGATGTTTAAATCTATAATACATCTAATATTAACCAAGTGAGATTGTTGATGTTTAAGTCTATATGAGTAATAAACAACCACGAGAACATTGCTAATTCGTGTTGTTTACCCAATCAAAACAGTGTTAAAAATAATTAAGTAACTGAATCACTATTAATCGACTAACTTTGCTAAATACAACAGAACATCTTGCTAGTTGCTAACCCCCAATATTATTATTAGTGTCTGTTATTTTTAGATGTTTGATGGTTTATTTATAGCTGTGTGTTTATTTAGTACTTGTTCAGTATCCAATATCAAGTCATCTAATACTAACCAAGTGAGATTGTTGATGTTTAAATCTATAATACATCTAATATTAACCAATACTAAACCAATAATATTGTCGGTTAGCAACCAGCAAGATGTTCTGTTGTATTTAGCAAAGTTAGTCGATTAATAGTGATTCAGTTACTTAATTATTTTTAACACTGTTTTGATTGGGTAAACAACACGAATTAGCAATGTTCTCGTGGTTGTTTATTACTCATATAGACTTAAACATCAACAATCTCACTTGGTTAATATTAGATGTATTATAGATTTAAACATCAACAATCTCACTTGGTTAGATTTAGATGACTTGATATTGGATACTGAACAAGTACTAAATAAACACACAGCTATAAATAAACCATCAAACATCAAAAAATAACAGACACTAATAATAATATTGTCGGTTAGCAACTAGCAAGATGTTCTGTTGTATTTAGCAAAGTTAGTCGATTAATAGTGATTCAGTTACTTAATTATTTTTAACACTGTTTTGATTGGGTAAACAACAGGAATTAGCAATGTTCTCGTGGTTGTTTATTACTCATATAGACTTAAACATCAACAATCACACTTGGTTAATATTAGGTGTATTATAGATTTAAACATCAACAATCTCACTTGGTTAGTATTAGATGACTTGATATTGGATACTGAATAAGCACTAAATAAACACACAACTATAAATAAACCATCGAACATCTAAAAATAACAGATTATTTTAGTTACCTACTTAAATAGGTAAGTACTAACCTATTTAAGTAGGTAACTGAATCACTATTAATCGACTAACTTTGCTAAAAACAACAGAATATCTTGTTATTTGCTAACCGACAATACTATTTATTAGTATCTGTGTGAAGTTTGTTATTTTTAGAAGTTTAATGGTTTAATAATAGCTGTGTGTTTATTTAGTGCTTGTTCAGAGACAACCAAGCCAAATCATCTAATAATAACCAAGTAAACTATTTATCAAGCGATAGCCAATTTACTTGTTTAGCCATACATAACAACTCGGTTATTATTACCTACATTTTGAACCGCGCACCGGGCGCGGTGCGGCGCGGCGGCAACAGTCGTGCGACAGTTGCCGTACCCGTTAGTTGTGGTCAAATTACTCTGTGGTTGTGGTCAGTCAGACTCAGAAAGTCAGCAGAATCAGTGATCAGTGTTCAAAACGATTAGGTTATTGTACATTCATGGACGAAGAAGTGCAAAACCTTCTAAAAGCGTGGGAGCTTGAGGAGTACATAGATGTTTTCAAAGGTGAGTTTTCAAGCTGTTTTATTTATTCTGTCTGTTACAAGTGTGGATAAGTGGTACCCAATAGGTACTTAATATGGGACCACGAGTTCCATAAACCCTTTTTGTAAGTAATTGTATGTAGTGTTAATCCGTGTAGTGTACCTTACCTACCTATCTTATAAAATAAACAGCGCGTGGCGCAAGTGCAGCGCAGACGCTTCTTTCATATTTTGTACAAAACGAATGGAAATAAAGTCGCCATTTTGAACACCGAATCCTTTGGACGCGGCTGTCGACTTGTCTTTCGACTTTATTTACATCCGTTTTGTAGGTTCGAGACGCCCCGCTCCGCCGCTCCGCCGCCGCTTGTAGTAGGTACCTACCTGAGTATAATAGTAGGTATGTCCCGCGCCTAAACAGGAGGTAAGCACGTGGTCTGTGCTGTGATAACCAACCATCCATGTCCATCGGCGCCGGCGCCGGCTGCGGCGGCGGCGCGGCGGTGGCGCGACGGCACGGCATCGGCTGATCCTGTGGCTCATCGGCATGGCAATCCGAGTATCCAACGAATAGTAGGTAGGTACAATATATGACAAAAACATGTTGCTTATGCATTGGCGAGGGAGTGCTTGACCCATCAGACTTGGTAGCGCCTCCCGGCTCGGATGCCTCCTTCCCCCTTCGGTACGCGCATGCATCTCTTGGCTAGGTACTCTAACAATCCAATGTACCTACAATCCGTCCAAAGAAAGAAGAGACCTCGAGAGTGCAGGAAATTGCTCTCTTCTCACAAAATAAAAATGTCGGTTTTAATAATAAAAATAATTTTGCCACTTCGTTAATAGGTATTTGTTGTTGTAGTGGCAATAGAAAAACATATCAAAAAAATTCAACTGTCTTCCAATTACGGGTCGTGAGATAAACAGCCTGGTGACAAAAAGACAAACAAACAGCGGAGGCTTAGTAGTAGGGTCCCGTTGGCACCCTTTGGGTACGGATTTACCTACTTTGGTTTCATGATTATTTAGTTGTTGCCCTGTAAATGTCCATTTCAAATTTCAATACTACGAACGACGACATCCCGCCGCCCCGCCCCGCCATGCTCCATGGTGAAAACGAATTGATTACATTTTATTGCAACCGACTGTACCTACCTCTTGTTTTTTGCAGTGATATCGCCTTTTGTTCGCACGGAAAAAATGACATTAGTAATGGACTGACACAACGAACACACGTATATACATAAATCTAAGAACATGCTAATATCTGAATATTTCAATGAATACCCTGCTCTACAGAAGCCGACGGGATACCTTTTGGTAAGTATCTACTAGTTTCTAGTGGAGTTTGGCGTGACAAACATCCATCCATACATCTAAACTTTCGCATTTATAATATTAGTGTGAAGTAATACCTGTAACCAATCATTTTTAACTTAGGTACTCGTTTTTTTTTTGTTGTTTACAGCTAGAAAAAGACTTTGATAATTTATAAACCGGGCAGTACTCTGAGCTTTTTGAAAACCTCCCTACATTAAAAGAAAGGCTTAATAATCTAGCGAAAAAAAAGTTGAGCAATAATAATAAGGATAAAAACTTGGTTACCTTGGTCGCTTTGCAAGATTGTGAGTACCTATACCTACTTAAGTACCTACCTACCTATGATAAGTATGTTTAACACTATCTACACTCTCGCAGGCACACCTTGGGGTAGTGTTCATGTGACGCTGCAAGCGGTGGCTGCATGACTGTATTCCATTCTCAATTTATCTCCACTTCTCCTATTATCCAGATTGCTGGAAGTCGGTGGATAGAGAGGGATTAGAATAGTTCTTTCTGGCAATGTCTATATCCAGCAATGGACCTACTAGTGATGATGATGACTGACTTCTACTTGCTTATCCGTACTTCCAAATAAATAAGTACCTAAGTAAAATGAAATGGGTGGGGGGATTCGGACCAATTAATAAGTTAAGTTAGTAATATTACGAACCAGCCTATCAAGAACCAGCCTTCCGGATCAAACCAACTTTCAACTTTAGGTTACCTACCTACTGTTAGTAGGATCGTATTAAAATTTTGCTATTTTATATTGTTTCAGCATCGGAAGAAAACGCCAATATTGGAACTTTGCTGCTCATACGTTCAGTTTTATCAGTGACAAGCATTCGTTTGAAGGGAAAACAAAAGAAAGTGTGGCGTCCTTCTAAAACAGAGGTGCGGGAAGGGTTCATTACGCATGTTAGGGATGACTCTGACATAATATCAGTGATAAATATAAGGCGCGAGAAGTTCACCGATTTTAGTCTGACCCTACAACCGTTTGTAATTATTGTGGGCCCATCTCTGGAAGAGATTAAATCGTATTATGTAATAATCGATAAGGTATGGTACATTGTTCCTGATAGTCAGCAGTCAATGCTTGTTTCAAAATAATATGGGTAGTCAATGCTCAATACCCCATGGAATGTCATAGCACATGGATGTTCATTCAGCATGCAATTTACAAATTCAAAACATCATTTGATAAATCTTCCACGTCTAGTCATACCTTAATGGGAGAATTGGGCATTCATTAAGTTTTAAGGTGCCTGTATTTAAGTTTTAAGGTGCCTACTGTATGCGTGAAACTAGCGCCGCCGCCTATTTTATCTTATTATTACGTTGAACAAAGGAATTAAAAAATATATATTGTTCCGTTTGTGAAACCTATCATAAGCTTTTTTTAATACCTCTGTAATAGTTTTATTTTTTATAGTTTAGGAAGAGTAGCGAAAACAGAGGTTGGTGGCCAGCAAGTGCAACTTCGCTACTCCTCTTATACTATACCAAATAAAACTAAGGTATTTTTAGTTATTCGTACCCTCAGTGTATCTACATTAGATACTATAGGTACGATTGTACAGTTACTAGGAGTAGGTTACCTATCTCATAGTGGTTAGTTGAATTCAGTTTTGATGGCAATGTTTTTATTTTATTTTTGGATAGATTTATTTTTAAATTACGGATACTTCAGCGCGTTAAGCTACTTACACTATGGTTATTTGTTTTTTATGTAAGGACTCAGTGCAATTAAAAGCACTTCAATATCATTTTAAACACAACGGATACGAGATAGAACAATACAAATGCTGCTAAGATAACTGTAAGCGGTCATTTCAATTATTGTGTAGTTTTAAAAGACATATACGAAAATTTCATATACCAGAGGCTGAATCTTTCTCCATAGATATTGTACAAAACAGTGATATTTATATTATATTGTCCCGACGTTTCAACTGGATTGCACTAGCCGTGGTCGCGGGTACACTGAAGTAATGGAGATTCCGCAGCAAAGGCGTTTCTTGAATTACCTTCACTTGATGTGTACGTTACCCCAGCAGGAAAGTGTCTCCTAGAGTTATATGAGAGGAACGTTTACTTTGTGCCTTATCTGCTGTAAATGTGCCCCCACATAATAATGTGTGCCCCCTGTCGTTTTGGAAAATAACGGAAAAAACGATTCCTGCTGGGGTAACGTTTTTCCAGCAGGAAAATTTTAAACGAATGATCGGAGAGAGAAACATTTTGCATGGCCTTGTAGCTTATATTAGTGCCTTAATGTGCCCTCAAAAATAAATTCTGTGCCCATCAGGTTTTTTTAATTTTCCTGCTGGAAAAACGTTACCCCAGCATGAATCGTTTTTTTTTTAAACGACAGGGGGCACAAATTTTTATGTGGGGGCACATTTACAGCAGATAAGGCACAAAATAAACGTTCCACTCATATAACTCTCAAGAGACACTTTCCTGCTGGGGTAACACTCACTTGATTGTCAGAAATTATCATAAGGGCCGGTTCACAGGTGCCTTCGCTTTGCTGCGGAATCTCCATTACTTCAGTTTCTGGATACTGTTGAAACGTCGGGACAAAATAATAGGTATCGTGATCAATACCCGTACTTACATAAATATGGGTTTATAATAAGCATACAACATGTTAAACATGTTAAATCCAAAATAATGAATGACGTAGAACAAAAGCTGTTCACATAGATGATATGGAGAATGAACCCTCACCTTTTCATCGATGTGAGCAGCGTTTCTTCTACGTCATTATTTTGGATTTTATCATGTTCGTTTTTTTTTCGGTCTTACATTTCAACATTTTTGAAGATATAAAATCACTGAATTAAAAATTTAGTCTCAAAATTTAAAATTAAATATTTTTTTTTTTATTTTAAAATTTAGATTTTCCATACTTACAGTGATTTTAAATCTTAAAAAATTTTGAAATGTGTCGTGTCATTAAATTGTTACATAATACATAATAAATATATTAAAATGTCTAATTACAGTTGTTTTCCATACAGTGATTTTAAATCTTAAAAAAAATTAAAATGTGTCGTCTCATTAAATTGATACATAATAAATATATTAAAATGTCTAATTATAGTTGTTTTTAATGCTAGCTGTTAATGTACCTACTCCCAATTGCAGATAGGTATTTAGGTAGCAAAGTTTGTGTTAGTTCTTGTACATTTTACGTTGGCTTTAAGTAAGCACAACCAACCTAGCATGCGTTTAGCGTATTCTTGGTGAATTGACTTAGTGGTTATTATTACAAAGTCAATTTGCCAATAATACGCTAAAACTACATGGTAGATTGGTTGTGGTTACCTATAGCTAAGGTAAAATGTTGGCTCAAAGTATCGAGAGAGTCGGTTGTGGCTACAAAGTAGGTTGGCTGTGGTTACCTAGTAAACTAGCTCAAAGTACCGAGAAAGTTGGTTATGGCTACAAAGTAAATTCACTAATACTACAGAGTAGGTTGGCTGTGGTTACCTAGTAAACTAGCTCAAAGTATCGAGAGAGTCGGTTTTGGCAACAAAGTAGGTTGGCTGTGGTTACCTAGTAAACTAGCTCAAAGTACCGAGAGAGTCGGTTGTGACAACAAATTAGGTTGGCTGCGGTTACCTAGTAAACTAGCTCAAAGTACCGAGAGGGTCGGTTGTGGCAACAAAGTAGGTTGGCTGTGGTTACCTAGTAAACTAGCTTGAAGTACCGAGAGAGTCGGTTGTGGCAACAAAATAGGTTGGCTGTGGTTACCTAGTAAACTAGCTCAAAGTACCGAGAGAGTCGGTTGTGGCAACAGAGTAGGTTAGCTGTGGTTACCTAGTAAACTAGCTCAAAGTACCGAGAGAGTCGGTTGTGGCAACAAAGTAGGTTGGCTGTGGTTACCTAGTAAACTAGCTCAAAGTATCGAGAGAGTCGGTTGTGGCTACAAAGTAGGTTGGCTGTGGTTACCTAGTAAACCAGCTCAAAGTACCGAGAGAGTCGGTTGTGGCAACAAAGTAGGTTGGCTGTGGTTACCTATTAAATTAGCTCAAAGTATTGAGAGAGTCGGTTGTGGCTACAAAGTAGGTTGGCTGTGGTTACCTAGTAAACTAGCTCAAAGTATCGAGAGAGTCGGTTGTGGCTACAAAGTAGGTTGGCTGTGGTTGCCTAGTAAACTAGCTCAAAGTACCGAGAGAGTCGGTTGTGGCAACAAAGTAGGTTGGCTGTGGTTACCTATTAAACTAGCTCAAAGTATCGAGAGAGTCGGTTGTGGCTACAAAGTAGGTTGGCTGTGGTTACCTAGTAAACTAGCTCAAAGTATCGAGAGAGTCGGTTGTGGCTACAAAGTAGGTTGGCTGTGGTTACCTAGTAAACTAGCTCAAAGTACCGAGAAAGTTGGTTATGGCTACAAAGTAAATTCACTCATACTACAGAGTAGGTTGGCTGTGGTTACCTAGTAAACTAGCTCAAAGTACCGAGAGAGTCGATTGTGGCTACAGAGTAAATTCACTAATACTACAGAGTAGGTTGACTGTGGTTACCTAGTAAATAGGGTTATTTTTTAATAAACAATTCTAACCATTTAATCATGTTAATATTGATCAAGTAAAGTTAGCAAACTTGACTTGTTTATTTTTAACTATAAACTTTGCAGGCGCTATATTGATCAACCTGCTTAGTAATTTTCTGCCAAGAGTTGGTTATTTTTACACGTAGAATTTTTTCCGTGTATTCATTACAACCAAACAAACAAACAAACAAAGTTTTCCTCTTTATAATATTAGTGTAGATAGTGTAGATAACTAAGAACACTCCCGACTAATTCACCTTTCAAGCAAAAAAAAAAACAAAATCAAAATCGGTTCAACAGACAGACACACACACACACACAGACACGTTCAACCGTTCGGGCGCTACGATACCACAGACAGACACACACACACAGACACGACAAACTTATAACACCCCATCGTTTTTCGTCGGGGGTTAAAAAACTAATTACAAAACCGGCCAAGAGCGTGTCGGGCCACGCTCACTGTAGGGTTCCGTAGCTTCCCAGACCATTAAAAATACCAACATTTTTCGTCAGCAAAAATAACTTTGTTTTTCATAGTATTTGTATGAAAAACAAAGTTATCATTTGCGTTTTTTTGAAAAAGTGCTATATAACTCAAAAACTATTCAACTCATCAAGTTGAAAATAATTTTCCTAGAAAGTTCATATAAAGGTCTACTTCTGTGATTTTTTTCATATTTTTTAAACTTATGGTTCAAAAGTTAGAGGGGGGGGGGACACATTGTTTTTGACTTTCGGAGCGATTATTTCCTAAAATATTAATATTATCAAAAAATGATTTTAGAAAACCCCTATTCATTTTTAAATACCTATCCAACAATATATCACACGTCAGGGTCAAAATTAAAAAAAAAATCGCTCCCCACTTTACGTCTGGGGGAGGTACCCTAATAAAAATGTTTTTTTAAATTTTTATTTTTGCACTTTGTCGGCATGATTGATATACATATTGGTACCAAATTTCAGCTTTCTGGTGCTAACGGTCACTGAGATTATCCGCGGACAGACAGACAGACAGACATGGCGAAACTATAAGGGTTCCGTTTTTTGCCATTTGGCTACGGAACCCTAAAAAACCTGAATGAATTGTTGCCACTCAAAAGCTCAAATTTGATTCCTTCATAACTAAAATATCACTAATCAATGACAGCCCAAAAGCCAACCAATTTATCGAGTGCAAACATTTCCAAAATTCCTCCTTAATTGAAAAACCTCTTCGCCAAACACTTTAGCGTACTAGCTTATTAACTGTACTGGCCTTCAATGTTCGTTTCAAAACGTGTCTCGTACAGACAGGGTGCTACCGTTCAATTAACCAGCATTATTGCTTTTTGTTTAAGGAGTTAGAGAGTCTATCAGAAATAATTACGCAGCAGTCTCAAGTATTTAGCTTAGCAGAAGTTAATTAGTACGAGTAACAGCTGTGGCGGAGCTAAAGGTAGCTGTATATAGTATCTTGCTTTGTTTACTTTGTATATTGTTTTAAGTGCAACGGTGTTCTTATCTTACATAATTGCTATATTAGACATGACTATACTTTCTAAGCTTCCTAAGATGATGTAAGGGACGTGGCATTCGTTCTTTCGAGCAAGGGCTAGTTTTCGAGAAAGTGTGTTATATTCGTGTGCACTCACTAGGAATTTTCTCCTGTATAGTGAGTGCGTTTATAATTATTTAAACACACATACACAAACAGCCAGACCCGGAACAACATCTTGTCAGCCATGCAAATATTTTTATCATACGGGGATCAAATCCGCGACACGGGAACAGCACCCAATCGCTCAGGCACTGCGTCAACTGTGCTGTCAAATCTTAATCGAATCTTGGATTTTAATGAAATTTTGTTTGTCATTAGCCTGTACAATTTAAAAAGGCAAGGGAACAATTGGTTTACTTTAGGGAAAGTCTTTATAGTCATGTTTAGCACTGCAACTATACTGATGCTACCAAGCAATAAAAATATGTCAGTCTGTCTTTTACGCCTCAATGTTTGGACAATTTCAATAAAATTTGGCACCCAGGACGACTATGATCCTTCTGGTCTAGGTGAAATAATAGTTTCTCCATTAAAAAAAAAAGCTTATTATAAAGGGTGTAAATAACCTCTTCAAGAAGCCGAAAAGCACTTGTTCTCCCTATCATTGCGATCATTTTTTTGTTCTACACCATAAAACCTTCTAGTTACGGAGATGTAGGGGGTCAAAGTTACAACTTTTTGACACCCCCGTACTATTCAATCCATCCACAGCACAATGTTTTAAGTGCGTTACATTGAGTTCTACCACAAAACACGATATAAAACCTCAAAAAAAAAGTTGTTTCCCAGCAATAATTTTTGCGTGAAGTTACCTAATTTGATGTACAGAATGATCGGTTAACGGCTTTGTGATGAGGTGGTTACACCCTGTATAAAATGATGGTCCAAACAAAATCCTAGATCCATCACACATGCCTCAGTCCCCAGAGATGCAAGCCCTACTTGTCAGCATCTAAACGCAAAGACAGCGTTTAGTTTAGGTCATTTTGCGTCATTTATCACTGTTGTATATGCTGGGGCGCTTGATAGATGACCGGCCGACGATCAAGACGCCTCGACACTTATGAATATCAAGTTTTGGTACAAAATGATAGTGTGGACATAGTTTAGTTTGCTTTGACGTAAATCTAAGTGGTGTTGATATTAGTTCTAGCAAATCGTTCGTTGTAGAAAATTTGACAGCATGTTGTAAGGCAGCGCTTTTTATTGTATCGGTTTTCATGACCGCTTAACCTTTTTATCATGGCCTTTGTGATTTAATTATAATTTGACATTGTTTTGTGACACATTCAAGCCTGATGTGTTGCTTTGTTTTTATTAAAAATAAAAATAACGCAAGCGTTAGCTCTATAAAAAAAAAACCGGCCAAAAGCGAGTCGGACTCGCGCATCGAGGGTTCCGTACAAACTTTTTAAAAGACGAAGGAGATCACCCAGCCTCCATACATTTTTGGGCTATTTTCAAAAGAGCCCGTCCTAAAATACGGAGCTCTAACCTAGTCAGGTCAGGTCGGTTAGGACGGGCAGGCTAAACATATCGATGAGTTTGGGCTTCAAGAAGCCAGGCAGATCTCCCTTGATTAGCGTCTTCATCGACCAGTAGCATTTATATTATAGTAATCATTATTATTTATTTAAAACTTGGGTATTGAACTTGGGTGGAGTAAAAAAAGTGTTTATATTCATATACTCTATTTAATTATTGCGTTTAATTTAGTTGGCAGGCAAAAAAAACTTACCCGGGTAATCCAGATATTTTGTGGATGAATAACTTTTCGGTGAATTGACTTACGACTTTGGTGTAGTAAAAAAAGGTTTATTATGTTATGTTCTATCCAAATAATACGTTTATTTTGGTTGGCGGAAAACGGAAACGGGAACTACCAAATAGGTTTTTGACCAAAAACCTACAGGGTACTTCCGGTTGTCCTAGAATTGTCAATTTTGGTCAAAAGCAAGGTCTTACAGCATTTTACAAGGGAAAATTCCGAAAAATTTAATAGTTGAGAAATAAGATAAATTTTGGTACTTACAAAGTTTTCACGAAAATCTAATTCTGCCCACATTTTTTTATCGTGTTGACTCAGGACCTTGATTTTACCCTATTAGTAGTATTTGGTATAAATTTCAACTTTCTAGGTCCACCAGTTCCCGAGAAAATCAGTGGTGACAGACGGTCAAGAAAGTAAAAATAAAATAAATAAATAAATATCGCTGGACATTACACACAGCGCCGTCTAGTGCCACACTAAGCAAGGCTTGTGTCGTGGTCACCAGACAGTTGATATACATATATACTTTTTGTTTGTAAATACATACTTATTATTCATATAAACATCCATGACTCGGAAACAAATGTCCATGCTCATCACATTGGAGCACACGGTGGAGGTCTGCCCTGCGTGGGCGGAGCACCGCCGTGTCCTCGAAGCGGCGATCGGCGGCGGCGACCTCTCGCGTCCGGCCCTGGTTCAATCCATGGTCCGGAGCGAGATGGAATGGGAAGCCGTCACTTCCTTCTGCGAAGCAGTCATGCTAGCGAAGGAGGTGGCGGAACGAGAGAGGGAGAGATCCTCACTTCCCGGCCGCCGCGGGAGACGCACCGGGCGTCGAGGGCCACGTGGTGGCTACCGGCCACCGTAGATGCGGGCCTGTGGACGGTTGGCTATGGGCTAGCTAGCCGTCCGTCCGTCTAACGACGACAGGCCGTGTCGACGGCGCGTTCGTGTTCCACGCGAGCCTCAAAGAGATGTCAGCATAAGAGAGGGGCCCGCAAGGGCCGAAGCCTGCCGGGGTTGCGGGACTGTTCGAAAGAGATACCGCGGCCCCGGAACGTAGGGCGAGGAAGGAACATGGATGGGTTTTAGTCAGTAAGAGTCTGACACTCCCTCCCGCTCCGCCCAGAGTGGGAGAAGTCATTTGATGATTTCCCATCCTAAAAAAAAAAAAAAAAGAAATGCTCATCACATAAACATTTGCTCCTACTGGGATTCGAACCCGGGACCCAAGAACGTAAGGCAGCTTCACTACCGCTGCGCCATTCGGGTCGTCAAAAGTGATCGTATAAGGGTTTCCTTTTATACCTTTTGAGTTATGGAACCCTAATTAACAATTCTAAATAACAGTTTTTTTTTTAATTTTGAAACATACCGGTTACATTATCGATACTTCCAAAGAATAAACATTTATCCATGTTATAAAAATGCGTGTATTTATCTCGCTATCCCAATTCTTTCTTAAACTAGGATCATCAATATCATTGTCGTCAAACGACAGTTACTTAGTTACAAATCGAACAGAATTCAGTTTAATAGGATAGATGGAGGTGAACCCTTTCACGTTTTATTCGTAGACTCAGACGGGTGAGACAAATGGCACGTTTGGTATCCTTATTCAAAATGAATAAATTACCGGTAGAGAGACAGTTCGGACACTTATAAAATGACCTCTTTAGTTAGTAAATGGTTATTACTTTTATTCTTTTGATTCAATAACAAATGAGCATGTTATTCAAGAGTCCGTTTACGAATCGGGTCAGCGACAAGAAAAATCGAATTAGTACGTCAGATAGATCAGCAAAAAATATTGGACACGTTTTTTTCTTTTTTCATGCAAACAAAAAATGAAGACGTTACAGTGCGTCGAAAACTAAGGTGACGTTACAGTCCGGTACACTTTTTTACCAGAAAATGACGTCACAAGGCTCATAATTCTTGCACCCAATAGATTTACGTATTTCTCACCAGATGATCGTTTCACCTCATGATAGGTCGTCGAACGCTTTGCCTTCGTCTTTTTTTGGAAGTGAAAAGTTCTGCTGTTTGACCACTTTTAGAGTGAACAAGAATCATAGATCTCGCGTGACCGTCACATACGCTTCGCTTCTATCGACAGTTCGCAAAAACTGCCCCGTATGTTTTTTTATCATCATATGTTTTTCTCGACTTTTTCATAAACCAAAAACTGTTCCTCCATCCAAACAATACTCAAAAACCCCAGCAGCACCTTTTGATTTACACGCATTTGTATCTTTGATAACAAGCACCGTCCCAAACTGAATCAAATCAGTCAAGCGGACTGCGAACAATAAATATTTTAGTAGAAACCCTCGCATACGCCGAGATATATTGAAGGTTCATTGAATAAAATGTTGGCCGGCAGGGACGCTCCGGTCGTACCCTTTATTATCTTGTACGGACTGATGTGGGCCAATAAAGGGGCCGTCCCTAAGTATTAGACAAATACCTAGGTGTTTGTGCCGTCGAGGTGAGTTTGGAGCAGGCGTTTTGTTGATTGTACACACGCTAGACGGGAGGTTATTTTTTGATGATTTGACAGATTGTTGCGGTTTTTCTTCGCTTCTTACTATATCGTGTGGTTAGTGTCTAACCTGATGGTATAATTTTTATGCCACCCATGGGCTTTTTGCGACTTAGCTTTACAGGCGGAAAAATATGTCTCTGGCATGCTGGTTTCCTCACTACGTTTTCTTTCACCGAAGCAAGTAAATAAATAAATATCGCTGGACATTACACACAGCACCGTCTAGTGCCACACTAAGCAAGGCTTGTGTCGTGGTCACCAGACAGTTTATATACTACATAATTATATACTTTTTGTTTGTAAATACATACTTATTGTACATATAAACATCCATGACTCGGACACAAATGTCCATGCTCATCACACAAACATTTGCTCCTACCGAGATTCGAACCCGGTACCCTAAGAACGTAAGGCAGCCTCACTACCGCTGCGCTATTCGGGTCGTCAAAATGATAATTTCTTCGCTGTATTGCCAGTTCCTTGTAGAAGATAGGTAGGTATTAAAGGTTAGGTCTTATATTTTGAAGCATGATTCTTCGGTACCACGTTAATTTGTTTAATTTATGAACATGTATCAAATACTTTTGCACGTTCAACCCACTTACCGGTACACATTCTTGTAGTTATACGCAAGTAACATTGCATGGAAGTATTTGTAACTTGTTGAAAAATTTTGCTCATTATTTTTTTTTATTGTGGTAGCAAGTGTAACCGCTGGGAGCGAGGTTCTGGGTTTGATTTCTAGGTTGAGCAAAGTGTTGTTGGGGTTTTCCGTCAGGTTATTTTTCAGTAGCATCTGATTATTCTGTGAACGTGACCGGTGAAACGTGGAATTCACAATAACAGTTCTTCGTAAACCTTCAAGAATTATAGGCGTAAAGTGAAGATATTTTCCTTTTCTGTTGAAAGTTAATTTATATTCCTAAAAGATAATGTTGTTGAACATAATTAATCAGTTTTCTTTGTGTTATCTTTGCGCCAAGCTCACGGCAAAGTAAACCTAGCGATGCCAGTTAAGTATACTGAAACATAATTAGAGCATAATATATTTTCCAAGCATTTGTCTGTTAAATAATTTTAATTTACTGTTTAACTGAATTAGCTGCTTTCCTTTTGAAGTACCACCGCGTTTATGAGAAATTTAATTAATTGTATATTGAGCATCTTGATTATATCGGAACCTAAAGAAAATATATCACAGTTTTGAGCAGATTTGGCAATGGTTAGACAATATTAAAATTTAATTTTGTCTGAAGAATAAATATGACAATATGACGTCTTCCATATAATAAAAGAAGGCAAAAAAATAACGGGTAGAAGACAAAAAAATAATAATTAATCCGTCAGTTAGATATTTATTAACAAAGATTTTTTCTTTTGTTACATGAAACAAAATTGACGAAAGTACGACGCTTTTAAAATTCTCAATACGTCACGCCTTGGTATAATTTTTAGCGAGTTCTAACTCTCTTCATCACTCCCGAGTTTTGATGCTTTTTATCTTTGTCAATATTCATGGATTTACAAAAACAAAAAGTACGAATCCATTATTTTCCACTTAATTGATTTTTTTTTATTTAATTTTTCGATACTGTCGTCACGCCTATTGCTGTTGAACTGCCATAATTATCAAGTCTTTATATAAAAGTTATTCGATGATTGAAAAAAAAATACACAAAATATACGACCCAACCATTTTATGTAATAAACGGTAGATGTTCGTATTTATTATTTTGTTTGTGACGTCATTTTTACTCGACTATCTTTTCCGCATTTTATTTGAACTGACATTTCACGACTCCCTTTACATGCAAAATTCAACCCTCTCTAGGGTTGAGTTTTGACTTCCAACTATACACTGTTCCCCAAGGAACCAAATATGTCCGTCTGTCATGGATTGTCACTTACAAAACTGCTTTTATCTTTATTAAAACATTTTCTTTTTCTTTTCAGTGCCCGCCATGACAATAAACTAGTGAACGTGGAAGTACTTTAAAAAAATATGTTTTTAAAAATGAAATTGTGATAAAATAGTGCTAATAAGTGATAACATAGAACTCAAGTGATGGTTTAAGTAATGTGAAAAGGAACGTTTGGGCGATGGTGCGATCTTTGGAGACGTCATGGCTTGCGATACTACTCCTGTTCTACGGTTTAAAACTAGGTAAGTTGGTACGAGTATATTTGAAATATCTCTAATACACTTACATAACACTCCAACCAACTTATTTGTGCAGTCGGGAAAACACAGAACTAAAATAATTCATTTACCCTTAGTTTGACGTATCAATGAATTTTTCATTGATAAGAGCGCCACTTTGAACTGCAAACTTAAAGTGGTCATACTGTATATTGTATTTTATATCAGGCTGCTGTCTGCAGCTCCACGTTCAAGGTACATTTTGCGTATGGTTGACAAATCTATTTGGTTTACATTTTACGACGTATTTTAGGTTTAAAATGTAAACCAAATAGATTGGTCGACCGTACCTGCGAGGTATTATTCTCTTACAAATTGTTACATAAAAATGCCTGTTGCAAACTAACTGAAATTGACAATCTGTAAGTCAAATTTGGTGATCTAATAATATCTCTCTTACACTGGTAAGGAGGTCTCCTAGAGACCGCTAAACTAGAGTAAGATCAGCCTTTTTGGTGAATTTATGAAGAAACTTTACTTTGATTAGCTAAGGTTTGATTACTTTATTCTGAAAACCATACTAAAAGTGCGGAATTAACTTATCAAAAATCATCATCTGCCTAGCCTTTTCTCAACTATATTGGGGTCAAAATCAAAATCAAAGCATCTATTTCAAGTACGCCAGTTACAGCCACTTTTGAATTGTAGAATCAAAGATGAAAATTAAAAATAAAGCTGAATGCTCTATTTTAGTGAAGAACACTTATGAAAACCTGCATACTTCCACACAATATAGTTATTAGCATATCTAAGTAACCGCGTTCTGTAGATAGTGAATTCATTAAATTCATTATAAATTCAAATTAACTACCGTATTATCCAACTGATTTGCATCGCAAACTGCAGGCACGGTGTACTTTAATCATTATTCCAAAGTAAACTTAACTAAAGGTAGTAACTAAAATAAGAAGGCCTTTCTGTATGTGAAAATAGCCTTTTTTTTCTTGCAATAAAACAATGAAAACCGAAATAGTATATATATTTCATTACAAGTGCGGAAAGGCTGTCATTGCAAAGAGTTCCGACAAATGTCTACCCGAGCCGAGGCGCAGCCGAAGGCGAGGGTTGACAGTCGGAACAAGTTGCAATGACGGTTCCGCAGGTGTACTGAACGACTATTTTTAATACAGTTGCAAAAAAATGAAGCAATTTAATAAAACTATTTGATTTTTCTCTATTCTCCACGCAATAAATTCGTCGTATGTAGTGTAGATATGTAACGAGTTTTTGACTTTTCCGGTTAAATATTCTCCGAAGCATTTATTTATTTATTTATTGCACAATGTACACAACCAATTTCACGCTTAAAACTAGTGAGTACATGACCCTGTTAGGGCGCAGCAAGATAACTTATAACTAATAACTAACTAACTACTTAATTTTGTGCAATTATACCTACTGAGTTCCGGTGGTGTTAATTAAAAAAAAAATAGGGTCGAAATTACTCATTTTGTGCAACAAACAACTAAACTCGCAAAGTAAATTTCTGGAAAATAGCGCCAACCGTAGAATAAAAGCAGAGTTTTTTTTTCTTCACCCATTTTGGTAGGCAAAGGGCTTAGTCCATGCAGCTTAGTCTTTTTTTTTTTAGGATGGGAAATCATCAATTGACTTCTCCCGCTCTGGGCGGAGCGGGAGGGAGTGTCAGACTCTTACTGACTAAAACCCATCCATGTTCCTTCCTCGCCCTTTATGTTCCGGGGCCGCGGTATCTCTTTCGAATAGGCCCGCAACCCCGGCAGGCTTCGGCCCTTGCGGGCCCCTCCCCTTATGCTGACATCTCTTTGAGGCGCGCGTGGAACACGAACGCGCCGTCTACACGGCCTGTCGTCACTAGACGGACGGACGGCTAGCTAGCCCATAGCTAACCGTCCACAGGCCCGCATCTACGGTGGCAGCTTAGTCTTCAGTAGATTTTTTTTATTGATATGAAATGAAAATGAAATTTAATTTGGTGAAATGAAATGAAACCTAACATACCTCATTCAATTAAATCATTAAATCTGATATTGAAATAAATTAGTAGCTTCTTTTTAGAAATATACGTATTTGTATGAATCACAAAAACTCTTATGTAAAAACTTCATGGTTGGTTTTTCTTTTTAATAGACATTATTTTGACAGTTGTGAAAGAGAACGCACGAGTTCGGGAAAGGTAAAAAAAAGCACTAGTATGTAATAGCCCACTTCCCGAACGCTATACATTCCTGTAATACACCACTTTTTGAGCTGTACTAAAAAAAAAGTATTTATTTGACTCGCATAGAACAAAACAAAAAATAGTACAAAGAAAACAACAAAAGGATCAGCTTTGTCATCCAACGTGGCAATGCTGCAAGCCTTCTGGGAACTTTTCTTGCTGACAGCGATGTGAACGAATTTTTAGACACCTTATAACTCTTTTTGAAATTTGTACATGTTGTTATTTCTATTATAGTAATGTAAATAATTAGTATAGTATGGCATAATCCTTTAAAAAAAACAATCTCTAAAAGGAAACAATTTCTGGCCAGATAAGGCATTATGTGTAGTAGAACCATGGTTCAATGGTTAGTATCGGTAAAATTTATAACATACATTAAACTAAATTCTTCCTGTACAAGACCTCCCAGCATGGTATTTTAAAATAGAGTACATGGAACAAAAGCTGCTATAACTTCTCCTTTCGCCTCTTCCACGTTCATACATCTAGTCGTTCACGTAATTGTTCAGTCATAAAAGCCGAAGTTTAGCACAAATTTCGATAAAATAGGATCACTGTACTCGAACAAGCTTATAAAATCTTTTTAAGCTTAAAATCTACGCTAAACGCTACAAAAATATAAAAGTGATCCTATTCCTCTATTTTCCAATGTCACCGAGGTACGATAGCAATTTTTGATACGTTCACCGACTTAGATACAATTTCCCCCGAGTGAGGACTTATCTCAAACGTTTGGCTACGAACTTGCATTAGGGTTGTCTCAGCACTAAAATGGAAATTAGGACAATCCCTAAGAGTAAATTAAGATCCATTGGCGCTTGGAATGTGAAGACGAAAACGATTAAGCCTCAGTAGGTCAGTCCAAACCCCCAAGTAATTGACGGTCTCCAGAGTCAAATTGGCTAACGTCCATTTACTGGGCGACAGATAGGGATTTTGATTTTAGGGCTCCAAAATCAGATTGACGGTAAATTGTTTTTATTTTTGTGCTCGGGTCGGAATGACCTTTAGGGTCGGCTTTGTGAAATATTCAGGGACTTTAGGATTCCAATTTGGTCTCACGTAGAGTGAGGTTAAGCGATGCCTATGACAGAAAGCAGTAGAGTGGAAATGTTTCTGCCCTTGACTTTAGCAGGTAAAGTTTGGAAGGGATGTTATTTAAAATCACTTGAAGTCTGTCTTTCTTGGATAGATATTCAACTTTATCGCTAAAGCCTTTAGGTTCAAGGTGGATTGGGAAAATTTGACAGTTTCGGGTAGCATGATATGCTGCGTCAGTAAGTACCATGACTTTTTTAAAATCCTTTCCTCTTTCAATAAACAAATGACAGTGCAACCTTTTCACAAATTGATATAAAGGAAAGATATTGAAAATTCTTGCTCACGCAATGGATATTCCCATGGCGTTTCGGAATACATATAAATTCCCGATACTAACCATTGAACCATGGTTCGCTACACATAATGCCTTATCTGGCCAGAAATTGCTTCCTTTTCGATATCGAAACTTTGTCTGTTTATTTTGTTGTTGGTAGCTTGTATGTATTGCACATTTTGGTAAAAGGGGGTTCACTGAAACGGCGCGTGCTCCGAAAGCTCTTGGTTTAACCCAACTTGTTATTTTCGTTAGCTTTATATTTTAGACATGTAGCTTTTAATATTCTGAACTACACAGTGGATATTGATGCGATTTTCACAGTGACTTTTGGAAATTATGTCCAAACAGTAACACAGAAATCTCACAATTTTTCTAACATGTTACCACTACAGCCGCTCTAAATAGAGGCAACTCGTTAGTTTAATAATAAATCAAACTATTTTCACACTGCGTTTTGGGGTGCCATGAGAAACAATTCATATGTATGCGCTCAATATCAAGTACTCATAATAAATAATTCACTTGGATAATTATTACAGTCACATTTCGATTACAATCTAGCATTCGCAATCCAAAATGATTTATCCTATCACACATTAATCTGAGCCTAATGTACCGTCGAGCTAAACCTAGCAGAAGGTTCCCAAATTCCCAATATAGTAAGTTGCGTGTCAGTTGCAGTGAGCAACCGAACCATGAGCCATATCACCCGACCCAAATCGAGCTCGACGGAAAAAATATATTAAGTTGCCAGCTTACTTCATACAGTCGGTACAGTATATTCGCTTAAATAGTGACGATACACCCAAGTGAAATGTGGGAATTTAACGCATTAGAACTATTTAATGAAGTTATTAACCTGTCATTTTGATGCACCGATATAAGATAACAATATCTCAAGTAGACGTCACACGACTTTTCGTAACTTTGTTAGAGCTGCACTACCTAACTAGATGGACTTTACCGATACACAATTTCTACTACTAAAATGAAATGTGTGAACATTTTACTTTAGCAGGATTTTAGACCTAGTTGTAACGATATGAAATAACAATATCTCTTGTGGATGTCAGACAGTGACAACCATGTTCGGTCGCAAAAGCCTTACTGTAATTTTGCCCCTGTTTAAGTGGATGTACTTTTACTCCATACACTATTTCTAGTGACTACGATATTTGACTTTGTTGATAAGATAAGAAAAAAAAACCGACCAGTGAATACAATTTAGCCTTTAAACAACCCGGGTCATTATAACGAATCGATTGCCACCTTTTTTGGAACATATGTAATTACTAAACTAACACACAAACATAGACGGCTAAAATCATAACCCTTCGTTCGAGTCGGGTAAAAGTAATATCTCTCGCGGTTGTCAGACAGTACTGTGACTATTCTTGAGGCACAAGTCTTGCGGAAATTTTCAAAGGCAGTTACTCTCCAGATGGACTTCACTCGACACACTATTTCTATTACTGAGGCGAAATGTCTACGATTTGTTTGTGGGACCCCTGTCTAATCCTGACAATTGATTGGCTATCGTGCTTTTGTATATTAGTTGGGTTTTTGTGTGGGCAAAGGTTAATTATATGGAGATGGGTTACAACAACAGGAATATTGGGGTTTTGGATTAATTGGGTGACGAAGGTCAGATGGCAGACGTATTGTAGAGAGAGAATACATGTTATTCGTGTCTGAAAACTGGAGTGACTATATCATGATTGTTTCGTGGGTAGTGTTCGTTTCATTTTGAGTCTTCTCTTGAGAATTTTGCCTGTTCTGTTTTAAGTTTTGTTCTCATTTTCTGTGTTTCCCAAGTTTAATTAGCGTTTAATAAAATATTATTCAAGTCCTAGGTATTCATGATCACTTTTTAATTTACGACTTAGTTTGGCCAAATCTGGTCGAATAAAATCTGAATGGTAAGGTAGCACATACTTCCGAAAACTCAGTAAATATTACCAGAGCACTAACTTAGGTTAGTCAAGATTCTGAAGGTATTGTATTTACCCTGTGTTTTACCCAAATTCTCACAAACACAAACAATGCATTCATCAACTTTATCAGATTCGGAACACCTCTAATCAAACTCCGTAGTCATTATTCTTCTCCGAAATATTGGTGGCCAGTAAACATAGAACGGCAGCAGGTAATGAATTATTTAAATGGCAACACGGATTTGCTTTCAAACAAATTGAATTTCGGTCAAGATATTAGCTGTGGCAAGGTTTCTATCACTATCGGGGAAGTAGCGACAGATCTATTATTAAAGTGAGTAGCTTTTGTAGAACTTCTTTTGTTTGTTATTGTAGCTGATATTCAAATCTTCTGAGTGATTACTCATACTGCATAACGAACGAAGAATAAATCGTAAATGTAGGTATTACTTAAAGATATTTGCCGATGCTCGATGGAGTATTTCATCGGAAAAAAATACAAATTTTCTAACAAGATATTTTTACTGCATCCTACACGTGTTGCCTCAAATAAAACGAGACAAGGGCTGGAAGATGGTGATTTATTTACTACATCATTCATGGGGAAGAATTTAGAAACATTCAATTTTAAAAAGCTCTCAAATAATTATTAAATTCAATCATTTTGTATGGGAATTGATTCTAATTACTAAATAGCGTGTCTGCTTTTTTAAAATATCCTTGCTCTAGAAAAGCACTTTGCAAGAAGAAGAAATTATCTAAACTAGCTCAACAAAGTCTAGAAAAGTCCATCAAAATTATATTGTTTTCGAGAATTTAGATTTTGAGACTGAACTAACTACGCGGATTTAAGTGTATTTGGTATCGTAAAACCACTTTTTAAGAAAAGTCACGTTTCCGTAAATCTTTTGACTCCTGTTAGTAAAACTTTAATATAAGAGATCAGTAGGATGATCCCCATTTTATGATCGGACGACCATAGATACGGCAAAGCGTCATCGTTATATGGATGAAGTTCCACGGACCTGAAAAAAGCGCTATGGAAGCATAGCGTTTTATTCAAAGGGCTTTATTCACATTTAATTGTGCAAATCACCACTCGGAAATCTTCAGAATCAGGCCTTAATCAAAACAAGAAAATCTGAGCACGACATTGTAAAAAAAACACTCTTTGTGTGTGTAAATAAAACTTATAAGTCACGAATTTGGTGTTCACTAGAAACACTAGTTAGGGTTTAGAATAAAACCACCAAATTATCAGTAAGTAGATGAACCACTTCAGGGTACGTGCACCCGCTGCCCGAGATAAGTGTGCGCTGGTCGACACGGAACCTTAAGGGGCTGGCGGAGCATGCGTATTTCATACGAACGTAACACCAAAATAATTTGTAAATCAAACATATTCCTAAGGTAGTGTGTATTTATTTCGATTGGATTACAGAATATCTAGGTTCCCAAATATGTATTATGAATGGACATTGATTTAAACAAGAGTTATGAGAAAAATAAGTCTTCTATAGAAATATTAAATTCCTCATATCTCATCTAAATATTTATTGTCCTTTCAAAATATATACTTGGGAACCTAGATATTATGGAATCCAATCGAAATAAATACACACTTTGTTATGAATATGTTTGGTTTACGAATTATTTTGGTTTTACGTTTGTATGAACGACGCACGCTCCGCCGGCCCCTTAAAACTCACCCTACGACTACGTTTATTAGTATATCACATGATCTCTTTAATACAAGACAAAGTAACCTTAATTTATGTTAATTATTAAATAAACAGCCACAAGCTTCAACCATTTACTAAAACATCTTACCATTGACGACCCGAATGGCGTAGTGGTAGTGACGCTGCCTTACGTTCTTAGGGTCCTGGGTTCGAATCCCGGTAGGAGCAAAATGTTTGTGTGATGAGCATTTACATTTGTTTCCGAGTCATGGATGTTTATATGTATAATAAGTATGTATTTACAAACAAAAAAAAGTATGTATGTAGTATATCAACTATCTAGTGTCCACGACACAAACTTTGCTTAGTGTGGCACTAGGTGGCGCTGTGTGTTAATGTCCAGCGATATTTATCTATTTATTTATTTTTAATGTGCTTGTTAATTCAAAGTTACGTAAAATACGTCCCGCAAACAATTTTATCTACACAAGAGCAATAAATAATATTTCCAATTAGCCTCCTTGGTCTTAATAGCCCATTGAACGTAACGCGAATGCTAGTTGAAACTAGGTCGTATTATCGAAAGAACACGCCTTGTAATGTAAAGCTTAGACCACACTGCCACGACGAAAGTGACTGCGATACGACTAATCACTATTTAAGTCAGACTAAATAGCTCTTAATTAGAAGTCTAGTCTATTCATCGTCATCATCATTTCAGCCGCAAGACGTCCACTGCTGGACATAGGCCTCCTCCAAATGTCGCCACATTGACCGGAGTAATTCAGCAACTCGTCCCACATGTCCACGGCCCATTTGCGGTGTGCGGCTTGCATCTAGCGGATTTCCACAACCTTCACGAGGTCATCGGTCCACCTAGCGGGGGGTCTTCCAATGCATCATCTTCCAGTTTGCGGTCGCTACTCCAGAACTTTTCGGCTCCATAGGCCATCCGTTCGGCGAGCAATGTGCCCTGCCGACTGCCATTTAAGTTTTGCAATTCTTCGGGCTACATCGATAACCTTGGTTCTCCTGCGGATGTCTTCATTTCTGATTCGATCACGCAAGGAAACTCCGAGCATAGCCCTTTCTATTACCCTTTGGGTGACTTTAAGGCTTCTGACGAGGTCATAGTATTATTAGGTAACAAAGCGTGTGTCCACACACAAAGTGTCTGGCAGTGCAGGAGGTGAATCAGCTACGTCCCATCTCGTAACTTTCTCATTTCAACAACTAAACAAAAGACGTGCAAAACAAGAGAAAAAGTGTCCCAACTCGTAACCATCAGACTGGCACATGTTATGTCAAAAACCACACTTTATTCGAGTACCTAGTACGAGGTAACATAGCATCTATTCAGCACAACATTGTTACCTTGATATCTGCCAAAACCCTGAACTACAACTGACTCCACATAATATCTCATCATCATCATAATCTCAGCCGAAAGACGTCCAGTGCTGGACATAGGCCTCCCCAAGTGTCGCCACATTGACCGGTTTCGTGCGACTCGCATCCAGCGGATTCCCACAGCCTTCACTAGGTCATCGGTCCACCTAGTGGGGGGCCTAATATTGAATTGTTCTTATCTATATTGTGAAGTACTTCCACAGAAAAAGTTTCAGTATTAATTTGTATAATGACGTTGGTCTGGCGGTCACGTGATCCTTCTATAGAGCATGCCACGACTCACCACACCGTGACAATACCTGCGAACATGACGGAAACAAGTGACGTGCGCTTGCAGCTTGAAGGTGGTCGCATCACCAGATACCATAAACGAAGCCTGACAATTTTATTAGCCTGTTAGCAAGGCGGGCATTGTCTAAAAAAATTCTAGTCTAGCCTATTTTCGTCGCGTATTTGGAATCACGTAAACGCGCGTCTTTTAACATACGCGTAATTCTTACGAGCGTTGACGCACTTATAAGCGCGACCCGCGTGTAATAATGCCATATTTATTGCAACTAGCCGAACCCACTGGTTTAGTGAACACGGTGACATAAGCGCGTATACGCGCGTTTGTTCTGAAGGCGCAAAATGTGCCGTTCGTGTAAGCGCGTAATCCGAAAAAGAAAAGGTCTGAAACCGCTCTTAATTTAAAAAAAAAACACTAGAATGTCTTGCTTTCATACTTTACAAATTCTCCTCCAAGTTTGGAAGGTAAAGCTATAAAGTTTGTATAAAACTTATTGGCATTTATTGTTCTTGAGCACACTACCTACATTAAGTTTGGAACTATTCCCT
Organism: Xestia ashworthii; assembly: GCA_950022955.1. Classification (NCBI taxonomy): domain Eukaryota; kingdom Metazoa; phylum Arthropoda; class Insecta; order Lepidoptera; family Noctuidae; genus Xestia; species Xestia ashworthii. The sequence continues at coordinate 18,607,469 of OX465558.1, read as the reverse complement.
TTATTACTGAGAAATCTGAAATTGAGGCTACTGAACAAGCGATTGTGAACCGTTAGCGTGTTTATATAAGTAGTTGTGACCCGAACTTTTGAATCGGATTGTTTTTGTTATTGTTTGGCTTGTAAGGTCTATTTTGTTGTTTTGAATGCTGTTTTTCACGATCCTTTATAGTTTATAGGATATATTTTTGCCAATTAGACCTGCTACGTGTGTGATGGCATAGATTGAAGCATATTCAAATTCAAAGTCATTCAGTGAAATAGTACCAAACAATTTATTGATTAAATTCAAAGACATCGATAAAGAACTCATCAGAAGCCGACGATAAATAGCAAAAGTCATCGGTGTTGTAGACAAATAAACCACTTTATTAGTGATAGCTACTATAAATTTGCGGTCTGCAGTCGCCACTTGACCGCAGCGTCAGGTGGCAATGAAGGCAATGCGTTCCAATAGCGATTTGGATGATCACTCGTCACCGGAATTGTACATACAATTATTGTACCAACTCAAACAATTTTTTACTCACACACTTACACTGTAAGGCCTCAATTTTCACGCTACCGGTCGGTCGGTTACAGTTGATCGTGTCGTCAGCGAGAACAAAATACGGCTGTCGGTCACCGCTGACGTGAGCGTGGCAGTATGGTGATATAGAGAACACAATATTGTGACCCTCAGCGCCTTCGATCAATAATAGTACGTCAGCGCGACAAGAAAATATTCATATAGATTCTAAAACTATACCGCTATTACTCTTCCACAACTTTTATACCTAAAAGCTAAATTTAACACGCACGTTTTCCAACCCCACCGCTTATCTCCCGGCCCTCAACGCCTACGCTAACCTTATTTCCCTCCAGGGAATACCTGATGCATGAAGCATGTCGAGTGCGTGGCGATCCTCAGGAGACTACAGCGTTGCCAGCGTATGAGCATGTAATAATCTTGTTAGCCTTGTAGCGCGAGGCTTTGATCTTGGTAATGAGATTGGAACTGAACAATCTAAGATAGATTGATGTATCTTGTTACTCTTGGACAGGTTGGATAAGTCATATTTGCGGAAATGATTTTATATGAATCTTTGGACCAAAAAAAAGGTCATGATCTACGTAGTTACTTAGTTCTAAATACATAGTTAGACAGAGGTGTACTTATAATGCACTCGTAATTCGTTACCCCCATTAGGGGCTACAAAGTAAAAAGAACAATAAAATAGCACAATATTAAAACTGATTGGTAATTTAACAATGTGTTTTACGTATTCACGATTTTATAAAACACATTTTAATTTTACTAAAATAGTTCAGGATTTTTACCAATAATTCAGTGTGTCTATGTATATGTATTATGTCGTCAATAAATGTTCACAGACATCCTACTTGTCTTGACTTGATGAGAAGTCATAAAAATAAACATAAGAATTTTAGTGATACAGTACCAACAGCGGAAGTCTATATTTTATTACTATTCAATTTTGCCATACTTTTGTGATGTCCACTGAGAACATCTATTTATTTGAACGTCCAAATGGGACTTTCAACGGTTTCCGAGATTACGCATTCAGGGTTTATTTGAAAAAATATCTGAGCTAGCTCAAAAAAAGGGTCTCTTCATAAATTTTAAGTAGGTTCTGCTTCCGAAAAAAGATTTCTATTCAGAGAAACTGAAACGGATGATTGTTTTTGAAAAACTTTTCTTTTTGTGAGAATCTCGTTTGTTCTGAAAAAGTCTATCTATGTTGGTGTAGGGACGATTTAGATTACTTTTAGATAGGATTTTTGTAATAAAACGTGCCTGTTTTGCACGCTTTTTACGTGATGACAAAACATTGAGATTTGATCTGTAAATGGCATTTCTAATTCAGTTTTCATACATAAAAATCTATACTTATATTGTAAAGAGGAAAGATTTCTATTTTTGTATGTAACGAATAAACTGAAAAACTGCTGGACCGATTTGAAAAAATCTTTCAGCAATGGATAGCTACATTATCAGCGAGTAACATAGGCTATATTTTATCCCCGTACTCTTACGGGAATGGGAACAACGCGGGTGAAACCGCTTGACGTCCACTAGTGTCAAATAAAACAACATACAAAATTATGTCCTCTGTACTTAACTATCTTAAATACAAAACTCAAAAACTTTCTTCAGAAAACCATGACTCCCGATCCAAACTCCATCGCATGAAACATGAATAAACACTTACAGGTGAATAACGTAAAAACGAGCTGTGGTGTAGTAAAATCCTTTAAAACACTTAAAAATCCATTACGTTCTGAGTGTGGGGTCTTATACCGGACCTCACGCACGTGTGGCTGGAGTTTCTCGCTCGGCCACTAGAAGGGTTACCATTTCGAAAGAACTTTGAATTATTTCGCCTACCAAAAGTCTTGAAAATAACCCGAACCTACACCATATTTCTTTTTATAATTTTTTTTTCAAGTATTTTATTTAAAAATAGACTTTCCTCGAAAAAAAACGTTCGGGCTGGCCACGTCTGCAGTATATCAAATGTGCTTTTGGCGAAAGTAACTACTATATGATGCCCTGACACAGTCAGAAGGCGATAATATGGTAGTGGCTAGAAGATGACTAACGAGAGACAAGCTAGCCAAAACTAACGAGACTAGGACACTAGTCTCGTTAGCAAATGCAATGAAAATGTGGGACACCACATTTGCCCTGAATCGTCCTGATCTAACTGGAAGTCAAGGGGAGTGACTCTTGTCCAGCAGTGAGATAATGCAGGTTAACAGTAACAATAACTCAAATAATCAGAAAAAAATACAAGGCAGGATAAAGGTCGGAGCCAAAAAACGGGAAATGTCCGGGAAAATTTGGTAGGGTGGTCACTCTAGCCACTGGAAGCTTCTTTTATTTAATTTACGGGTATTCTGTATTGAAGGCTTGCGTTTCACAAGTTGTAAGATTAAGGAAAGGGAGACGTGTATAGGTATTCTGATCATGTTTTGTTGTTATATATGTGGTTTGGGCTTGATATTTTTCTTGTTATCAAATATCTTAAGATGTAGGAATAAATGTTTTGAGTTACCTAACCAACAAGAAGTACCAATCGGTAAAATGTATAAAGATGCAATGATAACCTGCATATCTACGTAAGTATACATAGAGCAGCGGTGGCTCAGTGGTGGCCGTCTTGACTTACGACCAGTAACTCGTGGGTTCGAGTCCAGACAGGCGCATTACTTTGTGAAATTTATTTCATCACCACTGCTCTAAAAAACGGCGAAGAAAAACATCGTGAGGAAACCGGCATGTCCTAGAACCAAAAAAATCGAAGCCATGTGACATCTACCGAGCCACACTGGGCCCCCGTCGTGGAAGCCCATACGCAAAATACGCGCTTTGACGTGAAGGTGAGTACACCGTAATACAATACAATACAATACAAGTATACGTTGGAATCTGGTCTCAATGCTAACTGAACCTACAGTGACGTAAATTACGATAACGGACTTGTGTGTTATCAAAATGCAAACTCAATTAAATGCTGCGTTGATTTTGTAACCTCAGGTTTAATTTGATGAAACTGGAAATGAAAAAAAAACTCCGATACTCAGTTACAATGTTTCAAATTTATAAAATTATAACCAACACCAGAAATAACGAGATTGTCTCCAAAACAAAAGACGGTCGATCAAAACAATGAGGTGTTCCATAGTTGAAATCCCAGCGACCCGGTGTCCTACTTCCAAATGTAGCTCTGTAATCAAATTTGCACAATCTGGCAACCCCGCGCGACACGTTCATTGTCCGGTGTCGGTGATGCGTACACCGGATGCACGTTCCCGGATGTCACCCCCTCACGGGGAGGCTGTATGCTCTATACGTCTTACCAACCCTCAAGACATTTGCCGCTATCTAACCCCAGTATATCGCAGTGTTCACAGTATCGCAACAAGTCGTGACATCACGGATGTTCGTGTGTTTGCATGGAAATGATACAGGGAATCCGTGAATAATAAACACGACAAACAATTTTGAACCTTGCACAAATAACGCTGAGCTATATTTTACCCAAATGCCTGTAGTACAAAGACCTAATTTGTTGCTGTGAAAAATAAACACCGTTGGCGAATTTCGGAGTAATGACAACAGTAATGTTTTCATTAGTAGACTCACCTGCGCTCTTGTTTTTGCAAAAACAACTCTAATTTAATTGGTACAGTACACAGTTTTATTTATGTACCTACAATAAATAGAACCATTAATCAATGAATTTCGGTCTCAGACGTAAGCAAACGTTTCCTTCCCTGGTCTGTTTAAACAACTACTTAAACAATTTACTTCCGATTAATCAAGACCATTAGTATAAAAGCAGTAAAATAAAAAGGAACATTTCCCGCACATTTTGCTCTTCAAAAGGAAATACCAGCACGAAGTTTGTAAAAGAATCCCTTATTCTTTAGTTTGCTGGAACAAACAGCCCGAGACACGTTTGAGTCGTATGTTAATAACATTAGGGGAGGCGGGACCTTACAATGTACACACGCCTTGTATATTCCAAGGGAATTGAATTTCCACCTAAATCTACAAGAAATAAGGAAAATAAAAAGGTCTTGAGTTAAATAGGCAAACAAGTAACGGTGCTGTCTTGCTGCAAACAATTCCTTTAGTTCTTACCTTTGGGAACTATAGACTTAATGTCCTGGTGACAATATACAGTAGCTTCAAAGACTTTGACGACCCGAATGGCGCAGCGGTAGTGAGGTTGCCTTACGTTCTTATGGTCCCGGGTTCTAATCCTGGTAGGGGCAAATGTTTGTGTGATGAGCATGGACATTTGTTTCCGAGTCATGGATGTATATATGTATAATAAGTATGTATTTACAAACAATAAGTATATATATGTAGTATATCAACTGTCTGGTGACCACGACACAAGCCTTGCTTAGTGTGGCACTAGATGGCGCTGTGTGTAATGTCCAGCGATATTTATTTATTTATTACTTCATTGTTTGCTAGGACATTTCTCTTTTTATTACTGCCTTGTTGGATGTTGGTCGAGTGAGGTCTTGAATTCGATTCTTGGGTTGGGCAAAGTATTATTGGGTTTCTCCATCAGGAGTTTCTTTTCCGTAGTAGCCATGGAATCTGGTTTTGTGACCAGTTGATGGCAATAGTTTTGTGCCCAGTTGATGGCAATAGTTTTGTGCCCAGTTGATGGCAATAGGCTCGCCCCCTATTACATGAGACTTAAACATAACATGTGAAATGTAATTGTACTATTGGGTATACACCTCTGTTTAATCCCTCAGAATTACAGCCGTGATATTTTGTTATGTGCTCTTTTTATTTAAATTTTGAAATTACGAGTATTAGAGAACCTGCAAAAGGCCTTTTATATTTAGTCATTCAATTTGTAATTTTAGCCTGTTTATTTATACGGAGTCGAAAAGTTAGGGTCAGGCACAAATCAAATAGGCTTTCAGTTAGAATTTTGTATCACTTTTTTCGAATCAAATCTATTTCGACCCTAAATAAATTTCAAATCGTTTATGTCCTTATTTTTGCTAATCTTGTCTGAATTTGTTTGCGATAAATACAATCTTTTGTGCTTAGCGTAGGTTTTCAATATTACTTCAATTCGTTGACAATTATTTTATTCTAACGTGCACAAAAATTTAGATTACCACCAGATTTCTCTAACAATTATTTGTTAACAAATTTTGTAATTGTTGAAATAATCATCATTATCTTGATCTTATCCCAATTGAATTGTTGAAATAATCATCATTATCTTGATCTTATCCCAATTGAATTGCTGTCGGCGCCGCATATCACTGTCTTCCATATTTCTCTATCACTTATCATCTCAGCAGTCACCTATTCTAGCCATGTCATACTTCATACAGTCCATTCATTGTTTCGTTGGTGATTTGTTGAAATAATATGCAAGCGTTTGGGAAAAAGCTAGACAGGTGATATGATTCTGGTCACTGAAACACGGTAGAAACAAAGTATCCAAGATCATCATCATCATTTCAGCCGAAAGACGTCCACTGCTGGACAACGCCACATTGACCGGTCCCGTGCGACTCGCATCCAGCAGATTCCCGCAACCTTCACCAGGTTATCAATCCACCTAGTGAGAGGTCTTCCAACGCAACGTCTTTCGGAACTTAACGGCCCCATCGGCAATCCGTTCTGCGAGCAAGATGTTGCAAGATGTTTAAACTCTTTTCATTCACGAAAAAACTGAAATATCATTTCCCCCAGTAACTTTTCATCCCGGGCAGGCCATAAAAGTCACTTGAAGTAAATTATTTGTAGTAGAAGTTGTCCAAAAAGAATGGTTGTAAACCTGTCACCAAAGATATTAACGTAGGTACAAAGTACCCACCTGCAGCACCTAATCGTTTTGATGGCTTTAGCCATTACACTGTTTTCAGGTAAATGTTTTTACGGTGCCTTGTAACCAACCTGTTGATATTATTCCAACAATTATTAGACCAAAGACTATTCTAAGATAGCTACAAAATAACTGCCATTCATTCATTACCACTTAGAAAATAGATAGCATAAGTATACTGATACTGATACTCTCAGCTTGCATCATTCATATATTATTCATAAAATTATAAAAAAAAAAACAGAACAAGAAAGGTTCAAGTTTTTCTTTGACAAGAGTCTCTTTTCTTACAGAGAAGACAAAACTATAATTACACCACTTTGATTGCGTTGTCGATTTAAGAAAATGAACATTTTTATAACGTCGCACATTCAAATCACAGACCGAAGAATTTTGATAACCCCGATCCTCGACTTAACTCATCCAATTAAAACATTCACACTTCGCAATTACGTCATCCACTCCACTATTAAAACCCAGTTACAAATTAAAATTTTTGCTCCAGGAAGCGGTCAGGCCACGGACGTGGATGTCCGACTGGTGTCACCCGCGTGGGTGGCGCGGGGCGGCTCCGCCACGCTCAGGTGTCTGCACCAGGTTCCCCCTCAGTTGCTGTACAAGGTGGAGTTCTTGAGGACCGGGCAGAAGCTGCTGCAGTATGTGCGGGAAAGGGTCCCACCTTTTACTAGCTATACGTTCCCTGGAGGACGGGTTAATGTGAGTACTTTGGATATTAGTAGAACATCTACATTTTTATTAACAGTGTAGAAACAGCAAGCGGGTAAGGAATCATGATGCATGGTAAAAATCAAGACAATGCTCTCAATTTTTTTTAAACAGCTGGAAATAGAACGGTTGTAGAAGACAATGTTTAATAAGGTGAAGTAACTTAAGTACCCAAAATTCATGCCTGAAGGTTTCAGTAACAAAGATTAGAGTAGTAAGTATACATAAATTTTAATAACAAACTTCGCTTTATAGCACCTTGGAAAAGTACGACTTTTTCCGAAAAAAGAAAATACTCTTAAAATAATCAATCACGAGCATGGCGATAATGCCCAAATGGTTGGGCAGAGGTGAACTCAAATTATAGTATGTCCTTACACCTATATTTCGTCAGTTATGTTTAAATCACATCTAATGGAGGGTGAGCCTATTGACATCAACCGGGCACTAATCCAGACTCTGCTAAAATATCTTCATGGAAAAACCCGATCCGGGAATGGAACTCAAAACCTCATGCTTAGTGGTCACATTTGTGAACATTAGAACAGGCATTCTAAAAAGAAAGGCTTACATATCTCATCTCCAAGGTACCTATAACATACAAAACACAATACATCTCTATCCCTACACAGTCAAGACAAACATATCCCAGGTTCCTGAGACCCAGTTGATTAGGACCGTAATTTCCATCACAATAGAGCTTGTTTGTACCGAATAGATTCTGAAGGACCTTTTTATTTGTTCGGTTCATATACATTACCTATACTTCAGCTAGGGGTGTTTGTCGTATTTTATGTCCCGTTATGAAAGACTGAAATGTATATTGTGTTGGATTTATGAGGTTTCAGGTGACAGGTAAATTATGTGTTTGGGATTTTCTTATCTTTTTGTGAGCTCAAGAACAGATGAGATGATTTATTGTGGATTTTATTTTTAGGTTTCTAAGCCTCATTTCAATCCAACACGACGTTATTTTAACAAGCTAAATATTATAAATGTTTGGTCAAACTCGAAGGCCGAGTAGGTCCAGGGTATAAGGACATCCTCGGTAGCCAAAAGACAGTTGAAGGTTTGTTTTTTAAATACATATACCTGCTCTTAACCTCAATCACGCCTGATGGAAAGCGAAGGATAAGGTCTATAATGGAACCAGCGTGCTCAGAAGATGCTTGTTCACTCTTGTTTTGAAGGCAACCGGGATAATTGTGGGTGGGAACACAGATACAGGAAAACAAAAAATTTCATAATTTCTTACTTCGCTCATTCCTGTGGCTTCACACGCGTGTATTTCGCTAATTATCTCACCTGATCTTACAACCGGGATAAAATATATATTATGTTAATCCGTCTTATAAAAGTATCTGCGTGTCTTTAACATTTATAATAATTTTAAGATAAAACTTAAGAACATGCAAGATTAAACGAATTAGGCTTTCATCAACAAGGTTTTATATCCAGGCGCAAACCAAGACTGCGATCTGGATTTTTGCCTGTCTGTGTGCCGAAGACTTATCCCTTCCTACAAGGGGTGTATATGGCAGTACTGTGTACTATCTGCCTATTCCATCGTGCAATATTTAAGTCGTGATATTATGTTATTATTAAAACATCCTTGTTACAGATGACGCTATCAAGTGAGAACTCAATTACAATTGACAATTTGGACCCATCGGCTTCAGGGCTGTACTGGTGCGAGGTGTCATTGGAGACACCCATCTTCACAGCCGCCTCAAATCCTAGACAGCTGACTGTCGTATGTAAGTAGATTATCAACATTAGAGACCGGATATGCAAATGCATACTTGCATATGCATTTGCATATTGTGGTGTTTTTTTAGGAGAATGGATATTTAAGCCATAATCAGGATATCTTGCATACTTGGGCATGTTTCCTTTAATTTAATCTGTTCCTAAATGGAAAAATGCAAAAAAGTATTGAAGTGGGTCGGTTGGTTTGCTCAATCGTACTACAAATAATACAAATAGTTAGGAACCGAATTCGTTTTCATTAAAAAAAATCTAGTCGAAAATGCAGTACGAGTAAATGAAATTAAAAAAACATTTTATAGCAGGTAATTATTTCAATTCTATGTTGCAGTTTTTTGCACTTTTGTTGCATATTTTTAGCTTGCATATTTGCATGCATATTTCGAAGATTTATTGCATATAGTCCGGTCTCTAATCATCATCATCTTTCTACCTTTGTCCCGTTTTACTTGGAGTCGACGCAATACGTTTATTTCTTCCATTCTCTACCTGTCAACCTGTCACTTGTGCTATCATTTTCGCCGCACCTACAAAAAGTAAAGAGTATATTAGAAGTAGGTATTTCAATCCTGAAGGTTCGGAAATTGCGGTCTAGCTAGACCTGTCTCGAACGCGATCATATTTTATAATATAATAATATTACACTATTTTATGCCCGCGGCTTCGTTCGCGCCGAGTTTGATGATCATACAACAGTGCCGATCCTAAATTACCCTAGGCTGATAAAATTTTCGTTTTTCCTAATTCATGTTAATATTAATGTTATGGTCAGCTTCTCCAGAAGAAGAAGGAGCAGCGCCCCGCTACCGCGCAAGCTCTGTAGGTTTCGTCCCTGACTGGTTGGCCTCCCACTAACAGGAGGACTGAATCCCAATTAGGGGCTTGTCCCTCTCCGCCCCTCGGATCGTACGACCGAGATATAAAGTATCTGGGTGTCAAACATCCAAGTCCATTCAGCCATTTTTGCTTGAAAGAGGGACAAACTTTCGCTTTTATAATACTATTAAGTAGGATTTTGAAAAAGCTTTACCCGAGCCGTCTAGCCGAGTACCATACAGATTAATTAATGATGATGCCATAATCAGAATGATAGTGTGACCACACAATTCTTGCTTTCAAGTATTGTAGGTATATCTATCTCATTATAGTGTAACGAAAAGGGCCTATCATATAACCTTGTCATGTCAGTCTTATTATACATGTAATGTAATTAGGGGGTGTGTCTGTAGTGCCTGTACAATATAAAACATATAACATACGGGTATTTATCGCGAATTTACCTTTAATTTAATCCCGACGTTTCGACCGGATTGCACCAGCCGTGGTCGCGGACAATATATCATAAAAATAAAATATCTCTACTTTCTCTGTTCACAAAGCTTTACATAGTTATCTACACTAATATTATAAAGAGGAAAGATTTGTTTTTTTGTTTGTTTGTTTGTTAGGATTTTCTTCAACAACTACTCAACCGTTTTTAAAAATTATCTCACTATTAGAAAGCTATATTTTTACCGAGTAACATAGGATATAAATTATGTTGATACCATGTAAATTAGCCGAGCTATCACAATTTACGCGGATGAAGTCGCGGGCGAAATGCTAGTCATAAATGTAAGGTGTTAAAAAATTAACTGCAAGAATTTCGTGTACGTACTTGGTATCAAAAAACAAACATATTGCAAAAAAAAAAACAATTTTCAAGCATTTTTAATTTTTACATAAAAAAATTGCCAGTCCAAAGTCTGCAAAATGTGACGGGAAAAGTTAGAATCAGCTGTCTACGTTTGCGCTGTCGCTGGGGTGAGCGACCACGCGCGCGGCGCCTGCACGGTGTAGTCACAGTACAGTCAAGTGCGCATGTTCAATCATTTTGTGGGCAGTGAAAATATTGCATATCTTTGAAACGGATCGTTACTTATATAAATTTATGTCGTGATTATTTTCTATTTGTGATTCCAAACAACTCCTCAAATTTCTTGCAGTTCATTTTTTAACACCTTATATAATTGTAACAATAACATCATCATCATCATTCTCTTGTTCTTATCCCAATTTATTTGCGGTCGGCGCAGCATGTCTTCTTCTTACATACTTCTCTATTATTTGTCATTTCATCAGACACTTCTTGTAATAATAATAAGGTAAATAAAATAAAAATTATAATAAAAGTTCCTCTAAGAGAGACTAGCGTCCATACTAGGTGTGACTATTGCTATCAATTGGGCACAAATCCAGATCATGTCAGTCGTAATAAAAATTATCTGTTTGTTAACATAACACCAACAAGCTTCAGATTTTAACTGCAACGAACAAAGTCCTTACAACCACAACATTTGAAACAAGCAATCTGCCATTTCCGGGAAATTTCTAGAAAATCGGGACCTCCCACAACTCCCGACACATCTGGCCACACTAATCGCACGTACACGTGTCCTGAATTCAGAATACATACATTACAATGAATAAGTCATTTCAGAGGATGGCGAAGCTCCTTTATGTTCATGCGTTAGCTGAGATAGCCGTCTAACCCAATTGTTTTAGCATTAGGATCGGTGAGAATGAGTTAGGGAATTGTGTAATGTTGTCTAATGAAATTGTGTCTCGTGTCTCATAAAGATGTCGGTACGTTAAAAAAAATAAAAAAAAGTTCCTCGAGTAGAAAATTCGAAGACGTGACAACTAACTACCCGCACTGGGCCCACGTAGTTGATTATAGCCCATTCCCACTCAAATAGAGGAGCTGTCCCAGCAGTGGGAACATTAATAGGCTGATGATGATGATGTATGACGAAAATGACGTTAAAAACAGCTCATGAGGAGCTCGTGGCTAAATAATTAGAGCCACTCGAGTTCATCTTCACATTAAGCCGCGTTTTCCTAAGTTGGTCTGTAGATGGGTAACTCATAATATGTATGCCGTGGTTCCTGCGTCCCTGCTGTCATTTGAAGATAATTGACAGTCGTTTCCGGTAGTCAGTGTACTGAAAGTTTGATAACCAGTCTTACCAAAGAGTATCGTATTAGGCAATACTAACTGGGTTGGAGAGGTCAGATAAGCAGTCACTCTATGAGAAAATCTCATATTCAGTCGCATCGGCATTGAATGCTAACCCCAACATAGTTGGGAAAAGTCTAAGCAGATGAGTAACCATTTCACTACCACCTTAAATAATTTTTCACTCCTCTTGCTCGAAAATACCGTCATAATAGCGTACCAGAGGGGGCGTAAAATTGCATTTATTGCCCTAGGGGAAAACAGTATTTTTTTTTTATTTTCGTAGTCGGTGTTCGAAAACGCGTAAGTCTTTATTCATAATTCATAAAGAATCGACTTATTTCTGTCCCATTAAAAACAAAAAACAAAACATTTTATTTTAAAAATGGAACCAAACGCGCCGAACACCGAACTCTTTGGCAGAATGTGTGCGTTGCATTCCAGCTACAGGAGAAATAAAAAAAGGCATTGGCGCGAAATTTTACGATTTTTTATCTCCTACGTTTTATTATAACTCAGTTTCTATTTACTACCTCGCTGAAGCTCGGTAGTAAAACTACCTCGCTGAAGCACGGTAGTAAAACTACCTCTTATGTAATGGGTCATTTTAGCTCCTTGAATTACAATGTACTATCATAACATACATTACGTTGATCTAGCTGACGGATTTTATATATAATTTACACTAGCACTTTACCCGAGACTTCGTCCTCAAAAATTGTGATAGCTCGACTAATTTGCATGATATCAATATAATTTATAGCCTTTGTTTCTTGGTAAAAATGTAGCTTTCTAATGGTATAATACTTTTTTAAATCGGTTGATTAATTCTTGAGTAAAATCGTAACAAACAAAAACCAAATCTTTCCTTTTGAAACATTAGTGTAAATGTAGAAGAAAAGTGATTTTAACATTGTCTCATTTAACAGTTTATCATCTTTATTACAAGCATTTGCTACGCAATCAGGGACCAAAACTTTCCATAGAGGAGCTGACTACGAAAACACGAACTGTTTTGTCCAGAAGTGCCTCATTTTGTGCCGCCACTATCAAGTTCTTGACCCACCCGCCTAACGAGAGCTTCTTCAAAACTTGGTCAAGGCTCTTTGCTATAAGTTTATTGACCGTGCTGCTATTAGTTACATTATTTATTTACGTTACATAACATCACGCCTCAAATCCCCGATGAGTTAGGCAGAGGTGTTTGATAGAAGGAACAGCCTATTAAACGCTAGTTAAGTCGCATGTTATAGTGGGTTAGCCTTTTGCCACTAATCGAGCACTAGATTCTGACACTGATGTATTTATGATGAAAAAAAGCGGCCAAGTGCGAGTTGGACTCGCCCATGAAGGGTTCCGTAGCAGCAAGTAACGTTATATAAAAGATGACGTTTAAAAAAAAATTACCTACTAGATCTCATTCAAACCAATTTTCGGTGGAAGTTTACATTGTAATTGTAATTTTCTTATTTTAGAAGTTAAAGGGGGCGGGGAACATTTTATCACTTTGGGAGTGTCTCTCGCGCAAGCTATACAGTTTAGAAAAATGATTTCGGAAACCTCAATTTCATTTTTGAAGACCTATCCGTAGATACCTTTTTTCTATTTTTGCGTGAAAATCTTAATGCGGTTTACAGAATACATCTATTTACTAAGTTTCAACAGCATAGTTCTTATAGTTTTGGAAAAAAGTGGCTGTGACGTACGGACGGACTGACAGATAGACAGACAGACATGACGAATCCATAAGGGTTCCGTTTTTTGCCATTTGGCTACGGAACCCTTAAAACCCAATAACACTTTTCTTCAGCTGAAAATCAAACCCAGATCCTCATGCATTGATTAGTACACCAACAACGTAGTAAGAAGAAAACTGCCCTTAAAAGTCGTGGTCCGAAGGTAAAAGTTCAAAAACTGAACGCACAAAATCGTAGGAAAAATACTAGTTTATTATTAATATGGCTTTATTATTACCGTAAATACTATGCGGTGGGGAGTTGGTAACCTCTGGGAATTGTCGAAATTATAGTGAATTATTCGTGGAAATAACTGTGTGTTATTTTTGGACATGAACTGTTATATGTAGGTAAGTACTTTTATTTATTACTTATGAATAAACATTTTCACAGCAGAAAGTTTTGCTGCATTGTTTTGTGAATTAAATGAATTATAAACATTATTTATTTAATGTTATAGACTGACTTTGAGTTACTGTTTAACTTGTTGCAATTTGTAATTGTTGTTTGTGTTTTACATAAATATTCAGTTAATCTCGGCTGGCATTGATCTCTGAACAGTCGTTACAGGACGTCAGCCCGCATAGCGCATAGTATGACCACCGTAGAGAAAATGAGATGCTGATGATGATGATTTTCCCGTGTTACGAGAAAATTACAGATTTCTTTTGTTTATCTGCCATTCTGTCGATTCTTCGTCGACAAAACCCGTTTCCGTTTCCACGGCGGTCATGCTACGCGGGCAGAAAGTCTGGCATACAGTCTTGCTAAGTAAATGAGATTCGAAGGTCAGACTTTTCTCATGTGGAGTGTTATCGAAATCAAAATCAAAGCATTTATTTCAAGTAGGCCAGTTACAGGCACTTTTGAATTGTCGAAACAAAAATGAACATTTAATGTAGCTACAGTCCCAGTCACAAGACATAAAAACTGTGAAAGTACTGTAGTTGCCCATTCCCTAGCGTAGATCTCTATGGAGAAGAACGGGCAAGAAACTCCATGGACACTCTTTTAAATCAAAATATTGTTACAAAATCTTGGTTACATCATTCATGTTGAGATGGTATATTATGTGAGAACAATGTAGCAAGATGAGCACGTTAAAAGTGTCCATAGGAAAACCAAAACAAAATACAACTCAAAAACAAAATAATTAATTCAAATAAACCATGGCGACTAAGAGATGACCAGTCACAACTGACAGCGCCCGTTCACGCACATGACGCATGGATCAGCACCATTCAGCTCAACCATTTTGAAGGGAACTAAATGGTCGACACACGCGCCACCATCAGCGAGACATTTGAGTGAGCATGACATACTCTCAACCGCCAGGGCACATTCAAGTCAAGAACTGCCGTAGGTTTCCAGTGAATGATAGCTTACTAGTACATAGTACTCACACAATATGGGCAATGCGATTATATAATACTAACATTGAATCTATACAATGCAAGGATAGTTAAGTACAATCTTCAGCAGCTCCAACTATACCATTTAATGCTATCAATTTTTGCGCCCCTGTCCATGTGGAGCAGGACCAGCATTATGCCAAGCATTTTTATCAGCGATATAATCGCTCAACGTGTAATATGCTTTTTTTACACAGTGTGCGTTTAATGCATGTTTTAAATTTCGTCTCATTCAGTTCAAGAATACTTTGTAGAATTTTATTATAGCATCTCAAACAGTACCCCATGAAAGATGAGTCTACTTTAGCGAGTCTAAAGCCTGACTGAACTAATTGGTCCCTATTTCTAGTACTGTAATTATGTCTGTCACGTCCTCTTTTACCAAAAAGATGGAAATTTTTTCTAACGTACATTATGTTTTCGTAGATGTATTGACAATGTACCGTCATAATGCCAATATCCTTAAACAGTTCCAGTTCCCTTAGAGAATCGCGCCTACGAAGATTATATATAGCTCTGATGGCTCTTTTCTGCAGAATAAACATAGACTCAATATCTGCAGCCCGTCCCCATAGCAAAATACCGTAAGACATTATACTATGGAAGTAACTAAAATAGACCAGTCTAGCGGTATCTACATCAGTAAATTGACGGATTTTTCTAATAGCATATGCTGCTGAACTTAGCCGCCCGGCAAGAGATGTTAAATGAGAACCCCATTGTAGCCTTGAATCAAGCGTAATCCCCAGGAAAACCGTTTTATCTACGAATTCAAGTTTCTCATTATTCAATAATATATCACAATCACTACCCTTAACATTCGGTAAAGCAAATCTTATGCATTTGGTTTTTTTTTCATTTAATACCAAATTGTTTGCTGTGAACCAATTTTGGACCTGAAGTAGAGCATTATTCACGTCATCTAAATTTTGTGCCCGTCTGTTTATCTTTAAAAATTAAGGAAGTGTCATCAGCAAATAACATTATATTTTGAGGTTGGTTTTTCAATAAATAGGGTAGATCATTTTTATATACTAGAAAGAGGAAAGGACCCAATATTGAGCCTTGTGGAACCCCCATTTTTATTTTTAAACCCTGTGAATTAACACTAATTATCTGAACATGTTGTTGTCTATCATTCAAATATGATCTTACCAAACTAAGTGCAAGTTTACCCAGTCCGTAATGCTCAAGTTTCAAAAGTAATGTGTCGTGATTTACGCAATCAAACGCTTTGGAGAGGTCACAAAAAAATCCTATGGCATCTTGGGACTCTTCCCACGCAGTGTGAATCTCAAGGTTGCACCAAATGGGAGTCCTAACTTGGGCACCAGCCGCTGAAAGTGGGGGCCAAAGTCCCAACGGCTGTCGAGCACCAATACTGGGGATCATGGGAACTAGTGCGCCTTCCACGATCCCCGGCTAGTGCCGGCCCGCCTTTGCGGGCCTCAGGTCTGCGGGGGGAGTGAGGTGTACTCCTCCCGCGACGTCCTATAGGGGCGCGCGCGGAACACTACGCGCCACCGCCTCGGGTCCAGTTATTCGGCGGGGCGGCAGACCTCCCCAAGTCCGCCGTCCCTCTGGACCCGAACCAAACCTAGCCTAACCCAACTAAGCTATAAATTCAAATAAAAAAATCTCAGAAATGCAATTGACAATTTGATTGAAATTAAGTCAGATTATTCCTGGTGTACTTCTCTATAACATGACCCCAATTTCATGACTGTAACATAAAGTAGCGTTAGGCCCAAAGGTGTGGAGAAAATGGATTTTCTCCTTTGCACTTTGACACATTCACGAGGACGAATATTATTGACTAAACCCGATTTGTATAACACGTCTTAAATACGAATGGTTGAAGTGACTAACCAATTAAAGTTCTCGACTGTACCTGTTTATGCATATCATGACTTTTAACCCGCACCAATCGGTACCCATCCATTCCGACTTTTCTGTACTAGGAACCTTAGCCGTTAGATAAAATGACAGCGAATAATGGTACAGGATATTATGAGAAAATAAGCAGAAGATAAGAAAGTGTCATTAATAATGGCAATTTGTATTCAGTGAGGTTCGGTACCACATGATATTAGGGTTATGTATTGTGTGGTTTCTTGTTTGGGCGTGATCGAATTCGCTTCGTCATGTCTGAAAACTAAGCGGTTGTATGGGCAACGTGATTACGATGATCTTATTAAGAAGATTGTGTGTAAATTGAAATGAGGGGACCATCACTAGTTGGACTTTGAAATAAAATAATTAACATTGTACAACTAAACATTTGTTTTTGGTCCGATACTGTATACGAAACAGATGAATTAAATCATTCTAAATTGTTTCGATTGTAGTTTTCGGTAGATTATGGCTCGTTCCCACATAAGAGAGGAGGCCTGTGTCCCAAAAGTGAAAACATTATACAGGCTGATTATGCGCAAGTTTCGGTTTTGAAACGTTTTTGATTTTAATAATAGCGATGATAAGTGAGTTTTCCTTAAAATTGTATGCATAACAATTATGCAAAATTTAACTACTTACTATAATTCTAAAGCATTATCTTTAAATCTCATTAAAGCCATTTATTTTGCATTTAAAAACCTTACTTGTTATATTTTATCTTCTACATTATTATCCTCTCCATTGTTTGTGTTCACATTTCGCCACCCATAGCCATTATTACAAAGGGCCTTTCTGAAAATGTTAACTCTATTATTAGATTTGATGTTCTCATAATGGTCGATGACGTCAGAAGTGGGATGGACTCTCTCCCGGTCTGATTGCATCATTTTCATTATAACACTGATCTTTTTTCCATTGAAATAAGATACTTTTTAGATTTTTGTTGGATTGTCAGAGGTAGAATACCTACCCCTGAAAGTGCTATAGATATGTCACTACAAACAAAATCCTCTGCCGCTTCTGTCTGTCTGTCTGTTTGCGATAAACTCAAAAACTACTGCACTGATTTTCATGCTGTTTTCACCAATGGATAGAGTGATTCTCGAGAAAGGTTTTGTATATAATTTGCGAAGGCGCGGGCATCAGCTACTTTATTATATTTGACTGAAGCCAAGTCCAGCCACTCCGATTAATTCATAATAGATTGCCTATGAGAGATATTGGACGCTGGGTACCTGTGTTATTTATTAAGATATTGGTAGAATCATAAGTAATTGACATTGATTTGGTACAGTATGTCGGAATTGTAAGATTGATAATATTTTGTTACCGATATTAGGTTTATGTAATACTATATATTGCGTTTATTATATACTTCTGCGAATCGCAATAACAATATAACCTTAGAAAATGTGACACTAAATTGTAACGACATAGAATGTTGCACGCTCAAGGCCCGCGATAGAAGCTATGCAATAGCTTAATAAATCAGTACAGAAAATATACATACTAAAAATGTTGGTTACCCAATGGATAAACACATCCATGTCTTTACTACCTATGTCAATGTTTTTTTACTTAGATATCTTTGTTTAGACGTACTGAACGCTGTGTTAAAATTTGTCCATCTGTTTCAATGGGACATTATAGAGACACAGCGTACCATATGCAAGTGGTATATGGACAACAAAGCCAATACATAAAAGCCAAAGAGAGTGAGTGATTGTCTTTTGTTTTCCATACAACTGGGTCCTGACTAGCTCTGTACTATCTCAATCACGTACGCAAAACAACTAAAATAAGCTTTATCGCTGTGCCGTGCCACATTAAAATTATTACAGAAAATAAATTCAGTAGAGGTGTACACAATTAAGAAACTTACCTGAATTAAATGAAATGATTCGACTGTTAATATAATTGTTAAATTGTGTTGTAACATTAAATGTCCCTGTGGCAATGTCTGACATTATTATTTAAGTTATAACTTGGTTACTGTGTTTATTTTATCCACTATGTTATAGAGAAGCTCGTGACTAAATAATAACAGCCACTCGGGTCGATGTTTGGGTTGTGCCGTGCTTACCTTAGTTTGGTCTGTGGGACACATTACATACCGAGTTTCGTCCGTGCCTCGGAAAGCATGTTAAGCAGTTGGTCCCGGCTGTCTGTTTGTACATCTTTGAGACAGTCGTTACAGTTAGTCAATGGCCCAAAAGTCTGACCAAAACTCTTACCATGCGGGCTGTTGCCGGGGTTGCGGGCTGTTCGAAAGAGATACCGCGGCCCCGGAACGTAAAGGGCGAGGAAGGAACATGGATGGGTTTTAGTCAGTAAGAGTCTGACACTCCCTCCCGCTCCGCCCAGAGTGGGAGAAGTCATTTGATGATTTCCCATCCTAAAAAAAAAAAAAAAAAAAAAAAAAAAAAAAAAAAAGGGGTATTGTATTACCCAGTACTAAACTGGGCTGTGGAGGTCAAATAGGCCGTCGCTCCAAGTAAAATACTGGTATTCAGCTGCGTCCGGTTAGTCTGGAAGTCGACCCCAAAATAGTTGGGAAAAGGCTAGGCAGATGAAGGTTTCAACCAAACGTTGGTCAATGAATGGATATCAGTCCTTAGGCATTTCAAGTACCGGCTGTACCTGATAAATGCCTTCTTAACTTTAAATGTAAACTTTTTGTTACTTAAAAAAAACCGTCACCTTTATAAATTCTTCCACAGCCATCCACTCAGTCTAGTTTGCTGATACGTGATCTCCATTGCAGGTCTCATTTACTCCATAGGCCATGAATTCGTTTGCTTTATTGTGCATTGTCCCGATGAACATGATCAGCCCAATCCCAGTTTATAGCTTAGGCTGCTAATAATTGTCCCCAGATTCCCAAAAGCACCCGCCGATCATAACGTTCGGTAAGCCAGACGTGGTGGTGGGGGGATTGCTGCGCGCCAACTGTACGAGTGCCCCCGCTGCGCCTGCGCCGCGGCTCACGTGGTACATTGACAATGAAAAGGTTAGTAGAATATACACGTAGTTTTTGTATGTGCGCTTTTAGGGAATAAGGATTTACCTTCATCTGTTAGCAAAGTACACAATAGTTACACAATGGCGTCAGACCAATTCGGTCGGCCCTCACAGATGAAGGGTTTATACAAATGTAATAAACAAAATATCTGAAGGACGGTATAGGAAACGAGTAAGATTAAAGTTCACAAGTAGACATGGGTTTTATTTTGTTTTGGTGATTACTCCTTATGTCTCATGTGCAAAAATATTACGAAGTGGCTCAAAATATCAAAAATATTCACGTAATATTTGCCAGTTTGAGTTTCATATAGTATCTAATTATGTATTGATAGTGTAATGGTTAAATTCCCTGTCTAGGTCGACGAAGAATCAGTGAAATACTTCTCCTACCGCGTTTCAAGTTCCACCCGCACGAAGGGGGGCGGGGGTTACCGCAGCAGGAAACACCAGCATCGCTACATAGCCCCGGAATTTAACTACACCGCCAAGTACTGGGCGCTTGTCAGCGAAACCACTGTGGCGCCCATTGTGAACACAACTAAGCATCATAAGTGCACTTTGAAGGATCAGCAAAGCGAGGAAATGGCTAAGGTTCGTACTTTTATAGATTCAGTAGTAGTATTAAAAGTATCAGAACCATGAAAGACAGCTTTGAACATTAAGATACCAATCATTTTATATTAATTTTACATACTGGAGGTACATGAAGCGCAAAGTCATTATTTTACTTTTCCTTTGGTCCTGCAAAAAATGGAATTTGTTTTTAATATCGGGCCGGCAAAATACGATAAGCTGGCATTCATCAAATTGTAAGGGTCGCGCATCGGTCGGTAAAACAATTCGTTGTTAATATACATGTACGACAATTCCACTGGTCCCACATTAATTAACTGTCAAGCTAAATGAAGCTTTTGAATGAAGCAATGTGGCTTAAATTCGAGCGTTCAATTCTTTAATTGAGTCCTGGTATTCAGAAGCCCTATTATGAAAATAAATAAGGCAACTGATTGAAGACAACGATTATCTGATTGTCCTCAAAGAAAATGGAACTCGTCCTGTAACTATTTATAGAACGAACGAACATCTTTTAATCTCGCAATTGAAAAGAACAAATTGAAAGATCGCAATGAATGTACAGATAAAGAACAAATCAAAGCGGGGCGTCTTACAATAAATAACAAAAGACAATCTCAATCCGAAGTCGATTGGGCTCAAGTACAAGTGATTCTGTATCTCAATATTACTCTTTTCATCTTTCCTGTATAAATTGACAAGCATCTTCAAACGAAATGAAAACGGTCGGGCCACGGATGTTTCGAGCAGAAACGCTTTTGACGTAAGAACATTTATTTGTGGTGCCAAAATTTTCAAATCTGCCTGTAGTATGTCCGGTTACAATAATGTAACAATGTACTGTGTTGTGAAATGTGTTTCTGTTATTTTTTTCTTTATGCTGATTTATTGTTTTGGTCACTTTATTTGATTTAGTTGTGGTTTGTGCCGTATTTATTATGAAAAGCTTTTTGATTTCTATCTATGTTACTAGTACTAGTTATATCATTTATCAAATTATAATACAAAGGCATTACTATTTATTTCAAGGAAATATTTTTTGTTTGATAGGTAGCTATTTTCCTTCTTCGGTTATCTCTGTTTGTTCCGTTGATCTTCTATAACAATATTGACTCTCACAATCCAAACAATATCGAAGTACCTAAACATTTTTTTCAGGAAAATTTAATTTCTGTGGAAACTTTTCCTGTTTCTCTAATACTTTCTTCGAAATTCAAATCTCAAACCTCGTCATTTGTTGGAATCAAATTTTTACCGAGTCCATACATTTCCAATTTCCTATTCTTTGACATCCGTGACGTTCTTGTGAGAACGGAAAATTAGCCAAGTTCGACAGAGTCGGGATTACGTTAATAATTTCACCCAAGTTAAGGCACTTGAGGAATATTTAATTGTTTTAGAACCTTCTTAAGAAATGTTTTCAAAGTTACATGCTTTACCTAAGGAGTTTGCTTGGAAAGCAATGGTTAGAATTCTCATGTTAATTTCTTGGAATTCATTGAATATGATGTTATGCTAATTTGATTATACGCTGGTATTGTAGATGTTTTGTCAGAAGTTCAAATCATATCAATCATTCGAAAATATTTATTTATTAAAAGTTCAGATTAAATACTTCAAATGTCGAACTTGTTGTTGTCTTTCCTGTAGCTTATACTATAGCTATAGCTTATCTACTGGCATATTTAATAAAGTAACTCCAGTTTTTGTTCCGGACATTAATCAAGTATTACTAACGTTTACAATATAAGCTAGTTCATCAACCATCTCCAAATCTTCACCATGGTCTTCACTAACCTTCTCACATTCTTTCCCATAGATTCAAGAAAGGCCACGAGTACCGCCAGTGATACCCATATCTCTATGGGTCTCCATAGCAGAACTCAAAGCACCTGCCCACGGCAGGCTTCAACTGACGTGTACTGCTACCATACCTGACGAAGTTGGTCCAGGGGAAAAGTTCGCTGACATTAAGAAACAGACTGTTACTGGTGAGTAAGTTATAGTTTTAAGTTTATTACAGCTGACTTTCAACAGTTTTTAATATGGCAATGAAAGAAGGTTTTTGTATCAGTCATGAAAGCCTATGCTGAGCCAATCCAGGCGTTAGCGTTCATGAAATCATGACGGATCGCTAACGAGTATCAGGACATTTACGCAGTGTGTATGTGATCACTACGTGATATCTACTCTAAAGCGGAAATTTGATATTAAAATATTCAACAGCCCAATAAAATATTAAGTAGGGACATAAAATAACAAAAATAAAAAGTAATAATAATTCATGACCCATTTTGTTCTCATTTACTTTTCTCTTAAAGAAAACTTAATTATACCAAGTTATTTCTTTCTTCCCACCGCTTCACTAAACGCCACTCTTTCCAACATCCCCAAAAAAAAAAACTCAAATGCTCTCTATTATTCTCTTTGAAAGTACCTACTTCGCAAAACTTAAAAAGGAACTGCGAAACAAACTTTCATTTGCATTAATGCGATCCCGCGAGTAACTTAGCAAGTGAGCTAAGTTTTCAGCTCAAAATAAGCAAAAGTCTGAGCTTACCCTGATTCGTGAAATTACGTGTAACGAACTGTAACTTGTAAGACGTATACCATTTATTTTTAATCAGTGTTCTTACAAAAATCTCAGGTCTTCCTAAGTTAATACATTAGTACCTATACAAGGTCTAACATAATAAACATAAGACCTTCCGCGTGGTTTCTCGGACCATGAAATTAAACAACTTTTGTTCTAAGAAATTGGAAAAAAAAATATCTCCCAAATCTTCAACTTCTCTCATTGGGGACTGTCGATAAAAGTGAAAACTAAGGAATCTATATCCGACACGCGCTGTGCCCCGCGCCTGAGTGGTGCTACGTCGTAGCGGATCGGCTACGAGTGCTACGAAGCGTTAGGTGACGGACACGCGAGTTTCATGATTTTTGTTTACCCAAAAAGTACTCACATCGCTTAAAGAAATTTTCAGTTTCACTTCAAAAAGAAATGACTATCTTTAAGAATTGAAGCGATCAGCTGTTGATGAGCTATATATGTAACTAAAAAAAAGTTAATTTCCAAAAGTTATAAAACAAAAGTTTTTCAGTTTTATGGTCTGAGACACCACTCGAGAGGTCTTTTTTTATTATGTTACAACCTGTATAATACTAAGCAAGATGCATGTACTACACCCGTCTTAATAAATTGAAGTATCTTAACTACACTTGAATTAATATCATACCGATGTTTTTCTATGATGGAATGTTTCGGAATGTAAATTCTGTTCTGGTTACTGCCAACAATGTGCAAAAACTTTGATTGCATCGATAACGGAACAAGAGTTGTAGCATAGAATAAACACAAAACAAGATTGCTTATGAAAGTACTATGTTTCCCTTTGGAAACTTTATTTTCGCCTCACGTCATTCCGAATTCAAATCCATATTTTCAGTAAGTTACCTGAGTTTTCAGAGTTAAAGCCGCAGTTACACATTACGTTTAGCCGTCGCAGTCTGAGGTTGATTACATTTTTCATGCATTTTGAGCTTGATGTCGGCAAGTTTGGTGTGAACCCGACCTATGTCCTCTACAATTGTGTTTTATGGTAATAAATCTTTACAGTGGCGGTCAACGAACTAAGTTTGAAGAAGCCACATTCTGACACGAGCCACGCGAACGCCACCTCGAGCTGCCCCCAAAAGTACCCGTTATGGCTCCTCGGCTGCGGTCTTATACTCCGTGAATTTACACTTCAATTGAATTGAATGACCCTATGAATCTCGCCTATCCCCGATCAAATATTTTACCTGCGAAGCGGCTTATAGAATGTAGTTTCAATATTTCTTAGATACTTACCCTTTATTTATACCTACTACTTATACAATTTTGTGTACCTTAAGCTTTTCCTCGTCTCACTTTCAAGGAATAAGGTTGTCCTAACTTTGTTTTGCTAAATAAATGTTTTACATTTTTACACCCTTATTATACATTTATTCTGATGTCATTCTTTAAAGCCTCTTGCTTGAGATCTCTAAAATTTTAAATAAAAAATGAAATATAAATATAATTTTACTGTGTTCATATTATAATGTTAAAAAGTAACTAGAGTTTATTGTTACAGTGTAAATTAATTTTAAGACGATGTTATTATTGCATATTTTAATCACCTTTATATGTGTCCTTTTTCTTCCTGAGCTTTTGTATGTCAATTATACCTCTCTGAACTAGTTACTACAGGGTTCCAAGGATAAACCAAACTATCGCTATTTTTATTACGGTACCGCATATAAAGGCTATTTCTGGATATCTATCTAACTGCATTGGAATAGGTACCTATCATGTTAATGATAATCATAAAATAAAATAAAAAACAATAATTAAAATAAGGTAGAAATTGAATCGGTACTTTGAATAATTGAATTTTCTCCAATGTTCCATTTGATATGCACTATCAGAATAAATAAAAAGAACAGTTGTATTCAAGAACATTGTGGAACAAAAATCTTCTCGCTGCTGCTTTGAGTGTTGTCTTACCCCTAGGTTAAAGGTAATCATGGAATATTCAGAAATAACTTCTCCAGGAATTATCTTATGTCTATGTAATTCTTGTTTCATCTCTACCTCTATAATTTAAATTATTTTTTGTTATTCATTCTAGATCTAAGATTATAGAATAATAGAAAAAAATAATAACAATATTTATTTCGTTTCTCTCGTTCGTAATCAGAATATTTCATGTTGGTAGGTGATTTTCAAAGTGAGAACGTATTTTGAGAATTAAATTATTGTCTAATATATTTCAGCAGAATATTTTCGATATGATTAGTGTTACGCTGTAAAGCAGAGGTTATGGTATTTAATCGTAATTGCCATGCGGGAGACGACTTGTTTTCGGAATAATTCGATTAGCCCCTTCGGGTGAACTCGGGGTAAATGGAATTACACATCAGGGAGGAATTAACTCGATATTATAGCATGTTTTCGTTAGCCCAACAAGAAAACCTGTTTGGGGCAAATTGAATTAAGCTTTCCGTGACAAGGTCCTGTCTCCCAAATTGGTGTTGAAAGTCTTCCTGCAGCTCTTTACACTGACTATTGTAGAAAGTTTATTTGTTAGGCTAAAAGATGTGATAAGTTAAGAAAAATGTGTATATTGAAGCGAAATATATTTTAAAAATAGATTAATTATTTATGTGCTATTGTATAGATGAAATTATATGAATAATTGTAAAATAGATACATTTAGGCGTATTAGGTAACATCCATGAAATGTATCTGACAATCGCTTCAGTTGCATGTAGATAAACACCCTTAAAATTATTTATTCATATGTTTCACTTTCAAATGTTTACGATCTTGAATGTGACATTTTATTTTTAGCACCACTCGAATACATGTAACAACGCCTTGTACCTAATATAATTTTCACATCTCCAGATGCGATCAACCTATAAATTGGCATGTTTACATATTTTTGTGACTCTCATGACATGTACTTCCAATACAACTCAACTAAGCTGATTGTAACTGGCACGATCAATAAATTGTTTTAAAACGGAAAATGGTGTGTTCGATTTCAATCCATTTTTAAACTTTTAAGAGGCATTTAATGCTCAAATCCCGAGAATTGCGTGTTACACTAAAATTAAGTATTGTAAAACATAAATCTGTTGAAATATGAAACATGAAATCACACAATAAAATTCACTTCGTGTTCAATAAAAAATAAATACAAACAACAAAACATAGTTCTAAAAATTGTGCACTCTGCTTGTTCATCCAGTCACTCTGTAAAAATTCAGAGAGATCAAAAGTACCTAACAAGTTCAATAAAGTTTATCATGTAACTTGTGATGCACATCTATCACGCGTGTGTTTCTAAGCGGGTAAGTAAGAAGTGCAATTAGTACTTTATACTAAGTACATATTATAGCCATGTGTAACTTATGATAAATTGCCATTACTAAGGCATGATTCGAAACAGAGAATTTGTTACTCAACAAAACGTCCTTTATAATAAATAGAAACAATGTTACTGTTTCCGGATGCAAACTAGACCATTGTTTTATTTGAATATTATGATTAGTAAACAGGAATGTTCTTTTTGTCTACATACAAGTGCAACTGAGAATTAGAATAACATACTTATTTGCTGACTTAAAAAATAAGGAAAATTAAATTCGTGCTACTGTGCCAATTCCTAACCATTTACACCGCATCGTCCCCTGAGACAGTACGCGTTCCAAATTAAATTTGCATTTTTTTTTTGTGTATTATAAGGATGTGTTATGAAACAATTTTATCAGTACACATAGTTAATTATTTATTATATAAAAGTACGCATTCCAATTATCATTTGAATCAACAAGTTGTTGTTTAATTGTTTTTCATTAAAGAAGCGATTGTCAGCATTATTTTTCCTTTAGTCCTCTGGCCATTTTAAAATTTAAAATATTTTATGTCCCTACATGGTCGTACAATGTGAATGATTAATAAAAGCTTAATTTAAGCCTCTTTTGTGTTTTTATTTGAAATCCAAAATAATAAATATTAAAACTGGACGAGTGGCCAACATTAGCCCTAGATCGAAATCACTGGAAATCATGAGGAGAGGCCTTTGCCCAGCATTGGGATGATGTAGATTATCAGTAACAGTAACAGTAAGAATGGACGAGTAGAGGTAGGTACCTACACTTGATTCAAAAGTGATTGGAGTCTATATACGCGCACTGGATTGTCCGTAACTGCTGCAAAGTTTATATTTTTCAGGTAAACATTTTTTAGAGGGAGTATGCCCCGGGAAATACAAGTACATTAGCACGCACCCCCTGGTATCAACCCTCCATTCCTGGCGGGCCTCATCACCAAGGCAGATTCCTTCAGAGCCTAGCTGGGTGCAAAATCAGTGGGAAAATTTGTCACTTTTTTGGTATCTCATTTTTTTCTTAGGTACCGAAGACATCATATAGACACGTTTTGTCTACTTAACATGATTGAAACTTCAAGTTTCTTCAAAATGCAATATGCTATATATAATATACCTATATAAATGTTAAAAGTCGTTTGTAGAATAAACACGTTTGTAACTAGTCCTTAGAATACCTTTTAAAATGTAGTCGTTATAGTGTGAAAGAGTGAAAATATTACCACCATCTCCTGCCAAAAGACAACCTAACCCGATGACGAACTAAGAACGGAAATTGCTAAGGAATTCGATTTGCTCCTTCGTAGAGACTGCTCCTTTCCAGTATATCATAATATACTTATTATGTATATTGACAGCTCCGAAAAGGAGCTACGCAGAAGTGGCGCCCGAATTGAAATTTATTTACTTGACGATATGCGCCTGTGAATGTGTTGCCGCTAGATATCTTTTAATGTTGCTTGTAAGTTTGGAATTAGTTTGTTTTTAACTTTCATGTCTTTAGTGAAAGAGACATGTTTATTTTTCTACACCAAAAACTAAACAACTTTCTTAGAATTTTGATCAGCTTACTAAATTCCCGCTTAAGAGAATATGTTCAAAATCATCATCACAAAACGGTATTAACTTTTTTGTATGAAAGCTGCCATAGTGTTACAGATATTTTTAGTTATTTTGCTAAACTGCGGCGCACAATGAATTTGGTATCGTGTACTTTGTGTAGAAGGACAGACAAAGACAAGCATAAAGTTCAAAATTTTAAGGCACGGTACACTCGGTAACATCACACCTCACAATCAATGCCTAAGAAGCCTTTGTCCCACAGAAATCTGATATTCAAATACCTGCTTTATTTATGTTTAGGTATAATTTATGATTTTCTAAAAAGTAATTCTATCAAAAGCCATACCTTAACAATAGGTCCTAAGAGGCTCTTTAAGAAGTTTCGTTTAAATTGCTCAGCCTTCTACATCACTTCAGAAAAGCTGTTATGTAAATATAATAACTTAAAAAGTTATGGAACGGAAATAAAATCTCCCAACATTTATAATGTGAACAACTGCAAAAGTTTTTTCTAGACCACAAAGGCTTGTTGACATTTTCTATAAATGTTATTATGCACCAGTTCTTACTACTGAGATGGACGACTAGTCTTTTCTTTGAATAAAAACTTAAATACTTGAACCTTTCCTCGTTTTATTCTTGTAATAATTGCCTACTGAAATTATTTTTCCTTTAGTGTGCATTTGGTTTTTCATTGGATTTCCAGTACTTATTCAAATGGTAGGTAGTTTTTAGTGTTAATCATGTTGACTTATTCAATGTAGGATTTATAATCATTTAATAACAATTAAGGTATATTCAATTTATTATCGGCCAAACCACACAGCCGCTAATAGTAAGCGTCAATAAAGTGAAATGTAAAATTACAACGACTAATAATCACGTTTCAATATTTTGAGGTAAATTATTAAATAAAAATACAGAGTGAAAACAACCTCATCACGAAGCCATACGTCAACCAAAGTAACTTTACGCAAAAAAAAAATGTAAGGAAACGACTTTTTTTTGGGTGAAAAGTCATGTTTTGTGGTAGAACTCAATGTTACGCACTCAAAACATTGTCTTGGTGGATGGATTGAGTAGTACGAGGTTGAGGAGGTGTTTAAAAAAAAAAACTTGTGAAAAAGTTGTAACTTTGACCCCCAACATCTTCGTAACTAGAGGGTTCCCAGACATGGTGTGAAACATAAAAATGATCCTAATGACGAGAAGAACAAGTGCCTTTCGGTTTCGCTATGAAGTTTTTTACACCCTTTATGTATAAATCAAGGAAGGAAAACTTTCACCGTAGCAGCCACTGAGTCTGATTCTGGGCCCGGTTGATGGCAAAGTTGCCCTTAGTACTATTGATAGAACTAGATTTGCCCATGCTCCGATTTATAGAACCACCGAAAAGCAAGATATCTTTGGTTCAACTAGTAGACCTACGAGGTCGAACCTCCGGCAATACCCACAAGCCGAGGCATAATGAGCTGAAAATGTTTCCATTGCTATAACATAGGCCTCTCTTCTACAAGTATGAGAGAAAAATGATAGTACAATATTTTTTGCTCATTATTTAGAAAATAAGCTAACCCTTTTTCTACGAAACGCGATGAAAAAATTCCATGTTTCCGATATACCAAGAATTATTCTAAAAGACGAGATTAGGTAAGACTCCCGCGACATATCGATCGCCGAATCGCTGAATAATTCATTCGGCTCGCACTGACTTGTTATCGCTCATAATTCGACGTACGCCTACAATAATATCCCGCCTCATTCGTCGATAAATTTTATTATCGGGAAAAAGAAAATATATAAATCTACTATGTTTATCGGCTCCTTGAGAACATAATTCTCTTTTATACCTTCCGTCGAAGATACCTACAATACACGTGTTATTTGCCTTGAAAGCGCACATATAACTATTCACTAAAAAGTTATTGCGGAGATTTATTACGGTTTTGAATTATTTTAATATGCTAGCGGTTTTTAAATATTAAATCGTATAGCATTGACGCTGAGGACTAGCCTGGACGTTGGATTGGCGGTGAACATGTTAAAGACCACTAAGCATAGAATCAGAGTGAATGGTGAAGAATTGCAATATATCCATGAATACAGCCACTTGGGCCAGTTAGTTTCTTTCCAGTCCAGGCAAGATAAGGAACTCACAAGACGAACCGAAAATGCCTGATGGAAGAGATATAATAATAATAATAATCGTGTCAGCGCATGGCTTAACTGCCAAGAGCCTCGACCAACACCTGAGGAGGCTCTCGTTAGGCAGCTGGATCAAGGGCTTGATTCAGAAAGCGGTACTCCTGGACACGGCCCGTATTGTTAGGAGGTTCCTCTCTCTGGAGCCCTGACTGCCGGTAGCTTGGACCCTGTTCCCGATACCGGTGGGCTACAATTTTTTATATTTTTAAATGTTTTTATATATTTTTTTATGTTAATTTTTAAAAATGTAAAAAATTTGTTAAAAAAATGAATAAAGGGAATAATAATAATAATCGTTTATTTATCAAAAGGGGCACATTTACAATTAAGTATCATAACAAGTAAAATAGGGCACTGTTGCTTATTGCCTGTACTAGGTGGAACCTGTGTTTCAGGCTAGAAAGTGCATAAATACCTACTTAAAATAAATAAATTAACATTAAAGGAAATATAAAAGTAAATTACTAAAATTACGACTTACATAGAAAACAAAACAAACAAACATGTCAGCTATTTACTTGCAGACAACAAGTAAATCTTCTGTCTGTGCATAGGTTATGGGTTGTAAAAAAGTAATAATAGTCTTTTTACAGCTAAAATAGTTCAACTTATAAATACTTAGTTTTCTATTTAATCTATTGTACAGAAATGGGCCTAAAAATGTAAAGAATCTTTCCACGAAAACATGTTTGGAGGTTGCTTTAGAAATGCATACCATATCATTCCGTCTCTTGTTAGTATTGTCAGCATTGTACGTGAGCATGGTGTGCTGTTTTAATACTAAGTGCATAATGAATAGCTGGCGCACAGTCAGCACGTTGCAGGATTTATACAGCTGATCTGTGGGAAAGTAAAAGGGATGGAAATTCGCTACCTTTAAAATTGCTCTTTGAGCTCTTTCGAGGGGGAGCAGGATAGTTTTTGATGCGCCTCCCCATGAAATAATACAGTAATTAATTATAGATTGACAGAGCGCGAAATAAACTTGTGTGATTAATTTAGGATCTGCAAAAGTTCGTATTTTTTTAAATACAAATATTAATTTGCGCACTCTTTTAACCAGACTTTCAATATGATACCTAAAAGAGAGTGTGTCGTCTATTATAACCCCTAAGTATTTAATATTACTGGTTTTGAGGATAGAAGGACAATTGCACATGTTGACTGACCGATTATCACATTGATGGGCATATACATGGAAGTTAGCTGTGTGAGGCTTGCGCATGGAGAAGTGGATGTATTTTGTCTTGTCAGCATTTAGTGTTAGTAAATTGCTTTGAAGCCAATTAGTCACAGTATTAAAGCCAAGTTGAGCGTTTTCAAACAGTTCGGTACTGTTTTCAGCAGAAAATATTAGCGCCGTGTCGTCAGCATATGATATGATTTTGCCGTGCTTGATATTTAGGTCACACAGATCGTTAATATAAACCAGGAAAAGGGTAGGGCCCAATATACTCCCCTGGGGAACACCAAATCCAGTATTTTTCTGCTCATCGCTCGTAAAATTGTCGATCCTAACACACTGGTATCGATTGTTTAAATAGTCAGCAAGTAATGTCAGAGGCGTGCCCCTTATCCCTATGGCCTCTAATTTCCTCAGAAGCACAGAAACAGAGACAGTGTCAAAAGCTTTCGCTAAATCAAGGAAGACTCCCATGACCTGGTTGCCTTTGCCCAGCTCTTCTGAGACATAATTGGTAAGGTGATGCACCGCATCGGCTGTGGATAATTTGGCTCTAAAACCAAATTGCGCCGGTGACAAGATGTTGTTTTTTTCCAGGAAGCTAACTAGTCTGCTGTTTATAATTTTCTCTAGTATTTTTGAGATTGAAGGGAGTAATGATATTGGCCTATAGTTATTAACCAAGTCCCGGTCTCCAGATTTATATATAGGGATAACAACAGCCTTTTTTAGACAGTTAGGGAAAATTCCTTTGGAAAGACAGATTCGAAAAATATGCGTTAAGGGAGGTGTCAATACATGCTTAAAGCGTTTAAGGATCCTGTTGCTTATATTATCCCATCCAACTGCACAGTCATCTTTAGATACTGGTCCGTGAAGGAGCTTATGAAGGGAAACCTTCCTTTCTTTCGGCACTAAAGAAAAAAATCATGGGCATGTGCATTCTTCCCATTTTGACCTATGGATCTTGGTCTTTGACAAATAATCAAAAGTCCAAACTCAAGGTCTACCAAGCGCAGCATTCCAGGTGTCAAACTAATCGACCGTATACGCAACACCACACTGCGCTCCAAAGCACAAATTACTGACGTTGCTCAAAAAGCTGCTAAGCTGAAGTGGGACTGGACTGGCCACGTCTGCCGCATGCCCAATGAGCTGTGGGCCAAAATACAATGTGCAGGTGTAGGGTGTACCTTGGACACTCTAGCGAATGGGCCATGTAAACTCACGCCGACCACAAAACTACTGATGAAATGTTGTCAGTTGAGATAGTAAAATGACTCTCAACAAAGCTGAAGTTCTCGTTTGAAGCTCACGTTTTCCCCGTCTTTGCGATCATATTTTTTTGTTCTTGTCTATACCTAGAACATTCTTGTTTCGGAGATATTGAGAGTCAAAGTTCTAACTTTTCCACAATTTTTTTTTTAATACATTTTTCAATGTCTCTGTTTTTTACTTCAAACGTAATGATGAGTCTGTTAACACCCTGTATTTCAATAGTAGTCAATTACAAAATAATTAATTAGTACGAGTCTGCGTTCACTTTTGTTGACCCAATACCTATCTACAAAACTGTTATCGTAATCTGTGCGGTAGGCTTTGTGACAGAACCAGATTGCAGCACACGTGTAGATATGTAACTTTGGTATCAATATACCTAGTGCACCTTAATGGATTACTGTTTACCATTCACATGAAAGCTTTGTTCACAAAGGATGGGATGCTTGACTGGTGACAGAGATTTCAAACAGGGATAACCTATGATAATAGTAGGGAGTTTGTGCTTTATCTGCAATTAAAGTGGTTGGGTGGTAGAAGTCATATTTTTAGTCTAAAGTGGCCCTACACGTATTATCTTCTTTGAGGTGGAAGCGCCAGGTTATATCAGGGTTTCGAGTTTTATGTTGATTAAATTATGATTCGCGACATTAACACGTTTGTTTTTACAGATTTATCAATAAATGTGTGAGAAAAATCGACAATAAAAGCCTCTAAGTTTATTTAAACCCATTCAATGACTTTTTTTGTG
This sequence comes from Xestia ashworthii, assembly GCA_950022955.1. Taxonomy (NCBI): domain Eukaryota; kingdom Metazoa; phylum Arthropoda; class Insecta; order Lepidoptera; family Noctuidae; genus Xestia; species Xestia ashworthii. Next base: position 18,574,060 of record OX465558.1, on the reverse strand, counting down.
AAAAAGGCAGTCTGTTTTATTGGCCGCGTAACACCGTAGATAAAAAAGAATCTCCTGAATCCTACAAAAGTGCGGTCAAAATATATGGAAAAGCTGATTTTTTAAGTGAAAACTTCTTTAGGCACGTTGAGCACTTTTTGAATGAAAAAAAAGACATGAAACTCGCGTGACCGTCACCTAACGCTTCGTAGCACTTGTAGCCGATCCGCTACGACGTAGCACCACTAAGCGTGCGCGGGGTACAACCCGTAGCAGATTTAGATGGTTTTCACTTCTATCGACAGTCCCCACAGGCTGCTGTTTTTAGGGTTCCGTGGCCAAATGGCAAAAACGGAACTCTTATAGATTCGTCATGTATGTCTGTCTGTCTGTCTGTCCGTCCGTATGTCACAGCCACTTTTTTCCGAAACTATAAGAACTATGCTGTTAAAACTTGGTAACTAGATGTATTCTGTGAACCGCATTAAGATTTTCACATAAAAACAGAAAAAAGCAATAAATTTTGGGGGTTCCCCATACTAGAACTGAAACTCAAAAACTTTTTTTTCATCAGACCCATACGTGTGGGGTATCTATGGATAGGTCTTCAAAAATGATATTCAGAGAATAGTTTGCGCGAGAGACACTTCCAAAGTGGTAAAATGTGTGTCCCCCCCCCTGTAACTTGTAAAATAAGAGAATGATAAAACTAAAAAAATATGTGATGTACATTACCATATAAACTTCCACCAAAAATTAGTCTGAACGAGATCCAGTCAGTAGTTTTTTTTTTAAAACGTCATAAATCGTAAACAGCAATTGCCCTTTCATTTAATCTGCTACGGAACCCTTCACGGGCGAGTCCGACTCGCACTGAGCCGCTTTTTTTATTTTTAAATTTTAATGAGGGTTTTGGAATGATGTTCTGAATACATGGTAATTGTTTATGCATCAATCTCCCTACCACTTTGTATAAATTGACAGATAGCCCCGAATTCCTGATGCATTCAGTAACTGCTACGCGACCTACAAAACTGAAATCAATAATATCTTGTAACCTTTCTATACCTAGTATATCCTCCACATTCCGTGGGGCCTGCAGACAACTATATGTTTCGCGTCCAATGACGCAATAAAAGGCATCTGGTAACATTTCGACTGCGAGAAATGCTAGCGCTGTAAAGACAATGGGTGCAAACCTTTATCCGAGGCAAATTTTACGCATAATCCTCTTTAATATCGAAGGTATTCCTTTCATGATGACTTAAATTAGTATCGAATCAAGCACGTCACTCAAATTGTTTCTTTTTCTGAAGCCTGTTGCTTTTGTATTAAATCTTGTATTGCTGAAAGTATAATATTTTTCCATTTAATTGCCACTATTAATTCTATCATTAATTTTACCGTGATTAAAATAAATTGACTCTTATTATAAACTGTAATGGTTTGTGAAAAGCTTTTAAAAGAAAGCTTTTACAGGCCTATTGAATTACAGTGAACCACGCAGTAAATCTTTTTGAATTTTATAGCCGTTTAATATTATTAATTTAAATCGAATATTATTTATTGCTAACTAGCTGTACCCGGCATGCGTTGCAATGCATTTTTCCTACCCGCATATCTACTACCTACCTATTACTACCTACCTACTACTACCTACCAACTACTACCTAACCTATCTACTACTACCTACCCACTACTACCTACCTACTACTACCTACCACTACCTACTACTACCTACCACTACCTACTACTACCTACCTACATAGGATTATATATCATACAAAGTTGTAATTTTCCTAGCATAATTCAGTAGATATTTGAAAAAACCTTCAATAATGTATTGCTCTAACAAAGGTAAATCCATTGAATTCTCGGGACTTTTAATCAATTTTTTACTAAGCAATAAACCATGTTGGTTTGTTTTGTTAGCCTGAACTGCCCCACTCCTGGTCAAAGGCCTCCCCCCATTCCTTCCACTTTTCACGATGTTGCGTCTCCTCTCGCTAATTAACGAGAAAGCCATCCAAGGCGTCCCTCCACATTCTCATAATAAATATTACCATGTGTATTTTCCTTCAGCATACCTTCCAAGACAGGAAAGGATGGTACTCGTAACTACTATTATCAACGTAGAAAAATAAAGTTAACAATTTTTTGAGAAAGTAGTTTTTATAAAGACTATTTTGTGACGTTTTCTAAAAAAGAAATAGAAAGTACTGAGGAAAATAGGAAAAACTTCGTAGGGAAAGTTTTGAGTATGAATGCGGATGGCTGTAAAAGTAGGAGAAGAACAATGAAACGATGGGCAGACTGTGTTAAGGTTGAAAAGTTAGACAGTAGTTGCCTGCTGAGTTAACTTGTAATAAAGTATAGAAGAAGAAGACATGCCACCCAAACCCCAAATAAGTTAAGATGACGGCAGGCAAAGTGGGAATCGCCACCTGCGGTGCCGGAAGAGGACCCAAGCGACGACGACGACACTCCGGAAGTGACTGGGGTAGACCTGAGAGTGGCGGTAGGGAGGCTCAAGGCCAAAAATACCGCCCCGGGACCCGATGGCTTGCCTGGCAAAGCCTGGGTCCTGGCCTCGGATGAAGAGGCTCTCGGGCCCCGACTAAAAGGGCTCTTAAGCGCATGCTTGGAGAGAGGCCAGTTCCCGCTTCGTTGGAAGACGGGGAAACTGGTCCTCATCCAAAAGCCGGGGCGCCCTGCGGACTCTCCGTCCGCATTTCGGCCCATTGTGCTGCTCGACGAGGTGGGCAAGCTCTTTGAGAGAGTGATTGCAAACCGCCTCGCCGAGCACCTTGAGGGGATGGGGCCGAATCTTGCGGAGAACCAGTTTGGTTTCCGCAAGGGGCGCTCCACAGTGGACGCAATCATGCGCGTGAGAGCCCTCACGACGGGGGATGCGATATCCCGGGGCGGAGTCGTCTTGGCGGTGTCTCTCGACATCGCCAACGCTTTCAACTCCCTGCCCTGGAGCTGCATCAGGGAGGCACTCCGGTATCACCGGGTGCCGACCTACCTCCGTCGTGTGATCGGGGACTACCTGACGGACAGGGCCGTCATCTACCCCAGTCGCTGCGGAGAATGGAACCGGCGAGAGATGTCGTGCGGTGTCCCACAGGGATCGGTTCTGGGACCGCCCCTGTGGAACATCGGTTACGACTGGGTGCTGCGCGCGGACCTCCCTAGTGGTGTCAGCGTCGTTTGCTACGCAGACGACACCCTGGTGCTGGCACAGGGGAGGTCGCACGAGGCGGCGGCCGAAATTATGACACGCGGGGTTGCGATAGTCGTTGAGAGGATCCGGCAACTGGGTCTCGAGGTGGCATTGCACAAGTCCGAGGCCATGTGCTTTCATGGGCCTCGGAATGCGCCACCATCGGGATCCACGCTGACGGTGGAAGGGGTATCCATCGGCGTCGAGCCGACGTTGAAGTACCTGGGACTCGTACTCGACAGCCGATGGAACTTCGTGGAACATTTCCGACGTTTGGCCCCCAGGCTGGAACGGACCGGGGCTGCCTTCAGGCGGCTCCTGCCCAACCTTGGGGGGCCAAATGCCTCCTGCCGCAGGCTCTACGCGGGGGTCGTGCGGTCCATGGCCCTCTACGGGGCCCCAGTGTGGGCGCGTTCCTTGAGGCGGCGAGCCGCCCATTATCTGAACGCGCCCCAAAAAGTGGTGGCCGTAAAGATGGTCCGTGGGTACCGCACGATCTCCCGCGAGGCGGCGGGCCTGCTTGCCGGATTGCCGCCATGGGATCTGGAGGCGATAGTACTCGCGCGCCTGCACGACTGGCGCGTGGAGGCACTACGCCGGGGGGAAACTCCGCTGCCGCGGCAAATTGCCGCTCAGCGGACAGACCTCCGGCGCGATCTCATGGCGACATGGAGAGAGCGACTGTCGCAACCCCGTGCAGGGCACGCCACGATAGTGGCGGTAAGTCCCCTCTTTGAGGAGTGGCTAGAGAGGCGCCACGGCGTCCTCACCTTCCGCCTGACGCAGGTCCTCACCGGACACGGATGTTTCGGGAGGTACCTGCACCGAATCGGGCGGGAGGACACGCCCGGGTGTCTCCACTGCGAGGATCGACCGGAGGACACGGTGGAGCACACGGTGGAAGTCTGCCCTGCGTGGGCGGAGCACCGCCGTGTCCTCGTAGCGGCGATCGGCGGCGGCGACCTCTCGCGTCCGGCCCTGGTTCAATCCATGGTCCGGAGTGAGACGGAATGGGAAGCCGTCACCTCCTTCTGCGAAGCAGTCATGCTAGCGAAGGAGGTGGCGGAACGAGAGAGGGAGAGATCCTCTCTTCCCGGCCGCCGCGGGAGACGCACCGGGCGTCGGGGGCCACGTGGTGGCTACCGGCCACCGTAGACGCGGGCCTGTGGACGGTTGGCTATGGGCTAGCTAGCCGTCCGTCCGTCTAAAGACGACAGGCCGTGTCGACGGCGCGTTCGTGTTCCACGCGAGCCTCAAAGAGATGTCAGCATAAGAGAGGGGCCCGCAAGGGCCGAAGCCTGCCGGGGTTGCGGGCCTATTCGAAAGAGATACCGCGGCCCCGGAACATAAAGGGCGAGGAAGGAACATGGATCGGTTTTAGTCAGTAAGAGTCTGACACTCCCTCCCGCTCCGCCCAGAGTGGGAGGAGTCATTTGATGATTTCCCATCCTAAAAAAAAAAAAAAAAAAAAAAAAAAAGGCAAAGTGGGAATACTTACATTTTTATGTGCCCTTCTTATAGTTGCGATGATCATTGCCGGGGATATTTACTTTTTAGGATTTTGAAATCATCAAATGACTTCTCCCACTCTGGGCGGAGCGGAGCGGGAGGGAGTGTCAGACTTTTACTGACTAAAACCCATCCATGTTCCTTCCTCGCCCTTTATGTTCCGGGGCCGCGGTATCTCTTTCGAACAGGCCCGCAACCCCGGCAGGGCACGGCAAAAGCCTTTGTTATGGATATAGAAGGCCAGAACATGCAATGGGTCAGCAACAGACTTATATACCCCATCATCATGCGAATTACCCCATCGCATCACAAAATTACATCTTAAAAAAAGAGCAACAAGCAAATTAAGTTCACGTGAGTTCGAACGTGTAATGGCCGCTGTTAAACGAGTGATGGCCCAAATGTTGTCGAGATACGGAGCCCAACGACGTTGTTAAAGGCAGTGCCCGATATATAGTCGCCATGTTATTCAGAAAAATTGGGACACGAAAATGTGTAATGGTTTTCAATAGAGCTGGTTTTTGGGTTAGACGCCCATGTTACCTATTCAGTATTTAATTCTTTTAAAATGGCACTGGCACAGAAGTGTAGGAACGAAATAGTTATTGAAATCAACCTACCTACTGTTAAAAATTGATGATGGACACTGATAATTATTATGTATGTCGGATCCGGTCATGAGTATGGACACGGTCATGAGTATGGAAACGGGAAAGCAGTGGTGACATCACGCGACCTACTTACCAGTCTACCTACAGCATGGCGTGCTTCTATTATAGAGTCCTGAGGTCTCATCTGGATCTGATAACAGCGGAATTGGGACATCTTGAAGCTGTATCCGATTCATTGTGCCCCGTGCGGTGTTACTGTGTTAAAGTGTAATTTCAATTATTATTGGTTAGTTTTATAAAAACAGTGTCTCGCACCAAATGTGTTCTCATAGCAGGAAACCCATCTTCTGAAACGAATCTGGTGTCCCGAGCCGCGTCTGAGTTTCTTCTACGATTTGACTGTTTCTTCATTACATTCTGTTTGCTTTGGTAATCTATATCTATCTATACATATAATAAAAGAGTAAAAAAGCTGTCTGTACATTGAATATATTTAAAAAATAATAATTGAAGGGGGTTTAGAAACAGTAAGGGCTACCGCACACTACAGACAAGACTGTCTTGAGACAGACTTTTGCATTACAAAATATATGAAGATGCGCACACTTGAGACAAAACGTCTCGTAGACAAAATTGTCTCATACCTACAAGAACTACACCGCGACAAGTCTGACTACCGATTGTCGGCTTCCCTTTTGTATGTATGCGGGCGCGCACATCTACGACAAAACAGTCTAGCGATAGGGCATCGAAAAGTGGGTTATCGGTTACGGTTTTTTTTTTGTCCAAAACCGGGTTTTTCGGGTTTTTTTCATTAAATGATAAATGATGTTCATTTTGCAAATAGGTTTTACAGACACTTTTACACGTATTTTTTTTCAAACTAGATTTGGCCGGTGTTTCGTACCTGACTACTTACTCTAAGGAGAAACAGTCGAAACAAACTCAGAGGTCATAGTCTCTTTTAAAATCCTGACATTGCTCAATGCACATGAGGACTATGCAACAGTCTGGTCTTTTCAATTACAATATTAATACTAAATGCTCTTGCTTTATTTATTAATGAACTAATACAGAGGTTATAATATTGACCAGGCGCTCGACCAAATGGTGGAAATCTTTAGGGAGGAAATGCTGGATGGCCCAATAGATTCTTCAATACGCATTGGTCTCAGGGTGAACTTAGACAAAACCCAGGTTCTACGAACACGTCACCCCAGGACCTATTGTTGTCAATGGTGGTCCTCTCGAGGTTGCTCAAGAATATAATTTACCTCGAGCAAACTGTACAGTTTGTTAAGAACAACTTTGAGAAGACTCAAGCTGGGCTGGGTAGCATTCTTCGTTGGATCTTGTCATTGCGTATTCTACAGAGCCTAAAGACTAAGGTCTTCAATAAGTACATCCTGGCTAATAAGACTTACGGAGCCGAAACGTGGACACTCACGGTAGGTACGGCTAGTTCATAAATTCAAAGTCACTTAGAAGCAATGGAGCGGGCAATGCTTGAAGTCTCCCTGAGGGATCGCATCGGCAACTAGGTGATCAAATACTTTTGTTTTAAAAACAATAAATATAATATTTTGTAATAAAAATTATATCTCAGAAGAATAAATACACAATAAATTGAAGATAGAATAATATTCAACGGGTACTTTCGAATGAGAATTTTACCAATTCCACAACCCAAAAAACCCTGTAACGTATTTTCTAGAATAAATTATAAATAAGATTATTAAACTCGGGAGGTATACAGTTTTTAATTACACATATTTTATTACATTTAAAACAACCTACGACATGTTGTTGCGTGTTTGATCTGTAAAATTCACAGATCAATAATGATCGATTTAGAAGAGACCCAAAGACCCGGGTTTTCATACGGCAGAACCGGTTTATTTTACAAAGGAAAACCCGGAAATTCCCGGGTTTTTGAGAACCGGGAAAAACCGGTTCGTATGTGACGATGACGTAACTCCTCTCTAGTAGTCTCGTCCGAGCCAAAGAGGTTACATGGAATAGACAGCCCTCTCTTGAGAATTTTGAGCACCTTTGCCGGACTGTGTCGCCCTCTGGTACTATATCCCCTGAACTAATCCCTCAAGCTTTAGGTGCGTACTTAGGTACCTATACATCCATACCTTATTATTGAATAGGTATTGCTATGGGTAGGCGGGTAATTTGAAATGTAGACCATATAAAATTTAGTTTAATAAAGATTTTGTATTTGTTCGACAGCTTTTCGTGCTAAGTTCCTAATGAACGTATAGTAAGAATTCACAAAAAAAAGCAAATACAGCTAATGTTCACAAAATTTGCCGTTTTCTAAAGCCGTCACAGAATAAAAACTATGATTATGTTAATATTTAAGTCATTTATTGGTCTGGAGACGTTTATTATAATAATCTTGAGCTTTCCTGCTAAAATTCGATTTGTTGACTTGCATCAACTATAAATCAAGATATTTATTGTTATATCTGTAAAGTATTCTTTAATCTTTTCTTTTTGTGTTTCACATTTGAATGGAAACTGCACAAATGTTTTTGTTACTGCTTTTATTTATTTTTTATTACAGCTTTCAGCACATCAGTTTTCTATTATGAAACACATATGTCACCGTAAAATTGTCAAACATTGTTCCGTTGCATGTATTTCACAATATTACAGTTTCACTTCGATAGATTACAATCTACCGAAAAATAATGCGTTGTATTGTAAGCAGAATGCTCAGTTGACAATATTTCGAGGTTTTAGGTTTTTACAATGCTACGCTGACACATATACTTTGTATATTAAGAAAACATTCTTCCAATGCTTCAGAGGGACAACGTAACAACATTTTGTCAGGATTTTTTTTCTTTATAGGAATTATTATCATTTTTACTGCATAAAACAGTTTTTCTGCATGCTTTGCAGTTTTTTATTATATTATTGAGAAATTTCCCCATACCATACACATAATTTCTGATAACGTTTTCTCAATGTGTTTGTTTTGCTTTCAATGGGTTACTAATAATTTAGGTAATACTGAATTGTCTTACTATTCCTATTCATTCATAAAACTTTGAATCTTTGACAGCTTAAAGCCCGGTTTCCACCGCAAGCGGAGCGGACCCATTAATGACTTCTTTTAACACGCAAGAGAAAATTGCTTACATATGTTTCCACCATTAGTAATTAACGAGCTCATTATTTACTCTTTTTGCTCGCTGAGTCATTTCCGCTCGACTTTTTGTTGGTGGAAAAACATTATGAGTAAGCAGTTTTCTCCTGTGAGGTAAAATAAGTCATTAATGGGTCCGCTCCGCTTGCGGTGGAAACCGGGCTTTACATTGGGTAAATGAGGAAATAAACAGTTCTATGAGGATAAGGGTAAAATTCTTTAAATAATATTTACATAAATTATTATTAATTATTATTCTTGGCTCAATTTTAATTAAAATCAACAAGGCGTTTTAAGCAAACTGGTGATGATTGGCGTAAGCAACATCTATGCCATTATTACGTACTAAATCTCAAGTTTACGCGGATATCATACAAGATGGTGTTGAGAACGCCTACGTCAAGTAGAGCAGTGCCCCCCCCCCCCCTTGCTTCATCGTGGTTACGGCATGCTATCCGGACATTAATTGCATTACTATTCGGATAGTACGAATAAAACGGATATTATTTGGTTTATTATTTTTTTGCATTTTTACGTGTTCTTATAGGTCGATTGAATGACTTTTTCATGAAATAGTCATTCAATCGACCTTCATGAACTGGGAGGGTTGTATTTGAGTGTGATCCTTTAACCAACTTCTCAGCTGCTTGAAAGGAATGAGTACAATGGGCTCGGGTCCAAAGGCGTTTGCGCTGGAGGGGTTTCTGGCGAGCTCATCAGCCTGCTGCATCGTTTTACTGTGACCTTTGATCCATTGTAGTGTCACCGTGTAGCGGTTTAGAACCGTAACTCGTTCTAGGGCATTATGGTATTCTAGTTTTAGTCTCGAGTAGATCTGATTTCTTTTTAAGGATTGAAAATCTGAGACACTGTCGACGAGTATACGAATATGGGTATCCGTAACTTCCCTGTCCTCTATGGCAAGTGTCGCTTGGATAATACCTACGCACTTAGCTTGGTAGACAGAGTTGAGCAATATAAGGGGTCGTTGCAGAAGACTTTGACATCTGTGCCGTCGTGGGTTCTTGATCCATCAGTGTAGATCCTTAGCTATTTTGAACCTGAGTAGTCACACGTCTCCGCTATGAGTTCTATGTTGTAGTGTTTTTGAAAGCAGTGGGTTCGGTCGCTGGGTGATGTCAACATGGGCTGTTGTTTCACAGCATCCCCTTTTATGCGTGTATGTTTGATTTTGTATTTTGGGTGCCAGATACTTCGAGCCTAAAGTCGCCAGGGCCACCTCCTCTCTTATGGGGTGAAGAGGTGCTAATCCCAGCATCACGTGAAGTGCGGGAATGGGTGATGTTCTCATGCTACTGGCGATTGTCACGCAGGCAAATCTGTGTAGCTTCTCGAGGTCCTTTTTGGCCGTGCTCAGGTTGGTTCTGGGGCCACCAAACTAAAGAGCCGTATGTGATGATTGGTTGGATGAATGTAGTGTATGGCCAGTAGGTGATTTTGGAGCTTATGCCCAAATTCCTTCCGAGCAGTCTTTTGCATTACCATAGTGCTGTGCTGGCTTTTGTAGTGATGTAATCGGTGTGTTTTTCCCACGTCAGCTGTTTATCCAAACAGATGCTCACTTGCCCAGGTATTTGGTTTCAATCGATAGGCTTAGGGTGGTCCCAAAGAAACTTGGTGATTGTAGAGTTGCCAAATTTCTGTTCTTTGTGAAAACTACGATTTCAGTTTTGGGGAAGGTTTACTGCCAGTTTATATTCCTTGCATCAGTCTTCTACAATATTTAAGGCTTTACGGATTTTATATGTTTATATTTATTTATTTAAACTTCATGTACATAGGCGGACTTCATGCCACAAGGCATTCTCTACCAGTCAACCTTTTGGTCAAATAAGATATTGTGTGTGATAGAGTACAATAAAATTAAAAATACCCTTAATTATGTTACATGATGTCACTCATGTTTGCTATTTTATGACCTATTTCGTTGCCTACATAGCTACGATTATTTTATGTTTGCCATGGCTCGTTATACTGATTACTGAATATCAATGATTGACAATATTGTGGTTAAATTTTATTTTGATCTATCCTATACAATCCGATTTATCAGTGTTATCCGGATTTATCCGGATAACGTTATCCAAGTATCCGGATACTAAAATGAGCGGATAATTGCATGCCCTAGTCGTAGTAGACCAAACAGTTTCGTTCTAGGTGTGCGATGTGTCGTAGACAAGACTGTCTTGAGACAGACTTGTCTATGTGAAGCAAGTCTGTCTCAAGACAGTCTTGTCTGTAGTGTGCGGTAGCCCTAATAGAGTACGAATCCAAAAAAAAAGTATGTCTGTTTGTCTGTTTGTCTGTTTGTTTGTACACGCTAATTTTCGGAAGTACTGGACGGATTTGAATGATTTTTTTTTTTGTTGTATAGATATTATGTCTGGGCAACATATAGGCTATAATTTATCTTGGAAACCTGAACACCGGATGTAGAACCGCAACAGACCAGCTAAACTATAAGAGATATAAAAATGACACCATAGCAAAAATTGTTCCACGTGATGAGCATTTTCTGCTGAGAGAATAAATTTGAAGATCTGGAACACCTGATGTGGAACTCCAAGAGCCCAGTTATACCGTATGACATATAGGAATGACGTCTTAGCAAAAGTTGTTCAATCTGATGAGCACTCTCTGTTGACTTATAAAAATCGAAGATCTGGGACACCTGTCGTGGAACTCCAATAGCCCAGCTACACCATTACCATTACACATGTAGGAATGACGACTTAGCAAAAGTTGTTCAATCTGATAAGCACTCTCTGTTGACTTATAAAAATCGAAGATCTGGGACACCTGTCGTGGAACTCCAATAGCCCAGCTACACCATAACATATATAGGAATGACGTCTTAGCAAAAGTTGTTCAATTTGATAAGCACTCTCTGTTGATTTATAAAAATCGAAGATCTGGGACACCTGTTGTGGAACTCCAAGAGCCCAGCTACACCATAACACATATAGGTAGGAATGACGTCTTAGCAAAAGTTGTTCAATTTGATGAGCACTCTCTGTTGATTTATAAAAATCGAAGATCTGGGACACCTGTTGTGGAACTCCAAGAGCCCAGTTATACCATAAGACATGTAGGAATGACGTCTTAGCAAAAGTTTTTCCATCTGATGAAAACTCTCTGTTGACTTATAAAAATCGAAGATCTGGGACACCTGTTGTGGAACCCCAAGAGCCCAGCTACACCATAACACATACAGGAATGATGACGTCTTAGCAAAAGTTGTTCGGTCTGATGGGCATTTCCTGTTGACTTATAAAAAATCGAAAATCAGAAACATCTGATGTGAAAATTATTGCAAAGCTATCACTAATTTCACTGTTACATAATTAAATTATGAAATAACAAAAACTGGGAGTACCTCCACGCGGTTAAGGCGGTAAAGAAAGAAAGAAAGAAGAAAGAAAGAAAGAAAAACCGTTTATTTTGCACAGACTACAAACGTAACAGTTTAGGACTTAACGGACGACGTTAATGACGATGGTATATCATTGAAAATTTGACTCTACTGACCAAAACTCATTTTCAACCGACTTCTAAAAAGAGGAGGTTCTCAATTCGTCTGTATTATTATTATTTTTTTTTTTTTTTTTGTGTTTGTTACCTCAGAACTTTCGACTGGGTATCATGACGTAACATCACGCCTGTATGCTCTGAGGGGGTACGCAGATGTGTACAATATACCCAGATTTCGACAATGTTTGTTACCTCAGAACTTTCGACTGGGTGAACCGATTTTGATGATTCTTCTTTTATTTGAAAGCTGGTGCTTTCCGTGTGGTTCCATGTCAGTTTGGTTAAGATCTTACGCTGATCTTCGGAGATATAAATGGAACTCTTCAAAAATACACGGCAAAGCTGCAGTAATTGCTGCAATCGCTTGGTTGTTTATTGTTTATACAACATCATGACGTAACATCACACCTGTATGCTCTGAGGGAGTACGCAGAAGTGTAGAAGTATACAATACACCCAGATTTCGACAGTTAGACGTGTAAAGTTTCATTCAATGGGATCCCGGAGAAATAGAGGTAACTCCTTAACTTTATAGGCACACCAGAAGCGGTTTGGGTAGTTTTAGGCAGAGTACTTTCTCGGAGTGATCCCATTTCGATTTGATAAAGATCTGGTGACTTCGGAAGATAGGCAACTGAACTCCTTAATAAATGATAGCAAATGTACTGGGATCGCTGAAGACTCACGTCTGTCTATTGTTTACACCAGTTCATAACAAAAAATCACACCGATACGCTGTGAAAGGGTAAGCACATGTGAACCACTAAAAAGTGAAAAATAAAAACTTTTTTGCAAAAAATATAACCGACTTCACACAAACAAGTGAAAAATAACTTTAGCTTCAGAAGTCGGTGACAAAAAAGCTAAGTAAATCAATCAAACAAAGGTCACCGACTTCTGAAGCTAAAGTTATTTTTCACTTTTTTGTGTGAAGTCGGTTATATTTTTTGCAAAAAAGTTTTTATATCGAATAAATATGTCTTCGGGCTTATGTTATTTGAGTGTTTAATTTCCTTTTCCATTTATCTTCGTGACTCGGTAGCCTACCCGGTAACGCAGGGCACTTAGATTTTAATTGATCAGGTATCTTCACAATAAAACTATAACCATGCCTAGAAAGAGGTCAAACCATTCCCAATGTTCCAAAGGAGCTAAAAGATTGAGGATCTCAGCGAATTTACGCATCTACATCTAGGTATCTAGAGACCAGTGAAGAATAGATGCCTGACTGCGTTCACGGATAGAGAATTGCGCTTGAGTTCTCAGCGTATTCTCACATCTACTAACAGGTCTTTTGAAACGAGCGATGAACGTGATGCGCGACTAACTGCTGGTCGAGATTATCATACATTGCCCCAAACACACACACAACAAAATATTCATAATGTGAGAGAGAAAGAATTGCTGGAGTACGGCATGAAGAGACAGAAGAAGAGCGCGAGGATTTCGACATTCTCTGAACAGAATGTCGATAACATCTGAAGAATCGGGTGTTATAGCCGTAGGGCATGACGACCTTCCCTGGGTTGATAAGAAACAGAGTTCATTTACGTATACTCCTATGATTGAATACGCCACATATTCCGGAGGTATGGTTCAACATTATACTTTTTGTGAAGCTGTTAAATGGCAAAAAGAACCAAACGGTATACATAATTATGTTGCTCAGGTGGGAAAGTTCCGTTATTTTCCCGTCCCCGGGCTCTTAGAATTCGACGTTTCAGATCTTCGATTTTGACGAACCCGGTATCGCTGGCAAAAGCAACAGGATCCGCGTACGAAGTCGCGGGCAGAAGCTAGTACTTAAATATTACAGTTCTTTTCATGACAATTGAATTATAATATAATATCAGTGTAGTCCCCGAAGAGCTAGGCAGAGGTGTACCTAATTGTATATTACGTTTCGTATATTGTATATTGGCCTATTGCCATCAACCGACCACAAATACAAACTACGTGGCCGCTACTGAGAAATTCCTAGAATGAATTGGGAATTGAAAACATTTCCGATCCGGGGATCGAATCCAGGACCTTAATATGCTTAGCGGTCGCGATGACGACCACTAGACCAACCAGGCAATTGAAAACAAAGACATATTTCATCAGATAAGAGTCACACTCTTATTTGATTTGTGTAGGTGTAAACGTTTAAGATTTTGGAACGTAGTTCCTTAACGCGGCTTACGGGTAATGCGAATTAGTAGAAATCGTCACGCGTCACATAACGAAATGTCATAGTATGGAGATGCTGTGTGTGTGTAAAACCACGAAAACTCGCTTCTCTCGCTAATTTGACTCCACCAGAACGTGTCGTTTTCGTGGTTTTTGGGGTCGATGTTAATGAAAATGAGGTCAAAATGAAAATACAAGATGGCGCTGACGAAAATTTTCGGTTTTACTTCATGGGTGTAGTTTTTTTGGTTTTTGGGATCGCTGTTAATGAAAATGAGGTCAAAATGAAAATACAAGATGGTGCCGACGAAAATTTTCGGTTTTTTTTTCATGTGTCGTTGTCGTTTTTTCTTCTACTCCGAATATTTCTTCGGGGGTCCCAAGACCGCACAATTTTTCTTTCACTCAGAAACATTACAGTACCATGTATATTAATACATTTTAATCGACTGAACCGCTTCAATACCATTCATAATCAATTTGTGAACATTTGCGGACTAATTAAAATGCCAATACTGATTTAGACTCCGTTCCGAAGTACCGTTTAATGGGTAATAGCAATCATATTGCTGTTCGACTCATAATAGCTGTTTACTGAATTTGATAGGTTCATAAATGAATTATGGTACTCGTATGATGCACTGTTTAGGCATTATATCATATTCAATGCCTATTCAAATTTAGATAACGAGTTAGTCAATCACTGTGATTGTTTTAAGTTTATTAATAGGCTAAAGAGAATGTCGTGGCCAAATAATAGCAGCCACTTGGTTCGATATTCAGGTTAAGCCGCGCTTAACCAGGTTGCTCAACTAGGTTGGTCCGGGGATGGGTGACATACCGAGTCTCCGGCTTATTACAGAAAGTCGTTGATCCCGGCTGCCATTTGCAAATCTTTATCAGACGTTACTAGTAGTCAGTGGCCTAAAAATCTGACAACCAGTCTTACCAAGGGGTACCGTATTACCCAATACTAACTGGGTTGTGGAGGTCAGATAGGCTGTCGCTCCACGTAAAATAGCTGCTTCGCATCCTGTTAGACTGGAAGCCGATGCCAACTTAGTTGACAAAAAACCAAGCAGATGATGATTACGAGTATAACGTTCTGAGAAAGGTGTGAAAGATTATGACTGCTTATTTTGTCAAGTACTGTAGCGGTCGCGACTGCTCGGTCCTGGGTTAGATTCTCGGGTCGGAGAAATAGTTATTGGGGTTTCACGACAGGTTAATTTTTCACACGCCTACCAAATTATCGAAACATTAAATTAGTTAAATGAACAGATTAACTTTCTTTACTTTTTGAAGTCGTTTGAAAGTGAAATGAAATAAAAATAAATAGGTATTCACTCCAGCGGTTGACTCGAGTAAAGAGTCTGATCGCTTTAGACATAAACGGGTCAAAACTACTGTCCTGTTATCGAATACAACCTTAGAAGTTTTATCAGCGCTATCTGACATGGCTCTTCAACGAACTACTTAAAAGTTTCCTGATAAAATAGCTACTGAAACTTGTCAATTGAAACTTTATTGAGATAAATGATTTTCTTTTCCTGGCTTCAGTTTTTCGGGTACAAGGTGTAAATCGTAAATAGGATTTCGTGGAATCTTGGATACGTGCAAAGCTGCTCGTGTTCAACCTATCAACCAGGCTGTTGTACAGGTATCTGTGTCAATTATAATGATCGGTCTACCAAGCATTCTGTACATCCAACTAGTAACTTTACGCAAAAAATATTGCTGGGAAACGATTTCTTTTTGGGGTGAAAAATCTTGTTTTATGGTAGAACTCAATGCAACACACTCATAACATTGTCTTGATGGATGGATTGAATAGTACGGGAGTCGTGAAAGTGTTCAAAGTAAAATTTTACATTATAAACTTATATTTAAAAAACTTAAACTTATATTGTCACTGAACATTGTGTTGTCACTGTGTATATTGTTTGTTGACCCGCGATCATGGCGCTTGCAACAGCGTCGAAATATCGGGAGCTCAAAATAGTAAATAATCATGGAAGATATCCCGTAAGTGACACTATAAGTTTAGTTTTAAACCGTGAAAGCTTAACAGTGTTTAAAAACTTGTCTGAAAGTTGGAACTTTGACCCCCAATATCACAGGCTCCCAGGTATGGTGTGGAACAAAAAACTGATTGCAATGACGGGGAGAACAAGTGCCTTTCGGCTTCGGTAAGAGGTTTTTTTACACCGTTCATAGAATGGAGCACCAACTGCTGGTTTTGATGACACCTTGAAATTCCTTGAAAGCCCTACCATAAATTAATCAAACTGAATAAAACCAGTTTTTTACTGTCATCGTCATCAGCCTATAACAGTCCACTGTTGGACATAGGCCTCTTCAAATGCACGTCTCTTAACTCGATACTCCGCAACTCTCATCCAGCTATCACCCTGCGAAGATTGTCGCTCCGCGGAGTTTGAAGGCGTCCCAGCTTTAGCTTACCGATTTGAGTCTCCACTCAAGTAACACGTACCCCAACGGTACTCGATACTACGGCTAATATGGCCCCAGCCCATTGCTACTTCAGTTTATTTATTCTGTGAACTATTTCGTTCACTTTTTTACTGTTAAACCCTTATTAATTTAACAATCCTATACCTAATAGTGTGGTTTCTTCTTATAACCACAATCTATCTTGAAGAATTATTTTATAATGACCACATTATTTACCTACAGGAATAAATGATAAGTCATGTTTTACGTTGTCCTTGTTTTCCGTAACTCCGTTATTCCCTCAGGAGGCCACGGCTTAACTTACTTATTCTAAACATAGAACAGCGCTTCGTTGGAGGTCGTCAATAAAATCAGTCCATAAAAAATACCTACAGGGATTTTCGCCACTCAGGTTTTACCAACAAAGAAATACATTCTAATATTATAAATGCGAAAGTAAATCTATCTGTCTGCGTTGCCATTTACGCGCATTAACGACAAACGGCCATTTTCAATAACTTACTAGCCAGTTTCGGTAGGTTTCTATCTCTGTCTATTTGACATTTTGCTTACTAGACGGTTAGAAACAAACCGTCGCAGAAAGTTTTCTCTAATTTTTGTATAAATCAAGTGACAGGTAGGTGAAACTCTTACACATATGTGAAAGATTTACTTTTCTACATGACATTTTTCTACAGCATAAATACTTTTCGTTTATAAATTCTTTTGAGTTATTTTCCAACATTAAGTTGGGCTAAACCGCGTACAAAAGCTACTAACTTATAGTTAATGCATTGGCTCACAAATTCAATGTTTGGGAACAGCTAGATAAAGTTGTTACACTATTCACTTCCACAAACACATTATGTAAAGAAGTTATAGGTACATAAATCTATCTTGCTCTAGTTCATATTCCTCGCAACGACACAAGTGTACAATCGTTCACACGTTGTTGGTAACACTTTACTCGTGAACTGGCCTAGCATAGTATGGAGTTTCACTTGAGTGAGAGGCCAGCTTATACTGGTATTGCTACTACTGGCGTACAGGTTAGAGCATATGGGCCACTAAAATTGCTCAATTCTTGGTAGCAATACGAGCAATTTACGGCTGTATAGGATTATAGTAATTGCTGCAAGTGATTCTATCTTATTGCAATATTAGGCAACTTAATACTGATACTGTTAGCCTGCATCATCCCTTTGCTGGACATAGGGCTCTCCCCATGTTCCAGTTGTTTCGATCCAGGGCTAATGTGGAGCACTGGTCACCGGCTTTGCTTTTCCCGCCATCTTCTATAAGGTCTGCCTCGACACCTTGCGCGCCGAACACGCTGCGGGTGCGCAGCAAGCTTGCCGCGAAGACGCCGCGGGTGGATAGTGAGTTCGCAGTGTGCGATCCGCGATTTGTACAACCATTCATTTTTTTTTCTTCGCGGTGAGCTCGCTGCACACTCGCCCTGCTTTCCACTGGCTCGCAACTCGCTAGTGTGATAAGGCTCTAACTCCAATCGTAACTGAGTGATCGTATGAGTCACATTTATTCTGAACATCATCATCATCATCATTTCATCCGAAAGACGTTCACTGCTGGACATAGGCCTCCCCCAAGTGTCGCCACATTGACCGGTCCCGTGCGACTCACATCTTGCGGATTCCCGCAACCTTCACCAGATCATTGGTCCACCTAGGAGGTCTTCTGTAGTCATCAAAATATGTACAGAATATGCAACTCATTGCTGATAAAATTGCACGTCTAAGGGTAGCTTTAGAACCGTCTTCAACGTAAAATCAATTTTCTTGACAATTCGGAGAGTCGTTTATCATGAACGTTGACGGGATGGTCGTGGCGAAATTAGCGATGTCGCGAGCTGAGACTGCTAATGTATGTATCGGCACGCCTTCCCGATGAAATTCGGGAAACCGAAAACGTGTACCTATATTGCTATTGTATATTATTATGAAAGGTTGCGGTTTAGAAGATGATGTAGTTACAAATATTGAATAGAGCATGGTTAGATGGTTCGGTCACAAGTTCACTACGACTCACAAAGAGTATTTTTAAGGCTGATGCAAGTGGAACCCCAATCCCATTGTCATTTTGCTTAAAGTTCGTAATCTGCTAAACTCATAATGGTCGATCATTGGTCGCCGCGGTCAATGGTCTCGTAATAGTATTGTGTTATAATGACACATTATCGTATTGCAATTATTATAAAAGCCGCCAGACTTCATTAATATATATATATTTTTATTTATGCAGTCTGAAGTAGTAAGAAGTTCTTTATTAGCACCAGTCATTCATTTGTCTTTATGTACGAGATTACCATTCGATGCCATTTCTTTCAATGAAGTGTCAGTGGTTGACCGTTGGAAAGTCATAATGACGCCATTATGTTAGTAGATTATCAAACTTGTCAAAATCAACAATTGTGAAGTCAATGATAGACAATTCTCGCAGGGCAAACGTGGCCAGAAAATTGCACAAAAATGGGAAGTTTCGAAGGGGAAAGTGGAGACCTTTGCCCAGCAGTGGGCCACAGAAAAGTAGCGAGTGTATAAGTAATTCTAAGATCTATCTTTAGACGAACTCTTAGTTTAATTTCCTATTGAAAGTAATAAAAATAAACGAGACAAAAGCGAAGCCCTTCAGGCGAAGTGAAAAGACTATTCACTAAAGTTCTGTATAGGTAGCAACCGGTAATACAATGTCGATACTTTGTCAATACGACAGAAAGCTGTAGAAACAGCACAGTTTGTTTAAAGCATTGTTTACTTCCCATTCAAAATAAACTCGTTAAAATAATGATTGATTTATCAATGTTTTCCTTTTAAGCTGGAATCGGAATGGAAAAATATTTTTTACTTCTCATTTTGCATACAAAAGGAACACTCGATGCGGGGAACGTGAAACATCATTCGAATAACGAATAAACATGCGAGCATTCTATTTTTAACCGACTTCCAAAAAGAGGAGGTTATCAATTCGTCTGTATGTTTTTTTTTTTTTTTTTTTTTTTTTGTGTTTGTTACCTCATAACTTTCGACTGAGTGAACCGATTTTGATGATTCTTTTTTTATTTGAAAGCTGGTGCTTCCCATGTGGTCCCATTTTAATTTGCTGAAGATCTGATGCTGGTCTTCGGAGATATACAATGGAACTCCTCAAAAATGTACGGCAAATCTGCAGTGATTGCTGTTATCGCTTGTAGGTTTATTGTTTATACAACATCATGACGTAATATCACGCCTGTATGCTCTGAGGGGGTACGCAGATGTGTACAGTACATCCAGATTTCGACAGTGTTTGGTACCTCAGTACTTTCGACTGGGTGAACCGAGTTTGATGATTCTTTTTTAATTTGAAAGCTGGTGCTTCCCGTGTGGTTATATTTTAATTTGCTGAAGATCTGATCCGGATCTTCGGAGATATACAATGGAACTCTTCAAAAATACACGGCAAATCGCTTGAATGTTTATTGTTTATACAGCATCATGACGTAACATCACGCCTGTATGCTCTGAGGGGGTACGCAGATGTGTACAATATTCCCAGATTTCGACAGTTAGGTGTATTAAGTTCCATTTATTGGGGATAAGCCTCCTTGACATGTATTGTTTTTTTTGTTTTATTGGCAAGGGTACTTCAAGGGTAGTTTGATGAGAATTTGGTTAGGTTCTGATTATGGCATCCATGACAAAGGAACGGAGCTCTTCAATTCTTAGAAGCAAATTAACGATACTCGGCCAAATCTTTTAAAGGCTATCCGGATATTTGGGTCACGTACCATAACGTCGTTATTAACCGACTTCAAAAAGGAGAAGGTTCTCAATTCAATGTTCCCCGATTACTCGAAGATGACTGGACCGAATTTGTTTTTTAATTGTTTGAAAGGGTATACTTCCCAGAAGGTCCCATAATCATCAAGTCAGGATCCTGATAATGGGATCCTGGAGAAATAGAGAGAACTTTTCAAATTTTATAGGCACACCAGAAGCGATTTGGGTAGTTTTAGAACGACTACTTTCTCGGAGTGATCCCATTTAAATTTGGTAAAGATGTGTGTCTCTTACTGGGATTGCTGAAATCTCATGTCTGTCTATTGTTTACACCAGTTCATAACAAAAAAATCACGCTGGTACGCTGTGATAGGGTATGCACATGTGAACCACTAAAAAGTGAAAAATAAAAACTTTTTTGCAAAAAATAAAACCGACTTCACACAAAAAAGTGAAAAATAACTTTAGCTTCAGAAGTCGGTGACAAAAAAACTAAATCAATCAAATAAAGGTCACCGACTTCTGAAGCTAAAGTTATTTTTCACTTTTTTGTGTGAAGTCGGTTTTATTTTTTGCAAAAAAGTTTTTCAATTTGCAATTCACTTTTAAAAAAAAAAAGGTTGATGAAATAAGGCGTTCATGCGTTTTGGTCGTCATCTGTTTAGCGTTTTTCCAACATTTTTGGGGTTGGTTTCCAGTCTCATTGTATGTAGCTAAATAGTAGTATTTTAAATAACCCGACTGCCTTTGTGACCTTCACAACCCGTAAAGTATCCTCCACCATTAGCCTGCTTTCCTGTATCCCTTTTGGTAAGACTGACTATCCGACTCTCAAACTTCAAATTACCCGTAACGACAGCCAAATATCTATCAATGACAGTTAGGACCAACCGCTTAGGCCCATGTTTACCGAAAAGATAACGGTCTGATGATCTAAAAACAGTTTTTTAAAACACATTTTTGTATGGGAACATGTCACAGCTGTTATTAGATAACCAGACCGTCATCTTTTTGGTGAACATGGACCTCAGAGTACTTTCTCTGTATGGTCACCCATCAACGGACTGACCTCGACAAGCTTTGCTTAACCTTGAAGTTTAGTTTGACCCCCAGCTGCTGTCATTCTATAGCCACAAATTTTCATACATTTTGTTGAAATAAAAAAAGGAGCAAAAAAAATTAAAACCTGGGACGTATTTTTCAAGAGGCGTCTCAAATCCCTGAGGCTAGCGACTGGGGGCCGGTTTAGTCAAAGCACTTTGCCATGTTAAAAGAGAGATGTTCTGTTTGTCTGTCCTATTGCACTCGTGTCCGTGCTTGTGCCAACGACTTCTCAACTGGAATTCACTGTCGAGTAATAAACGAGGTAACTGTTTTATTTAAAGTGTGTTTTAACGTTTTTGTGATTTCCTTTGAAAGTCATTTTTTTTAACTCGGCTTTTTATGTTTTTTTGGAACGAAGTTCCTTATCGCGCGTTGTGAAAGGGGGCTAGACGGAAAAAATTCTTACGAAAAAGTTGGCACGACACTTTTAAAAATAAATGAAGGTTGCAATGCGTTTGTTTCATTTCTATTTCGCATTGAACAGTGTCATAGTATAAATAGGAGCAGTAATGCAACTAAAGCTCAATCCGCGTTATAATTACCTACCGTACTTGCCTGTCTCAGGGTTGTCACTTTTAGCTAAATTTAAATTCAGTGCCTAGAAATGAGTTGTCTGGTTTTCATTGAGATCGACAGCATATTTTTTTAACTCTCTTATTTTAAAATTTAGAGGGGTGGGTATGGGTCTATCTTTCAAACGATTGTAACGCAATGTAACGCATTCAAAACATTGTTCTGATGAATGGATTGAATAGTACGGGTCGTGAAGGTGTATAAAGTTAAAATCTTACAATAAAAACTTGTTGGTCAATTAAGCGCAGCCACTGAAGGCGTCTGGAGTAAAGTGACAAAAATATTACCTAAGTATATAAAAAAAACATCGTAAAACCACCAAAAAACTATGTGACCTAAATGACTAGTGACTATATGACCAAAAAACTATTTTCAAAAAAAATATTATAAAGCCTACAACAAAGAGTGTGAAATTTACGATGAACACAATGTTTACTATTTGTTTTACCTTATATTTCCTAAACTACTGGACCGATTTACATGATTTTTGCATGGATATCGGTTTTAAGCCAAGTCCAACGTTTTTATACTAATTTCAACGTCATATCTTAATTAACAAAAAATCACCTTTTCAAGTTACGTAAATATGTGACACAAAACTTTAAATTACATTTTTCTTGGTCTTATTGGACTTTAAAATTGTGATGATGCCAATTCATCATAATACTATGAAGATTCCAATAAGATACCATCAAAAAAATACTTATTTACGACATAAAATTATTAGGTAGGTAGGTACCTATCACAAGTTTTCAAAACACAAAATTTTGATGGATAATTATTAATAATGGATACGTACTTTTTTGGTTTTGTAAATCAATGGTCAATACTAAGATAAAACGCAGCAAAACTCGGGAGTGGGGGCTCGTGACGTCATTCAAAACTCATTCAAAATTATACTAAGGCGTCACGTTCGTAAATTTTGGTTTGTCTAACTGACGGACTACCTAATTAGATTTCTTTTGTCGTCTACCCTATTCGTCAATCATTTTAAATTACGTATTTTATAACTTTAAATATGGACTTAGTTACTATACCTACCTAAAATACTGAGAAATCGGCATAACTCAACGTAAACAAAGCCAAAGAATCTATTGTCAGATCAAGTACCTACCTACCTAACATTCTAGTGGGAAAGTAGACCTGCCTACTTCGTCTGTCTAATAGAAGACTAATACAACAAACAAATACTTATCTAGGTATCTCATCATCAATAATAAATTATAATAATATGCTAGAATAAGCGACTTGCTTACCTTTCCTGTTCAGTACGTACTCTGAACAGAGACAACTCTGGAATAGTTGAATTATTTAGACACCCATACACACAGCAATAGGTTCTACTGCGATAATCACCCATTTTTAATTTATTTACGTATGCCTTTATGCCGTGACGCGCGAACTTTGTGCGGTGTGCAAGCCTCGACTGGCGGCAGTAAGACACGGGTTGAGATTTTGTTAGAGTGTGCGTGCGGCGACGTAAAGATAGTATGACGCACACATACAAGCCGCGCGCGGTGCGTTTCTATGAAGTTACCCTACTTGTCTTTTTTTATACTTTGACAGTCTGGTGTCGCGACGATTATTTTTGTTGAGTGAACATTATATTTGTTAATAATAAAAAAAATATTATCATAACCTAAAAAAAAAAAAATTTTATTACAATTCCTTCACTAGTTAATCGAAAGAACTTCGTTCCATCCGGGTGTCCCTTGACACCTCTCAAGTTTTTTTTTTTTGTTCTATGAGGATAGTTTTTAGTATTATTGTGGGTGGGTATACATACAGGGTGTAAACCACCTCATCACAAAGCCGGTAACCAAGCATTCTGTACATCAAACTAAGTAACTTTACGCAAAAATTATTGCTGGGAAACAATTTTTGTTTTGAGGTTATAAATTATGTTTTGTGGTAGAACTCAATGTAACGCATTTAAAACATTGTGCTGATGAATGGATTGAATAGTACAGTGGTCAAGGAGGTGTTATAAATCAAAACGTTCAAAAAAACTTGTATTTGTCACCGTAAAATTGTCAAATACGTTATATTACAATATAACGTGTATCTCTCTAGCGATATTGTAAAGTCTCGAATTATTGTCAACTGAACATACGGAAGTATCTCTTGCCCCCATAATCGGGACTTGGGGCACCCCCCCGTTAGGTTAGTTAGGTTCCTTTAAACCCTGCACTCGGAAATAGGGGCCCCGCGTAGCGGGGCTCCGTCGACTACGCTTTTTAGGGGTATATGAAGTGTTTTAAGGTTAGGTTATATTAATCGATATTTCTCAGGAATGGTACAGTATCTTTTCATGAGAGTGGTACCACTGGGCAAGGGGGACCCCTCCTTCACTCCACACCGCGTGAGTTGACTACCATCGCATGCATTTCACGAAAAATAATGCGTTTTATTGTAAGCAGTATGTTCATTTGACAATAATTCGAGACTTTACAATATCGCTAGAGATATTACAATATAACGTATTTGACAATTTTACGGTGACATATTTAAAAAAAAAATAAACCTGTCAAAAAGTTGTAACTTTGACGCCCCATATCTCCGTAACTAGAACTTTTCATTCTTTTATTTTATTTCTTTAAAAGTGTATTGAAAACCGTCGTTTGTTACACGTGGACATTTGTTATTGCAGTTCTCGGCTCAAAAACACTCTCGCTTACGGCTCGTGTGTTAATTCCGCCTCGAAATACACTAACAAACTTTCTCCACTTGTATCAAAAATGTACTGTATCTTTCTTCTTTCTTGCTTTATATTTTATTCATTTTGACAAACGTTTAATCAACCGTAAAAGTAGAGTCAATAGGTCAATTGCTTAGAAACCTTATTGAATTTATAATCATCATAAATGGCAGTCTTATCACCCACTGCTTAGAACAACTGTTACTCTCCCTTATATGCTTTCCTCGTCTGCACGAGTTTCATTGACCAAAATACGAACAAATAATTGTTTGTAATCTCAAAATAACAAATTTTTACAACAAAAAAAAATTGTCTGTTTATTTGTTCCGGTCAATTTCTGAACGGCTGGGCCCTGTTAAAATCTACAGGGCTTTTACTGGCAGATAGATGGTGTTTAGTAACTTAGGCAATTTAGAAAAAAAAACGAGTAAAAAATTACACTTAACTAGTTATCTTGAGCAGCGGGGGCCCAGTGGTGGCGGCTTCGACTTACGAACAGTAAGTCATGAGTTTGAAACCTAGGCAAGCGCATTACTTTGTGTATTTTTTTTCACCACCACTGCTCTCAACACGGTGAAGAAAAACATCGTGTCCTAGAACCAAAAAAATCGAAGACATGTGACATCTACCAATCCGCACTGGGCCCACGTGGTGGATTATAGCCCATTCCCTCTCACAGAGATGAGACCTGTGTCCCAACAGTGGGAACAATTATAGGCTGATAATGTTGATGAATAATTATCTAAATTACAATCTATTCCTAATAAAACACAGTACTATTCCCCAACAAAAATAGGTTATCAAATCAAAATTATGTCTAAGTCTACGTGTGAAAAGTTAAAACCATTTCCCAAAGCATTACCAAATCAACCATTCGTAATTAGCCAATTGAAACTTAATCAGTGGTTCGTCGGAATCGACACCCGTCACGAGTGGTTGTAATACTTGATTAGTCTGATTATTGACAAGCTCATTGATATCTTAATTGAACGTTTGAATTATCTAATTGGTGTTAATTTACAGGATGACTTTCAATTAATCATTAAGGCGATTACATGAGCTAAACGCGAGTTTTATAATTACTAAAAGTATATGATTCACGGCTTTAAACAAAACCAGAAAAATATATGATATTCTTCAGGATATATGCTAGCATGATAGTGTTTTGAAAACATAACACAATTAATTTGACTCGATAAAAAAAACCGGCCAAGAGCGTGTCGGGCCACGCTCACTGTAGGGTTCCGTAGCTTCCCAGACCATTAAAAATACCAACATTTTTCGTCAGCAAAAATAACTTTGTTTTTCATAGTATTTGTATGAAAAACAAAGTTATCATTTGCGTTTTTTTGAAAAAGTGCTATATAACTCAAAAACTATTCAACTCATCAAGTTGAAAATAATTTTCCTAGAAAGTTCATATAAAGGTCTACTTCTGTGATTTTTTTCATATTTTTTAAACTTATGGTTCAAAAGTTAGAGGGGGGGGGGACACATTGTTTTTGACTTTCGGAGCGATTATTTCCTAAAATATTAATATTATCAAAAAATGATTTTAGAAAACCCCTATTCATTTTTAAATACCTATCCAACAATATATCACACGTCAGGGTCAAAATTAAAAAAAAAATCGCTCCCCACTTTACGTCTGGGGGAGGTACCCTAATAAAAATGTTTTTTTAAATTTTTATTTTTGCACTTTGTCGGCATGATTGATATACATATTGGTACCAAATTTCAGCTTTCTGGTGCTAACGGTCACTGAGATTATCCGCGGACAGACAGACAGACAGACAGACAGACAGACATGGCGAAACTATAAGGGTTCCGTTTTTTGCCACTTGGCTACGGAACCCTAAAAACCACGAACTTTTCTCTAAAAATTTCTTTCAACCAAAAAAACATACTAATATACATGCGATCATTCTGATTTTTTGGCAAATAATTCTACACGCAATATATTAGCATTACAGTGTTTTAGTTTTTTAGTTCAATCGTGGTTTCGATTGATTTTTTGCAAATCAATCGAAACCACTCATTTTGCACTATTTGGCTCGCAGCGACTGACGTAACAACCACTTTGTAGTGCAAGCTGATTAGAACTTTATTCTAAAAGTATTTCAAACGAAGTTTGAACCACCACAAATAGAGTTGCTAATTTAGCTCATCTAGTCGCCTTAATAAAAACTTAATAATTTTCTGCTATTTCAACGGTTCGTTGGTCCTAGTGGTTGCAAGCGCGACTGCTGAGCATGTGGTCGTGGGTTCGATTCCCAGGTCGGGCAAAGTTTTTCAAAAAGGAATTTCACAGTAGCAGTCGGGATTTGTGCCCCGTTGCCCGGTAATGGGCTCGCTCCCTATTCCATGTGATTTAAACTTAACTGGTGAAATGTAGGTGTACTGGGTACACCTCTGCGAAACCCTTCGAGAATTACAGGCGTGATGTTACGTAATTTTTTACTGCTATATCTGCCTAGCCTTTTCCCAACTATGTTGGGGTCGGCTTCCAGTCTAACCGGGTGCAGCTGAATACCAGTATTTTACATGGAGCGCCTGCCTATCTGACCTCCACAACCCAGTTAATACTGGGAAATACGATACCACTTGGTAAGACTGATAGACAAATGACAGCTGGGACCAACAGCTTAACGTGCTTTCCGAGGCACGGAGGAAACTCGGTATGTAAGGGTGGTCACCTATCCACAGACCAAACTAGGCAAGCATGGCTTAACTTAAAGATCGACCCGAGCGGATGTTTTATGCTATAGCAACTGTCAAATAGCAAAAACTTACCAAATGAGAGTCTAAAGCGGTTTCTGGAATGAAAATTGTTGGACGCGTTAAAATTAATCGCAAGTCAAAATTATGCCAGTGACTGCTGATACATTTAACCAATTCCCTCAACTCCCTCCCTCCCTCCCTCAACTGCTGATACATTTACCCTCCACGGCATAGCACCACTTAGGCGTGCGCGGGGCACAACCCGTAGCAGATATACTAGATTACTCAGTTTTTACTGCTATCAGCAGTTTCCAAAGAATGCCCATTTTTTTTATAATACTTTCGAGTGTATCTCATAGCAAAAGATGCCTATCTATTTTACTGTCTACAAGAGTGACAATTATCTAATATCAGCCTGTATATTTGTGACCTTTGCCTGCCAGTTATGATTAACCTCTCAGACAGTTTAATCCTCGTGTGTCTAAATTAAGTTGTTATTATTATTTCTGCCTCGGGTTTAGTTTCATAAAAGCGTGGGATTTTGGCTGATAGTTCAGAGAAGATGTTATCATTTACTCTATTCTCTGAATTGCTTAGAATAGAATGATCTGTTTTAAATATAATTATGGATTTGTACTGACGTCACGTCTTCTATGATACGATACTATGTGGGTGTGGGTCTTTAATGTATTACAAAGTGGTGCTACTAACAGTGTTGGATATATTTGTACATCGCGCGGGACAACAACACAACACAATACAATGCAACACAATACAACACAATACCACACAATACAACACAACAACAACAAACAACAACTTAACACAATACAATACAACACAATACAACACAACAACAACAAACAACAACTTAACACAATACAATACAACACAATACAACACAACAACAACAAACAACAACTTTATTGGTTTCTAAAAAAAGTCATAACTTTCATACTTATTGACCAGTTGCTTGTATGTTACAGTAAATTCATTTTAGGAAACGTCTGGTAATTTCTATGCTGTTGGGTTATCTCGTCCGACCGACCACAAATATATTGCGATAGGGGCAGTCAAATTTATGATCATAATGGTGGGTTACTGGTAAAAGATTGAATTACGATTTTCAATTCACAGTTGCATTTTTTTTCTACCTACTGAAATAAATTTAAGTTTCTCCGTAATTGAGCTTAATAAAAACAAAAGGTAGACTTGTTTAAACTTGGGATTAGGGAGGTTACATCAGAGTAAAAGTGAAGATTTCCAAGGTACAGGTGTCTAACAAACCTTGATGGAAACACTTTAACCATAAAGAAAAAAAAATACACGGCTGTGCCTCGGACGTCCGGAACTCCGGATTCCGGGATTTCAGATTCCGGAACAAGGGCCAAATGCGTGCTCGCCGTCGTTAAATCAAACAAAGGCCCTTTTTATAAATGAAGGGTACAAATCTGAGGGAAGCCGGGACGCTGAAAAGAAAAATAGCCCCTCTCTATGTTATGAATCCCTGGTACTTTGATATTCATCGGCTTTGTGCAAATGTTTTATTGAAGATGCAATTTAGGCGAGATGTCGTTTTCTCTTGTGAATTTTTAGAAGATTTATCTTCATTTCAAAGTAAGTAATTGAAGTTTTATGGGATGGGATTAGCTGTGGTTTTAAAGAATACCTAAGCTACATACCAAGACAATTATTTTTGTTGTTTTGATACCATAATGATGTCCTGTAAAGGGTGTAAAACACCTCTTCACGAAGCCGAAAGGCACTTGTTCTCCCCATCACTGCGATATTTTTTTTGTTCTACACCATACCTGGGAACCTTCTAGTTACGGAGATATGGGGGGTCAAAGTTACAACTTTTTGACAAGTTTTTTTTAAATACAAGTTTTTTTTGTAAGATTTTGACTTTTAACACCTCCACTACCCCCGCACTATTCAATCCATCCATCAGCACTATGTTTTAAGTGCGTTACATTGAGTTCTACCACAAAACATGATTTATAACCTCAAAAAAAAAGTTGTTTCCCAGCAAATTTTTTTGCGTAAAGTTACTTAGTTTGATGTACAGAATGCTTGGTTAACGGCTTTGTGATGAGGTGGTTTACACCCTGTATAATAGCGGCCCTAGGATGGAGCACGCTTGGTCATAAAAAACAGATTCACTGGAACTTTAAAGAGGCCTAGATTATTATTATAATTATTGTTGTTGCCTAGCAAAAAATAAAAGAATTTTACCAATCCTCGGTCCTCGTTTGTAGGACCTTGCTTTAGGTCCTACAAACAGAGATAGCAGTTTCTAGCTGCTATTTGGTTTAACTAGTTAAATTGTGAGTTCCTCCAAAAACAAAATGTGAGAAAAAAAACTCTTTGCCCGTATTTTCCCCTTAATTAAAATAATATTCTAAGAGAACTTCACGTAATACCTAACAAGTTATTAATTCTTACGAACACTAAGTAACGTATAAACACAATATTCCTACATCTTAATAATATGATTAAGTACATAATGAATCCGTATAAAAGTTGCGCGTACGATATTGATCATATCTCCTAACTTTAATTACTTAGACGTCGAGTTACTACCTCGCTGGTATTACTTTACCAATACATCTTGAAGTTTTAACGAATATCCTGTTTGAATCTATAGATTGGATTATTCAATTACCAAAATATACGTTGTTCTTTTCAGCACGTCTATTGAAAACAGATACTGCGTTTTTTTTTAATTATTTTAGCCCCCGAAGCAATTTATAACGAGGTGTTATAAGTTTGACGTGTCTGTCTGTGTGTGTGTGCCTGTGGCATCGTAGCTCCAGAACACGTTCTTAGCTATGTTTGATAAAAATCTGTTCAAGATGGCCGCGGCCACAAAATGGCGGATAATATATTTATTCAAGGGTATCAAATGAAAGGGCTTGTGAAATTATGAGCCTACGTGTGTCGCGGGTTTTTATTTAATGTATATTGTTAAGTAAACAGTTAAATTTTTTCTGCTGTGTCCATACTCATAATGCGAAAGTGATTGCTTGTTTCTTACCTTTTCATCGCTTTAAATAACTTAAATGTAGTTTGTAAAGGTTTTGCGGCTTTTGAGTCTAGCCGGGGTAGTTCTGTAGTCGATAATTATGGGCTCTTTAACACTGATTGTGTCGCTAGAACCTTATCATCTGCAAAGGAATTTCCAGAATATCCGGAAAGAAATAGCAAAAAAGTGGAGTTCGTGGCTAAATAATAACAGCCACTCGGGCGAGTTTAGGTTGAGCCGTGTATGCCTAGGGTGGTCTGTGGATGGGTGACCTATTACGTACCGAGTTTCCTCCGTGCCTCTGAAAGCACGTTAAGCTGTTGGTCCGGGCTGTCATTTGTCCATCTTTGACAGTCGTTAAAGTACCTAGTCAGTGGCCCAAAAAGTGTGACAACCAGTCTTACTAAGAGATATCATATTACCCAGTACTAACTAGGTTGTGGAGGTCAGATAAGCAGTCGGTCCATGTAACACATTGGTATTCAGCTGCATCCGGTTAGACTGGAAGCCGAACCCACATAGTTGGGAAAAGGCTAGGCAGATCATCATCATCTGTATCTCAATCAGCAACCCAGTTAGTATTGGGTAATATGCCCGTGGTAAGACTGGTAGTCAGACTTATTGGGAAATATTGAAAACAACTCAAATATCAGCTTGACAACATTTCTTAACACTTCTTTAATTTCATAACAAGACATCGTAGGTACTCTTATCTTTTCAGCTTACAAGCCAAGCAAAGATCTGAAGACATAAAACCTATGACTGTTTATAGGTCAAACCAATACTCTAGACTTGCATAAGCTGAAATTGTTATGCGAAGGCACGGCAACTCTCGGCCAACTTGCTTGCCATGACGTCATTCCGACCCTAATATTTTAAATACGTATGTAGGTATAATACGCGTGGAAGTTTTATGGTTTGTCGATATGATGGAAATTAACGAAACTGCATTGCATGTCACGAAAATTGTATTTTTTTTTTTGAAAATAAAGAAATCAATAAATATCGCGGGACATTACGAGCAGCGCCATCTAGTGCCACACTAAACAACGAGGCTTGTGTCGTAGACACAAATAGATAGTAAGAAGATTATATCCTAAATAAACGATTACTGAAATTACTTAATTTATAAAGACTTATAACTAATAGTCCTCCTGAACGTTTTCGGTCACGGTAGCCAATCTTAACAAAGATAAGCCATCGGCGCGGAAGTGTGTGCGCAGGCACAGGTGCCCTCTCTGCTGTCTAGTTTCTTTCATAGTCCGATGGGACTGCAATCCGATAAAACCGGAGAGAGATCAGGTCCAGGACCAACGACTTAACGTGCTTTCCGAGGCTAGGAGTATCTAACCGCCAACTTTCAAACTCCGGGCTTACTACTGAGAAATTTCCGTGGTGAAGATGGATGGCAACTTTGGACTGGGGTAGATGGAGGCAGATTGTCCTATTTTGGATAAACTATACGTACATCACTATGTACCTATCGGGAATTACAGGAATGTGAAACCTGTACCTAACTGTGTTTAAATATATGTATGATTCATTTAATCAGTAGGTGCCGGGGGTTGCGGGACTGTTCGAAAGAGATACCGCGGCCCCGGAACATAAAAGGCGAGGAAGGAACATGGATGGGTTTTAGTCAGTAAGAGTCTGACACTACCTCCCGCTCCGCCCAGAGTGGGACAAGTCATTTGATGATTTCCTATCCTAAAAAAAAAAAAAAAAAAAACCACCACCTTTACACTACCACCACCACCACTTTTACATCGTTCCACGTTCATGAACTAAGTAAAAAAC
The DNA here is from genome assembly GCA_950022955.1 of Xestia ashworthii. Classification (NCBI taxonomy): domain Eukaryota; kingdom Metazoa; phylum Arthropoda; class Insecta; order Lepidoptera; family Noctuidae; genus Xestia; species Xestia ashworthii. Next base: position 18,541,697 of record OX465558.1, on the reverse strand, counting down.
GAGTACATCTCTCTTTTTTTTTGTACATGAGTGAACCATAAAAAACCAATGAGACATAAATGTTTCATATATTTTTACGTTTACAAAGAAAACTGCCAGTGTGAAGAGATAGCGGGCTCGTTTCCAACGTTTTACGATTTTAGTGATGAGACAAACCGTGTCAGGGGAGTTGTGCCTACGTAATAATGTGTACAATAATAATAATGTTGGAAAAATAGTAAGGAATATTACACTTCCATTCTGGCACCGCTGTAGATTTGATTCTATTGTTCAATTTAGGGGCATGTAAATGTCCCATAGACGCGGTTTATACAGAGAGGAGTTGGCGAGGGCGAATGGCGGAGGCGAATGATCAAAGAACTTTAAAATGAACCTAATAGTTATGTCGTGTAGCGTCGTTTTTATCGGAAATACAATTGCATCTGCTCTTCCAGTTGACGTCATCGCCACCACGCGATTCGCCACCGCAAAAACGCAATAAAAAGCTAACAGTTTACTATTATTATTCACTGCGTATTTACGATTATTTCAGACTGTATAGGTGTTCAGTTTTAATGATCGTCATCATCATCATCACCCTACACATTACCAGGCGCCCAAGTCTGCAATTTTCATAAATTTATCACTCCATCACGATTCCATTCCCATCTCATTGTCATTTTGCTTAAAGTTTGTAATCTACTAAATCCACAATGGTCGATCATTGTTCGGTTAATTATCTCGTAATAAAATTGTGTTTTAATGACATTGTCGTATTGCCATTATTATAAAACCCTTACTACAAATGGTTTTCGAAATCTACTACTAAATGCGAACATTTTATTCATGCCAAATTTCATTTATAATGTATTTATACACATTTGTCAATATGTACTAGATTACCATTCTATGACATTTCTTTCAATGGAGTGTCAGTGGTTGACCATTGGTAAGTCATAATGACGCCATTATATTAGTAGATTATCAAGCTTGTCAAAACTTGACCATTATGAAATCAATGATCGACTATTCTGACACTATTGTAATAGCAGACTTGAGGCACTGGTCCTTGAAAAAAATATAAAAAAATGAAGAAGCGTTTATTCGTTGAGAACTCATAATTATTACAAAAAAAATGTTACTTCTTCCAAACTGTAAAGCAGTTTGTTGGCAGATGTAGCTCCCATATAAATTATTCTACTTTTATGTAACTACTCGCAGGTACTTTTCCATTGATAGCAAAGAAACTTAACTAAACATTAACTAAAACTAAACACAAATATCTTACAATAGCACAAAAGGCAAGTAAATGTAAATGTGTGTGTATGTGTGTGTAGTAGTGAATTGAAACGCCAGTAGGAAATTCATAATGCTTTGGCATTAGCTAGTAAATAAGACCACCATAATCAAACTTCATTTAACTTGACACTCAACAATGCCAGTCGACCTAGCCCGAGAGCACCCGAACCTCTGATTCGCGGTCCACTACAGGACCAGTTTATTTTACGATACTTTAAACCTGTTATTTTCCTATAAGTTGACTAATTTCTAGGTTTTTAACTCTAAACCTCCTCTTCTCCTCTTGAGAAGCTGACTTCTTCTCTTATACTGTTACTTACGGGATATCTTCGGCGATTACGCATTATTTTAAGATCCAGATGTTTCGACGCTGTTGCAAGCGCCATGATTTCGGGATAACTTGGGAAAAATATTAAAATACACGCACAAAGACTGCCCTCTTTGGGGACTGCCGATCGGCTACGCCGTAGTCGTAGCTTCTAGCTGATTGGCTACGAAGTGTTAGGTGACCGTCACGCGAGTCCCACGATTTTTGTTCACTCAAAAAGTGCTCAACGTGCCTACAGATGTTTTCACTTCAAAAATAATAAATAATCCCGGAAGATATCCCGTAAGTGACTGTATAAGTTTAGTATTAAACCTTGAAAGCTTAAAACAGTGTTCAACCTCTTTTCAGCTTTAACTTTAAAATCACTAAGTATTAATTGCATTACAAACACATCCCTCAAACTTGTTATCTTCTCTGTATCCACAATTTCCTTATTTCATTGTCTCACCAAAATTCACATCCCTACCAGTACTTACAGTTCCCCGCAAACTCAGGCAGCTCTTATCCTATATAAACATAAGAATGCTAATGTTAGATCTATTTAGTAATGCCCTCGGGATGATATGGGTAACATATTACGCCCGCACCACCGCGTGTGATCACTGTAGCTTATAATTCGTAATTTAAATATGAAACGATCACATCTCTTTATGTGGACATTCGGGGTTGGCTTGGATGTATTTGTTTGAAAATAAATGATGTCGCTAGGGAAAACCTTGTCTCTTTGAGTATGATATCAATCTCAGATTATTTTAGTGAATACGACCTTATATTAAGAGGAGCTTGTGGATGAATAATAACAGCCGCTCGGGTCGATCTTTAGGTTAAGCCGTGCTTGCCTAGGTTGGTCTGTGGATGGGTGACCACCCTTACATACCGAGTTTCCTCCGTGCCTCGGAATCTTACCAAGGGGTATCGTATTACCCAGTATAAACCTGGGTTGTGGAGGTTAGATAGGCAGTCGCTCCATGTAAAATACTGGTATTCAGCTGCGGCCGGTTAAACTGGAAGCCGACCCCAATATAGTTGGGATAAGGCTGGGCAGATGATGATGGACCTAATATTGATCATGTATACAATAATTATGGACACTGATATCAATAGCACTTAATAATGAGTTAGAAGAATTGGGAAGTTTCATGATTTTTTTAATAGTCCGACCTCGTGAGTGAGACCGCATCATCATTTGCCTTGACGTTTCCCAACTATGTTTGCGTTGGCTTCCAATCTTACTGGATGCAGCTGAATATAATATATCTGTTTAACCTTGAAAATTTCGATTTTCAAGGCATTGTAGCTAAAATATTTTAGCATTTTTAGTTTGGAATTTTGTAATTAATTTTTGCGGCGTTTAAATGAAAACGACTTTCAACGTTTCGTCCTCTCAAATTCATATTACAAAAAGTATACTGATATTAAAAGAGTAAAAGTATCTTTGTCAGTTAACATTTAATCATCCCAGTGGTAGACCATGACTTACTTATGCTAGAATATTTTTATGCCGGTAGTACTCGTACATTCTCTTGGTATAATATTCAACCTCTGCAAACCCGCAGGAAAAAGCTACTCGCAGTTTATGATACACAAAATGAGACATAGCGACCAGGTAATTAAATTGCAGTTTATTATATCTTTATGTATTTCTCTCCCTCAAAGCTGTTTGCGTTTCATAACATAAATTAGTTTACTTTTTCCTATTAAACTTTCGTTTGTTGACCTCGACACTCACCTTTTGAAATGAATTGAGACTTTTTTATATATTTTTATGCTTTTCTTGTTTTCTTGAAGATTTTTAATATATCCTATACATTCATGCGTAATAGGGTGTACAGCTGTACTGTTCTTCAACTCAGACTTCATTCCAGTAATATTAAGGTGTAATGGCTAACTCAGAAACAGTAAAGTATGATTTTTGATACAATTCTGTTAATGTTATTTTTCACCATATTAATCCGAATGTGTTTGCAACGAAGATTGAATATACTGGGTGAATTTAAATTAAGAATAGCGAAAAATGCTCATAGGAGTCTGGGCCTGACTTTGATGAAACTAAAGCAGCATCATTGGAATTTTGAAAAACAACATTTCTAGCCAGGAAACGAAACCGTTGATTTTGGAAAAAGAACCCTCTGATTACATAATTCGAAAGCATAGATCATCATCGTGCAAAGGCTTAAAGAAATAATTTACTGCTAAAGTGTTCTAGCTACGTCACTTACTGAAGCAACTAGAGCACTTTACTTTACCGACTAGATTTACTAAGATTTTGAACAATGTTATGTTTTATTTATTCCGTGAGGAAACCGTCATGTCCTAGAATCATAAATTCGAAGACATGTGACATCTACCAATCCGCACTGGGCCCGCGTGGTGGATTATATAGCCCATTCCCTCTCATAGAGAGGAGGCCTGTCCCAGCAGTGGGAACATTAATAGGCCGATGATGATGATGATGATTTATTCCGTATCTGTAAGGCCTGAATTCTTGTCGCGCTGACGGTCAGTCGCGCACGGTTGGTCGTGCACGGTCGGTCGCGTACGAGTATACATTGTGTTCTATATAGCACCATACTGCGACGCTGACGTCAGCGGCGACTGACAGCCGTATTTCGTTCTTGCTGACGTCACGACCGACCGTACGCGACCGACCGTCAGCGCAACAAGAATTCGCTTTAGGCTCACCAATGCGGCTTTTCCTTCAACAATAATTGCAAAAGCTTTCATTTGTTTTCGCTGCTGTAAGACACGTGTAGGTCGTGGCTACGATGCGATCAGCCAACTGAACTTTAGTCGGTCAAACTCAAGAATGTGACAGCTACAATTACCCAAATACACTCATTAAAGACCCGTCACCACCTCTATTGATATAATAATAATAATAATACTAATAATGCTGGCAACACCGTAAGTCAGATGTCGATTCAATATCACCTTTCTAATTTAAATTTATTTTGTTTTGATACTGATATACAATAGCTGTAATTTTAATATCCAACGCAACTCATACAAATATAAATTTTATAACGAAAATCACCACGAAAATCAAAAGAGGAATATTCAAAATATTACACCACGAGTTGACATGACGTTTGTCAAAAGTCAAAATGAAACCGAAAATGAAAAAACCAACAATAAGCCATAAGAATGTGATATAACTAAAAATAACGACATGATTACGAGAGCAGCATCAAGACGCGCACGCCCACCACCCCCGGACTCGTCGCTCAGCTCCGCCTCGCCGCCGCCGGACCCCGGGTCACCAGTGTCACCGGTTGCGGCAGTTGCGTCGAGAGCTCCAGCGACGAATATTTCTCTCCGCCGACGTCGCCAACACCTGTACGTCGTGCGGGGAGAGGCCGGCCACCGAAGAGCTTGGGACTAAGGAGCCAACAGGCCCCGAGCCGGGTCCCCGCTACCGGTGGTTGTGTGCAGCGCATGAGATGGACTCAGTCTATGAACGAGAACGTCATGCGCGCATATTACGGGTCTACAGAGGGGGGAACTAACCTCACTGCGTACCGTGTTAGGATGCTGTCTGTGTTTCAGGATCTTGAGCCAACCGTCAACACCTCGGCCCAACGACTGTCGGATCAAGTGCGGGCCATCCATCGCAATCATCTGTTGGACGACGCCACGCTTGATAGGCTGCGCTCAGAGGTACTGAGCAACTGTATCATCTTAACTCCAGCACAAACCACGGTACAAGCGTTAACTATTGATGCAACCCCACCGCGGTCCAACCCTGCTGTTGTAAAGGAGGATGATAGGGTTGCCACGGTAAGTAGCCAGTGCAACGACCGATTGAGGAGCGCACTGGAGGATGCACTTCATGAGTATCGATCAACTTCTGTTGAACTTAGGCCCCGATTACCACGGTTACCCATGCATAAGAAAAATAGGGCGTTGGTGTGTGCCCTGGACTCGCAACTCAAGAATGTATTCGAGAGTAGCGAGGACCTCGTTGATACACACTCGATCCTATTCTGTGGGGCTGTTGCGGCATGTCGTTTAGCTAATGTCAAGTTCCCAAATTGTGACGTAGCTACTCGACCAAAACCAGCCGTACCAGCCTGGCAGCGCAGGATTGAGCGCCGTATCGACGGGGCCAGGGTACTCATCGGCAAACTATACTGCTTCAGGGAGGGCCATACACGACCACGTGTGATGCGCTTTGTGAGGCGGGCATTCTCGGGGACTGAAATCAGCCCTCAAGAATACATGTCCTGTGTCACAGAGCGCATTGACTTCCTGAAGCAGAAAGTTTATGCATGGGCGAGCCGTATTCGGCGGTATAAGCGGCGGGTTGATCGGTACTCGCAGAATCGCATGTTCCAGAGCGATGAGAGGTGGGTATACAGAGCTTGGGAGCGACCTCAGCAAAATATGACAGACGTGTGCCGCCCGGGTGATGCCGTCACGAGTTCCTTCTGGCGCAGCATCTGGTCAGTGCCCGTTTGTCATACTGAGGCTGACTGGATGCGCGATGTCGAGCGAGTGTGTGAACCTATTCCAGAAATGGCACCAATTCTAATAACACCCTTAGATATAGCTAGAGCAGTTCGTCCGTTACCGAACTGGAAGTCCCCAGGACCGGACGGACTGCATAACTTCTGGCTCAAGTGGCTTAGTAGTTCACACACTTGCCTGGCATCCCAATTCCAGTCATCCTTAGAGTCTGGGTCCCTACCGCAGTTTCTAACAACAGGCGTTACCCACCTGCTCCATAAGTCAGGTAGTCCCGCGGAACCCAAGAACTACAGACCGATCACGTGTTTGTCGACGGTCTATAAACTTCTTACATCCATTTTGAGAACGAAAATTAATACACACATTGACAACAACTCTATTATGTCTGCCTCTCAAAATGGATGTAGGAATGGGTCCCGTGGTACTAAGGAGCTACTCCTCATCGACATGGCCATTAGCCAACAGGTCCGTCGATCCCGCAAGGATCTGTCAACATGTTGGATAGATTATAAGAAGGCCTACGACTCGGTGCCACATTCATGGCTCATGAGGGTGCTGGAGTTGTACAAGATAGATGCAACTCTACGCGCCTTCCTTGAGTCATGTATGGGGCAATGGAGGACGGTCCTTCGATATCCAGGATGTCGACAGATCCAGGGGAACGATGAACCTGTACGGATTAAACGGGGAATATTCCAGGGCGACAGTCTGAGTCCACTTTGGTTCTGTTTAGCCCTGAATCCTCTAAGCATACTGCTGGAGAATTCAGGACTAGGCTACCGGTTGAAGAAAGATGGTCAAGTTATATCTCACCTGCTTTACATGGATGATCTGAAACTCTTTGCCCCCAACAAATTGCAACTGATGGAGCTACTGAAAGTAACTGAAACTTTTAGTAGCGCCATCAGGATGGAATTTGGTGTGGACAAATGTGCAGTCATGTATGTAAAGCGAGGGGAGATTATGGGATCCGAGGGACTTCAACTCTCGGATTCCATACACCTAAGATCCCTTTCCTCATCCGAGAGCTATAAGTATTTGGGTATGTCGGAAGCGTTAGGCATTAACGTAACTGACATGAAACAATCGTTGAGGGAGCGTTTCTTCGGTCGCCTAAAGAAGGTATTAAACAGCCTTCTTTCAGGTGGGAACAAGGTGCGCGCCTTCAACGGTTGGGTCATGCCGGTTTTAATGTACTCTTTCGGCATACTCAAATGGACTCAGACCGAATTAGACGCCTTGGATAGAAGAGTTCGTACACTGCTGACCGAAAACCGGATGCATCACCCACGATCATCAGTGATGAGACTGTACATCCCGCGGAAGTGCGGGGGTCGAGGCTTTTTAAATGCGAAGACCCTCCACAACCGCGAGGTGTGCAGCCTCAGAGAATATTTTCTAAAAGCCGACGTGGGTATGCACCGAGATGTGGTCGCAGTGGACAAGGGACTCACCCCGTTGTCCATGGCTAAAGAGAACTGGCGCAAACCTGTAGTACTTACTACCGATGACCGCAAGAAAGAATGGCAGGGCAAGGAGCTTCACGGGCGCTTTTACCGGGCTCTTCATGGGCCCGATGTAGATTTTCTAGCGTCCGTGTCCTGGCTACGTTTTGGCGACCTCTTTGGGGAAACTGAAGGTTTTGTTTGTGCGATTATGGACGAAGTTATGTTGACGAACAACTACCGGAAATATATTATGAAGGACGGGACGGTTGACGTGTGTCGGGCATGCCACCTTCCGGGTGAGTCCATCAGACATATTATTTCTGGTTGTTCGCGTCTAGCTAACGGCGAGTACTTCCACAGACACAATCAAGTAGCCAGGATTATTCACCAGCAACTTGCCTTGAAATTTAATCTTGTGGAATCAGAAGTACCGTACTACAAGTATGTGCCCGACCCAGTTCTCGTGAAAGACCATGTCACGCTGTACTGGGATCAGTCTATCATTACTGACAGGACTATTGTCGCCAATAAGCCTGACATAGTGGTGATAGACCGATCAGCGCGCCGCGTAATGATAATCGATGTTACTATCCCTCATGACGAGAACCTCGTGAAAGCTGAGAAAGAGAAACAAATTAAGTATCTCGACTTGGCACACGAGGTTCGCGACATGTGGAATATGAACTCGGTTATCATTGTGCCGATTGTCGTGACGGCCAATGGCCTGATAGCCAAGAGCCTCGACGAACATCTGTCGAAGCTCTCTTTAGGCGGCTGGATCAAGAGCCTGATTCAGAAGGCAGTACTCCTCGATACGGCTCGCATTGTGAGGAGGTTCCTGTCTCTGCAGTCCTAACCACCGGTAGCTTGGACCCTGCTCCCGATACCGGTGGACCACTATTTTTTATGTTTTTAAATGTATTTTTTAATTTTTTTAAGATATATTTAAAAATGTAAATGATATGTTTTATAAAATGAATAAACGAAATAATAATAATAAAATTATAAAACATATGACATCCGGGTATTTATCGCGAATTTACCTTTAATTTTATCCCGACGTTTCGACCGGATTGCACCAGCCGTGGTCGCGGGGAGACTGAAGTATTGGAGGTACCGCGACAGCAAAGTGAAGGTGTTTTTTCAACTACCCTCACTCATCTTCATAAATGTTAATTAGGGCCGGTTCACACTAGGACAGCACACTACACTAACAGTGTCCGTATATTGAGGCGATTTCACTTGACGAGTACACTTAGTGATCACTGGATTCCACGCTGAAGAGAGTTTGAAGCCGTCTTCGCGATTGAAATTAGGGTACTTCTTGATCTCAATCGCTTCCCGAACCATTCTCTTATAATAGTGCTTCTCATGGGCAAGGATTTTTGGGTTGTGTAACTCCATCCAGTGGTTGGGTCCTGAGTCTATCACATGCTCCGCTATAGCAGACTTGTTTGTTTGTCGATTTTTGACCGCTGCTATGTGTTCTTTGACCCTTTCAGCGACTGTTCGCTTCGTTTGGCCTATGTAGGAACGCCCGCAGCTGCAATCGATCTTATAAACACCAGGAACCTGGAATGGTACTACATCCTTTGGTGTACGCAGACGCTTCGCCACTTTGTTTAGTGGAGCATAAACAGACTTTATTGAAAGCTTCTTGAAGAGGTTCCCAATTTTGTCCGTTACCCCCTTCACATAAGGCAAGAACGCTGGCTGTCTGGTTACCTCAATGTGTTTATTCTTCTGCTTGCGTCTGCCATCTGGATGCCATCCATTCGTCCTGTACCCGTTTCGTTTTAGAACCTCCTGAACATGTTCCAGCTCTCCGGGCAGATGTTCAGGGTCACAGAGGTCATAGGCTCTGTTCATAAGAGAAGACACCACAGACTGAAGATGTGCTGGATGATGATGAGAGGCAGCATTCAGATATCTGTCCGTGTGCGTTGGTTTTCTGTATACAGTATGCGACAAGGTTCCATTGGCCTTAACCATAACTTTTAAGTCTAAAAAGGCTAAAGATCGGTTATCCTCCATCTCATACGTGAACCTTATCTTCGGGTGTATGGAGTTAAGATGTTCAGTCAGTTGGTCAACTTCCTGTTTACCTCCCCTGATAACGCAGAAAACATCGTCGACGTACCTTTTCCAGAGCCTTACACCGTGAGCTGTCATGTTGATCATAGTTTCAAAGTGTTCCATCCAGATATTGGCAAGTACAGGAGCTACAGGACTACCCATAGCTACGCCATCAATCTGGAGGTAATGTTGCCCTTGGTATAAGAAGAAATTTCCGTCTAAACAGTTCTCCAGAAGACAGACATACTGGTCAGGAAGTTCATGATCACATAATCTTTGCCTAACAACATCAAGACAATCCTTCAGAGGAACACAAGTGAAAAGAGACTCAACGTCAAAGCTCACCATTGTATCTCTAGGTTCCAACTTCATGTCCTTGATGATGCCGATGAAATGTCGCGAATCCTTGACAAAAGAAGACGTCTTGCCTGTTATGGGCTGCAGTATACCAGCAACATGTTTCGCCAAATTGTACGTAGGCGAGTCCACCTGGCTAACGATAGGTCGCAGGGGTACGTTGGATTTGTGAACTTTTGGTAATCCATACAATTTGGGTGACTGAACTATAGCTGGTCTATATAGGCGTTCAAAAACATCTTCATCGAACAAGTCACTATACTCGTGTATAACTGCCCTGACCCGTTTCGTGACTCTAGCCGTGGGATTATATGAAACCGGCTTATACACCTTTTTGTCTTCAAGTAGATTCCGTATTTTAGTGTCATAGTCTTCTGACTTCATTATAACGGTAGCGTTACCTTTATCCGCTTTAAGCACGAGAATCTCATCATTTTTCCGTAAGTCCTCAAGCGCTTGTAGCTCACCCGCCGTTACGTTGGGTTTTGGAGGCCGACTTTTTCGTAGTATAACCGAGACATCCTGTCTTAGCGTTTCCGCGTCATTCGAAGGAATCTTATTACGAACAATAGCCTCCTCGACACTGCTCACTATATCCTCATACGGAATCCTTTTAGGCGTTAAAGCAAAATTTGTGCCTTTTTCTAGAATGCTAAGTGTGTCGTCATTGTAATTATACTCCGTAAGATTTATCACTGTCTTAGCCTTTTGCGTTTGTACCTTATTATGCTGTGCCTTACCACTTCGAGCCAACAGACGGTTGAACTTCTTCTCATGTCGCTCGACGCAACACTCCTTGGTTCGTTGCGCTTGATAAAAAGTAACTCTGTCACACACATCAAAATCACTGAATGACAACACTACGCTACACTCCATATGAACATGATACAGGTCACTTTGCACTTTGTTGAGATAGTTATTATCATTTCTAATTTAGACAGAATAGATTTATCTTCCAAATATTTCAACAACCTTTTGTTTATTATTTTCTCCAATATTTTCGACAAAGAAGGTAGTAAAGAAATAGGTCTATAATTTGTCACTTGCTCTTTGCTGCCTGATTTATAGACAGGGATGATTACAGCTTTTTTGAGACACTCTGGGAAATGACCCGAAGACAAACAAATGCGGAAAATATAAGTCAGCGGTGGTATCAAAATGTCCTTGAATCTTTTAATAATTTTATTCGAAATGTTGTCCCAGCCAACTGCACAGTCTTCTTTCAAGGTCATGATTATACTTTCTACCTCAGTCTCGTCAGTATCTAGTAGCGCGAAGGATGATAAAGCAGCGTTAGTAGTTAATGGAGTACGCGTCAGGTTTTGGGATTGACCCAGATTATTTTCCGCCAGGCACTTACCCACATTAACAAAGAAATTATTTGCTATGTTAGCGGATTCCACTGGTGACGAGTGTGCTTGTAATAAACATGAAGATGACTCATATTGTTTTGTAGTATACGTTACGTCTTTTATATATTTCCAGATCTTTTTACTATTTGTTCCCGCCTTTTCCAAAGCCATTTTGTCGTAGTTGCTTTTAATTTTTCTAAGAAGATCGTTACAGAAATTTCGATATCTTTTGTACGAAAGTTGCAATATCCCGTTTTCTGGATTTGATTAAGCTTTCATATGCAGTTTATCCCTATGTTTCATACAGCGAATAAGACCTGATGTGATCCATGGTTTTATGTTGTAATTTTTGTTGCTCAACTGCGATACAACTGTGTTTTTCTGAATTGCATTACGTAAGTTTTCAATTACAAACAACATACAAAACTGCGGATCAGCGGAATTATAAACTGGATCAAAATCGATGACGCGTAAATCTTCTTCAAGTCTATTTATATTTAATTTTGAAATTTTGCGAGTGCCTTGTTTTGGTAATTTACAATTTAGGGTTAGTAGGGCAGCATTGTGATCGGTTATTGTTGTGTTGACAACAAGTGCAAGTGAAGGGAAATTTGATTTAAGCATAATGTGATCCAAACATGAGCCACTGTGATGTGTAGGAAAGCTGTGCGCTGGGAGCAGGCCATGAAAGGCGCATAGGTTAAGGTAGTCTTGAGCAGAAGCATCAGTACTTCCTGGAAGAATATTGATATTAATGTCCCCAATTATAATCGTGTTTTTGATGGATGACAGGTTCTGCAAGGTCTCATTCAGAGAGTCAGTAAAAGGGGTAGTATTTTTAAAAGACGGAGGTCGATATACTGCTAGTATGGCAAAATCTGAGCCAATTTTAACTAACAATCTGTTACAGTCGAACATATTAGGTTCCTCAACAGATACGTTCAGGTGATTTCTTGCATAAACTATCACACCATCATTCTGGTTATAATTTATGGTACTTCTATACATATTATATCCCGGGATTAGTGGTATGTTATATTGTTTGGCAAGCCAGCATTCGGTTAAAACAATAATGTCACAATTAATGTTTAGCCGTTGCTGAAATGTTACAAAGCTATCAAAATTCTTAAAAACACTGCGAATATTTTGTGTTAGTATAGTTAGTGGAGATTTGTAGCCGGATAGATATTGTTTGCAGTTTTCAGCTTCACAAACTTTGGACTCGGACACAGAGAAATTATCTAAATCACTAATTAAACTACTTATCATAATGGTAAACTAAGAATATAAAAAGGTCAGAAAAATAACTAATAAACGGCGCTCTTAGGCGCCTCCATAATCTACCGAATTGATGTACCTTTTTTCAGCCACAAGTTTCGCGGGGCAGTCAGTAGCACCTGTGGTATGCTTGTCTGGCTTTTTGAAATGCAAGCAAGTAGCGCATTTTGGTTCATCAGCCTTTTTTGGACATTCTTTAACGGAGTGACCCTGATCACCACAGTGACCACAGGTATACGATGTCTGTCGACATGACTTGGCCGCGTGTCCATACTGCTGGCACTTATAGCATCGTGTGACCAAAGTAAAGTCTCTCACAGGGCATGATGACCAATTTACGAAAACTCGGTCTTGTGATATCAGGGCTTTGCGTATGACTGCAGATACCTCAACAATGTAGTTACATGTCTCAGAGTCTTTCTTACCTGATTTGTGGCTTAATTTAATTAGGCTTAAAAACGTCTCAAGGCTGCAATCCTGTAGTTTTTCGGCTAAATTCTGGTTGTACATACAAGTAAAAACCTCATTTTCCTGCATGCATGTCGGCACTCCTATGATCACCACTCTTGGCTTTCTTTTATGGGGCTCGTCAACTGTTAGGCCTGATCTGGTTAGCTGCACCGACTGTCTCAGCTTCTCGATGTCGTCCTTCGTCTCCGTGCTGATGATAACACCGCCATTCTTCGTCTTGCGCAGGCCTCTCACGTGGAGCTTCATTTGTTCAGGGCAGATAATTTTCTGGACAAGGGTTTTTGTTTCATCGCTGGTCTTCAATTTGTCACTAGGATAGATGGCCACAGAACTTTCGTGACTTGGCTGGATGAAATTGTTGGCGCCTTTCTTTACCATATCAGCAAAAGAAGGTCCTTCGGCAGGTTTCGTCGAATCTTCTATACTCATCTTAAGGTTCTGGAGCTGCTGCGAAAGATCGAGTTGGTTTTCAAGAGTTCTGACGACGTAGTTCGATTGGAGGACTTTGGCTTTGGCGGACTGGTACATGACGGCCATCTGCGAGGTCCCATAACTAATCGTCCGGGTTAACTTGAGGATGCGTGTTTTCTGCTCCACATTCAGCTTTCCCTCACTTGCTATAGCGCACACCTCGTTCAGGTTCTGTTCAATATTCGCCATCCAGGTCTGAATTTCTGGCGTTGAGACAACTTCAGGGGCATTGTTCCTTTGTATAGGCGCTTGAGGGGTAGAGACGGGCACGGCAACGGGCACAGGGGTAGAGGTGGGTGCGATCACGGGCGGCAGAGGTGCACAGGCGCCGGGCACAGGTGTAGAAGGCGGGGAGCGAACACATTTACTACTCCGGTTGAATGGACTGTCCTCCATCATGAACCAGGATATATTGATCCTGTTAAACACCGGTCATTTCTTCTAATAACACACCTTACACAAATGTCACTGACAGTGTCAGGTTCACAACAGAACCATAGCCTCACTTAACTAATGTATGCACGTATGGCGACTATATGAAACGACGCACATTTTCCGATCTATTGTGTGGGAGGACGTAAGCGTCATGTCGACCCAGATATGTGTCCGTGGCACAGAGTACAGGGCTACCGGCGCGCGTGGTGATTTAATATTCACTGTGGGTACTGGGAGGGGTGTTAAACGATGCTGTGGTTGTACTGGCGTTGATTTCAGTGTGGCGAAGTTGTTATAAGCAAGTTGCAAATTGCATGTAACTTGAACAAACCTTCATACAAGCTACTACTTGTACGTACGTGGACGTAGTTTGAACTTGAACATCAAAGTGAAAACTTCTTTAGGCGCGTTTAGCACTCTTTGGGTGAAAAAAAAACATGGAACTCGTGTGATCGTCACCTAACTCTTCGTAGCACTCGTACCCGATCCGCTACAGCGTAACACCACCTAGGCACAACTCATAACAGAAATAGATTTCTTAGTTTTCACCTCTATCGGCAGTCACCAAAAACTGAACCGCATGTTTTTTTTTTTATTGAAGAGACGTGTAAATTGAACGCAAAAACGTACGTTCCATTTTTCGAATTGCGAACAAGTGACGACTACGCGCATGGTACTCGTATCTCTCGCTGTACAAATTATCGAGAAATAATGGCAACTGTTGAATACCTCCATTTGAATGCAAGTTAAACCTGCATGTTAATTTACACAACCTCGAAAACATGTTTCCAATGCAAGCAACTTGTACGCAAATGTGACGTCAAACTTGCATGCAAGACTTGCGTAATGGAATCGCGCATTCAGGTTGTGTTGCCAGGTAAAGGATTATTTCATGCACTTTCGTTGCTTTTGGTGCGACTGTGGTTTTCGAAGAAAAACATAAGTCGGGGATAATGGAAAGAGGAAATGGGATATTGCATTTCATCTCGTAACTTGAAGTTAATTTATGCTTCCCAGCCAGCGGTGGCCAAGCTAACTGAATTTTATTAAAACCAGATTAGTCCTCGAGTGAAGTACAATTTATTAATCATCATCTGCCCAGCCTTTCCCCAATTATATTTGGGTCGGCTTCCAGTCTAACCGGATGCAGCTGAATACCAGTATTTAACATGGAGAGATTGCCTATCTGACCTCCACAACGTACCTGTGAAGTACTATTGCGAACTATAATGCAAAAATTTGACATGGCAATTTAAGTAAGTAGTGTATTATAAAATCAGTTATTGTCCATCAGTCTGTCACGTACTCACTTTTATAATTACACTCTTATGACGTCCAAACACTCGCTGTAGAACTTGTGTATTTTCGGCATTGTGCTAAAATTCTTTGCGGTCTCATGTTCATAGACTTCTAATAACAAGCAGTGATTGACCAGTGATGTGACAGTCGGACTGCCACATCTCAAATTCGAACCCAAGAATGCATCTCTGATTCATGTGCGTATTGTATAATTATTACCTCCTCCAGTGAAGGAAAACATCGAGAAGAAACCTGCATGCCTATTTTGACACCAGGTTACGCGCTAACCCCACGATAAAGAATAAGAAAAAGAGTTCTAATCCACGAAGACTTTTACTTTTTTTTTTTTAGCTGCTGCCATTTTGATCACATACACTTTGAAATAACAAGAGTTGAATTGAAACATAATTCGGGTTCAGTATGTGCGAGTAGGTTACATCGAAATCAAATCAATTTAACGAAGTATTGTGATAACCCTGCGCTCCATATCCGCGACACACAATGAACACATGTTGATGCCAAAACGGATGACCACATTTTATACACATGTGTGTTAATGACAGTTGATAGTGAACATTAGCATTGGTCTATGATTGGAATGTGAAAGCAATTAATAGTGTTGTTGAAGTGTAGTGTTTGAAGACTTACTTAGACAATATCTTAAGGTTTAAAAAATACGCAAACAGATAGTTAATTTTACGATCTCATTCTTTTTGGCTATTTTATTATGTTTTTTTTTCAACTTTTTGGAACTATCACCCAGAAATCGCGGATTGCAAAGGTCAGATAACAGCTATTTCATGTTAAAAGCTGAAAAATAAATAGAGTATATTGCCATCGACCAGGTACACTTAAAGACTCCGGGTAGCTACAGAAATTCAATTTAATATCATTCTTGGATATTAATGCCACTGCCTGTCTACAATGAATGTTCACATACAAATAATTTTATGTTAATTCTTAACCAAACTGCCTTGTTGATCGAAAGGTCGCTGACTGCAGAGCATGCATGAGGTCCTGGGTTGCATTCCCGGGTCAGGAAAAGTGTTTCTTCATAAGGAATTTCTCAGTAGCAAGGTTCCAAGGAGTCTGGATTTTGTACCCAGTTGGGTGGCAATGGGCTCGCCCCTTATCACATGAATGTTGGTGTACTATTTTTTTTTACTTTTTATTTATTTATTTAAAATTATGTAAATAACACCTTATTACGTAGGTACACCTCTGCCCAATCCTTCTGAGATTACAGGCGTGATGTTATGTAACGTTAACCAGTCTTCCAAATAATTATATTATTATTGTTAGGTTACCCAACTGTAACCGCATGTCTGCCCTACCCGTTAGTTGTTCAGACATTGTAGGAGTTGGCTTGTCTTAGGATTTCTGTTGACTATGGGTTAACCACAATTGAAATGTAATCCGTCAGAGTTATCATTGCTAGTTCGAGCGCGCGTTGTAAATACTCCTTATAACACAGCTATCTGCCAGTAAAATGGTCATCAAAATTCGCTCAGCAGTTTCAAAGATTAGCCGAAATAGACACACAGACAAGATAATTAAGAAAATAAATATTTTGTTTATAGTAGGTACTGTATTTAAACTTCTAATGCATTGAGAAGAAGCTGTTATTTTGACATGACAAACAGACACTCATTTTATTCATTTGTAAATATGTTGTATTTTGCCAAATTAATTTCGATCTCACATCCAATCTTTCGAAAAGGCCCCTCTATTCATGTGACCACACAGCTTTCTATTAACTACTGATACCAAAGATACATTCAAGCAACCATGACCTCCACACAAACACGTGCCGACTCGAGCACTCATCCCTCATAGGCACAAAACATAAATAGTACCGCCTACCCCTTTTCATTTATCATTTAAACACGCTAAGGTATTATGATTAAAGGGCTGCGGATATCCTCATAACCCACGATGTTTCCTTTGCGGCTTCGTTGATGATTAATTTACATTCTTTCCTTATGTCTACGGCATTGTATTTGTATAGGAGCTTGCCTTTCTGGGGTTAAGCTTTTTTTGGTGTAATTAATGTTAAAAAAAAGTTGTGTCTTGTCTTGGTTGAGAAATGTTTTATTAATATTTCGTTTTTTACGATGCTAGAATAACTCGTCGAGAATTATTTTAAGATATTTTACGGTTTCGATATTCAGCTGCATTTGGTTAGACTGGAAGCTGACCCCAACATAGTTTGAAAAAGGCTAGGGTGCTGATGATTTTACGGTACACATGCAGGCTAGAAAATTCTTAGCATCAATTACCTATAACTAACTTTGGACATGTGATGCTGAGACTTGAGAAAAATGTCGTGGGGAAAGTTTTGTTTTGAGTAAGAATGTTGATGGCTGTACGAGTAGAGGAAGATCGAGGGAACGATGAATTAGACTATGTGCAGGATGCTGAGAAAGCAATTTCCAAACTGAAGAATAAAATCGTATCTTATGAGGCCTGCGGAGCATGCGAATTTCATACAAACGTAATACCAAACAAACATATAAAAACAAACAACAAAACAAACAAACATACAAACAACAATACAAACAAACACACAAACAAACAAACATATCAAACATATTATTAAGATAGTATGTATTTATTTTGATTGGATTACAGAATATATAGGTTCTCAAACATATATTTTGAAAGTACGTCGATTTAAACAAGAGTTATGAGAAAAACAAATTTTCTATAGAAATTTTTTAATTCCTCATATCTCGTCGTTTATACTCGTATCATTGTCCTTTCAAATTGCAAAAATGTAATAACAGTCACTTCATCTTAATAAAAAAACTGAGTAAGCATTCGATATCCTGTGGCTACTAAAACTTTAAACATAATCTCTTATCAAAATCATTTTCCGTTTCAATCTCCGGATCTAAACATCGTCTGAACTTAGCCTGCATTGCAAGTGCTGCAGTTTACTCCGGTACTTGGAGAAAGTCAGTGAAGTTTGATTTTTCAATAAAAGTTTCTCCATAGAGAAATAATTCTCTAAACTCAGACGAAGAAGTTTTGAAGTTGGATGTTGGCGGAACAATAACTCTAATAATCGTTTTTGTTACTTCGAGTGAACGAAGTCGTGTCAGTTTTGTCACTGGTGATAAATCTTTGGAAAGTAAACTATTGAAGTTTTGATACTATCGATTGTTAGTGTAGTCGGTGGATATGAAGTAGATTAATATTAAAGGGAATGGTGAAGTTTGGGACTGAGTGGCTTATTTGTCTGTAAAAAGTATTTTAGTTTTTTTTTTATTTAGTAGGTGAGTTAAAGTAAGGAATGAGTATATTAGAGGAAGCCTGAAAGTGGCGCCGGTGACTGAAAAGTTGTGTGGTAATCGGTTGTCGTGGTACGGGAATGTGATGAGGAGGAATGAGGGAAATGTCTTGAGTAAAGTTTTGAGTATGAATGTGGATGGGTATATTAGTAGAGGAAGACCAAAGAAACGATGGATGGACTGTGTTAAGAAGGATATGGTAAGAAAAGAAGTGACTGATGAGATGACGAAACATAGAGGAGTATGGAAGAAGAAGACATACTGCGCCGACCCCAAATATATTGGGATAAGGGCAAGAAGATGATGAGGTGATTTAGCAATAACTCCATAATATGCGATGTTCCTTGTTCACTGCCTTGTTGGTCTAGTGGTCGCAATTACGACTACTAAGCATAAGTTCCTGAGTTCGATTCCCAGGTCGAGCAAATTGTAACTGGGTTTTTCCATCAGGAATTTCTCAATAGCTGCCACGGAGACTGGATTTGTGCCCGGTTGATGGCAATAGGGTCGACGCCTATTACATGAGACTTAAACATAACTGGCGAAATGTAGGTGTACCATTAAGTGCACATCTGCTAAACCCCTCGAAGATTACAGGCTTGTATAATGTTGTGTTGTTATAAGCTGTTTCCATATAGCCTACATTCATCATCTGCCGAGCCTTTTCCCAACTATGTTGGGGTCGACTTCCAGTCTAACGGGATGCAGCTGAATACCAGTATTTAACATAGAGCGACTGCCTATCTGACCTCCACAACCCAGTTAATACTGGTTAATACGATACCTCTTGGTAAGACTGGTTGTCAGACTTTTTGTGCTACTGACTACCTGTAATGACTGCCAAAGATTGACACATGACAGCCGGGACCAACAACTTAACGTGCTTTCCGAGGCACGGAGGAAACTCGGTTCAGTTTATTAAAGTCATGCTAAATTATGTCCCAGTCAACAAATTCAAAATAAAGCTGACTGGCTGTAAACATTCACACCTATAAATTCAAAAGCTTTTTTTTTTAAATCTGTACACAAAGCTTCCAAATCACCAAAACCACACCATGAACACAGTCATAAATTTCGGGCCCTTTTTTATACCGTCGACCATACCCCGTAACACGATATGAACCGTAATTGGCCGAGTAATTAAATTAGGCCCAAAAGTTAACCGTACCGCGGCTAATTGTGGCAGAGTGAGCCTTAGAACCCACCCTTGGGCAATAAGGACCGGGAGGATTGGCCTAAACACTCCTTATCTCCTTTGAAATCGTTCTACATACTTAACCCTTTCAAGATGAGGTTTTCATTGTAAGATGCGGACATTAGGGATAATTAGTTGGTTTATTGCTATTTAGGATGTGGGGAATTCATTTGTTCTTTGGTTATGATTGAAATTATAGATGATAATGATGATGATGATGATTATGATTATTTTAGATGTAGTCACACAAAGTCATACAGTTAACGAAAAAACCAAAACCGTGTACGGTCGATCAAGCTATTTGGTTTACAGTTTAACCCACAAATTACATTGAAAAGTGTATACCAAATAGCTTGTTCGACCGTACAGGGTGGAATTTTTTAATGCCTCCTGGAGGGAAAGTACTCGAAATACTGGAGAAAGCAAATTTTATTCAAGGAAACATTCCTTTACTTTTAAAAAGAAACAAATCTGCATTCACGACGTTTATTTTCTGGAATGAATCAAATTAGAAATGAAGTAACTTATAGTCAAACTCAAAAGTTGGCCCATTTGATTTGTCAACAGAGGAGCTCTTGGCAAAATAATAACAGCCGTTCAGGTTGATTTTAAGGCTAAGCTGTACTTGCCTAGGTTCGTCTATGGATGGGTCACAACCCATTTTATACCGAGTTTTCTTTACAGGTCCCAAATAGTCTGACAACCAGTCCTAGAAGAGGTATCGTATTAACCAGTACTAACTGGGTTGTGGAGGTCAGATAGGTAGATAGTCGTTCCATGTAAAATACAGATATCAGCTGCATCCGTATATACTGGAAACTGACTGCAAAATAGGTGGCAAAAGGCTAGGCTGCTGATGATTATCATAGCCAATCGGATCCCCACTTTTAATTTTGACACATGAATCATTTTCATTTCAAAAACTGGGTGTTAAATTCCTAGTAAAAATTGACGACATTTTTAATAGCCATCTAATTTACGAAAAAACTCAACTCTTACTACTTTCTAGAGATAAAATGCAACGAAGATTTTTAATTAAAAGGTTTACACTGAGAAAATTACGTTTGAAAAAAACATCTTAATACATCTCTCAGTTTATTAAAATCGTAAAGAAATGGGCTGGGATTTACTGCAGGAAATTGCCGTTACTGTAATATTGCAGAAGAAAATTCAAGATAAACGGTGTACGTATTCTTTTATAGATAAGTATCTACTTCCCGGTAAATTGTAGAAATTCTCAAGAAAACTCTGTTCGGAAATTATATTTCCATACCTATGTCCTTACCGCCAAGCTAAAGTGGGACTGCCTGACGAGCTGTGGGCCAAAATAACCACGATATGGAGCCCTGACCCAACCAGAAGGCGACGCGGTAGACCTCGCAGGAGATGGCGGGATGAGCTGGACAAAACCAACGACCAGTGGCCCACATTGGCCCTTGATCGAAGAATTTGGAAGTCATGGGGAGAGGCCATTGCCCAGCAGTGGGATGACACAGGCTAACAGTAACAGTATGTCCTTACGGGTAGGCAGCAATGAAATGACTCTAGTCAAATCGCTTTGACTAGGCAAAATAGACGGTAAACGGACTCTAATTTTAGAAAAAAAGATTAGGGTTCCGTGCAATTCAATTTAAAACCTTGAAATTGTTAACCAAATCCGATTATAATAATGAAGTAATATTTTTTTATAATTTCAGGCGGACGCGGGCAACATCTACTTGGTTTTATATACATTTTTTTTTTTGGTAAAAATGTGTTAAAGAAAATAAAATAATATTATTATAATGTTTTAAAAATATAACGAAATTGTTACATTGTAAATTAAAGACTTGGCTAATTAAGTACTTACTTGTAAAACTAGAAAACTTTAAGATCAGCAATCAAACATTCCCATCATTCTGAAACATTGCACAACAAAATAATAATATTATTGACTTGAAGTCGTGTCAGTTTTATTATTTAAGTCCAGTATATTGCAGTACTTACTCTACTTTCTACGAAGTTAATTACTGCAACTTTATTGACTACAATAACATAAATTGCAGGAATGTTTCTCCTACACTTCTTTTTATTAGTTGGCCGATTAGTTTTAACTGCAGTCTGAAACCGCAACATAAAGTTGTACCTAGTAATGTACAGGAATCTTGTGACGCGTGGCCAAAATCGGAACTTCAGGTAAGAGTTTTAGTTCAGCGTATTTAATGGACGCGCGTGTAAGCTCGAATGTGCGTGAGTCACGATATGAGTCTTTATATTACTGACAGCTGTCATTTAAATCGGAGTGTTCGCTTGATTTAATTTAATGACAGCTTGCAATGTGCACGTGTACGCGCGTTTTTTTAAAGCGAGTAAATATAGCGCGCCTGTACGCGAGTGAACAGTTACGAGCTTATGCGTGCTATAAAATACGCTTGTCTAAAACCGCTTAAAACCACCATCATGTTATTTCGATATAATTATAAGGTTTTTTTTTAAGTGAAAACTTTTTTAAACTCGTTGAGCACTTTTTGGTTGAACAAAAATCATCGAACTCGCATGACCATCACCTAACGCTTCGTAGCACTCGTAGCCGATCCGCCACGGCGTAGCTCCACCTTAAACAAAAACAAAGGTTGGGTGAAATCAATAGTAATGGATGTACTTCTATACACCACTAATTGTTTATTAGTATACAAATACTTAAAGGGCTTGTCAAAGATGATCTTGTTATTATATTATGTGAAGTCTCAATAAATAATATTTATAAACAGCAAAGTTATTAGCGATTGTTTATATCCAAAAATGTCACTCAATTTATGAAAATATTGTACAGGCCATTCTTAAGAATCAGAATCAGAATTATTTATTTGTTAAACATAGGTATAAACATTATAGATCTTATAAATAGTTATGCTCTTGCTATGTTTTGTCGTTCTGACATACAAATTTGAATAAAAAAAGAAGAAACAGTAAATAAAATTAAACAAATTAAAAAAAAAGTAATATATTCTGGCTGGGATCATACAAGGCAGAATCAATGGAAATTTCTATTTACTTTTTTTAGATTCAAGTTGGTGTTCTGTCTGTTTTTAAACCAAACATCCCAGTTACGGATTTGAAACATATAATTGAGTTCGTACACGATTTTTCCATTTGTGAATGCATGACTGAAACTACCTAGAAAACTCATCATAGATTTAATTTGGTATTTTTAAAGCACTATATATAAAGAGACGTTATTTTCCTCGATCCTGTATTGTATATTACTGTAATTTTCGGGTGACGATGCCGTAAACACGGAGGCGCTACGTAGGTGGAACTTTTTTAGTTAAGTTACGACTTGGAGAACGCTAGGCTAGGACTTAAGACCTGACATTTTCAGCTGAAAATAATTATTTTCCCAAGCTTTTCATCATTCAAAGACAAAGTTAACCTATTCTATTTCAATGGAATTGAAAAAACAAAAATTAATTAACATTGTTTTTTAATAAGACCGTAATTGTAAATATAGAACTTCGCGCTCGACTTCGCGGGGCACTGCCGTGCCCCCCGATTAGCAGTATTGCAAACGGTTGTGTTTTAATTTTGTTGGTCAACCGTGCATTCTGTACATCATATTAATTAACTTTATGCAAAAATTATTGCTTGGACACGACTTTTTTTGGGTGAAATATCACGTTTTACGTTAAAACTCATTGTGTTGCTGGATGGATTGGATAGTACGGGGGTCGTGGAGTAATTTAAAGTAAAATGTTACATTAAAACATTATAAAAAAAAAAAAACTTTTGGAATTTTGATCCCCAATATCGATTCGTAACAAGAAGGTTCCCAGGAATGGTCTAGAAACATTGCACAACGAAATAGGATTGATTTTTAACCGACTTCAAAAAGGAGGAGGTTCTCAATTTGTCGACAATGGTTGGACCAAATTGAATATTTTGTTTTGTTTGAAAGGGTATACTTCCCAGGTGGTCCCATGATCATGAAATTAGGATCTGATGATGGGATCCTGTAGAAATAAAGAGAACTCTTCAAATTTTATAGGCACACTTCTACAAGTGTATCTAAATCACTACTGATTTGGGTAGTTTTTGGGAGAGTACTCTCTCAGAGCGGTCCCATTTCAATTTGGTGAAGATCTGTTAAAGAACTTCGGAGATAGGCAACCGAACTCCTCAATAAACAGTAGCAAATGGACTGAGATTGCTGAAATCTCATGTCTGTCTATCGCTTACACCACTTCATAACATAAAATCACGCCGGTAAGCTGTTAAGGGGTAAGCACATGTGAACCACTAAAAAGTGAAAAATAAAACCGAACTCAAAAACACAAAAAAGTAAAAAAATAACTTTAGCTTCAAGTCGGTGACAAAAAAACTAAATCAATCAAACAAAGATCCCCGACTTCTGAAGCATGCAGAAGAATGAGCAACCAACTCCATTGTTATATTTTTATTGTTTGTCATTACAACAACTTTTACACAGTAAGAGTAGAATGATAAGGAAGAGACCTATTGCCAACAGTGGATAATACAGCTTGATACAAAAAAAATTACATTACAGACCTTTTTTTTTTCGGGTGGGAAATCATCAAATGACTCCTCCCACTTTGGGCAGAGCGAATGGGAGTGTCTGACTTTTACTGACTAAAACCCATCCATGTCCCTTCCTGGCCTTTTATGTTCCGGGCCCACGGTATCTCTTTCGAACAGTCCCGCAGCCAAACATTACAGACCTAACTCTAAATCATGTTGATCTAAGTTTAGGATTAGTTCAAACTAATCCAACACAACTTACAACATACGCTCCATAACAATTTACATTTACGAAATTAATTTACTTGCAAATTACATAGGGGCTACAATACGTTCGCCTTATCTAAACATCCGGCTGTTTACAATACTGAGTTCACAGATGCAGATACAATTAAGGGGAGGCTTATCGAACCACCACGGATTGAATAAGGGGAGATCCGGAGATCCGGAGATTCGTGCTAGCCACCATAATACACAGATTACCTACATAAATCAGCCCTTCACTTCCAAACTTTGAATGGAAACCGTCTGCTACTTAAAAGTTATTATCCGGCTGCGTGACTTTGCCTGCTATTGTTCGTTTTATTAGTAATTATCGGATTTAATCATGGTGATGGGTTGTGGAATTGTGATTGTTGTGGTGAAAACAATCACAATTCAATATAACATTTTTGAATTTGGAAGAAAAATGTAAAGTGGGAAAAAGACATGATACAACATCACGTTTATCTTTCAAAACTTTAAGAACATAAAGGTAAATAGAAATATAATTGTTGAATTTGTAATGAAAATTACTAATAATGATCTTCAGTGAGCAACACAGCTTGAAAAGCCATGACAGGTTCTGAAAATAAACCAAAAGTCTACATCCCACATTTTGTATCATGCTGTTTAACTACAAAATATTTTAAATAATTTCATTAAATATTTAAACCATCATCATCATATATTTTATCTTTCCTTGTCTATTGACTACTTAAATCCTGGTATGTATACATGATGAACAGGAAATGAGAAGTTAATAAACCAATAATTCAAAAATATTATTGTACGCTACTGAAGTTATTCCCCGCTTCCTAGAATTAACCCAGGTGAATTATGTAAACTCCAGGAAACATACTATCCCTGCGGGGGCTGCGGGACTGTTCGAAAGTGATACCGTGGCCCCGGAACATAGAGGGCGAGGAAGGAACATGGATGGGTTTTAGTCAGTAAAAGTCTGACACTCAGAGGATTCATTTGATGATATCCCATCCGAAAAAAAAAGGAAGCATACTACCCGATGAGAAGTCCAAGAAAATTCTAAAAATGATCTAGCCTTGTGCATCTAAATCGGTTCAGCTATGTTACATCTCCATAATATGTCATATTGATTCTGTTTCAAAAGATTAGCATACAAAGATGGACAGATGGCGAAACTTAGTAACATAATTACTTCTGTATTTGTGAATTTGGAAATGTGACTATCCCTACCACTGACTGACTGATAGGTTTTTCCAGGAAACAGGAAAAACCTATCAGGAAGAAAATGAAGTTTCTTTATTGTTGTTTCTAGGTATCTTATGGTTTGATAAATAATTAGATAGGTAAGTATACTGTACGGTTCTATGATCTTAGTAGTTGTTGTGTAATGTTTCTCTAGTAGGTAGTAGTAGTCAGAATCAGTTGTAGGGGTAACTTTGCCCCTTTGTTAAAGCAATACGTCAAAAGTTTCCGTTAAAAGACAGTGAGTGGTTTTACTGTTGAATACTACTACTGTTTCCGAGTTAGAGGTGACCTTACTTGTGTTTGTAGGTTCTTAAGTAGGTTCCTAAGCATTTCATGAGTCGTGTCGAGTTTTTTAGGATTCCATACAAAAAAAATGAAAAAAACTAAACCCTTCTAGGATCACTCGTGCATCTATCTGTCTGTCTGTCTGTCACAGCCAATTTGCTCCGAATCTACAGGTCCAACTCAGTTGAAAAGTAGGTAGTGTAATCTTATGACCCAAACACAGATGTGCAAAGGAAAACAATATTTATTTGTTTTTAAAAAGAGTCAGTTTTGGGAAATAAAGTAGGAAATTTATAAAAAGTTTTGCTTACCTTACTGTCATAATTATATCAAATGAAAGAGCTCGTTATGAGGATTTTAAATATATTTTTGTTATTCATCATCCGCCCAGCCTTTTCCCAACTAGGTTGTGGTCGGCTTCCAGTCTAACCGGATGCAACTGAATAATAATATTATTAGTTTATTTTCAAACAACTTAGTACTATTTGACAATGGCAATGTGGCAACAATTACAATTTAGGCAAAGAAATTACCGTCTGTAACAGAACTAGGCATAGCCAGTATTTCGGCTATCAGCACCATTCCCCTCGAGTATTTACAACACATTAATAGGTGCCAAGCAGTAGAGACATATATAGTAGTTAAATCAGTATTTCAGAATATTTGTCGAAAATAATCTTTAGAATAAGTAATTTAGTATTATTTTTGTAAAATAAATAGCTTTGATGTTAATCCCGAAAGAAGACATAAAATGCCCCCCCCCCTTGATCTCAAAAACTACTGAACCAATTTTTTTTGTTTTCTCTTATTCATTTACGGTTCTCCCAAAATGGTGAAAAAGATTATAGTGAGGACGACGACATAACCTTGTACTTGATGATGGTAGTCCTTTCCTTCTCACAGAGTGAAGGCGTCCTAGCAATGGGAAGTGAATTATATAATATTTTCAGTGGAATACAACACACTCACACACACTTACAGAAAGATATTCTGAGTCAAGTCAGAGTAAGTGAAATGAGTCTTTATTTTTATCAATGTGGGAAAATTCTCAGTTTAAAAATATTTATTTCTACTTAAAAATGTAACAATCATGTTGAACAGTTATTGGATGCAGTTATTTAAGCACAAAGATGAGTAACTGCGCCGGAGCTAGGACAGCCTGAATTTCAGGTAGCTGCAGGCTTCGTCCCAGAATTATTACCGGTATAAAAAATGGTTGGGCATTTCAGTTAATCGCTTTTTAAGTATGTTCATAAAACCATAAATCATCAAATCAAATCATCAAATCATTTATTCTTTGCAAACATGGGTAATAGGTACATAGATGTTCTTTTAGAATAAAGTTCTCCACATTTTGCCGTCATATGCAAATAATTGGTTCACAATAAAATTACAAATTCAAAATAAGTGGCATGTCAATGGAAAAACAAGGGACATATAATAAAAAATAAAATAAAAAATTTCAAAAATAGTCAGTCATTAAAAATAAATAAATATAGAAATGTCAACATGTTCAAAGTAATAAAAAAATATAAGTACTGTCAAGCGAAATATTAATAACATTATGCCAACTATAATAACATATGTCAATTAGAGTAAGAGTAGGTGGGTAATAATAAATTCTTTTCTAAATAAATAAGTATCAATTTTCAAAATTTTGTTAAACGTATAGGTTTAATATAAATAGAGTTTTAATGAAATCACATTACCCCTCAACGTACTTTGTAGCTGTAATTTTCCACAAGGTGCGAAATAAATTAATCAAACCCTATATTTTATATACAAAATATTGAAAAGAACTTAGCACCTCACCGGCCCAGCATTTCGTCGGCATTTTCAATAAAAACGAAAGAAAAAAAAAAGCAATTCTGTTGCGATTTGAAAAGACGGCCGCTTGAATGAGTTCGTTTATCGTGATATTTCTTTGAATAGAGATACAAAGTACGCTTTAACTCATGCTGGGGGCCTTTCAGTGTGCATTTGCAATCAAAACCCTGTTTATTCTGTAAAGGTAAAATATTGACGATGTTTACCGCGGCGTTTCGTGGAATTTATAATGGTGAACAAATAGGACGATTACGTGCATTCATTTTGTTTATTTTGAGTTCATTCTGTCCTCTTGCTTTGTTATGGAGAATACTAGCTCCTGCCAGCGGTTTCAACTACGTGAATTTTGATAATTTTCCAATGGGATCTTACTACCGGGATAAAAAGTATCCTATGTGTTAATCCAAGGTTTTTAGTTGTTTTTTTCTTTGTTTTGACTTTTGTTTTTTACTCTGTTTTTTGTTTTATCTTTTTTTACTTAATTTTTCCTTCAGATAGTTTACACTATCTGTGTGCAAAATTTCATTTAAATCCGTTCTGTGGTTTTTGCATGAAAACGTAAGAAACATCCAAAAATTCCCCCACTACCTATATCTAACTATAGCTAATCCACTCCCAAATAAAGTAAACAATTTAACAAGGTTACCATATCTTTATTTTTCCTTCGATTGAGCAACCACGAAAACGAAGCCGCAAAACATGAAACAGCAATGAAAATTTTGTTTATTGCCATACTTGCAAATAAAAGACTACCCTACTTACTTGAAACTGTTTTGTTTACGCGGCACCCTTGGTGTTGAAAACAACATTGTTTGTTGTTTTGATTATAAAAAGAAAACCGATATCAAGGCACTTACGGAATATTATTTACAAGGGAATGGTAAAATTTTATTGACCCATAATATTTTGTATGGAACGAAGAAATAAAATTGTGTAGTAAAATCCGGCTTGTAAGAAAAAGGGATCCAATCGATCACTTATGATTACATTGACTCTGATAGGATGTTTATAATAACGCATTTTACGTTACTAAACAAAATATTCCTTGATTTTGTATTAAATTAAGTAAACGAATGGTTGAAAAAATACTTTTCTGAATTTTATAATAAATAGGGTGACTAGCAATTAGTGTACTATACTGAAACACGTGATTGTGCTAATGACTACAAACAGTTTTTATTACGGACTAACAGCTGTTCAGTACATTATGCGAACATAAATGTACTGAACAGCTGAATCTTTTCGAAAATCGGACAGACAGATATCTTTTTGATGTTTTATATGTACGTCATTTACCGATTAATAGATTTGCATCGAAATTTAAATTCATCCTCTGATTCAAGTTTTGTCCCCCTATAACTATAACCTTCAAATCCATAATCTCTTGTATTCTTGGGGGTATGAAAACAGGATGTAAAGCTCTTCATCCCCGATAGAAAAGGGAGGATCCTCCGACCAGATGGGTGTTATGTCTGCTGGTAGGCTACTGCCCGACGGTTGTTGTCGGGATCTCGTATAATAGGCTTGTTTCCACCATCAATAAATTGCAAATCTATTTAGTCCGTCAATTAGAGTATTGGAAAATAATGGATACGTATTTTTTGTTTTTGTAAATCAACGAGTATTGACAAAGATAAAACGCATCAAAACTCGGAGTGGGGGCTCGTGACGTCACTGTTCGGTATCAACTCACTAAGAATGATACCGAACAGTGACGTATTGGGAATTTTAAAAGCGTCGTATCTTCGTCAATTTTGGTTTATGTGACAAAAGAAAAAATACGGGTCAAATATTTTTTGATAATCTAAGTGACGGACTAATTAGATTTTTTCAGTTAACAAGCCTATTATGCTCGTATGTCGCGGAGAATGGCTTGCGCTATGTAAGAATTCTGACGTATTTCGATTGATAGTTCATTACCTTTGTCATAGATGTCGCTGTAGTACTTTTTGTTCAATGTGGCTGAAGTACTTTTTAGTAGTTTAGTAGTGCCAGTACATATTTATGCGGAAACATAACCAGTTACACCTACACAAGGCGTTTCCCAGGGTTCGAGTCAGGAAAATGTTACGTTAATTGTAATTTTCTTTCAAACTGACATTTAGAGGGTCAAAAGTGTAACATACGGAGGATAAAAAAAACAACATACTTATAAGAAAGTTTTATCTCCTCAATAAATATAAAGCTGTTTTTTCAAGTTGATATTTCGAAGGGTGTTTCGGATATTTACTTAGAGGAGTTAGAGGTTTACTATCTTCGTTCTCCCCTGGGTTATGCTGATAAAGTTTATGCTATCAATTTGAGATGTTTGGTAATCCCATCAAATATGGATGGTCACTGAATTGGTTGAGACTTTGTTATAAATATATATGGACAGAATTTGTTCAGAAAGATTATCAAAGAAAAAAGTAGTTACTATTATTTTTAACGGAAAAATATCGTCATCGTAGGTGGGCTCGTGTGGTAGGTTTCGGCGGGTGATAAGACTATAGGTCTAATGTAGGATTAGTCTATAGGATAGGTCAGACTATAGGTGGTTTACTTTCACCTATCTACCTTACAACACTTGTCTGAAATTACCTATGTTTCATATCGTCCTTGGCTGTAATTCGTGCCTAGTTGCTGATTGCAGGGAACGTTCAACTTCACAAAAGAAACCAAGATAAAGCTTAACTTCAAACATATCAAGAGTAGCGTGAAACTTCATAAATTAATCTGGTATTTAGCTTGTAAGTACCTACATGTTTCATAAATGTACCTGTTTATATGTATAATAAGTATGTATTTATAAAAAGTATCTATGTAGTATATCAATTATCTGGTGTCCACGACACAAGCCTCGTTGCGTGGCACTAGATGGCGCTGTGTGTAATGTCCAGCCATATTTATTTATTAATAACGTAAATGTTTGCATGACAAATGGTAAAATATAGCTGAGATTTAATATTTCATTACAACTATTATGTAGTTATCTTATTTTCCAAATAACACTCCATTCTGCTTACAGCACTCAAACAGGAGTAATTCGCATAACCAGAGCTGTAGACATGAAGTTCATTAATTAAATAAAATAAATTACCTACCATTGGATCCCCAACCATCATTACGCCTACCGTAAGGCAGTTACGGCTTCCCCAAAATCCCTATCACGAGGGGGACTCGGTCTAATTTAATTACGTCACTGATGACCTCATCATACCGGCCCTTGTTTTATTTAAACATCCTGTATTTAAGCGAGTGACGTTGAAAAATTGATATTCAAGTGTCATTTAGGAACAGCTGTGTTTTGAAGATTTTAATTTATTATTCATATTTTTTCTTTTTCTCATTGCTGAGAAACAGGCGTTTTAATCAATAGTGAATGATTTTTCAAACCCTTTTGTCCACTCCACAAAAACCAACCAAAAGTGTCTTATCGACAGGAAACTTATCAAAATGATGCTTTAACTCAACTTCCGTACGCTTCTTTACATTAGATTCGGCTTCTTATCTAAGCGGATGCTGCTGAATACCAGTATTTTACATGGAACGACTACATCTCTGTCCTGCACGACCGCCCGCGTAGCATGACACGAAAGAGAATCGACCAATCTTTTGTTCATCTGGCATTGAATTGACAAAATGACAGATGAACAAAATATTGGTCTATTCGTGTCTACGGTGGTCATACTACGCGGGTTAGTTAGTACTTACAAATATTCCTTGCACTCCGATTAAAATAATAAATTATTTTTTTGTTTAAAAACACAAACTTTTATTACAAAATTCGGTTTGTCTATCCACATTGAACGCGTTTAAAAATTGTTTGTGTCCGTGCTATTACCCGTTAAGAAGTTTTCATGTGAGGAGATTGTTTCGTGTGATCCTGGCTGAAGGATCAAACCATATCCGTCCTAAAATGTATTGTAACCAGAACTAAAGGTGTGTGCAAAATTTCAGGTCAATCAGGTAGAATTGGTCTGAAATTTAGTTGCTAAGTTTGACTAATACCAACTAACTAACAAGGCAAGTCAAGAAAAAGCTTAGGCCTGATGAATTCTTGTCGCGCACAGTCAGCATTTCGTCGGCATTTTACTGTCGGACGCTGACGTCAGCGGCGACTTACAGCCGTATCTTCTTCTCACCGACGCGACGCCAATTCAGGCCTAAAAATTGTGTTCACCATGTTTTTATGATCACGTATGACGTAAGTATGTAGCTACAAAAACATGCACCGCCAAAAACCTGCCAGTACTCTCAACTTCGAAATTTAAAACTGACACACCTCATAAAAGTAACAACATTTTCATATTTTTAAACGCGACAGGAAATACATCATGGCTGCCGCTCCGCCGCAGTTTGCAATAGTTGACAAAAGGAAATTGAATGTCGCATGTCACAGGAACGACAATACGCGCGCTATGGTCGGCGCAACTTTTACTATTGGCAGGCTTTAACTTTCTATTGCATTGGCAGGTAAACTATTTTTAATTGGTTGGGTAACTTTTGAGGGTATATGATGTTAGTTGGGTATTTTATATGATTTTTGGGTTGGAGAATGGAATGAGTAAATCTCTAAAATTTGTATTTGTGTAAATATCCCTTTTATAGGGAATGAAAGTGTAAATAATAAATACAGGTATTTATTACGCAAGTTCCATGATTTTTGTTCATCCAAAAACTGCCCGACGCGCCTTAAAAAGTTTTCACTTCGAAAATATTTACATCAATGAAAGGCAAACAATCATAATGATAAAAAACAAACATGAAACACAATGTCAACGTCCATGTGTGTAATCATGCAACAAAATACTCTATTACTATAATGGCAGGGAGCAGTAATCACTGAACTTAAGTAAAACAACCTGATAATTTGTGGTAATTTCCTGACAACATGCGATTGTTGGTAAATTATCGTTCACAACTGTAATCCTGCTCGTATAGATTAAAACATGCTGGGAAATAATTATGTTTTATGATGTTTATGTTTAAAAACTTGTACCCAGTTTGTAGACCTATTTGTAAAAATGTGTTTAAAGAGTCAAGTATGACTTGGATTATGGTGGTTGTAATGTTCACTCCGACGCTAGTTAGGGTCTGGAGTAAAGCCACCGTATATCAGGGTGGTGTCTTTGTTCAGGGTTGTACAATAAAACACAGTTTCCAATATTACTGGGTTAGGCGTGCTGTCGCTAGGAACGCTGGTAACAGACTGAGCGCGGCGCATCGCCCCGCGCTCCGTCCAACGCGCATCCCCCACCACAGCACGTTTAACTCATTTATTAAACGTCACAGTGGTCTTCAATTAAACTACTGAATAAACAATCTTCCAGGTTGAAGACATAAATACCTGAGAAGCCATTGATAGAAAATTTAGCAAGACTGAATGCCTATCACTTCGCGTTTTCGTAGTGTTACAAAGATATGTAGGTACTGTTAGCCTATATTGTCATCCTATTGCTGGGCAAAGGCCTCTCCCCATAACTTCAAAATTTGGGTTCCAGTTTGGGCTTCACATCGTGATTATTTTGAAGCAAAGATTCTGACAAAATAAAACAACGACAGCAAAACTTACTCCTAAACATTTGTAGAATATGTCCAACCTCAAGCAGTGTGTGTCCGTTAAAGTGTCGACATATTGTGCGTATTGTATAATTATCTCTTGCTCCGGTAAAGGAAAACATCGTGAGGAAACTAACATGCCTGAAAGATATTTCTCGACGGCATGTAAAACAAAGTCAGAAGCCCATGGGCATGGACCAGGTAATAGGCACTAACTTAACGACACACAGAAAAAAAAAAAAAACCGCCATTTTGTGGTGGGTCTTTAATTTTTAATTTTATCATAGTGTATAGTATTCTGCTAGCCAAGCCGTTTCATTTGATACCCATATTGAGGGAATTGTGAAAAATATAAAATCCGACATTCACTGGTGGCGGCCATCTTGAACCGTTTTTCATTAAACATAGCTAAGAACACTCCCGACTAATAAATTAACCTATCAAACAAAACAAAATTAAAAACGGATCGGAATCAGACACACACACAGACACTTCAAACTTATATCACCCCGTCGTTTTTGCATCGGGGGTTACAAAGAAAAAGTCCACCCTCAATTGTGACTACTTACTCATTAAACAACAATGACGTAGGTTTATTACACCTTAAAAACAACAACACAGTTGCAAAAATACATCCTTCCTTCCATTTTCTAAAACAAGCCCTAATGAGCGTCGTTTCAGACATGATTTACGGCCTCCGTTTCAAACCTTTCCAATTTTAGTTCGTTACGTAACACGACATTGATCTTCGTTCGTCGATCTCTCTTAATTGCGTACGCGAAAAGGGTCATCAATCGCGTAATAGCTTTAAAACGTGTGCTATCATGGATTCGGATAATTATGTAAAAGAGTCGAGGTTGGCCGAGCGCCAGCGAGTAAAGCCGACACGTCAGTAGTTCAACAGGTCACCACGTAAACCTGAAACATTGGGTGCTTGAAATTTTACCGTAGTGCAGTTATGATGTGTGAGGTTTGGGACTGGCTTTTCTGTAGTATGCTGTCTTGGTTGTAAGACTTTTAAATAATTGACGGGCTCCTTGAAACATCGTCAAAATTGAATGAAAATGGTACACCAGAAACAGAAGAGAATAGCAAAACAGACCCCGACAGCGGGTCTAGTCGGGCTGTGGGTGACGGTCACGCTCGCTACTCGAAAGAGTGTATACCAAATCCATTAAATCAATCCTCACAGGTTTTGTTACAACTCGAATGTTATCTAAGATTTCTACGATATTCAAACAGTGGGTAAGATCAATATCAATATTTTCTGGGAAATAAATAAAGTAGGTTGGCATAACAAATTGTAAATAAATTGATCATGTCAGTTATTTGATTATCCAAGAAAATTCCGAGAACATGGATTAACTTTTCTACGGGTTGGGTTGGATCGAAAATCCTTTGTGACAAATTTTTACGTAATCGGGATAGATCGGTAATTTTATCGTATTTCCGTCAAGCGTCAACTCAAAATATAACCGATCTACGACCAAAGCTTAGAATTTTGAAAATAACCGAAGTTTTTGACACGTGTCACAGCGATCCGTAACTTTGTGTCCAATGCAGCGCAAACTAGTAGAGGGTCTCCAGAATACATAATACGACCGGAACATGTTTGAAAGTTACTATGTGAACCTGTTCAAGCAAAATTTCGTCATTTGAAAGTGTGTGTTTATTCTAAAACTATGAAGCAGGACTTAGGTTTTAAGGTTTAAAGGTTCAGGACAACAGAGATTTGGGTTATGACGCCATTTTTGTCATACGACAAACGCATTCAGTGTATTGTCATATCACGACTTGTCAGTGGCATCAGCGAATTGTCACACCGAGTTCCCAGGTCTCACCGCTCTGAGTCGTGGCCATCCCGCTGCCAGCCAGTGCATTTTAATCTCTCGCTTGCCAAATCAGACGTCACTTGTTTTCTGGCGTTTCAGTGACTCGTGACGTGTGCGTGACGCGCTGAACGATTTCTATAATGTAATCTTTTTCCTTTTTCATTTTTGTTTTAATTCCGTCATACTCAAGGGGAAAACGCCACAGGCATGGTGCAGGGGTGTGGTGATGCTCTTCTTCAAGAAGGGTGACAATGCCCGGTTGAAGAATTACAGGCCCATCTCACATCTTCTACAAGTTGTTTTCAAGAGTCATCACGAATCGTCTCGCGCGCAGGTTTGACGATTTCCAGCCACCCGAACAAGCCAGTTTCCGAAAAGGCTTTAGCACCGTGAACCACATACATACGCTTCGGCAGGTTATACAGAAGATCGAAGAGTACAACTTGCCTTTCTGTTTAGCGTTTGTGGACTACGAAAAAGCCTTTGATTCGATCGAGACCTGGGCTGTACTGCAGTCTCTCCAACGGTTCCAAATTGAATACCGGTACATCGAGGTGTTGAAGTGTTTGTACAAAAACGCCACCATGTCAGTCCGACTTCAGGACCAAGCCTCGGAACCTATCCTTCTGCAGCGAGGTGTAAGACAGGGAGACGTCATATTTCCGAAACTGTTCACCTCTGCACTGGAGGATGTCTTCAAGGTTCTGGACTGGAGAGGGCTAGGCATCAACGTCAATGGCGAGTACATCACTCACCTTCGGTTTGCCGACGATATTGTGGTCACGGCTGAGACCATGGAAGACCTCAGTACAATGCTCGATGACCTCAGTAGAGCTTCCGAAAGAGTGGGTCTAAAAATGAACATGGACGGATGTCACACCCATTCTTAACAAAATCGGAGACTCTACACTCGAAATTGTAGACGATTATGTATACCTAGGAGAAACGGTCCAGTTAGGTAAGTCTAACTTCGAGAAAGAGGTGAATCGTCGAATCCGACTCGGCTGGGTAGCGTTCGGGAAGCTGGGTGGTATCTTCTCGTCCAACTTACCGCAGTGTCTCAAGACGAAAGTCTATGACCAGTGTGTGTTGCCAGTGATTACATACGGGACCGAAACGTGGTCGCTCACATTGGGCCTTATCAAAAGGCTTAAGTCACCCAAAGGGCAATGGAGAGGGCTATGCTCGGAGTTTCCTTGCGTGATCGAATCAGAAATGAAGAGAACCAAGGTCACCGACGTAGCCCGAAGAATTGCTAGACTTAAGTGGCAGTGGGCAGGGCACATTGCTCGCAGAACGGATGGCCGATGGGGCTGAAAAGTTCTGGAGTGGCGACCGCGAACCGGAAGACGATGTGTTGGAAGACCTCCCACTAGGTGGACCGATGACCTGGTGAAGGTTGCGGGAATCCGATGGATGCGAGTCGCAAGGGACCGGTCAATGTGGCGACACTTGGTGGAGGCCTATGTCCAGCAGTGGACGTCTTTCGGCTGAGATGATGATGATGATGATGAATCTTTTTAAACTGGCAAAACAATTGAATGTCAATTTGTACCAACAACTTACCATTGAAATGAAAGCTATCGCTGGCCATACTAACTTTCACTTATTATCATGTCGCACACGTATCATAATGCAGGACTTATGAAACGCGTTCAAGTTAAGATTCACTTGTTTTGCTAGTTTAAAACCAATTCTATTATAGCATTTGTTTTTCTGGATGCGCTGTCATAAGAAGCATTTCAGTTTGACGACCCGATTGGCGTAGTGGTAGTGACGCTACCTTACGTTCTTAGGGTCCTGGGTTCGAATCCCGGTAGGAGCAAATGTTTGTGTGATGAGCATGGACATTTGTTTCCGAGTCATGGATGTTTATATGTATAATAAGTATGTATTCACAAACAAAAAGTATATTTATGTAGTATATCAACTATCTAGTGTCCACGACACAAGCTTTGCTTAGTGTGGCACTAGGTGGCGCTGTGTGTTAATGTCCAGCGATATTTATTTATTTATTATTTATTTATTAGTTACAAGAAGTAATCCAACTGTGTATGAAGGAGGAATGTCATTATCATCAGCCTATAATGTTCCCACTGCTGGGACATGGCCTCCTATCAATGAGAGGGAAGGAGGAATGTGGTTTGATGCAAATCATGTTGAAATAATATTTTGTTGCTGCTTCGTCTTGGTTAATTAGCTTTGCAACGCAACAATGTTAGTATAACAGTTGCAAGCACTCTAACTTGCTGCTACTTTCTTGTGGCAGATCGTAAAACAATTTTGGTACTGCGAGTGATTAATTGGCTACAGACTGCTCTCAGTTCAAAATAAGGAAGTGGTTTTAAACTGTAGCCAACAGCACACTGTTCACAGGGGATAGAATTTGCAACTTTTATTGATTTGGTGAGAGATTTTGGTGGTGGAGTGAGAGCAGCGGTGGCCCAGTGGTGGTGGCCCCGACTTACGTTCAGTAAGTCGTGGGTTCGAACCCAGGCAGGCGCATTACTTTGTGTAATTTATTACATCACCGCTGCTCTCAAAACGGTGAAGGAAAACATCGTGAGAAAACCGGCATGTCCTAGAAACATATATTCGAAGACATGTGACATCTACCAATCCACACTGGCCCCGCGTGGTGGATTATATAGCCCATTCCCTCTCATAGAGAGGAGGCCTGTCCCAGCAGTGGGAATATTAATAGGCCGATGATGATGATGATGATGATGATTGATTTGGTGAACAAATATTTCATATTCACTCAAATTTATTTAAAAGCTCCTCGGTAGCGTTCAAATAACGGACAACGGCAGTAAATAATTGGGCTGTATGTTTGCGCAAGGGAGATTTTAGTGTTCAGTAGCAAGAACATCTGGAGAAATTTTAACTACTGGAACGTGTAATCCTACACTGATGACTATGACGAAGGGATGGTCTCATGACATTGGTTTACTGATGGCGCTGAGTAACACTTTACTCAGATAACAGATATTCACTCACTCACTAGTGAGTGAATATCTGTTATTCACAGAGGACAGGTGTATTTTAACGCCCACATTTCGTGATAACTTTTATGTGTGTAAAAATATCATTGTCCACTGTTGTGTAAAGGCGTCCTATTTCTTCTGCCAAACTATGTGCGCAATCTTTGGCCCAACAAACCTCACAAAATGTCCTGATGATCATCATATCACCTTTACTTGAATCACTTTTGATGTGATCAATTTGTTAAGAAAATCATAAAACATTGTGTTTATTATAAAGAGGTAATTTCTAATCACTTCTGGAGCACCGCTTTGTTTTTGTAAAGCATCTGGGGCTATTGATGCCCTTTTGTTTTCGTTTTTAGAGAGCCTTGTTACCTTGCAGTAGAACAAGTAGGTACAAGCTGTTGTTATTAAAAAAGATAATCGATAGCACCTTTAACGAAGGAGCATCTTTAAAACCGAAGATATCTGTTATTTACAAAATATTAAAATAGTAGCTCCTTAGCCAGGACGTGAGTAGTAAAGCAACACATGTCTTGCGACCTGACAAGTGGCCATTTGACGCGTATTGCTCGCGCGAAGGAAACAATGCGCATCAACAAGGCAATACGTCATGACGCACGTAACGCACCGCATCCAGCAAATGAGATAGATATATATAGATGAGCCCTTAGACAAATTATCGACGCCACTAGTCGCCACTATGAAGTCGTGCTGGGATGTTGCTTGAAGCAAATCGTAAGGCCATGGTCATGAACGATGCCCTAAGTTAAAAAAAAATCTAAGCCAAAAAATATTTTCTATCTCTAAAATTGTAATAATTTATTCAAAACCCACACAGCTCATTGAAAATAACGAGGAAGGCATGTAAGTCAATATTATTTTTCCTTATTACTTCAAAATAAGGAGGGTGAACTGCTTAAAGTGACTTACCATGAGGGAATTTCAAATTAAAGTAAAGCCTGCCTTTTGAGTTTTATTTCTTTTACTTTTTTAGAGGCCGACGAAAAAACTGTTGCGAATCTTTTAAGCTGTTGCAGACTTGATTTAGCTCTTTTTTTTTTTTTTTTTAGGCTGGGATTTATGGCTTTCTTTGATTGTAAATCGAGTAAAAATGCTTGAAAATGTTTAGTGGTTTCTGTTTGCTACATACTATTTACCATGTTTACTTTTCCAAAAACCATAGATTTACTAAATAAAATAAAATACTCAAAACTCTTTACTAAAAAGGAAAAACAAACAGTTATTTTGAGCCTAACAGTCGCCTTCTATCGAAAATATATTTACATGTGCAAAATAACAATTTCTAAAAAAATTAATTCTGAATTCTGTTTTTTTTCGTTCGTTCCATAACTTATTACAACTACTCTGCAACATAAATACAAAAGCGTTCCTAGACAGAACCCAGACTGTCGATTAAGGCATTTGTTTTCAACGCATCAAAGAACATTCAGGCCAACATTTTCGTAATAACGTTGTTTGGGAATGGCTTTGAAACCAGACCAGACCGAAACAGATATAGAGCTAAGTAGTGAGATTTATATCTAGAACAAAGATGTAACAAAATA
This sequence comes from Xestia ashworthii, assembly GCA_950022955.1. NCBI lineage: Eukaryota > Metazoa > Arthropoda > Insecta > Lepidoptera > Noctuidae > Xestia > Xestia ashworthii. Next base: position 18,501,906 of record OX465558.1, on the reverse strand, counting down.
TTTGGCCTGAATATCATAATGCTAAAGAATATTTTCGATTATAATATAATTTTTCTAGGCTAAATAATAACAGCCGCTCGGGGCGATCTTAAGGTTAAGCCGTGCTTGCCTAGGTTTGTTTGTGGATGGGTGACCACTCTTACATACCGAGTTTCCCCCGTACCTCGAAAAGCACCTTAAGCTGTTGTTTCCGCCTGTTATTTGTTTATTACCGTCGTTACAGATAGTCAGTGGCCCAAAAAGTCTAGCAACCAGTCAAATGGTATCGTATTAAGTGGGTTGTGGAGGTCAGATAGGCAGTCACTCCATGTACAGTCACCAAACAGTTAAGTTTACAGGCTAGCAATCTTCTTACTACTATTATAAATGGAAAAGGGTTATAATCAATCTGTTTGCAATTTCATCCAAATCCTTTCAGTAGTTTCTGCGTGAAAGAATAACAAAAATCGATCTTTACAGACTTTTACATTTATAATAGTCGTATGAAGATTGCTAGCCTGCATACCTAACTCTTTTGCTGACTGTACAATACTGGTATTCAGCTGCATCCGGTTCAACACTGAAAGCCGACCTCAGCATATTTGGGAAAAGGTTAGTACAGATGATATTGTAATTCTAATAAATAATACCATTTTTCTAGACCTAATTTATAACACAAAAACATAACACAACATCATCCTGTAATAACCTTTTTTTTTTTGGTTGGGAAATCATTAAATGACCCAATGAATCCCACTCTGGGCGGAGCGGGAGGAAATGTCAGACTTTCACTAACTAAAAACCATCCATGTTCCTTCCTCGCCCTTTATGTTCCGGGGACACGGTATCTCTTTCGAACAGTCCCACAACCCCTTACGGCCTTCAATCCTGTAATAACCTAAGGGTTAGACAGGGGTGTACTATCACACCCTCATTTCGCCAGTTATATTTAAGTCCCATGTAATAGTGAGCGAGCCTATTGGCATCAACTGGGCACAAATCCAGACTCCATGGCTACTACTGAGAAATTCCTGATGGAAAAACCCTGTAAGACTTTGCCTGACCGGGGCATCAAACCCAGGTCCTCATTCTAACGCAACTACTCGACCAACGCAGTCAAGGTAGTGGTGACTCATGTAAGGCATTTTTTAAAAAGATGATGATCCATGATCTGCTAGTAAACAAATGCTATTCTATTAATGACTTCCTATTAAAGACAAATCTTTACTCCAATATAGTCTCCCTCAGTCATGACGCGTTCAGTAGCCTATTGATGTGTACCTATCTATGTTAATTAATTCTCTTTATTATATTCTATGTGACATTTCAATAATTAAACCATTTTGATCAATAATGTAATAATGTACTCTTAATGTATGTATTTTGCATGTAATTAACTATTGTATGCCAAAGGAGGAGCTCGTGGCAAAATAATAACAGCCGCTCGGGCCGATCTTTAGGTTAAGCCATGCTTGGCTAGGTTGGTCTGTGGATGGGTGACCATCCTTACATACCGAGTTTCCTCCGTGCCTCGGAAAGCACTTTAAGTTGTTGGTCCCGGCTGTCATTTGTCCATCTTTGGAATTCGTTACAGGTAGTCAGTGGCCCAAATAGTCTGACAACCAGTCTTACCAAGGGGTATCGTATTACCCAGTACTAACTGGGTTGTGGATGTCAGATAGGCAGTCGCTCCATGTAAACTATTGGTATCAGCTGCATCCGGTTAGACTGGAAGCCGACCCCAACGTTGTTGGGAAAAGGCTAGGCAGATGTGATGAACTATTGTATTCCCAATGGGCAGGACATAGCTGATCACAATCAAATTATTATTAGACCTGTATTATTATGTACCTACCTATGATCCACAATAAATAATTATATTGATTATAAAGTTTAAAAAAGTCTTAATGATCTAATGTGAGCGAAAACGGGCAAAAGCCTTTTCGAATTACACAAAGATCTAACTGTTACTAGGTGAAAAGACCGACATTACATCCTAGTTATTACAAGAAACTACAGACCTGGATAAATTCTGCTATGACCATTCTAATCGAGCCGTTACAACGCTTAATATCAAATTACCTTGTTCAGGAACCGAAACCTGATTTCAGGTGTTCCTGAAAAGCAAAATTTACGTAATTATAATACTTTAGGGTAGGTAATTTTTTTCGCGAACAAGTCATTATTTCGTCCTCTCCTTGCGAGACCTTTTTTAACAAAGTTTGCCTTTGTGAGTTTACTTTGTAGTTGTTCCGAAGTCGGTTTTTTTATATTTCTGGGTTATGTATGGAAAAAGAAACGATGGGTGGACTGTGACTGCTGAGATCAGGAGTTATCGAGATGTATGGAAGAATGAGATATGCTGCGCAAATCCTAAATAAATTGGGAAAAGTGTAGGAGAATAATGAAATATGTCAAACAATTTCTTTTATTATTATTCGACAGTTGTTTTAAATAGTAATTGCTACGTTGTGGTTTCTACTGTTTTCCTGTTAAGGCGCTTAGACGAGCTAAATTAGCAACTCTATTTGTGGTGGTTCAAACTTCGTTTGAAATGCTGTTAGAATAAAGTTCTAATCAGCTTGCACTACAAAGTGGTTGTTACGTCAGCCACTGCTGGCCAAATAGCGGGAAAAGAGGGGTTTCGATCGATTTACAAAAAAACTATTGATTGGATTAAAAAACTAAAACAGTAGCATGCTAATACATGCTTGTAGAATTATTTGCCAAAAAATCAGAATGATCGCATGCATATTAGTATGTATTTTTTTTTGTTTGAAAGATATTTTTAGAGGTAAGTTCGTGATTTCTTTTTATCGAGCCATATTAATTGTATTATGTTTAAAAAACAGTATCATGCTAGCATATATCCTGAAGAATATCATATATTTTTCTGGTCTAGTTTATAGCAGTGAATCATATAGTTTTAGTAATTATAAAACTCGCGTTTAGCTCATGTTATCGCCTTAAAAGTTCGATTTCATTAATGGCCTTTCATAACTTACCACGGAGCCTACAACTTTATATCTTAGACGCAACATCGTCTATATTTATTTTATACATAGAAAAACTAAATAGCTTGCACACGTAAGCTAGCCTTTCAAAGCCTAGATAATAAGCCCCACCATGCATTCACTTGGATTCCTTACAATTTAAACAACAAACATTTCACTAAAATATAAATCTGCGCAACAAATCCAACACATTTTATTACGTTTTTGGTTGAACAAAACAAAAGTGCGCTGTAAATCAGTGACGTCATAATTTCAGTGACGTCATAATTTCAGTGACGCGGCTTGCCTTCCGGCAGAGCACCTGAGCCGTTACCTTGCCGGATTTCGTTTTATGTGGATGAGCATTTGTCTATGTATAACGTTGTATGTATGAAGGAGTTTTAGAGAAATAAGAGGGGTATTACCTTTCTTCGAAATAATTTACTGTTTGGCCTTATACAGGCCGTTTTAGCTACTTAGGTCCATGTTCACCGGAGCTGCGGGACACCGGGGCTGCGGGACTTACGGGGCTGCGGGACTGTTCGAAAGAGATACCGTGGCCCCGGAACGTATAGGGCGAGGAAGGAACATGGATGGGTTTTAGGCAGTAAAAGTCTGACACACCCTCCCGCTCCGCACAGAGTGGGAGAAGTCATTTGACGATTTCCCATCCGAAAAAAATGTCAGCTCACCGGAACCGCCCATCGAATTAAAAAACTTTCTCCATACGTCCAACATTGCTATTTCCAAAAATAAACCAGCTATTCCATACATTTAGGTAGGGCCCTTTTCCACGATTACGCATATCGTGATAAACTAATTTTGATCAAATGGTTTCTTACTGCGTTTTTGATTTCGCGACTTATCTGCACGTCTGGAAATACTTCCATGCTATGTTTGTCGAGGTGTAAGTATATTTTGTGCGACGTATTCAAAGTTTCACGCAGTGTTGCATCTTGCATGTGCGACATAATTCCTAGGAAAAACTGTGGTGTTTTTACAATGGTTAGTTGGTTATTTTCGCCTGTTCTACATTGTGTTATTCAGCTAAATTGTGAGAAATAAAGCATTATTACGTTAAGTAAAGAAAGCAAGAAAGAAAAAGCATTTATTAACCCGCACAGGACAAAACACATGAAATAAAATAGCGAAATTATCAGTACAACTAATAAAAATTAAACATTCAGAAAAACAAATAAAAAAAAAGAAATTGGTCCTGTACGAGGCCAAAAGGCCGGGGTATCTCAGCATGGTGCTGTAACATTAAAAACGTCACAGCGCTGGTATTCTGATAAGGCCCGAAGAGAAAGTGATGCCATGGTCAGATACGGATATAATTAAAATAATAAATATAGTATAGACGAACAAACAATACTTATATATATATGAAGTATAACTAACTAGCGACCCGCCCCGGCTTCGCACGGGTACAATGCTGATACACTACAGAAAAACTGTGAACGTTGTACATAAAAACACAGCGGCCCGCTCCGGCTTCGCACGGGTATAAAATATATAGCCTAATATATCACTCACTGAAAAATATATTAAAATCGAACCAGTAGTTTTGATTTTACCTGTTTTTTTTTTTTTTTTTTGTTTGATTCTCCGGCTCTCTGTATTCGATGTCTATCCCTATCTCGGCTGCGGCGAACCTCACGCTCTACTGAAGATTCTCTCTCTCTCTCAGCTCTATATCTATCCCGAAGCTGACTGAGTCGAGCCTCACGACTGACGATTCTCTGTCACTCTGAACCGTATGCCTATCTCGATCCCGGCTGCGGCGAACCTCACGCTCTACTGAAGATTCTCTCTCTCTCTCAGCTCTATATCTATCCCGAGCCTGACTGAGGCGAGCCTCACGTTCCGTTGACGATTCTTCATTTCTTGCTGAACGTACTCTTCTGGCATTCACTGTACTACGACCTATGTTCGAACGACGTCTTCCAGACATGACTTTATAATTTCTGTACAAAATTTACTCAGTTCTATATGTATAATTACCTATGCCCAAATTGCCATATCATTAGTATGTGCCGCAGTAAAAAATATCTAAATACTTACCATTTAGAAACAAAAACAAAAGATACCTATTCTATTCAGTTCTTTTTTTTACTGAAATACCTCAACTTAAACTACGATTTTAATTAAATTAAAAATACTTAAAAAATAATTTGCTATTCGTGCGACTAAAAATAAAAGATAATCAACAATCATCAACAACAAAAGATACCTTTTCTATTAAGTTCTTTTTCTGAACTTGCATACCTCACCTTAAATTACGATTTTTGAAAATAATTTCCCTAGTATTAAATTGATCTAACTCTAAATTTTAACCAAGATCTTAACAGAAAATTCCAATCCATAAATTATGGTTTTATATAATCTAACCTTATCTAATCTTATGTACTTTTAATTACTATAAGTGCGATTTAAAAATTAACCTTAGAATAAACCCCGGCCGGCCGGTACCGCCGCAAACGCTACCTCCCGCAATTTTTAAATCTGTAATATCTTCGAAAACATTCATTTAAATCGCATGCTGTTACGGGCAATTTTGATCTACATGAAATGCACAACGTATCTAATGTATTTAATTGGATAAGGAATGATACTGTATCGTTTAAAATAGCTTGGTAAATAACCCATATTTTTTTTGTAATGTGTAAAAGATAAAAATGGTTACTGTGGGTGATAAACATATACTGTTCCGAACTTTTTTATTCATCTTTTTAAGATAAACAATTCCGTAGAACATAAATTTGATCTATCTCATAAGTTTTAGCCAGCGTTTGCAATGTAAGCGCAGAAAAATATGTTTGTTACGACATCACATTACAAATATTTAAATTTCTCGGCTTTTCTCTACTATAATATTCATGTATTATACATATAAACCTTCCTCTTGAATCACTCTATTCATTAAAAAAAACCGCATCAAAATCCGTTGCGTAGTTTTAAAGATCTAAGCATACATAGGGACATAGGGACAGAGAAAGTGACTTTGTTTTATACTATGTAGTGATAGTGATACGAAGAAAATAATAATTACATGTAAACCCCACGTAACCATACTGTTTGCCACTTTGTACCATGGGCTAAGTCAGGTTAACCTTAAATTTTAAGCAAATACCTAACGCAAACTATAGACTGGAATTCTAAAAGAATAAATAGTATTTTTCGGAGCATTAGTGCTCCAAAAAATGCACTAAAAAAACTTAAATAATGCAGGCATGATTTAAAATTTTGTGCGCTGAGGTCCAGCAAAAAAAACTAAATGAACATTAACCCAACTAAATCCACAAGCTCTCTGCACATCTGAATAGCTAATACTTTATTTATTTATTTAAAGTTTTTAATTATTGTACTAAGCTCAACTTTGCCTAAATTAAACTAATGTACGTGATTTAGTTCACTAATTTCTAACGCACGAGTTTACACGAGGTAACTTGGGTACACTTAAGGTATAAATTGGGCATAATGCATAAAATGGCTTACTTATAATGTAATTAGTTTCCAGAAGATTACCCTATAACCCCTTTTTCGTCGAAAAAGTAACTTAAATGTTAAGAGGCCGGCGGAGCATGCGTATTTCATACAAACGTAATACCAAAATAATTTGTAAATCCAACATACTTGTAAGTAGTTTGTATTTATTTCGATTGGGTTACAGAATATCTATGTTCCCAAATATAAAATTTGAAAGGAATTATTAAATAAAAACAAGATAATAGGAATTTAAAATTTCCATAGAAAACCTATTTTTCTCATAGGGTTTTTTTTTTTCTCATAACTCTTATTTAAATCAGTGTCCATTCAAAATATGTATTTGGGAACAGAAAATCTAGATATTCTGCAATCCAATCGAAATAGACGTGATTACGTTTGATTTACACATTATTTTGGTATTACGTTTGTATGAACTACGCATGCTCCGCAGGCCTCTTAAGTGCAGTCTGAAAAAAAATTGGTTAGAAGATGCTGGCAAACTTTAGTAATTCTTCATTCTGAATTTTACACATTTTCTTAGTAGTGTAAATTCTAGAAAAACTTATTACCCAGTACTAGATGGTTTGTGGAGATCAAATAGGTATTTTAGGTAGGTATGCAAAATACTGGTATTCAGCTATAACTGATTAGTGAGACTTGAAGCCGACCCCAACAAAGTTGGAAAAAGGCTGGGCAAAAGATGATGATGATCAAGTCGAGAACCACTTTTCCGCAACGAAGTTAGAGTTAAATGACATCGTTTTGTAGTTAAAACGGTAACCTTTTTGACTGATTATGATGTGTTCCTAATATGGTGATTAAAAATATAAAACAACGAATGATGCATCTGGACTGAATTACTTCGGGATTTTAGTAAATTTTACTTAATTAAGCCACCACTGTCATTCAAAGAAGCGAACCAAATGCTTGTATAAGAAAGTTAGTTTAAACCTATAGATGTAAATAATATTATGCAAACTAGATGCTCGAGTTATATTTCATTTGATTAGCATGTTGCGTCGGATAAACGAGATTTGCTAGCGTATGATGTTATTTGTATGCAGACTTTATACTTCATATCTTGTATAACAAGATTTTAGTTCTTGATAAACTTTATACACGAGAATATTAGCAATATAAGAAAATATTCTGGTATTTTTATAGGACTAGTATAAGAATTGTTATCTTTATTTAAATGAAGCTCTAAAATCACTCTTAAAATGAAGAAAGAAAGATTATTGAATAGGCATGACGACAGTATCAAAAAATGGCTAATCTATTTAGTCCGTCAGTTAGAGTATTGGAAAATAATGGACACGCATTTTTTTGTTTTTGTAAATCAATGAATATTAACAAAAATAAAACGCATTAAAACTCGGGAGTGGGGGCTCGTGACGTCAGAACTCGCTAAAAGCTAAAAATTATACCACGGCGTGACGTACCTATTGAAAATTGTAAAAGCGTCGTTTTTTCGTCAATTTTGAGTAACATTTTTTCTTGTCGTTGTTATTGTCGAAATAATATGTTTTTAGCAACACAGCAACTTTTTAATGTAGCAAAATTGTTTTTGGCCTTAACAACCTGATAATTTATTCAACTTAACAATGTTGAAGGAGTTAAAAGAACCAGTCTTCCGAACGGTTATCGTATTACTGGGTTGTGGTGGTCAGATAGGCAGTCGCTCTATGTAAAATGCTGATAATCATCTGCATCCAGTTTGATTGGAAGCCGACCCCAACATAGTTATATAAATAGAAAATAAAATAGGCTAGGTAGATGATGAACTATTTGAAGGAACACGTACCTACGTAATGTGTCACTTTTTTCGTTTTTACCAATTGTAACTTTCTACTTTCACACCCATCAAACTATCCCTTTCTCCCGACTTCATTAACAAATAAACGTACTACATTAACCAACATCTATGTACGTATAAAGATTCAATTATAAACCATCGTATTTGAGCCTTCAACATGTAATTATGAACCTTACTCATAACATTAGGTACGTAACGCGTTTTATCTCGTGTTTGAGCGAAACGCGTACCGCTCCTCATAAATCATTAGGGCGCCTCCCATGACTGCGGAGGGTGTGATAAAATACAGATATATGTTACGACTGGTGGGAGAGTACCTTGCTATTTTTTGATATCGCATAAGTTGTGATGATTGACAGACGCTTTCGTATCGACGTCAAATATGTTAGTTCGTATTTTCAAATAGCTGTTGCCCGCGGCTTTGCTTCGGGCTCGTTTCAGTAGTACCGGAGATTACTCCCTGCTTACAAACTTACAAATGAATTTGACCTCTTTTGCAATATTAGTTACGAGTACACGTTAAAGAGAGACCTAGAGATTAGTAGTTATAGTTTAAGCACCAGAGTGTTAACAAATAAATCCCATTGGCTATGGATTTACGTAATTTCCAGCCATATCTTAACTAGGTAACTACTTAAGTAGTTTCCTAAGGAAAGTGCGGACACTGGCCGAGGAGGCCTGTGTCTATGAGAGGGAATGGGCTAAAATCCACCACGCAGGCCCAGTGCGGGTTGATAGGTTGGCGAACCACTGTTGAGTGGATAAGTCACATGATGTCTTTGAATTTTGGTTCTAGGACAAGCCGGTGTCCTCACAATGTTTGGAGTTTAGAGAGCAATGGTGATGAAATAAATGACACAAAGTAAGGCACCTGCCTGGGTTCGAACCCACGATTTACAGATCGTTAGTGGGGGCCGCCACGACTTCAACGATGCTCTCCTAATGTTTAATTTATGCCAACAAAACTGCATCAATTCCTTCTAAACAACTTAAGACGCCTGCGGAGCATGCGTATTTCATACAAACGTAATACCAAGATAATTTGTAAATTAAACATATTCCTAAGGTAGTGTGTATTTATTTCGATTGAATTACAGAATATCTAGGTTCCCAAATATATATTTTGATTGGACACTGATTTTAACACGAGTTATAAGAAAAATAAGTTTTCTATAGAAATTTTAAATTCCTCATATCTCGTCTTTGTATCATTGTCCTCTCAAAAAATATATTTGGGAACATAAATATTCTGTAATCCAATCGAAACAAATACACACTTCCTTAAGAATATGTTTGATTTACAAATAATTTTGGTATTGCGTTTGTTTGAAATACGCAAGCTCCGCAGGCCCCTTAAAAACAGAAGGTATGACTAAACATCAAATCTTGTTTCCCTGTAACTTAAGCTACGTCACAATATAATTCAAAGCCACGATATGTATGTGGCCACTGCGAGAAATAATTACGAGCGACAGCTGTCTGTTTGATAAAGGGGAGGTTTAATGGTTCGACTGCGTTTAAATACCTACCTACTAGTATGCAAATGCGAAAATAACTTTATCTCTTTGTCACCTTTTTGAGGCCGTAGCAGGGTTTCGATGTTTGGCACATATAGGGTGTCAACAGACTCATCACAAAACCGTCAACCAAGCATTCTCTGCATCAAACTAAGTAATTAAGCGCAAAAAACATTGCTGGGAAACTACTTTTTTTGGGGTGGAAAATCAAGTTTTGTGGTAGAACTCATTGTTACGCTCTCAAAACATTGTAGTGATGGACGGATAAATTGTACGGGTCGTGGAGGTGTTTTAAGAAAAACTTCAAGTTAAATAACTTGTTTAAAAAAAAACACTTGTCAAAAAGTTGGAACTTTGCCCCCAATATCTCCGTAACTAGCAGGTTCCCAGATACGATGTAAAACAAATAATGATCTTAATAATAGGGAGAACAAGTGCCTTTCGGGTTCATTTAGAAATTTTTTACACCCTTTATTTGGGATATATGATATAGGATTACTTTTAAACAAGGCACGTTCCCGGGAGATAATTCCAAATGCTAGTACTTTAATCTGCATTATGACGTGTTAATTATAACGTCATCATACTTGTAATTCCCGAAAGGTTAATTAAAGGTGTACACCCACATTTTGACAGGTATACAGGGTGTAAACCACCTCATCACGAAGCCGTCAACCAAGCACTCTGTACATCAAACTAAGTAACTTTACGCAAAAATTATTGCTGGGAAACAACTTTTTTTTGGGGTCAAAATCACGTTTTGTGGTATAACTCAATGTAACGCACTCAAAACATTGTGCTGATCGATGGATTGAATAGTACGGGGTTCATGTAGGTATTTAAAGTAAAAAAAATACAATAAAAACTTGTGTTTAAAAAAAAGCTTGTCAAAAAGTTGTAACTTTGACCCCCAATGTCTCCGTAACTAGAAGGTTCCCAGGTATGGTGTAGAACAAAAAAAATATCGCAATGACGAGGAGAACAAGTGCCTTTCGGCTTCGTGAAGAGGTGTTTTACACCCTATATTTTAGTCCAATATAATTCAGGGCGAGCCTATTGCCATCAATCGGGCACGAATCCAGACTCTATGCCTGTTACGGTAAAATACTTGGTGATAAAACCCAATCACACTTCGCCCGACCCAAATCGAACCAAAAGGAGATAATTATCTTTGAAAAGGAATCTACCAGAAGTCTGAAATATTCGATTGCCTGCCGGTTACAATCCTCACGGGTCTCAGTTTTTTTTTTCTGTAGCACTCACTGGGAGGCAAAAGAAACACGTTGTGGAGCCCTGACTCAGCCAGAAGGCGACGCGGTAGACCTCGCAGGAGATGGTGGAACGAGCTGAAACGCAAAAAGAATATGGAAGTCACGGGAGAGGCCTTTGCCAAGCAGGGGTTGATATAGACTAGCAGTAACGTAACTGTAACTCAACCAGCTATTGGTTACAATTTGTTCATTGTTGAAAATAACAACACAACTAGAAGAAACAGCTTAACTCCCTGCTCATAAAGTTGAAATTGAAAAATAAACTACCCCCAAGCCACAGGCTAATAAATACTGTCCACAAATGTGACAAACTAGTTGGCTATCATTTTATATCACAAAACTATAAAGTAGCCCGACAAATCGATTCAAATTTTGTCTTTTACTCAGAACTTCTTCCTCGTAATCATTGGGCTGCTTTAAAAGTACATGCTATTTCCAACCATGTCTGAACTACATAAGGGTCATTATTGCATATATAATTTGTTCGTATTATAGATACACTATCATTGCACTTTGCTTCAAAAGAACCACTATATGCAACTTTAAACCATGGCTTAACAACAAACGGGTCATAATTGCATGTGTTAGTTAGATTACTTGGAGATAAATTAAACTTGAAATTAATTGTTTCCTAAGCAAATATACTCGTACAACACTAAAATAATGTTTATTAAGGATATGTTTGTTATGTTTCAAAGATATTTATTGTTGTAAGTTGCTAATAGAAAGTTTTGAGTTGTTTGTTTTAGAATATCTATTTTGAGTTTAACAATGGAAGAGAAAGGGTATGTACGGATTCGGCGCGGGACCAGAATTGAAAATGAGTATTTAACGTTCTATTGTAACCATAAATAATATGAAAAGGTCATGTACAATTGGTATTATTAAATTATCTAGTCCGTTTAAAAATGACTAGTTCTTCGCCCACGACTTCGTCCGCGAAAATTGTGATAGCTCCAATAATTAGCATGATATAAATATAAATAATAGCCTATGTTACTTAGTAAAAATGTAGCTTCCTAATGGTGAAAGAATTTTAAAATCGGTTGAGTAGTTCTTGAGTTAAATCGTAACAAACAAACAAACAAGAACTCAAATCTTTGCTCTTTAAAATATTAAGTTTAAAAGTTTAGATAGTGGGCATAAATATATGGGCGGCACACTCACGCCCGCGACAGCTACTTTTGTTTTCCTTCTTCTCAAAGCGCATCAAATTTTGTCCGAGGGTTCTGTATTTATGTATTTCAAGTCGAATAGGACTAGACACTTACGGTAGTGACCCTGCTTTGCACTGTTTAAAAACGACTTAAGGCGCGTCCCCGTGCTGAATAAGGAATATGCATGTATTTTTTCTTCACTTAAATCAATTATTTACACTATTATCAACCCAAGAAAAGTATTAAAAGTTAATTTCAACTACTGCTTGTCGCTTAAAAATAATACTAAACTCCTGCAATTTTCTATGACAGTTCAAACGTCCGTGATTGTCGCGACCATACTTTGACGTCATTTATCAAAATCCACCTAGTTTACATCTATTTTTTTGGTCTTAATAAAGTAATTTTACTAATTGTATGATTGTGCTTTAGTCAAGCAAAAATTGCGATAACGATATTATTATAAAATCATAGTACAACTATCCCTACATTTCAAATAAAAGTTTTTTTGACATATGAATTTTGATGTCACTACCGCCGTTATCGAGGACGGCGTGTTTTGAGAGCGCGTTCCGTTTCACCAAAAACATGCTACATAAAACAATAAATTGTAAAATAAGTGATGTATTAGAAACTTAAACAAGCGCACCATAATGTTTATAAGCGCCAATACAAGGCATTTTTAATATAAAAAAGAGTTTTGTATTTCTTGCATATTCCCTATTAGCAACTCTATTTGTGGTGGATTAAACTTCGTTTAAAATATGTTAGAATAAAGTTCTTATCAGCTTGCACTATACAGTGGTTGTTAAGTCAGTCACTGCGGGCACTTCTTTTGAATAAAGAGGAGTTGGCTACAAAAACTGCACAAAAAACGGCTTTTGCTCGGGGAGGCGTCTTAAGACGCCTGCGGAGCCTGCGTATTTCATACAAACGTAATACCAAAATAATTTGTAAATTAAACATATTCCTAAGGTAGTGTGTATTTATTTCGATTGAATTACAGAATATCTAGGTTCCCAAATATATATTTTGATTTGACACTGATTTTAACAAGAGTTATAAGAAAAATAAGTTTTCTATGGAAATTTTAAATTCCCCATATCTCGTCTTTGTATCATTGTCCTCTCAAAAAATATATTTGGGAACATAGATTGTAAGATTCTTCCGTCTCTTACCACCAGCTGCCAGCGGAGTTTGCTATGAGACTATGTGGGTTCTGAGCGCATGAGGTGTTGATTGAAATGAAATCACTTTCTTCAGTCTTCTCAATTATTTAATCGGTGTAGGCACAGACATCAGTAATAATAGGGTTATAGCTCCTGCCCAGATTCTTAGCTTATTAAGTTGTAATGTTCACACTTACATTGGGGTAGACCATCCTACCGTTTATTTAGGTCCAACCATGGACATGTGACGCAGACAGCAGTCGCAGTCTGTGTGGATTGCAGAATATCACACGTGGCTGATTATATTCGGAACCAGAGCGAGCCCCTAATTTATTCCTTTTTAATGTGGTATTTTCTTGCGCCTACAGGTTCTTGAGATTACTGATTTTTATTTTTAATTAATTAATTATGTGTCATTTGAAGCCCTGAAAATAATATCAGAAAAGAATATCAGTATGAGCCCTCCATACACATGTGATGCTAAGTAATTCTCACAAAGTAGCAATAATTCAGAATACATACACATTCGTGGCTCCTATTTAGGCATGGGTTTTCATTTTAACTGCTATTCCACGCCTCGTCCGCGTCATCAGCTTTTTATTTAAATATTCAAGAAATCAAGTAGTTCCATGAAAAGATTCTCAAGTAAAAAAAAGGTGTCGCGTCATCCATCACAGAACTGATGTGCCTGGTTGAAACCCGAGTCCTTTTATCTCGTCAAAACTAGTCTATATAACTAATTATAATTTAACGAAACTCATCATGGCTAATTATTAGAATTTTGTGTATGTATTTTCCATATTTTATTTATAATTTACATTGTTGAGAAAATAAGCGATATTACTCGGTGACGCCATCTAGTTGACATCTACCGTTTCATTGCAGCTAGTGCGCTATTTTACTAATAGAGGGCGCTACCCGTCCACATAATCACTATCTATCATTTTAATTGTTACAAGATATTCTGTAATCCAATCAAAATAAATACACACTACCTTAAGAATATGTTTGATTTACAAATTATTTTGGTATTACGTTTGTATGAAATACGCATGCTCCGCCGGCCCCCTAAGCCGGAAACACACTTACGTGTCGTGGTGTGGCGTGGCGCTTGCTGTCGTGATGATGACTGTGCACACTAATGTGTCGTGTAGTGGCGCGCTCTGGCGTTATTTCTGAACAGCACATATTGAACCTTTGCAGCGTTCAAACGTGCATAATGTTTTCTTCGGCGAGCTTGCGCCAAGCGGTGTAGAAACAGATTCGCCTGTTGTGTTGTGTCGCGCCATAACACCCACCACCGCTCTGGCGTAATCGGTGGCGACTTGGCGAGCAGTCAGCGCCACGCCAGAACGCGCCACGACAGGATACGACCTACAAATATGTTTCTAACCATACTAAATGTATGAAACCGATATGCTTCTGGCGCGCCACGCCACGCCACGCCACGTAAGTGAGTTCCGGCTTTAACAAAACTTCCAGATTTTTTGTCATATAACTTTTTTCCTATGAAAACCTTGCATATTTATTATTATTATTATTATCAGTCACTTTTGTCCCACTGCAGGCCAAAGGCCTCCATTCCCTCCTTCCACTTATCCCTATCTAGTGCTGATAAACACCAATCCTTGTGGAAGGAGTCGAGTTCGTCCCGCCATCTTCTTCTGGGCCCGCCGCGTTGCCGTTTGCTTCACTGGTATTAAATATTACGGTGAAAAAAACATATCAATCACAAATGGATTTGTCAGCCAGTTAGTTAGGTAGTTAAATGAGCTTCTCAAGTCAACGCGTATAATTGCGCGTGGTAATAAAATCAAAACAAATAAAAACGAGAAACCAACATTCTGCATGTTAAATTAAATTATTTTCACAATAATTCCTTGATAGTAATTGAGGATCTCATCAACATTTTTCTCGACCAAAATTGGTACACATTTTCCTTTTAAGATATATCTTTAAGGCCAATAAGAAAGCATTTTTTGTAGAATTTTCCTAAGATTGTGCGACGGCATTTTCCGAGAAAATTTGAATATTTTTAATAACCGTGATGACTGGCCCTGTACTTGAAAATGAAGGTCTGAAATGTTATGACATTGGTATTTACCTTTGTAAATCTTGTACATGTCTATTTTTTATCATACGGGGTGTAAATAACCTCATCACGAAGCCGTCAACCAAGCATTCTGTACTTCAAACTAAGTAACTTTACGCGAAAATTATTGCTGGGTGTCCCAAACCCCCCAAAAAAATCATGTTTTGTGGTATACCTAACTCAAAGTAACGCACTCAAAACATTGTGCTGATGGATGGCTGGAATAAGTACGGAGTTTGTGGAGGTACTTAAAGTAAAAATCTTACAACAAAAACTTGTATTTAATAAACTTTGGCCCCCAATATCTCAGTAACTAGAAGGTTCCCAGGTGTAAAAATAAATAAAATATCGCTGGACATTAGCACACAGCGCCATCGAGTGCCACACTAAGCAAGGCTTGTGTCGTGGACACCAGATAGTTGATCGCATATACCGATCGAACATATATACTTTTTTGTTTGAAAATACATACATCCACGACTCGGAAACAAATGTCCATGCTCATCACACAATCATTTGCTTCTACCGGGAGTCGAACCCAGGACCCAGGACCCTAAGAACGTAAGGCAGCTTCACTACCACTAAACCATTTGGGTCGTCGTTTTATTTGATTTTTTTCTTTTTGGATCATCAAATACTAAATAGTATTAATTGACATGACATAATTATTATTGATAGCTATTATGTATAAATATTTTTTTGAAATTAATCTAATTAGGTATGTTTAATTTTATTGATTTGTTGTAATTTTAATTATGATGAGTATTTTTATGTAACTGCCAATTTCTAAATGTGTACTGCATGCTATTAGTATACCAAGATATAAAACTTTAATATTTGTATGGCCGAAATGCCGAATATAGTGAAACCCTTACCCTTATTAATTGTTTTTAATTGGTAAATGCTATTATACTGTTGACGAATATTTAAATGACGAATTAATTTAGAATTACAAATATTGAGGTTTTACAAATTGAGACTAATTGACATTTTGACAGTTATTGACATGTATTATTCTGACACAGATTATTATTATTTTATTTTTTTGACATTTTAGTAATTCCTCATTTATATCCGATGCTAATTAATATGTACCTATTCAATTTATTTTTTAATTTAATACCATAATGCATGATGTTCGTATAATAAAGTGATAATTCTAATCCAAAGCTAATTAGAACAACATATTTGTACGCCTCCTGGCATAACATGGCGCTCTTTTCATCAACATAAGATCTGTACTTTATTTACCTAATAAATTATGATTTGATTTGATATTAAGAACATACGTAAACTAAAGAAAGAAAGAAAGAAAGAAAGAAAAGATATTTATTTGGCTTATGCCGCAAGTGAACACAACATAACAAAAATAGGAATCGGAACAACATATAGGAACTACCTATATTCTTGCAAATAAATGTATCATTCATTCATTCAAGGTATGGTGTAGAACAAAAAAAAAATCGGAATAACGAGAAGAACAATTAAGTGCCTTTCGGTTTCCATAAGAGGTGTTTTACACCCTTTATTGTATTCAGCTGGGATGATTTACAAAGCATTTCTACAGTTGTTTCCCAACTACACAGGACCGCAAAGAAATTGGGTCGGTTTTAAAATCTTCAATTTCTTCAAAAGTACTCGACCTAGCTTTGTGAAATAAAAACCAAATTAAATAATGTTTCAGATAATAATAAAATGAATACAAGTTTTTTAACCGACTTCAAAAAGGAGGAGGTTCTCAATTCGTCGGAACCTTTTTTTTATTTTTTTTTTATGTACGTTCCCCGATTACTCAAAGATGGCTGGAGCGATTTGAATTATTCTTTTTTTGTTTGAAAGGATATACTTCCCAGGTGGTCCCATCATCATCAAGTCGGGATCTGATGATGGGATCCTGGAGAAATTGAGAGAACTCTTCAAATTTTATAGGCACACTTGATGTGATTTGAGTAGTTTTTAAAAGAGTACTTTCTTAAAGTGATCCCATTTCAATTTGGTGAAGATCTGATGAAGAACTTCGAAAATAGGTAACGAAACTCCTTATCCTTGAAAAAATTGAAATGAAAAAATCACAACCGCTTTTAATGAGTGACGTCAGAATATAATTTTTCAGCGAAGTAAAATCACGAAAATACTTTCATAAAAAGCTGTAAGTTAAGTGGGAAAGGCCTTTTACGTCTATCACCCATCAAATTTATTGAACGCCCAAAATAACTATAGAATGTCGGAATGTCGGACAATCGCAGCTAACTTAGGTGAAGACGGCGGCGCGGTGATGAATTCTTTAGCAGTGTTGAAATGCTTGACCTATGATAAAAGAAAAATCTATACCCTCTTTGGCTATAGACGGAATGTTCAATGAAAAGGCGTACTAGTCTTGCACACAGCTTCACTCGCGTGTAGGTTAGAAATAATCCTACGGGAACGTACTTGGGACAAAAGGATCATTTATATCCTAACCCAGGGTATTGAATATACCTACTAACTTTTGCTCGCGACTTCGCTCCCATAATGTACGGAATGTACTCACAGGAACGTTTTAAACCTATAACACTCGGGAATAATAAGGCTTATTGTATGTGAAAGAATTTTCGGAATCGGATCAATAGTTCCGAAGACGACCCCTTATATACAAACTTACAAACAAATACCTCTTTATAAGGTTGTTAAGGGTAAACAAACACCTGCATCGAGATGGGTTGGAACACGACAGGGTAAGAAGAAACGCAGTGAGGAATCAGACAGTGACTCATCTATCACTCAAGAACCTAGACGGCACAAAGCTCTCCTAACAGTCTGCATGTTACACTAAAAGCTGTTCAAAAGGAGGTCAAGGCAATGAATTTGCTTCTGAACTCGATAAAGGAGGAACAAGACTCACGCTTGTTATTACTGCAAAAGGACGTGTCGGTCATTAAGTCCAAAATAGGCGAGTTAAAAAAATCCAACACCGAGTTCGAAAAAACATTGCAGTTTCTAAGCGCCCAGTATGATGAAATGGAGACGTTCAAAAGAAAAACTATGGAACATAATAAGGCAATGGAAAACAGATATAAGGATCTAATACAGCGAAACATCAATTTAGATAAATGCAACAAAGCGTTGGAAGAACGAATCGGATACATTGAACAGAAATAATTGAACAAAAACATCGAAATAATGAATTTAAAAACGCAAGAAGGAGAGAAAACCGTTGATGTGGTAAAAAAATGTGCTGAGATCTTAAAACTAGATAAAACCGAAATAGAAAGTGCAAGGAGGGTAGGATCCGAAAAGAAAGAGGTTCGGCCTATAGTTGTGACACTAAATACAAAAGCGGCAAGGGTGGAATGGCTTAAAAGTCGTAAAACACAACTAACAAACCACATGATATTAAACAACAATGACTCATCACGAATCTTCATAAATGAGCATATAACCCGGCAGAACAGGCAACTATTTTGGGCTACAAAAACCAAGCTGAAAGACACCTATAAATATATATGGATCCAGGATGCCAAAATTCTAATAAAAAAAACGATATTGAAAAAAAAATCTACTATATTCGGAATGAGGGTGACATAGAAACATACGTGCAAAAAGACAAGATCTAATACAATCTTAATATCATGTCGAACTGTTTAACCATAGTGTTATCTATTAAACATTATCATGGTGATAAACTTTGAGCTACAGCCACAACTACAGGACATTGAGTATATAAAATTCACAGATATTAATACATGGTCTACCTACGTAAATACGAACGAAACTAAAATACAAATCGTACACATTAACATTTGTTCCATAAGAAAACATTTCAATCAATTAAAGGTACTTCTGCACAAGACTCTCAATCACCTGGATGTGTTGTGTCTCACAGAGATTAATATTAGGCAGGATCAAGTCGCCATGTACACGATTGATGGTTTCAATATGTTTTCACAAACCAGAGAAAAAAAGCGAGGAGGAGGCATTCTTGTTTATGTGAAAAATAATGTCCAGTACAGTCCACTACAAAACTATAATGCATCGACATTTGAGTTGATACACGGTCACCTTGTTATGAATGTTTACAACGCTTATCTATTGGTTATCTACAGGCCACCACACACAAATAAAAGTATTTTCACGAAAGAAGTAGAAAACATTATTCGACCGCTAGCTATGAACACTGATATTATATTAGTAGGGGACTGTAACATTAACTTGTTAGAGAGTGCACTGGATTCTTCCGCCAACAAATATTTAAATACGTTAGCGGACTTGGGACTTCACTGTGGCATTCAAGACATAACGCGCGAGGCGGTTGTCGGACAGAAGCGAGTAGCGTCATGCATCGATCACGTCTTCATGCGAAATGTGAGTGGCGGGGCGAGCGACGCGCACGCTTACACGCTCAGGAGCCAGGTAGCCGATCACTATCTAACGGGAATCTCAGCTGTTATTGATAAGGAAAGAGGCATAACATGTGTGAGTAAAACGAGGTACAACAACAAAGCTATTAGACATAAACTAAATAATGTAGATTGGTCACCTCTGTTACAAATACAAGATCCGAACGAATTGTATACAAAAATGTTCGCGATTTTTGGCGATATTTATAATAGCTCTAAAATAAATAACTCAGTATGCCCTAAACGCAAAACCCAATCGTGGGTTACTGATAAACTACGCATGCTTATAGAAGAGAAGGATATGTTATTTAGACAGTGGAAAAGTGATCCTAAAAATAATAATAAACGCTTACTGTACACTAGGTGCAGAAATAAGACACAGAAGCTTATAAATATGGCCAAAAATAAAAGTAGGCATGAAGCCATAATTAATTGTAAAGGAGACATGAGAAAGATATGGAGTAATATAAATAGCTGGCTTGGTAGGTCTAAATTAGGAGTGGATTCTGTAATAGAGAAGTATTTACTTAAAAATGAAACATTGCAAAATATCTGTAACAATTTCTGTGAAACCTTTACGAGGGAAATCGATTTGATTAAACATAAATGTAAACACAATTTTTTGGACAGGACGAGCTATGTAAATGACTGTAATTTAAGTTTCCGATTCAAAAAAGTCCTACCAAAGGACGTTAAATTTGTTATAGAAAAATTAGACTGCAACAAGTCGCCGGGGTCAGATGGTATTAGAATTAAAGATTTAAAACAAATTAAAGAACAAATTAGTCCAATAATAGCATATTTTATCAATATTAGTGTTAAAAACTCTCAATATCCAGAAGAACTTAAAAAGTCTATTGTAAGGCCAATATATAAACAGGGATCGCATCAGGATTACAGCAATTATAGACCTATAGCAATACTTAATACGGTAAACAAAATTTTTGAAAAAATTATAGTTAAACAACTCACCAACTTTTTAGAAAATAATAATATTTTAAACGAGGTTCAACACGGTTTTAGAATCAATAGGAGTACTGCTACAGCACTGGAGAAATTTACCGATGAAGTCAATAATCGTCTTAATGAAAATAAAATTGTTATGGTTATATTTATAGACTTCAAAAAAGCGTTTGATACATTTGACCACAGCGGCTTGTTGCAGGCCATGAATGAATGCGGCATTAGGGGTCCCATGAATGCATGGTTTAGCAAGTACCTAGACCAAAGGTCACTTAAAGTATGTGTCAGTGGAACTGAAAGTGTACGGGGCGACATTAAATTCGGAGTTCCGACTGGGTCAGTTTTTGGGCCATTGGGATATATTATGCACGTTAATAGCATGTCTAATGTATTAAGGAAATGTAAGGCATTTATGTATGCTGATGATACTTGCCTGGTTTATAGCCATAATAATGTAGATGTAATACAGCAAGATATCCAAAACGATTTTGACAGGATCGTTCAGTGGGCACATGATAATGGCATTATAATTAACATAGATAAAACCAAGTGCATGCTTATTCACTCGCCGTACCATAGAAATAAAAATAACTTGTTGACAGTGGGAGTGAAAGGTCATTCATACGAATGTCTGCATAACAACAAACTAAGTTGTCTATGTTCATATTTAGAAACAGTTACAGCATACAAGTACCTAGGATTAGTCATAGATAACACATTCACTTGGAATCTGCATGTCAACAACGTTTGCAATAAGCTAAGAGCCATTTTGGGTAAATTAAAGTCTCTTAAACATGCTGTCAACAGAAAACTATTGTATACTTTATATTATGCACTGGCTGACTCAGTTATTGAGTATGGGTTGGGTGGATATGGCCTTACGTTCCCTACACACTTAAATAAGATCAAAATCTTACAGATATGGCTACTTAAATTACTTGCAGATAAAAAAACTAAAAAAAGCTTAAATAAAAACTATGAAAAACTATTCAAAATTTGTAAAATACTTCCGGTCCATAATAAAAGTAAACTAAATATCTTGACAGAACAATTTAATAATGAATATTACAAGGAGGAACGTAGGCATATGTACCCAACTCGTTTATCTAAAAAGAAGACGCTTGTTGTTCCTAAAGTCACTAACTACCTACTTTGGTAAGCGCACAAGAAAATATGTGGTACCGTCATTAGTGAATGAGCTACCCCCACATCTGATATCGCATGTTAAATCTAAACAGCAACTTAAAAATGTTCTTAAAAAACATTACCTGTCATTGTGTCCATAGCTAATTGTGTAATTTTGTATGTATGGAAAATAGCATATTTAATTTAATTTTTTCTTAGATGTAAAATGTGCTTCTTTCTTTAAACTCACTTCCCTTCGATGGGTATGTTACTTTATAATAAAAAATCGAAATTTGTTAAAATTATATTGTGAAACGAGAACAACTGCCGACAAACTGTTTTGCAGTTTGGCAGACTTTTTATATGTTATATTTATACAGATTTTGAATAAATAAATAAAAAAATAAAAAAAACTAGTATAGACATATAGTTGTTTTATCAATTGTCAACTTCTTCATCATCATCATCAGCCTATTAATGTTCCCACTGCTGGGACACAGGCCTCCTCCCTATGAGAGGGAATGGGCTATTAATCCACCACGCGGGCCCAGTGCGGGTTGGTAGATGTCACGTGACTTTGAATTTATTGGTTCAAAGACATGCCGATTTCCTCACAATGTTTTTCTTCACCGTTTTGAGAGCAGTGGTGATGAAATAAATTACACCAAGTAATGCGCCTGCCTGAGTTCGAACCTACGACTTACTTACTAATATTAATTAGTCTAGGAAATCCGTAAATTATTTTATTGAAATTTTAACCTGCATTTTATTAGAGGCAAAAGGAGCTATGACACACAACAGCTAATAATCACAACCAACTTAATTCAAATCACTTCACGTTTATCTGTGAAACTGTCTACCCTCAAAGTTGGAACTAACACCCCAACATTAATAGGTTGCATCCCTCATTTGGCATTATCTCAGACAATTCATAACAACGGCATTGCAAGGCGAGCGCCGTTTTTCATATCTGTGCAAATTTAAGTTACACAGCAATGTGAAATGCAAATTGTAGAATTGTTCTGTGACAGGCTTGTTTTGCACTGGTCGATTTTGTATTTTGGATAGCGTTGGAATTAGTTACAACTAGAAAATAGGGTAGTTGGCTCACACCAATCAATTGACATACTTTTTAAAGCTGTAAAAACTCGGTTCTCTCATAGATTTTGTATGGCAATAGCACGCTGTGACGTCACTGTTGAGTCAACTCAATTACTCAACTATTTATTGATTTCAAAGGAACTATTGAATTTGGAAATTAATTGAAAATAAATCGGGTTTTCAGCCTCAAAATAAAGGTGCTTTTTTTTCAGAGATTGATATCTTGCAATTATTGTTTTATGGTGTTATTTCCCCTATAGTAGAATAGAATAGAACGTTTACATGTAAGTCACCCCATACAGAGACCTGAAACTCTGACATCCAGTCTTATCAAGGGGTATCGCATTAACATACGATTAATAGTACTTATTGCGTTACGGAGGTCAGATTCTGGCATTCAGCTGCATCCGGTTAGACTAGAAGCCAACCTCAACAAAGTTGGGAAAAGGCTAGGCAGATTGTTTATCTGACCCCCATAAACCAGTTAGTACTGGGTAATACGATGTCCCTTGGTACCTGTAACGACTGACAACCGGGACCAACGGCTTAACTTGTTTTTTGAGACACGGTGGTCACCCATCCACAGACCAACCTTGGCCAGTGTGGCTTAACTTAAAGATCGACCGGCTGTTTTTAATTTTCCATTGCACGTGCCCCTCCATTTAATATTTAAACATGATATTTATAAATATATTAACATAAAAGAAAAGCAAAAACTTAAACCTGGAAAAAAATTAAGACTGTTTCAACAAAAACCTCATTAAACTGTGCCTTCTTTCACTAAGCTAATATATATTATGATCAACATTAAAAAAAAACATAATTTCGGCTTGAGCTTCTAAAAAGTAGCGACATGCGAGACCACTCTTAGCTGCATTATTATTCACAACCTAAAGTTTTCTTTGTAGAAAATATGAATTTAAATGCAGTATGTAGACACAAAGAGAACTAAACTTTGTACGACTTTGCATCTAGATATTATATTACTGTTGGCTGTTTTTAATCTAGATTTTTCTGTGATGTAATTTATTTTAATTGTGACTGATGCAGTCTGTTGATGAAAGATGAACTCGCTTTGATGCAGGTATGAGCAACCAACATACCAATGTCGGTTGTCGCAAAACAATAAAAACACTTAGAATTAGGGTAGATGACAAAAAAAATAGTCCGTCAGTTAGATTATCGACAAATATATAATTATTGTGCGAGACTAAAGCCTCCACACATTTGGGAGCAGCCAAGAAAACTGCTCGATGGGCTACAACGATCAGGACACGCTCGCTTAGAGAAAAGAAACTCTTACCTCAGAGGTTACGTGCGTCCTGTTCTTGTGGGTGATATACAGCGGTCGATGCTCGTCGTTCGAAGAAAATAACGATTCCTTGGTTGGAGACGTACGTGGTTAAAAGAATGTTGCTGTACTGAATATTTTCTGACAGGCGCGCATAAGTGTTGATTTGACACTTGTCTCTTTAGTTCTAATTTCGATTCTGAAAGCGGCCAGTCAGATCGTTGCAGCAGAAATGAAGTCATGAAACAATTATAATTTGCCCCGTATTTTTTCTTTTGTTACATAAACCCAAAATGACGAAGATACGACGCTTCTAAAATTCTCAATACGCCACGCCTTGGTATAACTTTTAGCGAGTTCGGACTCCCGTTTTTTGATGCGTTTTATCTTTGTCAATATTCATTGATTTACAAAAACAAAAAATACTTGTCCATTATTTTTAAAAATACTCTACGGACTAAATAGACTTGCATTTTTTTGATACTGTCGTCATCCTTATTTTTAAACAGGCAGGTTGAGGACTTATCTCTGATGACTACGGTGAGACAGCCACACAAGAAAAATGACGATTAAAAATCGTTTTCAGGTTACCGAACCAGCAGTGCAAGTTGTATCTAATCGAGTCCTACGTACTTGCACTGCTGAGTCGGCAAAAACGGAACCGGTATAGGATTACTTGGTTTTCCGTTTGTCCGACTGTCAAGACCCTTTTTCTTTGAAATGTGTGGAGGTATCAAGCTGAAATTAATATAAAATACTCAGGCTACCCCTTGAAGTAGTGAAAACATAAAGAAAATACAAAATACCCACAAATTGAAAAGGAACACATGTGGACCGATGACCTGGTGAAGGTTGCAGGAATCTGTTGGAAACGAGTCGCACGGGACCAGTCAATGTGGCGACACTTGGGAGAGGCCTATGTCCAGTAGTGGACGTCTTTCGGCTGAAATGATTATGATGATGATGATGAAAAGTAACTCTTGATACGCGAATCCAAACTCGTCCATGTCCAGTTTTTCAGGTGAAAACTTGTTTAGGTGTGTTGACCACTTTTTGACGTGACAACGTCTTAAATTAGGTTGCGGCTCGGAGTCACTCATGAAAAAGTGTAACGCCCGCTCACGTCTGTTACGATGAGTCACCGAACGAGAGAGAGGCCCGCCGGACCGGCGAATGCCTTGCGTCTCTCTCCCACTCAAACATGATCGGTCCGCCGCGCGCGCAGCACTAGAGAATTAAAAAAAGACGTTGTCACGTAAAATCTTCGCCCGTAAAACCGACTTTACAGGCAACCATTTTTTTGAGTGAACAAAAATCATGGAAGTCGCGTGACCTACGCTTTTTGAAGCACTCGTTGCCGATCCGCTACAACTACGTCCCCAAAGACTGCCACGTAGGTTTTTTTATAATCCTACAAGAATTCCAGAGACTAACTTTAACAAACAATTTCGCCTCTACAATATATTTGCAAGCGATAGAACCAAAATGGATTCCTCTTTGTAAGGCCAACTAGGATAATTACACCGGCAGATTATTTGCTAACAGTTTCCGATCAATCGATAAGCCTAGCGAACCGTGTGATATGCATAATGATTGCCGTTTCATTATTACTGCCGATAATAATTATCTGTGGTTTACTAACAGATTCGCCGAACGATATTAATTCTAGGTAATCGGGAGTAATTTGTATAAGTGCGTGAATATTATATACAAACAGCGGTGACCCAGTGGTGGCGGTCCCGACTGTTGCAAGTGTGGGTTCGAACCCAAGCAGACGCATTACTTTGTGTAATTTATTTCATTACCACTGCGCTCAAAAACGGTGAAGGAAAACATCGTGAGGAAACCGGCATGTCCTAGAATCACAAATTCGAAGACATGTGACATCTACCAACCCGCACTGGGCCCGAGTGGTGGATTATAGCCCATTCCCTCTCATAGGGAGGAGGTCTGTGTCCCAGCAGTGGGAACATTAATAGGCTGATCATGATGCATGAATATTTACGTTTACGTTGGTCTAGTGGTCGCAAACTCGACTGTTCTGTTCTGTTCTGTCCTAGGTTTGATTCCCAGGTCGGGCAACATATTGGGTTTTCCTTTTAAAAATTTCTTACTAACGGTAATGGAGTTAATGGTTGGTGGATGGCAATAGGCTCGTCCCTTGCTCAGATTCAATAATATTGAAATAAAGTACCAAATTAAAAATCGAAACAAAATAAGTGTTTAAAAACACTGCTGAACTTCCTCTACCAAATAAAAACAAGAATTGTGTGAATCAGATAAATTAGTGAACATACACAAAAAAACATTGAATCTTCTCTTTTTACATTTGGTTAATAATTGCTCGATTGTTTAAATCAGAGCTAAAAGAAAAACCTCATTTTGTAACAATGCTATTTTGTCCATATTGTTAACTTCACCCACAAGTAGTTCACAGTAACATTATATCCATATAACTTATGTATTGCCTTTTGATTGAGACGGTCTCACCCTCATAATGAACCCTCCCAGCTCTATTACAAATGGCTCAATCATAGCATATTGTTGAAAACAATGACGACAGTTACATTGATACTGGAATGACGGTATGCCAGATATTATGATCACCTACTATTATTTGAGCTTATTCGAATGGAATCAAAAGTTAGTTTCTTTGAGACTGCAATTAATTTTCTTACTGTGAGAAGTTTTGCTTCAGTTTTATCTCATTTACATTTTGGAGTCACAGGAGTCAGTCAGTCTCTAGGAGTAACAGTAGCGGTTTAGAGCTTTTCCATTTTACAGTGTTTTCTTGACAGCATGGCCCAAAAGAGTTTTGGAAAAAAGTAATATGTCAGTAGCTGGTATTATC
Organism: Xestia ashworthii; assembly: GCA_950022955.1. Classification (NCBI taxonomy): domain Eukaryota; kingdom Metazoa; phylum Arthropoda; class Insecta; order Lepidoptera; family Noctuidae; genus Xestia; species Xestia ashworthii. The sequence continues at coordinate 18,474,716 of OX465558.1, read as the reverse complement.
TTTCCAGTAAAGGAAAACATCATAAGGAAACTGGCATTTATTAGAACCTATTTGTGACATCTATCAAATTACGATAGGCCCATGTGGTGGATTCCCCCCGCAGAAAAGCATCAACTTATGAGCATAACCTAGGCTGATGCAAGTATGCATGTATTCGTTTTAATGTTCCTTTTAGTGAATATACCTGCACTAGTTTCTTCATCAAAAAGGAATTCATTCGCAATACAAAGAGATACTATTTAAATTATAGTTCCCATAGTTTCCCTTTACCGTCCAAAAAGCGACAAAACACTAAAGCAATTACAGCAGAATGATTGAAATTTTCATTGTTCATTCACATAACTAGGGCCGGAGTGTTTTAAACTAGGCCGCTCGTACACCGCCTGTCCGCATTCCGTAGTGTATTGCCCAGATGCCATGGCTACGGTCACTATCGCGGCCATTATTAAATTTGTGTTCATGTATGTTTGTTTATGTACTGTAGTGTTGGACGCAAAGAGTAGCATCATCCCATATCTTCCCGTGGGTGTCGTAAGAGGCGACAACGAGACTTACCAGAGAGTAGGCAGCAGTGTTCTCTGTGCTTTTGTAACAATCGTACTGCAATCGCCAACTCGCCTGCAAAGCGTGGTGACTATAGCAAAACCCCCCTTTTGGGGGAGGCCTATGTCCAGCAGTGGATGTCTTACGGCTCAAATGATAATGTTTGTTTATCGGTGTTTTGAGGTAAGTAAAAGAAAGTGTCGAGGTAGTAAAAGTTGGCAGGGTTAAAAACGATTTGAGATTTTGTAGATGCCTATAAGAGTAGAGGAAGTCCAAAAGTAACTAAGGATGGACTGTGTAAAACATGATATTGCTAGTAAGGAGGTGACTGCTGAGATGACGAATTATAGAGAAGTCGAAGAAGATGACATAATGACATCCTCAAATGACTTGGTATAAGGGCACGAGAATGATCATGGTGATCTTCGGATACATTTTTGTATAATCACTAGCTTAGGGAATTATCTTAAACCCAGCACTCTGGTCGTTTCTAAACGTTCTATCATGATCCAAAGCATTTCCGGCAAGAAAATTTCGTCTAGAGCATAATTACCTAATCCAAATGATGTCGAAACGTTAAAATAGAAGGCAAAATAATTTTCGTTTTTCAAAATGCACATTTTTTTTGCCTTTCACTATTGCCGTTAATTTATCATCGTCGTCAGCCTTGTTTCACTCTTGTTGCATCTTCCTTTGTGTGCCTTAAATGACCTAGATCATAGTACCTAATAACTGTTGCCTATGCATATGATGTGACCTTATGGGGAAGCGTTCAAAGTATGACTAATACAAAGGATATAATAGGCTTGTTAACTGAAAAAATCTAATTAGTCCGTCACTTAGATTATCAAAAAATATTTGACCCGTATTTTTTCTTTTGTCACATAAACCAAAATAGACGAAGATACGACGCTTTTAAATTCCCAATACGTCACTGCTTGGTATCATTCTTAGTGAGTTCTGACGTCACGAGCACTCCCGAGATTTAATGCGTTTTATCTTTGTCAATATTCGTTGATTTACAAAAACGAAAAATACGTGTCCATTGTTTTCCAATACTCTAACTGACGGACTAAATAGATTTGAAATTTATTGATGGTGGAAACTAGCCTGTTACGACATTCCTTGTTCACACCAGAATAATAACAAACTTTGTCATCATTGATGACAAATTGTCAAGCATTCACATGCAAAGTTAAAAACCCCGTACAATCCTATCCGCGACCATATTTCAGGTTGACTTAAACCTTCGCCGTTAACCCTCAATTGACACATGTCAACACTCAGAAATAACCCTAAAAAGTATTATTAGCCGGCTTATTAACCAGTGACAGAATGAATTGGTATCGTTTTCTCTGACACGTACAATTACGGACGGCCTGTCCAACTGACAGCCGGATGCCGGACACGGCTGTATCGATTCGAAGCCGCATGCGATGTACGCCGTCTGAATCACGATTATCGTTAACAGGTTGGATTTTAAATGATTTGGTCTGAAGCCTTTTTAATCGTTTTCGGTTATGGAAATGCAATGTAATCAGTTTGGCGTGGCGGTCGGCTTATGTTGACTTCATATCTACCGTTTGAGTCACAGATTCGTCGAGTTATCCCAAAACATAATCTATCTGTACCAATATCATCACCTCTATTCTGTTTTCCAAAATTCAGGGTCTATTTCTCGACTCAGCATGTTTTGTTACTACCCATCAGAAGCGCAAACAAAAAATAAACGCAATAACTCAATCGAAAATGCGATGTTTTACAAAAAATAAGAGGAAAATCTACTCAATACCGTTCAATGAGGTTGTTCCTATAAAATTCACTTCGCTGAACACAAACACATAGTTGGTGGATATCACTAGAGCATACAAACAACTTTCGCTGTCGAACTATTGATGAGAATACGAGAAATAGCAGAAATTCACCGTAGAACAGTTAGATTCCAATCTATATCGGTATTTTTAGGCATTGGCATGCCCGTTCACTATGAAGTCTAACATTCTCTGATAATTAACTTTCAGTTCAGTTTTTCCAACGTTATTTACGTGTGTACAAAGTTTGATTTTGTTATTTTCAGATGCTTTCTGTAACATTGGTTTTATGAGCAGAAAAAGTCTTTTCTTTTAGTAAGATATCTTTCGGGACTGACAAAATGTCAGCCTCTTGTAAGTATGATTCTTGTAAAAGGCAGATAGTCAAGATGTCTAGAAAACTGAGATCCGTCAGCCCATGTCAGTCCAGTCAATTCAGTTCAACCAAGCCAAAATGTTTAGATGTAGGTGGTTCAAGAAGAGATGTAACAGAGTTTTCCTAGCACATTCATCATCATCATCTGACTAGCCTTTTCCCAACTATCTTGGAGTCGGCTTCCAGTCTAACCGGATGCTGCTGAATACCAGTATTTGACATGGACCGACTGCCTATCTGACCTCCGTAACCCAGTGAGTACAGGGTAATAATACAATACCCCTAGTACGACTGGTTGTCAGACTTTTTGGGCCACTGACTACCTGTAACGACTGTCAGAGACCTACAGTTGATAGCCGGGACCAACTACTTACATACCGAGTTTGTTCCGCGGAAAAAACTTGGTATGTAATTGGTGGTCACCCATTCACAGAACAACCTCACGATTGACCCGAGCGGCAGTTACCTACTATTTAGTGTAACGCGTAACGTTTTTAAGTGATGGAGATTTTAGTGGATAAGTGTCTACCAACTACCATTGTTCCGATGGTATGTCTATTTTCATTACAATCTGGTTACTCAAGCTCGAAAAACGTGAACGATTTCATCTAGGTTAACGCACCCTAGGCGGCGCCGTCGATACACATCAAGCGAGTTCCGATCAAATGCAAGCCTATTTCGAAAACAAAAAACATAAACCTATGAATTAGGTTTATGTTTTTTGATTGATTAGAACAAAAACAATACCTTTATACCCAATTGCATTGCATTGCTGTATTACCTGCCTCTCCTGAGGCAGGTAATACAGAACTATTTGATTAGAACATATTTGATAGTGAACATAAGTGGGTTTTTGCACTGCAAGAAGCATTCAGCAAGCATGCAAGCAAGTATGCAACATGCAGCATGCGAGCAAGCATGCAGTATGCAACATGCAGCATGCAAGCAAGCATGCACTATGCAACATGCAAGCAAGCATGCACTATGCATCATGCAGCTTCGGCTTGCCACTAACTTTTGTAGCACAGCTTAATGAATTTTCACCTAGGCTAACGCACCCTATGCGGCGTCGTCGATACACATCAAGCGAGTTCCGACCAAATGCAAGTCTATTTCGAAAACAAAAAACATAAACCTAATTCACCATTGTAAGGCCTAAATTCTTATCGCGCGTCCCATCGGTCGCGCATGGTCGGTCGCGTACGAGATATACATTGTGTTCTATATAGATACTTTGATGCTGACGTCGGTGACGACCGACAGCCGTATTTAGTTCTCACTGAAGTCACGACCGAATGTACGCGACCGACCGTCAGCGCGACATGAATTCAGGCCTTTCTAACAAAATGCCTTTGCTGATGAACACCTAAAATAGTTTCAAATCTATTTTTAAATGCCTATTCATAGCTGTCAATGTATTCCAATCAATCGTTAACACAGCCACTGGCTGCAAACTTAATATTTGCATACAGTATTACTGTTTGTTGCTACGTGATGCGGTGTACCTATTGGTATCCTGCTATCAGAGCTATGTTTGTGTAATCTGTTACTGAAAATGTAAGAAATATATACAATTACGAGAATTAGGAAGTGAGTATAATAATGTTTCAAAGATTCGACAGATTGTCGACGGAAAGAACATGAAAAAAACATATCGAGGACCATTTAAATGATTTTTATATGGATGACGCGTAATGACAGGAGCTGATAGAAATCTGTTTAAAATAAATACACAGAGTTAACTAAAGTACTATCCAAAGGGGGTTTTCCATTACAAAAATGGAAGAGTAGTAGTAAAAAAATCTAATTAAAATGAGGGATGAGAAAGATAAAACGGGCCCTCGTTCAGTGTTTTACATGGTTAAAATTCAAATTCAAATAATGCCAAATAGTCCAGGAAAATTAGGGGTTTCACCTCGGAATGAGACAGTCTATGACATAATTTTGTATAAACCTTTATTTTGACACCCTCGGGGTCTAAAATGGCCGCTTTAGCAGAATTGTAAATGAATCACGTTAAAAAATTTAAATTCTGAAAATGGTCTTTGTAACCATTTCCATAAAGTCCATTTTAAGTTTTTTAAATTTTGTTCAATAAAATGAATCACGAAAATTAAACATTCTTAAAATGGACTTTGTAGTTATGGTTACAAGGACCATTTTAAGTTTTTTTTTTTTTAACGGGATTCATTTACGATTCTGCTAAAGCGGCCATTTTAGACCCCCTGAAACTACTATGACCATGATTAATTTTCCTGTACTAAAAACAAAAGAAGTCTGGCTTCTACTCGTACTTCAGTTAATACTAGGAATATATTTACGTTTTACTACAATCTAACTAACGGTCTACGAGCAGGGACTCTCACCCTGCGATCTTTAAATGCAACATTGTCGCCTTATGAAGTTTTAAACGGTAGTTGCAGTTATGTTATGAGACATAACCTCCGGTTTTATTGGTCTCTTGAGGAGCTTTACATTATATTACATTATTGTGATGACTGTCGTCTTGGAACAATACTTAGATATATGCACGTACGCGTAGAATTGAATTTTAACACATCAGATGTCAGCTCGCAAGCATTGCGCTTTCACTAGCCTAGTTATATCCGTGAAAGCTTTGAACAGTGTTTTAGCTACAGCTTTAATAAACACGATCAGTGAACAACTTTAGCATACATATTCCACAAGCATCTAAGTTTTGAGTTTTCATGGAAAATCGCTTACAAAGCAAATTGCGGCCTATGTCAATTTGTCGTGAGAGATGTGAAATATGCGGTCAGTTAAAGTTTAAAGTCAATTTGCTTGACAGCTGCCTCGTTGGTCAAGTGGACTCAAGCGCGACTGCTGAGCAAGAGGTACTGGGTTCAATTCCCGGGTCGGGTTTTTTCATTACGAATTTCTCAATGGCAGCCACGGAGTTGGATTTTGTACCCGGTTGGCAGCAACCAGCTCGCTCCTTTTACATGGAGCTTAAAAAAATATATCTGACCAAATGTGCTTGACCTATTACCGTTGAATAACCGTTTTAGGATTACAGGCTTGTTGTTATATTTTATGTTGCTTTTCAGTTATTTAGGATAGTGTGATTATAAGCCACATCTTTACACGCAATTGTTTGAACAAAAACGTAATAAACATATACTTACAATTAATGTTTTGGAATTTTTTAGACAATATGTATATTACATATCTACATTCCTTGTCCCTCATCCCTCTCTAACTCAATGAAGCTACAAACAAAACCAGCTGAACTAGTACTAACCCAGCAGCTCCAAGTTTTAAATGTCACCAGCCATTAGATGAGCAGGTTATAAATAAAGCTCGCTCGAGCCAGTGCGCTAAGAAAGGTCAGAGAAGTGTTTATGTGGCTCGTGACCTTTGCACGACAGATCACCTGTCTTCTTGCAGTGGGTGGACGGTGAAGGCGAGGTTTCCTTAAGTGAGGTGGGTAAGCAAGCTTTATAGTGCAGGTAGGAAGTTATTTGCCTCTAAATCTACTGAAATATTATAGTTTTATTGGCTCTCTGTGGTGCTTGCAAAGTACATTAGCAGACATTTTTAAGAAGTAATTACGAATTTCTTCAGAACCCTTCTGAATGCGATAAGAAATGGCGTCACTCAATTGGGCTACTAGTGTCTATTCATGTTAAAATGCAACTTAATCAGGTCAACCATCAATAAATTGCAAATCTATTTAGTCCATCAGTTAGAGTATTGGAAAATAATGGACACGTATTTTTTGTTATTGTAAATCAACGAATATTGAGAAAGACAAAACGCATCAAAACTCGGGAGTGGGGGCTCGTGACGTCAGAACTCACTAAGAATGATACCAAACAGTGACGTATTGGGAATTTTAAAAGCGTCGTATCTTCGTCAATTTTGGTTTATGTGACAAAAGAAAAAATACGGGTCAAATATTTTTTGATAATCTAAGTGACGGACTAATTAGATTTTTTCAGTTAACAAGCCTATTCAAGGACATATTTGTCATCCACCAACCCACTCAGAGACGCTGGCACGTGTTGGGTCAAAGGCCCATTCCCTTTAATGGAAAGAAGACCTTGTGTCCCAGCAGTGGTGACATTCTGGCTGGATATGCCATGATGGTTATGTTTTAGTTAAAAGCATAACACATAAATATCCATAGTTATACGAGTACCGTTTTCCTAACTACATGACTACATGAGCTCGGTTTTCAATCTAATATCAGTATTTCCCGGCGGCACCTATCATCATAAATAATATGGGTATAGTGCCAAACTAAGAAAGATATTTTACGAAGGCACTACGTCTATCTAGAAAAGAAAAAAGGCCGTCTTTTTTATGAACAAAATATGCCTACTTATTACCCGAAAAATTCTGTTGAGTATGTACACACCTGCTTATTTCACTTGTAAATATAAATTGCCCACTTCGTTTGAAGGAAACCGGTGAGGCTTCAAAAATTCCGAGAAAATACAACGTAAAAGGAAGAAGCCTTGTTTATAACGCATTGAATTCCTATACTTACGATTTTTTGCCGACAAATTTTCTAATACAATATTCGCCCGCTTTCTTTGTGAAATTTAATATATTATAAATCAAATTTTATTACGAAAGTCGACTATTGCTAAAGCAAAAATGCTGCTAAATGGCCTCAAGGGTTTTTATTTCTCTCATAAATCATATTAATTGTTTTCGTGCACCGACCGCTCCAAAGGGTTTGGATTTGTTCTTAGTACCCCTTCATTGTTTAATGTCACCGTTCCCGTTCGTCCATTGTTTTTAGGCAACTCGATTAGCAAATTTTAATTAGAGGAGAGTATACCTACTCGAAACCCAATTCCGTGTGCTCGTTTTTAAAAACGAAAAAAAAAGTTAGCGTTCGTTTTCAAAATTAGATTTTCGAGCGCCATAACGTGTGAATCTGAACAGCTTTTTTTCTTAATTTGAATTTATTCGGGTCGCTACACACGATGGCATAACACAGACAGTGTCGGCGTAAAATACTCATACCTCTATTTTCATCCAGTCAGCGCTGCGTCAAATCCCGACGGATTTTATGTGAGGACCCTGGGGGCTTGCAAATAAAATTGAAACCCTTTGTAATGCAAGAAAATACCCTTTGAATATCAATATTAAAGTAAGCTGGTATCACGCCTATACTTGACGATCATTCTTGTTTTACTCTACAGTTTTTTATACGCAGTTGAATGGAAAATATTCATGAAATTGTGGTGAATGGAATTTTTACGTTTGTTACTTTTTATTTTTTCTGGGGTGAATGGATGAGTTTGAATCGGATAGAACATTTTTTTGTTACACATTTTTATGTTGCTGTATTACTATAGAGAGTTTATGTACTATTGTAAAGTAATGTTCTAGTAACCATCCAAGACTTTTAATTCTAAAATTATTAACACTTCACAGAATACCAAATCGTACAGCAATAAGCAATAACCATGTTCTACCAGTCAAAATAAGGATGGTACAGAGACAGCGGTAGTTAGTAAATCTGAAAACCGTTTCGTTTGTCGTCATTATTATTTATTACACCTACTCCGTTTATCACAAAAAGAAAAAAAAAAAGAAAAGATTCATAAAAAAGGAAGATTCAAAGATCCGAGAGATCCTTTTTTTAAATTTTTTTTTTTTTTCACACCTATTTATGTGACACCCTACTCCCTACTACCCAGTGACTTTGTTGTGCAAGTCCAATAAGCAGTCCATGTAGAAAAAAGAAAGAATAATAAATAAATATCGCTCGACATTAACACACAGCGCCATCTAGTGCCACACTAAGCAAGGCTTGTGTCGTGGACACCAGATAGTTGATATACTACATATATACTTTTTTGTTTGTAAATACATACTTATTATACATATAAACATCCATGACTCGGAAACAAATGTCCATGCTCATCACACAAACATTTGCTCCTACCGGGATTCGAACCCAGGACCCTATGAACGTAAGGCAGCCTCACTACCACTTACGCCATTCGAGTCGTCAAAAGAAGTAGGTAATAAAGAAAGCGTTTTTTTTTTTATTTCATCATCCACATCCGCTTAGACTAGAAAGCTGACCTAAAAAATATAGTTATAATTATAATTAACAAAAAAACATAATTAAAATAAAACCTCTGATTAATTTCTCAAACTAACATTCCTAAAAGACCGTTAAAAATAACAGCCAAGGCCAGCCATATTGTCTTACAGAAGACCTCTAATTAAAGAGTTCGTCGAGCGAAAAGGTATGCAATTATAATCCCCCCGTACGCCATTCGAGACATTCAAATTCAAATTGCAGCTGGGAATTATTCCCCGGTAGAATTCTGTCGTGTCAATTTAACATGCAACTGTTTCTACAGAAATAAGTCTTGTCTGCGTTTGTGTTTGACTATTCTGGATATATTCTGGTTTGATTATTATACTACTAGCTTCGTTTGCCTTGATATGAAATCAATTCGGGTTGTACTCTGCTTCATCAGCATCATCATTTCAGCCGGACATAGTCCTCCCCAAAGTGTCGCCACATTAACCAGACCCGTGCGACTCGCATCCAGCGGATTCCCGCAACCTTCACCAGGTCATCGGTCCACCTAGTGGGAGGTCTTCCAACGCAACGTCTTCCGGTTCGCGGTCGCCACTCCATAACTTTTTGGCACTCTGCTTGTAATAATTTAATTCAATCATCATGATTCATAAGACCGTTATAGTTGTTTTCCTCGGGAACATTACTCTTTTTTTAGATGTATTTCTTTGTCCATTTCTGTCCACCTGACATGCATTATGCCTTTTTTTCGGTTGGGAAATCATCAATTGACTTCTCCCACTCTGCGCGGAGCGGGAGGTAGTGTCAGACTTTTACTGACTAAAACCCATTCATTTTTCTTCCTCGCCTTCCGGGGCCACGGTATCTCTTTCGAACAGTCCCGCAGCCCCGGCAGGCTTCGGCCTTTACGGGCCCCTTCCTTTATGCTCACATGACATGCATATGCCCTGTATTATATGCTTTCAGGGTTCAGCGTTTTAAGCGTGAAAAGGTAACGAAATTACCTTCGCATTTATAACATTAGTTAGGATTTAGCTGGATCTAGTGAACATAGAAGCTGTCCCCAACACAGTGAGGAAAAGGCTAGGCAGATGTTGATGATGACATTGATTCTGGTTTGATTTATTTTTGTTGTGTATGAGTGATGAAGAACGCTGATAATAGTATATAAGTCGGGTTTCCGGGATTTATTTCGTTAGGTTCGAGCATTATGTGGGCAGAAGACGGGTTTCGTGCTATGAAAACTCACTGGATGCGATACATTGTTTATTGTCAGGTGCACGGTTCGGGTTGGTTGTTTCCATGGAGAAGAACCGGCAAGAAACTCCATGGTTACTCTTTTCAAACAGATACCTACACTATACCTAAACTAAAGTCTTGAAACTGTATCCGATTCATTCATTAATTCAATCATTCATTCAATCATTCATTCCGATTCATTGTGACATTACACTTTCACACTATAACAATAGTGTGAAAGTGTAATGTCAAGTAATTTGTTAGTTTAGGTATAGTGTAGGTATCTGTTTGAAAAGACACTGGACACAATGAATCGGATACAGTTTCAAGACTTCTTAACTCCGCTGCAATCTGACCCAGAATATCGTCCTCGCGGCGAGCTGTTAACGTCAGGACTCTGTAGAAGCACGCCCTGGCGGTAGCCTGGTCTCTAGGTTGCGTGATGTCATCACTGGCGTGTTTTCGATGCATTTGCCTGTCCATACTGATGACCGGATCCGACATAATAACAGCTTTTAATTACATTAATAACATAACATCTCGCCTGTTATAACGGAAAGGTTGGACGGAGGTGTACCTGACAGTATATCCACATTTCGTCAGTTATTAGAAGTCTCATATAACAGCAGATGAGCCTATTGCTATCAACCGGACAAAACTCCAGACGTGGATGCTACTGAGAAATTCGTAATGGAAGGATCCAATAACTTATTGCCCGTCCTGGGAGTCGACCCTAGGATTTTATGCTCAGCAGCCGCACTTGCGAGCAATGAACCAATGAGACAGTGAAACTGCAAACGGGAAATATCCCTCGGTAGGATTCTGTCGTGTCAATTTGACAACGCGTCTCTCTATTTACAAAAATAAGTCTTGTCAGTATTGTGAAGAGATTCTGGTTTAAAAAGGAGACAGAAACGATTACATACATTCTTTGGCCTGGATGTAAAGGGATGAAAATGGTATCAATTAATAGATTCAGACTTATCAGTCCCTCGCTAAAATGTTTTGACAATCTGAAAGCTGAGTTATTTAAGGTTGTGTAAAGGTAAGGTTATGTTGCAGTCTCTTTATAAGAGCTGATTACTCATAAGATATTTAGGCAAAGATATAGTGGAAAATGTTTGAAAAGTAACAAAAAAAAAATTAAAAAGTTAATTATGATTGAATATCAATGACTTGAAGCCATAAATAGTTAGCAGGAATGGATTTATCGAAAAGGCGTTCAGAAAAAATAAAAAAAACATTTTAGTGTAGTAGTACACGGTATAACTTCTCATTTTCTTTACTATTCTAACTGTAATTAAATGCACTTTATTATAAACAAGTATTTAGACTGCATTTCTATACTTTGAGTTAATTACCTAGTGCAAAGCTTTTCTTTTTGTAATTCTGTAATCGATTAATTCAATCGGTAGTGTTATGAAAACTATCTTTTTCATTTTTCTCTTCTTTCAGATTGAGTATTGAGATGATTTGTCATATTTTGTAAAAAAAATATTACAAATTTTTTAGACCATATCGCAACTTATTACATTTTGGCCTGTTCTATAGCTAACTGGAGGGAGTAAGTAACAACGCGGTGACTGTCGCTTAACTGATTTATTGAATGCGTGTAGCTTCTTATAACTAGGTTCTACCTACATACATATATACTCGTATACCACATTATCCCCCCCTCTCCCCGTAAGTGCGAGTAATGCTTCTTAAACACTAAAATGACATGTAAAAAAAAAGAAAACTTTATTACTTAACATTATTATAAAGAAAACATACATAAAACTAATGCTACTTAAACACTAAAATGACACGGAAAAAAAAAAGAAAACATGAGTACTTAACATTAATAGAATGAAAACATATATAATACTTAAAGACCGCACTTTGAATACGGTACAACAAAACTATCAAGTAAGCAAATTAATAACGGGAGCTAAGTTAATAACATAACTATCCACTAAAAAGAAGTATTCATATTACCGCCGGCGCCGCGAGGGCGTGTATTTACAAAGTCATACTCTAAATCTGACCCTTGGCTCTGGTCAGCTGGACTCGGCATGTACTCCTGACTTAAATCACTCGTGCTCTGTGCCTCCTCATATGGAGAAGACAAAGATGCTTTGTGATGTGGAGAGGATGGTGGAGTAGATATCACGCGACCAGACCCTACGTGATCATAGGTGTGCCTTGCACTAGCCGAAGACGTACCTTCAGTCTCACCCGTGCCACCTTCATCAAATATTGGATTGTATTTATTATCTGGAAATTTAAATATTTGATCAATGTGACGCCTGTGTTTCTCATTTTCATACTGAATTTCATACATTACATTTCCCATTCTACTTATTACTTCCCCTTTTTCCCAAATTTCCTTATTGTTTCTCCACTTCTTAAACATCACCATATCTCCTACTCTTATGTGTTTCTGCTTGCCTCCGAATGTATTTTTTTGTTTACATTGTTTGTCAATGACAACGCTTCTTGTATTAGGTCGCAATAAATCCAGGCAAGATCTTAACCTACGCCCTAATAACATTTCACTAGGCGATTTCTGAGTCGTGCTTTGTATTGAATTACGATAATTTAACAAAAACCTACTTATTGCAATGTCAACAGCGATTCCTTCGTGCGCGGCTTTCTTTAAGCATTTTTTTACCAAACCAACTGCATTTTCCGCGGCACCATTGCTCCTAGCATGTCGGGGTGAAATCAATTTATGGTCTATGCCGTTTTTCTTCATAAAATCTGTAAATTTTTCGCTTATAAACGCGGGTCCATTATCTGTGACGACTTCATTGGGTAACCCAAACCGCGAAAATATTTCACGCAATTGTTTTATCGTTATCTCCGCATTAGTTGAACTGACTTTGCATACTTCCATCCACTTGGAATGCGCATCAATGATGACTAAATAAGTACTATTTGCAAATGGACCTAAATGATCCAGATGAAGCCTGTACCATGGCTTGGTGGGCCATGACCATGGCACCAAAGTACTTTTCACGGGGTTGTCTCGCTCTTTTGCACAAACTACACACGAACCACATAACTGTTCAATATCCTTATCTATATTAGGCCAATAAATGTAAGTACGCGCTAACGACTTCATTTTTACAATACCTAAATGACTGCTATGCAGTTGTTTCAACGTTTTGCTCCGTAGGCTGCTAGGTATTATCACTCGATAACCGAACAATAAACATCCATGCTCGGATGTGATGTAATCTTTCCTATTGTAATAATCTTTACACTCATTAGGCATATCCTTACTAGCGGGCCATCCGTGCAACACATAACCATAAATTTTATTGAGAGTTATATCTTTTTTTGTCTGCTCAGCAATGTCTTTAAAATCTACGGCTTTCGGTGCATCAATAAAGTTTACCATTGACTCATTACATTTTTTCTCCCTGCTACTACGACTAACATCTTTTAGTTCTTTATCTAATTTAATTGTGGCCGCCCTCGACAAACAATCAGCAACACAGTTGTCCTCTGATTTCACGCATTTAATCGAGTAGTTGTACTCGCTCAAAATTATCGACCAACGCTGTAATCTGCCGGCCATCATTAAGGGAATACCCGTTTTGGGTCCAATAATGGAACATAAAGGCTTACAATCACTGACCAGAATAAAATGCCTGCCATACACATATTCATGGAAACGTTGTACTCCAAAGATGATGGCCAAACCTTCCCTACATATCTGGCTATAGTTCTGCTCAGCAGGGGAGAGTGTCCTGCTGGCGTGCGCCACAGCGCGCACCCGTCCGTCCGGCATCTCGTGCCCAAGCCACGCGCCCACTCCGCGCGGTGATGCGTCACATGACAACACCAAGGGGAGCTCGGGGTTGAAATGGACCAGCACATCCGAATTTTTTAATAAATCTTTTATCTTTAAAAATCCCGTTTCACATTCCTCTGACAATAGCCATGTTTTATTTTTCTTCAATAAAGCATACAAAGGTGCGACTACAGTGCTAAAATTATTAACAAACTTTGAGTAATAATTTATGAGGCCTAGAAACGCTCTCAGTTCGCCTACGATACTAGGCCGTTCCGCTGCGAGAACGGCATCTACCTTCTTTGTTTCAGTATGTAAACCTTCCGCATCAATTAAATGACCCAAATATGAAACCTGCTTTTTGAAAAAACAACACTTTTCCTTACTGATTCGTAAACCGCAATCATTTAATATTTTAAAAACTTTATCCAAGTTCTCTTTATGTTCTTGCCCTGTCTCCCCCGTGATAATCAAATCATCTACAAATACGGTTACATGAGGTAACTTGAATAAAGAATCCATTATCCTTTGAAACTTGTTTGATGCGGTTTTTATTCCGAACGGTAGTCTATTATAGACAAAATTCCCCTTGTGCGTTACAATAGTGCACAGCTTCTTGGACTCCTCGTCCAATAAAAATTGCTGATAGGCGCTTTTTAAATCGATTTTACTAAACGTCTGTCCTCCTCTCAAGGCAGAAAATAAATCCTCAATCCGCGGAAGAGGATACTTATCATCGCACAACACAGGATTCACCGTTACCTTGAAATCGCCACAGATTCTGATGTCCCCCGACTGTTTTTTTATTGGTACTATGGGCGTTCCCCAGCCACCTACATGTTCCACCGGGCTTATAATTCCCTCAGCCTGCAGCCGCGCCAGTTCGGCGTCAACAGCTGGCCGAAGTGCGTGCGGCACCACTCGCGCGCGCCGCCACACTGGCACCGCGTCCGTACATACACTTAAGCTAATGGTACCGCGATTGAAAGTACCTATACCTGGCTCGAATACATTTTTGTACTTGCCCATTATTTCATTCATTATGGTATTGCCCTCATCACACGAAATGTTTGCCACGATTGGTAATGATATTTGTAATTCGCGCATCCATTTTCTTCCTAGTATTGGAGGGCAATCACCGTTATCTATGACGTACAATTTGGAGGTAAACAGCTGATCGTTGTTGACGACGTTGACTGGCAAAATACCTACTGGCTTTATTTTCTCGCCGCTGTAAACGGTTAATACTTTATCGGACTCGATCAACGGTCTGCCTTTATATAGTTTGTTATAAGTATTTTTAGAAATTGCGCTTACCGAAGAACCGCTGTCGACTTGCATGTCTAAAATAACGCCCTCCACATTCAACTTACAATACCAGGGCCCATCTGACTCTTCTGAGTCACCTAACTGATACAGTGTAGGAGATTCGATATCTTCTTCCGACTCACTTCCGTCCACTTGGAACAGCCTCGACTGTCCTCTTTTATTACGACACATATGACTTATGTGGCCGACTTTATCGCACTTATAACAGGTAGCACTTTTATAACCGCACTTATCCGATGAATGCTGCCGCGATCCACACCGGTAGCACCGGTCGCCGCTGCTGCTGCCGCCAGCGCCAGCGCTGCCTGCGCGCTGCGCGCCGGCCCCGCTGCCGCCGCCTGTGCCGCGCGCGCCAGCTCGGCCTCCGCGCTGCGCGCCGGCCCCGCTGCCGCCGCCACGTACTGCGTACACTCCGCCATGAGATGCCTCTCCGGTTCCGCTGCTTTTGCTACCGCCAAGCTTTGCTTCCAGCTCCGCCGCCTCCAACGACGTAGCTATTGTCACCGCCCTTGTGAAACTTAGCTCCCGCTCAGTTAATAATCGTTGCCTGTACTTTTCGCTTCTCAACCCGTACGTAAACTGATCTCTGAGGTTTTCCTCCAGCGATTCTTGTCCTTTAAACTTGCACGTCATCGCCAGTTTTTTGAGACGCAACAAGTATTCGCTCACTGTTTCGCTTTGATTTTGTAAACACGCTCGTAACTTCATACGTTCTGCCATATCACTAGCTTTCGGATTAACATGGTTTTCCACGATGTCAACTAGCTCATCGAATGTTTTTTTTTCTGGTTCTTCCGGGCTACACAGCACCGTCATGAGGTCGTATGTTTCATTTCCCACTAGTGTGATGAGAAAAGATGTTTGAACCTCAACCTTTATGTCGTTCACCAAGAAAAATGCTCGTATTCGCTTGATGTAACTCTTCCAAGTGTCTGTATTCAAGTTAAATTCTTTTATATTTCCGATTGCACGTGTATTGTCCGCCATTTTGAACCACCTCGTCGCCAATGTTCTATAGCTAACTGGAGGGAGTAAGTAACAACGCGGTGACTGTCGCTTAACTGATTTATTGAATGCGTGTAGCTTCTTATAACTAGGTTCTACCTACATACATATATACTCGTATACCACAGGCCCACCGTTATCCATCTCTTTTAGGATTGACAAAATGGGATTCAATGATGAAGATTAAAACAGATACGAATTGGGACACTTTTTCGCTTTTTATGAACGTCTTTTGTTTATTTGTCGAAATGAGAAAGTTACACAATGGGACGTAGCCGATATTGTTGTTGTTTTACAGCCATTTTCAATAACTAACAGGTAACGGAAGGTTGCTATCTCTAACTGTTTGATTTTCAATAACTAACAGGTAACGGAAGGTTGCTATCTCTAACTGTTTGATGTTTAAGTAACAGTTTGTACGTAAAGTAACATTAAAACTGGATTACAATACAAACTGGATGAAGGACGAACCAAATCCCACTCAACGCAACTATTCTAGGCGAAAAACTAAAACTTATACAAAAGCCTTAACACGTGTCTGAACATACATTTAAACTAAGCTAATACACTAGAAACACATGCATCATGACTCATCCCGCTAACTTTGCCCAACTTGTCGCCCAGTCTGCAAGAGTCCTTATTCGTTCAGAGCCTGTGCCAAGTTTGCCCCATTAGCATTAAGCTTCGCGCTGCCCCAGTCGCAACTTGTTGCAATTTCCAACAACTTTGACTTACCTACCCAATACTATGCAATTTGCTACTTCACCCAATGAAACTAGATCTTCTTTGTCGTTCGCGTAGTGTTTTTACGAGTTGTCTCTTGTTTGGTGCCAAGTGTAGTGATTTAGACTGTTATTTGATGTTAAACAGTATTATTTATGTTGTCTGTACAGGTAATAACAACTAATAATATTAAAACAATTCATTTCAGGTAACAAAGGCCAATAGATAAATACCTTAACCTAAACATACATACTAATAACATTTTTGCTGGTATAGTAACTAAGAACTGTGTTAGTACCTAATAATAATGAATGATGACGATGATGATGTATAATGTATCTGTATGTGCTGCTCTATTGTGTTGTGATGTCCATTAACGAATAAAGGATTATTCTATTCTATTCTATTCTATTCTATTCTATTCTATTCTATTCTACCTACGATGCACTTCACATGTACGGTGTGTTGTGCGTTCTTGTCCGCGGAAGCGACGGAACACCACATCCTGCGGCCAAAAACTTTCTTCCATCACCAAATGAAGCAAGCACGTTGGTATGCGCACCACAAACGCCTTGCAATTGACATCGCGGCGCGACTCCAGTAGCTGTATTCTTGGCGTGTACTTCAATCTTTTGCGCACGTAGGTACTCTTCGATGTCCTCTGCCTCAGTGGTTTAATGTAGGCGAGAGATGTACACCGTGGTGTTCGACTTCGTGGCGCGCAGTTTTATATACGTTGGGCTCCGCAGGGGCCTTGCCGAAGCGGTTCTTACAGCTTCGCATACGGCATTTCCTCCTTTGCACCGTCACGAAAACGTCATCATCAGCCTGGTCCGTTGCCTTTGCAGGCATGGGTTTTGCGGTGAGAGCAGTAGGAATACTCGAAATGACCACTGGCCCAGTGGTCAGGAAGGAGGAATTGTGGGTACGGGAGCAGGGTTGTGAGGCGCGCTTACTGCCCTGTTTTGCACGATTTTCACAACTTGCGAGATTTGTTTTTAATAATCACAAGTTTAATTTACCATAATATCCTGCAACTCCCAAAGGGTTTGGCAGAAGTGTACCTAGAACACCCACATCTTGGTTGTTTTGTTTCAAGTCCCATGTAATAGCGTGCGACCCCATTGCCATCAATCGGATACAAATACAGAATCCGTGGCTATTACTGAGAATTTCCTGATGGAAATACCCAATAACACTTGCCCGACCTGAGAATCGAACCCAAGACCCAATGCTCAGCTGTTGTGCTTGCGATTCCTCGACCAACGAGGCAGTCAAATAGGTTTACACACTTAACCTTAGCTCTGTCTCTCTCTCTTTATCTATGGCACTTGTTCTCCCCATCATTGAGATTATTTTTTTGCTCGAGACCATACATGGGAACCTTCTAGTAACATATTGGGGGTCAAATTTCTAAATTTTTAACAGGTTTTTTTTAAACACATTTTTTTATTCACTATTCATTCCATCCATCAGCACAATTTCTTGCATTGAGTTTTACCGCAAAACGTATTTTTCATCGCAGAAAAAGTCGTTTCCCGGCAATAATTTTTGCGTAGGGTTAATTAGAATACTTGGTTAACGGCTTCGTGAAATCAAAATCAAAATATTTTATTTCACATAGGCCCAGATGGGCACTTATAAAACGTCGAAAAAGGTGCACGGTTCGCGTTGGTCGATTCCATGGAGAAGAACCGGCAAGAAACTACATGGTTGAAGAGTCCGTTTACACCCGTTATTATTCGGTTTTGTACAAATTATCACAAGAAAACAAATAGAGCAAGAATAGGTCACAGATACTCGTATAACCCAAGATTGGTGTTAGTGAAAATAGTACTTACCTACCAACTATTCTATAACTAACCTAACCCAAATCAGTTACGAACCTACATAAGATCTGCCGTACCCTAATCTCGGCGTGTGAGCTTGGCAGAACAGTCATAAACTCGCATTACTTTGCCCGTATTCTCGCAAGGAAATCTTGCCGGACCAAGCAAGATTATCTTCATGATGCCTCTGAGTGAAAGGGCAAAGTTGTGATTTTTTTTGGGAAAAGTTTTTTCCGACCCTTTTTTTCAGTCCGAAGTTCGTGGTGTTGGATAATTAGTTAAGGATTCTTTGAATGTTGAGCTGTGGGTAGACTTAATGAACCGGGATACGTTTGGCCCGAACATTAGGCAAAATTGTAGAATGGTTAATGAGACTGCCATTAGAGTCGTTATAAAAATCGTCCGAGAGGTAATCTTTACCATTTTATTAGTTAGGTCTACCTTTAGTTCTTTCAGAAGGCTTTATATCTATGCCACTCGAAAATCTTGTTTTTTTGTTTTCCGTAATTTGATATCTGATACTCAATGATAATAGTGCCAAAGGCAGACTTTCACTTGGTGGTTTTCACTTGGCACCTAGATCAAGTGTTTGATTCAGCCAGTAGTAGGTACTTCTGGACACTATACGTATTTTAAGGTGGTTCCTCTCTCAAGAGCCCTGACCACCGGTAGCTTAGACCATGTTCACGATGTTGGTGGGCTAATTACTTAAAAAAAAAAAATATTTTAAACTTGTTTTATTAAAGACCAGCTGACCCACGCATCTTCGTCTGCGTCACATGTAAAGGAAAAAACTCGTTATTGCAACAGTTTTCATTTGAGCTTCACTTATATTAGTCGTAGCATCATGTTAAAAAGCCACCTTCCTCGACTATGCAACACAAAAGCATTTTTTTTTAATTCAACCAAACAAACTCTTACTCTCATCTTTATGATATTAGTCTAAATATAGTTATCTAGGTGAGAAAAATAAATAAAAGAATAATATAATTTTCAAATACGTAGCTTATCCATCATAGTCACAAACCCTAATAAAAAAAACACAGGCCATTCATAACAACATTATATCATTATACACATAATAATATCATACCAAATATTTTGTTCATAAAATCTACCCAAAATAGTACGAACGTCTATAACAAAAGGACCCACCGGAGTCTTTGTCTCAACACGAATAGCCCACACGAGATAAAACCAATATTTTCTTCGCGTGGAATCGCCCAATATTGTGTTATATTTAGGAACCGCTGTGATCTCTTTATATTTTCAGCTAACAAAAGAGGATATTTTTAGACAAATAGAACTAGGTTTTTGGTTGAAATAATTTGTTGGTAGTCTTTGGGCTGAACTATTTATTGATATCAATGTCTATCCGAAGTAACGAGGTGCTTAATTTTTTTTTATTTAAAACCAGTTCCCTTAAATAGCGCTATAGCAGAATAATTATGGGATAAATAAAGTAAAATGAATCTCGTTACAATTGTTGAAATGGTCACAGATACAGTTAATATTATGAATTGTCACTGTGTCACCTTTTTGAAATGTAAGTAACGAAATTCATATTGCGGACATGTTAGACCCCCGGATGCTCGTACATGTACTGGAACGCTAAGTAATAGGAAATCTCGACAATTCCAAGAAATTCACCATATATTCATTCACACTACATTTTCTTCTTGTTGTTTTTTATTTTCATCGGTTTAATATCCGTTTAGAGTAACACTAGACGCAAGTAAATGATGCGTGAATAACATTTCTTGTCTAGTTATTTTGTACTCTTTAATAAGTTCCTTTAAGACAGTTAAAAAAATAACACATAACATGATTGCGTATCCTGTCACAATAAAATTTTCCGTCAAACTCGCACCTAATTCCTCACCAAAAATCATGACCCAGAAACAATAAATCACGGATTCATCGATTCCCAAACTTCCGAATGAATAAAACGTCAAATTATTCAAAATTATTCCGAGTAAACAAGTCGAAAGTCATTGTCGTTTTAATTCAAAGTCGGTTCGGGCTGGTTTTACCACGGATCGGGGCTCAAACCCGATTATTATTTTCCGGTTACCTAATTTCGGGTCCTGCCGTAAAACCACGTTGTTTGGATTACCTATTTGTGACATTAGTGGAACAGAGGTCAGGGGTTAAATAGTTTGATTATTGTGGGCAACTATCGTCTGATGTGGTTGGGAATCGGCTGATTTGATCGGTGAAGCCGTGTCCTGACCAAAGCTGCTATTCGTGTGAAGAGCCAACCGTTGCCTTCAGTATGCTTAGTGCGAGTTTCATACTAAAATTCGAGTAACGTCTATATCGCGTAGATCGAGTTTACGTCGTCGATAGTGACAATCCAGTGCCTCTAAGAAAGTAAGGACCGTTTCGAGCACATTGCTAACATTTGTATGTATAACGCGAGTGCAAGTTACAATTTCGACAGTTTTATTTATTTATTTAGGATCTCCAACAAAGAATGTACACAAAACACGTTTGTGGTAAGAGCATCGTGAGAGTGGTGAAATACTCGTAACAAAGGAATTTACTTTAATATCATACTGTGAATAATACTTACAATGGAATCTCGTATTATTTCGTTTGGAGAATGTTTGAGACAGCAAAAGCACAAGATAGGCGTAATTTAACGCCACATAAACGTAAACACGGTCAGTCGGTCACGTAAACAAAGATAGAGTGCTCCACTACAAGCCACTCGGACATGATTAGATCATTTGCTTAGATTTCCATGCCTAAAAACTAACAAAATTAGTTTTACAAACTTAACGTAAGGATCAAGGTACACACCAAAAGATATTAATTACACTAACTGTTCCTTTTATGTCACCAGCATTTCAAATTGAGACGGGCTTTATTTTTTACAATAATAATAGAATAGAATAGAATACTCTTTATTATGTACACCATAAAAAATATAAATACAAAAATTTAAAAAATTTTACAAGGGGTGACACAATGGGCGGTCTTATCGCTAAAAGCGATCTTTTAAAGACAACCTTTATAATAATTCAAAACAATAAGCAAATCACAACACAAACTTTCGTAAACACAAACAAAACTAATGACCATTGACCACAGATAAGTAATGTCGTCTAACTTCGTTGTATAACCACCACTAGTTGAATAGGCAGTCGCTGCTATAATGAACACAAATTACGAATGTCAATTTATTTTGGCCGGTTACTAATGTACTTGCCACTTCTCGCAGTGAATTAACGCGAAACAAATGAATGTATTCTAGAATCTCACACTCGCAAGTTAACGATTGTCGACGCGTTTAAAATTAGCACTCACAATAATTATGTAGTTCTCACGTATTACGCTAGGTGGCGCTTATCCAGCGCCATACAAATTTGCGTCAACGTTGACGCGGTCGATACGTACAAAAACTCGCACTAAGCACACAGTTCACACCGAGATGCGATGCGACGCGACGTAAAACGACGATGCGCGACGGTACTGAAAGAGGCTGCAGTGCGCCGCACGCCGCCGCCCTTAAAGACGCATCGCAATGAAATGTGTATAATTTCGTGTAGTAACTACGCGCCGCGCTACGCGTCGCGTCGCGTCTCGGTGTGAATTGACCCTCAATTTTTTTAGCAAACCAGAACACCTGATCGCGTCTAAAGAGGGTAACTTCCTGTTTTTCGAGCAATTCCTGTTTTGCGAAAAACAGGAAGTTTTGTTCGCGACGATTTGTTTTGGTTTTAGGACACAGGTTAGTGAAGCAATGGACTATGTGAAGGATGATAATGGCTAAGAGGGAGGTGTCTGCTGAGCTAACGAGAGAAGTTTAGAAGAAGAAGACATGCTTCACCGACGACAAATAAATTAGGATAAGGGCAGAAAAATAATGATGAGTCACAAATTACAAGTATCTTAGTTAATCGACTTGATTATTTTGATAAACTGAAACGTTTACGTAATCAAGTGAAATAAATCGCTGCTGCCCTAATTCCAAGTGAACAAAATAAGTTTAATTAATGGAATCTAATTGACCTGAACTCTCATTAACTGTTACTTCATTAGTTATCTAGCAAACAACCCATCCGATATCGAATACGTAATTAGAACGTTCCACTAGCAACATATTATGTTCCGGACAAATGCAAAACCCAACTTCCGTACACTAAAGGAAACAAATAAAACCTATCGTTCGGGGAAGAGCGACTCGATGCAGCAATCGCATCCGAAGTTAGACATAAATTAGTTTCCTGTTAGTTCAACGCGAATTCGAATAGACTAGAAACGTTATTGACTTCTAAAATAAGCTCGGGAACTGTTAACAAGTGGGTCAGGATTCAAGCCCAAACGCCCAAACTCGAACTCGCCCCCATTAATCCTTACATCTTAACGATTGTTTTCAAGCTTTAAAAGCCATCTGCGGCCGGGGGCGACTTTCGAGCGACTTCCGAATGCGAGGATTTGGCTTACAGCTCTAGGATAAATGGATTCTTGATTGAATGATCGAGTATGCAGACCGAGTTTAAAGACCTAGTTTTAGCTAGAACGGGGTCAACACATTTACATGGGTTGTTTGAAGTGATTTTTAGAGTACGCTGTGCATAGGTTGATCCAGCGTGCGGTTTTGGCAGTTTGGTCTTTAACTTTTTACTACTATTCATTTCAATGCCCTGAGTAATAACGTTGAAAAGAGATTGACCGTCAGTGAGCACTGTACCGTTGCTCTGATTTTAAAAGGTTTGAAGAGTCGCGTTATGGCACCTGTCCCTCATTGGTAATAGGAACCAACGTATCTATTCTTCTAACTTAAAATTAATGCACAATTCAACCACACTTTGGTGTTTCTAAATTTTAAACTGCGCTGGGATTTATAACGCTGCACTCAGCGCCGAATGTTCAAAATACTATGTTATTTTATTTTGGCATTCATCTGGTTTCTAGTCCCGGGCATCAGTAAAAAACAAGCATATCACACAGGACAGGACAACACTAATATCAAAACAGAACTTATAGTACTTAAATCTCAATATTCGTGCTAGGGCTCTAATTAAGAAAACGATTTTCTCTGAATTTTATCAAGAAGCAAAAGACGAGTCGTAAACATAACGAAATAGGTGGTCAGAAACGCGAACTTTATGCCCCGTAGATACTAAACCACCGTTTAATCGTCGAAAGACACTAAAATCTGTCTAATTGCAAACCAAACTACAGCAGCCTAACCTATAAAACTATAGTACTTACGTACTATAGTTACACAGATGGTTGCAATAAAGAAAATGTGTTTGGGGAACATCGTTTTCACATCAGTTCGGAGGCTGGTGGCACCCTTCTGGCTTCTCACTCTATTTCTTCGTGTTATCAGGCGTGTTCCATGCTTCAGTTTCAGGGTTATGACTTTCGTAAACCCAAATAATTTGAATATATTTTATAGTTGTGAGATTTAAGGATTGTTACACTATTTTTGTTTAGTTGCTTTTATGAAAAATAATGTGGAACCTTATGTAAGTATAAAGGGTGTAAAACACCTCTTCACGAAGCCGAAAGGCACTTGTTCTCTCCATCATTGCGATCATTTTTTTGTTCTACACCATACCTGGGTACCTTCTAGTTACGGAGATATGAGGGGTCAAAGTTACAACTTTTTGACAAGTTTTTTTTTTAAGATTTTAACTTTTAACACCTCCACGACCCCCGTACTATTCAATTCATCCATCAGCACAATGTTTTAAGTGCGTTACATTGAGTTCTACCACAAAACATGATTTATAACCTCAAAAAAAAAAAGTTGTTTCCCAGCAATATTTTTTGCGTAAAGTTACTTAGTTTGATGTACAGAATGCTTGGTTGACGGCTTTGTGATGAGGTGGTTTACACCCTGTATACCTGTATACCAACTTACCAACTAGTTTGGAATCTACGCAGGCTAGGTAGATGATTATGACTTCAGAAAAAATGTCGTGAGCTTAATTGAACTGGTGCAGTTTTAAACAAAAACCATGTCTCACTGTCAGCAAGTTAACTTTGCCTTTAACCTAAAAATCACAAAACATCATTATTTTTTATAAAAATACGCTGTACCTACTCATAATAGCAATATTACCTACATTGAAACAATAAATAATTTTAATACCTATAATTTTAATACAGTAGCGATACCTCCACATTCATAATTATACCGTTTTAACAATGCAATCAACACAACATAACATCGAATACTTACATCATTAACATACGATACGTTCATTAGTTAATTGAAAACTCAGGTTATTCAGTGAAGCCTGAAAATGGTACATCTACCTAATAAAATCTCCCTTTCCAGTAAGTTCGGTGTTCAAGTACCACTTATTATTTAATTTCGTTTTCGAGGCTGTTGTTAATTTAAATTGCTTTTCATCTTACTTAATTTTGTGTAGACTAAGTAAATTATGTTTGGGATACACTCTGTTTATAATGTTATTACATTGTCTGCTGAAAATTTGGGTGTTTTCACTGATCATTTCTAGATAATAATTTATTTGACAGAAAGAGAATTAGTAAAAAAATGTAGATGAATAAGTTTTCCGAATTATTTCCCTGAGTAACAAAAGCAATATCATACATTTTTTGACGTCCTATGTATCTACTTTATGTCAATTTAAGGCTTTGAAATGGAAATTATCTAGTCTTTGAACCCAAAAAATCTCCAGTGAAGCGACTCAACAATCCAGAATAAAAATTTCCACCCCTACACCAAAATGAAATTCAATTTCAAAATATATAAAATTAGAGACAATTTTCTTCACCCAATTTTCCCAAAACTTCGTATTAGCAGCCCTAGACGTATTTGAGACGGTACATAGCTATACCCATCAGGGTATCTACCCCTGTTCCGGTTTGAGTAGCTAGAAGAGCTTATGGTAATTTGGGCTGTCTTAAAATGTCAACGTCACCACTTGGCGTGTTTAAGCTTACCTGCTAAATAGTTTAAAGACTGACTGTTTTACACCTTTTTGTAAGGATAAGAAGGTGTGAATTTGTTTGTTTTAAATTATGACTAACATTTGTTTTTGCCTTAGAAAGTAGGCTTGAGTACAGTTTCAATACGAGGGAAAGTGCTGTTGCGTACGACTGATTTTGCGTTTACAATTTTTAACCTAAAGTTGCAGTAGGTATGAATGATTATTTTTGTGAATAAAGCACAATCGTTATCACATAATACTTAGTATTAAGACTTAGTTTATATCTATATCTAAACTAAGTCTTAATACTAAGTATTATGTGCGAAAAGATTATTTTAAATTTTACGCGTTTTTAGGTACGCGCGTTCATGCAAGGTGCAGTGCTAAGCTAAATGTGTTTGCTTTTGGCATTAGCTCTATCGGAATCATTTAATATTAAACGGCTGGTGTACATAATAATTTACGTACAATCTGTGGTTGTTAACCAACGCTACACACAGCTGTTGGTATTTAGATTGCAAGTATTAATTCGTTTTTAAAAGATTTTTTCTTGGTGTTTGCTGTTATTTGAGGAAACGGCTTTTATACACAAAACACGCACTTAATGTGTGTTTCTCTACTGCCTTACCTAACCACATCAAACTGGCGTGATGATAAAATATGTTATGGAATAACATAAATCACAAAAAAAAATCTGGCTCTAAAAGATATTTATAGCGCTTTTTAACTGCTCATATCAGAATCTAGCCCTTAGTCTTAGCCATAGAGCAAGAAAAAATGGAAGGCTAACTTGTCAGTAAAAAGCAAGCACCCACTTCATTAGGTAGTATTTATTATGGCGTAAATTTCCCATCGCGCCTTTAACCTGTGATACGTGTAATATTGTGGAGGTCTAAAATATGTAATAGTAATTTACGTTTTGTCCGCTTCGAAGGTGTGGCTTTCTTTATAAATATCCACATACTTTATTGTACAAAGACTCACTGGGTGACCTTATCATAGTCTGCAATATTTTCTTGACAATATATTAAATTGGTTACAAAAACGACAGGTGGGGATGACATGTAACATTCGTCTGCATACAAAAGTAAAGGTTTCTTTCCAATTTCTAAAAAACTTTATTTTCTTGCCCTATAGTACTCCATTTCAAACATCCTCCATGTCTATAACCCGTGTTATTTGGTGACATCGTCCACTTTAATCTCCCTAAATATCGCCGGCCTAACGACACCTGCTAGTTCAAAATCTCATTACCTTCCCTTAGGTTAACAATACTAACCCCAATTTAGAGAAACACTTAATTATTTAGGTAGGTATATATGTAACCAGGTTTTGGTCTGGATTGATTTCAAGTATATTGTTACTTACTGTGGTTGAATAATCGAAAAGGTTGAGTCCAGGAAAACATTTTGGTAACACAATAAATAGTGTACCTACCATAATAAATAAATAGTTAGATTATGGTCATAAATAGAATATGGTCTTAATCTTAAAGCTAACGGGACTGTCTCAATCTTAAAGCTAACTGACAAGTCACATACCTTATGGAGAATGAAAGTAAGATGCCTTCTGGTGGTCACTGGTGGTCACCTTTCGACCGACTTCCACATAACTAAAAAACATAACACTCCTTTTTTTGGGCAGTCGTGTTAAAAGATATATTTGGCAAAGATACACTGTAAGATGAAATACCGATATGCAGGTGCATTCGGTTAGCCTGAAAGTCGACCCCTACATAATTGGGAGAAGACTAGATAGATGTTGGTGATCATGATGATAATGATGATCGACAGCAGAACGAACATACCGTGAAAAAAGCAATGGTAGAACTACCGGATCAAGTTGTCAAGCTAAACTGGCTACACAATATTCTATTAACCCTTAATTTGGTCGCGTGAGTATACTCAACGTTACAAATAAAACAATCTGAGCTTGAAATTTTCTTCTATGGTTCTGGTTGTTTATAATTATGGCTAAGAAGAACACATCAATGTTAATTAAATTTAGTATAAAAATATTTTGCACAGTTTGTATTAGTTTACTTGACATTAGCAAGCAAAAATAGCGACGAGAGAGCGTGCTACGCGACCTTTGCACGTAGTTTATTTTTTCATGGTTTTCGGCTTATTTTTGATATGTACATAACTTGATTATATGAATATGTCAGAGGAAGAGGAAGTAAACGAAGAGTTGATTGTTGGTTGCGTACGATCAATTGATTGCTAATTTGAAATAGCTTGTTAAATCCTAATTTAATGTGATTTGATTTACTAAATTTTAATATTGTGTAAAATCTAACTAATTTCTTTGAAAGTCATTGCATTGCATAACGTCTAATCAGAGCAGATGATAAAATATCTAAAGTGGGGTCGAGGCCCCATCTTTACTGTCTTAACACATGTGGTGACAGAGCAAGGATTGCTTGGAGAACGGTGGTGGATCGAGGATCCAGGTGGATTGCTGATGATGAAGTTAGATTGGTGTCGAAAACCTGCTGCTCGAATATAATTGCTAAGCTAAGTAGTTATTGTGAAATATTGCCATTAAATTGTGTGAAACAGTGAATACTTTGTTTTGTGCGCGCATTTCATTCAAATGACGCCCACTAGACTCGTGAACACTGATGATGTCGAGGAAGATGCTGCTTCTCCGACAAATATAATGTATAATCAAACAAAACTATAAAATTATTTGCAATCCGTTTGTCACCTGAACGAGCCCACGCCTAAACAGTAAACATGATTGTTAAGTATACTGAACAAAATCCGATGGTCAGCATTTAACAATAACAGTTTAATGACCTTTTCATTATGTTTTTATGATTTCGAAATAAATATAATTTACTGAAACTGAAGGAAAAATAAAAAACCAAAATGTCCGTGGCCTGTAAATGACAGAAAGTATGATAATGTCGAACAATTCCTTGAACATGGCGAGGAATATGGTCAATGTGCTCACTGCAATCGCCTTGAAACGGGTTAACCGATTTTGATAAAACTTGTTTAAAAACCACCACCAGAAAATCTATTTTCAAATAAAAAACTGCATCCAAATCGGTTCACCAGTTTAAGAGCTACAGTGCCATAGACAGACACACATAGCGGTCAAACTTTAACGCAAAAAACGTATTTATTGCAATATTTTGACTTAAATGTAACGTTATTAAGCTTTTTTTTTATAGATAGGAACTGTCACTTCTGTCACATCACCATACTAATTATTAGTCATGCTTAATGCGTTTTTAAAAAAAATACTTGTTAATTAAAGAATTTCTGAATTGGACGTTATCAAATTCGTTAACCATCGAATTTTGTTAAGTTTACTTAACATTGTGTTTTCAGGAAACCCTTCAGGCAAGATTTTTTATTTTATTTTTCTTGCGTATTTTGAATTCATAAAAACACAATATATTAACGGCATCCTCATAAAACAACTTTTTTTGTATTAAAATAAACTGCCTTGGATTTCAAACCAGTGCTGCCATCTAGTATGAGTACGTCTAAATAAGAACAACCCTCGCTTAGTCACACTGTGAGGTTTTCTCTAACTACATGGAAACTATATTCGTTCAAGTTTTCGCCGTCAGATGGCAGTAATCTAAATTGCAAAGTTTAAGCGGCATAAAAACATTCTATTGTGAAATAGTATTCAGATTAAATTAAAATTACGATTTTTTTTAATATTGTTAATAATTACACTTTTACAAGGTTTTTATTCTCAGTAAGCCTAGAGCACCAAACTTTAACAGCAGGGTAGTACCTAGGTTTGTTTATGATTGAATAGATGCCACTTTTCTATTACAGTAAGAACCCTAGATTGAATATCTTCTTAAGGGTTTGTCAGGTTTACAGAAAAAAAATACAATTTACCAATAGTACTGGTTATCAATACTTTTCGTAAATTATGAACAACTTAATAAACACAACTCTTACCTCAAACAAGACGAAGAGTTGTTCTACTTGTTCTAAAATTAAAATAAAAAGAAATATTGTGAGCGATGTCAGAGTTTAAATCTTATGGCTTGTTATAACTGTTTTTGCTACACATTCCTGCTGAATAGACTGAATTATATAAAAAATACAAGTACCTACTAATAAATACAATGTTTTGAAACGCCATCTGCCTAAGGGAACAACCATTATCCGAAACTCTTTCGAGGGCTTATGTCAAATTAAACTTAATAGATGGCTCTGACCAAATGACCAAGGGTGAAGTTACTTTGTGCAAGAAAATGCCCATAGATGGTGGTTATGTAGCATATTATATTTCAAAGCCTAAAAAAAGAAACACATTCTATTCAACACTTTCCTCACCGAATATATAACTTTTTAGCAGAGTTCCTCATAAGTACTCAGTTCTTATTTTACCCATTCGCGTAACACCGCACATCTCCCTTAGCATTCTCATTTCGTCCACATGGACATATTTTTTTCATGTAACCTCAATGTTTATATGAAAAATTCAATCAACCAACAGACAGACGGAACCCGCTCCACACGAGTTCAACTCACACTTGACTGGTTTGCTCACCACCAGAAAATACAGATTTCAAAGAACACAAAAAGCCCACAACCTTTTAAAAAAGCTGATATTTTGACTTGAGAATTTCCGATTAAAAAATAAGGGTGCTTTTTCGATATTAAGTCAAATAAGTTAAAAAAAATAATATTTTATAAAAGCTTAAGTGTCCTATTGACATCGTTGTATATAAATATCTAGGTACTAGTTTACGTTTAGTTTTATTTTTGTAATTATACTAATAGTTCTAGTTGTAGTATGTAAATATTTAAGGCTCAAGTTTTTGAATAAATGTATAGTTTTATACAAAATAAATATACTTACTAAAAAATGTATGACCACTATAGTGGTTATGAGCCGTTGAGCGGGTATCTAGTGTATTTGAAACATAAAACGATGAGTTTTCACCAAATTTCGTGAAAAAAGTTTTTTTTTTGTAAAAGATAAAAATAAGAAAACTAAAAACTTTTACATAAATTATGAGGTTATGTGAAAAAAGTGTTACAACAAAAGTTGTAGATCTTTTTATTATCGACAACTTTGCCATTCAACTTTTTTCCTAGGACTTGTAGTTACTTTACAACTTTAATGAGATCAGATCTAGGTCTGCCATGTTAAAACCAGTTCCTATGAGAAGCTCGAGTTGTTTTAGAGACACATGACAAAGCACATACGTCCAGTCCAATTTACATAAAACTTACTTTAACACGTATCTCACAACAAAACAACCTTTCATACAACATCAAACGTAATAAAATTCACGCAGTTTTATTAATCAAGAAACACGCTACATTACCCCGACTGGACGAGGGAAAACAAACGAGTAACGTTATGTACAGAGCAGATGAGTATCATGTCAAAGGCTCGCCGTAATCGTAAAGCGTGCATCTGATATGATTATGTAAACACAATCTTGTTGCCGACGAACGAGTCAACACTATCAATGTTGAGGAACTTGCGGTACTTTGTAGGATGATTAATTTATTTCTGGGTAAGATTGTGAGGTCCTGTTCCTTATAGGACTAGTCGTTATGTCAGTTTTCTGCAGTAGGTAGAGAGAGGTCAAGTCAAGTTAGACATAAAACACACCCATACCCTGACACCTGGTTAGGCATTAGAATATAATAGAATAGCCTTTTTAAACAATATAATCTACTTACACATACAGGTAAACCACCTCATCACGAAGCCGTCAACCAAGCATGCTGTATAACAAACTAAGTAACTTTACGCAAAAATTATTGCTGGGAAACAACTTTTTTTTTTGGGGGTGAAAAATCACGTTTTGTGGTACAGCTCAATGTAACGCATTCAAAACATTGTGCTGATGAATGGATTAATGGACAAAACATTGGTCCCGTGCGACTCGCATGCAACAGGTTCCTGAAACCTTCACCAGGTCATCGGTCCACCTAGTGGGAGGTCTTCCGACGCATCGTCTTCCGGTTCACGGCCGCCACTCCAGAACTTTTCGGCCCCATTGGCCATCCGTTCTGCGAGCAATGTGCACTGCCACTTAAGTTTATAATTATTAAAAAGTTTGATGTGTTGAAAATTTTCTTTTTGAAACTGCATGTAAGAGAGAGAAGCACTGTTACGAGTAGTAAGTTTATTTTTTCCCAGATGTTTATTTTACCATTTTATTGATTTATTAACTTTATATGAAGTATCACGTTATTGTGATTCGCTTCTTTTTTAAATGAGTATTCGAGATGA
Source organism: Xestia ashworthii (assembly GCA_950022955.1). NCBI lineage: Eukaryota > Metazoa > Arthropoda > Insecta > Lepidoptera > Noctuidae > Xestia > Xestia ashworthii. Next base: position 18,442,889 of record OX465558.1, on the reverse strand, counting down.
GATAGCAGGGCAAAAATCGAATAGCAGATAAAAAAGAGAAGACTAACAAACCAAACCGAATTTCCAGATTTTTGAAAAGGAAGCTAGTTTAGCTGGGATTGAAAGTGGATGTTTCATTTTCCTGTAGAATTGAACTCGTCACTTCTCTTTCTGATTTTCTCATTTTAACTTTAGATTTCAGCCCTGCAATACCTTTTTCTAACTTCCTAACTTTAGAAGTAAGTTGATTTGCTTATTGTCACGTTTTAACGGCTGCATTATAATATAAATAATATAATTATAAATATCGCTGGATATTCATCACAGCGCCATCTAGTGCCACACTAAGCAATTTACTGCATTAATTTCGAAGTTTGACAAAAGTATAAGTCAATGACCTGAGCTAATCCAGGCTAAAGTAATGGCTACAGTATTACATACCGTAACTCTTAGGAGTTAGGTCATAGAATACTTTTATTCCTTTAGAACGTTAGCGTGGGATAATTTTGTGCATCTACAAGCTACCCTTTTCAGATCTTTCCGGGAAAAATGTTTGAGACTATAATGTGAAAAGTTTGAAGTAAATGGCTACAGCTGTATTTGAAAACGGAAAAACTTTTAAAATGTTATTTTGCTTAAGCAATGCTTGCTTTTTCATTAATATAAACTACCTAGTTCCACCATGATTTTTTTGGGGTCAAAAGTTTATTCAATGTTTAGAAACCTTTACCAAACCATATTGGTTCCTCCTGATGGAATATAGCTTATACAGGACAGGCCTGGGTACTAGTAGTGTGAACATTATAGGCGAATTCTGCCAATCGAGATATTACTATTTCTATATTTAAATTCAAATTCTCCATGAAGAGAAACTAACTCTTAGTTTCTGTAAAATATTTTCTTCGGCTCATCAATTTTAGCTTCTAACATTTCTATAAGCGTACGTTTCTAATAAAATAGCTCAAGGCATTATATCTCTCGCTTTATATCCAGAGAGAAAAACGATTTGCAAAAAAAAAAAAGAAACTTTCATACACGCTAGTTTCCTGTTCAACCGGGTTGTGTAAGTAAAAAAAGATGGCCATGGTTTTTTACCCGCAATGCGAATCTTTTCATCTTTTTGGTCTGTATCTTTCCTTCCTACACACATCATATCAGAATCATGGAACGAACTCTGCAACCTCAACCTACTTTCCTATCACAATAATGAAAAGGTCAACTGTTATTTCTTTTGTAAAACAATAGATACTTTGATGAAAACTATTATCTATCACCGATTCTTTAAACAAGAAGGAACAACGTAACCGTTTGCCACGGGTTGCTCACAGAGGTGTTAACAGTTACACCCGTATCAATAGTCAAGTTAAAGTAATAACAATATACAGGGTATAAACGACCACATCTCGAAGCCGTCAACCAAGCATATTCTGTACATCAAACTAAGTTTTATGCAAAAATTATTGCGGGGAAACAACTTTTTTGTTTGGGGTGAAAAGTCATGTTTTGTGGTGAAACTCAATGTAACGCACTCAAAACATTGTGCTGATAGATGGATTGAACAGTTGGAAGTGTTGGAAGTATTTATAGTAAAATTCTTACAATAAAAATTTGTATTATAAAAAAAACTTGTCAAAAAGTTGCAACTTTGAACCCCAATATCTCCGTAACTAGAAGGTTCCCAGGTATGATGTAGAACAAAGAAATGATCGCAATGATGGGGAGAACAAGTGCCTTTCGGCTTTGTTAAGAGGTGTTTTACACCCTCTGTAAGACTTTAAACAAAGAATCGTCAAAGAAAGTAGAGCTTAAGTATTCTAACTTTTGAAAGTTCTATCTTCAAGCAATGGCTAAACTACAGAATAAAAATCGTACTTTAAATACCTAATGATGACGTTAAATCAAATATTCACTTTGACTTGTTAATAGATAGGAGTGTTAGAGACACTGAGGATATTGTGTTTAATTTAAGATCACGCCATGACGGTTCATCGTCATCATTTCAAGTGTCGCCACATTGACCGGTTCCTTGCGACTCACATCCAGCAGATCCTCGCAATCTTCACCAGGTCATCGGTTCACATAGTCCATAACAGTTACTTATTTATAATTTTATTACTGTTATTTTTACGACAGTTCCTACAGCAAGCTGGTGCATGCCAAGCGGATATGCAAACCCCAAAAAAATCGGAATATTATCCTACCAATAGGCGATGATTCTGCTTTTTGTCTCCACTTTCTGAACCTTGGATTTCATTTAAATCTTGATACCTTTTCTGGTCTGTAAGTGGTTCAAGTTTTTTATGCGATCCATTACGATACCGCTGAAATAAATTATTATTAGATGGCGATTCTTGTAGATACATAAATACAAGCAAAAATCTCGATTGGATCAGCCTTCATTTGCATGAAAATGAAAACAAAAGCGATCATAATTTCAACTTTACGATGTTCATAATTTTAGATAGGTGTTATTTGTAATCCTAACTTGAAAATATATAATATTAGCTGATGCCCGCGGCTTCGCCCACGTGTAAATTATAGAGAACCTCTATCCATTGTTGAAAACAGCATAAAAATCGGTGCAGTAGTTTTTGAGTTTATCGTAAACAGACAGACAGACACGCCGGAAGACATTGTTTTATAATATGTAGTGATATTGATAGTGACTAGCTGTTGCCCGCGACTACGTTTATGTGGTAATCTGACGAGTATTTGTGAGAAAAAAGTCTATCTAGTCTGGAATACAGATTATAATCGATGTTGGTGACAAATTTTAACCAGATTCGTTCAGCCGTTCTGTCGTGATTGAGTATTAAACATCCATCCAAATTTTCGTCGTAAGTACATTAGTTTTAGCCTAAGGCTTAATCAGCGTAGAGGAAATTGGCCTACGGGAACGTTCTACCAGAATATAATGTATCATATGCCTGACCTCGACCAAGACATAGCCAGTATATAATAATGTGTGCCTTATATGGAAGACGTAAAAAGACAAGACAGACAGAGGTACCTACTTACGAGATTTATGATATTAGTATGGGTAAAACAAAAGTTTTTTTTTATTCAAAATAATCATAAAAAATGACCTCAAACTGTACAATAAATTTCGTTTAATGGGACCCATAAACCTGTTTAAATTTCTGAGCCGTACAGAATTTTTATCTTAACTCGACCGTGCCATTAAAAAGTTGAGTGATGTGTTTTTTTTTTTACAAAATCGTCCTCTTGCGTTTGGGTAAGACTTTCAGGTAAGGATATGCAGAAACATTTAGATGGGCATATTATAGCAATACCATACCATCATTCGTCATCATTATTTTTCCTTATCTCAATTCTTTTGGGGTTGGCGCAGCATGTCTTATTCTTTCACACTTCTCTATTTCTCTTAATCTCGTTTGACACTTCTTTTCTTGCCATAACCAACTCATTATTTCGATTTATTTATATGGGAATGGCAACTGCGTTACCAATGGCGCCAGCGTGGATTCTGGCTGTGAATTGGTTGAAAATTTGTTGCTGTATGTTTTAAGCTTGACTTCATTGGTCAGATTTGGACTTAGCTACGGTTGCATCTACTACTAAACTTTTAAGAGTCTTTTTCATTCTATAGGCGTGACTTGAGAGAGTAGAGAAATGGTTATCGCTTTCCAAGTGTTTCAAACTAAGTCTACGATGATTTTGAATTTTGATGTCAGCTTTTCGGTTGCGAAAGTCAATTCTGTATTATGTTTGACTTTGATTGATTGATTGTTGTTTATCTGTGTGTCCACAATAATTAGTTCATCATCATCATCATTTCAGCTGAAAAACGTCCACTACTGGACATAGGCCTCCCCAATTGTCGCCACATTGTCCGGTCCCGTGCGACTCGCATCCTTCAGATTCCCGCCACCTTCACCAGGTCATCGGTCCACCTAGTGGGAGGTCTTCTTACGCAACATCTTCCGGTTCATAGTCACCACTCCAGAACTTTTCGGCCCCATCAGCCATCCGTTCTGCGAGCCAAGTGACCTGCCCACTGCCACATAAGTTTGGCGATTCTCCGGGCTACGTCGGTAACCTTGGTTTTCTTACGGATGTCGATCAGGCAAGGAAACTCTGAGCATTAATTAAACAGGTTCAAATGATATTTGTTCAACGTCGTTACTTTTTGAAATGATAATTAGATCAAAATTAATTTGAACAACGTATGCGCTATGAATATTTAGGTTATCAAAAATGGCTCCAGGCCAGCCATTGTTTTTGATTTAATATCGTGTACAACAAGTCACAAAAGCGGTTGTAAAATATTATGTTCCATTATGACGTGTCCATAACTATATAACAAAGTTTGTAGGCACATTTAATATTCTTTTTTATTCATGTTACCGTTCAAAATGTATAAACAATAAAAAAAGACAATGAAAATTCGGTATTTGTATTTGAAACATAAACTTTGAGCTTGTGTGGGTGTATGTCCTGTCTGCATGAATACTATGAATAGTGAGTACTTGAATAGGATTTAAGTTCACCCACGCTTCATTTCACTCTGAAAGAAACCCAACATCCACCTTAAGTCGATGTTAATAAAGAACATATTGATTTTGATAGACTTGTCAGGGGTAAAAATTTAAAAGCAGTATTATTTTAATCTTTACGGGCACTAACTATCAAAGAGGAGCTATGGCCGAGTACGGCACTGACGACGATACAGTTTTTAGCTGCCTTTCCGAGACGGGCTGCAGACCGCATACTGCAACCGCAAACTGCAAGCGACACTACTTGTTTATATGAATCTCTATGAAATAGATTCCGAGCGTGGCGACAATGCGGCCAGCGGCCGCGACGATCAGCGATCAATAGAAGCAAGTGGTGTCGTTTGCAGTTTGCGGTCTACAGCCTGTCTCGGAAAGGCACCTTTATTAAACAAAATATCAATTCTAGTTCATGGTTAAGGGAGCAGCGCCAGCGTGGGCTGCGAAATTAATTTTTTCTTAGGTTTTTGCAATTTGCAATCTCATGTTAATGACTATTCTATTACATTGAAAAGTGGTTCAATGGGGTTATGAACTTAGAGGGTTGTGTTGATGATTTTAATGATTATAACTCTGTAAAGTCATGTTTAATGCGGTCGCGAATCATATTTTAATCAACGTACAACCTGACACTGACCGACAAATTGCAAAAAAAAACTATGTTTTTTTTTAAAGTTCATGTTTTTTTTTATTTTTTTTTTGTTTTTGCTTAGCTACTCTGGCGCTTCCACCTTAATTATTAGGCTAAGTTCAGATGACCGCGCGGAACGACTAACCGCGCGGTACAAGATCAAAGTAAACAGTGAATATTACCACGCGGTAACGCGCGGCGCGCCAGAACCCGCGCGTGCCTACATATGCCGTCATGTGAACGCTCCAACCGCGCGGCGTCGCGCAGTACCGCGCGGTCATGTGAACTAGCCTAAAAGTTCATCATATCACAAAACGCTTTACATTGTGTATGGTTCAAATGTTGTAGGTAGGTATTACGATTAGGCTGATATTGCTATATTGGTGTTTCTAAAACCTGTATAGAGCAATATCCAGATTAAAATAAGCATTTAGTTAATTTTATCACTTGTCAAGCCGTTAAATGTAATTTACGTAATGACTACTTTGAACCCGGCTATTTATGTTAATATAAATTACGCCGTAAACATCAAATTAACGGCAAATTATGGCCAGTTTAATCTGACATCCAATTAAAGCCATTTCGGTAAGTGATTTTTGGGACTAATTACTGTGAAGACTTAACAATCATTGATAGATATCAGTTACAGATTGAGCCTCGTTCACACGTACCCAGAACACTCGAACGAGACACTAGTAGATAGTACCAACGGTAATCCGAGAGCACTTGAACGTGAGCGTTACGTGATAGTGGAATTGGGCCACTGTCGAATTATATTAGTTCGATTACAGATTTGTAGCGAGTGTACTTGTATCATGTCCACGGGCTTAGTCGAACACATGGTATAAAGATCGTAGATAATTATGTTGCATATGGCCGATGCATTACTTCGTAGATAAGCACGGGATTGTCAATTATCGAAAAACAATAGACGCTTTTCCAATAGCATGCCATTTAACTCGATTACCAGAATTAATGGCAAGGGTCAATGACCGGCGGAAAACAAAATAAACGGTATCAAACATTTTCCGATATTAATTAATAAATAAATAAAAATAACCGTTTTCAGCTAAATATCAGTAGTTAATAATAATTAGTTAGTAATCGTTACAGGTAGTGGCCCAAAAAGTATGACAACCAGTGTTACCAAAAGGTATTGTTTATTTATTTAATTATCAAAGATGGTAAGTAGACTTATAAATTAAGCCCCACAAAACCGTTGTCATGGTTTCACTGTGGGGTCGGTGAGTCTCTAGACACTCATACTTACACACTGATGAGATAAATTAAAGCTTATTTTCGACTACCTAGTTTTCTAGGTATCGTATTACCCAGTACTAAGCTGAGTTGTGGAGGTCAGACAGACAGTCGCTCCATGTAAAATACTAATATTCAGCTGCATCCGGTTAAACTGGAAGCCGACCCTCCAACTAAAAGTGTTTATTTTGTTTTCATTTTTCCGAGTTCATCCACCTGCCCTGGCCTGTACAATATTCGCTACATGAAAGAAGTTTTAGGGTGCATGAAAAGAGCCGCCACGAGTACACTTAAGTACGTCTCGCGTAGCGTGGGCAGTCGCCCGCTAAACACTTTGCTCAAAGAAGGTATAGATAGAATCTATACTGTATAGTGTTTACTGCCTTTTGTCCATGGCTTCGCCCGACAAGAGCATGTTGTACGATTGGGACAAAAATATACTATTTCCCGTGATTATTTACACCTTCATCCAGATGATACTTAGTGGTGGATCCACATAACGGTGGCATGCGCACCGGTCTGCCCACCGGTTTTGCGTGCGGCAATTACAACAAGGCCACAGCACAGCTCCTTCACGGCGTCTTTCACCGAAAGTCACAAGATAACAGAGAATGTCGATTCACAGCCGCACTTGACGGCTTCTGACGGCGGCGCTTGCTGGCGGCTTTGCTTATGGTCAAGATGTCGGTAGTGCTGCCGAGCTGTGTGGATCCACCACAAGGCGTACAATTGAATACGCAGACAGACAAATATAGTTCTTGGGACTGGTTTCTATACTTTCGGGCCACTGAATACCTGTAACGACTGTCAAAGATCTACAAATGACAGCCAGGACCAACAACTTCACGTGCTTTCCGAGGCACGAAGGAAATTTGGTATGTCGGTGGTCACTCATCCAAGTACCAACCTAGGCAAGCGCGGCTTAACCTGAAGAACCATAGGAGCGGCTGTTATAATTAAGCCACGAGCTCACTTTGCCTGCCGATTATCGATGTTACCGGCCAAACACGATTTCAGGACAAACTAGTTTTGCCTCGGCTAAACTGAAACTTGAGCTCGTTCTTGCATCGTAGTCGAGGGAGACCTGGTCGATGGAACCCCACTTCGCGGGGCTCCTACTTCTGAATGGTTTATATAAAAATAACCACGAAGGGTATGGCGGGGTATATTCGCTCGCTCATTCGACCCCGCCATACACTTCTAACCTAATCTATCCGTGTCGGGATGCCCCAAGTCGGTATAGTTTAGTCTAGGAAAAACTAGTTTGTCCTGAAATCGGGTTTGGCCGGTAACATCGATAATAATATCATCATTATCATCATTCCCATGTTACTTGGGGTCGCACAACACTTTTTTTTTTCATTCTCCCCTGTCGACTGTCACGCAATCATTTACTTACTCCTTTTTACTTCGTATTATTCGTCACACAATTCATCTAACATTTCTTTGGTTTTCCTCTACATCTCCATCCATATCAACATTTTATATTCATCACTCTTTTAGTCACATGCAATTTGTCTCTTCTTATCACACATGTCCATACCAAGACAAGACAGTCAATTCCCTTTCAACTTTACTGTAACAAGCGCAACTTTCAAACCAATTGGTATAAAAATACTCTTAACGAAGCCAAAAGGCACTTTTTTCCCCATCATTTTTTTTGTCCTGGATCATACCTGGGAATGTTCCAGAGTTACAGAGAGATATTGGGGGTCATAGTTCCAACTTTTTCACAACTTTTTTCTAAATACAGGTTTTTAATACAGAACCCAAAAAAAATATATAATATATAATATAATATATATATATAATATAATATATATATATAATATAATATATATATATAATCGTGACCAAGGGAAATAGGGATTCATTTTTATATATATATATAAAAATGAATCCCTATTTCCCTTGGTCACGGCATCACGCGTGAACGGCTGGACCGATTTCACTAATTCTTTTTTTGTTGTGTCTGTTATTGTCAGGAGAAGGTTTTTATGAAAAAAAATATGATATTTAAAAAAAAAAACACGAAATTAACCCAGCATGTCCAAAGTCTTCAATTGTTTCACCGCATGCATGCCAATAGCTATTTTAGGCAAACTGTCAGTGGAACAGATATCCTAATAGATTCAAGGCCGCCTATAACCCGCTGATCGAAGGTTCAAACCCCTTTAGATTACTTTTTGTGATTTATTTCGATTTTTTATTGGTCTAAGATTTTATTCGATCCCCAACCGCTTTTTACTTTTATTGTTTGTAACCATATATTTTTTTGATAGCTGTAAGATTTTAAACATTTTTAAATACATACTTTTCATTTATATAGTTTGCTTATCTTCACATTTTGTTGACGTTGAACGAAGTTGCCATTATTCATGGTCGCTGGCGAGAATTTAGAGTCTTGCGATAATTTGATTCTGCGTGTCAGGGAAACTCATCGTGCGTATGATGCATTACTACCTGCTGATATTTTGATAAACGAAATAGTCTAAATGATAATAGCTTTCGTCACGACATTACAGCAGGAGTATTCAAGCAGAAACTCAATGCACTCAAGAACTTGATTGTAATGTATGATTTCGGAGACGTGTGATGTCCATATCAATATTACAAATGCGAAAGTAACTCTGTTTGTCTGTCTGTTTGCTACCTTTTCACAACAAAACGGCTGATCGGATATCGCAAAGAAATTTGGCAAGGAGATGTATTTCAACCTAGGGAAGGACACAGGCTATATATTATCACGCTAATTACTTACGGAGGTGAGCAATATTGCATTTCGTCTATATTTTTCAACTGTTTAACAACTGACAACTGTCATAACGTGCTTTGTTATAGAATAACTATTTTAAACCTATTGTCATTAGAACAAACAGCCCGTCGGTGACGGCTACCGCCTTTCGAACATTATGTCGCAAGTTCAAGCCTCAGTATAGACATTGAATTCTTTTTGATTTTGTTTAATTCTATATATACTTTTTTTTTAACACTTAAACGACAGTTTGGGAATCATTTATTTCAAATAATATATCTGTAAACATGGCGCTTAAGCTGTTAAATAAATTCTTAAATTTTCATCTGTGTCTGTGTGTCTACGTAGCTCTTTTGTTATAGCATCACGTGTAAATTATAAAACCAATGTGGTTTGATTCAATGCTCAAATTAATATTGTGCATAAAATCAAAAACTTAGAGAAGGTTTCGTTTCTTTGTAATCGGTGCTCTCCATCAAAATATTATATGACTTTAAAGTTTTTAAGGAGAACTTATCATCATGATTTAAGGATTCATGCAATGACATCTATTGAACCAAAATGGTACTAATGAATAAAAATCACACGATAGAGAAGAAGAGAATAGTCAACATGACCCTGCTTTAAAAATCTACATAGGCGGTAGAGTCTCTGTTCGACCGCTTTCCATGCATGCGTTTGACTCCATTTTCTGAATCGCGGTGTTATGATTTTCCGTGAAAGAATGATACTGTGACATTCGCCCGTGTCAGATGGCTCATGTTTGGTTTTTTGGAAGAGGTTCGCAATTCAACGCCTGTTTTCTTTATGTAGGTGAGCAATACTCAAATGACCTGATGAAAGTTGCAAGAATCCGTTGGTTCTTGACGGCATGTAAAGCCAAGACAGAGGACCTTGGGCGGCATAAGAACTCTGACACCAGGTTAGGCACTAACCACACGATAAAGAAGAAGATTGTGTTGGGGCTTATTTCATAAACCTTTTTGACAACTTTAGACCTGGCTGAAGTTTGACTGTGATCGAAGGTCTAGAGCGATGGAGACGGAAGACAGTCACAAGAGGTCCGAAACAGTTTATAGCAGGTATATCGTGTGCCGGCTCATTTCATGCACCTTGATATAAACCTTAGACCTAGCTGGAGTATGAGTATCATCGAAGGTCTAACGGTAGAAATAAAGCCAGTCACAAGAGGTCCGCAACACTTCAAATCTGCTCTATCGTGTTTAAGGCTCATTTCGTGCACCTTGATGAGAACTTTAAACCTAGCTGGAGTAAGACTGTCATCGATGGTCTAACTATGGAGACTGAAGGCAGTTGCAAGAGATCCTCAACAGTTTACAGCAGCTATATCGTCATTGGGGTCACTTAATGCACCTTGATGAGAACTTGAGAAATAGCTGGAGTATGACTGTCATTGAAGGTCTCATGATGGAGGCTTGGAGACGAAAAATTTGCAATAGGTTTTCAAGAGTTTACAGCATCTACATCATGTTGTGTTAACCTGCCTGGAGTATGACTACCATCGAAGGTCTGTCTTTGGAGAAGGAAGGCAGATGCGAGAGGTCCGCAACAGTTTGAAACAGCTTTAACGTGTCGCCGCTCAGTCATGCCTCTTGATGAGAACTTTCGACCTAGCTGGAGTATGATATCGTCGAGTGCCCAAGGATAGAAACGTAAGGCAGTCGAGGGAAGAGCCCTTATTTGGAAAAACATAAGTAGAATATTTGGCGATTAATGTAAAACTTTTCGAGAAAAAATAAATTGTTACTTACTTGAATCTGTACTAATATTATAAAGCTGCAGAGTATGTTTGTTTGGTTCATTGAACGCGCTAATTTTAGGAACTTTTGGTTCGTCTTACGCAGACGAAGTTGCGCGGGTCAGCTAGTATAATATATATATATAATATAATATAATATTGAACCCAAAAAAGTCATTTCCCAGCAATAATTTTGCGTCGGTTTACTTAGTTTGATCTTGAGTCTGTTTACGTCCTGTACTATACAGTTAGTTAAATACCTGTACCAAGATCTTGTTTATTCAACTCAATACAGGCTCGAGCAGAAAAAATATCACTATGTGGGTTACAACCTTTGTTCGTCACCTACAATTCGGTGTATTTTTCCAGTGACACATTGTTTACGCATGCCGTCTGTTTACCTATTCCTAAAACGATACAACTGAATAAACGTAGGCTAGGTACCTTTGTTTTTCGGACAAAAGTTTATTTTTACAATGGAATGCTTTTTGCTAAAATATCTGTGCTGGTAAACCTCTTTTAGTTCAGTAAAGAGCTATGAGGAACCCCCTATGATAGGATTTCGGTTTCCACGCAGCGCCGATAAGCACCGAACGTCGTCAACAAATTTCGGCCTGCTTACGCTGTCAGAAATTGTCGGCGCTTATCGGAGATGGGTCAGCACAAGTACAGAGACTGCCACAAGGGGTTATAGTCCGTATGTGTATACGCACCATAGCGGAGGCAGCGCAGGCTGTGTACGCGCAGCCGGCGTTCTATGTGAACGCTGTAGAACGCACTATAACACTTTTAAGCGGACCATTGTACGTCATCTATGGCTGCCGTCATTCCAACCAGCTGAGAAGCAGATCAATCTTCCGGATCATGGTGTTCCAAGAGTTTCAGAGGATTTGGGTTCCTGAACCCTCTTTAGAAAGGCAAGATCCTTCGATCAGACTAGTGTTGTGTCTGGTGCGGTACTGCTAGACCAATTTTGTTGGGCTGTAGTAATCCTAAGCACACGCAATAACTCGACTCATGCGATCTAAGATTTGTACGTGATATCATTTTGATACGGTCCGGAATTCATATTCATTCGTTTACGAGTTAAGATGCTTCTTATTACCTCTTTTACAATATCTTTGTAATACACTTGTTTTCTCAGCTCATTTTGTGAAGCTTGGCATGTTCTCTGTAGTATTTTTTAACCGACTTCTATAAAAGAGCCTCCTCTTTTATAGAAGTCGTTTCTCAAATATCGGCTGTATTTTATTTTTGTTATTAAATAACTCCGTAATTAAATACGTGATTCCCTTTTTCGTTTGCAAGAGGAAGCATGCGCGGTGGTCCCATATACATAGATTTATTCACATTGCTTGGGAGGTTTATGAGTTTTCTTCTATAACACATATTATTTTGTCGTTTATGTCTATTTGGATGATTTGCTAATAACTTTTAGTAACATTACAAAATGAATAATCGACAGGAATTTGTGAGGTGCCATCATAACACAGCTAAAAAGTCAAATATAAAAAAAAGCTTTTTTAACAAAAATAAACTAGTTTCCAAACCAAAAAACACAAAAATTGGAAAATGAATTTACACCCGAGCCGCCAAAGGGCTTATTCCACTAACCCCCCTTAACAGAATCCCCCTTAGGGGGGAAAAGGCAATGAAAAAAAAAGTGACCTGCTATCTTATAAAACTGAACAATGCATAATTATTAGTATTTTAGGAAAAGTTCCCTGAATTTCAAACCATTAAAGTTAATAAACATTTTATAGAATTTACCTGTTTGTTTAATACCAACAACATATCATTAAAATTATCCAAATGACACGTCAGTTACTCCCAATATATCAACATAATTATCATAATGGAAGCTTTCCAAGTACATACTTGAAATTAATGATTCACTATTGGGGAACCTCATCATTCTACTAAGTACATACCTACTCGTATCAACACTCTAAATCTTAGAAGAAGCCTAAATTATTCATTAGTTTCTACACTAACTAACTATATTTTGAGTCTTTCCGGCATACATTAGGTAGTTACTAGTAATTTTGTAGAATTACTGTGTTTTTGCGAGTTTCCGTCAAAACTAATGGTCAGAACACTGAATTTCGCAAAACATCATTTTTATTTAATGTTGCTTCACATTTAGAATTTCGGTTTGCCGTATTACAAGAGATTTAAGTGTGCTCCAAGGTAGCCCCAAAAAAAAAAATATTTCTTACGTTTTCTTGCAATTTGCAGGCTAGTACTAGGTTGTACCTTGATTAAAATATGATTCGCGACTGCACGACGTAAGTAGTTACAGAATTATAATCATCAAAGTTCATGAAACTCGATTGAATTAATGAAAAAACGTACACTTTAGACAACATCTGGCAAAATGTGGGCTACCAGGTTCACCAGCCCGCTTAGCATGACTACCGGAGAATTGAGAGAGACTCGACAAATCTTTTGTTCATCTGTCATTGAATCGACAAAATGACAGATGAACAAAAGATTTGTCGACTCTCTGTCGTGTCTACGGTGGTCATGCTACGCGGACTGGTACACCTCTGCCTAACCTTTCCGATATTACAGGCGTAATGTTATATTATGCATCGTTAATTCACACCATAACCAAATAAGCAAAATTTCGGATTCCTGAAATAAATAAGATCACGTTTATGATACATACCTCCTTGAAAATTTTCCTCTTATGTAAATTGAGGATGCGCTGGGGGCGTTTTTTGCGTAACGGATAAATATGAGCAAGCGGTAACTTTCGCAATACCTACAGGAAAAGTATTACTTACGCTTTCAAGTCGGAAATACATGGGTTCGTTTTGAATGAGTCACACAGCTTAAGGAATTATCATTTTAATTTTATGGTAAAAATATAACTGTTACCCGCGATTTCATTTTGAAATAATAATAAAAATATTTCTTCACTATTCGAATAAGATTTTGTTCTTATTCTTATTCAGACAGGTAGTTTAATTTTGTTTGCAAATAAAACACAAAATTATATTTATTTGTGTAAGCTAGTGAGGCGCCCTTGCTTTGCATGGATTTTATGATTTGATAAAGATACGTACATATAAATGTTGGTCCAACATATTATAATAATAATACGTTTATTTCAGATAATTTCCAATCCATAAAGCAACATAGTAATGAAGTAGTCAGCGCACAAATAATACAAAATAAATAACATAAACAGTAAAAATCAATTAACAAAACAAATCAATTAATAAAATAAATCAAGTAATAGCGTAAAACAAAGGAAATGAATAAAATAACATTTGAAAAGATTAAAAATTCAATGTCAAAATTAGATATCCTATGTCAATCAATCAAATTATACCTCCCAGAATATACAGGCTCCCAGAATCCTCTCCTCTCCTTTTATATACCTCCCAGAATAAAAAATGATGGTGTAAACGGCATCAAACTCCGTTAAACTACTTTAGAAAAGAAGAAAAGCGACGTTATAAAAAGATCTATTTACGCAGATTCCGATAAAGAAATAAGCGTTCAAATTAAAAATTAATAATCTTTACATACTGTATCATGATACCATACGTTGTTATTGAAGATAGGACAATTTTATGCGCCTTGGCACTGACCGTACGAGGTTGTGACGTCACTCGCATGAACGGGATAATTGCAACTAGCCCACGGAACCGGTGCGAGAGAGTGACTTTGGTAACCCGTTTGGCCATTGTGACGAATACGGAGCAGAATCTTGGGGAAAGACCTGAATTATAACAATTTATGTAAGTATTTATGTACGATTTAATTCAAATAAGTTATCGACTGTTTTGATTCGACTGTTCCACTTGTTTTAACCTCGAACGAAAATTTCAGTCAGAAAAGAACGAAAAGAAAGATAAGAAAGAAAAGAAAGAAAAGAAAGAAAAGAAAGAAAAGAAAGAAAAGAAAGAAAAGAAAGAAAAGAAAGAAAAGAAAGAAAAGATAAGAAAGAAAAGGAACGAGTCATCAGAGTTTCTTGATCGCAGCTTTTCGATTGTTGTTCAATTTTTGTCATGTTTAATAAATGTATCGACAAATAAACAATATACAATCCAGTTCTAAAAGAAATATAGTGAGGAAAGTTTTGAGTATGAATTTGGATGGGTATTAAGAGTAGAAGTCAAAGAAACCGTGTATGGAGTGTGTGAAGGGTGTTATAATGGCAAGAAATGAGGTGTCTGATGAGATGACGAGTAATTAAACAAGTATGGAAGAAGAAGCGTGGCTAAATAATAACAGCCGCTCGTGCCGATATTTAGGTTAAGCCATGCTTGCCTAGGTTGGTCTGTGGATGAGTGACCACCCTTACATACCGAGTTTCCTCCGTGCCTCGGAAAGCACGTTAAGCTGTTGGTCCTGGCTGTCATTTGTCCACCTTTGGCAGTCGTTACAGGTAGTCAGTAGCCCAAAAAGTCTGACAATCGGTCTTACCAAGTGGTATTTTATTACCCAGTGTTAATTGGGTTGCGGAGGTCAGATAGGCAGTCGCTCTATGTAAAATACTGGTATTCAGCTGCATCCGGTTAGGCTGGAAGCCGACCCCAATATAGTTGGGAAAAGGCTAGGCAGATGATGATGATGGAAGAGGAAGTCATGCTGCGCCAACCTCAAATTAATTAGTTCAAGGGAGAAGACATCCTGCCCTTAAACTATGAATGCCTGCCGGGGCTGCAGAACTGTTCGAAAGAGATACCGTGGCCCCGGAACACAAAGGGCTAAGAAGAAACATGGATGACAGTAAAAGTCTGACACTCCCGTCCGCTCCGCCCAGAGAGAGGTCATTTGATAATTCAATCCGAAAATGATTATGATGATGATCAAAGTCTCCCCAAAAATCGGTTTCTTACTTGCGTATGAACATTCGTGAGTGCAGCTCATACATATTAATTATCATTTTACGTATCAGTAAAGGAAAGGATATATTTTCTTATTCCTTATACATATTCAAATCGTCGACAGATACTGATTACGCAACATTTCTAATTTGCGACAATTTCTAGGAAAGACCTTTAGCTCCATAAACATTAAGTGCTTATTTACATAAATAATTTTACTCTTTTACACAGTTAGATATGTGGTTAACAAATTATGCTAAACTCTGCTTACCCGTTAATGACGTAAGTGGTCACATTCTTAGTACGATACATCTTTGAGCGATAAGGAACGTTATGCAATTGTACTTGTACGATTCAAACTTACTTGGCAAAGACTAAAGAGTGCAGATGCGGACGTAGGCAGAAACTGAATAAAATTTATATCCCATTGTAAACTTTCGATTATGCGCTGGATGAGTATCTTCTATCCTCTTAACGTTTTTTTGGCTAGCCTTAATTTGGCTATTTTCCTTTTTTTTTTCTTATTTTGGTCAAAGGCCTTTTTCGAAATGTTCACACTTATTGATTTAACCATCATCATCACCATCTTCTTGCTTTTGTTACATGTTACTTGGAGTCGGCGCAACGGCATTTTTTCCTCCATTCTGGGGCAAAGGTGTAGTCACTCAAAACCTTGTGATTGCGTGACGGACGGTTGCTACCCCTGTCAACCGTCACGCGATCACAATAATTTAAACCTTCTTCTTTAATATAATTCCTCACACATCCCATCCCATCGTTTCCTTGGTTTTGCTCTCAGTCCCCACCCTCCACTCTTAACATTTGAACACATCGATGTAACCATTAAAATTTAATTGCAATTAATCCTAGTCTCCAGCAATCAGTCGTATACCCACCTAACAAATACCACATATAGGCTTAATTCCTTCCTTCTTCCATCAAACGGGAAATTGCACGAAGTTTATTGCCGAACTTTGGAAACTTCGCATACTCGACGGAATGCGAGTTCACACCTACATGCAAGGCAAAATAGATCGTATAATGGGTACGTACCTATGGTACTTGAATGTAGTTCCCTAAGCAATTCTCCTTCTCGATGCCACAGTGCTTCCTTGTTTACTATGTGAAGCTCCTTAGAGATTAAGTCTTAGGTACACTACATAGAATATAGAATAGATAGATACCACACAATATCTATGTAGGTACTCGTATGAGCTCGGTAGAAACGTAAATTGAGTAATCCTGGAGCAATTTCTGCTTCAGTTGCTGCTCGCGTTTTGAGTTAAACTCTTCTTTTTTGAGGTCCCGGTACTTTCGATGTTTTATGTGATTGAGTTTGAAGTTAAACTCAGGTGAAGGAAAATCCTTCAAAGGAAATTAAGCTAGGAAATAATTTTCAATTTATAAGTTTTCCGGTTCTTTTAGAAAATCGCACAGAGAGAAGATTGTAAAGCTGTGGGGAAGGAAGCCTTTGCTCAGCGATGAGTGGGACGGTATAGGCTAATTAAAAAGAAAGATGCAGGATAGTCTTTGCGGACAGCTAATAGAAGTAAAATCTAAGTAATCAAAAATAATCTTTATCTTAATTGTCTACGGTTGATTTTGAGTAACCGTTCCATGAAAGCGTTCGGTGACAATGACGCGAGTTCCATGTTTTTTGTTCAACCAAAAAGTGCTCAATGCGCCAAAAAAGTTTAGATAGTTTAGTTTTACAAATAAAGATGATTTGATTTGATTTTTGATTCGATTTGATTTCACTTCAAAAATAAGATTTGTGTTGGGCCGACCCCAATATTATTGGGGGCTAAGTATGTACGTAATTCATTAACTGTCAGCGAACTAGACACAATAGTAAGCAATGGCGTCTGACCGTTACGGTCAGGCTTGACAGATCAAGGCATAATAGGTGAGGCATACGACGATGAGACTTGTGTTGCTAATATAAGCCCAAGTTCAGGTGATAAACAAATTTTGGCACTTTAGACAAATCAAATCAGACACAAATGGGGGCGAAAGTATGATCCTCCTCAAAATTAAACCGAAACCAATGATTTTCTTTACGATTGCAATTCTATACATAACCTCTCATAACCTGGTTCAAAGATACCATAAACTAAACCACATACAAACAAAATCCCCGACGGTATTTACATCCGTGCCCAAGTTAATCTGGAGAACAATAAGATATATATTTTGATGCGGTTTTCGCTTCCCCACATAACGTTGAAGAAGATTTACGCGAAGACTACTTCCTTGTGTCACACTATTATCATAGTGACAAAGGAAAGACGAGAAATGTTAACAATGAATAAAGCTGGGGAGAATTATAATCTGAGTTTTGTCTCCGCTATTAGGTGAAAAGGATTTTTTGGTTAAGCCGTGCTTGCCTAGGTTGGTCTGTGGATTGGTGACCACCCTTACATAATGAGTTCCTCCGTGGCTCGGAAAACACGTTAAGCTGTTGGCTTCCCGGCTGTCATTGGTATGTCTTCGACAGTCGTTACAGGTAGTCAGTGGCCCAAAAGTGTGACAACCAGTCTTACCAAGTAGTATCGTATAACACAGTACTAACTGGGTTGTGGAGGTCAGGTAGGCAGTCGCTCCATGTAAAATTCAGGTATTCAGCTGCTGCAGGTTAAACTGGAAGCCGCTTCCAACATACTTGGGTAAAGGCTAAGCAGATGATTAGGTAAGAAGGAAGTTTGGACGGAAATATCAAGTTCAAATACTACACACGTCTGTAATACTTCTCGTAAGGGTTACGTAGTGTAACCAAAAGTCAGCAACACATTGCAAGTCACATTAGTAATAGTGAAACAAGGACGCACTCATTAAGTCCAAGAGTAACATATATTTCGCCAGTTATGTTCAAGTGCTATGTAATACGCACCTTATTGCCATCAACCGGGCACAAATCCAAACTCCGTGGCTGCAAATGAGTGATTCCTGATTTAAAACCCGATAGGTATTTTATTTTACAGGTTAGCATCATTTAATGTATTCTTCGAAGAGTTTGGGCATGTTCTTTTCGTAGACATTTCGTCATTAAAATTGTAAGTCCCATTGTTATAAAGGGTGAACTTATTGCCCCCCGGGCGCTAATTCAAACTTTGGACTAAAATGCGTGCAGTAACGCGCATAGAAAAATCAAATAACACATCTTCCTGTCCTAAAAATCCAACACAGGACTTTATACTTTGTATTTATCACGTACCTAATAAAAACTATCATTAATTTTAAGGCCTGAATTCTTGTCGCGCTGACGGTCAGCCGCGTACGGTTGGTCGTGACGTCAGCGAGAACAAAATACGGCTGTCGGTCGTCACTGACGTCAGCGTCGCCGTATGGTGCTATATAGAACGCAATGTATACTCGTACAACCGACCGTGCGCGACCTACCGTCAGCGCAACCAGAATTCAGTCCTAATATTCTACTTACTTTCTGGAATAACTCAAATTTTTGGCCAACATTATCATCTCGACTCAACGTCCCAAATTAAGTGCCTAATCAAATTATGTACCTACTGAATAAAAAGGGTAAAAGTAATAATCAAGCTTTTATTTACTAACAGGTCGTAAACGGTCAAAGAGAAAGGATAATTCCAAGCGTGTGTAACCTTACATTTTAAGGGTTCATGACCCGAGTTTGGGTGCACTCGTTGTACCAATTTTGAACAAAATAAGGTCTTTTGCAGAATTTTTGGATCATTGTTGGATCAAATGCAGTTTTTTTAGGGTTCCGTAACCAAATGGCAAAAACGGAACCCTTATGGATTCGTCATGTCTGTCTGACTGTCCGTCCGTATGTCACAGCCACTTTTTTTCCGAAACTATAAGAACTATGCTGTTGAAACTTGGTAAGTAGATGTATTCAGTGAACCGCATTAAGATTTTCACACAAAAATAGAAAAAAAAAAACAAAAAGTTTTGGGGGTGCCCCATAAAACTCAATAATTTTTTTTTCATCAAACCTATACGTGTGGGGTATCTATGAATAGGTCTTCAAAAATGATATTGAGGTTTCTAATTTTTTTTTCTAAACTGAATAGTTTGCGCAAGAGACACTTCCAAAGTGGTAAAATGTGTCCCCCTCCCCCTGTAACTTCTAAAATAAGAGAATGATAAAACTAAAATAAATATATAATGTTACATTACCATGTAAACTTCCACTGAAAATTGGTTTGTACGAGATCTAGTAAGTAGTTTTTTTTAACACGTCATCTTTTACGTATGTTATTTGCTGCTACGGAACCCTTCATGGGCGAGTCCGACTCGCACTTGGCCGCTTTTTTTTATAAATAGCCTAAAAACAAAAAAAAACTTGGTCTAGTGGTCACAATCGTGACTGCTGAGCATGAGGGGTGGGTTCGGTTCCCGGGTCGAACAAAGTGTTATTATCTTTTTCGATCAGGAATTTCTCAGTCGCAGCCACGGAGTCTGGCAATAAACAAAACTGGCAAAATGAGGGTGTTAATTATTATAAATTATTAAATTATAGTCTTAATACAAATTCATCCGTATTTTTTTTAATCCAACAAAGGATTGATTTTTAAAACAAAAACCATGTATTCCTTTGTATAACTTCAACTAACTTTCTGCAACCTATTAAAATGATTCATTTGACAAGTTAGTGCATACCGTGGTTCAGTTTTTTTAATACGTAAAGTTTTACTGCTCGTCTAAAAACTTCGAAATGCTATAAAAATAATAATAAAATCCGTTTTCAGGCAGTAATAACAATTTACCTACTTCAAGAAGCTGATTTATTGGTTATATCAAATTGTGGGCGAACCGCCTCGGTCAAGTAAATTCAGCGAACAGATTGAAAAACTTTTTATTTCCGATACCGAACAGTAACCGAACAGTTTTTTTTAAACTTTCCGTGCTAGATTTTGCTGAGGGAATTTAGGCTTTATTATTTGTGCATATTGTCTCTTTCGAGGGGAGGTAAAAAGCTATTTTTTTGTAAAACAAACAGTTACTACGCCGAAATTGTTGAAGCTAGGATAAGCAATGTTGGAATTGGCGTGTCGAGCGTGGTTCAGAGAGCGCCAGATGCTCGGAATACTTTTTGAAAAATTGTTCAATCGTACTTTGAAGCAGTCGGTGCTGAAATCAATTTTACTGATTCTAAGTACGTACGTGAACATTCATTATTAGTGTTATAGATTCTGCAGAAAGAGATTTAAGATACCATAGAGGAAGTTTTAGCAAAAAATGTGGTAGGAATACTGTGATCCTGTGGTTTCAGTGATGCCTTAGAGTAAAACTATATAAAATTGGCAAGTTTGATACGTTAAACTTGTAGTGACAGCAACCAGCTGGTTTGTAACCGATTTCTAAAAACGGAAGAGCTTTTGTATTTCACTGGCATCTTTTTTTTCATTTATTTTCACTATTTGTTTTAGTTAGTTGGCAAAAAAGTCAGTAAAACAAACAAAAGTCATCGAATTCCGAAAAAAAAGATATTTCCACTTTTTAGTGCGTTGATAAGGAAGTAAATTTTTTTTTTGGATATCGTTCTTTTTTTCCAATACTTTTTTTTACAATAAAATTACGATATTATTCGCTTTGTCCCATCCAAAGTATGTTTAAATGACTTTTTCGTCATATTGACAGCTGCTTTTGCTTTGATTTTTATTCACATTCATTACAATGCACATTATTTACAAACTATAAATAAAACTAATCAAAATGGAAAAATAATAAAAGGTGTGAAAAACCTCTTAACGAAGCCGAAAGGCACTAGTTCTCCCCATCATTGCGATCATATTTTTGTTTCAGACCATACCTGGAAACCTTCTAGTTACGGGGGTCAAAGTTCCAACTTTTTCACAAGTTTTTTTTAAAGACATGTTTTTAAAGTAAGAAGTTTGCCTTAAACACTTCCGCCACCATTATATCAACCAGCACAATGTTTTGAGTGCGTTACATTGAGTTTTACTGTAAAGCGTTATTTTTAACCCCAAAAAAAATATATTTCTCAGCAATATTTTTTTCCTAGGGTTAGTTTGATGAACTTAGTTTGATGAACTGAATGCTTGGTTAACGGTTTCTTGAAGAGTCTGTTTACACCCTGTATAGGTATCACTTCACTATCACTACATATTATAAAACAAAGTCTCCCGCCGCGTCTGTCTGTCCCTATGTATGCTTAAATCTTTAAAACCACCCAACGGATTTTGATGCGGGTTTTTTAATAGATAGAGTGATTCAAGAGGAAGGTTTTAATATAATAATTTTACGCGGGCGAAGCCGCGGGCAACGGCTAGTATTCAATAAAAGTCTTACTCAATAATAAAACTCAATTTCTTTATGATACCGGTTGATACCTAAATACATTTCCTAAATAGCAGTAAACCGTCTGCGAATCCATAATCTTTAGAGGAAATTAAACAACACAAACTTGTTGAGGCAGGCACCACGACGACTTTCCTCCAGCCACAAACTGCTAACATTGCACGCTCCAATTTAAGAGGGCCTAGCTGCACTAACAGTTTCAACTACATAGCATCCTCCCAAACATGGTAGTGTTATAGCAAAGACACTGTAAGTACCACGGTTAAGCGGAGAAATGGCATTTTCGAATTTAATCAGCGCAGGAAGGAATGCCCAGGTATTTCATTGAATTCTGTGTTTGTTATAAGTCGTGTGTGTGTTTTAAAATGGGGATCAAGTAAGACGTCTTTTTTTATTTGGTGTTTTTTTTTGTGGTAACATTTTACAAAAATATTTTTTTACCGTTTTTATCATATTTAGTTGTTAGCTATTCCATTTTTTTTTAAAAAAAGAAGATTATATCTTACTTTTGTTTTTATTTTGTAGGCGCATTACTTTTACTTGTGTTTTCAAGAAAATACTTTTTTTTGTTGGTGCTTCTTTACAAAAAAACAATTTTGATTTCGTATCTTTGTATATTTTATGCTATAAACTGCTATAAAATAAAACTTTTTTGGAACAACAACTCGGTTCATTAAGTAAGGTTAAGTTACCGTTGTTAGGCTTTAGTTTATTTTTAACACTCTTAGCTTCAACTTCTAAATTATTTCACAACACCTCTGTTTTAATATAAAATCACGATTGCATTTCAAGGTTTAGACAGAGGAGTATAATTGTACATGTATAGTACCTACATTTCTTTAGTTACGTTTAAGTAACTTCTTTCATCTAGTGTTTGAATAGAAAAAACTTCTCGAGCTTCCATTAGTTACTCAAGTTTTTGCCACAATCAATCTTTGAGCCTGAAGATAAAACAAAAGACAGTTCAGGTATACTATTCATGAAGTTCAGAACTTTTACGAATTCTTGGTCTCCAACCATTAGCGTCGAAGGCAGGTGTTCAAAAAAGGAAAGAAAAATTTAGAGTAAGCCTTGCGATCCGGTAAAACTTTGGAGATAAACTAAGAGATACAAGATACCGGGAGAAATACGGCCAAATTCTGGGCTCGCCTTTGGCTAATAATACAATTAAACAGTAGGTAAATAATTTAAACAGAAAGCCAATTAATTTACAGAATGGTCCTGCTAACAGAGCTTAGTGGAAAATACTGGAGCATGGACGATTCTTTCTGAAATTCAAAAGTTGTACCGAAATGAATCTTGCACTGAAATTATCCGCCTTTAATTAATTAAATAAACTGACTTGCTTGTTTGTTCTAGGCGACTTTTATTTGACAAGTATTTCGCTATAATATTCTAGGTATTCCTTTGTTTTTCGTTTTGTTTGCAAAGAGAAAATGAGGAATTTCAAGCTGCGCGCTTTAGACAAAACATTTTGTTAAAAAAAATAATGAAGATTTTTATTAAGATGTTGCACTACTAACTAAACTTTAACAATTCAATTATAAGTTGTTATTTTGGTTATCTTTCTGAATCCAGAAATGTCCTTGAATAAAGAACTTTAGTAGTGATATTCTTAGATAATATTTCAAAGGGGCATAGACAAAATACAATTTATATAACGATCGTAGGCAAAAGCAATTTTCTGAGAACCAAAGACAATGTTTCACATAATTTCTTTCGGTAAGTTGTTGAGTACATATTTCTTGGAATCCTTTGCACTGGCTCCTTGCCAACACATTTTTTTCTCAGAAACCGAAGATCTTGCTTTACAGTTATTATTTTTATTGTTTCTAGTTAATATAAATTATCCGTGAAGCATTTAGCAGATTTCATCTCAGCTCTCCTGGGTCCATAGTTATGTTATAGTAAGGAGATTAATTGAGGAAACAATGGATATTACTTACTTTGATAGTCGATAATGATAAATGATTAATCAACCTTTATTACTTCGCTATTTCACTATCAGTTACCGGCCACAGCTGGTTTTCTTGATGATCAACACAGATCAGTCCAGTTGATATTAAAATCAGTACGCCTAGGACCTTTGTAATAGGATTCGGTTCAAAGCGTTGGTCATGGCAAAGACTTTTATCTGCATTTGAGGTAAATACCTATTGCTTATGAAATATATAGATTACCATGAATTATGTATAAATATTTAGCTTAGATTGTAAGTAAAATAAATAAATGCATTACTGGATTGTGGGGTATTATATATATAGGTAGGCATTAGCTCAAAGAAAAAATCTAATATGCAGCTGAATCAGGTTAGATTGGCAGCTAACCCTAACCATAGTTGAGAAAAATTTAAGTAAACGGTGATGAGATAAAATCAATGAACGAGCTATTGATAAAATCAACTAACGTGCTAGAGTAGTCTCTTCACTAGCTTGGTAAATAAGACAGACGTAAGCAATTAACTGTTCTTCTAGAGCATAAACTTTTAATGTTTATTTTTATCTTTAAAGACGAAACTAGCTTCAATCATAAAGTTTAATACATACTTATTTACACTTAGGAAGGAAACTTACCCCTCTCATAAAGTTGGCTTTAATCTTTATTTTCACACGGGATCCTCACATTTTCTAAGACCGCCATTTTGAATTTTTCAGGTTGATAATCCTGTTAGCGTTGCTGGTTGGAGTGCTGTACAGTCTTCATCTTCTGGTTCAAGACTACCAGGCACTGACAGCGGCATCCAAGCTTCTGAGGTTTCTTTTCAAAAGGGATCTCAGTTCACAAAATTATACTGTAAGTTTACAATTTTCTGACATCTTATATCACTCTTTGTCCCATGTTACTTGGGGACGGCGAAACATGTTTTGCCTTCCATTCTTCCCTGTCAACCTAGAGAGTAAAAACGGCACCCTATTACTAAGACTCCACTGTCCGTTTGTCTGTATCTCATGAACCGTGATAGCGGATCAAGCCCGCCACACACGCCCAAACCACTGTAACTCCTGAAAGCCAGAATCAACAGTGGCGACCACCAGAAAAGCGCCGAGACAATGAAGCTCGACGAAGTCCAAGAGAATGAATTTAACTGTCTTGGATCCCGCAACGAAATTAATCAGAAAGTATAGCGGAGGAGTAGAAACAAAAACTATAATTTCCACTTCCCTCCACATCAGCAGGAGACAGAACGAAACAAGGCCAATAGGCACAAAGGGACGTTTATAACTGGGATAGGCCCAGTTGCCTAGCACCACGGATAAATGTTAACGTTAATGGGTCCTAAGTTGAGAGCTCTGTTATATTTGATTCCAATAATAGGTATAGGATAGCGAATCAGTTGTTTACGCAGAAGATGTATTTCTTTTGCCGCTATAACAACAAATACTAAAACAGAATAAAATAAACATACAAAAGGGCTCCCATACAACAAACGCATTTTTTCCCCTTTTGTCTAATTTTGTATAGGTAATGGTACGGAACTGTTCGTGTGCGAGTCCCACTCGCACTTGGACGGTTTTGTCTTATACCATTCCTCACACAATCCATACAACGATTTCTTCCTTCTCTCTCTCTCCATCTTGGACTTCATGGCTGCCTCCAGAAAGGTTTAAGAGTCACAAAATGATTAGTTAATTTATTTTTATTTTTTTCGGAATACTTCAACATTTCCGTCGACAAAATAACCTGTAAGTAAGTTAAATTAAATAAAACGATCTAAGCGTTTAAGGATATCAGTGCACTTGTTAAGTAACACTATACAATGAACCACAATACCTAATTTCTATCACACTCCAAACTAGTTTAGTCTGGGCTACGTTGAACGACTTTCCCTTCATTGTTAGCTCCTACCTACACAATCTCGATCTTAGCTGCGTCACAATAGCTATATCAAGTAAAGATAACTTTGGATTACAGGTATAATGTTATATATTATTAAAACATACAATGATAGACATGCACACGTGTCGATGTGCATTACCGGTGTGAAAAGAACCTAATGAAGCTAAAGGTACTATGTTCTCCCCGGAATAGGCTTGTTAACTGAAAAAATCTAATTAGTCCGTCACTTAGATTAACAAAAAATATTTGACCTGTATTTTTTCTTTTGTCACTTAAACCAAAATTGACGAAGATACGACGCTTTTAAAATTCCCAATACGTCACGATTTGGTATCGTTTTTAGTGAGTTCTGACGTCACGAGCTTTGATGCGTTTTATCTTTGTCAATATTCGTTGATTTACAAAAACAAAAAATACGTGTCCATTATTTTCCAATTCTCTAACTGACGGACTAAATAGATTTGCAATTTATTGATGTTGGCACAGATAATATAATGCATGTTGGAAACTAGCCTATTGTGTTTTTTTTGGTTCTGGGCCATACCGGAGCACCGTTTAGTTACGGTAATATTGGTTAATGTGCCAAGTTTTAATACCCCGTCTATTCAAAACATTTTTCAGTTCATTGTTTTGAGTGCGTTACATCCATCCGTGACGTTTCACCCCAAAAAATAAGTCGTTTCTCAGCAAATTTTTTGCATGAAGTTACTTAGTTTGATGCGTAGAGTTGCTTAGTTAAAGGCTTCGTGACGTGTCTGTATAAATCTTGTATGTGTTACATGTGGACTCCATCTCTCATATCCTGATGAGACTGTGGTTGACCACAGTTTGATAAGTTTTTATGGTTATCATCATCGTTTCAGCCGAAAGACGTCTACTGCTGGACATAGGCCTCCCCCAAGGGTCACCACATTGACCGGTCCGCTTCTAGCGGATTCCCGCAACCTTCACTAGGTCATCGGTCCACCTAGTGGGAGGTCTTTCAACGCAACGTCTTCCGGTTCGCGGTCGCCACTCCAGAACTGTTAGGCCCTATCGGCCTTCCGTTGCCTTGCCCACTGCCACTTATGTTTGGCAATTATTTATGATTCGATGTAGTCAAACGCAATTAATTAAAATACTTTCCGTCATAATTAGATCCTGTTTCTCTTCTGTAATAAGCGCATTCTCCTCAGATATTCTTTCAAAATTAGGTTTGTTAAGTACATTGTAATTTATGATTATTGCTCTCTTCTGTAGTTCTGTTTGTTTTAAACCGTTTCCAATTACAAACTAAAATTAAGGTTATTAAATTGTTAATAGGTAATCACTTTATTTTTTTTTTTAAACTAGCTTTTGCTTTCGAGTTTGTTATTGAAACAATCAAATAAAAGGTTGTCCGTATGAATGGGATTGTGATTGTGGGTAAGTTCTGGTGTTGGGTTGCCATAAAAATTCCTTTCGCCTTTTTTAGGATGATTTTATTCTTACCCGTGGGCGATTTCTAAACGCAACTAACTAACTACTAGTCGTTTTTATTTCGTGATATATTTCCTCACACATCCACCACCATTCATCCATCCATCCTCTTCTAAGCACGAACTCGTCCATTTCATCAATTTATAAAAAAAAAAAAAAAAAAACATAAATATCATCAAAAATAAAAATAAAAAATTTCATAAATTTCATCAACATACCCTATTTAAAAAAAAAAAAATATTGTACCGATAGCCATTTATTTATATATTCTTAATATTATGTTTGAAACTGTTTTCTGTTTGTCCCTTCCCCCGTCAAGGTTCATTGGAAGACCAGCGTCAGACAGCATCACCTGTCTGGCATGAATGCTGGAATGGACCTTTTTGGCGCAGCCGTGAGGCACACAGTACATACTATCTATTTTTGTCCGTTTGGTAACTTTTTTATTATTATTGTGTGTGTGCTTATTTTTGACGTCAAATAAACATTTTTTCTTTCTTTCCTTCCTCATCTATCGTTTCCTTGGTCTTCGTCTTGCTCTTCCTCTCAATCTCCATCTGCTTTCATCATTTGCTCACAAAAGCCATCCATCATTGGGGACGCAAATTATCTCACGAGAGTGAATGCCAAATTTCTTCAAAATGCCTGTTTGATGCGTGTTTATGTGTGAAAAGTTAACACACAGACAAACACACAAAACTCTTTTAACATTTTTATCGATAAAAGTTAAATTTACACTTTTGAGTGATTCTTGAATTCCAAACAATACACTCAATAAACAAACCGACGAACCGAAACCTTCTATTATAATAAACCAACGAACAAATTGGTGTAATCCTTAGAGAAATCAACAGGAATTTAATACTTCGTAACTGGTTGAGTGATTTCAGCCATCAAAGGAATAGTTTACGTTTTCCTTTTAATGTCGTTAAACAAAGTCCTCTCCTGATAACAGACATTAACATTTTGGAACTTAGAGGATTCCGGGTTCTTTCCGTAATTTTACGTAATTGAAATAGATCCTGGGAGTATTGATGGATGGATAAAATGTACTTTTTACAAACATTTTATCAGAGTACAGTTGTAAGACCTTGTTCTCCTCGTCTGATATATTGGTGAAGGAAAACACCGTGAGGAAAGCTGGACTTGAAAATGCCAAACCGCGTTGAACAAACTTGGTGTTGATGCTCATGTCATCTCTATATGAACAGCCATTGCCCTGCAGTGAGACAGTAACAGGCAGGTACTATTTGTAAAATCATCACCTGATGAGGTTATACACGTACACCATTTATTTTGCCCATGGCTTTTTTTTTCGAAATGTTGGCCAAAGTATTATAGGGTTTTTCCATCAGGAATTTCTCTG
Source organism: Xestia ashworthii (assembly GCA_950022955.1). Lineage (NCBI taxonomy): Eukaryota > Metazoa > Arthropoda > Insecta > Lepidoptera > Noctuidae > Xestia > Xestia ashworthii. The sequence continues at coordinate 18,414,189 of OX465558.1, read as the reverse complement.
TACAAGCAGCCACGGTGTCTTGATTTGTGCCCGGTTGATGGCAATACACATGTGCTTAACTCTACGGGAATTACAAGGCGTGATGTTACGTTATATTCACATCAAATCTGTCTTCAGAAAAAACAAACATCATTATTCCCTCTCTTCACAATCGGATGAAACTAAAAGACAGCGAACTCATTATACCTATTTGTGAATCCGTCTGTCTGCAAAGCTGCGTTAATGTATGAGACCCAAGCCTCTTCGTTACGCCCTTTTGTTAGTCCAGTGGGCCTAGCGCGAACAAACGGAGTAAACGTAACGAAAATTCGACAAACTTTTTATTTAATTTTCGTCTTTTACATAAGTATTTGCTATTTGCTTTTGACTACACCTTCTATGAAACCATCTTCTAGGATATGAGTATTGTTGAATCATGGCTTGTGTCATCAGTCGAGGTCTTTGGATGATCTCATTCTTTTGGAAACCTTCTCATATTATTGAATTTCAATTAGTTTTCATTCATTACTGGCGTAGGATTGATGGAAGCTCGCGGTTAATATTTACTTACCACTAATGGGTATACTTACTGTCGTTGTCGCAAACATTTTAAAATTATTATTGACTAGTGGACCCGGTTTCACCCGGATAGTTCCCGTTCCCTGGGAGTACGGGAATAAAATATGGCCCATGTTACTTGCTGATAATGTAGCTATCGTGCTGATGTGTAGGAATTTTTCAAATTGGTTCAGTAGTTTTTAAGACGCCTGCGGAGCATGCGTATTTCATACAAACGTAATACCAAAATAATTTGTAAATTTAACATCCTAACAATCCTAAGGTAACGTTAAGTTTAACATTCCTAAGGTAGTGTGTATTTATTTCGATTGAATTACAGAATGTCTAGGTTCCCAAATATATATTTTTATTAGACACTGATTTTAACAAGAGTTATAATAAAAATAAGTTTTCTATAGAAATTTTAAATTCCCCATATCTCGTCTTTGTATCATTGTCCTCTCTAAAAATACATTTGGAAACATAGATATTCTGTAATCCAATCGAAATAAATACACACTACCTTAAGAATATGTTTGATTTTCATATTATTTTGGTATTACGTTTGTATGAAAAACGCATGCTCCGCCGGCCCCTTAAGTTTATTTGTTATATACAAAAATAGAAATCTTTCCTCTTTATACTGGTATAGATTTATTAATCTTTTTACGTCCAAAGTACGTATGTTTCTTACGCTTAAGAAAATAATCTTGTGGCTCAATAATAACAGTCGCACAGCCTTCAAGGTTTGACCCGGTTGACATTTGTTAGATCTTTGACAGTCGTTACAGGTAGTCAGCGGCTTGAAATTCTGACATTCAGTCTGACCAAGGGGTGTCGTACCTATTATACTGACTAATTGGGTTGTGGAGGAGATAGCCAGTTGTTTCTGCCTGTTAGTCTACCGCAGGCTTGACGTTTACACCGCGCGGTTATACTGGGCCTCTGAGGTTTTTTAAACAAAGGGATTCGTCCATTTCACCGTCAGCACCCGAATAATAAACATTGTTGTTTTATTCATTAACTTTAAATAAATTATCAGCTACTGCAAATGAACTCATTTTCGGCAAGCTTTGGGCAGAGTTGTATGCCTTATTTAAGTATTTTAAAACCAGTTTTAACTAGACCATGGTGATAATTGCTGAAACCCCAGCCGTGGAAAACCATAAAATTGGTATATTTCGCGGTAACGTATAACAACGATCATTATGTATGCATTTCATGTTCATTTAGTGCGAGTTTCCAGCTTTTATTACTGCTTCAACGATGTTTTTCGCAGTTTGTTAGCTTTATTATCAATGTTAACCAGTTTCATGACACGGTGGAGCCATTTTGCATTTCATAAAATGTTTAGAAAATTTTAAAAGTTTGGAAAATGGAACGAATACGTATATTTACGAAAACGAAGACTCTGTCAGTGTTGGTGACCTAAAATTTATTTATTAGATAAATATTTATTTTCGTCAGTGGGTGTTTAACCATTCTCGCGTAGGCCAAGTGTAAACAACGTTTAACCTTTAAAATAATCAAAATACCTACACAGACGTTCTCCTTACTTTTTTGTTTGTTACATAGAATCGTTTGATTTTCTGACGTAACAGTTAACTTTTTGCTAAGAATAGACCTCGTTCGTCGTTTCCTCATTCTTATTTACATGTAAAGATATTTTGTAAATACCTATTGTTGTCCCTGAAAATGAATACGCATACGGGAACATATTACGTTTAACGGTACCTACCGTTTTCCGTCCGTGGGCGTCATAGAAATTGTAAAGGGATTTTGCTCATATCGTACCAGTACTAAGGGATAACGTTGACAATATAGACATAGTAAAAAATATACGATTGCAAAATACTGTAATCACTTATCTGTATTAATAGCGATAAAGATTTCGCATTATGTGGTTACGCAGTAGTTGAAATTTCTCCTTCATAAATGTACAACATTACTTTATGCTTGTAATCTCGAAGGGACAGGCAGAGGTGTATATGTCACCGTAAAATTGTCTCTAGCGATATTGTAAACTCTCGAAATATTGTCAACTGAACATACGGAAGTATCTCTGCCCCCATAATCGGGACTTGAGGCACCCCCCGTTAGGTTAGTTAGGTTCCTTAAAACCCTGCACTCGGAAATACCCCGCGAAGCGTCCGTCGACTACGCTTTTTAGGGGAATATAAAGTGTTTTAAGGTTAGGTTATATTAATCGGTATTTCTCAGGAATGGTACATTATCTTTTCATGAGAGTTGTACCACTGGGCAAGGGGGACCCCTCCTTCCCTCCACACCGCGTGAGTTGACTACCATCGCTTGCATTTCACGAAAAATAATGCGTTTTGTTGTAAGCAGTATGTTCGTTTGACAATATTTCGAGATTTTACAATATCGCTAGAGATATTACAATATAACGTATTTACAATTTTACGGTGACATATGCAACATTACAGACGAGCTTGTGTAGAAATAATTAATGGAAAAACTCAATAACAATTTGATCGACCTGCACATCAAACCTGGAACTTCATGCTCAGTAGTCACTCTTGCGACCAATGATTGAAAGGAGAATGGATGAAAACAACATGTTGCTCTGACCTCAAGTTACATAGGACAGGGGCAGGAAGAAGATAAGTCAAGCTTGCGACCACAAGACAGAAACAGGAAAAAGAAGAAAAAAAAAACGATCGACATTACACACAGAGCTATCTAGTGCCACACTAGACAACGAAGCCTCGTTGTCTAACGAGGCTTGTGTCGTGGATACCAGATAGTTGATATAATTATAACATAGATACTTTCTGTTTGTAAATACATACTTATAATACATTTTAATTTTAATACAATATTTATTTTAAAACAATTTAAATTTTAACTGTAGGTAATATGTATGATTTCTTGTCATCAAATACTTTTTACCCGACTGCGCGACGCAAAGGAGGGTAATGTGTTTATCATTACCCGACTGCGCGACGCAAAGGAGGGTAATGTGTTTATCAGTCTATGTATGTATGTATGTATGTATGTTTGTTTCTATGTGGCGTTCTAGAGACCAAATGCGTAGGCCGATTTTGATAATTCTTACGTCAATCGATTCGTCTTAACCTTGCGAGTGTCACTAAAGACATGACAGTAATCAAAATTCACCACAGCGACAACCAGACGCCATATTGTCAAAATGAAAAAAAAAAAAGTCGGTGAACTATGTCAAGTGGGGTGTCGTTGAATAGGTATTTTAAAATCATCTTTAGGTTCCTTTTATCATTTTTCATTTTAAATAACAGTTTAGGATATATAAGATTTTAAGTTGTTTAACAAAACAATCATTTTCCCTATTTTTCTTACTTATTGATTTAAGTTTTTATTCGTAACTAAAAATTATAAAATAAAATAATTTAAAGAAAAACAAAAAACCCGACTGCGTAAAAACTAATTTTAAAAAATACGTGAAAAAATTAACTTAAATAAAAACTAAAAAGAAAGAAACAAGCCCAGTAGTTTAGAATTCTGTAACAAATCATAAATTCTAATGCAGAACAGAACGACTCACAGTCGGGGCCCATTCAAATTTTACCAATCAAATCTTCCCAAGGGGCCCCCCGACTGTGATTCGTTCTGTTCTGCATTAGAATTTATGATTTGTTACAGAATTCTAAACTACTGGGCTTGTTTCTTTCTTTTTAGTTTTTATTTAAGTTAATTTTTTCACGTATTTTTTAAAATTAGTTTTTACGCAGTCGGGTTTTTTTTTATTTTGGTTTTTGTTTTGTTTTTTTAATTGTTTGTACTTTTTTCAATTATTTTCTTTTAGTGTTAACACCTAGTTTTATGTGCATGCTGTGGTCTCCTGTAATTGAAGGATCACACTTAAAAGAACCTCTGTATAACTGCGACTTATATTGTATCTGTGTATCTTTTGTTGGAGATCCAAATAAATAAATAAATAAATAAATAAATAATAAAAGTAATAATAAAAAAAAATATATATAAACATTTTATTTCAGGCGTTGCACGTAATCACATACAGTTCACCCATAACTGCTTCGTAATGTTATTATATACCTTTATAGTACCTAACTGAAGATTAAATTAAAATAATAATTCAAAGTTACCATTCAAAATCAAATATAACATAAACAATCGTTTCAAGAATATTAATTTCAAATTATTAATCGTACCACTTGAAAGTAAATAAATTGTTAAGCGGATAAAACAAACGTGTAAAGTTAATTATTAGTTAATTTAATAAAATTTCTTGGTAAAGAGAAAACTTTTGTATTTATTCTGTAACCATTCCTTTCTCGCGTGTTTTACAATTCTAGGTAAATATTTAGGTAATAAATTTTGTATTTTATTATTTTAGTTGAATCTTAAATTGCGCCTAGTATTTATAAAGGGTGTAAAAAGACTCTCAATGAAGCCGAAAAGCACTTGTTCTCCCCGACATTGCGATGATGGCTTAACCACACCTGGGAACTTTATAGTTGAGGAGATATTGTGGTGTAATTTTTGAGATTTGGTATATTTCACTGTAATCACCTCCACGACCCCCACACTAATCCTATATCTACTACTACTACCTATATACACTAATCTATCCGTTCGTCATTTCCATAAAACGATTTTGCACCCCAATAAAAAAAATCATTTCGAAGCAATAATTTTTGCGTAGGGTTATATAATTGATGTACATAATGCTTGGTTAACGTCGTTAACGGCTTCATGATGAGTCTGCTTACTCCCTGTAAAAAGTATTACGCTGAAATAACTGTGAAGGTATCTTACAATAAGTAAAAAGTGGAATCTGTAAAAAAGTTAAACATTCCCAATGTGTTTGAATGCTGTGCAGTGGAATTAACCGACGATAACGTTTATAATTTTGTGCGTTTACCGAGTTACAAATCCAACTAAGGTACATCTTTTCTTTGAGAACTTTGCGAATATATTACAACAATTTTGTGATAGAAGAAACCATAAAATAATAGTCTGCGGCGACTTTAATATTGATGTTCTTCAAAATAGCAAACTCTACACTGTTTAAGCAACTTTTGAAGGAATTTAAACTGAAACTAGAAATAAATGAACCGCGACCCAGTAGCGGTACATGCCACATTTCCGTGAGCTAAAAATATTAACTTTACCGTCACTGTATATTTATGAAGCCTGTATTTTTATAAAACACAACATTATTTTATCCAGATTTGTAGAAAGTAAACGCCGCCGCCGTTCAAAAAAGCTGCAGGTATTAGCAACAAAAACACAATTTTATAGCAAAAGCTTTTATGCAATGGCTCAAAAACTATATAATACCTATATAACACACAAGTTGTACAGGACAAGTTGTCTCAAGTGTGAACATTAACGAATTTAAAAGAAATTTATTCAAATTCTTAAATTTATTAAAATCGTTAGGATATACTGAGTAGGTACTCAATTAAAACTGTGTTCACTCCCTACAACTAAATCGGGTAGAGTTTGCGTTCGCCAAAAGACAAACTGCCCTTGGAACCACCTGGGTATACAAAATTGACAGCACTTGCGGCAGCTCACACATTGGACAAACCAAACGAACCATATCATGCCGGATTAATGAGCACATCAAAGCAGTGAAAAACAATGAGAGACACAAATCCGCCATAAATAATAAATAAATAAATAATATCGTTTATTTCAGGCAGTAAACCCATATTGATTACATGAAAAAAAATTACATCACATTACATTATTTGAATCAAAAATCATAATCAAAGTTAAAATCCACATCTAAAATAAATTCACCATCTAAAACTAAAATTAAAATCAATTTAAAAATCAGCATTAAAGTCAACATTAAAATAAAATAAACATCACAATCCGAATTAAAATAACCAAAATTAACAATAAAATATAAGTCCAAATTAAAATTTAAATCACATTAGATTAAAATTATGTATTAAAATAAATCAATAAAACAACTCTGCTTAAATAATCACAATAATTATAATTTTCTAATGGCATTTGAGGAGCAACATGTCTGCCACAGCAATGCCGGACATAAGGGCAGTCCAGCCTGTTCGCGATCATTGCCAAGATGGCATTGGGGCTGGCCCGCACCCGCCGCACCAGAGACGCACACCGCTTGCGCATAGAAGCGTGAAAACAATCAGTGCGTGCCATCGCGAACATCCCCGATGCGCTACAGAAACGGGGCAGCCCCATCACCGCCCGGAACGCGTTGTTGTACTGGACACGGAGGGCACTGTATGCCCTTTCAGTATAGTCAGCCCACAAGGCACACGTGTATAGGGACGTGCAGTACGCTCTAAAAAGCGTCACCTTTACATCCCCAGTACAACGCGAAAACCTGCGGGCTATCATGTTGGCTCGCCTTGACAGTGCCCTCCGCTCCCGGTCCATGTCAGCATGGTCTTTAAGGTCATAGCTGCGTTGAGTTTCATAAACCACAAATCTTGTCTACAGACCGATACTACATCCCAAGGTTAACCAGAGAAGCTACTGAAATTTCAAAATACAAAAATTTCAATCGTGAGGACGGTTTTAAACTATCAAGTACGTGGAATAGCACATGGAAGAGAACATGCGTCGACAACGTCGGGATTAAATTAAAGGTAAATTCGCGATAAATACCCGTATTCATGTGTTTTATAATGTGTTCTGATCGTGAAAGTTTAAAAAGACAACCGAGAACATGCAACTCCATTATAAAGAAAAACGGAGTGATACTGTGAGTGCGTTCTGTCGTGAGTTACAATCGAGTTCCAGTAGTGCGCGTAATAGGTAAAAGACTAAGAAAGAGGGTAGACAGATTTGTCTGCTCATAATTAATTATTTTCGTCCGACCCGCATATCACTTCAGTATTCCCGCGATCATGATGCTTGCAACAGCTTCGAAATATCGGGAGCTCATAGAAACAAAGGAAAATCACGGATATAATCCCGGTAGTACTTTAAGTGTAGTGATCTATAATTATTTGTGATTGTACTTTTGAATTGTTAAATGTAATGTTTTAAAAAGAAGATTTTTTGTATGATGATCCTAATCTTTTGACATTTTGTATGCCTTTTGGCGGGGCACAGCTCGGATCTTATTTAATAATAATAATAATAATAATCATTTTATTATCAGGCAACTATGGCCCATAGACAAAATACACAAAATAACATATAACAGCAATATCAAATATACTAATACATAATTTAAACCTTATGAAACTATAACTATACACGTAAAGTTGACGGCGTCGTCTTTCGCTGCGTGGTGTCGCGTAACCGTCCTCGGAAACGTCGATAAACGACACCCTTCGGCCAAAAGTCCTCCTTCATGCAGGTCTGTAGATGGTTGGTTGGAACTCGTACCACGAATGACTTGAAGTTGATATTGTGGCGCGATTCCAACCTTTCAACCCTCAGAGTCCAGTTGGTCTTCACTTTCAAATACTGCACCACTTCCTCAGTTGTAGTTGAGTGATGCAGACGTGAAAGGTACAGCTGCGTCGTAGGCACTGCAGGACGCAGCAGCATGTTGGGTCCACTCGGAGCGGCACCGCACAGGTTGCGAGAACAGGGCTTCTTCTTCCTCCTCCTTTCCACTGTCCTTGACCCTGTGTCCACGAAATAAATTAATTTGAATAAAACAGTCTTTACTTCTGGTGATAATTGAGTATTACTAAGTATATTCGGCCGGACAGATGAGTGAAGATAGTGACACACTGGGTGTCTGAAGACGGCCGTCGTGCGTGAGGCCCAGGAAACGCTGTCGGGACGATCAGCACTCATTCTTAACGGATTGGTCGTAGAAGGCAAATTGTAAACAAAATTGAAAAGCCATGGGGGCCTTCGCCCAGCAGTGGGACAAAACAGGCTGATATTAAAGGCATATTCGGCAAACTTAGGGTCAGCAACCCTACCACCTGGACTGTTATCTTCTTAATCATAATTCCGTTCATTTTGAACAACATTGATCGACGTCGCGAAGGCCTGCCACTAGGTGGAACGATGACCTGGTGATAGGTGTGGGTAACCTCAGTGGTGTGGGCGCACAGGACCTGGCCTGTTGTAGCTTATGTTCAGCAGTGGGCGCCTTTTGGCTGAAATCATGATGATGATCGACGCTGGTCTCGAACCCAGAATCTGGCGCTTAGCACACGCACTTGTAACCCTAGCACCTCATTAGTTAGAAGTGCAAGCAGGTTTAGCTAATTTTATCACCACAAATTACATATTACAAATTCAAAACTTAATATTTTATCTACCTACGTGTAAATCATTCGTACTATCAGTTCAATCTTCGACAAGCTATTAACATCGACTTACAGTTTAAGTCGAATCGTCTGAAAACTTGGTACGTTAATAACGCACAAATTATCAAAGTAATTCCAAAACTAGAATTTGCCAGCTGGCATTCTGGATAAACGCACCTTGGGCCTTGGGGTACGTTTGAATGGATAGTGATATTGTTATTGAGTTTTTAGTTTATTGATAACGTTTTCTGAAGATTTACGTGATAATTTAATTTTAGTAAAAATTGAGTATTGTGCGTAAAAATTACGTTTCCGAAAAAATATCTATAAGAATACAAGAGATACGCGCATGCTGTAGTCTTTTGTATTTGAAGGAATACACATAAGAAATACTTTATGTTGTGTTTTTTTCAAATCAAATCAAAATCTGAGTTGGTTACCCTTTCGTAATGGGCATGCTCAGCGCAGTTGAGCTGTTTTAATTAATTGTTAAGCTGTTTGTTATTATGTGTATACATATGTATGTACTGCCCTATTGTGTTGTGCAGTCCATTAACGAATAAATGTCTATTCTATTCTACTGCAGTCAAGTGCAGATGGGCACGCGGCTATTATTAGGTATTAATTGAAAGGTGTCCCACGGTTTGTGGGGGACACGCCAAATTCGCACTTATGACCTGAGCCATCGATGAGCCCTCATCTGTAAGAATGTATTCGCATCAACCCACATATTGGTGAGCGACTGCCTATCTGATCACCACAGCCAAAACAGTAGATACTGGGTTATACGATACAGTTTGATAGAAGACTAGCTGTCAGATTTTCCGGTTACTGACAACTGTCAAAGATGTACAATTGATAGCCGGGACCGAGGGCTTAACGTACTTTCCGAGGCACAGATGAAACGGCTTATTCCATGAATTACCCCTGAAAATCCCCTATGGGGGAAAAGTGGTTATAAATTGAATGTGCTTTAGCCGAAAGGTATCGCCACCTAAGACATGAATTTTTATAACCATTAATGGAGATAAAACACCAGTAATGCTGTATTTTTTAACGATGAACGTCGTAAATGATTACAAGGCATTACACAAAGAGATCGAGAACAAAACGTTTACTACATTAACACTACTCGGAGTAAAGTTTAACTACCCGAAACGTAGCTCTACACTAAAGCCTTGTTCATATGGACGTGATACGAATAGTAGCAATAAGATTATCCTGTATATATCCCGGGGAATGTAAATAGAAAAAAAAAAAAGTATAAGCACATTAAGATTTACCTTCAAAGCGTAATTTTTGCTCGTGCATAGTAATAGTAAAATAGTAGGCCGCAGCACATTTGGAGGGTTCGTGAAGCGCATTTTCATGTTAGTTTTTAAAGCGAATTGCATTTCATGAAGAAATAAATAAATTTCTGGCTTCATTGCAGAACTTTTTCTCCTCCATTAGACCACAATTTTGTCTAGAGTCTAGACAACGACTACAACGTAACAATGACGCCTACACATACAAACATCACGCACGAACTTGACGTACGTCCCACGGCCTGAACAACCCCTTACCCTAACATCCCACAAATGTACACAAAACTGTATCCATTACAACAGAAGCAATGTTCGTTTCACTTTAAATGTCCAACAATATGTTTTGAACAATTCACAGAAGCCCGCCGTGAGATGGAAAAGAATATTGCGATGCGACCCGATACAATGCGCGCGGTATTTCTATTGTGAGCTTGGAGCCCAGCCTGCGAACGACGAGGTGCTGCAAGGGTTCGTCTATATGCTTACGTAAGTATCTCTTGGAAACGCTGTACTGTTGCTTTTGATAGTTGGATGCTATTATGATTGTGTATATATATCTCGGAAAGTCGAGGATTCATGTACTCCTATGAAGCTGTTCTTCAACACTACTGGTGTAGAAGATTTGGGTCGTTTAGGGAGGAAGTCCGTGTTTAAAATAATAGTCAGGGGTAGCGCTGTTCTACACTAGCCCTGCAATAATGCTCGTAGCGGACAGTACAGAAAGTACTTCAACGCCATCTATGACCAAAATGGAGCACTAAAATCAATCAATCAATCAATGGTAGATGACAAAATAAAACCTATTTGTCTGTCAGATAGATTTCTTAAACAAATTGGACACAAAAATAAAAAAAATATGCGTTCAACATTTTTTCTTTTTTTATGTAAACAAAAAATGAAGACGTTACAGTGCGTCGAAAACTCGCGTGACGTCACAATTGAGTAGGTACATTTTTTAGGTGACGCCGCTCATGTTTATTCATTTGATAAAACAAAAAACACATCTCCAATATATTTTAATAATCTAACTGACAGACTAAACATGTCATTTTCATATTTTTTAGTCAGAATTCATCCATAATGCTCTATTAAAGATTTCCGCAACATAAGACTATTTAAAAAACCAAACACCAATTTTCGGGCACATCAGACACAAAACCTGTCTGGTTAGAGAATCCTCCTTTTTAACTGAGTTCAAAAAAGGAGGAGGTTCTCAATTCGACTGTATTTTTCTATGGAGTATTGACGCACTTTACACTCTGTTATTCATATACCTTTAAGACCCAACGGGGTTTTTTTGACGATCCGAATGGCGTAGTGGTAGCGAAGCCGCCTGTCAACTATCTGGTATCCACGACACAAGCCTTGCTTAGTGTGGCACTAGATGGCGCTGTGTTAATGTCCAGCGAACGTGTTTTTTTTTATTTTATTCACGGTATTTAAACCATTAAAATGTTAAATCATTTAGATTTTGTAAACCAACATTATTTTAATTGGTGTATTCCCGCTAAATCCACCGCTCGCCGCGTCGTCCCAGTGGTGGGGCCAACGGGTTTTTTTTTTTTGATTATTTTTATCATTTTCCGCTGACCCCACCAGTGGGACGACGGCCAGCGGTGGAGTGTCAGCGGGACTAATAAAATAAATAAAAATTGTTCCCGTTGGGCTAGGTGCTTCATTTTCATATCTATGCAAAGTATGTATACTGCCGTGGGCACTTATGGAAGGTCAAAACCTATGGTTCGGGTTGCTCGCTTCCATGTTTTTGACGGTTGATGGAGTATGGTAAATGCGGCCGGAGTAGGATTGGTCATTCTATCGATGTTTTAAAGACATCTAGAGGCCTACAGCCCGCAGGATTCTGATAATTCTTTTTACGTGCCTATCAACATACGCCTATTACGTACCTGCCTTTTAACATATTCAAAAGCAATACCAGCATGTTAGTTCAAATTTGATATAAAGCTTTATTTTTTTTAATTAAAACTTTTATTTACATTACATACTATAATTACAAAAACTAAAAGTAATTACCTAAATATATACAACGACGTCAAAGTACTCCTCCGTATCACTGTCATCCAGAAACGTGCCCAGAAGGCTGGCAACACTACCTCGTTGAATGACAATGCTAATTCTTTGGCCAAAGATGTTTCTTTCACTTCGCGTGACCAGTCGGTGAGAAATTTCTTTGAAATGGAGACGCGTACTCGGACCTGAGCGTTTCGACCCCAAACAGCAAAAAAAAACGATTCAATTACATATTATAATGCCGTACTGGGTATTGGTAATTGGTATACTTAAAATCTTTATTCATGTGATTTGCTTTCAACGTTTGATTCTGAACTGGATTTTCTCAGAACTAATTTAAAAACATAAATAACCTTTTCTACAATGCATTTTCTAGCAATCATTTGAAATCACACAAGTGCAGTATAAGACGGTAAATTAAAATCTTCCTCATATCTCGTCTTTATATCATTGTTCTTTCAAAATATTTATTTGGGAACGTAGATATTCTGTAATCCAATCGAAATATTATATACACACTACCTTAAATATTCTTTATTTTGGTATTACGTTTCAAGTATGAGAAACGCATGCTCCGCCGGCCCCTTAAAGCAACAAAATTTTCCTCAAACTTTATTTCCAAAAGCGACCTCATTCCGTATGTAACTAGAGTCCATTCAGAGGTAAGTAAACTTGCACAAACATATAATTATCGAGTATTTGCAGTCGTAAGTTAGTACAGCTTGATAGCCATCGTTTCCTGCCTCTGTGCGTTTGCCGACTCTAATATCGTATATAACGTCCATGGAACGTGAATCGTTTTAGCAACTAGACTTGCTTTAGTAGGTATATAATGGATGTTTATTGTGTTCTATATTCTTATTTGTATTATGTTCAATGATTTATTCATATCAATTTTTTTTTTTTTTTTTATAATTTATTTATTCTTATTGATTTATTCTTGTTTATGATTTATCGGCAATGAATTTGTCGTTTTAGCAACTAGACTTGCTTTGGTAGGTATATTAAAGGATGTTTATTGTTCTATATATTCTTATTTGTATATTGCTCAATGATTTATTCTTATTATTTTTTTATTATTATTTATTTATCCTTATTGATTAATTCTTGTTTATGATTTTTCGGCACTTATTATTTAGTGATGACTTCTTTTATGTTGCGATACTTGTTTTCTAAGTCCAAGACATTTCGTCTTTCAAACATGTCATTGTATCAGAAATGTATTGAGTTTGCTTCATTTATTTGTATTGTTAACTACTCTGATCACCTTATTTGTTTGTTTGTTGTCATTTTGAACCAGCTTTGTATACAAGTTACATTAAATTGAAATTTTAAAAAATCCCCGGCTCATAATGGTCTTAAGTTTTTTTGGAACGAAGTTCCTTTTAACGCACGCGGCTTACGGGTCGAGCGATTTAGTAGAAATCGTCACGTAACGAAATGACGTATGCTGTGTGTGTGTTTAGTATAATAATATAAGTTTTTTCATGATCTTTCAATATAGGGTGCATTATTCTATTAGTCAAGCCCTTCCATTTGATACCCATATTGAAGGTTTTGTGGAAATAAAATGTAATACACCATTTTGTGGTAGCGGCCATCGTGGATTTAAAATTTATCATAGCGTATAGTACTTTGCTAGTCAAGCCCTTTCATTTGATACCCAAGTTGGGGGAGTTGTTGAATACGTTTGTAATCCGCCATTTTGTGGCGGCAGCCATCTTGAATAGATTTTTATCAAACATAATCAAGAACCGGGAGTGCTCTTAATTATGTTTATGTTCTTATATATGTGTACTAATTCACGTTTCAAATAAAACAAAAAAACTAAATTAAAATCGGTTCATCCGTTCGGCAGCTACGATGCCACAGACAGACACACACAGACACGTAAAACTTATAAAACCCTGTCGTTTTTGCGTCGGTGGTTCCATTTATTGTTTACACGTAGGTAAACAATAAATGGAACTAGTGCGCATAATACTTTTTACAATATAAACACGGAGTTAGTTTTACATTCAAATGATTTCATTCATTCGTTCATGAAACCTGGGCCAGATTTCAAACTGGTTTAAACTTTAGAAAAGAGTGCAAATAAAGTAATTTATTCATGAAACTGATGCCCGATAGATGTAGATAATTTTTCTAACGAAAATTAAATACTTACTGAATGACTAACTTTTTGAAATATTTAACTTTTTGAACTATCAAAGCGAAAAGCCAATGAAGCATGTAAAAAGTTCGGAACTATGACCACTGACATGTCTTAAAAATCAAAACCTCATAGCTCAGAATACGTAGAATTTATTTGCCTAAATTTCTTGAAAGTTAGCAATAAAATGAAATCTCGGCTTGATTTTAAAGTTCCGAAACAAAGCTGTGAAATAAAAGGAACATAGTGGCCATCGCACCAGTTGGTACATACGTTTAGTAGTCATGGCATAGGGATTAAAGGTACTACCAAGTTCGTTTCTCCAACCACTTTTCTCCCTTATGAGTCGAGTTATAAGGTTGAAATTTGGATGACCATCATTGAGCGTGGTAATATGCTTTCACAGTAACTGTACACATGACGTGTCGACAGAATTGTCGGCATCGCTATGATGGGCGTCAAAAGATAAAAAAAGAAACCATATTCGGCTATTCAAGCCTCGGATATGAATTTTCAATTGTACATCCTACATTCTTTAGCGATTAAATTCACGTTGAATTTGAATTAAAAATGGAATAGACTCGCAATTTATTTTAATTACTTATTTTTAATTGAAAATTCTTCAAACTGTCGATGAAACTTAGACAAAGATATTACTTAATATTGTATTGTATAGACAACGGGCTGGTGTCCGCAACTCCACGTCGAAGCGCGTATTTTGCGTATGGGCAAAATACGCGGGCCCAGTGCGGTTTGGTAGATGTCACATGTCTTCGAATTTTTGGTTCTAGGACATGCCGGTTTCCTCACGAAGGAAATTTTAAAATTGTAATATTAAGTAATAATATTTAATATTAAATAATATTAATTCTAAAATCTTTCTCTAAAAACATAACATAACATCATGACGCCTGTAATCCCAAAACGGTTAAGCAAAGGTGTACCTTATGGTCCACCCTTTTTCATTTATTTACCGTTTAAAAAAAATTATTACATTTGTTTAGGCAGAATAGCATTTAATTTTTTTATTTTTATTACGTCAGTGATGTTCAAGTCCCATGTAATACGGGGCGAGCCTATTGCCATCAACCGGGCACTAATCTAGGCTGCTACTAAGAAATTCTAAGAAAAAAGTAATAAGTACGTAAAATTTATTTTCCTTTGAAATTTAATCAAGTTTTTAAGTCAAATAGACATCAGCTGTAAATTTTCAGCTTAACAATTTCCAAACGGCTCTCCATATTAATTGCAGGTTTTAAACCTACGTTTCAGTAAGCCCTAATTTTAAAATGTCAATAAGAAGTTCCTACTTTCAAACAGAGGTTTAATAAAATGAAAATTAAGGTTGCTCCTTCACTGTGAGCATTCGCCTGTAATGTAAGATTCAGTTTCACTTGTTTTCGTACAAAATCGAATTTAAGATTACACCCTACACCGGATCATAATACAGGTGAAGGAACACCGTAATGCGGTTTTTACAATCATTAGCTGAGGGACACCAAAAGTCTTGCCGGGGCTGCGGGACTGTTCGAAAGAGGTACCGCGGCCCCGGAACGTTAAGGGCGAGGAAGGAACCTGGATGGGTTTTAGTCAGTAAAACTCTGACTCTCCCTTCCGCTCCGCCCAGAGTGGAAGAAGTCATTTGATGATTTCCCACCCGAAAAAAAAAGAAGTTTCCTTTTTTAGGGTTCCGTACCCAAAGGGTAAAAACGGGACCCTATTACTAAGACTCCACTGTCCGTCTGTTTGTCACCAGGCTGTATCTTATGAACCGTGATAGATAAATACCGTAGAAAATACTGTTTTAAGCTTTCACGGTTTAAAACTAAACTTATATTGTCACTTACGGGATATCCTCCCTGTAAGCTTGCAACAGCGTCGAAATATCGGGAGCACAAAATAATGAGTAATCACGGAAGATATCCCGTAAGTGACAATATAAGTATACAGTAGAAATTTTCACAGATGATTATTATATTTCTGTTGCCGCTATAAAAACATCGTGTGAAACCGATGTCCTAGAAGCAAAAATTCTAAGACATACGTACGGAGTGAGGCTTGTATCAGGAGTGGGAACATTTTCAGCTGGTTATGCTAGTCCCGGTAGTGAACGCCCATTTTCATTAGTTGCACAATTTTCAATTTTAGTTTACAAAGTGATAGAAAAGCGTGCAATATGAGAGGAAAGAGAAATATATATAAAACGGGCTGTCCCCTCGTTGGTTCGTCTTCAAGGCCACTGGGTGCCACCAACAAAGCAATATAATTATTATCTCATGTGCATACTCTGAAGTTGGAAGAAACAAATGTCCTGGTACTGACTCCTCATATTTGTGCTCTTGTTTATTTGACTTTTAAAAAAGCTTGATGTTAAATGCAGTAAGATGCAGCAGTTTGGGATGCGATCACAGAGCATCTATACAACGTGTAACAAAAAGGGTATAGTCATATGAAAGGGAGGGTGCGCTATAGACCATCAAACTGAACAACTTTCTTTATGAGACCACCATCGTAATCGTAAAAAAATAATCAGCTGTTTCATACATTTGGTGGAGTAGGTATTGGAATTTAGTATGGGGCCGTTGAACATTTTTTCGCGATTACGATGGTGGTCCCATGGAGAAAGTTGTTCAGTTTGATGGTCTGTAGCACACCCTTTCATATGACTATACCCTTTCTGTTACACGTTGTATATACGGATGCGATGTTAAAACCTTTGAATTGTTTAAGACTTATTTTTTTTTGTGATACCTTCTAAAAACAAACGCTATTTCTCGATCGTCGATTTACCTCATTATTCTTTTTAATCAAA
The DNA here is from genome assembly GCA_950022955.1 of Xestia ashworthii. NCBI lineage: Eukaryota > Metazoa > Arthropoda > Insecta > Lepidoptera > Noctuidae > Xestia > Xestia ashworthii. The sequence continues at coordinate 18,397,116 of OX465558.1, read as the reverse complement.
AGAATGTCCTTTTCTTTTGGGACATGCCCGCCACACACGCCCAAACCACTGTAAGTCCTGAAAGCCAGAATCAACAGTGGCGACCACCAGAAAAGCGCCGAGACATTGAAGCGAAGCACGAAGTCCCAGAGAAGAATTTAACTGTCTTGGATCCCGCAACGAAATTAATCAGAAAGTATAGCGGAGGAGTAGGAAAAAAAAATGTAGTTGTATCAAAAGATTGTCCATGGAGTTTCTTACCCATTCTTCTCCATAGAAATCTACGTTTTGGAATAGGCAACTATAAGAGTACAAGTAATAATACTTTGTGATCGGGTCCTAGCTTTATCCTTTTGTTTTTGACCTTCACAAGTACCTGTAACACTGTTTGAGTTTGTCTTTACCAAAAAGTATCATCTCTTTCGTAAAATTCGATTTCCAACAGCATTCAATGTTTTTATTGCAATAAAAATTTTAACATAACAGCTCGCCCACTTTCACCGAAAGAGAGGTCACCAAATTTCGCTTTTTATTTGTCATTTCCAAAAAAAAAACTAATTGAATGAGAGTGTCCGTCGTTAAGCTTCCTGTTTCGTTTCATAGAACCCATCTTGTCTGTACAAGTGTACATCGAAAACCCGACCGAATCAATAAAATGATCACGAAACCTTTTATATCAACATACAAAACCTTGGAAAGCAGCGGTCTGGCTCGAGAATCCATCTAATGCTGTGAATTCACCTCACATTTGCGGGTGTAATGGGCGGCGAAATAAATTCCCAAAGATTTATCACGTATTCCATTATTATTCCTCGAAAAGGAGAAGTTTGGGGTGTGTCAAAACAATGCCAAAGTTAACGAGATCGTCTTTAAAAAGCTTGGGCAGTATTTTTTTCTTGTTTTGTTCAAGTTCTGCTACATTGTGTGGCGAGGAGTGATTCCAGCGGATATTAGTTTTAAAAATAAAAGGGAAGACTCGTATATTTGTTTTTTTTTTTATATCTAGCATCATGCCTATAATCCTTAATAGTACAAGTGCATGTCGCGAAGTTCCATGTCCCGTATTCCTGGTCTTTATTGTTTTCTTTTTTTTTTCTTTCTTTTCTTTCTTTCATGTAATGGGGGGCCTATTGCCACGAGCTAACTTGAAAATAAATGCTTTAATTTTGATTTTGTCTTCAACCGGTCACTTATTCGACGAATTTAAGAATCATCATCATCATCTGCCTAAAGCCTTTTCCCAACTATTTTGGGGTCGGCTACCAGTCTAACCGGATGCACCTGAATACCAGTATTTTACATGGGTCGATTGCATTCGACCCATGTCTGGCATGACTGGAAGGTTACTTAGTACTAACTGGGCTATGGACAGCCCAGTTAGTACCAAGTAATACGATAATAATAATAATATCTTTATTTGTATATAATGCAGGTGTTACAATAATGGTGTTAGTTTCAGATATATTCCCAGTACATTCTGCCTGTTGGCATACAAAAATATAGTGGTTAACTTACAGATAATTTAGACACTAGGCAAGTACTTAAATTCAAAATAAAATCATGGATCAGCTAAGTCTAAAATTATTTACATAATATATGAGATAAAGTGAAGCAAAAATTACAATTCATCATTTAAAAAATAATTAATTGTTATTCAATTTAATCGTTAACAGAGTAATAACATTTCTCTATCAGCGATAAACAGTTATGTAACTCACACTTTATGTGCAGTTTTTAAATTAACTTATCCCATCATTTCTGATGAGCGGTTTTGCGGTCAACCATGATTAGAAACTCCCAACGAGGTACCCAAGGCGAAAGTTGAATAGGCTTGTTTCCACCATCAATAAATTGCAAATCTATTTAGTCCGTCAGTTAGAGTATTAGAAAATAATGGACACGTATTTTTTGTTTTTGTAAATCAACGAATATTGACAAAGATAAAACGCATCAAAACTCGGGAGTGGGGGCTCGTGACGTCAGTACTCACTAAGAATCATACCGAACAGTGACGTATTGGGAATTTTAAAAACGTCGTATCTTCGTCAATTTTGTTTTATGTGACAAAAGAAAAAATACGGGTCAAATATTTTTTGATAATCTAAGTGACGGACTAATTAGATTTTTTCAGTTAACAAGCCTTTTGCATGTGAATAATAGAGTGATGAATATAAATGTTGATGGATGGAGGGAAGAGGAAGAACAAAGAAACGATGTATGGATTGTGTGAGGAATGATATGAAAGATAAAAGGGTAAATGATAGCGTGTCGGTTGACAGAAGAGAATGGAATAAAAAACTTGTTGTGCCGACCCCATGTAACACGGAACAAACGCAGGAAGATGATTTACAACATTTACATTTATTTATTTATTTACACCAATTAGAACATCTTTACAGACTATTCCAATACGATGCTATAAGACAAACATTATAAAACACATTTTTGAACACATTTAATAGAAAAACACACATTAAAGGGTGTAAAACACCTCTTCACGAAGCCGAAAGGCACTTGTTCTCCCAATCATTGCGATATTTTTTTTGTTCTACACCATACCTGGGAACTTTCTAGTTACGGAGATATGGGGGGTCAAAGTTACAACTTTTTGTCAAGTTTTTTTTAAATACAAGTTTTTTTGTAAGATTTTGACTTTAACACCTTTAACAGCGCGGGTCTATCTTTATGGTTAGTATGATGCATCTATTCATGTGGCAGGTTCTGCTAGGCACCAATTGGGTAGACGCCAAAAAAATAATAATTAGTCCGTCAGTTCAACAAACACATTATCAACAAATATTTGACCCGTATTTTTTCTTTTGTTACATAAACCAAAATTGGCGAAGATACGACGCCTTTAAAATTTTTAATACGTCTCGCCTTGGTATATTTTTTAGCGAGTTCTGACGTCACGAGTTTTGATGCGTTTTATCTTTGTCAATATATATTCATTGATTTACATAAACAAAAGATACGTCGTCATGCTTATTGTGGTGAATTTAAGTACCTACCTAGTAATTTTACATGATAATATATTTTGCCTGAACGGACGCACGCTTCTTGGACCAAACCACGTACATTAACGTCCATTCTAAAGCCCAGTAAATCAGTCGAAAAGGCGTAAGAACAAGAACGTTATCGAGAGAACTCATAAAATCTAGATGGTTGTCGTACCTAGGATAGGATTTAGCGGTAGATAGCACCGCTTTCGAGCTCCATCGGTTCTAGAACGATCGATAGGTCAAGCTTAGTAATTGGAGCCGGGCATTTAAAACTTTTGGGCTATCATTGCGGATAGTGCTAGGCTTAATGAACTGGCATAGTTTTGTTAGAATAGATTATGAAGGCACTAAAATGGAAAACCGCGTTAAATAACTACCTATTTACATAAGGCTTTCGACATTAAACTTTTATTGGGGTAAGTTTGTCTACGTCATTGATATAATGGTCGCAAGTGTTATATAGGTACTACTGAGCAAGAGGTGCTGATTCTCAGGTCGTGCGACGGGTAATTGGGTTATTCTGTCGTAGTGGAATTTCTTTGTAGCAGGTTTTAGTCTTAATTTGTGTCCCTGTCCAGTTCATGACAATATTCTCGTGATGTAGCATAATGTAGTAACTTGTAGTAACAAAATTTACCAAATTTTAGTGTAACTGTTGAGTTACACCTTTTTTTTTAGGATGGGAAATCATTAAATAACTTCTCCCACTCTGGGCGGAGCGGGAGGGAGTGTCAGACTTTTACTGACTAAAACCCATCCATGTTCCTTCCTCGCCCTTTATGTTCCGGGGCCGCGGTATCTCTTTCGAAAAGGCCCGCAACCCCGGCAAGCTTCGGCCAAAAAAAAATTCATTAAAAGTTGAACTTTGACGACAATATCTCCGTAACTAGAAGGTTCCCAGGTATGGTGTGTTACAAAAAAAAACATTTGCAATGACGGGGAGCACAAGTGCCTTTCGAATTTGTTAAGAATTATAAAGACATGAAAAGACTATTTGATTTTCAGCAGAACTGGTGTTTCTAACGACGGAAATGTACTACATCACTGCCTTGGATGTGAAAAAAAAGTTTTAGGAAATTGTTGTCTACAAATGTTGGAGGGGTTGATTAGAATACTATACTTCTGTAAGCATTGTTATTCTATTGCCAAAATAAATACGAATTGCCTAGCCATTTCCCAACTATATTGGGGTCGGCTTCCAGTCTAACCGGATGCAGCTAAATACCAGTATTTTACCACCACCAGAATGTTGACTGTCCAAGATCTACAAATGACAGCCGGGACCATCTGTTTAACGTGCTTTCCGAGGCACGGAGGAAACTCGGTATGTATTGAGTGATCACCTATCCACAGACCAACCTATATGCAAGCAAGGCTTAACCTAAAGAAGATTGACCGGATCGGCAATTATTATTAAGCCACGACCTCCTTCAAGTGCATGTAAAGGCGCCAAAAAAGTAATAGGAAGGAGCCCATCCCCAGGAGGCTAGCATTGCCAATTTGGATGGCAATGCTGACTCTTTGGCCAGAAAATAGGCCAGCTCTCTTGCCACGGGAAGAGTCAACTAATCGCTGTGCGATGTCCCGAAAGACAAGGTGCCCACCTAGCCACTCGGGCCCTAAACAGGTACCTTGACTATATTACAATAAATAATTGACTGCCTGATTTTTGCTGTTATTATTTTTTTGACCTGACTATTTAAAAAATCGTATGTGTAAATGTAATCAAAAACTTAATACAAGATGTATCATGCTTTTTAAAAATGGAATTCATGGAATTTTCGTGCTAATGTAAATTATTCAGTGTGAAGTAAAATAGGTCTTACATAAATATAAAATATTTTCATAATTTTATTTAAAGTTTCAGTGGATTACCTTCTGAATTACGATGTTATTATACTCTTGTTACGGCATAGTGACACGCACGTAGGTAATGTTTAAAATGTGTGAAATATTTCGTAGCCTGGTGAATATTTGATACGTATTTATTTAAACCAGGACAGATATTTGGAATGAGGTTGAGGCATACCAGAGCTTTAAACACATAAAACAAAATTGAATACTCATCCAAAAGAAACATAACATAACACACATAGAAATCAGTTTTGCAACGGACTCAAACATTTCGGTCCTAGTAACGACCTTTAGAGAACAAAATGCTACTGAACTGGAAACGAAGATGCCTTGGGTAGAGTTAGAATAGTGCTGGCTTCCTCAGCACGAGTTATTGGGTCACGTAAATAGGGTCAAGGGTTTTGGAAGTGTATTTTATGATAAAACCGATGGAACTAAAGCTGAATATTACTGGAGCTCAAAAATTCCAGTAATTAAAACTAGTGATCGGTCCCTAATGGGTTTATTCATCAGCATTTGACTGTGAAACGCGCGAGTGTGCGTGAGCTGGCACCTTCCGATTTTAATGTTTTTTTTCGTCATCCCGCTCGACCTTGAAAATATGACGTTAAATACGTCAGATGTACAGTCAGCTACGAAAACTTCTTGTAATATGTATAAAATATGTACCTACGGTAAATGTATAAGATATTATAGACGACTTGACTTTTAAGAGGCCTGCGGAGCATGCGAATTTCATACAAACAAAATACCAAAATAATTTGTAAATAAAACATATTCTTAAGATAGTGTGTATTTATATCGATAGAGTTACAGAATATCTATGTTCCCAAATGCATATTTTGAAAGGATAATGATATAAAGACGAGATAATTATGAGGCCTTTAAAATTCCTATAGAAAATTTCTTTTTCCCACAACTCTTGTTTAAATCAGTGTCCATTCAAAATATATATTTGGGAACCTAGATATTGTGTAATTCAATCGAAATAAACACACAATACCTTAAGAACATGTTTGATTTTTATGTTATTTTGGTATTACGTTTGTATGAAAAACGCATGCTCCGCCGGCCCCTTAAACAAAAATCGAGTTTCATCTCGATTTTTTGTCGTCAAAAGTCGCCAGTTGACAAATAAGTCAATTCTTGCATTTTTTGCCACTTCACATCAACGTCAACACATGTTTCTTGATGTGCGGTCAAATACAGACAGACAGAAATGACTTCAAGTTTAATATTTTCAGTAATAGATTAAATTTAGATACAGGTGCACTGGATAATTTATTCTCAGTTACCTTTCAATTTCTGAACTCGAAAATAATGTCAAAATCACTCCAAAATGGTGCCATCTACACCGCAGTTCTTTTTGTGGTTTAGACGAAGTCAGTGTTGGCTGCCAGGCTGGCTTGTTATTGGCCTCTTAAGAACAGTTTTTCAAGACAATCCAGTGCAGGCTGTCAGCACTGGCGGGAATAGAGCGCCAGCCTATTTTTCAAGCCGACGACGTCCGCCCGCGTGCCCCGCAACCCCCGCGGCAGCGTGTGGACGCGTGTAGATGCAAGGCGCCAGTTGCTGGCGCTTATCCCGTGTGCACACCACAAAAATAATCCAGGAATGAAATAAATCCATGGGCCTCATTCAAACAACACGGGCAAGCGCTGGCTTGTCTGAGGACTGACGCCAGCGTTACTGGCTTCATATAAATCTGGCTTAAAGCCGGTACCAGTACCTACTCACTAAATCACAACACTAAAAACCAATATTGATGACATTGCAGACACTCAGCCAGTATAAAGGCTTTACTTGTAATAACTTAATATGTTCCTGACGCGTCACGCTACATAAAAAACACTCGTTTGTCATAAACGAAAACATGTCTTCCCTGATTTAATATAACTTGACAGTTGTGTTTACGTTTCATCAGAGACTTTCACGGAATGTTGAGAATAAAGAAAAACATGGCGTTGTTCTTGAAGTGAAAAACTTATTTTAGGGAGTAGTACGAAGTCTTCATGCATTATACAGGGTGTAAACCACCTCATCACAAAGCCGTTAACAAAGCATTCTGTACATCAAACTAAGTAACTTAACGCAAAAAATATTGCTGGGAAACAACTTTTTTTTTTGAGGTTATAAATCATGTTTTGTGGTAGAACTCAATGTAACGCACTTAAAACATTGTGCTGATGGATGGATTGAATAGTACGGGGGTTGTAGTAATATTATTACGTACTAACCGACTGAACGTCCTCAATGGTTGACATTTTGTCTGTACATCAATTTTAGGTCAAATCTTCATCACATCCATTATTAGTTTAAGCTTTATTGTTTCACGTTGCTCTTTTATTGCCATCCTTTCATTTAGTTTCATTGTAGATATCGTTTTACTGTAACAATTACGAGTTTATCATTTTCATTTTCATACTACACTATACTCACAAATTGCTCACAGATGATGCGCAACATTATTTACTACACTATCCACGCACCAGAACCTTTAATTCCATCGTATTTCTTCATGTTTTTGCTAACTTTGTGTTTATTAATTCTTTGACATTTTATTGTCAATAATCTGGTCGTCATAGTTACCTTTTAATCGTTCGTGGTTTTCTTTGTGGCCATCCACCGTTTTTGTCTTAAAAGCCAGATAATCGTTCTGGCCTTCTACTTTACACACTCTTTTCGTCTAATTTTCAAACATTTTGCAAATTCCACTTTTGATTTCGAAATCGGCTATATAAGACAGGGCCGCTCTAGACATTCATTCATTTCATCGCTAGCTTTCGTGCGAAGAAAATTATATAGGCCTTGTCCCGGGGCCGACTGCTCCGGGACTCAAGAAAAGACCTCAAACCTCTTGACTTCTCCGCCAGTCACCTCAACTAAAACCTGCCTCTGCACTGGGCTTCAGAGGAGGACTGCTGCATCTGCTGTCAACCTTCATCCGGGGCTGGAGTCCTGTGCTGCGAAGCCTGCCTACTGTTGTCAACCTTCATCCGGGGCTGGAGTCCTGTGCTGCGAAGCCAGCCTACTGCTGTCAACCTTCATCCGGGGCTGAAGTCCTGTGCTGTGAAGCCAGCCTACTGCTGTCAACCTTCATCCGGGGCTGGAGTCAGCGGTTGGACCGTTTTTGGCTGACTCGCCCCGGACTGCCGTCGACCCTCTCCTGCGACCCTCTCCTGCTCGTCTTCATCCCGTGATCATCCCTTCACTCCATCCTCATCTTCACTATCATCTTCATTTTGTTACTTTCAGATTTTATTACTAAAATAAATTGTATTACGTTTATCCTTTTTTTTTATTTATTCTATTTGTTTTCTTCATATCTGTCGCTTCACGACAGTTTGGCGCCCAATTGTCTTCAGGTTCTACACTTCTACATAACACTACACATTTCCATCATCACAAAATTCTAAAGAAAACACTTTGTCTAGTGTCCATAAATCAGAGGGAAAATAAGTACCCATTTTAAAAACATTATTTCTGGTGGTCATACACATAATACTTTTAAGATTGTGGTATCTTACCTTTACATAGTGTGACTCATTATATAAACTAAAGAGGTCATTACTCTTCACTAAACCTTAAAACCTTTATACAGACTTGGTTTATAAAAATTGTTTCTGTTTCACCTTAACTACAATTTTCCTCTGATTTAATATAAACCTTTTTGGCAGTCTCTCTTGGCAACTTCACTTTAGATCATTAGTTCATTGTCATACTACAGACATCATTAAACATTTTCATATAGCTATCATTGTAACTAATTTTTCTTTTGGAAGGAAAATAATTTTTCTTTAATCTTTTACTAACTTAATACTTCTAATTTTTTTTTTTTTTTCTTCTAGAAGGAAACAAGGTATTTTCTTTGAAACTTATCTTTATTTTACCAATATGTATAGAACAATTAAGTTTGAATTTCTTAATAAACCTGAACTCGAATACGAAATTAAGATCAGACTTGAGGAACCAGTAGACACTGTCGTACGGTTAAGAAAGCAAATTCTTCGACTTTCTTCTATTACCTCCTCGGAGGAAATTTTAATCTCACCAATTCCAATTGAGGAAGAGCTCCCTCAAATTAATACCACTATTAATTACTTAGACTTAAAAGTAGATAAACTTCTACACGGTGATTCCAAATACACTCGTCTTATAGAAACTTATCTTAATCATTTATTTTTTAGACTCGAGCGTATAGACGTTGACGTACTGAACTCTGAACAGAAAATTGAGTTTGACGCTTTACGGTCCAAATTTGATAGCCTCAACAACAAATTTGAACCATTCACTTTTCTTCCAGCGGAAAATACTTCCCCTCCTCTCTACGATTTACCTACCTCTCATGACAACTCGGAAACTCCTCCTTCAAATATCCCTCCGTCACAGACCATTCTTGAGGCCCTCCTTCAACAAATTAACTCTACAGTTCCTCCTCAACAAGTGAAGCCTCATATTTTTAAAGATTTAAAAAGATACACTTATAATGGAAAGTCATGTCCTAGGTCGTTCCTTCAAAAACTAGAAGAATATTGCATTTCACGTAGCTTTGACAAAAAACTTTTGATTAATCAAGCGTACGAAATTTTTACAGACAATGCTTTACACTGGTTTAGATTTCAGATTAATTGTAATCCAAATCTGACCTGGCATGAAACTTCTGAGCTTCTTATAAAAGATTTTGGTGTTTTCGATTACGATTACAAATTACTAGAAGACATCAGAAAGCGAACTCAAGGTCTGGACGAAACTATATCGGTCTACATTTCAATTATGTCCGGAATGTTTTCACGCTTGACTAAAAAATTGTCTGAGTCAGAACAATTAGAGATTTTACTGAGGAATATCAGACCGTGCTATTCAGTTTTTGTGGCATTAAGAGATTGTACTACTATTGACTCTCTCTTAGCTGTTTGCCAGATTTACGAAAAATTCTTGGACAAAGATAAAAACTTTAAAGAACCATCTTTGCAACAAAATACTTTAACAGCTGAATTTAGCTACAAACCTCGTATACCAGTTACTAATTCTTCCTCTGTAAATTTTCAGAAACCTCCTCCTCAGTACCTCCAAAAACCAAAACAAATTAACACTCTGACTCGATCTGATCCTCCTCAACAGAGTAGCTTTTGCGTTCGTTGTCGTGTGCATGGACACACCTTAAACACTTGTAAGAAACCTCACTTCATTATTTGCTTCAAATGTGGTTTGAAGGACTTTAAAACTGCTGATTGCCCTAAATGCAATCCTAAGCCTGGTACTAGCTCAAAAAAACTAACAACTGACTTGAAAAGTGAAAATTTCGACGTTAATGATTGGAATAATTGGATCAAAACTCTTAAAAATTTCTTTTCTTACTACAAAATTTCTTCAACCCTTTACTCTAATGACAATGATTCCAAACGCCCTTTCATTAACGTGCGAATTATTAACTTAAACATTTCTGCCTTACTTGATTCAGGTAGTTCTGTTACCATACTTGGCAACAATTCTCACCTGGAAATTCTTAAATTAGGTTTCAAGCTTTTCAAGTCAGACTTAATTACTGTCTCAACTGCTAGTAACCAAAAAATTAAATCTTTAGGATATTTTGAATTACCTATTTTCTTTAATGACCAGACTCATTTAATTAAAGCTTATGTTTTTCCAGAATTATTCCCCTCTCTTATTCTTGGTATTGATTTCTGGAAAAAATTTAATCTTCTTCCTACTATTTTATCTTCTGTTTGTCAGTCGAACCTTAAATGTTCATCTATTCAAGATGCGGAGAAAAAGATACTACCTTATGAACATCTTAGTACAAATCAAAAGGATATTGCAGATAACATTATCCAACGCTTCAAGAGTATCTCATTTGAAGAAAAAGGCATTTTGGGACGTACTCATTTAATTACACACAAGATCGACACAGGTGATTCTCTCCCCATCAAGCAAAGATGTTATCGATTGTCCCCTGAAAAACAAAAAGCTTTAATCAACGAAGTGGATAAAATGTTGAAATGGAATGTCATTGAACAATGCGAAAGTCCATGGCTATCTCCGGTGCTTATAACTCCGAAGAAGAATGGAGAATGGCGTTTCTGCGTCGACAGCAGGAAACTTAACTCAATCACTCGTCGTGATGCCTACAGCCTCCCACTTATAAGTGAGATTCTTGACAATCTTAAAAACGCCAAATATCTCTCAAGTATCGACATTGCGAAGGCCTTCTGGGAAATTTCTCTCAACCCTGCGGACAAAGACAAGACTGCCTTTTATGTACCCGGAAGAGGCATGTACAGATTTAAAGTAATGCCCTTCGGCTTAACTAACTCTCCTGCTACTCAACAGAGACTAATGGATATGCTGTTTACTCCAGATTTTGACAACAAAGTATTCTGTTATCTCGACGATATCGTAATTATAAGCGATACCTTCGAAGAACATATTTCTCTTCTCTTAAAAGTTCATGAAAAACTCTCTTTTGCCAATTTAACTATAAATTTTGAAAAAAGTCAATTCTTCAGGAAAGAACTCAAGTACCTCGGTTTTGTTGTAGGTGAATATGGCCTGAGAGCTGATCCTGACAAAATTCGAGCCATTTTGGAATATCCTACACCATCCTCTAGAAAAGAAGTACGTAGATTCATCGGTACTTGCAGCTGGTTCCGAAGATTCATTGCAAACTTCAGCACAATTGCTTCTCCACTTAACAGGCTAACTTGCTCTGGGAAGATTGCCCCTAAATTCGTTTGGAACCCCGAAGCAGAATCGGCATTCGTGAAACTTAAAGAAGCTTTGGTTACTACTCCTGTTCTCGCTTGCCCAGACTTCAACCTCCCATTCTCTGTACATTGCGATGCATCAAATTTTGGCATAGGAGCAATGCTTACACAACATCAAAACGACAAGGAAGTTGTTATTGCTTACATGAGTAAAGCTCTTAATAAAAACCAGCAGAACTATTCTACAACAGAAAGAGAAACTCTAGCCGTAATAACTGCTCTAGAACACTGGCGTTGTTACCTAGATAATGGTAAACAATTTACAATTTACACAGATCACGCTGCTCTTAAATGGTTCCAGAACTTATCCAATCCTTCAGGAAGACTGGCTCGTTGGACGCTACGCCTATCTTGCTTCAACTTCATTCTAAAACATAAAAAGGGTAAAGATAATGTTGTCCCTGACCTACTATCCAGATCAAAAACTCATGACTCTGAAGATTCTCAACGTCAAGGTGTAAATCCTATTTTAACGGACGAATCAGTTCCTAATCGTGACTTGGAACACTACAACAAGATTTTACTTGGCTGTCAGAACAATCCTGATTCTTATCCAAACTATACGGTTAAAGAAAACAAGCTCTATCGTTGCATTCACTCTCCTCATGCTCTGAACGATGACTTCACTTGGAAAGAAGTTCCACTTCCACATGAAAGACAGGCTATTATCGAAAGGAATCACAGTCCTTCTCAAGAACCTCATCTCGGAATTTTCAAAACCTACAAGAAGCTTTCGTTACGATATTACTGGTCTGGCATGTTTAAAGATATCGCTAAATTTATCTCTACTTGCGACATTTGTCTTGCTTATAAACATCCAAATCATTCTCCTTATGGCCCTATGGGTAAACCAAAAATTTGCTCGAGACCTTTTCAATCTATATCGCTTGATCTTATGGGTCCTTTTCCCATGACCAGAAGACGTAATCAACATATTTTAGTTATTAATTGTACCTTTACTAAATATACTTTTATCTTTCCCTTAAAACGTGCTACTGCGTCTAACATAATTAATATTTTAGAGAATTCCGTATTTCTCATCCATGGTGTTCCACAAACCATTATCATGGATAACGGTCCCCAATTTCAATCCCGTGAATTTACTACATTTCTTAATAAATATAAAGTCCCTTTTATATTCTACTCTCCATTTTACTGTCCCCAAGTCAATCCTACAGAAAGGTATAATAGGACCATCATCACGGCTCTAGCTACTTTGGTAGGTGATGATCATCGAACCTGGGATATTTATCTCCCAAAAATTCAACACGCGATAAACAGTTGTGTTAATGCTATAACTGGTTTTTCTCCAAACTTTTTAGTATTTGGTCGAGAAACAGTTCCTTGTGGTTCATTCTACACTCCAACTCAAAATCTTGAGGAAGTTGTTTTTCTACCTCGCGATGTCTACGCTACAAATATTGGTTTCCTCTCGTCAATTTTTGATAAGGTTCAAACTAATTTATACATAGCACACGCTAAGAATAGCGCTCGCTATGACCTACGTCGGTCATTTAAAGAATTTAATGTCGGTGATACAGTTTGGCGTAAGAATTACGTACAAAGCAACGCGGGTTCGTACTTCAGCGCAAAACTGGCCCCTAAATTTCTAAGATGCAAAGTCTTTAAGAAACTCTCGCCCTTAGTATACATATTAGAAGATACTAATGGAACGAAAAATAAATGGCACATCAAAGACATTAAAATCTAAACCTCGTCTTCATCGAATCATCTTATTTAGATAGTTAATCTCTCATTAGCTCATTTATCAATCGCTTAAAATTAATCTTTATTTTTGTTTTGAATACGAGTTTTTAAACTCACTATTCAACGTCCTATGCGGCGTTACTTTTAACTTGTCTTTATTTTGTGATTTAGAGCTTACTGCTCTTATTCTTCACTTCTACAAATGAGGTCAGAAGATCACTAGTTCAGATACCTTTACTTTAGAGCCCTACCGCTCGAATCTATCTTAGACTAAACTAAATAGTCATCTTAATAATTATATAATTATTCCTTTATAGGGTTTTCTTCGAGCGGCTGACTACTCGTAAAATAAGCCTTAGGTCAATATATTTTTCACCCAGGGAGCGGTTGATTACTCCCTAAATAAGCCTTAGGTCAATATATTTTCCACCCATGGAGCGGTTGATTACTCCCTAAATAAGCCTTAGGTCATATTTAGGAACATACTTCTAGAGTGGTAGTCATTGACTGTGAACTCCACCCTTACCATTATGTAGATGATAGTATACCTGAGGAAGAATGAATGTCTGTTAGATGATTTCTGTTTGGACGAAGTAATGTTTCAAGGATTTCTCTCGAACTTTAAACATAAAATTTTCTCTGAGTCGAAAATTTTCTGGGGTTGTCGGGGAAATGTAGTAATATTATTACGTACTAACCGACTGAACGTCCTCAATGGTTGACATTTTGTCTGTACATCAATTTTAGGTCAAATCTTCATCACATCCATTATTAGTTTAAGCTTTATTGTTTCACGTTGCTCTTTTATTGCCATCCTTTCATTTAGTTTCATTGTAGATATCGTTTTACTGTAACAATTACGAGTTTATCATTTTCATTTTCATACTACACTATACTCACAAATTGCTCACAGATGATGCGCAACATTATTTACTACACTATCCACGCACCAGAACCTTTAATTCCATCGTATTTCTTCATGTTTTTGCTAACTTTGTGTTTATTAATTCTTTGACATTTTATTGTCAATAATCTGGTCGTCATAGTTACCTTTTAATCGTTCGTGGTTTTCTTTGTGGCCATCCACCGTTTTTGTCTTAAAAGCCAGATAATCGTTCTGGCCTTCTACTTTACACACTCTTTTCGTCTAATTTTCAAACATTTTGCAAATTCCACTTTTGATTTCGAAATCGGCTATATAAGACAGGGCCGCTCTAGACATTCATTCATTTCATCGCTAGCTTTCGTGCGAAGAAAATTATATAGGCCTTGTCCCGGGGCCGACTGCTCCGGGACTCAAGAAAAGACTTCAAACCTCTTGACTTCTCCGCCAGTCACCTCAACTAAAACCTGCCTCTGCACTGGGCTTCAGAGGAGGACTGCTGCATCTGCTGTCAACCTTCATCCGGGGCTGGAGTCCTGTGCTGCGAAGCCTGCCTACTGTTGTCAACCTTCATCCGGGGCTGGAGTCCTGTGCTGCGAAGCCAGCCTACTGCTGTCAACCTTCATCCGGGGCTGAAGTCCTGTGCTGTGAAGCCAGCCTACTGCTGTCAACCTTCATCCGGGGCTGGAGTCAGCGGTTGGACCGTTTTTGGCTGACTCGCCCCGGACTGCCGTCGACCCTCTCCTGCGACCCTCTCCTGCTCGTCTTCATCCCGTGATCATCCCTTCACTCCATCCTCATCTTCACTATCATCTTCATTTTGTTACTTTCAGATTTTATTACTAAAATAAATTGTATTACGTTTATCCTTTTTTTTTATTTATTCTATTTGTTTTCTTCATATCTGTCGCTTCACGACAGGGTCGTGGTAAAAAAAACTTGTTTTAAAAAAAAAAACATGTCAAAAAGTTGTAACTTTGACCCCCCCATTTCTCCGTAACTAGAAGGTATGGTGTAGAACAAAAAAATGATCACAATTATGGGGAGAACAAAGGCCTTTCGGCTTCGTGAAGAGGTGTTTTACACCCTTTATTTATGTAATTGAGGTATTGCAGTGATTTTCGTTTGTTTGAAGATTTCCTTTGTTCATTAACTTCATATTTTTAATTTTTCTATATGAAACACTATGAAAAACATTCAAAAATATAAAAAAAATAGTAGGTAGACAGTCAGCGCTGGGAACAGGGTCCCCAGCCTCCTAACAATACGTGCTGTGTCCAGAAGTACTGCTTTCTGAATGAAGCCCTTGATCCAGCTGCCAAGCGAGAGCCTCCTAAGATGTTGGTCGAGGCTCTTGGCTATTAAGCCATTGGCTGACACGACTATCGGCACAATGACTGCTGCACTCACGTCCCACATGTCGACAACCACGCGAGCCAATCTGGATATTTGAATTGTTTATCTTTATTGTTGGAAGATTATTCTTATAAAGTGTTACGTGGTAAAAAAAAATATGATGAATGCTCCATGCTGAAAACTAAATAGTTGAGTAAGCCATTTTAATTCTAATATTTCACCAAAGGGGCATAATAAACTCATCAGTACCTACCAACAGTAAAAATATCTTAATTATTTTTATTCTTATAGAACAAAGGATCTTCTTTATAAGCCAGGCTTCTATAGAAAGGATCCAGGTAATAATTAGTAATTTAATATTTTTTCCCTGCGTACGGCAAGAAAGGATTGTCAGTATAGGTAATTAATAGCTACATTGTTCTAGATTCCATACGTTGTCTCTCATGGCTGTTTAGTTTTTATAATCCATTGTAAACCCAGTGTTCCTAACGTCATCCCACATTTTGTTTTATTAGCCATTTATTTTTTTAAACTATTTAAAAATACGAAAATCTTTACGAGTAGTTATAACCACCGGCAATAAGACTATGAAGGGTGCAAAAACTGTTAACGAAGCCGAAAGGCACTTGTTCTCCCCACCATTGCGATATTTTTTTATTCTAGACCATACCTGGGAACCTTTTTTTTTTAAACAAGTTTTCAGTGTACAATTTTTAATTTTAACACCTCCACGAACCCGTACTATTTAATCCATCCACCAGCATAATGTTTACACTGCGGTTCATTGAGTTCACCCCAAATAAAAAGGTACCAGCAATAATTTTTGCGTAAAGTTACTTAGTTTGATGTTCAGAATGCTTGGTTGCCGCCTTAGTGTTTACACCCTGTATATAGGTATATCATCACTCTTTTTTCCTTATCGCAATTTATATGGGGTCGGTACAGTATGCCATCTTTTTCCTTACTTCTCTAATACTCTCTACCTGGAGGTAGAGAGTTAGCTTCTTTTTAGCCTTCTCCCTTCTTGTATAAGCTTTGCTATATGAAGTAAAACATGAAAAAAGCACCGTCTGACTCGGACGTAATTAAAAATCCTTTCATTAATCCAAGCTGGTATTAAAATATTGTGCAATATTAATACAGGATCATTTTGGCAAAAAGGCTTTGACCAATTTCATTTTGAGACAAGCTACTTGCAAGTTCGCAGCGGGCATTCTGTTGGCAGACATTTTATTTTTTATTTTTTTCTGTTATGTTTTATTTGTCTTGATAAAAATATGTTATGAAGAGGGAAAAAAAAAGAGAAAGTAGTAAGTGATGCCAGACCGCAAGGAAGAATGGAAGAAAAAAACGTGTTGCGCTGACCACAGAAGATGATAAGTCATCTATGATTAAACTAAACAAAATTGAAAACAAGAATAATGTACACACATACAAACACTCATGTGACATGACACACACGTAAACACACACACACACACACACGCATGGCGTGTCGAGATGTTAACATGTAAACTACTGCCACCTTTGCTGTAGTTTGGCCACTGGAGAACTGATAATTTTCTTTGCATGTTTGCTTGATAACTACATAACACTAGACCGCTTCCTAACCAAAGCGATCATCGTTTGAAATTAACGTTGTTCATTTTGTACTGACGGACTTCCAGAATATATGAGTGACATACGAACGCTATTATTGAAACGATCGTTTAAGTTACAGCACTGGGTAAGATGTCTACAGAGTGTCTGAGTTACATAACTGGTAATTTTTTTCTTTCTGATTCAGGCTGTGCTGCTGCGATAACCAAAATAATAGCAACCAAATGCAATTGAGCTTTAACAACAGATTTAGAATTTAATTGGGGTTAAACAGAGTGGATGTAACTATTTAATACCTGGCACTGAAACGCGATCGTGGAGAATATGGTAGACGACAAAAAATGTAAATAGTCCGTCATATGAACCATTTATTTGTAAAAATGCTACATACAATTATAAATTAAAATAAACTAAACTAACTTAAACTATAAACTTAAAAAATGGCGTCAAAAAACTCCTCCTCAACGCTGTCAACTGGTAAAGTCCCCAGGAGACTGGCGGCGTTACCGCGCTGTATGGCAACGCTAAGCCTTTGGCCAAGGTAAAAGCCAGCCCTAGGGTCACGGGAAGTGTCAATTAATTTCTTCCGTCATATAGTTTTTCAAAATATATTGGAGACTTTTTTTTTTCTTTTTTTACGTAAATGAAAATTGGAGACGATACAGTGTGGCTAAAACTCGTATGACGTTACATTTCGGTACATTTTTAACAGAAAGTGACGTCACAAGTCCCCACTCATGATCTTTGATGCAAACGCATCTTCATATCTTCGTCATTTTCAACCGACTTCTAAAAAGAGGAGGTTCTCAATTCGTCTGTATTTTTTTTTTTTTTTTTTTTGTGTTTGTTTCCTCAGAACTTTCGACTGGGTGAACCGATTTTGATAATTCTTTTTTTATTTGAAAGCTGGTGCTTCCCGTTGGGTCCCATTTTAATTTGTTGAAGATTTGATGCTGATCTTCGGAGATATACAATGGAACTCTTCAAAAATAGACGGCAAATCTGCAGTGATTGCTGCATCCGCTTGTAGGTTCATTGTTTATACTACGTCATGACGTAACATCACGCCTGTATCCTCTGAGGGGGTACGCAGATGTGTACAATATACCCAGATTTCGACAATGTTTGTTACCTCAGAACTTTCGACTGGGTGAACCGATTTTGATGATTCTTCTTTTATTTGAAAGCTGGTGCTTTCCGTGTGGTTCCATGTCAATTTGGCTAAGATCTTACGCTGATCTTCGGAGATATAAATGGAACTCTTTAAAAATACACGGCAAAGCTGCAGTAATTGCTGCAATCGCTTGGTTGTTTATTGTTTATACAACATCATGACTTAACATCACACCTGTATGCTCTGAGGGAGTACGCAGAAATATACAATACACCCAGATTTCGACAGTTAGACGTGTAAAGTTCCATTCAATGGGATCCCGGAGAAATAGAGGTAACTCCTTAACTTTATAGGCACACCAGAAGCGCTTTGGGTAGTTTTAGGCAGAGTACTTTCTCGGAGTGATCCCATTTCGATTTGATAAAGATCTGGTGACTTCGGAAGATAGGCAACTAACTGAACTCCTTAATAAATGATAGCAAATGTACTGGGATCGCTGAAGACTCACGTCTGTCTATTGTTTACACCAGTTCATAACAAAAAATCACACCGATACGCTGTGAAAGGGTAAGCACATGTGAACCACTAAAAAGTGAAAAATAAAAACTTTTTTCAAAAAATATAACCGACTTCACACAAAAAAGTGAAAAATAACTTTAGCTTCAGAAGTCGGTGACAAAAAAACTAAATCAATCAAACAAAGGTCACCGACTTCGAAAGCTAAAGTTATTATTCACTTTTTTGTGTGAAGTCGGTTATATTTTTTGCAAAAAAGTTTTTTTTATTAATTTGATCAAAACAATAATCCTACGTATCCCCTATTTTTAATCTAACTGACGGACTACATAGAATTATATATTTTTAATAAGTCGTCGTCCCTATTACTGCAGTCATATTGAATACCAAATTGTTTCAAATTGTTTTATTCTCAGAAGCCGATACCCAGCTATGTACTGGCTACTAATCAATTCTGATGAAATGCGTCTATTACCTGTCTAGCTTTTGCCCACGACTTCACTTACGTCGCGTCGAGTCCATAAGTTGTCTCTCTTGCTACCAAAAATAAAGGGCATAAAACATATTCTTTGTCCTTACACAAGTCATGGCCAATCTTTATGCCAAACATACAATTCCGTGCAGTATTATCAAGTCGTAAAAACGTAGTACATCGACAGACAGAGTCACATTTGTATTTAAGAAACAAGTAGTTTTTGTCCAATTGAACCCAAAGTTCGACTGGAGTCATACCTTATACAACGTGTAACGTTAAGGGGCCGGCGGAGGATGCGTATTTCATACAAACGTAATACCAAAATTATTTGTAAATCAAACATATTCTTGAGGTAGTCTGTATTTATTTCGATTGAATTACAGAATATCTATGTTCCCAAATATGTTTTTTGAGAGAATAGTGATGCAAAGACGAGATATGAGGAATTTAAATTTTCTATAGAAAACTTATTTTTCTTATAACTCTTGTTAAAATCAATGCCCAATCAAAATATACATTTGCGAACCTAGATATTCTGTAATTCAATCGAAATAAATACACACGACCTTAGGAATACGTTTAATTTACAAATTATTTTGGTATTACGTTTGTATGAAATACGCATGCTCCGCAGGCGTCTTAATGCGCAAAACCTGAAAATAGTTTGATCAGAATCACGAGCAGAATCAATTGAACCTCTTTTTAAAATAGGTAACATTTTTCAAAAAATCTTCATCAGAAATGTTGCCCTGTCTATTTATTGATAGGTTAAGCCATTACGCTCGCAAACCCGCCGAAATAGGTAAACAAACAAACACAAATGGTGGTCGTCCAATTTCAATTTTCTTATACGCAGGATAATAATAGTTCTTGCTTGTTCTAATTGCGAATAAACTAAAACAGCACATGTAACTTTTAAATTTTTGAAATGTTTTTTTCTCTCAAATAAGTCAATTAAATTAAAAATGATTTGGGGTGCCCGAGGTTTTGCGCCATCTAACCGGATGCAGCTAAATACCAGTATTTTACATGGTGTGACTGCCTATCTGACACCCACAATCCACACACAATCTAGCTTAGTACTGGGTAATACGATACCACTTGGTAAGACTTGTTGTCAGACTTTTAGGACCACTTGCACTGACGGGAATCAGTACAAGGATGTAACGAATATCAAAGATCTACAAATGACAGCCGGGACCAACTGCTCAACGTGCTTTCCGAGGCACGGAGGAAACTAGGTATGTAATGGGTCACCCATCCACAGACCAAGTTAAGCAAGCACGGCTTAAGCTAAACATCGAATACATGACGGATAAATAAGTAAATAAATTAGTGTGGATTGTTCTACCAAACATGCTATAAAATTCGCCCGAAAAGTTATTGCTAAAAATTTACAAAAGACAAAACATAAACAATATTACGTCCTGACTTAAAAATAAAAGCCAAGCCACTCTTCTCCAGTGTCTCGTTTCAAGCCAGCATTGTGTGAAAGTCTAATATCTCACATTTACCAACTCGCATAAAAAGGTTCGCTGGGCCATAAGGGTGGCTTATTAAATAAGTATGGCGGAACTGCCGCATCCGTAAAAAGAAACGTATGTTTGAAAACAATTTCCGTGTACAAGGGAAGCGAATGCTGAAGTTTTTCATAAGTAAAAAGTAGGCATAAGAAGAACAGGAATTTGTGTCTTTGTCAGTAATTTAGAGGACAACAAAAAAAATCGTTTTGGTGTTGTTTTTCACGTAAATATTTTAAGTTTTGGTGTGGTTTTGACATTAGTGATCATTATTGGTTGTGTTTATTTTGAGTTTCAATTAAAAGATTCATTAGGTCGACTGATCCCGCGGGATCCGCGTGTGTGGGATCAGTTTACTAAAGAGCATGTGGTCAATACTCAAAGAGTAGGCTCTGTACTGCCTCGGGTTGCAAGCGTAACTGTTCAGCATGAGATCCTGGCTTCCATTTCCAAGTCAGGCAAAATATTATTTGCTTTTTTCATCAGGCTTTTCTCAGTAGAAGCCACTGAGTCTAGATTTGTGCCCGGTTGATGGCAATAGGGTCGCCCTTATTACATGGAACTTAAACATAACTGACGAAATGTTGGTGTACTATTACGTAAGCTTCAGCCCAACCCTCCGGGAAATACAGGCATGATATTATGTATACGTAAAGATGATAAATTACATCGGAATCCCAAGTTCAATGGCCCATACAATTCAAAACTCCACCACAAACAAAAACATTTCATTTTTAAACAATGAACCAGTATTCATAAATCCGTTCATATTTTTCTTCAATCTTCGCGTTATATCGGGAAGCCTGCACAATAATAGACTACACTAACAATGCAGTATTGATGCAGACCAATTCAATTGGAACCCTATGAATTGGAATTTAATCAAAGCACGCAAATATTGATAGTACGTGCATCGGGCCAACTTAGCGCGACCGACCCATAATCCTGTTAAAGTTCCAGTATCCGATATCGCATTGTGTATCTGTGATATTGTATAGGGATTAAGTGGCGAGGTGATATTCATATCGTTTGGAGATTTACGTAAGCCTTTTCAGAGGACTGCTTTTGTAAACTGAATTTGATACTGTTTTACCGTTGAATTTTAAGCCAACCGCAGATCGCCGAACGCAATTAAAGACCGTTGTGACACTAATCTATTCTAATGTTTTTTTTTAACTTTTATGACATTTTAACTCATAGAATACAAACAAACTGACCCGGAAAATCTACCAACAGGCCATACAAATATTTGTTCCGTGCGGGAATCGAACCTCAGTGCAACAGCCAATCGCTCAGCCACTGTGGCAACTGGTGACGTCCATGTAATCTGCTACTTGACAATTCAAGTAGGTAGCAGATGATCAGGTTTTTTGAGGTGAAAACTTCTTTAGGCGCATTGAGCTCTTTTTGGGTGAACAAAAATCATGGAACTAGCGTGTCCGTCACCTAACGCTTCGTAGCACTCGTAGCCGATCCGCAACGATGTACCACTACTTACACACGTGGCTCGGCATGTTTTTTTAATTGCACAGGCATCATGAGTAAGAAAATCAGAAAAGAAAAGAAGACGATAATAATATAGTTATATACCTATACATAGTATATTTTATTTAATGCAAAATCACTTCATGTTGAGATTCCACAGCAGTGTACTCGTATCTATGTGTCCGTGTTAATAATTCAGTGCAATTCGGAACTTAATCTTATACACGCGAATTTCAGCAGTATACTGCATTAACTACTCAATGCACACATTGGATAACTAACTAAACTCAACTTGGCAACTTCTTGTTCTTGACATTTCTGTAAGATGTATCTTATAGCTTAATCTCCTTATGGATGTAAAAAGTTAATAATGTGGATGAAACTATAAGCTTTTCTTTCTAGTTTTCTCTCTTCTCCTTCTTCAACCTTTAGCCACCCAATAATGAGTGTCTTTTCATATTCTTTCCACTTTTGGCGGTTTTTTATCATGGCTATCCAGTTTTTTCTGCTGATTTAGGCCTTTGATGGCTTCATCTAGCCATCTGAAAGCCCTCCACTGGGGCATGCTTTGCCGTGGCCGACTATAGAAATCTCTGAACAGACTCCGAACCCAGGTCGGCCGTAGCGCAAAAAATCTCCCCAGATGGGGGATCATGGACGGCTCAGTTCTCAAATGTGCCGTCCATGAAGATGGGAGTTGGGCCATTGTGCGTGTCTCAACAGATAATGGCCCATCTCCCATCTTATGCCGCATTGTCACCTGCACACTTGACAATCTTATGACTTCATCAACGAGCGGAGTTCGCAAAGCAGAATTTTGGGCCAAATTTTTCATCGACACGCTAAGAATAAGAAGAGTTTTTTCCAGCCCCTTTAATGAGATCCTCTGTCTAACTAGTCAGTTGCTTTCCCACATTGCTCCATCCCGATCGTGGTCTCCACTACAGCACTTTCTTCCACCATCTTTCATCCAGTCTACGGCAAAAATGACTCACCTACTTCTACTTCCTATTCATTAATTCACTTATTCATTTAATTAAGAACGTCGACCAATTCATCGACTCAGCCTATTGCACTCCACTGCTAGACGCAAACCTCACTCAAGATGCGTCATAGCGCTTTCTTCTCCGCCTTTCACTTTCAGGCTGATCCAGCCACATTATTAAGGTCGACGGGCGCCCCATGCTACGCCGATACCCAATCGTGAGGACCGTGTATCGACGCATAGCGTGTAACTCGGTTGCTCCTCCGACTACCGGTCCTTCGACAAACACGGTCAATCCACTGCTACTTAAGCTTGGTTACTATGCAAACTATGTCAGAAAGATCGTCTTCAAATAACACCGACAGTTTCGTTGTTATCAAAATAATAAAGCTTTGAAACATTTAGTTACTTTGTTATACGTGAGCTTAGTACAACGCATTAAGGCTTTAGAAGCTAATTTACATAAATCCATTAAATTACCTGTTGAATGTTATGCAATACATTGAAGCAATAATGGAATACCTACGATGTTCAATCTCATGACCCATTAACACGTAGCAATTTTGCTGCCCATTGAATGCAATAATTGGAAATAATATTTAAAGTTGGCCATTCGGCTTCTGTTTTATTAATTTGGTCGACACGCGCGGCCGTCTGTTAATATTGCATTCTACAAACCAAAAAAGATTCATGTAAGTGAATTCCTTTTCTGGAACAGCTATCAAGGACTGGAACTGTTCTGACAATTTTTTTTTTTTATGCAACGCCTGGGTTTTTTTTGTACTTCTTGCTCCACACGAGTCTTGGTCCTTGAGAATTACAGCGTACGGCGTTGTCTAATTATAATCGATCGTTTCGATCATTTTAGTTCGATGAAACCAGATCTCACCTCCAGTCGACGCACTAATACGTATAGTCCGATAGGTTTTGAGGTTCCATATAGCATTGCTATAGTTTTTTGCATATAGTTTCCAGACCATTTGTCTAACCTACTTAATTAATTTGTGTCATTTTAGGTACTTGCATATAGAGAAATTTGACTATTTGTCTTTTCGACCACTATTGGACGAAAAGAAAATTATAGTTGACCATTTTACTTTAATTACAGTAACTGATAAACATAGGCATTTTGTGTCATCTCCGTCCACAGGAATCCTTGTATTTAACCACATTGTCTGTACCTAAACACGTCGCCCAACTAGCTCTAAGAATATTAATTCATCATCATCATCATCGGCCTATTAATGTTCCCACTGCTGGGACAGGCCTCCTCTCTATGAGAGGGAATGGGCTATATATCCATCACGCGGGCCCAGTGCGGATTGGTAGATGTCACATGTCTTCGAATTTATGGTTCTAGGACATGCCGGTTTCCTCACGATGTTTTCCTTCACCGTTTTGAGCGCAGCGGTGATGTAATAAATTACACAAAGTAATGCGCCTGCCTGGGTTCGAACCCACGACTTACTGAACGTAAGTCGGGGCCGCCACCACTGGACCACCGCTGCTGAAATAGGTAGGTGTTAGGCGTTTTAGAGTACTGATTATCTATTGTTCTTAATATTTTGTGCCGAATTCATCCACGATATTTGTAGATATATTTTTTTAAATTTTATTTCAAAACCCTGTAAGATCCACGAAATAAAATTCAAGTTTTTAGAGATTTCGTGTTTTTGATTATTATGGTGGAACAAAACACCATTCATAATTTTGTGTTGTTTTTATCCACGCAATCTTATAATTTAAAAATAAATAAATATAGGTACTTCCTCACTGACCCTATAGTCAGTTTGCACTGGACGAAAATGACATAAACAGGGTTTGCACACTCCTCAGGCTATCCTAGATAATTATTTTAAACTTTAAATTAATTTTGTCAGTTTTGATTTGAATAAAAATAATCAAGCACTAATCATCAAACTGAAAATGCAATGGTCAGATGTGACACAAAACGCAAAAATAAGCTTCATAGGTACGACTGTATCCACAGGCAAGAAATAAGCAACTTTAAAATTTTTGAAACTTAACCACCTTATTTAGGTGCGTTAAGTTTCAAAAATTCTAACCTAGCCCTGCTCTATCGGACTAGTACGGGTATTGTTAAACGAATGAATCAATGAACGTAAAGATCGCGAATTCTGGTGACGCACGTTTGCTTTATATTACCCCGTATGCTAACTTAAGCGATCTAGCGCGAGTTTCGCCATTTTGCCCAACGTCGATTTTAAAATAAAAAATACTTCTTGCATCAATAACATTTTCATAATCATAAAAATTTATTCACAATTATCTATCGATTAAACTCATTGTGCTTGTTGCAAACCTTTAAACTAAAACGCTGTAGGATAGGGAAGGGCAATGATCGCAAAGCAAATGACTGAGCTGTTGAGGTTGCTGGGTCAGACAACATCTGAGTCATAGATTCAAAAAGAAGAAGTAACGCGAATACACCATCACTTAGGTATTTGTTCCGAAAACCAGAAGCGCCCACTGTCGACGAAACGACATGATTCACTGAATAACATGAACACCCCCGAATGTCGCATGTTCGTGGGACGGTTGCTTCTATTAGTACAAGGGCACAGGCGTTACGACCTGGCTTAAGCCATAAACTACTGGTGGTTATTCTTGGTTATAACTATTTTATATCTTGTATAACCTGTTATACATTTATTGGTCCGTTTATAAAGGATTATTATTGGTACATTTACTATTGAAGGCGTCGTAAACGTATGCGAGTATGGTGGGATTTTATAAAGTTATTACTTTTCCGTCTTTATAGTTTGTTGGTACTTTATTTCGGAATTATTGTGTTAATAGAAGAAATCTTTTATAATGACTTTTATTTTAGGATTAAAATTATTTTACCACATTAGGTACATAACATAACATCACTTGCGTGATGGAATCAGAAGTGAAGACATCCGCAAGAGAACCAAGGTCACCGACGTAGCCCGAAGAATTGCCAAGCATAAGTGGCAGTGGGCAGGGCACATTGTTCGTAGAACGGATAGCTGATGGGGCCGAAAAGTTCTGGAGTGGTGACCGCGAACCGGAAGACGATGCGTTGGAAGACCTCCCACTAGGTGGACCGATGACCTAGTGAAGGTTGCTGGAATCCGTTGGATGCGAGTCGCCCGGGACCGGTCAAAGTGGCGACACTTGGGGGAGGCCTATGTTCAGCAGTGGACGTCTTTCGGCTGAAACGATGATGATGATGATGATGATAACATCACGCCTGTTATCCCTGTAGGATAAGATAGTGGTGTACTTAATTGTGTACCCACATTTCGCCAGTTGTGGCTGCTACTGAGACCTTCTGATGTAAAAACCCAGTTACCCCACCCCGGGAAATAAACCCAGACCCCCACGCTTGCGACTACTTGACAGACAAAACAGATGAGATGAATAACCAATATAGTTACCATGACGCACTTGCGACGCGACAGTACTATTACTGTGGTAGAAACCAATAATGTATGCACGTGTTGTTTGTTGCAAGTCACGTCACTAGTCGCATCGTCTAAGGGCGTAGACTGGGTGTTTTAGGGCATCACTCATTGTCTAAGGTCGTAGCATCACTCATCGATTCTGGCGTAACACCTCTACTGCTTGTTGTTTGTGCTTCTGCAGTTTCAATCAAATCGCCATTCCAAAATCAATTTTATTTTGTTGCAGCTTGGAGCCCACAAAGCAAGAGAGTTCAGCCCATGCAGTCTACAAAGAAGCCTACGACCATGGGTTAATGTACCCAGATAAGTGCAGAGAAAAATATGCCTTATGTCCATTCAGCTCATCACTACTGTTCGATCTAATCAGATATTTATTACGTCATCCATAAAGTATATTTTAGTTACAGATAGAGTAGAATAAATTGAAGTAATTTAACACGTTTTTATCTTAAAGAGCTAGCAAATTGCTTGGTAACAAAACTTTATCTTCATTTTGAAATATAAAATGAGTAATTTAGCAGTCTTTTGAGGAGAAAGGATGAAAATAAAATCTAATGCATCTCACACAAAGGTACTAACAAATATAATTATGCGAATTACAAATGAATATGGGTATAAAACCGAGACTAATTACATTATACGTCTTTCTCTAAATGATTTCTGATTGATCGATTAATGAAAATTATACTGATGCTGTTATGCTGGGGCCACACTAACGTGAAATGCCAATAATTATTGCTACAATGGACGCATTATCGCAATTCTCGTTAGTGTGGACCCAGCATTAGCCTGCGTCATCCCACTGCTGGGCAAAGGCCCCATGACTTCCAGTGGTTTCGATCCAAGGCCAACCTAGACCACTAGTCGTTGGTTTTGTCCATCTCGTCCCACCATCTTTTATGAGGTCTGCCACGACGTTTTCTAACTGTGTCAGGGCTTCAGAGGGTGGCTACTTTGGCCCATAGGTCATTGAGCATGCGGCAAACGTGGCCAGCTCAGTTTTACTTAAGCTTAGCGGCTTTTTGAACAATGTTTGAAGACTAGAATGCGACCGAGAGTATGCGCGAGAATATATGTGACCGTAAAAGATTTAATGTAACTTTAGACATATTTCAAGAAATTGATGGTCTCGTACATAGGGATTGGATAAAAAAAATAATGTGCGTATTTTCTTTGCTGGACCGAACCTATAATTTCTTAACACATACAGTTTTCATCAAGAATCAATAAACGCAACCGCAACTTAGCACACTCACACAAACAACAGCACATCAAGGTAAATTTTACTCGAGTTGACATAAGGCTGCATCGTCCGCATGGTGTCGGGCGTCCGCATGGTGTCGGACGTAAAGAATAGCACCATCCCATATCTTCCCGTGGGTGTCGTAAGAGGCGACTAAGGGACTTACCAGAGAATGGGCAGCAGCGTTCTCTGTGCTTTTGTATCAACCGTACTGCGATCGCCAACCCGCCTGCCAAGCGTGGCGATTATGGCAAACCCCCCCAAAATGAAAACCGCATTCAATAAATGGCCCCTAGTGCCCGGCAGCCCGTCTACCCTCGACTACGGCAGCGGTCGAGGTGATGGCGTGGCAAGGGGTGCTAAGAATCCCCGGATGGGATCCGGCTGCCTATACCAACGACTGGACCTGGCAACGTATAACACGCGCACAATCCGGACCGACGAGAAGATAGCGGAACTCGAGGAGGAGTTGAGCAGGCTGCGATGGAGTATTGTGGGATTATCTGAAGTTCGAAGAGAGGGGGAGGACACGATAATCCTAAAATCCGGCAACCTGCTTTATTTCCGAGAGGGTGACCGCCAGTCCCAGGGTGGTGTTGGGTTTATCGTCCACAAGTCCCTCGTGAACAACGTGGTGAAGATCGAGAGTGTGTCGACCAGGGTGGCGTACCTTATACTCAGAATATCCTCAAGATATTCGCTGAAGGTCATACAGGTCTACGCCCCGACCTCGGCACACCCCGACGACGAAGTGGAGACCATGTATGAGGATATCTCTAAAGCCATGCATGGTTTCAAAACTCACTTCACTGTTGTCATGGGGGACTTCAACGCAAAACTGGGCAAACGAGACGGGGATGAGCTGCAGGTGGGGCAATTTGGAGTTGAACGTCGGAACCACCGGGGCCACCAACTGGCTAGTTTTATGGAGAAGGAGGGCCTCTATATGATGAACTCCTTCTTCAAAAAGCGTGAGCACAGAAAGTGGACCTGGCAGAGCCCAGATGGTGCAACAAAAAACGAGATTGACTTCATCATGTCAACCAAGAAGCAATTGTTCAATGATGTCTCTGTGATCAATTCGGTGAAAACCGGGAGCGATCACCGCATGGTAAGAGGCACATTGAACGTCAATATCAAGCTAGAAAGGTCTCGACTGATGAAGTCTACGCTCCGTCCAGCACAGATCCAAATCCAAAACCCCGAAAGCTTTCAGCTCGAACTCCAGAATCGTTTCGAGTGCCTAGGGAGCTCAGTGGACGAATACAACGATGGGTTCGTGGAAACTGTCCATACGACCGGGTCTAAGTTCTTCAAGACACGTCGTACAGATCAGAAAAAGAGGTTCTCCGATCAAACTCTCAAGCTCATGAAGGAGCGGCGTGAGATGATCCTGCAGTCTTCAGACGAGGCGTTGAAATACCGGCAGCTCAATAGACAGATCTCTAAATCCTTGAAGAGCGACCTCCGCCGCTATAATACCGAGCGCATTAAAGATGCAATCGAACGGAACAAAGGCTCCAAGGTATTTTCAAGAGATCTGGCTATTGGGCAGAGCCAGCTCACGAAACTGAAGACCGACGATGGCAGGATCTTATCCGCCAAACCGGAGCTACTGATGGAGATCGAGAACTTCTATGGACAGTTATACACGTCAACCAGCAAACCCATTGTCGACCTAGCAAACGACCCAAGAGCTAGACTAACCCGACACTATACCGAAGACATCCCGGACGTCAGCCTGTACGAGATTAGGATGGCTCTGAAACAACTCAAAAACAACAAGGCACCGGGGGATGACGGAATTACGGCCGAACTCCTGAAGGCGGGTGGAAAACCGGTACTTAAGGCCCTTCAGAAGCTGTTTACTTCCGTCATACTCGAGGGGAAAACGCCACAGGCATGGTGCAGGGGTGTGGTGGTGCTCTTCTTCAAGAAGGGTGACAATGCCCGGTTGAAAAACTACAGGCCCATCTCACTTCTAAGCCATGTCTACAAGTTGTTTTCAAGAGTCATCACGAATCGTCTCGCGCGCAGGTTTGACGATTTCCAGCCACCCGAACAAGCCGGTTTCCGAAAAGGCTTTAGCACCGTGGACCACATACATACGCTTCGGCAGGTTATACAGAAGACCGAAGAGTACAACTTGCCTCTCTGTTTAGCGTTTGTGGACTACGAGAAAGCCTTTGATTCGATCGAGACCTGGGCTGTACTGCAGTCTCTCCAACGGTGCCAAATTGACTAACGGTACATCGAGGTGTTGAAGTGTTTGTACAAAAACGCCACCATGTCAGTCCGACTTCAGGACCAAGCCTCGGAACCTATCCTTCTACAGCGAGGTGTAAGACAGAGAGACGTAATATCTCCGAAACTGTTCACCGCTGCACTGGAGGATGTCTTCAAGGTTCTGGACTGGAGAGGGCTAGGCATCAACGTCAATGGCGAGTACATCACTCACCTTCGGTTTGCCGACGATATAGTGGTCATGGCTGAGACCATGGAGGACCTCAGTACAATGCTCGATGACCTCAGTGGAGCTTCCGAAAAAGTGGGTCTAAAAATGAACATGGACAAGACGAAGGTCATGTTGAATACCCATGTCACACCCATTCCTATCAAGATCGGAGGCTCTACACTCGAAATTGTAGACGATTATGTATACCTAGGACAAACGGTCCAGTTAGGTAGGTCTAATTTCGAGAAAGAGGTCAATCGTCGAATCCGACTCGGCTGGGCAGCGTTCGGGAAACTGCGCGGTATCTTCTCGTCCAACTTACCGCAGTGTCTCAAGACGAAAATCTATGACCAGTGTGTGTTGCCAGTGATTACATACGGGACCGAAACGTGGTCGCTCACAATGGGCCTTATCAAAAGGCTTAAAGTCACCCAAAGGGCAATGGAGAGGGCTATGCTCGGAGTTTCCTTGCGTGATCGAATCAGAAATGAAGACATCCGCAAGAGAACCAAGGTCACCGACATAGCCCGAAGAATTGCTAAACTTAAGTGGCAGTGGGCAGGGCACATTGCTCGCAGAACGGATGGCCGCTGGGGCCGGAAAGTTCTGGAGTGGCGACCGCGAACCGGAAGACGATGCGTTGGAAGACCTCCCACTAGGTGGACCGATGACCTGGTGAAGGTTGCGGGAGTCCGGTGGATGCGAGTCGCAAGGGACCGGTCAATGTGGCGACACTTGGGGGAGGCCTATGTCCAGCAGTGGACGTCTTTCGGCTGAAATGATGACATAAGGCTTAAATTACAATGATTAGCGTGCATACTTGAAGTGCAACTACATCAATACGTTGCGACAGACGATGTAACATCATTAGCGATTTTCAGGGAGTATGCTGGAAGGTTCATGAAACCACAGATTAAATATTGTACAGAGACCGAAACCCATTGTATCAGTAGAGGCTGCGCTCGACTGTAATACGACGTTTGTGCGTCCGTGCGTGCATCGTTTGCTATACATGTGGTATAAGAGCTAAATGAACAAACGATGTCTTGCATGCACATTCTGCCTGCGAGGCTTGAAAAGTGTAGGCTCCTTTCAGGCATCGCAGGCACTAGCACTTATTTGGCAATACTCGTAAATACTGATGTACCTACTCGTACTTTCCTCGGAAACATCCTAGTCTCTGTAGGCTATCTACTCGGTGTTATCGATACTAACAAGTCTGCAACACCCATGATAGCGTACCGCAAGTAAATCGCTTCAGAATAGCTTGTTTGAATTTGATGTTTGTTTATACCAGCATCTATAGATATTGTACAAGCTATACCCCTGACTTCACTAGGAATAGAAACAAACATCATATTATTTGCATCAGCTATTTGTTCCCAAGTTGGAACATAAAGATGTTCCAACCAGCAAGCAATAAGATGCAACCTTGTTTATCCATACTTTTAATTTTATAAATGCGAAAGTTATTATGTCTGTTTGTTACCGTTTCACGACTAAACGTCTGTTGGGATCGTTATGATATTTAGTAAGGAAATAGATAATACCTTGCGGAGGGTCATAGGTAATTTGGTGTCCGCACTACTCCTCAAAATTTTCTCGTGAATGAAGTCACGGGCAACAGCTAGTATGATCAATATAATATGCACTATAAGTTAAAATCAAATCAAAATCAAATCATTTATTCTTTGCAAAATGGGTAATAGGTACATAGGTGTTCTTTTATAATAGAGTTCTCCACATTTTGCCATCACATAGGAATGCAAATAATTGGTTTCATCATGATCTCAGCCGAAAGACGCCCACTGCTGGACATAGGCCTCCCCCAAGTGTCGCCACATTGACCGGTCCCTTGCGACTCGCATCCACCGGATTCCCGCAACCTTCAATTATACTGTTTTGTCTATTAGGATAGAGCATCATTTTTACATAGCCAAATGGCAAAAATTAAAACACGTATAATTTCTGACTTTCCGTCTTTCTGCCATATGTATTTGTCCAAACGATTTGGTCCATTACCCTGCGATGTAATGAATCTGTTGCTGCAAAATATGGTTTCCTTAACAGATTACCCGCTTTCATGTTAAACTTGCTTACATATCTACATTGACAGACTAGAATTTACGGGTATGAGTTAAAGTAGTACTCAGAACAACGGAGTACGTGGCAACACTGGCAACATTTCAAAGTTTAAGTCAACTAGCTCAGTGTAGCGTGTTTTCTAATATTCCTGAATAGAATTACAAGGCAGTTCGTGTTGAAATATGAGATGATTATGACATGATGAACTCTCTACAATGGAGGGTAAATATACAGAGGAACTTCCTAGGTAGCCGCGAAATTCACTTTTTCATACACTTTTTGAAATTTGCAGGCGAGCGAAATACCCTTTAAATTCCGAAAAAAGGTACCTTCTGAGAATTTTTTTTTCTCCACAGATAATGTAGTAGTAACTCTGCTGTAGTACTACAGCCTTTTGGAGCTCATAATAACACTATATTTTAAAATTCTTTGAAATTGTATATTTCATCTGTGCACGCATTCAACCGCACGCGGGCGCACTTGTAAATATCACACCGAAGCTTGGTCCGCTGTGTTCAGATTTCAGACCTTTTGTTATTCACTAAGGCGTTATTTAGCTTGTGTGTATTTCAGAACACAATGTGTAGTAATAATTTACCTATTAGCTGTGTTAAATGAATATCCCAGATTACTCCATTGTCTGCGTTAAGCTGGGGTTACACAAGTCTGCTTGCGCTTGAGAACAAAGGCCATAGATAAAGCTGTACCAAAGATTATGTAACAGTATTTAACAAAGAGGATTATACGGTCATTTATAAACACATTCCCATGTGTTTGCTACGACTATGTGGTTTAAATTGTACAAGTACTAGAGAATACTTTATACTTATTATATACTAGCCAACCCGACAGACGTTGTCCTGTCAACTATGAATATTTAATTCGAATTGACCTACTATCTACCACCTACCCACTATTTACCTACCACCTACCAATCATCAAATGACTTCTCCCACTCTGGGCGGAGCGGGAGGGAGTGTCAGACTTTTACTGACTAAAACCCATCCATGTTCCTTCCTCGCCATATGTTCCGGGGCCGCGGTATCTCTTTCGAATAGGCCCGCAACCCCGGCAGGCTTCGGCCCTTGCGGGCCCCTCTCTTATGCTGACATCTCTTTGAGGCGCGCGTGGAACACGAACGCGCCGTCGACACGGCCTGTCGTCTTTAGACGGACGGACGGCTAGCTAGCCCATAGCCAACCGTCCACAGGCCCGACCTACCTACCACCTGGGGTAACGTATTGTCCAATACTTACTGGGTTCTAAAGGTCAGATAGGCAGACGTTTCATATAAAATACTGGTGTTCAGCTGCATTCAATAACACTGGAAGTCGACCCCAACATAGCTGGGAAAAAGCTAGGTAGATGATGAGCTTTTGTACAAACAGTATTTTTTTTTAATTTCTATGTAGGTAGTAACAATAAAGAAGGACTTTCCGTAATTGAACTCCTACTTAATTTGAAGTATTCAAATACCAAAATTATTATTCAAAGTGATATAAAGGTTAAACTTTTGACATTTACGAACAATTTACATTCTTATAACAAAGGCACATCAATTAATAGGCTTAGTTCGCCTACACACAATTAATAACATAATGGAAACCTTTGTGTGACCTGAATGCGTTTTCAATACGCAATTAACGAAAACTGCGTGTTCCTACTCTTGTCTAATGTTATTTGGGGTGGGCGCAACACTTTTTTTTTGTCATTTTCCCCTGTCAATCGTCACGCTATTATTGACTTCTTTTTCGTAATCGTTTTCAGTACCAAATATGTAATAACTAGCTGACCCGCGCAACTTCGCCTGCTTCACATAAGAGAGAAAAACGAACTAAAAAAAAAAACGAATTTGCAACATTTTTCATTCCTGCTCCGCTCCTAATGGTCGTAGCGTGGTGTTATATAGCCTCCCGATAGCCTGAAGACCTCGATAAATGGACTATCCAACACAAAAATATTTTTTCAATTTGAACCAACCAAACAAACAAACAAACATACAAACAAACAAACTCTTCTGATTTATAATATTAGTATAGATTACATAATAATGATATCAGTTTTACTGTCTGACTGCAGAGCAAATACCTCTTCTCATATACTGCGCTTGCTCAAGGTTGCTTAGACCTTAATTCATTTACTAGCGTTTCGCGCTCGCAACTTTGTCCGTCTGGATTTCATATTAATTTATAAGTCCAGGTTCCTTCATGATAGGGCAGGCCATGATAGTGGCGATAAGTCCCCTCTTTGAGGAGTGACTTGAGAGACGCCACGGCGTCCTCACCTTCCGCCTGACGCAGGTCATCACTGGACACGGCTGTTTCGGGAGGTTCATCGAATCGGGCGGGAGGAAGCGCCTGGGTGTTTCTACAGGATCGACCGGAGAAGGAACATGGATGGATTTTAGTCAGTAAAAGACTGACACTCCCTCTCGCTCAGCCCTGAGTGGGAGAAGTTATTTAATGATTTCTGATACGTAAAATTCTTTATTAATACGTAATGAACTATCAAGACAGTTCACTATGTATTAATAAAGAATTTAAAAAGGCGACTTATTGCCCTTCCCATCAGATAAGATCTTTGACAGTTTTTAGGTAGTCAGTGGCCCAAAAAGTCTGAAAACCAGTCTTACTAAGAGGTATATATCGTATTACCTGGTACTAACTGGGTTGTGGAAGGCTGATAGGTAGTCGCTCCATGTAAAATACTGTAATTCAGCTGCATCCGGTAAGACTAGAAGCCGACCCCAACATAGTTGGGAAAAGGCTAGGCAGACAATGTTGCCCTTCTCATAAGAGTTAATCAAAAGAGATTGCCCATCCTTCTATGGACCGCCGTTGCGCACGAAAATAAGTTGTATGATAGTATAAATTGGACGTAAAAGAGGGGAGATGTCATATTTTCTAAGGAAATAAAAATGAACTATTTATTTTGTGGGGTTTTTATTGTTCTTTGATTTTCTGTTCAAGTTTTGAGGTTAGTTTTGTAGCTAACCTTCTACCAAAGAAACAGTCCTTACAACAATATGATTTGATTTCTCATAAGACAACAGAAAATAGTTCCATCAAACCAGTGAATAATCCTAAGTAACTAATATTAGCTAAACTCAAACTCAAATCATTTATTTCAACTAGACCATTACGGCACTTTTGAATGTCAAAAATACAAAGAAAAATCAAAGCTACAGTAACAGACACAAGGCATAATAACTTGAGAAAGTACTGTAGTTGCCCATTCCCTAGCGTAGATCACTATGGAGAAGAACGGGCAAGAAACTCCATGGACACTCTTTTCAATCAAAAATGTTGTTACAAAATCTTGGTTACATCTTTCATGTTAAAAAAAATAAAATAAGTTTATTACGTATCAGTTTGGGTTACATTGCATGTCAAGGAGTCTCCATTTAGGCATGTTGAGATTATACATAATTATGTGAGAACGATGTAGAAAAACATCCGTCTTATAAACCCCTACATTTAAATGTAGGGGTTTATAAGTAAGTATAGGGAATAGAAAATAATAATGCTTGAATATAGGAATAAAATATTTTTATTGGTTCATATGATCATCATATTCATAAAATATGTTGTCTAAAAACGGAGCCGTCGGCTCAAAATGATCGATATCGAGCCCAACCAAGATACCACAAAATGGTAATTACGTGTGCGCAGCATCCCACGGTTCGATTACCCACCAAACAATTGCAATAGTAACCAGCAACATCAGCTACTGAGTTACTTATAGCCCTATTAACTAAAATGTATGCATAGTACACTTTACTGCTTCCAAATAAACCTTCTGGAATGATCCCTTGAAGGCACAGAAGTTTCTGATGCACTTTCCACTCCATGACTTGATGTAGCAACATCCATGTTCTCTTGTGTTGGAATGGCTTCTTCACTAACAAACTGCGGTTGCCTATCTTGATCATGCTGAGTCTGTCTTCTCACACTTCTATAGGCATTAGTCCAACAACGTAAGCAAACTCAAAAAAACGTTCTACACAATCCACACCAGTAGCACAGAAACAGTACAATAGTATTCAGAAAGATATCTTGTTCGTACAGGAATCCGAAGACTCTACTGGACACGTACTCGACGTAATAATAAGTTATTTGATATCACAACAAACTCAACAACTTATACACAATAGGCATGTGCAAAAAAATATCGAAATATCGATATTTTCGATATTCTTAAATCGCGATATATCCATATTCGATATTTATTTTAGAGTATCGAATTCGTATCAAATCCAAATTTTTTTTAACGTTATTAATTTTTGGTTTCGTGTCGATATCTGATGACTACTTTTTTGATTAAATTGTATTTTATTATTTAGGCTCAAGCATCAATAAAAACTTTTCTACGAAGTTTGAATGCTTTGGGAATATGTATGAATAATCATACGAAACCTGACGATATTCGATATTTTTCGCTCTATAATTATCGA
Organism: Xestia ashworthii; assembly: GCA_950022955.1. Taxonomy (NCBI): domain Eukaryota; kingdom Metazoa; phylum Arthropoda; class Insecta; order Lepidoptera; family Noctuidae; genus Xestia; species Xestia ashworthii. The sequence goes on along the minus strand of OX465558.1, from coordinate 18,360,189 downwards.
AACTGATTAAGAATATCGATACGATAAATATCGATATATTTTTTTCACTTGCCCATCCCTACGACACAAAGCTGTTTGATTTGACAGTGACACTTTTGATGACAGTTCACCTTTTATTTGCCCGTGGTAGTGTTACCAACAGTTAATCTAAATCACCCTGACCATTACTGATTTGTAAACTAATGAAAGATTGTTGATTAGGAAAGAAATATTTTTTTGATTATATTAATTACAAATAAAAATATGAATCACGCGGGAATATCTAATAGATATTTGAAATATTTTTAAAACAACGTCTGCCTCTACTTATCAGTTAAAACCGATTACGGGGAAGTTTCTCAAGGTGTCAACACTGCTTGCACTTTAAGAAAGCCATTTTGAAAATACTGCAATAAAATCGAATTAGTAACTATTAAGACACAACATATTAACCCCACATACGATTTCGATCAAGATAAGTAAGAAAAGTTAAAAAAAGATTTCATAATTTATGACTATATTTTTGTTGCTATAATGTTTTATTTTAGAGCGATACTGGGTTTGGGCAATGGCCTTTAGCTCTTAAGCGCTCTTCTGAGACCAGCGGGGTTACCACAACGTCCAAATGCGATTCAATTTAGGTTTGAGCTGTCATTTTCTGACAGTTTTTCTATGGAACTGACAGCTTGCGACTCAGTTTAGGACCTGAATTGAATCGCATTTAGAGGTTGTGGTAACCCAGCTGGTTGTTAATACCAGCCGATTCGCCCGATACAATTATGTAATGAGTAGTTAATTTTGATCATAACAGATCCTAATAATTATATTTCCCTCTCTGTCTGTTGTTTAATCCTATAATTATGTTGGTGAGATAAGCCATCCTATTCATTCATCTCCAATTCCTTTGACGTCTGCATTTCACGTCAAATCTTTGTGCATTAAGGTGGACGCACACTTATCCGCGCCGAAGGAATTGACCGCGCCGAAAGAATTTTTTCTCATACGTATGACGTCATCTATTAGTCCGATTCGACGCGGACAAGTGTGCGAGGTTTAGTAGGATTTCATACAAGTAATTCTAAAATTCGATTCTTCCGGCGCGGTCGATTCCTTCGGCGCGGATAGGTGTGCGTCCACCTTAAAGCCGAAATCCATAAATATTTTGCTTGTTTTTGGTCTGCCTTTAATCTTGCCCGAAATTGACAATGAATGAAAAGTGCATGAAATGGAAATATAACCAAATAATTATTAACTCAAGTGAAGTGCCTGATTATATTATCTATATATCTATATCTATCTATATACATATAATAAAAGAGTAAAAAAGCTGTGTCCGTACATTGAATATATTTAAAAAATAATAATTGAAGGGGGTTTAGAAACAGTAATAGAGCACGAATCCAAAAAAAAAAGTCTGTCTGTTTGTCTGTTTATCTGTTTGTCTGTTTGTCTGTTTGTTTGTACACGCTAATCTTCGGAAGTACTGGACGGATTTGAATGATTTTTTTGTTGTTGTATAGGTATTATGTCTGGGCAACATATAGGCTATAATTTATCTTGGAAACCTGAACACCTGATGTAGAACCGCAATAGACCAGCTAAACTATAAGAGATACAAATATGACACCATAGCAAAAATTGTTTTACGTGATGAGCATTTTCTGCTGAGAGAACAAATTTGAAGATCTGGAACACCTGATGTGGAACTCCAAGAGCCCAGTTATACCATAACACATATAGGAATGACGTCTTAGCAAAAGTTGTTCAATGTAATGAACATTCTCGGTTGACTTATAAAAATCGAAGATCTGGGACACCTGTCGTGGAACTCCCATAGCCCAGCTACACCATAACACATATAGGAATGACGTCTTAGCAAAAGTTGTTCAATCTGATGAGCACTCTCTGTTGACTTATAAAAATCGAAGATCTGGGACACCTGTTGTGGATCTCCAAGAGCCCAGCTACACCATAACACATAGGAATGATGACGTCTTAGCAAAAGTTGTTCGGTCTGATGGGCATTTCCTGTTGCAATATAAAAAATCGAAGATCAGAAATATCTGATGTGAAAATTATTGCAAAGCTATCACTAATTTCACTGTATAATTATAAAATAACAAAAACTGGTAGTACCTCCACACGGTTAAGGCGGTAACAGTTTAGGACTGATTTTCGATTTTCGATGACGATGGTAGGTATATCATTGAAAATTTGACTCTACTGGTCAAAACTCCCGTTTATTATTTTATTTTATCGAATCAATATGTCTTCGAGCTTGTGTTATTTGAGTGTTTTTGGCATGAAGAGACAGAAGAAAAGTGCCGAACACGCACACAACAAAATATTCATAATCTGTTAGAAAGTGAGAGAGAAAGAATTGCTGGATGGAGTACGGCATGAAGAGACAGAAGAAGAGCGCGAATACTTCGACATTCTCTGAATAGAATGTCGATAACATCTGGAGAATCGGGTGTCTCAAGATATAGCCGGAAGGGCATGACGACCTTCCTTGGGTTGATACGAAACGGAGTTCATTTACGTATCTCCTATGATTGAATACGCCACATATTCCGCCATCGGAGGTATGGTTCAAAATTGTACCTTTTGTGAAGCTGTTAGATGGCAAAAAGAAACAAACGGTATGTGTTGCTCAGGTGGGAAAGATCCGTTATTTTCCAGTCCCCGGGCTCTTAGAATTAGACGTTTCAGATCTTCGATTTTGACGAACCCGGTGTCGCTGGCAAAAGCAACAGGATCCGCGTACGAAGTCGCGGGCAAAAGCTAGTCTATATCTATACATATAATAAAAGAGTAAAAAAACTGTGTCTGTACATTGAATATATTAAAAAAATAATAATTGAGGGGGGTTTAGAAACAGTAATAGAGCACGAATCCAAAAAAAAAATTATGTCTGTTTGTCTGTTTGTCTGTTTGTTTGTACACGCTAATCTTCGGAAGTACTGGACGGATTTGAATGTTTTTTTTTTTGTTGTATAGATATTAAGTCTGGGCAACATATAGGCTATAATTTATCTTGGAAACTGGAACACCTGATGCAGAACCGCAACAGACCAGCTAAACTATAACAGATACGAAAATGACACCATAGCAAAAATTGTTCCACATGATGAGCATTTTCTGCTGAGATAATAAATTTGAAGATCTGGAACACCTGATGTGGAACTCCAAGAGCCCAGCTACACCATAACACATAAAGGAATGGCGTCTTAGCAAAAGTTGTTCAATCTGATGAGTACTCTCTGTTGACATATAAAAATCGAAGATCTCGGACACCTGTTGTGGAACCCCAATAGCCCAGCTACACCATAACACATATAGGAATGACGTCTTAGCAAAAGTTGTTCAATCTGATGAGTACTCTATGTTGACATATAAATATCGAAGATCTCGGACACCTGTTGTGGAACCCCAACAGCCCAGCTACACCATAACACATATAGGAATGACGTCTTAGCAAAAGTTGTTCAATCTGATAAGCACTCTCTGTTGACTTATAAAAATCGAAGATCTGGAACACCTGCTGTGGAACCCCAAGAGCCCAGCTACACCATAACACATATAGGAATGACGTCTTAGCAAAAATTGATCGGTCTGATGGGCATTCTCAGTTGACTTTTAAAAAATCGAAGATCAGAAACATTTGATGTGAAAATTATTGCAAAGCTATCACTAATTTCACTGTATAATTATTATAAAATAACATAAGCTGGAAGTACGAGTACTTCCACGCGCTGAAAGCGGTATCAGTTTAGGACTGATTTTCGATGACGATCGTATATATCAATGAAAATTTGACTCTACTGGCCAAAACTCCCATTTATTATTTTATTTTATCGAATAAATATGCCTTCGGGCTCATGTTATTTCAGTGTTTAATTTTCTTTTCCATTTATCTTCGTGACTCGGTAGCCTACCCGGTAACGCAAGGGAGCTGCCACTTAGATTTTAATTGATCAAGTATCTTCACAACGAAATATAACCATGCTTAGAAAGAGGTCAAATCTTTCCCAATGTTCCAAAGGAGCTAAAAGATTGATCATCATAAGATCCCAAGAATCTACCGAAGAGCATCAGGGGAGACTTGATGCTGTTTGAGAACATCAGGCTGCAACTTGCTCCGTGGAAACCTCTTCGGATCGCGAAGCACGCCTGCGTTCTCAACGTATTTACGCATCCACATCCAGGTATCTAGAGACCAGTGAAGAATAGATGCGCGACTGACCGCTGATCGTGAACGTCATGCATTGTCTCGCGAGTTGGAGACGTTCACGGATAGAGAATTGCGCTTGAGTTCCAAGCGTATCTACGCATCGACTTCTAGATCTCTAGAGACAAGTGGGGAACGGGATGCGCGACTGTCCGCTGATCGTGAACGTCATGCATTGTCTCGCGAGTTGGAGACGTCCACGGATAGAGAATTGCGCTTGAGTTCCAAGCGTATCTACGCATCGACTTCTAGATCTCTAGAGACAAGTGGGGAACGTGATGCGCGACTGACCGCTGATCGTGAACGTCACGCATTGTCTCGCGAGTCGGAGACGTTTACCGATACAGAATTAAGCTTGAGTTCTCAGTGTATACGCACATCTACTAACAGGTCTTTTGAAACGAGTGATGAACGTGATGCGCAACTAACTGCTGATCGAGATTATCATACATTGTCCCGAACACGCACACAACAAAATATTCATAATCAGTTAGAAAGTGAGAGAGAAATAATTGCTGGATGAAGAGACAGAAGAAGAGCGCAACGAACGTTTGAATTCTGATCGACTTCGACATTTTCTGAACAAAATGTCGATATCATCTGAAGAATCGGATGTGTCTCAAGATATACCTTCCTTGGGTTGATAAGGAACGGAGTGCATTTACGTATATTCTTATGATTATTCAATCATCGGACACCACATATTCCGCCATCGGAGGTATGGTTCAAAATTAAACTTTTTGTGAAGATGTTAAATGGCAAAAAGAAACAAACGGTATATATGTTGCTCAGGTGGGAAAGATCCGTTATTTTCCCGTCCCCGGGCTCTTAGAATTCGACATCAGAAGTTTCAGATCTTCGATTTTGACGACCCCGTTGTCGCTGACATAAGCAACAGGATCCGCGTACGAAGTCGCGGGCAGAAGCTAGTAAAACATATGAATACGGGTACAATTGCCTGATTATAGTTTTAGGAAATCTACGTATTTTGTGGTTATGGGTACTCTTTTGAATCAGTGTTTGACTGTAAATAAAGAAGGTTAGTAGGTATGCTAAGTCGTCTCTTGTCAAAGGTATAGTATCTACTACTGGTACGATAGAAGTGATTTATAACGACGGAGAGTTACATGTCATATTTCCCTAGTCGGAAGGTATGTATGAGGATAGTTCCAGAGGAAAAAAGGTTTTAGATGCATAATACTTATAAAAAGGTTCTGATACTAACTGACTAACAGAAACCTAACTAAAAATAGACACACGTAAAAGGAAGATTTATCTTCGGGAGTGTTAGTAAATGTTCACTATAAATAGATTTTCTCTCAAATAAACACCGAAAACCACTGTGATAAAGGTTACGTTAATTCAAGCGAACCACGTGAAGGAATTTGCGAACTATTGTTTAAAAAGCTAACTAGGTTTTCCTAGTTAGCCTTTTATATAAAACTAGGTAAAAGCCAGTAAATTTTCACAGAAAATTCGTTTTCTGTTCAATAACCAGTTAGATACTTCTAAAATAAATTATCATAGTTTGGCGCGTTTAGAACATAAACTAACCGAGCAAGCTGTTGGAAAGTTTTCTTTCGTTTTCTCTGCGGTTTAGCCTGTAGTTACGATAATTAGCCATGGTGTGAAAAGATGCTGCGAATTTTCTTTTTACAGAGTTGCGTAAACGACCGTTTACAAATTTAAAATTAAGAATTTAATCTGATTTGGTTTTTGCTCACGAAGTTTTCGAAGGAAAAGACTTCATAAGAAACATTTTAAAAGGATTAACTGTTGCTTGCTTTTACTGTAACGGCCAAACATTTGATCAATCTTTTCAACGTGATTGAATTACAAACGTTTGTGAATCTGTATCCACTACAATAAATATACAACGTGTAACACAAAAAGGGTATAGTCATATGGAAGGGTGTGCTACAGACCTAATGGTCTGTCTATCACCCGATGGTGGTCCCATGGAGTAAGTTGTTCAGTTTGATAACTGAACTACTTACTCCATGGGACCACCATCGTAATCGTAAAAAAATTGTCAGCTGTGTCTCATACATTTGGTCGAGTAGGTATTCGAATTTTGTATTTATTACGATTACGATGGTGGTCCCATGAAGAAAGATGTTATGTAGCACGCCCTTCCATAATAATATGACTACACCCTTTCTGTTAAACTTAAAATGGTACATAAGGGATACCATTATGAATTTTGAGCTCCTGATATTTCGACGCTATTTCCCGATACGTCAAGCGCCATAATCTTATCCTTCGGGGAACGCAGACTTGGTTCAATTTTCTTTTAAGGAGTAAACACGGTCTTAATCGAGTACTCAGTTACCGACCTATAATGTACGTTACTCCTCTAAGATATGGCAAGACAAGTTAGATCTGGCGCGTCTTGCATCTTTTTTGGTTTTCTAATCCTGCATTTGATCTGTGTGATTCTGAGCATCTCGCCGGTGAATTATGTCACATTCTTTTGCAAAAGCTTTTGAATGTGACATAATTCACCGGCGAGATGCTCAGAATCACACAGATCAAATGCACGATTTGTGAGTGAGGTGACTACGGACTAAAGGTGTTCCAAGCTCTTATTTAAGCCATTATTCATGTGAAATACTTTAAAACTACTAACCTAGTTAAAAGCATTTTGTATTCCCATTATAAAATAGAGCCAGTCGATTCTAGTCCAAAATAAACCAATGGAAAATAAAAGGAGTTTGCTTCAACAGTCATTAGCCTGCTTCGACCAATCACCGTCCTTTATTTTATTTTCCTAGAACTATCGGCAGCTGCAGGCTGGAAAGTTTTTACTGTTTTTATAACAGCTTTGTTTTAAGAAAAATAAGGTGAAAATCACAGCGTTATTTTCAGCGAAAATAACGAGTCGAGCTACTGGAGGAGGCTTTAGATTTTAGATGTTTTTTTGTCTATTGTGTTGTAAATGTTTTCTCAAACAAATATTTTGTTTTATAAAATAATTTCACGCCTATCATCTTCGAAGGGTTAAGCAGAGGTGAATTAATAGTACACCTACATTTCTCCAGTTATGTATTTTATAAGTCCATGACCCTGTAATATGGCGAGCCAACATCCGAGCACAAACCCAGACTCAGAGACTCCTACTGAGAATTTTCTAACGGAGAAACCCAATAACACCTTTCCTGAACTGGAAATCTAACCCAGGACCACTATCAACGAGCCAGTCGTGTGCTGTGCTACTCTTTCGTGAATCTCATCATCATCATAATCCTCCTGAACTTATTCCAATTTAAGTATTTCAGGTCGGCGCAGAATGGCTTCTACTTCCATATGTCTTTAGTACTCGTCGTTTCAACAGGCACCTCCTTTTTAGCCACCTCACATGGTCCATCTATCGTTTCATTGGTTTTCCTCTACTCTTAGACCAATCCACATTCATACTCAAAGCTTTCCTTAAGAAATGTTCCTCCTTCCTGCACATCACATGACCATACCACGATAACCGATTACCACACAACTTTCTAGTTTTATTTTCACCGGCCCCACTTTCAGACTTTCTCCTATGTACTCATTCTTTATTTTTAAACGACTTCAAAAAGGAGGAGGTTCTCAAATCGTCGGAACCTTTTTTTTTTTTTTTATGTATGTTCCCCGATTACTCGAAGATGGCTGGAGCGATTTGAATTATTCTTTTCTTGTTTGGAAGGGTATACTTACCAAGTGGTCCCATAATCATCAAGTCGGGATCTGATGATGGGATCCTGGAGAATTTAAGAGAACTCTTCAAATTTTATAGGCACACTTGATGTGATTTGGGTAGTTTTTGGAAGAGTACTTTCTTAAAGTGGTCCCATTTAAATTTACACCAGTTCGTAATATAACATCACGCCTCTACGCTGTGAAGGGGTAAGCACAAGTGAACCACTAAAAAGTGAAAAATGACGAAAAACTAATTAAATCGAAACAAAGGTCACCGATTTCTGAAGCTAAAGTTATTTTTCACTTTTTTGTTTTTTTGGAGTCGGTTTTATTTTTTGTAAAAAAGTTTTTACCATTCGCGTTACACCAAACGTTCCAGTTGCATACAAAAATCGCTACGTGTATCTTTTCATTTAAATATAATGATACTTTATAAAACCGTTGTGCGCTAAGTTGGTCACTTACTGAACAACAGAAGTCCAAACTAAAGATTTGCCAGCGGACGCAGCAAAAGGTGTTAAGCGGACAGATCGCGAAAGAAACACCACCCTGCTTTCCATAACTCAAGTTGTAGATGTTGGAGAAAAAGCAGCCAAGCTAAAGTAGGAGTGGGCTGGCCACGCAGCGCGAATGCACATGAAGAGGTGAGCAAAGATTGTTACTCACTTGACGCCTGACGAAGGGCATCGCCATCAAGGTAGACCCCGGCAAAGGTGGTGTGACGATATGATCTTGTTTGCGGGGTGAACAACTGAACATGGCCAGATATCGCACAAGATAGAGATGTTTTAAAGGAGAAAGGGGAGGCCAGCAGTTGGGCACATGACAGGCTAAGAAAAAAAGAAACCGCGGCGACCGTTGAACTCCGTAAATTAAAAGCAATTAATTGATCTACTTAATGCTTTACGCAGACGTGCTCAATCATGTGTAAAACTTCTTAATGGCTTTTGTCTTAATTAAATAACTCAAGCACTACCATTTTAATCCTAAAATATTTGCTCCCGGCATCAAACATTCTTCACAAAGGAATAAAAATTAAAATTCTCAGTGTAATTTAATTAAAGAGTTTACAGTTTTCAATGATCTGACTTGAAATTCCAATTTATCCTGAAATTAATAACTTTGAAAGCCCTAATTTGGCATGAGAAAGCACTAAATGGAGTTTGCTTAAAATATAAAATCTTTCGTTCACTAAACGTTTTGCGCCACTAACACTTTGATAACTTGAACTAAGTTTAGAAAATTATTTCAGAAACTCGGTTTTACTGAAAGGAGTACAAATTTAAAGTTTGTCAAAATCAGTTTTTATTTATTTTTAATACCAAAAATTGGAATAACTTTGAGAAAGCGCTGTTACCGTCAAATGCTTTGCCAGTAGATTTTGGCCTTGGTACATTTGCGTCTCTAAAGGGCTATTTTTTTATTTTGTCTACTGCAAATAATAGTACTCCTGATAATTTTTAGTCATGGCTGCGAAACTCAGCGGAGACTAGTCAGCAACGAGAGTAATATTAGAGTGCACAAATAATATGTGTGCGCGATACAGGTGCAATATTTTATCTCTCGCTTTCATAGTTTGATGGGACGGTAATTCGGTACGTTTGGAGAGAGTACAGGCAAAGAAACTTTCGCTTTAATTGATTTAGGTCCATGCTCACCAAAAAGATGACGGTCTGATTATCTAAAACAGCTGTTTAAAACACATTTTAGTATGGGAACGTCATGTCACAGTGACAGCTGTTTTTAGATAATAAGACCGTTATCTTTTCGGTGAACATGGACCTAAGTGTTGATAAGAAATCAATGCCTTTCTTCATAATGTTATGTTAGTGTATGTTAAGTGAGTTGCACAATCCTAAATAAGGATCACATTTCTCATTTAACCAAAAAACAGATCCAGAGTTAGTATTTTGATTCCAACACAATTGAAAATCGGTCAAGAGCAAAATGGATTCGTTCCTGAACGTCGAGTTCCGTACTTGATAGGCGCCCCCACTTGAAATCGACCCCTGTTTGCCTCTTCAAAATCCAGACAAAAATGTTTCTACTATTCTTTGATATTTTGATACAGTATCACTACTGTATCAAACAGTGATCTATTTTTAAAACAAAAGGACGAAATTTTATCATTAATACTATAGTAGTGACCATTCGATCAGAGCGGTGATATAATTATCAGAATAGATTTTTTTTTATACCATTTGAATCATCATCATCTGCTTAGTCTTTTACAAACTATGTTGTGGTCGGCTGCTAGTCTAATTAAATGCAGCTGAAAGTATTTAACATGAAGCCGCTGATCTGACCTCCACAACCCAGTCAATACTGGTCATACGCCTTGGTAAGACTGGTTGTCAGACTTTCGAGCCAATCACTACCTGTAACGACTGTCCAAGATCTGCAAATGACAGCCGGGACCAACAGCATAGCGTGTTTTACGAGGCACGGAGGAAATTTTCTACGAAATTGGTGGGTGATGGGGCATCCGTCCATTATCCAGAAAGTACAATCAGCGGTAATATAATTATTATTTATCTGAATGGAAGTTTTTCTCATTCCTGCCATTTAACTATGGAATCCTAAAACAGGTGAACAACAAATTGGGAGGCTTATTTCTGGCTATGGGTGGCTTTCGGCTGAAATAATGATAATCGACGATCAGATGTAGTTTGTTTATTAATTTAATTATTTAAATATTTCCCAATACAACATGCACCCAATCACATTGGTTTATACAACGAAGATCTCATACAAATGATATAAAGCTATGGTTCTATAGACATAGACTAGAGCATACAGTAAATAGAAATACATGTTGGTACCGGACATACTTTGCATAAAGGACTATGGATAGATGAATGTTGATCTCCGTATCGGAGGGTAGTTTGTATGTTTGCGTTGCTACAGTTGACAGACCATTTTGACATTTTGTTTTGTATAGTTAAGAATATTTATTATTGACGTTAGGTACGTTATATTTAACTATGCTCTAAACGCTGAATTTAAAAGAGTTCATTACATAGAAGTTGCACAGAGAATTAAGAGTTATGTTACTAAGAAAAATATGTGTTGTTAAGAAAAATATGCTGCACTTTATTTACTTACTAATATAGGTGGGCTTGGACTTACCAATTATTAGTTAACCAGCATTCACAAGAATAAGTGATAACGAAATCAAAAGTAATTAAACGGATCATAATAAAGAAACGCCTGACTTTGTTTCAGATATTTGATTTTCATTGAGACATTTGAAACAAATACTAAAATATCAAAAAATTATAAAGACAGTTTGAATATTATAGAGAGTGGCAATATCGGTCATAAATCTCAGGACAATGCCAACATGAATTGTATTTTCAACCAAAATTTTTGAAAACTGTCCCTTTATATTCACTATGCATTTTGAACGCCAAAATATGGACCATGTAAATCTTTTCAGCATTTTTTAGCTTACAAGCTTCACTTTCATAAAAACATGAAACTTTATTTTCCGCACTTCCAAAAACATGACTCAATAAATAACTGGCATGCGGTGAAATCAACTGCTACGTACTTATTTTTTTTATGAAAAAAAAAACTTGGATAAAAAATAAAAATATTATTCATAACGTTTTAACATTTACTGCGCAGTTCCACGAATTTACATTTTAGGCCTGGCTTTGGCATAACGTTTATTGGGTAATAAATAAAAATACAGCCTGTATTGCACCAGAATGTCGGTGTAGGTCTTTCCATATAATTAGGTACGTGCAAATAAACATATATTGGTCTTATTTTTCTCTGAAATCAAAAATTATTTCATGATACGTAGGCATGCAATTTCCAACAGTAGTCAGACGACTATCTGATGCATGTATGAAAAACAATTTTTTTTTTTCGTATATAACTTACTTTTGGAAAGTGGTCTAATAAGATGGCTAGACTGTCTCCTTGAAGGCTGCAGGACCAGGACCCTATTAACACTCACAGCTAAATAATAAGCCGTGCCTCTGCCGGGGTTGCGGGCCTGTTCGAAAGAGATACCGCGGCCCCGGAACATAAAGGGCGAGAAAGGAACATGGATGGGTTTTAGTCAGTAAAAGTCTGACACTCTCTCCTGCTCCGCCCAGAGTGGGAGATATTATTTTGATGATATCGCTGGAAAAAAAAAAGGCTAAGCCGTGCCTGCAGATGTTGGTCTGTGGATGTGTGACCACGCTTACATACCAAGTTTCCTCGGAAAACCCGTTAAGCTGTTGGTCCCGGCTGTCATTTGTTGATCTATGACAATCGTTACAGGTAGTCAGTAGCCCAAAAAAGTCTGACAACCAGTCTTATTACCAAGGGGTTCCTTGTAGTAACTGGGTTGGGTTGTAACATTTCCCAGTACTAACTGGGTTGTGGAGGTCAGATAGGCAGTCGCTCCATGTAAAATACTGGTATTTAGCTGCATCCGGTTAGACAACATGGTTGGGAAAAGGCTACGCAGATGGTGATAATGAGGGGGAGCTAATGGAGGGGGACAACGATATCAAAATCATATCATTATTTTTTTTTGTAGATTGTACAAATAAGTACAACTCTTTTATACAAATTTTCAATAGTCGGACGCCCAAGGTTTACGAGATTTAACTATTTAAAATTTCTATACTAATTGGTAAAAAGGACGCCATTTACCATGGCAGACGTCAAAGTTGACATTTCACGTGCCGTTGAGAGTAGAAGTGTATTCAGTGCATGTTTTTACCTACATAGATATAATTTTATTTTTACATATTCACCTACTTTTGGTGTTTTATAACACACCAAAAGTAGGCGAATATGTGCAGAATAATTTATTGCTGATTAATAAGCAAATGATTACATTGACATTTTTACAAAAACATAAGGTTTTTTTTTCACTTCTCGTGCTCTAAAAGTACGCCATTATAGCCCTACGAAGCGGGATTAAAGTGACCATTTATTCCCTAGGGAGTAAAAAGTAATTTAAAAATGGAACGATCTTTTACTCTGAAACATGGTAACAAAAGAGTAACTTTTCAAAGGTTGTATTTAAATTTAGAATTAGCTTGCAAATAGAAAGCGGTTTATTGAAAAAAAAAGAACAAATGAACTGTTCATCGCGAGAAAAATTATTGTTGTTTGTGTGCATCGTCGATTTTGAAAAGTATGTGCAATGCCTCTGTTGCTAGCCGCTGCAGTAATGTAGGTACTAATTATCTGTGAAGTGTGGATCATCTTCATTGCGAAAATGTTGAGGGTTTGTGTTGTGTTTTAAATTGTTAATCTGTGACTGACCTGATAGAAGAAAAAACTGACCGCTCAGTTCAGAATTTTTGTCTGGTTAAAATTTGTTAGGTTTTAAATGACTATTTTTCTCGCACTCAAAGTGAAAAGTACAGTTTGCACCTCGAGACTAAACGCCAATTTAATATACCCTTGCTTTCATTCAAACCACCTCGGGTATATAATGGCTTCGTTTAGTCCCTCGTTATAAAATATACTATTTTGTGGAATGGAACGTGAAACGACACCAAAAAGCGCACCAAGCCGTCTTTTTGTCAGCTGTCAGCGTTAGTCATCGGATGTTGCCTCGCAGACTGCAGTTGTTTGAAAATAAATTATCCTAAAAGTCTTGCTAGCTAGCATGAGGAGCGTAGACCAAAAGCTGGTGGAGCAACGGCGACATTTGTGACAGAAAGTGGGTGCGTAATGTAAAATGCGAGAATATCGAGCGCACGTCATGAAGTCGTAGCTGGTTCTAATTCATAATTTGCTTATATCTCGAAAAGGGTCCGTTCTAACGCAAAAATTATCAAAAATTGGGCCCCTTAATGGCCACCCTGAAAAAAAAGAATATAAATTTACAAATTTTATGTAAATATGGGTGAATCCTTCTTCGAAATCTACCTCCTCCTGCGGCTTACCGAAGGGATTTTTTTCATTCATATTTAAAAATTCTGTTTGCCAAGCAAAAAAATGATTTTGTTGGTATACCCATTAAACTTTGTGATTTGTCAATTCCTAGAATTCAGATTAACTTTTCAGGCTTTGGTAATTGATATGCTTTTAAAAGTGGGTTACGTTATAAATTATACGGGTAAGTGTCATGACCTTTAGCACGTCTTTCTAAAGCCTAACCGTATACAGTATCTTAACGTAATTACTATACTTCACCAAATATTTGCAATTTTTTATTTTATTCCTTTCACAAGCGTCCACTTCTGAACAAAGCTAAAAAATCATAGACAATCCAAGTTTTTTTACAATAATACTAACCGGTACTGCAACGTCCGTGTCTAAGAGATTCTTGCATACTTCAAGATGATAAATAAATGATTGAGATCTTAAAAAAAAAAGGTCGTTTCTTTACTTGAACTAATTTATACTTCGCTGTGAAGCTATGTTATTTTGTAAATGTATATTTATTTGTTCAAAACTTTTTTCTGCAAACGTAAATACGTTTTAAGGCGATTACATGAGCTAAACGAGAGTTTATTATAACCATGCTAGGTGCGCAAATATGTAAGGAACATCATCACACAGGAGATTAGAATTTATTAATATTATGTCAGAGATTATTAAATTACAAAGTCAAAAAATAAAGATGGTCAATATATACATAATTAAACTTAAATTAATAATTTACAAGTAATGATAATGGAATAAGGAAATGAAATAATGAATGAAATCAAATTAATAATGTCATAATAATGTCATAGTAATTATAATAACCATCATAATTATTATGTATTGAACAAATAAATTCTATTAATAAAATAAAATATCTTTTTCTTCTAGATAGTCCTTTAATAACAATTTTTTATTAAGAAGGTATAAAATTATTTCTTAAATAGAGGAGTAGGTAAGTTTTTAATCTCATCGGGCAATTTGTTATAAATCAGTTGTGCCATACAAATAATACTTTTATTGAGTAGTGCCGTTTCCCCATGCGGTATTTCTACTTCTAACCTTTTTTTGTCTCGTAACTGTCTATAGTAGCTTTTAAAGACAGTTTTATAATAGCTTGGATTCGATTTCACAAATACATTTAATTCGTATATGTACGTACAAGGAAGGTAATGTTAGTATTTTTAAATCTTTAAAGGAAGATTGACAGCTTGTAGTACTATCTAGATGGCACATTGCTCTGATGCATTTCTTTTGAGCTTTGAATACAAATTCCTTGTCTACCGAGTTGCCCCAGAATTACTCTATATCTTAATATAGGTGCAACAAGTCCGTGATATGCCGTTAAGACGACTGCTTTGTTGACAATTTTGGAAAGTTTGTAAAGTGCAAATGAGGATTTATTGATTCTTTTACAGAGATTATTTAAATGTGTTTTCCATGACAAATTGTAATCTATATCAATTCCCAGAAATTTGGTATTTGTTACAGGCCGCACTGTCTGTCCATCGTAATTAACATTAATATTTTTAGGTTGAATACTTTGGTAAAAGTGCATTATTTTAATTTTGGCCATATTTATTTTAAGATTATTGTTAATTAACCATTGAATTATTGTACTTAGTGTTTTATTTATTTCATTTTCATAGTCACTTGCCTTGTCACATTTTATTATTATTATGCTATCATCTGCAAAAAGTACCATTGGTTGCTTGACATGTCTAGGAAGATCATTAATTACTAAACCAGGATTAATATCCAAGATATTAAACCAGGAAGAACAAGGGACCCAAAACAGTACCTTGTGGGACTCCAAATTCTATGGTTCTAGTGTGGGATCTATATTTGATCTCATTTCGTGTTTTCTGGCATATTCGTGTAACTTCTGTGACTTGTTTTCTGTTAGAAATATAAGATTAAATCAGGTCGAGCGCTTTACCTCTTATGCCGAACTACAATATTTTGTGGTCAACACAGTCAAATGCTTTTCTCATGTCCATGAAGATAGCACATATTGGATTTTTTTTGTCCATACCAGTCAAAACAGTTTTGATTAGTTTTGTAGTGCAAGCTGATTATAACTTTATTCTAACAGCAGTTCAAACGAAGTTTGAACCACCACAAAATAATAGAGTTGCTAATTTGGCTCGTGTAATCGCCTTATTATATGCTGTACCTAGAATTATACATATAGTTTACAGTTATCCAGCTGTTTACGTTACAAATTAAGGTAACATTTTATTGTACACTACTCGAAACGTAAATGACAAACAGAATGATTTAAAACTAGTGTCTATGTAGAATGGGCGGTTTTATCGCATAGTGCGATATAAAAGCAATATTTTTTTGTACTAAATAGGCTTGCATTTCATCTGATGTGAAGTAATGATGCGACCTGGGCGGAACCCACTTGCCTAGAATAAACCCAGCAAGCGATTTACTAGAACTTTGAATTGTTGTTGTCGAATGTCTTCGTTTGGCTTCGCGAATCCTGAAAACATAATTATGCGATATTACTTATACTTACCTAATTACCTACTTTTATGACTTCGTGGTAGCTCCATGTGGTCATCTTCGTGGTAGCGCAATTTTGGTAACTCGAAGCCTTGATAAAAACTTTTAAAAAAGAATATCTATTCCCATTAACGCTAAGCGTAAATTATTAGTACCTACCTAAGTTTTTGTAAGTAGGGTTGAAAAAACAACAGGTTAGTTTTCATAATTATAAGCAATCACCTAGGTGTCGCTTAGTTCCATCAAGGCGTGAGTGAATCATATAATTTTCACACCAATTACAATATTTATTGGAACAAATAACAACAGTAAGAGACTATAGGGAAACCCAAATTCGTAAATTTTAACACGATCCATGAAGGTAAGCACTCTAATAAAAAGTTACGCCAACCACGTCTAAAAAGGAAATTTCGGTGTACGTCGTTACATGTACAGGATGTAGCATAAATGATGTTGGTCCCTGTTAATGTATTTCGCCCTGGCACGGTGATTATTTGAGAGACCTAAAATTATGTTAAAAATAAGTTAATCAGAACTAGGCGCATAGAACACTGTTTTTTTTTTTAAATGAATAAACTAAAAATATTAACACTTCAACTCACAAAATAAGTGTTTATTATGCCTGCAATTCTCAAAGGGCTAGGCAGTGAAAGAAAGAAAGAAAAGCCCGAGAGGACAAAATATTAAAAAAAAAGTGGTTAAATAGTATAAAGTAAACGTAGCGAAAAACCGGCCAAGAGCGTGTCGGGCCACGCTCACTGTAGGGTTCCGTAGCTTCCCAGACCATTAAAAATACCAACATTTTTCGTCAGCAAAAATAACTTTGTTTTTCATAGTATTTGTATGAAAAACAAAGTTATCAATTGCGTTTTTTTGAAAAAGTGCTATATAACTCAAAAACTATTCAACTCATCAAGTTGAAAATAATTTTCCTAGAAAGTTCATATAAAGGTCTACTTCTGTGATTTTTTTCATATTTTTTAAACTTATGGTTCAAAAGTTAGAGGGGGGGGACACATTGTTTTTGACTTTCGGAGCGATTATTTCCTAAAATATTAATATTATCAAAAAATGATTTTAGAAAACCCCTATTCATTTTTAAATACCTATCCAACAATATATCACACGTCAGGGTCAAAAAAAAAAAAAAAATCGCTCCCCACTTTACGTCTGGGGGAGGTACCCTAATAAAAATGTTTTTTTAAATTTTTATTTTTGCACTTTGTCGGCATGATTGATATACATATTGGTACCAAATTTCAGCTTTCTGGTGCTAGCGGTCACTGAGATTATCCGCGGACAGACAGACAGACAGACAGACATGGCGAAACTATAAGGGTTCCGTTTTTTGCCATTTGGCTACGGAACCCTAAAAAGAAAAAAAGAAACAAAAACAGTGGTGTTTCCTTCGCAATTATGTAAAAGACCCATGTGATGGAGGCGAGTTTATTGCCATCAAACGGACACGAAAATCCTAATGGAAAAACTGAACCCAATAAATGTCCTCTTGCGCAGCAGCGGTAGCTAGAAACCACTACATCGACGAGGTAGTGTGATGAACCTAAAATCAATACTTGACGTCTTACAATCATACATTGAGACACATTTATAAGGCCCGTTACAAAAAAACGCGAAATTTCAAATTTTCTCGTAGAAATTATGTTTTTTCCGTTCGTTGCTTGAAATAACAAGATCTTGTTACTAATAGTTCATTTTCTCTACTTCAATAATGATAGAACGAATTTTAGGTAACTTATTTATTTATTTGGTACCTAATAATCAATCTCCCGAGCCATGTTTAGGCAGTACTCACGGAAACCTGATTTCATGATTTGGGACCTCTAATTTGTAGATTCTATTGAACATACATAATTATACACAGCCAAGATTCTTTTTTATTTCAGAAATATAATAATATGATAGATAAATAAAAATATAAATAAGTAATGATAAATAAATATATAATACTCTCATAATAATATGATACTTTTTCGTTATATGCCTCTAAGTACAATAATTAGCGTGACATCAAAATGTAAAAGGGCTCTTAATGGCCATCGCCATCGAACCAATTGACCTTTCGAAAACTATTACCTCTTTCCGGCACACCCTGTAAGTGGTCGTATAAAAAGCCCGGTAAAGATTTCAAAGCTAAAGTTAGTGGGCCACCTATCTCCCTATCCTGAACACCGGAAAAGTTCACCACACTCAATAACCATCTGAATATCAAGTGGGTCGTCTGAATTGATTGAAAAAACTTTGGTACACACACGCTGCAGGCACTATAAAAAGTTATGGAAACTAAAACTACAAAACAACTATCGCTCTTCGTCTGCCTAGAAATATCGTGGCATAGAAATAAATGAGGGTTTGTTTGGGAATTTGAATTCGGAATTAGGCCATTTGACATTTGTTCTTTTTCGGCTAGAAATTCGAAATCAATTGGCGACTAAAAACAAATGAAAGATCGTTCTTTTTGGCAAACGAAATGCGCAAATGCTTTCTGACGGCACATTATTTTATAACAACGTCTTATTGTACAAATGAAAGGCCTTATTTTTTTTACTTTTTGTAGTTTATTTAAGTATTTTATTAGTTTAAATTATTTTATTTTTAATGTATAACGAGGTTATATTCCTACCAAAAACCGTGATTTTTCACTCCAAAAAAAAGTCGTTTCGCAGCCGTTTTTTTTTTGAGTCATCATCATCAACATCATTTCAGCCGAAAGATTTCCACTGCTAGACAAACGCCTCTCTCAAGTGTCGCCACATTGACCAGTCCCGTGCGACTTGCATCCAGCGGATTCCCGCCACCTTCACCAGGTCATCGGTCCACCTAGTGGGAGGTCTTCTATTTCGCGTGTAGGTGTAGTGACATACTCGGGTGGTCAGTCCGGTGGGGGAGTAACGTCACGCACGTCCGTCACGAGATCACGCGGTAGTCCAACGCAACGTCTTGCGGCTCATAGTGGCCACTTCAGAACTTTTCGGCCTCATCGGCCATCCGTCCTGCGAGCAATGTTCCCTGCCCACTACAACTTAAGTTTGGCAATTCTTCGGGTTTCGTGAATGGTCCGCTTACAAGTTGTAGTAAGTTATTTACAAACTTTAAAGCATACCATATTTCTCCTTCCGAAAAGAAAATAAATAATATTTTCAGCTATTGGAAAACTCGTTGGTCGAAGAGATTAAATCAGTCGCGTCGTATAAAAATATCAATAGTCAGCAGCCTGGTTAAATTGAATCGACGGAAGCATCAAAGCCGTTTGGCAAAAACATAATTTTTATCGATATAAACTATACCGTATTTACTGTTAGTACGATGATCTATTTGAATACTTATATTGACGGTTGTATTATAAAACCATTAATCCGACAAATATTTTATTTGAATTGTTATGATAAATGGTGTTTACCTATTTTGTAAATAGTTTTTTTACAGTTGAAGTACATTTATAAAAAAAACATCAATTTACTAAGGGCTACCGCACACTACAGACAAGACTGTCTTGAGACAGACTTGCTTCACATAGACAAGTCTGTCTCAAGACAGTCTTGTCTACGACACATCGCACACCTAGAACGAAACTGTTTGGTCTACTACGACCAGGGCATGCAATTATCCGCTCATTTTAGTATCCAGATACTTGGACAACGTTATCCGGATAAATCCGGATAATACTGATAAAGCGGATTGTATAGGATAGATAAAAATAAAATTTAACCACAATTTTGTCAATCATTGATATTCAGTAATCAGTATAACGAACCATGGCAAAAATAAAATAATCATAGCTATGTAGGCAACGAAATAAGTTATAAAATAGCAAACATGAGTGACATCTTGTAACATAATTAATGGTATTTTTAATTTTATTGTACTCTATCACACACAATACTGTCTTATTTGACCCAAAGGTTGACTGGTAGAGAATGCCTTGTGGCATGAGGTCCGCCTATGTACCACTCTTGTACATGAAGTTTAAATAAATAAATACATAATTATAAAAATATAAAATGCGTAAAGCCCTAAATATTGTAGAGGACTGATGCAAGGAATATAAACTGACAGTAAACCTTCCCCAAAACCGAAATCGTGGTTTTCACAAATAAAAGAAAGTTGGCAACTCTACAATCACCAAGTTTCTTTGGGACCACCCTGAGCCGATCGATTGAAACCAAATACCTGGGCAAGTGGGCATCTGTTCGGATAAACAGCTGACGTGGGAAAAACACACCGATTACATCACTACAAAAGCCAGCATAGCACTATGGTAATGCAAAAGACTGCTCGGAAGGAATTTGGGCATAAGCTCCAAAATCACCTACTGGCCATACACTACATTCATCCGACCAATCATCACATACGGCTCTTTAGTTTGGTGGCCCCAGAACCAACCTGAGCACGGCCAAAAAGGACCTCAAGAAGCTACAAACATTTGCCTGCGTGACAATCGCCAGTAGCATGAGAACATCACCCATTCCCGCACTTCACGTGATGCTGGGATTAGCACCTCTGCACCCCATAAGAGAGGAGGTGGCCCTGACGACTATTAGGCTCGAAGTATCTGGCACCCAAAATACAAAATCAAACATACACGCATAAAAGGGGATGCTGTGAAACAACAGCCCATGTTGGCATCACCCAGCGACCGAACCCACTGCTTTCAAAAACACTACAACATAGAACTCATAGCGGAGACGTGTGACTACTCAGGTCCAAAATAGCTAAGGATCTGAACTGATAGATCAAGAACCCACGACGGCACAGATGTCAAAGTCTTCTGCAACGACCCCTTATATTGCTCAACTCTGTCTACCAAGCTAAGTGCGTAGGTATTATCCAAGCGACACTTGTCATAGAGGACAGGGAAGTTACGGATACCCATATTCGTATACTCGTCGACAGTGTCTCAGGTTTTCAATCCTTAAAAAGAAATCAGATCTACTCGAGACTAAAACTAGACTACCATAATGCCCTAGAACGAGTTACGGTTCTAAACCGCAACACGGTGACACTACAATGGATCAAAGGTCACAGTAAAACGATGCAGCAGGCTGCTGAGCACGCCAGAAGGGGATCCAGCGCAAACGCCTTTGGACCCCAACCCATTGTACTCATTCCTTTCAAGCAGCTGAGAAGTTGCTTGATCACACTCAAATACAACCCTCCAAGTTCATGAAGGTCGATTGAATGACTATTTCATGAAAAAGTCATTCAATCGACCTTTATGAACACGTTAAATTCGAAAAAATAATAAACCAAAAAATATCCGTTTAATTCGTACTATCCGAATAGTAATGCAATTAATGTCCGGATAGCATGCCCTAACCACGATGAAGCAAGGGGGTGCCCCCCCCCCCCTTGCTTCACTACTACTACTGCACTACTTGACGTAGGCGTCCAATTATTGACAAGAAGGGCTACCGCACACTACAGACAAGACAGACTTTTGCATTACAAAATATATGAAGATGCGCACACTTGAGACAAAACGTCTCGTAGACAAAATTGTCTCATACCTACAAGAACTACACCGCGACAAGTCTGACTACCGATTGTCGGCTTCCCTTTTGTATGTATGCGGGCGCGCACATCTACGACAAAACAGTCTAGCGATAGGGCATCGAAAAGTGGGTAAATCGGTTACGGGTTTTTTTTTGTCCAAAACCGGGTTTTTCGGGTTTTTTTTCATTAAATGATAAATTATGTTTATTTTGCAAATAGGTTTTACAGAGACTTTTACACGTTTTTTTTTTAAACTAGATTTGGCCGGTGTTTCGTACCTAACTATACTCTAAGGAGAAACAGTCGAAACAAACTCAGAGGACTCTTTTAAAGTCCTGACATTGATCAATGCACATGAGGACTATGCAGATTAGTATCTGAGATGGTCTTTTCAAATACAATATTAATACTAAATGCTCTTGCTTCATTTATTAATGAACTAATACAGAGGTTGTAATATTGACCAGGCGCTCGACCAAATGGTGGAAATCTTTAGGGAGGAAATGCTGGATGGCCCAGTAGATTCTTCAATACGCATTGGTCTCAGGGTGAACTTAGACAAAACCCAGGTTCCACGAACACGTCACCCCAGGACCTATTGTTGTCAATGGTGGTCCTCTCGAGGTTGCTCAAGAATATAATTTACCTCGAGCAAACTGTACAGTGTGTTAAGAACAACATTGAGAAGACTCAAGCTGGGCTGGGCAGCATTCTTCGTTGGATCTTGTCGTTGCGTATTCTACAGAGCCTAAAGACTAAGGTTTTCAATAAGTGCATCCTGGCTATTATGACTTACGGGGCCGAAACGTGGACACTCATGGTACGGCTAGTCCATAAATTCAAAGTCGCTTAGAAGCAATGGAGCGGGCAATGCTTGAAGTCTCCCTGAGGGATCGCATCGGGAACGAGGTGATCAAATACTTTTTTTTTAAAAACAATAAATTTAATATTTTGTAATAAAATTATATCTCAAAAGAATAAATTCACAATAAATTGAAGATAGAAAAATATTCAAATGAATATTTGGGTACTTTCGAATGAGAATTTTACCAATTCCACAACCCAAAAAACCCTGTAACGTATTTTCTAGAATAAATTATAAATAAGATTATTAAACTCGAGAGTTAGACAGTTTTTAATTACTCATATTTTATTACATTTTAAACAACCTACGACATGTTGTTGCGTGTTTGATCTGTAAAATTCACAGATCAATAATGATCGATTTACAAGAGACCCAAAGACCCGGGTTTTCATACGGCAGAACCGGTTTATTATACAAAGGAAAACCCGGAAATTCCCGGGTCTTTGAGAACCGGGAAAAACCGGTTCGTATGTGACGGTGACGTACCTCCTCTCTAGTAGTCTCGTCCGAGCCAAAGAGGTTATATGGAATAGACAGCCCTCTCTTGAGAATTTTGAACACCTTTGCTGGACTGTGTCGCCCTCTGGTACTATATCCCCTGAACTAATCCCTAAAGCTTTAGGTGCGTACTTAGGTACCTATACATCCATACCTTATTATTGAATAGGTATTGCTATGGGTAGGCGGGTAATTTGAAATGTAGACCATATAAAATTTAGTTATATAAACATTTTGTATTTGTTCGACAGCATTTCGTGCTAAGTTCCTGATGAACGTATAATAAGAATTCACAAAAAAAAAGCAAATAAAGCTAATGTTACAGAACGTCACAGAATAAAAACTATGATTGTGTTAATATTTAAGTCATTTATTGGTCTGGAGACGTTTATTATAATAATCTTGAGCATACATTTTTGTTTCATCCTCACCATCGAATGTGAGCTTTCCTGCTAAAATTCGATTTGTTGACTTGCATCAACTATAAATCAAGATATTTATTGTTATATCTGTAAAGTATTCTTAAATCTTTTCTTTTTATGTTTCACATTTGAATGGATACTGCACAATTGTTTTTGTTACTGCTTTTATTTATTTTTTATTTCAGCTTTCAGCACATCAGTTTTCTATTATGAAACACATATGTCACCGTAAAATTGTCAAACATTGTTCCGTTGCATGTATTTCACAATATTACAGTTTCACTTCGATAGATTACAATCTACCGAAAAATAATGCATTGTATTGTAAGCAGAATGCTCAGTTGACAATATTTCGAGGTTTTAGGTTTTTACAATGCTACGCTGACACATATACTTTGTATACTAAGAAAACATTCTTCCAATTCTTCAGAGGGACAACGTAACAACGTTTTGTCAGGATTTTTTTTCTTTAAAGGAATTATTATCATTTTTACTGCGTATTACAGTTTTTCTGCATGCTTTGCAGTTTTTTGTTATATTATTGAGAAATTTCCCCATACCATACACATAATTTCTGATAACGTTTTCTCAATGTGTTTGTTTTGCTTTCAATGGGTTACTAATAATTTAGGTAATACTGAATTGTCTTACTATTCCTATTCATTCATAAAACTTTGAATCTTTGACAGCTTAACATTGGGTAAATGAGGGAATAAACAGTTCTATGAGGATAAGGGTAAAATTCTTTGAAAATATTTACAAAAATTATTATTAATTATTATTCTTGGCTCAATTTTAATTAAAATCAACAAGGCGTTTTAAGCAAACTGGTGATGATTGGCGTAAGCACCATCTATGCCATTATTATGTACTAAATCTCAAGTTTACGCGGATATCATACAAGATGGTGGTGACTTCTTGTCAATAATTGGACGCCTACGTCAAGTAGTGCAGTGCCCCCCCCCCTTGCTTCATCGTGGTTAGGGCATGCTATCCGGACATTAATTGCATTACTATTCGGATAGTACGAATTAAACGGATATTTTTTGGTTTATTATTTTTTCGAATTTAACGTGTTCATAAAGGTCGATTGAATGACTTTTTCATGAAATAGTCATTCAATCGACCTTCATGAACTTGGAGGGTTGTATTTGAGTGTGATCAAGCAACTTCTCAGCTGCTTGAAAGGAATGAGTACAATGGGTTGGGGTCCAAAGGCGTTTGCGCTGGATCCCCTTCTGGCGTGCTCAGCAGCCTGCTGCATCGTTTTACTGTGACCTTTGATCCATTGTAGTGTCACCGTGTTGCGGTTTAGAACCGTAACTCGTTCTAGGGCATTATGGTAGTCTAGTTTTAGTCTCGAGTAGATCTGATTTCTTTTTAAGGATTGAAAATCTGAGACACTGTCGACGAGTATACGAATATGGGTATCCGTAACTTCCCTGTCCTCTATGACAAGTGTCGCTTGGATAATACCTACGCACTTAGCTTGGTAGACAGAGTTGAGCAATATAAGGGGTCGTTGCAGAAGACTTTGACATCTGTGCCGTCGTGGGTTCTTGATCTATCAGTTCAGATCCTTAGCTATTTTGGACCTGAGTAGTCACACGTCTCCGCTATGAGTTCTATGTTGTAGTGTTTTTGAAAGCAGTGGGTTCGGTCGCTGGGTGATGCCAACATGGGCTGTTGTTTCACAGCATCCCCTTTTATGCGTGTATGTTTGATTTTGTATTTTGGGTGCCAGATACTTCGAGCCCAATAGTCGTCAGGGCCACCTCCTCTCTTATAGGGTGAAGAGGTGCTAATCCCAGCATCACGTGAAGTGCGGGAATGGGTGATGTTCTCATGCTACTGGCGATTGTCACGCAGGCAAATGTTTGTAGCTTCTTGAGGTCCTTTTTGGCCGTGCTCAGGTTGGTTCTGGGGCCACCAAACTAAAGAGCCGTATGTGATGATTGGTCGGATGAATGTAGTGTATGGCCAGTAGGTGATTTTGGAGCTTATGCCCAAATTCCTTCCGAGCAGTCTTTTGCATTACCATAGTGCTATGCTGGCTTTTGTAGTGATGTAATCGGTGTGTTTTTCCCACGTCAGCTGTTTATCCGAACAGATGCCCACTTGCCCAGGTATTTGGTTTCAATCGATCGGCTCAGGGTGGTCCCAAAGAAACTTGGTGATTGTAGAGTTGCCAACTTTCTTTTATTTGTGAAAACCACGATTTCGGTTTTGGGGAAGGTTTACTGTCAGTTTATATTCCTTGCATCAGTCCTCTACAATATTTAGGGCTTTACGCATTTTATATGTTTATAATTATGTATTTATTTATTTAAACTTCATGTACAAGAGTGTTACATAGGCGGACTTCATGCCACAAGGCATTCTCTACCAGTCAACCTTTGGGTCAAATAAGACAGTATTGTGTGTGATAGAGTACAATAAAATTAAAAATACCATTAATTATGTTACAAGATGTCACTCATGTTTGCTATTTTATGACTTATTTCGTTGCCTACATAGCTATGATTATTTTATTTTTGCCATGGTTCGTTATACTGATTACTGAATATCAATGATTGACAAAATTGTGGTTAAATTTTATTTTTATCTATCCTATACAATCCGCTTTATCAGTATTATCCGGATTTATCCGGATAACGTTATCCAAGTATCTGGATACTAAAATGAGCGGATAATTGCATGCCCTGGTCGTAGTAGACCAAACAGTTTCGTTCTAGGTGTGCGATGTGTCGTAGACAAGACTGTCTTGAGACAGACTTGTCTATGTGAAGCAAGTCTGTCTCAAGACAGTCTTGTCTGTAGTGTGCGGTAGCCCGAAGTCACCACCATCTTGTATGATATCCGCGTAAACTTGAGATTTAGTACACAATAATGGCATAGATGGTGCTTACGCCAATCATCACCAGTTTGCTTAAAACGCCTTGTTGATTTTAATTAAAATTGAGCCAAGAATAATAATTAATAATAATTTTTGTAAATATTTTCAAAGAATTTTACCCTTTACCCTAATTTTACCCAATGTTAAGCTGTCAAAGACTCAAAGTTTTATGAATGAATAGGAATAGTAAGACAATTCAGTATTACCTAAATTATTAGTAACCCATTGAAAGCAAAACAAACACATTGAGAAAACGTTATCAGAAATTATGTGTACGGTATGGGGAAATTTCTCAATAATATAATAAAAAACTGCAAAGCATGCAGAAAAACTGTAATACGCAGTAAAAATGATAATAATTCCTTTAAAGAAAAAAAATCCTGACAAAACGTTGTTACGTTGTCCCTCTGAAGAATTGGAAGAATGTTTTCTTAGTATACAAAGTATATGTGTCAGCGTAGCATTGTAAAAACCTAAAACCTCGAAATATTGTCAACTGAGCATTCTGCTTACAATACAATGCATTATTTTTCGGTAGATTGTAATCTATCGAAGTGAAACTGTAATATTGTGAAATACATGCAACGGAAAAATGTTTGACAATTTTACGGTGACATATGTGTTTCATAATAGAAAACTGATGTGCTGAAAGCTGAAATAAAAAATAAATAAAAGCAGTAACAAAAACAATTGTGCAGTATCCATTCAAATGTGAAACACAAAAAGAAAAGATTTAAGAATACTTTACAGATATAACAATAAATATCTTGATTTATAGTTGATGCAAGTCAACAAATCGAATTTTAGCAGGAAAGCTTACATTCGATGGTGAGGATGAAACAAAAATGTATGCTCAAGATTATTATAATAAACGTCTCCAGACCAATAAATGACTTAAATATTAACACAATCATAGTTTTTATTCTGTGACGTTCTGTAACATTTGCTGTATTTGCTTTTTTTTTGTGAATTCTTATTATACGTTCATCAGGAACTTAGCACGAAATGCTGTCGAACAAATACAAAATGTTTATAAAACTAAATTTTATATGGTCTACATTTCAAATTACCCGCCTACCCATAGCAATACCTATTCAATAATAAGGTATGGATGTATAGGTACCTAAGTACGCACCTAAAGCTTTAGGGATTAGTTCAGGGGATATAGTACCAGAGGGCGACACAGTCCAGCAAAGGTGTTCAAAATTCTCAAGAGAGGGCTGTCTATTCCATATAACCTCTTTGGCTCGGACGAGACTACTAGAGAGGAGGTACGTCACCGTCACATACGAACCGGTTTTTCCCGGTTCTCAAAGACCCGGGAATTTCCGGGTTTTCCTTTGTATAATAAACCGGTTCTGCCGTATGAAAACCCGGGTCTTTGGGTCTCTTCTAAATCGATCATTATTGATCTGTGAATTTTACAGATCAAACACGCAACAACATGTCGTAGGTTGTTTAAAATGTAATAAAATATGAGTAATTAAAAACTGTCTAACTCCCGAGTTTAATAATCTTATTTATAATTTATTCTAGAAAATACGTTACAGGGTTTTTTGGGTTGTGGAATTGGTAAAATTCTCATTCGAAAGTACCCAAATATTCATTTGAATATTTTTCTATCTTCAATTTATTGTGAATTTATTCTTTTGAGATATAATTTTTATTACAAAATATTATATTTATTGTTTTTAAAACAAAAGTATTTGATCACCTCGTTCCCGATGCGATCCCTCAGGGAGACTTCAAGCATTGCCCGCTCCATTGCTTCTAAGCGACTTTGAATTTATGGACTAGCCGTACCGTGAGTGTCCACGTTTCGGCCCCGTAAGTCATAATAGCCAGGATGCACTTATTGAAAACCTTAGTCTTTAGGCTCTGTAGAATACGCAACGACAAGATCCAACGAAGAATGCTGCCCAGCCCAGCTTGAGTCTTCTCAATGTTGTTCTTAACACACTGTACAGTTTGCTCGAGGTAAATTATATTCTTGAGCAACCTCGAGAGGACCACCATTGACAACAATAGGTCCTGGGGTGACGTGTTCGTGGAACCTGGGTTTTGTCTAAGTTCACCCTGAGACCAATGCGTATTGAAGAATCTACTGGGCCATCCAGCATTTCCTCCCTAAAGATTTCCACCATTTGGTCGAGCGCCTGGTCAATATTATAACCTCTGTATTAGTTCATTAATAAATGAAGCAAGAGCATTTAGTATTAATATTGTATTTGAAAAGACCATCTCAGATACTAATCTGCATAGTCCTCATGTGCATTGATCAATGTCAAGACTTTAAAAGAGACTATGACCTCTGAGTTTGTTTCGACTGTTTCTCCTTAGAGTATAGTCAGGTACGAAACACCGGCCAAATCTAGTTTAAAAAAAAAACGTGTAAAAGTCTCTGTAAAACCTATTTGCAAAATAAACATAATTTATCATTTAATGAAAAAAAACCCGAAAACCCGGTTTTGGACAAAAAAAAACCCGTAACCGATTACCCACTTTTCGATGCCCTATCGCTAGACTGTTTTGTCGTAGATGTGCGCGCCCGCATACATACAAAAGGGAAGCCGACAATCGGTAGTCAGACTTGTCGCGGTGTAGTTCTTGTAGGTATGAGACAATTTTGTCTACGAGACGTTTTGTCTCAAGTGTGCGCATCTTCATATATTTTGTAATGCAAAAGTCTGTCTTGTCTGTAGTGTGCGGTAGCCCTAATTTGCACTGGACATGATGCCGTGATGTCTGACTGGGGAAAATAGAAGAAGAAAACTTGTTACACCGACCGCAAATATAATGGAACAAGGACTGAAAAATAATGACGGACAGTACTTTTATCAGTACTTAGTTACAGATTCAATCCTGACACGAAATGGTGATCTTTCTTTAGTAAATTGTAAAACAATAGAAAATTATGATTCCTCTTTGCTATTACGGTAAGTCCATTCAAAAGTTGTCTGGAAGATATAGCTAACGCTACCGGCTATAAAATTGTCATTGTACCCATAGATTTAACATTACTGAGAGCCGTATCATAATTTTGGTGTACAATAAAGTATTCTTTATCGATACATTGCTTTATGCAACTGAGTGAGGGCTACTTTTCGCCTTCAAAGCTTGTGTATCTCAGACTTTACACTTTACAGGCGCTGCGAGTTCCGTACACTGTCGGATAACTTATGAGTCACACGTAACCTTTGCCCGCCAAGTTAGACTGGCAGCCGCACTATGTTTAGCAAAAGGTTGCGACAGTGACGTAGCTTAAATAAGTATACAGGGTGACTCTAAAAGCGCAGTACCTCGTAGGAAACTCAAGTCTGTGCTCAAGTAAAACACGAAGACTCGGCATTCAGGGTGTAAACAGACTCTTCACGAAACCATTAACCAAGCATTCTGTACATCAAATTATGTCCTAAGGGCTCATTTCTGGAGACGCGGCGCGTCGGGCGGCGCGTTGGGCGGCGCGGGCCGCTTCAAATTCAAACATATGTCAATGTATGAGAGCGTTTACGGAGAAGCGTTTTTACGCGCGTTTGCTCGAGATGCAGCGTCGGACGCCGCGTCGGACGCGGCGGTGCACGCGGCGTCCCCCGCGGCGTGCGACGCGGCGTTATGTCATGGAGACTTCTGCCAGTTTTTGGAGGATGATGTTATGCCCAATGGACTAAGTAAATTAGTTTTGAATGATAACAGTATGAAGTAAAATATGTTTGTGTTTCCTTTTGCTACATTAAAAAAATACTCTTCTACTTTGACAGATTTAAACTAGATAAAAACATAATATGGTTTTCGCTTGGAACTGCTAGAAAAAATAAATCCAACCGTATTGCTTGAGGCAGTCGTAGTTCATATAGCATTATTTGTATATTTCATAGCTATAAATCACGAATTTATTAAAAAAATGAAAAAACATAATTCCTTCAAAATTTAGTCGCAGATTTGTTTTATACATAGTCGTATGAGCCATGTTTTGTAATTATAAACGTGTACTTTTTGGATCAAAATAAATTTCTTAACGCGTCTTACAGATAGTGCGATTTAGTAGAAATCGTCACGTTATGAAATGCTGTATGCGGCCTGCTGTATACTACCACGTAAAACAGTGAACGAGGGTCCGTCCCTATAATGGCAAAGAATATAATGCAACACTTGAAACTGTTAACATTGACAAGAAACATATATATTTGCTGTAAGCTCATATCGAGTAAAATACCATCTTGCCTAGGTAACGAAACCGCTATGGTTTCGCTAAATGCGTTTTACGTACTTCTAATCCGACTACAATACCATCTATCGAGCGAGGGGTTTAACTTTCAAATCATTTTTGATTTAACTCTTAATGTTTCTCTATCCAACGTTTTTGTCATCTTTCTCTGCTTCTGTCATAGGTTTTCACAAATAATTTGGAAGTGAAAACTTCTTTAGCGACGTTGTGCACTTTTTGGGATGGGTAAAAAATGTTAAACTCGCGTCTGGACACGTGACCTGATCGAAAATTCGTGACAGACAGTGATTCATAATGTAGGTAGATGTGGTGTTCACTCGTACACTAGTTAGGGTTTAGAGTAAAACCACCGTATATTACTGTGGTGTCTTTGTTCAGGGTTGTACAATAAAACACTGTTTCCAATATTCCTGGGTTAGGCGTGCTGTCGCTAAGGCTGCTCGGACTAGACTGAACGCGGCGCATCGCCCCGCGCTCCCTCCAACATGCATCTCCCACCACAGAATGCATAACTACAGTAGTTAATATAAATTGTCATATTTGTGTACGATAGCGCAATAAATGAATATTTTACTTAACCACATAAATTATAGTACTTTTATACTGGTAATTAAAGCAATTAGTGCGAAATTATTCCCTAACCATTCCAAATTATAAAAAATGCACCCCACTCCCGCAGTGCAACCTTTTTTTTTTAAATTGACTATCATAATAATAATTATAACCTCATAACAGGGTTGTACAGACACGTGGAAATTTTGAGAAAACGCATTTGTTATTTGTGTTAGATCATACGTGAATATTGTTTAGTTTTGAAATACGAATTACGTTCGATATCAAAGAAAAAACGGTTGACCGCACAATTTTTCGTTGTTGTTATGCATCTACATCACATGCATAAGAACTAAATATACATAATCAAAAATA
Organism: Xestia ashworthii; assembly: GCA_950022955.1. Classification (NCBI taxonomy): domain Eukaryota; kingdom Metazoa; phylum Arthropoda; class Insecta; order Lepidoptera; family Noctuidae; genus Xestia; species Xestia ashworthii. The sequence continues at coordinate 18,328,557 of OX465558.1, read as the reverse complement.
TTCAAATCTTTCATTGCTCTTTTTCACATAAATCGTCTACTTTGACAATTCTTGCTGCCCGTCAAATGTCATATTGCCAGCGCCAATGATGCCAATGTTACTATGCGTTGCTTAGCCAATTAGAGACGAGCGTTCACAACCTACCCAATCATAACTTCGTGATGATAATAGAGAACAAACTAGCTGTTTAGAGAAAACAAACGTTGTGGGGCCGTCTATCAAAAAGATTTTGTTTGAAGTTACTAAAAAAAGAATAATTATCTTCTATAAACTGTAGGTTTCGGGTACTTTTGTATTGATGGGGTTCACTTATAGTTACTTACTGTTAAGTATAAGAGTAACGGAGACAAGTGAAACAAACGCCTGCTGAATGCACACTGATTTATTGGTAGATGGGGCGAGTACTTTAAGCGTGGACGCAGCCACGCACACATATACAACAACTCCTCCCCCATACTATAGGTAACAATCTCAAATTATTTAAAGTTAGTCCTTATAATCTACCCTAGGTATTTTGCGTAACGACTTCCGGGATAAAGGGTTATACCTCTGTATCTGTTGTTCTTTCATTTGAGGAGAGTTGCTTTCCGACAGAGCCTCATGAAACTCCTCAGGGTCTTCGTTCTGAGGTGTGGACTGTTCGGCTGGTTCAACAACTGAACTTGACGAAGGTTGCGGAAGGCTATTTGTATTCTGAGTGGTTGTCAGTGCTTGCTCAGATTCTGTCACGTAGATGGGGCGAGTACTTTAAGCGTGGACGCAGCCACGCACACATATACAACACTTACTGTTATTTTTTTTTTAATATTTAAACAGCACATGAACACTAGATAACAATGTTATTCGTAAGTTGCACTGGCAGAAGTATTTATTCACTAAACTTAGGCGAATTAGACTGTTATTTTTATTTATTCGCGAGAAGAAAAACACAAAGAGCTTATGTCTGTTTGACATCCGTGACGTGACATAATGACACAACGCCGCGTGCACCGCCGCGTCGGACGCGGCGTGCGACGCCGCGGGCAACGCGGCGCAGCACGCCCCGCGTCTCCCTATACAATATTGTACTGAGGCCGCTGCACGCGCCGCCTCTCCGTAAACGGAAAAAAACGCTCGACGCGCCGCGTGACGCGCCGCGCAACGCGCCGCCCGACGCGCCGCGTCTCCAGAAATGAGCCCTAAGTCTACGCAAAAATGTTGGCTGGGAAATGACTTATTTTTGGGGTGAAAACTCACGTTTTTTGGTAGGACTCAATGTCAACGCACTTAGTATGGGGGTTTTGGAAGTGTTTAAAGTAAAGTTCTTGCATTTAAAACATGTATTTAAAATAAAATATAAACACGCACTGGCAGAAGTATTTATTCACTAAACTTAGGCGAATTAGACTGTTATTTTTATTTATTCGCGAGAAGAAAAACACAAAGAGCTTATGGGCTCATTTCTGGAGACGCGGCGCGTCGGGCGGCGCGTTGCGCGGCGCGTCACGCGGCGCGTCGAGCGTTTTTTCCGTTTACGGAGAGGCGGCGCGTGCAGCGGCCTCAGTACAATTTTGTATAGGGAGACGCGGGGCGTGCTGCGACGCGTTGCCCGCGGCGTCGCACGCCGCGTCCGACGCGGCGGTGCACGCGGCGTTGTGTCATCATGTCACGTCACGGATGTCAAACAGACATAAGCTCTTTGTGTTTTTCTTCTCGCGAATAAATAAAAATAACAGTCTAATTCGCCTAAGCTTAGTGAATAAATACTTCTGCCAGTGCAACTTACGAATAACATTGTTATCTAGTGTTCATGTGCTGTTTAAATATTAAAAAAAAAACAGTAAATAACTATAAGTGAACCCCATCAATACACAAGTACCCGAAACCCACAGTTTATAGAAGATAATTATTCGGGGAACGGAAAACCAACTTGTGGATTAACGTCGGTATGTGCGGTCCTGTACTCCGTTGCTGTGCTCAACCTATGGTGTTTGTCTGAACTTCTGAAGCTAGAACAATAGAATGAGTAACTTGGAGTTGGATAGTTATAATGGAGACCAAACTGGCTCAACCCGAAATATCGCAATCGTCGAATGTGGATCTTACAAATCAGTTGAGCGACATAAACGACCGTGACCAGGACTTGCTCGCAAATGATATCCTTAGATCTAATATTCCAGAGATAAGTGGAGAAAACACCACCTACACTGCCATGTTGGTGGCCGCTAAGATTGGCGTCAAAATTAAAACGCGTGATTTCGTGAGCCCCAAGCATGGAGCAAGGCCTCCCCAATGGCGCTTCAACGCAACGCAGGCGACGGCGCCGGTGGAGACCCGCCCCCGCTTCCTCGTCGTGCGGCTCGCGCGTCGCGACCTACGGGACCAGCTGGCCGGGGGGAGCGCGAGTGCGTCGAGGCATGATAACAGCGGATCTCGCTCGATCTGCCGGGCTCTGCAAATAGAAGCGCGCTCGTCTACGAGTGCTTAACTAAACTAGGCCTATTTGGCGCAGCCGTGAGACGCACAATAATTATTTCTTTCCATTTTTTGTCTGTCTAGTTTTAAGTTTTTGTGTAATTAAGTTTTTATTTTTTTCTGTTCTTGTTGTGTGCACTTATGGCATAATTACGCCAAATAAATATGTTTTCTTTATTTCTACCTTTCATCCTATCTTACTCGGTCATAACAAGCATTAGATTAGAATAGAACGACTATTTTAGACCAATTATCACTGGGGCGAAGTGGCCTCATTATAAACCTAGGGTCTCAGGTATGAATTTCAGACAGGTACTCATTTTTTGTCTAAAATAATCTCGTTTCGCGAGCAATTTTATACAACTGCTACCTGATAAGTTTCATAGGAACCGTGATCAAAATTAGGGACATACACAGACAAACTTTTCGGTTTTATAAAATAGCGATGGGCTGATCGTCACGGCTCTTCCTCTATTACGCCGCGCTGTTTACCACGGATCTGCTAGCGTGTGAGTGTTGCCTGCAGTCGACAACGCTGCGGCACACGCGTCGTTGCAGTAGGAGGGAAGGAATACGTGCTGCACATCCGCACGAGAAGCATGTCGATTTATTTTAATAATCGATCTCTGATTCGATAAAATCAAGTTGGAATTATCCACATCATCTATGCAAACTCTTTTGATGTTGTGGAAGTCTCAGTATTGTCAATTGTCTGTAAAAAAAAATACAGCACAGAGCATCAAGTAGTCTTTGGTCCCAATGCCAACTCGAGAGCTTTTTAGGGTTCCGTAGCCAAATGGCAAAAAACGGAACCCTTATGGATTAGTCATGTCTGTCTCTGTGTCTGTCCGTCCGTATGTCACAGCCACTATTTTCCAAAACTACAAGAACTATGCTGTTGAAACTTGATAAGTAGAGGTATTCTGTGAACCGCATTAAGATTTTCACACAAAAACTAGAAAAAAAAACAATAAATTTTGGGGGTTCCTGATACTTAGAACTGAAACTATACATTTTTTTTCATCAAACCCATACGTGTGGGGTATCTATGGGTATATCTTCAAAAATGAAATTGAGATATGTAGCATAATTTTTTTCTAAACTGAATATTTTGCGCGCGAGACACTTCCAAACAGGTCAAATGTGTGTGTGTGTCCCTGTAACTTCTAAAATAAGAGAATGATAAAACTAAAAAAAAAATTATGTGCATTACCATGTAAACTTCCACCGAAAATTGGTTTGAACGAGATCTAGTAAGTAGTTTTTTTTTAATACGTCATAAATCGTAAACCGCAATTTACCTTTCATTCAATCAACTCAAATATAAAAATAAAAAAAAAAGCGTTATGTTACTTGCTGCTACGGAATCCTTCATGGGCGAGTCCGACTCGCACTTGGCCGCTTTTTTTAGTAACTTCAAACAAAATCTTTTTGATAGACGGCCCCACAACGTTTGTTTTCTCTAAACAGCTAGTTTGTTCTCTATTATCATCACGAAGTTATGATTGGGTAGGTTGTGAACGCTCGTCTCTAATTGGCTAAGCAACGCATAGTAACAATGGCATCATTGGCGCTGGCAATGTGACATTTGACGGGCAGCAAGAATTGTCAAAGTAGACGATTTATGTGAAAAGAGCAATGAAAGATTTGAATATTTTTGATTATGTATATTTATTTCTTTTGCGTGTGATGTAGATGCATAACAACAACAAAAAATTGTCCGGTCAACCATGAGATCTTATTATCAAAGTTATATACTATGAGAATACGAGGTGATTTACTAAGATGGTTTTCTTCTTACCTAGAGAACAGGTCCCAAGCAGTAGTATTAAGCAATTACATGTCTAGTTGGGTGCCTATCCCCAGCGGAGTCCCCCAGGGTTCATTACTTGGCCCATTGCTTTTCATTATAATTATATATAAACGACATCAACTCTTGCTTGATCTCATCCCAACTGTTGTGTTTTGCTGACGATATGAAAATCTACGCCAAAATATCATCACATGCGGACGTGATTGCACTTCAGGATGATTTACGTCGTCTGGAGGCATATTGTCGTGGGAGTAAGCTTGATCTCAACCCTGCTGGGTTACCACAACCTCTAAATGCGATTCAATTCAGGTCCTAAACTGAGTCGCAAGCTGTCAGTTCCATAGAAAAACTGTCAGAAAATGACAGCTCAAACCTAAATTGAATCGCATTTGGACGTTGTGGTAACCCCGCTGCTAAATGTTCGGTTCTAACATATTCTCGAAAGCGCTCAATTATAGCTTCATCGTATAGCTTGGGTGATCAATTACTACCTAAAACGAACTGCGTCCGAGATTTGGGGGTACATCACGATTCTAAGCTAACGTTTGAACGTCATATCGATGCCATAGTCGCTAAAGCATCTAAAGCGCTAGGACTCATAATGCGGCTGTCCAAGTGCTTCAGTCAAGCAAAAACTTTAAAAATTCTTTACTGTACTTTCGTTAGAAGTCACTTGGAATACGAGTCTGAAATCTGGAATCCATGTTGTCACAAGTATATTGATCGCATAGAGAGCATTCAGAAAAGATTCATTAAGTATTTGTGTTATCATCAGAAAGTGCTCTACCGATCTGAAGATTACCTCAGCTTCTGTAAGAAGTATCATTTGTTACCCTTAATTAATCGGCGAGCAATTTCTGATTGTATTTCATTATTGAAAATATTCAACAATTCAAGTAGTAATTCCGATATTCTATCCAAATTTTATTTTAACGTTCCCGGAAGGTCAAAACGATGGAACGTGCCATTGCGTGTTCCATTTACGTCTACAAATTACAGGCAGAATTCATTTATAGTGCGTGAAAATAGAAACTTTAATAACATGTGTAAGCAGCATGATTTTGATGCTTTCATAACGAGTGTGTCCTCGGCCAGAAAGTGCTTGAGCCTTAGCTTTTTTAATTAGGATTTTGTTTGTTCAGTTTTTTTTATTAGGTACTGAATTGTATGTGGCATAAACAATGTGAATTTAGTCTAAGTTTGAATGTTATCCTGCATTTTTTTTCTTGTGGCTGTATTGTGTTATTTGTGTTGTTCACTCTCTTTCTTTATAATCTGTTTTTAGAAGTGAGGACTTTTAATTGGCTGTCAGTCTCACATATTGTTTTTTAATCTATTTATCTTAGCTGTAAGTCTTCCATGGTTAATAAAGAAATAAATATATGTTTCATGTCAATGTTAACAGTTTCAAGTGTTGTATTATATTCTTTGCCATTATAGGGACGGACGCTCGTTCAGTGTTTTACGTGGTAGTATACAGCAGGCCGCATGCAGCATTTCATAACGTGACGATTTCTACTAAATCCCACTACCTGTAAGACGCGTTAAGAAATTTTGTTCCAAAAAGTACACGTTTAAATTACAAAACATGGCTCATACGACTATGTATAATACAAATCTGCGACTAAATTTTGAAGGAATTATGTTTTTTCATTTTTTTTAATAAATTCGTGATTTATAGCTATGCAATATACAAATAATGCTATATGAACTACGACTGCCTCAAGCAATACGGTTGGATTTATTTTTTCTAGCAGTTCCAAGCGAAAACCATATTATGTTTTTATCTAGTTTAAATCTGTTAAAGTAGAAGAGTATTTTTTTAATGTAGCAAAAGGAAACACAAACATATTTTACTTCATACTGTTATCATTCAAAACTAATTTACTTAGTCCATTGGGCATAAAATCATCCTCCAAAAACTGGCAGAAGTCTCCATGACATAACGCCGCGTCGCACGCCGCGGGGGACCCCGCGTGCACCGCCGCGTCCGACGCGGCGTCCGACGCTGCATCTCGAGCAAACGCGCGTAAAAACGCTTCTCCGTAAACGCTCTCATACATTGACATATGTTTGAATTTGAAGCGGCCCGCGCCGCCCGACGCGCCGCGCAACGCGCCGCGTCTCCAGAAATGAGCCCATGTCTGTTTGACATCCGTGACGTGACATAATGACACAACGCCGCGTGCACCGCCGCGTCACGCCCCGCGTCTCCCTATACAATATTGTACTGAGGCCGCTGCACGCGCCGCCTCTCCGTAAACGGAAAAAACGCTCGACGCGCCGCGTGACGCGCCGCGCAACGCGCCGCCCGACGCGCCGCGTCTCCAGAAATGAGCCCTAAGTCTACGCAAAAATGTTGGCTGGGAAATGACTTATTTTTGGGGTGAAAACTCACGTTTTTTGGTAGGACTCAATGTCAACGCACTTAGTATGGGGGTTTTGGAAGTGTTTAAAGTAAAGTTCTTGCATTTAAAACATGTATTTAAAATAAAATAAAAACTTGAACCAAAAAGTTGAAACTTTGACCCCCTATGTCTCCGTAACTAGAAGGTTCCCAGGTATGGTGTAGAACAAAAAAATGATCGCAATGACCGGGAAAGCCAGTGCTTTTTGGCTTCGAAACCCTTTTTATACCCTTATACTACTAGTAAATTCGTAATACCACTAAACAATCATCATCAGCCCGTCTTTTCCCAACAATATTGTCCATGTTGGGATGTAGGGGTATTCCAGCTGAATACCAATATTTACATGGAGCGACTGCCTATCTGACCTCCCTAACCTAGCCAGTACTGGGTACTGGGCCCCTTGGTAAGCCTGATGGTCAGATTATTGACTGACTACCTGTAATGACTGTTAAAGATCTACGATTGACAGCCAGGACCAATGAATAAAGGATGACGCACGCTAGACCATGCCAGGTCCTAACTGAGTGTCGGCCGTAACACAATCCATTGTCCGTTGCTCGATAGCGGCTCGGAAGCGTGAGTGTGTCTGTCACCGTAAAATTGTCAAACACGTTAGATTGTAATCTCTCTAGCGAGGTTGTAAACTCTCGAAATATTGTCAACTGAACATACGGAAGTATCTCTGCCCCCATAATCGGGACTTGGGGCACCCCCACGTTAGGTTAGTTTAAACCCTGCACTCGGAAAAAGTGTTTAAAGGTTAGGTTATATTAACGGGTATTTCTCAGGAATGGTACCTACATTATCTTTTCATGAGAGTGGTACCATTGGGCAAGGGGGACCCCTCCTTCCCCCGACACCGCGTGAGTTGACTACCATCGCATGCATTTCACGAAAAATGATACGTTTTATTGTAAGCAGTATGTTCACTATACTTAAAGTACTTACGGGATTATATCCGTGATAGTGAAAAACCGTGAAAGTCTAAAACAGAGCAGTATGTTCGTTTGACAATATTTCGAGAGTTTACAATCTCTCTAGTTATTTTACAATTTAACGTGTTTGACAATTTTACGGTGACATGTCCATACATACAGGGTGTAAACCACCTCATCACAAAGCCGTTAACCAAGCATTCTGTACATCAAACTAAGTAACTTTACGCAAAAAATATTGCTGGGACACAACTTTTTTTTTTGGGGTGCAAATCATGTTTTGTGGTAGAACTCAATGTAACGCACAGAAAACATTGTGCTGATGGATGGATTGAATAGTACGGGGGTCGTGGATGTGTTAAAAGTCAAAATCTTGCAAAAAATACTTGTATTTAAAAAAAAACTTGTCAAAAAGTTGTAACTTTGACCCCCCATATCTCCGTAACTAGAAGGTTCCCAGGTATGGTGTGGAACAAAACAATTATCGCAATGATGGGGAGAACAAGTGCCTTTCGGCTTCGGGAAGAGGTGTTTTACACCCTTTATTGTACGATCGACACTCGGCTCGGACCAGTCTAGCATGAGTCAAGCTTTAACGTGCTTTCCTGAGGCACGGGAGGAACTCGGTTATGTCATGTAACGTGTGTTTGCGTACCCACGGACCAACCTAGACACCGGGCATAACTTAAAGATCGACCACAGCGGCTGTTATTGCTTAGCCACAAGCTACTATTCATTATATAGATCATTGTGTTGTATAAACAAAATATTCTGTGGAACCTTTTAAATAAAACTTCAATTTCCTACTCGTGCAATTGACAGATTTAAAAGCCATTAGGAGTAAAGCCGAAAAGACACAGTACCAACATTTTAACAACCATAAACAAAATCCAATAAATCAAAAAGAACGCCCCTCATTATAACCAAAAGTTCGGTAGAAATTGTGGAGACGAAAATCGTGTACCAAGATTTATTAGAAGTAAAGTCTCTAGCCGGTAGACAAGTTGACAGCTAATAACAAGTGGGGTATAAGTTCCGGATTTGGCCCCCCATATTGTATTGTTACGGGGTATTATTGGGAAATACTCACGATGTTTGAAAGGGTCTGAATTGGGTGATCTTGTTATGTGTAGGAAAGATCGAAATTGCGGTTGACCTGGCCTTAGAGTGACAGTTTGTCGTTAGGAACAGTTTCCATTTGGGTTCAGTATAGAATCTATGGAGAGCTGGAGTATTTGGTCGTTGCAGTCAATCCAGATTATAGTGACTGACTTGATTTTGGAGCCTTCAGAAGCGCTCATCAGTTCCTGTAATGAGCAATCAGCAGGACAGGTAAGACATGAAATCAACACACAAAACATCACGCCCGTAATTCCCAAGATTTTAGGCATTGTTGTACTTAATTACACACCCACATTTCGCCAGTTAAGTTTAAGTCCCATGTAACAGAAAGCGAGATTGTGCCTGCTACTGAGAAAAAAGAACTCAATAACACTCAATCCACCCGAGATTTGAACCCAAGATCTCATCATCAGTCCCAAACGACCAAAGAGGTATAAAATTGAGTGACAACAAACCACGGGGCACATAATATCGACGAAACGTTTGTCAAAGCAAAATGAATTCATTTATACCTCACTTAACCCTCTGCAGGCATCAATTTGTCTTTTATAAACACGGCCATATCTCACCAGACCGGCCATTACAAGCAGTATATCAAAGTTCCTGATAAAAAATGTCAATTTTCGTACATACCGTCACAAAAGTATTTTTATTCCGCTATAAAACATAGATAGCCGGGTGTATCCCCTTGTTTTATACGTAAACCAACAGATGCCCATTTTATATGTACAATAAAATATGCATATCTTAGAATTGATAAAAATATGGGACATGTATGTTGCTTTTATCTTTAAAAGCGTGTTTGAAAGCACAATTTATTCGCATAAAAAGAACATACACCGTAGATTTTTGAGAAAAGAAATTGAGAGGAAATAAAAATAAAAATGTGAAGAAAACTACCTAAATACTGCGACAGGCTATGTAGCTTTTGGTTTCTTATTTGTGCAGGTAACAAAATTTGTTATTTATTATTTAAATAATAAAACTATAACAGTTTTAGTAGTTTTAAGTGAAAACCATCATTTACATCACGGAACAGTAAAAACAGTGGAAAAAGTAAGTAGGTGTGGCACTGTCGCCGATAGTAAGTCAGGCGTGACGCACTTGCTGTTCAAGCGCTCTCATTCTTTTTTTTTTTTTTTAATCATCTTTATTGTGGACTATAGGTATACATCATAAATGCAGGTCTTAAATAATTAAATAAGTTCAGCTATGTCCCGCCGTTGAGGCATACAATAATAAAATATAAATCAGAAGTTATTAGTCATATTAGTCTCGATACATTATTAAAATATTCCAAATTATTAGTACATAACGATTTATTATTGTATTTTTTGATGTATTTACCTACTTTACGTAATTTGCTAAGACCTCTGTTTTGTTACTACTTAATTAATTGCTCTCAAACTTTTTGCTTTGATTGTGTATACACTTTTTCATATTATCTTAAATACTATAACCACTTACAAACATATTGTTTATATACTTACTTAGCTTGTTCTTTGGTTACTACAAACTTGTTCCGCGTACATAATGATCACAACAATTATTCATTCTCACTCACCACACACATTCACATGCCTTTACTTACTCAAAAACATACCGATGACATTTATCTCCCCCCTATATACACTACAAAAAAACGGTTTCAAATTCTGTATAAAACTGAAGAAAACAATAATACTTATTTATTAACAAGAACACAACTTGATGGCATGTCCTTTCTATCGATTCATGTATTTAATGGGTGATTCATTGCAAACACTTAATGAGATAGACAGCATTGATATTGCGCGTAGTATTGAATGTGACTGTTTGGAGTTAGCTAAACGTATTAATATAAAAAGAAATGATTTTACTGTTGTCGCCCAAAATATTAGGAGTATTTCTTGTAACTTTGACGATTTCATACTAACTCTTTCGAACTTTAAGTTCGAAACTGATGTTATTATACTAACCGAATGTCGACTAACTCCTGGAAAAATCATCCCTCAACTGAATAATTACTCGTCCTATAATACGTCCCACCAGCTGAATCAAAATGATGGGGTGGTTGTCTATATAAAAAATAACTTAAAGTCTAAAGTTAAGGAAATAAAATTATCTCAAGCGTCTTGTTTGCAGCTGGACATACTGAATAATATTGTATTGTGCATTTATAGATCCCCTTCAAGCCAGAACACAGAGGCTTTTATAAATTCCTTAAGTTCCCATCTAGATACTCTACAAACTCAGAAAAATATTATTATAGCAGGAGACATTAATATAAACATTAGACCCAAAGAGGTAGAATCTTCCTGTGAACATAGAAATAGAACTAATTACCTTGACACCCTATCTCTGTACGGAATATTACCTGGGCATACTCTACCTACGAGAAGTGAAAACTGTTTAGACCATTTCATGCTGAAAATAAACAAACAGAAAACTTCAGCATCGATCGCTATCTTACACACTAGTGTTACTGACCACTATACCACACTTCTCTCCCTATCAAAATTAAAAAATATCACATTAGCTAATAAAACTAGATCTACGGTGGATTTTGAGCTAGCACTTAAGTACATACAAGAAAGTAATCTAGCAGACTTACTTTTTTGTAATGATCCGGAAACTCTGTGTAACCATCTAGTAAACAAACTATCGGAATCCATCCATAAACATACTACTATTACTAATATTCCCAACAGTAAGCGCATTATAAAACCATGGGTAACCCCAGGAATTTTGCGCTGTATTAAAAATCGCAATAAGCTACAAAAAGATAATAGAAGAGATCCATATAATGACATATTAAAAATTACATACGTTAGATACAGAAATCACTGTAACAATCTTATCAAAAAATTAAAAAGAAAATATGAAAGAGAATTAATTACAAAATCAGTTGCCAACAACAAATTACTTTGGAAAAATATTAAAACTATAACTTACACAAATAAACCTAACAACTGCAATTCAGAATTACTTAACATTAGATCAACTCCTCTAGAATCAGTTAATCATATTAATGAATACTTCGCGAACATTGGTAAGAGCCTTGCTCAAAAAATCCAGCCAACTTTAAAACATGAAAATGGCCCACACGTATTACAACGAACTCAACCCAACTCATTCGTAATGTTAGATACTGACGATGTTGAAGTGAATCATATCCTGATGAGTCTTAGATCTGACAGTGCGTCTGGTTGGGATAATGTTTCTACCGCATTTCTAAAACATGTAAGGGGAGAGATTGTCCCAATAATTACGCATCTTGCCAATCTTTGCTTTAGTAAGGGCATTTTCCCGACTTCCTTGAAGCTAGCCATTATCACACCAGTGCACAAGGGTGGGGACAGCGACGACGTGTCCAACTTCAGGCCCATATCTGTACTACCCTCTATTTCTAAAATATTAGAAAAACTTATGAATATGAGGCTTTTAACGTACCTAAAAGATTTCAACGTACTATCTGAGGCACAATTTGGTTTTCGTCGAGGTCTATCCACCGAGGATGCAGTTACTGCACTAAGTAATCATATAACCGAACAGCTTGACAAAGGTAAAAAATGTGTAACTGCATTCTTAGATTTAAAAAAAGCCTTTGACACCGTCTCTGTCCCAATCCTTGTAAGAAAGCTGGAAGGTATCGGAATTCGTGGAGTGCCTCTTGGCCTCTTCAAGGATTATCTCGAAAATAGGAAACAGAGGGTTAGAGTGGGTCAGTATACTAGTGAAGATGCATATACGTCATATGGCGTCCCTCAGGGAAGTGTATTGGGGCCAACCTTGTTCCTTATTTACGTCAACGAACTATGTAACATTAATATTGAAAACGCACAAGTATTTTGTTACGCGGATGACACTGCTGTAGTTTTCACCGGGGATACTTGGCAGAATGTTAACCTTAGCACTGAAACAGGCTTGGCAACAATCGCCAAGTGGTTAACAACAAATTTGCTCACATTAAACATAGCAAAAACAAATTATATTTGCTTCAGTGTCTGCCAACGTACACAACCAGGGGAAGATTTTAGTGTGAGAATTCATAGTTGCAATACCAGTAACCGCAATAGATGTGACTGCGCTACCATCAACAAAGTACCCCATATTAAGTACCTAGGTGTAATTGTGGACCAGAGACTGTCATGGTACCCACACATTGAGCAGGTTGCAAATAGAATCAGGAAATTAAGCTGGATGTTCAGGACTCTTAGATACGTTGTTCCAAGGACTGTCGGTAATCATACAGGCCATCAAAAAGATTTCCTTAAAATGATTTATGTTGCCCTAGTCCAGTCAGTGCTTTCCTATTGCATACCTGTCTGGGGAGGTGCTGCCAAAACAAAATTTCTAGCACTGGAAAGGGCACAACGCGCTCTTATCAAGTGCATGTATTTAAAAAAAAAGAGATATCCTACTGAAGACTTATTCAAACTAAGTAAACTGCTCTCAGTCAGGAAACTTTACATAACACAAATAATATTAAAAAAACATAAGTCGCTTTCCTATGATGCTAGCATACTGACAAAAAGAAGGAAAGATATGATATTAAATGTCCCTAGGACAAGGACTTTATTTGCCAGTATGCAATTTAGCAAACGATCTGCTGCGCTTTATAACAAAATAAATAAATACATCTATATTTATCCCAAAAACTTCTATGAAACTAAAAAAAAGATAACTGAATGGATACAAACCCTTACCTACGATGATACCGAAACACTTCTGAAACCTTGACACATACAGGCATTCACACACTCACTCACTCACTCACTCACCCACTCACTCACTCACTCACTCACTCACACAAACCTACTCACACACATATTTAATTTATTGTAAGTTAGTCTTAATTTAATCTAATTTAACTTAACTTGTAATTTAAATAGTTTTAGCATGAATGATACGATTCGCTCTTTATTTAACACGACTTGCTATGGAAGAGCGGACTCTCCTAACACAGGCACTATCTGCCTAAAAGGAGGATCCAATCACAAAAATTTTTGTTAATACCTACACTTGTTATACCAATAAACTATTTTATTATTATTTTTATTATTACATACAAATTACATTATTAAAATATTCCAAATTATTAGTACATACAAATTAAATTCCAAGTCATATTTGTCATAATTCATTATTAGAACATTGCAAATTATATTTTTACATAAATATTTAAAAAAAATAAAAATATATGAGGAAAGACACAAGCAATTTAATGATATTCAAAATACAATTCACATTATTATCATTCATATGTGGGATAAATGATAATTATTTTTCCTTTTCTGTCATTGGAATACAATATTTTTGTCACTCAAGTATTCTTTGACATCATAATAACATCTTCTCTAACTAGACTGCATAATATAAACGAAAAATAATATTAAAATGCCTTATTGTGCCATACTGAACTGTAAAAACCATAGTCGGACTAAAAATCTAACTCATGGAGGGGTATCATACCACCAACAAGTTTTATTTTCTGATTTATTTTAACAAAATGAAAAAATAAAATTTCGTCAAACATTGCATAACATACAGGGTGTAAACCACCTCATCACAAAGCCATTAACCAAGCATTCTGTACATCAAACTAAGTAACTTTACGCAAAAAATATTGCTGGGAAACAACTTTTTTTTTGAGGTTATAAATCATGTTTTGTGGTAGAACTCAATGTAACGCACTTAAAACATTGTGCTGATGGATGGATTAAATAGTACGGGGGTCGTGGAGGCGTTAAAAGTCAAAATCTTACAAAAAAAAACTTGTCAAAAAGTTGTTACTTTGACCCCCCATATCTCCGTAACTAGAAGGTTCCCAGGTATGGTGTAGAACAAAAAAATGATCGCAATGATGGGTAGACCAAGTGCCTTTCGGCTTCGTGAAGAGGTGTTTTACACCCTTGATACAAACAAAAATTGTCTTTAATTGGATGACTTAAAAGTTGATTTTCTTTTCCCGGTTATTAGCCTTTCTGGAATATTCGTTTGTCTACCTATACTTTTGACGTTATCCAAATAGTGCGTGACTTTATCGATAAATCAATCGATGTGTATTACATTGCCTTTTGATTTTGTATTAATACTTTTTCACTGTTTAATATTGTCTAAAACTCACATAGCAATGTAATAATAAAATATTGCGAGGTTTTCAGCTTTTTTTTCAATTACCCTGTATACAATGAAAATACAAACAAAAAGGTACTTGATTTACATGCAAATAAATACCCTTTTTATTACGATTAAAAATTGCCCAACTATAGCATACAATATTTTTTTTTTCATTATATTATTATGTTTTAGATAAGTTTTCATACTATCGATATTATTTCGATCGAATTAGGTTACTATTTGAATAGCAACCTGCATTCGTGTCAGTGATACAACATTCAAATACCACCCTTATTTTTACGTAGTTACAGTTCATACTGAACACACAACACACAATGCCATCTAGCGACGAGTAGCGGTACTTTGTAGTCCAAGATGTAGTTATTTCTTTATTTTTATCAATTTGATATATAGGCTGTTGACATTAAAGTTGCATTTCGTTTAATATTTTTTTTGCATTTCGTTTACGCCCTTATTTTATTTTTAGCCAATCGTATTTTTGGGTTTGTAGTAAGAGTAAATCGCAAATGTATGAGTTTGGCGACACCGGTTCTGGTACAATGTTTATTCTCAAGCTACTTCCACTGTTTTTACTGTTCCGTGATTTACATAGCCTTCTCCCAAATTTTGTCTGCGTCCAGTCTAACTGCATGCAGCTGATTATCAGTGTTTTGCATGAAGCGACTGACTTCCACAGTCCAATTACAGAGTATTAACAATACTCCTTTGGTAAGTGTCAGACTTTCGAACTACTCGTAACGACTGTAAACAGCACGTAGGAAACTTGGTATGTGATAATGAAAACCCATCCACGGAGCGAATTTGGCAACCACTGCTTAACTTTGAAGATGAGCATGACATCACTTTAACGCTTTAAACAAAAATCTGAAAAGAAGTAACTACTTCGATTCTGGCGATAAGAGCGAAGCCACGGCATAAACCAGTGTAATTTAATCATTCGTCCTTCGTCCACCATAATTATAAGCCTGTGCTTCGTGCCGGGATTTTAAAGCCTTTTAATTCATTTTGTACGAAACTTTTCTATAATGATTAAAAGTCTTGATTAAAATGAGTACACCTTGATTAACACCTTGGACGCAAAATCACATACAATCTAGGAGTTCAAAACTTACTTGGTAATTAAAATAAATTGATCGATGCTAGTTACTCCCACACTAAAATAGTTTTGTTTTCTAATAAAAGTGGTCTTCCGTGCCTATCGTACCGGCTATCATTTGGCCATCTTTGGCAGTCGTTACAGGTAGTCAGTGGCCCAAAAAGTTTGACAACCAGTGTTTCCAAATGGTATCGTGTTACCCTGTATTGACTGGGTTGTGGAGGTCAGAAAGGCAGTCGTTCCATGTAAAATACTGGTATTTAGCGGCATAAGTAAGACTGGAAGCGACCCAAACATAGTTGGGAAAAGGCTAGGTAGATGATGAGTGAGGTTTAGGTGAAACTAGTGTTTCTTTGCACGTCGTCCAAAATGAGCGCTGGCAGTTATTGACGCTCTGGGCAGTTCAATTTGATTCTCAATTCTCAGAGTAATATTCATCCTTTCCATTCACTTTGTCCCATGTTACGAAGTCCCATGTAAAACGTGTAGCACCGGCCCCAAGTCGCTACACGTTTTTTTTTCTTGAGTTCTCTGTCAACCGTCACGCGTCACTCGTTTATCTTTCATATCATTCCTCACACAATCCATCGATCGTTTCTTTGGTCTTTCTCTCGCCCCCATCCATCAACATTAAATATTCACCATCACTTTTTTAGTCACATGCATAATATAGGGTGTAAAACACCTCTTCACGAAGCCGAAAGGCACTTGTTCTCCCCATCATTGCGATCATTTTTTTGTCCTACACCATACCTGGGAACCTTCTACTTACGGAGATTTGGGGGTCAAAGTTACAACTTTTTGACAAGTTTTTTTTTAAATACAAGTTTTTTTTGTAAGATTTTCACTTTTAAAACCTCCACGACCCCCGTACTATTCAATCCATCCATCAGCACAATGTTTTAAGTGCGTTACATTGAGTTCTTCCACAAAACATGATTTATAACCTCATAAAAAAAAGTTGTTTCCCAGCAATAATTTTTGCGTAAAGTTACTTAGTTTGATGTACAGAATGCTTGGTTAACGGCTTTGTGATGAGGTGGTTTACACCCTGTATTGAGAGTTGAAAATCAAAAAAATCATGGCCTTATGGAATCGCCCGTGCTTATGAGAGCTTACGTTTCAAATAAAATGTATGTCCTAATTTCGCAACAATAATTAATTTTACGTAAAGCGGGGTAAACCTCAAAACCAAGTGTAACATATTCTTGGAATCTCAGTTTGTAGAACGTCAGTGTTTCACGCTCGTGTGCCCACAGTCTTACAAGACTGTTCGATTTCATGCCCTTGCCTACGTTAGCAGCAAAAGTGACCTTTGTCTCACGCAATTTGTTTTATTCAGTACAAAATTATTTCTAGACGAGAAAGTACCTAAGTATATTGATATGTACCATCAACTTAACAATGCGTGAAAGGAAAGGTTCGATGTGAAATAAAGCTAAGAATAGCGAAATGATTAAAGCTGGTTTCAGACAACGTTATACATACTATTCTGCTATACATATAGTATAGCAAAGCAGGACCTAAAGCTATACAGGGTGTAAACCACCTCATCACAAAGCCGTTAACCAAGCATTATGTACATCAAACTAAGTAACTTTACGCAAAAATTATTGATGGGAAACAACTTTTTTTTTTTGAGGTTATAAATCATGTTTCGTGGTAGAACTCAATGTAACGCACTTAAAACATTGTGCTGATGGATGGATTGAATAGTACGAAGGTCGTGGAGGTGTTAAAAGTCAAAATCTTACAAAAAAAACTTGTATTTAAAAAAAAACTTGTCAAAAAGTTGTAACTTTGACCCCCCATATCTCCGTAACTAGAAGGTTCCCAGGTATGGTGTAGAACAAATAAATGATCGCAATGTTGGGGAGAACAAGTGCCTTTCGGCTTCGTGAAGACGTGTTTTACACCCTTTATAGCATGTCGTTCACATAACGCGATTTTATCGCAAGAATTTATAGTAAGTATATAGCAAGCTCAGAAAGAGTTCAAATAAGTGGGGAAAACATTCGCTTGCGGTACGGCCGGGGGTGAGGGAGGAGGAGGAGGGCGGCGCGTGATATAGCATAGCATGAACTCAGCGTATCGCACCATTTTATAGCATATAGTAAGCCAATAATTATTATAAAGTATAGAACAGTGTGTACGTGAACAAATGTATGGTGCGCGATATTGTTGTGCTACGAGCTATATACTATATGCTATTATATTATAGCGTAGTCTGAAAGCCGCTTTAGTCTACATTTTGTTTTAAAGAGATTTCTTTTTATAACGTAGAAATGGAGCAAAGGTGAGGGAACTACAAAGTCAGAATAAATTAGCTAATGAAACTCTACAGATGATGACTCTTCGATATCTAAACATGATAACGCCATTCCTATAAAGTATAAATATATATATATTCCTATAAGTAATAATTATTTACAATATATACACAACTCAACTCATCTCAACTCAAAGCACAACATTGAAAAGTGCCGTAATGGTCTAATTGAAATAAATTTTCAATTATACCATTACGGCACTTTTGAATGTCAAATATACAAAGAAAAATCAAAGCTACAGTCACAGACACAAGGCATAATAACTTGAGAAAGTACTGTAGTTGCCCATTCCCTAGCGTAGATATCTATGGAGAAGAACGGGCAAGAAACTCCATGGACACTCTTTTAAATCAAAATATTGTCACAAAATCTTGGTTACATCATTCATGTTGTGATTAAACATATATGTCAGAACGATGTACAAAGACGTGCACATTAAGAGCGTCCAGAGAAAAGATTAAATCAACATCATAAAAATAAAGTAATTAAAATTAACCGTGGCAGCTAAGAGATGACCAGTCTCAACTGACAGCGCCCGTTCACGAACATGACGCATGTATCAGCACCATTCAGCTCAACCATATTGAAGGGAACTAAATGACCCGACACACCCGCCACCATCACCGAGACATTTGAGTGAGCATGACATTCTCTCAGCCGCCAAGGCTTATTCAAGTCAAAAAAAATAAAATAACTAGATGTAAATGGTGGCTTTACAGTGCATAGTACTTACACATGCGCTATGAAGTTATATAATACTAATATAATTTTGGAATCTATACAATGCAAGGATCTTTTTTACAATCTTCTGCAGCTTCCACAATAACTTAACTGGGAATCAATTGGTTTGCCCCCATGGTTATGGAGCAGGACCAGCATTGAGCCAAGCATTTTTATCATCAATGTAATCCCCCAAATTATAATATGCTTGCCTACACAGTGTGCGTTTTATACAAGATTTAAACTTTGTCTCATTCAGTTGAAGAATGTGGGGAGGGACACTAACACTATAATAGAAATAAAAATATGTACAAGTATCAAAAAGGGTTACACGGCATCGAAAAATTCGTCCACATCGCTGCCAACAGGAAAAGTGCCCAGAAGGCATCATTGCCACGTTGGCTGGCAATGTTGATTCTTTGGCCAAAAAATAGACCCGCCCTCTGGTCACGTGAAGAGTCGACCAACCGTTTGGCGATTTCCCGAAATACTAGGTGGGCACTCGGACCCCATGGCCCTAGTGTTTCAACCCCAAACGACTCAAACACATAATTACCAATTAAATTATTGTGTTTGCGCCGTTTGAGGTTTTCAGCACCTGCAGCAGCCGCCCCAGCGCAGCACACCGTGCTAGGAAGACTTTTACTTGACAAGCAACGATTAGCAAACACATTATTTATCATAAAACATATAGAAACGGGTATTTATCGCGAATTTACCTTTAATTTAAGCCCGATTTTTCGACCGGATTGCACCAGCCGTGGTCGCGGGGAGACTGTGGTGTGGGGGGTGGTGTGTGGTGTGGTGTCTGGTGTGTGGTGTGTTCTGATCGTGAAAGTTTAAAAAAGACATTATTTATCATTTCATCATTACACAACAACAAGTTTAACAAATAATTCACTTAGCCAAATAATTATCCAAAAAACTTTTATTTAATAACGTATTATTTGACAAACAATTTGTTATTTTTTCACTTAATGTCATAAAACAACGTTTGAAATAAAGACATTACACATATTGATTGAGCCATTCCGCTCAAACGTGATTTATCGAAATGTATCTAACTAAGAAATGTAAGATGTAATAAATAAATATCGTCTGATGCATTTGATAAAAGAAGTATTTGCCAAATAATGTTTTTTAAAACGAATATTTTTAAATTAAAACATTTGCGGATAAGTTGTTTGCGAAATAAATAGTATACGAAACGTTGGTTGTAAAATGAAAATTAGTCAATGGAGTTTTGGTGAAACATTGAACCCCAACATTTTTTTTTGTTTTTGGATACCATCACGACTGCAGTTTCATTAGCCAATTTAATTTGACATCGTATCGTTGTTTCTAAACACAGACTCTTGAATTTCTAAAATCTAGGTATTCCGTCTAGATATTACGAGTAGCGATTATCACTTGGGTAATGCTCCATTATTTTTAATTGCCTTTCCTCAGTCGGGCATTATTTTAATTGAAGTTAATAAAGGGAAAGCAACAGCGTGATCCGCAGTTTAGGTAATTACATAGTGACCCTACATAACCGAAAACCTAATGTAACTAAGATTAGTTCAGGGCTTAGAAAAGGCGAGGAAAACGTTAAAGACTAAGAGCGGAAGATGCAAGAATGACCAAGACAGGGCCAATAAAAAGTTTATTTTATTATTGCGAATAGTAAGTTAATCGGTGTAGTTATTACCGTATCGTATTAGCCACTACTAACTGGGTTGTGCAGGTCAGATAGGCAGTCGCTCCATGTAACATACTGGTATTTGGCTACTTCTGGTTAGACTGGATACAGTCATAGTTTGGGAAAAGGCTAGGTTGATGTCGAGGGAAAAAGTTGAAATAAAAAACGTACCATACAATGAAACACTACCTACTACTACTACGTCTCAAAATGGTGAAGGATATCTACTGTTACTATGTACACGTACTATGATACATAACTGCTACTAGTACTACTACTACTGGTACTATGTACACGTACTATGATACACTACTACTATACTAGTACTATTATATACTACTGGTACTATGTACTTTTTTACAAAAAAACCGACTCCGGAATAATTAAAAAGTGCCTTGAAAAGTGAACTGAATCAAAACAAATGTTTTGAGTTTAACTTAACATAAAATAAGCAACACTTGAGACTGAAGCAAGATAACATAATATATTTCAGGCTTGACGTACGGCCACAAATTACACGTCACCCCAAAATAACAACAAGTCTGTGTTGATTCAAGCACGTATGGTATTCAAAATAGGAAGTCATTATATTTCTATGAACGTAAACACTTCCCCGCTGCCTCGCTTAACTCGAGGCCACAGGCCAGGCCACCATTTAATATAATACAGAAAGTGGCCTTTGTTTTACAAAACAAAACCCTCAAACAATAAAGGTTTTCATAATATGTTTATTGTTATTTCTACGCAACAATTCGTACACATGTGTTGGGATTCTTTGGCCTTTGCATACATTTTGTATGAGAGTTTGGACTGGAATTCAACCACGCTGCGCATGGAATAGGAGTTAGGCTGTCGTCGCGACCTCGGACATTGCAACTCGCGGTAAGCCATAAGCGCGTTTTCCGGTCATCATCATTATTGTCACTCGTCCTGTATCGTGGTGGCTCGTGGTATTACCAACTACATTTGTTTTCTTAGCATTCGTCGTTGCAGCACGCGCGTCTGTTGTGCTTGTTGTTCGTGGCCAAGAGTTTAGGCGGGGCGTCACGATGTAATTTATGCTGTGTGCTTTAAGTAATGGTGATGTTATTGTTAGCGAAATAATTCTAAGCCATTTTAAGTTTATGTTATTTGTTGTGTACGCTTTAACAATGATTTTCCCTGTTTGAGAATGTGAGGAATGCTAACAGTTAAGCTTTGCCTCCGTCTTTTACGTACAAAAGCTGATTTCTGAATGGGATTTCCTGTCATTACAAACGTGGCATTCAAGTCGAAGTACTTATTAGGGTAATATAATATCCTTCGTAAGTCAATTATTACTTTTTTAGAATTATTTAAGCAATCACAAAAATATCTTTGATGATTCTGGTAAATTAATCCCATGTAAGAAGGCTTATATTTTTCAACACATTTTCATCAAACGTGTACTAGCTACCCGTTAGCTTCCAAATAAATGTAAATATCAGGCAAAATTATGCAAATATCACAGTTTACACAAAACATGATCAATTACGGCTTTGTTTATTATTCTGGCGACCATTCCGTGAAATGACTACTCTAGTATTCAGCGCTTTGTACGCAATTCGTTTGGATGGATAGAGTGCTACGGTCGTGTATCCCCGCGAACATTCGGTAATGATCGGAAATCATGGAAAATGCCGGTCACATTTTTAGGGTTCCATAGCCAAATGGCAAACAACGGAACCCTTATTCCCGGATTCGTTATGTCTGTCTGCTGTCCGTCCTCATGTCACAGCCACTTTTTACCGAAACTATAAGAACTGTGCTGTTGAAACTAGGTAAGAAAATAAAATTTTCATCAATCCCATACGTGTGGGGTATCTATGGATAGGTCTTCGAAAATGATTTTGTGGTTTCTAATAACATTTTTTTCTAAACTGAATAGTTTGCGCGAGAACCCCGTAACTTCCCCCTGTAACTTCTAAAATAATGAATGATAAAACTAAAAAAAAATATGATGTACATTACCATGTAAACTTCCACCGAAAATTGGTTTGAACGAGATCTAGTTAGTAGTTTTTTTTAATACGTCATAAATCGTAAGGAACCCTTCAAGGGCGAGTATACGACCCGCTTTTTTATTTTGTATAAATTTTAACTTTATTTTGGTTTTTTATGGCAAAATCTATCGTCTTTGTATTTCGTAAATGGCAATGCCTCCTTGGTCTAGTTAGTCGAGGGTGGAAAGAAAAAAAAAAGAAAGAAAGAATTTTGTATTTTTTTTTTGTGTAATAATAGGTACATCTCTAACTAACCCTTTGGGGATTACAGTCGTCATGTTATGTAAATAACAATCCTAAAATTAATTCTGAATTTAGATATCATATCAACTATCCAAAATAGAAGAAAGATAAAAAAAAAATGGTATGAAATATTTTTGTCGCGACTATTTTGAACTAAAATAAAAATCATTTGCTCTCAAACACAATAGGTTTGAGTTGATATTCGAAAAGGGCTGTTGGCAAAAAAATGTATGAATTCATGAAATCAAATCTTTGTTTATTGTTTATTGCTAGTTACTTTCGATGATCATACAACAACTTTTCGGTGCAAGAGACGAAAGAACCACGATAATGATTTAAGGCGATTTTTTTTTGTTTGGAGATTAGGCCACCCACTAAAGTTCGTACGTTTTATGTACGTAAACGTACGTTTCATTTAATAATGAAACGTATGTTGATTTCCTTCTTTCCTCTAGATTAGAAGCTTGTCTAACCGGAATAAAAGCGAAAAATCTGCAAAAACAATTCCACGAAAACCAAAATAAAAAGAAAGAATAAATGTCAAAACACTGAAGTGGTCTGTCAACCACTAAAAAGCAAATTTACAACGTTCCGTGCCACGTGATCAACGTGTCACATTTAAATCATCTACGCGATTTTAGCGTAAACCATTGAAAATAGCATTAAAAATGCTCACAGTTTAATAATATTGCTTTTTATATTCTATTCTATTTCTGTTATAACTAACGCAGATAATTATGATTTCCACTCCCAATGGGGATGCACACTATGGAATGGCGCTAGCATAGCTGGTTCCATGAAGCATCGTCATTCGTTGAAAAACAAGGAATGACATTTCATATTATACCTTGACCTCATTGGTCCGATTGAGACTAGCTATGGTGGCGCCATCTACAATTAGCTTTTAACGGTCTTCCCTATTCACGTAAGTATTTTCTGTCAAAAGACATTGACCACAACAGGAATGATTGAAAAAATATCATACATAACTTAATTATTATGATTTTAAGATTCCGGCGTCGTTACTGAGTAATATTTCGTTTAATACTATGATAAAATGGTTACTTTTTTCTTGGTGTAATATATTTCCCATACGTGTTACAAATTGATAAATTCAACACAATTACATTCTATTCCTGCTAAATTGGACGTCGATAGCGCAATCACCATGACATGTCGATGGTCGCACCGATGCAAGTCCCTCCAATTTATTTCGGATAATAGGTGTCAATTTGCACCGTAGCTAAAGCTGATAACTCTCTCTATATTCTTATACAAATTTTCAACAATACGGCCAGTATTGTGGGGCTTACCATTATATAATTCTAATACCGTGAAATTGAATGTGTCATTGATAATATGATTTATAAAATATCAGAGGTCAATGTTCCATGTTATTGACCTTTGAGTATTTTTTATTTAATACTGTTTTGTAGATCCGTAATTTTTCTTTCTTAAAAAGAAAGGTCAATTTACTGTAAAGGTTGCGTAGTAGGTATTATTGTATCATCCTCATCAACCTATTAATGTTCCCACTGGTGGGATACAGGCCTCCTCTCTGTGTAAGGGAATGGGCTATAATCCACCACGCGGGCCCAGTGTGGATTGGTACCTACATGTCAAATGTCTTCGAAATTTTTGTTTCTTGTATAATCACATTAATCACACTTATTTTTTTGCGCTTTCAGGTTTTCAGCTTCCAGTACTGAAGACATTATATAGAAGTGGAGTTTTGTTTGAAAACATATCGTTCACTAGTGTTGATATATTCTCATACACGGATAGTCGCATCAACACTATATGCAACACCACAGGTAATCCGTTTCATAGTTAGTAAATCATTACTGATCATGCTCCTTACTCTAAGCGAGAAATTTGAAGCCTTTGGGGCATAAACTAGGAGCTTAACACACGCAACCGGGGAAACTAACTAACATTAATTATATTTGATACAGCTTGGAGCTAATAATAATTAGATGAAGCAAGTCTTGTACATCCCGCGTTGAATGGGTTGTTTTGTAATATTATCTTATGGGATCAGTCAAGTAGTAGAGCCACCATGGAGTTTCTTGCCTGTTCTTCACCATAGCTAACCAGAACCGTGCACCTTTTTCTCGACGTTTTATAAGTGTGGAATAAAGTATTTTGTTTTTGAGTCAGAACTGTTTTTCGAATTGATCTTCTTCGTCGGCTTACAGTAGTCCACTACTGGACAAAGGCCTTTTCAATCGCACGCTTCTCATCTCAATACTCAGTAACGTTCATCCAGCTGCTTCCAGCCATCCCGCGAAGATCGTCGCTCCACCAAACGTGAGGGCGTTCCACCTTACGCTTGCCAATAGGGTATTACACTCATTTTTGAAAAGTGTCTCATTTAGATCGTATAGTGCTAATGAACCACTAAAAAAATCCCAAAATTTTTTTTCAAACGTTAAGTGCCATAAAAATGCATTTAAATTTTGCATTTTCAAATTTCGCGCGTAATTTGTTGAAAACGCTGGACGCAGTGGACGCCATATTGCTCTGTGATCATGACGTCAGCGGACTAGTAAACAAACTACAGTGTGATAATTGTTTATATTTTAAAAATGAGTTTTTATCGTTGGTATGTTGTTCGTGAATGCAAGAATACTAGTATAAAAACAACGGCCAAATTGTGGATTAAAGTGCATGGTAGTATTTCAATTAAAATTACGTTGGTTACGACAATAATAACAGAATAAAGAAAGTTGACAGTTGACACTTTTAATGTTTACTAATCTCATGACGTAATAGGTAACATGGCGACTCCTACGAGTATTTATTGGTGTTATGAAACAGATTAAAAAAGCTGAAACTTTTGAATTGAATTTTAAAATTTAGTTTGCTATTTTATGAACTAAAACTAACGTTTTCCGACTGCTTTTTGCCTAAGCTATCTCAATAATATATTTTTAGATTTTTTCTCATACAGAGTAAAATACCCTAAGTATTTGCGATCTACACTCAAGGACAGGTCTCCCCCAACGGTCATTGGCTCCACGGCTAATATGACCGACTCAATTCCAATTCAGGTTACTTCTTCGAATTAGCCGAGTTCAGTTTTATCTATTGCACAATTTTGATAGAAGTAGTTATCGACATCTGAGAAGTTTATGACCAAAGTTAGGTTGAATTCATATCATCATTTAATCAATGTTGACCATTCAGCCACAAGGTATTCCTATGATAACTATGAGAAAGAAATGTAATTCAAATTATGCGTGAAGTGTGCAATAAATTTAATATTTTTATAAAAATTCTGAACTCCAAACACAATCTCTTATTGTGTAGGTTTTCAGCTCAAACTTCAAGTCAGAACTTTAAACATTTCACCCCAAGATATATTGTCTGGTTCTCACAATAGTTTCTTAAAAGCAATTGACCTTGTAGACGCACATTGTTTGCCGAAGTACCTCTTAACAAAACCAGTTTTGGGTCAAAATAATAATTTAACTACTGCATAAATAAATTAAAGGGTTTAAGTGCGTACTTGGAGTCTTCGATTTATTTGGACCACTCTTTCCCTTGTGTTTATTTAGACGGTGTAGATTTGGGGTCTAAGTGACGCCATGTTTGCTTACCCGTATTTTAGTAAGTTCTTTTGCTGACCGGAAGGTAAGTAAGTAACCCAATGTTTTCGTGAAAGACAAAAGTCCCTAACCATTGAGGGTTTGGCAAAGTAACTTCCGACAAAAAGAAAAATTTGGAGTTAAATTTGAATTGTTTGTTTCCTTCCAAAATATTATTCAATTAGCTGATAAGTTACAAAATAAAAACCCTAGTTTTTTCTGTTAAAGAAAGTCTAGAACCTTAATGTTAGTTAAGTAAACAATTTAAAATATCCAGTTTCCACGTAGCTGCGGAGAACGGGA
The DNA here is from genome assembly GCA_950022955.1 of Xestia ashworthii. NCBI lineage: Eukaryota > Metazoa > Arthropoda > Insecta > Lepidoptera > Noctuidae > Xestia > Xestia ashworthii. The sequence goes on along the minus strand of OX465558.1, from coordinate 18,301,715 downwards.
AACACACGGGTAACGAGGTGAAACTTGAAAATGTTTCTTTTTCACCCTCATTGAGCAGCTCGGTCGTTCTTAGAAAAATATTTCTCTATTTCTAGCGATGTCATTTCTCTTCGAACGAAGTGAAATTGCAAGAGCAATGCTTTTGAATCCCAAAAAATACTATGTTTACATTGGGTTAGTCGGGTAAATAGATAACTTTGGCTTTAATTATTATTTCAAATCTAATTTATAATTGAAAGAGTTTAAAATTGTTTGTAAGTTGAGCGTGGATCTTGGCATAAACAAAGAGAGGCCTCTCTTACTATACCCAGTAGTGGGTGAAGTTGGGCTGTGGATGATGATGAAGTTTGTACGTCGGGGGTGATCTTCTAAACCAGCGGTCGGCAACACGCGGCCCGCGGACGCCTTACTTGCGGCCCATGAATGTTTTGTAAATAAGTTATAAATATAAAAATAAATGCATAAACGAACCGCAATCGACCGTATACTGTAGATCCAGCCTTAAGGTAACATTAGTCGACATTTTTTCAATATAAATTTTGTTTGTATTCGATTTATGCAGTGGCTTTTCATAAACCTCGTTTTTCCAAAGGCCTTTTCCTTTTTTTTTCTATGGGATATGACCAATTACACGTAGGTATATTGGGCTTCTAGGGTTAATATCACAAGTGCGGCCCGCCTTTAGTTTATTTTGCCACCTTGTGGCCCTTGCCAGCCAAAAGGTTGCCGACCGCTGTTCTAAGCTACTGATCCGATTTCGAAAATTCTTTCTCTAACTAAGTTTTTCTCGAGTTCTGCATTTTATTTCGATAGGATACAATTATTTGAAACGTCCCCGTGGATTAATTTTCCTACATAACGGGAGCAAACAAAAGCTTGTGCAACATCATGTGGTGCTTTTACGAGTATCTCCAAAGGGTACGAAGAGGTGTGTAGATCCACATTTTGCCAGTTATGTTAAATGCCATGTAATTAGGAGCGAGCCTATCGCAATCAACCAGACAAATACTTTGAGAAATTCCTGGTAGAAAGACCCAAAAACACTTTTTTCCAACCTGAAAAACGAACGTCCGACCGTATGCTCAACACAAGCGATTGCGATTTTAATAAGTACACTGTTCACAGCGTACTGTCAGGCGTTCTATACATGCAATCTGTGGATCAACTACGCGTCAGCCCCAACAGTATCCTGAAAACCATAGCTGACAGGTGGGACAGTCCATACTGGGGCATTGGATAGGCCTACTTGCCACTGTGGAGCATAAATTAATAATTGTTTTGTTTTTGTTCTTCGGGTTGATGTAGGTACCTACTAACACTAGTTTCTAAGTTGTGTGTTGTACTAACCTGTGTTGATTTTAATAGGTACCTACACTGTTCACAGCGTACTGTCAGGCGTTCTATACATGCAGTCTGTGGATCAACTACGCGTCAGCCCCAACAGTATCCTGAAAACCATAGCTGACAGGTGGGACAGTCCATACTGGGGCATTGGATAGGCCTACTTGCCACTGTGGAGCATAAATTAATAATTGTTTTGTTTTTGTTCTTCGGGTTGATGTAGGTACCTACTAACACTAGTTTCTAAGTTGTGTGTTGTACTAACCTGTGTTGATTTTAATAGGTACACTGTTCACAGCGTACTGTCAGGCGTTCTATACATGCAGTCTGTGGATCAACTACGCGTCAGCCCCAACAGTATCCTGAAAACCATAGCTGACAGGTGGGACAGTCCATACTGGGGCATTGGATGGGCCTACTTGCCACTGTGGAGCATAATTAATAATTGTTTTGTTTTCAACCGACTTCCAAAAAGAGGAGGTTCTCAATTCGTCTGTATTTTTTTTTTTTTTTTTGTGTTTGTTACCTCAGAACTTTCGACTGCGTCAACCGATTTTGATGATTCTTTTTTTATTTGAAAGCTGGTGCTTCCCGTGTGGTCCCGTTTTAATTGTCTGAAGATCTGATGCTGATCTTCGGAGATATACAATGGAACTCTTCAAAAATGTACGGCAAGTCTGCAGTGATTGCTGTTATCGTTTGTAGGTTTATTGTTTATACTACATCATGACGTAACATCACGCCTATATGCTCTGAGGGGGTACGCAGATGTGTACAATACACCCAGATTTCGACAGTGTTTGTTACCTCAGAACTTTCGACTGGGTGAACCGATTTTGATGATTCTTTTTTTATTTGAAAGCTGGTGCTTCCCGTGTCGTTCTGTTTTAATTTGCTGAAGATCTGATGAGGATCTTCGGAGATATACAATGGAACTTTCCAAAAATACACGGCAAATCTGCAGTGATTGCTGTAATCGCTTGGATGTTTATTGTTTATACAACATCATGACAGAACATCACGCCTGTATGCTCTGAGGGGGTAAGCAGGTGTGTACAATACTCCCAGATTTCGACAGTTAGGTGTATTAAGTTCCATTTATTGGGGATAAGCCTATTACCGTAACATGTATTGTTTTCATTTTATTTTCATATAATTTATTGGTTTTTATACAAAGCGCTTTTACAATAGTTCTAATAAAGTTTTGAAACCACTCAAATATTAATTAATTGAAAAAAAAACCGGAAAGCAAACCAAAACATTGAAAAGATGAAAATCTGTTTCACTACGACCCATGACGTCTGTCAAAGACGTCAATACTCAAACATTTGGAAAAACGAAGATTGATGAGATGATATTTAAACAAAATGATTACGAGAGCTGCCTCCCGACGCGCACTTATTCCATCCCCGGACTCGTCGCTCAGCTCCGCCTCGCCGCCACCGGACCCCGGATCACCAGTGTCACCGGTTGCGGCAGTTGCGTCGAGCTCGAGTGACGAATATTTCTCTCCGCCGACGTCGCCAACACCTGTACGTCGTGCGGGGAGAGGCCGGCCACCGAAGGGCTTGGGACTTAGGGGCCAACAGGCCCCGAGCCGGGTCCCCGCTACCGGTGGTTGTGTGCAGCGCATGAAATGGACTCAACTAATGAACGAGAACGTCATGCGCGCATACTACGGGTCTACAGAGGGGGGGACTAACCTCACTGCGTACCGTGTTAGGATGCTGTCTCTGTTTCAGGATCTTGAACCAACTGTCAACGCCTCAGCTCAACGACTATCGGATCAAGTGCGGGTCATCCAACGCAATCACCTGTTGGACGGCGCCGCGCTTGATAGGCTGCGCTCAGAGGTACTGAGCAACCGTATCATCTTAACTCCGGCACAAACCGCGGTACAAGCCTCATCTATTGATGCAAACCCACCGCGATCCAACCCTGCTGTTGTAGAGGAAGATGATAGGGTTGCCACGGTAAGTAGCCAGTGCAACGATCGATTGAGGAGCGCACTGGAGGATGCACTTCATGAGTATCGATCAACTTCTGCTGAACTTAGGCCCCGATTACCACGGTTACCCATGCATAAAAAAAATAGGGCGTTGGTGTGTGCCCTGGACTCACAACTCAAGAATGTATTCGAGAGTAGCGAGGACCTCGTTGATACACACTCGATCCTGTTTTGCGGGGCTGTTGCGGCATGTCGTTTAGCTAATGTCAAGTTCCCAAATTGAGACTTAGCTACTCGACCAAAACCAGCCGTACCAGCCTGGCAACGCAGGATTGAGCGCCGTATCGATGGGGCCAGGGTACTCATCGGCAAACTACACTGCTTCAGGGAGGGCAATACACGACCACGTGTGATGCGTTTTGTGAGGCGGGCATTCTCGGGGACTGAAATCAGTCCTCAAGAATACATGTCCCGTGTCACAGAGCGCATCGACTTCCTGAAGCAGAAAGTTTATGCATGGGCGAGCCGTATACGGCGGTATAAGCGGCGGGTTGATCGGTACTCGCAGAATCGCATCTTCCAGAGCGATGAAAGGTGGGTATACAGAGCTTGGGAGCGACCTCAGCAAAATATGACGGACGTGTGCCGCCCGGATGATGCCGCCACGAGTTCCTTCTGGCGCAGCATCTGGTCGGTGCCCGTTTGTCATTCTGAGGCTGACTGGATGCGTGATGTTGAACGAGTGTGTGAACCTATTCCCACAATGGAACCAATTTTAATAACGCCACTGGATATAGCCAGAGCAGTTCGTCCGTTACCGAATTGGAAATCACCGGGACCGGACGGACTGCATAACTTCTGGCTCAAGTGGTTTAGTAGTTCACACACTTGCCTGGCATCCCAATTCCAGTCATCCTTAGAGTCTGGGTCCTTACCACAGTTTTTAACAACAGGTATAACCCACCTGCTCCATAAGTCAGGAAGTCCCGCGGAACCCAAGAACTACAGACCGATCACGTGTTTGTCGACGGTCTATAAACTTCTTACATCCATTTTGAGAACGAAAATTAATACTCACGTTGACAGTAACTCAATTATGTCTGCCTCTCAAAATGGATGTAGGAATGGGTCCCGTGGTACTAAGGAGCTACTCCTCATCGACATGGCCATTAGCCAACAGGTCCGTCGAACCCGCAAGGATCTGTCAACATGCTGGATAGATTATAAGAAGGCCTACGACTCGGTGCCACATTCATGGCTCAAGAGGGTGCTGGAGTTGTACAAGATAGATGCAACTCTACGCACCTTCCTTGAGTCATGTATGGGGCAATGGAGGACGGTCCTTCGATATCCAGGATGTCGACAGATCCAGGGAAACGATGAACCTGTTTGGATTAAACGGGGAATATTCCAGGGCGACAGTCTGAGTCCCCTTTGGTTCTGTTTAGCCCTGAATCCTGTAAGCACATTGCTGGAGAATTCAGGGCTAGGCTACCGGTTGAGGAAAGATGGTCAGGTTATATCTCACCTGCTTTACATGGATGATCTGAAACTCTTTGCCCCCAACAAATTGCAACTGATGGAGCTACTGAAAGTAACCGAAACTTTTAGTAGCGCCATCGGGATGGAATTTGGTGTGGACAAATGTGCAGTCATGTATGTAAAGCGAGGGAAGATTATGGGATCCGAGGGACTTCAACTCTCGAATTCCATACACCTAAGATCCCTTTCCTCATCCGAGAGCTATAAATATTTGGGTATGTCGGAAGCGTTAGGCATTAACGTAACTGACATGAAACAATCGTTGAAGGAGCGCTTCTTCGGTCGCCTAAAGAAGGTATTAAATAGCCTTCTTTCAGGTGGGAACAAGGTGCGCGCCTTCAACGGTTGGGTCATGCCGGTTTTAATGTACTCTTTCGGCATACTCAAATGGACACAGACCGAACTCGACGCCTTGGATAGAAGAGTTCGTACACTGCTGACCGAAAACCGGATGCATCACCCACGATCGTCAGTGATGAGACTGTACATCCCGCGGAAGTGCGGGGGTCGAGGCTTTTTAAATGCGAAGACCCTCCATAACCGCGAGGTGTGCAGCCTCAGAGAATATTTTCTAAAAGCCGACGTGGGGATGCACCGAGATGTGGTCGCAGTGGACAAGGGACTCACCCCGTTGTCCATGGCTAAAGAGAACTGGCGCAAACCTGTGGTACTTACTACCGATGACCGCAAGAAAGAATGGCAGGGCAAGGAGCTTCACGGGCGCTTCTACCGGGCTCTTCATGGGCCCGATGTAGATTTTCTAGCGTCCGTGTCCTGGCTACGTTTTGGTGACCTCTTCGGGGAAACTGAAGGTTTTGTCTGTGCGATTATGGACGAAGTTATGTTAACGAACAACTACCGGAAATATATTATGAAGGACGGGACGGTTGACGTGTGTCGGGCATGCCACTGTCCGGGTGAGTCCATCAGACATATTATTTCTGGTTGTTCTCGTCTGGCTAACGGCGAGTACTTGCACAGGCACAACCAAGTAGCCAGAATTATTCACCAGCAACTTGCCTTGAAATTTAAGCTTGTGGAATCTGAGGTACCGTACTACAAGTATGTGCCCGACCCAGTTCTTGTGAAAGACCATGTCACGCTGTACTGGGATCAGTCTATCATTACTGACAGGACTATTGTTGCCAATAAGCCTGACATAGTGGTGGTAGACCGATCAGCGCGCCGCGTAATGATAATCGATGTTACTATCCCTCATGACGAGAACCTCGTGAAAGCTGAGAAAGAGAAACAAATGAAGTATCTCGACTTGGCACACGAGGTTCGCGACATGTGGAATATGAACTCGGTTATCATTGTGCCGATTGTCGTGACGGCCAATGGCCTGATAGCCAAGAGCCTCGACGAACATCTGTCGAAGCTCTCTTTAGGCGGTTGGATCAAGGGCCTGATTCAGAAGGCAGTTCTCCTCGATACGGCTCGCATTGTGAGGAGGTTCCTGTCTCTGCAACCCTAACCACCGGTGACTTGGACCCTGCTCCCGACACCGGCGGATCCCTATTTTTTATATTTTTAAATGTTTTTATATGTTTTTTTAAGAATATTTAAAAATGTATCAAGTAAGATATACAACGAATAAAGGAGATAATAATAACTCATTTGCCCATGCATAACAAAAATAAGATGCTGGTGGCTGTTCTGGATTCGCAGTTGTCAAATTATTTTGATAACTGCGAAGACCTCACCGATGTTCACTCGATCCTGTATTGTGCGGCCGTAGCGGCATGTCGTGTAGCTCATGTCAAATTTTCTGATGACAGAGCTACACGACCAAAACCAGCCGTACCGGCATGGCAGTACAGGATTGAACAACGTATTGGTGGGGCCAGAGCACTCATCGGCAAATTGATCTGCTTCAGGGAGGGCAATACTCGCCCTAGAGTGATGCGTTTTGTGAGACGGGCGTTCTCGGGGACTGATATCAGTCCTCGAGACTACATATCCCGTGTCACAGAGCGCATCGACTTCCTGAAGCAGAAAGTGTATGCATGGGCAAGCCGTATTCGTAGGTATAAGCGGCGGGTGGACCGATATACTCAGAATCGCACATTCCAAAGAGATGAAAGGTGGGTTTATAGGGCTTGGGAGCGACCGGACCAAGGTGTGGCTGACACGCGCCTGCCGGATGATGATGCAATGTGTTCATTCTGGCGCAGCATCTGGTCGGTGCCTGTCAGCCATGCTGAGGGTGAATGGACTCGGGTGATTGAGCGAGCGTGCGATCCAGTACTAGAAATGGGGGCAATTACTATCAGCCTCCAAGACGTAGCTTGTGCAGTCCGTCCGTTGCCTAATTGGAAGTCTCCAGGGCCGGATGGGCTGCACAACTTCTGGATTAAATGGTTAACAAGGTCGCATGCTCGCTTGGCGACCCTATTCCAGTCAGCCTTAGAGTCGGGGTCGCTGCCAGAGTTCCTGACAACAGGTATAACCCACCTGCTCCATAAATCGGGTAGTACTACGGAACCCAAAAATTATAGACCGATCACGTGTCTCCCGACAGTTTATAAAGTTCTTACATCCATTTTGAGAACTAAAATTAGTAAACATATTGAAATAGATATAGCATGAACCTCGTATTTATAGGCTTTAATAAACATAAAAACAAAGCGATATTTTACAGGAGCAATGGTTATAGATAATACACCGACGTGACATTGATCTGACAGAAATGTCAAAGGCAAGACACCTCTATGTTTGCAGACCACAGAGATTGTATTCGATGCAATGAGAATATCATCTCATTCTCCCACACTATATTTATGTATTACAGCTCATAGTCTTCCAGACGTCGCGGCGGCCTTCTGCTCCGGGCAGATCTTCTAAGTTCCTCACGTGGAGGCGTTGGCTCAAGATCATCATTGGGAGGACGTGGCTCATAGCTAGTTGTAGCTTCTGGTTCTGGAGATGTGACTGATTCACTACTATCATCTTGGCTTTCGGAGTCCGCGTTTATTTCAGTCTGTATCGGGTCATCCGGTCGATCCAAAATAATTTCTCCTTGCCCGCCGACAGGCGCAAGGTGTCGATGTGTCGATTCGAGACGGTGGTTTCTCTTCCATCTCTGAGTCTCACATAAGAGTAATCTGGATTCGCTTGAAGCAGCTCCACTTCTTCCACCACTGGCTGGTACTTATTAGTACGGTCAAAACGGCGCATGAGGACTTGCCCCGAATTGGTTAGCCATGTTGGAATACTGTGTCCATTCATCGATCTTCGCGGATGTGTGAACATGCGCTCATGTGGCGTGCAGTTAGTAGCTGTGCATAAGAGCGATCTAATCGAGTGGAGAGCCACATTAAGTACATGCTCCCAATTTTCTATAGGCATGTTGTGCGAACGCAGAGAGAGCTGTACTGTTCTCCATAGCGTGGAATTCAATTTCTCTACTTGGCCGTTGCCTTGAGGATTGTAGGCTGTAGTTCTGCTTGTCGCGATGCCACGCGAATGTAGAAACTCTCTCACTTCTGACGACAAGAACGATGTCCCCCGATCTGAGTGTATGTATGACGGGAATCCAAATATCATAAAAATGCTATTCAGGTGTTTTATTACTGTCTTGGCACTAATATCCGAACAGGGAAATGCGAAAGGAAATCTTGAGTACTCGTCTATTACCGTCAGGATGAAGCGATTATTCGTTTTTGATGGAATAGGACCCTTGAAGTCAATGCTAAGGCGTTCCATGGGTGAGGTAGCCTTTATCAGCTTAGGAAGTGGGTCAGGATTCTTGAAATACCTTGGCTTGATCTCAGCACATATACGGCAGTTTGCAGTCATCGCCCTTACTTCGTCGACAGTATAGGGTAGGTTCTTTATCTTTAACCAGTGGTACATGCGAGTAACGCCAGGGTGACACATAGTTTCATGTAGAAATAAGAGTCTGCTTTTTCGAGATTCGATGGAGGCACAAACCCTGGAAAGGGTATCAGCAACATGGTTCTCTTTTCCAGGTCTGTACACAATATCATATCTGTATGGTGCAAGTTCCAGTCGCCATCTCTGGATCTTCTCATTTTTAATTTTACTTGTATGTTTTGCATCAAACATGAAGGAAACCGATCGTTGGTCTGTGATGAGCTTGAACGGTCTGCCTATAAGAAAATGGCGCCATTTCTTCAGAGCTTCTACGATGGCATAGGCTTCTTTCTCTACCGCTGAGTGATTTCGCTCGCTCTGATTGAGGGTCCTTGAGTAAAAGGCGACGGGCCTCGAATCCTGCGATAATGTAGCGGCAATGGAATGCTCGGAAGCGTCAGTCTCGACAGTAAAGGGTACCTTATCGTTTATGGCGTGTACTGATGACTTTGCTATAACAGATTTCAGGTCCTCGAAACATTTCACTGCATCTGAGCTTAAGGGGAAACTTTTGGTATGCGCCATAGGATGGATTCTCTGTGAAAAACTAGGAATCCACTTCGAATAGTGTGCGAACATACCGAGAGTCCTTCGAAGAGAGGCTACGTCATTGGGTGGAGGCATATTTAGAAGCGGTTTTAGTCGCTCACTATCCGGCTTGATAACATGATTTTCAATTGTATAGCCAAGAATGTTTATAGTCGACTGTGTGAACTTGCTCTTTTCTTTGTTTAGGGTAAGGTTGTACTTCTCCGCAGCTTTGAGAAATAGTCTAAGATTTTTGTCGTGCTCTTCCTGTGTCTTTCCGCATACAGTAATATCATCAATGTAGGCAAAAGTACCGTTTAGGTTTTCAGTTCTGATGAGCCAGTCGACAGTTCTTTGAAAACTAGACACACCGTTGGTTACACCAAACGGAATTCTGCGAAACTGGTAAAGGTTACCACATGCCTCGAAAGCTGTGAAGGTTTTTTCGTCAGGCAGGATGGGCACTTGGTGGTATGCGCTCTGTAAGTCTATAGCGCTAAAAATCGCGTATTTAGCTACCTTTGTTATCATCTCTTCAATGTTGGGTAACGGGTAGGCATCCAGTTCTGTGTATTTGTTGATGGTTTGCGAGTAATCTATTACCATGCGCTTCTTGTGATTCGCATTTTTTGTGATTAAAACCTGCGCTCGCCAAGGCGAAAGACTTTCTTCTATGATTCCTTCTTTTAAAAGTTTCTCCACTTCTGCTTTTATAAAAGCATTATTCTCTATGCTGTGTTTCCTTGACTTCACAGCGATTGGTTTGCAGTCTGCCGTGACATTAGTAAATAGGGGTACAGCAGGGACAGAGGCTGCAGCTACACTGCATACTTTTAACGTATCTTTAGGTCCACCAAATTTGAATTCTAGAGTCGAGTGTGATTCTAAGACGTCATGGCCAATTATAACGTCGGCACATAAGTTTTTCACAATCAAGAGATTGACGTTGTTATAGATGTTGTCTCCGATCCTAACATTCTGGAGAGTCGAGCCGTTAAACTGTGACTTGTGAGATAAGGAAGCCATAGAAATAGTTTGGTCACAATGTCTCTTCTTGAGTTGACAGAGATTGGCGAAGTCCTCATTGACGAAGCTCAAGGAGCTCCCGGTGTCAATCAAGGCTTCTGCTCGAACACCCTTAATGAAAGCTGTCACCATTGCCTTGCGCAGTGAAGTCGGTGCCGCAGCAGATATTATACAACTGCAGTGGCCGCAGTCGTCTGTTGCCGTTGTTGAAGCAGCTGCCGGAGTCCTGCTACGACAGACTTTTCCATAGTGGCCCTTTCTATTACACTTTACGCATGTAGCATCTCGAGCAGGACAGTCCTTGCGAGGGTGTATAGCTGATGCTCCACAAAAAAAGCATTTTCGTTTGGGTACAGCAGCGGCAGTAGCAGCAGAAGTGTTAGAATCTCCGTTCCCAGCATTATCAACATTTGAAACCGAATAGACTTCTGCCATGGTGAAATGATGACTGTTCCGCTCTGCCATCTCCATCGATTGGGCTTTATTGTAAGATTGTTCTAATGTAAGTGTCAGATTCTCAAGAAGACGCTCACGGATTTTGTTTGACGAAATGCCCGCTATGAACGCACCTCGGATGCTGTCGTTCTTATTCGTTTCAGCGTCGACAGCAGTGAACTCGCAGTCCTTGGCTAGTTGCTTTAAGGCCTGGAGGTACGCATCGATCGATTCGTCCGCTTGCTGGCGTCTTGTTGCGAGCAAATGTCGAGCATGAATGACATTCTTTGCTTTCACGTAGAGTTTGTCCAGCGCGGCCAACATTGCGGTATAAGTTGTGCACTCACTTACAGTTGCGTACACCCTCGGAGTGATATGGTTTATAAGGAGTTGTAGCTTGGTTGAGTTCCACATAGCTTCCTTCTGAGCTGCGGCATCCGGTGAATCTTTAGCACTTGGACTATATCGCTGTGCAGTTAAGAAGTTTTCAAAAGTCATCTTCCAGTGCTGCCATTCCTTTGAACTGGAGTTCGATGTCGAGTCGGCATCAAACCTTTCCGGTCTTAGGTACTTGTCCATATTTATGTTTATTAAATTGAAATAGATATAGCATGAACCTCGTATTTATAGGCTTTAATAAACATAAAAACAAAGCGATATTTTACAGGAGCAATGGTTATAGATAATACACCGACGTGACATTGATCTGACAGAAATGTCAAAGGCAAGACACCTCTATGTTTGCAGACCACAGAGATTGTATTCGATGCAATGAGAATATCATCTCACATATTGATGACAATTCTGTCATGTCTGCTTCCCAAAATGGATGTAGGAATGGGTCCCGTGGTACTAAGGAGCTACTCCTCATTGATATGGCCATTAGTCAACAGGTTCGTCGTTCCCGAAAAGATCTGTCGACATGTTGGATAGACTATAAGAAGGCCTATGACTCGGTGCCACATACATGGCTCATGAGGGTGCTAGAGTTGTATAAAGTTGATGCAACTCTGCGCACTTTCCTGATGTCGTGTATGGGGCAATGGAGGACAGTACTTCGCTATCCAGGATGTCGGCAAATCCAGAGGAATAGCGAGCCGATAAGGATAGAGCGAGGTATATTTCAGGGCGATAGTTTGAGTCCACTTTGGTTCTGCTTAGCCTTGAATCCTCTTAGCACGCTGCTGGAGGATTCAGGGCTAGGGTATCGGTTGCGGAAAGATGGTCGGGTTATATCTCACCTCCTTTACATGGATGACTTGAAACTCTTTGCCCCCAACGATTTGCAACTGATGGAGCTACTGAAGGTAACTGAAACCTTCAGTAGCGCCATCAGGATGGAATTTGGTGTGGACAAATGTGCGGTCATGCATGTAAAGCGAGGGGAGATTGTGGAATCTGTGGGAACCCAACTCTCAGATTCCATAAATCTTAGATCCCTCTCAGCAACCGAAACTTATAAGTATTTGGGTATGTCGGAAGCGTTGGGCATCAATGTTGCTGACATGAAGCAATCGTTGAAGGAGCGCTTCTTTGGCCGCCTGAAAAAAGTATTTAATAGTCTTTTATCAGGCGGAAATAAGGTGCGTGCCTTCAACGGTTGGGTCATGCCGGTTTTGATGTACTCTTTCGGCATACTCAAATGGACTCAAACAGAACTAGACGCCCTGGATACGAAGGTCCGTAAATTGTTGACGGCATATCGAATGCATCACCCGCGTTCTTCGGTAATGAGACTGTATGTCCCGCTGATGTGTGGGGGTCGAGGCTTTTTAAACGCTAAGACCCTCCACAATCGTGAGATATGCAGTCTCAGGGAATATTTCCTAGAAGCTGACGTGGGGATGCATCGAGATGTGGTCGCGATGGACAAGGGCCTCACCCCGCTCTCCTTGGCTAAAGAGAACTGGCGCAAACCTGTAGTACTTACTACTGATGACCGCAGGAAAGAATGGCAGAGCAAGGAGCTTCACGGGCGCTTTTACCGGGCTCTTCATGGGCCTGATGTAGATTTTCTAGCGTCCGTGTCCTGGCTACGATCCGGGGACCTCTTCGGAGAAACCGAAGGTTTTGTCTGTGCAATTATGGATGAAGTTATGATGACGAAAAACTACCGGAGATTTATTGTGAAGGACGGTACGGTTGACATATGTCGGGCATGCCACCGTCCAGGCGAATCAATCCGTCACATTATCTCCGGGTGTTCTCGTCTAGCTAACGGAGAGTACTTGCATAGACACAACCTTGTAGCCAGGATTATCCATCAGCAACTTGCTCTAAAATACAATCTTGTGGAATCGGAAGTGCCCTACTATAGGTATGTGCCCGACCCAGTTCTCGATAATGGCAGTATCACACTGTACTGGGATCAATCCATCATCACTGACAGGACTGTTATAGCTAATAGACCTGATATAGTGGTGATGGATCGATCAGAGCGGCGCGCAATGATTGTTGACATAACGGTCCCGCATGATGAGAACCTCGTGAAAGCCGAGAAAGATAAACAAATCAAGTATCTTGACTTGGCTCGCGAGGTTGTCGACATGTGGGAAGTGGACTCAGCAATCATTGTGCCGATAGTCGTGTCAGCCCATGGCTTAATTGCCAAGAGCCTCGACCAATACCTGAGGAGGCTCTCGTTAGGCAGCTGGATCAAGGGCTTGATTCAGAGAGCGGTACTCCTTGACACGGCTCGTATTGTTAGGAGGTTCCTCTCTCTGGAGCCCTGACCGCCGGTAGCTTGGACCCTGTTCCCGATACCGGTGGGCTACAATTTTTTATATTTTTAAATGTTTTTATATATTTTTTTATGTTAATATTTAAAAATGTAAAAAATTTGTTAAAAAAATGAATAAAGGGAATAATAATAATATTCCACAACTATCACACAACGCCATCTAGTCCCAAGCTAAGCAGAGCTTGTGTTATGGGTACTAGACAACTGATAAACATACTTATATATTTCTAAATACATACATATTATAGATAATTACACCCAGACACAGAACAAATGATCGTGCTCATCACACAAACATTTGTCCTGGGTGGGAATCGAACCCACGACCTCCGGCATAGCAGTCAGGGTCACTAACCACTAGACCAACAGGCCTGTCAAAGATGTCAAGGATGTACTTCAAGGGTAGTTTGGTGAGAATTTGGTTAGGTCCTGATTATGGGATCCATAACAAAGGAACGGAACTCTTCAATTCTTAGGAGCAAATTAACGATACCCGGCCAAATCTTTTAAAGGTTATCCGGATATTTGAGTCACCTACCGTAACGTCATTATTAACCGACTTTAAAAATGAGGAGGTTCTCAATTAAATGTTCCCCGATTACTCGAAGATGACTGGACCGATTTTGTTTTTTAATTGTTTGATACTTCCCAGAAGGTCCCATACTCATCAAGTTAGGATCCTGATAATGGGATCCTGGAGAAATAGAGGGAACTCTTAAAATTTTAAAGGCACACCAGAAGCGATTTGGGTAGTTTTAGAAAGAGTACTTTCTCGGAGTGATCCCATTTCAATTTGATAAAGATCTGATGAAGAACTTCGGAGATAGGCAACGGAACTCCTCAATAAATGATAGCAAATGTACTGGGATTGCTGAAATCTCATGTCTGTCTATTGTTTACACCAGTTCATAACAAAAAATCACGCCGGTATGCTGTGAAAAGGTATGCACATTTGAACCACTAAAAAGTGAAAAATAAAAACTTTTTTCAAAAAAATAAAACCGACTTCACACAAAAAAGTGAAAAATAACTTTAGCTTCAGAAGTCGGTGACAAAAAACAAAGTAAATCGATCAAACAAAGGTCACCGACTTCTGAAGCTAAAGTTATTTTTCACTTTTTTGTGTGAAGTCGGTTTTATTTTTTTGAAAAAAGTTTTTGTTCTTCTTCTTGATGTAAGTACTAACACTAGTTTCTAAGTTGTGTGTTGTACTAACCAAATGGATTTAGTCTGAATAAAAATATTTATTTATTTACTAGATCAACGAAGATATTTTGGTAAGCTCATCCCAAACGCTAACATGAATTGCCAGCAGATAAAATATTGATCTAGGATTCACGCTTCCAGAAACAGGTTTATAATCTAAAAGCCTAACACGTGGCTCACTAAAAGGGTGCTTAAGATTTGTTCGAAGTTCTCAGATCAAAATATTATCATTATAGCGAATATAATTTAATCTGTCCGACTTTTATCATCATCACTTACGTTTTCGCTACGCCTCTTCCCAACTATCTTGGGGTCGGCTTCCAGTCTAATCGGATGCAGCTGAATACCAGTATTTTACATGGAGCGACTGCCTAGCTGATCTCCACAACCCAGTTAGTACTGAGTAATACGATATCTGTAAGATTGGTTGTCAAACTTTTAGGCCGCTGACTACCAGCAACGACTGTCAAAAATCTACAATAATTGGCAGCCGAGACCTATGGCTTAACGTGTTTTTCGAGGCACAGAAGAAACACGGGACAGTTGAACCTATATTAAATATAGACCCGAGCGGCTGTTAGTATTTAACCGCGACCTCCTCGGACTTTCAACATTTTAGTCACTACAGATTTTAATGATTTACACACGAATATTCCTGGGTTAGGATAAAGAATATTTTTGGTCACGTTAATTTGACCTGTGGGGTAATTTTCAAACTTCACACAGCGGAAACCACGAGAAATCGTAGTATACAACATGTGGACTAGCCGTTTCTCTAAGCGAATTATAGGTAAACGACGATTTCTAAGTAATTTCAAATTAAATATAAATAAGGGTTTCCTTGTTAAGTCATCTGGACCTTATTTAATGCCAAATGGTAAAGGTCCAAATAGAGTTAGCGCTAATACCGTTTGGAAAAGCTCTTTTGACAACCTTTGAAATCCCGTAATTACATATTTCTGTTTTTTGTGTTTGTTGAATTCGAAAGGAAATTAAACGTTAGGTATACTCTGTTTTAACATAACGCAATTCAATTATTGTAAAATAATTGAAACAGCGATCGATCAATAATAAATAAGTAATACAGGGTGTGAGGGGGGACAACCTTCCGCAAACTAACATGGTGCATTCAGCTCCTTATTTTGATTTATGTGCCACCAGTTCATTGTCTATCGTTTTTTTTTTCAGTTATTATTAAAATAGGTGATCTTAATGTGGAATTACATTGACTTTATACAGCACTTAATTTATGTAAAAATACGGCAAAAAAACCAACAATTAATGTTGAAATACTCTAACGAACAATTCATGAAATCAGCTGTTTACTTCCTGCCTAGCTACGGAGTTCATCGAACTCTCTATGATTGTCGCGTTCATAATCTATGTTTAAGCCTGTCGCCATTATAACAATGTTGTATTCCAGCAGTTAGAGGTAATATGGCCAGTTTAATTTTCGTTTAGTTTAATCTGGGTGGCTCTCGCGTCCAACTTTGGCCTGATCATATATTACTTATCAACAGATGAGAAGAGGCCATCATTCGAAATAATTGACTGGAACAATTCGCTAAAATGATGATTCATCATCATTTCAGCTGAAAGACGTCCACTGCTGGACATAGGCCTCCCCCAAGTGTCGCCACATTGACCGGTCCCGAGCATCAGAGCATCCGCGTTATGGAAAAAAATAGATTTGTTCTGAAAACCAGAACGCGTCTTCTATCTTTTGTCGCAGTGATTACGTATCTGGGTTTGCGACACTAATCTCTTTGGTTAGGATGTGGGCTTGATGTAGGTAATAAAGCGTCAGTCAGAAATAATGCATTTACTTTCAAAAATAGCTTTTTATTTAAATTTACTTTCTTAACAGCGCTTCCGACGACAAACAATTACGATTTTCGTGATAGACAAATACATATACAAGTTTGTACGGAACCCTCAGTGCGCATCGTTAGGCTCGCACTTGTCTAGTTTTCTTTTTGAAACCTGTTTCAGAGATCGTATACAAAATAAACAGATCAATTAATAATATCTACTACCGAACTTAACAAATAAACAGTACCCTTTAAATCACAAGATCGACCGATCACAGCCTAATCTACTGTATACACACCGACTGTTCGATACTTCGCCGAATTAGCTCAGCTTTGCAATACCTCCCGTGCTAAGCCCATCACGTAACCTCTAAGCTCTTGATCGTTTTGCTAAACTATTATACCTACTCACTTATACCGTATAGGACTGTAAATAGTGGTGAGATTGGAATGGCAATGGATGATTTTATGGTCATGTCACAGATATTTGATTTTTGATTTTGTCGTACTAACAATAAAAAATAACAATTACCTATATTGTTGGTGATTTAAGGATGCTGTTGAATTGCTGTCGGAGATAAAATAAGCTACGTTGGCTGTTGTCACGTAGTTTTAAAATTAGCCATCAAAGAAAGAGTTTTTTTGTAAAGGAGCGTAGTTTTCGATGACCGCGGGATCAGTAGAATGTTCAGCAGTCGCCATTACGGCCACAAGACTAAAGGCAATCACATTGGACTCTAATTGTTAGTAAGTCATCATCTGCTTAGCCTTTCCCAACTATGTTGGCTTGCAGTCTAACTGGATGCAGCTGAATACCAGCATTTCACATGGAGCGACTGCCCATCTGACCTCACATTTAGTACTGCGTAATAATACGATATTGATAGATTGGTTGTCGGACGTTACACTGGGCCACTGACTACCTGTCACGACTGTCAAAGATCCACAAATGGCAGCCGGCTTGCCGAAGCACGGAGGAAACTCGGTATGTAATAGGTGTTCACCCATCCACAGACCAACTTAGGTAAGCACGGCTTAAACTAAATTTCGACCCGAGCGGCTGTTTTAAATTAATTGTAAGTTTTATTGATAAAATAATTGCCAAAATTGTAATAATATGTTTTGTCATTAAAGGCAACAATAAATACACAGTATTTTGCTTTAGATTCTCACAAAACTTCGGTTACGAAGCACTTTCCACGTTAATCTCTTGGCTTAAGGTGGCAGATCCACGGTAGCCCGCGAAATTCAAATTTTCATACGTTTTTTGGAATTTGCAGGTTAGTGTCAGCTTGTATGTTGATTAAAATACAATTTAACACGTAAGTAGTTACAGAATTACAATCATTAAAATCATCAATACAACCGCTTTTTTTTTTAAGATGGGAAATCATCAAATGACTTCTCCCACTCTGGGCAGAGCGGGAGGGAATGTCAGACTTTTACTGACTAAAATCCATCCATGTTCCTTCCTCGCCCTTTACGTTCCGGGGCCGCGGTATCTCTTTCGAACAGTCCCGCAACCCCGGCAGGCTTCGGCCCTTGCGAGTGCGATTCACTAAGGCAAAACATCTTTACAACCGAGAAAACATCGTTGAAACATTAGTGTTTCAACAATGTTTTCTCGGTTGTAAAGATGTTTTGCGTTAGTGAATCGCACTCATGACATCCCTTTGAGGCGCGCGTGGAACACGAACGCGCCGTCGACACGGCCTGCGTCGTTAGACGGACGGACGGCTACCTGACCTAGCTATGGGCTGCTAACCGTCCACAAGCCCGATCAATCAATACAATCCTCTAAGTTCATGTATTGACTATTTCATGAAAACGACATTCAAAACAATTACAAAATTTGAATTTCGCGGTCTACCATAGAGCCTTGATGCTTAAGTTACTTTGCCAACAATTTGGGGTTCCAAACTACCTCAACTAGTGACTCAAATGTAACAGTGAACTTGTAGAGGTCATTGAGAATCAATTACTTAATGTAAATTTTCTATCAAGGTTAGAGTTCCAACCAACTAGTGAACAAGCACCAATATGACAAGTTATACTTACCTGAATTCGAAAGCGATTTTCTTAATTATGTCATAAAAACCCATTGCGTAATAATATAGATTCAAAAATACTATGTTCGAACAACTCAAAATTGCAATAATAGGAGAAAAAGAGTTTTCAAAGTTGCTAATTTTAAATCATGCAGTTTTGTTTTGATTTTATTTGTTTCTGGCGAAAAGTAAGCACATCAGTTTGCCCGATCTGGGAACTCATGCTCAGTAGTTGTATGCGACCATTACACCAACGCAGTCCACATGACACAATAGTAAAAGGACAATGCCCAGCCAAAGAAGCCTTCACGTTTATCAAAACGAATTTAGTTACTTTAAACAAAAAGTCAAACCCTGTCCATTCCTTAAATAAATCACCCTAAATCCAGTAACTTCATTGAGTCGTCCTCGTTTTCAAAACGTCAACATAAAACGCAACTCAATTGGATAATTCGGATCTGCCTTCATAAACCTAACGACAGTCGTTATGTAAATAGATTTACGATTTATATAAGGAAGCGAGAAAGCTGTAAAGTAGTAAAAAAACATTGAGAAAAGAATCGTAACACGGACAAATTGATTTTCCTCTTTATATTTATGTGTTTAATTTTGGTGCGAAGACTTGCACGCACAAATCTTTTTATTAGGCCGGCTTGGAGATATTTAGGTGGTCTCGTACTGAAGAAATAGCTTGTAATTGCAGCTGTAAATTCAGGAAGATATCACCTAAGGCTAGAAGGAGTTCGGGGCTAAATAGTAACAGCCGATCGATCTTATAGGCTAAACAGCGTATGCCAAGGTCCGTACGTGGATGGTTGAGCATCCATTACATTACGAGTACTGTTCTTCGTGGGTTCTGGCTGTCATTTGTAGATCTTTGGCAGCAGATAAAGGTAGTCTGTGGCCTGAAACACTGACGACTAATCTTACCAAGAGGTATTGTATTCCTTTGTACTTATTGGATTGTGGTGATCAGATTGGCAGACATGGTGCCATGTAAAATACTGGTATTTAGCTACATCTGGTTAGATTGGAAGCCGCTTCTAACGTGATTATGTATGTAGATTGGAAAAACTAGATAGGGAATGTAGGTAACAAGAGTCAAGACGTCTTAGCACCGCAGCTCCATCGCCTCTGGCAATGATTAGGAATTGATTTCGATTCCGTTACGCTACGGGAGTACAATAATTTGCAATTCCGTATGTTTAATTCCAAACACCAGCTTTTTTCCACTCAAAATTCACACCTGTATGACCTGCAAGGATAAGCAGAGGTTTATAATGATTCTTCAAATCTTGGCAATATTTAAAGGGCGTGCGTCATGAAAATGATCAATTTTTACTATAAGGCATTCTGTTTGCGCTGACGGTTGGTCGCGCATGGGTGGTCGCTTATGAGTATACATTGAGTTCCATATAGCACCATATACCTGACGTCAGCGGCGATAGACAGCCGTATTTTTTTTCTCGCTGAACACCTTGACGTCACGATCGACTAACCGACCGACCAAATTCAGGCCTCACTATGTGGCCGACCGTAAAAAAATCTCAGCCAACCACAGGAACGTTTTAAATAGCCTACGACATTTGGGGATACGCAGCTTCTAGTTAGTTAGAGAATTTACAGAATCGGATCAGTAGGTCCGAAGATTGCCAAGTTCATTCTCTACTTCTTTATAAGTTTAAATTACTGGTCAGTAGACGACGTTATCGTTTACTCCATTTTCTAGAAATTCCATTTCCCAGAGTGACCATTTATTTCCCCGGATTTCCATTTCCTAAAAAGTCCGATTCCAACAATCATCACTTCTAATGCTAATAAGAAAGAGATTGTTTGCCCACTGCTTCGATAGACTTGTGCTCACAAACCCAACTGCTGTGAATCATGGGCTTAAATTGCAGGTCACGCAAAGTGTTATTGAGTTAGGACATGTGCCCGGTTGACGGCAAGACTTGCCAGTTACATTGGGCTGAAACGTACTGACGAAATGTTAGTTTACTATAGATACAGCTCTGCATCACCATTTGGGGATCTAATATCATTTATAAATCATTTATTTCGACCAACAAGACTCATAGTGTTTGTAACAATATACTCACAAACTATATTAGTAATACACTTACAAACAAACAAAACTAAAAACAGATTCCTGATGCGGTTTAGGAGATATTAGCCCACAATTTAAAGCAGTTTCTACTTCTTTGATGGCAATAAAAAGAGCCGTCAACGGTGCTAATTAAGCCAAAACAATAGTGTTCCTAAAAAAATTTCTCGCACAAACATTTCTCGTGACACTTTTTACTGGTTACCAAGAGAAATGTAAAGTTCAAAGACGTCGTTATGAGCCCCAAAAGTCTACTTGTATTCAAGTTGGCAGTAAGTCGCACCTGCTGTTAGGATTTACTTCGAATGTTGGTCGGACTCGAAGTTTTTTGGGCGCTCATATTAACGTTTACAGTCTGTAAGGTAGATTTTAGTAACTGGTGTTTTTGATTCCTTGGGTTGGTTTAGCCAGATACTATATTTTATTTACATCGGTCCAAAATGCAGTCTTCAATTGCACGCCACTTACCTCGATTCTCAACTCTCACTTGGCTGCCACCAATTACCTAGCGGGAATCATTCTTCCAACTACCACGAGGGCGTCCTATATTAAGCATGCCGAACAAGTTGTCTACTCAAGAACACATCTACCCCAACCATGGCCAGCTCATTCGATTGTCAGATTGCTTACGTTTACTATCCATAATTGTTTTAGTGCGGGAAACTGTTTTGGGCCACTGACTACCTGTATGCATTG
The DNA here is from genome assembly GCA_950022955.1 of Xestia ashworthii. Classification (NCBI taxonomy): domain Eukaryota; kingdom Metazoa; phylum Arthropoda; class Insecta; order Lepidoptera; family Noctuidae; genus Xestia; species Xestia ashworthii. The sequence continues at coordinate 18,280,411 of OX465558.1, read as the reverse complement.
TCAAAGATCTCCGACTGACAGCCGGGACCAACAGCTTAATGTGCTTTTCAGGGCACGGAGGAGACTCGGTATGTAAGGGTGGTCGGTCATCCATCCACAAACCAACCTAGGCCAGCATGTAATAACCTAAAGATTGACCCGAGCAGCTGTTCTTATTTAATAGAGCTCCTCAAGTACACAGTCAAAGTAACTAGTAATTTGCGAACACTACTACTAGTACTATGTAATTCCAATGTCATTAGCTTTTATTTTTTTTAGGATGGCAAATAACTTTTCCCTACTCTGGGCGGAGCAAGAGAGAGTGTCACACTTTTACTGACTAGAACCCATCCATGTTCTTTCCTCGCCCTTTATGTTCCGGGGCCGCGGTATGCTGAGTCATTAAAATCATTCTCAAATCAATTCATTTGGAGTCGACGTTGCATGTCTTCTTCTTCCATATTTCTCGATTACACGACATCTCGTCAAAAATCTCCCTTCTTGCCATATCATCATTTATACAGTCCATCCATCGTTTCTTTGGTCTTCCTCTACTCTTATACCCACCTACATTCATATTCAAAACTTTTCATACGACATTTTTCTCATTCCTCTGCACCACATGCCCGTACCACGACAACCAACTACCACACAACTGTTCAGTCACCATCGCCACTTTCAGATTTCCACTCTTACATATACTATACTCATTTCTTATTATATCCGTACTCGTAACACTACACATCTCCCTTAGCATTATCATTCATTCATTCTGAGCGTAGCCAATAAATTCAAATTCAGACAGCACATAATTGAAGAGCTTCATACGTATTAGTTAGTAGCTCAGTCACTCCAATTTCCACGGGAGATATATTCAATACTGATGCCAATTCAATATTCAATGTAATACGAGGTTATTGTTGCTACCACTTCAGTGTTGGGAACTCAGAAACCGGCCGGGATTTACAATAGTGCCAGTAACCCAGGTAGCAAAAGACGTCGACGACGTAAAAACGACGTCAATTGTAAGTCAATTTAGGGTCGGTTCCACGACGTACAAAGCTGACCAGCTTTGTACGTCGTATTGACGTTTCATTAAGGTCATTTTTTGTACGTCAGTATTAAGGCTACATATGGACGTCATAATAACGTGATACTAAGGTAATTTTTGTACGTCAGTATCGTGGCTACATAGGGACGTCATAATAACGTGATACTAAGGTAATTTTTTGTACGTCAGTATCGTGGCTACATAGGGACGTCATAATAACGTGATACTAAGGTAATTTTTTGTACGCCTTTCACACGCACAAGGTATAAAACACCATCACAATAAATTAAATACCAACCACTTTATTACACACTTTTTAAAAGAATAAAAATCAAGAAACAACTGCCATTTCATATCTTCCGTCCATTTTCTAATAAAACGGAACGCAATCTTGGAACGGAACGTGTCATCGAACGTTCGGAACGTTTGAGGGGTTTTTGGCGGGAATTCTGTGAAAGATCGTCGACAGTGATTTGTAATATTCATTTTAGTGGTTTATTGTGGGATTTAGTGCACAAAATTAGTGCTAGTGAAAATCAAGAGATTCTGTGATATGTAAAACGTGACTTTTTCATACGGATCACCTCTGCTAGGAACCTTGGCTTCACGACCTGAATGTGCAGAATTGTCGCCGAAGCTTCCAGAAAGCTATAAAATGCTTGGCATTAGTATTTTATAGCAAATTACTGAAGACATAAAATATTAAAACAGACAAGGCTGTATGGGCTACGATCCCTTTGCCTTTCCCGTAAGGGATAAATGAGGGATTTTCTTTTTCAACTCTCCTAGTCGCTGGATAGATGGCGCTGACCGGGGTACGTTACTGGAAGGAACGGAACGTGACAATTTTTTGATTATTACACTTGTATGTATGTTATTTTGAGAACGTAAAACGAAACGTACATTAAAAGTAAATAAATAAAGTAATGTCATTGTCACATCACATCACATTGATATTTTGAAAATAGGTAAATAAACAACAAGGAAAAATAAAACAATACTTACCAGTATTTTTTGGGTTTTCCACGCCAGAAAGAAAATATCCCAAGAGAAAAAGAAGAGAAGTCGTTGCCTTGTGGATTTGTGTACAAGTGAAGGCATGCATCTTTTTCCTAAAGATGAAAGTCGTAATATTTGGAGCCCCTAAAAACCCCCCTAAAAATTCTTGTCCCTAAAAATGTCCCTTTTAACAATTCTAGTCCCTAAATTTAGGGGCAAAACCCTTAAGCTGGCAACCACGCCAAGCGTTTTGACTTTGACACTAGTAACGTAGTCGGGTCAACGCCATCTACAGAGTTCTTGGAAACTATATTTTTTTTTAATTCATAAAATGAAAACCTCTCATTCACGTTCGGAACCAACGTTTGTTTGACATGGAGTTTTGGCGGGAATTCTGTAAAAGATGGTCGACAATGATTTGTAATATTCATTTCAGTGGTTTATTGTGGGTTTTAGTGCATAAAATTAGTGCCGTTTTGTGTAGTAATGCTCATTAAAGTGAACTTTGATGTGGAATGTTGCAAATTCATTGGAAAGTCAAGAGATTCTGTGATATGTGAAACGTGACTTTTCCATACGTATCACCTCTGCCAGGAACCTTGGCTTCACGACCTGAATGTGCAGAATTGTCGCCGAAGCTTCCAGAAAGCTATAAAATGCTTGGCATTAGTATTTTATAGCAAATTACTGAAGACATAGGTAATATACAACAGACAAGGCTGTATGGGCTATGATCCCTTTGCCTTTCCCGTAAGGGATAAATTTAACAACAACAAAAAAAAAAGTTTGTTTGACATTTCTTTTCCCCCCAATTTTCATTTTGGGGTTTGGGCACTTAGGTATAAGTTCTGTGATTTTGGGTCTCGTGTCGTGCAGTGTAAGTAAAAGTGTGCAAATAGTGTAAATAATGTACGCCATAATACAGTTTACCGATACTGATGGTGGAACTCTTTCCATAGTTAACTCAGATTGGCTGACGCCTCGAAAATGTGAGGTGCACTGGCCGCCAATAAAAGGATCAAAAGAATTTGATCGGCTACTCATTAAACAGGCATCACCAGATGATAAATGGCATCTTTATAATGTCCAAAGAGTATTATATGAGACTGGTATGTACATTTTTTCTAATTGAATTACAAATTATTGTGATCTACCTACACAGGATAGAGCCTACCACCCACGGAACAGACAGGTTCCGTGCTACCACCTATCACCTAAGTATCTATTAAGGTTTTCGGTCAGTGGGTCGTCTTATTCTTTATGCACGAGGTGTAGGTACGCTTTCATGAATGTACAGTTGGGAAATGTGTTGAGTTGTTGCATGATAATGAAGTTTAGCGAATTGCGAAGTAGAATCATCGAAAATTATCAGTTTCAGTACCTCCCTTATTTAAGTACCTACTTACACGATATAGAGCTGTGTGCTTGTTTGGTGTCTTGGTTGACTTGGGAGTGTTCGCCAAATGTTCGTAAATATAAAAAAATAATTGCACAAGGTTAACTTTTGGGGCCATTACAATAAATGATGACATTGAGAGTTGCATTCAAACTAAATTGCTTTGGACAGGGGTATGCCTTAATATTTAAATCTCGAAGGTGAAGTGTTGGACGTTATTATAATAATATGTGCATGGTTTGAATGGTGTTTGTATCTTTTAAGACAGCTTGGATAAAGCAAAAAAGAAATTGAAACTAGCAGAGGTTACTTCAGACTTAACAACAGAAGACGAAATTGAAGACAAAACTGAGGCCTCAAGACCAAAACGTAGAATACACCAAACAAAACGATACCTGGATTCAAGTGGAGATGAAGAGGTCATTGACCACATACGCCCACCATCTCTAAAAAAACAATTTATACCATGTAAGATGTTTGTACGAGTATTACTTGCACACAAAAATGTTATTAATAATTAGTAGTTAGTAAAATTGTTTCATTTTTTTTCTTAAACAGATGTAAAACAAAATCAGACTTCTGCCTGTGGAAATTTAATGCCTTGCTCAACCCCAAAAAGTAAGTGTTTTCATAATAATCCTCAACAACAGTTGCATGCATGTCACTGGGCAGTCTTCAGCTGCACTGTTGATGGACTTGGGCTTTGTAATCAACTGCTTTTTCCTGCTAACAATAATTTTGTTGTCTATAGATATTGATGATACTAGTTTCATCCACACCAAGGACCTGCCAGAAAACATTGAATTGATTTTGTTAAACACTGATAAAAGTCTTCCAACATTGTCAGACAGTGTGCTTAAAAAAAGTAAGCTACCTATTTAAAAATTCTGCTTAACTTACTTTATGTTTCTATTTGAATAAGAATCTATGTACAGACACCAGTACATCAAGCAAGCTACAACAATCTGTTAAATTTTTGTAGATTTTCAACTTTATAGCTAAAGCATTAAGTTCAAGATTGATTGGGAAAATTTGACAGGTTTGGGTAGCTTGATGTCTGCTGTACCAAAAACCTTTGAGAAGTGAGAATAAAAATCACTCATTTTTTCTTTCCATAGAGCACTTATACATACATTAATCAAAAATAAATTATTAATTATGTATTTAGATTCATGTGGGAATATTTTTATTTTGGAATCTAAGTTTGGGGGAATCTTACACACATTGACCTAGGTCATGTATATAGTAATAGGTAAGGGAGGTCCTATTTGTTACTATTATTATAAACATCAGCTTAGTATTTGAGGCATTTCATTTTTAACTATTATTTGTTTGTAATATTGTATTTATGTCTTTTAGATATTGAACATACCAACATCTTCCACTCTGAGAACCTACTGCTGGAAAACAATAATTTGACTTTGTTAAGCCCTGATAAAAGTTTTAATACATTGCCAGACAGTGTACTTCAAAAAAGTAAGCTATTTCTGTGGTAGTAATGTAAATAATTATGAAATGGTTCTTTGTCAATGACACATTTAAAATATTTTCAGATTCAGAACCAGCATGTCCATCGGCTCAAATTAATGATGATAGTCAACCAAAACAAGTATTGACAGGTAATTAATGAAACTTAATTTTTTGGTTTGTTTTGTTGTTTCCATAATCCATATTATTATTACATTTTATAATTAATTTAATTAAATTCTACATACATTAAATAATTACAGGTTTTGAAGAAAAGGTGGTATCGTTGTTGACAAAAATAAAGACACAAAATGACCAAATGTTATCCCTACTAAAACAGAACAATTTTAAAGGAATTTTGAAACAAGATTTTAAATTTCCTCTAAAAACCTTGGATGAACTGAATACCAACGAAAAATTACTGGAAGTTCAAGAAAATTATGAGAACTTGGTAATAAAAATCATGTATTTTTATGTGTATCATAATATACACACCTATTGTGTTCCTTGCATCTGAAGTTGGTAACTGTTTGTACAATAGTGACAAGCATTTATCAAAGATTAGTTGTTGCATATTCTTATTTTTTATGTATATTTATTTATTTCAGGTTTCATACTTAACAAGTCTTGGTGGAATAGACACGTCGAGTAAAGTGACCCGAATTATGAAACTACTGATGTCTGACTGTTTGGCAAAGGATTTCAACTTCTATGGAAAACGATCTGACAAAAAACCATTTTGTCAACTACGCCTTCGGAACTGTATTGTAGGTGAGTTTAGTGATTAATATTTAGGGGTACATAGTCAAAATACAAATCCATCAAGTGTTAAGTTAAGTTAACAAGAGTAAGCCACAATTTACAGAAATTAATGGCCAAACAATGTTAAGCAGCTACAACTTATAATCAGGGTTGATAAAAGTCATGATTCTTTTAGATTCAGATTTTCAGATTTTTTATTCGACTAATGAAATTTAAATTCCCTAGGTATTGATTTAAATGAATTTGGTTAAATCACTCAACCCTGCTTTTTATAAACAAAGCAGAGCCTCATGTTAAAAATTACACCAGACTTACTTTTGAAAATTGTTTCACCACGGATTTTAACAGATTTCATATGCTTATTTACAGATGGTGTTAAAAACACTTCTTCATCATTTACTGAGAAAAACGTCGAAGATTGCATTAAGGTTTGGCTGAAGCATGCTCCGGAACGAGTTAAAAACAAGTTGTTAAAGGATAAATCAAGTACTTCTTAAGCGCAAAATTTTTGTAAGTGATATGTAATATGTTAGTTCAGATTTAGGCATTATTCTTTGGCAAAATCTCGAAAAAAGTTTACTGAGTTAGCTAAGTAGTTAGTAATACTTGACAAGTAGGTACCTAGAGTTTTGAAGATATAAAAATGTCAGAAAAAATTAAATACAATAGAAAACCTATAGTCGGTCAAAGACAACTTTTTAGAAGGGCAAGAGAAGCCAAGTTAACTATAATTTCACAAATAAATAAAGAAACAGAAGATAGAGTTATGTCTTCAGGCACATTGTTATGTAATTTACCATCTACTTCATCAAGTAATTTGCAATTTTCGCCACATACAAAAGTTTCTGGTGACGATGCCAGTAAAAGTACAGCTGACCATGAGAACAATTTATGTAATTTCGACGACATACCAATGACGAATGTAACTTTTAGTACTTCACCAGAGGTTTATGGTTCTAAAAATGAATATGACTTGACAGCTCAATTGCGTCATTGGGCTACTCAGCATAAAATACCTCATAATTCTTTAAATAGTCTCCTTAAAATATTGTCTCCATTATGCTCCAATTTACCCAAAGATAGCAGGACCTTGTTGAAAACTCCACTACATTTAGAAGTCACAGCCCTAGATACAGGGGCAATGGTTTATATTGGTATTCTTTCACAAATACAAAAACAAATAAAATTATTTACTACTACGGACACCACTGAGAACCAAGAAATAAAGATATCCTTCAATGTCGATGGATTACCACTTTTTAAAAGTTCTAACACACAATTGTGGCCTATATTAGGTATGCTTAAAAATTATTCCAGGGCTAAACCATTTTTGATTGCTATTTTCTGTGGTTCAACTAAACCATCACCATTAAAACTTTTTTTAAAGCAATTTGTGGAAGAATTGGGAGAATTACTTCATGATGGATTTGATTTTGAAAATAGTCACTTCACTGTTACAGTGCATAGTTTTATTTGTGACGCTCCAGCACGAGCTTTTCTTAAGTGTACAAAACAACATGGTGGTTATTCTGCTTGTGACAAATGTGTTGAGCCAGGTGAATATCGAGGGCGAGTTATATATGAAAGCGTGTCTGCACTCAGAAGAACTAATGAATCATTTCGTCAACAGTCAGATGAAGACCACCATCTTTTCCAAACGCCACTTTTACATCTTCCCATAGATTTAATATCATCATTTCCAATTGAATACATGCATAATGTTTGTTTAGGAGTAATGCGCAAACTTTTAAATGTTTGGGTTGGTGGTAACTTAAATGTTCGTTTGCAGAGTCGTTTGGTTAACACAGTATCTGAAAGACAGATCCACTGTGCAAAATGTGTACCTGTTGAATTTAATAGGAAACCGCGAAGTTTAAGTGAACTGGCTCGCTGGAAGGCGACCGAATATAGAATGTTTCTGTTGTATTTTGGACCAATTGTATTGAAAAATGTTTTATCACAATCACTTTATGAAATTTTTTTGCTTTTTCACTGTGCTATTACAATTTTATGTTCAAATAAACATATACGTAAAATTGGGATAGATTCTGCACACGAATTATTACTGATGTTTATAAAACATTCAAAGTTAGTGTATGGAGCGAATTTTTTAGTTTATAATGTGCATATGTTGTGTCATATAACTGATGATGTTCGTATCTTTGGTGTTCTCGATAATTATTCGGCATTCCCATTCGAAAATTATCTGGGTTCATTAAAAAATCTGGTTAGATCACCCAACAAGCCTTTGCAACAGATAATTAAACGGTTAAAAGAAATTGAGTCATCACAACCCAAAAACATAGTTCTCGGTTCTGAGTCCAAAATATCTGTTTTATACCAGTATGATTCGGGACCCACCCCTGAAAATGAGAGTGGCATTTATGAATGCTATAAGAAACTTAGTATGTACCAAAGATATGCAATGTATGTTGCAGCATATCGTGAAGCTGACTGTTACTGTTATACCAAATATAAAAAAGTATTTAAAATTTATAATATTTTAAGAAAAGGCACTGAAAGCTTGTTTGTTTATGGAAGAGAGTTTTTAAAATATAGGTCTTTCTTTGATTATCCTTTTAGTTCAGCGGCTATCGATGTTTTGGTAGTAGACGAGTTGTCTGATTTTAAAATCATGCCTGTTGATAACATAGAAAATAAATGTGTTGTTATCCCGGACGAAAGTTATAGTATATGTATACCAATGCTTCATTATGATAGTGATGAGTAAATGTATAGTTACGTTATGTAAAATTCTTATATCTAAATAGACTGCTGATGCTCTTCCGTATAATTTTCGTACACATTCATAAGCTGTACGTGTCACCGACACTGGCTTGGCCACCATCGGGGATTTTAATTTTGATAACACAAAAAATTAGTCTAAATTAATCGCCATATACCAGAATTAGTCGGTCACTGGTTCAAAAGTTATAAGGGCTTATAGAATTCAATTTGTAAGGTGAAAGGTATAGTCTTAAAAATAGCCTTAAAAAATAACTCATTAAATCTTTTAAACTAAGTCCCGACTAAATCTGTGACTTGGCGACTAATTTCGACTAATTAGCGACAATCTGGAGAAAACAGGTCTTAGCTAGGTGCCCTAGTTTTTGAGATATAAGTGAGGCCAAGCTGGGGAAACTGACTCCAGATCGGCCACCTATAAACCCTTGTAACTTTTGAACCAGTGACCGTCTAATTCTGGTATTTGGCGGCAATTTCGACTAATTAGCGACAAATTTTTTGTGTTATCAAAATTAAAATCCCCGATGGCGGCCAAGCCAGTGTCAGTGACACAAGCTGTACACACATTATTTTTATTACAATTTCTTGCAAATACAAGTTTACTTTTGAAACTTTTGAAACATTATTTACTAATTGGAAGAGTAACCGCCACGCGCCACGGTATAAACTAGCATTCATGTCGCATTACTGCAATTTTAATAGGACAATGTGAATGTTTTAGTGTACCTGTAAGAATTGTCTTATATTGTTTATACTACTTATGTAGAGATAAAACATTCACATCTTCCTGTTTTAGTTTTCTCTAATACCTAGTGATAGAATGCTAGTTTGGAGCACCTTCCAAGCTAGCAATTTCGTATTATTGCAATTTTATGAAAACAATGTAAATGTTTTAACCTATATTGGAACAGTACTGTACAATCTAATCTTAATATAAGTTATATTTTTTAATTAGCTTTTTGTATTTCTTATTACTTTGTTTCTAAAGCTAAAGTGAACCTGACGAAACACTCTTGTTATATTGTTAGCATGTTTTATGTGTCGGTCGGTTCACTTTAGCTCTATAAACACGTCCTAAAACCTGACCTCCTGACACCTCATTTCGACGTCCTGAAACAACGTCATCCCGGACGTCATAAATTACCGTCATCTCGATGTCCTGAAACAACGTCGTCTCGGACGTCATGAATTACCGTCATCTCGGCGTCCTGAAACAACGTCGTCTCGGACGTCATGAATTACCGTCATCTCGGCGTCCTGAAAAAACGTCGTCTCGGACGTCATGAATTACCGTCATCTCGACGTCCTGAAACAATGTCATCCCGGACGTCATAACTTGTCGTCATCTCAACGTCCTTGAAAGACGTCCTAAAACTATGACAAATGTACGTCATTTACTGGAACTACCGACGTCATATTATGACGACATTTACGTCGATAATGACCTTAAAGTGACGTCCGTATGACGTAAAATTGCTAGCTGGGAATTGGCTATACGGTTGCGTGTTATCCATATAAAGAGAACCTGGAACTGGCAGACACTTCTAGGAAGCTTTAGTTCTATTATTAAATGTAGTTTTTATTATCACCTTAGTTCATTATATAAGGTTTTAAAAAATTAACTGCAAGAATTTCGTGTACGTACTCGGTATCAAAAAACAAATATATTAAAAAAAAAAAACTTGTTTCAAGCATTTTTAGTTTTCACATAAAAAAAAATTGCCAGTCCAAAGTCTGCAAAATGTATGGGAAAAATTAGAATCAGCTGTCTACGTTTGCGCTGTCGCAGGGGTTAACAACCACGCGCGCGGCGCCTGCACGGTGCAGTCACAGTACAGTCAAGTGCGCATATTCAATAATTTTGTGGGCAGTGAAAATATTGCATATCTTTGAAGAAATAATCACGAAAAAATTTTATATAAGTAACGATGCGTTCGTTACTTATATAAAATTTTTTCGTCATTATTTTTTATTTGTGATTCCAAACAACTCCTCAAGTTTCTTGCAGTTAATTTTTTAACACCTTATATAACATCAGGCTTGTAATTCCCGGAAGGCTTGTAACAGGTGTGCTTAATAGTACCTACACCCACATTTCGTCAGTCTCCTTGGCTGCTACTGGGGAATTTCAAACGGAAAAACCCAAAACCACTTTGTCCGACATGGAAATCTAACCCAAGAGTACTAAACCAACAAGACTAGGTAGGTATAGACATTTAGAGAAATGTCCATCGAACCTAGACATTTTTTGGTTTATTAAACGACTTTGTTGCTTAGCGACCAGCAACCACATAGCCCAGTACAGGAACATAAATATGGTAGTTTCCACCGTCAATAAATTGCAAACCTATTTAGTCCGTCATTAAGAGTGTTGGAAAATAGTGGGCACGTATTTTTTGTTTTTGTATATCAATGAATATTTACAAAGATAAAACGCATCAAAACTGGGGACGTCAGAAGTCACAAAAAAATATACGAGTTAGGTGACGGTTACGTGAGTTCCATGATTTTTGTTCACTCAAAATGTGCTCAACGCGGCCAAAAAAGTTTTCACTTCAAAAACATAACCTATTTCGTAATAATCCAACCTCTTTTTGAAAGGGTCCCGTCATGTCAGTGGACCGCAGATAAATCGTAAGCTTAGGTCGTTAGGCCGGTGGAATCCTCGAAGGTCGATCTAACTTGAGAAATGTCTGGAAATGGCTTTTGATATTTCTAATGTCAAAAGAGGCATTCAAATGACTGACGTGTAATTGGGGTGTAGAATATAAAAGTTGAAAGTTAAATACATTGTAGACGCAAATATACCCGTGTTCGTGGAAATTGTGCCACTGAATAACACAATCCTGGGAAAACTTTTTCAACTTTTAAACTTTAAATTGATGAATGATATTATCTTCTTGCATAGAATCCTCAAATGTTAAGGCACAGGCGTACTTAAAATAGTGCACCCTAATTTAGCCATCAACCCGGCACAAATCCAGATTCCGTGGCTGAGAAATTCCTAATGAAAAAATCCAATAAATAAGTCTTTGTCCGGTAATCGAACCCAGGACCTCACGCTCAGCAAATTAAGTGAAGTGCGTATTGCAACCTATAATAAGTTGGTTCCTGTTTTTACTAGCTGACCCACGCAACTTCGTTTGCGTCACGTAAGAGAGAAAAGCTCACTAAGGGAACAAATTTTCCCCGTTTTTGCAACATTTTTCATTTATGCTCCACTGCTGTTGGTCGTAGCGTGATGTTATTTAGCCTTTAACCTTCCTCGATAAATGGACTATCCAACACAAAAATATTTGTTCAATTTTAATCAGTAGTTCCTGAGATTAGCGTGTTCAAACAAACAAACAAAGAAACTCTTCAGCTTTATAATATTATAAGTATAGATTATCCCGCGTAGGCGAAAATTTAAATTGGACGACCACCATCTGTTTTGATCTATTAATAAATAAACAAGTCAACATTTATAATGAAGATTTTTTTTTAAATGTGACCCATATTAAAAAGTGGTTCAATTGATTCGGCTCGTGATTCTGATCAAACTATTTTCAGGTTTTGCGTTTTACGTTGTATGCCTGAAATAAAATACCAACAATTTATTAAGTTATCATTTTATTTATAATATGCTCTGTATTGATACTTTTAGGTACATGATAAATCATTATACTATTTAATCTGATAACCTCATCAGAACTTTGTGTACAAACGCAAACATCATTATTTTCGTTGACAGTTATAGGTACAATTACTTTTAGAGGTTTTGTTGTTTCAAATTTTGTAGGTTTGATATCACTAAATAAAATTGGTAACAAACAAGCCAAGCAAGTGAACAAACATCGATACAAAATTGACTAGTGATGTACACCGCATTTGTTATGCAAACTGCTGTTTAGTTAGTTTCGTCAATACGCTATGATTAATTTGCCTTTCAACCGATATGATTTGGAACAATCGATTTGGGTTATAATCGTCAATTTGTACGTTTCAGTAATATTGCCATTTGCATAATTTTGTTTGATGTTGGAAATTTGTATTCGAATCATAATTGTATAGACGCCGTACTCGAATAATGTTATGTGTGTTGAAATGGAGAAATAAAACGGAATTTGGTAGATTTGGCAGATTTTTGACACAGTTTTGATGCTATTACACCCCAGACCAGTGTGTCGGTCTATAAAACAGGGCTTTTATCATGTTAAAAGCCGTTTAAGGTCGTGTACTCGATACTATTTCCTACAGGCAAAAATGACGAACATCATCGATTTTTCACCCTAGTAAATAGGGTGAAAAATCGATGATATTTACCCAATATAGGAACAACACTCCAAAAAAAAATCGATTCTGTTATCATAATTATGTAAGAATATGAACTACCAAATTTTACGTTTCTAAAGAATATGCGATTGTGCGTGCGTTTGTTGTGGCTGAAGCAATCTAAGATTTTATTTCTAGAGTTGCTGCCAGTTAATATCGCAATAGCGGACCGAATTGACCCACCTACATTTATTAAAGTTCATAACTTTGAAATCTAAAAATGAGCTTGTTCAAGTCTTCAATCGTCATTTATCGTGATCTTCAACATTTTTTCTAATAAAAAACGACATGGTTCATTTGTTTCGGTTCGCAACGACAAATAACTGACCTACTACATTATGGTGAGGATAAATGAAACCTTCTACGGACAAAATAAAATGCCAGCGAAGATAGGCTATGAAGTTGCCTCAGCCTTAACAAATAGAACGACGTCTCGTGGATCAAAAACTTTAACTTAAAATAAGAACGAGAAGAGCTTTTTCGCTAGTTTCAAATATACTGCAAGCTTTGCAATGTTTTATAAGAATAAACTAACCTATGGGTTCAATAAACATGGCAGTTCGTATTTGTCACACGATATAAAAACACATTTTGCTACAACTAGTCGCTTTCCATTTTAATATTTTTTCCCGATATCACCAATTTTCAGCAGTATGCGCGCAAAAACTACATTCGAAACAAACGCATACAAAATACTACAAAACAAAAATAGACACACACATGCGCAGACCAACACAAATAAATATTTCATAATCACGATCACATGGGAAGAATAAAATGCTCTTCCGGGTTTATGCCCGCCTGGTACCCAAAGTGCAAAGTAATCTATGAAGTATTGACCCAAAAATCAACTTAAAATAGAATAATAACCTATTTTTTTGGTGTTGGCTCGATTCTTATCTCATACAATGGTGTCGATTCTGTTGTGCACAAACTAAACTTAATTTAGGCTCTTGCTATCTTTTACTAAAAGGCAGTGCGAGAAAAGGACGGCTATAGCTATGAACTAAGTTAGAGATGTCAAACTAGTTTAATTATGCCTTGCGCTTCACCGTGTTTATAGTCCTCATGTTTTTACGTGCACCCTTCATTTATATGGAAATATTAGTTACAATTAAATTTGACAGCTCTAAATTACGTCCGTCTCTATCTCGCTTTAATATAGAGTAAAAGATAGCAATAGCCTAAATTTAGTTTGTGCACAACAGAATCGACACCAATATCTAATAATCAAGTACCTGTGGGTGGGTACGTTTACTTAATGGTGTTCAGGGAAGGAACCTGTCGCTACGCTTACATTATTGTCACTATAAACCCTCACTCACGCTTTCCTGGATGTTTGTGGCTTTATTTATTCTGGGAATAGGAAGTGTAAATAGTACGTCAGAAATAAAATCGAGGTTTCTTAAATCCAAATATTAAGCTGGAATTAAAACAACTTTTTGTTCCACTAAACTGGTCTAGTTGATAGTGATTTATGTAGGACATTCTTGTTAACAGGAAAACAAATAATTTAAGACTTACTTACTTACTATCGTACCTTTCACAGTCTTCCTCCAACCAAAAAGAAATATTAGATCACAAAAATACCAGTTACTTTTGTCTTGTTCTGCGATATAATCACAAAACAACATTACCGTGACATGGTCGCTGCGTTCATCATATTATGCCTCACAGAAAACGCGAAAAACTTCCTTACGAAAGTCACATTATGGTACGTCACCGGAGACTCGTAGTGATATCCAACTTTACCTGGGACTGTGGCAACTTTCGCATGATGTATGATCCCCTGGTACGCGACCGTCATATATTTTTGTCTGAAGTACTCAAGACTATTCATTTTACTGACTTCATAAGGTAGTAGTTATTGTTATGAGACTACTTTCCGGTTCGGTTACTTTAGATACGTATTCTATTACAACTAGGTCGTTAGACAACAGAGAATATTTTATGTTATCATGGTAACATTTCTGTTACCTCATATTTTTTCTTATGATTTAACCAGTGTTTAAAATGTTCCCGCATCATCTTTGTTAGAGGGGCTGTAATCAATTACGTGGGTTGGTCCAGTACGGGTTAATGGATGTCATATTTTGTGTTCGAATTTTGGGATTTTGGGGATACCCCGATTTCCTTAGCAGCAATATATCTTAAAAAATCACGCACATCTTCGAAACCACCAAACTGTTTTTGAGGAATTTTGAATGTGTGGGTTTAGTTCCAGCTTCATAGATAAAATGATTTTGGACCTAATCGTTGCCGTAAAGCAAGGACTGGTTGCTAGTTATTTTATAATCGGATGATAAATGATTTTCTGAAAGATTTTGATACACCGTGAAAATCAAGTTACGTTACCACTGAAAGCAATTTGAATCTTCATAATTGTACATAGTGTAAACAATTGTTGGTAAACCTAAATAAATAAAATAAATAAATATTCTTTGTATTGCTTTGACGACTAAAACATAACAGCTTATATTCAAAACGGCAATTCCGGTGAGCAGAGGGAGTACCTACCTATTTTGGTATCAAATTCCTATAAAGTTTGAAGGATATAATACCCGATATTGTACATACCATGTACATATAGCTGGATGGTTGGTTTTCCGGCTCGAAAGAACAGTTTTCCCACTTTTATGTATTAAACAAAATAATTCATCAGTATGTCACCTATTTGGTTGTGACACCACGTCTGCACGTGGGTTACTCTCAATACTATATTCAGGGCAAACGCTTCCGTTTACTCTAGGTAAGCTTGACGAGAATTTGTACAGTACATTTTTGTTTACTTAAATTATTTTGTAGATAAAAGGGATAAATTCTGTTTACGTCAAACTCACATTACAATACTTTTACTTATTCATCTTATTACCATCCATGTGGCCCCTAGTATTGGATTGTCATCATGTCAACAAAAAATATTGTTGGATTCCTTGAATCAACAATTTCTTAGAAGCAATACAGAGTCTGGATGAGTGTCCGGTTGGTGTTAAGAGTCTCTTACCTCGTCATAATCTGCCTGGCCTTTTCCCAACTATGTTTGTGTCGGCCTCCAGTCTAACCGGATGCAGCTGAATACATGGAGTTACTGCCAATCTAAACTCCACAACCCAGCATAGTACTGGGTAATACAATATTCCTTGGTAAGACTGGTTGTCAGATTATTTGGGACACTGACCTGTAACGACTGTCAATGATAATAAAATTACAGCCAGTGTGAACGCCGGTACTTTGCTTATTGTGGATGTTTGGCCAGGTTGAAGAATGATGCGACAGATTGAGTTGAGAATACGTTTAATAACGTTTACAATGTTAAAATAAAAAATATAATTATGAGCGCGTGGTGATTCGAGCGCGGTCTTGATGAGTTGTCTGTGTGGCAGCGCGCGCGGCTGTCACAGTCCATAGACTATGGCACAGATTATTAAAACTGGATCGATGCTACGTCGTGTGCGTGGATGCGTGAGATGTCTATGCGCAGACATGCTAGGCGTCAACATGTTGCCGCCCCAGGAACGCAGTTCTGGTCCAAGACTGGTAGCGGGCACAATCGGTTGAAGGCTCGTCGAAGAGTCCCCGAAGTGGTGAACACGTCGGCCACACGGGTCACGCCGTCGGAGCCGGGGTACAGGCGAACTACACGCCCTAGCAGCCATCTGGTGGGAGGCAGCCGGTCATCTTTCACCAGCACCATTTCTCCAAGTCGGAGTTGATCATCTCCTTGTTTGCGCCATTTCTGTCGTTTCTGCAGTTCTGTAATATATTCTATATAATAACGTTTCCAGAAATGGGCTTTTAGTTGCTGGATTCTCATGTATCGTGACAGAGAAGGTATCGCCGCAGGGTCAGTGTCCTGAGGAGAAGGCAAAGCTGTAAGTGGTCGTCCAATTAAAAAATGTGATGGGGTAAGCACCGTGAGATCAGAAGGGTCTGATGATAAAGGAGTGAGAGGTCTAGAATTCAGAATGCCTTCGATCTGTACGAGAACTGTATTCATCTCTTCGTAAGTTAAGTTAGCTAAACCTAAAACCCTCTTTAAATGATATTTTACAGATTTTACGGAACCCTCTGCTAATCCATTAAAATGTGGGCTGTACGCTGGTGAAAATTTAAAATTAATGTGTGAATTAGATGCTTCACTGAGAAAAATGTAAAGCCGAATGTTTCGTAACGAGGGCGGATTTATTCGTAATGAAGGCGAAAAAACGACCAATAGTCAACCGACCGAAAACGCCTTCCTAGGTTGGAGGCGTTTTACGCCTTAAGCGTAAGGCGCAAAAAATAAGCAGCAATATACTCTCTTATGTGTATTTTAGACGTAATTATTAACAGATAAGCCTTAATTCAAAAGCTATAAACGTGGTAAGTCAGATAGGATCGTCTGATTGACGATGAGATTTAACTTCCGGTAAGGCGATATAAACGGTAAAGGGAGGTGCTCGGGTCACACACACAAAACTTTCCGACGTATCATTGTCCCAATTGACTTCTAGTAAGGCGTTTTACGTCTTTCCTTACAGTGGTTTAACCTGTCCACTAAGCGCTTTTAACGTTTATCGACTTCTAGTAAGGCGCCTAACGTCTTACCTTACTGTATTTTAACCTGTTCACTGAGCATTTTTAACGTTTCCTCTTGTCGTAATCGACTTTTACTAAGGCATCTTAAGTCTTTCTTTACCGTGGTTTAACCTGTCCAATAAGCGCTTTTAATGTTTTTTAAAGTAATAATTGACTTCTAGTAAGGCATTTTACGTCTTTTCTTACTGGGGTTTAACCTGTGCACTAAGCGCTATTGATGTTTTCATAAGTCGTAATTCACTTTTAGTAAGATGTTTTACGTCTTTCCTTACTGTGGTTTAACCTATCCACTAAGCGTTTTCAACGTTTACTAAGTCGTATTCACCTTCTAGTAAGTTGTCTTAGAATGTTCCATACGATTAGGTAAGCCGTATCGTAAGGTAATTTATGCTTTCTTTTCGAGCAGAATGTTTTATGAAGACCGGAAAAAAAGCCTTCTAACTGCTGGTAACGATTTTCCCTAAGGGCATGATTGACTTGCTTTACTATCATTTATTAGTTCATATTAAGGGTATTGGGCCGCTCAAAGTGCGCGTTCACTCTAAGGTAGCGCGAGCTAATATCCTTCACATGAACTTCATGATGGTAGATCAGCCAACCGTGCCCTCAGTGAACAGCGTTACCTGCTGTTCTCAGAAAGCTGTTCTCCCAGTCTTTGTAAGATTCTGCAATCAATAGAACAAAAATGTACAAAACACTTCAATAATAACTGTTTACAGGATACTAAAGAAACATACTAAATAGATTAGTACCTCCTCAACACAACATTACAACCTCAACCTAATAATAAGCCGATAGCGTCTGTATCATTTAGGAATGATAGTGGCATTTCAATAAAACCATTAAATAAAAATCAAAAAAGTCTGTATTAGAAAATCAAGATACATTACTATATTTAGATACTTAAAACAAGATAAAAAAATGGGTACGGTCACCAAGCTATTTGGTTTACATTTTATAATGTAACTTGCAAGTTCAAATGTAAACTAAATAGCTTGGTCGACCGTACTTAGTATACAAATTTTCAATATTTTACATCGTAAGTAATAGGTTTGACGGAACGAAAAGGTTCCGTCAGTTTTCAACTGGATTTGTTCAACGTAACGAGCATGTGCTCGTGACGATACGTTCCTTTTGAAACTGAATAGACAGAATACACTGAGAATAAGAGAAAATAATCTTTTAACTATTCGTAATCAAACTTCAAAATTATTCAGGTCAAAGTTGTTTGACTGTTTATCTTGTCAAAATGTCAAAGCGAAAACCGACTTCAAGCTGACGAACCTTTTCATTCCGTTTACTGTACCTATAGGTAAAAGAACTTATATCAATCTAAAACTAAAACAGAGGTCTAACTTAGAGTAAACTTACGAGTAATCAGACTTTTATATCAACAAGTAGTCATTAGTAAGAAAAATTTAATAACATAAAATTTAACTTTAAATAAAAATTAATTATTATTTACTATTTTATTTTATTAAGTATTTAATTTAAATTAAATTTGAAGGGTGTGACGAACCTTTTCATTCCGTTTACTGTACCTTTAGGTAAAAGAACTTAAAACAATTTAAAACTAAAACAGAGGTCTAACTTAGAGTAAACTTACGAGTAATCAGACTTTTATATCAACAAGTAGTCATTGGTAAGATTAAATTTCATGAAATAAAAATTAATTATTATTTTATTTTATTAATTATTTAATTTAAATGTAATGTGAAGGGTAGCTTATGATTAGAGTAGCCAACGTACTCTAAAATAGAGTATTGTACTCTATATCAAGTAGACGTACTCTATAATCTATAACAAAAATAGAGTACGCTAAAATACTCTTTTTTACACAATGTTTACTATACTGGTGCCAGTCATGTAATATTATGCAAATCCATTATCATAACCAAAAAAAAGGCTGTTTACTGTTAATATGTGCAGCAAAAAGTACAAAAAAATACCTTTTTGAATATATAAAATAAATGATACCCATTTTTTGGAAGTACGTACTCTTTATTTACCTCCATAACCTCAGCAGGCCTGGTAGAAGACGATGATGGTGTGGTGGACTCGTCCTTGGCTGCCTGGATTGCGTCCTTCAGCAATGTGTAGTTACGTGAGGCAATGATCGTGCCCAACCTTTCACTCTTAAGTCCGTCTGTAAACTTTTTCACGACCATTTTTTCATTAATTGGCTTTAGAATCGCACATTTGGCAGTGTCTCCAATATTCAAATTTGTTAATAATCTTTCAAGTTCCGACCCGTATTCCTCAACGGTCCTATAGCCTTGGTTCAGAGATTGAATTTGATTTTGAATTGATGTGAAGGATTTTTTTTTTTAATAGTTTATTCCTAAAATCCTTAATCATGTCACTAACTGTCGAGTAAGTGTCTGCTACTCGTAACTTGGCATTTTCAGATAACCTACCCTTTAATATGAACTTAATTAATAACTGTTGACCTACATCACAAAGCATATCTGCATACATCTCCACCGCGTCAATCAATCGCTTCGATGTATTTTCCGTTTCATCCAATAGAGGTATTAACATACAAGCAGTTTTTAAATCAAATTCCATTGTTTCTGATATTAATTCTATGCTAGACAAAGTACACAATTTAGATATATCTTGAAATAAAGTACAAATGAGTCGCTCAGCGGAAAAGTGGCCCAAGCCTTGCACAAATTTTAGGCCACTATAGTTTTAAAGGTCCATAGTATAGTATACAAATATCTACTTAAATCTGTTGCTGTAAATTTGTGGATTATGTCACTCTTCCGCTGAGCGACTCAAATCTCTTTGTACGTGGCATTAATTAACTCTTTTGCTTTTTTACCCAAAGTGGAAAATAATGTTTTACTTTTGTTTAACAATATCTCGGCCTCTTGCAACTTATCTGACGATACTGAACCTTTGTATCTGCTTTGCCCTTTTTTTATAAGATCTCCGTATTCGTAACAATTCTTCATATAATACGATTAAATTTTCAGCCATAATATAATTAAATTTCTAGAAAAATAAAGTGTTAAAAATAAAAGTTGCACCATAATATCATGTTTCATTCATCGCAATTTAACTTATCCTAACACGAGGCACATTCATTCAATGCACCGATAAAAAAATGCAGAGTCGTAAATCTACGTACTACGGTACTGCAACGCGCAACCTATTTTTAGAACTTAATATTACTACATACTTTTAAATCGAAGATTGTCAATACTCTTAAGTGTAAAACACTTCACCTCACAACTTCGGTTTCTTCACTTTTTTCCACTTATGCACTCACAAATCTTCTCTCGAATTGAATTATATGCGCCTAAACATCTTCAGCGTGAGCTTGGTCTCTCCTTCCGGATAGACGCTGCCGCATCCTTCTTACAAATGCAGAATCCACTTGCTCGTCTATCCATTTCTTATGCTTTTGTATGATTTTCTTGTAAATTATTGCAAGAATCACAATAAGCAACAGCACCAAAAAGGTCATAATCAAAATGTTATTTAGTTTTATGTGATTTTCTTGCTCTGTTTCACTGGCGCTGTTATTGCCTCCTGAAGCGTTTTGGGCGATGATAACCTCCTTATCCTCAGTCTTCGAATAACTTTTTCCCATTTTCACTCGTGCTTATACTCGTAATATTCCAATTGTTTTACATTGTAACTTGGTGCACCAAGGCACACAGGAACCCGCCGCGTTTGCACTTTGCGCCCGTTATCGGATAACTTGCCAGCACAGTTCCCGGAACATGTGTGGCAGAGTCGCCATGAAGTATGCAGGTAGAATCAAACACGTCTGTTCAATACAAGCGTTTATTACTGACTACCCTAACATAAGGCTCTACTTATTCTAAGTACATTTATGTACTTCACTAAGGTTACCATTTGCTTCGTCGTGATCTAAGCATATTTCGCTTTATGAAAAGACAAATGTTGCCAAATTTACGGTTGCATTGGCAAATATGTACGTCGTTATATGACGTAATGTTACCGTTCAATCAGTCGTAACTTGACCATGTTTTACCTTATTATAAGGTGAATATTGCCATACTTACGTTTACATGTGCCGTATATGTACGTCGTTATATTATAACCTAAGGTTACCATTTAATTCGTCGTGATCTAAGCATATTTCGCCTTATGATAAGACAAATATTGCCAAATTTATGGTTGCATTGACCAAATATGTACGTCGTTATATGACGTAATGTTACCGTTTAATCAGTCGTAACTTGACCATGTTTTGCCTTATGATAAGGTGAATATTGCCATGTTTACGTTTATATGTGCCGTATATGTACGTCGTTATATAACCTAAGATTACCATTTGATTCGTCGTAATCTAAGCATATTTCGCCTTATGATAAGACAAATATTGCCAAATATACGGTTGCTTTGACCAAATATGTACGTCGTTATATGACGTAATATTACCGTTCAATCAGTCGTAACTAGACCATGTTTTGCCTAATGATAAGGTGAATATTGCCATACTTACGTTTATATGTGCCGTATATGTACGTCGTTATATAACCTAAGGTTACCATTTGATTCGTCGTAATCTAAGCATATTTCGCCTTATGATAAGACAAATATTGCCAAATATACGGTTGCTTTGACCAAATATGTACGTCGTTATATGACGTAATGTTACCGTTCAATCAGTCGTAACTAGACCATGTTTTGCCTTATGATAAGGTGAATATTGCCATATTTACGTTTATGTGTGCCGTTTAAGTACGTCGTTATATAACCTAAGGTTACCATTTGATTCGTCGTGATCTAAGCATATTTCGCCTTATGATAGGGCAAATGTGGCCACGTTATACGTTTATATTGCCGAATACATATGTCGCTGAAAAACTTCATGTTTACGTTCAAATTGTTGTGACAGAAGTATATTCCGCCTTATTATAAGGTGAATATTGCCATGCTAAAGATTATTTATGACGCTTTCGAAAGTTTGTTTATGACTTATGTTTACGTTTGTTTAGTTTTTAGTGAAGTATATATCGCCTTAATTTAAATTAAATATTGCCATAATTACGGTGATATTCTCCACATATTCGACGTCGTAAATTTAAAGCGTTTTTTGTAGTCCATTACTGCTGTATTAACAGTATAAAGTTAAATTCTAAGACTGCCTTACGGTAAGACATTTTTGTCGGTTAGTATTTATTATAAAAGACGTACCATTTTAACGGAAACGCCTAGCTAAGCCAAAATAACCGTAAGCGTTACAAAATCGCCTCGCGACATTACAATTTAGCCGTCGAAGGCGGAATACACCTTATGCCAGAAATCAATTTTTCTCAGTGTTGAGAGCTAATGTCGTTAGAATTTGACTTTAAAAATCTAGCCAACTCATTACAAGCGCCCACAAAACAAGTACCATTATCAGAATAAATGGTTCGCGGTCGTCCTCTACGGGCAACGAACCGGTCTAAAGCAGCTAAAAATGTTGTGCTGCTCAAGTCAGTGACAAGTTCTATATGTACTGCTTTGATGGCCAGACAAACAAATATACATAAATAGGACTTTATGAGTGTGCCTCCTCTGCCCTTTCGGTTTAGTATCATGACGGGACCGGCATAGTCAACCGCCGTGTTGTCAAACACATACTCTGTATGCAGGCGACTGGAAGGAAGGTTGCCCATGATCGGTTGAATAACTTTTCCTGCAAAACGACAACATTTAATGCATTTTTGAACTACCTGTCTGGCAAGGTTTCGACCATTTATAAACCAGAATTTATGACGAAGTGTAAAAAGTAATAATTGCGGAGGCGCATGCAATAAAATTATATGATAATGCCTAAATATTAATGTGGCTAAATGATGCCGTGAATCAAGCAGGATAGGGTGTTTTGTGTCAAAATCATAAAATGAATTTTTAAGTCGACCACCTACTCGTAATAATGTGTCATTTTCGTTATAAAATGGATTTAATTGAAGTAGTTTATTTTTAACTGACAATTGTTGATTGTTTTTTAATAAGTTGTATTCTGAGCTGAACATTTCAAGTTGTACAAATCTGCACAGTGAATTTAATGATGAATTTAATTCATAGATTTTTATGAATCCAGTACGTTTGTGTTGTGGGTGTAAACAATTGTGAATGAACCGATGCACGTATACAATCACACGTTGTAATTTACTAAAATTAGAGAAACTTTTTATGAAGGCAGAGTAATAAGTAACATAATCGGTACAGTCAGCAGTCAAATTACATTTAACCTTGAACTCTGGTAAGTCAGGCTCTTGAAGGTGTGTCGGTTGGTTAGGCCATGACTGTTCGTCATGTAGAAGGAATGGCGGCCCTGACCACCATAAACTACAGTTTTCTAACTGTTTGGCATCTGCCTCACGTGACCCAATATCAGCTGGGTTAATTTTAGTGGGCACATAACGCCATTTGCATGATTCAGTTTTCTCAGATATTTCACTGATTCTGTTGAATACAAATGGTTTAAGCAGGTGTGCTTTGGGTGAATGTATCCAACCGAGAACAATAGTGGAGTCACACCAGTAGACACACCTATTAATGTTTAATCTAAGTGATGATTTCACTTTATCTGCTAAGCGAACAGCGAGGAGAGCACCGCACAGCTCTAGCCGGGGCACTGTCATGGGCTTCAGGGGAGCCACTCTGCTCTTTGCGGTCACTAAATGAACAGACACACTATTGTTATCATTGACACTTTTTATATATATGCACGCGGCATAAGCCTGTGTACTTGCATCACTAAATACATGAAGTTCAATTGATATAGGACTATCAACCAAAATATATCTAGGGATTCGAATATTATTTATGTGAGCAAGTGACGTTGTAAATTTGGACCACATGTCAACTATATCTAGAGGCACAGATTCATCCCACGTTATCTGTGAAGACCATAGTTTTTGTAAAATGTTCTTAGCTAGCAGTATACATGGGCTTATTAGACCCAATGGGTCAAATATTTGTGACATAAGTGATAATATTGTACGTTTAGTTAGTATTTTGTCTTTAACAATGTTGACTGAGAATAACAAATGGTCCTCTTTTGACGACCAAAGTAAACCTAACGTTTTTGAATAGTCATTATTACATAAGTTGAGTAATTCGTCGCTAGTACTTTCACCAACGATTTCAGTGACAACATGAGCACTATTTGATTGGAATTTACGTAAATGAAATTTTCCATTTTCTAACTGTTTGATTACACCCTTACATGTGTCTATAAGTTGCGATTCAGTAGCGGCACCTGTTATTAAGTCGTCGACGTAGAAGTCATGTAAGATGACTACCGAGACGGTTTGGTCTGGACATTCGTTACCAAGCTGCGTCAAACACCTTGTCGCGAGATAAGGAGCAGACGCGGTTCCGTACGTAACTGTGTGTAGTTTATACTGCCTCAGTTGCTCGTGAGGTTCGAATCGCCATAAGATTTGTTGAAGCATTTGTTGTGATGGTTTGACATTCACCATTCTGTACATTTTCTCGACATCTGCAGTCACGAGAAACCTATGCTGGCGCATTCTAGTTAAGATACTAATTAGGTCATCTTGGACTGTTGGACCTACCCTTTGAATTTGATTGAATGAGACACCAGAGGTCGTCACCGCAGAAGCGTCAAATACTACTCGTAATTTTGTCGATAAGCTTGAGTCACGTAATACACCGTGGTGTGGTAAAATATAAGTGAGAGTATCATTTTCAGGATTTTTATTTAATGACATGTGATTTAATGAAATGTACTCTTTGATGAAATTACAATATTGCTCTTTAAAATGTGGGTCGCGTTTGAATCTGCGTTCCAAGGATAAGAATCTGGACAAAGCTTGTTCATAAGAATCGCCCAGCTTATCAGGCGAATCCTTTAATGGAATCATTACTTCGAATCGCCCATCAGGCAACCGAGTGGTAGTATTTGTAAAACTTTGTTCACATTCAAGCTCTTCCTTAGATATTTGTTTACGTGAAGCTACTGTTTCTAGTTCAAAGAATTGAGATAATTTATTATGTAATTGATCGTCGTTGTTTTGTAAGGTAATATGATTGCAGTGGACTGTATTGATGAATTTTGTATGTTGTGTTGGCACTGGGCCTGAAATTAAGTAACCCAGTTTAGATTTGTTTGTTTAGGTTTGTTTGTTTTTACCTAATGATATATTTTGGGAACCTAGTATGGTCCAGAAAATATCAGCGCCAAGTAGCATATCGACTGGAGCAGGTATGTGGAATTTGGGGTCCGCCAACGTTATGTGAGGCGGTATATTTAGTGTTGTACGGTCAACCTTTGTAGTTGGCAATAACTGAGTGATGCGCGGAACAACATAACAGTAGACGCTCTCGCTATAATTTTTAAATAATGACGATATGAGTACGTCGCAACGCTTTGACAAGCAAGATATTTGAGAATTTAACCCTTCGACTACGGTCGAAGTGGAAAATGTAGGTAAGTTAAGTTTGACACATAAGCTTTCAGTTATAAAACTGGAGGTACTCCCGCTGTCAAGTATGGCACGGATTTTATGACATATACCATTATTGTCTGTCACATGGACTAAGGCTGTGCATGGATAGTAAAACACAGTTGTTTTGAGTGGCTGACAAAGCAATGTCCTGAGGAGGACTAGGAGGTTGTCCTTGAGCCTCAGGCTGCGGCAAAGAGTGTAACATGACATTACTTGTTGAAGGTACAGGCGCAGACGGTGCAGGAGCTTCATGTTCGTGTAATAAACCATTGCGCCGCAGGCCGCACAAGCGACATGGCCCTAACTTGCATACATTGTCAGCATGACCTTGACGTAAACAATTTAAACATAATTTTAATTCCTTAGCCTTTTCAACTCTGGTTGCCAAGGGTAATGATTTGAATTTTTGACAAACATAAAGTGCATGATTACCTTTGCAATGTGGACAAGGGTACCTGCGAGCGGGTTGAGTTTCTGAGTTGGCCACAAATGTTTTATGACGAACATGTGTAGGATCACTTGACCTACGTTTTTTATGAGTATTCTCCATTGTTTCCAAAAAATCAGCACGATCTTTTAGAAAGTTATTAAACATTTTAACAGTAGGGAACTCTTTCACCTTATTGCGATAAGATTCCCACTTACTGCTTGTGACTATGTCAAGCTTGTTTGACAGGATTTGAATTAATAGTACATCCCAGTGTTCCGTAGGGAGGTTAAGTGTTTTGAGTGCTCTGAGGTTCCTATTAACTGTATCGATTAAGTTACGTAATGCTTTAGGTGATTCCTTTGTCAACAGTTCCAAATTAACAATGGCTTGAGAGTGATTATTGACCAATGACCTTTCATTATTAAAGCGGTCACAAAGTAGTTCCCAAGCTACTTCATAATTACTACTTGAGAAATCTAAAGACTGAATAACTACAGCAGCACTGTCTTTCAATGCAGCCCGTAAATAATGAAACTTATTAATATTGGGTATTGACTTGTCTGAGTGAATGAGACAGCTAAACGTGTCACGGAATTCCAACCAGTCATGATACTGACCCGAAAAACTAGGCAAATGAATAGTAGGGAGTGCAAGTTTTGGCCCACCTTCCTGTGCAGTACAACAAGAACCCGTCACAGACCTGTCGCTGCCCGCAGGGCCGGCCGGAGCCAGCAGACCTCGAGCACGTGCGATCAGCCCGAAGTACTTGCTCTCAAAAGCCTCGCGTTCTTTATACTGCTCATCTGGAATATCCATACAGTTTTCTAAATCACACTGAATTGAGTCAAACTCAGTATAGATTTCTTCAATTTTTGTTAAACGGATGTTCAATTCAGTTGTTTGTAATTTACTTAAGCTGTCACAGCTCTCAACAGTTAGTACATAATTTTCAAATATTGTAAGCTTAGCTTTGCATGATGCACGCCTTTTAATTAAGGTTTTCTCTTCCATGGTGAAATAGGTATGAAGATATTTTTGAGCAAGAATTGAAATTAATGTATTTATCACAATGAAAGCTAAGTCTAAGCCAAAATGAGAATAGATTGTATTATTACACCAAACAATGCGATGAAATGAGTTGCTAGAAAGAATCACCAACAAAATGCAATGCAGTTAATTTATACTTATGAAATGAAACAATACTTAAATGATTATATGTGAAGCAGTGAGGGTGCGCGTAAAATGTGCAACAATCAAGGAGCGGGTAGTGAGCATGCAGCAAGCCAGCAACAGCGCAGCTTGCCGGTCCGGCCCGAACCCGTTCTCAGCGCAGGCGACAATCGAATGTACTAGAACATGCGAAATAGCAAGAGTTAATTTAGCGATATTATACAGTTCCCGTGCACACCAAAGGAATCTGAAATGCCTAGAACCTCTGAAATGAAGATTACAATAAGTTGCGAATAAACAATTCAATTTTATTTCATTACGAAATGAGTTTTAAACATGTGGGTTTTGTAAGTGAGATTTTACTGAGCGTAATAAATGAGTAATAGGTTTAAGGATGGATAAGAGCAACGGGATGTTTATTGCGCAATGCAATAATGGGCAATAATGAGTGGCTTGTTAAAAGAATGACGGATCTTTATCATGCCTACGAAAGTGGTTCACAAAATGGGGGATTTGTGAATGTTCAATTGGGATTATTTTTATCACTAAATGAAGGATTAGTGATTGTTTATGAGAATTGGTACAACAATCACAAAATGATGGATTTGTGACTAAGTATGTTAGAAGGGGCTCACAAAATTTGTGGATTTGTGAATATGATTTACGGCTCAAAATAATAAGGAACTGTGGCAAGACAAATTGGAACGAACTCACATTGAAGCTTCCCTCAGGACTCACGTGTGACCTTCCTTTTTGTAGTAGGTAGTCCTCTTTGTCTCAGCTTCTCCCAATTCCAAATAAGTATTTGTAGTATTTTATTTCAGGCTCGATGTCCACGTAATTTTTCTTCAATGATGAGATGCCTTGTAGAAGGAAATATCGTATGATGTTGTATGACTCGACGCGTTGAAACTTGAACACTTTGGAATCGTCGTAATGGCCGCCATCCACGCAGCGCAGTATTTCCTTTGTTCTTGTTGCTGTGTGTGGTCGAAATTATCCGTGCTCGTAGGACCAAATTGTGAACGCCGGTACTTTGCTTATTGTGGATGTTTGGCCAGGTTGAAGAATGATGCGACAGATTGAGTTGAGAATACGTTTAATAACGTTTACAATGTTAAAATAAAAAATATAATTATGAGCGCGTGGTGATTCGAGCGCGGTCTTGATGAGTTGTCTGTGTGGCAGCGCGCGCGGCTGTCACAGTCCATAGACTATGGCACAGATTATTAAAACTGGATCGATGCTACGTCGTGTGCGTGGATGCGTGAGATGTCTATGCGCAGACATGCTAGGCGTCAACAGCCAGGACTAATTGCTTAACGTGCTTTCCGAAGCACGGAGAAAACTCGGTGTGTAATGGGTCACCCATCTTTTTTTTTTTAGTATGGGAAATCATCAAATGACTTCTCCCACTCTGGGCGGAGCGGGAGGGAGTGTCAGACTTTTACTGACTAAAACCCATCCATGTTCCTTCCTCGCTCTTTATGTTCCGGGGCCGCGGTATCTCTTTCGAACAGGCCCGCAACCCCGGAACAGGCCCGCAACCCCGGATGGGTCACCTATCTACAGACCAAAGCTAGGCAAATACGGCTTAACCTAAAGATCGACCCTAGTGGCTGTTAATATTCAGCCTGGAGCTCCTCCTCCAATAGTCTCTCACCTTTTGACGTGAAACTGAAATATAACTGTCGAAATGTGGGCTTACTAAAGTTACACTTCTGCCTAATCTATCGTGGATGGACTAACTATTATGTCCGCAAAGTCACCAGCGTTGAGAAGGGTAATTATACCACGGAATCTTACTTCAGAAATCATCACTAGCTGAAAGATGTCCACTGCTGGACATAGGCCTCCCCGAAGTGTTGCCACATTGACCGGTCCCGTGCGACTCGGATCCAGCGCTTCTTTTTATTTAATTCAGGTTCTAAACTGTCTGTGTTTCGAATTTCTTTCAAATCCATTTAGTTGTTTTACGTTAAAGAGTAACAAACTTACATCCGATATTTGTTATTATGTATGGATTATCCATCCACCCACCCTAACAAACTTCAGCATTTACAATAGTAATAAGATATGCTGGCATGATGTTATGTTCTGTTGCCATCCAAAGGTTGTCTTTAAAAGATCGCTTTTAGCGATAAGACCGCCCGTTGTGTCACCCCTTGTAAGATGTTTAAAATTATTGTATTTATATTTTTTATGGTGTATATAATAAAGAGGTTTCTATTCTATTCTATACTAGCTGAGCCAAGCCAAGCTGAGCCAATTCGTCTGCGTCACATAAGAGAGTAAAAACCCCAAGAGGAATTTCCCCGTTTTTGCAACATTTTTCATTTATGCTCCGCTTCCATTAGTCGTAGCGTGATGTTAGCCTATAACCTTCTTCGATAGATGGATTGTCCAACACAAAAAGATTTCAATTCCAACCAGTATTTCCTGAGATTAGCGCGTTCAAACAAACAAACTCTTAAGCTTTATAATATTGGTATAGAAGTAAAGTATAGATTACTCTATAAACAGGCTGGGGTTATGTTTGGTGACAACTGTAAAATAAAGCAAAGCAACCGCAAGAAGTTGCAGTAAATTCTTAAGTCACCTATTCAGTGAATATTTTCTTTGTCAGTTTTTACACGTTTAGTTGTGGCTTTTCCCAGCATGTAAGATACATATTGACGATTTTCGTACTGTAACACTAATTTATTAAAGCCACTGCCTTTACTATCAGGTCCCACAGGACACACAGCTCTTTTGAAAGGTTTCGTTGAAAAAGTAATGAATGTTACACCTGGGAATTTTCTTTTGAATAACGTAATAGTTAAAATTTGCGAAGTTAATGAATAAACTGTTGAAATGCGTCGTATATCTCTGCTTCATTTTATTTTATGAAATGTTTTGACAGCCAAATATAAAGACTGCCAAGAAGTTGCTGGATTTCAACCTCTCTGCAAACATTGCGTACTGAAAGTTATTTAGTCTTAACCACATTATAAAACTTATGAAAAACGGAATTATTTATCGCAAATTTACCTTTAATTTAAGCCCGATGTTTCGACCGGATTGCACCAGCCGTGGTCGCGGGGAGACTGAAGTATTGGAGGTACCGCGACAGCAAAGCGAAGGCGTTTATTCAACTACCCTCACTTAATCTTCATAAATGTTAATTAGGGCCGGTACCCGTTTTCATATCACTATCACTACATATTATAAAACAAAGTCTGACGCCGCGTCTGTGTCCCTATGTATGCTTAGATGTTTAAAACTACGCAACGGATTTTGATGCGGGTTTTTTTAATATATAGAGTGATTCAAGAGGAAGGTTTTTGTATATAATGTTACGCGGGCGAAGCCGCGGACATCGGCTAGTGTTTTATAATGTAGTGTTAACCAGCTTATTGGAACATAACATAACATCACGCCTATAATTCCCGAAGGGTTAGGCAGCCTAAAAGTAAACCCACATTTTGCCAGATATGCTTCCCATGTAATAGGGGCGAGCCTATTGCCATCAACTGGACACAAATCCAAACTCCGTGGCTGCTACAGAGAAACTCCTGAAGAAAAAACCCAATAACACATTGGCCGATCCGGAAATCGAATCCAGGACCACGTGGTCATCAGTCGTGCTTGCGACGACCCGACCAACGACGTCGCTAACATCATCATCGAGACGATCATTGGAAAAGTTTTTGTAAAACAATGTTCTACATACAATCACACATTTCAGAGGCTCAGTCCTCCAAAACTATTTAAATTCCCGGGACACGAAGTATCTCTCTAACTCGTTTTAAGTTACCCTTACAGACTCATCAAAATTTTATAGACCGTTTACGGAACGACAAATGTACGGACTAACCGACGTTGCCTTGAAAAATAACTTAGCTGAAAGATTTACTCCATTACTGAAAGTTTCCGGTTGAAATTTTGTCAAAATTCCTAATTATTCGTCTACACTTTATTTTTACTTTTATCCGTATCTGGCCTGACCGTGGCATCACCTTCACTTCGGGCCCTATCAGAATACCAGCGCTGTGACGTTTTTTTAATGTTAAAGCACAATGCTGAGATAGGAGCCTTTTGGCCTCGTACGGACGAGTTTCGTTTCTTTTAATTTTTATGTTTTTTCATCTGTTTTTAATTTTCATTATTACGTTTTAAATACTGATAATTTTGATGTGTTTTGTCCTGTGCGGGCTAATAAATGCTTTTTTTTTCTTTATTTCTTTCTTTCTAATTATGTTTACTTACTGTTTGGACTAATACACTTGTCATGATGCCCTCAAGGCGACTGCTGACCAGGTCTAGAATTCGGCTAGTGCAGGGTGTGAACAACCTCATCACGAAGCATTCTGTACATCAAACTAAGTAACTTGACTGTGATCTTCATTGTAGATCGTGAATCCTTATGATTCCAGAGACAGAGACTGGGATTCTACTTAATATATTAAATAAAACTGCAGGAACTAATAATCAGCCATGTTCTATATTTTACCCAGTCCTCTACACCAGATAATCTTAAGCCGCGTACACACTAGTCATTGTTAGGGATGGTCCACACTACTGACATTGACGCAAGAATTATTGCTGGAAAACGACTTTTTTTTTGCGGTGAAAAATCTGTCTTGTGGTAGAACTCAATGTAATGCACTCAAAACATTATGCTGATGGATGGATTGAATAGTACGGGGGTCGTGAAAGTATTTAAAGTAAAGTTCTTGCATCAAAAACATGTACTTGAAGTCGGGGAGAACATTATGCTTTTCGGCTTCGTTAACAGTCCAGAGGTGGTAAAACGGTATGGGAAGTTACAGTGACCCCTTTTTCAATCAAAATTACTAGCTTTTTTTGCTTCATAATTATTTTTGCCGTAAGACTAAGCCCTCGAAGCATCGCTACATCGATTGGTAGTATGTAATTACATCCAGTGGACTCCTACTAATTTCATCAGGTAATCAGGGCCCACCATCTTGTCCTTCCAACGCTGAGCGACCAGTATGTAGTCGACGCTCAATTACTCTTCTTCTTCTCGTATTGATGTATTATTTAATAGTTTTGGCCTAGTAGTTGGCCATGTTTATTGCAGCGGCAAAGGCGCTATTCAGGTCGATGGACCAACATTGTCTCAAAGATTATGGAGCGGTTAAGGTCGATTGTTATAACCTATCTTGCGAGCAAAGTGCACTAAACTGAATATGCCAAACGGCAATTATTTGGGATATGTCTGTGAACTCGGGTTCCTACGAATCGCTGAATTTTTAATTTTGTTGTCTCCGTGCAGTCTTCATATGTCTTTGGGTGCCTTTTAATAAGATTAAATTATTACATCGTCCACGTAAAATAACTTCTTAGTGTAGTAAATTAACTAAGTGCCTAGACGCTAGGACACACAGGTAACTGGCAGAACCACAAGCCACTGCTTCGGTTAGAAGTTGTGGTTGCCTAAGCTGTCAGCGGCTTCAACGGCACAATGCACTTTACCGGATCAATGACCCGAGTGTTTATACCTGCTTCTGTAATAACAAATGTGTTTGTGTACATTATAGACTAGCGTTATAATACAGGGTAGAATAGGGTGGACGACAAAAAAACACCAATTAGTCCGTCAGTTTAATTATCGAAAATTTCATTTAGGGACTGAGTAGTCATCATGACAAAATGTTCAACGGGTTTGAATACCCCAGTGTCAAAATAATTTTATTTTTGTTACTTAAGTAAACCTAAATTGAGAAAGATACGACGCTTTTAAAATTCTCAATACGTCACACCTTGGTACAAATTTGAGTGAGTTCTGACGTCACCAGCCCCCACTCCCGAGTTTTGATGCGTGTTATCTTTGTCAATTTTAATTGATTTACAAAAATAAAAAATACGTGCCCATTATTTTCTAATACTCTAACTGAGGGACTAAATAGATTTGCATTTTTTTGATACTGTCGTCATGCCTATTTAAAGCAAGCTCAGAAGTCATCAGCAACTGGCAATTGCTTGCGTATTTCAGTCCTTTTCTAAAAACCGGCGGAAATTGGTATCAGATGATACAGAAAAACTGGTAAATCTAATTGTATGAAGGCTTTGAACGACTGACAGGCATTTTGCTTACTGGACGGTTGGAAACAAAACGTCACAGAAAAGCTTTCTTTGATATTTCTATGAATCAAGTGACAGGTAGGTGACACGGATAGGATATTATCTATATCTTATTTACATAGATATATTTACATAAAAATGAATCCCTATTTCCCTTGGTCACGGCATCACACACGTGAATGGCTGGACCGATTTCACTATTTTTTTTGTTGTTGTTTTTGTTACTGTCAGGAGAAGGTTCTTAGGTAGGTAGTAGGTAGGTAGTAGTAGTAGGTAGGTATGTAGTGTAGGTAGGTAGCAGTAGGTAGTAGTAGAGAGGTAGGACCGGACAACGTCTGCCGGGTCGGCTTGTTTGTTTATAAAAACACCGATAGCTACGGAGGAGGCCAATTAATCAACAGTAATACGTTATAAAAATGGCCGCTAGTAGATATCATCAATAGTTACTGCTACGATAACAAGACCAGACCATACACTATCACCGTGATAAATATTAATATCGTGACGTCTTTATATTGCATATGTAGAGCCCTGCTGAGGCACTTACTCATTACGGCTCAAGAGATAAGCCGTTTGTTTACCACAAGCATTTATTTACCAAACGCTTATGTAGGCACCCCTGCGCTACTTGGAAAGCAATAAAAACATAAGGAATATTCTCTTGAAATATGCTCGTTTTCAGCTACACGTTAGCAAAGTTATTACAGTGTTGAATAGAGGTGAATATGTATTGTTTGTTCATTAGGTACTCAATGTATGTTCACAATTCATAATGTTGTTTATCTAGACAGTTAAATTGCTGCAATTTGCGTGATTGCAACTAACAATATACAGTTAATATACCGAATACGCATCGCAATTTTAATTGGTTTTAGTTAAAATCTACTTACTTCAAGGAGGTATAATTAAATACCTCTTTGACGTAACTAGATAATGCTGTCATCATATACCTATTTGGATTTAGAAGACTTTCATCAAAATCGATATTTTTTATTTTACGTAGGCCTAGATGGGCACATATAAAACGCCGAAAAAGGTAAGGTAACCGGCAAGAAACTCCATGGTTACTCTTTTCAAATCATTTGGTGTTACAATAATATTATGTAATATTAGTATTGTGTCATCATCATAAAAACCATCAGTTCCGTTTATGTTTATCCATCAGTTCCTGTAGAACTGATGGACGCTATTGAAGGGTCCAAACTAATGGCTCAGTTTTGGGCGAGACAATAGCCGTCGACACGCTAAGAAGAAAAAAACTTGCAGGGCAATTTTGGGGACTGCCGATAGACGTCTACAATATTTAAATCTACGGGATGCGCCCCGCGCACGCCTGAGTGGTGCTACGCCGTAGCAGATCGGCTACGAGTGCTACGACACGTTAGGTTAGGTTAGGTTAAGGTTAATTTCCATGATTTTTGTTCACCCAAAAATTCTAAACGCACTTAAAGATGTTTTCACTTCAAAAATAACTGTACGGCTTCGCCGTAGTGTGGTAAAAGCAGTGTCCCATAACTCCACGAGACATGCTCAACCTAGGGCGGAGTTAATAAGGAAACTGCTTTCTATGCGTCCTTTGAAATGTAAAACTAGATACCTATTACTTTAGGTCATAAGAAAATGTAAAGGAAGCTAGAATCTTCAGGTGGCCTGTGTACTTCATACAAAGGTAACCTACTCGTACTACCTCAACTCTGTAATAGCCTAGTGATGTGACCGTCAGTAGGACTGCCAAGTCATTGGTCTCAAGTTCAACACTTGAGCTTCGCTCGCCACCTCCCGCTTCGCTTTACCGATATCACCACCGGGCAGGTTTTCGGTCCACGGCTCGCTACGCTCGCGACTTCCATTTTTCACTCCACTCAGGACCTGCCAACCACCGGAATGCTACCATGACCTTATCCTCACGCTATGGGGTCACCGGCTAGTAGTACGAGTAGGTTACCTAGCTGAGGGATATTTCTTGACGGTGCGAAGGGCATCATCATCATTTCAGCCGAAAGACGTCCACTGCTGGACATAGGCCTCCCCCAAGTGTCGCCACATTGACCGGTCCCTTGCGACTCGCATCCAACGGATTCCCGCAACCTTCACCAGGTGATCGGTCCACCTAGTGGGAGGTCTTCGAACGCATCATCTTCCGGTTCGCGGTCGCCACTTCAGAACTTTTCGGCCCCATCGGCCATCCGTTCTGCGAACAATGTGCCCTGCCCACTGCCACTTAAGTTTGGCAATCCTTCGGGCTACGTCGGGCGGAATAAAAACTGTGAAACCAGGTAAGGCACTAAACACACGATAAACTTCAAGAAAGACGACCTCGGAACCAATCAACTACTTATACGTAAAAAATACTTTATTCTCGACAGCCGAAATAGACTGCGAACAAGCAAAGCCTCAGAACTTACCCAGTCTCAACAAGTATAATCACGCACTTACTGAACCGTCTCTGGCATTGTTTGATACACAATATACATACTTACCTACTTATATTGCCAAAGTTATTTTCTTATTTGAATTTACGTATACTGGTGAAGTTTGACGCGAGAAACGAAAATAACACCTCGAGTTTCAGCTGGCAACATTTCGATAGCAGTTAATATAAAATGCGTGATTCTGTGAAGGAAATACGTGCTTCAAGGAGGCGGGTAAACGAAGTTTGTACGCAAGATACCTTATTCAAAAACCTATATTAATTCGGAGCGGATCTCATTATAGCTGTACCAAATTAAATCGGAGGCGTGTGATCATTCGTGCGACGGGCACCGACCGTATGTTAGCTCTGCCCGTTTCGTAATGAGATGGCGTTTACTCTACACTCAACTATAACATTTTAACCGACTCTAAAAATGGAGGGGATTTCTGTTAGGGTTTTCCTTAACACTTCGTCATTTATGAACCGATTTTGATAAAATCTTTGTAATTCGATAGAAT
This sequence comes from Xestia ashworthii, assembly GCA_950022955.1. Taxonomy (NCBI): domain Eukaryota; kingdom Metazoa; phylum Arthropoda; class Insecta; order Lepidoptera; family Noctuidae; genus Xestia; species Xestia ashworthii. The sequence continues at coordinate 18,244,055 of OX465558.1, read as the reverse complement.
ATACTTTACAATCGGTCCCATAGAATATTTTTTATTTGTGATGAGCGATAAGGATATTTTTTTATTTGTGGCAACAGATATACATATTCGGTGAAAATTTCAACTGTTTAGTTATCACGGTTCATGAGATACATGCCTGGTGACAGACAGACAGACTGACGGACAGTGGAGTCTTAGTAATAGGGTCCCGATTTTACCCTTTAGTTACGGAACCCTAAAAAGGGTACAAAACTACTACTACGCAACAAGTTATTTTTTTTTGTATTTATACCTATGCTCTCGAACCTATGCACTCGAACACAACAAAAAGATTTATTTTCAAACGTAATCTATATTTTGTTAATATAAAAAGTTGAGTCTCGTAAGTTTCAACTTTGTACAAATTGAATTCGAGAAAAACTTCTCGCTGGCTTATGAAATATTCTGTATTTCAAAGATCGAATGTGGTTGGAGTATAGTGAATAGTTTCAAAAGACAAATGACAAACTATCGCTCGGCAGACAAAGAAATATTTTTCAAGTATTTTCATTTTGTGTCGTTATTCTTTTTTTTTTACTTTTCCATTTTCAATCACTTTTATTTGTAACTTCGAACGAGGAGCTCGTGGCTGAATAATAACATCCACTCGGATCAATCCTCAGGTTAAACCGTACTTGTCTAGGTTGATCTGTGGATGGGTGACCACCCATAACATATAGAGTTTCTTCCGTGCCTCGGAAACCAGGTTCAGTCGATAACATTACAGCCTAGTTAGTGGCCCTATAGTCTGACAACCAAGGGCTAACGTAAACCGGATACCCAGTACTAACTGGATTTTGGGGATCAAATAGGCAATCTCTCCCGCCTTCAGCTGCATCAGGGAAGACTGAAAGTTGACGCCAACATAGTTGAGAAAAGGCTAGGCAGATGTTGAATCAAAACTTCAAACAAAAATGGGTTCGAATCCCGGTAGGAGCAAATGTTTGTGTGATGAGCAATGGACATTTGTTTCCGAGACATGGATGTTTATATATGTATAATAAGTATGTACGAGTATTTACAAACAAAAAGTATCTATGTAGTATATCAACTATTTAAATGATTAGCTAAATGACACTGACATAGTAATTTAATTCAATTGTTATTTAATTTTCTTTTTTCACTTTCCCTTTTTTATTATTATTTTTTTTAAATTTAACTACATATAATTATTAATAAATATTATTGTTTATTTAATTGATCACCAATAATGTGTTAACATTTGTACGCCCATGTGGTAGAATGTGATGACTCTATATATACCTAATACCATGTTATAAACATACCGACCATGTTCTGACAAATAAATGATTTGATTTGATTTGATTTGATTTCAACTATCTGGTGTCCACGACACAAGCCTTGCTTAGTGTTGCACTAGATGGCGCTGTGTGTTAATGTCCAGCGAAATAAGGCTCTAAAAAAATTACTCACAATAATTCTTTCTTCCACTACCGAAACCATAAAAGCTACTAACTATCGGCGTCCTCATTTCACCATAATATATTTGAAACACTTTATTTCTTTATATTACTCGTGTTGAAGGAAAACGTCCACCTAATTCTGTTAGTTAATGATTGCAATAACCAGATTTGGGCCACGCAAAATGAATGCCACAATATTTCTTTTCCCAAGCGACACGTTCATTACGACTGAGAATACCTACATATACCTTCGTAGTTTTATATGAAATATGGATGTACTTACTAAGGTAAAGGTATCTGATAGGTCAGGCTGCTGTATCCTTTGTCTATTGGCCGTGGTCCTAGTTTGATCTTGAAGTAAGGCTAGGATTTTTATCCTTTTTTTTGGATGAGAAATCATAATGAACCCTCCCACTCTGGGCGGAGCGGAAGGGAGTGCCAGACACGTACTGACTAAAACCCATCTATGTTTCTTCTTAGCCTTTTGTGTACCAGGGCTGCGGTATCGTAATCGTGAATATGGATTCGTGCTCATTTTATTGCAATAGTGGCTAGGTACAGTCAGTGTCCAGCATTAGGGAATCACCAAATAACTCTTCACACTCTGGGCGGAGCGGGAGGGAGTGACAGACTTTTAGTAACTAAAACCCATCCATGTTCCTTCCTCGACCTTTATGTTCCGGGACCTCAGTATCTCGTTCGGACAGTCCCGCAGCTCCGGCAGGCAATCCCGTATTACTTAAGGCTTATTCTCTGTTTCTTTTTTTGTAAAAGGCTTGTGGGTTTGTTACGGTCACGCGTCATATTTGGTTTGCTTACTGACAGGCAAATTGAAAAAAAAAAACAATGAATGCTAGTTTATGAGGTTGTATGCAATGATATTATAACTATTGGATGTATGGATATTTACAAAACTTTCACGCAAAAACTACTTAACGGATTTGGATGAAATTTAGCACACCTGGGCTTCAAGTCTGCTATTACAATAGTGTTAAAATAGCCTATCATTGACTTCATAATTGTTGATTTTGACAAGTTTGGTAATCTACTAACATAATGGCGTCATTATGACTTTCCAATGTTCAACCACTGACACTCCATTGAAAGAAATAACATCGAATGGTAATCTCGTACATAATACTTATTTGCCAATGAGATATGTAATACGATAGCAATGCTGCTTATCGAAAATATCATAATATCAATGAAGTACATAATGAAGTAGGTTCTCTCGGGTGAATATTATTTGATTGGCCTGAATACGGACAATCAGTCCATAGGAAAATAATACGGGATGAGGAAAAATATACAAAATGAGGGGTGAAATAAAATTGATACTGTGTTTGGTTATATAACGTATGTAATTTGAACATTGAAATAAAGAATGTCTTAAACAAATTAAAATGGCTAAAAATGTTGCTCCTAAAAATTTTCAGAACTAGTACCATTTATAATATTTGATGTTTGCTTTCTCATATTTACCCTGACTAGGAAAATATTATGTAAAACGACCTTTTATGAAATACCACAGACTCAATTTAATATCTTTCAAACAATGTTAAGTGCTTAAATAAATAAAATAAAAAATAAATAAAAAAGCCTTTTATTTCATGCAATAATAGTTTCAAAATGTACACTGATTTAAAGTTGTACTATACTAACACATTTCTATGTAATTAGATTCCATCGTACATTGTAAATTACTCATTTTATAATTACATTGGGGATATATTATACAAATTGATTTGAATTTTATTTCGTTCAATAAGTAGTAAATAAACAAAATAGGTACATTTTTAATTCTGATAACTTGATCCTAATTTAGAACATTGCAATCCCAAATTAACATTGAAACATAAAAATAAAATAAATTAACATCAAAATTAAAAACAACATTAAAAATTATAATTAATAACCACATTAAAAATCAAAATTAAAAACAACATTAAAAATCATAATAAAAAATAACATTAAAATCATAATTAAAATAAGATAGAATCCAAATACATTAAAAATTAAAATAAGATAATCATTCAAATTAAAATAATATACAATAAAATTCAAAACATTCAAATTGGGAATCCACCTTAATGCTAGTATAGAATTAAAAATAATTGTAATATATGTAAGTATTATAGTTTATAATTATCTGAAATAAGTAAATTGACTGGATTTAAATGAATTACGAAGTAAGTTTAAGTTAGTTAGTTTAAGTTAGTTACAGGTCTTCCTCTTTTACGAGTGCCTGTCCGACCTGGCCATGACGTCATGCGAATTGTCCATCTTTCATCGCTCATCCTTGCTACGTGTCCTGCCCATCTCCATTTTAACTTTAGAGCGTAGGTGAGAGCATCTATCACTCCTGTTTTTTGCCTGATAGTAGTGTGACGAATTTTCTGACATTTCCTAATTTTTGTCACACTCCTCTCCATACTTCGCTGGCAGGTTAAGTGCTTAGGTTGACTTAAATAAACGCTGCTATATTTTGAAAGAAAGAAAAAAGTAAAGGCCATTGCCCAAACCCAGTATCGCTCTAAAATAAAACATTATAGCAACAAAAATATAGTCATAAATTATGAAATCTTTTTTTAACTTTTCTTACTTATCTTGATCGAAATCGTATGTGGGGTTAATATGTTGTGTCTTAATAGTTACTAATTCGATTTTATTGCATTATTTTCAAAATGGCTTTCTTAAAGTGAAAGCAGTGTTGACACCTTGAGAAACTTCCCCGTTATCGGTTTTAACTGATATGTAGAGGCAGACGTTGTTTTAAAAATATTTCAAATATCTATTAGATATTCCCGCGTGATTCATATTTTTATTTGTAATTAATATAATCAAAAAAATATTTCTTTCCTAATCAACAATCTTTCATTAGTTTACAAATCAGTAATGGTCAGGGTGATTTAGATTAACTGTTGGTAACACTACCACGGGCAAATAAAAGGTGAACTGTCATCAAAAGTGTCACTGTCAAGTCAAACAGCATTGTGTCGTAGGGATGGGCAAGTGAAAAAAATATATCGATATTTATCGTATCGATATTCTTAATCAGTATCGATAATTATCGAGCGAAAAATATCGAATATCGTCAGGTTTCGTATGATTATTCATACATATTCCCAAAGCATTCAAACTTCGTTGAAAAGACTAAAAGAAAACGGTATTTTTATTGATGCTTGAGCCTATATAATAAAATACAATTTAATCAAAAAAGTAGTCATCAGATATCGACACGAAACCAATAATAACGTTAAAAAAAATCGGATTTGATACGGATTCGATACTCTAAAATAAATATCGAATATGGATATATCGCGATTTAAAAATATCGACCATTATGTAGTGATAATTGGATGGAAAAACATCGATATTTCGATATTTTTTTGCACATGCCTATTGTGTATAAGTTGTTGAGTTTGTTGTGATATCAAATAACTTATTATTACGTCGAGTACGTGTCCAGTAGAGTCTTCGGATTCCTGTACGAACAAGATATCTTTCTGAATACTATTGTACTGTTTCTGTGCTACTGGTGTGGATTGTGTAGAACGTTTTTTTTAGTTTGCTTACGTTGTTGGACTAATGCCTATAGAAGTGTGAGAAGACAGACTCAGCATGATCAAGATTAGTGTTGCCCAAATGCAAGACCAAGACGAGACCTTAGCCAGTCTTGGTCTTGGTCTTGCGTCAATACACCTGGTCTTGGTCTTGGTCTTGGTATTGCGCTCTCAGTCTTGGTCTTGGTCTTGGTCTTGCAGCAAGAGTCTCGCAAGTCTTGCGAGACTCAACTACTTAGACTAGACTAAACGGAAAACGGACGAAACGTCGGGCTTATATTAAAGGTAAAATTCGCGATAAATACCCGTTTACATATATTTCATAATGTAGCCAAGACTACTTGCAAATACCTATTAGCCTGTTGCTATTTACTTACATCTTCAAGGTCATTTAGTTTTATCCACTTGTCCCTACCAAAATAGGTAATAATTTTGTATGCCTCTGTCCGTACTCTGTGGCGGCGCATGCGGCGCTCAAACAGTGTCAAATGCTGTGTGATACACTTGATGCAGTCTTTGATACACTGCGGCGTCTTTCGGTAAATGATCAAGTAAGTAGGTACATAATACACCGACCGACCAACGGTTTATTCGCGGAACGTCAAATTTTCCCAATCAATCATGAACCTTAATGCTTTAGCGATAAAGTTGAAAATCTGTTATAGAAATTTGGCAGATTGTAGTAGTTTGATGTGCTGGGATCTGTTCCATAACATTGGCTGGCCTAAAACCTGTTACTAGACCTACTCGACTCGCTGTTAGTTTTAAATTTTGCTGAATAGAAGAATAACATAAACTTTGAAACATAAGTACCTACATAATGTTTACCAACCAATAATGTCAGATCTGCACATTAGACAAGCATAATAAAGGGTGTAAAACACCTCTTCACGAAGCCGAGAAGCACTTGTTCTCCCCATCATTGTGATCATTTTTTTGTTCTACACCATACCTGGGAACCTTCTAGTTACGGAGATATGTGGGGTCAAAGTTACAACTTTTTGATAAGTTGTTTTTTAAATACAAGTTTTTTTTTGTAAGATTTAGACTTGTAACACCTCCACGACCCCTGTACTATTCAATCCATCCATCAACACAATGTTTTAAGTGCGTTACATTGAGTTCTACCCCAAAACATGATATTTAACCTCAAAAAAAAAATTGTTTCCTAGCAATAATTTTTGCGGGAAGTTACTTAGTTTGATGTACAGAATGCTTGGTTAACGGCTTTGTGATGAGGTGGTTTACACCCTGTATAATACTATAGGTAGATATACCTACAAGGTATGAAATGAACTTTGCCAGAAAATTATGTTAGGTAAGTACATTTTTATCACATGGGAACATAAATTTGTGAGTAACACGCTACCTACTTAATAAATAGTCGAAATATAATAATCAATACAATACCTTTTAGTGTTATGACGATACGGTTTTGATACTGGGGAACGACTCTCACAATCGGGATTGAAACCAAATCCCTACTTAACAACGCCCACATCTCAGTTTGACTTAACTGCGAGACGCAAGAGTCTTGCAGGCTTAGTCTTGTCTTGCTCAAATCTTGCAGGGTTCAGTCTTGGTCTTGGTCTTGCTCCAATACGTCGGTCTTGGTCTTGGTCTTGGTCTTGCAAAAATGCAAGAACAAGACCAAGACTGCAAGACCAAGACTGGTTTTGGGCAACACTAATCAAGATAGGCAGCCGCAGTTTGTTAGTGAAGAAGCCATTGCAACACAAGAGAACATGGATGTTGCTACATCAAGTCATGGAGTGGAAAGTGCATCAGAAACTTCTGTGCCTTCAAGGGATCATTCCAGAAGGTTTATTTGGAAGCAGTAAAGTGTACTATGCATACATTTTAGTTAATAGGGCTATAAGTAACTCTGTAGCTGATATTGCTGGTTACTATTGCAATTGTTTGGTGGGTAATCGAACCGTGGGATGCTGCGCACACGTAATTACCATTTTGCGGTATCTTGGTTCGGCTCGATATCGATCATTTGAGCCGACGGCTCCGTTTTTAGACGACATATTTTATGAATAATATGATGATCATTATGAACCAATAAAAATATTTTATTCCTATATTCAAGCATTATTATTTTCTATTCCCTATACTTACTTATAAACCCCTACATTTAAATGTAGGGGGGGGGGGGGGGGTTGTAATGTAGGGGTTTATAAGACGGATGTTTTTCTACATCGTTCTCACATAATATACCATCTCAACATGAAAGATGTAACCAAGATTTTGTAACAACATTTTTGATTTAAAAGAGTGTCCATGGAGTTTCTTGCCCGTTCTTCTCCATAGTGATCTACGCTAGGGAATGGGCAACTACAGTACTTTCTCAAGTTATTATGCCTTGTGTCTGTTACTGTAGCTTTGATTTTTCTTTGTATTTTTGACATTCAAAAGTGCCGTAATGGTCTAGTTGAAATAAATGATTTGAGTTTGAGTTTAGCTAATATTAGTTACTTAGGATTATTCACTGGTTTGATGGAACTATTTTCTGTTGTCTTATGAGAAATCAAATCATATTGTTGTAAGGACTGTTTCTTTGGTAGAAGGTTAGCTACAAAACTAACCTCAAAACTTGAACAGAAAACCAAAGAACAATAAAAACCCCACAAAATAAATAGTTCATTTTTATTTCCTTAGAAAATATGACATCTCCCCTCTTTTATGTCCAATTTATACTATCATACAACTTATTTTCATGCGCAACGGCGGTCCATAGAAGGATGGGCAATCTCTTTTTGGTATAAGTGGGCAAACTTTGTCACTGCAGTCAAGTCGAATTTTACACCCGCGCCGAAGCCGAGGGTGTTATGGAGCCGAGATATGCTATATTCGTCGCAGAGACATGTGCAGACATGTGCATAATTATGAAAAAAAAATTAATTACTTGTGAGCTTTTACAAAAAAAGAATCAGGAAATAACCAGCATTACCTGAACGGTTTTGCCGATTTTTTCTCTGACTATATCTACCCGTATAATGTTGAGGTTTTTGTTGTGAAAATGTTGGCTATTAGGACATCTACTAACGCTATTCGTGCATAACATACACAAACGTTCCTTGAAACTTCAGCCACAAAACAAAGTAAGAACTTCAACCTTTCAAAAGAAAACGTCACTCAAAGGCGTTCCTTACTCCACATACGGTGGCCTCTTTGAAAGGAGAGAGGAGCTATCTGTCATCTTGTTTGACGAGTGACTTGATGGATAATTAGGAGAGGACAGTCTGGCACTATTTCTTGTCTGTCGGGCCACATAAACGGCAGAAAAAGTAAAAATATAGAGACTGAAAAGAAAAATAGTGAGACTAGTACCGGGAAAAAGTGAGACTTTGTACACGCTTTTGAATTGTATAGAAATAAAAAATGCAGAATAATAATTATTTGTAAAACAGTTTATGTACACGTTGAATTCAAAGGAGACGAAAGTAAAAGAAAAATAGTTGGAATGGATCACCTTTGTAATTATTTTTGCTTGTGCATCTTTCTAAAGAAATATATCATGTCATCCAAATATAATATCATCCATGGCTATTTTACTTTTTTGGACTTATGATTTTTTTAAACTACATAGAGAAATATGTATATGTATAACAGAGACCGTATTACCTGGATTAAAATAACTTTTATTATTTTAACTGAAAGAAAACAAAAATTGTGCAATCTGTTATATCCTAGCTCTAAACCGGTTTAAACGTTTGTTTATTTATTGGTCGTTATTGAAGAGATGGGCTTTATTTGGCACCGTGCCCACTCGCTGCAGTCATTCAGTATACTGCCTAAATGCGTGGACGTGGCGGGTATTACGTGTTATAGTCTGGATCCGACAGCAAGTGTCGGTCATGATCTTTAAATCGACTCGTGGACCTCCGAATAGACTGCTATTGTGAACGGACACTGAAAATAATCGAGTGCACCAGATTTGGTGAAATGTTTTATCGTCTTTTGTTTTTATCACAAAATGATTCTTCTACTTTTCTTTTCTTTTGTAAGATACAAGTATTCAGCTGCATTCGGTTAGACTGGAAACCGCTCCTAACATAGTTGGGAAAAGGCTAGGTAGATGATGATGATGATGATGATGATGATACTTCTTCTATTTTCGAGATCGGCTACGGACATGAACAGATATTACAGTATAGGTATATGCTGTCAGACTGCCTTGTTGATGGCAATAGGCTCGCTCCCTATTACGGGGGACTTAACATAACTGGCAAAATATGGATGGATGTACTATTGGGTACAACCCTGCCTTACCCTTCGGGGATTGCAGGCATGATATTATGATGTAATCTGTGAGAATGGAGTCTTGAGTCACCTACGTAATTTGTCCGTACAGTTTTGACCGATTTTTGAGAGATCGTGTTTTCTTGTGGAAAATTACGGACCTCAATCGGCTAGATTTGGAAGAACCTTTAGCATTTCTTTCTATTGTCATATTAAGTAGAGTTGTTTACAAGTAAAATTTGGGCAAAGAAAGGTCACCTAAATAGGTACAGCCTTAACCTTTTGTACAACAATGGTCTGCCCATCCATCAAGGACGAAACACTTTTCCGTGGGTGTCTTGTAGTTATTTATTCATGGTTCACCCATGCCCACTTTTCCACCGAACTCAGTAAAAGCACATGAATGCCCTAAAAGGTCCAGCACCTTTTTTACGTGTTTTTCCTACACTTAAAATGTTGTTGGAAATGTATTGCTGAATAGATAAATCTTAAAAAAAATAAGTTAAGGAAAAGGATACTAACTTACCTTACCGGTAATATCGGTAAAGTGGATATTTTTATTTCAAAAACTTTCCCAAACACGCTTAATAAATAATCATCATCATCAAATTTTTTTATTTACGTAAAAATCTGTATAACAATAACCCAATATGGGATAATGTACATTTGCCACAAAGTAAATACGCCACGAAAAAAAAACGTCTGCCAAACCGCAAAACAGTTTGTCGGCAGTTGTTCCTGGCGGCAGATGTAGTCAGCTTCCAGTCTAACCGGATGCAGCTGAATACTAGATTTTAAATGGAGCGACTTCCTATCTGACCTCCACAGCCCAGTTAGTACTAGGGAATACAATACCCCTTGGTAAGACTGGTTGTCAAACTTTCGAGTCACTGACCACCTGTAACGACTGTCAAAGATCTATAAATGACAGCTGGGACCAATGGTTTAACGTGTTTTCCGAGGTACGGAGGAAAAACTGGCATACATAATGATAAACAAAAAAAGAATCAACTTATACAAAAGTACAGTTTATTTGATTCATTAATAAATACAAATTGAAAGGTATCTTTTAAATAATTTAACTAATTATGTGCTACTCGTAACAGCTGTATCTGACTGTGTAACTTTCCACTTCCATTTTTGTTCGTTATTTTTTTTCTTCGTCCAAATCATCGAAGTCGTATATTCCGTCCAGAAGAGTAGAGTTTGGTGGAAGCCATTCGCAGCTCGTGTATTCAGAAGAACATACCTGTGAAAAGAAAGCATTGAATATTAAAGTTATTTTTTTCTTTTAGCTTATGCTATCCCACTGCTGGGCAAAAGTCTCCCCCAATTCCTTCCATGAGCTCTTTTCCCGGGCCTCCTCCAACCAGCTTTTGCAGTATTAATCATCTAAAATATTAGGTTTTCGATAATACTCCTCGAAATTCTAGAACCAAACAAAAAATAGACCAAAACGCGAAATGGGAATGTTTTCATATTCAAATGAACAATATTATTGAATATAATCATTATGATTTAGGTTTGATCACCAATTAATTAGGTCATCATCTGCCTAGCCTTTTCCCAACTATGTTGGGGTCGGCTTCCAGTCTAACCGGATGCAGCTGAATACCAGTATTTAACATGGAGCGACTGCCTATCTGACCTCCACAACCCAGTTCATACTGGGTAATACGATACCCCTTGGTAAGACTGGTTGTCAGACTATTTGGGCCACTGCCTACCTGTAACGATTGCCAAAGATGGACAAATGACAGCCAGGACCAACAGCTTAACGTGGCTTCCGAGGCAAGAAGGAAACTTGGTATGTAAGGGTGGTCACCCATCCACAGGCACGGCTTAACCTAAAGATCGGCCCGAGTGGCTGTTATTATGTAGCCACGAGGTCCTCCAATCAATTAATAGGTAAATTCCCCAAATTCAGGCAAAACCAAAGCAGACACGAAAATTAACTCGATACTGTTAAAATACTAGTTTATTCCTAATTCATAGAACTGCTGAAAGTCAATATCAGTTAGCTATCGTAGCTTGTGGTATTAAGGTTAAATATTAGCTGGCATCATCCAGTGTGGCTCGTTGCCGTGGCCGACCGGTCGGAAATTGTGCTCAGTCGTCCATTGACGTAGCCTGATGATTTATGACCTCAGGATTTATAGCCTGATGAGTGGGATTTTTAATAGCTTTGTGTGGGTGTTAACGAATTTATTCCTGGTAAACCATGCATTACCTAACAAGGCTATGTGTGCTTCGAAAAGCTCATTAGGGGGCCGGCGGAGCATATGTTTTTCATACAAACGTAGAACCAAAATAATATGAAAAATATTCTTAAGGTAGTATATATTTCGATTGTATTATACAATATCTATGTTCCCAAATAAATATTTTTAAGGGTGTAAACCACCTCATCACAAAGCCGTTAACCAAGCATTCTGTACATGAAACTAAGTAACTTTACGCAAAAAATATTGCTGGGAAACAACTTTTTTTTTTGAGGTTATAAATCATGTTTTGTGGTAGAACTCAATGTAATGCACTTAAAACATTGTGCTGATGGATGGATTGAATAGTACGGGGGTCGTGGAGGTGTTAAAAGTCAAAATCTTACAAAAAAAACTTGTATTTAAAAAAAAACTTGTCAAAAAGTTGTAACTTTGACCCCCCATATCTACGTAACTAGAAGGTTCCCAGGTATGGTGTAGAACAAAAAAATGATCGCAATTATGGGGAGAACAAGTGCCTTTCGGCTTCGTGAAGAGGTGTTTTACACCCTTTAAAAAAACGGCCAAACTATTTTTGTTTAATATTATTTGACTAGAAATCCGACCCATTATCCAAACAATATTGAAAATGAGAAACCTTCTTGATTGTATAACCCGTAACTCTAACCATTTAAAGCCTATTCTTGATTTACAGGGTCGGTCTATGTTTAACAGTGGATGTTTACGATCTGTCGTGTTTAGTCGCCGCAGCTGATCAATATTGTGACCACATTTGCGCCACAAGCGCTGTTCTACATGACGTACGCCTAGGCAGCACGTTTTAACATGGAAAAGGACACTTGGAAATGGAAGTTAGAAGGTCCAGTGGGAAATGGCTGGAATGAGGCAATATGTTTTCAAGGAAACTTTGATTTTGCAATTATACAGGGTTATTTGTAAAACACCAACATTCTCGCAGGAGTAAATTACTAACATCACAAACAACAACATTATTTCTACGATTTTTTCGAAAACAGGAAAAAAAATACTAGTTTTTATACAAAACTCGACCAGCTTTTCGGACATAATTTTGTATGGAGAGTTGATTTTTTTTGTCGGTTTTTTTTTGTTGGTGTTTTAAAATAATTAACCTATTATAATTATAGAATATATAATAATAATAATTGTAGAAGCTTTGTAAGGTTTACTAGATGAGACTAGGTTTGGGTACAGAGAGGCTACCATGACGTCATAAAGCAGTATTGTTTTAATGTCGCTCCAGTGTGGGAAAGAGACGGAGCTATAGAAGACATCTTGGTCTAGGACGCCATCCTTTTCCTCTTCCTTTTCTATTCTTATTCTAGAGTGATAGACGTCATGGTAACCCCCTATGATGATGATGATGCCACCTAGCCTATTTCGGCCACAGCGACTGCTTTCGATAGCTTTCTATGTTGGTTGTCGAGAGCTTTGGTGTGCTGCTCTTTCATGTGATATTAAGTGGCTCGCACGTCCAACTTCGGCCGAAAAGTTCCGAGCACAAAGCGGACATGCCAGAATACCATTGACGAAATTGTAGGGTATAGCTGCTGTAGGTGGCCTAGCTTTAAGGTCATCACGCTTTTAGTCTAGGTGCGACCTTTTTCTCTCTTCAAAGGTGTTGACCTGCCTATGCACAACCTCCTTACACCCAAAGCTCATATCGTATAAACCTTACAAAGCTTCTACAAATATGTTATTACTGCAAAATCAAAGTAAATCTGATTAACATTGACATTATTATGTTTCTTCGATGGTGATTATGTGTAGCTTCCATAGATACATGTTCTTTCAAAACCCTTACAGTTTCCTCTTAAAAACTCTCAAAATAATTGTAAATGTCCCTTCGGGGGACCAGACAGTTTATTAGACATCCGAAATGGAAATTTATTTAAGAGACAAAATGCAAATGTGTGCAAAATGCACCATATCCTTTATAACGGTACTGGTTAGAGAAATAGGAATAGAAACCTTTCCTATCGATATTACCTAAGTTCGATATTTTTTGTAGCATGGTATTCAATTTGTAAACAACCTCATCACGAAACCGTCAACCAAGCATTCTGTACATCAAACTAAGTAACTTCACGCAAAAAACATTGCTCATTACTTCTTTTTCACAGCTTGAGGTATTTAAGCTATGTGATTGATTCGCATACTCGCTAATCTCTGGTGGTAACGCAGCCTTAATCATACACATACACTTCTACCTAATACTTTAGCTGTTACAGGCGTGTTAGTACCTACCTAGTTTAGAAGAAAAATAGTTATTTGTTAAACAAGAGTGCAAAGTTGCTTTTTAACCGCGTGCTTAATTTTGATGACCGAGTAAGCGAAAGATTCTGATATTGTGTCACGAGCGCAGCGAGTGATTCAAAACATAGAATCTTGAGCGTTAGCGAGGGAATCAAAAGAGCACGAGGTGAAAAATCTTTGCACTCGAGTGCAACACGTAACTTTTCATCCCACATCAGCGAGGAAATGAATGAACGCAAAAAAAATTGCGCATTATTAACTAATTCAGTTAATTCTGTTGGCGTCAGATAAACTTCCTCGTCGCTAGATTTAATGAGTGGTCATTTTAGGTTTTTCACTTGTTTTCAAGTTCCTCGTTTTTAATCTAAGGTGTTAACAATATGACGTGAAAAGAAAATGGCGCGCGCAAAACAAATTAAGGGTCCACTACGCGGCGGCCGCGAGAGAAAATTAGGTATTGAAGCGCTCTCACACAGCGATAGACGCGGTCGCCCCACTCACACACACATCTATGATCGCATAGTGTTCGAACGGCAGTAAGCGCGTGGAACTACTAGTTAGAATTGAAAAATTCTTTTTTCAAAAAAAGGAGGAGGTTATCAATTCGACTGTATTTTGTTTTAGTTTGTTACCTCATTACTTGCGACTGGGTGAACCGATTTTAATGATTCTTTTTTTATTTGAAAGCTGGTGCTTCCCGTGTGGTCCCATTGTCACCGTTTCAATGTCTGATGATGGGATATTATGATAGAGAAATCGAGGGAACTCTTCAAATAATAACAGCAGATCAACCGGGATTGCTGCTATGGCATAATATCTTTGCATTGTTTACGCCATCACACAAAATAATATCACGCCTGTACTCACTAAAAAGGGTAAAATAACTTTTCTTTCGGAAATCGGTGACAAAAAAGCAAGCGAAATAAAAAAAGTCACCGACTTCCGAAAGAAAAGTAATTTTACACCTTTTTGTGTTTTTTTAGAAGTCAGTTATTTTTTTTGAAAAGTTTTTTATGTGATGGATAGTCCATTTATCGAGGAAGGCTTTAGGCTATATAACATCACGCTACGACTAATAGGAGCGGAGCAGCAATGAGAAATGTTTCAAAATCGGGAAAATGTATTCCTTTTCGAGAGCTTCCGTTACGTGCGCTGCGTAAACGGATAGAGTTACGCAAAAAAAATATGTATTTCGGAACTAAAAAAAAAAATCTATGAAAGTGTAAGTCAGTAAAGTATATGTAAATATTTTTTGATAGTTAAATAAAAGAGTGTAAGGAGTTTTTTATTTTAATTAACATTCCAAGTAATTTTAAACAAAAATGTACATACATGTAAAAAAAATCACTTTCACGAATAATAACAGTATTGTCTTTATTTTTTTACACACAAACACCGCTCTGACTAGTGCAGAAGCAAAATTCAAGAAAGAATGTGAAAATAGGTTATCAGTATCACACTCTTTACCTTTTTCGTTTATGTCTCCAATGCACACGTTTCCTGCTGGCAAAATGGCCATGGTTTTTTTTGCTTTTGCCCTTACTCATATTCGTCGTACTCATATTTTTCTGTAAAAAAAATCCAAAGTTACTTCAATATTACAAAAACAATTATTGTTATTTTATTAGGTAGATACTTATTAACGATCAATGACTCGAAAATTATCGCTGCCGCCATCTTGGATTTTGATTTTGACCTCACTATCGGCTTTAGCTCCCTCGAAAACCGTGAAAACGACATCCATGATGAAAACTTTGAAATTTTTTGCAATCGCCATCTTGGATTCTCATTTTGACCTCGCCATCGGCTTTAGCACCCTCGAAAACCATGAAAACGACACCCATGATGAACAATTCTAAAATTTTCGAAGCCGCCATCTTGGATTCTCATTTTGACCTCGCCATCGGCTTTAGCACCCTCGAAAACCATGAAAACGACACCCATGATGAACAATTCTAAAATTTTCGAAGCCGCCATCTTCGATTTTGATTTTGACCTCACTATCGGCTTTAGCATCCTCGAAAACCATGAAAACGACACCCATGATGAAAAATTCTAAAATTTTCGAAGCCGCCATCTTGGATTCTCATTTTGACCTCGCCATCGGCTTTAGCACCCTCGAAAACCATGAAAACGACACCCATGATGAACAATTCTAAAATTTTCGAAGCCGCCATCTTCGATTTTGATTTTGACCTCACTATCGGCTTTAGCATCCTCGAAAACCATGAAAACGACACCCATGATGAAAAATTCTAAAATTTTCGAAGCCGCCATCTTGGATTCTCATTTTGACCTCGCCATCGGCTTTAGCACCCTCGAAAACCATGAAAACGACACCCATGATGAACAATTCTAAAATTTTCGAAGCCGCCATCTTGGATTTTGATTTTGACCTCACTATCGGCTTTAGCATCCTCGAAAACCATGAAAACGACTCCCATGATGAACAACTCGGAAATTATCGCTGCCGCCATCTTAGATTTTGATTTTGACCTCACTATCAGCTTTAGCTCCCTCGAAAACCGTGAAAACGATATCCATGATGAAAACTTTGAAACTTTTTCCAATCGCCATCTTGGATTCTCATTTTGACCTCGCCATCGGCTTTAGCACCCTCAAAAACCATGAAAACGACCCCCATGATGAACAATTCTAAAATTTTCGAAGCCGCCATCTTGGATTTTGATTTTGACCTCGCCATCGGCTTTAGCTCCCTCGAAAACAGTGAAAACGACATCCATGATGAAAACTTTGGGATTTTTTGCAATCGCCATCTTGGATTTTCATTTTGACCTCACCATCGGTTTTAGCACCTAAAGCCATGAAAACGACAACCATGTCGAAAAACAACAGGTTGCACTCCGGGAGTGCCGGCAGAAGTGAAAACTTGAACATCGAAACGAACAAATTACGATTCACGTCTTTCGAATTTTGGTCTTAGGTCACGTGACCCCTTTTTTTTTTCATGGTAAAATCATCAAATGAGCCCTCCAACCCTTACTGTCAGACTTGTACTGACTAAAATCCACGGTGTTCCTTCAATAGCCCTTTACGTTCCAGGGTTACCCCTGACGCGAGTTTAGCATTTTTACCTATCCCAAAAAGTGCACAGCGCCGCTAAAGAAGTTTTCACTTCAAAAAAAAAGTACATTATAAACTCTTTGCCTGTCCTAACGGACGAAGGAAAAAAAAAAAGTACAATAATTCAATAATTATAAAAACTACGACAAAAACTATTGACTATTATATTTTATTACAATTTGAATCGTACAAACCTTGTTTATTTCCAATTCCTGATTTCCAACCACTGTGCGGGGTGTTTTGTGTACGTACACGCCACTATTTGCCGCGTATTTTTGTGCTAAAAAGCGACGTGCTCTCACTTCGAAATCCTGCGGACGACTGAGCTCTGCAATTCGATTTCGAACCTAGGCCGCATAAAATACGCCGCCATAGTAAAATGTATGGAGATTTTTGGCCTAAAAATTCAGTTATCTTCCGAATTGTTTACGCAAAAAAAAAAAACAATGTTTTGAAAAACAGAAAATTGCAAACGGTTCACTGTTCTTTGTTCTCTTTATATATGTATAATATTAATTAGGTGTCTGCTTATTTACGCCAAAGTTAACACAATACGGCAGTGCTTTTTGCGCGTTTTTAGTGATAATCCAATTTTTGTAGACCCCGGTGAAACTCTTAAGTTACCCAGACTTTTTTTTCGTGGTTACTATTTTAAGTTTTATATATAAACTTGTGACAATGCCATAACACTATTTCCTATTGCTGACCCTTAAAAAAGTACGCCAAGAAGGTTCCGTGTCTAAGTTATTAAAAAATAAAAAATAAATGTATAAATTCGGCACCATGGAGGTAGAAGTAAATAGGTTTAATTATGTTTTGAATCACATACTTAGTACACACGATGTTCTAAATTTAAATGTAATTTATCCTCTAGACGATAAAAACGGCTTTTGCACTCAGATATTGAAGAGCAAAAATACTCTTTCCGAGATGGGGGAATGAAAAAGTGTTTTATTTTTCAAGGAGCAACCTTGACTCGTCTCGTCTGTCTTGTCACTCTATTCATTTGGCGTCTAACCCGTTTCTTTATTTGACATCAAACATGTAGGCCCTCTTTGTACGTTCACAACTATTCGGATAGATCAAATATTTAATTGAAGAGCTATGTACTTTCATGATGACAGTTTTATCGTGAGATAGCGAAAAAAGGTTCCACGTGTAGTAATGGGTGTAAACGGAACCATACACGAAACCGTCAACCAAGCATTCTGTACATCGATCTAAGTAGCTCTACGCTAAAATTATTACTGGAAAACGACATTTTTTATGAAAAGTTTTCATTTTATAATGTCTTACGGTAAGATTCAATGTAACGCACTTAAAAAGTTGTGCTGGTAGTTGAAACGTTTAATTGAAACTGGTAAACGTTCCATTGATAACAGAAAAAAAAAACATATATTTCAAAGAAAACTTCCGAGAGTGTTGAACAAAGGCTACTGGGTGATAATTAAACAGTACGCGCATGAATCCGAAAAGTAAGATGCATTTTTTTTTTTTTTTTTTTAGGATATATAAGTATGTATTTACAAACAAAAGGTATATATGTAGTATATCAACTGTCTGGTGACCACGACACAAGCCTTGCTTAGTGTGGCACTAGATGGTGCTGTGTGTAATGTCCAGCGATTTTTTATTTATTTGACTTGGCAATTCGACCGTCAGACCAGTCGCTACAACTGAGTTATAACTCGCAATGGTACGATTTTATGCAGAAATTGGAATGAGTTTACGGAAACGGATGCAAATTACTTGTAAAATGCGATAAATTGATTGACACTGTCCTTAGACAACTACTATGATAATTTGTCATGTGCCACCTGTATACGAGTAATAAATAAATATCAGATTGTATAGGTACTGGTTATTCTGTACCACACCTGTTCTAACTCTAAAACTTGAAAGGCTAAAGTCACAGGCTATTTGCCATGCAGTCAATCAAAGTCTGCTACATGTTAGTTTTTCAAGTAAAATATATTCTGCATGTCTGGTTTACTGCACTCCTAGTTCTCAAAGAAGACATTGCAAGTGATAAAATACTAAAGTTTCATATCCAACATAACGCTGTGTGAGTAGAACTAATTATTTCCTTGAGTCCACTTGTAGACAATATTATTTATTAAAACTCATTGATACAAAGTCTATAATTTTGAGGGTCATTATAGTGAAGCACATAATGATTTTTGTAAGTAAATCTAAAGAAGTTTGTAAAATCAACAAAATATAGGTCAGAACAAACTAGATCAAATGTTTAAGACTTTGTCAATATAATCAACAGTTTATGAATTGTACACAGATTGATTTACCGATCGTTCAAACTGCGCCTTGGGTAATGTACTCGTATTTGCAGTGGACAGGTATGCCACCTACCTGTGCTTGTGCTATAGGTAGCTGCGTGGTGCTGCAGGTATGGGGCATGTGTCAACTTATTCATTCGTAGACTGACGAGTGTCCATACCCCTCCTGCACTACAACTATTTTTGTAAAGGAACATTCTAAATACACGATAAGGAACATAATATACGAGTATATGCTAAACACTACTACTATTTTTGTAAAAGGACACTCTAAATTTTTTAAAGCATGTGACCTGTGTTCGAAATACACTCGTCGAGATCCCACAAGATTGCGAATTCCTACACATCAAAGTACATTATGCCAAAAAATAGTCGATAGAAAAAGATTACGAACTTATCCTTTAAAAAATTCTTTTAACGAGTAAAACCATACTAAAATACAAGCGCGATCATTCTAATTTTTGGCTAATAATTCTACAAGCAACATATTCGCATGATAGTGTTTTGTTTTTTAATCCAAAAAAAGATTGTTTGTAAATCGATCGAAACCACTCATTTTGCACTATTCGGCCCGCAGTGCCTGGCGTATCAACCATTTTGTAGTGCAAGCTGATTAGAACTTTATTCTTACAGCATTTCAAACGAAATTTGAACCACCACAAATAGAGTTGCTAATTTAGCTCGTGTAAGGCGACTTAACCCAATTTATTTCGGGTAGGCGCAGCATGTCATCTTCTTTGATACGTCTCTAATACTTGGCATCTCAGCAGTCAACTCCTTTCAAGCCATATCATCCTTCAGTCAGTCCATCAGTCGATTCTTTCTTCATACTCTTAACCTTTAAAATATTGCCCTCATCTCTCCACATTACATGCCCGTTCTAAATTAATTAAACAGTTGACCTGAAAAAATATCTGCCTCTGATTCGCTGTAGCAATAAAATAGTAATGTAATTTTTTATCTCATTACAATGAGGTCTTTTACTAGTCAACGCTGCCTAAAACGACCCTTTTTAACGGCCCAGAACAATAAGAAGGATTACCTATCTCCTCCCAAGGTCCATTACAACGAAAAAGCCGTTGAAATATTATAGTACTTTTTATTATCTCGCAAGTCAAAGCTCCTCTTTGACATGGAAACGGCCATTTACAAAATTGATTTTAAGGAGACTTATTTAAAGAGTGCCGAATTTATGCTTTCATTTCAGATTTTTATTATGAAAATGCTGAAGGAAATATTGAAGGTACTTAGTAGTATTACAAGGGAAATTTGTTTCTTCGCCCAGGTACTGTTATTATTTTAATAATAAATGATGTTTGTTACAATATTTGACTTGTATCAAAATTGGTGGCTCTGACAAAACTGTCGCTACTGAAAATTGCCGTTGGTCGACAATTTTAATTGAATTTGTATTTATAGTATAATAGTACTATTTATAGTAGTACTATAGTTAGGCAGAGGTACCCACATTTCGCCAGTTATGTTTAGGTCACATGTAATAGGGGCGATCCTATTGCCATCAAACGAACACAAATTCAGACTCCCTGGCTGTAACTGAGAAATTCCTGATGGAAAACCCAATAACACAATGTCCAACCCGGAAATTGAATCCAAGATCTCACGCTCGGTAGTTGTACTTGCGACCACTATACTAATGAGGGGGTTATCTAATAACATTTACTTCTTTTGCACTGTTTTAGACTTTCACGATTTTTCACTACACTTTAAAGTACTTACGGGATTATATCCGTGATTTTCCTTTGTTTCTATGAGCTCCCGATATTTCGACGCTGTTGCAAGCATCATGATCGCGGGAATACTGAAGAGATATGTGGGACGAAAATGATTAATTATGAGCAGACAAATCTGTCTACCCTCTTTCTTAGTCTTTTACTACTTCTTTTGTTTCTCTTACTTTCAACGTAATACTGTTTTCTACCTACTACCTACCATTTAACCGAACCATGTATCCGGAACATTAAAAAACCTTTCTATCCGAGAACGAGCGACATTTATTCCGTACAGCGTTGCCAAACGAGGTACGGACGTACGGTATGTAGATTTTGTCGGAAACTGCAAGAATTACTAACAGGCGCCTGCATTCACTAATCACATACCCAGCTTTTATAGCCTATAAACCAGGTTCTTATGACCAAGAGTTTTAAAACAGCATTTTCTATACTTAATATTATATATGTCACCGTAAAATTGTCAAACACGTTAGATTGTAATCTCTCTAGCGATATTGTAAACTCTCGAAATATTGTCAACTGAACATACGGAAGTATCTCTGCCCCCATAATCGGGACTTGGGGCACCCCCCCGTTAGGTTCCTTTAAACCCTGCACTCGGAAATAGCTCCGTCGACTACGCTTTTTAGGGGAATATAAAGTGTTTTAAGGTTAGGTTATATTAATCGGTATTTCTCAGGAATGGTACATTATCTTTTTATGAGAGTGCTACCATTGGGCAAGGGGGACCCCTCCTTCCCTCCACACCGCGTGAGTTGACTACCATCGCATGCATTTCACGAAAAATAATGTGTTTTATTGTAAGCAGTATGTTCATTTGACAATATTTCGAGAGTTTACAATATCGCTAGAGAGATTACAATATAACGTGTTTGACAATTTAACGGTGACATAATTATATACTTCTATACTTAATACTATAAAGAGGAAAGATCTGTATTTTTGTATGTAACGAATAAACTTAAAAACGATTGAACCGATTTGAAAATTCTTTCAGCAATGGATAGCTATATCACCAGCAAGTAACATAAGCTATATTTTTATCCCCGTTCTCCCACGGGAACGCAAACTACGCGGGTGAAACCGCGTGACGTCTGCTAGTAATATTATAAAGAGGATAGCTTCTTTGTATGTTTAATCCGAATAAGCTCCAAAACTACTGGAGTGATTTTAATATTTTTTTACCAATAGAAAGCAACGTTATCAGGAAGTAACTTAAGCTATAAATTATATTTATTTCATACAAATTAGTCGAGCTATCACAATTTTTAGGGTTCCGTACCTCAAAAGGTAAAAACGGAACCCTTATAGGATCACTTTGTTGTCCGTCTGTCTGTCTGTCTGTCTGTCTGTCTGTCAAGACCTTTTTTCTCAGGAACGCGTGGAGGTATCAAGCTGAAATTCATATCAAATACTCAAGTCTATGGTCTCTTGGAGCTGTGAAAAAATCAAACTTCTAAGTCAACGCGATCAAAAGATACTCCCGTTTATGCCGCAAATTTTCGACACTCGCAAGGGAATCAAAACCTACAGGGTACTTCCCGTAAACTCAGAATCTTGAAATTTGGTACGAAGCAACGTCTTATAACACAGATAAAGGAAAAATTGCGAAAAGCATAAATTTTTAGTTACATCATATAATAAAAATATTTTTAATAATTTTAAACTTATTACCCCTTTACTCATGAACGCGTAGTGGTATTATATTGAAATTCTTAACAAATACTCAAGTCTATAATATCTTTAAGCTGTAACAAAATCAAACTTCTACGTCAACGCAATCAAAAGATACAGCAATTAAAGCCGCATATTTTGAAACTCGCAACTACTCGCAAGGGAATCAAAACCTAAAGGATACTTCCAGACGACCTGGAATCTTGAAATTTGGCATGAAGCAACGTTATAAAGTACACATATAGGAAAAATTCCGAAAATCTTAAATTACCATAACTTTTACTTATATACCTACAGGTTTGTACGGAACCCTCGGTGCGCGAGTCTGACTCGCACTTGGCCGGTTTTTTCCGGACGAAGTCACGGTCGAAGTGCTAGTTTCTCATAAAGAAAATGAAGCAAGAAGTAATAAGGTTGGCACATATTTTTAATTAAGAGAACGTTTTTTAAAGTTATATTCGAAATAAAATCGTTGAATGATGGACAAGTTCGAGTGTTCTGGCGCAGTCGTAAAAGCATTAATTTGCTTTATGCTCTACGATTGAGTTTTCAATTGAAACAAAATAATGGTAATGATAGGAACAAAATAATGGTAATGATAGGAACAAAATAATGGTAATGATAGAACGAAATAATGGTCATGATCCATCTCTACATCACATCTTCAGTATTTCTGAAGATGTGAAGTAGAGAATAACACAATTAGCGTCGGCTTCCAGTCTAACCAGATGCATCTGAATACCTATAATATGTTACATAGAACGTGCATTGGACATTTCCGTCAGGAGTTGCTCAGTAGCAGCAGTGCTCAGTTGATGGTAATAGGCTCGTCCCCTATTACAAATGTGACGAAATGTGGGTGAACTATAAAGTACACCTCAGCATAGACCCTTTCAAGATCACAGGCGTGGTATTATGTCATAGAACATGAGACGATTACTTATCTGCCCTTTTTAACCCACTAACTAGAAATCAGCATCTCATCATCTACCTAGCCTTTTCCCAACTAGAATCACGAAACTTCAAACTTACTTCAAACTTAGTTCATAGCTTATAAGTTGGATTTTTTATGTGTTAGTACTTAGTATATTTTTATTTTGTTATTTTGTGTATTTTATCTATCATAATATTTTTGTGTTCACCAAAAATCTTTTCTTCCCCGAAAAATACTGATCGTGCACCAAATAATACTGATCGTGCACCAAATATTAAAGTATCTCTGCCCCCATAATCGGGACTTAGGGCACCCCCCCGTTAGGTTAGTTAGTACAGTGTTTAATTGTTAAATAGATGCTCGTTATGACATATTTTAATTAACATATTTTGGTGCACATTCAGTATATTTGGTGGAACACAGGCAAAATTAGGTGAATGAAATGGGAATAAATTGAAGTACTTTTAAATACCATCCTTTTATCTTTGAGCCATAAGATGCCTGATAATAAAATTATTGATTGATTGATTGATTAAAAGTACATATATTTCGCAGCCAATTCGTATAACACGCCGTATTACATAAAGGCGCGCCGGATTGAAAAACGTCGCAGTTATGGAATGCGGCGTAAAAAAATACTGAAAATTTCGTAAATAAGGCATAAACGACGTAGCCCTGCTACGTGGAACTCCTATTTATACCTGCAGTGTTTAAAGTAACCTAACCAAACCTACAGTTGGGTGCCTAAAGTTCCGAGCTCACATCGCTCGCTGTCATAGCGGCGTATCGACGATGCGCCAGTTTGTATTTGGGTGGCACGTTTACGCCGCTTTGAAACACGCGAAGTGCTCCTTCAATGCGGCGTGCTTTACTACAGCCGAATTGTAATCCGGCTGAAAGTGAAGACGCCGCATTACATAACAGCGAAATTTTGCAATCTAACGCTCCTTTATGTAACATGGCGTGTTATGCGGTATGCCTGCGACACATACATAAATAATGTGGAATTATGGAAGACCAACATCAAAAGACATCTTGAAAACGCATCTGTTTGACAACGCGACGCATTCAATATTATAAGGATACAGATGTCATGTTCTTGACTCAAAGCCAACCCTGAATGCCACGTTACATCAGGGTCAGTGAATTTGAATTACGGCGATTCATGTCAAAGTCCGAGGACATTTTATATGGAGCCTTACTTACAGAGGCTAAAGAATATCAGCCGCTCGGCTCAATCTTTCGTTACATTCGTGCTTGTCTGGGTTGATCCTCGGATGGGTTACCACCCAATACATACCGAGTTTCCTACATGCTTTGGAAAGCCCGTTACTCCGTCGCGCGTTGGTTCCGACTGTCATTTGTAGATAAATTTTTACTGTCGTTTTTATTAGTAAAAAAGTGGCCCGATAATCTGACAACTAAACTTGTCAATGGGTTGGAATTACCCAGTGGCTACTCTGCTGGGTTGTGGAGGTCAGATAGGCAGTCGCTCCACGATAATACTGGTATTCATTTGCATCCATTTTGATGCGTAAGGTTCGGCAGATGTTCGGCAGATAATGATGACCTTGTGTGAGAATATTATGAACTTTTTATAATACCTATACCCAGATTCATTTCTATGAGCTCCATGGGGTTCCGGCACCAGAAACTCGCACTCACTTTAAATCAACTCCCCGACATAACAAATACTGCCATTATGTTGTACACAAAATGAGCGTCTCCTGTTGCCAAATAAAGGATACAGATTACAGTTTATCACCCAGCTTAGCTCTGGGGAAGATTACACGCAGCTTTATATATTTAACTTAGTGTCGAGTGACGTCATAAAGTTGCCGCCGCAAGATAATGATGAAAGTTTTTAATTGCAAGCTCCTATACCACATTTAACACATGTACATACTTTGTGTTATTCTAGGAACTTTGTAAGTTGAGACCTTGAACGAAAATTTATTATTCGAAAATAAAACTGTCTACTGAACATTTTGTAGGTAAAAGCGAAAATAATATTAAGATATTCTGGGAATAAAGACGGTATAGTAAATAATAAGGGTATAGGAATTTTCCTGTGTTTACCTCAAAAATATTCTTAGAGCTGGTTTAATTTTTTCCCACACAGTTTCATTGCTTACTCGCCTCTAAAGATGAAGAGGGTAGTTCTATTCAAAGTCAAAATTGCCTGACGCACTTCGAGACAATAAAATTAGACCAAATGTCTGCAAATACATTCCTAGTACCCACATAGGATTGTTCCAAGTTGCTTTTGTGTCTACAAGTTTTACCTAAGTTCTAAAATCCAAGGGTAGGTATACAAAGTTGAATTAATTTATCTCAGAGCCCACGAATAATAGCCCGTTTTATTATTTTATTGTTGAAAATAAACCGCGGTATTTAAGGATTTGTAGGTACGGCCTAAAAGGATATTGATGACAGCAAAAGGGAGGCATAAAAGCCTGATTTGTGTAGCATTTCGGAATAAATCTGTCTAGACCCAGAAACAGAAGGCCATTTATGTCTTATCTTATATTCACCGGGCCTTAATTTACGGGGCATGTTTGGTGTTAAACCAAAAATTGAATTAATATACCACACAATAAGACCTTATTAATTTTGATTAAGTATTTCTTTGTTACATTGAACTTACAGTGGGCAATGGTATATTTGGCACAGCACAGATAACATTGTGTGTCCTCACAGACACACAATATTATCTCTTTTTTTCTGTATAGAAAGTTTTTATTTCAAGTTCATTATTTTTTTTGTTGTGAGCACATAAGGCAAGCATGTGCCGAATAAATAGGTTTTCTTTCTTTCAATGGTAGCCCAGTGGTGTAAAAATGGTTTTGGAAAAAAGCGGCCAAGTGCTAGTCGGACTCGCCCATGAAGGGTTCCGTATGAAAATTGTGTAAATTGCGGTTTACGATTTATGACGTATTAAAAAAAACTGCTTACTAGATCTCGTTCAAACCAATTTTCGGTGGAAGTTTACATGGTAATGTACATCACATATATTTTTTTGTTTTATCAGTCTCTTATTTTAGAAGTTACGGGGGGAGGACTCACATTTTATCACTTTGGAAGTGTCTCTCGCGCAAACTATTCAGTCTAGAAAAAAAAAATATTAGAAACCTCAACGTCATTTTTGAAGACATCCATAGATACCCCACTATGTATGGGTTTGATGAAAACAATTTTTTTGGGTTTCAGTTCTAAGTATGGGAACCCCCAAAATTTATTGTTTTTTTTTTCTATTTTTGTGTGAAAATCTTAATGCGGTTCACAGAATACATCTACTTACCAAGTTTCAACAGAATTATAGTTTCGGAAAAAAGTGGCTGTGACATACAGACAGACAGACAGACAGACATGACGAATCTGTAAGGGTTCCGGTTTTTGCCATTTGGCTACGGAACCCTAAAAAGCGACGGCAAACCAGCATTTTTAACCGGAAATTCGAAACCATTTAAAAACCCACACTAGTTCCGTGTGCAGTAGCGTGCCTAGGGTCCAACAATACGACAAGCCCATAAAACAAGCATACTGTTCAGAAACGACTCGTCTATGATCTTATAACCTAACTGTTGTAGGTTATAAGATCATATACGAGGCCCATGCGTACAGACCGTTTGCCGCAGGCCTCATCTATGATCTTATAACCTAACTGTGGTAGGTTATAAGATCATATACGAGGCCCATGCGTACAGACCGTTTGACGCAGGCCTCATCTATGATCTTATAACCTAACTGTAGTAGGTTATAAGATCATATACGAGGCCCATGCGTACAGACCGTTTGACGCAGGCCTCATCTATTATCTTATAACCTAACTGTAGTAGGTTATAAGATCATATACGAGGCCCATGCGTACAGACCGTTTGACGCAGGCCTCATCTATGATCTTATAACCTAACTGTAGTAGGTTATAAGATCATATACGAGGACTATGCGTACAGAACGTTAGACGCAGGCCGCATCTATGATCTTAGGACTTAACTCTAGTAGGTTATAAGAGGCCTGTGTCTCAGCAGTGTGCAGTGGGAACATTATAGTCGGGCCATCCTACACAGGAGTTTGGAAATTAAGGTAAGAAATCTCTCTATTATTCATTTAAATCTTCATGTAGAAAGAACAGAGGTAGACGTAATGCCATAGGCATTTCGTACCAGTCAATGTTAAGTAAAGGTCAAAATCCTGTGACTTTAACCTTAATCCAAAGTCGGGTGAAAAGAGTGATAACAATGGTTTGATTAGATAAGAGAAGGTACATAGACCACTGTATAACATACTTTGTACGCTTACGCCACAGACTGAGGTGTAAAAGCCTTTGTGCAGGAACTTGCTTCCAAAAATACTAGGTATTTTTAAATCCTGTTAATTTAAGGACCCTCACTTTTATATGGGAATTGCGCTAGATAAATTAACCCGAAAAATCATGACTTTGTGAAGGCAATTTTAACTGTATAGATGTGATGTAAATGTGTTACATTTTTTTTGGTCATTTATAAAATTTAAAGTTAGTTAAAAAACTGTTAAAACAACTGGTTTTTGTAAGATATCTAATTTAAAAAAAAAATTGTAGGGGTTCTATAAAATACACTCGCACACTGGTTAAAACTTATTTTAATGTAAATCGTTATGGCACAGAGGAACATTTAATGAACAAAGAAACGGGAAGTTTTATACAATTACAGCAAAGACAATTCTGGCGGGACGCGATCAAGAGCGCGCGCAAATGTGTTGTTGTTAGTTGCCGGCCGACAAGGGTGTATGAGGCGCGGGGCGGGCAGGACACACGTGTTAGGTTGGCGTCCCTTGGCGGCACCGACGCTTACCAACCTTACGGCACTATGTTTCCCTAAAGAGTACATGGCTTTTTGGACGGTGCGCGTTACAAAATGTTATATATTATTTTGATTACTATACAGCCAATTACTGAGCTGCAAATTGCAAATAAACATAAAAATAAACCTATATCATGGTCAACTCTATCTGGTATTCACGACACGAGCCTCGTTGCTTAGTGTGGCACTAGATGGCGGTGTGTGTAATGTCCAGCGATATTTATTTATTTATTATGGAGCTTGAAAATTTTAAACCAGCCTTTTTAGGTAACCCTGCTAATTCCAATGTTTTCAACACATGTCTTAGCTTAGAAACCCAGTTTGATATTCAGGAATATAGTTCGCTTAAATTGATACGTTAACATTAGATACCGAAAACCAACAATGAGCTCGGGAATGGATAACGTTTCATTACAAAGTCAGTGTTCATTTCACGTTCGATTAGGTAATTGAACTATCAAACCATGCGTTAAATATTGCATATCAGTAAATACAGGTTTTATTAAGGCTTACGGCTACATAAAAACAGCCACTCGGGTCGACCTTTAGGTTAAGTCGTGCTTGCCTAGGTTGGTCTGTGGATGGGTGGCCAGCCTTACATACCAAGTTTCCTCCGTGCCTCGGAAAAAACGTTAAGCCGATGGTCCCGGCTGTCATTTGTAGATCTTTGACAGTCGTTACAGGTAGTCAATGGCCCAAAAAGTCTGACAACCAGTCTTACCGTGGGATATAGTACGTATTGTCTTTTTTAAACTTTCACGATCAGAAAACATTATAAAACATATGAAACCGGCTATTTATCGCGAATTTACCTTTAATTTAATCCCGACGTTTCGACCGGATTGCACCAGCCGTGGTCGCGGGGAGACTGAAGTGAGGGTAGTTGAATAAACGCCTTCACTTTGCTGTCGCGGTACCTCCAATACTTCAGTCTCCCCGCGACCACGGCTGGTGCAATCCGGTCGAAACTGCGGTGTTAAATTAAAGGTGAATTCGCGATAAATACCCGGTTTTATATGTTTTATAATGGGTATAGTATTACCAAATACTAACTATGTTGTGGAGGTCAGATAAGCAATCGCTCCATGTAAAACACTGTTATTCAGCTGCATCCGGTTAGACTGAAAGCCAACCCCCGCATAGTTGGGAAAATGCTAGGCAGATGATGTTGAGTAAATAAAGGTTTTATGCAACAGTTCTATGAGACTATAAAGCATACCTAGATGCTATAAGAGTAGAGGAAAACCCAAAAAATCGATGGATAGACTGTGTGAAGGATTATATTATGGCAAGAAAAGAGGTGACTCTTGAGATGGCGAGTAATAGAGAAATATGGAAGAAGAAGACATACTGCGCTGGCACCGAATAAATTGGGGTAAGGGCAGAAAAATGATGATGAAATGGAATGCATGAGTAATGAAAAATAAGTTTTGTCTAGGAATCTAGACAAAACTTATTTTTCATTATAACTCATACTCGGAAAGTAGGTCTGAAGTTGCCTGAGGAGCGGGTTGAAAGTAACACTTTTCAGCCCTAGGGAGAATCGCTTTCAACTGACAGCTGTAAAATTATTAAAAAAAAACTAGTTCTATTTTCACATTTCTATTGAACCATGTTCCGACTTCTATACAGCCTCTAAATTACAGTGCAATGTAAATTTGAAATAATATAAAATTCAGTAATAATTAAAGAATAATTATCATATCATTTTCAATATCATTTTCTTAAATAACTTAGTTATAATTTAGTTACTTACAAATGTTTCTTTAAAATAACATAGATTTGGGCAAAATATTTAATATTTTTCCAGTGACGAAAGTGAAAAATAAAGGCACTTCAGTCTCCCCGCGACCACGGCTGGTGCAATCCGGTCGAAACGTCGGGCTTAAATTAAAAGTAAATTCGCGATAAATACCCGTCTTCATATGTTTTATAAAGGCTGAATAGCCGACCACAGAAAAAAAAATAGGCGGGAAAGCGGCAATCCGATCTTCATTTTTTTTTTCATGTGGCTTCGTGTTTTTATTTTTATTTTCCATGTATTCGTAATGAAAAGCCCAGTGTTTACCTCGGGTTAAAAACTTATTTAGTCCCTCGAACTATTAGCGCCCGCGCTACGCTTGGGCGCCAAACTCCGTCTCGGGACTAAATAAGTTACTTTCGCCCCTAGGGTAACAATGTACTATTTCCTGGAATATTAAAATGTGATCAGTCGTCCTAAAATGGGATACTTCAAATGAGATTGAATACTTAAAGAAACTTTAATATTTTTCCACGAATAGAGCTTTGAGTATGCTGTAAATCCCAGTGCGTTTATTTTCATAACTTTTTATGTCTTACCTAAACATTTCGCAAGTTCTTAGAAAATGAGCTCAATAGAAGATATTCCATATAAAAACTGGTTTGTCCTGAAATATTCCCTCAGCCTATTTTTATGCAGTAAAAAGTGCGCCAACGAATAAATACGGCCCATTCAGAGACAAAAGGAGGATTTTATAGGTAATTTACCGATGTTTTTCCGTTTGAGTTATATGGTCTTTGTTTTATTCGACAAATTCACGATTTATGTGCTAATTTTAGTACTTTTTTTTCACGCTGTGTATCAAAGCCCAATAAAAAAGCTGTTTACGATTATTTATTTTGTTGTAATCGAGGTTTTTGTTAGCGCTTTCTAGGATAACGAATTTCAGAAACATGGAGTCAACTCAGTCAACAAAGTGCCTCAGGTTTGTGCTATTTATTATTATTATGTTTGATTTATAAATGAAGGCTTCACTTGTTCACACTGTTTAGGGTTCCGTACCCGAAAAGTAAACAACGGGTCCCTATTACTAAGCTTCCACCGTCCGTCCTTCCGTCTGTCTATCAGGGGGCTGGATCCATAATATGCAGACAATTGAAATTTTCACAGAACGTGTATTTATGTTGCCGCTATAACACAAAATAAATTAAAAAATATAAAAAGGGTTCCTCTACTACGATGGAATTACATACTAAAACCTTCCTCGAGAACCACTCTATCCATTGGTGAAAACAGCATTAAAATCGGTGCAGTAGTATTTGAATTTATCGCGAACAGACAGATAGACAAACGTGGCCGAGGACTTTGTTTTTTATTATGTAGTGGTTATAACGGTGCCTTAATTATCCTAGGCTGATATTTTTTTCCTAAAACTTATTAATATTAAGGTCTGTTTCCCCTATAACTAGGCTGTCTTTCTTTCCATGCTCACACAATCTTGCTTCCACAGGCTATTTCCCTGCAAAAACTTTCCCGTTGCCTCCAGCCACAACTATCACGTAAATCAGTTCAAGTATAGAGGCTAATAGCCTCTAGTTTACTAGTTTGCAACAGACTTCGCGACTTTTCTGCGATCCAGTGGCAACAGTCGGAACTATAAAGGCGCACTTAGCCGCTTCTTACGCCACCTACGAAGAGTCGGCCATTTGTATGCTAATTCCTTAAGAAAAAAAGCCAACGCCTCATTGGCCTTGTGATACCAAGCTTTTTTAATCCACTAACGAGTTCCATGATTCTAGTTCTAAGTCGAGTTCAAACGTAATTACGTGTTCTTTGTTTAAAGAATTGTGACGCCATTTTTAAATGTGTTGGTAGACTAGGTAGGGTAGGTACGCCTACGGGCAGTTATGATGCCTGAAACTTATTTTTTTTTCTAATATATAGGAGGTTAATCCTATGTTGGTCAAAACCCGAGGATGATCTTACAAAGGATATCCTCTCATTAACCCATTCCTCCCATTTCCCAGGTAGCAAATATTACATTTTCAGTCCTAATTTTCCCTAATGGTAGTTGACCTGCTCTCTGTTTGAGGGTATGAGTTTGTAATCCACCCCGCGAGCACATTGCAGGTTGGTTAATGTCACATATCGCCGAACTTTTCACTGTCGTAGTCCATTGCTGGGAGAACCCAAGCTGCGCCACAACTACTTGCCAATGTGCCTATCTCAGCCACGTATTAAGGTCACCGGTCCATCTAGTTTGTCTTCTTCGTGTCGATGATTCCCATTTTTATTAAATTTGTTTCGACCAGAACTCGGCCACGTCGATGGCGTTGATGTTGGCTTCGGACAGGTCCCTTAAAGTGCAGGTGTAGTTTCACAAAAAGCAGGTCAGAAGGTGGGCCATGGTTTGAGATGACGCTCCGCAAGCACTGAGCTTTATCGGAATACCCGCAACACCGGACCAAGTTGAACCTGCAGCGGCCAACCTGGCTTCTAAGTCGGTTTAGAGTCTTCCAGGTGGGCCATAGCAGTTGGTGACCCACTGGGAGCTTTTTTGCAGGCTCAACATAGTGAGCCGGAAGGGGATGTTTCAGGAGCCACAGCTTTTTGTGGGCTTCACCAACCTTAGCGTGGTCGATTGGTGGAATATTCGACCTAAGGAAGCTGTTCCGACTCTTCAACCTGCCTCGCGCTCCATCTAGTTAGTAAACGTCCCTCAAAACCCTTGCTGATATGTGGTGTCCTCTCCATCAACCATCGTTAGCAATAATGTTCTACAATTACCTTGCATCGGCAATCCTCAGCAGCAATGTAGTGGAAGACATCAGTACCCATGGCTACACCAGGGTCGCAGTGGCGAAGACGTACCATTAGTGGCCGGCGACCTCCGTACACACAGACCGGGTGGTGGGACTTCTTGAACGGAAACTCCCAATCTGAAATCTGAAGATTTTTTTTTATAAAAAGATTTTACCCGCAGTTTCTACCGTATGGAGGTCGAAAATTATCCTACAGGGATTTACTACGAGCATGAAGAGTATCCTTTGTTACTTGTTTCTGTAACCTACTTAGACCATGGTCTATACCGGGTGCATTCAAATTCGTTCTGCTGTTCACGTACAAAATATAACAAGCAGACAGTCCGACAGAGCATGATTAATATTCTAATAAATTAAAAACGTTTCCCAAAATAAATGTCTGAAAAATCGTAACTCGAATGAAGATTTTGAGATATTTTGTAAGGGGTGGTGCAAACGCAGTTTTGTAATTTATGAAACAATCGAAATTGGCTTGTTTCCACCATCAATAAATTGCAAATCTATTTAGTCCGTCAGTTAGAGTATTAGAAAATAATGGTCACGTATTTTTTGTTTTTGTAAATCAACGAATATTGACAAAGATAACACGCATCAAAACTCGGGAGTGGGGGCTCGTGACGTCAGTACCATAGTATAAATAGGAGCAGTAGTGCAACTAAAGCTCAATCCGCGTTATAATTACCTACCGTACTTGCCTGTCTCAGGGTTGTCACTTTTAGCTAAATTTAAATTCAGTGCCTAGAAATGTGTTGTCTGGTTTTCATTGAGATCTACAGCATATTTTTTTTTTACTTTCTTATTTTAAAATTTAGAGGATGGGTCTATCTTTCAAACGATTGTAAATTTGTAACGCAATGTAACGCATTCAAAACATTGTTCTGATGAATGGATTGAATAGTACGGGTCGTGAAGGTGTATAAAGTTAAAATCTTACAATAAAAACTTGTTGGTCAATTAAGCGCAGCCACTGAAGGCGTCTGGAATGGAAAGCACATTTAATATACCTACATTAGGTATCTATCATAAAAGTGGAGTAAAGTTACTAAAATATTATATAAAAAAACATCGTAAAGCCACCAAAAAACTATGTGACCTAAATGACTATGTGACTATATGACCAAAAAACTATTATCAAAAAAAATATTCTACAACTAAGAGTGTGAAAGGAGACGGAAACAATTACATACATTCTTGGGCCCTGGATGTAAGGAGATGAAAATGGTATGAATCAATAGATTCAGACTTATCAGTCCTTCACTGAAAATTCAGTAAGTTTTGACAATCTGAGAGCAGAGTTATTTGAGGTTTGGTAAAAGTGAGGTTATGTTAAAGTCTCTTCATAAGAGCTGATTATAACTAATCAAGTTCTTTAAGCACTAATGTATGTTGTATTCAGTGGAGAATGTTTGAAATGTCATATTTTGATTGAAGATGAATGACTTGAAGGCATTAATAGATAACAGAAATGGATTCATCGAAAAGGCGTCCAGAATAAATAAAAAGCACATTTTAATGTAGAACACGGTAATTCATTTTACATTATTATTAAAATGTCGTCTAGAAATTGTGCGTTTGGAACAATATGATCTTGGTACCTAGCCCGGCTAGGTTATACTTGCTTTCAAAGTTTGTTGAAAGCCACTGCCGAATCACTGATGGAATTGTTTTACGTCCGCGGGTCGTCGGCCTAGGGTATTGCAGTGATTAGTAGATCCCACAATTATTCACATAGCGATCCATATTTTCAATAATTCCTAGAAAAACAATCCCAAGTCAAACGCGTGAGCGATCTTCGGTGTGTCCAGTATGGAAGCAAGAGTCGTACAAGGTAAGCAGGGTCGGAATCCGTAATAAACAACGCAGTGGTCGTTGAAATTGTAAAATAATCGGGAAAGCACTTAAAACATAACGGAAAACACGAAACGAGTTGAGCAGAAATGATTGACAAGTGTCAGTGTCGGTCCGCTGTAAATGCTGTCAGTGCTGTCACAGATAATACATATAAGACTGTTTTTAAAAATATGATTGATTTTAATCGATACGAAATCAATAATCATTTAGATTTTTCAGTTATTAATTGTCATTTTCTTTATTAATTAAATACACTATATTGTAAACAAGTATTTAAAGTAAATTAAAATACTTTGAGTTAAATACCTAGTGCAAAGCTTTTCTTTTTATAATTTCTGTAATCGATTAATTCAATCGGTAATGTTATGAAAACTATCGTTCTCATTTTTCTCCGCTTCCAGATTGAGAATTGAGCTGAATTTTGGTATTTTAATATGAAAAAATATGAGTAATTTTTTAGACCATATCTCAACTTATTACAATTGGGCCCACCATTTTCCGTCTCCTTTACGATGAACACAATGTTTACTATTTGTTTTACCTTATATTTCCTAAACTACTGGACCGATTTACATGATTTTTGCATGGATATCGGTTTTAAGCAAAGTCCAACGTTTTTACACTAATTTCAACGTCATATCTTAATTAACAAAAAATCACCTTTTCAAGTTACGTAAATATGTGACACAAAACTTTAAATTACATTTTTATTGGTCTTACTGGACTTTAAAATTGTGATGATGCTAATTCATCATAATACTATGAAGATTCCAAT
Organism: Xestia ashworthii; assembly: GCA_950022955.1. Taxonomy (NCBI): domain Eukaryota; kingdom Metazoa; phylum Arthropoda; class Insecta; order Lepidoptera; family Noctuidae; genus Xestia; species Xestia ashworthii. The sequence continues at coordinate 18,208,536 of OX465558.1, read as the reverse complement.
TAGATACCATCAAAAAAATACTTATTTACGACCTATCACAAGTTTTCAAAACACAAAATTTTGATGGATTTATTAATAATGGACACGTATTTTTTTGGTTTTGTAAATCAATGGTCAATACTAAGATAAAACGCAACAAAACTCGGGAGTGGGGGCTCGTGACGTCATTCAAAACTCATTCAAAATTATACTAAGGCGTCACGTTCGTAAATTTTGGTTTGTCTAACTGACGGACTACCTAATTAGATTTCTTTTGTCGTCTACCCTATTCGTCAATCATTTTAAATTACGTATTTTATAACTTTAAATATGGACTTAGTTACTATACCTACCTAAAATACTGAGAAATCGGCATAACTCAACGTAAACAAAGTCAAAGAATCTATTGTCAGATCAAGTACCTACCTACCTAACATTCTAGTGGGAAAGTAGACCTGCCTACTTCGTCTGTCTAATAGAAGACTAATACAACAAACAAATACTTAACTAGGTATCTCATCATCAATAATAAATTATATTCTAGAATAAGCGACTTGCTTACCTATCCTGTTCAGTAGGTAATCTGAACAGAGACAACTCTGGAATAGTTGAATTATTTAGACACCCATACACACAGCAATAGGTTCTCCTGCGATAATCACCCATTTTTAATTTATTTACGTATGCCTTTATGCCGTGACGCGCGAACTTTGTGCGGTGTGCAAGCCTCGACTGGCGGCAGTAAGACACGGGTCGAGATTTTGTTAGAGTGTGCGTGCGGCGACGTAAAGATAGTATGACGCACACATACAAGCCGCGCGCGGTGCGTTTCTATGAAGATACCCTACTTGTCAGTACTCACTAAGAATCATACCGAACAGTGACGTATTGGGAATTTTAAAAGCGTCGTATCTTCGTCAATTTTGTTTTATGTGACAAAAGAAAAAATACGGGTCAAATATTTTTTGATAATCTAAGTGACGGACTAATTAGATTTTTTCAGTTAACAAGCCTATTGTCATAACTATTTACTGTGCATACGTTTATTTACAAAATGATAAACAGATGACTAAGATATTGTCTGTGAATGTGAATCATGCGATACAGAAACGTCGTTTGATCGTTCGGACCATATTATGTTCTAAAATAATGATAGACCTCTGGATCCAACTTCATAAAGTAAAATTAAAAAGAACTTCATCTAGCACGTCCGATCGATCAGACTGAGCAGACGGAACAAGTGTACGTGAACAAAATGCATGCAAGCAGCAGCACTGTTAGCAGGGAGATATTTATTCGAATAAAACATACTTAAAATAATCTACTGACAACGTTGCCCCTACATCAACATTTAAACCACACAAACAAACCCGCAGGCCACAGACAGTTAATTTTAAAACAAAAGAATCTGTTACATTCACGTATTAATTAATGTCATAAGCAGGTATTATTTTTTAATTACGCCCAATGAACTGTACACGCGCTTTATTGATGGGGATATAATAATTATGCATTCAATTAATCTGCATGCTATCAAATTAACATATTATTATTCTGCTGAGTAATTGGCTTGAATTTACTCATTGTAGAGAAATTCAATAAATTACTATTTATGTAATGCTAATAGAGTAGGTTTGTGGTTACGGACGACTTTCTCACAAAGAGGTAAGTTGTGGAACTCATTTTATGGCTTTTTTTAAATAAAAATATCGTTAAGAAAAAATGGTTTTCTTCGGTCTGTGGCTGTGTTTCATAAATTCGTTTTAGTGGTTTACACGTAAAAAGATAATACTTACTTACTACTGTTACTGCTAGCCAGCATCATCCCACTGCTGGGCAAAGGCCTCTCCCCATGATTTCCAGTTGATTCGATCCAGGGCTAATGTTGGCCACTGGTCATTGGTTTTGTCCAGCTCGTCACGCAGAAAAAGATAATAGACAGAAAAAACTACCGGTACTTTAACATGGAAAATACAAGTATTTGCCGGCGCATTCACCCGCGTGGAGGTCTGTTATTATTCCACGGAGTATTCTACCTGAATCAAAAGTCGTATGTCCACATGCAGGTCCCTAACAAAGCCATGACCTATATCCATTTATCTTTATCAAATTATTACCTATTCTTATTTCTTCTATGATGCTTCATCTTCCTTTTGTTACTAGATTTCCAACCAGAACTTTTCAGTTCTGGTTGCAAATATCTGGCAACCGCGAGCCGGAAGACAATGCGTTGGTAGACCTCCCCCGAGGTGGACCGATAACCTGGTGAATGTTGCGGGAATCCGCTGTATGCGAGTCGAACGGGACTGGTCAATGTGGCGACACTTGGGGGAGGCCTATGTCTAACAGTGGACAGTTTTTCATGATGATTTCCAACCAGATAAAAAAACAGTTTCAGAAACATGTGCTCAAAACATGTTTTACGACATAAACACCAACGAATCTTTCGACATCAGAATACGGTGAACATAATAAAGTTCGTACAAACACACATACATCAAGTAAGTTGGCTCGCGGAGTGATTGCACGGAATAAATGAAAGTATACCATGCTTCTACTCTTTGGAATAATATATTAGTGCAGGCATATCAATGTGCTCCTCTTGGCAACATGGACAATGATTTTAGCCAAAAACTTTTGGCGTAGCTTTATCCTGCGTTTGTGTTCCAGATATTGTTGTGTATAATGTAGTAATGGGTAATATAACATGATGTATTATGTATAAGGTTTTTGCTCGCAATCAAAATCAGACATAAAGCCTTTAAACTTCCCCGCAATAAACCTGTATTAATCCATACCTATCATCAATACAAAAATACTAATTTGTGTTTTGTATGAGAGAAAATCTTAGAAAATATCACGTTTCTGAGATATAAGCCAAGGGTTGAAGACCTCCCACTAGGTGGACCTATGACCTGGCAAAGGTTGCGGGAATTAGCTGGAAATGAATCGCACGGGACCGGTGGCGACACTTGGGGGAAGCCTGGGTACAGCAGTGGACGTCTTTTTGCAGAAATGATGATGATGATGAAGATAACAAAATAACCATCTTCGCTATTAGATCAACGTTGAATTGATACTAGCTATTGATTAATACAGGTTTTGTGCGTGGTTACCATTTGGAAAATAAAATTAAATGGCAGAAGTTAGGCAGGCCACGCTTCATACAAAAATCTTCTAATCCCTTTCTCACGGCTAGGACAGCGACAACACGGAAGAAATTCTTTTGGAAGGGAGTGTGCCATATTCAAACACTCAAGTTCAGTGCGGATTCATCATAATCCACAGCCTGAGTTCACGCACTTCTGGGTATCAGCATCTCTTTTCTTGTGCTCAGTGCGAGTTGGTTGCTCGCAATAGGCTTGTTAACTGAAAAAATCTAATTAGTCCGTCACTTAGATTATCAAAAAATATTTGACCCGTATTTTTTCTTTTGTCACATAAACCAAAATTGACGAAGATACGACGCTTTTAAAATTCCCAATACGTCACTGTTCGGTATCATTCTTAGTGAGTTGATACCGAACAGTGACGTCACGAGCCCCCACTCCGAGTTTTGATGCGTTTTATCTTTGTCAATATTCGTTGATTTACAAAAACAAAAAATACGTGTCCATTATTTTCCAATACTCTAATTGACGGACTAAATAGATTTGCAATTTATTGATGGTGGAAACAAGCCTATTGTTTCATTGTAAATTGAAAATAGAATTATATGGATACAATATCTACGTGTCAAAAACCTCGCCGATATGTGATTGATTGATACATGAAAGTAGGACAAACACTAAAAAAAATCAAGTATTATTTTCACACGAATATTTGTAAAGGAATACATACTGAAGATTCCCAATACGTGCTATCCGTAAAATGTTATAAATGGTAATGTACCTTTTTTCTGTCTGTTGCCATTTCATGCTTTAACGGTTGGACCGGTTTCATGTTTGGTACAAAGGAGGACTATGACGTCAGAGCGAGAAATACTGCGGGAATGCTATGCGCTACGCTGCGCTGTTAACTTCTTTTAGTTTTTTCCGTCCTTTTGTGTTTATAAATATTTGTTAGACATCGTATGTTTGAGAAAAAAAAAATCCACGGAAAGTCGTAGGCAAAAACTTATACACAATAATATGATAAAACATACAAAAAAAGAGCCAAAGGGAGAACAAAAACGACTTGTTTTTTAGGTAGAGGCAATGATCGCTGATTTTCGTGCAAATATCAATAGAATTGCGTTACTTTGAAGGGTATCGGTTATAAATCCAGGGTTATTTTGAATACAGGTGTGTTTTATAAATCGGTCACACACCACAAGGAAATTGAAAAACCAAAAGGAAATTTATTATGTGTATTTAAAACATAGATTATTTATGTTTTATTGACACCGAGTCGTAGGCCTTCTTGTGATCTATCCAACATGTTGACAGATCCTTGCGGGATTGACGGGCCTGTTGGCTAATGGCCATGTCGATGAGGAGTAGCTCCTTAGTACCGCGGGACCCATTCCTACATCCATTTTGAGACGCAGACATAATGGAGTTTTCGTCTATGTGTATATTAATTTGCCTTCTCAAAATGGATGTAGGTAAGAAGTTTATAGACCGTCGACAAACACGTGATCGGTCTATAATTCTTGAGTTCCGCGGGACAACCTGACTTATGAAGCAGATGGGTAACACCTGTTGTTAAAAACTGCGGTAGGGACCCATGCAGACTCTAAGGAAGACTGGAATTGGGATGCCAGGTAAGTGTGCGAACTACTAAACCATTTAAGCCAGAAGTTATGCAGTCCGTCCGGTCCCGGTGACTTCCAATTCGATAACGGACGAACTGCTCTGGCTACATCTAGTCAGCCTCTGAATGACAGACGGGCACCTACCAGATGCTGCGCCAAAAGGAACTTGTGGCGGCATCAAAATAACAATTTACCGACGCAAAGAGTGCGATAACTGTTTTTTTAGCCCCATTGAGAAAGTTATTCAGTTTGATGGATTACACCAGATTCTAAAACATACGAGTAACACCTTCCTCTGACACGTGCTGTAGATCATGGAGGTATAGTTGTTGTCAGTTAAGATGACAATGGTGTCAATTCTCCTGTGCATAAACTAAACTTAATTTAGGCTATTGCTATCTTTTACTAAAAGGCAGTGCGCGAAAAGGACGGCTATAGCTATGAACTAAGTTAGAGATGTCAAACTAGTTTATGCCTTGCGCTTCACCGTGTTTTTAATCGACATGTTTTTACGTGCACCCTTCATTTGTATGGAAATATTAGTTCCAATCAAATTTGACAGCTCTAAATTACGTCCGTCTCTTTCTCGTTTCATAAGAGGGAAAAAGATAGCAATAGTCTAAATTAAGTTTATTTTGTGCATAGGTCATCGCTCTTTCCCTAAACAACTCTTCGTACGTACAAACCAAAACAAAAGAACTGTATTGTGTCGTTTTTCATTAGAAAAAATTTGAAGGTCACGATAAATGACGACTAACAAGTCTTTAAGACTTGAACAGGCATATTTTTGGTTATTCAAAGTTAAGAACTTTAATAAATGTAGGTGGGGGTTAATGACCGCTTTTGTCACCTTTACTGGCAGCAACTATACAGGGTGTAAACCACCTCATCACAAAGCCGTTAACCAAGCATTCTGTACACCAAAGTAAGTAACTTTACGCAAAAATTATTGCTGGGAAACAACTTTTTTTTTTGAGGTTATAAATCATGTTTTGTGGTAAGAACTCAATGTAACGCACTTCAAACATTGTGCTGATGGATGGATTGAATAGTACGGGGGTCGTGGAGGTGTTAAAAGTGAAAATCTTACAAAAAAAACTTATCTTTAAAAAAAAACTTGTCAAAAAGTTGTAACTTTGAACCCCCACATCTCCGTAACTAGAAGGTTCCCAGGCATGGTGTAGAACAAAAAAATGATCGCAATGATGGGGAGAACAAGTGTCTTTCGGCTTCGTGAAGAGGTGTTTTACACCCTTTAGATAGGTTACACACAGTGTTTTTTGCGTAAGGCACTTTACCTAAGACGCCATGAAAACAACTAATAAAGAAAGGACAACGTAGGAAAAAGGACAACTTACAAATTCAAAGGGTTACCGCATAACATACTTATGAATTCATTATAATGTGGTCCCAAAAAAGTTACTTCCGTACTTGTTCGTTATTTACGTTAATGGCCTGAATTGCATAGACAAGTATGGATAGCAGAACTGTCGTTGGTGATGTATTCACGAATGAGGATGGGTACTTTTGCATGCCCGACGTCACGTGGACAGTCCTTGGTCCAGGCGTATGACTGGCTAATCAATTCACGTATTCATGAGCTGTTTTCACAAACATAGTCGTGGTCCAGAATTCATCCTTTAATGAGAAACTAAAACAGGATACATCAATGAGGTGGTCATGATGGGTAAAAATGATAAAACAAAAAACCCACTTTGTTTTTTGTGGTCAACGACCGTAACGGCAGAAAGTTTATCTTGCAATATCAGGCATCAGTTTACTTGTTAAAGATATCATTAAAAAAAACTGTTTACTGGTTACCGCTCCGAATCAGAAGGTCTTTATGGGAAAATCAGAACTGAAAGGATGAAGCGTGGGTTCGCGAAGAGATAGAAAGAGTGAAGGGAGGTTTATGCACAGGAATGGGAAACTGTCTAGGAAACAAAACGTTTCCCACCGCTGGGACACAGGCCTCTTTTCTTTGAGAGGGAATAGACCGTAATTCACCACGGTGGTCCTGTGTGTGTCTTTGAAGGTTTGTTTCATTGATATAAAAACTTAAAGCTGAAACAACATTTAAAATAACAATAAATTATCAGATCGGAATTTCGAAAATTCTCAGAATTTTCGCCAACCGCTACTGTATCCGACATATTTTAATACGTAAAATATTCACAAGTAATGATGGTGTTTCAGTGACGACCAATTATCATTTATTTTAAGTAGAATAAATAACATTTTAATGAAAATGGGGCATTTTCGAAAGAATGTTTTATTAATTCCTGGCATAATTAATGGCTATTTTGTGAAGCTGGTTTTCGGTTGAAGGCATTAATCAGTGCAATTACAATTGTTGCTGCTGTTTGAAAATACGGAATTAATCTTCGATTTTGGGTAGGTCTTTCACTAAAAAATGATTAATGCTCTATTAGGAATTTATTTTGTATTTTAAGATAACAGTAAAATAATGTTATTGAGTATCGCTTGGCCGAAATTCATATTAAATTTTATGCTTAAATGCATTAGATAGATATAAATGCTAGGCTTGTTTCCACCATCAATAAATTGCAAATCTATTTAGTCCGTCAGTGAGAGTATTAGAAAATAATGGACACGTATTTTTTGTTTTTGTAAATCAACGAATATTGACAAAGATAAAACGCATCAAAACTCGGGAGTGGGGGCTCGTGACGTCAATACTCACTAAGAATCATACCGAACAGTGACGTATTGGGAATTTTAAAAACGTCGTATCTTCGTCAATTTTGTTTTATGTGACAAAAGAAAAAATACGGGTTAAATATTTTTTAATAATCTAAGTGACGGACTAATTAGATTTTTTCAGTTAACAAGCCTATTGATATAACAAGGGTACAAAAATAATATTAATTTGCATAAGTAACTGTTGTCCGCGACTTCGTCCGCGTGGTAGCCAATAACAGACATTGAAACGGATACAACCAATCATTCAAGATCATGGCGGTTTGATTCATAGCTGAAACTGCTGGGTCTAGAAGCATGACATTTTGCACAAAGGTAAAGTGTTTATGACAATATTTCCTTATGAACAACATTCTTAACCATGTAGCTTAAATAACCAGACCGCGAAATCAGCTTACACGAGAAGAAGCAATGTAAACTGCCCATTTGAAAACAGTCCTGCAGCAAGTCGATTTCGAAAAAAATTGTGTGAAAAGCGAAGCCGCGGGCATCAGCTAGTATAAAGGAGTTCATGAGAACGTTGAGTATCTTCAGGATGTAAACAGACCCTTTATGAAGCCGTCAACCAAGCTATGTGTAGTTCTGTACATCAAACTAAGTAACTTTACGCGAAAATAATTGCTGGAAAATGACTTCTTTTTTGGGATGAAAAACGCGTTTTACGATAGGACTCAATGTAACGCACTCAAAACATTGTGTTGATTGATGGATTTAGTAGTACGGTGGTCGTGGAGGTGTCTTAAGTAAAAATCTTATGTTTTTTGTTTTTAATTTGGAAAATGTTCAAACTTTGACCCCCAATATCTGCGTTACTAGAAGGTAAGGTCTAGAAAAAAATATCATCGCAATGATGGGCCTTACGGCTTCGTTGAGGATCTTTTTACTTCTAAAAAAAACTACGTTTTTGACCACCAAAGCGCAGTTTGCTTAGGTAACAGGTAACAGAAAAAGCTGGTATCGTACCTTCTATGGATAATGTGAAAACCATAAGAAACGGGTATTATTAATCCGTTTTCAGCTTGAATATTATTTGCACAGTCTGCTGCGTGTAAACGCAGTTAATAAATAATGAGTTGCGATGAAAGATGCTCTCCCATCCACTTGACTTTATGAGTACACTTCGCGTGAGAAGTTTAATTTAGAGCGCCACCAACAATTCTTGATACTTTGCAAATTGCTGTGGAAAAAAATCTGGCGTCATTTTCTTTTTTGATATATTGTAATAATAGCAGCTGCAGCAACAACTCGCCATCATTGTTATTCCTAGTTTTATAATACCTTTTATACTCTCTTGGTACTATATAAGTAGGATGAAGGTCTTAAGTGCAGTGCAATATTGGTAGTTTAGAATATTTTGCAGCACGATGCGTACTTTCACATTATGACTACGTTTTTGTACTTTCAAATGCTTCCCATTACTTGAAAGTTCAAAAGAAGTCACAAAAAAGTGATCATCGAAAGTATTCATCGTGCCACGAAATCGTTTACTCTTAACTGTTTTTGTTTACACATATAGATGCAAACATGTTTATACGTATAGGTGAACCAAGCAATAAATGCTGTAGTTAAAAAAAATCCGCTGCTCAAAGAAAACATTCATTCGACGCTCGGCCGCCGCAGCGTGCAGACGTGCGCTACGCTCCGCTCCGTCGTCTCTCCGCGCCCCCGCGCCCCCATTCCGGTCAGCTGCAGTGCTACGTCGTAGCCCTGCGACCTCACCGAGTCTACGTTCAGTCGTAGCACTACTACGGTTTGTGACTCGTTCACAACCATAGTGTGTTGCGCCGTAGCGAGCTAGCTACGACGAGTGCTTGCGCTCTTAGTAGTTGGTCCGCTGCGTAAAACTGTCTTTTTCAAGACAAATTCCTTCATCGTCAAAAACGTTTTTTGCCCCTTCAGGGAAATCCACGGTTTAGTGGTACTTGGGTGGATACCTAACGGTGCTAACGATCCCAAGTGGGTGTTGACCCGACACACCCGCTGACCCTCTTCAAGGGAAGGCAATCCGTTGGAAGGGCTCTGACTGCGGCCTTGGGGGATCTCCTAGTCGCAGTCTGGTAGCACCTAACCCCCGTTTGTCCACAGCTGCACCCGGGACGTCTGGGTGTCTCTACCCCAGCGGCCCGGATCGGTCGCAAGACCCATAGGGCCCTGTCGCACAATAAGACTGGCGACATGTTTACAAGCTTAGGGCACACCTTAGGTACCCACCTCCCTGTGTCACCGACAGGGAGAGAACACATCCCCGGGTTATCCCACCCGGGGAGTTAGGTACTGGTATCGCTAGATAGGCAAACAGAATAGGCCCTTCAGGCAATTCTCAGACAGTCGTGTCGCTGGCAAGTTTGTTTGTGTTTTTCTTCTTGCCAGTTACACTAGGAAAAACACAAGGGTGGGTTCGTTTTTACGGGGTACTGTCTGCCCGGGGAGTTCACGTTTCACGTGTCTCCTCGGGTCTAGGTAGTTAGCTCTAGTTAGCTCAGTATTAGGATTTTAGGCTGTTAGGCTCCCCCCGCCAATATGGCAAATATAACTTATCAGGCGGCGCGCAACGTAGTGCTGAAAGCGCAGTTCGACGACCTGATACAGGTACTGTTGGCTGACGACAGTCCCTATATTCAGGACAAGTACTCGGCCCTTTTAAAGCCTTTTGAAAAGGCCGGTTACAATGCCCTTAGGAAGGAGATACCTTCTAGGTCGCCCACGCGCTCCCCCGACCCGTTAGCTCAATCCTCCGACATGGAGATTGTAGAGTCCCAGCCAGCCCCTGAGAGCTCTCCGGAGACCTCGGGCACCAACTCCTCGTCCTCTGAATCTGAGGACTTTCAGTTGGTGCAGAAGGGCAAGAGGAAGAAGGGAAGGCAAGCGAAGGCCGGTAAGGCCAAGAAGGCCGTCACGGACTTCAATGCGCCTCCCCTTGCTCCCCTAGCCTCCCCGCCCCCGTCCGGTATTACTGCACCCCCAGCTGCCTCCCAGGGCAGCCGCCCGTCCAGCCCTATGGCTATTTCCTCACCGCAAGGTGCGGCTCCTGTCAGGCGCCCTGCAAGCCCTATGGCTGCTTCTCAGCCAGCCCCCTCTTCAGCTGCTTCTTCTTCAAAGAAGCAGTTAAAACCCCCCGCGCTGTACATCCAGGAGAAATCCAGGTGGACAGAAATCTCTAAAATGTGTGTTGATCGCAAGATCAACTACACAAACGCAACCTCTACCCTTCAGGGTATTAAGGTGAAAACCCCCACGTCCACGGACTTTAGAAGTCTAGTTCACGCTCTTCGTGGAAGGAACGTCGCCTTCCACACGTATAGTCTCCCTGAGGAGAAGCCGACCCGTGTGGTCATCAAGCGGATCCCCAAGGAGATTCCCTCCCAAGACATCCTGGAGGATCTCACCTCCCAGGGTATCCCCGTTTCGGCGGTCCACCGCCTTCACAAAAATAGGTCCCAAGGGGGTGACGAGTACGACATGGTACTCGTAATGTGACCCAGTTGAAGGGCACCACCCCATCTTCAAAGTCCGGTCAGTATGCTCGCTCTCGGGCATCATCATTGAGAGGCCTAAAAAGCTTAAAGTCGTCGGGCAGTGTCATCGCTGCCAGCTTTATGGCCACAGCCAAAAGCACTGCTACGCACCGCATAGGTGCGTAAAGTGCCTCGGCGATCATGCCACGGCAGACTGCACCCGTCCTAAGGACAGGAATCTCTGCACAGAGCCGCCTAGTTGCGTCCTGTGCGGTCAGTCTGGCCACCCGGCTAACTACAGGGGCTGTCCCAAAGCCCCCAAACAGTCAGAGGGAAGCTCCCTCTTCCTTTCAAGTCCCCTCCAAGGTCCTCCCCGAGCGTCTCAGCCCGCAGAGGCCCTCCCCATGGAACATGCTGAACCATCAGCAAGCGTTCCCAGCCCTCGCGAAGTCCCAACCCAACCCCCCCATGCCCGGTCTAATGGAAAACCCTGTACCAGCGCCCACTCCCGTGGTCGCCCCTCAGGCCCTTCCTAAAACCCGCGCTCCCGTCACTCAAACCCGCGCTCCCGTCGCTCCAACCCGCGCTCCTGCTTCACAGGAATCTAACCTCAAATACTTGATGAAGTATCAGCCCCTTTGCACCCCTGAGGCCGACCGCATGGTGGCCGAACTCAGGGCTGCAACGGACCTTCAGCAAGTAGTTGATATCATTGATGCCTATCCGGTCATCAAGTCAGCCTTAAGCAACCTTAGTTTCGCGCCGTAATGGATATTACACCCGGAATCTCTTGCACCCAACCCCGGTCCCTTAGATTAGGTTACTTTAACGCCAACGGCATGAGAGGTCAACGCGACGAGATCGCCTCTTTCCTCCGTGACCACAACGTTGATGTACTCCTCATCCAGGAGACCTTCCTTAAACCCAGCCACCGCGACCCTAAGATTGCAAACTACCGTTTAGTTCGCAATGATAGGTTACGTTGCCACAAGGGTGGCACTCTCATTTACTTTCGCAAGGAACTGCACTGCATCCCTATCGACCCCCCTCCTTTAAAGTCCCTACTTGAGGTTTCAATCTGTCGACTAGCTATGACCGGTCATCAACCGATCCACTTAGTGTCTGCTTATTTGGCCCCTTCTAACACGTCGGAAGATCACAACCTCCTGGTCAATGATCTCACCCTCCTTTTCGGCTTAAGTGACTCCGTGATCATCGCGGGCGATCTTAATGCCAAACACCCAGCCTGGAACAGTAGAATGACGAACCCGAGAGGGAAAGTCCTCTACGATCTAGGTCTGTCTCTCAACTTTGACCCGATCGCTCCTATCGAGCACACCTATTATCCCGACACTCCCAGCTATCATCCTGACGTGCTCGATATAGCGCTGCTCAAGAACGTGAACCTTCGGTTACACTTGATTGAGACGTTACACGAGCTCCATTCTGACCATCGTCCAGTGCTCATGCACTTGATTCCTCGCTCGGGTATCATTGACCCCAGCCAACCCCCTCCCACCACTCTCACCACCGACTGGAGGAAAGTAAGCGATATGCTGAAATCTGAAACGTCACCGCTTCTTGATGGTATTCCCGACCATATTGTCTCTGTCGCAGACACCGAGGCCGCAATCAACTCGTTTACAGAACACGTTCAGTCCGTACTGAAGGATTGTTCTCGAGAAGTACCAGCGATGAGCGATCAACGCTGGATACTTCCCGACGACATTCGTGAACTGATAAACGAGAAGAATGCGGCCATACGTGCCTACAGCTCTTGGCCCTGCGAAGCGAACAAGATTCACATGCGTTCCTTACAGCGTGCTGTAAAGAAACGCACCAGTGAGTTTCGTTCGAATCAATGGGACAAAACGCTCAGCGAACTTGAGCCCACTCACCTAGCTTTCTGGCAGCTTCAGAGGAAGTTGCGCACCTCGGAAGAGGTTTCTTCTCCACCCCTCATCCGTCCCGATAAGAGCGTCGCTTTTGACGACTCTGAAAAAGCAGAATGTCTGGCCGACAGTTTGGAATCCCAATGTTCACCGAGCACTCTACCAGTAGACAAGCAGCACCTTGATGAGGTGGATGCAGAAGTCGAACGTAGAGCATCGCTTCCCCCTGTAGAAGACCCCGATGACCCCCTCCCTGTCATCACCCCGGAAGAGGTCAAAGATATCATAGATAGGTTACAGCCTCGGAAAGCCCCAGGCGCCGATGGCTTCACTAATAGAGTTTTTAAAGCCCTCCCCGCCCGGCTCATAGTCCTTTTGGCTGCCATCTTCAATGGCGCCCTGAGCGACAATATGTTCCCCCAAGCGTGGAAAGAGGCCACTGTTATAGGTATTCCCAAACCTGGGAAACCGAAAGCCCAGCCTTCGAGCTACAGGCCGATCAGTCTCCTGAGTGCTCTCGGCAAAATCTATGAAAGGCTTATTTATAAGCGTCTCAGAGATTATGCCGAGACAAAGGGCCTCATCCCTAAAGAACAGTTCGGCTTCAGGACCGAACATTCTTGCATACATCAAGTCCACCGCATCGTTGAACACGTTAGCGCTGGTTTCCAGCGCGGAGCGATGACAGGCGTGATGTATTTCGATATAGCGAAAGCCTTTGACAAGGTCTGGCACAATGGCTTATTATATAAGCTATACCAACTCGGTGTGCCTGACCGTCTCGTGCTCATCTTACGAGACTTTCTGTCAAACCGGTAAGACGTTATCCTCTCCCCATCCTATCCGTGCCGGAGTCCCTCAGGGCTCCGTTATCTCTCCCCTCGCGTTCACGTTGTATACTAGTGACATCCCCAAGAACAAGAAGGTTCAGTTAGCCCTATTTGCCGACGACACGGCAATTTACTACACCGGCCGTTCTCAGACTAACATCCGTCGCATCCTCCAAACAGCTGTCGACTCGCTCGGCGCTTGGTTCCGTAAGTGGAGGATTGAGGTTAACCCTGACAAGAGCCAGGCAGTTCTGTACTATAAGGCACGCCTTAAGCGTTCGCCAGGTCCCCCCGTCACTATGTTTGGCAAGCCTATCCCTTGGGAGAAGCAAGCCAAATATCTTGGAGTTATTCTTGACGACCATCTGTCATTCAAGGCTCATTATCAAAGCAGCTCGTGACCGAGCTGCCTTTGCTATGGGCCGACTCCATTTCATGATCACTAGGAAGAGCAAGTTGTCACTCAAGTGCAAGTTGCGTCTTTACACCGCAGTCATCCGTCCCATCATGACATACGCTTGTATCGTATTCGCTCATGCCCACCCGCGTCATATCCACACGATGCAGACCTTGCAGAACCGATTCCTCCGTAAGATCACCGGTGCCCCCCCGTACGTCCGTAACGACAGTCTACACGTAGACCTTAGAATCCCTACCGTTAAGCAGTTCATGAAACGCCTTTCCAAGCGTTACTTCGACACTGCCATCAAACATAGGAACCCCCTAATCGCATCGGCCGCCCGGTACGACCCATCGCGTATTAGCTCAGTCCAACGTCCGCGTCACACCTTAGTCGCCCCCGACGATCCGATCACTATCTTGCAAGAGAGTAGGAAAGATACCAGTACAGTTCGTAGATTGTACAAATACAAACCGAAGACATTCCGACCTCGCCGCCGAGGTCCGGCGCGTAATCCCAAGTCAATCCCTCCCCGACCCTTGCCCGAGCCAGCCCGCGATGCTGAGCTTTTAGCAATAAAACAGTCCCTAAATAATGACAATCAGATCCAGCCTGTCCCTTTGCTGCCCCCAGCGACGCCCTAAGCCGAGGTCCGTACCCCACAGGGGGTGCCCTTAGAGCGCTGTCGCTTAGTTTTTAGTCATTTTTGCCCTGGCTGGAGGCCTTAAATTCAAGGCATCCACAGGACTTGCCCGGTTAAGCAGAAGCCAGTCTTCGTAGACTGAACTGCGAGATGCCCTACACAAAAAAAAAAAAAAAAAAAAAATCCGCTGCTAGATTTACCAGCAACGGATTGCTAGTTAGACCCACACTTACTAAAAAGGCAAGTTGAATAAAAGCTATTAGGAAAACTAAAAGACACGTTTTATTTTATTCTTATCAGCATACTCTTCCTTTGATACTCATATGATGGAAATGTATAAAACATAACTAGTCCGCCATCTTTGGGAGTCCGCCATATTGGATTTAGAATGACCAGCCTAACCAGTAACCATTAGTCCAGCCGGCAGGTATAAATTAATGACCTTGGCTGGACACAATTAGGAAGTTAACGTAATTTTGGGATTTTGTTCTATTCCAGGTTGGCGTAGGTTGCAGGATCTGAATTTTCGACCGAGGCGAGGAGCCTTTTTTTTTTTTTTTTTTTTTTTCTCGATGTGGAAATCCTCAATGGATGTCCTCCGCCCTGGGGAGAGCGGAGGGGTCTGTCAGACTCGTACTGACTAAAACCACACCGGTGTTCCCTCGCACACTTGCGTCAGGGGGCAACGGGATCTGATGCGACTTCCACTGCCCCGGACTAGTGCTGGCCCGCTTGACCTACGGGCCTCGTCCCGGGGGGAGTGAGGTGTAAAACTCCCCCCGCTACGTCTATGAGAGGCGCGCGTGGAACACAACGCGCCGCCGTCTCGGGTCCAGTGTGATGGGGGGCGACGGATGTCCCCGAATCCGCCGCCCCTGGACCAATTTAGGGGGGCCGGAAGAGGGCGTTGTCAGCCCTCTGCCGACGCCCGGTGCGTCTGCTGCGGGATGGGCGGGAGCTGGTCATCTCCTTATCCCTTTCCGCAGCTTCCTTCTGCGACATGACGGTCTCGCAGAAGGACATCACCACGTCCCAGGACTCTGCGCTGCCGACCATCGAGCGAACGACGGCCGGCAGCGACAGAGGTCTCCTCCTACCTCTGCAACGAGGGCACGGCGCGGCTCATCGAAAGCGGCACACTCGGCCAGCGTATGCCACGCCGTGTCCTCCGAACAATGGACGCAGTGATGGCACCGGGCGTCCGAGGCGAGGAGCCTGTGCTAACTTGTTGGGAAGCAAAAAGCTTTGAATTATCGGACTCTTTTGTTTTTTCACTCATATCTTTTAAACTTTGCATTTTCCAGGAATTCATCGAAGAACAAAGCTGTAGGGAATTAATTTTTCTATTATTTTCATCTATCAAGATTAATTTTTGAGATGTAGCAGCCTAGCTTAAACAGGGAACTATTTGCTCAAAACGTGTTGTGGGATCAAATCCGGGCCTGGATCAAACCTGTGTTCAATTCATAAATATGTACTTTTTAAGTTAATCTTAGACATCTCAGACATCGGCGAAGGAAAAAATCGTGAGTAAACCTGGACTTTTAATTATTAATGTCTGAAATAGCCAACCCGTCTTGAGCAAGCGTGGCGATCAATGCTCGTGCCTTCTCTGTACGAGAAGAGGCCTTTGACCAGAAATGGGACAGTAATAGGCTGGCATAAAAAAATGGATCGTATTGGATGACTTATTAAACTTCCTCTCTACTTCCGTGGGTAAAAGGCGTGAGTTTAATGAATATGCTTAGGTATTGCAGATTTACCCATAAACATTTAGCAAATAAGCATACCTGCTAACGCTTTGTGGAATTATAGCACATTAATTTCTTTAGTTGCCCGAGCCAACAAAGAAAAAAATTGCTTTAAATAGCAAAAAATCTTACGTTAACGTAGCAAGCTTCTTTTAGTGCACATAATTTTGTAATTAAACGTTAGAACAGTATTGCTGAGATCTCTTTAGTTTCTCTGAGAAAGAATTGATGCTGTATTCATTTCTTCATGAATGTGTTAATTTTGTTCCTTCAGAGTACCTACTGAATATTTTTGATTCAACTCAACTCACTGAGAAGTGAAATAATAATTTCATACAAGATACAAACTTGAATTATTGGAAAATTAGACGCTACGACGAAATTAGACGATAGGTACCAGCAAAATATAACTCAATCGGGGGATGAAAAGTTTAAGCAGTTTTCTTACGTGTTTTGTAATTTGCAAATCGGTGTCAGGCAGTTTATTAAACAAAATAATTATGATTCGCGACCGTAACACTTAATATGTCATTATACAGGGTGATTGGTAATTGGGTGCAGGCCTTGAAATGGGGGACACTAAACTTTATTTGCAACAATTTTGCCCCGATAACTTGGGGTCCAAACTGGGTGGTTTTTGAGAAATTGAACTTTTAAAGTGTTCCTTGAAATGTTCCACCTTTACACCATAAAGTGTCGATTGTGAGAAATCTACGCCATTTAGGATGTTAAACCGATACTTTTCTGATAGATAATGAACGAATATATCCTCCGAAAACCAATTTATCAAAACAGAATCGTCAAATCCGACTCGGCTGGGCAGCGTTCGGGAAGCTGCGCGGTATCTTCTCGTCCAACTTACCGCAGTGTCTTAAGATGAAAGTCTATGACCAGTGTGTGTTGCCAGTGATTACATACGGGACCGAGACGTGGTCGCTCACAATGGGCCTTATCAATAGGCTCAAAGTCACCCACAGGGCAATGGAGAGGGCTATGCTCGGAGTTTCCTTGTGTAATCGAATCAGAAATGAAGACATCCGCAAGAGAACCAAGGTCACCGACGTAGCCCGAAGAATTGCCAAACTTAAGTGGCAGTGGGCAGGTAACATTGCTTGCAGAACGGATAGCCGATGCGACCGAAAAGTTATGGAGTGGCGACCGCGAACCGGAAGACGATGCGTTAGAAGACTTCCCACTAGGTGGACCGATGACCTGGTGAAGGTTGCGGGAATCCGTAGGATGCGAGTCGCAAGGGACCGGTCAATATGGCGACACTTGGGGAGGCCTATGTCCAGCAGTGGACGTCTTTCGGCTGAAATGATGATGATCCTTCTACAAGCAAGTTCGTAATTTTCGATTTACACTTTTGCTTATTATTTATTAATTTTATTATAGAGAAAACGACCAAGGTGGTTACCTTGGTCGTTTTCTCTAAATCGCTTCTTCTTCTCTATAATCGCTTCTTTTTCACAACTTGCGATATTCTAAGCATGTGTTTGGTGAGTTCTACGCACATCTCTTGGTACGCATCCTAGCTTATCTCTTGCGGAAACGCAGCCTAACACTTTGTAGACGATGAAGTATTTTTGATAATCCCGACAATGTTGAAGTCGGTTTCCAGTCTGATTGGATATAGCGCCGGGTTAGAGGCAAAACCAACTATCTCGATTTTTTGCAGTTTTTCATTTTAATATACCATACCAATTTATTAAATGGTAACAAAAAAAGCAAATTAAATCGAGATAGTTGGGTTTGCCTCTAAACCGGCGAATAGCTTAGTACCAGTATATTACACGGAGTTAAGGCTTATCAGACTTCCACAACCGTTACTGGTTAAAACACAAAAAAAAACTTGTGTTTAACAAAACGCTTTCCGCGCCGCTTTCTAATAAACGCAGCCGTAGTTTCTTGGCAATTTTCAATAAAGCTTCTTTAAAGGAACATCCGGCTGATCTCGATTTCCTGTTTTTCAGACGCTTTTATATTGTAATAATGTAAATTATGTTTTGTTTTATGTTTTACGCATATTATTATAGTAACAAGCGGTATTAAGTGAGTTTTTCATTGAGAGGAGAATCATAATAATTGTCTAATCGTAAAAAGAGGAAAAGCTAAAGAAACAGGTGGACCGTGTGAAAGATTTGGTTAGAAAGGAGTTGATTGTTGAGATGACGAATAACACTGAAAAAAGTATTTAACAGAACTAGTTGAGTTAACTGACAAATAGCCAAACCTTGTTAACTAACAAACGAATTTCATTTACGTATTGATCAACTGATTTTGTTGCATTTCACAAAAATATTTTAGCTATTTGAGTTGGTTGAAAACTACCAAAGTTTATGTTATCTAATACAACATTCGATTTCGGTACTATGCAACATAACATGTTTTGTTATAATTAAACACACCTGTGACTTTAACTGTGGTTAACTGTAGTTAACCCAACTAAATCTATTTTTAATCGATTTTGTTGCTATTTTTCAACTCTGGTATTAGGTTTTATCTAGCTGTAAAGTATTGTTGAGATTTGTGCTGTAAAGTTACTACAAACAAACAAACAATTTGACTGAGACCAACTAATATTGATTATGTTGTTTCTAGAATATTTTTGGTCATCAATAACACAGCAATATATTAGGTGGTGATTAAAGTTATGCTGCACATAACAAAACGTTTTGTTTCCGCTTGCTGACAGTGTTGTGTCAAATCAAATGGAACCTGTTGAAACCTGTTCTTTTCTTCTTTTCGTTTTGCGAGGCGAGACAGCCGGTGTGCCGCGTGGTTAGCGTTGTTTTTTGGAAGTTCTAGTTGTTGTGGGACAAGATCAGTGTCCCCACTGATCTGTGCAGTGGTAAAACAGTAGTTGTAATTTGCATGAATATATTATATCAAGCAACATCACAAAACTTTGAAAAATGAGCTGCCGCCGACAGACGACGCGGCGCGGCGGAGAAAACAGTCTGCCTGCCCTGCGCGCGGCGTAGAGGAAACGCCGCCGCCGCCGCCTCATGAAACTCTACCACATTGTCAATGATTGAACATTTTGGAAGTTGGACATTTTGAGAATTGGATTTTATGACCCTGAACGAATCTCAGACTATCTGCGGAAGCCTATATTTTTTAATATTATTCCAGTTAAGGTTAAGTGTGTGTTGTGTGTTCCAGGTTAAGTGCAAGTGTAGTGTAAATATAAGTTCATACTAAAATGAATTGATTTGATACATAAATATACATTATAATTGTAACAAATAAAGTTATTTTTCTTATTCTATGTAGAGATCTCAAGTTTGTAGCCGAAATTAGTAAGTAGGTAACTAAGTATATGAGGAGTTTTGGTAAGATTTGAGGAAGGATATAATGCATAATTATATCTTGCTGAAACTTCTTATACTTAGGTACTTACATATATTAGTTTCGGCTATAAGCTAAAAACCTATTATAACCTATAAAAAAACACTAATTAGTAACTAAAAAGTTATGTTACTTTTAACCGGAAAGTTCAGTTACAGATAGCAAAATAGTTTGGTTACAGTAATAATAAAGTGATGTAACTAATAACAAAACTGAATTTGTCTACTAGGAACTATAGTTATGTAGTCACTATTTTTTTTTTTTTTTTTATTTTTTTTTTTTCAGTTGTTGTTTAACTATAATAGTGAACAGACGTACGATCGCGCGCGCGTGCTCTAGTTGAGAGTATTGTGCAGACGCATCACAACATCGTCGTCGCAGTGTACCTACGTCGATCTATCGGGGTCATTGCCATGACCTAGTTACAAGTGCGGAAATCATGAAGTGTTTACAATAATTTATTGTTTAGGTGTTAAACTCACCTTACAACAAAATAATGGCTTCACAGTCTATTAAGATAAAAACTGACCTGGAAAAGCGGTTGTATGACTGTTACATCCAGGAGAAAACGGACAGAGAAAACCTGCAACTTATGGTACGTAATTTGAATGATACCATTAATACCTTGCAAGAACAAGTACAAACCCTTCAAGGAGAATTAAATTGCTTGAAGGAAAAAAATGAAAATAAAGAACCCTTAGAAAAACAGGAAAGCGAGAAAAAATATTTGTCCAGCGTACAAAAAGTGACGTTGAATATTGCACGGACGAGGATGAACTCGCTAAAGAGACTGAGTGGATTAGGGCCAAGAGCAGGAAGAAGAGGAAGCTTAATACCTCTCTCTCTCCAAAACAACAACCCGAAACAAGTGCCCAAGAAAAACAACTGAAAAATGCGAAAGAGACTTCCGTCAAAAAAGTGCCCCCGCCACCGCCACTCATAGTAGATGGAGTTAAAAACTACCAAACGTTTTACGACTCGCTAACTGAAACAATTACAGCTGAATCATTTACCGCAAAAATGATGAATGGGGATTGTGTCAAAGTTAACGCCAAAACAGAAGACTCCTATAGAGTAATTGCAAGGTTTTTAACTGAAAAAGACTACCATTGGCATTCGTACGAGAATAAGCAAGCTAGACCAATTAGAGTTGTAGTGAAAAAATTACATTCTTCTTGCCAACCTGATCGAATTAAAGACGATCTAACAATGCAAGGACTGAAAATAGAAAAAGTAGACAGCAAATTGAGCTGGAAGAGTAAAGAACCACTCAACATGTTTGTTTTATCATTTAATAATGACGAAGATGTCAACAAAATCTATGGCATAAAGTACATTTTAGGGTGTAAAATTGAAATACACCCACTTAAAAATCCCAAACTTATTCCCCAATGCAAGAGATGCCAGGCATATTTACATACTCATAAATATTGCAGAAAAGAGCCAAGGTGTGTAAAATGCACTGGCAAGCATCTTACAGCCAACTGTACTAAATCTCCCGAGGAGAAGCCAAAATGTGTTCACTGTGGTCTACCTCACCCTGCCAATTATAGAGGGTGTGAAGTAGCTAAACAAATTCAAGTTATGAAAAATAAAACAATTAAAAAGAAACTTGCGGTACCAACTACCCAACAGTCTCTTCCCTTACCAAAACTTGACAAACAGGCACAGAAAGCAAGTGTCCAGTCAACTGCAAAACCCATGCAAGTAACCAACGCTGGTTCCTATGCGGAAGCTGCAAGATCACAGCCTTTGAATCTGGAGGATAAGATTAATCAGATCTTAAAGTGTATAACCTCATTTGACAAGAGATTAGAGAAATTAGAATCCAGCACTAAAACAGCTGTTTTAAATAATCAAAAATGAATAACACCCTTAAAATAATGGCTTGGAACTCTAATGGGCTCCTCAAACATCAAAATGAGTTGCAGGCGGTCCTGGACACAGAAAATATAGACGTGTGTTTGGTCTCCGAAACGCACTTCACTAAGCAATCTTTTGTTAAATTTAGAGGATACATGTTATATAATTCGCTCCACCCTGACAACTGTGCCAGAGGAGGTAGCGCGGTTATAATCAAAGAGAACATTAGTCACTACGTGCAGTGTAAATATGAAGAACAAGACATTCAAGCCGTGGCAGTATCTGTTAAAACCAAATTTTGTCACATATCCATTGCAGCCGTATACTGTCCTCCACGGCACATGATAAGAAAAGAGCGATATTTACATCTCTTTGAACTATTAGGCCAGAGGTTTATCCTAGGCGGCGATTTTAATGCTAAGCATACGCATTGGGGATCAAGACTTACCACAACTAAGGGAAGGCAGCTCTTAAGCGCAGTCAAAGATACACATTCCGAAGTTATGAGCACAGGTAAGCCAACGTATTGGCCCACTGACCACCAGAAAAAACCGGATCTTATAGATTTTTTTATATGTAAAAATATAGCCGCCAATTACGTCAGTTTGGAGGAAGGTTTTCATATGAATTCGGACCACTCTTCAATTATACTAATGCTTAGTCAAAAAATCATATTCAAACAAAGCCACTTAACACTGGTTAATAAATTAACAGATTGGCAAAGTTTTGCCCTTGATCTAGATAATATAATTGACCTTAAAACTTCTATAAAAAAGCAAGATCAGCTTGACTCAGAAGTAAACAAATACATCGTTAACATCCAACAATGTGCGTGGAACAACACACCGCAATTAAAACGTAAATATAAGGGATTTATCTATCCTAAGGAAATTGTGGATTTACTATCTGAGAAAAGGAAACAAAGGAAGCAGTGGCAGCAAACAAGGTGCCCGCGAGATAAAACATCATTAAATTACCTAACTAAACGATTAAAGAGGAAAATTCTGCAATTTGAGGATGAATCTCTGAATGCCAACCTTCTGCAGCTAACCAATGACAAATCAACGGATTACTCCCTTTGGAAAGCGACAAGAAATCTAAAAAGGCCGATTACACAAATACCGCCCATCAGAACTAGTGACGGAAAATGGGCCATAAATAATGACCAAAAAGCGTTAAGGTTTGCTCAACACTTAGAAGAAACTTTTCAACCCAATGAAAGCTCGATAGAAATACTTGAGAGTGAAAATGTATCCCAAAACCAAAGAATTAAGCTTGTGACACCAGCAGAAGTAATGAGAGAAATTCAAAATAACATTAGCTCGAAAAAGTCTCCGGGTTACGATCTCATTACAGGTGAAATTTTAAAACACCTCCCGCGCAAAGCCATAGTAAAGCTGACCAAGCTTATCAATGCTGCATTTATATTAAAACATGTACCTGAGTCATGGAAGGTTGCTGAAGTCATTATGATTGCAAAGCCTGGGAAACCACCCCATGAAGCATCATCATATAGACCTATTTCTCTGATGCCCGTGTTATCAAAACTATTTGAAAAACTGTTATTGAAGCGGTTAAAACCAATAATAGAAGATAAAGACCTTATTCCAAATCATCAATTTGGCTTCAGGGAAAAACACTCAACAATAGATCAGGTACATAGAATAACTAACATCATTGAAAAAACGCTTGAAAACAAGGAAGTCTGCGCCACCGTGTTTTTAGATGTCGCGCAAGCATTTGACAAAGTTTGGCATAAAGGTCTAATATTCAAGCTCAGACGCATGCTACCAGAATTCGCAGATATCCTAGAGTCATACATTACTAACAGAATGTTTAGAATACGGCAGGAGGACGCATATTCCGAGCTAAAAGCTATAAAAGCTGGTGTACCTCAAGGAAGTGTGCTAGGCCCAATTTTGTACTTGTTATACACATGTGACATCCCAGAACTGGAAAACAACACCATTGCGACCTTTGCAGATGATACTGCAATTATGGCTACCGGATCAAGCCACAGAGAAGCAGTAGAAAAAGTTCAACTAGCTGTGAACAAAGTTTATGACTGGACACAAAAATGGAAGATCAAACTGAATGAGTCAAAATCAATTCACATTGACTTTACAAACAAACACTTGGACTATCACCCAATCTACATAAATGGTTCGCAAGTACCTTATGCTAATACAGCCAAATACCTTGGCATTACTCTCGACGCCAAGTTGCGTTGGAAAGCTCATGTCAAAAAGAAAAGACAGGAACTCGATATACGATATAAAAGTATGTATTGGTTACTCGGAAGGAAATCTTGTCTATCAATACATAATAAAATAAACCTATACAAGCATATTCTTATGCCAATCTGGACGTATGGCATCCAACTTTGGGGCTGTACTAAACAAAGCAACGTCAAAATAATCCAGCATTTCCAAAATAAAGTACTTAGGGATGCTGTCAATGCACCCTGGTACATAAGAAATGACGACCTTCATCGTGACCTTAAAATGGAATTCGTCACCACCATTATCCAAAAATTTGCTGAAGCCCACGAACACAGACTCCATCGACACGTGAATGTTGAGGCAATCCAGCTGCTAGACAACACAGACTTAGTGCGTAGGCTAAAAAGAACTAAACCTTTTGAATTAGTGTAGTGTACAAAGTGAATGAGTAATAGTAACAATGTTGTGCTATACATAATAACACATGAACATAGTGTTTTATAAATTATATTAGACTCTAAGAAAGTGCTACGGACTTGTGTAAAAGTGCAAATGAACACTATTCTTAGTTTTAACATATTCTATCACGTAACATATTAAGTTAGAATTAAATTACTTATTAGTCTTTTAGGCTAGATCGTAATTAATTATTAAGAATTTTGTTCTTAGTAATAAAGCACAAAAAAAAAAAAAAAAACTATTTTTATGTAATAGGTTACTCAATTGTTTGTTATCTGTTACTCAAAACTTTTTTCAGTGAATATGAAAGAAGATTTGCAACCCGGACTCCAAAAAATGCAGCAAGAGCAGGAAAGATTATGACACTTAAGGCGATTACACGAGCTAAACGCGAGTTTTATAATAACTAAAAGTATATGATTCACTGCTATTAACAAGACCAGAAAAATATATGATATTCTTCAGGATATATACTAGCATGATACTGTTTTCAAAACATAATACAATTAATTTGCCTAGATAAAAAGAAATCACGAACTTACCTCTAAAAATATCTTTCAAACAATAAAAAACATACTAATATGCATGCGATCATTCTGATTTTTTGGCAAATAATTTTAAAAGCAGTATATTAGCATGATATTGTTTTAGTTTTTTAATCCAATCAATAGTTTTTTTGTAAATCGATCAAAACCACTCATTTCGCGCTATTTGGCCCGCAATGGCTGACGTAACAACCACTTTGTAGTGCAAGCTGATTAGAACTTTATTCTAACAGCATTTCAAACGAAGTTTGAACCACCACAAATAGAGTTGCTAATTTAGCTCGTCTAAGCGCCTTAAATATAATCATCATAGATCGGAATAGGTAGAGCTGTTTTATGTATTTGCCATAGGTTAGAATAATATGGATAGGTATTCCCCGAGCCCCGGGATTTGGTTTTTATGAAGTAAAATCATAAAAAAAACTATTCCGCCTTTGGGACTAATGAAAGATTACACTTCCTTTCTGACGGGTAAATATAAGAAGGATAAATAGATAAACTTGATTCATTAAACCACATATTTTTTACGTAACAATTTCTTATTCAAGAATCAACAATCATTTAAACATTTTTATTCTGAAGTTGCACAAAAACATATTACCATACAAACTATTTGTTCCTCAGAAAATCAAAACATTATCAAATAGAACAATTTGTATTTACAATAAAATCTTAATTAAAATAATCAATAATCAATCAAAAATGCGCTTATT
The DNA here is from genome assembly GCA_950022955.1 of Xestia ashworthii. NCBI lineage: Eukaryota > Metazoa > Arthropoda > Insecta > Lepidoptera > Noctuidae > Xestia > Xestia ashworthii. The sequence continues at coordinate 18,182,977 of OX465558.1, read as the reverse complement.
GGCTTACTAAGATACCATTTTTATACATATTATTGACAAAAAGAATGAAATTCAATAAAATCCCGTTGTATCAGTCGGAATCCCGTGGAATATCCATATTAACATCAATGTTTGCGGTCAATGAACCTAAATAGCTCTACCTGTTCCGATCACTGATAATCAAATACTTAATAACAGTCCGTGTAGGCACTTTTCTAATACAATAAACTAAACTACGTGTATCCGCTAGTAGGTTTAAATTACTCTTATTCTAATCAATTTGACATCTTTCTAACAGTTCCTACAAAAATCAAAGGCAGATACGTAGATAGATATCTTTCTAAAAATACCTTCCTTATCAAATAATCAAAAACCCTTCCAGTAAGCACCTAAAAAAAATAAAACAAAAAAAAACGTACTCAAAACATCTAAAGGAGTATTTTGGCAGATAAATATCCGGTCGGGGGAAATGACCGAAAATTTTCGTATCCATCCTTCGTCAGAATTACCTGCTTTCTGATTTTAAAAAATAAAAATCCAATGTTGAAAGTATAAAATCCAATTATAATTTGAAAATAAAAATGAGCGCGAAACTTGAGTGCCAATATGAAATATGAGGTTAACAAATTGTATTGTTCTGGTGAGCCTGTATTTTTTTATTAATCGGTTTATACACGATGAGTGCCCCTAGTTATTTATAGTAAATAAAAATATACAACCCTTGGTTATCAAGCACAAGTGGGGCAAAATCAACACGAAAATAATAAGAAATACCTAGCTCCAATTCCAAGAACTTCATTGTGTACGAACTTCTCAAATTATCATAACATAATGTACATAAGCATAATCATGGACTGCATTACTGAACTCCGAAGTTTAAAACTCCGATGAACGTTATACAAAATGTTCGGCATCGTTCGCGACGTCGCGACATCGCGACGTACGACGCGTCGTACGTCACTTCGAAAATACGCTATGACGAATTACGTTATTCAGGTGGTGCTCCTCCACCGGGGTACACCTCCACTATGTGCTCCACTGTGCCCTCTTGCTACTTAGCCTGACCTGGGAATCGTATGCAAGACCTCTTGCCAGATGGAAACTCCTGATAACTTTTCTATACATTAAATAAAAGCTAGCCAACAATGAGCAAGGCCAGTCATCATCATCATCATCACTTTTCCCAACTATGTTGGGGTCAGCTTCCAGTCTAACCGGATGCAACTGAATACCCGTATTTTACATGGAGCGACTGCCTATCTGACCTCCACAGCCCAGTTAGTACTGGGTAATACGATACCCCTTGGTAAGACTTGATAATCACCAAGCCCAGTATCTGTAGTTATTATACCAAAGACAGGCACACGGGCCTTTAATAATTGTTCCCCAGACGTCGTCCATCTGGCATTTTATTCCGAAACTTCAAACATTTTTATGGTCTCAACTTTAAAATAAAATAACTTTTTTTGTGAGTAATCATTATGATAAAACAAAGGCAATTTAAAGTTACGTATATTTTTTCAAGAAAATAATGTTCTGTTTTAATAGGTTGTCGTGTAATTGTTTAACTTTTTATAGGTCACAGCGGTGAGGTTATAACTTTACTACCTACCTTCGAGTAAGTTTCGAGATGAACTCGTGGCTAAATATTATTATGTAATAGCAGCTGCTCGGTTCGATCTTCAGATTAAGCCGTGCTTGCCTGATGCAAGCACGGCTTAATTTGACCATGGATGGGTGACCACCCATTACATGGAAAACACACTAAGCCATTGATCCCGTCTGTAATTTGTAGATCTTTGTAGTCAGTGTCATTTGTAGTCAGTTTCCCGAAAATCTGAGAACCAGTCTTACGTCGGGATATCGCATTACCCAGTACTGACTGGGTTGTGGATGTAATGCTTCTGTCAATCTTTTGAAGATGACACAGATAAAATTTTGTTTTTAAAATGATTAGGGTAAAAAACATCCAAGTGCTAAATGATACCCATACTTCATTCCTGGCCTTTTATAAATTGAAATGGCAATGTTTTTACTCAATTACGCCTTGACGGCTGAAGAGTGTGGAAGATCCCTTCTGCTACTGTGTATTTAAAAAAAACTGCTGGTCCATACATTATAACCATGTAAGAATAGCACGTTTGTAACTATTTTTTAAATAACCGATGAAATTAATTATAATAGATGGTCGGGTTTGGAATGATTTTCTACATGACCGTTCGTGCGACGATGTCCTTTCCAGGCTATCTTAGTAGTGCAAGTGTAGTAGTGCAAGTAGCAAGTGATAACTGTTCAATATACACATGAGTCCGAAAAATCAGAGGTGCGCGCCTTGGGTTCTAACTTTGACTTGCCAGTCCGACTGTCACACCACTAATCCACGCTATAAAGAATTCTAATTAAAAAATAAATATGCAATACTACATCTTTATCCACACATCATTCCCATAGGATAACTTTTCTACATCCAGGTGATTTAGGCAAAGGGCTAACCCTCAAGCAAGCAATATCGTCTTACCTCTCTAGAATCACATCTGCCCCCACAAGCGGGCACCTTCACAGTATCCCAGCACTTGCGACCATGCTCATCAGTCTGCTCAGCCCTGGCCAGGTTGACCCTTAGCTTGCACGGGAATGTGCCATGGGATGACGTCACCACGTACAGCAGCAGTATTGGTACAATATGTAAGAACTTGACAATCATGGTTTTCTGCGGAAAAGATATAGAATTATTGTTTTTACGTTGATTGTTTGTCTTGGATATTTAAAGAGGTGGACTCAAGCTTATTTTGCTAATTTGAAAAGGTAAGATACCACAACATTACGCCTGTAAACCTCGCAGGGTTAGCAGAGGGGTGCCTATAGCTGGCGTCACGTAGTATCTTAGCTAACGTCTCACATGGAATTAAAGGGCGAGGATCAGCTCACTCCTCCCTTTTTTTTTTTTTAGAGGGGTGATTGTGGACCTGCCGAGGCTGCGGGGCTAATCGAAAGAGATACCGTGGCCCAGTAACATAGGTAAAGGGCGAGGAAGGAACATGGATGGGTTTTAGTCAGTAAAAGTCTGACACTCCCTCCCGCTCCGCCCAGAGTGGGAGAAGTTATTTGATGATTTCCCATCCGAAAAAAAGGGGAGATTGTGGAGAATGCAATTGTGTACCCGAACTCGAGCCAGAAGTGACGAGGAGGATCACCGTAGGGTTTTAGTTAGTAGAAGTCTGACATACCACTCCTTTGAGGAAATCAACACAAAAAAATAATGGTTTACCTATAGTACCCTAACCCACATAAATATCGCCAGTGATGTTTTCCCTCTTAATTTGAACTATTTTGAAAAGGTCCTTTTTTAAATGCCGATGTTACAATTTTATTCTAGTCTCGCCTAGTCTCTTTTCTTACAGATAACTCTAACTATAAAATAAAAATACAACTGTTTATTTGCGCTCATAACTTAATAAACTAATTGGTATCTTAGAGATCTTGCGGCTTATTCTGTTATCATTACATAAAACTCGCTTCGCAGACCGCATAAATACTACACCAGACTTCATATTTTATCTAGAATCAAGGCTTTCACGAGACAAACTCGGCTTAATAAACTATTTAAAGCGATACCTAATGCTAGATAACACAATCTTCATGAAATTGTAAAGAGCTTTCTTAAATAATGCAAAGGCCACTTCATCAACTTAGTTAAACACTTTCAAAGAGAGTTAAGATAAGCAAGAACCTTCAGTTAAAAAGATTAGTTAATTTCACTTTAGAGTTAAGAGCACTCACCGAGTAACAGTTTGTTAAACAAGAGACGTAGTCTTTGATTGAAGGGTTGTTTTAAACTGGATCCACTTTGCCGGAACTCTTTTGTATATATGCAGTTTTTCCTCATCGCTAAACATCATTGTTTCTCATTCCGGCTGTTAAACTATGAACGGTCAAGTCAGCCAGTAAAAAACATATAAAATAACAATATAAAGTACATCAAGGGAATTTTAGTATTGTATGCAAATTGTGAGTTTTACAGCGCGTAAAGTAGGGCGATATTCCTCTGCCTATGATGTAGACGGAACCTGCCTGCTCTTTTACAAGACTTATTGGAATTTCTTTGTTACAAAGTAAAAGCTTTTATCGTTGGCCCTTTTGTTTTTTTATTATGTTTATTACATTGAAATTATGAATCTAAGAGCTGGTTCACAAAGGCTTTAAGGAATCATTTGTATGGTTTCACGATGAAAGGAGGTTTGATTACGTAAAGGAGATTTTCGCAGACGATGTGCCCACACGCCTTTTATTTTAAATAATGAAGTGTTGCGTGTGTTCATTATTTTGCTTGTACATTCAAAATTTTATAAGGCAAACACGTAACGCCTGTCTTTATTTCAATCGGCTTTGCTGTGATGATAACGAGATTAATAAAGGTTCAAGTTAAAAAGGGTCTCTTTTACAATGTCTGGTTTCTGGTAATATGGTTATTTTCATTCTCCAGTTAACAAATAATTCCCTACCTACATCATCACCTGCTTAGCCATTTCCTTTGTTAGAGTCGGCTTCCAGTCTAACCAGATACATCTGGATACCAGGATTTTACATGGAGCAACTGCCTATCTGACCTCCACAACCCTGTTCGTGCTGTGTAGTACGATTCCCCTTGACGTAAGACTGGTTTTCAGACCTTCGGGCCACTCACTATCTGTGATCACTGTCAAAAATATACAAATGACAGAAGGGGCGACGGCTTAACGTGTCTTCTGAAGTACGGAGGATACTCTGTATGTAATGTGTACTGAGTTTCCCACCTATCTACACACAAATAGGTACTAAAAATACTTCATCATCATCGTCTTCCACAGCCCTACTTCACCCACTGCTGGATATAGGCCCTTTTTTGTTTGTTACAGGATCCACACCAATCTGTTTAAAAAAATTAAAAAAAAAAAAACAAAATTTGTAAATACTTCCATAAAAGTTTTTGCCCATACTACTACTAACTAACCATCATAATTTATCGAGAACATTATTATACAGGCTGATGCGACAATGCGCGTTCTGTACATGCATCATTACCTCTTACGTCATCAATATTTCAACCGAAAAGTAACAATATACGGCCAACAAAAATAATTATCGCGTTAAAAGCCTCATTAACGATTACCGACCTCATTCGTCGCAAAATGAAATTTTAAAATATGAAAATGAAGCTGATCCAATAGCCAAAGGCAGGCCTTACAACCATGAGAATATAGTCTTTATGAAAAACTGGTTAGGGTGTAAATTACATATTAATGCAATTGCGAAGTTTCATGGTGTTTGCTTGATATGATCGTGTAGAATAACCGCTGGGTTGCTTTCAGGTATAATAAACTTTGTTAATTCAGTTACTAAGAGTAGAAAAGATAATAAGGATTTGTTATATTATTTGTAGTTTTGGTGAAAGACGTTTAATTCTCATAGAAATTTACATTTCACTAACGCAACTAATCATTGTCTTTCGGACTCGGAATTACAAATAAGCTTGACGTATTCATTTTATCATTATTTTTATATGCTAAGATCGTTTTATTTACGTTTTTTCTACTTGTAGGTAGGTAATTAGTAGGTATGTACCTAATTAGTTAATTTTACGAAACATCAATTTTAACGACAGGTCACAATTAAAAGCAGCAGTCTACTTTGCGTCCAATTACTACAATACTAACCTCCTACCTATGCCAAGCTATTATAAAGCTTGTTTATATATGTCACCGTAAAATTGTCAAAAACGTTATATTGTAATTAATATCTGTAGCGATATTGTAAAGTCTCGAATTATTGTCAAATGAACATACTGCTTACAATAAAACGCATTATTTTTCGTGAAATTCATGCGATGGTAGTCAACTCACGCGGTGTGGAGAGAAGGCGGGGTCCCCCTTGCCCAATGATGGTACCATTGGGCAAGGGGGACCCCGCCTTCTCTCATGAAAAGATAATGTACCATTCCTGAGAGATACCGATTAATATAACCTAACCTCAAAATACTTTATATTCCCCTAAATAGCGTAGTCTTCTGTCTGCAGAGTTTAAAGGAACCTAACTAACCTAACGTGGGGGTGCTCCAAGTCCCGATTATGGCGGCAGAGATAGTTTCCGTCGCAAGCATTTCACAATATCACGGTTTCACTTCGATAGATTACAATCTACCGAAAACCGACTACGCTTTTTAGGGGAATATAAAGTGTTTTAAGGTTAGGTTATATTAATCGATATTTCTCAGGAATGGTACAGTATCTTTTCATGAGAGTGGTACCACTGGGCAAGGGGGACCCCTCCTTCCCTCCACACTGCGTGAGTTGACTACCATCGCATACATTTCACGAAAAATAATGCGTTATATTGTAAGCAGTATGCGCAGTTGACAATATTTCGAGAGTTTACAATCTCGCTAGAGAGATTTACAATCTAACGTGTTTGACAATTTTACGGTGACATATATAATTAATATTTTCAGTGATCATCATTCTCCCATCCTATCCCAATTTAATTTGGGTTGGCGCAGTATGTCTTCCTCTTCCATAATTCTCTATTACTCTTAAATCTTTGCACACGAAATTTTTTTAATTACTGTTTTTAGCAACATAACTGACGGTATTATGCCTAACTGAGCTGTGAAGGTCAGATAGGCGTTCCAGGACAAGTACGGTCTTGTATTCAGCAGTATCTGGTTAAACTCGAAGCCGACTCCAACATAGTTGGGAGAAGGCTAAGCAGATGACGAGGAACTGTCGGTAAATGTCTTTAGTTTTGCTTTCATTAAGGTATTGCCCACAGTTCTTCTTCTCAGTCGTTCACTCTTGACAGAGTGGTCGTGGTCAATGGTCATGAGGGGTCGTTCACAGCTGCGGTCGCTGCCTTCGCGATTCTTTTCCACCGGTCTCTATTGGCCGCATGGCAAGTACATTCTGCCAGAGGGATCTTGGTGACAGTTTTAATGGAGTCTGTCCAACGGGTTGGTGATCGACCACGTGGTCTCGTGCCTTCGACTCTTCCCTGGATTACCAAACACTCCATAGAATCATTGTTGCGGGTAACGTGTCCAAAGAATCTGAGGATTCGTAATTGCACAAGCGACGACAGTCTTTGTTTAATATTGAGTTCTTTGAGTATTGACAAATTAGTCCGATGAGCGGTCCAGGAAATCCTTAGCACGCGCATCCATCACCACAACTCAAGGTTGTCGCAGCCCCCACGATTGGTTATAGTAGAGCCCAAATAGATGTTGCTGTTGACGACTTCACAGTTGGCAAGTGGTGTGATATCTGGGTTGCTCTCGTGAGCACTATCCACTATCATCATCTTGGTTTTTTCGCGGTTCAGTGCGAGTCCAAACTTCAGACTAGTGGTTTCGAGTATACCCAACAAATTACTGATATTCTCCTTAGACGACGCCAGGAGGGTTGTGTCATCAGAGCTGGTTCACAAAGGCTTAAAGGAATCATTTGTATACTTACTGTGCAACCTAAATGTCTTTAGCGTAGCTTTTATCCAGGTATTTACTAAGGTGTTGCCCACAGTTCATCCAAGACGTCCACTGCTGGACATAATGTGGCGACACTTGGGGGACCAAGCGTCGCCACATTGACCGGCTCCTTGTGACTCGCATCCAACGGATTCCCGCAACCTTTACCAGGTCATCGGTCCACCTAGTGGGAGGTCTTCCAACGCATCGTCTTCCGGTTCGCGGTCGCCTCCAACTCCAAGCATAGCCCTCTCCATTGCCCTTTGGGTGACTTTAAGCCTTTTGATAAAGCCCATTGTGAGCGACCACGTTTCGGTCCCGTATGTAATCACTGGCAACACACACTGGTCATAGACTTTCGTCTTGAGACACTGCGGTAAGTTGGACGAGAAGATACCGCGCAGCTTCTCGAACGCTGCCCAGCCGAGTCGGATTCGACGATTGACCTCTTTCTCGAAGTTAGACCTACCTAGGACAAACGGTCTAGTTAGGTAACTGGACCGTTTGTCCTAGGTATACATAATCGTCTACAATTTCGAGTGTAGAGTCTCCGATCTTGATAGGAATGGTGGGTGTGACATGGGCATTCAACATGACTTTCGTCTTGTCCATGTTCATTTTTAGACCCACTCTTTCGGAAGCTCTGTGAGTGATGTACTCGCATTGACGTTGATGCCTAGCCCTCTCCAGTCCAGAACCTTGAAGACATCCTCCAGTGCAGCGGTGAATAGTTTCGGAGATATGACGTCTCCCTGTCTTACACCTCGCTGCAGAAGGATAGGTTCCGAGGCTTGGTCCTGAAGTCGGACTGATATGGTGGCGTTTTTGTACAAACACTTCAACACCTCGATGTACCGGTAGTCAATTTGGCACACCGTTGGAGAGACTGCAGTACAGCCCAGGTCTCGATGGAATCAAAGGCTTTCTCGTAGTCCACAAACGCTAAACAGAGAGGCAAGTTGTACTCTGCCCACAGTTAGTAAGAACAAATTCAGAATTCAAAGACTTTGCTTTTCTGTAAGTCATAACCAACGTGTCAAGGATAAAAGCTTTCTCAAGCATGAAAAGATCATATCAACGCGGAGTTCCATTTTGCGACGGACTATACAGCATGTAGCAGAAACGTGTGGTCTTGGAAAAGATGCAGTAAAAATCAGCTGTTCCATACACTTGATTCGAGTAGGTATTGGGGACATCTGAATATTTTTTTCTCAATTATGATGGTGGTACCTACCTACCACCACACCCCAAAATATGACCACATTTTTCTGATACAAAAACATAACATCTGGTTCATTCCATGATCCCCGAAGGGTTAATCAGAGGTAATAAATAGTACACCGACATTTTCCAAGTAATGTGGTTGCTTTAGACAAATACTTTATGGAAAAAACCTAATAACACCACGAGCTGTGGTTAGACCACGGCGAGCGCTGGCAGGCCAAGGAAGCACTTCCTACTATCGACGGCCGCTTCACCAAACACGCGCTTCGGTTGACCAAACTGCAGCTGCACACAGTTACAGCCGCCATTACTGGACATCACGGCTCTAATAAACACCCCTTTGTCATAGGAGTCACAGACAGCCCTCTGTGGCGTGCATGCATGGAGGAAGATGAGACAGCAGCCTACGTGCTTCTGTACTGCCCAGTGGTTGCAACATACAGGGCAAAGTACTTCGGTAACCCAGGTAGGTACTCTCCGCGAGATTATAAGCAACATCCAGGCGCTGCTGGCCTTTTTCGGGGAGTTGGGGTGGATCGTATAAATTTTCCATACGTAAGCAAAATACGCGTCGTGACGTAGATTTTCGGACACCAGGCTGATATGCTATGCAATACAACCCAATAACACTCTTCCAGGCCTGGGAATAAAGACGGTTAGCAATGGGCTAGCTAGCCGTCCGTCCGTCTAATGACGACAGGCCGTGTCGACGGCGCGTTCGTGTCCCACGCGCGCCTCAAAGAGATTTCAGCATAAAGGGAGGGGCCCACAAGGGCCGAAGCCTGCCGGGGCTGCGGGACTGTTCGAAAGAGATACCGCGGCCCCGGAACGTAAATGGCGAGGAAAGAACATGGATGGGATTTAGTCAGTAAAAGTCTGACACTCCCTCCCGCTCCGCCCAGAGTGGGAGAAGTTATGTGATGATTTCCCATCCGAAAAAAAAAGACCTGGGAATCAAACCCAGGTCCTCACGCTCAGAAGTGGCGGCTAGGACCACTAGACCAACGAGGCAGTTTTTCTTACACACTCTGTATTTAACCCTCCTAATAGTTTCGTGACGGCCCCGATTAAAAAAAAGCTGTTTATAAAATTACTGGTTCGGTGTCAAGATTTGGTAATTGAAACGCAACTTGTTATTATGGTTGTAATATTTTATGTGACGGAAGCACTTGGCAGCCATTTAATTTTGACAGTTCACGTTAAAGCTCACAAACTATAATTTTGTTAATTTTGGGCAATTGTTTTGGTAGTGTATAATCGACTTTGTCACCTTAAGGTTGACTAAGATCCATGTTCACCGAAAAAATAACGGTCTGATTATCTAAAAACAGCTGTTTAAGGGGGTTCTCTATCGTGTTACCTAACTTTTTAATCAATAATCTAACATGTCATAATTTGTTTTTTTCCTAATCATCATTTGTCCGAATGATAATTTACCCAAACTTTATATCACATAATATCATATGCCATAAAGTTGAAATGCCTAAATATAACATGCCCTAAATCCGTTTGTCATAAGTATTACAATCAATAATATACAAAAGACATAAAACCATTTTCAATAAAAGTCATAAGTCCTATTCTTAGAACGAATTTATATTACAAAGTTTTTGCTATGAACTTCTGTCAGGCGTTACATAGATAACAGCACGCACGTAGCGTCAACATCACAAGTACTAAATGTGTTTTTTTGAAGGCAATCGCAGCTAATTTAAAATTAGCTTAGAATTTGTCTGCAAATTAAAATTAGTCATTAAAATGTTATGATTACGACGACTACAATTTTTAATTATTATTATACAAAATACATACATATATCTAAGCATCATTTTTATTATTAAAATTTTCTGATTTTGCATAATATTTGTTTATTATTATTCTTATACATAAATATATTATGCACATCCTCAATAAAGCAGTTGATTGTGAACATGTGGTATTATTTCTTAGGCATATTTATTCTATTACGCCAAGCTTCTGCACTATTTTGATTAATTCTCTTGTGTTCTAAATGTTGGATCGTATGTAGGCGTTGACCTGCAATGCAAGCAAGCATGCAGCAAGCATGCGGCACGCATGTAGCAAGCATGCGGCAAACAGCAAGCAAGCAAGCATGCAACAAGCAAGCATGCAGCAAGCAAGCATGCATGCAAGCGTGCAGCATGCAACAAGCATACAGTATGCAAGCAAGCATGCAGCATGCAAACAAGCAAGCATCATGCAGCAGACATGGTTTCTGTCACGGTTCCGGCACTGCGGGGCTTCGGCGGCCTCACGCGAGCTTATCGTCGCAGATGGGTTTAACGCTCACCACCGCAGCTTCGGCGCAGCGGCGGCGTGTGTTACAACCACCTGCTCCTCAACTCGCGGCCCGCCTTGCCCCTCCACGCCTACGCGATTTTAAATTACACTCTTGGGGTAGGGCAGACAAGACTGCGTGGAGTCGGATTTCCAGCGATTCGTTTCTGTCACTAAAACCTAACTTTTAGGGATTTTATTAGCGACTAACAATTTATAAATGACCATTCGGAATCATACACATTATGTGATACAATACTTAGGACACACGACTTTATGTCATGTTTAGTAAAATAAGGAGATTCAATTATTATAGTATTCGATATTATGACAAAATAGTATTAGAAGTAAAGTTGTTAGATAAAACAAAATTCTGTGACATCTACGAGTGTCAAAACACACTGGGCACGCGTGGTGGATTAAAGCCCATTCCCTCTCATACAGAGGACGCCTGTGTCCCAGCAGTGGGATGGTTACGATCAAATTTTACTCTCCTACTTACAAAAAGCAAATTCTCATTAGTGTGGGGAAGTCCTAATGTTACACCACAATGACGTTTTTATCTGTTACATTTTAAATGAATAGTTTCAGGAACTGAATCGATCATTAATGCCCTTCGTAACTACCAAACTGACGAATTTACGCAACAACATTATTTATACACTCACTGTAGTTAGTTAAACAATGAATGATAATAGTACTGCGTGCCAATCAGAACTGAGCTGAGCAACTAAATTAATATTGTGTGAGCTTAAAATTTATATTATTATTTGTTAGGTTTAGACTTGGTTTAGACCAAAACATACACATTGCATATGGTAACAACGTTTCAAATATGATGTGAATAGTTCGTTTCAACTTTTTCCTAGTGAAATTCTTCATGGAACTTCCGCTTACGTAGAAAAACTGACTACCGACTTTATTTTTTTTTTCGATATACATATATAATTATACTATATCAGCAAAAACAGTGTAGAAACTTCGCTTACTATTGCCCTGACTCCGTTCATCCTATTAGTCCCTATGAAATTCAACGAGCTCTGCGCGAGATGAAATACAATAAAAGCCCTGGGACGGACGGCATAACAACAAAAGTTTTAAAGCTGGGACGAAACGTTCTAATACCTCACATCATTTCTTTATTCAACACCATCTTATACTCCGGACACATTCCCTCTGAAATGTGCCACTCCAACATAATTTTACTCCATAAAAAAGGAGACAAAGCTGACATTTCTAACTATCGCCCCATAAGTCTAATTTCATATTTATATAAACTATTTATTAAAGTTATAGAGAACCGTATCGCTTCGACCCTTGATCTTCACCAACCTCCCGAGCAGGCTGAATTTCGTCCTAACTTCTCTATAACCGATCATCTCCATACCATTAACCAAGTCATCGAAAAATACTGTGAATATAATAAACCGCTATACTTGGCTTTTGTGGACTATGCCAAGGCATTCGACAGTATAGACCACCAGTCAGTTATTAATGCCCTGGAGTCCCAAAATATAACGCACACTTATATTGACCTCATTGACACCATCTATCGAAGTAGCACCGCGAATATCAAGCTACATATTTCTGGTCCGAATTTCAACATTGAAAGGGGTGTCCAAGGCGACTCACTCTCACCTAAACTGTTCACTAGCGCACTGCAGGAGGTTTTTAGCAAACTGCCCGCTTCGTGGCAGTCTCGAGGCATAAATGTTAGCGGCCATCAGCTAACGAACCTCCGCTTTGCTAATGACATTGTGTTGTTCTCCACATCTGCTTCAGAACTCGAAGAAATGCTCCAAGGTCTGAGCACAGCAAGTCTTGAGGTTGGACTTTCAATGAGCAGATCTAAAACCCAGGTCATGACCAACAGCACGAAACGTAGGGTCGAGGTAGACGGGCATGTGCTACAATATGTCGATGAGTATACATACTTGGGCCAGATAATGTCTTTCAAAAGTAGGTAAAATAAGGAAATAGAAAAACCAAAATGCTTGGAAGACCTTCTGGGCCCTAAAAGAACACATGAAGGGAAGTCTTCCAATGACACTAAAAAGAAAACTCATCGATATGTGCATCCTGCCCGTCCTAACCTACGGTGCGCAAAGTTGGTCACTTACTGAACAACAGAAGTCCAAACTCAAAATTTGCCAGAGGGCAATGGAACGCAGTATAATCGGTGTGAAGCATACAGATCACGTAAAAAACACGACCCTGCGTTCCATAACTCAGGTTGCAGATGTCGGAGAAAAAACAGCCAAGCTGAAGTGGGAGTGGGCTGGCCACGTAGTTAGAATGCACCCGGAGAGATGGGCAAAGATCGTCACTCACTGGACGCCTGACGGAGGGAATCGCCGTCGAGGTAGACCGCGGCGAAGGTGGTGTGACGATCTGATCTTGTTTGCGGGGCGAACATGGCCAGATACCGCACAAGATAGAGAGGTTTGGAAGGAAAAAGGGAAGGCCTTTGCCCAGCAGCGGGACACATGATAGGCTAGGAAAAATATGTATTATTATATATATATATATATATATATATATACTATAGGAGACAATTGTCTCCTATCGGTTTTCCAAACAAATGAGTGCCATATAAACACGGTGATCGCGTATTTGCATGGACTTGGCGTTTCACGACGGACCTCTACATGTACTCATTTAAGTCTGTAGGTACAGTAACTGGACGATAGATAGCCCATCGATTCTATCATGATCAGCCGACAAGATCCCCACTGCTGGGACATAGGCCTCCTGTCAGACAGAGTATGTGGACTGTAATACATCATCTGGGTCAGTAAACATGTCTTCGAATTTTTGTTTACCACGCCATGTTTTCCTTTCCATTTTTGAGAGCAGACTAAAAACACACATACATATTGAAAAAAAATACACAAAGTCACGTCCTTGCCTATCACAATCACACTGACCATCACATCAAGTTTGCCTTCTAACAAAATCTTCCACAAAAGTTAAACTTTGTGTCCAATTACTAAATCTAAATCGTACATCGGACTCAGTTGACAGAGCTGCCCCGTCCGAGATACACAGCACTAAATACCAGATCCGATGTTCCTGGTTGCCAAGCGTTTCAAAGCTTAAATTGTAAACCTATCTTCAAAGACATTCCTTGTAGCTACGGAAGGCGATTTCCAAAGGATGAAGTATTTTCCATTAAACTGCTCAATGTATAACTAGTAGGTAGGCTATCCATCGATATTTTCCCAGGAACGCTATTCATATGATCAGTGAGATGTGATATTCGACCGACATGAGATATATTATGATATTGTCAAAAAGGGAGGAGCCAGCAATTTATTATTATCGCTGTACAGCGCATTTCAGATCATCGGCTAATTTCCATCTCCAGCTAGGGGCAGGTTTTTACCTAGAACAGTTGAGTACCTATCCCTGCAGAAGTGACAACAGACATCTGTAGTAATCCATGAACTATAAATTTTGTGTGCTTTAGGTTTAAATAGTTTGGTTTGTAAAAAGAGTGTGAAAACCTCTCAACGAAGCGGAAAGGCGCTTGTTCTCTCCATCATTGCAATAATATTTTGGTTCCACACCATACCTTCTAGTTACGGAAATATTGGGGGTCAAAGTTCAAACTTTTTGTCATTTTTTAAACAAGTTTTTAATGTAAGATTTTTACTTAAAAACCTCCACAACCCCTTTACTATTCAATTCATCCATCAGCACAATATTTTGAGTGCGTAACATTGAGTTCTGCCACAAAACATGATTTTTCACCCCAAAAAGTAGTTGTTTCCCAGCATTATTTTTTCCGTAAAGTTACTTAGGGCCGGTTTTCCAATCACCAGTTAACTTTTATCCGACGAATACGTTTGACATTTTGACAGTTTTTGTATGGACACTCTGCCAAAATGACAGATTTATAAAAAAAGAAAAAGATAAAAGTTATCTAATGATTGAAAAATCAACCCTTAGTTTGATAGTCAGAATGCTTAGTTGATGGCTTCGTGATGAGGTTGTTTATACCCTCATCACGAATTTGAAAGGAACACGCCGGTTTTTCATTTATCTATTCAGTTGCCAATTGGTAGGTGGGGATAAAACGGGTGGAGGCTAAACTGGCTGCATTAAAAACTGCTGAAACAGGCGAGGTTCTCAACAGTTTCAATCTAGTCGCATGCGCAACTGCTGAACATGACGTTCTGGGTTCAATTCCCAAAACGGGCTTAGTATTCTTGGGTTTTTCTCCGGTGGTCATGCTACGCGGGCAGAAGTGACTTTATCTAGTTTTATTCACTTTTGGCAGACAACTTCAACGTTTTTCTTCGATCGACTCCCATCTCGCAATCTAATTTCGAACGTCGAAACTGAAAAAATTGCTTCATCACATTAGCAATATGTTGGAGGGAGTTTTCGTCGTTTGCAACCTCGGCCTCATTTACAAAGGCTGTATACATAGGGTTCGTAAACAAAAGAGGAAATTGACGGTGAGTACGTACTCAATTTTTTATGTCTGCAACATTGTAACATCCATCATTCGGGACACAGAAACGTCAAACTAGCAACACAATATTGGAAAAACCATTTACTAAGTTCTAACATATAACTGAATTTGTGAGTTTTCCATTCACCCTTAAAACCTTGATGTTTCTTGATACTTTTCAATCTAGGTCGTTTGAGAAATTTGCACCTGTTTCTTTTTTTCAAAACCTTGAAATATGGTGACGGAAGTTACTGTATCTAGTATATTTAAACTGGTACTCCTCTACAGGTAAAGGTATAAGGAGGAGCAGGTAAGCTAGCCACTGCCAGCTAGCGGGCAAGCGAGCGATCCGGGCGAGGGATCGTTTCACCTCTTTCATATTTTGGTTCACACCGCGCGAACTACCGAAAGAACTGAAACGAAGCATGAAATGAGGCTCGCGGCTAGCGGCCTGCGTTTTAAATAATTATGGTAGATTATGGTTTAGATAAAGCCACAAATTTTAAATAAAAAACATGCTCGAGAAAGTTTGACGTGAATCAATAATACCATCCGCTCTTTACACCATCAAATACTGCATCAGCTTACTTCTAAAAATCGGGACCTGACCTCCATAATTGTGAATTTAATTAGCTTACAAAGTTTGTGGCTAATAAAATTATTCAATTTGTTTACAAATTGCCCTATAAAAACAAATAGGGACATTACTCCTCTCTGGTATTTTTACGAAAAAAAAAACAGAACACAGCACAATATGAGTTTAATTAATCAACAAAACTAAGGATTGCAATAACATCGTTTCCAACAAATTCGTTGTATTTGAGAAATGCTCTCTTGAATATGAACGACAAAATGCGAGTTGCTGGAACTTACATATTTGATTCAAATTCAATTAATAAACAGAATTCCTGTATTATAAATTAAATGGAATGCCGAAAATTAATTCAAAATTCTGAGATTCGTGGCATATTGTAAGTGTTTTTAGTCTTACAAGAAGCTTTTGAACTATTTTGACCACCATAATATAGTCTAGACGTAAATCTACAATTGTGAAACTACGGATTGTGGATTTAGATATTAATTTCTTGATGTTAAAATTTAATTTAAGTAATTTTTGTTGTTACAGTTGTATTTACAACAACAATCATTTTAAGAGACAGTAAACACAACATTATAATGAGGTTCTCTCCAATTCGACAAAATGTTTTTTTACATTATTTGTATACCTAAATTGCGTCAGGTACCTACACATGGCAAATTATCAAGCTATTCATTTCTAGTATAACACGGCTGCGCTTTGTAAACCAACCACACAACGGTTTACGGTTTTAGACTCACCAGGAAGACGTCAACCAAGCATTCTGTACATCAAACTAAGTAACTTTACGCAATATTGCTGGGAAAGGACTTTTATTTTTGGGGTTTAAACTCATGTTTTGTGATAGAACTCAATGTAACGCACTCAAAACATTCTGCTAATAGTTGAATTTAATAGCACGGGTTCGTGGAGATGTTTAATTTTAGTAAAAATGTTACATTTAAAACTGGTATTAAAAAAAAGTTTTGAAAATTTTGGAACTGGGTATGGCGTAGGAACTAAAAAAAAAGACCATTACGGAGAGAACAAGTGCCGTTCAGCTTCGTTACGAGTCTTTTTAAATTTACCGTACAGTGAAAGATTCCAATAAACTGGTTTTGTTGCTTGATTGGTCGCCGTGCGTACAAAGTGCAGCATTGAATTTGATAAATAAACTCCGCTACTTTATAATTCAACCAAAGAACAGACGTAGATAAAAAAAAACAAACCTTGGAAACGTACTTCCGAGAAAGCAGTCGAATAAAAGTAAAAAGAAGTCGTTGAAAATACAACAGAAAAAACTTTTTTGCAAAAAATATAACCGACTTCACACAAAAAAGTGAAAAATAACTTCAGCTTCAGAAGTCGGTGACCTTTGTTTGATTGATTTAGTTTTTTTGTCACCGACTTCTGAAGCTGAAGTTATTTTTCACTTTTTTGTGTGAAGTCGGTTATATTTTTTGCAAAAAAGTTTTTATTTTTCACTTTTTAGTGGTTCACAGGTGCTTACCCTTTCACAGCGTATCGGTGTGATTTTTTGTTATGAACTGGTGTAAACAATAGACATACGTGAGTCTTCAGCGATCCCAGTACATTTGCTATCATATTTTATTAAGAAGTTCAGTTGCCTATCTTCCGAAGTCACCAGATCTTTATCAAATCGAAATGGGATCACTCCGAGATTGTACTCTGCCTAAAACTACCCAAACCGCTTCTGGTGTGCCTATAAAGTTAAGGAGTTACCTCTATTTCTCCAGGATCCCATTGAATGGAACTTTTCACGTCTAACTGTCGAAATCTGGGTGTATTGTATACTTCTGCGTACTCCCTCAGAGCATACAGGTGTGACGTTACGTCATGATGTTGCATAAACAATAAACAACCAAGCGATTGCAGCAATTACTGCAGCTTTGCCGTGTATTTTTGAAGAGTTCCATTTATATCTCCGAAGATCAGCATAAGATCTTAACCAAATTGACATGGAACCAGACGGAAAGCACTAGCTTTCAAATAAAAGAAGAATCATCAAAATCGGTTCACCCAGTCGAAAGTTCTGACGTAACAAACATTGTCGAAATCTGGGTATATTATACACATCTGCGTACCCCCTCAGAGCATACAGGCGTGATGTTACGTCATGATGTAGTATAAACAATGAACCTACAAGCGGATGCAGCAATCACTGCAGATTTGCCGTCTAGTTTTGAAGAGTTCCATTGTATATCTCCGAAGATCAGCATCAGATCTTCAACAAATTAAAATGGGACCCAACGGGAAGCACCAGCTTTCGAACAAAAAAAGAATAATCAAAATCGGTTCACCCAGTCGAAAGTTCTGAGGTAACAAACACAAAAAAAAAAAAAAACAAAAAAAAAAAAAAAAAAAAATACAGACGAATTGAGAACCTCCTCTTTTTAGAAGTCGGTTGAAAAAGCGAACTTTATGCTAAAATTAAGGTTGTTAAAGACTTTAAAGTTCTAAGGTACCTTGTATTTGTAAAGGCTGTTAGGTAAATAACAAAATCAGGAATAATCAAGATTTGTAAGAGCGTGCTGGGAATAAGATTTCATCAAGATAATTTGGGAGATGAACCAGAGAGAAAAGTACCAAGTAGATAGAACCGAGGCTTAGTGTCCCAGTTCTTTGAAAAAATGCATTAACAACATCTTTAAAGTACTTTCGCCCTGTTGATTTT
Source organism: Xestia ashworthii (assembly GCA_950022955.1). NCBI lineage: Eukaryota > Metazoa > Arthropoda > Insecta > Lepidoptera > Noctuidae > Xestia > Xestia ashworthii. Next base: position 18,164,253 of record OX465558.1, on the reverse strand, counting down.
CCTTAACGCTTTAACAGTGAAATTGTTTTCTTTTTTCTTAATGAGACTGCTGTTTGTGAATCAGATAGGATGCTGGGAACGATTCAATAGATTCTTACGAGTTTTTAATGTGGATATAAGATTATACAATAATACCTACGAATGGCTAAAGGCATATTATTTTCTTAAAATCTTTATACAGTATTCTGAAAACGGTTCTTTTGTGACTGGCGATTTCTTTTTTTTTTTCTTTTGAAACTGTGTTCCTTTTAGAAGCTTATAGTAAGTCGAGTAGGTTCCAAGCTAAGCTAATTCTAAATATACACTTGAAGTCACCAAGCAAGGATGAAGCAAATCAACTCAGCATATAGTAGTCCACTGCTAATCATGGATACCTCCCAAACTGCATCATATCCTGTATCCTCCGCCTTCACCCTCATTTCAGTCTGAGCCGGACACATTTTTAAGGTCAATCCATGTAGTTGTTGAAGTTCTGCTTTCATACACATTTTCCTACCTTATCCCTGATTCTGATAGGCTAAGTAAAACGTTTCTTTAGGATAATTTCTGTCCAATAGGAAATAAATTATAAGAATATCCTTAAGAATAAAAGATCTAAATAATCCGTAAAATAGATTTACAGTTAGTTTTTATTCATATCAAACAATGCTAATTTCTCATTTTTAACCCCCGACGCAAAAACGACGGGGTTTTATAAGTTGGACGTGTCTGTGTGTGTATGTGTCTGTGGTATCGTAGCTCCCAAACGGATGAACCGATTTTGATTTTGTTTTTTTTTTTAAAGTTGAATTAGTCGAGAGTGTTCTTAGCTATGTTTGATAACAATCAGTCCAAGATGGCCGCCGTCACAAACCGGCGGATTTCATAATTATTCAACAACTCCCTCAATTGGGTATCAAATGAAAGGGCTTGACTAGTAGAGTAACACAGATACAATGTACACTATATTGACAGGAATGAGGAATATAATACGACACGCACACACACAGCATGCGGCATAAAGTTACGTGACGATTTCTACTAAATAGCGCTACCGCTCTTCGTTCAAAAATAAAAACATTTTAATAAAATGATGATGCTCCTATGCGTTGAGGGTTTTTTTTAAATTTGTGTTGTATTGTATTGGGCTATTGTTTAACGGGCTGGTGTCCGCAACTCCACGTCAAAGCGCGTATTTTGCGTATGGGCTATAATTCACCACGCGGCCCAGTGCGGTTTGGTAGATGTCAAATGTCTTCGAATTTTTGGTTCTAGGACATGCCGGTTTCCTCACGATGTTTTTCTTCACCGTTTTTGAGAGCAGTAATGATGAAATAAATTACACAAAGTAATGCGCCTGCCTGGGTTCGAACCCCCGACTTACTGTTCGTAAGTCGGGGCCGCCACCAATGGGCCACCGCTGCTCTAAAAAAAAAAGAAATGTAACGTAACTTGTAACAATATGTGCCTAATTCAAGCTCTATGATACCTGAAGACTGAGGAGTCGTGATCTCCACCTTTGGATTTATTTTCCACTAGCCGATGCCAGCGGCTTCGCCCGTGTAAAATTATATACAAAAACCTTTTCTCTTGAATCACGCTATTTATTAAAAAAAAACCCGCATCTAAATCCGTTGCGTGGTTTTAAAGATTTATGCATACATAGGGACAGACAGACGCGGCGGGAGACTTCGTTTTATAAAATTATGTAGTGATGTAGCACTAGTTTCCACTAACATTATAGTTGTTAAGTTTTTATATTACTAACATCTTTGTATTTGTATTCATACGCTACCATATTTCATCAAGCACTAACATATGTTTACGGAATTTCATTCTGAACTATAAGAGATTCTTTTTGTTTTGATACTGATACTGCTAGCCTGCTTCATCCCACCAGCTGGGCAAAGGATCTCCCCATGACTTTTATTTTTTTTCTATCCAGGGCTGATGATTATGGACTACTGGTCGTTGGATTTATCCAGCTCTTCCGCCATCTTCTACAAGGTCTTCCGCGACGCCTTCTGGCCGTATCAAGGCACCAGAAAGTGACTATTTAGGCCCACAGCTCATTGGGCATGCGGCAGACGTGGCCAGTCCAATCTCACTTCAGCTTAGCTTAGCTCAGCTTATTTTATTAGTCAACCTATTTTCTCACAGGACGCAGATGGTCTATCTGTGTGAGAGAGAGAGTGAACATTTGGCCAATATTCACTTGATGACTTTTTCATTATTGTATTTGTTTCATTTATTTTTGTGTAGGGTATTTTCACTGAAATAAAAGACCAACTATTTTATTTCATTTGAATGCCTCTTCGCCTATTTAGGTCAATAACTCCGAAAGTTGTGTTACTTGCAAAGGTTTTCCATAAAGAGTTATTTGTAATATATTATATGTTATTACTATTAGCAACCCAGAAAACTTTAATTGGTTGCCAAGACAATCTTAACTTCGGTGCCCTAGTAGTCACCAACTTGAGTCCATAACTCCGAACGGACTACGAATGGTCGCAAAAAGTGTCATAGCAAATTTTCTCCTTAAAATACTGTTTTTAATGGTATATATATTATTTCTATTGGACTTCAGGGCAAATACCCATATCGGCGCCCATTCTCCGTTGCAGAAAAATACTTTGTTTCTCCAGATTTGACAGATGTAACAGTTTTTTACTAAATGCATAATATAAAAGTAAAAGGTACCTACTTACCAGTGGCGAAGGGTGAAAAAAGAGTCAGGGTAAGCCGAGAAAAAAAATTAGAATGATTTTTTTTTTGACTTGATTTTTTGATGTTTGTTTTGACCTCATTTTCATTATCAGCGACCCTAAAAACCACGAAAACGACACCCATGAAGAAAAAACTGAAATTTTTCATCGGCGCCACTTGGATTTTCATTTTGACCTCATTTTCATTATCAGCGACCCCAAAAACCTCGAAAACGACACCCATGAAGAAAAAACCGAAATTTTTCGTCGGCGCCATCTTTGATTTTCATTTTGACCTCTTTTTTATCATCAGCGACCCCAAAAACCACGAAAACGACACCCATGAAGAAAAAACTGTAATTTTTCATCGGCGCCATCTTAGATTTTCATTTTGATCTCATTTTCATTATCAGCGACCCCAAAAATCACGAAAACGACACCCATGAAGAAAAAACCGAAATTTTTCGTCGGCGCCATCTTTGATTTTCATTTTGACCTCTTTTTTATCATCAGCGACCCCAAAAACCACGAAAATGCCACCCATGAAGAAAAAACTGAAATTTTTCATCGGCGCCGTCTTGGATTTTCACTTTGACCTCATTTTCATTATCAGCGACCCCAAAAACCACGAAAACGACACCCATGAAGAGAAAACCGAAATTTTTCGTCGGCGCCATCTTTGATTTTCATTTTGACCTCTTATTTATTATCAGCGACCCCAAAAACTACGAAAACGACACCCATGAAGAAAAAACTGAAAATTTTCATCGGCGCCATCTTAGATTTTCATTATCAGCGACCTCAAATACCACGAAAACAACACCCATGAAGAAACAACCAAATGGATTTTCATTTTGACCTAACTTTCATTATCAGCGACCCCAAAAATTATGAAATTGGCAACCATGACAAAAAAAAAAAAACAAAAAAAAATGCAGAGGTACCATAGTTGAAAAATAAAAGTGAACAACAAAATAAACATCCAAATAAATAACCAAATACGAAATCCACCATTACTAATACTATCTCGTTCTTCCCCTATCATACTTTCTTTTTCTGCCCCTGTCGTAACTCGATAAAATTCGGTATTTCGGTTTACTGCACAAAATAATGTCATTCATCAAGCATGAATGATGTCCGATTCTTTACGAAATTCAACGAGCGATAACGATTTCTTTCCATCTCGCTCACGCGCACGCATTTTCTATTACTTTCTCTATGAATAACTCGGTTTGCTTCGGCTTACCAGAGCCATACTATGGCGGGCTGGCTAGTGACGTCATGACGTTTATTTTGCTTAGAAGTTAAGCTGCTAAAAAGCCGATATCGCCTGCGGGTTATTTTATAGCAAAATGTTATTAAAGGGTATTTTTTTTTTGATTAAATGTGAGTAGGCGTTTGGTGATGCTTGTAAGAAGTAGTGATTGTGCAATTTTTCAATTACGGTAGGTAGTGTGCTAGTGTGTAGAGTGGTTGTGTTCTGAACTTCTGAAGGTAAGCCGGTGGGAATGGAGTTGTTAGGAGCCTGCGCCACTGCTACTTACAACAAACAATTTTTTTAGGTAATTCCAATAAAACACTATAAATAAAAAAATAGTCTGTCTGTTTGTTCCAGTTAATCTCTGAACCGGCTGTACCGATTTTGATGAAACTTACCTGCAGATAGTTGATGTTAAGAAGTAACTTCTGCTTACCTTTATCATAGAAAAAAGAATTAATGTTCCGTGCAAAATAAATTAAACAAAATTGAAATGGTTAGCAAAATTGTTTCAATTATGAAAGTAACATTTTATAACAATATTAGGCGTACAAAGGAAATTCATAAAAAAATACTTTCATTTCTCTAGATTTGACATTACACTAAAATCATAGATTTTGTACCGAGAGGTCAGAACTTAAGGGTAGTGTATGAATAAAATATAAGTCAGAAGAAAACTTTTACGCTCACTGGGCTTATGCCTTTGAGCTAGAAGTACTTTCAATACCTAGACTGCTAACATAGGTACCTAGTGCTAAAAAGAAAAAAAACTTGAGAGGTGTCAAGGGACACCCGGATGGAACGAAGTTCTTTCGATTAACTAGTGAAGGAATTGTAATAAAATTTTAATTTTTAAGTTATAATAATATTTTTTTTATTATTAACAAATATAATGTTCACTCAACAAAAATAATCGTCGCGACACCACACTGTTCAATGCGAAATAGAAATGAAACAAACGCATTGCAACGTTCATTTATTTTTAAACAGCAAAAAGTGTCGTGACAACTTTTTCGTAAGAATTTTTTCCGTCTAGCCCCCTTTCACAACGCGCGATAAGGAACGTCGTTCCAAAAGTAGTGCTTAGTTATTTAAAATCACACCTTGTAATTTCCAAAGGGTTACGCAGAGGTGTACATAACAAGTACCACATTATTTTCACCTGTTATGTTTAGGCTCTAATTACGGAGGTGACAGCCGGAGGACTTGAAAAAAAAAACAAATTTATTTAAAGAAAAGTTTAATTACGTTCAAATTACAACATTTGACTACTATTAAATCTTACGCCTAGACTTGGACGATGCTAGTTCCAAAGTACCTAAATAATTATTACAAAAATATAATTCTAAACGATTGCGAAATTGCGGATGCGCTGTCAGCAGAATGGAAGTAGGTGGTCGGCGGCTGCACGAGGCGTCGAGTCAGCAGAGTCGGTGTGTTGCAATTTTGCGTGGAAACATCCGTTGTACGTAAATAGCTATCATGTCGCTATTCAGCAGATTTGATGTAGCCAGGGCACGTAACACTCTCTTAAATATGAAGAAACATAATGAACAACAAAATAATAATAATAATTTGTTTGTTTGCTCAGACAACAAAGATCCACGTGTTAGTAAAAAAAAATACTTGCAGAACTATGTTAGTGTATTAGTACATTGTTACCCTAGGGGTGAAAGTTACTTATTTAGTCCCGAGACGGGGTTTGGAGCCCAAGCGTAGCGCGGGATCTCTTTTTTTCATAATTATGCTTTTTTACAAACTTTGATTGTTGTTTTGCTGAATGATTAATGTTTTATTATAAAAGAAGATGCCGCAAATATATAAAAAGAAACTTGGGTCCCGTGAATACAAAAAATATTCACATACTGGAATGATATATCAAGGAAGTTTATGCCTCTAAGGATATAATTACTGATTTCATGAAGACTAATAAAATTATTTTAATAATTTAAAATAAATAATTATTGAAGACGACTGATTTTGTTACCAACATTATTAATAAAGAAAATGTTCAATTTTGGATGCCTTTTACCAGATTAAAGTTACCCCATATGACAAAAATGACAATATTTATTTTTCCTTTTGGCGGATTTTGATTTTTTTAAATTTTGTGGCATTTTAATTGGGTTTACTTTGTAGTTACGCAATAAAATAACGAGGTATTAAATTAACCCCACCCTACGTATAACATTGACCAGACAATTCATATTTTTTTGTCTCAAAATCAAGCAACATTTTTTCAGTTATTATTACAGTAATCGAGAGTAATGATAACACCGATTACTAGACCTTTTTTTTGTATTTTTTACACCCAAAAATTTAAAAGATATGGACCTTCAAAGTTGAATATTGATCAAAGTAGCCCCGTTTTACGGTACCTACCTACCATTTGCTCTTATACCTTTCTACTTGGGATCGGCGCAACACGTTATCTTTCCATTCTCCCAAGTCAGACGTCACGGCATAATTTACTCGTTTCTCTTTCATATTCTTCCTCATATAATCCATCCATCTCTTGTATCCATTACAGGTAGAATATGCGCTTAAAATACACCTATGTCTACATTTAAGGGAACACAGGCTCGATGTAAAGTATCTTCCAATATTATACACCGTCACGAAATCCTGTAAACCGAATATTTCTGCCGATTCTGTGAAATACACGGCATACCATAAACCCTAAATAATATTCAGTGAATTCGCGGCTTCGTCGAAACGGTATTTAACCCTCCCCGGCTTGTTTACACAGGACTTAACCCTTAGACAACGTGGAATGGACTTTGATGCAGGGATCTGCAGTCCGGGGTACTCGTTACAAGATCTTTATTTATTTAGCGGCAAATATTTTTGAGTTAAACTTTAGTAAGTTGTTTAGATTCTGGGTAGAAAATTGTGTGGATTTTTCATACCTTTTTCAAATAACTTAATACACTCTGTTTCTGGAAATCAGACCTGTTCTGGCTTACAGAAAAATGTTTTTATATTAATGTTTCATACGTTGCTGACAGGTGTTAAGTACGATGAGAATTTCATCGGATTTTCTTGTGAATTTATTTCGTTTTGCATTTTTTTGTATTCCGGTTCCATGAAATATTCAGCATTTGTTTTAGCGCCTCACACTGGTCCAAAGTTGCTGTCAAAATATTAACGTGCTGTAAACCAAAATAATGTATTTCTGCAGCACTAGGTCCGAAGTACAAAAGCTAATTAACACAGCGCCACCTAGTGCCACACTAAGCAAAGCTTGTGTCGTGGACACTAGATAGTTGATATACTACATAAATACTTTTTTGTTTGTAAATACATACTTAACAAATAAACATCCATGACTCGGAAACAAATGTTCATGCTCATCACACAAACATTTGCTCCTACCGGGATTCGAACCCAGGACCCTAAGAACGTAAGGCAGCGTCACTACCACTACGCCATTCGGGTCGTCAAGTCCTCTCCGTCTGTCTGTCTGTCTGTCCGTAAGTCTGTAGTCACAACCATTTTAATCGGAGACTATTGGCACCACATAAAATGAAGGAAACATGGGTCGGGAATTAAAATGAACCTTAATATTTTTATAGCTCGGAAGTCTTCATACCTAATATAATTTGCTTTTAGTTTCTATAATGTGAAGTTTCAACAGAGCTACGCGCACAAAAAAGACAAAGACAAAGAAAGAGGGTAGACAGATTTGTCTGCTCCTAACATTTTTTTCCATCCACCCGCATTCTCCAGTCAACCCGCGATCATGGCGCTTGCAACAGCTTCGAAGTATCAGGACCTCAATAAAAATAATATTCACGGAAGATATCCCTATATATATAGAAGATATTATCATAAGTGACATTTTCAGTTTAATTTTGAACCGTGATAGTTTAAAACAGTGTTATAAAATATGTATAAATACAGCTAGAGTAGGTATCCGGTTTTAGAAAGAGTATTCGTTAAAATTGCCAAGTTCCCTGTTATTAAAATAAGGAAAAATGAAATGTAAAACTAGATAGTTAAAAAATAATGAAATTCAGGATATTCGAAAGAAAGAAGACAAAAAGTAATTTATTTTCACAAAAAATGGAGGTCAAGGCATTTTCAGATAGACTGTTTAATGAAAATCGCTAGACTTTGCTTCTCTAATGGTTACTCTATTAAAATATTAAATAAAATACCCAACTCGCCAAGTGCGAATCGAATTAACGCTGTAAGGGTACATGCAATAGCATAACAGTTCAATTTCTTTTGGTCATTAACTAAAAAAATAATGTTTTGGTTCTAATTTCATGTTAAAATCGGCATCAATTTATTTGGTGATCATTTACTAATTTTGACAATTAAAAGTGATTTTTTAACTCCTGACGCAAAAACGACGTGTGTTATAAGTTTCACGTATCTGTGTGTGTGTGTGAGTGTGTGAATGAACCAATTTTGTTTTTTTTTTTGTTTGAAAGGTAAATCAGTCGGGAGTGTTTTAAGCTATGTTTAGAAAATGGGTCACAAAATGGCGGATTGCATATTTATTCAACAACGCCCTCAATATGGGTATTAAATGAAAGGGCTTGACTAGTAAAATACTATACAATAATTATTTCAAATCCAAGATGGCCGCTACCACAAAGTGGTGAATTACATATTTTTCACAACTCCCTCAATATGGGTATCAAATGAAAGGACTTGTGAAATATTAAAAAAAAACCCCTACGTGTGTAGGGGGGTTTTTTAAATTTTTAATTTAATGTAACTTGTTTTGCGAAATCTGGTGGTTTAAAATACAGGGTGTAAATCATTTCATCACGAAGCCGTCAACCAAGCATTCTGTACATCAAACTAAGTAACTTTATGCAAAAAGTATTGCTGTGAAACGACTTTTTTTTTGGGGTGACAAATCACGTTTTGTGGTATAACTCAATGTAACGCCCTCAAAACATTGTGCGGATGGATTGGATTGAATAGTGCGGGGATTGTAGAGATATTTAAAGTAAAAATCATGAGATAAAAAGTAATATTCAAAAAAAAAATACTTGCCAAAATCTTGCCAACTTTGACCCCCAATATCGCCGTAACATGGCATGGTGTAGAAAAAAAAAATGATCGGAATGACTAGGAGAACAATTGCCTTTCGTATTCGTTAAGAGGTGTTTTACACCCTTTATACAGCCTTGTAGGTAGACTTGGCAGGCTATGGCCAAGATATGCTTGGCATGGATGCTTGGGTACGCACGTGATGGCTTGACCTAGTAATAAATAGACAGGGCAACATTTTTAATGAAGATTTTTTAAAAATGTGACCTATATTAAAAAGTGGTTCAATTGATTCTGCCCGTGGTTCTGTTCAAACTATTTTCAGGTTTTGCGTATTTAACGTTAGACGTTGTAGAAGTGGTCCCAATTCACACAAAAGGTACATCCTTCTCCTACTCTTATCCCTTTTTGTTTGAGTCGGTGCAGCATGTCTACTTCCTCCATACTCTCTATTACTGGTCATCTCATCAGAAACCTTCTTGCCATATCATCCTACACACTTCATCCATCGTTTCTTTGGTCTTCTTCTACTTTTATTCCCATCCACTTTCTTCTTAAAACTTTCCTCATTCCTCCGCATCACGTGCCCATACCAAGCCATCTGATTACCACACAACTTTTCAGTCACCCGGTACAACTTTCAAGTAACCCTAAAAAAATCCGTCACATTCCATTTTGTCTGAGGGTAGTCTGTACGGTAATCATTGTTTAAGAAAACTTATCTTAGCCTAATTGTACAAGCTTCGTTATTGAAACCCTTGGTCGAGCTCGATAATCAATTTTTATAGTCTCTTCAAACTTTGTTCTTTTAGAAACATACCATAACATAAAATCAGTTCTACTTTTAACTTCCTCAAGAAACTCCTGACTAACCGCGTTCCATATTATAATAATTTCGCCGTACCATGAACTTAAGTATTCCCCTAAAATGTATCCCCAACCTCTATGCACGCAGGAGATAAAAATAAACATAGGTGACCATCATAGAAAGAGCTGTCTTCAATTCTTTGTCTTGTATATTCCAGTAGGGTGACCATAGTTCAGAGTGTTAGCAGGTATCTTTTTATATTGGTTAGGGTGACGTCGAGGCATTCTTGCATCGGGAGGCAGTCGACTAGACGGCGCCGGTTGGTGACTCATCGTACAATCCAGCTGCTTTATCGCTTTTCCGCTGAATCACCGTAATTCATCATTGATTTAATTTTACGTGAGACGAAGATTATAAGCGTGGATGTTCGCTTCGTTAAGTTGAAGAAGTTAGTCTTGTAAGTCTTTTGTTTTGGTAATAGCCACTTTTGGATATCCATTAATTTTCATATTGATTTCTGGAACGGGGTTTTGTTGGGATAATGGTATATTTTTGTTGAAAGGTTTATTTTATTAATCAGTCACCATTATTATGACAGTTAGACTATAAGTCTGATAAGAGCGAGCAGAAAATTGCATTCGCTGAAACCTCGAGAACTTCACCAAGACAATTAAACAACGACAATTGACGAAACAAAGCCAATTAAATTAATACCGAACTTACGAGGGTGGTCCCAGAAGTAGCCGACCTAACCCAGAAAAATCAAAATAAATGGGATAAACTATATTTATTTCTCTACATAGCTTCCTTGTAGCTCGATACACTTTTCCCAGCGGTGCTCTATAGCGTCAATGCCACGTCTATAGTAGGAATCGTCGAACTCTTCAAAATAGCCATTAACCAAAGACTCAACCTCTATGTTGCTTGAAAATCTTTTCCCGCCAAGCCATTTTTCTAGGTTTGGGAACAGAAAATAATCTGACGGGGCCAAATCTGGTGAATAAGGTGCATGGGGAAGCAATTCGAATTTTAATTCTTCGATTTTAGCCATTGCAATGCCGGATGTGTGGACTGGAGCGTTGTCTTGATGAAACAAAACTTTTTTCTTTGACAAGTGAGGCCGTTTTTTCTTTATTTCTTCGATTCTTTTGATATTAGTTTGGCTTTCAAATAAAAGTATTGAATTACGTAACGAACACCAATTTTATCCATAGTCGAAAAATTCGATGAAAAGTTTCACTAAATCTGCTTCAGAACAAATGCCAAATGACCTAGCGCGTTCGAATTCTAAATTTAAATTTCTTAATGTCCAAGCTTCCTAAAAAGAGTATTTAATCAAATAAAAACTGCCAGTAAGTAATTAAGGACGGGTATTTATGGGACCGCCCTCGTATCTCTCGCATTTAATTCCAGTATTATAGAGAATTAAAGATTATCATATTGATATCATTGTTGTCTAAAACAGGCTCAATGTTGTAGAGGATGATTTATTATACCACAAGCTTTGAAAACGCACATCTAGGTATTTTATAAATGATACAAATTTCATAGGGCGAGGCCACATCACTGCGTTGCGACGTCGCATCGTAAAAATCTACGACGCCGCACAACGCATCGTGGAAATTTCCGATGCGCTGACGCAACATACAAATCTGCAATGCGACGACGCCTCATATTTTCTTTTGAAGTGATTTTCATCATTATTCATAATTGATAGAAATGGATGCACCCAGTACTTTCTTTTCTGTTTCTTTTTCTTGATGCGTCTTAACGCTAGCAAAAGTAAGACCCGTGTAGTGTCCATGTCTCACTAGAAACTGAACTGACGGTTACTGGTAAGCGTCTTGTCGTACGATGTCGTATGCGATGAAATTTTTGCGTTGCGTCATCGCATTGTATTGCTGTGCGACGTCGTTTTTGCGATACGACGGCGCAACGCAGTGTTGTGGCCTCGCCCATAGAAAATGAGCTACCTATTGAATTACACGCTAGAAAGAAATACTTCCACAGATCTATAACTAATTAAAATACCTAGTAGGCAAAGGCTAGTGGTCGCAAGCACGACTGCTGAGAATGAGGTCCCGAGTTCGTTTCCCGGGTCGCGCAAAGTGCTATTGTGTTTTTCCGTCAGGAATTTCTCAATAGCAGCCACGGAGTCTGGATTTGTACCCAGTTGATGGCAATTAGCTCCCTTCTTAACACATGGAACATAAACATAACTGGTGAAATACTAGTGTACTTTTTGGTACGCTTCTGTCTATCTCTTCAGGGATTCAAAGGCGCGATGTTATGTTAGGCAAAGGATACATCAACACAAACACAACAACAAAGAAAGAAATTCCAGACCAGTCATAAAACCCTTGCACTATAAACGTCCCGAAGCTTCAAGCGCTTAAAGCGGTTGCACCCTTAACAGTATTTTGACATCCGACACTATAACATTTTAGTGTAATGTCCTAAGTTTTGTCCCCTAAACATGGCTACCCCTCGTCGCACTGCGGGCCCCATCGAATGTAACACTTATAAATTGCTTTAATTTAATACATCGCGCCTCTGACGGGTGGTTCCGCATTCGGAAAAATGTTTCTGGCCAGACAAAGTTTGGCAGAGAGTCATAAATAAGATTTCTTGGAGATGTTGCTATGTATTTTTGAGTTAAACTGCCAAATGGGTTTTCTTATTGCTATAGGAGTTTACTTTTCATGTTATTTTTAACCTAGCGACAACGATATCACCCAAAAAGTCTGAAAACCAGTCTTACCAAGCGGTATGGTATATTACTCAGTACTAACTGGGTTACGGAGGCCAGATAGGCAGTCGCTCCATGTAAAATACTGATATTCAGCTGCATCCGGTTATTTATTTATTTATTACAAAATCCACAGCTCTTTACAATTTTAACCTAAACTATTTTAACTAATCATACAGCCAATTAAGGATTTACAATTTAACATCTATACATAGCTAAGAATACAACGTGTGAAAGTGTGTGTGCCTGAGGAGTTAAAGTGGGTGTGCGAGTATGTTATAGCGGTGTGTGTGTGTGGTGATTGTCTTTATACCTTCTGTACAACCCCATGTATTTATTTATTCCGTTTAGATGCATTTGTTAGTTCGTCACATACTGACGTTATTAATTGCTTCCTGAATGTAGTTTTTTTAGTATTAAATATATCTAGATGAGAAAATCTTTTGTTATAATTACTAAGCGTTCTACCAATGACTGAGTTTTGAGCGTAGTTTGTGCCACTGTGTGGCACTTCGAATAACTGTGTATGCCTAGTCCGTCGAGATGGAGCACTTAATCTTATAACTAAGTTATTTAAATCAGTACTGTCAATATCCCCACTACAGATATTATGTAGAAATAGGATGTCTAGAATCATACGTCTGTTCTCGAGTGGCAGTATGTTATGATGTTTACATGATAGCAGATAATCTGCAGATCTGAAACCACTACGATAATTAATGTATTTAACAAATTTAGATTGTATTGATTCTATCTGCTGTATATAAACCAAGTAATGCGGATTCCAGATATTACTACAGTATTCCAAAATACTGCGTATGTACGCAAAATAAAGTACCTTGATGCAATTTATATCATTAAATAATTTACATGTACGCATAATAAATCCCAGGATTTTGTATGCCTTGCCGACGATATAGGACACATGCTCCGAACACAGAAGTTTCGAGTCAAGGACTTAGGGTCTGGAAGGGTTAGACTGGAAGCCGACCCCAACATAGTTGGAAAAAGGCTGGTCAGATAATGATGACTACGATGACTACGCTAGTGTACTTAACATCATATCAGCCCGAAATCAACCATTGCTAGGTTAAAGACCTCCCTTTCTTTTCTGCGATACTTCCCGGTTCGGTGCATCCCTCATTCAGGTGTTTCCGGGTATAGGATATCGTCGACCCAAAGAGGTTTAGGACGGCCTTGTGTGCCTTTAGTGTGCTTATGGAGGCAAATAATCTTTGTCCCCCATAATCAGTCTATTATTACGTTAAAAATATAGGACGTAGGTCTCGTTTCTGCCCGATCGAGCAGATCCATACACATAATATACGGCAAGGTGATGGATTTCACAAGTCTTCATTTGTTTTCCAAATCATGTTCTCATAGTAATTTAGTTACCGTTTTGATAACAGTGGTGGATGATGGTACCTACCTGGGTCCAAACCTCGTAAGTTGAGGCTTTGGGAAGCCACTGCTCAATCCATGTGCTTTGGCTTCAAATAAAGATGACCTATTTCAACACCCATTTCATGTTTTATTACCAAATATTCCATTAAAGAAGTCAAGCCATAACACTTACTAAATACATTGTCATAATGTTCATCTTCGCAGAACATAAAATACTTTAGTCTATAAAACTTCAACTTTCTTCGTAATGTTGACGAACTGCGATCATAAAAGAGATGCTTAACGATATTATAATTTCGACTCGTGCATTTCCCAAATCCTCTTTTAATGATGTTATACAGTAATTAAATTTTGATGGGGTTCCATTAAAAACATGCAAGGTTGCCTGGTACAGTTCTAATGTACCAACTCAACAGGAATGATGTAATTAAGATTTTGTAACAATGTTCTAATATAAAAGAGAGTATCCACGGAGTTTCTTGCCAATTCTTCTACGTAGAGTTTTACGCTTTGGAATGGGCAACTACACTTTTTTCACAGTTATTATGCCTAGTAACTGAAACTGTAGCTTCATTTTATTTTTGTATTTGTTTTGACACTTTAAATGTGCCTGCAACTGACCTACCTATTTGAAATAAATACTTTTTTGATTTACACGGCAAAATCGTTTATTACGAGTATGTCTGTAGCACCTACCAAATTTGTTCGAGCTGCCTTTTCGGGCCGAATTCGTTGTTAAAAATCAAATATTTAACTGATTCAGAAGACTCGAACTAGTTTACAATGATTTAGACATGTTTGTAGTGTCTTGTAAATCCATGTAAGGCCTAATGCTGACTAAACCAAGATCCTCCAGGATAATATAAGTACCTAAATTCGTTGTAAAGTCAAAATCCAAAAAGGCAATTTTGAACCTCAAACTTCTCCTTTGTCTTTTTGACGGGAATTGTATTTATTTCTATAACAGGCAAGGCAGGAATCTTTCAAAGTAATTAATTTCCTTTACATATCCGGACGATTGACAGGTATCGCGATACCGCCTAGGAACCAGTCAAACATTGTGAAGAGGTTCGAAATAATATCTATAAAATCCAATCTATTTATCAAACCATTCTATTTTTTTCTGTTTTGATACTTGACATATTACTAGACAATAATGTAAATCTTAATTATTCGTTTGTACTACGACCCACTGTGTGGGGCAATTTTCTTCTAGTTAATAATAATTTTAAGTTACAATTACTAAAACAACAACGGCATCTAAATGGCACAACAATATTATCCACATTTCACGTGTTTGGGATATATGAATGATATAAAGACGAGATATGAGGAATTAATATTTCTAAAGAAAATTTATTTTTCTCATAACTCTTGTTTAAATCAGTGTACATTCAAAATATGTGTTTGGGAAACCTATATATTCTGTTATCCAACCGAAACAAATACACACTACCTTAAGAATAATTGTTTGATTTACAATCTATTTTGGTATTACGTTTGTATGAACTTCGCATGCTCCGCGGGCCTCTTAAGAATAAATTAATAGTCTGCCTCGTGGGCCAAGTGGTCGCAAGCGCGACTGCTGAGCGTGAGGTCCTGGGTTCGATTCCCAGGTCGTACAAAGTGTTATTGGGTTTATACATCAGCCTTTTATCAATACCAGCCACGGAATCTGGATTCGCGCCCGGTTGGTGGCAAAAACCTCGTCAAACATAACTCGCGAAACCATGTGTGACTGCTATTTAATTAGGCACACCTCTGGATTACCCTTTCCAAAATACAGGCGTTATGTTTGAAGTCCTTGCTACAATGATCATTTATCTGCGTAGCTTATAAATATATATTCAGTGGTCATACCTGGAATGTATTCTACACGATGTTTGCTATATAAAATGATGTGGTGACTATGTCATTCTCAACTGGGTCACCATAACTTTTTATAGCTCCGTAAGCGGTAAAAAGGAGTCTAAGTTAGCATCTGCAACACCGAAGCCATTAGATGCCAACTAGAATAACTCATTCCTCAATTTGTGTTTGGGAAAAACCCACGGAATTCAGAACAGCTTTACTTTTTTGTTTCATTAGAAAAGTACCTAAACCGGTGATAAATCTTCTTCAACTAAATTAAGGCAGCTTTCCTTAATTCCGTGGCTTCCTAATTCCGAATGGTTTTTAATTTTATCAGTGGAAATAATAAAAAAATACAAGTAATGGTGGTCGATGAAAGGCCTGAGCTATCTGTATCACTTCTGATTTCCCCGGGGACCTTTAAATCTACAAGCATCCAGGCATCTGGAAGAAATAAACCTGCCGATTGTAGAGGAAACTTTTTGGATACCTTACTTTTTCTAGTTTACAGAGGTTAATATTTAAACGTAGTTCTTCAGGTTGTAGTGCAAATGTTGAAGATTTCTACAACAACTAACTAATCCTACTATCCTAATAAATATTATAAATGTGAAAGTTTTTGAAGAAGCATGGATGGATGATGTTTGTTACTCTTTCACTCAAAAACTGCTTAAAGGTATCTGATGAAATTTTGCACACAGAAACTTTATAACCTGGATTATTACATAGGGTACCTTTTATCCCTGTAGCATGATCCCGTGGGACAATTATCGAACTTCACGCGGGTGAAGCTAGTGCTAAATATTATTGTTTGAAGAGACAAAGAGTTGCGCATTTAAAGAATCCTTGTATTCACATGTCTACTTTATCTTTAAAAAGAATTGACTGCTTGATTGATTGCTTTGCGGTATAAGAATCCAATACACTTCAACCAACTTATCTGTGCAGGCGGAAAAACACAGAAGTAAAATAAATGTACCGAGTAGTCATACTCGGTACGTTTATTTTACTTCTGTGTTTGTTGTGATATGTCAATATCAATGGATATTTTTACTGACAAGCAGTGCCACCTTAAACTGCATACAAAAGTAGTAATTCTAAACATTTTTGACTTTTTCTTTATCGTTATTACAAAAGAATGTAACTTTGTTTAGATATAATTGTATTAGTTAAAACGATAACAATTTGATCAATCAAAGTATTCAGTGAGTTTCTCTAGTGTCAACTTCACTTTAAAAGCGAAGTTAAAACAACTATTAGTGTCAACTTCACTTTAGAAGCGAAGTGTTCCCGCGCATCATAAAAGACGTTGTATGTCTATGAAATCTATTCCTGTCTAGCTCATAATTGCCCAACTTGTGGTTAAATAGACAAGGATGGCTGTAGTCACTCAGAACGTCTCTGAGCCCTTACGCCGCGACTGTGGAATGTGTCAAAACTTCAGTCTTTTTTCCGACCGAGACCATACTTTTTGTGCATACTTTAAAACTAATAAAAAGTGATAAGAAAACAATTTTGTGTGTATTAAACGTGATTAAATGATAAACCGGTAAGTATTAAACTGTTTTTATTAGCTTGATTGTGTATTTGGCATGAATTCCGGCAGAAATACTTAGTTCAACGAACATCGTCCTCCATTCCTACATAGTGACCGTTATTTTTTCACGTCTTACGATTATAAAATAAGCCTACTGTTTATCAAACTGTCGTTATTAACAATTCTAAGTTCATTACCAACGTCTGTAATGCATTTTATTTAAGTAACATCGTCAAATTTAATTGAAAACAAAACACGCGAGCCCAACTTCGCTTTTAAAGATTTTTTTTTTTTTTTTGGAAATCTATATATAATAATAATAATAATAAAATTTATTTTGCTCCCACAAAGTACAGTTACAATATAAGGTGTTACAAATATTGAAGGCACAAAGATTTGTGGGAGTCAGGAGTTCAAACTAGGATACCCTGTGCTATGGACTCCTGGCCCCCCTCGCCGAGATTTATGACAATTTTTGTTTTTATATACATGTCATTGTAGGACTATTGTAAAAAAGAATTACATGAAAAAGTACTTATAAAATAAAATCAAAAAAAAATAAAAATGCGTGTGTGTGTTTGTGTGCGACGTGTGAGTGTCGAGTGTAAGGTGTGGTGTTGTGTGTGTATGTGTGTGTGTGAGAGAGAGAGAGAGTAAGATAGTGTTAAGTATGTATAAAGATGGATGTGTATACAATTGTCTGCGTGAAGGGGTGGACTGCCACCCCCTCCACCCGCTGTAGTTATGAGAAAAACGCTAGACTAGGATAATTTAGTAAGCAGTTTTTCAGTTTCTTCATAATCAAGTTCCAAAAGCCACTGTGTCAGCTTCTTTTTACATTCTACTCTAGACAGATTAACAATTTTAAGAATCTTATTTATTTTATTATAAAGTCTGCTTGATCTGAAATTATAGAAATTACTGGCAAAAGAGGTTTTTACCGGTGTTGTTTCACAGACTTCATAGAATCGTCTAGTATTAACCTTCTGTTTAGCCGTAGAAACGTCTATAAAGGAATGTTTTTTTATAACTGTTTGCAGTATATAAAGTTGCCTGATTGATAATACCTTTGCTTCGTTGTAGAGGGTTTTTGTAGCGTATAGACGTGGTTTGAAAAGAGCGACTTTTAGAAGAAGTCGTTGAGCTCTTTCAACGTTTAAGACATTTGTTTTATGTGAGCCGCCCCAGGTGGAGATACAATACGCTAAGATTGATTGGCAAAGGGATTCGTACACATTTTTAACCAGTTTCCAATTTGCAACATGCCTAAGATTTTTAAATATATGAACGAGTTTTCTAGTTTTCTGAACCAGATGTGCAATGTGTTGTTTAAAAGATAAGTTTTTATCGATCATTATGCCTAAGTATTTTATTGATTCTGTTTTTGATATCATTGGGCACCTGGTACAGTTGTTGGTAACTGGATTACATGTGTGTGCATAAACATGGAAATTATTAGTGTTTGATGCTATATTATGTATTGTAAACTCTACATATTTAGTTTTAGTTGCATTTAAGGTCAGTTTGTTGAGAGCAAGCCAGTGAGTTACACTATTGAACCCTGCTTGGGCAGCAACAAAAGTTTCGTCCCAAGAGTCACCATAAAATGTTAAAGTAGTGTCGTCGGCATAAGACATTACATGACAGTTTCCAATCATCAGCTGGCAAAGATCATTGATATAGCAAAGGAAGAGGGGGGGGCCTAAGATACTGCCTTGTGGGATTCCAATATTAACCGGGCTCTCTTCACTCAGCGTATTGCCTATCCGAACTGATTGATAACGATCTTGTAAATAGCTCTCAAACAGTTTTAATTGTGTGTCCCTTATTCCCATTTGTTCTAGTTTTGAAATTAATATGCGTGGGCACACAGTATCAAAAGCTTTCTGAAGGTCCAGAAAGATAGTCAAACATTTTTTTCTATTATCTAATTTACTTACAATGAATTCAGTGAACGTATGAACACAATCAGTTGTGGATTTTCCTTTTCTGAAGCCATACTGGTTAGGTGACAAGATGTTTTTGTCCTCTAAGAATTTTACAAATCTGTTATTAATAATCCTTTCAAATACCTTTGAAATAGAGGTGAGCAATGAAATTGGCCGATAATTGGCCACTTCTTCCTTGCTACCGCTCTTAAAAATAGGGATAACAATTGATTTTTTTAGAGATTCTGGAAAAATGCCTTCTGCTAAACATCTATTCTTAAAGATAAGTTGACAGTCCGGGATTCGTGACGTCATAACCGTCATTTTGTGTGTTTGGTCGGGTGTTGGACAAGTATGGATACGACTTTTAACCGACCGAGGAGGTTCTCAATTCGGATGTTTCTATTTTTTTTATGTTTGTTCGCTCATAACTCCGTCGCTTGCCAACCGATTTGAAAAATTCTTCTTTTGTTGAAATGAGTATACTTTCCAAATGGGTTCACTAATGTTTTACCAAAAGTCCATTGACAAATTTTCATTTTACAACCAACGTTTCGTATACTATTTATTTCGCAAACAACTTATTCCGCAAATGTTTTATTTTAAAAATATTGGTTTTACAAACATTTATTTGGCAAATACTTCTTTTATCAAATGCATCAAATGATATTTATTCATTTATAAATTTTTCATTTTTTACTTAGATACGTTTGGACAAATCACGTTTCAACAAAATAATTTACAGGCTAGTATTTTTTGTATTACTCTTTTTTAAGAAAAAAATAAGGAAATGCATAGTTTTTTCATAACATGCAAACAGGCATACTCCATGCATGCAGCAAGCAAGCAGTAAGAAAGCAGCAAGCAAGCAGCAGGCATTTAGAAAGCATGCAGCAAGCGAGCAGCAAGCATGCAGCAAACGAGCAGCAACGCCAGCAAGCATGCAGCAAGCATGCAGCAAGCACGCAGCAACCATGCAGCATGCATGCAACCAACAAGCAGCAAGCATGCAGTATGCAAACATGCAGCAGGCATGGTTTCTGTCACGGCTCCGGTGCTGCGGGGCTCCGGCGGTCACACGCGAGCTTATCGTCGCAGAGGGTTTCAACGCTCACCACCGCAGCTTCGGCTTGCTGGCCGGCTGAAGCCGGCCAGCCTCAGCCGCGGCGGCGAGTGTTAAAGCCACCTGCTCCTCAGCTCACGGCCCGCCTCGCCCCTCCGCGCCTACGCGGGCTTAAATTACACTCTAGGGGTAGGGCAGAAAAGACTACGTGGAGTCGGTTCTGCAGCGATTCATTTCTGTCACAAAATTTGTGCATAGAGGAAACCAAATTCTTTTATTTTCTTTTTTTTTAAATGGCACAGTCAATTTGTGTGACGTCTTTATTTCAAACGTAGTTTTATGAGATAAAACGAAAAAATAATGAATTGTTTGTCAAATAATACGTTATTAAATAAAAGTTTATGTGATAATTATTTTGCGAAGTGAATTATTTGTTAGACTTGTTGTTGTATACTGATGAAATGACAAATAATGTGTTTTCTAATCGTTGCTTGTCAAGTAAAAGTTTGTGAATTAATGTTTGGTGATCTGACTGGTCACCTTCCAAATGGTCCCATAGTCACCAAGTCAGGATCTGATTATGGAATCTTGGCGAAACCGAGGGAACTCTTCAAATTTTATAGGCACACATGAAACGATTTGGGTAGTTTTCGTAGGAATACTATCTCGGAGTGGTCCCACTTCAACTTGGTGAAGATTTGATGAAGAACTTCGGAGATAGGGAATGGAACTCCTCAATAAATGATAGCAAATAGACTGGAATTGCTTAAATCTCATGTCTGTCTGTTGTTTACACGAGTTTATAACATACAATCACGCCAGTACGCTGTTACCCCTTCACAGCCGGCGTATTGAGTCGTATCCATACTTTCCTAGCCTACCTACGAGTACCTACCTATTATACCTGTGGTTTTTGTCGTCAAATTGTTCCCTTTGTTGGTTGATTTTTGGAATGTTTTTGTTAGGTAACATGGCCTTGTGTTGTATTTTTCCATTAGTAAATATCATCATCATGTGTATTGTGAAATAAGATTTCAAATAAATGCAATAGAACTTGCTATGTGATACAATTATTGAAAGGGTCTTTTTTAGCGCTCTTTTTCAAGTGTTTGCTTTGTGACTCATTTTTTATATAAAAACAATTCACACAGCTGCGTTACTTTGTTAACGATAAGATTGTGTACCAAACTATACAATAAGATACTATTCTAAGCCACTTGGCTTACAGAGTTCCCAGAACTGAAGTGTAAACATACGTAATTTTCCGGCCGGGTCGTCTTTCTTGAGGCATGTTTTTGTAAAGCTTGTGGTATGAAAAAAATGTATTGGGAGGTGTGGTATTTTAATTGATTTTGGTGAAATCGGGTATATTTAAATTAATAAAATAAAAATAAAATTAAAATAAAGGATTATTTTAGTATTTCTATCAACATTTGTACAACAAACTGGGAAAATTTTGCTCACGCTAATTTCAATGTAAAATTAACAATATATTACAAGGCTAAACTGAACAAATCCGTTCATAATCTGATAGCTTATTTCATAACGATTCCAACAACATATAAAACGTAGGGTTTTCGTACAAAACTTAAGAGATATCGGCGTTTTAATCACACGTGCCGTTACCACATTACGTCACCCAGATGACGTTCGACACTGGACCAACTTGGCACAAATGTCCTCGACGCGGGAGTGGCCGCAAAAGGGTGTGAATATTTAGCTGTAAGATTAAAAACTTAAGTATTTTATTGCTAACTAAACAAAGTTTTCCACTTAGATACTTTCATTGTAAGTCAGGAATGAGTTAAGAATGAACCACGGCTTACATTTAATTTATACTTGCGGGATTAATCGTGTTTTTCATTTACCCTGCCATGTTTATGTTTCCCTCTTTGCCGAGGGGGAAAGGGGGATTTTCCCCTATTTGATCCTTGTGACTTTTGATTAAGCTTGTACCAAGACATTTTGCTTTACCAAGAAATGTGTAACTAGAAGCTTTTACAACGTTATATAACATTTTTTTAAACTACTTCGTTGGTCTAATGGCCGGAGTGAGAACGATGGTTGATTCCTAGGTTGGGCTTGAGACTGGAATTGGACGTGATCAACGCGATAAAAAAATATGACCGTTTTATGTAGCGGATTGTATTTATTTTAAACCACAGACTAATTATTTACAGTATATACACACTAACTCTATACTAGAAATAAAAATATGTACAAGTATCAAAAAGGGTTACAGGGCATCGAAAAATTCGTCCACATCGCTGCCAACAGGAAAAGTGCCCAGAAGGCTGGCAGCATTGCCACGTTGAATGGCAATGCTGATTCTTTGGCCAAAAAATAGGCCCGCCCTCTGGTCACGTGAAGAGTCGACCAACCGTTTAGAGATTTCTCGAAATACTAAGTGGGCACTCGGACCCCATGGCCCTAGTGTTTATAATAAAAACGTTTTGTAGTTTAATAACAAAATACTTAAAAGTTTGTACGGAACCATCGTTGCACGAGTCGCCGGTTATTAGTAGGTATCATATTTTCCAAAAAAAAAAATCAATCAAATTTTATTAAATTCAATATCTAGAATGATGAATGACATCACTCGACTGATATTTTCAGCAATTCGATGCAGACAAATGATGATTTTAATTTGAGAGATTCAATTTGGCGCTTCTTTAATTACAGCTATCAATTTAATGGTTGTTGGAACTATTTGCTCGGTGTACAGGCATCAATTTGGTTCGTTAAGCTAATAAATTCGGTTCCAGTTACAGATGTGAAATATCGAGTCAGTTTGCAAACTATATAATTATAGTAAATAAATAAATAAAAATATTTTAAGTACATTTTTGCTAAATAATAACATAAATGCCTGGTTGGTCAACAACATAAGGTCCTGGGTTATATTCCAAATTCCAATGTAATAGGGGCGAGTCTGGTACTGAGAAATTCCTGATAGAAAAACCCAATAACACTTATTAACCCAATAACCCAAAAACACACTACCACTGGCATCGAATCCAGGATCTCATGCTCAGCAGTCGTGCTTGCCACCACTAGACCAACGAAGAAGTCAGAACATGAATGACTTCTATTACACCGTACTCATCATCTACCCAGCCTTTTCCCAACTATGTTGGGTTCGGCTTCCAGTCTAACCAGATGCAGCTGAATACCAGTATTTTACATAGAGTGACTGCCTGTCTGACCTCCACAACCTCCAGTTAGCCGGGCAATAAGATGCCTCTTGGTAAGACTGGTTGTCAGACTTTTAGGCCACTGAATACCTGTACCGAGTGGTAAAGATGGACAAATGACAGCCGAGACCAACAGCTCAACGTGCTTTCCGAGGCACGGAGGTTACTCGGTATGGAAGACCACAGACCAACCTAGGCAAGCACAGCTTAACCTAAAGATCGTTCTGAGCTGCTGTTATTATCTAGCCACAAGGTCATATTACACCATACTACTACCTATAAATATCTCCATGTCTGCGCTCCTAACAGAACAAGTTCCTTTCTCATACTCGCTCAAAGGAATGTTTTCAGGACTGAAGTTCTGAAAGCAATATGACTGTCATAATGACACATAACAAATAGAGAACATTTCCACCTACCATCAAACTTATATCAAAATTATAGTGCCTGTGGGAAATCCAAACAAAACACTTGGAAGTTTATCGAGTGATTATAAATACAACATGTGTTCCGAGTTGTTATTTCTTTGAATAGTTGAACTCTTAATTGACTTACCATATTTGGCAAAAGTGCCTGGAGTATAACATATTAGTAATTAAAAGACTTTTTATAAACAAATTAATCCTTTAAGCAGTGTTACAAAATAAAATCATTGGAAACACTTTTGCCGCGAAATCGTACAAATGTCAAGTAGAAAAATTAGTGATTTTCCACATAGCGTCCTCATGTAGTGCTGTGCTGTATAGATTAAGTAGGTTTTCGGTATTCTTCCGTCTAACAAACATTACATAAAAGGTGTACGATGATACATCCACATATCGCCAAATGTGTTGAAGTCCTATGAACAAGGGGCTGAGCCTAATAGCGTCAAACAGTAACAAATAAAGGCTCCGTGGCTGCTACTGAGAATTCCTTGAAGGAAAAATCCAATAACATTTTGTTCCGCCTGAGAATCGAAACGAATGCCCCGTACTCAACCGGGGCTGCTTGCGACCAATAGACTAACAAAACAGTCAATCAGTTCTCAAAGTTTACCAAGTTTGAAATTATCCAATTGAAATTCAGAAAAATAAACTTAAGTTGTTATAAGACAATACAAGTAACAGTGAACTAAAGTGCTTATATAGTAACTATAGTAAGATATCGGTCAAGGGCCTTTACCTAATAATTATCTCTTCGTACGAACCAAAACCAAATCAACCATCATGTTTCGTTTTTCATTAGAAAAAATGTTAAAGATCACGATGGATAGCAATTCAAGACCTGAACAGACTTGTTTTTGGATTTCAAAGTTAAGAGCTTTAGTAAAAGAGACAATTTTTTTTGGGCCCACCTGGTCGCTGAATTTATTATTCATATTACACCAAGAAAAAGTAACCATTTTAATATAGTATCAAACAAATATTATATAGAAATGAAACCGGAATATTAAAATCATAATAAATAAGCTATGGTTATGATATCTTGTTGCGAGTCAAATCATTCATGTTGTGGTCAATGTCATTTGGCAGAAAATACTTACGTGAATAGGAGCGTTTTTTCCGTTTATAAAAAAGCACGGTACTTGCCCATTAGTAATCATAACTGCTATAATTATAATAAAATCAGAATAGAATATAAAAATAAATATTATTAAACTGTGAGCATTTAAAATGCTATTTTTAAAGGTTTACTCTAAAATCGCATAGATAGTTTAAACAATCAACGTGGCACGGAACGTTATAAATCCACTTTTTTAGTGGTTGACAGACAACTTCATTATTTTGACACTAGCTGTTGCCCGCGACTTCGTCCGCGTAAACCACCCTTGTCACATAGGGGTATAAAAGAAGCCTTCGACTTGTTCTCTGACATAGCAAGTACACACAAAAAAAAATATTGAATCGGTGAAGTCGTTTCGGAGGACTTCGATAACAAACAATGTGACACGAGATTTTGATGATATTAGATAGCTTTCTCTGCGGCTTTGCTCGCGTTGAATTCGGGGTAATTTTAATTAAAAAATGAAAGAATTTCATTGCGCAATACAAAGAGTAAGTAAAATTCAAGATCCAGCAGACTTTTAAAGATATACATATCTGGGTTGCTCATAAATTAGTTGGTTTCAAAGCAGAACAGAGGAACTTTGCAGAAGTATTGTGTAAAATCTTAAATTATTGTCTAGGATGGAATTACTATGGCCGGTAAATTACATAACGATACGTAGCTACGAGGACAAACAAAAATTAAAGAAAAATTAGATTTGTGTTCAGTGAAAACCATGAAAACGACACCCATGAAGGAAAAACGAAAAAAAATCCTACGTGCCTTCTTGGATTTTCAATTTGACCTCATTTTTGTTATCAACGACTCCGAAAACCACGCAAACGACACCCATGACGGAAATATTTAAAAAAACCCTAGACGGCATCTTGGATTTTCATTTTGACCTCATTTTCGATAGCAGCGACCCCAAAAAACATGAAAACGACGAAAAATTTACTTCAATGCCATTTCGATTTGCATATCGATCTCATTTTTGTAATCAGCGAAAACCATGTAAACGACACCCGAGATGGAAAAAAAAATACTTTTCCTCGGCGCTATCTTGTATTTATCAATAGGAGTACTCTTGTGAAGTTTCGAATAAAATAGTCTTACCAATCTTGTTTCCCCTTACAAACTTTTGAGGCCCGTTTCACCCCCTTAGAGGGTGAATTTTGAAAAATCCTGTCTTACTGCACCCCTAGACTACATAAAGAACCTACTTGCCAAATTTGGAATCTGTAGACCCAGTGGTTTGGGCTGTGCGTTGATTTTTAGACTTTGTCACCCCATTTACCCCTCTTAGGGGTTGAATTTTGAAAAAACCTGAACCCCGTTTCCACTCACTTATCAATAGGAGTACTCTTGTGAAGTTTCGAATGAAACAGTCTAACCGATCTTGTTTCCCCTTACAAAATTTGGAGGCCTGTTTCACCCCTTTAGAGGGTGAATTTTAAAAAATACTTTTTTAGTGCACCCCTAGACTACATAAGGAACCTACTTGCCAAATTTGGAATCTATAGACCCAGCGGTTTGGGCTGTGCGTTGATTTTAAGACTTTGTCACCCCATTTACCCCTCTTAGGGGCTGGATTTTGAAAAAAACTGAAACCCGTTTCTTTTCATTTATCAATAGGAGTACTCTTGTGAAGTTTCGAATAAAATAGTCTAACTAATCTTGTTTCCCCATACAAACTTTGGGGGCCCGTTTCACCCCCTTAGAGGGTGAATTTTGAGAAATCCTTTCTTAGTGCACCCTTAAACCACATAAGGAACCTTCATGCCAAATTTGGAATCTGTAGACCCAGCGGTTTGGGCTGTGCGTTGATATATCACCCAGTCAGTCAGTCAGTCAGTCAGTCAGTCAGTCAGTTTACCATTTTATATATATAGATAGAAGATTTACTTTTGCTGTTTATTTTGGTTTTCGTAAGTGTTTTTTGCAGATTTTTCGCATTTATTCCGTTTAGACAATGCTTAGCTAATTTAACCACTGTAATCTAAAGCTTATAAGGAAGCAATCAATGTACGTTTCATATGCTACAATTTATGTGGGTGGACTAATCTCCGAACAAAAAAAAATGTCTCCTTTAAGTGGGTCAATGACCGCTATTGCGATCTTAACTGGCAGCACCTATAGAGTGGTTAAGCAATTCCGAGGCCGACTATACACCTGAACAAATAAAGTTTATGTTAGACCAGTAAATGGTTTGTAAATGGAAGCTAATAGCCACCTCCTTTACACACAATAATAAAGTATCATCACAATATTATAGACAGGAAAGTGGAGTACAGCGTTGGTTTGATTTGTGCTGTGTAATTTAGAAATAATGTATCTTTACACGTGGTAAGGAGATCGACCCGAGCAGCTGTTATTATTTAGCCACGAGGCTAGATAATAACAGCTGCTCAGGTGGATCTTTAGGTTAAGCCGTACTCGCCTAGGTGGGTCTGTGGATGGGTGACCACCCTTTTTTTTCGGATTTAAAATCATCAAATGACTCCTCCCGCTTTGGGCGGAGCGTAAGGGAGTGTCAGACTTTTACTGACTAAAAGTATCCATGTTCCTTCTTAACCCTTTGTGTACCAGGGCCACGGTATCTCTCTCGAACAGTCCCGCAACCCCGGCAGTTGGATGACCATTACATACCGAGTTTCCACCGTGCCTCGGAAAGCACGTTTAGCTGTTTGCCGTGCCATTTGTAGATCTTTGGCAGTCGTTACAGGTAGTCAGTGGCCCGAAAAGTCTTACAACCAGTTTTACCAAGGGGTATCGTGTTACCCAGTACTAACTGGGTTGTGGAGGTCAGATAGGCAATCGCTCCGTGTAAAATACTGGTATTCAGCTGCATCCGGTTAGACTAGAAGCCGACTCCAATATAGTTGGGAAAAGGCTAGGCAGATTATGTGTTTACACGTGGTGGAAAAATGGATTAATTCTTCAATGGATTTTCTTGAAAAAATAAGTGAGTATGACATTTATCGACAGTTGAATCAGCTTGACTACCTCGTTGGTCAAGTGGTCGCAAAAAATGAGAAACATGATGATGAACATATTATGAGGTCCTGAGTTCGATTCCCGGGACAGGCATAACGTAAATGGGTTTTTACATCAGGAGTTTTTCTCTAGCAATCACGTAGTCTAGATTTATACCCGATATATGGCAATTTTACTAACTGACGAAATGAGGGTACTAGATGTGGGTACTAGATGATGGCCTACTAGAATTGAGTACAACTCTGCTTAGCTCTTAGGGGATCACAGGCGTAATACTAAATTTTCATGAATCAATGAAACAAGAAGTAACTTCATACTACTTCGATTTAATAAATGCGAAATGCAAATGTAGAAAATAACAAACAAAACAATGAAAATCATCAATGTATGAAATAAAATACGAGGAGTCACGCTTAATTGGGATCAATTTACTGATTCCGATACGCGATGTAATTGGTTGTTTTTTATTTTTCATGAATAGGAGTGTAATTTTTTTATTTTGGTAGAAGTGTGTAGTTTCATGTTGCTTTGTTCTGTTGCAGGATCAGGCTACATCTGGGAACATTTGGCTCATAACCTATTGCTATCACCCGGGAACAGATACATACTCCGTGGCTGGTACTGAGTAATTCCTGATTCAAAACCCCAATAACACGTTTCATGACCTGGGAAACAAACCCAGGATGTCATGGGCAACAGTCGACGACCACTAAACGAGGCACTTGTAATTTACGAATGCTCATATAAATAATAGAATCGCATTATGATTAAATTTATTCGTTAAAATGAACACGGACAAAACCAAGGACCACTCGATACTTGATAGATCATGTTGAATGCCCACGACACACGTGGGTGTGACATGGGCATTCAACATGACATTAAATTTCAAGACGTATCGAGTGGTCCTATCAAGATCGGACACTCCGCACTCGAAGTTGTAGGCAATTATGTGTCTGGAACAAACAGTCCAGTTAGGTAAGTCTTTGAGGAACAGGTCAATCGTTGAATCCGACTCGGCTGGGCAGCATTCGGGAAGTTGCGCGGTATCTTTTCATCCGACTTACCGCAGCGTCCCAAAAAGAAAGTCTATGATGCAGTGTCACCAGTGATTTCACACAGGACTTATACGTGTTCGCTCAAAATGGGCCTCATGAGAAGGCTTGAAGTCACCCAAAGGGCAATGGAGAGGGATATACTTGGAGTTTTCTTGCGTAATCGAATCAGAAATGAAAGACATCCGCAAGAGAACCAAGGTTACCGACGTAGCCCGAGGAATTGCCAAACTTAAGAGGCAGGGCACATTGCTCGCAGAATAGATGGTGCATGAGGCCGAAAAGTTCTGGAGTAGCGACCGCAAACGGGAAGACGTTGCGTTGGAAGGCCTCCCACTAGGTGGACCGATGACGTGGTGAAGGTTGCGGGAATCCGCTGGATGCGAGTCAAAAGTTCATAAATATTTAAGTGAGAATACTAGTGCTTGTTCACATTTTAAGGCATCAATAATTAGGTAGGTAGGTACATAACCATCGAACCGTGGTGTCGAATACCGACCCAAAGGTCGCGGGGTAAAAGTCAACTCCGGTTAGCTATTGTGGTAAATCCGAGCATTACCCAAGAATTTAACGCTATTGAAAGGATAATTTGATTTAAACGGGCTATTAGTAAAATGGGCCTCTAATCGATAATATTAATTATGTTCAAATTACGACTTAATTTATGGGCGGTTAACATGTTCTTCGAAATGTAATAGATCCAATTATTTGACACAACGCTTGCGGGTAAATGATGTGAAGAAATGAGAAAAATTTAGTGAAACAAGTTTTAGTCTGACGCTAGCATATTAACGCTTCATAGCACTCGTAGCCGATCCGCTACGGTGTAGCACCACTTAGGCGTGTGAGGGGCTCAACCCGTTTCAGTTTTAGATTACTTAATTTTCACTTCTCACCTCCAATCAGCTGGGCACTGGCCTCTTCTGCTTAGGTATTATGCTAGTCACTCAGGTACGAGGCTTATTACGGCCCGGTTTTAATTAGAACTTGTTTGATCTCATCAAGCCATTTTACTACAAGATGTCCTGATAGATACATCGGTTATTTATTTCACACAAATGAAATAGCCTAAAACTCAAAAGGACATCTAGTAATGTCTCAACAGGGCACTATTATGAGTTTGAAGTGTGTATCTATGAATCCGAATGACTGTTTGCTCCTGAATATAGCTCCTGAACGGATGAACCGATTATGATTGTAAAAAAATCACAAAGTGCTTATACTTCTTTCACTCAATGATAATTGTAGACAACTTAGGTAGTTAAACACCAACTATAAAAAAAATACAAAACGAAACGAGGTGGATATCAAAATAAATCTTAAGTTTATTTCTCTTTAAAAATTGCCTAGTTTCGCAAGGATTTACACAAGCCTGAAAAACTTATAGACCGACTTATGAAAGTAAAAAAAGGTCAAACATTCAAGGTTTTACCCAACGTGTTGTAGCACGGATTCTTAAAATGATATACGACCTTATAAGTCGCACAAGTGGCGTAAAACTGACCTTTACCATACGGTAATATATCACTGCATAGCGTAATGTGGCCTATGGGAGTACTAACCGTTTTCAAATCGCTTCTCTGCTTACACTGTTGACATTAAATAGTTTGCGCATAGGGTATGTATCAGACTAGGGTACTCGTATGATACGAGTAATAACAGTGTGTACTTGTTGTATGTAGGGCACGGCACGCCATGACAGGTCGTAATTAATTTAATTGTGATTTTATTTTTAAACCACCACGGTTTCGAATATTTTAAATACTGCATATTGAAAAGTGCTTTTTGTTGTTTAAACAGTTTCATTTTTCGAATAGTAGCTGTATCAACGACTAATGTTGATGATGGGAATGATAATCACAGTGACTACTGCAAACGGGCAATAGTACTAATTACAATTTGATTTATTTTGAGTCATGGATGTTTATATGTATAATAAGTATGTATTTACAAACAAAAAAGTTATATAATATGTAGTATATCAACTATCTGGTGTCCACGACACAAGCCTTGCTTAGTGTGGCACTAGATGGCACTGTGTGTTAATGTCCAGCGATATTTATTTTATTCATTTATTTAATTTGACGACCAAAAGTGCCTTTCGCATTTCTTGCGTTAGTGTGGTCACTCACGGTGAATATAATTGAATATTATGTTCTTATAATATTCTTTATGGACATCATGTAAGTAACATTCATAAAAAAAAAACTAAGGGAGAAAAAAATCACAAAGGGAGATACAATGAGCGGTCTTATCGCAAAAAGCGATCTTTTCAAGTCAACCTTTGAATGAATTACTGGAAGAAATTTTCGAAACAATTCAGTATTAAAGCTACGATTACTTTTGTCCGTTTATCACGTTTACAACGATCCATGAATAATAATTTTACTTACTTAAATGTTTAGCCTATTAAGGGATTCTAGTAGGAACATGTAGACTCAGCACCTTGCTCTAAACTTAAGACTAAACCGACCGCATCGTGTTGGTATAAAGTTCTAGGGTCAGACTTACGTCTAGTTTAGCCTGTATATCAGCCTGAACTTTAGTTTCTTTACGATCTGCAGAATTCCAGCTGTATTTGAACGTAACTACCAGATATACTGATGTTTTAGCAATTCGACGATTTATAGGTGCTGCTCATAAATGGGCTTGTTTGAGAGAAATTTATTGCCCAGTGACAATCGTCGAACACTGCGGAGCAATTAGGTGAACTATCTGGAGCAATATTGCTTCTTAAAGTTTCGTGGTATAACGAGGAGTGGCTTATTTAAATTACTATTAACAATTGCAGTTGCTATACTTGTGTAGAAGTAACGTCAGAATAAGTTGGTAGAAATAAGTGAAAGAGAACCACCTCCTTATTTTACTATTTGACAATTCATTGCGACATTTTGAAACAAACAAATTGTGTTTGTTAGATCACGTCGTACTTCTAAAGTACGACGCGATCATACAGAAAGACACAAATTGCGTCTCCCCAGCTCCTCCTCCTTATCAATCTATGCTAGAAAGACGTATATTATGTAAGTTCCTAAGGCCTAAATTCTTGTTGCTCTAACGGTCGGTCGCGTACGGTCGGTCGTGACGCCAGAGAGAACCAAATAGTGCAGTCGGTCGCCGCTGACGTCCGCGTCACAGCGTGCTTCAAAAAACACAGTGTATGTACGCGACCAACCGTGCGCGACCGACAGCTCGATTAAAATTCAGGCATTAGCCTTCATGTAAAAGAAGACGGACTGAGTTTCGCAAAAAGTCACGATTCATATCAAACATTAATTTGAAAGTTCATTTTCTACAATGTACAATGCGTTACAGAGCGTCCCAATTCGAAGCATTGTCAGTACCATTTTACCCCTTGGTATGACTGGATCTCTTACTTTTGAGCTTCTGAAGTGATAAAATGATCGGAAGCTACGACCAAACATGCTTACCGAGGCACTGAGGGAATTGGCTATTAGTAATAGATAGTTTCCTATCCAAGGAACCAACTTCTGCCAGAACTGCTTAACCTTGAAGATCGACTCGTGCATCTGTTTTTATTTAGCCACGCGCCCTCACCGTTTGATACATAGAAACATGAAAGCAGAACGTCCTCCTCTGCATCGTCGAGTTCCACGAACATACACAGAGCACTTTTATTTCTGGTATGAAAATGATCAGAATTTGTTCGCGAACACCGCTGCAATGTAACACGCCCTAGATGAGTTATTACCCCTTTTCCGCAAACGACTGCAACACGTTGCATTAGCATGTGAACAGGACTGCGAATTTTTGTCCTTTTGCTGCCGTGCGGTCTGTCAGTCTAAGCTTTATGGAACAATAGAACACGGGTTTAAAAATACAGCGGTTTTAAAGCTAGGCATTCGCGACTGTGGCTTTTCACTGGGTTGTGACAATGCGACAAATCGTATGCGGTTTGTAGGAATGCGATTGCTAAAGTGTGGCACCAAAAGGGATGTTGAATGAAAATTCTAACTGAAACGAAATTTAATTGCAACCATGACAATTAAAAAAAAAAGGAATCCTGTACTTAAAGTACTTACGTGATTATATCCGTGATTTTCTTTTGTTTCGAGCACCCGATATTTCGATACTGTTGCAAGCATCATGATCGCGGGAATACTGAAGAGGTAAACCAAAACCCGTAAAAAACCGTCAAAAGGCGTGAAAGTCTAAAACAGTGCAAGGAATCCTATGTTTTTCATTTGTTTTAGTATATTTCAGTAAATGTACAGTACATCTCATTATTACTAGCGCATAGCCGTACAGTTCAATGTGCCTTCTACAATCCAACATTTATTTATTTACACCAATTATAACATCCTTACAGACTATTCCAATACGATGCTATAAGACAAACATTATAAAACACATTTTTGAACACATATAGAAATACACACAATATAAAATAAGTAAAACTACCCAATAAAAATAAAAACACCAAAATTAATACAATATGACAATGTTCACAGTTGCACACCTTGTTCAATTATGAATTGAGCCCTCTGGATAAATCTCGGCAGGTGTTGCCCAAATATATCTTCCGATACCGTTATACTATTAATAATGCGTTCAGCTCGCGACATAGGGGCAAACTTGAGTAGGTTAGTCCTAGCGGCTGGCACATCTAACAGCGCGGCGGCACGCGTGCATGTTGACGGGCTCAGCGCGCGAGATCTGCGGGCGGCGCTCCTGCGTCTCAAGCCCAAACGCTCTGTGGGTCCGGACGGCATACCACCTTACATAGTCAAAGATTGTCGCATGGTTTTTGAAGCGCCCTTATTGCACATTTTTAACTTGTGTTTGCGGGAGGGTCACTACCCGGACCGGTGGAAACTCACTCGCGTTATCCCAGTCCCTAAAGGGGGAGTGGGCACCGACGTGAGTGGATACCGACCGGTGGCGGTGCTGTCTGCGTTCGCTAAGGTATTTGAGTCGGTGTTGCATAAAAGTGTTTATACGCAAGTGAGCTCACAACTCTCTGACGCTCAACATGGCTTTCGACCGGGTCACAGTACGGGAGGCAACTTGCTGTCATTTGTTAACTACCTGTCACCAGTCATTGACGCTGGGGGACAGGTGGATGTGGCGTATTTTGACTTCCGGAAAGCTTTTGATACCGTGGATAACGACGTGCTTTTGTGTAAACTCTCTGCGATGGGATTCACACCGCAATTACTAAAGTTTTTTGCGAGCTACCTTGGCGAACGCCGACAGTACGTCGAGTATGCGGGACACGAATCTAGACCTTATTGCACGTTTTCTGGGGTGAGTCAAGGCAGTAATATTGGGCCATTAGAATTTATATTATTTGTTAATGACCTGCCTACGGTCGTGAAGGAGGCAAAGTGTCTACTGTTTGCAGATGACTTGAAGTTGTACCTAAATGTAAGGGAGACGGCTGATTGTAATCGGCTCCAGTCTGATATCGACAATGTGGTACAATGGAGTAAGTCAAACAAACTAAATTTTAATATTGACAAGTGTTGTATAATGAGCTACACACGCTCGCGGGCTCCTTTGCAGCATCACTACGACATGGACGGTGTAGTCGTACCGCGTGTCAGGCAGGTGCGAGATCTAGGTGTGCAAATGGTGTCTGAGCTGACGTTCCGCAAACACATAGTGGAGGTGTGCGGTAGGGCGTTCAAAAATCTTGGTTTCATTATAAGACAGTGTAAGGATTTTACCGATACTGCTGCGGTTAAGGTTTTATATAATGCACTTGTGAGAAGTCATCTGGAAACAAGTGCTCTCATTTGGAATCCACATGAAAGAAAATATAGCCTCATGTTGGAGAAAATTCAAAACAAATTCTGTAGATTCCTCTACCTTAAGGAATATGGGGTTTATCCCTTTTATCCCCTTATGTACCCGAGTCTGTTCGTACTGGGCATGGATGGGTACACCAGGCTTGCAGTAAGAAGGGACGTGGCGCTGGTCAAGTATGTGGCGAGCGTACTGCTAGGGCTGCTGCACCATCCCGAGGTGCTGGCTGCGCTGCGGTTGCGCGCGCCGGATGGGTGCGTGGGAGCGCGCCGCCCGCCCGCGTGCTCTGCGGCTACCGAGTCTAGCGCCGGCCGCTTCTCGCTGTACACCGAGTGGAAATACGAGGCAAAACATTCCGCACACTCCTCTTCCCTCAGCAATAAGCCGTCCTTAGACACCTTGGGTTTATTGCGCCGAGATTGCTTGGCCCTAATAAAGTTCCAGAACGATTTTGGATCCACTTGTAGGTTATTCTGGAGCCTGTTTTGGTACACCTTATAGTTTGACGCAATTTTTAATTTGACCCTAGTACGTAAGCAAGCAAACATTTCGTAATCAGTCAGGGAACCAGTAGATTTATATAATTTGTGATAACGCCATTTATTTTTTATGTCTGTTATCAAATCAGGCGTGTACCATTCTGGATAGCAAAACCTAGACCTATGCTTATTTGCTATAAAATTTTTCTTAGGAACACAACCGTCAATAGTCTCATTCACTATTTCATAAAAATAATTTAAAGCCGCCTCAGAGTTATGTATGTTAAACAACGGTTCCCAATTTACCAACCTCAAAGAATTATACAAACCAAGAAAGTCAGCTTTATTAAAATTCCACTTTCGTTTATTGAGTGACGAAACATATTTTTTCTGAGAAGGTGGAGGGTTATCCTCTGTTTCCCGATGACTAAGCTTCACGCTTATGTCCAGTGGCGGATGTTGTGTATCAACATTAACTAAAGGTTCCTCAGAAAGTTGAACCCCTGTACAACTCAACTCAAACGTTGACAGTACTAAATCTAAGGCACGATTATTAATATTAACAACGTCATTTACCTGCCGAAATCCACCGTAGGCAATAAAATACTCCAAATAACTTTGAATTTCTACTGTCGTAGAAGGCATGTTAAAATCTCCCAACACTAGAACTTTGTCATATTTATCACAAACATTCTCTAACATATGAAATAGATTCATATATTCATTAGCATCACATTTTGGCGGAATGTAAACAACACAACAGAGAAACAAAAAGTGATTTTGTTTGTGTACCGTCGCGCACACAATCTCAAATAAGGCACTGTTCACATTATCAACATAAACGCGATTCAAACAAAAACGCGGTGAAGCCGCCAAAAACACTCCTCCTTGTTTACGACCGTCTGTTCGATCACATCGTAATATGCTGTATTCAGTTGGGATTAGTTCTCCGTCATGAATCCCTTCATTTAGACCTGACTCCGTAATTGCGAAGAGATCAAACGTCGATGCCAATAGATTATTATAAAACGCGTAAGTGACGCCCATTGCACGGCGCTTGCGACCTTTCGGTCGCGACAGTTCTAGTGAGCCGCTCCACATCATCGCTCTGCGCTTTAAGCATTCAAGCGCTTCATTCTATTTGGCACCACTAGACGCCTAATGCTTCGTGATTTTGCTGAAAGCGCTTTATTATACTAGACCACTATTTAAATCGCACTGACAAAAACATGTCAACAAAGAACTGCGCTGGTTGTTTGATTGACTTTAATACGAAGGAATGCTTGCAATGCTTCATTTGCCACAAATGGTATGATCTATTGTGCTCTAATGTCCACGAAAAGGTCTATAAGGGAATGAGCATCAAACAAAAATCTATCTGGAAGTGTCCTAGCTGCCTAAGTAAAGTACCTAAGAACGACAATAAGAACACACCTGTTAGAACGACCAAACCTGAGAGCCCCACAACAGAGTTATCGCCCCGTTCGTTATCACCGACGGACACTAATGTTACTGTTCGTTCGAAACCTAAACAGTCGCGAAGCCGCACCACACCGCCATCGCCACCGGCGCCGGTTCAAGCCAATGATGACATCTTGATTGAGTTCTCGAGAGACACGTTAAGGGAAATTATTAAGGAAGAAATACAGAGTGCACTTAAAGACGTGGTTTCCGATCAGTTCCGAAAAATTCACGAGTTGATCTCAGGTTTCAATGAGTCACTTTCTTTCTACAACGAAAAGTATGAAGAGATGAAGGCTAGTCTGGAAGAAAAATCTGAAAGGATACAGAAACTTGAAAGAGAGAACTGTTGTTTACGGGATGACATTCAGCAATTTAGTCAGCGCCTGAACCTAGTAGAACAAAACTCCAGGTCCGCCAACGTCGAACTGCAATGCGTGCCGGAAAACAAGGCGGAAAATGTAGTCAACACTGTGCTTCAACTTGGTAAGGTCATCAATTGTAATATTAATGATCCCGATATACTCCACTGCACCAGAATAGCAAAGAAAGACGCACAAAGCACTAGGCCACGTTCCATTCTTGTCAAATTCAGTAGTCCACGTCTGCGAGACAGTTTCCTTGCCGCTTCAATGAAATTTAACAGATGCAACAACCAAGAAAAACTGAATACGAGTCACTTGGGGATGGCAACGGAGAAACCTCAACCCATTTACGTAACGGAACACCTATCCAGCCAAAACAAAGCAATCCATGCCGCAGCTCGGATCCGCGGAAAAGAACTTGGGTTCAAGTTTGTCTGGGTTCGCGACGGCAAGGTTTTCATGAAAAAAGACGAGGATTCGCAAAGAATTGTAATTAATAACCTAGACAAGTTAAAATCGTTAGTATAGTTTTATTAAGTATGTGCTAAGTGACAAGTTCCTATTGTTTTTATCTAGTCACATTCAATCGTCCATTACGTGTGTACTATCAAAATGTACGAGGCTTAAAAACCAAAACTATTAACTTTTATAATAACATTTCCTTGAATAATTACGACATTATAGTGTTAACAGAAACTTGGTTGAACAGCGGTATCTATGACTCTGAGTTGTTTGACGAGAGGTATTTAGTTTACAGGCGCGATCGTGAGACAAGTAAATATAAAACTCGCAAAGATGGAGGTGGTGTTTTGATTGCCGTTTCGAAAACTCTGAAATCATGTAGACTATCCCACTTTGAAAGCGAGATTGAAGATCTATGGATAAGCGTCAATATTGGCTCAAATAATAGTTTTAATAATAAACTTTAC
This sequence comes from Xestia ashworthii, assembly GCA_950022955.1. Lineage (NCBI taxonomy): Eukaryota > Metazoa > Arthropoda > Insecta > Lepidoptera > Noctuidae > Xestia > Xestia ashworthii. The sequence continues at coordinate 18,126,188 of OX465558.1, read as the reverse complement.
ATCAGTGGCGTATACCTACCGCCCCCTATTCAAAGTAGCACGCTGGCATTATTTACTAAGAACGTCCAAAATGTATTTAACAACAATGATCAAATTTTGATTTTGGGGGACTTTAATCTATCTAACATAACATGGCTTACAATTAAGGACCTTATATATTTGTACCCAGAACCCAGCAACACAGATACAAATGCGATAATCACTGAATTCTTGACCTTAAATGGTCTTAATCAATATAATAATATCTTAAATAATAAGCAGAAAATATTGGATTTAATATTATGTAACACCTCCGTTACTGACGTAACCCGTTGTACCCATAGTTTATCAAAAGAGGACCCTTTACATCCCCCGTTGGAGTTTTATTTACCAGTGCAAGCTGAACTGTTTTTAGAAGCTAATAATGTAGTAAAACCGAATTTCCATCGAGCGGATTACGATATTGTACTGCATCACTTATTAGCAATTGACTGGGATGACGCGTTCAAAAACTGTGCTTCTGTTAATGATATGGTAGACGTTTTTTATTCCTTATTAAGACAGACCATTACAGAATGTATCCCAATGAAAAAGACGGCGAGCAATAAATATCCACCTTGGTACTCACGTGATCTAATAGCACGTCTCAGAGAGAAGTACAAATACCACCATCGTTTTAAAAAGTACAAAAATCCATTAGACCAAGAGTTTTTTGAGAGATTAAGGGACGAATGCAATGCTTTAAGTTCGACATGCTACAAGAAATATATTTCAAGTATAGAAAATAGTATAACAAAAAACCCTAAAACATTTTGGTCCTTCATTAAAGCTAAAAGAAAAGGTAGCAGTTCATACCCCGCACAAATGTCTCACAACAATAAAATCGCTTCAGGCGGACAGGACATATGTAATATGTTTGGAGAAAATTTTTCAAGTACCTTTACTGCCCCTACAGAAGGTAATCAAAGTCATGAGAACACCGCCTTTCCCCTCTCTTCCGCAGCTCTGTGTAGTTTAAAAATAGATGGTAACGAAATATACCGTGAATTAATCAGGTTGGACGAAACAAAGGGTGCGGGTAGTGACGGCATTCCTCCAATGTTCATAAAACGTTGCGCTAAGGCCTTAGTGTCTCCCCTACAAACTATCTTTAATAAATCTTTACATGATAGTATTTTCCCAAATACCTGGAAAGAAGCTCTCGTGATACCTATTTTTAAATCCGGGAAAAAGCATTTAGTGACTAATTATAGACCAATCTCTATACTAGGTGCATTTGGAAAAGTGTTCGAAAAAATTGTAAGCAGACATCTGATGTGGTACCTTAAACAACACATCACTGAGTATCAACATGGCTTTGTGAAGTCTAGATCTACCAATACTAATCTATTGTGTTTTACATCGGCTTTGTCTAAGTGTCTTGACAATCGTATACCAGTGGACGCTATTTACACAGACTTTAGTAAAGCATTTGATAAGGTAGATCACTGTCTTCTTATAAATAAATTGGCTAAACTGGGTGTGGGTGGGACCATAATAGGGTGGTTTAAATCTTACCTTGAAGATAGAGAGTCAAAAGTGGTAGTTAATGGACACTTTTCTGACAGCTATAAACCAACTTCCGGAATTCCACAAGGATCACATTTGGGACCTATCCTTTTTAACGTGTTCATTAACGACATCACTGAATGCTTCAAAAACTCCCGTTTTTATTTGTTTGCTGATGACTTAAAGATAATGAAGCCAATACAGAGTAACCTAGACTCCATAATGCTTCAAGACGACATCAATAGACTTGCGAACTGGTGTACGCAAAACAAAATGAAATTGAATATCAGTAAGTGTCACTACATCCAGTTCACTCGTAACAAAAAGGTACTAGATAACAAATACTACATAGACGGGGTTGAAGTACAGAAACTGAGTAGTGTTCGCGACCTAGGAGTTCAACTCGACCAAGCACTGAAGTTTGATGTGCACATTCTAAATATTGTGTCTAAGTCGTTTAAGGTACTGGGATTCGTTTTGCGAAACTGTAAAGAATTTAAGAAACCATCTACAAAAATTAAGCTCTTCAACACTCTAGTCCGTCCAATCTTAGAGTATAGTTCGGTGGTATGGAATCCGCATTACGATGTTTACATCAAGCGATTAGAGAGTGTCCAAAGGCGGTTTCTTTACCATCTGTGCTACGGCGATCACTTGGCTAAACAACTGACTAGCTACTCTGATAGGTTAAAACATTATCACTTGGAAACACTAGCCAGTCGTAGGATGAAACTGGACTTCACCATCCTTCACAAAATATTTAGTGGAACTATTGATTGCAGTGAACTTTTGATCTCATTAGATATTAAAATTCCAACTCGTACTCCCAGGCATAAAACATATGAGTTATTCTACATTCCTGGCTCGAGGACCAACTTGGGTCATTACGCCGCTGTGCCAAGACTTTGTAGGCAATATAACACTTTGTCTAAGACCTCTAATCTTGACATCTGTGATTCCCTCGCAAATTACAAAAAAAGCCTCAAAAATTTTTCTATTTGTTAATTATTGTGTCATTTTAATGTTAATTTATATTTCTTATTTTATTGCCAAATGTTATGTTTTAATTCAAATCTAATTTAATTTAATTTTCTAATTGTATTACTTAATGTGTGTCGATGTTAATTTAATTTTTTATTTTGTTTTTGTTTGCTTGGTTATACATTTTCTTATGAATGCTGTGGTCTCCTGTAAGTGAAGGAGTACACCTACGTGCTACTTTTGTCGCCGATTATTATTTTTTCGTGTTTTGTGTATATTCTTTGTTGGAGATCATAAATAAATAAATAAAATAAATAAATAAAATGTACTTGTTTTCGTGCGTAATCCTCGAACATTCTGGTAATACACTTGGACACTCTTATAGCTGACTTTGATTGCCCCTTGCTGGATTTCGGGAGTTACGAAACCACACCCACTGATTAAATTGCGCATTTAATGGCCAACTGTCAACGTTATTAACCTTTTCAAAAAGAGATTCCGGAACTCCAACCATAAATGACGCAGAATCTCTAGCAGTCTTAGGGATGATTTTTTCGACTTTAATGTCTGCAGATCCACATAATCCCTTCACATGATCACTTATCGCTTTCTCCGTTGTGTCCGGATGTAGTGACCACACATGCAAAAACTTCTTCCTCTGAATAGCTTGGAGCGCAACAATTTGAGTGTTTCCCCCTTTTTGTATGGTATTGGTAATAGTTTTTGGTCGTTTCTTATTATTACCACCTACTACTTTCCATTCTTCGGGAGTAGCGTTATCCTCCAACACTGTTTCCGCGTTTTCCGACCTGTCGCTTGTTTTCTGCAGTATGGACGCCGCCTTATTCTTGGCACGCTCAGTCGCTCGGCGCGTACGCTCAGTCACCATTTCTTGAGGTTCGTTAGCATCAATTCCAACGTTCGTCTCACTTACACGCTGCGTAGAAGGAATCACGACTGGTATCGCCATCTCGCTCCTTGCAGTATTACTTGATGCGATGTGAACTTCGATCTTCTTAATATTCGAGGACAAATCTGCAAGTACCCTCGTCTGTTCTATGATCACCAGCTGTTGATCTTCTAATTTCTTACTTTGCGACTCAATCACTGCTGATTGAGCCACAATTTTCCCTGTCAACGCTGCCACTCTCTTCAGAAGGTCGTTGAACGCCGTTTCTATATTGAATTTCGACATTTTTACCGTTTATCGGAATAAAATCACACGGGGTCTAAGTTCGCGTGTCAAAACTTACTTTCACAACAGAACATGTATGTCTGAAAATAAATTGGCAGTTTCAGAATCAGAATGGCGTAAGGTAACTATAGATCTACCTGTGCCTATCCTTTAGGTTTGAGTTATACGTAAAAAAAAAAAAACTTAAAAAGCCCAAAAAATAAATATTCAATATCTTAATTATGATATCTGCTTTTGTTTAGATAATTGGGTCGTGTTTTAGTAGTTGAAATACTCGTATCTAAAGTATCGTTTGACAACGTTCTATTTTGTCGACATAGTCTGAAATAAATGTTTATTATTATTAATACGAGTGGTTGAAATATGACAGGGTTGATTCGTGGCGACCGCAGGACAAAAACATTTACCACAATTTTGCATACCACATTGCATTTCGTTCATGCTTTGTTTAGTTTTAGCTACTAGTATCAAGTGACATGGAGAGTTAAAAATAGCAAACGCCACTTACATAATTATGAACAAACGTTTATAGTGAGAAAAGCCTAATTTAAAGTTTAGTAAGTATTGTCACTTATGTGGTCTATTGAAATAACGTGGTCCCTTTAATCACCACGTATTTAAAGGAATATTTCGTTCCTTTCCAATTTAATCAAGTAGTGTAATGTTTTAAGCGTTTTTTCCTAGATAGTTTCATCATCATCATCATCATTTCAGCCGAAAGACGTCCACTGCTGGACATAGGCCTCCCGCAAGTGTCGCCACATTGACCGGTCCCGTGCGATTCGCATCCAGCAAATTCCCTTAGCCCTCACCAGATCATCTGTCTACCTAGTGGGAGGCCTTCCAACACAACGTCTTCCGGTTCGCGGTCGCCACTCCAGAACTTTTCAGCTTAACGTACGAAGAAAGGACCTGGTCTTTGCCTGAAACCTTATAAAACAGACTTCTTCAGGAGACGACCATGTTATATGGGCCCATACCTTTATAATAAAATAAGTAAAAATATACATAACTACCGCTAAAAAAACTAAAAATTACCATAGATACTACCTTCTCACTCAAAATGATGGAGATACTGAAAATAAGTTAAAAAGTATAAAATAAAATTTGCTCAGAGCACATTAATAAACCCAAACACATACACACATACACGCACAAGAACACACACACACACACACACACACCACACCCCATGCTCACTCACACAATGTTCTCACACACACGAACGTTGGTAATAAACAAAATAAAGATATTGTAATACTTACATTTGCACCGCACCACACTTGTAATGGCAGCTCGATCATGGTGGTGACGGAAGTAACTGGTGCATACAGCACAGGAGTCCTCCTAGTTTAAGCCCAGTTGGACTTGCCTTGTATCTTGCCACTAAATTAGTTTAAATAAGATTGTAATAGGTTAAGGTCTTTATTTATTAAAAATAGATGGTTTTAATAAAAAATAATAACCTATTACTTCCACGTTATAAACCTGTGTGCAAACTACAACTATACCCTGTTTACATTGCCTCAAACAAAATCTAAACATACAAAATTTTGAAAACTCATTCCTGGATGAAATGATGAAAATAAAAAAAGAAAATCATAGCATTTGAAAAACAATTCGTACAGCGGTTTTTTCAATTTCTGTTTGCATTTTTTTCAGATTGAAATAAAAATGAAACATGTAGATCGGTGAACGTATAAAAGTTAAATCCATCTGTTTTGTAAATACGTAAGAGCTGAATGAACTGCAGTTCATTCAGCTCTTATTTGTATTGAGGCCAGAACTGCTATTTAAAATGTTTGAGTGAGTTCAGGGTGTAAGTAGTTAAAGGTCGAGTTGGAACATTTTTTTAAACGTTTCTCCTACACTAGGAATGTCTCTTGTATCGTGGACGCCATTACAAATATTTGAGCTCACAGGCATAAACATTATTATTTGTTACGGGTGCGGGGATCGAACCCGCGACACGCAACGCATGGCAGCTGCCAATCCCTTAGCTACTGCTCCAACCGTGCCATCAAATTGACAGCTTGGTGGCAAAATCGAACATGATATTATACGTTCGGAAAGAAGCCGTTCAAATCTGTGCCAAGATGACTCGAAAATGATCCCATGACGGTAAATGCTGAACGGAGATTCCCAATCGTTTCGAGCCTAATGAAAGTCTTAATTGTTTTGGGTCGGCTTTATTGTTCAATAAATACTCACAGTTGAATCTGAAATGGCTGCACATAGGTTAGGATAAACAGGGTGTAAACAGACTATTCAGTCGAGTGCTTAGTTAACCAAGCACTCTGTACATTAAACTAAGTAACCCTACGCAAAAAAAATTGCTTTTTTTTGGGTGAAAAATCACGTTTTACGGTTACACTCAATGTTACGCTGTGCTGGTGATGGATTGAATAGTTTTGAGGTCGTGCACATACATGTATTTTACAAAAACCTTGTGAAATTTTGGGATTTTGACCCCAATATCTCCGTAACTAGAAGGTTCCCAGGTATGGTGTAGAACAAAAAAAAAATACTGCAATGATGGGGAGAACAAGTGCTTTTCGGCTTCGTTAATTCATTAACTGTCAGCGAAGTAGTCTTTTATAGTATTTTGTAATGTCTTTATAACCGGGTATGTACGGTCGAACAAGCTATTTGGTTTACAGATTAACCCACAAATTACATTGTAAAATGTAAACTAAATAGCTTGTTCGACCATATGCCTCCTTATTATATAACTAGCTTCTGCCCGCGACTTCGTACGCGGATCCTGTTGCTTTTGCCAGCGACACCGGGTTCGTCAAAATCGAAGATCTGAAACGTCGAATTCTAAGAGCAAAAGGGAAAATAACGGATCTTTTCCACCTGAGCAACACATACCGTTTGGTCACATCTTTTTGCCATTTAACAGCTTCACAAAGAGTATAATCTTGAACCATACCTCCGGAATATGTGGCGTATTCAATCATAGGAGTATACGTAAATGAACTCCGTTTCTTATCAACCCAAGGAAGGTCGTCATGCCCTACGGCTATATCTTGAGACACAGATGTTATCGACATTCTGTTCAGAGAATGTCGAAATCTTCGCGCTCTTCTTCTGTCTCTTCATGCCGTACTCCAGCAATTCTTTCTCTCTCACATTCTAACTGATTATGAATATTTTGTTGTGTGCGTGTTTGGGGCAATGTATGATAATCTCGAGCAGCAGTTAGTCGCGCATCACGTTCATCGCTCGTTTCAAAAGACCTGTTAGTAGACGTGCGAATACGCTGAGAACTCAAGCAAAATTCTCTATCCGTGAACGCAGTAGGTATCTATTCTTCACTGGTCTCTAGAGACCTGTATGTAGATGCGTAAATACGCTGAGAACGCAGGTGTGCTTCGCGATCGGAAGAGGTTTCCACGGAGCAAGTTGCAGCCTGATGTTCTCGAACAGCATCAAGTCTCTCCTGACGCTCTTCGGTAGATTCTTGGGATCTTATGATCCTCAATCTTTTAGCTCCTTTGGAACATTGGGAAAGGTTTGACCTCTTTCTAGGCATGGTTATAGTTTTGTTGTGAAGATACCTGATCAATTAAAATCCAAGTGCCCTGCGTTACCGGGTAGGCTACCGAGTCACGAAGATAAATGGAAAAGGAAATTAAACACTCAAATAACATAAGCCCGAAGACATATTTATTCGAAAAATGAGTTTTGGTCAGTATAGTCAAATTTTCAATGATATACCATCGTCATTGAAAATAAGTCCTAAACTGTTACCGCTTTAACCGCGTGGAGTTTCAGTTATCGAGTTTCTCCCAGTTTTTGTTATTTTATAATTTTATTATGCAGTAAAAAAAAAGACGAAAAAAAGCAATAATTTTCACATCAGATGTTTCAGTCAACAGAAAATGCCCATCAGACCGAACAACTTTTGCTAAGACGTCATCATTCCTATATGTGTTATGGTGTAGCTGGGCTCTTGGAGTTCCACAACAGGTGTTCCAGATCTTCGATTTTTATAAATCAACAGAGAGTGCTCATCAAATTGAACAACTTTTGCTAAGACGTCATTCCTATATGTGTTATGGTGTAGCTGGGCTATTGGAGTTCCACGACAGGTGTCCCAGATCTTCGATTTTTATAAGTCAACAGAGAGTGCTCATCAGATTGAACAACTTTTGCTAAGACGTCATTCCTATATGTGTTATGGTATAACTGGGCTCTTGGAGTTCCACATCAGGTGTTCCAGATCTTCAAATTTATTCTCTCAGCAGAAAATGCTCATCACGTGGAAAATTTTTGCTATGGTGTAATTTTTGTATCTCTTATAGTTTAGCTGGTCTGTTGCGGTTCTACATCAGGTGTTCAGGTTTCCAAGATAAATTATAGCCTATATGTTGCCCAGACATAATATCTATACAACAAAAAAAAAAACATTCAAATCCGTCCAGTACATCCGAAGATTAGCGTGTACAAACAAACAGACATACTTTTTTTTTTGGATTCGTACTCTATTATTGTTTACTAGCTTCTGCCCGCGACTTCGTACGCGGATCCTGTTGCTTTTGCCAGCGACACCGGGTTCGTCAAAATCGAAGATCTGAAACGTCGAATTCTAAGAGCCCGGGGACGGGAAAATAACGGATCTTTCCCACCTGAGCAACACGTACCGTTTGGTTCTTTTTGCCATTTAACAGCTTCACAAAAAGTATAATTTTGAACCATACCTCCGGAATATGTGGAGTATTCAATCATAGGAGTATACGTAAATGAACTCCGTTTCTTTTCAACGCAAGGAAGGTCGTCATACCCTGAGAGACACCCGATTCTTCAGATGTTATCGACATTCTGTTCAGAGAATGTTCTTTCTCTCTCACATTCTACCTGATTATGAATATTTTGTTGTGTGCGTGTTTGGGGCAATGTATGATAATCTCGAGCAGCAGTTAGTCGCGCATCACGTTCATCGCTAGTTTCAAAAGACCTGTTAGTAGATGTGCGAATACGCTGAGAACTCAAGCGCAATTTTCTATCCGTGAACGCAGTCAGGTATCTTTTCTTCACTGGTCTCTAGAGACCTGGATGTAGATGCGTAAATTCGCTGAGAACGCAGGCGTGCTTCGCGATCGGAAGAGGTTTTCACGGAGCAAGTTGCAGCCTGATGTTCTCGAACAGCATCAAGTCTCTCCTGACGCTCTTCGGTAGATTCTTGGGATCTTATGATCCTCAATCTTTTAGCTCCTTTGGAAAATTGGGAAAGGTTTGACCTTTTTCTAGGCATGGTTGCCATGGTTTTGTTGTGAAGATACCTGATCAATTAAAATCTAAGCGCCCTGCGTAACCGGGTAGGCTACCGAGTCACGAAGATAAATGGAAAAGGAAATTAAACACTCAAATAACATAAGCCCGAAGACATATTTATTCGTTAAAATTAGTTTTGGTCAGTAGAGTCAAATTTTCAATGATATACCATCGTCATTGAAAATAAGTCCTAAACTGTTACCGCCTTAACCGCGTGGAGGTACTCCTAGTTTTTGTTATTTGATAATTTTATCATACAGTGAAATTAGTGATAGCTTTACAATAATTTTCACATCAGATGTTTCTTATCTTCGATTTTTTATAAGTCAACAGGAAATGCCCATCAGACCGAACAACTTTTGCTAAGACGTCATTCCTATATGTGTTATGGTGTAGCTGGGCTATTGGATTTCCACGTTAGGTGTCCCAGATCTTCGATTTTTATAAGTCAACAGAGAGTGCTCATCAGATTGAACAACTTTTGCTAAGACGTCATTCCTATATGTGTAATGGTGTAGCTGGGCTATTGGAGTTCCACGACAGGTGTCCCAGATCTTCGATTTTTATAAGTCAACAGAGAGCGCTCATCAGATTGAACAACTTTTGCTAAGACGTCATTCCTATATGTGTTATGGTGTAGCTGGGCTATTAGAGTTCCACGACAGGTGTTTTTTTTTTTTTTTTTTTTTTGGATAGGGCATCTCGCAGTTCAGTCTACGAAGACTGGCTTCTGCTTAACCGGGCAAGTCCTGTGGATGCCTTGAATTTAAGGCCTCCAGCCAGGGCAAAAATGACTAAAAACTAAGCGACAGCGCTCTAAGGGCACCCCCTGTGGGGTACGGACCTCGGCTTAGGGCGTCGCTGGGGGCAGCAAAGGGACAGGCTGGATCTGATTGTCTTTATTTAGGGACTGTTTTATTGCTAAAGGCTCAGCATCGCGGGCTGGCTCAGGCAAGGGTCGGGGAGGGATTGATTTGGGATTACGCGCCGGACCTCGGCGGCGAGGTCGGAAGGTCTTCGGTTTGTATTTGTACAATCTACGAACTGTACTGGTATCTTTCCTACTCTCTTGCAAGATAGTGATCGGATCGTCGGGGGTGACTAAGGTGTGACGCGGACGTTGGACTGAGCTAATACGCGATGGGTCGTATCGGGCGGCCGATGCGATTAGGGGGTTCCTATGTTTGATGGCAGTGTCGAAGTAACGCTTGGACAGGCGTTTCATGAACTGCTTAACGGTAGGGATTCTAAGGTCTACGTGTAGACTGTCGTTACGGACGTACGGGGGGGCACCGGTGATCTTACGGAGGAATCGGTTCTGCAAGGTCTGCATCGTGTGGATATGACGCGGGTGGGCATGAGCGAATACGATACAAGCGTATGTCATGATGGGACGGATGACTGCGGTGTAAAGACGCAACTTGCACTTGAGTGACAACTTGCTCTTCCTAGTGATCATGAAATGGAGTCGGCCCATAGCAAAGGCAGCTCGGTCACGAGCTGCTTTGATATGAGCCTTAAATGACAGATGGTCGTCAAGAATAACTCCAAGATATTTGGCTTGCTTCTCCCAAGGGATAGGCTTGCCAAACATAGTGACGGGGGGACCTGGCGATCGCTTAAGGCGTGCCTTATAATACAGAACTGCCTGGCTCTTGTCAGGGTTAACCTCAATCCTCCACTTACGGAACCAAGCGCCGAGCGAGTCGACAGCTGTTTGGAGGATGCGACGGATGTTAGTCATAGAACGGCCGGTGTAGTAAATTGCCGTGTCGTCGGCAAATAGGGCTAACTGAACCTTCTTGTTCTTGGGGATGTCACTAGTATACAACGTGAACGCGAGGGGAGAGATGACGGAGCCCTGAGGGACTCCGGCACGGATAGGATGGGGAGAGGATAACGTCTTACCCACACGGTAGCGGAAGGTACGGTTTGACAGAAAGTCTCGTAAGATGAGCACGAGACGGTCAGGCACACCGAGTTGGTATAGCTTATATAATAAGCCATTGTGCCAGACCTTGTCAAAGGCTTTCGCTATATCGAAATACATCACGCCTGTCATCGCTCCGCGCTGGAAACCAGCGCTAACGTGTTCGACGATGCGGTGGACTTGATGTATGCAAGAATGTTCGGTCCTGAAGCCGAACTGTTCTTTAGGGATGAGGCCCTTTGTCTCGGCATAATCTCTGAGACGCTTATAAATAAGCCTTTCATAGATTTTGCCGAGAGCACTCAGGAGACTGATCGGCCTGTAGCTCGAAGGCTGGGCTTTCGGTTTCCCAGGTTTGGGAATACCTATAACAGTGGCCTCTTTCCACGCTTGGGGGAACATATTGTTGCTCAGGGCGCCATTGAAGATGGCAGCCAAAAGGACTATGAGCCGGGCGGGGAGGGCTTTAAAAACTCTATTAGTGAAGCCATCGGCGCCTGGGGCTTTCCGAGGCTGTAACTTATCTATGATGTCTTTGACCTCTTCCGGGGTGATGACGGGGAGAGGGTCATCGGGGTCTTCTACAGGGGGAAGCGATGCTCTACGTTCGACTTCTGCATCCACCTCATCAAGGTGCTGCTTGTCTACTGGTAGAGTGCTCGGTGAACATTGGGATTCCAAACTGTCGGCCAGACATTCTGCTTTTTCAGAGTCGTCAAAAGCGACGCTCTTATCGGGACGGATGAGGGGTGGAGAAGAAACCTCTTCCGAGGTGCGCAACTTCCTCTGAAGCTGCCAGAAAGCTAGGTGAGTGGGCTCAAGTTCGCTGAGCGTTTTGTCCCATTGACTCGAACGAAACTCACTGGTGCGTTTCTTTACAGCACGCTGTAAGGAACGCATGTGAATCTTGTTCGCTTCGCAGGGCCAAGAGCTGTAGGCACGTATGGCCGCATTCTTCTCATTTATCAGTTCACGAATGTCGTCGGGAAGTATCCAGCGTTGATCGCTCATCGCTGGTACTTCTCGAGAACAATCCTTCAGTATGGACTGAACGTGTTCTGTAAACGAGTTGATTGCGGCCTCGGTGTCTGCGACAGAGACAATATGGTCGGGAATACCATCAAGAAGCGGTGACGTTTCAGATTTCAGCATATCGCTTACTTTCCTCCAGTCAGTGGTGAGAGTGGTGGGAGGGGGTTGGCTGGGGTCAATGATACCCGAGCGAGGAATCAAGTGCATGAGCACTGGACGATGCCGATGGTCGGAATGGAGCTCGTGTAACGTCTCAATCAAGTGTAACCGAAGGTTCACGTTCTTGAGCAGCGCTATATCGAGCACGTCAGGATGATAGCTGGGAGTGTCGGGGTAATAGGTGTGCTCGATAGGAGCGATCGGGTCAAAGTTGAGAGACAGACCTAGATCGTAGAGGACTTTCCCTCTCGGGTTCGTCATTCTACTGTTCCAGGCTGGGTGTTTGGCATTAAGATCGCCCGCGATGATCACGGAGTCACTTAAGCCGAAAAGGAGGGTGAGATCATTAACCAGGAGGTTGTGATCTTCCGACGTGTTAGAAGGGGCCAAATAAGCAGACACTAAGTGGATCGGTTGATGACCGGTCATAGCTAGCCGACAGATTGAAACCTCAAGTAGGGACTTTAAAGGAGGGGGGTCGATAGGGATGCAGTGCAGTTCCTTGCGAAAGTAAATGAGAGTGCCACCCTTGTGGCAACGTAACCTATCATTGCGAACTAAACGGTAGTTTGCAATCTTAGGGTCGCGGTGGCTGGGTTTAAGGAAGGTCTCCTGGATGAGGAGTACATCAACGTTGTGGTCACGGAGGAAAGAGGCGATCTCGTCGCGTTGACCTCTCATGCCGTTGGCGTTAAAGTAACCTAATCTAAGGGACCGGGGTTGGGTGCAAGAGATTCCGGGTGTAATATCCATTACGGCGCGAAACTAAGGTTGCTTAAGGCTGACTTGATGACCGGATAGGCATCAATGATATCAACTACCTGCTGAAGGTCCGTTGCAGCCCTGAGTTCGGCCACCATGCGGTCGGCCTCAGGGGTGCAAAGGGGCTGATACTTCATCAAGTATTTGAGGTTAGATTCCTGTGAAGCAGGAGCGCGGGTTGGAGCGACGGGAGCGCGGGTTTGAGTGACGGAAGCGCGGGCTTTAGGAAGGGCCTGAGGGGCGACCACGGGAGTGGGCGCTGGAACAGGGTTTTCCATTAGACCGGGCATGGGGGGGTTGGGTTGGGACTTCGCGAGGGCTGGGAACGCTTGCTGATGGTTCAGCATGTTCCATGGGGAGGGCCTCTGCGGGCTGAGACGCTCGGGGAGGACCTTGGAGGGGACTTGAAAGGAAGAGGGAGCTTCCCTCTGTTGGCGTTGGTTGGCGCGATTGGCCAACTTACCAGCGGACTGTTTGGGGGCTTTGGGACAGCCCCTGTAGTTAGCCGGGTGGCCAGACTGACCGCACAGGACGCAACTAGGCGGCTCTGTGCAGAGATTCCTGTCCTTAGGACGGGTGCAGTCTGCCGTGGCATGATCGCCGAGGCACTTTACGCACCTATGCGGTGCGTAGCAGTGCTTTTGGCTGTGGCCATAAAGCTGGCAGCGATGACACTGCCCGACGACTTTCAGCTTTTTAGGCCTCTCAATGATGATGCCCGAGAGCGAGCATACTGACCGGACTTTGAAGATGGGGTGGTGCCCTTCAACTGGGTCACATATTACGAGTACCATGTCGTACTCGTCACCCCCTTGGGACCTATTTTTGTGAAGGCGGTGGACCGCCGAAACGGGGATACCCTGGGAGGTGAGATCCTCCAGGATGTCTTGGAAGGGAATCTCCTTGGGGATCCGCTTGATGACCACACGGGTCGGCTTCTCCTCAGGGAGACTATACGTGTGAAAGGCGACGTTCCTTCCACGAAGCGCGTGGACGAGACTTCTAAAGTCCGTGGACGTGGGGGTCTTCACCTTGATACCCTGAAGGGTAGAGGTGGCGTTGGTGTAGTTGATCTTGCGATCAACACACATCTTGGAGATTTCTGTCCATCTGGATTTCTCCTGGATGTACAGAGCCGGGGGTTTTAACTGCTTCTTTGAAGAAGGAGCAGCAGAAGTGGGGGCTGGCTGAGAAGCAGCCATAGGGCTTGCAGGGCGGCTGACAGGAGCCACACCTTGCGGTGAGGAAATAGCCATAGGGCTGGACGGGCGGCTGCCCTGGGAGGCAGCTGGGGGTGCAGTAACACCGGACGGGGGCGGGGAGGCTAGGGGAGCAAGGGGAGGCGCATTGAAGTCCGTAACGGCCTTCTTGGCCTTACCGGCCTTCGCTTGCCTTCCCTTCTTCCTCTTGCCCTTCTGCACCAACTGAAAGTCCTCAGATTCTGAGGACGAGGAGTTGGTGCCCGAGGTCTCCGGAGAGCTCTCAGGGGCTGGCTGGGACTCTACTATCTCCATGTCGGAGGATTGAGCTAACGGGTCGTGGGAGCGCGTGGGCGACCTAGAAGGAAATTCCTTCCTGAGGGCTCTATAACTATCCTTTTTAAAAGGAGTCAAGAGGTTCGCGTATTTTTCCTGGATATAGGGACTGTCATCAGCTAGCAGTACCTGTATCAGGTCGTCGAAATGCGCGTTAAGTGGTACGTTGCGGTAAGCCATATTGGCAGGGGGAGCCTAACAGCCTAGTATCCTAATAGTGAGCTAACTAAGAGCTAACTACCTAGTCCCGAGGAGACACGTTAAACGTGAACTCCCCGGGCAGACAGTTCCCCGTAAAAACGAACCCACCCTTGTGTTTTTCCTAGTGTTACTGGCAAGAAGAAAAACACAAACAAACTTGCCAGCGACACGACTGTCTGAGAATTGCCTGAAGGGCCTATTCTGTTTGCCTATCTAGCGATACCAGTACCTAACTCCCCGGGTGGGATAACCCGGGGATGTGTTCTCTCCCTGTGGGTGACACAGGGAGGTGAGTACCTAAGGTGTGCCCTAAGCTTGTAAACCTGTCGCCAGTCTTATTGTGCGACAGGGCCCTATGGGTCTTGCGACCGATCCGGGCCGCTGGGGTAGAGACACCCAGACGTCCCGGGTGCAGCTGTGGACAAACGGGGGTTAGGTGCTACCAGACTGCGACTAGGAGATCCCCCAAGGCCGCAGTCAGAGCCCTTCCAACGGATTGCCTTCCCTTGAAGAGGGTTAGCGGGTGTGTCGGGTCAACACCCACTTGGGATCGTTAGCACCGTTAGGTACCCACCCAAGTACCACTAAACCGTGGATTTCCCTGAAGGGGCAAAAAACGTTTTTGACGATGAAGGAATTTGTCTTGAAAAAGACAGTTTTACGCAGCGGACCAACTACTAAGAGCGCAAGCACTCGTCGTAGCTAGCTCGCTACGGCGCAACACATTATGGTTGTGAACGAGTCACAAACCTTAGTAGTGCTACGACTGAACGTAGACTCGGTGAGAACGCAGGGCTACGACGTAGCACTGCAGCTGACCGGAACGGGGGCGCGGGGGCGCGGAGAGACGACGGAGCGGAGCGTAGCGCACGTCTGCACGCTGCGGCGGCCGAGCGTCGAATGTGTCCCACGACAGGTGTCCCAGATCTTCGATTTTTATAAGTCAACAGAGAGTGCTCATCAGATTGAACAACTTTTGCTAAGACGTCATTCCTATATGTGTTATGATATAACTGGGCTCTTGGAGTTCCACATCAGATGTTCCAGATCTTCAAATTTATTCTCTAAGCAGAAAATGCTCATCACGTGAAACAATTTTTGCTATGGTGTCATTTTTGTATCTCTTATAGTTTAGCTGGTCTGTTGCGGTTCTATATCAGGTGTTCAGGTTTCCAAGATAAATTATAGCCTATATGTTGCCCAGACATAATATCTATACAACTAAAAAAAAATCATTCAAATCCGTCCAGTACTTCCGAAGATTAGCGTGTACAAACAAACAGACATACTTTTTTTTTTGGATATGTTCGGGGTGCAAGGTCGCAGGTAGTATTAAAGCACAGTTTGGATTTGGTTACAACGAGTTTATTAAAAGTTCTTCAAGATTTATGTTAAAATGTCTTAAAGTAAAATGTTATGTTGAATGTTATGAATGCACCCGGTCCGTTTGATGTCTCGTAATGCACTGATGTTAAAGTATTAATAAAATTGTCACATAGCGACAAGTATAACGATTGTTGTAAATTGCTGCGTTAGCAAGTGTTCGGTTGCTTAGACCGAACATATTCCGGGGCGGCAAAGATGCAGTTGAGATAGTACAATCATGTTAGCTAAGATGATAGTAACCTAATGTTAGTAGTGATAATTAAGATAATAAGAAACAATAGCGTTTAGAAAAGTACTTAGGGTATATTCTTAATGTCTCTAGTTTATGTTTAAGATTGGCGAACACGATTTATTTTGTTTTTTAACTACGCACACTTGCACTGCACTTTGAGCACTGGGCTGACGATCAGCCTTGTTATGTAGTCGCGCACAAGCACTAGCACTCGCGTCGTTTACACTTTGTAGCTCGATGTCTGGGGAGATAATCACGCGTCGCATGCGGCGTCGTCGCCACCGCCACAGGAGCACGGCCGTGCCCGCAGCCGCCACCAGCACGAGGGTGTAGATTACCACGTAGTGATGGATGTCATGTGGTGACAACATCTCATCTAGTTCTACGTCGCTGTTTTTCATCTGCTTGATTTGTTTATAGATTTTGAGCAAGTCGTCATCTATTTCGTCTTCCTCAGTTTTGTTGTCGTGAGCCTTTGACTCCATCGGTATGCTCATATTAATAATGTTGTTTAGTTGGTCAATCTTGGGTACGTAAATATTTGACTGAACCGTTACGTTGTTGTCAAATTTTGTGTTTGCATGCAAGGTAAAATCTTGCCCTTTGATAACACAACCTTGTCCGAGGTATATTAATCCTGCTTGGTTAAGTTGTTCGACTGTGATATGCTCTCCACAAATGATTTTAATGGAATAGTTGTTACAGCAGTGATATAAATGCGCAAAAGGATCATTCAACGGTACCCACATGTTTGAACATAAAGTTTGTTCAACTTTACATTGGTTAGTCTCATGATTGAGGTTGCAGTAATTGTTGTTGTCACTGCCTAGATGGTAAACAGGCTTCTTTAGCAAACACATGTATGTCTCTTCCTGAGTGAGGCATGTTGAAAGCTCATCGTTGTTTATTGGTATGTATGAGTCCTTCTTTAGATTCACTGCCATGTATTGTGATTTTGGCAGGATGCTTGTCATATTCTTACCGAATTGTTTAGGAATCGGTATCACTCTGTATAATTTGTATCGATCTCTGCTGATTAATGGGAATGTTATTTGGAATATGAAATATTTTTCAGTGGTCCGTGCTTTTATTTGTAATAGATGATACAGTTTTGTTACATCAGTTTGATCGACAGGTAGCATTAGATCATCCGTAAGTTGGCCAGCAATGACGTTGAGTTCTTGTTGTAGTTGTTTAGGCGTTAATAAATGTATGTTGAACTGACCATGGCGAATGTCCGTCAAAGTGTCTAGTAAAGTATCTTGACTCCTCCTTAATGTTTCAAGCAAAGTATTTGCAGTCAATGCAGTTACGATCTGTCCTTGAACCGCACTCATGTTACTCATTGCTAGTTGTACTCCATTTGTTATTCTGTCCAATGTATCTAAATGTTGATTTATAGTTTTATGTTGCTTATGAATAATCCTTACAGTTCGTTTCAGAATGTTGTATTCTGACTCTACAACTGATGTTTGATTCTTCCAAAGTTTAGCCAAATGATTTTGATTTCGCTTTATAAGTTCTATGTCCTTAGTGTATTGTTCAGCGAAACGCTCATCCAATACGCCGAAGAGATAACTCGCCGCATAACCTATCCCATTGATAAGCCCACGACGCTGTCTGGAGTGAGTAATGAATTGTTGTGTCAGCAGGAGCGTGTTGTAGTATCTTAGTTCGAGAAACTCATGCTGCAGTTGTGGCACTATCATGTTACAAACACCGCTGTTTATATTAGTACACGTGGTATCTAAATGAGTTAATAGTTTTTCTAGCGCCGTCGTGCCCTCCCAGTAGGGTGACATATCGTAATAGACGACTAAAGTCCATTTGTCACGGATGAGATTCATTTTGGCCACAGGATCAAAATATAAGGACTGATTATTCCTTAATTTTGTAATGTTATACATCATGCCTTGCGCAGTGTTGATTGCGACTGACATAAATAATGTTAATGCTAGTGCCAAAGACATAAAGTTGACATAGCCTAGTCTTACCGGCTTTACTCTTTTTCTTGTTATGTTCTCTTCTTGACGGACTTCTGTTTGTTTTTCTTCTATTTTATGTTCTTGTTCACTTGTTTCCGGTGAATTAATTGGTAATAGGGAAAGCTTTATGATAGGTCTCTTCAAGATTCCATTTTTAGTTTTTAATGACACCACTCGTACAAGTCCGTCTCTGCCCGGGTGTACATCTACCACTCTTCCCATAGCCCATTTTCCTGCAGGTATGTTGTTTTCTTGAATGATGACCAAATCACCAATTTTCAAGTTTTGTTGTGGTTTCAACCATTTACTTCTCGCTGTTAGTTGACTTAGATATTCTGACTTCCATCGTTTCCAAATGTCTTCGGATAGCTTCTGAATTAAATGCCAACGTGTCCTGGCATCACTTTCTGTTTCAATAACTGTTAATCCTGTGCGTCCTGTTAAAAAGTGTGCCGGTGTTAAAAAGTCGAGGTCTTCTATGTTTTCTGTTATGGAGCACAGAGGTCTAGTGTTCAAGCAAGCCTCAAGTTGAGCAAGAATAGTCGAGTATTCCTCAAATGTGAGTCTCTGTTCACCAATTACTCGCTTAAGGTGGAACTTAAGGCTTCTTACAGCTCTTTCCCATAAGCCTCCGGCACTCGGCCATGATGGTGCGTTAAAGTGCCATTCGATTTTCATTTCAGTCACTTCTGCCAAGAAACTATCGTTGAAAATTTGTTGTAATTGTTGGTATTCATTCTCCAAAATATTGTTGGCGCCAACGAAATTAGTTCCTTGGTCGCTGTAAAGATGTCGTGGAGCTCCTCGTCTA
This sequence comes from Xestia ashworthii, assembly GCA_950022955.1. Taxonomy (NCBI): domain Eukaryota; kingdom Metazoa; phylum Arthropoda; class Insecta; order Lepidoptera; family Noctuidae; genus Xestia; species Xestia ashworthii. The sequence continues at coordinate 18,107,172 of OX465558.1, read as the reverse complement.
GCTGCCATCCTCTTCAACGCAGCCAAGAAGGCAGAGCTTGTTAAATCCGAAACCAGCTCCAAGTGCACGGCCTTAGTGACCATGCAAATGAAAACCGCCACGTATCCTTTAGTTGTTTTTACTCCACGTCCTTTGTTTGTTTTAATGTCCACAAACCCCGTGTAATCGACGCCTGTGTGGTAGAAGGGTGGAGCGGGGTTGCATCGCTCCTCGGGGAGATCGCCCATTAGTTGATACTGTCTTCCTGATTCATGTTTTCGGCAAGTCACGCATTTTCGTATCTGCTTCTTGGTAGCATTGTTCCCACTCGTTATCCAATAGTAATGACGTAGTTTGGCGAGGGTCACACGTGGTCCGCCGTGAAATGTTATTTGATGTGCTTCGTCGATGAGCATCTCCGCCAACCGACACTTATGTGGTATGATTATCGGGTGCCGCATCTCCTTACTTATGTTAGCGTTCTTCAATCGCCCCCCAACACGTAATAATCCGTTATGATCAATAATCGGATCTAATTTTAATAATTGGCTTTTTAAGCCAACGCTACCATGTTTGCGCATGTGTTCTATTTCCGTCGCAAATTCCTTATTTTGCACATGTTTTATAATAATTGTTTTAGCTTTGCGCAACTCTTGTAATGTGAGATAGCTCGGCAATTGTTTACGGCAACGTGTAGGTGTTATCGCTCGATATATCCATGCTAATATATGTGTTATTTTCTTTGTACTGTTGTATTGTTCTAAAAAGCGATCGATGATATTTGGGCAATCTTGCACGATGTTAACTTGTTCTTTGACTGTTTTGACCTCCTCGTTGATGATAAATATTTGTTTTTCAGTTTCATCTTCTGGAGTCCATGTTTTCAGCCATTGGGGGCCTTGCCACCATAATGTATGTTGTTTCAACTGCGACGCTAACATCCCACGGCTGGCACAATCCGCTGGATTATCCGTTGATTTAACATAACGCCAGCAGTCAGGAGGCATTGTTTCTGTGAGCTTGGCAACCCTATTTGCGACGAACGCCTTCCAACGGTTAGGCTCACCCTGTATCCAGCTTAGTGTTACCATCGAATCCGTCCATCCAAATATTTCTAGTTTATTTGTTAAGGCATTCTGTATTTTATTTATTAGTTTAGAGAGTAAGTATGCGCCACTAAGTTCCAGTTTTGGCAACGTAAGGGTTTTCTTATGAGGCACGAGTTTTGATTTTGCGGCGATGAGTGTTACGTCCGATTTATGTTTTATGCGCGCATAAACGACGCATGCATATGCTTTCATGGATGCGTCACAGAACCCATGAACTTCGATGATGTCATCACTGTTGTTCCTCAGCCACCTTGGTACCTCACAGCCTTTTATGTTGTCTAGGTCTGCCTTTATTTTGGCCCAATCGTTGAAGATGTCATCGGACACTTCCTCATCCCAATGTAAATTGTTTTCCCATAGTTTTTGGAACAGTAATTTTAGTTTAGTTGATAATGGTGTTAACCAGCCTAACGGATCGAACAATTTCGATATTTCCGATAGTAGGTTGCGTTTGGTTGGCCTTGAAGACTGTTTAGAAAAATTACAACGAAAGAAGAATTTATCATTGTTTGTGTTCCAACACAGACCCAGTGTTTTCGAGGTTGCCTCCGATTTCGAGTTGAATACAATGTTTGTGTCAGGATTTTGATGACTTGTTATGTCGTTGATTAATGTTGGTTCGTTAGAGGCCCACTTACGCAAGTTAAAACCTCCTGAATGTAGTAAGGTCATCAAATCTGATATGAGTTTCTTACCCTGGTCAATAGAATGACACCCGTGAACAAGGTCATCCATGTAAAAATCGTTGTCTAACACCTGAGCCGCGTCAGGATAATGTTTCTGTTCATCTGCTGCTAATTTCTTCAGTGTCATTAAAGCTAAAAATGGAGCCGCCTTTGTTCCATATGTTACTGTTGTGAGTTGATAAGCTTGTATAGGACATTGAGCATTGTTGCGCCAAATTATTTTCTGTAGAGGTTGATCCAATTCGTGTACTTGAATCTGCCTATACATCTTCTCAATGTCTGCCGTGTATGCGTATTGGTATTGCCTCCATTTTAGCAATAATAGTTGCAGATCTTGTTGAAGGTTGGGTCCTTTATGCATCGAATCGTTAAGGCTGTATCCTGAAGTTGTTATCGCAGATGCATTAAACACAACCCTGTATTTTGTTGTAGTCGATTCCTCTCGTAGTACACCGTGGTGAGGTAAGTAACACTCCGGAGTGATGTTACTTGGCAAAGCTAGCTTCATATGTTTTAGTTGTAAATATTCATCCATGAACATTTTGTAGTGCAGGGCTAGAGTTTCGTGTTTCTGAAACTTGCGCTCCAAATTTCGAAATTGAGCTAAAGCCATTTGTTTTGAGGAACCCAACTTGTTTTCTATGTTATCCTTTATTGGTAGCCTGACTTCGTAGTGCCCGTTTTCTTTCCTAGTTGTGGTATTTAAGTAAAACGTAATGCATTTCTGATCCTCGACAGATAGGTTTGGTTGTTCTGTTATGTCCTCTATTTCCCAGAATTTATGCATGTCTTCCAAGTTGTGCAGAACTACATTACATTGAAAAGTTTTTGTTGAGCCTCCACACAATATCCACCCTAGGTGGGTTTGCTGAGCGATAGGCTGTGTTGTGTTAGTCCCCTTGATAATTCCCTCCATGATGATGTTAGCGTAGACTTCTGCTCCGAGCAGCAAGTCAACTGGCCTACTAATGTAATACTCCGGGTCCGCCAAAGTAATGTTTTCTGTGAATGACCATGAAGGTTTCGAAAATGTTTGGTTGGGGAGATTTTTAAGTAAATTGTTCATAATCATGGCCTCTGTTGAAAAAGTGTAGTCACTGTTTATAGACCTGCATGTTATGTGTACTAACCCTTTACAATTGTTCTCCTTTGCGCCTACGCCTAGAACAACCCCTTTGCATTTTTGGCGTTTTATCTTCAACAACTGAGCGGCCTTTTCGGTTATTAAAGATATCTGCGAACCCTGATCGATAAGAGCACGCATGTTGTGATAAGTCCCGTCGGCTGCCATGACCTTCACGAGAGCAGTTGTAAGCAGAATCTCTGCATTTCCGTCCTGTGACGCATTAGAGACTCTGACTGTCGGTTCAGTATGTTTAGAAACTTGAGAGGCCGTCGGCCCTACAAAGGCGTCATGTAATATCGTGCTATGGTTAGCTGTACATTTGCGGCATCGTTTTGTTGAAGTGCACTGGTTGCCGTTATGGCTAAACAAACAATTAATGCACACTTGCAGGTTTTGCGTAGTTGCAAGCTTTTGTTCAGTGGGCATTTCCAGGAAAGTTTTGCAATTGTAGAGGCCATGTTCTCCATTGCATTGTGGACATTTGAACTTCGACACGTGTAGTGTCTTTTTCAAGGTTCCATTATTCCCACTGTTGTTATGTTTTTTGAAGCCTGTTGAGGAATGTTGTTGGTTATTAGGCCCCTTTTGTTGGACGTTGTCTTGTTTGCGACGAGCTGACTCCAAATTGATGAATTTGGTCTCCAGGAAATCCAGAAATTCTTGAAGTACGGGTAGCTCCCGTGAATTTTTTAAAGACTCTATGTAATCGGTATACGTGTCAGAGTCTAGTTTTTGGGATAGGATGTGTACCACCATAGGATCCCACGATGTTGTATCAATGTCTAAATTGCGGACAGCATTTAGACATTCTAATGTAGTGTCATGCAGTTTTTTGATTTGTTGTAAGGACTGCTGTTGCATGTTGGGCAATCCTAGAAGAATGTTCATGTGAGAAGAGAATATAGCCCTTTTGTTATTGTATCTATGATGCAGAATATCCCAGCATATGGAATAGTTATCTGCGCTGATTGGTAAATGTTGGATGAGCCGTTCCGCTTCGCCTTTGACTTTGCCTTTTAAAAACTGCATTTTTTGGGCACTTGAAATCGACGGATTGTTATGTATTGCTTCTTGAAACAAATCTTTGAAGCACGTCCACTGATTATAATTACCGCTAAAAACGGGTATTTCAAGTGTAGGTGTAGTTTTTTCTCTATGAGCCACAGACCACATTTTTGTATTAATCGCCTTCTTCAGACTGTTGTATTGTTTTTCATGGCTTAAGAATGTTTTTTCATACTCTCCATTTTCTTCGCTTAATTCAGAATCGATTTCCCAATGTAGAGTATCAACTGCTATCCACCTAGATTGCAGTGTTTTGAGGACATCTTCAAATTCCCATTTGTCGGAAATAAGTTCCAAGTTGATGGTGGAGACTGTTCTACGGAAAGCCTTAAAATTAGCTACCTGCTTGCGAAGCATTTCGTCGAGTTTGCTGTTTGTACCCTGATTTACCATCCAAGCACGACGGGCTTCTTGACCCAACTCCAAGGGTTGACTATGTTCTCCCGGCTGCTGTTCCTCTGCAGACTCCTGTTCATCACTTTTAGATGGAGCCTGCAGCAGTTGTTGATGCATCTGGTTGATCAGCGTTTTTACAGCTTGGTACGAATTACTTGTTTTCTCATGCTCCTGTTTCGTAAAGTATGCATGCGACATACTTACTTCCGTTAAAAGACGTTCGTGGTTAAATTGATACTCATTCCAGTATTTTTCTAAATTGTTCAAACAGTTTTTCAAGTATTCGAAGGTTCGCCTTTGTACACTGGTCTTCTTCAAATTAACCCCGATCTTTTCGATGTTGATGGCGAGCGCCAGTTGGACGTCATAGAGCTCGGCCATTTCGCCCGATGTTTAAGAACGTAAAATCTCCCAAAGTAAAAATAATGGAAAGATCTTACTTGTTGTCTGCTGTTATACCACCGTTGATGTTCTCCTTGGATCAGGAGCGTAATCCAGTCACCAAACAGTTCAGAATACCACCTTAGTCCACAACACACCGAATTGTTGTTTACGCAGCACTCACGATTACTTTTCGAAACGCGCGCGATCCGGCTCGAAGGACCAATATGTTCGGGGTGCAAGGTCGCAGGTAGTATTAAAGCACAGTTTGGATTTGGTTACAACGAGTTTATTAAAAGTTCTTCAAGATTTATGTTAAAATGTCTTAAAGTAAAATGTTATGTTGAATGTTATGAATGCACCCGGTCCGTTTGATGTCTCGTAATGCACTGATGTTAAAGTATTAATAAAATTGTCACATAGCGACAAGTATAACGATTGTTGTAAATTGCTGCGTTAGCAAGTGTTCGGTTGCTTAGACCGAACAGGATTCGTACTCTATTACTGTTTCTAAACCCCCTTCAATTATTATTTTTTAAATATATTCAATGTACAGACACCGCTTTTTTACTCTTTTATTATATGTATAGATTTATTGTTTATTGTATAATAATTCAAGGGGGTTTCCCTTCAATTATTATTTTTAAATATATTCAATGTACAGACACAGCTTTTTTACTCTTTTATTATATGTATAGAAGATATAGATAACCACGATCTCTACGCGGGCAAAGCCGGGGGCTAAAGCTGTGTAGATAGTAAAATATTGCCAGAAAAGAAATCAAATGAACGTTTTGTACTTACAAAACATACCGAAAATCATTAATTAATTCAAAATTGCACTGAACAAATTTGAATTTTGCTATTACATTCCGCTATTCATTCTATTTCGATACAATTTCCATTCTATTCCGTGTTTTCGTCGGAATATGGCAATCTGCAATGACACCAGGAAATGGGCTGTTCCCCGTGTTCTAAGTTCCCGATTCAATGGTTCCACTGTTCTGGGCTTTGTTATTAGAATAAAAGCTAAGTCACGGTTTTAGATGAAGCGGAATTTTGAAAGCTCGCGAGTTTTTGGTACAGCAGGAACAAATAATAATATGTAGTATTTTTCATTCGACTGATGTCAAAGTCATGTCATTTAATATTACGATTTCGAGTCGTTTCTGACTGATCGGCCCGAGTATGCAAAACACCGGGGGAGTTGGAAAGGAATGGGGAAAGCTATTGTCTAGCAGTGGGACAGAATAGCATAACTAAAAAAAATTGGTTTATTTTTCAAGTTATTCAAGGCGAATTTCACCGATTGTGTTACAAAATGAGTTTTCTATAATTGAGCTCCGTTAATCCGTAATCTTAGTTAAATCATGAGCTGTGTTACCTATGCACTGGTGAAATTAAACCTGGAGCTCTAAACTCAGTTAAAAATTCAAATCTTCTTACGTTTTTTTGGCAATTCACAATGGATCCTAGGTTGATCTGTGGATGGGTGACCACCCTTTCATACCAAGTTTCCTCCGTGCCTCGGAAAGCACGTTAAGCTGTTGGTCCTGGCTGTCATTTGTCCATCTTTGACAGTCGTTACAGGTAGTCAGTGGCCCAAAAAAGTCTGACACCAGTTTTACCAAGTGGGATCGTATTACCCAGTATTAACTGGGTTGTGGAGGTCAGATAGGCAGTCGCTCCATGTAATACTGGTATTCAGCTGCATCCGGTTAAACTGGTAGCTGACCCCAACATAGTTGGGAAAAGGCTATGCAGATGATAAATGGCGCTTCCTTCAAAAGCGAATGAACTGAGTTCAAAATTACCGCGTTCTTATTTATTCCTGTTACCCTCCGTTAGTGATCGGTGAACCTGGACCATCCCTCTTCTTTTCATCAAAATCTAAACAACTGTTTAAATGCGTGCTATACAAGATTGCATCCGTGCAAGTTCATTCCACCTCTACTACTACAAAAATACAATGTAGGCTTGTTAACTGAAAAAATCTAATTAGTCCGCACTTATATCATCAAAAAATATTTCACCGGTATTTTTTCTTTTGTTACATAAACCAAAATTGACGAAGATACGACGCTTTTAAAATTCTCAATACGTCACTGTTTGGTATCATTTTTAGTGAGTACTGACGTCACGAGCCCCCACTCCCGAGTTTTGATGCGTTTTATCTTTGTCAATATTCGTTGATTTACAAAAACAAAAAATACGTGTCCATTATTTTCCAATACTCTAACTGACGGACTAAATAGATTTGCAATTTATTGATGGTGGAAACTAGCATAGTCTAATTGCAGCTATTTCATGTAGCAAGAACGCTTTTGAAGTTTCTATTTCGTTTTCTTTTTTCCGTTTAAAAAAATCGATAACACTTTAGAGCTACGATATTAAATTCATACGAATACGTGTACGCTTTCAACCAAGAACAGCGAAAAGGAATCCGCAACTGGATCCTGCCAATAACAGCTAAATGCTCCATACTCCTTCCAATCTACCCCCACACTATGGTGGAATGGATTCTAGGAAAACTGGCGATCCAATCTGATTGCATTCAGTTAAGGCTGAATAAAGCTGTGAACGCACTTTTTAACGGAATCCAAAAAAAGGAATTTAATTTTTCGATTTTAAAGATTCTTTTTTGTGTGCTTCTGTGTGATATTTTCCGATTGGTTTCATAGATATTTCATCAAAATCGGTTCAGTAGTTTGTTTTTTCTTTCTTCATGGCCTATGTTCATCATGTAAGATGATGATAAATAAATAAATAAATATCGCTGGACATTGCACACAGCGCCATCTAGTGCCACACTATTCAAGGCTTGTGTCATGAACACCAGATACTTTATATACTGTAATATACTTTTTGTTTGTAAATACATACTTATTATAAATATACATCCATGACTCATGATGATCTTTAATAACTTCTAGTGACAATGTACTCGTATAATATTGATCTCAATAATTTGTGTGGTACAACTAAAATGGTTCTTCAAAACTTTGCACTGTAAAGTTTGCGCTGAACACAGTAGGTTTCAGCGAAAACGTTCACGGTGATCCAATTTAAACATGAAAAAAACCCTACAGCACTGTTCCGGTAGAAATAAATGTTGCATTTGATCACTGACGGTAAGACATGGTTTTACAGCCAATCATTTCTTTGATATTTTTTGTCGGTTTTGGTTCGTGTTTGACAGTGTGTACGCTGCTTTAGGCTAGCGAAGTGCACATCCGGGTACATGGTACATTAATTAGACCAATTTTCCATAGTGCTATTAGACTCGGCTCAAATGCCTATAAAGGGAAGTATAATTCTGACAAAGGTGTAACTAGAGAATAAAATTAATTCAATATTGGGGCTTCCTTTCTTTGTTATGAAATTCTTAATGACTACCCGGAATCAGGGTTGGAAAATCGGGAATAGAATCCATTAAAAGATACATAATAGGTACACAGGAAAAAAAAACATTTAGGAATGATTTCGCCATTTTTGATCACCTATTTTACGAAAGTGAGAAAAAAATATATATATACAGAACATTTTTATAAAAAAATGTATACAAGGTAAACAGTAAAAATAAGTACAATAAAGCATAGTAAATATTTTGAGGCTGTACTCTAAAATTGACTCATGTTTTTATTCTACACTGGTAATTATTTTTTAATTAGACAAAGGCACAGTCTAGACTAGTTAGATTTGCATTTTTTTGAAATAACCTTGAACATGCCATGGGTTACCAGATGCTCCTCAAAACGGTATGATTAAGACAGATTCTCTTAATTACAACTACAGTTTTATTCACAATTATTATAAAGCGTTTTAAAGGGCTTCTAGTTTTTTATATTCGTATGTTAAATTAAAATATTGTTTTCAACAAAAAAAAGTGAAAGATATTGTCTTTGGAAAATCCACCGGAAAAGCTAGAAAGGAGACGGAAACGATTACATACATTCTTGGGCCCTGGATGTAAGGAGATGAAAATGGTATGAATCAATAGATTCAGACTTATCAGTCCTTCACTGAAAATTCAGTAAGTTTTGACAATCTGAGAGCCGAGTTATTTGAGGTTTGGTAAAAGTGAGGTTATGTTAAAGTCTCTTTATAAGAGCTGATTACTAATCAAGTTCTTTATGCACTAATGTATGTTTTATTCAGTGAAGAATGTTTGAAATGTCATATTTTGATTGAATATGAATGACTTGAAGCCATTAATAGATAACAGAAATGGATTTATCGAAAGGGCGTCCAGAATAAATAAAAAGCACATTTTAATGTAGAACACGGATTATTCATTTTACATTATTATTAAAATGTCGTCTAGAAATTGTGCATGTGGAACAATATGATCTTGGTACCTAGCCCAGCTAGGTTATACTTGCTTTCAGAGTTTGTTGAAAGCCACTGCCGAATCACTGACGGAATTGTTTCACGTCCGCGGGTCGTCGGCCTAGGGTATTGCAGTGATTAGTTGCAATCCCACAGTTATTCACACAGCGATCCATATTTTCAATAATTCCAAGAAAAACAATTCCAAGTCAAACGCGTGAGCGATCTTCGGTGTGTCCAGTATGGAAGCAAGTGTCGTACAAGGTAAGCAGGGTCGGAATCCGTAATAAACAACGCAGTGGTCGTTGAAATTATAAAATAATCGGGAAAGCACTTAAAACATAACGGAAAACACGAAACGAGTTGAGCAGAAATAATTGACAAGTGTCAGTGTCGGTCCGCTGTAAATGCTGTCAGTGCTGTCACAGATAATACATATAAGGCTGTTATTAAAAATATGAATGATTTTAATCGATACGAAATCGATAATCATTTAGATTTTTCAGTTATTAACTGTATTTTCTTTAATAATTAAATACACTATATTGTAAACAAGTATTTAAAGTTCAATTAAATACTTTCGAGTTAATTACCTAGTGCAAAGCTTTTATTTTTATAATTTCTGTAATCGATTAATTCAATCGGTAATGTTATGAAAACTATCGTTCTCATTTTTCTCCGCTTCCAGATTGAGAATTGAACTGAATTTTGGTATTTTAATATAAAAAAATATGACTAATTTTTTAGACCATATCTCAACTTATTACAATTGGGCCCACCATTTTCCGTCTCCTTTATACATTTTTTTTAATGAAAAAGGAAAAAGGAAATAGCGCTTGTGCGAAGCCGGGTTGGATAGCTAGATTGAAATAAATGACATGACTTTGTAGCATCAACAAACTACTGGTACTTCTATCATAACCCAACTTATCTGCTTCAAACGAAAACCTGCACTCCCCTGATTAATGACGTCACGTCTGCCATTCCCCTCACATTTACCCTACGCAGTCGCGTTGCCATGACAACCATCTGTACCTTCGCAACTTTGCCTATAAACAACACCTGCCTGTTTCTGCCTGACGACTAATTATTGTTTAATCTTTAGCTGGAGTTTCTTTGAAAACATGCTGAGCTAATCAAAGGATGTAAAAGTTAATTCTAAACATACTTTTAGAAAGTTTGGTTTTATATTAACGTTGTTGTAATCAAACGAGCCTTAAGCTCGAAGCTGGTTGGATTACCTTAGCTTTGGCGGTTCGGCCATTTTTGTTCGGCACGCAATTGTTTTTTTTTTATATTTCTTCCGTTGTATACGACCTACGCCAAAACGTAGTACTAGTAAGAACAAAAACCTATAGTTTAAGTAAAATAGCCGAGTGCAATTAGACTAAAAATACTCAAAAGGTGGAACGATGTTTATTAGTAGTCGGATTTTTATGGGACTTTTTTTAATTGAGTTTCTAGAGGAGTGGAAAAGAAAGTAAAAAAAAAAACTTTTTTTTGGTTTCTCATGGAACAGGTAGAACAAACGGGTTTTTTTGTTCCTACTAGTTCTACGATTTTGTACCACGTTAAACTGTGTGACTAGTGGGAAAAAATATTCCCATTACTACTGTAGAAATGTTTAGTAGAATTGGAGAGACCAAACTCTGAACTAGTAGGAGATTGGACAATTCATGATATTTGATTCGAGTGCAATGTAGTATTTTTTGTATGGAAAATGCTTTTCTATTCTATTCATTATGCTACGAGTATGTTTTTCCCTGTAAAAATTATTATAATTTTCAGTGTATTTTATTCCCGTCACCAAAGGAACTTATTCTCTTTGTTCTTAATGTTGACAGGCAATTTTTCCTGCTATTCTTACAGCCATAATGCCTTAAGCAAGTTGCATAAAACTTACATTTTGCTATTATAGTACCGTGTGAGCAAAGAAAGCCTGGAATTGCTCATCTTCGTGCATAAGCAATGTAATAGCATCCTTTATGCGGCGATATTGCTCGTTTTACATGATACATGGCTCTAAGCGGTTATGGCGTGCATCTTCCAATTTGTGAGAGCAGAGAGGTTTTAAATAAAGATTTGTAAGAAATAAACTAGATAAAACTGCCAAAAAAATTTTTGCTCCTTCAAAATAGTTTTTACGAGTTGCAAAAGTTATTAGAGCTATCATCATCATCATTATTTCAGCCGCAAGACGTCCACTGCTGGACATACGCCTCCCCCAATTGTCGCCACATTGACCGCTCCCGTGCGACTCGCATCCAGTGGATTCCTGCAACCTTCACCAGGTCATCGGTCCCAGATGGACCGATGACCTTGTGTGAGAGGTGGTGGGGGGTCTTACAACACAACGTCTTCCAGTTTGCGGTTGCCACTCCAGAACTTTTCGGCCCCATCGGCCAACCGCTCTGCGAGCAATGTGCTGCCCACTGCCACATTTTGCCAATTTTTCAGAGTTGTCATAGTTTTTCGATATGAATTGATTTTTCTTAAGAAGCAGCAGTAGTGACACTACCTAATGTTTTAAAAGTAGTAACACTACCTAATGTTTTTGAAAATTTGTAATTGAATTATTTTTATTTGAAATTTGTATTTTGATAATTGAGACAATTCTGGATTTAGCACACTTAATTTGACATTGTAAGTATTTCAATTATTTTGTTAAATTAGAATCATTGTCATCGTCACAAAATTTGCATGCCGAATTTATATAGTTGGCGGAATATGAATAACTATTTGTATATTGTAAAATCTGTATAATACCATATTTCAGGCAAATAAATGAATCTGAATCTGAATCTGAAAAGACTGGTCTTACACTGCAAACGTCGAGTTTTAGTTATTTCGATCCAGGATTAATGTGGTCGTTAATTCAGTCTCGCTCATCCCTCCGTCCGTTTGTACAATGTCTACTGTGACACCTATTTTAGAAAAATACACAATATGAAAAAAAAAATGTGTAGCAGAATCTAGTAAAAAAACACCTTTATACTTACACAATTTTCCAATAAAATCTGTTTTCATTGTATGTTACAAACGCGGTTGTTGAGTATATATTTACGAAGGCTTTGATCTATTGACACCTCAAAATGGCTTTGAAAGGTAGCCGACCTTTTATACAATATACCTAAGAAAGTGTAGTCAGGTGTGTATTTTATTTTTTATTGATAATAGCACGAAACAATTTATATTGTAAGAACTTACAACTACAATGTTTAACAACATTTTTGGTTATTATTATAATCCACAACGCTGTTCACAGGTAGACAAAATGGTTGGTGGTGAAGTTCTAATTGAAACAGTTGTGTGTTGTGTTGTGTTGTCTTTTGTTTTTAGATGATGAGTAGGAACAGTAGGGATGGGTGAGGAGAACGTGGCTAAATAATAACAGCCACTCGGGTCAATCTATAGGCTAAGCTGGCATGCACGGCTAAGCCTAAAGATTAACTTGATTTGGTTGATTTGATTGCCTAGGTTGGTCTATGGATGGCTGACTACCCTTACATACCGAGTTTCTTCCGTGCCTTGGAAAGCACGCTAAGCTGTTTGCTCGGCTATCACTTGTAGATCTTTGACATTCGTTACAGGTCAATGGCCAAAAAAAAACTGACAGCCAGTCTTGTCAAGTGGTCGTATAGTTCCGTACACCGCAGCTTCGGCATGCTGGCCGGCCCCCTCGCGGGCCGCCCCACCCCTCCGTGCCTACGCGGGCTTAAATTATACCCTATGGTAGGGCAGACAGGACTGCGTGAAGTCGGTTTAGCAGCGATTCGTTTCTGTCACTAAATTTTGTAGCACTACATGTTGACTTTTAGTTTATTCGAAGTATTCAAAATTGGAATGTCTTTTTTCGGAGCGAGAATCCTTCGAGCATTTGATTCTTCGAACGTCTGAAAATCGGAAAACTAACAAATCGCATTTACGACTCTCTGTAAAATAAGTTTCGTGATTTTTAAAAACATTATGATTCTTAGGTATTATGAAATTCTTGGAAAGACTTTTGAAAATCTGAACATTGAAATTCGGAATAAAATATTTCGGAGTATTTAGGTGTTCCCATTATTTCGCCTTTTTTTCCAGTAACATGCATTCATTTTTTAGAGCCAGCTAAATCAGCGCATAACAATGCCATTGTATTGCTGCCTGTATTTAATCAAAAGTCCCATACAATGGGAAGATTCAAAGCGGGAATTCCGCAAATACTGAGTCTATAGACAGCTAACTAACATTGGTTTGCTTTTAAAAGGATTCTTCATTTGGTAGGAGTCGGGTTATTCAGTGCATACACTCACGAGCATGTTATTTAGACAAGGAACATAGTATTTCGGTATATCCATACTTTTATGAATTCAGATCTTATCTCAAAGTTACGAGTTGCACCACTCATAGATTTTGTACGACAATAGCATGCTGGTACGTCACTGTTTAGTCAACTCAATGACTCATCTATTTATAGGTTTCAAAGCAATTAAAAATCGAATTTGGCAATTAAATGAAAATAAACCAGGTATTCAGGCCTAAATCCTTTTTTTTAAGAGGTTGTTGTCTTGGAATTATTGTTTTATGGTGAAATCTACCCTATTAGCCTACTTTTTAGGGTTCTATACCCAAACGGTAACCAACGAGACCCTATTACTGAGCCTTTGCCACAGCCTCCGCTGTCCGTCCGTCCGTCTGTCTGTCAGCGGGCTGTATCTCATCTAAAATAGGTAGACAGTTGAAAAAAAACGGATCTAAGTTTTTACAAAAACTTAGATACGTATTGTTTTTAAACTGGATGGAGCCGGTGTACATACCTGACTACTCTGAGAAGAAACAGCCGAAACAAACTCAGAGGACATTGTCTCTTTTAAAGTCCAGACGTAATCTTGCTAAAGTCCCATGAGAACTATGCAGATTAGTGTCTGAGGTGGTCTTTTGAAGAAAGAACCACACAGATTTGAGTGGACCTGTCCAGTCAGTGCAAGCATTTGTCAGTTATAGTGCAGCTCGACTTATAACTCAAGGAGCGTGTTTGTGTTTTTCTGTTCACTTTAAAAGCAAAAACTTACCCCATTCCCTTTTGCCCCGATCCTATTTTATTTGGGATCGGCGCAGCATGTCTCCTTTTTCCTTACTTCTATATTATTCGTCATCTTACCAGACACGAATATTACGAATTTGATGTACATGAAAACAAAACCACTTACCACCACCACCATTTACCTCTCCTTAACCATTTTATTCGGTGTGTGCGTTGACATAATAATGTGCTCGCGACTGTACTACATTCAATTTTCTGGGTAAAAAGCGTAGATGCAACGTATTTCAACCACATTTTTAGCACTTAACCGCATTCCCTGCATTCACCACATATGTCGTTCCATTAACTTTTTTTTCTCTCTTTTTTAAACCAGTTTCCTAACATGAAATTCTGAAAAGGTTTGTGAAAATGTCCTTATGATTTTGTGGTTGACATAGTTACGAAATAGTATGTCTAAATGGTTGTACTTTTGTCTACCGAATTATTTCTTCAATAATATTAGTAAGTAGGTAGTTATTTTTTGCTTCCATGGTGTAATTGCTGCATAACATTCCAGTGAGAGGATAAATACATTTAATGAAGGTCAATAGTATCTCACTATAACAACTAATAATTACTAAAAAAAAAGCTCCGATTATGTTTGCAATGGAGTTAAGTTTGAATTGTTCGTTACATTTCAACAAAGACCTCCAAGGGATTATTAACAGTACATCACAATACATTTACAACATACACCACCGAGACAGACTCAAGAAACGCTGAGATGAGGATTTGGGTCCTGACTGATTAGCCAGAGAAGGTACATTATACCAGGAGAGTTGGAAAGGAATGTGGAAGTTTTTTTGTCTAGCAGTGGGACAGTAGAAGCTAATTAAAAATGTAAATTCATTGCAGGTCCTACTTTATAGCTATCTACTTCATACCGTTTAATGTCACCGTGTGAATTTGTAAATTAATATAATTTTAAATATACAGATGTAAAAAGACTCATCCGAAGCCGTCAACCAAGCATTCTGTACATCAAACTAAGTAACTAACTTAAAACTTTTTTTTGGGTTCAAAATCATGTTTTGTAGTAGAACTCAATGTAACGCACTTAAAACATTGTGCTGATTGATGGATTGAATAGTACGGGTGTCGTGAAGGTGTTTAAAGTAAAAGTCATACATTAAAACTTGTCAAAAAGTTGAAATTTTAACCCCCAATATCTCCGTAACTAGAAGGTATGGTGAAGCACAAAAATTTGATCGTAATAACGGGAGAAACAAGTGCCTCTCAGCATCGATATGAGGTTTTTTACACCCTTTAAAATTTCAAATAATATTACGTACCTAAGGAAATATCCATATGCATACTTTTCATCAATTTTAACATAGTCCATGTTAGCGATACCTTTGTTTTACCAGCAAAACTATCATACCCAAACTTTACGACTGATACCTACGTACGTACCCACATAATCAAACCAGAGCATAATAAAATGTACCTATCATAATATATTATTATGGGTCGAGATTATGGTATAAGACTTGATCAAACTCGTCCTAAGTCAACAGAGTGGTTTGCTGGACTGATTCGTAAGGTATTGGCGGCCGGGCAAGCCAATTTTATGGCCATGCATACATACGTATGAATATATACATTATTGTATGTTGTTTACTATAGCGATTGGTGAATATTCCGCAAAGGAACAGCGTCATGACGTAAGGTTATGCTTTTGAGGAAAACTGGGTGTGGATTTGTGGATTTATTGTGTGGGCCCTCGTAGTCACGTATATTTGCATTTGTACGTCAATACAGTGACTTGGTATAGACTTATTGGTATTGATGGTTCTATAGATGTAGATCGAATGAGACGGTCTTTACAATGTTGCGGCTACGTATATTGGTAGTTTGGCTAGGGACCCGCATCACAGTGGCTGGGTTGTGGAAATCAGCTAGATGCTATTTAGCTATTTATTCATCAGATTAGGCTGTAAACCAACCCCAACATAGCTAAATCAAAAGTAAGGCAGTAATGATGTTACATGTATTTCGTTTCATAGGTTCCTGATATATGCGTGCCAAATGCATTGCGAGACAGCTGTTTCAGCGACATTAGACCCCGATCGAAAATTAAAAGGATATACACCATTATGGGCCTAGCTGTTACACGAATCAGATATGTACCAATATAATTTACGATTTAGTTTAATTAATCCATTTAAATCTTAGCCTCAATTACAATGACCAAGTGTAGAAAATAATCAGTTTTAAACTAAGGACCGGGCACTCAGATGATCGATTGTTAACAGTAACACTTCTGCAAACTCCTAAAACTACTTTAGGTTTTCCACTGAGTGAAAAAAAAGTCTGATAACCCTCGAAGCCAATAAAATTATAATCGAAAAAAAATCCTAGAAAATTAATTTAAAAATCTATTCTGTATGAAACACTTTACATTTTTTGCTAAATTTCCTAAATTAAAAAAGTTATTCATGTGCGTCTTTTGTGCTATGGAAACATGAAGATTAAATTAATTATTTCTGTATGTACATTATAAACAACTAAACTAACTAATTAAAAACTTAAAAAATGGTTTCAAAAAACTCCTTTTGGTTTTAAATACAGACACCTACCTTTGGTCACCAATTTTGTTAAACTATGTATATTAATTAAAAGTGTCAAATTAAAAATTCAAACTACGTTATTAAATGAGATTAATTTTCTAAGTCATTTTGATCCTTTGAAATAAACATAAATAAGTCTTGTAATGACTTATAGGAAAACCAAATACATATAAGTAACTCTTGTAGAAGCTAATTAGAAACTATATCACAATAACTGACATAGTAAAATAACCTAAAATGTGAACATTGTCTGATTTTACCAATTTGGTCATTGCCATTGGGAGATGTGAAAATTAGGCTCGTGAAACCTTCCCTAACGCTCTAATTTATGGCAAAATTCTAGCCCTATAACGTCAGGCTCAAGCTTCTTTGGAGTTGGGGTATCTCCTTTAACACTGGGCACACTAATTCTTAAACCAGTATATATCTTTCTCACTCTTACACATAGGCACTTAATTGCCGACGCTTTTCATTCCACAACTTTTTCAATTTAATTTCCTTAACCTTCAATGTCATCCTAATGAAGTGTATCCAATCATAAATATCGGTAAAGTACTTATAAATAAAGCCTCATGTATCAGAAAAACCAGTCTGTAAGTATTAACTTTGAGAGATTGTTTGAATTCGGCGAAAGGTTAAGAGCATCGCGGCAATCCCTTTACTTCAATCAACATTTGTGAGTTTCGAGAGGAAAGAAAAACAAGAATGTATAAGAAAACAAGATATGGGTACGGAGGCCATATTTTATTTATTCTGTAATGGCATTTACCTTATTGGCTTAGTGGTAAAGGCGCAACTAAGTAAGTTCTTTTTTTTTTTTTTTTTTTTTTTAGGATGGGAAATCATCAAATGACTTCTCCCACTCTGGGCGGAGCGGGAGGGAGTGTCAGACTCTTACTGACTAAAACCCATCCATGTTCCTTCCTCGCCCTTTACGTTCCGGGGCCGCGGTATCTCTTTCGAACAGTCCCGCAACCAACTAAGTAAGTTCTAAGTTTGATTCCAAAGTTGGGTCAAGCGAAAAATTTTGAAAAATAATATTAAGTAAACCGAATACCTTCTGCTTGATACAAAGATCGCCTATCCTGCAAAGTTTCATAAACTATTTTTTTATTGAATATTATCCATTTATAATACATTTAACAGGTAACTTTGAGGTATTTTTCTTTATGGAAAATGTCACAGAATCCTGTTTTCGAAGCATATACAACTTAGGAGTAGTCCTCGACTTTACTATAATAAAACCCTTTATTCTCGTCTGCTACTACCGGCCTCCCACCACTGGTAGTAGTTACAACTACCTATTTGTCGCGTCTACCACCACTGGCGGTGGTTACCTCGGTTCAGTCGCGTAATATGTATTTAAAAGAGAGCCATTCAATTTTAACAATTTTGTATTATACTAGTCGTGAAGGAATGGCAATTGTATAATTTCAGCTGAAATCATGAAATTAGCTCAGGCTAGGTCAAGCTCGAGCCTATCTATTGCCATGAATTAGCGCTACTTTTTCCTGAAGACAAAAACTAACAACATATTGATCATATTTGGCAATCGAATCTAAGCCTCCGCTTAGCCGTAGCGCTCGCTAGGTACTACCGAGTTCACTGAAGGTCAGCCTCATTTCACCCTTTTGCCCTGGGTAATAAGATTGAAAAGTGGTTGACCGTCAGAGAACTGGGTGGTACACGTGGCCAGTGAGACAGTTAAGTAAATAAAATAACAAACTAAGGGAAAATACCCTGGAAAGTCCTTTGCAATGGTAATTTAAACGTGAAAATGAAATCATCACTTTGAATGAGTCCAATAAGGAAACTCGTTTTGAAATTATTTTTCAAAACTCAATTTAGGAAAAAAGTGTATAATTTAAAAAAAAAATGTTAATTCGGACTGCTATGTGAGTACCTAATACTGAAAAGAGTAAAATAATCTAATTTAATCGATTTTTGACTTTTGCCATTTTAAAAAGAAGTAAAATATGAATTATGACGTAAATATGTATATGTCACCGTAAAATTGTCAAACACGTTATATTGTAATCTCTCTAGCGATATTGTAAACTCGAAATATTGTCAACTGAACATACTGAAGTATCTCTGCCCCCATAATCGGGAATTGGTTAGGTTAGGCTAGTTAGGTTTTTAAACCCTGCACTCGGAAATATTTCACTACTACGTTTTTTAGGGGAATATAAAGTGTTTTAAGGTTAGGTTATATTAATCGGTATTTCTTAGAAATGGTACATTTTCTTTTCATGAGAGTGGTACCATTGGGCAAGGAGGACCCCTCCTTCCCTCCACAACGCGTGAGTTGACTACCATCAACGATTAATAATGCGTTTCATTGTAACCAGTATGTTCGTTTGACAATATTTCGAGAGTTTACAATCTCTCTAGTTATTTTACAATCTAACGTGTTTGACAATTTTACGGTGACATATATAAGCCTAAGGTTTTCAGGGACAAAAAATCCGCCTCAATTAATAATAATTCGTGTATTATTCACAAATCAACATACAAACAATATACATGCTGTTAGTGTACATTTTCACGTCGGTCCCACATGGCCAATTTGGGAACTGATTACAAAATAAAACTAACTTCATAAACTCTGAGCGCGTTGACGTAAATCACCCTGTTAGTGCTTCGTTAGCCAGTAATAAGGTCGAAACGAGAGTTAGTCTGTGTAAAATACTGTTTAGCGGACTCAGGTTATATTGGAAACTAGCCTTAACGAATGGTTCGGATGAACGGGGGATATATCTTAATGAAAGTTCCTTGCTACAGTGAATAGGTACAGTCACGACCAATAATATGTAAACACTTAAGAATTTTTTAAAGTGTGTTTCTCCTACTGTACCTACTGATTAAAATTTCAGTTATTACGTACATAGTATTCTGGAACTCATATTTTTATGAAAAAGCTCCTATCTCCTAGTTACAATCGTTATTTCTCGCGAAAATAGCTATAATATTAAGGAAAGTGTATACATATTGGTGATCGTGACTGTACTTATTATTCAAACTTATACAAGTGTAAACGGGCTCTTCACGAAACTGTCAACCAAGCATTCTGTACATAATCAGCCTATTAATGTTCCCACTACTGGGAGACAGGCCTCGTCTCTATGTGAGGGAAGGAGCTATAATCTACCACGCGGGCCCAGTGTAGTGCAGATGTCACATGTCTGGTTCTAGGACATGCCGGTTTCCTCACGTTGTTTTCGTTCACCGATTTGTGATCAATGGTGATGAAATAAATTACACAAAGTAATGCGCCTGTCTGGGTTCGAACCCACTACTTACTGTTCGTAAGTCGGGGCCGCCACGACTGGGCCACTGCTGCATTCTGTACACGCAGCCAAGTAACTCGATTCAAAAACACTGCTGCTAAAAAAAAATTGGGAGTTAAAAGTCACAGTTTACGGCAGGACTCAATGTAACGCACTCAAAATATTGTGCTGATAGTGCACTTATTAGTACGGGTGTCATGGAGGTATTTTAAGTAAAGGGATACCTTAGGTATTTATTTTCCGACCTCTACTTAGGCAACGCAACCACGAGCAAAAGCTTTTTCTGCCATAAAAGTAGTGACAAAAGCGTTCTAAATCCTGTAAAGGAAGTATTTCCCACTGTTAAACTGCAGTAATAATACATTACAACGTATAGCTTCTTAGTTGCGATGAGGTTGCTTTAAAAGTATTCACTTTATAATGCAACCAGCCAGCAATCGTTGCAGCCAGTTGCATAATAGACAACCGCTTTATTCGCATTGTAATGTTGGCAATAAAATTGTCCAGCAACTGCAACTTCTGCGCAGTTTGCAAGAAACGAACTATTATTTCCATCTGAACCGACTATTTTCCAACAAAGTATAGATTCTATATTTTGTACGGTTTATGTTCAATTTTGTTATAATAGGCGTTATTTATTTAAGGCTAAGGTATAAAATGGTTATGACAGCCGATGGTTCAACGTAATTATTTTGTTGTAACAATAACTTACTTGCTCTTTTACAAAGTAAATTAATTACAATTGAAAGAAGAGAGTCCTGTAATGGAACATTATAAATACTAGTTTACTTGGTATGTCGTGACAGCGTTTACCGTAAAAGTCTATGTATTTTAACATTTTAAAACTCTCTGTCCACTTTTCTCAGGCCTATGTCTCATAAACACCTCTAAGGTCCATGTTCACCAAAAAGATGACGGTCTGATTATCTAAAACAGCTGTTTAAAACAATTTTTTGTATGAGAACATGTCACAGTGACAGCTGTTTTTAGATAATCAGACAGTTATCTTTTCGGTGAACATGGACCTTAGTTGACCGATAGGGTTTTATCGGCCTCCATTGGTGACGACGCCCGTCTTCTGGTACATTCTACGTTACAAAACAATGGAGGTATATGACCTTTGCCCAGCAGTGGGGCAGTACAGGTTAAATTCTTAATTAAACAACATTTAAAAATAATATTATTAACCATAGTAGGTAATTGCACAATGCTGTGCAAAGCCATTCCTTCTATTGATTGGTCAAGTGTAAATTATAAACTTCATTTCTGATTAATATTGGTTAGTTAAACTTTCCTTAAAGGTTAAAGTTTTTTCCATAACTTATACGAAGTTTATAAATGTTTGCCTACTTCAAACGTTAAATATATGAAAACCTGGAAATAAGCAATGAAATAACCGCAAAAAAACAACATAACAAATAAAATGTGAAAAGTACTAGGAACACACATTACGTTGTACATTTTACTGCTGTAGTTTTCGCAGTAATACCGAGATTTTAAAAGACTGCAAAGAGCTTCCACAATTTCATAGAAAATATTGAAGAAAAATTCCATTAAGTGGCTCAATGGTTCTTAGTTCTCGAGGCTAGCTAATTGTTGGTCGAAATGAAAAGTCCTGGATTTGTTCCTAGGTTTATGGAAGGAGAAATTGAAATTTGTTTAAAAACAAACACTTTTTTTTCACAAATAAAGTCTGATAACATCTATGTGATTGAGAGTGACTGCTTAACAGTGGCGAAGGGTGAAAAAAGAGTCAGGGTAAGCCGAGAAAAAAAATAGAATGTTTTTTTTTACTTGACTTTTTGATGTTTGTTTTGACCTCATTTTCATTATCAGCGACCCCAAAAACCACGAAAACGACACCCATGAAGAAAAAACTGAAATTTTTCATCGGCGCCATCTTGGATTTTCATTTTGACCTCTTTTTTATTATCAGCGACCCCAAAAACCACGAAAACGACACCCATGAAGAAAAAACCGAAATTTATCGTCGGCGCCATCTTGGATTTTCATTTTGACCTCATTTTCATTATCAGCGACCCCAAAAACCACGAAAACGACACCCATGAAGAGAAAACCAAAATTTTTCGTCGGCGCCATTTTGATTTTCATTTAGACCTCTTTTTTATTATCAGCGACCCCAAAAACCACGAAAACGACACCCATGAAGAAAAAACTGAAATTTTTCATCGGCGCCATCTTGGATTTTCATTTTGACCTCATTTTCATTATCAGCGACCCCAAAAACCACGAAAACGACACCCATGAAGAGAAAACCGAAATTTTTCGTCGGCGCCATCTTGATTTTCATTTTGACCTCTTTTTTATTATCAGCGACCCCAAAAACCACGAAAACGACACCCATGAAGAAAAAACCGAAATTTATCGTCGGCGCCATCTTGGATTTTCATTTTGACCTCATTTTCGTTATCAGCGACCTCAAATACCACGAAAACAACACCCATAAAGAAACAACCAAAAAATGTCATTTTGTATTTTCATTTTCATTATCAGCGACCCCAAAAATAATGAAATTGGCATGGTAAAAAAAATAAAATGCAGAGGTACCATAGTAAAAAAATTAAAGTGAACAACAAAATAAACATCCAAATAAATAACCAAATACTGAATCCACCATTACTAATACTATCTCGTTCTTCCCCTATCATACTTTCTTTTTCTGCCCCTGTCGTAACTCGATAAAATTCGGTTTACTGCACAAAATAATGTCATTCATCAAGCATGAATGATCGTAATTCTTTACGAAATTCAACGAGCGATAACGATTTCTTTCCATCTCGCTCACGCGCACGCATTTTCTATTACTTTCTCTATGAATAACTCGGTTTGCTTCGGCTTACCAGAGCCCTAATATGGCGGGCTGGCTAGTGACGTCATGACGTTTATTTTGCTTAGAAATTATACTGCCAAAAAGCCGATAGCGCCTGCGGGTTATTTTATAGCAAAATGTTATTAAAGGGTAATTTTTTTTTTATTAAATGCGAGTAGGCGTTTGGTGATGCTTGTAAGAAGTAGTGATTATGCAATTTTTCAATTACGGTAGGTAGAGTGGTTGTATTCTAAACTTCTGAAGGTAAGCCGGTGGGAATTGAGTTGTTAGGAGCCTGCGCCACTGCTGCTTAATTCAGCTGCACCTGGTCAGTCTGGAAGTGGACTCCACCGTATTTGGGACATCATCATCACCATCATCATGACCTAAAAATTCAAACACTGAAATCTTTTGTTTTCGGCTTTTCCACATGAAAATAGTCTCATTTATAAATTCAGGAGCTATCGCCAAATCTTTTAACATATTTTTCATAACGGGACACTTCAATTTGATCACAGACAATTCTTAGTATGGAGACCAGCCATTGTTCTTTTAACTCTGATGTTATGAAAAAGTTGAAACACCATGCGGTAGATGAAGTTACTCAACATAATATTATCATGTCAAGAAATGGATAGTAATGAATTACTTATGTACTTTTACTAATTAGGATTAGAAGCATTGAAAATCTGTCGTTCGTTTTTGTCTCTTCAGACAGTACAGGCGTGTCCGGTTCTCTTTATTATATTATCACATTTTTTCTTAGCTTCTCCCCGCCTGAACGTTATCAGTAACCTAGATCTCTCACTATAAATTACCCTTATTAATTTTATTTAACAACGAAGTATTGTGATTTGTGATAAAGGACGACCTATTATCAAAGCTTTGCTTAGTTTGATAACAATTTTTACATTATTTTGAACAAAATATTTTATGGGTTGTATTTTTCAACCGACTTCCAAAAAGAGATTTTTTTTTTGTTACCTCAGAACTTTTGACTGGGTGAACCGATTTGGATGGTTCTTTTTTTTTAATTTTAATTTTAAATTTCTTGTGTGGTCCCATTTTTTTTTGGTTAAGAACTGATGCTGATCTTCGGAGATATAAATGGAACTCTTCAAAAATAAACGGCAAATGTGCAGTGATTGCTGCAATCGCTTGGTTGTTTATTGTATATACAATATCATGACGTAACATCACGCCTGTATGCTGTGAGGGGTACTCAGAAGTGTACAATACACCCAGATTTCGACAGTTAGGTGTGTTAAGTCCCATTTATTGAGGATAAGCCCATTACCGTGAAATGTATTGTTTTTTTTATTTTATTGAAAAGGGTTTACTTCAAGGGTTGTTTGATGAGATTTTGGTTAGGTTCTGATTACTTCTGATAGTGGGATCCATGACAAAGGAACGGAACTCTTAAATTCTTAGGAGCAAATTAACGATACTCGGCTAGGCTATCCGGATATTTGAGTCACCTATCATAACGCCGTTATTAACCGACTTCAAAAAGGGGGAGGTTCTCCATTCATTGTTCCCGATTACTCGATGATGGTTGGAACAATTTTGTTTTTTTTTAGTGTTTGAAAGGGTATACTTCCCAGGTGGTCCCATAATCATCAAGTCAGGATCTCATGATGGAATCCTGGATAATAAGAGAACTCATCAAATTTTATAGGCACGCCAGAAGCGATTTGGGTAGTTTTAGGAAGCGTACTCTCTCGAAGTGATCCCATTTCAATTTGGTGAAGATCTGATGAAGAACTTCGGAGATAGGCAACGGAACTCCTCAATAAATGATAGCAAAATGTACTGGTATTGCTGAAATCACATGTCTGTCTATTGTTTACACCAGTCAATAACAGAAAATCACGCCGGTACGCTGTGAAGGGGTAAGTACATGTGAACCACTAAAAAGTGAAAAATAAAAACTTTTTTACAAAAAATAAAACCGACTTCAGAAAACACAAAAAAACTAAAAATAACTTTAGCTTCAGAAGTCGGTGACAAAAAAACTAATCAATCAAACAAAGGTCACCGACTTTTGAAGCTTAAGTTATTTTTCGCTCTTTAGGGTTCCGCAGCCAAATGGCAAAAACGGAACCCTTATAGATTCGTCATGTCTGTCTGTCTGTCTGTCCGTCCGTATGTCACAGCCACTTTTTTCCGAAACTATAAGAACTATATGCTGTTGAAACTTGGTAAGTAGGTAGATGTATTCTGTGAACCGCACAAGATTTTTACACAAAAATAGAAAAAAAACAATAAATTTTCTGGGTTCCACATACTTAGAACTGAAACTCAAAAAAAAAATATTCACCAAACCCACGTGTGGGGTATTTAATATATTTTTTTTTCTAAACTGAATAGTTTGCGCGAGAGACACTTCCAAAGTGGAAAAACGTGTGTCCACCCCCCTGTAACTTCTAAAATAAGAGACTGATAAAACTAAAAAAAATATATGTTGTACATTACCATATAAACTTCCACTGAAAATTGGTTTGAACGAGATCTAGTGAGTAGTTCTTTTTAATACGTCATATGTCGTAAACAGCAATTTACCTTTCATTCAATCTGCTACGGAACCCTTCATGGGCGAATCCGACTTGCACTTGGCCGCTTTTTTGTGTTTTCTGAAGTCGGTTTTATTTTTTGCAAAAAAGTTATTATTCAGACTGTGTTTGTACCTTCCATTTTTTATTTAATCAGTTACTGTAAATAACAATCGTGGTGAGTATCGATGTTATTACATGATAAACCAAACAAAAAATATTTGAGTAAATATTTTCATGGTGTCGACGAAACTAGTTTCTTTTCATGTTTTAGATATCTTGGCTTATCACGTCTGCACAGTTGGGCTTGCTAATTTAATGTGATCGTCTTGAACATTCAACAGCTTTCCAAAAATATAATTATAACAAGTTACATGCTACGTATTTATAAACAAAACAGTTACCCAATTAATTTTGTATCGCATGATAGGCTTACTATCGCATTAACAATATTACCATAATGTAATAATATTACGATAGTTTTCAACAAAGTAAAACTATCGAGTGTCACACAAACTTATGATCATAGAACTTTCAGTAGAAGGGTTCTTCAGTAAGTTTTAATTAAATCGTAGAATCGATGCATCCACGGAGTATTGCAACTTTATTAGATGAAATTCAATCAAAAACTGTAATTCTAAACAAATACTTACACGTACGTAAACAAGCATCAGAAATTACAATTCTAATTTAAGCTTTAGTCGTCCGTTTTACAGCATAAATTCGAGTGCTTTTAGTGAGCACAGTCATAAAATTTTACGAGCTGCATTCGAGTAAGAGTGATGAGCAAAGTTGGGCTCTCTGTCGCAAATTTTAGGGTCTTGTTAAAGATATAAATCGTGTTATGCCCGTATTGATCTAGGAATTAGGAAGGAAAATAAAATATGGTGTTGCTGGCTGTGCTGTTGGTCTCAGCCAGTCATTTGTAGACCTTTGATAGTCGTTTTGATTAGTTAGAAGCCCAAAAATCAGTCAGTCTTTCCAAGGTTTTCGTAATAACCAGTAACTGTGTTGTGAAGTTTTGATAGGCAGTCGCTCCATCTAAAATACTGGTATTCAGCTGCATCTGGTTACACTGGAAGCTGACCCCAACATAGTATGGGAAAATGCTGAATAGATGATAGTGATGTGTTCTAGTACTCGTATGTAAGCATATGCTGAAGTGCGGGTATGTGTCTATTGCTACCTAAAAATATATGTTTTGGTAATCCCACTAATGCCCGTTTTCACAATAGTCACCTGGTCAGTACATTGGAGTTTCAACTGTTGGATTTTCAACACGCTCAGTTCAGTGCCGAGGGCTGAAAATATTTTAGTGCAACAGTATTTAGGTAATCACTTAGGCTTCTCCTATAGTGTTGAGAGATACGAACATCTTTGATATTACGTTGTGTCGTGGATTCGCGATTTTACTTTCCGAATCCACGTTGAAGGTTAAATGTCCAACAACAGTCAGTGAAACTTTTGACTTAACAGACAACCATTTTTTGACGTGATAACGACTTATAAATCGATGAACACCGGGCTGCACGTCCGAAAAAGGGTCACACTATTCCGATTCGGCGATCAACGGCCACCTTTAAGCATGGCTGCCTCGATTTCAAGTTTAAAACTTCAATATATGAGCGGTGTAGTACCTATGGAATATTTGAAGTGTGGTTCACAGGTGAAGTTTCCCAATTTCCGTCGTTATGATCCGGAAGTTAAAGTACCCAGTTTTCAAGCGTGTTAGTGTTTTGAAAGTCCTCAGGTAAGAAGCTAATGCCTACTTTCTAACATAACATCACACAATATAAAGAGTGTAAAACACCTCTTAACGAAGCCGAAAGACACTTGTTCTCCCCGCCATTGCGATCATATTTTTGTTCTACACCATACCTGCGAACCTTCTAGTTACGGAGATATGTGGGGTCAAAGTTACAACTTTTTGACAAGTTGTTTTTTAAATACAAGTTTTTACTGTGAGATTTTTACTTTCAACACCTCTACGACCCGTACTATTCAGTCCATACTTCAGCACCATGTTTTAAGTGCGTTGAACATTGAGTTCTTTCACTCCAAAAAAAAGTCGTTTCAAAGCAATGATTTATGTGTAAAGTTACTTAGTTTGATGTACAGAATGCTTGGTTGACGGCTTCGTGATAAGATTGTTTACACCCTGTATAACATAACATCACACCTGTAATCACCGAAGAGCTAGGCAAGGGTGTAGGTACTAGCTACAGCTATATCTTGAGACACATCCGATTTCTTCAGATGATATCGACATTCTGCCTCTTTATGCCGTACTCCAGCAATACTTTCTCTCTCACTTTCTAACTGATTATGAATATTTTGTTGTGTGCGTGTTTATTTATTTATTTATTTATTTATTTATGGTTTACCAACAGATGTTACAGCTAATCATGACATGTTTGGTAAGCTTAGAATAAACAATACTGCACACCTAATTAAAGGTAAACACCGCATGCTTTGTGTTTTACAGCTCAGAAAGAAAATGAAAAGTTATGTTATTATGAGTGTTAGTATGTATCTTAAACTAAATTTTAATTCTTATTGCTATGTTAGTAGCTTACTGCTATGTAAAGTATCTAATCTAATTTTCACGGTTAGCATTACGAATAAATTGAGTTAGGTTGTCTGTGTGGATGTCTATAAGATCACTATGCTCGTTGATGAGTTTGCATAACCGTGGTATGGGGGAACTTGCGCCAAATTTAGTTCGGGGCAATGTATGATAATCTCGAGCAGCAGTAAGTCACGCATCACGTTCATCACTCGTTTCAAAAGACCTGGTAGTAGATGTGCGAATACGCTGAGAAATCAAGCGTGATTCTGTATTGGTAAACGTTTCCGATTCGCGAGACAATGCATGTCGCTCACGATCAGCAGACAATCGCGCATCACGTTCCGCACTTGTCTCTAGAGACCTAGAAGCAGATGCGTAGATACGCTGAGAACTCAAGCGCAATTCTCTATCCGTGAACGTCTCCGACTCGCGAGACGATGCGTGACATTCACGATCAGCGGTCAGTCGCGCATCACGTTCCCCACTTGTCTCTAGAGATCTAAAAGTCTATGCGTAGAAACGCTTGGTACTCAAGCGCAATTCTCTATCCGTGAACGTCTCCGACTCGCGAGACAATGCATGACGTTCACGATCAGCGGTTAGTCGCGCATCTATTCTTCACTGGCCTCTAGAGACCTGGATTTAGATGCGTAAATACGCTGAGAACGCAGGCGTACTTCGCGATCCGAAGAGGTTTCCACGGAGCAAGTTGCAGCCTGGTGTTCTCGAACAGCATCAAGTCTCTCCTGACGTTCTTCGGTAGATTCTTGGGATCTTATGATCCTCAATCTTTTAGCTCCTTTGGAACATTGGGAAAGATTTGACCTCTTTCTAGGCATGGTTATAGTTTTGTTGTGAAGATACCTATCAATTAAAATCTAAGTGACTGCTCCCCTGCGTTACAAGAGAGAGATACAAAAATGGTTCGATTTTTATAAGTCAACAGAGAGTGCTCATCAGATTGAACAACTTTTGCTAAGACGTCATTCTTATAATGTGTTATGGTGTAGCTGGGCTCTTGGAGTTCCACATCAGGTGTTCCAGATCTTCAAATTTATTCTCTCAACAGAAAATGCTCATCACGTGGAACAATTTTTGCCATGGTACCATTTTTGTATCTCTTATAGTTTAGCTGGTCTGTTGCGGTTCTGCATCAGATGTTCAAGTTTCCAAGATAAATTATAGCCTATATGTTGCCCAGACTTAATATCTATACAACAGAAAAAAACCATTCAAATCCGTCCAGTAGTTCCGAAGATTAGCGTGTACAAACAAACAGACAAACAGACAGATTTTTTTTTTATTCGTTCTCTATTACTGTTTCTAAACCCCCCTCAATTATTATTTTTTAATATAAAGGGTGTAAAACACCTCTTCACGAAGCCGAAAGGCACTTGTTCTCCCCATCATTGCGATCATTTTTTTGTTCTACACCATACTTGGGAACCTTCTAGTTACAACCTTTTGACAAGTTTTTTTTAAATACAAGTTTTTTTTGGTAGGTTTTAACTTGTTACACCTCCACGACCCCCGTACTATTTAATCCATCCATTAGCACAGTGTTTTAAGTGCGTTACATTGAGTTCTACCACAAAACATGATATATAACAAAAGATTGATACCTCAAAAAAAAAGTTGTTTCCCAGCAATGTTTTTTTGCAAAAAGTTACTTAGTTTGATGTACAGAATGCTTGGTTAACGGCTTTGTGATGAGGTGGTTTACACCCTGTTTTCAATGTACAGACAAAGTTTTTTTACTCTTTTATTATAATTTATAGATCTTCCGTACAGAAAATTCTGCATAGTTCTGAAAAATGGCTTATTTCACATCGCTTTTACTCCATAACTGAATTTCTCTAAAAATCCATTTGTCAATCTTACCATTACCGGAATGTATTGCAGAGAAAAACATAAATTATTATAATATGTTGTGTTTGTATTTTTTTTAATTATTTATGTTCGTTCTTTTAAAAAATTGTGTGTTTTAAAAAACAAACAAGTTTTTTATAGTTTTTGATGTTTTTGTGTTGAGTAATTTTAAAAAACACTGGTCTTAGTTAGTTGTTGTGTTTGTTTATTAAACAAAATATTTTGTTTTCCTTAACAATTTCTTTGTTTTCTTTTTTTGTTTTGTGTTGAGAGTAACTTTAAACACACTAATCTTATGTATCTAACTAGCTGTTGCCCGCGACTTCGTCCGCGTAAACCACCCTTGTCACATAGGGGTATAAAAGTAGCCTTCGACTTGTTCTCTAAACTACCAAATATACACAAAAAAAAATGTTAAATCGGTGAAGTCGTTTCGGAGAACTTCGATAACAAACAATGTGACACGAGATTTTTATGTATTAGATAGCTTTGTCTGCGGCTTTGCTCGCGTTGAATTCGGAGTAATTGTAATTAAAAAATGAGAGAATTTCATTGCGCAAAACAAAGAGTAAGTAAAATTCAAGATCCAGCAGACTTTTAAAGATAAACATATCTGGGTTTCTCATAAATTAGTTGGTTTCAAAGCAGAACAGAGGAACCTTGCAGAAGTATTGTGTAAAATATTAAAATTATTGTCTAGGATGGAATTACTATGGCCGGTAAATTACATAACGATACGTAGCTACGAAAACAAACAAAAGTTAAAGATAAATTAGATTTGTGTTCAGTGAAAACCATGAAAACGACACCCACGAAGGAAAAACGAAAAAAATCCTAGGTGCCTTCTTGGATTTTCATTTTGACCTCATTTTTGTTATCAACGACTCCGAAAACCACGCAAACGACACCCATGACGGAAATATTAAAAAAAAACCCTAGAATCAGCGACCCCAAAAAACATGAAAATGACACACATGACGAAAAATTTACTTCAACGCCATTTCGATTTTCATTTCGATCTCATTTTTGTAATCAGCGACCTCGAAAACCATGTAAACGACACACGAGATGGAAAAACAAATACTTTTCCTGGGCGCCATCTTGTATTTATCAATAGGAGTACTCTTGTGAGGTTTCGAATGAAATAGTCTTACCAATCTTGTTTCCCCTTACAAACATTTGAGGCCCGTTTCACCCCTTGGAGGGTAAATTTAGAAAAATTATTTCTTATTGCACCCCTAGACTACATAAGGAACCTACTTGCCAAATTTGGAATCAGTTGACCCAGCGGTTTGGGCTGTGCGTTGATTTTTAGAATTTGTCACCCCATTTACCCCTCTTAGGGGTTGAATTTTGAAAAATCTGAAACCCGTTTCTACTCATTTGTCAATAAGAGTACTCTTGTGAAGTTTCGAATGAAATAGTCTAACTTATCTTGTTTCCCCATTCAAACTTTGGAGGCCCGTTTCACCCCTCTTAGGGGTTGAATTTTGAAAAAACCTGATACCAGTTTCTACTCATTTATCAATAGGAGTACTCTTGTGAAGTTTCGAATGAAGTAGTCTAACTTATCTTGTTTCCCCATACAAACTTTGGAGGCCCGTTTCACCCCTCTTAGGGGTTGAATTTTGAAAAAACCTAAAACCCATTTCTACTCATTTATCAATAGGAGTACTCTTGTGAAGTTTCGAATGAAATAGTCTAACTAATCTTGTTTCCCATACAAACTTTGGACGCCCGTTTCACCCCCTTAGAGGGTGAATTTTGAAAATTTATTTCTTAATGCACTCCTAAACTACATAAGGAACCTACTTGCCGAATTAAAAATCTGTAGACCCAGCGGTTTGGGCTGTGCGTTGATTTTTAGACTTTGTCACCTCATTTACCCCTCTTAGGGGTTGAATTTTGAAAAAACCTGAAACCCATTTCTACTCATTTATCAATAGGAGTACTCTTGTGAAGTTTCGAATAAAATAGTCTAACTAATCTTGTTTCCCCATACAAACTTTGGGGGCCCGTCTCACCCCCTTAGAGGGTGAATTTTGAAAAATCCTTTCTTAGTGCACCCCTACACCACATAAGGAACTTTCATGCCAAATTTGGAATCTGTAGACCTAGCGGTTTGGGCTGTGCGTTGATATATCACCCAGTCAGTTAGTCAGTCAGTCAGTCAGTCAGTCAGTTTACTATTTTATATATATAGATAAATAATTTTGACTTTGACTTTGGCACAATCATCATAATTTCAGCCGAAAGCCGTCCACTGCTGGACATAGGCCTCCCTCAAGTGTCGCCACATTGACCGGTCCCGTGCGATTCGCATTCAGCGGATTCCCGCAGCCCTCACTAGATCCTCTGCCCACATAGTGGGAAGCCTTCCAACACAACGTCTTCCGGGATGAATGCAATAACAACATCTATCTGCTGTTAATACATACAAAATCCCTAATGCTTACAAAACAAACCATTTCAATAACCTACTTCAGCGTTACTTATTTAACTGAAAAATATTCTAAGAGAATGTTAACTCGCTCACAGCAAAATATCTTCTTGAGTGACACTTCCTAATTTGGTTACCAGGATCTCAGACGTACTAAGCGATCGCTCATCCAACCATTGCACTAGAGAAAGAGAGAAGTAAAACCGGTTTTCTAAGAAATACGGTGCCAGCCCACAGTCTACTTAAAACTAAACTTATTGATAGTCATCTCACAGGAAAGTTTTCCGAGATACGAGGATTGAAATGAAAAGGGGGTTTTATTTACATTTGCTGACATATGGAGTATCAATAAGAGCTTTGGTTTTAATAGATTTTTGGTATGCTAGTAGATGTAGTTTTAACTTAAGTAACTGACATCGTTTTTATTACCTTTAACTGTCAATTGACTCTGTGGTTATTACTGGGAAATTACTGATGGCAAAATCCAAAAACACTTTGCTCCGCCCGGGAATCGAACCGAGGACCTTTTTTTTTTTAAGCTCAGCAGTCGCGATTGATTGCATGATATAATCAGACTATGCACCCTAATGGGCGTCTTCAATCGCACTTTAATTTACTCCATCGTCGGTTTCTCACATCCAGCTGCTACAAGCCTTCCTGCAAAGAATGCGAACAAATTACACGATAGTGAAATACGTCTTTTCGCTAATTTTTATTAAGGGCAAGGTATTTGTGCTTGCACGTGACTAAACGTTTAATAATAACAAAACGCGCTACGATAGTCAGAATGTGAAAATTGTCGTCTAAAATGGAGAAATCTGAAAGCTATGACATCATAACAATCCTTTTCGTCGAAACATTTTGGAGAATTTTCGTCGACGCGCACATCAATTTAGTCTTTCGTACCGAATTATACTTAAAACGATTTCGCGGGCCTTTTGCATTTTCGTAGGCTTTTTAATAGAGTGGTTCGACGTCGCGAATATTGTGGATGTATTTTTATTTTTAACCATTTCGCTAAAATTGTTTTAAGTGGATAACTAGGTTTCTATTTTAGGCCTGATTTTGTGGACACAGTAGCAAAGTAAACAGATGAAAGTTATGCTACTTCCCGGTCTTCCCGGTCTTCTTCCCGGTCTTGCTGGTCTGCTTGCCGGTCTTCTTCCCTTTGTTCCCGGTCTTCCCGGTCTTCCCGGTGCTCTGCCCGGTCTTCCCGGTCTTCGGCCCGGTATCCTGCCCGGTCCTCTCGGTCTTCTCCCCGGTCTTCTTCCCGGTTTCCCCGGTCTTCTTCCCGGTCTCCCCGGTCTACTTCCCGGTCTTCCTGGTCTACTTCCCGGTCTTCTCGGTCTTCTTCCTGGTCTTCCCGGTCTTCTTCCCATTCTTCCCGGTCATCTTCGCGTCCTTCCTGTTCTTCCCCTTAATACTCGTATGTATTAAATATTACTAAATATCACGCGTTTCATTACCGCGACGATCAGAAGTGTTGGAGTTTAGTTGATTGTAATCTCTCTAGCGATATTGTAAACTCTCGAAATATTGTCAAGCAAACATTACTGCTTACAATAAAAAGCATTATTTTTCGTGACATGCATGCGATGGTAGTCAACTCACGGTGTGGAGGGAAGAAGGGTTCCCCCTTGCCCAGTGGTACCACTGTCATGAAAAGATAATCTACCATTCCTGAGAAATACCGATTAATATAACCTAACCTTAAAACACTTTATATTCCACTAAAAAGCGTAGTCGACGGAGCCCCGCTTGGCGGGGCCCCTATTTCCGAGTGCAGGGTTTAAAGGAACTTTAGCTAACCTAACAGGGGGGGGTGCCCCAAGTCCCGATTATGGGGGCAGAGATACTTCCGTATGTTCAGTTGACAATATTTCGAGAGTTTACAATATCGCTAGAGAGATTAAAATCTAACGTGTTTGACAATTTTACGGTGACATAAACAAGGTGTAAACAGGCAAAGTATTCTATACACAATGCATCTATCATTACACGTTTAAGTGCTTAACATTGAGTCCTACAGAACCTAAAAAAAAAGATAGGTTATTGAACTACACGCAATGATTGCTAGAAAACGATCGTTTTGATGCATTGTAAACTACAGAATTCACGTAGGTTTTTAAAGTAAAATAATAACATTTAAAACTTGTATATGTAAAAAAAACTTGTGAGAAAGTTTGTAACTTTGACCTCCAATATCTGTAACGAAAAGGTTCATACGGTATGATCCAGAAAAAAAAAACTGAGTGCGATAATGGGGAGAACAAGTTCCTTTTGGCTTCATTAAGAGTTTTTTACGACCATTAGTACCATTAGGTGTTGTTAATAAACCTTTTTCTGAATACACGCAGTTGGTACCTACATACATGTCCACGAAACATATTTCAGTGTCATGGCGGGCCATATAAAGCCAAAAGCATTGTTGGGTTCATTCATTATGTGTGCTTCTCTGTAACCATTTTGAATGTGTTGGTGTGTTTCAACGACAGATGTAGATTTACCTAGATAACGCAATATTACGATCCATATTTGAAATCACGTAACGTCCTTTCAAAATTATTTTATCTGTGACTTCATCCTACCTTCGAAGTATGTTTAACAAAACCAGTTATTGGTATGAGAGTTATACATAACCACACTTACCTTTTTTCTTCCGTTTTTCTTCCCAGCAGCATTTCAATTTGGACATTACTTTTTATTAAACTTACAGTTAGCTAGTTAATATGTTAAGCTATGCTAACATATTTGTCAAGATTTTATGATCAATTCTCCTTAATAGAGTAAGGAAAGAAAAAAAAAAGAAAAAAAACATGTTTATTTGGCACATGCCACAAGAGCACACAACAAACAAAAATAGGAATAAAAACAATAGAAAAACATAAAAAAATACACAACAAAAAATTAAAACTAACTAAACTAATAGAAAAAAAAAAAAAGAGCCCTAGTACATTTTTTTTTGCAAATTGTTGATTTTTAGGTCCTGGATCAAATTATTTCGATCGATTTAAACGAGTGGATTGTTATTGACGAAATTTTGTGTCCAGGTCCTTCCTCATCCAGCGTTCGCATCAGAATTACTTAAACTGAGTAGCGAGCTGAATTGATGCAGAATTTAGAGTGTTTTCATTTTATTTATTGTAACGTTGTCATAATAAACTGACAAACGAAAACTAATAAAACGTATTCACTGAAGATCGAAATTTTATATCATATTAATTTATTTGATGAAATTGAGTTAATGTGGAATATAATGGACATTTTTGCCTTAAATTGGGCTTTCTTTACGATTTGTTTTGTGAAAACTCAAGGAATTTAACGAAATTCTGGAACTCCAACATTCAAGTAAAACATTCAACTTCATCATCATCATCATCATCTCAGCCGAAAGACGTCCACTGCTGGACATAGGCCTCCCCCAAGTGTCGCCACATTGACCGGTCCCTTGCGACTCGCATCCACCGGATTCCCGCAACCTTCACCAGGTCATCGGTCCACCTAGTGGGAGGTCAAACATTCAACTTATCTTCTAGTAATTTTAGCTTTTATAAGAATTGAATGTAACTATGTGCATTTGAGCGTCAAACTTCTATCGACGACGGTTTTTCTTGCAAATTGAGTTCGTAAAATATTTATAGTAAATTACGCGAAAAGAAATATGAAAATATGTAACCCCAACTTTCAAGAAAGAGAATGGTACTATCGTTATTCATAAGTAAATAATTAAAATATCTTATTGCTGCTGAAAATTACAGCGTCAAAAATTATGAATTTGCGTAAAAAGTGTAATAGGACTCTTAAAGTGTTTTGTCACCGCAGTAAGTATTGAAATACCA
The DNA here is from genome assembly GCA_950022955.1 of Xestia ashworthii. NCBI lineage: Eukaryota > Metazoa > Arthropoda > Insecta > Lepidoptera > Noctuidae > Xestia > Xestia ashworthii. The sequence continues at coordinate 18,071,077 of OX465558.1, read as the reverse complement.
TTCATCATATCTTTGGTGTATGAGATGATACTCTCAAACATGTATCAATGAAGAGTGATTGAAAACAACGAATTATTAAAATATTTAAATGCACAGTAGCCATTATTTATTTATAGTATTTGAGCACATACATATGTACATATATACATACCTAGGCATACACATAAACCTTAGTGCCAGGTCAATAACTTCTTAAAATTACTATTTAATATAACGCAAATTATATATTAATAACTTCTAAAGATAACCAGAAAGTAAATAATATTTGTATTATCGTACAAGTTTTAATTATTTTCTTTAACGATCCGTTTGTTAGACAGATTTAAGATTTAAACTAATTGCTTGGGGGAGTAAAGTAAATTAGAATCATATTTCGTGTATTCCATTTAATGAAATACATAAATTCGGGTTGGCACAACTACAAAGTATTAACAGTGAAAATATAGAGAAGAATTTTATCAGTCATGGAAACATCAGGATCTTTGGTTCTATACATTCGTTAGAACATAGGCGATTATAAATTGTTACTAACTAATTAGAATACAACAAATTATCTTAGGACGTTAGGAAGAAGGTATATTAACAGAAGAATAATTTTCACTGTAGTTGATGCGCTCCCCGAACTGTTGCTGCCATCTGTGGAAGAAGAAAAAACAGAGTTATGTATTGGTAATCGCTGTACTGATTGACAAACTATTATTATGATTGACATGCATTTAACTATTCTGACATTTTATTTATCCTTCTTATTGACATACACATCATTCTGTTTGACATTACTGATGAATTTTTATTGCTGACATTTAATTTTTTGAATTCTAATGTTTTTACATCTAAATTTGTTCGGTATCAATACAATTCGTTGATTTTAGAATTGAATATTATTTGCATGCCTATATGACGGTAGAATATGGAGGACTATATTATATAAGAAAACATCTATGTACCAATTACCCATGTTTGCAAAGAAATAAATGATTTGATTTGATTTGATTTGATTTGGACTCTCATATTCACAGTACATAAATACGTGCACGACGATAATGTAATCGCAATTTTCTCGCCCGTGAAGACGCCCCTTTAAGATTACACACGTTAGAAGAAAACTTTTTTCGTCGGTACTGTCCAACTCCTAGGCAAAGACCTCCCCTATTCTTTCAAACCCAGAGCATTTATTTCAAATAGGCCAGTAACAGGCGCTTTTGCCTAGTCGAAAATAAGCTACTAACAGCCCAGCCACGGGCATCATAACTGTGAATGAACTGTAGTTGCCCATTCGAATATCGTAGATCTCATGTAAAAGAATGGGCAAGAAACTACATGGACACTCTTTTTCTTCCTAATGGGAACATTTACATAAGTTTACTACTCGTAAGTTACTAGACACTGTATTTTAATACGCCGCGCGGCCCCGTAATCTACGTAGCTGCTACGCCGTAGTAGTTGGCTACACCGTAGCCGCGTAGCGAACTCGTAGCACTTTACAAGACACCAGAGTAGTAAAGAAGAATTATTTCTTTGTTAAACTTTAAACTGTAAATAAAATAAGTCAGCGTAAAAATAAAAATAACCTAATTGGCTATTTAGCAAGTAGACGAAAATTGTGAAAGTCTGCTTGATTTAATATTACGCTCCAAGGACCAACATTTTGTCAGTACTTAGAGTTTAACTGAAAACTTTAGCTTAACAAGTCGTTAATGTAAAGGCCTAAGTAATCTCAGTGGAGTCCGTTTTAAACTGGCAGGGTAGCCAGAAAAAAAAATTGCTTGGTTTACTCCGTGACCTGATTTTATAGCCAATTAAGAAATTGTTGTTTTAAGATATTGCAGATTTCCATCAGTCAACACTTTAATGGGTTTGTTAGTATCAACAGAACGAGGCTTTGGGACTGTTCGACGGGGCTGCGGGACTGTTCGAAAGAGATACCGTGGCCCCGGAACATAAAGGGCGAGGAAGGAACATGGATGGGTCTTAGTCAGTAAAGGCTGACACTCCCTTCCCATCCGAAAAAAAAGGTATCAACAGAAGCTTATTACTACTTCGTCTTCTAAAAGTATGGAGTTAGTCTACTCAAATGAAAAGTGCCTCACGTCAGTAAACACTTTGCCTTTGAGGTGACCTAACGTTGTACACAGTTTCAGTCGAATAAGGAACCAGCTTGTATTGGTTACCACTGACTGTTGATCGGCTTATTGGATGTTGTCACTTAATTGTTACTCGATTTTTGTTTTAGTACTGAATACTGACATGTTTTATTTTAATTATCTGTAAAGCCTGCGCCTAAGCTTGGGCGAACTTTACCAAACGACTCATATATCTGCTGTATAACGCATCAATTGCATTCTAAATAGGGTGTTAGACTTATTTAAAAATTTGAAATACTATGAAAGACTATGCTCCATTCGTTCATATTATGTAAACAAACAATTGTGACATTAATTATATGATGCGATGATTTGATAATACTGTTACTACAACATAATCCGCAGAAACCACTTTTTAATTAAAAATAAATACCGCTTGCGTGCATAATTTTGCTGAAATATTTAATTAGCACTAACAAACTTTTGATGTTAAACAAACAAGTGTAGGCGACTCAAAAGATTATTTCAAAGTAAACAAAACTTTATGAAAATTCATGTTTTTCGTCTAAAACTAGTTGAAAAACAAAGACCAGCTTTATCAACTTAAGGTGTATTTTTGAATAAAAACAAAAGGCTTGTCTGAGGGACCAATCAGATTAGAGAGAAGTTGTAAGATACAACCAAAGTAAAGTAGACTTTAGAAATTCTGAAGTCCATTTAATTAATTCAAGATCTACCCAAACGACTTCGGTTACTTGGTTGATTTTATAAATAAACTTGTAAAATTTTTGGTACCTACTTCAAGAATAGAATCAGGACATTATAAATGCTATCCGAACGTGTTTTTTTTTCTTAATAAAAACAAAAGTAATAACTTTGAACATGTAATTATTTTTAAACTCCCTTACTTTACTTTTGTGTCTTAATTTTCTCAACATCTTGCATCAATCGCGGCGATATTATCGTCCTTGCCACGTTTTTCTATAGGTACACACTTTTTTAAGCCGTCTCTACGAGCAAGAGAATCGCGGCGATGTTTTCGTATAGAAGTACTTTGAATCGCCGCGAATCTCTCACTCTTGAAGGCGGCCCCTAAGTATAATTAATCCTTGTTTTCGTTTCTACTTTTGAAAAGGTTTTCTTGAAACACAATGCAATCTGAATCTAAAAAAAAAACAATTGCTAGTCGTCTTATTCGAGAATCGATTCAAACCTACAATAACAATCGAATAACTATTACAATTGTCGAATAAAATTGCAAGCTGAGGCTGAACAGTCAATTCAATCTATCGGCTGCGTAGTGTGAAATAAAAATCAACGACGCAGCCGTTTGATTTGATAAACAATGACGTGGTCTTGATTGTTTTTTTTTTCTTTGCTAGGATTTGTAATACACAGACAATTGGTTACGGAGATTACTTTGCGGGAGCGTAATCGAATAATTTCGATTGCTATTCGATTCAATATTGTCAACAGATTACTCGATTTACATTCACGTTTGTTTGCAAAGTCAAGTTTTAACAACGCTTTCCCCTTGGCAACAAATTGCACACTCAAGCGACACACGTTTTGGCTACGTCCATACGGCGCCACATAAAAGCAATACTTTTCCAGTACATCACGGCCTCGTTTAGTATAGGTTTCCCGTTTAGTGAGATATATCTGCATAAAATAGTTTAGTTTAGATTGATTTGCTTGCTTAGCCACGTTCGTAACCTTTGAGGCAGTGACGGCGGAAAAAACAAATGAATGAAATTGTTTCGAACACGCTACGAGTTGGCAAAAGTCCTTAAGTACTGCCGAAAACAAGTGAAGAAGTGGTGAACGAGGCGTTAGGTGATAGTATTTGGACCGGACTCCAAGACGTGAGGAGAGGAGACGTGTTGTAAATCACCAATAGAATTTAGTTTTTTCCACTTCTCGTTTTTGCTTAGCCTTAGTAGACGGTTGAGTAGAGAAGCAATGAGATGTCTCGTAATTGCTTAGGCCAGCCTCCGCACCAGACGGCCAAGGGCACAGCATAGACAAAAAGAGGCTTGAGCGGTGTGCGGTGTGTTTTGAGGGGCGTGTGATCCAGATCTCCGCATAGCTTCGGTGGCACTCTTGCTCTTACGATTTTCCTTCCTTCTTGGCTTCACACATCTCTAATCGTGTGTCTACAGTCCTGTCCTAATATCACGATAAGAAAAACTATAAAATAACTACTAACGATTATTAGTAGAACATATTTTATTGTAGAAAGGAAATCTCCTTCCTTCGCTACAATAAAATATGTTCTATACTAGCCAACTATTTCTTCACTATAGTGTAAGGTTACCATAACGGCCCCATAACACTACATCACATAAACTTGCCTGTATTTAAGGCTAATTTCCCTCAGGGGTGGTAGAAAATACAAAGAACACTTTTGACTTAAAAGCTTTAAGCATCCCTTGAACTAAAAGTAGCTTGTATTTAATCTATGCTAATATTATAAAGAGGTGTAATTTGTTTGTTAGTTTGTATGTAGGGGGTAATCTCCGGAAGTAATGGTCAAATTCCATTTTTTTTTCACTGATTGAGATACATTATTCGTGGTTGCTATAGACTATTGATTATATATGTCACCGTAAAATTGTCAAATACGTTATATTACAATATAACGTGTATCTCTCTAGCGATATTATAAAGTCTCGAATTATTGTCAACTGAACATACGGAAGTATCTCTGCCCCCATAATCGGGACTTGGGGCACCCCCCCGTTAGGTTAGTTAGGTTCCTTTAAACCCTGCACCCGGAAATAGGGGCCCCGCGAAGCGGGGCTCCGTCGACTACGCTTTTTAGGGGAATATAAAGTGTTTTATGGTTAGGTTATAATAATCGGTATTTCTCAGGAATGGTACAATATCTTTTCATGAGAGTTGTACCACTGGGCAAGGGGGACTCCTCCTTCCCTCCACACCGCGTGAGTTGACTACCATCGCATGCATTTCACGTAAAATAATGCGTTTTGTTGTAAGCAGTAAGTTCATTTGACAATATTTCGAGATTTTACAATATCGCTAGAGATATTACAATATAACGAATTTGACAATTTTACGGTGACATATATATATATCATGCATATTATCGGAGTTTTCACAATTTTAGCAGAGGAAGTCGCGAAGTGTAAAGAATTATTTTTTTGTTTGTACCGAATAAGCTCCGAAAATACTGGACCGATTTTAGCATTTTTTTTCACAAATAGAAAGATAAATTATCAGGCACTAGCAAAAATAACGTTAGTAAATTACATACTTAAATATCATGCAAATTAGCCTGGGTTTCATAATAGCCACGTCATGCCTATTGTGATACCCCGTCACAACTATACAGTATCACAAAATTTCAAATCTATATAGTCCGTCAGTTAGATTATTGAAAAATAATGGACACTTAATTTTTGTTTTTTGTAAATCAATGAATATTGACAAAGATAAAGCGTATCAAAACTCGGGAGTCCGCTCGTGACGTCAGAACTAGCTAAACATTATACCTAGGTGTGACGTATTGGGAATTTTAAAAGCGTCGTCTTTGTCGTTTTTTTTTTTAATACGGGTAAAATCGTTTTTAACTTATAATCTACTTGACGGACTGATTATATTTGTTTTTGTCGTCTTTTAAGCGGTCGAAGTCGCGGCCGAAGTACTAGTAGTGTATTTGCGTGATTCAAGATTGTTGTTAAATAGATATGACCTAGGTTATGTGACTTGTGGACGTTTCAAATATTCATGTTACATTTTGGGTTACATGACCGACTTACGCCATAGAAATCGAGGTTAAAACAACTTTAGGTCAATGTTGTTTCTGGTTGTTTGAAATATTTAATACACGAAGTCGACGTTCGTGTTAATTCGACGAGTTTCAGAATAAACATGATTCTTTGTGTGGTTTCAAGAGCTCCCACTGAGCCTGTGGACTCGATTCTCGGGATAAAAGTGTTTCAATTTTATTCAGGATTTTTTCCGTAGCTGCCCGGAGCAGTGGAGCCTGGATTCATGTCAGGTTGATGGCAATAGGCATGCTCTCTATTGTATGGGACTTGAACTAAACTGTCGAGATATCAGTGTACCATGGTACGGTCGAACAAGCTATTTAGTTAACAGTTGAACCCACCAATTACATTTTTTTTTTACACATAGTGTCTCACTGCTGGGCCTCCCCTTTGTCCTTCCATACGTCTCTGTCTTTTGCGATCTCCGGCCATGTTGGCTCTGCAAACGTGATCAGATCGTCACGCCACCAACGTCGAGGTCGACCTCAACGGTTTATTCCAGTAACATTGTAAAATGTAAACCAAACAGCTTGTTCAACTGTACACATCTGCCTATCCTTACGAGTAATGCAAGCATGATGTTGTTATAGATGAAATATAACAGAGTTAGTGTAAGTATAAACTAAAACTTGTGAATAAGGAAGTAAAGGCACTTAGATGATACTTATACCCAGATGGGGACCATGATGAACGAAGTTTAATAATTGATTAAGGAATAAACTGTGAGTCTTGTTATTTAACAAAATTACTATTATTAAAAGCTAACGACAAAATAACAACAAAATGCTACTAGATATCACAATTTTAGAAGACGAAGTCGTGAAGTTTTAAGATTTTTTTTTTTGTTTGTTTATACCGAATAAGCTCCAAAAATACTGGACCGGGCTTGAGCTCTTGGGTTCAATTTCCATGTCAGGGAAAGTTTTAATGAAGCTTTTGTTTAGGTATAAATAGTTAAAGTTTCCTTGAAGTATCAGGTATACGAGTACCTACTCGTATACCTGATCCTTCAAGGAAAAACTTTAACATATGCCAAATAACATCTATCTTCTATCTATCTATACTTATAATAAATCTGTAGAGAGGTCAATTCTGTACATGAAATATATTTACGAAATAACTATCGGGGGGTGATTAGTGATCGATACTGATGCCAAAAATGCAATCAGTAAAATTTTTGTCTGTCTGTCTGTCTTTCTGTCTGTCTGTCTGTCTGTCTGTCTGTATGTTATTTATAGAAAAAAAAACTACTCGACGGATTTTAACGAAACTTGGTACAATTATTCTACATACTCCTGAGCAGGTAATAGTATACTTTTCATCACGCTACCATTAATAGGAGCAGAGCAGTGAAAGGAAATGTTGGGAAAACGGGAGAAGTTACTTGGTTTTTTTAGCTTCCGTCGCGTGTGCAGCCTTAATGGTTAAAGCTACATAGAAATCATGTATAACGGAAATATTCCACATAAAATTATATAAAAAATATCCCAAGACAGCATATGTCTATCTTTTATAGTTGACTCACAATAACACGTGTAACTCCCGATAGCTTAGCAGTTCGGAGAATAAATGTGAATGTAAGTTTGTTTGTTGCGCTTTCACGCGACAACTACTGAACGGATTTGGATGAAATTTTGCACACAGATAGTTTATAACCTGGATTAAAACATAGGATACTTTTTATCCCGGCAGTAAGATTCCATGGGACAATAATCAAACTTCACGCGGGCGAAGCCGCTGGCAGAAGCTAGTCATTATTATAAGTGTTAGATCTATTCAAAACACTCGTTACTCTATCCGCGTTTTAACACATCATGTCACGCCTATGGCACGGTCGAACAAGCTATTTGGTTTACTTTTTACAGTGTAATTTGTGGGTTAAACTGTAAACCAAATAACTTGTTTGATTGTACATGCCATCAAGCAGAGGTTTGCCTAATTGTACTCCCACTATTAACTACCGAAATAAAAGGCGCTGGTTCTTGGTAGTTTATCAAAGTGTGTAAATAAGTCAATCAAAGAAATCCTAACAATAGGTTTATAGAACACAGACAAAAGATATAAAAGGAAAAAATACATAAAAGCCTAGTGCAGACTTGCACACCCACATTAAACACGCGTTCACAGTGATAATATAAGAATTTTCCTAAAATCTATAGCAGATCTTTCTGTCCTAAGACGCCTGCGGAGCATGCGTATTTCATACAAACGTAATACCAAAATAATTTGTAAATTAAACATATTCCTAAGGTAGTGTGTATTTATTTCGATTGAATTACAGAATATCTAGGTTCCCAAATATATATTTTGATTGGACACTGATTTTAACAAGAGTTATAAGAAAAATAAGTTTTCCATAGAAAATTTAAATTCCTCATATCTCGTCTTTGCATCACTATTCTCTCAAAAAACATATTTGGGAACATAGATATTCTGTAATTCAATCGAAATAAATACAGACTACCTTAAGGGGCCGGCGGAGCCTGCGTTTTTCATACAAACGTAATACCAAAATAATATGAAAATCAAACATATTCTTAAGGTAGTATGTATTTATTTCGATTGTATTACAGAATATCTAGGTTCCCAAATATACATTTTGAATGGACACTGATTTAAACAAGAGTTATGAGAAAAATAAGTTTTCTATAGAAATTTTAAATTCCTCATATCTCGTCTTTATATCATTGTCCTTTCAAAATATATATTTGGGAACATAGATATTCTGTAATCCAATCGAAATAAATACACACTACCTGAAAAATATGTTTGATTTACAAATTATTTTGGTATTACGTTTGTATGAAAGACGCATGCTCCGCCGGCCCCTTAAGAATATGTTTGATTTACAAATAATTTTGGTATTACGTTTGTATGAAATACGCATCCTCCGCCGGCCCCTTAAGCATCAAAATTAAAATTAAAATATTTTACTTCACATAGGCCTAGATGGGCACTTATAAAACGTCGAAAAAGGTGCACGGTTCGCGTAGGTCGATTCCATGGAGAAGAACCGGCAAGAAACTCCATGTTACTCTTTTCAAATCATTTGGTGTTACAATATTATTATGTTACAGCATTAGTACTTTAGTATGGGAGGACAGCCCGATGGGTCGTTGCTTGCTATACAAAAAATGTAAAACAAGATAACTATTTAACAAAAGTTAAACAGCATCTGGGAATCTACAAAGCCTACGATGTTCACTCATTCATCGGCGCAACATATCCCATTTTCCCATGTCAGACGTCACGGAATCATTTACTCCTTTCTCTTCATATCAATCCTCACATAGTTCATCCATCTTTTCTTTTGCCTCCCTCCTTAGATATCACATTTTATCTAAGCGAGTACACTAGATTATTACAAAACGAAAAGGCATTCTTAGGATTTATTTGTCTCGTATATCAGTGTACGTAATTACTTACCCTGCAGATTTGTTACAGCTTGCTCTTATTTATTTTAACAACCGCTAACCCTTTTAAATTGTTGTTTTTTCACTACATCCGCAGTGTTGCACTCCAGAATTACGTTTGCAAACTTGTTTTCTTTTGTGGCGCTGTGTGGAGCCACATGTTTTTGTGGCTCTTATCTCCGTTTCAATTCTAAGCTTAGCGGCATTTCCTTTTATTGTTTGATATAAATGAAGGCGGATGTTTTGTTTTTTTAGTGTGGGATTTTGTAGTGTGGGTTGTAAATTGATGTTTGAAAACATGACTAAAGCATTGTTTTCATTTTGGAATCGTTTGTTGTTGTTATGTTAGTGTATAGTGAACTAGGCTTTGACGGCGGCTTCGCCCACACTTTGGACGCAAACTATCCTACATAAACGTTGAGAATATAGTCAATGACACTCGGTCGTAATCTAGATAATTGAAGGAGTTTTCGGAATCGGATCAGTAGTTCTGATTATACAGGGTATAAACAACCTCATCACGAAACCGTCAACCAAGCATTCTGTAGGTACATCAAACTAAGTAACCTTACGCAAAAATTATTGCCGGGAAACGCCTTTTTTTGGGGTGAAAAATCATGTTTTGTGGTAAGTAGAACTCAATGTAACGCACTCAAAACATTGTGCTGATGGATGGATTAAATATTACGAGGGTCGTAGAGGTGTAAAGCTTGTCAAAAAGTTGGAACTTTGAGCCCCTATATCTCCGTAACTAGAAGGTTCCCAGGTATGGTGTAAAAAAAAATGATCGCAAAGACGAAGAGAACAAGTGCCTTTCGGCTTCAGAGGTGTTTTACAACCTTTATACTTACAAAATCTAAAAATTTACTAACTTCACTGTTTTATAATTATTTATCTAACAAAGAAAAGATGATCGGCAAGAATGCCGAGCTGTCATAGTTTTGCTTTCATCCCCAAATTAACCCCTGTTGGGGGTGTACGTCGCCATCTTTGGGAGTCCGCCATATTGGATTGAGTCTGACGTCACTTAGCTAACCATGCTCTGTCATCTAAACTTAACGTCTATGCAAAATTTCAACTCAATTGGTTAATAACTGTTTCAACATTCAGTTGCAAGATTTGAGCTGAACAAGCACAAACATTGCAAGTGATTATAAAAGCTTGTAAAAACGAAATACATTCCTTAAAAATTCTAAATACTGTTACCATAACAAGTTTATAGACAAGACGGTTGTGGTTGAAACCCGATCAAACTCGTTGTAGCTTTTACAAACATTGAAGGATTAAGTTTTGCCTAAACCCATCCATAAATGGGTTAACAATAACTGGTGACATTATGTCGTTGTGACACAAATTGTATTGATGACATTTTCATTAATTAACGCAGTCTGAATTTTACGATAGACAGGATTTAAATCAACCCATAAGGTTCCTATTGCTAGGATACAGGCTTCCTGTGTGTTAAAGGGAGTGGGCCGTAATCCACCACGTGGGCCCAATACGGGTTTGTGGAGGTAACATGTCTTCGAACTTGTGGGTTACACCGTTTTCCTCTTGATGTTTTCCTTTAATGTTTTTGAGTTTAATGATGAACTGATGAAAGTAATTAAGAGATTCGAACCTAACACTTACAACTACGTCATGGCTTATGCTTCTGTGCCACCACTTCTCCCACCAATTCTAAAGGTACTCAAGCATTTCCGACACAAAGCAATATTCATACAGACAAAAAATTGAATTCCACAAAAAACTCGACGGCGGCGCGACTATGAAGTACCAATTTACATAATATAAAAGAGTATGGTTGTTCGTTCGTACCTATAAACTTTACTATGGGCGTCAACTGAAACGGTTTTCCGCAAAATTACCCACTTTTCATATGGAAATGCGACCGATTAGTTATGAGTCAGGCTTTAAAATAGGTAGTTAAATTCGCTAGTTTTTTAGTAGGCTGCATCGACTTGTTTTCAATGGAATATTTTAATAGATATTTCAGCACGTACCTGCAGACTGCCTCGTTGGTCTAATGGCTGCAATCGAGACTACTGAGCACAAGGGTTGATTCTCGGATCAGGCAAATTGTTATTGGGCTTTTCCATCAGCAACGTCTGTATTTACGCCCGCGCGGTTGCTGGCAAAAGGCTCGCCGCCTATTTCATCATCTGCTATCTGCCTAGCCTTTTCCAACTATATTAGGGTCAGCTTCCAGTCTAAGTCCAGCTGAATACCAGTATTTTACATGGAGTGACTGCCTATCTGACCTCCACAACCCAGTTAGTACTGGGTAATATGATACCACTCAGTAACACCGGTTGTCAGACTTTTTGGGCCAATGACTACCTGTAACGACTATCAAAGATGGACAAATGACGAGACTAACAGCTTAACGTGCTTTCCGAGGCACGGAAGAAACCCAGTATTTAAAGGTGGTCACCCATGAGGACACGGTGGAGCACACGGTGGAAGTCTGCCCTGCGTGGGCGGAGCACCGCCGTGTCCTCGTAGCGGCGATCGGCGGCGGCGACCTCTCGCGTCCGGCCCTGGTTCAATCCATGGTCCGGAGCGAGACGGAATGGGAAGCCGTCACCTCCTTCTGCGAAGCAGTCATGCTAGCGAAGGAGGTGGCGGAACGAGAGAGGGAGAGAGCCTCCCTTCCCGGCCGCCGCGGGAGACGCACCGGGCGTCGGGGGCCACGTGGTGGCTACCGGCCACCGTAGATGCGGGCCTGTGGACGGTTAGCTATGGGCTAGCTAGCCGTCCGTCCGTCTAGTGACGACAGGCCGTGTCGACGGCGCGTTCGTGTTCCACGCGCGCCTCAAAGAGATGTCAGCATAAGGGGAGGGGCCCGCAAGGGCCGAAGCCTGCTGGGGTTGCGGGCCTGTTCGAAAGAGATACCGCGGCCCCGGAACATAAAGGGCGAGGAAGGAACATGGATGGGTTTTAGTCAGTAAAAGTCTGACACTCCCTCCCGCTCCGCCCAGAATGGGAGAAGTCATTTGATGATTTCCCATCCAAAAAAAAAAAAAAAAAGGTGGTCACCCATCCACAGACCAACCTAGGCAAGCACGGCTTAACCTAAGATTGACACGAGCGGCTGTTATTATTTAGCCACAAGCTCCTTGCCGCCTATTACAAGGGACTTAAACATAACTGGCGAAAGGTGGGTGTGCTAGGTATTCCGTACACCTCTGCTTGACCCTTTGGGGAGTACATGCTTTATGTTATGTTACCGCGGTGTCTCTGTTTGATTCTCATAAAGTGTTTGAATAAATCTTACAGGAATCTGGTATTCTTTCAGCTTGTTCATAAACGGGTTATCAATAAAATTATAGAGGCGAGATATTAACACATGAGCAAACCAATAAAAAATGATTTATAATTTTATCCCGCGAATATATTTTAATGTACAAAACAAAAAGTTAATAATTTAGGCTGGCAACAGCCATCTATTTTATAAAAATAAAAGAGTTTACAAAATAAAATCTTTACAGAAAGAAGCAAAAAAAAAATACCTAAATGAATAAACAATCAACAACCCTACTTTTTTTCTACAACTTTTTTCGTTTTGCTTCCTTTAATTTCCTTAAGTCACTTTTCTTAGAACTTAAATAATATTATTTACTTGACAAAGGAAATAATTAATGAACACCCTGAGTATTACGGTAACGTAATCGGGAAGGTGTGCTTACAGGGTGATATTGTGTTGCGCTCCGCTAACGAGGAGGTGTGCCTCTTATATTATTATTATAACGAGGTCGAACTAGGGATGCTTAAAATCTTCAAGGTGAGAATTCATTGTTTTATCACTTTAAGAACAGTTTTAACGAGTGAAAATTTTAAATTGAAATTCAAGTTTTTCTCGATCTTTTATTTTTTGGCATGTGGATTCAAATACGGATTTAAAAAACTTGACAGTATTTTAGAATTTTCTTTTAGTTACGAAAACTGCTAAATTAGTAAAACAATATTAGATGAAGCTTATTTTTTTCCCTAAGAACATTATTGTATTTTGTTTTGGCTCACATTATTCAAACAAATCTTTAGCAACCTTAGCTGTAAAGGCCTTATATAGCAACATCATAACCCACATATTCTTTAATATCTCAAGGTTTTTTGTTTTTTTTTCTTAAAGATTCATGTTTTATTTTAATGTAGTCTTGATTTTGTAGTAAACTTAGTCACCTATAAAAATTTAAATAAAATTGATAATTATGTATTGTTAATACACAGGATCTCAAAACATTCTTTATGTTATTTAATTTTTTTGAAAGTGAACTATTTTTTCCAGAACACACAATTACACAAACATAGTAGCAGCAATAATAAAGTAAAAAACAAATACAATATACAACAATAAAATCTGGTATTAATATAATAATTAATCTTTAATAACTGCAGGAAAAACATGAAACTACTCCATTAGGCACTAGCATAGCGAACAATAGGAAATAGAGAAACACCTGCAACTCTTTAACACAATATGAACGTTCTATTTCCCTAACAACTTAATTACAGACTAAAACCTCTAATTAACCTGTTCCAACTCCATAGACGAATGAGTTTCACAGTTTTTGCAGCCAACATAATCCACACGTCCAAACGACGTAATAATTTCAATGTATCGCATGGTCGAGAACGGACGTACGCTGCACCATATGTGCATACAAGTGACAAATGTTTCCGTAGGAATCGCTTTGCTAGTGACCGCAAGAGTCTAGCATATGCTACGTCACCGCAGCGCATCGTGACGCCCGATTTACTATAGGATTACGCTCCTCGGACGTAAACAAATGACGCTGTGGTGTGTAGCGATGCAACGATTTTTGTCTTATTTAGTTGAAGGTTTTAAGTTTTATTTTTTTTAAGTTTTTAGTTTAAGTTAGTAAGTTTAGTTAATTTCAGCAAATTGTAAATAATGTACATTTATTTTACCTATGAAATAAACTTCTTTATCTTAATTTTTGTTGAAGGTTAAAATCGGGGTTTTGGTTATTTTTAGCAGAGTTTATGGTACGTATAAGAGTAATTCATAATCTTTCTGCTCTTGTCTCATTCTATTTGGGATTGGTGCAACACATTATCTTCTTCCATTCACCTCTATCAGACGTCATGGCAACATTTACTTCTTACTCTTCTATATCGTTTCTTACACAACCCATCTATCATTTCTTTGGCTTACCTCTCTATCTCCTTCCATCAACATTTGAAGGCGGTTATTAAAGTAATCAATGGATCAATTTCAATCAATCGCAATGTAGGTGAAACTAGTTATTGACACATAACATTGCAGAATTCTACGTTGATTTGCATGCCATGTCTAGTAGGCTCTTAATGTATCTGTGTATTTATGCTGAAATCGAATAGTAGAAATTCTTCGATTAAAAAAATATATATACTTATTTCAGATTAAATATTTTCATTATTTTAGGAATGTATTCATATCTATCAGGATGTCACTGATTATGCTCGTTGCAAACAATTTTACTCATATAAACGCTTTATGACAGTTGCATTTTTATAAATTTTACACATTGATATAAAATAAAAACAAAACAGTGAGTTTCTGAAAGACAATTAAGAGCATAATTATATTTTAAGACAAAAAGAACGTTAGTGAACTCAAAACTATATTAAAAGATAAAGTTCCTTTGATTAACTGGCGATCAAAGGTCGATGTCTCCTGTCAGTAAAATAGTTTTGAATAGTTTTATTGGAAATTACTTTTATTTAATTGAGCTGTCCGTTCGGCGAATCTATTTGATAATTATCTAGTGTAATTAGTTTTTAGGTATGAATGACCTTTTGCACGAGTCACCTTCGAATGGAAACCTTCCAAAGTTTCAATATGAAAATTGATGCTATATTCTTGGAAAAGATTACAGAAAAAAAATTATAACTACCAATTACAATCAAAATGAAGATAAATTTTGCTGAACATCCTATCTAATTAATAATGATCTACATAAATAACTAACAAACATCATCATTATATTTATGTTTGTTATAGTGCTTTAAAAGTCTTGGAGCATAATTATGTCAAATTTATTTTGTAATAAACAGTTCTCAAAAAGAAGCAGCTGAAAATATCAGTTTTTGAAACGGAAACGTTTTGACATTTCAATTAGGCCCATCAGTGCGCCGGCCGGGGTCCGGTTATGAAATCTACATATTTTATCGATATTAATTACGATTTTATCGCTTGGCAACACTAAAAGGTGTTGAGTTGAAATATTGATGCTGATACAAACTTTATTTGGATGTTTTTATTTGGTACATATTTTTGTACGTTGGAAGTCTGTAATTAAAGTTCAAACAGGATTCGATCTTCACATAGGTCAACAAGATAACTAAGATGTTATATTATTTTGATGACTCTTCAATAGATGACAATGATGACGGGATTACGGCTGACTAAAAAAATATGATTCTATTTAGTCCGTCAGTTAGATTATTGAAAAATATTGGATAAGTACGTGTTTTTTGTATTATCAAATTAATAAAATTACGAAAGTAAAACGCTTGTTATTGTCAGAAACCCCCACTCATGATAAAAAATGTACCGAAATGTGACGTCACACGAGTTTTCATAGTCTTCAATTTTTGTTTACGTGAAAAAAGAAATCTTAAGGGTCCAGTATTTTTTGGAAATTTATCTGACGAACTTATTAGATTATTTTTTGTCGTCTTATCGTATTACAAGTTCATACTACCAATATAACGAACGACGCATTGGAAAAAGGTAAGATAAGATAAGATAATATTTATTTGCTAAACATGTGTCATACACACAAGGAAATACATGCATGCAAGATAATAAATGTGTGTGTGTGTGTGTGTGTGTGTGTCTTAATGTTTTTCTTATCACGTATATATGGGCGCTAAACCATCATTTGATTTTAATTTTAAGTTAGTTTGTAATTTGAGGGTAGTTACGTTCTTATTTTGACTTATGTAGGTTTATTAAATTAATAGTTGTATTGTAGGGTGGTGAGTTTTTTATTTGACATGCCGTGTTGAATTACTGAACTAACATTTGTATTTCCGTTTATTTATTTTAAAAGTAATCGATATTTCCGTTTGCTTCAGTAACAAGGATTTATGATTGATTTATCTGAAATATGGTTACTTCTGTTTATTTTAATAGGAAGGTATTTTAATGTGTTCGCTGGAATTATTGAAAAGTCTAAACTAAGGCGAAGATTATTAAGTAGTTATTTTGATCTCTCCCGCCTTGCTAAATTAAATATTGTTATTTTTATTCTACCCATCGCTACCAACCTCAGTTTGAATGTTCTGTGTATAAAAGCCGTTGTAATGTGTAAGACAGATTATTAATATTCTTGGAGATTCTTAGTTCGCTAATCATGGAATAAACACTCTAAGCTGGAGTAAGTATTTTCTTTAATTGTGCTGATATTTCCTGCTGTTTACTATGTGGAACCGTGATGGACAGTGATAATTACAATCATAATTATGGAAAAATACAGGATAAGCCAGACACAGGATAAAACTAACAAGTAATCATTTAATGTAGGGTGTAAAAAACCTCTTGACGAATCCAAACGCCCATTTTTCCCGTCATTGCGATCGTTGTTTTGTTCTACACTATACCTGGGAACCTTCTAGTTACGGAGATAATATTGGGGGTCAAAGTTCCAACTGTTTGTTTTTTTTTTTTTTCATACAAGTTTTTTTGTACGATTTTTAAACACCTCCACGACACCCGCATTATGCAATCCATCCATCAGCACAATGTTTTGAATTCTACCGTAAAACATGAGTTTTCACCCAAAAAAAGTCGTTTTCCAGCAATATATTTTGCGTAAAGTTATACTTAGTTTAATGTAAAGAATGCTTGGTTGACGGCTCCGTGATGAGTGTGTTTACACCCTGTATGAAGGTCCTTGCCACAAAAATGACAAATGAGGAGAAAGTTATTCAGAACTTTGTGTAGGAACCTATGAACATCTGTGAACCTACGCAAGAACACAATCATTTCAAATCATAATCATATGCTACAAACCGCTATTCACAGAACACTAAGCTTTATTGATAGTGTGAATAACAAATTAATTCTAAGTGAGTATTATTACATCGCGTCTTACGTACATACATCGACATTTGGGTAATGAGAACGAGCCGTCTGCAAACGTTTTCGCATAATAAATATTTGCTTAGTAATGAACTTGATGCCATTAATAAACCATAAAGCAATCTAGAGAGAAGCGGGAGATAATGCTATATTGGAGTGTCATGTTCAGCCTGCTATGTAATATCAATACTGTAAGGCTGTATTCACACACGTGGTTTCCGCATATTGTGTCGATATTTCCATAATTATGATGTTCAATGATTAATCATATATGGTGGGGGTCTATCTGTGTCTATATAGGGTGACTGGTATTTAGTGTACGTAACTGAAACAAGTGACTGTGCTCATGATAACAAACAACTTTTACTATGGGACCAAACCTGAAATCCTGAAAAAAAAACAGCTGTTCAGTACATTAGGCGAACATAAATGTACTGAACACCAGATTATTTTTTCGTGATTTCGGGTTTGCCCTATATAGGGTGACTGGTAATTAGTGTACGAAACTGAAACACGTGATTGTGCCCATGATAACAAAAAACTTTTCCTATGAGACCAAAACTGAAATCGCGAAAAAAAATCAGCTGTTCAGTACATTAGGCGAACATAAATGTACTGAACAACTGATTTTTTTTCGCGAGTTCAGTGTTGGTCCCATAGTCAAACTTGTTTGTTCATCATCATCATCATCAACATCTCAGCCAAAAGACGTCCACTGCTGGACATAGGCCTCCCCCAAGTGTTGTCAACTTGTTTGTTATCATGAGCATAATCTCGTGTTTAAGTTTCGTACACTAATTACCAGTCACCCTATTTAAGGTGGTGTGACGGTTTCAGGTATTTAAAGAAATGACAATCTCATTATCTTCTTCCTGCCTACGCCCCAAGTTATTTGGGGTCGGCGCATCATGGTTTTATTTTCCATTCTGCCCTGTCAATCGCCACGCTGTTATTTACTCCTTTTTTATAACATTCCTCACACAATCCATCTATCGTTTCCTTGGTCTCTTTCTCCCTCTCCATCCATCAGCATTTAAATTCCTATCTCGTTACTCATGAAATGACAAACTTGATGAATTTAAATAAAATGAACGCGAATGATAGCCTGGGCCTCGATTCTGCTATTACAATAGTGTCAGGGTATTCGATCATTGATTTCATAATGATCAAGTTCTGTCAAATTTTGACAAGTTTGTCAATTCTACTATCATAATGGCGCCATTATGACTACTCAATGAACAACCACTGACACTCCATTGAAAGAAATTTCATAGAATATTAATCTCGTACATGAAATCTGTCATGAATAAATGTTCGCATTTAGTAGTAGATTTCGAAAACCATTTGTACTAAGGGTTTTATAATAATAACAATACAACAATGCCATTAAAACACAATTTTATTACGAGACCATTGACCGACCATTGTGAATTTAGCAGATTACGAACTTTAAGCAAAATGACAATGGGATGAGAATGGAATCGTGTTGGAGTGACGAATTTATTAAAATAGCAGATTTAGGCCCCTGATGGTTTACAGTGGAGAATAGAAGAAGAGTAATAACTGGCTGGAAGATGATAGAGACACGATACCATTTTCGTGATCTTTTTATTCCTGTGGCTGGTACGACAATTTTTATTGCGCATCGGTGGCAGCATAGAGGTCGCTAACCTACATGTTTTAGGGCTAAGTAGGCATGAAAGGAGGTGGAGCATAGTTTGTGGAATTGTCATGTTGTCGGGTCGGGATATACCATGCGGCTGCACAGATACATGGTGTTTAATGGCATAGTACGCGACTTTCCACACGGATACGGACAGGATATGATTACGGATACTACGCACCGGCAGCAGTAGACGTGACCGCGTGGCTAACTTCAGCCACGTGATTAATATAGTTGCCGTATGAACGGATGTGTGAAACAAGCCTGGTGGTTCCGAATTATGCACGTAATTAAGGCAAATTGATTCATCTGTGGATGCAAGCTATAGTGAGTAAACTGTTGCTAATGATATGATAATGAATGTTATCCGGAATAATAGTTCAGGCGTTTTGAGTGAAAATGCTCTATCCACCAATAAAGAATTTAAGAACATGAGTTGTTTGATATTTTATTGCTTCATGTTTTGAAAAGGGAAATCAATTTGTGGCAAAAGATAACATGACGTTAAAACTACATCAATTGAAATGTTTTTTTTTTCTCCTCTCGCTGGGTGGCTGGATCAAGGGACTGATCCAAAAGGCAGTACCCCTCGGCACGGCCCCTATGCCAGGAGGTTCCTGCCTCTGGAGCCCCAACCACCGGTAGCTGGAACCCTGCCTCCGACGACGCTACTATCTACACTAATATTATAAAGAGGAAAACTTTGTTTGTTTGGTTGTAATGAATAGGCTTAAAAACTACTGGACCGTTTTTAAAAATTCTTTCACCATTCGAAAGCTACATTATCCACGAGTAACATAGGATATATTTTATCCCCGTACTCCCACGGGAACGGGAACTATGCGGGTGAAACCGCGGGACGTCCGCTAGTTTTTTATAATTGTTGAATGTTTTTTAGTTTTCAGCAATATTAAAAAAATAAATGAACATGTAGAAAGGATGAATAATTAAAAAAACATAATTACTTTGACATTTCACATAATAATATTTGTCAAGCTAAACAGCAAAGGTCACTTACAATGTCACAACATAGCATGATTGTTTTGTTTTAACTAAAATTAACTCCATCACAAAGTCGGCGGCATAACGTGGCTTCTATTAATAACTTATTTCTAATTTAATTATAGCTTCGACCTTTCATAGGTCGGATTGTATATTAATGATGACAACAATAGATATTATTGCGAACGAACTCATAAATAGAAAATTCGATTTTATTACCCCGCTCACTGCGATATCAAAGTCAATATTTGTTTCTTTGAAAGCATTATGCATAAAGTTTTCTGAAAATGGTTGCACTATCCGTTCTGACTTTATTTTCATCAGACATATTATTTTCATATTTTGTCCTTCTATCTATTCGCAGTATAAAAATTCCTTTGAATTTAGAACTCTTCGAGATTATGTTTTTAGTTTTCCTTTAATCATTCCTTATTATATTTGCTTCAGCAATGTGGAAAATCCAAAATTAATGGAAAAAATTGAGATTTCCCTATCACCTACCTTCCTTGTTACACGGGTTTTCTTCGTAACTGAATTGTTCCCGTCGTACCGTTTGCACCATTGACCTGCACCATCAATGGTGCAGATTTATTCTGAACTCTTATTCTGTTTTTATTAGATCTGTTATGAAGATTTTAATGTCAGTTTTCTGCTCCATTATTTTTTACCTTTTGTAATATTTATCCCAACTTTGTTGCTTCATGAGATCTTGCATTTATATTTGCTACTTTCTTTGTATTGTAGGAAGAAAGTGTGAAAATAAATTATTTTGAAGCTGTGTGAAGCATAATGCTTGAACATACAGCTGAATATCAAATTAATACTGTAAACAGTGGAGCTGTTTCTGCGCTTGCAGCTATGTGTCTTAAGCATGATTTCTTAGCATGTGTATACTTGATACATATGTATAGTACTGCTCTCGGCTTTGTCTTGAATAAACATGTTATTGTTGGAATTAATTTCAAAGAGGAGTTATTTGCTGAAGGACTTAAGTTGGAACATGAGATACTTAATAATTTCTACTATTTACGTGATTATACTTTTAAACTAGCTTTGACAGGTAGTCAGAAGGCCGACAGACTGACAACCAGTCTTATCAGATTGTATGGTAACTTCAGTACCTGGATTAAAGAGGTCGTCACTTCATAATAAATATTATTGAGCTGCATCCGGTTAAACTGGAAGCCGACCCCAATAAAGTCGAGGAATGGTTAGGTTTGCGTGGATCAAGATGTAGAAAGACAACTTATTTTGGCCTCTACCATTTTTCTAATTTTACAGTCAAAATAAATAGTTTAAGACAAAACTAAGTAATTCTAAGTTTTAAGAAGAATATTGGATAATTCACAAGTCTATAATTATGAACATTCAACACAGTATCTACCTTACTTCAAAGCAATTTTGCAAGTCACGTTAACTTGACGGATAATTCCACGTAACGAGGTTGGTTTGTGAATATATTCGTTCATATTTCCACTCAACACTTAAAAGAAAACCTGACTCAGCAATATTCTGCTTCAAATCACACTTAAGCTTAAGTATCTCTTACCTAGGTCGATTCGTGGATCACGTGGTCACTCACTGAGTTTCCTCCGTGCCTCGTAAAACATGTTATGCTGTTGGTACCGGCTGTCATTTGTAAATGTATGACAGTCGTTACTGGTAATCAGTAGCCCGAAAGTCTGACAAACACATTTACCAAGGGGTATCCACTTTTACCCCAGTACTAACGCGGTTGTAGAGGTCAGATAGGCAGGCGCTTCATGAAAAATATTGGTATAGTAGTTACCGGTCAGACTGGAAGTCGACCCCAACATAGTTGAGAAAAGGCTATGCAGATGATGACTTAATAAAGTCAGGGCTTCCACTGTACATGGGAACCAATTTTGCGAAACCATTGGTCAAACTTTACGACCAGATCCTAATTCATGAAGAAAACCACTGGTTCACTAATACTTTTTAAGAGCAAATTCTAGTAATAATCCGGAAAAGCAAAAGAATTATGAAGTAGAAGAAGAGTTATTGCTAAGTACTTTCAATGTTCCGAGTGCGCGGATAAATGACGTCATAAAGCAAAGTTAGTATGATTTAGCTTTAACCCATATTTCACGTAGACTTACTCTACTTGTGGACTAGACTGGAAACTATTTAAGATTGGTTAATCTGACTTTTCATCCATAAATGTGAAAGTTACACTACCTACGGTAGGTACAGCTGTCTATATGTCACCGTAAAATTGTCAAACACGTTAGATTGTAATATAACTAGAGAGATTGTAAACTCTCGAAATATTGTCAACAGAACATACTACTTACAATGTAACGCATTATTTTTTGGTAGATTGTAATCTATTGAAGTGAAACCGTAATATTGTGAAATATATGCGATGGAACTCAAATCGCGCGGTGTGGAGAAAGGGGAGTGAAGGAGGGGTCCCTCTTGCCCCATGGTACCACTCTTATGGAAAGATAATGTACCATTCCTGAGAAATACCGATTAATATACCCTAACCTCAAAACACTTTAATTCCCCTAAAAGCATAGTCGACGGAGCCCCGCTACGCTATTTCTGTCTGCAGGGTTTATAGGAACCTAACTAACCTAACGTGGGGTTGCCCCAAGTCCCGGTTATGGGGCCAGAGATACTTCCGTCCCATGTATTTCACAATATTACGGTTTCATTTCTATAAATTACAATCTACCGAAAAATAATGCGTTATATTGTAAGCAGTATGTTAAGTTGACAATATTTCAAGAGTTTACAGTCTCGCTACAATCATCTTCATCTCGATTACAATCTAACAACGTGTTTGACAATTTTACTGTGACATATATACCCAACCATATTTTACGAGTGCACTACACGAGAACTATAGAAGAAGACATGCTGCCCCAACCCCAAATAAATTGGGATAAGAGCAAGAAAAGGATGATAATGATGAATAGGTGAGCTCGACAAATGGATGTGCGATAAACACTTGTGCGACAAAACTATACTGCGACTCACCATAGTTTGAAAGGAGATGACCCAGATTGGGCTGTTTTCGATGGAGAATAACAAAATAAACATTTTTCACTACACCTAAGTCGTTAGTCAATTCACCGAGAAATTATTCAACCACAAAATATCTGAGATCACCCAGATTGGGAGATATTTTTTTGCCGGCCAACCAAAATAAACGCAATAATTAAAAAGAGCTTATGGTTTTTTTTTATTATGTCACTTAAGATTTAAATTACTTAAATTAGCTATTGGTCGATGGGGGAGATCTACGGCACACACGGAAAAAGCCCAATTTATGAAGGTTGTGTTGTGCGATGTCCTTTGAATGCACGTTTGTGCGACACACTGAAACTCGACAAAGTGGCACAAAGTGCAACAAATTATAGTAGACTGACGACTGACTAATCTTTTCTAAACATTTTTGTTAAACTTTTCTTGTTACGATTTTGTCATAGTTCTAAGTTTGGTAAAGAAAGAGTTTGTAACAATGGATCGATAAGCATATTTTTATTCTTATCCAAACTAATAATATAAATGTGAAAGTACCTCCACTTGTATGTGTCTAATCTAGTATATTATTTATTAAATATTTTGATATTTAAACTACATATAGGTACAATAGTGGTACATAACTACATAGGCGGACTGAATGCCACAAGACACTATTTACCAGTCAATCTTTAGGTTAAATAAGAAAACATTTGTCGACCCGAATGGCGTAGTGGTAGTGAGACTGCCTTACATTCTTAGGGTCCTGGGTTCGAATCCCGGCAGGAGCAAATGTTTGTGTGATGAGCATGGGCATTTGTTTCCGAGTCATGGATGTTTATATGTATATTAAGTATGTATTTACAAACAAAAAAGTAATATAAGTAGTTTATCAACTATCTGGTGTCCACGACACAAGCCTTGCTTAGTGTGGCACTAGATGGCGCTGTGTGTTAATGTCCAGCGATATTTATTTATTTATTATTTATTTATTTATTGTGATAGGGTGCAAAATAACGTCTCAAAAACTAACTTCTTGTCTTTGGTTTACTCTATGTGACTATGGATTCGGAAGTATACGTAAGGTTATTAAATCTTTTTTTAAGTAATTAACAGAACATTATGTGGTATGCCCAAAGGGAGGAAGGGAAGCCGTATTTCTGTTAGTAGATACACCCAAGTTTCACAGTAATAAAGGGTGTAAAACACCTCTTATAACGAAGCCGCAAGGCACTTGTTTTACTCGTCATTGCGATCACTTTTTTGTTCTACACCATACCTGGGAACCTTCTAGATACGGAGATATTGAGAGTCAAAGTTCCAACATTTCGATAAGTTTTTTTTTTAATACAAGTTTCTATTGTAAGATTTTTACTATTAACACCACTATGACCCCCGTATTATTCAATCCATCCATCAGCACAATGTTTTAAGTGCGTTACACACAAAACATGATTTTTCACCCAAAAAAAAAAAGTTATTTTCCAGCAATAATTTTTGCGTAAAGTTACTTAGTTTGATATACATAATACTTGGTTGACGGCTTCGTGATGAGGTGGTTTACACCCTGTATTTCCAGACCTTATAGGGTGTAAACCACCTCATCACACATCTCATCTCACATTATAATAATAATATAATAATATATCATTTAATTCAGGTAACAAAAGACCCATATTACATATACCTTACAGACTAACATACATATTTATAAAAAAAAAAAACCACTAAACATTAAACTATTACACATGAGGAGACGGCGTCATGTTGCGCTGCGTGGTGTCGCGTAGCCTTCCGCGGAATCGCCGATATATGACACCCTTCGGCCAAAACTCTTCCTTGAGGAAGGTCTCAATATGATGAGTCAGAACTCGCACCACGAACGACTTAAAATTTGTGTTGTGGCGCGACTCCAACTTCTCTACCCTCAAGGTCCAGCTGGTCTTCACCCGGACATACTCCACGATGTCCTCAACCTTCGTGGTGTGATGTAGCCGGGACACATAGAGCTGCGTCGTTGGTATCGCCGGACGCAGCAGCATATTGGGTCCTGCCAGTGCGGACCCGCACTGGTTCCGACTAGGTGGCTTCTTCCTCTTCTTCTTCTCCACCATCACAAAGCCATCCTTGTCACACGTGGCCGTTACTGGGCCTTGCTGTTTCGAACCCCAGTTGGAAGTTTCACAGCAGCTCTTATTTTCCCCCTTCTTCACCTGCGATACAGGTTTGTGCTTGGTGACAATAGCAGCGTAGGCACGTTTAGGGGGCGACGTACCTACACGAGTCACTGCCTCGACCGGCACCGAGTCAGCAACTTCGGCAGCGCATGTTGCAACGCGTGCCATAGCAACGGGTGACGCAGTGGAGCTCGCCGACTCAAAACTGCCGACGCTAGCGTTTCTCGCTTCGCAACGAGTGCTCACGTTGTTGGAGGCACCAGGCGACCTATTTACCTTAATAGTGTTGCGCAACAACTCCACTTCGGCACGTAGATCACCAATGACGTTGTTCGACGCCTCCAACTTGGAGTGTACTTCGACCAGGCTTGCCTTGAGATTTGTGATGTCCTTCAGCAACCTGGTGACGTCGACGTGGTCAAACGTGACTGGGGGCAGCTTATGAAGCTCCTTCGCCACGAAAGCGGGCACGTCGTCCGGGTCGGTGCTCTTCATCAATGTGATGATGTCCTGCACACACTTCTGGCCACCATCCCTCCGGCGGGACTGCATCTGCTCGACTTTGCCGAGCGACTGGAACAGAAGCAGCTTGGCACCGCTGATCTCCTCCTCCTTGAAGCTGGACTTGCAGATCTGCAAGATGCTTACTTCGTCCATGTAGTCGATGGCATGCTTGATGAATGCCAAGACCTCGTTGGCTATGAGCGGTTGTGAACTCATAGCGACCCAAACCGGGCAACGGCTAAAGCCGCGCGGCACGTGAATATATTATATTATTCGTATCGAGCAACTCAAACACGTCCGTACTCGACCGTGCATTGTGCGTTCTGATTATAGAGGGCCAGTCTATTTTCACCGGTCATAAATCCAGATTCCGTGGCTACTATTAAAAAAATCAAGTAATTTCTAAACTTATTATTTAAAACATAGTACAATGTAAAAGTAGCTCCGTCTAAATATCCATATTTGAAGTAGACTAACTTCTATTTTTGGTCTCAGACTAGAAACTACTTAACTTATTTAATCTTCCTTTACTTACTTATTTGTAGTACCTATGTGATAGCTACGCAGTCTGTCTGTAAACTTAGTAGTCGAAGTTTAACGAAATTACGCACACAAATAGACTATAATAACCTGGGGATCTAGATACAGTGACATAATATTGTATTGTGTTGTACAACGGGCTGGTGTCCGCAACTCCACGTCAAAGCGTGTATTTTACGTATGGGCTATAATCCACCACGCGGGCCCAGTGCGGGTTGCTAGGTGTCACATGTCTTCGAATTTTCAGTGACATACTATTAGCGAAAACGAAGAAAAAAAATATGTCAGAAATGAACAAGAATTTTGTGGTTTCAGATTAATAGCGTATTTTCTGCGCTTATAAGCTGGATTTTGGAAGCGTGTGTAGGCGCGTGTTCGTGCGCCTTTTGCCACACGCACAACTCGTACGAGCGTTGACGCGCGTATCAGCTCATAATACGCGCGAAAAAATACGGCGGGTTTGAAACGGCTCTTGAACAATCGAAAAACTTAAGTGACTTCTGTTGTGATTTCTTCGTAGAAATACTTAACGCTTTAGAAGCCATAGTCATTTGTCTCTTTCTTAGACGAAGAATAATATTTATTCTCTGGTTGTGAATTCCAGACGGATAATTTCAAACCTAACGGTTCCGTACCTCCTCGTGGACGAAGCCACGGGCGTAAACTAGTGTGTTATGACCTTGTAACATCATACGTTGAATATTCATTAAAACTAAATTCTCTGCATTAATTAATTCTTCATTTCAAAGCGTTTCATCTTAATTAGTATTAAAACCACTGACTTGGTATATTTTCATTCCTAATTTTGCTAGTTACGCCTAAATTACATTTTAGTCTTCGTCGCTCATTCATTCTATTCCTGGAAAATCTGAGATGGCTCTTATCTAGTCTGTTTTGTGTAGAAAACTAGGGTATTACGAAACAAGTCTAGACGTATATATCTTTGCTGATGGAAAGCTAATTTGATACCGAGTGCCCTAAGATATGTTACTTCAGAATGTATGCAGCTTCATCCGCGTGGGGTTTGGTAATTGCCCCACGGGATGGACTACCGGGATAAAATGTATACTCTGTGTTAAGGCGACTACAGGAGCTAAAGGCAAGTTTTATAATGCCTGAAAGTATAGGTAGGTATAGAAAGAAAGAAAAGAATGAAAAAAATATTTATTCGTCGCAAAGTCATGACGTGCATACAATATTTACAGTAAACATAAAACGCATTAATACAAACACAAACATTTCAACTAAAACCGAACATTAATATTATAATTATTGCAAGACAAAACGGACAAAAAATAAAAATTGCACGCCGTGAGTGCAACAAATAGGTTACCACTCAGCATGATACTGAGCTATGGGGATAAATGATTCACTGCAATTAAAAAAATGCAGAAAAATATACGACATTCTTCAGGATATATGCTAGTATGATAGTGTTTTGAAAACATAATACAATTAATTTTACTTGAAAGAAAAAAGTCACGAACTTATCTAGTGTAAGAACCATAGTGAAATACATGCGATCATTCTGATTTTTTGGCAAATAATTCTACAAGCAACATATTAGCATCATAGTGTTTTATTTTTTAGTCCAATCAATAGTTTTTTTGTAAATCGATCGAAAACACTCATTTCGCACTATTCGGCCCGCAGTGACTGACGTAACAACCACTTGGTAGTGCAAGCTGATTAGACTTTTATTCTAACAGTATTTCACCTCCACAAATAGGTTGCTAATTTAGCTCATGTAGTCGCCTTAAACCAAGTTATAAACTGTCCGTTCGCCAAATTTGATCCAACGCCGTTTATTACTTTTTGTGCGAAAGAGAATCAAACATTTAATTTTATCCATCAATCGTCACTCCGCACAAACTTTTGCGTTTATAATAGAAAGTAAGTATAGATCTACAGAAATCTTGATCTTTTGTCAAGTCATAAAAAGTAGGCGAAGCAGGGGCTGGACACTAGTTTATGATAAAACTAATGCCGTTAGAAGGCCACATTGGCATTCGTAGTGGGTACGGAATGTACACATTTCGTGACCTGCAAAGGAATATTCAGAGATTTTTGCCTTTCCAAACAGATGTCGTATAAAACACATTTTTGCTCTATTTCTTGTCGCTTATTTGGTTTTGCAGATTCAATGTTTAATGTTTTATGAAATTCGTTCAACAAATATAGTTTCATGCAAAAAAATGTTTCTAAATTCGAGGTGCGTTCCAAACAGTGAGGTTTTTGAATTCGTTTTTCGAATATTCACAAAGACAAACAGATATTACTGGTGAAATGTGCATGTACTTTTATCAAATACTCATCTCATTAACCCTGTGGTGACCTATGTGTTTGTTAAAAAACAATCATGGGTCTGGATTAACGACCCACAAATAATAATTAATACTGCTTTTATAACCGAAATTTTCAAAGAAAAACGAAGTAAACGATACACATGAGTGGGCTGCTGAACTAACATAATAAATCAGAAGAAAGAAACTCAGAAATAATTACAACCACCGCATACGAGAACAGAATACAAAACGAAAAAGAATATAAAAGCAAAACGAAACTCAAGGAAACAATATAATTGCAATTTCTGCAGAAGTTCTTAAAACAATTATTGTTATAATCACAACTAGCCTAGTAGATATCCCATTTAAGTAGCAAATTATAATTTACATCCGATCTGGGGCCTTAGTCTGCTATTTTTAACCCGTGACGCAAAAACGACGGCGTGTTTGACGTGTCTGTGTGTGTGTGTGTGTGTCTTTTTGTGGCATCGTTGCAGCCGTACGGATGAACCGATTTTAATTCTATTTTTTGTTTGAAAGGTGAATTAGTCGGGAGTGTTCTTAGCTATGTTTTACAAAAATCAGTCTAAGATGGCCGCCGCCACAAAATGGCGGATTACATATTTATTCAACAACTCCCTCAATATGGGTATCAAATGAAAAGGCTTAACTAGTACAATACTATACATTTCAAATCCCATATGGCCGCCACCACAAAACGGTGAGAACATGTTTTTTTCACAATTTCCTCAATATGGGTATTAAATGAAAGGGCTTGACACCCGTAAGCCGCGTTAAGAAAACTCATTAAAAAAAAACCATGAAATAGGAATGACCCTATGTGTCGGGGGTTTTTTAAATTTTTAATTTCATACTTGTTATAAAATTCGTCATTCCAACATGATCCCATTCTCATTCCATTGTCATTTTGCTTAAAGTTCGTAATCTGCTAAATTCACAATGGTCGGAGAATTGTGTTATATTGACATTATCGTATTGCTATAACTTATTATAAAAGCCGCCAGATTTCATTTTTATACATATATTTTTATACATTATTTATAAGTGTTATAAGCAAGCGGAAGTAGTAAGTAGCCCGTAAATAGCACCATCATTCATTTGTCATTATGTACGAGATTACCATTCATTCCATTTCTTTCAATGGAGTGTCAGTGGTTGACCATTGGAAAGTCATAATGACGCCATTATGTAAATAGATTAGCAAACTTGTCAAAGTCATCAATTATAAAGTTAATGATAGACTATTCAGACACTATTGTAATAGCAGACTTGAGGCCCTGGACTAGTTTACAATCCGACGTAATTTTACATTTACGTATGATATAAAATAATAAATAAGTACGTAAACTAATTATAGGATGGACGTAGGTATTAGGGATGAGTACGTTAGAAGGTATATTTGTAAAAGTCATAGCTGACGACGCTCTTTTGTTTCTGATTACCCCATAACCAAGTTGTAACGAGTTCCGTATTGTGTCCTTTTCAACCAACTAAAAAACAAAGGAGGTTAAATAACCTCCCTAGAACAATGTCATATTAGCTAGGCAAATGTATTTACCTAAACTAACCTAACATGATATTTTGATTTGCCACATACATAAAGGGTGTAAACAACCTTATCACGAAGACGTCAACCAAGCATTCTGTATTTCAAACTAAGTAACTTTATGCAAATAATATTGCAGTGAAACGATTTTTTTTTTGGGGTGAAATATCATGTTTTTTTGGTAGAATTCAATGTAACGCACTCAAAACATTGTGCTGATGGATTGAATAGTACGGGGGTCGTGGAGGTGTTTGAAGTAAAAATTTTACAATTAAAACTTGTTTTTTATTATTAAAAAAAAAGCTTGTCAAAAAGTTGGAACTTTGAGCCCCAATATCTCTGTAACAAGAAGGTTAGGACGGGGAAAATAAGCGTTTTGGCTTCGTTCAGAGTTTTTTTACACCCAGTATATTACATGTACATTATTAAAATCCCTTAGACCTTGCAAGTCGGTACCTATAATAATGTACCTCAATTACTTAAACATCCATACATTCAGTTACTATGGAAAACTGACACTAAACAAAAGACGTGTGTGAACATCCATTAGCAGCGTTCCGGTGACCTACACGTCGTATACATTCTATGTCGTGAGCAAAATGCATCGTGAAATATCAATAACAGGGGAATCTTTCAGTGACGTCACGTTTTAAATCGCATCAGTTTTATGCTGAACGTGAACAGGGCCCAAATTCTGTTATTACAATAGTGTCACAATGGTCTATCATTGATTTCATAATTGTTGATAGATCTCATTGTCATTTTGTCAAAAGTTCGTAATCTGCTAAATTCATACGAATGGTCAATCATTGGTCGGTCAATGGTCTCGTAATTGTTTAAGAATTGTTTACATTGTGTCATTGTTGCCATTATTATAAAACATGTTAGTAGAAATAATGATTTTCGAAAATATACTATTAAATTTAAACATTTATTTATACCAGATTTAATTTTTATATATTTTACATATTATTTATTTGTGGTAAAAGCAACCTGAAGTAGTAAGAAGTTCGTAAATAGCAAAAAACATTAAGTTATGTGTACATTGTTGTAACGCGGATAAATGTGAAACTATACAACTCAATAATAATTTATCTGTTTAGTTGTCAAAGTCAAATGTGTTATTACTACTTATTGACGTTTTATTTGTTTTTATTTCTAGCGGCCGGTGTTTTGATTTGTTTTCATACAAGAATTTTAAAGTATGTTTACTATAGAAGCCTATATTTATTGCAATACACAGTGGTGCTAATTGAGCTATTTTCAGTTCTAATTCTCAAAGGAACTGTCAAAATTTTGGCAGATTAAATTACCACGTAAGTCAGTCATTAATTTGTCACTTAATTACCATTTTAAGCCATTTCTTTCAATGGAGTGTCAGTGGTTGACCATTGGAAAGTCATAATGACGCCATTATATTAGTAAATCACCAAACTTGTCAAAATGAACAATTATGAGAACAATGATAGACCATTGTGACACTATTGTAATAGTAGGCTTGGATGTAGGATGTGATGGATGTATGTTAATTGACAATGTCGACGCCAGCTTCTAGTTAACTGGATGCAGCTGAATACCAGTATCTTACATGTAGCGACTGCCTGTCAGAAATTCACAACCCAGGTACTACTGGGCCAGGGTGTATTCCCGCTGACCCTACTGCTTCGCCCTGGTGGGATCAACGGAAAAAATCAAATTCAGGCCTCTGACTGTCTAAAACGACTGTCAACGATCTTCAAATGGGAGCTGCAGACCAGCGACTTAACGGCCTTTCTGACACTGAAAAAACTCGACGTGTACCTACTGTATGATCAGTGATCACCCATCGATGGACCGACCTTTTGAAGCGCTGCTTTGGCATAAAGAAAGTCCTAAGCGTCTGTTATTATTAATCAACAAGCTCTGAATGAAATAAACATGTTTTGTTTTGTTTTAATAGAAAATGAAAAACGCTAGCAGTATTTTAAAATTAACGACGGCCATTAATAATAATAATAATAATAATAATAAAAAAAAAATCATCATCATTGTATTTCATAAAAATATTGGTTTTGATACAAAACACTTTTACAATAGTTCTTCTAATACAGTTTTGGAATCACACAAATATTAATAAAATTGAAAGAAAACCAGAAAGAAAATCAAAACATCGAAAATATGAAAAAACTGTTACACACGACCAATGACGTCTGTCAAATCAAAGACGTCAACACAAACATTTTGTAAAACAAGAATAATGAGATGATTTTAAGAAAATGATCACGAGAGCTGCCTCCCGACGACGCGCACGCCCACCAACCCCGGACTCGTCGCTCAGCTCCGCCTCGCCGCCGCCGGACCCCGGATCTCCAGTGTCACCGGCAGTGGCAGTCGCGTCGAGCTCGAGTGACGAATATTTCTCTCCGCCGACGTCGCCAACACCTGTACGTCGTGCGGGGAGAGGCCGGCCACCGAGGAGCTTGGGACTTAGGGGCCAACAGGCCCCGAGCCGGGTCCCCGCTACCGGTGGTTGTGTGCAGCGCATGAGATGGACTCAGTCCATGAATGAGAACGTCATGCGCGCATACTACGGGTCTACAGAGGGGGGAACTAACCTCACTGCGTACCGTGTTAGGATGCTGTCTATGTTTCAGGATCTTGAACCAACCGTCAACGCCTCGGCCCAAAGATTGTCGGATCAGGTGCGGGTCATCCAACGCAATCACCTGTTGGACGACGCCGTGCTTGATAGGCTACGCTCAGAGGTACTGAACAACCGTATCATCTTCACTCAAGCACAAACCGCGGTACAAGCATCAGCTATTCATGCAACCCCACCGCGGTCCAACCCCGCTGTTATAGAGGAAGATGATAGGGTTGCTACGGTAAGTAGCCAGTGCAACGACCGATTGAGGAGCGCTCTGGAGGATGCGCTTCGTGAGTATCGATCAATTTCTGCCGAACTTAGACCCCGATTACCACGGTTACCCATGCATAAAAAAAATAGGGCGCTGGTGTGTGCCCTGGACTCGCAACTCAAGAATTTATTCGAGAGTAGCGAGGACCTCGTTGATACACACTCGATCCTGTTCTGTGGGGCTGTTGCGGCATGTCGTTTAGCTAATGTCAAGTTCCCAAATTGTCACATAGCTACTCGACCAAAACCAGCCGTACCAGCCTGGCAGCGCAGGATCGAGCGCCGTATTGACGGGGCCAGGGTACTCATCGGCAAACTATACTGCTTCAGGGAGGGCAATACACGACCTCGTGTGATGCGCTTTGTGAGGCGGGCATTCTCGGGGACTGAAATCAGTCCTCAAGAATACATGTCCCGTGTCACAGAGCGCATCGACTTCCTGAAGCAGAAAGTTTATGCATGGGCGAGCCGTATACGGCGGTATAAGCGGCGGGTTGATCGGTACTCGCAGAATCGCATGTTCCAGAGCGATGAGAGGTGGGTATACAGAGCTTGGGAGCGACCTCAGCCAAATATGACGGATGTGTGCCGCCCGGATGATGCCACCACGAGTTCCTTCTGGCGCAGCATCTGGTCGGTGCCCGTCTGTCATTCTGAGGCTGACTGGATGCGTGATGTCGAGCGAGTGTGTGAACCTATTCCAACAATGGAACCAATTTTAATAACGCCACTAGATATAGCCAGAGCAGTTCGTCCGTTACCGAATTGGAAATCACCGGGACCGGACGGACTGCATAACTTCTGGCTCAAGTGGTTTAGTAGTTCACACACTTACCTGGCATCCCAATTCCAGTCATCCTTAGAGTCTGGGTCCTTACCACAGTTTTTAACAACTGGTGTTACCCACCTGCTCCATAAGTTAGGTAGTCCCGCGGAACCCAAGAACTACAGACCGATCACGTGTTTGTCGACGGTCTATAAACTTCTTACATCCATTTTGAGAACGAAAATTAATACACACATTGACAATAACTCTATTATGTCTGCCTCTCAAAATGGATGTAGGAATGGGTCCCGTGGTACTAAGGAGCTACTCCTCATCGACATGGCCATTAGCCAACAGGTCCGTCGAGCCCGCAAGGATCTGTCAACATGCTGGATAGATTATAAGAAGGCCTACGACTCGGTGCCACATTCATGGCTCATGAGGGTGCTGGAGTTGTACAAGATAGATGCAACTCTACGCGCCTTCCTTGAGTCATGTATGGGGCAATGGAGAACGGTCCTTCGATATCCAGGATGTCGGCAGATCCAGGGGAATGATGAACCTGTATGGATTAAACGGGGAATATTCCAGGGCGACAGTCTGAGTCCACTTTGGTTCTGTTTAGCCCTGAATCCTCTAAGCACATTGCTGGAGAATTCAGGACTAGGCTACCGGTTGAGGAAAGATGGTCAGGTCATATCTCACCTGCTTTACATGGATGATCTGAAACTCTTTGCCCCCAACAAATTGCAACTGATGGAGCTACTGAAAGTAACCGAAACTTTTAGTAGCGCCATCGGGATGGAATTTGGTGTGGACAAATGTGCAGTCATGTATGTAAAGCGAGGGAAGATTATGGGATCCGAGGGACTTCAACTCTCGGATTCCATACACCTAAGATCCCTTTCCTCATCCGAGAGCTATAAGTATTTGGGTATGTCGGAAGCTTTAGGCATTAACGTAACTGACATGAAACAATCGTTGAGGGAGCGCTTCTTCGGTCGCCTAAAGAAGGTATTAAATAGCCTTCTTTCAGGTGGGAACAAGGTGCGCGCCTTCAACGGTTGGGTCATGCCGGTTTTAATGTACTCTTTCGGCATACTCAAATGGACTCAGACCGAACTCGACGCCTTGGATAGAAGAGTTCGTACACTGCTGACCGAAAACCGGATGCATCACCCACGGTCATCGATGATGAGACTGTACATCCCGCGGAAGTGCGGGGGTCGAGGCTTTTTAAATGCGAAGACCCTCCATAACCGCGAGGTGTGCAGCCTCAGAGAATATTTTCTAAAAGCCGACGTGGGTATGCACCGAGATGTGGTCGCATTGGACAAGGGACTCACCCCGTTGTCCATGGCTAAAGAGAACTGGCGCAAACCTGTGGTACTTACTACCGATGACCGCAAGAAAGAATGGCAGGGCAAGGAGCTTCACGGGCGCTTCTACCGGGCTCTTCATGGGCCCGATGTAGATTTTCTAGCGTCCGTGTCCTGGCTACGTTTTGGCGACCTCTTTGGGGAAACTGAAGGTTTTGTTTGTGCGATTATGGACGAAGTTATGTTGACGAACAACTACCGGAAATATATTATGAAGGACGGGACGGTTGACGTGTGTCGGGCATGCCACCTTCCGGGTGAGTCCATCAGACATATTATTTCTGGTTGTTCTCGTCTAGCTAACGGCGAGTACTTGCACAGACACAATCAAGTAGCCAGGATTATTCACCAGCAACTTGCCTTGAAATTTAATCTTGTGGAATCGGAAGTACCGTACTACAAGTATGTGCCCGACCCAGTTCTCGTGAAAGACCATGTCACGCTGTACTGGGATCAGTCTATCATTACTGACAGGACTATTGTCGCCAATAAGCCTGACATAGTAGTGATAGACCGATCAGCGCGCCGCGCAATGATAATCGATGTTACTATCCCTCATGACGAGAACCTCGTGAAAGCTGAGAAAGAGAAACAAATTAAGTATCTCGACTTGGCACACGAGGTTCGCGACATGTGGAATATGAGCTCGGTTATCATTGTGCCGATTGTCGTGACGGCCAATGGCCTGATAGCCAAGAGCCTCGACGCACATCTGTCGAAGCTCTCTTTAGGCGGTTGGATCAAGGGCCTGATTCAGAAAGCAGTACTCCTCGATACGGCTCGCATTGTGAGGAGGTTCCTGTCTCTGCAACCCTAACCACCGGTGACTTGGACCCTGCTCCCGACACCGGCGGATCCCTATTTTTTATATTTTTAAATGTTTTTATATCTTTTAGAAGAAATATTTAAAAATGTATAAAATAAGAT
This sequence comes from Xestia ashworthii, assembly GCA_950022955.1. Classification (NCBI taxonomy): domain Eukaryota; kingdom Metazoa; phylum Arthropoda; class Insecta; order Lepidoptera; family Noctuidae; genus Xestia; species Xestia ashworthii. Next base: position 18,034,997 of record OX465558.1, on the reverse strand, counting down.
GTATAATGAATAAAGGAAAATAATAATAATAAATCTTTTATTAAAAATATAAGGTAAACGTTTACAGTTTTTCTTAAATCTATGTCTAGTTCACACATATTTTGAGCCTGAACTAGGTAATCCTGTGTTTCAGGCAATTCGAGGTAAAATTAATTGATTTAATAATCACATATCATATTAATATTATCGGTACAAATATAAACGGTACATAACATTATACTATTTTAACTTAGCTAACTAGAACACTAAATAACAATAATATGAACAATGTTTACTTTAGCACAAGTAATAACTTCTCTGTATCTTCATAGGACATAGTTTGAAGAGCTTCCTTAAGGATTTTCTTGCAATTATTGCCATTTAAAGAATAGATGTTTACTTTTCCATTTAGCCTGTTATAGAGTAGCGGTCCGAGGAACATATAAAACTTGCCCGTGAAAGCATGTTTTGTACTTTTTTGAGGGCATTATTCAGCATTGCCGATAATTCTCATTGTGAATGGTCAGATGGATACTGTTCATCTATCTTATTTATCCCGCATCACACGAGAGAACATTCGAACCCCTTTGATAGCGTTCCGGGGTCCAAATGACAGTCGTATAAAATCTTTGTGGTGAGCAAACTGCATCGTCAAATATCAGATTCTATTATGGAGGAGAGATCCTTTGTTATGGCTGTCACGTACAAAATCGAATGATGTTGAAATAGAGTAGGAAATAGGTAGAAACTTATTAAATTACAGGTTGTGATCCTGATGCGATTTCCCATAAGGAAAAATGACAAAGTTCTATGCAAACTTTCGCCTCTAAGATATGCATTTTAAAAGTCTTTCTTAGTGCTTTTCTGGTGAATAATTTCATACATCTAGATATATATAGACGTTTCGGTTGTGTGTTGTATGTAGTGTATTTAATGTTAATTAGATTTCGATATAACAAAAATCAAATCAAAATCAAAGCATTTATTTCAAGTAGGCCAATAACAGGCACTTTTGAATTGTCGAAACAAAGATGAAAATTAAATGTAGCTACAGTCCCAGTCACAAGACATAAAAACTGTCAAAGTACTGAGTAGTTGCCCATTCCCTAACGTAGTATCATCTCTATGGAAAAGAACGGGCAAGAAACTCCATGGACACTCGAAAATAGTACTTTCAATGAAATGGTTCGAAGATGCATAGAATCTGTTCATATTCGAGGCCCAGAATAGCCGTATGTATTCAATGTACGATTTTAAAAGCCAATAAAGGAAAAATGGGAATTAATCAATAAAGCTTTAATAAAACTCGGTCTATCTGTCAAATCTCCAATAATATAGCAGTGCCATTTCGACGGTAAAAAGCAAAAACGTTAAACTATTTCGGTAATAAGGTCACAACGTCTCAAAGAGATGTCAGCAGAAGAGAGGGGCCCGCAAGGGCCGAAGCCTGCCGGGGTTGCGGGACTGTTCGAAAGAGATACCGCGGCCCCGGAACATAAAGGGCGAGGAAGGAACATGGATGGGTTTTAGTCAGTAAGAGTCTGACACTCCCTCCCGCTCCGCCCAGAGTGGGAGAAGTCATTTGATGATTTCCCATCCTAAAAAAAAAAAAAAAAAAAAAGAATAGCCGTATGTATTCAATGTACGATTTTAAAAGCCAATAAAGGAAAAATGGGAATTAATCAATAAAGCTTTAATAAAACTCGGTCTATCTGTCAAATCTCCAATAATATAGCAGTGCCATTTCGACGGTAAAAAGCAAAAACGTTAAACTATTTCGGTAATAAGGTCACAACGTCAATTCAATTGAAAAATCGAGCTTCAGTATAAAACAATGCCTTTAGTTGTCGGATTCTGATTGCGAAAAAGTGATGTAAACATGCTATTTTTAGTTTGTGACTCACCTAAGCGTTTGAAATTTATTGACATCGAAGTCTCATAAATATATTATTATTGACATAACATGTCATTACGCCTACAATCCCAGCAAGATAAGACAGAGGCGTGCCTTTATGCTGACATCTCTTTGAGGCGCGCGTGGAACATAAACGCGCCGTCGACACGGACTGTCGTCATAAGACGGACGTACGGCGAGCTAGCCCATAGCTCACCGTCCACAGCCCCTCGACACTTTGCCAGACTTTGGATTTGAACTATGGACCAGGAAGCTAACCCCAACATAGTTTAGAAAAGCTTACATAGATGATGAGATCGTACTTTCTACCAATGATATCAAATCAACTAGATTATATTAATCTCTTTAATAACTCCCACCTCCCACTAACACCTAGGGATTACTCACTCATGCATGATCGTCTAAACTGAACTAGACTAATAAAGCAATAATAGATCTAACACTTCAGCTTCAATAATTCCTCAAATGGAGCAAATTCAATCGTAGTTAGAGTGGATATACAACAAGATTATATTCCTCAATACAAATTCGTCTGCCACCTACATATAAAACGAAACATTTAGACTATTAGACCTAATGCTATGCTGGCGGCATACTAATGAGGTAAAAGCCTATTTTTATCAATCTGGAAAAGTACAAGTACGAACATTTGGAATAAAGGAGTATATCCACTACATCGTACCATGACCGTGACCGTGCTATGAACGTATCAGGCACGGAAAGAAACATGCCACTGGAACGTTCACCCAAATGAGTATCTTACCCATAATGGGTTTAGAACAGTCATCATAATTATGTGGTCATAATGGGTTTAAGAACGGTCAACGTAAACCCTAAACACGGTTAAACCCTATGTTATTATTTGTCTTGAAAAGTATGAGACTATACCCACTAGACTGTTCCGCCATCGTTGCGTGCGATGCACGGAGTGTCAACAGATGTAGGCGAGAATATTTTGCCGGTGCAAAATGTTAGATGCTACGCGCATGACACGCGACAATGTTGGTTGGTAACAGAACGGTCTAGTCTAGGGCATAGTCTCATAATTTTCAATACAAAAAATATTTTTGGCCTGATACGTTAATTGCACGGTCATGGTTCATGGTACGGTATAGTGGGTAGAATACTTAAAACATGTTTTATTGTGCGAAGGTCTATTAGGGTATTAGCAACACGGAAAGCTTCTGGTAGTTCTGTGTTTTGTAACAAATTGTTTCCTACCTACCTACTTGTGAAGTGTTCGACCAGAACGACTAGATGAAATCACTTCAATCACTTGCTGATAGAACTCATTTAGACGACGATAATCAAATCAAAAATGTAGGAATAAGATTGACATAAGTTACAAAAATGTAGGTCCATATTTGATTGACAGAAGCCACAAAAAAGCCACAAAAATGCCACAAAAATGTAGCTATCTAATTGACAGAAGCCACAAAAATGTAGCTATCTAATTGACAGAAGCCACAAAAATGTAGCTATCTAATTGACAGAAGCCACAAAAATGTAGCTATCTAATTGACAGAAGCCACAAAAATGTAGCTATCTAATTGACAGAAGCCACAAAAATGTAGCTATTTAATTGACAGAAGCCACACAAATGTAACTATTTGATTGATATATATAGGCTACAAAAAGTTAATCCTGTTGAAGATCGAAGTCAGTTGACGTCGATCGAAGACATCGCCCCTTCTGGGTAATCTAGAACACAATATCATGGCGGTTGAACCAAAGTCAATCCATGTCTACTGTTTTCATCCGTCGCCGAATGAACGAAGCCTGGTTGCAATCTAAAATTTGTTAAATTTGAAACAGATCCATGGATGACAGATTGATTGACAGGTAACGTACAGCCTGAACCACTGACTGAAACATAAAACGCATTTGTGCAGTGTAGAAATGCCGAACGGATTTTCAAAAACTCAAACCCGTGACGGATTTCCCACTTTTGTATAAAAACTCCTTGCATGCATTGAGTCTGAATTTTCATTAAACTCTGCACTACGTGTCCTTTTAAATACATCTGCAGTACAACGCGGAGTAAGGGAATTTTCTTTATTTCTTATAAATCTTACCCACACAATGACTGTCCCAGACTTGGCTTAGCCTATATTCTAGGTAAGATTACTGAGACAAACAACACAATATGTCTTACTTATTTGTAATATGAGTTCAGATCGTGTCTCTAGCAGTATTTCAGCGGCTCAAAGCTCCTATTACTTGTAAGCAACAAACATTGATAATATTATACAGGACAATGCGAAACCAAGTTCTTGGATAAAAGCTTATGCCTCAAGTTCAAAAGGGAACTTGGGTACCTAATGTTAGTTATTTGAATAATTTCTAGCACAGGTTTACATTAATAATATTGTAGGTTCAAGAGAAACTGGTTAGCCCCTTTTTCACAGAATTGAAGCGTATTCGCGACATTCCTTATAAAAGTTCAAAAATAAAAGTTCCAAATTTCATGATTTACTAGGAACAACATCAAAAATTCGTAACATGGAATGGTACAAGAAAGAATGAGTGTAGTTTGAAGCTAAAAAATAACTCGTTTGCCAAAATTCTCATGAAATTTTTCAATCAGAACATTCTCTGATTAAAAGTTACGTTAATTTACAAAGCTTTTTCATGGAAAGGTACACGTATCTGGTACCGGATCAATTAAAAGGAAAAATAGCAGTGTTTAAACAAATTCCCGGAATGGAAATAATTTGGTATAAAGCCGGCTCTTAACGCAACGTTAAACCACTGTAGGATCGTTCCGTATCCAACCATTGTCGTTCTTTGTTGAGCTCGGGCCCATTCGTTAACTACCCTACCTAATAAAATATAGCTTTAAAATTAATGGCATCATGTAAACCAAACTTGAATATCCCGACTTAATAAAACTTGGTTTTGTGTTTCTAGCTAGATTGCTCTGAATATTAATTAGAGGAAGATAGTTGACACAATTCGAGTTAATTAGTTGTGTCATGTGCCAAATACAAGGGTGGTTGTAATTATGTAACGTAGGTACCTAATATCAGTCACACACATGCGCGGCTCTGGAAAGGCGCATTTACCTACACGTGGAGAAGGTCTCGCTTAGAGTAGACGAAGAGAGAAAGTAAACAAGTTAAGTACTTATATTTTAAACCACAGACTAATTATTTACAATATATAAACACTAAGTCTATACTAGAAATAAAAAAACTATATTAAATTAAAAATGTTAAGAAACCCCCGACACATAGGGTCAAGTTATTTTTTTTTTCCGAAGTTCCCGGCTTACGGGTAGTGCGATTTAGTAGAAATCGTCACATAAAGTTCCACACAAAAAGAAACGTGGGACGAGTTGCACAATGAAAATATTATTTATTTTGATTTTCATCAACTCGTCCCACATGGGCCATCGACATGTGGGACGAGTTGCTGAATTACTCGAATTGCCGTATGCTGTGTGTATGTATAGTTAATATAATATTCCTCATTCCCTTTCAATATAGAATATATTATTTTACTAGCCAAGCCCTATCATTTGATACCCATATTGACAGAGTTATGTAATAAAAATGTACTACACCATTTTGTTTGTCATACATTATCCTGAATATCATAAATGCGAAAGTTTGCGAGTATGGATGTATGAATATTTGTTACTCTCTCACGCACACAGATAGTTTATAACCAGTATTAATAAAATAAAAAAATACTAAATAAAAAAAATTAAAAAATATATTTTTTTATTCCGGTAGTAAGATCCCATGGGACAATAATTATCAAACATCACGCGGGCGTACCCACGGGCCGAAGTTAGTAGTTTATAATTGCCGAACTATACAAAGGTTTTGAAGAAGGTCGCTAGTCCCAAATAAATATTACATAGTGACTACATACACGCAGGATATCAAAAGTCGGATTAAACCCTACAGCTATAGGTCGCTGGACGAATCCTTTATTGTTACTATAAATTGTAAGAAAAGGTTATTTTAGATACAAATTCTGGACGTTAGTAAGAAAAATAAATGCAATTTTGAAGTAATGGGTAGGTTTGTCTTACATTAAAAACACTATTTGATGCTGTGATGACGTAGCAAGTTATTTAAATACAGGGTGAAAACCACCTCATCACAAAGCCGTTAACCAAGCATTCTGTACATCAAAATAAGTAACTTTACGCAAAAATTATTGCTGGGAAACAACTTTTTTTTTGAGGTTATAATTCATGTTTTGTGGTAGAACTCTATGTAACGCACTTAAAACATTGTGCTGATAGATGGATTGAATAGTAGGGGGGTCGTGGAGGTGTTAAAAGTCAAAATCTTACAAAAACAACTTGTGTTTAAGAAAAATCTTGTCAAAAAGTTGTAACTTTGACCCCCCATATCTCCGTAACTAGAAGGTTCCCAGGTATGGTGTAGAACAAAAAAAATATCGCAGTGATGGGGAAAACAAGTGCCTTTCGGCTTCGTGAAGAGGTGTTTTACACCCTTTATTATGTGTGAACTTTTAATGAAAACGAATATTTTTTAAACCGACTTCAAAACAGGAGAAGACCTCCAAATAAAAAACTTTAAAAACGTGAAAAACAACTTTACCTTCAGAAGTCAGTCGCAAAAAATCAATGAAACAAACAAAGTAAAAATTCGCACGCAACTTGATTGATAGCGTGGTTATGTTATTCATAGAAAAAAACGTTGCTATCAAGTATTTGCCAGAGTTCGCTAACGGTTAGAACACGGCCTTAGACCTATTATCTTATCTAATATTATAAAGAGCAAAGACTAGAGTAATCAATTCTTCTTTTTTTTTCTTCTTTTATCTTTCCCGTTTTCATATGTTTTATAATGTAATCAATTCTTGCTTTTAGTCTGACAAACAGTCTTGCCAAAATACACGTTGACGTAAGACTGGTTATCAGACTTTCGGCTTGACTTAGTATTACCCAGTAAACTAAACTAATATAATAAAAAGAAAAGATTTGATTTTTTGTTTGTTTGTTACAATTTAACTCAAGAACTACTCAACCGATTATTTAAATTCTATCAGTATTAAAAATCTACAACTTTACCGAGAAACAGGCTAAACAGGCTATAAAATATATATGTCACCGTAAAATTGTCAAACACGCTAGATTGTAAAATAACTAGAGAGATTGTAAACTCCCGAAATATTGTCAAACGAACATACTGCTTACAATAAAACGCATTATTTTTCGTGAAATGCATGCGATGGTAGTCAACTCACGCGGTGTGAAGGGAAGGAGGGGTCCCCCTTGCCCAATGGTACCACTCTCATGAAAAGATAATGTACCATTCCTGAGAAATACCGATTAATATAACCTAACCTTAAAACACTTTATATTCCCCTAAAAAACGTAGTCGACGGAGCCCCGCTTCGCGGGGCCACTATTTCCGTGTGCAGGGTTTAAAGGAACCTAACTAACATAACGGGGGGGTGTACCCCAAGTCTGTATGTTCAGTTGACAATATTTCGATAGTTTACAATATCGCTAGAGAGATTATAATCTAACGTGTTTGACAATTTTACGGTGACAGATAGATATCATGCAAATTAACCGAGCTACCACAGTTTTCGCGGTCAAAGTCACCGGGGAATTGCTAGTAAAGTACAAACCAAATTAATAATTATTAATGTTGGCCGTATGAAGTGACTGCTGGACAAGAGTCACCATGAAATGAGATCCTGAAGATGGAAGGCACGGTCGAGGCTGATCTAGAAAGAAGTGACGCTTACCATGATGTTTGGTTCGTGACAGCGTGAGAAAAGGAGGGGGGGGGGGAGGGGGTTTCTCGTATTTCGGACTATTTGTATGTATTTTAATATATATTAGTTTATTTTTTATGCTTATTTATGTATTAGTATGTAGGTACCCATTTATGTGTTTTATTTTAGGCTTACAAGATGGTATGTTTCTTTTTATTTTTATTGTACTCTATCACAATGCTGTCTATTTGACCCAATGGTTGACTGGTAGAGAATGCCTTGTGGCATTAAGTCCGCCTATGTACCACTTTTGTACATGAAGTTTAAATAAATAAATAAATAAAAGAGTACTTGGAAGGATTTGGGTAGGCCTTTGCCCAGCCGTTGGCCAGCAGGTAAGAGCTAATAAAAAAAAAATGCGAGGCAATCTTTGGGGACTACCAATCGAAATGAAAACTAAGTAATCTTTATCTGCTACGGGCTGTGCCTCGCGCACGCCTAGCGTAAGCGTTATGCTGGAAACACACTTACGTGGCGTGGCGTGGCGTTGCGCGCCAGAAGCATATCGGTTTCATACATTTAGTATGGTTAGAGAGATATTTGTAGATCGTGTCGTGTCGTGGCGCGTTCTGTCGTAGCACTGACTGCTCACCACCGATTGGCCAGAGCGGTGGTGGGGTTATGGCGCGACACGCCACACCACGTAAGTGTGTTACCGGCTTTAGGTGACGGTGACGCAAGTTCCATGATTCACCCAAAAAGTGCTAAACGCGCCTAAAGAAATTTTTGCTTGAAAAAATATGAATTCTGAAAGCATATCTACCATCACTACTGAACGTCAGAACTTGTAATAGTTCGTCCTTCTTCATCACCTGCCTAGCCTTTTCAACAACATCAACTATGTTGGAGTCGGCTTCCAGTCTAACCGGGTGCAGCTGAATACCAGTATTTTACATAGAAGGACTGCCTATTAGTACTTCATAACCCAGTTAGTACCGGTACTAAGTAACACGATAGATATCCTTTGGTGAGATTGGTGCCAACTGTCAAATATCTACAAATGACAGCTGAGCCAACGCACGGCAAAACATTCGGTATATAAGGTGTTAAAAAATTAACTGCAAGAATTTCGTGTACGTACTCGGTATCAAAAACAAATATATTCCACAAAAAAAAACTTTTTTCAAGCATTTTTAGTTTTTACATAAAAAAAAACATTGCCAGTCCAAAGTCTGCAAAATGTGATGGGAAAGTTAGAACCAGCTGTCTACGTTTGTGCTGTCGCAGGGGTGAACGACCACACTCACGGCGCCCTGCACGGTGCAGTCATAGTACAGTAAAGTGCGCATATTCAATAATTTTATGCGCAGTGAAAATATTGCATATCCTTGAAAAGGATCGTTACTTATATAAAATGTTTTAGTGATTATTTTTTATTTCTGATTCCAAACAACTCCTCAAGTTTCTTGCAGCTAATTTTTTAACACCTTATGTAATGAATGAACACACATCTATAGGCCTACCTAAGCAAGCCCAACTTAACATTTGAAGACAACAGTCGTGAAGATTATAAAATCATAACCAAGGGCCAGCCGGTAAAAGAAAATTACAAATTCAAGTCACGAACTGTTACCGTCTAAACTAATTTAACTTGAGAGCCAGTCTTTGTGTTTTAATAGAACACAGGCACTAAATACGCACGCTCTTATTCCTAAAATGCAGTTGAAATTCGGCTGATCTAATCAATGCCTTCCTCCAAAACTGTTCGGAGTAGCTCGGAACATTTCGTAACCATTCGGGCTTTCCGGCGTTTCGGGCTTCACATGGAGTACGCTCACATTTCTTCGGTGCATTTACAAGGTAGTTTGGTTTAGCAAAGCTTTGGAGCTCTAACATTATGTTTAAGGTGCAATTTAAATCAGCACTTTTTAAATTAACGTCTCCTTGGGTAATCTAAACAGAATTTTTTGTAAAACAGAGACCTGACAGCTTGGGAAAAGTGATTTTTATAAAAAAAATATTATGGAATAGGTAGTAAAGCTTTTGTCAATCCGATTCACTCCTCTGACCATCCCCATCAATAAAACGCCGCAATTAAATGTCTTAACCTAGTAGTTGCATTGTTTAATTACAACACTATATTGTAAAGATTTACGTAAGAGTCATTTGAATCTAATTGATTTTCAATGAAAAAGGGGACACACATTCCAAATTAATTAATTCACTTCAGTCGAAAGACTTCCACTGCTAGACATAGGCCTCCCCCAAGTGTCACCATATAGATGGGTTCCATGCGTCTCACATCCAGCGGGCCAAACACCAACCAGTGGAAGGCATTCCCACGCAATTCCAAATAATCAGCCCAAACACAAATGCTCTTGAAATTTTAAACGAGTTATTCCATCACTCAATACACCACACTTTAACAAGCCACTTATATTCTATGACATAGTTTGATTTAGTTCACGTCCTCTAAAGAATAAAGCCTTTACGAGCTAACAATCTATTTACAAGACCTTTGTTATGATAAAATAAGCAATAGCGCTTCAAACTTTACACAAGAGATTTACGGGCCGCCTTCACTATTAAAATGTATAAATATAAAACACCCAAAAGGATTGAGCTCGTCAATATTTTGTTCAATATCATTGAGTTATGGAATCAAGCTTTATTTTGCGGAAAATAAAACATTAGATATAATACTGATACTGTTAGCCTGCGTTATCTCACTGCTGGGCAATGGCCTCTCACATGACTTGCAGTTGTCGATGTTGTTCCATTCAGGGCCAATGAGGACCACTGGTCGCTGGTCTTGTTCAACTCGTCCCACCATCTTCTACGAGGTCTGCCGCCATGCCCAGCTGTGTCAGGGCTCCAGAACGTAGTTATTTTGGCCCACAGCTCATAGGGCATGTACATTAATATAATGCATTTTATAAATACTATTAATATGGTTTAATTACGCAAATACGTTCGCAAAAATACAACAAGCAGAAATCGTGAAAAATTACCATGCTACATGAATACCTAAACCTATACAACATGTAGCAAGCTTATTTTTCGCACTTCCTGCATGTGTATATTTTTGTGGCTGGAAGGTGGTGCTGCAACCTGTATTCAAGCCTGTCGAGGCTCGTCATTCTTTTGCCCCGTCCCAACGTCTTCTTTGCATGTCTTCTTTTTCCACACTTTTCTATTACTCGTGGTCTCAGCAGACACCTCCGTATATTATCCTTCACACAGTCCATCCATCGTTTCTTTAGTCTTTTACTCTGTAGACGTAGGTACTAAAATCTCAAACTATTCATGAATAATTAAAACTAAACATTTAGCATAATATTTAAGTTCTATATAACATTATTACAGTCACTTAGTCATCTCAGCCCCTGGAGCAAGTAATTGGGTCATTTCTAGTTTAGCTTAGATCAGCTAAAGTAACAGCGGTTAATTTCCTCGTTACCTTGCACCGGTTAGGATACGTTGCTGACTCCGGTTCTATGAAAATTTGTACACCGGTAAGCAACTTTGAAACTAAGTACCTATTGGTAAATATCTGTTGGTCTTGTGTGGATGTTGACAGAAGATAAGCTTAGGGACAAGGAGAGAAGACACGCTTCGCCAGAATAGATTGCTCCTTATGATTCCTTCAATGCATTTGAGAAGACATTCTTTTTTGCTTATCTTTGTCTGCGATGTGCTTTCGCCATGCTAATGCTTATACAGGGTGAAATTGAATAGATGCGACAAATTTAAATATACAATAATACGTGTTGTCAAGAAAATGTATAGAATATCAAATGTAAAATTGTAATGAACGAAGGAAGGGTAGTGGGCGGCGCGCGGTCGCCGGGAAGGGATGTCAGCGCTGGCGCACATGCGAGGTTTGGCAACGTCGCGCGATACTTACATTAGAAACTAGGCTAAATTAGGTAAATGACCGCTATGAACGGGAATACCGATAATTCGTACTTAAATAAAGATAATAACATCAATGGACCTTTTGAAAACGATAATCGCGTATTTTTTTTTAACGATTTAGATAGTAGAAAAAACAGTTTATAATTACTATGTTACTGTAACTGAAGCTCCCATTTCATTTTGTCGCATTTATTCAAATTCACCCTGTAGTATGGAAGCCTTTTCAAAGGTAGTGATGGAAGTATCTGGTGCTTATAGTACGGAAACCTTCTTAGTTTAAGCCTAGTTGCATATGTTTTGTATCTTGTCACTAATTTATAAAGTCCAATTTAAGGTACAAAAACTATTGTTGGGGCTGCGGGATTGTTCGTAAAAAAATCCGCGGACCTGGAATGGGTTTTTATTTCCCTTCCAAAAAAAAAAGTTACAACAATTTGTAAAATTGGTTTAAGTATTGAACATAATAAAATATTATTTCATTGGTTAAGATCGACGGCAACTAGATCGAATGAACCCCGTTGGACCTATTACTCGGTAATTGCGTCAATTCCATATCACACCGGAGAAGCAGATATGCTCACCAACCCTAAAGCGGCTTTCAGACTACGCTATAATATAATAGTATATATACCATACATTTGTTATGGTCACGTTCACACTACTGTACTATCCTATATATTATTGGCTTACTATAACATGCTATAAAATGGTGCGATACGCTGAGTTCATGCTATGCTATACCACGCGCCGCCCTCTTCCTCCTCCCTCACCACCGGCCGTACCGCAAGAACTCTTTCTGAGCTTGCTATATACTATAAATGCTTGCAATAACATCGCGTAATGTGAACGCCATGCCATATAGGCCTGGTCTATATTAGGTCCTGCTTTGCTATACTATATAGCAGAATAGTATAGTGTAGTCTGAAACCAGCTTACTAAAACTACTGTCAATACAGAGGTTTTGTTAAGCAAGATTTTTTAGTCTTCTAGCTAAGTAGATATTTTAGTATTCTCATCCAAAACCCCAAAGGATGAAAATAGATAAAATTATTAAAAACGAAATTTAATACGAAATACGAAGACTGATGAAAGTCTTTCTTAAAGAATAAATTACTATAATAGACAGACCCTACCTTATGTCTACTCTTCAGAAATGAATATCAATCAATAACGTTTTAATTAAAATACTGAAGTAGCTTAATTGAAAGGTAAGGTATTAGAAGTGATTTATTTTTAGCGAAGGACCGAAGGTCATATTTATAACCTGAAACAGCCGTCCTTTACAAAATTGTTTTGTATTGAACTATTGAGCCAGAAAGCACAATACGTTTTCAAAGTACGGTATCCCTATATTTCACACTCAGTAGGATTAATTTAATATACAGAGAACATGTTTCATATTGAAAATTTGGTATTGTACTTACGCGCTCACCGACGATTGACCAATTTTCACCTTTATGAGCTGAGTTATAAGGTTGAAAATCGACCCTAAGTGAGAGCGGTAGAACATGAAACTGTTTCCGAGAATAGACGATTAGCACAATGCGATTTCATGCATTTGTAGACATTATGTGAATCGCATATAAATTGAGAATATTGCTAATGTATTTAAATTGGATACAAACTTTCAAAAGAGGTTAATTCATGCGTTTGCAACTTTACAGTAAACTCATTTGATCATCAGATGAAATGAGTATCTTTACTGTAAAATTAATGAAATACGGTAAATTGCAAAAACAAATCTAATAAGTCCGTCAAATAGATTTCCAAAAAACAACAAATATGAGTTCAAGTTCAAGTTATTTATTTCAGAACAAAAATACATTTGTGTCGAAATATTTTCACAGCACGTACCTACACACAAATAAGCACACAAATAATTATAATATAAGTCTATCCAAATTAAAAATACCAACCCTACAAATATTACCATTCTTATCTTATTAACACAGAATGACAGTCCCGCAGCAGAAAAAGCTACAAAAATACAAATACATTTAATGTCAAATTATGAAGTTAAAAAAATAAAATAAAAAGAAGCAACAATTATAAACAAAGTCAAAGGGCAATGGGTGCACATCATTTAATTTGCAAAAGTCAAAAACTCGTGTGGCATCACATTTGAGTATTTTTACCGGAAAGTGACGTCACAAGGGCACTCATAATCTTTGACGCGTTTTATTTTCCTAAATTTTTATTATTAATTAAAAAAAAAAAAACGAAAAAAAAAACAAATATTTTTCGATTATCGAACTGACGTACTGAACAGAACCATATCTTTTTAGTCAGGAATCATCGGTATTTCGACCCAACTCTTTTAATGTTGGTATAAACCTAGTTGGATGTGGTATCCAACGTAACCATGAATATTAATCTTTCAAACGAAGAACATACAAATATGTCTTTGGCACAGATTTAGGTGGGCCGCACCGCCTTGCAAAAATCCTCCTACGACACTTTTGTACATTTTGAATGAGTCATTATGCAGGGTGTAAACGGCCCTCATGAAGCCATCAACCAAGCATTCCGTACATCAAACTAAGTAACTCTACGCAATTTTTTTGCTGGGAAATTACTTTAATTTTTCAATCGACTTCCAAAAAGAGGAGGTTATCAATTCGACTGTATTTTTTTTTTGTGTTTGTTACCTCAGAACTTTCGACTGGGTGAACCGATTTTGATGATTCTTTTTTTGTTTGAAAGCTGGTGCTTCCCGTGTGGTCCCATTTTAATTTGCTGAAGATCTGATGCTGATCTTCGGAGGTATACTATGGAACTCTTCAAAAATGTACGGCAAATCTGCAGTAATTGCTGCAATCGCTTCGATGTTTATTGTTTATACAACATCATGACGTAACATCACGCCTGTATGCTTTGAGGGGGTACGCAGATGTGTACAATACTCCCAGATTTCGACAGTTTCGTGTATTAAGTTCCATTTACTGGGGATAAGCCTATTACCGTGACATGTATTGTTTTTTGTTTATTTTATTGGCAAGGATGTACTTCAAGGGTAGTTTGATGAGAATTTGGTTATGTTCTGACGATGGGATCCATGACAAAGGAACGGAACTCTTCAATTCTTAAGAGCAAATTAACGGTACTCGGCCAAATATGGCTTTTAAAGGCTATCCGGATATTTGAGTCACCTACCATAACGTCGTTATTAACCGACTACAAAAAGGAGAAGGTTCTCAATTCTATGTTCCCCGATTACTCGAAGATAACTGGACCGACTTTGTTTTTAATTGTTTGAGAGGGTCTTCCCAGAAGGTGCCATAATCATCAAATCAGGATCTGATGATGGAATTCTGGAGATATAGAGAGAACTCTTCACATTTTATAGGCACACTAGAAGCGGGCTTTGGATAGTTTTAGGAAGTGTACTTTCTCGAAGTGATCTCATTTCAATTTGATGAAGATCTGATAAAGAACTTCGGAGATAGGCAACGGAACTCCTCAATAAATGATAGCAAATGTACTGGGATTGCTGAAATCTCATGTCTGTCTATTATTTACACCAGTTCATACCAAAAAAATCCCACCGGTACGCTGTGAAAGGGTATGCACATGTGAAACACTAAAAAGTGAAAAATAAAAACTTTTTTTCAAAAAATAAAACCGACTTCACACAAAAAAGTGAAAAATAACTTTAGCTTCAGAAGTCGGTGACAAAAAAACTAAGTAAATCGATCAAACAAAGGTCACCGACTTCTGAAGCTAAAGTTATTTTTCACTTTTTTGTGTGAAGTCGGTTTTATTTTTTGAAAAAAAGTTTTTGTGTGTAAAGTTAGGTTTTTCGTAACACACTTAAAACATTGCGCTGCGATCGATGGATTGAATAGTACGGGGGTTGCGAAGGCGTTTAAACTGAATCTCTTAATAAATGTATTTTCTTTCTTTCTTTCGTTCTTCCTTTCTATCTTTCTTTCTTTCTTTGAAAACATGTATTTAAAAAAAAAAATCCTTTAAAAGTAGGAACTTTGACCCCCAATATCACCGTTACTAGAAGGTTTCCATGTATACTCCAAAACAAAAAAAATATCGCAATGGTGGGGAAAACAAGTTTCTTTCGACTTCGTTAAGATATTTTTTACATCCTCTAAAATACAAACGTGCAACCGCAACAACCGTACGTTTATCCTTTTTTTAATGCACTGCAGCTCAATTTGGCTGTAATGTGCGGATTCCATATAAAAAAATACCTATGTCATGAATAATAGATATAATTATCATCATCGCTGCGGCTGCAGAGAACCTCCCGTAGGGTAACCATAGTAACCTGTGTGGAAACTGGTTGTTACTGGTTGTGTGGTTTGGGCCGTTGGGGTTGAAATTCTGAGGCCGTGAGGTCCAAGTGTTCGCAGCCTGTTTAAGGACATTTCGAATCGCCTAGTTGACTCTTCCTGTGACTCAAGGACTGGCTTTTACTATGGCCAGAAACTAAGGGAGAAGTTATCTACAGCGACCCGGGCGCGCGCCCTGTCCGCTTTGTATAACTTCTCCCTAGGTATTGCCACATAACGTGGCAACGTCGTCAGTCTCTTGGGCACATTACCAGATGACAGCATTGAGGAGCAGTTCTTTGATGCCCTTTTATAGTTTTGTTGTTGGTTTTATTTAATAGTTTTTCATTGTACTATCGCAGAAAATTGGTTACTCAAAATATTACATATTATTATAACTTTAAATAAAAAAGTTATATCATAAAAATAAACTTAAGGGGCCGGCGGAGCGTGTTCATACAAACGTAATACCAAAAATAATTCATAAACCAAACATATTCTTAAGGAAGTGTATATTTATTTCGATTGGATTACATAATATCTAAGTTCCCAAATATATATATTATTATGAATGGACATTGATTTAAACAAGAGTTATGAGAAAAATAAGTTTTCTATAGAAATTTTAAATTCCTCATATCTCGTCTAAATATCATTGTCCTTTCAAAATATATATTTGGGAACCTAGATATTATGTAATCCAATCGAAATAAATACACACTTTCTTAAGAATATGTTTGGTTTACGAACTATTTTGGTATTACGTTTGTATGAACGACGCACACTCCGCCGGCCCCTTAAATCACACACACATCGTAGTAAATAAGTTATTCGATATCCATTGCACACTAAATAAGGAATCTCTAGAGACTTACTGGTTTCTGGCAGGCGATGTATAGAGTACACTACCGCTTCGTGCACCTCTGGTAGGCTGACGGGAGTGGTTCGTATCCTCTCCTCCTCAGCACTCTTTTCTAAGCTTTGCAGGTATATGGAGTAGACGCTTGCTGTACATCGTATCTGAACAAAGAAAATAAAATGTTAGTCATGTTATATCATCGTTGGTCTTGTGGTCAAGCGCAGCTGCTGAGCTTGGGTTTTTTCATCTGGAATTTCTCAGTTTTCGCTGCCCCGGAGCCTAGCCAAAGCCTGGCAATAGGCTTGCGCTCTGTTAAATGCATATAAATATTTAAAAAAAACAGGAGAAATGGCAAGGGGGCGTGTCGGTATCCGCGCGACTGGTACAAGACCCCTCACTACCCTGACCTCTTGTGCCAGTCGTAAGCAAATGGCTATACTATTTTGCAATAAATACATTGCTCCTCAACCACTACCGAAGTTTGTCGCTAAGTGCCTAGACAAGCAATGTAAAAATCACCAAACGATAGTTCTATAAGCACATGTATCGCGTGGTGCGGCCGCTTGTTCTTACGACGAGGTGGTGATGTGCTTGTGTACCGATGTTTTTGTGTGGGTAATTTGTACGGTGCTTGGTAAATACACGATGTGTTTGATGGCATACATTTTATAATTGATTGTGTACTACGTTCTGTTTTAAGAAATGCGGGTGTGTGCGCGACTTCGTATCTATTGCTTTTACTGAACTAATCTATATCTGCTACGGGTTGTGCCCCGCGCACGCCTATGCTGCGCCGTAGCGGATCGGCTACGAGTGCTACAAAGCATTAGGTGATGGTCACGCGAGTTCCATGAATTTTGTTTATCCAAAAAGTGCTCAACGCGCTGAAAGAAGTTTTTACTTTAAAAACGCTTTGTGTGGCAAGTTTACGATTATACTTCTTCTGCCAACTTCATCTTTTATCTATACTACGAACTACCAAGTTGCATGTAGGTGCAGTAACAAGTATAGTTGAAAGCATAAACAAGCCAGGCTGAAAAGTATATAATAGAAATGTTTCTGTTCCTATCGCATTTCATCGTACTGTAACAAATTACAGTCATGCTAAACCATATCGAAACTCAAAATGGCAACCTGTGATTGTAATCTGAACTAACTATGGGTCATGACACGATTGCCTGTTTTCTCTAACACTAACACCTACCTAAACGGAACTGTAGTATTGGATTTTCAACCGCCAGCGCTGACCCTGTGGTTGAAAATTCAACGCCACGCTTTTACTGAGCATTAAATTAGGTGTCGCTATTAAAAGGCGGTTGGTTCTAAAGGTTTCTACGAAGTCTATGCTATACTTCCTAACGACCCCACTGCACTGCACTAAAATACTTGTTTATTTATAGCTAGAAACTAGGGAGGTTGGCTGATGTAGCGATATTCTGTGAACCACATTATGAGTTTCACACAAAAATAGAAAAAAAGCAATAAATTTTGGGGGTTCCCCATACTTAGAACTGAAAGTCAAAATTTTTTTTTTTGTCAAACCCATACGTGTGGGGTATCTATGGATAGGTCTTTAAAAATGATATTGAGGTTTCTAACATCATTTTTTTCTAAACTGAATAGTTTGCGCGAGAGACATTTCCAAAGTGGTAAAATGTGTCCCCCCCCCTGTAACTTCTAAAATAAGAGAATGATAAAACTAAAAAAATATGTGATGTACCTACATTACCATGTAAACTACCACCGAAAATTTGTTTGAACGAGATCTAGTAAGCAGTTTTTTTAATACGTCTTAAATCGTAAACAGCAATTTACCTTTCATTCAATCTGCTACGGAACCCTTCATGGGCGAGTCCTACTCGCACTTGGCCCGTTTTTTTGTTCTACACCATACCTAGGAACCTTCTACTTACGGAGATATTCGTGGTCAAAGTTCCAACTATTTGACAAGGTTTTTTTTTAAATTATAAGTTTTTATTGTAACATTTTTAACAATTCCATGACCCCCGTACTATTCAATCCATCCATCAGTTCCATTTTTTGAGTGCTTTACATTGAGTTCTACCACGAAACATATATTTCACCCCAAAAGAAAGTCATGTCCAATGATTTTTGCGTAAAGTAACTTAGTTTGACGTACAGAATGTTTGGTTGGCGGCTTCGTGATGACCCTGTATAATTTCGGACACCTTTAAAAGACAATTAACAGGGAGAACAAAATTGTTTTTTGTTTTGTTAGTAGTTCTGTCATCTCGCAGGCCAACATTAGAAGCTGCTTAAATCGGTGTATCGCTGCTTAATCTTTGGCATCACGCGCGGAAGCCTACTCGCTTCATTTATAAGGTGAGTGATGTAATGGTAGTCGTAACACCATATTTCGTGAATAAAACAAACTCTAGATAGTTTGTTTTAGACGCTCATATGTTTTTTTTAGTCACACTGTTTTTTCATAACACAAAAAGTATGTTTACGTCATATTGAAAATTATCTCTAAAACCTAAGGAAATCAGTAGATTTTCAAAAAGACCTTTACATTCTTAATTTTTTTATTAATTTTGGATTTTTTTTTACCTTAAGGTTCTTCAAAACGACAATGGATAATATTTTCAAAAGTCAAGGAATTTAAATGATAAATAACATAAAAAGGCGAGTAGTCGAGATAAATTATAACAAATAGGAATTTTCACTAAGTAACACAATACTGCCAATTAATTGATTCTACTATTTGATAAATAATTGACTAGATCACAATACGATCTATGGAATCAATTAAACGAATAAAGTCATTACAACTTTGGATAAACTTTGACATGAAAATCAGACACATTCCCAACTATCCTGCGTGAATCATTGGACTGTATTCGTAGTTCGTTCAGAAACATGAACTCTAGTAATTGTGCCACGCCTCTGTTTGAGTGTTTTAGTGCCCAAATAACTGTCAAAAACGACTGAGTACTGACAAAGCCGGTAACAAACATAGGACAGATGAAATTACTGCGAAAAACAGAACATATTTGAAGATAAATATTAAGGGATACGCAAAAAAGAAATAAACGAATAATATTTTTATTTTCTCGTTACAAACGTTATAGTGAACAGGAATTATTAAATCTAATACACAGAAATCAATAATTTTGGGGTATATGATACGCCCAATATAGCTTCTTTACTACGGCATGTAAACATGGTGGTAGGATGGAAGAAAAATGCCATTTTTCATTTTAAGTGAAATATGTGCCACTTTTGTATTAAGTGGAACTGGCAATTTTTTCAATTTCAATTAAATTTTATGACCTGCCTAGCCTTTTCGCAACTATGTTGGGGTCAGCTTCCAGTCTAACCGCTAATGCTGCTGAATACCATTATTACATGGAGCGACTGCTTATCTGACCTCCACAACCCAGTTAGTACTGGGGAATACGATACCCCTTGGTAAGACTGACTGTCAGATTTTTAGGCCACTGTCTACCTTTAACAACTATCAAAGATCTACAAATACTGACAGCCAGGACCAACTTAACGTGCTTTCCAAGGCAATTGTAGTAAAACCCAAATATCGAAATTTCCAGTTCTCTGAATGACTAAATCAGATTTAAATTTCATTGCTTAGAATCAAAGGTATTTATTTGACTTTTTACGCCCTTGCAACGTGGAGAATTAAGTCATAAGATTTCATTTGACGACTCATTTTATTGCCGTAATAAAAATAAGATTTGGCTCACCTTAATTTTCCCTCTGACGAAGTGATGTTTTTGTACGACGAATTGTATGGTGCTGTAGGCGGTCATCGGCCCTCCCACTGTTTCGCCATCCACCCGATGCAAGACATGCTGACTCAGCGCCTACGAAGATAACATTACTAGGTGTTAGTTCGCGTGACAAGAGCGATAAGAGGCGCCGACACGACCCGGAAAACTTTCAGTTTAACGCTAAGGTAACCAGTATGGGCCGTTTCTTTACCCACCCATAAAGTAAAAAAATACTAAATATCATTCTGAGGAATGGCTTCCATCTTTTGGTTAATGTTATTGCTGTTTTAATGTGTTTCAAGCTGCGTAGGACGCGACAGTGACTTATGATTATAAGGTTGCAAGTCTCTTGTAGTCTTACTTCAATTTACTTCAAAATGGTTGGGCCGTGAACAAGAATATGAATGTAAAGCAAACTAAAAGTAGGTATATAATATTTTTAATATTCAAAGTGATCGATCCCGATCTTTCTGTGATCGATCCCGTTAATCTAATGTTGAACAAGGCCGAAAAATTGGTTTTGAAATATAGTTTTATTCTCATTACATATTCGAAAATGATTACATTTGTAAGGGGCAAATTCGTCTTCGGAGGCCCTAGTACAAGCGCACGATATAACGTAACAATAAAAATGTAAACGATTTTAAAATTAACAATACTTGCTTCATAATTTCATGATTTTAAGAATTTGTAGTGCCTAACCGTTGTGCCTATCTCACTAATATGAACGCCGCGAAGCCGCGACCAAGGAGGCGGCGTATGTCGCTGGTCGGTGCTGTGGCACTCCACTTATGTTTTTTGTTTCTTTTCATTGTATCTGTCACTTCTTGACAAATTTGTAGTGAGATAATATAATCTTCATAAACTTACATTGTCACTTACGGGGCATCTTCCACCGCCTGGGTTGACCACCCGCAATCATGGCGCTTGCAACAGCGTCGAAATATCGGAAGCTCAAAATTATGAATAATAAATAAATAAATAACGCTGGACATTAACACACAGCGCCACCTAGTGCCACACTAAGCAAGGCTAATAATCATTGAAGATATGATGTAAGTGACAATAGAAGTTTAGTTTTAAACCGTGAAAGCTTAAAACAGTGTTTTTATATCTTTATAATTTCGTGTGATAAAAACATTTGTGAAGTTTGTAAATTGTACATAAATTTTCATGTAGCTAGTTTACACGTCGGTCATCCCGAGCGGCAGTGTACCCACTTCTGTCAGACTGCCACACAGGCATTTTCCTCCATGCGTTAGTTTCGACATGATCGCCACTATTAAAGTTGTTCGTTGTCGTTTTTATTCCTGCTCTCCAATCAATTATCGCCCCGTTTACTCAGCACCTTTCATATATTGAGATGCCAGGCATTCGTTCCTTCAAAACTCATATTATAAATGGATGTAACTGATTTTGCTTGTTGCAATTTGGCTCAAAATGCTTAGGATAGGCATAGGGACGATTCCTGACTAAAATACGATTCTGTTTAGTCCGTCAGTTAGATTATCAAAAAATATTGAATACTTGTTGTTTGTTTTATCAAATTAATAAAATTTTACGAAGATAAAACACGTCAAAAGTCATGATTGGGCTTGTGACGTCACTTTCCGGTAAAAAATGTAGTCAAATGTGACGTAAAAAATGTAGACAGAGCGTCAAAAAACTCGTGTGACGATTTTTTGACGCTCTGTCAAAATTTTTTATTGAAGTGAAAGAGGAAAAAAAAGTGTGTCCAATATTTTTTGGAAATCTATGTGACGGACTAATATTTTTTTTTTGTCATAGACTATTATTTTCGATTCAAAAATCAACGTGATAACGTTACGTATACACCGCGGACTTGTGCGCCTTAAATTATTTATAATTCATACGAAGCGTTTGTTTGACTGACGATTCAAGTAAATTGTTCAGACGTTAGTTGACTATTGAAAACTGTCTGTAGACGTCAGACCTTCGGTAAATAAGCAAGTGAATAATGAAATAGCATTTTATTCTGTTACAAACAACTAGCTAGTAATTTATTCATGAGACATTATGGAGTGCCTCACAGTGAGATTACTTCGAACTGTGACGTCACTACGTTCAGCTTTGAACACTTTATATTTCCGTTGGGTGACGTTCGATGAATTGAATACTTTTAGTGGGTACTATTACAAACGGTTTATAAGGAAATTTAAGTGGTTTCAAGGAGTTTTTTTTTAAATTATTTTTGCTACTTAGATTTACACAGAAAAAGCTAAAGAGTTTGTTTGGTTGAACGGGCTAATCTCAGGAACTACAGAATTGAATTGAAAAAAATCTTTTCGGGTTGGACAGTCGTTTGACGACAATTACTGCCTTGCCCTCACCTGCACACATAATATCTTATTTGTCGGTATCGTTGGAACTTTTCTCATTACGGTGGATCATGGCTACTGATACACCCAATGTTCGACTGACCCATGAGTTTAAAAAAAAGTCACTTTTATTGTGTTTCCCTAATTTTGCCGGTGTGCGTAGTTTTATAACAATTTCAAGCAGACAAATGTCGCGGGCAACAGTATAAATATAATATGAGTACCTAATAATTGCTTCCAATCGGCTTTGTTCTTCAATAACACTGATGAATCGACCAATCTGAAATAATGTGCCCCCCGCATTGGCCAACCCATCTTTTCCCTAACAGATTTGGGAGTTGATAAAAACAACGACAAATCAATTCCTCGCAGCCGTGACCGTAAAACCGCATGTGAATGACAACTGGTATTATTTGAGCAGTGCGATTGGTTCGGTGGTTGCGTAATTGGCAACTGTGATACAAATTGTAGTGTGCCTGGTACCTACAAATAGTTGCTCTGTCTAGGTTTTTGTGTTACTTATTAGAATTATGTCTAAATATTACCAAGATACAAAAGATTATGAAAAAATCTGTGTCAGGCAGACAAAAACGTAAGATTATACAAGGTGTCACCATCAAACAGAACCACTTTCTCCATGAAACCACCATTGTAACCGCGACATAATAATCAACGGCCCCATACAATATTCCAATACATACTCGACCAGATGAGAAAGCTGATTACTTTTTTATGATTACGATGGTGGTCCCATAGAGAAAGTGGTTCAGTTTGATGATCTGTAGCACACTCTTCAAAGCGACACCTTGTTTAGGTCACAGTCAAAACTGTTAATCAGTCAGTCATAATACCTTTGAACGGCGAAAACTAAATTAACAATAACTAACATTTACTTAGAAACTTATTAGGTTGTTAGGTTTTTTTTTGACGCTTTGAAAAACATGTAATTCTAGGACTAGGTAATTACAACTGAGGCGTTCTAAAACAACATAGAGGGTGTAAAACACCTCTTGACGAAGCCGAAAGGCACTTGTTCTCCTCGTCATTGCGATCATTTTTTTGTTCTACACCATACCTGGGAACCTTCTAGTTACGGAGATATGGGGGGTCAAAGTTACAACTTTTTGACAAGTTTTTTTTTTAATACAAGTTTTTTTTTTGTAATATTTTAACTTTTAACACCTCCACGACCCCCGTATTATTCAATCCATTCATCAGAACAACGCTTTAATTGTGTTACATTAAGTTCTACCAAAAAATATGATTTCTAACCTCAAAAAAAAAGTTGATTCCCAGCAATAATTTTTGCGTAAAGGTACTTAGTTTGATGTACAGAATGCTTGGTTGACGGCTTTGTGATGAGGTGGTTTACACCCTGTATTTTAATGCAGAAAACACATTTAACTTCTTATAGGTTTTGACTGATACCAAACCAAATAATTTTGGGGGCCAGCTCTGATTAAAAACAATGGGCTGGATGTGCCATAAGATTGAGCCAGATTAGCGACTATCAATGCTTAGTTTTTGTCACCAAAAGTGAAACGCGAAAATATTTTTTTCTTTCAGTTTACTCCTAATTACCGGTGCCGATATTTTTCAAATCAAATTATCTATTGTTTAAATAACAATCAGTACATTGATAAGTTGAGTAAGTATATTTGTGTAAAACTTTAACCATTTTTCCATCATTCCATAGTTCAATAAAATATCCGATACCTTTCAACCGTACTTAAGTAAACAAGATGTAAAAGGACCACGGGTCATCAAACTAAGTAACTCTAAAAAATATTGCCCGGAAAAGAGTTTTCTTTTTGCTGTAAAAAAATTCGTTTTAAGGTAGGACTCAATATATGTAACGCACTCAAAACATGTGCTGATGGATGCATTGAATGGTAGACGGGTCATGGAGGTATTTAGTGATAGTGACAACCGTAAAAATTAGTATTAAAAAACGGGTTGTTAGGGGTATGTACTCGTGGGCCCGCAAGGGCCGAAGCCTGCCGGGGTTGCGGGACTGTTCGAAAGAGATACCGCGGCCCCGGAACGTAAAGGGCGAGGAAGGAACATGGATGGGCTTTAGTCAGTAAGAGTCTGACACTCCCTCCCGCTCCGCCCAGAGTGGGAGAAGTCATTTTTGATGATTTCCCATCCTAAAAAAAAAAAAAAAAAAAAGGGGTATGTACTCGTATAATATCCGGGGTTGCAGGACTGTTCGAAAGAGATACCGTGGCCCCGGAATATAAAGGGCGAAGAAGGAAAATGGATGGGTTTAGTCAGTAAAAGTCTGACACTCCCTCCCTCTCCGCCCAGAGTGAGAGAAGTCATTTGATTATTATTATTATTGACAAGCTTTAACCAAGGATGTAAATGTTGGTTGAGTCCGGATTTCAGTATCCGTGAATACCTCTTTACCCTGTCAAGGGTCTGTGAATCGATTGATACCCTTTTCTGTGAAGGTGCCATTCCGGTTATTTTGGAAGTACCTATCTATCTTGGTTATTAATTGTCTACCTGTCTAGGAACATAAATTGTCTTGAATAAAATAACTTTGAAAAAGTTTATGAATAAGTTTTGTAAGACGATTTGCCGTCTATTACCTACTTCTACACTTCTACACCAATATTATAAACAAGAAATATTTGTTATTTTTTTTTAATTATTTGTTACGATTTAACTCAAGAACTGCTCAACCGATTTAAAAAACTCTTTCACCATACGAAAGGCACATCTTTACCAAATAACATAGGCTATAAATTATTCTGATATCATGCAAATTATTTGAGCTATCACCATTTTTGCTTACGAAGTCATGGGTCAATTACTAGTAAAATGTAAGTACATCAACCATAGAGTAGTACCAACTAGGTACTGTGCCTACTTACTCTTGAAAATTTCTATAGGCGTGATTATTGTTGTGTTAAGGGGTCACATTACCGTCGTTTCAGGCTCCGTTGTCGGCTAAATAATAATAAGTAATAATATTTATTTATTTATGGCAACTAGGCCCAATTGTTAGTAACATTATTCCTACAAACTATTGTTAGTAAACAAAAACAGAAACAAATACAAAATTGAGAGGTTAGGTGTAGGGTCTTCTGACCTGCACCTCCTCAGCGTGCGACAACCAAGGTGCGTCGAACTTATCAATCAACATACTTAGGATGCCGTTAGAGCTAGACCGCGCTCTCGACAAGATGGAGTTTGTCTTTTGGCGCATTATGGCATAAAAATCATCAGTATGCGCAAAAGCAAACATATCGGACGCACTACAATAGCGCGGCAACCCCAACAGCATCCTGAAGCAGTTATTGTACTGAATACGCAGGACATCTAGCGACCTCTTAGTATGCCTTAGCCACAGGCCGCTCGTGTAGAAAGATTGGCAGTACGCTTTAAACAGCGCAATCTTTACGCCAAAGTCACAATGAGCGAACCTGTAAATCAGCATGTTGGCCCTGACGGCTAGCGCCCTGCGCTCGCGATCTATGTCAACGTCGTCTTTGAGGTCTAAAAAGTAGATTTAATATTTAATTGAATAACTTGATTTCCTATCGATGCAACATTGCCTATACTCATCAAGAAACTAATACAACCTAGATCCAATCTCAAAAAGCTATCAACAAAAGTAGGCCAGAGTATCATTACACCGGAATTCGTGCCAGTAAATGGTTAAAATTAATTTACCGGCCAGACCTTCGTCGAACATCTAATGAGCCTCTAACTCAACCTCTGGATGAAACTAATTACTAATCAATACCCTTTTCAACGGAGCCCCGGTGGGCAGACGTAATCGAATAAGATAAACAGAATTTGTTGATCTATTGGCTCCTTTTCTATCTGCAGAGTTCTTGTATTAATCTCTTAATTTTGCGGGATACAAATTCTATGTAAATTCTCTGAAAGTAATGGAAAATTATTACTTATTGTATCTGTGTGACATGTCAACATAAATATTCAATTTTCAAATGTCAAAAAAAAACGCGTGGTAGCGTAATTTAATAGAACAATCGATTCTAATATTTCCTTGTCGTTTAGAAAATCATTATCTTGTGTGGTAACTTCAAAAATCATTCGATTTTCCACTTCGGTCCCCTTCATAATTATAATCACAACTCTCATTCTTGAACATTCATTTGAAACAGCGAACTAATTAATTTCCCTAATTGAGTGTTCTCAGCATTGAAAAACAAAAATAAAGTGAAAAAAAAACAACATTTCGAGAGCCGTCGATGAAATCATACGATAACGAAAACGAATCTAAATAAAAAGTGATTTACAACCATTTTATGTTTTACTGAACATTTTATTCCAGAAAGGCAAATCAAAACCGCACAATAATATTATCCAAACGACTTTATACTTCCATAATCGTTGGCGGCCACGCGTATAAATGTGTCCAGGAGATAGACCGCCATCTATCAAGCTAGGACAATAAAAAAGCGGCCTAAAAGTGCGTATACCGAATATCAAACGCTTGCTAGGACCGGGTGACGTTCCAAATCACCTTTTTTCGGGATAATGCCAAGAATTATAGGTGTATTTATCGCCCGATTATGTTAAAGTCAACAGCGCAATCGTATGTAGTATCGTTTTTGCGGTTTTTACGGCTTCGACGAAGTGAATCGTCCTTGCAGAATAAAATATTGCGGGTACATGAAAAATTTACGAGTAATTTGAATTCTTGAAGCGTTTTCAGTTTTCTATTTAAGTATTTCGATGCAGCACAAAATAAATATTTGTTGCAATTTTATTAGCACACACGAGTTTCTTAAAAGTCAAGTTATCTAGCAGGAATAAAATAATATTGAAACGAAATAAATGTTGGCTTATTTTTCTCTAGTAAAAGAATAACTTTGGCTTTACGTAGGACCCGTATCAAAGCCCTGATTAGCTTCTTATTTTAACAAGATTTTCTTGTATAAGTGAACCTTTTTCAATATGTGAGGACCAAAAAGTAATTTCCAAACTCTACATATCAAACCGGAGATAAATTACCTACTCCAAAATGTCTGAAACAACTGTAGATTACGCGTCCCAACCGCCCACTAAGCCAAACCCCCCCGCCTCCTCCCCCTCCCCCCACCCGTCACCTTCACCTCCCCTTTCAGCAAATTCATTCCTTCCTACTAATTTCACGAGCTCATCAAAAATACTAAGCAGTCACACCAGTCATTAATTATTTAACAAGCTCTTCAGCAAAGTGAGTAAAATATAATTTTAATTGAAGCCAGGTTTCAACTTTCCCCTCTGGAAACGTCTTTTGCAAAAGTTGAGTAGTATAATTCAAATTTTAAGATCGAGCTCACTCTAGCACTCGTTTCGTTCGAAGTTTTTGACGTATCGAAATCTTGATGAAATCTGATCGGAAACTATTTAATATTTAATGTTGAGTTGTTGGCGTCTTGAATAGTTCTTCAGTTTAATTTGTGATTAGTTGAAGTTTTGTCGCTTTAGAGGTCACGCTATTAAGGGAAACAACGCATTTCAAAAATCCTCTTTTTTCGCGTTCGTACATTTGTTTTGAAACAAGATCTCATGACTGCCAGACCTACGTCATTTTTAGAAAAGCTGAAAGTTTTCTGTGGGAGTACCTTAAATTGTATTGTATTGTACAACGGGCTGGTGTTCGCAACTCCACGTCAAAGCACGTATTTTGCGTATGGGCTGTAAATCCACCACGCGGCCCAGTGCGGTTTGGTGTATGTCACATGTCTTCGAATTGCTGGTTCTAGGACATGCCGGTTTCCTCACGATGTTTTCCTTCACCGTTTTGAGAGCAGTGGTGATGAAATAAATTACACAAAGTAATGCGCCTGTCTTGGTTCGAACCCACGACTAACTGTTCGTAAGTCGGGGCCGCCACCACTGGGCCACCGCTGCTCTCTGTACCTTAAATTATTACGTATAGGATGTTATTCCAAGTCGGTCGTGGGGAAATAAAAATTAAGATGTATTAACATGTCGCAATATCACATTACCATTTAATAAAATGTCGTAAGTTGGCGTTTTTTTTTAAAATAGGATTGACAACTCACTAAAACAAATATGATTCTGTTTAGTCTGTCAGTTGAATTTCCGAAAAATATTGGAAATGTGCCAAAATGTGACGTCACACGAGTTATCGACGCACTGTATCGTCTTAAATTTTTGTTTAAGAGAAAAAATAAATATGTATCCAAAATTTTTTTGAAATCTATCTGACGGACTTACTAGTTTTTGTTTGTCGTCTACCCTATTTATCCTACTTGAAAGGTGTCTGGCGAGGGTTTTTCACCACACAAGGTGTCTGGCAGTATCGAGGGTGTGAATCTCCATGCTAGCCTACTAACTAACAAAGCCTCTAAACTAAAATATGAAAAATCTCGCCTTATAGTATGACTAATTCAACAGAAAAAGTTTCAGCTTCTGTAAAATGGCATAACTCTGGCGTTAATAAGACCTCCCTTTATTTGATCCATCACTCACCTATATGTATAGATGTGCTGTATTGAAATGCCACTGTGAGCTTAAATCAATTAAATCCTTTGGACCTTCTAGAGAAGTCTCTATAGAATTTTCAAACCAGGAAGGCAGCCCTAAGTCCCCATTTTCACTGAGCTGGGAAACCGGATTAATGACCGCTCCCGGTGTACACTGCTTTTGACTAGTGAATTTCCTATTGAATCCTAACGAAGCGCGTGTCATTGAGTTTACATAAATCAAAGTTCCATCAATGTTTTTACCCGTCGACGACCCATATACCTATGTTATGTCATCATCATTTATTTTATTACACTTTTATGACCGCGACTTTGCCCACATCGGTAATTATTTCAGACAAACCTACTCTGCCGCGGTAAAAAGTTAAATTCTATGTCTTAACCAAAGTCATGAGATATTCGTGTGGTTAATTTCGTCAAAATCTGTCCGAATGTTATCCTTTTAAAGCTTTTTAAGGTGGCAAGTAGATGGACATATTTACTTCCGAAAAAAATGTTAATAAGGAACGGATGGACACTCATAGTCGACTGATGATTTATTGTATGGTTGGTGGACCACGACTTCATGACTCATGGGCTTTTAGAAGATCGTAGGATAGAATAATCCTAACAAACATTGTGAAATTATATGTTTAGCTGAAATAAATTGCACTTAAAATTAGTGACATTACAAATCCAGGTGGAAGGGTTACTACGTATGAGGGAGAGAACCTCTCGCCCCAACCGCCGTGGGAGACGCCCCCGACGAGCTATGGACTAGCTCGCCGATCGTCCGTCTTATGATGACAGGCCGTGTCGACGGTGCGTTCGTGTTCCACGCGCGCCTCAAAGAGATGTCTGCTCATTGAAGGGGCCCGCAAGGGTCGAAGCCTGCCGGGGCTTTGGGACTGTTCGAAAGAGATACCGTGGCCCCGGAACATAAAGGGCGAGGCAGGAACATGGATGGGTTTTAGTCAGTAAACGTCTGACACTCCCTACCGCTCCGCCCGTCAAAATGAATGGAATGGCTGTTTTTAAGTGAAAACTTCTTTAGGCACGTTGAGCAGTTTTTGGGTGAACAAAATCATGGAACTCGCGTGACCGTCACCTGACGCTTCTTGGTACTCGTAGCTAATCCGCTACGGCGTAGCACCACTTAGGCGAGCACGGGGCACAACCCGTAGCAAATATAGATTACTTAAAGTTTTGACTTCTATTGGCAGTCTCCAAAAACTGCCCCGCATCTTTTTTTCGGACTTCGGTGTCCCATCCATCCTGTAGGTATTTACGTATGTATATGGTCGGTATATAAATAAATAAATATAGCTGGACATTAACACACAGCACCATCTCGTGCCACACTAAGCAAGGCTTGTGTCGTGGACACCAGATAGTTGATATACTACTTCTATACTTTTTTGTTTGTAAATACATACTTATTATACATATAAACATCCATGACTCGGAAACAAATGTCCATCACACAAACATTTGCTCCCACCGGGATTCGAACCAAGGACCCTATGAACGAAAGGCAGTCTCACTACCGCTACGCCATGTACTCGTAATATGCGACACAAATCTTCGACAAAGACAACTATGGAAAGAAATAGGGTCTATTATTCGGGCCTCCTCATAAATTACTACAAAACATGGGTCATGACTTGGTGAAGGCATAGAAACTCGACTTACAGGCAAAGCATTACTTACAAGCTTTCAGAATATTTTCCTTAAAAATACCTTTGAAGAACTACCCTAACTCTGGCAAATATATTGAAGGCTTAGCAAGTTTCGGGCTGGTACCTTGCCTCATTTCAGTTCGGTCGCACCCGGAGCCCTGATGAATGAGGCAACCAATTGCCTTTGACTTTTATTCGCATAGATTAATTAATAACAAGAACTTAATCGTACATCTTTATTAAAGGGATGGAAAACCGATGAGTTTTTCGTTTTATAATGATTAATTGAGAGTCTGTCAGTTTATTAAAATTTATTTTCTTTGTAGAAGGTAGGCTTGTCTTCTTTTACGTGGGGCATGCGAAATCTAGTTTTATTACATTCGTATACCTGTGTGTCCAACTTTTGAACAGTTATAATATGTGTTTGTCTGTAAAAATAAATAATCGTAATACATAATCATCAAGATAAGATCTGATGATGGGATCCTGGAGAAATAGAGAGAACTCTTCAAATTTGATATGCTTCTTGAAGCGATTTGTTTCTCAATGTGGTCCCATTTCAATTTGGTGAAGATCTGATGAAGACCTTTGAAGATAGGCAACGGAACTCTTCAATAAATGATTGCAAATGGATTGCTGAAATCTCATGTCTGTCTACTGTTTACACCAGTTCATAACATAACATCACGCCGGTACGCTGTGAAGGGGAAAGCAAAAGTGAACCACTAAACAGTGAAAAATAAAAACCCTTTATTCAAAAAATAAAACCTACTTCACAAAAACCGGCCAAGAGCGTGTCGGGCCACGCTCACGGTAGGGTTCCGTAGTTTCCCGTCCGTCACAATAAGTGTTCAATCCAATCCGATTTTAATAATTCTTTTTTTGTTTGAAAAAAGATACGTTCATGATAATAAAATATGTAAACGAAGTTAAATAAAATGCTTGTATATACGATTATACTACAAACTTAGTCCAGAAATTATTTTGTAAAACTTTTTGTCTTTTTTGTACAAAAACTGTTGTTTCCATCCAAGTTCAAAATGATTTTCCTAGAAAGTCCTTAAAAAGTTCTACTGTTCAGATTTTTTTCATATTTTCTAAACTTATGGTTCAAAAGTTAGAGGGGGGGACACATTGTTTTTTACTTTTGGAGCGATTATTTCCGAAATTATTGACATTATCAAAAAATGATAATTGTAAACCCCCATTCATTTTTAAATACCTTTCCAACAATATATGACACGTTAGGGTTGAAATTAAAAAAAATCACTTCCCACTTTACATATAGGGGGGCGGGCTACCCTAATAAAACATTTTTTTCAAATTTTTATTTTACCACTTTGTCGGCGTGATTGATACACATATTGGTACCAAATTTCAGCTTTATAGTGCTCACGGTCACAGAGAATAAGCGAGGACAGACGGACGGACAGACAGACATGGCGAAACTATAAGGATTCCTAGTTGACTACGGAACCCTAAAAACACAACACACTGAAAAACAACTTTAGCTTCAGAAGTCTGTGACAAAAACCTAAGTAAATCAATCAAACAAAGGTCACCGACTTCTGAAGATACCTACTGCTCTCATCCGTGTGTCACTGCGAGGGGCCTACTGAAAACCAGCGCTGAGTGTCTTACACCCAGCATATATGCTGACTTGGTTAACCTTTCGTTATGGGCATGCTCAGCGCAGTTGAGCTGTTTTAATAAATTGTAAGCTGTTTGTTGTTATAATGTATATGTAAGACATATACATTATAACAACAAACAGTGTTGCTGCTGTCCATTAACGAATAAATGATTATTCTATTCTATTCAAAGCTAAAGTTATTTTTAGTTTAATGTGTTTTTTGAAGTCGGTTTTTTGTCGACTAAGTTACGGAACCCTAAAACAAATGAATGCCGAAGTCTTAAAAATACTTAAGAAATAAA
This sequence comes from Xestia ashworthii, assembly GCA_950022955.1. NCBI lineage: Eukaryota > Metazoa > Arthropoda > Insecta > Lepidoptera > Noctuidae > Xestia > Xestia ashworthii. The sequence goes on along the minus strand of OX465558.1, from coordinate 18,002,171 downwards.
TAAAAAACACTGTAGCCTCGGTTCTTACAAAAAGAAGGGGAGAAGGAAACCTCTCAACCCTTTAAAAACTTAGGTAAACATTCGACAAAATTATTATAAGAACAGGAAAAATGTTCTTACATGTTCCAGAATTCTTAGAAATGTTAACCTTTTCAATACATATACCATTTAGCAAACTGCGTAGTACCCGTATTACATCTTTATAAAGTGTGTTGAGCAGCGGTGGCCCAGTGGTAGCGGCCCCGACTTACGAACAGTAAGTCGTGGTTTCGAACCCAGACAGGCGAATTGCTTTGTTGTCTAATTTCATCACCACTGCTCTCAAAACGGTGAAGGAAAACATCGTGAGGAAACCGGCATGTCCTAGAATTGAAAATTCGAAGACATGTGATATCTACCAATCCGCACCGACTACCTGAAACGACTGCCAATGATGGAAAAATGACAGCCGGGACCGACAGCTTACGTGCTTTGCGAGCCACTTAGGAAACTCGGTATGTAAGGGTGGTCACCCATCCACAGGCCAACCTAGGCAAGCACGGCTTAACCTAAAGATCGGTCCGAGCGGCTGTTATTGTTGGTTTATTGGATTTGGGAAAAGGCAAAGACAGTTATAGCGAATATCATATACATATTTTTCTGGTCTTGTTTATAGCAGTGAATCATATACTTTTAGTAATTATAAAAATCGCGTTTAGCTCGTGTAATCGCCTTAAAGTTCTTTTTTGCATATTATTAATACTTTTGTTTATACCTCTGAAAGCTCTGGAAGGATACTTTTGTAACCTTCCTGACTAAATAACTGTTTTTTGTGAGGTCACGAAATAAATAATTGTAGACCATGTAATTATATAATATTATTGCTATTCATTTGTATCTCTGTTATTTTGTGTGCAATAAAGAATAAGAGTATACAAAAAAAAACAAACGATTGAGTAATACAATAAATTGGTCAAAATAAAACGACCTTAGTATTTTTTAGTTTTCCTCCAGGCAGTATTTTAGTAGTTATTAGTCAATGTACTATTAAGTATTTTACGAGTAACACACCAAAAGGTACATTTTGAACCTTAACACTACATTTAATTAATTTGTAGAATTTTGTAAATAGCAATTTGTAAGCACTTTGTACCCAAATAGATGTTGGTTAATTAGCTTAAATCTGTGCTAATATTATAAAGCTGAAGAGTTTGTTTTGTGGAACGCGCTAATCTTAGGAACTAATGGTTCGTATTGAAAAAACCTTTTAATGTTGGTTAGTCCATTTATTGAGGGAGGACGGGTGGCTATTAGGCTATAAAACATCACGTTACGGCCAATATAAGTAGAGCATAAATGAAAAATGTTGAAAAAGCGGGCAAAATAGTATTAATATAATAATTTCACTAGAACGAAAGTTACCGGCAATAGCTAGTAAACAAATGAAGGATACAGGAGAAAAAGGATCATTGTCAAAAGTGAATCATTCAATCAAGGAAAAAACATGATTTTCTTTGATATCATTATTTATTAAACAATTTACTACAGTAGCAATAAAAATAAAATATCGCGGGACATTACACACAGCGCCATCTAGTACCACACTAAGCAACGAGGCTTGTGTCGTGGACACCAGATAGTTCATAAACTACATAGATACTATTTTTTTTATAAATACGTACATATTTTATAGAAATATAAACCTTTACTACAACAATTTTATAGCTTATTTTATCATTTAGTTTTGTATTCTTAATTACGAGTATAATTAATTTAATTTATTATTTGTTCATATACAATGATCTTTCTTTCTGCAACTAGGGTGACATTGATATTTCTTTGATGCAGCCATACAATCTTTTTTCAGTCCCTTGTGCACTATGATTGTTTTAAGCGTTTTTCGTAAATATAGACAAGAAGCTTCCTGCATTTTGCAATAAATGGCAATGTTAGTTCTTTTTTACTGAAAAGTTGACAATGATCCCTTTTCCCCTGTACCCTTCAAATACAAGTCTGAAATATATAGCATGTTATATCTAATATCAGCATCAAAATTCCTATCATACCGTTACAAGTATCGAAAGGTTTCAACCAAAACACACATTAAATATTCGACCTCCTTCAGGGCTATTATCATATTTCTCATAAATAAGGATATAGTTTCCCGCTATGTAACAAGATCTCGTTCCTCTAAACTTTGTCTTGATTCCCGAGTAGTATCGGAACGTGATAAGATTTATGATAGACATAATTATAGCCGCCATTTTGATTTCACTAGCAAGGTGTAAGTATTTTATTTGTAGGTCCTGGGTTTGATTCCCAGAATGGGCAAAGTGTTATTTGTTTTTTCAATCAGGAATTTCTCAGTAGCAGCCACGGTGTCTGGTTTTGTGTCGTGTTGATGGCAATAGGCTTGCTCCTAATTACATGGGAGTTAAACATAACTGGAGAAATGTAGGTGAACTCATTAATGTGCACTCCTCTGCTTTACCCTTATTAATTACAGGCGTAATGTTATGATGATGAAAAAGTAGTTTTGAACTGATAGATGAGATTGATTGACTAAACTCGATTTTCAATGAAATTGGAGCAAATCGAGACGACTCATTATTCTTCAAGCAGAACGTTCTATCAGAAAATGACACGTTGAAAAAACATTCCGATTTGCTAGCTAAAGGACCAATTTGCAGAAAATGTGAGTTGCACGATGTCAGATTCACAGAAAACATAATTATAAAAAAAAACGAAAGTGTGTTACTCCGACAGTACCAACTATCGACAAACTAACTTTAATTTGATCAAAAGTGTTGAGATACAACTACAGTCGAAACAAAAAGTTTTGTTTACTGACAACACTCGAGTACTTAGCTGTTATATACACTGTCAAGTTTGTTGTACCTGTACATTTTTCCAAGTACGCGATAAACTTAGAAAGTGCCTCAGATACAGCTTGTTCGATAAAGTTGCTTGTTATTTCTTATGATTAACACTAACTGCGACCGACCGACTTGAGCGAACCAATCATAGTAATTGATTTACTTACTTAATGGCAACAGAATGTTGTTTGATTGGCGAACTTCAAGTGTGTTTGGTAACTTGGGCCAATGAGACTTTGAATGCCCATGAAATTAGTGATTAATGTTGACTTTTGATGTTTGACACCGATTAGGGGAGTAATTATTTTAAAGTACCGTTCGCGCACGAATGGTTGCGATGGAATTTGTTGATGTGGATTGAAACGTGATTTGCGATGAATGTTGATTTAGATCCCTGTATAAGTGTATAAGAGTAGACGACAAAAAAAAGTAATAATAAGTCCGTCAGTTAAATTATCAACAAACATTTGACCAGTATTTTTTCTTTTGTTACGTAAACCAAAATTCACGAAGATACGACGCTTTTAAAATTCTCAATACGTCACGCCTAGGTATAATTTTTAGCGAGTTCTGACGTCACGAGACCCCACTCCCGAGTTTTGATGCGTTTATCTTTGTCAATTTTCATTGATTTTGACAAAAACAAAAAATACGTGTCTATTAATTTTCAATAATCTAACTGACGGACTAAATAGATTTGTAGTTTTTTGATACTGTCGTCATGCCTATTAATCCATAATTTATCACCTGTGCTCATGACGATCAATTTACTGCATCGATAAGCGAGTTCACGTGGCTGAGTTTTGGGTTTAAAAGGCCGGGTGGCGGAGCGTGCGTCGTTCATACAAACGTAATACCAAAATAATTCGTAAACCAGACATATTCTTAAGAAAGTGTCTATTTATTTCGATTGGATTACATTATATCTAGGTTCCCAAATATATTTTTTGAAAGGAAAATGATATTTAGACGAGATATGATGAATTTAAAATTTCTATAGATAACTTACTTTTCTCATAACTCTTGTTTAAATCAATGTCCATAGGTTGTCGGTAGTCTATTTTATTCTGTGGTAGGATATAAGATGTTTTTTGTACACCATACCTGGTTACCTCAGATTTTTTGGTCCACTCTACAAATGACATCCGGGACCAACAGCTTAACGTGCTTTCCGAGGCACGGAAGAAACTCGGTATGTAAAGGTGGTCACCCATCCACAGACCAACCTAGGCAAGGACGGCTTTACTTAAAGATCGGCTCGAGCTGCTATATTAGCCACGAACTCATGAAATGCACTATAACCTATTAATATCACTGAGAGCAACCGTTCAAGTCACGCTGGAGTAAACGCGGTTTCTCAAAAACTTCACCTGGATTCCAGACTACGATGGAATTTGTCAAATTAGTGGCCTGCGTTATCTCACCCTTCTTGCAAATAAATAATGAGAGGTATCGTTGATCTAGTCGTCAAAAGCACGACTACTGAGCATGACTTTCTCAGGCAAAGTGTGAATTTCTCAGTAACAGTCACGGAGTCTAGATTTGTGCCCGGTTGGTGGCAATAGGTTCGCCCCTTGTAATGTTACATTTACCAGGAAGGGGAAAATGTAAAGTCTTGAGAAAGGAGAGCACGGCTTAAATGAAAAAAAATAGCAAGGGAACGAAATAACCGGTCACCGGCGCTAGAACATCGGAAATTTCTCAAGGTTACCGGCGCGTCATCACGTGACCATGACGTAATGCGACGCCGCCTCAAGTGGCCGTGCTATTGTTATCGTTTTTTGTATACTCGTTGGGAACGGTTGTAATCTCAAGTGATGTTTTTGTTAGAGTTTATGAATGACATTTCGTCTCTAATTTATTACATTAAGTGGTAAATATTGACTATGGTTGAAAATAAACATTATGTGAACTTTAAACATTATTATTTCAAAAAGTAAATCGATACCATATATATTTTATGGCTTTTATTGGTGGAAGGGTTCTATCTTCATAGGAAAAAAAAATAAATACATACCTCATAGTAAAAAAATACTTATTTACAGGCATAAAACTGGCAAAAAACACACTTGACGACGGTGAAAAAAAAAAAACAAAAATTAAATAAATTATTACGACTACACAGTTTCACGAAACTTAAAAATATAGTTACTATCTGAAAGCTACATTCATAGAGGAACTTATGCGTAATTATTAAGTGCATAGGTCTATTCAATATTAGAAATACATGGGATTGATTGAAGGAATTCCCACTCACGTAAAAGCGTACCTACCATTTCTTGTCTTTTTTTGTTTTGTTCAGTGAAGTTTGAGTAAAGAAAATACAATAAATCTAACTATATTCGATAATAAATTACCTATATTATCATTATATTGTAATTAACCAATAAATCAGTGATTTACTCAAAAATACTCAAACAATAAACTTTTTTTCGTTGCACATGTAAACAAAACAATGGAAATTCACAGATTATCTTTGACAATTTATTTCTTAACCACAGATACATTTTTGACGGCCAGTGTTGCATGTTTCTAAGGCGGATATTCTCGATAGTTCAATTAAAAAATAGACAACCGACCCAAAACACAGAGGTATAAAGCAAGAAGCATTAGTATGACGACACAGTAAAAATGTCACGTGATAACCACTATAGTGGCTATGCGCCGACAACGGGTAAAAAATGTATGACCACTATAGTGGTTATGAGCCGTTGAGCGGGAGAATTTTATTATTATTAAGTATACGGGGCTGGAGCTACTTAACCCTAACTAGGCCAAGGAAACCGGCGTACGGAACTGAAGATGAAATGGAGAGCCAAGGGACATAAGTTTTCAGTCTTCACAGCGAAGGCCGAGGGACAACAGTCATCTGTCAACGTAGCGGAGGTCCGAGGGACTTCAGTCTTCATTCTTCAAAGCAGAAGGCTGAGGGACATCAGTCTTCTGTCATTGTAGCGGAGGGCCGAGGGACAATGGTCATCAGTCAGGCTCGCGTAGCCCGGGCATCAGACGTTAAAGATGCCACGGACGACGCGCTGTGCGATGCCTCACACCGCTACAGCGACATTCTTTAATATGCAGCCAAGAGGGAGGTTTTTAAACTTCTCAGGAGGGAACTGCCTTCTGGTTCATTCTTATAACTTTTCGTACTAGTACCTCATATAAGCTGTCAACGTAGACTGAATTTTCAGGCACGGCTTCCCGTCATCTACCGATTATAATTTTGAATAAGTAGATTCTTTTAGAACATTATAGAAGAATAAAACCCAACTCTGGGTTAAGCTCGCCTTTGTACATAAGCTATATTTTTGGAATTAATATGTATATTTGTTGTTTTTCTTGTGCAATAAAGAATAAGAATAAAATAAAATGGTTTCGAAGAAGGTCTAACATCAATTATCTATACAACCTACTCCTAGCTCCAGCAATAAATTAAAAAGAAAACTAGGCTTGCCATTATCTGACATTACAAATGTAAACAAAGATTGAATAGTCTAAAGTTTACAGAAAAGCCTTAATTTATAATATTAATTTCAGGGTACTAATAATGCTAAACCTCCTCATAATGGCCATGTATGTACTTACCTGAGAGAACATGCGTTTAAATTTCAGATTATAACAGTCAAAAACGTATGTATAAAATCACAAACATCACACCCTATTACCACCACTGCCTTTTTTTTTCGGAATCGGGTTTCGGATGGGAAATCATCAAATAACTTCTCCCACTCTGGTTGGAGAGGGAGTGAGTGTCAGACTTTTACTGACTAAAACCCATCCATGTTCCTTCCTTGCCATTTATGTTCCGGGGCCACGGTATCTCTTTCGAACAGTCCCGAAGCCCTTTTGAGATGACAAGCGTGAGGTTGTGTGTTGAGAAGAAAGTTCAGGTAATGCATTGCACTGACTATACAATTACAATTTAAATATAATATGTATATTTATCCTTTCATCAACTTCAAAATAAAGGACTGTAATTTGATTGAAGAACACTAAAATATTTTGTGAATATTTATTTCATTTAACGATAAGGAGAATAGAACCCAAATACCTCCTCTATATTTAGAGGTTTTGACGTCACAGACAAACATCGCCGCTATGTAAACAGATATTCTTGAAAATATTTACCAAGATTTTATCAAATTGAATAAGTTTCCATGTTATGTGAGCATTGGTGACTTAGTGATAATGGCCTCGACATGAGTATCGTAGGATTCAAACCAGACTGTTACTTATAACATTACTTTGTTGTTCGTCTGTCTGTCTATCTGTAAAGACCCTTTTCTCAGGAACGCGTAGAGGTATCAAGAATGAAAACTTCCGTCTCTTACAGCAAAAAAAAAAAAAACTTGTAAGTTAACGCGATTAAACCGTTTATGTAGCATATTTTTGCATATTTTGAGATTCCAAAAAGAAATCAAAACCGTAGGGTACTTCCCGTTGACCAAGAAGGGTATTTATTTAACATTTCAAGCACATAGTACCTACAGAGGCGTATTTAATTCCATAGGCATTCTCTACCAGTCAACATTTTGGTGATGCAGCAACAGCAGTGGTAGGTGTTCATCTGAAAATAGTTTAATTAATACCAAAAATTGACGGTCCAGCTGCGGGTTGTATGTACAACACTTCATTTACCGATACGGGATAAGTTAAAGCAAACATTTTCTAGTAATTAAGTTAATCGACTGTCATTATCCTCGTCATGTGAAAGGAGTTTTATTCAAATTACCCAACACCCTAAAATTTGGTTTTAACTGAATTGTAAAACAAACTTTTTGATTAATTTAGAATTTATTACCCCCCATTCTTAACAAGAAGCTTCGAGCGACTCTGGTGACACTTTGTTACCCGAGACCGGTAACAGGGTAGGTACGCGTAACGAAAATACGTCGATTTTTAAATTAAAAATACTCGTTTCGCATTTTTAACATTTTCATAATTTCAAGAACGTATTTGTTACCGTATAACCCGTTAGATTGTAATCTATCTAGCGAGATTATAAACTCTCAATAGATTGTCAACCGAACCTATTGCTTACAATTTAAGGGGCCGGCGGAGCGTGCGTCGTTCATACAAACGTAATACCAAAATAATTCGTAAACCAAACATATTCATAAGGAAGTGTGTATTTATTTCGATTGGATTACGTAATATCTAGGTTCCCAAATATATATTTTGAAAGGAAAATGATATTTAGACGAGAACTTATTTTTCTCATAACTCTTGTTTAAATCAATGTCCATTCAAAATCTGTATTTGGGAACCTAGATATTACGTAATCCAATCGAAATAAATACACACTTCCTTATGAATATGTTTGGTTTACGAATTATTTTGGTATTACGTTTGTATGAACGACGCTCGCTCCGCCGGCCCCATAAGACGCCTGCGGAGCATGCGTATTTCATACAAACGTAATACCAAAATAATTTGTAAATTAAACATTTTCCTAAGGTAGTGTGTATTTATTTCGATTGAATTACAGAATATCTAGGTTCCCAAATATATATTTTGATTGGACACTGATTTTAACAAGAATTATAAGAAAAATAAGTTTTCTATAGAAAATTTAAATTCCTCATATCTCGTTTTTGCATCACTATTCTCTCAAAAACCATATTTGGGAACATAGATATTCTGTAATTCAGTCGAAATAAATACAGACTACCTTAAGAATATGTTTGATTTACAAATAATTTTGGTATTACGTTTGTATGAAATACGCATCCTCCGCCGGCCCCTTAAAGCATTATTTTTCGGTGGATTGTAATATGATTGTAAGTGTAACCGTAAAATTGTGAATTGATGGAGAGTGCCCTCCGTGCTACAAGCAAGTTAAAGGTTCGGGTGGTTTTTTGTAAATATTTGACAGTTGTTACAGGTAGTTAAAAGGCCGAACGTTGGAAAATAATCTTGCGCTAAATGGTGCTACCAAGGAAGACATTCGTGGAGGTAAAATTCTGCATTTTTATTTTATATCCAGCTGCATTCGGTTGGACTAGAAACTGACATAGTTAGAAAAAAGTTTAGGAGATGATGTATAAAATATTTTTAGTAGAAATAAATACCACAGAAATTGTGCAATATCTCTTTAACTGCTCAAAAATAAACACAAAACCTATTCTTATCAAACTAAAACAACCGTTTTCACCTTTTATATTAAGTTATTATATATTACTAGCTGATGCGCGCGGCTTCGCCCGCTTGCAAATTATATACTCAAATCTTCCTCGAGAACCACTCTATCCATTGGTGAAAACAGCATGAAAATTGATGCAGTTGTTTTGAGTTTATCGCGAACAGACGGACAGACAGACAGACGCGGCGTAGGACTTTGTTTTATAATATGTAGTGATTATTATTATACTCACTACTATGTACTTATTGATAGCAGATTTCATATAGCAACAATAGAATCTCGAAAAGGTTGACGGGCATTTTGAGCTTATTGACATTGCATTTAATTAGAAAAGCTACACTTTCGGCCAAAATAACGAATAAGCAATATAAACTTCTATTATATTGTATTGTATAACGGGTTGGTGGGAGGAATATGAATATATATGTATATCTACTACAATAATGATATCATTAAATTAAGAATATGAAAAATAATATTATTTTTTGTCATTGGATCTGATAAAATTCTAAAACTAAAACTTGTCACGAAAAAGGTGTCTTTACTATTTTGCATTTTTTTTTTTTTTTTGTAAAAGAAAGATCTCGCCCACCAATATTAAATGACAAATATTCATATAGAAGTAAGATACTGTATTGCAAAAGAATGCCTATTAAATAAATACCAGTTAGTTACTAAACTGTTTACGTTATCGTAAATTGTGAACTTTGAATGTGTGTAGGGATAACTCGTGGTAAATGTTCCTAAAATGTTGATGTTTAGGGTACGTCGGAGGTATTTAAGATACTCAGAGAACTCTGTCACAAGAATGACGGTGGCATGACAGGGTAACCGCTTCACAAGTAAATTCTCTATACATTTTTGAGGTTTACATGTGAAACCTTGTTCTCATTAGCGAGTAATCAATTTAGTAGACAAATTTTGTTACTAAGATATATAAGTGTATCGTTTATCAAATAAACACTCCATTTTAACTTGACTAGAAATCAGTTCACATCATTAAAAATCTTCAACTAAAGGTTCCATTTTTCTTATTTTTATACATATAATTTTTCCTCAAACCATTAGTTTAAAATATCAAACGACCTCATAATATTGCACGCCAGTTTATTTAGTCAGGGCTGTGCAAGGAAATGAAAAGAGTTTACATTCATAATAATAGGCATGACGACAATATCAAAAAATTACAAATCTATTTAATCCGTCTCAGTTAGATTATTAAAAAATAATGGACACGTCTTATTTGTTTTTGTAAATCAATGAATATTGACAAAGATAAAATGCATCATAACTTGTGAGTGCCCCGCTCGTGACGTCAGAACTAGCTAAAATTATACCTAAGCGTGACGTATTGGGAATTTTAAAAGCGTCGTATCTTCGTCAATTTTGATTTACGTATCAAAAGTAAAAATACGGGTCAAATATTTTTTGATAATCTACCTGACGAACTAATTAGCTTTTTTTTGTCGTGTACCCTATTAACTTTTCACATGTTTTGTTTATATTATATTATTTTACTTAATATTTATGTACCTTTAAGACTAGGTAGAAAAAGAGGCAAGACTATATCATAATCATCTGCCTAGCCTAAACCTAACTATGTTGGGATCGGATTCCAGTTTAATCGGATGCAGCTGAATACCTTTATATTACATGGAGAGACTACCTGTCTGACCTCCACAACCCAGTTAGTACAAGGTAATACGATACCCCAAGGTAAAACTGGTTGATTGTTAATTTGTAAATAAATAGTGTTATATTACAGATTAGCAGCCCTGATTTACTTAGTACAATAAATGTTCCATTATCAGATTGCGTCTTCAGTGTTTGTTGAAAATGTTCTACGGTAATATCCGATAGCACTCTGATATCTCGCGTAGTTACGTGAAACGTGAACGTAGAATATTAAGAACCATGGCAGTGGAAAAGGACAGTGAAAGTGATAAAAAAGGAAATGCCTGTATGCAGTGGTTGGTGGCTATGCTAGGTAAATACACTGCCGCATTTGTTTCTGTGTATGACGTTTTTTCCCTGTGTTTTAGTTATGTGTGTTGCATGTTACATGCATTTCTGTGAACCTTTTCCTACAAGTGTATGATCGCATGTATATAATTAAAGATTTTTACATCGATGTCAACCACATGCTTGTCCTCTACTGGTGGAAATCAAATTATTTTATACATTCAATTCAAGTACAACAAAGATTGCGACGCATAAAGTAAGTAAAGTCATCAATAATCATACTAATAATAATTTTGAAAATAGCATCAACAACAGCAACATCATTATAAGATATAATTGATCGATTTTTAAGATGGTGGCTCCGCGGCAGAGCATGTGTGTCATGCTCTGCCGCGGAGCCACCATCTTAAAACCAATTGGTAGTTACTAGGAATTATATATTACTTAAGAGAACTAAAATCACACATCAAAACTGAGAATTTAGATGTGTGATTATAGTATAGATATGGCCACAACAGTAAAAAATATAAGAAAGAAAGTTTAAAATTATTTCTCTATGGAGTGCTCAAAATAAATATCATAATTTTTCTTGTATTAGAATGTTAGACTCTTAAGGGGCCGGCGGAGCATGCGTATTTCATACAAACGTAATACCAAAATAATTTGTAAATCAAACATATTCTTAAGGTAGTGTGTATTTATTTCGATTGGATTACTGAATATCTATGTTCCCAAATATCTTTTTTGAGAGGACAATGATACAAAGACGAGATATGAGGAATTTAAAATTTCCATAGAAAACTTATTTCTCTTATAACTCTTGTTAAAATCAGTGTCCAATCAAAATATATATTTGGGAACCTAGATATTCTGTAATTCAATCGAAATAAATACACACTACCTTAGGAATATGCTTAATTTACAAATTATTTTGGTATTACGTTTGTATGAAATACGCATTCTCCGCAGGCGTCATAAAACACCCAAATATCAAGAAATATTGTGGTAGCCCTCTTGATGAGTTTTGTCACCATCCACCACGGGTGGACAAGGAAAATAGTCATGTTTAAATTTGTGTTGCTGTTCTCGTAGTGGTGGTCGCAGAACACATAAAAAAAGATGTCGTGTCCACCAGTATTGCTTAGCGCGAATAATTTTTACAAGCGTGTGGTGGACATCGGGAAGCATACATCGCTAACATCTGCTCTCTATCGCTCAATATACCATAGTTTTAATTTTTCCCAATGGGTGGATTACGACCCACTTCTTCTCACAGCAAGGAGGCATGTATTCCAGCTGTGAAAATGTTACCGGCTGATAATGCAACACTATAACAATAGCTCACATGAAACACACTAATAATATTAGTCCCCATTTAGTCATTTCACAGATCACTTGGACAAACAAAGGAATTCTCATTACTGCCATAATTAGCAGGCTTGGCACTTGGCATGCTGCATTGTGTTTGTTGTATGACTAATTAATGCATAGGGGACTGCTGCTCTGTTCCTGCTTTAAAACGCGTAGCGTACACTGATCTAAAAAAGGCTTTGTACGAAGTTTTAAATAGTTATGGCGTTTTTTCGGGAGCAAGTATGTAGCTTGCAAGTATGTATTGATGAATTGGTTTGATTCCTGCTGGAAACAAATGCTAGTATTTCCTGCAGTACGTTGTTTCTGGTTGTTTAGGTAAAAAGAAAGTATTACAATGAGAGTTTTCGTCTTTCCTTCTTTTTCATAAACTTGAAGGAAAGTCAGAAACAAAACCGTCAGATTAAGCATACTTTTTTCGAGTGCTAGTTGTGGTTTTAGTCCGCGTTAGCTAATGACTTGATTACATTCTGTCCGTATCATCGGTCTGTATAGACCAAAAGTGCAACAACGTTTGCAAATTCCACATAATCGTGAATGTATAATTAAACACAAAGTTTCCATCATCGACACTAAACCCAACTTATAGTACCACTTTATGTCCAACCGACATAACATTGGCATCTACTTTAAAGCCTGCCAGTTCATCCCAAACACTGCCCAACGGCACCAAAAACAAACTTCAAAACAGGGCAACGTCCATCAGGAAATAACCGAACGTTTCATTTGTAGCGAATACCACACTTCTAACATACGGCTTCCAAGCGGGATGGGTGTCACCAATGACAAAAGTTTTACAATCAGCGGACTCCCCGGCCGGCTACTCGTTGTCAGACTATGAAATATCATGGATAGCCAGTGCCCTTTGTATTGCGGCTACGTGTGGAGTTTCTTTCTTTGCCTACATCGTTGACAGATTTGGAAGGAAGGTTGCAGTTTTGATCATGGCTGTACTGCAGGCGGTAAGGGTATTTTCTATGTGGTCTTTTGTTTTTATTTGGTTGTGTTTTGTTTGCTATTGGTTAATCCGATAATTTGTATGATTTTGACTCTTTGTTCTTGAGTTATATAATAGTCCGGTCAAAATAAACATTCAAGGCTACATTAATTCGCACCCAGCTAAAAATTGGCATGAATGTTGGGAACCCTATTACATACAATTTGTCAATTATCCACATGAATCCAACCTGTAGAAAAAAAAATATTCAAGGCCAAATGTTGCAAAAATCGGTTTTTTGAGTTTTCCAGCTAAACGGTAAGTTTTAACACAAAAATAGTTGAGACAAAAATTGTAGATCAGATAATTATCTATAAAAATGTCTAAATACTTTTTTCCTTTTTGAATCGTTATATCTCAAAAACGGTGGCTACCGTTTTTGAGATATAATGATTCAAAAAGTTGAAAAAGTTGTAATCGAAGTTCTATGCATATTATTACTAACATACAACAATATACAATAATTGCAGTAAGATATATGAAAAACCAGTTTCTACCTTTTTTTCGAAGAATCAGCTAAATCAAAACGTACGTTTAAAGAAATCGATCCCCACTTAACCATGGAAAAAAAACTAGTTTAGAACTTCACAATAAAGAACTTTTAATGGAGGCTAAAAGAGTCAATTTACCTTGACCTAAGTTCGGCCTGTCTGGCATGTTACTTGTAGATTACGGAAACCTTTCCAACTTTACCTTAGATAAGGAAAGATTCGCTTGTGGTTTCGGACCCAGTTTTGACTACCTACTTATTGATTATTTTAGTTAAAACTGTATTTTTTTTCTACCTTTGAAAAATATAATAAATTATTATTAATTATTATACCCGTATTTTTACTTACAATAAGGTCGACAGGGTATTCCACGAAAACTAGTTTTTCTTAGATTTTATGTTGATGAAATGTGATTCGCGACCACAAAAGCCCTAAGGACTTAAAATTAACTTTAAAACCCCTATTCTTTTCTAAACATTTACCTAGCTATAGGACTTTTTTAAAAAAAAAATCTGATAAAATTAAGTTGAAACGATCGAATTACGTTCCGCTTAAGCCGCGCATTCGTGCTAACCGCTTTTGATTCTAATTATTACGCTAGTCGGCTAGAGCTTCGGAGTTCTAGAATAGTCAGATAGAAAAAACTTTGTGTCTTTCTTACTTCAATCTTTCACTACCTCGTTGGTCTAGTGGTTGCAGGCGCAACTACTGAGCTTGAGGCCCTTTTTTTAGGGTTCCGTAGCCAAATGGCAAAAAACGGAACCCTTATAGTTTCGCCATGTCTGTCTGTCTGTCTGTCCGCGGATAATCTCAGTGACCGTTAGCACCAGAAAGCTGAAATTTGGTACCAATATGTATATCAATCATGCCGACAAAGTGCAAAAATAAAAATTTAAAAAAACATTTTTATTAGGGTACCTCCCCCAGACGTAAAGTGGGGAGCGATTTTTTTTTTAATTTTGACCCTGACGTGTGATATATTGTTGGATAGGTATTTAAAAATGAATAGGGGTTTTCTAAAATCATTTTTTGATAATATTAATATTTTAGGAAATAATCGCTCCGAAAGTCAAAAACAATGTGTCCCCCCCCCCTCTAACTTTTGAACCATAAGTTTAAAAAATATGAAAAAAATCACAGAAGTAGACCTTTATATGAACTTTCTAGGAAAATTATTTTCAACTTGATGAGTTGAATAGTTTATGAGTTATATAGCACTTTTTCAAAAAAAACGCAAATGATAACTTTGTTTTTCATACAAATACTATGAAAAACAAAGTTATTTTTGCTGACGAAAAATGTTGGTATTTTTAATGGTCTGGGAAGCTACGGAACCCTACAGTGAGCGTGGCCCGACACGCTCTTGGCCGGTTTTTTGTTTTTCGGATGGGAAATCATCAAATGACTTCTCCCACTCTGGGCGGAGCGGGACGGAGTGTCAGACTTTTACTGACTAAAACCCATCCATGTTCCTTCCTCGCCCTTTATGTTCCGGGGCCACGGTATCTCTTTCGAACAGTCCCGCAACCCCGGCAGGCTTTGGCCCTTGCGGGCCCCTTCACTTTGCTGACATCTCTTTGAGGCGCGCGTGGAACATGAACGCACCGTCGACACGGCCTGTCGTCATTAGACTGACGGACGGCTAGCTAGCCCATAGCTAACCGTCCACAGGCCCGCGTCTACGGTGGCCGGTAGCCACTACGTGGCCCCCGACGCCCGGTGCGTCTCCAGCGGCGGCTGGGGCGAGAGGCTCTCTCCCTCTCACGTTTCGCCACCTCCATCGCTAGCATGACTGTTTTGCAGGAAGAGGTGACGGCTTCCCATTCCGTCTCGCTCCGGACTATGGATATAACCAGGGCCGGACGCTTGAGGCCCTGGGTTCGATTCCCGGGTCGGGCAAAGTGTTATTGGATATGCTACTGCAAAATTCCTTGGGGAAAACCAAGAAATTTTTCAGTAGCATCCGCGGAGCCTATAGATTTGTGCCTGGTTGATGACAATAGGCTTGCTCCCTATTACTTAGGACTTAAAGATACCTGGCGAAATATGGAGTACTTTTAGATACAACTCTACCTCACCTATCAGGGATAACGTGCGTGATGTTATTTTCAATCTATCAAAAGACAACCTGTCTATACCCGCAACTATATACATTTATCCTTCCTTTTCAGCTTTGTTGGATAATGAAGCTGTCATCAGCAAACATAGCAGTGTTAATCGTAGCAAGATTGTGTGGAGGTATATCAGCCGGAGGATGCTACAACGTGGTACCGATGTACGTCAGGGAAATCAGTCAGGATGACATTAGAGGAGTGCTGGGATCCTTTATAATATTGTTCCAGAATATTGGTATATTGACTATGTTCGCGATGGGAGCGTACTTGGATTACTATACGGTGTTGTGGATCGTTGTGTGGCTGCCGGTGGTGACTTTTGTGATGATGGTTAAGGCACCGGAGTCGCCAGCGTTTTTGGTGAAGAAGGGGAAAATTGATGTGAGTTATTTTCGTCTATTTCATGTACCTTCATTTATTTATATACACAAAACAATAAACAGGACATTACATTAAGATAGAAATCACAAACGTACCTACTGCTTATATGACGGGTAAGAAGGTTCTGTTCTTTAGTTTTTACTTTCTTTATCGTGTGGGCAGTGATTAACCTCAGAGTTTTTACGCCGCCCATGGTCCTCAGACTTGGCTTTACATGCACTTGAGGATCTCTCAATCATGCTGTTTCCCTCACAATATTTTCATTCACTGAAGCAAGTGATAAATCAGAGCCGCGCGTCTTGAGTTCGAACTTGAGAACATTTTTATTTTTCTTATTTTTTTTTGGATGGGAAATCATCAGTAACTAAAACCCATCCATGTTCCTTCCTCGCCTTTTATGTTCCGGGGCCACGATATCTCTTTCGAACAGTCCCGCAGCCCCGGGAGACCATAAGACCTGGCAGTTCAGCAACGTTCCCACCACTAGACTACTAAGTTACTAAAGTCACTGTTGCACAAATACTCGTGCAAGATAGAGAAAGGTATATGTCTTAATTCAAGCATGTCTTTCTAAATTAGACGCCTAGATAGTCTAGTTCTAGTTCTTTAACGACCCGTACCGTCTGGCACATTCTCTTTAGAAAACATTTTGATTTGTTCGCAAGAAGTTTGTTAGTCTTAATTTCTTGAACTTTTTCTTTTATCCCACACATTTATACACTACAATTACATACAAAGTCCGCGCAACAATTCTCTCTCAGTCCGTTAACACCAGTTCATTACATCCAAGTGATATATTCGTACACAAAGCTCCGGTAATGGGGCAATTCACTAATCCATTAATAAGGAAAACATATCTGGGTTGAATGAAATACAGACGAAACAGATAGACAATGGAATTCTCTAAGTGACCTAAAATGGCGGAGACTGAACGCGGCGTAATGAACGAAATCAATAGAAACGAGCTTGTTTTATGATGTTTGACAGGCCATTAAAAAAACGTCGGGTAAGATTTTTCCTGGAATATTGGGAACTGAATGTTCTACAGGCCTGTCGTTTAGCTGAGGCGGTGCCGCAGGCAGATGCGCGGGAGAGGGGGAAGGTGACGCCTGTCAGTAAGAGAATGACTGAAAAAGGTGCGGACCATCACCTATAACAGTTTTCCTATAATGACACTAAAGTAATAATGAAACGTTACAGCGAAATGTGGATGTACTAGGCTGTGAAGTACATCTTTGCCTCTCTCACCATGCAGCTCTTTCAAACACCGTCTTAGTTAAGCGATAGACCCAAAACAGAAAAAAAAAACAAAACAGAATCGTGTTCTCCTATCCTGCCAGACTCATAAGATCTGTAAGTACATGTTTATGTACCTACATAATTGAAAGAAGGTTAGCCAAAATTCTTGTTCAGAAACACTGCATTTTCCCCAGAGAGATTACTCCACAAGAAAAGCAATGTGGACATATTTTCTCTCTGAAGAAAAACGCCTAATAGATAAAAAACTTTTGCATCAGTAATTCTCTACCACGGTGAAAATGTGTTTCACGCGAATTCTATTCGACCCCATATGTATTTTTAATACATTTTCCGTTTATTTTTCCTTTTCCTGAGCATAAAACATGATTTCTTTTCCCAGAAATGACAACAGCTGGTATTTGTTGGAACTCAGAAATATCATCACAGATTTACAGTTTACTTAAGAAATTCCCTTTGTTGAACTTCTTAGGAAATACAATTTTAGAGTTATGTTTTCTAACAAACATAATATGTTTCAGGAAGCTGCCTCGACTATAGCGTTTCTGAGAAAACTGGATGTCAACGACAAAGTAATCCAAAACGAAATTGACTACATGAAAAATCAAGAGCTTACATATCATTCTCTGCCAAAAGTTTCTTTCAAAGCCATATGTGAGTAACATAGAGGTTTCTTTTTGTATTTTGTAATACCTATGCGTCGACTATTAAACATACTGTACGTTAAAATGCATGATAGGGACGTCTCGATGCTGATACTTTGTCGTCATAAATGAATAGTAGGTATTATTATTCTGATTATTCGGAGAGCAGCTGTAGCTCAATGGTGGCGACCCCGGCTTGCGAACAGTAAGTCGTGGGTTCGAACCCAGGCGTATTACTTTGTGTAATTTATTTCATCACCACTGCTCCCAAAAACGGTGAAGGAAAACATCGTGAGAAAACCGGCATATCCTAGAATCAAAAATTAAAATTAAATTAACATACGCAAAATACACGCTTTGACGTGGAGTTGCGGACACCAGCCCGATAATACAATACAATACAATATTATTATATTATCAGCCATTTGTGTCCCACTGCAGGGCAAAAGCCCTGCAGTTCCCTCCTTCCACTTATCCCTATTTAGTGCAGTTATAAGCCAATCCTTGTAGAAGGAGTCGAGTTCGTCCTGCCATCTCCATCTGGGCCTGCCGCGTTGCCGTTTGCTACTGTTTAAGACCTTTTGTGGTAGATTTAGCCTATAGCTCCTCAGAGAATAAAAAAAATGTATTTCTAAACATAACGTTGACTCGAGCTTATTTAATATTATGGACATAGTCATTTTGAGCAGACCTACACATTTCGTCATCAACCAATAAATAATTGCAATCCTATTCACTTTCATTCCACAACCCGAATTATTAAAGCTCATTACAGTCTGTATTATTAAATCCATCAACTTCCTAAACGAAGTTTAACCTTTTAAACACCTGTTAAACTGCTTAAGGTTGGAAGTCTTTTGGCCTGTCAAGATTTGTATTTTGGGAATTCTCCTCAGTAAATCTTGAGTGTACTTCGTAGCTTGGGGCTGGAGCAAATCATATTGGGATAAACTTGTCACTCTTTTAGAATAATGTCAGGGTAAGCCGAGTGTGTAATGCTGTATGGTTTAATATATCTGTTTTAGTGTAGTTTAAGTACGTAGGCATGGTTTTCTTGACACATACATACAAACTACGCACGAAAGAATATAATATTTGTAAAAAAAATATACAAGAGTGTAGTCTTTAAACTGGCATGAATAATTAAAACTATCATTAACACTGAAAACCTGATATTTAAATGTTTACAATTTTTGTCTTGTTCCGGCAATATCCGGATATTTTGGCAATTTTTGCACGAGCACCATGATCGTGGCTAATCTGACATGATGCTTGCAACAGCGCACCTTGCTGTGTTCATTACTTTTAGGATTTTTTTGTTGTGATCACTAAATACAGGAAAACAGCAGAGTTTTTTGCTGGGGGTGGACTCAGAATGATGTATTATATACGAGGTAACAGTTTTCGCGTACATTCCACCCCGTACGTACCAGTCGACCCACAATTCGACGAAATCCAGAATATAAACTATATTAATTATTCTCCTCTACATGATAACCATCTTAACAACTATGTTTACATCAACTTTCAGTAAAGAACAAAGCATGGCGTCGTGGCTGTATCCTCAACGTCATCCTTGTGACGTTTCAATCGAACAGTGGAAACTTCGCAACTTTGACGTATTCACCCGCCATCTTGAAATCGGCTGGCGTTACGTGGAACCCAGAGCTCCAGACACTCAGCTTCCCGGCAGTTATGATCCTTGCCTCGTTTATCTCAATGAGTTGTGTGGAAAAGTTTGGTCGGAAGGTAAGAGCCCCTCCAAAGTAATTTTGATAAATGTGTTTGCAGACTAATCTTTATTTCTGATCGGATTAGAAGAGAAATCTTCCGTATACTTTGCGTTTCAACGTTTCATTCGTACGTTTCTTGTTTTCCTGCGGGGGATTTTGCTGAGCTCTGATTTGTAGGTTTTTTCGTTTTATTTTTATTATTTCTTGCTGAGATTCTCTTTAAGCCGTACGGAATTATTTGTCGTGACGTAACTTCCATTGCCGCTAATAAAAGTACTGTTATTATGTTATTTGTAAAGGTAGCTTAATACCCGGCTAAATAGCCTAAATCTTCTTTTAATACAGGAAAAACAAAAACATTAAAAAAAATTGTTCAAGTCCAAAATAACCCACGGTTTTAAAAACCTTTTCCGTAAGTGACAGCCACAACTGGTCGGGTCCTTATTAATTATTCACGTTGTCAACATTAAATTTTCATTCCAGAACTTTAATATTCAGAAATATTCACACTATACACCAGAATAGTCCGCTGGAGACTATTACCATGGTTTTGAGCGTGGCTTTCGGTAAATGTTACGTAAACCTTATTAGCTAGCCGGATAGTGAATTAAGTTTTACAAGGCGATTTTGGGTAGAACTTTCAAGAATTATTAACTTACAAGCTGTCCCAACTTGGACTGCGTCACATGAGAGAGTAAAAGCTCACTAAAGGAATATGTTTTCCCCATTTTTGCATTTTTTGTTTATGCTCGCTCCTATTCGTCGTAGCATGATTTTATAAAGCCTTTATAACCTTCCTCGATAAATGGACTATCTAACACAAAAATATTTTTTCAATTCCAACCGGTAGTTTCTGCGATTAATGCGTTCAACCAACCATACAAACTCTTCAGATTTAAAATATAAGTATAGATTATGCATGGTTATGATTTGCGTTCACATGCATCATTAAGAGCCAGTGAGGGGTTCATGACTAAATAATAACAGTTTTTCAGTACAAACGTAAAGGTAAAGCAGTCTTTGTTAAGCGTACCCCGTGGATTGGTGACCGTCTATACATACCGAGTTCTCTCCGTGCCTCAAAAAGTACTTTAAGTCGTTGGTCCCGGGTATTCAGAAGCCCGAAAGTCTGTCAAACCAGTCTTACCTACCAAAGGGGTCTCGTCTCACCTGCATCTGGTTAGACTGGAAGTCGACCCCAATATAGTTGGGATAAGGCTATGCAGATGATGATGTATCATTATGGGTGACCCTTCTGTCCCTTGGATTGTCGCTACATACAACGGTATGTAGTGGTAGGTAATCGATAATGCCTCTTGAACATTTGACATAGAAACCTCTATAAAGTCCTATTCAGAATAGAATGGCATGGCACTTCACTTTAAAGTCAGTGATGCATTTTTTTTTTTGCGAAGTTGTACGCTTTTTATATAGGTAACTTTAGAAATGATATTACAATGTGGTATTCATATTATTATGTCGTATTATGATCTTTATAGTCGTATGATCATATGCATGGCTCTTAAGGTCCGTATCAGTTTAGTCAGGGTTGATATTATTCCCTTGGCGCTACTACAATCCACGTTTCGCATAAATATCTTGCAAGAGATTGTGGAATCGTATAATGTGGTAAGCTACTACAATTTAATCTTGCCTGGTTCTTGATGGAATTGATTCGAACACCACTTGTCTAGTCTGGTAGATTTTACGTAAAAAAGTTATTAAAAACGTATTTTTGTAGTGTAAAGTTCTTTAGTTGAGCACTTTTTGAGTGAACATAAATCATGGAACTCGTGTGACCGTCACCCAACGCTTCGTAGCACTCGTAGCCGATCCGCTAAGGCGTAGCACTACTAAGGGGTGCGTGGCGTACAACCTGACACAGATATTATGATAGATTACTTAGGTTTCACTAGAATCGGCAGTTCCGCATGTTTTTTTTTTTTCAAAATCCACGATATACTTACCAATTACAATCCAATACGCTTGTTAACTGAAAAAAACTAATTAGTCCGTCACTTAGATTATCAAAAAATATTTGACCCGTATTTTTTCTTTTGTCATTTAAACCAAAATTGACGAAGATACGACGCTTTTAAAATTCCCAATACGTCACTGTTTGGTATCATTCTTAGTGAGTTCTGACGTCATGAGCCCCCACTCCCGAGTTTTGATGCGTTTTATCTTTGTCAATATTCGTTGATTTACAAAAACAAAAAATACGTGTCCATTATTTTCCAATACTCTAACTGACGGACTAAATAGATTTGCAATTTATTGATGTTGGAAACTAGCCTATTCTTGCATTAGTAAAACAATGTTTTTCTTCTGTTTCCTCTGTAGAATTTCATAATTTTCTTATATTTGACACCTCCCTGTTTCTGTGGTGTTCTATCACAATTATTTACTTTCTTTTGAACCCAGAAGCGTACGCGTTAGATGGTGTTAGGTCGGTATATAACACCGTCTAACGCTAACCTAACATCTATCTCCGTATCGACTTCGGAAATCGGTGTAAAAATAACATTTGGGGTCAAAGGACGTACAGCGAGCAAACTGTGGCGTGGCTGGCTCTATGCCAGTAAGACAGACAAGCTTTTCCCAGTTGATACAACTTGGAAGTACAAAGTAAAAGATACCATTTTTGTCAGCTTTTAACTTTGGCTTTACTAACTTGTATGATGGCAAAGTTGAAGCAATTTTACAGGCTTTTGGTTGACACGCGTGTACCTAGCACAAACGCTTGGTATAACGTAACGTTATGTGTGAATGTTTATAAACATTCTACTGTAATATTCACATCTTTGACTGGCGTTTTCTATAACTTACTACGTATAACTGTGGGTTAATGTGCCTTCTTCCGTAGCTATCAGTGTTTCTATAAACAAAGAATATCCTATCCGTGTACCTTACCTGTCACTTGATAGAAAAATCAAAGTATGCTTTTCTGTGACGTTTTGTTGGTAACCGTCCAGTAAGAGAAATGTCAAATAGACAGAGATAGCAACCTACCGAAACCGGCTAGTAAGTTATTGAAAATGTCCGTATGCGATGGTGGTTGCGAAAAATGTTACCAAAATTTTGTACAATACTTAGGGGCCGCCTCCACGAGCGAGAGAATCGCGGCGATATTATCGTCCTTGCCACGTTTTTCTATACACTCTCTTTTGGGCCGTCTCCACGAGCGAGAGAATCGTTGCGATATTTTCGTAAAGAAATACGTCAAATCGCCGCGATTCTCTCGCTCGTGGAGGCGGCCCCTAATATTTTTGTTGGCGTTGCGCGTTCATATTGGGGCTTTCGATTTCTGAAAAACTGATCCAAACAATACAATCATGTTGTCAAAGGAGTTTTTTTTGGGCCCACCAGGTCATTGCATTTATTATTCATAATAACAGCAAAAAAAAAGTAACCATTTTACTATGGTAGTAAACGAAATATTACGTAGAATTGAAAACGAAATCTTAAAATCATAATAAATAAGCTATGTTATGATATTTTATTGCGAGTCAAATCATTCCTGTTTTGGTCAATGTCATTTGACAGCAAATACTTACGTGAATAGGGGCGTTTTTTTTCTGTTTACTAAAAAAAGTACGGTACCTACCCGTTGGTAATCATATTTGCTATAATTATTATAGAATCAGAAAGAATATAAAAAAAAAATATTATTAAACTGTGAGCATTTTTAATGCTATTTTTAAAGGTTTACACTAAAATCGCATAGATGGTATAAGCAATCAACGTGTCACGGAACGTTATGAACCCACTTTTTTAGTGATTGACAGACAACTTCATTATTTTGACATTTACTTTTTCTGTTTATTTTGATTTTCGTAGGTGTTTTTGCAGATTTTTCGCATTTATTCCGTTTAGACAAAGCTTAGCTAATTTAACCACTGGAATCTAGAGGTTATAAGGAACAAATCAATGTAAGTTTCAGTTTTCAATTTATGTGGGTGGCCTAGTCCCCGAACAAGAAAAATCGTCTCCTTTGAATTATGACAACTTCTCAGAGCAGGCTCTACCTGACTCAAATAATATCTAAACAGATTCATTTTCGGAAACCTGGAATTTTATTTTATATGGCTTAAGTCATCAAAACTAACGAGTCTAATAGAAGGATCGAGGAAAAGAACCAAAACGAAAAAATGTATCAGTCAAAATAGACCAAAACGAAAAAATATATCATTCAAAATAGTTCCTGTATACAATTCCGTAAGGTATAATACGAGTATCTGTTTCTCAGAAAAAGGAAACAGTGCAAAACAAAAGTAGGTATGTCATAAAGTTTCCATAATAAATGTGACAGGAAAGTCCACTTTGTTTAGCAACTACTTTCTGACAATACTTCTTTTCCATATTCAACTTTTAATATGCACCTTACGGCGACGAATGACAGAGTTGAAAGTTTCTAAACATTTATAGTGAGAGAGAGAGATATTTCCTCATATACGTCACTTTGAGTTATAACTTTTAATGTCTGGAGAAGATAGGTATTTTAGTTTCTCTTTTTTTGTTGGAAGAATATGTCTAACACATGGTTTACGATAGGAGGTATGAAGCACTAAAGGCACAAAATGGGAAATAGGAACACAATACAGGATGTAAACAGACTTCTCATGAAGCCGTTAATCAAGCAGTCTGTAGTACATACAAATTTTGGCTCGGGAAACTGGGCTACTTTAAAACATTGTGGTGATGAGTGGATTGAAGAGTATGGAGGCCGTGAAGTTATTGAAAGTAAAAATCATACATTAAAAACTTATTTTAAAAAACTTGTGAAAAAGTCGGAACTTTGACCAAACTAGAAGATTCCCAGGTATGTCTACAACACAAAATGTTCGCAATGACGGGGAAAATAAGTGACTTTCGACTTGGTTATAATAAAATAAATATTGTGTGGACGTTAAAGCTACTTAAATAGTACTCCACTTTCTCTCACTATCACTTTTTACTTCTTTTGCTGGTGTGTCTCGTACACACAACAGACAAAAAAGTATGGAGTTTGCTGTGCAGTTAATAAACAAATCAATAGAAAAAACCCAGGTCACTGCTTAGTATAGTTTTTATATCAGTAACTTTTGATAGACACACTTCTGCTAAAAGATCTGTGAATAACAGTATTACTATTACTACTTTGAACAAAAAACTACACTTTTTAAATTCCAATTAAGTAAAAGGACGCAGTCTAAGACACGAACTCCGTTAAACAAAAAATCAGTTAAGGAACTTTAATTCTACAAGAGAATCTAGATAGTGTTAAGATGCAAACTAATAAAGGGGGAAGATGAACTTGCGACGGAATGGTTGGTCCGAGACGAAATAAAGATGTCGTCGGGTTCGCAAAGAATTTAATCAAAACAACAGATGCAGAAAATGACAAGGTTTCTGCAGTCAGGTAATAAGGAATCAGAGCTTGCTTGATGGAGAAGGGGAAAATATGTCAAAGTTAAAGAACAATAAACTGGGTATTAAAATGGATTCCGGACGTAAAGACTTGGTACTGCAGAAACGCACTTAGTAGACATAACTGTACGGGTAGGTACATATTAAACATGGTCATAAACATTGCTTTTTTTGCTTTTTTTTGGCTACTAAATCTGCTGTTAAAAAAAGCCGTGGCTTAATAATAAAAGCTGCTCGAGTCGATTTTCAGATTTAGCCGTACTTCCCTACGTTGGTCCGTCGATGGCCACTATATACCGAGTTTTCTTCGTGCCTCGGAAAGCACATTAAGCCGTTGGTCCCGGCTGATATTTGTAGATCTTTGACAGTCGTTACAGGTCATCAATGCCCTGAAAGTCTGACAACCAGTCTTCTGACCCAGTACTAACTGGGTTGTGGCAGTCAGATAGGCAGTCGCTCCATGTAAAATTCACTTCAGGCGAGAAGCCAACGTAGTTGAGAAAACTAAAGGCTCGGCAGATGATGATGTTGAATCCTTGGCAAAAGGTCTTGTCAAGATGGCTGTACACCGTGTATTCATTATTAAATTAGATTTCAGAGAAGATGAGCAATCTGTTGGCATAGATAAAGTTGATTAATTCATTTTTATGCTTGTAGGCGTAGCAATCTAGTCTCCCTTTTTAGGTGTTTCCCTTCAATGGAACCGATATAGCAGAAACATAATCAGCACTAAATATTTACGAGGCGATGTAGGGCAACGTTGGCTTTAGTAATGATTTGTTGTCGCGACAGACTTTGGAGGACGGCGTTAGACAAAATCTATACTAATATTATAAAGCTGAAGAGTTTGTTTGTTTGGTTGAACGCGCTAATCTCAGAAACTACTAAAATTGTTTGTTTTGGATAGTCCATTTATCGAGGAAGGTTACAGGCTATATAAAATCAAGCTACAACCAATAGAAGCGGAGCATAAATGAAAATGTTGCAAAAACGGGGAGAAACTGACTGAGCTTTTGATTTCTAGACGAAGTTCCGTGTGTCAGCTAGTATTAAATACTACGATCACTGCCCGATAAAATATATTTAGGTGGTAGCCTATAAGACGTAATGGATGATGTTAGTTGCTTTAAATGTGACTAAAAGAATAATGGATATGAATGTTGATGGATGGAGAGGGAGAAGAAGGCCAAAGAAAATATAATAATAATAAATAATAAAAATGTTTATTTCAATCACAAAAGGCTTAAAGAAACAGGATTTGGAGACCACCTTTTAAGCAAGGAGATGCTTGTGTTGGTGACTCCGCTCTTCCGCATAAAATTAACATTACAATGCAATTTAATACAACATAGATATAAAGAAATTTATACAAATTTAAAGATTAAAGTTAAAATTAAAGTATATTAAAGTAAAAAAGTAAAAAGATGAGCGCATTTGTGAGGTAAATATAGATGTATTGTGTGATGAATGATGTTGGGTTATACCCTTGTATTTGTAGTGGAGGCGGTTTCCAGGTCGAAGATGCGTAGTACAATTGAAAGCCTCAACCAACTTGCACAGTAATTAAACTTTATTGTAGAGCACACAGCAGAACACGTCGTTACAGTTTATAGTTTTGGAGGCAAGAGAAGAACAATGTTGCCATGAACATGAAAATTAAAATAGACATCAGTGTTGTCAATAAACAGAAATCAATTATCTTAATGTTACTACTCTTAACAAATGATATGAGAGAGAAATAAGTAAATATTGCTGTGACGTCTGACAGGGGAGGACGCAAGAAAAAAACGTATTGCACCTACCCCAAATGAAATGGAACAAATTTCCATGCTCATCACACAAACATTTGCTCCTACCAGGATTCAAACCCGGGACCCTAAGAACATAAGGCAGCCTCACTACCATTGTGCCGTTCGGGTCGTAAGTTAAATTCTAGGTCTCAATTTCCTAATGTCACGATTTATTGTTAACAAAAAATTGTTATGTTGGAGGGCAGTTTTGACTGATTGAGTTAAAAATTGTCCCTCAGTAACCTTTGCTAAAATTACAACAGAGCTTTCGAAAATATCTTCTCACAAAGTTGCCATGTGTGTCGCGGATATTTGAGCATGCATAATTTAAACATAAACATGATGTATTTTCTACTTTAAGATCCCGTCTTGTTAAGCCACACTTTTTGAAAGATATTGTGTTGAAAATATTTTTGAATGCATGTCACTTTTCAACACACATATACAGGCTACAATCTGAGATGTAATGAAGACAAACTTAAGGCCTGTTTTACCACTTACGATTAAGTGCCCGTTAATTTACTTGTCAGGTAAATGATACAAATTCTGTTCCATTTCTGAATTTCTACAGAGAGTAGTGGCTATTCGGTCATCGCATGACCCTTACTATCATAAACAAATAGTCTATTTTCCTTTGAATACTGGTATTCAGTTGTGTCTGGCTGGTTAGGCTAAAAACCGGCCGCAAAATAGTCAGAACAGGGCTAAGCCGATGGTAATGATTCTTTTCTTTTTACAGCCTCTCATCAGTGTAGCCTTCGCGATAGCTGTACTGTCCCATGCAGTCCTAGGAACTACGATGTTGATCCAGCTGCAAGGAGGTTCCACACCTGGATGGGTGCCCGTGGTTGCTATAATAACATACGTCGCCGCCTATGCAGGTGGCATATCACCAATGCCTTATATTATTATGGCTGAGATGTTTAATTTCCAAGTAAGTTGATGTTTTTCGTGTGTGGCCAGAATTATAGTCTTTAAAGCGGCTAGAGTCAATTGTGCAAATCTTCTTTTCTTTTTTGGTGGTAAAGTTTTTATTTAACTTGCTAGCTTAGTTTACCAGAGAGAGTATTGTGAGATGTACAAAAAAAAAGCGGCCATGTGCGAGTCGGACTCGCCCATGAAGGGTTCCGTAGCAGCAAGTAACATAATATAAAAGTTACGATTTAACAATTTATGACGTATTAAAAAAAACTACTTACTAGATCTCGTTCAAACCAATTTTCAGTGGAAGTTTACATGGTAATGTACATCGTATATTTTTTTAGTTTTATTATTCTCTTATTTTAGAAGTTACGGGTGGGGGGGGGGGCACACTTTACCACTTTGGAAGTCTCTCGCGCAAATCAGTTTAGAAAAAAATGAAATTGGAAACCTCACTATCATTTTTGAAGACCTATCCATAGATACCCCACACGTATGGGTTTGATGAAAAAAATTTTTGAGTTTCAGATCAAAGTATGGGGAACCCCAAAAATTTATTGTTTTTT
Organism: Xestia ashworthii; assembly: GCA_950022955.1. NCBI lineage: Eukaryota > Metazoa > Arthropoda > Insecta > Lepidoptera > Noctuidae > Xestia > Xestia ashworthii. Next base: position 17,973,538 of record OX465558.1, on the reverse strand, counting down.
TTTCTATTTTTGTGTGAAAATCTTACTGCGGTTTACAGAATACATCTACTTACCAAGTTTCAACAGCATAGTCCTCATAGTTTTGGAAAAAAGTGTGACATACGGCCGGACAGACAGACAGACATGACGAATCTATAAGGGTTCCGTTTTTTGCCATTTGGCAACGGAACCCTAAAAACGTTGTCATTCGCCTAGTTTCGGTTTGAACGGCGATTCTCGAAACTGTGTCGTGCTACTCGCTTTGTTAGCACAATAAAGCATTAATAGTCTAAAGATGTGAACATTGGACTGCCAAGTCGCAGGTCTCGACTTCGAACCCATGACATGCACCTTCGCTTTTTCGGATTTCTTGTTTCAGTAAAGGAAACCATCGTGAGGAAACCAAATCAGCATGTCTGAGAGATATATCTCGACGGCATTTAAAGCCAAGTCAGAGATTTATGGATGACATAGACACGAAACAAAAGAAAGAATAGATCTTAAAACTTAAAATTGTGGTCCTGGAAGTCGTGTCAAATATGTGTAGATTCTGCATGAAAAGAAACAGACACCCAACCCTGTTTCTGACTCTGTCATCTAATCAAAACTAAACCAAAATGGGTTAACAAATTGTACCCAAAAACCACAAGACAATCACTACAAGCATGTTAGAGGGCTCGAATGTCCATAAGTAATTAGAAACTGTCAACCCAACGTAAACCTCAGGTACTCGGGAAGATTCTGAATATTACTGCAGGTATAGTCGGCCTCATAATTGCTTTATCATCCAAACCCCTTTGCCACGTTCTACACGCTCAAGCGATTCATATCTTATGACGGGTACTTAGTCTGAACTGCCCAAAATGAATGGACACCGGGCCATTCGGACATAGACATTTTTTACGTCTGAACGGCTCGCGTTCCTTTAATTTTGGGCAGTTCAGACTAAATACCCCTAACAACGACTGAGAGGAAAACAAATTATAGAAGTCGATTGGACCTTACCGCGAATTACCGCGGAGAAAACAAGTAAGGCACGCGCGTTTCGCTGGAGGTAAGTCGCGCCCCATACATTGCCTGAAGTTTTGAACACCAAAGGTAAAATGACGGTTGCACATCATAAAATGCCACGGTCTATTTGTCTAACTGTCTATCTGGAAGTAAAATAGTTTCAACCTTTGATAAGAAAGTAAATAGTGGTCAAAAGTGGCAATACATTTACGAGGTCGGCTAGACTTTTCATGTTTCGGGCCACAATGTACCTACACTGAGAAGGTAGTAGTGTAGCATGCTATTATAATATGAACAATCGTTGACGAAATACACAGTCTGTCATGTTTACTTGGACATTGAAGTCTAGTACCTACTTTGTAAATGGTGAATTACTGAATATAGACAATAGGAACTCGTCAGCATAAATGTTATAGCTGCTCAAAGTAGCTTTAAGGAAAACGTAACCTCCGTTATATACGATATTAATTTTCCCTTGTTACAATATTATTTCTGAAGTTTTATCCTAAATTGATTCGGTAACCTTGGCTCTTTTCTTTTGCTCGTAAACCTATTAAATATCGCACGATCCTTATTTTATTTAGCCGGTAAGTAACAAAGCCATTATCCGCCTAGGAATTATTCATGGCCTAAGCGTCAGTTAGCTATGAAAGCACTCAGAAACCTTTTATACCTACATCTTGATAAATGTAATGTAAAAGATTTTGTATTTGTCATTTTAGGCGTGTGCTAAGTCTCCGTGCCCTGTCAAATAACTCACACACACGCTTTAGTTTTTGTGAGTTATCCGTCAGTCGTTACAGGTGGCCCAAAACAGTTTGACAACCATTTTTAGGCCAAAGGGTATCGTATTACCTAGTACTAGCTGAGTTGTGGAGATCAGATAGGCAGTTATATGGAGCGACTGGGTATCTGACCTCCACAACCCGGTTAATATTGGGAAATACGATACCACTTGGTAAGATTGGTGTCAGACTTTTTGGTCCACTGACTACCTGTAACGACTGTCAAAGATGGACAAATGACAGCCGGGACCAACAGCTTAACGTGCTTTCCGAGGCACGGAGGAAACTCGGTATGTAAGGGTGGTCACCCATCCACAGACCTAGGCAAGCATGGGTTAAGCCATGGTTAAGCTAAAGATCGACCCGAGCAGCTGATATTATTTACTAACATTAATGAATAAAAAATTAAAAAATGATTATAAATTATCATAATCATGCATAAATTAAATCATTATTGATTCAAAAAAAAATCATTTTAGTACATTATTATCGAATTATAATTATTATTTATTTTCCTTTTATCTAATTTGTGGAAGTTGCCTCTTTGGCGTAGGCCTTCCCCAGCTTCCTTCTGTTGTCTCTGTCCCTAGTCAGTCAGTCTTCGCCAATGTAGTCCACATCTTTCCTTAAATGTAGCCTCTCAGGTGACCAGGATCGAGTCCATAATTTGTCTGTAGGTATCGATTTGACACCTTTTTTTTTTTTTTTTTTTTTTGGATGGGAAATCATCAAATGACTTCTCCCACTCTGGGCGGAGCGGGAGGGAGTCTCAGACTCTTACTGACTAAAACCCATCCATGTTCCTTCCTCGCCCTTTACGTTCCGGGGCCGCGGTATCTCTTTCGAACAGTCCCGCAACCCCGGCAGGCTTCGGCCCTTGCGGGCCCCTCTCTTCTGCTGACATCTCTTTGAGGCGCGCGTGGAACACGAACGCGCCGTCGACACGGCCTGTCGTCACTACTAGACGGACGGACGGCTAGCTAGCCCATAGCTAACCGTCCACAGGCCCGCATCTACGGTGGCCGGTAGCCACCACGTGGCCCCCGACGCCCGGTGCGTCTCCCGCGGCGGCCGGGAAGAGAGGCTCTCTCCCTCTCTCGCTCCGCCACCTCCTTCGCTAGCATGACTGCTTCGCAGAAGGAGGTGACGGCTTCCCATTCCGTCTCGCTCCGGACCATGGATTGAACCAGGGCCGGACGCGAGAGGTCGCCGCCGCCGATCGCCGCTACGAGGACACGGCGGTGCTCCGCCCACGCAGGGCAGACCTCCACCGTGTGCTCCACCGTGTCCTCCGGTCGATCCTCGCAGTGGAGACACCCGGGCGTTTCCTCCCGCCCGATTCGGTGCAGGTACCTCCCGAAACATCCGTGTCCGGTGAGGACCTGCGTCAGGCGGAAGGTGAGGACGCCGTGGCGCCTCTCTAGCCACTCCTCAAAGAGGGGACTTACCGCCACTATCGTGGCGTGCCCTGCACGGGGTTGCGACAGTCGCTCTCTCCATGTCGCCATGAGATCGATTTGACACCTCGAGACAAATTTCGAGTAGAAACTGGCTGCTTTGAAAGCGGTCAGCGAAAGAAGTTATTACATTCGACGCAATGAATTTTTAACCGACTTCCAAAAAGGAGGAGGTTCCCTATTCGACTGCATGTATTTTTTTTTTTTTTTATATGTATGTTCACCGATTACTCGAAGACGCCTGAACCGATTTGAAAAATTCTTTTTTTGTTTGAAAGGGTATACTTCCAAGTTGGTCCCATAGAAATATTGTCATGATCTGATCACGAACTTCGGAGATATGGAACGAAACTCTTCAATAATAGACAGCAAATCTGTCGTGATTGCTGCAATCGCTTGGATGTTAATTGTTTACACAACATCATAACATAAAAACCCGCCTGTATGCTCTGAGGGGGTACGCAGATGTGTACAGTATACCCATATTTCGACAGTTACTGTTAGTATCTTGGCGAAATCGAGGGAACTCTTCAAATTTTATAGGATAACGTACAGCGATTTTGGTATTTTCTGCAACAAATGAAGCATTTGCGTTCGATAAGAACCATTCTACCATCAGATCGGATGATGAAGCCAAGAGTCACGGAACTCCATAATGAGACAATGTATCCTAGTCGTGTTTGGGCTTGTTGTAATTGTAACGGTTTGCACTTTCCATGTGTACCAAGCACATGTGAACCACTAAAAAGTGAATAATAAAAACTTTTTTTGCAAAAAATAAAACCGACTTCAAAAAAAAAAAAAAAAGTTAAAAATAACTTTAGCTTCTGAAGTCGGTGACAAAAAAATTAAATCAATCAAACAAAGGTCACCGACTTTAGAAGCTAAAGTTATTTTTAACTTTTTGTTTTTTTTTTTGAAGTCGGTTTAATTTTTTGCAAAAAAAGTTTTTTATTAGTACTATTTTTTGTAGTTGCCGGCGGTAGCGATTCCGTGCTCTGTCGCTCTCTAAAACACGATTTGGCCAGGGCCGTTCTCTAGTGCTATTTATGGACTAGATTTACACCCCGATTCTATTTAGAATGGACTCGATATTTCAATATTGTGTGAAAAGTGGTTTTATTTTGGTAGATACCCGTTTTCCAATTGATAGCATGACTCTTGAAAAGAAATCCATAGAATGGAATGAAAAAATAAAATTTTCAGTAAGTCATCCAAATCGGTTATAGATGACGTTTTCAAAACTTTTACCGGTTTTACAGCCAGCATGTCGTTTGTTTTGAGAATTAGAATTTCGAGAATTAAAAGTAGTTTTTGCGAGAAAGAGTAACAAATATCCATACATCCATTCACTCACAAACTTTCGCATTTATTATATTAGTAGGATAACAGGATTAATCTTTTACCCTCGTTAAAAAATGACAAATCTCTCATTTCGACTATAAAAATCAACCAATACCTAAACCTCGAATATTACGTAATCGTCAATCGATATTTTCTCATCATTCTTGTTAACTTATATTGCTGTCAGCTGAAACATTGGGTGGCTTTAAAAATGTAAAAAAAACATTCACTGTGGTCCTGCAATTTATTTTTTGCTTCAGTATGTCAATCTCGTGACTCGTTTAATCTATTTTTTATTATTTCTTTCCTTTGAATGACCCAGTCAGTACAACTAGCTATTATAGTAAAAGATTTCAGTTGAATAGAAAAAGAAAATCTAGTTTAGTTTTATTCCAAATACTCGTTTCATCTGTGAGTGGTCCAATTTCTTTGATTTTTAGTGTCTGTCCGTTACTTTCATTGTTATTTAATTAGAGGAACTTTTACGAGTAGATAACGATACTTCTCCTAGTGATTTGAGAGGTATGAATAGTGCTTAACTATCGTGAAAAAAGTCGGGTCGTAAAGTTTAAAACGGTTTAGTCACCTACGTAGCCTTTTCCCAAGAAGGGATTCTATACTATATTGGGTTTGGCTAAAAGTCTTACCGAATGCAACTGAATACCTGTAATCCAAATGGAGCAATGGCCTAACTGACCACTACAACCCAACAATTGGTGCGTAACCCGTTTTAATAATTACAATTAAGTATTAATAATTATATTTATCAAATTATTAAAATGAATAATTATATTTATCAAATTATTAATTTAGAATTAATAATGATACAGAGTGTAAACCACCTCATCACGAAGCCGTTAACCAAGCATTCTGTACATCAAACTAAGTAACTTTACGAAAAAAATATTGCTGGGAAACCACTTTTTTTGTTGAGGTTATAAATCATGTTTTGTGGTAGAAAAAAAAAATGATCGCAATGATGGGAAGAACAAGTGCCTTTCGGCTTCGTGAAGAGGTGTTTTACACCCTCTATTTTTCAAATTATTTACCTACTCAGGTAAATACCTACGTAGTTCGTGATGATTCATCATAGTTCTTAGATTCTCAAACATAGTTCAGGACTTACAGTAAAGTCAGAAGTGCTTTAACATAATTAAGATGACGAGTACTTAGATGAACACTCAAGATACTAAGTAACTACCTAAGTTTACTAAACACAAACATATGGTTAGTACCTACCTGTAGTTTACCATAGCACAATACTGAGGAATAATTTTGGCCCAATGGAAATGACCATGACTCAAGAAAAAACTCTATAATTATACGGGAAAACAAGTTCAATATTCATAAATCAATATTTCCTCACAATTTCCGAAAACTTCTTTAGGCGTGTTGAGCACTTTTTGAGTGAACAAAAATCATGGAACTCACGTGACCACCTAACGCTTCGTAGCACTCGTAGCCAATCCGCTACGGCATAGCACCAGTTAGGCGTGCACGATGACCAACGCGTGGCAAATATAGATTACTTAGTTTTCACTTCTATCGGCAATCCCCAAAGATAGATAGACAGATAGATAAATCATTTATTTAGTGCACACAAAAGACATAGCACAACACACAGAAGTACAATTAAATGAAACAGTTCACTTAAAACAAAAAAAGACTGACTAACAAGACTGCTCCTCATGTTTTTTTTTCCGGTTGGAAATCATCAAATGACCGTCCGCTCTGGGCGGCGCGGAAGGGAGTGTCAGACTTTGACTGACCAAAACCAATCCATGTTCCTACCTAAGGGTTAACCCTTTCTGTTCCGGGGCCACGGTACGTCTTTCGAACAGTCCCGTAGCCCCGTCAGGCATTTGCCCTTGCAAATCCCTTCCTTTCTGCTGACAGCTCATTGACACGGCCTGTCGTCATATTACCGACGGACGGCGAGCTAGCCCATTTCTCACCGTCCACAGGGCGGCCTTGATCCCTGCAAGGTGGACGTTATAGGCTTGGCCTGTATTTCACAGACTAAGTATACTTTTTTTCTGACAAAAAGGCAGTTAACTAAACAAACAATTTCATTTAAACTTGCTACTTTTTCTTTTCCCAAGCGTTGCTAGTTGTAACAGTAAGTTACTTAAATACTAAATTAAAAGGAACTTGCTTCCATAGATCGTATCGAGTGCACTTTACTTTGCATTCGCCGAGTATATTTCAGTGCTGGCGGTCGCTATCCACAAGGGACTAAGTATGACCATGAGCGCTGAAAAGCTTTGTATTAACTTCAAGTTACACAATGAGAAATAGAGAATGAGCGAGACTACAAAGAACTCAATTTAAATTCAATTACTATATTTTGTTCAGTTAAATTGGTCAAGTCTGATATTCGTCAAATCGGCAAATTTGATATTGGTCAAAGCTGTAGTTCGTCAAATCGTCTTTTTGCCCGCTTACGAAATTTGCCAAATACGCTATTGGTTTAGCCATATAACATATACAGTCGAATATTGACGTTAAGATAAATAAATGCAAAGAAAGAGAAAGTAGGTATTTTTTTTAAAGAAACCATGGGTGAGCTTTGAAAGAACATAACAATTTAACAATAAGTAATAATAAGTTCATTTTAAGTGTAAACTTTTAGTTCGTAAGCCCTGGCTGGGGGCCTTAAAGTAATTTTTGGCCACCACAGGATAGTTCGGTTAAGTAGTTAGGCAACCTTAGCGAGTTGCAACTACGAGTGGTCATTTATAAAAAAAACTGCCTTGGTGGTTAGTGGTCGCAAGTGCTGACTGCTGATATGAGGTCCTGGGTTCGATTTCGTGGTCGGGCAGTGTTATTGGGTTTTGCCATCAGAAATTTCGCTGTAGCAGCCACGGAGTCTAGAATAGTGTATTACATGGGACTCGCACATAACTAGAAAAATGTGTGTGTACTATTAGGTAAACCTCTGTCCAACCCTATGGGGATTACAGGCGCGATGTTATGTTATATAATGGTACCTACAATATTTTCATAATAGACATTTTTTTTCAGAAGAATAAATGAAAGAAAGAAATAAAGAAAGAAGGATAGAAAGAAAGAAGGAAGGAAAGAAAGAAAGAAAGAATGAAAGAAAGAAAGAAAAATAAATAAAAAAAGAAAGATGGAAAAAAGAAAGAAGTCAAGAAATCTTAAGTATTGAATTTCTTTCTTTCTTTGTAACTGTTTTTCAAAAGTAATCGAACTGGTGTTAATAAACCTGTAAACTTTACCAGTTAAATAATTCGTGAACAAAGGAATAGACCGACAGACAGTTCAAAGAATAAGTATGCTTTTGGTTTCCATATCGATAGCACTATGTGAGAAAACATTCAATAAACAAGAACCATATTTTCAGTGTGTAGGTAAAAAAAAATTTTACATTCATACCATTTTTCACACGTGATGCTACATGACTCAACATCATCTGCCTAGCCTTTTCCCAACTATGTTGGGGTTGGCTTCCAGTCTAACCGAATGCAGCTGAATACAAGTATTTTATTTGGAGCAACTAGAGATGTAAATTGAAAAAAAAACAATGTTTTTTTTCACAATCTTGAAAAAAAAACATGAAAAAAAACTTGGCACCGTTTTTTTTCTACATTTGGTTTTTTTTTCAGAAAAAGTGAAACACTATAACTAAAGTGGAATAAAATAATAGTGGAATAAATTGACTTATTGTCAAATTATGTTGATCAACAAAAACGAACTCTCACTGTCTCAAGCTTTCTGCAATCTGCACGCAAATCAACCAAAACATAAACCAAACGAGGATTAGGGAAATCCCCGTCCGTAAAAGTAGTTTATATTTGGTGTTGCCAATTATGTTAAGACGTGTATGTACTATCTAACAAAAAAAAAAACAAATAGTATTTTCTTATTGAACAAAAAAAATTAAAATAATAACAACTCATATAAGATAACCGCCTTACCATATTTTTATTTTCCTACTCATGAAAAAAAACCTGCTCCAGAAAAAATACTGTTTTTTTTTTTCATGTTTTTTTTAAACGTTTTTTTTTCATCTCAGAAAAAAAACCGTTTTTTTACAACTCTAGGAGCGACTGCCTATACTATGCCTAGTGCTGGGTTATACGATACCCCTTGGTAAATTAGGTTGTCAGACTTTTTGGGTCACTGTAACGACTGTCAAAGATCTACAAATGACAGCCGAGACCATCAGCTTAACGTGCTTCTTTGACTACCACCTAAATATCTAAATAGTCTCTATATTTATACAAATCACCACTGCTATTTGTCGACAGTTAAATGTGATGGCTATAGCGGGAAATTGCCACAAGGTAACCCTAACGTAAACGCTTAACCCAAAGATTAAGCGGACAAACTTGACCTGACGAACACCATCAATTAGGTTAATAGGATTTTAATTGTATTTACTCAGTCCATACCTGAGTCATATACACTGTTCATTGTTTTATGAATTGAGGTTGTTAGGTTAAGCTATAGTTTTACCATTCTGCCCTTTGAATAAAAGGACCACTGAAAACTGTTGTGAAGTCAAAACAATTGAAGAGCAAAATGGATCTCAGAAAAATGAGACAACAACCATCTATCAGCTTGTGATTCATCCCTATTTTAGGTAGCATAAACTTGGTAGTGCTTTGTGTAATAGATATAACTTGTGTTTTTGTAGTAATATTTATTAATTTTATTTTTCTCTTTTGTAACCGCACCAGCTATAATCGGATGTCGAGAAAAATATAAGTTTTAGGTCATGGCATACTATACCGACACCGCTCCGCCCCAGCAATCAACAGGTCGTTCAAAATAGAGCATGAAATCATGTGTCGTGTGATATTTATTTGATAATGTCAATGTCAATATGAGAAAGTCAAGGACGGGTAGTCAGTGCGCTTGTCGCTGCCATATAACTAATGTCGCAGCCCGCGCGCTGCTAGCGAGCGGGCCGCGTGCGTTCAGCGCTTCGACAACATGCTTACTGCTCGCCGAGCAGCAAGCTTGCAGCACGCGGTCTACAGGCGGACTGCGAGCTTGCACGTCGCAGACGGCGGGTAGTTAACGCGCTGGTGGATAGCCGTAGCCTAAATTCGAGGTGACGCCGCCGTGCTGCAGCTGTGCAGTTGCGGTACCGGTGTTATGTGCCATAACCTTTACGCGTGACGTGTAGCATTTAATGGTCCTCCAGAATTTTGAAGTAACATCTATTTACAGAAAGTTACAGTGCAAAGATTAACTGTCTAATCTACTCAAGAACAACGTTTAAACATGTCCAATAATAGTGATGCGTGGGCACTATCATGTTACGTCAGTCTGAGCTGTTTTCTGCAGAATAAAGTCAGTTTACCTGTTCAAAAGACCTATTAAAGCAGTTAATAATGGTGTGATGGACGTAATTCGCTGCACGAACTAAGTATAGAGGCGCAACTGTGCATCGCCACGTCCTGAAATAGGTCTAAAGCGGGCTTTACATCAGTTACGTAATGGGATAGGTTAAATTATCCGGGTTTATTGAAGATGGGTAGGTAATGCAGTGCTTCCCTGCATGAAAACCACCATGCTTGAAACCTTTCGGTTCATTAGTAGATTAAAACTCAACCGTAAACTGTCAGTTTTGTTTGAATTGGAAATTAAAATCAGAATTGGATGGATGGTATTAAAACTCAACCGTAAACTGTCAGTTTTGTTTGAATTGGAAATTAAAATCAGAATTGGATGGATGGTATTTTTGTCTGCAATAAAACACAGTTTTTTGTTTTTTGTTTGTTTTCTTTTACAAACAACTGATAAATTCTCTTAAATGATTGCCAGGGATCCGAACGAGTAAAGTTTGTTTGCCTGAACTATAAGGAATTAAACAGGTTATTCTTATCCACGTGTAACCTATACACGCGGATAATATTCCTTGTAATTTAACAGCTTTGTTTTGGAACTTAAAAATAAATACGGGATTTATATTAAATTGGGTGCATTAAATCGCCAATTAAAAGAAAGCTCGCTTCTTTTTGGTAATTATTCGGAGTTTCTCCAGAATGCTCCAAGATTAGTTAAGATACCGGTAACATACAAAATAAATAAATGTATTTAAAATAAAAAGTTACACATAATAATAACACAGAACAATAACTATGAATAACTCGTCTAAACCTAAACGCATTGCTATAATAAGGCTAGGCAAAGTTTGTTCCTACCTAATTAGATTTCAGAACTACACCGGCAGAGTTCTAGCCGATTTACATGTCTGCTCCCGGGAATTTGAATTTAGAACTGCGCTAGTTGGAACGGTTTTTCTATGTACCTTAAAATGGCGACAGGCGACGCCACGTCGAATTTCAAATTAGGAACACGCTTTCTGTGTCTTCTGTGTATATTTTTGGGGCCCACGTAGACAAGATTGGAGTTTACTTATGGGTGAATCGTGTGATGGCTGCATAGGTTTTACTGGATTTAGATGATATTTTCAAATTGTATTTGATTAAGTATGCAAACTACACTTGGTTTGACATTGTTGACATATTATAAACTTGTCAAGGAAGCTGTCAATCCAACGTCATTTTAATTGCGTAACGTTAAATTGATATTTTTTGTAAGAGTGGACGGAGGCCTTGTGCCTTGCTAATGGGCTGACATAGTAGGTATAATAAGTACGAGTAATTTCACATTTCTTAGTTGATTTGTTAAACAAAAGCATACGTTTTTTGTCGTGTTCCTAAATCATCAGATATAGTGTACGCGGTTATCTGATAACTGCGTACACTATAAAATGTATGCTACAATAAATAAAAATAAATAAATATCGCTGGACATTTACACACAGCCCCACCTAGTGCCACACTAAGCAAAGCTTGTGTCGTGGACACTAGATAGTTGTTATACTACATATATACTTTTTTGTTTGTAAATACATACTTATTATACATATATACATCCATGACTCGGAAACAAATGTCCATGCTCATCACACAAACATTTTGCTCCTACCGGGATTCGAACCCAGGACCCTAAGAACGTAAAGCGTCACTACCACTACGCTATTCGGGTCGTCAAACAATCCTTACATAGGTATACTTTTTACACCTCGACCACATTCATACACGTGCGCATCTGACATTTCTGAAGAACCTCACCAGTAAGATTGCCTATTCAGTAATAGTCGAAATTTAATTTGGATCACATCGCAAGTCTAGCAACAATTAATTAATATTCACTGAAGTTTCACAAAAATAACACGAGAGACGTGGCTTATCAAAACATTGACTCTTAACTAATTACGTATAATGACTTAATGAGAAGTTAATTTATTCAAGTAATTAAATGGGGATATTATAGGTGATTGAACTTTTGATAATACGACACCACTTGTAAAAGCTTTGGGATCTAGTTTCAATGTTTCTTGACAATAACAAATTACTTAGATAATATAAAATAAATAAAGACCTACTTAAAGCCTGTTTCGTTTGTAGTATGTCATTACTTCTCAAAAGATGCTTATTAGCGACGCTATATCGCTGTGTGTTTTTCCAAAATCAACTTGTTCTATACCTGGGTTGGATTTTTCAAAATTTCAATGTGTTAAGCATTTCCTCCTGGTAGGTAGGTATTTTTCGCTATTCCTCATAGTTTCGGATTTAACTATCCAACCCACTTGAAAAATTCACCCTATTATGATATTACATTAATGTTTAAATTATACCTACTTTTTAATACAAGTCTCCACACACAGAAACAAATATTATTAATGGTTATCCAATGATAATTTAATTTGTGTGAAATATTGAATTTTATTTGAAACCAAGGACCATTACGACATGTGGGTAATGTGTCTGACCCATTGTTGTCATAGAAAAGATTGGTTTACATTTAATGGCATTGACATATCACGTGGACCAGTATCTACTTTTGAAAACTTTACTGATGTAGGTACTTCGTTTTGACATGGCGTTCAGACCATAATGAAAATGAGTTTTTAATATTGCCTCAGCGAAACCACTTTCCCACATATTCATTCACTGTCGAAAAAAACCAAAACATATGTTAAAGCTGCCCACTAAAGTGTAGAATACTTTGAACACGTCATCAATATACGTCGGCTTAATGTTTTAGCGCACAAAGGGGTTTTGGTTACGTATCGGAATATCCATAAAAAAACGTTGTACTTACGTTGTGAACGAAATTTTTGACCAACTAGGTAAGCCTTCTTTGGCCAGACGTGTTTTTTCAACCGTCTATTTTCGTCCAGATTTTGAATAACTACCTACCACTGTTTTGATTTTTATTGGAAAACTATAAGCCCGCTTTTTTCTCTCAGTTTTATTTGGCAGTCGTAAAAGGCTTATAGTCTGCGAGGTACCGTTGCATTTTAGGTAGTGTTTTTACGTCGATCGGTGGCCATCTTGTTCAATAGATCTCGAATGACTGATAAGTAAACCCAGCGTCAGCTGACGCACCCGCGGTGGGTATAAGATTGGGAGGTTAGGTTAGATTAGAAAAAAAAATAAGATTAAGTCATAGTACGCTGGCTGAAACTTGTTTCATTAATAGTTTACATCATAATGAGCTTAAAAAATCAACTGTATAGTGGTGCGGAGATTGTGCGTCAGCCGCTCGCATGAACTTGTAAAACAAAGCCAGCTTGTCATCACAAAGCAATCTATCACACACTACTACTTGGTTGTAGATTGCTTTTAGTTTTTCATCAGACCTGTATCATTTAAAGTTCATGCGAGCGGCTGACGCATAATCCCCCCTCCACAATGCAGCTGACGATTTTTTTAAGCTCATTATGATATAAACTACATATTTACGAAAAAAGTTTCAGCCGGCGTACTATGATTTATTTTTTACAACTTTGGTAACGTCCCGATCCTACACCCACCGCTACTTGAGCAGCTGACGGTTGGTTTACGGTTGGCTTATGATGTGAACCCTAAGGCCTGAATTCTTGTTGCTGCTGACGTCAGCGTCGCTGTATGGTGCTATATAGAACACAATGATACTCGTACGCAACCGAGCGTCAGCGCGACAAGAATGTAAAAATGTATTCTTAAAAATAAGACAACAGCAGATTTTCACATCGATAACTAAAACTGCAATAAACCAATCCGATTCCCACACATGGTTGTTAAAGGCTATTCAATCTTTGAAAATCCTGAAACATTAATCGAAATCAAAGGAAACATGCGCCTAGATCCCTTGAGGCTCATTACCTTGACCGACTATTCAGGCTACTTCGTCGATTAGGGTCAATCAAATCGCAGGCGTGGTGTAAGCAAACAAATTAGATGCCTGAGTAAACGTTATGTCTGTAGTCATATACTCGTATGATGAACTAATTGAGCGGAAGAGGTACGTCGTAAAAGGGTAACCTTGAATCAATTGAATAACTGCTTGGTCAGGATTTGTCAAACCAAAAGTTATATACTTCTTACATGATTATTTATTAAATGAGATCAATTTTATAGTATTTTTTTTAACTCAACAACATCACCGGTCTTGTTATGTTATGACTCTATTAAGAAAACCAACTATAAGTACATATATTACATTATCTGAAGTAGTAAAATAACCTACATTGGCCATTGCTGGAAGAGGTGAAAATTGGGTTCGTGAAACCTTCTCAAATGCTTTAATTGATGGCACAATTCTAGCCCTGTAACGCCAGGCTCAAAGTTTCTATAGAGTTTGTGTTTCTGAACGCGGCCCCAGATGCTTCTAGATTCGATTCGAATCCGGACTGGGCAGTGTTTTGGATTTTTTTTTTTTTAATTATTTTTTTTTTATTCCTCAGTAGTAGCCATGGAGTCTGGATTTGTGCCCGGCTGATGGCAATAAGCTCGCCTCACATGGGACTTAAAACCTAACTGGCGAAAAGTCCTATTGTCGTATATCATTTTTCACCATCCACACCGACGATCATTCTATACTTCCGAAACAAAGGCCCACCTTACTTGATATACACCCTGTATGTGAGAATTTCCTGGCAGTACACAGTCGCAGGCAAATTCTGGTCTGGGTTGGAATATAAACCAAAAAAAAAATGATATAAGTGTTTCTATCTTCACAAGTGAATTTTAATACATTGTGATGTTGCTAATTGACGCCTTAGTACTCGTAATAGAGCCCATTACTTATTCAAAGTATGGAGTGGTAGCTTGGAAAATCATTTCGATTTTTCATGTGACACGTATGTACGTAATTACCAAGCCAGTTATGTTTAAGTCCCAAGTAATAGGAGGCTGCCCTATTGCTATCAACCGGCCACACATCCAGAATCCGTGACTCAAAAATGCCTGACGGAAATACCCAATGACACTTTTCCCGGCCTGGGAATCGAACACAGAACCTCATGTTTATCATTCACCAACGAGACAGTTGGTGGTGTAATGTGAGTGTAGGTACTATTAGTGCACCTGTGCTAAACTCTTCAGGGATTACAGGTGTTATGTAATTACCAAGTCAACCTTTTTTTTTTGTTTCAGATACGAGCAAAGGTCATGGGTTGTTTAGTGACACAGGCTTGGTTCATGTCCTTCGTCCAGCTAGCCGCGTTTACAGCCGTAGCGAAATGTATCGGAACGCACACCGTAGTATATTGTTACGCAGGAATCAACCTCTGCGGTGCTCTTGTGAGCCTGGTACTTTTGCCGGAGACAAAGGGGAAAACTGCTGAACAAATCGAAAGAGATCTACTAGGAAAATGAGCTATTTTCAAACTTAATTACCTTTTGTAAGTTCGCGTGTGTGGTGGTGTTCGTGAAATTCTCTGAGTTTCTAATTAAGTTTGATATCAAGAAAATACTGCGAATGAGATGCCTACATCTGTGTTTCACATTCATTTGAAGTAGTTTTTTAATTGTATTGTTAGTTCATGATGATGTATAATATACACACCTACAGATAATAAATTATCTCAATTAAGTAGAACAAATAAATCTAAATGTAAGTAGCAACAAAACATCGTTTTATTTATGTGTTCTCTCTTGTTATTATATTTTACGAAATATACAAATATCCTATTTAAGTATAGCGTGGGTTTTAATTCCGAACGCAACGTCAACTCTTCAGTTTTCTGAAATTTATTTAATTTTGTCAAACAAGAAAATAAGTCTGGTAAAATTAGGCCGCTCGACCGCAACAGCAAGCGGCAATCAAAATTTATTATCTAATTCAGCGCTTATGTGTCCAGAAACCAACGTAGTGTCACTGCGGGCTGTCGTTGAGGTTGGACGGCAAAGCCGCTGCCGTAGACTGAGTATGTAGCGAGAAGGATAAATAAATTATGTTTATTTTGCAAGTAGGATTTACAAAAACTTCATACACGTCATTTTTTCAAGGGGTCACTTCACGTGAACGACCTTGAGCGAGTCGGTTTTTATTGTGTTTTATTCGTAGATATAGCACCGATAAATCTATAACATTACGCCGACAGACTGAACGCCGACAAGACTTTATTCCGACGGTACACTGCGCCGACAGGACATTTTCCGACAGGCCTCTTCGCCGACAGGGCTAATCAGCGACGCAACTTACCTCCGATAGTCAGATAATATCATCATGTTAAGATACATACCACTAAAAATGCATAGAAAAAAAAACGAAAAAATAATTTATTTAAACAATCTCCTTAGTAAACATAAAATCAATTTCTAATAACAACTCCTATGTGTTTGTTAAAAAAAAAAAAAACACAATAGATCTTCGAATCGCAAAATGTGTTGGTAAGCGCATAACTCAACAACGCCTGGACCGATTTCACTAATTCTTTTTATGTTGTGTTTGTTATTGTCAGGAGAAGGTTCTTATGAAAAAAAAAATGTAGTAGTAGGTAGGTAGCAGTAGGTAGTTAGGTAGTAGTAGGTAGGTAGTAGTAGGTAGGTAGTAGTAGGTAGGTAGTAGTAGGTAGGTAGGTAGTAGTAGGTAGGTGGTAGTAGGACTAGGTAGATAGTAGTAGGTAGGTAGTAGTAGGTAGGTAGTAGTAGGTAGGTAGGTAGTAATAGGTAGGTAGTAGTAGGTAGGTAGGTAGTAATAGGTAGGTAGTAGTAGGTAGGTAGTAGTAGGTAGGTAGGTAGTAATAGGTAGGTAGTAATAGGTAGGTAGTAGTAGGTAGCTTTTTCCCTCTTATGTGACGCAGACGAAGTTGCGTGGGTCAGCTAGTTCTGAATAAATTATATTATATATTTCACACTTTGATCTAGATATATCGGCCGTCTGATACACGATTACTTGCACTTTATTGCATCCAATTAAATCGCAAAGACAAGTCTAAATGGTGGTCTAATTATTATTTCATTTGAGTTATATAGACATTGAATAATAAAATGTATAGGTACCTTAATAAAGGCCGTAAAAATGTGACAAGCAACGGCCACCATCATGTGAAATATTTATCAAGTTGGGTTATTTTTCGTACAATCTTGGTTGACGCGGGGGCTTACTGACTGAGATGGTCTTTGAAGAAAGAACCACATAGATTTGAGTAGACCAGTCCAGTCAGGAATTTGAGTAAGTTATCTTATAGTTCGATACCAGACCTCAATGCCAAAGAAAGGATATTTGGGTATGTCACTTCTATAGGTCCTCACAAAAAGGGCGTACAAATTAGTTCATAAACTGAATATCATTTTCCAGTATAAAGAGTTGGTTTTAGGCAACTTGTTTCCAAACGTATGTTTTCATTTGACCTAAATATTAAGCCGCAAACGCTTATCAACTCGCACTTTGCGACTAGTTTCAAAAAGTTCGTTTAGGAAGCTCGTTAAAAAGTCAAACATTTTCATAACGATTCTGTATGTTTTCAGCTTGTGGGAATTTGTAATCCTACCTTTTTATGACTGGCTAAATGTTTACTCACATTAGGTGGTTATGTTTTAATAGATCTCGGGTTTTTAAATGGAAGTGGAGAACTTTTTTTTTTCTTTTGTTCTAAGTAGGTACTATATAATATTCGAATGTCTAATTACAGACGAAAAAGAACACAATTTGATAAGTTATGACTAGGGTTGTCTGGTTGTACTTAACAACTTGCAAAAACAATAGTTAACGTCAAGCCAACAAGTAAGAAGTAAGCATAGAAGCGCTTGAAAAGTAGATATTTCAAAAGTTACCAGCCCAAAACTATCATTAACCTAATATTGATCATTATCTGATGAAACTGCAATTCGATCATCAGCTGACAGAACACATAAAATTTTAATTAGTCTTGCTTAGTTCCCTGATGAACTCACTTAATATTCGCCATACCTATCAATCAAAACCCAGGCTTGTAATAAGATATGCGCAAACACGTCTCGATGACGTGACGTAAAGAGCAATTTTTCATTCGAAAATAGAACTAGTCCCTAGAATTCTTTTTTTATTCTTTTACCAGCACCCGTATCCATAAATAAGTCAAAGCGATAACTTGAGTAAAATTCATTATTCAAGATATTATGTAATATCATTTTTTAACCGACTTCTAAAAAAGGAGGAGATTCTCAATTCGGATGTTTCTATTTTTTTTTTTTAATGTTTGTTCGCGCATTTCTTCGTCGCTTGCCAACCGATTTGAAAAATTCTTTTTTTGTTGGAAAGGGTATACTTTTAAAATAGTCCCATAGCCACCAAGTCGGGATCTGATGATGGAATCTTGGTGAAATCGAGGGAACTCTTCAAATTTTATAGGATAAAGTACAGCGATTTTGGTGTTTTCTGCAACAAATGAAGCATTTGCGTTCGATAAGAACCATTCTACCATCAGATCGGATGATGTAGCCAAGAGTCACGGAACTCCATAATGAGACAATGTATCCTAGTCGTGTTTGGGCTTGTTGTAATTGTAATGGTATGCACTTTCCATGTGTACCAAGCACATGTGAACCACTAAAAAGTGAAAAATAAAAACTTTTTTGCAAAAAATAAAACCGACTTAAAAAAAAAACAAAAAAGTTAAAAATAACTTTAGCTTCTGAAGTCGGTGACAAAAAAATTAAATCATTCAAACAAAGGTCACCGACTTCAGAAGCTAAAGTTATTTTTAACTTTTTTGTTTTTTTTAAGTCGGTTTTATTCTAAACGAGTAGCTTGATAAAAGCTAGAACCGTCAAAAGTTAGAATTAGTCTTAGCTTTGCTTTGTTGCATAAGTAATAACGTAAACTCAAATAATTATTTTAACTCGACTGTAGATAAAATCACAAGCCTTAAAAATACTAATCATTATTATTTTTAATTTTAAAATGGTACTCATTTACTTTAAAATTACTCGACTCGTTCGTTCCTGGCACACAGGAAGGCATTGCTTCCCAATCCCCTTGAAACGACCCCTAATTTCTGCCTCTAGGTACTTAGTCTAAATTAATAATTCGACCTCCACGGAAACTGATATTATAGATGAAGTTTACCGTCCGTACAAAATAGCTTTTATATTTGGTGAGTGTTAAATGATTAATTAAATTATATCGAAACAATATTAGGACTTTACTTCTTGTTCGGGATGTTTGATTAGGTTTCTATAACACGTAATTATTCAAGTAGGATAAATTTTGGACAGCCTATTGTATTCATTTAGGATACTCGTGAGACTGAAGCTTTGTTAAATTATCCTAAAATAGCAGTTCCGAGAAATATCACTACAGTGAAAAGTTGTAGGGAATATAACACCAGCGTCGAAATATCGGGAACTCAAAACAAATTATGAGGAATATGTTACATATCAGCAAAATAATGACATTTGATTCAAAATATATACGAAGCTGTGACACAAGCGTAATCGCGTTGGTACTCACCAAAAACATTGTAAGGAAATTCCAAATAAAAATTTGTT
Organism: Xestia ashworthii; assembly: GCA_950022955.1. Lineage (NCBI taxonomy): Eukaryota > Metazoa > Arthropoda > Insecta > Lepidoptera > Noctuidae > Xestia > Xestia ashworthii. Next base: position 17,954,176 of record OX465558.1, on the reverse strand, counting down.
CTAGAATTTCTCTCGATTCGAATCATCCGCACTAAAATTCATCGCAACTAATTTGAAAATAGAACCGTTTTTTTGTCACTTTAATTATCAACATCGATTGTATAGAATTAATCTTTCACACCACAGTTATAAGCTTCAATTTACGAAACAAACCAAAATTAAATACATGATGACAACAACAAATGGCTGGTGAAAGAGCTCTTAATGAGCTTGCGCTGATTAAATGCTTAAATTAGCAAGCTTTTACTTCATTAAACTCCCTTATTTTTCTTTTCAATTCTCTTTTTTCAAGACCTCTTTTATAGGTATTTAACAATTAAAATTTCTGTTTAAGTAAACACATGCTGCAGTTTAGCAGTTTAGGTTCGCACATTAAAGTTAATAAATAACATGAAAGTAATGCAAACTCTTATTACGTATTTAGATTTTCTTGTTTTCTTACATGTGATAACTGTATCGTGTTACCCAGTACTTACAGGGTTATGAAGGTCAGATAGGTAGTCGTTCCATTTGAAACCGGTATTCAGCTGCATCCGTTTAGACTGGAAGCCGACCCCAACATAGTTGGGAAAAGGCTAGGAAGATCATGATGATTTTATGAGAAAAAGTCCATCCAGCTATGCAAAAAACCTAGGTATTCAAAATATATTTAAGGTATCATAAAAATATTCCGGCAATAGTCAAGCTTTTCCTTCAGAAACTACAACTTCAATTTTATTGAAGATCATGGAAAGTGAACACTACAATAGCTTTGAACATAGTGAACATGTTTACGTCACTAGTCAACCTGTTGACCACAACGAACAAGATGTGTGCCATAATATTCTAACTTGAAACAATATTCTAACAATGAACGCTTTGTAAGTTCAACTTTACCTCCTGCCATACCGCTTCAACATTTCCAAATATATGTACATACTCTTCAGTATCAAACTTGCTTGGGTAAATGGAACCTTTTGTCCATTATAATCATTTCAGTTTCACGTAAACGTAAACTAAACGTATAACTATGCTTTGGAAAATATTGTTTTAAGGGAAATTAGCACCTTTAAGCAAAGAACTTAAAAAAACCTGTTAACCACACATTTAAATATCCGAAATCATTTGGAGCTTTGGACTGAAATAGGAACAGAAACCTTTTCAATAATCTCTATCATGCTGAAACCAGCTTCATTTCTAAACAGATTAAGTTGACAATTGAAAACTACAGCACCACATAATATGGCACACAACGCTAAGTAGTTTTTATTATTCTGAAATCTACTTAATCGACAAGCTCCACAAAGTTGACAATTGATCTGCGTAGCGCATTGTACGATTTCATTATAAGGTAATCAAAACTCAGTAGCTTCTGGCATTTTTAAGTCAACCTAATTCTGAAGCAGCATAAAGTTGAACATCAAAAACAGCACCGTCTGAACACATTTTTCTACTACTTACCGCATCGTTGTTGATGAAGAAGGACAGGTTGGCAGCTGGCAGTGAGTGCCGGCTGATGCACTCTACTTTTAGCTTCATGCCGGGACGATACCGACGTTTCAGGCCGTGCATTGACGGCCCGGATTTCGGCAGCACTGAGAACGAAAATAAACAATGTGATTATTTATTTGCGAATGAGAGACATATGATTCAGCTAGCTGACCCACGCAACTTTGTCTGCGTCACATAAGAGAGAAAAAGCTCACAAAAGGAATATATTTTCCCCGTTTTTGACGTCTTTCGGCTGAGATGGATGAACTGATGTTTCGAGTGCGTTAGTTTAAGTCCTACGTTAAAATGTGAGTTTTCAACCTTAACAAAATAAGTCATTTCCAAACAATAATTTGTACGTGGAGTTACTTAATTTGATGTACATAATGCTTGGTTGAGGGCTTCGTAGGGCACGCCACGATAATGGCGGTAAGTCCCCTCTTTGAGGAGTGGCTAGAGAGGCGCCACGGCGTCCTCACCTTCCGCCTGACGCAGATCCTCACCGGACACGGATGTTTCGGGAGGTACCTGCACCGAATCGGGCGGGAGGAAACGCCCGGGTGTCTCCACTGCGAGGATCGACCGGAGGACACGGTGGAGCATACGGCGGAAGTCTGCCCTGCATGGGTGGAGCACCGCCGTGTCCTCGTAGCGGCGATCGGCGGCGGCGACCTCTCGCGTCTGGCCCTGGTTCAATACATGGTCCGGAGCCAGACGGAATGGGAAGCCTTCACCTCCTTCTGCGAAGCAGTCATGCTAGCGAAGGAGGGAGAGAGAATCTCTTCCCGGCCGCCGCGGGAGACGCACCGGGCGTCGGGGGCCACGTGGTGGCTACCGGCCACCGTAGACGCGGGCCTGTGAACGGTTGGCTATGGGCTAACTAGCCGTCCGTCCGTCTAATGACGACAGGCCGTGTCGACGGCGCGTTCGTGTTCCACGCGCGCCTCAAAGAGATGTCAGCAAAGTGAAGGGGCCCGCAAGGGCCAAAGCCTGCCAGGGTTGCGGGCCTGTTCGAAAGAGATACCGCGGCCCCGGAACATAAAGAGCGAGGAAGGAACATGGATGGGTTTTAGTCAGTACAAGTCTGACACTCCCTGCCGCTCCGCCCAGAGTGTGAGAAGTCATTTGATGATTTCCAATCCGAAAAAAACAAAAAACGGGCTTCGTGCAGACTCCGTTGCCACGTTGTAAACCTACCTAAACTAACTTGTCAAGTTACATTATATTAAAAAATTGAAAAACCCCCGACACATAGGGACATAATTTCAGGTATATGGTTCTACTAGTCAAGCTCTTACATTTGATACCCATATTGAGTGAGTTGTGAAAAAAATAATTTACATCATCATTTTGTGGTGGCGGCCATCTTGGATTTGTAATTTATTATGGCGTATAGTATTTTACTAGTAAAGCCCTTTCATTTGATACCCATATTGAGGGGGGTAATAAATATGTAATCCGCCATTTTGTGGCGGCGGCCATCTTGGACTGATTTTTATCAAACATAGCTAAGAACGCTCCCGACTAATTCACTTTTTAAACAAAAAAATCAAAATCAAAATCGGATCTCCCGTTCGAGAGCTAAGATGCCACAGACAGACACATACACAGACATGTCAAACTTATAACACCCCGTCGTTTTTGCGTCGGGGGTTAAAAATTGACATCGCAGTTTTTTTTTTTACTGTATGAAACCAGTTTATACGTTGACCTCGTCTGATGGAATGCGATGGATGAGCTCTAAGATGTAACGACAAAAGAGAACAATAAATTAAATTAAGTGCTGTAGGGTTCACTAAATTGTAGTCATCAATCTAGGTAGGCACATCGTACGAAACTAACGCAATAGTCTGGTTAATTTTTGCTCGTCTAATACTTGTTTACACTTGTATCTAAAGTTAAGTTAGAGTAATTGCAAGGGATTAAGTAATAATTACTTATGCAACCATTTGAGCGAAGTAAGAATCGTTAAAGAAAGCAAAGCTAAGAATTCTAACTTTTCACGGTTCTAATTGAAAGTCGAATCTGAAATAATTATTTTTAAAAAATAGTGTTTTTTTTTAATTATTTTCTAGAAAAGTTGCATCATAAGTGGTAGAGCATTTTAGCTTGGACGAAGACGCCATGACCGCTGAAACATCAAAATCCGCAAAAGTAGACTACTTGGCAGGTTATGACAAGCATCATCATCATTTCAGCCACAAGATGTCCACTGCTGGACATAGGCCTCCCACAAGTGTCGCCACATGGACCGGACTCCAGCGGATTCCGGCAACCTTCACCAGGTCGATCATTATGACGAATACATTATTGGAAACCGATTAAACGATACTTCACTGCCACGCAATTTTAAAAGTTTGGTTATTTATTGAACAGACCAGGTATGACCTGCATTTTTTTTCACCATATTCCAATTCTTGAATCTTAGATGTACACCTTCCATTGTTTGTCTCTGCATCACCCAGCACCCAAATTTTGCCTGGTAGAAAATGCTTACGACATTAAGCCCGAACGTACAACCTGTCGAGTCAACGAGTCGCACGGGACCGGTCAATGTGGCGACACTTGGGGGAGGCCTATGTCCGGCAGTGGACGTCTTTCGGCTGAAATGATGGTGATGATATATACAACCTATACAAATCAATGAAAACATGAAGTACTTACGTCTGTTTTCAAAACAACAGCTTTACTGAATAAATACCTATGAAAGTTAAATTCGGTGCACATTTTTATTTGTTTTTATCTTTCTGTCGGTGTGTCGGTCTGTCTCTCTGTTTGTTCTAGTTAATCTCTGAAACGGCTTGACTGATTTTGGCTGGAGTTTTACTGACAGTTAGCTAATGTTGAAAGGACTAACTAAAATGAATTAATTAATTCATCATTGAATTAAGGTTCCGCGCAAAATTAAAACCCTTGAAATCGTTGAGAAAATCAGATTTAAATAGAAAAGTCATATTTTCATAACAATTTCACGCGAACGAAAGCTGCGGGCAACAACTAGTATTTAAATACATAAAATAATCTCCTTTACTACACCGAGATTGAACCAACAGTAATTGCAACGTCTCTCAGAGCGCTGGTTAGTTCTAAATGCTCATAATTGTAGCAGCTAAACCATATTTAGTTATGCGCTACTGCAATCAGTATCTGATATAATCCTAGATTTACTAGATTTAAGTACGCAGCGGACAGGAAGTAATCAAATACTTCCGATAGAGCGATAGAGACGGGATGTTTTGTTATTAAAGGAAAAAATACATATATTAATTATGTTGTTATTTTGATTCTATTTTTTTGTAATTATGTCGTAAGTATGCAGTTTAGTTTAAGCTCTTAGCAGTCGCACCAAGGGTGAACCCTGTAAAGATAGCCAAAGCTGTTTTAAATAAATAAATATTATAAATTTCATGTTATGAAACATTGCTTTTTCCACAATTTTATCACACGAATTAAAAATCAAAACACGAACAAAGTATAGTCTGTGTCATGTCAAAAATAAATTACAGAATACATAACTCATTTTGCTTTTTAAACAAACCGCTTTCAAAACCATAAAAGCATACAAAACTGCCATTCAAATAAATTAAATTCAACTTTAACGAACGTTTCGCCCAAAAGTTAATAACGTACGGTCGTTACAGCAAAAAGGATCTATCTCACTCATTTTCAAGTGCAGATAATTTCCGGATTATCGTGAACAGGGGTCGGATTCTCGGATTTAAGCTTACATATAAAATGGATATTGTTCATCGCTGATAGGTGCCCATATTCTATCCCTTTATTATGCAAATAGGAATAAGATGCTTTGGCACGATAAAATGGAACAAGGGCACTAGTTTAGATTTATTCGGAAAGTTAAACAAAAGCACACACGCTGTATATTGGGTCGTCGGTCGCCGTTCGATGTACCTTTTGTAAGTAGTTATATGAAAACTACTGTGACGTTTAAATAACTAGGCTTCAATGTATGCTGTATTGTTTATAGAAAGTTCAGGAATTTTGATTGGTTTGCTATGAAGGCCAGAACTGGAAAAGTCCTACTTAGGTTTACAGCAGGCAATGGGTCGGCGATGTTAGCTGTAGAATCGATGACCGTTGGGGTAAACGTGTTCTTGAGTGGAGACCGCAAATCGGCAAGCGTAAGGCTTGGTGGAGCAATTGGTTGAGAGTTGCTGAGAATCGAGTTGAGTGGTGTACGATCGAGGAAGCCTATGTCCTTCAGAGGACTTCTGCAGGCTGATGCTGATGATGATGAACTTATTATAACAGCTTATAAGCTTACTATGTTAGAAATACGGCTTATTTTACCCCACTTCAGAAAAGGAGGAGGTATCTCAATTCGACCGTATATATTTTTGATTCTTTTAACAAAAAAAACTTGAATAGTTTGTAGTTCCACAGGTAATAAAAAAAATAATCAATTATAACTTTTTGAAGTAAAACGAATATAAAACAAAAGAAAACTAATAAAAACCAACATTTAAAGTAACTTTCACGTTTATTGCTACAAAATCAAGGCATTTTATTGTTTTGTATCCTTTGAAACGCCAACACACTGTTCTTGTACCTTTTTTCATTGTGTTTTTTAACTTTCGTTTAATGTAATAAAAATACCTTCTGAATAATAACTTAAACCGTTATCAAAAACAATAAATACACTTATATGCGCCATGTCTTTTTCTAGAAAAGCAAAACGGTAAATCTATTACGAAACCATTTCCCTCGATTTTCTAGGTGAAAATATATCCGTTGGGCTATAAATACGGAACCCTCACGTCCACAACGCATTCCTTGCGTAAAACAGTGTCAACCTTAAGGTATTTTACTGCCCTATAAGGCCCCTTAGACTGTAGTCTATAAAGTGTGTCACTTCTGAAAGGGCTGATTGGAAGACAGCTTTATCGCCCTGTGTATCTAAAGGTGTTTTAGGTCGAGAAGAAGGGAAAAATATATTGAGTACTTTACCTTTCTGGATGGGTTCACCACTATTTGATGATAAGGTCTGTATATTTAACCCTACTTCGAACTATCTATGATATACTCGTATATACTTGTAGGAGAAAAGGGATATTGTCGTGATTCTTTGTAAATTCTTGCAATATTATAATAATTATTCCATATCAGTAGCTGTTTTGACTCTAAATTTTAACTGATTCAAATAGTTTATAAATCATACTGTGAATTTTAAATATATTAAATTATTAGTAAGCATTATGATTGTCAGATATTTATTATTAAAATCATGTTTAGTTTAGTTGCTGTATTGATGTAAGTAAAGTTGGAAGGGGACATCCCCTCCATACTGCCAACGGCGGCGATGGCTGACCATGGCCGAGGCAGTTGTTCGGTGACGGCGGAATGGTGAAGTCCATCTAACAAAAATACCGCACGCGCAAGATTATAATTTAAATATAGTTATTGTTGTGATGAATATAGTAGTGATTGATGTCATTATATGAAGTTTTATTTTAAGTCAGAAGTGGCCTGCGAGCCATGTCGGACAAAAACCGTAAGTAGTTTTATGAATTAATAACGTTATTTTCTTTTTTTTGTATCAGACAAGTTCAGTGAGCGATGTATTATGTAGTGTCATGATTCTGTAGCAGTCATTGTAGCATATTTTCTGGATAATTAGTAGTAATTGGGCCGATACACGTAGTGCCTTTGGTCGAGGCTACTCCTCGATAGGGTAAGCGTTGTTGGACTAATTATATAATGAGTTAATAGTCTGGCCAGTGTTCACGGTGCCTTCGGTCGAGGCTACTCCTCGATAGGGTTACCGTTGCATTGAACTGATTATTTAAAGAGTAAATGGAATTTAATTGAATTTCGCTACGGGATTTCACTTAATCGTGCTACACGAGTCTTTTTCACTCACTGAATTTTCTGATTGACCTTAAAGTCTGATTGATAAGCGACAGTTTAGATTTTGTTGATTGCGACAATTTCTAGTGACTGTGACCTGTAATATAATGTGTAAACTCCTATGCGGCGTGCACTCTGATTCAGCCATGTAGGTGAACTGTTCAGAGATGTTCGAGCGTAGTGTAAACTCCTATGCGGCGTGCACTCTGATTCAGCCATGTAGGTGAGCTGTTCAGAGATGTGCGAGCGTAGTGTAAACTCCTATGCGGCGTGCACTTTGATTCAGCCATGTAGGTGAGCTGTTCAGAGATGTACGATCGCAGTGTAAACTCCTATGCGGCGTGCACTCTGATTCAGCCATGTAGGTGAGCTGCTCAGAGATGTGCGAGCGTAGTATAAACTCCTATGCGGCGTGCACTCTGATTCAGCCATGTAGGTGAGCTGTTCAGAGATGTACGAGCGTAGTGTAAACTCCTATGCGGCGTGCACTCTGATTCAGCCATGTAGGTGAGCTGTTCAGAGATGTACGAGCGTAGTGTAAACTCCTATGCGGCGTGCACTTTGATTCAGCCATGTAGGTGAGCTGTTCAGAGATGTACGAGCGTAGTGTAGACCCCTATGCATCGCGCACTTTGATTCAGCCATGTAGGTGAGCTGTCCAGAGATGTGCGATCGTAGTGTAGACTCCTATGCTGCGTGCAGTAATACAGCCATGTAGGTGAGCTGTTGTTTTGAGCTTAGAGTAAGCATTTGTGCAGTAATACAGCCATGTAGGTGAGCTGTTGTTTAGAGCTTAGAGTAGGCACTTGTGCAGTAATACAGCCATGTAGGTGAGCTATTATTTAGAGCTTAGAGTATGCATTTGTGCAGTAATACAGCCATGTAGGTGAGCTGTTGTTTAGAGCTTAGAGTAAGCACTTCTGCAGTAATACAGCCATGTAGGTGTGCTGTTGTTTAGATATTAGAGTAGGCACTTGTGCAGTAATATAGCCATGTAGGTGAGCTGTAGTGTTAATTTTATTTTTATTGGTTTATGTATATACATTGGTGTAGATAACGAGAGCTACACTCCAGAACGACCTCGATCACGGACACGACGAAGACTACGGTCTCCCTCCAGTGAGTCCGATGAGTCACGTAGGCCCCGGAAAAAGTCGAGGACTAAAAGAGGACTGTCTGCGGAAGACCTGTTGAAGATATTAACTGCACTGCCAAACAATTCAAGTAAGAGTACTTCTACGACCAATGTGTTACCCGAGTTTGATCCTAACAATAAATCCCAGGATGTCGAACGGTGGTTGAGGAAAGTAAATCAGTGTGCTGTGATCTATGGCTGGGATGAAACGCAAACCATCCATTACGCGCTTCAAAAATTATGTGGTCTGGCAAAACAGTGGTACGAGTCTCTTCCATCGCTCGATTTCTCATGGGAGGAGTGGCAAATTAAATTTAAGAAAGCGTTTCCAAACGATATAAATTTTGGTAAACTACTGGAAGAAATGTTACACCGAAGATCTCGCACAGATGAAACACTTAGAGATTACTTCTATGATAAATTAGCATTACTAAGTAGGTGCGAGATTGTCGGTCGTAAGGCCGTTGATTGTATTATATATGGAATCGCTGATAATTCCATTAGAAATGGGGCTCAAGCTCTTAAATGTGAAGAGCCTGAAGATTTGCTAAACTACTTAGCATCGCAACAGCAAACGCTAGTGAAGGAACCTGTGCGAGGATCATCCGATCGATCTTTTAGAAAGCGCGATTTTCGTGCAAGTAATAACGATCAAAATAGGGTTTCATCATCAAATAGGCCAACTGAAGGTGTTTGTTTTAATTGTGGCGAGCGCGGACATAGTTACCCTGCTTGTAACAAACCTTTGATAAAATGTGTCAAGTGTAAGAGGGTCGGCCATAATTCGAACAGATGCGCTAGGAAGCCTTTACAGGAAACCAATAGCCAGTCTACTCAGAATGCTGAACAAAAGGTGCTTAAAGTAACTTCTGATTTACATAAAACTAGTCAAGTAAATCCCACAACTTCAAATATTGTCGTTAAAAATGACTCTATGAGCAATAACAACAAATTTAATAAAATTGCTTATGTTAATGGTACTCAGCTAAATGCTTATATAGATTTTGGGAGCGAGTGTAGTATGATCAGGAATTCAGAAGCTAAAAGCCTCGGTCTCTCTGAGCGCCACGAATTGTTACCAACTATAAAAGGTTTTGGTAATTCCAATGTCAAGCCAAGGTTTCAGTCCACCGTTTGGATTAAAATTGATGAAATAGAAAGCGAACTGAGTATTTTGGCTGTCGACGATGAATTGTTAGATACTCCAATGCTAGTAGGTCAGAACTTTACCGAGCTGCCGTCCGTAATGGTAATGAAAGATAGTAGGAGTCTTAATTTTTACCATGCTCCTTGTGGTGTCTCTGGCGATAGGGACACGGTTCTCGATCTTTATGTTGCTAAAGAAATAGTCATATCGAAGGGGGGGCTAGTAGAAGTATATACACGCGAATCATATACGGGTGACATATACTCCGATGGATGCTCTAGAATGATTCCAAACCGGGAGTACTACCTACATCAGGGATGTTATAAGATAGAGGGCAGCAAAGGAATCATATTTGTAACTGCGTTAACAAATACTCCCATTATTTTCAAAGCGGACAGACTAATAGCTAGAGTTATACCCATTAAAGAGACTAAGACGTTGATCGTGCGTTCGGATAAATATCATAGCAATTTGTTGCCCTTAAACGAATCTGATATTAAAGTAAGACATAACATAGATCAAAATGTCCGCGATAAATTATACAAACTCTTGCAAAAGTATAGGCACTGTTTCGCGGCTAATCTGAGTGAGTTAGGCTGTGCAAAAGACACTGTAATGAACATAGACTTGCAGGATAAGGGTCCAGTTGTCTACAGACCCTATCGTCTATCACATAATGAACGTCAAAAGGTTAGGGATATAATCAATGACTTAGTTAAAAATGATATCGTTCAAGAGTCCAATTCAAACTATGCCAGCCCCATACTATTAGTAAAAAAAAAAGACGGCGAACCTCGGCTTTGCGTTGACTATCGGGCGCTTAATAATAAAACGGTAAAAGACAAATACCCATTGCCATTAATTGACGACCAACTTTCGAATCTAAGTGGCAACAAGTTTTTTATAACTTTGGATTTAGCTTCGGGCTATTATCAGATACCAATGGGAGAACAGAGCCGTCACTTGACTGCGTTCGTCACCCCGGACGGACATTATGAATTTAAACGTATGCCGTTCGGGTTGGCAAACGCACCCTCAGTATTTCAAAAAATGATGAATCGTCTACTGGGTTCACGAAGGTTTACATCCGCACTAGCATACATGGATGATCTCCTTATTCCATCGGCCTCTATAAACGAAGGTTTTAATCGACTAGAGGACGTACTTAACGTGATTCAAGAGGCCGGTCTTACATTGAAGCTTTCAAAATGTAGTTTTTTCGATACTAAAATAGAATATTTAGGGTACGAAATCTCGTCGGAGGGTATAAAGCCTAGCGAACGAAAAATTTTGGCTGTGCGAGATTTCCCAGTGCCACGTAATGTTCACGAAGTGAGGCAGTTCCTCGGTCTGGCGAGTTATTTCCGCAGATTTGTGAAAGGATTTGGGGAAATTGCTAAGCCCTTGACAACTCTGCTCAAAAAGGATGTGCAGTGGCGATGGAATTGTGAAGAGTTAAAATCCTTCACAACTCTAAAAGACCGTCTAATCGAACGTCCGCTGTTGGCTTTATACAACCCAGAGTTGGAGACTGAAGTGCATACAGATGCTAGTGCTCTCGGCTTAGGTGGTATTCTAATGCAATGGCAGCTTTCGCCCAGGGTGTTAAAACCCATTGCCTACTTTAGTAGGCAAACCACACCCGAAGAACACCATTTCCACTCGTACGAGTTAGAGACGTTAGCCGTGGTTTGCTCATTAAAGAAATTCCGCCCCTATCTTTTAGGACTGAACTTCTCTGTTTATACAGACTGCAATGCGTTGCGAACCACCTTGACTAAAAGAGACTTAACTCCTCGTATAGCACGTTGGTGGTTGCAAATTAGCGAGTACAACTTCACCATTGAGTATCGGCCAGGTAGTCGAATGAGCCATGTCGATGCTCTGAGTCGGAATCCTCCGAATGGAGATATTACTAGCCAAATCCTAAAAACCTTGAACATAAGCACAGATAACTGGATACTCACCCTACAGATGGCAGATCCTAAACTCGATCATATTTTCAAAATTCTAAAACCCAATGTTACTGAGGAAGTTTCGGAAATAAAAAAGAACTACGCTATTAGGAATCATTCGTTGCATAGGAAGGTTGGGGAAGAGTTTCGTTTAGTCATTCCCAAAGACGCTAGGTGGCAAGTTTGCAAGGCAAATCACGATGACGTAGGTCATTTTGGGTTTGCTAAGACACTAGAGCGAATTCAGGGCCGTTACTGGTTTCCAAAATTAAGGCGCTTTGTAAAAAAATATGTAGCAGCGTGCATAGACTGTGCATATAACAAAGACAATGCATCCCGGAGTCGCACTGGCCTTCTGCATCCCATACATAAAGTGGAAAAGCCCTTCCACACGCTCCACTTGGACCACTTGGGCCCATTTGTACGGAGCAAGTCTCGCAACAGCTATATTTTAACGATAGTGGACGGTTTTACGAAATACCTTTTTGCCAAACCGGTTAGGGACACAAAAACAAAAAGTGTTATTAAAATTCTGGATAATTTGTTTTGTGATTTCGGTGTACCATGTAGAATTATTTCGGATCGCGGGACGGCTTTTACTTCGGCTCAATTTAAGACTTTTTGCACCAATAAAGGAATTAAACATATCCTTAACGCAGTTGCTTGTCCCAGGGCAAATGGTCAGGCTGAGAGATTCAATCAGACGATCCTCGCAGCTTTGTCTACACAAAATTTTGGCAAGGATGAACGTGTTTGGGACGAGCAGCTGGGTCGAGTCCAATGGGGTATAAATAATACGGTCAATGCTACCACTAAGAAAAGTGCATCAGAATTATTATTTGGGATAAAACTAAATGGTCCCATTGATAACATGTTGACAATCGAGACCATTGAACCCAGTGGTGAATCGATTTCTCACACATCAACTGTAGTAGCCACTGAGATTAGTAACAACCATTTTCCCAGTAGCGGTAACAATGTCGAAATGTCTTCTGATGATTTGCATGATATCAGTAATGCCAATCAATCCCCGTCGGCCCCTCTAAATACCTCCACTCTTAATAAAACGCATGAGATCCCTTGTCCACTTTCTTCTACCTTACCTGATGTTTTAGTGGACAATGAACACTCTAATCCATTTTCGTCAATTCGCCCCAAGCCGTCTGCGGAAATTGATAGAATTAGGGAGGAAGCTTCAATCAACATTACAGACAGCCAAATTCGCCAAAAGACAGTTTATGATAGGAACAGGTCTCCAGCAGCTTCATATCATGTAGGTGACTTGGTAAAAATCACTAGGACCAATTTTAAGAATGATGGCAAAAGCAAAAAGCTTTTACCAAAATTCATAGGTCCTTACAGGATTACAAAATGCTTAGGAAATGACCGTTATAAAATTGCAAATGTCCCCGGTTTTAAAGAAAGAAAATACGAGTCTGTAATAGCGGCAGATAGGATGCGGCCTTGGATAAATATCAAAGCGCCAGAAATTAATGAATCTTCTAGCTCTTCTACGTCGGACTCTGATACTAGTTCAGATAAAGAATACTGTGATTAATTGTGTACATTATTGATTTTGGTTTATTTTGTCACGATAAGTGTGATTTTAGACATATAATGTGTGGTAGAGATTGTATTATAGGTATATCTACAAACAATTTTATGTTAAAAAATTAGAGATTAGTCGATTTATGATTTTGTGGACATTATTTTGTTGTAATATTGATAGGATCTGTTTCAATCAAATTGATGTTTTGTTTATACTCACGTCAGATTTTCACTTCAGCTGTTTATTGTGTATAATGTTATTTTGTAATAAAATGCAAGTATGTATACGCTATGATTGACAGGATTATTTCGAATGTCGTGATTTATTGCGTGCACCGGAGTTTTGCACGCAGTCGGACGGCCGAATGTCGTGATTCTTTGTAAATTCTTGCAATATTATAATAATTATTCCATATCAGTAGCTGTTTTGACTCTAAATTTTAACTGATTCAAATAGTTTATAAATCATACTGTGAATTTTAAATATATTAAATTATTAGTAAGCATTATGATTGTCAGATATTTATTATTAAAATCATGTTTAGTTTAGTTGCTGTATTGATGTAAGTAAAGTTGGAAGGGGACATCCCCTCCATACTGCGGCGATGGCTGACCATGGCCGAGGCAGTTGTTCGGTGACGGCGGAATGGTGAAGTCCATCTAACAAAAATACCGCACGCGCAAGATTATAATTTAAATATAGTTATTGTTGTGATGAATATAGTAGTGATTGATGTCATTATATGAAGTTTTATTTTAATATGTTCATGAAAATCCTGTAACATTGTTCTCGGCAACATAAATATGAGGTGAGGTGTATTTTTCATGCATTTTTCATGCATTTTTCTTTTGTTTTTCCATTATATAAACACTCGAGCAATGTCGCAATTTGAAACTGTGTGACATTGATTTACTGTTTGACCTAAATTGACCTAACACGTGCATCAATCAATCAACTCAGCTATTTGTAGCTTAAAAATAAACGAGTGACCAGTTGCCAAGCGTGACAGTTCGCCTTATCCACTTCGCTTCTCTTGCTACACTATTTGTTTTTGTTTTTTATCGCTACCGCTATGTTGTTGCAACAGCTTTGGTATAAAAGCGTTCACGTTAATCTTTGGCTTAGTGGTCAAGAAAAGTGCAGTATAAAGCAAAAGTGTAAACATCGAAATTACCTCACCTCGTCACGAGGTGACACGATCTGTGCTGATACCTACCGATGCCGTTGTGATGCTTAGGGCGCATTGCAGGATGGACTAAATATACAGAATGGTGACTGTCTCAAATCGAAGCTATGCTTATCCTATGCTTTGCCTACACCTATGGTTTGAGTTTAACATGACACTCCGTTTGAGTTTCTTTGCCATTCTTCTCCATAGAGATCTACGCTTTGGAAGTGTACACTAGCGTACTTTCACAGTTTATTATGCCTTGTGTCTATGACTGTAGAGCTCGCCTTCTTTGTTTTCTGACTTTCAAAGGTGCCTGTTATGGCCTAACAGGCGTTAGGACAAAAAAAATTAACTAGTCCGTCAGATAAATTTCAAAAAAACATTGGACACATACTTTTTTCTTTTTCCCCCGGAAACAAAAATTTAAGACTCGTATGACGTCACATGTGGGTACATTTTTATCATCAAGTGACGTCACAAGCTCCCACTCATGATCTTTGATGCGTTGTATCTTCGTATTTTTTTATCAATTTGATAAAACTAAAAACACGTACCCAATATTTTTCGATAATCTAACTGACGGACATTGACCCCTATTGAAACAAATGCTTCGAGTTTAAATAGCGATTGGTTGTTTGTGAGACCACTAGCAGTCTCTGAGACCGCTTCATTTATTGATATAAATAAAAAATAAAGACTCACCCACAACATACATGTGCGTGTGTACTTGCGCGGTCTGGAAGGACGGCGCGTCGGCTGACACTTCGCACGTGTAGCGTCCACTGGCGGTCTGCGTGGCCGCCTGGATTGTGAGCTTCTCCGCGTCACTTCCATCTCTCTATAAAGAAATACAAATACTTTAGTAACGATAGAAACAGTCAGAATTATAATTTGGAATCGTGTCAATGAGATTAGGGCCTATTAATACGGGTGACGCGCGTTTAATGCACCTTATATGAGATTCAGTTGTAGCCAGTAAAACTTAGCACACGTTCAGAAATTCAGTGATGCCCTAAATACGCGTTCGTGAACGTCATCTTCGCTTCCAAAATAATATGTTGTATGTACGCGCAGAAACGATGCTAACGCGCTTCTCTTGCACATTTGTATTGCTTCGCACGCTCATTTGAATCGATACAAACGCATCAATCTGATTTTACGGCGCCGTGAACGCGCGTTCGCAAACGAGCGTCGTCAGCGCATTCTAAAGACGCCTTGTGGATACTCCCTTATGATGTGAATGGAACAAAAACATTTTATTCGGGGCTTATTATTTTTGTTGAACTTAACCATGTATTATTAAGAGCACGCAAGTCTTATGCAAACGACTTTCCATATTATTTCTAAATGAAAATATTTATGACTTCTAACAAAGGCTCAAGTTAATTTGAGCCGGGCACATGGATATAACACAGAAAAAAGATCCTGCTTATAGTGAAAGCGCTAGGGTAGCCCGCGAAATTCAAATTTTCTTACATTTATTGCAATTTGCAGGCTAGTAGTAGGTCTTATGAAGTTGAAAATATCATTTGCGACTGTAAAACGTATGTAGTTACAGAATTATAACCATCAAAATCATCAATACAATCCTCTAAGTTCATATATGTCGAGGATCGATTTTTTCAAGGTCAAAGTCGTTCCTAGACTTATGTGAGCTTGGAGGGTTATATTGATGATTTCGATTATCATAATTATATAACTACATACATCATACAGTCGCGAACGATATTTTCATCAACATACAACCTAGCAATGGCATGCAAATTGCAAAAAACCTAAGAAAATTTGAATTTCGCGTAGTACCCTTACGCTTCCCCCTTAAGCTCACGCCTCTTAAATTAGCTTTAACGACATCTACATTTGTTACAATAATGTAATTTTATCAACGCTAAATCTGCCAGTTATCCCCTACATAGTTTCAAATGCTTAACACTAATTGTAATCGCTTAATCCACCGGAGATGGGTGTAGGAAAACATCTCGTTAGATTACCTTTCGAGAGTTTAGGCGCCTATTTAGAGGCGTTGTGTATGTCAGAATATATTTTAAAAGCTTGAAGATGAGATGATACGTTGGTGCATTTCAAAACGCTCGAGGCAGACAACATCATCTGCCTAACCTTTCTCCAGCTGGGGTCAGCTTCAGACTGCCTAACCTCCACAACCATGTTAGTACTGGGTAGTACGATGATTCTTGGTAAGACTGGTTGTCCGATTTTTAGGCCACCTGTAACGACTGTCAAACATCTACAAATGACAGCCGGGATCAACGGCTTAACGTACTTTTCGAGGCACGGAGGAATTGAATGGGTAGTCACCCATCCACAGACCAACCTAGGCAAGCACGGCTTTACCTAAAGATCGTCCCGAGCAACTGTTATTATTTAGCCACGAGCATTCGAGACAACAATATGAGTTTTATAACTACAAAATTTTCATTCAAAGCATGAGCTTATATTATGACACAAATTACTTGTCTTGTTCAATAGCATTCTCTCATATCGTATTGTTCTATCAATCACGTCATTGGAAAACCTACAAAAAAGTAATAGTTTATAATGAGTTTAGTGAAAACTTGCGCATATTATCATGTGGTAGTTTTAAACCAACCTTACAAACCCACCTAAACAATCCAAACTTTAGCGGTCTTCGTTCAGCATCATCAGAGGAACGATTAATCATAGGAGTGAATTTTCGTAAAAGAAAAATAACTAAATAAAACGAAAAATGTATGTTAAACCTGCACCACATAAGTAGGTCTTCTATCTATAACGTGTAGTTTGTGCATAGGCTGGTGTCAGAGTTTTTATGCCGCCCTTGGGCCTCTGACAAGAAATATCTCTCAGGCAAAAGTAGGTTACTGCCATGATATTATCACAGAACCCCTCTTATACAAATAGTTTGTGGTGACATACTCAAGAAGAAGAATTATGTAACAAATTGATTACAAATATCAAGATAATCAACAGAAAGGTACTCCACGAAGCAGGCGATAGCTAAGTAACGCCCGATTCTGTAATTTACCCGGCGATAGCTTTCGCCAGTCTCTTGATTATTCGTCCTCAACTTCGCATGGAAGCACAAAACAAGTGATTGTGCAAATACTAACTTGAATATGTAACAGACCATCCATATTCAATGTGGCTTACAATAGGCAATTAAGTAAATAGCTTAATCCAAATAACTGGGCAACAGAGCCAGGCTGTATGTCGTAAAGTTCAAACATGACTGATATATAAAAATCATTTTGACGACCCGATTGGCGTAATGGTAGTGACGCTGCCTTACGTTCTTAGGGTCCTGGGTTCGAATCCCGGTAGGAACAAATGTTTGTGTGATGAGCACGGACATTTGTTTCCGAGTCATGGATGTTTATATGTATAATAAGTATGTATTTACAAACAAAAAGTATATATGTAGTTTATCAACTATCTAGTGTCCACTGTTTTAGTTAGCTATAAAATGAATACAAGTCTTAATAGGTAATACTTGGTTTATTATAAGCGCTCAGTACATGACAAGAAGAACTACATTTTATAGACTGTCATCTTGACTGCCCGTTTATTATCCACTAGTGATGCGACATCAATATAGTGATGCGACCTACTCATAACATCTCCCTGTTTAAGAAAGGTTAAATTATAATTTAAAACTAACAGAACAAAACTAATTATTTTTCTATATAAATTTAAATAAATCAGTCCTTCAGAGTTATTGCTAAGCTAACAAGAATTATGTAAATGATATAAAATATAAATTATACATAACATCTCCCTCTTTAAAAAATAACAATAATTAAATTAGAATATAAGACTAAACCAAAACTAATTATTTTTCTATATAAATCTAAATCAATCAGTCCTTCACAGTGATTGCTAAGTTAACAAACGTATATTCTTATAAATTCAACCGTCTTGGTGGTCTTACGACTCTTCCACACCTAGTGCGCATTTCTGCTGAAGTTGCAGGCTCTCCAATAGACGGTGTTTCTGTATGAGAATTATCTTGAGATTCAATATGAGAATTGTCTTGAGATACTGAATGAGGTGACGCCGGAGGCTTAAAAATATGCTGTCTGTTTCTCCTCCCTATAAATCCATCTGACCCTTCAACAGTATAAGACCTAGGCTGATCACACTTGGACCTTACAGTGCCTGTAATCCATGGAGTATCTGGCATTTTCTTAAAATAGACTTTATCTCCTTCTTGT
Organism: Xestia ashworthii; assembly: GCA_950022955.1. NCBI lineage: Eukaryota > Metazoa > Arthropoda > Insecta > Lepidoptera > Noctuidae > Xestia > Xestia ashworthii. The sequence goes on along the minus strand of OX465558.1, from coordinate 17,935,676 downwards.
AGGTCTGGTAATGATTTAGTATTTCTGTCATAGTAATGTTTCATTTTATTTTTATTTTCTTCCTTTGCTTTTATGTATTCTTGAAATTTGACTGTTCTTGGTATTAAATTTTTTGTGACTGTTGGTAATTGTGTTCTAAGTGAACGTGACATTAATAATTGTGCTGGAGATGGCAGATTTCCTCTTGGTGTATTTCTGTATTGAAGCAGAGCCAGATATGGATCTGTCCCTGACTCCTCTGATTTGGTAAGAAAACGTTTACAAATTTTTACTGCAGACTCTACCAACCCATTTGACCTTGGTAAGTAAGGACTCGACGTATTATGATGAATTCCCCATTCCCAAATAAAATTCTTAAAGTCTGCCGAATTAAATGGTGGCCCATTGTCAGAAAATAATTCTACTGGTATACCATGTCTGCTAAAGATACTTTTAAGACAAATAATTACTGTTTTAGCATTAGTACTTGTCAATGCCATTAATTCAATATAATTTGAGTAATAATCTTGTACTACTACATATTTTTTTGATTTATAATCCATAAAATCAACACCAACCTTTTCCCATGGAAGTAATGTAACATCATGTGGAAGAAGTGGTTCTGGAGCATTTAAACTCCTGTGTGACAGACAAATATGACACGACTGAACCATATTTTTAATTTCAGTTGACATAAATGGCCAAAATACGTGGCCTCTAGCAAACGCTTTTGACCTTTCAATTCCCAGATGACCACTGTGAATTATTTTCAAAATCTCTGGCCTTAATTTTTTAGGTATAACTATACTGTTACTTCTGAAAATTAAATCATTTTCTGTATGTAAATCAAACCTGTACTGCCAATACTCATGCATATCATTGTGAATTTGAGTTTTACTTGATGGCCATCCCTCTTTACAGTATTTTTTCAAAATCTGTAGACTTTCATCTTCATTAGTTCCTCTGATTAACCACTGTAGACGTTCTGATGAAACTGGTAATGACTTAATCAGTAAATTTACATGAACAATGACATCGTCATCTAATTCATCTGAACTTGTTTCAGCGAGTGCTGCTCTTGACAAGGTATCTGCAATATACATGTGACAACCTTTCTTGTATACTACATTTAGACTATAAGGTTGTATTTTCAACATCATTCTTTGTAGACGTGTTGGAACTTCGACTAAAGGCTTTTTAAACAATGTTATTAAAGGAGCATGATCTGTCTCTACAGTTACAGTCTGTCCATATATAAATTGATGAAACTTGATGCAAGCAAAAACTATAGAATAGAGTTCTTTCTCTATCTGAGCCATATTCTGTTGTGTTTCTGTCAAAGTTTTTGACGCATAATATATTGGATGTTGCTTTTGTAACAACACCGCTCCGACAGCACTCTTACTAGCATCGCTTTGTAGGACAATAGGATCATGAACATGGAAATGTGACAACACTGGAACTTGACATATTAATTGCTTCAGACGACAAAATGTTGTTTCATGATTGGCAGTCCACTGCCAATCAGTTGATTTTTTTAATAATTGGCGTAGAATTTCTGTCTCGCAAGCCATATTTTTAATAAAAGGACTTAAATAATTAAGTATGCCTAGAAATCTTTGTAAATCCTTTAGACAGGTAGGAGAGGGCATTTCTTTGATTGCTCTGACTTTATCTGGATCCGCTTTGATTCCGTCCCCTGAAAATATATGACCCAGATATTTAATACTCTCCTTTGCGAATGAACACTTTTCTTTATTAAACTTGACATTATATTCCTTTGCTCTTTCAAATACTATATTAAGACGTTCATTATGCTCTTGTAGTGTATGACCGCTTACTAAAATATCATCGCTGTATACTGCCACTCCTGGTATGTCAGCAAACATTTCAGTCATAACTCTGTGAAAATACTCAGGAGCACAGCTGACTCCAAATGGAAGACGTTTAAAGCGGTATCGGCCAAAAGGTGTATTAAAAGTTGTGAGATAAGAACTTTTCTCACTCAGTTTACACATCCAAAATCCACTACTTGCATCCAAGGTGGAGTAAAATCTTGCACCAGTCACCTTGGCGCGAACCACATCTACTGATGTAATAGGATAATGTGTCCTCCTAATTGCTTGATTTAAATTACGAGGGTCCAGACATACCCTTAATTGACCATTTTTTTTCTCTATCAAGATTAAAGAACTCACCCATTCAGTAGGCTCTGTAACCTTGGTAATGACATCCATTTTTTCCATCTTCTCAAGTTCTTGTTGAAGTCTATGATGTAAAGCAAATGGTACCTTCCTCGGAGCATCGACTTTTGGCTGGACTGCAGGATTTGTTCTGATGTGACACTCACCAGGAAGACAACCAAGACCGGTAAAAACAGAATTATTACATTCAAGAAGTTTATTTAAGTTAATATTTTGTGACTGACTTGACTGTAATGAAAATGACTGTGATTGACTTTTTGTAACTTTAGGACATATCATTTGACTTGAATTTGATTCACTTTGACTTATTTCAGAATATAATTGACTACCATCACTTTCCGATGTCTGCATGCTTATAGTGTCTACGCAAAAAACTCTTTTTATTAGTCCAATTTCTGTGCAAGTAAGTTTACCTAAAACAGTTGGAGAATTCACATTCGCAATTATAAAGTTAATTTGTTTTGTCATATAGAGGTCATTAAATTGAAATTTACATTCAAGGTTTTGTTGACCTAGTACCTCTAGACTATTACCAGTGTATGACTTAATTTTTACATCAGTTTTAGACAATACATTTTTAGTATTAAGAGAATCATAAACATTTTTTGACATGATATTGACATCACTGCCTGTATCTATAATACAATTTACTTGTGAATTATTTATGTATAAATTAATTGTCCATTCACTTGACAATGACTTGGATGACTGAATATGACCTATAAACAATTCATCTTGTTCTGACTGTACCTGTTGCGTATTACTATCTGACTGTACATATCTTATTGACTTTGACTGAAATGACCGACAACAGACTGCAAAATGACCGACTTTTTCACATTTTTTGCATTTTATACCTAATGCCGGACACTTAAACCGATGCACCTGACCACATCTTGTACAAACTTCCTGTCTTGACGGCTGACTATATTGACTGACATTCCTTGAGTTAGACTTTGATCTTGAGCGTGACTGGCTTGCATTATACAAGACTGAACTTTGTTCTGCTGTCATTTCATCCGTCTGATGTCTGGAAGCAAGCATAGCCTTTGCCATCTCTAATGCCTTGTCAAGATCCAGCTTATCTTCAAGCAATAATTTTTCTCTAATAAAATTGTATTTTTGATGCATGTTACATATGAACATTATTTTGATTAGGCGTTCTTGCAGCTGTCCTAGCTCACAGTTTTGTGACCTTAATTTTAATGAGTAAGCAAAATCATCCAAGGTTTCATTTTCACCTTGTTTATATGTGAAAAAATTATGACACTCATATGTGAGGTTAGCTTTTGGGGCAAAATGATTTTGAAATAGCTCTATGAGCTTGCCGTATGTAATTTTATCCTCGTCTTTTCCAAAGGTATTGAATACATCGACTCCTTTTTCACCAATGACATGAAGAAATAATGCTACTTTTCTGCCATCGCTCTCTTCGTCTAAGCCAGACGCACGTAAATAAAATTTAAATGATTGTACCCATCTTTTCCACTGTTGAGCCAAGTTACCTTCCATCACCATGGGCTGCGGACTGGACATTCCAGAAAGTTTCGTCTTTTGTTTTTCAGACATGACGTCAACTTTTCACACTAAAATTTGACTTTGTACATGAATTTAATAGATTTCGAACCCAATTACTGACACCATGTTTTAGTTAGCTATAAAATGAATACAAGTCTTAATAGGTAATACTTGGTTTATTATAAGCGCTCAGTACATGACAAGAAGAACTACATTTTATAGACTGTCATCTTGACTGCCCGTTTATTATCCACTAGTGATGCGACATCAATATAGTGATGCGACCTACTCATAACATCCACGACACAAGCTTTGCTTAGTGTGGCACTAGGTGGCGCTGTGTGATAATGTCCAGCGATATTTATTTTGGTTGATTAAATCAAGTTGTTTTGATTATAACTAGATTGGATCATATAGTGTAGTTTGATTACTTTTCAGAGACATTTTAACATAATTTATTTCCATAATATGGTAAATGATTTGATGACATATTTTTCTAGCCTCGTTATTAAATCATCAGTCATTTGTTTTTTGTTCAAGTAAAGAATTTCCTCCTGTATTTAAACTGTACGGTTATGCGATTTGTTTTAACATCATCAATATCATGGTCTAATATTCTACCATGATCAATATCTGCCCAGCCATTTCCTAACTATATTGGGGTCAGCTGCCAGTCTAACCGGATGCTGCTAAATACCGTTATTTTACAATGGAGCGACTGCTGAGACTTTCCAGATTTGCAAATATTGTAAAAAATGTAAATACACACATTTATTCTAACTTAAGATAGTGATTCAATCCCGATCAAACACTACAGTATACATTCACTACAGTATATATAAAACAGACTAACCCAACAGAGCTAATTTGATATTTGTCACTAGTGAATGAACCCTACTACCCTCCTGAAAATAATCCCTGATTCACCACTATCACCTCCCGACAGAGAGACCGTAATAGTAACAATACATTACCTCTATCCCTATTGGAATTTCCCCACTCCGGAGGTCCTAGCACAAACACGTGACGAGGACGCGCGGACGTGACAAAAGACGTATTTCATCAATAAATCGACAAAATCGCCGTCCAGGTACCGACCGCGGCGAAGACGGTGTGACGATCTGATCTTGTTTGTGGTGCGAACATGGCCAGATACTGCAGAAGAGAGCTTTGGAAGAAGGAAGGGGAGGCCTTTGCCCAGTAGTGGAACGCATTACCGGTTAAAAAAAAAACATGTAGGGCAGTCTTTGGGGACTGCCGATTGAAGGGAGAACTCGTAGCCGATCCGCTACTGCTACGCCGTAGCGGATTGGCTACGAGTGCTACGAAGCGTTAGGAGATGGTCAGGCGAGTTCCATGATTTTTGCTCGCTCAAAAAGTGCTCAACGCGCCTGAAGAAGTTTTATCTTAAAAAAATATAATAAAACGGATAAGAGCACTTGGACTTGTTATTGTTAAGTCACATAGACACTGACACTCTTGAACTCGGCTTTGATGTGCTGATATGAAATTCGCCCCCAAATATTTTATAAATTTTTGCGATAACCACAACTAGTACCACCCAAAAATATCAATTAAGTATTTAAACTACGAGTTAGTTACTACTACATACTCGTATTATAAAACAAAGTCGTCCGTCGCGTCTGTCTATTCGCGATAAATTCAAAAATTACTGTACCGATTTTCATGATGTTTTCTCCAATAGTAAGCCACTGGCATCAGCTAGTTATTATGTACACATATTATGTTACATTTCAAAATAGTCAGAATGTACATTACTGTTAGTCGTTCGTACTAGGGTCACAGAAACGAAAACAGTTCCCACCATACGCATACTCGGAAACAAACGAATTTCAACTTGTCACATGATTATGTCAGTTGGGGAAAATGCCATTTACGTCCGGGGAAACGTGAGTAATAACGGCAACCTGTAAACATCAGATCCGGGACGGATTAGACCTTTCATCCGGGTACAGATATGGCTCTTCGTATGGCAGACGCGTCCTTTTAAATTGGAGTCGACTAATTGTTCATATGGTGACTGGTTGTATGAAATGTGGTGCCTTTACCTTGTGTGTTATCTGATCTTGTGTGCAAGTAGTGAAAAATTTAATAGGGATGGTATTGTGTTCAGTCTTTCCTGTTATTTCAACCCGTTATTGTTGTGTGGGGTGAATACTGAGACACCTACGTCTGTTCGCAAGCTAGTTGTCTCTCCCAAGAAGTTATTGTAGGAATAATCACTCGATCATATTCTACAGTACCTAAAATGTACCTGAGTAGTATATTATGTTATTAATAGTAGTCAATATACAAAAAATAAACATCTAAAACTGAAAGTATTATCTAGCACGTTTAGGGTGAATTTCCCCAAGGAACTTGAACGCGATCACCACAAATCAGTTAGCGCCATCATTGCTATGGAATATTGACACTATCATAGCTCTTGAATACGAATTAGATTTCCTGATCGTGATCCTTTTAATTAGTGCAATTGAGACTTATCCTTTTTGTGAACGACATTATCGAATAATAAGTGACAAGCAAGCGCGAGGCGTGTACGCAAACTACACAAAATTCAGTAACACACACGAACACACAAACACGAAATAAAGAAAATAATCACATTTAAATCTTCTGTTTGTTGGTTTTTGCAGTGAAATTGTGGCTTGCTTGTAGGGCACGAGCGTTTTCATGCTCTAGCTAGTAGATGTAGTTTTAACTTTACTTAAGTTAAAGTAAAGTAAAGTTAAAACTACATCTACTAGCGTACTGAAGAATCTATTAAAACCAAAGCTCCTATTGATACTCCGTACCCGATCGCTCCTATCGAGCACACCTATTATCCCGACACTCCCAGCTATCATCCTGACGTGCTCGATATAGCGCTGCTCAAGAACGTGAACCTTCGGTTACACTTGATTGAGACGTTACACGAGCTCCATTCTGACCATCGTCCAGTGCTCATGCACTTAATTCCTCGCTCGGGTATCATTGACCCCAGCCAACCCCCTCCCACCACTCTCACCACTGACTGGAGGAAAGTAAGCGATATGCTGAAATCTGAAACGTCACCGCTTCTTGATGGTATTCCCGACCATATTGTCTCTGTCGCAGACACCGAGGCCGCAATCAACTCGTTTACAGAACACGTACAATCCGTACTGAAGGATTGTTCTCAAGAAGTACCAGCGATGAGCGATCAACGCTGGATACTTCCCGACGACATCCGTGAACTGATAAACGAGAAGAATGCGGCCATACGTGCCTACAGCTCTTGGCCCTGCGAAGCGAACAAGATTCACATGCGTTCCTTACAGCGTGCTGTAAAGAAACGCACTAGTGAGTTTCGTTCAAATCAATGGGACAAAACGCTCAGCGAACTCGAGCCCACTCACCTAGCTTTCTGGCAGCTTCAGAGGAAGTTGCGTACCTCGGAAGAGGTTTCTTCTCCACCCCTCATCCGTCCCTATAAGAGCGTCGCTTTTGACGACTTTGAAAAAGCAGAATGTCTGGCCGACAGTTTGGAATCCCAATGTTCACCGAGCACTCTACCAGTAGACAAGCAGCACCTTGATGAGGTGGATGCAGAAGTTGAACGTAGAGCATCGCTTCCCCCTGTAGAAGCCCCCGATGACCCTCTCCCCGTCATCACCCCGGAAGAGGTCAAAGATATTATAGATAAGTTACAGCCTCGGAAAGCCCCAGGCGCCGACGGCTTCACTAATAGAGTTTTTAAAGCCCTCCCCTCCCGGCTCATAGTCCTTTTGGCTGCCATCTTCAATGGCGCCCTGAGCAACAATATGTTCCCCCAAGCGTGGAAAGAGGCCACTGTTATAGGTATTCCCAAACCTGGGGAACCGAAAGCCCAGCCTTCGAGCTACAGGCCGATCAGTCTCCTGAGTGCTCTCGGCAAAATCTATGAAAGGCTTATTTATAAGCGTCTCAGAGATTATGCCGAGACAAAGGGCCTCATCCCTAAAGAACAGTTCGGCTTCAGGACCGAACATTCTTGCATACATCAAGTCCACCGCATCGTTGAACACGTTAGCGCTGGTTTCCAGCGCGGAGCGATGACGGGGGTGATGTATTTCGATATAACGAAAGCCTTTGACAAGGTCTGGCACAATGGCTTATTATATAAGCTATACCAACTCGGTGTGCCTGACCGTCTCGTGCTCATCTTACGAGAGTTTCTGTCAAACCGCACCTTCCGCTACCGTGTGGGTAAGACGTTATCCTCTCCCCATCCTATCCGTGCCGGAGTCCCTCAGGGCTCCGTTATCTCTCCCCTCGCGTTCAGGTTGTACACTAGTGACATCCCCAAGAACAAGAAGGTTCAGTTAGCCCTATTTGCCAACGACACGGCAATTTACTACACCGGCCGTTCTCAGACTAACATCCGTCGCATCCTCCAAACAGCTGTCGACTCGCTCGGCGCTTGGTTCCGTAAATGGAGGATTGAGGTTAACCCTGAAAAGAGCCAGGCAGTTCTGTATTATAAGGCACGCCTTAAGCGTTCGCCAGGTCCCCCCGTCACTATGTTTGGCAAGCCTATCCCTTGGGAGAAGCAAGCCAAATATCTTGGAGTTATTCTTGACGACCATCTGTCATTCAAGGCTCACATCAAAGCAGCTCGTGACCGAGCTGCCTTCGCTATGGGCCGACTCCATTTCATGATCACTAGGAAGAGCAAGTTGTCACTTAAGTGCAAGTTGCGTCTTTACACCGCAGTCATCCGTCCCATCATGACATACGCTTGTATCGTATTCGCTCATGCCCACCCGCGTCATATCCACACGATGCAGACCTTGTAGAACCGATTCCTCCGTAAAATCACCGGTGCCCCCCCGTACGTCCGTAATGACAGTCTACACGCAGACCTTAGAATCCCTACCGTTAAGCAGTTCATGAAACGCCTTTCCAAGCGTTACTTCGACACTGCTATCAAGCATAGGAACCCCCTAATCGCATCGGCCGCCCGGTACGACCCATCGCGTATTAGCTCAGTCCAACGTCCGCGTCACACCTTAGTCACGCCCGACGATCCGATCACTATCTTGCAAGAGAGTAGGAAAGATACCAGTACAGTTCGTAGAATGTACAAATACAAACCGAAGACATTCCGACCTCGCCGCCGAGGTCCGGCGCGTAATCCCATGTCAATCCCTCCCCGACCCTTGCTCGAGCCAGCCCGCGATGCTGAGCCTTTAGTAATAAAACAGTCCCTAAATAATGACAATCAGATCCAGCCTGTCCCTTTGCTGCCCCCGGCGACGCCCTAAGCCGAGGTCCGTACCCCACAGGGGGTGCCCTTAGAGCGCTATCGCTTAGTTTTTAGTCATTTTGCCCTGGCTGGAGGCCTTAAATTCAAGGCATCCACAGGACTTGCCCGGTTAAGCAGAAGCCAGTCTTCGTAGACTAAACTGCGAGATGCCCTATCCAAAAAAAAAAAAAAAGATACTCCGCATGCCAGCCAATGCAATAAAATCCCCTTTTCATTTCAATCCTTGTATCTCGGAAAACTTTCTTTAACTATGACTATCAATAAGTTTAGTTTTAAGTAGACTGTGGGCTGGCACCGTATTTCTCAGAAAACCGGCTTTACTCCCCTCTCTCTCTAGTGCAAAGGGCGGATGAGCGATCGCTTAGTACGTCTGAGATCCTGGTAACCAAATTAGGAAATGTCACTCAAGAAGATTTGCTGTGAGCGAGTTACCATTTTCTTAGAATAATTTTCAGTTAAATAAATAACGCTGAAGTAAGCTCTTTGAAATGGTTTGTTTTGTAAGCAGTAGATATTTTTATGTATTAACCGCAGATAGATGATGTTATTGCATTCATCATCATCTATCTGCTCCTGTCCCATGTTAATTGGGGTCGGCGCAACACGTTTTTTCTTCCATTCTTCCCTGTCAATCGCCATATTTTTTATTAAATAAGGTTTTGTTTTTTTTTTTTTTTAGTCTACACTGTATATTAATATTATAAAACAGAAGTGTTTGTTTGTTTGTTTGGCTGAACACGCTAATCTCAGGAACTACCGGCTCGAATTGAAAAATTATATTATTGCATTGCTCTCAATACATAAAAAAAGGGGCCAAGTGCGAGTCGGACTCGCCCATGAAGGGTTCCGTAGCAGATTGAATGAAAGGTGAATTGCTGTTTACGATTTATGACGTATTAAAAAAAAAACTACTTATTAGATCTCGTTCAAACCAATTTTCGGTGGAAGTTTACATGGTAATGGACATCACATTTTTTTTTTAGTTTTATCCCCCACACATTTTACCACTTTGGACGTGTCTCTCGCGCAAACTATTCAGCTTAGAAAAAAATGATGTAAGAAACCTCAATATCATTTTTGAAGACCTATCCATAGATACCTGACACGTATGGGTTTGAAGAAAAAAAAAATGTTGAGTTTCAGATCAAAGTATGGGGAACCCCAAAAATGTATTTTTTTTTTCTATTTTTGTGTGAAAATCTTAATGCGGTTCACAGAATGCATCTACTTACCAAGTTTCAACAGCATAGTTCTTATAGTTTCGGAAAAAAGTGGCTGTGACATACGCAAGGACAGACAGACAGACAGACAGACAGACCGACAGACAGACAGACAGACATGACGAATCTATAAGGGTTCCGTTTTTTGCCATTTGGCTACGGAACCCTAAAAATACTTATTTTCGGAATTGTCCCCGGTTGATGGCAATAAGCTGGCCGCCTATTACATGGGACTTTTACATACGTCTGTGAAGCCCGACCGAATCGGTCTGACGCCATTGTTTAACTATTATGTCTACTTCGCAAACAGATAAACGTTTAACTGAAATATGTATTAAGAGACCTCTGGCTAACTCTTTTGGGATAACAGGCGTGATGTTATGTTATTTAAGTAGTTTGAGTAGTCCTTAAATGTATTTAAAAACACAAAAAGTAAACGAAGTTGTGATAAAATAAAAATAAATAAATATCGCTGGACATTACACACAGCGCTATCTAGTGCCACACTAAGCAAGGCATGTGTCGTGGTCACCAGACAGTTGATATACTACTTTTATACTTTTTGTTTGTAAATACATACTTATATTATACAGTATATGAACATCCATGACTCGGAAACAAATGTACATGCACATCACACAAACATTTTGCTCCTACCGGGATTCGAACCCGGGACCCTAAGAACGTAAGGCAGCCTCACTACCGCTGCGCCATTCGGGCCGTCAAACTATGATGATTTGCTTTTACTGTAAAAATCAATCGAGACATAAAAGTCAATCACACATTTATGTAAGACCGACGTGACCTTCGTACATTTCTATGAATACTTTAACAACTTGAGAACAATAACGAAGTTCTAACTCAATACAAGACTGTTATCGTGGTCTCGAACCTGTTAAAACTAACTTCAAGTTTCTTCAAACCACATTAATATTCTTAAGCTATCGAAAGTTACTGCAAAATAATTATTGGTGGCGCACTCACAACTGATAAAAACAGAAATCTACCTATCTACATTCGTATATCAGTTTAGGATCAATTTCACCAATTAAATTTAATGAGATCAACACGTCTAAACCGAGTTCACGAGTCATGATTGTTGTGGAATATAAAATTCCCTAAAATTATCTCATCATCATCTGCCTAGCAATTTCCTAACTATGTTGGGGTCGGTTTCAAGTCGGATGCACCTGAATAAAATTATCTATACAATGGGGAAGACCGTTAAAAGCTAATTGTAGATGGCGCCACCATAGCTGGTCTCAATCTGACCAATGATGTCAAGGTATTTTAAAATATGAAATGACATTCCTTGATTTTCAACCAATGACGTTGCTTGGAACCAGCTATGCTAGCGCCATTAGTTCCACAGGAAGTACAGTGTAGTGTGATGTATCTGATTGTAATTTTAAATTAACAGCTATTTACTGAATACGAAAGTATATACGGTACTTATAACATTTCTGTTTTTTGCTGTTTATCTTGATGTTCCGACTAATCTCCAGAACGACTGAACCGTGTAACTAAGGCTATTTTTAATTTAGAAAATAAAGAACAGAATGCTCATCGATAATGGTAGTATAAATAAAATAAGTCCTCTGATAGGAGGCGGCCCTATTGCCATCAATCGGGCACAAATCCAGACTCCGTGGCTGCTACTGAGAAATTTCTAATGGAAAAACCCAATAAGAATTTGCCCGGCCTGGGAAATGAACCCGGGACCGCATGCTCAGCAGCCGGGATTACGATCTCTAGAACAACGAGGCAGTCAAAAAGCGGTATTAAAGGACACATGTTTTATAAAAAAAACTACACGGCCGAAATTGCGTGCAAAAACTTATGTATAAGTTAAGGGTATCAGTAACACACATCCATCAAAGATATTTGATGCTCTACCTCTTCGTAAATGGATTACTTTCGCCCTTGGAGCGCAGACGCTAGAATTATAAAGCAAAGAGTATTTCGGAATACTAAAATTACTGTTTTTCTTGCTATTTTAATATAATCCCTTTATCCCTGAGGCTTTTACTGAACCTTGCTAGGTTTTGGATGGATAGGTACACCTGTTGCTGATCTTCTTATCAAAATAGATCGTTAGGTAGTGCAAAAATAAACCGATTTTTGTGTGTTTTATATGTTCATGTTAGCGAATGAAAACGCAATCATTTATATTATTGACACTGTTTTAAGCTTTCACGGTTTATAACTAAACTTGAAATGCAAAAGGCAAAGAAAGAGGGTAGACAGATTAGTTTGCTGGTAAACGAATTAAAATATCCAATTTAACAAACAAGTAAGAGCATGTTCAAATTACATTTTCTCCTAAAAAAAATGATCTTCGAATAACAAAACTAAACTTCCGAATAGAATACTGAACTTCCGACAAAATTACTAAGTTACCGACAACAGAGGATTTGTCAAAATAATCATATTTTTACAACTTGCATTCTATTGTTGGTTATCAAATTTATTTTTTACTCAACTGTTCGGCCCGCGCGATCGGGTTCGGGTCGCGTTCGGCTGTTTTCGCGTGCGATTTCGAAAGATCCAAGCGCAGTGCGCTTGCAACGACCGATCCTTGCGTAATTTGTCTGTTAATGTTATAAAATTAAATAGTTTTAGTTGCTATTGGTTTAATATTATCATGTCAACGAACAAAAAAAACTACTAAGGAATCTAACTAACTTACCAACACACTAACTACCTGCCTCCTTATTTAGTTCATAATAATATTATGTATATGTCACCGTAAAATTGTAAAACCAAGATATTATGATCTTTTTCATAAAAATATGAGTTCCGTAATACTATGTTCGTAACAACATGAAATTTTAATCAGAAAAGTTGGAGAAAAACACCTTAAATATTGGCGCTCGTGACTGATATGTGTATTCTCCCAATACTGACATAGACTAGTCTTTGACGAACATCGAGAAGTCCAGACTCAAGGTTTGCCAACGGGCAATGGAGCGCAACATACTTAACGTTAAACTGACAGACCGAATAAGGAACACCACACTGCGCTCCAGAACTCAAATTGCTGACGTAGCTCAAAAAACTGCAAAACTGAAATGGGACTGGGCAGGCCATGTCTGCTGTGGGCCCGCACTTCACAAAACTGGACCCATGAGACAGTAAGGGCCTTATCACACTAGCGAGTTGCGAGCGAATTGAAAGCGCACGCACGTCGCACACGTCGCGAGTTCACAACGTGTGCGACGTGTGCGTGTGAGCGTGTGCGCACCGAGAAAAGTGGAAGGTATGAGGGAGGCCATTGCCCAGGAGTGGGACAGCTCAGGATAAATAAAAAGAAAAACAAAAAAATCTGCTGAACAATATTTTTGTAATGTTTATCGCAAATCTACCATTCATAAATGCTACTATCGCAAACCACCACCACAGGCCACTTTCAACAAAGCTATTAATTAAGCCATATAACAGGTGCTCCTTTGTTTGAAAATCTATCAAAGCGACCAATACACCATTTAGGACTATTATGGCGTATTTGACACACTCAAAAACGTGCTCTAAAGCTAGCAAGCTTTAGCACTAAAACAGAAGCTCTAAATTTAACATTCCTGATTGATTAACGGGCAGGTATTTGGGTTATTGCATAACCTGCCTACTTCATTATTGGTAACGCCTGGTTCGATAGGGATGTACTTGATTTTGTATCACAATTTCAAATCGTACTTCTTCTAAGAGTCCAGGGTAAATTCTATGTTTTTTTTGTTACGCTTTCGTGTTCTCATTTTGTATTCTGTTGAGTTGATTGATCATGCAATTTAGGACTATGTGACACGATATGATTCTTTCGTTTCAGTACTTTTGCATCCATCCAGGTACTGTATTGTATTTTAGAGCTGTGGACTATACCTATTACCTACATACCTACTGGTCTAACACAATTTGAGTTTAATCGACACGTAAGGGCTACCGCACACTACAGACAAGACTGTCTTAAGACAGACTTTCGCTATACAAAATATATGAAGATGCGCACACTTGAGACAAAACGTCTTGCAGACAAAACTGTCTCATACCTACAAAAACTGCACAGCGACAAGTCTGACTACCGATTGTCGGCTTCCCTTTTGGATGTACGCGGGCGCGCACATCTACGACAAAACAGTCTAGCGATAGGGCATCGAAAAGTGGCTATTATCAAACCCGGGTTTTCGGTTTCGGGTTTTTTTGTCCAAAACCGGGTACCCGAGTTTTTCGTTTTTTTTTTTTTCATCAAATGATAAGATGTTTATTTTGCAAATAGGTTTTTTAATTTAATCCGCTGGATGCGAGTCGCATGGGACCGGTCAATGTGGTGACACTTGAGGGAGGCCTATATCCTCAAATGGACGTCTTTCGGCTGAAATGATGATGATGAATGCAATAAATGAAACAAATCAAAACTCAACTTACATTTCTTATAATTGACCCCTTATTTACATCATTGAATAGTTTTTACTCTCGGTAATGATAATAATTTTCGATTAAAAATGTTTCGTTTTACCATTATTGTAAAAAAAGTAGTTTATTTATTATGACTTTTTACTTTATATTGAAAAAAAAATAAAGTAAATAATATAGTACCGAAAGTATACCGAAACACCCGGTACCAGATTGTTAAAAAAATACCCGGTATTTTCGGTACCGGAATTTCCCGGGAGCATGCCCTATAGTAGACCAAACAGTTTCGTCTCAGGTGTGCGATGTGCCCAAGACAAAACAGTTTTGAGACAGACTTGTCTTTATGAGGCAAGTCTGTCTCAAGACAGTCTTGTCTGTAGTGAGCGGTAGCCCTAAAGAAGAAACTGATTATTCATTTGTTTTTCAAATAATGGGAGAACCGCATCCTGTTGTATCGATACAAAATATTGGCGTAACGCATCCTGTTGTATCGATACAAAATATTGGCGGAACGCATCCTGTTGTAACGCATTCTGTTATATCGATACAAAATATTGGCGTACCGCGTACCGAATCCTGATGTATCGGTACAAAATATTGGCGTACCGAATCCTGATGGATCGATACTGAATTCTATATCGAATTAGATCGTGCATCACTACTCTAAATCGAGTGTGATTTCACGCCATTAAACCGTATTAGATTTATGTTTGGCCATTGTTGCGAGATTAATGACTTCTCGATCAAGTTATGGAACATAACTTTAATAACCCTCTTGTGTTTCTATAGGGTTTACAAGTTTCCAATAAACAACTAGTAAAAGGGTACCCAATCTAGAAGTTTAGATACCGTCTGTGACTAGATTGAACCTAACTTTTAATTTGTTGAAAATGAAATGAAATTGTCTGGTATGTACTCACAATTTTGTGATTTAAGAAATTGCGAGATTTACTCGTCAAAATACATGTTTTCTATTCGTTGGTTGAAATAACAATATTACTTGTTAGAAATAGTTCGTTTCCTCAATTTCATTCATTAACCACAGAACGAATTTAATATACTTAGCTTATTTATTTATTTAATAATAATCATGTTTAAGCAAAAACTCACGGAAACCTGATTTCATGATTTGGGACCTCTAATTTGTAGATCTTATTGTAAAAGTTGTTAATGTAAGAGGGCTCTTAAAGTTTTATAAGTAGGTTTTAGTAGTACTATTAGTTGCATGAATGCGTTTATGCATACTCGTAGTTGTGGTATCGCTTCCGATTGTATTGTATGTATTGTATTATACAACTGGCTTAGTGTCCGCAACTCCACGTCAAAGCGCGTATTTTGCGTATGGGCTATAATCCACCACGCGGGCCCAGTGCGGTTTAGTAGATGTCTTCGAATTTTTTGTTCTAGGACGTGCCGGTTTCCTCACGATTTTTTCCTTCACCGTTTTTGAGAGCAGATTGAAATATCGCAATGTTGGTTTACCGCAGCAGTAGATTTTTATAATCCTTTACTGACCGAATTATGATTTTAATTCACTTCTTTTAAGATGATATCAAATTAATTTAGTAGCTCTATAAATAACAAAATAAATAACAGAATTTTAGTACCACTGGAATTCAAACAAATCTGTGCCGAAAGCCTTGTATAAGTAATTACCTAAACGTTCATAGTTCAATAGAAGTTTATTATTTGGTTTCTTTTACGTAATTGTATTCAAAAGCTTTCAAGTATTAACAATATTGAAACCAATTAAGAGAGTACATAAGTCATAATGGCTTTGTTAGTATTTTTGAAGTAGTAGTATAATAAATAAAATAAATAATAAATATCGCTGGACATTAACACACAGCGCCATCTAGTGCCACACTAAGCAAGGCTTGTGTCGTGGACACCAGATATTTGATATACTACTTAAATACCTTTTTTGTTTGTAAGTACATACTTATTACACATATTAACATCCATGACTCGGAAACAAATGTCCATGCTCATCACACAAACATTTGCTCCTACCGGGATTCGAACCCAGGGCCCTAAGAACGTAAGGCAGTCTCACTACCACTATGCCATTCGGGTCGTCAAAGTAGTAACTTGATGTACTAACGACTGTACATAAAGAAGGTAGGTCAAACTTTGTCAGGTCAAGTTCTGTGTTTTCCCGCCTGCACAGATAAGTTGGCTGAAGTGAATCATAAAAGTATTCAATCCATTCTTGAACGACTGTCAGATGTCATGTAATACACCGTTATTTTTTTGTCGTTGCTGTGGATTGCATGAAACTAAACAACTTTTACGATGAGAGCGACTATGAAATCTCGAAAAAAATATCAGCAGATGCCCATATTTCTTCGAATTACGCGACCATTAATGTATAAGAATAGGGTAGGTGAATTCACTGTTTGTTCAATTCAATGGCATAACTATTTTTATTGATTTCAAAGCAACTGAAAATCTAATTTGGCAATTAATTAAAAATAAATCGGCCAATTCTTTTTAATTTTTTTTATTGGTGTCTTGGAATTATTGTTTTTTGATGCCATCTACCCTATTGCATTCAGTACACTTCCACGTTCTGTATTTAAAAAAGGCATGTTCGATAAAAGAATGCACCTTTTTTTTTTTAATGAAGACACGTGCCAGTAATGAAGCAGAATTTTGTCTCTCTTCGTTACGTCGGTCGTGGATGTGGCTTGACACATTTCGTAATTAATTCATCCCTGAGAATATAGTGTGACAGGAATAAAAAAGCATTCCGTAAACTGGTCACGTAGATAAAGACTTCGCCGTCAGATACAATGAAAATTAAAATATATTTTGGAAAATGTTGGTGTTCAGTTGTGTAATTGTTTTTTTTTATATTAAGGTTTTTATAAAAACATGGTTGTAATGACTGTACATTTTAAACGTTGGGAACGTCATTATCAATATTTAAGTGATACACAATGATAAACCAACATTTAATTTATTATAATATTGATAAATTTAATCATCTTCGTCTTGCAATCCACCAGTCTAACCCGATGCAGTTGAATATCATCATTTTACATAGAGCGATTGCCTACCTAACCTCTACAATCTAGTTAGTAGGTCTATAGTCCCCGCCACGAGAAGCCATACATTTTGTAAAAACACATTTGGGTTCGCAACCTTTAGAACAAAATTAAAAAAAAAACCGGCCAAGAGCGTGTCGGGCCACGCTCACTGTAGGGTTCCGTAGCTTCCCAGACCATTAAAAATACCAACATTTTTCGTCAGCAAAAATAACTTTGTTTTTCATAGTATTTGTATGAAAAACAAAGTTATCATTTGCGTTTTTTTGAAAAAGTGCTATATAACTCAAAAACTATTCAACTCATCAAGTTGAAAATAATTTTCCTAGAAAGTTCATATAAAGGTCTACTTCTGTGATTTTTTTCATATTTTTTAAACTTATGGTTCAAAAGTTAGAGGGGGGGGGACACATTGTTTTTGACTTTCGGAGCGATTATTTCCTAAAATATTAATATTATCAAAAAATAATTTTAGAAAACCCCTATTCATTTTTAAATACCTATCCAACAATATATCACACGTCAGGGTCAAAATTAAAAAAAAAATCGCTCCCCACTTTACGTCTGGGGGAGGTACCCTAATAAAAATGTTTTTTTTAATTTTTATTTTTGCACTTTGTCGGCATGATTGATATACATATTGGTACCAAATTTCAGCTTTCTGGTGCTAACGGTCACTGAGATTATCCGCGGACAGACAGACAGACAGACATGGCGAAACTATAAGGGTTCCGTTTTTTGTCATTTGGCTACGGAACCCTAATGACAGCGTCAGCGTGAACATACTTCAAAATGCCGGCCCAAATGTTTACGTTCCATGATGTCAGATGCGTACCAGTACCACAAAATATTAGTCGACAGCGCTTTATATCGCCAAAATATAACCCGACCATGTGAAATTGCTCGTTCGTTTCGTATTACACGTATGAAAACGATGAGTTCTAAAACTAAACTAAAACATTTAAAAAATAAACAAACAATTTGAACATTGCTGAATACTGAACATGGATAGTTATACATAAAACGCTCACATTTCACGAAAAATAGAATAATAACGGCTTTTGTCGGCGTGGGCTAACATGGCTGTGTATTATATTTATTTGATATATTTGTGTACAGTAAAGGCTTACAGTTTCATTATTTCTGAAATACTAATATTTTTCTTTAATTTTATGCGCATACTAGGCGCAAACAAACTTACGTAATTTATTTCTCTGGATATTAGGCCCGAAATTTTATGAAATGCAAACAGATGTTTTGTTAACCTAATAAAACAAATGTAATTAATTATGAAACTTTCGTAAGAAAGTGTATTTTAATTAATAAGCGAGAATAAAGTAATTTGATGGTAATTATGCTCTTCTTTAATTTACTTATTCAAAGAAAGATATTATATTCCAACGTTTAAAGAAACTATTGTCGTACGAAATAATTAATAAATGTAATATGAAAACTCTGGATACTCTTCACCCAACATATTATATAATTACTTTTGTTTGGGTTTCATTAAGAATAAAGAAATAGTAGGGATAAAACGTAAGATTTATTATTCGTTTTTTCACAATTTTTTACGTGACCGTTTAGAAAACTGCCTCTTCCGTAGATACATGACGCGAATAGGATGCCGCTTTTTGGAAACATGTAACACCACGATTTTTTGCCAATGTATGGCCAATGTTATCTGGAAGGGCTATTGTCGTTTAAGGTTCTTTTGGCATCAATTCCGTTTCCCTTGGTCAAAAACTAAAACTACTACAAACAATAAAACACACAATACAATACACACAATTTTTGTATTCTGCAGCACGTTAGAATAAAATCGGAATTTGCTGTCTATAAAAATTTGGTGTTCCATCTGTTACTACGCCATTCTGTTTTTCTAATACAATTTCATCAAAAGTACATCGTCTAAGTGCTGAAAGATCTACCTATATAGCATCATAAATGTCTCATTTGGAGATAAACTTTTCCATTTTAGAACTATTAGTAGTTATTTTCTTCTAAATAAAGTCCTTTGCCTTAGTCCAACCATTTAATTGCCTGTAAGACTCCCATGGGGCCATGGCTACTGTCTAGTTCCTTTCGTGATCGCGGCTCAGCTGGATAATTATGATAGACGATGGACCCTTACCGAAACAATTTATTGTTATTTTCGTGAAATCCCACTTTTATTTTGGCGTGCCTATTCCCTTTGTTATTAATCGCTGGAAGAATGGCAAAAGTCCATGCAATCTGGGTGTTGCATTTAAACTCCCGTACCTTTCGACAAATAGGTACTAAAAAGATAGATCTCGGTCAGAACAATATAAAAGTTAATCACAGCATAATTGTGTCCTAAATGAGGTTTTTCCAAAAAAAAACGACTGAATTAAAGCAGTAGTGGCATTCCATTTATTTATCCTCTTTGACTTAAAAAAACTCAATAGACAATTTAAAAATGGTAAAGTTTACCGCTTAACTTTTAACAAAATTAGGTAATCAAGATAAATCTTCATCGATTCTTGCTTTAATAATTAAGACTTCACTTAACCGCACTTACCACTTGGAAGAGCGATCAAATATTTACCTAAAAATACTTGAGTTAAGTGCCCTTTTAGCACGAACGGATTATGAATGACGTGGTAAGACAATGAGTACTTTAAACCTCGTTATAGTAGCTATAACATGTTGTTAATGATTCCTTCTAATGACTACTAACGACAACATACATTCAGGCGCAACTAAGCCAAAGTACTGCAGAGTTCGAACCCTGGGTCGGGGAAATCGTTATTGTGTTTTTCCATTAGAAAATTGGCAGTAGTACTTGACTTTTATAGCCAATGGGCTTCCTACCCCTTATTACATGAGATTTTAAACATTATTTGTGAAGTGTGGGTCTATTTTAGTCGCCTAGACTTCTGTCTACCCCTGTGGAGTACACGCTCGCGTTGTTAGATGCTTGTGTATAAAGAGAGGTACTTCAAAATTTGACACTATCTTATATCATTAGGGTTGAAAATGACAGCTGGTATGTCATTCTTAAGGTCCATTTGCTGTTACCAAAAGAGGTACACATAAGTGTGTTCGTTTCGAATACGACGTTTTTATTTAGTTTCCTAGAGTTATTGGAATCGGTCCCAGTTTTTTTTTTCAAAAGATTTAAGCAGTTAGAATTATATTGTAGAATAAAGTCAGTGCTTAGGGAAGATTTTATGTGCCCCAGTTCGAAGAGATTTGGCAACGCAATGTACATGTTAGGTTTTATTTCAGTTGTTGTACCGAAATTTTAAAACGAATTCTAATTTTTTAATCTAGAATGCGGCGAGTTTCCAGAAAAACTGCAGAGTTAACGATTTATCTAAACTAAACGAGATTTAGGAACAATTTAAACTGTTTGGAACAAAAACTTCTTACAATTTCACAGTAAGCCGTTGAACAATTCAACCTTATTTCGTGACGAAAACGCTGTCTCAGACGCTACTTAATCTAGGGCAAAAAAAAGAAACAAAAAGCTGGCAACCCTGTGACATCATGATTGTAGGCAACACTGTGTGTTTAGCTGATGTTGCCTACTTAGAAAATTATGGGGTGAGCGTACTTCGCGTTAAATGCCTGCATATGGTGCCCACACCTCATCGTCGGCTTGTTCAAAAGCATATCATTATGTTAATGCAGGTTACTTTGCCTAAATACCTTATTTATAAGTACATATTAAATTTAATAATAATAATAATATGTATGTATTTAGAAATATATAAGTATGTTTATCAGTTGTCTAGTACCCATAACACAAGCTCTGCTTAGCTTGGGACTAGATGGCGTTGTGTGATAGTTGTGGAATATTATTATTATTATTATATTTGCGTGGTTAATCAACATTTGCCTCCCTGCCTAGCCTTTTTGCAACTATGTTGGGTTCGTCTTCCAGTTTAATGGTAAATATGGTTAGGTTAAGACCAAAAGTCTAGCTAGAATTTGAATGGAACTTAATCGATCATAGATTTAAACAATCAAGATTGTTATGTACGCTAACCCGCATAGATCCGTGTTTTGGATAACAGCCATAGGCCTAGGTTGCCAGCGAAATTCAAACTCTTCCTACGTTTTTTGAAATTGAATTGAACATGAAAAATTCATCCTGTTTTGTACACAGGATGAATTTTTCATGAAATAGTCTTTAGTTTTGGTGGTTTTATTCATTATAGCTCTTTAAATACGTACGCGCTTTGGACGTGAAGTCGTCGTCACTAGCCCGTTCTACAACACAATACTGTCGCAAACCATAATTTGTTTATACAGCTTTACACACACATCTGCAAAATTACGTAACTACAAATAGAATAAATCACGTTTTACGGAAATCACGGAAACTTTTTTTTTCTCGGGCTGGCGTTTCCCCATAACCGAGTGGAGCCCTGTGACCCAGCTGTGGACACATTGTCAGCTGATTATGCTAATCTATACTTATAATAAATCTGTAGAGAGGTCAATTCTGTACATGAAATATATTTACAAAATAACTATCGGGGGGTGATTAGTGATCGATACTGATGCCAAAAATGCAATCAGTAAAATTTTTGTCTGTCTGTCTGTCTTTCTGTCTGTCTGTCTGTCTGTCTGTCTGTATGTTATTTATAGAAAAAAAAACTACTCGACGGATTTTAACGAAACTTGGTACAATTATTCTACATACTCCTGAGCAGGTAATAGTATACTTTTCATCACGCTACCATTAATAGGAGCAGAGCAGTGAAAGGAAATGTTGGGAAAACGGGAGAAGTTACTTGGTTTTTTTAGCTTCCGTCGCGTGTGCAGCCTTAATGGTTAAAGCTACATAGAAATCATGTATAACGGAAATATTCCACATAAAATTATATAAAAAATATCCCACGACAGCATATGTCTATCTTTTATAGTTGACTCACAATAACACGTGTAACTCCCGATAGCTTAGCAGTTCGGAGAATAAATGTGAATGTAAGTTTGTTTGTTGCGCTTTCACGCGACAACTACTGAACGGATTTGGATGAAATTTTGCACACAGATAGTTTATAACCTGGATTAAAACATAGGATACTTTTTATCCCGGCAGTAAGATTCCATGGGACAATAATCAAACTTCACGCGGGCGAAGCCGCTGGCAGAAGCTAGTCCATACTAAAATTAAAAAAAAAACCGGCCAAGTGCGAGTTGGAATCGCGCACCGAGGGTTCCGTACAAACTTTTTAAAGGACAAAAAACAAAAAAATCTGCTCGATCGATTAGTTTTTTTGTTCGATCGCCAGAAATGGCTATTGCACCAACCGCAAGTAATAGTAAAATCGCTTTTTTTTAAATTAAAGTACATATTTGCGGTTTTCAAATTGTTTACTTTGTATGTGCTGTAAGACCTTGCTGCTTACCATATTTCATGATTGTAGGTCAACTAGAACTTTTGCCGGATTGCCGCCATGGGATCTGGAGGCGATAGTACTCGCGCGCCTGCACGACTGGCGCGCGGAGGCACTACGCCGGGGGGAAACTCCGCTGCCGCGGCAAATTGCCGCTCAGCGGACAGACCTCCGGCGCGATCTCATGGCGACATGGAGAGAGCGACTGTCGCAACCCCGTGCAGGGCACGCCACGATAGTGGCGGTAAGTCCCCTCTTTGAGGAGTGGCTAGAGAGGCGCCACGGCGTCCTCACCTTCCGCCTGACGCAGGTCCTCACCGGACACGGATGTTTCGGGAGGTACCTGCACCGAATCGGGCGGGAGGACACGCCCGGGTGTCTCCACTGCGAGGATCGACCGGAGGACACGGTGGAGCACACGGTGGAAGTCTGCCCTGCGTGGGCGGAGCACCGCCGTGTCCTCGTAGCGGCGATCGGCGGCGGCGACCTCTCGCGTCCGGCCCTGGTTCAATCCATGGTCCGGAGCGAGACGGAATGGGAAGCCGTCACCTCCTTCTGTGAAGCAGTCATGCTAGCAAAGGAGGTGGCGGAACGAGAGAGGGAGAGATCCTCTCTTCCCGGCCGCCGCGGGAGACGCACCGGGAGTCGGGGGCCACGTGGTGGCTACCGGCCACCGTAGACGCGGGCCTGTGGACGGTTGGCTATGGGCTAGCTAGCCGTCCGTCCGTCTAAAGACGACAGGCCGTGTCGACGGCGCGTTCGTGTTCCACGCGCGCCTCAAAGAGATGTCAGCATAAGAGAGGGGCCCGCGAGGGCCGAAGCCTGCCGGGGTTGCGGGCCTATTCGAAAGAGATACCGCGGCCCCGGAACATAAAGGGCGAGGAAGGAACATGGATGGGTTTTAGTCAGTAAAAGTCTGACACTCCCTCCCGTTCCGCCCAGAGTGGGAGAAGTCATTTGATGATTTCCCATCCCAAAAAAAAAAAAAAAAAAAAAAAAAAAAAAAAAAAAAAAAAAAAAAAAAAAAAAAAAAAAAAAAAAATGTCAACTAGAACTTCCCTATAGGTTTTCGAACACACGTACAGACGGACGGACAAGAGAGTCATAATCATGATCATTTATTTATTTGCGAGTGATCTTTTATGGTTTTTTTACCTTTTGAGGTAAAGAACCCTAAAAACTACTTGAAAAGCCTTTTATCTGCCAAAGTAAACTAAAAACGTAATAATAACTTTCTAGTACTTTGGTAGAGAGAGTTCCACCTCCCCCGGGAGGAGGGGCTCCTTCCACTGTAATATCCCTCCGTCCATAAATTCTCAGCAGTAAAATTTTGAAGTAGATACTTGAAACCAATCGAGATTGTTAATTGATTCCTAATGATAACGTCTCGGCCTCATTAGGACTGAGCTTTAGTTTCAATCATTTAAATATCTTCATTGTTTTATCTTCGTGTCAGTCTTAATGAGTTTTATTAGAGCGGGATTTTTAATTTTACTGAAGAAATTGACAATTTTATTACTTCTTTCTTGATAGGAAACCTTATAAGATCAGTCGCCGGTGCATCGCGTCTATTTTGAACTTAACCACAAACATTTTATGGTTTGAAATCATTTGGAGAAATTTTACAGCTTGTGGTAACTTGAAGTGCTGCCGCCCGCTATGGCTATCTAATGATAATGTTTTTCCAAACAGTGAAATGGCGAAAACTTAAAACTTTTTGTAGGTACTATTTTAAAATTTGTGTTTTTAGTCAGTACATCGTTTGTTTAAGTTTAATAAATAACTAAACGCACGGTGTAGAAAGACAACCCTTTTTTTTTATAAGTTCTGATGCGAACTCGGATGAGAATCATGCACTGAATCTACGTTAAAAAATAGTGTCAAGATGTACCCAACACCGTTTGTAAGCAGACAAAACATAAAACTACCCCACCACAACTGACCACAACACGACATCAAAGAAAGAAAGAAATAAAGTATATACCTATGAGAAAAAAAACAGTGGTCACACACACACACACAAATGGACATTATAGCTTTGATCTCTGTTAAACAAATAACAAAAAATTTATAACAAAAATAAGCATGTTTTTTTCTATGTAGTGACGACAAAATAATTTTTCTACGTATTTCTCTACGTAGCCGCGTAGGTAGGAAATTCTTAATAATCTAATATTTCTTCTGATATATTTGCAATAGACGTCACAAGTCACAACACGAACAAGACTGTAATCTACATGCAATAAGCAACACAAAACTTCAGTGGGACCCGCATATACACAAATTGTCAAAAAAACTTAGCTCTGCAACATACGCCGTTAAAAAAATTCGTGATTTAACTGATTTGGAAACAGCCCGTTTAGTTTATTTTAGTTATTTCCACAGCGTGACGTCGTACGGTATCCTCTTGTGGGGCAATGCCGCCGATATTCAGACTATATTTGTATTGCAAAAAAGGGCAATTCGTTCAATTTATAAATTAAATCCCCTTTACTCCCTCAGAGAAAAATTTAAAGAGATTAATATTCTTACTATGCCCTCCCAGTATATTTATGAAAACCTTTTGTACGCACACAAACATATTAATTTGTTTAAAAAATACAGTGATATCCACAACATAAATAAGAGAAATAAACACAAATTTGTTATTCCTGCTACGAGGCTCAAGAAAATAGGGGAACGTTCAGATGCCAATGTATACGCTTTTACAATAAACTTCCGAGCCATATTCAAGCACTTAGTCTAAAAAATTCAAATCGTTTATAAAACGGAAGCTATGCCTGAAAGCCTACTATCATGTTAATCACTACCTCGAAGATAAAAAGGCTTGGGATTAAGCTGCTCCAATGAAATTTGCTCTGCGAATATCGAAATTTCGGACTTCGCTTGTTTATTATTGATTCCTTTCTTTTATACACTGTGACATTGGATGATTTGACATGAATGCATATTATTTTTTACTTTATTGTTTATTATTTTGTGTGTGTGTGTGTATTTGAAATGATTATTTACTTGTTACTTTTGACATTTAATGACTTGACATGAATACTTAGTTCAGTATTTTATTATTTTTTATATTTTTAGTTTATTTTTTACTGTTTTATGTGTGTATTTGACATATCGTATTTTATTGACATTCATTTTGTAAATTATTATTAATTTTATTTTATTTTTGTGAATGTGAGGACCATGTGGGTCACATTTTTTATTTTATTTTATTTTTTTACCCCTCAACCGTCTGGAAGTTTGAGTTCTTTAAGCGACCTACCGAAAATGTCCTTTCTTTGGTATTGTTCGTCGTTTCGTTGAGCTCCTTGTGTTATAAGTCGAGCTACACGATAACTGACAAATGCTTGCACTGACTGGACAGGTTCACTCAAATCTGTATGGTTCTTTCTTCAAAAGACCATCTCAGACACTAATATCTACATGATCCTCATGTGAATTGAGCAAGATTATGTCTGGACTTCAAAAGAGACTATGACCTCTGAGTTTGTTTCGGCTGTTTCTTCTCAGAGTAGTCAGGTACGAAACACCGGCCCCATCTAGTTTAAAAAAAATTGACGTGTAAAAGTGTTTGTGAAAACCTACTTACAAAATAAAGATCATTTATCATTTATCAACAGGATAATGTAAACATGAATTTCACGAATGGTGTTACTTTGAAAAAGGTCTAACAACAAGTTAAATTCATTAGGTTAATTCATTTTCAAAAGCGTAGTCTACTGGTGTGTCTGTCAAACTGCTAGGTACATAGGGTGTAAAACACCTTTTAACGAAGCCGAAAGGTGCTTGTTCTCCCCGTCATTGCGATCATTTTTTTGTTCTACACCATACCTAGGAACCTACTAGTTACGGAGATATTTTGGGTCAAAGTTACAACTTTTTGACAAGTTTTTTTTTTTTAAATACAAGTTTTTATTGCAAGATTTTTACTTTAAATACCTCCACGAACCCCGTACTATTCAATCCATCCACCAGCACAATGTTTTGAGTAAGTTATACCCCAAAACGTGATTTTTGACCCCAAAAAAAAAGTTGTTTCCCAGCAATAATTTTTGCAGTTACTTGGTATGATGTACAGAATGCTTGGTTGACGGCTTCGTGTTGAGGTTGTTTACACCCTCTATAGGTGTCGAGTTTGAACCCAAGACACGCACCGCTGATTTTTCGGATTCATGTGCGTGTTGTATAATTATAACTTGCTCCAGTTAAGAAAAACATCGTGAGAAATTAGCATGCTTGTGAGATATTCCTGGACCTGACCTGTAAAGCCAACTCAGAGGCTCATCAGCGCCATAAAACTCTGAAAAGACTCTGTTGTCCTAAAAGTAAACCTTAAAATACAACCACACTTTTCTGGTACATATACTGTATAAGAGGATCTTAAATTTCTTTTTATTTCATAAAGAATATCAAGTCAAATAGTCCTGTTAAATATGAATAGTCTCAGCTAACATTTATTGCAGATATAACGTAACATATTTCAGCCACCATCAATCTCAATACAAATTCAGCTCAGCGCGTTTCAGCTTGCAAGCTTGTCCTCGCATACTGAGTCGTCGGTTACTGCAGACCACTGCTTTTGCACCAGTGCCTCTGTGCGATTTCCACTACCCTGCTCTGCCATGCATACAATATTTTCTAAATAGATTTTAATGACTAGCCAGTAAAGCGATCCACTGATATTCTATATTATTATATACTAATGTACGGTCGGTGGGTTCGCGTTTAACCACTTTTGAAATGTTTTTAGGGTTCCGTAGCCAAATGGCAAAAACGGAAACCTTATAGATTCGTCATGTCTGTCTGTATGTCTGTCTGTCCGTCCGTATGTCACAGCCACTTTTTCCGAAACTATAAGAACTATGCTATTGAAACTTGGTAAGTAAGTGTATTCTGTGAACCGCATTAAGATTTTCACACAAAAATAGAAAAATAAACAATAAATTTTGGGGGTTCCCATACTTAGATCTTTTTTTTTTTTCATCAAACCCATATGTGTGGGGTGGGGTGGTGACCAGTCAGTTCACCAAACATTAATTCACAAAGTTTTACTTAACAAGCAACGATTAGAAAACACATTATTTGTCATTTCATCATTATTTAACAACAAGTTTAACAAATAATTCATTTCGCAAAATAATTATTAGATAAAATTTTATTTAATAACGTATTATTTGACAAACAATTCATTAATTTTTCATTTTATCTCATAAAACAACGTTTGAAATAAAGACATTATACATATATTGATTGTGCCATTCCAAAAAAAGAAAATAAATGAATTTGGTTTCATAAACGCACACATTTTGTGACAGAAATTAATCGCTGCAGAACCGACTCCACGTAGTCTTTTCTGCCCTACCCCTAGAGTGTAATTTAAGCCCGCGTAGTCGCGGAGGGGCGAGGCGGGCCACGAGCTGAGGAGCAGGTGGCTTTAATACCGCAGCCTCACCCGCGGCGGTGAGCATTAAGACCCTCTGCGACGATGAGCTCGCGTGTGACCGCCGGAGCCCCGCAGCGCCGGAGCCGTGACAGAAACCATGCCTGATGCCTATTGCATGCTGCATGCTTGCATACTGCATGCTTGCTGCTCGCTTGCTGCATGTTTGCTGCTCGCTTGCTGCATGCTTTCTGCATGCTTGCTGCTTGCATGCTGCTTTCTTGCTGCTTGCTTGCTGCATGCATGGAGTATGCTTGTTTGCATGTTATGAAAAAACTATGCATTTTTCTCAAAAAAGAGTAAGTAATGAAAAAAATACAAACCTGTAAATTATTTTGTTGAAACATGATTTTTCCAAATGTATCTAGTAAAAAATGAATAAATATCATCTGATGCATTTGATAAAAGAAGTAAAGAAGTATTTGCCAAAAAAAAAATTGTAAAACGAATATTTTAAAATAAAATATTTACGGAATAAGTTGTTTGCGAAATAAATAGTATACGAAACGTTGGTTGTAAAATGAAAATTTGTCAATGGACTTTTGGTAAAACATTAGTGAACCGTGTGGGGTATCTATGGATAGGTCTTCAAAAATGATAATGAGGTTACTAATGTCATTTTTTTCTCAACTGAATAGTTTGCGCGAGCGACACTTCCAAAGTGGAAAGAGTATCCCCCCCCCCCCCGTAACTTCTAAAATAAGAGACTGATAAAACTAAAAAAAATATGTGATGTACATTACCATGTAAATTTCCACCGAAAAGTGGTTTGAACAAGATCTAGTAAGTCGTTTTTTTTTCTAGTAAATCGTAAACCGCAATTTACACAATTTTGATACAGAACCCTTCATGGTCGAGTCCGACTCGCACTCGGCCGGTTTTTTTTTAAATGAACATCGACTAGCACTTTGTCAGCGACTTCGTGTGCAAAACTTGTGATGGCTCGGCTAATATTCATGACATAAATACAGGGTGTAAACCACCTCACCACAAAGCCGTTAACCAAGCATTCTGTACATCAAACTAAGTAACTTTACGCAAAAATTATTGCTGGGAAACAACTTTTTTTTTTTGAGGTTATAAATCATGTTTTGTAGTAGAACTCAATGTAACGCACTTAAAACATTGTGCTGATGGATGGATTGAATAGTACGGGAGTCCTGGAAGTGTTAAAAGTCAAAATCTTACAAAAAAAACTTGTCAAAAAGTTGTAACTTTGAGCCCCCATATCTCCGTAACTAGAAGGTTCTCAGGTATGGCGTAGAACAAAAAAATGATCGCAATGACGGGGAGAACAAGTGCCTTTCGACTTCGTGAAGAGGTGTTTTACACCCTTTATAATTTATAGTCTATAGAATAATGCAGATTTCTGCCAGTGAAAGAATTTTAAGAATTGGATCATAAGTTCCGGCCCCCAAACATGCAAACTTACAAACAAAACCTTTTTCTAATATTAGTACAGATGCAACGAATCTAAAAGGCTATCAGTATCCATATTCCACAACAATGATGCCACTGACCATTCTTAAACGCAGTTTAGGTAATTGATAGCGTTCATTTTCAATGGTGTTGGTCCTGAAGTCACAAATGTAAGAAGTAATCAACCATGAACGTTGTCAAGTGTACACAGATAAAAAAAGTCTGAAAGCAGAGACAGATCGATTCCAGACTCACAATGTCTATTGATGAATTCTTGAACAAAAAAATACCAATTTAGGTGCGAACCGAATTCCTTTGGTTGATTTTCTAAATCTCATCTCCACATATAGGTAAGAAGTACCCTCACCCTAATCGATTCTCCGTAGCTGGCACGAGGATATAAATCAAAACCATTCAGAATTTCCTTCTATTGTCAACAACAATTTTTCTTCTATGCCTAAAAATAGGTACCATATTATTCAATTGTACCTATCGCCTTATCGTCGACAAATATGCTTTTGTCAATAGAAATTGGAACTGAACGTAGACAATGCGCTGTGATACTGAAATAAGCAAACAAAGCGAATGGTTCTCATGTTTCAATGGAGACTGCGGGGCTGACAGTCACCGGCAAAATGTCATTGATGAATTCAATCGCTCCACTTTTGCTTCACTGAATGAGGAAGACTATGCAGAGTTCGGTATCATTAGCATTTATAAATTGATAACAGCGGCAAAATTTAAGGAAGAATTTTCCAAAAATTGAGAGGGACAATACTCTAAAATGTGAGCAAACCTTCAAAGATATTTTATATGTTTAGAATAGGGTTTCCCAAGGAATCCCGTTACACAGAGGTATTTTTAGCCTTAAAACGAACAGGAACACTCTAAAAAAAATTAATTAAGAGAAAATTGAGGGACAGAGTTACACTAGGTATTGACCCACCCTTTCATCTTTTACCAAAAGAATAGTTCTAAAAATCATTACTAGAGAAATATGGTAAGAAATAGATTACTAATATCGTTTTTTTTCAGGCCGAATTTTCGTGTTTTTGGCGTATAATAGTAATAATATCAGTCAATTAGTATCCCACCTCTTGGCCAAGGGCTCTTCTCATACTGAGAAGGCACGAGCGTTGATCACCACACTTGCTCAAGACGGGTTGGCGATTTCAGAAGTATATTAATTATGAGTCTAGGTGTCCTCACGATGTTTTCCTTCACCGATGTTTGTGATGTCCGTTAAAAAGTACACAATTATGAATTTTGAAACGTCAGTTTTTGCCGTACGTACTATAAATAATTCTATCTAGTCACTTCTACTCATTGACTGACAGGCAAATACAAATCTTAACCTGATCCAGCATAACGTCGAAATAATAAAGTGCCGAAAGCAGAAGTACCTACGTATGTTTCTATGTTACACAGAACCTACTTAATTTTCTTCCCTACCGAATTTGTGAAATATTTCACTCAATTAGTATTCGTAGACATAATAATATGTTTGCTAGTATCAAAGGGACGGTTGACACTAGTACTGGGAAAATTATTATCATACGATAGCTGATTCTTTTTACTCTTCTAAAAATATTTTTTTCTACTTATTTTTCTTGATTTGTCAAATTAGTTCAAAGTATGGCTGTGAATAAAATATTTTAGGCATTACTTGAAAATCTGTTCCCGAAAATATTGAATAGGCATCCATCATTATTCGCAGAAAATCTAGTTCAGTTACCAAGCCAGTTGAATCACTACCCATAACTGCTTATAGTCAACTATTAGTCCTGGGGGAGCCATGACATAATTGGGGAATGGGGAACTCATATGTCATATTGTGAAGACAGATTGATAACAATATAGGGAAGTTATTAGCAGCTCCAGCGGTAGATAAGATATAATAATATGAGGAAATTCGACATACGTATAAGTAGGTACCTATTGTAAAGCTATTCTTGTTTCCGTATCCTGTCTTCGTACTTTTTTCATGTTTCGTAATGACAGCTTTGTGTAAGATGAAAGTAGAATTTGTGGTCATGTTTTTTGTACGTATACAGATACTTTTATTTGACTCACGATTGTTTTTGGTAGGAGAGGCTCTCGTAAGTCAAAAGTCATTTATTCATTTGTTTACAAGATAGGTACAAACGTAGAAGATTTTTTTATACGGTCGAATGGCCCGCAGTCCATTCGTTTTGGGCCGTTCAGACTAAACACTCCAATAATAATGGTACTTATATCAAAGTAATAAAGAGTACGCTATGTTGTGCCAGAGGGCGTACAAATGTCTGAAATCATGCCAGCCAAGTATTAATACTCAAACAAAATATGTATCTTGCGTTTCTAGTCTAGGAGTGTTGTTAAGGATTGAGGGTCTCTTTGAAATGAATTAAGGATTGAAGCGTGCATCAGACAAGACGTAGGTAGACTATACATGAGTAGATTCTGGCCTGTAGAAGATACGTTTTGCATTATACTGTAAAGTTTAGGGGACATAACTTGGTCCCCTACTGTCCCACGAGAGTTCACGGAACTCGCCTCTATATCCCCCGGGGACGGCCAAACCAGACGTTTTGACCGTACCCACATAGTATACCTCTTCGCCTCATATATATGAAATACCTCACAACTATCTGTACACGTTAGTTCAACATAAATCCAATTTCCAGACTGTTTTAGAAGCTTGCTTTGTCTAAACAATTTATGATCTAGAATGTTCACTTTGCCTCTTAAGAACAAACTACAGACTACTCAGGAGCGAGTAGTTTGTATGAGACGTCTTGTCTCTTCATATTAATAGTGAAGCTTGGAAATACGTTCGTTTTATTACTGAGGTACTTTGTAGCATTTGATTCCTATTGTAGTTCTGTGACGTCTTCTAATCCCTATTGTAGTTCTGTGACGTCTTCTAGTTGTAATTGCAACGACTTTGTATTGCTATATGTGTGAAAGAGGAAGGAGTAAATAGTGCCGTTGCATTTGACAGGGGGAGAATGGAAGAAGAAAGCGTGTGGCAACGACCGCAAATAGAATGCAACAAGAGCAGAAAGATAATGCTAAGTCTTAGTGAAGACTTGATGACTAAGTATAATAATTGAGCACTAAAATCGCGACCAACGATCAACAACTTACAACTATACAGCTAAAATTGTCGAAAAACAAAACCAATAAAGTTCTTGGTCTGTTTCTTGATAGTTTCAGCGAATTGTACACACGCATTTCCCCAGTCATGCTAAAAATAAAACTTCTGATGGAAAAAACTCAATAAAACTGACAACCCGGGAATCGCACCCACCCTGCTTAGCAGTCGCGCTGTCTAACTCGAACGAGTTAATTATATTTTATCTCCAAGCGTAAACTGAAAACGTATCTACCCGATTTATTCCCTTTATGTCGAGTCCACCCAGAATAATATTCCTAGTTCCACGTGGTGGATTATATCCCCCTTCCTCTGACCGAGCAGCACGTGTAGTAATGATGCTTCAAAACAAAACAGGGCGAAACGAATTATTATGATTCCATTTAAAATACAGGCCACATTTCCCATAGCCATCCCTCAGATATTTCTAACGCGCTTCGCCCATTATTCGCCTAAGTAGTTCAGACGTTCGCGGTAATAGTTGGGCTTTCAATCAGTGGCAGCGAGCCCACCTGATCCCACGCAATACGCGCGTATTGTGTGCGTGAGTGTCTGACGGGGCTTTATCGGAGCTTAATAAAATGTAATGATAGTTGTATGGGTTCTTAGAAGGGCGATCGTGAGTGCGAAGGTAATTATAGAAACGAATGGTTCAGTGGTTGTGGGTTTTGATGTATCTGTCACCGTAAAATTGTCAAATACGTTATATTACAATATAACGTGTGTCTCTCTAGCGATATTGTAAAGTCTCGAATTATTGTCAACTGAACATACGGAAGTATCTCTTGCCCCCATAAACGGGACTTGGGGCACCCCCCCGATAGGTTAGTTAGGTTCCTTTAAACCCTGCACTCGGAAATAGGGGCCCCGCGAAGCGGGGCTCCGTCGACTACGCTTTTTAGGGGAATATAAAGTGTTTTAAGGTTAGGTTATATTAATCGATATTTCTCAGGAATGGTACAGTATCTTTTCATGAGAGTGGTACCACTGGGCAAGGGGGACCCCTCTTTCCCTCTACTCCGCGTGTGTTGAGTACAATCGGATGCAGTTCACGAAAAACAATGCGTTTTATTGTAAGCAGTATGTTCGTTTGACAATAATTCGAGAGTTTACAATATCGCTAGAGATATTACAATATAAAGTTTTTGACAATTTTACGGTGACATATCCATACTAATATTATAAAGCAGAAGAGTTTGTTTGTTTGTTTATTTGGTTGAACGCGCTAATCTCAGGAAGTACCGGCTCGAATTGAAAAAATATTTTTGTGTTTGTAGCTATCCATTGCTGAAGGATTTTTCAAATCGATCCAGTAGTTTTTAAGTTTATTCGTTACATACAAAAATATAAATCTTTCCTCTTTATAATATTAGTGTAGAAGATAGTATAGATATAGATAACAACTGCAATCCTCCAGTTGGATATTTAAAAGTGTATCTATAGTAGTTTATTTAAACTGCACTTAATGGGGCGACTAACATAAGGTATTTACAAGGCGTGGACGGGGTAAAAAGAGTATATATAAGGATTGTAGCACGTGGCGTCCTGCATGGTTCAGTCCACCCACTAGGAGAAAAGACATGAGTTTGTGTATGTTTGTTGTTGTATGTTCTTGTATATTGTTGTATTTTGTTGTATGTTGTAGTATGTGTTGTTTGTTATAGTATGTTGTTGTTGTTTGTTTTTGTTATTGCCATCAACCGGGCACAAATCCAGAATGGCGCAGCGGTAGTGCTTTACGTTCTTAGGGTCCCGGGTTCGAATATCGGTAAGAGCAAATGTTTGTGTGATGAGCTCGATGAACATGAACATTTGTTTCCGAGTCATGGATGTTTATAATATGTATCATAAGTATGTATTCCTTCTCATAGAGAGGAGGCCTGTCCCAGCAGTGGGAACGTTAATAGGCCGATGATGAAGGTTCTATTTTCAAACAAAAAAGTATTTAAGTAAATGTAGTTTATCAACTGTCTGGTGACCACGACACAAGCCCAGCTTAGTGTGGCACTAGATAGCGCTGTGTGTAATGTCTAGCGAAATGTATTTATTTATGTGTATTATTTATTTATTCGTTATTTTTCTATTTATTGTGACTGGTAATTAGTGGCTGATAACAAACACGTACTTGTTATCATCTTCATGAAAAAATGTCAGAATGGGATGAAATAAATTCTGCTGTAAAATACATAACAAAAAATAACCTTTTTCAACATGACATCGTCAAAAAATTGGTTCGCACAATGTCACTTTCACAAAAAAAACACTTTTTCAGAATGTCATTGATTGTTTCATTTTTTTTTAATCTACTCTGTGCAGCATACATTACGATACCTTGCGTATTATCTGTGGTCATATTACTTAGTTTTTGACTCTTGTATATTGTGTTCGTGAGTTTAAATTGTTTGTTGTGTGTTCAGCGTCGCGTGTGGATTTTCGAGACTAAATAAATAAAATAAATATTTAATCTTTTGTACATTTATGGACATGTACCCCTTCCTATTTGTAAAGAGCTCTGCATCAATCAAATATTAAACTGAACTTTTACTTAACCTATAAAATTTAGTTTCATCAAAAATATTGATGAGATTTGGTCGTTTGCGATATATTTTCGATCTGCGGCTGTTATTTACGTCTATGGTGTTGAATATTGTAGGAATAGTTTCTAAATTTTCAAAAAGTTCGTGGAAATCAGAATCCATCTTCGTGTTTTAACAGATCATTTACGTTAAGTGCTGGTTTATGGGGCCAAATTTTGACCACCCAAATTTAGGGGACCTTTTAGCGTTTAACTGACCCCCAAATGTTGGTGAAACAGAAACCATCCCCTATCGGTCCCCTATCTATGCTTAGGGGGCCCCATAAACTTAGGTGATGTCGGTGAAAACGGGCATTAGAAAGACAGATTTCATTTAGTTAAAAAAAATACGTGGCAAAGTGGTACTTTTAACCTATGTTCAAATTAATATCAATTTTCATTGATGAAAATGGAAATACTCAAACCAAGCGAGTTACGATCATGCTTTGATGTTCAGCATCTGATTGCCTTACAAAAACAGACAACGATGTCGAA
The DNA here is from genome assembly GCA_950022955.1 of Xestia ashworthii. Lineage (NCBI taxonomy): Eukaryota > Metazoa > Arthropoda > Insecta > Lepidoptera > Noctuidae > Xestia > Xestia ashworthii. The sequence continues at coordinate 17,899,571 of OX465558.1, read as the reverse complement.
TGGATTAATTTTAATATTTAACATCCATAAATTCGAGTAAAAACATTACACAATTATCCCCTGTACAAGAACCTGGAGCTCGTTATCCCTTATTTAATCGCCAGTCGTCGAAGCGATCCCTTAGCGAACGATAGCCTTCCACGATAAAAACTTTATTAATGCCCGTAATACGTATGTGTTATAGGCATTAATGAGGATGCCAGACAGTTTTCAGTAATGAAGCCATGTTACGTCCCTGCGATAAAATTTAAGTGGCCCACACGGACATAAAATGAGTTGATACTCGAATACAGTTGGCATAACAATTGGCTATACAAAACGACACCGCGGATAGTGTCGGCAACAGATAAAGATGATAATAGCCTAGTTAGGCCTCATTCCCGATAGGACCCCATAAAAACGATTGGAGGCCGTAATTATGGTAACGCGAGAAACTTGACGTGAAAAGCGGTGATAAAATATATAAATGTTTGCCCCGTTATCACACCGTGAACGTTACGTACACGCAATTATGCAGACATGATGTATTTAAATGCTGAATACAGACCCACACTTCCCCACGTTACGTTGAATTTGTGCTAAGTCACGTTATCCAAACGCAACCACTGAAACAAATTATATTTTTTCACTGGAAAAACGTTGTCTATTATATTTTTTCCAGATGTGTTTTTCCGCAATTTATGGGATTATTATTTAACCACACAATGATCGTTAATTATGTGTTTGCGCACGAAATATTAAACAATTTCCCTTGACACATAATTTCACGGTATTTTTCCGACATGAAAGTTTTTTTCCCTCCCACATATTGTAAGGTCAAGAGCCAGAGTACCTAAAGAAATTAAAAGCTCAAACGAAATGCCCTTTGAGGTTTTAATTTAGAGGGAAATTTTTAATTTGACCAAAATGGGATGGTTATTATAATTTAATTTTGGTTGAATCTTTTTTGCAGTTACACATCCCTTCATATTACGGGGGCTCGAGTACGTTTGAGTGAAAAAATTACGTCTGCCGACTTCCGCGCTGACAGGGAAGTAATGAATTACATTAATACGAAAATGTTGTGTGGGGCTTTACTTAAAATTATAATCACATCTCTCGGAATGTTTGTAAAACTCAGACGGGGACTTGAATAGCTCTGAAGAAAGTTACAAAACTTAATTTCATGCTGATTATAATTTGTCGTGTTGAAGTACCGTACAATAAGAGAAATGGCTGGGGAAATTTTATTTCATGGCACTGGATTGTGTGTCAGTCACATGGTGGCCTCGTGGTTTGAATACAACTTGTTTCATTGCGGAATTTTACCTAAATATACGTAGTAGGGCCACGTCTATGGAAACGTTTCGGTACTGTGTATTTGTTGCGGAACCCAACTCGGAAAAAGGTTACATTTTTAATCTTACATGCCTGTACAAACAAATTGAGAAATAAAGCGAATCACTTGTTTGCTCGGCTGATATTGACAGCGTGATTATCTGCTTTGTAACGTAAAATTAATTTGAATTTTAGAATGCTTTGACACATTTTGACTTTGGATCAATTTGATTTATTTACTTGACTATTTAAAACAAATCTTCAAGAACCGTAATTAATTTTGTATTTTCGAAATCTTTCGGTGCAATTAGTATTCTAAAAAGTAAGATTTCTACAGACTAATGCGAGAGGAAACGAGCATTGTGTTTGTCAAAAATCTAGACATTAATGAGTAGTCCTACGATGTACTCGTATGTCTATTCGTCATGTCTGTCTGTCGGTCTGTCTGTCTGTCTGTCTGTCCGTCCGTATGTCACAGCCACTTTTTTCCGAAACTATAAGAACTATGCTGTTGAAACTTGGTAAGTAGATGGATTCTGTGACCGCATTAAGAATTTCACATAAAAATAGAAAAAAAGCAATAAATTTTGGGGGTTCCCCATACTTAGAAATGAAACTCAAAAACTTTTTTTTCATCAGACCCATACGTGTGGATACCCCACACGTATGGGTCTAAAAAAGTTAGGAACGAAGAAGAAACAAAGTTAGGCCTATGGATAGGTCATCTAAAATGATATTGAGGTTTCTAATTTCATTTTTTTCTAAACTGAATAGTTTGCGCGAGAGACACTTCCAAAGTGGTAAAATGTGTGTCCCCCTCCCCCCCTGTAACTTCTAAATTAGAGGATGATAAAACTAAAAAAAAATATATGATGTACATTACCATATAAACTTCCACCGAAAATTGGTTTGAACGAGATCTAGTCAGTAGTTTTTTTTTAAAACGTCATAAATCGCAAACAGCAATTTACCTTTAATTTAATCTGCTACGGAACCCTTCATGGGCGAGTCCGACTCGCACTTGGCCGCTTTTCGTATTGTTTGGCGTTATGCGGTAAAATTTTCCAGGAAAACGACGGTTTGGAACAAATGTGTGGCATTTTAAATAATAATACATTTTGGCGAAAATATGAAATATCTACATTTTGTGAAGTATGAATATTTGTATTGAAAACACGGGCAGGCTCCACGCTGATCAATGTAAAAGCAATTTGTAAACTGTCAACAGCTCATATTCTTGTTCAGGACCATTTCGTTTTCAATATTGTTTATGTCGTAGTTTCAACTGTTTTCACACGTACTGAAACTCTCCATTTTAAGTGACACAAAGTTTTTTATTTAACGTTTGGAAATACATGAAAGAGGTTCTCGTTTATTTTAAAGTGCTCACTTAGTCTTTAATTCTGTGAAACCACAGAATTGCCTAATGTGAATAAAGGGTTGTTGGTAATTGTAATTTTTATTAGACGCATTTTTAACCACATTCAAATTATGAAAGCATATTAATGTGTTTAGTTAATTTTAGCTAGCAATGTTTCTTGACTTTTAAGATAAGATATTTTTTTTTTGTTGTAAAAATAACCATTCGGAGGTCTTTGTTAGCTCCTAGAATTTATTTTACGTAATTCATTTCGTGTATCTTTTAGGAACAAAGATGGAAATTTGCACGGAATCAAAATCTGAAATCTGAGGGCGTGCAATGTTTCATTGATCATTCAGTAGATAATAGAATAAGTTTGAACCCACTAAAACCCATTTTAACCTCTAGCCAGATTAAACCAACTATAAATCCAGGTGGAGAGGCTTCATAAAGACCTGGCAAGTTCGAAATCAAACATCCAATCACCTTCCTAACTTAAATTGGGTTCACGTCAACACAACGAAGGTTTAGTTAAAGTAAAGTTCCATTGAAACTCAAAAGCCTACGATAACACGGCAAATTGATAATTAACAACCAGCTAAAATACTCAAAATTTCTATGCGTCGGGTTCTAAGAAGTTGGAACTTTGTTAAGATATTATAAACTCCATCAAAGTCCAGTACGGAAACGCAGCTTATCAGTACAAGTTGGATCAGTATCTAAGCACATAACTTTAATTGCTGCGAACTTTAAACTTGAGATCATACCGACAAGGGTGGTGGAGGTAAAGAATTGGAAGGATGTCGCTTCACTATGAAGTGAGTGTTTAGATTTTAATAGCAGTGCTAAGTCATAGGAAGCCAATTGACATTCTTCTTTCATGTACTCCTACAGATTGTTCATACTCGTAAGATGCAGACGAATGAGGAAAAAGTTGTGAAGAAAGTTTTGAGTATGAATGTGGATGGTATAAAAGTAGAAGATGACCAAACAAACAATGGATGGTGTGTTAAGGATAATATGGCAAGAAAGGAGGTGACTGGAGAGATAACGAGGAGTAATGACGTATGGAAGAAGAAGACATGCCGCGCCGACCCCGAATAAATTGGGAAAAGTACACTAAAATAATAATGATGATGATGTTGTCAAAGTTTTCGTTAACAAATACGTACAATCCTTACTCCAACAGAACATATGTGTACATGATTAAATATATTGTTATCTACAGTTTCTATAAATAACAAACCCCAAAATTACTCGTTTTCCCATTCAGTGTAAGCACTGCTAATTAACTACGAGTAACTCACTTATTCATTTTGTCTTCGCCGCTGAAAGCTGAATATTGTGCTGAACTTCCACGAAATTTAAATTTGATTCTTTAGCTTTAAACATTTGTAGGCATTTCTATTTAAAAAAAACTTTTGACACAATGGACAATACAACACTGATAGAGCATTTATAGTTGATCTATGGTCGACACATCGTTAGTCTGTAGTGGCCGACACTGCAGACTTCTGGCCATTTTTTTTAGTGGCACAACATGTTGTGGCTGGTTTGAAGATGCCCGAATACGTTGTAGGCGATAATCGAACTTTACTACCGTTTCCGGCATTTAGGTTTAAATTAAATACCAACACGGCACACCCCTAATACATTCGCCACCCGCCAAACAACTAAAAGTTCACGAAAACTGAACTGCGGAACACGAACTTTAAATGTTGGACCCGGAGTTTTAAACTTACGTCAACTTCTATGCCAGGTATTCTGAAGATCTTGAGCGGGGGAACGTCCCGGGGGGAGTACCGGCAGAACTCGCGGTCCCCCCGGTACCATTTGACGGAGTATAAGACCTCCTGCTCGAGGTCGTAGAGGCACTTCATCTCCACCTTGGAGCCTCGCTCCACCGCTTCGGGGACCATCACGTGGACATTGCGGAGGCATAGTGAACCTGGGGAAGAGGGAAATTAGGTTGAGATATGAGTGTTATTGGTCATTGAATAGGTGATAGGACCAAATAAATCGAATTAGACCATCAGCTAGATTTCGAAAAAAGTTTGGGCACATATTTTTTCTTTTTTTACGTAAACAAAAATTGAAAACGATACAGTGCGTCAAACACTCGTGTGACTTCACATGTAGGTACGTTTTTAAAAGCTTTTATTTACCATCAAGTGACGTCACACGTCGACGTTGTGACGTCACTTGATGACGTCACAAGCCCGCCCTTCACTCATGATCTTTGATGCGTTTTATCTTCGTATTTATTTTGATGTTCTACAAAATCTGAAATGTTATACACGATTCTACACGGTTTGGTGGCTTAATTTCTTGCATTATAACCCTACTATAACGTCCTGCAAGGAATACGTCGAATTACCAGTAACCCTGTTTAAGGCTCCACTCATTTTTAACTCTCTACCTAACTTTATTACTGATCTTCCGTACAGAAAATTTTGCAAAGTTCTGAAAAAATGGCTTATTTCACATAGCTTTTATTCCTTATCTGAATTTCTCAAAAAATCCAATTGTCAATCTTACCATTACCGAAATGTATTGTAGAGAATAACATAAATTATAATAATATGTTGTTTGTATTTAATTTTTTAAATGTATGTTTGTTCTTTTAAAAAATATCTTTGTTTGTTTGTTTTTTAGGTAGATTTCCTTTTTTAAAAAAAAAAAAAAATCTACCTATTGGTCTCTCACCTACGGGGATATATATGAATACGTATGTATATGGGTGACAAGCCAAATTTAGCCACACTCTACAGGTCGCAATTATGAACCGATTGCTTTCAAACTTGGCCAAAAAATCGAAACGGTCAAAACTTAGGCTAAGTTCGTGAATGGGCGGAATTCGTCGATGGGGGGCGGCGGGGGGCCGGTTTTTCTAAAATCAGTTTTTTGACCATAACTTTTTTCCTATGGAAAATTTTTGAACCGTTTCTCATTTTTATCATTCTGAGTACGAATACGGACATCCTTAAATTAAAACTTATTTGATGCAACCCCTAAATTGGGGAGGGGGTTGAAAATTCCAAATTTTTTGCGAAAAAAAATCATATCTCCGAAACAGTAAACATTTTCAACATCGCAAATATTTTTTTTTGAAAGCAAATTGTTTACTTTACAATTGTTACCTTCAAAGTTTAGTGATAAAACTTATAGTTTTCGAAATAAAAAATTATAACTAAACATTTGAGGGCGTTTCCATGCTTAACTCTTATGAGAGAATTTAAAAAGGGTAAACTTTCCATTACAGGACAACGATTTTGAAATCATATTTTTTTTTGTAGATTGTACACATAAGTACAACTCTTTATACAAATTTTCAATAGTCGGACGCTCCAGCACCTTCGAAATCTACCTCCTCCTGCGGCTTGCCGGAGGGATTTTTTATATTTGTATGTTGTTTTTTGTATTGAGAAATTTTAAAACACACTGGTCTTAGTTAGTTATTGTGTTTGTATATTACAAAAAAAAATATTTTGTCTACCTTCTGATAACAATTTCTTTGTTTGCTTTGTTTGAGTTTCTAATTTAAGGTTTGTTTCACATTTAGTTATAAATGTATTTTGAAATTAGCATCTAATTATACTTTAATGTTTTCATGCCAATTTTATGGCGAAATGTGTCATTGCACTACATATTATTTTACCATCTTTTTACATTTACTGCAAATAAATGATGTTGACTTTGACTTTGATATTGACCTTTGTTTGATTGATTTAGTTTTTTAGCACCGACTTCTGAAGCTAAAGTTATTTTTCAATAACACAATAGGCAGTCGCTTCATAATACTAGTAGCCGACTACTGGTTGCATTGGAAGCCGACTTCCAACAGACTTGAGAAATGGCTAGGAAGATGATGATGAACGTCACGTTTTTTTACTCCAGAGAAAAAAAAATGGTGAAAAATTATTACCTTCAATAATTGTACAAGAAACACTTATCTAAGCACTATGCAGCGATACAACTAGGGAAAACAGTATTTACGATGAGCTCTGGCTGGCACCCAATGTAAGATTTAACTTGTGTTTAGGGTGTAGGTTATGACATTAAAATATTAATAGGTATCCCACATTCATCGAAGCAACAAAAATAAAATAACTTGTTCTCATAGAATATATCCTACCAATATTAAATACGAAAGTTGGTGAGGATGGATGGAACTTACAGCTAATAAATACAGGAAAAAAAAGGAAACCATAGTCACCAGAAAGCCAATTACAAGTCCTCACGTATAGACGTATTATAGTTATATATGGTGTAAGCACAAAAACACAAAAAACACAGCTTTAGTATAAGTGAGAAAAAAAATATATAAGTAAACCAAAACAAACAATATAACCTACGGCTACTTGAAAACGGCTGCTTAAACGGAATTAAATGAAATTAACCTTAACCTTTTTAACCTTTTTTATCCTGAGGGGAAATCATCAAATGACTGCTCTCACTCAGGGCGGAGTGGGAGGGAGTGTCAGATTTTTACTGACTAAAACTGATCCATTCTTTCTCGCCCTTTATGTTCCGGGGCCACGGTAACTCTTTCTAACAGTCCCACAGCCCCGGCAGGCATCGGTATTGCGGACCCCTTCCTTTCTGCTGACACCTCTTTGTGGCGCGAGTGGAACACAAACGCGCCGTCGACACGGCCTGTCGTCATAAGACGGACGGCGAGCTAGCATGACTGCTTCGCAGAAGGAGGTGACGACTTCCCATTCCGTCTCGCTCCGGACCATGGATTGAACCGGGGCCGGACGCGAGAGGTCGCCACCGCCGATCACCGCGACAAGGACACGATGATGCTCCGCCCGCGCGGGGCAAACCTCCACCGTTTGCTCCACCGTGCACTCCGGTCGATCCTTGCAATGGAAACACCCGGGCGTTTCCTCCCGCCCGATTCAAAGCAGGATCATCCCGAAACAGCCGTGTCCGGTGAGGCCGTGGCGCCTCTCAAGCCACTCCTCAAAGAGAGGACTTATCGCCACTATTGTGGCGTGCCCTGCTCGGGTTTCCGACAGTCGCTTTCTCCATGTCGCCATGAGATCACGCCGGAGGGCTGTCCGCTGACCGGCAGCTGAGTTTTCCCCCGGCGTATCGCCTTCGCGCGCTATTCAAGCAGGTGCGGAAGCTCTTTTGCCTCCAGATCCCATGGCGGCAGAGTTTTTAACCTGGATTAATATTCAACTTTTTATCCCGATAGTATGATCCCGTGGGACAACTATCAAAGTCCACGATGATGAAGCCGCGGGCATAAGCTAGTATCACAATATTTATTTTTAGTTATAATATATCAATGCTTGTTCTCAATAAGTAAATACTTTAGATATCATTAACCAGCTGCGTTATAAACAAAGGGTAATAAAGCCGGACGCCAGATGTCAGATTGTTCAATAAGACCACAGCGCCATATTTAAACATTCGAAGCCTGATTAAATATGTATCTCGGCTATTGATATTACTGGTCAATATTGGTCTTTGATTTCCTATAAGGGTTTGTTAATGTATTAATGGAATCGGAATGGACAGGATTCTAAATTATATTTAGAAATGTTTAAGCTTAGTTGGTTTAAAGCGGCTCCCGACGTTTTCTTTGGCAGGGACCACTTTGATTTTTTATTATCAGTAGGGGATATAAGGTTCAAGAAAAATAAACTAAGCAAATCTCAAAATATTCTTACTATGATAGTTGTTTGATTCAAAATTATCAAGAATAGGATCAAGTGTTAGAATGATTTGAGAGTCCTTGTACATTCGACCTTTTAGGCAAGCAAAACTAATATTCACACATTAAACAATCACAAACGATAGGTTCTATTGATATGGAAAACAAAATATTTTGGATAGTTTTTTTTTTTTTGCATTTACGTGCTTTTCAAGCTTCCAAGTCTTCTATATGTACAAGTTAAAAAGTATGAATAAAAGTTTGACATTTTAAGCATTTCGCGGACCACTGTTTAAGAGCCAATGGTTTGAAAGGACTACCTCTCGACGATTCAAAAGCTGGTAAAAAGTTGAATTAAGGTGGAATAACATTTCCATGAAATAGTCATTCAATGAGATTAAATGAACTTAGAAGTTTGTATTGATGTTTTTAATTATTAGTAACTAATAGTAAGTATTATTTCGCCAGCTACCTTGCCGCATCAAGGGGACGACATGAGCTAAATTAGCAACTCTATTTGTGGTGGTTCAAACTTCCTTTAAAATACTGTTAGAATAAAGTTTTACACACGACTGACTTTTACGGACACGCAGTGTCGACTACCGCCGCCCGCCGCCTCTTTTCCATCTTTGTACCCAGGTCTATGATAGACGAGAGTATGGCTCAGGAAGGCGACACCGGAACCCTTATAGATTCGTCATGTCTGTCTGTCTGCCTGCCTGTCTATCTGTCTGTCTGTCCGTCCGTATGTCACAGTCACTTTTTTCCGAAACTATAAGAACTATACTGTTGAAACTTGACAAGTAGATGTATTCTGTTAACCGCATTAAGGTTTTTACACAAAAATAGAAAAAAACAACAATAAATATTTGGAGTTTCCCATACTTTGAACTGAAACTCAAAAAAATTTTTTTCAACATACCCATACGTGTGGGGTATTTATGGATAGGTCTTCAAAAATGCAAAGTGAAATAAACTGAAAAGTTTGCGCGAGAGTCACTTCCAAAGTAATAAAATGTGTGTGTGCCCTCCTGTAACTTCTAAAATAAGAGAATGATAAAACAAAAAAAAAAATGATGTACATTACCATGTAAACTTCCACCGAAAATTGGTTTGAACGAGATCTAGTAAGTAGTTTTTTTTTAATACGTCATAAATCGTAAAATCGTAACTTTTATACAATGTTACTTGCTGCTACGGAACCCTTCATGGGCGAGTCCGACTCGCACTTAGCCGCTTTTTTTAAACTTACCTACATCGTTCAACAAATTTCTTTCAGCGCCAATTTTTTGTACACTTTTTGGTGTGCTAAAAGAGAGAAGAAATATAAGTGGAACTAAGTTTAGCTTTCCAAGTTGCGAAGCCGTCTTTTTTTTAATTTTGGTAAGTAAACTGTCTTTTTCTGCCTAACGATATAAAGGCGGTCGCCTGGCTTCATTTTTAATATAAAACCTTCTTCATTTTAGCTAATATCCAGGTATGTCTTACATTTTCTATAAAAAATATTCCGTGTTTCGTGTTTCTACAGTTAGCTTCGTGCTATCTTTTTTTTTTGAACAAATAAATTGCTGTTTCGAAGTTATTTAAGGAATGGTTATTAAATATTGCTGTATCAAATTAAGGTTCACAATTTTGATCAAATTAAATGTTTCACATCGCTCTGTGACTGTATAAAAATAGGAAAGTCCTTGTTTACAATATAATATTGGTACAATTGAGAGATTGCCTACGTCCTTCTGATCTATCTTTAGTTTTGAATGGATAAACGACGATTTGGTTGACCTTTATCAAAGCTGCCAGATATTTACGCACTTTACCTTTAAAAACTTTTAACGTTGGTGGAACGACGGGGTAAGGAAATAGGTCCAAATCCTTATTTCGTAGAAGGAAAACTGTATCATTAATTTTGAAAGATACGTATTTGGGGGTTGTAGTGTCGGCAGAATTTTACTAAAAAAAATATTCTCTGAAGATGTGACAGATGTAGAGGCGTTTTTTTTTTTTTAGTGGTGATGTAATAAATTACTCAAAGTAATGCACCTGCTTGTGTTAGAACCTGGGACATAGAACTCGGTAACTCGGGGCCGATATCTCACAGTCACCACTTCACTATTAACAAATTTATTAGCCTCACCTGTAACTAACTCACTGAGCAAATAATCTTAGAAGTTTTTGACCAACTTCCTGGTTTTCGATTGAGCTAACATTTTGTAAATATGTTTAGTTTGGATGACAATGCATGCTTAGCTAAGTGACTAATCCAATATGGCTGACTTCCAAAGATGGCGAACTAGTTATTTTGTATTCTATGCAGAGTTCATGATATGGATATCAAATGTAAGGATTTGCTGAGAAAAGTACGAAAAAAAAAAAAATATCCTAAAGCGAGTTTAAATTTTTGATGTGAAAACATCTTTAGGCGCGTTGAGCACTTTTTGGGTGAATTAAAATAATGGAACTCGCGTGACCGTCACCTAACGCTTCGTAGCACTCGTAGCTGATCCGCTACGGCGTAGCGCCACTAGACGTGCGCGGGGCACAAACCATAGCAGATATAGATTATTTAGTTTTCTATTGTATGTCTAAAACTTCCCCGCATGTTATTTTTGTATAATATTATTAAATCGTATGCCACCAGTTAACTTCAGTGTTCAAGGATACCAATTTTTCTACCAGCTGTCTACTTTACGAGCTAGCACCAAGACTGATGATAGTACTGACAGCGCCCGTGCAATATGCAGTGTTTAAGCTCAAGTGGCCACTTGCATGTGGCATGGAGCCAACCTACTTTAAGTAAATATCACTTACCGTTCTAACCTCGGAGAAAAACAAAGAAATATGAATAACCGCATTTGAATAATTTCAACACCTACTTCGATATATAAAGCTTTATTCCGAACCCGCAGTACAAGTACGTAGGATCCTACGTACTTGCGACCCGAGATCCTAACCCGGTCGCGGTTTAGGTTCAAAATTTAAAAAAAAAGAAGAAAATTGTTCCGAACGTAATGTAGGTTACAATTATGATGAGATGAGAAAATCATGTTTTGTGATAACTTCAACGTAACGCACTCAAAACAGTGTGCTGATGGATGGATTGAATAGTGCAGGGATCGAGGAAGTGTTTACAGTAAAAATCTTTCATGTTTTACATCTTAAATTGTCAAAAAGTTGGAACTCTGATCACAAATATCTCCGTAACTAGAAGGTTAAGCCGTGCTTGCCAAGGCTTGCCTGCCCCATATGTCCTTCACTATATATGAATATCAATAATACAAACCACAACAATACTACCCGTGACCAACTCAAACATAAAAATGTACAGAAATGTCAACAAATCTATTATAATATTTCCTATATATCCTACATAAGAAGTATATATCATCCTTGAAAGAAGACGGTCCGACGGCTGTGTATGTACCAAATAAATAATGAGAAAGAATATGGACGGAGATCTTATTGAGAAAACAGACGTACCTAATTCTGTCGTCTGGCCAAGTTACGCATGTCCTGTGTCTAACATTTGTTTGTAGCATTGTGTAGGCTGGATGAATTAGAACGAAGAAAGTAATTTCTGGTGAATACTTAGGCCTGAATTATTGTCGCTCTGACGACGGTCGGTTGTGACGTCAGCAAGAACAAAATACGGCTGTCGGTCGCCGATGACGTCAGCGTCGCAGTATGGTGCTATATAGAACACAATTTTAACACGTATGTAGCCGACCATGCGCGACCAACCATCAGCGCCACAAGAATTCAAGCCTGGGCCACGAAAATATCGCTAAGGGCGTTATTAGCTACAGGCGTCAAAAATAGATGTGTACTAATTTATACAATATCAACGTTATCCTTGTGTAAAATAGGTTCAATTTGTTTTCAACGCTTTAAGCTGACTTTTGAAGTGCAAAGCGAAAAGCTATTAGCGTTCGTTTCGTGGCCCTCGGGTTAGTAGATAAATATTTACTGGTTGATTTTTTGAATCATTCGCTCCATATGGATTCCCGCTATGTCAACAAATGACATAATTATGTTTATAAAAGTTTACACTTGACCTCGAAAAGTACTCATGAAAATAAATAATTTGACTATGGACTTTACCAAGAAATCGTGATAAAAATATCAGCTGTGCCATGCATTTATGATCGTACCTACCACTCGAAAAAATGTAAGCACCCCCGAAGATATTTAAAAATCATAAAGTGTGTAGAAAAACTCTTAAGGCGCGTCCCCGAGCAAAAGTTGTTTTTTTTGCTTTTTTTGGAGCCAACTACTCTATAACCAAAAGAAATACCAAGTAATAACAAATACATTCAATTTCTACATATTCTTGACTGCAATATGGTAGTTTTTTTTTAATAAATCCATCCAATGAAACGACAAAAATGAGAAAAAAATATTTATAACATGCTTCTTCTCGTAAATTTAACATTATTTTGATTTCCTTCTTATACTAATGGATAGGCAACTTAACAATGAACATAATGCTAGTTTTTTTTTGTTTCTTAAAGACGGAAATTTGATTTTATAAAGAATAAAAACCACTAATTTCGCACTATTCGACCCGCAGTGACTGACGTAAGAACCATTTCGTAGTGCAAACTGACCAGAACTGTATTCTACCAGTGATTCAAACGAAGTTTGAATCACCACAAATAGAGTTGCTAATTTCGCTCCGGGACGCGCCTTAACGAAGCCGAAAGGCACGTGTTCTCACCGTCATTGCGATATTATTATTTTTTTGTCCTACACCATACCTAGAAACCTTCTAGTTACGGAGATATTTGTGATCAAAGTTCCAACTTTTTGACAATTATTTAAGACGCAAAACATGTAAGATTTTTACTTTAAACACTTCCTCGATCCCCGCACTATTCAATCCATCCATCAGCACACTGTTTTGAGTGCGTTACATTGAGTTCTATCACAAAACATGATTTTTCACCCCAAACAAAAGTGGTTTTACCAGCAACAATTTTTGCGTAAAGTTACTTAAGTTGATGTATAGAATGCTTCGTTGACGCCTTCGTGAAGAGTCTGTTTACAACCTGTATATCGAGGTTTTTTATACTCGTATTTTGTATTTCGTCATCATCATCATCCGCAGTTTGAATTCATCCACTGCTAAGTATAGGCCTCTGTTTTCTAATGCCAATCTCCACGGTCCTCTGCCAGCCATGGTTAGGTAATCCCACTTCCAAATAAAAGTTCTCCCTCATATTTATGAATTCTCCATTGTTATATTAAAATTGCCCACGAAAAACCAATCACCCTCTACATAGAGTAGCTTTGTACATCAAACGCTCTTTTATAATATTCTATAATCTATGGGTACAATGGCGGTCTTACCACTGATAGTGATATCTTGGAGACAATCTTTAGGTGGAATAAACTATCTAGTAATACTTTATCTGAATTGAAAATCATGTTGAATATTATCTTGTAACTATCGCGTTGGCGTAGTGGTCGTCTAGCGAAGTTTGGAAAAACAGAAATACAGTATATTAATAGTAGTTTACAGTATCTCTATTTAATTGACTATCTATTATTTTTTTTATTCTTTGTGTCACTGGTCACACAACGATTATTTCTGTTTTCCATTGATGATTGTTTCCCAAACCTCGCTACTTCTTCTATCGTCTTAGATTCGTATTAATTCAAATGTAGGTAGTCGCCAGTTCATTCTGTTATTACCAAAAACTGACAAATTTTCTCATTCGAGTTTGAACTTAACTGTTAACATTTTATGGTTTAAAATCATTTGGAGTTTGACAGTTTGTGGTAATTTAGTATGGTGACGACTGTTGTTGATAATAAATTTTAAAAAAATTGGAAAAGAATATTGATGACTGTGGTCATCAAATTTTCTTTTCTTATTTATATTTTGACGATAGCTTTTTCGTTCCGAATCTTATGAATCCATAAAAACATAAAGACAAATTTAGACCCGACCGTAAAATAACATTTTAGCAAATCCCTCTACCCGAACACATTACGCTCTCCATCAAATTTTACATAACCAGTTAAGAAAATGAGCATTTCATCAACACAGCCATAACATCCTTATTATTATTGGGTATGGAAATAGGTCATCCGTGAATGATTGGCTCGTTCACATTATGCGTGAAACGACCATTACGCGCATAAGAAATACGACCAAACTGGATCGTTTAGAACTCATTCGCAGGAATTTTCATACCCAACCGAATGTGAGATGTTAGGCATTCATTTCAGACTACCGTTATGAACATGGACCCCCATTGGTCGTTAAAATGAACGATTTTAGGGTATTGCGTCAGCGTACCGTCAGTTTGCAGGCGTGATGTGTGACGGTGTCAGTGAATGAATTGATGGAGATTGCAAGTCATACTACGTACAAGGACATTTTGGCGCTTGATTGGCGTTGACAGGAGCACCCTCCTGTTGGTTAATATTTGTGAAATTTTTTCATGAAAATGATTAGAAATTGCATTGAAAAGATAAGGCTTTCGTTCTAATTTTGGACTCATTCCAAAAGATTCATATAAGGATATCTTACGTACCCCCAGACAAGTACATAAATAGAAACGTAAGTTCATTATTCCAAACACGAACAGCCTCGAAAATAGTTTAAGTCTACTAGTACATATAGTAGGGACCAGTAAGCCACAAATTGGATATATCGATGTAACAAAACAAGCCAACGATCCATTCAACCTCACGCACACTGAAAATTACACCTAAAATGTATTGCTGCGAAGAAACGACCACACTTTATAGCCCCAGAATCACCCAATTCCCTCTTTATCTATTATGTGAGCCCAACATATAATGGCTATATCATAGCACGGCCTAATGTCCAGTATAACTATGCCCCTAAATTTTAGTAGTCGTTTGAAAACACTAGATTAGTATAGGAACACATCCACGATAACATAGAATTGTTCAAAGGCATACCGTAAGACTCCCCCATTAAATCTAACGTTATAACATTTGATGTAATATTATATACTCGGGTGTCAACTGCCAGAGTTCTAATATCGCGAAATGACGTGAACAATATTCGCGAAGTAATTTCCCCGATCGTAAAATTCTAAGCGCATATGTATATTACTTGCTATGCAGTAAGTTCGAACGTATAAAGAAATTCCCCAAGTAACTTTGGCAATCTTGAAGTTATTATTATTTAACGACTCCATATCTTTCTGTTTTCATTAGGCATTAATAACTTGGAAGTCTGTAGCGAATCGAGATTTGATATCAATATTTTGTTCAGATCTTGGGTTGAGTGAAGGGTTTTAGTGTGGTTTTGTGCAGCTACTTATATGCACCAAGATAGCATGGACTTGCCGCAATATTGCCAAATATTAATGATATTTCCAAAGTTTTTTCACCAGCAGGCTGCAGCTGCTCTTGCTATTATTATGTGATGGTGTGTGAATTTAAATTAAGAATATCTTTGAATTTAGGACGTAGTTGGACATAAGGGAGTCGTCCATTAATCACGTGGGGCTCGAAAGGGGGGGAAGGGTTTCGGAAAAAAAAAATATCCTTAGGGGGAGGGGGCTTGTAGTGAGATATCAATATCAAGTGTATTTATTTTTTCACGAAATTTTCATCACGGCGCTTGATTTTCCAGAATAATTTTCCTGTTAACCTATAATTAAAAATATTATTCTGTTTTTGTTTAGATCACGTGGTGGTTCCACGTGATTTTGGGTTGGGGAGGAGAGGTATATCTAAATCTTAACCACGTATCTATCACCTTTGGGGAGGGGTGGAGGGGCCAAAAAGGAGCTAAAAAACAAGGAACAATTATTACTCGAATTTAATTGGTGTGACTGTATTACCAAATTGAAGTCGGCTTTGTAACTGTTTATGAGTTATGGAACCAATCCGGAATTTATTATACTGAATCACTATAATGTGCTTAATTTTAAACGTGATACCGGAAAGAACTCTGAATTCAGTAGTTACATTAGTTAACAAATTTAATGAATGTCGTCACACAAAAGTTTTAAGCTCAAAAACCGAATAATCTTGATAGTATGAAACAAAAGGCTTTACTTACATAAGTAAATGCTTATGTTGAGTCTTTTTTTTTTCATTCAATTGTGTAAAATTATGTAAGTATATTTATACATAATTTTAGAGGATGTTTTACAAAAAAAAAAAACAAAACAAAGATAAACTATAAGGTTGATTTTGATTAACCGTTCTATGAAAGCGTTCGGTGACGATAGCGCGAGTTCCATGATTTTTGTTCACACAAAAATTGCTCAACGCGACCAAAGAAGTTATCACTTCAAAAAATTAATTTGTGCAGTACTTCAAAGATCACTCATTAAAGTAATATACAAAAAACCATACGGATTCCCCACACTCGATCTATATAGAATCAGTGGCTTACTTACAGTTAGAAAACTATATTTTTTAATTACGACCCTGTACTTACAAAAATCTATTCCTTTTAAACAAGATAGTCAGGAGAAAAGACGAAAGGATTTAGTGGCCTACTCCCCGGGGGTGCGAACCGCTTTTGCACGACGTCAATATGCAACTCAATCGGCCTATAATAAAATAAACCAAAAACTAAAGTTCCACCATGAGGTCTCACACGTATGCAAAAGGGTTATAACCGATTGGCTTAAAACGTTAACATACGAGGAAACTGAGAAAGTGTTGGTTAGACTTGGTTAAATTATTTCTTTTGCTATTCCCTCCGTATCAATAATGTAAGTAGGTACTCACCGAACATGTTAAATCTATATAATACTTCGAACACATCGGCACTTCAAAGATATACACTTTCACCCACACAAACACACACACACACACACACACACACACTTACACACACACACACACACACACACACACACACAGTCATCATTACAAACCCTGTTTAAGAACAAATGCGCACATACAGTTTCACATAGGCATACAACTACAATTACACAAAGAGCTGCTAATTAGTTTATAAGTCATTTACTGTTACTTTTATTTTTTTTTATTTTTATGTTAATTTAGTTTTTAGTCAATTTTGTAATAACTTGTGCATTACTCTCAATATTGTTAATATTAAGGGAAAGAGCGAGATACCCCCAACACAGGTATTATCAATTACCTACTGGGGATGTCTCATGTAAATACTCCATGTAAATGTTTTGAGACAAATAAACATTTTTCATTTTCATTTTCATTTTCAACAAAATATCAACCTTATAAGGGCGAGAATAGAGATCATTATCATTTTCCACGTCATGAAAATCAGAGGAACAATAAATTGAATGCCTTTAATCCCTAACGGGCTAAGCAGAGGTGTACCTAATAGTTCACCCACATTTCGCCAGTTATTTTTAAGTCACATGTAATAGGCACTAGCTTATTGCCATCAACTGGACAGAAATCTGGACTCCGTGGATGCTACTAAGAAATTCCTGATGGAAAATTATAGTAACACTCCGTCCTTTTTTTTCGGATGGGAAATTATCAAATGACTTCTCCCCTGGACGGAGCGAGAGGGAGTGTCAGACTGGGAATCGAACCCAGGACCTCAGCAGTCGCGTCAACGTGGTAATAGGTATTATCTCTAAAATATAAAAAGTCTTTTGTTTGATATTTGTTTATTGTTCATTAATTTCATCTTACAGAAAAAACCAAACTGTGAGTGAGTGTGTTCATAAGCTGCTTGTATTATGATTCTTTATCTTTGTTTAGCAAAACCTCTCAATAAACTGTATCGCAAGTAATTTTTATGTAATTTATTTTGTTTTAGCTATTAAAGCTATTAAAAAAATAAGGCTATTGGTTGTTTTACAATATATCATCAGTTAATTGTAAATAATATCTGGTTGCTTTGAAATACCCAGAAGGCGACCAATCTACACTGGGCCGCGTGGTGGATTATAACCCATTGCCTCTCATTGAGAGGAGGCCGTGTCCCAGCAGTGGGAACATTATAGGCTGATGATGATGACCTAGAAGGCGATATATTCTAAGTAAGCAAAATAATTAAATTATTTACGGATATAAACTCTTGCACATTGAATCACCCATTTCAATAAGCATTCAATATCTAACACTAAAATAAATAGCATTGTTTTGTATCGACAATATACACTATAAATCCAAAAAAACTTGTCAATTTATGTGCAAAAAAACCCTGCTATAAATATTTGCGATAAAAATATTCGGGCCTGATGAATGAAATAAAAATGCAGTACTAATTCAATCCTTGGCCCGGTAGTATGAATCACGTCCTAAGCCTACATCATCCGACCGACCATTTGTATTCCATATCTATTGCTAGCGAACTATTCGGATAATGGCATTATACTATTACAATTGCGTATTGTACTACCAATACAGTTAAGCGATCGCATGCATTGTGTTACATTGGTAATTTTGTCTACTCGTAATTTGTATTCTAATTTAGGTTTAATGTGAAATTATGGCTACGTTTATTAATGTTGTATGGCACTAAATTATCCAGCATGCAAGTATTGTTTCATTTTCTGGCATATTTATCAAAAGAAAAAATAAGAACTGTCAAATTAGTTTGTACTAAATCTTTTACACAGGTGCAGATGGCACGCAGGAATATTTTTCGTTTTTTTTACTCTTCTTTGTCAGCTCTGCAGGTAGCTACTTCTGTCTCTTTATTTTTGTGCCGTTTGACAGTGAAGGTCGGGGGGCTTTTGGGACCAGGACCAAAGTCCCGGTTTCCTCCTTATAGTTTTTAAGTGGTATTTAAAAAAAAGTTAAAGTACAGTTATCAAAAAAGATGAAATAATATTGTGATAGCAATCGTTTTACATTAATTCAGTTAATCCCCAAAAATTAAATAACTGACGGTTTTATGAAAAAGCAGATTCAGCCATCCAAATGATGACCAAAGCTTGTTTACGGAACACTCGCATTTAAACCATTGTACCCAAACGTTCTAAGAGCTTCTCGCTAAATAATAACAGTCACTAGGGTCGATCTTTAAATTAAGCGGCACTTGCCAAGGTTGGTTCGTGGATGGGTGACCACTCATCATTACATACCGAGTTTCCTCCGTGGCTCGGAAAGCACGTTAACCCGTTGCGGTCCCCACTGTCATTTGTAGTTCTTTGACGGTTGTTACATGGTAGTCAGTGGCCCGAAAGTCTGACAACCAGTCTAGGGGTATCACCTTAGTTCAGAAGAAGAAGAAGAAGCCTACTTGTCGCGATCAATGCGGTACTGGACTGTCAGGACCAAATATGCTGCTGCGTCCAGCGACACCAACGACGTTGTATGTGTCCCGACTGCATCACTCCACGAAGGTTGAGGAGATCGTTGAGTACATGAAGGTGAAGACCAGCTGGACCTTGAGGGTCAAGAGGTTGGAGCCGCGTCACAACACCAACTTCAAGTCGTTTGTGGTGCGAGTTCCGACACAATATCTCGATATGTTTCTAAAGGAAGAGTTTTGGCCGAAGGGCGTTTTCGCGGCAGGCTACATGACACCGCACAGCGTAACACGACGCCACCACTTCGTGTGTCATAGTTCATATCTTATAAGTTAGATTTTTATGTGTTAGTATATTTTTTATGTTGTTATTTTGTGTATTTTATCTATGGGCCTTAAGATGCCTGATAATAAATTTATTGATTGATTGATTGACTAACTGTCTTGTGGAGGTCAGATAGGCAGTCGCTCCTTGTAAAATACGGTAAGACTGGAAACCGAACCCAATAAACTTGGGAAAGGTCTAGGCAGTTAATGAATCCAAACGTTTAGTACTTAAATATGTACTAACCATATTATTATTTAGCTTCACAGTTTATTCATCAAGTACCACAACCCGAAAAAGCCGTATATTCAAAAAACAAAAAATCTTTTCATTCACTTTAGCGATATTTTTTAGACTACCGCCCAAACGATTCTATTAGTGGACCTGTTTTGTTCGGCAATTGGAAAACTACTGGACCGAGTGACGACACAATTGTATTCTGTAAAATCTTTTTTATAACAAAGAGGTTTAAGGAGATACTTATTCGCATGTTGTGTTTTAGATAGTCCATTATGTATTGGAAAAAACCATCTTTGCAATCATGTATGAACCTGACCTTTAGAATGATTGCTAAGTTTATCAAGTCATTAAGGCGACTACACGAGCTAAACGCGAGTTTTATAATTACTAAAAGTATATGATTCACTGCTATAAACAAGACCAGAAAAATATATGATATTCTTCAGGATATATGCTAGCATGATACTGTTTTGAAAACATAATACAATTAATTTGGCTCGATAAAAAGAAATCACGAACTTACCTCTAAAAATATCTTTCAAACAATAGAAAACATACTAATATGCATGCGATCATTCTGATTTTTTGGCAAATAATTCTACAAGCAATATATTAGCATGATACTGTTTTTGTTTTTTAATCCAATCAACAGTTTTTTTGTAAATCGATCGAAACCACTCATTTCGCGCTATTTGGCCCGCAGTGGCTGACGTAACAACCACTTTGTAGTGCAAGCTGATTAGAACTTTATTCTAACAGCATTTCAAACGAAGTTTGAACCACCACAAATAGAGTTGCTAATTTAGCTCGTATAGGCGCCTTAAACAGTCATGTTAGGCCAATTATATCAAGACCTTTTTTAGACTTTTACGTATCAACAATTTTATCAAAATTGAAATTGACTGTTTTGCTTTTTACTGACTATTTTGTTTTACTTACTGTATGCACCTACCTACTTACTACTTACCTACTTACTGAATGTACGTACCTACTTAAGTGGATCTAATTATAAATTATGTAGTCGATGATCTTGGTGCACGGTAAAACTCTAATGAGTTTATGCTGGCACCAACTTAAATGTATAAAATCTATGTTTACTACTGAATAAATAAATAAAAAAACTTATTTTTTTGTAGATTTAGGAAAACGTCTTTAGGCGCGTTGTGCACTTTTTGAGTGAATAAAAATCATGGAACTTGCGTGACCGTCACCGAACGCTTCGTAGCACCGCAGCATGTTTTTTTTTTATGAATATTTTTGTACTATGTGCACTTATGGCGTTTGCCAAATAAATGTATTTTCTTTCGTTCTTCTTTACAGTTAATAAGATTTTTTGACGCAAATGGAAATAACGGTCGGGTATTCGATTTGCGTCGATCATAAGACAAATTTAAATTAAATCATATTTTCAAACCATAATTCTTAGTCGATGTTTCAGACAATAACTTATAAATTATTTATTATTGGTAAGTAAAGTAAATAGGCGTTATTTCTATGATACTGACCAAGTTTGAATTCCAATAAATTATGCTCTTAGAATGAATTAGAATTCGATGCCACTTACAGTAAGATGATTGAGTATACTCAAGAAGTCAAAATAAAAAGGTTTCATTTAAGGCAAGGTATTTTTTAAGTCCTGAAACATTTGATTGTAGTCGGGGAAAAAATAAAAGACCAGGCTTTTATAAAATACTGGGCCTCATCTGGCTAGACTATAGCCTCTCAAAAATTCTTCATACTTATATAAATACTTCACTGGTTAGGAGACTAGAAGATACTTTGTAGTAGTGGAATAATTTTACTATACCTACTCCACGCGAAAACATTCATCTGTTATTATATTTTTTTAAACACTGTTTTGGTGTCGCTAACCTAACCTTTACAAAAAATGAAAAGGATTTTTTTAAAGTAATAAAATGTTATCACGGGAAGCTTATTATTACAGGCGAGCCAATTGTAAACTTGTTAGGACATATGGAAATATGTAAAAATACCGTCCGTTTTTACGTACATTTTTCACGGGAGTGGATGAGGGTGAAAGGGTAAACGTAGTGTCAATTATTATTATTTTCATGATAAACATTATGATGGCACCGCTCGGCTAACGAATAACTTGTTGTTAATTAAGTTATTATAATGTTGTTTACCTACCCATTTTAAGTTTTCATGTTGAGTCACTAATGGGTGTGAAAATACCCTGAAAAAGCCGAAAGGTACTTTGTCTCCTCGTCATTGCGATCATTTTTTTGTTTCAGTCCTGGAAACCTACTTGTTATGGAAAGAGTTTGTGATTTTTCTCCCCAAAAATAGTTATTTTCCAGCAATATTTTTGCGCATTTACGTAGTTTGATATGTCAGAACAGAATGCTTGGTTGACGGCTTTGTGACGAATCCGTATACACCTTATATTTTACAGACGACTTATTAGAATATCAAGACTACTTTTCGCCATCTTTAATTATGTGTCATCATCATCATCATCATCATCGGCCTTTTTTAATGTTCCCACTGCTGGGACAGGCCTCCTCTCTATGAGAGGATATAATTAAAAAAAAAAACAAAAAAAAAAAAATAATTAAATTAGTATTTCTTCTTAACGGTATTTGATACAGATAAAAAAAGACAATTTATTCTGGAAAGTTTACGAATAATTTATAATAACCGAGCAAGTCGCAATTTTTTTAAATGGATCAGTAATATTCTACAGCAAAATATTGTACAATCATTTTAATACTACCCTCAAAATGGGTTGTCAGTCAGTGGTGATAATAATTAATTAATATCACTGACATGTAATTAAATAAATGGAAATGCACTTATTACTTCGTAATAAAAGGAATTACCCAATTACTTAATTTACTTGTTGTTTTTTTTTTATATTATTTTAGACGATTTATTTTTTTATTGACATGATTTATTCTTTCGTAAACTTGATTTATTCTATTGAAATAATTATTTTCAAATTTTATTTGTATTATTTACTTTTAAATTGTAAACGTTATCCAACTTTCAAGTGTTAAATTGTATTTTTGAATTGTAAACGTTAAAATCCGTGTTGTGTTAGTTTTAAATGAATTTTTCGATACAATGTAAAAATTTTTTATGAAATGACCTCTAAATGATAAGTCCTCTCCACATATATTATCTTACTTTTGCTGTGCCCGACAGGGTCCACGATTGTCTCTAAATATATGTTTACCACCTAAGCCTACATTGTGGAATGCAATAAAGTATTGAGTATTGAGTATTGAAGTACCTAATTCTAGTTGTACCTTTTTTACCTAATTTGTTTTATGCAAAAAAATATACAGGGTGTAAACAACCTCATCACAAAGCCGTCAACCCAAGCATTCTATACATCAAACTAAAGTCACTTTACGTAAAAATTATTGCTGGGAAACAACTTTTTTTTGGGGTGAAAAATCATGTTTCGTGATATTACTAAATGTAACGCACTCAAAACATTGTGCTTATCGATGGATTGCATGTGGGTTTGTGGAGGTATTTAAAGTGAGAATCTTACAATAAAAGCTTGTACTTATTTAAAAAAAAAAACTTGTCAAAAAGTTGTAACTTTGACCCCCAATATATCCGTAACTAGAAGGTTCCCAGGTATGGTGTGGAACAAAAAAATGATCGGAATGACGATGAAAACAAGTGCCTTTTGGCTTCGTTAAGAGGTGTTTTACACTCTTTGCCCTTTATAAGGTCTATCTGTTCATACATGAAATCTTTTAAGCGGTCATTGTACTTATCATTATGGACAACTTTTACTATAGAACCAAACTCTGAATCGTGAAAAAACATCAGCTGTTCCCTACAATACGTTCGCATTAACTCATCAAAATATATGGAACAGCTGATTTTTTTAAGTGAAACTTCTTTAGGCGCATTGAGCACTTTTTGGATGAAAAAAAAACTCATGGAACTTGCGCTATCGTCACCGAACGTTTTCATAGAACGGTTAGTCAAAATAAGATAAAGTTTATTTTGGACTAGCTGCTGCCCGCGACGTCGTCTGCGTGAAAGCTCTACAGCTCTAAAAATACCTAAGATGCCAGTGTCGCTATAGCATTATAAGGAAACAACTTTTAAAATAGCATTAAAATATAAGTTTATTTGCAAGCAAAGCAAGTGAAGAGAGTTATATGGGAATCCTGCTGAGTTCAGTCGTAAGATGTGACTGAAGGAAATAGAGAAAATAATGCAGGAATACATTCGAGGACACAAAAGAGTAAAAATACGTACAAAGGTATCATACCTTACAACACTTCCCTATAAACTACGTTGCTAGTTATGCTGCCAGGAGCCAAAATGTAAAGAGAGTCAGGACTGGTGACGCTGGAGCAAGCGTCGTACAGTTGCCCGTGTGAGAAGCAACTCGTCCTGAGGGCGACACCCGCTGCCCTCAGTGTCTGCCCTTGCGACTTATTGATGGTCATCGCGAAGCAAACACTCACGGGGAACTGTACGCGCTTGAACTGGAACGGGAAGTTATGAGGTATGAGGGGAATGCGTGGTATAAATACTGCCTCGCCGACGCCACAACCCGTAAGAATTTCCGCCTCAATGGTATGTCTGTGGAGCGAGATGACTTTAAGGCGGGTCCCGTTACACAACCTCGAAGGAGATAGGTGTCGAAGAAGCATAATCGGGACACCGACCTTCAGCTTAATGGTATGCGCTGGAAGTCCACTTGCTGACAGGGAGTTCAAACATTCCACGGAATAATGTGTGGCGTCATCTTGCTCGACAACAGTGTTTATCGAGATGTAGACCACTTCATTTCCCTCAATTTCCGAGAGAATGCATTGGTTAATTGCTGCAGCCTGATCATTTTTGGGCGTCAAAATGGCGCTCACACACCCAAGAATTTCGTTGGTGCGGTATACACTGCGAATGAGTTCTTTTAAGCTGGATATCAATCCACCGAGAGACTCTGGAAGCACCCCCTGTCCACCTCTCTCTTCTGGTAGAGTGCCTTCGCCAAGACTTAGAAGGACATCGGAGAATTCTTGAGCACATGCATTGCCGCTGAGCCGAGCTCTCATATTAATGGTCAAGCGCAGCGTACGAACTCATGACCACAACGAAGATCGTTTCAGCGAAACATTCACTTCGTCAGCCCTCGATCCCCGCGTCACCACGGGAAGCGTTTGCCGGAAATCGCCACTGAACAGAACTGTGATACCACCCATCAAATGTTTGTTCCTAGGGATGACCTGCAGGGTTCTGTCCACGGCCTCAACTGCATTCCTATTGGTCATCGTACACTCATCCTATACGATCAGCAATCCTTGAGCACGTTTCCCTTATCGCTGTTACGTGGCACACCACAAACAGACGTTTCGGCGCTCTCTAAATCGACGGGAATTTTATACATGGCATGTGCTGTCTTGCCACCCGCAAGCAGTGTGGCAGCGATACCCAACGACGCTACAGCAATAGCAATTTTGCCTTGCCTCCTGACTTCTGCAAGTATGCCAGTGGTAACAAATGTTTTCCTGTTCTACCAGGAGCATCCAAGAAAAATATTTTACCCTGGTTTTGCCACTTTTTCCTCAACTCTGCTCAAGATTTTGAGGATTTTGTTGAAACTTGAATTTGTCAAAACGAACTATACGATACAACTTTTATGAAGAAACTGAACATTACCATCTATTAATTTTAAGAATAACTAACTACTAACCTCGCCAACATGATCAAATTTAAATTTTTGGCTTCGATATCGATTGTAGATCACGCCCCAAGTATTCTTTTAAAAAAATATATTCAATGTACAGTTTTGACTTTCCTACGATTTTATTATATGTATATAGATTACTTATAGTTTTCTCTTCTCCAAAGACAGCCCCTTAATATATCATGTTTTGACCCTATTGATTGATGTCAAAAAAGTACAGGATGTTATATTTTCGAACTTTAGTCGGTTTGATTCCCGAGTGTGGCAAGCGAATTTTCGAAAATCTGTGAATGCAGATTTGTTTCTCTTTAAAAATGAAAGGACTGTCTCCTTTAAAACAAAATTGCTTTTTTTATTATGAGTACTTTCCTTCCAGCAGGGCTATTACGTATCTTTCTGATATCCAGTGACTAACGAGCTACGGTTGTAGGTACACCGAACTTTGATGACAACTGAGAATGTCATGATATTGGTATTACGTATCACATTGAGTGGATATCACCCGGGTTCGATGCTCTTCGCCTCAGGGTAGCGTCTATCACGATAGCTATACTATAGACTCAGTTGTCATCAATTTGATATACTATGCTTTCATTATCGCAATAATTCATGTAGGTTTCACTAACAACCATATTTGATCACGACTGGTCATACATAATTCGAAACTAGCCTTTTGACTGTTAATTGATAGACACTGAGCCCAGTTACTATCATTTCGAACTGTCAACAGAGTTACGTAATAGCCCTTTTTTTTTTTTTTTTTTTTTTTTTTTTTTTTTTTTTTTTTTAGGATGGGAAATCATCAAATGACTCCCTGAGGAGTGTCAGACTCTTACTGACTAAAACCCATCCATGTTCCTTCCTCGCCCTTTACGTTCCGGGGCCGCGGTATCTCTTTCGAACAGTCCCGCAAACAGAGTTACGTAATAGCCCTACAAGTGGCATTGAAAAATTCCACCCTGTATATTTCCATCACGAATTTCTCAGTACCCTCCTTTTACATGGAACATAAACAAAAATGGCGAAATGTGGGTAGTACTCCTCTGTCTAACCCTTTAGGAGTAAGATAGTTTAAGTTGAAGGAGATTGTGTACCCAGACAAAAATAATACAGGCTTAAATGCAGGTGTTTTTGTTCATTTTCAGGTGAGGCAGCGCACCAAGCATTAGATATGTCGAGACGAGAACAAAAACCAGTGGTTCACTTTATACCTTGACTGAATAAAATAGAAATCACCAACATCCGTGAATGCAAATCTAATTTGCGGAAAAAAAATATGATGAAAAAAAATGTTATTAATATTATAAATGCGCGAAAGTTTGTTAGGATGGATGGATTGAATGTTTGTCACTCTTTCACGCAAAACGCTTTGGATGAAATTTAGAACACAGTTCACAACCTGGATTTACACATAGGACTTTTTATCAGAGTAATTATCGAACTTAACGAGGGCGAAGCCGCGGGCATGAGGTAGTACATCTAAAACAGGAAACCTTTCGCCAAAACTGCTTTACAAGGTTTCAAAATCTAATGAATACGTAATTACTCAAAATATTTATGTACCAAACATTATTCTACGAGCGTTACCAAATTGAAGGCAAACACGTGGAGCTGAGTTCATTCATAGTCAATTTAAAGGTCGGCCGAAGTTTAATTGACTTTTTCTGTTAGAAAACTTTCTTTAACGGGCCTAAATCAGGGGTGCAAAGAAAAGCCACGAATTTTCCCTCATTATACAACAATACAATTGGCGTATTTATGTATAATAAATAGGCTGACGAATAATTACACCAATTATGCTCTATTACAGTCATTAGTTATAATAGACTTTAATTTACACAAACGAATCTCGTTAGACAACTTTGGGCTTAATATAGGCGATCGATATCAATGGAATGGATTATCAGCGCTCAGCTTGGAGCCGAGAGTACTAATTACAACCGTATTACAATATTTAGGCACAAGTAAAAGCGTAGCTAACTGTTATTGCAAACGGGCATGGGTCTATGTTTATTATAAAGGGTTTAAGAAGACCGTTAACGAAGCCGAAAGGCACTTTTTCTCCCTGTCATTTCAATATTTTTTTTTTATTTTGTTCTAGTCCATACCAGGGAACCTCCTAGTTACGGAGATACCCATCTTTTTCACAAGTTTTTTTTAAAACACAAACAAACGTTTTTAATGCATGATTTTTACACACCTTCACGACCCTCGTACTATTCAATCCATCCATTGGCACAATGTTTTGAGTGCGTTACATTGAGTGCTACCGTAAAACGTAATTTTTCATCCCCAAAAAAAAGGCGTTTCCCAGCAATAATTTTTGCGTAAAGTTACTTAGTTTGATGTACAGAATGCTTGATTGACTGCTTCATGAAGGTTCCGTTTACACGCTGTATACCGTGAAAGGGTTACTGACGTACAAACGGTTATTTATTTATTTAACACTTCAAGCACAAAGTACAGAGGCGGACTTAATTCCATAGGCATTCTCTACCAGTCAACCTTTGGGTGATGCAGAGACAAGGAATGGTAGGTCACATCAGTGGCCAGTGCACAGTGGCCAGTGGTGCAGTGGTCATGTGGGCCAGTGGTGGTGGCAGTGGTACATCATTCCGAACCTCCCCCTGTGGGGCCCCATCTCTATGAGAGGGAATGGACTGTAATCCAACACGCAGGCCCAATGCGGGTTGGTAGATGTCACATTACTTCGAATTCGTTCTAGGACATGCCAATTTCCTTACGATGATTTTCTTCAATGTTTGAGAGCAGCGGTGATGATATAATTTACACATAGTAATGCGCCTGCCTGGGTTTGAACCCACGACTTACTTGTTCGTAAGTCAAGGCCGATACCACTTGGCTACCGCTACTCCTACAACCACTCCACCACTCCACCTTTTATATAATATCAGTTTTCAAGTATAAGGTGCGACCGGGTGACATAACTAGAAAGAACATAATTGCGTGTCATTACGGTAGTCGATAACCACTCACAGTTGTTTTTGTAAGTAATAGCTAGGCAAACAGACCGACTGCCTTACACGTGCTCCAACAATTAAAAGTTCGGCACAAACAAAAATGGAAATAACACTTTATTTCATCGATGACTATGAACTTCAGACGTTTACACCAAAGCCGAATCTGGAAACAAATTTAGTGATATATCTTTCACAAAAAGTTTTGGTACTTTCGTCACTTGGCATTAAATTAATAGAAGAGGGATCTTTCATCCTCCAAATGGAAATTACTTTAATAGAGGAGGCTAGTATTACACGTGCCACGTTTTTATTCACAACTAAACACCAAAAAAAGGCAAACGACAAAAATGCCTATGGCAATAAGTCCGCCTCTGTACTTTGTGCTTGAAGTGTTGAATAATAAATGAACATGCTTTAAGCTGACATATTTTCTAGTCATAATGTACTTTCTACATTTATCTTGGACATCACAGACATCGGTGAAAGAAAACATTGTGAGGAAACCTGGACGTATAGTTAATATAAGTCTGAAATCACCAACCCCTCTTGAGCAAGCGTGGTGATCAATGCTCGTGCCTTCTCTGTACGAGAAGAGGCCTTTGCCCAGCAGTGGGACAGTAATAGCCTGGTATTATTATTATTATTCCTTGTTCTTTCACTTTCTTCTCCCCTTAGTGAGTACAAAAACTCTAACCATGGGCCGAAGCCAAGTTTGTAGGTGGTAATTTAAATATTATTAAGCAATCATTTTCACTGGCCATCATTACCAACCTTGTGTCTCATTAAACTTTTCTCCAAAGCAAGACCTTTTCTTCTCTCCAAACTAACGAAGAAAATGTACCACAGCATTAAAGAACGCGTTAAGCTGTCCAAAATCACTCTTAACCAAATTAACGCCTTTGTAATGGACTTTGATACAACCATTGCCAAATGTCAGTGCTTAGTCGGTCATTGAACTTGAGGTCTCATAATGGTGCGTCCCTTCCTGAACAGAATGATTTCCGCCCATGTCCTTGATACGTGGAGCTTTGTGAGCTTTATATTCATAAGTTTTCCGCCCGACGGAACTTGGATGCGTCAAAAACTAGTCATAGCCAAAATATGGATGTCCACAGCCAAGTTCGATGGATATTTTTTCTTTGGGTATTTTAATATTGGTACCGTTGTGAATGAATGGTTTTTATTTATAGAAACCAGTTTCCGTTTATTAAAAAAATACAGAAATGTGGGTTAATTGAAAACTTTTGCTTTGCTTGCCATCGTGCTTGTAAATCTCGAAAATTTGGGCAGAGATGTAATACACAGGGTATAATTATACACCTACATTATGCTAGATTTGTTTTAGTCTTAGGTCTCATGGGGCAAGTTAGCATGGGTTCTTTTTGCCCAAACCTGGGATCGCATCCAGAAACTCAGCTAGTCAGCAATAGCGCTTGCCATGCTTACCACAAGACCAAAGACCCACGCGCGTAAAAGACGGTATCTGACACATGGTGGTTTGAATAATCTAGAAATCCTAGCACGGTCACATATGGTTAAAAAGTCTGCATCCATGGTCTCATGCGCGTTATAGTACATTGCAGCCCGTCGCTGCACTTCAAGATCGACTAGAAGTACAAGACACATGGCATTGCAAAGGTTCTCTTTTCAAAAAGGAACTCTCACTGTACTGTCTGTTTGGCTACCGGTTACCGACACTTTAAAGGCATATCATATACTTATTTCCATCAAATACATGTTTAACAATAGCCAAACACACTATGTACCAGCCGTTTCAAACGAAATAGGTTTCCCGACATTGATATCCAAAATCGTCTTCTTGAATCCATTCACCATCACCATATTTTGCCTATTCACCATAAATCGAATCACAGTATGCCGTGAAGGAAATTCGTCGTAATATTTCCGACGTGTCACGGGGGAGACGGTCACGACTAACGTCATTTGTATGATGCTCCGATAACCTAGTCACCTCCGTGTGTCGTGAATTCGCGACAGAACGCAATTGTCTTGATTTGCACGTGTTGAATCTAGTTTGACGAATAATTTCGGTAGCCTCGTACGTTTGTAAGGGATGAACCGAATGTGGAACATGGAATCTACGGTAGTAGGTGGTGTTCTAGCATCAATTAGTTATCAAGATGAAGCAGTCTAAGTAGCGTGGTACAATTTAAAAGCATGATAAACCAGAAAAATGATATCTAATAATGTGAGGTAGATAGAAAAATAACAAGAATGATTTACAGAAAATTACAATGCAATACAATTGACTACAATTCACCAAGAAAACCAAAGCAGAAGAGAACTAAACACGGCTCGATATCTACCACTAGCATGGGCGCCAGTGCTCAACCGCTACCAGAACAGCAAGAGCTTCACGTTTGGTAGCGCTATAGTTGCGTTCTTGGTTGGACAGTGACTTGCTCATGTAGGCTATGGACTCTTTCCTCACCATTAATATTTTGTGTCAGTGGAGTATTGGTATCGTACCGTAGTCACTTGCGTCGGTGTATTACAAAGGGCTTAGAATAATCGCGACACGAGAGTGCGGATGCAGAAACTAAGCATGCTTTTAATTTGTTAAAGGCTGTGTCGATCTCTTCAGGCCACACAAATGAAGATGCTTTTTTGCTTTGTGAGGTTAATTTGTTCAATGGTGAAGCCAATGAACTGAAATTTGGTATAAACCTGCGGTACCAGGTATGTGTAACTCAGAAAGGTTGTGTCGGCACTAATTAAAAAATGCCTCTGAGAAAACTACACGGAGGCATTTTATTGTCAAGGCCAGTTAAAGTGTGTGTGATTTAATTGATTGAGTTAAACATTGAGAAAAATAATACTACTATTATAAATGGGAAAGTTTGTGAGGATGTATGGATGTGTGGATGTTTGTTCCTCTATCATGTAAAACCGGTTGAATGAATTTGGGTGATTTACATATAACCTGAATTAACATAAAGGATACTTTTTATCCAGGTAGTACGATCTATGGGATAGAACTCGGAGCGGGCGAAGCTGCGGGCATAAACTAGTTAATCATATGTACACATATTATGTGTCCATACAAAATGAGATCAAAGACATAACAAAAGAAAAAACTTCATTCCGCGCACAAAATAGAATAGAAAATCACGCTCCACATATTCGTTTTACAGTCAGACAAAGTTACAAAAAGGACAAAAAAACCGCTATCCCCATTCATTAAAAAAATGAACGTACAGAGCACGCTCTTAACATCACTTACATGTTTTCTGACGCACAAAATGAAACCGAGGATTTTTTCTCTCAAGCGCTAACCAGCATAAAAATTGAAATTTCATGTTAAGTTGTGATTGCCGGGGAAATGGAGTCGGTGTTGGCAGATTGCCAGGGCAGATACAAAGTTTTGGAAGCGCGCCTTGGCGTAGATATAAGGCGACAAGCGGACGCGAGCCCATTCTACGCCATTCTGAACTCTGCGTAAAGTCAGACAATGTGAGCAAAGCGAGTGACGTCGCCTTAAACAGATTAACGTGATTTTAAATGGAAGACCTACATCGTTAAGACGGCTTTTACTCAAATTGGGTGCGGAATCGTTTTAAACCTCGACAATGAGGTGCAAATTGTCGATTATATGCTACGAAAAATACCTTCTTTTTTATTCGAATGGCTCTGAAACCTGGACCCTTGATTATAAACACCCTTGTTAATTTTTATATTAAATTAGTAACCAGAGCTAATTATTTTAATGCCTCTCAACGCGTCTTCTCAAACAGCGAGACAATGAGCATTGACGGCAATTACATAAAGTTAAGTTCATGTTTTCCTTCACGTCACTTACGTATTTGTAAGAATAAGGAAGGATATTTTTTGGAACGTGAATCCGCGAACTAAACAAAAGATATCTAAAAGAAGTCGTTTTGTCGTGAATCCACGTTCCCGCAGTATACACATTGATACCAACGGATTTAGATACCCAAGGGCTGGACATTCTGACTGATGATGGAAAAGTCAAATACGTCTGGCTTGACATATGCGAAAAAGTAATTGTTGAAATATGAACTGCTTTGAAAGCGACTGCCACTTTCTAGGCCCTCTGCTTTATGTAGCATATCGTTTAAATTAATGTTAAAAAAACATCTATATTTCAAAAAAATATTTAAACATTATCTTTTTCTGAGAATATTTTTTATAGTGACAAATCAAACAACAGTGATGTATTTTCAGAACGACTTGTCTCTTCCTAAGCTTGCCTCACCTATTATGAACACGTTCTTAACTATTTTGACTATTCGCAAATTACTTAGATCATCGTAAACGTGGAAATGAAGCTCTTAAAATAAACACGTCGTTCGCGACGTGTCTTAAGTGGTCCTACGAAGGATGGCCTCGTTTAATTTTAATGTATCTTGGACAAGGTACTTTAAGACTCCTTTCTGGTAAGAACTGTCGGAAGCTGGATGAAGTACCATCTGCTATACAAATCAACACAATAGATGTTGATGTTTTTGCGTCTTATTTGCATCTTAAGAACGTTAAAAGGCCATTTTTACTTGGAATCTTGAGAGGAAGGATTATGGTTTTAGCAATTCATGACGAACAAAAGGAATGTTTCTTTTTTGTTGTGTTAAAAATCCCTTTTTTTGTATTGAAGATTGTAGATTCTTTGGTTGTAGTGTTTCTCTTTTGGCAGCCGGCTCAGTGATGGAGGGTTTAGGACAGCGTTTGATATACTTATTCATTGTTCTTTTTCTTTGTTTTATGATCACTTCTACTTGCGAGGATTTGCTTTTATTAATAGTACTTACTTCCTACAAGATTTTTATCGTTCACTTCTCGTATTTAAAGACGTCGCTGGAAGGGTTTTTCAATCCAATAGCTACCTTTACAGACTCGTATCAATGACTTCTATTCCGCAACGTTAACAAAAAAAAAACCTAACAATAAAATTGATTCTACAGTTACATTTTCATTCTGCTGTAAATAATACTACACCCGTTTCTACATTTTTCACAAAACACATGCTTGCATGTATCGAGCCTGCTACACACACACACACACACACACACACAGCATACGGCATTTTGTTACGTGGCGCGTGACGATTTCTACTAATTCGCACTCCCCGCAAGCCGCGTTGAGGAACTACGTTCCAAAAAAAAAACTCAAATTTCACAAAAACACATTATCCTCGCGTTTCTATTTTCTGTTCTACAAAAATACATCAACATCAGTCTACAGTAAAATAGTATCCAATTGAAGTTTCACGCGGCGTTATTTATCTATTGTGTTGCCAGCGGTGAGTGCGCTCTCCCTAAATCTACTTTATAGAATAGCGGCAATAATAATATGATAAAAATTGCGCATATTTCACCTGAAATCTACGGCTGTGAAACTAGTATCTGAAGATATAGATAGAAACGTGTTAGATATAGGTCTAGAATATCTTTGGTTCATATTGAGTACCTTTGGCATTTAAGTTTAAGCGAAATATTTATTTTCTTACACCCACGTATTAATGATTAGATCAAAGGTAGGAAAAATAACCTTATCAGCCCGGGGCGAATGAATTAAGTTGGGAAAATAGGAGTCTGTTAAAATATTCTCTTCATCTTCTTATCATTATCGTCCTAAATATTTAAACAGATTTATTTCCGTTTGGCGTTTTAAGTTTGTGCGAGAAAGATGATTTAGCTATATGAATAACGCCATCCTTTTTTCTGAACAAAACTATACTGTAGTCAAACACTAGAAGAGGAAATTAAAAGAAAATTATTATTGTTCCTCCGAAACAAACGAGCACCGACCCATCCAAACTACCACCCATTCATCTCGAAATACGTAATTAGCCATTGCAGGTAGATACTGCAGAATAAATACAATACTGTTCGCACACAATGAATCAATTCAGCCATTCAGCCGTTCAAGATTCGCCTGAGGCATCGGCCCGAACTTTGGATGATATAATGCTAAACAGAAGCAAATAAGAAGACGATATTTCACGTTCATGGAACGGCTTTATTGCCACTCCATTATTTATGTGTTACACCTGATTATCTCAGAAACGACTAGGCTAGTCATAAAAGAAATAAATGGTTTCGGCCAGAGCTTATAAAATTGTGCGTCGTGAGTTATGGGAACTATTGTGTAGAGAACAGTTGGTTTAGGTTTTGGTGTTAATACAATTCAACTACATAGACGAACACAAACTACAACAGAACCACATTATACTCGTAATTATTGTAAGACGAAACGGACAAAAAATAAAAAGTTGCACGTCGTGAGTGCGACAAATAGGTTACCAATCAGCATGATGCTGCGCTATGGGGAGCCCACAGAACAGTACTGATTTTCAGCGAAAACCCTCAGGGATGACATTTTTAGCAAGTTAGTGAAATAAAATCTGTATTCAATAATGCAAGGCTGATTTTTTGATGGGCCTGAGAATATAATCATTGGATATCATATATATAATCTATACATAAGTTTGCAAGAATTAGTGTCGCGATGGTCGTGTACAGGATTCACATTTCATGATACTATAATTTTGGGATTGTATTTACTTTTGTCAAAGGCACAAATCAAGCATGCTGCTGAAAACCTATATTTACCTACAAGATAGAAGGAGAGAGAGAAGACCTCTGAAAGACGTAGATGGTTATTTTTACTGTTCTGACATCATAAAATTCTTTCCGTAATTTAGACGAAGAATGACGAATAAAGAATTTTCTTAGTATGAGCGTTGAAGCCCAACAAACTACATTTCATACTACC
The DNA here is from genome assembly GCA_950022955.1 of Xestia ashworthii. Classification (NCBI taxonomy): domain Eukaryota; kingdom Metazoa; phylum Arthropoda; class Insecta; order Lepidoptera; family Noctuidae; genus Xestia; species Xestia ashworthii. The sequence continues at coordinate 17,864,050 of OX465558.1, read as the reverse complement.
GAGCGCCCAGCATTATCACGCTTTGGTTAAGTTTATTCAACCGTATACGAAGCTCTTTAGTAAGTGCGCAATCCGTTCCTTTACCTTATCAAGTGTTGGTTTAACAAACGACTTTAGAAATTGGTGGCGAGGAAATGGTTCAAACTCCATGACTATTTCCATGGGAGTGAGAAACTTCGGAACGCCACGTGTACTACCACCTTATTTCTCTAATTATCTATTTCTCTAATATTCTACTCTCGGAATTTATAATCGAAGCCTACCATGCCTGCTGCAAACTAAAAGACCCAAACACCAAGACAAAGGGCAACTCCTGGTGGAACTCGGAACTTAGTAAGCTCAGGCAAACCATGCGCAAACAATTTAATAAAGCCAAAAACTCCAGACTACCAGAAGACTGGGACTTATACAAGAAAACACAATACACCTTCAAAAGACAAGTCAGGTACGCCAGCAGGGCGGCCTGGCGGAGGTTCTGTGAAGAGATCGAATCGAACAGCGAAGCCGCACGCGTGAGAATGATCCTATCTACCGATCAAGACCGCGCCCTCGGGTCGCTGAAAACCCCAAACAACACATATACCAAGTCGGACCACGAGACAAGTAAGGTCCTTCTGGAAACCCACTTTCCAGACTGCGACCTCTCCGAGGACAGAACCTGGCCAACTGAGCCAACGCACACACCAGATGACCAAGACTGGACCAGAGCCCGCACTATAGTAACAGCAGAAAGAATAAAATGGGCAATAAGGACTTTCAAACCATATAAATCCGCAGGCTTAGACGAAATCTTCCCCGCCCTTCTGCAATGGGGAGTAGACGTCTTAACGCCATGGCTGACCGGCATCTATCAAGCCTGCATAGCACACAATTATATTCCACTTACATGGCGAGAGGTGAAAGTCATTTTCATTCCTAAACCAGGCAAATCAGATTACACACAACCCAAGGCGTACAGACCAATAAACCTAACATCCTTCCTACTGAAAACCCTCGAGAGACTCTGCGATCGACACATTCGGGACGGACCTCTTAGGGAAAGACCACTTCACAAACAACAACACGCGTACTCCACAGGGAAATCAACAGAATCCGCGCTGCATAGCGTGATCTCCAGGATCGAATGTGCAGTGGAACACAAATGCTCGTCACTAGCCGTCTTCATTGACATAGAAGGCGCCTTTGACAAAACCATCTTCTATAGCATCAATGCAGCCCTCGAGAAACACGGGGTGGACCCAACCCTGCGAGGCTGGATCACAAATATGCTCCGACTGAGAGCGGTTCAAGTTAAGGTAAACGACACCACTAGAGCCATAGTGGCGAAGGGCTGCCCTCAAGGAGGAGTCCTCTCGCCACTACTGTGGAACCTCGTAGTAGATAGCCTCATCAACCGCCTCAATAGCAGAGGCTACTACACGGTGGGCTATGCCGATGACCTGACTATAATAATAAACGGTACACATGAAAACACACTATGTAACCTTATGCGCCAGGCCCTAAGGATAGTAGAAGACTGGTGCAAGGAACACAAACTAGCAGTGAACCCCACCAAAACCGAACTCGTCCTCTTCACAAAGAAAAGGAAGCTGGCAACGTTGCAACTACCAAGCTTCTTTGGGACAACCCTAAGCCTATCGACTGAAACCAAATACCTGGGTATCTATTTTGACAAACAGCTTAACTGGGCAAAACACACGGATTACATTATCACAAAAGCCAGTATATCCCTCTGGCAATGCAAGAGACTCCTCGGGAGAAACTGGGGCCTAAGCCCCAAAATCACCTACTGGCTATACACCACAGTTATCCGACCAATTATCACATACGGGTCTTTAGTATGGTGGCCCAGGACCAACCTAAGTACGACCCAAAAGGACCTTGAGAAACTACAAAGATTTGCCTGCGTGGCAATCACCGGCAGCATGAGAACATCACCAACTGCTGCCCTACAGGTAATGCTGGGGCTACCACCCCTACACCTCGTCGTAAGAGAGGAGGCGGCGTAGCGATTTTCAGACTCGAGTTAGCCGGCACCCTAAGAAACGACTCTAGAATAAAACATACACGCATCAAAGAAGATGCAATCAAAGAACAACCGATGATGACATCACCTATCGACAGAACTCTGAAAACTCACTGCTTCAAAAAACACTACAAGATAGAGCTCATAGAGGAGTTGTGCGACTACTCAGACACAAAAGAGCTAAGAATCTACACTGACGGATCAAAAACCAACGATGGGACAGGCGTCGGGGTGTTCTCCGACGACCTCAACATTAAAATATCAAAATCTCTTGGTAGATACAACTCTGTCTATCAAGCAGAGTGTGTAGGCATTATCCAAGCAGCACACGCTATAGCGGCCAGGGAGGTTACGGATACCAACATTCGTATACTCTCCGACAGTGCCTCAGTCCTTCAATCCCTAAAGAGTAACCAGATCACGTCGAGACTAATACTAGAATGCCATAAGGCCCTAGAACAAATCACGGTGTTGAATCACAACACGGTCACGCTGCAATGGATCAGAGGACACAGTGGATCACTCGGCAATGATGCGGCTGACGAACTTGCCAGAAGAGGATCCAGCACAAAACCCTACGGACCCGAGCCCATTGTGCCCATTCCCTTCAAGCAGCTGAGGAACTGGTTAAAGGATCACACCCGATTACAAGCAGAGAAATGGTGGGCCTCGGCACCAGGTTGTAGACAGTCCAAGGAAGCTATGCCATCCTTGGATCCAAAGCTGACCAGGCGCCTTCTGCGCCTGGACAGAGATAGCCTGCGTCTGGTGGCGGGGACCATCACTGGACACTGCTCGCTGAACAAACACTTCCACACCCTAGGTATCACTGACAGTCCCCTGTGCAGAGCGTGCATGGAGGCGGAGGAGACGGTGGCGCATGTGCTTTTGGAGTGCACAGGCGTAACGAAGATTCGCGAAGAGACCCTGGGAACACCAGGATCACTTGCAGATGTCCTGAGGAGACCGGGAAGTTTGATCTGCTTCTGGAGGGAGGTGGGCTGGTTGGAGTAATCTAAGTGCGGAAACCTAAACCCCCATGATAGATGATAGATAGACCACCTTATTTACTTATTTTGTTTCTTCCACGTTCATAAATCTGGTAATAAAGGGTGTAAAACACCTCTTCACGAAGCCGAAAGGCGCTTGTTCTCCCCATCATTGCGACCATTTTTTTGTTCCACACCATACCTGGGAACCTTCTAGTTACTGAGATATGGGGGGTCAAAGTTACAACTTTTTGTCAAGTTTTTTTTTAAATACAAGTTTTTTTTGTAAGATTTTGACTTTAACACCTCCACGACCCCCGTACTATTCAAACCATCCATCAGCACAATGTTTTAGAGCGCTGCATTGAGTTCTACCACAAAACATGATTTATAACGTCAAAAAAAAAAGCTGTTTCCCAGCAATATGTTTTGCGTAAAGTTACTTAGTTTGATGTACAGAATGCTTGGTTAACGGCTTTGTGATGAGGTGGTTTACACCCTGTATACACACTTTAAAGCAATGTATAGTGCTACAGTAATAGAAATCAGCGTTACTTTATTTTGGTGCAGGTGTCGGTGAGTGAGAGGCGATGAGTGTAAGGTGGGACTCCATCAGGCTAGATGAAGCGACAATCTTCGTAGGACGGCTGGTAGCAATTGGATGAGAGGTTCTGAGAATCGAGTATAGTAGCGTACGATCGAAGAGGCTTATGTCCAGCAGTACTTTGCTATATGGGGAAAATAATGATGAAGAAGGTCTCCAAGGTCACCTGTTCTAGCTCTTGGTGAATCAGGGTACCCTGCTAACTTATTGTTGAAAGAGAGTATCCTTTACTATTTTAGCTACCGTTTACGTTACACGACACTGACATCATCTGACATCATTTCTGCTCCTAATATTCCCAAACAACCGTATTCATCTCACAACAGAATAATACCGTATATATTTGTTCTAAAAATTTCATGGTAACAAATTCCATTTCACCCAAATGTACACTGCCTCTCTTTACCATAACTTTCCATAATCCATTACGAATCTATCAGCGGCAGAGACGATCGTTCGTGCGGCAAGCCCGTCTTACATATAGCATTGATTTGCACACATCTATTCCAACCATATTCAGACAGAGGGCCTAACCAATCACAATGCTGGAATCACGAATTATTCGAAATCGAGCGAATAAAGTGGTTGTATCATGGAAGCTGTCTGCGTGTAAGGGCCTGTTCAAACCGCGTTAGAACTTCAAACGAGGTGACGAACTGAGGCTGTAGCACGAACACTTGACGTAAATGTAACGTATATTCGAACATTTTGTGACAAGCACAATTAGTGGAAATTATGTTTTTCCTACTTCCCCGCTGTTCTTTTCTGATTAATTTCGTTCTATGACAGTCAAATTGTTTCTCTGGGACTTCGTCGAGCTCCATTGTCTCGGCGCTTTTCTGGTGGTCACCACTGTTGATTCTGGCTTTCAGGAATTGCAGTAGCTTGGGAATAGTGTGGCGGGCTTGTCCCATTGTAAAAAAGTACACTCATAGAAATTAACAAACTCACATACTTAACAAAGTAAATATTATGTGGGAAAAGAGTATTTTTACTAACGTAACATTTATGTCGGACGTCGACATGCAAAATGCTAGGGATGCTATCAATAAACCAATAACAGCCTCCAAAGGCGGCAAGCTTCCAGGGTGGTAGTAAATACGTTTGAATTAGTAAATCTACCACATACTAGCTAACAGCCCGATTGACGCAGCAGCTGAGCAGTTGGCTTCAGTGTTTCAAATATTTGTCTACGGATAGTTGTTCCGTCAGTGTTTGTGTAAGCTAGATTTACGCTCGCAAACGCACCTACGACACTGGGGAAATACTAGTGTTAGCAAAGTTGTTTTTCTGAAGAATCTGTGGGTGAATTATTGTGTTTCTGCTGTACTATGTTTACCTACGTGGTTGAAAGTTATGTACGAAAACAGGTTGCACGGGGTGTCTTGATAGTAAGACCAAGCAGTGTTCTTGAAGTGTTGTAGTAACAATGGTTGTGCTCTCACAACCAAAACTCCTATCGAGTTAATCCTATCTAAATTTATAAAATGCGATAATCGTGTCGATTCTGTTGTGCACAAACTAAACTTAATTTAAGCTATTGCTATCTTTTACTAAGAAGACATTGCGAAAAAAGGACGGGTAAAGATATGAACTAAGTTAGATATGTCAAACTAGTTTATGCCTTGCGCTTCACCCTGTTTTTAGTCGACATGTTTTCTACGTACTGCACCCTTCATTTGTATAGAAATATTAGTTCCAATTAAATTTGATAGCTCTAAATTACGTCCGTCTCTTTCTCGTTTTATTAGAGAGAAAAAGATAGCAATAGCCTAAATTAAGTTTAGTTTTTACATAACAGAATCGACACCAATAACTTTGTTTGTATGTTTGTTGCCTTTTCACGCCAAAAGCACTGCACGGATCATCCTGAAATTTTGCATACACGTTGTCAAGTGTACAAAAACGGACATAGAGACTTCTATCCCGATAAAAAGTACCCTTGAGAGCAGCGGTGGCCCAGCGGTGGCGGCCCCGATTTACGAACAGTAATACTTTGTGTAATTTATTTCATCACCACTGCTCTCAAAAACGGTGAAGGAAAACATCGTGAGGAAACCGACATGTCCTAGAACCAAAATTTCGAAGACATGTGACATCTACCAGCCCGCACTGGGCCCGCGTGGTAGATTTATAGCCCATACGCAAAATAAGCGCTTTGACGTGGAGTTGCGGACACCAGCCCAATTTGTCCGTCAGCTAGATTATCATAAAATATTTGACCAGAATTTTCTTCTGTTACGTAAACCAAAATTGACGAAGATACGACGCTTTTAAAATTTTCAATACGTCACGCCGTGGTATAATAATTTTTAGTGCGTTCAGACGTCGAGCCCCCACTCCCGAGTCTTGATGCGTTTTATCTTTGTCAATTTTTCATTGATTTACAAAAACATAAAAATCGTGTCCATTATTATCCAATATTCTAACTGACGGAATAAATAGATTTGCAATTTATTGATGCTGGGAAATTGCTTAAGCCGCGGGCAATAGCTGGTTTCCGAGAATTTTCGTACAAACAAGCCTGCTAAAGTGGGGTTGCAATGAAGCACAGTGATGTGTCTAAACAGGCCTTATATTCCACGATCGCTCCACCATGTAACGTTCAAAGCTCTTTGGCTTCGCCCCAAATTTGAATATTCCATTGTACGTAACTAGAACACAGACTACGCATTCACATCTAAAATAAAAACTTATCTTTAGTAATGGATATAAAATAAAATGAAATTTTCGTATGTACCTAAATATGAGAAAAAAGAAAAGGTGTTCCACCATTTTCTTTAAGTCTACGACACTTTTCTGGAACTCGTTACATTACATACGTAATGCTTTCACGTATGTAAATAATTTTATCATTGCGCATTTTTTGTCTGAGAATTTTGGGAATCCCTAGATGAATGCTATTTTTATCCTGATATTTCTTGAACTTTTACGACTGATATGGATCAACTGGGAATAACATATCTATTAATCTAATAACACTTAATAAAGAAATTTAAACCAGGTCGTAGATATTGCAAACTTTCAGTTTTCATTCGGACGGTACTACCTACTTTCGTAATTGAAAATGGTCAATAGGTTGCGCCACCAAAAGGCACCGCACTACACTAAAGGGGTTTACCGACGCCATAAATTTTAAATGTCCTTGTGCCTGTGATTTCGTCAAAAGCACAGAAATTCTACCTAGAGGAAGAAATTTAAAATTTTTAAAGCAATTTTAAAAGTTTTAATAAAAATTAAAATTGCTTTTCAACTGCATCTGGCTATTATAATGGCCTATAAATCAATAAAACGATAATACTTTATACTAACCAGGTACCTGAATCCATTACGACCTCACAGTGTAATAAAAATAATATTTTCAATTACATGCCTTGTATACAGTAGCATATGTACTGAGTTCGTACGGTACACAGCAATAAAAATAAACGGTTACAGCTTTATATAATACAGAGGAACAAAACGGATATATCTCTTCGTTTTTACTTAATTAAACTTCATAACGAAAGTGATTAAAAAGAACGTAATGTTCTTCACAAACTTTTTCTTTTTATGACCTCACCCTTTTTTCCACCAAAAAAAAATCCATGGAATTTATGACTGACCATACCTCGGATTGCTCGAAGTTCAGGACCATAAATTGGTTTCGCCATATCTTTTATCGCAAAAGCAATGTTATAATGAAGTTTTCAGACAAATCGCAGAAGTAAATTGGAAAAACTAATTTTCTTTTGAAGTTTTCCTACGTATATGGTTGTGAGTAACTTTATATCTTGAATCAGGAATTAAGTAAATCCTGTTTATTAGGTCTGAATTCTTGTCACGCCGACGGTCGGTCGCTGACGGTCTGTCGCGTACGAGTATACATTGTGTTCCATATTGCACCATACTGCAACGAGCGACCTTACGCGACCGACCGTCACAAGAATTCAGGCCAGTGTTGACGATTCCTGTTTCTCATTTTAATACCAGAATATAGTTTGTACGTCCAGAACTCGCATTTAAATGATTGTGGTGTGTGTATTTACTCCGTCCTTTTACACAATTTATCCACCGAAATCTACCGATTTATAAGTGTTTCAGAGCCATATTATCTATGTATAATTAAACCTATTTAATTATTGTCATTGCTTAATAGTTAAATTTTCGAATTGTGCTCAATGAAATGAAAAGGTGTTACATTCTCACTACCATTTGGTAGGTTTTATCCGAAGAGAAAGTAGGTCATCAATAATACCTGCAGTATTTCTCAGCCATTTTCTGTTGACTGGGTTGTCACAAAACAGAACACTACGTTGTTCTGCCATACTAATCTTCTTTACTAATATTATAAATAGGAAAGACTAGTATGTTTGTATTTTTGTGTGGCACGAATAAACTTAAAAACTACTTGACCGATTTGCAAAAATCTTTCAGCAATGGATAGCTACATTATCAGCGAGTAACATAGCCTATATTTTATTCCCATACTCCCACGGGAACCGAAACTACGCGGGTAAAAATCGTGACGTCCGCTAGTCACTCATTACTTTACTTCATTACATTTAAAGCTAGTCTGTCAGGTCTGACCTTTTGTACATCACCTACCTAGGGTTGCCAACTATACTGTTTTAAACAGTATTATACTATGATTAACTAAATTATACTTTTAAAAGTGTACAAAATATTGTTTTCAGCAACAAAATGCAAACACGTCATGATTATGTGTAATATTTAGAAGCTCACACAAGTTTCAACACCTCAGCATTTACTGAAAGAGTTTTTTCAGTAATGAATGCTTAGTGGCAGGAGGATAGATAGATAGATAGATTTTCTGTTATATTGGGGTTGTTTCCCGGAAATTATACCGCAAGGTGGCGCTGATAGTTTGTTACCTGTCAAAAGTTTTTGACATAAACGTGTGCATTGTATAAACGATTTTTTAAGTATTTGCGTGTTTTTTTTACTCAATTTATGTTGCTGCACAAAGTATGCTACCTGACGTATCACCCAGCCGAAGGGGGAATTGAAAAAACAAAAAGCAACGCAACAAGGAAAGAAAGCAGAGCTTGTCGAAAGATACATAATATTTAACATTTTATCGACTTTTAGCTGTTTACTGGGCAATATTATGGTTCTTTACGTTGTAAAATAAACTTCAGTTACTTACTTTTTGCTTTTAATGATCTAATGATAAACGAACTAAGGTGATCATTGGTTACATGTTACAATATGTAAGTTTTTTGAAAAGAACCCATTTGATTGTTTCTTTACAGGTTGGAAGTTTACGACAGAAATTTCAACTTCGACAGTGTGTGTAACAGTCTTGAATCCCAGATGAAATTGCCAGAAGAGGTGTTGTTTTTAGTGATGTTAATAGCTCCACATCATTTCCGTGCCTTTTCCCACTTTTTTTTCATGCAATTTCTTGGAAATGTGACAACGCCCATTTCTTTGCATCCAAAGGCTACACAACGACCCATAGTATTGAATAAAGTCACAAAACAATAAGATGTTGTCTAATTTCTATGGAGTTTGACAGTTTGTTTGTAACAAACAGTCAGCGCCCTCTACGTGGAACTATTTGACTGTTTTCTTCCCCATTGTAGTGAGGCGTATGAAGGTTTTAAAAAATATTGTAAATTAGTAAGTTGTGCGAGAAGCTCTAAAAAATATGTATTTAAAACAATAAATAAATAAAATACTGTTCATTTTTCTAAAATACTGTTTAGGACGCTTAGTCGAGCTAAATTAGCAACTCTATGTGTGGTGGTTCAAACTTCGTTTGAAATGCTGTTACAATAAAGTTCTAATCAGCTTGCACTACAAAGTGGTTGTTACGTCAGCCACTGCGGGCCAAATAGCGCGAAATGAGTGGTTTCGATCGATTTACAAAAAAACTATTGATTGTATTAAAAAACTAAAACAGTATCATGCTAATATATTGCTTGTAGAATTATTTGCCAAAAAATCAGAATGATCGCATGCATATTAGTATGTTTTTTATTGTTTGAAAGATATTTTTAGAGGTAAGTTCGTGATTTCTTTTTATCAAGCCAAATTAATTGTATTATGTTTTCAAAACAGTATCATGCTAGCATATATCCTGAAAAATATCATATATTTTTCTGGTCTTGTTTATAGCAGTGAATCGTATACTTTTAGTAATTATAAAACTCGCGTTTAGCTCGTGTAATCGCCTTAATATTCTTCATAGACTTGAATATATTTATTTCTTTGTAAAAAAAGTTGGCAACCCTACACCTACCTGTCAGTAGTACCTTCTTCTTAGGCATTGATTTGAGCTACGAGTACCTATTTATAATTTTAGAGACGAAAAGATCGGTCAAAAAAGTTTTTTTATATAAATTAGTAACCATTGTAGACCTAAGTAAACAACTTGAAGGAGACATCAACTTGAAACAAGACAAAATTGTCCATGTTTTAGTTACTGACAATTTTATAGCAGCTCTTGGGCAGTGCTTTCAGCTACCTGTGTATAAAGGATGAGAAGGTCGGTCGAAAAAGGTTTTTTTTTTTAATATTTTGTAACCGGACATAGGTCTAAAAGACTGATGTGAACAAGATTGAAGGAGACAACATCTTGATGCAAGAGGAAACTGGCCATGGTTTAGTTATTGTCAATTTTATAGACAGACACAGAGAAAAATAAGTTTTCTATGGAAATGTTAAATTCCTCATATTATCTCGTCTTTATATCATTGTCCTTTCCAAATACGTACGAGTATCTCGGAACATATTCTGTAATCAAATCGAAATAAATACAGGTTACCGTTTTTTTACAAATTATTTTGGTATTACGTTTGTATGAACGCATTATCCGCCGGCCCCTTAAGTAAATGATAAATACTGCAACAAGCCATTAACACTTGAAAGTAATAACCGCACTCAGAACGAGCGTAGTAAGCACATTACTGCTTTTTTCAATTGCTCAGAATAATAAAATAGAATGGCTCATAAAGATTTATGCTCGCCACATTTTCTTTTAATTTCTAAAGAAAATTAGGGGATGAAGCAGGAGAATTTTTCAGCTAGGAATTTTCTTCATTGAGAATAAAAGTTGTTTTCTTTATCTCCCCCGATCCGTTTAATCCTAATTCTGTAATTCTAATTGCTCCGGCCCCTTATTACGGGCCCGGGGACCAATCAATAGTCGTCAAACTAGCTCAACATCTGCGGGTCTCAATAAATAATCCCTTTGACATGTAGCCGCAATATATTTTTTGGAACTGTATTATATTTATACATTTCTTCTAACCGACCCTTACTTTGGAATCTTTTGAGAGCAAGGTCTTTCAGGCTCCGGAATGTTTTAGCCATTTTTGTGGTAGAATGTTTAGATAAATTAGCTTTGGTAAGCTCGGGTTTGGTCATGTTGAGAGAATGACTGAAAAGAGAATTATTAATAAGCCGGATGTCAGTTGATGTACGGTCAGCATACTCTATAAGGACATCATTATGTATACCGAATTTTCTAGAGACGTCTTTTGAAAAGGTCACGTTTATGAGGGTGTACGAGTACTCGGAAAGCCGCGCGATGTACGAACGTGAAAGAAGCAAAACAAGTACAGTCCCCAGAGCATCGAATTACTTCCAACTGTAAAATTTTCTCATTTGATTTTGAACTTAACCATTAACATTTTATAGTTTTAAATCATTTGGAGAAATTTGACAGTTTGTGGTATCCTGATGTACAAAGTGTTCACCCTTATAGGACAGGGAGATGAGAGTAAGTGTGTTATGTTAAGATTAGAATCTCTAACCATCAATAGTATGATTAGTTAAAAGCAAAGTAATGTTTTGCTAAAATTTATCCTCGAAAAATGTGTTGTTGGTCTGAAGATTACACTGGTTGTAACTTTATTTCATGTTAAAATTTGACTTACTTAATGTTAATAAGGGAACTAAATATGAAAAAAGTACCATAAAGATTTCAGCATTCTGTTTTATGCTCTTAAAAACCTTTATTATTTCTTAACGTTATTATTTCTAAATTCTGGAATCACTAGTAGCACACAGGTAACTTAATCACTGATGATTAGACTACACTGTCTGTCTACATGACACAATCACTGAGACTCTAACAACCCCCCGGGGACGAGACTAGGCTACACCGTCTTATATGCTCCGCACATCTTTGCCTATAGCTACATGCGCGCGTCTTGCTACAGCTACTGCGGATAAAACAAAAGAAATGCGTTTTTTTAGATCGTGCGATCGTGAGTTTGCATCACGATAACTCGTGGCGGGCCAGTGACGGTTTTCATCACGTTATGAAAATAAATGACGAACGCGAGTGTCGCTTGAAGCATGTCGCATCGCTCGAAGCTGTGAACAGAGCCATAGGGTCTGTTTCCACCAAGCGAAAAATGTTCGTGCACTATTTTGATGTCACTGAATTAAGGACTGCCTGGGCTCAGTCTCAGTTGGGTAGGTCTAATTTCGAGAAAGAGGTCAATCGTCGAATCCGACTCGGCAGGGTAGCGTTCGGGAAACTGCGCGGTATCTTCTCGTCCAACTTACCGCAGTGTCTCAGGACGAAAGTCTATGACCAGTGTGTGTTGCCAGTGATTACATACGGGACCGAAACGTGGTCGCTCACAATGGGCCTTATCAAAAGGCTTAAAGTCACCCAAAGGGCAATGGAGAGGGCTATGCTCGGAGTTTCCTTGCGTGATCGAATCAGAAATGAAGACATCCGCAAGAGAACCAAGGTCACCGACGTAGCCCGAAGAATTGCTAAACTTAAGTGGCAGTGGGCAGGGCACATTGCTCGCAGAACGGATGGCCGTTGGGGCCGAAAAGTTCTGGAGTGGCGACCGCGAACCGGAAGACGATGCGTTGGAACACCTCCCACTAGGTAGACCGATGACCTGGTGAAGGTTGCGGGAATCCGGTGGATGCGAGTCGCAAGGGACCGGTCAATGTGGCGACACTTGGGGGAGGCCTATGTCCAGCAGTGGACGTCTTTCGGCTGAAATGATGGGCTCAGTCTCGACAGAGATGAAGACAAAATCGCTAACTTTCGATCGCTGATTACTACCAAATAAATTCGGTTGCAATAATGATGCTTGCCAGTAATGAAAGTCTCTACATCCTAGATGCGTTTGTCGTAAGCATAATTATTGCAACCGAATTTATTCGGTAGTAATCAGCGATCGAAAGTTAGCAATTTTGTCGTTATCTCTGTCGAGACTGCCAGCCCTGGACTGAGTGTTGCCTAAATAAGTTACGGACAAGGCGTCTCCTCGCACCTGCTTCAGGATGCGCGAGCAAAGCCAAAACTGATAGTCCTTTATTGAGTGACATCAAAAAAGTGCGTAAAGATTTTGGTGACAACGGACCAGTTTAGTGGAAACCGACCTTTACACGGCTTTATTTGAAGCTCTTTAATAATTCGAACCAGTTTAAGAACGAAATCTATAATGTTTCTCAAAAGGCGATCAGAATCAATTTTAAAATCCAGGAAAACGTGCCGATAATTATCGGAAATTGACTCTCGCCGGCTCCTTTTTATCCTTTTTCCGTTTATAAAGTATCCGTTTAATCCGTTTTCCACTTAGCTTGGTTAATCCAACCATTTCTGGAACCATATTATAAACAAAAGCACTAAAGTGCTCTGAATAGCATTCCGATATAACTTGCCTTTTTTCGAATAATCCAATTTGAATGCAATAGAAAACGAACAAGTTTTATTTTAAATTTCCTTTGTTACTGTGTTGGAACTTTTCACTTCACTTTAATTCTTGACGTGAAATAAATAATGAGCAAACATTCTATGAAGCATTGTTATTTGTTTCGTGAACTGGTAGTAATTTTGACATTCTTCTATTTTTATCGTGAAGTTAGTGACTAACCTGGTGTCAGAGTTCTTATGCAGCCTAGGTCTTTGACTTGGCTTTACATGCCGTCGAGAAATATCTCTCAGGCACGTTGGTTTACTCACGATGGATGGTTTTCCTTTACCGAAATAAGTGATGAAAATGCATTATATATTACGCACATTAATCCGAAAAATTAGAGGTGAAACAAAATATTAATAACGTATAGTTTCGACTAATCTGGGAATCGACTTAGCGATTCCCAGATAAGTCGAAACTATACGTAGTTCAGGTTTTAAAATTGTTTTTGCACACAGCTGAGACAACAATTGCCTTGCTGGTAACAAGTAAACTCATCTTTTAACATGTTGTTTCACCGAGTAATAAATACTTCGGAATTTTTTTTAATAGGTAGATGCTTTAAAGTAACTTAATAAATCACTGCCAGATATATCTGTGTGCTGAATTCTTAGTGGTCTGGCGACCGTGAGCGTTGCTACTACCAAGCATTAACTCCTTGTGAATTTTCAGGTCTGGCAAAAGTGATATTCGGTTATTCCCTTCAGAGATTTCTTAGTAGCCGTCTGGACTGTAATTGAGCTAAATGTAGGTATCAAAGGAAGCTTTTTTGGGGATTATAGGCCGTGGTGAAATGTGGAAGTTGAACAAAACATGGACACGCGCCTATTCAACGCGACGCCACGTGTTGCTAACCCTATTTGCTCTTTTTGCTCCGTCCAAGTTAATTCCTCTAGTTTTACACGTGTATTGGATTAAAGTATTCTACAGTTTTGTTACTTTACAGACCTGCCAGCGAATTGGAACTTCACTAAAGTTGTTACTGTTACATCGATTTCAATGCAAAAATTTGACTTTGATGTTTTATGAAGTGCACTTGCACTGCTTTTATGAACACTGACAGATACTTCAGTATTGGTACGAAGATATTCGCGTTCACATTAGTCTCCAAGAATAATAGACTGACATTTTTTGATTTTTTGACGTGCAAGTGACACGTAACTTAGATTTTGTTGGCTCCTTAAGCAGAGCGACCACCAAAATCGCAGTACATTTATTCAGTGTTACTCCTTCTGTTTTTCAAGGCAACATTCTCCAGCTTCTCTTGCTTTTTGTCTAATCTGCTCTGAACCTCAGGTCCATCTTAACCGACAAAAATAATGCCATCAGCAAACAGCATGCACCAGGATGCCTCTTATAGTTGATGTATGTCAGACGTCAAAGTATCCATATCAACAAGAAGAGAAAAGTACTTAAAGCCGACCCTTGATGCAAGCCTACGCCACACTGAACTCGTCGGTGTTGCCAGTAGTTGACCGTAATTAGATAAGGCTAAAGTAAAGCTTGACTCACGCTAAACCGTGTCGGATCCGAGCCGAGTGTCGACCGTGCAATTTTGTATGGACCGCGACGAGCCGCTACCGAGCAACGGACAATGGATTGTGCTACGGCCGACATTCGTCTCGGACCGGCTACAATCTAGCGTGCGTCATCCTTAAGTCAGTAAATAAATTGAAATAAATGACAATAGTTGTAGTTACTCCGTCCTTCGCTTACCATTACCACCTGCCATAATATTCTCTCCCATACTTTGATGGGACACGTTCTGTACAACTTTGTTAACTACAAAACTTTGGTTATGCTACAGACGGTAATTCTGTACCATAACATTTAGTGGTACTTTCGCGAGACTTCGTACGTGTGGACTTGGATACTGATCTGAGTACATTTTGAATCAGATAGATACAAAGTACAATATGTCTGTGTTGTTAATAATTAACAACACAGACATATTGTATAATCACCCTCACCTTCTACAATTATTGTAGAAGGTGAGGGTGATTTGGTTTTTTTCCGACTCATAGTATAATGAAGCATTCCAAACACCGATTAGCTGGTTCAAACTCAAGGTTTTTTTTTTTAAATAATGACTTACTTATGTTTGGATCTGAGCTCGCCTTTGTAGATAGGTTCTAATAAAACAATGAAGACTAAGAATTAAATTAATTTAATGTTGACAAAAAAACTACTAAAGAAACGCGAGAGCTGCATGGGATCGGGGGTTTTATTTTAGGCACAGGTCAAAAATTTATTGGGTTTTTGTCAGTAGCTGCCACGGAATCTAGATATGTGCCCGGTTGATGACAATAGGCTCGATCCTTATTAAATAGACATAACTGGAGAAATAAATGTGGGTGTCCCACCATTGGGTGGGTACACCTCTGCCAATATCTTCGGGGATAACACATTACTGGGAAATGTTGAAGAGTGGGCGTTTCTTAGGACCGCCTTTTTAAAACAGTCAGTTCTTACTGAATTTTAAAAGTACATAAAGTACTAAATTCTTTGTTTTTTTTTTAAGTATTTTTAAACTAGGCAGGGAACTACTAAATTTGAAACTATTTAAACGATACAGAAAATTAAGTCCTAAAAAGGTTTTACTGTTCATTCTAAGATGTTAATGTTCAATTAAAACTACGATCTTAGATTCTTTTCAACATGATATCCTTAATTTTTGGGACCTGTCTTACCAAGTAGTATCGTATTTCCCAGTATTAGTACTGGGAAATACGATACTACTTACTGGGTTGTGGAGGTCAGACAGACAGTCGCTCCATGTAAAATACTGGTATTCAGCTGCATCCGGTTAGACTAGAAGCCGACCGTAACATAGTTGCGGAAAAGGCTAAGCAGATGATGATGAACCTTAATTTTTTGGAATGAAAGTAATCTGTTTTCGTCTCGTTGACCTAATTTGTCGTCATGCGTAATTTCATTACGCTACATTGTGCGCTGAACCATGATTAAGTGCAAATCCACCCTTGTATTTATTGGTTGTTATTCAAGTGTTGTGGTTAATTGTCCGTGTTAAGCTTTTACTATCATAATTATGTCCATAATTTGTAACGATTATACAGGGTGTAAACAGACTTTTCTGGAAGCCGTCAACCAAGCATTCTGTACATCATACTAAGTGACTTCCCTCTCATTGAGAGGAGGCCGTGTCCCAGCAGTGGGAACATTATAGGCTGATGATGATGATGATGATGACTAAGTAACTTTACCCAAAAATTGTTTCTGGGAAACGACTTTTTTTCAGTAAATAATCACGTTATACGGTAAAACTCAATGTAACGCATTCAAACAATGTTCCGATGGATGGATTGAATAGTGTGGGGGTCGCGGAGGTGTTTAAATTAAAGTTTTAACAGTAAAAAGTCATTTCCGAGCAATAATTTTTACTTTTTCCTAATAAGCGTTATTTATTTTGTTGAACAGAATTCTTGATTAACGGGTGCGTGAAGAGTTGGTTTACACCCTTTATTTTCGGATGGAAAAAATCATCAAATGACTCAGTGTCAGACTTTTACTGACTAAAACCCATCCACGTTCCTTCCCCGCCCTTTATTGTTCCCGGGCTACGGTATCTCTTTCGAACAGTCCCGCAGCCCCGGCGTGAAGAGTCTGTTTATTCCCTGTGTTTTACATAGAGAGATTGCCTATCTAAGCTACACGACCCAGTAAATACTATGTAACACGAAACCCCTTGGTAAGACTGGTTGTCAGACGTTAGGGCAGAAGATGATACTGAATACCGATGTAGAACTACGCAATGCTTTGAAAACAATTATCACTCACTTGTAAACTATTCAGCAACAAAAAATCTCCATAAATAAAAGTATCCATTTTTCTTGACAAAGCAGTCAAAAAAGAGAATCCACAGCAATAATCTCCCCACAAGCCAGTATAAAACGTTTTGCTAACTTCAATAATATATCTGAACGACTTTTATTACGCAGATGGTGCACAGAATACAATATGTAAAACGCTGACTGCATATAAGCGGCTAAGAAAGTTAGCAAGCTCCGCGAAACTTTAATGTACGGGCACGTATTGCAACAGTTTGTACAAGACAGTTGTAAACATGATGATATGTAGTTTTGTTTTTAATAATATTGTTTATGTTTTTGTGATATTGTTTTTTGTTTTTAGGTAAGTCACAAGCTTTGTACATGGTGGGATTTCACATCAGCAACTTCTTAGGAGCTTAAAGCCTCGTATTCATGGTAAACATTTTTGTTTAGCAACATGGTTGAATAAACATGTTGCCGAGTTGCTGTCAATATATTGCGGACAACACTTGTGTTGCGGAGTTGATCACGCCACATTGCATAGTTGACGCCCGGCGAGCGAAAACATCAGTTTATCAACAAATATTGACGCGTTTGGACGTCTTTGCAACTGTTTATAAACATGGCGGTAGTGTGGAGCAACGATAAAATACTACTACCTCGGGTAACATTTTAACGCAGACTGGCGTGTGGACAACCCATATTGATTTAAACAATATTTCCAGCAAAATTCTCGCCGTTCATCAACAATGTTGATCAACTGTTGCTTAACAAAACAGTTGCAAGACAGTATTATTTTAAATCAGTCGACTTCAAAAAAACTGTCTTGTGCTCGCAAGCGTGACTGCTGAGCATGAGTTCCTGGGTTCGATTCTCAGGTCGGGCAAAGTTTTATTAGGTTTTTTCATCAGATTTTTTTTTCTAGTAGCAGCCACGGAGTCTGGATTCGTGACGGGTTGATGGCAATAGGTTCGCTCCTATTACATGGCACATATACACAACTGGCAAAATGTGGGTGTACTACTACGTACACCTCTGCCCAACCCATCGGGGATAACAGGCGTGATGTTTATGATATGAAGATACCACTAACTATTTTCCATGTTTCATCATCTGCCCAGCCTTTTCCCAACTATGTTGCTTCCAGTCTAACCGGATGAAGCTGAATACAAGTATTTTACATGGAGCGACTGCCTATCTGACCTCCACAACCCAGTTAAAACTGGTAAAAACGAAAGAATAGAATAGAAAACTCTTTATTATGTACACCATAAAAATTATAAATACAACAATTTTAAACATTTTACAAGGGGTGACACAATGGGCGGTCTTATCGCTAAAAGCGATCTTTTAAAGACAACCTTTACCACTACCACTTGGTGAGACTGGTGTCAGACTTTTTGGGCCACTGACTACCTGTAACGGCTGTCAAAGATGGACAAATGACAGCCGGGACCAACAGCTTAACGTGCTTTCCGAGGTACGGAGGAAACTCGGTATGTAAGGGTGGTCACCCATCCACAGACCAACCTAGGCAAGCACGACTTAACCTAAAGATCGACCCGAGCGGCTGTTATTATTTAGGCACGAGCTCCTCCGTTAGCTATTTTCCACGTGTACGGCTTAAAAAACCATTACGTTTAAACCCATTAGATCGTGAATTTTCAAAAATGTTCCTTAACGCCTTCCTATACAGTTTATCCTCCTAATAGCTTTCAGGACCAGACCAGCGGCTTAAGTTGAACACTCTATGTTCACCGAAGAGATGACGGCCTGATTATCTAAAAACAGCTGTCACTGTGACATTTCCCATACAAAAATGAGTTTTAAACAACCGTTGTTACATAATCAGACCGTCATCTTTTTAGTGAACATGGACCTTAGTAATTGAATAAAAAAAGAACTAGTAATTATAAGATTTTCGTTAAATACCTCCATGACCCGTTTACTACTTAATGAATCCATCAGCACTATTCATAACACAACATGTGTTGAATGCGTTACATTGAGTTAAACCGCAAAATGAGAATTTTCAACCCAAAAAAATAGTTTAACAGCTAAATTTTTTGAATTACTTACTCACTTTGATAATAATACAGAATAATAATATTTTTTTTGTTTTTAAATAATAATTTATTTTCGATGAACAGAAAAAGAAGCCTACCAGCACCGAGTACAAGGTCAAACAAATACTATTCCCAAAGAATACCCTTTAACAAGACCTGCCCTATTTCTTTTGAACTTTTTAAAATTTCACATTACTTTAATAAAATACCGATCACTACACCCACGTCCTACAAAAAATACATTTGTAGTCAAAATTATATTAATTTAATTACAATATTAGTCATAATAAAAAAATATCGATGTCGATGTTTATCTTGTCGCAGCCCACACTAATAACACGTCTGGGTCATCAGTAACTATGGTGTTGTTCCAAAGTGATTAATATAAATGTCATTGACTAGCGTCTTGTGTCTGGAAAATCCATTTCTACTGGCTGCTAGCTGGCTACTTGCTTTATGATCTAATAATAATTTATAGAAACACGTTAGTATTACTTGTTACAATATCAATCCATTTTTTTTCTCAGTGTTACTGTTATTTTACTGTGTTATTGAAGCTGTTAGCTTCAATCCAGATTTCTTTCGAAAAGGTATGATGGCAATGGGCTCGCGCCCTATTAAACGCACCTTAAGAACCACTGGCGAAATGTCGGTGAACTAGGCACCGATACAACTCTGCCTCAGTTAAAGTAGTTACGTAATAACCATATTGATATGGTAAACGCCCAGGTTATCGAATAATTAAATAAATTTTCCTAAAATTATGCAAAGCAACAATATGACATTAATGCACTGTTTTAGACTCCTCATTACACTTAAAGTACTTACGGGATTATATCCGTGATTTTCTTTGGTTCCTACGAGCTTCCGATATTTCGACGCTGTTGCAAGCATCATGATCGCGGGAATATCATAGGATCCAAAGAAAATCACGGATATTATCCCGTAAGTACTTTAAGTCTAGTGAAAAACCGTGAAAGTCTAAAACATTGAACTCTGCCTCATCCTTTAGAGGAAAGTGGATTCATATTGTTAAGTTGTGTCATAATTATTATTTTAATTTATGTAGTCGGAAAACAAAAAATTACAAAAAGAAAGGATACAGAAATGATACAAATATGAAATCAACCACTTATACAATGAGACAATTTGTTAATTGAGTAAATAACTGAAAACGCGAGTGGCGGGCCTCTCAATATTAAAGAAGGTGCTAAGCAACCGGGGCGATAGATTGTTGGAGAGCAGGAATAAAAACTCTAAAACGTACTGTAGACTTTTTTAAATGAAAATTTATGTACAATTAACAAACTTTACAAAAATATTTTATCACACAAAATTATCAATGACAACACAAAATGACAAATTTTTTGTAAAGAAGTGACAGACAATGTCAATTCAAAATAAATAGAGTGTCGCAGCACACCGGCCAGTGACATACGTACGCCGCCACCATGATCGCGGCCTCACGGCGTTCATAGTAATGAGCAAGGCACTACATAACTATGAAACTCGTGATATGCCCTGAACCACACACAGCACTTATTTAAAGGCTATTCAGAACGCAAACGGCTACGCTGTAATGGTCTGTCTGACCATTAAATACGTTTAGTTCTAAGCCCGCAATTATAACAACACGAAACTGCGCAGTGTGCATAAATACTAAACTACCTAAATTCGGGCACTGCGAGTGACTAACGCGTTCATGTGGACTCTAAAACAAACAACACTACAACTGCATAATACGGCCACCGTAGCATTGGTCCCGAAACACGGACGGTACGACGGTACCTACATTCATGTTCACACAACTCCTTGAAAGTGTTGAGCACCCACTTGGGAACAACCCAAGAATATTTCGAGAACTGCAGTACCTTTGAAAGAATTTCCGCATAATAAAATAACTTCGTACCGCAACCCCTGGGGAAGCGACGCAATTATCCACATTAAAGATTCAACCATTTTGCATAATCTTCTACTCCATGATGTGGAAAAATTGGGCAATATAAAATATAATTAGGTTTTGCTATAAAGTGAGGATACGATAATCTTTACGACACCACTTCATTTTACGTTTTATGTTAGGAATATGATATGAGAAGCCAACTTATTTGAATCCTTACTAATATAACAAATGCGAAAGTAAGTTTGTTTGCAACCTTCTCACGAATAAACTACTGAACTGATTATCCTGAAATTTTGCATATTATTATACGTTGTCAGGTGTACAGAAACAGACATAGGGTACCTTTCATCCCGAAAAAAGGTACTGTTCCCGAGGAAAACTACAATAACGTTCTTATGAAAATAGATGGCGCCACGTGTCTTTCGAATCATGATTTAATTATATTATTACATGCAGAGTACAAAGAATTGCCAAACTTAAGTCGCAGTGGTCAGGGCACATTGCTCGCAGAACGGATTGCCGATGGAGCCGAAAAGTTCTGGACTGGCGACCGTGAACCGGTAGACGTTGCGTTGGAAGTTGGACTAAGTGGACCGATGATCTGGAGAAGGCTGCGGGAATCCAATAGATGCGAGTCGCACAAGACCAGTCAATGTGGCAACACTTGGACCTATGACCAGCAGTGGACGCCTTTCAGCTGAGATGATGATGATGAAACAGAGTACAATCCGAATCGATTGTCAAATTCTAAATTGACGCAAGTGAAGCCGCGGGTAAAGACTAGTGTTTAATAAAAATTACTAACGATGGTCTCGGATTCGAACATAATGGAGTAAAGGAACTGTTACTAGTAACATCTAGTCGGTTATGAAGAACAAGTTGTGAAAGTTGAATAGTTCTAGTATTTCTAGAACTTTTTAATAGGTGCTACAAATAAGTGATGAAACTCTGTTATGATCATTAAAGTTCACTTAACCACTTATGCGAGCAAACTACAAATACACAAGTTTTTATGGTTTAATTACCTCTTCTTGTGTGAAAATATTCATGCGTCGGAAAACTAATAATAAAAGCTTATTCAGAAAGCGTTACTCCTGGATACGGCTCGTATTGTTAGGAGGTTCCTCTCTCTAGAGCCCTGACCACCGGTAGCTTGGACCCTATTCCCGGTATAGGTGGGCTATTTCTTTTCCTATTTTTAAGTGTTTTATTGTTGTTTGAGTATCCCACTGCTGGGGAAAGGTATCCCCTGTCTCCTTCCAAACCTTTCTGACTCTGGTCATGTTTACCCCGCAAAAGATGTTATAAATACTACTGTACAAAAAATAAATAAGGAAAAAAAGCTTATTCTAATTTTCGTTCGAACAGTTTTATTTTGGTCTTAAAACAAATGCTTACGCTTCCATGAGACAGTGACAAAATGTCCAAAAGCGGTAGCAAAGTGACCACTATGTTCAAACGTAAGATTGGACGGGGGCACTCCCCTGCGGTTTTCTACGACAGCCATGGGGACGAAATGGGTGATTCATAGTCGTTACAGCAAGCAATATATAGTCCCACACACACAAGATCCCCACACAAGATATACACACATATAAAATCACACACACGTCACGGTATAGAACATTTTCGTACAAAACTTAGCATAATACTAATAAAGAGAGCTCATAAAATAACAGCACCTGAAAAATTCAACATTATTTTCACCTTTACTATCATTTTTGTCTCGCCTTAAAATAAAATAAAATATAAGACTGCTTATTTTACCGGCAGCTGAAGAGTATTTCTTTAATTAAAATTTTGACAAAAACATTTAATAACTAATGGCTTGACCTACATTTCGGTCTTGTTTTAATGTTTTATTATTCAATGTTTAAAGCTTTTAGAGTAGGCTTTCATGAAATACAATAAAGACTAGCTTTAGCGCCTACGTTTAGTTCTACTATTGTTGTCATAAGAAAACAACTAGGAATAAGTAAGTGCCTAATTTACAGCGGAAAGTGACAACCGTTAAAAGGGCAATGCCCCTAATACCCGTAGCTTCGCCTCAAAGAACATTATTCAATTACAATAATACTTGGTATAAAGAGAATCAGCTAAACATTTCACAGAATTTCAGAGTGAACTGCTCAAAGCGGATTTTAATAATTATTTCATTTTTCTTCGTAGTAATATAATTTCGTTACAGAAAGTGAATTAGAAACAAAAGCTCGCGAGAGATTTCTGCGGGAATTCCGTTATCAAAATTGTACATGAATTTGTTTTTGTCTCGTTTTCTCTGACTTTGAATACTTCAGTTGTCTTGTTGGTCTACTTGGGCGTAAGCGCGACTGCCAAGCCTGAGCTCCTACGTTCGATTCTCGGGTAGGGCATCGGGTGTTTCCAACAAGCCAGTAGTAGTCAGTAGTAGCCACGGAGTCCGAATTTGTGCCCGCTGATGGCAATAGGCCCGTCCCAAACGCATGGGACTTAAGGGGCCGGCGAAGTATGCGTATAGTTCATACAAACGTAATACCAAAATATTTTGTAAATCAAATATATTCTTAAGGTAGTGTGTATTTATTTCGATTGGATTACAGAATATCTAGGTTTCCAAATATATATTTTTAAAGGGCAATGATATATAGACAAGATATGAGGAATTGAAAAGTTCTATAGAAAACTTATTTTTCTCATAACTCTTGTTTAAATCAGTGTCCATTCAAGATGTTTGAACTAGGAATGCTCCGCGGCCTCTTAAACATAACTGGCGAAAAATCGGTGTACTATATTAGGTACACTTCTGCCCAATCCTTCGGGAATTACAGTCGTGATGTTTATGTTATAAAGCCTTCAAATGCTAACATCGGCTAGATTCTGTAACTCAAATAACAACTGAATACTCGTAGAGTAACGAAACCTCATTTGAATTCTCCCTTTAACGCCATTTCATGCTTGTCTCGAATCAGAAATCTAACACGCGGTAGCCCTGACCTCAGAAGGTTTGGCTAGCAATTTGGGTCGTCTGTCTATTCTGAGGGTATCGCTGAAAATCTAGTAAGTAGGTACGTGGTATTTTTTCAGTTTTTATTTGACCCGATCCGCAAACATGTAAAGTTGAAAACAACAAAGTATCATAATCAGTCAAAGTGTGGTACTCTCTGCCTGCATCTGTATTCCATCTCACATTTTGACCTGTCTGCCTTCAAAGCAAGAGTGAACAGGCATCTTCTGGGCACACTCGTTCCATCATATACCTCATCCATTGCTTTCTATCAGGCATGATCGAGGTCAAGAGAAGAGCAGACCAATTTTGTAACAATAAAAAATCCTAACAACAAACTAAAATTTGTTTAGTAAGTTTCTTTCAAAGATGAAACATAAGTTTAGTATTTACTAATACAGTGGTATATCTATAACTCGAACCTCGTTAAGTCGAAATTCTCAGTGAGGCGAAATGGAGTACAAATGGAAAAGTTATAAATAAAATTATTTAATACCAAAACAAAGCTAAAGTAACGCTCACATAAATTCCCGATTTTTATTACAAGACCTCAAAATTAGTTTCCAAAACTAGTGATTCATAAGACCAAAGACTGCCATCTTAATAATAGAACTATCTGTGAGCTGGCACGCGATCAAAACATATTCCCGGCTCTAGTAGACAATGGCCAAACTTTGCCACACTTCGACTTACATTGACGGGCTAATATATTGATAGATCGGTTCAGATTACCCGGGTAGTTCAATGTACTGTTATGTGTTGTGTATGAACGCTGCTTGCTGTCTGTCTGTTACTTTTTACGCTTTAGCAGCTAAACAGATTTCGAAGACATTTGACACTCAGATAAACCATAACCTAGTTTATCACGTAAGAGACTTTTTGTCCCGATAGAACGTTGATTCCGACTTTGCACGTTACGTTTACTCGACACATGGGTATGGGTGAGTCTTAAAATGGAAAATTAAAACATTGATCGTATAAAACACCCCATCACCCTGTGGCTACACAAAATGGATTTCATTGTTTCTGCTCTCAATAACCTAGAAAATAAATCCACCACGTATATCCAAAACGTTTACCACAGAACAACAACCGAAACGATATAATGATGATTACAGAATATCTGGGGTATCACAAATAAGAATACTGCTGGTATTTCTGCTGACCCTATTGCTTTGCTCCACTAGTAGGATCACCGGGAAAGATCAAGATTCTTGAGAAAAATTAAGGAAACTTTTACCCTATCTTTGATTCAGTTTTTTGAACTGTTGAAAGACATCAAAATCCAGACAAATTTCCCAAATCATTACAATACTACGTTTATTCAAACAATACACAATTTGACGACCCGAATGGCGTAGTGGTGGTGAGGCTGCCTTACGTTCTTAGGGTCCTGGGTTCGAATCCCGGTAGGAGCAAATGTTTGTGTGATGAACATGGACATTTGTTTCCGAGTCATGGATGTTTATATGTATAGTAAGTATGTATTTACAAACAAAAAAGTATATATGTAGTATATCAACTACCTGGTGTCCACGACACAAGCCTTGCTTAGTGTGGCACTAGGTGGCGCTGTGTGTTAATGTCCAGCGATATTTATTATTTATTAATAGTAATTCACTACCAGACATACCACAGACCATTGCCGGACATAAACCTCACTCAAACAAAGAGATATCAAAACACACCGTCAACTGAATATCAGTACACAACGTATGTACGTCATAAATCATTTCTTAGTCCAGGTATTAACCTAAATACGTTCATACGAACCACCTCCGCCCCATGAAACTAATGATGACATACGGCAACTATTCTGAGAACCTCCCTCAGGTCCTTATAAGTAAGGTATTAAATATGTTGCTCAAACCATCAAAGGTTATAGCATAAATACTATGTACTTACGCCTAAAGCTCGCGATCAAGACAACAAATCCTTGCTAATTGCCTGCGAGTCTACATCAAACACGGTAATACATTTCCCAAGAAACAAGGTAAATCTTAATAAAAACCATTAGGAAATATTTATTTTATAAGTCTCCGGAATTACTGTACAAACAACCTTTGGCGTTATTTAAGCGTAAAACAATTAAGTAATTATAGGAGATTTTAATTTGGGTGTGTTAATTATTATTACTTTGTTATTCGTTTGTTCATTTTTCTAATTTGCTTTTTACATTTTTTAAATATAATAAAACGTCAAAGCATACATTTGTTTATAAACAGGAGGATCATGAGAAAACCAAGCTATAGGACCAAAAATTCTGAAACATTTACTACCCACTAAACCACCCTAGACACGTGTGCTGGATTATAGCCCATTCCCTCTTTCATATATGAGAAGATC
Source organism: Xestia ashworthii (assembly GCA_950022955.1). Classification (NCBI taxonomy): domain Eukaryota; kingdom Metazoa; phylum Arthropoda; class Insecta; order Lepidoptera; family Noctuidae; genus Xestia; species Xestia ashworthii. Next base: position 17,837,662 of record OX465558.1, on the reverse strand, counting down.
TGTGTCCCAGAAGTGGGAAACATATGTTGGGGTCGGCTTCCAGTCTAACCGGATTCAGCAGGATACCAGCAGGATATTTTACATGAAGCAACAGCCTATCTGACCTCCACAACCCAGTTAGAACATTATAAGCGTATTATTTTGATTAGGCTAAGCTTTAGTGATCCAGGTATTTGTATTGTTTTAGCTTAAGCTCCTAACTTATTAAGATCTAGTTATAAAAGAGCATGCTGAAATATGGTATAGAGTTATTATCTCAGAAAACATTTTAAATCATTTCAATAGTTTAGGGCTTGTAATTAGTATCTTAAATATTTATATTTTTCTCAAAAACGGAATAATATCTGTTGATGTTTTCGTTGAAACACTTTTCTAAGTAATTACTCATAAACAGATAGGTATTATAAATATGAAATTCCATTGAAAAATACAGTAATCTAACTAATCGATAACAAAATTACCTACAGACTCAAATATCTATAGAAATCTTAATGAAAATTCTAGTGACTACTTACGTTTCCAGTAATCACAGTACATTAAGGAGAATATTGTAATTATACTTTTAGTTGTTTAGAAAATCCGAAAAATAATCTTCATCTGAAAATCAAAGTAAAAAAGCTCACAAGAATCTTTGCATTCGAAACCAAAGTTCACTAAACAACACTAAAATAAAAGAAAATAATCATTATTCCGTGTACTTAATTATTTTTTATAATGAATACACTAATATTGTTTCAATAAACTCCAGAATATTTATAACGAATATTTATAACGTCCAAAATCAATTTGCCGCATCACTCAAAAAATAACTTAACACATTTGCTTTTTTTTTATCAGGAAATATATGGTTTGCTATAAAAATATAAATAAATGTCAACTTACCTTGTGTTATCAATAGAAATATAAATATTCTAATCGCAATCCTTAAGTTAAACATTTTTACAAACTATATCGACTTTAATTTCTATAACAATTATCAACTATCACTTTATATACATTTAAATAATATGATACACTTTTTATATTAATTTACTATTACTATTATTTTTTATGTAGCACTGCACTGTTCGTAGCGTATTTATTCATTGCGTATTTTCGTAGCGCGTAGCGTCGTAGCGGTGCGCGTAGCAAGCGTGCGCTATCGGCGGGTCTACGAGAAGACTGGCCATTATACAGGGCGCGCTTAAGCGCCAGGGGCTCTCGCGGGTTGATGAACGAGGTTACTCATCTGTTTGTTCTTTTCAAATGGAATCTCTAACGGGGCTCTTTTCACAGCCACCCAAGAGGGTAGCATGTTCCATTTCGGAAGTACTCTTTAGGAAGTAGCCGTTGATTACTGTTTTAATACTCTTTAAATGTTTTAGATTTGTATGTTTGTTGAATTGTTTTTTTGTGTGTCGATAAAACTGTGTTTGTTCTTTTTTTATAAATTAATCGTTTTTACTCCGCACTTCACATAGGCATACAACTACAATTACAATTACACAAAGAGCTGCTAATTAGTTTATAAGTCTTTTAATTTTTTCATTTAATTTTTAATCAATTTTTGTACTAACTTGTGCATTAGTCTTAATATTGTTAATATTTAGGGAAAGAGCGAGATACCCCCAACACAGGTATTATCAATTACCTACTGGGGATGTCTCATTTATATACTCCATGTAACTGTTTTGAGACAAATAAATATTTTTCATTTTCACTTCAAAGCTTTTTCAGAGCTTTACATGACTGCTCACTCGACAAAAACTATTAAAAAACTCAAAGACCATTTATTTTATTGAGGAAAAAACAGTCTAGCTAGTTATTTGTCCCAAAATGTTGGCATCAATTTTATTTTCTGTTGGGTTATATCTCTGTTGGTTTGTTTTGGTGTGTTCCCAGCCACCACCGGTCTCGTTTATAAGACACACGACTCATAAAACGTTATTGGTTCCTTTATTTATTTAGTAGCGATCGTCTGCCACTGCTCTTTGTATTTCGGAACAAAGACGTATATTAAAATCGGGACAGATATCAACATAGTATGATATAGGTTTTATATTAGATTTTGAGCTGACTAAAAGTTTCTGTCATTTCCAAAGGGTTATGGGAGCAAATATGTTTTCACCACTAAACGGTTGATCGAATCGTAATCAATTTTTGCAAAATTAAAATTATATCCTGAAGAAACATTTAGGATATTTTTTTTCTTATACATACTCATAAAAATTTCCACGCATCCGAAGTTGCAGGCAACAGCTAGTCCAAATAAATAACTTTATCTATTCTAAGAGTATTTTGTCTTTTGACTTCATGAATGGAGCCCATACAGTATTGTAATTACATAATCGACAAAAATTCGTAAACTACCGGCTGGAAAAAAAAACCAAGTACATGTAAATATGTTAGAAATAGCTTACATTTGATAGCAATTCCCTACCTGAGAATTCAGTTACCATACGTTCGAAACTTTCGCGATATTACAATGAAACAAAGACTAAGTTAGCTCTATGGTTATTATCGGCTACCTATGTAAATTTTATTGCAGTAACTTCAAGAATCCGTTTTACCCGTCCATGTACAGAGTCACACAAGATATAATTTACCAACGGATAATGTTGAAAAATATAAAGATATCATACACATAACATAACATAATCCCCAATGAATAGTCAAGGTTCATTGGAAGACCAGCGTCAGACAGCATCACCTGTCTGGCATGAATGCTGAAATGGACCTTTTTGGCGCAGCCGTGAGGCACACAGTACATACTATGTATTTTTGTCCTTTTTTGTCCTTTTGGTAATTTTTTTATTATTATTGTGTGTGTGCTTAATACTGACGTCAAATAAATATTTTTTCTTTCTTTCTTTCTTTTCAATAAGCTAGGCAGAAGTGTACCTGATGGTTCTTTCGCCAGTTTTGTTTCAAGTTCCATCCAGACTCCGTGCTACTCAGAAATGTCTGATGGAGAAACCCAATAACATTTGGCCGACCCGGGAATCGAACCCAAGCCCCCATGCTCAGCAATCAAGCTGACAACCGCAAGACCAACGAGGTACATTGTATATCAGTATCAGATCTTCACCCAATTTAAATGGGCCCACCGCGAAATAATATTCTTCCAAATAAAAAAATAACCATCAACATTGTTTCACAATTGGCGAAGATATCGCTGAACACAAAAAAATAGAATTGATAACCTCATATTTTTGGAAGTCGATTAAAAAATTAAGATATGCAAACATCATCATTATTATCCATTGAATTTAAATCTAAATCATCATTTTAGTAAAAACTAAAAAATAAGTCAATCAAACTATCATTACGCTGAGCGAAAAGGTAACTAGAATTTTATTGACATAAATGTCTGCTCATCTAATTCTACTCGTAGCTAGAGGACCAACTCTTTCAAAATCCCTGAACTAGGTATTCATTAAAACACGCCTATGTATAAAAAAGCTTAAAAATCGTACCAAAACCTATCAGATTTAAGAAAAGAAAATATTAAACCCGTGGGAATGAGAATTGTGTAGTCTAGATTCCATTTCATTACATTTTTATTTCAAACTGGAGAGATTATGGAACATAGGGATACCCGAATCAATTGATCAAGGTTGATTGAGGTTATGAAACCTTTTCTACAAAACTTTGAAATGATAAACTTAAGTTTAAGCTTTTCAATGCAGTCAAATATAACACATTTTCTGTTTCAAAAACTAGGTTGAACAGTCAGTTTAAAAAAAAATAACCATTCAAACAAGTCCTTTTTAACACTCTGGGTGTTAGAATTATACTGACGACTTATTTGATCGAAACGATAGATAGACTGTGTGAGAGATGACGTCATGGCCATCGAAAGGAGATGACGAGTCATAGAGTAGAATGGAAGAAGAAATGCTGCGCCCACCCCAAATAAATTTGAATAAGTTCTGGAGAAATAAATTTGAATAAGTTCTGGAATATTTTTTAAGTTTTTGAATAAGTTCCAAATAAATTTGAATAAGTTCTGGAGAAATGATGATGATGATGAAACGTGGTTTATTTGATATACTTCTATTTGATATAGGTGTTCTCACAGGGCATTGCTCGTCCGCGCTGTTGAACGGTGAAGCGAATCTCAAGTCGCTTTGGCTTGTATGAAATCTGTTCGCGGACGAGCGGTGCTCACTGCCTCACAACGCGGCGCACTGCGGCACGCACCGCCAATACAATTGCTTTTTAGCCTCCGCCCGACCGAGTAGACGAGCTGTGTCGTGTGGGTATCGCCGAAATATCAGAAATGGCGTACAGTCAGCAAAACAGTTAGGTATGCAGGCTAGCAGCAATCTGTTTGCAATTTCATTCAAATCCTTTCAGTAGTTTCTGCAAGAAAGTATAGCAAAAATCGATCTTTACAGACTTTTACATTTATAATTATTTATAGTCGTAAGAAGATTGCTAGCCTGCATACCTAACTGTTTTGATGACTGTACCATTAGTGTAGGCTATCAACTGAATAATTGAAAACATACTCCCTTTGATAAGAATACGTTCCCTCTTTGGGTGCTTCGAATAACGAAGATCCTACAAACATATTGCACCAATGCACCTTTTCTGTGAAAACATTATTGACCGTCGGATGAATGTCGGCCAACCAAAGACTTCATGTTTCCTTGAAATCGTTGGTATGCCAAAGTGATGAATTTTGATATGACTTCGTGCCATTCAATAAGAGCTGGAAGGGGGACACCGACGCACTAATAGCTACCATGTATATTTAGAACATCATTCTGAAAACCCCTATGTGAAAGTTTTCATCGGCAATTATAGGTTTCAACTACCAACCATCTGTAGGTTGCAAAGGTGAAGCCGAAGTGACTCTTTGGTTCTTCTTGGCGTAAAATAAATTTTCGATGCGTAAGGAAAAGTGGGAAAGAAAAAGTCTCGACTCTATCGAAAAGCCTTAATGGATTGATAGAAAAACTCTATTAATTTGATAGATAAATGAAAGAAAGAAAAAGCATGAAGAATAAATACACTTGTAAGTTAAAAGCGGTAGTTGTCATTACAGATGTATGAAATCTTGTTTTTAATAATTAACTAGCCGATGCCCGCGGCTTTACCCGAGTAAAATTATATACAAATACCTTCCTCTTAAATCACTCTATCTATTAAAAAAACCCGCATCAAAATCCGTTGCGTAGTTTTAAATATCTAAGCATACATAGGGACAGACAGACGCGGCGGGAGGCTTTGTTTTATAATATGTAGTGATAGTGATAGTGATATAATAAATAATAAATAAATTCATTTATTCTCAGGTAAATAACACCCATTGCCAAATAATATTAAACATCAAATATCAATATCAAACTAACATCACAATAAAATAAAATAAAAAACAAAAGTCAATCAATCAGAAATAAATTAAATCAAAAACATATTAAATCAAATAAGTCCTATAAAATCCAGAATCTAAGTCAACAAATAAAAATAAAAAATTAAATTAAGTCAAAAACATATTAAATCAAATAATCATATAAAATCCAGAATCGTAAGTCAATAAATAAAAATAAATTAAATCACAACAAATTAAATCCAAAATCTAAGTCAAAATTAAAATAAATGAAACAAAGCATATTAGTGTTTTTTTTAAATAAATCTACTCTATAAAAATAATCACAATCATTAATTTTACATTTGATTTGATTGATCAATTCTATTTTTATCTGCCCCAGGCCCGATATATGGGTGCATGTAAGGCCTGCCAGTGCTGCATGAAAGGTCCGTCCAACCTGTTAGCAACAACGGTAAGAAGACTGTTGCCGCTGCCCCGCACCCTAGTCGCTATCGAAGTTGCCCTCTTGCGCATGCTGGCATAAAAACAGTCAATGCGGACGCTTGCGAACATTCCCGATGCGCTGCAGACACGAGGCAGCCGCAGCATCGCCCTCAATGCGTTGTTATATTGAACGCGGAGAGCGCTGTAGGATTTCTGCGAATACGACACCCACAGACTACTCGTATAAAAAGATGTGCAGAAGGCTCGAAACAAGGTGATCTTCACACCCTTGGAGCTACGAGCAAACCTGCGGGCAATCATATTCGCCCTCACCGACAGCGCCCTCCTTTCTCGCTCAATATCAGCGTCGTCCCTCAGGTCGGACGTCACAATGTGGCCCAGATAGTTAAAAGTATGTACCCGCTCCAAGGACACCCCACATAGCCTTACTGGTGGGATCTCTGCCGGACACTTATAACCCGCTTTGAAAACCATAAGCTCGCTCTTTTTGACGTTATATCTTAGGCCATGTGAGCGAGCGTATGCTTCGCAAATGCTTACCAGTTCTCTGAGTCCACCTATTGACGCGCTCAGCAGCACCATATCATCAGCGTAGCTTATGTTGTTAAAACAAACATCATCAATATACAGATTGAAGAGCATTGGTGAGCTCAACCCCCCCTGCCTCACCCCGCACTCCAACCCGTACGAGTCCGACAAAGCTCCCGACCATCTAACATTATTGACCTGGTTCCCGTACCAGTGCTGGAAGATTTTGACAACTTCAGGCGCAACTTGCTTATCGAGCAACTTTTTCCACAGCACTTTGTACGAGACCAGGTCAAAAGCCCTGGACAGATCGAGGAAGCAAGCGTAAACAGGCGTGCTCCGGTCTGTGTAATATCTGACAGCATGCTTTAAGCTCAGTATAGCACTATCTGTAGACAGTTTGGGCCTGAACCCGAACTGGTTATCATGCAAAGTTATTGTATTGTTCAACTGACCATTAAGCATGCTGTCAAATACCTTCGCGATGACTGTCACTAATGAGATCGGTCTGTAATTGTTCTTATCGGAAATATCACCCGTCTTATTTTTGACAATTGGTACTACGACCGTCCTCATCAGCTCGTCCGGCAAGTACGAATGGCGAAGGCAAAACGTGAACAGCATGGCCAAAACACGTGGCAGGTGGGGACCAGCATGCTGCAGGTGCTCGATGCTGAGTCCATCATGTCCTGGAGACTTACCCCTGGTCATACACCCTATGGTCTTAGCTATGTCCGCAGCTGAGAACTTAACTCTAGGTTCCAGGACAGGGCTCTGTAACTCAGCATCGATCACCTCAGAGGGTGGAATAGTGCTTGGCTCGACACAAAACTGGGATTTAAAAACATTGGCAATATCCCTTTCAACAGACACGCCATCGACGCTCACTGGCAAACCAGGCCTAAGGTTGTGCTTTTTTGTGGACTTCCAGAAGTCTCGAAAGTCTCTTTTAGTGTGCGACTCGGCTAGGATGTCCATTTGAATTTGGTCTTGGTGATTTTGGCACCACCTTAACTTTGATTTAAAGGTCTTTCGAGTTTCACACATTTCCTCATAAATCACGCCTGATGTAGGTTTGCCACAATTCAGCCACTCATTAAACCTAAGCCTAGCGTACGAGTGAGCCTCGCCGACGTGCTTATTCCAACCCATAACGCGCTTCGGCCTTCTACCAGTGACCCGCGGCTCTCTGCTAACAATGGCGGCTTCCCTCAGAGCGGATACCACATCCTGATACAAGCAATTAATTATTAGATTGTGGTTCGAATCACTACACATGCGATCACAACAATTGGACAATACGCGAGGAAAGTCAACATTTCGCAATCGCCGATGACATTCTTGCCTGTAAGTTTTGATAGCATCCGAGCTTTTTTCTCCCCACACAACTCGGTTGTCGTGGGAAATACCCCGCTTTGCTTTCGGCCTAATTATATTAATGTCACATTCGATCAACAATGGATAATGATCCGACCACATAACATCATGCTTAACGTTAACACTACGAACAGTTTTTTGAGCCGATTCTGTACAGAGACAATGATCAAGCCACCGCCTAGCCCCATTACAGTCACTGACATACGTAAACGTGTTCGACGTCAAACCCAGTCTATCTACATCAACGCATGAAAAGTGATTATCACTACAGTAGTTGAGCAAGTCCGTAAAAAATAGTCCATGCGGATGTGCGTTAAAGTCACCAAGACAGTAAACCGTCTCCACATCACCACTATCCACGATCGCACTTAACAGTCCTAAACAATGTGAGAATTCCGGCAGGTTACTCACTGCATCCGTGGGCATGTAAACACTCATCACAATGAAAGGCCTTTCACTTGTATCAATACGTATCGCACACACTCTCGGATTATCACTCGGAACGACCGACACATTACTGAACGCACTTTTTCGCCATAGCAGAGCCACCCCACCATAGGGTCGCCCACGCAGCATGCCAGCAGACGTGTCAACGGCCGACGTCCCCGTGCTGCTGAAGTCACCATGGATGGCGCTCAGGAACGGCAGCTCCTCCGGCAGCAGCCAGCACTCCTGAAGCGCTATAATGTCGCACTTTGCGCAAAGTTCACGAACGCCCTCAATTGAACGCTTAACACTTTTACAATTAAAGCTGGCAAATCGTAACAAACTATTATCAGTCATTATTGTTGTTTACAGAGCCGACTTTAAGCGAGTACTCGTCCTTACGTCTTTCACTATAATGTACAAAACGTCTGAATATTATATTTTGCGGCCAGATGTTCTCATTCTAGAATGCAGGTACTTTGGCTTCAGGTATATAAAACTTGTACGCATTATAGTCCACCTTTTTTCGTAGGGATAGTTTTTCCAATTTAACTACCTCGCGGGTTTTTATTTCAATGTGCTTTATGATGTCAGCTGTCGGTGAATCTTTGTGCACATTTGTGATAAACATCGGTACTTTCTTTTCAGCAGCTTTAAAACACCCTACTGAGTCTTTTGCAACCCCCGTTTTCCCAGAGTAACGGTACTTTTGCTTAGGTTTACGATGCGTTGCAACGATCCATCCATCATTCTCCTTTCTAGGCAAAACATCACCGCATTGTGGCACTTGTTTACAATCTAAGATCGTTCGCTGCGACTGTGACGTAACACCAGCTGATCGTACGGGCGACGGCGAGCGAGCCCGCGTCATAGAACCGGTCGTCGATAGCGGCCGTTCCTTCTCAACATACCCACAGCTTTGAATAAGCGGGCTATGTTTATCGGCAATATAAACCGGGGGCTTCGCGACACTTTCTTGATTTCTCGGACTAAATTACACACTAAACTTTTCTTTTGGCATAAAAAGCAAACAATTGAGAATATACATATAAAAACCCCGTCTCATTACAGTAGCCTAAATCACTGTTGTGATATAATTATTATGTTACGATGGAAATTACGGGTAAATAAGAAAGTCGTGTGATATGACGTCAATTTCGATTTGACGTCAATTAAATTCAACCGGAACATTTAAAAGAAAATTTCGAATAAAAATATATGTATTTGTACCAAATTCCAATACAAGTACGATGTCTAACCAAATCGTGGGATTTTGACTCAGAAGGTACAGCTTAACCAAATCCGTTGCCGTGAAGACATCTACCTTTTGTTTTCATCCGTAAGCCAAGACAAAAACATTGGAGAAATGAAATCCATAGCAATAATCATTCTTTATTAATACAATGCTAATGGAAGTGCTTCAATATTTTACGATCAGAGGGCAATGTCCGCTGCGTCGAGATGGTCGGTTGGTATAATCAAGCTGTGACGAAGGGAGAGGGACGGACAGGATGCTAGGGGCTAGAGATGCATTTACACAATAAAATAATAAAGAAAGTCGTATTTTATTTTTCATCCCCCAATAAGAAGTTTGGGGATGTTTTGTGAAATTGAGTCATGCTTAACAATCAATAAACGTCAACAATGCGGAATATAGTCGTTTAAAATAACAAAAACTAGTTTAATACAGTGTGTTACATGCTGATTATTTTTTAAGTACTACATTGTACTTATTAAAGCATGCACGAATTTTTAACTCTCGTATCCGTCTCTTTGGTTCCATCAACACTAATATTATAAAGAGGAAAAAATTGTATTTTTGTGTGTGTATGTTTGTAATGAATAAACTCAAAAACTACTGTGCCGATTTCAAAAATTCTTTCACCATTGGAAAGCTACATTCACCCTGAGTAAAATAGGCTACATTTTATCCCCGTACTCCCGCGGATACAGGAACTATGAGGGTGAAAACGGCGTGACGTCTGCTAGTTATCTATAAAGACGCCAGTCTTGCTCAATGTAGAACATAATCCCATATTTTGTTCTATTTTAAGCTAGGTACCCGTATCAATGAAGATAGATACCGTTATCTTGTCTTATAGAAGAGATCTTTTAGACGGTTTAGCTTTCATGAAAACTTAATGAACCCGCAGTCCTGTCCATTCACTCACTGAAAATTTATCACAACTTTTCAAGAAATAAGCGTACCAAATTATTACAAAGAAATGTAACTATGTTTGGGTTCTCATCGAGAAAGGGTTTTACGGAATTTCACCCCTCACGGAGTCAAGCGATGGGGTAAAGTTTGTATCCTACCTACGAACATAGCTGCGGTCGACTTTTTGTAGTTTTCACATTGCTTCAACGTTACAATAAATACATTTATTTATTGCCATGAAAACAGGTAAAATTAACGGATCGTATTCGTAACACTATAATGCGCTCCAAAACGCAAGGCTCAAAAGGCTGCCCAACTTAAATGGGACTGGGCAGGACATGTCTGTCGCATGCCGAACGAACTGTGGGCCCGTAAGGCTCAGGAATGGTGCCCTGAAACAGTGACACGAGGTCGCGGCAGACCACGAAAGAGATGGCGGGACGTACTGGATGTCTTCCTTGAGAATTGGAAAGAAAGAGCACAGAATCGTGATCGTTGGAAAAAATGGAGAGAGGCCTTTGCCCAGCAGTGGGACAATACAGGCTAGCTATATGTATATATATATATAAAACAGGTTACAGAAAAAACTGAAGTCCTGGCTCCAAAAGTCCAGAACTAGGTTAGAGTATGTATTTGTACTTTAGGAGCCAAATCACCTTTTATTTCTTTTATCGTGTCGACACAAGCACTATGAGAAAAGCTCATTCCAATCTTAGACGGTGAGTCACAACATTGTCATTAGGCACAATTTCAGACTCAGTGCTGTTACTGACAGATTTCTGATGGAAAATCATAATATCAATTTGCCTGGTCCGGGAACCAAATCTAGGACATCTTGTTCGGCAGTCGCCTTTGCGATGACTAGGCCAACGAGGCAGAAATAGTTATTTATCCAACATGTGAGGAAAGTTCGTTTTTCCTATGAGTTTTGATTTTGATTTTGAGTCTTGAGCGAACGAAGGATTGAAAAATAGAATCACTAGCGCAGCGAGTGATTATAAATTTCAATCCTGAGTAAGCTTGCTCACATGTTGCATACAAAACTTTTCACCACTCCCAGCAAGAAAGAATTCAGTCATCATAGGTAAATAAATTAAATAGTCACAAAGCAAATCAAAATTTGACGATGTAACTTTTTCAATATTTTATTAAACTTTTTTAACGTTTCTGAACTTATACACTTACAATAATTTGATAAATTTTATAACTTATAAATATTTCTATTCTAAGCATAAAATTATTTATTTTTTAAATATCTTTAAAACTTAACATAAAAAAATCAGGCAAGGTTAGTTTTTGAACGGGGATCATTACTTTCCTCACTGTTAGTAAGGAAAGACACTTCTTTCGTGCGGGAGTGGTGAAAAATAATTTATGCTCTCAATATGATGTCGGAATCACTTTACATGTTATATTTTAAACATAAGCTAGATACGAGTAGATTCGCCATTTGCTGTCTGGTTACTCTGAGAAGTAATGGCGAGACCAACTCAGGAGTCCCTTAAAAAGTCCGAACAATTAAAAAAATAAATAATCTAAGGAAACGGTCCTTCCGTTTGAGTAAACCTGCCCCAGCAGATGGCACATTTAATTGCAACTCTTCATTTTGGTTCCGCAGACCTCAGAACAAACGTAATCAAATCCTACATTTGCAATTCAAATCCAGATCCAAAAAAAATCGGAATCGCCAAGTGTAAATTACAGTCAAAGACGAATGCGAAGATACTGTGGTAATAAATCAAAACTTGGCTTTAAGGCCAGCACGTTTCTTTGGCAACCATGGGTCGACGTTTTCATTGTAGTGTCGGAATGAAAAACAATATTATGTAGAGTACAATGGCTTCCAGGCAGTTGTAGGCAAGGGGCCAGCAACCTAGATGACTGAACTATGAACTATAGCGGGTTCACAATGCGTTATTATTGCGCAAGATGTTACGTAGAAAGTATTGCGTTTTGCATATGAAATGCTGCAGTTTTATAATGGTCTTGTTTGATAAGGAAGTGGTTTTAGATGCCTTCTTGTTCTTACTCACGTGCTTGCACGTTAAGCACGTCACGGCTGTTATTAGTCCATCTTTGACAGTCGTTACAGGTAGTCAGTGGCCCAAAAAGTGTGACAACCAGTCTTACCAAGTAGTATTGTTTACCCAGTACTAACTGTATTGTGTAGGTTAGATATGCAGTCGCTTGATGTAAAATACTGGTATTCATCTGGTTAGACTGGAAACCGACCCCCACATAGTTGGGAAAAGGTTAGGGAGATGATGTTGACTTAAATTTAATTCATGAACATTTTCGTTGTCGTGTAAATAATTCTAATACTCCTAACTCGCTACATCAACAACGTCAGGAGTGACTTCGGACAGTGCAGGTGCAGTAACATAATGAACAGGTCAGCAGGTGGAACAGCGTTTGTGATGTGGCTTCGCAGACACACTTTGTTTCATCGAAATTCAATTAAACGACTGAGTTACCAAAAGAGTTATTATCTACTGAAGCATTGCTAAGGTATGTACAAAAGATTGAGTACCTTCATACTACACAACAAGCAAACTAAAATCGTGTTAAACTTGAACCACCTAGGCCACAGACAGAGACCGCCTATATCTTTCCTCTCAAACTCATTTAATAAACCATTGTATTCCTCAATTACACAAGATAAAACCACTACATTAACAATTCACACCATTTCATTTTAAACCGTATTGTTCTGTACCGCAGACATATTGCAGAGTGCTGTGATTTTTACGACAGTGGTTTTATAATTATTTCGTTCATTACATTGTTTGCACTGTGATGCTTACCGCTGGAATACCACGACGTAATACGATACTTTTTATTGCGTTTTATTTAAATTGACGGCCCTTTACACTATGTAATACAAGATAGATGCGCAACTCTGGTTTTCGTTTTTAAAACTGTGTACCTCAACTGTTAGATGGCACTGTTAGTTTCTGTTCAACCAAATAAATACAATAAGTAATTCTTGCCTACGGATTTGAACTTGAGAACTATTATGCACAAGGTACCCGCTAGGCTATCTACTTCACTGACAAAATGTCTAAAATAGCTGTTCTCTTTATGACAGTTGTAAAACAGTCAAACAGTTGAAAATTTTGTGTCCTTAAACACACAGATGGCAGCACTATCTATGAAAATTTTGTTTGACGCCAGTGTATGGAAGTTTCAACCCCTTTCAGGTTGACGGGTTGTACTAGTAGGTAGCAAAGTGTTCATGGGCTTTTCAATCAGAAGAATATCAGTATCAGCCCATGGCCTAGATTTGTGCTCATCATCATCCTCAGCGTATGAGTGCTCCCACTGCTAGGACATAAGCCTCCTTTCTATGAGAGAGAATGGTTTATAATCTACCACGCGGGTCCAATGCGGATTTATAGATGTCACATCTCTTCGATTTTTTTGGTTCTAGGACATGCCACACGATGTTTTCCTTCACCGCTTTGAGAGCAGTGGTGATGAAATAAATAACACAAAGTAATGCGCCTGTCTGGGTTAGAACCCACTACTAACTGTTCACCGCTGTCCGCTGTTCATGCAGTTGATGGCAATCAACCATCATGGTTGACTGTCTCGTTGGTCTAGTGATTGCAAGCGCGTCTATTTGTCCTGAGTTCGATTCCCGGGTCAGGCAAAGTGTTATTGGGTCTTTTACGATATTTTTAGAAGCAGCCACGGATTCTGGATTTGTGCCCGGTTGATGGCAATGGGATCGCCCCCTGTTATATGAGATTTAACCAAACTGGCGACAAGTGGGTATACTTGTTAGGTACACCTCTGCCTAAGGCTTTAGAATTACAAGGCGTAATGTTAGGTAGCTCTGCTTTTACATACAACTAAGTTATAACTGGCAAAAAATACAGGTTGTAAACCATCTCATCACGAAACCGTCAACCAAGCATCTGTACATCAAACTAAGTAACTTCACGCAAAAATGTCTGGTGGGAAATGTCTTTCTTTTTTGAGGTGAAAAGTTATGTTTTGTGATAGTACTCAATGTAATGCACTCAAACCATGGTGCTGATGGGTGGATTCAAAAGTAGGGGGGGTCATGAAGGTGTTTAAAGTAAAATTCTTACATTAAACACTTGTATTTTAAAAGAAAGCTTGTCAAAAAGTTCTAACTTTGACCCCCAATATCTCCGTAACTAGAAGGTTCCCAGGTATGTTGGGAAACAAAAAAAAATATCGCAATAACGGGGAGAACCAGTACCTTTCGGCTTCGTTAAGAGATGTTTTATACCCTTTATATTGACCATCTACACTCGCTGCATATTCCTTTAGAGAATACAGGCTTTGTGTTTTATGTACGTGTTTTGTCTTCTAGGTACCACAATGCCAACAAAGATCACGGATGTGGCGTACAAAAGACATAAATTTATCTCGCTCACCTCTATACAGACGTCTCTTTCTTTTCTAAAAGCTCAGAGTTCTGTAGAAAACTTTGTTTATAGATAAAGCAGTACGCAGCAGTTTCCCTAAACCCACAAGGGAAAAAGAACTTTCTCCGATTCATTCTTGCTTGTTTCGTAACGAGAGTCCTGTAGTTGGTTTTGCTTGTCTTGCTAAAATATGTTCCATTTACTGTGATATAAAACAACTTGTATGTCTTAGTTCCCACTTTGTCGTGAAGATTAATTAATCGTCTGTTTTTAGCTGGCTAAAGTCGTGGACGACAGTTATCGTGTCGTCCTATCAATGAACACCTTCATTTAGATACACAAGCCACGACACTTAAAACTACACGATTATCTGTCGTCACGACATAGTCGGATCGGGGCCTTAGGGACATTGTTGGCAACCTTTCCAGATAAGGGTCAAACAACCTAACCGATAGGCCCGCAGTTGCATATGAGTTCTCTATGGAAGCCGGTCTTGCATGAACATGTAAAACTTTCAAGCATTACCTATCATATTTTCTTTTTAATTTTAAAATCATTCGTTGGCATCTTCAGGTACCTATCATAGATCAAATTTCTTCAAAATGCTTGCTTTGACAGCCTTATAAAAAGGATAGCATAATAGTTGTTTGTTACACAAGAGTGCAAAGTTGCTTTTTAACCGCGTGCTCGATTTTGATGACCGAGCAAGCGAATGATTCTAAAATTGAGTCACGAGCGCAGCGAGTGATTCAAAACTTAGAATTTTGAGCGTTAGCAAGGAACTCGGAAATGAAAATCTTTCCACTCGAGTGCAACACGTAACTTTTCATCCCACCTCAGCGAAGACATGACAAAAGGCATAAAAAAAATGCGCGTTATTAACAGTTTCAGTTAATTCTGTTGGCGTCAAATAAACTTCCTCGTCGCTAGATCCACTCATTTTAGGTTTTTCACTTGTTTTCAAGTTTCTTTTGTAGGGTTCCGTAGTCAACTAGGAACCCTTATAGTTTCGCCATGTCTGTCTCGACTCTCTTCACACTTCAGTCTCCCCGCGACCACGGCTGGTGCAATCCGGTCGAAACGTCGGGCTTGAATTAAAGGTAAATTCGCGATAAATACCCGTTTTTATATGTTTTATAAATCAACTTATTTGCACTATTGAACAATTTACAATTTATTGCCATTTCTATTACGTAAATTCAGCCACATTGCATTGCTCGTTCTTAGCCATGAGCCACGAGGGAGCAACCACAAACACACACTAGCGGAGTGGTGTTAATTGTTCAGCCATAACCACTTAGTGCGTTCAACATGAATGTGTGACAACCCTACACGGTCCAATGTTCAACGATCTGTAATTATTAGCTAGCTTTAATAGCTAGGGGTGGCCCATTGTCAGGGCGTACATGCATTCTCAATTGTTAGGGATGGCGGGTGTATCGCAAGTCTCATTAATTAAAGTCACCCTAATTATGACAATGTGAAAGTTTGGAATTTCGTGCGATATGCGAAAATTAGGTAGGTAGTTGTTGATTTTATGGGTGTTAAAGTTTTGGTAATTAGACAGGAAATATCAAAAATATTTGTAGCGGAAATTAAACTTGTTTTCACAGCTATGCACAGTTGTGATTACCACTTTAAGGTCCATGTTCACCGAAAAGATAACCGTCTGATTATTTAAAAACAGCTGTCAATGTGACATATTACCATACAAAAATGTGTTTTAAACAACTGTTTTAGATAATCAGACTGTCATCTTTTTGGTGAACATGGACCTAAATAAGCCGGGTGACCCGTTAAAAATTATAACCAACAATGTGTTTCATAAAACTTCATAATACTACAAAGAAATAAGGGCAAAAAATTGATGGTGATGATGATGATGATGATTATGATAAACTAATATAAAATAGAGGCAAATAACATAACTGTAAAGGTCACTGTCTACGTACTGGTAAAACAATACTAAAGTCAGCATACTAAGAAAAAGAACAAATTAGAAATGTCGAAATCAAAACATCTTCCATATCAAAAACCTCATTTGTTCGTCCCAAATCAATTCTCCCTAAAAATACAAAATAATATCATAAAATCAGAAATCTAATTCAGCAAAATAAATCGTTGTACATTCCGTCCCTCAGAATAACCGTGGACCCCTCAAATATTCTTTAGTACATAATAAATTGAATTGTGTCTTCATCGTATTGTATAAAGCGAAGGGCCCGGCGCACGTGACTAACAATCAGTTCCTACAAATAATTTCCTTTACTACAGAATAATTTAAGTTTCTCAGTCAATGGTTTAGAGATTCATCTCAAAGAGATAGACTGAATATTTCCGAAATAAATAAGTGAGTACCTAACATGGATGTTTTTCACGACCATAATTGTCACGGTATCTATGAGGTGTATTCCCGCTGACCTCACTGGTTCGTCCTTCTGGTGGGGTCAACGAGAAAAAATAAAACTGTCGTTTCGTTGTCCCCACCAGCCTACTCTACTGGTGGGGTCGACGGGAAGTTTACAATTTGGTTCCCGTTGACCCCATTAGTTCGTCCCACTGGTGGGGTCAACGGGAAGTCTGCAATTTGTATTCCCGATGCCTCCACTGCCATACATACACCTTTCATGAAAGAATATGTTTACTCGTTTGAAGAAAATGATCGTGGACGAGGTGAGAGATGAAGGATAGTAATAAAAATAATTATATTTCAAAAAACTATAAAACACGAGACATCATTTTGTTTCTCGTATTCTTCTCAGCAAACTCTTTCATCTGATACACATATCTTGGAAATGCATTAAAAAACCATGCATTTTCATCCAAAATAAACATGGATGTTGGCTTGGTAGGTTAATTTTTTTTTCCATGGTTATTATAAGTGCCACTTGAGATCGCAATTGCGGACATTGCCCTTTCCCAAATACCCGTATCTCTTCTTACGAACCAAAACAAATAAACCATGTATCGTTTTTCATTAGAAAAGATGTTGAAGATAGATGACGATTCAAGATTTGAACAGTTTTATTTTTTTATTTCAAAGTTAAGAACTTTCTTCTTTCTTTCTCGTTTCTTTCTTTTTTTTTCTTTTTGGCTCGCAGATTCATTGCTGTTTTTACTCTTTTTTTTGTATTTAAATGACTTGTTTTTATTTTGTGTTTCAATTTTATATTTTTTTTTTTAATTATATTATTAATAATTGTTTAATATGTTATGATTTCGATGTTATTGTTATATAAAACAAAGTCACTCCCGCTGTCTGTACACTTAGATTTTTACAGCCATCCTACTGTTTGGTTTCGGTAGGTTGCTATCTCTGTCTGTTTGACATTTTGCTTACTGGACGGTTAGAAACAAAACGTCACAGAAAAGCTTTCTTTGATTTTTATATGAATCAAGTGACATTTAGGTGACACGGATAATAGACAAGCTAACTTTGTATATAGAAACACCGATAGCTGCTATTAACCAACAGTTATACGTTAGTCAGTTATTGAAAACGGGCCTTAAACTACGCAACGGATTTGAATGCCTTCCTTTTGAATACCTCTATCTATTGCTAAAAAAACCTTTGTTTGATTGGTTTTGTTTTTTTGTCACCAACTTGTGAAGCTAACGTTATTTTTCACTTTTTTGTGTTTTTAGAAGTCGGTTTTATTTTTTGCAAAACAGTTTTTGTTTTTCACTTTTTAGTGGTGCACATGCGCTTATCCCTTCACAGCGTACTGGCGTGATGTTAAGTAATAAACAGGGGGACACAGACATGAGATTTCAGCAATACCTGTCCATTTGCTATCACATTTTAAGATCTTCACAAAATTGAAGTGGGACCACTCCAAAAAAGTATACTCTTTCGAAAACTACCCAAATCGCTTCATGTGTCAAATTTTTAAGAGTTCTCTCTTTTTCTCCAGGATCTCATCATCAGATTCTGACTTGATGATTATGGGACCATTTGTGAAGTACACCCTTTCAATCAAAATAAAAATAATCCAAATCGGTCCAGCCACCTACGAGCAATCGGGGAACATAGATAAAAAAAGGTTCCGACGAATTGAGAACCTCCTCCTTTTTGAAGCCGGTTAAATAAATAGAGTGATTCAAGAGCAAGGTTTATTACGTATAAGCTACTTTGCACCCATGCGAAACCGGGGCGGATCGCTAGTCTATACTAATATTATAAAGAGGAAAAGATTTGTATGTTTTTTTATTTTTGAATATAACGAATAAACTAAAAAACTACTAAGTAGACCAATTTGAACAATTCTTTCAGCAATGGATAGCTACATTATCAGCGAGTAGCATAGGCTATATTTTATCCCAGTTCTCCCACGGGAACGGGAACTACGCGGGTGAAACCGCGTGACGTCCGCTGGTATTTATTTATTTATTTAAGGTTCACCTACAGCACATATATGCATATACATATACTAACTCATACGGTAGTGTTCTAATATATATTATGCCATATATAGTAATGTATAAAGCGTACGGCCAGGCGCACGTGACTAACGATCTGTTCCTACAAATAATTATCTTCACAATAGTCTGCCTCGAATGAACAGATTAATTTTAGTTTCACCGTGTTTTAGAATTTCATCTCAAAGAGATAAATTCGGGTTGTACGGGTACGGGTTGTTCAAAGCATAACTATAAGAAACCTGTGTTTGAGAACAGCTTCGCTGTGATTTTAATATGATACTGCCTTTGTTTTAAGGGTTATGAAAGAATATTATAAGCTCTACAGGTGGTTGTGAGTAAGTTCATGCTAATATTTTTAGCTTAATTTAACTAACTTAAATATCATCGTAAAATTTGACGGTTTCCATCGCGACCAATTAGATAAAAAATTCAAAACATCCTAATATGGTAAGTCAAGTAGATAGATTTACGTTTTAATGATTTTTTTTTCGATAAAAGGGACATTTTGTAAGCACGCAACCGGTGTAAAAATTAATGAATGAATCTATGGATGTCCAAGCTTATTTCACTTCACCCAAATTATTTGCGCAGGAGGGAAAACTGAATTAAAATAAATGTGCCGAAATTGACATTCGTTTTTGTGATTATTTATTTATTTAATAACAACGGTAAACCAATTTCAGCAACTAAAACTAAAAGAGTTTAACATAAGATTAAAATTTACAAAATAACAAAGTAAAGGTTCGCACTTTCATAAATTCCTCTCAAAGTACTTCTGCGGGCATAAACTGGCCGCTTTAGCAGAACATAATATGAATCACGTTAAGAATTTAAAAAATTCCAAAAAATGGACTTTATGGTCATTTACATAAAGTCTATTTTAAGAATTTAAAACTTTTAACGTGTTTCATATTCTGTTCTGCTAAAGTGGCCATTTTAGACCTCATGACATGCCAATAAAATCTTCGTGCATCCATCCGCAAACAGATCGTCTGTTAAATCCAAGAGATCATTAAGAGGCCGGTGGAGCATGCGTCGTTCATACAAACGTAATACCAAAATAATTTGTAAATCCAACATATTCTTAAGGTAGTGTGTATTTATTTCGATTGTTATACAGAATATCTATGTTCCCAAATATATATTTTGAAAGGAAAATGATATAAAGACGAGATATGAGGAATTTAAAATGTCTATAGAAAACTTATTTTTCTCATAACTCTTGTTTAAATCAGTGTCCATTCAAAATGTATATTTGGGAACCTAGATATTCTGTGATCCAATCGAAATAAATACACACTACCTTAAGAATATGTTTTATTGACAAATTATTGTGGTATTTAGTTTGTATGAACGACGCATGGTCCGCAGGCGCCTTAAGCGCGGTCAGAGTGCGGGGAATTAGCGATTTAGCACGTGCAACAATGCAACAAAGAGGCACGGCAAACAGCCTGTGCATTCTGACATTATCAATGAAGTGGTCATACTATGGAGGGTGTAAAACACCTCATAACGAAGCCGAAAGGAACTTATTCTCCTCGTCATTTTGATATTTTTTTTGTTCTAAACCATACCTTCCTAGCCTAGGAACCTTCTAGTTACGGAGATATTGGGGGTCAAATTTACAACTTTTTGATAACTTTTTTTTTCAAGTTCATGTTTTTATTGTAATATTTTTGAATACCTTTAAATACCTCTACAAACCCCTTACTATTCAATTCATCCATCAGCGCTATGTTTTGAGTGCGTTACCTTGAATTCTACCACAAAACATGACTTTTCACCCCAAAAAAAAATGTTGTTTTCCAGCAATAATTTTTGCGTAAAGTTACTTAGTTTGATATACAAAATCCTTGGTTGACGGCTGCGTGATGAGGTGGTTTACACCCTGTATTTCTCGATGACACGCCTTTAGTGTCAATAATCAATGACCAATTTTTTTTTAAACACCTCTAAAGAAACTTGAAAGTCGATGCCTGTAATTGAGTCGATCGATTGGAAAGTTTTAATATTTAACGACTTCACACTGGCTGCTCGAATTGTGTATTATTATTGGCCATTAAAAACGACTGGAGTCCAATTACTCAAATTAAAAAAGATATATTTTTACGGCCACTTCTTGTAGATCTCATTTAACTTTATTTTAGAGTTCCCAAATTTTACCTATTGTTTTTTTTCACGAATCGGTTAGAAGTTTTATTAGTAAAGTTGCTTAGTAAATATTATGACTTACGTTTTTGACTACTGTAATCCAAAATTTTATCATACGTTCTTTCCGAATAACTGCATAGCCTTTATTAGGAGGTTTAGCATGCATTTTCGCCTTTTAATTCGTATTATTTATAGCATTTCTGTACATTTTAGTGTTTCCAAATCTTTGTTTACTTTTGTGATGTCAGATAATGACAATGGCAATGACAAGCCTAGTTTTCTTTTAAATTTATTGCTGAAAATGATGAAAATTCAGTCTGCGTTTGGTCCTCGAGCCGGCAAGAAGCTGGAAATTCCTCTGAACTATTTGATGTGGTCGCTAAGCCGGCGAGATCTAGCCCTGGCGTTTTATTGAATCCTTACATTTCCCTGTCCAGGAAAATGTAAGGTTACACTCTTTGAAGAATTATCAATATCAATATTCTCTTGCTCAGGTCGGCGCAGCATTTTTTCTTCTTTCATACTCCTATATTACTCGCCTTCTCATCAGACACCTCCTTGTATTATACTAGTAACTCAATCGCCACTATTTAGTTTATCAATTAGTTGAAAGTTATTAATTCTTACTTCTTTTTACGGGGTGTCCTGCGTGAGCGACGAATACGACGCGATGCGACGCTGCGAACGCGACGAACGCGATCAACTCAACGGTGTTCTCTGCTTGCGGCCTATATACTAGTAGCAGTCTGCGGCGAGACGCGACGTAACGCGTACTTGTTTTGAGGGCGACCAGACGCGACACCACGAACTACGAATTGGTTGATTCAGAAGAATGTTTTTTTCATTTGATTGATTTGATTCAGTTCGTTCTTTTCGTATTTTACGATATTTTTTTTAAAAGTCTGTACTTTAAAAATGAACTTTCGAGCAAAATTGCACTGTACTTCTCCATGATTCGAGAAGTAATGACCAAAATCACGTAGGACATTTGTCGCGTGTAGCATCGCGTCGCATTGCACTGTGTCGTGTCGCGTCTCGTCGCGTCGTATTCGTCGCTCAGGCAGGACACCCCGTTAGCAAACTCATGGTACTTATATATGATTATAGATAAAGAGAGATTTAAATTAACATTAAAAAAAATTGTAGCATGTTTATACCATCTTAGCTTTGTGTTTAGTTTTTGACATGCAGGTTTTCTTGATGCTCTAAGTATATGAACACTGAATAGGTATGCAAAGTAGCCAAGTCATAAAAGTATAGGTACACCTGCTGACATAAAAACCCTCAGTCGCATCTGGTTAAGCAAGAGGCTAAAAAACATGTATTACGATAAGTAAGGAAATATGAACAACTTACTCGCATTGAGGCTTAGAGCATTGAGGACTTTGGCATTCCCACTTACCATAGAATAGTATCTACAGAAGGTCTGTTCCTACACCGAGTAAAAACGCACACACAGAAACACATGCAGTGCCATCTATACAACCGCATCTGTATACTGACAGATCCTGTATCGTGATATTAAAATCCGCGCGATTAACATTTATTGAAAAAGCAACTACCAACTGCCAGGTAGTATACGATCAGAAACAACACCCGTCCATTCCTATTTTTTTTTTTATCCTATCATGTATCCCACTGCTGGGAAGAGGTCTCCCCTTTTCTTTCCAAAACTCTCTATCTTGTGCGATATCTGGCCATGCTCGCCTCGCAAACAAGATCAGCTCGTCACACAACCTTCGCCGCGGTCTACCTCGCATGCGTCCAGTGCGTGACGACCTTTGCCCACCTCTCCGGGTGCATTCGCGCTACGTGGCCAGCCCACTCCCACTTTAGCTTAGCCGTATTTTCTCCGACATCTGCAACCTGAGTTATGGAACGCAGGGTCGTGTTTCTTACGCGATCTTACATTTATATGGAAGATGAAAACTTCCTTTTACTTCCGAGTTTCAAACCTCAGAACGCACACTTCGCGCACAGCGAGAGCAAGCGCAATCGCGTCTGGCATACGGCCCAGAAATCCTGAGATCGCTGTGCTACGAGTACTGTGCCTCCTCTCACTCCTTGTGTAAAGCCGAACTTCTGTAGGTACTACTACTCCTGCCCCACTACGTACGAGTACCCTGAATTTTTATGACTTGAACGTGAAAATAACCAGCTGATTCTTGTTTTTCTTTCATTCCGTGTAGCAGAGCAAATGTTTTTTTCTTAAAGGTAGATATTTGAAGAGTAAGAGTTTTCCCAAGTTCGCTCTAAACTAGTTGTACAAAGTGTAGTGTTTTTTTTTTTGTATTTTATCGTAATTGCTTTTTTGTTGTTTCTTCCCTATCTGAATTTTTGCGGCGTAAGAAAGTTTTTGCGTTTTATTTTTATGAAACTATGTTTTGGAGACGTTTTTAAAACTGTGGATACGATGAGTTTTAATCTCATCATCTGCCTAACCTTTTCCCAATTATGTTGGGGTCGGCTTCCAGTCTAACCGGATGCAAGTGAATACCTGTATTTTATAAGGAGCGACTGCCTATCGGACATCCACAACCCAATTAGTACTGAGCTGTGCGATACCCTTTGACAGGACTGTATTTCAGAATTTCGTACGACTACCTGTAACATTATTGATAGCACAAGATAACCGTCAACGATTTTGTCTATAGCCTGCCCACAATGCCATATATATGTCACCGTAAAATTGTCAAATACGTTATATTGTAATATCTCTAGCGATATTGTAAAATCTCGAAATATTGTCAAATGAACATGCGGAAGTATCTCTGCCCCCATAATCGGGACTTGGGGCACCCCCCCGTTTGGTTAGTTAGGTTCCATTAAACCCTGCACCCGGAAATAGGGGCCCCGCGAAACGGGGCTCCGTCGACTACGCTTTTTAGGGGAATATAAAGTGTTTTAAGGTCAGGTTATATCGGTATTTCTCAGGAATGGTACAATATCTTTTCATGACAGTTGTACCACTGGGCAAGGGGGACCCCTCCTTCCCTCCACACCGCGTTAGTTGACTACCATCGCATGCATTTCACGAAAAAATAATGCGTTTTGTTATAAGCAGTATGTTCATTTGACAATATTTCGAGATTTTACAATATCGCTAGAGATATTACAATATAACGTATTTGACAATTTTACGGTGACATATAGGTATATATATATACCTATCATCATTACTCATCGACATTCGCTGCTGATCTTATAATCCTATAAGTCACTGTAATACTGAAGTTTATAAATAGATTCATCTGAGAGTCTCTTTATTTAGGCATAACACAGAAATCATCTCGAGACAATATAATTAGATTGTTTGTGAAGTAAACAACACGAAAATGGCCAACAAACGTATCAACTATTTACAGAATGTCTATTTTTGTGGGTCCCTTTACGTAAATTTTAACTGTGAAACAGATTTGAAATACACCCAGAAGAGATAGGATTTACTAAAATAAGCATGTTGCTCCGATCGATCGGTAGTGGCCGTTTGAATAACTTAGATACCTAGAGTTAAAGATTAAAAATAAATAATGAAACCTTTAGTAACTGATTTATTTACTTCGGTTGTAGTAGACGTCACTAGTTTTAGTGGGCGCGCTATCGAAAAAGATGATTGATAAGCATTTTTTGTTTTTTACCTTAGGTCTTTCGTAACAAAAAATTCACTTTCTTTTCTTTACATCTAAAAATGACGTCCCTTGTGAAATTGGTCACGTTTTCATTAAAAAGAAATTAGTTATTCTTATGTTATTAATAATAATATGTGCTTACTTGACGTCAGGCAAAGTGTAATTGGGGTTTTCCATTAAGAATTTCTCAATAGCAGCCACGAAGCTCGCATATTATATGGATCATAAACATAACTGGCTAAATGTGGGTGTACTATTAAGTACAGCTCTGCCTAACCCTCCAGCCAGACCACAGCTGGACCACAGCTGGATCACAGCTGGACCACAGCTGGATCACAGCTGGACCACAGCTGGACCACAGCTGGACCACAGCTGGACCACAACTGGACCATAGTTGTAGCACAACTGAACCACAGCTGGACCACAGCTGGACCATAGTTGTAGCACAACTGAACCTCGGCTGGACCACAGCTGGACCATGTCTGGACTATATAAGACTGGCTGTAGTGTAGCTGTGATCCAGTGATCACAGCTGCACTATAGCTGGAGCACAGCACTCTTCGCTGTGATAGAAACTGTGTTATAATTCACCAAGCACACCCAGTACGGGTCTATCATAACAATATGTCCACGAATAACAGGGTAAATTGGATCTTAAATGCATTTCATAACATGTTACAACCCATAGTAGGAACCATACAAAACAAAAAAAAATTAAAACATAAGAGCTCCGGCGGATTTTTACCCAACTGCAGATAACCCGAAAGAAGGTTAATGTGTTTACCGAAAGCCGTTTAGACGATCATATGAACGTAATAAGGTACCTCGGATGCAAATGACAGACCTGAATAGTTCCTTCCACAGAATGACGCTGTACGGAATTAAGTTTAGAGAGTTCCAGCAAAAAGCTTGCTTTTTCAGGAAAACTACGGAAATTGTGTTCATTAAACATTGTAATGCTGTGTTAATATAAGTTTGTGTTATAATGAGTACCGAATTGACTAGTGTTCACATTTTTACAGTTAATTAGTGGATTTTCTTAAAGAAATGGTCTGCAGCGTTCCCTTTTAAATCAAACTTTAATGGGTATAAGAGTTGAGGAAGATAAAGGAAACGTATGAATGGACTGTGTTACTGTTAAGCATTATATGGCAAGAAAGGAGGTCTGATGAAATGACAAGAAGTTACCGACGTAGCCCGAATAATTGCCAAACTTATGTGGCAATGGGGACATTGCTCGCGGAACGGATGGCCGCCGATAGGGCTGAAAAGTTCTGGAGTGGCGCCCGCGAACCGGAAGACGTTGTGTTAGAAGGCCTCCCACTAGGTGGACAGATGATCTGGTGAGGGCTGCGGGAATCCGCTGGATGTGAATCGCACGGGACCAGTCAATATGGCGACACTTGGGGGAGGCCTATGTCCAGCAGTGGACGTCTTTCGGCTGAAATGATGATGATGATGGACAAGAGAATGATGTTAAATACGAGTATATATTTAAAATATGTAAATAATATGCATATGCACAGTAAATAAACACAAATGACGAATCGTATAAACACGATGACATGAAACCTTGTAAAAAATATTTTCAACCGAGTTAATTTTTACAATTAACCCTATAACCTTCGAGCCTTTTAACAGAGACAGCCAACGTTCAGCTCTCCTATAAAGGTCCCTTATGGGTTGATAATACGGTAAATGGAAAGGACCTCTGTGTTGCTATGGTATTTTAAAAAGTATTTATTTATAAATAAATAACGGGATAATGAATAACGGTGGTTTCGGGTTTTAAGTACCCGAAACGTGGAAGTATTACCAAAAACGACATGCAATTTACCCCTTGTATTTGTTTTTGTATTGGAAATGTTTTTCCAACAGAAAATAAAGACTTTTTGCTATTGAGACGTTAATACTTTTCAGTATTTACCATTTGGGCACTTAGCTACAACGTTTGTTTTAAGAATCAATTTGCAAATAAAACTTAGATAAACAGTGTTTTTTATGTAAATGGTATCTTTGCACATAAAATAACTTGGCATCATAAGTTAAGTGATCCGATAACAACATTATTTAGGACGAAAACTTGAAAAGCAATTCTGAAGAAATAATAAAATATAAAAGATGGCTGCTTTAGATCTAGTAAATTGGGTTTTATGTTCAATATAGACACTATGGACAACGAAAATAACTTTCGTTATACCTTTTATAAGAAAATACTGAGATAATTAGAAATTGTGTTCAGAAATTTTCAAATATATTGGAGGTCGGTATTTATTTACAACTGATCCAAGGAAGTAATTAAATAGTTTTCCATCATCAGCCTATATAATGATCCCCCACTGCTGGGACAAGGCCTCCTCTCAATGAGAGGGAATGGGCTATAATCTACCACGCGGGCCCAGCGCGGATTGGTAGACGTCACATGTCTTCGAATTTTTGGTTCTAGAACATGCCGGTTTCCTCACAATGTTTTCCTTCACCGTTTTGAGAGTAGTTAAAGAATAGTTGAGAATAGTTTTCCGATGACGCTAAAAGAAGCATATTTTTAAATCATGTAGGTTGTTATCTATGTTGGAAGAGATCTTTATTTATTCCTGTCAAATACATTAATTGAGTACTAAAAAATCTGTTTAATGACGAGCAGTTGTGGTCGATTATTTTCGACCAAGACTTACGAGTTATTAGGTCATCATTCATCATTTCAGCCAACAATGTCAACTGCTGGACATAGGCCTCCCTCAAACGTCGCCACATTGACCAGTCCCGTGCCATACCCATCCAGTGGATTCCCACAACTTTCACCAGATCATCGGTCCACCTAGTGGTGGTCTTCCAACGCAACGTCTTTCTGTTCACGGTCGCAACTCCAGAACTTTTCAGCCCCATCGGCCCCATCTGCGAGAAATGTGCCCTGCCCACTGCCACTTAAATTTGGCAATTCTTCGGGCTACGTAACCCTGGTTAGTTGTTAGGTCATAGGTTCAAAACCGTGCGCATTCATCGTTATTATCCACAGCCTGAATTCACTCACTGCTGGGTATAGGTCTTTCTTTTCTTCTGCAGACCTCATCCAGGTTTTCCCCCGTTTTCAACTAAGTATGTCGTCTACCCATCTCGCTGCCGCCAGACGATCCACATTTCTTTTCCCAGTTCTTGGACTCCATTCGGTGACAGCCTTAAGGTCGTGGCTCACTTGACAAGCACCGCACCGCAGTATGATGTAAACTATTTATAAATAAGTTTCAGCCTGCGTACTATGACTGCTTTTTTTTCACCACCTCCGTAACCTCCCAATCCCACACCCACCTCGGGTGCCTCAGCTGACGCTGGGTTCACTTATCAGTCATTCGGGATCTATTGAACCAGATGGCAACTGATCGGCGTAAAAACACTCTAAAATGCAACACCATCTCCCGGACTATCACAGCCAGCGCACAGACTGCGAGCTTACGCGTCGCGGACGGCGCGCGGACTCCGCACCGCCCGCGCGCGGACCGCGTGCTTACGCCTCGCTGACGACGCGTGGCAAGCGCGCCGTAGCATAAATTGCTGTGCTGGTGCGGTGCTTGTCAAGTTTGCCATGACCTTTAGTCCACCTGTCCTCGCTACACCTTACTAGGTGTCCTACCCAACTCCATTTGACTAGCAAGTCAGTAGAGTTGCACATAACTTTGTATAAATTATTTCATCACCGCTGATCTCAAAACGGGAAAGTAAAACGTGGTGAAGAAACTGGGTGTGTTCTTGAACCAAAAATTTAAAGCCGTGGGACATCTACCTACTTGCACTGGGTTCGTATGGGCAGCACCCACTCTCTCTCATGGAGAGAAGGCCAGTGACCCAGCAGTGGCAACATGACAGGCAGATTATGTTTACCCTTATGCTGAATCAGTTTTAAATTTGTGAGAATGTTTGTTACTCTTTTTGGCAAAAACTACTGAATGGATTTGGATGAAATTTTGCACACAGGCAGTTTATAATCTGGATTAACACATAGAATCCTTTCTATTCCGGTAGTAAGATCCTAAGAGACAATTGAAATGACAACTGGTAAACATATTGGTTTCTGAAATTTAGAAAACGGCAGTTCCTCTGTAAAATGCCAGGCAGATGATGAAATATTTTCATTAACAATACATTTCAGTCACATATTTTACACTTAGAACAAAAAGATCGCATTCCATACCAATGGCCTTTCCGGGGCCGGTCCATTTAATTTTAGCCGGTCTGATCCGGCGGGGGCGAGGGTTACAAATTATACCTATTGTTTATGTGGCCTCACGCGGGGTCGTCAGTGTTGCCATACTTGTGACAAATTATATTTGCACGGTTATTAATTAGCCATAGTGTGGTATTTTGGTGGCGAAATGTTATTGCATACTGTACATGGTTTATTGGGTACACCTACTCATAATGTATGTAGATTTTGCTGATTAATGGATACCCACGCATGCCATTTAATAAGATTGCTATTTTGAATGACCAGATATCAGAGTAGATACGTAGTATTAACCTTAACTTCAAGGACTTACATGTGAATAAATCCTTCCACTTTTTTTTGTGGTTAGCTCCTAGATGTCAGAGTTTTTATACCGCCTATGAGCGTCTGTTGGCTTGGCATAACATAAATATAAATGTAAAATAGAAAAAAAAACGAGAAATATCTCTCAGGCATGTGGTGTTACTTTAGTACTTCCTGGAAGTTAAGGTAAATAAACAATACATATATATTGCTACTTAACTGTGTATATCCATTTATGTATACAGGATGTAGGGAAATTAACGCGCGCAAACTGCTTACATGCTAACCATTTATTTTGACCGCATTAGTGCAGTATGTACTGTACTAGTTGCATGAAACAAGAGATTCTTTTATATAACTGAAAAACTGTTTCTATGGAATATATAAAAAAATTTGCTGAATTCATGATCCCTTACGTTACGTTGGATATCATAATTAAGTGCTCAGATCTCATTACACACATTACATGATTAGCTTACGAAATATGTACCTTCAGTAAACTGTAGATAGATACAAATATCGCAACTCAACGTAGTTTCATAAGATGTAAAGTTCCTGCCTGGCAACAGACATGGCGCTGCTCAAGAGCTAAGTGGAATAACTTTTAACTTTGACTCCGTGTTATCACTTATCACAAATACTAACACTAAGCCTAAGCTTTGCTAAGCATAATGTGTAGGCTTATATACAAAGGTCATAACTACCAGTGACCCGTAACATGATTCTAACCGATAACACAACCACAAAAGGGATTATTTATTATATAACACATTATTTACTAACATGAAATGCTAACCGCTTTCTAATAAAATAATGATACATAGTTCCAAAGCATTTTGTTTGGTTTATTTCTTCGATCCAAAGCAGCCGTTATCCTATATAAGGTGTTAAAAAATTAACTGCAAGAATTTCGTGTACGTACTCGGTATCAAAAAACAAATATATTCCAAAAAAAAAAAATTTTTTTTCAAGCATTTTTAGTTTTCACATAAAAAAAACATTGCCAGTCTAAAGTCTGCAAAATGTGATGGGAGAAGTTAGAATCAGCTGTCTATGTTTGCGCTGTCGCAGGGGTGAACGAACCCGCGCACGGCGCCCTGCACGGTGCAGTCACAGTACAGTCAAGTGCGCATATTCAATAATTTTGTGCGCAGTGAAAATATTGCATATCTTTGAAACGGATCGTTACTTAAATAAATTTTTTTCGTGATTATTTTTTATTTGTGATTCCAAACAGCTCCTCAAGTTTCTGGCAGTTAATTTTTTAACACCTTATATATTCTTCTCCATGTCGCAGAGACCACTTTATATGTTAACTAGCTGGCTTTGCCCGCGTAAAAATTATATACTAAAACCTTCCGCGAGAACCACTCTATCTATTGGTGAAAACAGCATGAAAATCGGTGCAGTAGTTTTTGAGTTTATCGCGAACAGACAGACACGGCGGAGGACTTTATTTTATTAAATGTAGTGATAATGGCTCAAAACTTCGCCACATAGATAGCTTCGTTGGTGGCGGCACAGAACTCTCTTTGGCAGCTTGTTTTGGGAGATTGACGCTCAGCTGGCACGATAGAAGGTGCTAGTCATAGTTTGGGATACAACTCCATCCACACGCTTCTAGTGTTCCGTCTAGAAAGCTCCAGTTAACGAGATTTGAGTAGCCCACTTGGGTTATCAGACGGACTTCAAGGGACTTCCAAGTGAACCACTAAAGTTTAGTTAACCTTTCAATTAATTTGGCCCGTATCATTATCACATCATCATCATCATTTCAGCCGAAAGACGTCCACTGCTGGACATAGGCCTCCCCCAAGTGTCGCCACATTTACCGGTCCCGTGCGACTCCAACGGATTCCCGCAACCTTCACCAGGTCATCGGTCCACCTAGTGGGAGGTCTTCCAACGTATTGTCTTCCGGTTCGCGGTCGCCACTCACATCCCATATCATTATCTAATTATTTTATGATGCAAATTCACTCTTCCCATTTTGTACGTCAATCTACTAATGGCTTGTTTGTGTGAAAACTGAAACTCAAATTAAAAATGGATTTTTTACAAAAAACTAAGATTTTCCAGGTCTGCTCTATGATAATCGTTAATTTTGCACGCTAGTAGAAACCTTACATTTGACCTGAAACTTGAAAGACATGGCAAATACTCACACAAGTAAAACCTAAGATTAACCCGTATTTGGCGTTTACAGTGATTCTACATTTCGCTTCATTTGCGAATCAATTCAAATCAATCATTAAAACAGTGAAATGAAAAAACAAAATCATTTTTCCCGAATAACTCGTTAAGTTTCAGATATTCAGATAAACCTGTTACTTTTCTTTTCATACCATCCGTTCGTTTGTTAATTCGATCCCCTTTCGTTGGTCTTTTTAACATATTCTCTATCATTGTATTTCCAATTCTTTTTCAATTATTTCCATTAATCGAAGCATTCTGTTCCTGCATTTTATTTTAAATATAGGAGTTTGGAACAAAAGTCCACGAGATTTCCTGAGTTGAAATGTAATTAAACTGTACTAGTCAAGTAAACATCAAAATGGTTATTAATCTACATTGTTTAATAAAGAGGTTTGTAGTTTAATTATTATTGTTAGTCCCATCATCATCTGCCTAGCCATTTCCCAACTGTGTTGCGGTCGGCTTCCAGTCTTACCGGATTCAACTGAATACCAGTATATTACATGGAGCGACTTCATATCTGACCACCACAACCCAGTTAGTACTGGGTAATACAATACCCCTTGGCAAGACTGGTTGTCAGACTTTCGGGCCACTGCGACTACCTGTGAAGACTTTCAAAGATTAACAACTGACAGCCGGGATCAATGCTTAAGCCCGCCACACACGCCCAAACCACTGTAACTCCTGAAAGCCAGAATCAACAGTGGCGACCACCAGAAAAGCGCCGAGACAATGAAGCTCGACGAAGTCCCAGAGAGTTAATTTAACTGACTTGGATCCCGCAACGAAATTTTTCAGAAAGAATAGCGGAGAAGTAGGAAAAAAATCGCAATTTCCACTTCCCTCCATATCAGCAGGAGATAGAACGAAACAAGGCCAATAGGCACAAAGGGACGTTTACAACTGCGATAGGCCCAGTTACCTAGCACCACGGATAAATATTAACATTAATGGGTCCTAAGTTGTGAGCTGTTATATTTGATTCCAATTATAGGTATCAATAATCGGGATCAATGCTTAATGTGCTTTCCGAGGCACGGAGGAAGCTCGGTATTTACAGGATGGTTACCCATCCAGGAACCAACCGTGGCGAGCGCGGCTTAACCCGAAGATTGACCCGAGCGGTTGGTATTGAAAGAAAGAAAGAAAAAGCATTTATTAGCCCGCACAGGACAAAACACATCAAAATTATCAGTAATTAAAACTTACTAATAAACTTGTATTGCTCAGCCATGAGGCAACAAGCAAAAATATGGCAAAAAAAAACTTAACGGTAGGCAGTAACCAATAAGATTAATACAGTCGTGATGTTTTTTTGTAATTTTATGTTGACAGTCATTATAGAAGACGAGCCTTTCGTACGCCATATAAGATCTAGATATACACCTACTTTGTTGTAGATATAATAAACGTACCTACAGTTGTCCCTTGAGGTTCAGTGTTATCACAGCACTCAATCAAAACTAAAACCTGTACTCAAAATTATTACGAAGTTTCTCTAATAATTTTGGAGTAAAATCCGCAAATCCCTATAGGTGTCTGCGAACGAAGATAGGTTGCCGTCAGTCATTGTGGTGTTTGTTGTTTGACATTCGGAGTAATACCAGGTGTAAAGGGCCCCTTCAGAAGCCGTCATTCTGTACATCAATCTAAGTAACACTGCGCAAAAACTTATTGCTGAGAAACATTTTACTATTCATTCTTTGCAAAACATGCATAATCAGCCTATAATGTCCCACTGCTGGGACACAGGCCCCATCTCTATGGGAGTGAATGAGCTATAATCTACCACGCCGGCCCAATACGGGTTGCTACATGTCGCATGTCTTCGAATCCTTGGTTCTAGGACATGCCAGTTTCCTAACGATGTTTTCCTTCATCGTTTCGTTTTTTGTTGATGCATATAACAAAGCATTTTACATATAAATAACGTTACATTGGAATGAAAAACTTGTATGTAGTTAATTCTGTTTCAATTTAACCGTATATTAAATCAAATTATTTCCTAATAGGTACACGTAACTACACCTCAAACACGTAACCTCATCAACAATTTTCATGTTAACCTCTTTGAGTAACCCAAATACTTGATACGCCACAATAATTCAATAGGGCAAGTCTTACCGTAAGGCCGCAACCTTTGATCGGGTACTAACTTCACCTTCCCTAATATAAATGATTAACAAGCAACCCACGCCACATTCTAAGACAATACCAGCTTACCTTTAAGTTCTCAGACAAGACTGTTCTTTCTTTACAATAAATCTTAGACAAAGCTCGGCTGAAAGTTCTACTTTACTTCTACGAGGAAAGTATCTGCTGGTAACACGAAAGCCAGAATCAAGAACTTTTGTAGTTCAATAAACTCCATTTCCTCGAACTACAACGTCATCGGCATTAACCAAGAAAAGACTCCAGAGAAAACGCAATAGAATGGAGTTATAAATATTTTTATCTTCGTGTAGAAGTTATTTATTTCCTTTTTCGACAGCAGCTTTTTCATGCGTCCGTAAAATGCTTGTTCCAATAAATCGATGGGGCACTGCGTATCCTGGCTACGACTTTTGTGCTGACTGTTCAAATATACGAACGATACGAGACGTTGCCAAATGCCCCACATTTGCAAAAATGCGATAACTTTATATATAACATCCAAAGAGCCCAAGTTTACGGCGAAATTCAATTGTTTCCCGAATACTTTTGGTTACAATCGGATTAGGATCCTCGTTGTGAAATTATTTACGAACATAATCAAGCGGTGGTTTTAGTGAATTCTGTTTTCATTTCACCGATTAATCTCTTGCCCTCGAAAAAAAGTTAGGAATAGCACCGGCGGGGTGCTATTCCTAACTTTTTCAATCAGAAAAACATTTTTTTGGCTAACGAGAAGGAAACATGTAAAAGCTAAACTAAGCCAAAAGTTAAACCATACTGAAAGTTGGATATCGTTAATATGGATATTTACTCGATACGTTAACGATTTTTTGTAACAATTGTTATTTATACTGATTAGTGCAATCGCGACTTTCTGGGTTCGATTCCCCTCTTCTCTTATGTGGGCAAGATCCTATGGAGAACGTTTTAAATTTGATCGCACAAATTATATTTACTGGAGACAAAGAGAAAAAATAGTATGGCAGCCCTGCTTACCTCAATCCAAGTAAAAAGAGCGATGAGTATGTTCAGAATACTCATACATATCAAACATAAACATAGCTAGCACTGGATTATGATAATTGGCAGTGCTCTACGCGCATCGATCATTGGCTCCCCTTCTAACGAGATGGCTCCAACCCCCCATTGTACAATGTACACTCACGGTAATCAATCATTTCGATTACCAAATACCAACTACATACATAACAAGTCATGTACATATTCACTTTATCAAAATATTACTCTTTAGATATCAATTTGGTTCGTTATACATATATTAGTATTCATTCATCGAAGTTTTGAGAGTTCAGAAAGGAAAATGAGCGATTTGTTGCTCATCTTTCATTAGTTAATATGTTTTCAAATATACTTTGTTTGATGAAATGCGACTTTAATTTTGACAGATTTGAAATCTTGTTTACTTGGCACTTTTAAACAAATGTATTGTATATGCTACGTACATGTTGGGGCCCGGTTCCACCTCTTATAGCTTTATTTCTTTTCCAGACTGAAGTGAGAATAAAATAATAATACTATAAGGTAGGGTAGTCCTCGAAATTTAAATTTTCAAGCTTTATATTCAACAAAATATGATTCGTGATCGTAGCACGTATGTATTTACATAATTATAATCATTCAAAAAGTATTTTTTTCTAACTTGCATGTTTTTGTAAAAGTTTAGTATGTAGGCATTTATTAATTGTATATAAAGAAAGAAACAATAATAAAGGCTATTTTATTTTATTTTTAAAATCATTAAAATCAACAAGTAAGTTCATTCACTATATTCATTTAATCCCATTGAATGACGATTTTATGAAAAAAATCTCGTTGAATTAATTCCATTGAATGACGATTTCATGAAAAAGTTTATTTAATCCCATTGAATGACTTATAAAAAAAAAAAATAATAATAAATATTTTTCTCCCACAAAGTACAGTTACAATATACAGGTGTTACAAATATTGGAGGTACAGAGGTTTCTGGGAGTCAAGAATTCAAACTAGGATACCCTGTGCTATGGACTCTTGGCCTCCCTCGCCGAGATTGGGATTATGATAATTCTATTGATGGTCTTCGCTTCGATAGAGTCCGGCCCTAACACAAATTCGGTGGTAACTGCCACCGTAATCGAATCCCCAACGAAAATATTTGACATACTCAAGTGACAAAATCAATCGCCTGATATTTAAAACCAGCTGTAGTTGAAATTGGTATGCTAATCTACACTAATATTATAAAGAAAAGAAAAAGGTATTTTTGTGTGTATGTTTGTAATGAATAAACTCAAAAACTACTGTGCCGATTTCAAAAATTCTTTCACCATTGGAAAGCTACATTTACCCTCAGTAACATAGGCTACATTTTATCCCCGTACTCCCGTGGATACGGGAACTACGCGGGTAAAACCGCGTGACGTCCGCTAGTGATAAATAAAGTAGGTACATGTAGACACTATTTGATAAAACATTCAATAAGAAACGCGGTCGGTTGCTTTCTGAAAAGGTCAAATCACTTACTTCAAAGTTCACACTGATAAAATAATTTATCAAGGTTGCAACAGAACTATTATTTTGATTTAGGTACTACATGGAAGAGGGGGTCATTAGGTACAAAATAAATTACTAATTCACCGTCCACCAATTTTATCAGGGTTTAATCAATATCAATGGACTACATTCGGAAATTGATTACATTAGGAATTGTTTTATAACATTTTTGATTCAGCTTACCTAGCTAGCTTGCTTACTACGAGTAGGATTTCAACTGAGAGGAGAGAGAAATAGAGATTTTAAGATGTTTTTATGTAAATGTTCCGCCGTACGAACATATAACTACACGTGTTGGCACAGAACTTAATGTGCCTACACGTGTTCTTCGTTTAAACGTAAAGGCCACATATGGAACAACTAAAATGAAAAGACATTTTGGTTAAGAAGTTCTAAAATGTTCAATTTACATAAACACTTCTTCCCTGTAAACAGTTTTCAAGAATTCGAACCACAATAAAACAGAAACATCACTTCTAACTTGTAACTTAATAAATCTCTTTAATAATTAATTCATTTATAATAAGTCCTTCAAAATAAATGGCTTCGTTCATTTAATTGTAAAACTTTTAAATTATACTTC
Organism: Xestia ashworthii; assembly: GCA_950022955.1. Taxonomy (NCBI): domain Eukaryota; kingdom Metazoa; phylum Arthropoda; class Insecta; order Lepidoptera; family Noctuidae; genus Xestia; species Xestia ashworthii. Next base: position 17,800,796 of record OX465558.1, on the reverse strand, counting down.
GTTCCGTTTTGAAAGTCGAACAACAGAAAGCGGTTATAGACTCAATTACGGCAGCGGCACGTCCATTCGGCGGCAAAACAAACACAAAGTCGATTTGAGCACAGTCTTAAACCGGAACTGACAAAATGTTCCGTCGGTGATCCCGGAATCCTCGTCAAAGCCACCTGAGCCTTTGAACCTTTCATCTACACTATGAAGCGAATATCCAACGAGTTGTAACCGCTACTCGGTTTGTCTGCCATTTCATAATGAGCAAAATATATTTCGCTAGCCTAGACGGCTTTTGTCTACTTTGTCAGCCTCCACCGATAAAGCTGTAACAATGATTAACTTCGTTTAGAATTTAATAGTTTCACTCCCAAGCTAAGGTACCAATTTTGATGAAGTACCAAATTTCCTTTCTTAGATAAACCACGGCTGCTTCAAACCAAAATTTTAATTAAGTTTCCTCGAATCCTATAAATTCTACAACTATGAAAAATGCCAAATTGTAAAATTTTATAGCTTCTCCTCGCAATAAATTCTTAAGGCTGCGAATGTTCAAGGGTCTTAAATAAAAAGGGGGATGCAACAGGCCTAGGGGAGATTTGGGAGATAGGGATCAGAAGGGTGAAAGGAAAAACGAAGCGATCAGAATGCTAGCCGACTGCGGTTGACAGTTTTAAAGCGCAACATTATCTCGGGCCACGACTAATATATATTTACGCAAAAGTACAAAGCAGTTATGCTAATTATACTGACAGCCATTATTCAGTAAGCCAACGACCTCCTATATTGCGGCGTAGCGTTTCAACAAGATCATTTATTACGACGATGACTGCCAACTTGCCCTTACAAATTCAAGATCCGCGAGGGCGCTTCCACGAATCTTCATGCCGCGTCATAACTCCACTCAATTTGTACAATCGCACTTAATGATACCATCTAAGGGATGGTCCTGTAAGCGACTCACGTCTTTACTGCATTAGTAATACGGCATATAAATGTGTAATGGTGCGGAGAATGGTTAGCACGTCGGGAATGCTAGTGGTAAGGCTATCGTTTCAGGTGGGAAGGTGGTTCGATTGTACGTACCCATTAGGACTTACACGTGACTAGATGGACAATGGTGGTTGGAGGTAGTGGGAGGAGGCAAGCGGCAGCTCTCAGTTATCGAATCGGCAACGATATAATATTCTGATTTAAAGCAAGTATTACTCAACTTGCAGCAGAACTGTGATATTTTCTACACAAAAAAATTACTCTATGTAATTTCAGAATAACAGCTTCTTACTGAATGTATATGAAAGTATACACGGTTACAACAGAAAGATTTTGTTTTTTTTTTACAATTTTTGTCTGTCTGTCCGTTTGTTCCGGCAAATCTCTGAAACGGCTGGACTGACTTTGACTTGAGTTTCATCGGCGGATAGCTGATGTTATAAGAAGTAACTAAGATGCTTCTTTTCTAGAAAAAGGATTAGTGTTCCGTGCAAAAACAAATAATATAATAACCTTTGAAATTGTTAACAAAATTAAATTGAAATAGGGAAGTAATATTTTATAATAATTTCAAGTCCAAAAAGTTTGCGGGACACACCTAGTTCTAAAATAAATGAAGGACCATACGAATGAAAACGTTGGCTTACCTACTTTTCGTATTATCAATTCTTTCTTCCGAAAATGCATGCGAAGATTAAGCCAATGGCATGGTTTTTCCACTAGTATGCGTAAAGTCATTTTCCCTTCCCGAGTTAACCTCAACCCCTACCAAAAGTGACGAGGAAAATTTTTAGGTTAAATCTCTCTAGTTTCAGAATGGTCCACGGAGAATACAGTTTTGTTATTTTAATGTATTTGAGACCCTATTTATATCAAAAAGGTTCTGTAATCCGGTGTTTGTCTACTTATTACAATAATATGCGCATTACAACAGTTTACAATATGCTTGATTTAGATTTCTGCTGAAGTGGTTAATCGTATTCAAATGCTTATAAATAACGCCTAAAAATGACGATAATGTAGTGCTCACATTTGTATTGAAAACTGCTTATTCTTTATTAAGCCTTTTTTGAGTCTTTATTTAATTTTCTGTCGTAATTAAATCTGCTCCTTGAGGTAATACTATTTTATGTAGACAGACGTATTAATTTGAAAGTTAATTCATTTAACGGTAACGACGTCAGAAAGAAAAGTTTTACAACAAGTCCAACACAGTTCCAGGAACCCAATCTCTGGCCTGCGGGACTGTTCGAAAGAGATACCGGGTTTTAGTTAGTAAAAGTCTGACACTCCCTGCCGCTCCGCCCAGAGTGGGAGAAATAATTTGATGATTTCCCATCCGAAAAAAATAAAAAAGGAACCCAATCTTTGTCTTTCTTCTTCTTTAACCTTTGGCTACCCGCAAACCGCAAAATAGTGGAGAGATTTCGATGAGACTCATCCAAAATCTCTATACTTTTTCCAGTTTTGTGTCATGGCTCTAATATATTTAATTATTTATTATTTATTTATTTATTTATTAAAACTTTATGCACAAGTAAAAACTGTACAAAGGCGGACTTAATGCCTTGGGCAATTATATAACTAATAAATCTATAACATGTCCTAGAACCAAAAACTTGAAAGACATGTGAAATCTACCAATCCGCACTGAGCCCGCGTTTTGGATTATTACCCATTCCCCCCTCATAGAGTAGAGGTCTGTGTCCCAGCAGTGGGAACATTAATAGGTTGATAATGAAATCTTATAAATAACTTCAACCAAAATTCCAAGAACCAATATTGAAAACTGACATGAGCTTCAAAAACAGATTAAATTGAACAGAAACACGTATACCACGAGTCACTCAGAAGCACAAAGTAGACATCTTAGTAGATATTTTTTTAATCTTAATATCTATTGAACCCAAGGGTTTCCGAGAGTCAAATGGGGGCGGAGGAAATTGTCTCAAGGAGAAAGGATCGAGTATACATAATGAGGTTTACATTGAAGACAAATTGTCCGTCTGTGACACTCTTTTGTTTCCAACGATGTGATAAAGTGACGCTGAAAAACTTCTCTGATAAATGTACTGAGAATTTACTGTCGCAACAATTAAATGTTCATGTAAATGACGCCGTTTATGGAAAGGAAATAATGAGTCGTACCACCCTGCTGAATCGTTAAAAGATTTCTACTATGGTCTGAAATATTTTCACAAGTGTGTTCCGATTTAAAAGGAGATGACTCATCTGTAGAACTACATCAGTAGACTTGGTATCGACTAACCATGTATCTGGTAGAGTATATAAACCGATACACTTAAAAGCATCTATTATTTTTTGTCGACACCACTTAGATATAATATGAGGTACCTACACACCACGACTCATCAAGCTATACAATTCCAGTATAACATGGTCTCGCTTTGTATAGATTTCTCGTACAACGAGAGATACACATAAACTGGATTTATATAGCTTGATTGGTCGACGTGCGACCTAAGCAAGTGTGGACTTAGACATGTTCTCGTCTCTATTTAGCACTAGTAAAGCATGACAGTAGTGCGACTGTGATAGAAATAACGCCTAACTAAATTATGTGTTAAGCAATGATTAGAGATTTCTCATTCTTCCCAACCAGGTATATTCTAGTTGCCCTAATTAGGATCAGAACGTGAACACTTTCACATTCAGATTGTGGCATAATTGAAATTCTTCAGTAAACTCAATTTGTATAGACAAAAACCGCTACGCAAGCAAAACTAAATCCTATTCAGAATATAACAAGGATTATTCTTTTTAGGTTACAAAAAAAAATATCAAAAAACACAACCCGCAAACAACATTTTATTCGTAATTCGAAATTCCTGTTTGTGGTACACTAACCCTTTATACAGTGAATAAACTCACTGAAACACGAAACATTCAAACACGAATACTCGTAAATCCGATATACTGATTCATAAATTACTAATTAGCTTCAAATCGATGCGGTGACATCGATATGAATTAATGTCGCAGCCCTATGCAGCAATCCTTTGAAAGGCATTCGTGTTAAGTCAGATGCAATTTGAATTTCGAAATGAAGAGGTTTCGAAATGGAAGCGCCCAATAAACTGTCTCCCTGTTAAGTGGTTCCGTGGTTTATGACGGGGCTTAGGGGTTTTTAAATTCTCATGTGTGCTATTTTTCGTTTTATGCGCTGCGTTGGAGCGTGTTCTACAAAAGCTTCGTATTTCTGTCATGCAGCAAAAGAATGAGTTGCCTGTTTACTAATGGGAAAGTTTTGGTCTATTTTTGATTTTTTCCTTTAACATGCACTGCTTTAATTGACCGTATTACGTTTGCAGACCTGGTTAGTAATTTTATACTATTCATTTCGGAAATTCAACACATTTTAAGCGTTTGTATAGGTTGTCTCAGCGGGATGGTGCAGCATCTTTTCTTCTTCCAAACTCCTCTGTCACTCGTCGTCTCATCAGACACCTACGATCTTGACTTTTACACAGTCCATCCATCGTTTTCTTGGTCTTCTTCTCTCTTTTACTCCCACTTCCATACCCACCAACTTTCATACTCTAAACTTCCCTCACAACACTTTCCTCATTCCTCCGCATCACGTGCCCATACCACGATGAAGCAATGTATTACAATAAAAAAATGTGTCGCAAGTGAGGTGAAAAATAATCAAGCACTACAATAAAAACTCGTTACCTTACAGCCACAATTATTTACGTATAACATTTCACCTTTAATAAAAACATTTCGTAAGGAAAAATGTTATACGACCCAAAATATTTCCCTCGATAAGGAAATCAAAACTAAGCGATACAACCCTTGACAGGTGAAGGTCGTGTAGCACCTTAAGTACCCCACTTCCCTTACTTAATGCTTAAAACTTGTACGGGACGTTAAGCAGGTTAATGATGATGAGGGTAGTTTTATGAACCTTGTGTACGATGGCCTATTCGGACCTCAGGATTATGTCCATTGATTAGTGCTAACTAATTAGATGAAATGTTACGTCTCACAATAATCGTAAACCGGATTGTAAAGAAAAACCGTGTTTTGACGCCAATGGGACTACGAAACGTTGTTTTTGTATACTTTTAATTGATATTTTCTGCTGTTTTCTCTTTCTGCGCGCGGTCTTTTAGGCTCTGCGCGACAGCAATACATTTTACAAACACCTATTGTTTAACTCTCTCATCCTCATTGTTTTTTATTTAATATAATACACTGCTCCAAAGATACAAGATACAGATTCAATAGAGTCACAGATAACTGTATCAACCTCTTTTTTTTTTTTTTTTTTTTTAGGGTGGGAAATCATCAAATGACTTCCCATTGTATAGCTTGGCGAATTGTATAGCTTGATGAGTCGTGGTGTGTAGGTACCTCATATTATATCTAAGTGGTGTCGACAAAAAATAATAGATGCTTTTAAGTGTATCGGTTTATATACTCTACCAGATACATGGTTAGTCGATACCAAGTCTACTGATGTAGTTCTACAGATGAGTCATCTCCTTTTAAATCGGAACACACTTGTGAAAATATTTCAGACCATAGTAGAAATCTTTTAACGATTCAGCAGGGTGGTACGACTCATTATTTCCTTTCCATAAACGGCGTCATTTACATGAACATTTAATTGTTGCGACAGTAAATTCTCAGTACATTTATCAGAGAAGTTTTTCAGCGTCACTTTATCACATCGTTGGAAACAAAAGAGTGTCACAGACGGACAATTTGTCTTCAATGTAAACCTCATTATGTATACTCGATCCTTTCTCCTTGAGACAATTTCCTCCGCCCCCATTTGACTCTCGGAAACCCTTGGGTTCAATAGATATTAAGATTAAAAAAATATCTACTAAGATGTCTACTTTGTGCTTCTGAGTGACTCGTGGTATACGTGTTTCTGTTCAATTTAATCTGTTTTTGAAGCTCATGTCAGTTTTCAATATTGGTTCTTGGAATTTTGGTTGAAGTTATTTATAAGATTTCATTATCAACCTATTAATGTTCCCACTGCTGGGACACAGACCTCTACTCTATGAGAGGGGAATGGGTAATAATCCAAAACGCGGGCTCAGTGCGGATTGGTAGATTTCACATGTCTTTCAAGTTTTTGGTTCTAGGACATGTTATAGATTTATTAGTTATATAATTGCCCAAGGCATTAAGTCCGCCTTTGTACAGTTTTTACTTGTGCATAAAGTTTTAATAAATAAATAAATAAATAATAAATAATTAAATATATTAGAGCCATGACACAAAACTGGAAAAAGTATAGAGATTTTGGATGAGTCTCATCGAAATCTCTCCACTATTTTGCGGTTTGCGGGTAGCCAAAGGTTAAAGAAGAAGAAAGACAAAGATTGGGTTCCTTTTTTATTTTTTTCGGATGGGAAATCATCAAATTATTTCTCCCACTCTGGGCGGAGCGGGAGGGAGTGTCAGACTCTTACTGACTAAAACCCATCCATGTTCCTTCCTCGCCCTTTACGTTCCGGGGCCGCGGTATCTCTTTCGAACAGTCCCGCAACCCCGGCAGGCTTCGGCCCTTGCGGGCCCCTCTCTTCTGCTGACATCTCTTTGAGGCGCGCGTGGAACACGAACGCGCCGTCGACACGGCCTGTCGTCACTAGACGGACGGACGGCTAGCTAGCCCATAGCTAACCGTCCACAGGCCCGCATCTACGGTGGCCGGTAGCCACCACGTGGCCCCCGACGCCCGGTGCGTCTCCCGCGGCGGCCGGGAAGAGAGGCTCTCTCCCTCTCTTGTTCCGCCACCTCCTTCGCCAGCATGACTGCTTCGCAGAAGGAGGTGACGGCTTTCCATTCCGTCTCGCTCCGGACCATGGATTGAACCAGGGCCGGACGCGAGAGGTCGCCGCCGCCGATCGCCGCTTCGAGGACACGGCGGTGCTCCGCCCACGCAGGGCAGACCTCCACCGTGTGTTCCACCGTGTCCTCCGGTCGATCCTCGCAGTGAAGACACCCGGGCGTTTCCTCCCGCCCGATTCGGTGCAGGTACCTCCCGAAACATCCGTGTCCGGTGAGGACCTGCGTCTGGCGGAAGGTGAGGACGCCGTGGCGCCTCTCCAGCCACTCCTCAAAGAGGGGACTTACCGCCACTATCGTGGCGTGCCCTGCACGGGGTTGCGACAGTCGCTCTCTCCATGTCGCCATGAGATCGCGCCGGAGGTCAGTCCGCTGAGCGGCAATTTGCCGCGGCAGCGGAGTTTCCCCCCGGCGTAGTACCTCCGCGCGCCATTCGTGTAGGCGCGCGAGGACTATCGCCTCCAGATCCCATGGCGGCAATCCGGCAAGCAGGCCCGCCGCCTCGCGGGAGATCGTGCGGTACCCACGGACCATCCTTACGGCCACCACTTTTTGGGGCGCGTTCAGATAATGAGCGGCACGCCGCTTCAAGGAACGCGCCCACACTGGGGCCCCGTAAAGGGCCATGGACCGCACGACCCCCGCGTAGAGCCTGCGGCAGGAGGCGTTTGGCCCCCCAAGGTTGGGCAGGAGCCGCCTGAAGGCAGCCCCGGTCCGTTCCAGCCTGGGGGCCAAACGTCGGAAGTGCTCCACGAAGTTCCACCGGCTGTCGAGGACGAGTCCTAGGTACTTCAACGTCGACTCGACGCCGATGGATACCCCTCCTACCGTCAGTGTGGATCCCGACGGTGGCGCATTCCGAGGCCCATGAAAGCACATGGCCTCGGACTTGTGCAGTGCCACCTCGAGACCCAGTTGCCGGATCCTCTCTACAACTATCGCAACCCCGCGTGTCATATTGTCGGCCGCCGCCTCGTGCGACCTCCCCTGTGCCAGCACCAGGGTGTCGTCTGCGTAGCAAACGACGCTGACACCACTAGGGAGGTCGGCGCGCAGCACCCAGTCGTAACCGATGTTCCACAGGGGCGGTCCCAGAACCGATCCCTGTGGGACACCGCACGACATCTCTCGCCGGTTCCAATCTCCGCAGCGACTGGGGTAGATGACGGCCCTGTCCGTCAGGTAGTCCCCGATCACACGACGGAGGTAGGTCGGCACCCGGTGATACCGGAGTGCCTCCCTGATGCAGCTCCAGGGCAGGGAGTTGAAGGCGTTGGCGATGTCGAGAGACACCGCCAAGACAACCGCGCCCCGGGATATCGCATCCCCCGTCGTGAGGGCATGCCGCATGATGGCGTCCACAGTGGAGCGCCCCCTGCGGAAGTGTATCAACTTCTTAGGTCTCATTCACGAAGTCAGCGGGTAGATCGCGTGGTGCTAGAGCGGCGTAGTGTTGTGTTACTAGAAATTAATATCTTTATTAATTTCACGTAGGTAATTTATTAATTTCTCGCCGTCTGTCCGTCCGTTATGACGACAGGCTGTGTTGACGGCGCATTCGTGTTCCACGCGCGCATCAAAGAGATATCAGCACAGTGACGGGGCCCGCAAGGGCCGAAGCCTGCCGGGGCTGCGGGACTGTTCGAAAGAGATACCGCGGCCCCTGAACATAACGGGCGAGGAAGGAACATGGCCGGGTTTTAGTCAGTAAAAGTCTGACACTCCTCCCTCCCGCTCAGCTCAGAGTGGGAGAAGTTATTTGATGATTTCCCATCCGTAAAAAAAAAGGGGGGTGGTATGGCGACTACCACATCGTCCTCTTTGGTATTCAATTTCAATGTGTAACATCACTACGGAAAGGACACATTCCTAGGGCCAGGTGCCTATTTTTGACTCTCAACGGACTGATTTTAAATTGCTCTACTTTACGAATCACATGAGTTTTATTTCGTATGTTCGATAGCTGATGTTTTTTTTTTTTAATACAACAAATTCTGTGGATGACTTCAGAATGACGTTTTAATACGTGGGATCCGTTTGTGCATCGGTGTCCCTTCCACCCTAAATACTTACATTTACATAATTTTATAATTTGGAAAATAACTCTGTCTATGTGTTACGAGTACCTTCGGCTGCGGTTGAACGAATTTCTATGGAACTTGGCAGAGTTTTATTTTACCTCGGTAATACATTCCCGTGGAATAATTTTCGACCAACACACGGGTAAATCGCCGGGGAACAACTTTTTTAGTTTAATTAATGAATAGAAAATTCAAAAATGAAATGTTGCCATGTTCAACCTTCGCGTTTCCTTAAAATGTTATCTTTCATAAAGCTTTATAAACATTTATATGACAACACTATAGTGGTACACAAAATGTAAATTAATAAAGAAAATAAAGTTTTTATGTGTTGCTAATGTTTAAAATAATCGTAAAAGTGCGTGTTTGACACGCATCAACTAGGCTCCACAGCAAAAACCTAACTATTATAGGTACCAGGCCAGCTGAAAAGAAAAGGGATGGAAAACACACAAATTCAAAGAGCATACTTTAAATTCAATTTGTTTAAATAGTCATTTCAGAAACTTCATTAAATTTTTAAAGACCATCAACCCAGACAACGGAGTACACCAAAATTCGCATTTGTGTGAAAAAATAAAATAAAATTATATTATGCATTTTGCATGAAGCGACACTTTTAGTAAGGCGGGTTGTCAGACTTTTAGGCCACTGACTTCCTGCAACGACTGACAAAGAGCTACAAATACCAGCTGAAACCAACGGAGATAACTCGGTATGTATTGGATGGTCACCCATCCACAGAAATACCTTAGCTAGCGCTGCTTATCCTTGGAGATCGACACCTGCGGCTGTTATTATTTCGCCAGGAGCTAAAGCTAAATATGAATTGAAGGCTAGACAGATGATGATAGAAAAATATTAGAGCCTCGTATTTTTAACCGACTTCTAAAAAAGGAGGAGGTTCTCAATTCGGATGTTTCTATTTTTTTTTTTTTTTATGTTTGTTCGGGCATAAAACTCCGTCGCTTGCCAACCGATTTGGAAAATTATTTTTTTGTTGGAAAGGGTATTCTTTCCAAATGGTCCCATAGCCACCAAGTCGGGATCTGATGATGGAATCTTGGCGAAATCGAGGGAACTCTTCAAGTTTTATATGAAAACGTGTTGCGATTTTGGTATTTTCTACAACAAGTGAAGCATTTGCGTTTGATAAGAACCATTCTACCATCAGATCTGATGATGAATCCAAGAGTCATGGAACTCCATAATGAGACAATGTCAATGTGAAGTCGGTTTTATTTTTTGCAAAAAAAGTTTTTATCATTTAGCTATGGAACTATAAAAGGGATAGTAATAACAGTCTAAAATGTAAAATCTAACTAAATAACCATTTCGGACGATGCCTTTAGTTGAGGCAAAGAGCTTTCGACTCTAATTGTATTTTGTGGACGCACGGTGCTCATAATTTCATAATAAAAACGAAATATAATAACGGAGGAATGCGCCACGGAGCCGACGCGCGACGCCAGGCTAACTTGGGCCTAGCCTGTGGAAAACATTCATTCAACGTTCGAAAAAGAATGAATGATTAATTCCATCATTCGTTCTTTTTCGAACGTTTCGTATTTGAGTAAAGACGGTTCAGTTTTTGCCCGTATAAAAAAATAAGTAGCGTGAAATTGAATTGATTCTGTGTTTCAACCTCATTGTGAGTCGAGTTTCTATTCAGTGTGTGTGTGATTTTTTTTATTTGATCTTGTCAGAGATTATAGAAGAGATCGGTTATTAGTGAGATTAGAAATGAAATGAGTGAAAATTATTAGGGTTTCGAAATATTGGTAGGTAATTTCATTTGAGATGAAAAACGCGGATGTGACAAAAGTTTTCAAATGATAGCATACACGAAACGGTAATTTTATCAAACGTGGTTGCTTTAACTCCTTTAAGATAAATAATTAAGGTGTAAATACCTCCGAAAAATACTAGCTCCCACTTGTCCGTTTTATTAAAGGCTAGACTTTAGATAACTTCTTCCATAGTTGAATCTTAAATAAATATCTACTTAGAAGAATCTTCAAACTTTTTATTATTGAATTGGTTTCTCAAGAAAATTATGCCATAAAGTATAATAAGTCTCATCGTAATTTCATTAGCATTATTTACTCTGAATTAATTTTGATTCGAGTTTGAATGTTCTTGAAGTTTTGTATCTGTTACGTGGGAACTAATTTGAATTAATTCACGAATTCTGTATGTCGTGGAGGCCCGAAGAAAGTTTATTTTAATAAAAAATAACAAGCTGAAAACGAGTTTGCCGCCGACGCATGTTTGTACATAAAATTAAGACGTTATTTTTGCGTTAGACCCAGATCTTGTTAGTGCAAAAATATTACGAATTTTATTTTATTTTTAAAGATTTCACACTTTAAAAGTGGGATGTCAAGTATTTAACCCTCAAATACTTCATAAAATTGGCTTTCTTTTTGCTGACTCTTTTCAATCACTTACCTAATGTTTTAATCACTTGTCCATTCTAAGAACCAGTCGTCCAAAAAAAAACTGTCTTAGTTATTACTCCCGCTTCTCTAACTTCAACATATAACTAACTCCCCAACACTCTTTATAATCCGTTAACTAAACAGAAAATTGCGACCACACGATCCCATCAGCCTCAATACAAATCGTCCCTCGTCCCGTGTCAACGAGATCGCGTTAGATGGAATCTTATTCTGTTCAGCACATTATGAAGTCGTTTATTCGAAACCGTTTTATTATCTCCAAGAGCTTTGAGAAACATCTGTTGGCTTTAATCTGAACTTCTAAATTAAAGGATGTCTTCTTCGTGCTCGCAATTCCTCGGAATTTTGCTGAATGTGACTTTCTTCAAGATCTGCTTGTCGGCTCATTAGCAAGTTCGCCAATGTTCTTTTTCTATTGAAATGCAGGGTTTTTAAGTTTTTCTGAGTATCCATTTTAATTTTATCAAAAACGTAGTTTTGGTAGTTGGAACTTTTTAACTTAATAATGAGAAAAATAAATACCATTTTCTAATGCCATCAAATTGTAGCAATTATGGCTTCCGTAATTATTCGAAACCTGCTTGATAATATCATGTTTTCAGGTTAGCTTACAAAAGCTAACCTGAAAACATGATATTATGAAATATCTTCAACCAATTAAAAGCAATAAGGACATAATATGACGCGGAAATACGGAATGTACCCACCTAAGAGCTGGCGAGGAATTCTTAAAGGGAATTTCATTAAATTCCCTCAGCTCTTATTGATATGGGCGCTAGACGCTCGAGGCTGGGTCGCACTTTATTAAGAAATCATATGAATGTCGGCGGGAATGGGTGTACGTGACGATACGCCATATTGCCGATGCCATCATGCCATTGTCAAAGTACAGACGAGCACGATCCACTCCAATAAATTAGATGTTTAATTCTCTAATTATTCTGAGATGTTATTTTTTCATTAGACTGCGAAGTCGAGTGATGGTTCTCGTTAACGATGTTTGAACGGCGCATAATTGGTGCGGTGGCCTTATTATCTGAGATCACACTTACATCGGAATTGATAGCTTACTGTATTTTTAATCTCAATATTCAGTTCAGATAAACTTTGTATAAACTTTGTATAATGTATATGAGAATTATAATCTATCGAGCAATTTGTTTTCATTTTTGGTTCTCTCGTTTAGGAACTATTGATATACATAATTATAAAAAAATACCAACGCTACATTTTTGTTGGATGAAATTAATCACTACGCCAGAATTATGACCTTTCAAACGTAGGTACTTATCATGAGTAAAAAGATAACCGGTGCCAAATAAACCGCAACGTTAGCATAATTCTACATTCGTTAAAATTGTACAGTGAAACCTGGATAACTGGGACATTCAAGGGACCTTCAAATTGGTTTCACTTAAAGAGGTATTCCACTTATCCAGTGTCTCAAATATCCAGGCATAAAAATGTCGGGACCTCAGCATGAGTTCCAGCTATGGAGGTTTCTCACTTATACAGGTCCCACATAACCAAGTTTCACTTTATTTGAAAGGAATAGTTCGTAAATTGAAATGTTAAAATTCGAATATTTTATTTGTTACTGGCTGATAATAGACACCTGCATTATTTACATTATCAGCCAGTTACAAGATATTCAAAAAAAGTTTTTCATTTAAACCGAAAACTGGATGATGCAGACCACAAAGAACAACGGCCTCAAAAACAATAATACATTTTTATTAATCTGTACACGCTCGAAAGAATTTCATTGTTATATAAAAATGTTATCAGACCATTCAACTTCACACAATATATCATGAATATCAGCAGTTGTACTAACTACTTATTTATTCCCTTGTAGAGCGAATAATAACTTTTAAACAAATGTGCTAGCGGACCGCGAAGTAAAAGCAAACACGATCTTAGACTGAAAAGGCAGCGACTTTAGGGTTGAATAAATTACAGTTTATTTACATACATTCGTCGCCAGTGTTGAATTTACATATTTCAGGATTACGATAAGAACATGGACGGCTTAGGCAGACAAATTAAACAAAGATTTAAGGTATTGGAAAAACGTTTCAACGCTGTTAGGAGATGAAAACATTGTTAGGCTTTTCGGTGTGTTAATTTTCCATAACAGGGTCCAAAAAGTATCCAAATGAAAGGGACGAAAATTTTCATTAATTAAACACGTCAGTTTTGTGAATTTTCAACTTCATTTTGACTTTAATGGAGTCAGATACGATAGGGCACGTAATTTATAGCTTGTGAGTTTGAGGAGTGATTTTCTGTGGTAAATGTATTTCGTCCCTGAGTCTAGTAATTATGATCGTTTATATTGCTGCTTATATTCGATGACTGTTTTTTTTTATTTTCAGGAAAAAAAGTATAGTCGTCGGATTTGACTAGCTTTATTTTAATATAGTCCTTATGTCAATGACAAAATTCACACGGTGCGTGCTCATGATTGCATAAAACACTCTTCAGTTACAATCGCGAGCACTAATATGTCCACAGATAGCAACTTTCAGAAATGTTATTCTCCTTTTTATATTAATTGTAATGGTATGTGCTTGCAAGCATATTATTAAAAAACCCACGCTGTTACAAAATAGCCTAGGAGCTTGTGTCTAAATAATAACAGCCGCACGGGTCGATCTTTAGGTTAAGCCGTGCTTGCCTAGGTTGGGCTGTGGATGGGTGACCACCCTTTCATGCCTGCTTTTCTCCGTACCTCGGAAAGCACGTTAAGCTATTGGTCCCGGCTGCCATTTGTATATCTTTGACAGTCGTTACAGGTAGTCAATGGCCCAATATGTCTGACTGCAGTGCAGTCCTACCAAGTGGTATCGTATTACCCAGTACTAACTGGGTTGTGGAGGTCAGATAGGCAGTCGCTCCATGTAAAATACAGGTATTCTGCTGCATCCGATTAAACTGGAAACCGACCCCAACATAGTTGGGTAAAGGCTCGGCAGAATGATGATTCAAAATAGGAAATCAAATCTTAATGCAACAATGAATATTCTACGAGAAAATCGTTTCTGAATTTTGCTCAATGATGTGGTTGCTTCAAATGTATTATTGAAATGAACTAACTAAAACCGAAATTCCAAAACTACCATTAACTATTCAAATACTATTATATTATATTGAACACTATTACTATTTAAATTCAGCTGCGTTCAGGTATGATAACTTCATGTTTTCAGTCAATACTCAAAGTTAATCTTCTCATGATTGGGTGTTTCTGTTGCACATTCTGTGAAATACATTATGTACATAAACGAACATTAATTTAATTATATTTCTGATGGTACTAATGGTAATGGTACCTACTCTTCCATCAAGAGAAATTCTGATTCGCATTTTATTAAGGGGCCGGCGGAGGATGCGTATTTCATACAAACGTAATACCAAAATTATTTGTAAATCAAACATATTCTTGAGGTAGTCTGTATTTATTTCGATTGAATTACAGAATATCTATGTTCCCAAATATGTTTTTTGAGAGAATAGTGATGCAAAGACGAGATATGAGGAATTTAAATTTTCTATAGAAAACTTATTTTTCAAACTCTTATTAAAATCAGTGTCCAATCAAAATATACATTTGCGAACCTAGATATTCTGTAATTCAATCGAAATAAATACACACGACCTTAGGAATACGTTTAATTTACAAATTATTTTGGTATTACGTCAGTATGAAATACGCATGCTCCGCAGGCGTCTTAAGGATAATATTTTTGTGTTCACCAAAAATCTTTTCTTCCTCGAAAAATACTGATCGTGCACCAAATATTAAAGTATCTCTGCCCCCATAATCGGGACTTAGGGCACCCCCCCGTTAGGTTAGTTAGGTTCCTTTAAACCCTGCACTCGGAAATAGGGGCCCCGCGAAGCGGGGCTCCGTCGACTACGCTTTAAGGAGAATATACAGTATTTAATTGTTAAATAGATGCTCGTTATGACATATTTTAATTAACATATTTTGGTGCACATTCAGTATATTTGGTGGAACACAGGCAAAATTAGGTAAATGAAATGGGAATAAATTGAAGTACTTTTAAATACCATCCTTTTATTAATATAAAAGCTTTTAACTAAAACACTTAATTATTTGGAAATAATTATGACAAGTTATCAGAAACCTATTCAATTAAGATGTTTATTTGCAACAACTTATTGGAAAATTTAACATTACGCAATGCATCATTTTAATGTACTAGGAAATGTAATTAAAACCATATACATATTTATATTGCGAGACACGGGATATTAATTATTACTGAATAATTAATATCCCGTTATATAACTAACTGTGAAAATAGTAAAACAATAGATTTAGACCTGAATTCCTGGCACGCTGCCGGTCGGTCGCGCACGGTCGGTCGCGTATGTCAGCGAGAAAAATAGTAGCAAATACGCGCCGCTGACATCAACGTCGCAGTATGGTGCTATTTCGATCACAATGTATACTCGTACGTCAAGCCTTACTAATACACAAGAAAAGCACAATAAATAAGTGTACTGGATAAGTTATCACGCATTTTACAGTACAGGAAGCCATCAGCATATTCAAAGTCTATGGCCAAGGTGGACCAATCAACGACCTACTGGACCCAGAACCGGTGGTTGTGGTGATGATTGGGGCCTACATCCAGCAGTGGACACTAGTCATTCACAATGGTGTAAAAACTGAGTTTTTAACATATTATTTACTTATAGTTTTAGTCTCTTATACAATCAGTCTTCTCAGTGTTATCGTAATACCCAGTACCAAGTGGGTAGTGAAGATCCGATAGGCAGTCGCTTCAAGTAAAATACTGGTATTCAGCTGTATCCGGTTACCGTTCTTACAGATGAACGGCACGTTGCCAAACGGTGGCGAGACGACTGCAGTTAGCCATCTCGCCACCTGTCGACGGCAGCCGCCGAAGCGTCGACGACTGCAGTTTATCTGCCGTTGGCAAGGTGCCGCTTGTCTGTGAGAACCCTTAGATTGGAAGTCGACCACAACATAGCTGGGAAAAGGCTAGACAAATGTTCTTATTACATAGCTGCAAAAGGATTACATGGCCGTAAATGAAACAAACGCTACCATTTTGTTTTTTCAATACATTTCACAAAATAATTTCAAATGTTTACCAACAACGCCCTCTTGAAACATCAATCGACCGTCAAAAGAACCTTTTAGCACCGTTCATTCATTATTATTCTTTCAGCGAAACTGAACAAAAATTGAAAACAACTTAACAATGATTGGATATGAAAATGCCCGTTCGAAAATATATCATGGCGCATTGAAACGGCTTTCATCAACATAATTACATAAAGCCGACAAAATAATAAAGCGTGTTTCGCTTTAATAATGAATTTTAATGAACGACGCGTTCAGAAACCGCGGCGCAAACTTTATCAAACTCCCTAATAATGAGAACGTAAACCGAAGTTAACCGATGTTATTATCTTGAGTTAAACTCCTTCTATATTAATCTGATTCAATAAGTTTGAATGGAATATTTTCGTGGAAGAATATGGGCTAGAACGTCTTAAGTAGAAGCCACACTGGGTTTCTTCCCTTTGCGCAAGTTGGTTGCGATGTGCTTGAAAACAGTGTTTGGTTAACTGTTACCGATATTTTAAGGGCACATACTCTTTTCTATCGACAAATCCACGTTTATAATAAATAGTCTTAACCCAAGACCCCGCGAATGACAGCCATGTATTTTTTTATTCGGCTGATCTAGGGTATGTCTAAAGAAATGCTAATATCTTTGAGACCTAGAAACGTGGAAATAACCATATTGATATGGTAAACGCCCAGGTTATCGAATAATGAAATAAATTTTCCTGAAAAATAAGCAAAGCACCCATATGACATTAATGCTCTGTTTTAGACTTTCACTGTTTTTCACTACACTTAAAGTACTTACGGGATTATATCCGTGATTTTCTTGTGTTTTTACGAGCACCCGATATTTCGACGCTGTTGCAAGCATCATGATCAAATTATTAATTATGAGCAGACAAATCTTATTACGCGCACTACTGGTACTCGATTACATTACTCTATACGCCATGGATATTTGATGACATGTGGAATTCAGTCCGCCTATGTAGGTACCTACCACTGTGGAGGCGAGGAGAACAGCGGAGCGGGTGGCCCAGTAGTGGCGGTTCGAACCCAGTCAAGCGCATTACTTTGTGTAATTTATTTCATCACCACTGCTCTCAAAACGGTGAAGGAAATCATCGTGAGGAACCAGCATGTCCTAGAATTAAAAAAATCGAAGGCATATGACATTTACCAATCTGCAGTGGGCCCGCGTGGTAGATTATAGCCCACCCCCTCCCATAGAGAGGGGGCCTGAGTCCCAGCCCGTGGGAACATTAATAGGCTGATAGTAATGATGATGATGTACCACTGTTGTACATGAAGTTTAAATAAATAAATACACATGAGTTCTTAAAATTATGAAAATATTACATGCATAATACATTTACACCACATGCTCGTGACAGGGCCTAAGTTATTGTTGTGACAGTGACAGTTAACACTGTGATGACAGCCCGCCTTTTTGTAAGTTAGTGGCGACTTGGCTTCGCAATTCATTGTACTTGATTATTCTTAATTAAAGAGGTTATAATAAAACAGTCTTTGCGTCGTCTCCCTCAAGAACCCTGAAGACTAACAGAACATGGTGGCAGCGGTGTGTCATTAAATATTTAAATATGGGAGAAGAACAGCAATTTCTGCCATTGCAGAATGTGAGGGCGCCGGAGGCCTTCGATTTTAATGATCCGGCATCATGGAAGATTTGGAAAACAAGGTTCCAGCGATTTTTAAAGATAAGTGGCAGCGACAACCGTGAAGATGCCGAAAAAGTTGATATGTTGCTGTACAGCATGGGAGGGAAGGTGGAAGAAGTTATGAAAATTTTGAACATAGACGAAACAAAATATGAGGTGGTATTGGAGGCTTTAGATGGTCATTTCAATCCTAAGAAAAATGTGGTTTACGAGAGATTTAAATTTAATAGGCTGGAACAAAGGGAAGGTATGTCAGTGAGTGATTTTTTAGGAGCCTTGACCACACAGGCGGAGACATGTGAATTTGGAAGCATATGTGAAGAGCTTATAAGAGATCGTCTCATAGTTGGGCTAAGGGACAAGAAGGTCAGTGAAAGGATGCTGTTAAAAGCAAAATTGACATTAGAAGAAGCAGTCAACATGGCTCAGCAGGCTGAAATTCAGGTGCAAGAGACCAAGGTTATGTGGAGTAGGGAAGAGGAAGTGACAGTAAATAGAATGGGCAAGATGCAGCAGGGAAAGATAGGAAATAGAAAATGTTGGTGGTGTGGAAAATGGGAAACACATAATAAAGAGAAATGTCCAGCTTCAAAAGAAATTTGTCATAAATGCAAGCGGAGGGGACATTTTGCTAGATGCTGCAGAGAGCGAAAAATCAATTGCATGGACATGGAAAAGGATGACTTTGAGTTGGAGGTGGATGTGGAAGCAGAAAATTTTAAGAAAAAGGTAAATTTTTTAGTAGATACAGGAGCAGATATTGTCGCTATACCTGAAAAAATGTTAAAGAATACAACTAACATTCTTACTTGTTCTGAGATTATTAGGGGACCTGAAGGTAAACCATTAGATGTAGTAGGCTTTATTTGGATACAATTATTCCATAAAAGTAGAGTATACAGAGGTAAAGCATTTGTAATCAAAAATTTACAGGTACCTATTTTAGGGAAACCAGCAATTGTAAAAATGAATATATTGAGATTGTGTAACACATATCATGTTAGTGAAGGTCAAATCAATATAGAAAAAGAGTTTCCCAATATATTTAACAGTTTAGGTGTGTTTAAGGATACTTTCACAATTAAATTGATCTCCAACCCAGTTCCATATATCCAGTCATCACCTAGAGTAGTTCCATTACCTCTGCTGGATAAAGTCAAGGAGGAGTTAAAAAGATTAGAAAGTTTAGGTGTTATTGTACCCGTAGAAGAGCCAACTATGTTTGTATCTCCTATTGTGGTTGTTCCAAAAGGTCAGAATGGTGTTAGAATTTGTGGAGAAAATACACAGGTTAATAAGAATATTGTCCGTCCTATTTTTCCAATTCATAAAGTAGAAAATACATTAGGCAGACTGAAAGGAGCAAGGATATTTTCGAAAATTGATGCTACATCTGGATTTTTCCAAATTCGTTTATGTGATAAGTCTCGGAAATTGACAACAATACTTACACCATTTGGTAGGTACATGTATAACAGATTACCTATGGGGTTAAACTGTGCACCTGAATACTTTTCTATGAAATTTTCCAATATTTTCAGTGATTTAGAAGGGGTAGTAATACATGTTGATGACATATTGTTATACACTAAGGACAGAGTCAGTCATATTAAATTATTAAGGGAAGTTTGTAGTAGATTGACTAAAGAAGGTTTAACAATAAACAAAGACAAATGTGAATTTTTGGTCGAAGAAGTTACATATCTAGGGCATGTTATTAACAGTAAAGGCATGGATCCTAAGAGAATAGAGAGCATTGTAGAATTCAGAGTACCATGTAACAAAAAAGAGTTGATGCAATTTTTAGGGTTAGTAAATTATGTAGGTCGTTTCATTCCTGATAAATCATCTTTATTGGAACCTTTGTATGGATTATTAAAACAGGATGTTGCCTTTATTTGGGATAAGTGTCAACAACAATCATTTGAAAAAGTAAAATACCTTATATCAAGAGCTCCTACATTATGTCATTACAATCCTAGAGAGAAAATAATAATTTCCGCTGATAGTAGTTCTTATGGCCTAGGTGCAGTACTGTTACAAGAAGATAAAATGGGGAATAGACGGCCAGTATCATATGCTAGCAGGACATTAAATTCAACAGAAAAAAATTATGCACAAATAGAGAAGGAGTGTTTAGCTTTGGCTTGGGCTGTTAATAGATTTCGAGATTTTATAGTAGGGATAGAGATTTTATTAGAGACAGATCACAAACCACTATTGCAAATTTTACAAACTAAACCTATAGATGATCTAACACCTAGGTTACTGAGATTTAGACTGCAGTTGATGAGATATATATATAAAGTTAATTATGTTCCAGGAAAGAAATTAGTAGTAGCTGATGCACTGTCCAGGGCTCCAGTAAATGCTACAGAGGTAGAGGCTGAGCAACTCGAGCACCACATTGATTCTATTTCAAGTATGTGTTTATTTGATAATAAACTGAACAATATTAAGACAGAGCAGAGTAAATGCCAAATATGTAAGATAATAAAAGAATACACTATGAGTGGTTGGCCTAATAAAAATAAAATACCAGTAGAGTTATTAAATTACTATCAGTATAGATATAATTTTTCTGTGCCGGGAGATTTTTTGTTATTTAACAATAGATTGGTAATTCCAATTTCACTTCAAAAAAGTATTTTAGAGGATATTCATACAGGTCATTTAGGCATTACTAAATGCAGAGAGAGAGCCAAACAATCAGTGTGGTGGCTAGGGTTGTCATCTCAAATTAAAGTACTCATAGAGAACTGTCCACAGTGCATTCAGGAAAAAACTAACAGTAAAGAACCATTGATTGTAGAAGAAATTCCAAATAGAGCATGGCAGAAGATAGGCATAGATTTATTTAAAAACAATAATAAGTGGTATATGGCAATAATTGATTATTTCTCTAGATATTTGGAATTATTTGTATTAAAAGATTTAACAGAAAATAGTATAATTATGCATTGTAAAGAAACCTTTTCCCGGTTTGGAATTCCAGAAGTAGTCAGGACGGACAATGGAACACAATTTAAGGGTAAATTCAAACAATTTTCTCAGTTTTATAATTTTAATCACATAACCAGTAGTCCTTATTATGCTCAGAGTAATGGTTGTGCAGAAGCAGCAGTCAAAATTGCAAAAAACCTATTAAATAAAAATGCAGATGTATATTTAGCATTGTTAGTATATAGGAACACTCCAAATGAAACTGGTTATAGTCCTAGTGAATTAATGTTTAACAAAAAAATTAGAGAGATATTGCCAATGTATCCTAGTAAATTAAATGCTAGTGTGGAAATAGATACTAAAATATTTAGAGAGAAAAGAAATTGTAATAGGGAAAAAATGGCCGAGAATTATAACAGAAGACATAAAGTTTGTAAATTAGATGATTTAAAGGTGGGAGATCAAGTTTGGGTTATTGATTTAAGAAAGTATGGAATTATAGTGCGAAAGGCGAAGGAGCCAAGATCTTATTTTGTTGCAATAGAAGGAGTTCAGTACAGGAGAAATAGATGGCACTTGGCTCCAGCACCTTTCAAAGAGAAAAGGAAAGATAGTAGACAGTTAAGTTATGATGATTTAAATGATAAAGTGCAGGAATTTCATAATGATTGTGTTTCGGGAGTTGAAGTGGAAAGAAATCAACAAGAAATAAATAAGGAAAACAGTGTACAAGAAACAGAGTCCGAAAGTAACGACAGTAATTTACAAAGTAATGATAATAATTTGGAAAGTGATGATTATGAAATCCCTGAAATACAATCACATGTAGAGATGAATAATTTGCCTAAAAGAGTAAGAACTAAGCCTAAGTGGTTAGAAGATTATGTTTGTAATAATTTAAGTTTGTGACATGTTTAATTTTATTTTTTATAAACTTGACGGTGGGGATGTTGTGACAGTGACAGTTAACACTGTGATGACAGCCCGCCTTTTTGTAAGTTAGTGGCGACTTGGCTTCGCAATTCATTGTACTTGATTATTCTTAATTAAAGAGGTTATAATAAAACAGTCTTTGCGTCGTCTCCCTCAAGAACCCTGAAGACTAACAGAACAGTTATTTAAAAAAAACAACTTGCGGTCACAACAGGCACTCCTAACCAAATCCATCTAGTCGAGTAAAAATTACGCACAAATCTCTACCCTGATACCTTCTTCAGCACGCGTTCGAGTACTTCCACTTGAGACGCTTTACCTCTCAAAATTATTCGAAGTTTACCAAAGAGAGGAGAGAGGGCCATTTAAATCTTAAGCCATCAGAATAGGTTATCATAAGGAAGGATTACTTTGTATTGTTAAGGCCCATTTACACGATTCAAGTTTTTGCCTGTTGCATAGTAATATTGTTCGAAGCAATAAATGACTGGCATCGTCTGAGCAGCACGCTACATTCTTGCTCTACCAGGCATTTTTTGCATTCGGAACTGTTCTTGTAAACAGCACGTACAATAATTATACTATCCGCGTGTAATCAGCCGCTTGCAATTCTTGAAGGTCAGGTATTGCATGTAATTATTGCTTACAAGAGCAAAAAAATGACATCATGTAAATGACCCTTAAGTCTTAAGATGTAACTTGACGGTAATCTTGGAGTGAAAGAATCAGCTGTGTTTTCCCTAGTGAATTAAAAAGTTTATCTGTAGGCTTTAGCTGTGTCTTTGCGCTTTGTTTCCCGAGATAGAAACATGACATAATCTTCAAATCTGGTTATTAACTCCAACAAGATGTTTGAAAAGATTCGATTCGCTTGAAAGGTTTTTTTTTAATAAGATAGATAGATAAATTATTTATTTAGTGCACACAAAAGACAACATACAGAAGTGCAATTCAATGATACAGGTCACTCATAAGGTGCCAATATCCAAAAGAAAAACATATTTACGAACAAGTATAGTAACACCGTGACATACTAAAAACTAAGTAAAACTTTCTATCTCTAATGGCTTATAACATCCCATGAAATTACAACCAAAAAAAATATACGCGTCAAATTGGGAACCTCCTCCCCCTTTTTTCGTCGGTTAAGAGGAATCAGGGGTAAAAAAAATGACTGAATTCTCCACGCAAATGTATTCGCCTTTTTCCTAAACAATGCCTCTCGAGCAATAACTCCTTCCAAGTACATATTGTTTTGTTGTTTTATATTTTCCAGGCACAAAAACAAACTAAGAATAATAGTGTAGACCAGTGTACTTAAAACCCACATGATAGCTGCATCAGTACAGTAAAAGCCAATCACCTATAACACTACCATTTCGTCATTTCCACTTTCGCTGGGAATCCGATAATGGGAAATTGAGATGATTGTGGACATTGACACAATCGGTATCGAAATCTCGGGAGTGACGGAGATTGTCCCGAAACTTATTATCGGCACTAACGAGTCGATTGAATACCTGGTTCTCGTCAGAGCCATGTGGCCGTCCCGGGGCGACGACCTATTCAGGCAGAGCAAACAATCCGGAGGCAAACTGTCAGCTTTTTCATCGCTTTGTCATATCGCTAGATGATTTTTGTTTCTTTTTTTTTTGCTTGCTTAATTAAATTTATTTTATTTTTAATAATTGAATCGTTGAAAACACGAGGTATTTTAAAAGCAATTCAGTGATTGTATTTGTTTATTTTTATTTGATGAAACTAGCTGATGCCCGTAATTATATACTAAAACCTTCCCCGAGAACCACTCTCACCATTGGTGAAAACAGCATGAAAATCGGTGCAGTAGTTTTTGAGTTTATTGTGAACAGACAGACAGACGCGGCGGAGGACTCTGTTTTATAATATGTAGTTAAAACTTGGTACATTCAAGGAGTTGATATTCATGATAAAATAGGTATTTTAAAAACAGGGGTTTATTATTAGAAAATAAACTATAAAGTAAATACCCAAACCAAAAATAATAAGATATTGAAAACGCTAAAAAATCACCATAAACATAATTTAAACAGAAGCAAACAATGCTATAAAATAATACTGAAACAGAAAAGAAACAATAAATTCGGGTAAACAGCGCTGTTTCCGCTGCAGCGGCTTTAGGGTACAGTCGTGAATGAAGGGTGGTTGGCGCCACTCAGTCGCTCGGCGCGATCTTGTCGCTGGCACAGATCTACGCCACACGCCACAGAGCAAGCTGTGAAGTGGATCAACTTTAAGTGAAGAAGTATCTATTAACGTTTACGAGCTTAACGTTTAAGTGACATGCATGTCACGCCAGTCATTGCGGAGAAAACAAAATAAAAGAACTTGCTAAAAACATGCCAAAACTAACCAAGGCGCGACGCGACTTGCGACGCAAATCGCATCGCCGGGGGCCATTCTTGTGGTTAATGGTAATCCTCGTGAACCTTCACTCTGGATCGAACGTCGTGGTCTATCAGACTCTTCTATCAGATTACTGAGGGTATACACTCTTTTTAGTTCTTGATACTTCCTGAGAACAGGGAATTGATAACATTGCGCTAAGTCGTACAACTTCGTCCGATTTTGATGATACTTTTTTTGTTGGAAAGGAGATATTTTAAGGGTGGTACCATCATAAGAAAACCAGGATCACACCATCATCAATGGTGTGCCAGAGATATTGAGCGAAACCTTCGAAAATCGTACTGGCGACTTTGTTATTTTTTTTCATTAAGTGTTTGAAGCACTACTATTTAATGTAGACGTCTGTCTGGAGACGATCTGACGATGGAGCCGAAAGACAGAGAACTCCTCAACGAATTACTGCAATTACCTAGTTTTTGGGCTTGATTATTTTTTATTGCTGAGAACTTTACACCTAGATGGACTGTGACTGTCATTAGGGGTCTGATGATGAAGATCAAGAACAGTCAGGGGAACTCCTCAACGTTTTACAGTAGCTACCTTGTGTTTGGACTTAATTCATTTCTATTGATGAGAATTATGCTCCCATATAAGTTATAAGTGCCATTACACGTCTGATGATAGAGACCATAGACAGTTGAGGGAATTCCTCAACGATTTACAGCAGTTACATTTTATTGGGATTACTTCATACGCTTCAATATGCCAAAACGTTCAGTTCGTACAAAACTAATTCCTAATTAAGATTGAAGTTTACATAGCAAATATTTGTATAGGATATTACAACTTTAAATGGAAAAATAAAAAACTTTTTTGCAAAAAATAAAACCGTCTTCAAAAAAGTGAAAAAAAAAACCTCTTGCGTCAGAAGCCAGATTTAGTTTTTTTACCACCAAGGTAAAAAAACTAAATTCCTTTGAAGTCGGTTTTTCATAACATTTCTTTTTTTTGTAATAATACAATGCATGGGTGGTCATTGTAGAGAATTAAAATAAACGCATTTATTTTATTTTTAATAACAAGATATTAGGAAAATACTTGAAATCTTGCTCGCAATCAAAATCGCATATTAGTCTCGTAGCAATTCATGTGTCGTAGGCCTCATAACTGTAGTTCTTATTAAGTGATGTTTATGAAATAAACATTTACATGCTTCAGAGATTTCCTAAACTCAAAATATGCGTAAACATAAAGGTTTACTCACTCTTACTTTTTTGTAATAGAAACAAAATATAAGTCCTGCCTGAACAGGAAAGTCATATTTTTTCCATAACACCTTTATCCTGATTTAACCTGCTACTTATCCTTGGTAATACATATTTTGATTAAACTTTCACTCAACGCCAAAAATAGGAGATTACGTTGATTGATTGTAAAAGTTTTAATTAATTTTGGCGCTAATTAAATGTATTGTAAACAACTTTAAATCGTGTTGAAAGTTCACTGTGAATTGATTGCAATAAATTTTATTCCTCATGGAAGAAACTTAATTTACTTAATTATGATAAAAAAAAAACATTTTGCCCTGACGCTTATCGACTTAGGCACTTGTTGATATTTTAAAAATATACTTTTTTGACCGTCTGGCAGAAATCCACGTTCAGGCTACCACTGACTATTTTGTCAATTTCAAATGAATTTGCAACTAAGTAGGTCATGAATCAGATTTTCCTACTGGACAACTGTGTCTGCAAAACCTAATCAAACCATCGCTTTTCATCCGGCGTGATCGAGGTCAAGAGCAAGCCCATTTTTTTGTAAAAAAATAAAAAATAAGTACCAAAAACAACCACTGTCTTTAATTACATTACTGAATACTTTCTGCACTGTGGTCCCATGCGTGTGCTGGGGTTGCACCGACTATCGATTGAGTTAAATGCAAACAAGCGCATGTGTGTATAGCTCTGCCTGCGTCTCTATCAGCGCTAGTGCGGAAAGTCTTAGTTTCTTTACTTCCACATTGTGGGCTACACAAACTCTATCGCAGACGATTGAATTTCTATATGTGTATGCACAAACATTTCGCCGAAGAGTGGTTTTAGCTTGAGTGAAAATAAATATGTTGTTGGGTTTCCTCTGTTTTATTTTGTTTGGGTATGCATTTCACATATACGTTTTATACTCTGGATGTTTTTAGTGGTTTCTCGGGAAAACAGAATTTCTACAGTACAATTAAAATTCATTCAGACTTTTTGACCCCTGCAAAAATGTATTCTAAAATTATAAAGAGGACAATTTGTGTGTGGGGGATTACCCTCTACACACAAATTGACCTCTTGAAAAGATTACTTCGGAAGTACTGATTTAATTCCAAAAATCGTTTCACTACAGGGAAATTTCATTATCTCCGAGTATAATAAATTATAGGCCACATTAAAACGTTCCTATGAGTACATTCCGTACATAACGGGAGTACGCTGCGAGCAAAATCTATTTTCCAATAAATAAGAAAGAAGTAGTTATGTCATACCGATTCCGCAAAACTACTGTACGTTTGAAAAATGTGAAGTCGAAAATTGCTGACCGTTTTAATGAGTATTTTCACTCAGTCCATTTCTTTTAAATTGGC
Organism: Xestia ashworthii; assembly: GCA_950022955.1. Taxonomy (NCBI): domain Eukaryota; kingdom Metazoa; phylum Arthropoda; class Insecta; order Lepidoptera; family Noctuidae; genus Xestia; species Xestia ashworthii. Next base: position 17,773,731 of record OX465558.1, on the reverse strand, counting down.
TGTAAATCAACATTGTATATTTATACCCGAAAATGAGACTGAAATTACTAAAGAAACCGAAAGGGAGGCCGTACCAGACAAAGGTGACACACTGTACTGTAGTCCCCGCCACGAAAAGCTATAAACTTTGTAAACACACATTCGGGCTCGCAACCTTTGGATCAAATTCAAAAATGACAGCGACATGGCGACAGCGTGAACTTACTTCAAAATGGTGGCCCAAGTGTTTACGTTCCATGATGTCAGATGCGTTCCAGTACCACAAAACATTAGACGACAGCGCTTTATATCGCCAAGATATAACCGGACCAAGTGAAATTGCTCGTTAGTTTCGTATTAGACGTATGATAATTTGAGTTGATTGTATTTGGGAGAATTTATTATTGATTGAATTATCGCGACGTATCTTGATAGAAATTCTTTGTTTACAAAAATTATAGCTTCTCATGGCGCAGACTACAGACGAAACAAAAAACTTTTTTGCAAAAAATATAACCGACTTCACACAAAAAGTGAAAAATAACTTTAGCTTCAGAAGTCGGTGACCTTTGTTTGATTGGTTTAGTTTTTTTGTCACCGACTTCTGAAGCTAAAGTTATTTTTCACTTTTTGTGTGAAGTCGGTTATATTTTTTGCAAAAAAGTTTTTATTTTTCACTTTTTAGTGGTTCACAGGTTTCACAGCGTATCGGTGTGATTTTTTGTTATGAACTGGTGTAAACAATAGACAGACGTGAGTCTTCAGCGATCCCAGTACATTTGCTATCATATTTTATTAAGGAGTTCAGTTGCCTATCTTCCGAAGTCACCAGATCTTTATCAAATCGAAATGGGATCACTCCGAGATTGTACTCTGCTTAAAACTACCCAAATCGCTTCTGGTGTGCCTATAAAGTTAAGGAGTTACCTCTATTTCTCCGGGATCCCATTGAATGGAACTTTACACGTCTAACTGTCGAAATCTGGGTGTATTGTATACTTCTGCGTACTCCCTCAGAGCATACAGGTGTGATGTTACGTCATGATGTTGTATAAACAATAAACAACCAAGCGATTGCAGCAATTACTGCAGCTTTGCCGTGTATTTTTGAAGAGTTCCATTTATATCTCCGAAGATCAGCGTAAAATCTTAACCAAATTGACATGGAACCACACGGAAAGCACCAGCTTTTAAATAAAAGAAGAATCATCAAAATCGGTTCACCCAGTCGAAAGCTCTGACGTAACAAACATTGTCGAAATCGGTATATTGTACACATCTGAGTACCCCCTCAGAGCATACAGGCGTGATGTTACGTCATGATGTAGTATAAACAATGAACCTACAAGCGGATGCAGCAATCAGTGCAGATTTGCCGTCTATTTTTGAAGAGTTCCATTGTATATCTCCGAAGATCAGCATCAGATCTTCAACAAATTAAAATGGGACCCAACGGGGAGCACCAGCTTTCAAATAAAAAAAGAATCATCAAAATCGGTTCACCCAGTCGAAAGTTCTGAGGTAACAAACACAAAAAAAAAAAAAAAAAAAAAATACAGACGAATTGAGAACCTCCTCTTTTAGAAGTCGGTTGAAAAAAAGGAAGTCATGGAGTGAAATTAAGCACAAAAACCCCAAGACTGATAGTCATTGAAAGTCTCTGTCACCCCTTACCCCAACGAGGGGACATAGAAACAGAAACCAACCGTTTTTCTCTATATACAAAAAAAACTGGCCAAGTGCGAGTCGGACTCGCGTATAAAGGGTTCCGTGCCATCGAAATAGGGGAGCCCACCCTTTATTTTTTTTTCTTTTGAATATTTTTGTTTGGGCTATCACAATTTTTTTTGTATGTGTGTGTGTGTGTACTTGCACACACAAGAAAAATTGCAACAGAAATAAACATTCTGTGAATATTTCAACTGTCTATTATTACGGATCATGAAATACAGCCAGCTGACACACAGACGGACAGACGGACGAACTGACAGCGGTGGCTTAGTAATAGGGTCCCGTTGTTTACCCTTCGTGCGCGAAATTCCGTTTTTTTTTCGGATGGGAAACCATCCAATGACTTCTCCCACTCTGGGCGGAGCGGGAGGGAGTGTCAGACTTTCACCGACTAAAACCCATCCATGTTCCTTCGTCGCCCTTTATGTTCCGGGGCCATGGTATCTCTTTCGAACAGTCCCGCAGCCCCGGCAGGCTTGAAACCCTAAAACAAACCAAAGTCACTCCAATTAAATAAAATGTTTCGATTTAAACTTTTATTCAACTTTTGTTTTTACTGACAGCACTCAAAATCTACGAGTAAATCGTGTTTGAGAGCAACGTTTTGTTTGTTAGTTTAAAATGGTTGTTCGGTACAAAATATTGGTTTATGTTTTCCTGTATCCATCTATTTTATGTTTTGTATAGATATTGAGTTGCTATCGGAATTGATCAGAAATTTATCACTGTATTGCCATTTACGAAACACGCTAGTTTTTGAAAAGTGAATCTATAGTCCCCTATTGTGTTGCAAATGTTGATTACCTTATCGACGTCCAATTGAATTATTCAATTTTTGTAAGTCGCAAAATTTAAAATACTAGCATTTGCTCACGGCTTCGGTCCCGTTATGTACGGAAATTAACCCACGGGATCGATTTTAAATGTAGCCTATAAAACTTCCGGGGCTGTTCGAAAGAGATATCGTGGCCCCGGAACATAAAGGGTGAGGAAGGAGCATGGATAGGTTTTAGTCAGTAGAAGTCTGACACTCCCTCTCGCTCCGCCATGAGTGGGAGAAGTCATTTGATGATTTCCCATCCGAAAAAAAAAATCCTGTAACACTTGGAAATAATTCAGCTTCCCGTAAGCGAAAGAATTTTCGAACTCAGATTACCAAAGATTACCTCTACATAATTACACACTTACAAACAAATACCTCTGTATTATATGTATTAGACTAGTAGCTTGTGCCCGCGGTGTCACCTGCGTGGAGGTCGGTAATATCCCACGGAATCGTACTACCGGGATAAAAGTTATCCTAAGTTGTAATCCAGGATATAAATTATCTGTGTGCCAAACATCCAAATCCGGTCAGTAGTTTTTGCGTAATAGAGTAACAAACATCCATCCTTATATCCATACATCCTCAGACACTTTTACAATTCTAATATTAATAAGATAAACTGCGAACGATTCGGAAAAAATAACGAATTTCAAAATTTCATCCCCTGTTAAACGCCTTTAGGGGACCGATTTTTAAAGAAAGGAACTCTTGCACAAAATCTCAAAATTTGGCCGCAGCGGTTGAGGCTGTGCGATATCTGTCAACGAATGTATGACTTCCGTTTGTTTTTTTTTTTTAATTTATGAAGTCTCCACCCGCGTAGCATGGCGTTCTATCTCTAGTCTACCAAGACTCGACAAAGCTCTTTTCTATACAACTTGACATGTCTTGTGTCTCGAGCATGCGGCAACTCGAGTTTGTAAGAAGACAAAGACATATAATGACTTTCCATGGCAACGGAGAAGCAGCTAGTCACAGAGTATATAATCACTACGTTTAAGTGATGTAGATATTCTAAAAATCCTACGATAACATTTACGTTTAGTTAACCAAAAAAATGTGTCAAATGCGCAGGTTTTATAACCTTTTGAACGTAACTCAAAGCAACAACGAAACGTATTACTCGTAATTTTTTTAATCTGTGTCGGACTCAGATGAAGTGTAAACTTTATGTCATAATAGTTAGAGTGCCGACGATACTAAACCTAGTCTAATAAGACTCCCCGATGATATTTATGATAATTATATATTTAATTAGCTTTATTGTTAATGGGGGAACACGAAATGGCGATGCTGCAATGCAAAAAACCGGGAGGCGCAATTAAAAAAAAGTTTTTTCGTGTTTTGCGTGGTAAAGACTCCCAAGTGTTGTTAAATGGTTCACATGTGGCCGTGACGACACGTGTATTCAATCAGTACAAATCGAAAGGAACGAGGTGATTGCTGACAAAATACCGAATCCGCGCGGTGGGCGGCTTTCAATAGCTGCAGCAACCACTTTCTGCACTGTTTGGAAAACGCAGCAGTCGTTTTTCATTCACAGAAGTTGATGATCTTTCAGATTTGCGTTGGTATTTTCTAAGTATATCATCAGTCTGGAAGTCTAATCAGACTAGGTTTAGTATCGTCGGCTTTCTAACTATAACGACAAACAAAGTGAATTATTTTCGATTTCAAAAATAATAATGAAACATTGGAAAGATGTAGATTGTATGTTTATTTTCGCAGTATCACAATGTAACAGTTATACATGGATAACTAAACGTAAATGTTATCGTAGGATTTTTAGAATATCTACATCACTAGCTGCTTCTCCGTTACCATGGAAAGCCATTCTATGTCTTTGTCTTCTTACAAACTCGAGTCTATGGGTCTCCGCATGCTCGGGCATGTCCAAGACTCATGACATGTCAAGTGGTATAGAAAAGAGCGTTTTCGAGTCTTGGTAGACTAGAGATAGAACGCCATGCTACGCGGGCTGATGTGTTGTAGAGTTTTTGACATTAGATGATAAGAAATGATTCCTACAACAAGTGTCAAAAGTAGCCAAAAAAACATCGCTATGCTCGACGTTATAGACTTTTGTCGTGAGAGACTAGAGACCTTTCTTTTCCACATGTCAAACAACGCCATGCTAAGGACGATAGAAGTCTTTCGAAAATCTGTCATTTATCTGTCATTTTGTCGATTGTCAGTCGACAAAAGCCATGCTGCGCGGGAGGTCAATAAAGCCTTCTCTAATCTATTTCTACGTCCCTTTGTTTTAAGCTGTGCTTCTTAAAAAAAAACGCAAATCCCGCGATATACCGCCATGTCACTTGCCATTCTGTCTCTGAGACTTTTTTGGTCGTTAGTTAAGCCCATTGGACACCTGTTTTGCGTCAGACAATAAAAAAAGATATATCTTTTACAAGATCTAAGAGATTTTCAATTACACGCTATAACGTAGATATTAGTAAGCGACCCAATACACACAGAATTTGTCAACCGCCAACATGCATGTGGCGTACTAAATTCGCATTTTTATTAAAACAATCACACAAAATAAGTTTCAGAGCAAACGGAGACTGAATACTAATAGTCAACAGATAAGGGGAGTCAAATTCCAAAACATGCCACGTTTATATAAAACGCAACACGAGATTTTTATACTTGAGTTTTTCTGAGCATATTGTTTGTCTGTACATCGCTAATTTTCAAACACTGAGCTTAAGGGGCTACCTCACGCCAACGACCTTGAGCGAGTGGGAGAAGTTTAGCAATAGCGTATACCCGTGCGTGAGAGTGGTCAGCGATACACTGCCGCCCGTCGCCCCGAGGAGCCCCGTTTCAATGCGCACCAAGATTATTCAAAAAAACAACCCACCTTGATTTGTCAAACACAATACGGATAAAAGCCGTATACTAATATAAAGGGCATTAAATTGTCTTTGAGATGATCTAAGATTCATGCAAATACGCCCGATAGTTTTTGCGTGATGATCGTTTTTTTGCCGCGTTGGACATTACTTTACAAATTAATTACACTAAGTTAATGAAATATTTCTTCACATTTTCACATATCAAATTATGAAAAAAATGGTCTAGTATAACATAATTATATTTTTTTCAAAGAAATTAGACTTGAAGTTAAGCCGTGATGATCAATTTAAAATCACTAAGAGTCATGTGTCTGCGCCTTAAAGCCCGGGTTCGATTGTCGGGTCAGGTAATTATTAGGTTTTTTTACCAAATATTTCCGTTTGATGGCAATAGGTTCACCCCTTATTATATGCGCCTGTGACGTAACTGGGGAAAAATACGAGGGTTCTGAAGAGGCTAATTCAGGGAAAGAGAAATTCAGACTAAGTACTAATTTTAGTATGGATAATTTTATAGAACTTTGTAGATTTCCAGCTAAGAAAACATACACACTTCAACAGCCTGTATCAAACGTTGAATCAATCACAATTTTAATGTTAATGGAATTCCAAACAAAAAGATAGTAAAATATAGCTCTGTATATTGCAACGTCGAGTTTCTCAACGTATCTCAAGGCTGCTTTTCCCTAAAATATACATCCATGCTTTTCATTATTGCAGTTACTAGGACTGCAGATTCTTTCAATTTGAGAGACAGATTGGCCGCACAGTTTTGGGAAGGTTACCCAACACTATGAATCTATTCTGTTCCATAGATGCGTTTGCACACACAAATCTCAAATGTCCAAACGTCCGCAGCAACTGTATGGGCCATACTAATGTTTGTGTTCGGTCATCGAAATCACCTAGTAGTAGCTGAGTCAATTATTAGTCAGCTACTGTGCCAATACGACCGATGGACTGCATGTGAAAGATGATATGGCCAAAGAGTGAGGAGACGGAAGAAGAACCCCAGATAAATCCTTAAGGCGACTAAGTGAGCAAAATAAGCAACTCTATTCGTGGTGGTTCAAACTTCGTTTGAAATACTGTTAGAATAAAATTCTTTCTATCTTTTTTCCAAGACTCATTGGCTCTATCGTTGCCGCTGCCCCTTCAGTTTGCTTATTCTGCAAACTAGAAACTGGAATTAGCATCCAATCTTATCACTCTGTGACATAAAAACAACGAAAAAAAACATAATGTTTTTGCGCCTAGACGAGGTATGTAAGTACATAGAAGGCATCAGATGGAGCAGATACTGGAGACGATTTATATGGTCGAGCGAGTGCACATGTCCTATCTCATCTTTTTACAGCCTAGCAAACACACATCTACCACTTTGGCGGGAAAAGAACATCAGATTACGGTACTTATTTCCTCTTCTATTTACTAACGGCCTACAATTTATAGCTCACTAGCTGACCCGCGCAACTTCGTCTGCGTAAGACGAACCAACAGTTCCTAAAATTAGCGCGTTCAACCAACCAAACAAACATACTCTGCAGCTTTATAATATTAGGACAGATTCAAGTAAGTAACAATTTATTTTTTCTCGAATAGGTTTACATTAATCGCCAAATATTCTACTTATGTTTTTCCAATTATGGGCTCTTCCCTCGACTGCCTTACGTTTCTATCCTTGGGTACTCGACGATATCATACTCCAGCTAGGTCGAAAGTTCTCATCAAGTGGCATGACTGAGCGGCGACACGTTAAAGCTGCTTCAAACTGTTGCGGACCTCTCGCATTTGCCTTCCTTCTCCAAAGACAGACCTTCGATGGTAGTCATACTCCACGCAGGTCAACACAACATGATGTAGATGCTGTAAACTCTTGAAAACCTATTGCAAATTCTTTTCGTCTCCAAGCCTCCATCATGAGACCTTCTATGACAGTCATACTCCAGCTATTTCTCAAGTTCTCATCAAGGTGCATTAAGTGAGCCCAATGACGATATAGCTGCTGTAAACTGTTGAGGATCTCTTGCAACTACCTTCAGTCTCCATCGTTAGACCATCGATGACAGTCTTACTCCAGCTAGGTTTAAAGTTCTCATCAAGGTGCACGAAATTAGCCTTAAACACGATAGAGCAGATTTGAAGTGTTGCGGACCTCTTTTGACTGCCTTTATTTTCACCGTTAGACTTTCGATGATACTCATACTCCAGCTAGGTCTAAGGTTTATATCAAGGTGCATGAAATGAGCCGACACGCGATATACCTGCTGTAAACTGTTTCGGACCTCTTGTGACTGTCTTCCGTCTCCATCGCTAGACCTTCGATCACAGTCAAACTACAGCCAGGTCTAAAGTTGTCAAAAAGGTTTATGAAATAAGCCCCAACACAATCTTCTTCTTTATCGTGTGGTTAGTGCCTAACCTGGTGTCAGAGTTCTTATGCCGCCCAAGGTCATCTGTCTTGGCTTTACATGCCGTCGAGAAATAACTATCAGGCATGCTGTGGTTTTCTTACGATGTCTTTCTTCACCGAAGCAAGCGATCCTTCCTTCCTTATCGTGTGGTTAGTTGCCTAACCTGGTGTCAGAGTTTTTATGCCGCCCATGGGCCTCTTAGAAAATATATCTCAGGCATGCTGATTTCCTCACGATGTTTCAGCAAGCGATGATTATACAATACGCACATGAATCCGAAAAATCAGAAGTGCGTGACTTTGATTCGAACACGACTATTTTCAACATAAAATGGGACAAACTTTGCGTTACACGCTTTTCATTAAAAAATAATCATGAAAATCGGACTTCTCTGGAAAAAGTTATGCGTCATCATCATCATCATCCATAGTCCGACTTCACCCACGGCTGGGTACAGGCCCTTCTTTTGTTTGTGCCAAGCTCTACGCTCTTGTGCCAGTCTCATCCAGGATATTCCCGCAATGGCAACAATATCGTCTGCTTATCTCGCCGCTGGACGACCAAAACTTCTGTTTCGTTTTCTAGAACGCCACTTGGTCACAGCTTTACTCCACCTGACAGCACCGCGCCTTGCTAGGTGTCCTGCCCTACTCCATTTGAACTATCATCATTCATGATTATTTCAGCCGAAAGACGTCTACTGCTGGACATAGGCACATCAAGTGTCGCCATATTGACCGGTCTCGTCGGACTCGCATCCAACGGATTCTTGCAACTTTCATCAGGTCATTTGAGTATTGCTCACCTACATAAAGAAAACAGGCGTTGAATTGCGAACCTCTTCCAAAAAACCAAACATGAGCCATCTGACACGGGCGAATGTCAGTATCATTCTTTCACGGAAAATCATAACACCGCGATTCAGAAAATGGAGTCAAATGAACAACGCCCTTTATAGAGCACGAAGTTAAACTGCTAAAACATATGCATGGAAAGCGGTCGAACAGAGACTCTACAGGCTATGTAGATTTTTAAAGCAGGGTCATGTTGACTATTCTCTGCTTCTCTATCGTGTGATTTTTATTCATTAGTACCATTTTGGTTCAATAGATGTCATTGCATGAATCCTTAAATCATGATGATAAGTTCTCCTTAAAAACTTTAAAGTCATATATCTTTTGATGAAGGACACCGATTACAAAGATACAAAACCTTCTCTAAGTTTTTAATGTTAAGTACAATATTAATTTGAGCATTGAATCAAACCACATTGGTTTTATAATTTACACGTGATGCTATAACAAAAGGGCTACGTAGAGACAGATGAAAATTTAAGAAATTCTTTAACAGCTTAAGCGCCATGTTTACAGATTTATTATTTGAAATAAATGATTCCCAAACTGTCGCTTAAGTGTTAAAAAAAAGTATGTTTAAAACAATGATTTGGAAATCATAAACTTAAAAAAAAAAATACTTTGTTACAAAAAGTGAAAACCGGGTGGGTTTTGAACGTGTGCGAACCAAAGTTACTATCGGCAATCTTACAGAATTAAACAAAATCAAAAAGAATTCAATGTCTTTACTGAGGCTTGAACTTGAGACACAATGTTCGAAAGGCGGTAGCCATCACCGACGGGCTATTTGTTCTAATGACAATCGGTCTAAAATAGTTATTCTATAACAAAGCATGTTATGACAGTTGTCAATTGTTAAACAGTTGAAAAATATAGACGAAAATATGCAATATTGCTCACCCCCGTAAGTAATTAGCGTGATAATATAATTATAGCCTATGTCCTTCCCTAGGTTGAAATACATCTCCTTGCCAAATTTCTTTGCGATCCGATCAGCCATTTTGTTGTGAAAAGGTAGCAAACAGACAGACAAACAGAGTTACTGTCGCATTTATAATATTGGTATGGACATCACACGTCTCCGAAATCATACATTACAATGAAGTTCTTGAGTGCATTGAGTTTCTGCTTGAATACTCGTGCTGTAATGTCGTGACGAAAGCTATTATCATTTAGACTATTTCGTTTATCAAAATATCAGCAGGTAGTATAATGCATCATACGCACGATGAGTTTCCCTGACACGCAGAATCAAATTATCGCAAGACTCTAAATTCTCGCCAGCGACCATAAATAATGGCAACTTCGTTCAACGTCAACAAAATGTGAAGATAAGCAAACTATATCAATGAAAAGTATGTATTTAAAAAATGTTTAAAATCTTACAGCTATCAAAAAAATATATGGTTACAAACACTCAAAGTAAAAAGCGGTTGGGGATCGAACAAAATCTTAGACCAATAAAAAATCGAAATAAATCACAAAAAGTAATCTAAAGGGGTCGGGGTTTGAACCTTCGATCAGTGGGTCATAGGCGGCCTTGAATCTATTAGGATATCTGTTCCACGGTGCCGCCATGGGATCTGGAGGCGATAGTCCTCGCGCGCCTACATGAATGGCGCGCGGAGGCACTACGCCGGGGGGAAACTCCGCTGCCGCGGCAAATTGCCGTTCAGCGGACAGACCTCCGGCGCGATCTCATGGCGACATGGAGAGAGCGACTGTCGCAACCCCGTGCAGGGCACGCCACGATAGTGGCGGTAAGTCCCCTCTTTGAGGAGTGGCTAGAGAGGCGCCACGGCGTCCTCACCTTCCGCCTGACGCAGGTCCTCACCGGACACGGATGTTTCGGGAGGTACCTGCACCGAATCGGGCGGGAGGAAACGCCCGGGTGTCTCCACTGCGAGGATCGACCGGAGGACACGGTGGAGCACACGGTGGAGGTCTGCCCTGCGTGGGCGGAGCACCGCCGTGTCCTCGTAGCGGCGATCGGCGGCGGCGACCTCTCGCGTCCGGCCCTGGTTCAATCCATGGTCCGGAGCGAGACGGAATGGGAAGCCGTCACCTCCTTCTGCGAAGCAGTCATGCTAGCGAAGGAGGTGGCGGAACGAGAGAGGGAGAGAGCCTCTCTTCCCGGCCGCCGCGGGAGACGCACCGGGCGTCGGGGGCCACGTGGTGGCTACCGGCCACCGTAGATGCGGGCCTGTGGACGGTTAGCTATGGGCTAGCTAGCCGTCCGTCCGTCTAGTGACGACAGGCCGTGTCGACGGCGCGTTCGTGTTCCACGCGCGCCTCAAAGAGATGTCAGCAGCAGAGAGGGGCCCGCAAGGGCCGAAGCCTGCCGGGGTTGCGGGACTGTTCGAAAGAGATACCGCGGCCCCGGAACGTAAAGGGCGAGGAAGGAACATGGATGGGTTTTAGTCAGTAAGAGTCTGACACTCCCTCCCGCTCCGCCCAGAGTGGGAGAAGTCATTTGATGATTTCCCATCCTAAAAAAAAAAAAAAAAAAAAAAAAAAAAATATCTGTTCCACTGAAATTTTGCCTAAAATAGCTATTGACATGCATGCGGTGAAACAATTGAAGACTTTGGACATGCTGGGTTAATTTCGTGTTTTTTTTTAAATATCACATTTTTTTTTTTCATAAGAACCTTCTCCTGACAATAACAGACACAACAAAAAAAGAATTAGTGAAATCGGTCCAGCCGTTCACGCGTGATGCCGTGACCAAGGGAAATAGGGATTCATTTTTATATATAGAGATTATCAAATTAACCAGCTCTATTGTCATGTTTCAAACGTTTTCATTTTGTTTAATTCTCTTTTGTTAAAGTATTCTAATTTTGTAAGTCTACCTCATCACTCAGATAAAAAAAGCAATCGATGGAAGGTGTGGAATATGAAGAAACACACAAGACCTGGGGCCTAATTCTGCTATTTTAATAAATTCGTCACTCCAACACGATTCCATTCTCATCCCATTGTCATTTTGCTTAAAGTTCGTAATCTGCTAAATTCACAATGGTCGGTCAATGGTCTCGTAATAAAATTGTGTTTTAATGGCATTGTCGTATTGTCATTATTATAAAACCCTTAGTACAAATGGTTTTCGAAATCTACTACTAAATGCGAACATTTATTCATGAGAGATTTCATGTACGAGATTAATATTCTATGACATTTCTTTCAATGAAGTGTCAGTGGTTGTTCATTGAGAAGTCATAATGGCGCCATTATGATAGTAGAATTAACAAACTTGTCAAAATTTGACAGAACTTGATCATTATGAAATCAATGATCGAATACTCTGACACTATTGTAATAGCAGAATCGAGGCCCTGTATCGTTATTCAGTCTTAACAAGGCGTATCGTATTAACCAGCACCAACTGGGTTGTGGAGGTCAGACGGGCAGTCGCTCATATAAAATACTGGAATTCAGCTGCATTCGGTTAGACTGGAAGCCGACCCCAACATAGTTTAGAAAAGGCTAGGCAGATGATGACCTGTTTCGTTAGTTCAGGGAGTGGTTGCAAGCTCTACTGCTAAGCATTAAGATATGCGTGGGATTCCCAAATTCGGGCAAAATCTTATTGTGTTTATCCATTACATGTTTCCCAGTAGCAGTCCGATAAGGTAAGATAAGATAAGATAAGATTCTTTATTTGTCTAAACATTGTATATGTCACCGTAAAATTGTCAAATACGTTATATTGTAATATCACTAGCGATATTGTAAAGTCTCGAATTATTGTCAAATGAACATACTGCTTACAATAAAACGCATTATTTTTCGTGAAATGCATGCTATGGTAGTCAACTCACGCGGTGTGGAGAGAGGGAGGGGTCCCCCTTGCCCAGTGGTACCACTCTCATGAAAAGATACTGTACCATTCCTGAGAAATATCGATTAATATAACCTAACCTTAAAACACTTCATATTCCCCTAAAAAGCGTAGTCGATTCGTTTGACAGCAAGCAAGCCAACATCAAAATTGACATTGACAGTATTGCACACACACAGAGTAAATAATCACCACGTTTAGTATAGCTCCCTCTATAATAGTTACTTTACTCTTTGAGTATAGCATTGACATAGGCACAGACTATTGACTTCTATAGATTTTTAAAACGTGTGTATGTCACCGTAAAATTGTTTTTAACATACTGTTTACAATAAAACGCATTATTTTTCGTGAAATGCATGCAACGACATAGTCAACTCACGCGGTGTGGAGGGCAGGAGGGGTCCCCCTTGCCCAGTGGTACAACTCTCATGAAAAGACATTGCACCATTCCTGAGAAATACCGATTATTATAACCTAACCTTGAAACACTTTATATTCCCCTAAAAGGCGTAGTCGACGGAGCCCCGCTTCGCGGGGCCCCTATTTCCGGGTGCAGGGTTTAAAGGAACCTAACTAACCTAACGGGGGGTGCCCCAAGTCCTGTTTATGGGGGCAAGAGATACTTCCGTATGTTCAGTTGACAATAATTCGAGACTTTACAATATCGCTAGAGAGATACACGTTATATTGTAATATAACGTATTTGACAATTTTACGGTGACATATACACACAAGAGCATGCAAGATGTTATTTTGATTTAGTCCAAACATGTTTAGCCGTAAGTTTCGGCGTACAAATATTTCCATAACATTGTCAGAAAGATAATAACAATAAAAATCACTTAATCTGAAAATTACTTTGATTAGGCCCCCGATTACATAGGACTTAAACATCATTAACAAAATGTGGATGTACTTGACGTACACCCCACCCAACCCTAACCTTTCGGAGATTACAGACCAGTTAATAAAAAAGAGAACATTCTTCTCCAAGAACTGAGAAAGAAAACCACATACTCATAAAATCATATACAACAACTATTCTAGCTTCACATACGGTTAAGCAAAACCCTCATGGCGTAATGATGTGGCATGTCAAGGTAAAAACAATGCTCTGGTAGTAATCTCCGACCTCCGAGCAAACAGCAGGGATGAAAGAAAGTAATGGCGCCGTGTTGACATAGCAATGCGCTTTTCAATTAGTGTTACTGTTAACAAATGAGTGTTACTCGAGAAACGAAACAGAAATGGTTTTCTTTGTGTTGTACTGCAGTGTTTTAATGGTTTCGGGACATGTTCCTATAGAAATTGTTATGAGGTTTTCTGAAAATTGGAAGATTTGAAGGACATTCAAAAAAGGTTGGTTTATTTACTAAACAACTGACCGGACCTCCGATGAAAACATTGTTATTAATATTATAAATGCGACAATATTTCTGTCTGTGTGTCAACTATTCGACTCGTGCGTGAACAACTGTATAATAACTCTTGACAGGTCTTCTTGTTTCTGCGTGCCACTTTCGTCGAACGTCTACCATTACCTATGTTATGACGTAAGATTATATGTATGTACATGTACTATATATCATAAAACATATAAAAACGGGTATTTATCGCGAATTTACCTTTAATTTAAGCCCGACGTTTCGACCGGATTGCACCAGCCGTGGTCGCGGCGAGACTGAAGTGTGGAGGTACCGCCACAGCAAAGTGAAGGTGTTTATTCAACTACCCTCACTTGATCTTCATAAATGTTAATTAGGGCCGGTTCACACTAGGACAGCACACTACACTAACCGATGATCCGGTCCGATGACCGGTTTATGATGTGTTCTGATCGTGAAAGTTTAAAAAAGACATGTACTATATGTCTTTTTAATATACAGATATACTTTTCTTTCTAGTAGAACGTTTTCCTATAATTTTCGGACTCCTCGCGAGTGAACCAAAAGCTAGTGAAAATAGACTTAGTTTGTTGTAACTTAGGCAAAGTTATTAAGAATTTATGCTATGAAATGTACAGAACAATATGCAAATCGAAATATATATAGATTCAATAAATAATATAGATTTAAATTGATAGCACCAAAAAAAGTTTTGGAGAAATCACAAAAAGGTTTAGATGGTCGAATCAAAGCAGCAGTTCAGAAGCAATGATCCCTTTAACAGTAAAATAAAACCAGATGGTCTTCAATACGATACTCTTCCACAAAAAGGCAATTTTAGCCTCGAAATGTAGGCATACCCATTAGCATAACAATAATTAGCCTTTAAAATCATTTATACTATACCAAAAAAAAAGGTTCAGCATAACAAGCAGGCAAAAAGAAATTAGGTGAATTTATTTCGACATGATTCGACTCCCGAATCGGCACAATGGGGTCTGCCCTAGCAATTAAGCCAATTACCTTCATTGTACTTAACAACCAAAAAGAGGTTCCTTTATTGCGCCTTTTGGGAATAATAGTGGACTAATAACAAGCACACTAGTCTACTTTTCGAATTTTAATTAATTTAAATGACTGGCACTTTATAAAATGCTATAAAATGTAAATTTGATTGCTAGGTTGGTTGGAAATTTCAAATTGTTATGTTCGTAATCCATGAACTACGTTCGTTAATTTTGTGCAGACGGTGAAGCACAAGTTGGACGAATGTTTTGAATTTGTTCACAACTTTTCGGGTCACTTTGTACGACGGAGTTCAACTGTCAAAAACCTTGTTTTGTTGCCATGACAACCGGAATTAAATACATGGAAAAGGGAAAGTTTATGGTGGAAATAAAAGACGGCGGTTCGACTCGATTACCCCTGTAATTTAAATTAAAAAAATAATGGTCTATTGGTCTCTTACGGTTTAGATGGTTAAAATCATTTGACATTAAACAAGGTCTAAATATCCACAGAGAATATATAATAAAATACGAGTTAAATAAACAACAGAACCGAAATGCACAAGCACTTAACCATTATTCAGTGTTACAAACATTTTTAGAACGCGTAAAAGAGAAACAGTAATTGCTATAATGATGTTAATATGAACACTAAAAGTTTTTCCACTCTGCAGACTTGGCTGCCAGCCAGCCAGTTTTTTGTCCACCAATTTTGGCAAGACGGGGTTATATTGAACTGAGTTTTACGAACGGACTTAAGACGCCTGCGGAGCATGCGTATTTCATACAAACGTAATACCAAAATAATTTGTAAATTAAACATATTCCTAAGGTAGTGTGTATTTATTTCGATTGAATTACAGAATATCAAGTTCCCACATACATATTTTGATTGGACACTGATTTTAACAAGAGTTATAAGAAAAATAAGTTTTCTATAGAAAGGTTTAAATTCCTCATATCTCGTCTTTGCATCACTATTCTCTCAAAAAACATATTTGGGAACATAGATATTCTGTAATTCAATCGAAATAAATACACACTACCTTAAGAATATGTTTGATTTACAAATAATTTTGGTATTACGTTTGTATGAAATACGCATCCTCCGCCGGCCCCTTAAACACCGGATTGCTCCTTTTTTGGGCCACTGGCGCGCAATCGATCAACTGTGTCTTAACTTCGGATGGACGGCTTAACGAGCTCTTTGATGCATAAGAGATAAATGTACTTAGTGTTTGCTTGATATTTAACTTTGTGGAGTACATATTTATTTAGTGGTGACCGACTGTTTGACTTTTGTACCCCTTTGAGGAGTTGCCTCGCCGTTTTGCGTTAACGGTTTATAATTTGGTACTAAATCATGGCAGTCGGCGGTAAAACGTATAAATGTGTGACATGACTATTGCATTAGAATGCATTTATTGGTTTAAACTTTAGCAATGTATCTTCAAGATTAAAGATTCTTTATAAATAAAAAGGTCGCATATACTTCAACTAGCAAGTAAAGTATTTTTAGCGCTCCTTTAGAATGACCTACAAAAGATCTGACCATAAAATCTGACTAAAATTAAGCCTCGAAAATGTTAAATGAAAATTTAAGTGCTGCCAAGAGATAATTTCTGACTTAAACCTGCGCAAAACTCAACAAGAGCTCACAAGATTTCTATCTAATTAACAACAGGGACTTACAAGACAGACGAAATGAAAGTTAAATTCTCAAGCACTTGAAACATTTCCGAAGACCTATCACACTTCAGTTCCCCCAAAAAGTTTGAAACCATCGTCCGAGTTGCTATTATGACTACAGTTTACTCCTAGTTAGAGTATTAAACTTGCGGATACACTGGAACAAAACAAAGAAGCTGCCATTTCACAGCTGGGCAAGTTTCCTCTCCCAGTAATCAATGATTGGAGTACAGCCGGCAAAAAGGTTTGATGTACAGGCAAAAATATTAAATTCCACAATGCTGTCAATTTTTATTTTCCCTAGACATTTCCTTGCAACTTTAGGGGTCGTCTACAAGTTCAATCTGATGAAGTTTAATATCAGTGTTTTAAATTAAATGACTACCAATTGACCTCCACTGACCCGTTACTCGGTAATCCGATAGCCCTGGTTGTTAATCTAAGGTTTATTGTGCTTACGAGTATAACAAATAATTTAAGCGACGTAACAAGCCTATGACTTCTCCCACTCTGGGCGGAGCGGGAGGGAGTGTCAGACTCTTACTGACTAAAACCCATCCATGTTCCTTCCTCGCCCTTTATGTTCCGGGGCCGCGGTATCTCTTTCGAACAGTCCCGCAACCCCGGCAGGCTTCGGCCCTTGCGGGCCCCTCTCTTCTGCTGACATCTCTTTGAGGCGCGTGTGGAACACGAACGCGCCGTTGACACGGCCTGTCGTCACTAGACGGACGGACGGCTAGCTAGCCCATAGCTAACCGTCCACAGGCCCGCATCTACGGTGGCCGGTAGCCACCACGTGGCCCCCGACGCCCGGTGCGTCTCCCGCGGCGGCCGGGAAGAGAGGCTCTCTCCCTCTTTCGTTCCGCCACCTCCTTCGCTAGCATGACTGCTTCGCAGAAGGAGGACGTAACAAGCCTTGATTCATCATCTGCCTAGCCTTTTCCCAACAATGTTGGAGTCGACTTCCAGATGCGTTACATGGAGCGACTGCCTGTCTGACCTACACAGCCCAGTTAGTACTGTGTGCAACGAAACTCTTTGGTAAGACCGATTGTCAGACTTTCGGGCCACTGACTACCTGTATGACAAGCCTTAACTAAAATTATTTTGCTGACGCACATCATTAAGTACGTAGAACATTGGTGCCAAATACTTTGTCAATACAATCGACGAAATTTTTTAAAAGAACATACATAGTTGCAAGTTGACTGCCTCTTTACTTCTTTTTTCGACTGTACACGCAATAGGATTAGCAAGTTGCGGAAAAGCCTGAATACTACTTTTGATGAGGTTTGTTTGCGCTCTCTTATTTATCAGAAATGGCAGGATGTTTCTTGTTACCATAATCAGTGCCTTAGGTTGCTTCAGTTACGACTGGGTTGCCAATTAGATCTTGTCTGCTGGTTGTGGCTGACAATGATATTATCTTATGTCCGTATCTAGGTTTAATCTGACTTTAGACTGTCTAGTTGGTCTTGTGGTCGTAAGTGCGACTGCGAGTGGGTTCGGTTCCATGCCAATCGCTGGAAAGGAAGCTGCCACGGAATCTGAATTTGTGCTGGTTCTATTATCGCTCGATCTGTAAGTTACGACTATGACTAAACCTTCGTGGAAAACAGGCATGATTTTATAAAGGGTGTAGAAAACCTCTTAACGATGCCGAATGGCACTAGTTCTCCCCGTAATTGCAATATTTTTTTTAGTCTTTACCACACCTGGGAACTTTCTAGTTACGGAGATATTGGGTGTCAAAGTTTTTTTTTGTATAGATTTAATGTAAGATTTTCTTTTTAAACACCTCCACGACTTCCGTACTATTCAATCCATCCATCAGGACAATGTGTTGAGTGCGTTACATAAAGTTCTACCACAAAACATGATTATTCACCCAAAAAAAAGCAATAATTTTTGCGTAAAGTTACTTAGTTTGATGTACCTAATCGTACAGAATGCTTGGTTGACGGCTCTACGATGAGTCTGTTTACACCCTGTCTATTCATGTTTTGCAAGCTTCATTTATAAGATCCATTTGTTCTTACCGAAATATAACTACCTATAACAGGAACGAACACCGAATGTTAAATTATCGTGACCTATCTATCTAGGCAGTTGATTGAAACGCTTGACAAATAGCGTCTCCCGATCACTGTAATTGAAAGCTAGCCTCGGCGACCTGTATAAACTGGATAGTTGGGTACGTCTTACAAGGTTGCCGGGTTTACGTTACACTCAATTTAATCTAGTTTCTGGCCTAGGAAATAAGAATATAGGGTATAGGTTTATCTACTTGTGAGTCTCGTGAAATTGAATTTGGCGAGTATTCAGTGATAACTAACACGGTAAATAAAACTATATTAACCGAGAGGTGGTAATTGAAATTTTTGCAGACAAAAAGCCATACAATCAGACGATCGAGGGTTAGACCTGGTTGTGTGACCAGAGAAGAATGGCACAAAAGAGGGGGGACTTATACTCAATGGAACAATGCTGCCAGTGATGATCATAATATACAACTAAAACTAGTCATTAAATGAGCGACGTCGACTAGTTCTTATTTCGTGGCTTAGTGTTATAATAATTCTCCAGGATCCTTATTTAATTTATATCCTTAGTTTGTAAGCCCTGGCTGGGGGCCTTAAATTGGCCACCACAGGATAGTCCGATCAAGCCGTTTAGCAACCGTAGAGAGCTGCACCTACGAGTGGTTATCCCAAAAAAAAAACTCCAGTAATTACAAAAAAGTACTGAAAACTAATATCCTGTAGTAATGCTGTTTAAAAACATCAACTAGATCCAAGTTAGTGAGAAAAACAAACACCAAAGTTTCCAGTTGCACCTACTTATGCCTACAAAAGCGAAATCCTAAAATTTACATACTTACACCTTTTTAAAGTTTCACGATCAGAACACATTATTAAACTTATGCAAACAGGTATTTATCGCGAACTTTACCTTTAATTTAAGCCCCACGTTTCGACTGGATTGCACCAGCCGTGGTCGCGGGAAGACTGATGTATTGGAGGTACCGCCTCAGCAAAGCCGGCTTCAGACTCTCTTCCGCTTGAAATCCAGTGATCACTAAGTGTACTCGTCAAGTGAAATCATCTCAATATGCGGACACTGTTAGTGTAGTGTGCTGTCCTAGTGTGAACCGGCCCTAATTAACATTTATGAAGATCAAGTGAGGGTAGTTGAATAAACGCCTTCACTGTGCTATGGCGGTACCCCCAATACTTCAGTCTTACCGCGGAGCACCATGTGCTCATGTGGTCGGTACTATGGAGTTTTTAGTCGGTTCTTCTCCACAGAAAACGATCAAGCCGGACCATGCATCTCTTTTTGGACATTTTCTAAATGCCCATGTAGGCCAAATACAAATAAAACATTTTGATTTTGACTCTTGTCATAAATAAGTTCATCATGTGTCAATGATGATGTCATTCCAGTCGAAAAACGTCCACTGCTAGACATAGGTCCAGCAGTGGACGTCTTCGGTCGGTTCGGTCTTCGGTCGTCGGTCGTCGACACTTGGGGGAAGCCTATGCCTCCCCCAAGTGTCGCCACATTGACCGGTTCCGTGCGACTTGCATCTAGCGGACTCCCGCAGCCTTCACCAGGTCATCGGTCCCCCTAGTGGGAGGCCTTCCAACGCAACGTCTTTCGGTTCGCAAAATAAGTAAAATTTATTTTATCTTCCGGCAAATAAATGTTAATAATATGGTGTTCATTGTCGTCGCAAATGTTCGCGAATGGGCGCGTTGACGGCTGAGAGTGGCGTCATTATTCGAACGGCTGCGCGGTAGCACCAACAACAGCATTTTGTAAATGATTGCATCCGCTATGACTGTCCCATACAGGCTCACTGGGTGGGAATAGTCACGGAAAAATTGTAGATTAAGGACTTACTAACATAGATCTTAAGAAAATTGTTACTAACACTTAAATGGATTGTGATATTTAATAGATTATGTTCTTACTAACATAGATCTTAAGAAAACTGTTACTAACACATAGGATTATGTCTGAAATAAATGGATTAAAATAAAAATAATTGTGCTAAGAACATGAGTACAGTAACATGCTTGAGCATGGATTACGTACTACTTCGTTAGAGAGAGAGACTCAATAATTTAACACCCACATTGAATTCATTCTCTTTGTTTCTTGTGTTCTTCGTTATTTATGCGTAGGACTCAACATCCGCTTTCAATCTCAAGTGGCTTGTGTAATAAATATAGAATAATTAAAGCATTCAGATGCGAAAGTATTTTTTGGAAACAGATTGCTAAAACGTCTTTATTAGGGTTCAGTATCTCAAAAGGTAAAAAAAAGGAAACCTTATAAAATCACTTTCTTGTCTGTCTGTCCGTCTGTCCGGGCGCCTGTCACCACCAATTTTTTCAGGAACGGGTAGACCTAGCAAGTTAGTAGTAGAACTCTATTAGGTGTATAAAAATAACGTCCTGAGTTTTTTACACGTCCTTTACATGTGCAGACATCAGGGAGTTGCCCTGATGTCTTACTGCACATGTAAAGGGAAAAATCTGAAAACCGTAAATATGTAGTTTAATAAAAAACACGATTTTATATAGTTACAATATTACTATTTGCCGAAGGTGCAATAGCCGTTTATTGGGATCGAACAGCTAAGTCTGTTCTTTAAAAATTTTGTACGAGACCCTCGGTACGCAAGTCCGACTCGCTCTTCGCCGGATTTTTATTTAATTTATAAAATGGTTTTAAACACACATTTGTGGTGGCACTACAAAAAGCACTTTTTGTAGTGCCGTCACAAGCGGGTTGTGGGTTTTTTGTATTGAATCCAACGCTCAATCAAGCCAAAGTACTTGGATTGTAAATTAATCGTAATACAGAACTTACGCAGCTAGCAACGTTACAACCCAGACAATGTTGTTGGTGGATGTTCTGGACCCGAATATGTACGCATTTGGAAACAGGATTTTCACTTCTATATGATTTAATAAACTTTGAGAATGCACAACTATCATTAATTACTAATCAAAAACTATTCAATAAACTTACATAAAACTATAAAAGACTAGCTGACCCGCGCAACTTCGTCTGCGTCTCATAAATTGAGAGGTAAGCTATCCTATCTTTCAAGTTGGATCAAACTGCACACGGTGTACAAATTTGATTAAAATCGGTTAATTAGTTTAGGAGTCCATCGCGGACAAACAACGTGACACGTAATTAATATATATTAAGAAGATTATGAACTAGGTACTCGTATATTGAAACTGTATTGGAAATTATATTTTCGACCCGTTTGGGGGGTAAAACTCTGGGACCATGGTCCGAGGGTTCACAGCCTGTTTAAGGACATTTCGAAACGCCTAGAAGCCTACTGCCACACAACGTGGCAACACCGCCAGTCTCTTGGGTACATTACCATCTGACAACGTTGAGGAGGAGTTTTTTGATGTCCCTTTATAGTTTGTTGTTAGTTTACTTAACGTAGTTTATCTTTCATAATTTAACAGATAGAACGCAGAAGGCGTAAAGTCGAGTGATGTGGCGTAGCTTGGGAAGACGCCTATATGCATCAATAGACTACGAAAGACGTGTTAAGCGGTAGGTTCTGATCTTGGGAGATTTCTTGGTAATAAGATCCTTGGACGAGTTTTATACTTGCCCAAAACAATGAATATCTTTATAGCGAAGGACATAATAAAGAGTGATTTCCGGGTTTGTTTGTTTCTGTGAAACAGATTTTCTTTTTAACTGTTTTTATTTAATGCTAAAAAAGCGATTTTATTGCTATACCGAAAACAGTAAAACCCTTCTTTCCCAATTCACACATGCATTTTATTCGTGGGTAGGCAGTTCCTACAAAAAATAGTGACCAAAGTCAAGTCCTATCTTTGCATTTTCTCACAACGCTATTATCCAGCCAAACTACAAAAAGTGCAGCTTGTGGCTGAATAATAACACCCCCACATTTAGATCTTCAAGGTTAAGCTGCTCTTGCCTAGGTTAGTCGATGGATGGGTGACCATCCATCACATACTCAGTTTGCAAAGCTGTTGGTCCCCGAGGCAGTCATTTGTAGATCTGTGCTGTGACAGTTGTTACAGTGGCCCGAAAGTTTGACAACCAGTGTTAAATACCAAGGGGTATCGTATTACCCAGTACTGAGTTGTGGAGGCCAGATAGACAGTCGCTTAATGTAAAATACTGGTATTCAGCTGCATCCGGATAGACTGGAAGCCGACCCCAACACAGTTGGAAAAAGGCAGATAATGAACTGCTACAAATGTAATTCGTATATAACACAAGTAAAGAATATAAATCAAATTCGTTTACTCTAAGAGCATAAATCGCAAAAGGAGCAAGTTGCACATATTTTCCATTTTAAACGTTTCTACATGTGATCATCACCCACAGAATTTTGCGGGCGTCTAACCACGAAAATCTGTGGCCTCGTGACTTTTGAATTTAAGCCGCGAAACCACAAAGCTCGCATGGTAGGCATAGAACAATGCGGTGTTTTCTCGTCGTTTTTGTATTTTAAAAGTGCTTTAAGACTTAAAAAATTAAGTCCTTACATATTTGACACATAGCACGAGGTTAAACTGCACTTGCAAATGTCGGTCCATGGATGGGGCTCATCACATACTGAAGCTTCTTGAGTGTCTTGGAGTAGGATGCAGCTGAATCCCTGTATTTTACATGGAGTGGCTGCCTATCAAACCTCTAGTACCTATGACACTCTTTGGTAAAACGGGTTGTCAGACTTTCAGACTACCTGCAACGACTGTCAAATATCTACAAATGACAGTCGGGACTAAGGGCTTAGCATGCTTTCGGAGGCACGGAGGAAACTCGGTACTTAAGGGCCACAGACCAGCCTAGGCAAACATGCAAACACGGTTTAACCTGAAGATCGACCCGAGCGGCTGTTCAAATTTAGCCTTGAGCTCCTCCAAGTGGGACCGGTTGACTAAAGAGCCCTAGTGTAAACTAAAAGTAAGGTTATATTATTCTGACTGACCTACAATATATCCTAATGAACAAACACAACAATTTACAAACACTCAAACATCTAAAACTCCTTTCAGACCAAGCTTAGAAAATGCAAAACACACCCACTTCAAGTTACTAACTCGTTCCCTAGTTCCATTGTGCCCTTTGGCCGACTAACGCTCAGCTCATGTGGAAACTAACAGATAACCGTATTGTACTCCCCACGTCCGTATGGAAAATATTCCTATTCTCTTAGACCTTAGAACTAAGTTTACGTATATTGGAATAGTTTAATTTGTACTTAGCGTTTGATATCACGAGTAAGTAAGAACTACTCGCGTTTTCCAACTGGTGTGTATATTGGAGGGAACTTTCAAAAGGGTTGTGTGACATCAATGGTACGCGAAAGAATGATGTTGGTTTTGATTGAGAGTACGTGTAATGTATGTACATTGTTTTAAAATGCTTGGTTCACGCGACTGAAGGTATATATGTACATAAAATGCCACTAGTAACTGGCCCCGTTAGTTTAGGTCGTAACCACGAAAGCATGAAGTCCTGGGAGCCAATCTTGGGTCGGGCAAATTATTATTTTAATTTTTCTATCAGGAATTTCTTGGTAGCATATTTCTCCGTATTTTTCTTGTTCTACTCTCAAGTATTAACTACCACTAACGTATCATTTGTATAACATGGATCTACGTCGATATAAATATCTCTAAAGGGTGTAAAAAACCTCGTAACGAAGCCGAAAGGCTGTTGTTCTCCCTGTCGTTGCGATATTTTTTTTTCTACACCTTACGTGGGAACCCTCTAGTTATGGAGTTATAAGGGATCAAGTTCCAACTATTTGACAAGTTTTTTAATGTATTTTACTTTAAACACTTCCACAACCCCCGTACTATTCAATCCATCCATCGGCTCAATGTTTTGAGTGCGTCACATTGAAATCTACCACAAAACATGATTATTTACCCAAAAAACGGCGTTTCCCAGCAACAACTTTTGCGTGAAGCTACTTAATTTGATGTACAGGATGCTTTATTGATGGTTTCGTGATGAATCTTTTTACACCCTGTATATTGAACCTGTTTACTAAACTTCCCTTGCGTCCCTTTTACCTACGCACGCAAACTGTAAAGTATTAATTTACCCACAAAATATCTTAATCCCATTTCCATTATTACTTAAACATCAGTCTTTAGAAACACTTTGTGAAAATGAAGTAATTATGTAAACACAAAATGCCTAGTGCGTTCGGAGACTTGTAAAATATTCATGTTATAATTAGGCGGTCCCTTTTCGCAAAGCTAAACGCTAATTGGCCAATATTTAACTTAGCTACTAAGTTCTTAACTTTTATGTTAACATGCGAAAGTACAAAAGATAAAAAACCAATAAAATATCCTCAAAGGAGATGTTTCTTAAAAATACATTCAACGCAGAAGGTGAAAATCAAATGGAATGAATACTCGTTTGAGTGAAAGCCTCTCGTTATAAAAAATGCCTTTTCCAAGTTTAAAAAACATACCTACTCATGTTTTTTTACTTGGAAAAGGTATTTTTTATGGTAAAATCTAAACAGACTGATCACGAAACCGTCAACCAAGCATTCTGATACCTACATCAAATTAAGTATTACTTTTTTTGGGGTGAAAAATCATGTTTTGTTGTAGAACTCAATGTAACGCACTGACAGAGATCGCAATGATATCATGAGACTTCATTGCTTAACTGATTACAGACTTGATTAGGCTTCCGTAAGCAGACGCTAGTCATTCTGTTGTCTTTTAGTCAATCAACCAATCACTGAACTGCTTGTTCATTTGAAGCATTTGGTTTTGAGTATGAATGTGGATTGTGTATGGCTATAAGAGTGGGGGAAGACCAAAATAATCGATGTGCGGACTACGTCAAAGGTGATATGTGTAGAAAGGGGTTAATAACTAATAGAAAAGTATGGAAGTGGAAGAGAAATAGATAGGGATAACCCTATCTATTTGAGGTCGACAAAGCATGTCTTCGTCTCCCATTCTTCTACTTTCTCGGGCCAGAAAATACTGATGATGATAGAACAAAATATTAGAACTTCTAACATAAACCTCCAACTTGATTCATATAGCTCTCGACCGATTTTATGGAGTGTAAGAAAGAGGATATATACGAGTATATCCGTAGATATATTGGGCGAGACCAAGTGATCCACTGCGGGCCAACGTTTGAAATCAAAGCCAAGTGCCTTGTGGACCGTGTCAAAGCTTTCATTCCTCTTTGCGACCCTTGTGACTTCTTAATGACAATAACGTTGATATTTTCGTACTGTGACGGTGTTTATTATTTACATCTGAATTTTCATATTTTATAAGCCGTGTGCCGATGGGATTTCTAAAGAAACGTTCATATTTAATTTAGGGAATGAATTTCCAAATTTATCCTTAATTACCACGTTTAACATAGGTACCTATAACAAAAGTACGTTGCTCATCAAACTTAATGTTCATGTTTAAATAATGTAAAAATCACTGACACATTTGGCACTTTTTGTATCTCAAAAAGTTATTTGTGATATTTCTTCTTATATGCACTTGTAAATGTGTGATCCGACATATACTGAATATGGGTCCATCGAATATTTCTTGTTTTGAGAGACCGTAAAGCCTTTGATTTAAGTCTTGTGAATTCCAGGATGACGTAGGTACCGGAAACCGCTTTGATGTAGTTTCATTAGTGTGAATGCTCGTTTTCCGAATAGGTCCGAGTGCTTTCTATACATTTCAGAAACTTTCTATACATCAACCAGCATAACAAAATCAACTACATGAAGCAGCTTTGACTCAAGCACTTCCTGGCTGACGACACACTAGTTTGGAATGGATCTATATCGTAGGAACTGTTTACAAAGCTTGTTTAAATTTCTGCTTGCACGCACAATGAACGAATTCTGCCTATAATTAGTTGAAGCAAATGGCACACATAAAGGTGGATTGTATCGTTTAGACTTCAAGGGAACGTTGAAATAAAATTTTGACAAAATATCGCTACAGTTTATGGTGTTGTTAAAAATTTTCAACAAACACACACAGTCAGAAATCTCGCGGCAGTTGAGTAAAGGTAATATATGATATTTTTTACACAGGTTATTGTAGTTTTCCGAATGATACGGTACTTTTTGATGGTAACATAGATACCTTATGAACCTTCTTTGGATGCTCTCAATGCGGTCAATGTATTTGTGGTAACATGGGTTCCATATTTCAGATGCATATTCCAAGTGGCTTCTAACAAAAGTACAATATAGAATTTTTAAAGTTTTGGCTTGAGTGAAGCACTTGGATAATCGCATTATGAAACCCAGTGATTTAGATGCCTAAGCGACTATTGCATCTACGTGTAATTCAAAGCTAAGCTTGGAATCATGATGAACCCCCAGATCACGGATAGAGTTTGATCTAGGTAGAATTTGATCGCCTAAGGTATACGATGTAGCGATGGTTGAGCGCTTCCGAGAATACGTAATAACCGAGCATTTAGCGGGATTAAGATCCAGCTTGTTCCTTTGGCAATATTCCTCAAGGCAACGTAGGTCATTCTGGAGTGCAATTACGTCCATCTGGGATGATATTGTGGCATAAATTTTCATGTCATCGGCAAAACACAAAAGTTTCGATGAAGTCAATCAAGAGTCGATGTCGTTGATGTAGATTATAAAAAGCAAAGGACCGAGTAATGAACCCTGCGGGACTCCACTAGGGACAGGGACCCAGCTAGATATATAATTATTAAGGACCACTGCTTGGGACCTGTTGACAAGGTAGGAAGAAAACCACCTGAGTAGATCGCCACGTATTCCCATGCTATTCAACTTGGATATGAGAATGTTATGGTCGATTCGATCAAAGGATCAAATATATCCATTACTTATCATAACACAAAATCAAAGTACGAATTTTGAAATGCATTTCGAAGTAACAAGTCTTGAAATTGATAGTAGGTATATATTGCATTACACATCCATATATTTCAAAGACACATAAAGTTCACATTTTTCATCGACAAAATATGGGTCAAAACTTTTCTACCGTCGCGCCGCGGCGTCTCCGGCTGAATGGTCAAAAGGTGCATTGAGTGCATTGGTAAGTGTACCTACTACGGTCTGGCTTTGTGGTAAGATGTACCATAGACACTGTGTGAGAAATGTGGGTGTGAGAGATACATAAAAGATAAATGATATTACGAAACCGAAAGGCACTAGTTCTTACTGTAATTGCGATCATTTTTTTGTTCTGATAAATACAGAACAAAAAAATGCTCTTGGTTTTTATTGTTTGTTTTACTTTTATAGCCATTCGATACATCCATCAGCACAATGTTTTTAGTGCGTTACATTCATACCTATATACCGTGAATTGTGATTTTTTTCGCAAATGTCGTTTCCAAGCACATGTCTTTACGTTGAGTTACTTAGTTTGATGTACGGAATGGACGAAAAAATTAAAAAATGTGTCCCATCATTCCGTCGTCGTCGTGTCCGCTTACTCTTGTATAGTAAAGATAAGTGATGTGTTGAGCGCTTCCCAAAAATGCACTAGTTGAGCAGCGGTGGCCCAGTGCTCGCGGCCCCGACTTACGAACAGTTAGTCGTGGGTTCGAACCCAGGCAGGAGCATTACTTTGTGTAATTTATTTCATCACCACTGCTCTCAAAACGGTGAAGAAAAACATCGTGAGGAAACCGGCATGTCCTAGAACCAAAAAATTCGAAGACATGTGACATCTATCTACCAATCCGCACTGGGCCCGCGTGGTGGGTTATAGCCCATTCCCTCTCATAAAGGAGGCCTGCGTCCCAGCAGTGGGAATATGGATAGGCTGATTATGATGAATGATGAAAATAGTCGACGAGCCGATCTCCAGCATAATCGATAACATTGCCAAAATATGTGGTTAAAACTCACAACTAACATTTTATTCAAACAAAACTGTACAATCCATCAACAAAAAATAAACCAATCACAATAGAAGCTACATTTAATCAATCAATTGGTTCAAAAACATGCGACTGTCCAAACGTTTATGATTCGCGTCAGGTGAAGCAGAGGAGCAGTGCTAGTAATTAGTCAGAGAGCACTAATTGAACCTGTTTGGCATTCAGTGAGCGGTGCCCAGGAAGTGGAACTGGACGGGCGGGGGGGTGTTTTGACTGTTAAGTTTTTTTTTTTATTGACA
The DNA here is from genome assembly GCA_950022955.1 of Xestia ashworthii. Classification (NCBI taxonomy): domain Eukaryota; kingdom Metazoa; phylum Arthropoda; class Insecta; order Lepidoptera; family Noctuidae; genus Xestia; species Xestia ashworthii. Next base: position 17,744,926 of record OX465558.1, on the reverse strand, counting down.
AACATACATGGTGTATGAACATCATACTTAAGCTCACGCCTATTTAAGGTAGTTAGGGTAGGTGGCTTTGGTTGTTATTGAGTGTGCGTGAGGAAACCGGCATGCCCTGGAACCAAAAAAGCGGCCCAGTGCGAGTCAGACTCGCCCATGAAGGGTTCCGTAGCAGCAAGTCATCATCATCTACCTATCCTTTTCCCAACTATGTTGGGGTCGGCTTCCAGTCTAACCGGATGCAACTGAATACCAATATTTTACATGGAGCGACTGCCTATCTGACTTCCACAACCCAGTTAATACGGGGAAATACGATACCACTTGGTAAGACTGGTGTCAGACTTTTGGGGCCACTGACTACCTGTAACGACTGTCAAAGATGGACAAATGACAGCCGCCTAGCCGGGACCAACGGCTTAACGTAGCAGCAAGTACCTAAGATAAAGTGCGGTTTACGATTTATGACGTATTAAAAAAAACTACTTACTAGATCTCGTTCAAACTAATTTTCGGTGAAGTTTACATGGTAATGTTCCTCTTATATTTTTTAGTTTTATCATTTTCTTATTTTAGAAGTTACAGGGGCACACATTTTTCCCCTTTGGAAGTGTCTCTCGCGCAAACTACTCAGTGTAGAAAAAAATGAATTTGGCTACGGAACCCTAAAAATTAGAACACATGTGACATCTACCAATCCGCACTGGGCCCGCGTGGATTAAAGCCCATTCCCTCTCATAGAGAGGAGGCGCTGTGTCCCAGCAGTGGTAACATTAAAAGGAACGTCACCATCGTTACAAGAACAGGTACCAACCAGGAGATGGAACTCTTTCTTTTAGTTTGCCGTATGTCTGGTTAGTAAACCAGAATTTGATCCTTCTTAGCGACACAATCGATCAATTTTTTCAAAATCAATGAGTATCAAACCTGGCCAGGAACATTGATTTTTTTTTTAATCTAATCATGCAGTTTCCGTTCTGCGAGCAATGTGCCCTGCCCACTGCCACTTAAGTTTAGTAATTCTTCGGGCTACGTCGGTGACCTTGGTTCTCTTGCGGATGTCTTCATTTCTGATACGATCACGCAAGGAAACTCCGAGCATAGCCCTCTCCATTGCCCTTTGGGTGACTTTAAGCCTTTTGATAAGGCCCATTGTGAGCGACCACGTTTCGGTCCCGTATGTAATCACTGGCAACACACACCGCGAACCGGAAGACGATGCGTTGGAAGACCTCCCACTAGGTGGACCGATGACCTGGTGAAGGTTGCGGGAATCCGATGGATGCGAGTCGCAAGGGACCGGTCAATGTGGCGACACTTGGGGGAGGCCTATGTCCAGCAGTGGACGTCTTTCGGCTGAGATGATGATGATGATGATGATGCAGTTTTGTTCAGCAAAATCGGAATCGTGATCCTTTACGTATTTTTCGCTATTCCTCTTAGTTCCGGGTTTGGCAATCCGCGCCCACATGAAAAATTCAGCCTGTACAATGCAAAAAACTTACGTGGCGTAATTTCGGCTAGATACCTAATAATTATGTCGTATCATTTCAAAAGCACTGCAAACGACCCGAATGGCGCAGCGGTAGTGAGGCTGCCTTACGTTATTAGGGTCCCGGGTTCGAATCCCGGTAGGGGCAATTGTTTGTGTGATGAGCATGGACATTTTTTTCCGAGTCCATGGTATTTATAGGAGGTATAATAAGTATGTATTATTACAAACAAAAAAAATATCTATCAACTGAGTTTTCTTTTCAATAAAAATTATTAGTAACTATCAGGTATCCACGACACAAGCTTCATTGCTTAGTGTGGCACTAGATGGCGCGTCGTGTAATGTCTAGCGATATTTATTTATTTACTGCACACGTAAGCACACCTAATATTCTTATTTAGAGACTATGAACATCTTTATTTGCGAAGTTATGGGGTGAAAATGAATACAGCGGGCCTAAAATGGCCGCTTTAGCAGAACCATAATATGAATCACATTAAAAAGTTTAAATTCTTAAAATGGACTTTATTATCATAACGATAAAGTCTATTTTAAGAATTTTAATTTTATTAAAGTGATTCATATTCAGATTCTGCTAAACCGGCCATTTTAGACCCCCTGATAGCAGTGTGGGGTCTTGCGTTCGATACCCGTGTCGAATTACTTAACCTTATTATTTTTTTTATGTTTTATTTATTGGTAATGTTTGCTTCAGCCAAAGTTCTACAGGAAATATGAACATCTAAAACATTTCAGCACCAAACTGAGCTTTATCATTCTTCATTACTGCTGGTCTTCCTTTGCTGGATTGTGCCACAAAGGGGACTGAGGCAAAGATAAATAAGCCACCTTCATCACAACGACCGGTCTCCCCACATCCACTAGTTCCTCAAAATGTTCACTAATCACAGATTGATAGTACTAATTCCAAACGCGTGTGCCTACAAACATCGATAGTTAATATGATCGTGTGGCATATTGTTCGCAAACTCTCAGTAGTTCTGACATAGGCTCATTAATATTCTAACTTTGACGTTCGGTCTGGAGTGCGGCTAAATACAGGCCTAATAGCTGTTACGGCTGATCTTTAGGAGGATGAGAGGGCAGCATCACTTTTGGTGCTCGCCTGAAATGGAAATTAACCACTACTTTCATTATTTTAAGCGCTTAACACAAGCAACCAGCATCTTGCTTCGCATGCTTTATACAGGTTGATAATATATCAAGATTCGTTTGATATATTATCAACTCAATCAATTGCGCAGCGTGAACTGCGCAATTGATTTTCAATTTTATATGTATGAGATAAGATCAACCTTATATGAGCTTTATTTACCTTAAAACATCATTAGACGGAACTCTCTTTCCCTACATTTCACTTACCCTTGATCCTTCTATATGACAGAAAAAAATACCAACTGAAATACATTAAAGTATAACATTTCTCGATCACGGGCGCGACGTCTAGCGTCCGCCATATTGAATTTCCTGAGACGTCATTTTATCGTACAGTAGATGGCCTAATACACATTCTGTATCTACGAGTATATCAAAACAAATTAATTAAATCTCATATCACATATAAGACACAGAAACGTAAATTACGTAGATTCATAGCTGTTTATATTATTAAGGGGTTAGATAAAATGATATTGTGAATTCAATAGCATCTAAACATGTATAAACAAAAGTCGCTTTTCATGTCTATCAGTGTGACCGCTTAGATCTTCTAAACTCCTTAACGGATATCGATGTGGTTTTCAGCATCATTCAGAGCATTTACCTATTTCCAAAGGTTTATCTGTTATTTAGATATAGCATACTGTTACGAGCTGGGTATGAGATAAATTAATTACTACCGATTAAACAACACAATAACTTTATTAATCACAAAACACTTTAAACTTAATCACAAGTACACTACAATACACTACTGTTCACTATTCGCTTAGATATCGCACTTCAAGTTCACTTCGATTCGCTTCGTTGTGTAGCCAAAACCAGACTGACCGTCGCGGCCCTGAGCGGTCTATTTATACTCGCCAACAGACACACCAGAATAACCACGAATATTCTAGAAGGTCATAAAAAACACTAACAAAAGAGTAGGTAGGTAGGTAGGTAAAAAGTAGTAGGTAATTATTATTACTAGCTACTTGTACAACACAAACAAATATGAACCGTATGCCCTAGGCGTACGGTCGAAATTCTAATGTCTTTTTATAAAGAGGTCGCGAGTTTGTAGGTACCTACCTAACTTTGAAAGTAATAATAATAGAAAACACTCGAAATTTCAACGTACACATACTGTAATCACGTGCTTTCTCGAATGTTCTAGTAGGTCCGATGTAACAATACTAATCTCGATCTTTTGACCTGTGTCTTGGGGACTATATTGGAATAAGAACTTTCTCAATTCAAGGGTGTAAACCACCTCATCACGAAGCCGTCAACTAAACATTCTGTACATCAAACTAAGTAACTTTACGCAAAAATTATTGCTGGGAATTGTTTCCCAGCAAATTTTTTTTTCTTTTTTTGGGATGAAAAATCACGTTTTGGATAACTCATACTGTAACGCACTCAAGGCTGATGCTGATGGATGCATTTAATAGTACAGGGTTCGTGGAGGTATTTGAAGTAAAAATCTTACAATAAAAACTTGTATATAAAAAAACTTGTCAAGAAGATGTAACTTTGACCCCCAATATCTCCCTAACTAGAAGGTTCCCAGGTTATGATGTAGAACAGAAAAATGATCGGAATGACGAGGCAAACAAGTGCTTTTCGACTTCGTTAAGAGGAGTTTTACACCCTTTATTTAACCCAGGCAATGTTCAAAATCTTTAATAATTTCCAACCTGTATTTACAATATGCTTATAGCTTATGTAAACAGATGAAATCGTGACATGCATAACATGTTACCGTAACTCGCGTGCACACGTTTCCGGCCTCATTCACTCTGCGCTATAATTTAACATTAGCCGATGTTAATTTATGTTTATGCCACAGTGTTGATTACGTCCATGTAATTGAGATGGCTAATCACCGGTTATTATAAACAATAGCTGCAGCAATTAGTTATTGGTATTATTATTGTGTTTAATTGCTCATTAATAAAATATACTCAAATAGCGTATTGATTTGTGCACGTGATTGCTGCGTTTTATGAATCGGGCCTAAAATTGAGCATCGCAACAGCTTGGCAATCAGACAGTCAAAATCAAAATATTTTATTTCACATTAAAACACTACTTGGCACTTATAAAACGTCGAAAAAGGTGCACGGTTCGCGTTGGCCGGTTCCTTGGAGAAGAACCGGCAAGAAACTCCATGGTTACGCTTTTCAAATCGTTTGGTATGTATTATTTCAGTATTTATCATTAGCCGAAAATAGAAAAGTTTTTACGACGACGACAGCCAATGCTTCATTAATTGAACACATAATCATGGATAGTATTTGTCAAACTGTGATATACAGTAGATCCAAATAGTAGTTAGTACTAAGTAGGTAAGTCCAGGTTGAGCCAGGTCAGACTACCTAATACCTGAAGCTACTCGGATTTACAGATTACTGTAAGTAAGTCGTTAAAAATGTGTCCGTAATTTTTTTTTTTATTAGCCAGAAAATCACTTTAAAAAAGGAATACCTTTTCATACCTACATTGAGGATGCAGAAAAAGAGTTCGATTGCGAATTTTGACAAAAAACCCTGGCCGGTCTCGGTGAGAAATGAATTCTATTTTTTTTTTAATCCAAGTCATTAAACTTCAACGTGCATAACCTTTAAGTTCGTGTTGTTTGACCAATAAAGTAGTCCCCAGTGAATGCTCTGGGCTTTATGACGTCCGAGGGACGATTAAATTGTATTGAAATCTGCGTAGGAAGAAGAACGGAGCCTAGTAATTCTTTTTATTACGAAAAGAATAGAAATTGGCCTTTTTTACTTAATGTTGACTTATTGGGTCCCACCGAGGATCGTCATTTCATTCCGTACTTTTTTATCTGGCTTGAGCCAATATAATAAATCGTGTTTCTTCTTGTACTTTTATTAAATGCATGATAAATAAGAAACAATTTGAATCACCAGTAAACTTACTCATTACTCCCTAACGCTTTAAACTTCACCTAATTGTAGTCGTCCAGGTTTTTTTCGCGAAACCGCCTTGCCCTAGAACCAGACACGGTGACCTGACCCGAGTATGGATTAGAGCCAATCCCTAACACACAAAAATTTCTGTGTCCCAGCACTGGGAACATTACAGACTGATTATGCTAACATTTTAATATCTGCCTTTACTATAAAAGCTAGACAGCTTCCATTATTATTACAACTCAACTGGCAAAAGCGTAAAAGCGAGAGTAAAGAAATATGTTGTCTCGAAGCCTATAAAAATCATAACACGACAAAGCTATTCCCGTACGTAATGCGTAATTGGTTCTATATGCTGTAAGATCCATATCTACTACATTTTGTTCTAAATCTATTAGGTCCATTAGCTGGAGGTTTTTTACTTAAGTAATATATTGTTCAAAGGTTCTAATCATGCGATCGCGTGCCAGTCTGATGGGCGGGAGTGAAATGACCGCTCGCTCGCCGGCAATTAGCCAAGTTTGATTGAATGGAATAAGTGCTGCTCGTTCAAGTGTTTTTCTGAAACTTTGTTGTTTTTCTGGTGTTGAGGAATTTTTGGACAACCATTATCATTCTTCTGCTTTTAGGCGATTACATGAGCTAAACGCGAGTTTTATAATTACTAAATTATATGATTCACTGCTATATACAACACCAGAAAAATATATGGTATTCTTCAGGATATATGCTAGCATGATAGTGTTTTGAAAACATAATACAATTAATTTGACTCGATAAAAAAAAACACGACGGTATCTCTAAAAATATCTTTCAAACAAAAACAAACATAATAATATGCATGCGATCATTCTGATTTTTTGGCAAATAATTCTACAAGCAATGTATTAGCATGATAGTGTTTTAGTTTTTTAATCCAATCAATAGTTTTTTTTTGTAAATCGATCGAAACCACTCATTTCGCGCTATTTGGCCCGCAGTGGCTGACGTAACAACCACTTTGTAGTGCAAGCTGATTAGAACTTTATTCTAACAGCATTTCAAACGAAGTTTGAACCACCACAAATAGATATGCTAATTTAGCTCGTCTTATCGCCTTTATCTCAATTTATTTGGGGTCGGTGCACATTGTCTTCTTCTGCCATACTTCTCATCTTAGCAGTCACAGTCTTTCTCGCCATTTCATCATCCTTCACACAGTCCATCCATCGTTAGCCATCTACATTGATACTCAACATTTACCTTACTACATTTTCCTAAACGTTCTACGGGGGAATAAGCTAGTACCTTATTAATAGGGGAGACGAAAAAAAAAAAGAAATAGTCCGTCAGTTAGATTAGCAACAAATATTTGACCCGTATTTTTTCTTTTACTATATTAACCAAAATTGACGAAGATACGACGCTTTTAAAATTCTCAATACGTCACATCTATATATAATTTTTAGTGAGTTATGACGTCACGAGCCCCCACTCCCGAGTTTTACGTGTCCATTATTTTCCAATAATCTAACTGACGGACTAAATAAATTTGCAATTTTTTTATTCAATACTGTGCGCGATAAGGATTAAATAATTACATAAGACGTAATTACGTCCCTTTATCGATAGTCAGTCAGTCGTGCATAAAAGGGCTACTGTAGGTACTTCATATCTGCAAGCTTCGTCTTTTTCATTGTGAAAAATATTTGATAAGTTACGCAAATGAAAAATATTTTATTCTTCGACGTATGTCTTTGTGAAGAAAAACATAGATGGCATGAATTGTTTATAAGGACATTATGAGACAAATGTAGGTTTATATTATATGTATAGTCATATAATTTTATAGGTAGATACTTCTGTCTGACAGACAAAAACTTTTCGTACAAAAAGCTTCGAGAAACTTCGAATTTATACACGTGTTACGCGTGGTAGGGAAAATACGGAATTTATGACGTGAAGCAAGCCATACAGTGAAGATATCCGCTATTCAAAAGGGGGTTCGCCTGATTGAACCATCAATGTAATATCCTGTACTGGAGTGACGCTCATTTTTTGAAGGCATTTTTGAGAAATGGTCAACAGCGAATCGTTTACCGGCCGAGCTCTGTATTTCTTGGCACCGTCAAGTAAAAAACAAGATGCAGAAGGTCCATTCACTCATTGGATTATCACTACAAATTAAAAAAAACAAAATCCTCCGCCGTGTCTGTCCGTCTGTCTATTCGCGATAAACTCAAAAACTACTACACCGATTTTCATGCTGTTTTCAACTATGGATAGAGTGGTTTTTGAGGAGGGTTTTATTAGATAATTTTTTTAATATATTTTTTTTTGTAGTTTTTTTTTTTTTTTATGCGGTGGATCTGCGGGCATCAGTTAGTTACATTATATGTGTACAGACGCCTACCCCTTGCGGAACTGGGTTTCGCTCCCACAGTAAAACTCAGGAAAAACCGGGTTTTACTATGGGACTGAATCTGGGTTCCTACACCCTTGGGAGTTGGTAGGAACAACAGAACGCCTGGCGTTGGCACTTACTCCTTTCGTCTTTTCCACGTTCAAACATTTAGTTACTAAACTCCGAAGACTTTTCTGCTAAAACTCATCGATATGGAATACTTACCTAATCCTATTTTTAACTATTATCACTGTTACTTTAGGCTACTGTAACGTGTCCATGTAGGATTTCCTTAGGACCTAGTAAATGGGTTTCGGAAGTAATACGATGTTCACTACGGGTAATATACTGATTTTGAGTATTGTTAGACTAGGAGCTGACCACAATCGTTTTTGGGAAAATGTTAGACAGTGGGCAAAAAGTCCCTTTTCTTTCCGGATGGGAAATATCCAAATAACCCCTCCTACACTGGGTGGAGCGGAAGGGAGTGTCAGACTTTTACTGACTAAAACCCATCCATGTTCTTTCTTAGCCCTATGTGTTCCAGGGCCGCGGTATCTCTTTCGAACAGTCCCGCTGCCCCGGCAGGCCGATGGGCCATTGCGGACCCCTTCCTTTTTGCTGACATCTCTTTGAGGCGCACGTGGAACACGAACGCACGGCAGAAAGATATGAAGAATAATATTAATAACAGCCGCTCGGGTCAATTTTTAGGATAAGCCACGCTTCCCTCTGTTGGTCCGTCAATGTGTGACCACCCCATTACATTCCGAGTTTCCTTCTTGCCACGGAAAGCACGTTAAGCCGTTGGTCCCGGCTGTCATTTAAAAATCTTTGCTAGTCGATACAGGCAGTCTTAACCATTAATTGGATTTACAAAACCGAAATAGGACAATATCTAACAATTATATTAGTATCAACTGAAGTAGCCCCAGTCATTCCCAAATGGCATTCCCCCACAGAAATCTATGTGGGTGACTCAACACGTTATTCTATTTACAGGAATCGAGGACATTCATTAAACAGTGGGTACCTTTACTAACTAGTTACAATCACCCACGACGCGCGACGTATAAACACGTCCCTTTGCAAACTTGAGTCGTTGACAACAATACCTTACATCTATCATCTATCTGCCTTTATTAATAGTATGGCAATCGATTTTGGGTTATAATAAACAAAACATTGCAGAATGACTACTCTTTATTTTTGTGGGTTTTTTTTACTATTTGTTGGTAGTCATAAACATTGGTGATTAAAACACCTCGGAATTTCCCTCAAACTAAGGTAAAAAAATAAGATAGTACGCTTTTTAAAGAAAATAATTCCAAATAAAAATCATTATGATCAAATTCAACCTCAAATAAAATAAAAAGCTACGGTGTTTCAACTATATTTTTTTATCAAAATTTGTTCTCTAGTTTATAATCTTCCAACGGTATCAAATTTGTATTAAAAAACTTGCTAGTTTAAAAAAAAAACAATCCTATAGGTTGGTTGAAGCTAATTGTGCAAAGTATTTAGTGCAAATTTATGACTAAGAAGGTAGAAATTCTAAGTGGATTTACATTTTTATTATTCAAAAAAATACTTTTACAATATAAAACAGAAAAAATATAGGAAAAGATACGGAAAGGAAACAAAGGAAACAAAAGGAAACAAACAAACCGAAAGGAAACAAAAGCAAAAATTAAAGATTTTGCTCGAATTATTTTTGCCGCGATTTTTTTTTTTGTGTGGCGATAATGCTGTATCGCCACACAAAAAAAAATCGCGGCAAAAAAAAAATTTGAACCCCTGCCAACATAAACACACAAATAAAATATAATTAATTCGTGGTCGCCGACTTTTTTTATCCCAAATCATCGAACAAAGTGAATGATCTCCTTCGAACACAAAATAACATCAAAATCGGTTTACCCGTTCAGGAGGAGACGAATTACGAATAGAGAATTATACCTATGTATATGTCACCGTAAAATTGTAAAACCCGTTAGATTGTAACCTATCAAGCGAGATTGTAAACTCTCGAAAGATTGTCGAACGAACATACTGCTTACAATATAAAGCATTATTTTTCGGTAGAATCTATCGAAGTGAAACCGTAATATTGTGAAATGCATGAGCAGTATGTTCGTTTGACAATCTTTCGAGAGTTTACAATCTTGCTAGTTATATTACAATCTAACGTATTTCACAATGTAACGCTGACATATATTTTACATGTATGTACGGTGCACGTACATGGGTTTTAAAATATATTTATTACGATAGATAAGTTAGCCAGTAGGCTCGCGTATTTGCACTTTGGACGCAACCTACATTTGGCAGTGCATTGACACTGACATATTGCATTGTTCTATGCATTTTATGTATATTACATTTTTAGTGTTCAATTAGACGTGGTTTGAGTCGGACAACTTGCATTTTCATTTAGATTCATCCCGTTGAGCATTCATTGACATTTTCTGCATTTAAGTTTAAGTTTGACATTTACATCTGCATTGACATTACTTATGTTAGGGATGCACCCTACATAGTTTTTTTTGGTCCTTCGTAACTATTGCAAGTACTATACCGTCCGATACGTCGGTCAATAAGACGCCGCGCGGGATCTGTGTCGTGTCGTGTGATACCGTGCCACGTGTGTTGCCGTGCAGGAGCATTCGGGGAGGTAGCAGCGGTCCAGGTTCCAGAGCGTCACATTGCATTGCATTTGCATACAGGGAGAGTTCCTGAATTTCAAGTAAGATCGTTCATTATTTATCTTACGACTTTACAATGGAGGGTTTCATCGGGCGTCAAGCGGAGATCCTCGAGGAAGTGAAGAGAATCCATTCTAATTTTAAGAAGGATTCAGCGAGCAGGAAGACCACCGATTACATTCATAAAAGGCTTGAGAGGTTAGATGTACTTTGGAAGGAATGTGAAGACAAGAACCGGGAGCTGAGTGCAGTGGAGGAGAAAGATCATCAATATTTCACCGGTAACATTTACGAAGTCATTAAAAGTTGGTACCTTGGAACGCGTCAGGAGATTGCAGCGTTCGAGATGAAGACTCTTGCTGGACCCAGTAACGCCGGCCATAGTAAGCTAAACATTGAGTTCGACAAAACCCTGTTCGAGACATCTGTAGGAGCAGAGGACAAGCTACTCGAGTTACAGCAGTTGCAACAAGCTAACTTCCGTGCATTCACTAGGATAGTAAATCGAAGCCTAGACAAGGTTAAGGAAAAATGGGAAATTGAGGATATGCTTAAGACTGTAGAATTTCGGTGGACTGCGATTGACAAATTACATTTACAAATTGATGGCATATTAGAGGGGAATTCACAAGATTATTATGACGAGTTCTGTCGTCACGAAGAGGCATTTACAAATATGAAACGGGCGCTGAACACGAAATTAAACGCTTCTATACATCAACAGCAAACATTGCCCAAAATTGACATACCTATCTTTAACGGCAACTATACCTTATGGCCTACTTTTATGGATCTCTACGTAGAAGCGATTCATAATAATTCAGCGATTGCAAAAACTCAGAAAATGCAGCATCTAAAGGGTAGACTTCGCGGTGAAGCGGAAAAGCTCGTGCAGCATTTACACATAGCACCAGAAAATTATGACACGTGTTGGGAAATTTTGAACCATAGATATAATAACAAGTTTCTGTTATTTACCAGAAATTTCCAGGTATTTATGCGTCAACCTAATTTGCAAAAACAATCTGCGTTCGACCTCAAGCGGTTATATGACACTACCAACGAAACAATAAACGCGATACACAACTTGGGCATTGATACAAGCTCATGGGACCCGATGCTGGTTAACGTGTTGTGTGAAAAATTAGACTCCGAAACGTATTCGGAATACATGCAGTCCAGGTCGGATCCGCGCGAGATACCAACATACAATCATTTTATGGATTTCGTCGAAAACAAGTTTATGGCATTAGAACCATTGCACAGGAAAAAGCCAGAAAACGGTGATAAACCTGCATTTACACCACATTTTAAGACGCCACATCCGTTCGGAAAAAATTCCAAGTCACAACCCAATAAAAGTTCAGCAAACTACTCTCGCAATTTCCATGCGTCAAACGCTGGACAATTCAGCAAGATTACCTGTCCATTGTGCAATATGAACCATGCATTATTTCAATGTTCTAATTTCGCTGACATGCTGAGTACGGAAAAAATGGCATTTATAGAAAACAATAAAATATGCAAAAATTGTTTATATGTGCATACTAAGGGTTACTGTGCATCACAGAAAAGATGCAGAGATTGCAACGAACAACATAACACACTTCTGCACAGCGATATTGTGAAATCAGTGCAAACGCCCTCAGCAACACAGACAGCACCTAAACCATCGTCATCGACTTCAACTAGGTCAAATAAAAATCTGCAAAACAACTTCGCATCAAATAATGAGGATGAAATATTATTACCAACAGCATTATTGCAAGTAGCCACAGCTGAGGGTGACTACATTACACTAAGAGCACTAGTTGATCAAGGCTCACAAATTACGTTGATAACGGAGAACGCAGCTCAAAGATTGGGTTTAAAACGTCAACAGCTGAGTGCAAACATAAGCGGCATCGGTACTTTATCCAACAGGAGTAAAGGAAAGGTCCGTCTATCCTGCAAGTCCTTATATAACGAATTCCAGTTTACAACGGAAGCGTTAATCATGACACGGGTAGTAAACAGTCTGCCTAATGTTACATTTGCAAAGAAACCTTGGGCTCATGTGACAGACATCACACTAGCCGAACCAGATTACAACTTATCTAGGCCCATTGACATACTTCTGGATGCACACGTATTTTCCGAAATACTCATGAATGGCTTAGTCAAAGGGGAGGTTAATGAACCCATGGCTCAACAAACACGGTTGGGGTGGATATTGTCAGGCAATGTCACCAAAACATTTAATTGCAACGTCGTAGTAAATGAAGTTAACGACTTGTCAAAATACTGGGAAGTGGAAGACATCAATGGAGATGCATGCAATTCTATGACGTCAGAGGAACGATATTGTGAGGAGTTCTACACTGCAACAACCAAGCGATTAGGTGATGGCAGATATGCAGTTCGTTTGCCAATGAAGCATAATTTTAATCAGCTGCTGGGCAAGTCAAAGCCACGAGCTGTAGCACAGTTTATGCAATTAGAAAGGAGATTAGGTAGAGATGACAAATTATCAGATATGTACACCAAATTTATGCAAGAGTACCTGGAAATGGGACATATGAAAGAGAGCAATCCTGGCTGCAACACGGGATGCTACTTACCTCATCATGGAGTCCTAAAACAGGACTCAGTAACATCAAAATTGAGGGTGGTTTTTAACGCCTCCCAGAAAACTGACACAGGTTACAGCCTGAATGACTTGATGGAGTGTGGCCCTAAGCTTCATCAAGATCTATTGACATTATTATTAGGATGGAGGCTATACAAGTACGTCTTTACTGCAGATTGTGAGAAGATGTACCGCATGATCCTTGTCCATGAAGAAGACCAACACTTGCAAAAGATCCTGTGGAGGGAATCCAACCGAGGTCCTTTAAAGGAGTTCCAGTTGTGCACAGTAACGTATGGCACCAAGGCAGCACCATTTCTAGCTCTTCGAACGCTGAAACAGCTTGCAGATGATGATGCGCAGAAATATCCGTTGGCAGCGGATGTCATTGCTAACGAAATGTACGTTGATGACGTCCTAAGTGGCAGCAACTCCATCGAACGAGCACAAGAAATTCAAAAGCAACTCATCGACATGCTGAGTGGAGCTGGCCTTACACTACGGAAGTGGTCAAGCAACGACCAGACCTTGATTGAAAGCTTGTCTTCTTCAGATCTTAACCAAACGACAATGCATTTTACAAACGATGGAATGACAAAAGCCGTGGGGGTCCAGTGGAATCCTACAACTGACACATTTTCGTTTACAAACAAAATACAATTTAACAATAAAAACCAGTTGACAAAAAGAAAGCTACTATCGGAAATCTCGAAAATTTTCGACCCATTGGGCTGGCTGACACCTTTGACAGTAAAAGCAAAACTGCTGTTCCAAAGCGTCTGGCTATCGGGATGCGAGTGGGATGAAACCTTACCTGACAGCGTACAAGAAGAATGGAAGCAGTTTACTAGCGATTTACACAACATAACCGAATACCAAATACCAAGGTGGCTGGGAGATATTACGAAACCATTCCAAGTACATGGGTTCTGCGATGCGTCCGAAAAGGCATACGCATGCGTTATATACCTGCTGACAACAAATGACAAAAACGAGCCTGTGACTAGACTTATCGCTGCCAAATCGAGGTTATCGCCAATCAACAAAAAATTGACCCTACCGCGACTTGAATTATGTGGAGCGCTACTACTTTCACGGCTCATGAAAAAGGTCCTGACAGCCTTAAAATGGGACAATGTGCACAAAAATACATACGCCTGGACGGACTCTATGATTGTATTAAGCTGGCTGCATGGGGACGTCACAAAATGGAAGTCGTTCGTCAGCAACAGAGTACAGCAAGTGCATGACGTAATTCCAAAACAGCACTGGAGTTATGTCAAGTCCGAGGAAAATGCTGCAGACTGTGCATCACGCGGAATCAGTTGTTCCCAACTATTGCAACATTCTTTGTGGTGGCAAGGTCCCTACTGGATGAAAAATTACAGTGAAGATACTTCTGACAAAATCACAATTACACCGACAACATGCGAATCAAAACAAAAACAAATGCAAACGTATGTTGTGAAATGTGAACCGTCTTCAATAGTAATTGAGTTATTAGACAGGCACAGCGATTTGACTCGTATTACAAGGGTCATTGCCTGGATGAAACGTTTCATAAACAGCTGTTCGAGCACCAACACTCATCGTACTACTACTTATTTGACATCTACAGAACTACAAAGCGCTGAAAACCTAATAATGAAACATACTCAATTGCACGCCTTCAATGACGAGATTATGAGATTGAAGGAAAACAGAGGTTTGAGCCCAAAGAGTAACCTTTTGAGTTTAAATCCATTCCTTGACAAACATGACATTCTGCGAGTAGGTGGAAGGTTACGTAACTCAAACTTACCCGAAGACACTAAACATCCAATTCTACTACCACATGACAATAAACTGACAGAGTTATTTATTTGGCAAGCTCACAGAAGAACATTACACGGAGGTCCTAAGTTAACCCTGACACATCTACGACAAAGAGTTTGGATCGTAGGAGGACATCGCGCCGTCAAAAAGGTCTTACACAAATGCGTAACATGTCGCCGATTTAATGCTAAACAAACAAACCAGATTATGGCTGACCTACCAGAGCCGAGAGTGACAGTATCTCGCCCGTTTACACACACAGGTGTCGATTTTACTGGACACATTGAAACCAAGGCAAGTAAAGGCCGAGGCGTCAGAACATTGCTGGCGTACGTTGCAGTATTTGTTTGTCTAGCAACAAAAGCCATTCATCTAGAACTGGTATCAGAACTATCCAGTACAGCATTCTTATCGGCTTTCAAGCGCTTCTGCGCACGTCGAGGTACGCCACGGGACATGTACAGCGACAACGGCACGAATTTTGTGGGTGCAAATCGGATCCTACTGCAACAATACAAATGCATTGTAGAAAACATTGACAACTTCTTCTTGGGCAAAATATCAGAGATGGGAGTTCAATGGCACTTCAATGCCCCGGTCTGGCCAAGCGCAGGTGGACTGTGGGAAGCCGCTGTGAAGAGCATGAAATATCATCTCAAGCGGGTCATTGGTGACCAACGTCTGACATATGAAGAATTTACCACTCTGCTATGTCAGATAGAAGCTTGCTTAAACTCACGACCACTATGCACCGTTTCAGAGAGCGCCGAAGAGATAAACTGTTTAACTCCAGGACATTTCTTAACCGGCACATCACTCATGACAATTCCAGAACCCGACATGGACAAGACTTACCGTTTAAACACGAGATGGCAAATTGTACAACAACTTAGCAAGGATTTCTGGAAGAAGTGGTCGCAAGAGTACCTCCAACAACTACAAGCAAGACTAAAGTGGAAACGACAGAATACTGACATAAAGAAAAATGACATTGTATGCATTAAAGATGAAAGGTTACCTGCAGGAAAATGGGCACTGGGTCGTGTAGCGGAATTACACCCTGGAAAGGACGGCCACACTAGAGTTGTGACATTACAAACTGCAAAAGGCGAAACTAAACGACCTATTACAAAACTGGTACCACTAGTGGAGGCTGAGGAACATAACAACCCTGACACTGACAAACTACCCAAAAACAGACGAAACCGAGCTAAAGGGCTTAGCTGGAACAGCTTGGTATGTTATATGCTGATGCTAGTTATGACATTGATAACACCTACTGTCCAGCAAGATATGAAACTTACACAATTGACAAAAAATCAAACACTTTACTTTGACAAGGTTGCAGACCTACAAGAAATTAGAGATGAATGGAAACTGGTTTTCTATTACAACATGACAAATTATTGGCGCAATGTGGATACCTTGCAAGTATTCGTATCTCATATAAAGCAAGCTCGTTGCGAAGAGTGGATGATGCAATTCCATGTTCTGGTTAACCAACTTGAACAAAGCACGAGTGAACTAAATTATTACAACGAATTACTGAGGTCCCAGAGGATAATTCAACACAGATTCAAAAGAGGATTAATCGACGGAGTAGGATATGTTGCAAATTCGTTATTTGGAGTGTTAGATCAACATTTTGCAGAAAAATATGAACAGGATATCGACACAATCCAATATAATGAAAATCACCTATTTCAATTGCTTAAAAATCAGACAAGTGTTCTGGAAACCGAGAATAACATTGTACAGCGTAACGAAGCAACAATGGTGAAGCAGTTCACTTTAATCAACGATCACCTCACGTCCCTAGAGAACAAGACGCTCAAAGATAAACTT
The DNA here is from genome assembly GCA_950022955.1 of Xestia ashworthii. NCBI lineage: Eukaryota > Metazoa > Arthropoda > Insecta > Lepidoptera > Noctuidae > Xestia > Xestia ashworthii. Next base: position 17,727,990 of record OX465558.1, on the reverse strand, counting down.
GATAGTTCACATGCATTCTACATCATTACATCGGCCATAGCTGCAGAAAGAATGGCCCAAAACTTAAAAGATATTCAAGAATCACTCATCAACACCCTGACAAATATGTACCAAGGACATATGGACGTACATCTATTATCACCAACCCAAATGCAAAGCGAACTAGATAGAGTAGCTCGACTACTACCTCGCGATTCTACACTACCTGAAGTTCGTAATGACATAAGAGACATCTACAGACTGTTCAGAATACATGCGCGCATAACACAGCACTACCTGTTGATGGAAATAAAAGTACCGATATTGAGTGATGCCCTATACGAACTTAACAGACTTATCAGCATTCCTCAACGTATTGACATAAATCGGGTAATGTATGTTATTCCCAACTCTGCATTAATAGCATTTAACGCCAACCAATACTCATTTTTACCCCTAGAACAGCATGACATTAATGAATGTCAAAAATTACATGACCAATCTCTACTGTGCAAACTAAATCACCCTATATACAACACCGGCGATCGTCACAAATCTATTTGCGATGTACAGCTGATTCGAGACAACGAAGAACACAGCGTTTATTGTCATACGGAAATAAAAATATGCACCGACAAATGGGTCAAATTACATAAACAAAACACCTGGTTCTATTATTGTTGTGACACGTGCGAAGTACAATTAGTGTGCGGCACTCAAATGACATCGGAGACGTTACGTCACTCGGGTCTGATAACGCTGAAACAAGGATGCAACTTGCAAGGCGATTCATTTACACTGCACGCATATATGGAACATACAAGTGACATTTTAGTCAATGAACCATATGCGATGATCGTGCCCACGATCTCTCCAATCAACAACATAATCAATACTTCGATTCGTAACTCATCTTTGCATATTGAAACGCACGAAGAGACGTTCAAGAAGATTGACACGCAACTACGCTCTATAGAAGAACAGTCTAAGCTAGACACCTTATCCTCTCACGACGTTCATCACTACATTGCAATCTATGTGGTTGTTGCGATTAGCATTGCACTGTTTGTAACATCAGTGTACTTTTGGCGAAAGATGGCCACCCAAAGACAGGGGGAGGGTCCGCAAGACGTAAGAAGCAGAAGCAGACGAGAAGAAGATAATGACATCAACGACAGGAACAGCAAGATCGACAAACGGGACTCAAAAGTGAATAAAGTGTCGTGTGCTAACCCTACTACAAGTGAAGTGAAATTTGACACTGAAAAACATAGTGAAGTGTGCTAATTTATTATTATGGTGACATTCTATTTATAGACTTTAGATATATTTCTTCATAGGTAGTCGTAGATCAATCATAATTATTTACATTAGAGTCTTGCATTTTTACATTATTTTTAACATTCTGATTTTATTATTTTACATATTTTGGGATTGTTTTATTTTTTTATTTAGTTATTCTCTTTCTGTGTTGTGGCAATATGTACGGTGCACGTACATGGGTTTTAAAATATATTTATTACGATAGATAAGTTAGCCAGTAGGCTCGCGTATTTGCACTTTGGACGCAACCTACATTTGGCAGTGCATTGACACTGACATATTGCATTGTTCTATGCATTTTATGTATATTACATTTTTAGTGTTCAATTAGACGTGGTTTGAGTCGGACAACTTGCATTTTCATTTAGATTCATCCCGTTGAGCATTCATTGACATTTTCTGCATTTAAGTTTAAGTTTGACATTTACATCTGCATTGACATTACTTATGTTAGGGATGCACCCTACAATGTATCTTTCTCTTTATGGATCAGGTTTTAAAAAAACCTTAAAGATATCAAAACCGGCAACAGGCAGCAAAGCCTACTTTCTTTTATCTACACAAGAATTACCATAATAAAACGTCCCTCAAATTAAGTAACTAACTAAGTCCAACTTATTATTCTATACCTCTCTGTCGGGGACATCAAAGAATAACATAATGATATAACTTAAAACGAGCTTGGCATCCAAATTCCTAAAGTCAACAGAGAGAAATAGGTTGCGGCTTTAGACGACTCACAATTTGTAACTCAGGATTGAATTTCAGTTACAATTTGCGTATTTTCTCCTAAAATATGGAACTTATCATTATTTTTGGATTCCGTACCTTAAAGGGAAAATTCGGCACAGATTTCCTGACCCATCAAGATTTTAGAAAAAAAAACAATAGTCTTCGACCTTTTTTGTGATTCGAAACATAAATAAAAAAGGTCACAATCATGTTATGTGTACCTTACAAATACGCCTTTTACAAATAGGTCCCATGAAAAGGAAAAAGGGCAGGTAAAGCATTAGGTATATCAGATTAACACTACAAAGCTCAACCAATTAATCGCAATATCCATTACGGTATTAATGATTATCAAAATGAACCTTATGACGTAGTAAATAAACACGCAGCCGTCAGGTAACCGTCTTATCAGTGACCCGCCTAATCTGCGCTTACATTTCTGTAATACCAACTAAGATTTTAAACCCTTAATGACATTAAAATTGCCTATATTACCCCTGTAATGCAAACTCCAAAGCAGAGAACTAACCCTTTCCAAGACATGCTCACAAACCTTCAAATATCAACCCTGTTAATTAAGTTCTAAGGTTGATATCACCTTAATGGTGTTCAATTAGTACCCGGAGTATGTACTCACAGAATTTAATTTGCCGAGGCAGGTTCAAAGTCGATATCCTGCGAGTTGAAGCTTGTTTGTACTTGGTAGAGTAACGTGAGGTTCGGAAGCTTTACTTTCAGATAGCTTTATTTAGAATTAATTAATAAAATTTGACTTAATTAGCTACTAATTACACTAACTCGGGTCCTAACACATGTTTCGGCAGGAGAGATTTTGAGGAAAGGAAATAAAATTTAAACACGTGTTTAAATTTACGCCATTAATTTAAAAAACCGGCCAAGAGCGTGTCGGGCCACGCTCAGTGTAGGGTTCCGTAGATTCCCGTCCGTCACAATAAGTGTTCAATCCAATCCGATTTTAATAATTCTTTTTTTGTTTGAAAAAAGATACGTTCAGGATAACAAAATATGTAAACGAAGTTAAAATAATGCTTGCATATACGATTATACTACAAACTTAGTCCAGAGATTATTTTGTACAACTTTTTGTCTTTTTTGTACAAAAACTTGTTTCCATCCAAATTCAAAATAATTTTCCTAGAAAGTCCTTATAAAGTTCTACTTTTCACATTTTTTCTAAGCTCAAGTTCAAAATTAGAGGGGGGGGGGGACATTGTTTTTTACTTTTGGAGCGATTATTTCCGAAATTATTGACATTATCAAAAAATGATTTTAGTAAACCCCTATTCATTTTTAAATACCTTTCCAACAATATATCACACGTTAGGGTTGAAATTAAAAAAAAAAAAAACACTTCTCACTTTACATGTAGGGGGGCTACCCTTTTTTTTTTTTTTTTTTAGGATGGCAAATCATCAAATGACTTCTCCCACTCTGGGCGGAGCGGGAGGGAGTGTCAGACTCTTACTTACTAAAACCCATCCATGTTCCTTCCTCGCCCTTTACGTTCCGGGGCCGCGGTATCTCTTTCGAACAGTCCCGCAACCCCGGAGGGGGGCTACCCTAATAAAACATTTTTTTCCAAATTTTATTTTACCACTTTGTCGGCGTGATTAATACACATATTGGACATGGCGAAACTATAAGGGTTCCTAGTTGACTACGGAACCCTAAAAACGACCCTGTTTTCGAAAGCGACGACCAGTGAGGTGATGTTGCCAGTTCACGACGTGGCTACGTAAGAAGAATCTCGCAAGAAAAACATGCCTTCTCCAGAAAACATCACTAACAAAACCAATTTCAAAACGTTGACTACCCATTTACGTTTAAACAAAAGGAGTCCTCAAAAGGCCGCGAAAAGAATAAAAAAGTGACATTAAAAGTAATAAAAAGCAAGAAAACCGCGAAGGACATAATAACATAAAAAGCCATACAAAAATGAATTACACGGCGAAACTTTACGAACATGAAATAATATACAATTAGCACCAATCCTCGTTGTACGGAAACAAAGGTTTTTCATGTCCAGCCGACATTTGTCGGGGCGGACCACAAAGAACATTGGTTAATCAAAGCGCTGCTAAATAAAAACTACTACATTTTGTTTCTTTTAGTTTTTCCTGCTGTTACTACGCACGACAAAACGTGGCAGCGTTTTTATTACACTGAGGTAGAAGCTAATTAGGTTTTGGTATATTATTCTAGAAAACTGGTACCTGAGGCGTTAGTCCCACAATCAGCGGTAAGCGAGAAGCGATTAGTGTACCGAGAAAGTGTGGAGTGGGTAGTGTTTTAGTCGCTTAGCCACGATCGAGAGTCTCTTAGTCACGTATATCAAAGGCCTTGAATCTAGTTCTAAGGTCCATGTTCACCAAAAAGATGATGATATGATCATCTAAAAACAGCAGCACCCTTTCATACCCTTTCTGTTGTACGTTGATGCCATCACATCGAGCCACTACAATCGAATAAATGCATTCTTTTAAAGAATTTCAACGTCATCGCTAAAGCATTAGATTCAAGGTTGATTGGGAAAAATTGTCAGTTTCTTGTTGCTTGATGTGCTGGTGTCTACATGTCTTGAGCGAGAAAATCGTCAGTAGCCAGTCGCTTCTCGTATGCAGTGGGACAGGGGCTTTACATAGGGGGCTGTAGAAGTCTATGCTTGATTTCTAAGAATTGCTAAAAGGAATTGGGTCTACCAGGAAATAACACATTTAGCTTAAAGCTTTTCATTGATTATGAACATAAAAGTTGTAATTTTTGGCGCAATTATTCATGGAAAAAAAACTTCATCATAAGCACATGCCAACCAACTCAAAGAAAAACGAATTAAAAAATGTTTTAGTTATAACGTTTAATAGGAATTTTTCGGTAGCAGCCACAGTGTCTGTATTTGTGCTCGTTTGATGGCATTAGGCTCGCCCCTTATTACATGGGACACAACTGACGAAATGTGGATGTACTATTAGGGACACCTCTGCCTAACCTTTCGGACATGTTCTATTACATCCAGATTTAAGGAAATAATACACCGAACGTTTTCATTAACAACACAATGCTTTGCTACAACTTTTTAATAAAAATAAATGGTACCAAACTAAAGTATCTTGAGTTAGTGCACTTCGTTTCAACGTAACATAATTATGGTAACTGTCGTCCCTCAAAATAAAATAAAGTGTTAAGATCGATGCTCACAACTGAGGATTGAGGAACTCGTGGCTAACTAATAACAGCAACTCGGGTCAATCTTTAGGTTAAGCCGTGCATGCCTAGGTTGGTCTGTGGATGGGTGACCACCCACTACATACCGAGTATCGTCCGTGCCTCGGAAAGCACGTTAAGCACTTTGTCCCGGCTGTCATTTGTAGATCTTTGACGGTCGTTACAGGTAGTCAGTTTCCCAAAAAGTCTGACTAGCAGTCTTACCAAAAGGTATCGTATTACCCAGTACGAACTGGGTTATCAGATAGACAGCCGCTCCATGTTTAATACTGGTATTCAGCTGCACCGGTTAGACTGGAAGCTAGGGACAAAAGGCTAGACAGATTATGATGATGATGATGTCGATGCTCACAATTGTAAAAACAGAGCAACCTGTAGTATTTTCTGCAAAACTACAGATTTACCTGATGGCTTATATGCCATCCATCAGATTACCTTTCACCGCCCTCATTCATCAAGCTAGATAATCCTAACTGACTATGAATTGACGACCCGTATGGCGCAGCGGTAGTGAGGCTGCCTTACGTTCTCATGGTCCCGGGTTCGAATTCCGGTAGGAGCAAAATGTTTGTGTGATGAGCATGGACATTTGTTTCCGAGTCATGGATGTTTATATGTATAATAAGTATGTATTTACAAACAAAAAGTATATATGTAGTATAACAACTGACCACGACACAAGCCTTGCTTAGTGTGGCACTGGATGGTGCTGTGTGTAATGTCCAGCGAATTTTTATTTTTTTTCAAATACAGCCTCCATACAACAAGAATGTGGGATTGGCAGTACCCATAGATCACGGATCACGGAGACGCCTGGACTCGTGCTATTGCCTGAGACACAGTTTTACTCGCACTATGACAATACGTAATGGTATTGTGGCGAACTTCAGAGAGGTTTATGTCTCCCAGTCAAGTGTGAAGACCGAGTTGATCAACCACAGAAATTACATATAGAAAATGGCTGTTGTAAGCTTTACTGATATTGATACTGATACTGTTAGACTGCATCCTCCCACAGCTGGGCTAAGGGCAGCCAGTTGTTTCGATCAAAGGCCAATGCGGGCCACTGTTCACTGGTTTTGTACAGCTCATCCCACTTTCTTCAAGGCTTCCGCGATGAAGCTGTACGCTCAAGGCTTACAATTCTTTGCTCCCCAAATTTTATCAGTAAGTCTATTATGTACTGCCGGTTCTAGAAACTGCCGGGGTGATGATTCCGTGCTCTATGGGCAGTACATATCTCCGATCTGGTCTTAGAGCTACGATACTCAAACGGCTAAGTGATATTAATATGCATAGTTCCACCTCCGTGCAATAGTTTACGTTCTAAAGAAAGAAAGAAGAAGAAGAAATGAAAGATGGATTTCGCAAGATTTGTCCTCAAAATATCTCAAGTCGCATGTTAGAAGTATATTTGTTACTAGGGATTTTTCAACACGAATTTCTAAGTAGCAGCCACGGAGTCTGGATTAAGGACCGGTTGATGGCAATAGGCTCACCCCATGTGCCTTAAACGCATCTAGCGAAATGTGGGTGTTCTATTACATACCTCTGCTTAACCCTTTAGGGTTTACAAGCGTGATTTTATCGCTTGTTTGCCATAAAAATGACATAACTCGAAAAATACAGACAACGTTTTTTAGTTTACTGTAAAATATTTTTAATTTACTGCCAATTTTTTTTGCATAGAAACCATTTATCTGAATATTTATGTTTTATTTTAAGTAATTCGTTACTTAATTTAATACTTAATTTCGTTAATTTATATTCAACTACAAACCACATCGAAAAAAACTTTTTATTTTGAGTTGACGTATTTGTCGGAAACGAGCGTTACGTTATTCCAGAAACATTTGTTAGAAATACAGTCGTGGACAATCAGACAAACTACGTTTTAAAGCACCATGATAAGTGAAGTACATTAAAAGTACATACATTTTTAAATGCACCACTAATGAATGTCAAAGCCGACTTAATAAAAAAGGTACCTTTTGCGATAAGCGCCTGCCTTTACTTTGAGCAGAATACATTAATGTTCTCAGTATAACGAAGGTAACAAAAACAATTATGAATATTCCGACAAATAAGTCTCTTTGTGACGGACAAAGGGCATTAATGGTGTTACGGGGACTTTTATTCGTTATTTTATAATAAAGGGTAGGTAAAAGGCGAAGTGGCCTTACGGATATATTTAAAGTAATTATTTTTTAAGGATCAAGTGGTTTTTTTTAATCTTCTTTCAAATCCTTACGAACTTATTTTTGTGTTTGTTATGAGTTTTAATCCAGGTAGGTAGTTTTTTTTTGTTAGCCAGTCCAGTGTCCCACTGCTGGGCTAAAGCCTCCCCGTTCTCCTTCCCAACCACACTATCTTGTGGATCTCAGGCCATGTTCGCCCCGCAGCTCAGTGGCGATTTCCTCAGGTGTCAAGTGAGTGACGTTACCACCTCTCCAAGTGCATCAGTGCTACGTGACCAACCCAATCCCACTTGCTTGACCAGATACTTTGTGTCATTTAATTCACCACCTTTGCTCCGAAGACTGTAGGAAAGCTTTGGGAAGAAACCAGTATGACATCTATAAACTGTACCAACCAGTACTGAGACCGCATGGTGTTAAGACCCACTCCCTTTCACAGAGAGGAGACCGTGTGCAGTGGGAACACTAAAAAGCTAACAAAACAGCTTATGCTATGAATGTAGAAGTATCTGAGGCCTACCTCTTACATTTTGAGGTTTATACACAGGTCAGCATAAATCTGAAAATTTAACATAATATGAGTCATAAAATGGATTGTGTTACAAACAGCTCGTCATTTAACAGTCATAAGACATACAGAACTAAGTAAATATATAATGAATCTCTATATAACCTCGGCTGACGTTATTAGACAGCTCTGACCTTGAGGTCAACGAACCTACAATATGGTAATACATGTCATGTCTGATTCGAGACAACATATTCAACAATTATGTGTAACATAAGTGAACAACTTATGATACTTAGTCTTGGAAGATATCCAGAAGTACTATGGAATTCTGTTATAAACATTCATGTCACAGATTTGTAATACAGAACAGTTTACTTACGTAGATACTGGGTCGTCATAGAATTATGTATAGAAAATCTTTTGTCCGATTTCTAATTAGAGCAACATGCTTGGGCTGGCCACGTCTACATGCCCAATGAGCTGTGGGCCAATATTGCTTTATGTAAGCGTCGCGGCAGATTTCGTAGAAGACAGTGAGTCTACAATAGCCCTGGATTGAAAAAACTGGACGGTATTTATTTATTTTTTTAACACTTCAAGCACAAAGTACAAAGGCGGACTTAATGCCATAGGCATTCTCCACCAATCAATCTTTGGGTGACGCAGAGACAAGCAGTGGTGTCTATCTGTGTGTGCCTTCGCCCAGCAGTGGGATGACGCAGATTATCAGTATATCTATTTTCTAATTATAGCAACAAACATGGTACCTACACGGTACATACAAAATGTACTTCAGCACTGTGCAAGAGATACTGCGGCCCCGGAACGTAAAGGGCGAGGAAGGAACATGGATGGGTTTTAGTCAGTAAAAGTCTGACACTCCCTCCCGCTCCGCCCAGAGTGGGAAAAGTCATTTGATGGTTTCCCATCAAAAAAAAAATAAAAAAAGGAATAGCACAAGTAGCAGCATAATCAGCTCATATTGATTCCCACGGCTGGTACACAGAGTGGGAATCAATAGAGTGGGTTATGATCGAGATAGGCCGGTGTATTTTCATGTCTTCGTATGTTTGGTTCTAGGACATGCCGGTTTCATCACGATGTTACTTTTTCCTTCAACGTTTTGAACGCAGAATGGTAAGACAATATACACAAAGGAGCGCCTGCATTTGAACTCATGACCGTAAGTCAGCCATTTACCACTGCACTTCAATGAAATAGATAACATAACACTACACCTATAATCCCCAAAGTGTCAGGCAGAGGCGTACCCAATTAGAGTGCAACCACATTCCGCCAATTATGTTTAAGTCCCATGTTATAGGGGGGGGGGGGAGCCTATTGCCATCAAGAGGGCATAAATCCAGACAGCTACTAAGAAAATTAAAATAAGACTGCCCGACCCGGGAATCGAACCCAGGACCTCGGACCAGAGGCCCTACTCCCTAACGCTTCGTCCGTATATTCGGATCTATCAGTCTCTCTCGCGCACGTCTGCAGATGAGTGCGAGTGAGAGAGGCGGATAGATCCGAATATACGGACGAAGCGTTAGGGAGTAGGCCCTCAGGACCCAGGACCCAGGGTACGATTTGACGACTCGACAAACGAGGCAGTCATAACTTTGTTGAAGTCAATCTTCCGGGCCCTTCCTGGAAAGAATGGAAGGATGGAAAGTTCTGTCTGTTTATCAACGTCACGTGTTAAAGAAACGTTAACATGAAGCTCAAGTTATTTTGTTGGTTTAAACTTTTAAAGTAAACGGGAGTTTAGGCGGATGTTTAACAATGGTAAGTTACCCAAAGATGTTTGATTAATTAGAGCAAACTTCCTAAGAGTTTCATCTCATTGCGTTTATCTTAATCTTAAACTCTGCCTTACATAAGAAGACATGGGTTTATGTTAAGATGAAACAATTATGGTTTTAAATTGTTCTTCAAAAAGGAACTTCAATTCTTCTGAAACCAAATCTAATTAAACTGTGTTATGTTTTACTAATGATCAAATCGATGAATGATCTTCAGATCTACATATTCCAGTGTTCTAAAGTGCGTTAAGTTGACGATATCGCAAAAATCACGGGAAGCACAACACCGGGAAGTAAAAGGGAGCCTATGCATGGCCTATGCCCAATTTCATAATACTTTACCGTGAAAATAAGAGTTAATTTGTTTTATTTGTTCATAACACTTTCCACTTTATATCATCGCGATTGAGTACTCGAACGTCCAAATATTTTAGATATGAACAACTTTCCTCTTTACAACATTACAAAGACGTAGCGCCCGCGGCGGCGCCACACGTCAGTCAACATGTCAGAATGACTGAAGGCTAGCTGGGCTTGAACAATGAACAGGGCAGTTTTAAAAAAGAACAATAACGTATCATGCTCGTAATATCTCATGTTGGAACATTCCTAACGCAGATAAAATATAAAGGTTTTTTTTTTAATAATAATATAATCAATTCGTGTAAATATGAATACTTAAAGAAATTATAATAAAATAATCAATTTATTTCAGACGTCTCGAGTACATAAAAATATTACAATTTTATACAGGTTCACACATACATAAAACACATACAAAAAAGAACATACACAAAACATAAAATGAAAAACAGAACAGAACATAAAATTAAATTAAAAGAAGACTCGGTATAGTTAGTCCCCAAAAGAGTAAATACAAGCAATGGATAAAGTAACCGGATAGGTAAAACTATAAACTCTAATGTGTGTCAGTTCAGAAAACAATGTACAATGACGAATACTTTAATATGAAAATAGCAAAATTCAAAAGCGATTTTCTCGTGGAAAAGCGATCTCATCGTTGAGATAAGACCTTGTTAAGTGATAGTACCCATACTAAAATGCCATCAATGCTATCAATGTAAAGTAACAACCAACATAGGAGTAGAGAATCGCTTTTCAAAGTTGCATAGGGTGTGTTACGGCTAAACATGGGTGTGAAAATAGATCTAAGATTAGCCAGTAATAGTCCTTGGCTAATGAATTTTCGATCTATTTCCATTTGAATGTAATTAAAACTGATTTTTCTTTTATTAGGGTTAAAATCGTGACGAAAATGTTTGCAGTAACTAAGATAGGGCATCCTGATCAAATAAGTGAGGTTAGAACTGTGACAGAAAGTGCGCGAGCTGAGCGAGCGAAGTGAGCAGTACCGCTGCAGTGGCCTCATTCACAAGCACAAGAGTTCGAAAAACTTAAGATTAACAGGCTACACTTACATACAGCAGGCTAATCTTTAGGTTTTATCAGCAATATTTTTGGACATACAAACCAACATAAAAATTACTGTTGATATGCAAATGATGAATAGTGAATGATGTTTTAAGCCTCCAAATAATTTTAGATCCATTCAAGAATACGTTTTGAAGAGATTAAAAAAGACTATTCAGCAAGCGGCCATTACAAACATAATCTCCTTAAATATCCCAAAATTATGACTTCATTGAATTATACAGAAATTGGATTAACAATATTTCGTTCAATCGGCATAGCTGCTGTGATTTCAGTTAGTCAACATGGATCTTAACGAACCATATTGTTTTTCAGTGCGCCGAATGATTACAAATTAGGCGACGGCCCTTTGGTAAACTAGTGGCTGTCCAATTGAATTTAACTTTGGTCAACAATGTTTTATTGAGGCATTGTGTGGATTTTAAATTTTGTAACAATAAAAGTTAAAAACAATGGATACTGAAATCTGATGATGGAAAATGTAAACTGAAAGTACACAGAATGTTTTTTCATATACAGGTTGCAAATTGTTTTGTGCTTCGTCAATTTAAATAAGTAGGTATGCAGTATACTTTTTTGGACGCGTTTGTCAAGGCATTCTATAGAAAGGCTAATGATACTGTACTAGTGTATTTTATTCTTCGAAACTGTAGCATTGCACCTACTGTTTTATCTCTGACATCACCCCAAGGTAAACTGGTAGTAAATGCCCAAGGCATTGAGTCCACCTTTGAACATTATGATGGTAAACGCGCGCAAGACAGCAACGGCAAGATAGTCAGACGTGATTAAGAAGGCTGTTCGAGACAGCCAGTACCGAGCGGTTCACACTACAGGAGACCGCGTGGCTTGGAGGCGTGTCAGCTGTGGTCGCAATCCTCAGCAGTGAAGGAACGACAAAGAAGAAGATGCAGGATACTACTGCTCCGTGGGTCTACTGAGAGTCATCAAGAGTGACGGCTGGTCTCAGTAGTGGAGAGTTCGGGGTTTCGTCATAATCTTCCAAGCCTTGCCAACTGTGTTGAGATGCAATTGAATACCGGGGTTGGTATCCAGGCAAAATTCTATTGAGTTTTCTTTATATTTAGAAACTTTCAGTAGCACCCCGCAGTCTAGATTTGTGCTTTCTTCATAGCCGTGGAGGCAAATGTCGTGAAAAGTATAAATCATAACATATTCGTATATTGTGGTTGAAGTTACTGATCGGGTTTCAAAGCTATTCCATTTTTACCAAAATAAACCCCGTCTGTAAGCCATGACGACGAGAAACAAAACAGACATGCATTGCTAATCTCTCCTGTCACACCAGCTTATCAAAAAACAAGACAAGTTAATGTATTAAAAAAATAATTTCTTAGCCCTTTGCATGAGAGGAAACGCGATAATTATCAAAATTGTGTTTGCTCATTCCAAAACAACGGAGTGACAGATTAAAGCCGCTGTCCCACTGTTTATGAAGGCTTGCAAAGTTATTTACGACGGTGACTCCGCGTTATGCTACGATCACAAACCGTCACTCTTGCAAGTGGGTCAAGGAATTTGTCGCAAATATGTTCCTTCCTACAACTTCTGAGTATATTGTGACATGTAACATAAATTTTAAGTAAAGTATTCGCATAGAAATCTGGGAAGTCCTTTTGGGTGAATCGTATGAAGTTTGTTAAGGAAGATTCACAGTGAAACGAACATTCAACAGCTGTAAGAAATACGTGAATCGCTAAATAAATAAGAAAGTAGTTTAGTTTATTATATCACCATGGAGTCATAAATTCTGCTGAGCCGGAGGGAACAGCTACGAGACATATTATAGAGCTACGACACCGTAGCGTCTGCTACGAAAGCGTAGCTTCTGCTACGCCGTAGCAAACTGCTACGAATTGTTGATTTATAGTGGTTGCAGATTAGCTTATTTATTACATTAGACATAGTTGCATTATATATCTTGGGCTATTTCACTACTTTCACGAATAAAGTTACGCTCAGAATGGAGTTCAAAAGTTACAATATTAAACTTTCTCCGTGAAAAGGTAGTGAAAAACGGAAACTAAGATACTGTTTCATAACAGAATTTCATTATAATGTTCTGTTGTAGTAACTTGTTGAATAATAATACGATGGAAGCTTTGGTTTGGCTACGTTACTGTTATGGAAGAAATATGTTACTGTTATTTAATTTGTACACTGAAACGAAAACCTAATTTGTAATTCTTTTACTAAAAACCAGGTAAAAAGGAAAACATACACACGGTGATGCCGACAGTAAATTACTTGTGTCATGGACACCAGATAGTTGATATACTACATATTATATACTTTTTGTTTGTAAATACATACTTATCTATATATATAAAAGAAAGTCGTGTTAGTTACACTATTTATAACTCAAGAACGGCTGAACCGATTTGGCTGAAAATTGGTGGAGAGGTAGCTTAGAACCGGGAGACGGACATAGGATACTTTATTTGTTTTTTTTAATTTTTTCAATTTTTTCGTCGGTAGGTAGTGGGTAGGTATTGGGTAGGTAGGGGTAGGTGGTAGGTAGGTAGTGGGTAGTTGGTAGGTAGGTTGTAGGTAGGTAGTGGGTAGGTGGTAGGGGTAGGTAATGGGTAGGTGGTAGGTAGGTAGTGGGTAGTTAGTATGTTGGTATTGGGTAGGTGGTAGGTAGGTAGTGGGTAGGTGGTAGGTAGGTAGTTGGTAGGTAGGTAGTGGGTAGGTGGTAGATAGTAGGTCAATTCGAATTAAAAATTCATAGTTGACAGGACAACGTCTGTCGGGTCGGCTAGTTATACATAATTATTTATATTGGTCGTGGATTGATAGCGCCATAGTGCAACTAGCAGCGCCATATAACAATTAGTTTTGTGAACTAATAATATCGTTACCAGAAACGCAAGCGACCTACCGCTCGGACACGATCGTCGGTAGAGGGGATGCAGCGAGGGCTGGAGAAGGGACCGAGTGTTGCGACAATCCTCCGACAGCCTTGACAGACGCTCAGTACCAACGCACGTGTTTGTTTCTTGTGTTGTAAAACCGTTAGTTTGAATAAAGTTATTTAAATTATCTTTCGTTCGAGTGCGACAATGCGCATCACATCACATCATCAGCCTATTAATTTAGGGAATGGGCTATATAATCCACCACGCGGGCCCAGTGCGGATTGGTAGCAGTCGTTATCCGTGGTCCCGGTGGGTCGACCCATTACCGGGTCCATGGGTAATATTAATTACTCGTGGTTCTATAGCATTAGGGATTTTTCCCTAGACTTCCGAGTATATCGATAAAAAATACAAATCCATAATAACAGCATACCATATCCCACCGACCACGGGTAAACGAGTGATTGCATAATTTAACTACGGGTTTCTTGGTTTTTAGGGTTCCGTACCTCAAAAGGTAAAAACGGAACCCTTATAGGATCACTTTGTTATTTATCTACCAACTACCAGGAGGCCAGAACCATAAAGGAAGTAATTTATATTTTTTATAGGAATGTATTTCGGCTCGAGTGAAGCCCGACTGGAAGATTGGTGAAGGAGACCGGCTCCTAACAGGGTCCTTGTTGTGTTGACGGTTGTCATACGACATTGTTAAAAACACTGATTTAAGATGCACACTATTTTAATAAGAATTAAAAATTATTATAAAGCAATAATAAAAGCAACACTGATTTAAGAACAACACTTATTTTAAAACAATACTAATTTAAAAACAATATTTATTCTAAAACAACACTGATTTAAAAACGAAATATTTTAAAGGTAATTTGATTCAGGCGTGATCCGTATCACAATTTAGAGTTGTGGCCGGGGCGCTAGCTCGACTCAGACTGCCCACTGCACTCGGCGCTGCTCCCTTCCACAACTCGCCTGATTCACTGAGTGGTACGATGATGTCACAGAGCGTTCCGTTTCGTTTTACGTTGCAATTATCCGCTCACGCCGACATGTACATTTCGATTTTCATGCACTATGTAATGTAGGAAATACTTATTCATGATTCTGGCGTCCTGGTAGTTTAGGAGACTTTCCGATCCTAAATAAAGAATATTCCTGTGCTCTTCTATGTTTACATTTACTGTCGTATTGATAGCGCCACCATGTTTACAAATTGGTTCTGTATGAAATGGACACACCACGTGAATTTGTCGAGCAAAAACCATTTCATAAAACAATGAGAAAATTACAATTGTGATTTGAATATACGATACAATTTGAATTAGTACCCCATACGCTTAACCACTGATTTTCTTGATTTTAACTATTAAATTAATTTTAAGATAATATGGGAGTGTGCGTCTTAAGAAGTTAACAAAACCTCGTTATAAAAATTATTCTTTCTCGCATCTTATATAACAAATAAGATCTTCCCGTTACAAGGTTCTATTCTAAAACGTTCAATTATATTTATATTAAACATTAAAGCAAAATATTCTTCATTTGAACGAAAATTAATTAAAGTAACATTTTAATTAGTATCGTAAAATTCATTACAAAATCACTGGAATGTATTTTGCTAAGAGGGAATCGAGGCAGGAATATGTAATAGCGTTCCGACTTTAAATTAATGTTCGGAGGAATTTGGAGGAAAATTCAAGAGAAACGAGTAGAAATGAGGGAAGAACTGTGAGGTATATTGAGCTGGATGAATAAATTCATCATTTTAGCTTTGGTATTTTTACTGAGTTTTGCTAAATAAAGAGTTAAAGGAGTAGTTCCAAACTCCATAGAAACTTGAGCCTGGCGTTACAGGGCTAGAATTTTGCAATAAATTAGAGCATTTAGGAAGGTTTCACGAGCCCAATTTTCACGTCTCCCAGCAATGGCCAAATGACAATAAACATTGTATGGTTTATTGATATAAGTTATTGTGATATAGTTTCTAATTATCATTTAAAAGAGTTACTTAGGGTTAGTTTTATTATTAGACTATATACGCCAGTCATTACAAGACTGATTTTAGTCAATTTAAAGGGAAAACCGACTTAGAAAATTTATGTAATTACGTAGTTTGAAAATGACCTTTTTAATTAATAGAGTAATTGAACGAAATTGGTGCTCAGAGGTAGGTCTGTATTTAAAACTAATGGCACAAATAATTGATAACTTCATTAGTTTGGGAAAAATAGTAAACATTGTAAAATGTTTCATCCGGATTAGATTTTAAACATTATGTTCTAGGTATTATTATTACATTGTAATTTTGAGGGTTTACAGACTTACCCAGCAGAGTACTGAAAATAGTTTTAGGAATTCGCAGCAGTGTCGTAAAAAATATCAGCTGCTGCCTAAATTTTTCCGAGTTACGCGAGCTAAACTATAAGACATACAAATATGACACCATGACAAGAATTGTTCCACGTGATGAGCATTTTCTGCTGAGAGAATAAATTTGAAGATCTGGAACACCTGCTGTGGAACTCCAAGAGCCCAGCTACAACATAACACATATAGGAATGATGTCTTAGCAAAAGTTGTCCAATTTGATGAGAACTCTCCATTGATTTATAGAAATCGAAGATCTGGAACACATATTGTGGAACTCCAAGAGCCTTGTTACACCATAACACATAAAGGAATGACGTCTTAGCAAAAGTTGTTCAATCTGATGAGCACTCTCTGTTGACTTATAAAAATCGAAGATCTGGAACACCTGTTGTGGAACTCCAACTCAGCTACACCATAACACATACGAATGACGTCTTAGCAAAAGTTGTTCGGTCTGATGGGCATTTCCTGTTGACTTATAAAAAATCGAAGATCAGAAACATCTGATGTGAAAATTATTGCAAAGCTATCACTTATTTCATTGTATAATTATAAAATAACATAAGCTGGGAGTGCCTCCACGCGGTGAAGGCGGTAACAGTTTAGGACTGATTTTCGATGACGATGGTATATCATTGAAAATTGGACGGTACTGACCAAAACTCCCATTTATTATTTTATTTTATCGAATAAATATGCCTTCGGGCTTATGTTATTTGAGTGTTTAATTTCCGTTTCCATTTATCTTCGTGACTCGGTAGCCTACTCGGTAACGCAGGGGAGCAGTCACATAGATTTTAAATGATCATGTATCTTCACAACAAAACTATACCCATGCCTAGAAAGAGGTCAAATCTTTCCCAATGTTCCAAAGGAGCTAAAAGATTGAGGACCATAAGATCCCAAGAATCTACCGAAGATCGTCAGGAGAGACTTGATGCTGTTCGAGAACATCAGGCTGCAACTTGCTCCGTGGAAACCTCTTCGGATCGCCAAGCACGCCTGCGTTCTCAGCGTATTTACCATCTACATCCAGGTCTCTAGAGATCAGTGAAGAATAGATGCGCGATTGACCGCTGATCGTGAACGTCATGCATTGTCTCGCGAGTCAGAGACGTTCACGGATAGAGAATTGCGCTTGAGTACCAAGCGTATCTACGCATCTGCTTCTAGATCTCTAGAGACAAGGCGGAACGTGATGCTGTCCGCTGATCGTGAGCGACATGCATTGTCTCGCGAATCGGAAACACGCTTGAGTTCTCAGCGTATTCGCATATCTACTAACAGGTCTTTTAAAACGAGTGATGAACGTGATGCGCGACTAACTGCTGATCGAGATTATCAAACATTGTCCCGAACACGCACACAACAAAACATTCATAATCAGTTAGAAAGTGAGAGAGAAAGAAGTGCTAGAGAAGAAGAAGAGCGCAATGAACGTTTGAATTCTGATCAACTTCGACATTCTCTGAACAGAATGTCGATATCATCTGAAGAACCGGATGTGTCACAAGATAGATTCATAGAAACTATTGTTTGATTTCATTGAAAAGCAAAAAAATAACACGATTTTTATGAAATTACGAGTATCAATGTTTTTCAAAAAGACTCAATAGCTCAAATACGTTAAGAACACAATCGCACTTTCTCACAATATCACCTTTTGTCGAAATATAGTGATTCTTAGTACGTTCACTATCAAAGGTCTGCAAAAGCTTTGAAGTAAATAGCCCATGATTAAAGGTCCAAGCAATAATGGACCCAGACTGAGTTCTCTAAAACTAGGTACTTATATTATAAGTACATGTTTTCTGGACTGTCTCAGGGGACGATCTTAAATGTTTTTCTCGGCACATGTGGAATTGCTTTTAGTTTTTGGTTTTTATGTTTCGAGTAGTTATGGGTTTATTCGTTTTTTTTTTATTATTATTTAAGGGAAATGCTTCTTTCTACTAACATTATCACAATTTTGTTATTGTACCAGTGGCATTAAAAATCTTGACTGAGAGTTAAAACTGTACGTTTTTCACAAGGCACATACGTCGTAGCCGCCTTAAATTTAGCTAACGACGACGAACGTAATGGGTGAAAAATACCCCTATCGAAGCCAAAAAGCCGAAAGGATCCATCCATCACTACGATATTTTTTTGTTCTAGGCCATACCTCGGAACCTTCTAGTTACGGAGACATTAGAGGTCAAACTTTCAACTCTTTCGCATTTTTTTAACTCAATGCATACAGCATCTCTGTTTTGAGTGCGTTATATTGTAATTAAATAAAACGTAAATTTCACACAAAAATAAATCATTTCCCAGGAATAATTTTCGCGTGAAGTTACTCAAAATGATTGGTTGAAGGCTTTGTTAACTGTCCGTTTACAACATGTACCTACATGTTTTATTCTTAGGTCCATGTTCACCAAAAAACAGCTGTTTAAAACACATTTTGGTATGGGAACATGTCACAGTGACAGCTGTTTTTAAATAATCAGACTGTTATCTTTTCGGTGAACATGGACCTTAGTGGTCCATAAAACGGGATTATTTGTATAAAGGTTTCCATAGAAAAAAGAAAAGAAAAAATATATGTTCGTCTCAAGTATGACGTGCATACGTTAGGAAAAATCAACAATAAACGTTATTGGTACAAAAACGAAAAAAAAGTTGCACGTCATAAGTACGACAAATAGGTTACCACTCAGCATGATGCTGTGATATGGGGAGCTCACAGCACAGCGCTAGTTTTAGTGGTCACCAGTGAAAAAAACTGGTGAAAGAAAGAAAAAGTATTTATGAGAAGAAACGAAGCATTTATGACAAAACACACAAAAATAAAACGGTTAAATTGTAATAAAAAGTAAGCATAGACAGAAAAATAACAAACGAAAAAAAAACGAAATTTCGATACTTTATTTTAATTTCACACACTGAACAGAATAGACCAATTTTTATAAAGGCCTTTATTTATTCTGCATACACACTGTTCCCATTTCCTGTTAATACTGTTAAAATAATATGTACTTCCACGAAATATTTAATAATATTAAAAGGACTTTAAATATAAACAGTAATTTCACAACAACTTTTATATTCCGTAGCCCCGAGAGATATCATAAAAATAAGTATCGAAATGGATCGGAAATAAAATTTAAATAATTTTAACATAAAATAACAAATGTGTTTACGTTGGCAGATCTTCTTCGGAATTTGCCAATGAAACATGAATTATTATTGTTAAAACTCGATTCAACGGTAAAATTTACATTATTTTTAAGGTAGGCGGAACATCCATTAAAAAGAGAAAAAGAAGCGGTATAACTCTGGTAGTTCATTACGCCATTAACTCTCTGTGTAAAAGTACCTAGTAGTTACCACCATAAGATACGTGGGACAACCCTTACAGACTAGCCAAATTATGTAAACGTAGTAATTTCCCAGTTCGCCGCTACGCGTGGCATGTTTACTACATTTCTATAAAGGTTTGATCGCAAGACGCTTCGTCTTTCTCAACGCGAGAATTTTTGTTGCTATTAGGTCCTAAGCATACGACCCTTTCGAATCGCATTTCTACTAAATTCTGTGAAATACATTCTTTTTGCTATTAATAAATTGAAAGATAGAATTTAACAATACACTTTTCTGGTAATAAACGAGTAAGTTGGCGGGACAATTTACCTCTACAGTTTCACCGAAGTATTTCTCTTACCATCTTTTCAATGGAAAATATTCTGGTAACTACCGAACTTGCCAACTTTTGGCAAAATTCGTGTGAAATCAAATTAATGAGCGAACCAGTTCTTGGTAAACTCTTGTCTGTTGTTAAATAAAACGAGGAGAAAATGTATTGTGTAGTGTGGAAAAAATATTGTTTTTTTTTTATTAAGTTCGGCAAAGAATAAGAAATAAGTCGTTCAAGTTTAGGGGGTCTATTTAATAAAACCAACAGGCGACAGACAACTCTCCGATTTCATGATTTCATAAGTTTGAAAAAAAAGTATTTGTCTCGCACAGAATAAAACAAAATGATTGACAATAAGAGAAAAAAGTAAATATAAGAAAAACTTAAAATACTCGTAAGATATACAATAACCTAAACTTTGGCCCCTTAATGCATAAGAAAATCACGGGCTCATAACGTTAATGGTTATCGTTTTTTCTAAACAAAAAAAACATCGTTTAATTATATGTTGTGTGCCACACAAATATTTGTGCAGGAATACAATTTTGCAGCACCGCCTTAATTTTTTTCACATTTCATTGTGGTGAAGATATAAGGAAGAGTAAATATCAAAGAATTTTGAATAAAGCACTGCCAGGGGACTTTTATTAAAAGTTATTTTTTATGAAAAATATTAGATCAACTGGCTGTCCCCAAAATGGGATTCCTCCTTTTTCGTGAAAAGTTACTGTAAGCGGAATCTGACAAGGGCGGAGTATATTACATGGATGGATAACAATGTCCATTTATGCATCATATTGTGACGGCCAGATCACCAATCTACGTCCTTTAGGGAGTTCCTGCTGTAGAAAAGGTTGAACGGGGTTCAACTTCCACACGGAACAATATTATAGAGTTTAGTGTGACACACAACAATATTATAGAGTTTAGTGTGAGATAACTTAGATTATGTATAACTAGGCTTTTCTATAAAAATCTACGGAATCAGCAATTCTCTCAGGTCTCGTGTCGACCGCGATTTGTCATATGACCGGCCGCTATCTTAAACAATAATAGTCGTATACCGCCAAACTTTCTTCCTGGTTGAAGCATCTTAGGCCAAAATTCGTGCAGTAGCCGCGTGGCGAGGTCCATAAGTAAGCCAACATTATCATCTGCCTTTTCTCAACTATTTTGATGTCGGCTTCCAGTCTAACGATGTAGCTGAATACCAGTATTTTACAAGCGTTTGCCCTTCGAACCTGCACAACCCACCTACCAACAGTTGCTGAAAGGGAAGTTATGATGTCCTTGCAAAATAATTGTTTTACAAACTCTTTTCTGAAATCAAACGCGTTTTGTTGCTATGGTCACAACAATAGCCCCTTAAATGGTCATCTACTTCTTTTTAACCCGAAAACATATAAAAGAAACACAGGAGACGCAATTTTCCTCTATCTAATGTCAGCTGCGTCCTTTGTCGAAGACATAGAAAGGTACCGTGAACCCTTCGCCATTTTCATTTATTTTCGCTGTATTCATGGGAAAATGAGTGAAAGTAGGCCCTATTGTGATTTATTTGTCTATGGAACAGAACAAAGGGTGGTCGGTGAAGAGGGATACAGGGAGATTTTTACCCGTCTGTTCGCTACCAGGAATATTACATTGTATTAGCTGCGTTGATTAGTTGGATATGTTACAGGCAAAACTCTTAATCAGTCAAAACCACTTTTGACTCGTGTCAGTCAAAGCCCTTTAAGTTAAAATGCTTTTTCTGCATTCAAAATAATTATGTTATTTTAGTTTTTTTTTCTTTCAAAAAGTTCACAAAAAAAAACCTTAACCTAATAAGTTTCTAAGGAAATGTTAGCTTTTGTTAAAATAGTTTAAAATGAAAAAAAAAGTAGTCTTGACTGGTTTTCAACAGTCTAAAGTAGTTTAGACTGATTGTTAATTTTGAATGTTACAGATATAATGAAATGCAAGCATGGGTTATGCCATTATTTTCTATTACGGTCACGAGCAATAAGATGTGTGTACAATTAGCAACTTCTAAAAGTAATTTTTCCACGAAAAAAAAGCTCTCTTAAGTTTGTTTGTGTCTATGCGTGTTTGTTACTTGTTGAGTGACAACAAAACATGTTATATTATTATCTACTGAATTGATTGTGAGTTTTATAACGTTATACCAATTTGTAACATCATGAAAGGGTTTTGGAACCAGAAACCAATGCCATTTTGAAATAAGATACCACAAATTTGCAATTCGGTGTTCATGCGCGGACTGTACTTGGAACAAAAGCCTATTTTTTGCTTGATGTAGTTGTATGCAAAAACATGAACTCGATGAATTTATGAACGAAATTCGTTTCAAATTTTATGTTTGTGAAAATAAAATTTTATAACTTCCTTTTTCAGAAATACTACATTGAGGAAGACCTAAAAAATGTGCATTCTTGAAGGCCACGAAAGCTCAAAGTATCTTTCGCCGGTTATATATGAGTCCCATGTATTAGAAAGCGAGATTACTGACATTGTAGCATGCGCACCAAAGCCGAAATAGCTGGGGTGGATTTCTGCTACTAGGGAAAACAACGATGACGGTTAAAGCACGATGTTCAAAAACTCCACAGAATGTCAACAGCAAATACAGTGCATACACGTATCTTGGACTGCTACGACACACGCTGAGAATTCCGGGATGCGAGTTTGAGATTTTCGCGCGTAGAAGAATGAAAACGATGATTTGTCCAGTGTCGGGACAAGAGAACATTGAGCGCGAAAGGAGATGTTCTCACACACGGGCTTTTGAAAGAAGTGTTTTCGCTCCAACTTTTTACGAGTCACGGTTATGCACCACAGAGTATACAAGGTCTGCGTTTTGCTATCGCAAACTGATGGAGCGTTGAACATCGATGATTTGTATGATTACAATGAGTTGCGTTTAGTTTTGTACGGTGACGGAACAGACATCAAGCTACTAAGTCATTCCTGATGAAAAACCCAATAATATACGTAAGTAACTGTTACACACGCCTACGCGTTACGTTACATCCTATAAAAACATTTTACACGGTTCCTGTTCGTGTAATAACTCTCTCGCTCCACAGTTTGTTTTTCAACGTAAAGTCGCAGTTGTAAACATGCTACGTGCATCGGAGGCGAAGTCGTAAATAACCTATAGAGTACCTGCTCTCATCAGAATGACCTATTTCCTATACCTCCAGTGTTTCGTTGTACAAATAGCTTAGTCTAGGAGGCAGCGTTCGGAATTGTGTAATTTGCAATAGCTAAAGAGCTCGTCCAAAATGTACTCTGTTTATTTCTAGTATAATATATATATATTCATCATAAAATGAAAAAACAAGGTGCTAAAATTAACAGTTTATTTAACACATTAATCAATCAGTTAGGAGCAAGCGTACAGCTGACGCTCTTTACTAACATCAAGAATGGAAATGCGCCACATTAAAATTTCATCTGCTAGGACTCTGAGACTCAAAATTTGAAAAAACAAACCGTCAACCCAATATAGCCATATCCCTAAGTGTTCCTAAAATCGTTCTAATAGCACTCTGACTGCCAAATATAATATGATTTCTATTTAGGGACATCACACGAGATCAGTTCAGCTTCAGAGAGCCCTTGAATGGATTTAGCAAAGTTAGCTAGAGTCTCGACTCGAATAGAGGTTACGTGGTTCCGTTCCAACATGGTTTGATTACATGGCTGATTGTATTATTATACAAGGTGTTAACAGATGCCGTCCACCAAGGGTTCTGTACATCAAACTAAGTGACTCTACCCAAAAATGATTGCTGGGAAACGACATTTTTTTGGTGCGAGAAATCACATGCTCATGTAACGCGCTCAAAACATTTTCCTGATGGACGCATTGATATTAAAAGTAAAGTGATAGCGTTATAAAGTTGTGAAAATGTTGAATTTTTGACATATTATGCTCTAGATTAAAAAAAATATCTCATTGACGGGGAAAACAAGTGCTTTTCGGCTTCCTTAACGGTACTTTGACACCCATTATATGGAAGACGGTGTCTTTACGACGATAACGCTGATGTTGTTTCTTCAAGAGCTACATAATTCATCGCCCGTGATGACACAACAGCAAATCCAGTAGGCCAAGTTTGATATTTTTTTGAAGTGAAAACTTCTTTAGGCGCGTTGAGCACTTTTTGGGTGAACCAAATTCATGGAACTCATCTCGTCATCATCACCTAACGTTTTCATAAAACGGTTAGTCAAAATCAACCTTATGCAATTAAGATAAGGTTTATTTTCGATTATAATGACGTGCGGTCCACTGTGTCATCACGGTCTCTTATTCTATTGAAGTTTCGCACGGCCAACTCAAGGTCAAAGTATTACCACAGCCACAGAAGAGCGCTCGACCGTACTTCATCATCGTTCTGCCATTGTCCATTGTATTAGGGCAATCCCTAATACAATCCCCTCCCTTTCCCTCCCCTCCTTTCCTTCATCCCTTTTTTTTTCAAAAAAGGTAAAGGTAGAACAATACTAATTGCACCGATGCGCAATAAGTATTTTTCTACCTTTTTCTCTGTGAATTATTTGTCTCACAATTCAACAAGCATAACCAATTTTTTTGGGCTTCGTTTCCTTGTACATCCCAGCACACAATATTCTTCATACGTTGCGTTTCATGTGACGTTTCACTTTTATAAAAAAATTAACGATTTCTTTTCCCTCTCACAACCAAAAGCATGTGTCCCAGGTGTGGGAACGTAGACTGAATTTAGAGAACTCTACAGGCAGGCGCATTACTTTGTGTTATTTATTTCATCACCGCTGCACTCAAAGCGGTGAAGGAAAACATCGTGAGGAAACCGGCATGGCCTAGAACCATAAATTCCAAGACATGTGACATCTACCAATCTGCACTGGGCCCGCGTGGTGGATTATAACCCATTCTCTCTCATAGAGAGGAGGCCTGTCCCAGCAGTGGGGATCTTGTCACGGATTTTGGGAGGCAGTATTTATCACCGAGTCAGAAAACTGCATTACTTACCCCACATTTTACATACAAAGCTACGAGTAGTATACACATCGGCACAAGATAACCAAGGGGGGTAACCAATTACAGCAGAATTGCAGGTGTCTGTACCACGATTTCGCAGAGCACGGCTTAAAGTAGCAACATTGTTTTGCTACCTGCAGTGAATTTGAATTGCCGATTGTTGCCATATGTGGGTAGTGTCTCCCTTGGCAAACTAGTTCTCAGAAATAGAGAAAATGTATGCAGTTTCTGTTTTGGTGATGCAGATGTTTTTGGTCGTCACGTACACAGATAGCCTCTTTTATTTATTTTTAAAACTAAAATAATTAAGTCGTTTTATGGATGTGTGCATTTTGAGCACATCACCGCGGGTCAAAAACCAAAGCTATCCTAGAATCTCCTGTCTAGTACAATAATGCTGCAATCAAATGTGTTTATTAGTATGTGTTGGAGCAGGTTCATAAAACTTCACTTATACTCATTTTAATGATGGCTTTGTGCCCATTCTGAGTAGTTATGTCTGCGTATTATAGTAGGAACTGGTAGAAATAACCTCCAGTATGCTGTTACCTTTTACGAGACTTCACTACTCTTGACCAATACATTTCTTTTAGTTGCAAGAATAAACACAATGTGTAAGAGGCATCGATGCGCAATATCAGACAAAAACACATGATTCTGGGCACCCATTTTGACCACGTAACAATATAAAAAAATCGAAGCTGGAGTGTTCAGAATCTTATGCTAAAAACATGCTAACATTTGACGCACTGTATATCAACGACAGCCTCAGGACACACCTATAGATTTGGTACGCAGTCTTGAACAACACTACTGGGACACAGGCCTTTTTAAGGGAGGGAGAATTTCACAATCAAATCTAAATAAACTAACCTACCTTCAAATTTTCCCAAAGAGGTCACATTCGCGACATCTCTATACATAGGCTAACTCTATGCATATCTAAAGTTAATGCATTATTGATTGAGAAAAGTCTGCCGCCAGCAATGGTATTTGACCAGAAATGTTCATAAATTGTGGTCGGGAACCGATAGCGTCTTCGGGTATTGGTGGCATGGCATCCGAGGAATTTCCCGCTCCATACTGGTGTGTGATGTTTTATTAAATGCCGCCGTACTTTCTTTGTGACTCATATCTTGGGGATAAGACTTGTTTATATATTTTTTACTATAATTTCCTTGGATTTGATAAGGATAAAGGCTCAGACATTATAATTTAGCGGTAACCAGACCAAATAGATTAAGAAGTAAATTAAAAAAATATTATTTAGATATGTGTTAAGTATAGGTTAAATAATTATATATACAGGGTGTAAACCACCTCATCACAAAGCCGTTAACCAAGCATTCTGTATATCAAACTAAGTAACTTTACGCAAAAATGATTGCTGGGAAACAACTTTTTTTTTTGAGGTTGTACCTAAATCTTGTTTTGTGGTAGAACTCAATGTAACGCACTTAAAGCATTGTGCTGATGGATGGATTGAATAGTACGGTGGTCGTGAAGGTGTTAAAAGTCAAAAACTTACAAAAAAAACTTTTACGTAAGTATTTAAAAAAATACTTGTCAATAAGTTGTAACTTTGACCCCCCATATCTCCGTAACTAGAAGGTTCCCAGGTATGGTGTAGAACAAAAAAATGATCGCAATGACGGGGAGAACAAGTGCCTTTCGGCTTCGTGAAGAGGTGTTTTACACCCTTTATGGTTGGATGATGGGTGACACTCTCCGATCTTGGGGTGGTAGATACGACTGCACGCAGTCAAGGAGACATTCCCCGGAATCGGCGTGCGTCACCCAGCTTCGAGTAAATGTTACTAACACTAGTTTATAAGTTTTTCATTGCTACTAACAAAACATATGTGTATATAAGTTAAAAATGTTTATTTATAGCTGTTTAAAAGTAATCATTATACTAACAATACTAGGTAGTTGTAAATAAACTTTAATTTATTTAGTGCATAAGTATGAGTGTCTAAAGACTCACCGACCCCACAGTCAAACCATGACAACGGTTTGTTGGGGCTTAGTTCTTAAGTCTACATACCTACCATCTTAATAAATAAATAAATAATATTAATAATAACCTGTACTGGGTCCGGTGGAGTGAAATGACGTAACCAAACCAACATGTCCTGCAACCATAAATTGTAAGACATGTGACGTCTACTTACAGTACCAATCGGCTCTAGTAGTTTAATTTAGTAGACTGAGAGGAGAGAAGTCCTGTGACACAACAAAAAGGAAGAAAGGGAGAAAAAACAATCCAAGATTGATTATGATATTCCCTTAAACTTCAAGTTGAGGCCTAGTTTGGTGGTTAAGATCAGATTTGTGGACATACACTCGTGTACTTTCGCGAGTGTTTATAACTGCAATAAACAAAACCAGAAAAGTATATGATATTCTTCAGGATATATGCGAGTATGATAGTGTTTTCAAAACATAATAAGTACAATTAATTTTACTCGATAAAAAAATGTCACGAACTTATTTCTTAAAATATCTTTTAACGAATAAAAGCCATACTAAAATACATGCGATCATTCTGATTTTTAACCGACTTCCAAAAAGGAGGAGGTTCTCTATTCGACTGTATGTATTTTTTTTTTTTTATGTATGTTCACCGATTACTCGAAGAGGCCTGAACCGATTTGAAAAATTCTTTTTTTGTTTGAAAGGGTATACTTCCAAGTTGGTCCCATAGAAATATTGTCATGATCTGATCACGAACTTCGGAGATATGGAACGGAACTCTTCAATAATAGACAGCAAATCTGTCGTGATTGCTATTGCAGCAATACGCTTGGATGTTTATTGTTTACACAACATCATAACATAACATCACGCCTGTATGCTCTGAGGGGGTACGCAGATGTGTACAGTATACCCATATTTCGACAGTTAGGTATGTTATATAGGATAACGTACAGCAATTTTGGTATTTTCTACAACAAGTGAAGCATTTGCATTTGATAAGAAAAATAACTTTAGCTTCTGAAGTCGGTGACAAAAAATTAAATCAATCAAACAAACGTCACCGACTTCAGAAGCTAAAGTTATTTTTCACGTTTTTGGTTATTTTTTTAAGTCGGTTTTATTTTTTGCAAAAAAGTTTTTTTCTTATAATTTTTCTTGCAAATAATTCTACAAGCAACATATTAGCATCATAGTGTTTTAGTTTTTTACTCCAATCAATAAAATTTTTGTAAATCGATCGAAACCACTCATTTTGCACTATTCGGCCCGCAGTGACTGACGTAACAACCACTTTGTAGTGCAAGCTGATTAGAAGAAGAAGCTACGAGTATAATAAAAAGCACAGGAAGATGATGATTTTATTTATCTTCAGAATAATTGATTTACGTTAACACTCGACAGCCATACATTGCATAATAGTAACCACTAAACATAAAAAGCTACAAGAATACAAAAATAACAATGTAAACAGATGTTCCCTTTCAGATAATCTGAATCTCGAAAACCAATACAATCTGAAAAGTACGACTACTAAAATGAGAACTGAAACAGAGTTTGCTTGCTGCGGTGACCCATTTCTTTTAGTACCTACCTTAACCTATGACTTTTATAACTATGTCGTTCAGTGAGGCAAAGACTTTTTGAACGAGAACGTATTCCGAATTTATATGTATACTTTTGTGTAGGTATGTTCTTTCTTGCTGTTTGTTCTTCTTGCACGTACT
Organism: Xestia ashworthii; assembly: GCA_950022955.1. Taxonomy (NCBI): domain Eukaryota; kingdom Metazoa; phylum Arthropoda; class Insecta; order Lepidoptera; family Noctuidae; genus Xestia; species Xestia ashworthii. The sequence goes on along the minus strand of OX465558.1, from coordinate 17,699,062 downwards.
ATTTGGAGAAGATTCTTAAATTAAAATCAATACAATTTCTGAGAGAACCGTACTTATTTTTTTTGTAATCAATTAATTTAGGTAGATACTGTTACTGTTAGTCCGGGTCATCATCGAATATAGGCTACGGGTAGCCTCCAGCGCGCTAACAACGCGTCGTTTACACCTCGAAGCCATGACGATGCGGTCCGCGCTCCGTCTGTGAGGCGTAAAGTCCGTGCACTGGCCGTGATAGTCCGGGAGGTAGCGTTGCATTTTAGATAGTGTTTTTACGATCGGTTGCCATCTTGTTCAATAGTTTTCGAATGTCTGATAAGTGAACCCAGCGTCAGCTGAGAGGCAACCGCGATGTGTGTAGGATTGGGAGGTTACGGAAGTGGTGAAAAAAAAAGGGTCATAGTACGCCGGCTGAAACTTTTTTCATGAGCAGTTAACAATTACTCATACTGAGCTTTAAAAAAATGTCAGCCGCTCGCATAAACTTGTAAAAGAAACACGTAAAAGTGATTCTTTAAATAATCAAAAGTACGATAACAACAATGGTCAAAAGGTCTGTTACAAGTTCATGCGAACGATAAAAGACACCCATGACGGAAAATAAAAATAAAAACTCTCCAAAGATAGTAGCAAAATTGTAAACAGTATGTTCGCTTGTCGAACATACCGCTTACAATTTAACGCATTTTTTTTCATAATTTGGTATTCATGATTTTCAGGGTTCCCGATATCGAAAATGAGGTTAAAAGTTAACTATATCAAATATTGACGTGACCAATTATGTACACATATATCATCTGGGAGTCGTCTCGAACTAAGTTTTGTGTAGTGGGCTCTCTAACTAAATACATGTATGTAACTACGTAAGTTGTTTCGCGGGCAACCGCGGGCTACTTGCGCGAACGGCGGCGTTCTTGCCGCGCGCCGACTTCGAGTCGTCCGCGAGTCGAGTTGTATGGTAGCGATAAGCGCGCTGACGGCCCGCCGAACGCTTTTTCATATAGACATTTTAAAATATATTATACGATACACGATTTAATGCTCCAATTTGAATGGCAAGTTAATTGCTGGGTTGGAGCGGTGCCGGTGCTGTGCTTGTGTAGTGTGCCACGTACACCTTAAATAGGGACTGCCCTGAGCTTCGCGTCGTATAGTGGATACCATAGATGTCGCCACAGTTTGTTCGTCGCCAGCTCATTCAAGTAGATAGCCAAAGTAGCCAAATTTAATATGTTATAACGGGATTTGATTAACTTTGGAAGTTAGAAAATTGGTTTCGTTACTTAAAAACAAATTAGTTGCGCTCGAATTTTTGTCTCTGCCAAAATTATACGTAATGCCGATTTTTTCTAACACTAGTTGTGATGTCAATGAATGCCTACATACGATTGCACTGCTAGATTTTAAGCACCCTCGACTCTAAGCAAGAGTACAAAATACCACAGCATTAAATTTATTGGGTACTAGATGACCCGCGCAACTTCGTCTGCGTTAGACGAAACAACAGTTCCTAAAATTAGCGCGTTCAACCAACCAAACAAACAAACTCTGCAGCTTTATAATATTACTCGTAGTACAGATTCAAGTAAGTAACAATTTATTTTTTCTCGAATAGGTTCACATTAATCGCCAAAATATTCTACATATGTTTTTCCAAATAAGGGCTCTGCCCTCGACTGCCTTACGTTTCTATCCTTGGGCACTCTACGATATCATACTCCAGCTAGGTCGAAAGTTCTCATCAAGTGGCATGACATCAGCCGCGACACGTTACAGCTGCTTCAAACTGTTGCGGATCTCTCGCATCTGCCTTCCTTCTCCAAAGTCAGACCTTCGATGGTAGTCATACTCCAGGCAGGTCAACACAACACGATGTAGATGCTGTAAACTCTTGAAAACCTATTGCAAATTCTTTTCGTCTCCAAGCCTCGCATCATGAGACCTTCGATGACAGTCATACTCCAGCTATTTCTAAAGTTCTCATCAAGGTGCATTAAGTGAGCCCAATAACGATATAGCTGCTGTGAACTGTTGAGGATATCTTGCAACTGCCTTCTGTCATCGTTAGACCATCGATAACAGTCATACTCCAGCTAGGTTTAAAGTTCTCATCAAGGTGCACGAAATGAGCCTTAAACACGATAGAGCAGATTTGAAATGCTGCGGACCTCTTGTGACTGTCTTTCATCTCCATCGTTAGACCTTCGATGATACTCATTCTCCAGCTAGGTCTAAAGTTTATATCAAGGTGCATGAAATGAGCCGACACACGATATAGCTGCTGTAAACTGTTTCGGACCTCTTGTGTCCGTCTCCATCGCTAGACCTTCGATCACAGTCAAACTTCAGCCAGGTTTAAAGTATTGTCAAAAACGTTTATGAAATAAGCCCCAACATGTTCTTCTATGTCGTGTGGTTACTTGCCTAACCTTTTGTCAGAGTTTTTATGCCGCCCATGGGCCTCTGACATGGCTTAACATGCCGTCGAGAATATATCTCTCAGGCATGCTGGTTTCCTCACGATGTTTCAGCAAGCGATGATTATACAATACGCACATGAATCCAAAAAATCAGAAATCAGAAGACTTTGATTCGAACACAACTATTTTCAATATAAAATGGGACAAACTTTGCGATACACGCTTTTCAATAAAAATAATCATGACGAAAGGACTTCTCTGGAAAAAGTTATGCGTCATCATCATCATCATCATCCAACCCACCAACCAAGTCCGACTTCACCCACTGCTGGGTACAGGTCTCTCTTTGTTTGTGCCAGTCTCATCCAGGATATTATTTATTTATTTATTTAAACTTCATGTACAAGAGTGGTACATAGGCGGACTACGGATACCCCCGCAATGGCAACAATATCGTCTGCTTATCTCATCGTTGGACGACCAAAACTTCTGTTTCGATTTCTAGAACGCCACTTGGTCACAGCTTTACTCCACCTGACATCACCGCGCCTTGCTAGGTGTCCTGCCCTACTCCATTTGAATTATCAACATTCATCATTATTTCAGCCGAAAGACATCCACTGCTGGACATAGGCCTATCAAGTGTCGCCACATTGACCGGTCTCGTGCGACTCGCATCCAGCGGATTCTTGCAACTCATTTGCAGGTCATTTGAGTATTGCTCAGCCATAATATAGGTACAAAAAGAAATACAGGCGTTGAATTGAGAACCTCTTCCAAAAAACCAAACTTGAGACATCGAATCTGACACGGGCGAATGTCAGTATCATTCTTTCACGGAAAATCTTAACACCGCGATTCAGAAAATGGAGTCAAATGAACAACGCCATTTATATATAGAGCACGAAGTTAAACTACTAAAGCATGGAAAGCGGTCGAACAGACACTCTACCGGCTATATAGATTTTTAAAGTAGGGTCATGTTGACTATTCTCTTCTATCTTGTGATTTTATTCAATAGTACCATTTTGGTTCAAATTATAGATGTATCCTATTTTTTTTTTTAGATCATGGTGCTAATTTCTCCTTAAAAACTTTAAAGTCATATATCTTTTGATGGAGAGCACCTATTACAAAGAAACAAAAATCAAAAGTTATGCACAATATTAATTTGTGCATTGAATGAAACCAAATTGGTTTTATAATTTACACGTGATGCTATAACAAAAGGGCTACGTCGAGACACAGACACATACGAAAATTTAAGAAATAGTAGAAAAAGGGTTCTGTGTGTGATACTATAACAGCTTAAGCGCCATGTTTACAGATTTATTATTTGAAATAAATGATTCCCAAACTGTCGTTTAAGTGTTAAAAAAAAGCACGTATGTATAAAACAATGATTTGGAAATCTTAAAGCTTTAAAAAAAACAGAATACTTTGTTACAAAAAGTGAAAACCGTGTGGGTTTTGAACGTGCAACCAAAGTTACTATCGGAAATCTTACAGCATTAAACAAAATCAAATAAGCATTTCATGTCTTTACGGAGGCTTAAACTTGCGAGTCATTATTCAAAAGGCGGTAGCCGTCACCTACGGGCTATTTGTTCTGGTGACATTTGGTCTAAAATAGCTATTCTATTACAATGCATGTTATGACAATTGTCAGTTGTCAAACAGTTGAAAAATACAGACGATATGCAATATTGCTCACCCCCGTAAGTAATTAGCGTGATAATATATAGCATATGTCCTTCCCTTGGTTGAAATACATCTCCTTGCCAAATTTCATTACGATCCGATCAGCCGTTTTATCGTGAAAAGATAGCAAACAGACAGACAAACAGAGTAACTTTCGCATTTATAATATTGGTATGGAGGTATGGATGGATGGTATGGATTGGTATGGATTAGGGATGTTACAAACCTGTTAACGAAGCCGAAAGTCACTTGTTCTACTCGTCATTGCGATATTTTTTTTGGTTCTGTATCATACCTGAGAACCTTCTAGTTATGGAAATATTGGGGGTCAAAGTTCCAACTTATTGACATTTTTTTTTTCTACACAACTTTTTATTGTAAGATTTTTACTTTTAACACCTCCACGACCACCGTACTACTCCATCCATCCATGAGCACAATGTATTGAGTCCGGTACATTGAGTTCTAAAACAAAAACGATTTTTCACCCCAAAAAATATCGTTTTCGAGCAATAAATTTTGCGTAAAGTTATTTAGTGACCTACAGAATACTTGGTTGACTTCATCGTGATGAGGTTGTTTATACCCTGTATAATATAAATCTTTCAGTAAAAATTTCGAAACCATCCACAATTAAAATACCAACGGATCTGGTACATATACGTATGGAGCCTTCCAACATATAAATTGTATAAATGCAAACATCGATTCAATAAGGCTTGGAACAAGTAAACACATATATTTGCAGTTCCTTCCGTGTGCCTGTTGCCTTATTCAACTGAGTAATATAAATCCGACATACGTAATTTATTACATATTTAAAAATATGTTTATTTTGCTCGTGTTTCCATCTTTTAACTCAAAGTCTGTTTAAAAAAAGCTTTACAGTTTTTCAAGGAACTCCTATCAAAGGGATCCATCTGCAAGTATCCACAGCTCGTTTTTAGGGTTCCGTAGCCAAATGGCAAAAAACGGAACCCTTATAGTTTCGCCATGTCTGTCTGTCTGTCTGTCCGCGGATAATCTCAGTGACCGTTAGCACCAGAAAGCTGAAATTTGGTACCAATATGTATATCAATCATGCCGACAAAGTGCAAAAATAAAAATTTAAAAAAACATTTTTATTAGGGTACCTCCCCCAGACGTAAAGTGGGGAGCGATTTTTTTTTTAATTTTGACCCTGACGTGTGATATATTGTTGGATAGGTATTTAAAAATGAATAGGGGTTTTCTAAAATCATTTTTTGATAATATTAATATTTTAGGAAATAATCGCTCCGAAAGTCAAAAACAATGTGTCCCCCCCCCTCTAACTTTTGAACCATAAGTTTAAAAAATATGAAAAAAATCACAGAAGTAGACCTTTATATGAACTTTCTAGGAAAATTATTTTCAACTTGATGAGTTGAATAGTTTTTGAGTTATATAGCACTTTTTCAAAAAAACGCAAATGATAACTTTGTTTTTCATACAAATACTATGAAAAACAAAGTTATTTTTGCTGACGAAAAATGTTGGTATTTTTAATGGTCTGGGAAGCTACGGAACCCTACAGTGAGCGTGGCCCGACACGCTCTTGGCCGGTTTTTTACTATTAATAATTGATTGCGCCTTATGCTAAAACCACAAGGTTTTAATTAACATGTCATAGTATGTTATATTTTCAACTTATAGGGTCTGCATAGTTAGGGGGCGTCCATTAGTTATGTCTGTTAATTTTTCAAACGCCCCTCCCTCCTTGGTGAGGATGTCGTGAGATTTGACTTGACCCCTTCCATCAAACCTCCAAAAGTCAAGTGAGATTTTTTTAGACGCGTATTTTAGTGTCAATATGATTGCGTTGGATTTGAAAAACATAATTTACTTAATGCAACCCCGGTTTCTCGTTTTAACTGTTTCTTGCCGGAATTTTACGTAATGTTACGTGATATTTGACGAAAACCCCTTTTCTCCCTCGTGAGATTGGGTGAGTTACAGCTCAACCCCCCTCCCCATCCCTCCTTAAAAACCGACATAACTACTCGTATACTTAATACTACCCTAGCTTCGAGTCTTCGACTTTACTAATACCACATTGATGCTCCGTAATCTATAAGTAGGTGACATACAAAACATAAAGCCATTAATCTCCGAAAGGTTAAGTAGAGGTGTATCTATATGTATACCCACATTTCAGTCAACTAAGTATAAGATGTACCCAAATAAATACTTCCCACTTGATACTAAATCATTTGAAGCATGATAAAAGCCTGGCAGAGATTACCAGCGGCGCGGCGTAGACTCCTACACTCCTAGTACTTCTACCTATCGTCGCATTCAGTCTATTGAAGCCAGCTAGGTCAAGTGTTGTACACGTGAATACTGAGTATGTTTGAACAGATTTACAACGTGCCGTGTTAAAATGTTGCCAGTTTACAGAGTTAAATGATGGCCGAGTTAAATGTTGAATCTTTCTGGGAGTGTGTGTAATGTTTCCGGATAAATGTTTTAGTATAATAAAATTTCAAGTCGATAAAAGACTGGTATGGCATCCACCAGTCCACAAAGGGCTCTCTCTGTCATAAAGTAAAGGTTTTTTCTCGGACATCCTTGGAAGTTTGAGCATTATTTTGACAACCTTTTCGAGATAAATCGAAATTGCTATATACTGGCCAGATACATCGACCAGCGGCCGACAAAAGTTGCATGAAAATCCATATCCGTCGTGTTTAGTATGTCTTGTGTTTAGCGGCCAAATAAATTACATACCGGTAGTAAACTTATAATTGTCGTGTTATTTAATAAATAATAGAACAATCTTTTACTTTGAAACATGGCAACCAAGGAGGTAACCTATCAAACGTTTTATTTAAATTTCGAATTGGCTTGCAAACAGAAAGCGGTTTATTGAAAAAAAATAATAAAGGAACTCTTCAACACGAGAAAAATTATAGTTGTTTGTCCTCGCATTATTTGGGAAAACTACTATACAAACCTAGGCGACAACTAGACATTGATAGACTTACGTATGCACTATACTATTTACACGTTCGTCCATCAATAATAATAATAATAATAATATATCATTTAATTCAGGTAACAAAAGACCCATATTACATATACCTTACAGACTAACATACATATTTATAAAAAACCACTATACATTAAAAAACTATTACGAGTACACATGAGGAGACGGCATCATGCTGCGCTGTTTGGTGTCGAGTAGCCTTCCGCGGAATCGCCGATATATGACACCCTTCGGCCAAAACTCTTCCTTGAGGAAGATCTCAATATGATGAGTCGGAACTCGCACCACGAACGACTTAAAATTTGTGTTGTGGCGCGACTCCAACTTCTCAACCCTCAAGGTCCAGCTGGTCTTCACTGTTGCTGACCGCTGCAGTAATGTACTATGTAATAGGCTGATTGTTTATTTATTCAATTACATAGCATAGGTTTATAAAACTTAGTTTAATGACTCTTCAAACCAAGTTGGAAGCACCACGGTAGGTAGTAAAATTATGTAAAGTTTTCTGCAATTTCCAGGTCAGTTTCAGGTTGTATGTTGATGAAAAATGAGATGTAGATAGAATTTGAATCAATAAAATCATCAATTCAACCCTCCAAGTGCATTTAAACCCATTCAATAAATATTTCTTAAGAGGTCTTCGTAATGACATTGGGAAATAATGATGAAGAAGGTTTTGCCATTGTTTTCAGTCAAACACATGCCTCATAAAACATATAAAAACGGGTATTTATCGCGAATTTACCTTTAATTTAAGCCCGACGTTCCCGTTCCCGTTTCCCGTTTCCGAATTCGCGATAAATACCCGTTTTTATATGTTTTATGATGTGTTCTGATCGTGAAAGTTTAAAAAAGACAAACACATGCCTGTTGTCTTACAAAAGATTTCGCGTTTACTTATAAACGATTTTACGTACACCTACATCCTTCATCAAAATGTAACACAATATATTATTCACTACATTATTCCGTTTATTTATAGAAATTGGTGGGAATGGTTCGAAGGATAAATTGGCTTGTATCCGATTTTTTTAAGAACTTTATTTTTGGTCGCAAGGTAAAAGCATTAAATTTCACGTATAGTATACATAATAAATTGCTAAGTTATAAATAGTTCTCAAACTGATAGATACCGCGAAACATATATTGTGTCGAAATATAATTTCGTTGAAGCGTTGAAAAATAACACAAAAGACCATTGTTATTGATTTCCGTCATCACTACGACGTCATCAATACGCAAACATCGATTCAAGAGTTTTTCATCACTTCTAAGAACGTGCTCACTGAAAGTTTCCTTAAAATAAATCAACAAAGGGAATACTGCCATTACCAAGGAATTTGTTGATACAAGTCAGAATAAATTGGATATTCCTGGATCCAGGAGGACAAGAGCTGCTTATTTGATTTACAACACTTTCAATGTTCTGCAAAATCTTTTAGTTCCCACTGCTGGGACACAGGCCTCCTCTTTAAGAGAGGGAATGGGCTATAATCCACCACGTGGGTTCAGTGCGGATTGGTAGATGTCACATGTCGTCAATTTTTTCACCCGACTACAGCAAAGCCAAAAGGAAGGAAGGTTATTGGTTCTAGGACATGCCGGTTTCCTCACGATGTTCTCCTTCACCGTTCTGAGTGTAGTGGTGATGAAATAAATGACACAAATTAATGCGCCTGCTGGGTTGTTTAAACATTGTTCTAATAATAATTGTTGTTGTACATTTACATACATTGTTGTTTAAACGTTGTCCATCTCAACATGAATGATGTAACCAAGACTTCGTAACAAAATTATGATTTAAAAGAGTGTCCATGGAGTTTCTTGCCCGTTCTTCTCCATAGAGATCTACGCTAGGGAATGGGCAACTACAGTACATTCACAGTTTTTATGTCTTGTGACTGGGACATGTTTCGACAATTCAAAAGTGCCTGTAACTAGCCTACTTGAAATAAATGCTTTGATTTTGATTTTGGGTCACCGCTGCTCTCATTTGCATCTGGATTTTAGTTTCATTCTGCGTAAAAAGGTCCAGACCTGGATGCAGGATGCAACACAGTCCTCCTGCCCGCAAAAATAAGCACATGCAGGAAAAGCAATAATAATTTAGCATGTCATGCAACCAAACATACACTCGACTCGTGTTTCGCCCCTCCACGCACCCCGCAAGGCAAAAAAAATACCGTCATTCTATACGTAGCAAATATGCCTAAATAGGTTACCTACTTCGTCAACGAGTCAACAGCGACAATCTCTTTACTTGGAACACAATGATCAACAAATTGTAGGTACGCTTTACTGTTCTATTATTGAGGATTTTGCAGTACCTACTTGAACTCAAGGAGCTATTTCACATTTTCCAAGCGTTCACCATTACTTCGATCACTAAGTAGAGGGCCTCCGAAGATCTAGTACGAGGGCGAGGTTAAGCAACTACACACGTCAATGTGAAAAATTATATCCTTCGCTACTGGAAACGAATATTTTTTAATTTTAAAATGGACGTACTTATTTACGTAAAATTTACATCGCGCGTTCGTGCGAGAGCCTCAGAGGCCCTAGCCCTTTTTTTTTTTTTTTTTTGGGATGGGAAATCATCAAATGACTTCTCCCACTCTGGGCGGAGCGGGAGGGAGTGTCAGACTCTTACTGACTAAAACCCATCCATGTTCCTTCCTCGCCCTTTACGTTCCGGGGCCGCGGTATCTCTTTCGAACAGTCCCGCAACCCCGGCAGGGAGGCCCTAGCCCTGCTAGTACTACAAACATAAGCATAATATGGAATGAAATCTTAGCACACAACGCAGAGGTCGAAAACTGTACACGAACAATTTATTAAAAGTCTAACTAAGTTGTTTCTCAGACACGCGAAGACGGATTACTGAAAGGTTATAAAACTTTCTTGAGCAGTCAGCATGGAACAAAAGCCAAGTAAATTTCGCACACACATTTTGAACAACTGTTGTTTCTAGATTCTCTAGGTGTCCTAGAAACAGCATGTATAAACTAGACGTTATCAACCAGGCGTTGCTTGGCAGGAAACAAAAAGACAGCTTGCAGGAGTTACAAAATAAACGTGATACTTTCTTAAAGTAGGTATCGTATCTTTTCTTTAGACCGTCGTATCTTTTCTCTGTATACGATTTTCTTGTTTTTCTTTCGATTGTTTCGTCAAAAATACCTTAACAACAAGACAAGCTTTTTTTCAAATAAAATACATGTCTGTGTTACTTAATCCTATATGGTAAAAGATTAGTTGGCATAGTAACACAGATATCTTAAGATGTCTTTTACACAAAAAATTCCGTGTTAATACGTAAGGAAGGTTTTACTGTAATTATATCGAGCTCAATATGCTTTTGACCGAACATAATTGTCTTGTTGCCATCCTTAGACCATGGTTACGAATATTAATGTACAGTCAGCAAAACAGTTAGGTTTACAGGCTAGCAATCTGTTTACCTACTACTATTATAAATGGAAAAGGGTTATAATCATTCTGTTTGCAATTTCATCCAAACCCTTTCAGTAGTTTTTGCGTGAAAGAATAACAAAAATCGATCTTGACAGACTTTTACATTTATAATAGTCGTAAGAAGATTGCTAGCCTGCATACCTAATTCTTTTGCTGACTGTACATACGCTTAGAAGACAACCACATAAAGTTGTATCCGTAAATAGGTAATCCACATAAGCATAATCAGCCTACTAATGTTTCCATTGCTGGGACACAGGCCTCCTCTCTATGAGAGAGAATGGGCAATAATACACCACGCGGGCCCAGTGCGGATTGGTACGGTCGAACAAGCTATTTGGTTTAAAGTTTAACACACAAATTACATTGTAAAGTGTAAACCAAATAGCTTGTTCGACCGTACATGTGTCACATGTCTTCGAATGTTTTGGTTCTAGGACACGCCGGTTGCCGTCATGCCGGTTTCCTCACAATGTTTTCCTTCACCGTTTTGAGAGCAGTGGTGATGAAATAAATTCCCTACACTACGTAATGCGCCTGCAATTTTTTTGTCGACAATTGGTTAGAACACAAAATTAGTGAACTTAAGGTTTAGAGCATTAGAATTTTGCTGGCTACCTTAGCTCTCCCCCTGAAGTGTAGTTCACTAATCTTCGAAAATAAAGATCTTAGCATGACGAAACTTTATTTGATTTTCTTTCTTTTTTATTTGTTAACAGAATGGCAGAGTCGCATATTATGACACCCACGAGAATAGACAAGGAGCTCTATTTATAGTCACAGCAAATTCTCTCTGGAAAAACTGAGTCACGAATAAACATATTTTTTCGTTTCTATCTCGTAAAATATGTAAAAATTGCCTTGACAGGTGGGGATTACCCAAATCATTCACAATGTAACCGTGAATAGATTTTGCAGATAATATTTATGGAACTGATGGTTTATACAGAGTGTTTTTTGGATATCCACAACTCTAAAGTATTCTATAAATTAAATTAACCAAGATTATATGGTCTACAAACGCATAGTTTTGAAGATATCGTCATTCATAAGTAGAAAATTAATTTCTACTTTTCCTAAACAACTCATATGTAATAATTTCCATACGATTAATTTTCATTCAAACCAATAATTATTCATATTTAAAGCTCAGAAAATGCGATGTTGTTATATTTTATGAAAAGGTGACATTTATTGATATAAAACACCTTATCGTGACTTAGTCAAATAATTTGGTGTGTAAATTATAAATAAAAAATGTTAATTGAAAAATAATTCATCCACCGTGCTAAGGGATATAAAAAAACACCTTATCTAACTACCATACTAAGGGTTTATCAAATTGTTTAGTTCGCAATGTTCGTTATTGAATACGACACGGCTGTTTCGAATGATCAAGTAATCAATCAACATCAAACATTATTATAAATTGGATCATTGCCTGTCCTCTTCCCTAAGTTAGCCTTTTCCTTGTTACAGATGTCCTTGAGCGGAAACCGTGAGAAAAGCAGTCTAGGATGAGCGACAATCTTCACGAGGTGGGAATGATTGAATGTGTGAAGGTAACGTGGCAGATGAAGAAGTCTTTCCTTAGCAGAGGCCTGCCATAGATAGGTCATGAGGCTTCTGAGTTCAAAAAAGGCAGTACCATCACTTTTACTGACGTTCAAAAGTTAAATGTTAATAAAAAAAAATATATAATAAACTCAACTTGGAAATGACAGCACGGATTATTCCTTTGTTGACATATTGCGAAAATCCAAATTATTTCTGACTGAATATATATAAGTATGTAGGTTATATGACACTCGCTTGCCACCATATACTCGTACATATTATACATGGCAACACAGGGAAGATGTATATCAACGTAACATGAACGTAATTAAGATTTCCATGAAATATGACTAGGGAGCGTAATAAAGACGTAATTGATTTCACACTCGCACAGAGATTCGTATCAATAACGTTATAAGTATTCTCTAATTTCCTCTCGTTTCGTACCCCTAAATGGTTCCCGAAGATTGAATTAAAATTACTTCACCTAAATGTAATTTACGAATAAAATATTTCAGCGCGCAATGACCCGGAATTGATTCAATTCAAATGTACCCTTTCTGTTATAATGTAGGCAAGTAAAAGTTATGTATGTACACTTGTTATGTATGTACATAGAAAGAAGGAACATCATGGCACTGCGGTTTTTTTAGGTGTTCGTGGTGCTAAGCATCATCATCTACCTAACCTTTTCCCAACTATGTTGGGGTCGGCTTCCAGTCTAACCAGATGCAGCTGAATAACAGTATGTTACATGGTGCGAATACCAAGGTATTTTCTGCACCTCGTGTTGGAAAAGGACTTTTGGCCGCCGGGAGTGATGCTCCGTCGCGTCCACGTGCAAATGCCACATGAACGCACAGTGACATAATTGCATATGTGAAGTACACTAACATAGTTTTAGGGTTCTATTTATTAACACAAATCGTATTTTATCATGCAAGTACATAATATATGACAAAAACTTTTTTGCAAAAAAATAGAACCGACTTCAAAAATGTGAAAAATAACTTTAGCTTCAGAAGTCGGTGACCATTGTTTGATTGATTTATTAAGTTTTTTTGTCACCGACTTATTTTTTTGCAAAAAAGTTTTTATTTTTCACTTTTTATTAGTGGTTCACTTGTGCTTACCCCTTCACAGCGTACCGGTGCGGTGGCGTGATGTTATGTTATGAACTGGTGTAAACAATAGACAGACAATAGATTTCAGCAATCCCAGTCCATTTGCTATCATTTATTGAGGAGTTCCGTTCCATATCTCCGAAGTTCGTGATCAGATCATGACAATATTTCTACGGGACTAACTTGGAAGTATACCCTTTCAAACAAAAAAATAATTTTTCAAATCGGTTCAGGCGTCTTCGAGTAATCGGTGAACATACATAAAAAAAAATACAAACAGTCGAATAGAGAACCTCCTCCTTTTTGGAAGTCGGTTAAAAATACGATTTGTTTGGCGTACGATTTCTTTGGCTCATGTACCTTACAGATAGGGTTGCCAACTATACTGTTTTAAACAATATTATACTGTTTTTAACTAAATTATACTTTTTACTGTTGAACAAAAATAAAGTATACAAAATACTGTTTTCAGCATCAAAATGCAAACACATTAGTATGTGTTATACTTAGAAGCTCAAACAAATTTCGCCACCTCAGCATTTACTGAGAGTTTTTTCAGTAATGAATGCTAAGTGGCGGGAGGATAGAAATAGAGCATCTATAAATTTAATAAAAAACCGGCCAAGAGCGTGTCGGGCCACGCTCACTGTAGGGTTCCGTAGCTTCCCAGACCATTAAAAATACCAACATTTTTCGTCAGCAAAAATAACTTTGTTTTTCATAGTATTTGTATGAAAAACAAAGTTATCATTTGCGTTTTTTTTGAAAAAGTGCTATATAACTCAAAAACTATTCAACTCATCAAGTTGAAAATAATTTTCCTAGAAAGTTCATATAAAGGTCTACTTCTGTGATTTTTTTCATATTTTTTAAACTTATGGTTCAAAAGTTAGAGGGGGGGGGGACACATTGTTTTTGACTTTCGGAGCGATTATTTCCTAAAATATTAATATTATCAAAAAATTATTTTAGAAAACCCCTATTCATTTTTAAATACCTATCCAACAATATATCACACGTCAGGATCAAAATTAAAAAAAAAATCGCTCCCCACTTTACGTCTGGGGGAGGTACCCTAATAAAAATGTTTTTTTAAATTTTTATTTTTGCACTTTGTCGGCATGATTGATATACATATTGGTACCAAATTTCAGCTTTCTGGTGCTAACGGTCACTGAGATTATCCGCGGACAGACAGACAGACAGACATGGCGAAACTATAAGGGTTCCGTTTTTTGCCATTTGGCTACGGAACCCTAAAAATGAGCTCCTCATTTGTTTTAATTTCTGTTAATATTGTGATGAGGCGTATGAAGTTTCTAAAAAAATATGTATTTAAAACAATAAAAAATACTGTTCATTTTTCTAAAACACAGTTTAATATTATTCATAGACTTGAATATACTTTATTTCTTGTAAAAAAAGTTGGCAACCCTACTTACAGACCAACATAAGTATGTTAGTCTGTAAGGTCTATGAGCCAAAGTTGCCTGAGAACGAATGAATGTTGTAGTTGTTTATTAGTTTTGTCATGTATCTCCGTATTAATAGAAGTAGGTAGTCAACTTAGAACAGGTACCTACTCGTATGTATACAGGACATACATGACTTAGGGGTTGAATTTGTATCTAGCTACTTATGTAGCTAGATCTAGTAGCTATAAAAAAAAAGAAATTTCTATTCCAAAAACACACTCTTGAGGTCGCAAAAAATACAAATAATAAAAATAGGGATCATATATGAATAGTTACTGAATTTTGAATAGATACCTAAGTTCCACTACTATTCAAGTACTATTCGAACTTTGAATTACATTCTTCTTTTCCATTTCAATTTCATAAATTGAGTGCCTCCTCGGCTCTTCAAACTGACCTTTCAAACTTACGTGGGATGATGCAAATATGCAAAAGAACGCTATTCTATCTCCAACGGGGCTCTACGATCTAGATCACTAGACGAACAAACAATTTCAATAACATTTTGCATGCAATGCTTGTCATAAATAGGTAGGCAAACAGTTGTTATCTTCAATTGTTAGTCATAAATTTTTAATTAAACAATTGCAATTTTAAAATAAGGAAGTTCTTAAAAAAAAATTGGATTTGAACCTAAAACCCAAATTTTTTTTTTATAATATGTAAGTAATACCTAAGTATCCATACTCCCTCATTATAAATGAAGGTGTCTTCGTCGTGCGCGAGTTTAAATCCCTCAATGCTCTAGGGATTCATGTCTTAAGAGGCCTGCGGAGCATGCGTTTTTCATACAAACGTAATACCAAAATAATTTGTACATCAAACATATTCTTAAGGATTACAGAATATATAGGTTCCCAAACACATATTTTGAATGGACACTGATTTAAACAAGAGTTATGAGAAAAATATTTTTTCTATAGAAATTTTAAATTCCTCATATCATGTCTTTATAACATTGTCCTTTCAAAATATTTATTTGGGAACATAGATATTCTGTAATCCAATCGAAATATATACACACCACCTTAAGAATATGTTTGATTTTTATGTTATTTTGGTATTACGTTTGTATGAAAAACGCATGCTCCGCCGGCCCCTTAACTCCCTCACCTTCAACCCAAACCCCCTCGCTCAGATCGGGAGCCCTAGAATCCACGCTGCATTCAGAATTCAAAATAGCGGCCGTGATGTAAAACACTGCTTGGTACATAATCAACTATACCTGTGATATTGTTATTAACTTTTTACAATACACTCGACTACAAAAAGTACCTAACAAAGAGTTCATCCGAATCTGCATTTATTGTAGTTTTCGCTTGGGGAATCTAAAGATCCTTTCAAAACTTGTGTATACTTGTGTAACATTAATATAAAACAGCAGGTATCTTTTGAAAGTTGAAGGTACCCAAACAGTTCATCTCATAGATTACTAGGTATTCAAATTAAAAATTCATTCAAATCTTTTTCATAATGGGAATGTATAAAAATAACTGGTCCGCCATCTTTGGGAGTCCGCTTAATAGATTTAGAATGACGTCATATAGCTAACCTCGCATTGTCATCCAAACTAAACATGTTAGGAAAATTTCAGCTTAATCGGAAACCGGAAAAGGACTCCATCTTAACTTCTAAGATTTTTTACATATACATATACAGGTACAGCGTGTCAAAAAGTTTTATTTATCAAGTAACAGTAGGTACAATTGTCTTTGTTTCTTTGGAACTACTGGATGGAATTGTAAAAATTCTTTTGTGTTCGATAGTCCATTTATCGAGGTTATAGGCTATATAACATCACGCTATGACTAATAAGAGCGGAGCATAAATGAAAAATGTTGCAAACACGGGGAAAATTTGTTGATTTTGTGAGCTTTATCTCTCATTGGTGATGCACACGAAATTGGGTAGGTTAGCTATTAGCATAAAATCGGTGAACCACAAAGCAGGCGTCGCTTGTATATTGTGGCTTGGAAAGCTTAAACTACTTTCCCAATGTAAGTTAAATAAAGGCCAACAGCAAAAAGTGCTATTACTGCCTATCAATCTCCATGTATCAAACGGTTTAGTTCATTCCACTGAAAACGAATTAAATGTTTAGTCAGCGGACTGTAAAAAATGATGTTACATTCGTCCGAGCATTGACAAATGATCTTTACACTTTATTGATTGCACGCCAGTGCAGTATTTGACGCGTATCGGGTTCAAAATATGTGGATAGTATTTTGCTGAAAATGAACTATAGTTACTTTTAGTAATGTTAAAAAGACAATATTAGATAGTATAGACTTTCTTGCCAGTTCTTCGCCATGGGAAACGACCGTGTTATAATCTTTTATAAGTGCTCGTGTAGGTAAGTCTAAGTAAGTGAATTAGAATATTTTAATTTGAGTAGATACCTAATTCAGCGTCATCTCATTTGCTTAGGTGTATCATCAGATATACAATCTAAGGGAATTGTTATTGTAGAGGGACAGAAGTAAGGAAACACAGGTAAAATAAGTGTGCACTCAATCAAAAACAGGGGTTACCTGTTTGGACTTCATTTAATAATCAGTAAGTATATCATTAAATAAAAAATAAAAACCAGACCTATTTATTATAAGTGTGTGTTTTGTGAGTACATAAATAAAGAAATAACTCAGTGACAATGTATTTGTCGAAATATGACAAAATTGACACATTTCCGTGACAAGTAGGTACTGTTAATTATTAAGAGAATATATGAAAGAAACATGTTGAACTGACGGATTTCCGCATGTCACTTGTTTTATCTAACAGCACAAAAGATTAATTAATCAAGTTGAACAAAACACAACTGAAACATGAAAATCTCAACACACAATAACACCGAAACACAAGAAAAGCAACAAGTACCAACAAAACTGAAAACTGTTCCCAAAAACTTTTCAAACATAAAACACTCGTACATTTCGACGTGTCGCCGCGTCAAATACTTCCATATTCCCCCGAAATCGTAGCTTTATCCCTATCGGGAGAACACAATGCATCTGAAAAAGTTTTCGCATAAACAGAACATAGTCGTGAGTCGCTGTGAGTCGCCCTAAGTCGTAAATAAGCAAGATGGTCTCGGGGACGAGCCCGGGGACGCGCAGGCCCTTTCAATGAACTCTCCACTGCACGGCCCTTTTCTTTCATTCTTTTTGCTGTTGAAATTGTGTTTTTGTTGATGCATGTTGAGGCTTTTCGTGTTGGTTGAAAGTTATGAGCTATGCTGGTTTAATTTAGGTGTGCTCGGACGCATTTATACCTGGGCCTCGATTCTGCTATTACAATAGTGTCAGAGTAGTCGATCATTGATTTCATAATGATCAAGTTCTGTCAAATTTTGACAAGTTTGTTAATTCTACTATCATAATGGCGCCATTATGACTTTTCAATGGTCAACCACTGACACTTCATTGAAAGAAATGTCATAGAATGATAATCTCGTACATAAAATCTGGCATGAATAAATGTTCGCATTTAGTAATAGATTTCGAAAACCATTTGCACTAAGGGTTTTATAATAATGACAACACGCCATTAAAACACAATTTTATTATGAGACCATTGACCGACCATTGTGAATTTAGCAGATTACGAACTTTAAGCAAAATGACAATGGGATGAGAATGGAATCGTGTTGGAGTGACGAATTTATTAAAATAGCAGAATTAGGCCCCTGGACTCTGGCACAAAAAATATCTACTTACGAAAATTAAGCGCAAATCAAGTGATCTAATTTTCTATTGATCCTACATACCTAATGAGTTAAGAAAAGGTGGCAGGAAGACCAAAGAAACGATGGATGAAGGATGATAATTATGGCTACACAGGAGGTGATTGCTGAGATGACGAGTAATACGAAGGAGACACACGCACCGACACCAAATAAATTGGAATAATGGCAGGAGAATGATGACTCAGCACATACCTACTTAGTTAATCGCAGCAGTTGACGCTCGCTCGACAATTTGTAAATTTTTTGTGTTGATATTAGTTCCAGAAACCGGGTGTTACTTAATTAGATTACCTACATTAGGACTGAAATAGGATTGAAAGTTCCTAATGTAACCTAGCCAACTTAGGTCCATGTTCACCGAAAAGATGACGGTCTGATTATCTAAAAACAGCTCACAAGTCACTGTGACATGTTCCCATACAAAAACGTGTTTTAAACAACTGTTTTTAGATAATCAGTCCGTCATCTTTTCGGTGAACATGGACCTTAGTATGTCAGTTAATTTCACTCGAAACAGCTTATTACAAAATTAAGGTATGATAACTTTTCTCGAATAGTTTATTGAAAAATAAGCCGTATCTTAGTCAGGCGCGGTCGCAGCCTGAAATTTTGGAGGGGGTCACTCACTACACTAATAAAAAAACTTTTTTGCAAAAAAATAAAACCGACTTCAAAAAAACACACAAAAATAACACAAAAAGAAAAACACTAAAAAGTGAAAAATAACTAGCTTCAGAAGCCGGTGATAAAAACACCAAATCAATCAAACAAAGGTCAAGCTTCGAAGTCGGTGACATTTGTTTGATTGATATAATGTTTTTGTCACCGACTTTTTGCGACTTTTAGCGATTGCCGCAATAACGACAGATTTGCCGTCTATTTTTGAAGAGTTCCATTGTGTATCTCCGAAGACCAGCATCAGATCTTCACCAAATTTAAATGGGACCACCTCAGAAGTATACTCTTTCAAATAAAAAAAGAATTTTGAGAATCGCTCCACAAATGGGGGAGAAATCGAAATGTATACTGTACACATCTGCGTACCCCCTCATAGCATACAGGCGTGATGTTACGTCATGATTTTGTATAAACAATAAACATCCAAGCGATTGCCGCAATAACGACAGATTTGCTGTCTGTTTTTGAAGAGTTCCATTGTGTATCTCCGAAGACCAGCAACAGATCTTCACCAAATTTAAATGGGACCACCTCAGGAGTATAATCTTTCAAATAAAAAAAGAACCATCAAAATCCATTTATAATTGTCGGAGTAATCGCGTAACAAACACGCGCGTAAAAAAAAACATACAGTCGAATTGATAACCTCCTTCTTTTTGAAGTCGGTTAAAAAAGTGGTGTTGATCGCCACTAGATGTTTATCGCTGTTAGGTTAGTTGTTTAGGGGATAGCTAGAAATTTCCTTTTATTATTTGGCAAGATTTTGAGATTTTTCAATTTGACCTTTGATTTTGGGGGGGTCATGTCCCCTGTGACCCCCCCCCCCTCCCCTTCGGACCGCGCCTGATCTTAGTTGCGTGTGTTGTTCTCCTAACTACGAAACTTTATCCGAGCCATTTTCTCTTATTGAAACATTCGATACACAGCTTAAGTATCCGGTTGCAATCAAGTGCCAAAAAAATAAACATCTCTATTTCGACAAATTAATTATAAGCTAAAATACTGGCGTATTTTTATAAAAATATGATATTATGTGTCTGGCAGCGTGAAATGTAGAAAATGAATACAAGAAATAAAGCGGCTCAACAATTTCTTTGGTAATCTGCGACAAGAGAAAAACGTAAGAAATGTGAGCTACTTATGGTTGCAAAATGATGACAAAAATTGAAAAAATGCAGACCGTATTGACACCTTCTTTTGCCGCTACTGGCAGGTTTTTAAAAGGAGACATTCCAAATACTAACAGCCGGCTTACACAATGTTTTTTTTTTATACTAATGGCCTGTTTTAAAACTGTAAAGGGCGCAACCAACCTTTTTAGTTACATGGTAGGTATTATTTGATTGCAGAAATCAATTCTTTTTTATTCTTTACTAGCTTCTGCCAGCGGCTTCGCCCGCGTGAAGATTGATAACTGTCCCATGGGATCTTACTACCGAGATAAAAAGGTTTAATTTTTCGAAAAAAATATTTTTTTTGTAAAAAAAATCCTATGTTACTTCTAATACATCCAAGAATATGTGTACAAAGTTTCATGATGATCGGTTGAGTAGTTTTTGCGTGAAAGCGTAACAAACAAACTTACATTCACATTTTATAATATTATATTATATTATAAGTAGGGATTGCACACAAAAAAATACAAAAAAAGAATACACACAAAAATAAAGTAGCATATAAATTATGTACAACGGCGAGCTTAACCCAGAATTGGGTTTTCTTACAGCAAACCATACTTGTGTTGCGAGATTTGCAGGAGAGGATAAACTTACGTGCACAAACAATACAGTTAAAAATTTAAATTAACAATATAAATTAATTATTACGTCAACTCAACTATGATTTGACGTTTTAAAAGCTTCCACCATACCAACTTTTTTGTCAAAAAACCAGAAAAAAATACGTACTCAGTAAATGTGTCTTTATGTACGTATCACAATTTCTTTACTAAGTATAACAAGATACTTCCCTGCTATAAATAAATCGATGCTGTCCATTCCGTTTTCCTCTTCAAAGATTCTTGAGCCCATTTCAGAGAAGGAGGGATTAGTGTTTGATGGACCAAAATATACGGCCTGATATTTTTGCTAGTAGAAATAAATGTAATATATTATTGAAAAATTACGTGTCATTTTTGTATACAAAATACAATACAAGATAGTTTATTGCTTCATATGTTAACATAAAAGTTTAATGTTTGGTGTGTGCTTTCCTTTAAGCAAGTAATGCCTGTGTTGGGAAGCCCCGCTCTTTCATGGCAAAGCAATACAGCAAACTGGGTGTTTACAAAAAACTATAGGTACACAAGTATGATATTTACATTACAGAAGTTAGGTACGATTTAATTTTTAACTTGAGAAAATGTTGCTTGCAGGTGTGTGTTCAGTGGTTCAGTGTTATATATGGTAGTGTGATATATATGAAGGATGGTAGTGTTATGTTGTGTGTGTTCGAGTGTGATGATGTTGAATTAGTGATGCGACGGAACTCTTTCTGCTTCTTCTGGGACTGATATAGGGCATATCGGTGTTGTAAGTAGTACATTAACAAAAATAATATGGTAGCTATTCTCTTCTAAACATGATGATTCCTGTGGAAACTGCTAACTCTTAGACTGAAGAAATAATTGGAAGCTTTTAGTTTGGGGTTTACTCAGAAAGCCATCGAGTTCAATACCTATAACAATGCATTCAATTGCCCGTTTATGCATTTCCTGACAAACCTACATGTTTTACTACAATCTAAAATGATTTCCGAAATTAAATGATTATTGTTATTTCTTAATTGGATATTTATTAGGCAGTTGGTCCCAACTGTTATTTGTAGATCTTTGACAGCCGTTACTGGTAGTCAATGGCCCAAAAAGTCTGACAGCCAGTATTACCAAGGGGTATCGTATTGCCCAGTACTAACTAGGTTGTGGAGATCAGATAGGCAGTCGCTCCATATAAAATACTGGTACTCAGCTGCATCCGGTTAGACTGGAAGCCGACCCGAAAAAATAATAATTGGGAAAAGGTTATGCAGATGATGAATTGGATATTTAGTAAATTATATTGCAAAGTGAAATCCCCTAATGAAAAAGAAATGCCCCAACGGTTAAAGGATTTCTTTTTATTTCAGAAAAGCACAGGCAAGTAAAAGCTATGCAGATACAGATCAATTCAATCGACAGTTGTCTTTTTTGTCGTTTTTATAATACAACGAACGATAAAAGCCTATCTAGCGATCAACACTATGTATTAAAATGTAAATAGGAACCATTTGAATATCTGATAAAATCAGATTGAAAACGAGAGAGAAAACGAATGAAACTGATTTTTATTTCTCTTTTCGATATAGGCACTGGAAAGATTGAAAATTGTTAGGTTTTTAGGATTAGCTCTATGCTGAAATCCTGACACAACGAATATACCATGATGTGGGTGGGAAATATGACATATTGACAAACCAAACGTTGCTTTTGTCTTTTTTTTACAAAATGGATGCGGATATTTTGCGGACACAGCGGCTTTTTTGTTATAATTCTTTAGCAATCACAAATAATCATTCTAGTTATAAAGGGTGTAAACAGACTCATCCCGAAGCCGTCAACCAAGCATTCTGTACATCAAAATAAATAACTTTATGCAAAAAATATCACTGGGAAACGACTTTTTATGCGGTGAACGATCATGTTTTGTGGTAGAACTTCTACGTAACGCACTCAAAACATTGAAAACTCACACAACATTGGATGGATTGAATAGTACCTACGGGGTCGTGGAGGTGTCTAAAGTAAAAAATCTCACATTAAGAAATTGTATTTAATAAAAGTGTAAAAAAGTTGGAACTTTGACCCCCTATACCTCCGTAACTAAAAGGCTGAAATACCTGGGAGGTATAGTGTAGAACAACAAAAATATCGCAAATACGGGGAGAACAAGTGCCTTTCGGCTTCGTTAAGCGGTTTACAACCTTAATGACGTGCAGTGAGTGACATTGATGAATTGACAAAATCAATCAATCATATAATTTATTGTGGAGCATAGGTAGGTACATATAATAATACAGGTCTGGGTATAGGTATTTACATAACATCACGCCTGTAATCCCTGAAGGGTTAGGCAGAGGTTTACCTAATAGTAACCAACATTTAGCCCCTTCGTACACAAGGCTACTCATATCTTAGATACTCAACGATTTTAGTCTTCAAGCGACTGCCGGCATACAGGGCCCCGATTCTGCTATTGCAATAGTGTCACGATAGTCTTTCATTGTTCTCATAATTGTTGATGAATGACAATGGGATCGCTATTGCCATTTTGCTTAAAGTTCATTGTACTATTTCCATCATAGTGGTTCGATCAATGGTCTCGTAATTGTGTTTGAATGACATTGTTGTATTGCCATTATTAAAAAACCTGTTAATAGAAATGATTTTCGAAAATATACTATTAAATTTAAACTGTTATTCGTGCCAGATTTCATTTATACATATTTTTACATATTATTTATTTGTGATAAAAGCAATCTGAAGTAGTAAGAAGTTCGTAAATAGCAAAAAACATAAAAAGGAATGTGGAACGTGGATAAATGTGCAACTATCCAACTCATTGTATCTGTTTAGCTGTCAAAGTCAAATGTGACATTTCTACTTTATGTTTATTTGTTTTTATTTCTAGTGGCCAGTGTTTAGATTTATTTTCTTACAAGTGTTCTAAATTATCTTTATTAGAGAAGCCTAAAAAGATTGCAATATAAAATAGTGCTATTTGAGCAAATTTCCGCTCTAATTCTCAAAGGAATTGTCAAAATGTTGGCAGATTACCGCGTAAGTCAGTCATTCATTTGTCATTAAGTACGAGACTACTATTATAAGCTATTTCTTTCAATGCAATGTCTGTGATTGTTCATTGGATAGTCATAATGACGCCATGATGTTAGTAGATCACTAAACTTGTCAAAATGAACAATTGTGAGATCAATGAAAGACTATCGTGACACTATTGCAATAAGAGAATCGGGGCCCTGATCCATTGAAGTTCGTACACGAGTCACGTCGCCGACATTCGTCTTGCGACTCGCATTTGTATAGCGGCAGTCGCTTGAAGACTAAAATCGTTGAGTATCTAAGATTTGAGTAGCCTTGTGTATGAAGGGGCTTAGCCAGTTATGTTTAAGTTCCATGTAATACACCTATTAGCGAACCTATTACCATCAACCGGACAAAAAACCAGACTCCGTGGCTGCTACTTAGACCAGTGCAGATACCTTGGAAAATAGCAAAAAAAAACGAAAAATTCATAGTAGGATGAAAGCTATTGGAAAAGGAAGAGAATATGGCAAAAATGAAAGGAAAACAAATTTACAGGCAATCTGAGTTCGGGAAGTGGGAGGAGCCCAGGGGAGCTTAAGGGTAAAAAACGGTCGAATCTCGATTTCCGGCAAAACTACAAGTCCTATGGAAAAAAGTAGATTAGCATAGCAAAGTTGTAGGTAATAAAAAGGTCTACTTCTGCATTAACACTTTTTTCAAATAACTTTATATATGTGAAAAATTCAAATAACCAAGTTTTTGGTTTTTTATTATTATCTTTTAAAAAACCATTTTTTTTACGAAATTTGGTGAAAACTTGCCTTTTTATGTTCCAAACACAGTATATTTTTTAAATTTTTTTTTTTTTAATTTATGTGTATTTTTTAAATTTTAAAATATTTATTTGTTTCAACTTATTTTGACTTAATATCGCAAAAGCATATTCAATCGAAAATTCTCATGTCAAAATATCTGCTTTTTTAAAAAAGAGTCGGCTTTTTGTTCGTTGAAATCTCTATTTTCTGATGGTGTAAAATAAAACCAGCCAAGTGCAAGTTGAACTCGCGTGTCTGTCTGCTCGCTGTCGGCTAATTTGCTCCGAACGACGTCAGTATGCTCTAATAAAAAAACCGGCCAAGAGCGTGTCGGGCCACGCTCACTGTAGGGTTCCGTAGCTTCCCAGACCATTAAAAATACCAACATTTTTCGTCAGCAAAAATAACTTTGTTTTTCATAGTATTTGTATGAAAAACAAAGTTATCATTTGCGTTTTTTTGAAAAAGTGCTATATAACTCAAAAACTATTCAACTCATCAAGTTGAAAATAATTTTCCTAGAAAGTTCATATAAAGGTCTACTTCTGTGATTTTTTTCATATTTTTTAAACTTATGGTTCAAAAGTTAGAGGGGGGGGGACACATTGTTTTTGACTTTCGGAGCGATTATTTCCTAAAATATTAATATTATCAAAAAATGATTTTAGAAAACCCCTATTCATTTTTAAATACCTATCCAACAATATATCACACGTCAGGGTCAAAATTAAAAAAAAAATCGCTCCCCACTTTACGTCTGGGGGAGGTACCCTAATAAAAATGTTTTTTTAAATTTTTATTTTTGCACTTTGTCGGCATGATTGATATACATATTGGTACCAAATTTCAGCTTTCTGGTGCTAACGGTCACTGAGATTATCCGCGGACAGACAGACAGACAGACAGACATGGCGAAACTATAAGGGTTCCGTTTTTTGCCATTTGGCTACGGAACCCTAAAAATTATACCTTGGCGTGACGTATTGAGAATTTTAAAAGCGCCGTATCTTCGTTTACGTTTTACGTGGCAAAAGAAAAAATATTGGTCAAATATTTTTTGATAATCTAATTGACGGACTAATTAGTTTTTTTTTTTTGTCGTCTACCCTTTTTTAGACAAAACAAACATAAATAAGTACTTATCTACTCAATACTGTCTAAAATAACTCTTTTAATTTACGAAAAAGCACACTCGGTATTTGGGTTGTACTTCACACGATGAAAAATATTTTTGGTAAATAAACGCAAAATAAATATAAAAGCTTTTGTCTTCATGTATTTTTCATGTTTATAAATCACGTAAAAAGCTAGTCTGTAAAATATTGCACAAGGTACAATTTTAAATTGTGTCTTGAAAGAGGCTTCAGACACTCCTGAGACAAAGTAAGACTACGCGATGTATTTACTTTAAAAAGTGAGTACGAACAGAAAAAATGTAAGCAAGAACTTTGAAATGGATGGTATTTAAAAGTACTTCAATTTATTCCCATTTCATTTACATAATTTTGCCTGTGTTCCACCAAATATACTGAATGTGCACCAAAATATATTAATTAAAATATGTCATAACGAGCATCTATTTAACAATTAAACACTGTATATTCTCCTTAAAGCGTAGTCGACGGAGCCCCGCTTCGCGGGGCCCCTATTTCCGAGTGCAGGGTTTAAAGGAACCTAACTAACCTAACGGGGGGGTGCCCTAAGTCCCGATTATAGGGGCAGAGATACTTTAATATTTGGTGCACAATTAGTATTATTTGGTGCACGATCAGTATTTTTCGGGGAAGAAAAGATTTTTGGTGAACACAAAAATATTATCCCTTTGAAATTACAAACGAACACTTAATAATTAAGTACTGTACTATTTTTATTTAGCTTGTGATTCACAACCCCTGCAGACTGATTCTGGGTTGTAGGCGTTAGTTGACGTTACCTACCTCAATGAGAAAATATTCTGTGTACATACACTCACTTATTTTATTTATTTAATATTATAAAGAGAGAATGCGAATTTTGTGACTTTGTATTTATGTGGAGGATAACCCCAGGATACATGGCACCTATTTGAAATAGTATATTTTGATACAAGTGGGGAAAGTTTGTTATTGTAATCGACGCCGAATTAACACACGAGCCGTAGCCGAGTTGGTTATTGAGCCGAGAACTGCAATAACCAATGTCCACGTGAATCAAACGACGTTTTTAAATACACTTTTGACGAAATAAAACAAATATTACGCGACTATGATTTAATTTTTTTTCCGCGCTTTGCTTTCGCCAGGTTGAAGGAGAAGCAAAGGTATGAAGCCGTTAGACAGCCTAATATAAAAAATACTTAGTTTTTTTTTTATATAGTTTTGAATTTAGAACACAAATAAATGTTATTTTTTTTATAAAAAAAATATTTGTTTCAAAGAATCATGTTTATCTGTGATGTTGAATTTATAAACACAATTTTAATATTCATAAAATGTTTACGCCGTTTTTTTTAATTATGCATTTACCAGTTTGGACTAAAGGTATAGTGGCAATTTTGCTTTCCGCACATGTGTAGAAAAAACATGAAAAACGCACGTGTGTGAAATACACTGCATTATGATCGCAATCGTTGTGTGAAGAGAACCAGTTTTCGAGGAAGTGTATTGAAAAATATTTTTGGTATGAAATAATGTGAAACTATGATTTTAATTTTCCTTTTTTTTCGCGCTTTGCTTTCGCCAGGCTGAAGGAGAAGCAAACGTAAGAAGCTGCTAACAGCCTAATACAGGGTGTAATCCACCTCATCACAAAGCCGTTAACCAAGCATTCTGTACATGAAACTAAGTAACTTTACGCAAAAATTAATGCTATTAAATGCTATGAAAAATATTTAGTTTTAATACCGCTAGACAAAAATATCCAGGTCTGAAAGCAGGACACAAATCCCACCGTCATGCATATGCACATGCACATATGGGCCCACCCTCCCGCCCTCATGCATATGCACACATACAAAACAAGTGAGAAATAATTAGCATGCCATGCAACCAAACCTTTACTCGACACGTGTTTCGCCCCTCCACGGGGCATCCTCAGGAGTTGTTGACTCGTCGAGCGTTCCAACTCGAGTTCGTTCGTTCGTTCGAGTTAAAGTGACCGTTTATTCCCTTGGGAGTAAAAAGTAATTTAAAAATGGAACGATCTTTTACTCTGAAACTGCATGGTCACAAAAGAGTAACTTATCAAAGGTTTTATTTAAATTTCGAATTGGCTTGCAAATAGAAAGCGGTTTATTGAAAAAAAAAACAAATGAACTCTTCAACGTGAGAAAAATGGTTGTTTCTGTGCATCGTTGATTTTGGAAAAGTATGTGCAATGCCTCTGTTGCTAGCCACTGCAATAATGTAGGTACTAATTATCAGTGGAGTGTGGATCATCTTCATTGCAAAAATGTTGAGAGTTTTTGTTGTGTTTTAAATTGTTAATCTGTGACTGACCTGATAGAAGAAAAAACTGACCGCTCAGTTCAGAATTTTTGTCGAGTGTAAATATGTTCGGTTTTAAATGACTATTTTTCTCGCACTCGAAGTGAAAAGTACAGTTTGCACCTCGAGACTAAACGCCAATTTAATGTACCCTTGCTTTCATTGCCAAACCACCTTTTTTTTTTTTTTTTTTTTCACCACCTCGGCTTCGTTTGGTCCCTCGTTATAAAATATACCTACTATTTGTGGTAGAACTCAATTTAACGCACTTAAAACATTGTGCTGATGGATGGATTGAATAGTACGGGGGTCGTGGAGGTGTTAAAAGTCAAAATCTTACAAAAAAAACTTGTATTTAAAAAAAAACTTGTCAAATACTTGTAACTTTGACCCCCCATATCTCCGTAAGTAGAAGGTTCCCAGGTATGGTGTAGAACAAAAAAATGATCACAATGATGGAGAGAACAAGTGCCTTTCGGCTTCGTGAAGAGGTGTTTTACACCCTTTATAAAAAAAAAAGTTTTTTTTTTAATATATTTTTGAATTTAGAACACAAATAAATGTTTATTTGTTTATAAACGCAACACAATTTGAATATTCAAAAAATGTTTACGCCGTAAAGACGCAGATTACTTGCCGAAATTAAAAAAAAACATTCACCTCTGACTCTAGGCATGTAGGTATAGTTATCTGTGGCAATTTTCATTCCCGCACACGTGTTGGAAAACTGTCAAAAACGCACACGTGTGATCGCTATTGAACCTCATCGTATTGCGATAAGAGCCAGTTTTCGAGGAAGTATGTCGGAAAAAAACTTTTTACAAAAAATAAAACCGACTTCTAAAAACACATAAAAGTGAAAAAATAACTTTATCTTCCGAAGTCGGTTTTATTTATTGCAAAAAAGTTTTTATTTTTCACTTTTTAGTGTTTCACAAATGCGCTTACCCCTTTACAGCGTACTGGCGTGATGTTATGTCATGAACTGGTATAAACAATAGACAGACATCAGATTTCAGCAATCCTAGTCCATTTGCTATAATTTATTGAGGAGTTCCGTTACCTATCTCCGAAGTTCTTCATCAAATCTTCACCAAATTGAAGGGGGACCACTCCGAAAAAGTACTCTTCCGAAAACTATCCAAATCGCTTCATGTGTGCCCATAAAGTTTGAAGAGTTCTCTCTATTTCTCCAGGATCCCATCATCAGATCCTGACTTGATGATTATGGGACCACCTGTGAAGCATACCCTTTAAACTAAATCAAAATAATCCAAATCGGTCCAGCCATCTTCGAGTAATCGGGGAACATAACATACATAAAAAAAATGATTCCGACGTATTGAGAACCTCCTCCTTTCGGAAGTCGGTTAATAAAGAAGTAAGTATATTGAATTTGGCGGGCTACCTGATGCTTCCCCTTTACTGGCACGTACGTATCACAACCACCAGCTTTGTTACCGTAACATCTAATTACAACAAAAGCTTGTAAGTAATTTATCCTTTTGGCTGAAAGTCACGCGTAAACTTCTATCCATCTGCCTACATTCAAAACTTTTTGACATTTCCGACTTGACGTTGACAGTTAATTTAGACTTTTTGATACCTTCCGTAGCGAGCGTATTTCACAAAAAAACACGAGCGAAACCTCGTCGTGGAATTCACATTGGCCATCGGCAAAACTAATCACGTTCGATCGAAAAAAAATAGACTCTACGGCGAAAACATTAGAGAAATTCGAAATTAACAGTAACGCTGCCGGCTTTTAATTTAATTACGGACTACGTTCAATACTTACGTGTAATTATTTTAAATAGAAGAGAGAAAGGAATAGAGTTTAGGTAACATTTTGTTAACATCTTAACCGCTGAAATAAAGACTTGCATAAGTATATATGTCACCGTAAAATTTTCAAACACATAGATTGTAATATAACTAGAGAGATTGTAAACTCTCGAAAGATTTTCAAACGAACATACTGCTTACAATATAATGCATTATTTTTCGGTAGATTGTAATCTATCGAAGTGAAACCGTAATATTGTGAAATATATAATTGCGATGGAAGTCAAATTGCGCGATGTGCAGGAGGGGGAGGAATAGAGGGGTCCCTCTTGACCCATGGTCACTACCCAACCATACATGGACCAACTAACCTAACGTGGGGGTGCCCAATCATGGCGCAGAGATACTTCCGTCGCATACATTTCACAATACTATGGTTTCACTTCGATAGATTACAATCTACCGAAAAAGCGTTATATTGTAAGCAGTACGTTCAGTTGACAATATTTCGAGAGTTTACAACCTCGCTAGAGAGATTACAATCTAATACATCGTCACATAATATATATGTCACCGTAAAATTATCAAACACGTTAGATTGTAATCTCTGTAGCGAGGTTCCAGTGGCGAAGGGTGAAAAAAGAGTCAGGGTAAGCCGAGAAAAAAAAATAGAATGATTAATTTTTACTTGACTTTTTGATGTTTGTTTTGACCTCATTTTCATTATCAGCGACCCCAAAAACCACGAAAACGACACCCATGAAGAAAAAACTGAAATTTTTCATCGGCGCCATCTTGGATTTTCATTTTGACCTCATTTTCATTACCAGCGACCCCAAAAACCACGAAAACGACACCCATGAAGAGAAAACCGAAATTTTTCGTCGACGCCATCTTTGATTTTCATTTTGACCTCTTTTTTATTATCAGCGACCCCAAAAACCACGAAAACGACACCCATGAAGAAAAAACTGAAATTTTTCATCGGCGCCATCTTGGATTTTCATTTTGACCTCATTTTCATTACCAGCGACCCCAAAAACCGCGAAAACGACACCCATGAAGAGAAAACCGAAATTTTTCGTCGACGCCATCTTTGATTTTCATTTTGACCTCTTTTTTATTATCAGCGACCCCAAAAACCACGAAAACGACACCCATGAAGAAAAAACTGAAGTTTTTCATCGGCGCCATCTTGGATTTTCATTTTGACCTCATTTTCATTATCAGCGACCCCAAAAACCACGAAAACGACACCCATGAAGAGAAAACCGAAATTTTTCGTCGGCGCCATCTTTGATTTTCATTTTGACCTCTTTTTTATTATCAGCGCCGCAAAAACCACGAAAACGACACCCATGAAGAAAAAACTGAATTTTTTCATCGGCGCCATCTTGAATTTTCATTTTGACCTCATTTTCATTATCAGCGACCCCAAAAACCTCGAAAACGACACCCATGAAGAAAAAACCGAAATTTATCGTCGGCGCCATCTTGGATTTTCATTTTGACCTCATTTTCATTATCAGTGACCTCAAATACCACGAAAACAACACCCATGAAGAAACAACCAAAAAATGCCATTTTGTATTTTCATTTTGACCTAATTTTCATTATCAGCAACCCCAAAAATAATGAAATTGGCATGGTAAAAAAAAAAAACAAAAAAAATAGAATAAAATGCAGAGGTACCATAGGAAAACAATAAAAGTGAACAACAAAATAAACATCCAAATAAATAACCAAATACGAAATCCACCATTACTAATGCTATCTCGTTCTTCCCCTATTGTACTTTCTTTTTCTGCCCCTGTCGTAACTCGATAAAATTCGGCTGCACAAAATAATGTCATTCGTCAAGCATAAATGTATCCGATTCTTTACGAAATTCAACGAGCGATAACGATTTCTTTCCATCTCGCTCACGCGCACGCATTTTCTATTACTTTCTCTATGAATAACTCGGTTTGCTTCGGCTTACCCAGAGCCCTAATATGGCGGGCTGGCTAGTGACGTCATGACGTTTATTTTGCTTAGAAATTATACTGCCAAAAAGCCGATAGCGCCTGCGGGTTATTTTATAGCAAAATGTTATTGAAGGGTAATTTTTTTTTGATTAAATGCGAGTAGGCGTTTGGTGATGCTTGTAAGAAGTAGTGATTATGCAATTTTTCAATTACGGTAGGTAGAGAGTGGTTGTATTCTAAACTTCTGAAGGTAAGCCGGTGGGAATGGAGTTGTTAGGAGCCTGCGCCACTGCGAGGTTGTAAACTCTCGAAATATTGTCAACTGAACATACGGAAGTATCTCTGCCCCCATAATCGGGACTTGGGGCACCCCCACGTTAGGTTAGTTAGGTTCCTTTAAACCCTGCATTTGGATATAGGGGCCCCGCGTAGCGGGGCTCCATCGACTACGCTTTTAGGGGAATATAATAGTACATTGTAATACAAGGGGCAAAAATGACCCGCGGGAACCGAGTTATAATGGGATTTTAGCGCCGTGTGTTACACCTTACTTTTCACTACGACAGCGAGAAAATAAAATAATCATATTTAATATGTATTAACAATTAAATGTACAATTTGTACTGTTGTTCAAAAATGAGATGTTTTTTTCCCGGCAACATAATTTCAGTTCTCTGTGAAGGCGAATATAATATTGTGTCGTCTGTGGGGTAAACGTAGGAGATAAAAAGGAATCCTACTTATAATTCAAATAAATAATACAGAAAAAATCATAAAATTTCGCGCCAATGCCTTTTATTATTATTTTCTTCTGTAGCTGGAATGCAACGCACACATTCTGCCAAAGAGTTCGGCGTTTGGCGCGTTTGGTTCCATTATATTTCCATCACAGTGGTACCATTGGGCAAGGGGACCCCTCCTTAAATTCCCTCCACACCGCGTGAGTTGACTGTCATCGCATGCATTTCACGAAAAATGATGCGTTTTATTGTAAGCAGTATGTTGGTTTGACAATATTTCGAGAGTTTACAATCTCTCTAGTTATTGTTTACGGTGACATATTATATCTTATAGGTTAGTAGATACATCAGTTAGTAATGTCGCAAAATTTTAACAGGTGTTCCTTTCGCAGAAGTTACTTCTAGAAAAGTTAAGGCGCCTATACGAGCTAAATTAGCAACTCTATTTGTGGTGGTTCAAACATCGTTTGAAATGCTGTTAGAATAAAGTTCTAATCAGCTTGCACTACAAAGTGATTGTTACGTCAGCCACTGCGGGCCAAATAGCGCGAAATGAGTGGTTTCGATCGATTTACAAAAAAACTATTGATTGGATTAAAAAACTAAAACAGTATCATCATGCTAATATATTGCTTGTAGAATTATTTGCCGAATGATCGCATGCATATTAGTATGTTTTCTATTGTTTGAAAGATATTTTTAGAGGTAAGTTCGTGATTTCTTTTTATCGAGCCAAATTAATTGTATTATGTTTTCAAAACAGTATCATGCTAGCATATATCCTGAAGAATATCATATATTTTTCTGGTCTTGTTTATAGCAGTGAATCATATACTTTTAGTAATTATAAAAAGTATCCTATGTTTTAATCCAGGTTATAAACTATCTGTGTGCAAAATTTCATCCAAATCCGTTCAGTAGTTGTCGCGTGAAAGCGCAACAAACAAACTTACATTCACATTTATTCTCCGAACTGCTAAGCTATCGGGAGTTACACGTGTTATTGTGAGTCAACTATAAAAGATAGACATATGCTGTCTTGGGATATTTTTTATATAATTTTATGTGGAATATTTCCGTTATACATGATTTCTATGTAGCTTTAACCATTAAGGCTGCACACGCGACGGAAGCTAAAAAAACCAAGTAACTTCTCCCGTTTTCCCAACATTTCCTTTCACTGCTCTGCTCCTATTAATGGTAGCGTGATGAAAAGTATACTATTACCTGCTCAGGAGTATGTAGAATAATTGTACCAAGTTTCGTTAAAATCCGTCGAGTAGTTTTTTTTTCTATAAATAACATACAGACAGACAGACAGACAGACAGAAAGACAGACAGACAGACAAAAATTTTACTGATTGCATTTTTGGCATCAGTATCGATCACTAATCACCCCCCGATAGTTATTTTGTAAATATATTTCATGTACAGAATTGACCTCTCTACAGATTTATTATAAGTATTATTATAATAAGTATAGATATAGATAGAAGATAAAACTCGCGTTTAGCTCGTGTAGTCGCCTTAAGATAGTCTTGGAAAAAATGTTTTTGGAGACTAAGTAGTCACAGTTTAGTATGCACAAACGCGATTGGTGAATTCGGTTCCCAGAGTGGGCAAAGCCTCATCTAAAGTTATTGGGCTATTTTAAGCCCAGATTCCAGCTCCTGGTGCCTGGTTAGTTATTGTTAATGGCTCACCCATTATTACTTATGCAGGTTCGCTAGTTAAGGTGAAGTGGCATTTAAGAGTAGGTATGCCACTTCAAGTTACGTACTAAGTAGTATCTACACACGCCACTGGCATAACCCTTTGAGGAAAATCGTATTAAGGCTGATGCTCAAGGGTAGCCCGCAAATTCAATTTTTCTTACGTTTTTTGCAATTTGCAGGCCAGTGCTAGATTAGGCTAGGCCCTTCATGTTCATAAAGGTTTAGGAATGACTTTTTTAAGGTCAAAGTCATTCCTAGACCTTTATGAAATCATCAATACAACCAACCCTCCAGGTAGTAATTCTGTATCTACAAACGACTCATCATTTCAGCCGAAAGACGTCCACAGCTGGACATAGGCCTCCCCAAGTGTCACCACATTGACCGGTCCCGTGCGACTCGCGTCCAACGGATTCCCGCAACCTTCACCAGGTCATCGGTCCACCTAGTGGGAGGTCTTCCAACGCAACATCTTCCGATTCGCGGTTTGCCACTCCAGAACTTTTCGGCCCCTTCGTCCATCCGTTCTGCGAGCAATGTGCCCTGCCCACTGCCACTTAAGTTTGGCAATTCTTCGGGCTACGTCGGTGACTTTGGTTCTCTTGCGGATGTCTTCATTTCTGATTCGATCACGCAAGGAAACTCCGAGCATAGCCCTCTCCATTCCCCTTTGGGTGACTTTAAGCTTTTTGATAAGGCCCGTTGTGAGCGACCACGTTTCGGTCCCGTATGTAATCACCGGCAACACACACTGGTCATAGACTTTCGTCTTAAGAAAATTTTAATTTCGCAGGCTACCCTGAAGCATTCACCTTAAGCAATAAAATTATAACATCGTTGAGTAGACATTCCTTACCGTTATTGAACATGTCAGTGTCCCACTGTAGGTACTCATCATCAACGTATCGAGTTATTCTCGTTACGTCGGAAATTTGGGCCCCAGCTAAGCTCAGCGAACGGTAACCTGTCATCGTTCCCAGGGAGACGCTTGGCAGTGAGTGATTCGGCAAATTCCGGACTTTGTACAATGTACCTACACTACTCGTAGACTATTGAATAATCTGGGTAATATATTTTGAGCAGAGGTTACAAAACCGGTGGTATATTTGGAGAAAGTGGTTTCTGATGTGCAAATTATCAGTGACAAAATCGGTTTTCTGAGTTTTGTGGTTTCTTCATAAATCATACAAATACAAAGATTATTATGATTTCAAACAAATAATCAGACTGTTTGTAAAATCACAAAACACGACTATACTTAGCTACGTAGACAAAAAGAAAACAACTAGGTACTTACTTAAGTAGGTACATGTGAGAATTAAACGCCTGATTCTTTTGTTTTTGGGGAAACTTGGTTTGTGACCCCGCTAATTGTGACTACTCAGTACCTACCCACCTATACTCAATACATTATGCATTCAACTGTTTCGCTTCAGCACTTCTGCACAGAGAAGAGTTCTACATAAGTACTAACATTTTTGCTGACTGCTAGCATAGCAATGTTCCAAGCTATTAACTACAGCTACATGCAAGCAACTGAGAACGTCAAAGCAAGTTAAAACCGAAGCTCCGTTCATACAGGATGACCCTAAACAACCCGACGAGATATTTTCCCAGCCGACTTCAGGGACCGTTAAAAATTCAAAGACAGCGCAACGAGATTAGAAGTCTAGTTTGAAAGAGTAATACCCCTGTCTATATAACAATGAAGCTGTCAAGTTTCACATGAAAGGCAATAAATCTGTGCAAGCCTTAACATTTACCTTCCACGACGGCTCAAGAGAATGTTACGAATGAAAATAAATCGCTCCTAATTCAGAGCCAAATCGGCGAGATGAAATTGAAATTGAGATTGGGCTGTGTAATGGTGCTATATAGTGATCCGAACGAGCTCCTTGCTCTCGGCAGTTCTGTAGCGTAATTAATGCCCCGCCAAGAGAAAATTGCCACAAATCTGCACTTTCAATTTGTGCCATGCTTAAGTACCTAATGTTGAGCGGGTGATATTGCGGTAGGCAGCTCAATGTTTCGGAGAATTTGTTATAAATTGAGAAAATGGCCTACTTACTTTTTCTTTAGCTTGTTTATGTGGGTACACTACCTATATATCTATTATTCATTTGTATTAGTTAGGTAGGTTATTATCAAGGGCAGATTTCCATAGAGGCCGAGGAGGTCCGGGCCTAGGGCTGCAAAACTTGGTCGTTTTTTTTTTGTAGGTTCGGCGATTACGATTATTAGAAGTGTTGCTCATCCAACTGAATCTTCGCTTACTAGTTTATTCCGAGGTTAATTTAATTTCTATAGTTTATTTAATTTTTCATACTTTATAGCACATAGGGAGGCGGCAATCTTTCGTAGGCCTAGGGCAGCCAACGAATCAAATCCGCATCTGGTTATTATAATGTCTCTATTTCTCAATGGCTCTAATTAAATCATCATCTGACCTAGCCTTTTCCCAACTATGTTGAGGTCGGCTTCCAGTCTAACCGGATGCAGCTGAATACCAGTATTTTACATGGAGTGCCTGCCTACCTGACCTTTTTTTTATTAGGATGGGAAATCATCAAATTACTTCTCCCACTCTGGGCGGAGCGGGAGGGAGTGTCAGACTTTTACTGACTAAAACCCATCCATGTTCCTTCCTCGCCCTTTATGTTCCGGGGCCGCGGTATCTCTTTCGAACAGGCCCGCAACCCCGGCAGGCCCCGCTCCCCTTATGCTGACATATCTTTGAGGCGCGCGTGGAACACGAACGCGCCGTCGACACGGCCTGTCGTCATTAGACGGACGGACGGCTAGCTAGCCCATAGCTAACCGTCCACAGGCCCGCGTCTACGGTGGAAGAGAGGCTCTCTCCCTCTCACGTTCCGCCACCTCCTTCGCTAGCATGACTGTTTCGCAGAAGGAGGTGACGGCTTCCCATTCCGTCTCGCTCCGGACCATGGATTGAACCAGGGCCGGACGCGAGAGGTCGCCGCCGCCGATCGCCGCTACGAGGACACGGCGGTGCTCCGCCCACGCAGGGCAGACCTCCACCGTGTGCTCCACCGTGTCCTCCGGTCGATCCTCGCAATGGAAACACCCGGGCGTTTCCTCCCGCCCAATTCGGTGCAGGTACCTCCCGAAACATCCGTGTCCGGTGAGGACCTGCGTCAGCCGGAAGGTGAGGACGCCGTGGCGCCACTCCAGCCACTCCTCAAAGATGGGACTTACCGCCACTATCATGGCATGCCCTGCACGGTGTTGCGACCGTCGCTCTCTCCATGTCGCCTTGAGATCGCGCCGGAGGTCTGTCCGCTGAGTAGCGATTTGCCGCGGCAGCGGAGTTTCCTCCCGGCGTAGTGCCACCGCGCGCCATTCATGCAGGCGCGCGAGGACTATCGCCTCCAGATCCCATGGCGGCAATCCGGCAAGCAGGCCCGCCGCCTCGCGGGAGATCGTGCGGTACCCACGGGCCATTTTTACGGCCACCACTTTCTGGGGCGCGTTCAGGTAATGGGCGGCTCGCCGCCTCAAGGAACGCGCCCACACTGGGGCCCCGTAAAGGGCCATGGACCGCACGACCCCGCATAGAGCCTACGGCAGGAGGCGTTTGGCCCCCCAAGGTTGGGCAGGAGCCGCCTGAAGGCAGCCCCGGTCCGTTCCAGCCTGGGGGCCAAACGTCGGAAACAACCAAAGGCCAAAGTTCCATCGGCTGTCGAGTACGAGTCCTAGGTACTTCAACGTCGACTCGACGCCGATGGATACCCCTCCCACCGTCAGTGTGGATCCCGACGGTGGCGCATTCCGAGGTCCATGAAAGCACATGGCCTCGGGCTTGTGCAATGCCACCTCGAGACCCAATTGCTGGATCCTCTCAACGACTATCGCAACCCCGCGTGTCATGTTTTCGGTCGCCGCCTCGTGCGACCTCCCCTGTGCCAGCATCAGGGTGTCGTCTGCGTAGCAAACGACGCTGACATCACTAGGGAGGTCCGCGCGCAGCACCCAGTCGTAACCGATGTTCCACAGGGGTGGTCCCAGAACCGATTCATTCATTCATTCCATTTGTGGGACATTGCACAACTTCTCTCGCCGGTTCCATTCTCCGCAGCGATTGGGGTAGATGACGGCCCTGTCCGTCAGGTAGTCCCCGACCACACGACGGAGGTAGGTCGGCACCCGGTGATACCGGAGTGCCTCCCTGATGCAGCTCCAGGGCAGGGAGTTGAAGGCGTTGGCGATGTCGAGAGACACCGCCAAGACGACTCCGCCCCGGGATATCGCGTCCCCCGTAGTGAGTGCTCTCACGCGCATGATGGCGTCCACTGTAGAGCGCCCCTTGCGGAAACCATACTGGTTCTCCGCAAGATTCGGCCCCATCCCCTCAAGGCCGGTGCTCGGCGAGGCGGTTTGCAATTACTCTCTCAAAGAGCTTGCCCACCTCGTCGAGCAGCACGATGGGCCGAAATGTGGACGGAGAGTCCGCAGGGCGCCCCGGCTTTTGGATGAGGACCAGTTTCCTCGTCTTCCATCCTTCCCCGCACAACTGTGCAACGAGAACCCCAAGCCAAGTTCTTGGCTGCCTATCTGACCTTACAACCCAGTTAGCACTGGGTAATATGATACCCCTTTGGTAGGACTGGTTGTCAGACTATCGGGCCACTGACTATTTGTAACGACTGTCAAAGATCTACAAATGACAGGCGAAACCAAACGCACACTTATCCGCGCCGAAAGAATTTATGTAACATGCTTTCCAAGGCACGGAGGAAAACTCGGTAACTCGGTCGGAGTAAAAATGGGAGTTCACTAATCCACGGACCAACCTAGGCAAGCACGGCTTAACCTTAAGATCGAGTGGCACTTATTATTTAGCCACGAAAAATGCTCCTATTAAACCCCCATTTAATATAATTATGTAGGTACCAATTTTATGGAATGAATGATCAAAATTCCTTTTTTTAGAAAATTTGTCATGTACTTACTTAAAGAATTCATGTGCTCATTTGCTTTACAGCAAGAGAATAATAGGTACCTTTGCTGATATTGAAATAACCTGCCTTACCTTCTCATTTCTCCATTGGCACAGACTTCTACAATAGTACATTGTTATCCTAGGGGTGAAAGTAACTTATTTAGTCCCGAGGCGGGGTTTGGCGCCCAAGCGTAGCGCGGGCACTAATAGCTCGAGGGACTAAATAAGTCTTTAACCCGAGGTTTACCTCGGGTTAAAGACTGTGCTTTTCATTACGAATACAAGGAAAATAAAAACAAAAACACGAAACCACTCGAAAAAAAATGAAGATCGGATTACCGCTTTCCCGCCTATTTTGTTTTTTTTTCTGTGGCCGGCTATTCAGCCTTTATTTTCACTATCGTCACTGAAAAAATAGTAAATACTTTGCCCAAATCTTTGTTATTTTAAAGAAATATTTGTAACTAAATTATAACCAAGTTATTTAAAAAAAAATATTCTTTAATTAATACTGAATTTTATGATATTTCAATTTTACATCGCGCTGTAATTTACAGGCTGTATAGAAGTCGGAACATGGTTCAATAGAAATGTGAAAATAGAACTAGATTTTTTTTTAATAATGTGACAGCTGTCAGTTGAAAGCGATTTTCCCTAGGGCTGAAAAGTATTACTTTCAGCCCGCTCCTCAGGCAACTTCAGACCTACTTTCCGAGTATGAGTAATGAAAAAGTACAAACCCTATAAAGGCTTAGTGTTGGATAAGTTAGAAAGCAAAAATAAACATTTAGAAGATTCCGAACTTACAGACCTTTGTAATACCACTTTTTTATCCGTTTTCAACAGAGGTGAGAGGTGTTAAATTGCTCGATCTCCTTTAAAACTTCTATGTGATATTTCATTTTATTGGATAATCTAAATTCATTTGTTATTTTTTGTAGCCTTAGGCAGACTGGTAATAACTCCGTGATCCACAAATCGAAATGTCAAAAGAAAACAACATAACCTAACAAAAGTGACAGGTTACAGATGTTTTGATTTTTATTAGGTTAAATTAGAATTTCTATTGTATGTGTATTTCTTATTAAAACCACGTTACAACATATTATCATCATGACTTCTGCATTAATAAGTGCTATCAGAAGACTGCACATTACTGTGACGCCTCATCTAAGAGCATATTCTTCAAATGTCGCTGCTTCTACCTCTGCAGCCTCAAACAGTTTAACGATCACCAAAAAGGAATGGGCCTTCCAACCGCAGTATACTAAGCCCCGTGAAGTATGGATTGAGAACATAGATACGATAGAAGAGCAAAAACTGGGCTTATTTGAGCTACATCCTTCAGTGTACGCGGCGCCTCCCCGGTTAGATTTAATAAATCAAAATGTTGTATGGCAGCGAAAGATAAGGTTCGTATCGTGGGCTCATACGAAGACTAGGGCTGAAGTACGAGGTGGTGGCAGGAAGCCTTGGCCTCAGAAGGGTTCCGGTCGCGCCCGTCATGGATCGATTCGTTCCCCGCTTTGGCGCGGTGGTGGCATAGCGCACGGACCTCGCTCCGGAAAATCTCACTTCTTTATGCTGCCTTTCCACATCAGGTTACATGGCCTTACAACCACATTATCATCAAAACTAGCGCAAGATGACCTGCATATTGTTAAGGACTTGGACCTGCCTACAGATGACCCTGAATATATAGCAGAACTTATTGAGAAGAGAAACTGGGGGCCTTCAGTGTTGATTGTTGACGAGTAAGTATTGCATTACTTAGTAGAAAGATGGATAGAATGTAAAAATGAGCATACCTACTTTGTTGTCAGTTCACATTTTAATTCCAATTTCAATCCATTTGCTAAACAAAGTTGTTATATTGCTACTAGACCTATCTATCTTCCTTTATCTAAGGGAAACCATTGAGGCCTGTATTATTATCATTTCAGCCAAAAGATGTCATGGCCTCCCCCAAGTGTTGCCACATTGACCGGCCTGTATTAAGAAATCTAATTGTTCCTCAATTTTAATATTGTATCATAACTAATACATTCACTTTTTAATTTTCAGCACTGACTACGCACCAAGGAACTTAACAGCAGCAACAGACAGCCTACCTCATGTCAACATAATGCCAGTATATGGCCTCAATGTCTACTCTATGTTGAAATACGATACCCTCATCCTTACCCAAGCAGCTGCCGAGAAGATAGAAGAAAGGATACTCCACTGGCTTCATGCCAATACTAGAACACAGCAACAAGAATACAAAGTAAATCAACAGTAATGTTACCTTTTCGTTGTTATTATGAAGCCATATTTGATTGGCCGTTTCATTACTATGGCAGTTTTTAACTTACTAAATTATCAATACTAATGCCAAGTTTCTCTAACAATGAGTGACACTTCTAATCGATCCCTTGATATTATTACACTGTTGTAATGTCAAAGGTGCTCCTTTGGCATTCATTTAAATGCTGCATAATGTTAGTGAATATGGGCATTAAATTTGTCTGCAATGTTAGGTAAAAACATTATGATTGGCAAAAAGAATTGATTTTCATTTTATTTGACTATAATGGATTTCAATGTTCTCTAATATTTACAATTTCAATGAACATAGAAACATCTTCATCTTATTTTAAAGGAAAATCTATTTCAATTCATTTCCATTGAACTAGCACAATTATACTGCCTTTCAATATTAATTTTAGAATCTAAACTAAAGGGATAACTTATACTTGAGTGTTGCTGAAGAGCATAAGATTAGATTATGTAATTGTATACTTATTAGTAGTCTAAAAAATATAGAAAACAATGAAAAAATACTTGTTATTTTATTTATAGTCATGCCTATAAAAATAAGCTCCACAAAATAAGTTGATTGAGAAAAGGAAATGATAAGTATAATATTTGTCAGGAACGTGTTGCTCCTCGATCTTTGTCTCTGTGTGATTCAGGAATCTGTAAAAAGAAACAAGGTTTTATGTAGAAGTAACATAAAACAATATTCGAAAAATAATTGTCAATGTATTACAATTCATAATTTCACCTTTTCAGACAAAAGTTAAGGCAGAGAATTCCTTGCGATATTAAGAACAGCTTATGTACACTCAAAGCCCATCATACCCTCTTTCCCTATTCTTCATTCTAGGAGGAGTCGAGCAATGAGGGCACTGTACAATTGTAACAGTAACTAACCCAGGCTGATAGATGTATGTAATCAAAGAAACATGTATTTCACCTTATTTGAGGAAGTCTGTTTAACAACATTTCCGGCCATTTTCTGTCTGATGCTCCATCTTAGGTCTGACCAGTCATTTTCACCCGGTACATTGGACTTATACTTGTTCCATAGAGCAGTATAATAATGGTACAGAGTAACTGGGTCACATTTCTTCTTTGCAGGCTGTATGGGAACTTTTATCACTGCAATTAGAAAAAACACAATTTGTTAGTAAACTGAATACAAAGTATTGAGATATAAGCTGCATGGCAATCATAGACATAGTGTAAGTATATAAAATATTTTAGATAAAGGCCTACTAGCATCAATCATCTGCCTAGCCATTTCCTAGCTATGTTGGGGTCACAGTCTAATCA
Organism: Xestia ashworthii; assembly: GCA_950022955.1. Lineage (NCBI taxonomy): Eukaryota > Metazoa > Arthropoda > Insecta > Lepidoptera > Noctuidae > Xestia > Xestia ashworthii. The sequence goes on along the minus strand of OX465558.1, from coordinate 17,656,040 downwards.
TACATAGCTGAATACCAGTGTTTTACATGGAGCATCTGACCTCCACAACCCAGTATGTACTTAGTGATACAATACCCCATGGTAAAACTGGTTGTTACACTTTTGGGCCACCTGTAATGACTGTCAAAGATCAACAAATGATAGCCTTCATGGAGATATAACAGAGGAAACTCAGCATGTAATGGATGGTCACCTACCCATAGACTGATCTACACAAGCGTAGCTCAACCTTGAAGGCCATCCTGTGGCTATTTTTATTTAGCCACAAAAGCTCTACAAGTACCACCAATGGCTGGATATGTTTGGTGTTGTTTAACCTTCTGAACACCACAGCATAAACGCACGAGCGTGCCCTCCACGCCAAGCCACAATTTAATCTACTATTTTGTCACATATTTGTGTTGTTTGGCGTACAGGGCATGCGCTTGCTTGTCACGTATATGTGCCAATGGAATCTAAAAGGTTAAATTTAAAGCATCCTTCTGTTTGCCAATTGTTTGAAAATGACAGATACAGGATAATGTTTTGAGTGATTTGTGATGCATTTGGCCTACAGTTTGATACAATCTAAATGCACCTTTGCTAATAAACACTAAATACCATACTTACAATTATTACTAGGAGTACAAGATGTACTCTTTTCTTTCACTGTTTCAGGTTTCTTCTCAACTCTCACACAAGAGCAGGCTCTTCTTAGAGGCTTATCTTCTGTTTTTGGCTGCCCCAGGTTAGGTGCGGAATGAACTGTCCTCACATTCATCCCTCTCCTAGGCTTCTGACATTCTCTAGTACATTTTAAGGAGTTAGAATCTTGGTTCTTTGATCGGCTGCGGGAGCAGAAGGTGCTGGCACTGTGTAGCCTTTCAAGACCTGGCACCTCATACTTTTCTTTGCTGTTAGACCTAGATTGACTCTTCTGTTGGAGGTCGTACTTTATTAGCTTCTTTAAATCTGAAAGAATGTAAAGAATAATGTTATTGTGTCGAAAATGCTGATACTTTTAATTAACATACAAATTCCCAATGTGACGCAAAGAATCTTCCTGTATACTTCCTATAATGCTAAGAAAATGGTACTTACAAAAGAATGAAAAATACCACGATATCTAAAAGTACGGTATTGTTACGTGTAGTCGTCGAGAAAGAATTAAAGGTAAAAGAAAAACTACAAACCTGTAATGAAATACTTGAGGACTTCTCCACTTATGTTATGAATGCCTAAATTGTTGAGATACCTCAATATCTCTCTGGCATCCAATTCGGCAGTGACTTCGTAATAATCATCATCCATATTAAAAAACTGAATTAATGCAACCAACTAGACTTAGAAATTAATTTAATTAATCTGAGTTTTAAAACTTTTCGACCAGTAACGACGTTTCTTTACAGTTTTTTTTATGACAGTTATGACTCTATTGTTGACATTTCTCTACTGACCTGACAGTGACAATGCGTAGCGTAATCACTGACGTATACGTAATGCGTTTGACATAGACAGACTTCCCTCCTTTTCAACAGTAAACTTTAGAGATACGTTCAGATTAAAATCGACTAAAATGAATTTTATCTACTGATGGAACATAAATTAATAAAACTAACGAATATAATTAACGATAAAACATTTATTTTTGAACATTATACGAAGCTCAAGTAAATGTAACAATCGAATTTCATATCAAATGCGTTTATCGATTTTGTTAAGCTATAGATAGATAGATTTTTTGACACAACAGCTGATCGTGCCGCGCCATGAATTGTACACTGTGTGGTTAGAAAAACAGTAGCACAAAATTAAGTTACTGTCATTATGCCACTGAATATAGCACAAAAATAGAGATATTCGGTTACTATTACTTCGTAGAAGAAAATTTTTGACGTCAATTTCCAGAATCTGTGATTAAAACTAGTGGTAAATAGACGAATCTATCTAAAATAACTAGGTAGATACAGAAATGTAGTCAGTGCCGCGGCCGAAACCATACCTTTTACGTATCACTTGTTGTAGGGTTCGTTATTTTTTTATATATAAGCGGAATTATATTTATACGTGCCGTGAAATTAAAACGATTAACTCAAATAATACATTCTAAACACATGTAATTTATTATATCATACAATCTCGTTCCTGGCATTTTTACGTGCACTATTAATATTTTTTCGGCCTTGTACCCATGCCATGTCATCAGTGTTTATTTTTTGTTGTGCAATGCAACTACAACTTTACTGAACAAGATAAACATAACCCTATCGCTGCAACGAGATCAATGAATGAACGAACAAGTTCAAGGTCATGTTTTTATTTTGGCGGGAAATCAAAATACTAAAAGTCATTTCACGTTTGCTGAATAAATAAGTGGTCTATATAAGCAAGTTATTAACAATTAGATATAATGATATTTTTTTAATACATTGCGTCGATTTATTCTCAAGTTACATGGTATTTTAGTTTACATTTTACCTACTTACACGTCTTCTATACAAGAGTACAAAAGATAAACACATTTTATCGATGTTATTCGAACATAATTAATTAGAGTGCAATAGTTCTGCCACAGAAGTAATCCATTATTATATTATTTGCTCTTTGTAGGTTCGCTTCAGCACTATTTACTTGAAGGCTGTTATCATACGGGCACGGCTACGCTCACCGTCCGATGTGAACGATCATTACCACTGCAGTGTTTGCTGCGAAACGTACCATGGCTGCTAACAAGAATAATCCCGCTGTAGCGAATTTTGTTGAGTATTTAAAAATACCAAGTGTACAGCCAGACATCAACTATGGTAAGTACCTGCGGAATGATTGTATTGCTGATTAAATTACTTAAAATCAAAAATGCATGAGCCTACGTCTTAGCACCTGTTGTATTTATGAAGTTCCTAAGCTGGCCTACTAAAGTAGTTTTATTCTTTTCAAGTATTTCTTCGTTTTTTTTTAGTTGATTATTTGAAATTTAGGAATTAGACGTGTATACCTATTCTGTTTTCGCTTTTTTGCACTTAGGTACTCTCAACAAAATGCACCGACGACCTTTACCGCAAAGCATTTTTTAATGTTCGCACATTTCTATATCGTGTCGATTTACTGAAATTGTCTTTGCCCTCTGAAAAATTCAAAAGTACGTAGGTACGTAACGTGAAATTATTACAACTTATTTCGCGTATTTTTTCACAATATCAGATAGTATATCTGTAGGTATTAAGTGATTAATGAAATCTCTACCGATAAAGCCATAATAATAATAGGTCAATAAACTATACATTAGTATACCTACCTAACTCGATGAATTAATTTACTGTGCAAACATAAAGTAGGTACAATCAAGATACAACGGACGTATCATTGACGTATCTGGAACTAGCAATTGAGTCGACCCTAGCCGGTGAAATTGGATAATATGAAACATCGGCCTATATACTCAAATGCAAAATGGATGATTGCCGATGTGGCTGGGGGAACTGCATTAGTCTTCCTTCCATCAAGCAACTTGACGTAGTTATTTAGAGTTTGAATTGCTTTCAGCACATTACATGCCTCACCAACGACTAACATGTTTTTTATAATTGCCTTAGAAATTATCTTTTTTCTCTCTTTAAGGATTTATTCCAAGATAACAAAATAAAACTTTCTACAGAGAACTGTTTTCAGACAATTAGGTATTCATGAAAATGCCAAGGTCATACGTTGAACTTCGTTTTCTTTAAACGAGCTATACAATATTGCTTTATTATTACAGACGATTGTGTAGCATTCCTAAAAAAACAAGCTAATGGACTAAACCTTGCCGTAAAAGTATATGAATTGGTGCCACGCAAGCCTATAGTCATTATAACATGGCCTGGAAAGGATCAATCGCTCGGTTCAATATTGCTGAATTCTCACATGGACGTCGTGCCAGTTTTTGAGGTAAGTGGTGCCTTCTCGAATGATAAAACAGTTAAAGTAAATACCTAGATTACTTATCATGTCAAGATAAATAAATGCCGATAGACAGACATGAGATGAACATCTCCATAAATTATATAAGTACGGTAATTTATCAAATATACAATGATTGTTTAATGTGTATCATCAACTACGCGTCTAAGGGAGATAAGCATAGCATGCAAAGTGGCAAATCACCGAAGTTCCATACCGTGGGTTCGATTCCTAGGTCCGTGTCTAGTTGAAATAATAAACTGTAATCTGATTTTCATGATATTACAGAACAGTTGGACACATCCTCCATTCAGCGGACACATTGATAACGATGGAAAGATCTTCGCTCGTGGCTCACAAGACATGAAATGTGTTGGTATCCAATACCTTGAGGCTATAAGAAAGCTGAGGACGGCCGGGGTGCAATTAAAACGAACACTACACGTTTGTTTTGTTCCCGGTAATACATGAAATAGACGGTTATGAGTTCATTGATCCATCCTTCCTTAACTTCTGGGCAGCCAATTGATGGACTGCTGCAAATTATAATTAAAACTTACATATTTCTTTAATTTTTAGATGAAGAAATCGGTGGTCACGATGGTATGCGAAAGTTCGTACACACCAAAGATTTCAAGGACCTGAACGTTGCGTTTGCGTTGGATGAGGGAATGGCCAGCCCAAATGAAGACTTCGTCTTGTTTAATGGCGAAAGGAGCATTTGGCGTAAGTTATTAGTAATCCAAATTTACTTCTTTTAAATACCAGATAATTTATCGTCGTATAAATATGTATATTTTGCACGGAATAGATAAATTTTGATGTCTGTTATTTTATAATATTTTTCCTTTAAATTATAATAATGTTTATGTTTAAAAGATTAAAAGTAATATGATTGTTAAGTTGTTAACACGTACTATAAGTTGTTACAGTCCGCAGTTGTTTTAACCCTATTTTTAAGTAACCTCACAGCTGAACACTGTCTCTTAAGATAAAGGTTATCCTAGTTTGAGAGGCAGGGCTCACAATATCTGTATACAGACTTCTGCAGTCGTTAGTTTGCATATTGTTAAACAGTGTATACTAATGTATGTTTCCTTGTGACAATAAAACTTATTATCTTATCTTATGTTTTTTTTTTTCAGAAATACATGTACACTGTACAGGGCAGCCCGGCCATGGATCGTTATTGTTTCCAAACACTGCGGGTGAAAAGGTGCGTTGTCTAAATCGTTGTAGAATAATCACTTGACCTCCGAGTACATCAACTTTCACTACCAGCTGGTGCTTGTTCATCAGAGATACCTACTTACGTGCTTTGATAACCTGTTACTTTTTCTACGAAATACGTGCACAACTGCACACACATGCCGTGGTTTTCTAACATACTACATATCTTTTATCTAAAAAAAAATCTTGTTGCTGATGAAATTACCTTATATTTTCCAGCTGAGGACAATTATTGACAAGTTCATGGATTTGAGGGCTGAGCAAAAAAATATATTGGATAGCAATCCGAAGCTAACTATTGGTGACGTTACAACTATCAATTTGACTCAAATATACGTAAGTTTTCGTTATAAGCAGTCACTCTAAAACGACGACTCCTACCTGTATTATGTCAACTTATTTTTATTATTTTTTATTACCCTTTTATAACCATATCATGTTTCATTACCAACCTATGAATTATTTTTATTTATTTTACATTATTTTATTTTCAAGCTGTCCACTAAATTCGATACAAAGCGGTAAGTGGACTACTAAGCTAATCCAAAATGGGAGTAGGAACATTCCACAAAGGTGGAGCAATACCTGTTGTGTTAATTTATCATTTATTACATAATTATCATCATTTCATAATAAGTCTTTCATTGAACGTAACAAGAATCTTTGACTTTACAGGGTGGAGTGCAATCTAACGTCGTTCCGGAAAAGTTAACTGCAGTTTTTGATATAAGATTGGCTGTAACCGTCAACCACGAGGAGTTTGAGAAAAAGGTACCTACAGTTCAAATTCCTTCATTCGATTCTCAGTAAAAAAATCAAAATAATGGAGACCCGTAGGTATTATAGAACGATAATCATAATCATAGATCTTTATTTATCTCGACATCAGAAATTATAGGCGCTGGTATTTACACAATCGTAGATAGAGAAAGGTGTCTGATAAAGGAAAATCCTGAGGTACAGATCACCTCTCCTGCTTAGAAAAAATGAAAATGTTATGTATAAATACGTAACATTTTAATTTTAGCAAAATATTAAGTCAAAATTCTAGAGTAAATAAAACTGTGGAACATTTTGGATTAAAAGTTGTTCTAGGTGCAGACCAAACATAAACAAACAAAACTTAAATTTATATAAATTATGCTTGCAGGCATAATAACTACAGAGCGTCAGAGCAGATCCTTGAGAAAAGATTTAAAGCCATTAAAAATTGTCTGATTCAATCGAGCTTACTTGTAGTGTTTCAATTTTAATTGAGCCTAAGTGTTTGAAGAACGATTTATTATTTTATTCCATTCATCTAATTGGGGCGTCAATTAGTTTTACCACGTTATGCGTAGTTTAACAATTAATACATGTCGAAGCAGCTGAGTTCTAGAGATAGACTACGCCCTGGAATGTTCCAGCTACTTATATTATAATACCTATATTCTACCATAATATTGTTACGAGCTGGGTATGAGATAAATTAATTACTACCGATTAAACAACACAATCACTTTATTAATCACTAAACAATTTAAACTTAATCACAAGAACACTACAGTACACTACTATTCACTATTCACTTAGATATCGCACTTCAAGTTCACTTCGATTCGCTTCGATGGTAGCCAAAACAAGACTGACTGTCGCGGCCCTGAGCGGTCTATTTATACTCGCCCACAGACACACCAGAATAACCTCGAATATTCTAGAGGGTCATAGAAAACACTAACAAAAGAGTAGGTAGGTAGGTAGGTAATTATTATTACTAGCTACTTGTACAACACAAACAAATATGAACCGTATGCCCTAGGCGTACGGTTGAAATTCTAATGTCTTTTTATAAAAATATATCTAGTAGGTCCGATGTAACACTGCCCCCTCCTTAGACATGCTCGTCCCGAGCATCATTAGTCCCGTAGTATCGCGCCAACCGGTCAACATGCACAATCTTAGGCGCACCTCGTGGACCCTTCTGTATTCGGTAGGTGACATCGTTGATCCTAGTCACGACTCGGTATGGTCCATCCCATTTTGCTTGTAACTTCGGAGACTTTCCCTTGCTCCGCCCTGGGTTATGCAACCATACCAGTGAACCCTCGTCGAAACCCCTACCGTTTGCCTTCCGATCATAACGGGTCTTCATCTTCTCAGACATCTGTTGGCCGGATTGTCGGATATGCTCATAAACATCGTTCAACTTATTACGCAATTCATTCGCGTAATCTGTTACACTACATGGAGCATCAGGGGGAGTTCCAGTGATTAAATCAGCAGGTAACCGTAATTCCCTTCCAAAGTTCGCGAAGGCTGGTGTCACAGTCGTACTTTCGTGGACTGCACTTCGGTAAGACAGAAGAAACGGCTGTATGTGCTTGTCCCAATCCCTTTGCCGGCTTTCCACAACTTTCGCCAGATATCTTTCCAACGTTTGGTTGAATCGTTCCACCATTCCGTCAGATTGTGGGTGGTAAGAGGTGGTTCTGGTTTTGTGGGTACCCATCAATCGACAAGTCTCTTGAAATACTTGCGATTCAAAATTCCTTCCTTGATCGCTGTGTATTTCTAAGGGTACCCCAAAACGACAGAAGACTTCCTGAACCAATTTATCTGCGACAGTTGTAGCTTCTTGGTTAGGAATTGCGAAGACTTCTGGCCACTTTGTGAAGTAATCCATGACCACCAGGAAGTACTTGTTTCCGCTCTCACTAACTGGAAATGGTCCCGCAACGTCTAGTGCTATCCGTTCCCAAGGGGCTCCAACGTTGTACACTTTTAATGCACCTCTGCTGCGTGTATGGGGTCCCTTCACGGCCGCACAACTGGTACATTTGCGACACCAGTCCTCCACATCATCTCGACAGTGGATCCAGTAAAAGCGTTCTCGAATTTTTAGTAGAGTCCTTTTTACCCCCATATGTCCTCCTGAACATCCATCATGGTAGAGCCGTAGAACATCCGGTACCTTAGCTTTAGGGACAACCATTTGTAGATGACAACTGTCTCCTCTAGCGTTTTCCCATTTACGGCACAAGACTCCATCCTGGATCACCAAGCTGTTCCATTGCGCCCAATAACTCTTCGTGATGGAACTCATCGCAGCCACATCACTCCACTTGGGTTTAGGCACACCAGCTTTGATCCACTCGAAGATCGGTTTGATATCCGGGTCATTTTGCTGAGCCTGCTGTAGGGTCTCCTTCCATTCATCGCTGAGATCCGTTCTAAGCATCCTCACGGGCACTACTTCCTTAGTCTCTTGTCTGGCACAGTGCTTACAGTCTTCAGGACAAGGTCTTCTTGACAAGGCGTCTGCGTTACCGTGAGTTCTCCCACTGCGATGCTCAGTTACGAAGTCAAACTCTTGTAGTAGTTCTATCCATCTCGCCACTTGCCCCTCTGGATTCTTGAACTGTAATAGCCACTTTAGTGCAGCATGGTCAGTTCGTAATTGGAATTTGCGTCCCAGCAAATATTTACTGAAGTGCTGCAATGTCTTTACTACGGCGAGTAGCTCCCGTCTTGTAACGCAATAATTTCTTTCTGGTTTCGATAAAGACTTGCTGAAGTAGGCTATTACAACCTCCCGGTCTCCTTTCCGTTGAGACAGCGCGCCCCCAATTCCAGTATTACTTGCATCTGTGTCAACTATGAAGTCATTTTCAGTGTCAGGATATCCCAAAATAGGTGTATTGCACAGACGTTTCTTTAATTCCTGAAATGCGACGTCGCAGTCTTCGTCCCAACAGAATTGCCGCTTTTCCTCAGTGAGTTTGTGCAGAGGTTTTGCAATGTCGGAAAAATTCTTGACAAACCTTCGATAGTAGGAGCACAAACCCAGGAATGCTCTGACCTGTGTCTTGTCTTTCGGAACTGGCCAATCCTTGACGGCGACTACTTTTTCTGGGTCTGTTTGAACACCTTCCCCCGAAACTATGTGTCCTAAAAAGTTCACTTGCTGTCTGAAAAACGAACACTTTTTCGGACTTAACTTGAGATTTGCTGTTTGGATTTTTGACAGCACTCGGTTGAGGTTTTTAAGGTGATCTTCAAATGTACGGCCCACGATTATTATGTCGTCCAGATAGACAAGACATGCGTCCCCAATCAATCCGGCAAGTACTTGCTCCATCAGCCTTTCAAACGTCGCAGGAGCGTTGCACAAACCGAAAGGCATAACTTTAAACTGCCATAGCCCTTTTCCTGTTGAGAATGCAGTTTTCTCCTTGTCCTTGGGGTCTATTTCTACTTGCCAGTAGCCACTCTTCAGATCAAGTGTGGTAAACCACTTCATACCAGTCAGCGTATCCAGTGTGTCATCGATCCTAGGCAGTGGGTAGCTGTCCTTTTTCGTGACGTCGTTCAGTCGCCGATAGTCCACACAGAAGCGCATACTGCCGTCCTTTTTCTTTACCAGGACCACAGGAGAACACCATGGACTCGATGAAGGCTCTATAACACCGTCCTTCACCATTCCCTCAATCATGGTTTCTACCTCTTTTTCTCGTGCAACTGGCACTCTTCTTGGTCGCTGACGGATAGGTAACTCGTTACCTGTATTAATCTGGTGCTGAACAAGTCCAGTTCTCCCTATGTCAGCATCATCTGAAGAGAAAGTGTTGGCGTACTCAAGTAACATCTTCTTAGCCTTCTCCATTTCTCCTTTATTTAAATCGCAGTTTTCCAAAAGCGTTGACACGTCAAATTTTGTAGTACGAATTTTATTTCCGGTAGGCACATCTTGCAATTGACGCATCCAAGCTACTTCCTCGCAAGCGCCGATCAAGGTGCCCTTCTTAATCACATGCTCCTGGTCACTTGGATTCAGTATGCGTACTGCTGAGACGTTGGTGGCCTTGACCAGAGTTCGTGCCATCTTCCATGGGAAGTCATTGTTCAACCTTTCTATCAGAACACTTCGATCTTTTTGTCCAGAATTCCGTGGCAAACAAATTGGCACAATCGTTTCTGATCTGCGAGGAAGAACAATCTTCTTCAAGCAGTACACTTTCCCTGACGGTGCACCATCCATGAAGACTTCCTCTGAACCACATTTCAGTACTCCTTGATCAACGTCGATCTCACAACGATATTTCCGCATGAAGTCCAAGCCCAAGATGCAATCGTCCACTATGTCGGCCACGATGACATTCTGCTTATAAAATCTGTCACCCAATTTTAACTCTACCTCCTTCTTGCATCGGACGTTTATGTGCTGACCGGTAGCTGTTAGTAACTGTATACGGTCGTGCTTATTGAAGTAGTCCCCAAGAAACCGACTTGCTAGTTTAGAATTGACGACCGTGTGAGAAGCTCCAGTATCCAACGTCAGTTTGCATGGCGTTCCATTGACTTCGCCTTTGATGGTCAGGCTGTTCCCGTCATGTGCTTGCGAGATCAAGATTCTCGGGGCTCTTTCAATACCAGCCAGCACCCGCCCCCCAGTCCTGGCATTTACTCGTTTCCCTGCTGTGGCTGGGTAGTCACTTCAGCCACTCTTCCCTGCTGATCTTCTCTCGGGGTGCTGCGCTTAGGACAGCTGGACCGAAGATGACCTCTTTCTCCACAAGTGAAGCACCTAGGACTATACCCCTGTGGGCGGTCGCGTACAGGTGATGCTACAACCTCCCTGACGCGGTGCGTTCGGTGGTCTTGCCTCACTGCCTCTACTTCTAAGGCATGGGCCAAGGCGTCCTTCAAGGTCTCATGATGCCCAAGTCTCACGGCAGCTCTAACTTCTAAGTCACGTATTCCATCAACGAAGGCCTGTACCAGATTTCCATCAATCAGAGCAGGGGCAGACTGGTAGGCTTTCCGAACGAGTTTCTCAACTTCCAGAGCCCACTGCTGTAGGTTCTCGGCACTACGTTGAACACGGTCCTTCAACTTGGCACGGAATACGTGCTCCAGGTGCGCGTCGCCGTATCTGGACTCCAACGCCTCCAGCAGCTGCTCATAGGTTACATCCTTGCCGAGTGCCTCGAGAATAGTCAGGGCCTGGTCTCGGAGGCCCAAGGTGAGCGCGGTCATGGCTTGTGGTTTGGTCCATCCATTCGCCTTCATGACGGCCTCAAACTGGATTCTATAGGCCGACCATGACGATGTTCCGTCGAATGGCGGAACCTTAAAACCACGCGAAGTAGGTGCAGCAACCACTGGAGCTACCGTCCCGCCTTCAACCTTTAGTTCGCCCAAAGCTTTCTTGACCCCAGCAATCTGAACCTCGGCCTCTGAGATGCGGTTCTCGTGCTGGTGGACCTGATCTTTTATCACTTTCAGGTCCTTGCCAAAAGTTGCATGAAGATCCTTTATGAGGATCATCTGCTCGTCTTGGCGGCGGGCTTGCTCCTCTTTGTCTCGCTGCAACTGCTCTTCCAACCGGCGAGCCTGCTCCTCTTGACGGCGAGCCTGCTCCTCCTTGTCTCGTTGCAATTGCTCTTCCAACCGGCGAGCCTGCTCCTCTTGACGGCGAGCCTGCTCCTCTTTGTCTCGTTGCAATTGCTCCCGTAACTGGCGAGCCTGCTCCTCTTGACAGCGAGCTTGATCCTGCAGCAGTGCCATTAAAGCTGACAAGTCTGGTGCCACTGATGCTGGAGAAACTCCGGATGGGCCAGCGACTGGCTGTGACGTAGGCTGGACACCACCCGGTGTCTGTGTCGGAGAATCCCCAAACCGCCTTTGGTCCATATCCTGCTGTCGCTGACTTCTGGTACGGATACCGTCCGTGTCGTCCTTTGGTAGAATTGGCATAATTTATCTCTCACTTCTGACACCAATTTGTTACGAGCTGGGTATGAGATAAATTAATTACTACCGATTAAACAACACAATCACTTTATTAATCACTAAACAATTTAAACTTAATCACAAGAACACTACAGTACACTACTATTCACTATTCACTTAGATATCGCACTTCAAGTTCACTTCGATTCGCTTCGATGGTAGCCAAAACAAGACTGACTGTCGCGGCCCTGAGCGGTCTATTTATACTCGCCCACAGACACACCAGAATAACCTCGAATATTCTAGAGGGTCATAGAAAACACTAACAAAAGAGTAGGTAGGTAGGTAGGTAATTATTATTACTAGCTACTTGTACAACACAAACAAATATGAACCGTATGCCCTAGGCGTACGGTTGAAATTCTAATGTCTTTTTATAAAAATATATCTAGTAGGTCCGATGTAACAATATTACTAATTTTGGCTGCCCGAAACATAAATCGTTTTAAAGATATCGATTATATAAAGTGGTCCCTCCAAATTGACGATTCATTATTTAGTGCTACAGTTATGTGGGTGGTTTATTTTCGATCTTCAAAAAATGAATATTTAAAACCTATTTACTACCCTCAAATCCTGCAAAATTTCTTACGTTGAAGTTCATTTGTACGAGGTAAAATAAGAAATAAGTAGGTATTGGGCTATTTTCAAAAGTTGGCACAATCACTACTGTGCTCACGTCGCACATGTCGACAACCTCGCGACCAGATCTAGATACTCGAATTTTGACGTGACGGTCACGACTATTCAATAAAACATCAACATGACTGCCTATTTTAGCTTTTATATAAAAAAAGATATCCATTGTTTTACAGATCCATAAATGGTGCAAAGAAGCAGGTGATGGAGTTACTTTCGAATTCGAGCAGAAGAATCCTTACGTAGAAGTCACAAAACTGGACGCAAGTAATCCATTCTGGGTGGCATTTAAAGCTGCGTCCGATGAGTTGTAAGTAAATTGCTTAGCCTGACTAATCTTAAATTTAAAATAACATTAGGCGAGTAAGTACAAACCGTGCCAAGAAAGATGAGACTTGACACACCACTTGTACCTATACGTGTGAAACTTTGCGAAATCTTGATAACGCCTCGAGGTAAAACATTAAGAAGACAAAGTAGGGGGATGTTTTACGACGTGTAGATACACCTATATATGCTTATGTCAAAATAGTACATTGTGATACAAGGGGCTAAAATGACCCATTATAGACGAGGTAGTTTTACTACCGAGCTTTAGCGAGGTAGTAAATAGGAACCGAGTTATAATGGGATTTTAGCGCCGTGTGTTACACCGTAATATTCACTACGATTCCGAGAAAATAAAATAACCATATTTAATATGATAGTTTATTTTATTAAAAATGAAATGTACAATTTGTACTGTTGTTCTAATGAGATGTTTTTTGTGAAGACGAATATAATATTGTATCGTCTGTGAGGTAAACGTAGGAGATAAAAAGAAATTCAAATAAATAATACAGAAAAAAATCTTAAAATTTCGCGCCAATGCCTTTTTTTATTTCTTCTGTAGCTGGAATGCAACGCACACATCCTGCCAAAGAGTTCGGCGTTCGGCGCGTTTGGTTCCATTTTTAACCCCTTACTGCATGGACTTTTGCATCTTTGTGGAAAAAATATATGTTGTATTTTTGAGTATAAGGAACCCACAAAAAAAATTAAAAAAAAATTAGCCCCCTTTTTAATATTATTACTAACGAAATAAAAAATGTGCATATATGGTACGTTATGCATTACATTAAATAATATTGTTTATCCCAAATATGGGACGACATGCAATGGACAGGATCGTAGTAAGTAGAAAGGTCTCTATCTGATCTGCTTTTCTCTATCTCTATCTGCTTTTCTAGCAGAGAAGTGTGTTTTCAAATCAAACTGTGTTGGGCGGACGCAAAAGTTCCTGTCAACAGTTCCTGTCAGGCAAAAATGCTGAATGAAAGAATAAGTGCAGAAGATGAGGAAAGAAATGAGATATAAAGGGTTAGGTCTTTTACTTGTAGTGCATAGATGAAATAAAGCTTGGAATATTCCAATCAACCAAACAAATACGTAACCTATTGCTGCTGAAATTCAAGTAGAGAAAACATAATATCTGTAAAGTTTTGAAGCTTGTGAAATTGAATCCACGCTTATACAACGTGTAACAGAAATGGGGCATCAACCCACCTTCTTCACCTCCTTGAGGGTTGATACATTCACTTCTTTCTGGGTCGATATCCCATTTCCGTTACATCTTGTATTATTGCATATCGTGTCATATATGAACAATAGCAAATTCACCGCTTTCTGCATACGGTCCCATAAATGAACCATACAATTATGTCAACTCTTCATGAGATCCCAGATATGCACACAACAATATTGTCGTATAAATTTTCAATCTATAAGGAATTGGGGTAGTTTTTTCAATTTATAGCCTCCTATAAGATTGTTTTATTAGAATAAAATTATGCAAGCTTTAAATATTCACAGGATTTCGAGAAATTTGGGTCCAAATACAGAGCTATTCACCTTCTGTGTCCGTTCGAGTTCAAACTGACTTCAAACTTTTTTTATCAAGGCTGCCATCATTTCCCCGTCACTAAACGTCAAAGTATACATCTAGTCTATGATCTTTAGTGCTGCCAGCATTTAAACTTGAATAAAATTTGAATTATAGAACGAAAACTTTGGTGTGCAAATATGGTACGCAATGCGGTAAGGGGAATAAAATGTTTTTTTTTTAATGGAACAGTAATAAGTCAATTCTTTATGAATTATGAGTAAAGACTGTGTTTTCGAACACCGACGACGAAATTTTTTTAAAAAAAAGCTTATTTTCCCTAGGGCTATAATGAGCAATTTTACGGCCCCTCTGGAACGCTATTATGACGGTCTTTTCGAGCAAGAGGGGTGAAATAGTACATTGTGATACAAGGGGCTAAAATGACCCATTATAGACGAGGTAAGTTTTACTACCGAGCTTTAGCGAGGTAGTAAATAGAAACCGAGTTATAATGGGATTTTAGCGCCGTGTGTTACACCGTACTTTTCACTACGATTGCGAGAAAATAAAATAACCATATTTAATATAATAGTTTATTTTATTAAAAATGAAATGTACAATTTGTACTGTTGTTCTAATGAGATGTTTTTTCCCGGCAACATAATCTCAGTTCTCTGTGAAGACGAATATAATATTGTGTCGTCTGTGAGGTAAACGTAGGAGATAAAAAGAAATTCAAATAAATAATACAGCAAAAATCTTAAAATTTCGCGCCCATGCCTTTTTTTTATTTCTTCTGTAGCTGGAATGCAACGCACACATCCTGCCAAAGAGTTCGGCGTTCGGCGCGTTTGGTTCCATTTTTAAAATAAAATGTTTTTTTTTTTATGGAACAGTAATAAGTCAATTCTTCATGAATTATGAGTAAAGACTTTGCGCTTTCGAACACCGAACACGAAATTTAAAAAAAAAAGCTTATTTTCCCTAGGGCTATAATGAGTAATTTTACGGCCCCTCTGGTACGCTATTATGACGGTCTTTTCGAGCAAGGAGTGAAAAAAGTATTTCGTACCTACACAAGCTCCCCACTACTGACGCTCGCCAAGTCTCATCTTTCGTGGCACGGTCTGTAAGCATTTAATAAAAATGGATTTGATCATATGATAATCTTCTGTAATTACAACAAATTCTGGGTATGCTAAGCTAAAATCCCTTTTTATTTTCAGGAAACTCAAGTTGGACTGCAGAATTTTCCCTGGTGGCACCGATAGTAGGTACGTGCGTGATGTCGGAATACCAGCTTTGGGCTTCTCTCCGATGAATAACACCCCTGTTCTTCTTCACGATCATGACGAGTTTCTTAAGGTCGACATTTTCTTGAAAGGCATTGATATTTACGTTTCTCTTCTTACAGCGGTTGCAAACGTTTAAAGTGGTTGTGTTATTTTAATATCTAATCTTCGCATTTATTTTACAAATTTAATGATGTAGTAGTCTTCCTTCCATGCTTACTATGAGAATCTTCTGATAATTGTATTGTATGTAGCGACCTACCATCTGTGCCTTTGTGAAAAAATTACATTGTTTTACGTAACTTATTGTAAACCATAGGTTATTATCATAATCTTATGTGCAGAGATATAAACGCAATTATTATAATAAATGTAAATAAACCATAAAAACTACGACACGACTAAATAATAAGATGAATAAAGAAAAGTTAATCAATAAACTAAGTGAAGATACTGATTGTACGTAGGTAATTATTTTTGCACGAATTGTAAACGCAATTATCTACTAAATAATATTACTTGTAATTATTTTTATGTTGGGCATTTTTCAGTGTTATGATCTATGATATGTTGACTTATTAATCATTTTTATTTTATTTTAACAACTAATAAGTTGCTGTTATAGAATTATATTTTATTGGAATCTTTATAATGGTTAATAAATTAAAAATAATAAGATAGACACCAGTTGTTTTTTCTCCTGCTGCAATAAAAAAAACTGGGCATAGTAGACAAATCAATGAGACTCCGTCTGTACTGCAACCACTCGCCTAGAGGTTGCCGTAATTTATTGGATGACCATCGGACCCGCACCATCATCGCCTGGCGACTGATTTTCATACCAAATTTTAACCCCTATTCCACCCGCTTAGGTTGAATTTTCTTGGCTAATAATAGTGTTACGAGCTGGGTATGAGATAAATTAATTACTACCGATTAAACAACACAATAACTTTATTAATCACAAAACAATTTAATGTCCTTGACCACCAACGCCAATCCCTTCCATATTTGGTCAATATTTTGTACTCAATTGGTACCAATTAGTACCCGAACAACAAAATTGGTACCTTAGCAGTTTTCGAGAAAATCGACTTTGAAGGTGGTCTGGCGGTAGTCACGATCCCTTCAGCAGGACCACCATGAGCGCCGAAAATGGGGCATTCTACAGCTATTCTAAGTATACAAATAATTTGTACCCATAAATGTGATTCATTTCGTAAAAAAAAACAGAACTGAAACATTTGTATTTACCGAGAAATCAACGATGATAACTTCGTGCGCTCGTTCAGCAGGACCACAAATTTGAATGTTAATTCCAAGTTTTGGGCACTTGTCGCTTTCCTCACACCTACATAGAAAATGAGTACCCAAGAAGATAAAATTAGTGCCCAAAATTCAAAATGCGTTCTTCAGTAGTCTACGAGATATACCATGCCATTGGTGGGGTGGCGGTAGTCACGGTGTTAAATTTTCATTTCAAGATTTCCCTATTAAAAACTCTGTGATTTCTTCCCATATTGATACAAAAATTTGTACCCAGAAGTTATAGTGACCAAAAATTCAGATTACTAATTTTCTATGTAGGTGTGAGGAAAGCGACAAGTGCCTGAAACTTGGAATTAACATTCAAATTTGTGATCCTGCTGAACGAGCGCACGAAGTTACCATCGTTGATTTCTCGGTAAATACAAATGTTTCAGTTCTGTTTTTTTTTACGAAATGAATCACATTTATGGGTACAAATAATTGTACTTAGAATAGCTGTAGAATGCCTCTTTTTTCGGCGCTCATGGTGGTCCTGCTGAAGGGATTGTGACTACCGTCGGACCACCTTCAAAGTCGATTTTCTCGAAAACTGCTAAGGTACCAATTTTGTTGTTCGGGTACTAATTGGTACCAATTGAGTACAAATTATTGACCAAATATGGAAGCAATTGGCGTTGGTGGTCCGGCGGTAGTCACGGACATAACAATTTAAACTTAATCACAAATACACTACTGTTCACTATTTGCTTAGATATCGCACTTCTAGTTCACTTCGTTGTGTAGCCAAAATCAGACTGACTGTCGCGGGCCTGAGCGGTGTATATAGTATGTATACTCGCCAACAGACACACAAGAATAACCACGAATATTCTAAAAGGTTATAGAACTGCTTCATAAAAACACTAACAAAAGAATAGTAGGTAATAATAAGCTACTTGTACAAAACAAACAAATATGAACCGTATGCCCTAGGCGTACGGTCGAAATTATAATGTCTTTTTCTAAATAGGTCGCAAATTTGTACCTACCTAACTTTAAAACTAATAATAATGGAAAGTACTCGAAATTCCAACGTACACATACTGTAATCACGTGCTTTCTCGAATTAGGTCCAATGTAACAATAGCTATACCATCCGTATACCAAATTTTAGACCGATCCGTCGAGATCCGAGTGATGACTGTGATGAGAATTTGATATGAGCGTTGATAGTTAGTTTTAAGATATGCAAATTCGTCGCATTTTAAGACATATTTCAGGAATGGCCGTGTCAAGTGAGTCAAGGATTGTTTTTTTTGACTAATCACTAGTTCGACAAAGACATTTATTCGTCGGATAGTGTAGGTAGGCACAGAGTAGTTAAATAAAATTCAACTCCTTTTTAAGTCGATTAAAAATAGCAGGACAAAAATGTAATAGCCCAACTGACCTATAGTGACAAAATATGGATCTGTACAACATTGCAACATCCTAAAATAAGTAATTAAGACGCCTGCGGAGCATGCGTATTTCATACAAACGTAATACCAAAATAATTTGTAAATTAAACATATTCTTAGGGTAGTGTGTATTTATTTCGATTGAATTACAGAATATCTAGGTTCCCAAATATATATTTTGATTGGATACTGATTATAACAAGAGTTATAAGAAAAATAAGTTTTCTATGGAAATTTTAAATTCCTCATATCTCGTCTTTGTACCATTGTCCTCTCAAAAAATATATTTGGGAACATAGATATTCTGTAATCCAATCAAAATAAATACACACTACCTTAAGAATATGTTTGATTTACAAATTATTTTGGTATTACGTTTGTATGAAATACGCATGCTCCGCCGGCCCCTTAATAATATTTATAACAATGTATGATGCACATATTTTTATCTAGCTTCGATTATTCATCAAAGACCGAATGATTAAAAAAAATATTTATAGATTGTCTGTGATCTTCATTAATAATACAGCCGCAGGCAGTTTAGGGTTGAAATTGACTAGCTAGCCACTAATATCTAATCTGTGAAATTGACACAAAACTGACAGTTAGGACGATTGATTGACGGTTTCATATTCATTGTTTACGTTTTGTAATTCGAATGTCATCAGTGAACTCCACAGAGTACTATAATATAAAAAGGTGAACTCTGTGAATGTCGACTGTCGTATGTCGTATTGACCGCGAAAACGCGTGAAAAGTATACACAATTTATTAAAAACTATGAATAAAATATGTAGGATATGTCTAGAAGAAGGTGTTCTTTCATCTGTTTTTACTAAAAACTATAATATATCGTTATGTGATATGGTAGAGTATTGCTGCAACATAAAGGTAAAACATCAACAATACTCCTCTAATAAAACCTAGAAATAATAATAATTTAGCTAATGCTTTCACTATAACACGTTTCCAGATCAGCAAAGACGATGGTTTGCCAGAGCAAATGTGCAGTAACTGCATTTATAAGCTAGGTATAGCGTACCATTTTAAACAAACTTGTGAAAGCGCAGATATAAGACTGAGACAATATTTAGGACTAAGAATACCTAGCAAGTAAGTAATAATCACTCACTTTATATTGTGAGCCCTCTTACTATTCTACCACTTCTACAAATCAAACTTCACTTGGAGTTTTCCCTTTATCTGATTTGGAGGCAATATTTAGTACCTTTAACTAATATAACAATATTTTACTGTACAGATACAATGATGCCTGTGTAGCAACTGATCCATTTGTAAGTAATACAATCACAGTTTTCTGCGCTGTGTTGAAAAAACTTCAGAAATGTACCTGTTTGCCATTTGGTTAACTATGTGCTATCTGTAAATATAAATAATTGATTCATTTTATTTCAGGTGCCAACACATGCAACAATTATTAAAAAATGGTAAGTTGGATAAGGCATTATTATTATTTACTAATGTTAAACTTCTATTTTATGAGGAAACCTTAGATTATTGTGAATTTAATTCTAAAATCGCTATTCTGCATAGAGCAAGCTTGGTAATAATCACCAAGATGCTCTATACAAGTAAGACGAGAAAGTGGGAGTCAAGATCTGCCGATCATCATACTTTCTCTTTATGAGAAGAGGCCTTTCACCTGTGCCCTTTAACGGGATCATAACAGGCTAGTATTATGCACTTTACTAATAATTTATTTCATTACAGTAAATGTAAGCAACCGGAACCTAAAAGACATACTAACTATAAGAAAAAATCAGAATCAGAGAAACTAAAGCGAGGTCCTAAACCAAAGCCCAAACAAGATCATGCATGTTACCAGTGTGACAAACAGTTCAGATGCCAGGCACAACTAGAAATGCATGTTAGGTAAGCCCTTCTATAACTTGGGTATGTAAAGGTCTTAGCCCAGTTACATCACTCCGCTCCCACCTGGCGATTATGATTAAAAAAATATGCACTTTAAGTATTTCTCTTTAGATATACTTTACTTTGGCATTGACAGCAGTAAGCCTGCTGAGGGTGAGCTGTCTGCTAATTTATGTTGCCAATGTAAAGTATATCTAAAGAGCAGTTAATACTGCTGTAGATGGACCAAAATAGGTTGCAGCCGTGATCCAATAGACATTATCATTTAACTACTGTTTCAGTATATTTCGTCTACACCTGATGTGTGATTTGTCTACTGTGTGAGATGATACTCGTAACTACGTAGATAGCCAGTATGATCTTATAGTCACATTTTCACCATGTACTTTAATCAAAGAATGCTATTCTATTTGGTTATTATGATCAGAATGTTAAAACTTCTGCCTTACTCTTCAGGGATGGCCTGTCACACCCCAAGCATGATTTTATGTTGAAATGTTAACAGTTATTATTTTTATCTTCCATTCAGTCTGCTGCTAAATCGCCTATTCCGGAACTTATGGGACAACATCTTCTTTTCATCATCATCTGCCTAGCGTTTGCCCAACTATGTTGGGGTCGTCTTCTAGTCTAACCATTATGCAGCTGAATACCCGTATTTTCTTTTCAAATTCTTAACTAAATATTTTCCAGAACCCACACTGGAGACAAACCATTTGTGTGCATGTACTGCCCAAGACGTTTTACACAGAAGCACAACCTCACTATACATCTCCGAATTCATACAGGCGAAAAACCTTTCCAGTGTGAAGTATGCAGGTAATTTTAAATTCATTTTATTAACAAGACAGACATAAGAATGGGTACTGTTCAGTGGCATTTCTTGATACACAACAAGCTTTTGACCGTGACTGGCACAAAGGATTACTGGGAAAGGTGAAGGAAAAACTTCCACACTTCAGTCGTACTTGTATTGTATTGTATAACGGGCTGGTGTCCGCAACTCTATTTTGCATATGGGTGGGAAATTCACTCGATCCATGTCAACTCCCCTAGAAGGGCCATAGCAGCACCCCGATGTTGCCGACAATATCGCGGAGAGTACCTGGGTGACCGAAGTACTTTGCCCTGTATCTTGCAACCACTGGGCAGAGTAGAAGCACGTGGGCTGCTGTCTCGTCTTCCTCCACGCATGCACGGCACAGGGGGCTGTCTGTGACTCCGTGACTCCTATGACAAAGAGGTGTTTGTTAAAAGAGTCGGGTCCGGTGATGGCGGCTGTAAATGTGCGCAGCTGTGGTTTGGTTAGCCTAAGCGCGCGTTTGGTGAAGCGGCCGTCGATGGCAGTGCCTCCTGCTTGCCTACACTCGTAGTGGTCTAGCCACAGCTTGTGGTGTTGTTCACTAGTTCGTTTCCTTACCAGTGTGCGTAGGTATCCGAAAGGGAGTGGTGCGATAGGTTCTGGTCCCACCGCTGTCATGCTCGATCCCCTTCTAGCGAGTTAAGCTGCCGCATCATTGCCACGGGAATCGCTGTGTCCTTTGATCTATTGGATGGTTATACTCGTATTATTGAGATTACCAACCTGGTTCCGGCGTTGCTGACACTCGTGTACTAACCCAGAGTTCACTGTGTGGTTGTTTAGAGCCAGCAGCACCGCCATGCTGTCTGACAGTATACGGATTGAGTGGTCCACAACCTTCCTGGCTATGATGGCAGATGCCGCCAGGGAAATGCCCATACATTCTGCTGAAATACCGTGTTGTGGGCCCCCAGAGGTATGGCTATGTGGATGTTGAGATCTTCCGAGAAGACTCCAGCCCCAGTGCACTGGCACTGGGGCTGGAGTCTGGAGTCACCTGTTTTAGATCCATCTGTGAAGATCCGTAGTTCCGCGGGGTTTAATCCCTCGCAGCGGTGGTCCTCGTGAAGCTGGATTTTGTATTTCTTATGGAATACAAATTGTTTCGGTACTTCCAGTACCGCATTGTGCTGTGTTTTTTTCTTACCCCAGAGTTGAAGTGTTTTAAGGCGTACAGCCATCATCGTCGCTTCCTGCTGTATGAACAGATGGAGCGGTGGGAGACCCAACATGGCCTCGAGAGCCGCTGTCGGAGTTGTCCTCATGCAGCCCGTGATCGCCATACAGGCAAGCCTTTTCAAGCGTTGCAGTTTGATGGATGCTGTAGTTTCAGTGCGGGGCCACCAGACCACAGCCCCTTAGGTAATCACGGGTCGGATCACCGCGCAGTAAAACCAGAGTATAATTTTAGGGGTTAGGCCCCACTTCTTAGGGCACGCCACGATAGTGGCGGTAAGTCCCCTCTTTGAGGAGTGGCTGGAGAGGCGCCACGGCGTCCTCACCTTCCGCCTGACGCAGGTCCTCACCGGACACGGATGTTTCGGGAGGTACCTGCACCGAATCGGGCGGGAGGAAACGCCCGGGTGTTTCCACTGCGAGGACCGACCGGAGGACACGGTGGAGCACACGGTGGAGGTCTGCTCCGCGTGGGCGGAGCACCGCCGTGTCCTCGTAGCGGCTATCGGCGGCGGCGACCTCTCGCGTCAGCCCTGGTTCAATCCATGGTCCGGAGCGAGACGGAATGGGAAGCTGTCACCTCCTTCTGCGAAGCAGTCATGCTAGCGAAGGAGGTGGCGGAACGCGAGAGGGAGAGAGCCTCTTTTCCCAGCCGCCGCGGGAGACGCACCGGGCGTCGGGGGCCACGTGGTGGCTACCGGCCACCGTAGACGCGGGCCTGTGGACGGTTAGCTATGGGCTAGCTAGCTTTCCGTCCGTCTAACGACGACAGGCCGTGTCGACGGCGCGTTTGTGTTCCACGCGCGCCTTAAAGATATGTCAGCATAAGGGGAGGGGCCCGCAAGGGCCGAAGCCTGGCGGGGTTGCGGGCCTGTTCGAAAGAGATACCGCGGCCCCGGAACATGGATGGGTTTTAGTCAGTAAAAGTCTGACACTCCCTCCCGCTCCGCCTAGAGTGGGAGAAGTCATTTGATGATTTCTAAAAGAAAAAAAAAGGCCCCACTTCTTACCTATCATCCAGTTGTACTTATCAAAACGCTGCTTCCAAGGTAAACAGGACAAAGCACGATCAAGATTGTTTGAAGTGGAAGCTGGAGTACCACAGGGTTCTGTTCTTGGCCCTGTGTTGTATAACATATTTACATCAGGTTTACCCACATTAGACAACAAACAATTGCAACATATGCAGACAACATAGCCTACTTATCGATAGACGACAACCCAGAAATGGCCAGAAATAAACTCCAAAATCAGTTAGACGAGACACATAAATGGCTCTGTAAGTGGCGGATACGCGCCAGTGCATCCAAGTCTAGCCATAACAATAATACCCGTACCTTCTCACTCAGGCACGGAAACCAAGGGGTCCAACTCTAACATTGAGGTCCCATGTTAGACTTGGACCTGATACCTTACCACACACACAGACTGTGTTAAATTTCTTGCCTTCCATTTACGAGTAGATAGGCGCCTCACATGGAAGCATCGCATTAAGCAGAAAAGGGTGGAAATAAACCATGTCTGCGATGTGTGTGTCTGTCTTGTGTTCCGCAACCTGTTCCATTCGGTGCTCTCTGTAGACAAGCTACTCATCTACAACTCGATCCTTAAACCAATATGGACGCAGGGAATCCAATTGTGGGGCGTAGTCAGCAAATCTAACATTCTCTGCCTGCAAAGGGTTCAAAACGGTATACCTACTATGAGCCAATAGTTGACGACCCGAATGGCGTAGTGGTGGGTGAGGCTGCCGCTACGTTCTTCGGGTCCTGGGTTCGAATCCCGGCAGGAGCAAATGTTTGTGTGATGAGCATGGACATTTGTTTCCGAGCCATGGATGTTTATATGTATAACAAGTATGTATTTACAAACAAAAAAGTTTATTATGTAGTATATCAACTATCTGGTGTCCACGACACAAGCCTTGCAAAGTGTGGCACTATGTCTATGGCGCTGTGTGTTAATGTCCAGCGATATTTATTTATTATATCGCTGGACATTAACTGCACCTTGGTTTGCTCGGAAACCAAGGTAGCGAAATTCACGACTTCCTGCAGGTGCCGCTCGTAAACTCTGAAATCGAACGGTACAAAATATGTCAACACAAGGATCACCTAACCATGCACCCAAACCTACTAGTGACTGAACTGTCAAATCCGACAGGGGTTGTAAAAAGGCTGAAGAGGAACCACCCTCTCTAGGTAGGAGCCGCAGCACTGGCTACTCCACCACAACTACAACAAATTCGCTTATGGTCTTGACGACCGATTGCATATATAAATAAATAATAATAATACTAAAAAAATAAGAATGGGCAGACAGTAGACCTGTACTGCGACACTGACACTGAGAGACTGTTCTACAGACAGCCACAACTCACAGCTGAGTTTTCTGATAGCCCTGAATCTAGTTATCACAAACACTATTGCTGAGCATGAGATCGTTTGATTCCCATGTCAGGGAATGTGAAATAGGGTTTTGCATTGGGAATTTCTCAGTAGTACAGTGGCGTACTTATTAGTCAACAAAACAAGCCCTTAGGTCAAGCAGACTTCAGAAACCTTAACATCATGAAGATTGTGGTTATAACCCAACCCTAGATTTTAGGCTTGTCTGAAAGTACCGCGGAGTTTTGATTTGTGCTTCGTTGGTTTCATTAGGCTCGCCCCTAATACATGAGTTTTAAACATAACTGACGAAATGTGGATGTACTGTGGTATAACTCCGCCTTACCCTTCAGGGAAGCATAGATCATCACATCTATGCTTCCCTGAAGGGTAAGGCGGAGTTAGATAAAATAATGTTATGTGTAATTATTCAATCTGAAAATGGCTTAGCTTCTAATTCTGGCTGTATATTATTATAATTGCATTCAATAGTTTCAGTATCTATTTTGTCAAATGTTACCCAGAGAGACCAGGCACCTTTTCTCAGTAAGACAGTGAGTAATGTTCTTGTTTGATTACTTTTCAGCAAAAGATTCTCAGCACAAGGGAATCTTCTTGCTCACCTCAAGATCCATACTGGGCAAAGAGATCATGTATGTATTTATGAATAATTTAAAGATGCATGTTTTACTTTAGGAAGATATTGTTAACTTTATTTGTTGATCACCTACACCAAAGTGGTGATGGTATGAATTGAAGATGTTTGGAATCATGGAGTATTCCAAATATTTTAAATTCATACACATTTGAATAATGTTCTTTCTTGCTATTTCAGGTATGCACAATATGCAACAAGTCCTTTATAACTTCAAGTGAACTGACTCGTCATATGAGTAAACATAGAGGTGTTAAAAATTTCAAATGTGATTTATGTGGAGCTGCTTATGTACACTCTAGGGACCTGGTAAGTTTAAAAAATGTAATCCTACATTAGTATACAGTATGTGGTCTTTTGTAAAAAGAATGGTATTTTTATTTATTTATTGATTCTGTATTTGTTATAATTATTCCAGAAACTGCACAAACTGAAAAAGCATCAAATACCTTCTCAGAATTCCAAACTTCAAAATGAAGGCTTCAACAACAGTGGTAATATTGATATAATAGGAATAGATGTTGGGAAAGATCCTCCAATGAAAGATGTCAGTCATCTCATACCACATCTGATCAATGAGAAACCACAACAGAACTTGCCAGTTATTTCAGAAAACAATCAGGCTCTGCTACCTTTTGAGCAGAAAAGTGTTAAGGAGATGTTTCACCAGTATCCAAATAAAGTGTTTGAGGTTCACGACTGTGCTATTTGTGGCGAGGGCTTTGAGTTTGTGACTGCGTTAGCCCAACATTACCTGCATCGTCATAAGGACCATGACACAGTTCAGTCAAAAAGCTATGGACTGACACAGTAGACTTTCTTCTGCAGCTTGAATATGTAAATGCATTTATCTTGTATTGTAAGAAGGAATGAAAGAGGTTGTGCTGGAGTAATTAATAGTATTCTATTTATTACACGGCCAGAAAGAACATTGGTTTGATCTAAATCTGATAACTTGAGACATTTTCCAAGTACTTAACAACAGCTGTATTAACAATGTTAATTCAGAATAAATTATTTATTAAATGAAATGTTTCATTCACATAATCTAATAACAGTACTAAATAAGGCTATCAAAATTAACGCACTGGGATCCAGGGCTCAAAGATTTCTCCGATCTTCCTAGGTTCTGAAAAGATAAAAATATGTTGTAAAAGATAAAACTTTAAAAACAATTATGTTATTCTAATAGCCAACCGTATGCAAAATATGTGTTTGGATGTGGAGTTGCGGACACTAGCCCGTTATACTATACAACTTACCTTTGACTGGGAAGTCCTCAGGGTGTAACTCAATGTAATGTCTGTAAACAGCATCCTTCTCTGCTAAATATGTTTCTCGCTGTTTCGAAATGTAAGATAGGGTGAAAATGAATCCAGCAGTGAGGAACACATGTTTCTGAATTCCTGTAAAGAAAACAATAAATAATTAAAATATCGGTATAACAACAAAAATTTATAAAAAAAATATTTTATTCAACTGAAAACAAGAAAATTAAGTATGTTTATTTATCAACATACATGCTTTTAAAAAGTTTCGTATCCATGCTATTATTAATAAAATTATTGTTGAGGAGTTATGTCGTGAGGAGGTGATCTTGTCTGCAGGATCAAGTATATAAAGTCTGTCGGTCAGTGGGTCATCTTAGGGGCGGATTTTTAGTCATCGAAACTTTGGATGTGCAAAATTTCAGTTCTATCGGTTGGGGGAACCGGTTTGCAATTTAGTTGCAAGTTAATCGAAAGGTTATAATTTTATTTTACTAGAACTCCTAAGTATGTCTGTTCATATCGCAATTTTATTCAAGATTTCGTAAAGAACGTAGACTTATCAACTATTGTTGTTGTCCTAGTAATTAAATGTGGACATTGTTATTGTTATGTAATTTTGACTTACCACTGAAGACCGGACGTCTAGTTTGGAAATTGAGGAATATCCCCGAGCCTACACCAAAAAATGTTCCAACGATTTCTGGCCAGTACTTATTCAATAATGGAGTATCTCTTCCTATGTCTCCTAAGCAAAGTAGCTCCTGCGCCGGATAGTGTGAGGCGGGAGTCGGTAGGTTTGGTACTGGTGTTGGTTTCGCCATTTTCTTGATAGAAGATCCAGAAAATGTTAATTAACGGGGTCGATCCACAGATTACTATAATAGTAGCTAGCTAGGTCGATCGCTCAGACAGATTAACTGTCAATGTCAAACTAGACGGCGGGACCACAGATTAGATATTAGTAGCCGGGACTATAAACGTAGTGATTATATACTCTGTGGCCGGGACGGCCAGACAGAAGTGTTGCCAGGGCACTTGCTTTTTTAGTTACTATACTCTTAGCTAAATAATAACAGCCGCTCGGGTCGATCTTTAGGTTAAGCCATGCTTGCCTAGGTTGGTCTGTGGATGGGTGACCACCCTTACATACCGAGTTTCCTCCGTGCCTCGGAAAGCACGTTAAGCTGTTGGTCCCGGCCAGTGTTGCCACTGCTCCTCGATCAAATTCCACACACACACCTCCCTGATTACACACAATTACACACCAAACAGACCGCCAATTTTGCAGATTAAATAATATCATAAAGGGTGTAAAACACCTCTTCACGAAGCCGAAAGGCACTTGTTCTGCCTATCATTGCGATCATTTTTTTGTTCTACACCATACCTGGGAACCTTCTAGTTACGGAGATATGAGGGGTCTTTACAACTTTTTGACAACTTTCTTTTTAAATACAAGTTTTTTTTTGTAAGATTTTAACTTTTAACACCTCCACGACCCCCGTACTATTCAATCCATCCATCATCACAATGTTTTAAGTGTGTTTGACATGATGACATGTTTACATTGAGTTCTACCACAAAACATGATTTATAACCCCAAAAAAAAAGTTGTTTCCCAGCAATATTTTTTGCGTAAAGTTACTTAGTTTGATGTACAGAATGCTTGGTTAACGGCTTCGTGATGAGGTGGTTTACACCCTGTATAGTGTTATTTGATAAACATAGAGCCATCTTTAAAATCAGTTTTTGCAGGAACTACATAGATCACAATTTTCAAAATTATTTTATTTTCAGATAGGCAATTAGAAGGGTTATGATTATATTTCTTGAGCCAATTAAGGTAAAAGCGTCAGGGTAGCCCGCGAAATTCAAATTTTCTTACGTTCTTTAGAATTTGCAGGCCAGTGGTAGGTCATGAAGTTGAAAATATCGTTCGCGACTATAAAACCTGTGTAGTTACAGAATTAAAATCCTCAAAATCCCAAACCTCTAAGTTCATATAAGTCGAGGAACGATTTTTTTCAACGTCATTGTCGTTCTAGACTTTTGTGAGCTTGGAGGGTTGTATTGACGATTTCGATGATCATAATTCACACGTCCCTACACACGTCTTACAGTCGCGAACGATATTTTTATAAACATACAACCTGGCACTGGACTGCAAATTGCAAAAAACGTAAGAAAATTTGAATTTAGCGGGCTACACTGACGCTTACCCCTTAATCATTGCAACTTACAATACAAATTCACCGATCGATTCAAAAATTCAAAATAAACCGAAGACTACAACAATCTATTAGATTAAAGGACAGAATTTCAAAAGTTCAAACACCACAGATAAGTAAAATTTGATGGTTACAAAGAACTGTCATCTCAGGTATAATGCAACCATTTTAAGATGTTTCGCATTATGTACAGTTTTGTACGTGTTATGTTACCCACGATATTTGACTGTATTATTATCATGGCAACGCTCGTTTACCTAACCGAGCTAGAACAAGTTGTAGTGACTGAAACCGATTGTAATTGTACACAATTACACACATATGCTTATTACACACGGGTTACACACGATAAGCCTATATTACCCACAAAATGTGTAATTACACACAAAACGGCAACACTGGTCCCGGCTGTCATTTGTCCATCTTTGACAGTCGTTACAGGTAGTCCCAAAAGTCTGACACTAGTCTTCAGTTAATATTTCCAAGTATTAACTGGGTTGTGGAGGTCAGATAGGCAGTCGCTTCATGTAAAATACTGGTATTCAGCTGCATCCGGTTAGACTGAAAGCCGACCCTAACATAGTTGGGAAAAGGCTAGGTAGATGATGATGACTCTATGACTTGAGTCGTCACTTACGTTTCGTTTCCTGATATGTTACATTTTTGCTACAAAAGTTAATTATTGTTTTTTTTTTGTTTACGTGTTTTTGGGGTCGGAGGTCAAAGGCAAAATTGATGTCAGCAAAATGGCGGAATGTATCGTAGACGACTTTTTCAATGTCAAAGACATTCCTCGGCCTTCATGAACCTAGAGGGCTGTATTGATAATTTTGAGGGTTATAAATTTATAATTTCGTAACTAGACACGTCTTACAGTCGCGGACAAATTAATCAACTACGACTTAGCACTGGCCTGCAAATCGCTCATGGAGGTCAAGAAACGAACCCGTTTTTTGCAAATTGCAGGCCAGTGATAGGTTGTATGTTGATTAAAATGTTGTTCGCGGTTGTAAGACGTGTGTAGTTGTAGAATTATGATACTCTAAAATACTCTAAATCATCAATAAAACCCTCCAAGCTCGCTTAGGTATCGGAACGACTTTGATCTTTCAAAAATCGTTCATCGACTTATATGAACGGTTGTACTGATGATTTTTATGGTTATAATTAGTTAACTACATACATTTTACAGTCGCGAACGATCTTTTCAACTTCATATAACCTGCTACTGCCCTGAAAATTGCAAAAAACGTAAGAATATTTGAATTTCGCGGGTAGCCCGCGAAGCGTCATTGACGATTTCGATGATCATTATTCTGTAACTACATACGTCTTACAGTCGCGAACGATATTTTCAACTTCATATAACCTGCTACTGCCCTGCAAATTGCAAAAAACGTAAGAAAATTTTAATTTCGCGGGCTACCCTGACGCTTCCCCCTTAATAAGTAATAATATAATAATAATAATATATCGCTGGACATTAACACACAGATAAGTTATGGAGTCAGGCGTTACTTTGCGGAATCCATGGACTCATTCGAGTTGGAACGCTCGACGAGTCAACAACTCCTGAGGATGCCCCGTGGAGGGGCGAAACACGTGTCGAGTAAAGGTTTGGTTGCATGGCATGCTAATTATTTCTCACTTGTTTTGTATGTGTGCATATGCATGAGGGCGGGAGGGTGGGCCCATATGTGCATGTGCATGACGGTGGGATTTGTGTCCTGCTTTCAGACCTGGATATTTTTGTCTAGCGGTATTAAAACTAAATATTTTTCATAGCATTTATTAACACACAGCGCCATCTAGCGCCACACTAAGCAAGGCTTGTGTCGTGGACACCAGATAGTTGATATACTACATAAAATATATTACTTTTTTGTTTGTAAATACATACTTATTATACATATAAAAATCCATGACTCGGAAACAAAATATGTCCATGCTCATCACACAAACATTTGCTCTTATCGGGATTCGAACCCAGGACACTAAGAACGTAAGGCAGCCTCACTACCACTACGCCATTCGGGTCGTCAGTGTATTGGCATTGTCATTTTAAATAGATATAATTGCTATATCATTGAAAAAAAATCAGTTAGCTAGTTAATATTATATTGCAAAATAACTGAGATACGTTCCATTTGTGTCAGGCCTAGGTTTCTATGGCTCGTGACCATTCTTTTTTTAAAATTTTCTTTGAATTTACCCTTTTTTCCAATGAAAGAACGCTGCAAAGAAAAAATCAATAAAGACCTTAACATGGATATTCTACGATGATTTGTCATCTCTCTTTACTTTATTTATTGTGTAGGTTATTATATTGAGTGGGTACTGGTGAATCTCTTTCATAGGACTTCATATTTTTTTTCTAATAAAAAACATCGAATTTGCCAACCTGCAGCCATTTCCGTAGCTACGAAACCCTAACATACAACCCGCAAATTGCGAAAAACTTAAGAAATGTTGAATTTCGCGTTTGTTATATCAACTCAATGCTATCGACACGCTAAGAAAAATTCAACCACTCGACCAGGGGCGGAAACTTGCCTTCACGTACGTCCTTCGATCAATATTAGTACTAGATTAAGGATCAACAAAAATACGTCGCTCAAGCGTACGTCATCAAAAGTTTGTAATGCGCCGTCTGGTAGACGTCTTCCGAACTTTTTTACTTCAATTCACTTCGACGCATTAAATTTCTCTGCAAATCTACTTCGACCTAACAGTTGTTGAAAATTGCTATTTTAATTCGTTATTAACTTTAATTTAATTTAATGATACTACTACTACATTTATTTAAATTTCTAAATAAATCGTACTACAAAAATAAATTTCTTGACGAAAAGTATATTTCGGAATGAAAACGAACGAATGAAGCGTCAATGTCAAACATCTTGTCTCGTTTCGGAAAAATAATATTTTTGAAAAATATCCATTGAAACATTTTGAATTTGTGTTGTGTGTTGTTTGTACATAGTGTATAGGTGTTATTGAATTTGTATAGTGTTGTACATTAACCGAGTTTTGTTCGGCAAAGAGTTTTTTAAGATTACGAAATGAAAAACAAAGTGTATAAACACATCAAAACTGAAATATATGAAAGTGTACTTATTTAAAATTGTTTTACTTATGTTATTTTGTCCAGTCGAAATCCTATTAGCTACCTTTATAATACAAATTATCCAAAAACAACTAAATGAAAATGGAGGAGGGGATTAGGTATGGTTAGGAGAAAGATCTTCAGAGGGCGCGACAGCGCGACAGATTGGCAAAAAATTCTAAAGAGGGCTCTCTATTTCCCGTATATGTGTCACCGTAAAATTGTCAAACACGTTATATTACAATATAACGTGTTTCTCTCTAGCGATATTGTAATATCTCGAATTATTGTCAACTGAACATACGGAAGTATCTCTGCCCCCATAATCGGGACTTGGGGCACCCCCCCGTTAGGTTCCTTTAAAAAAAAAAAAAAAAACCATTTATTTCAGGTAACAAAGACCCATACGTAAATACCTTAACCTAAATATACATACTAATAACATTTTTTGTTAGTATAGTAACTTAAAAAACTATGTTAGTACACGATGCACTTCACTTGCACGATCTTTTGTGCGTTCCTGTGGAATCTGTCCGCGGAAACGACGGAACACCACATCCTGCGGCCAAAAACTTTCTTCCATCACCAAATGTAGCATACACCTTGGGATACGCACCACAAACGCCTTGAAATTGACGTTGCGGCGTGACTCCAGTAGTTGTACTCTTGGCGTGTACTTCAACCTTCGGCGCACGTACTCCTCGATGTCCTCAGCCTCCGTGGTGTAGTGTAGGCGAGAGATGTACACCGGGGTGTTCGGCTTCGCTGCGCGCAGTTTTACGTTGGGCTCTGCAGGAGCCTTGCCGGAGCGGTTCTTACAGCTTCGCTGACGGCGTTTCCTCCGCTGCACCGTCACGAAACCGTCATCATCAGCCTGGTCCGTTGCCTTTGCAGGCATGGGCTTTGCGGGAAGAGCAGCAGGGATGCTCGAAATGACCACTGGTCCAGGTGGCCGCGTCGGTCGGGCAGCGCTGCGGGGAGGAGCTGCGGGGCCGGGGGCGGGGCTGCGAGGCGCACTTACTGCGCGCAACGCAGATTCAAAATCAAAATCAAAATCAAAGCATTTATTTCAAGTAGGCCAGTTACAGGCACCTTTGAATTGTCGAAACAAAAATGAACATTTAAAGTTACTACAGTCCCAGTCACAAGACATAAAAACTGTGAAAGTACTGTAGTTGCCCATTCCCTAGCGTAGATCTCTATGGAGAAGAACGGGCAAGAAACTCCATGGACACTCTTTTAAATCAAAATATTGTTACAAAATCTTGGTTACATCATTCATGTGAGATGGTATATTATGTGAGAACAATGTAGCAAGATGTGCACGTTAAAAGTGTCCATAGCAAAACAAAAATAAAATACAACTCAAAAACAAAATAATTAATTCAAATAAACCATGGCGACTAAGAGATGACCAGTCACAACTGACAGCGCCCGTTCACGAACATGACGCATGGATCAGCACCATTCAGCTCAACCATTTTGAAGGGAACTAAATGGTCCGACACACGCGCCACCATCAGCGAGACATTTGAGAGAGCATGACATACTCTCAACCGCCAGGGCACATTCAAGTCAAGAACTGCCGTAGGTTTCCAGTGAATGATAGCTTACTAGTACATAGTACTCACACAATATAGGCTATGCGATTATATAATACTAACATGGAATTTATACAATGCAAAGATAAGTACAATCTTCAGCAGCTCCAACAATACCATTTAATGCTATCAATTTTTGCGCCCCTGTCCATGTGGAGCAGGACCAGCATTGAGCCAAGCATTTTTATCAGCGATATAATCGCTCAACTTGTAATATGCTTGTTTACATAGTGTGCGTTTAATGCATGTTTTAAATTTCGTCTCATTCAGTTCAAGAATACTTTGTGGAATTTTATTATAGCATCTCAAACAGTACCCCATGAAAGATGAGTCTACTTTAGCGAGTCTAAAGCCTGGCTGAACTAGTTGGTCCCTATTTCTAGTACTGTAATTGTGTCTGTCACCTCTTTTACCAAAAAGATGCAGATTTTTTCTGACGTACATTATGTTTTCGTAGATGTATTGGCAATGAACCGCGATCAGCGATCGGCGCCGGCGACAAAACTGCTGACGCGAAACTCGTAGCTGAGGCATTGAGGCAGCTGGCTTCACGACATGTGTCAACGTTGCTAACACGTGCCGTTGACCCAGTTAATGCCACAGAGTTGCGCAACTCAACTAATTGTTCGCGCAAGTCTGCAACAAGGTGCTCTGGGATGCAGCCAGATTTCTCTGCACATCAGCCAAACTAGCCTTAAGGAAGACAATGTCCTTCAGCAGGCTCGTAACGTCGACGTGGTCGAAAGTGACTGGAGGTAATTTGGTTAAATCCCTCGCCACAAACGTCGGCACGTCGTCAGGGTCGGTCGCTTTCAGCAGCGTGATGATATCTTGCAGGCTTCTCTTTGTCCCGTCACGCCTACGAGACACCATCTGGTCGATTTTATTGAGCGACCGAAACAGCAGCAGCTTCGCAGCAGCAATGTCGTCCTCGCTGAAGTTCGATCCACAGATCTGAATGGCGGACACCTCGTCCATCACATCCAGTTTCTGTTGCAGGAACGCCAGCAGCTCGTTTGCCACAAGTGTGTCACTGATGGCTTCAAAAGTTTCGAGCGACGGCTTGCGCCGCGCTATACTATAATAATTATATTATTACACGTATCACCAACGTCCGCCTAAGAGCGCGGAACACACACGACTGTGTGTTTAAACCCTGCACCCGGAAATAGGGGCCCCGCGAAGCGGGGCTCCGTCGACTACGCTTTTTAGGGGAATATGAAGTGTTTTAAGGGGCCGGCGGAGCGTGCGTCGTTCATACAAACGTAATACCAAAATAATTTGTAAATCAAACATAATCTTAAGAAAGTGTGTATTTATTTCGATTGGATTCCATAATATCTAGGTTCCTAAATATATATTTTGAAAGAACAATGATTTATAGACGAGATATGAGGAATTTAAAATTTCTATAGAAAACTTATTTTTCTCATAACTCTTAAATAAATCAATATCCATTCAAAATATATATTTGGGAACCTAGATAGTATGTAACCCAATCGATATAAACACACACTACCTTAGGAATATGTATGATTTACAAATTATTTTGGTATTACCTTTGTATGAAATACGCATGCTCCGCAGGCCTCTTAAGGTTAGGTTATATTAATCGATATTTCTCAGGAATGGTACAGTATCTTTTCATGAGAGTGGTACCACTGGGCAAGGAGGACCCCTCCTTCTCTCCACACCGCGTGAGTTGACTACCATCGCATGCATTTCACGAAAAATAATGCGTTTTATTGTAAGCAGTATGTTCATTTGACAATAATTCGAGACTTTACAATATCGCTAGAGATATTACAATATAACGAATTTGACAATTTTACGGTGACATATGCACTGTGCACTCGACTAAAAATAGTAATCTGTGGTCGTGCTGTCAATTGGCTGTCAAACAAGATTGCAAAAAAAAAATAACCTCATTTGAAATTTTGAACATTATTGCGAGGTTATTGTGTTTACAAATTGTATTTTATTTAATAAAATTAAGTAACTGTTCCGAACGAACTGCTTAAATATCACAAAACATAACCAAGCTAAGAAAACAAGTTAATATTAACATCTGCGAACATGGTGAGTCTTATTTACTGCTTTCCTTGATAGTGACTTTCATTAAACACCATGTTACAAGGTAAAATTAAAGTCTATTATAATTTCAGGGAAAACAAAGGAAAACTCGAAAAATAGTGGAACGGAAATTCGCGAAAATGAAAAAACTTATCAGTCTCAGTGATAGCAGGATCAAACCCGCCGAAAGAGTTGAACCAAAGAGGAAAAAAATTGACCCACACGAGTTAAAAATACGTGAAGCACCACAAGCGAGCTCAGCATTGTTCTTTCAGTATAACACGCAGCTAGGTCCACCTTACCACATTCTCATTGATACCAATTTTATCAATTTCTCAATTAAAAACAAATTAGACATAGTACAGAGTATGATGGACTGTCTATATGCCAAATGTATTCCATACATAACCGACTGCGTATTGGCAGAGTTGGAGAAACTTGGCCGAAAATATCGTGTTGCTTTAAGAATAATAAAAGATCCACGCTTTGAACGGATTACATGTTTACACAAAGGAACTTATGCTGATGACTGTATTGTGCAGCGAGTAACACAGCACAAGTGTTATATAGTGGCTACTAATGATAAAGATTTGAAAAGGAGAATAAGGAAAATACCAGGAGTTCCCATAATGTATGTCGCTGAACACAAATACACCATCGAGAGAATGCCTGATGCATATGGAGCACCCAAAGGTGCTATTTAGTATTAAAATAATTTTAATAAAATACAATGTTTTGAATTTTTTTTTGTTTAATTTGAGTTCATATTACACTATCACAATATCTCTTAAATACATTCTATTTTAGGTACTAGACCAGCTATCAATACTATAATTTCTAGGAGTATGGTATGATGTATAAAAGTTAACACATCATAGTTTCATACATAGCGCAATGTGGTATAGATGGTGGAGCTGTTCTAGAAAACAATTTGCACAAACATGTAATGGTTACTTAAATTTGGTTCTATTCTTTATGGAATTTATCATCAACCACATGGGTTGCGAAGTAGAGCACGACAACTTACATTTAGTAACGGAAGAATCTTACTCTTATTTTCTTGACATTGTTTAAAGTTCAATGTTTGAATAAAAACAGTTAATAATCACCGTGTATGCATGCAGTTAACATTATACACAATAGAAGCATGATCTTATTTTATCGCCTTTACAAAAAGTTATATCTAACCAAGGCATTAATAAATGTGTATTCTATGTAACACTAGTATGGGTGAATTATTAGGTTCACCTCTGAAATACTAGATGGTTGTGTTGTGTGCACTAGGAGATCCAACAACATCAATTATTTCACCAGCTGGTTTGGTTTCATTGTCAGCCACCATATTGCATATTGATGGTGGAATAGTGAGTGTCTGAAACAAAGACATCATATAAATATTTTTGTCAAAATTTTCTGCTACTAGGATCTGAGATGATGACCGGAATGCAAAGCAACACACAGCCGATATTAGCCCCAATGTCAATTGTTATTAACTACAATGGTTGGTTAGTACGGTGAAGGGAAACATTGTAAGGGGACTTGAACACTTTGACAATTATATAAGTCTGAAATTTATGAGTAGAGGAAGTTTGCGCTGCAGTTATAAGCTAGTATTTTATAATATGTTATATTAATAAAATGCATACCTTCCCAGGATTGAGAGCTTCATATTGGTGTCTCAATGCTTGTAGTTCAAATTCGCAAGAAGCGAGTGCATTCTTTAAGTCCAAAGCCAGGGCAAGATCAGATCGTAACTCATTGAAATGTTTGCAAATTGCCTCAGTTGGTGTGGGAGCTATATCTGAAAGTAAATAAACATTGTCAGTATAAAATTTAAAATTGATGACTGACAATATATTTTGTAATTTTATGAGTGATTTTCATCATTGAACATTTCATTGCATCATTTTGCTGGCTTGTCAACTTTAGAAAAAATTTAACGCCTATTTATGTGATGTGTGTATAACACATCACATAAACTGTAACTGTTTGTGATTTTAAAATGACTTGCTTTTCACCAAGTACATAGTAGGTACATATTTGAAGTTTATTAATGTATTTGTCCCAAAAAATAAAATCAAATGCTAAGGCTAGTTTCCACCATCAATAAATTGCAAATCTATTTAGTCCGTCAGTTAGAGTATTGGAAAATAATGGACACGTATTTTTTGTTTTTGTAAATCAACGAATATTGACAAAGATAAAACGCATCAAAACTCGGGAGTGGGGGCTCGTGACGTCAGTACTCACTAAAAATGATACCAAACAGTGACGTATTGAGAATTTTTAAAGCGTCGTATCTTCGTCAATTTTGGTTTATGTAACAAAAGAAAAAATACGGGTGAAATATTTTTGGTAAGTTATGTGACGGACTAATTAGATTTTTTCCAAGCCTATTGTTAGACAGCTGTATTTTCGTAGAAAAATTGGTCGAATTTGGTGATTGCCTTTCGATTTTATTAATGGCGCTAGGGCGTCTGGTCGTCATCATCATTGAAAGGCCATCTCCATTTTTGACAAATTAAAATTATCAATAAACAAACCAATATTCATAAGTCTCAGCTCCTGCTCTATGGCCTTGGTCTTCCTCTGTCCTACTCCGGGAGGCAGCTTCATGCGTTGTGAACGCAGCCAAACTCCAGTGCCGCGTGCTTCGGGGAACTTGATGCCTGACCATTCCACAGTCTGTAATTTTAAAAAATATTGTTAGTAAGTACTTAGTAGTACTAATCTGCTGTATATTACATTACTAGGGCACCTCACGAGAAATCAGAGCCAGACAGAAGAAACTTCTTTTCCATATTGCAAGGCATACAAACTTATGAAAAATGTGTGGCCAACTGGCCACTTTTTCAGCTCAAGTCAATCTTGATACTCTAAAATTTGTCAAATATAACCCATCATAATTAGCAGGACTTATAAGCCTCTATAGTTGCTGCCAGTTAAGATCGCAATAGAGGTCAGTGCCCTTTCCCAAATATCTCTTTTTTTTATCATCAAAACAAATGAACCATGTATCGTTTTTAATCAGAAAATGTGTGGAAGATCACAATAGATGACGATTTAAGACTTGAACAGGCTTATTTTTGCATTTCAAAGTTAAGAACTTTAATATATATATGTAGGTGGGTCAATGACCCCTATTGCGATCTTAACTGGCAGCAACTATAAAAACAGTAAACATTCATATTTAGGTAACGTAAACTTATTATACTTACAACACTTTCCACAGCCCGTACAGGTCTTT
This sequence comes from Xestia ashworthii, assembly GCA_950022955.1. Taxonomy (NCBI): domain Eukaryota; kingdom Metazoa; phylum Arthropoda; class Insecta; order Lepidoptera; family Noctuidae; genus Xestia; species Xestia ashworthii. Next base: position 17,617,119 of record OX465558.1, on the reverse strand, counting down.
GTTGAGTTGTAAGCTTCTTCTTATGCAGCTTCCTGTCATGGCGCCTGGCTATACTAGAAGCCGTGTTCGAGGGAGTACTGGTACCCTCATTATTATTGTTAACTTGGCTTATAGGAGGCAAATTGCCACTGTCAGCTCTCGATATAAGTTTCTGCAAATCTTGTGTCTTTCTTTCTCTCTCACGCTTTCTGGCCTCGATCTTCTTCAATTCAGCTAGTAGCATTTGTTCCTCATCAATCTGAAAAAAAATCTTTATTTAATTTAGGTATTCCTAGAAACGAGTCCTGGGTTGTAGGGATGTGGTATAGGGCACCCTAGCTAAATAAATTAAAAACCTGGCTGGGACAGACTAAATGCAAGTAGGAGACACAGTGACGAGGCAAACCTCTGCAAGTCCAGCAGTGGGCTTAGATAAGCTAAGTTGATTGAGGCATAGCATTACTCATTGGTTTTATTGAGATCTTTTGTGAATTAGTGGATGGGAGATGACACAATTTACCTGATCTTGTGTCCTATCAAATAGTCTCCTTAATTGTTCTTTTCTCTTTCTCTCGTGCTCAGCATCGTAATGATAAATGCGTTTCTCACCATTCACCATTGTTACAGTATTTGACCAAACATTTGTTTTTGCCTGAAAAATAAATGGGATATAAGGGGATTGTAGTAATATAACTAAGCAATGAAGAAATAAAATGTTAATTTATGAAGTCTCACAAAACTATACATTTTATCATTAACATAGTAACGGCAAACATACTTTGCTTAACGTAGCGCAGATTCCATAGTAGCGTTCTTTCAAGTCTTCCACACTTCGGTCCCTGAAAGCAGCCCTGTCCCACCGATCATGTATCACAATGAAACGCAGGTCGAATCTTTGGCACAAGTCCATAAGGTGATCAGTTTCAGCTTGGCTCCAGTCTTCTGATTTCAAATACTGATTGTACTCAGATTCTGAGTATGACGGAATTGTCACTTGCTGAATACAAAAATAAATTAAATTAAAATACATTTATCAGTATAATAAAAGGTTTCTTTTGTTTCATTCTTTCTTTCTCAATTTTTTGTTACTTACATTATTTTATATTTTGATTATCAAATCTTAGGAATATACAACTAGCTACACTTCTAACTGACTAAACTCCGCAACAATTTACATCTGCCTGTTTATGCTTTGTATATGTCACCGTAAAATTGTCAAGTACGTTATATTACAATATAACGTGTATCTCTCTAGTGATATTGTAAAGTCTCGGATTATTGTCAACTGAACATACGGAAGTATCTCTTGCCCCCATAAACGGGACTTGGGGCACCCCCCTGTTAGGTTAGTTAGGTTCCTTTAAACCCTGCACTCGGAAATAGGGGCCCCGCGAAGCGGGGCTTCGTCGACTACGCTTTTTAGGGGAATATGAGGTGTTTTAAGGTTAGGTTATATTAATCGATATTTCTCAGGAATGGTACAGTATCTTTTCATGAGAGTGGTACCACTGGGCAAGGGGGACCCCTCCTTCACTCCACACCGGGTGAGTTGACTACCATCGCATGCATTTCACGAAAAATAATGCGCTTTATTGTAAGCAGTATGTTCATTTGACAATAATTCGAGACTTCACAATATCGCTAGAGATATTACAATATAACGTATTTGACAATTTTACGGTGACATATATATAGAAAGAATTTTACCTTATTAAACTGGGCAAATGGATACTCTTTTGCCTCATCAGCAGTTCGTTTCCAGTGGTGGAACACTGCATTGTCAGTGCGAGCAGGGTTCGTGAATGGCGCCCACACCCATTTTCTCACTTTTCTCATACCAAGTTTAGCTTTGGTTTGTTTGTAGGCTTTTCCTGATGATATAAAATTCAGAATGATAAATTGTAAGCAGTAAGTCCTTGTAAAATATCTAGTATGTAGAGAATTTGGATTTGTTTGTATGCTCAGTTAGAAGTAAACAAAATGCTTTTTAGTAAAAACTTACCTGTATCAGTAGGTAACAGCGGTGGTAGATCTTTGTTGTCATTATAAAGCAGTGCAAACACCTCCCTATGCATTCCCTCGGGCCGCTTTACCGCCTTAGCCGTCACATACTTCTTCTTCACTTTGTCTCCGTGTATGATACTATCTCGACTGATCTCAGACGCTGGTTGCTCTAGTTCTAATATATCAAGTATATCAGCCATTTTACTTGATTTTAATTAAGTTACACCGAGCTTCAATAAGCTTTTGGCACTTCTTTTTATGGAACAAAAATTACTTCCGGAGTCCAATATTATTACTCTTATTTTGTAAATACTTGTGGGGATACACTAGTTCTAATAAGTAAAGTTTTTTTATAAGTAAAAATACCGTCAGCAAGGAAATTATTTACTATTACATGGAAATAAACCCATTTCTTTAAAATTATTTTCTGTTTGACAGCAAGCAAGCCAAAAGCCAACACCAAAATTGACATTGACAGTATTATTGCACTCAATCAATGCACACAGAGTAAATAATCACTACGTTTAGTATAGCATTGACATAGGCACAGACTATTGACTTCTATAGATTTTTAAAACGTGTTTATACACGCTCTAACTATTCCAAGACAATAAATAATATTTTGTTTGTTTGAATCTATTTATGTTGGTTCATTTTAACATAAAAACTGATATAAAAGACAGAAGTTGGGTTTATTTGAGTGTTTTTGAGGAGGGGACAAGTATGTCCCCATAAGCGTTAGGGTCACACACGTATGTTAGGGTGTACATTTTATAATGTATCGCAAAAAAATGGTGGAACACTTTTATTGAAAAATAAGACATATTTTTTTATATAAAACAGAAATTATTTAATGTAGTAAGTTATTAGTAATACAAAATATAATATAATATAACACAAATGAACATGACACGTAGAGCATTTATTAGCAATTCTCAAGACGACTTTGTGCCCACTGTCTGTGTGGAAATCTCCCTCTGAGCTATGTTTAACATGGCAGCACTGTAAATTATCTGTGGTCATTGAAATTAAAAAAGAAAAAGAGAGTCGATGGCTCTTGATTTTTACGACAGTTGTGTGGTTTTATTTTACGATTCTCTCTAATGATGCCCCGGGCGGCAGTTTTTAGGGGGCGGCAAAATTTCACAATAAATAATAAAAATATTTGAACCACTTCATATTTAATCGTAACTACAAATTTGGACCGATTGAAAAGAGCAAGGAATTTTTCATTTACTTATTCTCGTGACAAATTCTGGGAATCCAGTTCCTTTGAATGGTATTTTGTAGCGACGGCTGGCAACACCGTCGATACTGACTGGCGGGGATTCCCAGTATTTTATAATAGTAAAGGTGGACGCACACTTATCCGCGCCGAAGGAATCAACCGCGCCGAAAGATTTTTTTCTCATACGTATGACGCCATCTATTCGTCCGATTCGACACGGACAAGTGTGCGAGGTTTAGTAGGATTTCATACAAGTAATTCTAAAATTCGATTCTTTCGGCGCGGTCGATTCCTTCGGCGGGCGCGGATAGGTGTGCGTCCACCTTAAGGAAGAACGTGATGCTTGGCAATTCAAAGAAAGTTTTATTGATGGATGATTGTCAGTTGTCCATTTCACATTTACGCATCGTCGTAATTTATGTTACGCATTAAAACTGTGATTTTTGTGCAAATAAGTACCTAAGTGTAGTGGTTGTGGTTGAAAAATCTTAACTGTTGGTATAATGCAAAATAATAATGACTATAATTGCCAAAAAATCTCTAGAATTAATGTATGCAATGTATAGTATTAAACTATTGTGATGGATCGAAGACTGAGCGGCTGAGAAGAGGGAGACACAAGCACCAGTTAATCACCCTTGTATCTTCGCAAGTTTTATGATTTCGTCCATGATTTTGTGAAAATAAAATATACACGTCCATTTTGATGAAGTCCTTTTATTGCAGTAATTATGACAGTTCCGTATATAGTGTTGCAAGCGTTTAAATATAAAAATGATACCGCAGTACATAATCTACAACAACTATATGTCACCGTAAAATTGTCAAATACGTTATATTACAATATAACGTGTATCTCTCTAGCGATATTGTAAAGTCTCGAATTATTGTCAACTGAACATACGGAAGTATCCCTTGCCCCCATAAACGGGACTTGGGGCACCCCCCCGTTAGGTTAGTTAGGTTCCTTTAAACCCTGCACTCGGAAATAGGGGCCCCGCGAAGCGGGGCTCCGTCGACTACGCTTTTTAGGGGAATATGAAGTGTTTTAAGGTTAGGTTATATTAATCGATATTTCTCAGGAATGGTACAGTATCTTTTCCTGAGAGTGGTACCACTGGGCAAGGAGGACCCCTCCTTCTCTCCACACCGCGTGAGTTGACTACCATCGCATGCATTACACGAAAAATAATGCGTTTTATTGTAATCAGTATGTTCATTTGACAATAATTCGAGACTTTACAATATCGCTAGTGATATTACAATATAACGTATTTGACAATTTTACGGTGACATATACATTGCATACATTAATTCTAGAGATTTTTATGAGATATGTGAAGGGATTGATTCGGGTTGGGACTGTTGTTTAAGAAACAGAACAACCTGGCTGGAGGTCTTCAATCAAGGCACCCACAGGATAGTCCGGTTAAAAAAAAAAAAAAAAAAAAAATAAAATTCATTTATTTCAGGCAACTAGGCCCATAGAAGATAGTTACAAAACATTTCACAATGAAACCAAACTCTCAGTTATCATTTATCAAAAAATATAGTAAATTATACAACAAGTGAAAAAAACTGGCCAAGAGCGTGTCGGGCCACGCTCAGTGTAGGGTTCCGTAGTTTCCCGTCCGTCACAATAAAATAAGTGTTCAATCCTATCCGATATTATTATGTTCAGCATAATAAAATATGTAAACGAAGTTAAAAAAAATGCTTGCATAAACGATTATACTACAAACTTAGTCCAGAAATTATTTTGTACGACTTTTTGTCTTTTTTGTACAAAAACTTATTTCTAACTTTTTTCCTCTTCTTATTTTCTTTTTTCCTTTTTTCTTTTTTTTTCCGTTTTTGCTTTTTTCTTTTTCTTTTTTTCTTATTTTTTTTTTCCATCCAAGTTCAAAATAATTTTCCTAGAAAGTCCTTATAAAGTTCTACTTTTCAGATTTTTTTCATATTTTCTAAACTTATGGTTCAAAAGTTAGAGGGGGGGACACATTGTTTTTTAATTTTGGAGCGATTATTTCCGAAATTATTGATATTATCAAAAAATGATTTTAGTAAACCCCTATTCATTTGTAAATACCTTTCCAATAATATATCACACGTTAGGGTTTAAATTAAAAAAAAACCACTTCCCACTTTACATATAGGGGGGCTACCCTAACAAAACATTTTTCAACACACTTGCTCATAAAGTGGCTCTAATTTCACCGCAATTAGGCACATAATGACACCTGTAATCAAACTGTGACTTTTTCATTGCTATTATTCACAAGTGAGTTATAGGGTTTTTTTTTTATTTTATTGGTTGAATTGCTTTGTTCTTAAAAAAGTTTCGATACAAAAAAGATCGTGTTCAATAGTACAAATAAATTAATGTACCTATTGCTTGCTCATTTCATACAACTTCGTATCTACATAGATAATTTCAACTTATAAGTTTTTAATAAATAAAACTTTCACTCAAATGCAACTTTTGTTTTCTTTTTTTTTTCTTTTTTTTTTAAATAATAAAACTTCGAGTTCCCCATTTCGTACGTGGCTGAAACGCTATCCGCGAAATGCCATCAAAAAAGGAACCTCATTCTTTTAGTCTATGGGCGATCGCCATTGTTAGATGCGCGCGCATAGGAAAACTGATGAATTATTCCCGCCATTGCGAAAAAAAATTCACAACTCGTTTTCACTGTTGAAATTATAGTTATTTTTAGTATTATTTTATTCTCAAGTGTGTTGAAAAACGTCGTATGATACACGTGTGTGTTGATGATTACCGTCTCGGCTCTCTTAAGAACCTCGCCTAACGGCTCGGTTCTCAATGGCGCCTCGGCGGTAATCACCAACATTACACACTTGTACCATAATGTACTATTTTCCAATTTTTATTTTACCACTTTGTCGGCGTGATTGATACATACATATATTGGTACCAAATTTCAGCTTTCTAGTGCTAACGGTCACAGAGATTAAGCGAGGACGGATGGACAGACAGACATGGCGAAACTATAAGGGTTCCTAGTTGACTACGGAACCCTAAAAAAAGGTAATTTAATTCGAGGGACTAAGTTACATCCCGGGAGCAGAGAAGGATTTTACACCGTTATTTTTTAGTCGTTTTAATCCCTTTAAAAAAATCAGCTGCTTCATACATTATTGGTCACGTAACTCGAAAAAATGTAGGCAGCAGCTGATTTTTTTCGAGATTTCATAGTCGGTCCCATAGTAAAAGTTGTTCATTTTCATGAGTACTATCCGCCCTTAAAGGGATTAAAACGACTAAAAAGTAACGATGTAGAGTAGAATCCTGAGCGGAGCGAGTGATACAAGAAACGAGATGTAGGTATTTTTCCCCAGGAGTGTATTTACAATTAACTGCAGAAAATAAATAAAAGAAGGTATAATATTTATTTATCTCGTGGGTTATTAATAACAGTCAATTAGGTTAATCTTCTAGTTTAAGCCATGCTTACCAAGATCAGTCTGTGGATGGGTTACCACTAATTCCTTACACACCGAGTTTCAATCTAAAAAAGCGTTTTTTGAAATTCAATGTTATATTTCTTGTCGGCACGTTTTATTGTTCCAAATTCAAAATGTTGATATTCACTCAGTGAGTAAAACATCGTTTTATTCACTGATATCGGCTTTACTCATAAAAGAGAGATTTATTCACTGTTATCGATCAACAAAATGCCCTTTTTTGAGTGGCGATGATAAAAAATATATAAAAATACGATTTCGTCGTTTGGAACCGGGTAGAACCGGGTGACCCGGTTCCGACCACTCCTAGAACCGGGTAAGTAAAATTTAAATCCAGACCCGGTTCTGCATGCCCTAATAATATACATCAAATTGAAATACCTAAATAAAAGGGCGGCAAAATTGTCTTCCACCCCGGGCGGCTGACACCCACGCTACGCCACTGGACACATCCCTCGCTCATCTCTGGTGGTTCGACGCAGCCTAATGTTGAGCAACGTTTCCAAGTGTTATTTATTGTTGGTAACATTGTTACGTTTGAGAATGTAACCTAACTTGCGGTGTGGATGCACCATAAATGACTCTTAATAGGTATTGGCAACTAATATCTAATCTGTGGGTGGGTATGGGTGGGCATTCTAGATATTTAACTTGGTAGGTATTCTAGTACCTAATAGTTAAGTATTATAGAATAAGAATGAATATACATAGGTAATTACTAATAGGCTGATCTTTTATTTGTCTTATTCAGTATTAAAAAACAACTCGATTCACAATAGTATTCAGCGCTGCGGGATTGTCCAGAGGAGTCTGTAAAGAAAAACTTAAAATTGTGAGGCAACTTTAGGTAGGTATAATTATACATATAGGTACTTACCTATGTAAATATTTCTAATGGATTGATAAATAGACAGAGAAGACGGAAAATACATTTTCATAATAACTGACGGAGGCGAGTAACAGTTGTCAACAGACGAAGTGAAAAATATGTAATAGTTGAGTAATAGGGTTATTTTTTGGCGTGAACCCTTGTACTCATAGATAATTGCACTGAAACGTGAAAAGAACCATGCTGCACTTTAGATAGTTTTTTTGCTAAAGGAAAAAGAAGCATAAAATAATTACCGATTGTCCAGCGGCGTTTACCCAAAAGAATTGAAGTCTCGTTCCATTCCGGAAATAACCTTCAACTAATCTGTTAACAGCTAGAGTGTGTCTGGGTGCGGCTAAGAAATCAGCTTGACCAGACCATTCAAGATTTTCCACCCATTCTAATTGACCTGAAAATATGACAAAACGTTTGAGAAAATAGGTTAAAGGAAGGTACATGGCGTGACAACTCTCTCGAAGGATTGCTGATGGGCGATGAGATTAGGTCAAACTTAATTGTCTGTTTATTGATTTTAAAAAGTATTTTAAAATCAATAAACAGGCCTAATTGATTTTAAAATACTTTTTATTAAAAAGTGTTCAGCAAAAAAACTGCCAGTAGGTATTAATATTATAATATCTAGAGAAAAACTGGTTACCTCTATGCCCAATGTCAAACATTCTATTTTTGAAATTGGCGGCAAAAAAAAAACAAATGTTTAATTTTGTATTTGATATATAAATTACTTACGTTTGTTTGCCTTCCGAGTTTGTTGAAATGTACATAATTAAGTTTTATATTAACAGTTGATAATTACCTGGTGTATTTGATACTGCGTCCAAATTACCATTATAGATAACAACGGTAAGATTCGTATTTTGGAGGATATATTCTACTGCAAGAAAAAATATAATTATGTAGTTCCATATTTTGGTAACCTAAGCTTTACCGGTTGCCAAAATTATGTCGGTCTTATGCAAATTTTCCCACAACTCAATAATTTAGACAGTTCATATTTCTAGTGTGTAGCTAGGTTTGAATGCGGTTGATGGCAATCGAGTCTACTGCTATATCTCTTAGATTGCTATAACTCTCTATATCTCTAATGCCCCTGACACTGCTTTTCTGTAATGAAATCTCTCAATTTAAATAACCTCAAATGACAGATTCCTAGAGCACTGAGAAGCGAACCCGTTCGCAAACTACATTAATGGCAGATATTTTATTGTGGCCTGTGTTGTGTTTGCATCCGACTAACATTCAACTGTTTGTTCTTAGACATGGGAAGTACCAATAAATACCACGAACAGGAGCTCCGAAGAAAAATAATCTGGAGTTTCACTAAAACGTTGCTCTCGAACCACCGATCCATCTACATTATTCTACATTAACAGGTGAGTGAAAGCACACTAATATTAATAAGGGGAAAGTTTGTAAGTATAACCATAACCCATAACGTTTTCACTCAAAGGGGTTGTTTAACTGTATCGTCATAGTTCCGGATCTACGTAACACGGTAGATATCGGAATCACGGAGTAAACGGTATCCGGATGCTTCATCGTTTGCATAAACATTAAATAAAACTGCATCCATAACCAATACCTTTGTCCACGGCTGGGGTCATAAAAGAGCTCCTAAAGGCGTCAATGACGGCCTCCCGACCTGAATCGTAAGTTACTGATGGCGGTATTCCCAAAGCTGGTGCTACTATGCTATCCATGATACCAAAGTCTGTGTTTTTGAATACACTTCTCAAGTATTCTCGCTGACCGAACAGATCTGGAAATTGTTAAAAAGGCAACACTCATTAAAAAGACATTCAGAAAAAATAAACAGTCAAAAATAGATGGTCAGTTAGTCAATAATAGATAGTCTAGGAAATAGTCCAGTCTATGTCTAGTAAGTATAAGTACTTACTTTGTGCTGAAGAATCCCTAGTTAGCTTTTCAACGATGTTTCCAAGATTAACGGCCACGGCACCAGCATTCTCATTAACAAATTGACCCAAAGAAATAAATCTGGCAAATGCATTTTCTAAATCGTTAGTTTGTACCAACTGCGTTGTCTCTTCGGATAAAGTTTCTATAGCGTCGCGACCATTGGCATCTATGTAACCGAGTTCTTCGAGGTAAAAGCCAAGTTTTGTCATCGCAAGGGCTGGCGAAATTATACCGTTGCCTAATACTACACTACGAAGGTTGGAATCAGTTTCGTTCTGCAATAAAAAGTATTGTGAAATATGCTGAACATTTTAACATCATGTTGAGATTAAAATAACTCACTTGATGAAGCTTGGCTGCAAGCGCCAGGGCCAATTGTGCCCCATGTGCCTGCCCAAATATGTACAAAGAAGTATTTCTAAAGGCTTCATGGACGGAGTAGAAAGATTCCAATACAAGGGCTAAGTGTTCGGCTGTAAAATAGCAAAATAGAGTCTACGTCATATCATAATTGTCAATTTCCATCATGTAGCGAATATACTCGAGAAAAGTACTTAGTGTAATCTTACCATTTTCTTCAACAGTCTTGGGGATTTGATCGTTATTTACAGCACTACTAAAACCTGTACCCAAAGGTGCATCGATGAACAGCAAATTGTATCTGTTGATCTGAAAGTAGGTACAAAAACGCAGTAGGTATTATATAAAAATGTAAACCGTATTAGGGTTATCAGCAATTATCAAAAGAATAATTTTTACCCAAGAGTTTTGTCTCCTATTGAAATTGATGTCATAAGGGCCAAACATCCCTAAATTGGCCAACAGGCTAGGTGGGACACCTGTCACACCATCTAACCACAGTATTATGGGCCGGTTATGACTAATACCAACTGCAATCGTAGGGTAAAACCACCAGAATATATCTCCGACATCTGGTATCTGGGTGAAAGCTGCGGTATAATTCAAGTCACCAACACCATCACCTTCCAAGACTGAAAACAATAATATGAGTAGATTATTTGACTTAAAACACTCAAATATAAAAATACTAAGTACATAGAGAGTTGATGCCATAAATAAAAGGTTCCCTATCCATTTGCATAAAATTTTAAGACCTAATATAACTTAGCATAATTTTGTTTGGCACAATTATATTTTCGCATAATATAATTACGCATAACAGCTTACGCATAATTTTTTAAGCATAATTTCTCTAGCCATAATAATGATTAAGCATAATATTCTAAAGCATACATTTATTAAGCATAAAGTTCTGAAGCATAACTTTTTTAAGCATAATATCCTAAAGCATAAATTTGTTTGTTGTTGTTGTATTTTGTGGGTTTTTTTCGCTTGCTTCATGCTTCCATGAAGCAAGCAAGCATACAGCATGCAAGCAAGCATGCAAGCAAGCAGCAAAGAAGCAAGCATGCAGCATGCAAGCAAGCATGCAGCATGCAAGCAAGCATGCAGCATTCAAGCGAGCATGCAACATGCAGCAGGCAGGGTTTTTGTCACGGCTCCGGCGCTGCGGGCCCCCGGCGGCCCCACGCGTCCTAATCGTCGCAGACGGCTTTCGCTCACCACCGCAGCTTCGGTTTGTTGGCCGGCTTCGCCGGCCAGCCTCAGCCGCGGCGGCTCGCTCGCAGCCGCCTGCTCCTCAGCCCGCGGGCCGCCTCACCCCTACGCGCCTACGCGATTTTAAATTACACTCTAGGGGTAGGACAAACAAGACTACGTGGAGTCGGTTTTGCAGCAATTCGGTTCTGTCACAAAATTTTGTTGCACAGCATATTAAATTTTTAACCAACAATATTATTTAATTGTTACAGAAACTATAGCAAATTGGTTTGATCAGAATTAACTGATTGACATCAAACTGTATAAACATCTAATATATTCTTCAGATAAAAGTATCTCGCGATTGAAAAATCGTTTAAGTTACATAATATTAAATATTATTAATATGTTAATGTTAAATAAATCATTTGCATGAAAATTGTTTTTGTTATTTATATTAATTGTATGCCTAAATATTATTAGGCTAATAGTCATATATTAATTGTAAGCCTAAATATTATTATGCTAATAGTCATTAGGCCTACTAACGTCATGCGAATCAAATTTATGCCAAAACAAATTAGTCTTTAAGATGATTATGCCAACATTAAATGTATGCCTAAAAAAATTATGCCGAAGTATTATTATGCCAAAACAAATTGTGCCAAAATCATTATGCCGAAGTATATTAGGACAAAGAACATTACGCGATAAGAAGGGATCCCTAAATAAAAACGTTGTTCTATAATGATCCGTGAAGATCCGTGAGGTACAGTTAAAAGAAAATAGAGATCAATGAAGAACATGAAGATGGTTTATTCCGAACCTGACCCGAATTACTTGGACGCCCGCCGGTTAGGTTAGGAACTTGAAAACAAAAGGAAATTGTTCCGAACGTAACCCTCTTCCTAACCTGCACGTATCGTTCCTATACTAAAAGTAATGTAGTAAATGAATAAATAGCAACATAATTAATTTAAAACAATGATAATAATGCGGAAGGCGGTCATCAACATTTTCACAATTGTCGACATTGTTACGTTCACACAGGGGGACATTATCAGGCACTTTTTTTAGGCCTAGTGCTTATTATGATATTATTCTTTCATGTTTTGAATTATAAACTGACTGGTTTGGCTAATAATATAATGACATAATTATGAAGTTTTCGTCTGATGTGCTGTTACTGTCTGGTTTTTTAACAGTTTTTATAATACGAGTATACTAAGGAGTAAGGTAAGTAGTAATAGGTACGTATCTAACATAAGTTCTTCTCCATAGAGTTCTAAGGTTTAGAACGGGTAACTAGCTTGAATTTGCTGGCTAACTGGCTCCTTGATAATAATTCAAATGTGCTAGTAAATGGTTGAGCTGAAAAAAAAAATGGTTTGAGAGAGTAGAGATCATACTTACGATTAACAACGAAACGATCTGATTCAGGTTCTACGTCTGGCGTGTCTGCTTCCGTCTCATTAGTTACTAACCACCATATCAGTACTCCTAGTCCTGCCAGAACGACTACTGTCGCAATAACACTTCCGACTATAATACTCCTCTTTACCATTTTAAACTTTCGAAATACGTCCAGTACCTATAAACTATTAGCTTGGGAATGTATATTAGTAAAACATTATCGTTAATCAATGTAATTTATTTATCTTTCTGTATCTATTGATAATGGCAGCCTGCTTTTCTTGAGATTATACCTAATGATTTGCACCATAAACTGATTAGTTACCTTGTTCTGATAGTGTTAAGCAATGCCTCAATTGCTACCGTAATAAAGATTTGGGAAAGATAACATTTTAAAAATTAGCAGACTATGAAAAGATAAAACTTATCTAAGTACTTATAAGCTTAAACAATAATGACTTATGATTTATTTGTGACCTGTAAGAACTAAAGAACTTTATCTTACTTAAAATGCATGAAAATATTTCAAACAATACGTCTAAACGATACCCCAGCTCCCAATGCCCAAGATGCCCAAGTCCAGTACTGATGCAGGAAAATCAGAATATTATGAGTAAGCAGGTGGGTTTTTCAGATTCTCACGCCTGTTGCCCAAAGGTTAACCTTTCAGTCGGCTTTTTAATTTAAGGTCCCTTCACATTTGGTATAAATATTATAGTTTAACAAAGGAGTGGATAAATGCATTGGGGTACATTCTACATGTTTCAGGTTTGGTATCAAAAGAATCCAGAATGCCTCTCATAAGTTCACAGCTCTCATATTTTGTTAAAAAAAGGGTATTAAAAAAATTACAAGACCAGTTAAATACCATTGTAATATTTCTAAAATTCATTAATCATTATAATGCTAGCCGAAAGATGTCATGTCGCGAAGGAATGCGTTGGTCCCTGCTGGATTGTCTCTTGGTACCTGAAAAAAAAAGGGTTTCAAAATCAAACCGACATTCTATTTATTTTTGTATTTTCTTTTCAAAACCAACTATAGTCCCCGCCACGAGAAGCTATAAACACACATTCGGGGGTTCTTTGGATCAAATTAAAAAATGACAGTGTCAGCGTGATCTTACGAATACTTCATTATCGCGACCCAAAATGTTTACGTTCCATAATGTTAGATGCGTTCCAGTACCACAAAACATTAGACGACAGCGCTTTACATCGCCAAAATATAATCCGACTAAGTAAAATTGCTCGTTAGTTTCGTATAACACGTATGATAATTTTAGTTGTAATTTTAGTGAATTTGGGAGTATTTCTTGTTGATTGAATTGTCGCTACGTATCTTGGTAGAAATTATTTGTTAACCAAAAGTATAGCTTCTCGTGGCGCGGACTATAAAATAATATTTTACGTTCATAAATACTTGAATAGGCATTTTTTTATTGGTAAAAGCCGGCTATCTTTTCCAAACCACTGTAACTTCTGAAAGCCAGAATCGACAGAAAAGCCAGACCACCAGAAAAGCGCGAGACAATGAAGCTCGATGAAGTCCCAGAGAAAGAATTTCTTTCAACTGTCTTCGATCTTCGATCCCGCAACGAAATTAATCAGAAAAGTATAGCGGGGGAATAGGAAAACCGTAATTTTCACTTCCGTCCATATCAGCAGGAGACAGGCGAAACAAGGCCAAAAGGCACAAAGGGCCTCAGCCCGTTGCCTGGAAATATTAGCTTGAATAGGCACGCGCACTTTGCAATGGATCGTGCGAACTTTAATTGCACGAGCATTTAAAGTTCGCACGATCCATTTTGATTTGAGTATACTAACGATAGTATACTCACACTATGCCCAGCATAATTAATCCAGAAGAATCGAAAGTTTCCGTAAGACTTGTAGTAACCTTCCAACTTATCGTTTTCCCAAATAGGGTGACGTGGTGCGTTCTTATATCCTTCAGCGCCGGGCCATTTAAGTCGATCAACCCACAGAATTTGTCCTGAAATTAAAAGAATTTCTATATCACCGTGTCATCATTCTCCTGCCTTTATTCTAATTTTTAATTAAACTAGCAGTTGCCCGCGAAAAATTTCTTCCCTATTTGAATCGGATTTTGTCAACAATTTCATTGTTTTTTTTTTCGCCTCCTCCAATCCTAATCTTTTTTCTATAGTAAATGTATCCAAGATCCTACGTTACTCCTTATAATATCAGCTATCTGCCAGTAAAAGTTCCGTCAAAATCAGTCCAGCCGTGTCGCGGATTAGCCGGAACAAACAGACAGACAAAAATTAAATAATATGTTTTTTTGTTAAAAGTACCGAATATACTTTCATATTCAGTAAGAAGTTGTTATTTTGAAATAACATACAGACACCTTAATTTTATTTATTTGTATGGATTAAAGGCGAGAGATTCGAGAGAATGTTAAGAGGCTGCATGATTGACTTCTAGTGAAATAAGGAATTAAAAGTCTCTAAAGAAATAATGAAATATTTTACCTGGAGTGTCACAAATCAAATCAAGATTTCCATTATACTTCGTCAAAATAATATCCGTTTCGTTCAGCAACTTTTCAACTGAAATTTTATTAAAACTTTAACACACAAATAATTCTATATCTCGATGAGTTTTCATTTCAAATTATTTGACAAAACAAGGGAATTGCGAACTACTTTAAATTTGGATACGGTTTTATGGAACTTTACCATCCTGTTAAATGACTTCCACTACCTGGGCCTCCTATAAGGTTTTCGGTCTACCTTGTAGGCCAGCCTCCAGATCTTATGCGGCCAATTGATTATTAGTTTAGTTTTATTACTTTGAGTTCGCTTGCAGAATTAGTTGTATGTGAATACGAGTATACTAACTGCCATCGGTAACGGGTTTCATGAAGTCTGTGCTCAAATATTCAAACACATCAGCAGATTGGGAGCCCCACACTACATGCGCAGGAATGTTTAGAGCTCGGTTAACTTGTGTCCTCATCAAGGTTTGAAGGTTCCACACGGTTTGTCTTGATTCCAAAGATTCTTCCGGTGCCGCATTCCTGATCATCATTTCCCTCAAATATTCTGTAAATAAATTAAATATTCTAAAGAAAAAAACAGAGAAAATAACACATTTCTGTTCCATTATTTCTACAAGTTCTAGTTTACCTACCAAAAGCGCTTCGTGTGTCAGTTAGTGAATTTCGACTCACAGTTTTTGTGAGTATATTATAAAAATCGACGTAGTCTGTACGGCGAAGAGTTACCCACTGAGTTGCACGCCATTGATCCGTTGAATTAGCGTAAAGGCCTGCATTAAAGAGCCGTTCTGCTTCCTTGGCAGCTTCCTGAATTTCGTCATGCCCTTCTTGGTCCACCAGTCCAGCTGCCAGTAGCAGCGGGCCCCATGTGAGGGTGGCATCTACTGGAGATATCCATGCATTGCCCATCGCAATTCCTTTCAAATCAGAACCGATTGTTCCTTCTTGCTCTGCCTGAATACAAACAATAATTAGTATCTGAAAAAGTGCCAAATGTTGTTTTTAGCATATTCGTAATAGATTTGTTTCGCATCACTGTTTCACATGCTTCTGGTCAAGTGACTATATACTAAATAACTCACCATGTCACATGAGGTTCACTCAAACGGAGCTTTACAAACATGGCTCACATGACTTACCTCATGCATACGTATGCCCATATCAATCGCCATTTTTCCGCCGTACGATTGACCGTAAATATACAGCGGTACTCCATTGAATTCCGGATGATCGTTGTAGAATCCACGCATAAGCTGAACAAAGTCTCGGGCTGTGTAAATAATAAGCTTTTTAAATGAAATTCTGTGTAAAATCAGGTATAATCACTGAGCAATTATTGCTAAAACTTACCTATTTCATCGTTAGTAACTGTCAAGAATTTTAATTCATCAACATAACTAAAACCAGTGCCAACTGGGTTGTCTACAAAGAGCACGTTGAAGTTCTTTACCTGTGAAATAATTTTACAATATTTATGTCGCAATTTTTAGTCATTCAAAAACTTCCATTCTCTTGATGAGATGATGAAGTGTGAATAATTCTTACCCAAGTGGTGTTTCTCTCTTGCAAAGACAAGTCCAAAGGTCCCAAAATTTCAAAATTTCCGATCCCAGTAGAAGATCCACCAGGACCACCCTGTAGCCATACTACTAGGGGTCTATCAGTATAATTTTCTACATCAGAAGTGGTATAAAACAGCCAGTAGAACATATGTGCACCACCTCTCACGGTCACATATCCGAAGTCTTGTTTGAACGGCCCAAATTGACCTACAACAATCATTATCAGAATATTGAATTATTTACGTTTCTTATTAGATTGTTTACGCAGATGATATCGCTAAGATCCTGTGACTAAATTGGGTCAATGCCAAGTAAAATAACAAGGTTTTAGAATACGTTAACAAATACTGTACCTACCCACATTTTGAAAATCGATTGAACTAGATTGTTTTGCAAAAGGAACCATTCTTGCGATCTCAGATAAAATGTTGATTTTCTATTAGGCCACGGTTTCTCCGATGACTATTGAATTGCCTCCATATTTGCTCATTTGAGTGTTTATGGTAAACTTGATTTAAATAACAAACTTAAACTCACCAAAGACATATCCGCTTGATAAGGTTAAAATTAAAATTGAATAAAACCACTTCATGATGCTGAAGTATTCAATGTACTGAAAAGTTATCAGTATACCTATAATCAATAGTGATTAGTTTATCTTTACGTACGCATTTTTGGTAGTCTCTATAATTTCTTCACCGCTTGATAAAGATACTTACTACTAAGTAGATACTAAACGAAAATTATCCCGAAAGTCACGGTCAGTATGTCGCCAAAATTACCCAGGATAAAAGATTTCTAAATTCAAAGCGTTATTTGGCCTTTTAATTATTAGATAAATAAGATATACTATTGGTTGTGGATAAAAATACGGTAAGTGCAAGTGGCGGATGCACTTAGTTTTAGTTCCGCGTTCTATCAAAGTAGAGAATGAATTAATAGACCTTTTATTATATTATACCGACTAACCTTTAGGAGACGAGGAAGGCCTAACAGTATATACGAAGTAGGCTGTTCGGCAGCTATTATAGCAGCAGCTGCTGCATCTTCACACAGTCATGCCCTATTCATACAAGCAGGGGCCTAATTCTGCTATTTTAATAAATTCGTCACTCCAACACGATTCCATTCTCATCCCATTGGCATTTTGCTTAAAGTTCGTAATCTGCTAAATTCACAATGGTCGGTCAATGGTCTCGTAATAAAATTGTGTTTTAATGGCATTTTCGTATTGTCATTATTATAAAACCCTTAGTACAAATGGTTTTCGAAATCGACTACTAAATGCGAACATTTATTCATGCCAGATTTCATGTACGAGATTAATATTCTATGACATTTCTTTCAATGGAGTGTCAGTGGTTGTTCATTGAAAAGTCATAATGGCGCCATTATGATAGTAGAATTAACAAACTTGTCAAAATTTGACATAACTTGATCATTATGAAATCAATGATCGAATACCCTGACACTATTGTAATAGCAGAATCGAGGCCCAGGATAATCTAGCCTTTTGATGTTTTCTAACCAAATATGTTGCGCAACCAGTTTACCTCTCAACCTTGGTTTTTTCATTTATTCTTCAAGTTGTATACTTTAGCTATGAATCTACGAACGTGGAGTAGATCAACTAATGCATAAATTAATTTGTTGTAGAGTGTTGTTACGTAATTAAATTATCGCCGATAATCGAAATTTGCATATTGCAGACGAGGAAGATATCGGGGATATCGTGAGTTCATTGCCGTGTCAGAGACCAAGCGGAACTGTCTCATTTGCCTGTATAACATAGACGAACTCTTCAACTGAAACACTGCTTGTTGGCAAACCGTGCTGATAGTAGAGTACCCAAATTACCCACCTAATTTCCCAGACTAGCTCATTAATGATACCTTGATAAGTAATATAAAATAATATCTTAATGCTAAGTTAAAGAGTGAATTGACTATTACGCTTACTTATTTGATAAAGATGTCAATAAATTATATCTAAAAGTAAGTAATAGCTACTTGAGAGTTTTCAATGTGTGTTTTTTACAATTCGTTCTTGGTAGCCAGTTTGTGGAAGGGAGTGGGTCCCAAGCACAACCCATCACGGAAGCCCAATACGGGCCGGTGAATGTCAAATGTATCTACCTTTTAAATTTTTTGGCACTAGGACACGAAGATTTCCTCACCATGTTCTCGTGTACCATTTTGAGATTAGTGATAAAAGGAATTGCACAAAGTATTAAGGGCTGAACCTTAACTAATAGCAGAGAATGGCACTATTCCAATCTCGTATCCTTTCCTGTCGCTTAGAATCCCCGTCATTGGTCGAGCGACGATGCGGTAGGCGCTTTGTTTTCGTGCTTCTATATGAGGTGCAACTCTAATGTGCCTGCCTAGGTTCGATTCGAACCAACGGCATACGTCCATTACAAATGTATCACCATTGTTCCGGATAATACTTACCAATTCGTGCCTGCATTTTTGAACCAGCCATAATTCCCCTAATCACGTCATCTTTGAACATGAGTTATTGCTACAAAATTACACCATGTGATTTTAAAATCACGTGCTTCTATTTTTGGATGTTTGTTTTACATAGAACAAAGTAGCTAATGTCAGTAACGTCTTTTGTTAATTCAAATTTTGAAGTTCCCGTGTGACGTGCATAATGCAGGTTTATCATGTATAGTAAACGTGGATGACCTGGATGTGCTTCGTCATTCTCAATTGCCAAAGTGTCCGCCACAATGCATGTTATCAATGTCAATTTGTATTTATAGCATCAAGCATGTACCTACTGGTGTAGGGAGTTCACGGGTTGTGTGTTATATTGATAAGATATTGTGTCAAAGAATCTTTCATAATGTCCATTCTTCGTCTTTGACTTCCTTGTTCCATGTACCTCCGATAGAGTACCTAGATTACGTTTTTGGCTCATAGATATGTCACCGTAAAATTGTCAAACACGTTATATTGTAATCTCTCTAGCGATATTGTAAACTCTCAAAATATTGTCAACTGAACATACGGAAGTATCTCTGCCCCCATAATCGGGACTTGGGGCACCCCCCGTTAGGTTAGTTAGGTTCCTTTAAACCCTGCACTCGGAAATAGGGGCCCCGCGAAGTGGGGCTCCATCTACTACGCTTTTTAGGGGAATAGGTATAAAGTGTTTTAAGGTTAGGTTATATTAATCGATATTTCTCAGGAATGGTACATTATCTTTTCATGAGAGTGGTACCATTGGGCAAGGGGGACCCCTCCTTCCCTCCACACCGCGTGAGTTGACTACCATCGCATGCATTTCACGAAAAATAATGCGTTTTATTGTAAGCAGTAGGTTCGTTTGACAATATTTCGAGAGTTTACAATATCGCTAGAGAGATTACAATCTAACGTGTTTGACGATTTTACGGTGACAGATACATATTCAACTATCGAATTAATAATTCCTATCAGGCAATATTCTTGCTATTACTTACTTACTAGCGTTCAATATATCTCTAGCTATAATCTTCGATGGTGGTACCGACACGTTTTTAAGTATTGTTCTTAAACCAAGATCACTATTGCCTCCAAGAGTGACTACTTAACCGTACTCCGTACTAATATTATAAATGCGAAAGTCAGTTTGTGTGTTTGTTACATTTTCACGCCTAAACGGCTGATCGGATCGTAATGATATTTCAAATTTCATGTGTACCTGTGATAAAAATATCTTTTTTTACCACAGGTACACTTACATTGCATTTTTCTCTGATCTTACTTTAATGATAAACTGGCTGTAATTAAATATAAATTTAATTCAAAAAGTTTGTTGAAATTCAATGTTTTTTTTTTAAATAAAATTCAATGATAATGTAATTTGTGTAAAAATTCAATAAAATATTCAAACCTATCTGGATCTTTTCCGTTTATTCAGTTTTTGTTATGACAAATAGGTAAGATGGATCGACCGATATGTATCAACATAGGCTGATTAAATCTTATCCTATGAGTGATCAACGTTCATGGAAAGTAAGAGCAAAAACTAAAACGTACAGTCACGATGTGCGTTAACTTCTAAAGTGATTTTCTCCCACCGCAAACTGTCATCATCTGCCTAGACTTTACCCAATTTTAGTACTTTTCTGACCTCCACATGACAACCCAGTTAACATTTACACTGGGTAATACTATATCCATTGGTAAGACTGATTGTCAAACTTTTGGGACCACGACTACTTTTAAGGACTGTGAAAGAACTAGTTACAAAATTACAGCCGGGACCAGCGCAGCGGCTCAACGTGCTTTCCGAGGCACGGACGAAACGGATTTTTTCCTACTGTATTGATTTCAATATCATATGTTTGTTTCATAGTATTCGGAACCCATATTATTATCACATTGGTTTTATCTCATTATTCCACCAGAAAATAGCTTTTCATTTAAGTTTAGTGTATATTGATGCGCGTGAGTGTACCCGTGTACTTGCATAGATTAACACCTCTGGAGTTCACGAAATCACGTGCAATTATCATCATGTGATCGTCATGAGCCTACTGGATCAAAGGATATAACTGTGATCAAAACCAATCTTATAGTTTATCGGTGAGACGTCAAATATTGATATCTAGAAAAAGAAATTGTCTGTTTGTGTATGAATTACTCAATTAATGATGACAAATTCCGACGTTAGCCCAAGGCGCCTGAAATGAGTCATTAGAATAAATATGCATAACGTCGGGCTTTCGGAAATATAATGATGTAGGCAGAAACCACAATACTTACGAATAAATGTGATCTATTTTGCAACGTTTGGTTTACCTTAAGTCTTCTCGGTTACCTTCACTAAACAACCAAAAAACACTATTGCCTACTCGATTTCCGGTATTAGGTACCTGCTGCAGGTTGTATTGTTTTTAATTATTCCGCATTCTTTCTTCTCTTACTACATACCTTTATTTTAGGTAGAGAAATGAACAAAAAATAAGCAGACATCAGAAAAGCATTCCTGTTAAATAAATGTTATATTCTATACCTGAATATAAAAAAAAAAAAACTATTCACCATCATTTGTCACCAACAAATGATGGTGAATAGTTTTTATTTAGTACCTTTTTGACATTAAATACCTAAAATATTAAGAAAATATTAAAATTTTAGAGGATAGATTAATAAAAAATGACATGATAAAACTTAGGTTATCTAAACACAATTAATTACTATTTACAATTGAATGACAAAAATATCGCTGGACATTAACACACAGCGCCACTTAGTGCCACACTAAGCAAAGCTTGTGTCGTGGACACTAGATAGTTGATATACTACATATATACTTTTTTTGTTTGTAAATACATACTTATTATACACTAGCTTTATGTCAGCGACAACGGGGTCGTCAAAATCGAAGATCTGAAACGTCTGATGTCGAATTCTAAGAGCCCGGGGATGGGAAAATAGCGGATCTTTCCCACCTGAGCAACACATACCGTTTGTTTCTTTTTGCCATTTACCAGCTTCACAAAAAGTACAATTTTGAACCATACCTCCGATGGCGGAATATGTGGCGTATTCAATCATAGGAATATACGTAAATGCACTCCGTTCCTTATCAACCCAAGGAAGGTCGCCATCTGGCGGGGTTGCGGGCCTGTTCGAAAGAGATACCGCGGCCCCGGAACATAAAGGGCGAGGAAGGAACTTGGATGGGTTTTAGTCAGTAAAAGTCTGACACTCCCTCCCGCTCCGCCCAGAGTGGGAGAAGTCATTTGATGATTTCCCATCTGAAAAAAAAGGAAGGTCGCCAATGCTCTACGGCTATATCTTGAGACACATCCGCTTCTTCAGATGATATCGACATTCTGTTCAGAGAATGTCGAAGTCGATCAGAATTCAAACGTTCGTTGCGCTCTTCTTCTGTCTCTTCATGCCGTACTCCAGCAATTATTTCTCTCTCACTTTATAACTGATTATGAATATGTTGTGTGCGTGTTCGGGACAAAGTATGATAATCTCGATCAGCAGTTAGTTGCGCATCACGTTCATTACTCGTTTCAAAAGACCTGTTAGTAGATGTGCGAATACACTGAGAACTCAAGCGTGATTCTGTATCGGTAAACGTCTCCGACTCGCGAGACTATCCGTGACGTTCACGATCAGCGTTCAGTCGCGCATCACGTTACCCACTTGTTTCTAGAGATCTAGAAGTCGATGCGTAGATACGCTTGGAACTCAAGCGCAATTCTCTATCCGTGAACGTCTCCGACTCGCGAGACAATGCATGACGTTCAAGATCAGCGGTCAGTCGCGCATCTATTCTTCACTGGTCTCTAGAGACCTGGATGTGGATGCGTAAATACGCTGAGAACGCGGGCGTGCTTCGCGATCCGAAGAGGTTTCCACGGAGCAAGTTGCAGCCTGATGTTCTCGAACAGCATCAAGTCTCTTCTGACGCTCTTCGGTAGATTCTTGGGATCTTATGATTCTCAATCTTTTAGCTCCTTTGGAACATTGGGAAAGATTTGACCTCTTTCTAAGCATGATTATACTTTCGCTGTGAAGATACTTGATCAATTAAAATCTAAGTGACTGCTCCCCTGCGTTACCGGGTAGGCCACCGAGTCACGAAGATAAATGGAAAAGAAAATTGAACACTGAAATAACATGAGCTCGAAGTCAAATATTCGATAAAATAAAATAATAAACAAACGGTATGTGTTGCTTAGGTGGGAAAGATCCGTTATTTTCCCGTCCCCGGGCTCTTAGAATTAGACGTTTCAGATCTTCGATTTTGACGAACCCGGTGTCGCTGGCAAAAGCAACAGGATCCGCGTACGAAGTCGCGAGCAGAAGCTAGTAAAATAATAAATGGGAGTTTTGGCCAGTACAGTCAAATTTTTAATGATATACCATCGTCATCGAAAATCAGTCCTAAACTGATACCGCTTTCACCGCGTGAAGGTACTTCCAGCTTATCTTATTT
Organism: Xestia ashworthii; assembly: GCA_950022955.1. Lineage (NCBI taxonomy): Eukaryota > Metazoa > Arthropoda > Insecta > Lepidoptera > Noctuidae > Xestia > Xestia ashworthii. The sequence continues at coordinate 17,593,592 of OX465558.1, read as the reverse complement.
TATAATAATTATACAGTGAAATTATTAGTGATAGCTTTGCAATAATTTTCACATCAGATGTTTCTGATCTTCGATTGTTTAAAAGTCAACTGGTAATGCCCATCAGATTGTTCAACTTTTGCTAAGACGTCATTCCTATATGTGTTATGGTGTAGCTGGGCTCTTGGGGTTCCATAACAGGTGTTCCAGATCTTCGATTTTTATAAGTCAACAGAGAGTGCTTATCAGATTGAACAACTTTTGCTAAGACGCCATTCCTATATGTGTTATGGTGTAGCTGGGCTCTTGGAGTTCCACATCAGGTGTTCCAGATCTTCAAATTTATTCATTCAGCAGAAAATGCTCATCATGTGGAACAATTTTTGCTATGGTGTAATTTTTGTATCTCTTATGGTTTAGCTGGTCTGTTGCGGTTCTGCAACAGGTGTTCAAGTTTCCAAGATAAATTATAGCCTGTTAAGTTGCCCAGACTTAATATCTACGAGTATACAACAAAAAAAAAAAAAATCATTAAATCCGTCCAGTACTTCCGAAGATTAGCGTGTACAATCAAACAGACAAACAGACAGAGTTTTTTTTTTGGATTCGTGCTTTATTACTGTGTCTGAACCCCCCTCAATTATTATTTTTTAAATATATTTAATGTACAGACACAGTTTTTTTACTCTTTTATAATATGTATAGATATAAACATCCATGACTCGGAAACAAATGTCCATGCTCATCACACAAACATTTGCTCCTACCGGGATTCGGACCCAGGACCCTAAGAACGTAAGGCAGCGTCACGTAAGGCGCGAACCACTACGCCAATCGGGTCGTCACATAATATTTATCATATATTAATAATTTTATTTTTAGTGAAATTTACTGGTTGATATTCACAATTTATTGTTTTTAGCTGTAAAATTTTAACTACCTAGGTATAACGTATTACATAACTCAAACATAATTGCTCTATGAATAAATAAATAAAAATTAAATGTAAAATGCTCTTCAGCTTGACGGGTTGGATCCTATGTCATGCAGACTAGTAATTAAAATTTACTAGTAGAAATCAGGTAATGAATGATTTTGATACTGGTTAGGTTAGAATATGCATGCAATTGTACTAAGATGAGTCATGACAAATCAATTCCATGTTTGTTTTTCTTAATTTCGATGAAGCCGTGTACACACTGCGTCTCTGCAAATATTTCAAAAATGTGTTCTCGTTATATCTACCGAAGTAAGAACTGAGTTATGTTGGTTAGCTTGATAGTCAAATCAAGTCATTATTTTGTGGCCATGTTATGTTTAGACTTCTGATATAATACAAGTTACGATTGAAGCAACAGAAATCTCTGAGGGTCATTTTACCCTTAAAAGAATGGGACAAACAAAAAGTGTTTGCATTTCTAATTGCTGTATAAAAATATGGCGTTACCCGACAAAATGTGGGGAACAGCTGTTTTTTTTAATGATGATAATGATTAATAATGATTTAATGTACGTACAATGACCCCTTAAATAAGTTTTCAATTACGGTACTTGATGTAAGATGGTATAGGATTGAAAGTTAATGTGATAAAATTTTAACTGTGGCCTTGAGTCACGTAAAAAAACTATGTAGAAAGGTAAAGAAAACCAGATGTTTTGTTTAGTGTTATCAGGGAAAATATAGTAGAAGGTATTACTGTGTCATCATTCATCAGCTTATCATTGCACTGCTGGACACAGGCCTCTCCCAAGTTGCGTCATAATACTTGATACCATTGTTGGATAATAATCTTTAGGAATTCGCGTGGAGTGTGTGACACTCATTATTTATTTAAACTATTCATAATATTATACTGTTTTACCAAGTGGTATCATATTACCCAGTATTAACTGGGTCGTTGAGGTGAGAGATAGGCACCCGCTCCATGTAAAATGCTGGTAATCAGCTGCATCTGGTTAGACTAGAAGCCGACTGCAACAACATAGATTAAAGAGTGTAATTTATACCTACAGTCTCGTTAAACTTACGAATATTGGATTAGATAATGCGTGGGTACAGTATTTTTAAAACCGTAGATTTCTTGCTACCGAAAGTTATGCAATTCTTACTTGTTCCAAAACTTTGCCGCTTCCTCTCGTCGTCGGTAGCGGCGCAGAGGTCAGTTTACCTATCTTGCTCTATGTACTCGAAACCATGCATTAAAAATGGACATTACAAATAGCATTCAATGTTAGGCGTAATTAAAAAAAGGGGGTTCAAAAGTGAATTGCAACGCTAACCGTGTGCATTAATTTGTTTTACGCATGTGTTTATAATTAAAAGCAATCTATAAACAATCTACTACGAGTGCTCTACTGTTTAATATGCGTATTCGTGTATAACAATAGTGAATAGATAGGTATTTCTAGGAGGATCCGTTGTATACCTGGCTGGTGTCTTTAACTCCACGTTCAAGTCTATATTTTGTGTATGGTAAGAGGACATACATGAGTTCCATTATGAAACTGCCATCGGACAATTTTTTTTTTCTGTAGCTCTGTAAACAAACAGCCCTGATGATTCATGTGGTTTCTGGTTCCATGTGTCTTAGCAAGAGGCTCCTGAATAATCTCAAAGAACTAATGAATGGACATTTTTGGTAGACCGCAATGAACAAATGAGTCAATCGTCACTAAAGCGTGTAACCGTCTGTAGCAGGATAATTCCATCTTATTTGCCGCATAACGTAACCAGTTATTTGTTCTGTTGAAATGCATCACGTATTTTTTTTTGAACCGGTTATTTTTGAGCAAGTCCCAATTGTGGAGGTTATTGCATCGAGACTATCAAGCCAGTGGTCCTCATCTCACATGATCAGGCGTTTGCGCGGATTGTAATCAAATCAGGTGGTAGGAGGCTGGTATCTGTACAGTCATTCTTGACGGCCAAGAGGAGTCAGTCGTCGGTCGCTGTGCTAAACTATATGTGCGATATATAGGTACCTGCCTACATCGTGCCTACATCGCGCTCTTATGTGCATATGTATAAACAGTGCTAGCAATTCGGTAGTAGATGTATTGTTGCTGTAATCAACTGTAGTTACTAAGCAGCACGGTTGTAACGGTGCGTGATGACTAAAATATCGCCAGCATTGTTGAAACAGGTAAGTCGTTTCGTGTTCAGTTTGAGTGCAGTGTTATGTCTAAGTCATTGGTTTTTTCAAATGATTCTTGAGATAAGGAGAGCGATTAGTGCTTGCTTACAATTTGGTTTATTTCCGTGCGTGTTTCATTAAAACATTTGTGTACGATAACTGTGTTATTTTGATTTGTGTGTGCCAAAGGCGCTTGCGGATTTTGGCAATAGTGTTCAGGAGATCATTTCAAATTGCTTCTGATACAGTAGTAGTAGTTCTTGTATAGTGAGCTGTTTAGCTGTATGTAACTATTTATTTAATGAGAAAACATCACTTTTTTCTTATATTGTTTTATTTACCCAAAAAATTATTTGCGTCTCGGTAAATAATTCAGGTTGACACTCCTTACATTTATTTACTTTCGACAAAGCCTGTTGCTTGAAAGGGTTTATTTCGATTTCTGCTGCAACTTTCTTTAAAAAGTGGCATGGTTTATCAGGTTAGTAAAGGGCAGGTATCAAGGTCTCTGCATGCGGATTGCAGATTCATAGTAATCCTTTGACTAAGGTTAGATATTTGGGTGAAACTGGTATATGTAAGTATTAGAAAAATCGCTATTCCTTTCACGGGAATAGTTAGTAGATTTTTTTAAGCAACAGCTACTCTAATATAATGTAATCGTATTTCAAAAGTAAGGCATTAATTCCGCCTTCAAGATACCACTAAATGTTACGAATATCAAAGAAAATTAATTGCATGTTGTAAGCATTATTTCAAGCTAGACAATATCGTTCATGAACCCCAAAGACTTCCTCTGTGTATACCTACCTATCAGGGTAGAGAATTTAACTCAAATGCTCTACTAAGATTACCGTTCAAGGAAACCTCATTTGAAATTCTGCATATAAACTTAATTGATTATTAACCCTTCTTAAATCTTTTCAAATTAATCAATAAAATTGTTAACTGGGATATTACATTGTTAACTTATTGAAAGCAACGTCGGTTGTTATCGTCAGAGCGGGTTACACTTCGTTGCCTCCCAATGTTATTGTCAAAACGACAATGAATCGTAAAAATCAGTCTGCAAATTCGTTATGTATTCAGTATTGGGTATTGACCCGGTTAAAGTGGTTTGAGTAATGCTCAGGAGCCAGTCAAACATATTATGTAAGCTGCTAAACGTATGAGTGATACTTAGATAACAAAGGGACATTTTGCAAGTGGTTACTCTCTCCTTATGCTAATAAAAATAATAATAAATGGTATCTTCTTTATCGAGTTGCATTTTATGCTGGACTGGAAGAAATTTTGTGATAACTTATTAGATAGTAATTTACAATAATAACTTACGTTACTTGCTGTAGCAAAACACAATGTCTTCCAAAATATTATGTATCCAACTACTTAATGCACAATTCATAATACATATAGGTACTTTTACGAGTATGTTTTGTGTACCTATGTTATTCATTCTTTACATGCTTAACATTATTTTAAAGATGAATAATTTGTTTAACATTTCGTGCCGTGTTTAGTTAATGGTTTTCTGTTGAAAATCATGAGCATGATACATTTGCTAGTCCATTTACAAAACTATTTCTTCTACAGCTGCTCATATTAAAAATTACTCGAATTCGTACCCATAATAGTGCGCAAACGCACATAACAACACCGACCGTCTTTTGTTTTTCGTAATATGTTCTCATACATTTTTGTTTTGGTCAAGATGTTTGGATTGAAATTAGCTGTCAAAAATTTCACACACTGTCTTGGGCACTTAATTAAAAATCACTGCTTTTATCAGATTATTAACTATGATCACCATGATTGCAAAAAAAGATTTTAGGTATTTGATGACAAATACCATTTTCAAAGATTTATCAGATAAAAGATTTGCGTCATAAAAATCTATATCTTATCGTTATTCATTATGTACGATCTGTCATATTCATCTTACGAAGTTAATCGGATGGTAGGGTTCCCTGAAGAATCACATGGATTTGTTTTGATTCCTGGCTAATCCATGACCATTTCCAAAAATAGTAATGGGGTGTAAGTTTTCTTTAAAATCAAGCACAATATGGTTCATGAGGCCAAATTCAAAACCACTATCTGTGGAGTTTAGTTGAGTTTAGTTCAAGTCATCAGACAATAAAACCTGTTACAGTGGCCAATTTTCATTTCCTAAATCAGAAACAAAAACTGATTAAATTATGGATTGAGATTGATTTCCTTATGCATTACGTGTATCTGAGGGCCTAGATAAAGTGATACACTATCGGCAATAATGATAATGGAAAAATCAAAGGGTCTGACGTACGACGTACCTGCGTTACCGGTTAGCTGTTCGATCCTGTCGAAATTCGTGGTAGACATACACATACAGGGTGTAAATAGACTTAAGCTAAGCAAGTAAGCAAGCAAGCTAAAGCTTCCAAGCCAAGCAATGATTGCTGGGAAACTACTTTTTTTGGGGTGAAAAGTCATGTTTGTGGTAGAACTCAATGTACCTAACGCAGTAAAATCATTGTGCTGATGGGTGCATTTAGCAAATGGAGGTATTTAAAGTAACGTTTTGACCTTAAAAGCTTGTATTTAAAACAAAAAACTTGTGAAAAAGCTGAAACTTTAACATCCAATAACTCCGTAACTAGAAGGTTCCCAGGTATGGTCCAGAACAAAAAAATGCTCACAATGACGGGGTGAACAAGTGCATTTCGACTTCGTTAAGGGTCTTTACACCCTATAAGTAACGCTTTGAATGCCATTGCCAATGGGGTTGGCCGGTGAAAGCTTAAATCAGATGGCGCTAGCATAGCTTGTTCCCAATCTGACCAATGAGGTCAAGCCATTTTGAAATTTAAAATGACATTACCAGATTTTCTTACCAATGACGATGCTTGGAGCAAACTATGCTAGCGCCATTAGTTCCACAGTTGCCATCCCCATTGTGTTTGACACAATCAAACCTTAATCGTGATCTGTTGTGATTCTATGTGGACTGGCCAGGAAGGATTCGCTACACTTTTTGTTTGGTCAACCATGATTGTGTTTGACGCACAATTGATTTTTTTGCAGGTTTTGCTTTTAATATGGTCAGGCCAGGCCAGGCCAGGCCAAATAGTGGCCGTATAATTTAGCGTGGTCAGGAGTTGGGTTTTCCACATGCGCACGAAATCTGCGTAAAAGAAATCTGTATGGCCAAAAAATTTTTTAACAAACTACCAGAAAAAATAAAAACGTTAAATCTGGAAAATTTCAAAAAACAATTATTAAATAAATGCTATTACTCACTACAGGAATATCTGGACGATGATTCTATAATTTCTGCTTCAGAAAATTGTACCAACATCACCTAACCTATTTTTGACTATTCAGAATATTTGACATTAGCATTATTATAACTTTATCTCTTTGACATTTATTGAAATTGATTATATCCCCAATTTATATTGACATGCATGTACGTATTTCTTAATATTGATTTTTATTACGAATGTGAAAGTTAACATAATTTTATAAAATTCTACCAATAAAGTAAAGACAATGTTAATTAAAATTATATATTTGTACGCCTGTGGGCAAAACATAGAGGATCTACCTACCTGTAACATCATTATTGTAATTTGACCTACGTTTACAAATAAAGCATTCTGATTCTGATTCTGATTCTAAAAGCTTAACCTAATTATATGCTTGCATATTGTACTGTATTATGTAATTCAGCGTTTATCTACTGCTGGATTTTCTTAAAATTAGTTCAATGTAGGAACTGTCATTTGTTTCCTAGTTTAGGCTGATTACTTCCCGTAAGTAAAAGAAATCTTGGTTCAGTACTTACTAAGTTACTTTTTTTTTGTCACATTTCCCTGTCATTGTCTGTCAAGCCTTGTCATGGGTTCGGCTTCCAGTCTAACCAGTGGCTGCTGAACATCTGTATTTTATGAGGATCGACCAGGATCGACAGCCTTCCTGACCTCAAAAACTCCGTTACTGGATAATACCTCTCTTTCTAAGACTGGTTGTTGATTACATTTTTGATTACAGCCGGGATGTAAATATTTTGCCTATTGATCTATTGATAAACACAACAGCGTGTGTATTGTATGAATCTTATTTTATGGTGTCGCAATCATTAGCAAGACGACCTAGCTAGAATCTATGCAATCCAGTTGCGTAACTTAATAAACGAAAATATTTTAGAAGTTTTTGTCCAATACAAAGACTTCTAAAAAAAAATCGATGAAAGAGAACCTGTTTTTCCGAACACGTGATGTATGCACCTATAATTTATACGTACTTAGATTTTTATTTTAAAGGTATGGGTATGTAAATTTTATAGGTATGTAAATTATTTACCTATACATTTTTTATTTTAGTCTAATTACCTTCTTCACGTAAATAAAGTCAAACTATTGACATAGGTGATAATCTTTAATTTTTACCTACCTATTTACTAAAGATCCATAATTACTATCCATAATTATTCCGTAATTATTGGGTGTAAGTACTATTGTCACATGCTCATGGATGTGAGCCACCACTACAATTTATTTTGATTACCTATAGGTAATCACCCCCCTAAATAACCCTGTAGGTATACCTACAGGGTTATTTGTAAAACACCAACAACCTCGCAGGACTAGATTACTAACAACATAAAAAACAACATTTGTTCAACGACTTATCCGCAAAAAAAAATATCGATTTTTCATACAAATCTCAATCAGCTGTTCGGACATAATGTATGGAGAGTTGATTCTTTTTTGTCTGTTTTCGGAAAAGTCGTAGAACAAAATTAAATGTTGTTGTTTATGATATTAGTAATCTACTCCTGCGAGGTTGTTGGTGTTTTACAAATAACCCTCTATTGAATTAGACTGACAGATGAAATGGCAATTAATTTAGCATAGTTATTATCTATTAGAATGTATCACTAAATTTAATAATACGCCTGCTCGTCGACTGATATTTAAACACATCCGTATGACTGAGGTCACTTCTCATTGTGATCTGTAGCAAATAATGATGTAGGAAGTATTCATTGACAAGAATTGTACAATAGAGATTGTATTAAAGTTCTTAAAAGTGCACAGATAATGAGATAACTAGAGCCAGAAGAATCAATCAGAGTAAACCGTTTAAATACTAGTATTAATGACTTGTTAACAATCGATAATTCATTAAGAAAATAGCTTATAATAACTATCAGCATAATGTTTTCCTAACGTCATGTAACGTAACGTTATGCTGCTACTTTTTTGGTCTCAATAAAAATGGTGACGAAAGCTTCTATATATTATCCTACTACTGATGGATGGATGTTGTTTACTCTTTCACGCAAATACAATCGAATGGATTTGGACGTGGCACGCAGATCTTAGTGTAAGTACTTATAACCTGGATTAAAACGTATTTTTATCCCTGTTGTTCGATCCCGTGAGACAATTACAAAACTCCACACGGGCAAGACATGGACGTAAACAAGTTATTTCAAATATTGTTAAAGCCTTTATTGATCGAAGGTTAAAGCTAAACTTTAAAATAGTAAAGTAAACTGCTGTCAAAACCCAAAAGGTGAAACCCAAACTGTAGTAAAGGTGGACGAACACTTATCCGCGCCGAAAGAATTCACCTCGCCGAAAGAACGTTTTCTCATCCGTATAACGTCATCTGTTCGTCCGATTCGACGCGGATAAGTGTGCGAGGTTTTAAGTATAGGATTTCATACAAGTAATTCTTAAATTCGATTCTTCCGGCTCTTTCACTTCTTTCGGTTCTGATAAGTGTGCGTTCACCTTAATAGATAGGTATAGTAATTTAGTATCTCAGGAAATAGGATAGATGACACAATCAATTGACATACTTTTAATAAATGCTTTGATCGATTTAAGGGCTGTCAAAACGCGGTTCTCATAGATTTTGTACGGCAATAGCACGCTGTGACGTCACTGTTTGGTCAACTCAATTACTCTACTATTTTATTGATTTAAAACATGTGAAAACGGGTATTTATCTGGAATTTACCTTTAATTTAAGCCCGACGTTTCGACCAGATTGCACTAGCCATGGTCGCGGAGAGACTGTATACATATGACATTTATGTTTTATAATGTGTTCTGATCGTGAAAGTTTAAAAAAGAAAATTAAAAATAATCATCGGTTTTTCAGGCCCAGGAATTGTTATTTTATGGTGTCATCTTCTCTATTATTTCACTAAATAAATCGACTTCGAAGCATTTCAAGCAGTATTTGTTATTCTTATCATGGAAAACAAACTTAAAGTGCTCTTTATAACAAGTACTTAACTCTACTCTGTAAGGTCTCGTGAGTCGTGATGTAGGATTGGAGGATTTGGAAACCATCAAATGTTATTACTGTGTTGCTGTATAGTTTGGATTGGTACTCATTGACCTATCATTGCCACGTGATTGTATTGCTGCTCACGCAGGCCAAGGCCATACAAGAGCTTTATAAAGGTAATCAGTGCTGTAAGCAATTTTTCAATAGTCATTTCTGTATTCTGTATGGTGGAAGCAATATTCTGACATAACCAGCACAAAATAAAAAATAAAATGTGTGATTGCTGAGAATACGAATGATCGCTTCGCATCGCGGGGCATCACGTGAACCACGAAATGCATAATGTTTTTGCAGTTGCAATTTACAGGATAATGAAGATTACGTCTCTATGCATAATTATTTCTCTACGTCTATCAGATTGTGCCGATATGTGCTCAATAAAAGTTTTTTTTTTATAAATTCCATATCTAGGGTTAAAACAAAAACAGAAATTCGTTAATTATTGCTTTAATTTTTATCTTAAGCATGCCCAGTTTTACCGAGTTCATACCGATTGACACTCAAGAAAATGTTAACCACATTGTTAGCGACAAACAATGAAACAAATATGTAGGTTGTGTGTGTACCTTTCTTAATTTTAAATTTATTATTATCGTCAAAGAGGCACCTCAAATGTTAATCTGACTGATAGATCTAGTTTGAATTCGGGTCTTGAATTTGAATCTAGTTTTGCAAATAGCAGCAAGTTATAGGATCATAAAAATAATGGATCTCATACTGATATATTCTCATAGTCTAAAAATAATAATAATCATGTACATCCCGCGGAAGTGCGGGGGTCGAGGCTTTTTAAATGCGAAGACCCTCCACAATCGCGAGGTGTGCAGCCTCAGAGAATATTTTCTAAAAGCCGACGTGGGTATGCACCGAGATGTGGTCGTAGTGGACAAGGGACTCACCCCGTTGTCCATGGCTAAAGAGAACTGGCGCAAACCTGTAGTACTTACTACCGATGACCGCAAGAAAGAATGGCAGGGCAAGGAGCTTCACGGGCGCTTCTACCGGGCTCTTCATGGGCCCGATGTAGATTTTCTAGCGTCCGTGTCCTGGCTACGTTTTGGCGACCTCTTTGGGGAAACTGAAGGTTTTGTTTGTGCGATTATGGACGAAGTTATGTTGACGAACAACTACCGGAAATATATTATGAAGGACGGGACGGTTGACGTGTGTCGGGCATGCCACCTTCCGGGTGAGTCCATCAGACATATTATTTCTGGTTGTTCTCGTCTAGCTAACGGCGAGTACTTGCACAGACACAATCAAGTAGCCAGGATTATTCACCAGCAACTTGCCTTGAAATTTAATCTTGTGGAATCGGAAGTACCGTACTACAAGTATGTGCCCGACCCAGTTCTCGTGAAAGACCATGTCACGCTGTACTGGGATCAGTCTATCATTACTGACAGGACTATCGTCGCCAATAAGCCTGACATAGTGGTGATAGACCGATCAGCGCGCCGCGTAATGATAATCGATGTTACTATCCCTCATGACGAGAACCTCGTGAAAGCTGAGAAAGAGAAACAAATTAAGTATCTCGACTTGGCACACGAGGTTCGCGACATGTGGAATATGAACTCGGTTATCATTGTGCCGATTGTCGTGACGGCCAATGGCCTGATAGCCAAGAGCCTCGACGAACATCTGTCGAAGCTCTCTTTAGGCGGTTGGATCAAGGGCCTGATTCAGAAGGCAGTACTCCTCGATACGGCTCGCATTGTGAGGAGGTTCCTGTCTCTGCCACCCTAACCACCGGTGACTTGGACCCCGCTCCCGACACCGGCGGATCCCTATTTTTTATATTTTTAAATGTTTTTATATCTTTTTGAAGAAATATTTAAAAATGTATAAAGTAAGATGTATAATGAATAAAGGAGATAATAATAATAATAATGGAACTCCATATTTTATGCAGCGCTATACTTTGTACAATATAATGTAATGTGTGTAATTTGTTTTATGCAAGTATTTTTTTTGTTTCAATTTGAAAAATAATCCAAAAAACTACAAACCTACGGCTATCGATATGCAGTTTTTTGGGTTCGCAAATTGGGGCAAATCGGGGCCACCGAGACCGGGCTGCTGTAGAGCAGTGCGATGCAGAGCAGTGGTGGCGACCCCGATTTGCGAACAGTAAGTCGTGGGTTCGAACCCAGACAGGCGCATTACCTACTTTGTGTAATTTATTTCATCACCACTGCTCTTAAAAACGGTGAAGGAAAACATCGTGATGTCCTGGAACCAAAAATTCGAAAACCACGTGGTGGATTATAGCCTTGACCCGGAGTTGCGGACACCGTCCCGTTATACAATACAATACTTAGGGATATTGTATTTAAAAATAAAATGTAAATCTCAGTGTGAATGAAAGGTTTGTCACGCGAATGATACAGCTGTTGGTACACGTGAATCGTTTTAAACGCAATCACGTGGCGTGATAGCCCTCTTCCGCTGGTCACGCCACGGGCAGATGCACCCAATTGTATATAATACTAAAATGGCGACATGAATGGCAAATGGATCAATTTATTAAACAAGATATGTAATTTACCGATCATTATTTTGACTGGTGGCCGTCGCCCGACTCTCAGGCTGCGCATGCGCTGCGAAACGAACACGGATACACTCAGTAAACAGTACGAGTAGGTCATAATTTTTACAATCATTCTTTGCCCGAAGTTTGTATTTCTGACCGGTTCATGGCAATAACCTCACTTCGACTGCTGAAATGTGGGTTTATTGTAGGGCAGGTACTTACCTATGCCTCTACCGTACCCTTTGGGTATTACAGGCGTCATGTAATGTAATCTTAACTGCAAGTTTTGATTCAGATAAAAACTTTTTTTGCAAAATAAAACCGACTTCAAAAAACACACGTTTTTCCTTTTCACTTTTTAGTGGTTCACATGTGCTTAGCCCATCACAGCGTATCGACGTGATGTTATGTTATGAACTGGTGTAAACCATAGACATACATAACATTTCAGCAATCCCAGCCCATTTGCTATCATTTATTGAGGAGTTCCGTTGCCTATCTCCAAAGTTCTTCATCAGAACTTCACCAAATTGAAATGGAATCTCTCCGAAAAAGTACTCTTTCTAAAACCACACAAATCACTTCGAGTGTGCCTATAAAATTTGAAGAGTTCTCTCTGTTTCTCCAGGATCCCATCATCAGATCCTGACTTGATGACTATGGGACCTTTCAAACAAAACAAAAAAAACCGAATCGCTCCAGCCATCTCTGAGTAATCGGGGAACATACATAAAAAAAAAAGGTTCCGACGAATTGAGAACCTCCTCCTTTTTGAAGTCGGTTAAAAAATAATACATGTCACGGTAATAGGCTTATCCTCAGAAAATGGAACTTAACACACCTCACTGTCGAAATCTGGGAGTATTGTATACACATCTGCGTACCCCCACAGAGTATCCTCAGGCGTGATGTTCTCACTGTAGATTTGCCGTCTATTTTCGAAGAGTTCCATTTATATCTCCGAAGATCAGCATCAGATCGTAACCACTGTAAATTGAAATGGGACCACACGGGAAGCACCAGCTTTCAATTAAAAAAGAATCATCAAAATCGGTTTACCCAATCGAAAGCTCTGAGGTAACAAACAAAAAGGTAAATAAAAAACAGTCGAATTGAGAACCTCCTCTTTTTGGAAATCGGTTGAAAAGATTGTGTCTACCTTATTATTTTTGAAACAATGTCTTGTTATTCTTGGATCGGGTATGATTACGAGTATAAATGCATCCAAGGTAAAGAAAAACTATTCCGTGATCGTAACCATATCACAGTTTTGTGGTGGTAGAGCATTATAGTGTTGTTTAGCTGATTCATTGGAGTATAATTATGCACCACGTTAAATACCTGTTTCCTAGTTTTTTTTTATGACTGTATTCTGTCCAGTTCTTAATCTGTCTAGATTCGAAACTGTCCAGTTGCCACGGAGCCGATTACAACACATGCAATATGAAACTGACTATTACTTCAATGATGATGTTCCACCGACCGTCATAGATGCGCCAAGATTGTTATGAAGAATATCCATGACATAGAAGTCCTTCAATCACAGTTGTTTAGACTAGGAAAGATACTCTGGACTAAGGACGAACTATAGCGCTATCGTTTTGCCGTGAGCCATTATTTTTGATAAAAGGTTATGAACCGCTATTGTTTACCCATTTGTCATCATAAATGTATAAGAACTTAATTGCTTATTATTGATTATCTACGAGTACGTCGTAACAATTCATTGTATTAATAGGGGATCCCCTATGTGTAGAGAAACTCTTTAGTTTTGAAGAGGCCAACTTCACGGGTCTTTAAGTTCGTGGGGTCATTGTCAGGTGAGATCATACTTCAGAAGTTAGGGCTTCGGCTTATTTTTAGGGTATTTTTTTTACGCCGCCAGTGTCTTTGACCTTGCAGTTCTTGTTGTGTGTAATCTGGAATATAGTAGGGAACAAAAACCTTTTTACTGTTTCTACAATTCTATGAAATTGGAATTAGGCACATTCGTTTTATCCCAGCCGAACTTCTCATCCGGTATTGAGTCGGCTACTTCAACATTTTTTCCTCTTCAATTCTTGCAAAACGAAGGTTTTTCAGAAAATATAACTTAAATATAATCTATTTACTAAAAAAATAGCTCGTACGAGGGTACATACAGAAAAAGTAACAAAATCATATCTACCCTAGTTAAAAAATATCAAATAAACTTGTTCTTATTTACGTTAATCTATTAGGTGGAACCTAGTCAATAAAGCCGAAAATATTGGGCCCTCAGTTCAGACGTTTTAGTAAAATTCAACTCTCATTTACTTTCTAACAATTAACTTTTGTGTTATTATTTATTTTTAACTAATTCAGTACAGAGGTATCTAAGTAAAATTTATGAAAGTCATATTTATGTATTTCTTCAGATAAATTCATGTTTTGCAGATTCCTCAGTCCAGACATGTATGAATTGAGGGCCCTAGCTAAACCTCCATAAATTTGTAATGTGATATTCTACCGATTTGGGAATTTCATAAAATATTTAAGAAATTCTTAAATAAAAATGACTAAATCAGAGGTAGTACTTTTTGAGATTTAGACTATGCCAGTTTACACAAGCGTCTGGATTGAGGGCCCAAGTTATTTGATCATAACTATTTTAATTCACGTTTAAGAAATTCAAGGCCTATTGCTTCAAGTTTTTACTATTTTAACTAAATTCCCAGTATGTCTTATTTCGTTTCTCAAGGATTTAAAAAATGGGCTAAATGGAGCATCCAATCGAAAAATAGCATTAGCAACCCCTAATTCATATTAAAATACCTATTTAACGATGCCCCACACGATAGGACTCGGACGGACGGACGGACCGACGGACATGACGAAACTAATTATAAGGGTTCCTTATCAGGACTACGGAACCCTAAAAACATGTTTTTCAATAAAAACAAAATGTAAAGACGAAAATAGAAGTAGGATGCAATCACATTTAACAAATCTGTTGGTTTGTAACAGTTTGTTTACTCTGCGTTTCTGTGTTCACATAATATTATGTGCCAATTTCACCTGTTGTGTTGACTACGCATGTAATGTATTATGTACAAATTTGCAATGTTCGGTCACGTGCGATGCTAAGATAAAGTTCAAGGTATTTTTTTTTAATTTTGGGGAAGTTGCAAGTCTTTGAAAGAAGGTCAAATTATTTATTAATTTTCCATTGCTCTCATCACGCTCCGCCTCATGATTTTTAGATAACTACGTGTAAACAAGGTGTCCTATGGATTGAGGAGCCCATAGTTACTTTTTTCCTTCGTGTGGTTAGTGCCTAACTTGGTTAGGCAGTTGGAGTTTTTATACCGCCCATGGGCCTCTGACTTGGGTTTTACATGCCGTTGAGAAATATCTCTCAGGCATGCGGGTTTCCTCACGAAGTTTTCCTTCACCGAAGCAAGTGATAATAGTTACTTAAGGACACACACGCCGGTCATTCTTCCATACAAACGTAGTCTGGTGATTACTCCTCTGTTTGACAGTGTAGGTTCAAAATTAAAAATTGTATCAACTGGTCTTGTTATTATCTAGGCATGTATGGAAGCAGAATTGGAAAAAAAGTATTGGTTTGGAAGTTATGAGCGTCGAAACTTTTATATTTTAACACTAATTTTAGCCCGCGGATATACTACTAATATTTTTCAACGAAATCTTGGTGGTATCCGCGTTAGATAAAAGACAAGGCTCTTCAATCCATAAGGATATCAAGCAAGGTGTACATTTATCCTCGACTACAAATAGGAAGAAACTGGAACACTCAGTTTGAAGCAGAAATATCCAGAAATAAAATTCAGGAACACCGAACGAACTACGTTTAAATCAGCCGAGACATTCATATTCATCCTTGTTACAGTTATGGCTGACGTTTGGCGCATCGCTGTCATTCCTAATCATCGGGCTGGTGAGGGGCTACTCTGCCTCCGCGATCCCGTCTATCGAGGCCGTCGATCCGGAAATCATACAGAGCAGTGAACAGAAGTCATGGATTGGTAAGGACTGAGGATTCTTTGAGCCGATTTAATCATACGCAACAATTAGTACATGTACACATACGTGGATTGCATTAGGTGCCAGATACGTTGGTGGTAAACAAATACTTATGTGTGTGCATCAACCAGTTTTGCTAAGGGAGATCCAATTTGTACAAGAAGCTGCTGCATGACTCATTGCTGGCCTGCGATTATTATTAAAGTTACGTACTCTGTTGCTGGGTGTAAAATTAAAATGTTATTTCGTATTTCCATCAAGTATTTCTCAGAAGCTGCCCAGAGTTTGAACTTAAGGCCAGTTAACAGCAATAGGTTAGCCCCCTATTCCTTGGCGAAATGTTGGTGTACTATACACATCTACTCACCACCTTAGTACGGAAAGGAAACTGAAGAGAAGAAAGAGAAAATTAGTGCTTGTAGAAAGTTTTCCACAGCGGCGCCGAGTGAGGTGTTTGTGAGGGAAGAATTACGTGATATTGGCAAAATTGTGATTCCATAAGCCATTCAAGAAGAGTTGAAGTTAATAATAATGCATATTAATCGTAGGGTAGATATAAAAGTTATCACGATATGCGTGCAAGCGAAATGTTGTTTGGTTACAAAATTCGTACATGTCAGGAACAGTGATGGGCTGGGACGATTTGGTTAGTGACGGAAGTAAAACATGAGGAGGCGTTGAGTTGTAGGCATAATAGCACGGTGACGATGCGCGGTGGACACCTTAATTTTAGACACAATCACAATCTAGCGGCTATTTTTACATCGTTGTTATGGGTATAATGCTTCCTTCTTTTATCCTAGCGGCTTATAGCTTAGTGACTACTTTGCTAATCGATACCGGTCGCTTTAGGGTCTTTTAGGGCGGTATGCTTTTCTACCAAAACCAGGAGAAATAACTTTGCTATGTGGTTATATCCATTACCTGCAACTTCGCTCAGATGTATAATCCAACGAGCCAATAGAAAGATATTAAATTGGTCTATTAGATTTCACAAATATTGGTGCTATAGGAGCAAAATAGACCAGTACCTACAAAGACTCAATATACAGTTAAGTGACTTCTTTCTAGGTCAAAGTTGTTAATGATGAAGAGATTTTTAGCTGTAGGTACCTAACGGTAAGTCAGAATATCAAAATGTGTGTTCGCAAAAACTTTGCATATGGTTGGCACAATTGATTAATAATGCTAAAAACTACTGGTTAGCACTTCAGTGTTAATGAATATTTAAATAGTATTGAGATACATTTTCAGCAAACGAAAAAAACTTAACACTAATTTACACATTTAGGAATGATGTTGTGTCATGGTCGCATTTACAGATATCCCTTTATACGGCCAAGGTTTTACAATAAAATGTGCCTATCAGCTGATCCACCCAGTAATTGACGAGACCTTAACATTATCCTCAAATATTAAGTCGATTGGGACAGTTTACGAACATTTATTTGTAGAACGAAACTATTTACCTACTTTATTACATACAGTAAACAAGGAAATGTTTTTTTTTCGATTTTACGATTAAGCGTTGCTTGTTATTGGTAGGTATGCTGTGAAATATTTATTTTTGAGGTATTTACTCGTGAAACCCTCTCGATGAATTTTTTGTTTTTGAGATATTATTGCAACTGATGTCGGAATCATTGAACAGATTCAGTTTTAAAACTCTATTTCGGATTTTCGGCAGTAATTTAATCGAAATATTAATTACCATACCAGCTGGTGTATTTAAAACTAAATTGAAATTCTTATGTCCCAGGTGCCATTCCTCCACTGGGCGCCTTCCTGGGCAGCATGTTATCCGGATCGCTGATGCAACGTTTGGGTCGCAAGCGCACACTACAGCTGACCTCACCGATCTGGGTGGCCTCCTGGCTGATCCTGGGTTTCGCCAAGTACTACCCGCTGTTGCTAGTAGGGAGGGTGATCACTGGAGTCGGAGTCGGCTTCGTGTTAGCTACGGCTCAAGTTTACGTAAGTTTGCACTGTAATGTTTAGTAGTTTGATTTTAACAATATTCCTGCCCTTTTTTTCGGTTGGGAATGATGATTTCCCAATGACCCCGCTCTGGGTGGAGTGAGAGAGACTCTCAGACTTTTACTGACTACTATTCATTTTCCTTCTTAGCCCTTTGTGTTCCGGGGCCACGGTATCTTTTTCGAACAATCCCACAGCCCCGGCAGGCATCGACCTATGCGGACTCGTCATAAGAAGGACGGACGGCGAGCTAGACCATATTCCTTCCCTGCTCTCATGTTATTCGGGATCGACGCATAACGTTTTTCTTTCCCTTCTCCCCGGTCAAGCAACATGATGTCTATTCTTTTTTTATGCAATGATGAAATAAGTATAACGAGGAAGATAACCAATAAATTATGGTATCAATATTATACTCGACCGGTACCGCAATTTGCAATGCAAATATTGCATAAAAATATAAGGATTCAGTTGCTATGAACGCATTGCAAGTATTCTATTCAAAATTATCTGGAACGAGCAATAATCCAGAATTCTTGGTGTAGTTGTTATTCTCACATTGTAAAATATGTAGGTAGATAACTTCGTTACACGAAACACAAGTAGGTACTTACCTACTTACATTTAAATATTCTTCAAATGAGGAAATACGCAATTTCACTAAACCATGAAATAGGCGGAAACGTGTCTATGATAACGATTCTAGATCAAACTCATCCGATCAAATAATTCCACACACATGATATACTCGTAATATGCACAAATATAACACCTCTGTAATCTCTGGTCATAATATCATGACTGTTCTTTGTATTCACCTGACCTTTGCTGGTGTTTGGATCATTGTGTAAGGGTATTAGTTGACCGCAGAATGAACATCTTAACATGCTCATACTTTGTTTGCTAAAATAGAGGTGCTTATTTACATTCTGAAGTTTTTGGTAATTACTCTATCTAAATATATGCATTTGGTATGCATTCTTGTGGTCGTTATTCTCGTCTCAGTCATTATTATAAATAAACGAAATGACCCAATGTGAAAGGATTTGTAGGTCCCCTTGGTTTTGTTTGTATTTGTGTGTTACAAAATGTGCATTAGGTATACAATAATAATTGTAAGTTGTAATAACAAGGCAACAACCAACAAAACGTGGCTAAGGAGCCTTGTTATTACAACTTACAATTATTATTGTATACCTAATGCACATTTTGTAACACACAAATACCGTTATAGGTGAAGTATTAAAAACTCAAAAATTGACTTTACTTGTTTATTTTCATTCGGTTTTTATTAATTGGTTTATGGGAAAGAATACACGATTGTTTCATATTGTGGCTTTTTTATTAATCGTTTAAAAATCCGTTTCGTTCACATTTACATCGTATCCGTCTTCAAGACCTACAGAAGTTCTAAGATCACAAATAAAATAACAAGTCCCCATATTTATTTTTAGGTAAGTGAATGCTGTGACCCTGAGATCCGCGGCCGACTAGGTTCACTGCCGACCTTATCAATGTCTCTTGGGATCCTCATATCGTACGTGGCCGGCAACTGGCTGTACTGGAGATACCTCGCCTTCTTGTCCGCTGTGTTTTGCGGTAAGCATTTTATTTATAAAAGCTATTCTATTTGCTATTTTATTTCTATAGTTGTTGGGTTGATATATAGATTGTTTCAAAACTCGATCAGCAAGGTAATTGCGTCACACGCTGACACAACACAATATGGCAATGCCTTTCATTTTGATAGTTCTATAAAAGTCATTGCGTTACTTACGTTGTAGCGCAGATGAAATTTTCAAACCTATGAAGCAATGTATTAGAAATATCCTACGGATTCTGATTGATAGCGTGTGGTGCAATAGGGGTGCAGGTGTAACTGAATGAATGATGCCGACATTTAGTGCAAACGGAGACTCATATTTACTCCATGGCATACAGAGTTAGATCATTCTTCAGAAGAACTTAATAAGACCCACCTTTTACGAGAGTTTAATTTAGTTGTGGCTACGAAGTAAATGTTTCAAAGAGGATAAATCGAAGGGAGTTCAAAGTGTTTTTGTGTCTGTGAAAGGAATCAACATATATTTTGCATTTATTTCCAGTGGCATTATTCTTGGTACTCCTGCCTCTGCCTGAATCTCCGGTGTGGCTGCAGTCAAAGGGTCTGGACGCTTCAGAGTCGATCAAGTGGTTGCATTTATCTGCCCGAGCTACTGCCACTGTTAAAGAAGATAATCAAGAGTGAGTATAATTTTACATTCGACTTCGTGCTCCTGGTTTTATAGAGTCCAGAAGAAAAAAGATATATCAGAATTTAAAATACTGTTTTTGTTTTCCACCTAATCCAACGAAATAAATACATAGGCACCTACGTACTCTTTTTCTTTGGTTTAAAAATAACTGCTCAAACTATTTCTACATGTATAACCATGTATAACCAATCAGTGTGTTCGGTAGCGGGGTTAACCACCTAGGGTGAGTTAGATCCTGCCGGGGCTGTGGGACTGTTCGAAAGAGATAACACGACCCCGGAACGTAAAGGGCGAGGAAGGCACATCGATGGTTTTTAGTCAGTAAAAGTCTGTCACTTCATCCCGCTCCGCCCAGAGTCAGAGTGACTGATTCCCCATCCGATAAAAAAAAGGGTGAGTAAGATGCACTAGACTAGTCACTCTCATTAGCGAAGGTTCGAGTTTAATAGGATATTCGATTTAAAGTTGCTTACGGAGTGGTAAGACTGCGTCTGTGGCCGACCGGCCGTAGTAATCTGGTACACAAATGACAACTTTTGCACAGGTATGTAGGTACACAAATTTTACTTTTGGTCTGTGTTCAAGTCATCATCATCATCTGCCGAGCCTTTTCCCAAATATATTGGTGTCGGCTTCCATTCTAACCGTATGCAGCTGAATACCAGTATTTTACATGGAGCGACTGGACTGATTGTCAGGCTTTTTGGGCCACTGACTATCTGTCTGTAACAAAAAACGTGATTGAATTCATCATGTCAACCAAGAAGCAAATGTTCAATGATGTCTCTATGATCAATTCGGTGAAAACCGGAAGCGATCACCGCATGGCAAGAGGCACATTGAACATCAATATCAAGCTAGAAAGGTCTCGACTGATGAAGTCTACGCTCCGTCCAGCAGAGATCCAAATCCAAAACCCCGAGAGCTTTCAGCTCGAACTCCAGAATTGTTTCGAGTGCCTAGGGAGCTCAGTGGACGAATACAACGATGGGTTCGTGGAAGCTGTCCATACGACCGGGTCTAAGTTTTTCAAGACACGTCGTACAGATCAGAAAAAGAGCTTCTCCGATCAAACTCTCAAGCTCATGAAGGAGCGGCGTGAGATGATCCTGCAGTCTTCGGACGAGGCGTTGAAATACCGGCAGCTCAATAGACGGATCTCTAAACGGATCGCTCCTTGAAGAGCGATCTCCGCCGCTTTAATACCGAGCGCATTAAAGACGCGATCGAGCGGAACAAAGGCTCCAAAGTATTTTCAAGAGATCTGGCTATTGGGCAGAGCCAGCTCACGAAACTGAAGACCGACGATGGCAGGATCTTATCCGCCAAACCGGAGCTACTGAGGGAGATCGAGAGCTTCTATGGACAGTTGTACACGTCAACCAGCAAACCCATTGTCGACCAAGCAAACGACCCAAGAGCTAGACTGACCCAACACTATATCGAAGACATCCCGGACGTCAGCCTGTACGAGATTAGTATGGCTCTGAAACAGCTCAAAAACAACAAGGTACCGGGTGATGACGGAATTACGGCCGAACTCCTGAAGGCGGGTGGAAAACCGGTACTTAAGGCCCTTCCGAAGCTATTTAATTCCGTCATACTCGAGGGGAAAACGCCACAGGCATGGTGCAGAGGTGTGGTAGTACTCTTCTTCAAGAAGTGTGACAATGCCCGGTTGAAGAATTACAGGCCCATCTCACTTCTAAGCCATGTCTACAAGTTGTTTTCAAGAGTCATCACGAATCGTCTCGCGCGCAGGTTTGACGATTTCCAGCCACCCAAACAATACGGTTTCCGAAAAGGCTTTAGCACCGTGGACCACATACATACGCTTCGGCAGGTTACACAGAAGACCGAAGAGTACAACTTGCCTCTCTGTTTAGCGTTTGTGGACTACGAGAAAGCCTTTGATTCGATCGAGACCTGGGTTGTACTGCAGTCTCTCCAACGGTGCCAAATTGACTACCGGTACATCGAGGTGTTGAAGTGTTTGTACAAAAACGCCACCATGTCAGTCCGACTTCAGGACCAAGCCTCGGAACCTATTCTTCTGCAGCGAGGTATAACACAGGGAGACGTCATATCTCCGAAACTGTTCACCGCTGCACTGGAGGATTTCTTCAAGGTTCTGGACTGGAGAGGGCTAGGCATCAACGTCAATGGCGAGTACATCACTCACCTTCGGTCTGCCGACGATATAGCCCAACTAGCACACAAGCTGCTTCAATCACTTCTTTACAACCTGAATGTTCTACAATAGCCGTTCAAGGGGTTTAATAAAATACTTGAGTGGTACAGTAGCGTATTCAATCGTTCTTTAACAGGCTTGTGGTACAATAGCCGTACAACAGTAAATATAATCCCCAATGGATCTAAAGGAGAGTTATTAATACCTTTTAAAATACCGCTAGGTCTTGTAGAGGGCTATAATAGTTAAAAGTGTTTAAATGGATTTAAAAGCTTCCTTTAAAGCGCTTTAGGTGGTATATTGCATATTTGTAACTCTATATCTACAGCAGAGAAACAGGTTGTACAACGGAGTATCAGTAATCCGTTGTACAACCTTAGGCTCTTGAAAGATATTAATTACCGCTATAGACCTAAAATAGTACAATAGAGCGTCAATACCACCATCATAGAACTGAAAGGTCTACAATGGTCGATACTAGCGGCTAAACCGGTAGAATGGTTCTAGTAAACTCTGAAGACTGTTGTAACCGAGACGCCATTAGAGTTTTTAATAAAAACAATTCTCACGATTTTTTATAATTTATTTACATCATAAATATGAATAATAAAAACCGAATTCACGTCACTCTTTCTCACCCAGGATTCTAAAGAAACTACCTAGAAAACGAAACTGTCTTAAATAAGCTAAATTCAAAATTCAAACCCTCTAATCAAATGTACTTTTATCCAAAACACTGCATAAACAGCAGGCGCGTGAAAATTTTAGCTAAAACATAATTATGTACATGTCACCGTAAAATTGTCAAACACGTTAGATTGTAATCTCTCTAGCGATATTGTAAACTCTCGAAATATTGTCAACTGAACATACGGAAGTATCTCTGCCCCCATAATCGGGACTTGGGCACCCCCCCCCGTTAGGTTAGTTAGGTTCCTTTTAACCCTGCACTCGGAAATAGAGGCGCCGCGAAGCGGGGCTCCATCGACTACGCTTTTTAGGGGAATATAAAGTGTTTTAAGGTTAGGTTTTATTAATCGGTATTCGGTTTTATCATCTTTTCATGAGAGTGGTACCATTGGGCAAGGGGGACCCGACAGCGATATTTATTTTATTTATTTATTATTTAGCCACGTGCTCCTCGCTCCTATTCAAGTAAACCTACGGATTACTAAATAGTTACGCTGGTACTGTATTTTGCGTGGGCTTTTCGCAGTTTTTAGCAGTAAATTCAAAAGTTAATTTCTTGCTTTTAGCCTTCTTCTTCTTCGTGTGTTATCGATGTTACTTCCATATTTATACAGCTTGGGCCCAGTAGATGGTACACATTTATTGCACACGTTTATTTGCTTTTAGTTTAAAAAAATACCAGACAATAATACGACTACAAGAAAGTTATGGCACCTTCTATCAATAATAGTACAATGGCACCAATATCACTACTTATTGTTGCGTTGTTTGGTCATCCGCATGTCGATAAAATACACATTATTATTTATTTCCTTGGTTCTTAACTATTGTGTACTTAGCATATCGATTTCATTTTACTTCATCATGTTGCATGGTACAGTTAAGTGGATAATTATTTAATTATGTCGTTTTTTACATTTACTTAACTTTATTGCTTTACTATACTCATTTGACGATGTTTTTCTTATGATGAGTGTAGGACAAAGCTCCTACAGTCAGTCAGTTGGTAGTTTTGCTATCGCTCATTTTTGATTATCGATCTTTTCTGAAATTTGCTAAAGTTCTCAATCAGACCTTTTATTATGTTATTCTTAGTCAAAGCACAGTATTAAGATGACTTATACTGTCTTTAAAACTAAAACATCGACTGTTGTAAAAGCACTTACATACACATGGAATTAAACGACCAACCAGTAGATCTCACTCCATAAAAGTCGGTTCATCTTGTTATAGTTTCACCTTGCTTGAGGTCAACAGAGCAGCAACCGGTGGCTTCAAGTAATTGCTACCGGTCACGTTGTGTTACATATTCTGAGGCCGATTGCACTACGATTACGAGGATGATGTGACAATTTCCCAAATAATTATATTTGCGTGTTCTAGACGCAAATCGTTGAAACGTGTTTGTGATTTACATATTTAAAACATATTACTTACACTTCTTGTCGATAAAGGGAACTTATTTTTTTTGTAAAGGTACATAATTCTTAGATAATAATGATTTGACACTGAAATACAAGAAGAACTTTTTGTTCATATTTGGATTGCGGATTCCGACTATAAACGTGGAATACACACATGGCAATAAGAATAATTTTACTAAACGATGACCTATTAGGTACTTTTTTTATTCAAATAATTAAGTATAAATGAGTATAAATGACGCAATCACGTTTAAAATCGAGATTAGTCAAAAATGTTATGACTAAACATAATTTCTAACAGACGTTTACACGTGGTATTATTAAATATTTAAATTATTCAAGTAGTGAGGTAGCGAGAGGGAATCATCAGTGCATAACATTGTAATACTCTACCAATTATTGAACTTGCAATTTCATTGTTATTCGAAAATTCGAGATACAAATCTAGAATTTTATTATTTCGTAAAAGAGATTACAGAAAAGTGTCGATTGGTTTGGCATCACCCATAACCGAAGATGTTTGTTCCTTGATTGTTCTTCGGGCAGTTCGAGCCTCTATACCAATCTTACTGACTGAATGATGTTGTTACTTTAACAATAACCGAGAACATATCTTCTTACACATATCGCGAGGCTGATAGTGTCACTAAAGAGAAAAATATTTTTGCAACATTTGGCTTGATAAAGGGTGTAAACAACCTCATCACGAAGCCGTCAAGCAAGCATTCTGTACATTAAACTTTACGCAAAAATTATTGCTGGGAAACAACTTTTTTTTGGGGTGATAAATCACGTTTTGTGGTATAACTCAATGTAAAGCACTCAAGACATTGTGCTGATAGATGGATTGAATGGTACAGGGTTTGTGGAGGTATTTAAAGTAAAAATCTTACAATAAAAACTAAAAAAAACTTGTCAAACAGTTGTAACTTTGACCCCCAATAACTCCGTAACCAGAAGGTTCCCAAGTATGGTGTCGAAAAAATGATCGGAATGACGGGGAGACCAAGTGCCTTTCGGCTTTTACACCCTTTATGTTTCAACTAAGAAGTAGCATATATTGTAAATAATTAGTCTGCGTTTTATATATTTAGAAGTAGCATAATTACAGAATTTATAACTTTATCCTTCCATATTTCCCAAAAAATAATCATGTTTAACAATTTCTTCTGTCGTTCTTACCACTGTCTTTTTACTATGGTTGACAGGAAAGCCGAAGCCCCGGCCGGTCCGCCGAGCCTGTTCAGTCGCAAGGTGTTGTCCTCTCCCGTGGTGCTGAAGCCCATGATCATCGGCTTCTCCTTGCTGTTGTTCCAGCAGTTCAGTGGCATTGACGCCGTCATATTCTTTACTGTTGAGATCTTCAGGAATGCTGGTGAGTTTTGTGATATACATTTATTTATTTTAAACTTCATGTGCGATGCTGGTACAATTAAGTGGAATAAATGGTATAAGGTTACAAATCTCTCGTTTGAAATTATTGTCTGAAGACTGTTACAGGCTTTTATATAGGGAGTTTTCAACTCAAGATTTTTTAAAATTCTTGTGCCATTTTTTAAATAGTTCAAGAATATTATTTAATTTAGTCAAATCAAGTATTTTGACAGTTTCTAAGCAAACTGAAGATGATGAGATTAGCTGCGGCTAATCTAATATTTTTCCAAATTATACGGCCATATTCCGGCGGCACACTTCTTTTCAGAAGAGGCTTATCTACCTTCAGTGGGAACGATACGACTAATTATGTAAACGGCTAGATTATGTTATATTATCAACTATCTATCATTACATTCCAGGTTCCACACTAGACGCCATGACAGCTACTATCATAATCGGTCTGGTGCAACTCCTCAGTAACGGAGTGAGCACCCTGCTGGTAGACCGCACGGGTCGCAGACCACTACTGCTGATCTCTGCGGCCATCATGTGCGCCTCCATGGCGTCTATGGGAGCTGCCTTCTATTTCCACTTGAAGGAATCACCGTGGCTTGGGTAAGAAACTGTTTCGTTTTACATTGTTTGATTTTTGAAGTGAAAACTTCTTTATGCGCGTTGAGCACTTTTTGGGTGTACAAAATTCATGGAACTCGCGTGACCGTCACCTAACGCTTCGTAGCACTCGTAGCCGATCCGCCACGGCGTAGCACCACTTAAGGTCGTGGCACACTTGACAAGCTATAAAAGGTCAAAATGAAAATCTAAGATGGTGTCGAGGAAAAAATTCAGGATTTCCATCATGAGTGTCATATTCACGGTTTTCGGGGTCGCTGATAACGAGGAATTTCATTTTGACCTCATTTCGTAGTCGCAAAAGTTCCATCTCCGCGGTTCGCGCTTCATAGTATTTCGTTCCCCGGTATTGCACCTGTAAGTTATCATACAAATTGTTCGAAAGCGGTCTAGTAGGATTTTTCGGCCCGCCTAAGGGTCGTGGCACACTTGACAAGCACCGCACCAGCACCGCACCAGCACAGCTGTTGGCCAG
The DNA here is from genome assembly GCA_950022955.1 of Xestia ashworthii. Classification (NCBI taxonomy): domain Eukaryota; kingdom Metazoa; phylum Arthropoda; class Insecta; order Lepidoptera; family Noctuidae; genus Xestia; species Xestia ashworthii. The sequence goes on along the minus strand of OX465558.1, from coordinate 17,566,565 downwards.
CGTTGTCTTGAATTTAGGCTACGGCGCGGCGGGCTTGCCACGCGTGGTTAGCCATGCGCAAGCACGCGGTCCGCGCGCGGGCGGCGGCGTGGTTCCCGCGCGCCGTCCGCGAGGCGTAAGCTCGCAATCTGTGCGCTGGCTGTGATAGTCCGGAAGATGGTATTGCATTTTAGAGTGTTTTTACGCCGATCAGTTGCCATCTGGTTCAATAGATCCCGAATGACTGATAAGTGAACCCAGCGTCAGCTGAGGCACCCGAGGTGGGTGTGGGATTGGGAGGTTACGGAGGTGGTGAAAAAAAAAGCAGTCATAGTACGCAGGCTGAAACTTCTTTATAAATAGTTTACATCATACTGAGCTTAAAAAGATCAGCTGCATGGTGGAAGGGGCATTATGTGTCTGCCGCTCACATGAACTTGTAAAAGAAATAATATAGGACGCCGGATGAAATTTAACAAAGTGATTGTTTAAATGATCAAAAGTAAGAAAACAACAATCAGCTGTGTGGGTAGCGGTCTTTACAAGTTCATGCAACCTATAAACGACACCTGCATGACGGAAAATGAAAGAAAAAACTCTCGAAAGATTGTCAACCGAACATACTGCTTAGAATTTAAAGCATAATTATCGTATTTTTCATCATGGGTGTCGTTTTCATGGTTTTCGGGGTGGCTGATAACGAAAATGAGGTTAAAGTTACCTACGTCAAGTATTAACGTGACCATATAATTATATAATCTGAGAGTCTTATCGAAATAAGTTCAGTGTAGTGGGAATATGTACCTAACTGTACGTTGTTTTGCGGGCAACCGCGGGCAACTCGGAGGCGGCGCGCGGGCGGCGCGCGGACGGCGAGTGGCCCGCGAGTCGAGTCGTAAGGTAGCGGCAAGCGCGTTGACCGCCCGCCGTAAGCTTTTTCATATGGACATTATAAAATAGGCTATGCGACACACGATTTAGTGCTCTAATTTGAATGGCAAGGTTGGAGCGGTGCCGGTGCGGTGCTTGTCAAGTGAGCCACGACCTTAAGGCTGGAAACGGTGCTCGACCGACGGTCAGCGCTGACCGTCGGTCGAGCACTGTTTCCAGCCTTAATCTACGTCAACCTTTACTTACCTACTTAAAAAACTGATAAAACTAAAAGAATTACAAATTTCTTGACTTTCATTTACTTTTTATTTTTGCAATGTTATTCAAATAAAAAGGTTTGTGTAAATAGCTAATTTATTGAATGAACAGATGAAAATGTTTTTTATCCCACTGTGAAAATAAATTTTAGGTACTCCAACAAGGAAAACTTGTAAGAAATAATAAATTATACTACCAGTAAATAGTAGCTGTAGCTATTTACTATACAGGGTGTAAACTAGCTCATCACAAAGCCGTTAACCAAGCATTCTGTACTTAAAACTAAGTAACTTTACGCAAAAATTATTGTTGGGAAACAACTTTTTTTTTTTGAGGTTATAAATGATGTTTTGTGGTAGAACTCAATGCAACGCACTTAAAACATTGTGCTGATGGATGAATTGAATAGTACGGGGGTCGTAGAGGTGTTAAAAGTAAAAATGCTACAAAAAAAAAATTGTATAAAAAAAAAAAACTTGTCAAAAAGTTGTAACTTTGACTCCCCATATCTCCGTAACTAGAAGGTTCCCAGGTATGGTGTAGAACAAAAAAAATGATCGCAGTGATGGGGAGAACAAGTGCCTTTCGGCTTTGTGAAGAGGTGTTTTACACCCTATATAGTCTAATATTTATTAATATTATTGTGTTTACCCATATTACTCGCAAAGTCATTATTGCAAACTTTAATTATTGATTTAGAAGCCATCGTTTTAATAAGGTTTTTCGTATTGGAACAAAGCCTTGTCAGCGTTAACGAGTTGTAATTTGAATCCAATCAAGAATTTAGCAGAATTTACAACATTAAATCTGATAGTTCAATTTTGCTGAGAATCAGCAGTTACTGAAAAGCTGTAGTATCAGAAATAACAAAAGACAGTTCACAGAACCTTCACCCTTCAAATGTTTCCTGCTGGGATTTGATATTTGAAACTACGCGATGACGCGAAGTTTGGTAATTTCGACTTTATTAGCGATTTTTCTCTTCTAAGACAGGATCTAACTTGCATAACCAACTCTTTATGAGACACAAGATGGAAAGTTCGTCATTCTCCATTGGGTGTTATGTCTAGTGGGCTACACTGCCAGCCCGGTGGTAGTTGCTGGGCTGTTGTAATTATCCTAATCTTAGGATAATTCTGCTTGTCCAATGTAATATTTTGCGTGACGTTTAGTGTCGCGTAGTTCGTATAGATGTCGCCAGAGACACCTTTTTTTTTTTTTTTTTTTTTTAGGATGGGAAATCATCAAATGACTTCTCCAACTCTGGGCGGAGCGGGAGGGAGTGTCAGACTTTTACTGACTAAAACCCATCCATGTTCCTTCCTCGCCCTTTATGTTCCGGGGCCGCGGTATCTCTTTCGAATGGGCCCGCAACCCCGGCAGGCTTCGGCCCTTGCGGGCCCCTCTCTTATGCTGACATCTCTTTGAGGCGCGCGTGGAACACGAACGCGCCGTCGACACGGCCTGTCGTCTTTAGACGGACGGACGGCTAGCTAGCCCATAACCAACCGTCCACAGGCCCGCGTCTACGGTGGCCGGTAGCCACCACGTGGCCCCCGACGCCCGGTGCGTCTCCCGCGGCGGCCGGGAAGAGAGGCTCTCTCCCTCTCTCGTTCCGCCACCTCCTTCGCTAGCATGACTGCTTCGCAGAAGGAGGTGACGGCTTCCCATTCCGTCTCGCTCCGGACCATGGATTGAACCAGGGCCGGACGCGAGAGGTCGCCGCCGCCGATCGCCGCTACGAGGACACGGTGGTGCTCCGCCCACGCAGGGCAGACTTCCACCGTGTGCTCCACCGTGTCCTCCGGTCGATCCTCGCAGTGGAGACACCCGGGCGTTTCCTCCCGCCCGATTCGGTGCAGGTACCTCCCGAAACATCCGTGTCCGGTGAGGACCTGCGTCAGGCGGAAGGTGAGGACGCCGTGGCGCCTCTCTAGCCACTCCTCAAAGAGGGGACTTACCGCCACTATCGTGGCGTGCCCTGCACGGGGTTGCGACAGTCGCTCTCTCCATGTCGCCATGAGATCGCGCCGGAGGTCTGTCCGCTGAGCGGCAATTTGCCGCGGCAGCGGAGTTTCCCCCCGGCGTAGTGCCTCCGCGCGCCAGTCGTGCAGGCGCGCGAGTACTATCGCCTCCAGATCCCATGGCGGCAATTCGGCAAGCAGGCCCGCCGCCTCGCGAGAGATCGTGCGGTACCCACGGACCATCTTTACGGCCACCACTTTTTGGGGCGCGTTCAGATAATGGGCGGCTCGCCGCCTCAAGGAACGCGCCCACACTGGGGCCCCGTAGAGGGCCATGGACCGCACGACCCCCGCGTAGAGCCTGCGGCAGGAGGCGTTTGGCCCCCCAAGGTTTGGCAGGAGCCGCCTGAAGGCAGCCCCGGTCCGTTCCAGCCTGGGGGCCAAACGTCGGAAACAACCAAAGGCCAAAGTTCCATCGGCTGTCGAGTACGAGTCCTAGGTACTTCAACGTCGGCTCGACGCCGATGGATACCCCTCCCACCGTCAGCGTGGATCCCGATGGTGGCGCATTCCGAGGCCCATGAAAGCACATGGCCTCGGACTTGTGCAATGCCACCTCGAGACCCAGTTGCCGGATCCTCTCAACGACTATCGCAACCCCGCGTGTCATAATTTCGGCCGCCGCCTCGTGCGACCTCCCCTGTGCCAGCACCAGGGTGTCGTCTGCGTAGCAAACGACGCTGACACCACTAGGGAGGTCCGCGCGTAGCACCCAGTCGTAACCGATGTTCCACAGGGGCGGTCCCAGAACCGATCCCTGTGGGACACCGCACGACATCTCTCGCCGGTTCCATTCTCCGCAGCGACTGGGGTAGATGACGGCCCTGTCCGTCAGGTAGTCCCCGATCACACGACGGAGGTAGGTCGGCACCCGGTGATACCGGAGTGCCTCCCTGATGCAGCTCCAGGGCAGGGAGTTGAAGGCGTTGGCGATGTCGAGAGACACCGCCAAGACGACTCCGCCCCGGGATATCGCATCCCCCGTCGTGAGGGCTCTCACGCGCATGATTGCGTCCACTGTGGAGCGCCCCTTGCGGAAACCAAACTGGTTCTCCGCAAGATTCGGCCCTATCCCCTCAAGGTGCTCGGCGAGGCGGTTTGCAATCACTCTCTCAAAGAGCTTGCCCACCTCGTCGAGCAGCACAATGGGCCGAAATGCGGACGGAGAGTCCGCAGGGCGCCCCGGCTTTTGGATGAGGACCAGTTTCCCCGTCTTCCAACGAAGCGGGAACTGGCCTCTCTCCAAGCATGCGCTTAAGAGCCCTTTTAGTCGGGGCCCGAGAGCCTCCTCATCCGAGGCCAGGACCCAGGCTTTGCCAGGCAAGCCATCGGGTCCCGGGGCGGTATTTTTGGTCTTGAGCCTCCCTACCGCCACTCTCAGGTCTACCCCAGTCACTTCCGGAGTGTCGTCGTCGTCGCTTGGGTCCTCTTCCGGCACCGCAGGTGGCGGAGCCTTAGGCGGGGGCGGATGTTCCCCCCGCGAGGGGAACAGAGCGCTCACCACGTCCTCCACGAGGTCAGGCCGCCAGAGACACCTTGCCGTCCTTATTCTGTTTTCGATGTGGTGCATTACAATATTCCTACTACAACTTCATATAACATCACGTCTGGAATCCACGAAGTATTAGAGATAGGTGTACCCATTAATACACCCACATTTCGTTATGACCTTCAAATCCCGTGTAATATCGGGCGAGCCTAATGCCATCAAATCCACAATCCGTGGCTGTTACTGAGAAATTGCTGATAGGAAAACTTAATAATACTTTTTCCGATCTGAAACTTAAACCCAGGACCTCATGCTCAGCAGTCGCGTTAGTACAATTTCAGTTTAACAATAACAAAAAAGGTTTTATCAGTTTTTAGTCCACGTCATTGTTTCTCATTTTCATTTAAGGTGAAAGCTTCAGGTTAGCCCGCGAAATTCAAATTTCCTTATGTTTTTTTGCAATTTACAGGCTAGTGCTAGGTAGTAATGTTGATGAACACATGATTCGTGGCTGAAAGACGTATGTATAGTAACAGAACTATAATCTTCAAAAGCATCAATACAACCCTTCAAGTTCATGTAATTCGATTGAATGACTATTTTATGAAAAAGTCATTCAATGCAAAAAAGAGGGCCGTGCCAGCCAAACGTTTTCAGCACGGCGGCCCCCTTATTTCGAAAATTTCTTCAAAAGTACAGAGGTACATTGAAAAAGAAACCGGTACATATACTCCTAGAGGCGAGTACATTGCATTGGTGTACACCTAAAACGCAAATTCTGGGGAGCCGAGCCAGGCAAACGGACATAATTTCGCGGGCTACCCTGGACCGTCCACCTTAGGGCTTTCGCACACTATAGACAAAACTGTCTTTAGACAGCATATTGCTAAAGGGAAAACATAGTCTGTCTCGCTCGCAATAGTAGGGTAATTATCTGTTTAAAGACAGTCTTGTCTATAGTGTGTGAAAGCCCTTAATGTTAATTCTCTCATTAGGTACCTCCCCATCGCGAGCCTGGTAGTGTTCATGCTGGGCTTCTCGCTCGGGTTCGGCGGACTGCCCTTCCTGTTGCTGGGCGAGCTGTTCCCGGCGCACTACCGCTCGCAGCTCTCCGCCATGGCCAGCGCCGTCAACTTGTTGTCCATGTTCTCGGTCATCAAGTCCTATCATATTCTTGATGTAAGTATTCAATACTGAATGTTCAAATCTGATACTGAAAGTAAGTTACTTATTACGTACACACAGGACAATATACAGGGTGTAAACCACCTCATCACGAAGCCGTCAACCAAGCATTCTGTACATCAAACTGAGTAACTTTACGCAAAAATTATTGCTGGGAAACAACTTTTTTTGAATGAAAAATCATGTTTTGTGGTAGAACTCAATGTAACGCACTTAAAACAATGTTCTGATGGATGGATTGAATAGTACGGGTCGTAGAGATGTTTAAAGTAAAAAACTTACTTAAAAACTTTTATTAAAAAAAAAAAACTTGTCGAAAAGTTGTAACTTTGACCCCCAATATCTCCGTAACTAGAAGGATCCCAGGTATGGTGTGAAACAAAAAAAATATCACAATGATGGGGAGAACAAGTGCTTTTCGGCTTCGTTAAGAGGTGTTTTACACCCTTTATTAACATAGAAGAGCACAAAGGTACTGTACTAGTAAATAGTAAAGTATAATTAAATTATTAAGTTGTTTCAATTTGCTGCTGCATTTTATGAACGGCGTTTGAATCGTTAATTGGGCTTCATAATATCGAGAGATTTTACTTTTGCCTTCCAACATCAAACGTATTCAAATCGACGTTTGTGTAATACTTATCACTGTTCTGCTCTTATCCCTATTTATTTGACGTCGGCACTTCATGTCTTCTTCTTCATCCATACTTCTCTATTACCTACTCGACATCTCAACAGTCACCTCCTGCCTAGCTATATCATCCTTTGTTTTATAATTTGTATATTGATATAATATAAACGTTTGTATAAGATGGACGCTGTAATTTGTAAGGAATTTTCTTTATTTTTTCCAAGTTAAAATATCAAAAATTCATTCATTTTGAACTGAAAACTGATGTCTTTGCTAAATAAATACACTCGGTTCCAAAAATAACGGGTCAGTCACATAAACCCGAATATCTCCCGAACTACGTATGCCATCCTAATGAAACGAAGACTGTTCAATTGAGAATTTAAAAACACAACAACAATAATAAAACTTAGTTGCACCCACAATATTAATATCTAAATTTAAAAAAAACTAAAGTAGTCATATTCATATTTTTCGTAAGATTACATTTTTTTTATGATTGTTTTTTTGCTGTTTTTCATCACTTTCTTCATTTAATACTTTATATTGCCTCCACGAGCTCTTCTGACAGCTTCCAGGCGATTAGGCATGCTGTACACCAAATTTCGGAGCCGGTGCTGAGGAATACCTTCCCATTCCTCCACCAGTGCTTGTTTGAGCTCGGGAAGCGTGATTGGTGGTGTTGGGGGGGGGGGGGGGGGGGGGGGTTTCGACCTTTCACGCATCTCTGAAGCTCGTCCCAGGCGTGCTCGATGGGGTTTAAGTCCGGGCTTCGCGCTGGCCACTGCATGAGTTCGATACCGACCTCTTCAAGGTAGTCATGTACAATAAATTGCAAAACTAATTAGTCCGTCAGTTAGAGTATTGGAAAATAATGGACACGTATTTTTTGTTTTTGTTTGAGTACTGACAAAGATAAAACGCATCAAAACTCGGGAGTGGGGGCTCGTGACGTCACAACGCACTAAAAACTATAGCACGGCGTGACGTATTGCGAATTTTAAAAGCGTCGTATCTTCGTCAATTTTGGTTTATGTAACAAAAGAAAAAATACGGGTCAAATACTTTTTTATAATCTAACTGACGGACTAATTAGATTTTTTTAGGACACAAGCCTATTCTGGCGGTATGGGGACGCGCATTCCGAAACACATAAAATATATTTTTTATAATATTTATTAGTATTCCGCATTCATTCGTTATCAGCCCGAATATAATTACTACTTAACTGAAAGCCGAATCCGTTTGTAATAATAATTGTACCGTAATTGCTGGCAATATAATGTTTAATTTCGAAATAATATGGATATTTCACCTAATATATGCATACGGTATGTTGTATGATATTAATAACGCCTAACTTCAGCAGCAATGAATTGGAAATGTAATTTTGTGGTACATTTAAAGCGTTGTTCCTTCGGTTATTTGTAGGATCGCAATCAACATACATAAAGCAAAACTCTGAAAGTACGGTCAATTACGAAAGTCGATTAGCATTGTTATATAACTTACATATTATCCAAAATATCTAAATTGAAGTACATGTTAATTTGGACGAATAAGCTGAAAATTGTTCCATCATTTCATTTTGATAATTATTTTGGTTTGTGATACTTTACATTTTGGTGTTACGCCAATTGTACAATTTTCTTAAAAAGTCATATTACGAAAAAGTATTATATTATTATGAAAGTACTTAAAGGATATTTGTGAGATGAAAAAACATTTTGATTATCTATATATTCAACAGGATCTACAAATTAGAGGTCCCAAATCATGAAATCAGGTTTAAAATAAATAAATATATGGCTGGACATACTAAATAAATAAGTAAGTTATCTAAAATTCGTTTATTTTTTATTATAATAGAACTATTATTATTGAAGTAGCTATTTTAACAAGTAATTGTAATTTAAAACAACGAACGGAAAATATACAATGTTATGGAGTAAAACTTGCAATTTCGCGTTTTTTTTTGTAGAATGGTTTAAGGTGTTTTCCTCATATGTTTGTGAAATGATTATGGTTTAAAACAATAAATGATTAACTACTTTCGATGTTGGCTGTACCTGTTTATTTACAGTAGGTAAATGTGTATTGATGATTGACATTTCTCTACATCTTGATGGTGGTCGAGGTGTTACCTAAAGGTTCTCATTTATGCAAACCGAAGCAAAAGGTCATCGACCCACATTTGGAATAACAATTCTCTTGTTATTCTTAGTCAACTACTCGAAACGTAGTGGGTAGTTGTTTGTTCACGATTAGCATTGCGTTCTTGAATGAAATAGTATTTTAAAGGAGTATATAAATATAGAAATAGAATCATTCCGTTATAGGAATTTTTTAATAAATTCGTGTCGTTTCATTGGGTGGCATAGTTTTCCATAGGCTGTGGACAGAACTGACTCACAACTCTTGAGACTGACTATTGCTCTATGAAAACAATTATGTCGCGCAAACTTGCAACAAAAGTGTTTTGTGTTGACAAGATATAATAGTTTGGTCTAGAACTACCGTGGGTCTAGGACAGGACAAGATGATGCTTTTAAAACATTTCGTATTTCTACGACATAACCTTTTTATCAGTCCTACAAATTTTTGACGGTTTCATCATCATCGGTACATCACTAATAAAATAGCAAGTCTAGAACTATGTTTAGAACTTTTATGAGTTCCTTGTATTATTTGCCATTATATAAATCTTGAGTTTTTGCAAAGCGAATCCAATGAAGTAAATTATCAAACCATTATTTTAATATCTCCATTCGCACGTCTCCTATAAGAAATTTGCAGTGCTTTTGTACTCAAACTTGTGTTGCTCTCTTATTTTTTATTGTCTATACTCACAAAAATAATACGATAAATTCGATCATTCTCAAAAGCACCATGGACAGATACATGATAGAACTAGTGAGCCAGATCCATAATGATCCATCTATCTATCTACCTAATAAACATAATCTTGTTCGCAGAGCGTTTTAACATCAGCGGGAACATTCTGGTTGTACTCCTGCTTCTGTGCCATCGCTTTCTTCTTCGTATTGTTTATGGTGCCTGAGACCAAAGGTAAGTCCCTCGCAGAGATCGAGCAACACTTCCGCGGAGAAAGCAAAAAGGAGAAAGCAGAAACAATGAACATGCAAACAGTTTTGTAGTTTTTTAAGATTTTTCTTGTTCTTGTGAAGTATTCGGTATTTACTACCCAAGTTCTTTTTTTATTAGTCGAGAAGATTTTAAGGAAAAATAATTGTTTATTTTAAAGACGATCAAATAAACAACAATAATGAGAGAAGACATTTGTTGTTTACAAACCTGATTTTAGAGTCCCTTGCGAAAGGCACAGAAAATATTTTCCTATAGCTTTTATTTTCCTCCGTTCTAAGATAACAATTATTACAATGTTCTTGACTAAATAGAATAACTTGGGTGAGTGTGATGTGTGAGAAAGTTTAGTGCCACTTGTGATTAGTTATATGTTTAGCTAGAAGGTTAACAATCTTGTTCGAAGGTTCTATCGAAGATTGTATATTATAAGTAGCCCAATCTCTATTCTGTACAGAAAAGAAAAAAAAACTTTGTTTTGTTTTAGCAATGTTTTGTACATTGAAAGCACGCACCTTTTGATTGTGCCTGTAGAATAAAGCATCGCAATTGACTTTGATGCGTATTGCTGTTTGCCAGAGCAGATTCATTACAGCGAGCATGGTTGAAGATCAGCAGCTGGGGTAAAATGATAACGGGAAGCCGACAAAAAAAATCTAATTAGTCCGTCAGGTAGATTGATGAATGACCCATGTTTTTCTTTTGTTACTGAAATCAAAATTGACGAAGATACGACGCTTTTAAAATTCCCAATACGTCACGCCTAGGTATAATTTTTAGCTAGTTCTGACGTCACGAGCCCCCACTCCCGAGTTTTGATGCGTTTTATCTTTGACAATATTCATTGATTTACAAAAACAAAAATACGTGTCCATTATTTTTCAATACTCTAACTGACGGACTAAATAGATTTTTAATTTTTTGATACTGTCGTCATCCCTATTTATACCAGATGATACTAATATACTACCTACCACATTACAGGAAGATATTTAAATAACTGGCGTTAATGTTAATTTAATTATTGAAATTGAAGTATTTGATATTTTTTAATATTTTATTTTAATCATTGATCTTTTTTATAAGTGGGACACAAAATCAGCAAACTACTTCACTAGTTGTTAAAAATAGAAAAAAAAAGTTTATTAATAATACTTTCTAAATAAATTTTGAAACAATGAGAATGGAGTAGGTAAGTAGTTCGTAGATGAAGAATTGTAGATAGTAACCTTTTAAACTGTGATAGATAAGGTAAAGTTAGAAGTAGGTTAATACCATAGTGATATTAATATAGTAAGAAAATGTAGTATTAGAAGATATATGACGATGTTTTGTTAAAGATATTAATTGTTACTCCAATTTCTTCAACTTTATTGTTCCAATTATAGTTTCGATTGTTTAAACATACTCCACATTATAAGAAGAATATTTATTACAAAGCTTTCTCAAATAATCATGTTTTTTTTTTGTAATATTTAATTTTTGAATCTTTTCGGTACTTAGAACCTCTAACTCTTTTCAGCTACAGTAAATATTTGATTTCCTAAAACAATGATAACTTTTAGACAAAGATCGAGTTTCTAGAAGTTTTGCCCCGTAGTTATACCTACTGGGAAACGTAAATTCAATATAGAGACTACAGAAATCTTTATGAAAACATTTTATTAGTTCTCTTTTTTTCGTTTGTCAACTAGTCTTGCTTTGATTTTAGTGGAAATTCTTAAAAAAATATCTTGTTTTATTTCTTTGTGAGTCTACGTTGTATTCGGATTCTGAAGTACCTAAAGGTTTCATGACTTCACGAGTAAATAATATTCGAGGAAACTGTGTTTTATTTTATGCTTCTGTAAAAGGTTCTTACTGATTTCAATTAGATGTTTTATATTTTCTGTAAACATTGTTTGTTATATTTATGTAAGTAGACCTACGAAAATTAAAAAGACTATTTAAATAAATATATTTTTTTATTGCACACTCTTGGCCCTTTAGATCTAAGTTATACGTAAGTACCTGCCTACCTCCTATTTACTATCTCACTAGAAACTAAACTTTGAGACTGAGATTGATTACCAAGGACCTGAAAATTCTTGTAAGTTTTTTCGAGGGATGTAACTCTACCGTAATCTGTTCTGTAGAAAAAGTGTCCGTCACAGTTGGTGACTGGGTTTTCATGACACTTCACTTTACCAAATTAAATAGGTACTTGAAGTTATCGATACCTATTTTCAACCGACTTCTAAAAAGAGGAGGTTATCAATTCGTCTGTATGTTTTTTTTTTTTTTTTTTTTTTTTTTTTTTTTTTTTTTTTGTGTTTGTTACCTCAGAACTTTTGACTTGGTGAACCGATTTTGATGATTCTTTTTTTATTTGAAAGCTGGTGCTTCCCGTTGGGTCCCATTTAAATTTGTTGAAGATCTGATGCTGATCTTCGGAGATATACAATAGAACTCTTCAAAAACAGAGGGCAAATCTGCAGTGATTGCTGCATCCGCTTGTAGGTTCATTGTTTATACTACATCATGACGTTACATCACGCCTGTATGCTCTGAGGGGGTACGCAGATGTGTACAAAATACCCAGACTTCGACAATTTTTGTTACGTCAGAACTTTCGACTGGGTGAACCGATTTTGATGATTCTTCTTTTATTTGAAAGCTGGTGCTTTTCATGTGGTTCCATGTCAATTTGGTTAAGATCTTGCGTTGATCTTCGGAGATATAAATGGAACTCTTCAAAAATACACGGCAAAGCTGCAGTAATCGCTGCAATCGCTTGGTTGTTTATTGTTTATGCAACATCATGACGTAACATCACACCTGTATGCTCTGAGGGAGTACACAGAAGTATACAATACATCCAGATTTCGACAGTTAGACGTGTAAAGTTCCATTCAATGGGATCCCGGAGAAATAGAGGTAGGTAACTCCTTAACTTTATAGGCACACCAGAAGCGGTTTGGGTAGTTTTAGGCAGAGTACAATCTCGGAGTGATCTCATTTCGATTTGATAAAGATCTGGTGACTTCGGAAGATAGGCAACTGAACTCCTTAATAAAATATGATAGCAAATGTACTGGGATCGCTGAAGAGTAACGTCTGTCTATTGTTTACACCAGTTCATAACAAAAAATCACACCGATACGCTGTAAAAGGATAAGCACCTGTGAACCACTAAAAATTGAAAAATAAAAACTTTTTTGTAAAAAATATAACCGACTTCACACAAAAAAGTGAAAAATAACTTTAGCTTCAGAAGTCGGTGACAAAAAAACTCAATCAATCAAACAAAGGTCACCGACTTCTGAAGCTAAAGTTATTTTTCACTTTTTTGTGTGAAGTCGGTTATATTTTTTACAAAAAAGTTTTTATTGGATAAATTGACATACACAAAAAAAAAACTGTCGCTGGTCGCTGTACACTTTTTTCCGCCATCCTTTTTATTTTTTTGTTACTGTGTAGACATCGTAGCCGTATAATCGGCTGACAGTCTCTGTTTAGTCAGACCATAGACCACACCGTTCTCTATTTAACGGACCTTTTTAGTCTTGACTTTCTAGCACAGATAACACTGAAATTTATTTCTTCATTAAGCAATATGAAAACAAGCTTTTAAACAAAGATAACTAGTCACCGTCAGGATGGCTGGTTGCCTGCATCAGTCCGCGTCATGGTGGTGACCAAAAAATTGCTACCTATTTGCTACCCATTGCTACCTATAGTCAATTAATTGCTACCTAACTTGGAAAAGAATTAAAGAGACTTTAAAATGACCAGCCATTCTGATGTCAGGATGGCTGGTCAACTCTCCGTGTGAGTAAACTATTCAAATTCATGTTATTATTTTAACTTGAGTAATTGCTACCTGATTGCTACCCTCACGTATTTAAATGTCCACCTTGTAGCTTTAACAAGTAAAAAGTTATGATCGTTTGAAACTATTACAGGGACTGGATTTAGGTTATTGAATAAAATAATATTTTAAACTATCACAAACGACGACGAAGTCACTGGCGAAGTGCTATCTATACCTACTAATAATATTATAAAGCTGAAGAGTTTGTTTGTTTGGTTAACGCGCTAATCTCAGGAACTACTGGTTGGAATTGAAAATATATTTTTGTGTTGGGGAGACCATTTATCGAGAAAGTTTATAGGTCATATAAAATCACGCTACGACCAATGGGAGCGGAGCATAAATGAAAAATGTTGCAAAAACTGGAAAAATGTATTCCTTTTGTAAGCTTTTTCTCTCTTATGTGACGCAGACGAAATTGCGTGGGTCAACTAGTTAATTACTATATTGGGTCAGTGTTTTTCAATGAAAAGGGACGTTTTTGTAACAGTTTAAAATATTATTTTATTCAATAACCTAAATCCAGTCCCTGTAAAAGTTTCAAACGATCATAACTTTTTACTTGTTAAAGCTACAAGGTGGACATTGAAATACGTGAGGGTAGCAATCAGGTAGCAATTATTCAAGTTAAAATAATAACATGAATTTGAATAGTTTACTCACACGGAGAGTTGACCAGCCATCCTGACATCAGAATGGCTGGTCATTTTAAAGTCTCTTTAATTCTTTTCCAAGTTAGGTAGCAATTAATTGACTATAGGTAGCAATGGGTAGCAAATAGGTAGCAATTTTTGGTCACCACCATGACGCGGACTGATGCAGGCAACCAGCCATCCTGACGGTGACGATAACTAGACCAACTAAAATTTTACGGCAATCATTAAAAAACTCATCTTAATTGCAAATCAAAGTTGCAAATACACTGGCGGCAGATATTCTTAAGAGATAGCCAGGACGATTCAATTTATTTAAGTGAACATACAGCGGGCGTACATACAATTGACAAAGGGTCGCCGGGTTGGAGCGATGTGCCAGCATACGTCATCAATCTGTCTCGCTGACCCACTTTCCAGTATTGACACAGCGTGCAACACAATTGTACCAGCCTCGACCATAACGACAGAGGATTTATGCATTAGGAATAGCTGATAATGATGAACAATGGGTATCATCGATTCTCGGTAAGTCCGCGAGTAACTCACGAATCGTATTAAGTAGGCTGTTTATTAGGCAATGCTTACATGAAACCAAGGCAGCTCTAGTAGATTTCGTGGAATTCATTAATTAAATATTATGTAGAACATGTTTCAACATGAATACCTATTGTTTGCGTCTCGGTCTGGAATCTAATGTAATGCCTTCATTAGGTTCAGAATATACCTAATATGTTACACTCGAATATGACTGTTATTCATGCAATGTTGCAATATTGAGCATGTACCTAATACCAAATATCGAAGTCGGTCCTAATCCTAATGTCATGATTGGATTGTGAGTTAAGGAACGTAATGCCCATATCAGTTCGAGGTCCAATATGTTATCCGTTACTCATGTATACAATGGGATGCCGTCCGTCCAGTAGTCCCAAATTGGCAATTGATCTTAGGAACAGTTCATGCGAACTTCTGAGATCTAGAGCTTTAATTTTTATCAGATGTTATGGCGTTCTCACGACCAAAATAGGTAGATTGAAGACAAAAATGCATTCAATCAATAAGTCGAACCTTAAAAAGAGCACCCACCCTTTACCATTCCCGCTAAGAGTATCAAACACGTTAAATTGCACACGACGTAATAATCATAAATACAACATTATGAGATCCGAGACACAATAACAACGACTTCAAAAATCGTGAACTCATAAGGCTCATTATAAGTGTAAAGTTTCGCAGCACGTTATCGACGCGACGCGTCGCGCGTCGGTGTGTCGCGGCGCGGGCGCAGCTCAGGTAAGGGGCGGCTTGCCTCTGTTGCAACGCGCACACTCACGACTAGCTAACTAGCGAGGATGACACAGATCACTGCACGGCCCGACATCACGGATACAATGTTCCATTTATCAGCATATATTAGTAACAGACATCTGAACGCCTGGCTTTGCCTGGATCACTAATGTTTGATCATTTCTAGCTGGACGATTCATACTAAGTACTTACCTTTGTCTTGGAAGAAAATGCGACCGACCAGCCATTGTATTGTTGATCATTCCCAAAATTAGTGTTTCATGTATTTTTTAAGTGTGTTGCTTTGAGTGCTTAGAAAGATCGATCAGCCGAGACGAATGCTTAATGCAAGGCGGCCGCAATGGCGGCTCTTATGCTCGCATTTTATATTTAGTGGCAACGACACTCATCAGCCAAAACACTCATAGCTACAGCTCATTATCACCCACCGCTGGGTATAGGCCTCCTTGCTTGTGCCAGTCTCCACGCTTCTTTGCCAATCTCATTCAGGAAATTGCCTAGGTAAGCAGGAATCACATGAAGTCATCAGAAGGCTATAATCATCACAGGGTTATTCGGATTACGACGGAAAATTTCTTAGATTTGACAAATTCAACACTTTAACAATGACAAGACATTTTATCTTCATTCATCATTGCTTGTGTCTTATGGCTTGTAATCAGTACTAGTGATGTATGCAGTTTATAACGATTATGTTATTATCTGTAGTTGCATGTACATACTCGTAGACGAGGGCTAAAGTTTAGTGATAGTCACCGATTCCCCGTCGCGATGTCACTCGCACATGTGGCCTTCGAAAGGTAAAAATGTAGTGTATTGCTAGGACCTCTCTAGACGATGCGTGACCCGATCTATGTGTACTCACTATCAGATTTAGAAATGATTACGATTATTGCCTATAAAGACGTATGTTTTAAACATATGTCAAAACTAGTTAGTTTCGGTTTCGAACGATTAAATACAGTAGGTATTCCGGTGGCAATTGTAGCATTACAAAATAATTATATTCAGTTGAATGAAAGAACATACGTAGCATGCAATACATGATGAACATGCGTGTTTAGTGAACCCATCATCACTAAACACGATATTTTTGTCTCTTTATGAAGTCAATTTGAGGCACAACACAAGCGCACATCATAGCTACATCAATGTTCATTGAACACAATAATCCAATTTGTTGTTTACTGAAAGAAGAAGGAAACATACTAACAATTAATAGAAATGGCGAAATGAGGCATTTTTGAAAGAACAGACAAATCCATCCCATAAACAGCAGTTAATATTCACAATAATGTTGAAAATTATTTCTCAGGTAATAAATTCTGCACTGACAGAACTACTGACAGACAAACATTTACTTTAAAATAAATGGGAGCATTTTGTCGATATTAATTGTATGTATTCATCACGTAACGGAGTCATTATTTCTCGATGCATGCGCCGGCGCCGGCGGCAGCCGGGAGTCCCACGGTGACGCGTCGCGAGCGCCTCGTTGACGGCCGCTCGGCAGATGTACGAAACTAGACGTAAACTCACGCGTGAGCTCTTGCATCGTATCGGTATCACGCTCACCAGTACCAACTTTCCTATATAAACAGCGACTATTCAAATTTAATGTATTCAAAAGCTAAAACTTTGTAAAGTAACACATCTTCAGAGCTTAGTTTACTTTAAGGTTTCATGAAAGCTCCCCAGTGATGATTTTAGTAAGTGTTTATTTATTTTGAAATATGTGAATCAAACTTTCTAGTTGTGTATTTGTGCGTGTGGCAGCATAGGTGACTTACCTATTTTCCATCATTGCACCTTCCTTTTTTTATTATTATGTCTAATTTGAGCTTTTCAAATAAATAGCCAAATAAGACGTAGCTTCTCTTCTTTCTTGTAGTTCTCATGCCATGGTGTATATTTTTTGCCACCTTTTTTAATCGATTACATAATTTTTTGGTATTAGGTAAATGTAAATTATTATTTTTCAGTACATTTTTTTGCTAAGCGCACTTGCGTGGCCGGCAAGCAAATGCGAGCCTCCAGTAAACAGCTACCTCCCTCCGTCTGGCTCCGGTGGCCGACCATCCTCGCAGTATGGCCCACCTGGAAGTAATGGTGGATCAGGCGGCGGATCTCAACCTGGTGGTGGTTTGAGCCCTTCTGGACAAGATTCTTACTCTAACGGACAAACTGGCCCATCAGTCAATACGCAATACGGTCCACCGTCATCAAGAGGCAACGGACAAGGACCACAAGGTTTTGGTTCTCAGCAAGGACAAGGCAATTTCAATCAAGGAAGCACACCCGATTCTCAATACGGTCCTCCGGGTCGCGGTAATGGTGGTAATGGAAGGGGTGGCCCCGGCGGTAGAGGCGGTCCTGGTGGGCCTGTTGGTAGAGGAGGCCGCCCGCAATCCTCCTACGGTCCACCAAACCAGCAAGGAGGATCAAACGGTGGAGGACCAGGATTCGGTCAAGGACCAGACAGCTCATATGGCCCGCCGCCTACTGGAGGATTCTCACCCTCAGGCAGTGGACAACCTGGCAATCAACGTCAAGGATCTCAGGCGCCAGACTCCAGTTACTTGTCTCCTAGTGCTCAAGCTTCCGCTCAGTCTCAAGGCGGCTTCAATGGTGGAGCTGGTGGTCAGCCATCTTCGTCGTATGGTGCGCCTGGATTTGGTGGTGGTTCTGGAGGTCCTGGTGGTCGCGGTGGCGGTCCAGGCGGAAAAGGCAATGGTGGTGGTGGATCAAGCTATGATGATGGACAATCTAATGTAAGTATTTAACTAATACAGCATACTTAACACATTCACTGTCCACGAAAAGACACAATAGTTAAACAATCGCTCTGAACCATATGTGGCTCATGGGACTGGAAATGGGTTAACGATTAAATTGTATGCGACAAACATCCCTTTTCAAATAAGATTAGTCTAATACCTATCTTAATAGCGATTTATACCATAAAAATAGATAACTTTTGTTGTAGTAAAAGGTAAAAAGGAATCTAACTTGTGTATAGAATATTCTATTGTTACTTTTCAGGAGCCGGCTAAATACGAGTTTAGCTATGAGGTGGACGACGCTCAGACAGGTACTAAATTTGGTCATTCTGAGCAGCGTGATGGCGACCTGGCCACTGGCGAGTATAACGTAGTGCTGCCCGATGGCAGAAGACAGGTTGTCGAGTACGAGGCCGGCCTGCAGGGATACATGCCTCAGATCCGATACGAGGGTTGGTTCATTATCTTGGTTGGCGATACGACACCTGTGCATAGCTTTTGTCCTACTCTGTATTTAGAAATACTAAACAATTGCCATGTATATAAATAAATGAGAAATCTTACACAAGAGGTTGGCCAAAATTAGGAGAAAGCCTCTAGAAATATAGATGAAATAAAAATTGCTGAAATCTCTTGCTAATATAACAATGAAACCAACGACTTGTTACATGATTCAAAGTTAAAACATTTTAAAGTACTCTTTTTAACTTTCCTAAAACCATTCACTTTATCAGGAAAATTGTTTTTGTTGTTTAAAGTTATCTATTTTCGTAATAAAATTTGTGTGAACTAATCTGCGCATTACCCAAACAAAGCTGTTGGTAATTCAGTTTACTTGCTGGTTCAAATTCGTACTTAATTAGTGGTTCGTTTTATTTTATTTATTTTTGTTCAGGTGGCGGTAATGGTGGCTCCAGAAACGGTTTTGGTCATGGTATGAAAGTTCAATCAATTATACAATTTTCTTGGCTTTAAATTTTTAATATTGACAAACAGGCATTTCAATGTTTTCTCCATATATTTTACGCATTTGTGTTTCAAAACAATTTATTTAAAAGTCCAAATAATCTATTTCGAAGCTTCCTAAGGCTGCATAACAAAACTGAAAGGGTTTCTGTTTAAATAAAAAGAATGAAAATTGTGTTCAAAGAACTTTTATTCTAATATTTTGTTATTTTACAGGTGGTGCTGGATCGCAAGGTGGAAGTCAAGGTTATCCTCAAGGCGGCCCTGGTGGTAACTTCCCAGGGGGCGAAAGTGGTTATCCAGGATCTGGACAGGATCAATCCGGTAGCCCTGGACGCTACCAAGATGGTGGCTTTGGACAGGGAGATTCAGGAAGTCAGGGATTTATGGGCTACCCCAGCGGCAGGCCGGGTGGTAATGGAAATGGCGTTGGTAATGGGAGGAACGGTAAAGGTTCCCGCGGACCTAGCCAAGGTGGTGCCGAAGATTTGAACGGCGGCGGTGGAAATGGTTACTCGAGTGGTGGACCACAGGGTGGTAACGGTGGTTACCCCAGCGGTGGTGGTGCGGAAGGCAATGGAGGCTACCCCAGTGGTGGTCCAGGAGGAAACAATGCAGGTTTCCCTAGTGGGAATGGAGGCAATGGCGCTGGTTACCCAAGTGGCGGACCCAGTGGACCGCAAGGAGGTAGAGGTGGACAGAACGGAGGCAGAGGACGCCCAGGATCTCAGAACGGCGGAGGCAATGGAGAAGAAGGGTACCCCAGCGGTGGTCCCAGCGGCCCCCGGGGCTCCGGATATTGATAACAAAACAACGAAACCGACTCTCTAATAAATAGACACATAACGCTTCAGTAAGTTCAAAACTTACAAATTTAAATGAATTGTATAGCTTTGTAAATAAATTATGTAAAAAAAAAAACAATTTGTTTTTGTAACTCATTATGTTGCCTTTATTTTTAAAGTACAATCGGTATTCATGCAAAGCAGTCACATGTCTATCACAATGCTTTTAATTAGTAGAAATGGTGTCGCCTTCACACATTAATATTAACAAAAACAATTCAAGAAAATAATGGTGTAAATGCATACAAAACAATATAATTATTACATTCGAATGCATCAAAGTATCACGAAAAAAAACATAAATAAAAAATTACATGGGTAGGCTACACTCCAATGGCTAATGAGATTCATACGCATTTCTCTTTGGTGCCAACTACCAAGCTGTAGTTTATTTTCATGTTCAACCGTCCACTGCGCATAGATTAGAGCCATAGAATACTATTCAATACAACCCTAGATATATTTCAAATCTCAACTCAATTCTGCAGGCTATAAGAAACTATTTTACCTATACGCATTTTGATCTTGAAATTATTTCTTACTCGTAATTAATCTACCTACACAACTTCAGGCTCGGCTTGTTTTTCATGATTACAAGTTAAAGTCAAATAATAATGATTGTGCTTATGGATAGGTATTATTACTATTATTAAATAATTCTGCGGTACTTATTCTGTAAGTACATTGTTAAAATCTACGTCGAAAAATAACTTACGTCTTTATTTCTAACATTCGTTTGAAAGGTAGCCAAAAAAGTGCACAGTCAAAGATGGTAGTTAAATCAAAGCTATAAAATAGTTCGCGTGCATAAAATACAGGCAATGGTTTCAGTATTTGCTGTGGGGAAGTGCATTTCGACCAAGAGGACGAAAATATTTCATTTGGCAACTACTTTTTATTGGAAAGGAAATAAAAAAGATCCGGGCGCATTTGTCTTTTAGGACACACACA
Source organism: Xestia ashworthii (assembly GCA_950022955.1). NCBI lineage: Eukaryota > Metazoa > Arthropoda > Insecta > Lepidoptera > Noctuidae > Xestia > Xestia ashworthii. Next base: position 17,545,644 of record OX465558.1, on the reverse strand, counting down.
GCCGCAGTTCATACGTCAGCTGAGAAAAAGCTTATGTTTCTATTTATAAGTCTTTGTGTAGTTCGGTCTTTGTATACTTTGAAAGGTTAACCTTGCACAAAATTACTGGACTATTTATTACATTTATACTCTCCAGAATTGATGATTTCGATGAGAACAAACTAGTTACTTTACCCCTTTTCGGTTTATAAATAAATCATAATTGCTGGACATACACAGCGCCATCTAGTGCCACACTAAGCAAGGCTTGTGTCGTGGACACCAGATAGTTGATATACTACATGTATTACTTTTTATTTGTCAATTACATACTTATTATTACGTATAAACACCCATGACTCGGAAACAAATGCCCATGCTTATCACACAAACATTTGCTCCTACCGGGATTCAAACCCAGGACCCTAAGAACGAAAGGCAGCCTCACTACCGCTACGCTATTCGGGTCGTCAAATGTTTTTAATGGAATCAATTGTCCTGTACCGCTGCATAATCTTTGATATAGCCTTATTTAAACACTGCAATTCCTTGAGTTATTCCATCTGCGGTCTGCACATGGGCCCTGTTCAACGAGCGATGCAGGACAATTCTCCCCAGCATAGTGCACAGCATACTAAGGCAGTATAATTGTTACGTTCCGAAACGACAGTATTCAAGATTGCGAGCGCTTTGCTTTGTAGCAGACAAACTTCCCTAGTTACTACTACATATGTATGTATCTACAACTACACGTACATTTCCTGATGTTCAAGTTTTGTGAACTTCCAAAGAATTGTTAAACCGTATCTAAAACGCTCTACACAGTATTCGCCACGTTTCGCCACAAAACACTTGAAATGTGAACCGTGAAAGATTTGTTGAACAAATAATTTGAGACATTCTGTGCAAACTCCTGGCCACCTATGCTTTAGTGCACATATCACGATGCTAGTACATTAAAATTAAGAAAAAAAATGGTATGAGTATAGATGCTAACGAACTGTCCACCGATGTCGCGATGTCTGAAAATAAAACAAAAGATAATATTACACTGCATTAAGTAATTGCTTACACCAATGTTTGAAATCATTACAATCTCCCATCCATTCAGCAAGCAGAATCGCAAAATTCTACGAGGATAAAGAGTATTTCCATGATTTTAAACTTATCCTAATCTAAAGAAGTGGAACAATATAAGTAGTTCAATTTACCTTTACTCACCTTTGCTTTCCTTTGCCTCAGGTGAATCCTTGCCAATAGTAAAGGGTAGCGCTATGTAATGGGTGGATTCTGTTTCTCTTTGGTAGAGCGGTGCTATCGTAGCTTGGCACTAAAACAAACATAAATAAATGAACATAGAGGACATTTTGAGATGGGGTCATCAAAAACGATACGAGGAAATATAGATCGTGGCCTTTGGATCGTGGCAGTGGTCAAAGGAGGCAGGGGCTCAAGCTCTGGATAAAACGATGACGGAATTCGTCGAATTTTGGGAATGTTGCTGGTTTATTTGACTAGTATGTAGTATGTTTATCAGATGTTTAGAGTTCCCGATAATTTGGCACTGTTGCAAGGGTCATTATTAAATATTCTGATCATCATAATCATCATCATCAGCATTTCAGCCGAAAGATGTCCAGTGCTGGACATTAGGCCTCCCCCAAGTGTCGCCACATTGACCGGTCCCTATGTATGTGCTATGTAATATTCTGATATTACATAGTAAATATTCCGTTTTAAGTAAAACTTATTGAACAATGTTAAAGACCGGATCAGTTTAAAAACTTATATTGATTTTCAGATTTGTAAAGATGTCTGTTATAGATAAACTTCGATTTACTTACTTTTAATTTGATGGCTCCATTAATAAAATCAGAGGTGGTCGCATAGAAGCTTATCTGCAAAATCGTTTCTGCAGCATCAGGCCGTTCAGCCGACACCCGGTGCCAGGGACCCAGGACGTAGGAAGAGGGTGCAGGCTTGTCGTTCACGAGCCACTTCAATTGTGCCTTCGGGCGGGATGGTGGCAGTGAGCAGTTGGCGACTACCATGTCGTCAAAATTGTACTGCTCTTTGAGACCCACCACGCGGGGACCAGTTTTTGGAAGTACTAAAAGATAACCAGATAATCATCAGTTACAAAATTGGAGGACTCATGAATGTAAGTACCTGATCAAATCAATTTTTGCAAAGTCTGGCAAACACGACATTAAGACAAACCTTTAGACTGGTTCAAATATAGTAAAATGTCATATGAAAATTAATGTCAAGACAAACATTTGTAATCAGACGTACATTTTGCTTATTTAAAAAGGCAAATCTGTATTCGACTCGTGTAAGATAAGAAACCTCAGCTTATCGCGAATAAGCTTTGAACCGTATCTGCATCGCCTAAAGCACGGGCCACGACGCACGGGCGAGCGGGCGAAACACGCTTCGTTTCACCGCTTTTCATACTTTGGTTCACACCGCAAACTACCGAGCTAAGCTAAGTCAGCGCCTTTTTCTAACCATTCTTATGAGCACCCGATGCATATCAGATTCTAACAATGAGGTGAGGTGATGCTGATGCAGGTGCAATGTTTTTACTTGTGCTATAAGCTTTAAATACTTACAGTGTATATTAATGTACTTCTGCCTATAAACAGTAGCAAAGTTGGGCGCTTCGCCGTTCACTTCACAGGAGTAATGTCCTGATGACTCTTGCGTCAGGTTAACAAGCGCCACGATTGTGTTCGAAGAGCGTGCTATCTGCAAATAGAAAGACAATAAAACCTTTTTAACCGACTTCCAAAAAGGAGGAGGTTCTCTATTCGACTGTATGTATTTTTTTTTTTTTTTTTTTTTTATGTATGTTACCCGATTACTCGAAGACGCCTAAACCGATTTGAAAAATTCTTTTTTTGTTTGAAAGGGTATACTTCCAAGTTGGTCCCATAGTCGCCAAGTCGGGATCTGATGATGGAATCTTGGCGAAATCGAGGGAACTCTTCAAATTTTATAGGATAACGTACAGCAATTTTTATATTTTCTACAACAAGTGAAGCATTTGCGTTTGATAAGAACCATTCTACCATCAGATCTGATGATGAAGCCAAGAGTCACGGAACTCCATAATGAGACAATGTATCCTAGTCGTGTTTGGGCTTGTTGTAATTGTAACGGTATGCACTTTCCATGTGAACCACTAAAAAGTGAAAAATAAAAACTTTTTTGCAAAAAGTAAAACCGACTTCAAAAAGAAAAAGTGAAAAATAACTTTAGCTTCTGAAGTCGGTGACAAAAAAAATAAATCAATCATACAAACGTCACCGACTTCAGAAGCTAAAGTTACTTTTCACTTTTTCTTTTTGAAGTCGGTTTTACTTTTTGCAAAAAAGTTTTTTAATAAAATCATATCTTGGCGAAATAGGTAGCTAAAACGGCGTTGAGGTGGCCCTGCCTATTGAAAGACCAATAATCGCAGAAGCAAACGAGTCCTAGTCGCGACGTCAGCGAGAACAAAATACGGCTGTCAGTCGCCCTTGACGCCAGCGTCGCTATATTGAACACAATGTATAATGGTACGTTACGTGACCGACCGTACGCGACCGAGCTCCAGTGCGACCAGATTTCAGGCCCTAGAGCGGAAACTGCGAAACGTCAAACGTGGTGTGGAATGCCCCCCATCTAGGTAGATCGACGTCTTTAGGCTGGAAACAGTGCTGACGGTACGCAAACCAAATCACGCGCGTACCGTCAGCGTAGCTGTGTGCACATTCATAGACTTGCATAGATATAGAGCTACGCCGACCGACGGTCAGCGCTGACCGTCGGTCGAGCACTGTTTCCAGCCTTAAAGGTGGCTTGCACAGACTGAATACGGATGGAGGCACGCCGAGTGCTTTAGAACAGCTTGGAAGAGGTCCAGCAGCATGCCGAGTTGAGGACATTGGATAACTAATCATTCTAGCCACTCAGGTCGAATTCATTGACTAATTGATAATCAGAAGACAATAAAAGAAAGGTTCTCTAAGTATAGGAATCGCGTAGGTACCTAACAGTGTTAAGCTAGCAATTCAATCGTAATAATTGTGATACAGAACATGCGTATTGTTTATAGCGTTCGCGGCACACCGTGAATTACCGTGCGGCCACCCACTACTTCTCGTGTATCTGTCACCGTAAAATTGTCAAATACGTTATATTGTAATATCTCTAGCGATATTGTAAAATCTCGAACTATGGTCAACTGAACATACGGAAGTATCTCTGCCCCCATAATCGGGACTTGGGGCACCCCCCTGTTAGGTTAGTTAGGTTCCTTTAAACCCTGCACTCGGACTACGCTTTTTAGGGGAATATAAAGTGTTTTATGGTTAGGTTATAATAATCGGTATTTCTCAGGAATGGTACAATATCTTTTCATGAGAGTTGTACCACTGGGAAAGGGGGACCCCTCCTTCCCTCCACAGCGCGTGAGTTGACTACCATCGCATGCATTTAACGAAAAATAATGCGTTTTGTTGTAAGCAGTATGTTCATTTGACAATATTTCGAGATTTTACAATATCGGTATAGATATTACAATACCTATAACGTATTTGACAATTTTACGGTGACATATCCGTATTACTGTGTAATACCATGTACACTAACAACGTCAAATTACAGGTCAACTTCGGCATAATCGACTTAACTAATGACACAACTGGCCGTTGAGACCAAAGATGATACACTGTACAGGGTGTAACTTCCTCATCACGAAGCCGCCAAGCATTCTGTACATCAAAATAAGTAACTTTACGTAAAATTATTGCTGGGACACAACTTTTTTTTTTTAACGCACTCAAAACATTGTGCTGATAGATGGATTGAATAGTACGGGGTTCGTGGAGGTATTTAAAGTAAAAATCTTGCAATAAAAACTTGTATTTAAAAAAAAAACTTGTCAAAAAGTTGTAACTTTGACCCAAAATATCTCCGTAACTAGAAGGTTCCCAGGTATGGTGTAGAACAAAAAAATGATCGGAATGACGGGGAGAACAAGTGCCTTTCGGCTTCTTTAAGAGGTGTTTAACACCCTATATAATTGAGACATTCTTGCGATGCCATAAAAAAGAAAAAAATGATTTGACAGTAGTTATTTGTCAGATGGCTTAAGAAAGTTGGCGGGAATCCCAGAGTTATCCATCAATAAAAAGGTTTTTTTGAACATAATTTTATAATTTCTTATCAATATGAATCTGATTGTTTCCGTTTAGCGAAGAAGAATTTTTTGACATACATGTGTATGTATAATCTGTAAATAATGTGCTAGAGAAGGTCTACGTATTCGTACTTTCGACGAAAAGAGCAACTACTTAGTGAGTTCGGAGTTCTTCCAAGTATTGCTGATATTCCGATTATTTGTTCGAACTTACAGATACATTTTTCGATGACGACGCGGCGACGACCCCGAAGTTTATTTGCAACACGTTCGATGAAATACAAAAATCAAAAAGGTGAAGGGAAGGCATTTTTCGCTGAGATATACCTCAAAATAGCATTGAGATAGACACGCGTTACGAATAAAGAAAAAAATATTAGCAGACAAAACAAATGATTTCAAGATCTCGCGACGGTTGAATTATTCCGTCATAAACGTTCGAGATTTAAAAATACTACAAATCCAGTCTGTGACGTTACTGTACTAAACCGTTCCATGTGGTATTGTTGCTATAAAAAAAAAATTTTTTTCTTCGTAATTAGTTGTGTGTCATTGAAAATATTAATATCAATAAAGCGGTTAGGTAAAAAGTGTTGGTGTTGTGTTGTGCGTTAGTGTATGTATGTGCTTTATCGTTATTTTCTTTTTATTTCATTTTTGTTTTTACTGCTTTGTCCTTACGAAGAATATTACAGAATAAGATTTATTTTACATTTCTTTGTAAAAATACAACTCCTAGTATTTAATTTTAACGGAGAGGCCTATGCCCAGCAGTGGACGTCTTTCGGCTGAAAAGATAATGAAATAAGATATTTTGATGCAAGTGTACCTACAGGTGAATTTTAACAAAAATATTGAAACAACACTTAATAAGTTGATTATCAGCTTTGAGTGGGGTTAATGAAAGGAACGAACTCCGTTTAAATACAACATAGATGATATAATGTTAGTAATTATCATCTACGGCAGCAGCTACACAGTATTTAGTAAATCTGATCGCCATGTAGCTGATATCAACCCAATTAATTTATCTGCCACACTTTAATATTTGCGATACGTATTTTGAACGTACTGCAAATATAATATATACCTATACATTTGATTATAATTCAATTAACCTTACCTAGATAAATTGGACTGTTTAATAGAAATCAACCAAAACCAAAATTGATTTTTGATTTTGACTGTTTAATAGAAATCAACCATAGAGTTTTTGTGTCCATTTTTTTTAACCTACGTATTTGACTTTCGAAAACATCTAACTGGCAAGTGAAATAAATCGTTCGAATATCGAATGACTTTGTTGTAGGAAATATAAATTAAATAATCAAGGAAGCTAGGAGCTGTTCTGATTCACCTTCATATTATTAAAAGGTTGTTTGACAGGTGTGTTTGCTGTAAACACAATACGAACACAACATACCTGAAATACATTGGTAACGTAGGTATACGCAGTCAACGGGTTATTGACTTACCAATATGAATCGGTAAATACGTAACATTTACATATGAAGCTTTAAAAACGAATCGCCAATCGCTTTAAGTTAAAACGATTGAAAGTTTGTTTTATTAAACCTCTGCTTCCAGTGAAACGGGGTCAAAGGTCAGTCCTTTGACGGTTACAGCGAATCATCGTACCATAGACAAATTCATGAATAATTTATTCAGTGATTTATTGGTATAATCTACCAATGCTAGTACTATTTTCTTCACTGACAGTTACATTGTTAAATGTTAGCACTAACTCTATCTGTTGTTGAACTACCTATTTGTACTTGACTAACTCGTTGGTTTTGTGACTACAAGCGCTATTGTTAAGCATGAGGTCCTGCGGGCAAAGTGTTATTGGGTTTTTCCGTCTCCCAGTAGCAGTCACAGAATCTGAAATTTTGCCCGCCTGATGGCAATGTGTTACATAGGATTATTACTTAGTTTTTTCGAAACGTGGGTCTTTGTACTCTAGGTATGCTGATGCCTAACCCTTCAGAAAATACGTGATTTATGCTATGTGGTATTTTGATGAATTATTTGTCGTAGGTAAGTATTCGCTTTAAATGACATGAATGTCGTGTAAAGTGGAAATAGGGTTGGTAAAGTCTCCGGAACCTACATCCTTTGATGATCATAATTTTGTGATGATGCTATGGCGTAATTATCATACAGTTGGTTGGAATTTGGTAATTCCATTAACAAAACGGTTTAACTGTATAAAACACGACTGCAAAGATAACTAAAAATAGTCAACAGATAAGACTTGGATGATTCAACTAAAATTAAAATGTACTTTTTGGATGTCGCCCGGTAGCCTTATCAATTTGCCAACATAACAAGAACATGATGTGTACTCGTATGATATTCGAAAAGAATTAGTTTAACGTTATCATCATCATCATCGTTTCAGCCGAAAGACGTCCACTTGCGGGACATAGGCCCAAGTGTCGCCACATTGACCGGTCCTGGTTACTTTAACGTAGTTGAATGAATTAAATAATACAAAAAAAAACATACAGGAACATTGGCAGACGTGTACATAGAACCGTTAACAACATTTAGCTGGTTATGTATTGGCTCTATGTCATTAGGGGTGAGCGTATTGCCATTAACCGGGCACAATTCTAGATTCCGGGGACGCTACTGCGAAATTCCATATGGAAAAATCTAATATCACTGTCCGACCTAGGAATGAGATAACTGTCTGTATTGTAATGTGTACTATCTAATAACATCTAAATCTAAACTAATATTATCACAATTTTCGCGGACTCACGGGCGAAGAGCTAGTTTATAAATAAAAATAAATTAGTTATAATGTGAATCAGTAAATTCTGCTACTCACATCGACATGAACTCCAGCCAATGGGAAGTTATATACAGGGGGGTCATTTTTAGGCACGTAGCGGTAGAACTCGTGTCCGTCTTTGTACCATTTGACGGAGTACAGGGTGTCCCCCTCCATGTCGTACTGGCAGCCAAGAAGGGCCATGCCACCTTCGGGCTCATGTGTAGGTACCCTGAGCTCTACCAGACGAAGACTCCTTACTGAATCTGAAATACATGAAAATAAAGTATTAGCGCTAGTGATATGATATACATACAAATATATGACAAATAGGCAATATGCCAAATTATGCTAGGGCATTGACTCGTTGAACGACGGGGTAGAATTCATGAATTCGATCCCATTTGCATTTTTTATAGTTTTGCAGTTTCAAGATTTATCAAAAAAATATATATTGTAGGTGTCACCGTAAAATTGACAAACACGTTAGATTGTAAAATAGCTAGAGAGATTGTAAACTCTCGAAATATTGTTAAACGAACATTTGAAATATTACAATAAATCGCATTATTTTTCGGTAAATTGTAATCTATCGAAATGAAACCGTAATATTGTGAAATGCATGCGATGGAAGTCAACTCGCGCGGTGTGGAGGAGAGGGAGGGAAGGACAGGTCCCCCTTGCCCAATGGCACCACTCTCATGAAAAGATAATGAACCATGCCTGAGAAATACCGATTAATATAACCTAACCTCAAAACACACTATATTCCCCTAAAAAGCGTAGTCGACGGAGCCCCGCTACGTGGAGCCCCCATTTCTAAGTGCAAGGTTTTAAGGAACCTAACTAACCTAACGTGGGGATCCACAAGTCCCGATTATGGGGGCAGAGATACTTCCGTCGCATGCATTTCACAATATTTCGGTTTCATTTTGGTTTCAGTAAGTAAATTAACAATGTTGACTTATAAGGCGAATGAGCTAATTATTTGAGCAGTGATAGCCCAGTGGAGTGACTGTTGGACTGCGAAGTCATAGGTCTGGAGTTCGGACCCAAGCAACACACCTCTGATTTTCCGGATTAATGCATGCGCTTACTGTATAATTATTTCTGGTTTCGATGAATGAAAACATCATGAGGAAACCAGCATGCCAGAGAGATGTTTTTCGACGGCATGTAAAGCCAAGTTAGAGGCCTTTACATGGGCGGCATAGAAAACATGCAATCAGGTTATTACGCACTAACCACACGATAAAATATTAAATATTTCAAATATGTGCAGTATCTACAACATAGCAAACATTCGCTCAAAGGGTAAAAAAAGGGTTACTTTTTACCAGCGTCAAAACAAGTCATTTTTCCATATTAGAATGTAAAATAGTAGTCTCTAATATTACTGTTACACCCTGTATATAAGGCTATAAGGCTTCAAGGAAAAAAGCAAATTACCCGTTCTATTCTCTAAAAGACGAATTAATAGTTCTTACAATTTTCTTTGTTTACAAACTAAACGTAATATGCAAGAAAATGTGAAAGTTTTCTAAACCTTCATTGATTAATGAATAAGCTCGACGTCTCATGATTCTTGTAAAATACGTGTGGTGATTTTTGTCACTGAGTATAATTGACCATGACTCATTCACAGTTATAGAACTAGAACTCTACTATGAAACTGTAACTGTAACGTATGAACGAATCCATCAAATGTCATGGATGCGTACGCACATGGTGGGTAAGACCTTATCGGGCATAACAGATGAAAGTTTAGTATAATATGTGCACTGAGTTACAATACCTTGCGTCCACAACAACAACAACACGACAATCGTCCTGCCAAACATCTTGGTACAGTATTCTCAGCAGTCAGCCCGCATAACCACGCGCGCACTTCACAGTACCCCGACAGCTGTACAGCTCCCACTTCACTTCACATTACACGGATCCATCACTGATAAATCACTGACTACAATAATTTAACCGAACATCAATAACAATTGTACCTTTGAATTCAGTTAAAATCCGCCGTTTGCGGAGTCTAAATAGGCCAGCGAAATTCCGGCGACAGAATTCTAAATTTAAATCTGGTCGCCACTGAACTGTCTGGCGCATGCGCCGTGCTAACAACGTACTGCCAATATCAAGAAGATTGCGTGTTGATGATTAATATTTGCAATTTTTGTTAAATATAAAGCGTGCACTTTTTGCCGCGAACGTACACGCAGGGTGAGGGTGGTTGGTGTGAGCTCGACGAATAATTATTCGGGTGCACACGTGTGACTCAGACCAAATACATGCAGTTATGTTAATTATTGTGTGTATTACCAGCGGCATTAATTATTATGATAAAAGACTTTACCTAGCTAATAGTTTGTTTGAACAACCGTTAATTATTGAGGGTCATGCATGACACACCGGCGCGTCGAGTCACAGAATATTGACGCTGCCTCATATTTGGATGAAGTTGGCGTGTATTGTTTTGACTTTTATTGTGTGCGGGGTCAAAGGTTATCCTTTGTTATGAAAAAAAAACATTCCGACTTTTATGAAAACTAAAAAAGTTTAAAAGTTGAGTTAATATTAAATGTAAATAGTCGCTCTAGCAACGTTGGTTTTGCATCATCCAATTAAGATTGGTTTTTCTCATCAATATTCTTTAATTACATACAAATAATTCAAATGTGTAGAATTATATCATTTTAATTGTACCTCAGCTAAAGGTCAGAGTGGATCCAAGTTATCTTTCGCGGTAATTTCAATGTTTTTGTTACGAATTATCTAATGAAAACATTTACTAAGATAAAGCTAAAGACACAGCACTCTAGTTTAAAATAAATTAAATTAAAATAAAAGCAGTACTGCGTGTATTTTCATGTTTACGCTGTTTACACTTGAGCGTAGACAGAATAGGCTTGTTAACTGAAAAAATCTAATTAGTCCGTCACTTAGATTATCAAAAAATATTTGACCCGTATTTTTTCTTTTGTCACATAAACCAAAATTGACGAAGATACGACGCTTTTAAAATTCCCAATACGTCACTGTTCGGTATCATTCTTTAGTGAGTTGATACCGAACAGTGACGTCACGAGCCCCCACTCCGAGTTTTGATGCGTTTTATCTTTGTCAATATTCGTTGATTTACAAAAACAAAAAATACGTGTCCATTATTTTCTAATACTCTAATTGACGGACTAAATAGATTTGCAATTTATTGATGGTGGAAACAAGCCTATTATAAATCTACAAAGTGCAATTGTACTTACATATGTATATCATTTTAATGACCCGTTGAAATAATGATCTAATGGTTCATCAGACGAGACTTCTTCCGCACTTCTTAGGGGACATAGGCGTCCCCCAAGTGTCGCCTAATGGACCGGTCCCGCGTGCGACTCGCATCCAGCGGATTCCCTTCAGCAGGTCATCGGTCCACCTAGTGGGAGGTCTTCCAATGCAACGTCTTCCAGAACTATTCGGGTGATTCAAGCTAATTTAATTAATAATAATGTCGCTGGACATTAACACACAGCGCCATCTAGCGCCACACTAAGCAGGGCTTGTGTCGTGGACACCAGATAGTTGATATACTACATAGATACTTTTTGTTTGTAATTACATACTTATTATACATATAAACATCCATGACCCGGAAACAAATGTCCATGCTCATCACACAAACATTTGCTCCTACCGGGATTCGAACCCAGGACCGTAAGAACGTAAGGCAGCCTCACCACCGACGCCATTCGGGTCGTCGTAATTCTTATTCTTATTTAATTATTGACATTAAATACCTATGGTTGACGGTGACGGGTGGATGATGTCTATGGCATTATGTCAGCTTCTGCACTTATTTGTATGCGTCTAGTATTAAATAAATGATAAAAAAGTAATAATAATAAAAAAAACACGTTTAAAATACTTAAATAAATCTTTCAGCTGTTGTGGATTGTACAGGCGTCGTAGAGGTGTTTAAAGTAAAAATCTTTCAATAAAGTCTTGTATTTTTTTAAAAAGTTGTCAAAAAGTTGGAACTTTGACCCCCAATATCTCCGTAACTAGAAGTTTCCCAGGTATGGTGTAGACTGTAGAACAAAAAAAATATCGCAATGACGAGGAGAACAATAGTGCCTTTCGGCTTCGTGAAGTGGTGTTTTACACCCTTTAAAACCACAGTCAATTTAAAAACTACCGCTCATAACATAATGTCGTCACAAGATTTATTTCCACTTAGTACAAAGTTAATAAAACGTGGTTCCGTACACATCCTGGCGAGAGACGTTGAAGTTATTTCCGTTGTGGCGTCGTCGGCCGGCTGACGCTAGTTCCAACACTATTTGCTAGATGTCGCACGATGCCTGTTCATGGAGTTTCTCACGGTGCATTGTGGGAAGTTTCAAAAGTTTGATTCAGATCATTTTCTAATTGTATGAGAAAGTAATAATGTAAGACGACAGGAATGAAAGTGCTGTTGTTGCTTGAAAGTAATGGGAATTCTTTAAAGTGAACAAGGTTTTTAAGTTGTTAATAACTAATTAACTGAAATATGTTTAAAACTTGTATGTATAAGCACAACAGAACACACAAAAAAAAATAACGCTGAAACTTACTGACACTGAAAAAATCCCCTTTTTCCCCGGCTTTGTGGTCTTTTTAACCACAGAAATAGGTACAGTGTGCTAACGTAGGACATCATAACTATCTTCTAAAGTCTGAATGTCACTAAATGAGCAGGAAATCTACACCTTTTTAATCTGCACGGATGGTTGATATTGAGTAGAGGACAGTTACAAGCTAATGGCTTATCCTATAAGTATTGTGATTAGTTTCAGAATTTATCGTTCGTCTTTGTCGTTGAGCATGAAGTCATGGATTCGATTCCCAGGGGCCTAAGTCTACTATTTTTATAAATGCGTAATTCCAACATGTTCCCATTCTCATACCATTGTCATTTTGCTAAAAGTTCGTAATCTGCTTAATCATAATGGTCGATCATTGGTCGGTCAATGGTCTCGTAATAAAAATGTGTTTGAATGACATTGTCATATTGTATTGTATTGTACAATGGGCTGGTGTCCGCAACTCCACGTCAAAGCGCGTGTTTTGCGTATGGAACATTGTCGAATTGCCATTATTATAAAACCCATTAGTACAAATGGTTTTCGAAATCTACTACTAAAGGGGTTTGAATTTTTGGCCGGATTTTCTGCCGCCATTATACAAAGTAGCGGCCACGCATTATACCTATATTAATCGATAGCTGGTATCAATACAAACAAGTTTGTTAAGGCACAAAATGTTCTAAAGTGTCACGTTTCCGAGATATGAGCTATCAAGGATTAAGTGGAGTGTGGCAAAATAATTTTCGAAAAACTGTGAATGCAGATTTGTTTCTTTTTTAAAATAAAGCAACAATGTTATTTTCCTTTGAGTAAAATTTGCTATCTCCAGTATTTTGAGTGCTTTCCCTCCAGGTGGCATTGAAAAGTTCCACCCTGTATATTTTTACACATGTGTCATAGACCTATGTCCAGCAGTGAACGTCTTTCAGCTGAAATGATGATGATGATGATGATGATTTGTCAATATGTACGACATTACCATTCTATGACATTTCTTTCAATGGAGTGTCCATTGAAAAGTCATAATGGCGCCATTATAATAATAGATTACCAAACTTGTCAAAACTTGACAATTATGAAATCAATGATAGAATATTCTGACACTATTGTAATAGTAGACTTGAGGCCCAGGTCTATTGGTATCAGCAGAAGACAATAGGTTCGCTCTTTAGGACCTACATGGGAACTTAAAAAAACAGACGAAATGTTAAGGATTATAGGCGTGATTTCATGTTACGGAGATTCAATAAAAGACATCAACTGAGCACGAAAAAAGCGCATAAAAAAAGTCATCCAATTTTTCAGTAGTAATTCCCATCCTGCTCGCAGATTAGCTCTTTGTAAACTTCACCTCATTCTTATTTGCTCTCAAGAGGTGAAAATGGCGCTCCAACGGCTAGAGATTGTAGTGTACGCTCGGCATCCCGGCTCTTAAACTATTGTAGTGAGCCCAATCCTATTTCCCCCGGGGAGTACATTCAGTTGCCTGGACGTTCTACACTCTAGAGGGAATATTATCCCGTGGATGCTATGTTCTCTTCTAAAGGATCTGGACGTTTTTGGGTACTTTTTTGTTAGTTAATTTTGTACCTCGTTTTCTTTTTTTTATGAGCGGAATTACAGCCGACAGTTTTTCAAGACTGAAACTTGTCTTTGTTAATCATCGCAGTTTCGTTTTTATCGTTGTTTAGGCACTTTTTGTATGTTAATTGTTAATTTAGAGCCACTAATCAAATTGTGCATTTTGCTCACTCTGAAATAACTGCGATGCATTTAACATTCATCAAAACTAGTTTGTTATAAATAGAGCCTGATTACGGAGTTGTGTTCGAGTTATTTCAATTAGTTCAACTTGCTGATTTAAATTTGAAATGTCACGAACCAAATAGTACTTAAATGTATTTTAAAGTTCAACTGAATACCCTCATATAAATACATACGTGTTTTCATCAATGTATATAATTCCATTTGTATTTTATTTAATACCAATTTAGTGTTTAAAGCGGCAACAGTGAACGTAATTGTGTTGCTCGTGGTGAACAAACGAATCGTAACCACATCACTAACAGTTAACATTTAGTTTAAAGCGGTTGCCCAGCTAACTAACCTTGAATTTGTACAATTCGGTGTACGACAAAGCTTTAGATATCTCAATTAATGTCGAGTTGCGGTACACGTAAGGCACGGTCCACGGCCGACATATGGACAAATAAGTCTATTTGCGAACATTTAATATTCGCTTCGGGCACGCGTTAATTAAGCCGGGTTGGTTGGGTCGCATGCCCGATGCCCAATGCCCGCACCCTCGAATCACCCTCGACTCGATAAAAGAAACAAAACACACGCTGCCAACATACAGACGGTAAACCCACAATACGTTTGAAATGTTTTTGTCAATATTTTCAAATAACTCGTGAAATATTTCCTGTTTGAAAAGTGTTGTCAATGGCATACCTAAAGGCTATATGGAGCAAACAAAACACGTGTAAATGCGATTCCTTCCTCTACGTCGGCAATATAGAAACTCACTGTAAAGTCATTACGTCATTTACGTAAAAGAAAATATGTTTCATTGAAACTTTATGCTCAATTAGAGACACTGTATCTCTATTCATGAAATCTGGGTCCCGAAGTTTTTATTATAGCCTCAGGTTGGCACCGCAGCGGTATAGATGTAATAAGTAACTGCCTCCACTCCATCGCTTGACCGATAAAAGGCAAAATAAATCTCAATAAAGCTACCTCACGTGGCGCACACGAATGAATGATTAAACGGAGGCGTTTCTTCATTTGTTTTCACTTTAGTTCGGACAACATGGTGGTGTGTGTGTAGTCTAGCTTTACTAAGGGAAAATTACACCGCCCGTGGGAACTCGCGCGAGTAAATCATCATTAGAGGAGCCGCCGCGGCCGTGGGACACGCCTCGTCTTTATAAAAGATTCAGCTTGATACAAACGAGACGGACGAGTAATGGCCGAGTTACTTGTGCGTTGTTCGCACAACTTTACACGCGCTGTATTTCATTTAGGCGCCATTAAAATTAACTAAGACCTATGGGCGTGAACGCACAAGTAATCTCGGCAATTAACTGCCGTGTATCGCATACTCTTACAATGGATGGCTCATAATTAGAATGAATAGGAGGCGGCGATACAAAGCCTTCACCAGCTTTAAACGAACTTGCGGAAAATTCGGTGCTTGTCTGTAATTGCTCTTTTTCTTCGAGGCAACCTTCATAGGTAAGTAGGCTCTATTCGTAAAATTTTGCATATTTCAGCAATTATGCAGATGCGTACAATAAATAGCTTTGTGCAGATCAATACCTGAACGCTCTACCAAGTACGAACAATATTCTTTGAACGTAATAATACCGCTGATAGGTACGAACAACCAAAAGCCGTTACGAGAATTAAAGTTAGTAGGTAAAACTGAGTTTCAGAGCTGTAAATCTATGCTTATAAAATAAGAAGATACCTATTGGTTCCCTGGGTATAAGTTAGTTGTCGGGCAAAATATTGCTTTTAAGAGCTCAATTTTGTAGTCTCAGTCGGACTTGCTCTGATGCTGCTAAGTAATCAAGTTGGACCTGACTCCGACTTGGCGACCTCCGCACAATCGTCGGCGAGGTAAATTTTGCAACTTGACTGGTATATTATTAAGTTGAAAACTTTAAATGCAGGACATTTATGAAACTGTGGAGTGGGCGGTGGCCGCAAAGTTTTGTTAATCAGAATAGCGGGAGGTAGCTGCCGGGTCAAACTAGTTAGAATTTTCACCTCGCCTATCCCTTGACATGGGCCCGACCGGGAATATTTTAAAATTATTCAATTTACATAGGTTAATTACCCACTATTCTAGGAAACTACGTGTAGCCTGAATTTTGTGAGTTAAGTGGCTTGTCATTACGTACCTGCCAGGTTCTTGACAACTGTTATATTTCAGTCAGTTTTCAGCCAGACAAACAAATTATATTTAATCTTCTCTATGACAAATCATCATGTTGGGGTCGGCTTCCAGTCTAACCGGATGCAGTTATATACCAGTATTTTACATGAAGCGACTGCCTATCTGACCTCCACAACCCAGTTAATACTGGGTAATACGATACCACTTGGTAAGACTGGTTGTCAGACGTTTTGGGCCACTTAACAGAGATGGACAAATGACAGCCAGCCCGGCTAGCATGGGCAGGGGATAAAATTTTTATCCACCGGTTATTTCCACTTTTGTTTGAATTTTGTCCCTTGTCAGTGGAAATAACCGGTGGATAAAATTTTATCCCCTGCCCATGCTAGCCGGGCAGGACTAACAGCTTAACGTGCTTTACGAGGCACGGAGGAAACTCGGTATGTAAGGGTGGTCACCCATCCACAGACCAAGCTAGGCTAGCACGGCGTTACCTAAAGATTGGCCCGAGCGGCTGTTATTATTTAGCCACGAGTTCTCCTGTAAGACAAATGCAAACAAAAAATATCTTCAGCACCGTAGTACTTACTATGATAAAATCATTTGCCGACCCGGCTCAGTTGTGCATATTCCATATTTTTTTAACATTTTTCGGGAATCAATATCAGAGCGCTTCACTACGTGTAAACTGGAACCATATTCAGTACATTCAATAGCATTGTTCTGCTGGCTTTGTGTCCTTGTGTGCGAAAAGAGTGAACATTAATTCATATTTCTTTTAGTACTGCGTACGTCTGTTTTTGGTGAGCTCTTAGGCACCGATGGAGTGCTTCATCATATCCCAAGGGTGTCGTCGGCTGTGACAAGGGATATGCGGAACAGGGCGGACCATCAACCTGGTTGGCTCGTAATATACCTATACCCATACACATTCGGTATTCAGACAGCCACGTTATGTATTGCAAAGATCATTTGACTCGATTTTTTTTTGATCTTAGCTCAACGTCACTTTGATTTTGTAATATAGATCATATTGTAGCCCGGCCCAGCCTCCTAGATTCCCGGCCTCACATTGCTACACTGCTGATAGTATTTCACCTGACTGACATCATCATCATTAATAGTTTCTGATCCACCCACTGCTCTCTGGTCTGCTCTCGCTCTGGCTTCTACTCATTCGGGCTTTGTGATAGCCCCATCCGGGTCGTATCTGCCTAATCTTTGCAGGTCTTCCATCTATTTCATCTACAGTGTGGTTACTATGATAAGTATTCTGTAGATTGATTTAATAATCGTCTATACAGGGTGTAAACGGACCCTTTACGAAGTCGTCAACCAAGCATTCGGTGCACACAATAATTATCGCTGGGAAACGACTTTTTTTTAAGGTAAAACTCAATGTAATGCACTTAAAATATTGTGCTAATGGATGGATTGAATAGTACCTACGGGGGTCGTGGAGGTGTTTAAAGTAAAATATTACATTAAAACATTACATAACATCACATGTATTTATAAAATAAACTAGTGGAGAACTTTGTACTTTGACCCCCAATATTTCCGTAACTAGAAGGACTTTTTGGCTTCGATAAGATTCTTTGTACACCTTTTTATTTTGGCCTGAACCATTCAATATCATCGATTTAGTACAGAGTTAACGTGGATATTCCCACAAATCCCTTTGGTCATTGCAACGAACAGTCAAAGGGAAAATTGCCCGAAATTCTGCAGTAATTAGATTTGTGATAGACACACGGTCGTAGTTATAAGCAAACACGACTTAGGTACCCGTAGTCGCTTCGTGATGCTATTTCCAAGTCCCTTATTAGGATTCAGAATTTCTTATCATTTGCCGATTTGGCAAAGGTTTTTATATTTATTCTATCAAAAGATATGTGTAATTTCTAAATTTCTATATTCTATAATTCAAATTCATGCTAACCGACGGTTGTAGCTTCAACTACAGTTTCTAATGTGAGAGAGAACAAGCTATTTCACACATACATAAAATTAGTAGCACTATTGTGTTATGATTGACACAACCTGACTTCACTTGTGTGTTAGTATACTCTCTTGCAGTTTAGGTATTTACGAGTATATTCAGCATTGTTACAAAGACATTTATGAACTGAACTACTTAAACTTGTAATATACAATTTCTGAAATAATAACATTTCGTTAGAACCACTTTCGATAACATGACTCACTCAGCAAACAATTTAGCAAAGATAACATTTTATGCAAATGTAAAGAAATTACACGAACATTTAATTGGTCCGTAGGGCCGCATAGTGCCAACCTAACAACTATTACACAAATTAACAGCATGTAATGTACGCGAGCACTCCCAGGTTCGCCAACGTAATATAATAATAATATATCAGCATTGCACGCCATTATCTTCTTATATGAAGGTAATATTGTTTATTGCTACATGCCTACGAGTACGCGATATTAAATACCGACCGGCCGTGAAAGACTTACAGAGGCGCAGATTTTTAGAGGTGAAAAATTGCATATTATTCATCATTTTACCTGTAGTTTTCAGTAAATGTCTTACTGAAAGTTACGGGCAGCAAAGTTTTTTATTATTAGTAACTTTGTCACTACATGAAGAAACAGAGGTTGTATATTCTGTGTCTGCGCACATTCGTTTTCACTCTAGTATCTCTTCACCTCCACGGCTAGCCTCCGATAAGGTTATTTCTGATAAGGGAGGAAAGGTAATTTTTTTTTGTATTGTCCTAACTAATATTATAAATGCGAAAGTAAGTTTGTTTCTAAGCGCAAATAAGTTCATAAGGGACTAACTATCCAGCATGTAAGTTAAAAGCTAATTAACAGTATTATATTATAATATTCAAATGGTTAATGAAAATCTTATTCACGTGCGTGAGTACGTGCGTGAATAAGATTTTGCGTGTTTCGGCTTTTGTATATACCTATAGTATATGTTAAGTTATTATGAAATAACTAAATGAGACGAGTAATTAAACTAGTACGAGTCTAGAAATAGCTCTAAGAATCAACATAGCTACCTATTGTGCTCTTACATGTAATTCATTACAGATCTACCTATCTAGTATTTGCGTTAAAAACTCGAAATAGTCCATTTTTTATATTTTGGTAAGATACCACTACTACCAACTGGTTATTTGCGACCACTTCTCCTTTTTAAAAGTCGTTTAAAAACGTACTTAAATGTGGATGCGAATTTGTAACGAAAATCTACAAATAGTCCATTTTTTTATGTTTTGATAAGATACCACTGCAACCACCTGATTATATAATATGCGAAGTCAGTAAAAAAAATGTACTTACATGTGGATGCCAATTTGTAGACACCTTAAAATCCTCAAGTACAAAAATTGTGCTTTGATTTTGACTATTGAATATAATTTTAGATCACTTAAAAAATATTCTTCATTTAACAATTAAGGTTAATTTTACAAATGTAATTGTGCGTTGACGTTTTTAGAACACAGTATTGGAAAAAGTGACGAGAGAGTTTATTTTTACTTTGATCATATACTTTTGGGACAGACCTTAGATTCGACATGATTTCAACTTAGTTCTGAGTTCAAAGTGGGGAACACAAAGGAACGCCAAAGCAACTGGTATGAATAATAACTACTGTTCTCCTAGGCACAGCAAGCTTCAGAGTTACTATTAGGCTTCTATAATAGAAAGTTAGATCTAAATCTTATTTGGTGATTAGAGTTGACCTAAACAGGTCTTTAGTAGCTCTTTCTGAGATAAAGGTACTTATATTTAGAAATTTGTATTTTTAAAATAAAACCGACTTGTAAAAACACAAAAAAAGTGAAAAATAACTTTAACTTCAGAAGTCGGTTACAAAAACACTAAAGCAATCAAACAAAGGTTTGATTGGTTTAGTGTTTTTGTAACCGACTTTATTTGTTGTTTTGTTTTATTTTTTGCAAAAAAGTTATTATTTTTCACTTTTTAGTGGTTCACATGCGCTTACCCCTTAACAGCGTACTGGCGTGATGGTATGTTATGAACTGGTGTAAACAATAGACAGATATGAGATTTCAGCAATCCCAGTCCATTGGCTATCATTTATTGAGGAGTTCCATTGCCTACCCCCAAGTTCTTCATCAAATCTTCACTAAGTTGAAGTGAGACTACTCCGAGAAAGTACTCTTCCGAAGACTACCCAAATCGCTTCATGTGTGCCTATAATATTTGAAGAGTTCTCTCTGTTTCTCCAGGATCCCATCATCAGATCCTGACTTGATGATTATGGGACCACCTGTGAAGTATACCCTTTTAAACAAAATAAAATGAATCCAAATCGGTCCAGCCATCTTTGAGTAATCGGGGAACATACATAAAAAAAAACTTCCTTTTGGAAGTCGGTTAACAAGACAAGAAAAGATGGATGGATGGTGTGAAGAACGATATGAATGAGAAAGGAGTAAATGTAATTTTTTACTGTGACTTTGCTTTTATGAAATTTAAATTGAGAATTTGTTTGTGTATGGTATTATTTTGATTGTGCTTTTAATTCTATTTTTGTATTTCAATTTGATTCCGTTTTTAATTTTGATTTTGTAGTTAAATTGTATTTGTATTTTATTATTTGTTTTGTTTTGATGATTTTAAGTCTAATTAATCTGGATTGAACTTTAATTAATCTGGTTACATTTATTATTTTATGGGGCATGCGGTGCTAACCTGTAAGAAATTGTTATACTCACCTTTGATTTAAGAATCTTATTTTAAAATGTAACAGTATAAACAATTGTTGGTTGGCCTGAAATAAATGATGCCGTGACTTCTGACAGGGGAGAATGGAAGAGGAAAACGTGTTGCGCCGACCACTAATAGAATAGGAAAAGGGCAGGAAGATTATGATGATAATAGCAGTAGCCTATAGTCCCCGCCACGAGAAGCTAATAGTAAACACACAACCTTTGGATCAAATTCAAACATGACAGCGTCAGCGTGTACTTACTTCGAAATAGCGGCCCAAATGTTTACGTTCCATGATGTCAGATGCGTTCCAGTACCACAAAACATTAGACGACAGCGGTTCATATCGACCAAGTGAAATAAAATTGCTCGTTATAGTTTCGTATTACTCATATGATAAGTTTATATAGCTGATTGAATTTGGGAGTATTTGTTGTCAATTCAATAGGCTAGTTTCCACCATCAATAAATTGCAAAACTAATTAGTCCGTCAGTTAGAGTATTGGAAAATAATGGACACGTATTTTTTGTTTTTGTAAATCACTGAGTACTGACAAAGATAAAACGCATCAAAACTCGGGAGTGGGGGCTCGTGACTTCACAACGCACTAAAAACTATAGCACGGCGTGACGTATTGCGAATTTTAAAAGCGTCGTATCTTCGTCAATTTTGGTTTATGTAACAAAAGACAAAATACGGGTCAAATATTTTTTTTATAATCTAACTGACGGACTAATTTGATTTTTTTAGGACACAAGCCTATTGTCGCTACGTATCTTAGTAGAATGTCTTTGTTTACAAAAAATATTTCGGATTCATGTACGTATTGTATTATCACTTTCTTCGGTGAAGGAATACATCGTGAGGGAACCAGCGTACCTTCGCGTGTCCAGCGATACAGAGATATTTCTTAACGTTGTGTAAAGCCAAGTCAGGGGCTCATGGGCGGCATAAAAACTCTGACACCAGCCCGCTTAGCATGACCACCGGAGAAACGCTCTCGTTTCTCCGGTGGTCATATAATGACAGATGAACAAAAGATTTGTCGTGTCTCTCTAGACACGACAAATCTTTTGTTCATCTGTCATTGAATCGACAAAATGACAGATGAACAAAAGGTTTGTCGACTCTCTGTCGTGTCTACGGTGGTCATGCTACGCAGGCTGGTTAAACACTAACCACACGATAGAGAAGAAGTGTTATTATTAGAATTGAGGGATCTATACTTGAGTGATTTGCTTCTACGCTACGGGTTCCAGTTTGCTCCCGGCCGGCATGGAACAAATATTTGTTATGACGGCCTATTGTGGTTACGTTCCGCCTGTGTGCGTGAAAACAAGCATTACAATCAACAACACTAGCGCACTCCAACGTCAAATAGAGACATCTTCATAACTCGCGATAATAATCTCTCTCTAGAGAATATCCCATACGTCTAATAACGTTATCAGCATCACTTCATCTTATCAAATTAATGTAACACTCAATTGACAGTAGTTAATTGTTTATACCAATTAGTTATACAAAGCTAACTCCGCTGATTAATTAGAGAACTCCAAGAAGCCTCTTTGGTCCAGCGGTTAGTAGTTCGGCTGTGGTGCGTCTGGTCCTATACGTACACATACCCGTTTCTGGAAGGCTAAGTAATAGAACAATAGATTTTTAAAGGCACGTTAACCAGGGTTGGCTGTCTGAAATAAAATCCAAAATTAAATTATTAGATCTATAGAACTCATGCCAAGCCGAGTTTTAGGACTGTTGAAGGCTGTATGGCTCTATACATAAGGCGGCGTCCTAATTGGGAGCGATCGTACGATGGCGCGATGCGTTTTTCATCTCACGATCAAAGTGGTCGTGCGATGACCTAACAGGTGTCCTAATAGATCGCGCGATGTCCATCGTGTGATGCCGTCGCTCGATGGCTGGCGTCGCGCTCACACCACTTTAACGATGGCTCTTTACAGAGATGCACAGTTTTTGCTGTCGGGCAATATTGCTTTAAAAATTGCAAATGACATTGAAAAGAGATTCGTGTCCGACTAGGCACTCACAAGAGATCTGTTGCTTTGATTAAATGATCGCACGATCAAACGCATCGTACGATCGTTATTAAGCATTTTATGTGCTCGCACGATTACTTGCGAGGTTCAAATAGGACACTCTGATGAAATCTGTATGTTTGAACTCATCGCACGACGAAAACGCATCGTGTTATCGTGCGATCTTCGCCAATTAGGACAACGCCTAAGGGTTCAAAAGTATATATTTAACGAAACTGAAAGGCAAGTGTCTTTCGGTTTCGTTTCTGTCCTCCCCGTCGTCATTGCGATCATTTTTTTTGTTATAGACCAATACTTGGGAACTTTCTGGTTACGGAGATATAAGTAGGGGTTACAGTTCCCACTTTTACGAGTTTATTTTTATTTTTAGTAATGCCTGTCTTTCATAATTATCATACATTCATAATTTTTTTCACATTCATAAATTATTATACATATAGGTACTTTATTTTGTCCTAAAAATATAATAAAACAATAATAAAACAGTAAAATGAATCACACCTAACACGTCTGTATTTCTATATCGAATAAATTATGACGCATAGATTATGATAGTGAAAAAGTCCCCATAAAGGAAAAGTCTAATTTTATTTCCTGATTTTCTAATTAAAACATGGCGTCATATGGGACCGAACATTGCCGAATGCGAACTGCTTTGACGACAATGTAACGGAACAGTCCTAAAGTTCAACTTCCCTCTTTCTGTGAAGTTAGCCAACGACTTGAATTTGTGTGATAGCAATGTTTCGCATTTTCTTCGGTGTTTCGGTATTCAGCTTTTCACTTTCGACAAAAGATAGACATTGATATAAATCTAGTCACATAAAATGTTTTGTGTTCGATAGTTCGAATGCGGGTTGACATTTCGTTCTGCGTCGTTATCAAAATAATTTAGGAGTGTATCTAAAAATTCAATCTAAACATTTTTTCTAGCATCGCTTTTTCCATTTGTTACAAAATGTAGGAATCATTTTGCACATTCGAATCCAATATTTTGGGCAACGAAATTAAAAATACCTACTTACTTGTAGTATCTTTTATCACGTTTAGAAATAAACTCGACCATTGTGAACCAACTGCATTCAAAACTGTGCTTGAAGTCACAAAGCTCACTGTGTTTAGCAAATCTTCCAATTCTAAAGTTGTTCGCGCAATATTGAAGTTTGCCAAGTAGCACGAACAAGAGTCATAGATATTCATTAATCTCGTTACAGAACCTGGTCAACTTTGCTTGTAAACTTGTGTCCTAACTTCGCGCCAGACTAGAAACAATCCTACTGGAAAAGTTGCAGTTTCGGCAGCTCGCCGATCGTCGACATTTATTAACTTTCGGTATTGAACACTCGTTTAAATTAGATAGCTGGAAGTAATTCCCTCGTAAAGCATTAGGGAGTCACGGTAATAAGTAAATTTCTAAACTTGCCACTTCTCGCTGCGTTTTAATAAAAGTTGAGCGCATCCACGCTCCGCGCCCAGGGAGTTAGCAGCAGGCAGGAGCGGCAGTGCGCAGCGGAACCACGCCAACTTCTCACACTAAACTAAGAGAACAATATTTCAATGTAATTATTATAAATGCTGGTTTGTGGCACGTAGCTGAAAAAAGATACACCCAGAACGAAATATGTGAAGCATCATCACGTTGTAACGTTTCTGGCATGTCGCCTTATAAAAGCTTGTTTCGATATCTTGTTATTGTAACTTAGAAAAGGGCGACACGACTGTTAAATCCCCGATGCATGTCCGATAAAATCTATCGGATGCAGGCCGATGTTTATTCTAATCAATCAGCTGGGCTGATCTCCACATACCACGAGGGCGCTGCATAAGGCGAGTTTGTTTTGAATTCTCACACAAAATAAATATCAATGCTAATAGTCGGATAGATATTGGGCCCGATATCTCCCCTTTGGGTATCGTACAACAATAGCGTGAGCCATTTCCAGGCGTTTCCCATTTAAATTTGTTCCCTCGGTTTCCTTATCGACAGGAGGGTAGCGTCGACGTGAAGAGACACGCGGCGGGTGCCGTACATGAGGGGATGGCTTGATGACTCACACGCCACCAACGACGTCTGCAGCTACTAAGGACGCTAAATATTGCCCTTTTATGCTAAACCGTTTCGATTTGTGAGAATACGAGTGTAGATTAAATATTTCTGTGAAGATATCGAGCATTAAAATTGTATTGATATAACTGATAAACTGGAATTATACAACTTCACGGAATGTGCAGCAGGGGTAGGTATAATAAATTGCATTCCTGGTTTGTTATTGTAGTAATAACCGTCGTATTTAACTATGCAGACAAATTTATTTATTGTGTTTTTTTAAACTAATATCCTAGTGTGTTTAATCTAAACAAAAATTAAAACGACTATCGCTTTGTGCAATTGTTGTCGTAAAATTAAAAAAATATCCAAATATACACCAG
Source organism: Xestia ashworthii (assembly GCA_950022955.1). Classification (NCBI taxonomy): domain Eukaryota; kingdom Metazoa; phylum Arthropoda; class Insecta; order Lepidoptera; family Noctuidae; genus Xestia; species Xestia ashworthii. The sequence continues at coordinate 17,519,959 of OX465558.1, read as the reverse complement.
TTTTTCTTTGTATGGAGAAGCATCGTTGTCAAGAGATATAAGTTATGTCGTAATTTTTCTTCGAGAATCCGAGGTAAGCTCTCTGTTTCCGCATTTTGTGTACAAATCGTTGTTATTAGATTAACTGTGCTGGCGACGTTGACGAATATTGTGATTTTGGGTAGCATTATTACTCGTAGTAATGACTAGATGACATTGCAGAGGTAAACAACTTTTTTGGTGTTGACGGGGCGCTCACGGAAATGACTATGTTTTTGTAAAAAGGAATAAAAGAAAGAAAGTTTCTTTGATTTATGAGCTTTGCTTGTAGCATTCGAGTAGTAGTTAATTTTTAGGGATGAATAAGTAGGTATCTGTTTTGCTCTATTCTCTGTCAGTTCTGTGTAGTTTAGCCATACAAACATATGTTTTACGAATATGACTAGGATTATTCCACACCACACCACACTACACTTCATTTTACTTTACTAGTACGCAATCAATAATACATCAATAATATTCTTTTTGTTAATTTTGTTTTTCCTTTTATTTGTTTACTATGTTCGTATACCAAAGGTAACAATAATTTGTTATCATCTAAGATTGAATACTAAAACACTGTTTTTGGTTTGGGGAGGGCCTGGTTTTCTGTGTGACAGGGTTTTCTAGTGCAGATACCAGTCTCCCACAAAGGAGTTATCTGATGTAGTGTATTCATATTTCTAAGGCGCCTTTGTGTAAGAGAAATAAATGTTTATTTATTATTATTTGCGTCATCAAGCTGTGCAACCAGTGGGACAAAAGTGAAATGTTTATGGTGGGTCTTATTGGATTAAGTGGACTTCATCAAAATCATTAACGAAAATAACTAAAAGGCACTTTGCAAGTCAATTTAATTGATATTATTTCGATTTTATGAATGCAAACTGGAAAATACACGTCCCAAAAATGAATTTCTGAAATGATTATCTTTAATGCTTGCTTTCATATAGACTGGCTAACTGGCTTGTAACATATAATTTTAAGCATCAAATAAATGATTTTATTATATTATTAATTGCAACAAAATCATATATTTCATTACTTGCTTTTAATAAATATCGAATTTAATTTTGGGCGTTGTTTGTGGCAACCACGGCGAGTAGGTATAATATGTTATCAGGAAATGATTGGAAGTCAACGAAATGAAGGAGTTGGTTTGGTTTACTGAAATGAGCTTGTTGTTTTGTATTGTGCAACGGGCTGGTGTCCACAACTCCACGTCAAAGCGCGTATTTTGCGTGTGGGATATGATTCAACGCGCGGGCCCAGTGCGGATTGGTAGACGTCACATTGTCTTCGAATTTTTGGATCTAGGACATGCGGGCTTCCTCACGATGTTTTCCTTCACCGTTTTGAGAGCAGCGGTAATGAAACAAATTACACAAAGTAATACGCCTGTCTGGGTTCGAACCCACGACTTACTGTTTGTAAGTCGGGGCCGCCACCACTGGGCCAAAACAAACATACCTAATTAAACTTCAATATTGCTTTATGTCGCAAGGGACCGGTCAATGTGGCGACACTTGGGGGAGGCCTATGTCCAGCAGTGGATGTCTTTGGCTGAGATGATGATGATGATGATTGCTTTATGATGATTGAGCACCACACCCAGGTCCTGGCTGGGTGTGGTGCAAGCCTGATAAAAAACAAACCGCGCAATCGATAGTATTTACCGGAGCTAAAAATAGCGAACTAATATACAAACTTACATCTCCTATTCAACCCCTTTTGCTGTATTGGCAGAATTTTCTAAAAAGAGCAAAGCCATCCTTTTCTTAGGTTGATATATTTTAAAGTCAATCCTGGTGCTATACAAGATTTCTTCACAAAATTTTTCCTTCATAACCGTCTAACTTATCGTCTTAAACAAGCTGTCACATTTCATAAACAGCCCATCATCGTCGCATCTACTTAAATAAATAAAAATGGTGCAGTTCGAGAATACTCATCAAGTCTGCGTGGTACCGTTCCGACCAGCCTATATATGGCGTCTTATTTCCGCATGCAGCGCGCGGCGTCCCGCGAGACTCTTCTGTCACAGATATTTAGATTGCAGTCTATCTATGTATTTGTACTGGGAAAGAAGATGGCCCACTTATTTCATCATACCTACCTACTGTTGTAAAGCCCCAAAGATGAAGCGGATTACGTACGAAATTATCAGAGATTTGCGAGTTCTTTGATGTCGTAAGCGGCCGCTACGCGGTACTGACGAAGTGCTACGGCGTGCTACGAAAATGCTACGAGAATATTGGTTACTTTGTCACATGATCTCAAGCTAAACGTTTGCTTATTTATGAGTAAATGATTTGAAAAATGTATATTAGCTTAGGAAATAACGTCCTATACTTGGTTAATTTATCTCAGTCACATCAATACATAAAGGTACTTTCGTGAAAGTTCCGAACGTTTCGACGAAACACTCGCCTGAAAAGAAGAACAACTTCAGAAATAAATCTCAATTGATTATGCGGACGTTCATTATTCATGCGTACAATAAAGTAGGCATATCTGTCGGACACACTGTACTTACAACGGGGTTACTTGGGCGCGAACTTTCCACCCAAGGTCGCACAAAAGGTAACCGGGGCCCGCTACCAACAACCTGACCTATTAATTTTCATTTGCAACTGCGAACATTGATTATTTATTGTTCCTCGTATAATAAGGCACACAACAACAAACGATAGATAATTAAATGCCCGATGGAACGCCGTCATTGTCGTGATTCATCATAAAATATTATTACCTACCCAGTGTTTAATACTGTTTTGTAAACTACATGACAAACAATTAAGAATAATGAATATGTTTGCCCTATTTGCAATAATGTGATTGGGTGGCGCTGGCGTGCGTGGGGCGAGTGGGCGAGTGTGTCGGTGCGGCGGCGGCAGCGCGCGGCAGTGTGCGGCGCGGCGCGGGCGCGGGCCGCTCGGCATCCGCGCGGCATATTATGCAGGAACTTTTAACGTCTGCATGACACGCGATGCACGCTGATTCACATATTTTTTGCGCTGCAAAACTTGTTACTGAACATAATAGGGCGCCGTTCCCGTTCATTTCGGGACGACAAAGCAAGCGTATCAATCAAAAGAAATTAAACCTCCCGCAGCATTCATTAACCAAATGAATATTTATATCATAATTTTAATTTGACTATATTTCACGATTTTAATTATTTATTAATAAAGGCCGAGTTTATTTCTTAAAGGCAAGTTCCAGATAAATAATTTAATTTATGAACAATTTCAGTATAATTCCGGTAGGTAGATATAGTTATAAATTATGAATGAGTCTGATTTTAGAGTTCACAAAGTTTGTCTTGGATGATAAGCGGGCTGGATGTACAAACTACTTCAATATATTTCGTCAACTCATAAATTATTTCGTTCAGGTCAGCAAGTAAACTAGTTAATTTGAACCAGTTTACGCAGATTTTGATGAATAATTCATTTATCAGTTTTATTCGTGCAACGAATCCGTGGTTTGGTAAAAAGGAGAAAATGTTTTTTCATAACGAATTCCGAAGTAATTTGATAATCTTGTGTTGTGTGCGAAATAAATGACTGGATTTTTACATCAAAACTTGGCTTGGCAGGGAGAATTAATGGAGATCCTATGTTGTGTTCACGTACTTATGTATAAACAGCTTTAGGAAGTAGTAATTCACGTGTAGGTACGCCATTATGATGACAAAGGCTAGAGTACTCGAGGGGAAAAGCGGAGGGTCGAGATACAAAGACCGATGCTGATGTATTGGTCCGGAAATCACAATTGTAGAACGCAAATTACCCCCGTCCTTTTCTTTGAAATAAATTCGGTGAATTACAAGAAAAAACAGAACGTATACGAGTACAAATGTAAGATTCGGGATGAAAAAGACTGATATATTTAGCTATACCTTCACGTATTGAATTACTGCCTATTCAAATGTAATCTTTCAATTTATTTATAGGTACTTCCTGTAACTAAAACTTTTTCCTATTCGTAGAGGAAAAGATAAAAAATCGAAGGATTGTTTTCTCGTTCGCGAAGACCCTAGATTTGGGTCGTTCTATCAGTATCCTTAAGCCCGTTTTCGACATAAAATTGACACACGGGATACCCAATTTATTCAAATAGGATAAAGTTTATTTCACTGATACTACATAAAAACAGTGGATACAATTAAAGACTATCAGCATATTACTATCTTACTTAAATGTGAAAGTTTTTGACGATGGATGGATGTATGCTTGTTACTCTTTCACGGGAAATCTTCTGAACGGATTTGAATGAAATTTAGCACACAGATAGTTTATAACCTGGATTAACACATATGATACACGTAAGCTAGTAAACTCCAACTTACAACAGTTTTAACAGTTTCATTTCTTCGAAGGACAAATTGAAATGACTTAATTATTAATTAATTACTTGTCAAGTTTGGTATAAAATGTAGGTATAATGGTTGTCTAGAAAGTGTACAAGTTTTAACGAGCTATTGAACTTTTAATTAAGATCTTCTCAGTCGGAGGGTGTCAGCTATTTGGCGGCTAATAGCGGTTTAGTTTCTGGCTGATTGATTTGCTCTAGTTCACTGATCCGCCGCCTGATGTCACTAATTATTTAGTCATTAGGAATCTTCGTTTGTTTATAAAATCAATCAATCTAGGCGATCAATCTAGGTCAGAAAGCTGAGATTTTTGTTTCTATTACAATGAAAATGTAAAGATTCTTATCGGGTTTGATAATTTAATTAGAAAAAAAATGTTAATTAACATAACGTATCATCATACCTGTAATTGTCTAAGGGTTACACAGAAGTGTAATTTCTTACAGTACAGCCACATTTAGCCAGTAATGCTTAAGTCCCTTTCAACTATCTGGTGTCCACGACATAAGCCTCGCTGCTTAGTGTGGCGCTAGATAGCGCTGTGTGTAATGTCCACCGATATTTATGCTAAGATATCCATGTACGGTCGAACAAGCTATTCGGTATACAGTTTAACCCACAAATTACATTATAAAATGGAGCAGCGGTGGCCCAGCGGTGGCGGCTCCGACTTACGAACAGTAAGTAATGCACTTTGTGTAATTTATTTCATCACCACTGCTCTCAAAACGGTGAAGGAAAACATCGTAAGGAAACCGGCCTAGAACCAAAAATTCGAAGACATGTGACATCTACCAGCCCGCACTGGGCTCGCGTGGTGGATTATAGCCCATACGCAAAATACGCGCTTTGACGTGGAGTTGCGGACACCAGCCCGTTTACAATACAATACATAAAAAATGTAAACCAAATAGCTTGTTATACCGTTATACCTAATAGTGGGCGACTCTATGTTGCCTTCGAACCGGCGCAAATACAAAAATCAAAAGAAATAAAATGTTGGTTTGCAATATTCTAAACATCATTAACATGATCGTCTAATAAATATTTTGTAATTTTCCATTATTATCAACTTTAGCGAGAGGGGTAAAAGTGCGGAGCACAGATTTAATCCCCGCAGACGGGGACCCGGCACGTATTGCTCTTAGTTACTCCTAGTTCAGCCCCACAATTTTATTAAATTACATAAAGTATTCATAATTAATACAAGGTGTAAATTGGGAATGGTTTCTGTGAACTATATACGGTCGGGGAACCCTAGATAAGTGGAAATGGCATCCAAAGCGTATCATTCAGTCACTTTCAGTAGAATTGACGCAAAAGCTTTTCGATGGCTTTCGAAACCAATACATGTCTTTTGTATCGTCGTTATAACAGTGCATCGTTTTTGTTTGCTAGTTGTCTAATGAATATAATAAATTGAAATTAAAAGATCTGCGAGGTTAAAGATGAGTTATTGGGCTGAAGTTATTCTTCACTTTTTTCTTGTTTTTTGAAGTCGGTTTTATTTTTTGTAAAAAGTTTTTTATTATGAAAGTGTAAAGTCTAGGAGTTCATATATAATACCTAAGTATTGAAAACTAGCGACGTGCAAAACTACTTGCGACTTAAAACAAATCTGCTCAATATTTTAAAAATCACTTGAATTATACATGGTTCCTGCAGGATAATAAATCTTTACAGTTTCACGGCAGCGTGGCCGCGGGTAAAAACTATTAGAATACAATGTGTAAGCTTTTATTCTGGTGAAAATAGTAGGGTAAAGAAAATAAATAAAGTTGGTAACAAGCAATACATGTCAAGTATGGTATTTTTAAAGCTAAGTCAGTAAATAATACCACATCCAGGCAGCAAACACAAGCAACGCCATCTATTATAAAGGGCTAGACAACAAAAGCTATAGCCATCTAGGGTTGAGTAGCTGCACTTACTACACTTAATCAGTATCCAGGCAAGACGAAACGATAGCTGGAAATTACGTTCCAGAAGAGGGCGCTGTATTAAAACTTAGCCAACAATAATTTATAATAATCATTATGGAAGAAATAGCAAAAATGATCATGAAGTTACAAGAAGACTTTGCAGAACAGAGAATAGAAATTAAAAATTTGAAAGAGGATATTTCAAAACCTATTATTGAAAATATAAATTTAAAATTTAATGAAATAATGTCAAAAAATGAAGAGCTGGAAGAAATTATAAATAATCAGCAAAAAACGATTGAGAAATTAGAAAAACAAGTGCGCATGAAGAATGTTGTTCTGTTTGGGATAGAAGAAACTGAAAGAAACAATGAGGATCTAGAGGAAACCGTAGTCGCAATTTTCAATGAATATCTGCACGTAGAATGTAACACATACGATATAGAATCTGCCATAAGATTGGGGAAGAAAAGTGAAAAACCAAGACCTATTAAAGTGACATTCTGCAAATTAAGTTTTAAAGTGAAAATACTAAAGAAGAAAAAACAACTAGAACGTACAAGCTACTACATAAAAGAAGATTTCACCCCACAAGTCGTAGAGAAAAGGAAGGAATTACAAAGGGAAGTAGATATGGCAAGAAGTCAAGGAAAAAATGCAGTACTGAGAGGAGAGAAAATTATATACTTAGAGCAAGGAAAGGCACATCAAAACAATCAGAAAAGGAAACTTTCTAATTCGCCTGAAACCTCAAAATCTCACATACAACAACATAAGGGAAATAGACCAACATTTTCACAGCGAAATACCAATAAAAAAAGTAAAGTAGACATGAGACACTTCCTGGTACCAAAGGCGACAGAAACAAGTTTATCACCTACTTCTATCCCAAGGCAAACCCAAGCAGACATCCAAATTGATCAGATTCAACAGTAGCAATCAGTCCCTCCTCCTAAATCGCAGAATATTATCAGCACCTTTCACTCTCCCAGCACGGTTGGTCCCCGTGGGAGCAGTAGACCGAAACCCTCCATCAAAAATGAAACTTTTCTAAATAAAAGAAACAATAAATATCTCCACATTGGTACGTTAAACGTAAGATCCTTAATAGACAAATCAAGGTTCTTAGAATTAGAACACGCTATTTCAAAAATTAGCTGGCATATTATAGGACTGTCTGAGGTAAAACTCGAGGGTAAAGAAATTATAGAACATGAAGATTTTATTTTAATGTATTATGGTCAAAAACATAATAGAAACGGTGTTGGATTTTTAATAAAAAAACAATTGAAAGACAGTATCAAAAATTTTGTGACGTTCTCTGATAGAGTGGTAAAATTAGTAATCCAAATCGAATCCAAAACAATAGATATTATACAAGTATACGCGCCTACCGAACAATCACCACTAGAAGAAATAGATGAGTTTTACAAGAACCTTCGAATAGCGTTAAAAAACAATAACAAAGACACAATTATCATTGGTGACTTCAATGCACAGATTGGTATAGCCACTACCGAGGACAAATATGTCATGGGAGCATGGGGATGCGGCAGAAGAAGTCCAAGAGGTCAGACCCTAATCGATTTTTGCTTCGAACACCAACTACATATAGCAAACACCTATTTCAAGAAGAAAATCAACCGTAAATGGACTTGGGCACATCCAAATGGCGTTACAAGAAACGAAATTGATTTCATTATAACTAGAAACCATAAGAACATCCACAACGTCGATATAATATCAACTTCACATCCTACTGATCACAGACTGGTACGGGCAGCGCTTCTACTCAACTATAATCGAATAGTGTCAAGAAAGTGTTTCGGAGAAAAAACTACCACCGTAATGACACCATTCGACATGAAATATTTACAAGAAACGTTCGGTCAAGCTGTGAAAGACCTAAGATACACGGATACTGAAAATACTTACTCTACTTTAATTACAAAAATTAGAGAAAGTCAATACAAGGGAACAAAACAATTAAGGTATAAACCAAACTTGATATCGGAAAACATTGCAAGAATGATAAAAGAAAGAACTCAACTAAAAGAAAAGAAAAATAAAACTGCTATAGAAAAGAAACAATTGTCAGCACTATACAAATTCATTAGAAAGCAAATCCAACACAAAATTAAAGAACATAGATACAAAATTATAGAAGAAAATCTTGAGAAAAGGGCGTCAGTTAAAAGAGCATACAAACAACTTGACTCTAGCAAGAAATGGATTGCAAAACTGTCAAAAAATGGACAACAAATAACTAACCGAAACCATATATTAAAATTAGCCACAGAATTCTATACAAAACTGTACGAATTTTCAGATCCAAGACAACAAGTGAGGAAAGAACTAGAACTGACTGATTCAGAAAACGTTCCACAGTTTCTAGAGTGCGAAATAAGCAACTCAATACAACAACTCAAGTCTGCAAAGTGCCCTGGAGAAGACCGTATAACAAACGACATGTTAAAAGCTATCGTAGAGCCCATCACACCTATTCTAACCACTACATTCAACGGAATTCTAACAAAAGAATCAATACCATCTGATTGGAAAACTGCAATAATAACACTGCTATACAAAAAAGGTGATCCTGGTGATATAGGCAATTATAGACCGTTGAGTATGTTACAAACACTCTACAAATTATTTACCAGTCTATTACTAAAAAGAATTTCAAAGACGCTGGATGAGAATCAACCTAGAGAACAAGCAGGATTTAGAGCGGGTTTCTCTACTAACGACCATATTTTCACCATCACACAGATAATTGAGAAATATAATGAATATAATAAAGAACTCTACATAGCATTCATAGATTACTCTAAGGCGTTCGATTCTATTTCTCATGACTCTCTATGGCATTCACTACAACAACAAGGTATACATAAAAAATACATAAACATGTTAAAAGAAATCTATAAACATAGTAAAGCAGTGGTTAAACTTGAGAAGAAAGGAGAGCCGTTTAAAATCCAGAGAGGAGTAAGGCAGGGTGATCCCATATCACCAAAATTATTCAACGCAGTCTTAGAACACATCTTTAGACAGCTCCAGTGGAAAAATATGGGCATCAAAATAAATGGCGAATTTTTGAACCATCTTAGATTTGCGGACGACATAATCCTTATTAGCGAGAGGCACTCGGAGCTAGAAGACATGTTGATATCCCTCGATAAGGAGAGTCGCAAATGCGGCCTTCACATGAATGCTGGAAAAACATGTTTACTAACTAACAGTACGAGAGTTCCAATTAAAATACAAAACACACCATTAGAGTACGTAGACAGCTACATATATCTCGGACAATGCATTCGTTTCTCCAATCTAACAGAAAATGAGATAGATCGCAGGATAAAAAACACGTGGAAACGATACTGGTCGCTTAAAGAAGTATTTAAATCACGCATACCAACACATCTGAAAAAGAAAGCTATGGACAATGTAATACTTCCTACACTGCTCTATGGTTGCCAAAGCTGGGCATTAACAAAAGCGTTGGTAAACAAACTTCAAGTTTTTCAACGGGCAATGGAGAGAAGCATGCTAGGGCTTAAGCTAAGAGACAGAAAGAGAAACAAGGATATAAGACAGCATACAAACATTGTGGATGCTGCCGAACTAGCATGTAGGTTAAAATGGCGTTGGACAGGTCATGTAGCAAGAGCCACAGACGGACGGTGGAGTGAGAGGGTTCTTCACTGGATACCTCGAGATACACCGCGCCCCCGCGGCAGACCTAGGCGCCGTTGGTGTGACGACATCATAGCCACTGCTGGTCATACCTGGACGAGACTTGCTCAAGATAGAGAGAAATGGCGACTGATGGAGGAGGCCTTCACCCGTAAATGGGTACCCAACACAAACGAAAATTAATTGAAGATAACTTATTTAATTCTAATATGCACTTACCTAATTATTTTGTTATTTGATAATGAAAGTTAATTCAATCACGACCTGAGACATGTTGGTAAATTGTAGATATTTTATCAATCGTTATTTAATATTGTATTGTTAATTTAATTTATTATGACTGATTGTATAAGTTCACTAATTATTTAATTTATTATTTGGTTTATTTTGCATGATTTGATTATGATTTTTTAATTTAGTATTGTGAATGTGCTAATATTTATATAGAATTAAGTGAGTATGTGTATTAAACCTAGGATAGTTTGATATTAATTAGGTGATTGATATGAAAAGTTTAATTTAATTTAGCATGATTTTTCTTACTATTGATGATAATTGCATTAATCCAAGTGATTTCAGGTCCTAAATGTAATTTAATATGAATTCTTAATATGCCAATTTTAGTTATATTCTTGTTGGGAAATAAAGGCTTTTTTATTTATTTATTATTTATATGGTATTTTTACTCAGAAGCTCCAAGGGTTTATGGTTTACGTTTACGTAACCTACTTACATTTAAAATACTGGAAACACGTTTAATAAAAAAAAAACACCTATGTAGTACAACACAGACATTTACATCTTTTTTCATTTAAGTATTTATTAATCAATTATGATAAGACGTAGACTTTATAAACTAAGCCCCACAAAACCGTTGTGATGGTTTGACTGTGGGAATAAATGTTTGAATTAATCAAAAGGAATTTAATGAAATTATCAAGATATTCTTGAAGTTTATCTATGCCAAAATTATTAAGAGGTAAAGTTTGTATTGTGTGGATCTAAGAGATTCTTTGGAACTACTGATCCGATACCGAAATATATTCCACTAATGGGAAGCTACAGAATCCCTGAGTGCCATAGCCTATATTAAAACGTTCCCGTAGGATGCTTTCGGACAGTTACGCGAGCGCAGTCGCGGGTATGAGCTAGTTACCCAATAAATGTTCTTAATTGTCTAGTGGTGCCCTCTAGACTAGACTAGTCTTGAGACCTAGTTAGGAAACAAAAATAACATCCCGGTAATTAGGTCACATGATTTATTTATATTCAATTCTTTTGAGCTACACGGTATATCCATTATGTACAAACTCGTATTTATACGCTATAAATATGTAATAACAATAAGCAACAATAACTGCGTACTGCGTAGTCCACAAAATTATACACATACCTAATAGTAATTATATTACATTTGTAAATATTATTTCGCCATGCCCTATTAACTTTGTCGGATCTGTAAAATAGCAAGTTTAAAGTTGTGAACGTGGATAAAATATTTACGAAAAGAACTCGTTTATGATGAACCCAACTTATTCTAGTAAATATGGAATATAGGTACATAAGATATTAAGTCCTATCTCAACTTTGAACGTCATTCATGTAAAGTTGGTGTTTTGCAGATCCGACATTGTAGATAGGCCATGTCGATTTATAGATTGTAGTCACAGTCAAAGGCTGCGTTGGGCTAAAACCCCGGTTCGGGTCTCTCGGACCAGTAACATGAATATCGGAAATTCCGCACATTACTTGTTATTGGTACGGAACCCCAAGCCGACGCAAGCCGATAAATTGACGATATACATTGTTTGCCACATTTAATTTTGTAATTAATGCATAATGGCCGTTTTCGATGTTAATTTTAAACTTTACGATATCGTGGTCTTACCGACAGTTTAATGCATCTGAAAACCTATGGCAATATTAAATTTTTATATGCGACATTATTTTTACATAGACTTGTTTATTAGGTAACTAGATAATTTAAGCACACAATCCTTCATTCAGTTCTGTAAACGGAGATGCTGTAGGCGGAAGAGCTTTTGCAAAACCACCTTAAATGAATGAGTATGAGTTGAATGAATGAAAGCTTTCAAAATTCTGGTAAGTACGGGAAAAATGCGGGAAAATGAGGTTTCACGGGCTTCGTTGAAATCCGCCATTTTCTTTCCTTTGCATTTTCATAATTAACATTTATTGATATGCGTTTAATTCACGTGGAGCAGGAAGATAAATATTTTGTTCCACTTGAGGAAAACGTGTTTGTGTTTTTACGAAAAAAAAATTAAGCTTATAATCACAGTGATTATATAACATAATTGTGAAAAGCCATTTGAGTAATAAGCAAATCTTAAATCAGTAATAAGGGATATTCAAGCATGATGTTTTTGTTTTCCATTTACTAGAACAATCATATTTTTTTGGATATCACACTATTAATTAATTTTTTTGTCCGTTAAGTATTTTTATACTTATCCCTGTACATTAAGTGATAGTTTTTATCAGAATATAATAATTATGTTAAACTGTCATGCCTTTTTTCTAGTAAAATACATAGTTACTTATATTTGATAATTTTAGACCGAAAGTATACGGCAATAAATTTTGCTTACATAAAAACAACAGTCATTTTAGCAACATCTAAATTGTATACGGTGACTAGGTAAAATATAAATTGACCGAATTCTAGAAATTGATGCGACGAACCATTTATTGCAGAGTACTACTTTAGATCCAATATTTTTACTTTTAGTTAATATTAATTGGAGGGGTGACGCATCAACTTGTAAAATAAGTCTTTACCTAAACATAAATATTATGTAATTTACAAAATATATACATTGTAGTTATCTTATATATGCTCTATAAATACTAAAAGATTCAAAATAAATTGGTAGATTTAATATATATTTTTCCTAAATTGGGTACATTTATTTAGGTACTTTCCCAAAATTATGCTGTAATAAACAAACTGATAAGAATACATAAACAAGTATTTTATTTTACATTCGAATTTATTTTACATTTCTTTCTGACAAATTTCCATTAAACGGGATGCCAAAATATGAACTAGCTCTGTTACAAATAGATCAATCACTGTGTAATTGTTGTGAACGTTACCAATTTACTAGCCTTGTCGCATGTTAACATCACAAATGACTGCTTTACGTAGTTAGATAAGCAATTAGTACTTTATAACACGATTATATTCGTTCATTAGCTATTTTATTAGTTGTATAAAATCTTTATATCAACGTTTTTCCAGGCGAAGAGCACTCTTGAATGACGTGCGAACAAAAACGAAAAGTTTTGATGTAGACTTAAAAAAATACATTCTCAGTGGCGTGAAGTCCCACTAGAAACTATAAAACTGCAGAAGAATCGCTTCTTTTCGCCACAAAAGTGTTGTGAGCGAGTTTATCTATCGTAGTGTTCCTGGAGAGCCAACTTTTCCTTGTAGCTGGTATATTGTATTGCCTGATATTGCAAGTTCGAAACTTGAGCGCCACTAGCTTTCCGCGTACTTTGTTCCAATCACCAGGGATACCACATGCGTTTCTGACGAAATTATCGCGGGTCTTGTATTTGTAAATGTATCAAATACTTGTCAATATGAGCATGGTATGAGATGAGTATTAGCATAAGGGCCACATCAAACATTCTGAAGCGTTTGATGTTATAAATAGCCTCACACAACCAAAACGCAGAGCTCAGTGTTGTAAATGTTTGAAATAAAATGGTAAGTCTCGTTTAACGCGGTGCGTTCCAATTCACGATGGATGTCACCTTTGGAGCGATAAACTACACGTGTGTCGGGCACTGTCGATGATTGCTGCAATTTACACGAAAAAAAGCACGTACAGCTCTGACTGACGTTTTATTTCGTATTTCTCGATACGTCATTTGAGTGCTGTTTTTATTATTGAAGGTCACACAGGTATTTTCGCATTTGTAACTTTCAGACTGGTTTGATATCATGGTTCCTGCTAATCATTTTGTACAACGGAAACAGAACCTACTATAGGTAAAATCATAAAAATATGCATATTAAACGCATGATAATTTAAGTATCGATATCCAACGTACACATAATAAATGTATGGCTATACAACATTAATCGCCTCTTAATATTACAGTTACTGAATTGTGATATGTTAACATTATAAAATGACATACCTAATTATAATTATGTACAATCAAATAACACGGTTTATCACCATAATAATATTGGAATGACGGCACGTTAAAACTTGCGCTTCTTTGTAATAAATATGATTTTTACATAAAATGGTAAATTGTAAAACAGATAAATGCTCTAACTTTGGTTACCGAAATTATCTTTGGAAAAAGCATGAGGTGTTAACTAAATACTGATTGCTATGTAGACATTGATGGCACATATTTTCATCACGAACCAGAATTTACAATGGTGTATCAATAAGTTTATCTCTTACTAAATCAGACATGCAAAATTGGATACATTCATTTTAAGCCTAAGTTTCGTAGTCGTATTGAATCAAGCATTTATTTCGAAAGTTTTAGCACATTTCATCACTTTATTTAGCTACCAAACTTTTCACTAACAGTTTCACTTTGATAATAATTATTAAGAATCGTTCTTTTACGAGAGATATTTATTTTGTGATATGTGTATCAGGACACATATGAGGAGTAGGTAGGTTGTGGTGTCGAGGGCAGGCGCGCCGCTGCCTGGTTTGCCTGCGGCCTGGACTCGGTCTGCTCTGGAGCCGCCCTCCGAGCCGAGCTCCCGGGACCTGGAGTAGCCTTTCAGCCTTTCTCCTTGAACACTCTCTTCATTGCTTCGCCAGTACACCGTCGCTATAGTTGCTAGACACTGGAACAATATCACACGCGTCAGTCACACGATTCAACTTTAAATCTCAGTCACTTTTATTTCCTGAAAGTGGTCAGTGCAACGGATGGCTGCAATCGAGCGGGAAAACTACAAAAGTTAGCCGATTGCTCTGTGATGCTGGCGACAAAACTTTTGATACAATACTTTAGTCGCTTTTTACGACACCACGGAATAGATTCCTCTATTCTTTGTTAGAAACTCAAATTACATTAATCATTTCGGCGACAAAGAACGCTACATGCGTATTGGTCTTTTTGTAGTTTTACCAAAACTTGGAACACGTGAGGATGATTCTAATTAGAACTTTCTAGAAATTATCTCCAAATTACGAGTCAATAACTTATCGTTAAGGTTGTCGGCAAGGTGTAGGGTGCATAAGAGTCAAGAGGAGAGCCATACACGGGTTGTCATGGCCACTAACTGAAGTTACCGTTCCAGGGTAACGAAGTACTTAGCCCTCTTATTCATTGTTATATGAATGACATATTATATTATTATTGGGTGTCTCTTACAGCGACTAATAAATGTGTAAGTACCTATTGGTATATTTGGTAAACTTAAAACGGAAACCACTAACAACAAAGTTTTATTAAACTATATTGTCACTATCAACTTATTTTCCACCCACCCGAATTCGCCATTCAACCCAAGAAAAGAAAGAGATGAGAAATATATCTACGGGATATCTTTCTCTTCTGCGCCATGATTCCGGGTTGAATGGCGAATTCGGGTGGCTGGAAAATAAATTGTTAGAAGTAGACAAATCTGTCTACCCTAATAAAATAAAAAATCACTCTAAGTGACAATGTAAGTTTAGTTTTAAACCGTGAAAGCTTAAAACAGTAGTAAAAGTTTCATTAGCTAATTTAAATTGAACCTATAAAAAATATTGTTTAGCCTATATCTACAAAACAAAATCGTCATCGTCAAATCGTAATTCGTCTTTCGAATATATCGATTTCACTGACTCGATATACAAAACATTCCAGAAACCAAGATTGATATTGATTTGATTTACTGTAATTCGTTGTTACGATATACAAATCGTTTATCCTGGTGCTGTTACAATATTTTCCTGTCGGCTGCTCGCAGATCTTGTCAGACATCAGTTTACTTACACTTGATTGGAGTCACTTTATGGGCTTCTGAGAATTGTTTACCAGCACAATGTGACCCTCGCCTATGTATGACATTCTTCTACGTATTCATTTAAGATTGTGGAGCTTATGCTGCAATTCTGAAGCTTAGAATGACCATTACGATAATGATCATTTTTAACAGATTTCGAAGAAGAGAATCCGACTTAGGGTCAAGGTGAAATTACGTTATGTAGAAAGTTATAATCTGTTGATATTATTAGCCCAAGATAGCCTGGTTTAGACTTTTATATTGCACAAAGTATACTACAAAGTTTCTGTCGATTAAAAAACGCTCATTTTAACCAACATTGTTCTAAACTTACGCTGTAACTTAGGTACGCGATATCTTCCGTGATTAGAGCCTCCGATACGTATTGTATTGTCATCCTGCGATCGAAATATCCGTAGCTCAGAATAATTGATGATCACGGAAGATATCCCATAAGTCTTGTGACAGTGTTAGTTTAGTTACAAATCGCGAAAGCTTAATACAGTGTACAACATCATTCTATACACTTAAAATAAATAATATCATAACATAACACCTGAATTCCCCGGAGGGTTATAATAGGCATAAATATCTACTCTACCGATACATCGATTAATTAAGAAAACCTTCATTTAGGTATTCCAATCAACTTTCATTTTCATCAGTGAAAGTTCCTGAAAATGCAACAGAAATTCGGCGATGCCTAGTTTTAGTCCAATCGGTCATTACAGTTGTAAGGTACCTACGCTACGCTTTTATTTCTCGATGTTTCGACCAAATTGCAACTGATCGGGATTGCGACCACGGGTAGCTAAAATGAGGGTATTTAAAAGCTATCGTGCTTTAAAGCCTTAAACATTGCTTAACAAAACTTGTTCGGTTTTATTAGTTCAACGTCTATTCAAAATGAACTAGTTTGCATAAAAAAAATCAAACCATAATTAGTCCAGTCTGTAAGAGTATTATTAAACCTTGTATGGTGATGAATGTTGCCACATAGACAGAAATTCTCAATTAATCTAAAATGTGCACAGTAAAAGGTTTTAAGCCATCTCACCTTAAGTTTTAGGTCTCCTTTCCTAAAATGTTTAGGTTTGACTTTGAAGTCCAGCGCTAGACTGGTGGTCTCAAGCCCATCTTCATGCTTCTCATGGGAGGGAGGCACGAGGGAGGTGGAGGGGGCTGGCTCCCCGTTGATATACCAGGCCAGGCGGGTGGCAGGCCTGGACCGGCCTGAGGTGCAGTTGACCTGCACCCGGTCCCCGATCTGGTACCGGAGACGAGAGCCCGTGATTGTGGGGCCGTGGTCAGGAAGCGCTGAATGTGGAGAAAGGAAAGTTAGGTCTATTAGATAGGTCGAAGGGAAGATACCATTGATCTTTTAATTACCGTCTCATTTTTTACCTAAATCATCGGCAGAAAAAAAAGTTTATAACATAATAAATGGAAATACTTAATTTGTAGTTGTCGTTTATAACTTCACACATAGATACCAAACATCTCATGTAATTTTACGAGAAGGTTATTATTACTTTTATTTCTTGGAAAACTTGGTAAATATAAATTGTTTGCTGAAATATAACGTGCCAAAACCCTCAACAGATGATTGATTTTAGGACCCGATGGTGAAGTTTTAGCGAAATATACAGTTCTACGCCATAGGAATAATAAACAAGTACTACACGTAGAAACCACTCGTCACGCTTGCCCGTTCTAAAATATCTTACATACGAGTATCATGATGTTGTTTTCGTGATGGTCGTATGGCTGAAGATAGATAGATACCTACAGACCTACATGGATAAAGGTATCTAACAATAATGTCTTTACAATGTAATGGAACTTCGTGATAGCCGAGAAAGATAAGCAAATCAAGTATCTTGACAGGTTTTTGACATGTGGGATGTGGTCTCAGCGATAATTGTGCCGATAGCTGCCGATAGTCGTTTCAGCCAATGCAATAGCTTAATTACCAAGAGCCGCGACCAATACGTGAGAAGCCGGTATTCCTGGGAACGGCTCGTATTGTTAGGAGAGTCCTTTTTATGGACCCCTGCCCGCCGCTAACTTGGACCCTGTTCCTAAAACTGGTGTACTACTGTTTTTTTTTATTACGTTTTTTTAAGGAATGTTTAAAAATAATAGGACGTAAGTAATTTAATAAATAAACGAAATAATTATGATGTCTGTACTAGTATTACCGGGGAAAAATATTATTAAACTAACCTTACTCACAAAAAAGAAAACAAAAAAATCTACTTACGAAACATCGAACATCAGAACCAATTTTGTAGGTCAATGTTATCGAAAGCAATTTATTAGCAATACATTACTGCTCCAACAACTAACTTACTTAAACGAACCTACAAAAATGTAGTAGTGGATGCGATTACTTAATTGTGTTGCAATTCCACCAAGCACGAGGCAATAAACTAATGCTGCCTTCTGCCGCCATCTCCAAATTGAAATTCACATTTTGAGTAAACGTCATGATGTGCCACATGAACTACAAACTAGACAGCCATTTTGTTTTTCGTAACATTTTGAAAATCGAATCTGGAACGAATGGTTTTCTTTTTTTGTTTCGATGTTTGATGTTTAAAACCTTTTTGGATCAAGAGTGTGAAGCATGAAACGTGCTGTGTCGGTTTTTAAGTTGTTTTTAAAACAAAGAACAATTTTTTGCTCCTTCTAAAACACCCAGTTAAGTATATAGCAACATTTATCTTAAAAAAATAACGAAATATTCTTCAAAAGGCTAGATAGATGTGAACTAGCTGCTTCATTTAATTGATGCAGTTTTCCATAAAATTACTCTTTTGTTGACATAACCAGTATTATTTTGGAACCTTACCAACAATAACCATGTCTCCATGGTCGGACACCGTAGGGAAGAGAGGCCTTTCTCCCGACACTTCGCATCGGTAGCGGCCACCAGTCTCCAGCACAGCTGGGGCCAGCGTCACATTCGCGCCGTTCGGACTTGATTTCTGTACAAAGACATAAATATATTTACATACATAAATATAAATAATGTACTTGAAATTACGACTTTTCACATGGGTATATATAGGCAGAGACCAAAGAGCGCTACCTGCTATGATTCTTAAACACTCTTTTTGCCTTGTCCAAGGTCAAAGTGAGACAACTTAAAAAAAAAATTCGCCATGCATGCATGCATGTTGCCGGTTGCGAAATATATAAACTCACGCCTTATTCGACCCGAATGGCGTAGCGGTAGTGAGGCTGCTTTACGTTCTTAGGTCCCGGGTTCGAAACCCGGTAGGAGCAAATTTTAATGTCTGTGTAATGAGCATAGACATTTGTTTCCGAGTCATGGATGTTTATATGTATAATAAGTATGTATTTACAAACAAAAAGTATACACGTAGTCATATCAACTATCTGGTGTCCACGACATAAGTCTTGCTTATTGTGGCGCTGTGTGTAATGTCCAGCGATATTTATTTATTCTCTTAGGACCAGGCAGAAATTATAGAAATGAGGATGTTTAATATTCGTGAAACGTGTGATTAAGTGCCTTTTTTGTAAGTGCCGCCAAGAGTCGATTACTAAGTGGTTTTGTCATTAATATTGTTTGTTTAAATAAGTGTATGTTTTACCTTATTGTTTGCCTTTAAGTTTTGAAGCTACTTAAAATGTTCCCACACAGCAAATAGTTGAAAATAAACAATGATATCTTTGGTGAAGAGAAGATCTAGTAGCGATTTATGAACACGAGCTAAATTATCATTGACCTGCCCTAATCCCAATTTGTTTGGAGTCGGCGCAACAAATGTCTTCTTCTTCCATACTTCTCTATGGTGTGGTGACTCTTCTCTTCTTTTATGGTGTACATAATAAAAAGTATTCTATTGTATTCTATTTTCTATTCTATTCTATTCTATTCAATTCAATTCAATTCAATTCTATTCTATTCTATTCTATTCTATTCTATTCTACTCCTCATCTCAGCAGTTACCTCCTTTCTAGTCATATAATCCTTCACACAGTCCATCCATCATTTCTTCGGTCTTGTCTTCCTCTACTCCTATAGCCATTTACATTCATTTAACATTTTCTTCTCTATGTTTTCCTCATTCATCATCAAAATGACCATGCCACGATAACCGATTATCACGAACTACAGAGTGATACCAAAAGTATTTCCAATAACTCTTAAGCATCATCATTATCATATCAGCTCGTAATCAGGAATCGTCCACTGCAGGATATAGGCCTCCCCTTTCTTCTGCCACACTTTCCAGTCCCTTTTTTTTTAGGGTGGGAAATCATCAAATAACTTCTCCCACTCTGGGCGGAGCGGAAGGGACTGTCAGACTTTTACTGACTAAAACCCATCCATGTTCCTTCCTCGCCCTTTATGTTCCGGGGCCGTGGTATCTCTTTCGAATAGGCCCGCAACCCCGGCAATAGGCCCGCAACCCCGGCAATAGGCCCGCAACCCCGGCAACACTTTCCGGTCCCTTGAGGTGTGTCCTGCGACTTTGACGATATCGCCATCGAGCTTAAGCTTTACTCCATCCGCCATTTCCGCGTCTAGCCCGATGTCCTGCCCACAGGTCCACTAAGCTTTTTCAAAATGATAACATTTTTTTTTTAAATGACGGTAAAACATTTTCAACGTAGCCAAGTACGATACTTCAAAGGAATTATATTATACCTACTATGAGTAAATCACCGTACTCATACTAAAACCTTATTGCAAGAAAAAACTATTCTGGAAAACATTTTTACTTGGAAAACTGCTTTAGTATCTCTCAAAAGGAAAGCTAAGTCAAGTATCTAGCCAGCCATCTACCAAGTCTATTTCTAGATTGTACTTTGTACTTTACAGCCAGCGGAACAAAAAGTGGACTGTTGCTAGAATATTAATTTGCCAAGTAATAATGGCTATATTTCCCGTTAAATTGTGACACAATAAAGTGCTATACTGTGAGCCACTGGCTTTGCCATTCAACTCTACGAACTCATCTTAGTTTTTCCTAGAATTGCTGTCATTACAATCAGTAAGAATTTCATTTGCCTTTTTGTTTTAAAAACAGTTTTTCTAAGAAGGATGGTCAACGCTCAATCATGAACTTTTCTACTAAAAACTGGAAGATATCAAACTAATTTACTTACACATTAATCAAGTTTTGGTTAGAGAGTAATTTTTAAACATTATTCTAAAATAAGAGTCTACAACAGTCTCTAATTTCATAAAGGATTTTGAGGTCTTGACAACGTTCAACAAATTAACAGCGCCCAAGGAAGATCCCAATACCCTTGTTTATCTTGTCAGACTAACAGAAATGTGTAATAAATTAATATAAGAAAATCCTACCTAAAATTACTTGTTGGACTTCCCCCTTAATTGAATAACTTAATTTAACTTAATTAAAGTTACGAAAAATCCGGAGAGAAAAATCTTATTACCAAAAAATTTTGGTAAACACTTAATCCAATCTGTGGAGTTTGTGGATAAACAGTGGGGAACAAAGCGTACGCGCAGTAAGTTAACTAACCAACGTCCGTAAGTAAGTAGGCACCGCTAATTACAATGTTGTCATTAGCGCGCCTCCGCGCCGCACGCCCGGCACCACCACACCGCCGAGACTTGACGGCCGTACTCATGTATAGGTTTAAATTGCTGACAAAGTTCAAAGTAACCTAAGGCTATTTTTCCATCTTAATTATTTACCTCCATACGTAAAGCCCGTTATAAAATTACCCCAGATTTGCCTCCATGTTTTGCATCACGCCGAGAAATTATTTTCCACCCGTTGTTATTAAACCGTCCGGGTAAACAGCGCAGTCTTAGGGAAATATCTATTAGCGATACTTCTACTAAAAGGATTTACAAGAATATTCTGCCAACACTTATTAACCCTTGCAATAACTCCTTCTAACTTCTTTTTGTACTTCTCGCTGTGAGTTATAGAGTTCCGAAACACATAAAACAAGTGTATAATGTAAGAGCGGATACCTCCGCACATAAAAACACTCGTGAATGTTACATTTATTTGGAGATATTGTTTTCATTACGTTTTGTTTGCTCGATAAATGTAAAAAAGCAATAAAAATTTGTAAATGGGTTGTAGATGATAAGCGGCGGCAGCTAAATGAAAGAAAGTATAAATGAGTCCCGCACGAGCGCGCGTGTGTTTACACCTGCGCCTCTTCACCGCGTAATATCCGGTCCAGTTTTATATTGTTTCCTCTCGGGGAGACCTAAGCAAACTCGACTCACGACCGGATTAATCCAATTATACGTATCTACTCTAAAAGTTCATCCGCATTATCTGGTGGGCCCGGCATTTACACAATTGTTCAGGAACAAGCCAACCTTCGATTATTTAAGAGGGCTGAGTACTGAAAACTCTTGAAACTGTGAGGTTTCCGACGTAACACGAGAAATATTAAAAGTGTGACATGAATATCGATTGAAAGCGGAACTTCTTATGCGGGCGGGCGTCTCACTTACCGCAGTATCGCGAACGTCTTTATTAATTTTTGTTTAAGGTAATAATATTCTTATAAGGTAATAATATTCATCGTTGCTTCATAAGCGGCAGCAGTGTTAATTTGGGAGTTCCCTATATTTTCTGGGTATATTCGGGGTGGACGGCGCATATAATGTAAGGCGATAGTCTCCGTGAGCGCGATCACCGTCTAGCTCCTCATTCCATTCAATTTCCACAGGCGAGACTGCACGGCATTGCATGACAACAATTATTAGTCCCGGATTTCTATTCTTAGTATTCGCCGAATTACAGAACTAACGCTCCAAAACTTGTAAATGTTGTATGGTACTGCACTGGCTTAAATAAATAATTTAGGTCTGTGGGAAATACAATACCTACGCGTATTTGCATTTCCTTCAATCTTGTTACGTTGCAACTATCATGAACTTCTCTTCTCTCGTAGACGAACTACATGGGAAAAGGTCACGGATCATTATTATTCTGCCCTTATCCGAATTTATTTGTGGTCGGCGCAGCAATTCTTCTTCTTTCACACTTCTCTATTACTCATCATTTGAGCAGCACCTCCTTTCTCATTATGTCATTCTTCACACAGTTTATTCTTTGGTCTTTCATTACTCTCATTCACACACAAAACTTTCCTCATGAAAAAATGCTCATAGCATGGTTAAATTTTTTCACCAAGATGGTAAGTAAGGGTGTTTCCTGGCCTGCGAGGATCGACCGGAGGACACGGTGGAGCACACGGTGGAGGTCTGCCTTGCGTGGGCGGAGCACCGCCGTGTCCTCGTAGCGGCGATCGGCGGCGGCGACCTCTCGCGTCCGGCCCTGGTTAAATCCATGGTCCGGAACGAGACGGAATGGGAAGCCGTCACCTCCTTCTGCGAAGCAGTCATGCTAGCGACTCCTTCGCTAGCATGACTGCTTCGCAGAAGGAGGTGACGGAACGCGAGAGGGACAGAGCCTCTCTTCCCAGCCGCCGCGGGAGACGCACCGGGCGTCGGGGGCCACGTGGTGGCTACCGGCCCCCGTAGACGCGGGCCTGTGGACGGTTAGCTATGGGCTAGCTAGCCGTCCGTCCGTCTAATGACGACGGGCCGTGTCGACGGCGCGTTCGTGTTCCACGCGCGCCTCAAAGAGTTGTCAGTAAAGTGAAGGGGCCCGCAAGGGCCGAAGCCTGCCGGGGTTGCGGGACTGTTCGAAAGAGATACCGTGGCCCCGGAACATAAAGGGCGAGGAAGGAACATGGATGGGTTTTAGTCAGTAAAAGTCTGACACTCCCTCCCGCTCCGCCCAGAGTGGAAGAAGTTATTTGATGAATCCCATCCTAAAAAAAAAGGGTGTTTCCTGGCCTCCCTGCCAGTTGTTGGTGCATTCATTCAAATTTCGCCAGTTGTGGAAAAAAAAACTCGTGGAAAGTCTAACATATTCCTTTACTGACCTCCACATCAACGCCAGGCAGCGGAAACTTCCTGCGCGGCTCGTGGTCACGCGGCACGTGTCGGAAGAACTCCTTGCCGTCCTTGTACCATTTGACGGAGTACAGTACGTCGGCGGGCCCGAGCGCCCAGCGGCACGACAGCGCCGCGCGCGTGCCCAGCGCCACGTGCATGGGCACGCGCAGCTCCAGCAGTTCCAGGCTTGTGACTCCGTACTCTGCACAAAGAGAAAGAACTTTTTAGTAGACCGATAGCCTCCGCGAGGTACATGATCAAGGAACTTAGCTGGATAAAGACCCAATGATGCTCAACTTATTTTAGGGGTAAAATGGATGATGAGCCACTACAACCTCTTGGTTAGTGAATATCAACGTCAATGATAATTCCACATAACATAACATTCACTTGGTTTGTTCTAAAGTCCACCCCAAATCCATAAGGTTTACTTTCGAAAACACTGAATTTTTGCAAACAACAGTTGTCGATATTGAAATCAATCGATCATTTAAAACGACATCCAATTTGAAAAGAAAGATCAGTTTTACTGAAAATTGAAAGGCTGCAAAATATAAATGAACAACAAACCATTTTTCAGGCCACACGGTCCGCAACCAAAGTGCTTACAAAACCTTTTTCAATAAAAGCTGCTCTACATATGCAGGTGTAACTAAGTAGGTAGGTAGGTAGGAGTATTTTTATTTGGCTGTAGGTAGCGTGTTATGAAGGCAAAAATCCATTAAACGCCACGTCAAATAATTTCCCATGTGACGCTCGCTCGCGGCCCGTAAAAGAGGCACTATTGCCCTCGCCCAACGGTGGATAATATTACTTTACGACCCGCGGGGCGAGCTCAAATGTAAGTAAATTGGTGAATAAAGACAACGAGCAAACAGTAACGGCACATGCCAATATTAGCACAACAATTTAGCTCAAGACGACCGCGGAGAACTGACGGCTAATAAAAATTCTGAACGATCGTTTTCGCAATGTCTTACGCTCATTTGAAATGATTTACTTACCTCGGTTCGTCACAGTCAACTGCCTAACATGAAAATGTCGAGATGAAATATTATTAGATTCTGAACGACTGACTACATTATTGGTATTTATTAATATAGGTACATGTTTTGTGGTGATAGTTCCGTTCCGTGATTAAAATCGGTACCTATTTAATTGAAGAGGACAAAGGCTATAGTGGCCGTGCTCCACATTCCAAGACCACAACGATAGGTATTTGCAATCTGTAGTTTGCTAGTCACAGGGACTTCAATTTCAAAAATATTCACAAGTTTCGTGGACGTAAACCTCAAGAATACTCTAAAGAATATTCGAATAGCGAGTGACTGAATAACGGCGACTTTTACGTGCCGCCATCTTATTAGGGTGACGTCATATTTGCGTATACAAAAGAGCATGTTATCCGCACGTGATATTTAGTTATCTTAGGCACGCATTCAGCGGGCTAGTGCTCTCCTGTGAAGACGGAAATGGTGCTAAGTGTGGTGTCAGCAGACCGGCGCACCCGGCTCGGCGGCAGGAGATAGTGCACGAACCAGTAGTCGCAGTTTAAGTACTCTGTACAGGTAAGCTGCGGTTCGGTTTTTGATCCAAAAAAGATCAAAAGGGACTGTCATAAACACACAAAGTAAACGTAGACATATTTTTAATGAGGACTGGCCTTCCAAGTATTTGTGCGATATCTTTAGAAAATTTAGTCAGATTATAATAAAGTCGAGTAGTGAAACTTAATTCTAATGATAGGTATTTTTAGAAGAATCAATGTTGGTATTCACTGAATCATTAAAAAGCATTATACAGCATCCATGTCATACCTAAACATGAAAGTTTTGTTTTAAATATAGTTTTATTAAAAACACATTCGAACGTTGCATTGAAAAGCTTAAATTCGTCGTGTTCATGACTACAGATTTTCATTTCAGATAAGCCCCCGCTACAGTGGGGCTGAGTGTACATTATTTGAAGTAGGCACAGGCCTGCCCCTCTCTGGCCGGTCTAGCCACTATCCAGAACAATTGGAGGCAATAGTACGCTTCAATAAATGTAACGATGTTCCTCGGGTGGTTGCTGAGCAAATATCGAATTGAATAAGTATCGGTAGAATACTTCAGCTGGTTTTTGAATAATTGCGTTCGTTATTGTGGATTCTGGACGGAAGACAAATAAAAACGAAGCCAATTTTGTGAATAATGCGCAGTTTGCTACAGTTTGGCTTTTTACTTTAGTTTATATTGGTGTTCTGATTCTGCTTCTATAGTAAACCAGTTAAATAAAGAGGTTTTTTAGAAAGAAATATTGGTATAGTGCAATCTTAGTTTTTTTTTGTACCTGAATGACATGACATTTTAATTATTGGTTTGAAAAGTATTTGAAATACAAGATGGCACGTCTAAAGAATCAGGCAGACAAAGCGGGAAAGAGATTTTGACATAAACTGTCAAAATTGTTAAGACATTTTAAGCTTCATGTGTAATTCTTTAGACAACCAATAAAGTTTACTCTCTTGTTTTCTTTGATGATATTAATTCCATAGTTATTATTTTTGTATGTCTGCTGTAACTCTTGCATAGTTATTATTTTTGTATGTCTGAGTAAAAATAGCAATGATTTTCATTTGTGTACCGTTATGACAGTGTTCACAAAACAGGTCTTGACGACTATAATTCGAAGAAACTGACTTACTGGCATGGATGGGTAAGATTATGTTGCAATAATACAAGAAGCTTCAGTCACTCACAGCAATAACTTTTGTAATAGCACATGACAATATGTCAAGTGTACAATTATATAATTAACGATGGTGTCATCACTGAAGCACTTTAAGATCCCGCACTATGCTTCCTCGGCCAATTACTAAAGGCACTAAAGGCTCCTCCACTCGTCGCCACACCAGACTTGCCATTTATTGCTTTTTGATAACTCTGTACTTCAGAACTGAAAAATAAATTGAATGAACTTCAATTAAAGAGCCATATCTATAGACGAAGTTAATTAATATATTGTGTTCAAATAGTTTCATTATCGCCTTAACAAGCCGAGTCATGCAGTACGCATTTCGTCTCTTTTTTCATGCTACTTTATTCCATGGAAGTTATAATGTCGTAAAAAAACTCCTATAAACGTGTGTAAAATATAGCTCATTGTGGAGAATATCTTATGATTTATTGTGTCGCATATTATATGCCTACTAAATGTGGTGTTTGTGAGAAATTCGCAAGTTGTGTTACAGTAGGTACCTGCTGTTTTGTATAGACACTAGAGTCCATAATTTATTCATGAAAATGATTATCTAATATTAATTAATTAAAAAGCGAATGCAAATTTTATGATGGCGTCAAACACTCGTTAGGTAATTATAATTTGCAACGATGCAGCGTTTTTACAAAATATTCTTATGTGTATTTATGGTGAACTCGAGCGAGGGAATGGGATATAACGTTCGCGTAAACCACCGCTTGTTTTTAATCATCTCTAAAACGTGCGATAGTAAAAAGAAAGAATGCGATACCCTGAATACTAACAAGCAATCTTGGTATCAGGTGTAGCGGTAATACCGAAGAGTCGAAGTAATGTATGGTTTCAATATGTGTTATCAAAAAAACGGCTCGCAAACGTCGCCGGTTTGCATCTTTTATTATACGACGCTCCGTATCGAGGTAATACTTTTTTTTTATTTTTGTGAAAACATCTCAGGCGTCTGGAGTAGTTCTCTTTGTTCTGGATCATTGTTGTGTTTTATATCCTGATTTTACGATGATCTAATAAAATGAATTGTTAATTAGGGGCATTAGGGCTGAAAATCCTTTATCTGTTTGTTGGATACGAATTATCATCATCATCATCATTTCAGCCAAAAGAAACTGCTAAAAAGGTAATTTCCTCACTATAATATTGAAGTGTTGTACTAAGTGTGTATGCTCCTTAGGTAGACATTACCCATTGTGTGCACTACTTTATAGTGATATTCAATATTATGCTTACTATGTACTTTACTTATAATGCGCATTATTTTATATTCTATTATAGTACTTAATAAATGGAGTCCAATCAAGGTGGTTGTCTACTTCTTTAAGATCCTCAGGACCCCCAACATCACATGGCGACCCTGCCTAAAAGGTCTGCCAAGGGGCAATAAGAAATGTAATATATTTTTCTGATCGCGAGATTTTACAAGGAGAACTATGTGTCGTTCAACTGTTGAGAAGGAAGAGGTTTTCCTGAGCCAGAACGCGGCCGGCGGAAGCAATGATGCGGCTATAAAGCAAATAGGAGGACACGTGGAGCGCCTCAACATCATGACCTTCATCATCCTCGCTGTAATCGCCGCCCTCGCCATTTACTTCGTGTTGAAAGTGTACAAGAGCTGTCACCGCCGCTGGATGCAGGAAGAGATAGGCCTCAACGCCATGCAGCGTTTGAGAGCTTCGTTACGTGGTCGAGTTGCAGGTACACCAGACAATTAGACTATCCAGCATCAGTCATGTGAATAAGTCAGTGAGTGTTTAAAAATCAGGAAAATTAGGAAAAGACATTAATTAAAATAACATCGCATAGTGAGTGTCATATTTCATAACGCAAAAACTAAAACGCCCAAGAATCGTGCACGAACACTCAGCGAATTTGATACCGCGCGGGTAAAAATGCAGCGTCGGACATTACTTCTATTGTTTCGCAATAATTTTATGTGATTAGGTTTATGGTTATTATTTTTTAACATGGAGTAATGAATTAATGGATGTGTCATAGATTTATATAATGAAAAACTTAGAGTATGATTGATAGTTTGATAAAAAATTATGAGATTTTGGTAGATATTCGTAAGTATTTGATAAAAAAGGGACAAAGTAGGTTTAAAGGCAAAGTTACAGATACAAAATTAGGAGAAGCAAAATGTATTTTTGATAAATGTAGCGAAATATTATTGTTGTTAGAAAAGGGCAAGGATGTAAAGCTGTCATCGGCATTATCTATTTTTCAAAATATAAAGGAACTATACGAGGAAATAAATAATTTGTGTATTTCTCCCATTAAGCCACATTTAGGAAACATGGAGTTTGACTTGAGAGTGGCGTGCAATTTAATACCAGTTATGGACGGAGTTGAAAACACGACCAAGCGACTGATAGACTCCACTGAGATGTACGCGAACATGATTGACGATAAAGGTAAAGATTTATTAATTACATTTGTGTTGAAAAGTAGACTCTCGGAAAATGCAAAATTGCGTATTTCGGGTTCTTATAAAACTGTTGAAGAATTGATTAAAGATTTGAGATGTCATCTTTTACCAAAGAAATCTTTTGTGGCTATACAGTCAAAGTTACAAAGTATTCAACAGGGATCAAACTCTATTGATACTTATGGCACCGAAGTAGAAAAGTTATTTACCGAGTTGACAATTTCCCAAGCTGAAGGTGATACTGCCACGTATAAAGTTTTGAAGCCATTGAATGAAAAGCTCGCTATTAAACGATTTTCAGACGGTCTACGGAGCTCAAAATTAGGCACGATTATCTCCGCCCGGAACTACAGCAACCTGAAGGATGCCATCCAGGCAGCTAAAGATGAAGAATCGGCATCCCATCAGCCATCATCAGGTAACATAATGCATTTGTCTAACAATGGCCGAGGTTCACATTACTCAAGACGACCGCAGCGTTATCAATATCAAAGAAGGGGTTATCACAATAATCGTGGACAGTATTATAACAATTATAATCGTAGTCAGCAGTATTATGGAACGGTTTACCATCGTGATCAAGCACGACGTGGTAATTTTAGAGGAAACGACACTGTTAGGGGTAATTTCCGAACAAGGTCGAATGGTAGTAGAGGCACAAGATACTTTAGGAAGCGTGAGCAATGCCAAAATATGCTTTCAGTTGAAAAGGTAGATGACAGACAACATAGTGATGACCAGAAAAATAATGATGTAGGTACTTCGAATCAGTTTTTTCGAGGTTAAACATTTTATATTATCTTGCCAAGGGAATACTAAGTACGTTGCTTTCTACATTTACAATATTAAATACTACTTTCTCATTGATACAGGCGCTACATTATCAATAATTAAGAAGGAAACCTTGCCAAAAGGTTTTGATGTGCGCAAAGATGATACCTTAATAAATGGAATAGGTGGTAAGTTACGTTCACAAGGTTCTATTGATTTGATATTAAGACATGATAAAGAACGATTATTGCATCATAACTTTCTTATTTTTGATTCAATACCACTTAAAGCAGATGGAATCATAGGTTTAGATTTCTTAAATAAATTTCAGGCTAACATTGACTTAAATTCTAATACTTTAACGTTGGCTAACAATGGACAGGAATATCACTTAAATTTAGTTGAAGACTTAGAAAATAATAGAAATGTGTTGATTATTCCAGCACGGTCAGAGACAATACACTATATTTGTGTAAATGATATTGTGACTGAAGATGTAGTTGTTTGTGGAAAAGAATTAACAAAGGATGTATTTTTAGCAAATTCAATAGTACGTGTATTAAATAATAGGATTCCAGTTAAAATTCTCAACGTAAGCGATAACGACATAACCTTACCAGTAGCACTCCCAGAATTAAAACCATTGAGTGATTATGAAATTTGCCAGTTTAGTAGAAACAAGATCGACTTTCCAAGAGTTCAAACGTTACTATCCGAATTAAATTTAAATTATTTAAACACAGAAGAAAAGCAGTCAATAGAGGCAATATGTACAAAGTATTCCGACGTTTTTTATGTAAAAGGCGATAAATTGACGACCACAAACATTTGTGAACAATCAATAGTAGTAAAACCTAATATTACACCTGTTTATATTAAACCATATAGGTTACCACAAGCATTAAAACCGGAAATAGCTAAGCAGATAGATCAAATGATAAGAGATGATATCATAGAAGAATCCAAGAGCGAATGGTCAAGTCCAATTTTATTAGTACCGAAGAGAAGTAGCGAAGGAATTGAGAAAAAATGGCGATTAGTAGTAGATTATAGGAAATTAAATGAAATGATTTGCGATGATAAATTTCCTTTACCGAATATAAATGAAATTTTAGATTCTCTATCAGGTGCAATTTACTTTTCTCACCTTGACCTTCACCAAGGTTATTATCAAGTCACTTTAGAACCGAGCAGTCGTAAATTAACAGCATTCACTACCAATACTGGCCAATATCAGATGAAACGCTTACCAATGGGACTAAAAACAAGTCCCAGTGCATTTAGTCGTATGATGTCTATTGCAATGTCAGGTCTTACCTATGAAAAATGTCTCGTATATCAAGATGATCTTATAATTTTTGGAAGAAATCTTACTGCTCATAACCAAAATTTAACTGATGTCATGGAGAGGTTAAGAAAAGTTAATTTAAAATTAAATCCTCAAAAGTGTATATTTTTAAAGAAAGAAATACTTTATTTAGGCCACGTTGTATCAGAAAAAGGAGTGTTACCCGATCCAGAAAAAACTAATATATTAAAAAACTACCCAACACCAAGAAATGCAGATGAAGTTAAACGCTTTGTTGCTTTCTGTAATTATTACCGAAAATTTATCAGATCGTTTTCAGAAATAGCAATGCCATTAAATAAATTAAGCAGGAAGAATGAACCATTTAAATGGACTACTGAATGTGAGAGTGCTTTTGAGTTTTTAAAACATGCGTTAATTTCTTCACCCGTTCTACAATACCCAGATTTTTCAGAAAAAAAACGAATTTATATTACAAACAGATGCTTCAGGTACTGCCATTGGAGCCGTATTGTGCAATAAAGATTTAAGACCAGTAGCTTATGCAAGTAGGCCCTTAAATAAGGCAGAAAAAAACTACCCTACCATTCAAAAAGAGCTATTAGCCATAGTTTGGTCAGTAAAATATTTTAGACCATACTTGTATGGCAGAAAATTTACGATAATGACGGATCATAAACCTCTGATATATCTTTTTGGTATGAGGGATCCTTCAAGCAGACTCCTTAAATTTCGTCTAACACTGGAGGAATATAACTTTAAGATTATTTATGTCAAAGGAAAGGAGAATGTAGTTGCGGATGCTTTGTCAAGGATTTGTTTAACATCAGAAGAATTAAAAGGTATGCATGAGCAAGTTGTTGCTGTAATGACTAGGGCACAAAAGAAAAGATTAGATGAATTAACTAGAAACAAAGATGAGAGTGAAAAGATGAATCTTAGTAAAGTTTGCGACGAACGGTCTGATCAGCCGAGAGTTGTAGATATATTAAGAAAACCATTAGAATCTGTAGAATTATGTTTTATTGAAGGAGATGATTTAAAGGTATTAAGAGATAGTCACATGATTACGAACGAATTTGAATGTTTTGCATTTAGACCGAATACAAAGACGTTATATATTAATTTTAATTTCAAGGCACATTTCTCGCGAGCCGAATTTGTGCAGAAATTAAGTAATTTTTGTAAAGAGATACGTATCGATGAAGTATATGTAATAAAAAATAAAGATAATGAAGATTTTATAAAAAATGTATGCGATGAGATATCGTCACTTAAAAATTGGTCCGGACCCCGATTTTGTATAGTAAGAGGAATAACGAGAATAACGGAGGATAATGATAAAACTATTATTATGAATGACTTCCATTTACTGCCATCTAGTGGTCATGCTGGAGTGCGCAGGATGGTTAATACTATAAAAAAGCGGTACTTTTGGCCAGGTATCGAAAAAGACGTTCAAGAATTTGTCAAGACATGTACAAAATGTCAAAAGTCGAAATATTTTCGATATATAAAAGAGCCGATGGAAATAACTACAACAGCTTCTTCGGCGTTTGATAAAATTTACTTAGATGTAGTGGGTCCTTTAGATAGAGACATCGATGGTAATTGTTATATGCTAACCATACAATGTGAATTAACAAAATTTGTGCAAGCCATTCCCCTTAAAAATAAAGAAACCGTATCCATAGCAGATGCATTTGTTAGACATTTTATTTTAAGATTCGGTATCCCAGGTACAATTGCTACAGATCGCGGCACGGAATTCATTTCAGCTACTATGGTACAGGTATGTAAAATTCTTAATATTGAAAAGCTATCCTCAACAGCATATCATCATCAGTCAATTGGTGCACTTGAAAATGCGCATAAAACACTCGGTGCATTTTTAAGAGTCCAATGCGAAAATTACACAGACACTTGGAGTTATTGGTTACCTTTCTGGTGTTTCAGTTTCAATAATACAGTCCATTCTGAAACTAATTATACGCCATACGAACTTGTCTTTGGTAAACTCTGTCGAATACCTACTAGAATTTGTGATCCTGTAGAACCATTATACAATATCGATAACTATCCATTACAATTAAAATACCGATTACAGCTAGCCCATGCTGATGCAAAGAATAATTTATTATTCAATAAGCATAAACGAAAAGAACTTTATGATAAATCTGTAATTTCGTATAAGTATCAGAAAGATGATTTGTTGCTATTAAAGAACGAAACTGGTCGTAAATTAGATGCCTTATTTGAAGGTCCCTATAAAGTAATTGAAGATTTAGGTTGTAATGTTCAGATAAGTAAAAATAATAAAATAGAATTAGTACATAAGAATAGAACTAGGCCTTACTACCAATAAGTTTAGAATACGATAGAATCTTAAGTAAATTTGCAATGTTAAGCAATAAGTAAATAGTGTTATTTCAATTTCATAAACAAAATTGTAGTTTTATATTGGTTTAGATTAGACATTAAAAAAAAAAAAAAAAGAAAAATGTTTTCATATTTTTCTTTTTTCTTTCGCCCCGGGAGGTGAAGTGTTGTACTAAGTGTGTATGCTCCTTAGGTAGACATTACCCATTGTGTGCACTACTTTATAGTGATATTCAATATTATGCTTACTATGTACTTTACTTATAATGCGCATTATTTTATATTCTATTATAGTACTTAATAAATGGAGTCCAATCAAGGTGGTTGTCTACTTCTTTAAGATCCTCAGGACCCCCAACATCACAATATGAAAGTATTACAGTACATGTAAATATAACTAGGTTCGACTGACATTTATGAAAGTGGACGCCAAATAGAGCCGTAGCTAGAAACCTTCACTTTTCCGACATGACGTATTTCGAAGTCACGCGATAATCCTGCCGTAATGAATTGGCAGCTGTCACTAAAATTACGAACACAATCCATGCTAGAATATGTAAGATACCTGGCTGTGTACTTGTAAATGTTTCACGATTTATTGTAAGGGGAATATTTTCTTGAACGAAGGAAGAAAATGTGAAAATAGTAATAACGCATTTATTATGTTACGGGTACTACTAGAAGAACCCGTAACATAAAAGGTACTAAGTTTTCCTGGATAAACCAACGTTTGGCCGGGTAAACTAAGTATTATTAAGCTTTTTGGGTTGGGAAAATAGTTCTAGCTGGCTATACCTAGGTGCGGATGGTAGCAGTTGATTAAACTTAGATAAAATCCATTTTTTACCCAACTGCGGTGAAGTCCAAAAGGAGGCTAATGTGTTTTTATTGCTGGGGCACACTGACCCAATGAGTAAGGTTAGGTTAGAAACTGTGACAAAGGCGCGAGCCGGTGGAGGGGGCAGCGGCCAGTGAGCGCTTCACCCATAGGCTGCTTCACAGATAAAAATAATTAAGGCTATATATACCTACAAATTGAAATTAATTTTAGTGTCTTTGGTTTTCCCTGGTAAGTACTAACCTAAGTTTAGTTCTGCTTCTAGCATTACGTACGTAATATACCTATCTGCATTGATTTCGCGGTTCAATATAAAATAATAAAATTTAAATAAGACTTCGTTTTCCCTTAATCTAATAACTGAAATCTCCATTACAATCTAAACTAAAGTGATTACTAGTGCTTGATCAGCAAATCGTTATTCTACTTGAAGCTTCGTTACAATGTCTCGAAGCCCTAAATTTTAAATGAGTCAGTCCTTTTGTAATCGTGTTACAATAAATCCTATAGATTCTGAAATTTAATTTTAATAATGTGCCAATCATGATGACAAACCTTGACATTTGTACATCAGTAGGTAGTTTGAAATTTACAGAGGCTTTGATCCTGCTCCTTAACTACTAAACGAAAAAAAACGTAAGGAAAAACGGGCTTAAGTTTTTGATTAAAGACAACTAAACTGAACTTAATTGTAAAGTAAATCTAAAGAGCGATTAATAAAATTTATTTAAAAGCACCGGAAAGTTTTCTTAACCTCGAACATTTACGCATTGGGTTCCATTATTCCATACTACATAAGTTTGTGTAGATAAAAAAATGTTCTTCAAAGACAACATATTTCTATTTCATGTAAATAGTTTACCAAACATTTCAGCCGTTGTTGGAGTAAAGAACATTTACTCCGCGTAAAGTAAAATGTTCGATGCAGACCGAATCAAAAATACTCTACATTTAGCGAAGACTAAAATATCGGTTTGTTCTTAAAACAAATTGTACAAAAAGTTGCATCAATGTGGTGTGGGGCATCTGGTTTATGTCGGGCACAAGTGGTGGTGGCACTGGCGTCGATACACTTCGCACATGGGTTTCGGATTAAGTGGCTTTTAATCGCGACCCACTTCCATTGATTACGTGTAGGCAAGGTACACACCGAATAAACATGCTCCCAGTAGGTAACACTAAATTGTTACCTACGATATGTTTACTGGTATTGTAACGAAACGAAAATGGATGGCAGATAAAATGAGGTTAATTTACTAATTACATAACACATCCTCATCTAGGCTTTTAGGTCATTCGTAAATTAAATTCGTTGCTGTATGTGGGTAGACACGGATGGCACGAAATGATTCTTATCATTCCACATAAATTGGTAGACGGGAAGGTTCCGTTTCGGCGGAAGATTTGACACTTTTCCAAGTCGTATCCCACACAACTTAGTACCTACATTAACTTTGATTTTCAGTAATGTGGTTGAAAAAGTATGTTTAGGCTTAACGATACAATAAAGTTCTTAGAAAATGCCTCAAAAGTAAGGACATTTCAATTTTCGCTTTGCAATTGCGCCATTGCATGATAAGGTATAAGTTAAATGTTCATGTAACAATAAATTAAGCTTGTTTTCAAAGTTTAGTAGTTAATTGCTAAGTTGGAAAGCTGTTTTGCTTCATGTACAACAATATAAAAACAAAATAATTAGCAAAACTTTCTGTTTTTTAATCGTTTTAATACGGGTTCCTTCATAATGTTTTGTACTGTTTGGCGAACGTTTAAATATTTTAATTAAACCACTTACCAAGTACGAAAAACATTAAGTGGGTACTATACGATCGGGGAGGGTTCTTAAGCGGCGTTTTAAAATTCTAACTTTCTATAACCCGGCCCATAACGATATAGTAGTGAGAGCGTTTGTTATTTCCCTTGCTAATTTTATTGTACCTCGTTCAAATTACCTGAGACCGAAATAGATTCTGTTAAACAAAAGTTCTTGTTCGTAACGATAAAATAATTAAGGAGGTCTTGTAAATAATATAAAAGAAGGGTCTTTCTTGAACCATATTTTTCTCAAGTTGAAGTTACATTACGTTGGGCCAATCATGTTTTAGAGGGCTTGTGTAGTTATCAGACGTTTCATTAGTTCGTATGTTCGCTTCGATAAATAGGCACTCGTCACAGTTTGGAGTGTAGGCTTATGTAGTGCGCTATATCGAGGAATTAGCCGGACGTCCAGTGCTCGCAGCTGAATGCAGGCCTTCACGAAATAGCGGTAATCACCACGCTTGTTTAGCCCGTTGTTCGGAACACGGTGTTAATCCAGCTTTTATTGAAGCACACTGATTTGAGTGCTGTTGAGAGCAACTCAAAAACAGTATATTATTTGGTTTTATTGTTCAAACCAAATAGTCATAATATCATACACTGACTGTTCTAATTGATAGCGTATAAAAACTTCCCTGTCGCTATATAATTATTTGGGGCGTGTCAAATTTGAACAATCGAATATTCTTGTCGTAAAACTGCTATTTCAAAGTAACCGATATCTATAGAACTTTTAATATTGAATCAATAAATCATTCTCTACGGAGTTTCGGTTGGACGTTTTAGAATATTTAAAGAGTTGTTACGTTCAAATTCAACAGATTCAAATCAATTAGATATTATGGTGAGACCAAACTACAGCATTCTATTAAATGTGGGAGCTATTAATATGTTCTTCTGCTTTTTATGGAAGAATCTACTAATTCCAACACTCAGATGCCTATATTAAACTGACATTCTATGAGCAATAAGCGCGACCAACCAATAGTTTGTTGCTCAAAAAATCCCATGACAATTCAGTACCATACATTTTGGACCTCTCGATAATCGTTTTCGGTATCACTTTGCCTTGGACCCCAAGGGCTAAGTTACACGTTGAAGCTATTAGAATATTGACTCTATGTATTTAAATTAACGTTTCATTTTTTTGAACTTACCTGTCACTTGTTTTTTCATTACCGATTTTAAGATCAGTTTTCTAGAACGCTCTGATTTTCAGTTCTTTTAGAATCTGACATTTCTAGATTGATTTGGTTGAATTTTGGGGTGTTTAGTCTGAATGGACCACAATGAATGGACCGCGGTCCGTTCAGACGCAGACAAAAAAAATCTAGGTCCAAACGGACCGGGGTCAAGAAAAACAAATGAATAAACAATAATAAGTTTATAGGGTCAGTCGCATAGGTACATTGTTGTTGTTGTCATTGTTCACGCATATTGATACGCTGAGCTGCAGACCAGTTAAGGCTCCTGAGCCCGAAACGCACGTTCTAAACTCCCCAAAAAGTATTATAAAGCTGGCATGAGTTCATGGTGGTATGTATTTTAAGAATCAGTCTATGTACTCTAAAAAGTACTAGGTTGACATGAGTTTAAGGTGGTATGTATTTTATTATTTGTCTACTAGTAATGATGTGCGGGAATGTAAGGGATTTGCTGAATGAATTAATAAAGAAATACTCGTAGCAACATAGTAAAATATAATCGGTGTTTTTCATACGGATTTTTACAAACAAGTGAATGCAAATGACAGTAGGTGACAGATGAACCAAAAAAACATAACATGGACACATTAAGTACCTACAAAATAGGTAATGAGATCTTATAACCGCTCCAACAAATGAATTCAATAATAGCATTTAATAACATCTTGGATTCATGCTAGCCTAGTACATTTTGTGAGGCTACTACTAACCATAATGGACTGTTTTTCTAAAGAAGATAATACAAATCTAAGAAAAAATAAATTAACATTATATTTCATTTTTTAACTTTTGCACCTTTTGTACTTGATGAAGTTCATTCATTTGTTCTTTTTAAACACCGGTCCTGTCCTAATATACTACACAATATCCTATACAACCGGTACCACCGGTGGTAATTTTTTTTCTACGTCTGGAGTCTGGACAGACAACGGTCCATTCATTTTGGTCCATTCAGAAAAACACCCGAATTTTGGTTCGTTTAAAAGAACATCTCGACTACGGATGTTCAGGAATTAAACTGTGTAAACTGTCCTTGTATCAATAACCCGTTTGTTTTTGTTTACTCACAAATTAAAGACAGACTCGTGGAGTTGTTGATTTGTTATGATCCGTTCTGTGAAGTGGGTTTCGGTTTAAACATTGAATGTTATTGTTGGCCAATAACATTTCAGTGTTGCGGAAATATTTGATTTCTGAAGCGTTTAAAAATGCTTCATCATCATCATCAGCCTATTAATGTTCCCACTGCTGGGACACAGGCCTCCTTCTCTATGAGAGGGAATGGGCTAATACACTACGCGGGCCCAGCGCGGACTGGTAGATGTCACATGTCTTCCATTTTTTTGGTTCTAGGACATTCCAGTTTCCTCACGATGTTTTCCTTCGCCGTTTTGAGAGCAGCGGTGATGAAATAAATAACACAAAGTAATGCGATCGATCCCGAGTGATAATGTGAGTTCGATCCCACGACTTAGGTACTGTTCACATGTCGGGGCCGCCACCACTGGGCCACCGCTGCTCCCAAAATACCTAGTTTGATATAATAAATACCACATTGTTAAAGTATTACACGTGAACGTACTTTCTGCCTGTATTTCCTATAGTAATAAGTTTGACTGCCTCATTGGTCTAGTGGTCGCAAGCGTGACTGCTAAACATGAGGTCCTGGGTTCGATTCCCAGGTCTGGGAGTGTTGTTACTGGGGTTTTCTAAATTACAGCCACGGAGCCTAGATTGTGCCCGGTTGATGGCAGTAGGCTCACTCCCTATTATGTAATAAATATGACTTAAACATAACTGGCAAAATGTGGGTGTACTTAATGGGTAGTCCTGTAGCTCCTGTACTTGCCAATATCTAGATGGAACACTTTGAAACTATGATCAACATGACAGCTTGCGGTGTAAGGCTCTGGAAAAGGTACGTCGACGATGTTTTCTGCGTTATCAGTGGAGGTTAACAGGAAGTTGACCAACTGACTGAACATCTTAACTCCATACACCCGAAGATAAGGTTCACGTATGAGATGGAGGATAACCGATCTTTAGCCTTTTTAGACTTAAAAGTCATGGTTAAGGCCAATGGAACCTTGTCGCATACTGTTTACAGAAAACCAACGCATACGGACAGATATCTGAATGCTGCCTCTCATCATCATCCCGCACATCTTCAGTCTGTGGTGTCTTCTCTTATGAACAGAGCCTATGACCGAACATCTGCCCGGAGAGCTGGAGCATGTTCAGGAGGTTCTAAAACGAAACGGGTACAGGACCAATGGATGGCATCCAGATGGCAGACGCAAGCAGAAGAATAAACACATTGAGGTAACCAGACAGCCAGCGTTCTTACCTTATGTGAAGGGGTAACGGACAACATTGGGAACCTATTCAAGAAGCTTTCAATAAAGTCTGTTTATGCTCCTTTAAACAAAGTGGCGAAGCGTCTGCGTACACCAAAGGATGTAGTACCATTCCAGGTTCCTGGTGTTTATAAGATCGATTGCAGCTGCGGGCGTTCCTACATAGGCCAAACGAAGCGAACAGTCGCTGAAACGGTCAAAGAACACATAGCAGCGGTCAAAAATTGACAAACAAACAAGTCTGCTATAGCGGAGCATGTGATAGACTCAGGAACCAACCACTGGATGGAGTTACACAACCCATGGAGTTACTTGCCCATGAGAAGCACTATTATAAGAGAATGGTTCGGGAAGCGATTGAGATCAAGAAGTACCCTAATTTCAATCGCGAAGACGGCTTCAAACTCTCTTCAGCGTGGAATCCAGTGATCACTAAGTGTACTCGTCAAGTGAAATCGCCTCAATATACGGACACTGTTAGTGTAGTGTGCTGTCCTAGTGTGAACCGGCCCTAATTAACATTTATGAAGATGAGTGAGGGTAGTTGAAATAAACGCCTTCACTTTGCTGTCGCGGTACCTCCAATACTTCAGTCTCCCCGCGACCACGGCTGGTGCAATCTGGTCGAAACGTCGGGATTAAATTAAAGGTAAATTCGCGATAAATACCCGTATTCATATGTTTTATAACGTTTCCAGCATCTCAGCAATGGAAAGGTTCAACGTTATTAGCTCATTTAGCTTAAGCATCCAAAGAATTTCTTTTAACTTTTTTTGTGAATTCGTGGACAATGTTGTGGGTTACATGTATAATAATATAAATATGGTGTAGATTGTGTATAAATGTATTTCTAAGTTTTGTGCTAATTTAAGAATCTCTAGTTAAGCTTGGCGTGTAACTGTTTTTTTGTCCCTAACAAATAAAAAAAAGGTAAATAGCCAGCCATACCAAGTGTAAGTCAGTTACATGTATTACATTACAAACATTAAGTACTAACATCCATATTACCAGTAGGTAAAGACAGATCAAGTTATGCTTCGAAGTCAACCTCGTTGCTAGGCAACCTGATACAAAGTTCTCACCTAATGCAAATCGTATGTCAGTAGCAACGGTCTGCAGTGTAACTAATTACTTGTTGGTAATACGTACGAACACACGTACTTAGTACTAACGTTCAACACAAATACTACTAGCTCTGAGTTGTTGGGAAATCGTAGCTCGGAATCGCCAGCCCTACCAATGTAGGGCTGGCGATCTGTTAGTTGTTTTGTAAATTCATTAGTGTTATAAATTGGGTTCAAAAGCAGACAGCTGCATGTAAATGTGAATGTTTATGTAGAAACACTGGGTTTCTTAAAAGTAAGTAAGTAAGTTAACTTACAGACTCTCTGAGCTATTTACGCCCGCGTCTCATTCGGTAATGGTCGCCGTACTACCGGGATAAAAAGTACCTATCCTATGTGTTAATCCAGTTTACAAATTATCTGTGTGCCTAATTTTATCCAAGTCCAGACAGCTGTTTTTGCGTGACAGACAATTATACATCCTCACAACTCTTTTCGAATTATTAGTAGGATTATTACTTCCGACAGCTTTTACATGAGTTTGACAATCAGGTAGCAAACTTCTTAATTAGAAAATGGCATTGATAAATCCTGCTCGCTCTTCCATCCAATAATCTTTGACCTATATCAACGACTAAAAATTAGCAACTCTATTTATGGTGGTTCAAACTTCGTTTGAAATGCTGTTAGAATAAAGTTCTAATCAGCTTGCACTACAAAGTGGTTGTTACGTCAGCCACTGCGGGCCAAATAGCGCGAAATGAGTGGTTTCGATCGATTTACAAAAAAACTATTGATTGGATTAAAAAACTAAAACAGTATCATGCTAATATATTGCTTGTAGAATTATTTGCCAAAAAATCAGAATCATCGCATGCATATTAGTATGTTTTTTATTGTTTGAAATATATTTTTAGAGGTAAGTTCGTGATTTCTTTTTATCGAGCCAAATTAATTGTATTATGTTTTCAAAACAGTATCATGCTAGCATATATCCTGAAGAATACCATATATTTTTCTGGTCTTGTTTATAGCAGTGATTCATATACTTTTAGTAATTATAAAACTCGCGTTTAGCTCGTGTAATCGCCTTAAGGAGGTGAAAAACTTACTTTGACCTTTAAGATAACGACTACCCACAATAAGACATTATTTACCTACCTTGGTTTTTATAAAACCTTAAAAGTTACAACGCTTACATTTAATTTTCGTTGTCGGCTTTCAATACCCAAAATAGGTAAAGTTTTTGCAGAAAGATTTCAGTTGCTAGATTTCATCATTTTTCAACAAAAAGGTCTATGTTCGTTTTTATTTTTATTTAATGTTCTGGCAACCCTAATGGCCAAGTGAATGTGTCAATAAAAGTCCCGTTCAGTGCTCGATAAATGTCGCGGTGTAAACAAGCAGTTGTGCATTTTATGTGTAATTAACGAGTTGGGCCCAGCGGGCCGGGAGTCGACGGGCCCTTGGAGGAATTTGTTAAGATACGACTGGCATTTTTTGTCCCACAAACTTTATAAACTTTTTTGTCCCACAAACTTTATAAACATCAATGTTTGAAAATTTTATGTTAGGTGACTTGGACCAAAGAAACTTTTATGACTTGTGACCTTTGACATGGCCATGACTTATGTCCCAAGTTAGAATAGTTTGGACTACGCTGAAGGTCTCTTATAAGCATATGAGTGTACCTTCTCATTAAGTGCTTATGCTTATTCAACAAAACATCATTCGGGGTCGTATTCAACGGACTTCTTCTTTATCGTGTGGTTAACGCTTAACCTGGTGTCATAGTTTCATGCCACCCATGGACTTCTGACTTGGCTTTATACAACGTGATTTAACGTTAAATGCGCAAAATAGTTTGATCAGAATCACGGGCAGAATCAATTGAACCACTTTTTAATATAGGTCACATTTTTCAAAAAATCTTCATTACAAATGTTGCCCTGTCTATTTATTAAAAGGTCAAGCCATCACGTGCGAAAACCCGTCAAAATAGGTAAACTACCAAACACAAATAGTTGTCGTCCAATTTAAATTGTCTCATACGCGGGATACTAATAGTTCTTGCCAGTAAATCTAAAAACTAAAACAGCACACAAAACCCTTTAATTTTTTTTTCTCTCAGTTTTAGGTCAATTGAATTAAAAATCATTTGGGGTGTCTGAGGTTTTGCGCATTTAACATTACACGTTGTATACCGTCGAGAAATATCTCTCAGGCATGCTGGTTCCTTCAAGATTCTCCTTCTCTTCTTCCTTCACCAAAGCAAGTGATAATTATACAATACATGAATATGAATTCGAAAAATCAGAGGTGCGTGATGCGTGCCATAGGTTCGAACTTGAGACATAATTTACTTATGGGCTACATCAATATAATTGTAGTGTGAAGACCATGTACCATGATAAGTGACAACCATTACATTTTTTAGACCTCAAGACGGATTTTCCTCTAAAGACAGTCCAGTAAAAGGCGTTCGGCGCAAAAACTTGCCTTCACCCGCAAAACACTCTTGGGCATTGTATGAGTAAGTGCTAGGCGAAAAATTTCAACTTCATAATGTTCCGTGCGCCGACTCTATGCATGCGGTGCAAGAATTTAATTTTGGTGTTTTATACTTGTAACAAGTGCTGAAAGTGTTGGTATTTCTATTTTTACGATTAGCATTAAGAAAAATGTGTATGAAACAGTGCAAAATTTTAAACCAAAAGCTTGAATAAATTCTAAAACAACAGAGCTTTTAGAACATGCAGTTTTAATGTAGGTAAAAGCCTTTTTCATTACTCATACTCGGAAAGCAGGTCTGAAGTTGCCTGAGGAGCGGGCTGAAAGTAATACTTTTCAGCCCTAGGGAGAATCACTTTCAACTGACAGCTGTCACATTATTAAAAAAAAATCTAGTTCTATTTTCACATTTCTATTGAACCATGTTCCGACTTCTATACAGCCTGTAAATTACAGCGCGAAGTAAAATTGAAATAACATAAAATTCAGTATTAATTAAAGAATATAATTATTTTAAATAACTTAGTTATAATTTAGTTACAAATATTTCTTTAAAATAACAAAAATTTGGGCAAAATATTTACTATTGTTTCAGTGACGATAGTGAAAATAAAGGCTGAATAGCCGGCCACAGAAAAAAAAACAAAATAGGCGGGAAAGCGGCAATCCGATCTTCATTTTTTAGGGTTCCGTAGCCAAATGGCAAAAAACGGAACCCTTATAGTTTCGCCATGTCTGTCTGTCTGTCTGTCTGTCTGTCTGTCTGTCTGTCCGCGGATAATCTCAGTGACCGTTAGCACCAGAAAGCTGAAATTTGGTACCAATATGTATATCAATCATGCCGACAAAGTGCAAAAATAAAAATTTAAAAAAACATTTTTATTAGGGTACCTCTCCCAGACGTAAAGTGGGGAGCGATTTTTTTTTTAATTTTGACCCTGACGTGTGATATATTGTTGGATAGGTATTTAAAAATGAATAGGGGTTTTCTAAAATCATTTTTTGATAATATTAATATTTTAGGAAATAATCGCTCCGAAAGTCAAAAACAATGTGTCCCCCCCCCCTCTAACTTTTGAACCATAAGTTTAAAAAATATGAAAAAAATCACAGAAGTAGACCTTTATATGAACTTTCTAGGAAAATTATTTTCAACTTGATGAGTTGAATAGTTTTTGAGTTATATAGCACTTTTTCAAAAAAACGCAAATGATAACTTTGTTTTTCATACAAATACTATGAAAAACAAAGTTATTTTTGCTGACGAAAAATGTTGGTATTTTTAATGGTCTGGGAAGCTACGGAACCCTACAGTGAGCGTGGCCCGACACGCTCTTGGCCGGTTTTTTCGAGTGATTTCGTGTTTTTGTTTTTATTTTCTTTGTATTCGTAATGAAAAGCACAGTGTTTACCTCGGGTTAAAGACTTCTTTAGTCCCTCGAGCTATTAGCGCCCGCGCTACGCTTGGGCGCCAAACCCCGTCTCGGGACTAAATAAGTTACTTTCACCCCTTGGATAACAATGTACTATTTTTAAGTCATTATCTTTTTCGT
Source organism: Xestia ashworthii (assembly GCA_950022955.1). Lineage (NCBI taxonomy): Eukaryota > Metazoa > Arthropoda > Insecta > Lepidoptera > Noctuidae > Xestia > Xestia ashworthii. Next base: position 17,475,009 of record OX465558.1, on the reverse strand, counting down.
AATTAGTTGCAGATCAAAATCTTTTTATTAGAATCTAGTCTTGTGATAGGTAACACGTTTCGAGTAAGCTGCTTATAGTCTAGAGTGGTTGATCCATAGTAACCAAGAGCTTATGCAAGCAGGTTACCTTCGGAATGTCACTGTCATAATAATAATATTACCTAAGTACTTTTAAATCCGAAAAGATGTTTTTGACCTTTACTGTTTTTAACTAACCCCCGACGCAAAAACGACGGTGTGTTATAAGTTTGACGTGTCTGTGTGACGTGTATGTGTCTGTCTGTGGCATCGTAGCTCCCAAACGGATGAAACGATTTTGTTTTTTTTTGTTTGAAAGGGATTGTAGTCGGGAGTTTTAAGCCAAGTTGGATAAAAATCAGCTCAAGATGGCCGCCGCCACAAAATGGCGGATTACTTCTTTTTTTTATGTTATTTTAAAACACAGACCCTCTGGTCACGTGAAGAGTCGACCAACAGTTTGGAGATTTCTCGAAATACTAAGTGGGCACTCGGACCCCATGGCCCCAGTGTTTCAACCCCAAACGGCTCAAACACACAATTACCAATTAAATTATTGTAATCGCGTCGTTTGAGGTTTTCAGCACCTGCAGCAGCCGCCTCAGCGCAGCACACCGTGATAGAAAGACGGGATGGCGCAAGGGTGTCGACGAAAGTTGCGTCCCAAAATTAATGTTTGTGTTTTTGTATTTACGTTCTTGACTATTGTAATCCAAAATTTTATCATACGATCTTTCCGAATAACTGCATAGCCATTATGCGGAGGCTTAGCATGCCTTTTCGCCTTCTAATTCGTATTATTTAAAGATTTCTGTATATTTTAGTCGTTTCAATCTTTGTTTACTTTTGTGATGTCAGATAATGACAAGCCTAGTTTCTTTTTAATTTATTGACCTGACATCCTTGAAAAGCTACTACTACTACTACTACTACTACTACTACTACTACTACTACTGCTGCTGCTGCTGCTGCTACTACTACTGAGAGCTGGGACGCTGAAGGCCTTGAAAAGGCATTTCCTATTACTACTGAGAACCTGGACACTGACAGCGAGTGACCCTCGACTCTCGAACCCTCAGCCCTCGGGTAGCATCTATACCCTGGGAGAATGGCGTCTGCGAGCGAGTTTCTGCTGGCTGCGAGCTTTGGACCTTGATCATTATCGTACCAGCTTTGTATCGGCTTCCCTAGTCTTAATAAACCATCCATCTTCATTTTTCCTTGCCATTTTTCTTTCAAACTTATCCTAATGCGACCTTACGTTACACACACCAAAGGCCTACCCAACTTCCATATCATTATGGTCATACCATCTGGTCTCTTGCCATCGACGCGTGCCAAGCCAGTATACAGCTGGCACTCCGGCGGTGGCAAGAGCACGACGGATGAGATCATTAATGCTGGCGTGCCGCGCTATCCGACCTTGAAAAGGCAGCTTGCACTCTTATTGCAAGAAAGGCCACGGTGTCCGAGGCAGTCGACTGCTTCACCACATTGACAGCAATGTGGAGCCCCACAAGGAGCACCCAAACGCAAACATGTAGCGAGCCGGAACGTTGTGTCACCTAACATAGTGCCTAAATTAGGTGACGGTAGTGCCTGAAGCTAGAGGCCCGACTCCCACTCACCCACAGCCAGCAGGCGGGCACGCTCAACAGTATTGGTAGACGTATTAGTAAGTTTGATCCGAACTAACCTGCAGAGCGGCTCATCCCATGCACTGTCTCTGGGGAAACGGGTTCTCGGGCTTCGCCCGCGTAAAATTATATACTAAAACCTTCCTCTTGAATCACTCTTTCTATTAAAAAAAAATCCATTGCGTAGTTTTAAAGATCTAAGCATACATAGGGACAGACAGACGCGGCGGGAGAATTTGTTTTATAATATGTAGTGAAGAAAAAATAACATTGAAATTATGACCATACGCCAACGTGTCGAGGGTTTTTCAATTTTTTTAATTTAATGTAACTTGTTGTTGTTAATGACAAAAGAAGGAATATGTCATGAAAAAACCAGCAAGTCCTAAACTGGATCTGTCTGAACTAGATGGAACTGGAGTGTAACACTAACACTCGTTATAGACTGATTATGCATTACATTACATTATTAATTTTAGGGTGAAGTGAGGATGATTTTTTTTTGTCGTCCTCCAATCGTGGCAGGTATCGTTGAATAGGTCTTTTAAAATGGCTTAGGGGTTGGTAGTACTTACTATTTTTAGTTTTTTTCTAAAAGCTAAACTGCTGGCGTGAAAGATCCGGAAAAAATCATGATGATACATTTCATGAACTTCAAAGGAAAATTATAGCGGTTAAAATAAATTTGTTAGTTTAGCAGTAATAGTCGTTGAATATGGGTGTTGGATAATTTTGTATCAAATACAAAAACACCAGAATCGTTCTATATTGTGATAACGGGCTACTACGGAACCCGACACTGCGCGTGTTCCGACACGCTCTTGACCGCTTTTTTCTATTTAGGATAAAGAACTTTATTTCGTGTTCTCCATACCTCCATATTGGGTTTTAATACTTTTACTCGAACCACTTCAACTTTAATATTTTCAAAACTTTACTTATTATCCCCAAATTCATTAAGGCGACTGAAAACCCGCAAACCCGAAATACACAAAACCACAAGCAAAGATCTAGAATTCGGGGTAGTAACGATTTGCAGACATTTATTTTATCTGTTATTTCTGGATCGACCCTTAATCAGCAATAGATATCTGCCGCTTCGATTTCCCCGTAATTGACTCAATCAATTAATACAATAATACCTAACAGATGAATTATAATATTAATAATGCTATTCTATGTAGTTGGTTATACATAAATAATGAGAGAATTATCATGATCAAGTTGGTGATAAACGTACATGTATAATCAGTGGTATATAGGGACCGCCTTGTTGATCTTTAACAGTCGTTCAACATTAACATCATCAGCCTATTAATGTTTCCACTGCTAGGATACAGGGCTCCTGTCTATTATCCACCACGAGGGCCAAGTGCGGGTTGGTAGATGTCACATGTCTTCTAATTGATCGGTTCTGGGACATGTCGGTTTTCTCACGATGTATTGCTGCACCGTTTTGAGACTAGTGGTGATGAAATAAATTACACAAAGTAATGCGCCTGCCTGCGTTCGAACCTACGACCGACCGACTGTTCGTAAGTCGGGGCCCCCGCCACTGGGCCACCGCTGCTTTGGTGACAGTTGTTACAGGTAGTCATTGAACCGAAAGTCTGACAAACAATCTTACCACGGGTTATCGTATTACCCTGTACTAACTGGGCTTCGAAGGTCCGATTGGCAGTCACTCCATGTAAAATACTGGTGTTCAGCTGCATCCGGTTAGACTAAATTAAAGCCAACCGCAATATAGGCTAGGCAGAAGATTTTATTATAATTTATTTAGAGCACATAATTACAAGTGCATGTAATAATCTCAATATAAAACCGGGCAAACCAAGGGAGGGTCACTAGTCAATGATAAGCTAATTACACAACAGCAATTAAATTAAATTCATGAGAACTGCAATTCCCATGGTCTTGAATTGGACACGTGCTGATAGTCAATAAAAAATACCTATGTATATTATATCCTTTGAGGATAATATTGGGTGTACGAGTATGTTCAGGATTCCTAGAAAACCGATACCGCCTACGACATGTCTGTTTATTCAATGATACACCGGGAAGGGTAGCTCTTAACAATGTGAACAAATATATTGTACATAGTGTACAGTCACGTCTAATAATATGTAAACACTTAAGAATTTTTTAAATTGTGTTTCTCCTAATGTACTGATTAAAATTTAATGTTATTACGTACATAGTATTCTGGACCTCATATTTTTTATGAAAAAGATCCAATCTTCTAGTTACAATCGTTATTTCTCGCGAAAATAGTTATAATATTAAGGAAAGTGTGTACATATTATTAGACGTGACTGTACAATAGAGCTTTGAGCTTCCAATGAAAATATGGATAACAAGTTGGTGCACTAATTATCTTCATTATTGTATACTGTGACCATTCTGAAAAATATTATAATTTTTAGTCTGTCTATTCTTATTGTCTTCATATCGGTACTGAAATTATAATTATGTGCTTTGTTTTTTAAGAACAAACAATCTTTTAATTTGTGTTTCCTTTTTTTAAGACAACATTCGTAGGATCGACCAAATCATTAAATTAGAAACAAAAAGCTTTTTTTTATCTTATTACTTTTATTGTAGGAGGAGGTCCTACACAAACGATAATTTCTCATAATTCGTGATAGACTTTCGGAAAAACAAAATGAACACGATTTGTAAGTAGCTATGTGTATGAACCTGTAAATATCGTGAGAAACCGCAAAACAAGCACTTAAAAATAGTTGAAAACGAGCAATAGAAAGTTAAATAAAACAAACTGCTAGAGTGCCTCGCTATTAACTGGGAACACGACAGTTTAGTGACCCGTTGAGGTCCGAACTTGTGGGGTCTGTACCAAGGGACCTGTGACGTACTGATAACGGGAGTGATAATAACACCTTTACAAAGGTCTATGCTTCAGGGAAATAATCATATTAATGTAAGGGTTGACATTTGTACAGGTTTTGTTTGTTAATTTTGTCTTATTAATTTTACAGATTTTCGGGGTATGCATTATGTATGTATACCTCGAAAATCTTCCCATGAGTATAGGCAGAGGCTACATACGTCCTTTGCTTCATGCACGATCGTTCATAGGTCCTATTCTAGTAGTAATTTAAAAAGAAAGATAGAATAAGTAGCCAATTGGCAGAAGAAAATGAGGGCAGGATTATTTTTGTCACCAATTTGCCATAGAATCTTTTTTATTTTTTTTATTTATTTGATTTTGCCATAGAATCTACCATGGTCTGGAGTAAATGTCTAAAATATTTGTTATCTTTTAACTGGCATCGCATAACATGTAAACTAAAATATTTGTAACGATTGATTATGTTAATTTACTGCATTCATTTTTAATTAAGGGTACGTCGTTAATCAGCTAACTAAATAATATGTTAAACCTGACAATTATATTGGCTATAAATGGTACACGCGGTATTTGATTTCAACTATTTGATCCGATAATTTCCACGAATTTATGACATTATTACAACTGATTGACAATCCTGTGTAGTATCTGTATTAGTTCCTGGTACCTAGTTTTCGCAGTCCGTACATTTCCAGTGCAATCGGACATGTAAGTAGGTACTATTGTGCAACATTTCGAGAAAACTTATTGTTCTCTCGGGAAATCAGAATGGCTGCATTATCGACTTGCATTGCAACCACTGAATACTAAGACTAGGACAACGGAGCGCTATGCAGAAACAAGCAATCTACCTAGATATATGTGTGGAACGTCTGTTCTTATTAAGCTCTTCAGAATATATCTGTTAAAGCATTATGCTATACGTATGCATAAGATACGATCGAAACGCTTATCCTTTCACACACATTGATAAAGTTTTAGCCTGTTTGAATGGCAATGGCTGACATTATCGTAAAAGTCGAAACTTTGTGTTGAAATAGCTCCAGCGAAACATAAGGGGTTCACGTACAATTGCTAAAGTTTCTAATATACTAGGATATACGTTCCTATTGTTCCCATAATATGTCATAAAAATGTCGTAGGATGTAAACTGTCTCGTTGAAGTTTGTGCGGGGTGTGAGTCGGTGCGTCGGTACCTAGGTACATCAGTTAGGGAATAAATTCCCTAATCCTGAAGGCGAAGCCGTCGTACCGGCCGACACCGAGGGTCTTCCCGCCGATAGAATTACATCGGGATCGGAATACACTTGAACAAGTGCTCAGCCGTACGAAGAACAAAAAAATACTTTTTTAAGGATATGTTTATTGAATTTTTTGATAATTGCTAGGCTTTGCTTCAGACGCATTGGCGCAATTTTACTATTTGAAGAGGCGCATCGAGAAAAGTGTATGGAACGGGGGAGGTTTTTGCCCAAGAGTGGGATCCCGACAGTTAAGGCGAACAAAACCAAAAAAATGCAATGAGAAGGTAACGCTAGCAATTTTAAGGCACAGCATTCTTGTCGAACTTTGTGCAAACTCTTTATAAATTCAAGTCGATTACTGTTAATAACTATGCACGATATACTGAAGCAGATGTATCGCTGAGTCACCATTATAACAAAAACTACGGACAGACCGTTACCCAAGTTTCCCATGATGGGCAACCGACATGCGTCAGCGAAAATAATGTAATATGAACTAACAACCTAACTGACCCTCTGACTAGTTATCAAATTAACAGCTTACACAAAACTTACTCGGCTTAAGTAATGGCCGATTCATTCTCATGTAGGTATACAAGGAAAAAGATTAGGGGTCGGAAGTCGGGACTATTTACTGCCCGAGTTTTTCCAACATCCTCTCACGCCGAGTCAAACATTTCACCGAGTTAAAAGCCTCCGCCGCGGCCCGCGTGGCCACTAATGTCAAAGTGCGTGTTAGCTACGAAAGTGTGGATGCTGTTGTTGTCACATGCACACAAAAGATGAGACGGAACGTAATTGGTCACCCTTCCAACTAATAGCCACATCAATGTTGATCTAACAGCGTCGTTAAAACGGTTCAAGTGGAAATAAACTTATACAACTCTCTCCTGGCGTACAATGATACGCGATAAAAGCACCTCTCAACGTTTTATGAAGAAAACAAACGCTGAATAATAACACGTATCACATAGCGACAGCGACATATGTCGTACAAACATAATGTAATTACCGCTGATTGTTTACGCTTAATGCAACAATGTGTACAAAGCTGGAGTGAGCGGCGTAAAGCACTTCTCACGTGGTCTAATTAAGTGTAACACTTAGAGTGGTGCCGGGTGAGGGTGCCACTCAATTATTCGCAACTTGATGCGGGATCAGGCGCTAGGCCCGCTCCGCTCGCGCTCGCCCGCGCAATCCTGTCGCTCCGCCCGCTCTCCCACAAATCCGACCGACGCATAGCAAAATTCCACACCGCAATTATGTGGGTTACGCGACACTCAGATGGATTATGTGAAATTAAGCGCAGAACAGTAACTAAGTGGGCATAATTCACACCGTCTCACCGCTACTGTACAAAGGTTGCGTACATGAGTACATTATGATGATAGCTGTTCTGTAGCGCCTCTAACTTAATGGGCCTTCGTTTGTTCGACATTGATTTTATCACACTTGAACTTTACCGAACTTGATTAGCTGGAAGTGTCGGTTGGAAATTACTTGAAGTTAATTGAAGCCACACTTTGATGTTTATCAGTTTTTAATTTGAAATGAAGAAACAATACCAGTGCCCGAGGTCTTCAATATAAATTAAATTGATATTGAAGTAGGGTCGCTTCAGTTACAGTTAATAGATAGAAACTCTGTAATTGAAATAATATAATACAATATTAGTAAGAAACTAAGTTCTCGTAAATACATCGACCAAGATTTCACCCTTCTCTAAACTTGGGGTTGTTTTATCCCTCACCAAGTTCATGCTCTTTTACTTATAAGTTTCTGAAAGAAGTCTACTCTCAATGTGCACGCTACTATGATCCTTATGTCTTTACTAGGTTGACTAAAACTGCTGAGACACGCCCTACAAAACTTCAAATGCTCATAAAAACTTGCGTTCTAAATTATAACATTCAAAAACCTTGTACTTATGATTATGAACGCACAAAATATATGCTAATATATTTTGTGCGTTCATTTAAATCTCGCATTTCATTCCCAAAAGGTGTAGCTGTGAAAAAATGATTTTAAACTTTTAAATGCAGTTATTATTCAAAGGGTATTACTCATTTCATGCTTCTATGTTGAAGCTTTGCATGAAATCGAGAACTGGCTGCCTAAAGTTAGAGTTTATTTTCGTTTGGTAGAATTTGGCGTTGCCGTAACACTGTGAGATTACCAGCGTGTCGTTACGATGCTCGTTTAGATATGGCGCATGAAGAATTGCAGATCTAGAAATGACACGAAGACTTTAGCGGGAAGTCACGCAGACGTACCAGTCGCTCCGAATTTCTTGAAGAAGTCTGGCCATTCGAAGAAATGTTTTAAATTAGATATCTTGCTGGTGAATTATATTTGCTTTAATTTGGTCTGGGTATCTATTTAAGACGCCATTTTGATATAGTCTGAACGTGGGCTGCGACTACCAAACTACGAACTAATATTACTTAGGTTATAAATTATGTATTCAATATTAATGTCAGAGAATCTTTCATTTGAACCGTTGAATTACAGTTACGTATAATTTCGTCCGCCACTATTTGAAAGGTAATATATTATTTTCCAGGATTTTTGTAGTAACAGTTGGTAAAGCTACCTACTCGTAGTTTTCATAAAGTTTAAAGTTGTGCGCTCTGTGTTAGACAAAACGGCGGAGATAAGATATAAAATCTCACAAATGTCCCGGTTGGTTAGTGTTTGCCAAGATTACTTACAACAAACAAATAGGGAGAAAACATTTCTTTTGAGATTAATTTATTTAAGAAAATAAAAAGCTTCTTAAACTGGCTTACAAGTAAACATGGGAAGGTATTTGGCTATTTAAAATAAAAGCTTTTTAATCTGTGATAACAAACAAGATGTTCTGTACTACGTGAAAAATAACTGTTAAAGTTTACAGCTGTGGGTAGATAAAGGATCTATTTAATAATTAACAAGTTAAATTACATTAAAACAGAGCAGTGTCGTGGGCTCTGAAATATTGGTTAATTCCGCAACCCTTTGTTTGAGTACAACAATCTTTTATTTGGCGCTACAACTTCTATAGGTATAAAATACAGGAAATTATTCTTTTATACAGCAAAATGTTATTTAAAAAATATCAGTTTTGTGACACTTTGACACAGTTATTAAATTTTGTAACATTGTGGGCCAACAATCCACCTCGTGTGCAGTCACGGGGGAATGAAAGGATTGAATAAAAAATAAATGATATGTACATAGCAAGGGGAGCCCGCAGATTACGAGTGCTTGCCAAATTGAGGTGCAATATGGAGGTTAAAAATAATAATATAACCTCCGGGAGGGCCGTAACACTGGGCTACCCGTGCAGCGCTCATTCTTTGATCTTTATTATAATAATAAAGTTAGTTCATTTCGCGCCAGTAATGAATATTAATGTTCTCGCTTAAGTCATAAAATAAACTTTATCTGAACAACGCGTCGTCGTAGCTCTGCCACCTCGGCCCTAGTGATAAATTCACAAAGAATAAGCCGAACTCGGTCCGTTTTCAATTATAACCAAAATTCGTATTGTGTACTTTGTAACTTCAATAATATCATGAATTATTTAGGGCGCGCCGTTAATAACAACACGAATTTGTTGTGTTGAACAATGTTGTGGCGCCATCTGTAGGATCTGCAGAATCTATTCGTTTTATGGCGCTGAAATTCCTTGATTTGTAAAATTGTTTGATCTGTGAAATTATTCCATTCGTTGATAGTTTGCGTGCTCCTACAGTTTGAATATCAAAACGCAAACAGAAACTTTGTGTTGACTTTGATTGAGCTTCCATTCTACACAAGCTCAAGAGCAATTCATGCTCCGACACATTGTGCCAATAGTTCACACAGTTCGACCGTGTTATTACTGTACTTAAAAACATCGATCACTTTAGTTCAAACCTATCACAGCCATTCAATTGACTTTCGAACCTGGCACGAGTATTTTACACGGATTTTAGAGACCAATAGATTTTTACGCCAGAAAATCGAATGACATCCAAATTAGGACGTCTGGCCCTCAGGCTAAAGCAAATTTACGAGGGATTTGGCAGATTACGACCCCTCAAATTGGTACTTATATTGATTTTTATACTTTATGCAATATCGGCGGCAGGCATGAACATGTGGGGTCTGGGGATAACAATATTGTTCATTTTACAGACAACGTGATAAAAAAAAAGTATCTAGTGCTTGAGAAAACATTTATAAAAATAGGAATCACGGCCGTCTCTCAGAAAAGAGAAATACGAAATAAATATCTTAAAAAGCTACACTTTTTCCAGTACACCTACGTTAAACTCCTGATCAACAACAATATTATTTTTCATTTATGTAACGTTATTTTTCCTCAGGAAAATCCCAGTACCGTTTAGAAGCATGAGCAAAAATGTAATGAAAACATTGTACTAATTTAATACAAATCAATTAACGTGATTACTTGTAAACACACTGTGTTTACATTGCAGAGTTTTTACGAGTGCTGCGTTCTGTTTGCAGAGCAGAGCCATGCGGCCGAGTGACTCACAAGGGGAGTAAGTAAGACTATAAACAAGGCCTAATCTCGTTCTGTGCTCCGTTACGTTTGTTCTCCAAACATCACATGTTTGTGCAGACAATAGCTAAGTACAATAATTGTGCATGAAGTGGCGTGGAGAGCTGGGGAGTCGTGCCTTGTTGGCACAGCGGGCTCTCTAAGCCTTCCCGATGTGTGACTAATGTTTGTCTATGGTAATGAGATGGTAATGACTGGCGCGCTAGTTCGCCTAAACTGGATCATTGAGCGCCCGTTTTCATCACACTCGTCCGGTCAGCGGAGCGGCGCAGCTTCGAGTGGTTTGCTAAGACACGGCTTGCACAAGCTCTCTGAATAAACAATGGTGCTCACTGAATGTAGCGCGGTGCTCGCTGGTGTCCATGTTGCAAACAGCTCTGCCGTGAGATGTATAATTCTGAACTACAGAGAACTTTGCACTGCCTACTGAGCCTGTGGTGCTTTCAATAGTAACTACCGCGTAAACTGCATCTAAGGGATGTTCTTTTAGTAATATGTATTTTATCTATTACTAAAAGCTGTTGCCCTTAGTTCGTCGTGAAAGCAAAATGATAACACTTAATGGAATTTACTGCCAGTCTCCTATCACGCGTGATTTCCAATTTTATCAACCAAATTAAAACATGATTTACAACAAAAGAACGACAACAAAGCTCGTTGTTTTGAACCCAATTTATTTATCTAATATCTGCCTTGATATAAACTAATTACGACACAAATTAATATAACATCAATCATCAATATACAGATCACGATAACATCGGAAACAACAGAGAAACATAATTTAATAAGATTACTCGTAGGTATAAGTTTCACATCATTAACGCTCTCAGCTCTAATTAGGTATCGACATAATCGAACCTTCACAATCAATATAATATTATAAATAGCTTCTATTAATTATTCAACACGTGATTAATAACTGAAATGTGACTGTAATGTCGGCCCGTTTACTCGTAATGAGGGTATTTCATTTACATAAAGCTTCTGGCAATCATACTCGTAGCTACGTAGTAGGCTTTGCTACTAGGTAATTAATTGATTATCATCATCATTAGGGTAGATTATACTTTTTAGACCAGTATAAAAAGGTCATTTGACTGTGAGTAACAGTTTTCCTGTAACCATAGTTGAAACACATGTTGGTGTTAGTTGTTATAATTGCTGCTCATTTTTATTTTTCATTCACTGTTCTATCACCCATTTAGAAGGACTAAATGAGAGAACTTTCTGTACTTATTGAAGGACCAGCTTTCTTCAAATGAAATTGCCTCAGGTTTCAAATTATTGGCGAAATTGGTGAGGTTTTCTTGTTGGGCACAGCAAAACCTCACCAATTTCTCCAAAATTTCCACAATAATCATGTGTTGTGTCACCGTAAAATTGCCAAACACGTTAGATTGTAATCTCTCTATAAAGCGAGATAGTAAACTCTCGAAATATTGTCAACTGAACATACGGAAGTATCTCTGCCCCCATAATCGGGACTTGGGGCACCCCCACTGGGGCATCCAGGAATCGATCCCAGGACCTCATACTCAGCAGTCACGCTTACTGCACTCGGTGAACGAGGAAATATTCATAAATTAAAATTATTAAATGGTTTTACTATTAGGCACTATTGCGACCATCAAAATTAAACTTCTGTGAACCATACTCCCAAATGAGTTGTTTTTGTTACAATCGATTCCCAGAACTGGTCACATTTCACGGCAGTCATAGTCACGCGGTTCAAAACTGACGCACGCTGTGGCTCTATGTTTGTGTGGCGTGTCTGTGGTGTGAGATATAAATGGTCAAGACGGCAAGTTGTAAGTTTTCATAATAACGTAATATCAGTCTGTTGTCTATTTCGGGCCTTCTCTTCAGGGAAGGGAAGAGCTTTGATCAAAATGCCTGTTGGTTATTCCAGGTGCATCCAACTTTCTGGTTGATATTTATTTATCATTGTCGATCGAAAAGTGGCTCTTATTGCATTACGGTTAGGTTCAACATGGTCGGCAAATCTTTTTTTTTTTTAATCTCAGTAATGAGGCGTCTAAGCGCCTTTTTATGGTGTAAATATTTATATGATAATTCAAAATGTGCTTGTAAATGGAATATCATAAAGAGACATGATTATTTATTAAAAAAACATACTTCGGGAACAAATTAACATTTATAGGGGTTTTAAATTAAAAAATATAAGAATTTTGCAACTTTTCATATTAGGATATTTAAATGGCTTCATACCTTCACGTCTCCTTCAACCTGGCGAAAACACAAATTAGATTATAGTTTTACTTTTCGTTCTATTATTTTATTTTTGGAAAGTGTATTGAAAAATGTCGTTTTATACACGCGGCTCGGGTGTAAATTCCGCCTCAGCTGCAATTAACTAATTTTCCCCACTTGTATCAAAACAAACTATTTCAAAGTAAATTAATGCATGTAATGTATACCTTTTAACACATGTCAGTCAGATCGGTGTAATCAAAATCTGAACCAGCACTTTTTAATACTTTCTTTTCATCATAGTTAATTTAGTTTATCGATTCTGAATAAATGACCTTCACATTTCGTTGAAGGTTTTTATTACTACTATTAGTAGTTTTTGTAATGAACAATTACATAAAGGGTGTGTGTAACCTAATGAAACCGAAAGGCACTTGTTCTCCCGCAATCATTTTTGTTCTATACTATGGTAGAAAAGAAAAGGGAAGGGAAGGGGAGGGTATAACCCAGGTATGCCTGGGAACCTTCTAGTTATACGGAGATATTATAAATAAATAAATAAATATCGCTGGACATTACACACAGCGCCATCTAGTGCCACACTAAGCAAGGCTTGTGTCGTGGTCACCAGACAGTTGATAAACTACATATACAGATACTTTTTTTTAAATATATGATATTGGGGGTCAAAGTTCCAACTTTCTCACATTTTTTTTTTAATACATTTTTTAACGTATGATTTTAACTTTAAGCACCTCCACGACCCCTGAACTACTCAATACATCCAATAGCACAATATTTTGAATGCGTTACACGGAGTTGTAAAACGTGATTTTTCACCCAAAAAAGAAAATCGTTTTCCAACAATAATCTTTGCGTAAAGTTACTAAGTTTGATGTACAGAATGGTTGGTTGACGGTTTTATGAAAGTTCAGTTTACACCCTGTATACAAACTTTTTTAAGTATCTATTACTACTGCCAGGCCACTAATAAAACCACTCAAGCAAATTATTGGTTTATTAACTACAAGGGCGAGAAACCTTAAATCTTTAATTAATAAACTAAATTCATTTACCAGAAAATTTGATACCGGTAGTTCCTAAAGTAAAGTAAAATTTCAGGAAACGATTTTATTGTTTCTTTTGTGATTTGAAAGTTCGCTGGTAACTAGTAGTTTGTTTCTGTTAACTGTGAGATTTCTGGGAATATATGTACAGGGTGTGTTCCTTTTGCTAGCATAGAAAAGTTTATTTTGTAAATATTTTCCTGTACCTTAACTCAAGTTAAAGATTTTAGAAGCATACGTATACATTTCTAGAAGATTTCATAGAAGAAAATAACAAAAAAGTTTGTGTTATATTATGACTTTTTTTTTTAAATCATTAAATGACTTCTCCCACTCTGGGCGGTGCGGGAGAGAGTGTCAGACTTTTACTGACTAAAAACCATCCATGTTCCTTCCTCGCCCTTTACGTTCCGAGGCCACGCTATCTCTTTCGAGACCCGTAGCGGCCCTTGCCCTGTTATATTATGACTTGGAGGTGACATTTCGCGAAATAATGAAATAATGAATATCTCCTTCACCGCATTAAATCAAATCAAAATCATTTATTTGCGTAAATAAGGTACAGGAGGGTCTCAAAAATAGAAGTATATTTCTCTTATTCTGCCATTAATTTCGGCGTGCAAATTTTACATAAATAGTTATTAACAATAGAAATTATTTATTTTATTTATTTATTTGAGGCCAACCAACAACTGTTTATACTGTTACATTTTAAAATAAAATTCTTAGAAATCAAAGGTTAGTGTAACAATTTCTTACAGGTTAGCACCGCATGCCCCTTAAAATAATAAATGTAACCAGATTAATTAAAGTTGAATCCAGATTAATTAGACTTAAAATCATCAAAACAAAACAATTATTACTTAAGACGTAGGTTAGTTAGGTAGGCTTAAAAACTAGAATATAACATAACATAACATGATTAAGAAGCAAGAAGGCAAGGCAGAGGTATACATAATAGTAACAAATTTCGCAAGGTATGTTTTAGTCCCATGTGATGGGGGCGAGGCCTATAGTATGTCCAGCAGTGGACGTCTTTCGGCGGAAATGATGATGAATTGGGGGCGAGCCTATTGCAATCAGCCGGGCGCAAATCTAGACTCCGTGTCTGCTGTTGAGAAATTGATGGAATGGAAAAATCAAATAACAATTTGTCCGACCAGTCGCGATTACGACCATAAGACCAATGAGGTAGTCACTAAAAAAAAACTACAAGTGCTACGAAGCGTTAAGTGACGGTCACGCGAATTCCATGATGTTTGTTTACTCAAAATGTGCTCAACATGCTTTTTTTTTTCTTTTTTTTTTTAGGATGGAAAATCAACATGCCTCAAGAAGTTTTCACTTGGAAAACTAGTATTTGACTCCCTCTATAAAAAAAAATGTGTCGATTCGTTTTCTAAACACTCTGTACTGTACCTACGTATAAGTACTTTTATATCTTTGTGTACTTACGTGTAATAGAACTGTTTGGGAGGTTATTCAGAACACATTATTCAAAGAACGGATTGTTTATTCCTTACACTTCGATAGCTGATACTTGAGAGGATTGAGAGGTAATCCATCTGTTGACGTTTAACCTTTACATAATGTTTATTTTACGCGCTTAAAGAAGCTTATTACCGTTTACTAAAGTACTTATAGTCAATGTACGATTCTAGAAATAAACGGGAGTGATTTTATTGTTCATATGCAGAAGTAACCTAGAGATTAAAAAAAAATTGATTATGAAAAAGCAAAAATGGGTGGATAGGTAGGTATGTGTCTAGAATTCAAAGAAGTATGGATAGAGGTAACTGATACAGGTGAAACAGATTTCAAATGTAAACGAAACAAAACTTTTTCTTGTCTCTTTTTGGCCAAAAAAAGACATGCGGGGCAGTCTTAGGGGATTGTCGATAGAAGTGAAAACTAAGTAAGTAATCTAAAGGGTGTAAAACACCTCTTAACGAAGCCGAAAGTCACTTATTCTCCCCGTCATTGCGATCATTTTTTTGTTCTACACCATATATGGGAACCTTCTAGTTACGGAGCAATATCTCCGTCAAAATTCCAACTTTTTGACAAGTTTTTTTTTTAAACACAAGTTTTTACTGTAAGATTTTTACTTTTAATACCTTCACGAACCCCGTACTATCCAATCCATCTATCAGCACAATGTTTTGAGTGCGTTACATTGAGTTATACCACAAAACATGATTTTTCACCCCAAAAAAAAAGTCGTTTCCCAGCAATAATTTTTGCGTAAAGTTACTTAGTTTGATGTACAGAATGCTTGGTTGACGGCTTCGTGATGAGGTGGTTTACACCCTGTATATTTGCTACAGGTTGTGACCCGCGCATGCCTACGTGGTGCTACGCCGTAGCGGATCGGCTACGAGTGCTACGAAGCGTTAGGTGACGGTCACGCAGTTCAGCCAAAAAGTGCTCAACACGCCTAAAAAATTTTTGTTTTTTAAAAAACTTTAATAAATATAGGTCGTTTAATGACCGCTATATTTATTAAAATTATTAACTTTTAATCCTAAAATAAACCTGTTCAAGTATTGAATCGTCATCTATCGCGAACTTCAACATTTTTTTCTAAGGAAGAACGAACAAAACCCCTTGAAGATACTTTAAACACACTTTACATTTCAGCCACATCTTTAGTACACAATCCTGTGCTATAAGGCTAAAATATCCTTTAAAAGGACTAAAGGACTCAAGTTTTCAAGTTGCGTATTCCGGGTGTGCATCTCGTGATAACCCCACGCCGGCTATGACGTCACCCGGATCAACCCGGGCATGTCACCAGCCTCACTGGCGAATGGCCGACAAGCTAGTAAGGCTTCAAAGCCCATATGGAATATACACATTTAATCTATACTGGCTTATGTCCGCGATTCGTCCGCTTTCAGACCGAAAATTTTGTTATCGCACCGGAATATGGTAAAGGGATAAAAATACCTTTTGTTCTAAACCAGGTCTTGATCTGTTTATAAGTATGCCCAATTTCAGAAACCGGCTCCGGGTAACTAATTTCGATGAAATTGGACACACAATGGCGTGGTAAGAGACTGACAGACAATGAACTTACTTTCAAATTCTCATACATATAATATTATACTAGCCGTTGCCCGTGACCTTCGTCCGTGTGAATTTATTTAAAAAAATATTCTGTTTAAATACGACTTTATAACAATTTCAAGGGTTTTATGTTTTTGTACGGTACTCTAAGCATATTTCCAAAATAAGCCCGAGTTACTCGTTATAATATCAACTATCTGTCAGTAAAAAACCCGTCAAAATCGGTCCAGCCGTTTCGGAGATTAGCCAGAACGAACAGACAAAAATTTTAAAAAAGTGTTAATTATATTTATGTGTAATATTTTGAAATTACAAACAGACACTGCAATTTTATTTATTTATATAGATTGTTCTCTGTTTGGTTTTAGGGAATCTTCCTTTATCGTAAGTAATAGCGTCCTTTCATCATGTTGATCTTATTTAAGTGATCGTGTTTTCTTTTCAGGCTAGGAAGAATGTCTTTGTCAATAATAAAACACCAGCTTGAGATGTTTTTGATCAATATTTATAACAAGAATTAATAATGTTGCAGAAAAGCTGACTGGAAAGCTATATTTCCTTTGACGAAAGAAAAGAAAAACATTAAAATCTGTACGTAATTCTAGGAAGAGGTTCCGTAAAGGATTCCGGTATTTTTATCTTAAAATGTCACCTGGCTATGCAAAGGAAGGAATTCCAAGCTAGCAGGACATAGATACAGTCAAAAGGCGGATTTAGCAGTAAGCCGCGATAACGCCGGCCAAAAAGGGATAAACTATAAATAAACAACTTATGCTACACGGGTATTCAATATTTTTCTTTAAATCAAATTTGCCCGCGGTGCAAAGTCGCAAAAATGCGGTTTCCATCCCAAAATATGATCTAATAGTGCGGGGGATGGCACACCGTACATTGATTTATTTATAGTCATTGGATATAATATCAAATGGAATATGTAGGCTGTAAGTGATTTAATTATTTATGAATATATAAATTGTTCGCTGTACAGTCACGAGCATCAATATTTATACCTACATTTTTCTAAAGGACTCGCCCAAAAATTGTATGAGACTGTACCCCAGAATGAACAGATATACATTTAATGTCATTTAATAGTAAAAATATTCTAAAACAAAAATATAAAAAGGTGCGAATTGCCCAGCAGTTTTGGAAAAAAATTATATAGGTTTAAAGTAGTTGTTTTTGTCACTCCGTTTACAGTGTTTGTATGGATTAGTACATTGAGGGTCTTAAGAGAGCCGAGGACGGTAATCATCAACACACACGTGTATCATACGACGTTTTTCAACACACTTGAGAATAAAATAATACTAAAAATGACTATAATTTCAACAGTGAAAACGAGTTGTGAATTTTTTTTCGCAATGGCGGGAATAATTAATTAGTTTTCCTATGCGCGCGCATCTAACAATGGCGATCGGCCATAGACTAAAAGAATGAGGTTTCTTTTTTTTTTGCTTTTCGCGGGTAGCGTTTTACCCACGTACGAAATGGGGAATTCAAAGTTTTATTTAATACAGAGAAAAAAAAAGTTAAATTTGAGTGAAAGTTTTATTTATTAAAAACTTATAAGTTGAAATTATCTATGTAGATACGAAGTTGCATGAAATGAGAAAGCAATAGGTACATTAATTTATTTGTACTATTGAACACGATCTTTTTTGTATCGAAACTTTTTTGAGAACAAAGCAATTCAACCAATAAAATAAAAAAAAAAACCCTATAACTCACTTGTGAATAATAGCAATGAAAAAGTCACAGTTGATTACAGGTGTCATTATGTGCCTAATTGCGGTGAAATTAGAGCCACTTTATGTGCAAGTGTGTTGAAAATTATGTTTATATATCTGTCCCAAGCATTTAATAAACACAGTATATTGGTTAAAATGTCGACAATAATTACAATTCTATTGATCTCAGTTATAAGGGTTATAATGTTGTTATTTTATGTGATTACTTTAAGTACTTACCTATAATAATAATGTATGTTACTCTGATAAATGTGTAACATACCCTCTGTTTGTAAATAATATTTTATTTATTTATTTAAACAACACATACAACTATTATTACAGGTTAAGGTACCTAATACAATAGAGCAGTTATATTTAAACATATCTTATTTTTCTATTTTATTTAAACATATCTTCTTTATTTTTTAACATATCTTTAATTAACTACTTAAAATGTTATGTTAATCTTGTTTATTGCAGTATCCTAACAAGGTCCATAATTGTTCTTAGCTGTAAGCCCATTGTAACATATTTTTAAAGTTGTGGTACTTACGCAAAATAAAATGAATATGAATAAAAACACTTAACACTCACTGGAATACAAATATTGTTCTTTGTTAATATTGTATGGCTACTTTGAGGGGTAAATCTGACTTTTCAAGTGAAATAAAAAATAAAGATGCTTTTATTTTGAGATGCTTCTATTCAAAATCTGGTATCGTACTTTACTCATTTTCTAAAAATCTTAACTGTTTTATAATAATTATTTGTAATAATTTAACTTCTGTTCATTTGGGGCAGGATTTCTCCAAGTCCTATAAAAGGAATTTTCGCAAGAAAAAACGATTGTAACTTAGACTTAATATAGGATCTTTTTCATGTTCAAAATACTATGTCCATAACAACATTAAATTTCAATCAGAACAGTAGGAGAAAACATTTTACAAAGTTGTTCAGTGTTTACATATTGCTGCACGTGACTGTACCTATATCTATTTTCAGAATGTCGCAGTTTTTCGAGAAGAAAAATTCATAACGGCTGCGGCACCGGTAACGCCATATTTTTACCGGTATCCAATCATGTCTAAATTATTTAAAATTCTAGCATAGTTGACGTGTAAAATCCATCTCTACTAAAAGTTTAG
Organism: Xestia ashworthii; assembly: GCA_950022955.1. NCBI lineage: Eukaryota > Metazoa > Arthropoda > Insecta > Lepidoptera > Noctuidae > Xestia > Xestia ashworthii. Next base: position 17,455,455 of record OX465558.1, on the reverse strand, counting down.
TTTTCAGTTTATTTTGTAGACCATGTTGATTTTATCGTTTATCATAATTTTGAAGTCTGACAGAAACTATGAATTTAGGAGAACAGCAGGCCTAAAATAGCCACTTTAGCAGAACATAATATGAATCACTTTAAAAATTTAAAATTCTTAAAATGGACTTTATCAGTATGACTATACAGTCCATTTTAAGAATTTAAAATTTTCGACGTGATTCATATTATGTTCTGCTAAAGCGGCCATTTTAGACCCCCTAGTCTTAAATATGACTGCCTCGTTGGTCTAGTGGTTAGGTTACTGAAGTCCTAGGTTCGATTTCCGGATTGGCCAATTGACAGCTGTTAACTCACTGTTGAGTTGCGTTTAATACGGTGATATCTCGTTAGTAAAGTTACAATGTCATAGTACAAACAAGTGAAATAAAAAAATTTCGGGCAATGACAAAAGTTCTAAACGCACAAGAAATGGTTTTAAGAAAAAAGATGGGTGAAAAATAATAGAATCAGTTACCAAGTAGCAATCCGAATTGCTAATTGGTACATCCTACCAATATTATTATACTAGATATGAGAGGTTCCTGGTAATGTACTAGTCATTCGAAGGTTAAACTCTATTTACAGAACAAACCGGTTCTTTCAAATTCCGGAGAAAATGATTGCTCAACAAAGCCTTTGGGAAATTAGTATAAATATTTATTTAAGTATACAGATGTTTACAGATAACGCAATTCGAAGCTACTCCAGAATTCCAGATACAACAACGAATAACAAACAGAAACACAAGTACTATACAGATAATCAATTGGTATTCAAATTATATATAAACTTGTCGTACATGTGTTATTCTGTGAGTAAATGAAACGGTGCAGTGATGTTTACTTTAGTCATAGATGACTATGAACAGGGTACGGAACACTGTCTACATTCTCTACATACTGTATGTTTACTCATGCTTAGGGTAACCATATCGAAATTTGAGAGTACTGACAAGAAACAGGACATTAAAAAAAATACAGACGTTTTTCTCCTAATCGTTTTTAATTTCAGATCTAGTTGAAAACCAGGAACTACTGGGCCTGTTTGGCGCAGCCGTGAGACACACAATATTATCTCTTTTTTCTGTCTAGTTTAGGGTTTTTAATGTTTGTAATATAATTTTTTAGGGTTATAATTTTTATGTTTGTTTGTTTGTTTGCCAAATAAATATGTTTTCTTTATTTTTCCTCAATGTTTAAAGTAGGATTTTCTATTAAGTATAAAAAAACACATCTAAATGCCAGAAAGAATAACAAGCCCGGACCAAGCCGAGACAGAGGTTCCAAAAAGCCGGACGTGGCCCGGACAAATCCGAACGGATGGTGACCCTTCTCACAGTTTGGTCTGATTGCTTGTACACTTTCTAATAGACGCAGGAAGTAACACATTACTATTGTTTCCCTTTTTATTATTTCTTCACATCATAAAATGGCGGGCGATTAATATCAATTATAAAAGTTACGGCGACTTTATTAGTTGTTAAACGCAGTTCGTGTTTACTTTTATGGGGAAAAACTGTATCATGTTTGTTTTAAGCTGACTTTGGAGTTACGACTTTGGCGTGATTTTGTGCTGTAAATAAGGCTAACAACAAGTTATAGGGCAGATTGACAAACCTTTCACAAATCTCTGTAATCGAACTTTATATGAGGGGGAAGGCGACCATAATAGCGTATTCATCTTTTATTAGCACATTTTAAATCTGAACCCGGTCTATGCCCATTTTGCATTTACATGAACATTTTAGCAGTCATGTTTACCAAATGACCAGATGCAATATGCTCGCATAAACAATGCATTCAGCTGCTCTGATAACAATAAGTTTTCAAGAATAATAAAATTCATACCGGTTGCATTCAAAACGGGGCACGTACAGTAACGTACGGTCCAATTTTGGCGCACAATTTACCTGCAGATGCAACAAACACAAAGAGGCTATATTTCCGCGGAGGACGCAGGGGGAAGGCTTGCGGGGGGGGGGGTGAGGGTTGGAGGGCAGCGGCGTGTGCCGGCTCGGATTACGGCGGCCATCTGCCGGCGACACCGAACAATCAAGCTAACGAGGCGCGCTCGCGACACCGGATTAAAGCCTAATGCCGCTGCGAACAATACCGTCGACGCCCTTTATCAGTTACACTTAGACGCTAACAGATCGCTCGTGTCGCGACAATGGCCCTTCTTGTTTATGGCTAATCCTAAGTGGATTACCCGTGGCCCGCAGTAACGCGACGCAAAACAATAATCACGCAGTAGTTCAGCTCCATAAAAAGAAACGAGCTTCGCGAACGTCGCGACTTTGATACACCCGAGCGTATGAGATTTAACTTTCGGAATTTAATGAGATTATACCACAGTGTTGTGTTAATGTTAAAATGTAACGGAGTCATGACAATGCTATCATTTAATCGTGTGTTGTGGCACGCGTATAAATTGTCTCCATTGCTTACAGGCGGCACAGCGCTACGCAGCCAACGATATGAAACCGCATGAAATGAATGTCGCTTCGGTATGAAAACGAGTTTGTCGATCGCAATATCGTTTGCTCACTCGTGGCCCGTGGCTCGTTGTTCATAACGACACAATGTGTACGCACTTATTAAACTGTAGCAAGCCATAACGGTTTCGCCTTCAATTTTTTGGTTGATGTTGATCCAATTTTCTATCCTTGGTATACTTTGTTGGATGCCGTCCAATTGTGAAACCACTATACAGTCATTTTATTAGTGTTCGACACGATGTTTAGCAGTAAAGAATGAAGGTGTTCTAGGTTAGACTAGCATTACTTTTCACGATATTTTCATGTACCTACGCCGAGTTTCATCGTATCTTACCTTCTGCCATGTTGTACATCGTGGCGGGGAGGTGACGCGTCAAGAAGCGCGCACAGTGACGGATCGCCAGTCGCTTGTTTATTCAATAGTTTCCGTCTCATGCCAGGCTCAGTGATAATCGCTGATCCTTTTCATCGCTTTGTTTTGTCTTCAATGATTACGACTGGCTCTTTATCGAGTGTTTACTAAATCGATCTGGAGCGCTGTTTATGTTACGTTTCTTGATGACACTGCAGAACAGTAAACATTTAGGAGAACAAAGCTTTGACAGATGAATAGTAAACATACAAAAAAATACGAAGAATAACTACTTAAGTCTCTGATTCGTTAATGAGTGTCTAATTAATTACACTAGACTGTTTGGAGGAGGTCTGCTGTAGAATCTTCAAAGTTAAGGGCAGGTGCGCCGATTTTACATAACTTTGATTCAAAAGTAAATAAACAAATAGCGATTGTTTTAAGCCAAAAAATAGATTTTGTAATTGACTATATCTACTTTGATATTTTGTGGTTCAAAACATGATATCGAAAACTTCACTCGATCAAAAAAAATCCCAAACAGGAGCCTAATTTGCTTATTTTTTACGTTTTTCTCATTTTTATTGAAGTATATGAAAGCTTTACTTCCAAAAAAAATTATCTAAGCAAAGTTAATAACATATAGAACAATTATTTGTGGTTACATTTTGGAAAAGACTTTAATCCTTTTAATAATAAATTAGTATATAATAAAGCGGCTTGCGTACGTGGATTTAGTCGCCCGCCGCCGGGCCTTGACGAGGTAGGACCTATGTCGCTTTTGCTTGCGCACGGCTGCGCTGCTGATTTATCGAAACAATTTATTCATAGAACGTAGTGTAAGAAATAATTAGGTAGTTCTTATACTTTTTAACCGACTTAAAAAAAGAGGAGGTTACTCAATTGGACGTTTTCGTAGATAACTTCGTCGTTTATGGACCGTTTTGGATGATTCTTTTTTTGTTGGGATGGAGGTATCTCAAGGGTGGTACCATGATAAGGAAGCTAGAATCTGATCATGATCCCAGAGAAATCGAGGGGAACCTTCAAAAATCGTAGTGCGACTAGTACGTTTGTAAATTTGGTCATTAATTATTTTAGAGTACTACTATTTAATGAAGGTCTGGAGTCGATCTGATGATGGAGCCGAAAGGCTGTCGAGGGAACTCCTCAACAATTCATAGCAATTACCTGTTGTTTGGGGTAAACTAATTTGTATTGATGAGAACTTTAGACTTAGATGGGTAGTGACTGTCATTAGAGGTCTGATGATGAAGACGAGGGAACTCCTCAACGTTTAACAGTACCTACCTTGTGTTTGGACTTAATTCATTTCTATTGATGAGAACTTTGCACCCATATGGGTTATAAGTGCCATTACAGGTCTGATGATGGAGATCATAGACAGTCGAGGGAATTCTTCAACGATTTACAGCAATATGCAGCAATTTCACTATTTTTGTTTTTTGAAAGCAGTTATTTTGTTAGTTTTAATGTAATAATAGTAATATAGTTTATTTTGTTAGTTTTAGTATAATATTATATTAGTATCGTTTATTTGTAAGTTATATTTTTATTTGTGGGGAATAAAACAAGGAAGTAGCCAGATATAAGTAATTTGAAGTTGTAGTATTTGTATAGTTTTCCAACGAAAATAACATTTTATCGTCGTAGCTTTTGCAATTTGTTAGTATGTGGTAGAAATACATTTTACAATAGCGATTCTAATGTGATAACGGACAAAAACATCAGTAGCTTATCCCACAAAGTAAAACCGCTTTCTTGTGCTCACCAAGTGTAGGTACAAACACATTGCAAAGGTGTGTGTAAGCGCAGGCGCGGTACCGTCCGAGACAATAAAGAAATCGGAAGTGTGTGTGTGTCTGACTTACTGACGCACTTCCGACTTCTTTATTGTCTCGGACGGTACCGCTTCTTCTCTACTCATCTTCACGCATACAATCACAGCGCGTTTTTACACATGGGTAAAAATAATGTAAGAAACTTATTCAAATAATTAAATAAATTATGTCTTACAGCACTTTGCATTTACAATATCTATTCAAATTAAATTATTACATAATACGTTAGATTCACAATAGGCTTGTTTCAACCATCAATAAATTGCAAATCTATTTAGTCCGTCAGTTAGAGTGAAAATAATGGACACGTATTTTTTGTTTTTGTAAATCAACGAATATTGACAAAGATAAAACGCATCAAAACTCGGGAGTGGGCGAGGAAACTCGTGACGTCAGTACTCACTAAGAATCATACCGAACAGTGACGTATTGGGAATTTTCAAAGCGTCGTATCTTCGTCAATTTTGTTTTGTGTCAAAAGAAAAAATACGGGTCAAATATTTTTTGATAATCTAAGTGACGGACTAATTAGATTTTTTCAGTTAACAAGCCTATTACTACGTATGATAATAAATCAGGCTGACAATTTAATAAAAATGAGTTAGCCTTCTGCTTACACGTATACTGTGACACTTCGCTCAGCGTTGGGTTCAAATAAGTTCACGCCGGCGACGTTTGCGCACGGTTCTTTTCGCGTAAAGGATGGTAGCGTTAAATACCTACTTTGCTCGGTCTACCTGGCCTTAAAGAACGTTTTGTTTGAAAATTCTATTTTTTCTTTTTTTTTACGAAACATAATTTTATATTAAACCCAAGCATGTACTCGTAGTCTTGTTCCAAAATTAAATTTCAAAATTGCTTCTGTTTTCGAGAAGGCTGCCACAGCTGGCTGTAACCACGCCTCACGGTAAAGAATCCCGGCGACTGGAGGCTCCAAGCTTACTTTATTTATTCCCATTGTTGTACCAGTCCAGCGTCAGCAAAGTTTTAAATTAAGGAGATAGTTATTGCTGATAAATCTGGAAGTGTTGCTCTAAGCTGTACTGTGGGAGCCAAGCACCCAGACAGATAATGTGCGCGGTATAATACCCTGGTGTTATCTTGTTTGTTTCAAAGTCACTGTACAAAGCCTGGTGACTTTAGATTTTTGAAGTAAGTATCGATAATTCTAAAGGTACTTTCTTATGCCTGCTACAACTGGTGGTATTTTGGAAGCAATTTTGTTCCAACACTCCTTATTAAAATAGCATTCCTATAAAATTGTTAACTGACTTAATAAAGGGGACAGAAGACAAGGCTTTCTTTGTGACAAATTAAAAATGTTGGCGAGATTAGTTCTGACTCGGGTGACGGGCCCCTGAATGGGGCGGAATTCAATGAATAGCTTCCCGACTCTCAATAAAGTGGCCAATCTCTGCCAAGATTACGTCACATTAAGGGCCTTTCTCACAAGCCTCCCCTTCAAATGACGTACTCACTGTTGACCACTACTTAACCCTATTATTGTGAACATTTTCCGATTCTTAATGTGTGTAGACCACTCGATGTCAATTCCACAAAAATATTTTATCATCAAAGATCGGGATGATAAATGTATTTGTTGTGGTATTTCCGCGCTCTATCGGTTATTCTGAAAGTGCATCGGGCGCAATATTTCCCACTTATGGCGGCACGACGAAACAATCCACGATGGATCAGCGGCGCGCGGCGACCACTTGTCAACGCATCGCGGCGCGGCGCGGCGCGGTGTGGGGGCTGCAAACTAAGCGTTTCTGCCAAAAGTACGTGACCTTAATGTATATCAATCCGAGCGTGATTTATACAGGAGGGATCTGTAAAATATGATATAAAATAAACATTGACAACCAAAACGATGAAATACGACGCAGCGTTGTGATTTAAGGGCGCGTTTCACGAGATTTTATGGCGCTATAAAATCAGTTCGCGCTCTGCTCTCGCCTCCAAAGAGCGCACGTACTGCACAGATTTGACAAAACAGACGACGGACATTTATTTGTTCGCTAGTTTTTTTGCAAGTTTTATGGACTGCTGCCAAGTTTATGGTCCACGGACAACGGGCGAACGCTTTGACAGTGTAAAATTGGGGGACCCGATTTGATTCGTCTCTATACGTCTTCTTACCCCTTTCTTGTAGGTAAATTATAGACTTCCAGAAGTTTGAAATCCAATTCCGGCAATCTGATGACGATTGCATTTCTATCTGCAGAATCTTCGTTAAGACAGATTGGCGCATTAACATGTGGATTGCCACATGTTAATGCGGCAAGCAAAACAAACACGCTCATATCGATAATTAAGCATTAAAAAAATAGAAAAACGTGAAAAAAACTGATTGAAGAAAGTGATCTTCCTTACCGAGTAAGTTTTCAAGTTTTCAAACTGCTAAATATACAAAAAAAACTGCAACGCAACTTTTAAAGATGGCTATTAATTTAGGCGCAGACCGCATTTCTTATGTATTTCCGAACTTGAAATATAACTAAAATACTTTCTTCTCCTCACCCAATAAATTATGTATAAACACAGGGAATCTCGGCCAGTTTTTGAGAAGATTAGATATTATACTGTAAGTATCAATGTTTTTACGGTAGACGAGTTCAATTTATTATTTTATCACTTTCATAGACTAAATAAAGCATTTTTAGGGTTCCGCACCCAAAGGGTAAAAACGGGATCCTATAGGTAACTAACTAAGACGTATAGGATCCCGTTTTTTTTTTGCTCGATATTCATAACAAAAACCGTCCTACTTGCTGAATGAATATCATTTATCATGAACGGCATTAGGTAGACGCTTGAAATGTTCACAGAATATTTGGTTGTATATTCTAAAAATGAATAATTAAATTAAAGTGAGATAAAAATTTAAGGGCATACAAATGTTTTGTCTAATGTTGTATAGATAATGGTACGGAACCTTTCGTGTGCGAGTCCGCCTCGCACTTGCCGGTTTTAAACACATACATTTTATTTACCTTATTAAATATTTTGTACACAAAAAATATAGTTGCAGTGCGTTACATAAACTTCAAGTAAATAGTCATATCTTTTAAGAAACTTATTCTGTGCTTCTTTCATACTTCGTTTTATGTGATTTAATATCTTAAATCTTGAATAATATTCATAATATCAGTAACAGTTTTCATTTACTTAATTTCTTTTTTTTTTACAAAGTTTCCAAATTATCACTAAAACTAGAAAATCTATATTGTGAGGTTAAGTCTGTCTCTCATCTATCCATCATTATTATTTCTGAACAAACTAAGATCGAAGACCTACTTAACTCACATTTTTTTTGGACAAAATCACCGATATTTTTTGCAATGATTAAAACTTTAAAAACTACTACTCTACACTCTACTACTACTCTCTACTTTTTTTTACTTAAAGGAAAAATTCTGCGTGGAAACACTTTCAGGCTAGATTTGCTTTTAGACGGTTTTGTATTTCTTTAATTATACTATTATTATTGCTAACCTATCAACTACTAAGAGGTAAGCGTTAGTTTGAAAATTTAATGAAGAAAAGTTTATACTACTCGGTGTATTATAAACTTTTCTTAGTTTTCTAACTCACCCGGTATCGAGAAGGCACTAAAAGTTTTAGATATACGATGGTGATCTGATAGCTTACTCATAAAATAAACCAAAGTAAGTTTCTATAAAGAAAAGAAAAGCTAGCCCAGCAGTGATTGAATTTAGACTGTGGATGATGATGATGATGATGAAGCCTCTGTAAACTTAATTTAAATAAATAATAAAAATACGCCTACGTCGCAACTGGACATACTTTCAGCTGGACAGATTAACAACTGGACAGAACGTGTAAAAGTAATTTGTTATCATAAGTATGTAGTACAATCACGTGTTTAGGTATCGGTCACTAATTACCAGTCGCCCTATATAAATACTGCATTCATCACGAAGTTAACATTAAAAGCAATAAAGTTTATCGACAACATAAAAAAAAACAAACCAAAGCAATCCTGATATTTGCGTAAAGTAATATAAACACGTGTGTAATTATAAAAACCGTTGAAAACTGTATCAAGAGATAAAAATGTTTGTTTTTATGTATGAGGTAATCTCTGGAAGTTCTGATCAGATCGGATTTTTGTTCTGACCGCCAAATCAAAGTTCAAGCCCAAGGCACGCACCTCTGATTTTTCGGATTCATTTGCGGTTTGTATAATTATCACTTACTTCGGTTAAGGAAAACACTGTGAGGAAACCAGCATACCTTTTTTTGTTTTTTTTTTCGGATGGGAAATCATCAAATGACTTCTCTCACTCTGGACGGAGGGAGTGTCAGACTTTTACTGACTAAAAGCCATCCATGTTCCTTCCTCGCCCTTTATGTTCCGGGGCCACGTTATCTCTTTCGAACAGTCCCGCAGCCCCGGCTGGCTTCGGCCTTTGCGGGCCCGTTCATTTTGCTGACATCTCTTTGAGGCGCGCGTGGAACACGAACGCGCCGTCGACACGGCCTGTCGTCACTAGACGGACGGACGGCAAGCTGAGAGATGTTTCTCAACGGCATGTTATGAGCCGCATAAAAAATCTCTGACACTGGTTAGGTCGATTAAGAAGAAGAAGAACTATATTAGTTATTACCTATTAACTATACTTTAGCCTCAAAAAAGGATACCATTTGGTATAATCTGAAAAGTAGGTTAACAATTCTCGAGAAAAATACCTTATTGCCTTCTTCCTGATCATTCTTAGTTAGAACGGTTGACATGTCCCTTATGCGATGGCAGTGACATATCACTATGTTCCACTATGTGTGATATTAATTTCATATCATATCAGATTCTCAAAACGGTGTGGGAAAACATCGCTAGAAAACCGGTAAAACCGGTGGAATCAAAAAACCAAACACGCACTGGGTCTGAATGGTACATTACAGCCCATTTCCTCTTAGAGAGGAGAGGGAGACCCATGTCCCAGCAGTGGGAACATTATAGACTTCTTTTTACTTCGTCGTGTCGATGATTCCCCTTTTTGTAATTAAATTAACTTTGAATAGGGGGCTTAAAATGGCCACTTCATCAGAATTATAGAAGGATAATTATTGTGAAATGTCAGTTTGAGACCATTTTACGAATTGTGACGTAATTTATATTAATCCTCTGCCCCCAGAACTTTGCCAACCTGACGGTGTTATAGGCATGTTCGTTCACATAGCCTTCGACTAGTAAATCAGTAATGATAAAGTCTAAATTACCTTAGCTGTTGGGGGGTAAGCGCAAGGGTAGCCCGCAAAATATTTTTACTAACCATTTGTTTATATGTTGTTTGAAACCGTTATTCCCATAACGTACCCCCCTCAAGGTTCATTGGAAGACTAGCGTCAGACAGCATCACCTGTCTGGCATGAATGCTGAAATGGACCTTTTTGACGCAGCCGTGAGGCACACAGCACATTTCTACTACGTTTTACTCATTGTTTTGTATCTTTTTTATATTATTGTATGTGTGCTTTAGTAACTGACGTCTAATAAATACTTTTCATCCCCCCATCTCGGAAAGACTATTTTTGCTCTTCGATATCTAACGCTCAAGATTCTAAGATTTGAATTACTCGCTGCGCTCGTGACTCAAATTTAGAATCTTTCGCTTGCTCGGTCATCAAAATTGAGCACGCGGTTAAAAAACAACTTTGCACTCTTGTATAACAAATAACTATTTCTTTCTTTAAATCGAATCATTTTTTAATCAACATACAACTGAACACCGAGTTGCAAATAGCAAAAAACGTGACAAAACTCGAATTCCGAGGGGTACCTTAGCGCATCTTCCTTAAATGTTTGACTGTCATTTTAGGAAATTAATTTAAATTAAATTAAAATTATTTAATTAAATTAATAACTTCGTATGGGTCAACCCATACGAAGTTTTGGTTTCTCAGGTTATTAACAGCTATAAAACGTTGGTCTCAAACTTGTATGTGAAGAAGTGATTGAAAATATAATTTAAAAAAAATACCTTCAAATCGAGCCAATCACTGAACAAAAAGATACGATAAACTTTAAACGGTAGGTATAACAATTTGTAAAGGACATTACGCGGGTACTACGCAGCTACGCGTAGTACGCCAACCCGGCCTTGCGATAACAGACCTTTCGTCAGGTGACACTGACAGCTTTAGATGTGTATCGTGACGACTCCCTGCTGTAACCTAACCTAGATGTTTTGTACCAGACGACATTCACAAGGTCACAAAGGTGCGTTAAAACAGTTTAAAATGGTCTCCTAAAAGAAACTCCTGTCTGAAATATCTTTAAAAACTAATAATAAAGTTTCGAATTCACAGTTCATTTTATCTTAATTATTAAATATTAAGTTCAATCACTCGATACTGTGAAGAGACTGAAAATTAAGAATTTTATGACACCCTCGAAAAATATATTCCAAGTTCAAAAGTGTTTCCATTTTTATGAATATTCCCATCTCAACGTGTAAAGAGCTTGAGTCGAAGATTGTGTTTTCGATCAATCTGCAGAACTTTGTTAAGCATCTGTCTACTAAAAACTTAAACCTATTTGATTTCGAACACGTTCGCAAGTTCGGAGTTCTCGAGAGCAAACAGAATGATACCGCAGCGATTAGACCTTTCGCAAAGTATTTGTATGTACATATGTTTGAAAAACGCCTACGTTTTGCATTCTCAGGACGGATAGGGGCCTTGCTCCTGTACTTATGAATAAATGGATACTTTACAGTTGTGCGTGTGGGCTTTTTTGATTCCGTAACAAAATGTACAATGGTACCCTTATGGTTAGAGAGACCATTCTGCCTCCGGCTGGTTGAATGTTCGCCTTTATGTCAGATCCTGTGCGCAATATCAAGAACATTTTCAATTGCATAATTATCTCTGTTGTCCAAATCTTTGCTTCGAATACAGTTGGCAGTAAATCTTGCAATATCTACACCATTGTAAAGTTTCATAAGGATAAATTATTACAATGCTGACGTCATTTTATCAGCTCCTAAACCGCAGTATCTTACCATAGTAAGCAAAATGAAACACGAGCATGTACTTAAGCGAACAAAGAAGTAACACTCGGAGACTACTGAGTCATAAAGGCCATTGTCTCCAAATTGCCGTAGGATTATAAAAATCGTAATGGGATTATTGTTTAGTGCGCGACAACGCGGGACAACGATGCGACGGACACGGTCTGAACATTTCAATTACTGCACGCATTGTTTGCCGCGGCTCAGGCGGCCGACGCGCTGTTTATCGAACTACGCTGACTCTGATGAGAGCTCCCACAAAATGATTAATCCTGCACTACAGTGTAACAGACGCGGTTGCGATACTCTGCTGACGTATGTGCACACACTACATCGTATTAAGCTCCCGTTTATGTGCAACTGTGGAGAAAGCATCCTTTATTTTATGATACACTGGCTGTCAGAACGAACGTATTATACGTCAAGGAGGAATTATAGAAAGGATTTATGCTTCAAGATCCAGGATTAAGAAAGTCGTAAATAAATAATCCTAGTCTTAACAACTTTTTCATGGAGATTAATGCGGGCGACGTCTCCAGTTTATCTAACTCGGCTGAAAAATCTAATATCACCTGAAACACAAATGACTGGTAGCTTAAGAACTACTGTTTCAGTCTGAAAGCCCAATGACGCTAAATTAGATCGCTGTGAGCAAGCGAAATAGGTTAAATGGATTTTACGGCAATTTAACATTCACTATACAATAAACAGAAGACGGCGTAAATACAAAATGTCAACTCAACGGAGTAACGAAGTAAATTATAAAAATTGCTTGTATTTCTCTTGTCTTAGATAACGGACGGATTTTTTTATTTTAAATACTAACCCTTCTTGATTCTCAGAAACGATAAATAGGAATCTTTGTTTTTGTTACAACATTGTTTGTTTTGGCTTCGAATTTTATACAAAAATGGGGACGTTATGGCGTTGAAAAAATAACATTGTCGTGATTTGAGTAGCTTTTCGGAGATGTATATTTTAGGATGGAAGACGGTTATTTAATAAGTTGTTTTTGTGAGGACATTCGCGGGTGCCTGTTGTGTCAGAGAACAATTTTATTAGCGTGTTGTTTAGACAGCGCCATCGTGCGTGATATACAGCGCGGTTCTGGGAACAATGTCGACTTGTCTCACTTGTGAAACATACCGGGAGAACTGTACGAGAAAGAAAAATGTACAATTTAATATTTTGTAACTGTAAAACTATAGCGTTTTATTAGTACTTGAAGTACTTTGACAGTTACAGACCAGCATATTGACAGTGTAGAAAGCATAATAACGGCAATGGATAGGGCAGACAAAAAAACAAATACCACAACTCTAATATACCTTCTCCAAAATAAAAGAAATGCGTAGTGATTTGTACGTCTAAATAGTAATCTATTCGTGGGTATCCGTGGCTGGGCTGCTCAACTGGGGTAATGTAACGGTCTGCGAGCTCTGAATTGTGTTAAAACCCTTTGGATAGTCGCAATATATTTTTCCTAACTTGCTTCCGAGGGTGTTTCGATGGGATTTAGAGCTTTTACATTCCGATAGCAGAAAACGTTTATGCTGGTTTTCTGATTAATTTCTTGCACGTTTTGAATGAATGATAATGGAATTGATATATTCTTTGACGGTTAAGCTAGATGGACGAACAATCTTAAAAAGGTGTTGGAGAAGTTTCGATAGGCTAAGTGGAAGATTGGGTGCTGTAGCGCAGCTTGCTGCAGCAGCAGCTAATACTTTCAGCTTCTGAACAATGCCAAAATACCACAATGATATTCAACAGCAACATAATAATTTTAACAAAGTAATTTTTGCGGTACCATTTTGTTTCCGATGACGTCACTCGCGTCTTCATAAATGCCAACGTCTCGTCAAGAAATAAAGAGACACAAACGCAATAACATGTCATTTTCAGTTTAAATGAAACATACTGTTTTATAAATATAGGAGGAAGAAATTAACACTAAACGATGTGGAATGACGACATTCGCCAAATTTTTATCTTCCACTTGATTTGAGGAACGGAAGTTTTTTTTTAACTGAGTATTTTAATAAGACAATGGAGAGTGGATTTATAAAGACTGTCATCTGTGGAGTTTTGTAGCCTGAATTATGAAAACCTTCTCAAATATCACTATACCTTTAGAACCAAATTACTGGATAACACTAGGTCAGGCCGAAAGTCTGATAACCAGTTTAACCAAGGTGTATTTTGGCAAGACTGGTTGTCAGGCTTTCGGGCGTGCATAATGCGTAATTGATGTTCACCCATCCATGGATCGACCGCGGCGAGCGTTGCTTAACCTTAAAAAAACTTTTGTTTTTTTTTTTTTTCGGGTGGGAAATCTCAAAGGACCTTAAAGATCGATCCATGTGGCAGTTATTATTAATCCACAAGCTCTCATAGCCATGCCCATAGAGAATATCAGACCTAATTTATCTAATGAAACAAACAAAAGGGAACATAACTGAGCAAATATGCACAGCAGAGACATTCCAATCATCGAGACAATATTGGCCACTCAATGTTGCGACCCAAATTAGCTTTGAGGTCTGCACAGGCATTAATACTTCTAATGCAAAAGCTATTCTTGTTAGTGGCCAATCAGACTGGGATTTAACTCAAACACAAATATGGAATGTTTTAGTTATTTGGAAGCTAGTTAAAATCAAATTCAGAATGCCTATGATCATTTATTTGCACTTTATTGGTACCAAAATGCCGGATACATTATGCATAGGCTTTCGGCGCTGAGCAATCTATTTTAGACCTTAGGGCTCTAAGATTGGAATTTACATTAATATTGTCTGAAGTTTCCAAACCACCTTGAGCTAAACTGGTGATGAGGTGGTAGTATTAGTGCCTTCTGTTCGTGAGAAATGACAGTTGTCTAGCATTGAGACAGTGATACGCAGGACAGGTACCTATTACTAATGTGGAAAAGTTAAATAGGTACGTACAAATAGGGATAATAATTGACCGTATTTTAGCAGTTTTCTCACAACCATCAAAGAACGATTGTGTGTCGTGATTTCAATTTGCACATTATCAAAGTTGTTAGTGAGTTTTCTAAACAATCCGGGTCAGGCATATTTCAGGTACAACACTATGCTTTACATTCCCGATCTAGGCGCCTCTATGACGTGTATCAAAATATCCCTGACCATTGCAGTGAGTACCATACACACGTAACCCTTTTAGAATTACACGCGTATCGGACGTGCACCGGATTAACGAATACTCTTGTTTAGATACAGGCAGGCACAAAACCCGGTACTCGTAGATACGAACCAGTATCGGGAGTCTATTCCTATACTAGCATACAAGCGCTGTTAGCGCGAATTTCCACACAATATTTCGAATTGAAATTCGAATGTTGTTACTGGCTGGATACATTAGTTTTCCTATTTGGAGCTGTTTTTTCGATGGTACTCGAACGGATGGCCAATTTTGGGTACAGATGGTGTTAATTGCAGCTTCGAGCCTTTTCGGGGTGAAGTTTGTATGTAATAAAAAGGGAAGGATAGATGGGCTGTATTCCAGAATACATACATCATCATTCTTATCCACAGTCCGAGTACAACCACTACTGGAAATGATCTCTCTTTGTTTGTGCCAACCTGCTGCTTTTTTTGTTTCGTTTTTCCGGCGAAGGAAATGCCTACCCCATACCACACTGTCCGGGGGCGGTGTGGTTATGTGGGGCTTGCGCCTTCCAAAAACTCCGCCGTCTTTCCCAACTTCCCACTTCTCGAAGGGGTTCCGAGTACTGCTTTGCATGGTCTTCTCGACGGCTCTGCGGTATCTTTCAGTTTTTCCTCCTTGCTGATGTAGCCTCCACAGTCTTGTGCCCGCCTCAACCAGGTTTGTGAAATTTTAATTTAGTTATAGACTGCTGAGATAACGAACATATATAGAAGTATGGAAGTAGAAGACATGCTGCGTCGACTTCAAAAAAATTGAAATAAGGGCAGACGACTGACGATGATATCTGAAGTAGTCTGTTTTGCTATTCGAATACATTTAACAAAATCACAACACAATATGGGCCTGCATGTTCGAATAAAGCCATGGCTGTGTTAACCCATCGAATCAATGTTGAATTCCCTCTCTGATACTGAAAGTTTTTTTCCACTTAACTTTAATAAAACAAATAAATTAATCGACTATCATCATTTTAACTATACCAAACCGCAATTTGAAGTTAATTAACAAACTTTTGTAGACTTCCATTTTCATCAAATACAAAGTTTTTACTTAAATTAAACAGATAATTTTTGGTATCATTTGATTAAGATTGTTCTAGCTTATTTAGAGTTCTCAGATTCATGAAAATTTTTTGAAGAAAAACAGTATAACGCATAACCACGGGCCTCTGATTTGGATTTTCATCATCATCATCTGCTGGGAAATAGGCCTCCTCTCTATGAGAGGGAATGGGCTATAATTCACCACGCGGGCCCGGTGCGGATTGGATGTCACATGTCCGGATGGACACGCCGGTTTCCTCACGATGTTTTGCTGCACCGTTTTGAGACCAGTGGTGATGAAATAAATTACACAAAGTAATGCGCCTCATCAATAATTATACAAAACGCACAAGATTCGGAAAAATCATCGAAAAAAGACGGCACCTACGACTTGGCACTCCGACGTCACCGGCTATCACTGCCGTTCAGAATCAACACCGCCATCATTCATTCTTCATCCATTGTATTTTATCTTTTTATGTTCTCATTTTTGGGTATACCGGACGTTTCTTGATTCTCCCCGCATTCCGGACACTCATGAAATAAAATTCCGGACTAATCCGGAAAATTCCAGACGTATGGTAACCCTAAGCATATTGGGCCAATTTCTCGTGGAAAATAAGGGGAGAACGGCATATAGTCAGAGTTATTCTCGAAATGTATGGTTATAATATTTTAGGCGTCAGATGGAGCCGTTCCGTGCGATATGGCTGCGTCTCACTACATAAATAATGTCTCCGTGTAATAGGCTATTAATGTGCCGACTGCTAGATAACGGATAGACTCATACAGGGCTCATACAAGTCATACAAACTTTACGCACTGGTAATTTTCATGTCGATCTTGAGCCGGGGACTGTTATTCGTGTATTTTCACAACACAGAACGTCTTGTGTTTTGGTGTCTATTTCTAATCTTGACGATAGAGGTTAAAATTCAACTAAAAGAGTGAGGCTAACTTGAGGCGTATTTGCATACAACTTACCCGAATAATTGTAAAACTGGATTAAATAAATTAGCCAAATATTAAATTAGCCACGATTAATCTTAGAATGTCTCGTGGTCGCAATAGCGATTGTCGAGCATGCGGTTCTGGGTTTGATTAGAACACCCAAGTAGCACAAAACTGCATTATAAGATGTACCAAGAGGTAACATCGGTAACTTTAGCACTTATGAAGAGTTACTCGTATTACAGTACACTCGATCTGCAATAGGTGAAAAGTGAGCTTTCACCTGAATAAGATATTCGTGGTTTAAGATATGTTACCCACTATCAAGCTTTACATGAATCTGTAGCTGATTTGTGTAACACAAGAACCACTCGTAACAGCTCGTTACTGATTCATGTACCACGAGTGGACACTTAAACAGCTCATGCCGTTTGATTGTTGTTAATACGGTACACATTGCTTGTCTGCCATTTTTTAGATTCTAACCTATAATAACAAAAACAATTTGTTTTTGTTTAGGCAACGAAAATAACAACAGAATTTGAATATAAAATATAATGATTTTATACGTAAACAGCTTATTGTCAAATTACAAAGGAAAAATAAAAAGACTTATTTTTTTATAATAATATCATCAACCAATTTTATACCTACTATACTTAATTTTCAAGTAAACAGTGATATTTTGAGAGCGCGTGAAAATTTTCGTCTATAATTACATAGTATTTGACAATAAACTCTCTTTCGCATTCGAATTTCATGGACATGGAGAAAAAACAAAGTTTTGCTGATCGATAACAATTATATTTGCCTATATTTACCACAAACACTTTAAAAAATAGTTCACACAAAACATATCAAAATAATAAGTAGTAGGGTGAAAATTATTCACAATTTTGCCACTTGTGAATTGTCAGTTCCATAAAAGAGTAACTAATATCCTGGAGTGTATTTTGTGCTGCTAAAAATAGGTAATAAGTACTCTATTATTCAGCCCTTGTGGTGTATAAAAGGTAACAAATACCCTGAAAATCAGTCATTATTCAGCTCTTGGGGCGACTGTTACCTTTAATTATGCTCAAATAACGCTGATATAGTGCAACCAGCTACATTATTCAGCTAACAGCTGATTAATTTGTGCCCAAATCAGAGTTATATCAGCTGAGTAGGCGCCTCTAACGCACTTATTCAGCAGGTTTATTCAGCTGAAGATTCCATTGTGAACAGTGATTCAGCTACTATTCAGCGGTTCTGTGCTACTTGGGCAGAGTCTGGACTTGTGCCCGGTTGATGGCAAAAGGCTCCACCGCTATTACGTACTATACCTCTGTCTAACTAACCCTTGGGGGCTACAGGTGTGAAGATATGTTTATTATTTTTCTTGAACTTGTACGTAGAATAGGGCTCAAAGTAGTATCATTTCTACAGACTGTAAATTAAAACTGGTATTATTGTCAAAATAACAACGTACTTAGCCATTGATCCGCTAGTCAAATCTTGCCGCGGTCAGTGAATAGATGGATGGCCATTTTTAACTGAACGAGACCCTTTCCTGCCCACAAGGGAGTGTTAAGCCGCCGGTCCCGGGGCCAAAGGGTTTGTAATCGACAGATGGCAGTTGCTTCGTGTAAAATATCGATGTTCATAGCCGATAGCCGCATCTGTTTAGACCCGGAATTAACGCTAGCATACTTGGGAAAAGGGCTAAACATATTAAATTACTACCAACCCGCCCTTCATCTCTTGCTTTTCGAAATGCCATGGAAACATGATAAAACATCAAGATTGAAATGCGACAGCAACGTTATCTATTGGGTCCAAAACTATCCAACCTTTCAAGCCGGAACCTACAACACACATTTACAAAATTTCATTTAAATCTGTTGGTTGGTGTCGAAACTTTTCTAGCAGTCGCCACTGTTGATTCTGGTTTTCAGAAGTTTCAGTAGTCTTTTCCGAAAAAAACTATTTCACTGGGTTAAGGTCGGATATCATCCCACAGAAACCTTCTACAGGGACAAAAGTCCAAACCCAGTTCATGCTCTCCCTGTGTGTCAAACCTCATATTCCATTCTGTCGATAGGGTTTTAAAATAGCAGATAAACATGCCCACAAACTCACACTTTCACATTTTGACATCGTATAGATAGATGAATAAGGACATCAAATATTTTCTGATTGAAATAATATTAATGAAAAAGACATAAGGATGAATAATTGAAGCGTGAATAATATCTGCACGTTGAATTACCTAAATAAATAGGTTTATAATAACAAGCATTTAATTATCTATACCCATAATTAATATACCTGCATACATACACAGATTAGCCAGACTTCAATGTTAAAATCAGTCCCGAATTCCCGATTCAATGAAATGAATTTCAATTTATATTTGCTTAAACAATGTTATCGTGTGTATAATTAATTATGTTAATAAACAATGAATGGGTTGTATTGCTATTAACAACAAATAATTTGGGATAGCTAACATACAAAAGTACGAGTAGGTGATAATTGTTTTGTTTGAAAATTATTGGTTTATGAATTAAACATTACATCGTACCATGGGCTGGCTGTTCTTGGTTAGTTTATATTAAAAGCTCTAAATTATTATCAAATTATTGTCATGTTGAGTCGATTGCAAACAGGGCCGAAAGAACTCAGTAACGATTTACCTAACCTTCAAAAGCCATATTTAGAAAAGTGTTTAGCCACTATCTTGTTAACTGGTAACAGTACTTTACATGGAGCGACTAGCTATCTGACCTCCACAACCCAGTTAGTACTCGATAATACGATTCCCTTTGGTGACTGTATTCCGTATGTCCAATATATTCGCCTTTCCACGGGTTTTGAAAACAAGTAATTTGCTCTCAATTGTGAAAGCCTTCCTTCACAGCGACAGATATGAAGACTCATGGTCAAAAAGGGCGTATGACCAAAAGAAATAAAATAATTTCTCAAATTATAGCACATATATAATTAGTATTCCAATTCATAACGATGCAACAAGTACCTACCATATCGCCGGAGACCAGAGATAGATTTAATTAAATATGTTGCAATTTCCTGTAGTTTAACGAAGGTTCGACTACAGTCAATTTGTTTTTAAAATATTATGTTGAAAGCTATTACCTAAACCTGCTAAGCTTTAGGTATACTAGGTTACCTAGTGGTTAATCTAAGCTAGGAGGAAAAAGTCTAATATAAGTAAGTTCATCTTTGTCAAACTATCGAAAAAGTCGTCATGACTTCATGACACGAATGCCTAATTATTAGGTACTATTTGAAATAAATTTCAATTCTGTTAATCTTACATGCAGATTCATTCTGCCCATCGCTATGTATAAAAAGTATCATAATGTAATTTCTATATTTTCTCCACTTTGAAAGTATAATTTACACACAGTCAAAATCAACAAGTTGTGTCAATTCATTATGTGTACTAAACTGAAACGATATTTGCTGTGTTTCCCTGAACATAAGCGTGTTATTAATAATGATTGTTCCGTGTAAGTAAACAACGGGAACCTATGAGTATGTAGTTATTAAGAAACGTTTTACTTCAGGCGAACGTTTGATGACTTCATACGTTCGTTTGCCTCACTTTAACAGTGAACCACTTTTCACCCTTGAACTCTGAGTAAGATACATTTCAGGTTGAAATATAAGAGTAAAAGTAATTTAAACCCGTAACTTTAACTCGTCTTTTTAAACCATGTAATTTCAAATACAATTTATTGTTTATGAATAAATGACTAATGACTAATGACTACTGTAACTTTTATCATGTTTGCATGTTATGACAGTTTTTTGGTTAGTATAAACGCCATTTTTAACCGACTTCCAAAAAGGAGGAGGTTCTCTATTCGACTGTATGTATTTTTTTTTTTTTTTTATGTATGTTCACCGATTACTCGAAGACGCCTAAACCGATTAGAAAAATTCTTTTTTTGTTTGAAAGGGTATACTTCCAAGTTGGTCCCATAGTCGCCAAGTCGGGATCTGATGATGGAATCTTGGCGAAATCGAGGGAACTCTTCAAATTTTATAGCATAACGTACAGCAATTTTGGTATTTTCTACAACAAGTGAAGCATTTGCGTTTGATAAGAACCATTTTACCATCAGATCTGATGATGACGCCAAGAGTCACGGAACTCCATAATGAGACAATGTATCCTAGTCGTGTTTTGGCTTGTTGTAATTGTAACGGTATGCAATTCCATGTGAACCACTAAAAAGTGAAAAATAAAAACTTTTTTGCAAAAAATAAAACCGACTTCAAAAAGAAAAAGTGAAAAATAACTTTAGCTTCTGAAGTCGGTGACAAAAAAATTAAATCAATCATACAAACGTCACCGACTTCAGAAGCTAAAGTTATTTTTCATTTTTTCTTTTTGAAGTCGGTTTTATTTTTTGCAAAAAAGTTTTTTTATTTTTTCTGTTTGTCGATAGTTTTCTGAAATATATAGTAAAACCATGCTTCTGCTTCATATATAGGATGTAAACAGACTCTTCAAGAAACCGTTAACCAAGTATTTTGTACATCAAACTAAGGCCAGGCCATAAACTGACGATCGGTTATGTGTGTCGTCAGGACCGATGGTACGCACCCACGGTCGGTCAAACCGGCCTAAGTAACCCCACGCAAAAAGTATCGCTAGGAAATGACTTTTATTTTTGGGGCGATAAATCACGTTTTATTGTAAAACTCAATGCAACGCACTCAAAACATTGTGCTGGTAGATGGATTGAATAGGGTTGGGGTCGTGGAGGTGTTTAAAATAAAGTTCTTACAGTAAAAACATATACCTATTTAAAAAAAAAAACTTGTGAAAATGTTGGAACTTTGACCCCCAATATCTCCGCAACTAGAAGGTTCTCAGGTATGATCTGAAACTAAACAAAAAACACAAAAAAAGTGAAAAATAACTTTAGCTTCAGAAGTCTGTGTTGAACCTTTGTTTGTTTGATTTACTTAGTTTTTTGTCACCGACTTCTGAAGCTAACGTTATTTTTCACTATTTTTGTGTTTTTTGGAGTCGGTTTTATTTTTTGCAAAAAAGTTTTTGTTTTTCACTTTTTAGTGGTTCACTTGTGCTTACCCCTTCACAGCGTAGCGGCGTGATGTTATGTTATGAACTGGTGTAAACAATAGATAGACATGAGATTTCAGCAATCCCACTCCATTTGCTGTCATTTATTGAAGAGTTCCGTTGCCTATCTCCGAAGTTCTTCATCAGATCGTCACCAAATTGAAATGGGACCACTTTGAGAAAGTACTCTTTCAAAAACTACCCAAATCACATCAAGTGTACCTACAAAATTTGAAGAGTTCTCTCAATTTCTCCAGGATCCCACCATCAGATCCCAACTTGATGATTATGGGACCACCTGGGAAGTATACCCTTTCAAACAAAACAAAACGGGCCAAGAGCGTGTCGGGCCACGCTCAGTGTAGGGTTCCGTAGTTTCCCATCCGTAAACGAAGTTAAAAAAAAATGCTTGCATATACGATTATACTAAAAACTTAGTCCAGAGATTATTTTGTACAACTTATGATTTAATTGTATATTTATCTCCGCATAATGTAGTGCATGCTGTGCTTTTCTATAAGTGGTGAGGCGCTTAGACTTAAGTTTGTAATGTACAAATGATATTGTAACAGTGTACTCATTGTTGAGAAGCCATATAATAAATAAATAAATAAATAATTCAAATCGCTCCAGCCATCTTCGAGTAATCGGGGAACATACATAAAAAAAAAGGTTCCGACGAATAGAGAACCTCCTCCATTTTGAAGTCGGTTAAAAATGATCGCAATGATGGGGAGAACAAAGTGCCATTCAGTTTCGTTAAGATTATTTTTACACCCTTTAGATACATAAAGTGCCCTCTATTACTAAATTATTTCCAAAATTATAAAAGAGACAATTATACTGAAGTTGGTGTACTAATTGTAATCGTGATGCATTAGTGCCGTTTAGTGCAGCTTAGTGACCGCAACGATGTAATGTGTAATGGTCCCAGGAGAGCGTAGAACCAGCAGTAACAGTTTACTGGTCCACCGCCCATGAATACTAGTGTAATGTGTTCCGCGCGGACGACGATGACAACTTTATTTTATATTTTATTTCACACTTCCGTTATTTGAGATGAATTGTTTGTGTGTTTATAGTGGTGGGCGGGTCTGTACTAGACAAAAGCTTAATGGCAATTAAAAATGCCATCGTTTCTTGGTCTAAATCACATTTATGGCGAATTTCATCAAAGCTTTACTGGACCTTTTAAACGCAGTTAAAAGTCATAATTGCTATGAAATATTGACACTGACTGCTCTTCGAAATGATTTACGACCTGTGATACAGTTTCATCATCATCATCATCAATTAATACATTGTACACATATTCTTGGAGGCATTAGAAGTAACATAGGATACTTTTTATTAAAAAAAAACTAACCCTCACTCGCAGACGAAGTTGCGCGGGTCAGCTAGTTGCCTATAAACATTCACGTAAAGTTATTTCGAATTAATTAATGTGGGCTGAATAGCTCCAGTTATTTGACTATTCGGTCTCTATTCTCTAATGTAACTTTACATAAATCTGGCCTTTCAGTCGCCAGTCATTATGATTGTATGAATTGATGCGTTGCTGTGTTTTAGGCTTTAGTCAGCTTTAGTAATGCTGATGTAAGCTTTGGATTTAAAGGCTTCAAAGCGAATGCTACGTTATACGAAATTTAATCGATCTATTTGTGATTTTGCGTTTCCATGATGATTTGAATGTGGTCAATATAATACATTCGCATCACCATCATTATTTTGTCTTTATCCCAAGTTATTTGGGGTCGGCGCAGCATTATTTATTTAAACAACACATACAGCTATTATCACAGATTTAGGTACCTAATACAATAGAGTCGGAATATTTACTTAAAGTTTATTATTTGTTTTTTTTTTTCTTCTAAGTATTACTAGTCGTCAATACAGTAGTCATCTCCTATCTATAACCATTTTATCTTTCACTAAGTTTATCCATCGTTTCTTTAGTCAATGTTGATGACACGCAGTGGCTGGAAGCGATTGGCGGCGGCGCGGGCGCTGCGTGTCGCCTTTCCGATACCCGCACGGAACAAATATTTGTATTGTCTACAGACAGTTGTTCCGGGTCTGACTGTTTGTGTCGGTCAGTTTAAATGTTTGGGGACGCACCCACAATACAGAAGAAATTCTTAGTACGGGGCAAGGTTGAAAAAAAATGTTTAAAACCAATAGGCTAGTTTCCACTATCAATAAATTGCAGTTAGTCCGTCAGTTAGTGTATTATAAAATAATGAACACGTTGTTTTTGTAAATCAATTAATACTGACAAAGCTAAAACGCATCAACACTCGAGAGTGGGGACTCGTGACGTCACAGAGCACTAAAATTATACCACTGCGTGACGTATTGGGAATTTTAAAAGCGTTGTATCTTCGTCAATTTTGGTTTACGTTACAAAAGAAAAAATATGGATCAAATATTTTTTGATAATCTTATTGACGGACTAATTCGATTTTTTCAGTACACAAGCCTATTGTAATATATTCTTTTAAGATCTTTTATGGGTAGAACTATGCTAAAGTATGTAATGACCATTAGCAGAGCATTTAACCCCGCTACCAATCTTGCTGACTAACTAAGCTTTCCTCCACAGTTTGCGGTTTAAGTTACTCTCGCGTAGCTAGTGCCATCGCGAGAGAATCACGTGAACAAAATATAAATAAAAGGGTTTATTCCCATCTCGGCACCTTCCCATCTCGGCACCCATGAATTTATTTATCTTGTCTACGAAAAATTCCCATTTCGGCATCCTCTCATAAATCATTTTAAGGTACACAAAAAGAAACGGAAACACAGTATCAGTATATTAAGTAAATCAACTTTATTATTTATTAAATAATTTTTGTTTCTTTTTAAATTACCTTTTTCACAGACAAGCCCTTGATTCGCTTTTTAGAGGCTCCATTATCTCTCCCTTGGCAGTAACATAACATATTTTAAAATATATGAAAAATTCACGGTTCGTAGGAATAATTGTTTTAAAATCTTTCCAGCAATTATGTAAACACATATTACAAAAATCAACAGTTATTATGTACAATTAACGTTTAATCAGTTTAACCGGGACGTAGGCAAAAGGGCGTCCATACTTTGAGGATTTTCATTCTAGTACTTAATGATACGAGTAGGCTTGATTACGCGTTCACTGTACAGTCATAGCAATTAACTGATCCCCCTTTGCAATTCTTTTATATTTTATTTACTTCGCTCAAATAAATAAAATATAAAATAATTGCAAAGGGGGTCAGCTAATTGCTATAACTCGCTGTACATTCATTTTCAGTCTTAATTATCACATAAATCGGAATTTATCTCGCTCCTTCTTTTGTTAGTTTGCGCTATTGTCTTATTATACTATCTGGACTGAGCACTTCTAATTTAGTATTACACAAAAATTAACCATAATGAGCAGTCGTTAGGTTTACTTTGGTTTGACTGTCTTAACCGAGGCGAAAGAGATAGCTAGAAAATATGACACTTACTAGCTTACTTATTACTTGCGTATTTTTTTTAAGTCCCATGAAAATATATTTTACTTTGTCCACTAAACACAAAAAAATTAAAATTAAACTTATTTTATAGGTACATACTTTTTTTTACATTTTTTAGTTTTGAGTAAATTTGATTTACTCAATATACTGATACAGTGTATCCATTTTTTGATGACTGTGTACTTAGCAACGACTAATGACGGAGTGCCGAGATGGGAATTTTTCGTAAAGATGATAAATTAATTCATGGGTGCCGAGATGGGAAGGTGCCGAGATGGGACTAAACCAATAAAAGAGACCAGACCAGACCAGACTTGCGTTATTGGTACCCGAGTTCAGACTTACGAGTGGTAAGTAAAGACTGGATAATTTATTGTTCATTTATTTGCGGACAATTTAAGTTAATTCAAAGTTAACTTAAATTGTCCGTAAATTATAAAATTTTAGGTTCAATTTGAAACAAACTACTTAATTAACTGCCTAGTCTTTTCCCAACTATTTTGGATTTGCCATTCAGTCTAACCGGATGCAGCTGAATACCAGTATTTATTATGTTGCGACTGCTTGACCTTCACAACCCGGTTAGTACTCGAAAGAAAGTAAAGAAGGAAAAAAAAATATTCGTCGCAAGGTGATGACGTGCATACAATACAGGGTGTAAACCACCTCAACACGAAGCCGTCAACCAAGCATTCTGTACATAAAACTAAGTAACTTTACGCTAAAATAGGCTTGTGTCGTAAAAAATCTAATTAGTCCGTCAGTTAGATTATAAAAAAATATTTGACCCGTATTTTTTCTTTTGTTACATAAACCAAAATTGACGAAGATACGACGCTTTTAAAATTCGCAATACGTCACGCCGTGCTATAGTTTTTAGTGCGTTGTGACGTCACGAGCCCCCACTCCCGAGTTTTGATGCGTTTTATCTTTGTCAGTACTCAGTGATTTACAAAAACAAAAAATACGTGTCCATTATTTTCCAATACTCTAACTGACGGACTAATTAGTTTTGCAATCTATTGATGGTGGAAACTAGCCTATTAGTGCTGGGCAACAACTTTTTTTTTGGGGTGAAATGTCATGTTTTGTGGTATAACTCAATGTTACGCACTCAAAACATTGTGCTGATGGATGGATTGGATAGTATGGGGTTCGTGGAGGTATTTAAAGTAAAAATCATACCATAAAAACTTGTATTTAAAAAAAAAACTTGTCAAAATGTTGTAACTTTGACCCCCAATATCTCCGTAACTAGAAGGTTCCCAGGTATGGTGTAGAACAAAAAAATGATCGTAATGACGAGGAGAACAAGTGCCTTTCGGCTTCGTTAATAGGTGTTTTACACCCTTTATATACCTACACCACTGGGTAATACGCTACTCCTTGAAAAGACTGGCTGTCAGAGTTTCAGGCCAAAACCGTCTCGATTAAATTGCCTCGTTGGTGATAGTCGTCGCAATAGCTGCTGCTGACCATGAGAACTTGTATTCGATTGGGCAATGTTATTGGTGTTTTCCATAAAGAATTTCTCAGTAACAGCTGAGTATGGATTTGTAGCCGGTTTATAGTAAAAGTATCGCCCCTTAATGATACTTTAACATAACTGTGGTAAGTACACCTCAGCCATTGCCCTTCGGGGAATATAGACGTGTTTAATAAACAAAAATAACAATTTTTTTGCTACGATATGTACCATGCCAACGTGTCGTGTGCTTGACAACCGCGGTCACCGGTCCGGACGCTGCCGGACCGCAAGCGCGGATGACTCTGTCGAGAGCTTACTTTCAGTCTATCCCTTGTCAAGTCTAACGACAGAAAATAACTGTTGGCATATACCAAAAATCCAACATACATGCGGTATATGTTTAAAAACTGGGGACCCTCGAACATGATTAAGTACCCGAGAATGAATAGTAGTTACTGTTAGGTCCTTACTTACAATAAAAAAAGGTTATGGAAGATTTTTTTAAACTAGGTTCGACTTGAGACGCTCTACGAAAAACAAATTTAAAAACCCTATAAACGGAGCTTTGGCAATGTCGAATCATAAAATATGTTCAAGAAGGGTGTTTTTTAAAAATACATCATAAGTCAAGAGGTCAATGCCCCTGGCACGTGTGTCTCACCCCTAAACAGGAATCACACCGTGAAGATAACATAGATACTCATAGATAAGTACTCGTATATCTAGCAATATATTATTCAAATGATGCGATCAATAATATGGTATATGTTTGTCGGGACTCTACTTTGTTCTAACTCAATTCAAAGAAATAAGACCCATTTCAGAAAACTCTTAAGAAAAATAACAAGCCATGAAAATGTTAACATAAATAACATTTACTGTTATAATTTAAATTAAGTTAGAAGTTTAATTTTGTTAAATTATACAGTGAAAGCAAAATATTCAATATAGGGTCGACTTGGCGCAGCAGTTGTGGGCCAAATTAACATATTATGGCCCATGTCTGTACGGCGCGTATCTTTGCCGCCATTTGTAAACAAGATTATACCTTAAGGGTCCAGGAGTTATGAAAGGAGGCCAACAATGAACGTTATACTTGCTTATTGGCCACTTTTTGGTTTTCGACAACTCTGTTTGAAATAGGAACATATACATAACAATGTTAGAACTTCAGACGTATCCGATAAGACGAGTAATAGAGAAGTATAGAATTAGAAAACATGCTGTGCCGACCGACCCTAAATGAATTTGGATAAGGGCAAGAAAATTATGACGAACTTCAGAAGTATACAAGGATTGGTTAATCGCATTTAACCATCCTAGATAGACTGGAAAATCATTAATTTCGAAGATCAATTCACAGCTCCAAGAAAATGTGTTAGGAATTTTAGGATATTCTTGATAGACGCTCGGGTTTGCAAATGTTCGAAATGGCCACAGGCAAACCCATAAGATCCGAAGTATGGCCTGGGCACATTGGTAGGTACCTAGGCAATACTTCGATCTTATGGGTTTCTCTTGGGATCTTGTCGATTAAAAAAACATCAAACATCATCATCATCATCATCTGTCAAGCCTTTTCCCAACGATGCTGGGGTCAGCTTCCAGTCAAACTAAGTGGCCCGAAAATCTGACACCAGACTTGTTGTCAGACTTTAGGGCCACTGACTACCTAATGGGTGTAAAACACCTCTTCACGAAGCCGAAAGGCACTTGTTCTCCCCATCATTGCGATATTTTTTTTGTTCTAAACCATACCTGGGAACCTTCTAGTTACGGAGATATGGGGGGTCAAAGTTACAACTTTTTGACAAGTATTTTTTTTAAATACAAGTTTTTTTTGTAAGAGTTTGACTTTTAACACCTCCACGACCCCCGTACTATTCAATCCATCCATCAGCACAATATTTTAAGTGCGTTACATTGAGTTCTACCACAAAACATGATTTATAACCTCAAAAAAAAAAGTTGTTTCCCAGCAATAATTTTTGCGTAAACTTACTTAATTTGATGTACAGAATGCTTAGTTAAGGGCTTTGTGATGAGGTGGTTTACACCTTGTATAACGACTGTCAATGACAAATGATAGCCAGTAATGGATTAACGTGCTTTTCGAGGCACGGAGGTTACTTGGTATGTAGTAGGTGGTCTCCCCATCCAGTACAAATTAATAGTACAAATGCTATCTTCAAAACTGTTGTATCAAATAAATTGCACTTGTCCGATAATTTTAAACTTTACTCGTAAAGAACAATACAAGTGACGTCCTTGTCGTGTGATCGTGTTCAAGCTACATAAACTCAACGACACTACTGAACACAAATCGTACTAGCCATCGATAACATCATTCCTGTTCGTCGTCGTTTCCTCCTATTTGATTCATTATTTATCTGCCTGTCACAATAAAAGGGAGACCCATTCAGGACTTGAGTTAATGCAAATAATTCTGTTCCTTCCAAGTCTCAAGATGAACTCTACGATAAGGGTAATTAATTGATGTAAGTAGGTCAGAAATGACTAAATTATGGTAATTTAAGTAATGTTACTTATTGTTATAAGTAAGTACGTTATACCATTTTACTCGTAGTTTATTTATTTACTTTTTTTTAGTTTGAAATTCGTGTTACACATGGGCATGGTGTATCAGAAACGAGCATTTTAGAGTTTGATCATCAATTTGAACCAGTTTCAAAATCATCATCATCTGCCTAGCCTTTTTTATGTTGGGGTCGGCTTCCAGTCTAACCGGTCGGCTTCCAGTCTAACTGAATATGCGTCTGCCTATCTGACCTCCACAACTCGGGTCATACGATTACCCCGTGGTAAAGCTTCGTAATAAAAAAAATACTATGTTAAATATTATGATCACACTATTATAATACGAGTACATGCTGAATCAGTACCTATCTACAATTATATAAAAAATGTGAAAATTGTCTCTATTGTAATGTGAAAATTGCGTGGCAATAAAATTCCAATGAATTCCTAAACCGTAGTTTAATCCTTGTAATGAAATATCTGCCGTCTGGGTATGCCTCCAGAATTTTTGAAACCATAATTACGTAAGTACTTTTACTGCCTCGCTACTAAAGCAGGTCCAACGGACAAAATTAAATATATCATCGTACCTGTATTTCTTCGAAAGGTTAGGCAGGGGAGCTTTTACCTTAAGTTCAACAACATAACGCCAATAGGCTAGTTTCCACCATCAATAGATTGCAAAACTAATTAGTCCGTCAGTTAGAGTATTGGAAAATAATGGACACGTATTTTTTGTTTTTGTAAATCACTGAGTACTGACAAAGATAAAACGCATCAAAACTCGGGAGTGGGGGCTCGTGACGTCACAACGCACTAAAAACTATAGCACGGCGTGACGTATTGCGAATTTTAAAAGCGTCGTATCTTCGTCAATTTTGGTTTATGTAACAAAAGAAAAAAAAACGGGTCAAATATTTTTTTATAATCTAACTGACGGACTAATTAGATTTTTTTAGGACACAAGCCTATTATGTTTCGCTGGGCGAGGAAAGACGATGCGTTGGAAGACCTCCCACTAGGTGGACCGATGACCTGATGAAGGTTGCGGGAATCCGTTGGATGCGAGTCGCACAGGACCGGTCAATGTGGCGACACTTGGGAGAGGCCTATGTCCAGCAGTGGACGTGTTTCGGCTGAAAATATGATGATGGGCGAGGCTATTGCTGTCAATCTTTCCTGATGGAAGGACTCAAAAACCGGTTCTGGGAATCGAACCCGGGACCTTGTGCTCAGCAGAATGATGCAAATACGACCACTGAGGCAGCCCAGACAAAACAATGCCAATTTGCTCTTACTAATTTTAAACATTATTTACTACTGATTGCGAATTTGCGACATGAACGCGTAACAATCGAATCAATTAATATCGAAAACAATAGTTTCGATTGATGTATTCATAACTCCATAGTTCGTAACAAAAGCGTTTTTAGTGAATCCCTAATTGACTTTCCATTATTTTTGGTGACATCAAATTTATTTACTACAATTTGAAAACCGAAAAATAACTTGATTACCTACTTATTATACCTAATGACATACAAATCGTTTGATACTTATGTGTTGGTTTAATTTAAACTAACTACCGGAGACATGACAGAGACATCGGAGACATGTGACATCTACCAATCCGCACTGGGCCCGCGTGGTAGATTATTGCCATTCCCTCTCATTGAGAGGAGACCGTGTCCCAGCAGTGGGAACATTATAGGCTGATGATGATGATGATGATGAACCGGAGAAAAGGCTGGATGATTAAATTAAAACTTAAGTATTAACATACTTCCAAAAAAAGGAAAAAATACTAAATGAAATGCTTCAGCAAATGTCGAACACACACATAGAAAACCACATAGTTTTTCATCGGGAATTTAAAAAACAGCTGCTTTTCCATACGCTGTGACTGCGTAGGTAGGTATCTAAGAAACCAGCAGATTTAAAAATAAATCAACATAATATGTATATAAAAATCAATGCCACTTTTCGTTGTAATTTTGTAACTCAAGAACGGGCTCACCTATCCAAACCAAATGCTTAGGCTTTGTTCGGACTATTTAGTTGATGGTTTATGTGAAGTTTGCCAAAATCGAACGAGCGGTTCTTCACGCAGACGAAGTTGCGCGGGTCAGCTAGTTACTAATCAAAATGTTGCATGTGTTGGTTCGGAAGGATAATAATATTGAACCCGTGCTAACAGTTTATGCTTTGAAGTACCTGAATACAATACTTCTACCATAATATTTGATTGTATTTTATTAAATTATAATACATTTTATTCCTTCTTTACATTAAGCCTACACAAATTCTTTTCTGTCTTAATCAAAGCGGCGAAGTCTTGTAAATATTTATTTAAGTAAATGTTACTCAAATAGCTACACAAAAGAAAACGAATCATTCGAAATAGACGAAACATAATACAACAAAATGGAGAAATATTTTTCTTGTTATCATTTTTGTTCTTCACAACAGCGATGAGAAGTTTTAATTAAATTAATTAAAAGTTATCTTGTAGTTAGATTGTTACGTGAATATTATGTAGGTATGGTAGAATTACCATTTTACGCAAAAACAAACCGTTAATTTTGTGTGTACTAATAATAAATCCTTAAGTGGCATATGGGAGCGTCTAATTAGTCCGCAGGTACAGAGAAAAAACGTCAGAGGGTACATCACTAAATAACCTCCAGACATTGCCTGTCTCGATATGTTTTTTCTTTGGAAAGTCAAGGTTTTACTACCTTGATTTTCTAATGATGACCTTGAGAGATGGTACAAGGTATGACAATGTACCTTTATGTTGAAAAAAGTTTCTACTACCAAACCTTACGTATTTATAGAATGCCATGTGAATCCTTGTCTACCTCAAAGGTAGGTCCCCTATCTTCCCTACTAATCTGTGAAATGGGGGAAGGATACGTGAAATGTCCCCATAAATACTATCCCCATCCCTTATGGGTCGTACTATCAATCAATGGGTGTTGGTGATGAAATAACAGTAATATTACAAATGGTACAGTACTGGATTATAATGTTCCTAGTCATTGTTCATCAGTAAAATGAATGAAATGCAAATACGCGCAGAATTACTGCGTGGTTCGACCATACTGCTATCATTACTCGCTAATTATCAACCATATTAAAAATGTAAGCAGTGAAACG
Source organism: Xestia ashworthii (assembly GCA_950022955.1). NCBI lineage: Eukaryota > Metazoa > Arthropoda > Insecta > Lepidoptera > Noctuidae > Xestia > Xestia ashworthii. The sequence goes on along the minus strand of OX465558.1, from coordinate 17,422,714 downwards.
TGACCCTTTTGCAGCGCTTTCTTACCAATTCTATATTAATGGACGTATTAGCAAGTATAAAGTCGTATTGTTGCTATCCTAACTAGCAAAATAATCCTATAAAAAAGACTAAGTCTATCATTACTAATAACGTTCTTATAAAGTCATTGCGGTAGACTGTTTAAGTTATAATAGAATTTGCCAAGCCATATCATACTCAAGCGCATTATAAATAATCGCTCAATTTTTGTATCTCGGTTTTATAGTTAGCTACAAGACTTACTTATGGACATGTATAGGACAATTTACTAGTAATAGCATTTCACAAGCGTAGATATTCTTAAGTGCATTTGCTCTCATATCTCAGTCTTGTAGTTAGCTACAAGATTATCAGATAATCTTACTTATTCCTAAAAGTGTCTTATAAGAATAAATTATTCTTATAAGACACTTTTAGGAATAAGTCTCTTATAATTGTCTACAGTAAAACTAAATAATCTAGAATAACATTTTGATCCTATAGTCGCATTTCGTGAGTGAACAAGATATTATAATATACTATGCTGAGATCACTATAAGTTGGCGCCGCTATAGTTTAGCTCAAGACTCTTTTAAATCAAATAGTACTTCATAAGAGCGCTTCCAGATCAAAAAAGCTTTTAAGCTTCTGGATCAATAACTTTTTGTGAAAAGCTCAGCCATTTTTTTGACATTCACTTGTTGAGTGAATAAGCTGAACACGAATTTAAGCGATTGGAAACGATTGAAAAGGAGTCGTGGTTACAGGAGAAAAGTGACAAATAGGTTTTTAGAATTAAAAAAGCCAAGTTCTTCAAGAATAAAATGAACAGGATAAGGAAGCGCCTCAAATGCGAACGCAGGTGAAGTAAATGAGGGTTACGCGACCAAAAATATTTTTTCACCCCTAGCCCTCCACTCAGAGAGTGAAGAAGTTGAAAATTGGGATCGTACCTTCAAAATATTTGTAATAAGTGCCATCACTTACTATGCGTGTTCAAAGATTATGTGGACACAACATTTGTAACAAATTGTGAATTCATCTTCAATGTAATGGTTCATATGCTTATGCTGTACTGGGAACACCAAAAAGAGATTTGATGCAATAAGACTATTAGAATTTCTTGACTAAAAATGAAATTATTAGGACTATACACATTGTTGAAAGAAACTGGAAATCCACACCCATTGCAGCTTTCGGATAACATAAAATGTGTATTGGTCCAAGGCATCTCATATTAAATATTGTATTCATTAATTATTAATACAAATTTTGTCAATAAAGTTAATGAATATTTGGTCAAAAAACAGTCGATATCAAGAAATACAACCATCTTGTTAATTCAATCCAATGTAGAGTAAAACATTAGCAGGCAAAGGGAACTCTAATTTGTTTTAAAATTGAGCCCGATGGAGGCAAGTTATCTGGGCTGAAACTGCTACAAGTACTAATTTATCTATAAAGTACTTACTTTATAGCTACACTAGCCGATGCCCGCGACTTCACCCGCGTAAAATTATGTACTAAAACCTTCCTCTAAAATCACTCTATCTATTAAAAAACCCGCATCAAAATCCGTTGCGTAGTTTTAAAGATCTAAGCATGCATAGGGACAGACAGACGCGGCGGGAGACTTTGTTTTATAATATGTTGTGATAGTGAAGTACTAAACCTATAAAGTACTTACTTTATTGCTACAAGTACTAATTTACTTATAAAGTTCTACAAAGTACCTAATGAAGAGCAATTTCTAAAAATAGCGAAAGAATTGATGAAATATTTTATTAACAACAATACAGGGTGTAAACCACCTCATCACGAAGCCGTCAACCAAGCATTCTGTACATCAAACAAAGTAACTTTACGCAAAAAGTATTGCTGGGAAACGACTTTATTTTTTATTTTTTGGGGTGAAAAATCGTGTTTTGTGGTAGAACGCAATGTAACGCACTCAAAACATTGTGCTGGTGGATGGATTTAATAGCACGGAAGTCGTGGAGGTATTTAAAGTAAAAATCTTACAATAAATACTTGTTTTTTAAAAAATCTTTTTCAAAAAGTTGGAACTTTGACCCCTAATATCTCCGTAACTAGAAGGTTCCTAGATATGGTATAGAACAAAAAAATGATCGCAATGACGGGGATAACAAGTGCCTTTCGGCTTCGTTAAGAGGTTTTTTACACCCTTTATCCTAATGTGCTATTTTTCGGAGGAATACCATCCGAAAAATAGCACATTAGGAGTAAAAACTAACTATATTGCGGTACATATAATTTACAGTAAAAATTACTTCCCCACGAAATCATACATTAAATTAACGATTATTTTGTTAATAATATTCTATAATAATACAAAATAATTGTAATAGAAACTTACGTTATAACTAAGTTTATACACAAAACAACCGGAACTCAACAAAGAAAACTTCTATTAAAATATACTTTTAGTAGTGCATTATAAAAAGATTGCTTTGGTAAGATACACTAACAAGAGCGTTTGTGCTTATAATTGTGTAGTCTTACATCATTATAAAAGCTATTGCGCTTCGTCAAGTAAATTATAGGGCTCAGTAACATTTAATAAGTTGATTATAAGATATTTATAGAACTGCGCTAAAATTCAGGCTTGTAGCGCATTATAAGCAATTTATAAGTTTAAAAATAGTAGTCTTGAGAGCGTTATAAGTTCTGACTTTGATAGTTGGGATGCATGCAGTGAGATTAATTACTATCTTTTTTATTATTTCAGAATTTTGAATTTCTGTTAAAAAATAAGAGAACCTTAGCTTCGTGACCCGCCAGTTCTTCACTGCATAATATGATTAAACTATTTATACACGACATACGCCATTTTATACAAAACTAGCGAATTTATATAATACACGGGTGATTGGAGTAGATAAAAAGGGAAAATAATCTTGATTTTGCTGAAAACTGTTTCATTTTATAAAGTAAAACATGTAGGTTTCCGAAGATTCGATTAAATTATCAGATAACGAAATACTGGTTTGATTAAAAAAAAGTTGCGTTTCTAAGATGTGTATTTTCGTAATCAACCCGTATCATCGGATGCAAATTACTATGCTAATAAGAACAGACACTCGATAGACATCGAACCCACATCACGAGTTCTTATTCGATGCGATTGTATTATAGATATAACTCGGAACGTCCTCCGAGAACATAACTATCTCTACTACATGTTTTTTTCTCATAATACGTGATTGTTGAACATGTGGAAAGTTCCACTAAAAGGTTTGCTATAGTTATGAATATAGAACGAGTACATAAAGTGGGAGCGATTGTAAGAACCCTGATTTCTCGATGAAGAAAATTTCATTTTTATTGCACTGAAAATACCTACTCTATCGGAAACTTGTTTAAGTTTTATGTAATCAGTCCGATCGTTCAATCGAAATGTGAGGTAATAAGTTATGTGAAACGATAGGTATCTACTTCATAAAAGCATTTATATCATTTGAATACGGTAACAGGTAACCAGGCATAGTTTGTACAAAAACACGCGTGGGTCGAGTCGCCGACCGATTTCCGCACAAAAAGTCTACAAATAAACTTGCCCTTAAAGTTTTCATACGGGTACAAAGGGCAATCGACATTTGCAATTCACACAATACCCCACAAAGTTGGTGGAGCAATTATAAAGATATCAAAAGGTTGATGTTACAGCGGCCTACTTGCACTCGCTGGCTGAATATTGATGACACTGCTTCACTGTAGCCAATCTGTGTTCTATGCATAAGTAATGAAGAAAATATGGAATCTAGAGTCAAGTGAACTATAAATATTGACATCAGATGTCGCTTACAGGGCGGAGGACCTATTGCCGAACGAATCATGTATTGTTGAGCACACAAAATAACGAATGTCAATATCATATTCTGGGGACGACAACTGTAATACATATTCTTCTTAAAAAGTAAATGAAGTTTGAAATATTAATAAACGCAGAAATAATTTAGCTATTCAAATACATGGAATGTAAGTTTGAGGGTCCTACTTACTTTTATATTCCATCTTATCAGTCATCACGTCAAATGGACCCCATAAAATCTGAAAATGGCCATCTTAACCCAACTCGATCATAATTATTATTATTATCCATTTATTTCAGACGTAATCAATATGTGTTATTAACAGTTTTCTTAAGATCTATGTTAGTAAGAACATAATCTATTAAACATTACAATCCATTTAAGTGCTAGTAACAATTTCTCAAGATATATGTTAGAAAGTCCCTAATCTACAATTTTCCCGTGACTATTCCCACCCAGTGAGCCTGTATCCTTAGTAGCATTTTTTGGCCACATACCTCTGGTTAGTTGGCAAATGCATACAATTGGCGGGCAGTTTGCGATTTGGGCCCAAAACTGATGGCCTACGTGGATTTGCCTACGAAGGCCCAACTTGCGATGGGGCCAACGTAGATTTGCCTACGAAGGCCCAAGTACTTTACTTGGACCTTCAACTACTACCAATGTTTACTACCGAGCTGGTAGTGTTGAACTAACAACCTTGTGTGAACACTAATAGGGTTGAAATAAAACCAAAATTACTTTCTGATCTAAGGCGCGGGTCATATACAAGTGAAGTATGGCGGTGGCGCGGCGCTGGCGCTTGTGCGGGTGCGCGGGGTGCGAGGTAGTGGCGCCACTTGCTCGCCCTCCCGCGCACCCGCGCCACCACCATACGCCACTCGTGTTTGTCCCGCGCCTAAGCTGGTAATAATATATTTACTAAAATTCACTCGAACCCAACCAAATTGTGGTAACACAACGATAGCGACTTCTAATTGGACTACAACGCCATCTATCGAGGTTGGGGTACAACTTTTGAACCTTTACGATATTATCATTACGGTTTCGGCATGAACATACCACCCACCAAGGACATTTAGTGACGACATGTCCTTCTTAAATTATCCTTAATTCTCAGTTTTGCACTTTGTTTACAGTATAAACCATAAATCTCAAATATAAACAAAAATATAAAAAATATGTTTCGTAGGTCTAAGAGTTACTAAGAGTTAAGAGAGTACTAGTAAGCTCATACTGGGTAATTATACCTGTACCAGTATATACGTATCATCCCTAACAGGCCCATTGAAAGGTTTAAGTTGGACCGATGTAAGTTGTTAACATAACTTAAATCCCTACAAAAAACTCCCAACAGTAGGAATAGAAGCAGCAGGCCCGTCGTTAGTTGGCCCAATGTTGTTTTAGTAATTTAAATCCCTAAAAAAATCTCCCAAGAGTAGGAATAAATGCAGCAGGCCCGTCGTTAGTTGGCTCAATGTTGTTATAATAACTGAAATCCCTGCAAATATCACCCAACAGTAGGAATAGTAACAGAAGGCCCTTTGTTGGCTATTCGTTGGGCAAATAGCGCATGTTTATGACAATGGGCCTATTTTAAGTTTAGGTTGGCGGAACAACTAACCGTCTGCCAATACATTCCCAACTGTTGGCATAAGGAAGCCAACGGCAATTGCTACTAGGGATGGGACAGTCATAGCGGGATGCAATCATTTGCAAAATGGTTGCTTACGAGTAATGAAACAAGACAATGATAAAACCACAAAGGATATTCTTCTTTTAAAGTTAAATGGACGTAGAAATACAATAACGAATAGAATTTCAGAAAACAAAAACCGCATGAATAACATACCTACTCTGAAAACTTTTTTTGTCATGAAATTTTATAATTACACCTATTAAGTCCAATACTACAAATGGGTTGCAAACAGTTATGTGCGAAAAATATGGCTTTCAATAAAAAATATGTCGTGAAATTGAAAATTTTATTAATCGGTCGTTTGTTCGCTCCTGGCTGAAACTGCACTGGAAACGCAAATAGGCTTACAAATAATCCAGTTAACACTTTTATTTAAGAGGCTCAGCTAAAACTGAAATCTCTGAATCTAGTATTTTTGTGGAACAACGATGAAGCCAAATAAAAAGGCAATGGTTTTACCTAAATCTTTTACACATAAAAAGGTGGTAATCTCTTTTTTAATAACAATATTCTTTAAAATAAGGTAAATGTTGAGTGTGAATGTTTATAATTCAAAAACTGTTAGCAAAGTAGACACAAAACTTAAACAATCGCGTCAGACCAATTCGGTCGGGGTCCACAGATGAAGAGCAGAGGAAGATCAACGAAACGATGGATGGAAGCTGTGTGAAGGATGATATGACATGAAAGGAGGTGACTACTGAGATGACGAGTAACAGAGAAGTATGGAAGCCGAAGATATGCTGTGCTGACCCCAAATAAATTGGGATAAGGGCAGAAGAAGCAGGACCAGCAGGAGCAGGGGGCAGGAGTCCGTCCGTCTAATGACGACAGGCCGTGTCGACGGCGCGTTCGTGTTCCACGCGCGCCTCAAAGAGATGTCAGCATAAGTGGAGGAGCCCGCAAGGGCCGAAGCCCCGGTATCTCTTTCGAATAGGGTTGCGGGCCTATTCGAAAGAGATAGCGCGGCCTCGGAACATAAAGGGCGAGGAAGGAACATGGATGAGTTTTAGTCAGTAAAAGTCTGACACTCCCTCCCGCTCTGCCCAGAGCGGGAGAAGTCATTTGATGATTTCCCATCCGAAAAAAAAAAAAGAAAAGGGCAGAAGAAGGCATCGCGGCAGACCTCGTAGAAGATGGCGGGACGAGCTGGATAAAACCAACGAGCAGTGGTCCACATTAGCCCTAGATAGAAAAAACTGAAAGTCAGGCCCTGGAACAAGATACCACGGCCCTGGAACATAAAGGGCGAGGAAGGAACATGGATGGTTTTTAGTCATTAAAAGTCTGACACTCCCTTCCGCTCCGCTCAGAGTGGGAGGGGTCATTTGATGATTATCCATCCGAAAAAATAAAGGGGAGGGCTTTGCCCAGCAGTGGGATGACGCAAGCTAACTGTATCAGTATCAGTAAGGGCAGGAAAATGATGATGATATTATTCTTAGAAGTAAGTCAATCCTATTATTCAAATTCCAATTTACTGTTTTTACACACGACACAACAGTTTCGTGTGGTCCATTATTCAAAACATTTCAACTTTACCAAAGGAGTATTCCTTTTGCAGAAACATACTGTTACTGACAAGGCAATTTAACATTTCTAGATAGAATACAGAATATTGAGTGGCAACTTGTACTAACAAAATATTTATGTTAGTATTACTCGATATTTCAGCGTTCGTTATGTGTTAGAGAAATGGAGATGCAATATCTGTACGTGGATTGTTCTCGTGTAAGGAAACTTTGCGCACCTCATTTAAAAACTAACTTTTCATTATAGTATCGCTTCCAGTAACGCAGAGAAGAGTACCTAATGGCTAGGTATAGTTTGAGTTTACGCTGTTATATTCGTGGCTCAAAACCTCTCAAAGGAGCATGAGATAGAATACGTCATCAGCCTAACATCTCCCAACTTTGTTGAGGTCAGTTTCCAGTATAACGGGTGCAGCTGAATACCAGTATTTTACACGAAGCCACTGCCTATCTGACCTCCACAACCCAGTTAGTACTGGCCAATACGATATTTCTTAGTAAGACTGGTTGTAAGACTTTCAGGCTACTGACTACCTGTAACGACTGTCAGATCTATAAATGACCGCCGGGACGTGCTTTCGGAGGCATGGCGGAAACTCGGTATGTGCAGATCGACCCGAGCGGATGTTATCATTAAACACAATGCTACGAGTACTGCTAAACACAAAGCTTATTGCAATCATTTGGATTGCATGCATATTTAATGACGAAACTAAGCAGAGAAACAAATGGGTCGTTCTTAATTGTCCAGCTAATTTGCCATAGCAAAATAGAGGACAACAAAAAGTCGCAATTAAAGCTGTTGAAATTATCGTCGTTCAACGAAAATAATATTTCGACTGGTTTTAATCGGCATCGTTTATGTTTGTCGTCATTGAGTTAATGCCGTGACAGTATCAATTAGTAGCGACTGCCTCTCGTTTTTACGAATGAATGAAGAGTACGTAGAGACCAGCGAATAACGATAATAGGATACTTTTGTCGGCAATCAAACAAAATAAACAGATGGGACAAAACGTCCATTCTTGTTTACGTTATGAACGAAGCGAGCTGTTACTGTTCTCATACTAAAATAACTTTTTTCTTAAATAAATAAGTGTTGTTTATTTCTCCTATAATGTCACAGAGACATTAAACTCACATTTCGTGTGTAGCTACAGTCGAGGGCTATGTTGACCAACGTTTGATGAAGTCACAGTCATTATTTACTGTGAATAACGTTATTAGAGACGCATTAGACGTATCAAGTTGGTCTTTCGGTCAAGGTCGGATCCATTTTCAGGTTAAACATAACTGATTAAGTAATTAAACCTAATAATCTACTTGGAAAACAAACGTAGTTCGTCAGTTAGCGACAATATGGGCAGACGACATAGTTGTCATCAGGGGAGAAAGGATGAGGCTGGATCACGGCGGCGTTTTTTGTGGGTCCCACATACGGTTGCCATCCGTACTATAATATATAATATTGTACTATATTTCGGATATGCGTACTATATTATTGAAGAAATATATAGTACGCAAAAATACTATATTTTCAACACCGAAATCTAACAAAGAATCCTTCATTTAAAAAAAAAAGACATTAATTTTTGACTGATACCGTCATCATTCAAAAGTAAAAGATGTAGTGAGTTTACTGACAAAACTACAGGCCAAAAATGGCGACATATGTAAAAAAAATATCCAAAACAACTTACCAATAAAGTAATTTCAGTCTACCTATTCCCGAATTTCGTCATTTTCGATCATGAAAAGTTACTTTACCCAAAAACAATTGCTGAGAAACGACTTTTTTTTGGGGTTATAAATCACGTTTTAGGATAAAACTCAATGTAACACACTCGAAACGGTGACCAGTCAGTTCACCAGACATTCATTCACAAACTTGAATTTCGGCTCTGGATGGTGATGACGAATCTGCATGAGTCAGGCTGCCAGTCAATCACCACTTCAATACCAATTCCCCTTTTATTGTTATAACTTCAAACACGCTTCAATTTCACATTCAGCACCACCCAGTAAAAAGAAGAGCGACTAATATAAATAGTAGCTTCTACAAACAAATAAAAGAATTCGTGTACTCTCGGCGTTTTTCTTCACTACAATTAAACTAACTTTGATGTGGTTTCTACAAAGTTTATGATGGAGCAGAACAGATAGACATTTATAGCTCCCGTAACGAATAAACTATACAAGTTTTTTTTGCTAGTATTACAGTTTTTCAGCTGTTGTATTTGAGGATCGCATTGAAGCTTTCAGTGAGTGAATTGTGACACTACGTAAGTTAAAAAAAAAAAAAAAAAACAACTTTATAGGAGAGTGACAAAGCATTATTATACCTAGATAATGGGTACACATTTTATAATTTGTGTTTACTTATAATAAGATAGAGAAGTTGCTTATTTCTTTCTGTCATTGGCTGAAATACCGCATCTCCGGAAGATGCGGTATTTCTCGAGCAAGCGGCATCAACAATTAAAAAGTCAAATCGCCAAAAAAAATACTTATTACGTGTTGTTAGAACTTCAACGACGGTATAAGAATGGACACAAAAAGTGCAGTATGGAGACCGGTACAGTTTTTGATTCCCGTAATTCGAAAGATACTCTAAGCTACAAGACAGGAGGAATTTATTATTAGATTTACTTAAAAGACTTAGGCAATTCCCAACCATCGTAGAAAGGAGAAGCATTTGTGATGAGCCATGTGTTTCAAACAGAGACATTGATCAAAACAACCGCAAATTAGAGTCTTCTGCATATAACAACACCAATTACAAAACTTTAAACAATGAATATTTTATCCACGTACCTAATATGTTAATTGAACGCCAAAGTGTATTAAATGTTAAAGGCATGGTGCGCACTTAGCTCTATTAGGAGGTTAACCCATTTAAAAGTTTAATTAATATAGTCCTAAGATAATATTGTATGAACATTTGAGGACGTAATTGCGAACCCTGCGAAGGTTTTTGAAGGGAGTTAAAAAAGAGAAATAATTCTGTTTGTTTCATTCGCTTCACAGTTTACTTTGCAAGTTTGTGAATCGTCGGCGCGATGCAAACCCGGAACTCGAAACCGAATATTTGATAGGTAGTTGAAATAGTTGATTTTTGATGAAGAAATTTGTTTTAGTTTCGGTTTTTAAATGGCGGAATATACTTAAAATATCAGAAAATATAAAGAAATAGAAACGGTGTACCCTATTATAACCTACACTGCGTAACATAATATATTTACATGGTCAAAGAAGATTGTGCCAAAGTCCAAAAGTCATGAGGTTGTTTTTTCTTGATTATCTTTTAATTTCCATGATTAGTAAATATTTATTATCATGTAGGTATTCATCGTGAGCCGTGTATTTCTAGCAGTGACTTAAATAATGGTAAGTTTTGTTCGCCAACCTTACCCCAACTGGGCCTGTCTTGCTATGGGTGTTTGACGATATCCTTTAAATAGCTAGTTAATGTACTGACGTTATGAGTATCGATATAAATGGTGTAAAAAGACTGGTGCGGTGGCTTCGGCTTCTTGAAGGAAGCCGAAAGGCACTAGTTCATCCCGTCATTCATTGCGATCATTTTTTTGTTTTAGACTGTACCTACCTGGAAAAATATTGGAGGTCAAAGTTCTACCCTGTATAGACAAATAAAAACAAAAAACATCGATTATTTTTGAGGTTTCGATAGCGTTTCACATATATAATATGTTGAGTCTTAGTAAATTTAATTTGACCTTGAATTGATACATAAATAAATTTTAAGTCTGGTAGCTGTAGTTAAGAGCTTATATCGAATCGTCTAGGAGTTCCACACAATTCAAAGCAATCTTTATATTCCAGTTGAATATATTCGAGAAGACCTACATAATATAAGTAATATAATAACCTTAGTAATATAAGCAAGAGCATAACACTTCCTCCAAGACCGAAATTTATCTAATAAGTACGATTCCACGAAATCCACCCACAAGTAACATGTAACTTCATTCTTGATGTTACCCTTACCAAGTCTTATCAACTTTGTATTTGTGTTTGTGCTTTATTAAAACCGCGTATTTTGTTATTACATAAAGATTATTTTGACAAAGAAAAAAAGGGAAACCATAGATTTTTCTCCCAATTCCCAAAAGTTCTACTACCCAGCTCGTTTTACAGATTATTTTTATCAACATCAACAAACAAAAGCTTTAAGGCGACTATAAGAGCTAAACGCGAGTTTTATAATTACTAAAAGTATATGATTCACTGCTATAAACAAGACCAGAAAAATATATGATATTCTTCAGGATATATGCTAGCATGATACTGTTTTGAAAACATAATACAATTAATTTGGCCCGATAAAAAGAAATCACGAACTTACCTCTAAAAATATCTTTCAAACAATAGAAAACATACTAATATGCGCATGCATAATGATCGCATAATCATCAGAATGATCGCATGATCATTCTGATTTTTTGGCAAATAATTCTACAAGCAATATATTAGCATGATACTGTTTTAGTTTTTTAATCCAATCAATAGTTTTTTTGTAAATCGATCGAAACCACTCATTTCGCGCTATTTGGCCCGCAGTGGCTCACGTAACAACCACTTTGTTGTGCAAGCTAGTTTGAACTTTATTCTAACAGCATTTCAAACGAAGTTTGAACCACCACAAATAGAGTTGCTAGTTTAGCTCGTCTAAGCGCCATAATAAAACTAAATTATGTTATATCATCTCCCATAGCAAAAAAGGTCATGAGAGTAGGTTCATGTAAAATACTGGTATTCAGCTGCATCCGGTTAGACTGAAAGTTGACCCCAACATAGATGGGAAAAGGCCAGGCAGATATTTTTTTTTTTTTCTTTTTCTGCTCCGCGGCAATCTGTTGGACACAACAATAAGCCACTGCTATGTCTGATACAGTGTATCTGTTTGGGGTTTTTGGCTTGGTGAGACACTTCTTAGGCAGATAATGATGATGATTTGGACTGGGTGACTCTCTTGCTAATTGCACATCTACTTTAGTACATAAAACATCGAAAAACGACTCACTTAAGAACTTCAAGAAGACAAAAGTTATCTCAACTGTATTAAACGTCGCTTTACGTAGTCTATATGAAAAGAAAATAACATCCCATACGACACCATTACAGAGACAACCCTCCGTAATGGAAATTTGCATACGCACCTTAAAATTTTATTCATAAGGAGAAAATTGTTTCACATATTCGGTGGGTGTGCTCGGGAACGGGCGGCCGCGGAGCGTCGAGCACTCGAGCAAAAATATCGAATTATTGTCGAGCATTAGGAATTTGGGGCGCATTACCTGCTCGTAACGAGCGAATGATTATCACGAAGCAGCAGCCTTTCGTGCACATCACTATGTAAGATGGTACAGTCGCGTGCTGAACAATGTTTGCACGTACCGCAACTTTTCAAAGTGTTTTTTTCTTCTGTACCTATTGATTGTAATTTATGAGGTTATTAACTGTGCCCCGCCGTTTTTGAATTTTTCTTGGCTTCGGCTCTTATAAGTTTCAGGTGTTTTCGCGTTCAAACAAACTCTTCAGCTTTATTGTATTCTAAAAGATGAGCAATAATTGAATTTCGCCAAGCGTATACATATTAGTGCCATTGACTGTACGTATGGCGAACAAGCAAGCCACGAGATTGAATCGCTCCTTCAATTTAAAAATCAAGCCCCTGATCGTCTCCGACTCAATTTAGCGAGTGTATTTAGATAAGTGATTATACCTTTGATACGTATTCAAGTATTCAAAATGCCTAGATCCATTGTGCCACTGGAATAGACAGATAGATCGGCGGGCACCGAGCCTATTGAATGATTTATCTATTCTCCGTAGTCCTATTAATGCTATTGACGAATTGTACTCACTAATTACAAAGTGATTACGTCATACATCACATTCAACGAACTTTCACATTACAGAATGAAAACTATGTTTCATGTTTGCTACATTATACGACTGTTTTCAGAAAAAGAGTGTATTTGAAAGAACCCTGATCGAAAAAGCGTATGTAGATTTTTATATCTATCTGAATCTAATCCTAGAACTCCTGGAACCCAGCAATTACGTTTGTGAGATACAATAATAACAGTAAAAACAAAATTCTTGCTATCTTAAAAGTTTCATAGGGTTATTTTCCACGTTTCCCTACCCTTGTATTTAAGATATCCATCGATAACAATATAAACGTCAAGTGTTTTATCCGCATGGAGGCACCGCTCTAGCCTTTATTACAAAGGCTATTATGTCATATTTCATAAATTATTTGAGGCAACGACTACCCGCCAATAGGGCCGAGATAACAAGGGGCACGCACTTGTGACTGCGACTGTACAGCCCATGGTCCAATATTCCCCACTATACTCTATTTATAACTTGCGTTATTAGTTTCTCTATCGAATATACATCGATGTTCGAAATTTAAAATTGATTGGAAATCCCTGTTAACCTTTTGTTTTGGAAGTTCGGTTCGTCCGAACATTTCATCTCTTGGGTTCACAATATTGTTTAGTGGGAAGGTAGTTTGCACTACCACAGGTTGTATAAAAGATAAGTATGAAGTAATTATTGTAGAAGTTAATTACAACGACGAACGTTTCTCCAGATTTCCATTTTCTTTTTCTTTACTTTCCTTTTTGTTTTACCGAGAGCCAATTAACATCAAATTATGATATCTCATTGTTGGAAGCTTAAGTAGTAAAGAAGTTCAAGTGGAACCTCGACCTACAGAAATTGCCAAAGGATTCTGTAGTGGTTAGGTACAAAAATAAAGCTCATACAGACTATAATAAATCACAAAAAAATATTCCTTTTATATTATTAACATGATTGTGCAATCGCGCACGTCATATTTAAGCTCTACACTGATTTTAAACGATAATTTGATGAATATCATTTTACATTTTTGCATTTATACTTCAAAATGTAACATGGCAATGAAGTTGGTTCTTATAAGTATGTGTTTATTGTAAAAGGCAATTAAAAAATTATATATTTTATTGACAGCATGCATTTTCAGTTTACCACACTGTTCGGTGTATTATAAGTTTAATTTAAAGCTACACTAAACTCATTAGACCTCATTTGGTGGCATCAACCGCAGAACTAAACCTAAAAACCATGGACCAAATTCTATTCACTTGTAGGCAATAAAGAATCAAAATATTATGTAGATAATCTAACAGTAATTTGGTTTTCAGGATCACGAAATAATAAATCGTTTTTCACACTTGGTACGATAAAGAAAAGCGGATTCACGACGGCACGAGACGGGCGTCGTCGTGACGTCGGGCAAACGTCGTGACGTGAGATAAACCTTCACTGATACACAAAATACGGTGAATAAAATGTCAACACTATAAATATCACACGTCTGCTGGAAGGTATCACTTTTAGAGTTTAGAGACAAGCCTGTGTCTGTGCTTTTGGATTCTAAAATAAAAATAAACAGGCCTCATTGTATGTGTGACAAAAAAAATCGAATAGCAAAAACTATTGTTCGCCCCGTGGTCGAAATTCGATGGTAATTCATTTTAAGCATTGTTTTTTCTTCCTTATTTATGTGCTCTTTCTCCATCTAAATCTCACACTCATCCCTCAGCGCATTGCGTTCCCAATGCGTTCTTCGTAAAAGTTCTTTCTTTAGAGAATAAAAACATAATGTCATGATCCATGAACAATAACATAAACAACATTCCGTCGATAATTCTAATTAAATCCACGCTCAATATTAAAATAAGCAAGTCGACAAGTCAACAAATAACTTCGCTACCAAAAGCTTTCCACCGCCAATTGTAAAGGCTCATTCAAAAAGTTTTTGTGTGCACCAAACAATCGAATCAATCAGCGATTGCATTTATTAGAACTAGGTTAGCACAGGATATGAACCGTGTATTTTTGTTATTCTTTGTTTGTAGACAATCAGGGCTGAAGACAGGTCGCGGTTAAGCCGTCCGGGGCTGGCTTTGAATACCGATGACGGCGCAACTACGCGACTCGTTTCAATCTGTACCCTATGCATAAATAATGTGAAAAGTATGGAGATACCGCCCCGATGCGGAATACACGCTCTTCTAAAATATCGTTGTATATTTTTATGGTAACGACTTCAGTTATTTGTTCTTAGTACCAAACATGCCACTGTGTAATCTACGTAGTGTATGAGCGACGCTACAATAAAATATTTGTTGTGCTTATTATGAGCACCCTTGTTACTCTTGGCTAGTATTTATTAAAAGGATCATTACTGAGTGTAATTGTTGTGAGCGCGGGAAACTGTGTTGGGTACGGATCATTATAATAAAAACTTTTGTGTACAAGCATATGAAAATACTCGTAAGTTAGTGGTTTTTAGAGTTTTTTATATGCCACTGTGAAGCAGTAGTCCAGTCAGTAGTGGTCTGACCGTCGCGCGCCGGACTGCCAAGGCATAGGTCTCAAATTCGAAGTTTCGAACCCAAGCCATGCATCTCTGATTTTTCGGTTTCATGTGCGTATTGTAAAATTATCACTTGCTTCAGTGAATGAACACATCGTAAGGAAACCAGCATCCGTGGGAGATATTTCTTGATGGGATGTAATGTCAAGTCAGAGGCTAAAAACCCTGACACCAGGTTAGACACTAACCACACGATAAATAAAAAGAAGAAATAATACTGGAAGTAGACCAACATAATACGTGGTAACGAACCTTTGTTTGAAAAATGCAATATTTGCTTTAACGTAGAAGTAATTACCAATTCCAGGAGTGATGCTTCAAAACGCGTCGCTAATATTGCTACTTACTGTTCATTTCGTCGAATTCAATCTATCTAGTATCGAACAAAGTCCGCGATTACGGCAAAGAGGCTAATTAAACAAAGAGTCGATCGTAGTGAGATGTCGCCTCGTTGATTTCCGATACACTGCACCTCATTGAACAATGAAAACAATAAATTATTTGATTTTAAGTTCACGGAACTCATTAACAGTTTAATGAACTGGAAATGAAAGATTAAAAGTAATTTAGGATGATATATTCCTTGGTAGAAAAGTTCATGGAACAACAAAAGTCAAATGGGTACCTTTGTGTTCTTCTACCTCGATGATTCCCATTTCCACCTGGACAGCAACAGGCTAGATCATAAGACATCGGGAATCATCGGTATTACCCTGTTTTAAGTATTTTGTGTGTACGTACATAAATAAATGGGTGAATGACCAACAAAGGACGGGTGGTAAGACCTAAATAGGTCTCGCAAAAGATCAGCGCGTAGCAGCACAACAGCAGATGGTAGGGCTAATACTCAGTAGTGAATGGATCAAAGGAGCCAATTATTATGATAATAATGAATAGGTAAAAAATACCGATCTACAATTCTATTCAACATCTCCAATAAGAATTTCTAAATAAACATTTTCAATCTCAAACGTTATCGCGTTGAAAAAACTTTCTAAATGCGGTATTCCACTCAGGTATGGGTTATGCATTTATATTGATTCATTTGCTCAGCAATCTCCAGCTTCTAGTTAGATCTAGACATGGCTGAAATTTGCCTAGTAGTGGGTGGGTAGTTACACGCCGCATAACTGACTTACTTCACTAGCTAACTAACTATAAACTACGCGTTCCGGCAATTTGATTAACTTGCTACTGTGTAGCATGATAGATCACGAGTTTTGAGGATAGTATATAGAGAAGAGAATATGAATGGAGGATGTCAAAAGACACACTGAGAAGTCAAAAGGGATCAAACACATCTCTGTTTAAGGACTATCTATTAAGGTCCATGTTCACCGAAAAGATAACGGTCTGTTTCTCTAAAAACGGCTGTTTAAGGGACATGTTCCCATACAATACAAACGTAATACCAAAATAATTTGTAGTTCAAACATAACGAACCTTAATGATGACGAAAAAGATGACGGTCACTGCCTTAAGAATATTCTTAAGGCAGTGACCGTCATCTTTTTGGTGAACATGTACCTAAGGACGGCATTACTATTTACAGATTAGGAATAGTGTTGGTACTCGACGAGGAATTACCATTTATTATTCCACTTCTTCAAACACCACAGTTTATATGAAGGCTCGCGTCAAATGCCTCCTCTCTTATGAGTATCGTTTGCTCTACTCTGCGTGTGCATGTTATAGGCACTTGGCATCGCTACGAGTCAACAACAAAACGACAGTCCCCGCAAAATATGAGACCTTGGCGCCATCTGCCGCATTCTGGATGAAATGTCGCCTTTTACGAGACAAGGCTATTAGATTTTATAAAATATAAAATGTTAATAACGTCATGCAGCCAGAAAAAGGAAAAAAACCCCGTGACGTGAACAAACAAACAATACCTTCCCTAGATAATTATACGGGCGTGATAATGATAGCAATTATCATATATCTGCTCTAATGGCGAGGAATAAAGAAAGAAGCATCAGGAAATATGACGCCGAGAAATCATTGTACCGTACAAATATTACAGATCTTCAGCATTGTTACTCCAACTAACGGAGATAGTATTTTAGAAGACTTTGTTTTTGTTTCGGATAACTTTGAGATAATAAGCAAACAACATCTAATAAAAGTTGATTGTACGATACTATGTACAGAGGAGTATAGATACCGGTCGGAGGTAAATAATGTGTTTGGCATTCGTTATGAAAGGCAATCATTGAATAGAGCTGCGGGCATCGATCATGGCTCACCCGTCGCGCCGCCTCAGTAAGACATTTCCACATAACAGAATTATGGCATGGATTATAGCATGTAAATAAACGAGCGGTTGGCGTGGCTAGTGTCTATTCCGACATAGGCAATAACTACACGATTATCCTATTTGGGTGCGCAACAACGAACAGGCGTGACTCCTTTCGCATTTTTCATATTAACCAACTCGGGACACATTAGGCTCGCACTAAATTCTTGTTCTTACAAGTAGGTTTACTAGTAATTTAACGAGTGTTGGAGCATAAACAGTTTTTACTGCGACTGAACTTGCGACGAACGACGTTGACGTCGTTACACGTCAGTTGATGTTAGTATTGCCAGTATTTGGTGGTTATTGATCACGTTATGTACCGGTTCCGTGAATAATTTGCACACAATTTCTCCGAACGTTTGAATAAAAAGAAACTCCTTCCTTATTTTATGTTTCCTTTAATAGATTTTTCACGGTGACAAATCAGTTGCTTAGAAAGCTATTCCATAAAGTATATCCTTTGATTATGACTCCTAAAGTTCCGGAGTTCCACTCAAGTCAATAATGTTTATAACTGCTTTAATTGTATTGTGATAAAACAGTAAACGCAGACACAAACAACATTCAAATAAACTTCCAAACCACCCATATTTTTCTTGAAATACAAAGCAGAGTTTTTCTCAACTCCGTAAACTTGTATTTGAAGTGACGGGAATGCAAAATTAGGAACGAAAACATAAATATTCAGCAAGACTATATAAATAAACGAAGTTTGGGCCATTTATTCCGATACACCGGGACTCTGTGCACAGACTGGAAAAGTTAGGCGGAAACGGGATTTCCTAATGCGATTTTAATTCGTTCTTCCCGCGACGAAGAGGGTAATTTCAATAAAAGCAAAGTCAGTAGATATTTTGTCTGTGGGAAAAGGGAAAAAATGGCAAAAAAAAAGTATAGCAGCGTGATTTCTTGTTGTGAAAGCGGCGGCGTAAAGTGCACTTCTGTGTCGTCCTTCTCTTGTGCTAATTACATTATGAGGGATCAATAACCGCAACAAACGCTACTACGGGAACGGTTGCTCATTATATCACAAGTATTCAATTACTGTTCAAGTTCACATGACATAACATCACGACTGCAATCCCCGAAGGGTTAAGCAGTAGTGTACCTAATAGTACACACACATTTCGCCAGTTATGTTTAAGTCCAATGTTATCTGGAGCAAGCCTATTGCCATCAACCGGGCATAAATCCAGACTCATCAGCGAGAAATTCCTGAAGGAGAAACCCAATAACACACAAGTAATGCAAATAAAGCAGAGCAAACAACTTTAATTCGTTAATTAGTTGTAGACGCTTGCTTGAATAATGATACATACATCAGATATATTCCATTCTCATCCGACGTCCCCTTGTAATCTCAGCCGTGAACACATTGTGTACAACAAACTTGTACATACCTACATACATACGTACGTTTGTCTGTATAGAGTTACCTGTTAAGGAACTTGCTTAGAAAATTAGCTGTAGCGAATCCAACGTGGAAAGCGATCAGTTCGCGCTATTAGGCAAACTAATTTGTTTGTATTTACATACTGTTACTTGGTGGCGTGACTACCTGACTCCTGGCTACGTGCATTTTACTGTTGAGTAGCTATTTAATTACGTATTGTAGGTACTCCACTAAATTTGAACTTGCTGTATGAATAATTAATGAGTTCGAATGTCATCTTAATGTCTCATCTACGATAAGTTTTTCCAGCCAAAAACTTGTCGGCAATGGGACGAATTTTAATGTGTTTGCAGCTATTTTTTGCGGAAGTTGTGTTTATTTCGAGTATTCTAACTGAATTGGGAGTAAAAACAAAACATAAAACTGTATCAGCCATTTGTGCACACCCTTGCTATAAAATTGGAGGAAGAATGGGTACTTACTGTTGAGAGAGTAGATAGGAGGGTATGATGACGAGTGTGCCTCCCTAATCTTATCTTAATAAATAAACATCTTGATGATGATTGCTCTAAAAAACGTTATGTTTTTACCGAAAAAGATTACGTGGAATTATTACATAAAAACGTAATAGATAGTAAGTAATGGCTTACACTCAAATCTTGCGTGAGTAATATCGATCAAAATGTGATGGATGATATTTATAACTTCCCAAACTAGTTGGAGTTAGACATATTTCTTTCATAGTTACTGTGTCAGTAACACAATTTTTTAAAACCTTTTCATTGCTTTTAACTGACTTAGTGAATTTACTTATCAACATTAAAAGAAGGTTCCCTAAAAAAACTTGGGGGGACCTTTATCTAGATAAAACATTACAGAACTTGAGTCATAACAACGGTGGTACTGACCTCTAGTGAGCAGCATCGCCACGAACAGGAGCAGGCAGGGATACGCGAGCGCCGGTGTCATGGTGCGGCCGTCACGTCACTGCAGCGAACAGTCGCGAGCGCAGGCCACTGCACCGCGCGCCACCATCATCGTACACCCCCTGGAATGACAACTATCTTATATTACTTAACTCCAATTAAGATGGAAACTCCAGAGTAGCGCGAGGACCCCGGCACTTCCCCTTCATTCCATTTTACAAGAGACATAATGCGGGGTTGGCCGCAAAAAAAAGTCTGGGTTGCGAAGCTTTCGGACCTGAGTCACAAGTGCTTGCAGAACAGGGGGTCTAAAATCGCCGCTTTAGCAGAATCGTTTCGAAAGAAATTCTTAAAATGGACTTTATGTGAATAGCTAGAAAGACCATTTTAAGAATTAAATTTTTTTAACGTGATTCATTTACGATTCTGCTAAAGCGGCGATTTTAGACCCCCTGTTCAGAAAGTGAAATATTTGGAGTTGTTGACCATCTTTGAGTAACTGGAGATATACCAGAAAAAGGAACTTTTGATCATAATATAACGCCTGTAATCCCCCGAAGAGTTAGATTATGCGAGGTACCCATTAGTACAACCAAATTTCGCCAGTTATCTTTAAAATCAAAGCATTTATTTCAAGTAGGCCAGTTATACGCACTTTTGAACCTTTATTCGTCAAAACAAAATATGAACATTAAAAGTCCCAATAACAAAAAATACAAACTGTGAAAGTACAGTAGTTGCCCATTCCCTAGCGTAGATCTCTATGGAGAAGAACGGGCAAGAAACTCCATGGACACTCTTTTAAATTATAATGTTGTTACAAAATCTTGGTTACATCATTCATGTTGAGATGGTATACTCGTATAATGTCCCCTGTAATAGGAGGTGACCCTGTTGCCATCAATTGGGCACAAATCCAGACTCCATGGCTGCTACTGAGAAATTCCTGATGGAAAAACTCAATAACACTACATGACCTGGGAATCGAACCCATGGCAAAAATTGGGAGTACATGAGAAATGTGGGTTTGCCTTTATTATCTTCCCATTTATATTAACCTGATTTTTTATTATTTCTGTCGTCCATTCACCAGAGACCAAATGGATATTTTCAGGATGCAGAAAAGATGCATAAGGTCAATGTGTGGTCTGAGAACAACGGATAGTTGTATTCCTCATTTAAAAAAATAAAAATATTAACCTTGCCATCTCTGTACTAGGTACATATTGGAAACTGCGTTATTTGTAAATTCAAGTGCAAAACAGCACTATTGACAAAGAGCCTAACAGGAAGAACATACGTAACACTAGCTACACATTAGATACAGCAAGTGGTCCTAAAAGCTCTAATCAGGAAGTAGCTCAAGAATTTGTAAATTACTTTACAGAAATACCATTAAAAACTACGGAGGCTCTAAATTCCTCTCCTGAAGTCTCAATGGGTTTATTAAAGGCGAATGTGTCTGGCTGCCTGGCTGAATTTAAATTTAAACACATTAACCCTATGGTAGTTATTAAAGCTTTCCGGCAAATAAAAATCAAACTGACCGAAGATCTATGGGGAATGTCTATCAAAGTTTGTACATCCATACTTGAGACAATAGCCCCATACTTAGCTTTAATATATGTGTAGACCAAGGAGTTTTCCCTGATATAATGAAATACAGTAAAGTCATACCTCTTTTCAAATCCGGGGACAGTAAAGATACTAACAACTATAGACCTGTATCCGTGTTGTTTTTATGTCTTGTGACTGTAGCTACATTAAATGTTCATTTTTGTTTCGACAATTCAAAAGTGCCTGTAACTGGCCTACTTGAAATAAATGCTTTGATTTTGATTGATTTTGATTTTGATTTTTGAGCTTAATTGGTATTGCTCCGAAAATTTATAATAGACTACCAGATAGAATTAAATGTTTGTCTTTATATAGATTTAAGAAGTCCCTTCAGGGGATACTAGACAAATGTTACTACAGTGTTGATGAATTTTAAAATGATAATTTTTTGGTATGAATTATTCTGACTTGTGATTTTAGGATTTTTAATTAACATTTTATTACGGTTTTCTTTTTATGATTTTTAATTTTACTGGTATTTTATTAATGACTTTTAGTATTTGTGATTTTTTTATTTTATTTTAATTAATTTTTTATAATTGTAATCTTTTATTTCAGTTGACATTTTATTTGTAATTTTATCTGTTTACTTTTTTTTCTTTTTCTATCAAATTTGTATGTCAGAACGACAAAACATAGCAAGAGCATCACTATCTATAAGATCTATAGTGTTTATACCTATGTTTAACAAATCAATAATTCTGATTCTGATTCTGATTCTGAAGGGACACAAAAGCTTCTACTCATTTAGATAAGTATACAAGTGAACAATGCTTGCTCATCAGAGCATGTTGGTTATTTCTGAGCAACTACATCGGAGTTGGTTAAGCCACTAATATACACACTGGTACTAGCGTCCATTAGTTTAGCAGAGCTGCAGAGCTTTTAAAAAGTTAACTTTTGTTGTTTTGTACCCAATTCACAGGTACAAGTAAAGCTAAGCTATAAATAAATAATAAATAAATAAAATAGATTCTGATTCTGAAGGGACACAAAAGCTTCTACTCATTTAGATAAGGATACAAGTGAACAATGCTTGCTCATCAGAGCATGTTGGTTATTTCTGAGCAACTACATCGGAGTTGGTTAAGCCACTAATATACACACTGGTACTAGCGTCCATTAGTTTAGCAGAGCTGCAGAGCTTTTAAAAAGTTAACTTTTGTTGTTTTGTACCCAATTCACAGGTACAAGTAAAGCTAAGCTAGGTATTTACTCTGTTTCGTACTCGTCGGCCAAAACATCTAATACTCGTATGCAATTCCTTCATAATTACTCATTCTCTTCCCTCTATAGTATTGGAGTCTATTTTATTCCCGCTGGACCCACCCATAGGGACGGCTCAGTGTGGCCAACGGAAAAATGTTTTTATTATTTTAATAAATTCCCGTCGGCCCCACCAGTGGGGACACGGGTCGTGAGGCCAAAGGTAATGTACCGTATATTTTCATTCACCTCCAATGGCCAAAATCATTGTACTTCTGACCACCGGTTTTCTCTTTAGAAGTGACCCAGTTCCCGCCTTCATTCGCTATGCGGTTTGATTCCTGAGCGCATTAATATTGCTTTCATGACTTTCCGAGGACGTTTGCTGGCAGTGCTGGCACCGAAGGAAGGTGTAGATTGGGGGTATTCCTCAGGGGGGGTAATGATTTTGGCAGTAATTAAAACAAGAGACTGTAGAATCACCAGCTGACATTGGGTCCTCGTCCCACTCCCTCTCATGGAGAGGAGCCCGGTGTCCCAGCTGTGGGAATACGATGGGCTGATTATCCTTGTGCTTTGTTACTGTAGTGACGCCACCAGTATTAACCTTTCCGTAATGGTTAATTAATTAAAGGTTGAGACAAACTCCGGAAGCGGGTCCGGACACTAGATTTTCTTTTTCTTTTTAAAACTTTGCCCCACACTAGGAATTCCGGCTATGCATTCTTGGGTGCGTTCACAAACATTTAATCTGACATACACAAACAGCCAGACCCGGAACATCTACCCGTAGGCCATACAAATATTTGTTCCGCACGGGGATCGAAACCGCTTCTATCCCCTAAGCGTCACCTAAATAAGGGTCACGGTCAGAAGGAAGCCTGTGACCTTCGACAGACCTATTAAGGGTTCCAAGCCCATCAAACGTAGGAAAAATTAGGGGGCGGAACCCCTATTTAGGACGTTACACATGCAACAATTTTTTTAACAAGCGCGACAAACCTTCTGGTTTTTGGCAAAAGAAACTATTGAAAAACATAGTTTTGTCGTTAATAATATTTTTATACTATTATGGAAATAAGGTAAACTAATAATTAAAATTAACCTTTTTTGTCAATAACATGTTTTACATAAACACAATTTAAATGAACTATGGTATAATAACACAATGCAATATAATCTAAGAACTGAAATCTGTAAGTACATAATATGGATAACCCTGCTTCTCAAACTAGGTTACCCGTAACTTGAGAGACAGTGATTCAGCTTAAAAAGTGATGCTATAAATATGTATATGTCACCGTAAAATTGTCAAAAACTTTATATTGTAATATCTCTAGCGATATTGTAAACTCTCGAATTATTGTCAAACGAACTTATTGCTTACAATAAAACGCAATGTTTTTCGTGAAATGCCTGCGATGGTACTCAACACACGCGGAGTGGAGGGAAAGAGGGGTCCCCCTTGCCCAGTGGTACCACTCTCAAATCAAATCAAATCAAATCATTTATTCTTTGCAAACATGGGTAATAGGTACAATGATGTTCTTTTAGAATAAAGTTCTCCACATTTTGCCGTCATATGGGCATGCAAATAATTGGTTAAAAATAAAATTACAAATTCAAAGTGTCAAAAATAGTCAGTCATTAAAAATAAATATAGAAATGTCAACATGTTCAAAGTAATAAAAATAAATAAATAATGTCAAACGAAATATTAATAACATTATGCAAACTACAATAACAATAAAATGTCAATTAGATTATCAATAGGTGGGTAATAATAAATTATTTGGCACAACACGCTTAATTAACCTTGGCTGGTGTACAAATTAGGTCGAAAGCCCAAAAAAAAAAATTATAATAATAATAGAAATGACAAGTTTATCTGAACAGATCAACAATAATTAACATTAAATAAGAAAATAGAATAAAGTCTTGCGATTCGAAATAAAAAATAAAAATAATTTAATAGACTTAGTAAGTATTTTTAGACTGATTTGTCATTTAAAAATTCATTGACACTGTAATAGGCTTTTCCTGTTAGTAGTTTTTTAAACGTTTTCTTAAACTGGTCTGTATTCAGTTTTTTTATACCGTTAGGGATATTATTATAAATTATCGGCGCTCTGCATACAACGCTGTTATAAAGTAGTGCTGTCTTGGCTGGCTCTCATCAAAAGATACTGTACCATTCCTGAGAAATATCCATTAATATAACCTAACCTTAAAACACTTTATATTCCCCAAAAAGCGTAGTCGACGTATTTCCGAGTGCAGGGTTTAAAGGAACCTAACTAACCTAACGGGGGGGTGCCCCAAGTCCCAAATATGGGGGCAGAGATACTTCCGTATGCTCAGTTGACCATAATTCGAGACTTTACAATATCGCTAGAGAGACACACGTTATATTGTATTATAACGTGTTTGACAATTTTACGGTGACATTATATATGACGGCTGGAGCGTGGGCGTAACGATGTCAGGTTCGTCATCGTTGTTGTTCCTTGGTACAGGTTCCATGAGGAAGATGGGTACTCGGGCAAACCAGTGAAAGTTTGGTTTAACACAAATCACAAATTACTTATATTACACAGTAGTTACAATAAGTAGCAGAAATAAGAAAACTACGGCTTGTACGGTGGACGTGACAGGTTCGATCGTATGATATGATCTTTATGGTGTTAGCTAGAGCAATGTCTGTCTAGAATTCTGGAATCGACTCTTTCCACGTGAATGGCGAGAAAATAAAGCGCCACCACACGGCGTCCACTGTACTAGCCAATCAACCAATGAAAATCGAGTTACAATATGGTTCGAATGTCAAGAAATCAACGGGTCGGTAGATAATAATTTGAAAATGCTGTCGTTTATAATCGCTTGCGACGACATATAAGTATAATATAATAAACAATAATAAACAATAAACGCATAACGCGTATAATATGCGTGCGTATGGTGTGCTTTTATGCGTGATGTGTGTGTCTGTTTGCGTATGTGTGTGTGGTATACTCATATAAGATAGTCAGATAGATTTTATCATTACTCTTGGACTTGAGGTGGGGCATATGTATATGGAAAGAAACCAAGAAGTTTTCTTTGTGTTAAACGCAAAAATAATACATCATGCTCTGCTCTTATTAAGTACATTCAACCCAACTCTCGCTTTACTTTATCATTCTTCTGTTGTCCTAAGCCTTGAGTTAACGTAATAAGTTGAGAATAAACTAATTATTACAGCTTTACACCCGCCGCACAATGATTACGACAAAGCTCGGAAAAACCCGAACCTGTTTATTTACCATTTACCCCGATTAGCCGAGCATCCATTTTACCCGGAGCTAAAGCCTACAAATAACCTCATTTGGACGTCAAAGTCGTCAGAATTTTACGAAATTGCGGTACACAAAGAAAAATTTAATGTAAGCGAACTGAAACCTACTCGTATTTCAAAATACCTATAGGTAATACTGATATCCTGAACTTAAAAGTTTGAGGAAGACTTTTTCTTCTCTTTTTTATTTTTTGGCTTTCTTTGAAAATACTGGTAACAACTGATCCATTATAATCAAAGCATAGTTGTACAAAATAAAACATTTTTATTTTTTTTTATAGGTAATATAAATGTACATTATTAATTACAATTTGCTAAAATTAACTAAACTAACTAACTTTAACTAAAAACTTAAAAAAATGGCGTCAAAAAAGCCAGTTTTCATGCTTGGTTCTTGTTTCTTCGGTCGACTATAGGCAAATCCGTTTAGTCCACTCTAGTCCCCTCGACCCCTAAAAAAAGATTTGCTCATTGGTTTCTTCTCAACCCCTAAACATAGTCCACTCTCGACCCCTAGGGGGTGAGAATGAACTTTCATACAAAGGACCCGCAAGACTAGATCAAACGTAATTCTGTAAATATAAAAACCGACTAAGTGCGTGTCGGGCCATGAGCAGTATTGGGTTCCGTAGTAGCCCGTTATCACAATATAGAACGATTTATTCTTAGAATAGAATAGAATAATAGAATACTCTTTATTATGTACACCATAAAAAAAAGAAATACAAAAATTTTAAACATTTTACAAGGGGTGACACAATGGGCGTCCAACACTCGAGCTCAACGAATATTACTGCTAAACTAATAAAGTTATCTTAACCTCTAAATTTTCCTATAAAAAAAAATATCCCTACTTTACACGTAGCGGAGCTACCCTAAAAAAAAATATTTACCATTTTGTCGGCGTAATTGACATACACACCTCTACAAAAGCTTTCTAGTACTAACAGTCTTTGAGCAAACCCTCAGCAGACGGACGGACGGACATAACAAAAATATAAGGGTTCCTTGTCAGGACTACGGAACCCTAAAAAATGATCTTTATAAATAATAAAAAATAAGGCACTCTCTTACCTACTCTTGAAATAAAAGGTTTGGAAATAGAAATGTTTCCACAATATAAAAACCTAGAAATAAACCATATATTATGTGCGTACAATTTTGAATGGCGTAAGGATTTAGCGATAACAGAACAAAGATATAATAATATGTTTGTTGACCTTTGCGTTAAAACTAATTAATAATAGAGACTGTCCAATATTAGGGGTGGTTACCTAAACTACAACCAATCAAATTCAAATTTAAATATAAATATATTTGAATTAAAGGCACGTCAGTCGATATCATGATCAAACAGCAGATGGTTGAAATCTCACCAAATATTCAACATAATTTTCAAATAAAAAACGCAATAACGAAGACTGGCCCTAAAAATAAAGACTTAACCTGTAATAATGGGGTAAAAATCGAAAGGATCCCTCCTAACCAGCTGTTATACGGGTGAAGTTAAATGAAATGTTCGGGTGTCGGCCAATTAAGGGCTTTTTTCAAACATTAATCAAGTGTTAGCGGGGGGAGCATTTTTACGTCGGCTCAGACGGCGATAGCCCCGTGACGGATGACGGGCGGTCGTGGGGTCGCCACCTAAGATGCATTCATCACCCAAGGATTTGGCCACTTCCAAACTTGGCTACTTAAGTTTCGTTCTAGACGAAATAGGTCAGCTACTAATTTTCTATAACAAACGATAGGTATTTCAGTTTGGAAAGTAACATAGTTCTAACTTCTGCCAATGACATCAATCTTATACAATATTTGAATTGTTGGCATTCTAGGACATCTCTTCTATCTGAAATCCATGGTATTTAAGGAATACAGTTATTAAGGTCAGTCGATTTCTTGAGAATTCAGTCAGTGTAGTACTTCCCTATACGCAGCTAGTTCAAGATTTCCGAAGAATTGATTAAAACTGATTAATCTTAGGCAATGTACTAAGTCGCAATAAATAACCGTAACATTAATAAATCCTCGATAATATCTCCGTCTTCGGAGTTATTGAAGATCGTTCAACAAAGTCCACTCTGAGTCGACAAAAAGTTAGCAGTGCGCCATCGAGAACTTCAGCAACTCAATACGAACGAACAATCTTTGAGGGTGACAAATTTTTCCTCAATTTTTCAATGTACAGTTCCGAGTTCGTTCTCCGGTATTTAATTACTCCGGAGTCAATGTGCCGGAAAGTATTAGGTACATTTGGGAACTGCTCCTTTTTTGGTTTATGTGGATGTCGGAAGAGATGCATAGCAAATGTAAAAATGTTAATGCTCGCTCCCACCCGTAATCTACGAGCGACTTCCAACGATTAACGAGGCGTTTCAATTAACTCAGTATTTATGAACATACAAAGACAATTTTTTGCCTCAACGAATGCTTAGATAGTAAATATTTAGGTGACATCGTAACGAGAACTGTGTTTTAACGAGATTAAACATAATACCAAAATGAAGCTTTAATCTATACGAAGAGGGTCATGTTTTGAAGTAATTTAAAACCGACTGTTTTCTGTTTACAAACAAAACAAGTGAATGTTGCGAGGGTGGTAGGTACATACATACATAAAATGATACACATTATGTAGGTACGTAATAGTAGCTAAGAGTAGAGTGAAAATGTAACTTTAGCGAGTAGTTTCCACCAGAGTCAACGTCGAACCAATTATTTTGGAAAATGGTTGTATTTTCCTTTCCATTCACAAAATCTATTGTAGTGTACGAATATTGGCACGATTCAGCAAAATTAATTTGAGGAAAAACAGAGTAACAGATATTTTATATCAGCACAATTCCAATTTGAGTAACTCGATAACTCAGGAAAATGTGTCAGTATTGAGATCACTTTTGGATTGGATTTATGCTCATATATTTGTTAGCTCAGTAATGCCACTCGGTATTAACTTATTGTAGGAGTATACTAGGGTGGATAAATTGATAAAATTATCATTCTATTTACAGTATATTCTATCATATTATGTTGTTAATAGTCATTATACACATCCATGAGAGTTCAGGCTGTATCTGGCTAGCTGTTCTAGTTTTCACAAACGCCACAGCCGCGCATGAGGTCCTGAGTTCGATTCCCGGGTCGGTCAAAGTGTTATTGGGTTATTCCATCAGGAATTTATCCACTACTCATCAACATCTTCTTTTCTCATGTTACTTGGGGACGGTGCAAAACGTGTTTTTCTTCCAGAATGGAAGAAAACACGTTTTGCACCGTTTTACACCTCTGTCAAACGTCACGCTATCATTTACTCCTAAGCTATCTATATTGTTCTGTTATATTTATTTTGTTCTGCCTCATTGGTCTAGTGAATAGAATAGAATAGAATAGAATAATAATATATTCCTTGATGGACAACACTATTGTGTTGCTATTGCAAACACGACTGCTGAGCGGGGTCCTGGGTGCCATTCCCGGGTTCAGTAAAGTTGGGTTTTTTCATCAGGAATTTCTAAGTAGCAGCTACGAAGTCTAGATATGCGTCCGATGAACAGCAAAATGCTTGCCCCCATTACATGAGACTTAAACATAACTGACGAAATGTGGGTGTACTGTCAGATACACCTCTGTCTAACCCTTCGGCGACTACAGACGTAATGTTATGTTATGTTGTCTGCGTCGATCCACCCGCTTTGCAGACTACAGACTTAATGTTATGTTATGTTGTCTGCGTCGATACACCCGCTTTGCAGACTACAGACGTAATGTTATGTTATGTTGTCTGCGTCGATACACCCGCTTTGCAGATTTGTATGACACAAAATTAATCACCCGTAAAATATCCAGGGAACTTTCAAGTTTGTTTCCGTAGTACATCGGTTTGCGCAAGTTTATTTGGCAAGCAAACTGGTGCTACCGCCTCAAACTTGAATGCCGGAAACAGTATATTAAACCAGGTTCAAATATAATAGTTTAGCTCCATTAGGTGCAAGTTCAGGGCTTTACGGTGCAGGAGACTTAGAATTTGGGGAAGGTGTAGCTACTATGTGAATTTGGCACGGTTAGCGCAGTGGCTGAGCGATTGAATTCTCCGCTGCGTATCGTAGCTTCGATCCCCGTAAAGCACAAGTATTGGTTTGGCCTACAGACAGGTGTCTCAGGTCTGGGTGTTTGTGAATGTGAGTTAAAATGTTTGTAAACGCGTTCACGATTCAAGAGAAGTTCTTAATGTGGGGCATTTTTTTTTTAATAACGTAAAATGATCGCCTCTTCCAACACTCACTTATCCATCCACCTGTGTATAAGTAGAAGATAAGTAGAAGATAATCAGATGACTTTGCGGCATAGGTATCTACTTGGCTCTGTTGGATCGAATTGGCGAAAACCCAATTGATTTTTAACGTGCATGCAGATATAATCCTATGTTCTAACAATGAACTGATGTTAGAACAACTGTTGAAAGTGGATATTTTAATGTGTTTTTCCAGGATAAAAAATAGTCTATGTGCTGTTTCAGACTGTAATCTATCTCTGCCAAATTACATCTAGATCCGTTCAGACGTACTGGCGCAATTGAGTAACAAACATCCCAACCATACAAATAATATAACAGTAATAAGTAAGATTCAGGCAGTGCTTGATGTAAGAATTCTTCTAATAAAAGAAATCGCAATTGACTATCAGAGGTGAGAATGGAACAACAGGCAGCTTTCAGTCAGCTTTCAATACATTAATTCCAGCGAATAACTAAAAACACTTTCGGGTGGTCTTCAAAAGAAAACTGCGCAAACATTGAGCAGGCGTGTAAAAATAAATAATAATAACATAGGCCGGCGCGTGCGCAGTTAACGTGTCGTTGCGGTCACTGGAGTAAACATGGCATCCGTACGACTTCCGACGATATCACATACAACGGGTAAATAACCCGAATTACAGGCACAAGTGCCCTGAAAAACTTGTAAGAAGATTTCAACATACTTGTATTATTGAACAGTTGAAAGACTGAAAAATTGTTTATTCTGCACAACTACTCGTACAACACACACACACGTCATCGATAAACATAAAGTAACAATCATTCAATCAATCATATAGTAACATGAATGGGCGACGCGGCAGGCCAGATGGAGATGGCGTGATGAGCTGAACTGCAATAGCTCTACAGAGAGAAGAATCTTGCCAATTCTTCTCCATGGAGATCTACACTTTGGAATGCGCAGCTACAGTACAATCTCAAGTTATGTGCAAGCATGTTATACAAGCTTTTTTTTGTTGTTATTTTGTCATTCAAAAGTGCAGGTTTATATGTTTTGATTTTTTTTTTATTTGATTTTTTGATTTTACAATAGGTAGCCAAAACCTACCTACTACCTAACAAAATAGCAAAAAAATAAAGTATGACAATATTGAACAAGTAAGACGGACGTAGTAAGTAGCAAGCATAGTGTAGGAGTTCCAGTTAGCCAGGGGTGTCCAACATAACTATATGAAGGGCCAAGTTTAGTATTTTTGTAACCGTAGCGGGCCAAAAGAAATGCAAACCTTTAAATTGAAATAAAACAAGCTTCGCTGGACTAGACAACCATGATGTGGTCTGCATTCGCAGGAGAGTGCGGTCTGGCGGGTAGTATTAATATGGCGTGGAAATAACTGACTCCGGGACATTTTTAAACAATATTCGCACAAATATGCATTGATGTCTTTTAAAGTTTATCGAGCTCGCGGGCCGGATGAAAGAACTATGCGGGCCGGTCGCTGGCCTGGGAGCCGCAGGTTGGGCGGGCCTCCTGAGCTAGACAGACCGAATGGCTTTAAAAATGCTACTGGGAGAGCTAGGAGAGCCCACGTCCACCAGCGGACTTTTATTACATGAATTGATTATACATTTTGTAATATTTCCTTGAATTTATAAGCTTTTTCATTTCAATATGTTGTCATTAACGCTGCAAACGGGATATTTACCATGTTTACTATTTGTTTTGAGTTTCCGATATTACTCAAAATAAATAATAATGATAATATTAGTGACCATGTCTGTTTAAAAACTTAGGTCAATCAGTTGTATGTGAAATTCGTTTTAAAGACATTGATTTGGTGTGTTATTGCTGTTTTCATCCAAAAATAAGTAATATGTTTATGGCTTTCAGAAAATCAAAAGTGCACACCGGCAATTAAATTAATTTGTTAGTACACATTCCAGTATGAAAGTGACTAACTCTACATACGCGTCCATTGTATAGTTTGTTACAATTGCTCTGCAATCTTAATTACACCGAGCTCAACCGGCAGAAGACACAATTGAAGCTAGTAATTCAATACTACTCTACAACCGTGTATTATATCACATACACGTGCATAAGATAACGTCACGCCACTCGCCTTTGAGAGGGTAGGCAGATATGTGTGACACCCACATATAGCCAGTTATATTTAAGTCCTATGCGATCCTATTGCTATCAGTCGGGCACAACTCCAGCATAATAAATATTGGCACATTGCTCGCAGAACAGATGGCC
Source organism: Xestia ashworthii (assembly GCA_950022955.1). Classification (NCBI taxonomy): domain Eukaryota; kingdom Metazoa; phylum Arthropoda; class Insecta; order Lepidoptera; family Noctuidae; genus Xestia; species Xestia ashworthii. The sequence goes on along the minus strand of OX465558.1, from coordinate 17,389,901 downwards.
GATGGGGCCGAAAAGTTCTGGAGTGGCGGCTGCGAACCGTAAGACGTTGCGTTGGAAGGCCTCCCATTATGTGGACCGATGACCTGGCAAAGGCTGCGCGAATCCGCTGGATGCGAGTCGCACGAGATTGGGGAAGGCCTATGTCCAGCAGTGGACGTCTTTCGGCTGAAATGATGATGGTGACTATGTCCGACAAATAATAGCAAACAAATACCACTTTTATCTATATATATAAAATGGTAAACTGACTGACTGACTGACTGACTGACTGACTGGGTGATATATCAACGCAGAGCCCAAACCGCTGGGTCTACAGATTCCAAATTTGGCATGAAGGTTCCTTATGTGGTCTAGGGGTGCACTAAGAAAGGATTTTTCAAAATTCACCCTCTAAGGGGGTGAAACGGGCCCCCAAAGTTTGTATGGGGAAACAAGATTAGTTAGACTATTTTATTCGAAACTTCACAAGAGTACTCCTATTAATAAATGAAAAGAAACGGGTTTCAGTTTTTTTCAAAATTCAACCCCTAAGAGGGGTAAATGGGGTGACAAAGTCTAAAAATCAACGCACAGCCCAAACCGCTGGGTCTATAGATTCCAAATTTGGCAAGTAGGTTCCTTATGTAGTCTAGGGGTGCAATAAAAAAGTATTTTTCAAAATTCACCCTCTAAAGGGGTGAAACAGGCCTCCAAATTTTGTAAGGGGAAACAAGATTGGTTAGACTATTTCATTCGAAACTTCACAAGAGTACTGCTATTGATAAATGAGTAGAAACGGGTTTCAGGTTTTTTCAAAATTCAACCCCTAAGAGGGGTAAATGGGGTGACAAAGTCTAAAAATCAACGCACAGCCCAAACCGCTGGATCTACAGATTTCAAATTCGGCAAATAGGTTCCTTATGTAGTCTAGAAGTGCACTAAGAAAACATTTTTCAAAATTCTCCCTCTAAGGGGGTGGAACGGGCCTCCAAAGTTTGTATGGGGAAACAAGATTGGTTAGACTATTTCATTCGAAACTTCACAAGAGTACTCCTATTGATAAATGAGTAGAAACAGGTTTCAGGTTTTTCAAAATTCAACCCCTAAGATGGGTAAATGGGGTGACAAAGTCTAAAAATCAACGCACAGCCCAAACCGCTGGGTCTACAGATTCTAAATTTGGCAAGTAGGTTCCTTATGCACTAAGAAAGAATTTTTCAAAATTCACCCTCCAAGGGGTGAAACGGGCCTCAAAAGTTTGTAAGGGGAAACAAGATTGGTAAGACTATTTTATTCGAAACTTCACAGGAGTACTCCTATTGAAAAATACAAGATAGCGCCGAGGAAAAGTGTTTGTTTTTCCATCTCGGGTGTCGTTTACATGGTTTTCGAGGTCGCTGATTACAAAAATGAGATCGAAATGGCATTGAAGTAAATTTTTCGTCGTTTTCATGTTTTTTGGGGTCGCTGATATCGAAAATGAGGTCAAAATGAAAATCCAAGATGCCGTCTAGGGTTTTTTTTTAATATTTCCGTCATGGGTGTCGTTTGCGTGGTTTTCGGAGTCGTTGATAACAAAAATGGGGTCAAAATGAAAATCCAAGAAGGCACCTAGGATTTTTTTTCGTTTTTCCTTCATGGGTGTCGTTTTCATGGTTTTCACTGAACACAAATCTAATTTTTCTTTAATTTTTGTTTGTCCTCGTAGCTACGTATCGTTATGTAATTTACCGGCCATAGTAATTCCATCCTAGACAATAATTTAAGATTTTACACAATACTTCTGCAAAGTTCCTCTGTTCTGCTTTAAAACCAACTAATTTATGAGCAACCCAGATATGTATATCTTTAAAAGTCTGCTGGATCTTGAATTTTACTTACTCTTTGTTTTGCGCAATGAAATTCGTTCATTTTTTAATTAAAATTACGCCCAATTCAACGCGAGCAAAGCCGCAGACAAAGCTATCAAATACATCAAAATCTGTGTCACATTGTTTGTTATTGAAGTCCTCCGAAACGACTTCACCGATTTAATACTTATTTTTGTGTATACGTGCTATGTCAGAGAACAAGTCGAAGGCTTCTTTTATTCCCCTATGTGACAAGGGTGGTTTACGCGGACGAAGTCGCGGGCAACAGCTAGTTTATTTATATTATATTATGTTCCCGCTCCTCAGCGCTACATACAAACATGTGCATTATATTAGATGCACATGTGACGTGTATCTCCCTCATTAATAACTCAATGCAGCTGCCAATCTGTTAAATGAGGGATTTTGCTGTCAAAACTGGTTCAGGGTCAAATAAGTAACGACAATACAAATTTATGTTCAACAGGGCTCATTACTCATCGTCCAGTCCTCCCTTTTAATTTATTATCTATCTCCTATCGCAGCGGAATACACCGTGATTGTTTTGACGAGCTGGGAATTATGTAATCAGACATTTTGTTACATAAAAGGTGAATGAAAAGTTTTGATTTTGAGCAGATAGAGTATTAAGTTCATGTTTAAGACTTATGAGTTTACGGTCTTCCTAGTTTTATTGATTATTTGTAAGGTTAATGTATTAAAACATGAGATAATGATTCAATTTTGACTCGAACGTTATCGGTAGTTTTCTGAAGTTAGAACTTTTTATGGCTGAAATTCAAATCTAGTCTTAAATTTGTTTAGTCTAGGGACATACTTTTTCAAGCCTAAAATGAATGTGTCGTAGAGAAATTCGGAAAAAGAAACTGACACAGGGCACGAGTCTACGGAGCTTTTAAAACATACAGGAGTATATACAACAACGATGTGTGTTTTAAAGCAAGTAGCACATATTTCCATATCCGTTGGTTGCGAAAGAGAGCGCCGCCGAGGCCGCCGAGGTACCTAACCATAGCCCCGCGGTAATCCATTTTCTCCCTGCTTGGCTCTTATAAATCGTTCAAGAAGTTAAAGAATGTGTAAGAATAACGTACTATTTTTATTCAATTCGATATCGAATTTTAGTCTCAAACCTTTGTAACATTTACTTTCGTATGTGTAACATAATACGTTTTCCTTATTTATTCCTCTGTTTACGAATAGTAAATACGCAAGATAACAAAATTAATATCAAATAAATAAATGCTAGGTAATAAACGGTAATATTCTGAAAAATACCAATAAAAATATTATGTGAGCTCTTTATAATTCATAAACCATCTTCTATTGTGATTGTATTTCTTGTATGTTCCTTCTTTCGTTATTGTATATTGATAGAGGTTTCGCCTTATTACATAAAATATATTTTATTGTCCAGGTTGTTTACGTAATCTAGATAACTCTGGACAAACAATTAGGAGCAAAACAAATAGGGTAACTATCTTATTGCCAAGGGCATAAGGGTGATTGTTTAAAGATCGTACCAAAATAGTGACTGTTAAAAGATGCTTCAATTCCTGATAAAGAATCTAATTTATTCAGAGGCATGCGCTGGTTGGGAAAGCCTAATGATGACGGAGTATTGACCTAATAATCTAGTATCTTTAGATCTAACTAAAAATACGTGTCTTTTACCGCTTTGGAACTTAAATTTCAGCAACTGGTGGAAAGAGAGGATTATTCAAAGGCACGTATTAATAAACAAAATATTGTGTTTGCAGATAAATAATAACCTCTTTAGGTTAAGCCGCGCCGAAGTTAGTTTGTGGATGGGTGACCACCCATTACATATACATATACCAGGTTTGATACGTGCCTCGGAAAGCACGTTGAGCCGTTTGTCCCGGCTTTTACTTGTAGATCTTTGACAGTCATTATAAAGGGTGTAAAACACCGAAAGGCACTTGTTCTCCCCATAATTGCGATCATTTTTTTGTTCTACACCATACCTGGGAACCTTCTAGTTACGGAGATATGGGGGGTCAAAGTTACAACTTTTTGACAAGTTTTTTATTAAATACCTACAAGTTTTTTTTTATGATTTTGACTTTTAACACCTCCACGACCCCCGTACTATTCAATCCATCCATCAGCACAAAGTTTTAAGTGCGTTACATTGAGTGCTACCACAAAACAAGATTTATAACCTCAAAAAAAAAAGTTGTTTCGCAGCAATAATTTTTGCGTAAAGTTACTTAGTTTGATGTACAGAATGCTTGGTTAACGGCTTTGTGATGAGGTGGTTTACACCCTGTAGGTATTCAGTGGCCCAAAAATTCTGGCAACCAGTCTTATCAAGGGGTATCGTAATAGCCAGTACAGGTCAGATAAACAAGGTCAGATAGGCATTCGCTCCACGTAAAAGATCTTGGGTTAGACTGGAAACCGAGCCCAACATAGTTAGGGAAAGGCTAGGCAGATGATGATATGATATGTTTGCAGATAGGGGCAGAAGTGTAAGCTTTTAGTCGTTTTTACGATGTCCTCGGATTAATACAATAACCGTGAATTCGAAAGTCTTTTGTCATACAGAAAATAAAAGAGCATTGCTCTTATTTATCATTGCATGTAGTTAGTGTCTAACCTGGTGGGTGTCAGAGTTTTCATGCCGTCCATAGGCCTCTGAATTAGCTTTTCATGCCATCGGGAAATATGACAGGCATGTTGACTTTAGTAATGCAAGACGCACATGAGTTCGAAAAAATGAGTGGTCTCGAATCAAAAACGGCATTCCGACGGTCACTGCTTGAGCATTGATTACAACACTTAAGTACTCACTGCATGTTAGATATCACTTTTCAATCCTGAAACTGGAATATAATTTCACTAAACTAATTGATTAATTGAATTTGGTGCTTGAATGTAACACAAAATTGAATATATTAATTGTAGGTACGCGATCTGAATGGCTGTTATCAACAAAACAGCTGTTACCTATGCAACAGTATAATTAATTACCTATGTTCGGCACACGTTATTAATACATTCAAAATTGTATTTTAATATCAATTGGGCTTGTTCCCAAACCTCGCTCATTTAGGTTTCATTTAAAATGTGGAATAAATATTTAAAACGTAGGGACAAAAAAGACTTTCGACCAAAAATAAATTAGGATCTAATATGTGACAATTTGTTGTGTAAGTATTGAATACCAGCAACTTATAACGGGTTTGAAAACACTCTTAACAAAGCCGAGAGATACTAAACTTGTTCTTCACATACCTGGAAACCTTAATGTAGTTTCGGATCGGAGATATTTAAGGTTCTAACTTTTTCACACGTTTTGAACCCTGAATACTTCCATGGCTCCTGTACTATGAAATGCATCCAGCAGCACAATGTTTTGAGAGCTTGACATTAAGCGTTTCGGTAAACGTGATTTTTCACCCCAAAAACACCCTTCACCTTGCAGCAATGATGTCACAATCTGTTTTCTGTTTTGATTGGTTTGTTAGTGTATTTCTAACATAGTTTGTAAGAATATTGGTACTAACACTATGTATCTTTTTGCTCGAAATAATAGCCTCACAGCGCTATAATCGAACTTTAGGACAATGGCTTAGGTTCCTATATAATTGCTCATGATTGTGGTAAGGTAGTCAAGGCAAGTAATTATTTCGACGGCAGGAGTTCTTAGACAAGTACAAATATTTTAAGGACTGGAAACTGACAGCAAATAGTTCCGTTGACAACAAAAATAATATCTTGTTAATAGGTCAAATATTTGAGCCAAAGTTTGTCAAAGTCGCAAAGTTCGGAACGTTCTAAAACTTTCATCACTTAGGCGTCAGCTTTTTAATACAATGTTTTACAACATATTAATTGTTTTAGTTATTTGTAGTTATTCGTGTCTCAAAAGAGTAAAGTTGGCTAGAAAGTGGACCTAGTACCTGTGTTGTGTGAACTCCACTGTAATTAATTAGACCAAGTACAGAAGTTGCAGGAAGTAATAGCTACTTACTGCCTAGGTACATGTTTCTAAGAGAACTGACTTTCTTTACGTGAAAAATAGGTAGGGTAATGAAATGCAGCGGGCATCTTAAAAGGTGGTGGGACGTGCTGGTCAAAATCAAAACCATCGACGTCTACGTTAGACGATTACTATGTTAGAAATTTGATAATGCAGGCTAACAGTAACAGTCTAAAGACCTCTGATTTTTCGGATTAAAGTGCACATTTTATAATTATTACTTGTTTCGGTGAAGGAGAACATCATGAGGAAACCAGCATACCAGCGAGATGTATTTCATGACGGCATGTAAAGCCAGAAGCTCATGGATAAAACTTTGACACCGGGTTAGGCAGTGACCGCACTATAATAAAGAAGGAAGAAGTAAGTGACTACATATTATGTAGTTCACAGTGAATTGGTATATATGTCACCGTAAAATTGTCAAACATGTTATATTGTAATCTCTCTAGCGATATTGTAAACTCTCGAAATATTGTCAAACGAACATACTGCTTACAACAAAACGCATTATTTTTCGTGAAATGCATGCGATGGTAGTCAACTCACGTGGTGTAGAGGGAAGGAGGGGTCCCCCAGTGGTACCACTCTCATGAAAAGATACTGAACCATTCCTGAGAAATATCGATTAATATAACCTAACCTTAAAACACTTCATATTCCCCTAAAAAGCGTAGTCGACGGAGCCCCGCTTCGATTTCCGAGTGCAGGGTTTAAAGGAACCTAACTAACCTAACGGGGGGTGCCCCAAGTCCCGATTATGGGGGCAGAGATACTTCTGTATGTTCAGTTGACAATATTTCGAGAGTTTACAATGTCGCTAGAGAGAAACACGTTACATTGTAATTATAACGTGTTTGAAAATTTTACGGTGACATATACATGTGTGCTTTTCCACATAGAATTGAATATTGAATATTATTATGTGCATTGTGTTCAACAAAAGTTACAATACCAATAAACTAAAAGTTGGCAAAAATAAAGCTGCGAGCACGGTAACCGCAACATGTTAAACCTAGATTAACCTCGCATTTTATATTTATAGTGCGTAAAGAACATGTCACTTTGTTAAACACTGTGGCCGCCATTTTATGACGCCGTGCATATGGCAATATTGGCAACAGTTTTTTTGTTGTATTCTTTTTTCAATTCGATGTTTTTATTCACTCATAAGCTTGCATGCATTTGAAATGGTTTTTAAATGGTTCGTTTTCGCCTAAGTGGTTTAAGCAAATTCAGGGTACAAATTGCAAGATATAAATCCTGCGTGTAGGTCCCTCTGAGTAGGTTGAAGACTTCCATTGCATAGCAGGTGAATAGATGTATTTTACTCGGAGCAACTGCTTATCTGAACAAGATACCCCGTGGTGAAACTTTTCCCAGTAAGTATTACTGGTTTCTAACCCGTAACGACTGCCAAGTATCTTCTGAAAGAAACACACTAAGACTTGGATAAACACTTTATTTGTACTGTGCAGCTCGACGGTTACAAAGATACTAAATCTAAAAACCATATTCGATTTACTCGACAGCTCTGTGTCTACTTTTCTAAAGAGAGGGGAAGCGCGCGAATTTTTAAGCCAATAGGAGCCCGAGATTCATTCTTACTCGGAACTATTTCCTGAACATATTGTTCTAATGGTTTTTAAATTTAATTTACGTTAATTTATAAATATTTCATCATTAAATAATATTTAAACAATTTATCAAGTTTTATTGAACCTAATTGAATACTGTTAATAATCAAATTGCGAACTTATAACACTATCAAATGCCGGAAGTTACTTAAATTCATTTTGGAATATTATTATTTAATTTATAATTGCTTACATTCGTCCATCCTGACGAACAAGTCGCGCCCTCGCGAAATTTATACATAAAAAGAAAACATGCAACTTTTAGAAATAGAGCTGTACATAAAAAAAAAATTAAGGTGAAATATCACAACGTAGATAACAACAATATCAAAAAAAATTCAAAGATGGTTCATAAAAATAAACATACCATAATCAACAATCTGTAAGTAACAATCTACCAAGTAAATGAACAATTAATTTTGAACGAGTTCTTTTTGACAATTCAAATTCACAATTCACACTCGTTTGATTCTTTTTGAATCATACAACCTTACAACAAATCAGATTAACAATTTTTACTTTTCCGATTACAGTTGAATTATGTAACCATATCATAATACTCATTCACTATTTTCAATTCAATTTTTCATAATAATTATAAACATACCACAAATGTACTATATTTACTTTTCTGATTCCCCTTGAATCATTTTATAACCATATCACAAAACAAATAACCAGTTTTCACTTTTCCGATTCCACTTGAATCATATAACCAATAATTTATCACAACACAAATAACCAATTTCACTTGTGATTCCACTTATCACATTGAATCTCACCAACTAGTGGTGCCTCCCTTTACTAACCATATGATTCCACTTGAATCATATATTATCTCACCAATTAGTGGTGCCTCGCCTTACTAACCATACTAACCATATGATTCCACTTGAATCATATAGTATCTCACCAACTAGTGGTGCCTCACCTTACTAACCATACTAACCATACGATTCCACTTGAATCATACAGTATCTCACCAATTAGTGGTGCCTCACTTTACTAACCATACTAACCATATGATTCCACTTGAATCATATAGTATCTCACCAACCAGTGGTGCCTCACCTTACTAACCATACTAACACTACTAACCTTATTAGCAGGTTCTAGCCTGTCACCGGCATTTTCCTTTTACTACCATACTATCTAAACTACAAGCTTTCTAAGCTAACTAAGAATTCTTCTGTGCGAATCTATTTAGAATCAATACTTAACATAGCTGCGCTACAATAAATCAATTCAATACATTCACAATCTATTGATCTGTATCCATGTCAGAATTATTATTATCGTCATCATTACTCTCGTCCACCGACTGATACACAAGCCAAGGGTAAATTTTATCGACAGAAAATATTCCTACATACTTTTGTTTACCTTTCTTTTTAGTTATAGGCGTATCCTCTACTTCGTACCTGTCATTTTGTAGGACTTTGGTAACGCGATAAGGACCTAGACATTTTGGAACTAATTTCTTACTCTTCCCTTTCTGACTTACTTCTCTTTCAACCCTAACTAGCTGTCCAACTTCAAACTGACGAGGGGGAATTCTAGCTTTATCAAAAATTTGCTTTTGTTTTTCTTGAGTACGTACAATTTTGTCTAATGCTTCGTTTCTCATATCTTGAATATGACTTATATTAGTATCGCCTTGTTCCTGAACCGGTAAAGCCAGTCCACTCTCAGTCAACCCAGTTAACCGTAATCCAAATAATAATTGAGCTGGGGTTTTACCTACTGCTTTATTGATTGTATTATTTAAACCCCATTGCACTTGTAGTAAGTACTCATCCCATAACCTCTCATCTTTTCCGAAGGTCATGGCCGTTAATGAGTCTAATACCGTCCTATTATAACGCTCTACCTGACCGTTAGCGCGAGGAGTAGCGACAGCATTTAAAACATGTTTTACACTTTTTTCTGACAAAAACTCTTTAAATTTTGAGCTAGTAAAAGTAGTGCCTCTGTCTGTTATTATTCGAGAAGGTACACCGAACAAACTGAAATATTCTTTAAAAACTGAAATAGTTGTGTGCGTTTTGGTATTTTTAACAGGTTTAAGGATAATAAACTTCGTAAATGCGTCAATAACAGCTAATATATATTTATTCTTCCTTTTGCTCTCATTGAAAGGACCTAGATGGTCCGCATGTAAGGTGTGGAAAGGTTCAGACACCTTTGGTATTGGATGCAAGAACCCGGACCTCTTTCCAGCCGGTATTTTTCCGTGAGCACATTGAATACACGCTTGACAATATTTTTTAACAAATTTATTTAATTTTGGGAACCAATAATTGGTTTTTATTTTGTCCAAGGTCTTTTCATAAGAAAAATGACCTATGTCATCATGACACGCACGTAAAACTTGCCATCTGACACCTTTTGGCACATACCATCTAAGTCCTTCGTCCGTTATTTTATAAACTACCCCACGTTTCAAGGTAAAATTTTGTTTAATGTAATTAATTGTTTTTGAATCCTTGTCATCTAAAATCCTTTTAATCCTCTGCATTTCATCATCATTCATTTGAACCGTGGCCAACCAATCAACAGTGATATGAAAAACTTGTATATCAACGGGGTCTGTAGTAGTAGTATTTTCTTCGAGAGGATTCCTACTTAATGCGTCTACGTGCGACATAGAAGTCCCTGGTTTATAAATTATATTAAAATCAAATTCTTGGATCATACTCCACCAGCGAGCAACACGTGGAATCATATCCCTTTTAGTAAAGGTAGCCCGCAAAGAGTTACAGTCAGTGACGATAGTAAATTTTAACCCTATTAAGTAACATCGAAATTTAGTCAAGCTATTTACAACCGCTAGAGTTTCCAACTCGTATGATGAGAAGTGTTGCTCTTCTGGTGAAGTGCGCCTACTAAAGTAAGCGACTGGTTTGATAGCTTGGTCATCTTGTTTCTGTAAAAGCATACCACCCACACCATGTTTACTGGCATCAGTATGCAATTCAGTGACAGCATTTGGATTGAACAATGTTAGAATTGGACGGGATACTAATTTTGCTTTTAACTGAGTGAATGCAGCCTCTTCTTCTTCCCCCCATGTCCAAGTCACATTCTTTCTCAGCAATTGAGTCAATGGACGAGCTATTATTGCGAAGTTTTTAATAAAGCGCCTAAAAAAACTAGCTAGACCCAAGAACTGTCTAACATTGTGGACATCTTTAGGTGTAGGGAACTTATCGACAGCATCTATTTTGCACTTTCCCGGTTTTATACCATTCCCCGAAACTTCAAAACCAAGAAATTCGATTTTTGAATGGAAAAAGTTGCATTTCGAGAGTTTTAAAGTAAGACCTGCATTTTTAATTTTGTCAAATACTGATTCTAATTTTTTGAGACCGTCATCAAACGAAACTGACGGTACTAGGACGTCATCCATATACACGACAACTGTGTCAAATCTCAAGTTATCAAGAACTTTATTGATAGTTCTTTGAAATACCGCTGGTGCATTGGTCAGACCAAAAGGCATCCTATTAAACTCGAATTGCCCCTCTGGGGTTACAAAAGCAGTTTTTTGTTTATCACGTTCAGCCAATTATATTTGGTAATACCCTGACGCAAGATCTAAAGTTGTGTACAGATTATACCCCGCTAACCTATCCATTTGATCCTCAATCCTAGGCAAAGGGTAGTGTTGTTTTACAGTCTTCCGATTTAAAGCCCTGTAATCTACGCAAAGACGTTTCTCACCGTTCTTTTTCTGAACTAGAATTATTGGACTCGCATACGGAGAACAAGATTCTCTTATAATACCACATTGTATTAATTCATCGGTCATACCCCTAACCTCTTGTTTTTCTTTGTGAGACAATCTATAAGGCCTGTAAACTACAGGTTGGGGGTCCACCAAATCAATATTCATTGTCTCTACATTGGTACAGCCTAACTCAGTTAATTTAGTGGCAAAACAAGTTCGGTAGCGATTTATAACATCCAACAGTTGCATTTTCTGAATGTGATTTAAGCTATCATCTAAAGATAAGTTATTTAAATTAAAAGGTTCTAAAGGACTGACAATATCAATTTTGTTTACAGAGGGACAATTTATAATCTTCATTTGCAAATATTGTCCTCTGGCTATCAGCTGATTTTTATTAAAAGTTACTGCATTTGTAGAAATATTATCGACTAATAACACGCCTTTGCCATTTTCAATCGAGTAGACCCCCTCTTCTATATTATGTTCAAAATTAGGGATGGGTCTATAACTACCATATACCAATATGGAACCAGTTAAGTTTTGAGAAGAGTAAACTTCTACATAGGAACATCCGGGGAGAACCGAGGAAGACTCTTTTAAAAATAATTTAACCGTGCTAATAGAGTCTGGAAATTCACGTGAAATTATCAGTTCATTATTCGTTTTTAAGATGTTTACCCCCAACGCATCGGTAAATGACTGGCCAACCAATAATGGGTATTTCAAAAAATTGTCTGGTACTACAATAACATCTAGTTGGACAATAACGCCTTGAATTTCCAGAGCTACTGAACATCGACCTATCGCATGAACTACCGCGCCACCAAATCCCGTCATTGCCACCGAATAAGTTCTATCCCAAGTTCCAAACACTTCAACAGCATCTGTATTTCTAATGAGCGTACATTCGCTTCCTGAATCTAAATAGCCAACTTTTTCATGGCCGTTGATCAAAACGGTTTGTAAATATTTATCGTTAGATTTAGGCTTTGTCATTGATATTTCTAAGACTGCTTTCGCGTCTTCCTTTTTTCGATAACAATCATTAGACTCGTGACCAATTATTGAACAGATTGTACATTTTTTTATTGGTTTAGTACATTTACTAATAATATGACCCTCTTCTTTGCAATTATAGCACCTTATTGGTCTATTATTACCAGGTTGTTTATCCTTGGTTGGAAATTTCTTATTTGAAATTCTTTGCACGTTATCGTTCCTTTTAGTACCTATGCTTTTTGCATTCCGCAGGTACGCTAAAAGTTTGTCGGGGTTATCAAATTGAGCTGCCTCCGCTCCTATTCTAATGGCCCTATCATCTATGCCAAAGATTACGCATTCTACTGCCCTTTTGCCTTTAATTTCGCACCTATTGAGTAACGCAATTTTATCATAATAGTAATCCTCTAAAGATTCCCCAAACTTTGCCCTTTTGTCCAACATATCCGAAAGCATTTGCCCATAATTTTCATCAGACGGAAAAGCTGCTTTAAGCTTCTCTTGCCACTCAACCCAACTATAATTAACGGTTGCAAGGCCCTCATACCACCGCTTTGCATTGCCAGTAAGTTTAGGTATCGCATTATGTATAATTTGTCGGTCTGTCCAACTGTATATATTTCCTATTTCGTTTACTTTGTGAATCCAATTATTTATGTTCTGATTTTTCGAGGATGGATCAAACTCAGGAACGACATTAAAGTTACTAATTCGCTCACTACCTCTACTCGAAATTTTATCAAGAACGTCGGTAAGTTTAGAAAACATGTCGGGAAATGACTCACGTGCGCTGGTACTTTTGCTCGGCGAATGGGTATCTCGGTGACGACGTGGATCCCCGCTTCGCCGGGAATTTCGGATGTTACTCCTGCTGCGTCTTGAACGTGATCTGCCAATATTGCTGAGCTGCTCCTCCTGCTGAACTCGGGTTGGGCTGCGGCTCAGATGTGTAGCAATCCGCCCCAGCGGCGGCGTCTCGAGGCGTCGCGTTCGATGATCAGGCCTCCGCACACGACTGCGGCTGCGCCTGTAGCTTTGCCTGCGACTGCGACCGCCGCTCTGCCCGCTGCACCGGATGTGGCTGGGGTCGCGGCTCCGCTTGCGGCTCTGCCTGCCCAACACTGCTGATGGGGACCGCGGCGGTTGATCCAAACCTCCATCATCATTGCTGTCCATGTGTACACCTGATCAACAGAAATAGTATACGGACACAACAATTCTTTAATCAGACTATCATATATACACACTATAAAAGGAAAGGTTACATCAACGCTTGGATGGACTATGCATTTGCACCACTACTGATCTTGAAAGTATTGTTTTATTCCCAATGTAAATCATACACCTGATAATGGCGATATAGTGTACTATATTTCAAATTACAACGACTGTTGACACCAAATTTGGAATAAACTAGACCTGTTCGAGATGCATGGTCGCTATTTTAATAAAAATTATCTAATATTATTATAATTCCTAGCTTGGCAAGCAACTCAAATTTGTAATCACAACTGACACAACATTAATACCTCACGTATTCGTGATACAGCATTAATACACATTTTAATATCGAGTTATGAAATCTAATCTAACCATAAATATGGGCAACGTTATTATATTTTAGCATAGTCACACATCATTAAATATTAACAATAGAATCTAGCAATTGAATTTAAAACAAATAACACTTACGTGAATTTATCCCACTTCTGAACTGAAAGAAACACACTAAGACTTGGATAAACACTTTATTTGTACTGTGCAGCTCGACGGTTACAAAGATACTAAATCTAAAAACCATATTCGATTTACTCGACAGCTCTGTGTCTACTTTTCTAAAGAGAGGGGAAGCGCGCGAATTTTTAAGCCAATAGGAGCCCGAGATTCATTCTTACTCGGAACTATTTCCTGAACATATTGTTCTAATGGTTTTTAAATTTAATTTACGTTAATTTATAAATATTTCATCATTAAATAATATTTAAACAATTTATCAAGTTTTATTGAACCTAATTGAATACTGTTAATAATCAAATTGCGAACTTATAACACTATCAAATGCCGGAAGTTACTTAAATTCATTTTGGAATATTATTATTTAATTTATAATTGCTTACACTTCGAAGGACAGCCGAGCTGGCTAGCTTACCGTACGTACTTTTTGTGTCACGGAAGAGTCACAGCATGTAACGAATAGGGTACTCCCTTGCTTGTCCTAAAATTATTTGTCCGAAAATCATTATCCATAACACGTTTGCTATAAACTTCAGTAACCATAATGTTCAAAATACCGAAATTTTGTTTTACATAACTAACTTTACTTCTAATACTATTTTGTCATAATATCGAATACTATAATAATTGAATCTCGTAATTTTACATGACATAAAGTCTTATGTCCTAAGTATTTTATCACATACTGTGTATGATTCCGAATGGTCATTTATAAATAATTGTTAATCGCTAAAAAAATCCCTAAAAGTTAGGTTTAGTGACAGAAACGAATCGCTGTAAATCCGACTCCACGCAGTCTTGTCTGCCCTACCCCAAGAGTGTAATTTAAAATCGCGTAGGCGCGGAGTGGCGAGGCGGGCCGCGAGTTGAGGAGCAGGTGGTTGTAACTACTCGCGTGAGGCCACCGGAGCCCCGCAGCGCTGAAGCCGTGACAGAAACCATGCCTGCTGCATGATGCTTGCTCGTTTGCATGCTGCATGCTTGCTTGCATACGGTATGTTTGCTTACATGCTTGCTTGCTGCATGCTTGCTTGTTGCATGCTTGCTTGGTGCATGCTTGCTTGCTTGCTGTATGCTTGCTGCATGCTTGCTTGCATTGCAGGTCAACGCCTACATACGATCCAACATTTAAAGCACAAGAGAATTAATCAAAATTTTATATAGTTCTAAGCAAAAACTTTGTAATACAAATTTGTTCTAAGAATAGGACTTATGACTTTTATTGAAAACGGTTTTATGTCTTATTGATTGTAATACTTATGACAAACGGATTTAGGGCATATAATATTTAGGGACTTCAACTTTATGGCACATGATATTATGTGATATAAAGGTCGAGTAAATTATCATTCGGACAAATGATGATTAGGACAAAAAAAAATATGACATTTTAGATTATGGATTAAAAAGTTAGGTAACACGATAGAGAACCAACGAATAGTCACACATATACGAAACGACTTCGGCAAGCGGCCAGGTAGCCAAGTTCCACTTGTATAGGACCGTGTAATTTTACCTATATTTTCCTTTAACCTTTGGCGGTATTCAGTCTCGTGGAAACCGATGATCGACTTGTGAAGCAAAACACAAAAAAAATTCAACCACACGTGCATGGCAACAACTTGACATTGACAGCGCCTTTACATCGTTCGGTGTAAACTCCAATTTGGTTCGGAAAAACCCCTGAAACGTTAAAAACGGACGAATTAGGTAACAAGTAACTAGTAAGCACTTAGCTTATCATCTTTACGATGAAATTGAAGTTCGTTCACAGAGCGATTTCCATAGTGAATAAAGCAGAAATGTAGGTAACATTTCGGAAGGTATTCGTATGTGTTTTGGCTCATTTGCATACCTACCTATACCTAAGCAAGTCTTGAGATTTAGTGCCGAAGCGGAACCAACAAATATACAATGAATACAATGTAGATACTTCTGTTTACGTTTCAGGCAGAAAAGCAATAGGTATGATAAAATTCATCTCTTTATTTAGGCACTCATTCTGCTACATTCGTATGATCGCAAGCAATAATGTCTCACGTGACTTTATTTCCTTTTATATTATAACGTATGCCATAGCGTCAACTCGACGTAAAATCCACACAAATCAAGACACAAAACATCAAGCAAATTAACGAAGAAAAATCCGCGCATCAAAAGATTTGCTTACACACAATATTAACGTGTTAAACACGGGGAAAGTCTTCTAGCTCGCATATCTAATGAAAAATAATTTGGTTGCAGACAGCCGGCATTAATATTAATAAATAATAAGGTGACGGTTCGCACGGTAGTATATAAATCCGGCACGCTGTGAGCCGTCACAATAGTAATATATTAGGACAAATGTTATTACAAGCTCGACTCGTTATGTTATTTTTGTTCGCTCCCCCGAGTTAGGAATTCAAGGCGTACCCGTGTGGCCGGGGCGGCCCGGTGCGACCGCAGCGCTACCGCCGCCGCCCGCTCGCGACAGTTGGCGCTCCTGCTGATACCACTAACCGGAATAGCCCACTGAGCACTGCTTCCAACTGTACACTGTACCCAACTACCCAAACACCGAAACGATCCGTACAAAGTCGTTATACGTAGCAGTACCGAAATTTGAACAGACCAGTATGACCAGATATAAAAATGTGTAAGGATCGTGGTTTCTGCGTAGGAATCAGGCGTGAGTTGAGTTTATATGTGTACCGTAATCGAACAAAAAATATTGAAAATAACTGAGCACTGATTTAAAAATAAAATACGTACTGCATTCCAGCGATTAACCCAATAATCCTCAAATAGTTTTCGAAACTCAACGAACATAAACCCACAGTTTATCGATGACATTAATATATAGAATCTATGAAAGGGCCGATCAACCACTAATTGGTGCCTTTTTCATGAAAGTACAAAATTTTGCTTGGCTATTAAGAAAATTCATCGACATCGAATATATTTATTGAATAGTGTCATCATTAAAATACAGCGCGGTGTAGAGGCAACAGGGCGAGCGTCGAGCACGCTCGATATTCTACGACTACCCTCACCGCAGCCGCCTCAAGACTTCCGAGAACCAACGACCAGATGTTATAATTAATAATCTCTTTTGAAGTTACTATTTTCCAGTACTCCTCTGAATGCCTAAAATTTCATTAAAAATAAATTTTATTTCTAGATTCATCTAAACGATATTTATTATCCGAAGAATTTAAGGATCATACCAGTCTGTAACAGTCCCGCTTCAGGGTAACACCTTTTTCTGCATTACACGGAAAGAATTTGGGATGACAACAGAGATAAAATATCTAGCCGGCGTGAAGCTTTTTCAACGTGTTTATTTTTGCTTTTTTGCCATAATAAAGCGCGGGCCGACCAACCGCTATCAACAATTAAGGCCATCAGCGCTCATAATTGCGAACCAACAAATAAACTAGTAATTTTATTTTTTAAGGATTTCAGCAAGCGCTTGTCCAACATTAAATGCCGAAAATATGGTCAATATTATCACTCCGAATTGGAGTAAATATGATAAAAACTGTGCCCGCAATCATTTCACGGTTGGCCGACGAAAATATTCGACCCAAACACGAGAAGCGGGGCTTCCTCTTTTCACAAAATGTCTATAGGTAATGGAAATTTCTCTCTGTAAACTAACATAGGGTACATAAAGGAGACTTGTGCAAAGGACATGAACTCAATGCTGACTCTATTAAACTTTCATAACGTTTCCCAAGAGGGATGTGGGTATAATCGACAATTGTGTGCGATCTTATCTGTACTTCAGTTTTCACTCAATGCGCTAATGTAGAGCGTAGGTATAATAAAACAGCTTGAACTTGTAGTTAGATCGTGCACTTACTTTAATTGTGTTAATTATATTTAGATCGCTGTGTAATGAGTATAGGACAAGTTTTAAAAGTCAGTTGTACAGACGACATTGTCGTGAAAGTTATAAAAGTCAAATGAGACAAGCGGATGTCTTTAGTAGGCTACACTGGCACCTGGCACTTAAGAAGGTACATCGTATGTATCTGCATACTACGACTAGTTCTACTTTAGTTCAAACGATCCAGCACGTATTTATAACAATCGTTTTAGTTTCCATTTGCAGTTTGGGTTAGACTAATGGCCTGTTTTGGTGCTAATTCGTTTGCCGCATAAGCTGGTAAACTCTAACAAACCTACAATCAGACGCCCGTAAAAGTATAAAGGCGTCGCTCCACTGCTACGTAGCATGTTCACCGAAAGTTAGTCATACTTCATTTGTTTGCCAGCATTGGTTTCGGCCGTGGGTGGCAAACTGACAGTGAAGCATCCTGCCTACATTTTCAAACGAAGCCAAGCTAAGAACATATTTATAGCTTAACCGTGGGCGGCTGTGAAGCGACGCTTTTATGCCATAATTACCGCAATAGATTAGTAATCAAAGTATTTTAAACAAACACTGCAAAACAACGATAACCTCCACAGCAGCCAGATAAGCCCATAAAAAACAATCAAAGATCTATCAGTTCAAGAAATGACGCGCGGGCGTCGAGATCGATAAAAGACCAAAATGGGCATTATTGAATATATTATTAAGGAACTAATCACCATTCTTCAAATTCTAAAAGTTTTAAAACCCGTTTCTTTTGCGCAGGTAACTTTTCCTTCCGTAAGAGAAACGATATCCCCATTATGTTCATTGCTCTATTTCACTTAAATGAACTAAATTAGCAACTCTATTTGTGGTGGTTCAAACTTCGTTTGAAATGCTGTTAGAATAAAGTTCAAATCAGCTTGCACTACAAAGTGGTTGTTACGTCAGTCACTGCGGGCACACAAATAGTGCGAAATGAGTGGTTTCGATCGATTTACAAAAAATCTATTGATTGGACTAAAAAACTAAACCACTTTAATGCAAATATATTGCTTGTAGAATTATTTTCAGAAATCAGAATGATCGCATGCATTTTAGTATGTTTTTTTTGGTTGAAAGTAATTTTTAGAGATAAGTTCGTGGGTTTTTTTTTATCGATTCAAATTAATTATATTATGTTTTCAAAACACTATCATACTAGCATATATTCTGAAGAATATCATATATTTTTCTGGGTTTGATTATTGCAGTGAATCATGTACTTTTAGGCATTATAAAACACGTGTTTAGCTCATGTAGTCGCCTTAGTAAAAATCATAAATTCCTTCACTGATAGACAGCGCTAACCTAAACCTCTGGGTCTAGACAGTGAAGACAAAACACCTGTGACCGATGATGAATAATTTCGGACTTCCGTGTGTTAGCTGTATCATTGTTTAGAAACTCATTCCATAGGACTCCTTTCTGTGAGACATCTAAAATGGCTTGTACATGCATACACAGATACTATAGTATAGGTACCTCTATAAAGTCCTAGGATGCAGGTTTACAACTCGACACCTACAACGACCAATTACCAGCAGAGTAGCAGTTAGCATGTGATACCGAGCCTCCTTACATGTCGAGAGATCGTTACAAGCTTTCCTGGCCAACATCACTGCCTCTCGACCTAATCTTCGACATAACCAGTACATCTGACGATAATCACTACACCTCATAACACGGAAATATTCTCAGACCAGAGCTAGGAAATGCACAGCAATATAATAGTTTGATATTTAAGTTCTGGTGCCCTGCAGTAAGTCTCTATTGAACATAAGTTTGAGAGCGCTCTCCTTGCATGCTAAGTAGCCTAAAATTCTGTGTGACTGTGTGAAAACTAGGACTGGAATTATATGGAGAAAATAAGACAAAGACGTTTGTCAAAGGTGATATTAAAATTATTACACAACCGTGTTTAATAACGAAAGAAACTATCTGTTTTTGGTTGCATCCTCATCATGACTGTATCACTGAATGGTCCGAAACGTTTGACAAAGAACCTCGGTCCTGAAATATGACATTGGTTACGTTTCAACATTAATATTTATGAGAAACTGTTTTAAAATACCTCATAGTGTGGCTTGAAAAATTTTAAGTCCACTAGGATAAAGTCGGCCTAAACGCTTGTAATAGATAATTTCAGTGTCGTACTGACTATCTGAGAACTTAACTGAGAAGATCTCTTACACCACAAATTACACACCTATTCGAGCCCTACGTTATTAGTTAATCGCATCAGAGTACCTACCTACCTATCTATTAATTGCATTCTGCCAACAAAGGACCCAGCTCTATATGAATAGTCTAATTTCATCTTCACATGACTTGTTCTACATCGATTACCTAGAGCCGTAGACGTTCACATATTGTAATTATAATATTCATAGCCTCAACACTTGTGAGGCAACCCTAATTAATTGCATAGTTTTTTCACTTTAGAACTATCGTCAAAGTAACCGACCTTACGACGCAACACCACACTGTGCTCCAAAACACAAAATATCGTCGTTGCCCAAAAAGCCGTTACGTATTGTAATTATAATATTCATAGCCTCAAAAATTGTTAGCGAACCCTTATTATATGCACAGTTTTTTCACTTTAGAAGTATCCTACGCGTCAAACTAACCTATAATACCATATACGCAACATAACACTGCGCTCCAAACAAAACCCAAAATACAACTGACATGGGACTGGGCAAACTGACGATGCCGGCCGTATGCCCAACGGGCTGTGGGAAAATATATCCACGATGTGGAGCCCTGAACCAGCCAAAGGCGACACGGTAGGCCTCGCTGGAGAAGACGGTGCGAGCTGGACAGAACCAACGACCAGTAGTCCACATTAATCCAGATAGTAACATAAGAGGCCTTTGCTCTGCAGTTGGGTGCTACAGGCTAGCATGGATCAGAAGCTCACTTCTTGGAATATGAGATCTTACAATATTGTCCCAATCTCACGCATGATTGTGCACACAAACAATTCCTTGTTATCTCCGATCGCGTCTCACAATAAGTGTATTAACAAACGCATACGTCCCATAGGGGTTGTTTAGTTCGTTTATTTGTGACTTTTTAATTTCATTACGTCCGTCGCGCTTTAAGGAGATTAAACACAAATTGAACGAGTTGTGACCGTGGAGTTGTATGGTGAAGTAATTATTTTTTGTTAGGGTGTCGAGTTTAATGGGCCGGTGACATGTGGCCCCGCGCGGGTTCGGCCGGCAGGGGATTAACTGTTATAACATCAGCCCCGAACATATGGAATACTTGTCGCGGCGACAACGTGACCTCTGTGTGACACCGTGTGTGTATGGACGTGGCACACTGTCCATACAGGGTACTTGACTCAGACACGCTCGTCACCACTGACATCAGCCTGCTGGTAATTTATGGTTATTGTAATTAACTAACGAAAAAACTTTTGCGAATAAAATCCCGTAAGGAGTTTCGACCTAATTTGAATTTTTAAATATTTATAAGGAATTAATTTCATGAATTCAGTCATAAATAAAAAACTGGAACGATTACTTATTTTGTTTACTAAATTACTATTCTGTGTCAGCATAATTTTCTAGTCAAGGTAAATGCGTCAGCATCTCTTTGGTTGATGTGGCTACTTAGTTTAGTAATTTGTGACATAATTTATTAATCGATGGCGTTATAAAAACAGAATGTGAAATTATGCAAGCTACAAATACATGCTCTTAGCTCCCCTTTGTGAATAAGTAGCGAAAGGATGCTAACAAGCCACGCCACACAATTTATGCATAATAGCATCTTTAAACCCAGCACAGCTTGTTTGCATTAACTGCTACAATATTTACATCGACTTTAACATTTTTGAATTTATATTATGATCGTCAACTTTGTAGGTTCAATTTACGTACAACTTCACGCGATGCCGGGGATTGCACCTAAATTTGGCATTACCATTCATATGGCTGGCTGAGCGGAGTCAATTATCCGGCATGGCGATGGCGGCGCGGGCGGTAACCCACCGCCCGCCGCTGTGAGCTCTGTACGAACAGAACACTGTGTGTACACAGTGCGCGTCCCGTGCGCAATAAAACGCGGACTCGACGCTCGTTCTCGATCACTTTGATCGGCCCGGATGTCACAGTCGTTTCCAACAGTTTCGCCAAACTGTTCACCAATAAATACAGTTTAATTTTAGAATAATTCGCTCCAGCCCCAGCTACCCAGCGAGCCACGATTCATAGCTCTATAAAGTTATCCCGCGACTTGTTTATTGCAATACAAATGTGACGTGTCACACGCCCGGAAAAAGCGTCCGGAATAAAATGAGACGTTTTACATAAACGAACTATGTCATATCGTGATCGTGAGCAATAACTACTTTTTAGTTTGATATTTTCTTTGTTGAGGGGTTAACAAATATTGCCTATTTATAAACACTGAATTACGAGTATTAGACAGACACGGTTTTGTTTGCTCTTGTTTATCAAAATAGCAACATAAAAAGCAATCTTTTATTTTATTTTTCTTAAAATATTTTTCGTAATGTAAACATCAAAAACAAGCACCAGCTTTAATTCATGAAAACAAAAAATATACTTGGCAAGAAATTAAACCATGTCTAGACGATATATTTTCGGGAATCCATTCGATAGATTGCTTCAGAGGTACTTCGAATCATCAAATTAACTTTGACGGTGACATTAATTAGCGACTGAAACTTTGTTTACACGAGTGTTTTAGGAGCTTCTGTACAAAATGTTCGTTCACATGAACACATAAATAGAATGTTTATAGTGTGATACGGAGCTAACGAACGTCGTCGTCGTGAAGCACGCAGATGTCGAACCCGCACTCATTTGCGACAATCGCCGCGGCCTCTGACGACTGATTGTTTAATTGCTTCGTTTAATCAATTGACCGCTTGAGAAACGCACTCCCGACTGCCGCCCCTGCGGACGCTACTCGCTTATTTATTAGTAAACTGCTCCGGGTCAATAAATCCTCCGGTTAAACGACACTTTATTAACGAATCTGTTGACATGCCTCCGCTGCTGCTATTAAATTCTAATATGTAAGTACTTCTGGTTCCGAATTGTCGACGACTGCGTCAAGCTTGCAGTACAGCTCATGTTAGCTTAGCAAAGTGCACCGGAGTATTACATAGTGATCAGCGGAGAGAC
Organism: Xestia ashworthii; assembly: GCA_950022955.1. Lineage (NCBI taxonomy): Eukaryota > Metazoa > Arthropoda > Insecta > Lepidoptera > Noctuidae > Xestia > Xestia ashworthii. Next base: position 17,366,888 of record OX465558.1, on the reverse strand, counting down.
ATTAACCCAATACCCAGAGAGGAATAAGCTTAATTTATATTTCTGAACAACGGTGGACTAGAATAAAAGGCGGTATTTAAAACGTGCTATTCAAAATATTTGCACCGCTTCTGATTGCATAGCTGTTGTTCCCAGCTTTCACTGGCCAAACGCTTGACTGAACTTGGCGAAACTTTCATTAATTATCCAAGTCAGGATCCATACACTAGGAACTAGTTTGTGCTGCAGCCAATATTTTACCCATTTCAAGTTAGTTTTGTCCAATTGATTTTGCAAATTCAATGCTACTGGAGTAACATTTGAATTGGTCTAACTTTCAATGTACCTTTTGTAAATCTTATAAATAGCTTACAGCTGCGTCCTCGTTAGCGCCAGGTACAGTATAATACATCAATGGCAAAGCCGATTGTCGAAGCCTATTGATTCCACTTTTCGCCGCCCCCGAGTTCCAGAACGTACATGGCTGATCCCTTTATCCCGTTTAGGCTAAGAATAGAGCCTAAAACTACCAACACGCCTCTACAGACAGTTTGTTACCAAATTATATTGAAACGTGTATGCCATCATCATCATATTAAATGCGATGGATATAGTGTAGTGGCCGTATGAAGTCGATAAACTTTAATAACTTGACCTCGCTATAGAACACGCTTTCTATAACATTGTTGCTGTAAATCTATGAAAACAAAACACGCGTTTACTAAACGATCAACAGAGCTCAACGGAAGGGATAAAACTCGGTAGTACTTGTAAGATCAGAGCTTCGGACAGAACAACCCGGCTAATGTGACTCGGAAGACTCAACCGCTGAACATTTCAGACGTACTCCGATTTATTTTCCACGTATAAAGGAGTCTGGATAAGTGGATACTACACCGTACCATACCACAACCTTGCTACACCGTACCATCCATGACCGTGCTATGAACGAATCAGGCACGAAAAAAAATATGACGCGGACTACCTTTCATGCCTACTAGACGGTATACCAACAGTGTATCATCCCCATTGTCATCAAACGCGGCTAGACTCTAAATTTTTTGTACTGAAAAATATGAGACTGTCCATTAGACCGTCCCGCGTCCCGTCATCGTAGCGTGCCATGCACGGAGCGTCAAAAATTGCTGGCGAGAATGCTTTGCCGGTGTCCAATACGGGTCGAGTCTCATACTTTTCAATATTTTTTTGCCTGGTAAGTTCATGGCACGGTCATGTGTATGATGTAACGGGCAGAATCCTTAAATTGTAAAATTGGAGTGTGTTACAGCTATAATGCTCATTCTCTGTTAGTTTGCTGATCGATATCACAGCCAGACACATTCTGTCGTCAATTGATTCAACTATTTCTGGAGTCATTGTTAATCCAGCTCGGTTTCGTCGCCAACTAGTATCGAACGAGATCGGGTTCAGAACTTCGTGGCGCTTGGCGGCGACGCACGTAAGGATGCTATTAATTAACATTTACTAAGACATTATGTACACTTAATAGTTACATGAAACCGAATCTCAGCCGGAGACGCTTAATCTTCAATAAGCTTATAGTTTTATCTTACAATATGGCTCCAATTAGGACGTGTAAATTGATACTTGAATTATTCTAATTAGAGATGCTTAATTATAATTGTGTCTTGTTTACAATCAAAGGAATGGTTCGCTTAGTTTTGGTGGGTGTTCTCTTATGAGGTAATAATTCTAAAGTGGGTTATTACTGTCTCGGAGTAGGAGAAATGCAGGTGCCGCAAACAACGAAAGTTTGTCAGGACAGGCGCGGCGGGTGGACTTATTATAATAGTGGTGGAGCGCGCTTTGCCGCTGTGACTTATGTAGAATCACTTGGAAATACTAAATTAAAGAAAGATGCGGACTTTCTTTAATTTAGTATTTCCAAGTGATTCTTGAAATGATGTTTTTTGAAACAAATAAAGTTCGCTTTATTTTGTCTATTAGGCGTGTTAACATTGACGTCGTTTTCACCCAAACGCGACTATCACAGATAACAGAATTTAAGGATCATTACTATTAACATCTACTGGTTTTTTTAACTACTTTGTTTTGTTTGAAATATATATAATATACATTATGATTTAAATCCTAGTTGAAACTGGAAGAAATACTTCAAATTACTTTTTTATAAGGAAATTGTTACTGATTTAAAATAAAAACACTATGTATAGCGGCTCTGTACTTGACAGGTAAAATAAATAAGACCGTGTACTACAAATGTAGAGTTACAAAACCACATAACCAAGTATATGTTTACCCCACAATCTCACTTAACATTGTAGTTTGCGTGATTTCAATTAGTTGGGTTCTGTACCTGCATACCTACTCTCCCGTGTACCCACCACTTAAATCAAATAAACCGCATTTACAGACTGAAAGTTTACTCGCTCCTAACCACGTAAAATAATACCACAGAACTCTGAAAAGTCTACATAACTTACTACGGTTTTTGAATTTAAATTCAGATAGGGTTAATTCGAAAGCTTACGCTATGATGTTTAACTTTGTAGATTATGCTAGTATGTTAATTAAACAAAATAGTGGGGTGACTGTTGTTTCTGTTAATTATGATAGAAATGTTTTTCTGAATAGTGGTCAGTGAGTCCACGCTGATATTAACGGGAAACGGAAGCCGAGTTACCAAAACTTTTGAAAGTTACTGAAACGTTGGAAGAGTTTTTAACACCTATTATAATACATACTAAAAAAGTAGAAATGTGGCAATTTTACAGTGATGTTATGTCTTCAATAAACCTATATTTTGTAAATGGTCGGTAATGGATACCATGACCGCTGAAGGTAAGCCAGAATGTCTTCTGGCTCGATCATTCTCAGAAGATCCAGTGGCCAGATCCATGATGGATCTAGTGAGAATTAATTTTCTCATTTACCTTCAGCGGTCATGGTATCCATTACCGACGCATGGCTTGTCATGACATTCGTATTTAGCACATTTTAAGCGTCCGGACCAAATTTATTTTAAAAATAAACATTTGAGTTTTTTATATTTCCAGAAAAAGCCATTTAGGTACCACTTTTGGTAGATCTAGGAATCAGACTCTCAATTAATCTGAGAGTTTACTGAAACACTTTGAAACCTTATCTAGGTATACTATAGGTAAGCTGATAATACTACACCCATATAATTCTTTTCCTTCATAACTCCTCTAAAACCTATATTTTCTGGGCTACAAAATTCGAAAAATAATAACTTCTCGTGGCGTCGTAAAGTGACAAATTCGGGTGAAAAAATCTTATTTGTAACGTTTGGTTTTTACGTCATCCTTAGTCTGATAGAATCGATTCAGAAGGTGGGAGAAACTCTTTAGTAAGTCTGGATAATAATATAGAAATAATTTCATTGTGTAATTTATTTTACCACCACTGCTCTCAAAACGGTGAAGGAAAACATCGTGAGGAAACCGGCATGTTCTAGAACCAAAAAAAAATGTGTCAGTTTGTAGCTATTGACTTAAATAAAAAAATAATTCATAAATCGATTTTAAAGCTTAAACCAAAAAAGGTAAGTACAGAAGTCAATAATACTTAATCAAATAATCTAAATCAATTCAGTCCGATCCTATCAAAGATAAATCACTGTAACGATTTAGGGATCATTAATAACACATTATATTAATAATTTATGCAGAACCTGACACGGTTAGTTAGTTTCAGTAAAGCATTGAACTGGCTGCATTCTATTTTTGGCAGACTAAAAGAACCCTGCTTTGGCAATAATAACTGCATAAACTGCTGTGAATTGAAAGTAACAAGTTGGAAACCATTCAACGTTTATAATACAGTCTATTAGGGGATATACTCTAGGCGTTCATTACGCTAAACAAGAGATGAGATCTTCTAAAGCAGTGCCATTAAATGTAGGGTACTTTTATACGAAGGGGTAGGTCCTTGGCAATCCCTTGGCAACTGTGACCTATCTACTGTGACTCCTTTTGCAGTATTAGGTACTGCTCCTTTCTAAACTAAACATTAAAACTCAAACATCATTCAACTTTAAATTCAACTCAAAAAGTCTGAGGAAAAAATTGAGTCTACAGAAAACCACTTTTCGTGATACTTCTTGAAAAATGATTCATCGTAACCATCTGCCTAGACTTAAATTTCTAATTTAATTGGGGTCAGCTTCCGGTTTAATCGGATGCAGCTGAATACCATTATTTTACATGGAGCGACTGCCTATCTGACCTCCACAACCCAGTTAGTACTGGGTAATAAGGTACCACTTGGTAAAACTGGTTGGCAGACTTTCGGGTCACTGACTACCCGTAACGACTGTCAAAGATGTACAAATGACAGCTCGGCTTACGTGCTTTCCAAGATACGGAGGAAACTCGGTATGTAATGGGTGTTCAACCATCCACAGACAAACCTTGGCAAGCGCAGCTTAACCTTGATGATCGACCCGTGCGGCTGTTAATATATAGCCATGCATTCATGAAGGACGCTCCATGAAATCCGTTATGAATCCAGGAGAAATGATTCGTCTATGTATAAATAATAATATTTTATAAAATTGCTCTCTATTGAAATAACCTAAAGCTCTAACATTTCGCCGCCGCTGAAACGAAAAAATACTTTTTTAGTTCTTCGAGTACGAAAAATATGTACATAAAGTCGTACTCGGCGCTCATTTACGTTATAAATGGGGTTCAAGTGGGCCTTATGTATTTTCTCTCACACATTCAAATAAATAAAATTTGTGCTGTTCCCGCCTGTTTATGTGACTCATAGATTAAGAAAAGATATGGAAGAGGGATGAAATCCGTGGATTTGTGACAGGTTCTGCCATGTTTGTCTGTGAAAAATGACAATGACTATTTCATAATTATTATCTCGCATATTTTTTGTTATGACATAGATATAGTAGAATAGGCTTGTTAACTGAAAAAATCTAATTAGTCCGTCACTTAGATTATCAAAAAATATTTGACCCGTATTTTTTCTTTTGTCACATAAACCAAAATTGACGAAGATACGACGCTTTTAAAATTCCCAATACGTCACTGTTCGGTATCATTCTTAGTGAGTTGATACCGAACAGTAACGTCACGAGCCCCCACTCCGAGTTTTGATGCGTTTTATTTTTGTCAATATTCGTTGATTTACAAAAACAAAAAATACGTGTCCATTATTTTCCAATACTCTAATTGACGGACTAAATAGATTTGCACTTTATTGATGGTGGAAACAAGCCTATTGTTAAGCTGGCAAAACAAGCGAATGTCAATTTTCATCCAAAGCAAAATTGAAAACGGTAATATTTTTCTGCCGTACTACTGTTGCTAATTAATTAGAATTATTGGCGATAGCAGTATATTTTTGACTATTTCACAACTCCTTTACTCCTTAGTCCACGCGCGCTGTTGTACCCACTACAGCGCACGGTCATATCGCCGATAGCGATCGATATCTTACAGACCACATTTGGATGGACTGAACAAAAACGAACGAATGGAAATAGTAGTGTACTACAAATAAATAGTATTATATACAGGTTCTTTTGTTCTATTATCTTTGATAGTGAATTTGTTGTGCAATAAAAACTGTAAACGAAAATCTAGCTTTTTAACTTCTAACTCTTTTTGGTAGGTCGCAAGCATTTTGAGGACTGCCGATGTAAGTGAAAACTAAGGAATCTAAATCTGCTACGGGTTGTGCCCCGCGCACGCCTAAGTGGGGCTACGTCGTAGCGGATCGGCTATGAGTGCTACGAAGCGCTCAGCGGTCACGCGAGTTCCATGATTTCTGTTCACCCAAAAAGTACCAAACGCGCCTTAAGAAGTTTTTACTTAAAAAATGTACACTATATTTTAAGACGTGAGTAAATAAACTTACCTTTCTAGACTAGTGATCATCAAAAAGTTCTCTGAATAAAGTTGATCTTATCTTATCAAGTGCGATCACGTAACTCAAATCTAGATAGATGTTACTAGGGTAAAAAATTGTTTTAGATTGTACGCAGATTTATGTAGAAAATATTTAATTTTTTAAGAAATAAAGTAATAAGCTGTGGTTGTTCAGTGGTAAAGTATTAGCTCGTGGCTGAATGAAATCAGCCGGTCAGGTCGATCTATAGGTTAAGCCGTGCTTACCTAGGTTGGTTCGTGAATCGGTGACCATCATTACACACAAAGTTTCCTCCGTGGCTCGGAAAGCACGTTAAGCGGGTGGTCCAAACTGTCATTAGTAGATCTTTGACAGCCGTTACAGGTAGTCAGTGGCTCGAAAGTCTAATAACCAGTCTAACCAAGAGGAATCGTAGTACCCAGTACTAACTGGGTTGTAGAGGTCAGATAGGCAGTCGATCAATGTAAAATACTGGTTTTCAGCTGCATCCGGCTAGACTAGGAAACCGATTCCAACATAGTTGGGAAAAGGATGATGTGGTGGTCTAGGTAATGGCCCCGAATTACTAGTCGTGGGTTCGAACCCAGGTAATTTTCTCCAATCAGTTTCATCGTCACTGCTCTCAAAATGGTGAAGGAAGAGGAAGACATCGTGAAGAATGCTTGCCCTACAGCCAAAAATTCGAAGACTCAGTAGTGACATTGCATTGGGTCAACGTGGTAGGTTAAGCCCACTCCCTCTCACAGAAAAGGAGGCTTGTGTCCCAGCTGTGGGAACAATTCCCTGAATATGCTTTGCTTATTCCAAGAAAAAATAATAAGGTTTTCTCGGCGACCTATGTCGCGGTAATTTAATACACTATCGGATGTTTGCAAAAATGCTCAACTTAAAGAAGGTGGTGTCTAATAAAAGCATTTTATTAACTTACTTTCGCATTTATAATAGTAGTATTTCACAATAATATTTTTTCACAAGGTAGGTATATTGTTAAGTTTATTGTCCAAACTATAATATTATATAATATATATTCCAATGATTAGAAACATCACAACTATGTTGGGGTCATCTTCCGGTCCAATTGGATGCAGCTGAATACTTGTATTTTACACTAGCTTCTGCCCGCGACTTCGTACGCGGATGCTGTTGCTTATGCCAGCGACAACGGGGTTGTCAAAATCGAAGATCTGAAACACCTGATGTGGAACTCCAAGAACCCAGCTACACCATAACACATATAGGAATGACGTCTTAGCAAAAGTTGTTCAATCTGATGAGCACTCTCTGTCGATTTATAAAATTCGAAGATCTGGAACACCTGTTGTGGAACTTCAAGAGCCCAGCTACACCATAACACATAATATATAGGAATGACGTCTTAGCAAAAGTTGTTCTATTTGATGAGCACTCTCTGTTGATTTATAAAAATCGAAGATCTGGAACACCTGATGTGGAACTCCAGATCTTCAAATTTATTCTCTCAGCAGAAAATGCTCAATTTTTGCTATGGTGTCATTTTTGTATCTCTTATAGTTTAGCTGGTCTGTTGCGGTTCTGCATCAGGTGTTCAAGTTTTCAAGATTAATTATAGCCTTTATGTTGCCCAGACTTAATATCTATACAAGAAAAAAAAAACATTCAAATCCGTCCAGTAGTTCCGAAGATTAGCGTGTACAAACAGACAGACAAACAGCCAGATATTTTTTTTGGATTCGTGCTCTATTACTGTTTCTAAACCCCCCTCAATTATAATTTTTTCATATATTCAATGTACAGACACAGTTTTTTTACTCTTTTATTATATGTATATAGATATATTATAGATCGAGCGACTGCCTATCTGACCTCCACAACCCAGTTACGAGTAGTACTGGGTAATACGATACCCCTAGCTAGCAATTATTAGAAACATGCAAGCTTATAATGATAAAGGTTTAACCTAGTACAGGCATCGCACTTTGTTTTACCTACATTATTTCTAAGATTTAAATTGTATTTATTGTGCCAATTTTAATTTTTGAATAAATACGGGGTGGAAACGAGATCGACACATAAAAACTGCTGCATTTTGGCCGTGTATAGGGATTGCACTTTTGTAGTGAAGAGCTGTTTTTAGGGTTCCGTACCTTAGGGGTTAAAACGGGACCCTATTACTTCACTGGCCGTCTGTCTGTCACCAGGCTATATCTCATGAACCTTGATAGCTAGACAGTTGAAATTTTCAAACATGGTATATTTCTGTTGCTGCTATAACAACAAATACTTATTTGTTTCTTTGTTTTAAATTGAGAATAATTATTTATTTTAAATTACCGATGAAAATATTAAATGTGGGAATTTCTAAAATTTCTCATAATTTTATATCTCAGGATATCGTTTGAAGCATCGGTGTCTTTTGCACAATGTATATTGTTATATTTTTCCAACAGCCCTGCGCTAATCTCATTCACGTGTGAGTTCCTGATCTTTTAAACATTTTTCCTCATAGAAAAATAGATTATATTCCGCATACAATCAAAGCCTTAAGACGGGTATCTATAAATTAAGGAGAAGCCCTTATGTAGTAACATACGAAGTGGTAGAACAAAGAAAAGGGCATACCTTACGCTCGCTCCTTGCTGGGACAACGTAGTTTCATTACGTCCTTAACTTAAGGTTTGTTTACCGCCCCTCGCTCTTAGTTGCATTACTATTTAGGGAAGTGGGGCGTTACACAGATGCCAAATACTTTATAGTTAACTTGAAAGTTGTAGATATCAGTGTTATTGGGTACCAAGTGTTGCAACAGCTATAAAATTGGTAGAACAAAGACATGTTTCGAGTCAGTGTGTGTGGTTTCAGTTCTAATAAACGGCTGGATAGATTTGGTTTTCTCTATCATCTAGCTAGTCAATTTATTCCGGACGATTAATAAGAAAATGAAAAAAAAATTGCTTACTATAGAGGTATTCTTATGCAAGTACATGCACTGGCTCTGGTTATAAATAAAATAAGTGTCAAAAACGGAACTAGGAAGAAAAATAGGATGTCTTAGCTGTCCGTGTGTCTGTCCGACTATCAAGCTTTTTCTCAGGAACTCGTAGAAGTATCAACGCGATCAAAAGATCTGACTGTTTATGTCGCATATTTTGCGATTTCACAAGGGAATCAAAACCGGGTACTTCCCGTTGACCTAGAATCATGAAATTTGTAAAGAAGCAACATCTTACAGTAAATGTAATAAAAAAACTGAAAGCCGTTAATGTATGGTTTAATACGTAATAATCTACAAGGTTATACGGAACCCTCAGTGCGTCAGTCCAACTCGCACTTGGCCATTTTTTTTTTTGACAACACGTCTCGATATCGGGAGAATGCACCCGTGCAAGCAGTCTAATAACGATACAGTGAAAGTTTCATCAGCCATTTAATTTTTTGAAGGACAACCTTTTATCAAAATCCGTGTTAGTTTTAACTTCAAACAGGTCAAATAGGACGCAGCACTGTAATTGGGGAACTTTGAATGTACCTACATGTTCACCTTTAGCGTTCAATTAACCTTTAACTCTTTTAGCGAGAGCCACTACTGAAACTTGTAAACAGATAGGTAAATAAACGGTGTTTTGATTGAATCATTTAGGGCTTTTCCTATTTACAGAAAAGAATCGTAAAGGAGGGGTAGGTATCAACTACAATGTTATAGAAATATAGAATCCCTTAAAAACCAAAAAAAATAAAATCATTAATATTTTATGTCATTTGCGTAGAAACATAGATCTTATTGATCTATTACATGAATCTTAAAATACAATTCCAGACGCCATAGCTGCTATTAAAAAATTTCTGATGGAAAAATCCCAATAACAATTTGCCCGACCCGAGAATCGAAACCCCTGAACCAATGGACAGTGGCTGAGAGACTGAGACACTGAGGCAATCACATCGACTTGTCTCATTCTTTTGACAAAAGTAAAACTATGGCAATTATCATTCAACTATGGAAAAAAAACGAAGACATGTGACATCTACCACAACGCCCAGGGCTCGCGTGGTGGATGCCCATACCCTATCATAGAGAGGCGACATGTGTCCCAGTAGTGGGAACATTAATAGGTTGATAATGATGATAATGATGGCAATATGAGACGCATATCAATACCCGTGGGGACAGTCAGCATCAGCTGTACCTAAAACATATATTGCTCCAATTGCAAAAGCGGTCTGTCAAGTTATGCACCCAGTAATTTGTCAATGGATGTTTAAGTGCCTCTAAAATGCCCTCTTGTGTAGAGGAGCCATTTTTAATAGCTACACTTTGGACGACCCAAACTGCGCAGAGGCGGAACGCGGAACGTCCGGTTTTGGGGATCCCGCAAAAGGATGGAAAATATTTGTTACATTTCTAGGTTTTCTGAGTCATTTAAACTTTTTGAAATGGCTTAGCAACTACGTAACGAGGAGTTTTGGCTGAAAGCTTTAAATATTGGAGTTGACTTGGATGGATGGCAGTTTTGTTGATATCCAGATATTGCTGGCCCTCGGAGATAATCTCAATTGTTTTGTTTTTCCAATGATTAAACCACCAACTTTGCTCAAAATTACTAGGTATGTTATTGCTATATTACATTTAACAGAATAGTAAAGTGATGAATCAGATTGCTTTAGTATTAGTCACTCTGAGTAACCGGTTAATATAAGCCACATCTGGATGAACTAACTGTACCAAATATGGGCTGATAACTTCTAACACATTGCTAATGTCTTATTGACAGTTATTGGTTAAAAATACCAACGTCGTATCTTCACCAACCAATATGTATTATTATTATTTCGTTCGTTTTAAGCATAACTCTTGCTTTGATGCTTTCATAATAATATGGATGAAGCTTTCATAAAATGAAAAGTGATTCTCTTGCTTCGGTTTATTTTTCCCGACAATGGCAAATCCGAAAGGATGGGTAATGATTTTAGTAATCTATAAATGTTTGCATTTACCTAAATTACTTTGGTCAATATTTATGAATGAGGTCCTAAAAGTTCGTTTCTATAATCCAAAAAGCCTAAATTCTTGGCTCTTATACCCTAGGAGCTATGCAGAACTGACCTAAAAATTGAACTCCAAGCACCTTTGGTCACATTTGATTCCGCACTATGCTAAAACATTCAACTATCAAATATTTGTACGAAATCTAGGTGTTTGCGCGCGTGACTGGCTTCTTTAAGTGCACCCGTACAGCTGTAGCGAAGCGTTTAGTGCTAGCTTAAGGTGTAGACTTGGCGAGATCTCTACGTCCCACTGTAAAAGGAAACCTAAAGTACTAACAGCATGGATTATACGGAGCTTTAAATCTTGTAGATTTAGTATTAGTATTAATGCACTTGGTATAAGATAGCAGCACGGGGATCGCACGTGCCTTTGAGTTGCAACTTGCTGATAGTGTAGATGAGGATCCGTCGTACATAGAATCTTCTTTTTGTGTAAGACATATTGATATGAAAATAGGTTAGGTTATTATTAATGCTCTTGACATAGCGATATTTTTGCTGACTATAATTACGAGTATATGTATGTAGTTGGTCCGGAAAGTTTTAATTTCACATCGTATAGACTATTAACAACTGAAAATATTTTTATGATACTACGATTCGTTTATGGGGTTGGTATCGGGATAAACAATTGCGTCGGTGTAAAAAATTGCGATGCACGGGCAGCGCGGCTGCCCAGCATGAGGCTGGGTTCAATTTCTAGGTCGGGAACAGTGTTATAGAGTTTTTCCATCAGGAATTGCCGATGTTAAATAAAACGTACTGTTTATAACATAAGTATAGGATCCAATTAATATCACAGATCAGAACTATATTCATGTTGCCTCTGTGCTTTTAAACTTCAGGCACGTAATTCTCATAATCCTTCAGGGTTTCAGTCGTAAGTTTCAGCAGTCAAACCCAAGCAATGTTAACAAAAAAATCTTCTTTAAATGAGAAAAATTGTGAGTATGTACATATTGATGTACAAATGATTGTTCCTGTTTTGAATTTGATTGCATTACTTTATAACCTGGAAATAGGATACTTTTTATCCCAGTATTAGAATCCCGTGGGACATTACCAGACTCCACGCCGGTTGAATTTGCGGGCATAAGCTTCCTAAATAAATGCATTTCTGGTCAAATTATTTACGGTTAAACTAGGTAACCCTTATAAAAATTCTATGTAATCCATTATTCATAAATATGATGCATGCACGACATACTCACGTGCATACATACATTTTTACTTTACATTATTATTAGGCCTCACCTAACTTTTAGGTAGGTTCATTAATATGTGTAATTACTGACATTATACCCCTTCATTTAGTTATACAATTTTTATGAAGTAATTGCTTTATGAGAAAAGTTTTTAATGTATTCCTTGGTCGGCTTCGTTGGTTGGTTTAAATGTCACATAAATGTTTTAGAAATAGGCTTTGTCATTGTGTTTTAAACGTAATTATTTTCTTTAAATATTTTTGTGGATAGCATGAAAAAATCCATAATTTTTAATAATACAAATATTTCTTATATTTTAGTTATTAAATACTAAGTATACAGGTATTGTTATTATAATATGTATTCTGTTAGATTAATCTATGTATTTTAACTTACCCATAAAATAATCAAAAGTCATCCGAATAAATAACGCAAATAATCCAAAATATTCAGCGCCAAACAGTTGTCCAAATTAGTAAATGCACAGAATTATTCTACGTCACAGCACACATGTAATAAATTGCACAAATTGCATCCAATTTCGTCTGGGGGCACTGCGCACTTTTCCTCAGTTCGAAAGTTCGGCAAAGTTTACGTGTTGGGGAGTAGTGACGTGTGGGAGCGTCCGTGCGGGGCCGACCGCCGACAGCGCGCGAATGAGCCGCGCCGAGGCCGAACACCGAGCGGCAGAGCCAGCTTTTGCTATCACTCGGTCATCCGTTACCGCCCATACGCCACAGTTCCACCCTCCTGTTGCCTCAGCCAGCATGCTCATATTTCACTCGCGTGTACAGCTACTAGTAAATTCAATGATCTGTCATTAAAAACATGCTTCAGTCTGTCTCTCTCAGTAATTAACGAATTCAAATCCACTTTTGTGCATTCGCGGCAAATAAAAATGAAGCAGCAGCATATCTCCGACTCGCAGACAGGTTAATTTTCATATTGTTGCACTCGTATCATCTACATAAAGTCCGGCTAAAAGCGAAGCTGTAACAAATTATTGTTGTTCACAAAATAAGATTTTATGCATGGTTATGCAGATGAGATCGCATCTAGACACGAAGCTTGTGGAGTATCTTGAATGCTCTCAGAAAGTAGGGAGTAATTTGGAGATGCTAGTGTATTGTGGAAGGAATATTGCATTTTTAAACATAGCTTCACGCTTGTAATCTCTGAAGGGTTAGGGCAGAGGTGTACCAAATACTAAACACATATTTCGCCAGTTACGTATGTACTAGGGGACGAGCCTATTAACGTCAATCGGGCAAAACCCAGGCTTCGTGAGTGCTTCTGAGAAACTCATGATATAAAACCTTATAACGTGCAATGGCAATCGAACCCAGGACCACATCCTCAATTCATGTGAGGCTTGCGGCTCCTATACCAACAAAGGAGGTTCCTAAATAACACGACTTATTCTTGTAGAGTCTAAACTATAAGGTAGACATAATTGGCTTCGTGCCGTATCAACAGTGCCAACTGTCGCAAGTCGCGGGGAGCAAACGTATGGCGCCGCTATTCACTGAGCGAACATTACACGCCACCCGTCACCGCGCTGGAACATTTCAACCATTTTAACGCCATCAACCATCGATCAGAGTCACTTACTTTACTATTCCGAGTTCAGTAGAATTGCAACGAATCACTTTATTTGAAAGGTTAAGCACATAAGTAAGGTTTAGATCAGATTTTTTGTGTTTTAAAGCAATTTTTGAGTGATATGATGACCTTTTGACCGCCAGAGCCACATTTACGTGGCAAGCAAGCGCGTACCCTGTACGTGGTCGAAAGGTTAAAAATATTAATCTCAAAAAAAAGGACGAACTATTAAGATGTTTAAGCTTTCTGTGTTTGAGCTTTGTGTTTGTATAAAAAATATTTGTACGCCATATTATGGCAGGATATGCTGGAACCAATATTGTAACATCTATTTTGTACCATATTCTAACAAATAAACATTTTTGATTTGATTTGATTTATCTGTAAATCTTCAATGCATCTTCATTCTTACAACATCTGACTATGTCCTGGAGTATAAATGTGGTTTTGTCCCTCAAACGAAAGGACAATAAATAATATCACGACCCACCAGTCTTAATGTTCGCACGTTAGAAGAACCGATGCATGCTACGAAGCTACCTACCAAAAACAGGACAGATTCAATTTAGTTTGCCATCGACACGACATGAGGTATCGTATTACCCAGTCGGTCTATGTTAAATACTGGCATGCAGATGCATTCAGTTAGACTTAAAGCCGACCTCAATATAGTTAGGAAAAGCTTAGGCAGAGATGATTGACAAGCTGTTTTTTTTTAATTAATAATTCAAAAAAAGAATACATAATCCAGTAGTGATGTTTAAATTTTTTGTTTCTTTCATTACTCCTAACGACTTTTATACAAACGTCTCTCAGCCAGTAGCCTCGTACACTCTGTATTCGTATCGGGTTTTAAACTTCACTCTAGACACTAATTACCCTTCTCTAATTACTAATTACCCCTTAGAGCTGTTTTACTGTTTGTATTAAAGATAAGCAACATTTACTTACACATATTCCTTTGAAAATGAAAGAAATCTAAATTACCTTTTGAATACATTACAAAGGAACATGATTGATATGCAAGTTGACAATGAAATTCAAAACGACATGAAATTACGAGCCTATTGCCACCGACCGGGCACAAACACAGGCTCCGTGGCTGATACAATCCATCCAATAACACCTGGCCCGACCTGGGAATTGAAACCAGGACTTCTTGCTCAGCTCTCGCGCTTGTGACCGCTAGACCAATGAGGAACCATATGTTAATTAAGTTAAGAATGTTATTGTGTAATCATCCAAACCAGCAAACAAGCATCAGTGTTTTACTTCTACAAATTTCAATCGAGTTTAAAAAAATATGGTTAAAAAATGCGGGGCAGTCTTTGGGGACTGCCGATTGAAGTGAAAACTCGTAGCCGGTCCGCTACGAGTGCTACGAAAAGCATACGTGACGATTACGCGAGTTCCATGATTTTTGTTCACTCAAAAAGTGCTCAACGCACCTAAGGAATTTTCACTTCAAAAATCGAAGGCTGATTTTATAATTGACATATTCATAAATATGAATGATTATGTAACTAATAAGCTCATCCCTGACTAGTAGACATGTATCCACGTCAGCAAGTTAACACAACTATTAACATTGTTCAAGTAGAGGCTCCAGCTCATTCGGCCTCTCTGACAGCCTCACAACGGGGGACCGAAACTTTATCGAAACCTCCTATCTGTAGTACCTTCGTAAGACAAAAAGCAGTATCTCAAAAACATCGACAATTCAATTTTTTACTCATCTGATTACTTGAAACATCTCGCACTTACGATTTACTTATTAAAGTAACCATTATCATAACAACAACCATCTTTATGAAAAATCATAAAAAAACATGCATGAGAAAAATGTACCATTTCATTTTTGTACTAAACAGGAGAATATAATTGAAGAGCTCATGGCTAAATAATACAGAAACAATAAACAGCCTTGCGGCCAGTAATTATTTAGGGTCGGTCTGCAAGGTTAAACCGTGCTTGCTGAAGTTGTTCCGTGGATGGGTCACCATCACTACGTACCGAGTTTCCTCCTTGCCTTGGAAAGCACGTTAAGCCGTCGGTCCCGCCTGTCATAAACACCTTTGACATTCGTTGCGAGTAGTCAGAAGCCGAAAGTCTGACATCCAGTCTTATACCAAGGGGTATCGTATTATGTGAACATAAAGGGCGAGGAAGGAACATGGATGGGTTTTAGTCAGTAAGAGTCTGACACTCCCTCCCGCTCCGCCCAGAGTGGGAGAAGTCATTTGATGATTTCCCATCCTAAAAAAAAAAAAAAAAAAAAAAATGGTATCGTATTATACCCAGTAACTGGATGTGGAGGTCAGATAGGCAGTCGCTCCATGTAAAATACTGATACTCAGCTGCATCCGGTTAGACTGGAAGCCGACCCCAACAAAATTTGGGAAGAACGCTGTGCAGATATACCAAACAAGAGAATATCTTGCAAGAGAAACGTGCAAGAGCCCTGTTTGCTCGAATCAAACATTTTTTGAGTTACCACTTTTTAGCTAACAGGGGACAGTATTATGTAGCATTTCCAAGTACACTCTAATAGTAACTACTTTACTGATTATTTCGTGTACTTATAGCGTTAATGTTTAAGCATGTTTTGAGCCCTTTTCGATCAACTATGTTCCCAAAACTAGGTGTTCGAAAGGGAAATACGTTCGTAAATGTCATTGTGTACGACTTGTAGGACGTAGGTAGTTTCATTCCGTTAAGTGGGCTCCATAAAACCTTTCTCTGCTGTCTTGCAAAGTGAAGTACATTATTTTCTCAAAAAAAAAATGTAGAACGTTTATCTCTTTAAGTCCTTTCTTCAGTGGAAGTCTAGGAACCTTTTAAAATAAAAGGAGCCTCTTTATTATGCTACTGTAACATCTTTTCTGATATACCTACATTATTAATACGCTGTAAGTACTTTTAAAAGAAAATTTTAGTTTTTAAATTCAATTTTAGATTCATACTTAGTTTTATGAATTTTATGTATTTTGTTTAACATACGCCTCGCGGGAGAGCCACATACATTACCATCGCCTACAAATGTGAAGATTTCTAAATATTTATTACGCCTTAAACATATTAGCATTTTACGTTTTTGCACTTTTTCTTACCACCTTAGGGAAAAGGCCTGCATATAAAAATATTTTGCAATTTATTACTTTCTAGAATAATGCCTTTTATGTTTGTTTCTTCTATTATTAAGAGATTGAATTTATTTTTTATCCTGGTAGGTACCTTGTTCTAAAATAAAATGATCTTATTTGCAAAAAATATTTCAAACATACTTACACGCTAATAAAATATTAAACAATTAAAATATAAAGCAAAGTTCGCCTTTTTTTAGGGTTCCGTAGCCAAATGGCAAAAAACGGAACCCTTATAGTTTCGCCATGTCTGTCTGTCTGTCTGTCTGTCTGTCTGTCCGCGGATAATCTCAGTGACCGTTAGCACCAGAAAGCTGAAATTTGGTACCAATATGTATATCAATCATGCCGACAAAGTGCAAAAATAAAAATTTAAAAAAACATTTTTATTAGGGTACCTCCCCCAGACGTAAAGTGGGGAGCGATTTTTTTTTTAATTTTGACCCTGACGTGTGATATATTGTTAGATAGGTATTTAAAAATGAATAGGGGTTTTCTAAAATCATTTTTTGATAATATTAATATTTTAGGAAATAATCGCTCCGAAAGTCAAAAACAATGTGTCCCCCCCCCCCTCTAACTTTTGAACCATAAGTTTAAAAAATATGAAAAAAATCACAGAAGTAGACCTTTATATGAACTTTCTAGGAAAATTATTTTCAACTTGATGAGTTGAATAGTTTTTGAGTTATATAGCACTTTTTCAAAAAAACGCAAATGATAACTTTGTTTTTCATACAAATACTATGAAAAACAAAGTTATTTTTGCTGACGAAAAATGTTGGTATTTTTAATGGTCTGGGAAGCTACGGAACCCTACAGTGAGCGTGGCCCGACACGCTCTTGGCCGGTTTTTAATTCGTTATGTTCTGCAATTTCGACCATAGTGAAACCGAGTTATGGTTTCACTACATAAATATCGATCGGAGTGGCCAATTCCAAATTAACAGCAGCTGCTGAACACACTGACAGGACCACGAAAAGGCAATTCCGACAAAAGTTGCAAATCACACCGACGAAATCGGATATACGTGTAGAACGTGGAGAACTTCTGATGTATGTTAGTTCGACAGAGCACGAGACGTGATGCTGCGAATCTGCGATTGACGCAAAAGTGTCCCAGCTGCCAACCGGGGCATGTGTGATTGCGCCCTTAAACTTTACTAGCAATATCAGTCCGCGACTCATCGGCGAGTCGTCAGATCGTCACGTGCGAGTCGGGGAGTAGTGCGACACCGCCCTTACCATTATCTGAACCTAGCCAAGCGCAAAATTGATATTTGTTATGGCATTTACATAACCAAATCGCCCTTAAATTCACATTACTTATACATTCTATAATAGAGTCTATTTAAACAACTAAACGATTATTACTACTACTACTATTTATTGACTGATGACCAAGCGGGTATCAATCATTACAATAGCAATTAGTTATTTACTTCTATTATTTAATATGTATCTAGTTTTGCCTAATTAATCGTATTTGCATATTTGTGTTTATTGAAAACGATATGCTAGGAATAATCTAGTATTTTAATTGGTACGGCCGTGACTATGCAATACACTAGGGTTGTTTTAAACAATGCAAACAAGTAGGTAAACAAAATATCGAATGTACGAAATTAATTATTGAATGGTTTAATTTTACGCTCGTTTTTAGATTGCCACGCGAATGTATAATATGTCGGAACTCCCAATGCGAGTTAATCCCAGTTTACCATTTCATGTTGGTAACGATTTCATAATTACTCAAGCCTGCAAAATAAATACGAATTCAAAAGTACCAATGCATTTACATTTTCTCATTTACTTGTAGGCCTACTGTATTGAGCAATAAAATTAAATCAAACAAAATCGATTGTGAAATAAAATGTATGAACTCATTTCCGAGCGGCGGCCCCTCTCGTCCGGCCGAGCACAATTTTTATCATCACAAAGGCAATTTCCATCAAAATGCACGAATTTGGAGCCTGAAGCGTGAAGCTGTGTGCACTACCCACTACCCACTCCACAAACAAGCGCTATATGGCTGCTGCCGTTCGGTTTAAAACTGCGTTATATACGCCATGAAACACACCCTTCATATCACGCATACATACCCGTTCTTCCAATAATTAAAACACTATTTGATATACGAAAAGTAGTTGATTAAGTTTATTAAGATACGTTTAGATTTTCAGACTGTTTTAGTCGTTTACTGAATGGAAACTAAACGTGGTTTAGAACTCATCAGTAAAATAATTGTAATCTAGCCAACTTCGCTTGCAGCTAGCTAAATACGCCTATTAGATGTACTGACGTGGCAATTTGTACTCGATGATTAAATTCCCAGTAAAAAATACTTACTTAAAAACGAAAAATCAACGACAATGAATTATTTGAAAATTGTTTCCCTCACAGCCTGTACGCACAAAAGTTTTTCAGCAATCAAGTTCTGTTATTTGAAAAAGCTTTTATTTTTTAGGGTTCCGTAGCCAAATGGCAAAAAACGGAACCCTTATAGTTTCGCCATGTCTGTCTGTCTGTCTGTCTGTCTGTCCGCGGATAATCTCAGTGACCGTTAGCACCAGAAAGCTGAAATTTGGTACCAATATGTATATCAATCATGCCGACAAAGTGCAAAAATAAAAATTTAAAAAAACATTTTTATTAGGGTACCTCCCCCAGACGTAAAGTGGGGAGCGATTTTTTTTTTAATTTTGACCCTGACGTGTGATATATTGTTAGATAGGTATTTAAAAATGAATAGGGGTTTTCTAAAATCATTTTTTGATAATATTAATATTTTAGGAAATAATCGCTCCGAAAGTCAAAAACAATGTGTCCCCCCCCCCCTCTAACTTTTGAACCATAAGTTTAAAAAATATGAAAAAAATCACAGAAGTAGACCTTTATATGAACTTTCTAGGAAAATTATTTTCAACTTGATGAGTTGAATAGTTTTTGAGTTATATAGCACTTTTTCAAAAAAACGCAAATGATAACTTTGTTTTTCATACAAATACTATGAAAAACAAAGTTATTTTTGCTGACGAAAAATGTTGGTATTTTTAATGGTCTGGGAAGCTACGGAACCCTACAGTGAGCGTGGCCCGACACGCTCTTCGCCGGTTTTTTTTTATACAATCGTTTTCTTGAGAAGATATTCATACAGATTCATATAGGTAATACATACGTAAAGTTTGGCCCAAAAAGATTGACAACCGGTCTTGCCTCTCATATTAATACCCAGTACCAACTGAGTTGTGTAGGTCAGCTAGGCACTCGCTCCATGTAAAGTATTATTATTCAGGTGCATCTGGTTAGACTGGAAGCTGACCCCAACATAGTTGGGAAAAAACCTAGACGATGACATACGTAAAGTTTTTCAAGTACGTTCAATTAGGTGTGTTTATTTCTTATTTTTATCTTCCTAAACATATGAGGAACAAAATACTTAAAGAACTTATGCCGTCTATTTTCAGCCGATATTTTCCCTCCAATAATAAAATACTTTTTAATTGTAATTTAAGGGTCTACTGGAAAATTTCTTAATGATGCACTGATATAAAGTTAAAAAGTTAAAGGTGAAAGAGCGTAGGAGGAGTTTTTCTTAAATTAGCAAACGTAGCATGTACGTACCTATGTTCTTTCATGGATAATTTACCTCTGACTTCGCATCGCTGTCAAAATCATAATGATCTTTATCTACGTAGTTATATGGTAGCTATTGGGTTACAATGTGCTGTATTCTGTCAAATAATGCGAGAAGACTCTAAAATATATTTCTTACCACCATTTAAAATGACAGGTCGACACCCACGTCTTATCTCTTTGCAACAACAACAACTCTAAAAGTAATGAATCACATTTCTGTTTGGCAAATCCAGGTCTTGCGACACAGCTGTGTTTGTGTAGTGCGATTCGCGATTTGCGAAAAGTAATAATATCACTACGCCCACAGAATAACCTCATTATATTATAGACTGAATCAGATCTCAAATGCTGGCACTACAAATTTTAATAGAACATATACTGTGATAGTTTTATATTTAAACTTACAACTTCACTATAGTTCGTCCTATTGCGGACCCCGTGGCTATACATATAGTAACATTCTTCGATCTTTAGGTTAGGCCATACTTGCCTAGATTAGTCTGTCGATGGGTGACACTGACTCACTTCCGAGTTCCTTCTGTGCCTCTGAAAGCACGTTAAGCCGTTGGTCCAGGCTTTCATTTGTAAATCTTTGACAGTCGTTACAGCTAGTCAGTGGACCGAAATTCTGATAACCAGTCTTACCAAAGGGTATCGTATTACACAGTACTAGCTGGATTGTGGAAGTCAGATAAGCAGACCCTCCATGTAAAATACTAATATTTAGCTGCATCCTGGTTGGACAGATAGAGAGGAAGATAATTAATGAATAATTCATCGTATTGCAGTCCACTGTCAAAGATCGAACTACACAAAGGCATCTGTGAAGCTGCGTAACCATCACTTGTCCTCCGCTTTTCTTCTTCCAACCTCGCATCCAGACTTCCAACCATCTTATCAAAATAGTCGGGGAACAAAACACCCACCCAATAAAGTAAAATTGGCCCACAATCCAAAATGTATCACAGCACCATAAAAGGAAGGATCAGAATACAATCGCCAAAAAAATGCTCTACTATTACACAAGTAACCAAAAAAAACACATAAATAAGACTAAAGTTGCGTGTCAATGTAGCGTGTAATGATAAAACATAAATTAAATTCGGCTTAGCGAGGGTGAGTGATCGATACAGTGATATTAATAATACTTGTAGTGTGCGCAGGCGTCGCGTGCGGGCGCATGCGCGGTGGTCACATGCGCGCGCGCCAGGTGAGAACCGGAACATCTGCCGGGACAGACAGACGTACATTGCTTAGATCGCTGGAACTACCTTTATGGGTTCTTTGAAATTATGGCTATAAAATTGTGGATGAAGGTTTATTGTTTGCTGGACATGTATATTTATTTAAATTTGTATTTTTTTTAATTGTTTATGTTGAAATTACACTTGTTGTTCTTTCTTTTTGATGAATTGCACTTGCATCCCACCATTTCAATTAAATATTTTTCGTTTTATAGCCTATTTGTAAATCTTAACAAGTTTATTTTTAGCGTTGGAAGAAGACCAAAGAAATCATTGAAGGTTTGTGTAAAAGATGATCATTATAGCCAGCAAAGGAAAGACCCAGAGATGACCCCGCACTAGAAGAAGACATACCACGCTGATCCCAATTAAATCAGGGTAAAAAAACAATCACGCTACCTATAATTTTACCCTAAACCAAAGTACTCCGATTGTCAGGCGTCCGTATTAAACCAGCAAGTGACAATAGCTGCCTAACCAATAATGGTCAGTTCACACGATCGCACAACATCGCGCGTCAACGCGTTTTGTCGCGTCGGCGTAACGCGTCACACCGCACATAAAATAGGTGTCAACACTGTCAACAATAAACACGCACGGTGCGAGCGGACTAGCAGACTAATTTGAACTGTCGGGACATCATTTGATTGCTTAATCCACGCAAGCGTAAATAACACTAATTTATATTAGGTACAAGGGAACAAGGAAGTAATTTGATGGACTTACTGCCTTTACCTACTAGGAAACACAATGTCGAGTCAAGACTGCCCATTGGAGATCTCACCTAGGGCTTATTGCTGACATCATCTATTCCCAATTTTTTTTACCCATTTCTTTGTGTACGCACTGGGCAATGTCACTTCCAGTAAAACATTTGTAAATTGTAAGAATTCACTCACTCGAAATAACTGTGCGATAATTTACGTGTATCAAGTATCGCCCATCCTCCGCAGCCCAGACGTCGCATGTTTTGTCAACAAGCGTAAAATTCAGAACACATCGATACGGCAAAAGGATTTCAATCGAGTTGTGAATAAATTATGAAGAAAACTTTCCTAATGAAGGCATAGGTCCATATCCAATATTGACAGGGTAGAACTCACTTAATTGGTTGGGGCGACATGGTGCCCCATTGTTCCCGCCTTATTTGCTTACAAAAAATTACAAAATACGGAACGGACAAACTTTTTAATGTATCGCGACATTCTATTTGTTCCCCCGAACTCCTTTCTTTTCGGCGGGGCAAAAATTCAATTTACATCTCTTTGCCTCGCAGTTACTTAATTCTTTCTCTCAGTGAAAATAAATCTCCCGTAATTGATTCCGCTTTAGTTCAATTTGTCTTCGTTAAAACTCAATTTCCGTAGTCTATTTGTGAATAATAAATTGCGTACTTCAACAATGTGCCACGGTGGTTGTTTTGTGTATACTTCGAGCTAGAAACAATTTCGCCGACACGAAACAAGTCAATCTAAATTACCGGAACACGACGACACATTGACAGAGCACTCTTCACTTCATTCGCAGCAGGTTCCATCTGTTCCATCGTCACAACTTGCAGAGGTCTCTTATTAATGTATTGGCACGGTTTGATCCGGGAGGCAGAGTGTCGATGTCGGTCGGGGCAGCCGCAGCGCGCACGACTTCACGCAATGATTAGCGGACAACTACGGAATTGCGAACTTGTTTATATACAGGAGCGCGCGCTTCAAGCTCCATCCGACCTGACTCCATGTTTAAATAAAGTAAGAAGCCGCCGTAAAAAACAAACGTGTTTTTGTTTGTGCGATAGTTGTACAGCGGCAAGTTTACTTATATACAGCTATAACCGTTAGGTACACTCCTTCTTGTAACTGCTAATAAAATGCTAAAATTAACACTTTAATATTACAGATGTATACCGCAGATATTACGCGCTGCCAGTTATCTGGAATTGGACTGTAAAAAAGATAAGGTATGCAGCAATGGAGTCGTCAATGTAACGATTTCACATATTGGGTCCCGGTCGGCACGTCTCGGCCGACCCTTCGCGTTATCAGGCGGGACATCGCGGCTCGAGGGTAAACATCTAATCTACCGCACAAACAAGCTGTCCAAATTGCCTCTAAGGTTATCGAATACTAAATTAAATTGGTTACATGTTTCTATAACCGACTCAATTGCTGAACCTAACCAAAAAACTTTGGCATGCAATACATATTTAAAAGGGTACAATTACGATACGACCCGGTCCCCATAATCTGTACAATGCCGGATATGAGGAACATGTTATTTTGTCATTTAATTTCATTTGCATGAACTTCGAAGTAGATATTAATTAAATACCGGAACGGTTTCACAGAGTGCAGTCAGTTGATGACAGAGCTTCCAACGCCTTGCCACCTTTCATCGCTTTATTCGTGTTTCAGTGTGTTCTTAATAAAGCAGTACAGAAGTGAGTAAACAGTGAAAGTTTGTAAATTAGTGTTAACGACAGCGAGTTTTAATAAGCAACGAGTTTACTTGTTGCGAATAGCAATTAGTTCCGTCTTGCGTCACGCGTGGACTTAACGTGTCTAGTTTGAAAAGTCAGACCGCGTCTCGGTTTTAATGAGTTTTCGTCTAATGCCTTCCTTGGCAAGAAAATTTATGTCATGAATAATAATAGATGCTAACAGAGCAACGATTAAATCCTGAAAAGACACGTCTGTAGATAATCCGCGGAAGAGACATCCTAATAAACACCGTTTTAACGAGTTGATGACAAGAAAAGCTTCGCGGTAACGCGACAGCGATGTGGCGACGTAATACTGTGTGCCGCTGTATGTCGCGCTGTCGCCAACTACCCACACCTGTAGCTGATAATCCTGCACACGCACCCCGACGCCCCTACAAGCCGCTTATTAACTTTCAGACGCCCCCACGCAGAAAAACCGAAAACCTTCAAATAACTTAAGAGGTCAAATCCTTTTGCTTAAAAGATTTACTTAACTTTGAGTTTGAATCACGTAAAAGGGGCAACTCCACAAGTATCTATTATGGTCCGTACTCCCTAACTAATAAGCTATTTAAACTTCTTTTGTTATAAATCTCGCACTAGCTACATTAAATAAACATTACAGGCGGGCTCCGTCGGTACATATTTAAATTTGCCCACACTCACGGCAGGTACGGAATGTTTCATTTGAAATGGCCACTATTCATAAAACGTTACAACTTCACCCGGTATTTCATGAGTCTACGTCCGAAACTCACTACATGTTTATCTACTAATTACTATTTTACCGGGTTAAAAATGGTGAGCTTAAATCTTCTGGACGGGAAATTATGTATTAAGGTGATTACATGAGCTAAACGCGAGTTTTATAATTAATAAAAGTATATGATTCACTGCTATAAACAAAACCAGAAAAATATATGATATTCTTTAAGATATATGCTAGCATGATAGTGTTTTGAAAACATAATACAATTAATTTGACTCCATAAAAAAAAAACACGAACTTATCTCTAAAAATATATTTCAAACAAAAAAAAAACATACTTATATACATGCGATCATTCTGATTTTTTGGCAAATATTTCTACAAGCAATATATTAGCATGACAGTGTTTTAGTTTTTTAATCCAATCAATAGTTTTTTTTGTAAATCGATCGAAACCACTCATTTCGCGCTATTTGGCCCGCAGTGACTGACGTAACAACCGCTTTGTAGTGCAAGCTGATTGGAACTTTATTCTAACAGCATTTCAAACGAATTTTGAACCACCACAAATAGAGTTGCTAATTTAGCTCATCTAGTCGCCTTAAAGGGAAATCCTATAATTTTAGTGCAGGTGATACGTTACCATGTAAATATTTAAAGCATTACGTGGAACTGAATATTGCAATAGTTCAGGAGGTACTTAGTGTGTGGTCGGCCTCCCTTCCCTTTCAAATACCATTAGGCTGGCGCTCCATCAGTCGGAACAATATGTTGTATTGTCCTCTCAGTTAGCCTTTGATGCCAGTATCACGCAGAAACAATAGGCCCAGGAAAAAGCAAATTTCAACAATATAAAAGAACGAAAAAAAACGCAAAACTGCCAATAATTAAAGTTTCTGACACAGACAGGAAATCAATGAATTTCCAGAATCGTGTGATTGTTTGTGTAGGGTAACTTTGTTGGAGTTAAAACTAATGTTACTTGCAATAGGTACCTATTTTTCCTTCTAGACCTATACCTAGGCTTTCTGCATAGGGATTAAAACATAGATTACTAGCACTACGCCCGCAACTTCATCCACAAAAATTGTGATAAGTAGCTCGGCTAATATGTATGACCTACGCCAATGCAACCACAAATTATGTAGCTTTATGCCAGGGAATGAATTTTGTAGAATTGCATCTAAGTTCCGCAGATTACCCCCTACATACAAACTTGCAAATAACTTTTACATTTTATACTAAATTATATTGGTACAGATATGTACCAATATAATTACACACACACACACACTTTAATAGAGCCTCCAACCGAAAACCCTCAACGAGGAAATATGGAAACGAAAATAAATTGAATAAAACGATTTTAATTATTTTATAGATACGCTTAAGCAAAAGCAATATTTTAACTAAATTCATCCCATTCTTTGAATAAATAAAAAGAGTTAGCATAAAGAAGAGATACAAAGTGATACAGATAGCTTCGAGTGAGCACTGCGGGATGCGGGATTGAGAAACCGATTGGTCCCACATACGTCTCTGGTAAACTAAAACGCGACGACTAACGAGTAGTGAAATTCACTGCAAGCTATACTTAACTTTGTTCGTGTTTCTTGTTCAATAACTGAGAATCAATAAGTCTCTTCGCTCTGCCTAAAATGGCCGCTTTAGCAGAATCAAATCAGGTCATTTATTCAAATTAGGATGATTATCAGCACTTTTTAAACGTCGAAGTTTACAAGAGACATTCCCTCAAAACTCTACGACACTTCCTAGTAATCGTAGTAGGATAATACGAGTAATATGAATCTATTCGTAAAATAGTCGCAAAGTTGTCACTTTCATAATATTAACTGCGTTTGGAACCAGTTTTACAATTTTAACGTGATTGATGAATCACGTATTTCTTAGTCGTAGGTATATTGAAATCTCTTTGACCCGTAGGTTGCTTGCAATTCGATGCACCTCCGTGCTACAAAGCATTTTGGTAGCCAAGCGAATGCATACAGGGCGACTGGGTCTGGACCCGCCATAGCAAATTCGCATATAGAGGAGGTCATTTTCTAATTACTGAACCTTACTTTCCGTAACCAAAGTTTATAGTTTAGGGAGATAGGTCAATTTTATACTTTGTTGAGATTTTTCCAAAATATTACCTTCAAGCATTCATAACTTTTTTTCGCTTTATTTTTGTGGTTTTTTTTACTAGTAGTAGCCATAAATATTGGTGATTAAAATACCTTGGAACTTCCCTCAAACTAGGGTAAAACATAAGATAATACGCTTTTTAAAGAAAGTAATGCCAAATCAAAATCATTACGATCAAATTCAACCTCAAATAAAATTAAAAAAAGCTACGGTGTTTCAATAATTATTTTTTATCAAAATTTGTTCTTTAGATAAAAGTGTTATGACCTTTCCAACGATACCAAATTTGTATTAAAAAAGTTACTAGTTTAAAAAAACAATTCAGTATAGGTTTGTTGAAGCTAATTGTGCAAAGTATTTTTAGCAAATTTATGAATAGGTAGGCAGAAATTCTTAGTAGATTTACATTTTTTATTATAAAAAAATACTTTTACAATGTAAAACAGAAAAAATATAGGAAAAGATATCTTATCTCCCTTTTTACTAATTCAGGTAGTAAAGTATGTTACATATTTTATAAAGATTTTACATAGGGGCTTGTTGAATGTATCACAAACAATCTAGTATTTCTTTTTCTTGTAGTGTCTCGTTTTGTACCTGAGATTTTACATTTGAGCCAGAATACAACACTTACATTTTATAGAAAGTTGAATAGTTATTTCGACATCTGCCGCTCATCGAAACATCGTCAGGCAAGGTGCACCACTTGCAGATGTTTTTTTCTTTATCTAGTGTAAAAGTATCCGTTGAAAGTTTGTTTTGTCTTTTAAAGAATTCGGATAAAAGATAGCATCAAAGAAAGGGCTTGGAACATTTTTGTATGGCCGGATTTTCTTCCGCCATTTTGATTTTGTTTCAAAGTAGGCACGCATAAGACTTATATAGCTGGTATCAATACAAACAAGTTTTACATGAGGCAAAATGTTATAAAGTGTCACGCTTCTGAGAAATGAGCTCTCAAAGTAAAAGTCCATTTACTGTGTGCATCCTTCAGCACAACTTGGATTTGATCGGACACGCTTAAGGCGATTAGACGAGCTAAATTAGCAACTCTATTTGTGGTGGTTCAAACTTCGTTTGAAATGCTGTTAGAATAAAGTTCTAATCAGTTTGCACTACAAAGTGGTTGTTACGTCAGTTACTGCAGGCCAAATAGCGCGAAATGAGTAATTCAGCAACTCGTCCTACATGCCCACGGCGCATTTGGGACGAGTTGATGAAAATCAAAATGAGTGGTTTCGATCGATTTACAAAAAAACTGTTGATTGGATTAAAAAACTAAAACACTATCATGCTAATATATTGCTTGTAGAATTATTTGCCAAAAAATCAGAATGATCGCATGCAAATTAGTATGTTTTTTTTTTGTCTGAAAGATATTTTTAGAGATAAGTTCGTGATTTTTTTATAGAGTCAAATTAATTGTATTACGTTTTCAAAACACTATCATGCTAGCATATATCCTGAAGAATATCATATATTTTTCTGGTCTTGTTTATAGCAGTGAATCAGATACTTTTAGTAATTATAAAACTCGCGTTTAGCTCATATAATCGCCTTAAAACGTGTATCAATCGATAGGAAAATTCTGCCAAAAAATTCAAATCACTTTGACAATATTGCCTTTTAAAAAGGGCTTCGAAATTGCGGTATCAAACCAACACCGGAAATATTTTTGTTAGATTCATTGATCGCATACGGCTAGAGACTTATTACTACTGATTGCAATGATAAATATACCTACATTATTAGAATCATTTTATTTTTCTTAAAAAAGAAACCTAGCAGGTCTTACTTCCATCCATCGACCACGGCCTACGCCTGTCTTTGCCACATAAAAATAAATATTTACATTTTTTTTACTTTACTACCCACGCAAGCTGTCTATTTAGAGTTAAACATAACCTACCTAAAATTCTTTTTCACTGTATAATAATAAGACTTTTTTTGCCAACAAATTGGTTTATTACGTCCTTGTCAAAGGTCATCTTTTCTTTTTTTTTTCACTTTTACTTAATAACGGAAACTAGGCACTTATAGTATTCCTGAAACCGAAAATGTTAAAACCAATTGGAAGTCTGATTAGAAAGAATTGGAAACCAAAAGACGAGTAAGCTAAGGCGTAGTCGAAACGACTACGAATAACAAACACATTATGAAAAATAAGTAACTCAAACTGTTGTTTTACATGACATAAGAAAATGACGCTTATAAAAAACTAGCGGACGTCCCGCGGTTTCACCCGCATAGTTCCCGTTCCCGTGGGAGTACGGGGATAAAATATATCCTATGTTACTCGTGGATAATGTAGCTTTCGAATGGTGAAAGAATTTTTGAAATCGGTCCAGTAGTTTTTAAGCCTATTCATTACAACCAAACAAACAAACAAACAAAGTTTTCCTCTTTATAATATTAGTGTAGAAGTGTAGACAAAAAAGTGAAAAATAACTTTAGCTTCTGAAGTCGGTGACCTTTGTTTGATTGTTTTAATTTTTTTGTCACCGACTTCAGAAGCTAAAGTTATTTTTCACTTTTTAGTTTTTTTCAACCGACTTCTAAAAAGAGGAGGTTCTCAATTCGTCTGTATTTTTTTTTTTTTTTTTTTGTGTTTGTTACCTCAGAACTTTCGACTGGGTGAACCGATTTTGATGATTCTTTTTTAATTTGAAAGCTGGTGCTTCCCGTTGGGTCGCATTTTAATTTGTTGAAGATCTGATGCTGATCTTCGGAGATATACAATGGAACTCTTCAAAAATAGACGGCAAATCTGCAGTGATTGCTGCATTCGCTTGTAGGTTCATTGTTTATACTACATCATGACGTAACATCACGCCTGTATGCTCTGAGGGGGTACGCAGATGTGTACAATATACCCAGACTTCGACAATGTTTGTTACCTCAGAACTTTCGACTGGGTGAACCGATTTTGATGATTCTTCTTTTATTTGAAAGCTGGTGCTTTCCGTGTGGTTCCATGTCAATTTGGTTAAGATCTTATGCTGATCTTCGGAGATATAAATGGAACTCTTCAAAAATACACGGCAAAGCTGCAGTAATTGCTGCAATCGCTTGGTTGTTTATACAACATCATGACGTAACATCACACCTGTATGCTCTGAGGGAGTACGCAGAAGTATACAATACATCCAGATTTCGACAGTTAGACGTGTAAAGTTCCATTCAATGGGATCCCGGAGAAATAGAGGTAACTCCTTAACTTTATAGGCACACCAGAAGCGGTTTGGGTAGTTTTAGGCAGAGTACTCCCATTTCGATAACATACCCAAAGAAATAAGAGAACTCCCCTTAAGATACTTTAAATCCAAATTACATAAATGGCTTACAGATAATTGTTTTTATAGTGTTAAAGAATTTATTGACAAAAAAATTACTGATAAGTATGGCTACTGAGTACTAGTAAGTGTTTTAAGTTATTTTTTTTTTCTTAACTATAAGCGTTTGTAATTGTTAAAATTTCGATATATGAATCTTAAATAATTGTTAAGTTCTAATATTTGTATGCCTCTAAATGGCGAAACATGTGAGCTCAAAACCCTATTTTATAAGACCTTAAATGAACCATGTTTTTACACAAATAAAAATTACTCTATTCTATTCTATTCTATTCGATTTGATAAAGATCTGGTGACTTCGGAAGATAGGCAACTGAACTCCTTAATAAATGATAGCAAATGTACTGGGATCGCTGAAGACTCACGTCTGTCTATTGTTTACACCAGGGGGTCTAAAATGGCCACTTTTGCAGAACATAATATGAATCACGCGAAAATTAAAAATTCTTAAAATGAACTTTAAGGTTATGCCAATAAAGTGCATTTTTAGAATTTAACACTTTTAACGTGATTCATATTATGTCCTGCTAAAGCGGCAATTTTAGGCCCGCAGTTCATAACAAAAAATCACACCGATACGCTGTGAAAGGGTAAGCACATGTGAACCACTAAAAAGTGAAAAATAAAAACTTTTTTGCAAAAAATATAACCGACTTCACACAAAAAAGTGAAAAATAACTTTAGCTTCAGAAGTCGGTGACAAAAAACTAAATCAATCAAACAAAGGTCACCGACTTCTGAAGCTAAAGTTATTTTTCACTTTTTTGTGTGAAGTCGGTTATATTTTTTGCAAAAAAGTTTTTTTTAAAGTCGGTTTTATTTTTTGCAATAAAAGTTTTTATTTTTCACTTTTTAGTGTTTCACATGTGCTTGATACACATGGAAAGTGCATACCGTTACAATTGCAACAAGCCCAAACACGACTAGGATACATTGTCTCATTATGGAGTTCCATGACTCTTGGCTTCATCATCAGATCTGATGGTAGAATGGTTCTTATTGAACGCAAATGCTTCACTTGTTGTAGAAAATACCAAAATCGCTGTACGTTATCCTATAAAATTTGAAGAGTTCCCTCGATTTCGCCAAGATTCCATCATCAGATCCCGACTGGGTGGCTATGGGACCATTTGGAAAGTATACCCTTTCCAACAAAAAAAGAATTTTTCAAATCGGTTGGCAAGCGACGGAGTTATGCGCGAACAAACATAAAAAAAAAAAAAATAATAGAAACATCCGAATTGAGAACCTCCTCCTTTTTTAGAAGTCGGTTAAAAATAATAATTGAAGAGATTTCTTCGCCTTTTAACTTCACAAATATTCAGTGAATGGAGTATGATTATCGTCAAATTATTCACTTCACATTGCTCGAGTTTTTAGAACCGAAAATCTCAGGCATAATAACGTGAGTTGCTAACATAATAACACTTAACCCATAGCTATTTCAATAAAATTATCAATCGCTGCAAAGCGCTATAAGCGATAGAGACTCTCAAATGTTAGCCAATCGTATAGCGAGTGTTATGATTCTAAACTCTTCTCTGTAGGACATTTCACATAGTGTGCGGGTGACTGAATAATCAGTCTTCAATTCACAGGAATCGGCAACTATCGGGTGGAGTGTCACATGTGGCTGGTACACGCCTGATGCTCGCCGGGACCCCCCCGGACACCGAAGGTCCGAACCGTCCCGACTTATCCCGCAGAGTGTTTTAGCGACATAAATTGCCGCCGCCTATTTACATTACGTTGTCGTGAATTAACATATCCGCGGGTATTCCCTAGCCAACCTGTATATCCCACAAAATTCACACAATTTACAGTAAAAATACTGGTACGTATACACCTACGTACCAAGCTAAACTGGTGTACCTTTTTTAATAAGGGAAGGGATTTTTAATTATTTAATTCGGTTTTTGTACAAATTTTCAGCTTGTTTCCGCTACGACAGACGTATAATTTAATTGTTATTATTCTTTCACGTTTCATAATAGAATTTACAATTTCCCTTAAATAAAAGGGTTGAGGTCTGTTTGAGTGGTTTTGCTCTTTGCTCCGAAAGAGTTTAAGTTTGATTTCTTTGAAGGCTTCGTCAAGATGAATCAGTTAACGGTTGGCCTTATTTTTCGCATACATATGACGTCGGTCACAGGGACATAATACTCCTCAAGTGGAGTTGGCAAGGCATCTGGCTAAATGCGGAGACGGCCAATGTAGTAAGCTTTTGTTAAAACGGTGGCCACCATTAGAACAAAAGCCGCGTGGGTTGAGAATATCGTCAAAGTCGCGGGTAACGGATGGATCAGGCGATGATCCATCCGTTACTTCTTGGTTCTGTGCGTCCCTGATCATCGCAGGGACGCAAAGAACCAAGAAGTACGGCATAAGAAAGGGGAGGCCTTTAACCAACAATGGGTGATTCGGAAATGATAATGATGACTTACACGGACGGTAGATTCAGGTAGACGCGAAGATCCTCAGCACTAGCCCTACACAATATTGTTATCAGTGAATTCCGAAAATGCTTTGAAATTTAAAAGTTTACATGAGCAACATTCTCATAGCTGTCAAACGCGACACTCCGCGACAGTATCTCGACGATCACAACACAACACATTGTACAACACGTCCTGTCCACATGTGTTGCCATCACGTGCCACAACATGAATACACGGAGCAAAGTTTTTAGCAAAATCTGTTTTTTTTCTGGTTCGTTTAAGACGCCTGCGGAGCATGCGTATTTCATACAAACGTAATACCAAAATAATTTGTAAATTAAACATATTCCTAAGGTAGTGTGTATTTATTTCGATTGAATTACAGAATATCTAGGTTCCCAAATATATATTTTGATTGGACACTGATTTTAACAAGAGTTATCTATCTATCTATCTTCTATATACTTATAATAAATCTGTAGAGAGGTCAATTCTGTACATGAAATATATTTACAAAATAACTATCGGGGGGTGATTAGTGATCGATACTGATGCCAAAAATGCAATCAGTAAAATTTTTGTCTGTCTGTCTGTCTTTCTGTCTGTCTGTCTGTATGTTATTTATAGAAAAAAAAACTACTCGACGGATTTTAACGAAACTTGGTACAATTATTCTACATACTCCTGAGCAGGTAATAGTATACTTTTCATCACGCTACCATTAATAGGAGCAGAGCAGTGAAAGGAAATGTTGGGAAAACGGGAGAAGTTACTTGGTTTTTTTAGCTTCCGTCGCGTGTGCAGCCTTAATGGTTAAAGCTACATAGAAATCATGTATAACGGAAATATTCCACATAAAATTATATAAAAAATATCCCACGACAGCATATGTCTATCTTTTATAGTTGACTCACAATAACACGTGTAACTCCCGATAGCTTAGCAGTTCGGAGAATAAATGTGAATGTAAGTTTGTTTGTTGCGCTTTCACGCGACAACTACTGAACGGATTTGGATGAAATTTTGCACACAGATAGTTTATAACCTGGATTAAAACATAGGATACTTTTTATCCCGGCAGTAAGATTCCATGGGACAATAATCAAACTTCACGCGGGCGAAGCCGCTGGCAGAAGCTAGTAAGTAAAATAAGTTTTCTATGGAAATTTTAAGTTCCTCATATCTCGTTTTTGTACCATTTTCCTCTCAAAAACTATATTTGGGAACATAGATATTCTGTAATCCAATCGAAATAAATACACACTACCTTAAGAATATGTTTGATTTACAAATTATTTTGGTATTACGTTTGTATGAAATACGCATGCTCCGCCGGCCCCTTAACAACACGATCGATTGAAACTGGGATTGATTTCCAGTTTTATTTTAATGCAAACTAAGTTTATTTCCGTTTAATACGAAAACGATCGAAGTAGAACATGTATTACTGATTCATTGAAATATTCTTTCATGATTTGTGGATCTTCTTTTTTTCAGATTATACTTCGTCCATACCTACTACATATTTCATATCGCAATCTGCAACACAATATTTGAAATTATAGTAACATTTATCTAATTATTTACTCGTAAAAGCTTTCATTTGTTAGTTTGTTATTAATGACTTATTTCGAAGAATCGCTTCAATAGGTATCCTTTTTTCTGATTGTTTTTTGACACACATGTGTGTGTGGAGGCGAGTTAAATTATCATTACGGCTCTGCTATAAAAACGAATAGAATTTTACAAAAACTGAGGGTGCTTTTTCGGAGTACCTCGCACATAAGCAAACTTTTATTTCAGTTATTAGTATGTATATTTAGGTTGGTATTTATCTATGGTCTTTGTTACCTGAAATAAATGGTTAAAAAGCTGAATGAAAAGTTCTGTTTGCGTGACAAATGATTGTTAAAATAATTCATCCCTTCAAATGCTGGACGTTTTCAGTCCGTCAAACATTCATAACAGTTTCTCTAGAACATTAAAAACTTTAGATGCATTTTTTAGGTTGGTTACTTCATTCACGAGGGTGCAATTTCGATTTATCATCATCATTCAGCCGAAAGACGTCCACTGCTGGACATACTCCTCC
This sequence comes from Xestia ashworthii, assembly GCA_950022955.1. Lineage (NCBI taxonomy): Eukaryota > Metazoa > Arthropoda > Insecta > Lepidoptera > Noctuidae > Xestia > Xestia ashworthii. Next base: position 17,331,946 of record OX465558.1, on the reverse strand, counting down.
CCCAAGTGTTGACCAATTTCGATTATTTAATCAATATTATGAAATATCGCTTTTTATATATTAACACCGCATATAGTGTTGTTTAACCTGTAACAATTGGGACATTGCCAAATGTTCTTTTTGCACCTGAAACGAAATATTCAGTACTTATAACTATTTTAGTTTTTGCTATTTATAATCAATATTTTAGTCCAAAACAGAGCGATATTCCATTTTGATTTTGTGATCAAAAAAAAAAATATCATGACAGCGACATAAAAATATTAGCTGTCAAGCTAGTTCCTAAATTGACAACTTTCAGGACACATCCTTTGAAATTAAAGAGGTAGCCAGTTTATGCAGAAATCTTTTTTTATGGATGGGAAATCATCAAATAACTTCTCCCACTCTGGGCTGAGCGGGAGGGAGTGTCAGACTTTTTACTGACTAAAACCCATCCATATTCCTTCCTCGCCCTTTATGTTTCGGGCCGCGGTATTTCTTTCGAACAGTCCCGCAGCCCCACCTCGCAGGAGATCGTGACGTACCCACGGTCCAGCTTTAATGCTGCCACCTTTCGGGGCGCGTTCAGGTAATGGGCGACTCGCCGCCTCAACGAACGCGCCCACACTGGGGCACGACCCCCGCGTAGAGCCTGCGGCAGGAGGCGTTTGGCCCCCCCAGATTGGGCAGGATCCAGTTTGGGGGCCAAACGTCGGAAATGCTCCACGTAGATCCCCCGGCTGTCAAGGACGAGTCCTAGGTACTTCAGCGTTGACTCAACGCCGATGGATATCTCTCCTATCATCAGTGAGGATCCCGACGTATGCAGACCTCTGAAATGTATTTTTCAATACACTTCTTCGAAAACTGGTTGTTTTCGCACTACGATTAGGTTCAAAATGCGGTGTATTTCACACGTGTGCGTTTTTCAGGTTTTTTCCACACATGTGCAGAAAGCAAAATTGCCACAGATACAATGAACTATACATATACTTAGTCCAAATTGGTTCATTGCATAGTTAAAAAAAACATTCACCTCTGCCTCTATAGTCAGTGTTTTTTTTTTTTTTTTAATTTCGGAAAAGCGATCTACGTCTGGCTTTGTAAACATTTTTTGAATATTCAAATCGTGTTTACAAATTCAGTATCGTAGATAAATATGATAATTTATAAGTAATATTTTTACAATTTAGAACACAAAAAAATAACATTTATTTGTGTTCTAAATTCCAAATAAAAAAAAAACAATTTTTATATTAGGCTGTATAACGGCTTCATACCTTTGCCTCTCCTTCAACCTGGCGAAAGCAATGCGCGGAAAAATATAAAATTTAAATCATAGTCTCGTGACATTCATGACACAAATATTTTACATTATTTTATTTTATTTCTTCAAAAGTGTATTGAAAAACGTCGTTTGATACACGTTGTGACGGAAAGGGTGTTCGTGGGGAAGGTTAACAAAAAAACCACGAAACCTTGTTAACATGAAAAATATAATTTTAAATAAAGAACACGGGTGTGGGAAGGTTTATGGTCACTAAGTTCTCCAAGCCCGCCTGGGGGTTAGCGCGGTACTCTCCTGGCTCAGCCCGGTGCGACGAAGACCGTAGCGGTGTGCCACGCTGGTGACGTCAGGTATGGTGACGGTCGGCAGGCGTTCGCGCCGACCCGAAGATGCTGGTAGCGGCCACGCAGGTAGAAAAGGTACCCGACGCTGGCCCGCTGACAACCGGTAAGCTTGTCCTTATGTTATATAGTTATGTCCTTAGCTTTTCAGCCGGAAGGTTGAAAGTCAGCCGGAACCTTGGACCCTGGAAAACAAGGTCCAGCGTGTCACGAGATGGCTGATAGTCATCTCCGCTGATCGTGACACCAAGGCGTAAGCAAAGCGGGGAGTACCCATGCGCCATGCAGGTGATGTGTGGTAGTCACAATCAATACGGAGTTTACAAGATGGTGATGGTAAGCACGACATGAGTTGCACATTTTGAGTGTCATGACGGTCAACACAATATTAAAATACACTCAGCTGAAGGCTACATGTTTTTACAAATTTAAAGTGTAAGCAAAAAGAGTGATGAAGGGTGGATTCACATCTTGAATCCACGTAGCTAGATGGTACAAGGAAAATATGAAAACGATTTCTGTTCAACAACTTACCCAGTGTTGGGGTTATAGAATCACTTATTTTAGTCAAATAAACGAATAATACTGCCTGCTTCAAGCCGAATGTTCTAGATCACGTATGAGGTCACGGTGAATAAAATACAGGTGAACGCGTCTGATTTTCGGGAGCAGAAAAAGAGCTGGTCATCGGAGATGATGACATTTATACCCGCGTCCACGCATAGACAAGTCCACACTCACTAGTGCAGATACACGGAACGCGGTGCGCACTTTATTGGAACGCAGCTAGTTTAGTCGTTTAGTAACGTGAAGGCCCTAATGATTTTACATAATCTGTGGCGTTTGTTTTGACAGTTGACTAGATTGTAAGCGTTGAATCTGTCTATGTAAACAAAGTAACGATAGAAACTTTTTTGAGTTTCTACTACGTTACAACGTAGACATTTGTTATTGCAGTTCTCGGCTCAAAAACACCCTCGCCTTACGGCTCGTGTGTTAATACCGCCTTGAACTACAATAATGAACTTTCTCCACTTGTATAAAATGTACTATTTTAGCTATCCTTCACAAAATAAGACTAATGTTCGAACATACGCTAGCATAATAGCCTGTATACCAAGACTCACAAATAAAATAGGTTGTCTACGCAAGCTTATTACTGTCTACCACCTTCGGTAGGTATTTCAATAAACCTGTATTTCTCCACTGAAGCACATATGCCCGAAAACGACAAATAAATCAAACGACCCGTAAAAAAGGACAGGATACCTAAGTCAGTCTTCATTCTTACCTAGGTTTTGGTTTAGGCCAGGCAAAAGAAACCTTAATTTACGGAAATAAGTACCTTATATCGGAGCATTACAAATTAATATTATGCTTTTGCTTTTCGAATAAAAAACGGTACACTGACTTCAAAGTCTTAAAAAGTTTAATACTTACTTAGATGTACTTGTCTAATAGGTTTCTATTTTGTTGATAGTACCCGATTACTTCGTTTCACTATACCTACAGAATGTAGGCTTAATTTTTCTTTAAATTGTCCATATACATTCTGAAAATAAATATGTAGCCACAGTGAAAAAAAACATTGTGGCCTCTGATGCAGATACATATTTTACACATTTAATTTTTGTTGTTAAAATATACAGTACTCTGCAGAAAACTACAGTACACGGTTCTACCTGTTAAATATAAATAAGTAAATAAATGGATAAAAAAATATTTTAATCATTTTACAATATGAGTAATATTGAAAGTTGGCAAAAAGTTCGGTTAAAGCGAAACATTTCGCTAGATATCTACGAATAAATCAATAAAACCGAAACCGATGAACCGATTTAATTGAAAAATAAACATCCCTGGACATTTTTCACTCCGGAAACCAAATAGGTTGCCACAAGGTAGCAATTATTGGCTTAACTGCAAATACGCTGCTTTAAAATTAGTCGTAAATTCTTGTCATTTTTGCGTACATGTGCTCTAGCTGGGTTGTTCAGTGTACGTGACGTACACTTGCGGGACCGTATTCAAGATTTGTTGTAAAACATTGCAAACTAGCTGCTCAGGGAAAAGCTATAATAAGCCATGTATATTGAGCTAAAACAAAGACCTACGACTGGGATTGCTTTAGGCAGTCGGTTTTTGTAAAATGGCTACTTTTTAGATATGGAATATGCAGTGCAAGGACCGTGAATTAGTTGATTATGGCTCATTTGAAAAAGTTAAATCTGAATAGGTATATAGGATACCATAAAAACTTTTGATGGCTTCACACATTTTTTCATTTAAATTAATTCAAAAGTTGAAAGATTTAAAACAACACCAACATAATATAATTTGTAATAAATTCCTCGACACGGCTCGCATTGTGAGGAGGTTCCTGTCTCTGCAGCCCTAACCACCGGTAGCTCGGACCCTGCTCCCGATATCGGCGAACAACATTTTTTTTATATTTTTGAATGTTTTTTTTATTCAGTTTTTCTTTTTAAGAACTATGTAAAAAAAATGTGTACATTAACTAAATATTACAAATAATATAATATGTTCTCTATCTATCATAATATAATTTCTTAAACAGAGAACTGAACATGTTATTATTATTTTCTAAGTAAATACATCAATAAATATTGAGAATCAAGGGAATAAACAATAGTAACTAAAGCAATATGTTCCACTCAAACTCCTATAGACTTAGTTCATAGTTGATCGCCACTAAATAAATCGTAACTGAACGCCTGCTGGCAATTGCTACGGAATTGACTGAAACTTGCATCAGTATCTACGACTAACATTATCATCTAAGTTATGTATCTGTCTACAATATGACGCATTATTTTTCTGTAGATTATAATATATTGGAAACCTTATAATGTGAAATGTATGCGACGGAAGTCAACACGCGCGGTGTGGAGGACGGGCTGGAAGGGGCGGCCCCCTTGCTCCATGGTACCACTCTCATGAAAAGATGATATGCACTATTCTTGAGAAAAACCGATTAATGTAAAATAACCTTAAAACACTTTGTATTCCCCTAAAGAGCGTAGTCGAGTCGTGGCTCCTATTTCTGTCTGCAGGGTTTAAAAGAACCTAACTAACCTAACGTCGGAGTGCCCCAAGTCCCGATTATGGGGCAGAGAAACTTCCGTCGCATGCATTTCACAATATTACGGTTTCACTTCGATCGATTATAATCTATCGAAGAATATTGCGTTATATTGTAAGCGTTCATTTGACAATCTTTCGAGAGTTTACAATCTTGCTAGATAGATTATAATCTAACGGGTTTTACCATTTTACGGTGACATATCCAAAATAAAAAATCTAATATAGCACTTGAAATACAAATAAATGCTTTAAGAATTGAATCACAATAATGCTGGTTACCTTCCTTGCAATTTTATTCAGAAAACACTTATAAGAAGAGCATGCTGCACTATAATGTTATTATTTTTTTTAAGTTCCATTCTGTCTTCAATTTTTGTTTGACAATACATCTAAAAATGTTCTACAACGAATCAATTCAATTATATAGAGCTCTATACATATAAGGCTCAGTTCCGGGGAGCTAAAAATGGCGCACGAAAGCCATGACAGTGCGCTGTCAACTGGCGTGAAACACTGGCTTATCGCGGATAAACTGAGTGCAATCCGCTCAGCGATGACTGGGTGACCAGGCAGTGATTCTATTTAATTTAACCCAGTATTGACTATTCTGAACGGGTAAAATTACGTTTTGAAACAAGAAATGTAGGTACTTAATTATGGTTTTTAGAGTTCTGTACCCAAAGGGTAAAAACTTCCAATCAAACAAGGGTGACCTTTGTTTGATTGTTTTAGTTTTTTTGGCACCGACTTCTGAAGCTAAAGTTATTTTTCACTTTTTTTGTGATTTTCGAAGTCGGTTTTATTTTTTGCAAAAGAGTTTTTATTTTTCTCTTTTTAGTGTTGCACATTCGCTTACCCCTTCACATCGTACTGGCGTGATTTTATGTTATGAGCTGGGGTAAACAATAGACAGATATGAGATTTCAGCAATCCCAGTCCATTTGCTATCATTTATTGAGAAGTTCCGTTGCCTATCTCCGAAGTTCTTCATCAGATCTTAACCAAATTGAAGTTTTTGGAGAGGTCCCTCTCCAAAAAAGTACTCTTCCGAAAACTACCCAAATCGCTTCATGTGTGCCTATAAATTTTGAAGAGTTCCCTCTATTTCTCCAGGATCCCATCATCAGATCTTAACTTGATGATTATGGGACCACCTGTGAAGACCCCTTTCAAACGAAATAAAAAAAATCCAAATCGGTCCAGCCATCTTCGAGTAATCGGGGAACATACATAAAAAAAAAACGTTCCGGCGAATTGAGAACCTCCTCCTTTTGGAAGTCGGTTAAAAACGGGACGATGTTACTAAGAATCCTCTATCCGTCCGTCCGTCCTTCTGTCTGTCTTTAACCAGGCTGTGCCTCATGAACCGTGATAGCTAGACTGTCGAAATTTTAACAAATGATGTATTTCTGTTGCCGCTATAACAACAAAACAGAATAAAATTAATATTTAAAGGAGGGCCTCCCATACAACAAACATGTTTTTTGCCATTTTTTCTAATGTTGTATGTTGTTGGTACGGAACCTTTCTTGCGCGAGTCCGACTCGAACTTGGCCGTTTTTTTTTAATATTTTTTATGGCATGGATAGCGCTATGGCTGAGCAATTGACTGCTCCGCTGCGTGTCGCGGGTTCGATCTCCGCACGAAATAAATATTTGTTAGTCTGGCTGTTTATGCATGTAAGTTTAAATGTTTGTAAACGCACCCACGATACAGAAGAATTTCCTGGTGTGGGGCGAAGTTAAAAAAGCAGTATGAAGAAACCGAATCACTCGAACTTCGAAGATACGAGTATCTAGACTATATGCAAATGTTTTATCTGAAAAATATTTGTTTTACAAACATTTATTTGGCAAATATTTCTTTTATCAAATGCATCAGATGATATTTATTCATTTATAAATTTTTCATTTCTTATTTAGATACATTTGAATAAATCACGTTTCAATTTACAGCCTAGTATTTTTTTTATAACCAATTTTAACGAAATACATAGTTTTTTTCATAGCATGCAAACAAGCATACTCCAAGCATGCAGCAAGCAAGCAGCATGCATGCAGCAAGCAGCAAGCATACAGCAAGCATGCAGCAAGCATTCAGCAAGCATGCAATAAGCATGCAACAGCTTCGGCTTGCTGGTCGGCTGAAGCCGGTCAGCTTCAGCCGCGGCGGCGGGTGTTAAAGCCACAAGCTTCTCAGCTCGCAGCTCGCCTCCTCCGCGCCTACGCGGGCTTAAATTACACTCTCGGGGTACAGCAGAAAAGACTACGTGGAGTCGGTTCTGCAACGATTCAATTCTGTCACAAAATTTGTGCTAAGCGTAAGCTGCGGTGATGAGCGTTAAAACCCTCTGCGACGATAAGCTCGCGTGTGACCGCCGAAGCCCCGCAGCGCCGGAGCCGTGACAGAAACCATGCCTGCTGCATGTTGCATACTGCATGCTTGCTTGATGTATGCATACTGCATGCTTTCTGCATGCTTGCTGATTGCTTGCTGCATGCATGCTGTTTGCTTGCTGCATGCTTGCTGCTTGCTTGCTGCATGCATGAAGTATGCTTGTTTGCGTGTTATGAAAAACTATGCATTTCCTTAACTTTTTCTTAAAAAATTGTAATAAAAAAAATACTAGCCTGTAAATTATTTTGTTGAAACGTGATTTATCCAAATGTATCTAAATAAGAAATGAAAAATGTATAAATTAATAAATATCATCAGATGCAAATGATAAAAATGTATTTGCCAAATAAATGCTTGTAAAACGAATATTTTTAAAATAAAACATTTGCGGAATAAGTTATTTGCGAATTAAATAGTATACGAAACGTTGGTTGTAAAATGAAAATGTGTCAATGGAGTTTTGGCGATACATTAGTGAACTGTCTGTAATTTTTACCTCCATGAGAAAAAAGCGTGAGTTTATATTTATAGGCTGCTGAAATATTTGTACCTAATTGTGCGTCTAGAGCTTGTCTGGTATTAACATTACTGTGGAACAAAATATACACACTGCCAAATAATGCCAAAAAATAAAAAAGAATAAAAACATGCAAATATGATCATCACCCAAAATATGAAAAATAATTTGCTACAGGCTATTTTATATCATGGGAACCAAGATGTTAAAATACAATTAAGAAAAAATAAAAAATAGAGTAATAATAAAAACAAAGTCTTAAGAAATTTATACTTTAAAGAAATCCATTGTTAAGTACCTTTTTGCCGACATCACATTTGTTTCAGAAAGATCGAAGTCGAACTGTTTGCACACCTTATTATTAATAACCACTCAAACGCACAACGTATGAATTTTGTCTATAGTTAGTATTTGCAAATGGCACTCGTAATGGTGGATTAAATCGTTTGGACTTGTTTGGAGCATTATGGTAGAAATTTGACAAAATATCAGAACAGTCAACGTCACCACGAAATGTCTTCAACAAAAACATACAGTCAGAGATCTCACGACGATTAATCAATGGTAGGAGATGGTATTTCTTACAGAGACTGAGATAGTCACTGGACTGATACGGTACCCATTGATGAAAGCATAAAAATTTTATAAATCGTTTCTGAACGCGCTCAATACGGTCAATATATTTGTGATAGCATGGGTTCCATATTTCAGATGCGTATTCCAAGTGGTTTCTAACAAAAGTACAGTATAAAATGTTTAACGTTTTAGCTTGCGTGAAGCACTTGGATAGTCGTATTATGAAACCAAGGGATTTTGAGGCTTTAGCGACGATGGCATCAACATGCTTATCAAAAATAAGTTTGGAACCGTGATGAACCCCCAAATCACGAATAGTACCACAACTAGGTAATATATGACCAATTTGCGTTAATAAAATACACTCATTATGAATTGAGGAAGTGTAAGGAGTGGTTTGTTCAATAAGGGACCTACCATAACATAATGAATAAGGAATAATTGTACCTTCATAATGAAGTCTCTTGACTTTGATTTACAAATTCTAGGAATACCTTTGACGGAGTTTATTGCCAAAGAGAAACTTCAAGCACAAAATTTTAGAAACAAATGTTCATATGCACATAACATCACGCTAGCATTCCCCGATGGGTCAGGCTGGTAGTAAAACTACACTCACATTTTGCCTGCTATGATTAAGTCCCTAACTATAGGGAGCGAGCTTATTGCCTTTAACCAGACAAAAATCCGAACTACGTCGCTGCTACTGAGAAATTCTTGATGGGGCAACCCAATAACACTTTGGACGACCTTTGAATCAAACGAAGAACCTCATGCTCACTACACCAAAGAGGCAGTAGATTTACTCGAAATGAAAAATGTACCCACCAACCAATCCATAAGGATATTTTCCAGCGTATGTCGCGATGTCCCACAGGCGACATATCTGAAATGTTTGACATAACAACAGGTCTTTGTGGTCATGGCTTCCCTTTGTCAACAGAAACATAAAAAGCTGCTTTGATGTCAATAGAGTCACAGATATTTCATGTCATATCAATCAATGGAGCCATTCCACTTAGAACTATGATATTTTATTCACGTGCTGTTCGTTATATGTAAGGGTTATAGCTAGGGTTGCGAACCGTTTCGCGTAAGGCGGGTCGTCCCGTTTCCAATGCTGAAAAAATGCGTCTATGTGTGTCTGCGGGACATTTATTGTCCTGCTTTTTGCGAAACCTCGGGCTAGGTTAAAAGAAACCCCATTCAAATGCAGAGGGCGTGGGTGTCTGCGCTACTATTGCTCAAATGTATCCAAATCACAAGCCAAATAAGTACTCCTTTAAAAAAAAATTAAATGATTGAGCGGTGACCATTATTTACCGATTTGTGTAAAACAAATTTCAAATAAAACTGATCAATAGATTACAATCGTTTTATTCTCGTTTCTGTACATTTGAAGGCAGCTCCCGCTTTTATTTGTCAAGTCCCGCATATAAAAGGGGTTTGAACTTTTTGAAAAAATACATTCACCTCTGACTATAGGCATTGAACCAATTTGGACTTAGTATAGGTATAGTTATCTGTAGTCATTTTCATTCCCGCACAAAAATGCACGTGTGTGAAAAACACTACATTTTGAACCTAATCGTAGTGCGAAAAGAACCAGTTTTCGAGGAAGTGTATTGAAAAAACTACCTATTTGTTATATTAGGCCGTATAACGGCTTCTTACCTTTGCTTCTCCTTGAACCTGGCGAAAACAAAGCGCGGAAAAAAAACATAGTCGTAATAATTCATGACACAAATATTTTTCATTCTTTTATTTTATTTCTACAAAAGTGTATTGAAAAACGTCGTTTGATACACGTGGACATTTGTTATTGTGTTAATTCCGCTTCTAACAACAGTAACGAACTTTCTCCACTTGTATCAAAATGTACTATTACCTTATATATAATTTGTTTGTATTGATACCAGCTATCGATTAATATAGGTCTTATGCGTGGCCGCTACTTCGGAAAAAAAACAAAATGGCGGAAAAAAATTCCGGCCACGCTTTAAACAAAAACCCTTTCCCTTCCGCATATTCGTGATTAAGAGTTGGCAACCCTGGTTATACGAGTATCGTACACATTACAAAGGGGTTTTGTACCTCCATATACAGGGTGACTGGGTCTGGACCCGCCATAGCAAATTCACACATAGAGGAGGTAATTTTCTAATTACTGAACCTTACTTTCCATAACCAAAGTTTTATAGTTTAGGAGATAGGTCAATTTTTATACTTTATTGAGATTTTTCCAAAATTTGACCTTGAGGCATTCATAACTTTTTTTAAGCTTTATTTTTGTGGGCTTTTTTTACTATCTGTTGGTAGTCATAAACATTGGCGATTAAAATGCCTCATAACTTCCCTCAAACTAGGGTAAAAAATAAGATAGTACGCTTTTTAAAGAAAATAATGCCAAATCAAAATCATTACGATCAAATTCAACCTCAAATAAAAAAAGCTAGTTTTCAATAATTATTTTTTATCAATGTTTTTTCTTTTGTTTATAACCTTTCCAACGATACCAAATTTGTAAAAAAAAAAAATTGCTAGTTTAAAAAAAACAATTCAGTATAGGTTTGTTGAAGCTAATTGTGCAGTGTTTTTTGCAAATTTATGAATAGGTAGGTAGAAATTCTTAGTGGATTAACATTTTTTATTATTCAAAAAAATACTTTTACAATGTAAAACAGAATAGTAAAGGAAAAGATATCGGGAATTTAAGATCTTTTGGCCTTATTTCTTCATTGCAGGCCAACTCTTTGGCCCGGCCCCAGACGTAGAAGAATCAAGTGCAATGAAGAAAATTAATTTAGGACAAAAGAAGAGTTTATAAAAAAAAAACAAGAATTCTGGTTCAGTTATATAGTAAGAGATTTAGCTTTGTCTTATTACCACGGAAATTAGCAAAAGATATCGGGCATGTATCACAAATCGCGGGCAGCAATTCGAGCAAAATCTTTAATTTTTACTACTTTCACAATGTATTGTAAAAGTATTTTTTTGAATAATAAAAAATGTAAATGCTCTAGGAATTTCTACCTACCTAGTCATAAATTTGCAAAAAATACTTTGAACAATTAGCTTCAAGAAACCTATACTGAATTGTTTTTTTTTAACTATTTAAAATTTATTTTAGCAATTTTTTAAATACAAATTTGGTACCGTTGGAAAGGTTATAAACTAGAGAACAAATTTTACAATTTTACAATTTTTTTATTTTTTTTTTCGTGTTTCGAGTTGAAACACCGTAGCTTTTCTTTATTTGCGGTTGAATTTGATGGTAATGGTTTTGATTTGGCATTATTTTCTTTAAAAAGCGTACTATCTTATTTTTTTACCCTAGTTTTAGGGAAATTCCGAAATAGTAAAAAAACCTCACAAAAATAAAGCGAAAAAAGTTATGAATGCTTGAAGGTCAAATTTTGGAAAAATCTCAATAAAGCATAAAAATTTACCAATCTCCTAAAAAAAAAAAGGAGAGTCGAACCTCGTTGATCAACATAATCATGGCAGCCTGTAACGAACCCACTGCTGGTACACAGACCTCTGTGAGCAGAAGTGGGCCCAGTGTGCGTTGGTGGTTCTGTATTATGAGTTATACGATATTTTTCTTCATTGTTTTGAGAGTAGTGGACAAGACAAATTATCTACTACCATATTGTACTACTGAGTTCACTGATGGTATTTTCTCTTGAGTGGGCAGGCCATATTGCACTGATGCACCCGAAGAGGTGGACAAAGATCGTCACTCACTAGACGCCAAAGAGTGGATATCGCTGACGAGGTCAACTGCGGCGAGGTGGTGTGTCGATGTGATCATGTTCGCAGAGCAAACGTGGTCCTGCCGGGGTTGCGGGACGGTTCGAAGGAGATACCGCGGCCCCGGAACTTAAAGGGCGAGGAAGGGACATGGATGGTTTTTAGTCAGTAAAAGTCTGACACTGATCCCTCCCGCTCCGCCCAGAGTGGGAGGGGGGGTCATTTGATGATTTCCAATAAAAAAGGGCAAACGTGGTCAGAAATTGCACAGAACACAGAGGTTTGCAGGGAGAAGAGGAACACGACGCGACGTAGGCTACAATAAAGAAGACCTTCAGTGAACTCGGAATCCAGCAGACTACAACATAGTTTAGAAAATGGATGTCAAATGATGACGATCTTAGTAAATATACCTAACTATTATCACTAAAAAAGATTTTGCTAGCCAACAATTACAACTTTTAATTCTGTCTTCATAGTACAAGAGAGAATGAATACCTAGGTAGTACGATAAACCAGGAACTAATGAATTACTCTACATAATTCAGGACTTTTGTTTCGCAAAGTACGGTAGTGGTAAGATAGGTACTAACTTTTGGCACACCTCACTCCCAGCTTATAAGCTATTTAAGTTGGAAGCGCTAGGATAGCCCGAGAAATTTTCTTCAGGTCAGAGTCAGACTGTATGTCGAACAAAATAATTATGATTCGCAACCGTAACACGTATCATCATCAGCCTTTTAGTGTTCCCACTGCTGGGACACAGGCCTCCTCTCTATGAGAGGGAATGGGCTATAATCCACCACGCGGGCCCAGTGCGGATTGGTAGATGTCACATGTCTTCGAATTTTTTGGTTCTAGGACATGCCGATTTCCTTACGATGTTTTCCTTCACCGTTTTGAGAGCAGTGGTGATGAAAATAAATTACACAAAGTAATGCGCCTGTCTAGGTTCGAACCTACGACTTACTGTTCGTAAGTCGGGGCCGCCACTACTGGGCCACTTAAGTATTTACAGTAATAATATTTATTTAAATCATCAATACAACCCTCTACGTTCATGAAATCCCATCGAATGACTATTTCATGAAATAGTCATCCAATTGGAAACCTGTAAGGATAGCCATTATGACAGTTAAGCTTACAATTTAATGATTTGATTATTATACAATCATCAGAAAACCTTTATGATTTAACTAGCTTCTGCCCGCGACTTCGTTCGCGTGAAGTTTTCCCGCTTGCAACATTTCTTATTGCTGCCCCGCTCCTATTGGTCATAGCGTGATGTTATACCGATAAAAATAATGTTTCAATTCGAGCCGGTAGTTGCTGGAATTAGCGCGTTCAAACAAACAAACTCTTCTCCTCTTCTTCTCTTCAATATTGTATAGATATACGCAAAGGTGCAATCAGTATTGTGTAAAAAAAATACATTATCACACCTGTTATCCCCGAAAGGTTAGACAGAGGTGTAACTTGATAATACTCCACGTATTCCGTGAGTTATGTTTTCATTCCACGTAATAGGGGGTAAGCCAATTGCCATCAACCATCATCATCGTCATCTACCTAGCCTTTTCCCAACTATGTTGGGGTCGGCTTCCAGTCTAACCGGATGCTGCTGAATACCAGTATCAGCCATCAACCGGGCATGCAAAAATCCAGACCCCGCTGACTGCCACTAAGAAATGGAAGAATCTAATAACACTTTGATCAACCTGGGAATAGAACCCAGGACCTGATGCTCAGCAGTCGCAGTAAACGACCACTAGGCCGAGAGAAACGATTTCCTTTCACCTCGTGATTAAAATTTAATTTACACATAGGTAATATCGTGGAACAAGGTAGGTAATATAATAATGCTTAAGTACTCAGGTGCTCCGGCTTCCATGACATAACAGCTTATTTACCGGAGAGCGGGAGTCTCCGTCCTCGTTAGAGTACGCTATTTACATAAAACAGGTATCACATTGCATCGGCCATAACTGCTTACCTAATTCGACATTATGGAGCACCAAACGATATTTAATTTCGGCGCTCAGCTGTTCTTCGAATCAGTATTTGGTAGGAACTACATTGCAATTTGATAGTCGAGTTAGTATCAAAACAAGATTCCTCAATAGATTTTAACTAATTTATTGATTTCAAAGCGGCAATAAATATAATTTTACTGAAAATAGAAAATGAATCAGGCTTTCAGGCGTATAATTCAAGTGTTTTTTTAAAGGTCGAAAAATCGTGTCCTGGAATTATTAGTTAACGTTAATAAATTGTCATGTCTTTCATTTTGACAGTTCAGCAATATCCGTTACGTTATTTTGGTTGTCAATTAGACGAACTTTTACAAATGTACAACACAAAGGTTTAGGAATTTCCTTCATATACTTATTTTGGATAATGATTGTAAGTGCTCTACTCAATTGAGGGGCAGGTAGCCTCAGGCTACCATGGCAGGACGTCTGACTACCCAGACTTCACTGGAAGTTAGATTCACCAGTAGTGAAGTTAAATTCCCCCCAAACACACTTGATACGAGTATCACTCTATCTCCTTATCTTACTCCTCTTATAATACAAAAATATGTACTTTTATAGCAGACACCTAAATGCGAAACTTTTGTCCCATTCTCAACATTTTCGCAAAAGGGTGTACATAACTGCGCGAATTTCGCTATGTCCCGTTTTAATAAATCTCTATTTACAATTCCGCGCTCGGCGAGTGGAAAGGCTTAAGCCAAGACATTTTTCTTCATTCGCAAGTGTGTGCTAACAAACTCGGTGTCGGCGACGCCGCGGTTGGGGACGTTTACCCTTCTCAATCTCGGAGAATTCGGTTACAATCATAATGCTACGCGGTGGTGCGGCAATGGCAACGACGAAAACTTTTATTTTAATCTCCTTTTATTCCATTACTTCTGTAAGTCATTTGAGTATTATGAACCTTTGAAGTAATGTGTCACACATTTGGGAATTTGTATTGGATTTTATTGTTCTTCTAACATTTAAGGAAAATTACAGAAGTACATACTGTTGGCAACACCAACATCAATAGTTTTTATGTAGATTTGACATTTATATTA
This sequence comes from Xestia ashworthii, assembly GCA_950022955.1. NCBI lineage: Eukaryota > Metazoa > Arthropoda > Insecta > Lepidoptera > Noctuidae > Xestia > Xestia ashworthii. Next base: position 17,316,907 of record OX465558.1, on the reverse strand, counting down.
TCTGTGAAAACAGCACTGTATTTCATTCTCTTCTAACCACGAACTGTGCAATAAATGGACGTGTCTGTAACTCCAGAGTTTTACTTCACCAAATACTGAAGCCTTTCTGCCCTACCAACAACCTAGCAACATTCCCCACAGTCCACTGCTAACGATCTCGTACATGGTCCTTCTGGATTTTGAAAAGGAGGAGGCAACAGAATTTGCAATTTGTGAAGTTGGAGCAAGATTTCAATGGCGGACATTTTCTTCACACAAATTGGTTGAGTTGATGCAACATATTCGTGCGGACATCGTGCACACTTCGTCTATCTTCGCTTCGAGTCGTCAACGAAACAACGATCTCCGACGTGACGCGAGCAAGCTCGAGTGAGAGTGCGATACAATTTCCTGCGCATAGGAACGAGACGGGTGATCCAGTCAATAGTGACAGCAAGACGAATCAGCGAATCACGACGCGACAAGTGCAAGGCGAAAACGACCGACGCGTGACGCAACGAATTTCTTCATTATTATAAAAATATTGGTATTTTCAAGAAGCCATCTTATTTTACGAGTTGTTTTTTAATTTAAGTTTTTTGATAATAATTGTTTATTACCCGTAATTACTGCAGATAATTGTGTCAGTCAGTAATAGTTTCAAGTGTTTGCGAGTGCAATGGCAGAATCAGATTTAAAGCGCCTTGTGGCTGCAAGAGGCTATTTAAAAACCTCACTGACGCGATTGAAAAGTTTCGTCAGTGACGCCGAGGGCGTCGGTTCAGCCTCGATTGAAGAGCTTGTGAACAAGAGAACACGGGCAGATCAGGTATTCAACAATTACGAAGAAGCTAATAAGACAATTTTATATCTTCACCCCGAGGACGAAGAAGATGTAAACGAAATTGAGACGAAATACTTTCACATCATTGGGGTTTTGGATAAACAAATCAATTCCGGTTCCTCACCCTCAGTAAAGCCCTCAGATAATTCTGCCACTGCGCTCGCAAGAATAAAACTGCCAGAGGTGAAAATTCAAACATTCACGGGTAAGTTTAGCGACTACACACCATTTATCAATGTTTTTACTTCCATGATTAATAACGATAAATCGCTAGACGCTGTGCAAAAGATGTATTATCTTAGGAGTTTTGTTAGAGAGGAACCATATGACTTGATAAAAAACTTACCATTGGTCAGTGATAGTTATAGTCAAGCATTGAAAATATTAAATGATAGATATAATAATGAAGAGAGAATAATTAATGACCACATAAACTTTCTTATAGATATGAAACCAATAGCTAAATCTACAGGTAGTAATCTGAGAAACTTTCTGTCAGATGTAAAGCAACAATTAGCCGCTTTGGGAAACATTGAACCTAATGTTAAATACTGGGATCCTATAGTGTTGTGTATTCTTTACCGTAAGCTAGATCTGTACACCTCGCAAGCCTATCAGCTGGAACGGAAAAAACCTAATAAACCAGTCCTGGCTGACTTCCTAGAATATATTGAGAGGCGGGCGCTTGCGCTGGAGAGTGTAGATCAAGAGCGGGGACCACGGCCACAGGGACCTAAAGTGGCCAACAATGCTGCAACTGGAAAGCAATCTTCATGCCTGTACTGCAAGGTAACAGATCACAAATTATTTAACTGTAAAGGATTTAATTTATTACCCGCTCATGAGAGAGTGCAATTTGCAACAAGTAATAAACTTTGCAAAATATGTTTAGGTGTGCATTCAGCCAAATGCAAATTTCATTTCCGATGCAAAGAGTGCAAGCAAGAGCACAACACTCTATTGCATCACGATCCTGCTGCAAACGCACTTCCTGTCACGTCATTGACAGGCAATACTACTAATGATGTACTTCTTCCCACAGCAAAAATCAAGATTATTGCCCATAATGGGTCAGAGCTGCAAGTCAAGGCTCTGCTTGACAGTGGGTCGCAACTGTCATTTGTCACGAGTTCACTTGTGCAAGTTCTAGGTTTGGAACCAAAGCAAATTGACACAAACATCATTGGCATCACTAATGTGAAAAGTACTATAAGGTTTTGTTTACCTATAGAGATATACTCATTAAATTCCACGTTCAAATCTACAGTTACTTGCCAAGTAGTAGATAAAATAACGTGCAAATTACCTCAGACTAAATTAAACATTTCAGAATTTAATATACCTACAGGCACAATATTGGCAGATGATCATTTTTATATGCCAGGTGAGATTCAAGTACTATTGGGTGCTGACGTGTTTTTTCAGGTGCTGATGCCGCTGGAGAGGCCTGTTCCTGTGATGAAGGAGCAGTCAGCGCTGCACAACAGCCCGCGTGAGCCACGCATCATCAACACCCAGTTCGGGCACATCATTGCTGGAGGTTTGCCAGAGCAGTGCCAATCTCAAGTCTGCAATAAGGTAGCATTGAAATGTATTGATTGTACATCAGACCTCGGTGAGACATTAAGTCATTTCTGGAAAACAGAAAGTGTGCCTGAAGTTTTCAACGAACAAACCTCAGAGCATGAGCTTTGCGAAAGCATTTTTAAAAGTACTGTTCAGTTAAACAATAATCAATTTCAAGTTGTTTTACCCTTAAAATTACCTCTTTCAGAAGTAAATGACACACTAGGTGATTCATTCAATCTCGCATTAAAAAGGTTTTTGAATTTAGAAAAGAAATTACAAAAAAATTCTTCCCTTTTTATTGAATATCAAAAGTTTATTCATGAATACTTAGCTTTAGGTCATGGTCACTATGTAGACATAGACTCATACAACTTCAGTAGAGATGCAACTTATTTTTTACCACACCATGCAGTCATGAAAGAAGAAAGTAAAACTACAAAACTGCGTACAGTATTCGATGGCTCAATGAAAACTAACAAAAAGGTATCTTTAAATGACTTAATGCTGAATGGGCCTTCAGTCCAAAGAGATCTGTTTGACATCATCATGTTATTTAGGTTTGGCCAATACACATTCACAACTGACATAAGACGCATGTTCAGAAACGTTCAAGTCAGTTCTGAATACACCTCATTGCAAAATATATTGTGGCGAGATCACCCCAATGAGAGTGTCAAATGTATTAGGCTAGATACCGTCACATATGGTCTAAAAAGCTCGACATATTTAGCTACGGCTTGCTTGAATGAACTTGCTTGCATGTATGAGCAACAATTTCCTTTAGCTTCAGCTATATTGAAAAATTCAACTTATGTTGATGACGTCATCTACTCACACCATAGCTTGCAAACAATCCTTGAAGCAAAAAGTCAATTGCGCGATTTGCTTAGTTTAGGTAGCTTTCAAACACACAAGTGGGCTTCCAACGACGCTCGTATATTGACTGACATTCCTTCAAGTGATCAGCATTTTGATAGTGTGGATTTGCAAAAAGAAAACTATAATCTTAAGGCTTTAGGTCTTCTCATAAACATGAATGAGGATCAGTTCAAAATAAGTAGCCCACAGACATATGACTGCAATGAAATTAACAAGCAACAGATATTAAGTTACATAGGTAGATTTTATGATCCTATGGGCTTCATAAGTCCCATCATTGTAAAAGCAAAGGCTATCATGCAGAAACTATGGTTGAGCAAAGTGAATTGGACAGCTCCCCCCCCTGAAAACATAACACAAGAATGGCTTCAGTTTGTGCACAGCTTAGCTTCCATGGGCACAATTTCTTTAAAAAGAAATATTCAGGTTATGGATTCAGACACTGTACAATTAATTGGCTTTGCAGATGCTTCCAGCTCAACTGCATATGGATGCTGTATATACCTAAGGGTCATCGATAAATCAGGTAAAGTTAATCAATATTTGCTCTGTTCGAAATCAAGAATAAATCCGCTAAATAATAAGAATATGACCGTGCCGCGGCTAGAGCTAAATGCAGCACTATTGCTTTCAAAATTAATGGCTAGGGTTCACAGCACGCTTATGCTTAAAATTAATATTCACGGTGTTTACTTATTCTCGGATTCGCAAATTGTTCTAGCTTGGATAAGCAAAGATCCAATTAGCTTGAAAGCTTATGTAGCGAACAGAGTAAATGTGATTAACCAGCTAACAGCTGACTGGACATGGAGATATATCGACACACGGGACAACCCTGCCGACCTCATCAGCAGAGGTGTCAATCCTCAAGATTTAAGTAGCTGCGATATGTGGTGGCAAGGGCCACAGTTCCTGCGTGACGGCATGTACTCATTTGCTCCCAATTTCAACCTATCTCTTGATGTACCTGAGATGAAATCTTGTTCAACGATCTCCAGCGATCAGGCGTCAGCTACTCAGGACGTCAACGACACTTTTGATAAATTGCACAATATTTCTGATATTAATAAAATGACTAGAGTACTAGCATACATTTTCAGATTTTATAGCAACGTTAAATCAAAAAATAGTAAAATTAGTCATCCCTATTTAACTAGCATTGAATTAAAGCATTCCTTATTGTTGATAATTAAACATGAGCAACAAATTCATTATACAAAGGAAATAGATCTAATAAAAAATAATTCAAGCATTAAAGGTAGTCTAAGGAGCCTACACCCCTTTTTGGATGAGCGAGGTTTGTTAAGATTAGGTGGCAGACTTCATTATGCCAATATTCCATTTGAGCAAAAACATCCTGTATTATTACCTAAAGGTTCTCAGATTACATATCTTATTATAAGAAGGGAGCATGAAAGACTTCTTCATGCTGGACCCAATCTTTTGCTGACAAACTTAAATCAAAGATTTTGGATAATTGATGGTCTAAGAGTTGTAAAGAAAATCACTCACCAATGTATAGCTTGTTTCAGACTAAAGGCTCATGCCTCGAGACAACTAATGGGATCTTTGCCTGCCGACAGAGTCACTGCAACCAGCCGTCCCTTTAAGAAAGTCGGTGTCGATTTCGCTGGGCCAATCAGTGTAAAAAACTCACGTGTGAGGCGAGCAATAATAGGTAAAGGTTATATCTGCGTTTACGTCTGCTTTGCGACAAAGGCCATTCACTTGGAATTGGCTTCAGATCTAACTACCAACACTTTCCTTGCATGTTTACGAAGGCTAATATCAAGACGCGGTTTGCCCACTGAGATACACTGTGACAATGCTAGCACATTTAAGGGCGCAAGGAACCAATTGGTTGAGCTTTATAACTTGCAGACTTCCAAAGACCACCAGAACAAGGTTCATGAATATGCAGCTCAGCAAGGCATTAATTTTAGCTTTATTCCAAGCTATTCACCTACCTTTGGAGGTCTTTGGGAGGCTGCAGTTAAGAGTACAAAGTACCATTTAAAAAGAATTTTACAAAATAACATTTTAACGTACGAGCAATTAAATACTGTTTTAAGTGAGATAGAAGCTGTGTTGAATTCACGCCCTCTTTTGCCAGTGTCTGCATCAGACGTGAATGATTTTAGTTATCTTACTCCAGCTCATTTCATAATAGGTGAATCTTTAACTATGTATCCAGAACCAGATATTGTTAACGTTCCTCATAATAGACTTGCATTTTGGCAACAATGTACCAACTTAAAACAATCATTCTGGAAAATGTGGAATAAGCAGTATTTGAATATTTTGCAGAATAGACCTAAGTGGTTGGACAGTAGGTGTAACATTAAAATTGGTAGTCTAGTTATACTTAGAGAGGATAATACCCCTCCTTTATCTTGGCCCATGGCTAGAATAACAAATGTATTTCCAGGACATGATGGAAAAGTTAGAACTGTGGAAGTAAAAACTCCTAATGGAAAAACTCATGTACGTTCCATAACTAAAGTTAGTGTTTTACCTATAGATCAAACTGACTGATACATTTAGTCCATAGTTACTAAGTTTGCTGCCTATATAAGCTTATAATATAAGCGCATGTTGTTAACTAATTTCTATAAAACATATTTAACATCTATAATAAATAACGATGTGTGTAACTGTTTTTCATCAGAGTTTCTTATATCACCAATATTTTAAATGTCAGATTGTGTCCTATAACAATAGCAGCTCTGTAATGTTAATAGTTTCAGCAACTTTCTTGCTGTCTGTAAATTTAATTGTAAGATCCTTAATTGCATAGTAATAAAATATACCTATATAATTATGTAAGTTGTCATAAACAATGCTTAATTAATTTGTTTTTAGTTTGTTCATCAATTAACTTAGAAGGTACTCAACTATGTAATTAAATGCAAGATTGAATTCAAATAACTTTATTTAAATCGTTTTATGCAGGCCGCAGCATGTTGGCAACACCAACATCAATAGTTTTTATGTAGATTTGACATTTATATTATCTGTGAAAACAGCACTGTATTTCATTCTCTTCTAACCACGAACTGTGCAATAAATGGACGTGTCTGTAACTCCAGAGTTTTACTTCACCAAATACTGAAGCCTTTCTGCCCTACCAACAACCTAGCAACATTCCCCACAGTCCACTGCTAACGATCTCGTACACATACATCTTCAACATCTATGTACGTCGATCACATTTCTTAAATAGATTTTCAACTTTATCGGATTAAGGTTGCTGGATGTGCTGTCTGTAACCATACCGATGCTTGCAAAAAAATAAATTAATAGATTTTTTAGATTATCTTTTTTTTAATTTATATACTTAGCACTAAACTCAAAAAATGTCACTTACGGGATATCGTCCATGATTGTTAACAAACACGAAAATAACAATCAAGGAAGATATCCCGTTAGTGACATTTTAAGTTTAGTTGTGAACCGTGATAGCTTAAAACAGTGTTATATAGCACTGTCAATTAAAATAATGGATTCATCAATTAAAACAACAATTATTGAGTTTAATTCTCCAAAAAGTATTTGCTTGCTCCGAACAATCCCGTTCATTTGAATGCCACAGATATTTTAAACGTTGACCACGTAGCCTTATTCTATATAACGAAGATGACTTTATAACTTACTTAGACGCCGTGTTATCTGAATACTAATGATCCATCTCTTTGACTAAGAACAATTGCTTCCAATGCAGTCATCCACTTCAGAATTTGTAAAATTAAAACTTTCCATTTGTTTTTGTTAGAAACAAATAGATGGAAACTCCATTGTGTAGAAGTACCTAGTTCTTAGTATTATTGCGATGTCGCCGAGCTCCCTATGAGCGCTTCACAGGAGAAAAGAGCTTTAAAATAATAGAATGTAACAAGCTCGCTAAATCTCATCGCCTTAACGTAAGAACTGTGAAATTGGACTTTCAGCGGGACACTGGCGGGACACCGCAGGTAATTATATATCTCGGAGCTCCTGAATATGAAGTAATTATGTCGGTAGGTGGCACATTACCGCCCAGTCGTAACTCCTCAACTAAATGCTCCCAATGCGTTTTATATATCTGAAAGTACCACTCGTATTCAAGAGTAAACCCCACTTCCATACGATGTCCGCCGGGGTCACTCATAAATTTCAATGTACTATTCTGGCTAGCGTACTTTAAGTGAAATATCTACTCCATTTGGGGATCCAAACACACAAACTACTTGATGAATTCCAATACTCTTACGTGACTCACAATATAAAGCACAGGTGCTTCTAAAACCGTCATCTTTGATCTCGATGCCCGATCGTCATTGTTTATTAATACAGCCATTTATTTCTGAACAAAAATCCCTTTTTCAGTTGTCATAGTACCATAAATTGAGCTTTAAAACCTGTGATTTTTTTTTTATCGAAGAAATCACAAACTTTTTAATTCACACACAGAACCCGCACGCCTAAGACATCTAATTCGCAACACAAATGTTTGCACAACAGATACAGAATCAGCACCATTTATTCAGAGCTCAGCTACTCAATGGCAAGAAAAATGGGATACATAGGTATTTATTACCGATCCCACTACTAAAATAGAACTAAAAAACCTTTATAGCAAATGCTCCGTTTCAGATTTCCCGACCGCTCTGAAACATAGGGCCTAATAAATATTCCCCCTGTCGGATCTCCCTTCGCTGTAAGACGGGCCTTGCCTAAGATGAGGAAAACCGCCGAGATTTGTACCATAAACCCTCCTGTCACCGGAAAACAACGTACGTGCGATATCATTGCCGCGAAGCTTGGAAATATCCTGTACAATCAAGAGAAGCCGGCGTTTAGTGACGGTAATTACGTTGTTAATGGATATTGTTAATAGACGGATAGACAAGATGAAGGCAATTTTGTTCTATGAATAATTTATAGTACATTGTTGTTTGTATGTCTGTTTGCTTTACCTAATTGAAACTACTTGAAGCTTAAGCTCTCATCCGTGTTCCATTTAAGGAACATAGCGGTTGGTTAATCAAAACTGATTTATTAGACCATTACTGGACACGTCACCAGTTACTCCTAATTAAAGTTGGATTGCTTGCAGCTAATCCAGAATTCCAGAGCTCTGTATTCATCTTGTTCAATACGGTTCTGTTTTCGTATTGTATCTCCGTCGTGAATATCTCATCGGTCACACGTTTGTCTCAGAACGAAGGTTGCCCTTTTCATCTTATCGATGACAGTTTGTGGCGGCCATTTCTCGTCCTCATTGTGTATTCACCCAGCTGCGATAGTTCTATGTAAATTTTAATAACATTAATGTACATTATTTAAATTTATGTAAACGTCAGAGTTGAGTCATTTCATTTTCAGCCAATGTCACTTCATCAGATTCACGTTAAACAATAAATCATCGTGATTATCCATTGTTTTCGCGTACGGTAATGAATCTGTTCCAATGGTGGACATACCAAGGGATTATGGAACATAACGCTGGAAAAATTGCTTTTGAACCTTATTTCAAACTAACAAAAGATGTTTCTGTTTAATTGGTTAGCTATATAACTCGTACATGATCTTCAATGAAATATTCTATACATGGTGTAAGGAGACTCATCACGAAGCTGTCAACCAAGCATTACGTACATCAAACTAAGTAATTTTACGCAAAAAATATTGGTGAGAAATTACTTTTATGAGTGAAAAATCACTTTTTTGGTATAACTCAATGTAACGCATTCAAATCATTGTGCTGATGGGTGCATAAGTAGTACGCGGGTCGTTGAGGTGTTTTAAGTTAAAAATTACATTAAAAACATCTATTTAAAAAAAAAACTTGTCAATAGTTGACCCCCAATATCTCCGTAACTAGAAGGTTCACAGATGTGGTCTATAACAAAAAAATATAGCAATGACGAGGAGAACAAGTGCCTTCCGGCTTCGTTATAAGTCTTCTTACACCCTTTATAAAAATCTAATATAAATATTTTGCAATAATGGATATGACAGTGATAAATAAGGATTGGGTGTGATGTCGTTTAGTCCCTATTTTTATTGAAGAGCGGCGCGTGTCCACATAAAATATGGACATATACGCTCAAGCACTGTGATGAACATGAAAACGATAAAAATAAACTAAAATGATAATAAATGTTTTCTTGACTCACTAAGCTAAAAATAATTGAACTGATTTTTTTTTTTTTTTTGATCTATTGATCATTCTTTAAAATGTAAGTACATGTTTCATAAAAAATGTAAATGTTTGCCTGCCGAATGGTAAAATATGGCTGAGATATTATATGTCATAACAATTATTCTATGCTATTCTATTCTTAAAACAATAGAATCATAACCACATAGAATCTACATAATTCTTTTTTATGATGGAACCATCTCCGAAGTCAGTCGTGCTTGCTCCGAACCTCTCAGGAAGTTCATTCATCCATGGCATTCGAATGTAACGCGGATCGACTGCTGTCTGACCTCAACCCTTAGGGAAACCATCAAACACGATCATTCGCGAGGGGATCAGCAGAACTGTCCTGCGAGAAGTATCGTTTGGAGATAAATTGGTGCACAGCTGTCGAGGGATGATTTATAACAAGCTGTGTTTATGTGATTTGTTTTCCTTCACTTACTAGTCCCCATCTGTGCGGAAATTGTAACGTTTTGAAAAGGTTTTATTCAGTTTACTTTGTTGATTCGGTGTTATTCATTTGTTGATTTGTTGGGAGGGTGGTGCTGCATCACGCATCCACGACTGGATCTTTTTCGCAGAATTAAAACTACATATTTTGCATTACATTTAATATATTTTGTTGATTCCGCTTAGAATGTTCTGTTTAGTAAAATATCCATTTCCTGCCAGCCGATCAGGACATACTTAAATTTTAAACAAGTTTATACTCGTACCACTTTAGTAATTAATATTTATGCTGTGGCATCGAGAGTTAATAAATAAAGTATGCGATTAAATAAAAAAGTCAAACGCTGCTTTTCAGGTCTCTGGTAAAATTTTCAGATAAGAAATAATAAAATTGTCCATAAGAATTTTCGTTTGACAGATTTTAGTAGCTAATCAAAGCGTTACGCGGTCACCGACAAGATAGACCGTAACAAACCCTAGTCTATATTTTTTGTGGGAAATTCCATGGAGACCCTCCATCTGGGGTGCGCGGATGGTCATGTCGAACTCTACCCTACCGAAAACCTATACTGTTCCTGGTACTATCATGTCCAGGGGGACCGGGAGATACAATTACAAACCCGGCCTACTTGAAAGTGTACGGAAAGTGCACATGACCCACGAAAACAATTAAAAAAGTCATCTGAATATTACCCAATTAATCGTTGACGAACTTCCATCGGGCACGAAGTCTGCCGAATCAGAACAATATAAGAAACGAGCTGGCCTAATTGGGTCACGAAGTAGACTCTGTCGAACACGGTAGCCATTAATTGAACCACTTCTTCCTTTACATTATCACAGCCGACACGGCGGGCCTTCTAAATAATTACTTGTCATTTTATTCTCAGAACGTTGATTTGAGTTTTGGAATTGTTGATGCGACTGTTTGTGGCGCCGGCTTTTTGTAGCTATCTCTATTCTGACACTGCTGTGCTTTGTTGATCTAGGCAGCGCCACAGCTAAGCTTTAGATAGGGTTCTATTAGCAGTTTGGCGCTAGATTTATCAACCAAGACTTTTTAGTAGGAGCCCGGATTAGATTTGGGCTTTGGCTATTTAAACGCAGGGCCAGTGTAGAAACCGCATTCTATCGGCCGACTGAATGTTACTAATATAAGTCCTTTGATAGTTTTTACCAGCATTGAAACAAATTTTCGAATAAGTATTTAATCTAGATAAAAATAAATCGAGAGGATTTACGTAGCGATCGGTATCTCGGCTTTTACGCGATGTCTACGAGTGTCTACGAATGCCTACGCGCCGCCTACGATGCGCCTACGTCGAACAAGCGCCCAATTACACTTGTAGTACGCTAGCTCGAGAAATATTTCGACGAAATAGTTAGTGTGACGATTTCAAACTTGTGTTTCTTTGTTTTCATCAATTGGTTGTAATGGGTTTAATTGATTGTTTTACTCGTATTTGAGCGAAACGCCTTTTATACTGGCTACCGTATCGTGAGTATCGTCACATTCATACAAGTATTACACCTACCTACAAGCTGTCTTATATCCTACTCATTATACTAACATGACCACGTAGGTTATTGTCATAAAATAAACTTTTCATATTGACATCATCGAGGTTGGTGGGAACAGAAATTGGTATATTTTTAACACGGAAAATAGACAAAATGTAGTTTCTAGATAACATAAAATCACGCCAGTTATCCGCGGAAGGTTGGGGTGTGCCTAATTGCTATGTTAAAGTTACATGTAATAGGGAGAGAACCTATTTCTATCAACTGGGTACAGATCCAGACTCGATGGAAAGATAGATAGTAATTCAAGATGGAAAAACCGAATAGCACTTTACAAGCACAATACACACACACTACATACCCTAACACTTCTTATGTATGTTACGTTTGTTTACTAACATATGAACGTAATATTTCCCTCAAACCTCTATGTTAGAACACAGCATAGTACTGAACAAGAAGACACAGCGACTCTCTCTCAACAATTCTGTTTAATTAATAGTAGAACAACTTGAATAGTAACATAAATGTATACTTTTACGTACTGGTATTTAATAACATTTGTAAAACCGGCCAAGAGCGTGTCGGGCCACGCTCAGTGTAGGGTTCCGTAGTTTCCCGTCCGAACGGTCGCAGAGATTAATCGAGGACAGGCGGACGGACAGACAGACATGGCGAAACTATAAGGGTTCCTAGTTGACTACGGAACCCTAAAAACGTATTGAGTTATTTTAGTACTTAGCGTTATTTAATCATTTTTATACTTTCTCAGAATTACAAACTATTTAATTAAGCTTACGACTATTTCCTTGTTTAATTCTATTTGATAAAGATTCCAGGAAAATGGTGCTGCTAACTTCCTTTTAAAACAAAGAGTGAAAAGAAAATACGGAAACGGAAGAAACCATTATAGATAACATTATTTAAACTACGAAATATATTTTATGATACAACAAAACATTCACGAATCACCTGTGAGCCATATAACCCAACCTTTTACCATATTTTCTTATTGTATCTTACAACGCCTAGAAAAAATAGGACCTCCGAGAACCGAGGCAGGCTTAACTTTATGATAAAGTGAAGCGGTCATTTTATTCGTCGTGAACGAGTCGTTTTATTCGTCATAAAACCCAAATTATTAATGTTCCCTAAAGTGTATGAATCACCAGTTAAAAGGTTTGCAATATAAATTTGGGCAGCCCTTCGCTTTATAAATCATTGGAGGTAATAAAAAGTATATTTCGATAATTTGACAAACCCCTGTGGAGCAGTAAATAGCTGTTTGCCTGCATGCCAAAATGTTTGAGTTCGTGTGTATTGTCCAAGCTTTGTTTGTTTGCCGTCGTAGTCTGAGCTTTGGCTCGCTCTGCGCTGACGGACACGAGTTCCATACACAGGTACCTATTTTTATTACAAAAAATATCCTGAATTGCGTTCTGTTATTCCTGGAGAAAAAAACAAGAAAAGGCTTTGATTAAAACATCGTTTCAAAAATTAGCAAAAGGCTCTCTGTTTAGTACTGTCAGCTAGCGTATGTTATGTACATAAGTACTGTTTATTTAAGTTAGGTCCTAAACAAACGTGTATATTTTACTAGATCATAAATCATCCGACTATACACTATGTCGGTTCCTAAGTCCGAAACAAATGGAGAAGTTTTATGATGCTGATATACATTTAAAATGAACTAAGTAAATGGAATTTAAATATAAATCAAAACAAGAAAATTGGTTGTTTTTTTTAATTTAATTCACCAATAAATGACAAAAAAATACATTTTCTCAGTCATCTAATGGTGAATTTTTACAAACACATTAACCTGGCATGGTCATTTTAAAATAGTTAGTATTCTGACAACGTTTAAATTTCTTTTCAAACGACAGCTGAGCTTGAGGTCGGGCAAAGTGATATAAGGTTTTTCAGAATCAGAATCAGATCTTTATTTGCTTTGAATGTAGGTACAGGTATAAGATGTTGTACATAATTAATGAGATCGGCTACAGTCAATTAGGAACTTCTCAGGAACAGCTACGGAGTGTGGATTTGTGCCCGGTGATTACAAAAGGTTCGCGCCCCCTATCACCTACATGTATGTCACTTCACATAACTGGCGAAATAAAGGTGAGTATAAGTTATACTTCTGCCTAACCTTTTGCGGATTACAGCAGGCGTCATGTTATGTTATGTTAAATCTGTTGTGAATAGTAAACTAAAAGGCAATGTCTCAATGCTAAGTATGTGGCATAGGGCATACTTGTGACTGACACTATAACGAATCTTTGATTTTTGTTACATAAAGTTTGTCTACTTTCAAATATATCTTTTCATTCATTTCATCTTACTTTACACTATTATTTTCCAAACTATAATCCAATAAAATCAACTTTTAAAATACAAATTGATATAAAAATCGAGAATATAATCATTCATCAACTTCTAGTGATTCAAGTTTGATATGGTTTTCTCCTCCGAAGGTAATGCCTACCCCCAAAGTTTTTTGCCGCGTCGCACCTACCCCTCGGGAAGGGGATGTTGAAGAATCAGCCCTTTTTCTTCAGACAAGTTCATCCAATCGAAAATACGTGCGTCAAAGGTAGATTGTTCTCAACAAGTTTTTTAATTTCGTCTCGTCTTTAGAGAATTAATTTAATCAAAAATGATATTCACCCACGTGCTTAATTGCCCTTATTTTCTGTACGGTCTTTTAAAATAGATAATTAAGGGTTAGCTATCCAAAGTGATGTGGTTTACCTAAATATACCTATCGGTATTCGATTCTAGTACCAATATAGATAATTGCTTTCTGTGTCGGTATTTTGAGTGTATTTTCTGTTACCTAGTACTTACTTTTGCTTCATTTGTTCAACGTAAATTGTTCGTTAACTATTGTTCGGTGTAAACAAATGGAGAAAACATTGTACGAATATGTTTGTAAATGATTTAAAACCATTTAAGCGGATACCTACCTACAACTGTAGGGACTTTAATTGCATTGTAAAGTGCTTTCACTCTTTTTCAGCGATCACCCTAATGAATGAAATAAAAGAGGTAAGTGTGACTGAATTTCATTTCAAAAGACATTTAAAACTTGCTGTCAGGAGTGAAAAATAATCTCAGCATTAAATTATTGCTTACAAGATGAACGGAGACAGATAAGGCCGGCCGCGGATTACAACCGCTAGGGTTGTACCGCGACGAACCAAGAACACAGAAAATTAAATATTTATATCTCACGTTTACTAAACGTTATTTTTTCAACCAAGTTTAAACGAAAAGTAAGCACAGATTAATTTCTCACTCACCGTTTCATTTTATTCGTCGCAATTTTTCACCGCCAGCAGGAAAATCTCATCTGGCCCTCGATCCCACTTCATAACTTCCAAGCCGGCCAGTACGAAAGGATGGTTTGGATCAAAATAAATTGTTAGCTTAGGACTCCTTATTTAACTTCTTATTAAAACAGGCCAGGTAAGGTAGAATGTTTTTCCGCGCCTTCAGATAAATCGGATAAAATCCTTAGACTGAGTTACTGTGAAAAAGTTAGTAATGATCTTCTACTTATGTTTACTTTTTGCCTGTCCGTACAAAAATAGAACAATAAGTATTTGAACAAGAAATTCAAACATGGAAAATCTCATCACGGCGTTCTGTTACAATAGTCAGAGCAGAAGTAAAACTAAACATTAATGGAATAAAATTAAACAGAATGCAAAGAAATAACAATAAAGTGAATTTATTTAGTTTCGCTGTAGCACATTCCTCGGCGCGCCTCAGAAACTTGTAATTAGTTGAAACGGATAAAGAGCGGAACAATTTCTTTCTATCTATAACTCGAAGCGGCTACACATTAACTAAGAACTTCGCCTATATTTTTTAATTTACAAAGTATACAGTTAATTTAAAACGAATATATAATAAAAAAAGTTTATAATCATTATTAATAAGAATACTTTAGAAGTTAAAACAAAACATTACCAACTTGGAAACTCGGATCGATTTCACAAAAATCTTAAAACTTCCACCGAACAAAAAGTTTGTTCATGGCTGTCTTAAGATTGTGTACAAAATCAGGGCACACACAATTAGGTGCGTTGAGCTGTACGAAGTAATATACGATACGGTATAACAGGCAATCGCTTAATTAGAAATGTTGTCGGAACCTACGCAAACTGGCTTGCTTGTTCACGTTACCTCGAGAAAGTTATAGCTGAAGCGTGGCCCTTTATCCTTTCCATTTAGAAAATATTTATTTAGCATCCTTTCCTTAAGCCCCTGTGCTCAGGTGCGAGATCGCCCTAACTCAAATAAGGGGGCAGACATTTAAATAAGGCACTTGTTTTCATTACACTTCGGTTCGTACCGACATTTATTGTGTTCACCGCAAAAACTAATGTTACGTTTATGGTACACGTGTTTAAGTTATCGAATGGAAGTTTTAAAACGGGATAGTTTGTGGAACGGGTATATTTTATAGATTTTATGTCGTATCTAGCAGGTATACCGGAAAAATAGATGCTTATGATACTTAGGTAAAGGACGTTGAAACTAGGTGCTCGTTTCATCAGTTTGCATTTTTAGTTAGCTTTATAACTTTACAATATGAAGAGAAAATGTATTAAAGAGTTAAGTCTTCCTTTCCAAATAGTCTAGAACAGAATAGAATAGAATATAATACTCTTTATTATGTATACCATAAAAATTATAGATACAAAAATTTACCAATATAAATATGTGTTGGACTGCCTCGTACCTTTTGGTCGCAAGCGTGACTGTTGGGCATGAGGTCCTAGGTTTGACTCCCGGATCGGTCAGTGTTATTGGGTTTTTTATCAGAAATTTCTCAGTAGCTGCCACAGAGTCTGGATTTGTCCTGGGTGGTGGCAATAGGCTAGCTTCCTATTAAATGGAACTTAAATACATAACAGTCGAAATGTGAATGTACTTATTAAGGGGCCGGCGGAGCATGCGTTTTTAATAGTAACGTAATACCAAAATAATATGAAAATCAAACATATTCTTAAGGTAGTGTGTTTATATTTCGATTGTATTATAGAATATCTATGTTCCCAAATAAATATTTTGAAAGGACAATGATATAAAGATGAGATATGAGGAATTTAAAATTTCTATAGATAATTTATTTTTCTTATTACTCTTGTTTAAATCGGTGTATATTCAAAATATGTGTTTGGGAACCTATATATTCTGTAATTCCCCAAAATAAATACACACTACCTTAAGAATATGTTTGATTTACAAATTATTTTGGTATTACGTTTGTATGAAATTCGCATGCTCCGCAGGCCTCTTAAGTACACCTCAGCCTAACCCATTGCGGATTACAGGGCATGATGTTTTGTAGAACGTACCCTTATTACCTTTCAGTTCTCAAAAGCCTTTTTACAAAAAATATGGTAGCGTATCTGATTGATTGAATAGTAAGTTATTTTAGTCCACTATTAACTTAGATCAATTGTTGATTGAATAGGTACCAATACCGTAGTATTGGTACCTATTCAAGCAAGTAAGCCCGCTGTTACTTGCTTGAGATTTGACGGCAGCATAATGAAGGGTGTAAAATCACCCTAAACGAAGCCGAAAGGCACTGGTTCTCCCCGTCATTGCGATATTTTTTTGTTGTAGACCATACCTGGGAAGCTTCTAGTCACGGAGATATTGGAGGTCACAGTTACAACTTTTTCACAAGTTTATTTTTTATTTTTAATACATGTTTTTACTGTTAGAACTTTACGTTAAACACTTCCACGGCTATCAATCCATCCATCAGCATAATGTGATTTTTCACCCCCAAAAAAGAAGTCATTTCCCAGCAATAGTTTTTGCGTAGGGTTACTGTGTTCGATGAATGCTTGGTTAACGGCTTTACGGCGGGTTCGTTTACACTGTATTTACGTAAAGCATGATCAGACTTGTACAACTACTTAAAAAGTGGAAAATAACTTTACTTGCGGAAGTCGGTTACTTTTCTACCACTTCCGGAAGTAAAACTATTTTCCACTTATCTATTATTATTTTTTTCAGTTATCGCGGATTTATTCAGTATCAAAGATTTAAAAAAATACAGCCGAATTGAAAACCGGGGAGGTTTGTCAGAAGTCGGTTAAAAAAACCTCTTAAATATAAATTATTATCAGCAATATAAATTATTATTCATACTTAATAATCACCACACTGAGCATAAATGATCATGTAAATGCTAATAAACTAAATAATTTTACGAACTAGGTCCTCAGTCAGTCGTGTATTTTTCTAACATAGATCTACAATTTATTCATAAGTCACGATGGTTCAAAAGTTGTTTTAATATTATGTACCTATAACAAAGTGAAGGGATCGCGATCACAAAGTTACAATGTTATGCTAATAACTAACCGAAAACTAAGCAAATGATGTTTACACGAAGTTGCCAGCAAATATACGCAACCTGTAATTTTCTACGTTTGAAATAATAATGTCTGCGCCGTATTATTTGTGTTTCAATCCTTTTTATTAAATTTAATTGTTATTTTAAAAAGGCTGTGTAGTTTAATTTTCATTGTTTGTTTGATTTTAACAATTTTATTTTTTGTTTGGAATTGATTTTCCAACTCTCCACGACAAAAAGAGTGCATGGATTCAATTTTTTATTTGGTAGTTATTGTAGATTCTGGCTTAAAGAGTCTTACAATGGATGATTTAGCACTAAGAGCTTTCACGATATAAAATGAAAATATCTGTGGTTTAATTTCATTTTAAGGCGGAGCCAAGTGATTTGTGTTGCAAAAAAAGCTGTATTAAAAAAAAACATTGAACTTTACAAAAACTTAGCTACGAAGAACTCCTATAACATCGTCTCGTTATTACTCATTAACAGTTCCAGAGGAAAAGTGTCGTCTAGTAAAGACTTAAAGTACCAATTACTTAGTAGTCTGTCTTATTTAATTATCTAAGTACCTGCATAAAAAGAAAATGGCGGAACAAGTTGGAAAAGACATCGGGACTTGGGTTCATAAAATAATTCTGTTTAATTTCCTTTATACAATTATTCCATTCAACATTTCAAACGTTAACACAAACTGATTGAATGAAGTTAAACGTTAGTCATTTTGTTTTAATAAAAGTTATCCCTTTCGGAGCTCAGGGAATCTATTAGACATAATAAAAAATCGAAGTAAATTCTCAAGAGGATACCTTCCTGTATAAACAAAGGAAACTGTACAGAGGAAGAGGAATTTCAGATAACGTTTATTCCTCCCTATGAAGACAAATAGAGGGACTCATACAAGTTAGCTAAGAAATTAAATTTAATGTAGCGACTTTCAAAAGGTTTCTTATGTGAATATTTATTTAGTTGAACAAGAATTTGTATGCAACTAAAAAACCCGACTATTGAAAAATCACGCTCTAATTAAATTCGGGATTTACGTAGTTAAAATCGACTCCTAATTGAAGTCGATTCAAATGTAGCCTGCGAGTATGTTACTTGTTACCATAATATCGAATCGATTGACATCTTATTCATCAAAATCGGATGTTTAAGCGCTACGGAACATACGTAAATACAAACTTACATAGACTGCTAAAATCACAACCCCTCCTTTTGTCTTCACAGTAGTCGGTGGGGAAAAAAACATTACACTTGTTTGGCAGTCGTGTTAAAATACATCTGTACTTCCTGTATCCATGATATGTATTTTACCCTGGATTCTCTGGTATTTGGACATTTCAACAGGTCGTCTCGACTGAATTTTCCGAAGATACGAGTATATCCATAGGTGTATTCATTTTTGCCGATAATGATCATTTAGGGGACGAGACTATTGCCGGTATCTGGGCACGAACCCAAACCACATCAACCGACAAACGACCACTTATTTTGTTATTGACAAACGAAATGTTTAATCTGTCTTATTAAAAATGTCTCACTTGTTAATAAATAGATGATTGTTATCTCTTGAAAGATTTTTTTTCTTTTAAACGCGGATTTCGGATCCATTTGCATATTGTATAATTATCACTTGCTTCGGTGAAGAAATACATCGTGAAGAAACCAGCATGTCTTGGAGGTATTTGTCGGTGGCATGTTAAGCCAAGTCAGAGGCCTAAGTATGGGCGGCATAAAAAATCTGACACCATTTTAGCAATAACCACACGATATAGAAAGAAGATGGAAACACAAAAGCAAAAGTTACAAAGTTACGATGAAGATAGACAATGACGTCATACTAATAGTCTGCACGGTCACAGGAAAGTACCTACATGGGAAAGTATACGTCCCAAAGACGTACGTACACAAGAACTCAACGCTAGGCTCCGACACGATTCGTGGCACTATCACCAACTTTTAGCACTTTAACTGTTACTCAGGTGAAGTGCACAAATTTGAAAGAAAACTTCGCACTTAACCTCGCCACAAATATAAATAATATGTAAGTTGACTCGTTAACAACTTTAATGCATTAACTTTTACTCACATAGAGTTTTGAAACGTACAATTGTACATAAAGTAAGATTATGTATGTTTTAAAAGAAAGTAATAAAATAGCTGCTATAAAGTCCTGTTATTTACTGCCTTATTCTTGTGTAGTACTTACTACTGCCATTACCACACTCGTCAACAGTTCTAAGTGGCATGTGTTAATACACAAATGAAGTAAATCTCTATGCTACGTTTTAAGCGTAGGTTTACTTTTTCACTTCGGTTTAAAATTCAAATGTATTAAAACGAAACCATAAAAGCAAACATTAAGAATTCCTAAAGGCCGTTATCGGTAACCCTAATGTACATCAAGATTAAGCTGAAATTTATTTTATTATTCCTGATAACAGAAGCACCTATACGAAATAATAATTATTTCATATAAATCAAATGAAAAAGTTCTTATACGACTTATTCAGGCGACAGCGAAGTAACTTTTAGTGCCTAGGAAAACTTTTAAGGGTAACATTTGCTGATAATTTCTTTATGATAGCCAAACTTGACTTGGCAAACACTTACCTGTTTCATCAAAAGAATCTTCTTGAACATTAAATCTGAACTTAGGGACTGTTCGAAAGAGATACCGCGGCCCCGGAACGTAAAGGGCGAGGAAGGAACATAGATGGGTTTTAGTCAGTAAGAGTCTGACACTCCCTCCCGCTCCGCCCAGAGTGGGAGAAGTCATTTGATGATTTCCCATCCTAAAAAAAAAAAGGGGCCGGGGAGCATGCGTATTTCATACAAACGTAATACCAAAATAATTTGTAAAACAAACATATTCTTAAGGTAGTGTGTATTTATTTCGATTGGAATACAGAATATCTATGTTCCCAAATATATTTTTTGAGAGGACAATGGTACAAAGACGAGATATGAGGAATTTAAAATTTCCATAGAAAACTTATTTTTCTTATAACTCTTGTTAACATCAGTGTCCAATCAAAATATATATTTGGGAACCTAGCTATTCTGTAATACAATCGAAATAAATACACACTACCTTAGGAATATGTTTAATTTACAAATTATTTTGGTATTACGTTTGTATGAAATACGCATGCTCCGCAGGCGTCTTAAGAAATCCACCCAAAATCAAAGCAGTTATGTGGAACAGTTACAAGCACTTTTGAACTCTAGAAACAATGACAACAGTGAAATATAGCACAGTCCATAAAGAACACAGTCACAAGGCATAAAAACTGTAAAAGTACAGTAGAATTGCCCATTCCAAAGCGAAGATCTCTGGAGAAGATCGAGCAAGAAACTCCAAGAAATGAAACATTAGATTTATCATAATTCAGAAAGAATTAAGCTGTTCATGGACCCGTATTGTGAGAGATATTTTCCTTCCATTTTTCCGTGAAAAGCATTTTTCCGCCATTTGAAAGTCGTAACACAAAACTTTTTAAACAAACGAAAAACAAGTATAATCAAATATCAAAGTTTCCCTGCCCATTAAAAACCAATCCGAACTACGCCACGATCCGCCGTCGTCAATTCGGTATTGTTCTAATTCCGTCCACTTAAACCCGAGATACACTCGACGATCAAAATGGTGAACGATTTTTGTTCGCTTTAATTAAGTCACGAACGTCACAGTGGCCGTTTCCTTGGCCCAGGTAATCACGATTGGAAAGGCATTAATTCAAAACTCTAGTGTTGCTCTCGAGCCCGATTGCAAACGACCCCACTTGAGCACGTCGCAAACGAATTTCCTAAATACAGGTATAGCCGTCACCAGGCTTCTGTCACCCACATACAGTACAATGTCTAATGAAGAATCGGATTTTCAGCTAAATGACTACATGACTATACTTCGGTCACCTCTGTTCTATCTATCTACACTGGACCGCAAAGAGAAAGGGTCGGTTAGAAAATCTTCAATATCTTCAAAAGTACTCGACCTGGTTTTATGAAAATAAGAGTAAATTAAAGAAATTTATATTTGAATGTGCTTAACAGATAATAAAAAAAAAATTCAATCTTTTTATTTTTAATAAATGTAAAATAAATAAAAATGCGTACTTTGGATGATATTGAAGAGTTTTCTAACCGGCTCTTCTTCTTCGCGGTCCAGTGTATATTGGTCTTATTTGAAAAACATACTTAGCTGGCTGAACTAAAACCTTTCTCCAATTACTTATCACTCTTTCATTTGCCAATAAACTGTTATTCAGCAGTCAGTTAAACGAGATACTCTGTGGAACGAGATAAAATAAAAATATTTTTTTTTTCTTGCATGCTACTGTGTGTATACAATGTTTAGGCAAATAAAGAATCTTATCTTATCTTATCTTATCCTAAGCATTTCTAACTTTCATAGAAGATGCTGTTGCTATTTTGCAAAAAAGTCACAAACGAGACTTCCATCCGAAATCTTGTAGCTGAATAGGTACGTGGTATTTTCAATCGATTGTCGTCCAACCGGATACCGGATCGGCAACCGGAATCGCCGCTCTACTAGCATTACCTAGAAACTAACGGGGCCGTAATACACAACATCTGAAACGCTACCGACAAAACAGTTTGACAAATTGCGACAGAAACATTGTTTCGCTAGATTTACTAAGATTATAAATATTCCAGAAAGCTATAATATACAAAAGAACATTTTCCGTAATAAAATATAATATGTAGAATCCAAGAATTGCAGGGTTTTACTATTTATTGTACGATCGGGCAGGCACATTTGTTAGAAACTTATAATCCGAATCGGAATTGTGCTAACCACAATTAGGTGAATGAAAATAACAGAGAATAATTTAGTACAAAAGTGTACTAAATTATTCTCTGTTATTTGATATGTTCTAAAACAAATGAATACTAAACAATTATTTATTTAACTAAAAGAAAACTGAACAAAGGCAATCAATGAACGCTTGAAATAGCCTCCCTGTAATAAATATAACAGTAACAATCTTCCGCTATCCCAGTTCAAATATTTATTTTGCAAATAGGCCGAATCCAGTTAAGCTTCAATTCTAATTAGAGAAAAACAGGCAATTTGTAGATATAGATTTTAATTTTAATTGAGTCGTCATGAATAATTGAAAAGACAAGCTTTCAATTTCGCAAAGTGTTATGACGAATGTATTTACGAAACAGATTAATTAAATGTTCCGGGAACGAAATTGTTCCACTAAGTAGACGTTTGAGTTGTTGGTACGTACGGTCGAACAAGCTATTTGGTTTACACTTTACAATGTAATTTGTGGGTTTAGCTTGTTCGACCGTACATATTATTTAGACAAGACCTGTAACGGAGAAGGTAGACAATTACCTACTGTAACTTTTTATGTGACTTTCAATTGCTACTCGAAAGGTCGTTTCTTCGTTCTGTTTGTCGTATTCATATAAGTCATATCAATGACAATACTCCACCCCAAAACGAAGGCGACTGGCGAGACTAACAAAGAAACCGCTTTGCCAATTTAGTTAATAGATTTATCTATTAACGTCACAGAAACAATAACGTGTCGCTATTCAAAGTGAGACAGTTGTAGGTTCAGAGCCATTAGTTAATTGGATAGTGTACTGTCTACAATTGCGATTTCAAAGACAGTGATAATCAATTGTGCGTCTAACGAACGTACCTGTGTGGGGACAAGCAAACATTGCGCCTCTGCGGCTCAGTGTGACACGGCGCGACGTGGCATGACTCTGTCACCAAATAAAGGACAGGCAACCGGCCTATGTGCAATGCTGTGCAGTGTGTACCCACTTTAGCTAACGCCCACCGAGATTTTGCTATTGTGCGCTCGATGTGTTACATCCGGATTTATAAACATGGAGTTATTTTGACTAACTGCGCTCAATTTGAGGGTCTTGAATGCGAAACCACAGACCAAAATAGAAGTTCGTTTTTCTATTTTTGGATCTACTAAACTACAGGGTCCTAAAGTTTTCAGTTATAACAACTGAGTGTTTCAATTTGCATTCATTAATGTCTGAATCTATCCAAAAATAAACGCCAGTATATTTTAGTACGATAAAGTGAACAAATTCTAAAATAACCTTTTAAAGTTGCTCCAGTTAAACCACCATAAAGCCTCCCCCACACAGACGCGTTTCTGCTTCCTGCGATATGAGTTATTAGAATATTTGTTATTGGGACGCAGAAACGCGAAAACGCAAAAACGCGCCTGTGTAGGGATGCCTTCATTCCTTTTCTTAACGTGTGTTGATGGCAATCTAAATTGTGTACCAGTTTGCACCTGTAGTAACGTTCATCAGTTCCTGCAATGAACAAACAACAGGACACACAGTGTTTATATGGTGCTGCACCACACACCACACACACAACACCACATTTACACTTCAGGGTAGAGTCATGACTGCGTGACTATTCGAAAGAGATACCGTGGCCCCGGAACATAAAGGGCGAGGAAGGAACATGGATAGGTTTTAGTCAGTAAAAGTCAGACACTCCCTCCCGCTCCGCCCAGAGTGGAAGAAGTCATTTGATGATTTCCCATACGAAAAAAAAAATGAAGGGTAGAGTCATAAATGAATCTTTGCCTGAGCAGTGAGCAGGCGTTAAGCTTACATTTTAGTACAATTTGAGTACTTTTGAAACGTTTTCGAATACCGTGTTACGTTTGAGATCCCGATATTATTCGTAGCTGACACATGATGGTCTAGAAACTCGGTGAACCAACAAACACGTTTGATCCACATATAAAGTCAATCCGCAGCGGTACGTTTGAGCGGCTTCCGTCAATACTGTGGCAGAACTACCACTGTACCATGAAGAATCTATTGACAATCACACATACGCATATATATGTGGGACTTGAGATTCTGGATTTGAATGCCTGAGATTCTGGCTATGTTTGGCCGTGTCTAGTACCTGAACCGTGGCATGGCGTCGAACATACCATTAATAATTGCTATTTGGGAAATGTATGAGTACATTTTATTTATTTATTTAATTAAACTTCATGTACAAGAGTGGTACGTAGGCGGACTTAATGCCACAAGGCATTCTCTGCTTCACATTATTGTTCAGTTTCATACTAATATTACAAATTACATGCGGAAGTAAGTCTTTTGACGTTTTAAAATTTTTCGCACACATAGACCATGAATTCAGTTAGTCAGAATATAGGATACGTATCGGACTTCTTAATATTAAACCGATACAGTAAGCTGATTATTTATTCATTATAATCAACTAACAACTCTTCCAATATACGAGTAGAATCATCAAATCAACACAGAACACACTACTATAGAATACCTACAGTCACAGTTTGTCACAGTTTTTCAGAGGCTCGTTAACTAACAAAAGTTAGCTTTGTACTGTCAATGTGTGCTCTGTGCAGCAGTATACCGTGTACAGTTGTGTACAATCAGCCAGTTTGATGTGCTAATGAGCGACATTAACGTTTAGCCGGCGTCAATAAACGTCACTTTGTCGACTACAATGCACCCCTACACGGTTCATGTCCGTTCATGTTCTGTTTTTCAATGGTTTATCTCTGCACCGAGAGAGCATCCTCAGAAATGTCTTCTGCTCGAGAAAAGTAAAGAGGATAGCTAATAAATAATAAATATCGCTGGACATTAACACACAGCGCCATCTAGTGCCACACTAAGCAAGGCTTGTGTCTTGGACACCAGATAGTTGATATAGCACATATATGCTACATATATACTTTTTTGTTTATAAATACATACTTATTATACATATAGCTGGTATTTGTATACTGCTTGTTGATGCAGAAGTACCTAAATAGAGGATCACTTTTCAAACGTTCACAGACTTCCACGTAGTCAATAAAATACCAAGTAGTGTAGTGTTCCTCTGCGTAAATCCTTTAAACTTGAAACTTCTTAATTAATTACTGACTTCTACTAGTTATCAAAATTTGGATTTACAATTTGTCATTGTTTCATGGCACATACCATCTACATACCTACGGGGTTTCATGGTCGGAATCAATTTCTTTGAACCTACAAGCAAAAGGATTGTAAGTGAAAACTATGCAGGGTGTAGACAGACTCATCACGAAGCTGTCAAACAAGCATTCTGTACGTACATCAAACTAAGTAACTTCACGCAAAATTATTGTTGGGAAACGACTTCTTTTTTTTTTGGTCGTTTTAGGGTAAAACTCAATATACCGCACCTTACATTGTGCTGGTGGATGGATTGCATTGCATGGAGGTGTTAAAAGTACCTACAAAATCTTACATTAAAAATATGTATGTATGTATAAGTATGTATTTACAAACAAAAAGTATATATGTAGTATATCAACTGTCTGGTGACCACGACACAAGCCTTGCTTAGTGTGGCACTAGATGGCGCTGTGTGTAATGTCCAGCCATATTTGTCCAGCCATATGTATTTAATAAAAACTTGAAAAGTTGAAACTTTGCCCTCCAATGTCTCCGTAACAAGAAGGATCCCAGGTATGGTCTAGACCAAAAAAAATGTCGCAAAGACGGGGAAAAACACCTTTTGACTTCGTTAGGAGTATTTTCGCACCCTTTATAAAAAAGTAGGCAAGAGGAAGTGTATATCTTTAGGCACGAAAAATAGAACAAACCGTTTCATGTTTAATTTTTTGGTGATAACAATGTTCTCTGTTCCTTTACTCAATCTTTCGGCCAGTGGCGAAACTGAATCCTATTTTATCTCAATAAAAATCTCAGTGTACAAAATCTGTCACAAAAAAATAAAACAAAGCGAAGCAAATTTCCTCAACAAATTATTTATACGTTACATCTAAAGAAAACATCAAAGACAAAAAAAATAAAAGCTTGTAAAAATTATCTACCGTTTTACTTTATCCATCACCGTTCGTTCTCCCGCCGCCACGTCATCGTAAATATTACGAACAAATTCCACGGAGTGTCGGTATAACATTATAAAACCGGCCAAGAGCGTGTCGGGCCACGCTCACTGTAGGGTTCCGTAGCTTCCCAGACCATTAAAAATACCAACATTTTTCGTCAGCAAAAATAACTTTGTTTTTCATAGTATTTGTATGAAAAACAAAGTTATCATTTGCGTTTTTTTGAAAAAGTGCTATATAACTCAAAAACTATTCAACTCATCAAGTTGAAAATAATTTTCCTAGAAAGTTCATATAAAGGTCTACTTCTGTGATTTTTTTCATATTTTTTAAACTTATGGTTCAAAAGTTAGAGGGGGGGGGGACACATTGTTTTTGACTTTCGGAGCGATTATTTCCTAAAATATTAATATTATCAAAAAATGATTTTAGAAAACCCCTATTAATTTTTAAATACCTATCCAACAATATATCACACGTCAGGGTCAAAATTAAAAAAAAAATCGCTCCCCACTTTACGTCTGGGGGAGGTACCCTAATAAAAATGTTTTTTTAAATTTTTATTTTTGCACTTTGTCGGCATGATTGATATACATATTGGTACCAAATTTCAGCTTTCTGGTGCTAACGGTCACTGAGATTATCCGCGGACAGACAGACAGACAGACATGGCGAAACTATAAGGGTTCCGTTTTTTGCCATTTGGCTACGGAACCCTAAAAAGCAACAACCTACTCGTCCGGGCGAAACACGGGCAAATATGGGGCAAAGTGGGGCAAAATCTAGAGTACAACAAGCCTAGCTTCCATAGCATTTTTACATGCAAAACGTAATACTAATAAATCTTTGTATGCGTCATACAGATGCAGGGTTTGCTGCTGCCTCAAGTCGTGGCCAGCCAGGCGGAAAATTGCAAACTAGCGTACCCAGTACGCCGCGATGTCTATCTGAGCTTACGCCTCTTTGATATAACCAGCCAGGAATATTAATTATAACATGTTATTACCTGAATTGAGGGTAACAGATTTACGTGTTATTTATTGAAAATTGTTTATTTTTTGCAAGTTTGAGTTCTTTTGTATAATCTACTCGTAGTTCGGTTCGGTGCGGTTTATAAAATCTTGGGTTACAGTGTTTGTTATCGAACTCCTCTGAAACGGGTTGACCGATTTTGATGATTTTTTTGTGTTTATATTTTGGTAGGTCTGAGAACAAATTTCCACGCAAACGAAGACGCGGGTAACAGCCAGTAAGCCTATGATTTTCCCACTGCTGAGACAAGGCCCAGTGCGGGTTGTGGTAGATGTCACAATCATGTCTAAAAAAATCTTTTTAATTAAAATCTATCTTCTTATATATATAAAATGGTTAACTGAATGACTGACTGACTGACTGACTGACTGACTGGGTGATATATCAACGCAGAGCCCAAACCGCTGGGTCTACAGATTCCAAATTTGGCATGAAGGTTCCTTATGTGGTCTAGGGGTGCACTAAGAAAGGATTTTTCAAAATTCACCCTCTAAGGGAGTGAAACGGGCCCCCAAAGTTTGTATGGGGAAACAAGATTAGTTAGACTATTTTATTCGAAACTTCACAAGAGTACTCCTATTGATAAATGAGAAGAACTGGGTTTCAGTTTTTTTCAAAATTCAACCCCTAAGAGGGGTAAATAGGGTGACAAAGTCTAAAAATCAACGCACAGCCCAAGCCGCTGGGTCTATAGATTCCAAATTTGGCAAGTAGGTTCCTTATATAGTCTAGGGGTGCACTAAGAAAGAATTTTTCAAAATTCACCCTCTAAAGGGTTGAAACAGGCCTCCAAAGTTTGTAAGGGAGAACAAGATTGGTTAGACTATTTCATTCGAAACTTGAAACAATGAGTAGAAACGGGTTTCAGGTTTTTTCAAAATTCAACCCCTAAGAGGGGTAAATAGGGTGACAAAGTCTAAAAATCAACGCACAGCCCAAGCCGCTGGGTCTATAGATTCCAAATTCGGCAAGTAGGTTCCTTATGTGGTCTAAGAGTGCACTAAGAAAACATTTTTCAAAATTCACCCTCTAAGGGGGTTAAACGGGCCTCCAAAGTTTGTATGGGGAAACAAGATAAGTTAGACTATTTCATTCGAAACTTCACAAGAGTACTCTTATTGATAAATGAGTAGAAACGGGTTTCAGGTTTTTCAAAATTCAACCCCTAAGAGTGGTAAATGGGGTGACATAGTCTAAAAATCAACGCACAGCCAAACCGCTGGGTCTACAGATTCCAAATTTGGCAAGTAGGTTCCTTATGTAGTCTAGGGTTGCACTAAGAAAGAATTTTTCAAAATTCACCCTCCAAGGGGTGAATCGGGCCTTTATCAGGGGAAACAAGATTGGTAAGACTATTTCATTCGAAACTTCACAAGAGTACTCCTATTGATAAATACAAGATAGCGCCCAGGAAAAGTATTTGTTTTTCTATCTCGGGTGTCGTTTACATGGTTTTCGAGGTCGCTGATTACAAAAATGAGATCGAAATGAAAATCGAAATGGCGTTGAAGTAAATTATTCGTCATGGGTGTCGTTTGCGTGGTTTTCGGAGTCGTTGATAACAAAAATGAGGTCAAAATTAAAATCCAAGAAGGCACCTAGGATTTTTTTCCGTTTTTCCTTCATGGGTGTCGTTTTCGTGGTTATCACTGAACAAAAATCTATTTTTTTTTTGTCTTCGTAGCTACGTATTGTTATGTAATTTACCGGCCATAGTAATTTCATCCTAGACAATAATTTAAGATTTTACACAATACTTCTGCAAAGTTCCTCTGTTCTGCTTTGAAACCAACTAATTTATGAACAACCCAGATATGTATATCTTTAAAAGTCTGCTGGATCTTGAATTTTACTTACTCTTTGTTTTGAGCAATGAAATTCTCTCATTTTTTAATTAAAATTACTCCGAATTCAACGCGAGCAAAGCCGCAGACAAAGCTATCTAATACATAAAATAAAAATACCTCGTGTCACATTGTTTGTTATCGAAGTCCTCCGAAACGACTTCATCGATTATTTTTTTGTGTATAAGTATATGGTTGGTCAGAGAACAAGTCGAAGGCTACTTTTATTAACCCTATGTGACAAGGGTGGTTTACGCGGACGAAGTCGCGGGCAACAGCTAGTAAAATTATAAATACAACTCTTTCTATGCAAAAGAGTAAAAAAATATTTTATAGACGCCAACAACATCTCCGTCAATCAGAATCACCTAACCCTCAGCGTGTAAATCTTTAAACAGTAACAATACATTATCCAAATTTCAATTTAGGTACACGTTCCTTTCATAATATACCTACCTACCCTAAATGTGTTATCACATTGTTTATAGCTGCACCTTTGATTAAAATACGGATGAAATTACCCAACACCCGATGCTCCTCACATTGTTTTCAATGATGTGACGAGAAAGTAATCATGTTTATTATACTCTGTCATTATTAGGCGACTAGCTTTTGCTCGTGGCTTCGGTCACGTAATGTACGGAAATTAACCTACGGGAACGTTTTAAATTTAGTATTTAATCCCCGGAGATAATTGAGCTTCCCATTATTGAATTACTCGTACTTTATTTTTAAATTGTTGATTTAATTTTTTACTCTGGACGCTTTCTACATCGTTCTCACATAATTATATGTATACTCGTAATCTCAACATGAATGATGTGACCAAGATTTTGTAACAACATATTTGATTGAAAAGAGTGTCCATGGAGTTTCTTGCCCGTTCTTCTCCATAGAGATCTACGCTAGAGAATGGGCAACTACAGTACTTTCTCAAGTTATTATGCCTTGCGTCTGTGACTGTAGCTTCGCTTTTTTTCGTTTTATTGACCTTCAAAATTGCCGTAATGAACTAACTGAAATAAATGATTTGAGTTTTGATTTTGAGTTGGATTACTTAGTGAAAGAATTTTTGGAATCGGATCAGTAATTTCGAAGATAACCCCCTACATACAAACGTACAACCTACAAACTTACAAACAAATACCTCTTTATAATATTTAGTATAGAAAATCTCATATTCATTTAGTCTTAAGAATCACCCCGTGAAAAGAAATGTAATCGTGTTTTTTAAAGTATGTACTCGAAACGTTAACTTTTAATTATTGTTGGCTGTGTGACTTTTATTTTATTTTCTTTAAAGAATAACATTGAGAGAAAACCTAGAGTTTTAATGGCCAACATTTAATGGTGTTAAATTCCTTTGGAGAAGTGACACAAGGCCGCAGGAAGCGGGAGTCAATAAAAGCTGAAACAAACATAATGTACGGGTTTTTTTAAACAAATTTTATCGCCTTCAATAAAACAAAGAAAAATAGCAAAAAGTATAATCATAACTAAACAATAACCAATTTCAATATTGTAATTAGTTAAGAAACAACAAAAACATCATTCAAGTACATCATCATCTGCCTTTTACCAACTGTGTTGTGGTCGGCTTCCAGTCTAACCGGATGCAGCTGAATACCAGTATTTTACATGAAGTCTGCCTATCTGACCTCCACAACCCAGTTAGTACTGGGTAATATAATACCCCTTAGTAAGACCGGTTGTCAGACTTTTTGGGCCACTAACTACCCGTAACGACTATCAAAAATCTACAAACGACAGCCGGGACCAACAGTTTAACGCGCTTTCCGAGGCACGGAGTAAACCCGATAAATAAGGGTGGTCACCCATCCACAGACCAACCTAGGCAAGCACGGCTTAACCTAAAGATCGACCCGAGCCGCTGTTATTACTTAGCCACGAGCTCCTCAATTCCATAAAAGTACATTGGATCATATTTCTTTGTTCCAATGTTCTGCAATTAAAGCTTATACCGTTCTTCCATATTCACAATGGATACAATGGAAAATAAGAACACATTTCTCCAGTTAAGTCCTCTAGATAAAAATCGCTACTTCGTTTTACAAGCTTTTTTATTTGTGTGTAATCACATGAACCCTCCGATGAGTATCGAAGCTCGGTCGAGTGACACTCCAATTCGACATGATGAGCTCTCGACATTACAGTTGGTCCAAATCAATCGTAAGTACGAAATTAAATTCCCACTAAGTCCCTGGCAAATCTCGCCTCATCGGCTACAGTGTTGTGAAATAAGGCATTTATTTGTTGTATTCTGGTGATGCGGTAAATTAGATTAACATTACATTATGGTAATCAGCATATTGGTCCGAATGTAAGGCGGAGATAAACTTGTCCAATTGCAAATCAACACTTCCACAGCTCTTGAAGGACAGTTCTACGTATAACTCCAAATTTTCATTTTGATATAGTCCACCAGTGTTTCAGTCGAAAGATGTTCACTAGATCCATTTTTAATAGGCCGGTGAGTAACGTTGATACAAAGACTGGGCCTAATCCTACCACACCCAGCGGCTTTTCACGGAATATACCAATTTGTTGATCAATGGCACAGATAGCATTCATCCCCCAATAGTCCAAGAGCCTAGTTTAAGTCTTATCTTTATAAGATGTATGAATATGAAAGTCTGAGGTGGGTTGGCTTCCAATCTTTCCGGATACAACTGAAACGGTAGTTTTGTTTACATGGAACGACTGCCTAGCTGAGACCTTCAACACAGTCATGTTTTTGAAGTGAAAACTTCTTTAGGCACGTTGAACACTTTTTGGGTGAACAAAAAGTCATGGAACTCGCGTGACTGTCACCTAACGCTTCGTAGCACTCGTAGCCGATCCACTACGGCGTAGCACCACTTGGTGTGCGTGCAGGCACAACCTGTAGCAGATATAGATTACTTAGTTTTTACTTCTATCGGTAGTCCCCTGCATGTTTTTTTTTTTTTGAAGAAATATTTGAAAATGAACGCCCACAGAAATAAAATCAAATAGTTTATGCGTGTATGACCAGATATATGTATGACTATGCACATAGACGACGCAAAAGGAAACTGTAAGGATCGTCGCAGATGACATTCTATACTTTCTGGCTACCCCCTCGGAAAAAAGACGTGAGTTTATACAGAAACTTCCGCGAAAATTGAGATAGCTCGATTAATTTGCATGATAGCAGTAAAATACATAGCCCATATTTACTCGAAAAAGATGTAGCTTTCTAATGGTTAAAGAATTACTAAAATCGGTTGAGTACATAGTTCTTGAGTTAAATTGTAAGAAACAAACAAAAAAAAAATCCTCTTTGTAATATTAGTTTAGATCAGGGGTTCCCAAACTTATTTTGTCTACTGCCCATTTTGAGAAAAACATTATTAGCGCCCCCATTTTTTCACCTACTTAAAAACTATTGTAACTTCAAATTAAACTAATAATTTTTAGCTATATTAGCGAAGATTAAACATTCACTCTAAACGAGACTTTTACTTTAACCCGCAAGAGTTAACTTGAGCGCAGTAGGTAGTACACAACGGCGCTCAGGTGTCAAGTTAACTATTTGCTGTGCCCTGACAGGGTCTAAAACGGCTCTTAGCTCTAAGCCTTTTTTGTTAACACCATGTTTTACCTTGTGGTACGCAAATAAATGAATATGAATAACTCTTACGGGCTACACCTTTTTTTTTCGATGGGAAATCTTCAAATGACTTCTCCCACTCTGGGTGGAGCGGGAGGGAGTGTCAGACTTTTACTGACTAAAACCCGTCCATGTTCCTTCCTCGCCTTCTACGTTGCGGGGCCACGGTATCTGTTTCGAACAGTACCTACCGCAACCCCGGCAGGTTACGGGCTACACCTGCCAATGAAGAGTCGAGAGCTGTGTCGGTGTCTAAGAGTCCTCGTAAGCCTCTACACAACGCCCCCATTTTTTCCGGGTCTCTTACTGCCCCCCTTTATACCTGAGGCGCCCAAAAGGGGACGTTATCGCCCACTTTGAGAAAGGCTGGTTTAGATGATGCGGTAGATGATGTTATTAAAGACAAGCACTAATTTAAAGTTGCTCACGGGTGCCGTCAGTTTCGCCGTCATGCGAGCTCCTCTGAGCCAACGTATTTATTCTGCCTACATATTAAATTACTTTTACAGCGAAGTAACTTCGCAACGCTGCGTCTGGCTGCAGTGCATCACGAAATTATGATTTATAGTGTACGCTCGTGAAACTTTTATTTAAGAGGCAATGCACAAGTGCCTCGCATTGGGCTGGATGTTTATTAGTTAGGTATCATGGTAGGGTTATGTGTGTTTCCTGAGTTGGGTAAAATTAATGTTGGGTTAAAAATCCTGTGACAAGCAGGTACTATTTTAGTGGAAGAAATTACTAATTATTATAGAACTACAATAGCTTTTTGGGTCTTGTTTCGTTTATAGTTTTTGTTATATCTGGTGTCCACGACACAAGCCTTGCTTAGTGTGGCACTAGATGGCGCTGTGTGTTAATGTCCAGCGATATTTATTATTTATGTATTATTATTATTTAAAGTACGACTGTCCTGTTGATCTAGTGGTCGCATTGTGGCGCATGAGGACCAGGGTTCGATTCCCGGGTCAAGCAAAGCGGTATGGGTTTTTCCATCAAGAATTTCTCAGAAGCAGATTAGCGGCCGGTTGATGGCTATAGGGTCGCCCCTTATGACATAGGATGCATACATAGCTGGCGAAATGTGGGTGTATTAGATACACCTCTGCTTAACCCTTTGGGGCTTACAGGCGTGATGTTATCTTATATTATTCTAAAGTATGGATACTTAATTCCTTAAAACACGATGACAATAGAGTTTTACCTTGATTAACCTTTCCATTGTAACAAAACATTAATTAATAATCCTAATAACAATATCGTAAACTACAACACAATAGTCTATTATAATCACCATCACCGTATTGCTACGTATTTGAAACGAAATGCCAACACTATGCGGTATTAATTGCCAGCTACGGTATGTGCTACGGCGTAGCGGTTCGTAGCGTCTACGGCGCCGTAAATTCTACAAATATTACGCTACAGTTCATTGAACTGCTACTGTGGTACTGTGTTATGAACCAATATGATTTAGATACCGATGTTGGGACTACGTGAATTATTATTTTTCGCGAGAAGACTCGATGCCGTCTAAAATATGTTTGTATTGAGTCACTGTCTGGCTTTTGCTTATTTTGAGAATCTAGGCTAAATAACTTATTGGGCACAAAAGCAATAAAGAGAAGGAACATTAGAACCCTTTATTATTTTTTTCTCTTAATATTCACATTTGTATTTTTAAACACAAAAGTAAGCATTCAAAGCATTGTAAGAAAAGGGTCATCGGAATCAGGATTGTTCCTGATGCCGATGGGCCATCTCTGTCGGTTCAGGCTGCCGGTTGTCAGGGCTCAAGAGAGAGGAACCTCCTCAATATGCGTGCCGTGTCCAGAAGTACTTACTGCTTTTTAAATTAACCCTTTGACCCATCAGTGAAGGTGAGTCCAAAAATCGTAACGACTATCGGTACAACGATTGCAGAGTCCACGTCCCACATGTCGACAAACTCGTGAACTAAATCAAGATACTTGATTATTTTATCATTCTCAACTTTCACGAGATTCTTGTCATGTCGATAATCATTGCGCGGCGCTCTCGACGAAATATCACCACAATATCAGTATCAGATATTTTCACTAGAATAGTGTCCTGTCCGTGACGGTAGGACGATCCCAATTCAATGTGGCATGACCGTTTTTAGGGTTCCGTAGTCAACTAGGAACCCTTATAGTTTCGCCATATCTCTCCGTCCTGGCTTAATATCTGTGACCATTAGCACTAGAATGCTGAAATTTGGTACCAATATGTGTATCAATCACGGCGACAAAGTGGTAAGAAAGTGGTAAAAAAGTTGTACAAAATAATTTCATATCATTTCTATCATTCACTGGAAACCTACGGCAGTTCTTGACTTGAATGTGCCCTGGCGGTTGAGAGTATGTCAGGCTCTCTCAAATGTCTCGCTGATGGTGGCGCGTGTGTCGGACCATTTAGTTCCCTTCAAAATGGTTGAGCTGAATGGTGCTGATCCATGCGTCATGTGCGTGAACGGGCGCTGTCAGTTGTGACTGGTCATCTCTTAGTCGCCATGGTTTATTTGAATTAATTATTTTGTTTTTGAGTATTTTATTTTTGTTTTGCTATGGACACTTAACGTGAACATCTTGCTACATTGTTATCACTGATTTGATTTCTGGACTAAGTTTGTAGTATAATCGTATATGCAAGCATTTTTTTTCGGTTTAAAGAAATTTATTTCTCATAAGAACATACAGTCCGCTTAGAATAAGTATAATTATACAGTACAATACGATTTCCTCCGGAGTATTAGAAATTACAATGTACATACATATTCCTTCAGCTTATTTTTAAATATGTTCACGTTATTGCACTCTTTAATTTCGTCCGGTAATCCATTGAACAGGTTAACTCCTTCAAACAATATGGTCTTTCTACCGTAATTAGTGCGTACGCTGATGACTTCAAGTTTGTTTTTATATCTGTTCCTCTGGTTATGTGACATTGTTTTTTTCTTTAGTTGTATGTTAGTCTGTATTGAGTTTTAACTTCGTTTACTTATTTTACTATCCTGAACGTATCTTTTTTCAAACAAAAAAAGAATGATTAAAATCGGATTGGATTGAACACTTATTGTGACGGACGGGAAACTACGGAACCCTACACTGAGCGTGGCCCGACACGCTCTTGGCCGGTTTTTGAGAACTGGGTCGGACACAAACTTGTAGTATGGTTCAGAATCCACAAGGTTTTACTGCAAGGCAAGTTCCTGGTGGAAATCCTAGCTACTAAATTATATTTTAATTTCAAACTTACTTCTTTTTTCTAACATCTTACGTTTTTTGTTGCAGGCTAGTGCTAAGTTGTATGTTGATTAAAATATGGTTCGCGACTGTAAAACGTATGTAGTTACAGAATTATAATCATCAAAATTCATCAAACCTCCAAGTTCATAAAGGTTGAGACACTACTTTGTCAAGGTCAAAGACATCCCTCGACCTTTATGAACTTGGAGGGTTTCTGTCAAAACAAAATTAGAATTTCGCGGACTACCCTGGAGCATCCAATGAAAAAACAACATTTAACAGTATAAAAATTGTAGCCCACTGCTGCAGCGGTACCGGGAACAGGGTCCAAGATACCGGGCGGTCAGGGCTCCAAAGAAAGGAACCTAGTCACACAACGAGCCGTGTCCAGAAATATCGCTAAAAAGAAGAAACTTTAATAGTATGAAAGAAATAGAATGTCTGTAGTTAAATTGCGTAGGTACATAAACCTCCATCTGTTGAACCCCGCCGAATCGGCGTGACGCCATTGTTTGACTATCGTGTCTAATTCGCTTAAACAGATGAAAGGATAAGTAACGTAGGTACTTTCTTTCTCCATCTTCAAAATATGAACTCTAAAGGTTCCACACAGAGACCACAAAGTTTTCGCTAATTCCATAACTCGCCACAATACGTTATTAAGCCAGCACCAAGTCTGTATGCATCTTATCTAATGATTCCCCAAACGCTCTCGTTAAACTTGCACCATTGTTTGCCAAACTTCGCGCTGTAAGTAAT
This sequence comes from Xestia ashworthii, assembly GCA_950022955.1. Taxonomy (NCBI): domain Eukaryota; kingdom Metazoa; phylum Arthropoda; class Insecta; order Lepidoptera; family Noctuidae; genus Xestia; species Xestia ashworthii. The sequence continues at coordinate 17,279,640 of OX465558.1, read as the reverse complement.
TGTATGGGTAACAACTGTACATAATATAACAGATAGGCAAACTTAGGTACTGCTGAACAAAAGCCTTGGATGCTGCAACTGGCCGTGTATGAGTTCACCGAAATGATTAGGCAACTCTCTCTCTCCTACCATTCGTTTCGCCTCATTGTGGTGACCTTAGCTAAGACTGGCTCATTAGTTGCAAGCGTGACTGGTGAGTATGAGGTCCTGAGTTCGATTCTCGGTCGGGAAAAGGTTCTCTTGGTTTTTCCGTCAGGAATTTCTCAGTAGCAGCCACGAAGCCTGGATTTGTGCCCGTTTGATGGCAATAGGGTCGTCCCCTTTAACATGGAACTTAAACATAACTGACGAATTGGTTGTACTTTTAGGTACACCTCTTCATAAACCTTCGAGGTTTACAGGCCCCGGTTCCTGAAAACTACCAATTGGTGTTGGTTGAGCTTGAGGGCAAACCGTCTTTTAGTTCTAATATTTTCATAGAAGATAGACACATTCAATAGAAGATTTTATGCACCCAATCATCATCGTCTATTTGCCGTTCTATGGTTGTTTTTTTTTAATAACGTTAGGTAATGCAGGTGTCAATTTTGAAACAATTTGCGCGATAAGTGCCGCGTAAATATCCGTTACAATTTTCGATTTCATCTCACAATCGATCAACTATAAACGTTCTCCAGCCAAAGATGACACAACCTTCACCCTTCAAGATTACCCAATAACTTGAATAATCAGTTCACTTTAATAGACATCAAAGTGCGATAATTCGTGCACAATTGAAAACGTCGCCGACAGACATCCGCTAATCATGCGAAAGGAGGGTACACGACGTTTAAACTAAATTTATAGCAATGAAATGAATCGCACTGGAGCGCCGAACAGAATCTACGAAATATACTTCATTAATAAATTGGCGAGCCAAGTGACAGCTGTTCTCTTCATCATTTGGTACGGTAAAGGCGTGTTTTTGGTAGATTTAATATTGAATATTTATTGGAACTGCCAATACAAACCTATTAATTAGATTACTGAAATTCTAACGCAATACAGTCAACGGAAAAAATGTAATCTTAGTACCTATAACGTACCTGTTATACTATCACTAGGCAAAACTCCGTAAGCCGCTTCACATAGCACCAGGTGGCAGTGTTACATTGAATGATTCAAGCCAACGATCATTTCAAATGTATAAGAAAGAAGCCTGCCACGCATCCCCATTTTCTTTGAATGTAGCGTCTCCAATCATGTGAATTTAAATAACTTCTATGCAAAGAGACTATGGTTTAAAAAGTTTGGTTCGTATTAAAATATAGGTAATGATGAGAACCCCTCCCTCTCATAGAGAGGAGGCCTGTGTCCCAGCAGTGGGAATATTAATAGGCTGATGAAGATGAATGATGAGAAATTAAGAACGGTGTTAATCAGGATTATTCCAGACTCAAAAAATATTATTCTGTTTGGTCCCTCACAGTTAGACTATCGAAAAATATGGGATCGTTTTTTATTTTGTTTCATCTAATTAATAAAAATATACGAAGATATAATGCGTCACAGATCATGAGTCCCCGGCTTGTGACGTCACACGAATTTCGACGCACTGTGTCTTAATTTTTTGTTTACATGAAAAAATACGTGTCCAATATTTTTTGGAAATCTAACTGACAGACCAATTCGTTTTTTTTCTCATCTACCCTATTATGATCAGAGGCTGTTAAAAATAACGTAAGTAAGTAGGAAGATAAGTTGCACTTGCACTTTGATAAAAACAAAGAAGCTACGGAATTGCTAATAAACCGGTAATTATGGATTGGTTGTACGAGTGTTTCTAAAAGTAGCTATTTCTATCCCATTTTTGTTCACTACCTACAACTTATGTATACAATGATTAAAGGCAGATAAATCCACTTTAAAAGATATGCGGGCTGACCAGCAACGTTCTCCGTACTCTAGAGAATAGAGCTACAATCAAATATAGAACAACATTTTGGCAAAAGCTACCCGAGATACGTCGGCATCGCAGCTTCAAATCTCCTGAAAATTATTCATGGCACAACGTCGCGTCGTACTGATGTTATTTAACTTAGATTTCGCAGTTACACGAATTTCCTGTTTTATTTTAGTCCCTATGAGATAGACGGTTGTAAAGACACTTCGACTTTCACACTCTCAAGTACGCCTTTGCGCTTTTCATTTCTTTGAACTTTTCTTTAAAAGTAAAAGCGTTTTTGGTGGTCGGAAATGTAAAAGAGATTTCGGTGCGTAGATATTAATGATACTTGAGATTGGAAAATAATTAAGGATTCTATTTTAAGAGGTCATGAATAAGAAATAACAAACAATTTTTATCAAAACATTTTTTTTTAACTTTACCCCACACTAGGAATCTGTCCTGTAGCATGGGTCCGTTTACAATAAAACTCACATACCCAAACAGGCACGTCCGGAACAACTACCTGTTGGCCATATAAACATTTTTTTTTTTGCGCGGAAATCGAACCCGCGACACGCAGGTCAACAGTCGATCATCGCTCAACCACTGCGCTGACCGTGCCGTCTATCTAAATGTCGATATTATACCAGTAGTTACAGGGATCAGATAATTGTAGGTAAAAAAAATACTTATCACCCAATCATTTTGACGACTCCAATGGCGTAGTGGTAGTGAAGCTGCCTAAGACGACCCACTGACCGCCTTACGTTCATAGGGTCCTGGGTTCGAATCCCGGTAGGAGCAAATGTTTGTGTGATGAGCTTGGACATTTGTTTCCGAGTCATGGATGTTCATATGTATAATAAGTATGTATTTACAAACAAAAAAGTATATATGTAGTATATCAACTATCTGGTGTCCACGACACAAGCCTTGCTTAGTGTGGCACTAGATGGCGCTGTGTGTTAATGTCCAACGATATTTATTTTATTTATTTATTTATTTTATTTTTTCTTTCGTTTGGATATCAATTTACCCGTCAAATCTGCATTTTGCTAGCTAATTATATTCGACCTTTTTGAGCTCGTCTCCGTCTTACTTTTCTACATGGCTGCCCCGTTGGTCTCGTGTTTGCAAGCGCGGGGTTCGGGTTTGCTTCCCGGGTCAGGCAAGAAGTGCTATTGGGTATTACCATTACAAATTTATCAGTAGCAGCTAGGAGTTTGGTAGTTGGTGGTATGATACCCCCGTGCCTAGGAAAGCACGTTAAGCAGTTGGTCCTGTGTTTTTCTACTGGAAATGTTAATAAAGTATATTTTAACCAAGAAAAAGCGTGACAGTCTCGTGCTTAGAGGTCACAAATAGGATAACTTTGAATCGTCTTCACGAGGAAGAATAATAACCTAACTAGCGAAGTTCAAACTGTCGACCTCACTCTTATCAGTCAAGTCCAGGAACCTGTTGAGACTAAAATGAATATCAAGCTCGGTGAGGTAGGTACGTTAATGTCGCCACTGAATAAGAACGAGCACTGACAGAGGTGTCCAAATCAATCCAATTTAATTTGAAAGCAGCTCAGACAAATCTTTCTGTAAAATATAAAGCAATCATTCGTTTTACGTACCAAACACAGACATAGCTAATTTCTTTGTCAGCTTTCCAATAGAAGGCGAGACAATAGCGCAGACACGACTATTCATACTGACGCTCACATGCTAGGGCATATCGTGTTTTATTTTTTCAAGAATAGGGTTGAAAATGTGGTGTTGTGTGGGGTGAAGAAAGCTACTGTATACTTGTATAGATAGTAATAAGCCGAGTATTGAAGGAGCCTGCGAGGGCTCTCCGGCGAGCACTGCCCCTGCTCAGCCCCTCGACCTAATGAAACGTAGACTTCATCGGAACAACACGATTCTCCTACACTTTGTCGCCTAGACGAGGAAAACGAGTCCATTTTGAAGAAGTGTTTTTTGTTTTTAAGAATAGTTGTAGCTAAACTGAATTTTACTGGGATTCGAACAACGATTCGAACCATACAGTGTAGGTACCTACCAGTAGTTATTTAGCGTCTAGATAAGAGCTTTACCAATTAAAGAAATATAAATAGGTAGTTTGACATTAGAGCCCTGATACAGCCAGAAGGCGTCGTAGATGACGGAACGTCCTCCTGGACAAGACCATCGACTAGTGGTCAACAATGACCTTGGATCGAAACAACTGGAAATCATGTGGAGAGGCCTTTGCCCACAAGTGAATTGATGCAGGCTAACAGTATCAGAATTTGAAATGCATAGTATTTACCTTCATCATCGTGTCGTTAACAGTGCTGCGAAGACCCATAGAGAAAATGACTAATAAACTAAAGTGAAACTAAAGTGTCCTTGGTAAAGTTACGGTAGGGTGATTATAACTCCTTCACGTTGACTTTGGGGAGAACTTTATGAAATTCCAGTAGTTAGTTATAATTTATACTGCCTCGTTGGTCTGGTTGTGGCAAGCGCGACTGCTGAGGTCCTGGATACGATTCCCGGCCGTGCAAAGTGTTATTGGGTTTTTCCATCAAGAATTTCTCAGTAGCCGATTTGTGCCCGGTTGATGGCAATAGGCTTGTCCCCCATACCATAAGACGTATACATAAGTAACATAACGAAATGTGGGTGTAAGTACTAGTGGATACACCTCTGCCTACCCCTTCGGGTATTACAGGCGTGATGTTTTGTGGTTATTATGATAAATATAAGCTAGCTATAATACTAATCGATCAACTAAATTAGACCACTCGGTCGTGATGGAATCTGGGCTGAAATGGCGCGTAGGACAAATCTATATTCCAGCCAGCTGTCTAATTATCAAAAAACAAAAAACTCAAATCATTTATTTCAATTAGACCATTACGACACTTTTGAATGTCAAAAATAAAAAAAAAGCAAAGCTTCAGTCACAAGGCATAATAACTTGAGAAAGTACTGTAGTTGCCCATTCCCTAGCGTAGATCTCTATCTTGGTCGACTACATAGCTGTTCTTACATATATCTTTTGGCGCGTAGCATTGTTTTTTCATTACAATTTCCCATACATTTACCATCAGCGCTAACTGACACCACCATACTAGCGCCAAGAGAACCATTGTAACTTTAGTTAAAGTTTAAAAAAATAAACACAACATTTTCTTCGTTGTTTTTAATGCATGACATAATGACAGATCTTACTACAGATGATCGTGAACGCTATGACAGCTACAAATGGGTCGTATTAGGAAACAAGTCAACTAGCATTGTAAACACATGTTTAGAAAACCTTATAGTAAAGTTGGAAATCATACGAGTCAACTATAGCGTTGCGAGAATGTGGGGATGCAGTTACGAATCACTGTTGCTATTTCGTCTTAATATAATATAAAACAAAGTCGCTCCCGCTGTTTGTACGCTTAGATCTTATTAAACTACGGCTTTAATGCACTATCACTTTCAGAACTCGACGTACAATTTTTTTTTTTTTTTTTGCAAAATACAATAAAGTCTGAACCGATTACAAGAACAGAAGTAAATCGCGGGCTTTTGTTTTTTTTTTTTTAGCTACCGCGCCTCACCGCTCCATACAGCCAGTACTTACAGCCAGTAATTTATACAATTTGCGTTCGATTTCAATGAACGATTCATGTTCCAAAATCAAACCTCAGTACCCTGCTAAAAAGTCTAGTGGAAAAAGAGCTACTTTGCTCCCGCTTATAGAGGAACAAAACGACACTTCGAGTAGAAGGGATGAAAAACATATTCTCTGCTTGTTTGTGATCGACTTGTTGAGCCCCGTTTACACGGCATTTTTATCACTATGATTAGCACAATGATTTTGTGACTAGATGTGGTCAACATACAAAAAACTAAGGAAACATCTTGAAACAGCTACAATTACACAATGGTGTCGATTCTGTTGTGCACAAACTAAACTTAATTTAGACTATTGCTATCTTTTACTAAAAGGCAGTGCGAGAAAAGGACGGCTATATCTATGCACTAAGTTAGAAATGTCAAACTAGTTTATGCTTTGCACTTCACCGTGTTTTTAGTCGACATGTTTTTACGTGCACCCTTCATTTGTATGGAAATATTAGTTCGAATTAAATTTGACAGCTCTAAATTACGTCCGTCTCTTTCTCGTTTTATTAGTGAGAAAAAGATAGTAATAGCCTAAATTAAGTTTAGTTTGTGCACAACAGAATCGACACCAATGAGCTGCTAATTAGTCATTTACTGTTAATTTTTTAATTTAATTTTAATCACTTTTCGTAATAACTTGTGCATTAGTCTCAATATTGTTAATATTAAGGCGACTACACGAGCTAAACGCGAGTTTTATAATTACTAAAAGTATATGATTCACTGCTATAAACAAGACCAGAAAAATATATGATATTCTTCAGGATATATGCTAGCATGATACTGTTTTGAAAACATAATACAATTAATTTGGCTCGATAAAAAGAAATCACGAACTTACCTCTAAAAATATCTTTCAAACAATAGAAAACATACTAATATGTATGCGATCATTCTGATTTTTTGGCAAATAATTCTACAAGCAATATATTAGCATGATACTGTTTTAGTTTTTTAATCCAATCAATAGTTTTTTTGTAAATCGATCGAAACCACTCATTTCGCGCTATTTGGCCCGCAGTGGCTGACGTAACAACCACTTTGTAGTGCAAGCTGATTAGAACTTTATTCTAACAGCATTTCAAACGAAGTTTGAACCACCACAAATAGAGTTGCTAATTTAGCTCGTATAGGCGCCTTAAGGGAAAGAGCGAGATGCCCCCAACACAAGTATTATTTATTACCTACTGGGGACGTCTCATTCATATACTCCATGTAACTGTTTTGGGACCATTTTTTTTTTTTTTCATTTTTCATCTTGAGGAACGTCTCAACGGCATGTAAAGCCAAGTCAGAGGCCGGCGGCATAAAACACTGACACCAGGTCAGGCACTAACTATAAGGTAAAATATATTAAAGCAGTTTTGTGATTTACCAAAACATAAGTTTCTTTACACAACAGCATTTCGTACTTGCAGTCCACAAGAATGTATGTAACAGTTGCCTTACATAATATAACAGAATACAGTAAAGTACCTAATTATTTATGAATTTATTATGACTCGTAATCTAGCGTTTTACATAGACGGTGTAGAAATACTATGTCCTTGATTAACATATAAATAAACATTTGAAAACTCAGTCTTACATTGCAAGACTAGGACGTCTTGCAATAATAAATGGAATAATTATAAATGGAATTCATTGTAGAATATATTAAAACATTTAATAAATAACAAACAAAATTGTAAAAATGACTCACTTGGGATACAATAAACGTGGAATGAATATACGTCATAAGAAAGGCTACCTTAACAGACAATTCAACCTGACGCCCGATACGGAGCCGATGGATAGACATGCTGAGGTAATAAGTGAAATCGATTTGGACTCTCCCGTATTGGAATTACCAATCGTGTCTAGTTGAATTGTCTGAAGAAATTATCCTGTACTCATGATAAATAAAAGTTGCATAACACTGTTGCTGCAACATGTTTTTGTGTTGCTAAAACATGTGCGTGCGTTAAGCCTCGTATTCATGGTAAACATTTGTTTAGCAACAAATGATCAACGTTGTTGATGAACGGCGAGATTGCTGCTGGAAACATTGTTTAAATCAATACGGGTTGTCCACACACGCCAGTCTGCGTTAAATGTTGCCCGAGGAAGTATTTTATTAAATTGTGATCAACTTCGCAACACAAGTGTAGCTCGCAATATGTTGACAGTAACTCGGCAACATGTTTATGCAACCATGTTACCAAACCAATGTTTACCATGAATATGAGGCTTTATACAACACAAAGGCATGTTGCTGCAACCATAGACCTATGACGGTAACATCGTACAACTTTTGCTCACCATAAATACGGGCCTGCGGTCATCAAACAAATAACAACATCACAGACAATATTACTTCTATACAGTCTATTCGATGCGGCTCTATGCGCCAGCAGTGGAAGTGTAATATCATAGAATGAAGAATGTCACCAGTAGAAATTCTAAGAGATTACAAGATTAGTATCTTAGCGTTAATTTATAATACGGAACCGGAAACTGTATAGCACAGAGATTCCCGACAGTCCTAAATAAGTTAAAAATCATGGTAACTATGTTATATGAGTTGTCTTTTATAGAACTTAGTTTGACATCAGAACATTGCGTCTTTTGAAGTAAAACTTTACGGATTATTCAGTGTTTTAGCTTGAGATTTATTTTCACTGGTTTTTCTTTCCAAAATAACTAAATATATCCGTAAAGACGATAACGTTTCCCTCCCTCCCAGCTTAAAACCTAACATTTGATAATATAATCAACAAATACAATTTATTTAGTAAATACATTCGTTTTCAAGTTACAGTAAGTGTTCGTTTTAGTAATTTAGTGAAATACAAATTAGTGTTATAGTACTTATTTATAACAAATCGAGTAAGCATATTTTAAGTATTTTTTTAAGAATGTAAAAGTAATCACGATTAAGGAATGTCAATGAGATTATACAAAGTAAATAATCTTGAGGTAAATTTTCCGAGATTATAAATATTATTTTGTGTACTTAATAATACAGTACATAAATGAGTACTTAAATAAAAATTGGAGGCTCCTCCAATAACAACACAGGCTGTACGATTCGATATCAAAATAAATAATATAAATATGTTAGATATCACCTCGCATATTGCCTTCTTATTAGTTACATGTGACTACATAATATACATCATAATATATTATTGAAATCTTTCCTAAACCTTACTTGAGATACACGCTACAAATATTAAAGCAAATGTAATCGTCTACATTCTGGGAATGTACCATTTATAAAACAGTATACCTATTTATTTACAACGGAAATTATAAAAATACATTATGATAAATTCAAACGATAATTACATTTTTCTACGCTACATTAAGCTACAAGGTCAAACAAAAAGAATGTTTATTAATTGATATCTTTGGAAGAACAATGACAGCCACATACAAGCGAAGCAGGACGCCGACACCAAGCGACCACGCGGTAACATGTGGAACGTGGCTGATGCAGCGATATACAGGGAACTATGACCACTATATCCAGAAATGTATTGTCCATTATCCTTTGAACTCTTTGGCAATATTAGTTTACAGATACAACAAATTATTACTCAATTTGTAGTTTGGTGTTTTTTGGAAGGGGATTCATAAAATTCTTTAGTATACTGGCTGCCCCAGTACTACCAATACTTAAATTTTACCGATCAAAAGTTTATAAGATAGAGGGTGCTTGAAATATGTAATCATCACTTACTTCCACCGGATAGTTCTATGAACTACATCCAGTCACTAAATAAGTTTACAAAATATTACTATTGATACGGGTCAGATATGAAGGGATCATGATAAATTGTTAAACATCACAGATACGTCAGTTACAAGAGATTCGATGAGAATTGTTACAAATTATATTATGGTACTACTTTCATGTGTTAACACAATTTACTAGGAATGGGTGATGTATTACGATTACAATAGATACTCCAAAGAATCCTACAGCTGACCCACAATACAAATTGAAGTTTATGTGCATTTTCACCCTAAATTCATTGCCATAATCATGTGAAAATGCACATAAACTCGCTGCCTCGTTACCAAAAGGTAACAACCGGAATCAAACCTTTCCCAACACGTCCACAGGTCTAGTACAATAACGGTCGCGATCTATAAAAAGAGGGCGACAACAGTCCTAAAGGAATCATGTCGTTAGTTAGGCCGGGTAGTCGCTGGCGGCGCCACTGTCGCCGGGGGGCACGGGCGCGGGCGCGGGCGCGAGCGCGGGCACGAGCGCGGGCGCGAGCGCGGGCTATAGCGGCGGCGTCGCGCCCTCCGCGCCCGGCGGCAGCGAGTGTACGCGCGCCGACAGCAGGTTGTGCAGGATGAACACTGCCGGCTTCGGGCTGCCTTCCATGTCCAGCTCCTGGGGAATAATGCGCAGGGTGAGAGAGAATGATCAACATCGACCAGCAGTTATAGGAGAAACTTTACCACACCCAACAATGTATCATATTTGTGTTTGAAATGTTGAAGATACCCCAGATTGTGTTATGGCTCCCACCTCTGCTCGTTAGTCACGTCGCACGGTCATACTCGTAATAGGCATGACAACGGTATCAAAAAATTACAAATTATCTATTTAGTCCGTCAGTTAGAGTATTGGAAAATAATGGACATTGGACTGGACATTTATTTTTTGTTATGCTAGGGCCACACTAACGAGAAATGACATAAATTATTGCGATAATGCGTCCATTTTCGCAATAATTAATAGCATTTCACGTTAGTGTGGACTCAGCATTATTGTAAATTGATGAATAATGACAAAGATTAATGCATCAAAACTCGGGGGGGGGGGGGGGGGGGCTCATGACGTCAGTACAAAACACAAACAAAACAACCTAAAAATTATACCTAGGCGTGACGAATTTTAAATGCGTCGTATCTTCGTCAATTTTGATTTCCGTAACAAAAGATAAAATACGGGTCAAATATTTTTTGAGAATCTAACTGGCGGTCCAATTAGTTTTTTTTTTGTTATCTATACCCTATTATCTTAACATCTGGGTTGACAAAACCTATTTTGCTAACAAATAAATTTTTCTTAAAATGCCAACACGATTGTGCAAATATTTGATTCGAAGCGGGAGAACAATGAAACTTGTCACAATGAAACTGTACTTACGACCGTATCATCATCGGCAAAGTGCAGCCACAAGGCGGAGCGGTCGTCGTCGGCCGAGGCGCGCAGAGCGTGCAGCGGGCGGCGGTACAGTGCGCGGGCGCCGCCGCGGCCCAGCGACCCCGCCGCCTCCCACACGCACACGCCGCTCGCGCCCAGCGACAAGCGGGCGCACGCGCCGCGGAAACGACATCCTGGTAGTCGACATGTTTTGTTAGTAAGCAAATAACATTATAACAATGTCATGGATGTGCGCTCCGAAGAGGCAATTAGGCAAAACCTACCCTACCAACATGACAAATGCTTTTATTAAAACTATGTAATCAAACAATACAAAATATTTAAAAAAAAAACAAACTCCTGTTAGAATACTTATAGCAATTTGTCGCACCCGTGTCACGTCACTAACACTACCCTGGAGGAAGTTACTACGAAGCTCGGGCTCTGCCGGGCAGGCTAGCCTATTGTATTGTACAACCGGTATTGTAAAACCCATTGATAATTTCACACGTATAGATTGCGGCCGTTGTAGGGCGGTAACTCCTGCGAGTGTAGCTGGGCTGTGATTGGCTGCTGCACAAGGCCAGGATTCAAGGTGGATGCTAACCCGCAAAATTCAAATTTCCTTACGTTTTTTTGCAATTTGCAGGACAGAGCTAGGTTGTATGTTGATTAAAATATGATTACGTACGGGGGCTTATTGGCGCGTATTATTATTTTAATAATGAATAATTATTGTTTTTAAATTTGTCTTCTCGGGTGTCGTTTTCGTGGATTTCGGGGTCGCTGATAATAAAAATGAGGTCAAAATTAAAATCCAAGATGGCGCCGACGAAAATTTTTGTCTTTTTCTTCATGGGTGTCGTTTTCGTGGTTTTTGGGTCGCTGATAATGAAAATGAGGTCAAAATAAAATCCTAGATGGCGCCGAAAATCTTCGGTTTTTTCTTCATGGGTGTCGTTTTCATGGTTTAGGGTTTTTGTACTCTCTTAGGGGAGAAGAACTTATAAGAACTCGAAAATTATTTTTTTGACTATAAGGATATATTCATATTCATCAGAATGATTCCCATGTAACGAAAAACAATTTTGGTGGCACTGACAGGGACTAATTTCTCATATATTTCATATCGGTTGTACTTTTTATTTTGGATGGGAAATCATTAAACTCCTCCCGCTCTGAGCTGAGCGGAAGGTAGTGTGAGACTTTTAGTGACTAAAACTCATCCATGTTCCTTCTTAGCCCTTTGTGTTCCAGGGCCGCGGTATCTCTTTCGAGCAGTCCCGCAGCCCCGTCAGGCATCGGCCCTTGCGACCCCATCGTTCGTTTACATTGCTTTGAGGCGCGCGTGGAACACTGGCCTGTCGTCATAAGACGGACGAACGGCGACCGAACCCATAACCAGGGTTGGCATGTTTATTATATGTTTTGGGTATTCCCCTTATTTTAAGAGTAGTTTAGGTGATTTTCCTACTAAAAATGAATGCCGGAACAGGATGTATTGAATTAAGATCAATTTTTGTCAAGTTTTTAAAATAGTATAAAAATGAATTATACTCGTATGATAACTAACTTAGGAAAAAAAAACACCTGTTTAAAACATTTTGAACTGTTTGTTTTATAAAATGTAAAAAAAAGCGGCCAAGTGCGAGTCGGACTCGCCCATGAAGGGTTCCGTAACAGCAAGTAACATAGTATAAAAGTTCTTGCAGTTGGTTGTAAATGAAAGGTAAATTGCGGTTTACGATTTATGACGTATTAAAAAAAACTACCTACTAGATCTCGTTCAAACCAATTTTCGGTGGTAGTTTACATGGTAGTGTACATCATATATTTTTTTTAGTTTTATCATTCTCTTATTTTAGAAGTTACAGGGGGGGGGGACACACATTTTTCCACTTTGGAAGTGTCTCTCGCGCAAACTATTCAGTTTATTAGAAACCTCAATATCATTTTTGAAGACCTATCCATAGTTACCCCACACGTATAGGTTTGATGAAAAAAAAAAATTTTGAGTTTTAGTTCTATTTATGGGGCACCCCCTAAATTTATTGCTTTTTTCTATTTTTCTGTGAAAATCTTAATGCGGTTCACAGAATACATCTACTTACCAAGTTTCAACAGCATAGTTCTTATAGTTTCGGAAAAAAGTGGCTGTGACATACGGACGGCCAGACAGACAGACAGACATGACGAATCTATAAGGATTCCGTTTTTTGCCATTCGGCAACGGAACCCTAAAAAACCTGTTTTTTTTTCAACTATGCCCATAGCTCACCGACCACAGGCCCGGCGCGTCTCCCGCGGCGGTTGGGACATCAGTTATACCTAGTCCTATCACAATTATGGATATGGCAAAAAGTATCCTGTGTGAATACCAACTACAAACAAGGTATCAAGGTATCTATGGGTCATTGTAGCCTGAAATATATAAATTGAATTGAATTGAATATAGAGTACTCACGGAATGTAAACTCGGGCATGGTGCGCACGGCATGGTGCGCGCCGTCGACGAGCGCGCCGGCGGCGGCGGCCAGGTCGTGCGGCGTGTCGGCACGCAGCGCGCGCACCGCCAGCCCCGCCGGCGTCCCCGCGCGCACCCCCAGCGCCGCCGCGCCGCCCGCCCCGCGCCGCCACCACGCCAGCCGCGTCGCCGCCAGACCGAAGCACTCCGTCGGCGCGCACCACGCCTCGCCCGACCACGGCGCCGCCTCGTACAGTCTGAGCAACGGTAACTACCACTGTTATTACCGATACTCAAATGAAATTGTACTGACAATCGCACTGACTTCGAAAGCATCAGCAGTAGTTAACTATAATAAAATTGTAAGTTTCTAGCTAGACAAAGATGCTTACCTGATTTCTCGATCAGTGATCGCAACAAAGGTAGGCTGCCACCCATCTGCTTCATCAGAACTATCAGAGCCGCCGGAAGCACTCATCTGTAAAATTTTGAAATTATTTGGAATAAGCATCAACCAGAAAAAAACTGTAGTTACAGACATAGCTTGCACAGTAAGCAAACTGAAATCGCAGCAAACAAGCCATGTCTCTCGAAGGATCAACGGCCGATAGATCACAAGAGTTCTGGAGTGGACTCGCGTATCAGCATGCGCAACATTTGACGCCCCCCAGCTGTATTGACCGACAGTAGCAGCACAGGCAGAGTGTATTTTATGAGGCAGCTTGGGAGAGGCTTATGTCCAGCAGTGGATTTCATAGGCAAGTTTATTGCTAAAGTATCAACCACTATCAAGCACTATTATTCCTCACCGACCAGCTGGAATATATAGTTGAGTTAGAAATTCAATCTCACATGATCCTGAGGAGGTCGCCTCGCCAGCCAGCCAGCATATCGCACATCCCCAAGTAGCGGGCGCAGTCGTGGGCGAGCGCGCGCCAGGGCAGCACGTGCCGCGCGGCGCACGGCCGCGTGCAGCGCGCGGTGCCAGCCCGTCGCGCCCTGCGCACTGCCCGCGCGCAACGCAAGAGCGTGCACACCATCCGGCGAGTAGATCTCGATCGTTCGCTCTTCTACAATGGCAAATAAGAAAATAATAAGTTATTTCGGGTTTTTTATCACAATCAACAAATACCGCATATCTGTGTTTTATGCCTGAAAAGTACTAACAAGAACAAGTCTATCAATAATTTTATGATATGGCACAAAGGAACTATGGCATCATGTTGAAGTCACACAAATATCCTGCATTGCTGATCTAAGGATACATACAACACCACATCAGCAACCGTCTAGCTAAAGATGTTCTACCTGGATCACGATGACGCAAATTCTTGGCGATGCAAGCCATCAGCAGAGGCACATAACGCGTATCAGCCCTGCGGCGCCGAGGGGAGGGGGGCGAGGGGGGCACGTCCGCCATGAAGCCTCGCTGCAGCTCCCATCCCACCTCACTGATGATTGAAGCCTTTCGGAAGTATGGAGTTACCTCCCGGAGATATTTGACTGTGGATTGAAATTCGATTTTAAAGGTGATCTGCCTAGACTTTTCCCAAATATGTTGAGGTTGGCTTCCAGTCTAACCAGATGCATCTGAATACCAGTATTTCACATGGAGCAACAGAAATAATTTTAATATTATACCAAATCATTATCATACCCATAAAGCTCTAGGTCACAAAGTCTCAAAATATCTATCAAATAAAAAAATGTGGAGACAACATTATAATAAATATTCTTTCATAATATTCATCATCTAATGGCTTAACATGCTTTTTGAGGCATGGTGTGTGTTGGTCAGTGGATTCGAAACAGGGCACTATCTTTTACTGGAACTAATTTTGAGGTAAGTCAGCGTAGTTGATTGCAGTTCTAACCTAACCTATGTGGTTGAAGTGAATGGAATCCCTTCAACATCGTTTTTACAACCAACGGTTAGTCGGAGTCACAAAACACTAAGACACTTTTAACCTTATATTTAGGTGTATGATACAATAGAATCGAGAAAATAAACAATGAGAAAATTATTTTTTTCAGTGCCCTGTTACATACGCTCTAACCGAGTGGTCTCCGTGGGTAATAGATGGTTTTGGTAATCCATCCACAGAGCAAACTCGGCAAGCATTGCTTAACTAGGAAGAACCCATTTGGCTATTATTATTTAACCACAAGGTAATTATAAAACTTTATCAGAACCTTCAATTAATCAGGCAATAACAGGTTTATAATAACCTTGGTATTTGACTGGTAATTAGGAAGTAAGGAGTTCAAGGTTGGAGAACCTTGGTATTGAATTGAACCATTCCAGAGAAACTATGTTACTTTAGAAAAAATATAATTCTCTTCCTTGTTTAAAAGGCTTTACAAAAACAGTTGCTTTGTTACCTAAAATACTGAAAACCTTATTATTAACAAAAAAAAAAAGAAAAACATAAAAACTTCAAGTAATCAAAAGGTATGACTGTGGCTGCATTCCGTATTAGAAAATAATCGCTCACAGCGCTCACATCAATATTTTGCGTTCCGATTATGACAGCTATTGACAGCGCTCACGGTGATATTTATTTGAGGCATAGTCGGTGTAATCGTAAGATGGCGCATGTCATGACGTCCTCTATGATGATTCAAGGGACATTGATTTAGCGCTTGTGATCACTCTTATGGTAATTTGGAATGGGTATAAGGACGATCAAATCGATAACAGCCTAAAACAGAACATGGCCTGTATCTGAGGTGTAATGTGATTAGTCAACCACTATCATACAGAACATCCGATAATCTTATCTTCCGATGTACTTCCTACCCCTACTAAGTCTCAGGCTCTTCAGTCAGTACATCTAACAAGCAATACAAACTTTAGCTAAAATAATTATTCCTAAATAGGCCACCATAATCTTCATAAAGTTTAATTTCTTAGCATAGACTAATTGGCTCAATCTCTATTTATCTACGATGCACAGTCAGGACAGCCCTGAATGGCTCAATTAACAACTCTGTGCCACTGAATTGGAGTAATTAAGGTCAATTTAGTTAGCCTGTGCCCTATAACTAGTGATGTTTCGAGCATTACAACATTCATAATATGACTTATGATCACTTGCCTTCCAACTGAACCATCTTCCCTGCTCTTTTCAATGCTTTCACTGCTTCCTCATGTGTTGCATCCTTCAGATCTTCCCCATTCACAGATAGTATGGCATCACCAACATATAACTGTTCTGTAAGGTCAGCTGCCATGCCCTTGAATATTTTCGATATCAATATAGGCATATTATTTTCTATACCACCCTTTATTGAGATTCCCAACCCATTATTGTCTGACTTCACAACTTGTACTAGACGTTTTTGATTGGCAATCGCTTCAGGAACCTCTGTAAAGTCACTGTTCGGAGTCTCTACGTTGTTGTTGTTCAGAGTGCCGTTCAGAGTCGTGGTGGCGTCGTAGCCATCATCCAGACACACGCTTAGATAATCCTCTTCCAGCGTACAATGAACACGATACCATACGCCGCGCACCAGGGTCTCTAGTAAACCTGATCGTGTGCAGGTTGCACTGGGGCTATCGCTGCCCCCGCTGGAGGCTCCGTTCTCCACCATAATTTATCTTGTTTTCACAACAAACAACAAGAAAATATGAGTTAACCGCGACTTTAATTACGACATTCACAATATTGTTGCTATCCAATATATATCTTAATTCATTTTACGTCTAGACATTTACTATTAACTGCTACATTAAAAACAAACGCAGTTTATTAAATTAACATGATAAAATCCGAATTCATTGCACAATCGATAGGTACCTATACAATTTTGACAGTCCGCACGCCCCTGTCGTCAATGCCACAGACAAAAAATATGTGAAGCACAGATTAGATATTAGTAGCTAGCTAATGTGAAGGAGTGTAAGGCTTCTCAATACATATTGTAGTCTTTGAGGCTTCCTTCAACTACCGTGTTGCCGGGAAGCCATTGTGTATCCCATCTCCTATTTGCAACCTAGCGCATCGGGCAACGTTGCAGTTTTTTTTTTTTTTTTTTTAATCTTTATTCATGACCATAGATACACACTTTGATTGACGTTGACCACGGTTGCCAACTAAATGGTTTTGCCCCTAAATTTAGGGGCTAGAAGTGTTAACTGGGACATTTAAAGGGGCAGAATTTTTTGGGGGGTTTCTTATGGGTTCCAAATATCTTTGGGATTTTTTAGGGCTTTCAAACAATACTTGCAATTAAATTGATTGCAAAGCGTGTATTTTCAGTTTTACGCGTAGAATGGACGTAGACTGCTGGTTGTAGGCCTCCTCCATGGTACGCCACTTTCCCCGATCTTCCGCTATCCAGTGGCTCCCAGCCACATTTTTTATGTCATCGATCCATCTTGCCGGTGGTCTCCCAACACTGCGTTTGCCGAGCCGGCCTCCCCTGGAGGACCCCGGACTCGTCTACTCCATCGACCATTGGTTCTGCCACAGACGTGACCAGCCCACTGCCACTTCAGCTTGCTACTCTTCTGAACTATTTCAGTCACATATGAGATACGAAACAACTTAGGCACTAAACAAGACAATTTATTACAGATAAAATTCCATATTTAGGGGTTTTAAGAGATTGCCCTGAGAGAGCCGCACGTAGAGAGGAGTAGAAGACTATGGAGGAGGCCTTTGCCCAGCAGCGGGACAATAATTTTATTATAGGCTAACAAAAAAAATCGGGGTTTTCAGGGGAATTCAGAAAAAAACTTGGGGGAAAATTTTCGTGAAGGTTGTCAACACTGACGTTGACGTACACTTGTCACTTTGTACCGTAGACACTTTGTACTTATCTATCTAATCCACAGAACATATATACCCTAAAGGGAAGAACGTCAACTTCATACTTTAGAAATGCTTACATAGAAGCACACTAGCGCTGCCGTTCGTGCCATCAGTAACTTTCGATAGCGCGGGAGATTTGAAGTGTTTTCAATTTCCTTTTTTTATTTAGTCGATACCGGAGTTTCAATAGGCGTGAGTGACAATTAACTAAATGGTACATTTAATTTGTCACTCACGCCTATTGAAATTCCGGCATCGACTAAGTCATAGAATGTTCCTTTCCTGTTTCATCATCATCTGCATAGCCTTTTCCCAACTATGTTGGGGTCGGCTTCCAATCCAACCGGATGCAGCTGAATACCAGTATTTTACATGGAGCAACTGCCTATCTGACCTCCACAATCCAGTTACTACTGAGTAATACGATGCTACTTGGCAAGACTGGTAGTCAAACTTCTTGGGCCACTGACTACCTGTAAGAACTGTCATACATGTACAAATGACAGCCGGGACGAACAGCTTAGAAACTCCTTATATGTAGGGTCACCCATATCCACATACAAACCAAGGCAAGCTGTTTTTGTTTAGCCACAAGCTCCTCGTTCGTTTCCTGTTTAGCAAATATAATAAAAATAATGCTCGGAATTTCTAAGTGATGTTAAATAATACAATTTTTTTAAACATGTTTGAGTATTTTTATTTTTCTTAATAAAGATTTTTTTGAGGCTTCCTCAACAAACCCTCGATTTTTAATCGTGCAAAACCGCTTCAGGCATATCTCAACTGTACTATCAACAATTATTTTTAAATTCATCTCATAATGATCGTCACACCCCTTCAGCCAATCTTTATTTAAATTTTCGCACGTTTTTAATAATGAATATTTTAATTTTTTCTTGTGCGAATTTTCTTTTAGGTAATTGTTTATTATAATTGCAGCATTTTCAACCATTTCACAGAAACTGGGCTGGATGTATTTTAAACTTGATTTTACGTCATTGTACTCCTTAAAGGATGTAAATAAATGACATACCTCAGTGTTCGGATCAGCAAGCATAATTTTTTTACACTGCGCGCAATTCATCGACATCTTTTTTGCTATAAAGCCGCACACATATGCACATGCTTGCATTTCTCCAGAACACTGAGGTATATCTAACTCTTCTACACCTTCAATAGAAATTTCCGCTGGAAAAGGTGTGGAAGAGTTTTCATCATTTATTGGTTGCTCACCTTTTTGCAGAAACACTTTGAAATTATTCAGAATGTCGTTATCATCATCCAGGCAGTTTCTGTTTTTATTGTTATTAATTAAATTGGTTATTATGCTAGTTTTCAATGCTGCAATAAATTGGACTGAAGTGGGGTTTGGATTACAACCACAGTTGCTCCGAATGCACCCGAAACAGTTTTCGAGAGGATCTTGATTTAGCCTTCGGACACATAATGTGTTAATATTATATTTTTTTAAATTTTTAAATATACGCTCGATTGCATTCATCGTCCTCAACCAGCCATCTTGTGATGGGGGCTTGCTTCTCGCCCCTACAAACTTCATTTGTGTGAAAAATTCTCTCATTTTATTAAAAAAATGTAAATGAGGGCTGGTTGAAGACATGTTGGTAAGGTATTCTTTGCCTCTTTTTCTATCAGGCGTGTCACCATTCATGGCGTCAAATAATTTATCAATATTTGCGATAAGGGTCGCAGTCCCCACGGCATCTTGTGGTAATTCGTCTGAAACCAAACAAAAAAACATTTGTTAAAAGGAATTTCTGCAACTAACATGACATGACACTGACTCATTGAAATGGGTATGAGTATTATTGTAGTGGCATTTTACATTGCAGTAATTTTCAACAACAAAACATAACGATTTTTTTAAACCTCTTTTCTACTGCAATCTGTCCCAGTTTGAGGACAATCAGCTGTACTTACTATATTCTCGCAGTTGCACTTGCCGGGTACGCATCCAGTGATGCACCCTCTCTTAGGTTTAACTTGATGTTATTGTGTCCTGTGGTATTGTTTTCTTCAATCATGCAATTATCAGTATTTAATTTGATCTGAATGATTTTATCGTCTTTTGTCAAAGAATCATATTCACATAGTCAAGAAAAAAACATGACCCTCCTTATGTGCATTGCCACAGACGGGAAAAAAAGGTAGAAAGATTGAAACTTCTTCTTCTTCTTAGAAACTTCTGTCCTATTAAATAGCACATTGTTAGAGCTCCTGCAGCCTGTGATACAGGATTATCCTAGTACAGGCATCATTCATTATTATACCTACATTGTTAGTTTTTAGATTCCTATTGTATTTTCCCTTCTAAGATTCTGAATAAAGATTTATTATTATTATTATTTTATTGAAAGTACATACAAATATATTATGCTGAAACTTACTTAGGGCTACTTTGGCCAATAATCCTGCAGCAACGGAATGACTCAAAACTTGAGCAGCTAGCCGAACTTTCATCTTTTGTTTGCCATTCGGCTGAAGGTGTTGCTGGGTCAATGCTGGAGCAAAAACGAAGTTGGGGTTCTTGTTATCTTTATCAAAGAATTCTTGAATGTGGCTCCATTTAGCTACTCCTGCAATAGATTATAAAATCAATTAATATTCTGGTTATTTGACACACAATGAATATAATAATAAAGTTGGATATTTGTTTTTATTCTTTAATATATCAATACATTCTAAGATAGAAATATTAAGGTGGATTCAATGTAATGCCCAAAAAACAACAGCCCTGCTCTAGATTGTTGATGTTTCAATTGTTTGATTGTTGGTGTTTAAACTTATAAACACCAAAGATCCAGTGCGGGCTGAGAAAAATAGTACTTTCATTTAAATTTAATAAATTAATCACGAACAACCACTAGAAATGCGACGTTGCCAGCCCGCGCGGGCTGAACGCTCTTAACATAGGAATGATGTAAAGGCCTATTCAAACCTAAGCAGTATTCGCTGCCGCTGTAGGTAGAGGTACATGCCGCGCAGGTTTGGATCAAGTATTTAGTATCAAGTTCCGCTCTAGCCGCGGAGTAGTTATAGTAACAATACAGCATACCCACTCTGTTTTCTCTCCCGCTGACGGTAGCGAATACCGCTTAGGTTTGAATAGGCCCTTATTGTTAATTATATAAAACTGTTAAAAATACAAGCTGCTAAATCTACAACACGAATAATAAGCAATAGGCACCAACCTATTCTTCGTTGACCTTCTATTTGTACATCTTGTACAAATTGTACATTATGTTTTAAAAAATTGTTTCTAAAACATTTAAGCAGGTGGGGCGGGTCTAAGATGGTGACAATTTCATGTCCCTCATGGTCGAAGAATGGGTGATCTTTCGATGAGCCTAATAAATTTATTGCCCGTAAATTAACGCCATCCAAATCACATACGACGCCAATGACTTCCAATCCAGCACCAAAACAAGTACTCAAAACCTG
The DNA here is from genome assembly GCA_950022955.1 of Xestia ashworthii. Lineage (NCBI taxonomy): Eukaryota > Metazoa > Arthropoda > Insecta > Lepidoptera > Noctuidae > Xestia > Xestia ashworthii. Next base: position 17,258,168 of record OX465558.1, on the reverse strand, counting down.
AAAATTCATATTTATTTTAATCAATTAATTTATATAGTTTGAGGCTAAGATAATTTAATATTATCACACAAACAGAAGGCCCACCTCCTTAATAAGTACAGCTAATCTGTCAGCTGTGACGCAGTCTCCCGAAAAATAAAAGGCTAGCGGCTGTTTCCAGGCTTTTCTAACTCCTATAGCCATAAAAGTTAGGGCATGGCTTGCAATTTCTTGCGTTCGGCCCTGGGCAGCATGATCCTGGTAGCCATCTAATTGGTCTAGTTTTGTGTTATAGCTCAGGTTTTTTCTTATTGACATTTCGTCATAAGCCACAACACACAAATTGTCACTGACTGACCTCTGTTTTGTGATTTCTTTAATTGTTTCAATCACTTGATTATTTATTCCGCACATCATGGGTATTTTGTTCAGTAATGCCTTTAGTGAACTCACACTAGGCAAACAAAATAGCCGACTTAATAGCCTATAGCATGAACTAGACTTTTTATACATGCTTAAGGCTAAAACTTTATCGTCTAGTGTCCATCTCCGCCCAGTTAACTTTCTCGACACATTTTTTAACTGGCTTTGTAGCAACAAATAAAATGAACTGCTTAGTTTTCGTTTCATTATGTTGTTCACCGCATCATCATCGTGCAAAGAACCTAAAACATCCCTGTTGCACTTCTTAACTTTTCTAAATTTTCTTCGCAGTCTCAAGATTTCAGTTAAATTTTTTCTGCATCTTCTGTACAGTTTTTGTTTTCTGGGTGTTAGTTCGGTCATTTTTTTGACATTCAGGTCTTTTAATATGCCTTTGCTTTTCGATGATTCCTGTAAAACATATAATAACCATGTCAGAGCATTCAAAGGGTTAGGACATACTTTACAGGTACTCAACATATTCATAGATCGCTTTATCATAATCCAACAATAACTCAGACCAGCAAAGTGTCCTCATTCCATAAAATTTCATCTGAATCGAATAATGTTATGATAAACTGATTATAATTATATAGTATGACTTGCAATATTATGTAACAATTACCAAATAAATATATCTATGTCAACATATAGCAAAATAACATAAATTATATTTATCTAGACTCGAGCAATAATGAATTTGTTCTATTCAAAGAAAATATTAATATATTAATTGAAGTACCTGGGTCAAATCTGAACCCTGAAGGTTATATACATTTGAGGGTTCTATGGATGTAGAACACTGAGATGTACTGGCCGTAACTTCCACATCCATCTGCATCTGTGTAGACTCCTGATACTGAAATATTTTAATTTTATTGATTAACTTTCCTTCTATGAAATGTTTATTTTTCTTGCATATCTTTACAATTATTGGTGTTACTATTGAAACATTTTTTGAAAATTTCCTTTTTTGTATGACATGTCTATTTGTTTTTGCTTATCTTGCAATAAAATTAGTCTAATGAAATCAGCAGATTTTTTTGTGAGATTCTTACATTAAAGAATCTGCCTGTACATATTATTATAATAATCTATTAAAAACCTTCATCTGCTGCGAGGTAGACACAATAGTTAAACAATGGCGTCAGACCGATTCGGTCAGGCTTCACAGACGAAGGGTTAACATTCAAACAAGAGAGTGTGAATTTTGGTCTGTGTATATGTGGAGGGTTATCTCCAGAATCACTGCACTTATTTGAAAGTTCTCTCACTTTGGAAGGTACATGATTGCAGATAGATGTAGGCTATTATATTATGGCAAGTTCAACTTGGGCCAGGCTAATTATTCCACTCATAAAATATTATTACAACTTATTGAATTACCTTGGCCAAATCTGGGCTCTGAGGGTTATTTGCATTGAAGTGTTGTAGGGATGTTGAACACTGTGAAGTACTACTGGCCGTAACTTCTACATTGGTCTGCGTCTTTTGAGTAGTCTCCTGATACTGAAATATTTTAAGCATATTGATTAACTTTCTTTCAATAAAATATTTATTTTTCTTGCATATCTTAGCAATTTGTTGAATGAACCGGCAACAAATGTTTTATGAGAATCCAATTGACTAGGGAGTTTCTTTCTTTCTGCTAAGAATCTGTCTCTATATATTGAGAGTAGTAGAAAGAGTATTTTGCATTTTATTGATAACAAAACTGGTATGTTCTCTACTCCAATCAGTCTAAAGCTGGAACTTTGTATTAAAATTATTATTATTACTATAGCTAGCCTGTATTGTCCCACTGCTGGGCAAAGGCCTCGCTCCATTCCTTGTAACGATCACGATTCTGTGCTCTTTCTTTCCAATTCTCAAGGAAGACATCCAGTTCATCCCACCATCTCTTTCGTGGTCTGCCGCAACCTCGTGTATTAAAATAGTTCTTAAATAATAAAAATACTTACTTGAGTTTTTTGTGCTTCTATAGGTGGTTGTTCATCTCGTAACTGGGCCAAAATATTTTGAGCTTTTGTTGGAATGGCAAACTTATTCAATCTTGTTTTGGCACTGCTAGTAAACGATGAATCTTCAAAATGATTGCCGCATAACATCTTATGCTGCTTGTATAGCTTCACCAATGATTCATCTGAAGACCAATCATCATTGGGAAAACAAAATTTTGCCCAAACTCGAGCCCTGAAAAAGATTTTTTTGTATTAAGTATTAGAAAAGTCATGCAATTTTTTTTATTTTTATTTATTTATTCACAAGGCAACTACAATATAGGTTTTGACCTGATTATCACCCAAAGCATGATTGATACACATGACTAGTACACGACGACCCACTGACCATATTGTATAAAGGGATCTGTTTGGATGTTTGTATTAATAGAAAATGTAAGTACCTAAGCAAACATACATATCTTTAAATAGTAATGAAGCCACAACCAATATTTTCAACTTCATACAACCTACCACAGGCCTGCAAATTGCAAAAAACGTAGGAAAATTTGAATTTCGCGGGCTACGAAAGTGGGCTAGGTAATCAGAAATTAGTTATAATTTACTAAATAAAGAGAATTAACTACTAACTAAGGCATAGTATCAGATACTAAAGTGTAAATTAACGCAAAATAGACTTACTTTATAGACCCATGAGTGGACGGGAGAGGAAACCTGTGAAAAGTCAAGGAAGAGTTTTCCTTTGAGTTAATGCCGCATTTTGCACACTTAACATTCCCTTTTCCAACCATGGTGGAAAAATAACACAAAAGCGTCAGTATCGCACAAGAATAAGTCAGGAAAGCGTCAATTTCGCACAGGAGTCTCTATCTCACAAATATTGAATTCACAACACACAAAGCGTCAATTTCGCACAGGAGTCTCTATCTCACAAATATTGAATTCACAACACAAAAAGCGTCAATTTCGCACAGGAGTCTCTATCTCGCAATTCAATAAAACGATAAACAAACCGGCAAAAACACAAAAACAGCAGCTGAAAGCAGAGAAAAAAGTTTGAAAAAACTTTTCTCGTAGTGACAACGGCAAACGGGCCCGGCCGGGTTAAGTTGTAAAAGTTACCATCACATAAAATAAAAGTCCAACCATTATCTGGTTGCAATAATTATAATAATTAGAATCTATATTACTGCAGAAATTTTAATTTCAAAAATAAATTCGAAATGATTAAAAAAAAAAGGTAAACATCCATAATCTAAATATTTCACTTATCAAAATATAACATAATCTACCAAAATGGTAGGTAAGTTTTCAATCGGGCATGTAAATTTTTAATCTAACTATTACATTCTTTCGTAGAGCGCTATCCCTTTTTTGCAAATCGTGCCACTGTAGGCATTGGCCGCTTAGAAAGCTGACCACCCCTGATCTAATCTGTGACTTTGATGTCAAATGTTCATTTCGTATGATGTTGTTGTTTGTTGTAAACTAGAAAATAAATTAAAAGTCGAAAATATAAGCTACTACATTCATCTGTCTTGTTCAAAGTAACTTTGTATAGATTTGTAATGAACATGGAGATGTGTAGAGTATGTTTATCAACTGAACAACAAATGCTTCCATTAGATGAAACTTTCATCATCAATTATAACTTGTTAACAAATCTTAATGTAAGTATTAATTTCATTAACTTCAATAATTAATTTAGTTATTAAACTATTAAGGCATTCTTCAAGCTTATCTAAATAATGTAATCTACATTAAGACCTTGAAGATGTTTTTTTTATTTACATTGCAAATTAGTAAGTTATTTTTGTGGTTTCAGATTACTTTATTAGACGGTATGCCACAGTATTCATGTCAGACATGTTTGGACACGGTCAAATGTTTTATAGAATTCAGGGAAAAGTCAATAACAGCAGAAGCTACATTGAGAGAAATTCTTTATTCTGTGAGTATTGGAGATTCTACTAAGATTCTTAGAAGAAACAAAGATGTAATTTAGTAACCATTACAATTCAAATACGTCATCAATATCCTGCCCGTATCCCAATTAGTTTAAAACGGCAAGCTCACGCACAATGGTCCACTTCAAGGACTAAGTACGGAAACCTAAACCCCATAATAGAAGCCGGCAAGCTGTCCTCTTCTTCAATACTTCTCAATTACTCTTCATCTCAGCAGTCACCTTTCTTGCCATATCAAACGTCTCACATTATACTCAATTTTTTTCATCATTTAATTCCAGCAGATGTTTACACACCAAATTAATATTTCCTAATGCTGATGAAATGTATTCTTTCAGGATATTAAAGCAGAAAATAAAACAATTGTTATAGAAATTGAAAAGGAAACTTCAATTTGTGAAAATGAAAAGCCAGTGGCCATTAAGTCGGAGATTAAAGAAGAAAACTGTGATGATATTGATGAAACTAATTTAGGCAATTTTGATTATGACTTTTCTGAATATGAACAGGAGGACATAATTGTAAAAAAAGAAGAAGGTATTTCAATATACAAACTTGAACCCATTCCTCACTCGTTAAGGGCCTGTACAGACGACAGACTTTTTGTGTGATTGAGTCTGTGGCACACAAAATGTCTGATTTTATGCAGACTCAACGCACATGACACACATCTTCATCATACGTTACGTCCCCCACTAACGAGTGCAGATTGCATCATACTGAAGTGTGTCATGGCTAGTCTGTCGTCTGTGCAGGGCCTTAAGTAGGCAACTACCCTTAGGTAGCATGAATATAATGCTACTTGCTGAATAAATATTATTAAAACATTCCATCTGAATATGACTTAGTAAGAAATAAAAAAAAAACTGAAAGTTTTACTTAGTTAGCTTTGTGCAATGGTATGTAGGTACAAAGCAAACAACCATGACGCTTGAATTGGAAGAAAACTTCAACAATCAACTTGATTATTTAAAGTAATTTTAGTTTATGTAAGGAATGTGCACACACCCGCAGTTTAATCTACATGAAACTGTCAAAGGGCTTGGAACGTTTTTGTATGGAGCGTGGCCAGATTTTTTTCTGCCATTCTGTTTTTTTTCAATGTAAATTTGATAGCTGATATCTTGGAAACGTGACACTTTAGATCGTTTTGTAATGAACCAAACTTGTTTGTATTGATGCCAGCTATCGATTGATATAGGTTTTATGCGTGTCTGATCAAATCAAAGTTGTGCTGAAGATTACATCAGTGAATGGACTTTAACTTTGGATGGTATTTAAAAGTACTTCAATTTATTCCCATTTCATTTACCTAATTTTGCCTGTGTTCCACCAAATATACTGAATGTGCACCAAAATATGTTAATTAAAATATGTCATAACGAGCATCTATTTAACAATTAAACACTGTATATTCTCCTTAAAGCGTAGTCGACGGAGCCCCGCTTCGCGGGGCCCCTATTTCCGACTGCAGGGTTTAAGGGAACCTAACTAACCTAACGGGGGAGTGCCCTAAGTCCCGATTATGGGGGCAGAGATACTTTAATATTTGGTGCACGATCAGTATTTTTCGGGGAAGAAAAGATTTTTGGTGAACACAAAAATATTATCCTTTAACTTTGATAGCTCATAACTCGGAAACGTGAAACTTTAGAACATTTTGTCTCTTACAAAACTTGTTTGTATTGATACCAGCTATCGATTTATATAGGTCTTGTGTGTGGCCCCTACTTTGAAAAAAACAAAATGGCGGAAAAAAATCCGGCCAAAAAGTTCAAACCCCTTTTCCCACTCAATCGTGAACCTAATGCTTTAGCAATAAAGATGAAAATCAATTAAAGAAATTTGCCAGATTGTAGAAGCTTGATATGTTTGCATCTCTACCAGATGGCATTCTGAAGTTTAGAAAGGAAGGGAGTTGATACATGTGTATTTCCTTCTTTTTGTTATGTTCTTCTTTTAAGGTAATAAAATAATGTAAATAACAATACAAATTATAGTTTCAGATGAGAAACCAAAGAAGTTGAAAAGAAATAGAAGCCACAAGCTCAAAGTAAAAGCATCAAAATTGTTAAAAAGCATTACTAATGCACTTGTGGAAGACAAGTGGTTCTGTGGTAAATATAATTACTATAGTAACTAGTCTTAGTTGATAGTTCATTACTGTTGTTGAATTGAAATCCTTATTATTTATGTACCATCACAAAAATTAATTGTTAAGCCAATTCACACCCAACATCAATTTGTCTTTACAGCTATTTCATGAAAAACAACATTTGTGATTTTAAAATAAGTACAATAAAATATAATTTTGGGATTGTCCCACTAATGTGCATCAGTTCTTTTGCCTATTAAGATCACAACAGACAAAAGCATCGATCAGTGCACTTAGGAGGCTTCTCGGCATCTGTGGGGACTATGCGGTGGCTCATGGTTTCAGGTACAACGCGACAAAGAGCGAACTTCTGGTATTCAAAGCGGGTAACAAATGTTACGACACTGTCCCACCAGTCACACTAGGGGGCGCTCAGCTCTCTAGGGTGACTAAGTTCAAGTACCTGGGACTTTGGGTCACCGATAGTCTGTCTGACGATGAAGACTTGGAGAGGGAGCGCAAAGCATTGGCAGTTCGATTTAACATGCTGGCCCATAGGTTTGCACGTTGTACAGAAGAGGTAAAAATTACACTCTTTAGAGCGTATTGCCAAACTATGTACACTTGCGCCCTATGGGTCGGCTATACAAAAAGCTCGTACAATGCTCTGCGAGTCCAATATAATAACGCCTTCAGAGTTTTGTTGGGACTACCGCGCTTTTGTAGTGCATCAGGGATGTTTGCGGAGTACGGCGTGCCTGATTTTTACGCTCTTATGCGATCACGAATAGCCTCCCTGATGCGGCGAGTGCGTGGTAGTTCTAACAGCTTGGTGGCTATCATGGCCAACAGAATGGACAGTCCAATGATGTGGCACTGGATGACCACTCATCGTGCGTCATTTAGATATTTAAAATGAAATTCTCTTTATATAATGTATGTTTGTATCTTTTCATTTTATGTATGTTTTGTGTTCTTTCGTGTATGTGTTTTATGTATGAACGATAAAACGTTTTATGTTTCAAATATGGACTCGATGGTCTGAAATAAATTTTATTATTATTTAAATCTTTTCGTTTATTCTGCTCGGCTAACCGGGTAGCCGGAAATTACTGATAGCACGGGCCTAAGCCAAGTGATTATCAGCTGGGTTAAGAGTTAAAGGGGTAGTTATAGGTAGATTACGTATTTGTGTTGGAGCTTGAAAAAGAGTTTGGGGCGGGTTATGTGATTCACATTGTAGGAACTTCCTCACCAGTCTGCACGTGTTTAGTATCACTGCCTTCTGCAGCAGGTGGTATGTGTTAGAGGGCAGGTTCAGAGAAGTAAGTGACTGGTGGAGTTGTTTTGGTATCACTCCTGTTGTGGACAACACTATGGGTACTATTGTTACTTTTTGCAGATGCCAGATGCGGGTTATTTCTTCTTTTAATTCGGTATACTTAGATATTTTTTCTGCAATAGTGGTTTGTATGTTGTGTGTATTTGGTACAGCTATGTCGATGAGATATCCAGTTTTGTTTGTTTTATTTATTAATGTGATGTCTGGTCTATTGAAGTGGATGGTTCGGTCCGTGAAAATCCCTCGGTCAAAATATAATTTTATCGAAGTGTTTTCCAACACAGTTTCGGGGGTGTATTTGTAGTAGGGTACTATGGAGTCTAATAGTTTGTATTGGTATGCTAGTTTCTGATGTATGACATTAGCGACTTGGTCGTGTCTATGTTTGTAGTCTGTCTGGGCTATTGATTTACACGCGCCTGTAATATGCTGGATGGTTTCTGGTAAACTATTACATTTTCGGCATATATCAGTGCTTAAGTTTTTAATAATGTACGTCCTATAATTTTTTGTTTCAATTACTTGGTCCTGTATTGCGATCATGAAGCCTTCAGTCTCCGGGAAGAGCTCACCTCGTTTAAGCCATGCGTTCGACGCTTCCTTGTCGACATTAATTTGGCTTAAATCTTGGTAGTGTCTTCCGTGTAAAGACTTCTGGCTCCATTCAAGGAGTTTGGTTTTATTATCGGTGACTTTCTCGTTTATCTGTTCGGATTTGTCTTTTAAATTTAGAGGTGTAAAGTGGATGTCGTTGTTTGCTATCTGTTTATGAAGTGTAGAAGACTCCGCCTTGGTAAAGAAATATCGTCTAAGGGTTGTTATCTGTTTATTATGCAAATTTTGAATGTCGATAAGCCCCTGCCTCCTTCTTTTCTTGATTATTAAAAGAACTGGACAATCCCAAAATTATTTTTTATTCCATGACCAGTGTGAAATGACACCTTCCACTGTTTGTCTCTGCATCACCTAAAGGTTGACAAGTAGAAAATGGCTATTGCCATAGGCATTTATTTCATTAAGTCCGCCTCTGTACTTTTGTGCTTGAACTGTTCAATAAATAAATAATAAAAGATGTATTATTTTATTTCCAGGTATTTGCCCAAAGACGTTTGAAGAAAAAACTGCCCTGAATAGTCATCTAGATAGCCACACTAAGGACCGACAGTGTGATCTCTGTAGAGAGCAGCTAAACAGCCTGTCTCAACTCCTGGCCCATAGACTAATTCATGTCCCATTGAAGCAGAGAAAATGTCACATTTGTGAGAAGAAATACAAATCTTCAGTTTACCTCGAACATCACTATAGGAATTTTCACATTGAACAAGATGTATGTATATTTGTAAATTCTATATTATTCAAATCCTTTTCTAATTGCTGTTTTTTAATTTTAAGCAATTATGAATTTTGTGGCAATGTAAATTATATTGATTTCAGAATGTGAAAAGCCATAAAAATATTTATAGTAGCGCAAAGTATATATGTGTAGAAATTAATTATAGTATAATAAGTGTAGAAATTAAACGGGAAACGCCGGTTGTTTTAATCAGTGATTTTTTCAGGACACAAATCTATTTTGTAATGATTGTCAATTGACATGTAGCACACCTAAAAAACTTAGCAGTCACATACTGCAAGTACATTCCAGTATTAAGTATATTTGCGACATTTGTTCAAAAGGGTAAGTCAATACCAGCTTATTGCAAAACAAACCTAGAATTGACAATTTTGGTTAAAAGCAAGGTCCTACAGCACAAGTAAAGGGAAAAATCCTAAAAGTAAAAAAGTTGGTAATTAAGGTAAATTTTGGTACCTACTTACCTACATGACATACAAGTTTTCGCGAAAATCTAAATTTGCCCATATCTTTTTATCGTGTTGACTCAGGACCTTGATTTTAGTACTTACACCTAATTGGGATTAAAGATATAACGTATAAATTTCAACTTCAGACAGACTTCTGACAGACAGACGGACAAAAACGTGATCTTAAAAGCGTTCCTTTTTTACCTTTTGAGTTACGGAACCCCAAAAACGGACAAGTGCAGGTCAGACTCGCGCCCCGAGGTTCCGTAGGTACCAACTTGTATGTTGTTGGTTTGTCCATTATGGAAATCAGACTCAAAGGTAAGTTCATTAGCCCATGAAAAGAAAAGTTGGACTGAAGAGAAAAAAAAACAAGTTAAAATAATATTCTCATTCGAAGACATGTGAAATCTAACAATCCGCACTGGGCCCTGGTGGTGGATTATAGCCCATTCCCTCTCATTGAGAGGTGGCCGTGTCCCAGCAGTGGGAACACAATAGGCTGATGATGACAAATATTATGATGTGATACATCAATACGTCATATTCAATTCTCCAACTGCAAATGTAAATTTGTAATCGCAATAATATTTTCATCCACATGGGTTTTCATACAGAACTATACCTATCGGTAGTAACGAACTCCCACAACAAATGGATTCAATATATATTTTTTCTATTTTCAGTTTCCATAGTAAAATGAATTTGAAATCGCATATAAGATCACATGGTATAAACAAAAGTTACGTTTGTGATATGTGTGGGTTCTCCTGCAAACATAGTGGTGGACTAAAGGTTTGTGTTTCTTTTTGCATTTCTTTTTGTCTTGTGAATGACATCTCGCATGTCAACCTAAGAGGTTGTTGTCTGCTAAACCGGACTATCCTGTGGGTGCCCTGTGTCAAGGCCTCCAGACTAAGGGGCAAATTACTTCCTTTCATAAATCTTTACAACTTAATATGCCAAAATACCGCTTCGTAGGCCCAGCTAGCCCATAGCTCACCGTCCACAGGCCCGCGCCTACGGTGGCCGGGGTGGCCCTCGACGCCCGGTGTGTCTCCCGCGACGGCTGGGACGAGAGTTTCTCTCTCTCTCTCTCTCACGTTCCGCCACCTCCTTCGCTAGCATGACTGCTTCTCAGAACGAGGTGACGGCTTCCCATTCCCTCTCGCTCCAGACCATGTATTGATTGCTCGGCCCTTATTACATACCACATGCACATAATAGTATAGGATCCCGTTAAAAACGACCTTCGCCGAGATGTTTATTTGATAAAACGTATTTTATATTCAATTTAATATGTCAATAAATATACTTATTGCTTATGGGTTGGCTAACTAATTTCAGTCCAGGATATGATTAATTAATAATTATAAAAAATATATTTTTTCATTTTTCACGGGTTTAATTATTAGACAAATTCTATACCAATCGAAAGTATGAAGCCCACAGATTATGCAAACGTTAGGTTGTCTATTTTTTTCCGGTCACAACTCTCGGGTAGCCAGGTATAAACAGGTAAATCGATACTAGCATTTTGCACCGGTCTGATTATTGAATTAAAATTAAATGAAATTGAAGATAATTTCATTATGAACACGGTGGTATAGGGTTGTCAGCGAAAAATCAGTCCCAAATTCCAGTTGTCGCCACCTGAAGGCAGCCCCGGTCCGTTCCAGCCTGGGGGCCAAACGTCGGAAATGCTTCACGAAGTTCCAACGGCTGTCGAGTACGAGTCCCAGGTACTTCAACGTCCACTCGACGCCGATGGATACCCCTCCTACTACCGTCAGTGTGGATCCCGACGGTGGCGCATTCCGAGGCACATGAAAGCACATGGCCTCGGACTTGTGCAGTGCCACCTCGAGACCCAGTTGCCAGATCCTCTCTACGACTATCGCAACGTAGCAAACGACGCTGACGGCGGCTGACACCACTAGGGAGGTCCGCGCGCAGCACCCAGTCGTAACCAATGTTTCACAGGGGCGGTCCCAGAACCGAACCCTGTGGGACACCGCACGACATCTCTCGCCGGTTCCATTCTCCGCTGCGACTGGGGTAGATGACGACCCTGTCCGTCAGGTAGTCCCTGACCACACGACGGAGGTAGGTCGGCACCCGGTGATACCGGAGTGCCTCCCTGATGCAGCTCCTGGGCATGGAGTTGAAGGCGTTAGCGATGTCGAGAGACACCGCCAAGACGACTCCGTCCCTGGATATCGCATCCCCCGTCGTGAGGGCTCTCACACGCATGATGGCGTCTACCGTAGAGCACCCCTTACGGAAACCGAACTGGTTCTCCGCAAGACTCGGCCCCATCCCCTCAAGGTGCTCGGCGAGGCGGTTTGCAATTACTCTCTCAAAGAGCTTGCCCACCTCGTCGAGCAACACGATGGGCCAAAATGCGGACTTTCTGGATTTTTCTTCTGGATGAAGACCAGTTTCCCCGTCTTCCAACGAAGCGGGAACTGGCCTCTCTCCAAGCATGCGCTTAGGAGCCCTTCCAGTCGGGGCCCGAGAGCCTCCGTCTCCGAGGCCAGGACTCGGGCTTTGCCAGGCAAGCCATCGGGTCCCGGGGCAGTATTTTTGGCCTTGAGCCTACCTACCGCCACTCTCAGGTCTACCCCAGTCACTTCCGGAGTGTCGTCGTCGTCGCTTCGGTCCTCTTCCGGCACCGCAGGTGGCGGAGCCATAGGCGGGGGTGAATGTTCCCCCCCCGCGAAGGGAACAGAGCGCTCACCACGTCCTCCACGAGCTCAGGCCGGAGACTGCGTCAGCGAGGGGGCCCAGGTGCGGAGTTTATTCCGCACCATCTTGTAACATTGGTTACGACAGGGCGCACCCGCGGATCTCTGTCGAGAGTCTCCAGCATCTCCAAGCGGGCCAGTTCCCTGGCCCGCAGGACAGCCTCCCGGATGGCGGTCTTCGCCGCTCTGTATCCCTTGTACAGCTCCGCCTCAATGGCTGCCGCATCCGGCGGGCGGATGCGGAGAAGTCTTCTCGCCTTCCATGCGTTTACAGGTTGCGACTACACGGCAGCACATAGAAACCATTTAGCTTCTGAGAAGCATGGTCCTACGACGCATCGTCTCCGAGTTAGGAGCTTTTAATTTTTGCTAGTTTTTTGAAAAACCCTATACATTTCCAAAATGGTAGCTCGGATAAAAAGCTTTTCGGGAAATAATTTGTTGCTCTAGTCGTAAACCATGAAAAGATGTAAAAAAACCGCCAAAAATCGGTATGTTTTTTTTAATATTCGTTTTTTTTTTAAGTCCCTGCCCAGAAGAAAACTCAAGGTAGAAGTCGTCCGACACAAAACATTTTTCTTTTGTTTTTTTTTCGAAATTTTAACAATTTTATTTCAGTATCAGGTTGACCTTGACCATAAAAACCATTTAGGTTCTGAAAAGACTGGTCAAAAAAAAAACTACTCCTTTATTTTAATTATAAACTACTCCAAAATGATGCACAGTGCTATACGGGTCTGTCGCTATCCTTTTCATTTTCAAGAACAAATAGCATGCGCACTCTCTTTCTTGAAATGGGCGGACTTTAAACAGCTGCTATGCTGTGTCTCACTCGCATCAATATCTCACTTTTCAAAATTCGACAGCTGGAAATCGGGACTGATTTTTCGCTGACAACCCTATACCACCGTGTTCATAATGAAATTATCCTCAATTTCATTTAATTTTAATTCAATAATCAGACCGGTGCAAAATGCTAGTATCGATTTACCTGTTTATACCTGGCTACCCGAGAGTTGTGACCGGAAAAAAATAGACAACCTAACGTTTGCATAATCTGTGGGCTTCATACTTTCGATTGGTATAGAATTTGTCTAATAATCAAACCGGTGAAAAGTAAAAAAAAATTTTTTTTATAATTATTAATTAATCATATCCTGGACAGAAATTAGTTAGTCAACCCATAAGCAATAAGTATATTTATTGACATATTAAATTGAATATAAAATACGTTTTATCAAATAAACATCTCGGTGAAGGTCGTTTTTAACGGGATCTTAGACTATAACTGGCGAAAGTTTGGGTATACTATAGGTAGATACACCTCTATGTAAACCTTCCGAGATTCACTGGCATGTCACAGTTTTCTTTCGCTCGTTGCCCTGATAAAATAAAACTGATCTAACGAAGCTAAATTATCAATTGCAGGACCATAAAATAAGAAAACATAATCCATTGAAGGTTTACTGTAAGCGGTGCAAGCGACCATTCCCGAGTCAAGGGGCACACGATAAACATAAATGTACGCACAAGTTACAAGTATGCCCCAAATGCGGCCTTCAACTCGATGGAAGTTCTAGAGTGAGTGTAAGACTGCTAATATTTAATTAAGGTAGACGCTCCAGGGTATCCCGCGAAATTCAAAGGTTCTTACTTTTTTTTTGCAATTTGCAGGCCAGTGGTAGGTTGTATGTTGATTAAAAATATGATTCGCGGCTGTAACACGTATGTAGTTACACAATGGGGTTGTTTCCTGGAAATTATGCCGCAAGGTGGCGCTGATAGTTTGTTACCTGTCAAAAGTTTTTGACATAAACGTGTGCATAATTGTTTGGACGATTTTTTAAGTATTTGCGTGTTTTTTTACTCAATTTATGTTGCTGCACAAAGTATGCTACCTGACGTATAACCCAGTCGAAGGGGGAATTGAAAAAACAAAAAGCAATGCAACAAGGAAAGAAAGCGGAGCTTGTGAAAAGATACATTATATTTAACGTTTTATCGACTTTTAGCTGTTTACTGGGCAATATTATGGTCCTATATGTTGTAAAATAAACTTCAGTCACTTACTTTTTGCTTTTAATGATCTAATGATAAACGAACTAAGGTGATCATTGGTTACATGTTACAAAATGTAAGTTTTTTGAAACAACCCATTTCATTGTTTCTTCACAGGTTGGAAGCTTCCGACAGAAATTTCAACTTCAACAGTGTGTGTAACAGTCTTGAATCCCAGATGAAATTGCCAGAAGAGGTGTTGTTTTTTAGTGATGTTAATAGCTCCACATCGATTTTTATTTTCAGTGCCTTTTCCCACTTTTTTTATGCAATGTCTTGGAAATTCGACAACACCCATTTCTTTGCATCCAAAGGCTACACAACGACCCATAATATTGAAAAAAGTCACAAAACAATAACATATTGTTTAATTTCTATGGACTTTGACAGTTTGTTTGTAACAAACAGTCAGCGCCCTCTACGTGGAACTATTTGACAGATTTCTTCCCCATTATAATCATTAAAATCACCAATACAAGCCTATAAGGTCATGCAACTCCATCAAATTACTTTTTCATGAAATAGTCATTTGATTTTCATCAACATACAACCTAGCACTGACCTGTGTACATTGCAAAAAAACGTAAGAAAATTTGAATTTCGCGGTCGACTTTGGAGCTTTCACCTTAAGTTATGCGCCTCGACAATGGTGTCGATTCTGTTGTGCACAAACTAAACTTAATTTAGGCTATTGCTATCTTTTACTGAGTTTAGTTTGTGCACAACAGAATCGACACCATTGTCTGTTTCCGATGAGTTAAAATTGGGAAACATTTGTCAGCTGACCCCGTTATTTCTTCACCAGGCTAACCCCAAAGTTGAAGTGGTTCGTTGCTCGTAGGTACGCCACAAAGGGATGGGTCAACGTGGCGACACTTGGGGGAGGCCTATGTGAGGACGTCTTTCGGCTGAAATGATGATGATAATGATGAATTCTGGAAAATTAAGCACCGTGATAGAAATGTCCTGACAGACAATTTCGTAGTTTTTTCGAACTCCCTTCCCCCCATTTGAGTCTCGCGTGATTAATGGACGACTCCTTGTCAGACTATAGGGCGGGAGTCTTCTGACAACGCCCCCCCTCCCGTATCAAAAATCTGCAAAGAACAGCCGTCGACTTTGGGAACTGCCAACAAAAGTGAAAACTAAGTAATCTAGGTATATCTGCCACGGGTTGTGCTCCGCGCACGCCCAGGGGGTCATTTTCGTGATTCATTTTATTGAACAAAATTTAAAATTCTTAAAATGGACTTTATGGTGATGGATACAAAGACCATTTTAAGAATTTAAATTTCTTGACGTGGTTCATTTACGATTCTGCTAAAGCGGCCATTTTAGACCCCCTGGTGGTGCTACGCCGTAGCGAATCGACTACGAGTGCTAAGAAGCTTTAGGTGACGGTCACGCGAGTTCTATGATTTTTATTCACTCAAAAATGCTCAACGCGCTTAATTAAATTTTCACTTCATAAACTCCCAGGTTTTAATTAACCCATCATTTCAGTTAAACAGGCACATGATGAAACACAGCGACATACTTGGGTACGAGTGTACCAGGTGTCCGGCTAAGTACAAGACGCCGGGGGCGCTGAAAATTCACTTGGACCGACACGACGGCAATCGAACGAAGCAGTGTGAATACTGCCCTGCCAAGTTTTATTCTGCAACTGTGCTGCTCAAACATCGACGGATACATACTGGTACATAATTATGGCCTATTGAAATCCCTTTCTTATTACATTTTTTTTTCCAATTTATATTATTCCCACTTACACGAATTTCAGCTGTATTAAGCCGATTTTGGAATGACTAATTCTGTTGAAAAAATGTTTGGAAATTTTAGAAAATTGAAATGTTTGAGACTAGATACCAACATTGATTACTACAGATCTTTTGTATAGGCATCTCCCAAGTAGCCTTATGAAGTCGTTCTCTACGTTCATTGAACGAATTTACAGAATATAAAAATGACACAGGCTTGAATGTATAGTATGTCAGTATGTGCGTTTTCCCCCATCTTTATAGTCAAGAGTTTTCTTTATTAAAAGGAATTTATTTGATAACCCATATAATTCTGTTTCAGGTGAAAAACCATATGTATGCAAGGTGTGTAATAAAGGGTTTACAGGAAACCATAACCTTAAAGTACATATGAAAGTACATGGGGAATATTTAATTGTTAAAAAGAATAGTGAACCAGAGGATTTTACGAAATGTAATGTTACCAAGTCAAGGTAGTTGGGTTTTACTAAATTTTATATTTGTTATTTAATTATTAATAATATAGTTCTTCCAAATTATAATGTACTTACTTGATGAAAAATAAATTATTTTTAGAAAACTTTTAAAAATTATTTATTATAGAAATACAATTTACATCTAAGTAAGAAACTAAGTGTATCACATACAAAAAAAAAGTCTTTGGCAAGTACAGGAAGTACTATATAAAATATAAACATTCATAAAAAAAAGATATAAAATTGGATAACCGGTAAAAAAATCACAAAAAGCAATTGGATAGTTTTAGAGAAATAATAAGTCTTACTTTACACTTAGATTACGTTTAGGTACTAACAGGCAAGCATGGATGTGCCACCAACTTACACCACACAAGGTTGAATAAAAGAAGTGACGTGCTGCCAACTCACTAACAGCCATTTTCAATAACTTACTGTTCGGTTTCGGTAGGTTGCTATCTCTGTCTGTTTGACATTTTGCTTACTGGACGGTTAGAAACAAAACGTCACTGAAAAGCTTTCTTTGATTTTTCTATGAATAAAGTGACAGTAGGTGACGGGGATAGGATATTTCAAACTAAATAAAGTCCCCGCCACGCTATAAATTTTGTAAACACACATTCGGATTCGCAACCTTTAGATCAAATCAAAAAATGACAGCGTCAGCATGATCTTACGTCAAAATGGCGGCCCAAATGTTTACGTTCCAAGATGCCAGACGCGTTCCTGTACCACTTAAACATTAGACAACAGCTCTTTATATCGCCAAAATATAACCCGACCAAGTGAAATTGCTCGTTAGTTTCGTTAGTACACGTATGATAATTTGAGTTGATTGAATTTGGGAGTATTTCTTGTTAATTGAATTTGTTGCTACGTATCTTGGTAGAAATTCTTTGTTTACAAAAATTATAGCACCGATAGCTGCGAGACTTGCTGTATTAACTAACAGTTACACGTAAGTAAGTTACAGAAAACGGACCATAATACTTTATTGTTGGAAGATCAACTTCTGATGAGTCGGTAACACTATGCTATAAAACATACTTTTTATATGAGATCGTATTCTAATGCTGCCAATTTGATCAAATATCATTACAAATCTTAAAGCCAGTCAAAAATGTCCAGTTCACTCTATTTGAAGATTAAATTCTCTAAAATAAGTACAATATTGACAATTGTGTAAGTAGTTTTGATATTTTTCAGTCAGTCTTATAAGCTAATACAACATTTGAATTTTGAAATACTTATTTAGTTGGAACACACACTGATTCAGACACGTCCTATTGATTTTGTGAATAGTTATATGCTATGCAGAAAACATGGTAAAAATAAAACTAGTATGATTGAGCTTAGTAGGAAATGCAATCCCCGAAAATATTCAAAATACATTATGTTGCTTTTGTCGTATATTTAATACTAGATTGTGAAACCTTTGCTCATAATTTCCTCTCAAAAAAGCTGTTTTTTTATGTAAAGCGTGGCCTGCAAACTTCCGTCATTTAATTTTATTTTCAAAATGGCGGCCACTTTGGAATAGATCAGTGAATAGATTCTAACTTGGATAGCTTAAATATCGGAAATTACGCTTTAAAAGATTTTCCCTCATACAATAGTTGTGCGTGGCCGCTATTTTGAATATAAAATGAAATCACGGAAGTTAGGCAGCCTAAATAATTCAAAGCCCTTTTACTCCAAATTAAACCCAGATAAAAGCATAAAATGCTTATGTAGTCAGTGACCCGAAATAAGTATCCACCTCACCAAGTAAACTTCTAGGTAGGGTAGAGAGATTTTAATACTTATCTGTGGACTTTGGTCACCGACCGTATGTTCTTAAATGCTAAGGACGTCAACTAACTGTACGGTACGCCATTAATAAGTAACTAATAAATACTTCCAAAGTAAAATTTCGTGTTATCATGCTTACTTACCTAAAATATACTAATTATCTAAAATAAATAATTGACAACGAAATAATAAACTCATAACTCCATTACGGTCTTATTTGAACTAATTACTAACTAAATAGATATAAGTAAAGCCAATTGAATATTTATGTACCGGTACTTGATTTTCATTGTTTAGCCAAAAACAATTAGGTACTGATTTACATTATAGTACACAACCTTTATTAAAACTACACTTAGATGTAAATATAAAGGAACTAATGGAAAGTACTAAACATGGGAACCTATTTAAGACTTCAAGTACGTTATTCTTATAAACTAAATGAACTTGGCAGTATTTTGTCAGGTAAATGAAGACAAGCTTAATTGTGACTTAAAGTCGGATAACATAACAGAGTATTGAACAATCGGAAGTAAAAACGATTTAGCATGCACTTTTTGCACGTTTCTTGATGTAAATGCTTTAAGATTGGAAGTGACGCACTCATACAAATAACATAATTATGAAGACTAAACTGTTACAAAAACTACTTCTTTTTACAAATCTATGTATCTTAAATTAGAACACCTCTTCTTAGTGTAAAAATGCATAAAGCATCGAAGAAAAACATGTCGAATATTGGCTATCTATTTTACCAAGGAGTGGTATACAAATGGAGTCTAATTACGCATATTTGATCTCTAGAATCAGCCACCAAAACGTGAAGTGTGCGACATGAAGTTTTGATAAGCAATCGTGCGGATATTTTGTGATGACGTGCGCAACTTATCGCTCCATTTATAAACTACTCCATGATTTGTACCATCTTAAATTTCGTTTCCAAACTGTGTGTTGGGTAGTATCCTAACAACAGTGTCTTTCGTACCTATTTTGTCAGTATCGATGAGGGAACCCGAGCTGTGTTTCTTTGTTTTGGGCGCGAGGGGCGGGACCTCGCTGCAAGTGGAACAGTTATCATCGGTGACCTTAGAACTGGATCCAGCGGCGCTGAACTTCTTCAGGCTGCCGGTGGCGAGGGATCCGTTGGAGGAGGAGCAGTGAGGAGGCAGCAGAGGTACTCTCTCCTGCAAGTCTCGGCTGGAGCCGGAAGGCCGGTGTCCGAAACCACTGCTTCCTGCCTCAGACGCTGCGATTTCTGGACACCCGCCCATATTTATCCATTCTTGGATTCTGTAACAATTTTGATACTTTACATTTGGTCCAAAAACCCCTTGCCAGAAGAGAACAGTCTTTGGAAAACATGTAAGAGCAAGAAATCGGGGTGTCTTCCAGTCTCCTCACGCCGATTATTACTCATTGAGATTAATATTTAGCTAGCAGCGTTATACCTATTAACAATTTCCTCGAAGTTAGGTCTCCTCTGCGGCGTGTGCTTCCAACAGTCCCTCATGAGCGAGTACATGGGTGGTGGACAAGTCGCCGGCGCCGCCAACAGCTCTCCACCACGCACCATGGATATCACTTCTTGATTACTATACCTGTAAAAATAAAAGACCAAAGATGTCATGAAAATTGAGGATCAAGTTGGGTGTTTAGGTGGGTAGAATAGACTCTTTATACTCAAGAATAACCCACGATGAATAGGTCGTCTACTATCAATCACTGAATCTATGAACCTCGTAAAAAAATAATTTACCTAATGTTGAACAAAAACAAGTAATGAGCTAATCACACACCAGCCTTCAAAACAAATGACACATAATTACATTTCTGCTGCACTGATAATATTATGTTCTTACCCATAATACGGCTGTAATCCATAGCTGTAGATTTCCCACAACACGACTCCATATGACCAAATGTCGCTCTCTGTGGTAAACTTCCCATAAAGTATGGATTCTGGTGGCATCCACCTCACAGGCAGCAAACTTTTCGATTGTACCTGTGTCATAAATGTTAGGATTTTTGATTCTTTTGTCCCTTTTCTAAATCACAAAAAATGCTTATTAATAATCATGATCTATATGGCTATCAATACTATCACTATGTGAAAGGAAATAATGGAAAATCTTCACATGCTTGAACATTATAAATTCCAGCGCGCGATGCCCTGAGATCTTCGATAGATAGCACAAATTTCTCGCGCAACATTGAAATATTGCATGCCAAGCATTCACGGCAATCAGTAACCAACTAACCATTCATTAAATTTTTTACTCATGCATATAACACGCTTGAATATAATTATTGCTGTATCACACACAGTTTTTTTTTTAAAGTAAACTTTTACAGAAATGTACTCACTCTATAATAATCTGAACTGTAGATATCTCTGGAAAGTCCCAACTAACCATTCATTAAATTTTTTACTCATGCATATAACACGCTTGAATATAATTATTGCTGTATCACACACAGTTTTTTTTTTAAAGTAAACTTTTACAGAAATGTACTCACTCTATAATAATCTGAACTGTAGATATCTCTGGAAAGTCCAAAATCTGATATTTTCACAACAAAATCATCGGACACCAGACAGTTTCTGGCTGCTAGATCTCTGTGAACATAATGGTGGGAAGCAAGATATTGCATACCAGACGCAATGTTATTCGCAATGTTTAGCAATCTCATCGCCGGCAGTCCCTTCCCGGAAGGTGGAGCGCGTCCCATCAGAAACTCGTGAAGGTCACCACGAGCCATAAACTCAAACAACATACATAAAGGTTCTTCTCTCAAAGCCACACCAACAATACATACTATGTTGTCATGGGTTAATTCAGATATCAAGTCTATTTCTCTTCTGAAGTCTGCCTGTGTTTTTGCTGAAGCATTCTCTTTCAGCGCCTTTACTGCCACAAACTGTGTTTCACCATTCCTCTTCAGCGCTCCCTTGTACACTTTACCAAATGCTCCTTCCCCTAACTCTTCCAAGAATTTGATTTGTGAAAGTGAATACTGTGGAATACGTAGCACTCCATTACCACGGGTATTTCTAGTCAGATGAGGCTGGTTAGCAATATTGTTGGTCAACAATTCACTCATTTCTATTGGTGAATTCAATCTAGAATTCCCATAGATATTTTTATCAGCATTAGGTAGATTTATGTCCCTTATAGCGGCAGCATTATTCTTGTTTTTATGTCTATAACATAAGCAGATAATAAAACCAATAATTGATAGTGTCAAAACAAGAAAAACAATAACTATGTAAATCCAGATTTTATGAGCACACTTCGGGATATCACAATATTGCTTATCTGTTTTGCCATCCTTTTCTATAATACACCAGGGCTGCTCCAGAACTCCTCCAGGATTTCTACAGTAACTGTGTGTCCCAGCAAGTTCAGGGAAATCAGATAATCTAACATGTAACTGTTTGGACCATTCAACACAAGCCATGCCATTATTTGCGACATTGACTCTACCGAGATACCCGCTGCCATTTTCCCAGTAACATTCATCATCAGACACCATGACTGCCCCAATGCTAATTCTCAGACAGCCCGGATCATCTTCAGGCAGGTCTTGACATTCCTCCAAAGTCAGCTGCTGTCCTATATGAGGATGTCTCTTAGCTATTGCATATTCTTTCTGACACAATTCATTCTCCAATATCTCACAATCTTGTTTGCAGACACGTCTAAGAACAGTTGAATTATATCGGAAATTAAACATGGCTGCAAATGAGCTGTTTGAGTCAGTGTACATACTGGGTAATTTCCCAAGAGGCAAGTTTTCAAAAACAATTTCTGGCAAGTCATCATCATTAGTTTTACTGGTGGCATCGGTTTGGCTGGAGAACAGCTTTTTAGCCTCTCTATAAAATTTGGTGTTAGTGACAAAAGGATCTCTACAAATAGGAAATGTTGAATAACAAAGACTGGGCACTGCATATCCTTCACAGCGGGGACTGATGTCATTTGAATATTTTGTGACTTGGAAAGCCTTCAACAGCTTATCTTCAAGGGCTGCTTGACTTGTATTATAAGGAATAAAAACAAATTGAGCTTTAAGATGTTCGGCACATACCCTTCCCAAGTATTCCTGGCATAATGGCTCTAACTTTTGAGGCTCAGTAGAATTAGTAAAGTTTGCATTCAGTGTTTGTATATTTTCTGACATCAAACCAGGAGTGGATTGAACATTAATATCCAGTTGGCTGTAGATATCAGTATTAGGAAATAGTGATACATATGTAGGAATCTCATAGTTTTCTATACCTTGTTCAACTTTCAACTGTGATGTCTGTTTCTTCTCATAATTTTGTTTAATCACACATGTGTAGTTGCCTTTGTCAGTTACAGCTATATCTTTGATCCTCAAATTTGTACCTATAGTGCCATTGGTCTTATCAATCCTAGTGGTTATTTTCATTCTCTGGGTTGAGTTATCATCTATAATTTTATTATCTTTCAACCAATATACCTTAACATTTTCTAATAGTTTCTGCTGGATATGATCAGGAGGAGATTCCTTCAACAATGTAGCACTGCCTTCCTTATTTTTCGTATATTTTTCAACCTTCGTATAGTTCATTATCGCCTCACATTTGAATCGTACATCGCTTTTGGGTGCTCTGGTGATCACGGGAGGCAAGGTTTTCGAAAAGAAAATGTCAAGTTTTATGTTCCATACTTTCTGCTCCGATGTTGAGTTTGATTTCAGTAATGAGATAGAATCTGTTCTATCGGATCTTGAAGATTTAATTACACACAAATAGAAGCACAAACCAATAAATACACTGCAGTGTTTCATGACTAACACTTCCCATAACACTGATGCCTATCACAATTTTAAATCGAGCGCTTGTTTCACGAACTTATTAGTTTGCGGGGCACAACAAAATGTTTGCTAAATTGTATAATTACCCTTTATGTCATGTTTAAGTTACATATTTACAACAGAATCCTTCTTTTTATCAAAAATATTAGAAATCCGGATGACAGCGAAATAACACCAACCAATATCAATGACAATTATGACAAACTATGAGTTGCCAGGCGCGATTTCTAATAATTTCTGTCATCTGTGCTGTGCATTTTAAAAATAGTTGCCATGATTTAAAAATTATATCATACTTTTTCTCGAAGCAGGGCACGTAAATCTGACTTATTAAACGGAATCATAACCACTGCGAAGGATGTAAATGGTTGTGCAGTGATTACAGCGATTTTTACACAGTTCACATGGTTGATTCAATGTTTGTCCCCCCCCGAACCAGGAATGTTCCGCCAGTTATAGTAGGTCTCATTATCCCATATTTGTTAACATAATGCAACTTGCAAATTTCGACAAATGTTCCAGTTTTCATCGTGCCGACACCATTTAAGAGCCGCGGGGAGGTTTCTGGGATAGTGACAATCTCCCAGAAACCTCCCCGCGGCCCTTAAATCAACCAACCCTTCCACTTAAAAACAATCAGTTTTTTATTTGTGTTTTTTATTTTAGAAAATGTAACTTGCAACATTAACAAACAATTTTTAAATAAGTTCGTTGGTTTCGGTTTTGTACATTTATTGAATCAGGGTAATTAAAGACTATTTTGATCTAGTTCTTCTTCAATTTCCTCCCTTAGTACCAGTCCACCGAGGAGAGAAGAATCTGGGGGAAGCCACTCGCAGCTTGTGTCTTCTGATGAACATGCCTGAAAAACGATCACAAATTAGAAAATAGGCTATTTAATACTTTCACAGTCCACTACACGTTTACATAAGTCACCGTAAAATTGTCAAATACGTTATATTGTAATCTCTCTAGCGATATTGTAATTTCTCGAATTATTGTCAAACGAACATGACTGCTTACAAAAAAAAGTATTATTTTTCGTGAAATGCATGCGATGGTAGTCAACTCACGTGGTGTGGAGGGAAGGAGGGGTCCCCCTTGCCCAATGGTACCACAAGATACTGTACCATTCCTGAGAAATATTGATTAATATAACCTAACCTTAAATTACTTTATATTCTCCTAAAAAGCGTAGTCGACGGAGCCCCGCTTCGCGGGGCCCCTATTTTCGAGTGCAGGGTTTAAAGGAACATAACTAACCTAACGGGGGGGTGCCCCAAGTCCCGATTATGGGGGCAGATATACTTCCGTATGTTCAGTTGACAATAATTCGAGAGTTTACAATATCGCTAGAGAGAAACACGACAATTTACGGACAACAACACACAATTGACAATCAATGTCAACTGACAATTTTACGGTGACACATACATGACTTTCACTGAGGTCCTCAGCCTAACCTGACGGTAGTCGTTATTTAGGTACAAACTTTTCAATACACAAGACTTGCTCGAAAACTGGTTCTTGTCGCACTACGATTAGGTTCAACATCCAATGTATTTCACACGTGTGCGTTTTTTGTCAGTTTTCCAATACTTAGGTGTGCGAGAATGAAAATTGCCATAGATAACTACTTATACCATAGTGTTAGTCAAAATTGGTTCAATGCCTACATTCAGAGGTAAATGTTTTTATTTTTAATTTCGGCAAAGCAATAGGTACGTGTCTTTACGACATAAACATTTTTTGAATATTCAAATTTTGTTTAAGTACTTATAAATTGAATATCACAGATAAACATGATTATGTAAAACTAATATTTACTTCTATAAATTAATTAGCATTTATTCAAAAATATAAAAAAAAAAACAAACTAATTTTTAAATTAGGCTGTACCACAGATATTATAATACTTCGCTGTACCTTTGCTTATCCTTCAACCCCGCGGCGGCGAAAGCAAAGCGCGGAAATAGTACATTGTTACCCTAGGGGTGAAAGTAACTTATTCAGTCCCGAGACGGGGTTTATACAAATATTTTTTATTCTTTTATTTTATTTCTTCAAAAGTTGATTTAAAAACTTCGTTTAATACACGTGGACATTGTTATTGCAGGTCTCGGCTCAAAAACACCCTCGCCTACGGCTCGTGTGTTAATTCCGCCTCGAACACAATAACAAACTTTTTCCACTTAAGTATACCAAAATGTACTCTAGTTGTATTCTATTGTGCTCTAGTTTGTGTATAAGTAATCTAGTTTCCAAGTATGGATTTTACTGGATTTGTCGTCAGTAAAACCAGTCGGTCGTTTTTGTGTTTGCGCTAGTAAATAAACGCCTGTACCTAAGGTTTTCATTTATTGTAGCAAGGTAAACACCGAAAGGTAATAGACATAGCTATCTTTATTTACCATTTTATCCTACTAATTTTATAAATGTGAAAGTTTGTGAGTATGGATGTATGTATTTATCGATGGATGTTTGTTACTCTTTCACACAGAAACTACAGAACGGATTTTAATGAAATTTCGCACACAGATAGTTTATAACCTAGATTAACAAGTAGGATACTTTTTATCCTGGTATTTAGATACCATGGGACAATAACAAACTTAAATTCACGAGGGCGAAGCTGCTGGCAGAAGCTAGGTGCATAATAATTAGTGTTGAATTGTTTAAGCGTAAAACTAAGAAAGTTTTACGCCTATACATTTTTTTAGTTTTACGCGATTATACACCTAGCTTGGCCAAGTCGAGATAACTAAGAAAGTTATCTTGACTTGGCCAAGCTAGGTGTAGGTATAATCTTGTCAGAAGGATATAATACGGACCTGACACCTGCAGGACGTGGCCTCAACGTAGTGGTAGGTATCAGTGCCAGGCTGCACGCCAGGGTCACAGTTCCGCAGCTTCACGGAGGCGTGCTTGCGGTCCCCGTGGACGCACACCGGGTGGTGCGACTGTTTGTACGGGAACTGCCAGTCTGAGATCTGAAATCAAAATCAAAATAATTACTTAGATGCATGATTTACCATGTATGAATTAGATTAAACAAAAGGAGTCGGTATTACGTTATGATTGTAGCAGCAGGTGCTGTAGTTTCTACCCACTTCCATAGAAAAATAACGTGATTTTAATTACGGAAGCAACTCATCTGGAATTTCTAGTATCTGACATTTATCGACGAATCCTGTGATCAATGAGTGACGATTTGATTTTCTGAACACATTAAAAAGTATAGTTTATGGACGAGATTCTACACTAGAACTTCCGTTGGTCTCGAAGACATAGTTATTATACGTATGGTTTAGGGGGAGATATAGTACCTACTCCTGTGGAGAGTGATAGACCCTTTGGGGATTCCAGATAATTGGTAATCACAGTAAGTATACTCGTATGCAGACCACAGCGTAATTATCACTACAAATCAATGCACGAAATATCTAAGCCACCTATTCATGTTAGTTCGTGTACCTATAGCCAAAATTTTGATTTACGGATCCCGTCCTTAAAGTCTCTTGTTGAAAAACCACTCTCACCTCATAAGATAGACAGTATCCTCCGCAGCCCAAGATCTTCACATCGTCCCAGCAACGTCGTCCGTTAAGATCGGTCTGCATGGCCTTGTGCGTGTGCCGCTTGATCTTGCAGCGGCCCGTCAGGGATGCGCCCGCGCAGATCAGCACGCAGCAACAAAACATCAAAGTCAGGGTAGTGGCACTCATGCTTCTCATGAGTCCCGACATTCTGGACACTGTAATAATGTAACAAGGTTTTGTATTGATTGAGCACTTTTTACACCTGATGAAACTGGACGGTAAGAATTAAAATAGTTTAAAAACTCGGAAAAAATAAAAAAGAAACTGCACGAAGTTAGAGAACTAAATTATAGTAAGACACTTTTAGTTCAGTTAGAAAAAGATTCCTATTTAAAAAAAAACAAGAAGACAGAAGACACTTGTTCCCATACCTTATCTGAAGCTTGATCCTGAACTGTGTGTCGAATCTCCATCGCAAAATGTTTTTATAAAGGATCGAGGTAGACGTCACGACATTTCTCTCAGTTCGCTTCACATGTCTATGGGCCACGAGCCATTAGCCCCGCGATTGCGCAGTTAAGCTGGAGATAAAAATAGAGAAGAATCGCCTCTTAGAATACATTACATTTGCATAAGTCCTTAATTTAGTGCCTTTATCTTTGTTAGACGAAATACTGTTATTGTTTCTGGACAGGTGCCTATAGATATACGAGATAGGTAAACATGTTACATTAAATTAATAATTAAAAAAAACCCCGACACATACTTAAGTTCATTATTTCAGGTATTTTGTTTTTCAATATTGTGTACATTATTCTACTAGTCAAGCCCTTTCATTTGATACCCATATTGAGGGAGTTGTTGAATAAATATGGAAAACGCCATTTTGTGGCGGCCATATTGGACTGATTTTTATCAAACATAGCTAAGAACACTCCCGACTAATTCACCTTTCAAACAAAAACATCAAAATCAAAATCGGCTCTTCCGTTCGGGAGCTACGATGCCACAGACAGACACACACACACACAGACACGTCAAACTTATAACACCCTGTCGTTTTTGCGTCGGGGTTTAAGAAAACAAGAGCTTATCTATGGGAGCATTTATTTTATTTATTATAATTAGTGAAATCGGTCCAGGCGTTGTTGAGTTATGCGCTTACCAACTCATTTTGTAGGTAGTAGAGGTAGTAGTAGGTAGGTAGTAGTAGGTAGCTTTTTCCCTCATAAGTGACGCAGACGAAGTTGCGTGGGTCAGCTAGTATGCATATAAAATAAGCATTGTCATATTTAATGTAATCCCACAAACTTTCTTTTCCTATAGCGAATTGTAGATATAGATACATTTCAGGCAGATAAAAAGACGTTAACAAGATAAAAATAAAGCTAATAAATAAACAGGCAGAGCTTACTAAATAACGAGATTTCATGTCGACCCAAAAAAGTCATTAAAAGCGGTGGCGCAGAACAAATTGGCTCATTAATATTTTGTGCGAGGATCCTTGTGTCGCCTCCCGCCTGACCAAATTCAAAGTTCGAACTAATTGCATTGCGTTCCTCATACCTTATGTTTTGTTTGTATAAACGTATACATCTCAGTAACTCACCGCCCTGCGTAAACATGCATTGCAAGTAGTTTTTTAATTCAGATTTCAAAATGTGTAATAAGTTGTTAAGTATTAAAAAACTGTATTATCTACGAGTTAGCAATGCACTACTTGTACCCTGGCCTAGTTGGTACTAAAACCTAGTAAGGTCGGCAACAAAAGTTGGTTTATAAAACTCATAACCATAGATCGGAATAAGTAGAGCTGTTTCATGTACTTGCCACAGGTTAGAATAATATGGATACTCCCCGAGTCCCAGGATTTGGTTTTTAAGTAGGTAATAAAATCATAAAAAAAAAACTATTCGGGACTAATGAAAGATTACACTTCCTTTCTTACGGGTAAATATAAGAAGGATGGGATTAATGATAGTATAATAAATAGATACTTAAACTTGATTCATTAAACCACAAAAATGTTTTTTTACGTAACAATTTCTTATTCAAGAATCAACAATTTATAAACTGAAGTTGTAGGTACAATAAAAACTTTTTTGCAAAAAATATAACCGACTTCACACAAAAAAGTGAAAAATAACTTTAGCTTCAGAAGTCGGTGACCTTTGTTTGATTGATTTAGTTTTTTTGACACCGTTTTTATTTTTCACTTTTTAGTGGTTCACATGTGCTTACCCTTTCACAGCGTATCGGTGTGATTTTTTGTTATGAACTGGTGTAAACAATAGACAGACGTGAGTCTTCAGCGATCCCAGTACATTTGCTATCATTTATTAAGTTCAGTTGCCTATCTTCCGAAGTCACCAGATCTTTATCAAATCGCTCGGGATCACTCCGAGAAAGTACTCTGCCTAAAACTACCCAAACCGCGTCTAGTGTGCCTATAAAGTTAAGGAGTTACCTCTATTTCTCCGGGATCCCATTGAATGGAACTTTACACGTCTAACTGTCGAAATCTGGGTGTATTGTATACTTCTGCGTACTCCCTCAGAGCATACAGGTGTGATGTTACGTCATGATGTTGTTTAAACAATAAACAACCAAGCGATTGCAGCAATTACTGCAGCTTTGCCGTGTATTTTTGAAGAGTTCCATTTATATCTCCGAAGATCAGCGTAAGATCTTAACCACATTGACATGGAACCACACGGAAAGCACCAGCTTTCAAATAAAAGAAGAATCATCAAAATCGGTTCACCCAGTCGAAAGTTCTGAGGTAACAAACATTGTCGAAATCTGGGTATATTGTACACATCACATCTGCGTACCCCCTCAGAGCATACAGGCGTGATGTTATGTCATGATGTAGTATAAACAATGAACCTGCAAGCGGACGCAGCAATCACTGCAGATTTGCCGTCTATTTTTGAAGAGTTCCATTGTATATCTCCGAAGATCAGCATCAGATATTCAACAAATTAAAATGGGACCCAACGGGAAGCACCAGCTTTCAAATAAAAAAAGAATCATCAAAATCGGTTCACCCAGTCGAAAGTTCTAAGGTAACAAACACAAAAAAAAAAAAAAAAAAAAAATACAGACGAATTGAGAACTTCCTCTTTTTAGAAGTCGGTTGAAAACATATTACCAAACAAATTATTTGTTCCTCAGAAAATCAAAACATTATCAAATATAACAATTTGTATTTACAATAAAATCTTAATTAAAATAATCAATACGCTTCAAAAATAATTCACTTTTTAAACAAATAATATAATAATAAAATCCCGTAGTAGGTATCAGTCGGAATCCCGTGGAATCATCAATGTTTGCGTTCAATGAACCTAAATAGCTCTACTTAATCCGATCTAGATGCTCATAACGGATGTCATGGTCACCCGGTTTCACCCGTGTAGTTCCCGTTACTCGCTGGTAATGTAACTAGATATCCATTGCTGAAAGATTTTTTCAAATCGGTCCAGTAGTTTTAAGTTTATTTTTAAAAATAAAAATCTTTCTTCTTTATAATATTAGTACTATAGATACTCGTAGCACTTACGGTGCATTCCTTTAAATTATGAAATTCCTTAAAATTACCCCAAGTTATTTGGGTCAAATTGTTGCAAATTAGGTACAAGACTTAACACCCGTTTCAAGGAATGCACCTAATTTCCAATCACATGTCTGAACGTGCTAGACGGACATGACAAGGTTCCTCCTAGGACGTATTGCCTTGTATCATTTTATTCTGCTCCTAAAAAAGCGAACTACAATATTCTGAAATTATTCTCTCAAACAGATTCACCTATGTCTATCAGCCCTTTTACACTTTCTTTCAATACATTATAGTTCCATGTAGCGAGAATGAATCACACTCGTTTGGATACTTGCGCGGCTCGGAGGCAAACAGGACGAGCCTATTATAATATAATAGGCTCATCCGCTACCTATTACAATTATATTATAATTATAGCCATCGACTCAAGCGCGGATCCACCGTTGTGGGCACGATGGGCTTACCACAACCCTAATTGAGGTCTATAGTCTGATGTTCTACACAAGGCCTTAGTAAATTTAAAGTTAGTTTAAAATTCTCGGAGTGCGGAGAGATCAGTGGAAATAGTTTAGATTTTAATTAAATGTGTGATAAATGCATTCAAACAAATACACTTTCGTGATTTTCGTGATGAAGCAGGCTAACATTTTACAGGCTTCTTATTAGTGAATCCCCACGGTCTAACCTGCGTGGACACACTGTAGCTATACAGCAATGGTGTTTTTAATTCCTGTACCTGGGGCGGCGAAAACTGCCTTATCTTGTTAATAAAAAAAAAGCGGCCAAGTGCGAGTCGGACTCGCCCATGAAGGGTTCCGTAGCAGATTTAATGAAAAGTAAATTGCTGTTTACGATTTTTGACGTTTAAAAAAAACTACTTACTAGATCTCGTCCAAACCAATTCTCCAACCAACCAATATCTCGTATTTTAGAAGTTACAGGGTAGGGGGGGGACACATTATTCCACTTTGGGAGGGTCTCTTGCTGAAACTATTCAGTTTAGAAAAAAAAATTATATTGGAAACCTCAATATCATTTTTGAAGACCTATCCATAGATACCCCACACGTATGGGTTTGATGAAAAAAAAAAAAAATTGAGTTTCACTTCTAAGTATGGGGACCCCCAAAATGTATTGTTTTTTTTTTCTATTCTTGTGTAAAAATCTTAATGCGGTTCACAGAATACATCTACTTACCAAGTTTCAACAGCCTAGTTCTCATAGTTTCGGAAAAAAGTAGCTGCAATGTGACATACGGACGGACAGACAGACAGACAGACATGACGAATCTATAAGGGTTCCATTTTTTGCCATTTGGCAACGGAACCCTAAAAATTATCAGTATTAATTAAACTACTACAACACCATTTTTTTATTCTACGCCACTTTTCCTATTTTAGGGCCGTGCCGGCCGTCCTATTTTGAGGGCTGGATCCGCGCCTGGATCAACCGGGGACAAATCCAGACTGCTGCTACAGTCTGCTACTTAGACATACCTGCAAAAACCCAATAGCACACCCAATCCTGAATCGAACTAAGAACCCCACAGCCGCAGCCGCAGCAGTGGCGCTTGCAATCACTCGACCAACGAGGCAGTCAGATGTATTCCATAATAGATCAGAGCTATTACTTCACAATTCTTCAGAATTACTTATCTGTAGGTAAGTACTGAAATCTATCTACCCAAATTAGCAAGACGCACAAGGTAACTATCTATTAACTACTAAAGTGATCCTGTAATTTAGTCAAAAAACTTGACTAGGTTAAACTCAAGTCCGGTCCAGCAATCGTGTGCCACCCGTTCAATTTGCAGTTTCAATACCGTTATGGTAAGGTATGATTACAACCAGCGCTGCGCAAACGCCGCTCCCCTTGCTACCAAGTAAAGCTTACAATCGTCAGATAATATGGCGCTCGTAAAGCTCCCGATGACATTACTACCGTGATTCATAAAGTTCCCGGGGGATGAAAGAGATGAAGCTATATGTCTTGTATGGCTGCATCCCTGTCCCACATTGGTGGTGACACAGACTCGAGGTGGTGGTTCAGTTCCTGATCGAGATACTTGCACGACACCCGCTATGAACTATTTGTCAGTGCAGTTAAATGGCTCTGTCGAGCAATTTGTAAG
This sequence comes from Xestia ashworthii, assembly GCA_950022955.1. NCBI lineage: Eukaryota > Metazoa > Arthropoda > Insecta > Lepidoptera > Noctuidae > Xestia > Xestia ashworthii. The sequence goes on along the minus strand of OX465558.1, from coordinate 17,225,692 downwards.
TATGTATTGTAGGTACCGCGCAGCTAACTAAGTAAGTCTATTTACTTTATTTGCATGTAGGGTGGTTTAAGGTGGGTTAGTTAACGGTGCAGATTTAATAATCTGAATGACCAATTTCTAGTCTACACCCTTCACAGGCATGCCTCGCTGGTAGTTCCTGGCAAACCATCTTCTTTGCACCATTTAGTAGTCGAACTCCCATTCGCTCTTCTATTTTGGAAGCCTTTTATTTTTATTTTTCTCGGGTGGCGTGCAAAAATCATCATCACTTGCCATGTTTTGTATTTTATTTTAGCAGCTGAAAAGAAACACTTGAATAAAAATTGGGCGGTATTCATCGACAAAATGTCAATTTTTTGTCAATTTGAGTTTTGTTGCCGCGAATGCGTTTCGTTCTTTCCCGTGCAGCGCTACGGATACGTTCCGGACTTCCAGCGCGACAATTGAATGCCCTTTCCCTAATATCACATAAAATATCTCTTCGTACGAAATAAGAACCAAAACAATGACCCATGTAAAAATGTTGAAAATACGTTATACGATAGATGACGATTCAAGACTTAAACAGGCTTATTTTTGGATTTCAAAGTTAAAAACTTTAATAAATGCATAATAAAAGTAGGTGGGTCAATGACCGCTATTGGGACCTTGACCTTTTTAGGGTTCCGTAGCCAAATGGCAAAAAACGGAACCCTTATAGTTTCGCCATGTCTGTCTGTCTGTCTGTCTGTCTGTCTGTCCGCGGATAATCTCAGTGACCGTTAGCACCAGAAAGCTGAAATTTGGTACCAATATGTATATCAATCATGCCGACAAAGTGCAAAAATAAAAATTTAAAAAAACATTTTTATTAGGGTACCTCCCCCAGACGTAAAGTGGGGAGCGATTTTTTTTTTAATTTTGACCCTGACGTGTGATATATTGTTGGATAGGTATTTAAAAATGAATAGGGGTTTTCTAAAATCATTTTTTGATAATATTAATATTTTAGGAAATAATCGCTCCGAAAGTCAAAAACAATGTGTGTGTGTTTAAACTTATGGTTCAAAAGTTAGAGGGGGGGGGCCCCCTCTAACTTTTGAACCATAAGTTTAAAAAATATGAAAAAAATCACAGAAGTAGACCTTTATATGAACTTTCTAGGAAAATTATTTTCAACTTGATGAGTTGAATAGTTTTTGAGTTATATAGCACTTTTTCAAAAAAACGCAAATGATAACTTTGTTTTTCATACAAATACTATGAAAAACAAAGTTATTTTTGCTGACGAAAAATGTTGGTATTTTTAATGGTCTGGGAAGCTACGGAACCCTACAGTGAGCGTGGCCCGACACGCTCTTGGCCGGTTTTTATACTATGCCTTGACTGACAGCAACTATAGGTACTTATTGTACTTTTGTAGTCGAAACGGCAGTTTTTTAAAATGACCGATGAAATTGTTCTGTGGGTGGTGCCGTATGCCTACTGAGCCCTCGATGTCCCTTCAAGGGACATTCGTCAACTGGCGACTGTGAAACTCGCGAGTGCGCGCGAGTTTGCACCTTCCAATTTTTTTAATGCCGTCCTCTCGCGGCGCGGTGGCTGGCATAGGGAGAGAAAAGCGGCGGTGGATGGGAAGGTGGGTTTTTTTTCAACCGAGTTCCAAAAAGAGGAGGTTCTCAATTCGACTGGGTGATCCGATTATGATGGTTCTTTTTTTATTTGAAAGCTAGTGCTTCTCGTGTGGTCCCATTTCAATTTAGTTAAGATCTGACGCTGATCTAACACCACGCCTGTATGCTCTGAGGGGGTACGCAGAAGTGTACAATACACCCACATTTCGACAGTCAGATGTGTTAATTTCCATTTATTGGGGATAAGTCTATTACCGTGACACGTATTGTTTTTTTTTTTATTGGAAAGGATGTACTTCAAGGGTGTACGCCCGTGTGTCTCCACTGCGAGGATCGACCGGAGGACACGGTGGAGCACACGGTGGAGGTCTGCCCTGCGTGGGCGGAGCTTGCCGTGTCCTCGAAGCGGCGATCGACGTCCGGCCCTGATTCAATCCATGGTCCGGAGCGAGACGGAATGGGAAGCCGTCACCTCCTTCTGCGAAGCAGTCATGCTAGCGAAGGAGGTGGCGGAACGAGAGAGGGAGAGATCCTCACTTCCCGGCCGCCGCGGGAGACGCACCGGGCGTCGGGGGCCACGTGGTGGCTACCGGCCACCGTAGACGCGGGCCTGTGGACGGTTGGCTATGGGCTAGCTAGCCGTCCGTCCGTCTAACGACGACGGGCCGGGTCGACGGCGCGTTCGTGTTCCACGCGCGCCTCAAAGAGATGTCAGCATGAGAGAGGGGCCCGCAAGGGCCGAAGCCTGCCGGGGTTGCGGGACTGTTCGAAAGAGATACCGCGGCCCCGGAACGTAAAGGGCGAGGAAGGAACATGGATGGGTTTTAGTCAGTAAAAGTCTGACACTCCCTCCCGCTCCGCCCAGAGTGGGAGAAGTCATTTGATGATTTCCCATCCTAAAAAAAAAAAAAAAAAAAAGGGTAGTTTGATGAGAACTTGGTTAGGTTCTGATTACTTCTGATCATGAGATCCATGACAAGGGAACGGAACTCTTAAATTCTTAGGAGCAAATTAACGATACTCGGCCGAATCTTTTATAGGCTATCCAGATATTTGAGTCACCTACCATAACGTTCCGCGATTACACGAAGATGGCTGGAGCGATTTTGTTTTTTTTTTTATTGTTTGAAAGGGTATACTTCCCAGGTAGTCCCATAATCATCAAATCAGGATCTGATCATGGGATCCTGGAGAAATACAGAGAACTCTTCAAATTTTATAGGCACACCAGAAGCGATTTGGGTAGTTTTAGGAAGCGTACTTTCTTGAAGTGATCCCATCCCATCAATTTGGTGAAGATCTGATGATGAACTTTGGAGATAGACAAGGGAACTCCTCAATAAAAGATAGCAAATAAAGGTAAGGTAGGGTGAGGTAGATTGCTGAAATTTCATGTCTGTCTATTGTTTACAACAGAAAATAACGCCGGTACGCTGTGAAGGGGTAAGCACATGTGAACCACAAAAACGTGAAAAATAAAACTTTTTTAACAAAAAAAAACCGACTTCAGCTTCTCTTTTACAAAAAATAATTCATTTAAAAGTGGCAGAGGAAGAGAGAAAGGCTGGTGGTGGCAGGGGGGGGGGAGACGGAGGGGAGGTTTTTTGGAAATCATGGATGGGAAATCATCTGGGCGGAGCGGGAGGGAGTGCCAGACTTTTACTGACTAAAACCCATCCATGTTCATTCCTCGCCTTTTATGTTCCAAGGCCGCGGTATCTCTTTCAAACAGTCCCGCAGCCCCGGCAGACTTCGGCCCTTGCGGGCCCCTTCATTTTGCTGACATCTCTTTGAGGCGCGCGTGGAACACGAACGTCGACAGGGCCTGTCGTCTTAAGACGGACGGACGGCGAGCTAGCCCATAGCTCACCGTCCACAAGCCCACGTCTACGGTGGCCGGTAGCCACCACGTGGCCCCCGACGCCCGGTGTGTCTCCCGCGGCGGCTGGGGCGAGAAGCTCTCTCCCTCTGCACGGAACGCGTTCCGCCATATCCTTCGCTAGCATGACTGCTTCGCAGAAGGAGGTGACGGCTTCCCATTCCGTCTCGCTCCGGACCATGGATTAGGACCGCCCACGCGGGGCTGACCTCCACCATGTGCTCCACCGTGTCTTTCGGTCGATCCTCGCAGTGGAAACACCCGGGCGTTTCCTCCCGCCCGAATCGATGCAGGAACCTCCCGAAACATCCGTGTCCGGTGAGGACCTACGTCAAGCGGAAGGTTAGGACAGCGTGGCGCCTCTCAAGTAACTCCTCAAAGGGACTTATTGCCACTGTCGTGGCGTGCCCTGCGACTGCGACAGTCGCTCTCTCCATGTCGCCATGAGATCACGCCGAAGGGATGTCCGCTAAGCGGCGGTTTGCCGCGGCAAGCGAAGTTTCCCCCCGGCATAGTACCACCGCGCGAGGACTATTGCCTACAGATCCCATGGTGGCAATCCGGCAATCAGGCTCGCCGCTTCACCCCTGAAACCCCATTCATACTAAATTTCATGAAAATCGATGGAGCTGTTTCCGCGATTCAGATTAAAAAAGAAAAAAAAAACAACATTTACATTACTATTAAAAGAAAAAAAAAACTTAGATGTACAAGCATTGCACGTTTAAAGGTTTTATTAGAATTTACATTATAAAAGAAATTTACGTAGTTGACTGTACATCTGACGTAATTTACGTCAGATTTATAAGGTCGAGCGAGTTGACGACGAAAAAATTAAATTAAATTGAAAGGTGCCAACTCGCGCACACTCACGAGTTTCACAGTCGCCAGTTGATGAACGACCCCCCTTCAACTCTGTTTAGGATATAGGTATTAGGTAAAGTACATCATCATTGGTCTAGTCTAGTCTTTCCCAAATGTGTTGGGATGCAACTGAAGTGAATACCAGTAGGTATAGTAGTAGTTTATATAACTGCCTATCTGAACTTACTAACTTAGTACTGAGCTAGGTAATAGGTACATACAGTACAGAAGATAAAGTAAACTTATCCGGCAATTAAAGTTTTCAAACTTAATGGTCATTACTGATTCATATATTTCATATAAAAGAACCGTAGGAAACTCCCAGTTACCACGGAGCCTACAACTATTGAACACTTACTTTATACATTTTATATTTTAAACACTCGGTCCATCGCCGAGAATTGGAATTCCAAATGTTGCAGTAAGTTTTAATTTAGATGTCGCTTTGTCGTTGGTGAAAACGGGAATGAGCGCTAAGTAGAAAGGCGTGTCTGCCTAATTTAGTTTTAGAAATGTTACTTGGCATGCTTTAGTTGAACATTCGAGGTTTTTTCAGGAATCTGACTGAATATATGAATATGAGAAGAGTACCTACGAAATAAAGAAAGAGTCAAGCATTTTAGCTTCAGAACGTTTGTTACTTACATAATTATTTCGATTTTTTTACCAGTTTCTTGAAAGAAGACTAATTCATATTTTACGTGTAAGTAGGTATTTACAATAAATTATTATCTACATAGGCGCACCAACACACCGACTATGTATATGTGATAAATCATAAAGATCAACCGCATTAAAGTTATAATTATGTAGATAGTAGAGTGCACTTAATTATATGTAAGTATTTCCATAAAACATTTAAAATACCTACCCAAAGACATGTCGAAAACCGACAAGCAGTGGCTTTTTTTTTGCTTTTCCAAAACTTCACGCTATAAATTGTAAGCGGTGGTTTCCAATGTGTTAACGTTTGGGGTTTGGGCTTTACTTGAATGTTATCGTTCGGTAAAGATACACGCCAGCTTGTGTGCGGTAGGTAGTTGGAGTAAAGTTCTAAAAGTTTGCATCCATTTAAATTAGAGAATTAAGTACAGTAAAGGTTCATAACTGATGTATTTAACTGAAATCTATGTGTGGTGATAAAGTTCTCTTAATTGATCTAGCTACCACTTCATTCGTATGTTCATCTATTAAAGGTAAGTTTTTATGTGCAATTCTTCAATATGACATTGTTAATTATATTTGTGAAGATTGGCGCGTACTAGCAGGAATTACCTAAGACATTAATCGGCATTCTGGTCCTAGAAAAAGAATATTAAAAAAAAAAACGATTTAGTCGATTTTCTAGTGTAACCTTGGCCTGAAATGCCATTCTTGGCATTCTGGCCTAAACGAAAGAATGAAAACCATTTAAAATAAAAACAATAATAAAAATACTTTTTTTTTGTAATGGCTATAGCAAATTTTTTTCATGCAAATTTGGCCAGTTTTTTTTGTTTTCTTGATAATTAAATTACATTAACTGTTTCGTGGACTTTCTTTTAATTTGTCGTAAAAAAAGCTAGGAGATTACTGATTGAGCAAACAAAAAAAAAGAGCAAAGTAGGTCGGCCCACGTATTATTTGTTGATTAAATTCCTGGAAAGCTGGCTTGCAACATGATATTTCAGTAACAGGCCGTAAAATTGTCGGAACAAGTCCATGGCACGTGTCATTGGCTGGCACGATTAGCGCAGTGGCTGAGCGATTTTTGCGCTAGTCAGGGGTTCATGGGGTTCAATTCCCGCACGCAGCTAGTCTAAAGATTATAATGTGGTCACGAAAAAAAGGACTTACTCAAAATTAAATGTTGGATAATTAAAGTATGATGACTAATAGGCATGACGACAGTATCAAAAAAAAAATAACCGACTTCAAGAAAGTGAAAAATTCAAAACTGAGCGCTTCAGAAGTCGGTGACAAAAGTACTAAATCAATTAAGCAAAGGTCATCGACTTCTTGAAGCTTTCACTTTTGTTTTTTTTGTGTTTTTAGGGTTCCGTACCTCAAAAGGTAAAAACGGAACCCTTATAGGATCACTCTGTTGTCCGTCTGTCTGTCTGTCTGTCTGTCTGTCAAGACCTTTTTTCTCAGGAACGCGTGGAGGTATCAAGCTGAAATTCATATCAAATACTCAAGTCTATGGTCTCTTGGAGCTGTGAAAAAATCAAACTTCTAAGTCAACGCGATCAAAAGATACTCCCGTTTATGTCGCAAATTTTCGACACTCGCAAGGGAATCAAAACCTACAGGGTACTTCCCGTGAACTCAGAATCTTGAAATTTGGTACGAAGCAACGTCTTATAACACAGATAAAGGAAAAATTGCGAAAAGCATAAATTTTTAGTTACATCATATAATAAAAATATTTTTAATAATTTTAAACTTATTACCCCTTTACTCATGAACGCGTAGTGGTATTATATTGAAATTCTTAACAAATACTCAAGTCTATAATATCTTTAAGCTGTAACAAAATCAAACTTCTACGTCAACGCAATCAAAAGATACAGCAATTAAAGCCGCATATTTTGAAACTCGCAACTACTCGCAAGGGAATCAAAACCTAAAGGATACTTCCAGACGACCTGGAATCTTGAAATTTGGCATGAAGTAACGTTATAAAGTACACATATAGGAAAAATTCCGAAAATCTTAAATTACCATAACTTTTACTTATATACCTACAGGTTTGTACGGAACCCTCGGTGCGCGAGTCTGACTCGCACTTGGCCGGTTTTTTGAAGTTAGTTGGTTATTTTTTGAAAAAAAAGAGACACACGTACCGGCGGGATGTTATGTTATGAACTACAGACAGACATGAGATTTCAGCTATCCCAGTCCATTTGCTACCATTTATTGAGGAGTTCCGTTGCCATATCTCCGTAGTTCTTTTTCAGATCTTCACCAAATTGAAATGGAAACACTCCGAGAAAGTACTCTTTCAAAAACTACCCAAATCACTTCAAGTGTGCCTATAAAATTTGAAGAGTTCTCTAAATTTTCTTCAGGATCCCTCCATCCGATCCTGACTTGATGATCATGGGACCACCTGGGAAGTATAAAAAAAATAAGAAAAAAAAAGTTTTCGACGAATTGAGAACCTCCTCCTTTTTGAAGTCGGTTAAAAAATTACAAAAAAAAAACAAACAAAAAAATTACAAATCTATTTAGTCCGTCACTTGGAAAATAATGGACACATGTTTTTTGTTTTTGTAAATCAATGAATATTGAAAAAGATAAAACGAATCAAAACTCGGGAGTGGGGGCTCAGTGTATGAGTGTGCGCTCTAAAAATTATACCTAGGTGTGACGATTTGAGATTTTTAATGCGTCGTCGTATCTTCGTTAATTTTGATTTCGGTACGTAACAAAAGAAAAAATACAGGTCAAATATTTTTTTTCACTCTTGCTCAAAAAGACCGTCATACTCATAATAGCGTACCAGTTACCAGAACGGCCGTAAAATTGCATTTATTTCCATAAGGAAAAAATGATTTTTTTTTTTAATTTTCGTCGTCGGTTTTCGAAAACGCATAAGTCTTTATTTATAATTCATAAAGAATCAACTTATACTGTTCCATAAAAAAAAAAAATACATTTTATTTAAAAAATGGAACCAAAAGCGCCGAACGCCGAACTCTTTGGCAGAATGTGTGCGTTGCATTCCAGCTACAGAAGAAATAAAAAGCGGCCAAGTGCGAGTCGGACTCGCCCATGAAGGGTTTCGTAGCAGATTGAATGAAAGGTAAATTGCTGTTTACGATTTATGACGTTTTAAAAAAAAACTACTAAATAGATCTCGCTCAAACCAATTTTCTGTGGAAGTTTACATGGTAATGTACATCATATATTTTTTTTAGATTTTTCATTCTCTTTTTTTAGAAGTTACAGGGGGGGCGGGACACACATTTTACCACTTTGGAAGTGTCTCTCGCGCAAACTATTCAGTTTAGAAAAAAGTCGTAAGTATTAGAAACCTCAATATCATTTTTGAAGACCTATCCATAGATAACCCACACGGGTATGGGTTTGATGAAAAAAAAGTTTTTGAGTTTCAGTTCGGAACCGCCAAAATTTATTGCTTTTTTTCTATTTTTATGTGAAAATCTTAATGCAGTTCACAGAATACATCTACTTACCAAGTTTCAACAGCATAATTCGTATAGTTTCGGAAAAAAGTGGCTGTGACATACGGACGGACAGACAGACAGACAGACAGACCGACAGACAGACAGACATGACGAATCTATAAGGGTTCCGTTTTTGCCATTTGGCTACGGAACCCTAAAAAAAGGCATTGGCGCGAAATTTTATGAATTTTTCTGTATTATTTATTTGAATTATATGTAGGATTCCTTTTCATCTCCTACGTTTACCCCACAGACGACACAATATTATATTCGTCTTCACAGAGAACTGAAATTATGTATCTCATTATATTTGATTAATATAACCTAACCTCAAAACACTTTATATTCCCCTAAAAATCGTAGTCAACGGAGCCCCTATTTCTGCCTGTAAGGTTTAAAGGAACCTATATACAGGGTGACTGGGTCTGGATTTTAACTTTTATTTGGATTTGAACAACAGTAGTGAAAAGTAAGGTGTAACACACGGTGCTAAAATGTGAACGTCATAATGACGGGACCACGCCAGGTTTTGCGAATATCATGTGAATAGCATTTAGTACAATATTTCTACTATTTCATACTTTCATAGAAAAATTCTACCACCATAAAATTTGAAAATATTCCATACAGAAACTGGTCCCGCCATTTTGATATCAAAATGACGGGACCAATGTTAATTTGATGAAAAATACACGATGTGACCTTAAACTGGACACATAAAATTTTAATACGAAATAGTACGACTACGTTTGAATCGTTATTATACATTAAAACTGTAATTTCAATAAAAAAAAGGTATATAAAATTGACATCAGAGCGCCTGAAGAAAAAGTATCATTTTATGCCATGAAGTATTTTTATGGCTCATAAAATTTATTAAGGCGTTTAAACGTTTCGACCGCATCCAATTGGTTTTAGAAATATTTCATACAATTTAATTACTTCTTGAACTTAACACTATTTTCATTCGGTTAATTTACAAGTTACAATTAAACACTACAAAATTCAATTGCAATTATTCTATTATATTATGGCAAAGCAAATTGTAATTATTAAGCGGCGTCCGGTCCCGTCCGGGCCGGCCGCGCGGCTCGTGAGGCTGAGCCGCGTAACTCTAGTGAGGAAGCCGCTTTACATTAAACACAAGCTCAAGCTATTTTTCGTATTACCCTACAAATATTTATTTTTATCATAACAGCAGCAGGTAGGTTTAAAACAAAATATCAGACAAATAATTGCATAATGCTTCAGTACCAGAAAGTGCAATACCAATAATTTGTCTTATGTGTCGTGGTAGTGTTTATTAATAGCATTTCTAGTTATGTATAATATAAATTATAATAGTATATTATAATACAAGTGAGCTAAGTTGCTCATTATACAGGAGGAAACAAAAACACGAGAAAACAATTTCTTTCATTGAATACGGCAGTGCCGGGTGGGTTATGGGACTGCCGAAGTAGTTTTTTTATAGACAAAATCATTTTATAAGCTTTTTTAAATTTCTTGTTACATTTTTCTTATTTGCGCAGCGGTGCCTATTACTATGAATGCTGCTGAACCTAAAAAACGTACTTTTCTTCGTACATCTCAAAAGAAACACCCGCTTATATCTCTATATAGTCTGTGGCATCTGCGCAAGGCAGGCCGCGCGGCTCTTAATGTGGACACGTTGCAAAAAAGCACAACGAGCGCGCTCCTAGTAGGGACGCTCCTTAAGAATTGCAATTTGCTTGACTTTAAGAATTGCAATTTGCTTGACTTAATAAAAATAGAATAGAAAAATGAAAGGTTTTCTATATTGAGAATTAAGAAAAAACATCGTTTCCAAGAACTCGGTAGATGGCGTTGATGTGACTACGTTACCAGGTGTCAAAGCCAAAACGCTACATACAAAAACACGTCACATACGCTCGTTGACTGTCACTTTCGTTTGCATAAGCTTCCAAGTATAACCATTAGGTCCAAGTGAAATTATGTGGCGTTCTGTTCCTTGCAGTAAAATACCGACACCAGCGCCATCTATCCAGCGACTAGCGAAGGGTTTAAAAGAAAATCTCTCATTGCAATTGAATTTTGTAGTGTTTAATTGTAACTTGTAAATTAACCGAATTAAAATAGTCTAAGTTCAAGAAGTAAATTAAATTGTATGAAATATTTTTAAAACCAATTGGACGCGGTCCAAACGTTTTAAACGCCTTAATAAATTTTATGAGCCATAAAAATACTTCATGGCATAAAATGATACTTTTTCTTCAGGCGCTCTGATGTCAATTTTGTATACCCTTTTTTTAATTGAAATTACAGTTAATAATGTATAATAACGATTCAAACGTAGTCGTACTATTTCGTATTAAAATGTTATGTGTTCAGTTTAAGATCACATCGTGTATTTTTCATCAAATGAACATTGGTCCCGTCATTTTGATATCAAAATGGCGGGACCAGTTTCTGCATGGAATATTTGCAAATTTTACGGTGGTAGAATTTTTCTATGAAAGTATGAAATGTAGAAATATGGTACTAAATGCTATTCACATGATAATCGCAGTATCTGGCGTGGTCCCGTCATTATGACGTTCACGCTAAAATCCCATTATAACTCGGTTTCTACTCGGTAGTAAAACTACCTCGTCTTTAATTGGTCATTTTAGCCCCTTACAATGTACTATGATAATCTAACTGACGGACTACCTAATTAGATTTTTTTTTGTCGTCTACCCTTAGAAGAAGACATACCTATATTATATGTATAGGCTCGAACCCCAAACCCAAATAAATTGGGATAAGGGCAAGGAAATCAAAGTATGTAGTGTAGTATAAGGTAAAATTTTGGTTTTTCCTTCTTTCAGCCTCTATGTATAATGAGAACAAGAAGTGGTGCTGTGCTGCTGACTGAGTGATGCTGTGGACACAACACACAAGCAATGATGACTGGCTGTTGCGGTCAACTTTTATTGACCATCTTCACTCTTATGAGCTTGATTGGTAAAATTTTGATAAAACTCTATATTATATTTTAACTGGTTTCGAGCCATGACAACTTTTTGAAATACCCGTTCGATGCTTTTTAGTGATCCGTAGCCAAATGGCAAAAACGGTACCCTAAAGCGCAGGACAGATACAAGAGCGAGCGCAAAATGTATAGAAGAGGTGTGGTGAGAGACATACTGAGACAGCGCCGCTTCCTCGCCCTCGGCGCACCCGCAGTTAGCAGTGGCATGCACGGGGAGAGAACAAGATGGCGAAAATGCGTGACTTTTTTTTCGACACCGTTTACACGTGTTTTGGGCTGCCGGCGGCGCGAATTGAGTTCAGTTCTCGCCGCGAATTCTCCTTTATGTCTTCTACCGATTGAAAACGGGTGCTACGAAGTGGTAATTTGAGTTTAGGAAAAAAAAAAGAAGTCGGCTGGAGCCATATCTGGTGAATATGGTGGTTGCTCGATGGCATTTGAATGATGGCTTTGTGCGAAGGCGCATTATCGTGGTGCAAAATCCAAAAAAATTCTTTCCACAGATCTGGCCTTTTTCATAGCATAACGCTAGGCAAGAATTCCGAGTGCACAACACCGCGATAGTCAAAGTAAAACAGTCAACATGACTTTGACTTTTGATCGACTTTGGCGTGGTTTTTTCGGTTTCGGTTCAGTTGGAAAGCGCCACTCCGAACCCTGTTGACTAGTTTGCATGTCAAACTCGTAAACCCACGTCTCGTCACCAGTAACAATGCGTTTCATGAATGTTGGGTCGCAATTGACTCGTTCTAGCATGTCCTCAGCGACTGTCATGCGATTGAGTTTTTGGAGAAAATTCAGGTCTTTTGGGACAAGACGAGCGGTAAGATGTTTCATACCCAAATGATTAGATAAAATGGTACGGATCGACTCGTGAGATCCAGAAAGTTCGGCGGCTATCTCTCTCAAAGTTGAATGAGGATTTTCAGTCACTATTTCCTACACTTTTGCGATGTTAACTTCAGTTGCAGACGTTGATGGCCTACCAGAGCGATGGCAAATCTTCCATCACATCTCGACCGCTTTTGAACGCTTTGTACTACACATAAGCACGTGTTTTTGATAAAGTCGCCGTAAGTTCACCGTATGCCTTCTCTGTAACATTTTCAGTGACTCCGAACACGAAATGCCATTGGCGATGCAAAATTTGTTCGATGTTTTTGTCCATAATGAAATTCGCTATACACACTAGATATATTATGATATAACTAAAAACAGCACTGTACCTATTTAATATAAATAACAGATGCAACTCAAACTCCGCGCCAAAATGGAAAACAGTTAGGTATGCCAATCTAACAACAACAAAAAAAACAAAACTTTGAATTTGGAACCATAAACAGATCATCCATTCCCGATACTTTTTTGATTGAATGTATATGTCACCGTAAAATTGTCAAACACGTTAGATTGTAATATAACTAACTAGCCGAAACCTTCCTCTTTAACTTAACAACTCTTTCTATTAAAAAAACCCGCATCAAAATCCGTTGCTAAGTTTTAAAGATCTAAGCATACATGTAGGGACAGACAGACGTGGCGGGAGACTTTGTTTTATAATATGTAGTGAAGAGATCGCACACTCTCGAAAGATTGTCAGACGAACATACTGCTTACAATATAACGCATTATTTTTCGGTAGATTGTAATCTATCGAAGTGGAACCGTAATATTGTAAATCGTATGCGATGGAAGTCAACTCGCGCGGTGTGCAGGAGGGGGAGGGAAGGAGGGGTCCCCCTTGCTCCATGGTACCACTCTCATGAAAATATAATGTACCAAAACCTCAAAACACTTTATATTCCCCTAAAAAGCGTAGTCAACGGAGCCCCGCTACGCGGGGCCCCTATTTCTGTCTGTAAGGTCTAAAGGAACCTATTTATAGGGTGACTGGGTCTGGACCCGCCATAGCAAATTCGCATATAGAGGAGGTCAATTTCTAATTACTAAACCTTACTTTCCGTAACTAAAGTTTTATAGTTTGGGAGACAGGTCAATTTGTATACTTTATTGAGATTTTTCTCAAGTATTCATAACTTTTTTTTGCTTTATTTTTGTGGCTGTTTTTTTACTATTTGATAGGGTAAAAAAAATAGATAGTAGGCTTTTTTAAAAAAATAATGCCAAATCAAAATCATTACGATCAAATTCAACCTCAAATAAAAAAAAGCTACGGTGCTTCAATAATTATTTTTTATCAAAATTTGTTCTCTAGTTTATAACCTATCCAACGGTACCTTTGTATTTAAAAAATGCCAGTTTAAAAAAAACAATTCAGTATAATTCTGTGCCTTTAGTGAAAAGTGGTACAACTCAGAAATCCTCGTTTTGAGAAAAATGAGTTTAAAGTTTTTTATTTTTGTAACGGCTACATTTTTTTTATAACTGAGATTTTTGTAGACTGTTTGAATTAAATCAATTGAAAAATGTTATTATTATATTGGATATGCTTTGAATGTGTTAAAAAAAAATTAGATTTTGAGATAATTAAAAAAAATAGACTTATATCATTAGCCACATTTAAGTTCTTAAGTGTATATTGTTATTATTTAAATTATATCATTTAACACAATATTAAATGTAAGTACTTGTATTTAATGGTACAAGTATTATTTAAACATCTCTTTGATGGCAATAGAGTTATTAATAATAAAACACTAGAACTAATTTTGTTTAAAAAACATTTAAGTTTCATGGGAACCGTGTCTTTTTAGTGTGCTGTGATAAAATCAAACTTATATCACTTTACACACCTTTATTACAATAAAAGATGTGGTGTATATTGATTTATCCTGAATTATATCCAGTAAACAACAAAACTTCCAAGGTGTAAAGTAATACGAGTTTCAATTTATTTCTATTCTAGGGGCCTAGTAACGCCGGGGTTGCGGGCCTGTTTGAAAGAGATACCGCGGCCCCGGAACATAAAGGGCGAGGAAGGAACATGGATGGGTTTTAGTCAGTAAAAGTCTGACACTCCCTCCCACTCCGCCCAGAGTGGGAGAAGTCATTTGATGATTTCCCATCCGAAAAGAAAAAGAAAAAGGGGCCTAGTAACATGTACTTATACTGGCAGGGTCTATTTAAATCTAGTGAATAAAAGTGAAAATACATTAAGTATATTTCCTTGGTTATTTTTTTTTACATTTTTAAATATTAATTAAAAATAAATAGATAAAACATTTCAAAATATAATAAAAATTGTATCCCACCGGTATCGCGAACAGGATCCAAGCTACCGGCGGCGGTCAGGGCTCCAGAGACGGACCTCCTAAAAATACGAGCGGTGTCCAGGAGTCTCAAGCCCTTGATCCAGCTGCCTAACGAGAGCATCCTCAGATATCGGTCGAGGCTCTAGGAAATTAAGCCATGGGCTGATACGACTATCGGCACGATGATCGCTGAGTCCACTTTCCACATGTCGACAACCTCGCGAGCCACGTCAAGATACCTGATTTGTTTATCTTTCTCGGCTTTCACGTTCTCATCATGCGGGATCGTTATGTCAGCAATCATTGCGCGCCGCTCTGATCGATCCATCACCACTATATCAGGCCTATTGGCTATATTAGTCCTGTCAGTGATGATTGATCCCAGTACAATGTGATACTGCCATTATCGAGAACTGGGGCGGCACTTCCAATTCCACAAGGTTGTATTTTAGAGCAAGTTGCTGACGGATAATCCTAGCTACAAGGTTGTGTCTATGCAAGTTAAGTACATTATGTATATTAATTATTATGGTCCTCTAAAAATTTTATCCCAGCATTATTTGTTAACAAATCAGTGATTGTATAAATATTTATACCTATCTGGAGAATCATTTGTAAACTATCTTCAGAAAAATAAAATACAGGGTGTAAACCACCTCATCACAAAGCCGTTAACCAAGCATTCTGTACATCAAACTAAGTAACTTTACGCAAAAATTATTGCTGGGAAATAACTTTTTTTCTTGAGGTTATAAATCATGTTTTGTGGTAGAACTCAATGTAACACACTTAAACCATTGTGCTGATGGATGGATTGAATAGTACGGGGGTCGTGGAGGTGTTAAAAGTCAAAATCTAACACAAAAATCTTGTATTAAAAAAAAACTTGTCATAAAGTTGTAACTTTGACCCCCATAATTATCTCCATAACTAGAAGGTTCCCAGGTATGGTGTAGAACAAAAAAAATATCGCAATGATGGGGAGAACAAGTGCCTTTCGGCTTCGTGATGAGGTGTTTTACACCCTTTTTAACGTCTACATTATTGTTATTCACGTGACATAATTTCAGAACGAAATCTAAATCCAAACTAAGAGACGCCATGTGGAATAGAATTTTGAATGAGTGAACATTGTAGGCTTTTTAGATTCCCGGATGCTGTTTAACTTTTGTTAAATATTCCTTTTGTTTTACATTTTTTTATAGTAAGCAACGACCTATTGTCGGGCCTACGCTGTCCCCCATACTTTAGTACTAATGCTGTAATGTAACATAATAATATTGTAATAACAAATGATTTGAAAAGACTAACTTTTCGTAGACTACATAGACAGATACTAGATAGAATAGATATGATAAAATCATGCACACATCTCTTTGTTTTTGGACGGAAATAGGGATTATTCTTGCATAACATTTGTTGACTTGGTCAATGGTTATGGTTTTTTCTTCATTAGTATAAAGCTGGATTTTGCTCGTTTGTGTACCGGAAAACTCTAACGTCTGACCATAGAAACTTTTGTCCGTTACAGTTCACCATTTTTATTTATGAGCTGGAGTTTAGAGAATGACAGAATTTGGAACCGAAAAAGACGAACTATATCACTTTACACAATAATCACTATGGATCGGTTTCTAAAAATCCCATACTATAGCGGTATAAATAAATTTATATTATTAAGAACTAAAAATGTTACAAAAAATAATTCACGTGTAATTTGATAGAGATTTAGTTGTATTACTTTCCACTTGGTGTTATAAAATATTTCTAAAATTTAAGAGATATAATTTGAGTTATATTATTATTCACAATTGATAATGGTGCGGTATTATTTGTGTCACTTAATACAAATTGTGTTGTATTAAAAAGCACAAAGCTCATGTAAATTATATTAAATGTGTCAAGTAATACAAATCGAGATAGCCTTATTTACACGTATTTTTTCAAGTTTATGCTTTAGTTCAACTTAATATTACCAAAGACATATCAGTATACACAAAAAATATCACCAATATTAACCAAAACTGCTACTTGTATTATTCAACACGAAACTTATTTCCTGTTCTATAACAGATAGAGTTATACCGAATAGATAGAAAAATAGGAAAAAATTCAAGCTTCAAGATTGTATAAAAAACTCAAAACTAATTCAAGTCGAGTTATATCACTTTTCACTAAAGGCACAGAATTATAGGTTTGTTGAAGCTAAATTCTGCAAAGTATTTTTTTGCAAATATGGTAGGTAGAAGTTCTTAATGGATTTGCATTTTTTATTAATCAAAAAGATACTATTACAATGTAAACCAGAAAAAATAAAGGAAAAGATAGCGGGAAGCAAAAGCAAAAATTGAAGATTTTGCTCGAATTGCTGCCCGCAATTTCTAATAAATGCCCGATATCTTTTCCTAATTTCCGTGGTGGTAAGACAAAGCTTAATGACTTAATAAATAATTGAACAAGAATTATTCTTTTCCTTTTAATAAACTCTTCTTTTGTCCTTATTTAATTTTCTTCGTTGCACTTGATACTTCTACGTCTGGGGCCGGACCAAAGAGTTGGCCTGAAATGAAGAAATAAGGAAAAAAGATTTTAAATTCCCGATATCTTTTCCTATACTTTTCTGTTTTACATTGTAAAAGTAGTTTTTAGACTAAAAAAATGTAAATCCATTAAGAACCTACCATATTTGCAAAAAAATACTTTGCAGAATTTAGCTTCAACAAACCTACATAGACTGAATTGTTTTTTTTACATAAACAGTATTATAATATCTGTGCCTAAACTGAATTGTTTTTTTTTACTAGCAACTTTTTTCATACAAATTTGGTATAAGTATTATAAACTAGAGAACAAATTTTGAAAAAAAAAAGTAATTATTGGAACACCGTAGCTTTTTTTTAGGTTGAATTTGATCATAATGATTTTGATTTGGCATTATTTTCTTTAAAAAGCGCTCTATCTTATTTTTTTACCCTAGTTTGAAGGAAGTTCCAAGGTATTTTAATCACCAATGTTTATGACTACCAACAAATAGTAAAAAAAAATCCACAAAAATAAAGTAAAAAGAAGATGAATGCTTGAAGGTCAAATTTTGGAAAAATCTCAATTAAGTTTAAAAATTCACCTATCTCCCAAACCATAAAACTTTGGTTACGGAAAGTAAGGATCAGTAATTAGTTATTTTACAATCTAACGTGTTTGACAATTTAACGGTGACATTTATGCACCTTGCTTAAATGAGGAGTCCGTGTTGAACTCGGCAGGAATATTGATCCGCCTATAATATCTAGTCAAAATGCATCACCTTTTGTACGCAGATTAATTAATTTTCTTTGTGTTCATAACCACCGCAAAAACTTCAATTTTCTCGGTACCTACCTGGAGGTAAATATGCGAGATTTTTGTTCTCCCAATAGACAGTTTTGGCAGCTTTTACTATGCTTCCAAAGTCGTGTAGCCATGAAATATAATTATAAAATAGAGCAGGCTTCCTGATTAGATATTAGTTAGATAATTAATTAAATACTTAAGTCTTTATTCCTGCTCCTGCTGTCTTACTTATCATCACTAATAACATTAGAAAAAGTTTTGTAGGTAGTTCACACCGAAATTGGCACTGGAAGAAGCCAGTGATTTCGCGCTGCACCGCGCGGCCGTCTCGGGGCAAAGCGCTGCATGGTCAAAGCTTGATTATAGTGTGTCTGCGTTGAAACTTCTAGAGCTTCCCCATTATTATTAGTTTTGAAGTTAATTAGGTTAGGTAGGTACCTAGGTACAAATTCGCAACCTTTATAACAAACAGTCTAGTCGGCAGCACTGCGTCGCGTCGCGTCTCGGTGTGAACTGACTCTTATTTACAAAACGGTTTTTATCTAGCAGTGCATTACTAACCGAAATGGCGTTAGCATAAGACAGGACATTCCAGGACTGTTAGGCCTTTTATAAGCCTCTACCTCTAGTAAACGCAGTAACTTCATCTTCGGCAAATTTTGACACCCAGATACCATAATATCCCTGGAGCTGCTGGAGCTGCGCGTGCCCATGCACGTGGCGCTGGGCATGCGCGCGGCGCTGTCATGCCGCTGGGCGCTCGGGCCCTCCGACGTGCTGTACTCCGTCAAATGGTACAAGGACGGCAAGGAGTTCTTCCGACACGTGCCGCGCGACCACGAGCCGCGCAGGAAGTTCCCGCTGCCTGGCGTTGATGTGGAGGTCAGATAGACTTTTCTATTTCTAAGTTAGCCAAAGTTGTAGGTAGGGTAGATACGCCAAACATCGGCCACCCCACAATCTTCGGCCGTCTGCACATTTTCGGCTTGCGTTCATTCAAACGGTAATTAAGGGGCAATTTTACCACTTGAATTGCAACCATAGTTCATACTCTATAGGTAAAAAGCGTTACTATCCGTTTACGTCACTCGCTCTTCGCACACTCAGCATCAGTAGCGACGGCGCCGTTGAAGCGTCAAGTAAGGGTGCGTTTCCACAGAAGTGGAGCTGCGCGGAGTTCAGCGGAGCAGAGCCGTGTAAATAGGTAGATGTTTCCACTAAAGCTGCGCAGAGATGAGCGGTGCAGGGCTGAGCTGTATAGCTGGGTGAAGTTGAGCCGAGCGGAGCTGAGACGACCGGAGCGGACCAGAGCAGAGACTGGCGGAACGGAGCTGTGAAGTGGAGATAAGCTGAACGGGGCTGTGAATACATTTGGTTTTCAGATGACGGTACAGGTCAAACTGCAACAAACAAACTCCCGCGCCTGACGTCACGTTACACCTCTCAGCCCTACTCCACCCCGCGCAACCCCCCTCTACCGCGCGCATCCCTGCTCTACACCGCACAGCCCCACAGCCCCGCTCTACACCGCATAGCCCCGCTTCACCCGGCACAGCTCCACTAAGCTCGACACCGCTGTGCCTCGCTTATCTCCGCGCACCATACATTT
This sequence comes from Xestia ashworthii, assembly GCA_950022955.1. NCBI lineage: Eukaryota > Metazoa > Arthropoda > Insecta > Lepidoptera > Noctuidae > Xestia > Xestia ashworthii. The sequence continues at coordinate 17,205,997 of OX465558.1, read as the reverse complement.
TAATGTAAATCTTCTCAACTCCGCTAACACTGTTTCCACTGAATCGGAGCGGAGATGAAATGTGTATTTTGAGCAATGTGATTGGTCAATTTTTATAAGTCTCAGCAGCAGCAGCTTATAAGTCTCTCAATTTACCTTTAATTTAACGTCGGGCTTAAATTAATGGTAAATTCGCGATAAATACCCGTTCTCATATGTTTTATAAATATTTTTAAGTGTCTTAATTTCAAACAACCTGTACCCGGCCGACATTTGGGAAAAGTGCGACCGACCATGGGCCGTGAACGGCCGACTTTAGGGTTTTTTCGATCTCGACGCAACCTTATTACTTTTTTCTATTAGTAGTAAAGTCAACCTTTTGCCTATAAACATAAAATTGATTTATCGACCTGTCAAAAACCGCATCACAAGCTATCCTTTTGTTGCAAACTGATGGAGACTTAGGCTGAGATTCACAGACCGCACTTTGACTTTACTTTGATGGAAAAGTCTACTTTCACCCAAAAAAATATTTCTAAGTCCTGTCAAGCTCTACTTTACTTTCCAAAAATTATACTTTGCTTAGTAAAGGCTAAGTAGTCGATAATCATGACTTTGGCCTCAAAGTAAACTTTGCATTACTATGCGTTTAAATAATGTAGTCCTTCATGTCAAACTAGTTTCCTAGAAAAGAAACACATTTAATTTTGGTTGGGTTATAATTCGAAAAATCATGTCGAAGTGATTTTTTATTGTTTGCGAACGACGCGACGCAACCACCAACACAATTGTTGGTGGTTGCGTCGCGTCGTTCGTTTTCTTTCAATTTTGCTGTTTCTGATATTTTCAATTTAATTTAAAAGTTGGTAAATTTTACCGACGTTATCCATATCGAGCAGCAGGTCAAAAACTACAAGTTAACTGGTGAGGCAGTATCGGGAGTCCAAAAGTAATCAATCAATCAATAATTTTATTATCAGGCATTTTTAGGCCCATAGATAAAATACACAAAATAACAACATAAAAATATACTAACGCATAAAAAATCTAACTTATAAGCTATGAACTATCATCACACACGAAGTGGCGGCGTCGTGATACGCTGTGCGGTGTCACGTAGCCTGCCGCGAAAACGACGGTAGATTACACCCTTCGGCCAAAAACTTCCTTGAGAAACATGTCGAGATATTGTGTCGGAACTCGCACCACAAACGATTTGAAGTTGGTGTTGTGACGCGGCTCCAACCTCTCGACCCTCAAGGTCCAGCTGGTCTTGACCTTCATGTACTCAACGATCTCCTCAACCTTCGTGGAGTGATGCAGTCGAGACACATACAGCAACGTCGTTGGTGTCGCTGCACGCAGCAGCATATTTGGTCCTGACAGTCCAGTACCGCATTGATTGCGACAAGTAGGCTTCTTCTTCTTCTTCTGAAGTAAGGTGAAGCCGTCCTCATCACACTCCTGCTTTGCTGGACAGCACTGTACCGGATTCCTCGGAAGGGTTTCACAACGACGACGGTTCTGCTTTCCCCCTTTCAGCTGCTTATGTAGCTCCTTCGCCACGAAAGTTGGCACGTCAACGTGTAATGCATAGATAGAATCAAGTTAATAAATAATATAGATGAAAAACATTTTTTACGTACAAGTAGCAAACAGAACGTCAACCACACGTCAACGATGTTTCGTTTCGTTCCACGTACTTAGTACATATTTTTTTTCCAAAAATCTTTACTTTTCATGTAAAATGATAACATTAATATTATAAATCTAAGTAAGAGCACGATATAAACACTCGTCTTGAATAATATGTTAATAACTATTTTTTTAAGGAAATAAAACTTGATTTAAAAATATGTTCTCCAAAACATTTGTATGTGAAACGTAACAGCCACACGTCTTTCCCTATACTTTACTTTGGAGCCGTACTTTTCTAAGGAAAGTCAAGCAACTGTCTCTGAAATTGAATAAATAGAAAGTATACTTCGGTAATACAAAGCTTACTTTGTGAAGACTCCTTTGCTGTAAAGTAAAGTCAGGACTGTGAATCTGGGCCTGAGCGATGCAGTTAGAAAATCCGTAAGGGGGCCGACATTTAGCGTATTTACCTATGCAGAAGCAGAGCTAAAACCCGCATTTCGCCAGGCGAGACTGCACTGCATTTGAACAGGCGCATTCAACATAACTCTCCCGAATCAGACCTAAAGGCGAATTTCTGCACGTGCTCCAGAAGTTTCACTTTAGCGAACGGATTGAATAGTTTAGTTTATTAAAGTAATTAAGTAGTGTAGAATGCAATATGATATTGCAATGAATTCATATTCAAGCATCATAGGTCCATACCTACGGCCATCCGTGGACACTTAAATTATTTGAAATTCAAATTAAAATTGACGCAGCAATCAGACGCGTCCGGGTCGAGCCTTATGCTGTCAGCAGCCGTGTCCGGGACGGGCGGGCGGTATCGCTGCGAAGTGTCCGGAGAACGGCCGCTATTCCCCACCGTGTCCGGGCATGCAGATTTAGAAGTCGTCGGTGAGTTGTAGGTATCGCTATTTTGCTTGCGGAGTATTTTGTGCTATCATAATGACAATGTGTTTCTGTGCTCGGCTTGTTTGTCTTCACATTGGGGTGACTATGTGGTCCAACGACGAATTTTCAGATTTTTAATAGAAAATACCTACACTTCTAGCATTACGCGACGGATACTCGTTTTTTAAAGAGTTATGGACGCTATTGGGCAGCAGGGTAAAAGAGTGTAGTGCTAGGTAGGTACGAGTAAATACGAGACAGCTGACTTAGTGTCTGCCTCAGCAAGACGTGGGCCCTTTTGGCCTAAGGGTAGTGTGTGGTCTATCTGAATGTGAACTAATTTTCCTCCTATTTTTTTCTAGTCCTCCCTGATCATGAACCAGTCCTATCAGGACTGCGGTCACAATATCATCTCGGAGACAGGGTCCAGGTGAACTGCACCTCTGGCCGGTCTCGTCCGTCCACCCATCTCTCATGGCACATCAATGGCGAGCCAGCACCAACCACAGCAGTGCTGCCTTCCATCCACCAGACTTACGAAGACTTGGAAACCACTACACTGCTACTGGATTTTGTACTTACGGATCAACATTTCAAGAGTAACGGACTTAAAGTCAAAGTAAGTTACTGCACCATCGAATTGGAAATGTCTTTGAAAATAATCTCGACAATGAATAAATCAGGTAGTCGCTCCATGTAAAATATTGTATGGGTTTATTCTCGATGTCTACCGCTTGCCTATCCACCCCGGACAGTGTCACAACTTTTAAAAATAATACCCACTGTTCCCGCGGGGGTGGCCAGTGAGAATGATTATTAAAATAATTCACTGTAGGCAGGGGCGGATTTGATACGTTGGCTGCCCCAGGCCTAAGAAAGATTGCCGGCTCCCTTGTGCTGTGAAGCATGAAAAATTAAATAAACCATATAAATAATGTTACATCGGATGATCGGACCTACTAGAACATTCGAGAAAGCACGTGATTACAGTATGTGTACGTTGGAATTTCGAGAGATTTCTATTATTATTACTTTCAAAGTTGGGTAGGTACCTACAAACTCGCGACCTCTTTATAAAAAGACATTAGAATTTCAACCGTACGCCTAGGGCATACGGTTCATATTTGTTTGTGTTGTACAAGTAGCTAGTAATAATAATTACCTACCTACCTACCTACTCTTTTGTTAGTGTTTTCTATGACCCTCTAGAATATTCGAGGTTATTCTGGTGTGTCTGTGGGCGAGTATAAATAGACCGCTCAGGGCCGCGACAGTCAGTCTTGTTTTGGCTACCATCGAAGCGAATCGAAGTGAACTTGAAGTGCGATATCTAAGTGAATAGTGATCAGTAGTGTACTGTAGTGTACTTGTGATTAAGTTTAAATTGTTTTGTGATTAATAAAGTTATTGTGTTGTTTAATCGGTAGTAATTGATTTATCTCATACCCAGCTCGTAACAAATTGGTGTCAGAAGTGAGAGATAAATTATGCCAATTCTACCAAAGGACGACATGGACGGTATCCGTACCAGGAGTCAGCGACAGCAGGACATGGACCAAAGGCGGTTTGGAGATTCTCCGACACAGACACCGGGTGGTGTCCAGCCTACGTCACAGCCAGTCGCTGGCCCATCCGGAGTTTCTCCAGCATCAGTGGCGCCAGACTTGTCAGCTTTAATGGCGCTGCTGCAGGATCAAGCTCGCCGCCAAGAGGAGCAGGCTCGCCGTCAAGAGGAGCAAGCTCGCCGTCAAGAGGAGCAAGCTCGCCGCCAAGAGGAGCAGGCTCGCCGATTGGAAGAGCAGTTACAGCGAGATAAAGAGGAGCAAGCTCGCCGTCAAGAGGAGCAAGCACGCTGTCAAGAGGAGCAGGCTCGCCGGTTGGAAGAGCAGTTGCAGCGAGACAAAGAGGAACAGGTCCGCCGCCAAGACGAGCAGATGCTCCTCATCAAGGATCTGCATGCAACTTTCGGCAAGGACCTGAAAGTGATGAAAGATCAGGTCCACCAGCATGAGAATCGCATCTCGGAGGCCGAAGTTCAGATTGCTGGGGTAAAGAAGGCTTTGGGCGAACTGAAGACAGAAGGCGGGGCTGTAACTTCGGTGGTTGCTGCACCATCTTCGCGTGGTTTTAAAGTGCCTCCATTCGACGGCACATCTTCGTGGTCGGCGTACAAAATACAGTTTGAGGCCGTCATGAAGGCGAATGGATGGACAAAACCACAAGCCATGACCGCGCTCACCTTGGGCCTCCGAGACCAGGCCCTAACTATTCTGGAGGCGCTCGGCAAGGACGTTACCTACGAGCAGCTGCTGGAGGCGTTGGAGTCCAGATACGGCGACGCGCACCTGGAGCACGTATTCCGTGCCAAGTTGAAGGATCGTTTTCAACGAAGTGCCGAGAACCTACAGCAGTGGGCTCTGGAAGTTGAAAAACTCGTTCGGAAAGCCTACCAGTCTGCCCCTGCACTAATTGATGGAAATCTGGTACAGGCCTTCGTTGATGGAATACGTGACTTAGAAGTTAGAGCTGCCGTGAGACTTGGGCATCATGAGACCTTGAAGGACGCCTTGGCCCATGCCTTAGAAGTAGAGGCAGTGAGGCAAGACCACCGAACGCACTGTGTCAGGGAAGTTGTAGCATCAACTGTACGCGACCGCCCACAGGGGTATAGTCCTAGGTGCTACACTTGTGGAGAAAGGGGTCATCTTCGGTCCAGCTGTCCTAAGCGCAGCACCCCGAGAGAGGATCAGCAGGGAAGAGTGGCTGAAGTGACTGCCCGGCCACAGCAGGGAAACGAGTAAATGCCAGGACTGGGGGGCGGGTGCTGGCTGGTATTGAAAGAGCCCCGAGAATCTTGATCTCGCAAGCACATGACGGGAACAGCCTGACCATCAAAGGCGAAGTCAATGGAACGCCATGCAAACTGACGTTGGATACTGGAGCTTCTCACACGGTCGTCAATTCTAAACTAGCAAGTCGGTTTCTTGGGGACTACTTCAATAAGCACGACCGTATACAGTTACTAACAGCTACCGGTCAGCACATAAACGTCCGAGGCAAGAAGGAGGTAGAGTTAAAATTGGGTGACAGATTTTATAAGCAGAATGTCATCGTGGCTGACATAGTGGACGATTGCATCTTGGGCTTGGACTTCATGCGGAAATATCGTTGTGAGATCGACGTTGATCAAGGAGTACTGAAATGTGGTTCAGAGGAAGTCTTCATGGAAGGTGCACCGTCAGGGAATGTGTACTGCTTGAAGAAGATTGTTCTTCCTCGCAGATCAGAAACGATTGTGCCAATTTGTTTGCCACGGAATTCTGGACAAAAAGATCGAAGTGTTCTGATAGAAAGGTTGAACAATGACTTCCCATGGAAGATGGCACGAACTCTGGTCAAGGCCACCAACGTCTCAGCAGTACGCATAATGAATCCAAGTGACCAGGAGCATGTGATTAAGAAGGGCACCTTGATCGGCACTTGCGAGGAAGTAGCTTGGATGCGTCAATTGCAAGATGTGCCTACCGGAAATAAAATTCGTACTACAAAATTTGACGTGTCAACGCTTTTGGAAAACTGCGATTTAACAAAAGGAGAAATGGAGAAGGCTAAGAAGATGTTACTTGAGTACGCCAACACTTTCTCTTCAGATGATGCTGACATAGGGAGAACTGGACTTGTGCAGCACCAGATTAATACAGGTAACGAGTTACCTATCCGTCAGCGACCAAGAAGACTGCCAGTTGCACGAGAAAAAGAGGTAGAAACCATGATTGAGGGAATGGTGAAGGACGGTGTTATAGAGCCTTCATCGAGTCCATGGTGTTCTCCTGTGGTCTTGGTAAAGAAAAAGGACGGCAGTATGCGCTTCTGTGTGGACTATCGACGTCTGAACGACGTCACGAAAAAGGACAGCTACCCGCTGCCTAGGATCGATGACACACTGGATACGCTGACTGGTATGAAGTGGTTTACTACACTTGATCTGAAGAGTGGCTACTGGCAAGTAGAAATAGACCCCAAGGACAAGGAGAAAACTGCATTCTCAACAGGAAAAGGGCTATGGCAGTTTAAAGTTATGCCGTTCGGTTTGTGCAACGCTCCTGCGACGTTTGAAAGGTTGATGGAGCAAGTACTTGCCGGATTGATTGGAGACGCATGTCTTGTCTATCTAGATGACATAATCATCGTGGGCCGTACATTTGACGATCACCTTAAAAACCTCAACCGAGTGCTGTCGAAAATCCAAACAGCAAATCTCAAGTTAAGTCCGAAAAAGTGCTCGTTTTTCAGACAGCAAGTGAACTTTTTAGGACACATAGTTTCGGGGGAAGGTGTTCAGACAGACCCAGAAAAAGTAGTCGCCGTCAAGGATTGGCCAGTTCCGAAAGACAAGACACAGGTCAGAGCATTCCTGGGTTTGTGCTCATACTATCGAAGGTTTGTCAAGAATTTTGCCGACATTGCAAAACCTCTGCACAAACTCACTGAAGAAAAGAGGCAATTCTGTTGGGACGAGGACTGCGACGTCGCATTTCAGGAATTAAAGAAACGTCTATGCAATACACCTATTTTGGGATATCCTGACACTGAAAATGACTTCATAGTTGACACAGATGCCAGTAACACTGGAATTGGGGGCGTGCTGTCTCAACGGAAAGGAGACCGGGAGGTTGTAATAGCCTACTTCAGCAAGTCTTTATCGAAACCAGAAAGAAATTATTGCGTTACAAGACGGGAGCTACTCGCTGTAGTAAAGACATTGCAGCACTTCAGTAAATATTTGCTGGGACGTAAATTCCAACTACGAACTGACCATGCTGCACTGAAGTGGCTATTACAGTTCAAGAATCCAGAGGGGCAGGTGGCGAGATGGATTGAACTACTACAAGAGTTTGACTTCGTAACTGAACATCGCAGTGGGAGAACTCACGGTAACGCAGACGCCTTGTCAAGAAGACCTTGTCCTGAAGACTGTAAGCACTGTGCCAGGCAAGAGACTAAGGAAGTAGTGCCCGTGAGGATGCTTAGAACGGATCTCAGCGATGAATGGAAGGAGACCCTACAGCAGGCTCAGCAAAATGACCCGGACATCAAACCGATCTTCGAGTGGATCAAAGCTGGTGTTCCTAAACCCAAGTGGAGTGATGTGGCTGCGATGAGTTCCATCACTAAGAGTTATTGGGCGCAATGGAACAGCTTGGTAATCCAGGATGGAGTCTTGTGCCGTAAATGGGAAAGCGCTAGAGGGGACAGCTGCCATCTACAAATGGTTGTCCCTAAAGCTAAGGTACCGGATGTTCTACGGCTTTACCATGATGGATGTTCAGGAGGACATATGGGGGTAAAAAGGACTTTACTAAAAATTCGAGAACGCTTTTACTGGATCCACTGTCGAGATGATGTGGAGGACTGGTGTCGCAAATGTACCAGTTGTGCGGCCGTGAAAGGACCCCAGACACGCAGCAGAGGTGCATTAAAAGTGTACAACGTTGGAGCCCCTTGGGAACGGATAGCACTTGACGTTGCGGGACCATTTCCAGTAAGTGAGAGCGGAAACAAGTACTTCCTGGTGGTCATGGATTACTTCACAAAGTGGCCAGAAGTCTTCGCCATTCCTAATCAAGAAGCTACAACTGTCGCAGATAAATTGGTTCAGGAAGTCTTCTGTCGTTTTGGGGTACCCTTAGAAATACACAGCGATCAAGGAAGGAATTTTGAATCGCAAGTATTTCAAGAGACTTGTCGATTGATGGGTACCCACAAAACCAGAACCACCTCTTACCACCCACAATCTGACGGAATGGTGGAACGATTTAACCAAACGTTGGAGAGGTATCTGGCGAAGGTCGTGGAAAGCCGGCAAAGGGATTGGGACAAGCACATACAGCCGTTTCTTCTGTCTTATCGAAGTGCAGTCCACGAAAGTACGACTGTGACACCAGCCTTCGCGAACTTTGGAAGGGAATTACGGTTACCTGCTGATTTAATCACTGGAACTCCCCCTGATGCTCCATGTAGTGTAACAGATTACGCGAATGACTTGCGTAATAAGTTGAACGATGTTTATGAGCATATCCGACAATCCGGCCAACAGATGTCTGAGAAGATGAAGACCCGTTATGATCGGAAGGCAAACGGTAGGGGTTTCGACGAGGGTTCACTGGTGTGGTTGCATAACCCAGTGCGGAGCAAGGGGAAGTCTCCGAAGTTACAAGCAAAATGGGATGGACCATACCGAGTCGTGACTAGGATCAACGATGTCACCTACCGAATACAGAAGGGTCCACGAGGTGCGCCTAAGATTGTGCATGTAGACCGGTTGGCGCGATACTACGGGACTAATGATGCTCGGGACGAGCATGTCTAAGGAGGGGGCAGTGTTACATCGGATGATCGGACCTACTAGAACATTCGAGAAAGCACGTGATTACAGTATGTGTACGTTGGAATTTCGAGAGATTTCTATTATTATTACTTTCAAAGTTGGGTAGGTACCTACAAACTCGCGACCTCTTTATAAAAAGACATTAGAATTTCAACCGTACGCCTAGGGCATACGGTTCATATTTGTTTGTGTTGTACAAGTAGCTAGTAATAATAATTACCTACCTACCTACCTACTCTTTTGTTAGTGTTTTCTATGACCCTCTAGAATATTCGAGGTTATTCTGGTGTGTCTGTGGGCGAGTATAAATAGACCGCTCAGGGCCGCGACAGTCAGTCTTGTTTTGGCTACCATCGAAGCGAATCGAAGTGAACTTGAAGTGCGATATCTAAGTGAATAGTGATCAGTAGTGTACTGTAGTGTACTTGTGATTAAGTTTAAATTGTTTTGTGATTAATAAAGTTATTGTGTTGTTTAATCGGTAGTAATTGATTTATCTCATACCCAGCTCGTAACAATAAAATTGAAATGGAAAAAACGATAGTCAGTAAATGATTTAATTATCTCAATCAATATTTCAGATACTGATTCTTACCATTTCTATGTGTGAGTAATAATGAACACACTGTAATAACAATGGACACATTTTTGAGTTTTTACACGTTGGCGCGTGGGCAACTAGGGTAAGTGCTCCAGTGAATGAACACACCCCAGTGAATGAAAAAAACGGACTTTTTTCCAAAAAATAAGAATTAAGGATATTTCTACATAACCTAGTATTTTTTTTCATAATTGTAAATCCTTTTGCCATCATAGTGGCTACATTCATTTCTTATATCACTGTTCGTTTTAAAATGTCAAGCGTTTAAAGTTTGCAGTTTGTTGTAACAGTGTATTTGTTCGGGCAAGAATTTAGGACTCGGGTAAGGCGCAACTTCTTTGTTAACAGATTATAGCCGTAATTTAAGTATGTAACATAAGTTATTTATTAATTTGAGTAAAGAATAGTTATGCTATTAGTCTTAAATCGATATTACTGCAATTTTAGCCAGTTTTAAGTAAATTATTAGGTGTCCCAGCATTGGAACTAAAAATCGTTTGAGATTCAGTAAATGAACGGCCGTTCATTCACTGGACAAACGTCATTTTCATGTTTTTATTGAAATAAGTAATTTATTCTTATGCCATAAGATTCATGTAGTGAGAGTAGTTTTCAAAATAGATTTCTGATCTTTAGGCCAGTATTGGGACAGGTATGTTCATTCATTGGTTCATAAAATCTAGTGAATGAACTAACATTTTTTATCATGTTCAAATATTAGCTTTCGTCAATAAGATGTAACCAATAAATGAACACAATATTTTGAGCTAGATTTCATGATTTTAAATCCTAGATTAGATTATTACAATGTTATTTTTTCTTTTTTATCTATTATTGTCCCTTAAGATGGATCTCTAAATCCTTGAAGAACAACCTCCACTGCTTTAATATCGAGTATATTAAAGAGGCGAATAAACGGAATAAAGGCTAAGGTATTTACAAGAGATCTGGCTGGCTGTGCCCGATAGGGCAGAGCCAGCTCACTAAACTGAAGACCGACGATGGCTGGATCTTATCCGCCAAACCGAAGCTTGTGAGGGAGATCGAGAGCATCTATGGGCAGTTGTACACGTCAACCAGTAAACCTTCTGTAGATCTAGCAAACGAACCAAGAGCTAGACTGACCCGACACTATACCGAATAACCGAAGACATCCCGGACGTCAGCCTGTACGAGAAAAAGATGGCTCTGAAACAGCTTAAAAACTACAAAGCACCGGGTGATGACGGAATTACGGCCGAACTCCTGAAGGCGGGTGCAAAACCGGTACTTAAGGGCCTTCGGAAGCTGTTTACCCGTCATACTCGAGGGGAAAACGCCACAGGCATTAGGCAGAGCGGATTTGGGCTGTGGTACTCTTCTTCCAGAAAAAAGTTAAAGAATTATAGGCTCATCTCATTTCCAAGCCCGGTTTGACCATTTTCAGTCTCTCGAACAAGCTGATTTCCGAAAAGGCTCTAGCACCGTGGACCACATACATACGGCGCGCCAGGTTATACAGAAGAACAAAGAGTATAACCGGCCTCTCTGTGTAGCGTTTGTGGACTACGAGAAAGCCTTCGATTCGATCGAGACTTGGGCTGTACTGCAATCTCTCCAACGGTACCAAATCGCCTACCGGTACTCATCGAGGTGTTGAAGTGTTTGTACAAAAACGCCAACATGTCAGTCCAACTTCAAGACCAAGCCTCGCAACCTATTCTTCTGCCGCGAAGTGTGAGACAGGGAGACGTCGGATCTCCGAAACTGTTCACCGCTGCACTCGAGGATGTCTTTAAGTTTCTGGACTGGAGAAGGCTAGGCATCAACGTCAATGGCGAGTACATCACTCAGTTTCGGTTTGGCGACGATAGAGTGGTCATGGCTGAGACCATGGAGGATCTCAGTGCAACACTCGATGACCTCAGTAGAGCTTCCGAAAGAGTGGGTGATGATCAAAATGAACACGGACAAAACCATGTCATGTTCAATGCCCACGTAACACCTAGGAGACACTACACTCGAAGTTGTAGACGATTATGTGTACCCGGAACTAATTCTAACTTACTTCGAAAAAGAGGTCGATCGTCGAATACAACTTGGCTGGGCAGCGTTCGGGAGGTTGCGCGGTATCTTCTCGTCCAACTTACTATAGTGTCTCAGACCAAAGCTCTCCGGTGTGTGTTACCAGTGATTACATACGGGACCGAAACATGGTCGCTCACAAAGGGCAACGGAGAGGGCTATCTCGAAGTTTCCTTGCGTTATCAAATCAGAAATGAAGACATCCGAGCAAGCAAGGGAACCAAGGTTATCGACGTAGCCCGAAGAATTGTCAAACTAAAGTGGCAGTGAGCAGGGCACATTGGTCGCCGAACGGATGGCCGATAGGGCCGAAAAGTTCTGGAGTGGCGACCGCAAATCGGAAGACGTTGCGTTGGAAAACCTCCCACTAGGTGGATCGATAACCTTGTAAAGGTTGCGGGAATCCACTGGGTGCGAGTCGCACGGGACAGGTCAATGTGGCGACACTTGGGGGAGGCTAATTTTAAAACTTTTACTTTGTAAAAAAATAAAAAAATATATGTTAAGACGCAGAGAATTATGCTCGTCTTATTTATTTGATTATTGGACTGCATTTAGTGTAATAATTAGATTTTTTCTTATGATTAATTAAACAAAAATTGTGTTCATTTACTGGCTTTTTTTTAGTTCATTTACTAGAAATTTTCGTTCATTCACTGGGGTTTTAGGGTCTTTTTCATTTTATTGCTAAATATCTAAGAAAGTATACAGATTATTTCGTAAAATCAACTCAAAAAATGTTTTTGAATACATTCCTAATACCAAAATATAGCTTTGGACCGTATCCCTTATACGCAACACACTGAAATATTTTTTTGAAGTTGGAAGATTGCTTAAGTGTTCATTCACTGGAGCACTTACCCTACATACAAAAAAAAAAAAAACGAACAAATTTTGCCGCCCCCTAAATTTTGCCACCCTAGGCCCGGGCCTACTCGGCCTATAGGGAAATCCGCCCCTGACTGTAGGCACCGCTGGTGTACACGCCGAAGACTTTTTCAAACATTTACAACGGCCACCTCTGGTGAGCCATACATTCTTTTTGTCCAACCCTGGTTGATAGAAAGGGTCTGACCTGCCGGTGGTCAGGGCTCTTGATTGACAGGATCACAAGACCTACTAACGATACGCGCCGTGTACAGAAGTAGGTACCTACCTACTGTTTTATCTGAATCAAGACCTTGAAGCAACCGGTTAGACTGGACGCCGTCACCAATACAGCTGGGAAACGACTCTGTAGAGGATGATGATAATGCTAAAAAGCCAAAACTGCTTCATTTAGACTACATTGACCCTATTCGGAACCATTGCTCATATACCTAATTACTGTTCTGTCTTGTTCCAGTGCCTAGCAACACTCGCATCACTTTATTGGCGAAGCAACGAGGAGGGCGCTCTATTAGAAAAAAGGAAAGTCTACGACAAGCTTACACCTTATGCACCAGAAGCAACTACAAAAGCAGACCGTTACCACTCTAATTTAGCGAGATTACTCACTAGTTCCTCTACCAGTATTGTTATCATGCTTTTAGCGGCTTTCTGTACAAGGTTTTGTTAGATTTGGCAAGAATGGTGTAAAATATATCGTATGTATCGTTTTTCCGGTAACTTGCAGTTAGTCTAACCTTTTTTCATTATAGGAGACTTAAAAAAATGCGAACTGGTTGTAGTATATAAAAAATAAAAAGTAAAATGATGTCATCATTATTATTTTATTTGTGACATTAACACTATCAATCAATAAAGTAATAATAAAATTGACTCAAATGAATTTGTATTTCCAGAATTTTAGTGTATAGCAATAATATTAAATGTCTTATTAGTTTGTAGGTAAGTACATGAAAAAGTGGGGGATGATAAAGATGGCTCCTATAAGTAGGTCAGAAAATGAAGTGTGCAAAGTTGATGATATTTGTAAGCAAAGCTGTTATGACATGAAGGAGCCGTCAATTTCACTAGGGGCTTTTCATAGTAAGTAATCCGTACATTTTTAATGTTGATAACCCTTATTTGTGCCCAAAAGACCGAGCGCGCGTCACACTGTGTTATTTGTTTGTAATGCTTTGATTATCAATAGATACGGGAAGGTAGGTTTTTCCACGGACGACTTCTTCTGAGAGTTGTTTGCAGTGGCCTTATTAGTATTAGGCAACATTTCATAAATACTCTCAAACAGTTGTCTGTTATTATTCTGCTATCGGTATAAACTTAGCTACTGGGCAAGATTGTAGCTGCTAAAGAGGCTGACGAAAGGTTAAATACTCTATGAGGCTGACTGCTCAGGGGTTATTTATTTAAGTGCCATCACTCGTGGCTCGTGGAGGATTAAATTTTAATCCACTATTTACTGATTTCAAAAGCAGCTGGTTGAAAGTCTTAAGGCTACTGTTTATAAATAATACCTAATACCCTTGTCGTCTCTCATAGCCGACGACGTTTCGTGTTCCGGTAAAATAATACAACACTTTGACTTTGTACTATCTGTGCTCAATTTTATAATCTGTCCTTAGAAATGTCACATTTAATTCTAAAGGTGTGTGTACATGGTACTCAAGAAGAACAGCAAAAACCCAAAAAAAAACTCTACAGCCAGAGTCAAGTCAACTGATCTGATCCGGCCAGAATGGGGCTCAAATGCTATGCTACTCAATGAATCTGAAATTCTGAATGAATAAGATCTTTTGGATATTAAAACATTACGTTACTGTTTTGAACAATTTGCTAAGTTTTGTCTAACGAGAGTCTAGAAAAACCGTCCATCTGGTTGTGTCGATAAAATAAAAAGTAACAAGCAGGTCTAATGTCGTCGTCCATCCATTGTGCACACAAGTTTATTCCGACTTCAACAAAAACAATGACGATGTCGCTTCAGTAGTTCAGCAATAAAATACAGCGCACTCCTCGAATAAAAATAATGTCGAATAGACCACATTCTAAATCCCGAATAAAAGTTTGTAACAAATCTGTGTTTCACCTTCAAGACAAAAAAGCAGACGAAAATGAATTATCTCTTGGTTTGATTAAATCTGCGAAGAGGACCGGACAACTCAGTTTATGCAACAGGGGACTGGGGTCAGGTGAGAGAGAATGATTTATTACATGGATTCAATGGATTGTAATTTGACAATCTACGTTACGTGCCTATACGTACTTAATCTAATAATTTCTACAAATTGTTAGTGTTCGCAAAAATGTTTCGAACTAAACATAATTTCGTTTATTGGTAGGTATATTATTCTATTATACAGGGTGGAAGTGACACCGACGCACAAACGACACGTTTTTAAAGTACATCATTCTTTAGTAATTTAAAAAAAATCTGCTGTTCCGTACATTTTGACCATGTAGGCAGTCTTTTTTTAATAACCGACGAAGCTTCTAAGGGGTTCAGAATGATGTACCTACTGAATATGTGGTGACCATTTTACCGTTGGTGTCCCTCCACTCTGTTTAATGAACAGTATAAAAATTAATAGATTTTAAACATAGAACTATGTAGTTAAAGTAAGACAAGTTCAAACTCACCTCACAGAATATTTTATTATAGCAAACATTCATTCATAATTTATATTTGCTAATCTTTTTTAGTGCCAGATAATGTTTGGAAAATTGATGAGTTGGTGTTGGAAGAAACCAAAGAGGTTGACTTCGCAAAAAATGACTCCAGCACGTGGTGGACAGCAGAACCACTGAAGACCCTTGACCTCAGTTCAAATGCCATAAAAGTGATATCAGGCAATGTCAAGTTTCTGCAACACCTCATCAACCTCAAGGTGAGCAGGACAACTGACACTAGATTGCGATTTATTACATTATGTAAATTTTTGTTTCTCAGACATGTATTTAGAGCAAAACTTCTAGCTTCTGCATACCTAAGTAGAAAATAATTTGACCAAGTTTGGTCAAAAAGTTTTTATCCATTTATCCATGCATTCTCAATAAATCTTTCTTTACTTGCACGATAACATTTTAAGGGTAACAGATTTCTAAAGAAAATTATTTATTTTATCTTTCTGAGCATGCTAAAATATTTTATTGAGTTCAGATTCATTTTATTTGATTGTTATTTGTGGTAGAATGCTAGCTACTTTTTAAAAGATCATAGATATAGGGAGTAATCTTCCAAACTACTGAACCAATTCCGATAATTCTTTCACTAATGTGAAGCTACATTATCCCTGAGTGTCATGAGCTAAATACTTTTGGATATTTTTTTACCAAAGCAAAAAAGCCATGCTCAATAAAACATCGAATAATTTTTTTTTCAGCTCCATGACAATGCTATCTCAAGTCTACCACCAGAGTTTGGTGAACTAAAGAGTCTTATGAACCTGAGTTTGTCTCACAATAGATTGACAACAGTTCCCAAAGAGTTCTACATGTTGACGGAGTTGCGCTGGCTGAATATGTCTCACAATGAACTTTCGAAAATAGAACCAGACTTTGGAGATTTTGTTATGTTAAACTTTTTGGTAAGATACAGTAGTGAAGTCATCTGGTTTACAATAATTTTTTTTTTTGCTGTCTAGACAGCAAAGATCTTTGTAATAAAGGTTAAAAAAAACTAAGTAGGTACATTAAAGGGCTCGGTATCTTAGCAACCAACAACTTGGGCCAAATCTGAATATCAAAAGATAAGAGACAGAATATTTGTAACAAAATAATAATGAAGTTAATAAACACAGCTAAATTAAAAAAAAAAAAAATCGGCAAAACCTTCCTCAAAACCTCTTGTGATACAGGCAGTTTTGTATGCTAAATTGGCTTGCGTTTGGCTGCAACTCACCTGTACTATTTATTAATTTGAAGTAGCAACAGTACATACATTATACATTCAATAATAAACGTATATAGGTTACGTTTCACACGTAGGTACCAATTTTTTGTAAATTTTAAAGTTAATAATGTTATTTGTTCTCTTTCCTAGGACTTATCGCACAACAAACTGAAAATATTACCTCCAGGAATGGGATACTTAGTACGGTTGGTGGAAATAAATCTATCGCACAATGAGCTTCAAGAGCTACCCCCAGATATTGTTAACCTTCGAGGTAATTCACTTTTATTGGCTTTATTAAAATAACTCCCATAATAATCTAGGGTTTAAAAATACCTGCTTTTATCTTTGTGAAGTGTAAATATTGATAAGTAGCCAAAGAATGAGGTAAAGGAAAGTTATTATGTAACAGAATTATGACTATGGAGATATTATGCAGAAAATGCACATAATGATGACTTGTGTGGGTAAACAGACTATATTAGTTGAGATACGGAAATATGAACCTTAATGGAAATTCACACTGATCAAATTCTTTTGAAATTCAAATATTCTTAACATATTCATTTTTGCCATTCAGAGATCAACTTACTGGTCATGAATTTAAAGTCGACTTTGCATGAGTTACAAAATAATGGTTGAGAAAAGTTTATGGTGGGTGTTTTCCATAATTATGACCCATGACCTGAATGTTATGGAGACATGTTTTCCATCAACAATACAGCGAATAGTAAATATTCTTGGGTGTATGTCCACTATGTGTGGGCCATGTGAGTAATAACAATGACGATGACGACCATAATAATTATCTTAAGTCGCTCCCTCCCCCTCCTCCCGCTCCCACCTCAGAAGCGTTCGCCTGTAATGTAACAGTTCAGTCAGATTCTACAATTACATCAGTGAGTGAGGAGAGCCGATCATGACGATGAGCATATTGAGTCCGTCAGTTAGAGTATTGGAAAATAATGGACACGTATTTTTTGTTTTAGTAAATAACAAAGATAAAACGCATCAAAACTCGAAGGTGGGCTCACGACGTCAGTACGCTCTAAAAATATTATACCTAGGCGTGACGTATTGAGAATTTTAAAAGCGTATCTTCGTTAATTTTTACGTAACAAGAAAAAATACGGGTCAAATATTTTTGATAATCTAACTGACGGTATAATTTCATTTTTTTTGTAACCTACCCTAATTACGGTTTTTTTTTTAATTTATTGGATTGTTACATTGCAGGCGAATGCTCCAGTAAGGGAGCGTCTTTACGTATTAAAAAGCATTACATAACATAATAATATCACGATTGTAATCCCCGGAGAGTACGGCATAGATGTACCTACCTAATAGTACACCCCCAGTTCTTCAGTCATGTTTAAATCCCATGCAATAGGGGTCGAGCCTATTGCCATCCACCGGGCACAAAGCATTCTGTCTCCAAAAAAATACGAAATATGTTTGGGAAGTCAATCTTATCTGAATTACCTACTGTAAATAATTGCACTAGGTACTCGAACAAAATATCTTGACCCTTACAACCGCGGAAATTGTACGAAACCGTGAGTCTCATTATTTTGGCTGTTTAGGAAGTCACCTGCAGAGAATGTATTAAGAATGTTTTCTTAGCAAAACGTGACTTATTGTTTATTTGATCTTGACAAAAGTACCCACTTGCTTACATTGTTGTAGCTATACAATTAGCTAAGGTATCATGAGTTTATTAGGTGATTTAATATAATCTGGAAAAATACTTTGTAGTTCAGCTTAGATTTTTTGAAAACTTCTTTTATATCTGGGGGTCTAAAATGGCCACTTTGAGCAATTCCTCTAACCATAATTCGTTTTCTGAATTCCCAGCAGATCATTGGCAATTCTTCTAATTTTCGTAAAATGGAGACACTAAATAGCTGAATCATACTCGATTCATTTCATAACAGGATTCATATTTGTTGTAATGTTGCGACGTGAAAAAAATAAAAACCGTACTTTTACCGGTTATTTTTTCATTTCAGATTTTATCAATCAAATTTGTTTTATATATTTAAACTTCCACATTTTAAACTTTACTTCATAAAATTACCATATAATTGTTATATAGACCACTAATAAACCCTGAAAAAGGTATTAGAAACAATAAATCAGTTTCAGGCTGGCAATGCGAATATTCATGTATAGCGATTATAATTATAGTCTGTGGAGTTTTTGTTTATCCTGTCAACTTCAGACCGGGGCGCAGTTTGAAAAGTGTAAAACTTTTAACTTTATTTTTTTCTACTTTTGCGTGTTGGAGGATTGTTATTAAACATAAAGTAAGTGCAAACTTGTTTATCTGGATCAATATGTAATGTTATTGCTGTGTAAAAGTATTCAAATGTGTGTTTTCGTTTGTAGGAATGGAAAGACGTGCAACCAGGGTGTCTCAGGCCCAATGGGAGATTCTGCTCGACTTCTTGGAGCGTAACCCTAGCTTCGCTAGAACTCGAAGCTATAATAACACTGCCCGAGGTCGAGCAGAATCTCTGAGGAAGTGGTCTGAGGTAGCAGAGATGCTCAATGCCGAGGGAAGCGGCATAACTAAATCACCGAAAGATTGGTCTATTGTAAGTATTTTAATATTCTTATTTGTCATCGCAACTTCCTTACCTTATTAGAATCCCTCGCACTGTTATAAAGCTAATAATACTTATTAATTATTTTTCAGTATGTCAGTAATTACAAAAGCAAATTAAAAAAAATTGTTGCTGACATAAATGCCGATAGTTCGGCGACAGGTGGAGGGCCTCCCACTGGAGGCAATTTATCTGAAACCGAACAAAGATTTCTAAGCCTAATGGGAACAGGTTTTGGAGAAAGTGTTCCTGGAGTGGCAGTGAATCCGCTACCAGTTACGGTAACAATTTGAAATTACATTTTTGTAAAAATGTTGCTAACTAATTATGGCATTGTAAATACAATTTATTGTTATTTTTAGAACCAGTCAACTGCAGCAATGGAGCCTGAGACATCTAACACAGATGTAGCACCCAGAGCTCAGTGAGTATTAATTTGTTGTTATCACTTAGTATGTAACCATGTGTGACTTGAGAATAATAATTTAAATTTATAATTTGCTTATGTGTATTTTAGTGAGGTGTTGGTGTTTGAGGCTCCAGAGCTCAACATAATTGATGAGCCCTATGCAGAGGTAGAGGTCACTGCAGCCCCGACGCCCCCTCCTCTATCTGCCCAGACTCCTGCATCGGCACCGAGCCCTACCCCTGCCGCTGCTCCATATGTGCCTCAGCGTCGTCGAACTCGGCAACCGAGATACCGCAGTGAGTGTATTTTTCCAACCCTACAGCAGCTATTGATAAGACATAAGTTGACTATTAAAAATGGTTGCTTATATAAATATATTACTTTTTTAGGTCTCCCTTTGGCCCCCATAGAGGAGGCTCAAAGAGTCTTGTCCCAGGTGGAACTGCAGCGGGCTGCCGCCGATAGGGCAAATGCTGAGGCAAATCATTTAATCGCACGGAATCTGGGAAGGCTCGCCGATGCTATTGAAAGATTTTTATCTAATATTGGAACGCCTTTGGCATTAAGTAATATTGGAGGCCCATAGAGGTAAAGTATGATTTTTTATAATTGTGGAATTAAAATATCAAGTATATCATTAACATTCATGTTATATAATTGTAAAAAATAGCAAGGAGAAATAAACTATATTCTAAATTTAAACAAAAAAAAAAACTTAAATAGAAAAATAAACTCATTTTGAAATATCTTAAGATCGTGCTGACCAAAGCCGCTGTATAAGCGCATTACGTGTAGATTCACCAGCAGCAAGATGTTGGCCTCTTCTCAATGCAGTTTCAATACTTTGTGTATTTCTTAACTGAAACAATTTTAATGATGAATAACATAATTTTCATGATGATATTAGTTTTATTTTATGTTATGAAGATTGAATAAAATAGTTTGTTTGCACAATAGCGACATCTTTTTGTTATATTAATTAGAAAATCCTGAAATTCATAAGTACCTGCATATTTGCCTCATTTTCCTCATCTTGAGGTGTTAATGCCATTGTTGGCAGCCTAGCAGCATTGGCAATATTATGTAATACCACACATGCGTTCGTAATATAGCCAGCCATGGTGGGGTGGTAATGTAGTTTGCGGTCTACCAACAAACACCGCCAACGAGACTTAAGCAAACCAATGGTGCGCTCCACTGTGTTGCGCACAAGACAATGTTGGTCTGTGTAAAATCGTTGCGGTGTATCTGGCTCTGTGTCCACTATTGGAGTCAGTAGTGTTGACCTTAGCGGATAACCAGAGTCACCTGTAACATTATGTTTTATTTTATAAATTAAACAATCAAGTGTAATTTTTATTTAAAAGTCAAATGTTAATTTTTGATTGATGACTTACCTAAAAACCACAAATTTTCATTTTCAGCCTGCAGCTGATTCAGGTGGACGTTCAGTGGATGATGAGCCCATATAAAGGAGTCATGGTTTGCCCCTCCATGACTAGCATCCACGCTAATAATATTTAAATCAGAGTCGCAAACCTATGGAAAAGAAAAAGACTATTAATTATTTATATTTCTGCTACCTAGCTTTTTGATTATTGAAATTATCTAAGATGAGAATTGTTAATTTAGTCAAATATTGAAAAAAAGACTGATTATTTATTGTGTTTCTGTTTCGGGAGAATTTTTCAAATTGGTCCAGTTGTTTTCAAGTTTATTTGTTTACATACAAAAGTACAAACAAGCAAATCCTTCCTCTTTATAATATTTGTTTGATGATAATTGCTAATTTAGTCAAATATTGAAAAAAGACTGATTATTTATTGTTTTTCTGTTATCTCCTTTGATTATTGATATTATAGGATGAGAATTGTTAATTTAGTAAAATATTGATAAAAGACTGATTCTGTTACTTTGAATAATGAAAGATTTTTTAAGTCAAATTATAAGATGAGAAAAAAAATAAAAACATTTTTCCTACCACTATTGTTTTATTTTAGTAATATGTAGGTATTAGAGTTGAAGTAATACTATAAAATAAACTAACAAAATCCTACCTATTAAACTCATAAACAGTATACCTACCTACTTAGTAAAACTGTATAGTGTCGGTACTCACAATTTGTGCATTTAGAGAGTGATAGCGTTTCCGGTTAAAAAATCTCTCCTCATATAGTGCAGGCCTAACAATAGCAATGTGAGTGCCATCAATGCAGCCCAAAACACCAGGCATTCCAAACTTCCGGTAGAACCTGGAAACAAAATTATGTGTCATGCACCCACTTGATGAGTGATGGTCAATTATTTCTAATGTAATAGTGATTTAAGAAATGTATTCTTACCCTGTTTTGATCGCATTCCGTTCTGCCTGATTTTGTGGAAAATGAATATACTTCTTCCGGAAGTGGTCATTATTAAGAGCTAGTGTCACAGCTCGCAGACAGTTAGATACACTAACTTGATGCATCTTGTGGTATACACTAGCTCCTATGAATCTCTGGTATGACCCAGATGCGTAAAAGCTGAGTGTGCTCAGCACCTTAAATGTAAAAGATTATAAGTTATCACATAAGTATATTTCGTCAAGGGGGTACAGGGTAAACCTCTACAATACTAGATGGTAATGTGATCCACTTCACTAAAATACACTAATTTATCACAATCTTTTTACTTGCCTTGGAGGTAGTACTAATGCCATCCCGGCGGGTACTTAATAAGTACGGCTCCAGCTCCTGGACAAGGTCCAGGCAAACACTCTTGCTTAGTCTATACAGACCAATAAACTCTTGGTCCGGCATTTCAAACGCTATCTCCGTATCACGGAGAGCTTTGTTGCGTCGGCGAGTTGTAATAGTCTCTAGAAGACGCGCGTGCTCCAGAAAATTTGCGTAAAGAGCTAAATCTGCCATAATCAACTAAATTAATTTCGGAAATCCTTGATATGAATCGTGAAATGTTGCTATTTACTAACATCTTGTGATTCTGCTATTTGACATTAACACAATTCCTATTTTGTGGACCATTTTACGAATCTTCATACAATACTGTCAGACTGATGAATTACGTTATATGAATTGGGCGCAGTTAATATTATGAATTGTCAATTAGTGACCATTTTAAGAAATTTAAAGTGATTAATTTTATTTTCATAGTGTGATTCTGTCAAAGTGGCCATTTTAGACCCCCTGACCTTTTTTGGGGTTCTGTACCTCAAAAGAAAAACCGGTATCGTTATGGGATCAATTCGTTGTTCGGCTGGCTGTCTGTCTGTCTGTCATTGACCTTTTTTCTCAAGAACGCGTGGTGTTATCAAGTTGACATTAATAACAAATTTGGAGCTGTAAAAGAATCAAGCTTCTTAGTCAGTCTCATTGAATTATTATAGAGAGATAGTAACTATAATATATTCTTTCAGACTTGAAGAAAATGAATATCAGCAATAATAACCTAAAGAAGTTACCACCGCTAGGGGAATTGAGAAAAATGGAGATACTGGACGCTAATCATAACAACATTGGAGAACTTCCCGACTTTTATGGGTGTGTCGCCCTCAAAGAATTATATATTGCTAACAACTATATTAAGGTAACTGGGACTTTTGACTCTAAACATTACCTTATTTTTAATCTAGTTAAGTTATTTACTTTATCAATGTAAATTGTGTACTAAATTCAATCACTTCTAGCTTGACCATCATCAATCATCTAATATCTAACTAGTCTAGTTACTACTAGATTCTAGTTACTACTAGATTTTAGTTACTACTGCATTCTAGGTACTACTAGATTGTAGTTACTACTACATTCTAGTTACTACTAGATTCTAGTTACTACTCGATACTCGATCTCGCGGTGCCCAGGGGTGGCGCCCCAGACTTACGAGCAGTAAGTCGTGGGTTCGAACCCAAACGGGCGCATTACTTTGTGTAATTTATTTCATCACCACTGCTCTCAAAACAGTGAAGGAAAACATCGTGAGGAAAACGGCATGTCCTAGATCCAAAAATTCGAAGACGTGTCATCTACCAATCGCACTGGACCCGCGTGGTGGATTATAGCCCATTCCCTCTCATTGAGAGGAGGCTGTGTCCCAGCAGTGGGAACATTAATAGGCTGATGATGATGATGATGAAGGTATTTACGTTATCAAGTTAGTTAAGTTAGAGACGTTATCAATGTAAGTTGTGTACTAAATTCTGTTATCAATGTAAATTGTGTACTAAATTCCGTTATCAATGTAAATTGTGTACTAAATTCAATCACTTCTAGCTTTACCATCATCAATCATCTAGATCTAACTAGACTCTAGTTACTACTAGATTCTTGCTACTACTAGATTCTAGTTACTACTAGATTCTTGCTACTACTAGATTCTAGTTACTGATTGATACTACTGGACCTGGATTCTAGGTAGAACTAGGAACTAGATGATTAAAACTCAATAACTTCTAGCTTGTTAAAGACTGAAATTAACTATCCAATTTTTTATTGTTTCAGGAAATTACAGACGAGTTTTGTGACCAAATGCAGCACTTGAGTGTGTTGAACATTAGGGACAACCAAGTGGAAGTGCTGCCTGAGAACATATCATTGTTACAGAAACTGAAACGACTGGAGCTCACTAACAACAATTTGAATAAGTAAGTGTAATAATACTTTATCTTCTTCTTCTTAGCGTATCAATGCCAGAAATTTCAAATGTGTTAAGCCCAAAACTCAGCCACGCCAACCCCGCTCACTGATGAAGTATTGTAGGTCCTAAGGCTGTGTCCCCAGTAGACAAACTGTTAGCAGCCGACTAAGTGAGCCGCAAATATGTGGCGAACTGAATGGAGATCACCCATGTTTGGCTATTTACAGTATAGCCAAATATGGGTATTTGGATAAAGCATAACATAACAAATCTTTTTTTTATTATAACACCAAAATCAAGTCAATTCACCGAGAAGTTATTCAACCACAATTTATCTGAGATCACACCCAGATTGGGGTAATTTCTTTCTTGCCGGCCAACTAAAATAAACGCAATAATTAAATAGAGCTTAAGGATATAAACATTTTTTATTATGCCGCCCAATTTCTATATCCACGTTTTCAATAAAAAAAAAATATTACTATAATTTAAATGCTTGATGAAGACGTTAATCGAAGGATATCTGCCGATCTCCTTGAAACCCAAACTAATCGATCGAGCTTTGACCTAGTCACTCAACTTATTGCGAAAGTTCAGCCTTGGGGTCCGCCAAAGAGCGGCGCAGCGCAGCATTCTGGGTGTAAAGAGAACAGATAAAATACGGAACACAATGGTGAGCTCAAAAACAGGAATTACAGACGTAGGTGAAAATGCTGCCAGGCTCAAATGGGATTGGGCAGGTCACGTGCGCCGCATGCATAACGACCGCTGTGAGCGCAAAACCAGCAAACTGCGGACACTCCATTTGAAATATATGGAAGGGCTTACTAAACCGATAGGTACGCCGCAAACTCAGTCGGCCGCTAACAGTTTGCCTACTGGGAACACAGCCTAACAGACACAGGTGGGCAATGCTTATGTTATCTTCTCTTTTTAATCAATTTTTCTCTCATATAGCATAGTTTATTCAGCCTGTAATGAACCCATGCTTACCACAGCTGGGACGCAGGCCTCCACTTTATGAGAGGCAATGGGCAATAAATTATAGCCCATTGCCTCTCTTAAAGTCAGACCACGCGGGCCCGGTGCGGGTTGGTAGATGTCACATGTCTTCGAATCTCGAGAGCAGTGGTAATGAAATCAATTACACAAAGTGTCTGACATGGGTTTGATTCTACAACTAAGTCGAGACCGTTAGCACTGGGCAAAGACTATAAAACCACTTGACTGCGCATATAGTGCCCCGACGCACGAAAACTATTAGTAATTTTGCACCTATAAGTAGGCGACGGTACTAGTAACCATTTTAGTTGTGACCAATTGTTAGACCCATATGCACCCTAAATAATTATAAATTGTTGCGATTTATTTACACAATTTAAAACGCATAAAATGCCAAAATGCGCGGTAAACTGGTGTGGGAAATATTCCAAGACATCTAGTTACAAAAAGGATAGGCATACCTTTTCATCAGTAAGTAAACACTACGAAATTATTTTTTAATTTAATCAGATTAAGAGCAACCGCAGGGGTCTATTTAAAATGGTAGAGTGTGAAAGAACACACGAAACAGTGACCCGCGTTTATGTCTTTTGGAAAAGTTCCTTTCTTTCACTAGGAAATTCTAATTATTTTATCCCTTTCGCTCCCTTTGTACTTTTATCGTAAAAATCAGAGCCTTTTTAATGGCTGAAGTTGATATCTATAAAAATAAAATTAAACATCATACAATTTTTACATTACTTTAAGAAATTCGAAATGTAATTCTGACTATTTTATAAGATCGTTATTACAGTCTCTAATTGGGTATAATTTATTTCGGGATATAAATTATAATCAATATGAACCAGAATAGGCTTGTTAACTGAAAAAATCTAATTAGTCCGTCACTTAGATTATCAAAAAATATTTGACCCGTATTTTTTCTTTTTTCACATAAACCAAAATTGACGAAGATACGACGCTTTTAAAATTCCCAATACGTCACTGTTCGGTATCATTCTTAGTGAGTTGATACCGAACAGTGACGTCACGAGCCCCCACTCCGAGTTTTGATGCGTTTTATCTTTGTCAATATTCGTTGATTTACAAAAACAAAAAATACGTGTCCATTATTTTCCAATACTCTAATTGACGGACTAAATAGATTTGCAATTTATTGATGGTGGAAACAAGCCTATCAACAAATCATTGTATTTTATGAGGAAGATGCATAATTTAGAAATAATAAAATTATGTAGACGCTAATTTATCATTTTTGACTGAGATCAATCAAGACCCTTTTTTTTTTTTTTTTTTTTTTTTTTAAGGATGGGAAATCATCAAATGACTTCTCCCACTCTGGGCGGAGCAGGAGGGAGTGTCAGACTCTTACTGACTAAAACCCATCCATGTTCCTTCCTCGCCCTTTACGTTCCGGGGCCGCGGTATCTCTTTCGAACAATCCCGCAACCCCGGCAGGCTTCGGCCCTTGCGGGCCCCTCTCTTCTGCTGACATCTCTTTGAGGCGCGCGTGGAACACGAACGCGCCGTCGACACGGCCTGTCGTCACTAGACGGACGGACGGCTAGCTAGCCCATAGCTAACCGTCCACAGGCCCGCATCTACGGTGGCCGGTAGCCACCACGTGGCCCCCGACGCCCGGTGCGTCTCCCGCGGCGGCCGGGAAGAGAGGCTCTCTCCCTCTCTCGTTCCGCCACCTCCTTCGCTAGCATGACTGCTTCGCAGAAGGAGGTGACGGCTTCCCATTCTGTCTCGCTCCGGACCATGGATTGAACCAGGGCCGGGCGCGAGAGGTCGCCGCCGCCGATCGCCGCTACGAGGACACGGCGGTGCTCCGCCCACGCAGGGCAGACTTCCACCGTGTGCTCCACCGTGTCCTCCGGTCGATCCTCGCAGTGGAGGCACCCGGGCGTTTCCTCCCGCCCGATTCGGTGCAGGTACCTCCCGAAACATCCGTGTCCGGTGAGGACCTGCGTCAGGCGGAAGGTGAGGACGCCGTGGCGCCTCTCCAGCCACTCCTCAAAGAGGGGACTTACCGCCACTATCGTGGCGTGCCCTGCACGGGGTTGCGACAGTCGCTCTCTCCATGTCGCCATGAGATCGCGCCGGAGGTCTGTCCGCTGAGCGGCAATTTGCCGCGGCAGCGGAGTTTCCCCCCGGCGTAGTGCCTCCGCGCGCCAGTCGTGCAGGCGCGCGAGGACTATCGCCTCCAGATCCCATGGCGGCAATCCGGCAAGCAGGCCCGCCGCCTCGCGGGAGATCGTGCGGTACCCACGGACCATTTTTACGGCCACCACTTTCTGGGGCGCGTTCAGGTAATGGGCGGCTCGCCGCCTCAAGGAACGCGCCCACACTGGGGCCCCGTAAAGGGCCATGGACCGCACGACCCCCGCATAGAGCCTGCGGCAGGAGGCGTTTGGCCCCCCAAGGTTGGGCAGGAGCCGCCTGAAGGCAGCCCCGGTCCGTTCCAGCCTGGGGGCCAAACGTCGGAAATGTTCCACGAAGTATCAATCAAGACCCTAAAACTATAATTCGAAAAACATATTCAATTCATTTTAAAAATCAATAAGAAACAATTGTTGTTTTTCTTTTTTTATTGACTGATTTTGATTAAATTTTGTTATGTGATTTTTAATGAGTTTTTTTTTTATTTTAAGATCCATTTTATCGATATCGACTATTTTCCCTTAGTCAAGTCGTGCAATCCCTAACCAGACATACCTACGCAACTTGACCTTGAACTGGCCAATTGCAGCCGCGCAATTCTTCCTCGTCCCCCGGCCCGCGGTAGTGAGTTGTGTTCTTAGAAGAAATCTGCCTATAAGCTCTCTAGTGGTTATATACTCTATGGCACTGGGCCAGCTCTACTCTCTTCTATATAATGTATCGTTACCTTCTGGAACTTAATATTAAATCTATTTCTTCTATCAATTTATTCTTTGACACAGTGAGTCAATCAGTTTATTTGCAGTTAATAGTTTCATCCCATTATTATAGGCGAGTAACAATGAGCAATAAATGCGAGTAAATTTGGGTGGGGTCAGCGTTTAGAGCGGAGTCAAAACGTTCTTGTAATATCGCGAATCAGTTTGTCTATATCAGCAATCAAAGTACATCTAAAAAGTTGGAAGTCTATTCGTCATGTGATACGATTTTAAACATCATCATTCTTAGATCCTACTATTTAGAGGCCTGCGGAGCATGCGTCGTTCATACAAACGTAATACCAAAATAATTCGTAAACCAAATATATTCTTAAAGAAGTGTGTATTTATTTCGATTGGATTACATAATATCTAGGTTCCCAAATATATATTATGAATGGACATTGATTTAAACAAGAGTTGTGAGAAAAATAAGTTTTCTATAGAAATTTTAAATTCCTCATATCTCGTCTAAATATCATTGTCCTTTCAAAATATATATTTGGAGTTTGTATGAATGACGCACGCACCCTTAATATAAATGCGAAAATTTGTGAGTATGGTTGTATGGACGGATGTTTGTTATTCTCTCATGCAAAAACTACTTAACGGATTTGAATGAAATTTGGCACACAGAAAGTTTATAACCTGGATTAACACATAAGACTTTTTATCCCGGTAGTTAGATCCCATGGGACAATTATCAAACTTCACGCAGGCGAATCTGCTGGCAGAAGCTAGTATGAAATAAATTGTCATTAATCGAATAACATCTTGTTTCTAGGTTACCTCGGAACCTTGGCCTGTTATCCCAGTTGCAGAGCATCAACATGGAAGGCAACAAGTTGTCGTTCGTGCGACAGGATGTCATCCGGGGAGGCACGGAACGCATGATGAAGTTCCTGCGGGATCGTATCACTGAGGAGGTCGTCAGCGAGACTAGGTTCACACCTGACGAGTGGCCTGACAAGTGAGCATCTTTATGATTTAGCTTATCTCATCATCTGCCTAGCCTTTTCCAAACTATATTGGGGTCGCCTTCAGTCTAACCGGATGCAGCTGAATACCAATAGTTTACATGGAGCAACTGCCTATCTGACCTCCACAACCCAGTAAGTAAGTACTGCGTTACGATACTCTTTGGTAAAATTGGTTGTCAGACTTGTTACGTAAAGTGTGTAAATAGACCCTTTATCGAAGCCGAAAGGCACAAGACTTGTTGTTCTCGTCATAGCGATATTTTTTTTTTGCCCTGGACCATGCCTACTAGTTACGGAGATTTTGGAAGTGAAAGTTTTATTTACTTAGTTTAGTATTTAAGGTCATAACTTTACTTGAAAAACCACCTGATCCTGTTTACTATTAAGTGCGTCAATCAGCACAATGTTTTGAGTGCGTTACATTCAGTTTACCGTAAAACGTGAAGCAACACCCTAAAAATAAGTCATCCCATCAAACATTTTTGCTCACAGTTACTCAGTCTGATGGTCAGAATGCTTGGTTGACGGCTTCGTGCAGGGTCCGTTTACACCCTGTATTTAATACAAAACTAAAAGTCTCTGATCGATGTTAATAAGCTCCTTTTTTAACCCCTGACGCAAAAACGACGGGGTGTTATAAGTTTGACGTGTCTGTGTGTGTGTGTCTCTGTCTGTGGCATCGTAGCTCCCGAACGGATGAACTGATGTTGTTTTTTTTTTTTTTGATAGGGAAAGTAGTCGGGAGTGTTCTTAGCTATGTTTGATAAAAATCAGTCCAAAATTGCGGCCGCCACAAAATGGCGGATTACATATTTATTCAAGAACTCCCTCAATATGGGTATCAAATGAAAGGGATAGACTAGTAGAATACTATACGTTATAATAAATTTGAAATCCAAGATGACCGCCTTGTGGTGGCGGCGTATTACAATAAAAAATAGTGAATTTTTTTTTCACAACCCTCCATATTTGTTTCAAATTGAAAGGGAATGACGAATATTACATTATTAAACTTCACACACAGCATTCGTCGTTACGATACGATTTCTACTAAATCGCACTACTCGTAAGGTGCGCTATGGAACTTCGTTCCAAAAATAAAATACCTTGAAATTATGTGTCTGGGGTTTTTTTTTTAATGAATGTAACTTGTTGTCTAAGTAAATCGGCTGAGAATGAGGTCCAGGTTTGTTTCTCAAATCGAGCATAGTGTTATTATATTATTATTGGAATAGGCTTGCCCCTGGCTAAATGTGATGATATCTATGATGTGTATCAGGAGCAACATATCTGACGCGTCACCCTTTTATTCAGGTACACTCTGAAGAAGAGCCAAGCGCTGATGATGCCGGGTCGCGAGGTGGTGAAAGTGCCCGACCACGTGTTCGTGGCGGCCGCCGAGGTCGATGTGCACACCGTCGACTTCTCCAAGAACAAGCTCACTGGGATACCAGAAGGGTAAGTTAGTGACTCTCTTACATACTACTTGCTCATCCTACTGACGTTTTCCTGAACCTTCTTGTCTTGGTGTACTCATATGAAAAATCATCAAAATTAAATCTTAGAATTTTATTGATAAAGGTAAGGCACCTTTTTTTTTTTTTTTTTTTTTTTTTTTTTGGGATGGGAAATCATCAAATGACTTCTCCCACTCTGGGCGGAGCGGGAGGGAGTGTCAGACTTTTACTGACTAAAACCCATCCATGTTCCTTCCTCGCCCTTTATGTTCCGGGGCCGCGGTATCTCTTTCGAATAGGCCCGCAACCCCGGCAGGCTTCGGCCCTTGCGGGCCCCTCTCTTATGCTGACATCTCTTTGAGGCGCGCGTGGAACACGAACGCGCCGTCGACACGGCCTGTCGTCTTTAGACGGACGGACGGCTAGCTAGCCCATAGCCAACCGTCCACAGGCCCGCGTCTACGGTGGCCGGTAGCCACCACGTGGCCCCCGACGCCCGGTGCGTCTCCCGCGGCGGCCGGGAAGAGAGGATCTCTCCCTCTCTCGTTCCGCCACCTCCTTTGCTAGCATGACTGCTTCACAGAAGGAGGTGACGGCTTCCCATTCCGTCTCGCTCCGGACCATGGATTGAACCAGGGCCGGACGCGAGAGGTCGCCGCCGCCGATCGCCGCTACGAGGACACGGCGGTGCTCCGCCCACGCGGGGCAGACTTCCACCGTGTGCTCCACCGTGTCCTCCGGTCGATCCTCGCAGTGGAGACACCCGGGCGTGTCCTCCCGCCCGATTCGGTGCAGGTACCTCCCGAAACATCCGTGTCCGGTGAGGACCTGTGTCAGGCGGAAGGTGAGGACGCCGTGGCGCCTCTCTAGCCACTCCTCAAAGAGGGGACTTACCGCCACTATCGTGGCGTGCCCTGCACGGGGTTGCGACAGTCGCTCTCTCCATGTCGCCATGAGATCGCGCCGGAGGTCTGTCCGCTGAGCGGCAATTTGCCGCGGCAGCGGAGTTTCCCCCCGGCGTAGTGCCTCCGCGCGCCAGTCGTGCAGGCGCGCGAGTACTATCGCCTCCAGATCCCATGGCGGCAATCCGGCAAGCAGGCCCGCCGCCTCGCGGGAGATCGTGCGGTACCCACGGACCATCTTTACGGCCACCACTTTTTGGGGCGCGTTCAGATTATGGGCGGCTCGCCGCCTCAAGGAACGCGCCCACACTGGGGCTCCAAAGGTAAGGCACCTGCACCACACACGAGGAAGCGACTAGCTATCAACGATTTTCTATCTTAAGAAACGTACAAAACTTGATGTTCTACTTTTGTTTTCTTTTTGTTCCATGTTAATTAGTGTAATTGTTGTTACTTATACTGTTTTATTGAAGTGAAGGCTCTACAGCACCAAAAATACCTAAGATGCCAGTGCTCCTCCCCCGTAGGTGATAGCGTGATAATATGTAGCCTATATGTTGACCCGACCTCTTAGTAATATTCATGCAAAATTTGAAGTAAATCCATGCAGTTCTTTTTGAGTTTAGCCCCGACATTCATACAGACAAACAGACAAAAATTCTAAAAACTATATTTTTGGCTTCTGTTATATATGTACCTACAATGTCGACGGATACATAGTGTAGGAGTGCGGGCTGCGCCCCGCCCCTCCCCGCCGCGCGGGTACCCTTTTTAAATATAAGATTCAGTGTGCAACCAACTAGCGAGTTTGATTGACCCTTGCCATTTCCGTATCGAACACGTGGCGACGAGCGAACTCATTTTTCAAAAAAAATGGCTACGGGAACGACTTATGGCGTTCTATCTACTTTTGATCACATGTCACAAGAGTGGAATAGTTTCAAATTGCGAATAAACCAGTGGTTTATCGCAAACGACATAACTACAGAAACGGACAAGTCATCAATAAAACGGAGGGCGATATTGTTAACGTCGTTGGTTGAATCGACGTTCAAACTCGCCTGCGACCTGGCGCAACCAAACAAGGTGGAAGAATTGGGGTACGAGGCGATAATAAGGCTCCTCGACGACCATTTTACACCAAAAAGGTTTGGGTTTGCAGAGAAATCAACCTTCTATTCTGCAACACAGCGGCCAGGTGAGTCGCACACTCAATGGGCGGCCAGGATAAGAGGATTAGCGACTCACTGCGCATTCAAAAACTTGGAGGAAGCGTTGCTGGACAAATTTATAATGGGCATGGTGGCAGGTCACGAACGTGACAAGCTCTTCGTGCAGGACCAGCGGGAGCTGACCCTCGCGAAGGCCATCGACTTGGCGGAGAGCGTGCGTTGTGCGCGCCAGGCTTCGTCGCAGGCAGCGCCGGGCGCTAACAGCGCCGGCGCCGACACCGGCCCGGACGGCGTCTTCAACATAATCAAGAAGGAAAAGTGCAGTGTGTGTGGATTCACTAATCATAGTCATAACCAGTGCCGTTACAAACAATATAAGTGTAAAAAGTGCAAAAAACCGGCCAAGAGCGTGTCGGGCCACGCTCACTGTAGGGTTCCGTAGCTTCCCAGACCATTAAAAATACCAACATTTTTCGTCAGCAAAAATAACTTTGTTTTTCATAGTATTTGTATGAAAAACAAAGTTATCATTTGCGTTTTTTTGAAAAAGTGCTATATAACTCAAAAACTATTCAACTCATCAAGTTGAAAATAATTTTCCTAGAAAGTTCATATAAAGGTCTACTTCTGTGATTTTTTTCATATTTTTTAAACTTATGGTTCAAAAGTTAGAGGGGGGGGGACACATTGTTTTTGACTTTCGGAGCGATTATTTCCTAAAATATTAATATTATCAAAAAATGATTTTAGAAAACCCCTATTCATTTTTAAATACCTATCCAACAATATATCACACGTCAGGGTCAAAATTAAAAAAAAAATCGCTCCCCACTTTACGTCTGGGGGAGGTACCCTAATAAAAATGTTTTTTTAAATTTTTATTTTTGCACTTTGTCGGCATGATTGATATACATATTGGTACCAAATTTCAGCTTTCTGGTGCTAACGGTCACTGAGATTATCCGCGGACAGACAGACAGACAGACATGGCGAAACTATAAGGGTTCCGTTTTTTGCCATTTGGCTACGGAACCCTAATAAAAAAGGCCATTTACGTAAAATGTGTCCTAATGAGGGTAAAGTGAAATACGTAGAGGAAGGTACTGTGGATGACGGAGACGACGGTGAGTGTTGCTACAATATTCGGTGTGTGAAAGGGAAACCGATGACGGAGCGCGTGATGATCAGTGGGCTAGCTTTGGAGTTCGAAATCGATAGTGGTTCTGCAGTAAGTGTAATTTCGAAAAATACCTACGACTCGAAATTTAAGCGATTACCTTTATCAGTGACCAATAAAAAATTATTAAGTTACACGGGGGAAAAAATTGAAACGGTTGGAGTTGTTTTATTACCAGTGTCATATCTTGGGCGTACGCGCACTTTGAATGTGTACATAGTCCATGCAGCCGGCCCGCCGTTGCTAGGCCGCGATTTCATTCAAGAGTTCGGCCTGGAGTTAGCGCCGTCGCGCGTTCACGCTGTGTTTGAGCAATCACAAGCGGCATGCGAAACTAATAATAACATAGATAAACAACTCACAAACATGTTTCCTAAAGTATTCTCGGGCAATCTAGGATCGTTTAACAAATATAAAATTGATTTACGGTTAAAAAATGATTCAAAGCCAATCTTTTTCAAAGCAAGACCAGTACCTTACGCGCTAAAAGAAAAAATAGATAAAGAGCTCGATCGATTGTTATCATTAGGTATCTTAAAGTCAGTGGAACACTCGGAATACGCATCGCCAATTGTGCCCGTATTGAAAAAGGACGGTACCATTAGATTATGTGCTGATTATTCTGTAACAATCAATAAACAGCTGATAATTGATCAGTACCCCTTGCCGACGGTAAATGATTTATTAGCCAAATTACACGGAGGCACACAGTTCAGCAAAATTGATTTGTCAATGGCGTACAACCAATTTATTTTAAACGAGGAATCACAGAAGTTGACTTGCATCAATACTCACCGCGGTCTATTTAATTTCACACGATTGGTATTCGGGTTGTCCAGTGCACCTGCAATTTTCCAGCGCGCAATGGAATGCTTGCTCACGGGAATTGACGGAATAATTTTTCTACTAGATGATATACTCATAACGGGGGCAAATAAGGAACAACACATGCAGAGACTCATCACGGTCTTACAAAGGTTAGACGATGCCGAATTAACGGTCCAGATGACAAAATGTGAATTCTTTAAAAGAGAAATTTCGTATCTGGGGCACGTCATAGATAAAAATGGAGTTAGGAAGTCGCCCGACAAAGTCAAAGCAATTTTACAAGCACCAAAACCAACCAACGTGTTACAGTTGCAGTCGTTTTTGGGTCTAACTAATTACTATCGAAACTTCGTGCCGGATGCATCGTCCGTATTATGTCCATTATATAATTTACTACATAAAAAAACAGAATGGAAATGGACACGTATCCACGATGATGCGTTCGTTAAAATAAAAAACATCTTAGCATCCGATAAGACATTAGCACATTTCGACCCAACCGCTAAGTTAATATTAACTGTAGATGCGTCACCGTCAGGGTTAGGCGCTATACTATCCCAAATAGACGTTCAAGGGTTAGAAAGGCCAATATCATATGCGTCGCGGACACTGTCGGCTGCGGAGAAAAATTACGCACAGATTCAAAAGGAAGCAACGGCGATAATTTTTGGGGTAAGACGATTCCACCAATATCTATACGGCCGGGCCGAACCTTTCGTTCTACGGACAGACCATAAACCCCTGTTGGCTATATTCGGGCCCCATAAAGGCATCCCTGAAGTATCGGCAAACCGCTTGCAGAGATATGCTATCTTTTTAGCAGCGTATAATTATACCATTGAGTATATTAGCAGCAAGCATAACAGCGCGGACTATTTATCTCGGGCGTGCGAGGGGGGTGAGGACGGGACGAGAGCGCCAGCAGACCTCGCAGATTGCGTGGAGCGCGCGTCCTACGTCAACTTTATAGTGAACGGAGACTTACCGGTGACGCTTAGCGACTTGCGCCGCGAGACGGCTCGCGACAATCATCTGGCGACTGTTAAGCGTTATGTTTTAAACGGCTGGCCTAGGAAAGTTAACAACGAAGGCTTGAAACCATTTTTTAATTGTCGGGCACAGTTATCTATAGAAAATGAGGTCTTAATGCGCGGACATAAAGTCGTAATTCCCTCGTCCTTACAAGAGAGCGTTTGTAGGGAACTGCATAGTTCACATTTCGGGGTGGTGAAGATGAAAGCAGAGGCTCGCAAGCGGCTGTGGTTTCCGAACGTGGATGCAGCACTGGAGCAAATAGCAGGCGCTTGCGGCGTGTGTTGTGCGCTGCGTCCCGCACCGCCGCATGCCCCTCTCGCGCCTTGGCCATTGCCACCGCACTCTTTTCACCGGATCCACATAGATTTCTTGGGCCCGTTTCATGACTATATGTTATTAATAATTGTGGACGCATATAGTAAATGGGTAGAATGTTACGATATGTCATCAACTCACAATTCAAAGGCGGTTATAAGTAAATTATATGATTTTATGTCACGGTTCGGAATTCCGCACACGTTGGTGAGTGATAACGGTACGTCGTTTACATCCTCAGAGTTTAAGGACTTCTGTAGTCTAAACGGTATAGAGCATGTCCTATCTCCTGTATACCACCCAGCTAGTAACGGGCAAGCCGAGAGCTTCGTTAAGATAATAAAAAAGGGGCTAAAGGCAATCATATTAGAGAGTGGTAATAAAAAAAATATGCACGGGAAAATTTCAAAATTTTTATTCGATTACAGGAACTCTAAAAATAGTACCACTGATAAGTCACCTGCAGAGTTAGTATTCGGGCGTGCGCTGCGCTCGCGGCTGGATCTATTGAACCCTATCGCGCCGTCACCGTCATCCACAGATCTAACTCGAACCGTCGCACACAATCAGTCCTTACAGGGTAAATACTACCGGGGAAAACACAGAACAGACTTCAAAGAGAAAGACAATGTATGGATAACTAAAAATACAAACAGTAAACAATTCAGTTGGGTTCAAGGTATCATAAGGAAGAAAATCGGCAATGTCATGTACTTAGTATACGTACCACACATTGGATGTGAAGTCACGAGGCACATTGACCAAATAAGAACACGAATGGGCAATTCACCGACAAACGACCAAGACTGGGACCCAGACGTGGTGCCCGATGTGGCGCCGCCAGAAGTTCCTCACACCGACACAATAACGCAGCCTGGAGGGGGAGGAGGACCGGGAACTGACCATGGACTCGGAGCGACATCACCGAGTACTCCGGTGGCCCCGCCACGCGCAGCCACTCATTGCCAAAGGCGGCAGACAATTAGTCCGATCTTCACGACACCTACCGCGAGCCCGAACGGCAGTGAAGATGATAATAATGAACCATCATAGATTAAGTAGTTGTAAGAAGTAGTTCTAGTAGTAATAAGTAGAAGTAGTCATAAGTAGTTTTAATAGTAGTTAAATAGGTTTTACAGTATTTCCTTGCTAAAGGGGAAGGGATGTTATATATGTACCTACAATGTCGACGGATACATAGTGTAGGAGTGCGGGCTGCGCCCCGCCCCTCCCCGCCGCGCGGGTACCCTTTTTAAATATAAGATTCAGTGTGCAACCAACTAGCGAGTTTGATTGACCCTTGCCATTTCCGTATCGAACAGCTTCGATATCGATTGTAAATCATGCCCCAAGTATTCTAGTTCCCGTGGAACAGGTGCCTTGAAGACATTTTACACTAGTGTGTAGTTAGTACTGGGCAAGCGTGATGTTATCTTATCATAAAACTAGCTTCTGCCCGCGACTTCGTACGCGGATCCTGATGTTGCTTATGCCAGCGACAACGGGGTCGTCAAAATCGAAGATCTGAAACGTCTGATGTCGAATTCTAAGAACCCGGGGAAGGGAAAAGCGGATCTTTCCCATCTGAGCAACACATACCGTTTGTTTCTTTTCGCCATTTAACAGCTTCACAAAAAGTACAATTTTGAACCATAATAAATGTGGCGTATTCAATCATAGGAGTATATACGTAAATGTACTCCGTTCCTTATCAACCCAAGGAAGGTCGCCATGCCCTACGGCTATATCATAAGACACATCCGATTCTTCAGATGATATCGACATTCTGTTCAGACAATGTCGAATTCGATCAGAATTCAAACGTTCGTTGCGCTCTTCTTCTGTCTCTTCATGCCGTACTCCAGTAATTCTTTCTCTCTCACTTTCTAACTGATTATGAATATTTTGTTGTGTGCGTGTTCGGGGCAATGTACGAGTATGATAATCTCGAGCAGCAGTTAGTCGCGCATCACGTTCATCACTCGTTTCAAAAGACCTGTTAGTAGATGTGCGAATACACTGAGAACTCAAGCGTGATTCTGTATCGGTAAACGTTTCCGATTCGCGAGACAATGCATGTCGCTCACGATCAGCGGACAGTCGCGCATCACGTTCCCCACTTGTCTCTAGAGATCTACAAGTCGATGCGTAGATACGCTTGGTACTCAAGTGCAATTCTCTATCCGTGAACGTCTCCGACTCGCGAGACAATGCATGACGTTCACGATCGGCCAGTCGCGCATCTATTCTTCACTGGTCTCTAGAGATCTGGATGTAGATGCGTAAATACGCTAAGAACGCAGGCGTGCTTCGCGATCCGAAGAGGTTTCCACGGAGCAAGCAGCCTGGTGTTCTCGAACAGCATCAAGTCTCTCCTGACGCTCTTCGGTAGATTCTTGGGATCTTATGATCCTCAATCTTGTAGCTCCTTTGGAACATTGGGAAAGATTTGACCTCTTTCTAGGCATGGTTATAGTTTTGTTGTGAAGATATCTAATCAATTAAAATCTAATTGACTGCTCCCCTGCGTTACCGGGTAGGCTACCGAGTCACGAAGATAAATGGAAAAGGAAATTCAACACTCAAATAACATAAACCCGAAGACATATTTATTCGATAAAATAAAATAATAAATGAGAGTTTTGGCCAGTCGAGTCAAATTTTCATTGATATACAATCGTCATCGAATATAAGTCCTAAAATGTTAGCGCCTTCACCGCGTGGAGGTACTCCCAGCTTATGTTATTTTATACAGTGAAGTTAGTGATAGCTTTGCAATAATTTTCACATCAGATGTTTCTGACCTTCGATTTTTTCTAAGTCAACAGGAAATGCCCATCAGACCGAACAACTTTTGCTAAGACGTCATTCCTATATGTGTTATGGTGTAGCTGGGCTATTGGAGTTCCATATCAGGTGTCCCAGATCTTCGATTTTTATAAGTCAACAGAGAGTGCTTATCAGATTGAACAACTTTTGCTAAGACGTCATTCCTATATGTGTTATGGTGTAGCTGGGCTCTTGGAGTTCCACATCAGGTGTTCCAGATCTTTAAATTTATTCTCTCAGCAGAAAATGCTCATCACGTGGAACAATTTTTGCTATGGTGTCATATTTGTATCTCTCATAGTTTAGCTGGTCTGTTGCGGTTCTGCATCAGGTGTTCAAGTTTCCAACATAAATTATAGCCTATAGCTGACCAACGCAACTTCGTCTGCGTCACATAAGAGAGAGAAAGGAAAGGCAAAAAAAACCCCGTTTTTGCAACATTTTTCATTCCTGCTCTGCTCCTAATTGTCGTAGCGTGATGTTATATAGCCTAAAGCCTTCCTCGATAAATGTGCTATCCAACACAAAAATAATTTTTCAATTTGAACCAGTAGTTCCTGAGATTAGCGCGTTCAACCAAACAAACAAACAAACTCTTCTGCTTTATAATATTAGTATAGATGTGATTTACTTTACAGTATCGTGCACATGAGCGATACGTTGACGTCACTACTGCTATCATCAAACGACCTGACGTGCGTTCTTCCCGAAATAAGCTGCTGCAAACATCTGCAGTACATGGACCTGGGAAAGAACCTCCTCATGGACCTACCTCCTGAACTAGGCGACTTGAAACACTTGAGAGAACTCGTCATTTCTAATAATAAGTAAGTATAGATCGAAACTGCGGGCCTAAAATGGCCGCTTTAGCAGAACATAATATGAAACGCGTTAAAAAATTTAAATTCTAAAAATGGACTTTATTGTCATGGCCATAAAGTCCACTTTAAGATTTTTAAATTGTTAAAGTGATTCATATAATGTTCTGCTAAGGCGGCCTATTTAGACCCCCTGATCGTTTTACATTAAAATCTACCTCTCTTTCCTTTTTCTTGAATGTGTGAGATTACAATTCAACATATACTAATTGGAACTCATATTTTGTAAAACTTTGTTTGCGCTGCATATGTACAGTCAAGTATTTGATACCTTTTTCGATATTCTGCGTTCTTATTTATCTTTCAGTACGAATTCAACGTGGTTGATGCCAATAGGCTCGCTGTATTACATTGGACTTAAACATAACTGACGAAATGTGAGTGTGTTATTGAAAACACCTCTGTCTACTTCTTTGGGGCTTACAGGCGTGTTGTTATGGTCAAAGGTGTATGCCATTTTACTATTTGTTAATAAGTAAATACACTCACCGGCACGAAAACTTGGCCACTCGTGATTTTGCTGATTATTTGCATTCAAACGGTTGCATTTGCATTTTTGACAATAAATCAAGGGTAGGTGGATTCAAGAGGTGTCTCTTATGCTTTAAAAACTTAGAAATAAAAAGACTACCTCCCCAACAACTCAGTATTTAAAATCACGCACTTTCACTGAAATAAAGAATTTTCCACTCTCAATTTAAAAACACAGTAAAATTAAAAACAAAGTCTTTTTCGTTAATTGTCTTTAAGCTTTTTTATCGGGTGTTTCCTCCTCTAGCCCTGATAACCACCTGCATTCGATCTGGCATACTTTGAATGATGTTTCTGACATCAACTTGCAGTATGCTGCCCCAAGCGGTCAGCGATACAGTTCGAAGCTGGTTTAGAGTTTGTGGAGGGTTGGAGCTGGACTTTATTTTTCTTTTGAGCATGTCCTAGGTGTGCTCAATTGGGTTTAAGTCTGCGCTCGCCGCTGCAATTTTTGTATGCCAACCTCTTCCAGATATTCTTGTTTGTAATGTACAAACAAGAATATCTGGATATCTGTGTTTGTGTTCTTGTTTGACGTATGGGTGTGCATTATCGTGCATTAGGAGGAATTGGTCGTTTCCAATGAACCCCGAATGAGGCATTACCGTGTTCCTGAAGAACTTCCTCGCTGAATTGAATAGCTGTTAGCCGATTATCGACGATAACCAACTCTGTACGTGCGTCAGAACTTAAAATTCCCATACCATTATTAAGCCTTCATGGAAACTCACTGTTTGGGTGGTGGTAATGGGTAAAAACCACTCTCCTCTTCTTCGCCACACTCGTTCCAGGCCACCTGGAGCACTTGTAGCTATTCGACACTCATCTGTGAACAGTACTCTAGCCCATTGCTCGTGGGTCACGTTGATGTGTTCTCGTGCATACTGAAGTCGAGCTACTCGGTGCTGTCTGAGAAGTTCTGGACCTCGTGCTGGTCTACAAGCTTTTAATTTAACTTCCTCCATTCGTCTTCTCACTGTACGCTCGCTAACATTAACGTCTCTCGCAATTTGAAGTCGCTGGCGTATCTCAACAGGAGTCAGGTAGTGGTTTTTAAAATTTCCAGGACAATAACCCAGTCATCTCGGGTCGATGTGCACCTTACGCCTACACTGCTTGGTGTGCGGGTGTACTGGCATGTCTCCTGGTATCGTTTAAGGGCATCCTGCATTGATGACCGTGGTACGTTAAGCGCAATAGCAACTTAACGTTGTGGCAGCTCTTGGTCAATTAATGCTACGGCTTGTGTAACCTGTGCTGATGTTAGTGGCATTTTTATTGGGTTTAAAGCACCTTTACTTATTGAATTAAAAGCACAATATCACAGTTATTCAATAACCGAACAGAAAACTTTTCACAACACATAAATTTAAATTGTGAACAGTCGCTCAAATGACCAGATTCAACTAAAAATTAAAAGTTTCGTCGTGGTGCACTTAAACTTAATGAATTACTCTCCTGAACTAAGGGGTAAACCATTTTTGACATAACTGCATAACAAACATTCATTAGAAACACTTAAAGCTTGTGCTATCGCGAGATAAGCGCTTGGCCAAGAATCCGTTGATCCGCTGAGTGTAAATGTAGTTTCCTATTCAATATGTCTGCTCAACAATAGGCATTATGTATGCTGTCTTGATAAAGGATAGAATTTGAAAAAAATACGAAGGTATAAAAACTAGACTGCGTACGTGGCACAGACGCAGCCATATGAGATTACTGTTCATGCGTTAGGCGCCTTCCTCTTCAGTTTGTGGTTGTGAATTTTGAATGATAAGTTTCTCCAAATAAAAATGGTTTATTTCCTTAGAGTTAGTGATGGTACATTTGAAAAACGGTTCAATATTTTATATGTTGAGTATGAAGCTATACAGAGCAAGGTTGAGATTTGAATGTGGTTAGTAATAATGGAAACCCGAGCGGTCAACGTTCCACGGGAAAGGATTCCGAAGTCTTCGTGGACTGCTCCTATTGGTGCTTCTTCGGTGGCATCCCTTCAGGTCCTCTCATTGGCTGCCCGAGGATGATCTGAGGATTTTTGAGTCGTGACGTAGTAGTAGTGTAGGTAGGTGCCCAAAGAACGGAACGCCTACGCTTTAGCAATAGCAATACGCACGTCGTCAACATCGTGCGTGAACATCCTCCCGGCCTTGAAAGATGGTCTTTCAACGTGTTTACTCAGCTTCATTCTCCCACAGTGGACAAATCTTGGAAAATGCCCTTCTT
This sequence comes from Xestia ashworthii, assembly GCA_950022955.1. Classification (NCBI taxonomy): domain Eukaryota; kingdom Metazoa; phylum Arthropoda; class Insecta; order Lepidoptera; family Noctuidae; genus Xestia; species Xestia ashworthii. Next base: position 17,163,753 of record OX465558.1, on the reverse strand, counting down.
ATGATGCCCTTTTCGGTCTGGATATCCGCCACTCGTGCAACTCCGTCGCTGCCTGGAACGGTGTTGATGATACGGCCAAGACACCATTTCAGTGGCGGTGCGTGATCATCCTTTATAAGTACCAGTGTGTCTGGCTTCAGATCAGCTTGCCTTGACTTCCACTTTGTCCTGGTCTGCATCTCGGAGATATATTCTGTGGACCACCTGCTCCAGAAATGTTGACGAATTTGCTCCACTCGCTGGTAGCGTGACAGACTGTGTGGACTATTGTCGATCAGGTCCTCGCAGACCGGCGCCGTCAGCGGACGGCCAACCAAGAAGTGAGCTGGGCATAGGGGTTGATAATCATGGGGATCTGTGGACATAGGACTAAGAGGGCGGGAGTTCAGGACTGCTTCCACTTGTGTCAAAACAGTGTTGAACTCCTCATACGTTAAGTGCAAATTCCCTACAACACGACGTAAATGATGTTTACATGATTTTACCCCAGCTTCCCATAATCCACCAAAATGCGGAGCGTAAGGGGGAATAAAACTAAATTTGATATCTTGTGAAGTAGCGTAATCTATGATATTTTGTGAACATTTGGATAGGAATTTTGAAAATAAATTCATTAATGCCCGGTTCCTATAAACAAGAAACGAGTCGTTTTGCTTACGGACAGTTATATTTTTTACGAGACGTATGTCAAAACCGTTCCTATATAAAACGTTTCGTTAATAAGTTACCGATACATCATTACCTACGGATGGGAGGGTTACGAATAACGATCCGTAAGCCAAATGTATGCAGATGTCGGGCGATGGTGTTCCTATAATAAAAACGAAACGTCAACGAGCTGTCAAAGTTACGAGTCGTTTACAATTTGTTTACCGGCCGATTTCGGTCGGTTGTCTACAAAAGTTTTAATTATTCTGCTTTATTTTCTTGAAATAATTGTAAAATGTCTCGTTCAGATAGTGAGTTAGGTGATTTAGAAAGGTTATCGGACTGGAGTAACTCCGAATCAGATGAAGAAAGTGGTTTTAATCAACGGAATTAAAAAACGAGGGTCGATCATTTTAGTTTCTTGGATAATAGTGAATTCCAAGTTACAGTTTATTTACATAAATTGTTTTTTTTTTTAATATTCTTTAATTATTATGGCACTGAACTGCATAATAATAACGTTTATTTCGGGCTGCGCCCATAGTAGTTTTAGTAACAGTTTTAGTAACAATGGTCTTAAGTACTAGTGTTAGTAGACATACATACATACACACACAATACGGTTTAATTATATGTGGAGTTTCATCCAATGTCTCAGCATTGGAGACTCCGTCTATCTGCGAATAAACTCAAAATACATAAACAAACTAAGACTTAAAAGTAAACTATGTGTCTATAGAAATTCCGAAATTCCGCCGTATGGCGAGGTTTGAAATGAAAACCCTAACCTAACTAAAAACCTAAGTATTACTGATTTATAATTGTATTACCTAACTGAGATAAAACATCTGTATAATAATAACGAATGTAGTATTTATTTTAGAGCCGGGTGTCAAGTTATTGCGCCCGGGTTGTATTTAGATGATCCCTATTACAATTTAATTAACAGTTCCGTTAAAAGTCAAACCAGTCGCTTTCAATCACAGATTACTATAGGTAGTTCTCAATCGCGTTTTGTTCACTCCAGTGGCAGAATAACACAAAATATTTTTTTAAATTAAATAATGCTGTTTCTTTAGCACCAAAATTATAAAATAAACATAAAAGCTAAGTTTTCTGTATATAGGCAGGAATATGTTATATCTTATGCAATAGGCACATGGATTTACTCTGATTCTAAACATTCTTAATTGTACTAACGAAACGCAAGGAGTGTCGAACACGTGTTGATGGAGGGCTCTGGTAAGTGGGTAACGACCATCCGTTCGTCGCAGGTAGCTGACGCAAAAAAATATAGGAACGCCAAAAACCGTCCGTTACTCGTAACTCTAAAACGAATGGTACCTTTTGACCAATAACGAACCGTTATTTATAGGAACCGGGCATAAGCCAACGAAGTTCTTTCCGTTGTCTGAAAAAATGTGTGACGGTTTGCCTCTGCGCGAGACAAAACGCTTTAGAGCTAATAGATAGGCGTCTGTTGACAAATCACCTACAAGTTCCAAGTTAACCGCGCGCGTAGTGAAACATATAAATATACATATGTATGCCTTCACGGTTCTAGCACCCCTACCTTTACGGTTCAATATGAGAACCGGTCCCGCGTAGTCCACACCGGTGGTCATAAAAGGGAACCCTGGAGACAAACGTTGTGCAGGTAAGTTACCCATAATAGGTGCAATAGGCCTAGCACGGAACCTAGCGCATCGAACACAACTATGCACAACTTGTTTGGCGAGATTTCTCCCACCCACCGGCCACCACGTCTCTCTGAGTGTGTACAAGAGGGCCTGCGGCGCGGCGTGCAGTAGTCGCTCATGTTCGGCGCTAAACAACAGCCGTGTGAATGTGTGCTTACTGCTTAGTAGTATTGGATGCTTCTTACTATACGAAAACTCTGGTGAATTGCACAAACGTCCCCCGACTCTAATTAAGTTTTGTTTATCGATGAAAGGATTTAATTTTATTAAGTTGTGTGAGTGATTTAACGGTTTTTTTTTAGTTAAACTATCTAGAATGTCGGGGAATGATTGTGACTGTGACGCCTTTGTTAGAGTAGTTAGTGCTTCGTTTAACTCGGTGACGTTCAATGAGCCAGTACGCTTTGCAGCTTTGTTTCGCGCATTATATACAAAACGTAACATATAGGCACAGACACGTCTCATGTGATTGAATCGAGTGAAACGATGGAACGGGAACCAACTATCCGTTTCCGAGGTTTGATGAGTGTGTGTTTGAGACCTAATCTCTGGTAAATCAAGTGTGGTATAGTCTATGTGGTCAGAGCTATTATGATCAGGTATATTAAATGACGGATCTGAAAGGAAAGACGGCCCTTCCCACCAGAGCGTGCATGAACTAAGTACGTCTAAAGTCACCCCGCGTGATACTAGATCAGCTGGGTTTTCCTTACCAGAAACGTGGTTCCAGGGCATGCCCTTAGTTAATTCGTGTAGCTCCGCGACCCTATTTTGTACAAAAGGCTTTAAAGAGTTAGGATTCATGCGTAACCAACCGATCACAATAGTGGAATCTGTCCAAAATGTGACACTGTCAAAGGTACAACGAAGGGACTTTGTGATTTTATCATGTAACTGGGCTCCTAATAGGGCGCCGCACAATTCCAGCCGTGGTATGCTAACGGGTTTCAAGGGTGCAACTTTTCCTTTAGCGCACAGTAACTTCGTTGTAACTATGCCATTGTCCATTATGGAACGGATGTAAGCACACGCGCCGTAAGCAGTTTGTGAAGCATCGGTAAATAAGTGCAGTTCTACGCGAGTAGCATCGATACCTATAGCGTGCCGCGGTATTCGTAATTTACTTAGCAATGCTATACCGTTTACGAACTGTGCCCAACTGCGTGTGACGTCACTAGGTAACATATCGTCCCAATCTAATTTCAATAGCCATAGCCTTTGAAGTAGAACCTTTGCAGTCATTACATAAGGACTAAGTAATCCTAACGGATCAAAGATTTTAGAGACTTCCGACAATATGATGCGTTTCGTTAATTGCCGACTGTCATTTGTGTACTCTGTGTGGAAATGTAAAGTGTCAGACTGATTATACCAGCCTAATCCTAGGGTTTTGTGATGTGCGTTTTCCCCGAGTGAAAGTTCCTTTGAATGAGACGGAAACTCTTGTGGATCATGATCAAAATTGAAGATCCACTTGCGAAGTGGGAAACAACCACCCTGCAAAGCTTTAGTTGTTTCGTTAGCTATATGTTTTACCGACTCAATACTGTCAGCACCAGTCACTAGGTCGTCGACAAAAAAGTCATCCTGAATGACTGTACGAATCGATGGATCGGAACATTCGAATGCCAGCTGTTTTAAACAACGTACGCTAGTAAACGGTGCGGACGCGGTACCGTAGGTGACAGTATTGAGCCTGTAAATTTCCAATGGGTCTGTCTGGGCCTGTAAATTTCGCTGACTCGGATCCTTTAGAACTTGGCGGAACATTTTCTCGACGTCTGCACATCCTACCCATCTGTGTTGTCTAAACCGGAGCAAAATAGCAAACAAATCACCCTGTATTGCTGGGCCTACGCATTGTATATCGTTGAGTGATTTGCCAGTCGTGGTTTTGGCACTTGCATCGAATACAACTCGCAGTTTCGTGGTGGTACTGTGCTCGCGGAATACACCGTGGTGTGGTAGAACGTAATAAGGTGTGTTGTATGTATGGATACGTGACATGTGACCCATTGCTATGTATTCATGAATGAATTGCATGTATAACTCTTTATAGGCCGGTGTGCGTTGCAGACGTTTCTCTAGTGCGTAGAAGCGACGTTCGGCCTGAAGAAATGAGTCACCCAAAGCGTCAGGGGACTCCTTCAAAGGCATGGAAACACAAAACCTGCCATCAGCGTCACGTGTGGTGGTTTTTATAAAATGGTCCTCACAAACCTGCTCCTCATTACTGCGGACATCAGTCGATCTGCCTATCTCCTCGAGCTCCCAAAATTTCCTCAACTGTTCATCCAATGATGATGTGACATTACATGAAACGTGATGACTATGTGCGAGAGTATTCAAAGGCCCTGAAATGATCCACCCTAATTTTGTGTTTTGTAAGTATGGACCATTTTTCAACCGGAATCTTCCGTTTTCGAGGAGATCCCAGAAGTGATCAGCACCAATCAGCATATCTATGTCTTGAGACTCGAAGAAATAGGGATCGGCTAACTGAATGTTCACAGGAACGTTAAAACCATTTTCAGATAACGACACGGCTGGTAATTGTGTAGTTATTGAGGGTAAAATTAAACAATGTATGTGTGTAGTGTAGGAACCTACCAGGGACCTAATTGTAACATTACAGGTCTGTGTGCACTGGGAAACTGAGTTACCTACACCTGTTATATTGTAAGTGGACTGTATCTTTTGTGAGTGTAATTTGTTACATAACGCATCTGTGATGAAGCATCGTGTACTACCGTTATCGAGAAGCGCGCGCGCCGTGTGATAATTATTACGAATATCGGCTATCTCGATCAACACGGTGGACAACAGAACTGGTTTGGCGACTGGCCCTTGCGTGGTGGGGTTGCCGTCGCAATTCGCATTATGTGTGTGTGATTCTAATGCGGGTTGCGAAATTTGTCCTACTGTCACTAATGAGAGAGGTTGATTTTGCGTGTTATCCTCTGACTCGTTACTATGTAGTAGTGTGTTATGTTTCTTGCAACATTTCCTACACGGTCCAAGCGGGCAGTCGCTCGCTTTGTGTCCTGAGCGCAAACAGTTTGAACATAATTTATTTTGTGTGACAAAATTATGTTTGTCTGCTATGGACAGATCAAGGAATTTCTGGCATGAAAATAACGGATGTTTTTCCTTACACATAGGGCAAGGTTTGTACTGTGTTTTGTGCGACACTGGTTTCGTAGTGTCGGACGAAGAAGCGTTACAGTGTACTTTAGAAGTGGTCGCATAAGTGTGTTTTTTATCGTGTGTGAATTTACTATGCGTCCCTAATAGTTTATCCAACATGTCCGCTCTCCGTCCGATAAAACGAATTAAATCCTCTACCTTCAACTTAAGCTTCGCATCGGAAGGACATTTTACCGTTTGTGCGAGTACGTACTCTTCCCATTCTCGCTCGGTAACAGGGTCCGCCTTCCACGTAATCATGTAAATAATGAGTGTATCCCAGAAATCGGTCGGCTCACCGAGTGTTTTTAGTGCGCGTAGATGTTTTAACATCGTATCGACAAGCTTTCGCAATAACACGGGTGACTCTTTAGTTAAAGCTTGTGTGGAGAAAAGAGCTTTTACATGATTGTGTATTAATAGACGGCTGTTATTGAACCTATTAGTGAGTAACTCCCATGCAACACTGTAATTATTGGCTGATAATTCCAGTGAGTCGATTACTAATTCAGCGCTACCTTTCAAAGCCGATTTTAAATAGTGAAACTTCTGAATAGGACTTATTTGTGTGGAGTTATGCACTAAGGATAAAAAGGTGTCTCTAAACTCTAACCAATTCTCATAAGAACCGTCAAAGGTTGGTAATTGAATCGTAGGTAACTTCACTAGTTGTAGTGGATCAGAGTTATTGGAACTTTTAGGTGTTTTACTATCCTCAGACAACAATGACTTAGCTCGCGCAACGACATTAAAGTACCTTTGTTCGAACTGTTCCCTATATTCCAGATGTTCATCTAAATTATCACACGATTCTTCAATTTGCGACTGAAGGTCGTTAAATTCAGATAACAGGGAGGTAGCACTATCTATGCGTAATTTAAATTCAAGAATTTTGTTAGCTTCTAACGGCTGTTGGAATGACTCAACATATTTTTGCAAATTGGACAATCGACCCTTAATTACTCCCCTTTTGCGTGTGAGGGCGTTAATTTGTGTGATTAACGGAGATTTAAGAGGTGATTTAGGAGCAGCCGTTAGATGAGTCGAACCTGACTCTGCCATTCTGGTGGATATAGAAACCTGGAGTACTCACGTTTTGTGAACACGATTTCAGCGTCTGGAGCGTAGAGGCTGTAGCCACTGCGACTCCTGCCCGATCTCGCGAGTAAGTATGGTGCACTGGAATTCGAGAGGAGAAACACTATTAACACAAGGAAAGAGGAAGTTGATTGGGAGTCTTGGCTGGCACGTCTTACCGAGTTGCGCGTCTCTCGTTCGTGTCCACGTCTGATTCTCCACCTGGGCTGGTTGGTTGTATGCGGCACGAAGGTCCAAAATTTATGTTCATGCGTTAGGCGCCTTCCTCTTCAGTTTGTGGTTGTGAATTTTGAATGATAAGTTTCTCCAAATAAAAATGGTTTATTTCCTTAGAGTTAGTGATGGTACATTTGAAAAACGGTTCAATATTTTATATGTTGAGTATGAAGCTATACAGAGCAAGGTTGAGATTTGAATGTGGTTAGTAATAATGGAAACCCGAGCGGTCAACGTTCCACGGGAAAGGATTCCGAAGTCTTCGTGGACTGCTCCTATTGGTGCTTCTTCGGTGGCATCCCTTCAGGTCCTCTCATTGGCTGCCCGAGGATGATCTGAGGATTTTTGAGTCGTGACGTAGTAGTAGTGTAGGTAGGTGCCCAAAGAACGGAACGCCTACGCTTTAGCAATAGCAATACGCACGTCGTCAACATCGTGCGTGAACAATTACAAATTAAGATAAAACTATAATACAGTTTGCGGTTTTTAACCGACTTCTAAAAAAGGAGGAGGTTTTCAATTCGGATGTTTCTTTTTTTTTATGTTTGTTCGCGCATAACTCCGTCGTTTGCCATCCGATTTGAAAAATTCTTTTTTTGTTGGAAAGGGTTTACTTTCCAAATGGTCCCACAGCCACCAAGTCGGGATCTGATGATGGAATCTTGGCGAAATCGAGGGAACTCTTCAAATTGTATAGGATAACGTACAGCGATTTTGGTATTTTCTACAACAAGTGAAGCATTTGCATTTGATAAGAACCATTCTACTATCAGATCTGATGATGAAGCCAAGAGTCACGGAACTCCATAATGAGACAATGTATAATAGTCGTGTTTGGGCTTGTTGTAATTGTAACGGTTTGCACTTTCCATGTGTACCAAGCACATGTGAACCACTAAAAAGTGAAAAATAAAAACTTTTTTGCAAAAAATAAAACCGACTTCAAAAAAAAAACAAAAAATTGAAAAATAACTTTAGCTTCTGAAGTCGGTGACAAAAAAAATTAATCAATAAAACAAAGGTCACCGACTTCAGAAGCTAAAGTTATTTTTCAATTTTTTTTTTTTTTTTGAAGTTGGTTTTATATTTTGCAAAAAAGTTTTTTTACCTATCGTTCGCACAATTTTAGTAGACTTTAAAAGAACAATAATATCACAACGAACAATACAATAGGGAAGATGGCCAAAACAATCTAATTAGTACGTCAGATGATTTCCAAAAAATATTTGGACACATTTTCGCGTAAACAAGAAGTGAATACGATACAGTGCGTCGTAAACTCGTGTGACGTCGCATTTGAGACGTTACATTTTTTACCGGAAAATGACGTCACAAACTGGGGCATCTTTGACGCGTTTTATCTTCGTAAATTTTTAATAATTTGATTAAAAATACACGTATCTAATATTTTCCGGTAATCTAACTGACGGACTAAACAGAACATAATTTTTTTAGTCGGGAATCATCCCTGTATGTATGTGTGTATTTCAACCCTGTAAATTCTTCGTACTTATAGGTTCACCAAGATACCGCGGAGTGTGTACAACCTGGAGAGCCTCGAGATACTGCTAGCAGCTGAGAATAAGATCGACGAGATCAACGTATCCTCTGACGCGCTAGCTAAGATGAAGAATCTGGCAGTATTGGACCTCAGCAATAACAGCATCGTTACTGTACCGCCCGAGTTGGGAAACTTCACACACCTTAGGTAAGTTATTTTAAATTTATAATAATTATTATTAATTATTTAGAGTTATTCATTGTAATTATTATATCAGCCCATATTGTCCCACTGCTGGGCAAAGGCTTCCCTCCTCTGCTTCCATATCTCATGGCTGTTGTGGACCAACCTCTCATGAACCTACCTAGTTCATCTCACGATCTTCCTCTACTTTATTTTAATCGTTAATTATTATACGCTAACAAGACGTGGTGCGACGCGGTATGCACAACTAGTTTCAAATCTTTCAGTTGTGTCCATGATTCAAATGTCCAAACGCATTACGGTGCTCGCTCGAAGAAACGCCTTTAGAAGTGCAGCTAGGTGTCAAATGGCACTATTACGAGGCAGCGTGACTCCAGCCAGCCAGCCACCTAGAACTAGCTTACCTGCGATAAACTTCTGGTATCACGGAAAAAGAGTCAAAAATCACGGGGAATTGATTAAAAAGTGCCTGGAACGTACGTGGCGCCTCACATCTGGCGCAAGAACCAGATTTCGGGAACTATCAGTCGTTAAATCGGATAGGTCCAAGGTCTTGATCACACGTGCTTAATACCAACCGCGGCTGTATAAAATGATAGCGCGAACATTTCGGACTCAACGCGTCATAGAAAACTCAAAGCATTTATTTCAACTAGACCATTACGGCACTTTTGAATGTCAAAATACAAATAAAATCAAAGCTACAGTCACAGTCACAAGGCATAATAACTTGAGAAAGTACTGTAGTTGCCCATTCCCTAGCGTAGATCTCTATGGAGAAGAACGGGCAAGAAACTCCATGGACACTCTTTTAAATCAATATATTTTTACAAAATCTTGGTTACATCATTCATGTGTGATTAAACATATATGTGAGAACGATGTAGTAAGACGTGCACATTAAGAGCGTCCAGAGAAAAGATTAAATCAACAATACAAAAAAAGAAATTCAAATTAACCGTGGCAGCTAAGAGATGACCAGTCCCAACTGATAGCGCCCGTTCACGAACATGACGCATGTATCGGCGCCATTCAACTCGACCATATTGAAGGGAGCTAAATGACCCGACACACACGCCACCATCAGCGAGACATTTGAGTGAGCATGACATTCTCTCAGCCGCCAAGGCATATTCAAGTCAAAAAAAAAAAAGATAACTAAATGTAAATGGTGGCTTTACAGTACATAGAACTCACACAAATGTGCTATGCAATTATATAATATTACGAGATGGAATCTATACAATGCAAGGATATTTTACAATCTTCTGCAGCTTCCACAATAACGTAACCTGGGAATCAATTAGTTTGCCTATGGTTGTGGAGCAGGACCAGCATTGAGCCAAGCATTTTTATCATTAATGTAATCGAAATAGAAGGAAAACCATTGCGGCATTTTCGTACTTAATAGTTGTTCGTCTTTTTTGAAAATTCACAGTTCCGTTGCCTACTTAGCTCCACTTACCTACTATTTCGAATTTAGCAGGATGAGCTACATTAGCTCAGTAAAAATTACCCTGTATAAACTGATTTAAATCGGTCTGGACTGTGGCAGTTTATTGAGTAGTTGACGTGGATTTATCACTATGAAGCGTATTTGATCAGAAACAATAGTTTTAGAACAGTTCCATTGTTCCAGGAGCTTGGAGCTGATGGGCAACGTTTTCCGTCAGCCGCGGCACGCCATCCTGGCAAAAGGCACCGCCTCCATACTCTCCTACCTGAGAGACCGCATACCCACCAATTAGTTTTAGTCGAGTTTGTGGCCATACACCGTATAGCGTACTAGAGACTCTTGTGAAAGTTCGTTAAGGTGAAAGCGTCAGGGTGACCCGCGAAATTCAAATTTTCACACGTTTTTTGCAATTTCCAGGTCAGTGCTAAGTTTTATGTTGATAAACATATCGGTCGCGACTGTAAGACGTATTAAGTTACAGAATTATAATCATCAAAATCATCAATACAACCCTCCAAATTCGTAAGAGTCGAAGAACGATTTTTTCACGGTCAAAGTCCTTGCCCTGCAAATTGCAAAAAACGTGAGATAATTTGAAAATCGCGGGCTACCTTGGAGCATCCCCCTTAAGGTGAAAGCGTCAGTGTAGCCCGCGAAATTCAATTTATTCTTACGTTTTTTGAACTTTGCAAGCCAGTGGTAGGTTGTTTGTTGATTAAAATATTGTTCGCGACTATAAGACGTATTTAGTTACTGGATTATAATCATCAAAATCATCAATACAATCCTCCTAGTTTATAAAGGTCTAGGAATGACTTTTTCAAACATCAGCCTTAAAGGAGATCACCCAGCCTCCATACATTCTTGGACTATTTTCAAAATTGCCAGCCAAGCAAAATAAACTTATTATTTTGATAGAGCATAACATAATAAACATTTTTATTATTACACCTAAGTCGTAAGTCAATTCACCGAGAAGTTATTCAACCACAAAATATCTAAGGTCACCCAGATTGGGGTACTTTTTTTTAGCCGGCAAAATTAAATAAACGCAATTATTAAATAGAGCTTAGGGATATAAACATTTTTTACTATGCCACCCAAGTTCAATACCCAAGTTTTAAATAAATAATAATGATTACTCGAAGATGATTCGCGATAGGACGAATTCTTTGGCCAGCCAGACGTGTCGCGACAACGCAAATCTTCGCGTTATCGCGATAGTGTAGCCCCAGCATCAGACTAGTCACTCAACTAATTGCAAAAGTTCCGCCTTGGGGTCTACCGAAGAGCAACGGTGCGCAGCATCCAGACCGAGCCACCTCTTTCTAGACCGGCCTCGGCAGCGCCGTCTATCCTCAGGCTGATGATCTGGACGCTATAGGCTTTTGTTTTGTATAGATTTTATACTTGTCTTTTAGTAAGCTTAATCATCTGCTCATCTCCTGCGCCACCTTGAAACATTGCTTTCGTGACTCGCTTTCAGATCATCACGCCATCTTTCTTGGCCGGCCTCGGCAGCGCCGTCTATCCTCAGGCACCCATTTTTTTTTTTTTTAGGATGGGAAATCATCAAATGACTTCTCCCACTCTGGGCGGAGCGGGAGGGAGTGTCAGACTTTTACTAACTAAAACCCATCCATGTTCCTTCCTTGCCCTTTATGTTCCGGGGCCGCGGTATCTCTTTCGAACAGGCCCGCAACCCCGGCAGGCTTCGGCCCTTGCGGGGCCCCTCCCCTTTTTTTTTTAATTTAGGATGGGAAATCATCAAATGACTTGGGCGGAGCGGGAGGGAGTGTCAGACTCTTACTGACTAAAACCCATCCATGTTCCTTCCTCGCCCTTTACGTTGCGGGGCCGCGGTATCTCTTTCGAGTAGGCCCGCAACCCCGGCAGGCTTCGGCCCTTGCGGGCCCCTCCCCTTGTGCTGACATCTCTTTGAGGCGCGCGTGGAACACGAACGCGCCGTCGACACGGCCTGTCGTCACTAGACGGACGGACGGCTAGCTAGCCCATAGCTAACCGTCCACAGGCCCGCATCTACGGTGGCCGGTAGCCACCACGTGGTCCCCGACGCCCGGTGCGTCTCCCGCGGCGGCCGGGAAGAGAGGCTGTCTCCCTCTCTCGTTCCGCCACCTCCTTCGCTAGCATCCATTGTGTTAAGACCTTTACCCAGCGGTCGTTAAACATGCGGCTCACGTGACCTGCCCGATCCCATTTGAGCCTTCCAGTGTTTTTAATTCTTGTTTCTGAGCGTACCATTTTGTTCCGTATTGTATCTGTTCTCTTTACACCTAGAATACTGCGCTCCATCGCTCTTTGGCAGACCCCAAGGCGGAACTTTTGCAAAAGTTCCGCCTTGGGGTATAAGTTGAGTGAGTAGGTCTGAACTACGTTGTTTAGGACGGGCAGGAAAACCACATCGATGAATTTGGGCTTCAAGGAGATCGGTAGATCTCCCTTAATGCTCGTCTTTATCGACCAGTAGCACTTACATTATAGTAATCATTATTATTTATTTAAATCTTGGGTATAGAACTTGGGAACTTGAAAATGTTTATATCCATAGGCTCTATGTAGTTATTGCGTTTATTTTAGTCAAATGTCAAAAAAAATACCCCAATCTGGGTGATCTCAGATATTTTGTGGTTGCATAACTTATCGGTGAATTGACTTACGACTTCGGTGTAATAATAAAAAATGTTAATTATGTTATGCTCTATCCGAATAATAAGTTTTTTTTGGTTGACTTTTGAAAATAGCCCAATCTGGGTCATGTTCTTTAAAATAGTTATGGTGATAAAATAAACGCACAAATTAATTAGAAAATGTGAGTATGGCGCTCTGAACTATTAAGCCATTAGGCGTTCGGATTGTGGCGCTTGCAACAGCGTCGAAATATCGGGAGCTCAAAATAATTAAAAATCGCGGAAGATATCCCGTAAGTGACAGTATACGTTTAAACAATTCGATTCTGTACGGAGTCTGCTAAAGGAGACTGAAAACGCACAAACTATGATCCTTGGCGATTCAACTTACAATGAATTCGTATAATTTTTAAATTGTTTGAAGAGTGCTTAGAATATTTGAAATTCAAATATTTATAAAGCCCGTAGCTAAAAAAATGTATAATCAAACTGAATTAGTGTCTGCACTTTCATTAATTAACCAAAAAGGTATGCAAACAAATACGAGCGAACTTTCACAAGCAGTCTGTAGACGTCAAGTCAACAGTGTTGCCATACAAAACGCAGTCAGCTTACTGAAGCCAAATATTTTCTTTTTTCGCGTACCTGATTACGGTAAATCTTATATTCGCTTTTTCCATTATTATTGTGAAAGCTATTCGTTATTATTTAATTCTATTTTTGTTGTTGATTTAAATACATATTTTGTTATTAAATTATAAATAATCGCTAACATAGTTGATATCTATGAATAACACATTAGAGAATATGGGTTGTGAGATATTCAGTATGTCATAAAATATCATGAAATTCTAGATTAATGATAAGTAACGACAAGTATTTACAAAGGGTTGACTACAGAGGACTCAATATGTTATGCCAAAGGTAAGGATATATTTGATATTTTTGGACACATTGTTTTAACGTAGTGCATCATTACAGAGTGGTTTGAATGAATACCAGAGGCTGTATTAATATGGTACCGGACAATTTCCGGTACGACAATTACGTTTATAATGTTGACTATAGAAATTCAAGGCTGATTTACATTGATCCAGAAGCTGGATCCAGCTTTACTGGATTCCAGCATGGGATCGGCACTGGGTTAATGTAAACATGTTACAATCCAGTACAGCGTACAGTATCCAGCGCTGAATCGGAATAGACTACGACTATTAGTTTTTAAGGGATAGGTTGATTTATTTATGGCCAAAATGGGCAGGGAAAATTGATAAATTGTAAAAAGAAAACGTCCAACAACGGGACGAATTGCGAATAGGACGAAGTGCGCATAACCCAGACTACGTTCTTCTATTTTTTCAATCCAGTGTCGCCCCCGAACGCCGCGCACCAAACGTGCCAGTAGCACTGGATACGAGTAAACGCAATGGCTAATCGTCGCCGCGCAATGTACGGAATGTACCTCAACAAAGTAAGACTGTCTACTGGACTGAATGTAAACGGCTTGATCCAGTGTCGATGCAATCCTGCGCTGGAATCCAGTGAAGCTAGATCCATCTACTGGATCATTGTAAATTAGCCTTGAGGTTAAATCTAGTATTGTAAAGTGTTCTCATAAATAAAAATCTAACCATGTTAATCCCTATAGTCAACTTTTTAAATTTAGGAATCTAATAAACTTACAAGTTGTTTTAAATTCAACCAAAGTATTGTTCGAAGTACCTGAAATTGATTTTATATAAACACACAGCACAGCCTTTTATGTTGGCAGCTTGAGTGCATGAAGTATTATTAGAAACAAAGGAAAGCACAAGTTTGTTGTTAAAAATTCATGAGCACAATATTATAAAAATTGGAAATCTTTAAGCATATCGCGTGATTATATGAATATATGCTTTGAAATAAATTATGTGTTTGTTATTTTATTGTGGGCTGATTTTTCAATCCTAACTTTTATCAAGAAGAGTAAGTTTGACGTTTTGGCAGAGTGTCCAAACTGTCAAACTTATTCGTCGGATAAAAGTTAACTGGCGGTTGAAAAACTGGCCCTAATATTAATGTCTCTTTTATGTCAGTTCTTCTCTTCATATAAGTTGCGGTTTACTTATTTGTGGTTCTAAAATAAATAAATAGTTGATTTCTAACAAAGCGTTTCTCAAAAGCAAGAAAATATGTCATTGATGGTTGTGTTTTACATATTATTGCGGTAGGTACAGATAAGAAATACTACAGGGTCAAACTGTAACTAGGAAGAAAACATATGTGTGTAAATTGCAAGTGTCAACCGTTCTGCATCTAAAGCAAGCAACACTGTACCTTACGGCAGTGGGATAAAGTTGAAATCGTTTACAATAATTATTGAAATAAGTACTAGATCACGGTACTTAGTCTTTGTTGTGCAGGTACAAGAAAAATAAAATGTAAGTACTTATAAATAATGGCATGTGTCACTTTGAGGAACGTTATAATGTATCATACTGCTGTCATGCTTATAATTAACATGGTGTAAAAACATAAACATAGGTTGCGACAATCTTTGCGACTAAAGTCCATGTTCACCAAAAAAATGACGGTCTGATTATCTAAAAACAGCTGTTTTAAACACATTTTTGTATAATGTCACAGTGACAGCTGTTTTTAGATAATCAGACCGCTATCTTTCGGTGAACATGGACCTTAGACTCATAATAATATGTTTGCAGCCTGAAAGCATTCATAAAAAAAAAACATCATCAGCCTCTAATGTTCCCACTGTTGGGGTACGGCAGCAAAAAAAAATGTAATTAAAGTAAATATTCTGTGCTTAAAATAATGGAGACGCTACAAACAATAACAATGCATAATTAGCTTCAGTTTTTACTAAAACCCGGAAATGACGAGCAAAGGTTCGGTCGACAGCTGTAACACAGTTCCACAGTTCCAAATTTCTCCAATCTCTTGGGTCCTTACTTATTGAACAGCGGTGCATTAGGCTCTATTACACTATTTGCACTCCATTTTCTGACTCCAATGTAATATGCGAGGCTATAGGTACAAATGTTGGTTCTGTGCGGATTTACTTTACCATTCATAAAAAAAATTCCTCGACATTTTCTCGTATTGGGAAATTCGGAAACGGTCGATTTAGGTCCATGTTCACCAAAAAGATGACGGACGATTATCTAAAAACAGTTGTTTAAACACATTTTTATATGGGAATATGTCACATTGACAGCTGTTTCTAGATAATCAGACTGTTATCTTCTCGGTTTAGTTTTTTTTTTAGTTTTTTTTAGTTTGTTTTTTTTTATAGTTTTTTTTTTCATTAGTCGACTACAATTGTATAACAAATTGAAGCGTGTCATACATTCATAAAAAAGTTTAAGTGATCATTAAGTAAAATACTCTGTGCTTAAAATAATGGAGACGCTGAACGCAATAAATACAAACGATAACAATGCATAATTAGCTTCAGTTTTTACTCAGTACATTAGGTAGGTAGCCACACTAGTCACTTCATGTTGAACACAAACAAAGAATATCTATCGACGCGATCGTGTTTTCCTACACTTAGGAAAATTGCATAGAACATCAACATCAACACGAAGGAAAATCGTTCACGTAATTTCAAAGAATGCAAATGCATTGTTCGTATAATCACTATATACCGTCATTGAAAAATAAAATTGTCTTGCAAGGGCTACCTACCTAGAACCTGCCTAGTAGATAATGTACTGCATTATGTACACGTAATGTATTTGGCGTATTATCAAGTTACCTCGGTACCACGACTCGTCCAAACAGCATTTCATAACAATAGCATGAATGTTACTGAATTAACATAACAGATTGCTTTACTAGGTCGGGTTGGGAATGTCCACTCAACTAATTCTTAATGCTTTTGTATTTTTTCGTGTCCTCAAATTAATCGCAGCCGTTAAAGCTCGTAATTTTGACGGAATTTTATGAAACCCTCTAATGTTACCACTAATCTGAAGGTTGTCTTAGAAAATCATGGCCATCTTATGTGGAAAACTTACTGTCCATAATTACGCACTTCCTGTACGTCCATCGTCTCTATTCCTCTGTTTGTTAATACTAAAATATATGCATTAGCAGTGTGTCTCGCAACGCAATAGTCAAATCCCGGTTCGAATAAGGACAAGGGCATCTAGTCGGAGGATGTCAGGGTGGAACCATGCATATATCTATGAATTAAGAAGTCATCCTTTTGACGGACGTTTACGAAATATCCGTCAATTTACGAAAATTAGATATTGCATCGGGAAATAACACATATGCTAACCTCAGCATGTCGATGTTTTGTATAAACTAGCCCGCATAGACCGCCGCCCGCGCCGTTACAAAACACGTCGTTCTGGGCGCCTAACGTCATTATTATCGTTTTCACTATCGTTTGACGTTGACTCGTCACTCTATTGTAAATTGTAGTCTGTAAACCCATAATAATAAACTGCAAGGTCGCGCCAACGACGGATACCTGGCATAGTGGGGGCCGGCCGGCACATGACGCCTGCACTTCAAACAGTTTCAGTAGCCGCGGTGTGACTGACGACCGCAGCTACCTGCGCAAGCGACTCTTGCGCACGAGTTCTTCAACTTGCTCGATAACCTGAAACGTCTCATACCAGCCACCTTGCAAACTATACCCCGCAAAACTGTGTTTGAAATTAGATCTCATTATAACACGAATACCCTGTTCCAAATTTTTAAAAGACGGATAATAATAGTCGTCCAAAAATTTAAATTTTGTCGTAATACCTTGGTTTCCAATCAAAAGAGGTTCGAGTGGTATGTTTGTTCAGGTGCATCCAAACTTTATGTAAAGCGATCCGTATCTAATTGCGCAATTGGTTCATCACCCTGTTGGCCGGAGTTCCTTCATACAGAGAAGTGCCGTGGCAGGCACACCTTGGTGATCGAAGTTTCTTTACACAATAACACCAGTTTGAACGCAACGTAAAACAATGCTTATCAGCAAGCTTGTGAGTCGTCGAAAAAATAGTTTTTCGTAATAGTGAAGCGATGTTAACGATCGTAAATTATTGAACTGTCGTGTACATCTTCATTATACTTTAATGAGTCATAAGTGTAGTTGAACGTGATCGAAATCCATTATTATGAAGCCATATGGAGTCGTCGTTGTCCTGGCGTGTCTCATGTTCTTTAAAAGTAAGTGATTCATTTATTTATAGCTAAGTACTGAAAAGATTTATTTAAGTAATGATAAGATTTAGGTGACAGAATTGAAGTTAAAACAATAAGAAATGATCAAAAGGATTTTTTGAAAAAGTAAAGATCATCTTTGTGAAAAGGTTCTTTGCGCGAATAAATTTTTTAAATTAAGTTCATGAAGAAAATGTCTATGGAAACTATTAGTTTTAATCTTCAAATTATGTTATGTAGAGACCCTTAGATTTTTAAAGCTTATTTTATGGCTGTTAACTGTCTGCTTGCTATGTAGTTTATAGAGGAGAAGTTATTACTGGTTCCGCAGGACAACTGTTAGGTAATAGTCCTACGATGTTGTACTTATGTATGTAGGTACGAGCATATCGGTAATTTAATAAGACTCAAGCAAGCCTATCCTACTTCCTACTAATATTATAATTGCGAAAGTTTGTGAGTACGGATGTATGGATGTTTGTAACTCTTTCACGCAAAAACTACAGAACGGATTTGGATGAAACTTAGCACACATATAGTTTATAACCTGGATTAAAAGATAGGATACTTTTTATCCCGGTAGTAAGATCCCATGGGACAATTACCGAACTTCACGCGGGCGAAGCCGCTGGCAGAAGCTAGTCTTGTGTAAACACGGTGCAAAGTTCTAGATTATGATATTATTATGTACGTACTGGGTATGGTATGGATAGACTAAATTAATGATTTGCAATTAAGATTAAGATGATATTCTGGATGTAAGGGACATCGACGTGCAGCGCAGACATTTTTGACGGTGATTATGATTAATAAGAAAATCCGGTTTTCCATACATTTTCTCGTGTGAGTACTTTTGTACTCACATCTCACAACTCACGCCCGGTTTTCCTCATGGCTTAGGCAGAGGTGTAGATAACTAGCTACATTTACATTTTCTTGTGATTGACACTGGCTTGGCCACCATACGGGATTTTAATTTTGATAACAGAAAAAAATAGTCTCTAATTACTTAGTTAATTAGTTGAAATTTGTCGCCAATAATCAGAATTTGTCGGTGACTGGTTCAATAGTATATTTTATAACGAGGGACTAAACGAAGCCATTATATACCCGAGGTGGTTTGACTCCCGAGCTTGCGAGGGAGTCATTAAAAAGCGAGGGTATATTAAGTTGGCGTTTAGTCTCGAGGTGCAAACTGTACTTTTCACTTCGAGTGCGAGAAAAATAGTCATTTAAAACCGAGCAAATTTACACTCGACAAAAATTCTGAACTGAGCGGTCAGTTTTTTCTTCTATCAGGTCTGTCACAGATTAACAATTTAAAAAACAACACAAACTCTCAACATTGTCGCAATGAAGATGATCCACACTCCACAGATAATTAGTACCTACATTACTGCAGCGGCTTGCAACAGAGGCATTGCACATACTTTTCAAAATCAACGATGCACACAAACAACAATAATTTATCTCGCGATATAGAGTTTATTTGTTTTTTTTTTTTTTCAATATAAACCGCTTTCTATTTTTCTATTTGCAAGCCAATTCGAAATTTAAATAATACCTTCGATCCATAAAAAAAAAAGTTACTCTGTTGTGACCATATTTCAGAGTAAAAGATCGTTCCATTTTTAAATTACTTTTTACTCCCTAGGGAATAAACGGTCACTTTAATCCCGCTTCGTAGGGCTATAATGGCGTACTTTTAGAGCATGAGAAGTGAAAAAGATATAAAGGTTTATAGGTGGCCGATCTGGAGAGTCTTCCCAGCTTGCCTCCTTGCTTGCCGCATTTATATCTCAAAAACTAGGACACCTAGGGAAGATCTGTTTTCTCCACTATTTTGTCGCCAATTACTCGCAATTTGTCGCCAAGTCACAGATTTAATCGGGTCTTAGTATAGAATATTATGATGAGTTCAAAAGTAAGGTATAGGCATAGTCCAAGAGCTAGATCGCAGAGTTCATTCGATCTATTTTTTGGATAAGACCTTACTAATTGAAGTCATTATCTTAAACTAAGACTCGCTTAAACCTGTGACTTGGCGACAAAATAAGGGAGAAAACAGATCTTCCCTAGGTGTCCTAGCTTTTGAGATATAAATGTGCCCGAGCTGGGGAGACTCTCCAGATCGGCCACCTATAAACCTTTATATCTTTTGAACCAGTCACCGACAAATTCTGATATTTGCCGACAAAATTTCGACTAATAAGCAACAATTTTTTTGTGTTATCAAAATTAAAATCCCTGATAGTGCAGGTCACGTCAGTGTCAATCACACCACATTTTCATGTCCTCAACCCATGTATTAGGGGTTAGCCTATTGCCATCAACCGTGCACAAATCCTGACTACGAGCTGCAATTAGACCTTGTCCGACCTAGGAATTGAACCCGACGAGCTCATGCTCAGCAGTAGGTAGCGCTTTCGACCACTAGACCAAAGACACTGCGAGACATTTATTGAAATAGACAAAAATGAACCTTATGCTCATCAATATAAGGCTTACTGCAGCCATATTAACATTATTTAGGCTGTGTTTAGAGGTAGTGTTTGAAAATAAAACAAAAAACTTAATTCCTATATTTGTAATCAGCTAAATAGTCTAAACTATTGTCACTAAATCGTTCACTCGGCTCGCACCTTAGAGGATGTCCTGCTAAGCTTACTGGTCTTTGTCCTTCGGGACAATGGATTGTGTAGGACCATGATGGGTATGACCATGATGGGTAGGACTCTGCAGCGTTTGTGAGGAGAATCGCTAGTAGTAACAGCAGCAGCCAAGCTACATGATGGATGTTCATCTGAAAGAAGTAGTAACGACAAATTAGTTATATGTAATGTACTTATATCTAAATTTCATAAGTAAGGAGCTCGTGGCTAAATAGTAACAGCACGTGGCCCGTGACCACCCATTACATAAAGAGATCCATCCGTGCCTCAAAAAGCACGATAAGCTGCCGGCTATCATTTGTAGATCTTTGACATGTCGTTACAGGTAGAGCGGCCAAAAAAAGTCTGACAACCAGTCTTACCAAGGGGAATCGTATGACCCAGTACTAACTGGGTTGTGGAGGTCAGATAGACAGTCGCTCCATGTAAAATACTGGTATTCAGCTGCTTTCGGTTAGACCGGAAGCCGACCCCAACATAGTTGGGAAAAGGCTAGGCATATGATGAAATATCATTAAGTTACATTCTATTTTATTTGTAAGTAAGCTTTACAAATATTTGAAGACGGAGAATCCACGACCTGTAACAGACGTAGCGCAGTCAATAAGGGATTTTCGTTTTCAACTCTTCCCTAGTCGCTGGATAGATGGCACTGATCTCGGTATGTTACTGCAAGGAACAGAACGTCACATGATTTCACTTGGATCTAATGGTTATATTCGGAACATTGATATATATAAAAAGGGTTTTTTATATAAACAATGATTCGGAAGCTTATGTAAACGAAAGTGTCAGTCAACGAGCGTATGTGACGTGACGCAATGCTTCGTTTTTCAAGCGTTTTGGCTTTGGCACCTAGTAACGTAGTCAGTTCAACGCCATCTACAGAGTTCTTGAAAACTATATCTTTTTTAATTCTCAAAAAGAAAACCTCATTACGAGGCACCACTCGGCGTCCAAAACGCCAGACCATAAACGCACGCGCGGTAGTAATTGTGGAGGGCACTCCACGCCAATCCACAATTCCTACCATTTTGTCTCATATTTGTGTCGTTTGGTGTATTAGTTTCTCATGTATCTTGACGTCTTCGCTAAGGTACCTACACCCCGTTGTGTATTCACGTTTTTCTACAGTAATAACTAATTAGGTATTATCTAATTCGCTGTACTATTCAACCTAACTATCACGCCTACTATTTCTCGAAGAGTTGGTATTATCAACCCCATATTTCGCCAGTTATATTTAAGTTCCATGTAACCTTTAATCTTTTTTATCTCTGAGAAAAAGTTTTAATGGGTTTTGATTTATCTTTTTTATAGCTCAGGCCTTATCAAAGATTTCTACGTACCTACCTATTAAGATTGTATCCAGTAAAAAGATATATGTATCTTTTTTATAACCTCGGACAATTAAGATAAGCAGTTCAAGGTTATGTTATGATGATTAAAAGTCAATTACCCAAGTTATATATTATCTTGGTAGGTAGGTACCTACTTACAATAGTTGAATAACACACCAGTTTTTTTAATCATACCTGTTTCGAAAAGATAAGCCAACGTATTATGTTGATTTCCAGTAGGTATAATATGACTAAATAAACAAAAACGTAAATATTACCGAATACTACTTTTAACCCCCGACGCAAAAACGATGGGGTGTTATAAATTTGACGTGTCTGTGTGTGTGTCTGTGGCTTCGTAGCTCTCGAACGGATGATCCGATTTTGATTTAGATTTTTTTGTTTGAAAGGTGAATTAGTCGGGAGTGTTCCTAACTATGTTTTATAAAAATCAGTCCAAGATGGCCGCCGCCACAAAATGGCGGATTACATATTTATTCAACAGGTCCCTCAATATGGGGGACAAATTGGTAACAAATGAAAGGACTTGTCTATTAAAATACTATACGCCCGCGCCACAATAAATTTCAAATCCAAGATGGCCGCCACCACATAACGATTGAGTAATTTTTTATGATTAAGGTCCATGTTCACCGAGAAGATAACAGTCTGATTATCTAAAAACAGCTGTCAATGTGACATGTTCCCATACAAAAATGTGTTTTAAACAGCTGTTTTTAGATAATCGTCCGTCATCTTTTTGGTGAACATGGACCTTAATTTTTTTTTTCACAACTCACTCAATATGGGTATCAAATTAAAGGGCTTGACTAGTAGAATCATTTACCTGAAATTGTGACCCTAGTGTAGGGGTTTTTTTAAATTTTTAATTTAATGTAACTTGTACGTAAGTATGTCCGGTTCGTCTCCGTATTTTGGATTTGGCTAAATCCTAACCTATGTGTAGAATCGTAGATAAGTACCTTCATATATTAAGTACGCAAAAGCGATGAAAGAAGCAATATGTGACCACAATTTTGAAGAAAAAAAAAAACAGTTTATTTTTTCAGGCAAATATTATTTAATTTTTGCTGCCAGTTCGAAGTCATGTTTTTTTTTTACTGCTTTAACCTATAAGTAAGTACCTATAGTTTCGAATTCGAATTTAGCCGAATGCCTCCAAAAATACAAGTAACATTTACCCAGCTGACGTACGTATCCGGTACCTATTCATAATTATTATCCATGCAGCTGACATATTTTTTTGGGTTTAATGGTTTAATGTGACCCATTAATTGTCAATCGTGAAATAACGTAAAAAACGTCACTTTGACATGCTGTAACTTTGGATTCCCCTATGTGCAACAACTGTCTTTCATTTGGATGATCAGTGCATATTATAAATTCATCATTACAGGCAGTAGGGCCAAGTTAATAGATCACATTTGACACTTCATCAAAATACAACAACGTAACCTTGTAACGGCTGGCGTAAAATATTATTATTTTTTAAGAAGTTAGAACTGCACAGTTGCTTAACTATTTTCAATTACGATTACATATTTATTGTAATAATGGCAAAAAAGGTAACCTTTACTGTGAACTGACAGATGTCAAATGTGATCTATTTAATTGGCCCTACTACAATCGGTATAAAATTGATCGACTCTGGGAAGAATGGGAGGACAGCAGGAAGTTGATAACTAACTTAAATAAACGAATTAAACCTACTCGTAAATTCAGTGCATGTTTATGTTGGATTATATAAGGCATACATAATTAATGCCTATTTAAGTTTTATAGTTGGTACCGAAATGAGTATATTAGAGGAAGTTTGTAACTGTCTTGGTATGGGACATGTGATGAGGAGGGATGAGTCGCATTGTAAGAAATATAGGTATCGGGTTTGTCAGGATTTATTTCGTTAGGCTCGAGCATTATGTGGGCAGAAGACGGGTTTCGTGCTATGAAAACTCACTGGATGCGAAACACTGTTTATTGTCAGGTGCACGGTTCGGGTCGGTTGTTTCCATGGAGAAGAACCGGCAAGAAACTCCATGGTTACTCTTTTCAAACAGATACCTACACTGAGTCAACTAAGAAATTACTTGACATTAGGTACACTTTCACACAATAACACTGGGCACAATGAGTCGGATACAGTTTCAAGACGTCTCGACTCCGCTGCGATCTGACCTAGCCTGTCCTCGCTGCGAGTTGTTAACATCAGGGCCTCGATTCTGCTATTACAATAGTGTCAGAGTATTCGATCATTGATTTCATAATGATCAAGTTCTGTCAAATTTTGACAAGTTTGTTAATTCTACTATCATAATGGCGCCATTATGACTTCTCAATGAACAGCCACTGACACTCCATTGAAGGAAATGTCATAGAATATTAATCTCGTACCTACATGAAATCTGGCATGAATAAATGTTCGCATTTAGTAGTAGTTTTCGAAAACCTTTCCTACTAAGGGTTTTATAATAATGACAATACGACAATGCCATTAAAACACAATTTTATTACGAGACCATTGACCGACCATTGTGAATTTAGCAGATTACGAACTTTAAGCAAAATGACAATGGGATGAGAATGGAATCGTGTTGGAGTGACGAATTTATTGAAATAGCAGATTAGGCCCCAGGACTCTGTACAAGCACGCCATGGCATGGCGGGGTAGACTGGTATGTAGGTCACGTGATGTCACCACTGGCGCACTTTCATAAAATATGGAAGGATCCAGACTCCGGAGGGAGAGGAAGACCAAAGAAAAGACGGATGTATTGTATGAGGAATGATATGAATGACATAGGAGAATTCAAGATAAAATACGTGTTGCGCCGACCCCAAATAAGGTCAAGAGCAGGAAAATGATGATGTCTGGTACCGAGACGTTATTGTCTTATTTCTTACAGTAGGTACAATTTTATCCCAATTTTTTGGGGTCCGCGCAATACCTTTAAAAACCCATCCATGTTCCTTCCTCGCCCTTTACGTTCCGTCTTCGGCTTTCATAGTTTACTAGTCATCTCATGACTCACTTCCTTTTTAGCCATCTCATAATTCGGACATCTATTGTTTCTTTGGTCTTCCCCAACTCATGTAGCCAATTTCATACCTACCTATTCAAAACTTTCTCACGATATTTTCCGCATCTGAAGTGATTGTATGTGACCCTGAATTTCATCACGATCACGACATGTCGATGCTCTAGTTTAATCAATTAACTTGTAAATGTTTCGATTCATTCTCCTAATCTCCTTATTAAAAGGGTGTGTAAGAAATATCGACGCGCCCGGTTAACTACCATAAATAACAGCGTTAAAATTTTGCCGGTTAAAAAAAACAACCGTTCCATATATTTTAAAAAAAGGACAGTTTCAATTTCAAATTTAAAAAAGCGTGTATTCGTTTGTCAAAGACTCGAAAGGGGAAAGAGAGTTGGGAGGGCTGAGACGCGCAGAAAAGAAAGAGACGGAATGTTTTTGATTGACCTTTTCTAGCACAATATCGTCACTTTTTGATTCTCTTTGGGTTTTGGGTTTTTAGCGTGAAATATCAAGTTCTACCGTAGAACTCAATGTAACCCATTGAAAACATTGTGCTGATGAAGTATTGATAGTAGTAGTACGAGGGTCTTGTAGGTAAAAAAGCATGTGAAATACTTAGTTGGAACTTTGACCCCAATATCTCCGCAACTGAAAGCCGTGTACGCACGTACGAACACGAACATAGCGAACACAAACATCAAATCTGAACATTTGGTTCGTACGTATGGACGGCATATTCTAACACGAATGCGAACATGGTTCGAGTCGAGTTCGCGCACAACAGTCGTGAAGTCATGGCGGCGCTGTTGGAAGTTATCGATCGACATTTATTAACCTTTTGACCGCCACAGCATAAACGCACGCGCGTGCCCTCCACGCCAAGCCACAATTTCAACTACTATTTTGTCACATATTTGTGTCGTTTGGCGTACAGGGCATGCGCTTGCTTGTCACGTATATGTGACAATGGCGTCCAAAAGGTTAAAGCTCTTCGAACACCGTCCATACAGAACATACTAAAAGGATCGCCGCAAACATGTTTGACGAACAGAGTACTTATTCGATGTTGTTAGTGGTACGCATGTGCGAACCAAGTTGTTGCGTATCATGCAACGCACGCAACAAATTTGTTCGTACGTGCGTACACGCCTGAAGGTTCCCAAAAATGATCACAATGACGGGGAGAACAAGTGCCTTTCGGCGTTACGGTTACTTTTACACCCATTATGTAGCATTGTTTCTGTAATTTTAATGGATGGAAAAGGAGAGGAAGACCAAAGAAAAGATGAATGGAATTGTGAGGGATCATCATCATAACTTCAGCCGAAAGACGTCCACTGCTGAACATAGGCCTTCCCCAGTGTCGCCACATTGACCTGTCCCGTGCGGCTCGCATCCAGCGGATTCCAGTAACCTTCACCAGGTTATCGGCAAGACATCCGCAAGAGAACAAGTTTACCGATGTAGCCCGACAAATTGCCAAACTTAAGTGGCAGTGGGCAGAGCACATTGCTCGCAGAACGCATGACCGATGGGGCCGAAAAGTTCTGGAGTGGCGACCGCGAACCGGAAGACGTTGCGTTGGAAGGCCTCCCACTAGGTGGGTGTATACTATATATTTTGCTAATAGTTATTAGTAGTTATTTCAAATACGCTCGTTTGTATAGCAATCGATGAGCAAGAACTAAAAAGAGCAAACTTTTAAAGCAACGGCATGAACTTCTATAGGTCGTCACTCGTCACATCAGTATCTTTGGAGTAGTACACGTAATTACACTAAAGAAAAAGAACAAGGGTTAGCAATCTTCGAAAATGTTACGTTACTTAATTGGTTACTAATTGTTCTAGTTTTTTGAAAGTTCTATCCGATGGTTAATATCACTGTTGCTGCGGAAGGCTATTCCTAGGTGCCTTAATTTCGTTTTTTGACTTTAATATTGTCATTTTACCTCGTTTTTGTTTATTCGAAATTCGAATAACTTCTCGATGAATTAACTACCGACTAAGGTGTTATTCATAATTAAATTTTTTACTATGTTTTGTTCTATCAAAATACTAAGTTTATTGAAAATGTTGGTAGGTAAGTCATCATGCTTAGCTTGTACGATCGAACAAGCTATTTGTTTTACAGTTTAACCTACAAATTACATTGTAAAATGTAATCCAAATAGCTTGTTCGACCGTACGTTTATTGCTTGTAAGTAGGTACTTACCTACCTATACCTTATGTTTTTAGCAAAACTACTAAAGAAGGTTGAGGATATTGCATCACCGACTACTGAATGATGCATAGCGTCTAAATATTCGATTATTTTTGACGACAATAACTTTTAAAAGTTGCGTGAGTCGTGAGTGTCGTGACCCCTAGTAACAACGCTGCCGCGTGCCGGGCTGTGGACGGTGAGTAGTGGGCTAGCTCGCCGTCCGTCCATTTTATGACGACAGGTCCACGGCGCTTTTGTGTTCCACGTGCATCTCAAAGAGATGTCAGCAAACGGGAAGGGTTCAAGGGCCGATGCTTGCCGAGGCTGCTGGACAGTTCGAAAGAGATACCGCAGCCCCGGAACACAAAGGGCTAAGAAGGAACATAGATAAGTTTTAGTCAGTAAAAGTCTGACACTCCCTCCGCTCCGCCCAGAGCGGGGGGGGGGGGGGTCAATTAAAGATCACTCATCCGAAAAAAATGGCAGGTAGATAATTGATGATCTATATAGATATGTAGGTAACTACCAAAATATGTATAAAAACAAACAACGCCATTATATTGTAAATCAAATATATTGGATATTTTTAGCAAGTCTCACTACCGAATGTAAGTCACCTTCCTTGTAAGTAAATGTTTTTTGCAATATTTGGAAACTATCGAAGATGGTTGGGGGAATTTCATGAGCCACTTATTGAATAATAATGATATTTTTTATGACTGAACAGTAGGTAGCAGGTGCATCCATTTCTGATGCTTTAGTTTGATGAATTTATTGTTGGTAAGTAACAAATTGTTTTTAAGATACAGTCTAAATTCCAAGAACTGAATCTTAGATACTGATCAAAGAGACGTTTCAAAGTCACAAAATGTATAGTTGAACAGACTTCAATCATTACTATTATGAATGAACCCCTAGTAGTCAATAGATATTATTAAATCTTAATTCTTAAAACAAGTATCTATGAACTGTGACGACCGGATTGCGTGATGTTAGTCATCTGATTGAATTATGATCCTCGGAATTCGTTAGTTATAATTATTATACAAATTTGATGTAGGTAAGTACTTACGTTTAACAACACAACAGGCATCACTATACACACACACACACACACACGTATACACTTTCTTTCATTTTGCATTTTTCGCGAGAAATAACGATTGTAACTTGGAGATAGGATCTTTTTCGCGAAAGAAATGAGTTTCAGAACACTAAGTTCTTTGCAACGTGTTATTAAATCAGAATAGTTGGAGAAAACATTTTTAAATGTTTAATATTGGTGCTCGAGACATTACTACCCCTATCCCTAACTCCTTCGGAGAAAAAAGGTGTGATGTTATTTACTAAGTAACCAGCTAATATAAAACTGTTACCAAAAATATACTGAAAAACACTCGACGATTCCTCTAAAACTGAACTTTTTTTCAAAACTTTCTAACAAAGAAGCAGCTTAATTTCCAAAACAACCGAACATTTTATTTAGAACCTGTCTTAATTAAACCGGTTAACATAAAAAGTACTGACCTTGATAATGTTTACAGTTTATATCACTATTATTAGTAGAGTATAATATTCAAAATCGGGGCAACTGCAATGTAATTCAATTGATTTCAATTTTTTATCGCACACTTGACCAGCGACCACTAATAAACGAGGTTGACTGAGCGATGGTAGGCAAACGCAAAACTTTTAATGCCTTTCGTTTCGTGGCCTTAGTGCTCTACGAGATTCGGCGGCGCGTCGCGGGCGGGCGGCGCGTTGCACGTTTTTAGGGTTCCGTACCCAAAGGGTAAAAACGGGACCCTATTTTAAGACTCAGAGGTGGTCACCAGGCAACTCATAAACCGTGATAAAGTATTTTTTCAATACACTTCCTCGAAAACTGGTTCTTTTCGCACTAATAATAGGTTCAAAATGCAGTGTATTTCACACACGTGCGTTTTTCATGTTTTTTCTACACATGCGCAGAAAGTAAAATTGCCACAGCTAACTATACCTATACTTAGTCCAAACTGGTCAATGCATAATTAAAAAAAACATTCACACCTGACTATAGAGTCAGAATTTCGGATAAGCGATCTACGTCTTTACGGCGGCGCGGCGTAATCATTTTTTGAATATTAAAATTGTGTTTATAAATTCAATATCATAGATAAACATGATTCTTTAAAACTGATATTTTCTTTTATACTTAAACAAATTAACATTTATTTGTTTTCTAAATTCAAAAATATATAATTAAAAACTATTTTTATATTAGGCTGTATAATAGCTTCATACCTTTGCTTCTCCTTCAACCTGGCGAAAGCAAAGCGCGGAATAAAAAATTAAATCATAAAAATATTTTAAGAACCTACATTCTTTTATTTTTTGTCTTCAAAAGTGTATTGAAAAACGTCGTTTGATACACGTGGATAATTGTTATTGCAGTTCTCGGCTAAAAAACACCCTCGCGAATAACAAACTTTCTCCACTTGTATCAAAATGTACTATTTTAAACAGAATAAAATAAATTTTGAAGTGGGACTCATTTACAAAAACATATGTTTTTTTGCCATTTTTTGTTCGATATTAGTAACAAACACAGGTGGCAACAGGTAGACGCTTAAAATATTCACAGAATATTTGGTTGTATATTCACTTTAAAAATAAATAATTAGGTACTTTAATTAAAATAAAGTGAAGGTTTAAGGGGGGCTGCAACAAATGCTTTTTCATTATTCATACTCAGAAAGTAGGTCTAAAGTTGCCCGAGGAGCGGGTTGAAAGTAACACTTTTTATCACTAGGGAGAATCGCTTTCAACTGACAGCTGTCAAATTATTTTTCATTACTCATACTCGGAAAGTAGGTCTGAAGTTGCCTGAGGAGCGGGCTGAAAGTAATACTTTTCAGCCCTAGGGAGAATCACTTTCAACTGACAGCTGTCACATTATTAAAAAAAAATCTAGTTCTATTTTCACATTTCTATTGAACCATGTTCCGACTTCTATACAGCCTGTAAATTACAGCGCGATGTAAAATTGAAATAACATAAAATTCAGTATTAATTAAAGAATATAATTATTTTAAATAACTTATTTATAATTTAGTTACAAATATTTCTTTAAAATAACAAAAATTTGGGCAAAATATTTACTATTTTTTCAGTGACGATAGTGAAAATAAAGGCTGAATAGCCGGCCACAGAAAAAAAAAACAAAATAGGCGGGAAAGCGGCAATCCGATCTTCATTTTTTTTTTCGAGTGGTTTCGTGTTTTTGTTTTTATTTTCCTTGTATTCGTAATGAAAAGCACAGTGTTTACCTCGGGTTAAAGACTTCTTTAGTCCCTCGAGCTATTAGCGCCCGCGCTACGCTTGGGCGCCAAACCCCGTCTCGGGACTAAATAAGTTACTTTCACCCCTTGGATAACAATGTACTATAAAAAAAAACTAGTTCTATTTTCACATTTCTGTTGCACCATGTTCCGACTTCTATACAGCCTCTAAATTACAGCACGATGTAAAATTGATTTCTTTAAAATAACATAGATTTGGGCAAAATATTTACTAGTTTTTCATTGTCGAAAGTGAAAAATAAAGGCTGAATAGCCGGCCACAGAAAAAAAAAAACAAAATAGGCGGGAAAGCGGCAATCCGATCTTCATTTTTTTTTCGAGTTGTTTCGTGTTTTTATTTTTATTTTCCTTGTATTTGTAATGAAAAGCACAGTATTTGCCTCGGGTTAAAGACTTACTTTCAATCAATGTAGGTACTATTGCCGTTTTGTCTAATGTTGTTTAGGTAAGGAACCCTATGTGCGCGAGTTCGACTAGCACTTGGCCGGTTTTTCCGTTTATACGGAGGCAGAGGCGGGCGCGCGTGTGCAGCGGCGCGGCGGAGCGGCCCACGTTATTCATGACAATTTTATTGACACGCCCAACAAACGGTCGAACAAGCTATTTGGTTTACATTTTGCAATGTAATTTGAGGGTTAAGGGGCCGGCGGAGCATGCGTCGTTCATTTTCGATTGGATTACAGAATAAGTACCTAATTACCTATGTTCCCAAATATATATTTTGAAAGGACAATGATATAGAGATGAGATGAAGAATTTAAAATATCTATAGAAAACTTACTAACTTGTAACTGTAAACCAAATAGGTTGTTCGACTGTAAGATATTGTTGAGGAGGATGACGCCTTCCGCGTTAATTTATTTTCCAATACCTACACTCCCTCGAAAACTGCTTTATAGCGTGCTCCGATTACGTTCAACATGCGATGTATTTCATACTAGTTGGGATGGGAAAAGCAAAGAACAGAAAAAAAAAATGAGAAAAAATGTAAGAAGTGTAAAAAATAAACGATCTATAAAATTTGCCTCAACAAAACAAAGTCGATCCGGCCACGCTTCATACAAAAATTCAAGACCTTAGTTTTTATGCAAGAGGAACCTTATCTCCGGAACGAATGATACAATTCTAAATAATTTTTCACTGATAGGTAGTAAGCTACATTATCCGTGAGTGCTTAAATTATTTTTATATCATGCATAGGTGATTTTACTTACAAAAAAAATAGGTGGCAATAACGATGCTTGCGAAAAACCCATCTTGAGACTTGCGTTTCTCATTTTTAGGTGGTTACCTTCCCAAAGTGGGTGCACATAATATTGCGTCAGCGTATCTGATTCATGCGTGTTAACTTGATTGTGTTTCGTTCGGCACTTAATTGTTATTAAAAGCGGCGACTACTTTTATTTGTCCTAGGTACTTATATCATATTAATTACTAGCGGAAGTCACGCGGTTTCACCCGCGTTGTTGCCGTTCCCGTGAGAGAACGGGGATAAAATATAGCCTATGCAATTACTCGCTGATAATGTAGCTATCCATTGCTGAAAGAATTTTTCAAATCAGTTGTAGTTTTAAAACAAATACAGATCTTTCCTATAAATTAGTATAGATGATGTTATTGGTACTACTTTTTTATTATTATTACTAGACAATGCGTATCCATGGCATGGTTGTAGTAGGTTGTGCTAGAGTCTAATATTGTTGTCTTATATCATAATCATACACCTACTGTAGTGCGACAAGTCTAATCTGAAGTAGGTATGTTGGTACTAACAACACCTCAAGTAGGTAAGATATCTCGATTTTAATCTCAATGGCACATTCGTCTTTTGAAATGCATACGTAGGTACCTACTGATTGAATGATGTTTTTTTGCCCACTAGCATCCAGAGCACAATGCGGTGTTGGTCGTTCGGTGACATTTACACGATGGTCAGGAGTGGCTCCAGAGATCGCCACTCCAGTGTTCGTGTATTCTGCGAGCGGTGATGAAGATTCCCTCGCCGGAGCTTGCCTGGCCAGGTGCCGTGAACTCCCGGACTGCGCTGCCGTCGTCGTGGCGTATGGCAGAGGAAACTGTCAGGGTATAGCCGACTATACCACGGCAAAACTGAAGGTGGACAACGATGTCGCCTTCTTCAAGAAGGTGTGTTTGGCATGTAAGTACCTAATGCCTACTAGGTATAGTAACTTTCTAATATTTCTCCACAAGGTTACTGTACTGATGTCATCCCGGGCACGTTCTTAACTCAAATTCGAGATAATTGGAGGGTGACTCAGTCCAGTTTTTTTGGCGCAATGCCTAAATATTATAGGTAAGCTAAATGTTGTGATACCAGTTTAAAGGTCACCTACTTACTTAAGTACTCAAATCTCTCAAATCTGTTCCTTGTCTTATTTGTGTGTCACATCAATTTTTTGATGAATGATTGGTATGAATAAATGGTTTTTGTTATTCCATTTGCATTATAATTAAGTAAGTAGGTATGTAAAAACCTGTTACTGTTTGTTTAAATATTGTGTTGACGTTTCAAAGTTTTGTTGAAGTTTCAATGTTTTGTTGACGTTTTAATGTTTGGTTGACAGTGCCAGAAGATTGCGGCGTGCGGTGGTGGGCGCTGGAGAATACTCCCGGTTACCATCTGCACTCAGAGGACTCTCATCTCAAGGTCATCCTCAACACCACTGTCTACGAGTGCTACGATGCCGTATTCACCTACGGGAGATTGGAGCAGAAGTTTCGGTACTTACTTAAAGTAATCTATTTTTTTGAGGTCCAGCGTCCTAAGACCCGTGACTCCAGAAACATTGCGCATCCTTCCCACTACCTCGAATATAACGAAAATTGTCGACAGACAGAAGCCTCGTGACGTACCTATTCCTGTATATTTGGAGACACGTGTCGTTGGACATCACCACCTAAATTTGAAACAAAATTTCACAGGTGCACGTATTATCATGGATTCATGACGTAGTACTAGGTACCAAGATCCAGTGTAGTTACAGTTGACTTGAAGTTTTGAGTACTAAATAAACCGTATTCAAGTTATTTAAAACTGGGCAGGGGTACAGCTGTACAATGCTTACCTACCTACAATGCTCTCTCCTAGTTAAAATTACGGTCGCTTGACACGAATTTGATGTCACCTTGTCTGTAATGTGTGTGTGTTTTTATTAAAGCTTAAAGGAAATAGCACACATATCAAATCAGAAAGGGATCGTCACGGTATCCAATGAAGCCATTCAGTATTCTTTGCAATACACACTAATTGGAATCGTAACGTAATCGCCTCGCCTCAGGACAAGCTAACGAAATCAATCGAAATCATTTTCCTTCAAGTGGGATAATCTAGGCTGTTCTATATCATAAGATGGTATCACATATCGTGAAAACCCTTTCCATGTCTTAACCAAATGGTTTTTACATTTGGCTTGGTTTGCGTTAACAGGAAGTCAACAATAAAAAATAATGCAGCGGTCATTGTGTCAGTGTCAACCACATGGTTAGCATTTTTTTGGTAGATAATTAAATGCGATATCACCAAAAAGTAATAAGTATAGCAATGAACAATGATTCACTTTTTTATGAGATCATACCTATCTTTGAAGTGTAAAATGAAAAAGTCTGTAAAGATCGATTTTTGTTATACTTTCACGCAGAAACTACTGAAAGGATTTGGATGAAATAGCAAACAGATTGATTATAACCCTTTTCTATTTATAATAGTAGTAAGAAGATAGCCAGCCTGTAAATTTAACTGTTTTGCTGACTGTACATAATATGGATAATTGAATTTGGGCGTTGACAGCATCAGTCAACACCCAAATTAAATCGTAACATCGTAACTTATAGTGTAGTATAGGTAAGATACCTACCACAGAAATCTTTAAGATTTCCGTGATACCTACTAAATGCGAAAGTACCTAAGTTTGTTTGTTTGTTACTTTTTCACGCCTAAACCGCTGAACCCATCATCCTGCAAGTTTGCATAATTATAAGTAAGTTGACATAATAACTTTGATCTCGAAAAAACTGTTCCCGAGAATACAACAATACCCCTTGCCATTAAAAAAGCCGAAATTAAATTAGCTTTCAAAAGAGGAGTTCGGAAGTTCTATTTAAAGTCGGACTAAATTGTTTTCTTCTCAGTCTTCACTAGAGTCCTACTAATTATTATAAGATTTCTCATTTTTCGGTCTATTTGTATGTTTTTTTTTAAATATATATTAGTTTATTTTATATGCCTATATGTGTATTAGTATGTATACTTACCCATTTATGCGTTTTAGTTTTATGCTTAAAAATGGTATTTTTATTTTTAATGTACTCTATCACACACAATACTGTCATATTTGACCCAAAGGTTGACTGGTAGAGAATGCCTTGTGGCATTAAGTCCGCCTATGTACCACTCTTGTACATGAAGTTTAAATAAAATAAAAACAATAACGTTGTTAGATAATAAATGGCTCCACCAAATCAGAATTGATTGTCAAATTCTAAATTAACGTGAGCGAAGCCGCTGAGCTAAGTATATGTATGAGCAGATCAAAGTTGAAAAAATTAAGAGGCCCACGGAGCATGCGTACCTACTTCATACCAACGTAATACCAAAATAAGGTGTAAATCAACATATTCTGAAGGGAGTGTTATTTCGATTGGATTACAGAATATCTAGGTACCCAATTAAATATTTTGAAAGGACAATGGTTTATAGGCGAGATATGAGGAATTAAAATTTTCTGTAAAAAACCATTCAAAATATATACAGGGTGTAAACCACCTCATCACAAAGCCGTTAACCAAGCATTCTGTACATCAAACTAAGTAACTTTACGCAAAAATTATTGTTGGGAAACAGCTTTTTTTTTTTGAGGTTATAAATCATGTTTTGTGGTAGAACTCAATGTAACGCACTAAAAACATTGTGCTGATGGATCGATTGAATAGTACGGGGGTCGTGAAGGTGTTAAAAGTCAAAATCTTACAAAAAAAAACTTGTACTTATTTAAAAAAAAATTGTCAAAAAGTTGTAACTTTGACACCCCATATCTCCGTAACTAGAAGGTTCCCAGGCATGGTGTAGAACAAAAAAATGATCGCAGTGATGGGGAGAACAAGTGCCTTTCGGCTTCGTGAAGAGGTGTTTTACACCCTTTTTATGTAGTATATATGGGAAACTATTTATTCTGTAAAACGGCGTGTTCTACGATTTGGCGGCGACAGCAACATCTTTTCCTGAAGACCAAATAAATCGTTGGGTTGAACACATCATTCATGGATTCAGATTTCAATCGGTCCCAATGTAAAAGAGGTATCCTAATTTGGCAAAGTTTCTCAATCGTGTTCAAATCGAATACTGACGAAGTGAACCTGTTGTTACAATCATCCTATTATCAGGAGGCCTACTCTCTAAGCAAGAAATCCGAAGATACGGTCGTTTCCTACTTCGTACCTACCACTTACGGACATAAAATTCGCTAGGGGCCCGAACTAAAAACGAATGACAACACGTTTGGTCATGTGTTAGTATATTAAACCTTATAAATCCGAAAATATTAGGGAGTGTGGTTCATTTCAAAGTATAAGCTACTTTCGGACGGGCCCCGTATCTTCGTTGACGGACTTGGAGAGTAGATCCCCTGGTACGGATTTCCCGCGATGATACGAGTTTGATCAGACAGTGTATGCGCTTGTAGACTAGCTGTGATTCACATTTTGTTTTACCATTTTTTCTTGTTACGCATAATATGTATAGCGGGACCTTTTATAGATAAAGTAAAACATCCTTTGATGCATCGTATTGTCCAACTGCTGCAATGGATTACGCATCAGAAGATGTGCGTAGCGCTTAGATCTGTGCGAATAATTTAAGTATAGATTTTTTCCTTCTGGGAAGGTTTTATCACACCAACTATGTTTATGCAATTATCAATCATCATCTGCCTAGCCTTTTCCCAACTATTTTGTTGAGTTAATTGCCGTAAAGAGGCTTATAAAACTAGATCCAAACGACGGGAATCTTGCTGCCCTGCCTGGGGATTTGGATCGCCTTACCAGCGTCTTAGTTTGGCCTAAGACGCTGATCAAGACAGTCGCATTCTAGTTACTCGACTGTAGTGGCACTCGAAGGTACTAGTCTCTAGTAGCTTCGAGTGCCATTGAGACCAACATCGTAGTCGGTCGAGGCTTCGTGATCGTTATATACCGGATTACTACCCAACTACCCAGCAGCTTTCTAGTCCACGACAAAAAGATCCATTATTAATGGTTATCGTCTTAAAGCAAAGACGTTGCTATTGTTTGTTTCTTTCTTACGATGCTACTTAATTATTGCAACTGCCAACATTGTTTTGCCATGGGTAAAGCGTCGTATAAAAATGATTTGAATGGCAATTAACACAAAGAACAACCTATTTATAATTTGAAATATAGATAAATGAGGTATGTACAAATATACGCCTACCTTGCAGGTCTCAAATTTTTTCTACGTACATATATGGCTAATTATAAAATTATTTCACCTTTGAACCTTTAAGGCCATTTTCCTTGTTTCATCTGAATCAATTTTTATATCATTTGAACTATTTTAAACCTTATTTATTTATTTAACACAAACAAAACAGACCACACCGCCACCAAACTATGAAAAGAGGTGAAATGAGCGATGCCTCGACCGCCTCGCTCTCTTGCTCGCTCGCTAGCTGGCGGTGAGCTGCGCTTTAAAGTTTTGTTTCATGTAATTTGCAATAGTGTCACAATATTTTATTGAATGGATCACACCGCAAAAATATCTTTGAGGAAACCAATAACGTTGTATCATCCACATTCCTAAGATAATTTCCCAAGTAGGTAAACCCTTTTTGCAAAAAAACTTATTAGTTGCTTGTTTTTTCCTCTCCAAGTACAATTACGTGAGCGAAACCCATGTTTAATTTGGTGTAAAGTTCATTCATGTAATTATCTCGGTGTTTTCCTAAAGGAATAACGTTATGTTCGGTTATTCTGTGGTGCTGGTGACACCCAGTCTGTTGATGTAAATATAGAAATATTTCTTTCCATGATTCATGCTCTGTAATCACCATAATATGGTTGGAAATAACTCTTTATTATTAGAACTACTTGTTTACAGAATGGAAAACGAAATGGAAGAATGGAATGGATGGTGGTTGTTTCGAAATGGTGTTTTTCACGGTTCCACCATGCTTGTGGAATTAACAATAAAAAATGTCTCACATGAAATGAATTAAATAAATAGTCTATATCCATCTCTACCAGTCTACCTTGCCGTTGCCTAGAAGCAACAGCAAGGTAGACTGGTTTTGATATTTTGCATTTTTTTTAATAATAATAAATGTATGGCGCCATTAAGTAGTCTTTCCATTCCTCATAAGGCTTACTCATTTAGCCAGGATATCACTTGTCCAGAGCGTCTTTACGATCGATTCATCAAGATTTATTTCTCACAGATCGGCGCAGTGGGTGGTGCCTCAAGGCGAGTTC
The DNA here is from genome assembly GCA_950022955.1 of Xestia ashworthii. Lineage (NCBI taxonomy): Eukaryota > Metazoa > Arthropoda > Insecta > Lepidoptera > Noctuidae > Xestia > Xestia ashworthii. Next base: position 17,125,811 of record OX465558.1, on the reverse strand, counting down.
GATCCAGAAACAATGTACACTTCAGACTCCATGATTGGGAACTGCATACTGAACGCGGAGAACAGATTCACGGAGCCGGAGTCTTATCGGGTGTCTAACTACTACACCGTCTACGTAGAAAACCAATGCAGTCATGACTGTAAGTATCTTCTTATTAAACTTTCACGGTTTTTCACTATACACTTAAAGTACTTACGGGTGAAGTATCTTCTTATCTGTTTTGATAACGGTTTTGTCAAAGCCAGGTCCTCACATCAGGTTACCGTCCGTCCGGATTTGTCTGGCTTACCTATAGGTCAAGGCTATAAGCTTGCGTCAGGACTTAATCAGGCCCGGTAAATTGTCCGGAATTTTCAACTCGGGAAGATTTTTTAGGAAATAAAATACGTTATGACTACCGGGTAAAGGTAGATTAAAAAGTAAAATGATTTGATTTTTTGCAAATGTCCAGCTTTTTATCAGGACTTTTCAAATTTCGAAATGGGCACACATATTCTCATGCTGGGCAATCGGACACGTGTTGAATAAGTAGTTATCATTTAAAAGAAAAACATCAAGTCTATCTTCCCGAAAGCCTGACATAATCACGCCAACGCTAATTCTGTGAACTCTATCGTGATTTACGAGTATTATGAACATCCACAATAAGTATATTCTGTTACTAATGTGGGCTACAACCGCGGTAATAGACACATCTGTAGCTATTCTCTGAACTGTGACTTGACTTTAGCAAAGCATTATCATTACATCCATATTTATAATTTATTATCTACTACATAGTCTACATAACAATTATCTTGAAGTCTGACGCCTTTTTAGGGTTCCGTTGCAAAATGGGAAAAAAACGGAACCCTTATAGATTCGTCATGTCTGTCTGTCCGTCCGTATGTCACAGCCACTTTTTTCCGAAACTATAAGAACTTTGCTATTGAAACTTGGTAAGTAGATGTATTCTGTGAACCGCATTAAGATTTTCACAGAAAAATAGAAAAAAAAGCAATTTTAGGGGGTTCCCCATACATAGAACTGAAACTCATTTTTTTTTTCATCAAACCCATACGTGTATCGGGTATCTATGGATAGGTCTTCAAAAATGATATTGAGGTTTCTAATAAACTGAATAGTTTGCGCGAGAGACACTTCCAAAGTGGTAAAATGTGTGTCCCCCCCCTCCCCTGTAACTTCTAAAATAAGAGAATGATAATACTAAAAAAATTATATGATATTATATACCATGTAAACTACCACCGAAAATTGGTTTGAACGAGATCTAGTAAGTACTTAGTTTTTTTAAATACGTCATAAATCGTAAACCGCAATTTTTTTTTCTCTTCTGTGCTTATCTGCAATCAGTAGCATACTATAAGCAGATACTTTGTGAGGTTTTGACAGGTAAAGTGCTTCCCCCAGTGGGGAGAGCTACTCATAATATTTATGCAGGGGTTTTCCACTACAGTATGTCTTTTCTCTTAAGACGTTTTTGATAGCTGCGCTTCATTAGACTCGCCGCAAGTACGTTTGGGTGATTTTCCAGCCGCTTTTGATATTTTCCTGTAGAGGCCTGTATTTCCTCTTTTACAGTGGTCATATTTAGGTTTGCGTGCATTTCAGAGTTGGTAGTGAACCACGGAACGTGCGCTATTGTTCTTAATATTGCGTTCTGCATTCTTTGCAATATTGCGATGTTAGAATTACTAGCACTGCCCCAGAGCTGAATGCCATATGTCCAAGTTGGTTTTAGTATCGACTTGTAAATGAGGAGTTTGTTATCTATCGATAACTTGCTATTGCGACCCAGCATCCAGTACAGGTTTCTGTGCCGCATGTTGAGTTCTTCCCTCTTGTTTTTGATATGCTGGTTCCAGGTCAAACGGCGATCCAGGTGCATGCCCAGGTACCTTACACTGTCTTTGTGTGGTAATGTCGAGTTATCAAGGCATACAGGAGTGCAGTTTTTTCTCCGAAGTGTGAACGTTACCTGCACTGACTTTGTTGCACTAGCTTTGATCCTCCACTTTTGGAGCCACTTTGTAATAGCATCGAGGCCTTGTTGTAGCTGCTCTGAGGCCAGTTCTGGCTGCTTGTTACTTGCCATAATGGCTGTGTCGTCGGCATATGTAGCAGTCATTACTCCGTCTACCTGTGGTAGGTCAGAGGTGTACAAAGTATATAGAATTGGTCCCAACACTGATCCCTGAGGCACGCCTGCCCTTATGGTATAGAATTTGGAGGTTGATTCAGATTCTTTCACTTGGAAGACTCTGTCCGTGAGATAGGATTTCAGCAGAATGTAGTAGCTGTGTGGAAGACTTGTTCTTATCTTACAGAGAAGGCCCTCATGCCATACCCTGTCAAATGCCTGCTGAATGTCCAGAAATGCAGACGAACAGTACTCTTTTTCCTCTAGTGATTTTCTGATTTTCTCGACCACTCTATGTATCTGTTCGACAGTAGAATGCTGCTGCCTAAATCCAAATTGGTGGTTCGGGATGGCATTATTGCTTTCTAATAGAGGCATAATTCGTTGAAGGATCAGTTTTTCACAGACTTTTGACAAGATGGGTAAAAGGCTGATGGGCCTATACGAAGTGGTCTGGTTGGCTGGCTTCCCTACCTTATGTATCATAAGGATTTGTGATACCTTCCAAAGGTCTGGGAAGTGTTGAACCCTTAGTATGCCATTATACAACATAGTCAGGAAAACCAGCGCCTTTCTTGGAAGTTTTCTTAAAATTTCTTTTGTAATGAGGTCATATCCTGGTGCTTTCTTATCTTTGAGGTCACCAACCGCAATTTACCTTTCATTTACAACGAACTACAAGAACTTTTATACTATGTTACTTGCTGCTACGGAACCCTTCATTGGCGAGTCCGATTCGCACTTGTTTTAAATAATATAAAATACTTCAAAGAAATCGTGGTCGTCGTAAAGCGCATTGGGTTGAAGATAATAGGCATGACGACAGTATCAAAAAATTACAAATCTATTTAATCCGTCAGTTAGATTACTGAAAAATAATGGACACATATTTTTTGTTTTTGTAAATCAATGAATGTTGACAAAGATAAAACGCATCAAAACTCGGGAGTGGGGGCTCGTGACGTAGCTCGTGAGAACTAGCTAAAAATTATACCTAGGCGTGACGTATTGGGAATTTTAAAAGCGTCGTATCTTCGTCAATTTTGATTTACGTGACAAGAGAAAAAATACGGGTCAAATATTTTTTAATAATCTACCTGACGGACTAATTCGATTTTTTTTGTCGTCTACCCTATTATCGTCAAAGTCATGAGAGACACCTGGGTGAAGGTACACGGACACGGGAAGTGTTGCAAAAGGAGGAGGCCTATCCCAGCAATGGGGTGTATCCGGGCTAAAATGATGAGACGCCATGAAGGGCCGGCTCACACTGGGAACGCAGAACATTGTGCATTAATTTGGGATTAGAAAATCGTTGATGTAGGTATGTGTTAAGGGGAGGGGGAGGGGCAGACATAGACAAACCTAGAATGTTGTAAGGTAAATATGCTGCATGAGCGATGGGACAGAAAACGTTAAAAATGAAAAACAAATCTACATTCAACCATTCATAATACACAAGCTTATAAAATTCGATACAATCAATATTGTTTTTTTCTTAGGCTACCTACGTAATATTACTTTACGGTTTGTGAGCATTTCTGCATTTCTAGGGAGGGGGGCTCCTCGTGCCCGCGTGTCCTGCCCGTACATCGCTACGCCCTTGTTTACGACCTATCTATCTATCTATCATGGGGTTTTGGTTTCCGCACTTAGTCCTTAAAGTGGACCATTGTGCGTGAGTCATGGTGGCCGTTACTCCAATCAGCCGACGTCCCTCCAGAATCAGATCAAGCTGCCCGGTCTTCTCAGGGCATCCGCAAGGGATCTTAGTGCTCCCAGGGTCTTCTCACGAATTTCGGTAACGCCGGTGCACTCAATGAGCACATGCGCTACCGCATCCTCCGCCTGCATGCACGCTCTGCACAGGGGACTGTCAGTGACTCCTAGGGTGTGGAAGTGTTGTGAGTAGTGCCCAGTGATAGTCCCCGCCAAGTGAAAAATAATTAGCATGCCATGCAACCAAACCTTGGCATGCTAATTATTTCTCACTTGTTTTGTATGTGTGCATATGCATGAGGGCGGGAGGGTGGGCGCATATGTGCATATGCATGACGGTGGGATTTGTGTCCTGCTTTCAGACCTGGATATTTTTGTCTAGCGGTATTAAAACTAAATATTTTTCATAGCATTTAATGCCATGGATTTCCGCAAAGTAACGCCTGATTCCATAACTTAAAATAGTGTTGTGTTACACATAACTACTAGTTACTACATATTATCATAATGTTCTATCCCGCATGTTTGACCGATGGATTCCGTAACTATGCCGTATGCGGGACTTGTTTTGCATCAATATGGATATGGCAATTTGTATTTTTACGTACCTACGTACTGATACGAGTACTGCATAATCTGCATTATTTCTATGAAACCTGCCTGGTCTCAAAACAGGTTATGCATGAGTTATGTATCTCATTTTAGAAACAACTATTGAGTTGTTATAAATAGGTGAGAGTAGATAGGTATAATAAATTAGAGAAAAATATTGATTAACCAGTATTTTTTGTGGTTTCTAGGAGCGCTTTTATACATAGATTTATATTTAAATACTTAAACGTGAGATTTGGTTATTATAATTGGACGGAAGTCTAACAATAGTGTATCCGATGACACATCGTACGGCGATCTTATATTATGTCTCTGATGTAACTTCCGAATTGCCGATGGTGTCGCCGCGCCGCGGGTTTCCCCCTTCATATGTGTGATAGATGTCCCTGGACATGTCCGCTTTAATAAAACCTCGAAATACTAGTACCGTACTTTGCGGGAAGTTAATGAGAAATGGTACTTAGGTAAATGCTGGTTTAGTTTTACTCTTGTTTAGATCCATTTGTTTTATTTAGGTACTTAGGTATCGTTTAAATTATTATTGTATGTAGGTATTTGTAGTATGTACCAATCAATGCAGTTTATTTCTTTCTTTTCTGTACCACAGAGAAAGTAGGCACTATGTACGTTTCTGGGACGCACGCGACTTCTGAGCGTGGGATCCTTTTTTTTTTTTTTTTTTTTTGGGATGGGAAATCATCAAATGACTTCTCCCACTCTGGGCGGAGCGGGAGGGAGTGTCAGACTCTTACTGACTAAAACCCATCCATGTTCCTTCCTCGCCCTTTACGTTCCGGGGCCGCGGTATCTCTTTCGAACAGCCCGCAACCCCGGCAGGCTTCGGCCCTTGCGGGCCCCTCTCTTCTGCTGACATCTCTTTGAGGCGCGCGTGGAACACGAACGCGCCGTCGACACGGCCTGTCGTCACTAGACGGACGGACGGCTAGCTAGCCCATAGCTAACCGTCCACAGGCCCGCATCTACGGTGGCCGGTAGCCACCACGTGGCCCCCGACGCCCGGTGCGTCTCCCGCGGCGGCCGGGAAGAGAGGCTCTCTCCCTCTCTTGTTCCGCCACCTCCTTCGCCAGCATGACTGCTTCGCAGAAGGAGGTGACGGCTTCCCATTCCGTCTCGCTCCGGACCATGGATTGAACCAGGGCCGGACGCGAGAGGTCGCCGCCGCCGATCGCCGCTACGAGGACACGGCGGTGCTCCGCCCACGCAGGGCAGACTTCCACCGTGTGCTCCACCGTGTCCTCCGGTCGATCCTCACAGTGGAAACACCCGGGCGTTTCCTCCCGCCCGATTCGGTGCAGGTACCTCCCGAAACATCCGTGTCCGGTGAGGACCTGCGTCAGGCGGAAGGTGAGGGCGCCGTGGCGCCTCTCAAGCCACTCCTCAAAGAGGGGACTTACCGCCACTATCGTGGCGTGCCCTGAGCGTGGGATCCTGGATTTGATTCCCAGGTCAGGTAAAATTTTACTACGACTATGGGAAGAGATCAAGAGATACTCCAAAATGTGTTTGTGCACACACTTGTGCACTATATTATCATAACTCACTGTCATATCTGCGGTCTGTTGAAAACTAATCGCAACCAAACCCACCTACGCACCGCACCTATTTACTTGAAGTTTTTCCACTTGTCCTTTGCGATTTGTTTTCCACTTGTCCGTTGCGATTCGTTTTTCCAATTGTCCGTTGAAGTTTCACTTCTACTATGTGTCCCAGCACACATACCTACCTTTTTTATAACAATCATTGTTTATTATTTCCAGATCCGGAGAAGATAGACAGATGCTCTTACGAAGAATATTACAACCAAACTCTGAGGCACGTCGAATTCACCATCAAGAATTACACGAAGGACGAGGTAAGTTGAAAAAAATTTGCCGTTTGCCTTCTACCGTGCTTGAGTAGTTTAAAAGCACGCTAAAGTAACAACTGAATTAGGAAAGTAAGTAAGTTTTGACTTAGCATTAATTTTGAATTATTGCTTCAAAATTAATGCTAAGTCAAAAGTGAGAGCATCGGTGGCCCAGTGGTGGCAGCCCCGACTTACGAACAGTAAGTCGTGGGTGGGTTTGAACCCAGGCAAACGGATTACTTTGTGTAATTTATTCCATCACCACTGCTCTCAAAACGGTGAAGGAAATCATTGTGTCTTAGAAAATCCGAAGAGATGTGAAATCTCCAACCCGCACTGGGCCCGCGTGGTGGATTATAGTCCATTCCATCTCATAGAGAGGAGGCCTGTGTCCCAGCAGTGGGAACATTATAGACTGATTATGCTATACTTAAGGTAAATGCAAAGTCAAGTTATTACTGTTGTCGTGAAGTCGACTGTACCCACGTACCACTTATCGTCATTAAAATAGTCCTAAGTATGTGGTTATCTCTTGTCGTTAGTTACGTAATATTCACGTTCGTGAAATAACTCATACATAATAGGTGCAAAATTATTGCGTAGCTGCCTTCGAAGGTAAGCGACCAAAGAAAACATATTTAAAGTATAACAACAGTTTATAAATAAAGATGAACGATCGTAGAAATATTGAGGTCAACAGTTGTTTTATTATTGGTGTTCGTCGTGCTAATAATTACTTCGTTATGGTAATGATGAACAGTTCAAAGAAATTCATTGATTACGAGAAGGTTGGTAGTGTCGATTCTTCCAACATTATCATCAATCAGATGAGTAAGTACTTGTTCTTGTTAATTATGAAATAGATAACTGATATCTGGGGGTTACCATGGCCGACGACCGACTGTGATGTCATACTTGAGCATTTCACGGAATTGAATTTTAGACGATTGATGCTTGCATAAAGATACAGGTTTAATTTCCGGTCTCGATTTGTCGGGACCGGAAGCCCTGCCTCTTTTGATGATGATGATGATTGAGTACCACACCCAGCCAGGAGCAAGCCTGACCCGGACAAGCCGGATACACCAGCCCGGCTAGCATGGGCAGGGGATAAAATTTTTATCCACCGGTTATTTCCACTTTTGTTTGAATTTTGTCCCTTGTCAGTGGAAATAACCGGTGGATAAAATTTTTATCCCCTGCCCATGCTAGCCGGGCAGGGGGCACGATTTTGTAAGGAAAGACATGCTCTGGGATGGGAGAGGAAGCCCGACCCTATATAGAGCCAATATAGGAATAGTCCAATCCATAGGAATGAGCATTGGTGTTTTGGTTTCTAATATATTTTTTTTCTGAACTGAATAGTTTTCGCGAGACACACTTTGTGTCGTTGGAGTCGCCCATGAAGGGTTCCGTAGCAGCAAGTAACATAATATAAAAGTTACGATTTTACGATTTATGACGTATTAAGGTCATAAGTTTACTGTAAATAGGTACGGGTTATCCGTTTACTATGTAGGTATGTGTCACTTTAAATGCGGTCATGACATCAGCACAATCTTCTGAATGGGTTACATTGAGTTTTACCTACTGTAAAACGTCATTTTTCACCCCAAAAAAAAGGTCGTTTCCCAGCAATAATTTTTACGCAGAGTTACCTTCTTAACACACAGAATGCTTGGTGGACGCCTTCGTGAGTATAAATCATGAGCGCAAAAAAAATGGGTCAGGGGGTTGCCTTAACCCGAGTTTAATATATTAAAATCCCTAAAATGCATAATCAATGTAGCTCAACTTCATAAAAAATTGCTGTACGCCAGACGCGATTATAATCATTGCGCAATTTTTGAATAGGAATAAAATGAGTCAGTCAGTGTTGCGTGAGTTGCGTCTGGTCTTTCTTACTACGTTTGTCACTGTTGTGTCTAGAGCGACAAGTCGTCTTCAAAACATTGATATTTACTCTTCATTTTGTACGTAAGTATTTACTCATTTTGGATAGCATGTTCCACAATGTTTTAATCCTAATTCCTATTTCAGTGTAAAACGTCGTGCGAACAAGCACAGCGTTTCATCTGCCGAGGGTTCACGTGGATATCAGAGGGGCAAGTGAAGGGGGGCGGCGGGCGCGGCCTGTGCGACCTTCACAGTGAAGACCTCATTACTACAGGCTCATGGCTGCTCAGACGAATCTCTTCGGCTACTTACTACCGTAGAGTAGTCTGTCTCAACAGTAAGTTATGAATTGCATTTAAATTGAAGTAGCTGGACCAACCCGCCTAGCTCAACGAATAATCCCATACCTGTATAAGTCTTTCCAAGAAAATCGGGTGACGACGACCGATAATTTTGGATGGTTCAGGGAAAACTGTCGAAACGTTGGGTATAGAACACAACGCAGTAGTATTATGTGTAGCAGTGCAATTACTGGTACTATTTATATTTTAGTCTACGCCGTAGACTATTTACGATATAACAAAATAGTTCTCGTTTAAAAAAAATCAATCAGTCAGTCATCAGTCAGTCATTTTCAGTCATTGTGACATGAAATCAAACATGTTAAGGTTTGAACTATTTGGCCGGATTTTTTTCCGCCATTTTGTTTTTTTTTTCAAAGGCCACGCATATGACCTATATTAATCGATAGCTGGTATCAATACAAACTAGTTTTATAATGGGCAAAATGTTCTAAAGTGTCACGTTTCCGAGATAAGAGCTATCAAAGCTATAGTCCATTCACTGATGGAATCTTTAGCACAATTTTGATTTGATCGGACACGCATAAAACGTGTATCAATTGACAGCTGGCATCAACACAAACAAGTTTTGTTCCAAACAAAACGTTCTGAAGTGTCACGTTTCCGAGATATGAGCTATCAAAGTTAAAATCCAATCACCGATAGCAACTTCAGCATAACTTTGATTTGATCAGACACGCATACAACGTGTATCAATCGATAGCTGGCATCATCATCAAATCAAAGTTGTGCTTAAGATGCTCAATGAATTTAGGTACTTAAACTTTGATAGCTCATATCTCGAAAACGTGACACTTTAGAACATTTTGTCTCTTACAAAACTTGTTTGTATTAATACCAGCTATAGATTTATATATAGTCCGCGCCCCGAGAAGCTATAATTTTTGTAAACAAAGAATTTCTACCAAGATACGTAGCGACCGCGACAGTTGAATCAACAAGAAATACTCCCAAATTCAATCAACTAGAATTATCATACGTGTGATACGAAACTAACGAGCAATTTCACTTAGTAGGGTTATATTTTGGCGATGTAAAGAGCTGTCGTCTAATGTTTTGTGTACCTACTGGAACGCATCTGACATCTTGGAACGTAAACATTTGGGCCGCCATTTTGAAGTTTGATCACGCTGACATGTCATTTTTGAATTTGATCCAAAGGTTGCGAACCCGAATGTGTGTTTCAAAATTTATAGCTTCTCGTGACGGGGACTATAGGTATTATGGCTGCTACTTTGAAAAAAAAAAATCATAATGGCGGAAAAAAACCGGCCACGCTTCATACAAGCTGTTCCAAGCCCTTTATACTCGTGTGTTGAGCATAAAAAAAAAACCGAAGCTAAGCTTCTGAAGTCGGTGACCTTTGTTTCATTGATTTAATTTTTTTGTGACCGACTTCAGAAGCTAAAGTTATTTTTAAGTTTCTTGTTGTTTTTTTGAAGTCGGTTTTATTTTTTGCAAAAATGTTTTTATTTTTCACTTTTTAGTGGTTCACTGTGCTTGGTACACATGGAAAGTGCATACCGTTTCAATTACAACAAGCCCAAACACGACTAGAATGCATTGTCTCATTATGGAGTTCCGTGACTATTGGCTTCATCATCAGATCTGATAGTAGAATGGGTCTTATGAAACGCAAATGCTTCATTTGTTGTAGAAAATACCAAAATCGCTCCTATAAAATTTGAAGAGTTCCCTCGATTTCGCCAAGATTCCATCATCAGATCCCGACTTGGTGGCTGTGGGACCATTTGGAAAGTATACCCTTACCAACAAAAAAAGAATTTTTCAAATTTTGCGCGAACAAACAAAAAAAAAAATAGAAACATCTGAATTGAGAACCTCCTCCTTTTTTAGAAGTCTGTTAAAAAAGATTGCTACTTACATACTAGTTTTGGTCTTTTGATTTCGAGCGACGATGCACAACTTCTTTAAGTCTTTAGTCCCAGCTGTCATTTGTAGATCTTTGAGAGTTCTTGGTAGTAATCAGAACCCTGAAAGTCTAGCAACCAGTCTTCCCAAAGGGTATTGTGTTTTTCAGTAAATAGGTTCTTGAAGTCCGATCAAGTGATGCTCCATGGAAATGGATATTCAGTTCCATGAGTTCCATCCGATTAAACTGGAAACCCGACATAAGTACTCGTAGTTAGAAAAAAGAATAGGCTGATGATTTAGTGTATCGAAATTATATCCAACACACATCTTCACATACTTTCGCGTAAATTACAGTAGTAAGATAAGATAGTACGAGTGAAACTTTTCATGTTCATACTCGGAAAGTAGCTCTGAAGTAGCCTGAGGAGCGGGTTGGAAAGTAATACTTTTTAGCCCTAGGGAGAATCGCTTTCAACTGACAGCTGTTAAATAATGAAAAAAAATACTAGTACTATTTTCACATTTCTATTGAAGCATGTTTAAACTTTCTATACAGCCACACAAGTAAGTATTAATTAAAGAATTATACTATATTTTAAATAACTTTATTATAATTTAGTTTCAACTATTTCTTTAAAATAACATAGATTTGGGCAAAATATTAACCCTTTTTTCAATAATGAAAATTAAAAATAGCTAAAAAAAGCTATTCAGCCAGAATAACAGGCTGGCCAGTCACAAAAAAAGGCGGTAAACTGGGAAAGCGACAATCCGATCTTCATTTGTTTTTTCGAGTTATTTCAAGTTTTTATTTTCCTTATATTCGTAATGAAAAGCAGTGTTTATCTCGGGTTAAAGACTTATTTATTCCCTCGAACTATTAACGCCCTCACTACGATCGGGCGCCAAACCCCGTTTGGGGACTAAATAAGTTACATTCACCCCTAGGGTAACAATGTACTATTACACCTACAGTGTCTCTAATCTCTCTCTCTCTCTCTCTCTCTCTCTTATGGTTCTATGCTTCTCCCTACTTGCAGTCACAGTAGAATGCTCGGGCTCCGACATGGTAGTGACGTACGTGCCTCGCGGCGTTTTCCGCGGACGCGTGTACGTGCCGGGGCGCGGGGAGAGCTGCAGCGCGCGCGCTAGCGGCCGGGCCGTGCGACTGACGCTACCCATGCGAGGGGACTGTGATGTTAACTTCGCGTATGGCATCTCGAATGGACCCAACGGAGTTATCAACAGGTAAAAACTTAAGCGACGTTTTAAAATCTTTTCTTACCTAAAAGGTTTATCTTATTTTTTAGACATTAAGGGTGTAAAAAGACAGGGCACGCCACGATAGTGGCGGTAAGTCCCCTCTTTGAGGAGTGGCTAGAGAGGCGCCACGGCGTCCTCACCTTCCGCCTGACGCAGGTCCTCACCGGACACGGATGTTTCGGGAGGTACCTGCACCGAATCGGGCGGGAGGAAACGCCCGGGTGTCTCCACTGCGAGGATCGACCGGAGGACACGGTGGAGCACACGGTGGAAGTCTGCCCTGCGTGGGCGGAGCACCGCCGTGTCCTCGTAGCGGCGATCGGCGGCGGCGACCTCTCGCGTCCGGCCCTGGTTCAATCCATGGTCCGGAGCGAGACGGAATGGGAAGCCGTCACCTCCTTCTGCGAAGCAGTCATGCTGGCGAAGGAGGTGGCGGAACGAGAGAGGGAGAGAGCCTCTCTTCCCGGCCGCCGCGGGAGACGCACCGGGCGTCGGGGGCCACGTGGTGGCTACCGGCCACCGTAGACGCGGGCCTGTGGACGGTTAGCTATGGGCTAGCTAGCCGTCCGTCCGTCTAGTGACGACAGGCCGTGTCGACGGCGCGTTCGTTTTCCACGCGCGCCTCAAAGAGATGTCAGCAGAAGAGAGGGGCCTGCAAGGGCCGAAGCCTGCCGGGGTTGCGGGACTGTTCGAAAGAGATACCGCGGCCCCGGAACGTAAAGGGCGAGGAAGGAACATGGATACATGGATGGGTTTTAGTCAGTAAGAGTCTGACACTCTCCCGCTCCGCCCAGAGTGGGAGAAGTCATTTGATGATTTCCCATCCTAAAAAAAAAGGGTGTAAAAAGACTCTTAATGAAGCCAGTCATTGCGATCATGTTCTTGTTCTAGACCTGGGAACCTTCTAGTTATGGAGATATTGGATACTTATTATAAATAAATGTGTGAAACACCTCTGAACGAAAGGCACTTTTTCTTCCCGTCTTTGCGATCATTTTTTTGTTATACACCATACCTGAGAACCTTCTAGTTACGGAGATATTAGGGGGTCGAAGTTCCAACTTTTTGACAAGTTTTTTTAAAATTTAAATACAAGTTTTTATTGTAAGATTTTTACTTTAAACACCTCCACGACCCCGGTAATATTCAACCCATCCATCAGCATAATATTTTCAGTGCGGTACATTGAGTTTTACCGTATAACGTGGTATTTCACCCCAAAAAAGTAGTTTCCCAGCAATCATTTTTGCGTAAAGTTACTTAGTATGATGTACAGAATGCTTGGTTGACGGCTTCGTGATGAGTCTGTTTACACCCTGCATAGACAGTTGTTTTGTAAACAGAGCAAGCATGGTCTAGTATTCATTTGACTCATAGGTCAGTTGTAATAATCGTCCTGTTTTCACGTAGAACGATGGCATACGTGATGGTGATGATCCAGAACAACCCGATCATCCAGACGGCGGGCGACCGCTGGGTGCGCGTTGGCTGCTCGCCGGACTCGCGCGCCGCCAAGCAAGTAGACACCACTGTCACTGTCAGGGACATCGGGTAAATATACTACTAATATTTATATTCGACTCACAGGACCGAGAAGAGTGGCAGGAGAAAGGAGAGCCAGCTATTACCCAGCTCTTACTGTCTTCTGCTCGGATTTTCTTGTTGTTGTTTGTTTCGTACATAAAACTTGGGAAATGTGTATATGTCACCGTAAAATTGTCAAATACGTTATATTACAATATAACGTGTATCTCTCTAGCGATATTGTAAAGTCTCGAATTATTGTCAACTGAACATACGGAAGTATCCCTTGCCCCCATAAACGGGACTTGGGGCACCCCCCCCGTTAGGTTAGTTAGGTTCCTTTAAACCCTGCACTCGGAAATAGGGGCCCCGCGAAGCGGGGCTCCGTCGACTACGCTTTTTAGGGGAATATGAAGTGTTTTAAGGTTAGGTTATATTAATCGATATTTCTCAGGAATGGTACAGTATCTTTTCATGAGAGTGGTACCACTGGGCAAGGAGGACCCCTCTTTCTCTCCACACCGCGTGAGTTGACTATCATCGCATGCATTACACGAAAAATAATGCGTTTTATTGTAATCAGTATGTTCATTTGACAATAATTCGAGACTTTACAATATCGCTAGAGATATTACAATATAACGTATTTGACAATTTTACGGTGACATATAGACCAATACCTTCAAAACATAGTAGCATGAAACCCATTGAAAAAGGAAGAGAATACTTATAGCAAAAATGAAAGGAAAAATGATTTACAATTTTTTTATTTATTATTTACTAGCGGACGCCACGCGGTTTCACCCGCGTAGTTCCCGTTACCGTGGGAGTACGGTCAATTTTTTAATTTTTCGTAAAAAATATATAATTTTTTTAATAAAAATTATTCTATGTTACTTCTAATACCTCCAAGAATATGTCTACAAAGTTTCATGATGATCGGTTGAATAGTTTTCGCGTGAAAGCGTAACAAACAAACAAACTTACATTCACATTTATAATATTAGTAGGGATTTTAGGATCTGAGGTCGGGAAGTGGGACCCCCTCACGCAAGTTCAACTCCCACTTGGCCACTTTTTTCACCATTAGAAAGTAGAGATTTCAACGAACAAAAACTAATTTCGCAAATATTTTTTTTCGATTTTCAGAGTAGGACCTAGGCCTTGAAATATTGCTTTTAATGTCGTTCACGCCTGCATTTATTTTTGGTTTGTAACTCAGTCCACCTTGAGTGCTAAAAGGACCCTGAAATTCTCTATGAGTTAGTGTTAGCCCTGCTTACCTTGACTAGCTAGTTTGTTCATTGCATCACGCGTTACTCTTTGCAATAAAAGCAGGTTTTCGACAAGTGAAATGGGGCAAGGGCAAGAAATGATGAAAAGGTGACAAAAGTTGTTAGTTGGTAGCCAAAAGGCTGTAAGATCCTCTGGTTTCCGCTGCAGTATACCAATATCACCTAGACAAGTAGCTAATCATCATCATCTGCCTAGCATTTTGTTGGGGTCGGTTTCCAGTCTAACCGGATTCAGCTAAATACCAGTATCAAACATGAAGCGACTGCCTATCTGACCTCCACAACCCAGTTAATCATCATCATCATTCACAGCTCGACTTCACCCACTGCTGGTATAGGCCTCTCTTTGTTTGTGCCAAGCTCCACGCTCTTGTGCCACAACCCGCTTATTAATGGGTAATACGATGCCCCTATATAACTGGTTGTCAGACTTTTTGGGCCACTGACTACCTGTAACGACTGGCAAAGATCTGCAAACGTCAACATGGCAGGACCAACGGCTTAACGTGCTTTCCGAGGCACGGAGGAAACCCTGACAAACCAACAAGACCAAGTAGCTAATGGGAAGCTTAAGAGGGCTATCACATTTTTTCTTGTATTTGAATGTTTTAAGAGTCCACTCTATAAATGTCTAAACGCTAATCACACATCAAAAGTTTTTATGTGTGATTGTGGTTTAGATATGGCCTCAAAATTTTAAAAAAAAAATCCGCGATAGTTTAGTTAGTTTATTGCTTTAAGAGTGTTCTAAATAAATATCACATTTTTTCATGTGTTTCAGTGTTAGACTCTTAAAACACTGAAATACAACAAAATGTGATAGCCCTCTTAGATATGTTTACTCCTCTTTGACAGCAGTGGCTACAAGAAGCCAACATTCGCCTCGACGGAGCCCCGGAGCCCCCCGGCCCCGGGCCCGGCGGCGGCCAGCGCGGTGTACGGCGGCGGCGCCACGCCCGTCACTATGTACGTGGTGCGCGCGCTGGACGATACCGGCGCCGGCGCTGTGTCGCTGGGAGAGCCGCTTGAGCTGCGGATCGAGACTCCTGGTAATATTACAACTAGTCTACTTTTCTGCGTGGGCGCTGGCAGCAGGGTGCAGGGGGTGCAAAGAAAATAAACAAAAACTAATGCATCCGAGCCAAACAGCAAAAAATTATACCTACATGTTTTGACAATCGAAGCAGCGTTTTCGTTTAAGCTCCCAGGCGGTTTGACTTTTTCCGACACATCCAACCATTGTCGTCATATTTCAACCAATTTATACAAATCCTTGACAAATTATGAACTTAAACCTTCCTCATAAATCACTGATATCTATGGGTGAAAACCGCATGAAAATTCGTTAAGTAGTTATTGAGTTTATCGCGAACAGACAGACAGACGCGACGGAGGACTTTGTTTTATAATATGTAGTAATAACTATAACTTAAAGATTCACAGAGTTATTGGTCCCAGCTGTCATTTGGAGATCTTTGAAATTCCTTACGGGTAATCAGACTCCCAAAAGTAACTGGTTTGTGTAGATTGTCGCTCCATGTAAAATACTGGTATTCAATTAGATCCGGCAATACTGGACATACGTTTAGTAGACATTAACATAAGTAGTTGGGAATCTGTTTTTATGAAAACAAAACAACCGTGGTTTTGTGGTTAGCTGCGTTGTATTAATTTATAAAATGCCGGTGGTTGGAATTGACGTTTGGGGAAATTAATAGTTTGACCCGACTATGGCAGAAGGAAATTTTATACGAACTCATTGTTTGTAAAAATAAAATATACATACACTAAAAAAAAAAAAAATATATAATTTGTAAATATAAATTTAACATAACACCTCGCCTGAAATCCCGGATTAAGCAGAGGTATTCCCAATAGAGGTAGGATTTCGCGTCGATGAGAATGGTCACTTCTACTTATGAACACAAATGTACGGTTCAGCAGATTTGTTCCCGTTAATTACGAGTTTGTACCAAAAATTACGATAAATATCAGCAAACCAAGTACTGTGAAAAATATCCAATGTTACCATAATTGCCCACGGTTAAAACAATTACGTTGAATTAATTGATCGCTCGTTCACGCTCGAGCAACCTCACACAAATAGACAATTGTGAGTTATTGGCAGTGAATAGTAATTTCATGTCTCAGTATTGGAGATCGAAATTAGAGGTAGAGTTTATTTACCTAATCTTCAAGGAAGTACCTAAGTAACATGTGGATAATAAATACCTCCCTCTAATTTGACAGCTTTATTTCGTGATTAAATAGGGTGATTCTGCCTCGTTCCTGTGTTCGATTCCTTTTACATGGAGCGACTGCCTTCTGACCTCCAAAATCCAGTTAGTACTGGGTAATACGATACCCCTTGGTAAGACTGGATGTCAGAGTTTTTGGGCCACTGACTACCTGTAACGATTGTCAAAGATCTACAAATGACAGCCGGGACCAACAACTTAAGTGCTTTCCGAGGCGCTCAATTATTTACATGTGACTTAAACATAACTGATGACATGGGGGTGTACTATTAGGTACGGTCGAACAAGCTATTTGGTTTACAGTTTAACCCACAAATTACATTGAAAAGTGTAACCAAAGAGCTTGTTCGACCGTACACCTCACACCTCTGCCTCATCCTTCGGGGATAACAGGCGTGATGTTATGTTATGTCTTACCCATATACATGGTGTAAGCAACCTCATCACGAAGCCGTCAACCAAGCATTCTGTACATTAAACTAAGTAACTTTACACAAAAATAATTGCTAGGAAACTACTTTTATTTTGGGGTGAAGAATCATGTTTTGTGCATGGTAGACCTCAATGTAACGCACTTAAAACATTGTGCTGATGGATGGATTGAATAGTATGGGGGTCGTGGAGGTGTTTATAGTCAAAATCCTACATTAAAAACTTGTATTAAAAAAAAACTTGTCAAAAAGTTGTAACTTTGACCCCCAATATCTCCGTATCTAGAAGGTTCCCGTGTATAACAGAAAAAAATATCGCAATGACGGAGAGAACAATTTGATTACCTTTCGGCTTCGTTAAGAGGTGTTTTACACCCTTTATGTTACTTAGTTCCTTGAAGTTTAGGCAACTTGGTTCAGTGGAGACTGAATCGTCAAGCGTAAGGTGGGACGCCCTTAGGCTCTGTGGAACGACGATCTTCGCAGGATGGCTGGAAGCAACTGGATGAGATTAGCCGAGAATCGAGTTGAGGGGCCATTGAGGAGGCCTATGTCCAGCTGTGGACTGCTGCACGGTTATGATGATGATTCCGATCTCTGATTATCATCCTGTTGTTATATTGTCACGGTTGTTTGCAGACGCTATGGAGATCAGGGCGTATCATCTTGTGGCTTCTTCGAGACTCGGAGACAGTTCCGTTCTGCTGCTGGATAGCAGAGGGTGTCCTACGGGACAGGTAAGTAGAAAACATCGTGAGGAAACCAGCGAGCAGAGATATTTCTCAACGGTATTTAAAGTCAAGTTAGAGGCGGCATAAAAAAATTGACACAAGGCGCTAATCACACGATAAAAAAAGAGGGAATAAAGTAGAAGCCGTCAGAAGACGTTAGTTTAGTTGAAGTTTTACTTTCTTATAATGCGAAGTTCATACAAATATCTGCTTATATTTTCACTTTTTAGTGACCTGGGTTTTTTAAAAGATGTTTCCGAACTACTATTCAAATAAAACAAGTCTGAGAGAATGTATTCACGTTTACACATGGGGATAAAGTCCTGTGGTTGTATTTGGCTTATATCACTAATCCGAAATTAGTTTTATCACAACAAAAATAGACCATATTTTGTCAATATTAAATATCAAAGTACTGTGCAAGTGGCATACTGGTGAATAAAGAAGAAAGAGTGAAGTATAGTGTACAATGTAACAGGTGGAGTTCCCCGCGTTCTCCCGCTCGTGGCTGGGCGGCACGCAGCGTCTGTCGGCGCGCTTCAAAGCGTTCCGCTTCCCCACCTCGCATGTTGTGCGCTTCGTCATCATGGTGCGCTTCTGTGATCACAAGTGTCCGCCGGTAACTGTCACTTGCTTAATAGTATGTTGATCTTAGTGGGAGCTGTGGTGGGCAATTGGTAACGACCCCGAATAGGCTTGTGTCCTGAAAAAATCTAATTAGTCCATTAGTTAGATTTAAAAAAAATATTTGACATGTATTTTTTCTTTTGTTACGTAGACCAAAATTGACGAAGATACGACTCTTTTAAAATTCTCAATACGTCACTGTTCGGTATCATTCTTAGTGAGTACTGACGTCACAAGCCCCCACTCCCGAGTTTTGATGCGTTTTATCTTTGTCAATACTCGTTGATTTACAAAAACAAAAAATACGTGTCCATTATTTTGTAATACTCTAACTGACGGACTAAATAGATTTGCAATTTATTGATGGTGGAAACAAGCCTATTGTAGGGTAGGGTGGTGTAAGTTTGCGCGGGCGATAAAATTGCGCACACGTGGTTACTCGACATCGACGTGAAACACGCTGCCAACTTCAGTCGTGTTTTGATTGCTTTGAATGCCCGGCTGCGCTCCGGGAAAAATATTAAGCTAAGAGAGAAAACGGCAAGTCCAGGTGAGTTCAAAGTTTTTACAGCCTTCTGATCTAATTTTTTGTCATTTTACAAGTATGACTGATAAAAAACCTGTTGTAATTACACTGTTTTGCTGATTGTTTTCGTTGGGTTTAGCATTAAAATTTCGACTAGAAACAACGTTTTTCATGATTTTTTTAAGAGATGGCAGTTGTATAAAGATGGTTGCGTTGAAGGCCAAGTGTGTAAGTTTGCGCATTTAGGGGGTGGATAAGATTGCGCGCGCAAACTTACAGACTACTGTGCAATATTAATGTATTATTATAATGAATATTGGTTGTTTTTAATTATTTTAAATAGTGCTTCACTTTCTTGTAGAATGTCGCGAAGACCACGCAAATCTAACCCTGAACTTGCTCACCTTTCATCATCGAAGATGCTCGTAAAAGTATCAGAAAAGGAGAAAGCAAGAGATAAGTTGCTTTGAAAAAAAATTAAATAAATAAAGAAGCCTGATACAAAAACTAACGCAAAACGCGCTAAAAAGGTGTTTAAAAAACCAAAGACTACCAAAATGCAAAATATGGAGATGTGGAGGATGCACTGAAGTCTTCGTAGGCCTATTGTTGGAGATGAGTTGAGTGTCAAGATGAATCGAGTGCGATACGTGCCAGGTGTGGTGGCACGAAAAGTGTACCTACTGATTATTTGAGATTCGGGGCATATACATGTGATTTATGCAAGTAATGCGCCTCAACAAACACTGCGCAATCTTATCGCCATTTATGCGCAATTTTACACACTGGGGTGTGTAAATTTGCGCAATTCCCGGCTTCTGTTTTTTTGTTAATTAATTAAAAAGAGATTATGTTTGCTCAATAATTAGTCTTAAAAGTTATTGCCAGATAAGTTTAGATTTAATTATAATAAAGAAACCTGTGATTTATCAGTACGTTTTATTAGGGTTCCGTAGCCAAATGGCAAAAAACGGAACCCTTATAGTTTCGCCATGTCTGTCTGTCTGTCTGTCTGTCCGCGGATAATCTCAGTGACCGTTAGCACCAGAAAGCTGAAATTTGGTACCAATATGTATATCAATCATGCCGACAAAGTGCAAAAATAAAAATTTAAAAAAACATTTTTATTAGGGTACCTCCCCCAGTCGTAAAGTGGAGAGCGATTTTTTTTTTAATTTTGACCCTGACGTGTGATATATTGTTGGATAGGTATTTAAAAATGAATAGGGGTTTTCTAAAATCATTTTTTGATAATATTAATATTTTAGGAAATAATCGCTCCGAAAGTCAAAAACAATGTGTCCCCCCCCCCTCTAACTTTTGAACCATAAGTTTAAAAAATATGAAAAAAATCACAGAAGTAGACCTTTATATGAACTTTCTAGGAAAATTATTTTCAACTTGATGAGTTGAATAGTTTTTGAGTTATATAGCACTTTTTCAAAAAAACGCAAATGATAACTTTGTTTTTCATACAAATACTATGAAAAACAAAGTTATTTTTGCTGACGAAAAATGTTGGTATTTTTAATGGTCTGGGAAGCTACGGAACCCTACAGTGAGCGTGGCCCGACACGCTCTTGGCCGGTTTTTTTTTTTTATGATCGAATTATTCAAAACTGCGCAAACTTACACCACCCTACCCTAAGCTGTAGGTCGTGGCTACATACATATCTAGGCACCCTATGCAGGTTACGTTACTTGGTGGAGTTTCTTTTATCACTTCTGCCCTCGAAACGGTGCAGAAAGGAACATGAGGAAACCGGCAACTCCTAGAACAAAAAAAAACGGCTGACAGTTTTGGCGACACTGCCGTAACTGTTTCGTATGTAAAAAGGAATTTCTTGTGTCTGTTTTTAGATACTGCAAGGTCATCTGTTTCGTTTGGGCTCAAATACGATGATACAACTCCCGTTCCGTCATCTAGTAAACGTTTCTATATATAAAGCTTGTAAAGTACAGTCAAATTGTCTTTATCGCATCTACATCCAATTCACTGCGAATAGACTTTCATACGAATTCCTAATTACGTATGTCATCCACCACGCTCATTGCGCAGTGGGAACGGTTCATCACCTAGTACTATTATTAGAATTTTAGGTTATTTATTGTGTTTTTGAAAAAACAACACGCACGCGCGTTAGGTAGTCAGTGGCCCAAAAAGTCTGACAACCAGTGTTATCAAGAGGTATCGTATTACTCAGTTCTAACTGGGTTGTGGAGGCCAGATAGGCATAGCTCCATGTAAAATACTGGTATTTAGCGGCATCTGGTTAGACTGGAAGCCGACCCCAAACATAGTTGGGAAAAGGAAAAGTATTGTGTTTTTGAATGTTTCTGAATTGAACGTTATTCATTTTTCCAAAACCCAGGTGGAATGCAACAGAAAACCAGGCCGAAGTGCCCGTCAGACGAACGCCACAGTATACGAATGGGGCGAGTCAGTCCCGGCTGAAGTGCAGTTGGAGGAGGCGCGGCGCGGCGGCGGCGGCGTGGTGGCGCGGGGAGGTGCCGCGCCGTGCGCTGCAAGCGGGGGGGACGCCATGGCGCTGGAGCTAGACCTGCTCGTCGACTCCAAGGATATCCTGTCTGTAGATACGCTTGTGAGAGCTGATCATAGGTCTACGTTGCGTGAGTATCCTACTAATATTATAAACGCAAAAGTTTGCGAGTATGGATGTATGTTTGTTACTCTTTCACGCATAAACTACTTAACCGATTTGAATGAAATTTTGCACACAGGTAGTTTATAACATATATTAAAACATAGGATACTTTTATCCCGGTAGTAAGATCTAATGGGACTTAACGCAGGCGAAGCCGCTGGCAGAAGCTAGTCACCTAAATTATCTCTAATAAGATACTTTCAATCTTCATGTTTGTGTGGCATGTATTCGATTGAACCCCAAAGAAGGTGCCACCGCTTACTGTATCTACTAGAGGTACCCTAGATAGGTCTACGAAATGTAAGTATTGATATCCATGATATAATTGTGATAACTCGTCGCACGAGTCCACCCGGTCCCGATCGGTTCTGGCACAAGACCGTAAGCTGCAAGTAATCATAAATCCACACTGTATAAGATATTACACATATCAAGAGCCTATGATTTTTTCCATGAACATGTTTGTGATAGATTTTTAATAGAAATTAAATTATAAATGATTATCTGAACGACAGACAAATATGTGACTTGAACAACAACGTTGAAATACATGTTTTTGTACTTTCTACCCTGCCTGCATAAAGAACTATAATCCTCGTAAACTAATACAGGATATGGCAACATTACGTTATCGACTTACAGCTGCATTTATTCAATTGAATAAATCCCTATTGATGACTGCTAATGATTCGCTCGTGTAAACACATGATAATAAGAACTTGCATAGTACTGCTGACTTGTAAAGTGTCTTTGATTAAAACATTGTTCATAATCAATTTGCGCTCTATTTCCTATACAACATAACTTGTGCTGACTCAAAAAAAGCTTTTAGTGTAGCACGCAAAATGCTTCAGGCCTTACGTGTACTAGGGCACACTAGGAAAAAAGTAGGTATCCATTTGAACTAAGAAACTATTACCATCTCAAGTCTGCCGCTGTAGAGAGCGATGGGACTGCTACAGCTCAGACCGATTACATCACAAAAATGTTTTTTTCTTCTCGAAAACTGAGATGATTCTATTATATTCATCCCTTCCATTCGTAAAGTGTCGTTTTGTTCCTCTTTTAGCGGGTGCAAAGTAGCTCTTTTCTCCACTGGACTTTTTAGCGGGCAGTAATGAGATTTGAATTTGGAACATGAATCGTTTATTGAAATCGAACGCAAATTGTATAAATTACTGGCTGGAACTGATGGCTGTTACGGTGCGGGGAGGCGCGGTAACTAAAAAAATAAACAAATACGCGCGATTTACTTCCCTGTTATTGTAATCGGTACGGATTTTACTGTATTTTGCAAAAAGATTAGTTCTACGTCGAGTTTTGAAAGTGATAGTGCATTAACTCCTGAAACAATAAAAATAGAAGCTAACGAAGATAACGTCATACAAAACTTAATACCTACGAAATCCTGGGAGAAATATTTTTTCATAGAAGGAGATGAAAAAGTAAAGTATATGACTCGATAGAAAAAAATATTTTTCCCTCAGGCGTTTTAATTTGAATCCATCGCTACGCTCAGGATTTAGAATGATTCTATAAGAATTCTATTCTAGAACCCTTGGCTTTGCTCTGGATTCAAAATAGCGCACACACTGTAAAAATATGATTTTGCTCCCTTATCATACAATCTACTGTTTTGACATTCAAATTTGTAGAAAGAGTATGTCTAGGTTACTATAACACCTTTGCTGGCTAATCTTTTTGCTATGGACTCAACCGCACGTCACGTCCATGATGACCATGTGAGAGAGACAGAGCCTTTATGTCGAAGCAGTAAGGGTGGTTTTCGTGCCGACACAAAAAAAAGATTAATAATTATCATTTTAACTTGTGTTTTCACAGCAGAGGACGACAAGATAACCGACAGCTCAATGGTGTGCGTGCACGAGTTGCTGCTGGTGTCGCTGGCGCTGGCCTGGCTCGCCGTGCAGGTGCTACTGTTGTTGGGCTGTTGCGTGCTGGTGAAGAGGTAGCTTTATTATTTGTAACGTAAAATCACGTCTATCTCCGAAGGGTAGACAGAAGAGACACTTAACATGGATGAGCGCGTCAACCCGCCGCAAATCAAAACTTCTTGACTACTACTGAGAAATTCAAACCCCATCTCCCTCAGGGGGACTGCAGTCTAGGCAATAGTACTTACAATGACGACCCGAACAGCGTAGCGGTAGTGAGGCTGCCTTACCTTCTTAGGGGCCCGGTATCGAATCCCGGTAGGAGCAAATATTTGTGTGATGAGCATGGACATTTGGTTCTGAGTCATGGATGTTTATATGTATAATAAGTATGTATTTACCAACAAAAAAGTATATATGTCAACTATCTGGTGTTCACGACACAAGCCTTGCTTAGTGTAGAACTAGATGGCGCTGTGTGTAATTTCCAGTGTTATTATTATTTCCTTTATTCAATTTTTTAACAAACTTTTTAGATTTTTAAATATTAACATAAAAAATATATAAAAACATTTAAAAATATAAAAAAATGTAGCCCACCGGTATCGGGAACAGGGTCCAAGCTACCGGCGGTCAGGGCTCCAGAGAGAGAAACCTCCTAACAATACGAGCCGTGTCCAGGAGTACCGCTTTCTGATTCAAGCCCTTGATCCAGCTGCCTAACGAGAGCCTCCTCAGGTATTGGTCGAGGCTGTTGGCAATTAAGCCATGGGCTGACACGACTATCGGCACAATGATCGCTGAATCCACTTCCCACATGTCGACAACCTCGCGAGCCAAGTCAAGATACTTGATTTGTTTATCTTTCTCGGCTTTCACGATGTTCTCATCATGTGGGACCGTATTATTATTATTATTAATGAGTACACCAAATAGGCAGTTTGAGATTATCATTCTGTTGCCCTTATCCAAATGCATTTGAGGTCGACGGAGCATGTCTTCGTCTTCCATCATCATCATCATCTCAGCCGAAAGACGTCCACTGCTGGACATAGGCCTCCCCCAAGTGTCGCCACATTGCCCGGTGCCTTGCGACTCGCATCCACCGGATTCCCGCAACCTTCACCAGGTTATCGGTCCACCTAGTGGGAGGTCTTCCAACGCATCGCCTTCCGGTTCGCGATCGCCACTCCAGAACTTTTCGGCCCCATCGGCCATCCGTTCTGCAAGCAATGTGCCCTGCCCACTGCCACTTAAGTTTAGCAATTCTTCGGGCTACGTCGGTGACCTTGGTTCTCTTGAGGATGTCTTCATTTCTGATTCGATCACGCAAGGAAACTCCGAGCATAGCCCTCTCCATTGCCCTTTGGGTGACTTTAAGCTTTTTGATAAGGCCCATTATCGTCTTCCATACTTTTCTATTATTCTCATCTCATTTCGAGTCATATCTTCCTTCACGTACCCATCCACATTTATTCTCAAAACTTTCCTCATACCATTTTCCTATTCCTCCGCATCACATGCCGATTACCACGCATCTTCTCAACTCAGTAACTATCTCAGTCTCTATTAGTCTTCCTCAATGTACTCATTTCTTCTTCGAGACAGTTTGAGATACATGATTAAATTAATCAAAGATATTTTTGCTCGACAGATACCGTAACTTGGCAGAGTTGAACATGCAGAAGGACTACCACTCGTTCGACAACGTCGGCTTCGACACGGTGTCCACTCACAGGCGCGTGCACTGGCCCGACCAGAACATTGATATACTGCATGCGACTTAGATGTCGCAAGAATTCACTTATTGAAAGTTAGGACCGATGACACTTAGACCTGCAGTTTATATGTTGAGAAATTGTCAAACTCTACATGACACTAACTTTAATTTTATAAGATTTGGTACTATAGTGGCTGCCAGTTCAGATCGTAGCATTCATTGGCCGTTCTCTAATATCTCTTCGAATGAACCAAAACAAATGAACAATGCATCGGTTTTCAAGATCACGATAGATGACGATTCAAGACTTGAACAGGCTTATTTCTGGATTTCAAAGTTAGGAACTTTATTATATGTGAGCGGGTCGCGGCTTCGCTCCCGTTATGTACGGATTGTACTCACGGAAACGTTTAAATGTAGCCTTTAACAGTCGGGAATAATGTAGCTTCCCGATAGTGAATTAATTTTCGGATCTGGATCAATAAGTTCTGAAGATTACCCCCTACATGCAAACTTATAATCTTACCTCTCTATTCAAATTTTAACTTTCTACATTGCTTAAGTAGAGGTTGTCTCAACTGCATACTTTTTTTACTATAGCGTAACTGAGTACAGTCAGTATCATCCTAAAGCTTGGGCTGAAACGTGTTTCCCTAATAGGGCATAGGCATATAGGTTTGACTGTACAATGTACGTATGATGTTAGGTAAACAATTAAAGAATGATATGATATGAAACAAATAAAATAAAAACCTGGCTTTAAGCGATGTAATAATTTACAAACGTAGAGGTCTTTATATAGAAGACAAAAATTAATGTGAATGTAGGAAAGTGTGTGTGGTTTCTTCAGTTAGAGTGTATATAGCATTAACTGTAGTAAATACCAAATAGGACGCCAATGTAAAGTAGAAAATATGTAAATATATTATTGTACATTTTTAGAAAGACTTTGTTTTAACCTTCCCCGCTCGTAAAGACTGAATCACATTG
The DNA here is from genome assembly GCA_950022955.1 of Xestia ashworthii. NCBI lineage: Eukaryota > Metazoa > Arthropoda > Insecta > Lepidoptera > Noctuidae > Xestia > Xestia ashworthii. The sequence goes on along the minus strand of OX465558.1, from coordinate 17,099,414 downwards.
ATTATTTTTACTTATCTATTGAATAAGTTGCAGACCCATCGTACTCCTGGCCGTACCCCTGCTGGTACGGTGGATTTCTTTAATTTAAACGGTACTGATAACGGTACGGTGGGTCTGCAGTGTACTGAATAGGCCTCCATTTGTCGTTGTCATAATATCGCATTGTTAGTGCATATCTCCACTAACAATGCGATTTCGACGCGTCTGATTAAAACGACGATATCTCTTAGTTATATCATTGGAATCACTATTAAATTAGCTAACAGGTTATGTATGGTTTGATATAATAGTTTTGTCGTGTAATGTATTAGTATTTGAAATGTGTGTTCGGTGTGAGGGCGTTTTACCATTTATAGAAATTTGACCGACTGTAGCATCTTGATGTGCTAACGTTTATACTTACTTTAATGACTGACTGGTGAAATGTCTCGACTAGGGGAAAAATAGACATGAAAATATCGTAAACGGTAACTCTTTATTTACATTTGAATTAAGTTTTTTTTACATTTTTATAGAAGCTGTAACGCGACAGTCTCATTGAACTCAACATTTCTTGAAAGTCTGTGTTCACTTTCGTTCAAGAAGTATTAAGTTACTTATTCTCGTTCAATTTATGTTTTCTTAATCTTTCGCATAGTAAGTTTCATCAAGGGTAGGTCGCGACATTTTACTGGTTCATCATCTCCATTGGAATCGGTGTTAAGATAGGTCGGTGGTAGTGTAGATGGCGCTAGGTCACTGGGTGGCGTTGGGTGGCGCGGCGTGGGGGGGCGGCGGGGGCGCGGGGCCCCCCGCGCGGCGCCGCCTGCCGCACACTCTGCCGGTTGGACGCCGCGTTGTAGTGGTAGCCGTCGAACTTGTCCGACGCGCCGCCCGCCGGCGGGAACGTTGCCGTGCCCATGTACATCACCTGCAACCATACAAATTGTAAGATAGTTCATTGAAAAGTATGTTGCAAAAGTTAAAGACGACATACGCGTGACTGACAATAGTATAACCGCGAGAACTCGCCGTAATTAGCGACAACAATCGTCTAACGTTAATTTTGCTCCTAGGTTAGAACTGCTTTTATGATTCAGTGGAAGCGACCAGCCAGGATTCCAGACTGGCTACGGACAACTGACTTGGACAGATACTTCAGCACACCTGTCTAAGTCCGGAGTCCGGTCCGCAATCTGTCCTTGCCGGTTTGAGCCCACCTGAATCTCATACCAACGAATGTTTTCGTGAAATTCCTGCGAGAATCGCCAGGAATGTTTATTTATGCTTGTCGAATTGATGGTAAAAAAAAGTATAGTTTACAAGAGTACACAAAAGCGATACCAATGTACTTAAACACTGTAAATAGGTTACAAGGCCGATAAAATCAGACGAAGACCAAGTCAGACCTGTGGCTTGTACCCGTCGGGTCCAGCTTCGTACTCCACGAGCTGCATCCTGCCGTCGGGCAGCAGCACGTGGTAGGAGCCGGTCGCGTGGTCCTCTTTCCTCTTCTCGTTGTGCCCGAAGTCCAGGCTCACCCCGTTGTCTTGCACGTCGTAAGAGAAGTCGTAGTTAGCTGGCAACTGAGAATTTGACATAGAGATGATAATTATATTGTACCGACCGCATTTCGGCCACAGTGGCTTATTTCATTGGAGATCGACCAAGTACGCAAGAGATAATTATATTGCATAAGTATGTGTGCGCTCGCTTAGGTACACTCTCTGTCCCTTAACTCTCTTAGTCCGAGGAGACGGCAATCCGAAACGATCGAGAGAGACCAGCCGCAGTTAAAACTTCTTCCGTAGGTACACCTGGCTACCCCTGGGTGCCCTGGGAAATTCTTAATTGGAAATCCCATCGACATATTACCCGGAAATCGAACCCAGGACGCCCCGGGCTCAGCAGTCGCCATTGAGGTCACGTAACCAGCTAAGCGCTAAATGTATTTAAAAGGAAACAAGCTTTTAATTTTATTAAAAAACGATGGTGATGCTAGTTTGGTGGTGACTCTTACCGACGGTTCCTGTATGGGTTTCTTCTGACCGCCACCGCCGATCTTTGGTGGTAAATACTCCTGCGCATACGCATTTGTCCATAACGACACCAATAAAGTTACCTGAAAGTTTGTATAATGAATATAGGAATTTAAGCATGGGGCGATGTAGTACAACGTCGTGCATAAACTTGACCTCACAAACTTAAAACCACGCCAGTAATCCACGAAGGGTTTGGCAGATGTCTTCCTACAAAATACCTGCCCTTGTAACCCTGCTTGCCATTGAATTTGACCTTATAAAAATAGAAATTAGTAGGTATGAAATCGCCTGCATCCATGCAAATGCGCAAATGCAAATAATTTGAATTTTAGTTCCATTTTTCATCAATAATAAATTTAAAACACTCACACAAATAATTCGCCACATTTTAAAATAAAACTCGTGTTCCTTCTGGTGGGCACTGGGTAATTTTGGGAGATTCACGCAAAGGTGCGAGGTTTATAAAGCCAAGGGCTGTGGTTGTGGCAGCCCCGCCTCCTGGCATTTTTTCATTAGCAAGACGCACGATCCACGAAAATATTTCGAAATGAATTTAAATGACTTAGTTCATGCCAGTAATGGGTTCAGTCGTGGTTTTTTGACTTCTACAAAGTTGTAAATATTAAAGTAGGTACCACTGAGACCACTTAGTGCTTAGTGTGTCTACTATACGTTTAGATTTTATTCAAGTACCTGAGTATACTGACTTCGATCAATCTTATTACGAATTACGAAGAATTGGTGGACTTTAACAACATGATACATTAACCTATATGGCCTATCATCCTCAATCCTATTCCAATCAATTTGTTTGAGATTCTTCAATTCAGAAGACCCCTTATTTCTAGCCCACACAATCAATCAAAAGATGTACCCGAATTGGGTAATCTGTCTCGCGCTGCGGTTTCGTTAAGAAATAGTGTTGCTGTTGCACACTCAAGTTCAAGATAGCGTAATTACCTATCTTTATATTTTATAGGTACGTGCTTCAAGACGTATTATGGCTTCGTGGAGACTGTCGACGAAGTTAACTTTGTGACGTAAAAGTAGATACTTGGAAGGACCATCTAGGCAATTTTCAAAAACTCTGGTCTTATAACAGAATTGAAATATGTACATGTCACCGTAAAATTGTAAAACCCGTTAGATTGTAATCTACCTAGCGAGATTGTAAACTCTCGAAAGATTGTCAAACGAGCAAACTGCTTACAATTTAACGCATTATTTTTCGGTAGATTATAATCTATCGAAGTGAAACCGTATTATTGTGACATGCATGTGACGGAAGTAGGTATCTATCTCTGCCCCCATAATCGGGACTTGGGGCACCCCGACGTTAGGTTAGTTAGGTTCCTTTAACCGTGCCAACCGTGCGCAGACAGAAATAGAAGCTCCACGTAGCGGGGCTCCGTCGACTACCTACGCACTATGCTTTTTAGGCGAATATGAAGTTTTTAGGTTACATTAATCGGTTTTCCTCAGGAATTATGCATTATTTTTTCATGGGAGTGGTACCATGGGGCAAAGTTGTGTTCCGTCGCATCACATGCATTTTACAATATCACGGTTTCGCTTCGACAGATTATAATCTACCGAAAAATAATGCGTCATATTGTAAACAGTATGTTCAATTGATAATATTTCGACAGTTTACAATCTCACTAGTCATGTTACAATCTAACGGTTTTTACAATGTGACGCTAACATACACATGAAATTGAATAAGTATCTCGTAGCGTCATCACAGAGTATATAATCACTACGGCGTCATTTTATACTGCCTCGCTCGTTCTTCGCTCATGCTCAGTTTGTGACAACTGAACATAAGCGAAGAACAAATGAAGCGATACCATACCACTAAGCATGGAGTCTTGCGTTCGATTCCCAGGTCGATGGGGCATAATGTGTTAAATTGTTTTTCCATTAGAAATTTTCCGCGCCTAAATCTATGTTCGGTTGATAGCAATAGACTCGCCCCCTGTTACATTGTAGAAAGTTTATGGATCAGTTCTTACAAAATGGACAGATCGAGTAATTTATTAGCTATGACGATTCTTTAAGTAAAAAAAACTGAATTTCGACGCAGACAGCAAGCGTCGCTTCATGCATTTGTAACGCACCTTGAGTTGTAACAATGGAAATGCGTTCCTATTTTCAATGCAGCTATAAATTGCTCGAAGAGTTTTTCGTTGTTGGATGTAGTGTTTTAGTGTAAAGTTATAACTTTATAAGCACGGAGTTATCGGGCAATATAAACCCCCCTTATTAAAAGCCATTTTGGAGTCTGTATTTATTTATCACAGTTCACAGTGACACTGACAGACATAACTCAAAGTGACAGTATTGACAGTGACAGTGACAGATCTTCATGATAACCAATAAGAACATTGAGAAGGAAATCGAACACGCTGAAACTGGGAAAATCTGAGATAATTATTATGAAATTGATAACACACAGGCCCTGAATAAGATAGTTACGTATTGTCCCTGAAAATGAACTCTCTCCTAAGAAATAGGTGTGTAGCGTTAAGTCGTGCATTCAGTACTTCGGTTGTAAAAAAATGTGCCGTGCCCCCGGTCCCACCTAGGAGACTTAAGAAAATTACTTCAGCTATAACATGGAAGTCCATGACAGCGACCGCAATCATCGGTGGAGGTTTGACTGCGTTCATGATGTATGTTAGACGTGAAAAGCAGGAAGCCTTGGATCGTGACAGAAAGCGGCAACTGGGGAAGGCCAAGATAGGAGGTGAATTTGAGTTGGTTAACACAGAGGTAAGTTGCAAGAGATATTATATTGTTTTGTTTCTTAACATATTAATAGTAGTAGGTATGTAATTCAGTTATGACTATGACTTATCAGATAAACCTACACTATTGTGTGAACAGTTACATATGTATCAATAATTCCATTAGTTTCAGACTGCACCTACTTAGTCTGGCAATGGTAATCTAAATTGGTTCGGCCTGAAATTGAACCACATAATCCATCAAACAACATTCATTCTTCACTCTTTTAGTCATGCAATTCATCCCTACTTATTACATGTCCATACCAAGACAAAACTTCTACTCAATAAGAAATAATAGAATTGTAAGTCCCACTCCCACATCTACACTAATATTATAAAGAGGAAAACTTTGTTTGTTTGGTTGTAATGAATAGGCTTAAAAACTACTGGGCCGATTTCAAAAATTCTTTCACTATTGTTTAGTATAATATTTAGGAAACCATTAGTATTGTCATGTTTATCAACATTTGTATTGTTTCAGGGGAAACTAGTGAAAAGCACAGATTTGTTAGGAAAATGGCTTTTAATTTATTTTGGTTTCACTCACTGTCCGGATGTTTGTCCTGATGAGTTGGAAAAGTTAGCTGAAGTTGTGAATATGCATGGTATGTATCAATGACTAATTGTTTTGTATCTTGCCTTGTAACTTCTAAGACAAATTCATAGTAGGTATGCCCTGATGATGATGATGATGATGACCACTCTTGGCCAAGGCCCCATTTCCTTCCACTTTTCTGGATGTTGTGCCTCCTCTCACCATTTAATGAGGAAACCCTACCAAGCATCACTAATTTACTGATATCCGTTTACCTTTTATACTTTCAGATAGTGACGCTAAGCTGCCACCCGTGCAGCCACTGTTCATATCTGTGGACCCTCAGAGAGACACACCTGAAATAGTTGGAAAGTTAGTATCATTGTTATAATCCTTTATTCATAAACTTAAAATGTCAGTAACGGGATATCTTCCGTGATTTTATTTGTATTGAGCTCCCGATATTTTGACGCTGTTGCAAGCACCATGATCGCGGGTTGAAATTCACAGAAGATATGCGGTAAGTGACATTTTAAGTTTAGTTGTGAACCATGACAGCTTAAAACGGTCCTTTATTCATATTTACACATATTTTATAAAAAATCCTATGCAAAAACAATAAAATAGAAGTCCATTGGCATCATGAACAATGTCCAGCCAGGCTGCTGTGCCTAGGAGTACTGCTATCTGAATCAAGCCCTTGACCCAGCTGGGCAATAAGAGCCTCCTACGGTGTTGGTCAGGAGTTTTTTTGTTATTAGTCTGTAAACCTAAACCATAAAGACGGTTGGAAGCTCTTGTAACACCAAGATCCCTTGCAGATGTCCCGAGAATACTGGAAAGATTGACCTGTTTGATTCTAGAGGGAGGTAGGCTCATTGGAATAACGGCCACCATGGCTCACTTACAATGGTCCACTTTAAGGACTAAGTGCGGAAACCTAAACCCAAACATAGAAGATGTTATTAATCCACATTTTCTCACATGTTTGTATTTGAACTTGTCATTTGGACCATAGTGTGTGCCTTTTCTCATACAAACCTCACTTACCCTTGTTACAGATACTGCAAGGAATTCTCCCCACGCTTCTTGGGCTTGACAGGAACAAAGGAACAGGTTCAGCAGGCGTGCAAGTCTTACAGAGTATACTTCAGTGCAGGCCCTTCAGATGTTGACAATGATTACATTGTAAGTACAAAAGAACAATTTGAACCTATCTCTTATTTCTAATCCATCTAAAATTTTGTTTTGTTCTTATTAAATTCTTGGAGTCTATATTTAATAAGCAACAGATAGTCAAATATTTAGATTAACTTATATAAGCCTATCGACCATTTACTGGCTGATGATCAATAGGTCCTGTGTAACTCCCATCCACAGGACCGGTCAATGTGGCGACACTTGGGGGAGGCCTATGTCCAGCAGTGGACGTCTTTCGGCTGAGATGATGATGCTGATGATGATCAATAGGGTGTTCATCACTACATATTATAAAACAAAGTTCTCCGCCGCGTCTGTCTGTCTCTGTTCGCGATAAACTCAAAAACTACTGCACCGATTTTCATGCTGTTTTCACCAATGGATAGAGTGGTTTTAGTATATAATTTGTACGCGGGCGAAGCATCGGGTATCAGTTAGTATAGTTATAACAAACGCAGTAAAAATATCCGAGCCTATGTCCAATGATTCATTGATTGTTTTCACCAGCTAACAAAATAGTAAAAAACTAACTTTTCCGTTAAAAATAGCAGGTTATAACCACTCTTCAATCTACAGGTGGACCACACGATTATTATTTACCTTGTCAACCCTGACGGAGAATTTGTTGACTACTATGGCCAGAACAGAAATGCTAAAGAGATCCACAACTCTATGCTCGTGAACATCAAGAAATATGAAGATTCCAAGAAAAGTTCATGGTTCTAACCATGACTCGCATTTACGTAGACAAATAGAATATAGTTCCAAAGTATTTTTATTTATGTAAAATAAAACTATTGTTACTTAAAAATTGTGTTTATATTTCAAATATTTCTCTAATAATACTTTATTTTAACAAAGGAGACAGTGTAGTTTTAACAGATTTACTCTATTTTTATCATCACAAAAAATAAAGTGTGCATCAAAATAGAAATTGCCTTATTTTGTAAAATAAAACAATTGCATATTTATGGTAGACTGGTAGATTTAATTTGTACGATTACTGTGCATAAAGTTCTAATACTTCAAAATTAAAAGTTAGCAGTCATTTTGCTGGTTATCTTACTAATAGTGACTTGTCCACCAGAGCTGTGTATTTGCACTAAACTTTGGTCTAACTGGTACAGTTTCACTGTGGTTCCTTCTAGGTTCCCCGTCGAAATGCTGACCCCTTCCTCGTTCACCGTCACCAAGTTCTCTCCCTCATAGTTCACATCATCGATGATATTCACATTGCTAGTATTCAAACATATAGTTTCATCTTGGTAGTTGTTAATTTGGCTGTTTTCGACTACTAAAAGTTCTTTTATGTTACTATCATCCTGTACTACTAACTCTCCTGTTACTTCTAATGGGACTTCTTGAACGATGTTTAGGGTTAGTTCTTTGGACTGATCTTCAGGCGATTCGTTTGTGTGTAAATTTTCATTGACTGTTACTAGTTCTCCGTGCTCCTTGTTGAACAGAAGTCCGTCAGAGATGACAGGCATTGGCTCAACATGTTGTAATATGACTACTCCACGGTTCTCTCGCTCTCTCTTTTTCTCTCTGTCTTTATCTGAAGCGTGCAGCTGTGCTCTCTTCTTTTTTTGGTGAGTTTTGGAGTGTTTTAACTGTTGAGATTTCGTAGCGAATTTTTGCGAGCACATTGAGCAGTCGAATGGCTTTTCACCTGTAAGCAGAAACAGTCATAGAATGAGTTGGCAGTTAAGTACCTATACTACACGAAATCCGATGTTCACATTAATTTGTCACTCAACAATCTACTTTAGAGCATGCAGTCTAAGTAGTATTTTGAGTAACCATTTGTAATGAAAAGGTCTTATTTTTTTGTTGCAATGGAATTTGAACTTTATTATGTCTATCATTCAGTTTGGAGTCAAAATTTGAGTCTTGTATATTCACCCGTATGTACGCGGTGATGATCCCGCAGGCGCGTCGCGTTAGCAAACTTTTTGGAGCATACGCTGCACTCGTAGGGACGCTCGCCCGAGTGATTGCGCATGTGCGCGTTCAAGTTCTTGCGCGTGAAACTGTAACAAACGGTTTGATAAACAAGGTCAAATTAAATTAGCTAGCGAAACCTCACAGAGGCTATCGGTTTCGATAATTAAAATCGACAAAACAAAATATTATTTGCGATTCTTTTTTGGGGTAGGATTTTCTTGTTGAGTAGGAACTTGGCAAGTATATTATTTTTGTTTTATCGTGTTAAATCTATCACGCCTGAAGTTTCGATAGCTAATTTAAATTGAATCTAATTCATTTCAAAATATTTACAAATAACATGTCTAACTAAAGCACTTTGTTACCTTTTCCCACAAATGTCACAGCTGAACGGTCGTTCCCCGGAATGTATCCGTTCGTGGCTTTTGAGAGTCGAGCCTGAAGTGAACTTGCGATCACAGATCGAACATGAGTAGGGGCGCTCGCCTGAATAATACATACAAACAACATAATGCAAATATTTTATTTGCTATTACTTAAATAACAATATCGGTTTGTCCGTTCTGGAGCTATGATGCCAAAGATAGATACACACTTCAAACTTTTTTGGTAGGGGGTTAAAAAAAGAATAGGTGGAACAGCCTATGGTCCACCAAACCGGTCGTTGCCATTATGCTTGGGAGGCCTATACTATACCCCGAGAAGATCGCTGTTGAGTTAGAGTTAAGAGCAAAGTTTGAAAACTCAAGTTTTTATATTTGTCGTGATTTCATCAAAATTACAAAATTAGTCTTTTTATTAGTTAGTTTATGTCTGCAAACAGCAAGCGAACAGCAACCATATTGTAACCAAAATAAAAATCATTGTCATTTTGACAGTGATGCCCAATCAGAAGAAAACTAACTGAGAGAACAGTAACAGTATATTCATCAGAGCCATAAACAAGTTTGGTAATTGCAAGTACTTTGCAACTAGTTTCTTTATTTGCCCGTAGCACGAATAATTTGCCGAAAATAAGTAGTACCAGTATGTGTCCTCATATGCAGCGTGAGGTTGGAGTTCTGTATGAAGCTCTTTCCGCAGACGGAACACACGTAAGGCTTCTCTCCGGTGTGCGTACGGTGGTGGGTGTTGCGTGTAGACTCGTGACGGAAACTGGAACATTATTAACAATTGTAATTAAGTTAAGTATTAGTAAAATGAACCTTGCGATTCAGTATTCATCTTCGTGTCTTTTTCTTGTGAATAGCATCTCGTGTCAAGGTCTATCCTATAGGTGCCTTGAGAGTAAGGTCTCTACTCTAACCAGATGCTTAAAACTATACTTCGGACAGGGGGGATCGGATCAAAATGATTTAGGGGCGAATTTAAAACCACAGGGACATCATCGCGTGCTGGCTCAAGAAAGGGTCGGGCGGTTTCTTCGTATCGCTGGCACTACAGTTTAGCTCAGAACTTCCTTGTTTCTCAACGTCTGAGGGGTGTGGGTGTGAAAACTTTGTCTGTCCTATACTGCCCTCTTAACCACAAAACAACTTAGTGATTGGCTGAATTCCTGATAAAAGTTTGCAGTCAAAACGCACACACGTTTCCTGTCTCTAAACTCATGATAGTTTTGGGCTGCGCAAGTTCAACTACGACTACTATCTTCTAATTTACATTCAAATTACTCTAATTTGAATCTTATTAAAATATACAGAAGTCACAATCCGACTATACAATAAACAAGTATGTGTTGCAAGTTACCGTTTATCGCAGTACTGGCAGGCGTACGGCTTGCGGTCCGAGTGGACGAGCCGGTGCGACGACAGCAGACGGTTCGATGGGAACCGCTTACCGCAGATATTGCACTCGCAAGGGCGCAGGCCTATGTGGCGAGACATGTGTGCTGTGAGAAGACCACTCTCACTGTACCTGGGAATAGAAGGTTACCGAGTCATTTAGATATCTGATCTGACCTTGAATTGTTTGGCACGAATGTGTTTTGTGTCTGTAGCGGCATTCTTATTTTTTGTCTACAGGGCATTTTGTTAAAAAGCGTTACCAATCAGTTCGTGTGCGAGTGAGTACGAGGAATTGGCCTTTTTATTACTAAAATATTATCTTTTCTAGAGCACGGAGCACGGTCTGGACTCACAGCTACTTTTGAGCTCTCGTCACAGCTACTTGAGCTCTGTTGTTTGGTAAACATTTGGTTGTCGAAAGTCGAAACTTATTACGACATCTTGTTTCTACTAAAAAGGCGGCCACAAGTTATACAAACTTGACTGTAACTCTCGCTTACCTCTTATCACAGATAGTGCAGGCATGTTTCTTCTCAAGGGTTTCGCCGGTGTGGACACGCGCGTGTCTCCTCAACGCGTACTGTTCGGTGAACGCCTTGCCACACACCTCGCAAGAGAAACGCTTCGACTCCATGTGTCGCGAGATGTGCCGCCGGAGCATCGCGCGGGCTGTAGAAAGAAATAAACGAAAATACTGTATCAAGGGTGGTACGACAATATTTCACACAAAATAACACATATTTACTGCGTGGGAAAAGGCACAAGATGCCATAGGTATCTTCTAGGCATTTGATTCCGTTAATCACGAAACCTTGATTTTGAAGCTTGAGCATTACGGTTTAGGTAAACTTGCGCTCAGTTTAGTAAAATCGTATTTGAATGATAGACAGCAGTATGTACAAGTAAAGGGTGTAAATTCGATGGGTTTAAAACAATGATATATAAAATACTATATATAATAAAATATAATATATTTATAATACGTCATTGGTTTAAAAGTAAAAAATGGGTGTACCACAATTTTCGATATTGGGTCCCTTCCTCTTTTTAGTATACATTAATGACCTGCCCCATTCATTTAAAAACTACCCGCAAATGGTATTGTTTGCTGACGATACTTCTCTAATATTTAAGATAAACAGACGTGCCACAAATATTAACAACGTAAATAACGCCTTACTGCAGGTTCATCGCTAATAATTAAGTACTAAATGGCAAAAAAAATAAGTGCATAAGATTTGTTTTACCAAATGTCAAAAGTAGTGATTGTGACGTATTATTGAATCAAGAGAAACTTGAATTTGTCAATACAACGGTTTTCTTGGGAATTACGCTCGACCACAGGCTACAATGGGGTACTCATTTAACATCTCTTGCAGGCCAGCTGAGCTCGGCTAAGAAAAATCCGTCAATTTACTGATGTTGATACGGCGAGGCTAGTCTATTTTAGTTATTTTATTTTCACAGTATTTTGTCATACGGTATTCTACCATGGGGACGGGCTGCAGACATCGACTCTATTTTTATTCTGTAGAAAAGAGCCATCAGAGCCATATTTGAATTGCGTAGACGCGATTCTCTCAGGCGCGGGTCAAATACAAGTGGCGTATGGCGTATGGCGGTGGCGTGGGTGCGCCATTTGACCCGCGCCTAAGAGAACTGTTTAAGGAAATAAATATCATGACGGAACCTTGTCAATACATCTATGAAAACATCATGTACGTTAGGAAAAATCTGCATTTATTCAGTAAAAGAGGAGACAGACATCATTTTAAGTAATACTAGAAATAGAGACCAACTAGTTCAGCCAGGTTTCAGGCTTGCTAAAGTTGAAGTAGTAGTAAACAGTACAAATTTATTAAAGAAATACGTCAAAAAAATAATGCTCTTCCTGTAAAGTTGGAAAACATGCAGAAGTGACCCTTTGTTCCCAAAGGTGCGATATGTATGATCTCAACATGAATGATGTAACCAAGATTTTGTAACTAATTTTTTTATTGAAAAGAGTGTCCATGGAGTTTCTTGCCCGTTATTCTCCATAGAGATCTACACTAGGGAATGGGCAACTACAGTACTTTCTTAAGTTATTATGCCTTGTGTCTGTGACTGTAGCTTCGCTTTTTTTCTCGTTTTATTGACATTCAAAAGTGCCGTAATGGTCTAATTAAAATAAATGATTTGAGTTTGAGTTAGTAATATATATATATATATTAAATAAATGGATACAAATTCTAGATAGAAGAACTTAACAATAATTTACCAAATAAGGGGATCAGTATTAAATGGGTTGTGGAGGTCAAATAGGCAGTCGCTCCATATAAAATACTGATGTTCAGCTGCATCTGGTTAGACTGGAAGCAGACCCCAACAAAGTTGGGAAAAGGCTAGGCAGATAATGATGAAGGGGATCAGTACCTAACTACCTACTCAGGATCCGACAACGGTGATGTTATTGTAATGTTGCTTACCTCTAAACTCCTTAGGACATTGGTTGCATTTCCAAGTGTTCCCTTTAGAGTGTATAGATGCATGTACTTTGAGGTCATACTCCGAGTTAAACATGTCAGTGCACTGGTTACAAAAGTATAGATGCCTCGTGCTTGGATGCTTGCTTTTCATATGTGCATGGAATGCTTTCAAATGTTGAAATTTCTAGAATTGTAAAAGTTTGTTAAAAATATTTCACATGAAAAGTTAATAATTCTAAATTTATTATTTCGCCAATACTAAGTATGTTACAAATTATATCGTATGGTTTTTAAATTTACATTTATGTACCTTGGAACAAATCCTGCATGGAAAAGATTTCTCACTTTTTCCGGGTTTTCTTCTAAGTTTATTATTTGTCACCTTTATAAAGCTGCTAGAATCTGAAATAATATGTATAAATTTATAAAATATTAGGGCTCATTTACGGAGGCGCAGCGCGTTGTGCGACGCGGTCTGCAATAAATTGAGAGTGTTTACGGAGATGCGACTTGACCCGCGTTTGCTAGGAATGCAGCGTTACTTGTGGCGGAGCGTATATGTATGTATATGTTCTGTGGGCGGAGCCCGTAGATAACAACACCGACTCGCACGCGGCGGCGCACGGAGCGTTGTGGCCAGTCAGGTTCCTTTAATACTTTTTTCACGGAGTAGCGGCGTGTGAAACGTAGCGATACCCGTGACAAAGAACGCGGCGTCCCACGCGCCTCTTCACGCCCCGCATCGTACATTGTCATTTGTGTTTGCGAGTGAGATAACGCGGGCCAATGTACGCGCAACCTCTCCGTAAACGGAAAAACGCGCCGCGAGACGCCACACAGCACGCGCCCTATACTAAGGGAATACTAAATAAATAATATGGTTATTATACGTATGATCCGTATTCTTGGTGGCTCTTGATATTAAATGAATATACTGATAGCTAATGGCTTTCAGTTGAAAAAAACAGAAAAAATGCATTTTTAGATAGTTACACTTACCACCATCACCATCAATTAACTTTTTTCTGAAATAAAAAAGATTAAATTAAAAAATTATTGATAAAGTCCATAATTCTAAAGTAAAATGTAGGATTGAGCTTACTTTTTCTTTCTCATTGTTTTATTTTGTACTATACAAAGGTTACCACTATCACTATTATCACTGAGATCTTCTAAATATTGCACATCTGAAAAAAATGTTAACAATAATAGATAAATAATGAATAATGTAGTATTATGCATTTACAAAAATATTCCGTTACTAAAGAAAGTTCCTTGTATGAAGACCTATGCTTTGTTCTCCATACAAGTAACTTTCTGTGTTTGTGAATATTTGACAACCTTTTGAGGTGTTTTGCTGAGATTATTCAATTTATTCGGTCCACAAAGTGATGTGTTGTGATAAAAATTGGGCTGTGTTAATTAATATGGTTAAGAATTTAAGAATTTGATTGTTTTATGTTACTTTATCTGATTGGATCCTGACCTTTGTTTAATGGACAGACTACTAGTTCACTAGACCCCTAGGTAGCGGACTGCAAGAACTAAAGTATGGTCAGCAAAGGTATTAAATTTCAATGTTTTCTATAATAGAGATGAAAAAGAAATTGTCTCTGGTCAAAAATGGTTGGGAGCCAAATACCTTCCAACAGTTCTGCTTCTTGTTTGACATCAATGATGTCATTTAAATAAATATTTCCATTAACTGCACCATTTATAATATTATCTTCTACCATTTGTTCTTGCTTTATTTGCCTGCAATTAGTTAAAAACTATTTAGTGCTAAAAGAACCATTTCAGTTTTGATGACAGAGACATAATATTAGCACATTTTAGAAAAAGATTAATACCAACATGCTATGATCAGGTACAATTTCCTCTTTGGTAACAAATTCTCCTTTCAGTAATGACTTGAGCATGCAGTCTGACTTCTCACACTTGGTCTTGAAATCATAGCACTGCACTACTTGAGCCTGACATGGTTCACATATGCTTGATGGCAAACCATCTCCTGAAAGAAGCTGAATGGACATAGTGTTTGAATTAGTTAAGGGACACTCAAACCAAAAATAAAATCATTCTTAGGTGCTATTATCTATAATAGTTTTTCTGAAATGGGATCAGGATTATGGACTTTGGATAGTTTTGAATGAACAAATTACACTTACTTCTATCAGGATTACAAGATAAAAGTCAGTCACCAGATTAATGAGTAAAAGTTAAGTACCTGAATAGTAGTAAAGGCAGTCAACATATGAGCTAAAACATTATTTTCTTTGGTAGCAACTAATGGGTACAGAACCTCATTATCTGTCCCGAGACATATTCGACACATGTTCTGAACATTGCAGTGGTTTGAACTAAGGTATTCATACAGGTTGTAAGGTATCTCTATTTCAATATAGTCTTCTCCGGTTATTTTCTCCCCTTCATCTATTTTTGTGCAGTCTTCGATAGTTTCCGAATCCATTTTAAATGGGATGCCTTGGTAGGGTTTTCTTCAGTGAAAAGCTCGAAGGATATATTTCAACCTCTGTGTATTACTTGCTAGTTAAACCATTATGTGTATGTAAAAGCCCGCCGACTAGAAAAATGTCTTTAAATTGATCTTTTTGCAAAGACAACAGCAGGCAAGCAATTCTGAAACCATTAATTTACACCTAAGTGAGTGACACTGACCGTCAGTGTCACTGTCACTTGATGACATTTCAGTTTCATAAACTTTTTTATTTGGTATTTACCTTTTAAGCAAGCTTATGAATATTTTTATTTTCAAGAGATGTGATATACTAATAAATGTAGCGTGAGCTTTATGGTTCCGTGTGTCAACTAGTCCCCACTTATCTCAGGCAGCGAGCACACGTACCCCTAAAGTAGTTCATCTAATTACTGATAATTTGGTGGTTTTATTCTAAACCATAAGTACTTAGTGATGGTAGTGTTATTATTGAACACCACGTGAAACAAATTCATGGACAATGCACTTTTATGTAGCTACTAGCTGACCCACGCAACTTCGTCTGCGTCACATAAGAGAGAAAAAGCTCACAAAAGGAATAAATATTCCCCGTTTTTGCGTCATTTTGTTATCATAGCCTAATAACCTTCCTCGATAAATGGACTATCCAACACAAAAATATTTTTTCAATTTCAATCAGTCGTTCCTGAGATTTGCGCGTTCAAACAAACAAACAAACTAATAATATTAGTACAGATGAATAATTTTACGTTATACCCATTTCGCGCACTCCCCAAAATAGTGTAGATAGAGTTTGCCGACTTCGAAAGATGTATCTTTAAATATCGAACGATTGTGTACTTTTTAAGCTTACTCAAGCACTTTATCATAGTAGATTTAAAAGCAGATGTACCTACGTACATCAACCGAATCATTGTGACAATACGATGTCTATACTCTTATCGAAATTGCTCTATTTTCATACCTAGTTCCAACCGCGACCAATAGACCGTTGTCTGTCACTTAAAACAGAACTCGTTTGTTATAACTTAATAATGATTAGCCAATCTAACAATGAGATTGACTACTGACTGACCGTTGTTCATTGCCTGTAAAACTCCATTGCTGGATATTATGGTACGAGTACCTACCACATAACATATTAACATCACGCCTGTAATTTTCGAAGGGGTTAGCTATAGGACAAGCACACTTGGCCAGTTATATTTAATACATAAGTTTAAACCCCATGTAACCCCTAGAGGGCGAGCATATTGCCATCAACGAGGCGCAAATCCAAACTCCGTGAATGCTACTGAGATTTTTTTAATGGAAAACCCAGTACCACTTTTGCCGAGTACGTGCGAATCGATTCCATGCTCAGCTGTCGCGCTTGCGATCACTAGACCAGCGAGGCAATGTGGTACCTACCTTGTTACATCTATCTATTACTTATATAAAAATGATGAATCGCTGAATGTGTTGCTAAGCGCTAATCTCGAGAGCAGCTGAACCGATTTTGCTAATTCTTTTTTTGTTGTGTTTGTTATTGTCAGGAGAAGGTTCTTATGAAAAATAAATGTAGTAGGTAGGTAGTAGTAGTAGGTGACAGGACAACGTCTGTTGGGTCGGCTAGTTAATTAATAAACAGAGCATCATCACAACGCTTGGTACTTTGGTTGATGGCTTCACAATTATCATCTGCGTAGCTAGTTCCCTAGCTACTAAATATGTCGTTGTCGACCCCAGTCTAAATGAACGCAGATGAATAAAAATATTTGACAAGTATACCCCTTCATCTTGAAACTTAAAAAAGTCAGGCTTCTGTTTCCTGTAAGGATTGTGAAAGATCAACGCATAACAGCCTGGTCCAGCGGCTTGTGTAGTGTAAGGCCTATTTCAGAGCGAGACCAGCGGGTGTTGCTTGCACTTGGATCGCGCGTTTTGAGGAAGCTCATGATAGCGTTCACTGTTCAACCGTTCAACGAGCAACGGTTGTTAAAATCGCACGTTGAACAGTAAATGCAATAATTAATTACGGTGTTTTCCTGCGCTATACTTTTTAGTTTCGTTGCGGGATTCAAGACACTTAAATTCATTCTCTGGGACTTCGTCGAGCTTTATTGTCTCGGCGCTTTCCTGGTGATCGCCACTGTTGATTCTGGCTTTCAGGAGTTGTGCTGGGGTCTCAAAAAAAAGCTACAATGGCCACTAAAAGTCCGGTCTGCTCAGTTTTCTTAGCAGCTTGACTGAAGTCCAGTCTTTTTGTGACAGTTTAACATAATAACTGTATAATAGGTAGGCAAATTTCGGTCGCAATACGAAATATTTATGGGCGTGGTTTACGTAGTTACTTAAAGTAAGCAACTGCCGAAACTGCCTATAAGTTATCTGCGCCGGTTGTATCCAGTGTGTTTATTTACTTATAATTTATCAGATTTATCTGCACACACGCTTATGGAATGTACACACACGGTCCACATATTTTTTGTAATTGTGATTTTCTAGAGCGCAGGAAATAGACACACCAAAGCTAAGCTACGAGTGCCCGTGCGGTCGTATCTGTTGGGAACTTGGGACAGGTCAACTCGAAAACTTCTGTGATTCTTTATTTCTTGACGAGACTATTCCAGAACTTCCAGAAGTTATCTATCAAATAAATTATATAATGAATTTTATTTGATAAAAAGGAGCCCTTGACCTCGTGAGTTACTTCCGGCTTTGATAGTCAGATTAGAAATAGATAGTTACCTACCTAAGTGTAGTCGACCTCATAATTGCTTTATGACCTTAAGGTTGAATGTTTGTTGCACAATATAAAACTTTAAGTCAAAGAATAGCCTGTTATGTGTGGAACGGGGTGTCGACAGGCTGCATTCCACTGTCAAATACCAAGACGCCTAGGTACTTCGGACGTAGGTGTCAAAGACTGTCCGAAGAATCTTACAAGTTTGGATGTTTGTGAATGACCTAAGAACGTTTAAAAATAGGCGGCCGAAACCTCAAAAAATTGGTTTAATCTGTATAAACACAAAAAAGACCGTATCCTAGATGGTCTGCAAAGATTCTATCAGCTAAGATGTGAGGCAACCACCAGACATGCGACAGCTAATACTTATTCGTTGGTACCTACCCACTTGTTGATGTTGTGTGGAAATTTCTCCATTCTTATAATCTAAGAAATATCTACGAACGACGTTGTTATTCGTCGCGGTCATCAACATCTATTTGGGGGTGAAAGGTCTCCCCTATTCTATATGGAGATAATGAATTGTTTCTTAATGCATGTAAGCTTGTATTTCTGCATATTTAGAAACATATCATACCTATAGAATAGAATAGAAACTTTTTATTTCAGATCGGAGTCCATAGGGTTAGTAACAATTTTACTTAAGTTCTAGTGTTAGTAGGTTACAGACAAAGATAAAAATATACAGTTAAATTTCAGCATGGAGTCGTATCCATCTCCGCATCATCGGGGAATCCCACCGATCTGCGAACACACTGAGAATACTGTTGGTGCTGCCGCGAACACGAGTCATCAGGGATGCACATCTACTTCTAATAATGGCGGCAAAACCATCAATATTATTATCTGCAAACATCCCTGACGCACTACTACGCCACGGCAGCCGCAGTAGCACTCTCAGTGCATTATTGTATTGAACGCGTAGGTCGCTGTATGGCCGCTGAGTAAAGTTGACCCACAGGCTGCACGTGTAGAAGGACTGACAGTAAGCTTTGAATAGCGTAACTTTAACTGGCTTCGTACAACGTGCAAACCTGCGAGCCAGCATGTTACAACGGACAGCCAGCGACCTACGTTCCCTTTCAATGTCACAAGATCTTCAGTGACCCAGTGGCCCAGATACTTAAACTTGTCCACCCTACGCAGTGGTTCTCCACAAAGAGCGACAGTTGGAATACAGGAATATGTCACACTGCCTGCTTTAAAAACCATTAGTTCGCTCTTTGTGACGTTATATCTGAGCCCCTGCTTCACCGCGTAGCATTCACAAATAGCGATCAGTCGCCTTAGAGCACCGATCGATGGACTCAGCAACACCATATCGTCAGCATAACTAATATTATTAATGCACACCCCGTCGATATGACATCCGACACTGGTGCTGCTGAGCTCAAGGATCAGCTGGTTCATGTATAGGTTGAAGAGCCGGGGTGAGCTGAGCCCCCCTTGCCTCACCCCGCACTCCAACCGATACACGTCCGAGTGCGAACCATTCCACTTCACGCTATTGCTTTGACTACTATACCAGTACTTAAATATTGAAACAATTTCAGCTGGTAAGGTAGTTTCACATTCGAGTTTACGCCACAGAACATCGTAACATACAAGATCAAATGCCCTTGTCAGATCCAGAAAACAAGCAAATATAGGAGTCTTCCTGTTCCTGTTTGTATTTCCTATATAAATACATGTTTATTTATTTATTATTAAAACGGTGCTGGCAAGTAATAGCCGTACTTTCGTAAAAGCCTAAAAGCTTGGCTTGCTCTTATTAAGAGCGCGTATCCTAAAAGTTGGCAACGTCGCAAATAGCTGTCAAATATTTACATGTTTTAATTAATTTGGCAATTTTACTGTATGAAAATAAGATATATATGGCTCTGTAGTGCACTAAAAAATTGAATATGAATTGCAATGGCATTTGGCAAGTCCCAAATACTTTTTTTACATCTAAAACTATATATATTCGGTGTTACGATATTAATGATTGCATTCGCTTATCAATTTTTTAGTCCACTACAGAGCCATATTTCTACATAATTTTGTCTATAAAAAATTATGAATAATAATATTTTCTACACATTACATATTAATATAGTTACATAGTGACTATTCGCTCATTTAGAAATTGCGTAACTTAGAAATACTCATGTAAATAATATTTCTGGCAGCTGCTGCTGTTGTTGTCAGGCATCAATTAGTATAAAAACAGGATACTTAAATTAATTACAAGACAATAAAATTACAATTACTCTCACATGTAAATGGAAAAATTTGCAGCATGAATTATTGGCGTAGGTGTAATTATTTAGTTTCAAAGACGTATTTTGACCTTTGTGATAAGGTTGACCCAAAGGAGAAGATAATGTGTGTAGAAGTATCGCGAGCGAGCCGGCGTCAGCGGCACATCGCATACTCAAGCGACTCACCCGAGAGGCTGGACCGCCGTGCGACCTCTCTCCGCTGCTCTAGTCTCCACCAACATGTTCATTGGCGTCACCTCAAGTGGAGACAACGTGAATTCTCATTACGACTACCTTATTTGAACGCCGGAGGTAAGCACAACTTACTCTGCTCTCAGATTAAACTTACTGAAGGTCACCCCAAAAGTTAATGTAAATATGTGATTACCGATAGGCTGACGTGTAATCTCCTCCAGAATGGCTATTCATCGTACAGTCCCCGGCGAAGACTATCATCCATGTAAAGAATGATTTTTAAATTAATGTTGACTACTGATATCATAGCTTTATGTTCTTAGGCAAACCAACTCTTCAATAATTTTGGTGCCGAATGAGTATTACAAATGAACGACTAACATTGTATTTTTTCTTGCAGGCACATCTAGTGAAAGGAATTTTGTACGCTTGCAAATATGGCGCTAGATTTCGTAGCTGGATGTATAGGGGGTAAGATAAATATGATGTCTACAACTGTCACATGACTATTATTTGATGTTATTGTTGGTAAACTAACCCATCTTGTTGAATTTCAGGTTGTGCGGGAATCATTGCTGGTCATCCTTTGGATACATTGAAAGTGCACATACAGTCGGGTAGAGGAAGTGCGCTGCAATGCACGAAGGCTCTTTTGAAAGGAGGAACGTTGTCCACCGCTTACCGTGGAGTCGGTGCTCCATTAGGTGGAATTGCGGCTGTTAACGCCATAGTTTTTGGTGCTTATGGAAATACGAGACGGGCATTGCCCAATCCAGATGCTTTGAGGACGCATGCGACGGCCGGGGCAGCCGCGGGAATGCTCCAAAGCTTCGCGTGTGCTCCTGTGGAATTAGTTAAGACACGGCAGCAGTTGTCCAAGCCAGGAGATGGCATGCCATCGAGAGCGTGGGCAGGAGCCCGCCACATCGTACGAACTGGAGGTATCAAAGCACTTTTCCGTGGACTCGGTGTGACGATGGTTCGTGATAGCCCCGGGTTGGCAATCTACTTCACGTCATACGAGGCGATGACTCGAGGAGATCAGTCTGCGATGAAAGTGTTCATGGCGGGAGGCGCGGCAGGAGCTCTGTCGTGGGTGGTATTATATCCTATTGATGTGGTGAAATCGAGGTATCAAGGAGATGTGGTAGGGAAGTATGCGGGTGCATGGGATTGTTTCGTGAAGTCTGTGCGCGCGGATGGGTGGCGCAGCATGGGGCGCGGTATGGGCGCGGTCACGCTGCGCGCGTTCATCAGCAACGGCGCTTGCTTCTCGGCAGTGGTGTGGACGGAGCGCGTGTGGCAGCGTATGGCTGCAGACCCTAGTGTTAAAACTTTGGCGCAGGCCACCGCCATCAGTGAAGCAGTTTGTGAGAACAACGATCGACAATTTGATGTATAATCGAGGTTCGAATTTATACGCTTTATTAAATACTTTTTGTTGATAAAAGAAAGTTTTTGTACATGATATTATGATAGGAGACAAAGATAAAATGTTCTTTATTTATACATGCCGTGTTTTTCTCTATACATTCCTATATTCTACCGACCTACTGAGATTCTAGATAACCGTTGAATACAGTTTAGTCTATGTCCAGACCTACATCGCGCATAAGCGCGCTTCGAAAGTGTACCGCAATTTTTTTATATTAGCTTTAGATAGTGGAAGTAAACAAAGAAAATTATTATGTAGTTTGGTAATGATTTTATTACTTGTTCAGAATTCAATAATGTAAAGGTTTCTATCAAAACATAATATAATAAAATAATCTCGTAGCCCACGGCTACGAGATTGCTACGCCGCTACGCTTGCTACGAAAATATGCAAAATTTTTATAAATCGTTGCTAAATAAAACAGAAATCTGTAACATGTTGTATTAGAAAGTAAAGAATTAAAACAACAAGTTTTCTTTCTTATTAAGTATCATATACTTGTCTGAAAAATTTCATACAATTTTCAAAAATATTCCAAAAATACAGGAATGATTCACATTATGAAAATATCACAACATTATAAATATGCCAAAATTGCTATAATAAAGAGGTAAATATTTTTAAAAATAAAGGACGGCAACATAATAATTTGACATTATATACTTCACTATACCTAAGACTTTTATTTCTTCATCTTATTGATTAGGTAATTTACTGTTAGTAGGGTAGGCTTTTTAAAGTTACTGTGAGACCTGTAAGAATAAGAGGGTATTACTATAACAACCAATACATTGTAAGTTGAGTATAAATTATTCTCTTGGAACTGTAATAAATGAACGATGAATCACATTATACATCTACAGAGATTGCATATTATTGTTTATTTGACACGCATGATTGAGTGCTATGTGTTTTTGTTTGTTTGAAACATAGCAGGCGTCACGCACGTGAACTAAACAACTTATAGGCTACTCTTCTACGCCACGGGGCAAAGATATTAAATCAAATAGATAAACCAAAGGTAACTGGTAGCGGCTATCATACCATTTGCTAGGGCAACGTCAGCTACAGTAGTCTCGAGAAGGAAGGTATTTAGCCACACCCAAAAAGTTGGCACCTATTAAGAGTTGACTCTTTGTCACATGCGACCACCCGTTGAATATTTTTGATTGGCACGTGGCGTGGGGTCAAATCTCATTACCTACTACAAAAGATTACCGACAAAAACAGTAAGATACTAACCTACAAACCGATACCAAGGAATACTTACTTGACAATATTTGATATTTAAGAAGACACCGCACCGCATGTGTCTGAAATGAAAAATGTTTGTTCCATTCCCTCTCTAATCAGCACATCGAAAATGTAACGTTTTTTGTTTAGAGAGATTTTGCACCGAAACTGTTTGCAACGATGCAAACGTCCCTCCACCTCCTAGGACTCTAGGAGTGGGGTAAGATCTTCATGACACCTACCCATGTTCTGCTAAGCTACCTTGGAGTGCGCTAGTCCTGCTCCATAGGCTGCGGTGGGAGGGGCGGGGGTGGTGGTGGTGGTGGGGGTGGCGCCGGCGCATCATTGTTGGCGGCCTGGTTCTCCATCAACCCGAGTTGCTCGAGCATATCATCGTTGTCTTCCATCAGGTGAACCTGCACCAACCACGGCCGGTTACTCTGCAAAGAACAATTTGAATATCCGAGACGGAAAAACGTCGAATTTTTTGGCTTCTAGTAGTTTTACAGGTTGTGATTTGACATTAACACCTAAGAGATTTATGATACTACAGAAAGGATATTAGAAGAAATGTCATAGAAAAACTGACACCATTAAGCCTACCACACAGGCGCGTTTTTGTGTTTCTGCGTTTTCGCGTTTCTTAGTCCCGCAATATTGCGATGTTTGTTTTTAGTACATTACTAGTGGACGTCACGCGGTTTCACCCGCGTAGTTCCCGTTCCCGTAGGAGTACGGGGATAAAATGTAGTCTATGTTACTCACGGTGAATGTAGCTTTCCAATGGTGAAAGAATTTTTAAAACCGGCACAGTAATTTTTGAGTTTATTCATTAAAAACACACACAAAAAATACAATTTTTATAATATTAGTGTAGATGTATTGGGATGGCTACGAAGTTACAAACTGCCGCGATAATAACGCCGCAAGAGAAGTAGGGACGCATTTTACCGCAATATCGCAGGACGCGGAAACGCATCCGAAACGCAAACACGCGCCTGTGTGTGGGAGCCTTAAAAACGAACTTTCATACTTTCAGTCGCAGTCTTGTATGGTTTTGGTTACTATAATAGTTAGTCAAATCTCTTTGGTTAGGCTCGATTGTCGAGCAGTAGAAAACAAATCCACTTAAAAACTCTGTGACCCATAAATCCATAATCTTATCTACACAGAGATAAGTGTAAGTAAAATACAAAAGTATTAGATAAATTCAATGTTGTTCATAGATAGATAAAAAAGTTGAAAAATGAGGCAGAGGTGCGTCTTGTTATTTTTCAGCCAACCTACGCAATCATAACACTAGTGATGTGTATGAAAACATTCACAATAACAATGTACCGAGTGCTAGGCCCTCTTTAAGGTCGGGACTAACTGATCACTTTTAAATTTCGAACTCAACATGAGATCGCATTTTATTCTTTGCTGACCATTGACCTCTCACTTATCACAACTTTTAAGGTTCCTCGTGAGTATTTCGAACTCTCGACAGATCCCAAGTTAAATTATTATGGCGGTGTGTTTACATATTATGTATGTTGACGACCCGAATGGCATAGTGAGGCTGCCTTACGTTCTTAGGGTCCTGGGTTCGAATCCCGGTAGGAATTATTATTATACACATTCCATAACAGAGATTTCATCCATTGATTTTGTCAATATTTATTAACAACTCTTCTAAAATCGTAATTGTTCGTTTTAATTGTCCACATGCCGATCACGTAGTTTGCTTGCTTGGAGGCGCGTGTGTGTGTATATTTGTCTAAGTGTTTTGCTTATTTTATGTGTATGTTTCTTGTATATATGTCACCGTAAAATTGTCAAATACGTTATATTACAATATAACGTGTATCTCTCTAGCGATATTGTAAAGTCTCGAATTATTGTCAACTGAACATACGGAAGTATCCCTTGCCCCCATAAACGGGACTTGGGGCACCCCCCCGTTAGGTTAGTTAGGTTCCTTTAAACCCTGCACTCGGAAATAGGGGCCCCGCGAAGCGGGGCTCCGTCGACTACGCTTTTTAGGGGAATATGAAGTGTTTTAAGATTAGGTTATATTAATCGATATTTCTCAGGAATGGTACAGTATCTTTTCCTGAGAGTGGTACCACTGGGCAAGGAGGACCCCTCCTTCTCTCCACACCGCGTGAGTTGACTACCATCGCATGCATTACACGAAAAATAATGCGTTTTATTGTAAGCAGTATGATCATTTGACAATAATTCGAGACTTTACAATATCGCTAGTGATATTACAATATAACGTATTTGACAATTTCACGGTGACATATACATGTGTATTTTATATCTGGTAAATAAAAATTTCATTTCATTTTTTCATAAGCATAGCATAAATCATCCTTGGACCGGCTTTGACGTTATAACTGCCGAAATGCAGGCCTTCTCTTGGCGAATATTCCTTATGTTCTAGACTGACTTGTCCTACAATAGGTCAAAACCTCTGTCCTTTTTCTAAACACGAAGAGGACACTGCTAACGTTGCATTGGCCAGTCATTTCGGTAAGACTCATTTGTCCCGATATCTTGCCTTAGTTTACCTCTGCCGAGATCTTGAATTTGATTCTACATAGTTTTTTTATTTTATTTTGAGGTTCAACAGTTTGTTTAAATTTACTTTTTAATATTTTAAAAACAAAAACCTAAAGGAACGACGAACGTACGGAACCTCATTGGAAATTATGTAGTCTATATAATTTACACTTTTTTTTAAACGTGTTTGTATTATAAAAATGGTTCACAAGAACCATTATAAATTTATCTATGAATAAACAATTTTACTGTGATACTGATAATTTGATAAATTTTAAATTAAAGTAAAAACATGGGTTACATTGATCTAAAGTCGTGTCTGTCTCTCTTTAACCAATCACAACTTTATGAAACTTATAATCACTTTACCTTATTTTTACCTACTAGCAATACTGAGCTGAGGCTTTGCTGCAAACAATCCAGAGATGTTCTAATTGAGGCTATTCTGGTCCCGTGCAGTGTATAACTGTACGTTGATATTGATACTGCACCGGAAAATCCTTATAATTCCTCTTCAACACTTAAAACGGTTTAATTTACTTTAGTGTAATCTATTTCGCGGAAATCATGCAGTTTGAGAAAGTTTAAGCCACAACACAAAGAAGTTGATTCATAAGACAATTAGATATTCTTGTTCGTAGATAAATTGCGCTTCAGGTCGCCTACTGCGCATCAAATATTAGTTCGGTACAAAATAAACGTAATATTATTAAAAAAAAAAAAACAAGTTCAACGTCAAACTTTGAACGTCTCCTAACTGATGATAAGCTGATAGCGAATTTAAACAATAGTTTGTGCGTACCGTCAACTTACGCATATCTGCTTTAATTATCATTACTATCACTGAGTTAATGGGCGTATTAACCTCTACACAAACTTTGGGTTCATGTAACATCAGTATGATGTAATCAATTCACAGGTATTGATTGCTACATAACAATGTACTGACACCGTAGCAAATAAAAACACAAAATCTCGTAGTGTCCTTTAACAGCGGTCGTAGCAGGGGTATACGAGAATTATGAGTGAGTACGAGGGAATCCAATTCCTGAGTTCCAGAATAACCAATAACTTACAATACATCCCTAGCTTGAAAATCAACAACACCTAGCGCCGATCTTTTCAAATAGATCGGCGCTAGGTGTTGTTTATTTGCCAATAATAAACGTTAGCTGCTACGACGATGCTATTGTAAAGGGTGAGTGTTTACTATAGTCAGAATTTTAGAAATGAAGACAGCTCTATGGAAGGTGAAGAATAATACTTAGTAAAGTACTTAGGGAGTACCTTAGATTTATGCATAGGCAAGTAACATACTGCTGTCACGCCGTAGCAGCACAAGTTAGCCAAGTTAATAAACTAGTCGCATCAAGAACGCCTAAGCATATTATGACACACGTTAACTGGTACTTCTTCAGCGTGACAGCCTGCAACGCAATTGCATAACACACTTCTCTATCACAACCTGAAGGATTTGGAAATCAGACATAATCCATTGTTCCATAATTTTTTTTTCAACAACAAATGTTCGACAACGTAAAGGCGCTCCATCACATTCAGCAATTCACATGTAATCTTACAATCCAAGATTTGATTTTCTACAGAAACAAGTGATCGTTAGGTACAGGTTTACAGACTGGCAGTGTAATGCTCGGTTCTCCTCACTCATGCACTGATGTAATACTCAATTGAGATTTTTACATTTAATGCGAATACTCCCAGTGATCGAGTCCTTAACACACGCAATAAACATTGCTGATTTATTGAGATGCAAATGTATTATGATTGTAGCGTGTGACGCATTTGCGTTGCGGTAGTCCAAAAACCAACCGTCCAAATCGAAAGCTCAGAATGAACAAAAGAAGTACTTCAGTAAGTACTAACATCAGGCAGAGCAGTGCGGTGTTGTCCGTGGCGGGCCGTCTCTGATAGAAGGATCTTCTGCCGCTTCTCCTCCATGAGGCGCTCGCGGTGTTTGTGGATGTAGTCGTACACGTTGGGCAGGCCCATGATCACGCACGCCGACAGCGCTGACCGGTAGATGTTCATGTCTGTAGCCTCGTACCTAGAGAAGATAGTAAGATTTTCGTTTATTTCAGAAGCTCTTAGCGTAACAGCCTAACGGCTCGATCTTTGACGTCGCCGAGGTCGATGCGGAGACTGATGATCACTACAATACGTACATACCGGGAGCAAGACTCTTGTAAGTCCCGAAAAACATGTTTAAAAATAGCAGCTTGGTCCCGGTTGTCATTTATTGACAAACGTTACGGTTGGTGGTCGGAATCCTGAAATTCTGACAGCCAATTCTGCCAACCAGTTGCCAGTAACTGAGTTGTAGAGGTCAAACAAGCAGTCGCTGCATTTGAATCTGCATTCGGTTGAACTGGAAACCGATTCCCAACATAACAGGCTTGTTTCCACCATCAATAAATTGCAAATCTATTTAGTCCGTCAGTTAGAGTATTAGAAAATAATGGACACGTATTTTTTGTTTTTGTAAATCAACGAATATTGACAAAGACAAAACGCATCAAAACTCGGGAGTGGGGGCTCGTGACGTCAGTACTCACTAAGAATGATACCGAACAGTGACGTATTGGGAATTTTAAAAGCGTCGTATCTTCGTCAATTTTGGTTTATGTGACAAAAGAAAAAATACGGGTCAAATATTTTTTGTTAATCTAAGTGACGGACTAATTAGATTTTTTCAGTTAACAAGCCTATTGGAAAAAGGCTAGACATGATTACGTGTCACCTAGAAATACATGCTCTAATGGGACATGTTACTTTTTAGTAACGGGTTTATATCTAGGTTCCTTGCACTTTCGGAGTATACGCCCCTAACTTATGAACAATACGATTACAAATTTCTTCTCCGTATGAAGCAATAATCTATCAAGTGGGTTTGGGTATCAAATTCACGTGGCCGGTCAAATCTCTTTAAAACACGACATCGCGCGATTTTGTTATCAACCGGTTTTGTTTGTTACAAAGCGGTCACTTTGTATCCGGTATTGCCTATCTTTAAGATAAATGTCGGATGAGATGAGAGGGTTGCCACAGGCCGGTTTTATTTTTCCCAATTTCTATTTAGTGCACACTTATTTCGCCGGTTATATTATATAGTAGGTATAATGTAAGTTCCATTTAACAGGGAGCGAGTCTATTGCCTTTAACCGCGCGGGTTTACCTACTATGGATAAACTTCGCCTAACCTTCTGGGGAAATTCAGGCGTTATGTTTTTTGTTACAAATAGTTATGCTGCGTTTCCCTCCAAGTGGACTTTTACCACAGAATTTTACTATCATTACAACGACCAACAAAGACACAACTAAACTCCTTGATTGTGTTTTATTTTATATTTAAGACTAGCTTCTGCCCGCGACTTCGTACGCGGATCCTGTTGCTTTTGCCAGCGACACCGGGTTCGTCAAAATCGAAGATCTGAAACGTCTAATTCTAAGAGCCCGGGGACGGGAAAATAGTAATAATCTTTCCCACCTGAGCAACACATACCGTTTGTTTCTTTTTGCCATTTAACAGCTTCACAAAAAGTAAAATTTTGAACCATACCTCCGATGGCGGAATATGTGGCGTACTCAACCATAGGAGTATACGTAAATGAACTCCGTTTCTTATCAACCCAAGGAAGGTCGTCATGCCCTACGGCTATATCTTGAGACACCCGATTCTTCAGATGTTATCGACATTCCGTTCAGAGAATGTCGAAGTCTTCGCGCTCTTCTTCTGTCTCTCCATGCCGTACTCCAACAATTCTTTCTCTCTCACTTTCTAACAGATTATGAATATTTTGTTGTGTGCGTGTTCGGCGCTCTTCTTCTGGCTCTTCATGCCAAAAACACTCAAATAAAATAAGCTCGAATTCATATTTATTCGATAAAAT
This sequence comes from Xestia ashworthii, assembly GCA_950022955.1. Classification (NCBI taxonomy): domain Eukaryota; kingdom Metazoa; phylum Arthropoda; class Insecta; order Lepidoptera; family Noctuidae; genus Xestia; species Xestia ashworthii. Next base: position 17,069,896 of record OX465558.1, on the reverse strand, counting down.
AAAAATAATAAATGGGAGTTTTGGCCAGTAGAGTCAAATTTTAAATGATATACCATCGTCATCGAAAATCGAAAATCAGTCCTAAACTGTTACCGCCTTAACCACGTGGAGGTACTCCCAGTTTTTGTTATTTTATAATTACACAGTGAAATTAGTGATAGCTTTGCAATAATTTTCACATCAGATGTTTCTGATCTTCGATTTTTATAAGTCAACAGGAAATGCACATCAGACCGAACAACTTTTGCTAAGACGACATCATTCCTATGTGTTATGGTGTAGCTGGGCTCTTAGAGTTCCACAACAGGTGTTCCAGATCTTCGATTTTCATAAATCAACAGAGAGTGCTCATCAAATTGAACAACTTTTGCTAAGACGTCATTCCTATATGTGTTATGGTGTAGCTGGGCTATTGGAGTTCCACGACAGGTGTCCCAGATCTTCGATTTTTATAAATCAACAGAGAGTGCTCATCAGATTGAACAACTTTTGCTAAGACGTCATTCCTATATGTGTTACGGTGTAGCTGGGCTATTGGAGTTCCACGACAGGTGTCCCAGATCTTCGATTTTAATAAGTCAACAGAGAGTGCTCATAAGATTGAACAACTTTTGCTAAGACGTCATTCCTATATGGGTTTAGGGTATAACTGGGCTCTTGGAGTTCCACATCAGGTGTTCCAGATCTTCAAATTTATTCTCTCAGCAGAAAATGCTCATCACGTGAAACATTTTTTGCTATGGTGTCATATTTGTATCTCTTATAGTTTAGCTGGTCTATTGCGGTTCTACATCAGGTGTTCAGTTTTCCAAGAAAAATTATAGCCTATATGTTGCCCAGGCATAATATCTATACAACACAAAAAAAATCATTCAAATCCGTCCAGTACTTCCGAAGATTAGCGTGCACAAACAAACAGACAAACAGACAAACAGACAAACAGACAAACAGACAAACAGACAAACAGACAGACTTTTTGTTTTGGATTCGTGCTCTGTTACTGTTTCTAAATCCCCTTCAATTATTATTTTTTAAATATATTCAATGTACAGACACAGCTTTTTTACTCTTTTATTATATGTATAGAATATAGAATATAGATTTCAATGTCCGTGACATTGATGCAGTAGGTTAATAACTTCCATTCGATTCTTCGTTTCAGCATATTAAAAAAAGACTTATTTTTTTTTATAACAATGGTAGCTGTGGTCTAGATTACGGAGGGGTAAATAAATATTGCATCCACATGATATAAAACGTGCTAAAATAGATAAATAAGCACTTTGTTTGTACAACCAATGAACTGTTACTTTTATCGTAGCCTATAACCGTTACATTGCCATGAGGTATCTTTTATAGAAATACGATAGTGAAAGCCAGAAATCGTTTGAAAAACTGCTCAAGTTTTCAAACGATTTCTGGCTAAACGATTGATGACAGTTACAGAAGATTTAGATCTGTCACTGGTCGTTTGTAGAATTTAGGCAAAATTACCACATACTTACGGATACTCATCAAGTTCACATACTTACAATTTAATTATCAAACTGTAATTGGCGTTTAAAACAAATAACTTGACGCATTTCTATGTGCAACAACAATGCATAAAAAATGTATAAAACCATACTTAAGCTTAACAAAATTAATACCTAATATCCTTTCCCTTGTAAGTACCAACGCGATCCTTCATATTTGACCTTCCTAATACATTTTGTTTGGACGATCTTAATCGCCATTTCGCCACTGTTCCCACTCTTGATAGTCTAACCAAATGTCAAACTATTGACTATCTTGCTGGTCTGACGCGACCCAATATTACCCCTTTTTCCTTCACCCCAGTTGACCCTGGAGAGATCAAGAAGATTATCCTCTCCATTAAATCCAAAGCCGTGGCTGTGATAACATCAGTCGTCACATGATAGTGACGGCTCTTGAACAGCTCCTTCCTGCAATCTCCCATATCGTTAACTTCTCCCTTTACTCCGGTGACTTCCCTTCGCTCTGGCGGAAAGCCCAAGTGCGACCACTGCCTAAATCTTCTAATCCCACCCTTCCCAGTCACTATCGTCCAATTTCCGTCCTTCCCTTTTTATCTAAAGTGCTCGAGGCCTGTGTCCATAAACAGTCCTCTCACTTTATTCACCACTAGCGGACGTCCCGCGGTTTCACCCGCATAGTTCCCGTTCCCGTGGGAGTACGGGGATAAAATATATCCTATGTTACTCGTGGATAATGTAGCTTTCGAATTGTGAAAGAATTTTTGAAATCGGTCCAGTAGTTTTTAAGCCTATTCATTACAACCAAACAAACAAACAAACAAAGTTTTCCTCTTTATAATATTAGTGTAGATAACTCCCTCATTAGTCTTTTCCAATCCGGGTTCAGGCCCGGCCACAGTACCGTTTCAGCTCTTCTTAAAGTGACTGACGATATAAGGCGGGGAATGGAAAACACTAAAGTTTCCGTTTTAGTGCTATTACATTTTTCTAATGCTTTCAATACCGTCAGTCACGAAGTCCTATTATCCGTCCTCTCCTATCTTATAGTCTCTCCCGAGGTTGTGCATTGGTTTTCTTCCTATCTTCGGGGGCGTCAGCAGTCGGTTCTTGCGGGAGACTCTTCTTCCAACTGGTGTAATCTTGATGCTGGCGTCCCTCAAGGCGGTATCTTGTCTCCACTTTTGTTCTCTATTTTTATAGATCTTATTACTACCGAGGTTCAGTGTGCGTATCATCTTTACGCTGATGACTTGCAGCTCTACAGTCAGGCAAGTGTTGACAACTTATCGGATGCGATTGAAGAGCTAAACTGGAATCTAGCTGTGGTGAAAAACTGGTCTGATCGCTTCGGGGTAGCCGTTAACCCAACCAAGTGCCAGGCTATTATGGTAGGGAGCCCCCATAGCTTGAGAAGGCTGGATGGTTTAACGGTGCCACCGGATACCTTTGACGGCACAGTGATTCCGTTCAGCTCTGACGTCAAGGATCTGGGTTTTTATGTTGACACTTGCCTTGACTGGCGTAAGCAGGTCGCGATATCGTTTGAAAAACATTCTCCAATCCCACATAAAGGTAATGCTGGCTGGTACAGTCCCTAATCTTTCCTATACTAGACTATGGTGATATGTGTTACTATGACCTGAATGCAGATCTCCTCAATAAACTTGACCGACTTCTAAATAACTGCATTCGATTCGTATTTAATCTCCGTAAGTATGATCATGTGTCCGCACATCGGTTACGCTTGAAATGGTTACCCATCAGGCAGCGCAGACCGTTAAGGGCTTTGACAACTTTGTTTTCTCTTCTAGACAAACCCACTTCTCCTTCTTATCTGACTTCTCACTTCCAGTATTTATGCTCTGCGCACAGCAAGGATCTTCGTTCTTCCAATAATCGTCTTCTACGATGTCCTACTCACCGCTCTGGTGTTCTTAAATCTTGCTTTCCTGTCCAGGCGGTTTTTCTTTGGAATGCGCTCCCTGTGAATATCAGGTTGGCAACCAGTCGGCTCACATTTAAAATGAAAGCTCGCGAGCACTTACATCAGAAGTTGGCAGACTTATCCCACATTTAATTTGTTTGTTTTCTTCATCTACATTTTTTAAATTGTTTTTTTATCTTTCCTCACTTTTTATAATTTGTTGTATGTATGTATATATGTATTTATTGTTATATTTTTTTCTTCATAATTTTCTATGCACCTACTGTTTTATCTCTGCATCAGGTAGACTGGTAGAAAATGCCCAAGGCATTAAGTCCGCCTTTGTACATTATGTGCATAAAGTTTAAATAAATAAATAAATTATAGAAAGTTGCCATCTCGCGCGGACTCGCGAGTTTCACTGTCGCCAGTCGACGAATGACCCATATCTTGTCCTATCAGCAGTGCAGGCTTTAGCGACGTACCAAAAAATCTAACAAACGCACTTTTCAATTGCCCGAATAAATAAACACACCCATTATGGTTACGCATGTATACAAAATTCATGAAATTTTCTAGGAACACAGCACCCGAGCAGAAAAACATGTTCACGCAGCCATCACGATGTCTTATAGACAGATAACCCACATACTGATCCCTCATTAACATAATATGTGCTGATGAATGTGAAGAACGGAAATTTCATCAGACGGTTCAGCGTTGTTATTTCCAGTTTTGGAAAATATTTGATTGCTCTACGTCAATTCATTTTACAATGTTGTTATCTCGATTAGCTAGGCCACTATTTTAACGTCAGACCAACTCTTAAATACATGCATTGTACCTTTAAAGGTCTTATTTTTTAAGGTCACAATTTGGCCTTTGGAAAGGGAGTTTGCCCTGTCATTGCGTTTATTGTAATAACTAATAACATACGATACTTTGAAGATCTGATAAAGATTAAACCGACAAACAACTCGGACTGCGTTGTTTGCATCAACGACTAATTCTCATGAAGTATATATCCGTAAACATTTGCTGTACCAACCAAAGGCCCTAACAAATGATAAGGCTATGAAAGTAGGAGAAATGTCTACAACGAACAGGTTTACTGCAAATGCAAACTGACTGTACGACTAAGTTTATTATCTCAGCGCATACGCAACTCAAAGTTATAAATAGAGACTTAATTAATAGATAGCATAACAAATAAATGGCCTATCGACCTATGTTACTGGTACTGTACCAGTTACTGGTAGATCATAACAAATCTCAATAGATGCTACTATGTACCCCCCGCTAAATACTTATAGTTAACAATACGTTACTTAGCATTTGATCCAAAAGGGAATAATCTCGACAAGCCCCTTTACCCCTTCGCCTCGGAAAGAGAACGATGATAGCCAGCTGATTAATCCTATCAAATGCTCACGCCACGTGCTTTTGCTCAAGATAATATTGGTCTTAATCGAATTTATATAAATAAACTGTTGTGAATAACGTGATTAAATAGCCACTTAGTTCCATAATGACATGTAGATTATGCTGACTTCAGATTTTATACTGTAGTCTCTAGAAAATTCTTGCATGCTGAAGTCGCAGGCGTAACCATAGATAATACACTATATAATGGCGTAACAAGTTTAAAAAATGCAGCAGGGTCTAATTTTCTGCCCGCTCAGAACTGAAAAATGGTAAATGTTAATACATATCTCTCTCAATACAGAAATAGTTATTTGTGCAACAAGAGAGCAAAGTGGGTTTTTGCTACTAGTGTTGATTTTGAATCACGAGTAAGCGAAGGATTCTATAGTTGAATCAAGAGCGTAGTGAGTGATTCTAGGTTAGAATCCTGAACGTAGCCAGGATTCAAAGACACGAGATGCCAATAACTTTGATCTCGTGTAACAGATACAACTTTTCACCTCAACAGCGAGAACATATACCTAAAGGTATAAAAAAACAACATGGTAAAAATGAAACCACCACACCACCATATATATTTGGACTTCTTGAATTCACAAATCCAAGAAGTTTTTGAAAATAATGTCAGTAGGGCACACCCTACTGACATTCTTTTAAAAAATTCAATAAGTTTGGGATAGCTTTCAATGTGCACGCCATCTTTTGTTTTTATTGTGGCTTTCAACATTGAGTTAATACTTTGTAGATGGTTGCCTAGTTTGAGATAATTCTATGACAGTCTCCGAAAAAGTGTTCGCACCCTTTGCCCTCCATTGCTAAAAATCATTTTTTACATCACACTTCAATTCTTCGGGAGTAAAATAGTAGACTTCGTCACTGGTCACTCCCTCATATATATTTATTATTTTAACTTTATTATCAAAATTTTATTGCACTTTGTAGATTGTAGCTAGTCATTGACCTAATATTTTTTAGCGTAACAGAAAATAAAGCAAAAAAATCTGAATCGCGCTATCTTTTTTAAATGCATTCTGAAACTACACTCGCTGTATTCTGTCTCAATATTAAAGACTAGCTTCTGCCCTCGATTCTAAGAGCCCGGGGAAGAGAAAATAACGGATCTTTCCCATCTGAGCAACACATCCCGTTTGTTTCTTTTTGCCATTTAACAGCTTCACAAAAAGTACAATTTTGAACCATACCTCCGATGGCGGAATATGTGGCGTATTTAATCAAAGGAGTATACGTAAATGGCACTCCGTTCCTTATCAACCCAAGGAAGGTCGCCATGCCCTACGGATATATCTTGAGACACATCCGATTCTTCAGATGATATCGACATCGACATTCTGTACAGACAATGTCGAAGTCGATCAGAATTCAAACGTTTGTTGCGCTCTTCTTCTGTCTCTTCATGGCGTACTCCAGCAATTCTTTCTCTCTCACTTTCTAACTGATTATGAATATTTTGTTGTGTGCGTGTTCGGGGCAATGTATGATAATCTGGAGCAGCAGTTAGTCGCGCATCACGTTCATCACTCGTTTCAAAAGACCTGTTCGTAGATGTGCGAATACGCTGAGAACTCAAGCGTGATTCTGTATTGGTAAACGTTTCCGATTCGCGATACAATGCATGTCGCTCACGATCAGCGGACAGTCGCGCATCACGTTCCGCACTTGTCTCTAGAGACCTAGAAGCAGATGCATAGATACGCTTGGAACTCAAGCGCAATTCTCTATCCGTGAACGTCTCCGACTCGCGAGACTATGCATGACGTTCACGATCAGCAGTCAGTCGCGCATCTATTCTTCACTGGTCTCTAGAGACCTGCATGTGACCTGAGAACGCAGGCCCTGCGTGCTTCGCGATCCGAAGAGGTTTCCACGGAGCAAGTTGCAGCCTGATGTTCTCGAACAGCATCAAGTCTCTCCTGACGCTCTTTGGTAGATTCTTGGGATCTTATGATCCTCAATCTTTTAGCTCCTTTGGAACATTGGGAAAGATTTGACCTCTTTCTAGGCATGGTTATAGTTTTTTTTTGTGAAGATCCCTGATCAATTAAAATCTTAGTGACTGCTCCCCTGCGTTACCGGGTAGGCTACCGAGTCACGAAGATAAATGGAAAAGGAAATTAAACACTCAAATAAAATAAGCCCGAAGACATATTTTATTCGATAAAATAAAATAATAAATGGGAGTTTTGGCCAGTTGAGTCAAATTTTCAATGATATACCATCGTCATCGAAAATCAGTCCTAAGCTGCAATTAGTGATAGCTTTGCAATAATTTTCACATCAGATGTTTCTGATCTTCGATTTTTTATAAGTCAACAGGAAATGCCCATCAGACCGAACAACTTTTGCTAAGACGTTCATTTCATTTGTATTATGGTGTAGCTGGGCTATTGGAGTTCCACGACAGGTGTCCCAGATCTCCGATTTTTATAAGTCAACAGAGAGTGCTCATCAGATTGAACAACTTTTGCTAAAACATCATTCCTATATGTGTTAAGGTGTAGCTGGGCTATTGGAGTTCCACATCAGGTGTTCCAGATCTTCAAATTTATTCTCTCAGCAGAAAATGCTCATCACGTGGAACAATTTTTGCTATGGTGTCATATTTGCATCTCTTATAGTATAGCTGGTCTGTTGCGGTTCTGCATTAGGTGTTCATGTTTCCAAGATAACTTATAGCCTATAGCTGACCCACGCTACTTCGTCTGCGTCACATATGAGAGAAAATCGAAAAGAAAAAAAAAAAACCCGTTTTTGCAACATTTTTCATTCCTGCTCCGCTCCTAATGGTCGTAGCGTGATGATAGCCTAAATCCTTTCTCAATAAATTGACTATCCAACGCAAAAATATTTTTTCAATGTGAACCAGTAGTTCCTGAGATTAGCGTTGGGATATTGGGGTCAACTGCCACTCTAAACCGGATGCAGCTGAATACCAGTATTTTACATGGAGCGATTGCTACCTATCTGAACTCCACAACCTAGTTAGAACTGTGTAATACGAAACACCTTGGTAAGACTGGTAGTCAGTCTTTCGGGCCACTGACTACTGACAAAAGTCTACAAATGACAGCCGGGACAAGTGCCTTTCGGCTTCGTTAACCCGTTTAATATTAAATGCGTTCATCAGCACAATGTTTTGAGTGCGTTACATTGATTTTTATCGTAATGCGTGATTTTTCACCCCAAGAAAAAATCGTTTCCCAGCTATAATTTTTGCGTAGAGTTACTTGGTTTGGTGAACAGAATGCTTGATAGAATGCGTGGTCGTTTACATCCTGTATAAGCACTAGAAACTCACCACTCATTGGTCCTCTCATCATAACACTCCACGTGGTATATGGTGGTCACTCCATTGAAGCCTCCGATCGCGAAGATCATGTCGTCAATGACCTCTATGGCGAAGTTGCTGCGAGGGTTGTACATGTCAGGCACAGGCGCCCAGGTGTTCGCGGCGGGGTCGTATACCTCGCCGCTGCACATTCGGGAAATGCCGTTGAAACCGCCGATCACGTAGATCTAGGAATAAAGAAAGGCATGTAACAAACGAACCACAAGATTTAGCAAAATGTCACGGCAAAAAAACACTTTTCATTGCCAAAATTAGTAAATGATCACCAAAATTGATCCCCATTTTATCATGAAATTAGCACCAAAACTTTATTTTTTTAGCTAATGACCACCAGAAATTGAACTATTATGCTGTTGCATTCGAGTCGAGGGAGACTCGGTCGCTCCTACTTCTGAATGGTTTACAAAAAAATAACCACGGATAGATTAGGTTAGAACTAAACTAATTGAATGGATTGTGATTATTTTTTATTACTATTTTTATTTTATTTTGTATTTTTTTTTAATGTGTATTTAATTTGGTCGAATTTAGTAAATGGAATTGTTATAAATTGAAAATAATGTGTTACATGTAATGTGACCGAATGTGTGTGAATTTGTGTGATTTCTTTATGAGTCTGTGATAGTCGAATTAAAATTATTTTATTAACCTTTTGATCGCCACAGCATAGACGCTCGCGCGTGCCCTCCACGCCAAGCCACAATTTCATCTACTATTTTGTCACATATTTGTGTCGTTTGGCGTACAGGGCACGCGCTTGCTTGTCACGTATATGTGACGATGGCGTCCAAAAGGTTAATCTATCCGTGTCGGGGTGCACCATCTTCCTGCCGGGGCTGCGGGACTGTTCGAAAGAGATACCGTGGCCCCGGAATGTAAAGAGCGAAGATGGAACATGGATGGGTTTTAGTCAGTAACAGTCCGACACTCCCTCCCGCTCCGCCCAGAGTGGGAGGAGGTCATTTGATGATTTCCCAACAGAAAAAAAGGTGCCGATCTTGAATCTTCAGCTACTCGGAAAATCAAACAAGAAATGTGCTGGAACATTTTTTTAGTAAGTTTTAAGGTTTGTATGGAGGAGTACCTAATCTTCGGACGTACGGATCCAATTCCAAAAATTATTTAAAAATGGGAAACTACACATTCCCCCACTGTCATCATAGGCTATTTAAAACGTTCCCGTGGGTTTATTTCCGTACATAACGGGAAGAAGGCCGCAAGTATTAAGTAGTGTAGGTATCTGTATTAAATTATATTGTACATCGGACTGGAGTCCGCAACACCGGCCGCGTCCTATGCATTAAGTAGGTTACATAAAAGACATATTTCTAATAAATCATGAATCAAGTTTCTTGCGGCGTAGAAACTTGACCTATATGTACGAAACGTTTGGAATAAATCTAGTTAAAACTAGTACTTTCTTCATACACTTATGAAACTGGTATTTGTAAGGAATATGCAGATATTGATAAGGTTTTTTTTAAATAATACTGCGCCGTAATATTTTGACCTTTGCTGATCCTGAAATGATAACGTTAATCATTTTGAGTTATTAGTTGAAGTGATTAATAATATATTCTTTAACGATATATTATTATCTACGAGACTGTGGGCTTAGCGTAGGGGTTTTTTGTTATGTCAATAGCTGCCAAGATTTGATCCATATCTTAACGTATAGTATCTATAAGGAATATGTATGTATTTTTTTCTTCACTTAAATCAATAAAGTACAGAACTATCAACTCAATAAAATAATTTAAAACTAAGTTCAACGACTGCTTGTCGCTCAAAAAAATATTAAACTTCTAGAATTTTCTACAACAGTTCAAACGTCCATGACTGTCGCGCGATTCATGATATAGAGTTTGTCGTCATTTCCGTCTATCAACCTTGTTTGCATCGAATAATACAGAAGTGCATGTTTTTACCGCTGAGCTAGCAACATAGCAAGATCTAGGATGAACAATAAGATTACAAGCAATAATACCTAAATACCTTGTTGTGGTAAGCGATGCAGGAGACGCCGGATCTGCGCGAGCGCATCGGCGCCAGGTTCGTCCACTGGTTCGTGTCGGGGTCGTACACTTCGACGCTGTTCATACACTCCTGGCCATTGAAGCCACCCGTTATGTAAATTTTATCTAAAACAACAAAGTCAACTTCATTGAGACCAATTAACAAAAAAAAAAGTAAATTATCAATATTTTTTGGTTGTTACACAATTTTTATTTTATCTTCGTCATCATTATCAACTTACAGCAATATACTGCTGGATATATGTACGAGTATGCCTAACCAATAGCACGCTGCTACCAACCACCCTTCCACGAAGATGTCACTCCACCTAGCCCGAGGGTGTATCACCTTACGACTGCCGATTTGCGGTCTCTCCTAAAAAATAGGAAGGCTACTGGGGAAAACCCTACCTACCTTAGTACTTAATAACAACCAATTCAGCTAATTTTAACGGCCAATTTGGTAATTTACAAACAGTCACATCTGCACAACGGTAGTTAATGAAGTGGTAGCTAATGGTCTGCTTTCTAGAGAACGTACTTGAGAATGTAGAGATTTTTTAATCTTTTCAGGCCAAAACCTAAAATGAGACTTCGTCCTCTTCCTCTGCTCAGTTCGATGTTAATCTGACAGAAACTCTGCACTTACTGTCTAGCGCAGCTGCACTTGCATCGGATCGTTGTGCGTTCATGGGTGCTACCAGCGACCACTGGTTGGTGCGGTGATTGAACCTCTCTGCCGTATTCTGTCGGTGATGGCCGTCGTACCCACCCATGGCGTATATCGTCTCGCCTAGCACCGCCACTGATACGTAACAACGGCGTGCGTTCATTGGTGCCACCTGTACACAGAATTAAAGGGTAGATTTCGCTAAGGCGAGGTATTAGCGAAATTTTTCATACCTTCTGCTTACGGATATGGGGTCAAAGTTCCAACTTTTCCACAAGTTTTTTTTTAATACATATGTTTTAAATGTAAGATTTTTACTATGGACCACGGCCCCATGTTATTCAATCTATCCACCAACACAATGTTTTGAGTGCGGTACATATTGAGTTTTACCGTAATACGTGATACATCACGCCAAAAAAAAAAGTCGTTTCGCAGCAATAATTTTTGCGTAAGGTTACATAGTATCATGTACAGAATACTTGGTTGACAGCTTTGTAATGAGTCTGTTTACACCCTGTATGTGTTAAACGTCGAAGTTTGATACCCGTTTTCACTAACATTAAGCAATACCTAGTAAATGCTTTCATATTATAATTGCACTGTACGAATTTCACTTTTTGGAGCCGCATCGGGCGTGAACCCGTGAGAACCCCTATAAGCTCTGTGTATACAACCGATATTTTATGTAATATTCCTGTATTTAAATAAGCATCCAACAGTGCGGTTTTATTTAGGTTTTGTAAAATAAAACCGACTAGTTTGTTCCTTTACATATTAATATTGTTTAGTAAAGCCATTGAAATAATCAAAGCAATCTGCTAACTTATTTTTAGTCAAGGTCGTCGAATTTAATAAATAACAATTAACTTAGTTTAATTTAATTATTTTTTGTCGATGAATACTTAAGTATTATGTAGCACGTTGTATCACTTTGAAAACTATCATTCTTGAATATGTATTAGGTCACAGACCTCCACAATATTTAATACAAGCGGAAAGTCGTCAAACTTCATGAAAGAAGCAAGAGTACCACCACCACTTATATTTCTGCCGTCAAGCCAATCACCACTGCTGTCTTCAAAAGGGATAGATATAAAAGCCGGAGATATATCAAATGGATTTCAGCTACGTCACAGGACTAATAACCATCAAGCCGCACTTCGCCCTCGGGATGAATGAATTAGAATTAGAATTTGATGGGTTACAACCATCTCCCTCTGACAAAGAGGAAAGCTATTTCCGAGCATAATAACTCTTCAACTTGATTGGAGATAAACCCATTTTTTATAACAGGTACACAACTTACCATCCAGTGTTTACCACAGAACTTGATAAAAGAAGAAAAGTAGGTACCTCTCGCCAAGACTTGGTAACTGCGTCGAAACAGCGACAGGAGTTGAAATAGTCCATGCCGTCGAAGCCACCGATGACGTAGATGCAGTATCCCAGAACAGCTGTGCCGTGGTATGCGCGAGGACCTGCAGGGTCTACTTCCTCTACCTGTGGAATACAAGTACTTGAGTTTGTCTCCAGAATGTCAACGCACCTGATCTATGATGCCTCTGTATTAATGATGCAGCGTTCATGGTGGGCCGTTAGATTGTTTAACGTATAGAAGCGGTCACTTCTACAACCCTTGAGATTTCATGAAATTATTTAGTGTAGGTACCTATTATTTTGTTAATTCACTTGTGTACTTTTCCACCGTTTTACAACAAAGATCAAAAACATAGGTTATGGTACCTTTATCCAGCGATCGGCTCTTGTGTCATAGGTTTCTATAAAAGCTGTTGGTGAACCTCCGCTCCATCCTCCAATTGCGAATAGAACCTAAATAAAGAAACGGCAATTAGTTCTTTTGATTAGTTTAAACAACGTATTAGCAAAGTTTTTAAGAGTATTTCTTGGGAATAAGAAATACGAACATGATGAAAGAATACGAAGTATAAACTGGCATGGATCACTATTTTTATAAAGATTTTATATAATTTTTTTACATGAGTTGGTCTCTCAGAAGGTAGACAAACTACGTAATCCATCATGTATCACAGATCTGCTGGATGCGGGAGGATTAGGACCAGTCGTAATGTGACGATATTGATAAAGATTTATAAAAAGAAAGGAAGAACAGCATTACTTCATGTGGGACTCTAGGCCGGGCAATCTCCGGCGTAGCGACTTCACCGTCTCTCTGAGCAATCATCTCCAAGTCGTACAGAAACTTCAAGGTTTCGATAATTATGGGTCGTGATCCTTCGTTACCAGTTACATATGGATGGTCCTTTACGTTTTCTAAGAAAAACTGAAACACAATGCATGTTAAAGTTTACACAGGTTAATAGTCCATAGAAGCTTTGGTAGTCATAAGCCCGTGAGACTGGCAACCAGTCTCACCTCGTAGCTAGGATGTAGAAGTTAGATAGACAGCCGCTGCGTATAAAATACAGCTGCATCAGAAAGATATGAAGCAGACTCCAACATATTTGGCAGATGATGTGGCGTTATGAAGATACTTGATATGATTTTGGGTCGTAATCACTACCAGCGTCCGGAAGACGCGAGTTAAGTAACCTATAGAATAAGGATCTGTTCATAAAACACTATATTTACTTGTGTGTCCAGTAGACCGAGTCGTATGCTGCCCATCAGTTTGACGGTGTGCTGCCAACGACTATCGGGATCATAGTTGACCCAGCGCAGCACCGCTTCCCAGACCACTTCCTCACTCTTCACGTTCAGTTCGTCTTCCAAAATAATAGAGTTGAGTTCCTCGAGAGGCAGGTGGAGGAATTCATCGCTTTGGGTCGCCACAGTCACGAAGTAACGCAGTAAGTAACGTCTACCGTCCGCCTCGAGCTTGTAACAAAACACGCGTCTGAAACAACGCCACCTAGTGTTAGTTAGTTAGGATACTTAAGAAAAGTAATTGCAGCAGTAATGCAAGCAGATGTTCCGATGTCAGAGTCGAGTATTATTCTTTTGTTGTCTAGACGAAAACTATATAGTGATAGTTATAGTCTACAGTTCAGCACATCGTGCCAGATGGTGATTATCTGGCATCCTCTACATGAGCTCACTTTAAGTTGGAGGCATGTCATGAACTTTTGGGTCATGAACATGTTGGTTCCATCACGACGTCATGGTAACCTGGCAAAAAAAAACAACAAAATCTCACTAACCTCGCAAACATCATTATACCAAGACAGTTCTTCGGGTTAAGCGAGGCCCTCAGATGGTCGCAGCAGAGCTGCAGTACACCGAGGAAGGCGAGGTAGTCGGCCGTCATCAGCAGCTCGTGCACGTTGGTGTCCGTGACGTCGATGCGGCGCAGGTACGCGTACTCGATCAGCAACAACAGGATCTCTGAGCGCACGCCCGAGATCAGCACATCACTTTGTTCGCGAGAGTGCAGTGTTGTTGTAAATAGAGCACTGTTGAGTGAGGAGTATGATTCAGTTTTCACTAGTAGTGGGTATTACCAAGCACAATATCCTGCTGACGTTTTAATTAGCAGCAGAGGAGTAGCTATTCAGCACGTTGTGCTGGAATCCATGCGTTGGACTGCTACTATCCTCTTTCTCAAGACAATATAAAGTTTTTAATATATTATATATTTATTTATTTATTTTTAATATAAAGAGCTCAAATAAATTGCTGGAACACCAACCCTCCTTCAGTCTTAATGACTTATTCTTTCAGCCGTTTGCTCACCATTAAGCTTTTTGAATACCTATCTCTCTCCAATTGTAACATACTTTGGTCTTTTGTAGGATTTCATTCTGGTGTTAAATGCTGCTTCACTCAGTCAGACCATCATCATCATGACCATTTCAGCCGAAAGACTTCCACAGCTGGACATAGGCCTCCCCCAAGTGTCGCCACATTGACCGGTCCCGTGCGACTCGCATCCAGCTGATTCCCGCGACCTTCACCAGGTCATCGGTCCACCTAGTGGGAGGTCTTCCAACGCATCGTCTTCTGGTCGCGGTCGCCACTCCAGAACTTTTCTACCCCATCGGCCATCCGTTCTGCGAGCAATGTGCTCTGCCCACTGCCCTTAAGTTTGGAAATTCTTCGGGCTACGTCGTCACTTCTTTGATCACGCAAGGAAACTCCCATAGTCCTCTCCTTTGCCCTTTGGGTGACTTTAAGCCTTCTGATAAGGCTCATTGTGATCGATCACTTTTCGGTCACGTATGTAATCACTGGCAACACACACTGGTCACAGACTTTCGTCTTGAGACACTGCGGTAAGTTGGACGAGAAGATACCGGGCGGTCGGAACATCGGATATGGCTATATTATTAGTTTAATTAAGTACTAGCTACTAATAAGAAACAAAGTCGTACAGGAAGTATGGGCTGCAGGCAGAGAGTATGGCGCGGTGCACGGGGAAGGCGGCGCCGTCGTCCGCGCGCACTATCGCGTCGCAGAGCAGCCGGCACTCGCGCAGTCGGTGCAGCGCCTGCATCGCCGCCACCGACATGCACCGTCCAGTCTCGCGACCCGCCGTCTGGATCACATCAAACCAAATAAGGGGCCACACCCGTATTGACGCGTTATTGCGAAGAGATCTCTTATGCAGTAAAAACAACAAAGATGTCATGTGTTTGGACGACGACGCCGAACTGAATGTGACAAATGTGGTGATACAAGATGAATTCTGAGTAGATAACTGTGGTCCCCTAAAAGTGGCAACGAAAAATTGTCCAAATCTTGAATTGTTTGTGTAATATTGTAGTAGTTTTTTTTTCACCATATGGAGCGTAACTTAAGGCGGTTTCAGATTAGCGTATTTTCGGCACGTAAACGTCATTTTTGGAAGCGCTTGTACGCGCTTTATGTTTCACGATTGATTTTTACAAGCTTTGACGTGCTTATAAGCTCGTTAAGCTGCGAGAGACGGTTTCGCGCGCGCCTGTTCACCCCACGCAAACACTTGGTAAGTGCGTGTACGTGGGTTCGGCTTTTTGAAGTGCGTATCGTGTACGCACGTGAGTCGGTACGAGCTTATACGCGCTGCAAAATACTGCTCTGAAACCTTTAAGCAAATAAATAAACTAGATGGCTGTACTACTTCCCATAACTGTTGCTGGCAATAAATGCCGTAAATTTTGAAGTGAAGCGGTCATTTAGTGATAAAACAATAAAAAGGGAAGAAGGGCTTGAATTATGTGGATGTGTGATCCGGTTATCCAGTCGAGTCGTTGTAAGTTAAAAAAAATGGCTTTGTGATTACGTCTGTAAAACATAATATGAAAATCCGAAAATGTGCCTGTTGCTAGCTATGCAAGAGTGAAAGCGCTGTGTATTCTTATCTTATATGCGCTTGCGTTTGGGTAATGATCTTCAAAGCTCGAATATGTTAAATAAGCTTCTAGAAAGAGCAGGCAGTGTTCATTGCATAAGCGTTACAAGACACGCTATGTCTATCCGGTGCGAAACAGATAGTTTATTTACTTATACTTCTTGTTCAGTGGTGGTACATACATGATCTTAATGCCGCAAGGCATTCTCATCATCATCTCATCTGGTATCTGTTCATAATTCCCGCTGGTTCTTACAATGTCAACATGGCCATGGCTAGCTGCAGGCGGGACGATGCATCCTGACAGCTACTACGTCAGTACTTACTGTGTTATTCGGGTCGTTTTCCATTTCAGTGTGACTTTAACGCAAAGTCATCATTGTTAAATAGTCACGCATTAAAAAAATCTTAAGTGCAAATTAGACGTGTCGACACAATCGAGATTTAGCTCAATAAATTTATAAAAATAACCGTAAAAAATAACTCAAAATAGCAGAATCAAGTCATTTGATAAAACATTTTAGGTTAGCAAAAAAATGATATAAGAATGACAATCATGTCACACCTTTTTTTTCCAGATGACATTACTGGACAATAATATTTTCATTTTCAGCGGTTGTCTTGCTGAAATCAAAAACGTTTATAATGATACTTTTTCAGTAGATAACGGCGTCCGAGGAGTTAATTGATGTTCATGCATGGAGGTGGTGAGCGTAAGGCCTTACCTCAATGTATGTTACTTTTTAGCTCAAGTTGATAAAAAAGACAAAGTTACGTTTTGTTTTTATTAAGAAAATAATTCTCTCACAATGCTGTCACATTCGTAACCACACTTGACATAACATTAGTAGAATATTTAACAATGGTCAATGAACTTATATAACTACACTATTTTATACTACACTATTGTATTCCTAATCTTACAAATACAAAAACAATATTTACAAGACATTCGTTTGAGAACTCAGTTGAACACATTTACGCACTAAACGACAGTCATATCAATACTTCTTTGATTATGATAATGAGGTTCAGTTGAGGGGTGTGGTGGTTTCCTTCGCGTGGATGCCATCAGCCCTGAGTCGTGATAGTAGGGACTTGTACACCACAGGAGCGAATGGCAGCACTACGCCACGCTCTTGAATTTCACCTGAAAATAAAAGAAAATTATCAAGTATTCAGCTGGCTATATGGAAACACGTGCAAGTTTGATAAGGTCACACACAGATTTGGTCACGAACTAGTGAGAAAAATAGAATACTGTTCTGTGTTGTTTATTCTAAGTACAGGCGAGATCTTCTGAAATGTTGAGCCCTCAATGTTCGGGAAAATGTATAAATATTGCTCACTAGCTTCTGCCAGCGGCTTCGCCCGCGTGAAGTTTGATTATTGTCCCATGGAATCTTACTGCCGGGATAAAAAGTATCCTATGTTTTAATCCAGGTTATAAACTATCTGTGTGCAAAATTTCATCCAAATCCGTTCAGTAGTTGTCGCGTGAAAGCGCAACAAACAAACTTACATTCACATTTATTCTCCGAACTGCTAAGCTATCGGGAGTTACACGTGTTATTGTGAGTCAACTATAAAAGATAGACATATGCTGTCTTGGGATATTTTTTATATAATTTTATGTGGAATATTTCCGTTATACATGATTTCTATGTAGCTTTAACCATTAAGGCTGCACACGCGACGGAAGCTAAAAAAACCAAGTAACTTCTCCCGTTTTCCCAACATTTCCTTTCACTGCTCTGCTCCTATTAATGGTAGCGTGATGAAAAGTATACTATTACCTGCTCAGGAGTATGTAGAATAATTGTACCAAGTTTCGTTAAAATCCGTCGAGTAGTTTTTTTTTCTATAAATAACATACAGACAGACAGACAGACAGACAGACAGAAAGACAGACAGACAGACAAAAATTTTACTGATTGCATTTTTGGCATCAGTATCGATCACTAATCACCCCCCGATAGTTATTTTGTAAATATATTTCATGTACAGAATTGACCTCTCTACAGATTTATTATAAGTATATAGATAGATAGATAATGTTTTTGTAAGTATGGAGATCCTTACCGTCTAGCACCATCTTAGCGGCGATGGCGGTGGGCAGGCCTACGGTCCAGGCCATGGCAGTGTGCTTGGTGGGGTCTCCTCGCACGGTCATGGTGACCTCGCGCCGCTCCCGCTTGCCGTCACTCCACGTCACGCCGAGCTCGTGTCGGAGTACCACGATGTCAGTCTCGTCTTTCTCTGTCATTTATGGTTGGTAAGTATTTCAAAAATTTCATTAGAACGTTTCACAATAAAATAATGTACAGAAAATACCAATAGGCAAAGCAGACATTTTTTTTTTCGATTAGGAATGAAGTTTTAAATGATTACAATCTATTAAGAAAACTTTTGGTCATCAGAAATATGGAAGCGATCACGATCACAGATAGCGAAACCAATACTTTAACTTACGTAATTGTAACCGGTTGCTAAGATAATGGCTAACAGTGTCGAGAGGTGTCCCACACTTGACGATCTCCACATCCTCCAGCAGACCCAGGGACTCCAAAGACTGCGCCCCCGCAGGACCAATGCGCTCTGATAACCTTGTCCTTAAGTTTTCGAAGAAGATCGATGAGTCCATCAATCCTAGGAGTTCGCAGGCGAATTGACGCTGAATAAAGAATAGTGAAGTTAGCTTTCATGATACAGTTCTTGTCAAATGGGCCCATAAGTTTATTAAATATACTGTAACAATATATAATTACAAAAATGTTGAGCAAAATAATAAAAAGAATGGTTTGTCATACCCATGTGATCTTAGGTCCATCCGGATGCAGCGACGTGTGAGGATTGGGGTCCACGAGGCCAAACAGCTGCATTGCAATCATATTTTCTGCGAAACCTGGTTTGAAACAGAATATAAGTAGAAAAACCAAAAGAATGAACCTTATTTTAATATAAAATGGAAAAAAATATTCCATGTTGAGCGTTATCAATTTGTGGACGCCTTGGATGGCTTCCTCAGGAATTGACGCAAAGAAGAGTAAATAAAAGAAGTGGAAATAATGGGGAGAGATCTTAGCTCAAAAAAAATGCCTTAATCTTACCTTTGTATCTAATAGTTCCTCTGAACATGGTGTGCGCGTCTTCGATGCCGTACAGTTTGGAGTACATGGTGCTGTCTCTATTTGGGAAGCCCTCGAACGCGAAGCCAGGCAGGAAGTTCAGGTCACGTGCCACTGACATCAGCTCTCCTCCGCTCAACACTTCTACGATCTAGGAAACAAATGAACACCACATTCATTACATCTCAGCAGACTACAGATATAGTTTTTCAGTTATGTTAAATAATGTCCGGTACAATGAGTTAAAGATTTTCTAATTCTCCTTAGGCGTGGGTGCTTCATGGCTGAACATCGTGAATTCATGACTCATGTAATTTTTTAAATAATATCCTACTCGCTAAAGCGGCTCATCCACATTTAATGTAGACTTCATTATAATTTTATGATGTTCTGAGTTTTGCTAGCAGAATTTAGCTGAAGCATATCGCATCTTGTTCTTACTAAAAAGAGCGTTGGCGATTACCTGTCCTTTGCTTAGATACTTGGCAGCAGAGATGGTGTTGAGAAGTACTCCTCGAGGATTCCATGAGAACTTGTAACGAAGTGCGTTGTCACTGAACTCGGGTGCTGGTAAACCTGTAGACAGAAAATAACGTAACTGAATGAACAGTTGGAGTGAATTTATTTTCTCTTTTCAGGTTTCCAATAGTCATCACTAGATAAAGGCCTCTTCTTAATTCTGCCACACTTTCCAGTTCCGTCCATCCCTCATCCAAGAGTTTCCCGCGACTTTGAAGGGTTTCCAATTAAAATGGTGTATAAAAAGTTGATATTATGATGGTTATTACCTCCACAGTACGAAACGAATGAGTCGATTCTTCCTCCATGATTCTGTAAGTCGTGAATACATTCAAGAGCGAGCAAATGGTCGATGCCGGGATCCAAGCCAACCTCGTTTAGGAGTGTAACACCAGCATCTTTGGCCCTAAAAGAACATAACAAAATGAATGTTAAGTGAGAGAATTTCATGAAAAGGAACATGCGTTTACTACAGCTTGTACCAGAAAGGTGTGGTATATTTCAAGCCACCATCATTCAGACCATCAAACTGAACAGCTTTATCCATAGGCGGTCATTGAATATCCAGGGAAAATCCATAGATAACCTCCTAGGTAACCGCCAGGCGCGAAGGAATGCAAGAAGTCGATTCCTGCCGGCTTCCCTTCATGAACTAGGCACTCTAAGTAGTGTCTACTAACTGCTATACCCAAAGCTCAAAACATTGTACTAATGGATGGATTGAATAGTACGGGGGACGTGGAAGTGTGCATAAAAATCTTAAACTAAAAACATGTATTTCAAAAAACGTGTGAAAAAGCTGGAACTTTGACCCCCAATATCTCCGTAACTAGAAGGTTCCCAGGTATGGTCTAGCTTCAGCTTCGTTAAGGGTCTTTTTACGCCCTACGCCCTTTATAGACGGAAAAGTTTTGCTGAGGTGTTTGTTGACGTGCCAATTATCGTCCTAGTTTGAATATGTGAATTTTGACTCGATCCTTATTATCACAAAGCCATGATGGACACTTACGCTTGATGCAGCTCCTGTACTTCAGGCCTCACATAAGACGCGGTGACCATATGCGCTCCGGTGCTAATACAGGCCTTCGCCACATCACCGTGCAGGTCATAAGGCAACAGTGACACTACCACTCGAGCCCGGGAGGTCAATGTCTTGAGGGCAGACTTGTCTTTAGCGTCCAAGTACTCCGAAGATACGCCGTAGCGTTCAGCTAGCGCGTCCGCTTCTTCCTTTACTGCTGATGCTGCAAATGTAAATAGGTTTGAAGGCTACTCATAGCCAGAACCGTATAAAGAATTCGATCAAATGTGCCACTGGTTGGTTGTTGTTGTGTTGTGTTCATTGTGTGTGTATATGTGTGGTGATATAATTAGCACCATACTGCGATCAGCGGCGACCGACAGCCGTATTTTGTTCTCGCTGACGTCACCACCGACCGTGAGCGTGACAAGAATTCAGGTCTTATGATTATAAATTATAATGGGAAGAATAACAGGAAAATGAAATAAGCTAGCCAAAATCCATACGTGAAAAATAAAATAATGATTTGATGATTTTTGGGGTTAATGACCGCTTGTACCACAACTACCACTCTTCAAGAATACCTACCTAGGTATAGGTATTTTTGAAGAGTGGAGATCGGCTAACTGATCAAAGGAGATCATTCACTTTGTTCGATGATTTGGGATAAAGAAAAAGTCGGCGGCCACGAATTAATTATATTTTATTTAGACGTTGGCAGGAGTGGAAACAGTTTTTTGTAAAGCGGCAATGATGTAGTGAATTCGGGAACAAAGGTAGACAACGATATAATTATTAAAACCCCTAATACAAATTATTTCCCGTTTGTGACGCGCGCCAGGTCTTTTGATCCGAATTTTGAAATTTCCCGCGCGCCGGAGGTCGTCGCGTCGCCGAGCGCCATAGAGCAGGGTGGTACTCGACGAATCCGAAGGCTTCCCGCCAGATATTTAGATTAAGAAAAAAAATGCTTGATGCTTGTGCAACGTGTCTAAGAACTTGTAACTTGTAAATTGATTGAAAATTGAAATAATAGATTTTTATATATGAAACAGTGTTTCATTGGTGTGAACATTGAACATTGATTTTATCAAAATTGAACTCTGTCCTTTAATTTCCCGTATGTCATTACTTCCCAGATTTGATCTTCATTAGCGACACTATGGAATGGTGTAATGATACAGTGTCAGTTTTTTCCAGAATCAATGGGTTCGATTCCTGGGTAGGAATATTGTTTTTTCTAAAATATAATGAATGATGCAGTTTTAATTTTCATCAAAATCAAGTTCGAAACTTCTTTGAACATGTTTCTCTATTCCTCATGGTTTCTGATTTGGCTCATCCACACCCACTTGAAAAAATCACCACTATTTCTCCGAACCCAAATAGTTTTCGACTTTGACGCCATAGTAAAAATAATGCGGTACACGTGTGTTTTAAAAATGTATAATTGTTATTGATGGCCGTCAATTTTTTATCATCCCAAGCTGGATGATCTCCTTTGACAAGATTTAAGTAAATATTACCTATTTAAATAATACATTAATAATAGGCTAGTTTCCACCATCAATAAATTACAAATCTATTTAGTCCGTCAGTTAGAGTATTGGAAAATAATGGACACATGTATTTTTTTTTTTGTAAATCAAAGATAAAACGCATCAAAACTCGGGAGTGGGGGCTCGAGACGTCAGAACTCACTAAGACCATGATACCAAACAGTGACGTATTGGGAATTTTAAAAGCATCGTATCTTCGTCAATTTTGGTTTTTGTGACAAAAGAACGGGTCAAATATTTTTTGATAATCTAAGTGACGGACTAATTAGATTTTTTCAGTTAACAAGCCTATTATAAAAATCACACTCTCAAGAGACTTTTACCAAAATATTCTTCTACAAACCTATTGTGACAGCAATATTCTTGTCTCTAGCCAGGTATTCGACCACAGGAGCTGCCACCAGTCCACTGCCAAGGATGAGGATGGGAGTCTGTTGGTCGCTGCCTTCAACCTTATGGCGGGAACGACTGGAACAAATAACCATTGAGCCCCGGGTTCGATTCTCGGGATGGTCAATTTTTTATTGGGTTTTTCCAGCAGGAATTTCTCAGTAGCAACCTCGTAGTCTAAATTGGTGTCCGTTTAATAGGAATAAACTTGCTCTCTATAACGGGACTTTAACAATACCGGCGAAATGTTGGTGTACTTTAGGTACAGGTCTGCTTAACCCTTTAGGAATTACCGGCGTAATGTTTATTAGACACTAGCTGACCCACGTAACTTCGTCTGCGTCACATAAGAGAGAAAAATTAAAGGATTCCAAATCCCCGTTTTTGCAACATTTTTCATTCCTGCTCCGCTCCTAATGGTCGTAGCGTGATGTTATATAGCCTAAAGCCTACCTCGATAAGTGGACTATCCAACACAAAAAGAATTTTTCAATTTGAACCAGTACTTCCTGAGATTAGCAAGTTCAACCAAACAAACAAACTCTTCTGCTTTATAATATTATAAGTATATAAAGGGTGTAAAACACCTCTTCACGAAGCCGAGAGGCACTTGTTCTCCTCATAATTGCGATCATTTTTTTGTTCTGCACCATACCTGGGAACCTTCTAGTTACGGAGATATGAGGGGTCAAAGTTACAACTTTTTGACAAGTTTTTTTTTAAATGCAAGTTTTTTTTGTAAGATTTTAACTTTTAACACCTCCACGACCCTCATACTATTCAATCCATCCATCAGCAGAATGTTTTAAGTGCGTTACATTGAGTTATACCTCAAAACATGATTTATAACCTCAAAAAAAAAAGTTGTTTCCCAGCAATAATTTTTGCGTAAAGTTACTTAGTTTGATGTACAGAATGCTTGGTTAACGGCTTTGTGATGAGGTGTTTTACACCCTGTATAGATAATATTATGTAAAAGTGATACTGTTAACTAACTTTTCCTGCCCATAGAGATTACTATTCTCTATGGGCAGGAAAAGTTCTATCTAGATTAGTTTATAAAAGGTCAGCAATTAAATTCAGCCGAATAATGATGATTTATAGACTTACGTGTTAGCCATTCTAAGTTCATTGATGTATTCGAAAGGTGGCGTCAATCTGCCGTTGCTTGTTATGATAGCCTGAAAGTTACACACATAATAAAGTTTGTTTCAAAGTAGATCATTTTTAGACAGGAATATAGTTGTACAGAGATTTGTTGGCGCGTGGCCAAAATCAGAACTTACGCGGCCATTTTGTTTTTACAATACAATGTCACAAAATGTTTACCAACAGAATCCTTCTGACGTTGTCACTCAAGTGACTAAAAATCTACAGCACTGTAATGTTTACACTACGAATAGGTACATAACGATTAATACTAAAACTTGAACTATAACTCTAACTACTGCTTTTTATCATTGCTAGACTCATTAATTTATTTACGATCACTTTCACCAACAGCGCTTGTGTATTTGACTTATAATTGTTAGCCCAATGATTAAAGTGGCAACCAATCACATTACTTTTACGTATCATACTAAATTGATACAAACACAATACTATACTTTTGCTTGTGTATGTGTATGTCTAGATACGTAATAATGTTATTATTAAAACATCGTGAGGAAACAAACGTGCCTGAGAGATATTAGTATTAGTAAAATGAAATCGGATGCCTATGGCATAAAAACTCTGACACCAGCGGGGTAACCATGACGTCTTAGAGCAGGATTGTTTTAACGTCATTCCAGTGTGGGAAAGAGACGGAGCTATAGAGAACGTCTAGCGCCATCTCTTTCTCACTCTGGAATAAGATTAAAACAATCATGCCATAAGACGTCATGGTACGCCACCAGGTTAGGCAGGGGTGGCGGTGCACCAGACCAATTTTTTTTCCGTATGGGAGAGAGCCCCCCCCCCCCCCTATTGCCTCGGATCCCCCCGCGCTTGCTGTTGGGGATCTTTCGAGCAGAGGCCATCTGCTCCTGATCGGAAGACGACACCCGGTCGCCATCTTGCCTGGACCGCTTGCGGAAGAGCTTGTTTTTATTACTCGCTAGAGTCTGCAAGCAGGGCGCACCGGCCCAGCAGCTGCTCTTTCCACCAGACGTATCGAGAGGAACCAGCAGCTGCCAGCCACACGTGGTGGACTTCTGACATCGCGCCCCAAACTGTGCTCCACCTACTGGAGTGTCCCAGGTGTACGTTTACCTGCACTCTTGACGACCTGTGTAGCGCCTCTACCGCTGCAATAAACGTAGCCACCTTCTGGGCTCATACCGTGTACTTGGAAGGAACATCGATAAGAAGAAGGCACTATAAAACCATACGTAAAACAAGAATAATAATAACTTACTCCTTGAACTACGGGCGAGAAGTCGTGTTCTTCCATTGGCTTGGTGGCATCAGACTTCATGATATCTTCTGCGTACGGGTACAATAAATCGCCGAAGAAATCTGTGGATTCTCTCGGCAGCTGTGTTGGCATATTGTCTATGGAACACACTAGAACTCCGGGCCCCTTGAAACTGAACAAAAAATTTGCGTGAGATCACGTGCTCCCGTATGGTCTAGTGGCTAGGATACCTGGCTTTCACCCAGGAGGCTCGGGTTCGATTCCCGGTACGGGAAATTGTTTTTTGGAAACGTTTTCATACTTTTGCTAATGAAATATTTGAATTTAAATAGCTAAGTTAAACATAACAGTATTTTTAGTACCTAAATATGTCGCTACATATTTCTTTTCAGACTTTATTAACAAGTCATTTCTTTACGGTGTGGTAACGAAAAGTAAATCACACTATGATTATTATACAAGATTGCTTGCTAGGTAATTTTTGTCGTAAATAAAGGTTAAATTATAGATTTGAAACGAAGCAAATCTTTGCTTAGAAATCGATAAAAGCATTTATACTAAAATGTTATCGTTTTATTATAATACAGAAATACGTTTTCATTGAGCAAAGTTTGTTTTTCTTTTGTTCGTTTTGCTGGGTGTACCATTACATTTTTACAACGAAAAAAAACAGCATTTTGAATCTGGTTTCTCCCTATGACTTCAAAACATAACAAAATATAGTCAAACCTTTTGGTATCCTTGTTTCTATCAGCATCGTATAGACAGAAGGGTGTGTCTATGGTGGTACACTCGTTCATGAACTCAATAGAGCCACCGGGATCCGCCGATATGTCGCAGATAGCCAGCATCCTGTTATGAAATAGACCATGAATACAAAATCTTATGATTCGTATGTTAATACATCCTGACTGAAGAATATAAATTTCTGATTTATTAGTAACTGAACAGATATACAGAAGTATCAAAGTCTAGTAATTAATCTGCAAATCATACTAAAATATTTCTGGACGCTTTTTTTAGGATTGGCGATTTACCTATTTATTTAATCTCACATAATTGTAATTTTTATGACAGCTTGGAAAACAAAATATAAAATTAACAAGAACAAATTGAAAATCAGCATCATGTGTATCGTGTAGCACGTTCGTAGCGCGTAGCGTATTCGTAGCCCGTAGCATGCTCGTAGCACGTAGATTGCCCGTAGTATGTTGCGTGCTGATTTTTTTTGAAGCTAATTCTTTTTTTCCCCTTACCTGTGTGGTAATGCCGGAGCTCCAACACTCTTCGGCAACCACGGAGTATGCGAGGGCAGTAACAAATGCTTCGCGTCTGGTATGGTCAGCAACTTGGGGCTGCCCACTGCCCAGTAGATGCAGTTAACCAGAACTGATGTGTATGGTGCTATCTGTTAGGAAAACCAATCATGTTATGTGAATAATTTTGTTTATTTAGGTCCATTTTCCATCGGGGAGTTGGTAAAACTACGGAATGTACGAAATGTATTTATTTTGTTTAGATCATGCACGTTAAGACAAATCTGGGTCGTATTCGTATCATACGTTTATGTTTATTTATATAAATGAAAACATAACAGAATAATGAAGGAGAATGACCGGATACTCATATTGACCGATTATTTTGCAATCAGTTGTTTTGTTATTCCCTTTTCTTTGATTAGATTAAGTTTCAAAAACATTTGCGATTTTTCTTTGAGTCAGTTTAGATATTAATTATAATCTTAATAAGCAGATACCGTTCGATATAAGATAAAAGATAACAGTATCATTTAAAAATGACCTACTCACTATTGCCAACACAACACAATAATATGCGTTGTTGCCTACATTACTTACACAATACAACCACAACACATTCATCCCTGTTTTCCCCCCAAAGGTTAGGCAGTGATATAGGTGTATATAGAACACCAGATATACCTTTGATAGTGATATTTTGTATTATTAAAAAACTGTCAAGTTTGTTTTGTGGTGTGCCTTGCTTTTTTTTAATACTTAATTAGTTTTTTACCGCAGACGTGGGGGTCCGCGCTCTTATTTACATTTTATTAATTGTTTGCTTGATTTAAAAGAAAAAAATAAAACTACGATCGTGCTCCATCATTGGACACATTACATTAAACTAAGCTTATTATTAGTTAACTTAAGATCTACGTGAGTCCATTCAATGTTATTTTTTGTGTGTCTTGTTTATACTAACTAGACTAGCGACCCGCACGATTCTTCACACGGTTGCGACGTAGCATATACAAAATCTTCCTCTTGAATCACTCTATCTATTGCTGAAAACTGCATTGAAATCCGTTGCTGAGCTTAAAAGATCGGCATGAATTACTGTCACGCTGACTGTCGTCGGTCGCGTACATCAGTGCGAAAAACAGTAACAAATTTCGCGCCCCTGACGTCACCGTCGCAGTATAGTGCTGTAACACAATATTTACTCTTACGCGGTACGCGACCGACCTTCAGCCTTCAGTGTGACAGTAATTCAAGCCATGTTTGAAACTATGTAAAGATAATTCTGTCTAGATAACATCAAGGACATTGGCTACTTTTGGTAACCTATGGCAATACATGTACCTACCTAGTTTAGATTAGTAAATATTACGTGTCATAGAGCAGCTATAAGGCAATAAAAATTGTGATAAAAATGTACTTAAAAAATCATAAGTCTTTAAGTTATATTAGTTAAGATGAGGTACCTTTTGTGCGAAGGTGGAGATGTATCGCTCGGGATGCTCGTCATACTCCTGTGCATCGTAACCGCCGCCATTTTTCCTCTCCAAGTGATGTCTTCTGCGCACTTCACAGCCGTAGATTTTGTTTGGACCTGAGAGTGTTTAAGACACCATGTCGTAAAAGAAGCAATACAAAAAAACATATCTAATTAGTAAAGACTAGAGATATGATATATTCTGGACAAAGAACACAAAAGATAACAGCAGAAAGGAGATCACCCTGCAGATTGAGCTATTTTCAAAAGCAACATAAACTTATCATTTGGATGGAGCATAATATAATCAACATTTTTTATTATGACACCTAAGTCGTAAGTCAATTCAGCACAAAATATCTGAGATTTATGTATTTAGAGCCTTTGTACCCTAATCTAACCTAAAATAAACGCAATAATTAAATAAAGCTTATTGAATAAAGATTTTTTTATTATGCCACCTAAAATCTATACCCATAAATAATAATGATTACTAAAATATAAATGCTACTTACTTTTTATTTTAGTTGACCGGCAAAAAAAACATACTCAAATCTGGGTGATCTCAAATATTTTGTGGTTGAATAACTTCTCGGTGAATTAACTTATGACTTAGGTGTCATAACAAAAACCTCTTCCATTTTTAGAAGTCGGTTAAAAATGTTGATTATGTTATGGTATATCCAAGTAATAAGTTTACAGTACTTTGGTTTGGGTTTATTTTTGAAAATAGCCCAAAAATATATGAAGGCTGGGTGATCTCCTTTCTGTCTCAGGGTTTCGCCAATTAGGTCTAGTTCAGAAAAAAAATGTAGGTAGGTCCTCTCCTGTAAATCTCGCTATCAAAATGAGGTTTGCTGTAAGAAAACTCAATTCTGGGTTAAACTAGCCTTGTATATGTCACCGTAAAATTGTCAAAAACGTTATATAACAATATAACGTGTTTCTCTCTAGCGATATTGTAAACTCTCGAATTATTGTCAACTGAACATACGGAAGTATCTCTTCCCCCATAATCGGGACTTGGGGCACCCCCCTGTTAGGTTAGTTAGGTTCCTTTAAACCCTGCACTCGGAAATAGGGGCCCCGCGAAGCGGGGCTCCGTCGACTACGCTTTTTAGGGGAATATTAAGTGTTTTAAGGTTAGGTTATATTAATCGATATTTCTCAGGAATGGTACAGTATCTTTTCATAAGAGTGATACCACTGGGCAAAGGGGACCCTCCTTCCCTCCACACCGCGTGAGTTGACTACCATCGCATGCATTTAACGAAAAATAATGCGTTTTATTGTAAGCAATATGTTCATTTGACAATAATTCGAGAGTTTACAATATCGCTAGAGACATTACAATATAACGTGTTTGACAATTTTACGGTGACATATACAAGCTATTAGGTAATAAGATTTTATGTATATGTATTTGTTTTTTTTTTGTGTGCAATAAACAATACGAGTATTATAAGGGGTCAATTGGTTATTCGATTTGACGTTGACAGTACGCATTTTATATTTACTGAGATATAAGATCACTTACTTCCATGTTCAGCCACTTTCTTCAACATTTCTGGTGGAACATATTCGTGAGGTAACTCCTGGAATATTTCTTGACTTCCCTAGAATCAAAAAGAAAGTAATTAAAATATAAGACCACTGTAGTTTTAGAAAAGGTAGGCACATGATATGAGCGTAATATTTTTTTAAAGAAGACTATTAAAAAAAACAAAAAGTACCAGCTGTTTATTGACAAAACACTTTTATGTCCCTTAAACCATCATTACTCCTAATAAGGGGCCCTGGCCCATCATCAAAACTACAAACTAAATTCTACTCTATCCTTACAATTTTGAATTATATTCTCACCTGAGACACGTTACCAGATCCAGTGAACACGAAGGTGAGGGGTCCTAAAGACTTGGGCATCATGCCCAGTGCCACCTCGTAACCGGCGTCTCTGATGGCTTGCCGCGCCATGCTCGAGTTGCGGTAGTTGTGGGAAGGCCCAATGTGCTGGACAGAAACATATCATCATTAGGTATTCATTCATAATTCTCCTGTCCATCCATATACCAATTTATGGGGCCGACGCAGGATATCGTCTTCACGCAGGATGACACTCCTTACGTTTCCAAATATTACTCGTCATCTTATCAGCCAATATTCGTTACAATTGGTAAAGTCATCATTACCAGCCTAGCCTTTTCCCAACTATGTTGGGGTCGGCTTCCAGTCTAACCAGATGCAAGTGAATACCAGTATTTTACATGGAGCGACTGCCTATCTGACCTCCACAACCCTATTAGTACTGGGTAATTGTAAAGTGTCAGAATATAAAAAGTATTCAAGTTATTGCAGACCAATCAAGGATCTATTTCCCAAAAAGTAACTAAGTTTTGGAGGTCATAATGGAATTAACTTCATGGAAAAAGGGTTCTACTACTGTTAACCAGTTAGTACTGGGTAATGTAGTACTCCTTGGCAAGACTGGTTGCCAGACTTTCGAGCTACTGACTACTTGTAACGACTGTCAAAGATTTACAAATAACAGCCGGGACGAACAGTTTTCCGAGGCACGCGAAGGCCCGACCCTGGCTGTCATTATTTTGCCACGAGCCTCCTCAAACCAGTGGGTATTATGATAATAAAATCTGAGAACCTAGGCAACGAGAAAACTCGGTATGTCATTTCCCCAAAAGTCGAAAATCTTTGGTTTGGGGGTCACCTGTGTCTCATTGCCAAATCTACAAAAACATACCAAGCATTTAAAACCATTTCACAATTCTATTCATTGAAGCAATTTGTTTTGTTTTATCTTTTTAATCGAAATATTTTTTTATCTGTCCTTTTGACCGATTTTAACAGAAAATTCCCAGCCCGTAATCAGCTCACTCTACAAAAAAACAATCATAAATCTGTAACGACCCCACCTGAAGTATTAAATTTATTTAATGGTCCTCGAATTTCCTTTATCTTGTAACTGCCCACTGATATCAGATAAAATTAATATAGGTACCGACGAGATTATTTTTTATAATAGCAATCGTAATGAACTACATATACTCAGTCATATCACAAGGTTTCACATCCACTTCGTTCCTCTATTTCTTTGACGGAGAAGTAAACGTCAGAGGAACTGATATAAACATCTCTCATCAACTAAAGCAGGATTTTTTGCTGTTCCACGAGCCAGTGGACTACCTAATAAATAGAAGTACCTATACAAAAAAAAATTCTTTACGACCTATCTGTTGCCAAGAGCGAATAGCCGCTATTTGCTGAATACATTAAAAAATGAAATAGAATTTGTATGAAAGTATCTGCCAAGTAAGTTACCAGTAACATAATCGTAGGTGGCCAAAAATGGTCCACCATTTAAAAAGCCAAACATAGCGACCAAGTTAAAATGTCTAGGTAATGTGCAAGTTAGGTCCACCCATATTTGTCATATCTTCCTTCTTTCCTCATAATTTTGCTGGTAAGTACATCTGTTTTATATCGTTATTTTAAGCATTAAGGAACAGAAAAATAGATGTCATAAAAAAAATTAACACTAAAATTAAAAGGTTCACGCTACCAGGAATATCACTTACCATGAAAGGCGTGTGGTGTCCAAGAGCAAGCAACCTCAACCCAATACCGTGGATAATGTTGATCATGCCGGCCACCCCAGCGTATTTACCGAACGCCACCACGCGGTTACCGGAGTTATCCATCAGCTTCTCGTAATCTATCAATCGAATGTTCTGGAAAAGAAGGATTACGTTGTCAAATCAAACAACAAAACATCGTAAGAAAACCTACACTCATTAATCTGAAAACGCACACCCGAGCTGAGCAAGTGCGGTTATCAATGAGACAGAGCCTTGTCCAACAGTGGGACCGTAATAGGCTGGTAGTATTTAGGTGTCAAATAATTAATGATAGTTTTTCACTTTCTTTTCCAATTGCTACATAAAGATAGATAATAGCTAGAAAGGATTTTAGCAAAGACTCAAAAAACTTTGCCAGTAAGCAAAATGCAAGATTACGGTTTTAATACTATGCTATCTTCGGTATCTTCCATCCAATTAGCAAAGAAATAGGAGTTAGTTTGGCAATAACGTTTGGCTGGAGAAATAAACATGGATACCGACACCAGACTGACAGAAACTTCATCAGTGTTTGTATGGAGATGTCTGCGATGTGTGCAGAACGAACTGTGACCACAAATCGTTCATACAGATTCGATACTTTTACATTTTTACAACACAAAACTTTTCTAGCTTATCTTACCTTTTTCAAAATGGCATCCAACATAGGCATGTTAGCTTCCTGTGCCTTGATGGTGTGTGAGAAGAAACAGTACGTCTTGTTGGGTATGAGCAAGTCTATAGGCGTCTGTTTCACGCCGAATATCACGCTTGCCTCGCTGATGTCCTCCCGGACTAGTGCTCCTGCGTTTATGTATGACTGAAAAGTAAACATAATATCACGCCTGTTTCTCGCAAAGGTCTAGAGGTGGTTTATTTATATGAAAAATTGCACTTTTGTTACATGCAAGCTGTGCCGTGCCTTATAATTACTTTATTGAACTTTAACAAAAGGTTTCTTTTTCAGTCCACCTAAGGCCCGAATTCTTGTCACGGTCGGTCGCGCACGGTCGGTACATTGTGTTCAATACAGCACCATACTGCGACGCTGACGTCACGACTGACCGTACGCGACCGACCGTCAGCCCGACAAGAATTCAGAGGCCCTACTCTCTAACGCTTCGTCCGTATATTCGGATCTATCCGTCTCTCTTTCGCACGTCTGCAGATGAGTGCGAGTGAAAAGGACGTGTTAGGGAGTAGAGCCTCAGGCCTTAGGTTCTCTTACATTTTGAACTGTCGGCTTTTATCAGTACAATTTGTAATTGCCAGTACCCAAGTAGACCTTAGCTATATCAGTATAGGTCTTAAAGGCCTTACCTGCATCGGGTAAGCCCTTCGATTGGAAGGCTGCACGATGACCTTGACGCCTTGTCTCACCAATCGGTTGACGTTCGACGGTGAGAATGGTGCTCGTCTCTCCCATACTGACTGGTCTTCTCTGCGTATGGCTATTATACGACCGCTCTGCACAAAAATAATGAAGGATTAAAAGTAGGAATTTAAAACTAGATAAGTAGGTATTTTTTATGGAAATAATACCTACACTATGGACTACCTGCAGTATCGTTTCTCCTTCTTTCTTTAATTCTTCCAAAGGTTGTCCGTAAAATATCGTTTTTAGCGTGGATACCGCCCATTGTGACAACCTATGTAACTTTAAAAAGTTCAATTTGTAGTACTTGGTTAAAATACGAAAAGGGTATTCTATCCATTACCTGCTTATTTCTCTTTACAAACAATATAAATTATGATCTACATTACGCTAAGAAGATGAAGGTCAAGAAAGGATAAGACAGCATGTATTATTTTTGTTATAATTTACTCTTGCTTTTTCTAGTGCAGGGGAAATTATATTTTGATTTTCTCGCTCTGGATTTCGTCCCTAAAAACTCTCGTGTCTTTGCCCAGTGCTTACTCGCCGCATCACTGAACTAAGTATTAATTAAGACAAACGGTGAGCTGCGGCACTTCGTAATTTTGACTATTATGTTAATTTCTGAAAACTAAACGTACTGATCGAATAAGGAACACCACACTGCGCTCCAGAAGACCAGAACTCAAATTTCTGACGTAGTTCACAACGCTGCAAAACTATTACGTACTGGTGGAGGCGAAGCCCTCGGCCCGCATATCGTTAAACTGGTGCCCTGAGACAGCTAGACGGGGTCGCGGCAGACCGAGGAAAAAATGACGTGATGCCTTGGATGGCTTTCTCATTAATTGGCGATAAGAGGCACAACATCGAGAGAAAGTGGAAGGAAAAGGGTGGAGAGGCCTTTGGCTAGGAGTGAGACAGTTAAGGGGCCATAAATAACGTCGCACGTTAAGGAAGCGGTCGTGACATTGTGTGACAAGGGGGTGGGAGGGGTCCTAAAATTTCGTGACGTCACATTACAAAATGTTTATAGTCTAGTGTTAAAACAACTATTAACGAAATCTCAAAAACATTTCCAACAAAAACAAGAAGAACATTTTCATCACCCCATCTCGGATAGAGTATTTTTGCTCTTCAATATCTGAGTGCAAAAGCTGTTTTTATCGTCTTGAGGGTAAAGTAAATTTGAATTTAGAACATCGTGTGCACTAAGCATGTGAATTAAAAACATCATTAGACCTATAATTACTTCTACCTCTATGGTGCCGAATTTATAATATTTTTTTTTTTAATTTGTTAAGAACTCAGACTCGGAACCTTCTTGGTGTACTTTTTTTAATATGTTTTGCGCGCGCCGTTTTCTTTTCACGTCTTAATGTTAACACCTTAGGTTAAAAACAAGGAATCCAACTTGAAAACAAGTGAAAAACCTAAAATGACCACTCATTATCTAGCGACGAGAAAGTTTATTTGACGGGCCAACAGAATTAACTGAATTTGTTAATAATGCGCAATTTTTTTTTTTGCCTTTCTTCATTTCCTCGCTGAGGTGGGATGAAAAGTTACGTGTTGCACTCGAGTGCAAAGATTTTTACCTCGAGCTCTTTTGATTCCCTCGCTAACGCTCAAGATTCTAAGTTTTGAATCACTCGCTTCGCTCGTGACTCAATTTTAGAATCTTTCGCTTGCTCGGTCATCAAAATTGAGTACGCGGTTAAAAAACAACTTTGCACTCTTGTATAACAAATAACTATTCTCTACGTTCCGAGGTTCATGAATACTTTTCTTAACCATAGTATGTATATGCTTTTATCATCCTTTATCACGAATATTTAAACGTTTGCATTCAGTACAACGCACTCGGATCATACGCAGATCTTTGTCATTGTATAAATGCGGAAACGTGTCGCTATAATTTTAGATAAATATAAAAAGAGGTCAATAGTATATGTTGTGGCTTTGGAATACTACAAAAACAGTCGCATCTTTTGGAAAGTAGGTATCCCCTTCCTTGGTTCACGCTACGGCTCAGTTTTTGATGAGATTTACTGGATTCAATTAGACTTTTCATGGCCTGAGACTTGTATTCAAGACCATTACTGTTGAAGTAAGTAAGCCTCAACCGTAATTGGTGTTACCCTCAAGGGATAATTTAGTTTAGTAAGTAGTAACATTTGGGTTTTCCTAATAGACTTTCAATGACTAAAGTGAAACGTTATCATTGGCTTTTTTTAATTTAATTCTATATTCAAAACATTGCTCAACAAACAAAAACTAAAGATTATTAGGTTGACGTAATTTTTAATACAGGGGACAATATACGAGTCATAACGGACTGTCTTGAATGAGCTCGTGTAGATATGTATCTACGTACGTACATAGGTACGTAAATATAATTATCATAAGATTTGCCGACCCTCGTTAAACATTTATAGACCGTTTGTTATTACAGCTTAAGATTCTAAATAAATCGACAGTTCTTGACACACCCTAAAGATAGTGGATGTCAACAAGTTTAAGGTAACAAACAACGATAGCAGAACAAATGACCGATTCCCATCATGTAATGTAATAGGAAAAATATTCCATAATTATACATAACGTGTTTTTTTTATCTCATTAGATAATACGAATTCTAATAATGGAACTTTCCTGCCGAAATTGAAGTTAGAAGTTTCATTATCTTTTATGTAACGTCCAACGCTACTTACAGCGTTACTTTCTAAATAAAAAAGTTATCAGAATGAAAATAGTAGGTATAGTGCAAAAGGCGCAACCAAAATGTAAAGACACAAGAGGATTCGCGTTTTCGCGTAGACTACGAATTTTCGTAGTAGTCGTAGCACCGCCAAATCTAGCGACCTAGTCGAAGTAAAAAAAATATACACATAAATATATAGATAATTAATTATTATTCTTATTTCTTCTCCATAAATGGTAATTATTTGTGAATAATAGAAGAGCATTACTTTGCTTATACAGGTTGGAAGGCACCGACGTACAAACGCATTACACGTATTTAGTACATCATTCCGAACACATGGACATTTTGGCCGTGTAAGTTTTGCAAATGACAGCAAAAATAATCTTTGATATGTAAGCGTTTGTACGTCGGTGAACACAAAAATATAGATTGGAAGCCCTGGAAAGGGTTGGAAGCCCTTCCAGGGCTATATATAAGTACGGAAATCCTATGGTCACCTTCCAACTTCATAATGAAACCCTGGTTATCATTTAGGACTAAATTAATCATCAAGACGAATCAAACGAGCCCAAACTCGATGGGATTATGTCGTATTATTGGTTTTTAGGGACTTCCTATGGCATTATTCCAGCACATTATCAGATCAGCTCATGCCATCATAATATTACAGTGTCACGCGATAAATATATGCGTGCAAACTTTCAGCTCAATCGGTAACCGGGAAGTAGATCAAATTTAACTTGCAAGATTTGATTACAGACAAACATCGGGGCAGGTGCATGAAACTAAATAAAAGCTTGTTATAATCCATAACCTTACTCCCTTACTAATACATATTTTTAAATGCGAAAGTAAGTTCGTTTGTTTGTTTGTTACCGCCTAACCCACTGAACCCGATCATCCTGAAATTTTGCATTTACATATTTTCATAACATCACGCCAGTACGCTGTAAGCGCATGTTAACAACAAAAAGTGAAAAATAAAAACTATCTATTTATCAAATATTAAGTTATATGATCTGTACAGGTTTACCTCTTTCAAGCGTATTAAATAAATATAATATAAAATAAATAGAAATAAAAATAAATATAGGTTAAATAAATTCATACTATACTAGGTTGGGAGGGCTTCCAACCTGTATTTTTGTAATGATCAAATAAGTCATATTATTATGATCTGTACAGGTTTACCTATATCAAGCGTATTTTTAAGTAGGTAACGTTAAGATAGGTTATCTTAAGTATGCTCAATTAAACAAAGGTAGGTAAATAGTTATGTCGGGCATCATAACAATAACTACGGTTATCAGTTGCTACCTAGGAATTAAAATATCTGAGTATGTCAGGCCTACGCGAACGCGAGCAAATACCGAATTTTAAATAAATAATAACCTTGCTTCAATGTTACTTTCGTTATCATTTTGACAGTATGAATTTGTTTTATTTTAATTAGATTATATACCCGTGTTTTTCGTCATACTACTATATGAGTGAGTAAAAGCATTCGTGGTACTTTAGAATATTTCGGTTTTACCACTCTAAAAAACTAGAACTCTTGCTGTCCATATAATATGTAGGCATAGATCATACTGTCTAAAAAAATATATAATTTTGAAGATTCTCTAGCCAAATGGCGTGACCATTTGGCAGTGGCTAGAGAATCTTCAATCTTCTGTCTGTCTGTCCGTCCGTGTGTCACAGCCACTTTTTTCCGAAACTATAAAAACTATGCTGTTGAAATTTGGTAAGTAGATGTATTGTATTCCGTGAACCGCATTAAGATTATCACATAAAATAGAAGAAAAGCAATAAATTTTTGGGGTTCCCCATACAGAACTGACACTCATTTTTTTTTTTCTTCAAACCCATACGTGTGGGGTATCTATGGATAGGTCTCTCTCAAAAATGATATTGAGGTTTCTAATATCATTTTTTTCTACACTGAATAGTTTGCGCGAGAGACACTTCCATAGAGGTACGTGTCCCCCCCCGCCATAACTTCTAAAATAAGAGAATGATAAAACTATATGATGTACATTACCATGTAAACTTCCACCGAAAATTGGTTTGAACGAGATCTAGTAAGTAGGGACTTTATTTTTAATACGTCATAAATCGTAAACCGCAATTTACCTTTCATTTACAACGAACTACAAGAACTTTTATATTACTTATGTTACTTGCTGCTACGCAACCTTTCATGGGCGAGTCCAATGACTATGGCGAGTCCGACATGCACCGTGGCGCTTTTTTTTTAATTTGATTGTTACACAGTTTAGTGGGCTTACAGAATGTTTGATCGAGAATACATTATTTATTTTTGATGTAGGTATAGCTGCGTTATTGACGTTCGTATGGATTTTTTCTGCACATGTTTTCTCGAATTCACATGCGAATTTTGTGGCAGTTTTTTTATTTTTATTTTACTTTACAGCCACTTACGTGCTAATCGAGCGCGTCTTTACTTGGGTAGTACTTTTATATTCCGACTCTACCAGCCTACTTCAAGGAGAACAGGAATAATCCGACTCAACGCAAAAATATAAGTTTTGTAACTTTTCTATTGATGGCTACAGCACGAAATTTTAATAATTTTGGTTTTTATTTTATTTACCTATTTGACAGTTTATGTTCAATTATTCAATTGATGAAAATCTACAATTTCACTTAAAAAACACTACAAAATCCAACTAGCAAAATCCTTATATTATTGAGGTAGAAGAGACCTAGAAGCCTGTCTGCCACCTTATTCCATATGGAAAGTATTTGCATGAGTGTTTTTATTTTACCGAAAAACCGCTTAAAAACGTTTTAGTTCTCAAATATATTTGTTTCTATCCACACTTCCAACGTTTCAAAAGTTTCGATAATAGAACAGGAAACTTTGTAAATGCTGTTGCGGAAAACTTAGAAAAAATATTTATTTATTCATTCATCAAACAATTTACACTGTGTTGGAATTATACAATACTCACCTTAGCGGATGAATAGTAAACCACATGTTTCAAATAAAGGCTCCTCGTTCGAAGAGCCGCAGATTTGTGCAACATAATTATTTATTAAAATATCACAGAAAAACTATAACGTGTATATAAATAAATTAATAATTAAAAAATCATAAGTGTACACAATGAAAGCGCTCTGTTTCTTACGAGGCGTGTTTGATATCTATTTAGTGCTCCGAACTAAATTACGAAGCTCCTTTGAGAAAACATTACAATCGGCATGACGTTTTATCACTAGCGATAGTGATACCACATTTGTTATTTGATTGTTGCTTGCGTACCAAGATCTCAGTTTGTTTTCGTAGCTACCTACCTACACAAATTAATCTTCCTATGTATTACACACTTTGACTTATACAGTTATACAACTTACAGAAATAGGGAAGGGATGCTTTTGTCCCGCAGTGGGCACATCAGGCTCTGATATGGCAAGAATGGAGGTGTCATTAGTTATAGAGAAGTATGGAAAAAGAAGGGGATCCCTTCTTTTCGCATAACGTTCTTTGTCCTTACATACTTCGGCATAACGATTTTGGCACAATTTGTTTTGGCATAATAATACTTCGGCATAATTTTTTAGGCATACATTTTATGTTGGCATAATCATCAAGACTAATTTGTTTTGGCATAAATTTGATTCGCATAACGTTAGTAGGCCTAATGTCTATTAGCATAACGTTAGTAGGCCTAACGACTATTAGCATAATAATATTTAGGCATACAATTAATATATGACTATTAGCATAATAATATTTAGGCATACAATTAATATAAATAACAAAAACAATATTCATGCAAATGATTTATACATAACATTATGTTACTTAAACGATTTTTCAATCGCGAGATAACTTTTATCTGAAGAATATAAATATTTAGATGTTGTGTAAAAATTTAATATGTTGTGCAACAAAAGTTAGTGACAGAACCGAACCGAACCGACTCCACGTAGTCTAGTTTTTTCTACCCCTAGAGTGTAATTTAAAATCGCGTAGGCGCGTAGGGGCGAGGCGGCCCGCGGGCTGCGGGTGGTGAGTGAAAGCCGTCTGCGACGATTAGGAAACGTGGGGCCGCCGGAGGCCCGCAGCGCCGGACCCGTGACAGAAACCATGCCTGCTGCATGTTTCATGCTTGCTTGAATGCTGCATGCTTGCTTGCATGCTGCATGCTTGCTGCATGCTTGTTTGTTTGCTGCATGCTTGCTTTTTTGCTGCATGCTTGCTTGCATGCTGTATGCTTGCTTGTTTCATGCTTCCTACTAAGTTCCTACAGCGAAAAATAAACCCACAAAATTGTTCAATACGATATATTATATTAATACTCGTATGTATATTACCTGACACCACCGTCTACTTTAAAAATAAAAAAAATTATTTCTATTCTACCTACAATATCAAGTGCCTACAAATTTCATTAGAGCAATATTGTATAAACGTGTATAGTGTCTAATATTCTAGGTGTTAAAAATTATTTCATTGTTATATCTATGAAAATATGTTTTAATATGCGTAAATACATGCGTAAAAAACAT
The DNA here is from genome assembly GCA_950022955.1 of Xestia ashworthii. Lineage (NCBI taxonomy): Eukaryota > Metazoa > Arthropoda > Insecta > Lepidoptera > Noctuidae > Xestia > Xestia ashworthii. The sequence continues at coordinate 17,029,690 of OX465558.1, read as the reverse complement.
GCGTAAATAAATTTATGCTTTAGGATATTATGCTTAAAAAAGTTATGCTTTAGAGCTTTATGCTTAATAAATTTATGCTTTAGAATATTATGCTTAATCATTATTACGGTTAGAGAAATTATGCTTAAAAAACTATGCGTAAGCTGTTATGCGTAATTATATTATGAGAAAATATAATTATGCCAAACAAAATTATGCTAAGTTATATTAGGTCTTAAAATTTTATGCAAATGTATAGGGAACCATAAAGAAGACATGGTGTGCAGACTCCGAATAAATTGAGATAAGGACTGGGCAGGAGGGTGATAACGATGATAGTTACAAATTACTTACGTAAAACTTTTGCAAAAGTGATTGTGAAAATGTCTTCTACCCATATCGAATAATATGATTTGATTTGAATACGATATTTAGGTTTTATTTTAAAATTATATTATTTATGTCTTGTAATAATTACTAAGTAATTAGTATTAAGGGGGATGCTTCAAGGTGGCCCGCGAAATTCAAATTTTCTTACGTTTTTTGCAGTTTGCAGGGCAGTGCTAAGTTGTATGTTGATAAACATATCGGTCGCGACTGTAAGACGTATTAAGTTAAAGAATTATACGAGTTATCATCAAAATCATCAATACAACCCTCCAAGTTCGTAAGAGTCGATGAACGAAATTTTTCACGGTCAAAGTCCTTCTTCGACTCTTATGAACTTGGAGGGTTGTATTGATGATTTTGATGACTATAATTCTGTAACTTAATACGTTTTACAGTCGCGACCGATATGTTTATCAACATAAAACTTAGCACTGCCCTGCAAATTGCAAAAAACGTAAGAAAATTTGAATTTCGCGGGCCACCCTGACGCTTTCACCTTAAGAAGTAGGAAGGCGAGTAATTAGTTTCACTTAAGCATTACCTACTAATATTCGTAGATAGCTTATGTGAACTAGAACTAATGATGATTTTGTTTTCTTAGAATTAAGGTACGTGATATTTATCACAATATTCATTGTTGAATACGAAGCCATACCAAGCTCCATACCACTAACTGGTTCTTAGTTTATGTTCTCATGCTTTCATAGAATCGTAAGCTAATAGATAGATGGAGTAGGAGTACCTTAACTACCTATACTTTTACCTTTTTTTACCTCTTTAGTTAAACTTAAACTGTGGGAGAATACAACTTCTAGTGGCTGTGCTGTGAGTAGTTGTTGAAACGAAAATGTAACGTAATATTTCTAAATAAAATAATTAACGCCTAGTAAAATAGTCGTAGCAACCGTACTGCCTATCTAAATCAACAGGCTCTTTGTGGGTTTACGGATTTTTTTTTACGGACTATTCATCTACTTGCTGGATAATTTTTTTACGGACTATTCATCTACTTGCTGGATAATATGGTGGCTTAAGCAAGTCGCAAGTGATTTTTACATTTTGTAGATTCATAGCTATACATCCAGACCACAAGAGAGGTTCTGAGGATCTTTATCTTAATTAATCTCTCTCCGGACAACTGTTTTACTTCGGCTCACATAGGTACCCACGATGTAGTACAGGACATGTTAGGGATTTTTTTTAATCTGCTTAGGCAGCTGTTTTGTTTTTTTTCATTTATGAAAGAGAGAATTCGCGTTCTTTAATAGTTTGTTCGTCATACACGGTCTACACTGTGTAACATTACAGGTTTATGAAAACGTACTGGTTCGTTTTATATCCTACACTACGTAAACACCAACCAAATCATCAAGAATTAGCAACCATTTTTTATAGCAAAAAAATGTGAAGGTAATGGATATTCATGACAAATGTTTTTATGTACAAATATTGCTATTGTAAGATGAGTTTCTCAGGGGTTTTTGATTATTGGGCTATTGAATGAGTTCACACACGTTAATAAGTAAAAAGTATATAATCAGGGTTATCAGTAAAAACACAGGACTTGGGAAACCAAAGAAAACAGTAAAACTAGTAAAAAGTAAACGAACGTATCGCGAATGCTTTTGACGTTCACTGGCCGTTGGCTTGGCGGGTCGCGGGGTCGTGGGCGGTATTGCCAGCTAACAAAAAAAAATGTGTTTGAGCCAGTGCTACATTATTCTGATTTAAGATTTTATAATTTAACAAATAGAATGTATTCTGAAATAATGACTTCAGCAGGGCTAGCATGGGCTGGGGATAAAACTTTTGTCCACCGGTTATTTCCACTGACAAGGGACAAAATTATTTTATCTACCTGCCAAAGCACGGCAACAGGGGGAAAGAGAATTAAATCACTTTTTGACATTAGACGTGGATCCCCCCGCATTATAGCATGGCGACCAGTTGAAGAGAAAAAATACAGATATTTTGACATAACAAAGGGAGAAAGTCTTCATATTCAGATGGTGGGTATAAGTAGAATTCTTTAAAAAAATATAATTAGTTGTACCTAAAATAAAAATGTCTCGTGTTTACTGGAGCTTAGTGTTATCGTCGGTTACATTAAAAGTAGGTATGTAAGCTTTGTAATTATATTTTTCAAGACAAGTATTATTAAGAGGGATTTTCTTTTTCAACTCTCCTAGTCGCTGGATAGATGGCGCTGACCGGGGTACGTTACTGGAAGGAACGGAACGTGACATAATTTTTTGATTATTTCACTTGTATGTATGTTATTTTGAGAACGTAAAACGAAACGTACATTAAAAGTAAATAAATAAAGTAATGTCATTGTCACATCACATCACATTGATATTTTGAAAATAGGTAAATAAACAACAAGGAAAAATAAAACAATACTTACCAGAATTTTTAGGGTTTACACGCCAGAAAGAATATGTCCCAAGAGAAAAAGACGAGAAGTCGTTGCCTTGTGGATTTGTGTACAAATGAAGGAATGCATCTTTTTCCTAAAGATAAAAGTCGTAATATTTGGAGCCCCTAAAAACCCCCCTAAAAATTCTTGTCCCTGAAAATGTCCCTTTTAACAATTCTAGTCCCTAAATTTAGGGGCAAAACCCTTAAGCTGGCAACTATGCCAAGCGTTGTGACTTTGACACTAGTAACGTAGTCGGGTCAACGCCATCTACAGAGTTCTTGGAAACTATTTCTTTTTTAATTCTTAAAATGAAAACCTTTCATTAATAAATTAATTCGCGTCCAGGAAATCAAAAAAGAAATGCTTATTTTGTTACGCCCGATTTTTTTGACACTGCCGTTAATAATATTCTTGAAGGCATTTTGTTTTAAAAACTTCCCAAATGTGATAGGATCACAGACGTATAAAGAGTCAGTGTGGTTCCATAATTTTCAGAGACAACATTTTTTTGGACGTGTACTACAAATGGCGCGATGTCTGATTTTTCATAAAGATAACTATAAAAAAAATCAGACATGGCCATCAGACATATCCCAATTTGAGCGGGAACTGAAGGAGCTGGAGCAACCGGTAATAGTTTCCCGCGCTATCGAGTTTTTCGATTTGAGGTTATATACTCAGAGACATTGATAACAAAACAAAATAAATATCCAGCTCAGATGTAATAAAACGAAATACAAAAAAAATAAATAAGTACTTTGATTTAGGTACGACGATATTCTCGAGTATTCTCGACTATTTTGTAATTGAATAAAAGTTTTCTTATAATGGCAATAATTGCGGGGACAAGCGTTCCCCTGTTTTGTCCACCGTGACTAGTTTATCCACCACCCATGTCGCCATGCTCGGAGGGTGAACAAAATTTACAGAGGGGAATAGTATTTTGTCTTCTCCCCGGGGATAAAATGTCTCCGGCCATGCTAGCCCTGCAGTTTAGAACGTAACAACATGGTACCTAATACTTCCATGCGTTACATAACCTTCAATCCATGCTTTTTCATCTTTATGGTTTACCGCAACTTCACAGCTGAATGGAAATGTCAATAAAACTTCAAAGAATTTTTTAGTTGTCATTTTGAACTGTGGGAATATGGTATTCTTGTGATTTATCGAGAAATTGCGTTGTTAAAATAAAAGAATACTACTTATTAAGGAAGCAATAACAAAAGTTCTGTTTAATAATTAAAAATATGAGATTGTAGAAGAATGAATTTAATTTATATAGCTTTCAAATAACAAAACATAATTCCCCGACGTTCGTCATGGCTCGCTTCCTGTCGGAGGATAAATTAAAAGGTTTCGAAAAATACAAAGTAAGTGTTCCTAGAAGTAAATATCAGTAGCATGTGTATGTATCAGTGAGATGAAAACTTAAGCAATAATTAAAAGTGATTTTAAATACATTGTCCTTCTATTTTGAAGTGTCATTTATTGTAATAAAATTATTTAAAATTGCTGGAAAACCATTTTTTACAGTACAACTCGGTGGATACGTGCATCCTGAGTAACTATGTTATGCACCCGTTCTGGAACTGGTGTGTTCAGGTAAGGTTCCAGTTAGAAATAGTCAAATATTGTCAATTTCTTTGTCTGATCTCAAAAGTTACTAAGTAACTATGTACCATCACCCTACCCACCCCACCCCATCTACCCTTCCTAGTTCAGTTCTAATTTAATATTAAAAAAGATTTTTATTTGAGGTACACTGTCCTGTTCTTTTATTGCTTATTTAATCCTTTTTGTATTAAGGTAGGAAGTTTCATATTTAATCAGAATAATACTCAGATTCATCCAATTTATATTAGAGAGAGATTTAATATCACTTAAGTAATTTAAAAGAACAATTCAATAATCACTATATTTTTTCAGTTCTGTCCAGTTTGGGTGGCACCGAACCTCCTCACGTTTACGGGCTTCCTCCTCACGGTGCTGAACTTCTTTGTTTTCTCCTATTATGACTATGGATTCTATGCCACAAGCAAAGACAATATCTCGAAGGGTCTCATACCAAATTGGGTGTGGGCTGGCTCTGCTGTGACGCTGTTTGTGGCATACACACTAGGTAAGCATTTTCCTTTTCTTTTAATATAAATAGTTTAAAAATTATTAGGGTTTTTATAAAACTTTGGACAGTCAAAGAGAAAAAGATGTTGATAAGGTAGTACAAACTGATCTGAAATAAATGTAACGGACACTCGTAGTATTTAGTGCAGTTAAAACACTGTTGCTAATATATTAGGTATTTGGCAGTAAGTAAATTATGTAAAATTTTAAACAAGGAAAATAAATTAAACTAAATAAAGGTCAAGGTAGGCAGAAGTTCATTAACATTATCAGGAACAAAAACGTAGGCTTTAATGCCAAGTCATCGAAATTCAATGACACGACTTATGCTAACCAGCGTGACAAAATCCTACCACAACATCTCGCACTGAAATAAATATTTTTCGCCGTCTCGCTTCGGCGACAAAGCAACGAGAAAACTCCATCAAGCAAATCCTACCACAACATCTCGCACTGAAATAAATATTTTTCGCCGTCTCGCTTCGGCGACAAAGCAACGAGAAAACTCCATCAAGCCCAAATTTTAGCATAACATACCGACCAGGGGATGACATATTCGTTAATTCCCACTGAATATTTATAATTTTTTCCTAAAACGTATTTTTGTCATGACGAAAATATTCCTTTCGTTCGAGAAATGAACTCGCGAGCGATAGCATCGACGCCGCGGCCTTAGCGACAATCGCACCGTCAATTTCATTCATCATTTAACAGTAGGTACCTACTTAATATTATTTAGGCGTTTTAAAACTTAGAAATATGCGGATACAAAACAAATCTAATAAAAAACTAAAGATAAATATCAATTTTAAAATTATTTAATCACGTAAATGAGGTGGAAACAACTCATTACGATAATATGTGACACGATAATAATACAGAGTAGGTACGCAGTTGATAAAACGCACCGAATTATTTGGAAATAACTAGGTATGATGCGTAGCGGAGGCGATTAGGGTCATTTCGCCTGTTCGCGTCCATTTAGTGCAGTTGGCAAGTTTGAACGAGAAAATAAAAATGTCCCAGCACTAGTTTCAATGAAAAAATGATGTAATGCGTTCATTATATAGTCTATTTTAAGATTAACTTCCAGTTTTGTTCGAAACTTCTTGGGTTTTTTTTTTAAACAGACAAATTTCAAAATTAGGTTTTTTACCCACTTTGCGTCCACAAAATCCAAATTGCGTCCACCCGTGGACCATTTGGCGTCCACCAGTTTAGAGAAGGAATTTAGGGGTGATATTGTTAAGACAATTTAAAGAAATATTGGATTTTAACAATATCTTTATTTAACATAAAAAGTTATAAAAAAATCAACATAATTATCATTATAAGAAAAACTTGGTTATTCTTCTCAACATCGATAGAATTTAAAATTAAAAATCAAAAAATAACGATACATTCGTTACCACCTCAAAGGTAGAAATCAACAACAATCAGTTCTGTTTATTTTACCCTAAAATCACGAGATCAATCACCCTAAAAACAACATAATAATTTTGTCTAATCCTACTACCAAAATAAATGTTAAATGATAATTATTATGAGACAAGGTACGATTTTTATAGCCTTAGAATTGTAATTAATGACACAAGTCACATTCAAAAGACTCATCTTTGGCCTCTAAATAATTAAGTCCTACAAATCGCGTGCATTTCAGATGGTACCATCTAACACACTTATCACAGCCAATGTTTTTCTCGTCGTCGTCTTCTACATCTGAAATAAGTATATCGTCACATTCGGCACATTTTGTTCGCTCCCCTACTGGTAAATTTTCTTTCTCAGATTCAACCGTTTCCTGTGTGACTTTAATTGGATCTATTTTCTTTTTTCGTTTTGGAGCAGTTTTACGAACCGTTTGAGAGTGTTTTAAAGTTACTTTCTCTTTTTGTTTCTTTATTCGTTCTAACTTTCTTTTTTGTATTGCTTCCTGCTTTTCATTCTTGATCTTCTCTTTATCTTCATAATACTTTCTCCATTCAGCAGAAGAAATGGCTGCTGGAGTTCTTTGACTAGCTTTTCTTGCTTCGTTAGAAATTACAGGCAGCATCAGGTGGTTTTTAAATGGATCAGAGGCTTTTTTTTGTGTTAAGCCTCCATCTGTAGAAGCTGGTTGTAGCCGAGGAGATTTTTCTGTAGGTAAATAGGATGGTAGCGATACAACTGATGCTTTTTGAATCGAAGAAGTCAGAGGCGGTTCTGGCGTTACTTCCATATTAAGGGTTTCTTTTTCAACCCTTGATGTAGTGGGAGTTAATATAATATCTTCTAAGGGTAGAATTAGAACGTCGTCTAAGGACATGATAGAGCCTACGTCGAGGTAACTGCCAGAAAGATGTAATGTCGAAAGAGACAAGTCAGGTAACGAATCGTTTTTGTTGGTTTCAAGAGTTGTAGAATTATCTGGATATACTGTGATTTCATCGTAGTCAATGTTAGAAGATGCTAGATTTCTATTGCTGGTGCTTATATTTGATGTGCAAGGCTCCGCAGATTGTTTTGGTGCAGAATGTATTTCGGCTGATACTGTTAGAGCCTGTACAGTCAGATCGGAGCTAGCTTTTTCATTTTCGTTTTCGGCTTCTTCGCGTAATGAAGAGATGGTGATTTCTTTAGTTGCATCCAATTCGCAATCAATTGGACTAAAAATAGTACTATTCTGTTCTATTGAAAGATCCATATGTGACCTTTCAGATTCAGTTTCGATAGAAATCTCGGCAAAGCCCACTTCGGCAGGGAGTGACTTTTTCAAACTATTGACTGCTTTCGTAATAATTCGAATGTTAATATTTTTTTCTTTAAGTGTCGGCTTCAGTTGTTTTAAAACCTTTTTAAAACTTTTAATGTCGGAGTGGGTTATATTTTGTGACTGATCAACGGTCTGTACGTTTTCCAAAGTATTTCTTACACATTTAGTGTAATCTGGACTATTTGCATCGAATGGGTAAAGACCACATCGTTTAAATCCATTTTTGATGTTGTCGGACATGTTAGGATGTTTTAGTGCATCATTTAACAAAGTGCAAAAGTTTGTTTTTGTGACGGCTGAATTCAAATTTTCTGGTTTTGATAGGAATGCGCGGACTGTAGATTTCCAATATGTTTTTACCGGTGCAAATACGCTAACGTCGGCTGGCTGTAAAATATGGGTGGTGTTGGGCGGAAGAGCATACAAAATAATTTGCATTTGTTCGCATATTGTACTTAGCATTAATGACATGTGGGATTTATGCCCATCTACCAGGAGAAGCACTGGTTTTTTTATGTTATTTTTTACTACCCAGTTGTTAAACTCGTTGCCGATGTATTCAAAAAATACTTCTCCTCTCATCCAACCTGTATCCGATCTGCCCAAGCACCATTCTGGGGGCATACTATTTACTACAGCTCTCGGTGGTCTTATGTAGGGAAACACGACACAAGGTGGGCACATATCTCCATTCGCATTAAATGTTAATAATACCGTTATATTTTCTTTTTCATTACTGGGCTTTATTTGGTATAAGTTCTTATACCCTCTTGGCCCTAAAACTTTTCCTGTCTTAGGACAAAGAGCAAAACCACTTTCGTCCCCATTAAAAATTCTTTTCGGATCACTCAAAATATCTTTTTGGTGTATACTGTCCAAATATACCTCTAGTTCTCTAAACCATAATCTGATTGACTGTTCTGTGACTTGGGCTCTAGCTTTATTAATGCCCTCCGCATTTTTAAGTGAGATTTCTTTATTTCTAGTCAAAAATTTTTCGAACCACTTTTGACCTGGGCGATCATCTTTGAATTTATTTTTAAACTCCCCGTCTCGAATTATTTTCTGAACAGTATCCAACAATTCTTGTTTTTTAACTGGAAATCCACATTTTGATATGTTAAGAAGCCATTCAACTACCTTTTTTTCACCATCTACTCCTAACGCTGGTTCTGGTCCCGGTTTCTTTACTCCATCTGGTCTGCGCCCACTGATTTTGTCCAGTATTGTGGTCTTGGGAATAGCATAATCTTTGCATATTTGTCTTATCGATTTCTTCTTCTCACGAATGTCACATAACGCTTTCTTTAAATCTTCTTCTGTATAAGTTTTCTTTTCCTTTTTCTTTCTTATCTCCGAAGAACTCATCTTAAATAGGAAAACATAAAGAATTATTACGCATTTCATTGCACTTTTGTAAAAAATTTGAATTTTAAACTCATAGTCCTAATAAAAAATGTACTAGGTATACATTTTAAATTATAAAAAAAATATATAAAATATATTTATGCTATCATTTCTATTTAATGAAAAAATGGACGCAATTTGCTATAAATTATCCACTGTAGGTATATTTTGCGTCCACGTGTAATCGATATTGTGTATCTCTTACTACAATCATAATAATGTGGACGCAAATTGGTCATTACAATTGCATACTATTAATGTTAAAATAAACAAAAGCCCAATATCTCTTTCATATTTGAATCACATAAAAATAAACAACTAAAGAAAACACAAATAGACGAGTTCGCGTCCACTGTGGACGCAAAGTGCACGTTTTATAAATTCGGTGTTGTAATTCGCGTCCACCTTATTTTAACTATTAACTATAAAAAAAACAACCAAATTCATAATTCAAATTGTTATTTTTTTCATTATTAATGTCTAGAAACAGGTATATTTCCTAAAATACACATAAATCAATAAAAAACTTACCGTTAAACGCGCCGCTGCACACTATTTTTTTGTCTACATCCCGCGCGTCCGCACTCTGTTGTTGAACAACCGTGACTAAATATTTTTTCTAAACAGGATTAGCGGGGCGGGCGGAACTTTTGTCTATGTGTGCGTGTCTCTAATACGTTGAGGTATTGGCGGTCATGTCTTTCCATTTTCTTAGTGTGTGAGTATACTTATTTTCGAGCATTTTTAAAGGGAGATCCGTAAAATGGACGCGAATTGGGCGATGGACGCGAAAGGGCGAACTTACCATGAGCTAAACGCGAGTTTTATAATGACTAAAAGTATATGATTCACTGCTATAAACAAAACCAGAAAAATATATGATTTTCTTCAGGATATATGCTTTAAAGGCGATTGCGGTGCGGCCAGGTCTGCGTTCACCTTTAGGCTGCGTTTCAACCAGAGAAGTGCGAGGTAGCTGGGCGGTGCCAGGTTGCGTAGCGAGTTCGTTGGAACGGTGTGAGCATTTCCACCAGAGATGTGCTAGGCCACTAAGCGGTGCGACGCTGCTGTGGAACGGTGACTTCCTTCTCAACACATCTCTCGCACACATCCTTCCCTTGTTCTGTATACAAAGACCTCGTTCTGCTGAGCCGTTTCCACTAGCGCTGCGCTGAGCGAGGCTAGGTAAATGAAGGATTCTACATCCTTCGCTACGCATCGTCGCACATCTCGGGTGGAAACGCAGCCTAATCATAACGTTGCCAATGCTGGGACCCGGCACAGCTCACAGGCAGGCCTTCTCTCTCCATGGCAGGGGGGACTGGGGATTTCGCCGCGGGAGACGAACCGGGCGTCGGGGGCCACGTGGTGGCCTTCGGCCACCGTCGACGCGGGCCTGTGGATGGTGAGCTATGGGTTAGCTCGCCGTCCGCCCGTCTTATGACGACAGGCCGTGTCGACGGCGCGTTCGTGTTCCACGCGCGCCTCAAAGAGATGTCAGCTCAATAAAGGTCCGAAGCCTGCAGTCAAACGTCGACAAATACAAGAGGCGTGTGGCCGTGGTGCGGCGCAGGTGAGGTGATGGCCTGGCGCCGGCGCAGCACAGAACAGGCGCGCTAACGGTGTCGGAATGGCGAGGCGCGAGCGCATTCTATTCTTTAAAGTCTATTGTCACGCATTTTCTCCGTCTTGTTCCCGCGCTGTGCATGCCACTGCTAACTGCGGGTGCGTTTCGGTATGTGTTGCGCCACACCTCTTCTATACGTTTTGTATGAAATATCAAAGAAGTGGCGCCACGCCATCACCTCGCCTGCGCCGCGCCATCGCCATACGCCTCTTGTATTTGACCCGCGCCTAAGTTCCACTGCAGGATCACTTTTAAATCGGGGCCATTACCAATTGAGCCGCCACTGCTCACTTCCTGATCCGTAGGGTAAATAAAAAATACAAATGATCAATATTTTCCTGAAAAATAAGTGTAGAACACACCTAGTCGGCCGGAATGTAACAAATGACTGATTCCTAGTAAATTTTATCAAACTGGGTAGGTATTTTAGTTGCAGGCTATTAATGGTCGGCTATGCTGAGTTTCAATTTACTAATAGGTTACAGGTAAGACTAATAGGTTACAGGTAAGAGGAAAACGTAGGTACCTAATAAATCTATAAAAACACACAGATTATTTCCTTATTAATTTCGTAGTCGGATAGAAATAATAAGTTTAATGCAGTTCACAGATTATGAAGCCTCAGGCGTTGTCTTAATTGGCGAAGATCGCACGATGACACGATGCGTTTTCGTCGTGCGATGAGTTCAAACACACAGATTTCATCAGAGTGTCCTATTTGAACCTCGCAAGTAATCGTGCGAGCACATGAAATGCTTAAGGCGGCGTCCTAATTGGGAGCGATCGTACGATAGCGCGATGCGTTTTTGATCTCACGATCAAAGTGGTCGTGCGATGACCTAACAGGTGTCCTAATAGACCGCGCGATGTCCATCGTGTGATGCCGTAGCTCGATGGCTGGCGTCGCGCTCACGCCACTTTAACGATGGCTCTTTACAGAGATCCACAGTTATTGCTGTCGGGCAATATTGCTTTGAAAATTGCAAATGACATTGAAAAGAGATTCGTGTCCGATTAGGACACTCAAAAGAGAACTGTTTGTTTTGATTACATGATCGCACGATCAAACGCATCGTACGATCGTTATTAAGCATTTCATGTGCTCGCACGATTACTTGCGAGGTTCAAATAGGACACTCTGATGAAATCTGTATGTTTGAACTCATCGCACGACGAAAACGCATCGTGTCATCGTGCGATCTTCGCCAATTAGGACAACGCCTAACAACGATCGTACCATGCGTTTGATCATGCGATCATGTAATCAAAGCAACAGATCGCTTTTGAGTATTCTAGTCGGACACGAATCTCTTTTCAATGTCGTTTGCAATTTTTAAACCAATATTGCCCGACAGCAAAAACTGTGCATCTCTGTAAAGAACCATCGTTAAAGTGACGTGAACGCGACGCCAGCCATCGAGCGACGCCATCACACGATGGACATCGCGCGATCTATTAGGACACCTGTTAGGTCCGCACGACCACTTTGATCGTGAGATGAAAAACGCATCGCGCCATCGTACGATCGCTCCCAATTAGGACGCCGCCTCAGGCTTGCGTTTACCTATATCGCTATCCTAACCTGCTTAGTGATAACTCGACCTTTGACGTAATTAAAAATGTAATAGCTCTTGCGCTAGGAACTTACCTACTTATTCAGTTCTTGGTACAACGGGACATATTCTATACTAGGTACCTCAGTAGATATGGGATATTACAGAGATTGGTTGCCAGCTAGGAGAGTGAATCACCCCTAAATAGTTTTGAGAGACTCGAGTAGATGTCAAGTTGAATACTAGAATCACACTTGTGGTATTGAAGTAAAGTTCCTACTTGAAGTTTAAAGTAGTATAAGACAGTATTCGACCGTTAAACGTTCATTAATCCGTTGTTTACTAACTAACTACGTGAATTCAGAATTTCAGAGCAACATGCCTAAGTACATAAAATTTACAAAATATGCTTACAATGTAACTATTGCTCTATCCCCCGTAACATCAAATATAGACTCCAATAATACCTATACGCACAAATCAAATGTATATGTGCTGACGTCACTTGTAACACTATAAAAACACCTTTAGCAAACGGCGGCGCCAGATTGTATGACGTTGTAGGTGCTAAATATACACCAAAATCAGTTTAAAATTAGCGGTTTTATTGTTGACGTTTGGCTATAGAAGATTTTGTTTAGTCTCTTATTGTAATTGTATTGTAGATCGTGTTGAAGTTGGTGTCGCGTACACTCTTTTACTAAAAGGCGAATATTGAGTAGAGTTGATAAAAAAAATAGTCAAAATGAAGGTTGCAGCAACTCGATAGCCAAGCTGGGAGGGTTGAAACAAGCTACAAAATGTTTCTCATAATTTTGAAGTGGCCGACCGAGGCTTTATCCTTCGGCCACAATCAGATAAAGCTCGGATTCACAACGGGCCGACGTTTTGGCCGATTCCTAAGGTTTATTAAATAGCAATCCCCGAAAGTGATACGAAACGAATGCGCGAGAGCGGAATGGCAGAACAACTAAGTCAATCTTGAACTTAACTTCTTTATGTGGTTTAAAGACCGTGGCGAGAACCGATAAATCTGCTTTGGCCAGAACATGACTTTCCTGCTCTCTTGCCGTCGACCTAGTCTGAAAACACAACAATATCCCTAGTGTTAGATTTAATAACATCCCATTGTGTACAAATAAATGAAATATTATGGGGCAACAACTAAACAAAATAACCGTATTTGGTTTCCATAACTTTATCAACATTACGTAGATACCTAGAACTATTTATGGCAAATATAAATGTCATAAAACAGCGTATTACCATGTTGAAGATGTGATAATAGCGTAAATTAAAAAGATAAAATCGCACTAATAATAATAATTAGATAATGATCTACAGCAGTATCCCATTTTGGGCGCCGGCAGGATTATTTCCAAGGGGGCAAACAGCTCGAATTTTTTTGGCACTCCACCTCGGACACCTCGATTTTTGGTTGTCAATTCGTACAAAAAGACTAATTTAGCCAATTTATACAGAAAAGTATAGCAATCGAAAAAAAATAGTATCCAAAAGCGAGCGTGGCGAGCTTGAAAATTTTAGCACCCATCTCTAATGTCGATCGGTTTTCTTTGATCGAAATTGAAGGGTGTGCTGCCACCGCCCATGTATGCGACGATTCCAGATTAAAACTCATCAAATCATTATTACAACAGCCTGTTAGATACTCCTGAATAATTTATCAGATGAGTGTCATGCTAGGCGTCTTAATCCCGTTGAACAATACCCTGGCGGATTTTTGTTACAATATGCATGTGTGAAGTTGTGATTCACTGGTTCCTTAGTACTCCCATGGAGCGTAACCTACCCTCATTCCTTTGAGCTGAGCTCTAATCCGAAACGATAATAACATAATGCTAAATGTAAAAACATAACATAATGTACAAATGAATCAAATGGTATGCTTTTAGGTAACCATTGAACGTGGCAACAGGATACAAATGGTTTCCATAACTTTATAAAAATTAGGTAGAACTTCATCATCATCAGCATATACTCGTAATGTTCCCATTGCTGGGACACGGCCTCCTCTCAATGGAATCCACCACGAGGCCGCGAGGGCCCAGTGCAAATCGGTCGAATTTTTGGTTCTAGGACATGCCGGTTTCCTCACGATGTTTTCCTTCACCGTTTTGAGAGCAGTGGTGATGAAATAAATTACACAAAGTAGATAGAACTTATTTATGAATAATATCAATATCAATGTAGTAAAACTTCATATTACGCTGTTGTGTGTGTAAATAAGCATGTATTATGAAGATACACACTGTTTATGGCTATCTTTAAACCTAACTGACGTTTAGTAACATGCAACTTTGCAATAGGCGTAGCTCGTGGAAGTCGTGGCGCTAGCTCATTAGTCATTATAAACAACAGACTACGTATTAATTAATCACTCATTAGGTAGGTACTCTGTTTATATTATTTAAAAGCTCATTATAAACTATGCCAAAAATAGCTCGTCAGTTACTTACATAACAAAAGCGATAAGTATGCGAACATGAAAATTTCCCATGCACATTGTTTTCCTGGTAATGTATAATATTTCTAATTTACTTATACATTATCTTTCTCTTAATGAAAAATATTACATAAGTAGATCATAACTTCATAACACAGGTAGCCGGCGATGATTTTTTTGCTCAAAATTTAAACTCGATAATTACAGTATCATTTTCAAACGCCACCGAGGGGTAGAATTTTCAAACGCCACCGAGGGGTAGAATTAGGTAGATTTCCTTTTTTTGAAAAAAAAAAAATCTACCTATTGGTCTCTCACCTACGGGGATATATATGAATACGTATGTATATGGGTGACAAGCAAAATTTAGCCACACTCTACAGGTCGCAATTATGAACCGATTGCTTTCAAACTTGGCCAAAAAATCGAAACGGTCAAAACTTAGGCTAAGTTCGTGAATGGGCGGAATTCGTCCATGGGGGGCGGCGGGGGGGCGGTTTTTCTAAAATCAGTTTTTTGGCCATAACTTTTTTCCTATGGAAATTTTTTGAACCGTTTCTCATTTTTATCATTCTGAGTACAAATACGGACATCTTTAAATTAAAACTTTTTTGATGCAACCCCTAAATTGGGGAGGGGGTTGAAAATTCCAAATTTTTTGCGAAAAAAAATCATATCTCCGAAACAGTAAACATTTTGAGCGTCGCAAATATTTTTTTTTGAAAGCAAATTGTTTACTTTACAATTGTTACCTTCAAAGTTTAGCGATAAAACTTATAGTTTTCGAAATAAAAAATTATAACTAAACATTTGAGGGCGTTTCCATGCTAAACTCTTATGAGAGAATTTAAAAAGGGTAAACTTTCCATTACAGGACAACGATTTTGAAATCATATTTTTTTTTGTAGATTGTACACATAAGTACAACTCTTTATACAAATTTTCAATAGTCGGACGCTCCAGCACCTTCTTCGAAATCTACCTCCTCCTGCGGCTGGCCGGAGGAATTTTTTGAAAATGAAACTGTAATCTTCTTGGATTAGGTACCTCTGCAGGGAATAAATACTATCGACGTACGGCTAGTGTTCGGCTGAGCATGAGGTCCCGGCTTCGATTTCCAGGACGAGCAGTCATTGGGATTTTCCATCCGGATAGGCTCGCACCATACACATATATATATTACTAGCTTCTGCCCGCGACTTCGTACGCGGATCCTGTTGCTTATGCCAGCGACAACGGGGTCATCAAAAGCAAAGATCTGAAACGTCTGATGTCGAATTCTAAGAGCTGAGCAACACATACCGTTTGTTTCTTTTCGCCATTTAACAGCTTCACAAAAAGTACAATTTTGAACCATAATATGTGGCGTATTCAATCATAGGAGTATATACGTAAATGCACTCCGTTCCTTATCAACCCAAGGAAGGTCGCCATGCCCTACGGCTATATCTTGAGACACATCCGATTCTTCAGATGATATCGACATTCTGTTCAGACAATGTCGAATTCGATCAGAATTCAAACATTCGTTGCGCTCTTCTTCTGTCTCTTCATGCCGTACTCCAGCAATTCTTTCTCTCTCACTTTCTAACTGATTACGAATATTTTGTTGTGTGCGTGTTCGAGGCAATGTATGATAATCTCGAGCAGCAGTTAGTCGCGCATCACGTTCATCACTCGTTTCAAAAGACCTGTTAGTAGATGTGCGAATACACTGAGAACTCAAGCGTGATTCTGTATCGGTAAACGTTTCCGACTCGCGAGACAATGCATGACGTTCACGATCAGCCAGTCGCGCATCTATTCTTCACTGGTCTCTAGAGATCTGGATGTAGATAAGTAAATACGCTAAGAACGCAGGCGTGCTTCGCGATCCGAAGAGGTTTCCACGGAGCAAGTTGCAGCCTGATGTTCTCGAACAGCATCAAGTCTCTCCTGACGCTCTTCGGTAGATTATTGGGATCTTATGATCCTCAATCTTGTAGCTCCTTTGGAACATTTAGAAAAGATTTGACCTCTTTCTAGGCATGGTTATAGTTTTGTTGTGAAGATATCTAATCAATTAAAATCTAATTGACTGCTCCCCTGCGTTACCGGGTAGGCTACCGAGTCACGAAGATAAATGGAAAAGGAAATTCAACACTCAAATAACATAAACCCTAAGACATATTTATTCGATAAAATTAAATAATAAATGGGAGTTTTGGCCAGTCGAGTCAAATTTTCATTGATATACAATCGTCATCGAAAATCAGTCCTAAACTGTTACAGCCTTCACCGCGTGGAGGTACTCCCAGTTTATGTTATTTTATACAGTAAAATTAGTGATAGCTTTGCAATAATTTTCATATCAAATGTTTCTGACCTTCGATTTTTTCTAATTCAACAGGAAATGCCCATCAGACCGAACAACTTTTGCTAAGACGTCATTCCTATATGTGTTATGATGTAGCTGGGCTATTGGAGTTCCACAACAGGTGTCCCAGATCTTCGATTTTTATGAGTCAACAGAGAGTGCTCATCAGATTGAACAACTTTTGCTAAGACGTCATTCCTATATGTGTTATGGTGTAGCTGGGCTATTGGAGTTCCACAACAGGTGTCCCAGATCTTCGATTTTTATAAGTCAACAGAGAGTGCTCATCAGATTGAACAACTTTTGCTAAGACGTCATTCCTATATGTGTTATGGTGTAGCTGGGCTATTGGAGTTCCACAACAGGTGTCCCAGATCTTCGATTTTTATAAGTCAACAGAGAGTGCTCATCAGATTGAACAACTTTTGCTAAGACGTCATTCCTATATGTGTTATGGTGTAGCTGGGCTCTTGGAGTTCCACATCAGGTGTTCCAGATCTTTAAATTTATTCTCTCAGCAGAAAATGCTCATCACGTGGAACAATTTTTGCTATGGTGTCATATTTGTATCTCTTATAGTTTAGCTGGTCTGTTGCGGTTCTGCATCAGGTGTTCAAGTTTCCAAGATAAATTATAGCCTATAGCTGCAACTTTGTCTGCGTCACATAAGAAAGAGAAACGAAAGGAAAAAAAAAACCCCGTTTTTGCAACATTTTTCATTCCTGCTCCGCTCCTTATTGTCGTAGCGTGATGTTATATAGCCTAAAGCCTTCCTCGATAAATGTGCTATCCAACACAAAAAGAATTTTTCAATTTAAACCAGTAGTTCCTGAGATTAGCGCGTTCAACCAAACAAACAAACAAACAAACTCTTCTGCTTTATAATATTAGTATAGATTACTAACAAAATCTAGGTAAGCTATACTTCTACTTAACACTACAGGTAGGTAGGTATAACAGGCGAGATGTTGTGTTTCATGTAAGTAATTAATGTAGGTACACTTTGTACTAGTTTTTACCCACCAGTGACGTCCGCATGGTGTCAGACGTAAAGAATAGCACCATCCCATAATTATATCTTCCCGTGGGTGTCGTAAAGACGTAAAAGAGCGAAGTTTAGTGTAACAAATCCAAACTAGAGACAGTACTCAGTAAGCAAGTCCGATTGTGATGTCTGCTTGATCTCTCATTCTTCTGGCTGCCCTTTCTTATCTAATGTTAAAATTAATGTGTCGTGCGATAATAGACGTTTCATCACATCCTCGTTCCTAACTAAACGTTCAAACTTAACTGTGCATTATTTTTATGTATAGATATATGATTATAAATACCTATTTGTTTTTGTGGCAGTAACAGGTTTGTTGTAAGTACCTCAAGTCCGGTCGCGGAGCACGAAGAATTTCGTACAATGACCTCTTTACTGACAGTGGTCACAAACATTTTTCTATTAAGTGTGGTTTACATATGAAATATTTGAAGGAGAAAGAAAAATTACCAACTTATTAAATAAATTATTGTTATTATGTATTTTATTTATTTAGATGTTATATTAAGTATATTGTTATAAAAATCGAGTTACAATTACTTACTAATTCGGCAGAAATAAAAATTATTTACATATGTCTGGATTTTTTGTCGTGACTCAAGGCCAACCAAAAAACCACATGCAAACAAGAACAAACCTTACAGTGTTAGGTAAAAGTCACATCCAGTCACCGTTTATCTGTATTTCACAGATACCTACTTGTTTACATGTATCGAACGAACATTTTGCCCGCAGTGATTTGTAATCTACCTTCAAAATATTTATAAAATCGACATCATTTTTTTTGTAATACCCCAGTTTTTTGTTATTTTTAAGTGTCTAGTATTAATATTCTCATGTAAGTGAATAGTGTAATTCTTATGAGAATAAATGATCTGAAACCACAAAAGGTTTACAATCCCTGAGGACGGCGGCCATTGCATCTGTGCGAGCGATAATTTAAATATATATATATTTTTTTTTGATTTTTGATTTGTTATATTTTTTTGTTTTTTTATTTTACACATTATATTTACGCGGGAGTGACAGAGACAGGTAATAACAGGTCATTGTACGAAATTCTTCCTGCTCCGCGACTGGACTTTAGATTCAATTCATGAAAGTGGTTAAATGAGCAAATAAAAAAAATTGTAAATTTAATAAACCCCCGACACAATGTACTTACTTAAAGTAAAATAGAAAATAATTCGTTAATTCGCCATTTTGTGGTGGCGGCCATCTTGGATTTAAAATTTATCATAGTGTATAGTACCTATTCTACTAGTCAAG
This sequence comes from Xestia ashworthii, assembly GCA_950022955.1. Classification (NCBI taxonomy): domain Eukaryota; kingdom Metazoa; phylum Arthropoda; class Insecta; order Lepidoptera; family Noctuidae; genus Xestia; species Xestia ashworthii. The sequence goes on along the minus strand of OX465558.1, from coordinate 17,010,302 downwards.
CTCTTTCATTTGATACCCATATTGAGGGAGTTTTTGAATAAAAATGTAATCCGCCATTTTGTGGCGGCGGCCATCTTGGACAGATTTTTATCAAACATAGCTAAGAACACTTCCGACTAATTCACCTTTCAAACAAAAACAAAATTGGTTGTTCCCTTCGGGCGCTACGATACCACAGACACACAGACACGTCAAACTTATAATACCCCGTCGTTTTTGCGTCGGGGGTTAATAAAAATAAATGAATCTGAATAAAATAACTTCTGCAGAATTTTTTACATGAGCTAAACACGTGTTTTATAATGCCTAAAAGTAAGTATAATGTATGATTCTCGCCAACAAACAAAACCAGAAAAATGTATGATATTCTTCAGGTTATGCTAGTATGATAGTGTTTTGAAAACATAATACAATTAATTTGACTCGATAAAAAAAATCACGAACTTATCTCTAAAAATTTCTTTCAAACAAAAAAAAACATACTAAAATGCATGCGATCATTCTCATTTTTTGGCAAATAATTCTACAAGCAATATATTAGCATTATAGTGTTTTAGATTTTTAGTCCAATCGATAGATGTTTTGTAAATCGATCGAAACCACTCATTTCGCACTATTTTGACCGCAGTGACTGACGTAACAACCACTTTGTAGTGCAAGCTGATTTGTTTGAACCACCACAAATAGAGTTGCTAATTTAGCTCATCTAGTCGCCTTAAGTTCTAAACTGAAAAATCATTTAAGTAGATGTTTAGGTATCTTATTAAATATCAAATCAGTTAGGAAGGCAGTAGTCAGGAGTTAAAATAGTCACAGTACACCTTTTATTGCTAATCCAAGAACCTTTTTCAAAAAAGTTCATTTTGCCACAGATCTCTGTTTTTGTGTGAATCACGTGCTGAAAATAAATACACGGTATTATGTAAGTAGGTAGGTAATTACTTAATTTGCATTTCACGTATCAGTCACTGAAATTATTTATAAGTATTAATAAGTTAAGTGACATTTTAAATGATACAGTATTGTCTTATCTGCACGCTTCTGGCCTCGTTAGCCAAAACTTTGGAAATATCTAACACTTAGGACGAATTTGACTAATGAAACTGAACGCTATCAACATGCCGCAAAACCAAGTTCAAGAGAATATTGACTCTAACAATAGGCTTGTGTCCTAAAAAAATCTAATTAGTCCGTCAGTTAGATTATAAAAAAATATTTGACCCGTATTTTTTCTTTTGTTACATAAACCAAAATTGACGAAGATACGACGCTTTTAAAATTCGCAATACGTCACGCCGTGCTATAGTTTTTAGTGCGTTGTGACGTCACGAGCCCCCACTCCCGAGTTTTGATGCGTTTTATCTTTGTCAGTACTCAGTGATTTACAAAAACAAAAAATACGTGTCCATTATTTTCCAATACTCTTAACTGACGGACTAATTAGTTTTGCAATTTATTGATGGTGGAAACTAGCCTATTCTTGAACGCTGTTTAGATGTGCTGATGGATTTCCTTTAAGTATTATCTTCGGTGAATCCGCTCTAATACCCAAGTACTATTGGACTTCTCTCTGCTCTTTCCAACTGGTCTTTGTTATCATCGTTTACTAACAGTGGAAACACACGGGAGTAGTGATAGCACAGAATAGATAATAGTACTAGCGGTGATAGAGTTGCCTCTGCACATTTAGTAGGAGGAGGATCCGGGAGTGGATTACACCAATGCCCCATTTCTGCATAATTAAGCCTTTTTTGAATCAGCATCAGCCTGCGGTGCATCCCTGACGAGTCGAAGTAGTTAAAGCCCCACTGGGATACCGTGACACAATACTTTTAGATAGGTATCTATCGCTCTTATCTAAGTCTTTCCACATTACCCATGCCAGTTTTGTTAAAATGCCATGTAATGGACAAGTCTATTGCACTAACAGAAGTGAACTAACTAACAAATCACGGAAATATTCTGAGGTTAACTGGCATCGTGCTATAACAGAGATCATACATGTTAAATATGTATGATCTATGTATGACCGGTATACAGAATAGGCATAATTTTATGCTTAAAAAATCGGTTAACAAAAAGGAAAATCTCATTCGGGTTACCTATTTGTTTCTGTTGGTTGACCGTGGCAAACAGGTTTTCGGTAAAAATGTTAAATCAATACTTATGTGCAAAAATCTGTTTTATGTACACTATAAATGGAAAAAAATGTGAATTCATTGAATACTAAACTTTTAGGTACACACTAAACAAGCGTTCAATTTGGGCATTCAAACTCGGATAGTTATCAACTCCGGAGTCCGGAGCTAGTTACGATGTCGAGCAATCAAATCCGGAACTCCGGAGTTGGCTCCGGAGTTGACAGCTCTCTAAGAAATTAATGAAAAGGCCCTATATTTTAATCAATAGAAGTTTTATTTGTGAAGGAATCAGTTTTTTTTAAAAACAGACAGAAGTTATAATAGACAACGAATACGCATTATAAAATATTAAAACAATGAACAATCATAAAAAATAAACATTTTTTTTAGCAAGAATCAGTCTTTTTGTTTAAAAATTTACTGTCTGACAGGCAGACGTTATAATGGAAAACTAATACGCATACTAGCTGACCCACGCAACTTCATCTGCGTCACAAAATGAGAAATAGCCCACAAGAGGAATAAAAATTAAAAATAAAAAAAAAAACAAAACAAAAATGAAATGAACATAAAATGAAAATCAAAACAAAAATGACTAATTCGAATTAAAAAACAAAACTAACAAAAAAATGATAACTTAATCTGATTTCTTTTTAAAAAAAAGAGAACCGACTTCAAAAAACCAATCCACTGAAAAGAACAAAATAATTGAAAAAAATTGAATGCACCTCACTCCTATCCTAATTCAGTCCCTATTCCGTCTTTATTTCAACCCCGTAAAGCAAATTTGTCCAAAAAAGATTAATACTAATAATAAGAAAACTAAAAATTATCTGGGTTTATATGTACCTACTTAGTTTTTGAAGTCGGTGCCAAACCAACAAGACATATACATATTTTTTTAAACTTACGAGTAAATTAAAAACTATTGCACACGAAGCGACGGCGACGGCGGCGGCGTCGGAGAAGTAAAACCCGCCCCCTGGGCCTATATAAGCGACGCGCAACCCGAAAAACCAAACCATAGTCCGGTTAAGCAGACGACAACCTCTCTAGGTTTCAACTGCGAGATGCCATTCCGAAAAAAAAAAGAAAGGCCAAACACTTGAAGGCACACTTCGTTGCGAGCAGATGTTATTTCTGTGAATATTCGAATGCACTAGTATTATTATTTTCGAAACATTTTTGGTTTCGTATTTTCTCTGTTTGACAGCATTTTTTTTTTGTTTTTGTTGGTTTGGCACCGACTTCAAAAACTAAGTAGGTACATATAAACCCAGATAATTTTTAGTTTTCTTATTATTAGTATTAATCTTTTTTGGACAAATTTGCTTTACGGGGTTGAAATAAAGACGGAATAGGGACTGAATTAGGATAGGAGTGAGGTGCATTCAATTTTTTTCAATTATTTTGTTCTTTTCAGTGGATTGGTTTTTTGAAGTCGGTTCTCTTTTTTTTAAAAAGAAATCAGATTAAGTTATCATTTTTTTGTTAGTTTTGTTTTTTAATTCGAATTAGTCATTTTTGTTTTGATTTTCATTTTATGTTCATTTCATTTTTGTTTTGTTTTTTTTTTTATTTTTAATTTATTTTATTTTTATTTCATACTTTTTAGTGATAGGTACTCCATTTATTTTAGGTTTTGGGATAATTTATAGTTTGTACATAGTTAGGTTCCCTCTCACAGAGAGGAGGCCTGTCCCAGCAGTGGGAACATTAATGGGCCGATGATGATGATGATGACATAGTTAGGTCCTCCATTTATTTTAAAGGTAGGTTTTTAGTGATAAGTTTTAGAGTAGTACTTGTATCAGTCTGTAATTATGACATTGACATATCTACTATTATTCAGTGTGCCTATGGGCCTAGGTAGAAAAACGAAGGATGGTTTAAGGAAATGTCGCACAAGGGAGAATGAAAACTCCCGATGAAAAAAAGCGACGAGTTGATGCTGCAAGAGATCGTCAACATATTATTCGTGCTGCAGAAACTGATGAGCAAAGAAAGGGTCGCTTGTCAAAACTTCGTGAGAACGCCCATGAGCCTCCAAATGTGAGGAGCAAACCAGTCAGCGTTTGTTACACATGCGGGAACATATTCGTCAAGCTAGGGCAAATGAAACTGAGGAGCAAACTATACTCTGCGCTTGTTGTCCATGCGTGAACATGCTCGTCAGAGTAGAGCCAATGCAACTGATGAGCAAACTTCTCAGCGCTTATCAAAAGTTGTTCGGTCTGATGGGCATTTCCTGTTGACTTATAAAAAATCGAAGATCAGAAACATCTGATGTACAATTATTGCAAAGCTATTTCACTGTATAAAATAACATAATCACGCGGTGCGGTAACAGTTTAGGACTGATTTTCGATGACGATGGTATATCATTGCAAATTTGACTCTACTGGCCAAAACTTCCATTTATTATTTTATCGAATAAGTATGCCTTAAGTATAACTTGCTCCGTGGAAACCTCTTCGGATCGCGAAGCACGCCTGCGTTCTCAGCGTTTTTACGCATCTACATCCAGGTCTCTAGAGACCAGTGAAGAATAGATGCGCGACTGACTGCTGATCGTGAACGTCATGCATTGCCTCGCGAGTCGGAGACGTTCACGGATAGAGAATTGCGCTTTAGTTCTCAGCGTATCTACGCATCTGCTTCTGGGTCTCTAGAGACAAGTGCGGAACGTGATGCGCGACTGTCCGCTGATTGTGAGCGACATGCATTGTCTCGCGAATCGGAAACGATTACCGATACAGAATCACGCTTGAGTTCTCAGTGTATTCACACATCTATTAACGGGTCTTTTGAAACGAGTGATGAACGTGATGCGCGAATAACTGCTCGCTCGCTGCTCACTCTCCGACGCCTCCGCCGCAGGTGGCAGGGTGCTTCAGCTCGTGCGCTGCGAGCTTACAACCTAGCTAGACATGAGTAAAATAGCATGTAAACGAGTGTTAATATTATGTTAAGCAAACCAGTGTTGATATTTTATAAATAAAGTAGTTTACATATTATTAAGGATAACAATCTTGGATTTAAAGGGGGGAAAATGTAGGGTATTTTGATATGTAATGATGTGGGTAGACTTAACTACGAATAAACAGTCAGTATCCTACCTCTGTGTTTAACTGAACGTTCCAAGAACCGAGAATTACCTATTTGCCGATTTGGGTTTCCACGACCTATAAAGACAGAAACTGAATTCCGGATCCGGAACTGGTCCGGATGAAACTTTGGCAAACAAAGGCCGGTTTTGCAACCTCAAAAGAAATGAGAGCGATCGCATGATAAACAATTATAATCCACGTCTACTTGAACTTTGTGTGTTGTTCGTAAACCGCATCAAAATCGGTTCAGCGAAACGCGAGATAATCGCGGACAAACATACAATCGTCTTTCAAAATCTACAATCCAAGAAAGCAAAACGGGATCTATGCCGCAACGTCACGGGATACCCATTAGTGTCACACACTAAAATCTTCCCCAGAATGTAACCAACACTTTTCTGAAAACCGCATCAAAAACAGTTCAGCCAAACGCGAGATAATCGCGGACAAACATACATAAATACGAGTCGAACAGAGAACCTCCTTTTTTTTGAAGTCGGTTAAAAACGGGATCTATGCGGCAACGTCACGGGATACCCATAAGTGTCATACACTAAAACCTTTCCCAGAATGTAACAAACACTTTTCTGAAAACCGCATCAAAATCGGTTCAGCCAAACGCGAGATAATCGCGGACAAACATACACTCGTCTTTCAAAATCTACAATCCAAGAAAGAAAAAACGGGATCTATGCGGCAACGTCACGGGATATCCATTAGTGTTATACACTAAAACCTTTGCCCAGAATGTAACAAACACTTTTCTGAAAACCGCATCAAAATCGGTTCAGCCAAACGCGAGATAATCGCGGACAAACATACAATCGTCTTTCAAAATCTACAATCCAAGAAATCAAAACGGGATCTATGCGGCAACGTCACGGGATATCCATAAGTGTCATACACTAAAACCTTTCCCAGAGTGTAACGAACACTTTTCTGAAAACCGCATCAAAATCGGTTCAGCCAAACGCGAGATAATCGCGGACAAACATACAATCGTCTTTCAAAATCTACAATCCAAGAAAGAAAAACGGGATCTATGCGGCAACGTCACGGGATATCCATTAGTGTTATACACTTAAACCTTCCCCAGAATGTAACAAACACTTTTCTGAAAACCGCATCAAAATCGGTTCAGCCAAACGCGAGATAATCGCGGACAAACATACAATCGTCTTTCAAAATCTACAATCCAAGAAATCAAAACGGGATCTATGCGGCAACGTCACGGGATATCCATAAGTGTCATACACTAAAACCTTTCCCAGAGTGTAACGAACACTTTTCTGAAAACCGCATCAAAATCGGTTCAGCCAAACGCGAGATAATCGCGGACAAACATACACTCGTCTTTCAAAATCTACAATCCAAGAAAGCAAAACGGGATCTATGCGGCAACGTCACGGGATATCCATTAGTGTCACACACTAAAACCTTCCCCAGAATGTAACCAACACTTTTCTGAAAACCGCATCAAAATCGGTTCAGCCAAACGCGAGATAATCGCGGACAAACATACACTCGTCTTTCAAAATCTACAATCCAAGAAAGCAAAACGGGATCTATGCGGCAACGTCACGGGATATCCATTAGTGTCACACACTAAAACCTTCCCCAGAATGTAACCAACACTTTTCTGAAAACCGCATCAAAATCGGTTCAGCCAAACGCGAGATAATCGCGGACAAACATACACTCGTCTTTCAAAATCTACAATCCAAGAAAGCAAAACGGGATCTATGCGGCAACGTCACGGGATATCCATTAGTGTCACACACTAAAACCTTCCCCAGAATGTAACCAACACTTTTCTGAAAACCGCATCAAAATCGGTTCAGCCAAACGCGAGATAATCGCGGACAAACATACATACATACATACATACATACATACGGGTCGAACTGAGAACCTCCTTTTTTGAAGTCGGTTAAAAATATTCCCGTTTTTGCAACAATTTTCATTTATGCTCCGCTCCTATTGGTTGTAGCGCGATGTTATATAACCTATAACCTTCCTCGATTAATGGACTATCCAACACAAAAAGATTTTTTCAATTTCAATAAATAGTTTCCGAGATTAGCGCGTTCAAACAAACAAACTCTTCAGCTTTATCATATTAGTATAGATGAAAGATGAAAACAATCATAAATAATAAACATTTGTTTGTCAAGAATATTTAATAATATTTAATAAAAAATGAAATTTTTTGTTTAAAAATTTACTGTCTGACAGACAGACGATATAATAGACAACTAATACGCATTATAAAATATTAAAACTATCAACAATCATGAAAAATAAACATTTACTTGGCAAGAGTACATAATAATTTTTAATCAAAAAGCACTTTTTGTTTAAAAAATTACTGTCTGACACACAGACAACAATCAAAAATCTTAAAAAATAAACATTTGTTTGGCAAGTTACAATAAAATAATACTCATGAACTTATAGGTACCTAAAAATCTACATTTTTTGAGATCGAAGTTCTTGGTAACATGTTTTGAGAAACGATAAGGCATTTAAAGAAGAGTCAGAAAGATAACTTCTAAGCTTCGTGCAGAAAAAGCCTGCTGCCGAGAATGCTCGTTCTGAATCCACGCTCGTCGGCAAGACACACAGCTGATAGTGGTACGCTTCTGAAAGGTATTTTCCTCTGCATCCGCCATTGTCATAAATTGCTTTTTCTACTCTTACGAATCCATCATCCAGATCCAAATTAGCAGATGGGGTGCTTTGTTTTTTATTAAGATACGAAGAATTAAGATGCGTTTTTCGTCGTTTTGTAAGCACAGTACAGTACTTTAACAAACGCAATAGAACTTCTATTGCGTTTGTTAAAGTACTGTTAGAAGGTATCTAGCTAGGTAGGACTGTGGCTTTTCTGTGGTCGATTCTATTCCGAGCATATTATTATCTGGCTATTCATTCAATCTAGTTAATCCTCAATGGAAAGTGGCGCGATGAGTTCAAAAGTACAAAAGACTTATCTATGGTGGGCGTGCACTACACGTGGTGGCGTCGACCGGCGCGGGCGCATGCAGACGACCGCCGAAGGCCCGACATCAAACACTAGTGTCACTTTGGCTGTGCTAAAGACGTAAACCTTGTTTTTTGGAACCATATATTGTATAGGCAAATTAAATCTAATAGGCTAATTAAATCACCACATATTGTAATGATGCATACTCATGAACTATTTTGCAATTCTTAATCACAAAAATATTTACTTAGGTAAGTAATCTAACAAAATACCAATCTGTATCGGATTGTCACTTCCTATTTCGATTATCACGTGCAAGACACGCGATATTTCGTCATGCTGCACCAAAAATTCAAAATAAACAATAAGAAATGATTGGCATGAACTTAATAGGTCATGCATGTCTGATACATAACATACACAAATAGATATGTGACAATATACGTTCATCTGTGAAGCAATTAGATAGTTTATAAACAAAAAACTCTAGGTAGATTAGGTATAATAATACACACACGCTTCTTAGTCTAAAGACTTCTGATATAATGCTGATGACTAATGTTGTGATACTTGCAATTCGTGCCGCTAGCAAAATTTACTGCTAGACCCCGTTTGGTGTCAAACAGAAAATGATCGATAATGTATCCCAGATTCCTACCGAATTCCCGTATTGTGTTCAAGAGTTTCTCTTGTAATGTCACTTTGTCAGGCTTTACTGGGCCTCCACCCATGCAGAAAACGAACACACTTAGCATTGCACCCCTCGTTTTTTGCAGAATGTTGTGGTTTCAGCACTTTCATAGGACAGACCGAGGTCTGGGTGCCGGCCGTATACAGTAACCCCTACAAAATTTGGCCATGTTTACACAAAAGCTGAGAGAAGACGTGGAAGAAGCCAACCATACACATTGGTTGGGATCTACCCTGACTGGTCGAATCTTGCCCGCCCCCTTCTTAGCTCCGGTTGTCTCCACATTGATGGAGACCAGGCCTTCCTTGGAAAGCATTAGGTCCATGGTACACTGTATATAGCTTTTTTAAAGGTCAGTAATAGGCGTGCTCTTCGACCTTTAGCGAATCTATAGACTTCCCATCCTTAAACATTCTTTATTAGTAACTGGCTGGCATAAAACGTTTTCCATATCACAAATCTATGTTAACGTATGCTACCTTATGTTCCAGATGGCATCGACGGCAAGCAGGCGCGACGTACCGGCACTAGTGGTCCACTAGGAGAGCTCTTCGACCACGGCCTCGACTCCTACTCCGCTGTTCTCATACCCACCTACCTCTACAGCATATTTGGCAGGTATATCTACATCATGGCGAACTAGTTATAAAAATCAGTTTATTTTCGCACTATCATGTCTTAATAGATATCGATAGCCATTGTGACCATAGATTTTCGATAGCCAGAATTTACTTTGACCTACTATTTTGAGGTCACGACCCGGTTACGTCCGTGAAAGGGCGCGGGATTGGGGTGGTTTGGAATTGAAATGCGATAATAGGCCGAATACGCTTAAATGTAGCAGTTTTAGGTCGGGATTATAATCGACTGGGTGCCAGACCTATCAAGTTGCTGATGAAATTATAGGTTGGATTTATTCTCATAGTTAACAGAACTTATACAAGTTCAGAGCAAAATGTTTAAGCAGCTAGCAAATGTTCAGAATTTTCCGGGTGACTAACTACTGCCAAAGGTTGCACGCGATTCATGAAGTTCCTGAACTGAAATTATTAATAAAATCTTACCAAACCTACCTAGCGTAATATGCATTGTTTTTCTTTCGCTGACACGTCTTGGTCACGCAGGCAATTGTCACGCGATGCCTAAAGTTGGTCAAAGAAACATGGGCCCATGAATCTTAGCCGAAACAAGACAATAATTCACAACAATATCACAATAACAAATTGAGTAAAAATTGCTGTCAGTGATTACTTTAATGTTCGTCCTTGACCATTGACTTTTTGTACGTAATCACAATGTAAGTACAAAGTACGGAAGAAACATGGTAGATATTAGACGCGACTTCCATAATAATAGCTGTCTTGTAAAAACGATGTGTTTAAGTGACAGTGCAAATTATAACCAAAGTATAGGTACGAAGTATTGTATCATATCTGTCTAGAATAACCCACTGCTGGGTTAGATTTCGCAAAAACAACCTTACCATTGTTTGGACATGGGCCCCCTCTTGGTAAGAAATGGGCGGTTAGCCACTTCTTGGGTCTTGAGCAGGTGTGTAGATGATTTGATCTTTGTGAATTTTCGGTGTCCTCGGTTAGAGATGAGTTACACCCCCTTTCTTTTCTACCAAGGTCCATGATATGCATCCATTGGACCGTTGTACAGGAGTTTCTGGCCTACTGCATCGCTGTGCTGTGTTGAAATAAAAACGTGTTGCACCTAACTCTGGGAATGAAAGGCCAAAATCTTTTCACACACATGGTCAATCAGAATACCAATACAAAGCGTAGGCGGTTCGTAATAGTTTATTTTATAATAAGCATAGATAAGTTATGTCAGACTCTTTCGTTACAAATTAGATAGGATATCGCTAAAGGGCAGCCCTGTCCGATAGAATATCCTGCACTCAGCTCGCCAATGCGTTATCGCGACGGGGCCGGGATTTTTCTATCGATCCTGAGTCGCTTCCGATTTTGATTGATATAACTTAATAGGGTTTGAAACTCGTGAAATTTGGGACGATATTTACTGCTGAAGGCACAAATTAGTTATTATTTTGCAGTGTGCCAAACGTCCCTCCATGTAAAATACTAGTATTCAGCTGCATCCGGTTGGACTGGAAGCCGACCCCAAGATACATAATTGCGAAAAGATTAAGCTGGATGTCAAACGGCAGTACAGTGATAAATGCTTATATGTAGTTGCAAAGTAGCTTTTGTGTTCGTCAAGATTATCTCACTTAACTATTTTACGATACCTAATTATACTGTTATCACAAATCAGGCCATGTGTTTAGTTAGTATATTATCGCAACACGCATTTGTAAGTAGATAAATAAAATTGCCGATAGAAGGCTTAGTGCAATGATAAAACTCTTTTCTACACTCGAGAGCAATGAATCCGGGTCACTTAAAGAATCCTAAAAATCTCGGAAACTAAAAATGCTAGGTTAATGCAATAAATTGTATTTAATAGACAATGTAATACTCCTTAAATGAAGGTATTAAAACTTCTTAGTTACTTATTGTAAAGTAATATCATAAAAAAATCAAATTTGAAAAAGGGCCACTTTCGAAAATGGAACTACGAAATTACAGCATTTGGTTTTGCTTTTGTTTGTAATCTGTCATTTATGTGGGTACATAAACCATGTTGATAGTGCTCTATATTCATTATTCAAGCTGAAATTATGTCGCTTACGCCTGAAGAATGCACCAGAATACTTACAATGCTGGAAACCGGCCGGAGTCAGCGCGATACAGCCAGGACTGTCAGTGTCGCTGTCAACAGTACCAAGAGTTCTCCGACGTTACGAAGAAACTGGTTCTAACCTACGCAGACCAGGAACGGGCAGAACCAGGTGTACCACAGCACGAGAAGACCGATACTTGGTGAACACCATGCTTCGAAATCGCTTTCTCACAGGAACTGAACTCACAAATCAGTTTCGACGCCTCGGAGGAAGTAACCCAAGTGCATGGACAGTAAGACGTCGGCTTGCTGAATCTAACTTAAAACCCCTTAGACCTGCAAACGGCCCTAAACTGGAGCGTGGGCATCGTATTTCAAGACTAAGATATAGAGCCACGTAAATTGGAGTATTGAAGATTGGTCAAAAGTTATGTTCTCCGACGAATCAAAATTTATGCTCTACAAGCACGATGGAAGACACAGAGTGTATCGAAGACCAGGCGAAAGATTCAAGCAAGCATGCATCGAAGAAAAAGTAGCCTACGGTGGTGGGTCTGTACTTGTGTGGGCCGGAATTTCTTCTGAAAGTCGCACAGAGCTGGTGATCATAGAAAACGGCTCTTTAACTAGCGTAAGATATGTGGAAGAAATCCTCAATGATCACGTTGGTCCATTTATGGTCAATTTAGGTGAGGATGCTATATTTATGCATGACAATGCCCGACCTCATACAGGTAGGATTGTGAATGACTACCTTCAAGAGATGAACATTACTCGTATGGAGTGGCCAGCGCGCAGCCCGGATATCAACCCGATCGAGCATGCTTGGGACGAGCTAGGCAGATGCGTAAAACAACAAATCACGCTTCGTGAGCTCAAAATTGCTCTCACAGAGGAATGGGAGAATATTCCCCAAAATCGTATAAGGAACTTGGTGTACAGCATGCCAAACCGCGTAAACGCAGTAATGGAAGCACGAGGAGGCAATACGAAGTATTAAAATTCAAGAAAATCGTAATAAAGTTCAAAAATTTCATGTTTCCTATTTTTGTTTTAAGGAGAGATCAGCAGTTTTTTTCTTTATGTAATTTTGTGTTAATAAAATGTATGGTGACTCATATTTTTTTTACTTTCATTTAAGGAGTATTACATTGTCTATTAAATACAATTTATTGCATTAACCTATCATTTTTAGTTTCCGAGATTTTTAACATTCTTTAAGTGACCCGGATTCATTGCTCTCGAGTGTATGTAAAAATGAAACTGTGTAGGGTTCCGTACCCGAAGAGTCACCAACGGAACCCTAATAAATAGGTACTAAGCCTCCGCTGTCCGTCCATTCGTCTGTCTATCAGTGGGCTGTACGTTTTAGGTAGACAGTTGAAACTTTCACCGAATGTGTATTTCTGTTGCCTCCACGTCAACCAAGCATTCTGTACTCAAACTAAGTTACTTTTACAAAAAATTGACGACCCGAATGGCGTAGTGGTAGTGAGGCTGCCTTACGTTCTCAGGGTCCTGGGTTCGAATCCCGGTAGGAGCAAATGTTTGTGTGATGAGCATGGACATTTGTTTCCGAGTCATGGATGTTTATTATGTATAATAAGTATGTATTTACAAACAAAAAAGTATATATGTAGTATATCAACTATCTAGTGTCCACGACACAAGCTTTGCTTAGTGTGGCACTAGGTGGCGCTGTGTGTTAATGTCCAGCGATATTTATTTTTACAAAAAATGTTGTTGGGAAACGGCTTTTTTTGGGTGAAAATTCATATTTTGTATTTTGTGGTACCTACATAGAACTCAATGTAACGCATTCAAAACATTGTCCTGATGGATGGATTGATTCAGTACGAGGGTCGTGGAGGTGTTTAAAGTAAAAACCTTACAATAAAAACTTGTATTTAAAAAAAAAACTTGTCAAAAAGTTGGAACTTTGAACTCCAATATCTACGTAACTAGAAGGCTGTACTTAGAACAAAAAAAATATTTTTTTTGTGCAACAAGTGCATTTCGGATTCGTTAAAAGGTTTTACAAACTTTATTTATTTATTTAAACTTCATGTACAAGAGTGGTACATAGGCGGACTTAATGCCACAAGGCAAACAGCAAAATTAAATAATAAAATTTTAAAATTAAAGCAGCCTTATTACTACGATGGTACCTACCTGGTATGGGACCCTTGATGCGCGAAACCGACTCGCATTTGTCCGGTTTTTTTGTGAATTCGACTAGAAAGGGTGTCTGTAGCTAATTATTAATGATAATTTATTAATTAGTGCTGAAAATGATGACTGGCATGGTAAGAGAATCCGTATGACGCGCATAAGAAGTACTAACCTAATCAAGTCAGCATGACTGTTAATTTTATTTTTAATAATAATTTAAAAAAAAAATCAGGAGGTGTATCGAAGGTTGACGAATGTTATCCCCGAAATGTTAGGACGGATCATCATCTGCCTAGCCTTTTCCCAACTATGTTGAGGTCGGTTTCCAGTCTAACCGGATGCTGCTGAATACCAATATTCTACATGACGCGTCGACTGCCTATCTGACCTCCACAACCCAGTTATTACTGGGTAATACGATACCACTTGATAAGACTGGTTGTCAAAGATGGATAAATGACAGCCGGGACCAACAGCTTAACGTGCCTTCCGAGGCACGGAGGAAACTCAGTATGAAAGGGGCATCCCAGACTCATCCACAGACCAACCTAGGTAAGCACGGCTTAACCTAAAGATCGGACCGAGTGGCTGTTATTATTTAGCCATGAGCTCCTCCTCAGATGTTAGGACGGATGTATGATGAATATTGTTTCATTTCAGAGATGAAGTGAGCACGCTTCGGTTCCTGTTTCTGATCTGGAACATCTTCTTCAACTTCTACTTGACGCATTGGGAGAAGTACAATACCGGCGTCATGTTCTTGCCCTGGGGATACGACTTCACCATGATTGTGAGTTACCATACCAACCTTGTATACATACCTAATTTTATAAACTAAACTAATACTAATTGTAACATACAATACATGAATTGTTTTGAGAAAGACGCAGCATGCTCGAAATGTGACGCATTCATTTGTTTTTTTAGTAAAAGTATTATTTTGGTTTCGTTGTGAACGGAACGGAATTATAGATCCGATGTTGTTCATCAGATTCAGATTTAAATGAAAGTCTACCCCACCGGATATGCAAATTGTTGGAGGAACTTCACTCCCACAGAATTTGATCTAATAGGTAGGTACTGTGGCTATGGACTACCTACTAATGTCTTGCTGACATTGAAAGTAAATATAATCCGAAGAAGGGCAGAAACAGTACTGTGCCAGACCCTAGAACGAAGAGTGCTGATAAGCTAGTTCCGATGGACAAAATGGTAGAATTGCGTTTGCCCACAGCCCTCAAGCACTGCATGAAAAGTGAACAATCGAAATAGGACGGAAAAGGAATAGGGTAGGAAGAGAGTTATTAGGGGCTTTGGGTAGTGGACAAACATAGGGAAGCGAGCGCCACAGGGAAGGAAATACTCCAGAAAACGGAATAATTCAAATTGTATTATCGCGGGTAGAAGATCATCCAGAAGAGTAGTGATCATCCCACGGGTGATATTAACACCACCAACTGAACGAAAATGTTCTCTATGATCTCTCCCGGATCAACTGGAACGAAGCAAAAGTGATCAATATGGGGACGCGTTAGACCAGAAATTAAGGACAAAGTTTGTTGCTTGGTTAAAAGCGATTCATGGTGAAAGCAGTAGAAGAGAGAAGGTCGATAGAGTTTGGAAGGTCTCAAAATTATGCATCGGTGATTCACGGAATCCTCAAGAGATCAGTTTCCAAAAACAATTATAAATACTATGTTTCTAATTAAAAAAATAATTAATTAGGTACCATACAAAAATACATTTCATACCATAGGTATTCTAGACTCCAGCGGTTTATAGGCTGTGCATTGTTCGACTGTAAATTTAAGATTTATATTAAGATGTCACCACACTAGGGTATTGATATAATTTATCTACTTTTCTTTTATTGCTCCCCAGGGTTCCTGTATCCTTTTGTTGGTGACATCTGTGTTCGGGCCGGAGGCGTGGCACATCCCTCTGCCGGGCGGCATCGCGCCGGGCGTCGCGTTCGAATTCGTGCTGTACTTCTCAGCTATGCTCACTAGCCAGACGGTTATCTTGTGGAATATTTACAAGTGAGTTTCTGAAGCTGGAACCCCCCCCCCCCTCCCCTCCTTTAGCCGAGGCTTGTATCCCACGGGGGGTGCCCTTACCGCGCGGTCGCTTAGTTAAAAAGTTTTATACCCCTTGCTGGAGGCCTTACACTCAAGGCATCCACAGAATAATCCAGTTAAGCAGAAGCCAACCTCATAGGTTGACCTGCGAGATGTCATTACCAAAAAATTAGCATTGTAAACCAATGAGAGAGAGAATTATGATATAAGTTCATCCCTTGTTGATCCTTGTCCTTGTTATTCGTTATCATTTAAAAGTGATTTATGGACTTAACACGGTAATTATTCTACTCAATTGTAAACCTGAGAATATAGGATAATATAGGAATGATTCTACTGTTTAACATGGTATAGAACTCCCTCTTACAAAGGTCCAACTGAGTAAAAGATAAGTTTGATTGGGCCCAAACGTGTGACGTGCAACAAGCCTACCACAGGGCAGAGATATTTCTGCCGGGGTTGCGGGCCTATTCGAAAGAGATACCGCGGCCCCGGAACATAAAGGGCGAGGAAGGAACATGGATGGGTTTTAGTCAGTAAAAGTCTGACACTGCCCTGGTTCAATCCATGGTCCGGAGCGAGACGGAATGGGAAGCCGTCACCTCCGCGCTGCGAAACAGTCTTGCTAGCGAAGGAGGTGGCGGAACGCCAGAGCGAGAGAACCTCTCGCCCCAATCGCCGCGGGAGACGCACCGGGCGTCACCGGCCACCGTAGGCGTGGGCTTGTGGACGGTGAGCTAAGGGCTAGCTTGCCGTCCGTCCGTCTTATGAAGACAGGCCGTGTCGATGGCGCGTTTTTTTATTATTTATTTTATGTAGTCAGTAAAAGTCTGACACTCCCTCTCGCTCCGCCCAGAGTGGGAGAAGTAATTTGATGATTTCCCATCCTAAAAAAAAAAAAAACAAAAAAGGGCAGAGATATTTGCCAGTTACTACTTGGGAGTATCTGACACTATTAACATCTAGAAAGCAGTTCCGTCCGTGTCATCATCATCATCTTCCTGCGACTGTCTTAAAACTACTCAGGGTCGCTGCAACAAGATCATTTGTTCACTTCTCCCCTGTCAGTCGTCACGCTATCATTTAGTCTTTCTTCCTCAATCCTCACACTAGCCATCCATCCTCTTTGGCCATTCACTCCATCTCCAGTCTTTTAGTTGTAAGTCTCTTTCACAAATATCATATACATATATGTCAGCGTAACATTGTAAAATCCGTTAGGTTGTAATCTATCTAGCGAGATTGTAAACTCTCGAAAGATTGTCAAACGAACAAACTGCTTACAATTTAACGCATTGTTTTTCGGTAGATTACAATCTATCGAAGTGAAACCGTAATATTGTGAAATGTATGTGATGGAAGTCAACTCGCGCTGTGGGGAGGGAAGGAGGGGTCCCCCTTGCCCAAAGGTACCACTCTCATGAAAAGATAATGTACAATTCCTGAGAAATACCGATTAATATAATCTAACCTCAAAACACTTTATATTCCCTTAGTGGTAGCCCTATTTCTGGCTGCAGGGTTTTAAGAAACCTAACTAACCTAACGTGGGGGTGCCCCAAGTCCCGATGATGAGGGCAGATATACTTCCGTCGCATGCATTTTACAATTTTCTGGTTTCACTTCGATAGATTACAATCTACCGAAAAATAATCCGTTATATTGTAAGCACTATGTTCAGTTGACAATATTTGGAGAGTTTACAATCTCCCTAGAGAGATTACAATCTAGCGTGTTTGACAATTTTACGGTGACATAATATACTCGTACATTGTCCCATGCAATTTATCGCCTTTCCCAGGTCGTACCGCGACGGCACCGGCAAGATGCGTTCGTTCAGCGAGGCGGTGCGTCCTCTAGTCCCGCTGTTCATATTCTTCGCGCTGAGCTCGCTGTGGGCCATCTACTCGCCGAACGACATCATCAACCGAGCGCCCAGGATCTTCTACATACTCACCGGAACTATATTCTCAAATATTAATGTAAGTATTTATATTTTCTGCAATTTCTACTTCTTCGTGTTGCTGGGACGACGCTAGACAGTATTATAGAATGTTGTTGGTCCAAAAACTTCCTTGGCGTATTGCTTGTTTTGCAGTGACGAAGGGTGAAAATAGTATCAGGAATTTTCACCTCATTTTCAACATCAGCGACCCCAAAAACCACGAAAACGAGACCCATGACGAAAAATCCAAGAATGTTCGTCGGCACCATTCTGGATTTTAATTTAGACCTCATTTTCATTATCAGCAACCCCAAAAACCATGAAAAAAAATGTTCGTCGGCGGCATTCTGGATTTTAATTTTGACCTCATTTTCATTATCAGCGACCCCAAAAACCATGAAAACGACACCAATGATGAAAAATCCAAAAATGTTTGTCGGCGCCATTTTGGATTTTCAATTTGACCTCATTTTCATCATCAGCGATCCCAAAAACCATGAAAACGACACCAATGATGAAAAATCCAAAAATGTTCGTCTGCGCCATTTTGACCTCATTTTCATCATCAGCGATCGCAAAACCCACGAAAACGACACCCGTTATGAAAAACCCAAAAAACTTACTGGTCGCTATTTTAGATTTTCATTTTGACCTCGTTTTCATTATCAGCGACCTCAAAAACCATGAAAACGACACCAATGATGAAAAAAACAAAAATGATCGTCGGGCGCCATTTTGGATTATCATTTTAACCTCATTTTCATCATCAGCGACCACAAAAACCACGAAAACGACACCCATGATAAAAAATCCAAAATAATCTGGTGTATATTGTAATGAGGTAAAGGACAATCGCGAGATCTTAGCTGAATTTGATTTGAGCGTCTAAAAGTGACTTTTATACGAAGGAAAAAAAATCTGCTGTTCTCTACAATATGTTCGCATTAACTCGACAAAATGCATGGAACTGTTGATTTATTTTCGCGATTCAGGGTTTGCTCCCGTAGTAAAAGTTCATAATGATGAGTACAATGACCAGCCGAAGTTTATGGATATCGTCCGGATACACGGTGTATATGTTGTGTGAAGATTCTATTCTGAAATATAATTGTAGCAGTTATAAAGTTAGCCAAAATAAAATAAAAAAATATGCAAAACTTAATAGAATAATAAAGAAATGCAGGAAATTTAAAAAACAACAAAAACATAGTTCTAACAATAATAAACTAAGAAAAGAACGTGTTTTTCTCATTAAAAAGTTAAATAACTATCAAATTAAATTAGAGGATAGTAAACATTTTTATGAAATAGACACTCAAAACTTACAGTCTGAGATTCAAACATTAGAGCATCAACTTCAATCATGTTATTCCATGTATGTGAAATCTCAAAAACAAATAAAGGAACATATCCTTGCTACAAACGAATTAGTCAATAAGGATAATAGTAATGCAGACTGTGAAGACATGATGACCTTCAATAACACCCAATGTACATCACAAAGGGAATCCAGCCCGGACACTCTCCTGCCTGAGGTAACGGAGGACTCGACTCGGTTGGGCAGTGTTCCGGGTTGTATCCCCATTATAGATTCACCACACATTGTCCAAGGTTCATCACTGGTAGGTCAAACAGAATGTAGTTCTCCCCCTTGTTGTAGTACACATTGTGGTTGCTTTATTATGTTTTCTGATAGTTTAGGGAAAGGCTTGGGAAAATTGATTAGTAACAATCTGAGTCATTCTACTCAAAATTATTGTACACCTCAGGCTTCATACAACCGGATAATGGCATCCATAACTCGGAAAGAATTCGATCCTAATGATATTGTAACTATATTTGTTGGTAATAGTTTGAACGTAAAAATTGATGAAATCACTGACAATGTCACTCAACTGTTGCAACTAAATTGTAAGAAAATCATTCTGTGTGCCTTTCCATACTTTGAAAAGTTGTCAAGCAGGCAAAATCATTATATTCATAGTCTCAATAATCACATGTGTTTACTAGTAAGTCACTATTGTGACAAGTTGACGTTTTTCGACACTAACAGTTTCGTCCAGAAATTGAAGTCAACGAGGAATAATGCGTACCTGCCTATTAGTTTTAGACGTCAAATAGCTCGGCTATTAGCTTTTAATTTAAACTCAGACATATGTGGTATGTCGCAGTCTGTTGTAAATAGTTCCACGGAAATTAGTAATTATACTAATTGTAATTATACACATTTTAGCTTAGATTTAAACTAGTCAGTAAGACAATGGAAGGTACGAGTGATAATTTAGGTAAACTTATCAACTCTAAGGTATCTTCTAGCTCTCAGTTAATCAATTGTCAAAAAGGGGTTAAGCAGAATTCCTTTACATTATTTCATCAGAATATTCAGGGTTTTTCTTCCAAACAATTAGAAATCGAACTATTTTTAGAAAAAACCAAGTTTGATATTATCTGTCTATCTGAACATTGGATGAGGGATTACGAAATGCAATTTAATTACGAGAATTATAGTGTGGGCAGTTGCTTTAACCGGAAGTCTAAGATGCGTGGGGGTTCATTAATCTTAGTTAAAAATTGTGTTAAATTTAAGCCTCGTAATGATATTGTCGATCTTTCGGTTGAACATAGCATAGAATTGTCTTGTGTTGAGCTAGATATGCATGTAATAGTGTGCGTTTACAGACCCCCTAATTACCTGAACTACTCTATCTTTGAGTCAGTAATGGAAGATGCTTTGGCAAAACTTGTGACTGGTAGTAAACTAATAATTATCTGTGGTGACTTTAATATCAACATTTTAGAGAATAATGTAAACAGCAGTAGATTTTTAAATCTCTTTAAATCATTTAATTTGTCAAATGTTTTTTCAGAACCAACCCGAATTACTACAAATACTGCTACTTGTATTGATAATGTTTTTTGTTGCTGCGACTACTTAGATAAATCCATCGTAAATTACCTTCCTTCAGATCACAGCGGACAGACTGTTTCTTTCGCGTCTAATAAACAATTACAAAGAATTCAGATTCAAACTAGACAAATAACACCCAGCAATTTAGAAAAGTTTAATAATAATTTAATTAGTAAGTTAAATATACCAGGCCATATTGGAAACAATGTAAATGAATTGTATGAAGAATTCTTTTCGGTAGTGCACACCGAGTTCAATAATACTTTAAAACAGAAAACTAAGACTATTGGCCCAAAGTTTATTTTCAGTGACTGGGCAACACAGGGTATTAGGAAAAGTAGGGAACGATTGTTTGAGTTGTACGGCCTTAAGCCTTATATCAACACAGAAACTTTTAGTAAATATGTGGCTACTTACTCGAAAATTTTTAAAAACTCTTGCAAGATAGCCAAGTCTCTTTTCATTAGCAACAAGATAAAATCAGCCGATAACAAAATAAAGACGGTTTGGAAAATTATCAACAGTGAGACTAATAGATCTAAAAAACCAAGTAATGACATAACACTAGAGACCTCACATGGTCTCGTGAGTTCTAATAATGAAGTCGCTCAAGAATTTGTAAATTTCTTTACCAGTATCCCACTTAAAACTACTGAAACCTTAAATTCCTCTCCCTTGCTCTCTATGGATTTATTGAAGGCGAACGTTTCAGCCTGCTCAAATGAATTTAAATTTCAGCATGTAAACCCCATGACAATCATAAAAGCTTTTAAGCAAATCAAGATCAAATTAACCGAAGATCTATGGGGTATGTCTATCAAAGCTTGTACTTCAATTGTTGAGACTGTAGCGCCGTATTTAGCCTCAATATTTAATTTGTGCGTGGATCAAGGGGTCTTCCCGGATCTAATGAAATTCAGTAAGGTAATACCGCTTTTTAAATCCGGGGACAGTAAAGACACCAACAATTATAGGCCCGTATCCGTGTTGCCGGTTTTCAGCAAGGTGTTTGAAAAGATAATGCTCGATCAAATGCTTAACCATTTTAACACCAATAAAATCTTACACGAACAGCAGTATGGTTTCACCAAAGGACGTTGTACGACTGACGCCGGTGTCACTTTATTAAAACATATTTTTACTGCGTGGGAAGAGGCACAAGATGCCATAGGAATCTTCTGTGACCTCTCGAAGGCATTTGATTGCGTAAATCACGAAACCCTGATTTTGAAGCTTGAGCATTACGGTTTAGGTAAACTTGCGCTCAGTTTAGTAAAATCATATCTGAATGATAGACAGCAGCATGTACAAGTAAAGGGTGTAAATTCGATGGGTTTAAAAGTAAAAATGGGTGTACCACAAGGTTCGATATTGGGTCCCTTCCTCTTTTTAGTATACATTAATGACCTACCCCATTTATTTAACAACCATCCGCAAATGGTGTTGTTTGCTGATGATACTTCTTTAATATTTAGGATAAACAGACGTGCCACAAATCTTGACGACGTAAATAGCGCCCTACTGCAGGTTCATAATTGGTTTACCGCTAATAATTTAGTACTAAATGGGAAAAAAACTAAGTGCATAAGATTTGCTTTACCAAATGTCAAAAGTAGTGATTGTGACATAGTATTGAATCAAGAGAAACTTGAATTTGTCAATAAAACGGTTTTCTTGGGAATTACGCTTGACCACAGGCTACAATGGGGTCCTCATTTAACATCTCTTGCAGGCCGGCTGAGCTCAGCAGCGTATGCTGTTAGAAAAATCCGTCAATTTACTGATGTTGATACGGCGAGGATAGTCTATTTTAGTTATTTTCATAGTATTATGTCATACGGTATTTTACTATGGGGACGTGCTGCAGACATCGAGTCTATTTTTATTCTGCAGAAAAGAGCCATCAGAGCCATATATGAATTACGTAGACGCGATTCTCTAAGAGAACTGTTTAAGGAAATTAATATCATGACAGTACCTTGTCAATACATCTATGAAAACATCATGTACGTTAGGAAAAATCTGCATTTATTCAGTAAAAGAGGTGACAGACACCACTATAATACTAGAAATAGGGACCAACTAGTTCAGCCAGGTTTCAGGCTTGCTAAAGTAGATTCATCTTTCATGGGGTACTGTTTAAAATGTTACAATAAAATACCTCCCCACATTCTACAACTGAATGAGACGAAATTTAAATCTTGTGTAAAACGCACACTATGTAGGCAAGCATATTATAAGCTGGGGGATTACATTGAGGATAAAAATGCTTGGCTAAATGCTGGTCCTGCTCCGCAACCTTAGATGCAAACTTATTGGACAATTATTGTGGTAGCTGCAGAAGATTGTAAAAATATTCTTGCATTGTATAGATTCCATCTCTTAGTATTGTATAATTGCATAACACATGTGTGAGTACCATGTACCGTAAAGCTACCATTTGCATTTAGTTATGTTTCATTGACTTGAATATGCCTTGGTGGCTGAGAGAATGTCATGCTCGCTTAAATGTCTTGCTGATGGTGGCGGGTGGGTCGGGTCATTCAGTTCCCTACAATATGGTTGAATTGAATGGCGCTGATTCATGCGTCATGTTCGTGAACGGGCGCTGTCAGTCGGGACTGGTCATCTCTTAGCTGCCGTGGATCACTTGAATTGCTTTATTTTTAATTGTTGATTTATTTATTTTTACTCTGGACGCTCTTATTGTGCACGTCTTTCTACATCGTTCTCACATATATGTATAATCTCAACATGAAAGATGTAACCAAGATTTTGTAACAACATTTTTGATTGAAAAGAGTGTCCATGGAGTTTCTTGCCCGTTCTTCTCCATAGAGATCTACGTTAGGGAATGGGCAACTACAGTACTTTCTCAAGTTATTATGCCTTGTGTCTGTGACTGTAGCTTCGCTTTATTTTTCGTTTTATCGACATTCAAAAGTGCCGTAATGGTCTAGTTGAAATAAATGATTTGAGTTTGAGTTTGAGTTTGAGTTTGATGTCAGCGTCACATTGCCCGGGGTTGCGGGACTGTTCGAAATAGATACCGTGGCCCCGGAACAAAGAGGGCGAAGAAGGAACATGGATGGGTTTTAGTCAGTAAAAGTCTGACACTCCCTCCCGCTCCGCCCAGAGTGGGAGAAGTTATTTGATGATTTATCATCCGAAAAAAAAAGCGTCCATTGTAAAAACCGTTAGATTGTAATATAACTAGCGAGATTGTAAACTTTCGAAATATTGTCAACTGCACATACTGCTTACAGT
The DNA here is from genome assembly GCA_950022955.1 of Xestia ashworthii. Lineage (NCBI taxonomy): Eukaryota > Metazoa > Arthropoda > Insecta > Lepidoptera > Noctuidae > Xestia > Xestia ashworthii. The sequence continues at coordinate 16,986,313 of OX465558.1, read as the reverse complement.
ATTACGCCTTATTTTTCGGTAGATTGTAATATGTCGAAGTGAAACCGTAATATTGTGAAATGTATACGACGGAGCTAAGCTCGCAAAATGTGCAGAGGGGAAGAAAGGGGGAGGGTCCCCTTTGCCCCATGGTACCACTCTCATGAAAAGAAAATGCACCATGCCTGAGAAAAACCGATTAATGTAACCTAACCTCAAAACCCTTTATATTCGCCTAGGCGCGGGGCTCCTATTCTGTCTGCAGGCTTTAAAGGAACCTAACTAACCTAACATCGGGGTGCCCCACGTCCCGATTGTGGGGGCAGAGATACTTCCGTCCCATTCATTTTACAACATTACGGTTTCACTTCGATAGATTGGCCGAAAAATAATGCGAGTATGTTCGTTTGACAATCTTTCGAGAGTTTACAATCTCGCTAGATAGATTACAATCTATCGGGTTTTACAATTTTACGGTGACATATACATAGTACGTTCATATGATACATTTACGCGTAAAAGACTGACTAGTTGTTCACTAACTTACCTACCAACTCAAATGATAAATAATCTGGTAGGTATATGAATATGCAGTGTCCTAAACAGTAAGCTATTATGTGCAAATAGTTCTGAACGTGTGTTTTTGAAAATTCCTATTATTCAAAAATGCAGAAGAAAATCAAATAATTTATTCAAATAAATTCAGATGGATATTTTACTAATAAATTATGTAAATGTGAGAGAATACAATACATTTAACAATACTCATTATTATTCTTATAATTAATTATTCTTTCACATTTGTTTTAAATATTCATATTATTTTACTAGTTATCCATGTAAGTACAATAACAAATGATTTTATTAATTCAAATTCTACTATTCATGGGTGCTGATGCCTCATTAATTAAATTCGATAGAATTAAAACACGTCATTGTGTTTTTCAGATTACAAATCATTCGTTAGTTTGCTACAAAAAAAAACACTAATCTCTAACAGGCAAGCAACTTACTGTCCTCTGTTATTTTACCTTTGATTTTGCAGTATCTTTATTCCTGTTGTCAAGTCTATTTTTGTGAAAGGACTGTAAGGCCAAGATGTATAAAGATGACTTGGCTCGTGCTTGGCTAAGTTCCCGTCTCTGTCCCGCTCTTTTCGTTTGACAGATGTGTGATAGTGATAAGAATAAGGATAAGTCAAAGTACCAGCTAAGTAGTGGAACTGTATGCTTAGTGCGAGTTTTTTGTACGTATCGACCGTGTCGACGTTTAACGCAAATATGTATGGCGCTGAGTAAGCGCCACCTAGCGTAATACGTGAGAACTACATATTGTGAGTGTTATTTCTAAACGCATCGACAATTGTTAACTTGCGAGTGTGAGGTTCTAGAATACGTTCGTTCGTTTCACGTCAATTCACTGCAAGAAGTGGCGCGTACATTAGTAACCGGCCAAAATAAATTGACAGTCGTATTTTGTGTTCATAACAGAAGCGACTGCCTATTCAACTAGTTGTGGTTATACAACGAAGTTAGACGATATTATTTATCTGTGGTCAATGGTCATTAGTTTTGTTTGTGTTTACGAAAGTTTGTGTTGTGATTTGCATACAGTTTTGAATATTATTGTTAAAACTAAAGACTAGCCCGTCCCAATTTGAAATGTTGGTAACATAAACGGAGCAGTTAGTGTAATTTATATCTTTTGGTGTGTAGTGAGTGACCTTGATCCATCTGTGAAGTTTGTAAAACTAAGTTTGTTACTTTTTAGGCACGGAGATCTAAGCAAATGATCTAATAATGCCCGAGTGGCTTGTAGTGGAGCACTCTAGCATTGTTTACGTGTTTTTTTTTTGTGGCGTTAAATTACGCTTATCTTGTACTTTTGCGGTCTCAAACATTCTCCAAACGGACTTACAATATGAAATTAAATTAAATTACTTTGTTATTATGACCACTCTCACGATGCTCTCACCACAAAATCTTAATTGACAACTTTCGCACTCGCAAGTGACTGTGTTTCGTATTCAAGCTGTCAAAACTGTCGAAATTGTAACTTGCACTCGCGTTATACATGAAAATGTTAGCAATGTGCTCGAAACGGTCCTTACTTTCTTAGAGGCACTGGATTGTCACTATCGACGACGTTAACTCGATCTACGCGATACAGACGTTACTCGAATTTTATTATGAAACTCGCACTAAGCATACTGGCAAAATATGGGTGGGTGTGGTGTTAGGTACGATCTAACAAGCTATTTGGTTTACATTTTACAATGTTATTTGCGGGTTAAACTGTAAACCAAATAGCTTGTTCGACCGTACCCCTTCGGGGATTACATATATGTATATGATATGAGGGCTAGGCATCAACGTCAATGGCGAGTACATCACTCACCTTCGGTTTGCCGACGATATTGTGGTCATGGCTGAGACCATGGAGGACCTCAGTACAATGCTCGATGACCTCAGTAGAGCTTCCGAAAGAGTGGGTCTAAAAATGAACATGGACAAGACGAAGGTCATGTTGAATACCCATGTCACACCCATTCCTATCAAGATCGGAGACTCTACACTCGAAATTGTAGACGATTATGTATACCTAGGACAAACGGTCCAGTTAGGTAGGTCTAACTTCGAGAAAGAGGTCAATCGTCGAATCCGACTCGGCTGGGCAGCGTTCGGGAAGCTGCGCGGTATCTTCTCGTCCAACTTACCGCAGTGTCTCAAGACGAAAGTCTATGACCAGTGTGTGTTGCCAGTGATTACATACGGGACCGAAACGTGGTCGCTCACAATGGGCCTTATCAAAAGGCTTAAAGTCACCCAAAGGGCAATGGAGAGGGCTATGCTCGGAGTTTCCTTGCGTGATCGAATCAGAAATGAAGACATCCGCAAGAGAAATAAGGTCACCGACGTAGCCCGAAGAATTGCTAAACTCATATAGCCCATTCCCTCTCATAGAGAGGAGGCCTGTCCCAGCAGTGGGAACAATTAATAGGCCGATGATGAAGTGGCAGTGGGCAGGGCACTTTGCTCGCAGAACGGATGGCCGTTGGGGCCGAAAAGTTCTGGAGTGGCGACCGCGAACCGGAAGACGATGCGTTGGAAGACCTCCCACTAGGTGGACCGATGACCTGGTGAAGGTTGCGGGAATCCGTTGGATGCGAGTCGCAAGGGACCGGTCAATGTGGCGACACTTGGGGGAGGCCTATGTCCAGCAGTGAACGTCTTTCGGCTGAGATGATGATGATATGATATGTTATGTATTTCAGTGTCGTCTAATTGTGTCACAAATGAGCGATACTCGCTGCGAAGCCTTCAACACCCTGCTGATACCATACGCGCTGGTGATGTGTATGGTGTTTGGGGCCGCGGTATCGGCCGGCACGGAGCTCTTACTGCTGGCCGTGCTCTGCGTAGTCAGCTCCATTGCACACATCTACTATGGTACTAACGTGGTAAGTAAGGATAACTAAACAAACAGAAATACTCTTGAGTGCGTTCATAATCGCGCCGTTCTTAACCTTTTGAACGCAATAATCACATTATACGTGACAAGCAAGCGCGTGCCCTGTACGCTAATATATGTGACAAGCAAGCGCGTGCCCTGTACGCTAATATACGTGACAAGCAAGCGCGTGCCCTGTACGCTAATATACGTGACAAGCAAGCGCGTGCCCTGTACGCTAATATACGTGACAAGCAAGCGCGTGCCCTGTACGCTAATATACGTGACAAGCAAGCGCGTGCCCTGTACGCTAATATACGTGACAAGCAAGCGCGTGCCCTGTACGCTAAACGACACATTATTATCTGCCTAGCCTTTTCCCAACTAAGGCTCTTTTGAGGTCAGCTTCCAGTCTAACCGGATGCCTGAATACCAGTATTTTTTACATGGAGCGACTGCCTATTTGACCACTTGGTAAGACTGGTTGTCGGACTTTTTGGGCCTCCTGACTACCTGTAACGACACAATTAAGTATGTGAAATTGTCACTTGACGAAATAGTTAAAATTGTGACTTGTCGTGGAGGGCACGCGCGTGCCTTAAGGGGCCGGCGGAGCATGCGTTTTTCATACAAACGTAATACCAAAATAATATGAAAATCAAACATATTCTTAAGGTAGTGTGTATTTATTTCGATTGGATTACAGAATATCTATGTTCCCAAATGTATTTTTTGAGAGGACAATGATACAAAGACGAGATATGGGGAATTTAAAATTTCTATAGAAAACTTATTTTTCTTATAACTCTTGTTAAAATGAGTATCTAATCAAAATATATATTTGGGAACCTAGATATTCTGTAATTCAATCGAAATAAATACACACTACCTTAGGAATATGTTTAATTTACAAATTATTTTGGTATTACGTTTGTATGAAATACGCATGCTCCGCAGGCGTCTTAATGCTCTCGCGGTCAAAACATTAATTCTAAACTTTTACTATCATCAAGTTTTCTTATGCTGTTTTTTTTAATGTTAAACAAGCTAACTTATTTCTTTTTTTTTTTTTCAGGTTCAGGAAATGTGCGATCATTTTAAAATTGAATGTTTCCATATCAAACCAAAGATAAAATAAGTTAATTTAATATAGTTTCCGACTGGAAGTTGTGAATTGTAGCAGAAATATTACATTAAGAAGTACCTAAATACTCTTGTATTGTGGTTGTATGTAGAAATGAAGGTATGCGATCATGTAGGTACCAACAGGAATTGTCCACCGGAGCACCATATTATATTATCTATGCCAATGATTGCCAGTTCAAATTGAGAGAATTATTTATTTTTATTTAAGTACTGTAGAAACTTTTTTTGAACTGTTTGTACTGGTGCTTTATTTTCTTGTCCAGTGGCATCAAATCATCATCTTTTCCAAATTATATGCAATCATGTATTGCTTTTCTGTAATTTATTGTAAAGTAAACGCGTAGTCGCGTACCTTTATTAAAAGCTACTGTTTCGTAGTACTAGCAGCTCTTTAGAATGTTAAAGTAGCAAAAATTTAGGCCCTAATGAGTGTATAGTTTTGATTTTTAAAATCAAATAAGCTGTTTGAAGCAAGCATTTATGATACTATTAATACTTATTTATCCAATACTATTTTCTGAGTGATATTTTCAAATATATTATTATTAGTTCTATAAACTGAGGACCAACAAACGAAATCAACTGATTTTAATGCATTATTCACGATGGATTTTCTTGGTCTATTTTTTTAAGTCTTGTAAATATAACTTTAGTCCAGGGTAAAGATTCATAATTGTGTTAATAATATGTTTGTAATAAAATTGGGCGGGCATTTATTGAAAATTAAATTAAGAACTTTTAGTCCTCATAGAATAAGACTAAATTAAAATGTTACTAGTAACGCTAGTCATGTTTATTAGGTAATAAATTGTTACTCATGCCATATAATATGTCATACAGTAGATGTGTAATTTCATGCCAAATGTTTCCATTTAGGTTAAAGTTTAGTCAATTTTATCAAATTTAATACTTTCTATTAAGTAGTAGGTGTCTAGTGTACATGTATTTTTATATACTGATCTTCTTGTCTTACATAAACTCATGTTATAGATAGCATGTAATGTTATTGTTAGATACACTTGATAAAGATCTGATCCAAATCTCAGGTTGATATACGCGTTCCTCCTTTATATACAATATTGTTAGTTTTTATTTCGTGGGACAAGGTTTAAGAGTATATTACAATGTTTTGTGATAGATTTAGCATGTTTAGTTCCCTTCTTGCAAGTTTATACTAGATAATTTATACTTTTCTAGCAGTATGTTTAGGGATGAATTCAATCAAAGTGTAATAGGGCCGGCAGTCTCGACAGAGATAGCGACAAAATCGCTAACTTTCGATAGCTGATTACTAACGAAAAATTTAGTTGCAATAATTATGCTCACAAGAAACTCATCAAGGATGTAGAGACTTTCCTTACTGGCAAGTATCATTATTGCAACCGAATTTATTCGTTAGTAATCAGCGATCGAAAGTTAGCGATTTTGTCGTTATCTCCGTCGAGACTGCCGGCCCTATTACACTTTGATTGAATTCATCCCTAAACATATGAAAAAATAACACCACAAAAAATACTTGCATGACTACTTTTAAAAGTTTGATATTCACCCCTATGTACCTACTGCAAATCTTGACAAGTTTTAGGGCAAAAACATTTCAATGACATCAGTATAACTATTTACAACATTTCAGCATTGTAGGTATAACTATTCCCAACCATTCAACAGATTACCAGAAGTTCTATTTCCCTGTTGTGTATTTAAAAACATTCAAAATCATCTCATTTCAGTCACAATCAACTTTATTTAAATTTTAGAGTTTCCAAATTTATAGGTACCATAATTATTCTATTTGGAACAAAAGCTTGACAAATGTGAATAACTTGGTAATGAGATGTTGAATTGTCCAAATCACTGATTTATACCTCACAGGGATGGAGAAATGTGTACTATAATACAAACATTATGCTAAATTACCACATTGTACCATATTAAAAGCACAAAATGGCATTATGTAAAAAGTTTTTCCCTTATGCTACGGCCAGACTTGCAGGCGAAGATTCGTGTTCGCGTTGTCGCGATAAAGTTCGTGTTCGCTCTATGACGAAGTGCTTGGCCACACTTGAAAAAAAAAACCTTGCTACTGTCGCGATAATCTAGAACGTCGCGATAATTCATTTGTGGGAAAAAATGGAAGAGGCGGTTGCACTCGGGTAAAAATTATTTACTGCATCTTTCCTTATCCTCTCATTATCCCAATCCGTGATTAACAAGTTCAATCAAACACGTTTAAACCTCTCGGAGTATCGCAGTCAACTAGAGCGCGCGAAGTGTAGCCAAACGCACGAACTTTGTCGCGACAAAACCCTTTGATGTGCGGCAATTTACCGACAGCGGCGCGAAGGGCTTTCGTATTCGCGAAGTTTATCGCGATAGGACGAATTCTTTGGCCAGACGTGTCGCGACAACGCAAATCTTCGCGTTATCGCGATAGTGTAGCCCCAGCATTATAACTTGTTTTCGCCCTAAAACATCTTTGGTATTTAAAGTGAGGGTTGCTCAATATTGTACCTGTTTTGTTTTAATAGTTATTACATACACCTCGAGGTTTAAAACCAAAAGGTAGGAACTGTAAAGCGACTCTGCCTCATCTACATTTCAAGTCTTGTATTATCAATAAAGGACTTTATTTAATTCGTTTTCATTTATTTTCCCTCCATTAAAAGTTGACGGCTCTCTGCAGTCAGTTAGAGAGTCGGTTTTTTCGACACCCAGGACCTTTTCATAACTCTGAAAGTACCTACCTACACTTGACTTACTGACCATTCTTATCCAATAAAGCAAAGACTTATTGGTACTTATCTTAAGTTTCTTGTTTGAAAACATGTCATAGAACAGCTTATCATTGATTTCAAGGTAAACAAGATTGCATTAACCTTTTGGACGCCATTGTCACATATACGTGACAAGCAAGCGCGTGCCCTGTACGCCAAACGACACAAATATGTGACAAAATAGTAGATTAAATTGTGGCTTGGCGTGGAGGGCACGCGCGAGCGTTTATGCTGTGGCGGTCAAAAGGTTAAAGACTAATTAATTGTTTTACTCAGAAGGTACAGTCGGCCAACGTAGTCTCTTTACATTCTCAAACCAAAATCGCTTGCACCGATGACCACATCTGCGAACCATCCATTTTTGTGAGAACCAATAGTAGTCAAAACAAAACAAAACGAGAAAAAAAAACTGGCACATTTGTGATTTCTAACAATGACTGACTGATGTCTGACCACCCTTTTTACGAAAAGAACAAAGAAAGAGAAATCGTACCCTTTTCAATAAAAAAACTAAGGTTCTCGGCAAAAAATAGATGCTGCGATGCTATTGGCTGACGCATGCATAACCGCTTCTATTGTGGCCGAGCGCCTGCATAAGGGAATAGTCTTTAGGGTGGTAAGAGATTACATTGGTCGGTGGTACCTGCTGAAAAATGTAAAAAGTAATTATTATTCAGAATATACTCCCACATATTTATCACATCTAATCTAACCTCATGCTAACAGTATTATACCCAGTAGTGTGTGAAGTCAGGCTGTGGATGGCGGTGATCCAAGTGATTATCACACTGAAAGCAACTACACTACCAGAACATTTCTACCTAATAAAAATTAAATACTCACTTCTCAATAACATGCGCAAAATCACCAATCAGTACAAAACATCGCCCCTTTGTTAATAATTATAGATCAAGCAGCTATGCTGAAATTAAAACAAGCACTCATTTTCCGATAACTCACATTTATTATATGGAACAACAATAAACAGTTTGCTCTAGCTTAAGGTACTAAGCGTTTCATTTACTTCATCACTCAATGACATCAATTTTCTCCATTGTTCAGGTGTCATGCTAATACCCTTCTTGCCTGGTAACAATTCACCATTCTTTTCATAGAATTCTCTTATATCTACATATACCTTTCCTTTGAACTCCCGGATTTTAAGCAATTTCTTTCCTTGTATAACCCAAGTTGGCTCTTTATCTTCTGTCCTGCTGCCCATTTTGGCTTTTTTTTCAGCAGGAGGGTTTCTCTGCAAATAATAAAACAACGTATTTGAAGAGTATCATAAAGTATTTTAAGTATTGCTTATTGGAATGCTGGCAGACTCTTCAGAATTAATCGGCAATTTGTCAAAACCAATCTCATTGGAGCAATAGAATATAACAGGAAGTATTTAAGTACTAGTTCCATCTCAATGGACAAAGATGGGTCAGTGGGTCATCTTAGGGGTCGTCTTAAGTCCATAAGAGATGGTGAGACGAAACAGAAAAGAAATGTTTGTTTAAAATTATATGAAAAGCTATAATTAAACAAGGACAATAATGTACTTAGCAATATTTATGAGGTAATTTTCCACTCTAACATGTAAAAAGAGCGCCCATTGAGAACTCAATAACCTATTCATTCGTTTTATTGTCCAGAGAAAAAAACAACTATGTACAACGTTGCAGTGAAAAGGTCGGAAATATTGAGTTTTAGCATGTTGCTTTGAAATGTTGGCCATTTGCATTTACACGTGCAATAGAAACGTGGACGTAACTAATTCCTAAATTTCTTTGGAATGTAGTCCGTACTTAACGAGATTTACATTTTACTGGACTAGATAACTTACGTCGACTGGTCCATCATCACTATCAGAACTGCTGGAGCTTGCTTGCTTCTTGTGTTTAGGCATATTGTAGTTTTATCAGCTTATCTAGAACAGTATTTTATTATATAAATACTTTGCGGACTTTTACAATATTTTCTGCAGAACGAAAGACAAATATAGATTTGATACAAACATATTTTAAATCCAAAAATAATATTACTTCGTACTTTGTAGCGCCACAGCAGGTATAACTTGCCGGTCAACCTCGAAAAACTTTTTTTTTAGAGTATTGATTATATACTCTGTGCTATTTTAGAACTATTAAAAGACAGTGTTGCCATATTAGAGATGAGGTGAAAGCTCTGACTTTTTCATGAAATAGGTAGTCATTCAATCAGGTTGCATGGGTTAAGGCCTTATTACATCACACGATTTATCGGGCCCTGCCTGCAGGGAAAGGGAAGAGTAATAAGAAATCGGATGGTCGAGTGGTCCCAACCGCCCTACTTCCCTGCCGCGTTGCGGATCGTGCCCGACAGATCGTGCCCGATAAATCGTGTAATGTAATAAGCCCTACATCCTTTACATGAACATAAGAGGGTTGTATTCAGTTGTATTTGTCGCAGCCAATTCGTATAACACGCCGTATGCATAATGGCGCACCGGATTGAAAAACGTCACCGTTATGTAATGCGGCGTCTTCACGTTCAGCCCGATTACAATGAGGGCTATCGTTTTTGAGTTCACCAGATGGCGCCACTGGCGCAAGCAAGGTCCTGTCATTCATTCTATTTGATACTTTATTTTTAATTAAAGTACCAATAACTTCATAAAAAGATTATTTTATTGCCTATTGTGCATACTTCAGTATTAATTACAATATTGCCCCTAAAATGAGCAAGCATTAAAACACTTAAAAATATTTTTTCCTTCAAGTAGGTACTAACAAATTACTTGGATGTTGAAAATCAAACTTGTTACATAATATCTTCAAGTCATTATTAATCAATAATGGCTCAATCTAGACCACAGAGTACTTTTATATCTAGACCACAATCGTGATAATAGTAAAATTACGTGATAGCACGCAACACGCGAACACTATGACATCTGACATTTTGGAAGACCTTACTCTACATGAGTGCCCCTAGCGGCGCATTCATGCGTGATAGTCCCCATTCGGCTAAAATAAGATTATGAGCACTTCACGTTCATCAAAGTGGCGTAAACGTGCATCGTCGATACGCCGCTTTGAAAGCGAGCGAAGCAAGCTCGGTACTTAAGGCACTCGATGTTAGGTTTGGCTAGGTTACTTTAAACCCTGCATCAATCATAGAGCATCTACATTGCTACATGATCTACATAAACGGCCTGCATACAGAAGTGGGAGCCCCGCGTAGCAGGGCAACGTCGACTTTTCAATGTCAAAATCAATGTTTCCAGTTTCGGAATTTTCTGTATTTTTTTTATTCGGTCGTTTCTTCCTGCTGACAATAAAGGTGCGGCGCTAAACGTAGTGATTATACAGGGTTACTGGTAATTCGACGTATTCCTTGCAGGACGTTATAGTATGGTTATAATGCAACAAATTAAGCCACCAAATGTTCTACCGAAATTCAGTGGTTTTTGAGTTAGGTCGATTTTTAGTTTTAATGAAAAATTCCAGATTTAATCGTTTAAAGCCAATTTAAAAACGATTTACGGCGCGAATGAAATTTAAGTTATTATCATAGCTGACGGTACAGCAGACCTTTTGAAATAATTAAAAGTTTAAAAAATTGTACACCTTTAGGAAAAATCACTTATGAAACAATTTTTTTCTGTAATTTTTGCCATTTCGTCATAAAAAGATGTTGTATAGTGAAAAAAAAAAATACTACGCCAGATGTGAAAATACTAGAAAAATATCCTTGTCTTATCAGCTCTCTAAAATGGTATAAATGTTATTGAAAAGTTATGGACTAAGTTATGAAAAATGTTTTTGATTTTGTAAGAAAGGAAAGAAAAGGTAAAAGGTATGAGGAAAATCAAAGAAAAGAATTTCGAGAATTATTATTATTTTTAGTCAATTTCAATGTTCAAACTATTTACAAGTCTTGTTCGACTAAGACGTTTTACCAGTGTGCCACATGTTTTTTTCGGTGGACTCGTTCTAGTGATCATGAACAAAACATGCGCGTGTTCACCGAAATGTTCGTGCACATTTGTAGCACACGTAGTAGCGGTGGACTCGAGTCAGCGAACACGCATTCTCTGTTCGCGCACTCAATTAAATAGTCTGGGGGACCGACCTTCATTCAACGAATAAATAATATTAATTAGTAAGCTTAGTAACGTGTTGTCGATTAAAGTTACGTCAAGACCTTCTACCTAAGTGTTACAACCGGGAATCATATTTTAATCAACACAACCTAGCACTGGCCTGCAAATTTGGAGCTGAAGCTTTCACCTTAACATAATAATAAATTCTGTGGCTATTATTGTGACATTAAGGTCACGTTTAAGTAAAACGGCGAAATCTCCGGATAAAAATTAAACTGAGGGTTCGCTGAACGGAGTCATAAGTCACACAATAATAGGTCTAAATCAATCAGGGCTGCCAGATGTACGATTTTAATCGTACTCCTACGATTTTTTGGCATTTTTACTCGTGTACGATCGCTAGACCAAGATCGTACGGAAAATGTACGATTTTTATATATATAACCTACCTGACAAATCTGGCAACATTTCATAATGAAACGAACGTGCTCCACTGGCAAGTATGAGTTTCGGGGAATTCCCCAACAACCTAACGCGTACCTAGATCTTTTACTTGAATGAAGACTCTTTGTACAGTCATTTAAAGGCTGTATTTGTTTGCATTTTTACGAAACTTATTATTTTTTTATTTCGGTATTAATTGCGACTCTTGTCAAATACATGTTTTTTTCGTCTTCTCGTCAGTCTCGCTCGATCTGTGCGTAGTTTATATAATTATCCTCTTTGAATCTGTAAACTATCTTGAGTGCTTTTTGGTGTTTGTTGTTTGTGTTCAAGCAAGCATGTGTGACAAAAGTGAAGCCGAGCGACCTGCGCCAGGTACTCCAAAAAAGAAATTGGCTAAAAGAGGAGAGCTTTCTGTAGCAGATAGGGATAAACACAGGGCACAAACACTGAAGGGAACATTATTAGCCAAACAATTAATAAGAAGAAACGAAAATTGCACGAAGTTTAAGCCAACAAAAGAAATGTTAAACAATATGACCGCAGAAAATTTGTATAAATCTAATAAATAGTATTTTTAATTGTGTAGTTTTAAGTTTTTTTTTTTTTTTTTTGTTGTGTGTACCTATGGCATGTGCCAAATTAATGTTTTCTTCATTTTTATTCTTTCTTTCTTTCTATTGCATTTCTTTTCTAAAACTAAACGATTTTTTGTTATTTTCAATAAATACTTTGTAATTCTAGGTTGTACGATCTTTTCATTTCAAAGTTTCCTTGGCATACGATTTTTTTTGTAGTTGGCGTACGATCACACCTTTTTTCCACCTGGCAGCCCTGAAATCAATGTTAATTACTGTCAAATTCAATTGACAGCTCAGCTTGTCAAACAAGCTTATTTCTTAACATCATCCATGATCCACAAATAATTCACGGAGATGATGAATCCAGTCATCTGTGCCAGTCATCTTTAGAATATTCGTTTTTGGCGCGAATCGAGCAAATAAAACAACAAACAGCTCTATGTCAGTCATCTGACAGCAGGATAAAATTAAGCGAAGCAAAAAGGTCGCTAGATTCCTGGATGCTCATGGATGCTGTTTAGCTTTTGTTAAATATTCCTTTTGTTTTACATTTTTTGTATAGCAAGCAACGACCTATTGTCGGGCCTACGCTGCCCCCCCATACTTTAGTACTAATACTGTAATGAAACAAAATAATATTGTATTAGACCAAATGATTTGAAAAGAGTAACCATGGAGTTTCTTGCCGGTTCTTCTCCATGGAATCGACCATCGCGAACCGTGCACCTTTTTCGACGTTGTGCCCATCTAGGCCTATGAGAAATAAAATATTTTGATTTTGCTAAAACTTATCCTAGTCAGGCGAAAACTTATACCAGCGGACGACCGTGAACGGGGCAGATTAAATTTATCACCTCGCGGTGTGCTTGAACGGGGTGTTTGGCGTTTAGTCAGTTTAAATTTTAAACTAGAAAATTGACTTAAATGCACCCCAGCATGTAATGAAACGACAAATATTTTGACATGACATGACATGTTAGGGACGGGCAAGTGAAAAAAAAACTATTTTATCGGATCGATATTTTAAAACTATCGATAATTATCGAGTGAGAAACATCGATGTATCATCAGTTTTCGCATGATTATTCATATAAAGGGTGTAAAGCACCTCTAAACGAAGCCGAAATGCACTTGTTCTCCTCGTCATTCCGATCATTGTTTTGTTCTAGACCATACCTGGGAACCTTCTAGTTACGAAGATATTGGGGGTTAAATTTACAAAACTTTTTGACAAGTTTTTTTTTAATACAAGTTTTTTTTGTAAGATAAGGTACCTTCACGAACCCCATACTATTCAATCCATTCACCAGCACAATATGTTTTGAGTGCGTTATATTGAGTTATACAATGAAACGTGATTTTTCACCCAAAAAAATATGTTGTTTCCCAGCAATAATTTTTGCGTAAAGTACATAGTTTGATGTACAGAATGCTTGGTTGACGGCTTCGTGATGAGGTGGTTTACGGTATATTCCCAAAGCATTCAAACTTCGTAAAGATTACTATATTTTTATTTGACAACCGTATTTTTAATTTGCTCTAGCACTTGTGTTGCAAACCTTAAATTGTCTATTGCCTTTTAAGTAATTTTGTTATCTTTGTCTTTTCTATATATAGTTTGTATATTATGATCTGTGGCTTGTATAAACTACGAACCTGAGCACACGCATTTTTACATCGAAAATCCTCCTACACGAAGAATACGCCAGAAAACACCTAATCCGGTCATAGAGAACTTGTAGTTTGCGAACTATAGGTGTTTTCATCGCAAAGGTCGGAAACGGTCGATAAATGTCAGTCATTCACGCAGGCGCGCACGTGTAAGCGATTCTAGATCACGTGGTTCACACTTCTGAGTGTTTCGATACTCTAATATAAATATCGATTTATCGCAATTTAAAAAATCGATATTTATATATCGATAATTAAATGGAAAAATATCGATATTTTGATATATTGATATTTTCTGCCCATGCCTATAACACATGACATGAAACGTCAACATCAACAATTCATCAATCTAGGTACGGGCAAGTGAAAAAAATATATCGATATTTTTGAACAGTATCGATAATTATCGAATTAAAAATATCGATATATCGTCATTTTCGTATGATTATTCATACATATTCCCAAAGCATTCAAACTTCGTAAAAAAGAATAAAAGAAAACAGTATTTTTATTGATGCTTGAGCCTAAATAAATATATACATCACCTTTGTACCTATTTTATATTCCTTTCTTCTTTTCTGTATGTAGTGTGTACATAAATTGTTAAATAAAATAAATAAATAAATACAATTTAATCAAACCAGTAGTCATCAGATAATATGGACACCAAACCAAAGCTGCGTTAAAAAAAAATCGATTTTGATACGAATTCGACACTCTAAAATAAATATCGAATCTCGATATTCCGCGATGAAAAAATATCGACGATAAATATCGATATTTCCATATATCGATAGTTTTTGCCCATGCCTACATCAATCAAACAAAATCGATTCTTGAGGTTGAGGTTATGTTATGGTCTTCAAATATCATTTAATTTAAATACTTTTTTAAAATATAACAATTGGTTACTACAATGTTAGAACCATGGAACTGTGCTACTCTTTTACCACCTCCAGTAAACATGTTTTTATGTACAACCAAATTCGGTAAGGCATTGAATGTTTACAATTTCAAAAAGTTCTAGCTCAGAGAATCTAAAAGACAATAATATTCTATATCGTTGACAATACAATCCTTGTTCTATTTTATTTGAGGCTAGCTCATATATTCCTTCTGTGATTTTAAATATTTTTTTTACAATTTTGTCAATGCCACACACCTCAATTAACTTTACAAAAGCATTATAAAAATATGTGTTTTGTACACAATCATTCGACTAAACTGTCATTTCTTCTACTTTTCCAGATGTATCAGCATTAAAACATGTTTTTAATAGCATTACCAAGGTGTTATCAAAGCAGTCACCGCTACACAAAGAAAGTGCTATTTGCTCAAGATTTCTTTACAAATATGATAAGAAATTCCGCAATGATATAGGATACAGGAATTTAAGGAAAGTAAACACAGCTCTGAAAAAATACCTGGCTTTAAACCTATTGAGAGAAATTCAAAACTTTTCATCAGCTCTGCCATCAGAGTATGATGATCTGTATTTACCAACAAGGCAGATGCTAGAATTTGTTTTGTTGAGAATTATAGCGTTTTCAAAGATAATGTTGAGGGTTTGTGTTTGCTCAAAACAAGCAGCAGTGTTTTATTTGGATAGGATCAAGAGAGGCGAAAGTCACTGGATGAGTTTGTTACCATATTCCCTTCTGAGTAGATTGTGGTCTATGAGCATGGTGCTCCTACAGCATACTGCAACCTGGTATTCAAACCTGTATCCCTATTTAACCAAATTGCAACTAAAAGGCCTCAATTTTCTCCCAGACAACTATAAACTACCTGAAGATTTGGAACAATGGTTGGACCTGAAACATCTTGATGACTTTGGTAGATTTGATTGGGTTCAAAAGAAATACATTGACATTGATAATGTCTCAATCGATGGTGATGAAAATGATATGTTTGATAATATACTGAGCTATGTTAACCAAACTAATGAAGACCATGCTGAATCAGATCAGGAAAATGTTGTTCAACCATTCCCATCATTAGAAGAAATGAAAGAGGAAGACCTATTAACAGAGCCAAGTGAACCTAAAATAGATCATGGTGAAGTATTATCTAGAGAAAGTTATAAAGTTCTTCTCAGTGCCAAGAAAGATATTATAAAGAACAACAAAACTGCTCATCCAAATCCAACACCTGCGGATGTGATTAAACATTCCTATAAGAACATAACAAATTCTAACTCTTTAAAGAAATTTATAGAAAGAGAAGAAACCTTCAGAAATGAATCTGATAGTAAAGCACTAACTAGCCATTTGAGCCTTATGCAATGGCATGCTCTCAAAACTGCTTTACTCAAATTACATGACCCTCTCAACAGAAAAATAGAGAGGAAGTTCCTTAAAATATGGAAAGAAAAATGTTTAGACTACATGTAATAAAAGCTTTTATTAATAATATTTGAGTTTTATATTGTTTAAATAATACTATTTACAGATACAACAATTGTTACAGCACCATTTTTAGATGAATAACTATGCACATAATCAGGCATTTAAATTAACATAATGCATTAAAAAACAGTATATCAGGTACAATTACATATGTGCAGGAATATTGCATGATATTCTGAATGATACATATTTTAAGTACCAATTTATTATGATATATTTTGGGAACTTGTCACCAATACCTTATTTATAGGAGTTCCCGCAAAGTAACTCTTGTACAAAAAACTATTAGTGTATACAATATTTATGTACAACATTATGCCTGCCTTTCCTGCCAGGATTACACATTAGTACTTACAGATAGTACATGATATTTTTGCACACATTTGTCTTAATAGGCGATAGGACAAAAAAAACTTGTTAGCCCGTCAGATGAATTTCCACAAAATATTGAACACATATTTTTTATTTTTTCACTTAAGAAAACAAAAATTGAAGGCGATACAGTGCGTCGAAAACTCGTGTGACGTCACATGTGGGTAGATTTTTTTACCATCGAGTGACGTCACAAGCACAAATGATCTTTGATGCGTTTTATCTTCGTCATGTTTTATTAATATGATAAAACGAAAACACCTGACGGATCAAACAGAACAATTTTTTTAGTCAGGAACATCCCCTATTTTTCTCTGCTATCTTATAAACTCAGCCTACTCTGTATTGCTCAGTAAGCTTGAAGCAGATTATAGTAGCTCCGTTTAAAGTGTAAAACTGATTAGCATAGGCCTAAGTGAATGTGTTACAAACCTTTAAAAAAGAAAACTACAATTGTTCCAGATTGCCTAGAGTTTAAAGTTAGGCCTTTTTTCATTACACAAACTCATCTTACATTACAAAAATAAAATTTTATAAAAGGAATGTACAACTACATGGTGTTGTTAGTTTCGTTAAGGTGGAATGTTAGGTTTGGAATGCAAATAAATAATAAGACACCATTTGCGCAGTAGAAACAAATTAGGTCGAAGTATTATTTTCTTGTACTAGATAGTTTTTGTAAGCGCGCCTTCAAGCCACCTTCTTTTTTAGGCTGAGTGATTGGTTTCCTTTCTTCCTGAAGTTTTTTGGCTTCTTTTAACCTGTAACAATATAAAATTATACATTTTTGTAAGTATAAGCTATAAAATCTGGACCCATGTACACGTCAAGTGTTTGTAAACTATGTTCTTAGATTTGGAGTTAAAATTTGTTTGAAAGTTTATTTTATTTCAAAGGGCGAACGACTTCCCTACGTTCTTGAATCGATAGACGCATTCAGTTTAGCCGTTGAGCCGTCTACGGATTTGACTAGTCCATGGATTGTTGGTGAACCATCCATTCGTTTACAGTATGTCGACGGTCGAATTAATTAACTAGTTCGTTCATTCAACGCTCATTACTTACGTCGCCACGGCCAATAGTATAGGATACAAGAGCGAGCGAAGCGAGCTCGGGACTTGGGGCACCCCGACACGGATAGATTAGGTTAGAAGGGTATACCCTCCTTGGTTTTTTTTTACAAACAATTCAGAAGTAGGAGCCCCGCGAAGCAGGGCTCCGTCGCCCGGCCCGCCCTCAACTGCGTCACGGTAAGTGATATAGGATATATATTTTAACCCTATTATGCCTTATAAGCGACTATAAAGTGTTTTGAGGTTTGGTTACATTAATTGGTTTTTCTCAGGAATGGTGCATTATCTTTTCATGGGAGTGGTACCAGAGGACAGGGGGGAACCCTCCCGTTACCCCAACCGCCCCTCCGCGGGCATCACGTCACTAAATTTTTACCGTTAGTTACTTTACAGTAAAATAAGTGAAAATTAAGTGTTCGCAATAATAAACCTAACTTGAACATTGTTTGTTCTGTTCCCATAGACAAACTGTGAAAACAGATTTGTATAAAGTTTCAAGATTTGTAAAAAGTACGAGACAAGTGAACACCAGCAATACTTACTTTTCTTTAATAGCTATTTGTTCTTCCTTCTTATAAATATCTTTGAAATCGCTACAAAATGAGGTCCACAATGAAAAAAATTCTTTCGGTTCACAGTCTTCCAATTTGCCGCATTTAGGAGTGTACTGATAGAACTTTACAGTCGCTACAAATTTCGTACGGCATTCGTCTAAGTTTTCGTTTTCAGTCTTTAGTTTCTCTTCGGCTGCATTTAGGAATGCAGTCATCTTGTCTTGGAACACCTCGAGCCGTCTCTTTCCTTCGTCAGTCGGCGAGTCTTCGTTGAGATTTCGTGTTTGAACGTCGGTCTCTATCACTTTCTTCGTTTTATCTTTGCAAGCTGTAATTGAAAAAGTGATTACTAATTTATTATCTCAAGTTGGAAAGGATATTCTATAAGTTAAATGTCATACATTCGACGCTAGAAATACAAACCACAAGAAGGTACTAGCTCGATTAGAAGGGCTCAGTGACGGTCGATCACATTTAACCCTTATGCACTGAGACATTAGGTTGAAAAATGTATGACCGTCGGTAAACGCGGTTATCCTGTCTCACTGCCGACGATTATCGAGAAGTGAGCAGAGCTAACAACTAAACACGAGAGTTATTTCTTTAACCGAGTCCTCGCCGGTGGAGGTGGGAACAGTATGTATCTCATACATACTAATACAGAATCTACTATCTTTTGTGAGAGCGAATAAAAATAGTGAATAGCGGGCGGCGATGCGACAGTTTTTTATATCTCTCGGTTGCCTACTACAGCCCTATCTAGATAACACGGCTTACCATCAAGTTGCTCCCTAAGCGTGGTGAGATGCGTGGCCACATCAGCGAAGTCGAGGGTGGCGGCGCGTGACACGTCGCCGGGTTCGGGAACCGGTAACGTGCAGCCATCAGACAGCGCGCCGCCGTTCGACCGCATGTATGTGCGAACTATGAAGTGTAGTAGCGTCACGTTCGACTGCTTTGACTGTGGACAATTTCATAAGTTTGACAACTATACTATAGACTTGTCAACTGAAAAAATCGAATTAGCCCGTCAGTTAGATTATCAAAAAATATTTGACCCGTATTTTTTCTTTTGTTACGTAAACCAAAATTGACAAAGATACGACGCTTTTCAAAATTCTCAATACGTCACGCCGCGCCGTGGTATGATTTTAGTGCGTTCTGTCGTCACGCGAGCCCCCACTCCCGAGTTTTGATGCGTTATATCTTTGTTAATATTCATTAATTTACAAAAACAAAAAATACATGTCCATTATTTTCCAATACTCATAACTGACGGGCTTAATAGGTTTGCAATTTTTTGATGGTGGAAACTAGCCTATTATAAATAAATATAAATATCGCTGGATATTACACACAGCGCCATCTAGTGCCACACTAAGCAAGGCGTGCTATGTGTCGTGGACACCAGATAGTTGATATATACTACACACTTATATACTTTTTTGTTTGTAAATACAAACTTATTATACATATAAACATCCATGACTCGAATCGACTGGGATTCGAACCCGTGACCCTAAGAACGTAAGGCAGCCTCACTACCACTGCGCTATTCGTGTCATCAATCGCCTATTGTTCTATTATTTAGCTTTGACAACGCCTACAGATCGTAGCAGTGAGAGCGGTTTTCGGTAGCCTGATGTACTAAACTGAGCCTTAACGCCAAAGAGTAAAGGCGGATTTACTTTTCTTCTTTATATTCCTTACGTTTTCTGGGCATGTCTGTCTTTTAAATATGTCTACGTCTATCAAGTCCGACTTGCAGCCATGATCTGGCCCGACCGCCGGCAGCTTAACGTGTAAAAAAAAGGTGCTAAATCATAACAATAGTAGGTATAGTAAAATATGTAAGTAACGTAGCGATAAAACGTTAACATGGTATTATGTCAACATGTGAAAGTTATTTATAACATTATAATGACTGATATCAGTATCGGGTGAATGATAAAGGTCTAATTAGGTCTTAGCATTTTGATGGAATTTTCAGGTTTATGAAAAATTCGATAAGCTGCATCACACACCCGTAGACATTGTGAAAATTGAGTATTTATCGAAAATATGCGAGTTTGGATGGATGTTTGTTAGAAGTAGAACGGCTGAACAGATTTTCAACAAGCATTAGCTTTTAGGTAGCTCCAATACATTTAGAATTTTCCAGTTTCCATAATCATTTTTGCTAATGTAATTTATTTAAGTAACACTTTGAAGTGTTTGATTTGCAATTTTTTGATGGTGGAAACTAGCCTATAATAAATAAATATAAATATCAAATATCACTGGATATTACACACAGCGCCATCTAGTGCCACACTAAGCAAGGCGTGCAATGTGTTGTGGACACCAGATAGTTGATATATACTACACACTTATATACTTTTTTGTTTGTAAATACATACTTATTATACATATAAACATCCATGACTCGGAAAAAAATGTCCATGGTCATCACAAGGCGGACTTAATGCCAAAGGCGTTCTCTACCAGTCAACCTTTAGGCGATGGTGGTAGTGGTGGTGGTGTTGTTTAGGTGAATCTAGGACTTCTGGAAAGTTTTACCTTAACATCCTTCAGTTTTGAGAGAATCTCTAGACCAAACCCATCGGCTTGCCCTCTCTGACCGTTCCCACCGTTCATATAGTTGCCGAGAGTCAGAATTATAGCAAACAATTTCTTCAGAGATTCACTGGTTGTTAGAAACTGGAAAAAAATAAAAAAAAAACAATAACAAATTATTTTTAATGTTTATAAATTAATTGATTGTTTTTTTTTTTTTTTTAAATTACGCATCAAATTGTATCGAAGTGTGTCAAACTGGCCTCAGTGACAGAAACAACGTCAACCTTTTAAATATTACACTTCGTCCGAGAAAATTGTGATAGCTCGGCAAATTTTAATGATATTTTAATGTCAATTTAATTTATAGTCTATGTTACTCGGTAAAGACGTAGCTTTCTAATGGTGAAAGAATTTTTAAAATCGGTCGAGCAGTTTTTGAGTTAAATCGTAACAAACACAAACAAAAAAATCAAATTGTTCCTCTTGTATAGATTGTTAACAAAATATAAATGTTTTCTCACCTCACAAGTATGTTTCAAATTATCTAGTTTGTGCATTGTTGTGCTAACCGCATCTTCGAACTCTGCTTGAAACATAAAACATGATATTCGTTCCGCGAAATTCGGTATGCCAGATAAATCTTGCAGAAATGCTTCAGGCCGGTCAAGAGGTATCTCAGGTTTGCTCTGTAGGTGTTCTTTAATCATTGATATCTCCTCATCAGTGGCTCGCTAGAAAGAAAATAAAATTTTGTATAAGTCTATTTATGTTCAATCTATACAAATGTCCACATTGTATAAAAAAACACTAACCAATTCGTAAATCTGATTCAATGCTTCTAAACTAACGACCGACGTATCGAAATTATAAATAGCATTCTCAATCTCTGAGAATTCAACATGTAAGCTTTGTGCTAGAATGCCGACGTTCTGCGATCTCTTGCTGTCCAATATTTTGATTGGTTGAATCTTCGTCTTTACTTCGACCTTCTTCTTGACTGGTGCTTTCACAATTTGTCTTGAGAACAGATCCGTAAATTCCTCTATATTATCTAAGTTGGCTTCTTCTATTTCTAACCACAAGGGTTTAAAATTGCTTGTAACTGCCTCTGCCTGGGCGGTAGGCGCCGGTGGTACTGCTAGTATTCGTGTCCAGTACAACGGTTTCATGGGTGCAGCAGGTTTCACTGGAGTTTTTCTTAAAGCTAAAAAAAGTAAAATGTTAGTCAAATCTTCGTAAACCCCCTATTCATAACCACTTATAAAAAAAAGCTGTTTTTATAGTGTTTTTCATGTTAATGAAAAGCAGACCAACACCAATTTAGCGAAAAATGTTTATGAATAAGGGTTGCATTTTTAAAATGGAATCGTTTTTAAGAAGTTGCCGCTACTTACTTGCTCTTTGAACATTCCATCCTCCGACAGGTGGCGCTGGGAAAGGCACAGGCCCGCTATGCAAGGGCGGTGGAGGGGGAGGGGGGCCTATCCCTGGCATTCCGGGTGGTGGTGGGCCCATACCAGGCAAAGGAGGTGGAGGCGGACCCATCCCTGGCATAGGTGGAGGTTGGGGGTCCATGCCGGGCATCGGTGGAGGTGGAGGGCCCATACCAGGCATAGGGGGAGGTGGGGGACCCATGCCGGGCATAGGGGGAGGTGGGGGTCCCATGCCGGGCATAGGAGGAGGCGGGGGACCGATACCGGGCATAGGGGGAGGCGGGGGACCGATGCCGGGCATAGGGGGAGGTGGGGGTCCCATATCAGGCATGGGTGGAGGTGGGGGTCCCATGCCGAGCAAAGGGGGAGGGGGAGGTGGAGGACCCATATTAGGCACGGGTGGAGGTGGGGGTCCCATGCCGGGCATAAGGGGAGGTGAGGGTCCTAATCCCGGCATTGGGGGGGGTAGAGGATCCAAATCGGGCATAGGAGGAGGTGGAGGACCCATTGAAGGCTGCACAGTTTCTATTTCGGGCATTGGTGGAGGAGGTGAGCCTATAGAGGGCACTGTCGGAGGTGGCGATGGGGATTTTTCAGGCATTAGCTCGGGTAAGATTGGCTTTGGAAATGTAGGAGTTTGAGAAATTTCTTCATTGGACTTTGAAGTTGATAGACTGGGATCTTTTTCGATCATTTGGGAGGAGGATGAGGTGAAGTCTGGCGAAGTGGGAGGTGTTCCTGGCATTGGAGGTGGAGGCGGAGGCATTCCTGGTAAAGGAGGAGGGTGGTAAGGTACAATCTGACTAGGCAGGCTAGCTCTCACTGGCGTGATTTGCGCCAACACAGGCACATCTTTCGTCTGTACAGACTTTGCAGATACAGTCAGTTCTGGGGACCTGTCATATATCGATAAACAGGTTTTTGAATCACCTAAACTGCTCACATTGTCATGTTCCAATGAGATAGTACTTGAATGTCCCAGTGATGACTGACTAGTTGATATTGGTTGCTTTTCGACTGTTGTGTACAAAACTTGAGTATTGGAATCATGAATGATGTTTGTATTCCCTAACACAGGGGGCTCTCCAGGTTTTTCTACATCTATGGGGTCCTTTGCACAAGATGTCATTAAATCAGTGGATTCATAAGTGCTGAGAAATGATGCATCTGATGAACAAGCACTGGTTTGGTCAACATTTTGAAGGTATTGGTCAGTATGCTTCTTCGTCTCTTCAGTAGTGTTGAGCTCTGGTAGATCATCTTTACGATAACTTTTATTACAATCTCTACTTTTATTCAATTTACAATAATTTACTATTTTTTCAGATCTGACATCAGGTTTACTTGTTATAGCCATCTCACTTTTATGTTCTAAACTACTTAAATCTAATGTTTTATCAATATTTACATTTGTTCTTAGAGGGTCATATTCAGGTATGTTTATCACAGGTTTATTTGATAGTTTATTTAGTTCATTGGCCAAACTTGTCTGCACTTCTTTGTTTGTTAATTCTGCTCTAGTTTTTGATAAATTATATTCAGTGATGGAATCAAAACGTTTTTCCAAGTTCTTATTGAGTGATTCAATCTGTGTGTTTATTCTATATTTCTCTATTTGATATTCTAGCTCTTGAAGTTTTTTCTTTAGTTGTGATATTACTACTTTAGCTTCATTAATGTCACTTATTTCTTCATTATTGTTTTGGTTAAAAAACTTATTGTTTTCTAAGTCCCGTTGGTTGTCCTGTGTGAAGTAGGGAGAGTCCTTGTCAGGTGGCCACACAGATGTGTGCAGTCTGCCTGGAGTGACTGGTTGTAACGCTGGCGCCTCCATATGAGCCCAATAGTACATCAAATTTGGCTGGAATGAGAAGACAATACTTTTTTTAGTACACACATTTTATTTTAATTACTCTTTTTTTGTCTGGAGTAACCTGATACAACTATAACATAGTGGCTATATTTTGCCTTTTATTTCCAAATTATGTACTTCACAACTTTACCTTTTAAATATAACTATTTTAAAATTTCCTATATGTCATGTAATTTGGTTGCCATTAGGCCATAGGTCTCCTCCTAACCATTTCCATTGTACTCTGTCCAGTGTCTTCCTAGTCCAGAGTGGTCCCAAAGTTAATCACAAATCATTCTTTCATCTTTAGGTATGTCCCTAATTTTCTGGTACTATCACTAGAATACCACAGAGTGACCTGCTTGCTCCATTAATTTGTCTGGCAGCATCGCTTGTGTGATCTTTGGCCTTTATAAGCTATACCTTAAATAATTACCTTAGTAGACATATTAAAATCTGTGTGAGTCACAGTTTACTTAAACCCACAATGATTCACACTATTAGCTTTGTGGTATACCAAACCAATTAGATAGGTTGGGTTACTTTTTTTTACTAAGGACATGTTTGTTTTTCTAACAAATAGGCATAGTTATGGGGTTTATGTCTTTACTTTTTTAGATGATACTACACTCAATACTTTCTAAAACGTATTTCTCGATTTTACATTATCATAACAGTTAATTGTTTATGTAAAAACACAGAAACGTTCTCAAAATCTAAATCAGAGTATGCCATGTTTGGTTAGGAATTAGCTTATAGCATGACACACTAAGATATCATTCTCTTATTATAAAATGAATGTGAATACCTTAAATATATTTTCCGTGGGCGCATCCTTGTCATATATTTGCCTAAGGACGCCAGCGGCTAGAAGATTCGTACAGTACTGTATCCCAAGGTTCTTCTGATCTTGAACACTTAATAAGGTTTTCAAGTGACTGTTCTCCGTAATTGATGATATGTACCAGTTCAGGAGCATCTGACCTGGAAGTAACACAAACGTTTTGCTTTTAAGCTCACTTTTAACAGTATATTGAAATAGTTTTTGAACATAAACAAGGCTATGCTAGCTAACCATTAGCATAGTCTGACAGCTGATGCAAATTAGTGATGCGCAACCGGCATTGCCGCATGACGTGATCATATCGATAAATATATGCATTGTTTAGCATCCGATAGTCTAAACTATACTTTAGTTTGAAACTAAAATTTCACATTACAAATGTTGTCAAACAAATTGATCTAATCGTTTGTCTAATGAATGTCATGTGTATAAAAAGTGCATTCATAATTTTGTCAGACAATGATTTAATACCCAAGGGTCCAGCCAGGCTATTGGTCGATCGATCGCGGTCTAGTTCCAAGGGAATCGCGCTTACATCCTAAAGATTTGTGATTTGTCGAAGCGTTGCGTAGATAAGTGTGCAAATTCAGTAAATTAAATGCATTGTGCACATATGAAAGCCGTCGGATAGGAAATCATCAAAAGACTCCTTCCGGTCTGGGCGGAGCTCAGGAAGTGTCAGTCTTTTACTGACTAAAACCCATCCATTATCCTTCCTTGCCCTTTATGTTCCGGGGCCACGGTATCTCTTTCGAACAGTCCCGCAGCCCCGGCAGGCTTCGGGCCGAAGCGTTCGGCCCTTGCAGGCGCGCCCCTTCCTTTTTGCTGACATGACATCTCTTTGAGGCGCGCGTGGAACACGAATGCGCCGTCGACACGGCCTGTCGTCATAAGACGGACGGATGGCGAGCTAGCCCATAGTTTACCGTCCACAGGCCCGCGCCTACGGTGTCTTTGGCCGGGCGCCACATGGTGGCCAAAGAGGGGACTATCGCTACTATTCTGGCGTGCCCTGACATATGAAAGCCTGGGGTAACGATTGAGAAACATGGTATTTTTTTGTTGTAGTTTCAATTTTGCCGCAAACGTGCTAAAATATAATGGGTAGGTAAGATGTGCGTTACGAATAAGTACAGCTGTTAATGATAAGGTTATGGCGATGGGCGATCGGCCATTACCTATTATTAGCCTAACAAAATAAACATCACCAGTCTAGCTGGACTGTACCTAGGTAAAATATACAGTCCATATAGACTACCTAGGGCCTTTTCCCTAGGGCAAAAAGGTTCTGTTACGTTCTTTATTGCTAATGGGCGTTATTGTGTTATATTTGTATCAGAAGACAAACAAAGGCACATGTGTCGCACTTATCTAGATGTTTTAGCTCAAATGCCAACCTATTTACCTAGATTTAACACGGTTCTACAGCTGAACCATTAGATACCAATCAGGTTTCGTAAGAAGCAACGAAAATGATAATGGTTAGCTCTCCAATTATTGGGTGGCGCCTACATCAAAAGTAGCTATTGGCCTATTGGGTACATGTGCCTGACTTATGTACCTAAACAACTGTCGAAATGTATGTGTAGGTACTACTATACCACCTCTGGCGAGCCCATCGAAGAAAATAAGCGTACCTAAATATGTGGAACAATAAATTTCGAAACTTTGTTACGATCTACCAATAGTTAAACCTATGGGGCACGCTGAAGGGGATCCCCCCCCCCCGATTTCCCATTTCCATTCTGTTGATAGTAAGATTATTTGATAATCTTTCGTTGTTATTAGAAATGACGTCACTATACCTAAACATTCTAATAGGTAAGTGAGTGCGATTTTATTGGTGGTACTTAAATGTACCTATCTTAGTAATTAGTTTTCATAACCTCCGTCAATAATTTATTTACTTAACCTTTACGTAATGTAGACAAACTACGTGCAGTTTTTACTGGATAAGTACGTATTATTAATTTATTACCTAGTCTGGAAAAGCAGTTTTTACCCAGAAACGTACTTATGTGCAGCACTCCATTTGACGTTAGATTGCCACTGGACACATTGATTGTAAACAGCACACTTGATTCACTATGAATTAATAATTTTATCACAATTATCGACATCTTCAAGTCACACTCTAAATGAACTTTATAATTTTCTGTATTTAAAACAAACATCTGAAAACGGTACCAATATACGTTCTTTGGGACGAACATTGATAACTTTTTTGGCACATACAACACTAGAGCACGGTTATTTATTAAGCACTTTGATACAGCCCGAAGTAACTTTATTTTAGGTGAAACTTCAGCTCTTAACAGCGCAAAGTCATCGTTATGCAAGCGCACAATATTCCCGATGTCTTGCACCCCTTTAGTCCTCGAACGAAACTGACTGAAAAACGTAACATAATTGAACTGTGCTACTGAGGAACTGGTGAAATTTACACGATTTGTTGACAATTGCATAGCTATAGATACTAAAGACCCGCGCTCTTAAAGTCACGTATGCATACTAGTTACTAATGACTAGTATCTTTGCTAAGGCTAATGATTAGCGGTGATAAGAAATTACGGGCTATTTGCTAATAAGAGATAACGTACCCTTATCGCGATGTTCATTCACCTGTAAGCGCCGTGGTAAATAAAGACAGTTGATTTTTGATTGTATTTTATATTACAGTGGAGTGGACCCTTCACTGGTCAAAGTCCGCCAAAAGACCTTTGATTGGTTGGACGTCATTCTACATTATCGTTTGACTTTCAGTAGGTAGCTCCTAGTGATTATTCGTTATCTCATAATGTACTCTACACAAGTAGGACAGTTAGTGCAGACTTACCAAGATTTAGATTTCAAGATTAAGTAAGAGCCGAGAGAGTCTGGAGAGATTGTTATTATTATTATCAGCCATTTGTGTCCCACTGCAGGGCAAAGGCCTCCATTCCCTCCATCCACTTATCTCTATCTAATGCTGGTATACGCCAATCCTTGTGGAAGGAGTCGAGTTCGTCCCGCCATCTCATTCTAGGCCTGCCGCGTTGCCGCTTACTGCTATTTGAGACCCATTATGTGGTAGTTTTAGCCCATAGCTCCTTCGGCATGCGACAGATGTGGCCAGCCCAGTTCCATTTGAGCTTGGCAGCCGTGTGACCTACATCGGCAATTTGAGTTTTGGAACGCAGTATCGAGTTCCTTACACGATCAGTAAGTTTCACTCCAAGGAAACTGCGCTCCATTGCTCGCTGACAGACCCGAGTGCGGACTTATAACGGTTGGTTAGTGACCATGTCTGCGCTCCGTAGGTGAGGGTGGGAAGAATGCACATGTCCATGAGTTTTCTCTTCAGTGAGAGAGGGAGAGTTCCCTTCATTATTTGTTTCATCGACCAATAGCACTTCCAGGTGTTTTCGGTACGTCGAGTAATTTCTTTATCGTGTCTTGCCTGGAGACTATTTGGCCGAGGTATATGTACGCATGGCCATATTCAATCCTCACAACCTCCTATGTTGCGCTTGGTGCTGTTGGTCTTTGCCATATTCATCGCGAGTCCGACCTCGAGGCTGGCATTGCTTAGTTGGTCGAGCATTAGGCCTAACTCGGCTGCCGTGGAGGAGAAAAGAACAATATCGTCGGCGGAGCGGAGATTCGTTAATCTTCTATCACCCACGATGATGCCCTCCTCCCAAAACCCTAAAACCCAAAACCCCAAAACCCCCTAAAACTTCTTCAAGCGTGGCTGTGAAGAGTTTTGGAGAAAGTGGGTCGCCCTGTTTAACCCGTTTTTGGATAGGAAATGATGGTCCTGTGCTGTTTATCTGGAGAGATGAGATAGGAAATTGTGTTGTACCTATTAACACTTATGTAACGTCTATATTTCCTGAAGGGATAGGCAGAGGTGTAAGCGCCTGTGCTGTCATTTCATCAGCTGTGTTAAGTCCCATGGGATTCCACTAGGTATATTAAAGCTAGGCTGACTTAAATTTAAGCTGGTGGCTGAATTAATTAAGTACTTACTAATTGAAAGGCCCACACCATAAAAAAATATTCGACCTAGACAATCGAACCCCGTACAACACGCAAAGCAGCTCTTGCAGGTTTGCGACCACTGGACAAATGACAGCTGTCATTGCTTGTATAAAATTATTGTCTTACCTTCAAACTTTTCCAACAGCTTGAAGTTGAGTTTATCAGGCACAAACTTGGGGCGAACCACCCGGGACTCCGTCAGTTTATCGAGTGTGATAGATGCCACCTTTCTCAGCACATTCGAATCTGACATTGGGGTATCACTAAGACTGGAATGCCTGCGATCTTTCTCTGTTACAACTGAAAAGAAAAACTGACAATTAGGTAAGTAAATAAGTACTTACATAGTTATGTACGGTCGAAAAGCTAAATTTGGTTCACAGTTTAACCCACAAATTACAATGGAAAATGTAAACCAAATAGCTTGTTTGATTTACCTACAACTTGCAAGATACGTGTCAAGCTCGTGACAACATAAAATGTTAAGTTTATGTTGACAATAATGTAAGAATGTTGAAAATGTCAGGTTCATTATGAGCTGTTCTATTCCATTAGTTAGGAGTCAGGAGACGAGTGGAGGAAATATCTCGAACAACTGATAGGTTTGAGTTATTTATTTTTATATTTTCCTTTCCTCTCATTTTCAAAGTATCAGCCATCAATAATGATTGTTTAGAAGGCATGTCTTAACTTAGTTTTTGTGAAAAGCCCTCTTTGGAACTTTGGCTGCAAGTTATAAACTTTTAACCAAGGAATGAAATTACGGTCGAACAAGCTATTTGGTTAGACTGTAGACCAAATAGCTTGTTCGACCGTACTCTCACAAATGCTTCGAGTGTCTACCTTTGTAACAGCTGTTCTATGTGTCAGTTGAGTGGAATACAAAGAACTATTCAATCAATGCTTTGTT
The DNA here is from genome assembly GCA_950022955.1 of Xestia ashworthii. NCBI lineage: Eukaryota > Metazoa > Arthropoda > Insecta > Lepidoptera > Noctuidae > Xestia > Xestia ashworthii. The sequence goes on along the minus strand of OX465558.1, from coordinate 16,956,165 downwards.
AATGGAGTATTAGTCGTAAAAAATGTAGCGCTAACGGAGCGTGCCTTTTGTTAATATGGGATTCTTTTGATTTCTCACGTCTATGATGGGTTCTGTATCTATAACTTTACTGTTGTGGATAGAAAGATAGGGCCGACCTCAGTTACATCTATTAAAACTACTTAACTTGGGCAGGACAAGCACCAGACAACAACAACAATACAACAACAACTACATCAACAACAACAGCACATATCAAGTTCTGCATGTACGTTTAAAACTAGAATTGTTGCTATGATGCAAGTCTTTGACTAAGAATATGGGTATACCTATATGTCTAACTACGACTTTGTGCAATATCTAACTTCAGTTTCTATTAGGTACCTAGTACAGTTCTTCTTCCTACATTGTAGTTTCATTATTATGTTTCCATGTTTAATACTTATATCAAACTTAATCACCAACAGTTTTTTTTGTACCCATCATAACATAATTACACTCTCAGGCAAATACCGAGAAAAACGAGCCAAAAAAATCAGTAAATTGCCGACATGATGAGATCTAAGATGTACCTTCCTATATTAATTTTAAGGTTACGTATGCACACCAAAGGTAATCATGTTTCATTACAAGTGCGGAAAACTGTCTTATGTAAGTAAGCACTAAGTACGTTTTGTTATGTAGATGCTATTGATTCGCCGTAACGACGTTAAACCACTGTAAATAGAGCTGAAAATTGATTGTTTCGGGATTGGTCTGCTTCGGAGCCGGTGCGTAAAAACATCAACAAACTGGTTTGCTCGACCATTGTGAAAAGTAAGCACTGTATGTCAGCAACAGGTACCCAAGAGAATAGAGGCTGCTATACGAATACCATCTAGATATGTAGGTGAGCATTGATTGATTTGTACAGGGATTTGCGATAAGCAACAACGCAAATAGATAACTGACGTGGATATAGTTTATCTGTATACTCTCAGTGTAGGAGGATGATACGTAACGTTTTACCTAAACACATCGCTTCAGAACTCATTTTATTTGTTGTGTAATATTTGTGTGCCAATATCTGACATGTATGTGTCTAATTATATACCTAAGTAGATGGACACTAGGTATGTAATACTAAAATGTGTATCAAAGGGGCTTCTCGGTCCAGTCAACAAAAATAACAATAGTTTTTGTTGACCAAAGCCTCTCAGGAGCCTCTCAAGGAGTGCAGATGAATGTAATGGTTTCTTTGTTCACTGACCGTTGTCCAGTAACGTGAGAGATGGCTCGCAAGCCACCGGAGGGAGTTCCACCTTCCGATGTTTGGACAGCGTGAACGAGGTCTGTCCAGGGCAAGCTTTCACCCGGTTGTCGAGGAAATCGTGGTTGCACTCGTGGGTCACTCGCTCTAGATTCCGTTCCGCTTGGTGGACGCCACACCAGCCCGAAAATGCAGTGCCCATAACCTTTTCATTCTCACTTTTGTCACCACTGTCATCGAAAACGTCATTTTTTTCTTCTTTTTCCAAGTCATCGGTGGAGAGCGAGGAGGCGGCATCGTCGTGCGGCATGTCTACGGTCATGTCGGCACTCGCGCGCTGTTCGAGCGCACAGGGCGTCAGGGTGCGCGGCAGCTCCTCGGGCGCGCTGTCGCTCTCGGCGGAGTAGTAGCACTGGTTGAGCTCGACGGCGAGCGGCGTGAGCGGGTCTGTAAACACTGACTCGGAGGTGGAGTCGTTGGCGGGCGATAGCGCCGGCGGCGGCGGTGGAGCGGCGGGCAACTGGTCGCGGGTCGGTGACCGCGGCTGGGCGCGCGGCTCGCACCTGGTCACCGTTACCTCCGACTGCACGCTCGCCGCCTCTGCGCCCTCCCCCTGCCGCAATGTTTTGAACACGCACTCGACCGTATCGTTATCTGATATTTCGATCGGTTCGTTGATATCTGAATCTGGCGTTTTATCGAACTCCCTGTCGATGGCGTCACGTTTGGCATCGCTCTTCTTCCGTCCATGTTTTTTGCTGTCTCTTCCCGGTGATTTTCTGTTCAAGTTTCGCATAAAATGTTTACCCTTAGCAGGGGATTTTCCTGTTTTGGATTTTTCATTGGTTTGCGTGTTCCCCATGGTGTAACAGATTCTACTTTATTCATTTAATAAACTTTATAAACTTGAATGAGCTATATTGAATATGTAGAGCGCAAAATATATAAATCTAACTTGAAGCAGTTTCACAGCCCTCAATTGTCTGAATCAAACCCTCGTCCATGTTCATCCCCGAGCATGCGCAGTTCGGACGAGGGAGATCAATATTTTTGATGCGTCCAAAATGAAACAATTGGCACTACCTCCATTTTCTTCAATAATGCGTAGTCTTTTAAGATTGATTCCGTTTGATGTGTTTATTTAATTGCATTTTGTTATCTGTTATTTTCAATAAATAATAGACCGAACTCGGCAAGTTTCAAAGGGTCGGTAGAGGCGGGCAACTTTTCCTTATTCATTGTTAAGCCAGTAGATGGCGGGACCTGTCCGAAACATTGCAGAGAGCGTGTAGAACTAAGAGCAAAACATGTTTAACGGATACCCGGCCTAATGGTTTTCTTGTTGATATGTTAATGGCAGTTTGGTTAGCTGATGACTATAGTTTTGAATTGTAGGTCAGATATCTAAAGCTAGTTTAATGTTATTGACACTTGAGAAACAAACTTGTGTAAAGTAGATACTTGATTGCACCTTAAATCCTCATTGTGTAACAGGCGCGGGAACTGAGAATTAGTTTGAGGTTTGATTCCAGGTAACAATATTTTGGCGTAAAGTTAGTTAGTTAGATTGACGTCGGGGATGAGTGAATTTCTCAGGCGAAAAATTTACGCGTCTAGGCTGAAAACGCAGTGCGGCTTTACTGATAATGCAACGATTTTTTTTCTTAGAATTAAAGTGGCGTGAATCTAAATGAAGACACTTAAATTATATTTATAAGACTATTACTTTCTAAGAAAAACATCGGTAAATGACGAATTATCAATTTCTGTGTTCTGTCCACAATCACTTTCATACACAGCATTTACCTCTCAGGGAGATAAACTCCAACATATGTAGGAAAAAGTATGTTGTTTGTGTTAAGTATTAATTGCCCTACAAGAAGCTAATTATTTTTTAATGTTTAGACTAATAGTTTATGAGTACATGTCGACGGTAGTTTTGTCCGCGCGAAATTACTAATTTCTGTGGTCATTTTGTTTCGCCATCCTGAGCTTCCACCAATGAGTATAAACGAACAATAAATTCCTGCCCGGCAAGAGACAGTCGATTACTTACGTGCAGTGAGAATTGTAGCGCACCATATCGCGAGGTCTACCCGCCAAAAATTTTAGAACGTGATTTCGGTTTACTCGGAACAAAATTTTGCAATTTCGGTGATCAAGATTTAAAAGGATTTTTGCAAGAAATAACGGTATCACTTTTAAGCATGCTAAGTAGCCTTTGGTACGCATTTAAGATTATAGAAAACAATAGTCATAGCCTTGATAGTTTCTTGTAATTCTGAAAAAATAGCCACGTTTCCAATTTCCGTGGGCCAATTTCTGTGGTTTCCGTGGCATCTGGGTGCCCACGGAAATTACATGACTTCACAGAAATTGTACCAATCAATTATTGTATTAATGTTAATGAAGATTTTTGAAAAGAATCAATATTTGTTATGCCGAAATTACTTTGACAGAACTTCAGATGTGTCAGTCCCTCTCCATCGATCATCAGCCCTTTCCCAGTCCACTGCATCTGCTGGAATATGCATATCTATTGCCAGGGTTAATAATTTTAAAGTCAAAGTCAAAGTAATTTATTTGTTAAACATAGGTAATATGGTACATGGTATAAAAAAAAACGTGTTGTTTCACTGTGTTTTGCCTTGCAAGGCGTACAAATTAGGCGTAAAACTACAAGCTAAATAAGTCTATTTCAAACAAGTAAAGTCATAATTAAGATAGAATAATAAGTGGATCGGACATTTTTATTTTATGCTTCTATCATCTAAAAACTCATTGATCGAGTAGTAAGCCTTTTCAATTAGAAATTTCTTAAGGTGTGATTTAAAATGGTTTATGTTGGTCATGCTTTTTAAAGTTTTTGATTTTGTTGATATTGTGTCTCCTTGTAGTCGCTCTATGTAAAATATTGGCATTCAGCTGCATCCGGTTAGACTGGAAGCCGAACGACGAGTTGATGATGATTGTGTCTCCTTGCCTGACACCCTTCTGTAGATGGAATTTCTCGAATATCTCGTGTAAGGAGACACAGGCGGTAGCGTTTTGATGGAGGTGATTTAGAAATTGTATGTACGTTTCATCGATGCGGCAACTGGTTATGGCTCTTTCTATGAAACACAACCTCTTCTCTTGGTTGGAAAAATTCTAGCCTCTTGGCGAGTCTGTTAACTATAACTCTCGAAAAGATATTATAAATATGTGACAACAGGCTAATGAGTCTATAGTGCCAGCTTCTTGATATCCCCCTTTTCGTGGATCAGGGTGATTATTGCGTTGTGCCATGGTGCAGGTACTTTACTTTCCAAGAGTGCATTTTGTGAATAATACTACAAGCACATTGCTGACGACCTTTCCGTTGATTTTAATCGTCTTTGGTAACACGCCGTCTTCCCCTGGTGCTCTCTTATTTTCAAGTTGTTGTATAGCCAGCATTACTTCATCTGGGATGACATCGGGAATTTCTTCGGAACCTACATTCTGGATTAGTAATCGGGGTTGCCCTAAGGTTGCTGCTGTGCGGTGCTGCTCTACTCTTATAAAGAGTTTCATAGGACTCTTAGGCAAGTAGCCTTTTTATTTGTAACTTCTTCCCCATTTCCATTGAGAAGCTTGAAGATCTGTTTCCTGCCCTCGTTCAGCTTCAATTTAAGAACTCACTCACTGCATAGTGACCCTATTTGGTCCATCATCTTTATGGTACCTGGTGTTAATTTAGGCGGTCTATTTGGTAGGACACTTGGGGTGATTTCCTTAAGGACGTGAGTTAATGCTGTTGTTAGTTTATTGTTAATCTCATCTATGGTCATGGTGGTTAATCGTTCGCAGTTGAGTTTTACATCGACAGCATTCTTATATAGATCTTCGTTAGCTTACAGTATCTTGAGTTTGGAATCGGTTGGAAGATGTTTCCTCACAACAAGATTCCTTCGCGAAGTTCGTGGTTTTACATATTATATGTCTGCTCTAACCAATCGATGATCGCTAGGCTGCTCGTGTTTTTTAAAGGTGTTCATAGCATATAGTGAGTTAGCTTGTAGAAAATTGAAGAACATTTGTCCTCCAGCATTTCTTGCTAGTTGTATATGCCAGTTTCTCCTCTGTTCTCCTTGTTACCAACTCACGCGTTGAAATCGGCCATTATTACAGTATATTGGGTATTAATTTTTTTTTCAGAGCTCGTAGTTCTTCGTAGATCTCTTCTACAATTTGGTCCTGGTAGCCTGATGTTGGGGCAAATGCCTGTAAATTTTGATTTTATATATTTTGCTGAGTCTTAGTGTTCGTAGTCTTCTTCAACCACATAAGCAAGGCGATCCGAAATGCTGTTAACTTCAACCAGATACTGTTTCATGGTTTTGTTAATTATGAAGCCGACTCCTCCGATACCAGGTAAACACCATATGATCTACTACCGCGAAGGCCTCAGCCTTCGCGGTAGTAGAACATATGGTGTTTACTCGCCATGTCGTAGGGTCGTCATCGGGACTTCCGTGCCTTTTCTAGAGTGGTAACTACCAGCTCGGTCCGGCTGCTTATATCGGTTTCCTTTTATTCGCAGCTATCCGTCACATGTGATCCGGTAGGTAGCTGAGGCTCGCCCCTACCTAGGTTGTTAGTATAAGTTTCAAGTAAATTTTACCTCATCATTGGAGTAAAAAACATAATCAGTTCCTTGATTGCTAATTTTGTAAGACTGATTTAAGCAATAGTACACCACGTTGTATTTCTTTTAGTATTTCACAATTTCAGTGCACACGCACAATTTCTGTGTCACCAATACAATTTCGGTGGCAATAATAAAATTTCTGTGGCTCACCAATTTCGGTGACCCAAATAACTCTCTATGTAATTTAATTATGTAATCCCCATTTAGAAAATGTATAAATAATGTGGATATGTTGCGCTTTATAATTAAAGTTTTTTGAAAAACCTGAAAAAGAAAATGTCCATGGAAATTAGGTAAAAAATAGAGTTGTTGAAAATGACTCGGATACAGGAAGATGCACCCCTTTGCATGATGTTTGCCGATGACATTATTCTTGTCGGTGAAGATGGACCTGAGATCCAGAGCAGATTGGAAACAAAAATTATCACATGTTCTGCGATGTCGATGGTCTCTTCAGTCCAAGAATCATAGCGCTAGACGCGCGTTTCTCCCTGTCTGCACTGACTTTCGGTAACACTGAGAAGGTGGAGAGGTATAAATAATTACTAGCAAACTAAATTTAATACATTATTATATTAAAAGCTTGATACACATTTTAGTTTACTATTGAACAGAGGCCTCCCCCAAGATGCTTCACTGCACACCTTATCAATGGCGTTCACTTTTTCGGCAGCTGTAAAGTAACCATGGGCTCACACAGTATTAGCATACTTCCATTATCGTCTTTCGAGTTTGAAAATTAAGTAATTCTTCCGTGATTCGGAAAGCACGTAAAGCAGTCGTTACAGGTAGGTAGTCAGTGGCCAAAAATAGTCTGACAACCAGTCTTACCAAGGGGTACATTATTACCCATGCAGTACTAACTGGGTTGTGAAGGTCAGATAGGCAGTCGCTCCATGTCAAATACTGCTATTCGACTGCATCCGGTTAGATTGGAAGTCGACCCCAATATAGTTGGGAAAAGGCTAGGTATTTGGCGCAATATTTTAAATACGAAAGTAAATTTGCCTTTACCTTTTTTGTTTAAGGGCTAAAGTTGGTTAAGTACATACATAGGATTTTAGGATACTTATACCGACCGGTACTACCGTTCCCGTGATATTATTTACTAGAACCACACAGGTGAAGTCGCGGGTAAATCAAGTAAGTTATTTTGAACTGCGTCCTCGAATGGAAACGGCCTTCGTCCGGTAGCGATAGGTTTTGAAGTTTCAAAAATATCAAAGTTGTTTGTTTTTTGCATATATGTAGCTTCTGGACCATTTGCCCAAACTACTATATTAATTTGTGTCATTTTAGGAACTTGCGTAGGGAGAAATTTGTCTATTTTGTCTTTTCGATCACTATTACACGAAAAGAAAATTATAGTTGTAAATTTTACTTTCATTATAGTAACGAAGTAGGTAGTAACTGATATACATAGGCATTTTGTGTCATCTCTGTCCACGGGAATCCTTAAATTTATCCAGTAGGTACCTAACACGTCGCCCAACTAGCTTTAAAAGAATATTACAATTGGTGAAATAGGTGTTACTCGTTTTAAAGTACCTACTGATATATCCGTCGTTTTTTTTGTTACAGAACCCTATAAAATCCACAAATTCTTTTGTGGATTTCAAGTTTTTAGTAAGTACAAGATTTACGATTTTTTTTTATTTTAGTACCTACTTTACGTGTTTTTGATTATTATGGTGAAACAAAACACCATTCAAAATTTGTGTCGTTTTTATCCACGCAATCTTATTATTTGAAAAAAAAAAATAGGTACTTACTGCGGCCATTCAGTGCATGTTGCGACAAACAAGTGCGTGCGTTTATTCGATTTGATTTAAAAAAAAAATTAGTCCAATCAACTGGGTTTATGCGAAGTATACAGGGTGTAAACCACCTCATCACAAAGCTGTTAACCAAGCATTCTGTACATCAAACTAAGTAACTTTACGCAAAAAATATTGCTGGGAAACAACTTTTTTTTTTGAGGTTATGAATCATGTTTTGTGGTACAACTTAATGTAACGCACTTAAAACATTGTGCTGATGGATGGATTGAATAGTACGGGGGTCGTGAAGGTGTTAAAAGTTAAAATCTTACAAAAAAAACTTGTATTTAAAAAAAAACTTGTCAAAAAGTTGTAACTTTGACCCCCCATTTCTCCGTAACTAGAAGGTTCCCAGGTATGGTGTAGAACAAAAAAAATATCGCAATAATGGGGAGAACAAGTGCCTTTCGGCTTCGTGAAGAGGTGTTTTACACCCTTTATTATTGTACCATGGGTTTATGTTAACCGAAAAAGTCTGTCGTTAATTGTAAGTTAAAATATGATATCGATTAAAGTAGGTAATTAATTGACAATATGTCTCGAACTATGTTTGATAGAACTACAAGAACTATATTTCTGTCCTTTTCATTTCGTGCATGACGTCATTCACTTGTCATTTGTTTTTTGTTGAATTTGACTGAAATACATATTGCAGTAATGTCCGTATTCTTGAACCGTTTGACGTCTGACATCTGTCAAAACGTCATAAGAACAGAACAGCTTTTTTACTCTTAGAAAGTGGCTCGTCGGTGTAAGCGACCAACCTGTGAACAACGAGTCGCCGGTTCGAGACTCTCGTTAGATTATTTCTTTTTGCATTTCGTAAGATGGTTTTAATGCTGTAACATTTCAAAAACAATAACCATGGTTCGCAAGTTTCATCCCCAGCTGGTTTTCACTTTTTGTACACAGGTATATTGATTTTTTGAAGCTTTAAAATTTCCAAATCAATACAAAATAGTTTAACGTCGTAAGAGGCAGAGATTCTCCTTAAAAATCTCTTTTTAATGTTGTAGGTATATCTTATGGCTGTTGGTTGCCTAGAGTTAGACAATCTTAACTTCGATGTCCAAATAGTCAGACATTTTCGTCAATAATTCTGAACGGACTGCGAATTAGCAAAAGTTATATAAGTAGCAAAAGTTGTCATTGAAAAGCTCTCTCCAATGGTATATTATGTTATTGCACCCAGAAAATCCTAACTTCGGTGCTCAAAAAACCATAGTTTATGGGACCCAATTTTAAATGTCGTGGATGAAAATGACACAAATTTACAAAGTCGGTTTTAAATGCATTTATGACTAGCTAACCCCCGCAACTTCGTCTGCGTCACATAAGAGAAAGAGAGGGTTACAGAGAGTCAGTCGTAAGCACCTATAATACAATTTTCAAAGAGCACATCACACACATCCTTCCGCATAATGTAAATGCGTGCAGTACATGATCATTATTTTGCTGCGGAGTTATTTAAAACGGTGTATCTCCTAAGATATGCATTGAAATCAATTTACGCACCCAAGGGCACCCTCATTTTGTTCAAAGTCAAATACTTGTGATTAAAGTATTTATTTGGATAAGAATTAATGTTTACAAAAACAGCTTTAAGGGCATCTTCATACTTAGACATTCGATGACAGTCATACTCCAGCTAGGTCTGCAGTTCTCATCAAGGTGCATGAAATAACCGCAACACGATATAGCTGCTGTTGCGAACCTCTTCAAATTTCAAATTCTACGTCCCTACGCTATGACGCCGTGTCTTAAAGTGCACAACCTTTTTAAAGCTTAGAAACCTTCAAATGCGGTATTAATATTTTACGGTGACTTTCGAGACATTCCAATTTTAAAGAGTATATTTTGCAATTTTGCACCAAATTTTTATGTGAGTTCAACCTTTTTGGAACAAAATCGGATTGAGTTTTGAAACATGTATCAAAATATCATGTAGTTTATATCAGAATCTCTAAGGAGTATTGATATCAAATTCGAAACAAATCACCGCCAAAATAACTTTCTACCCCTTTTTAACCCCATTAGGGAATGAATTTCAATGCAATACGAAACGCGTCCATCAATTCTGTCAATATTGTTCATTGCAAAATTTGAAGTAGATTGGACCATGGAATTACATTTTCCCATATAAATTTTGCCCCCCCTTTTCACCCCCTTAGGGGTATAATTTCAGAAAATTCTTTCTTATCATATGCCTACGTTATACAAAAAATACACCCTCCCAAGTTTCAGGTTTCTACAATCTGCGGTTTAGGCTGTGCGTTGACCCATCAGACAGTTCTTCAGGACAAAGCATTTTTTATTTGTAGATAGTAGGATTTGTACTCGTTAGTAATGAAAAAAAAAAAAAAAAAAAATGAAAAAGCGTTTATTCGTTAAAAACTCCTATTACAAAAAATGTTACTTACTTGTTACCTACTTTTCCGGCTTTATGTCTTATGTACATTCGTATAGTCTACATTTTGCCCTACTACTGCCCCGTTTACCGTTTCCACCCTGTATTACCAACTAGTTACCTAGGAAAGCCGATTTTCTTGAGTTCCGCTATTTTGGGCATATTCACTTCAAAAATCAAATTTCAAGAAAATTGAGCAATTGTATTAACCTGTATTAGATTTGTTATTTGAAAGCTGGTGCTTCCCGTTGGGTCCCATTTTAATTTGTTGAAGATCTGATGCTGATCTTCGGAGATATACAATGGAACTCTTCAAAAATAGACGGCAAATCTGCAGTGATTGCTGCATCCGCTTGTAGGTTCATTGTTTATACTAAATCATGACGTAAAATCACACCTGTATGCTCTGAGGGGGTACGCAGATGTGTACAATATACCCAGATTTCGACAATGTTTGTTACCTCAGAACTTTCGACTGGGTGAACCGATTTCGATGATTCTTCTTTTATTTGAAAGCTGGTGCTTTCCGTGTGGTTCCATGTCAATATGGTTAAGATCTTACGCTGATCTTCGGAGATATAAATGGAACTCTTCAAAAATACACGGCAAAGCTGCAGTAATTGCTGCAATCGCTTGGTTGTTTATTGTTTATAGTACATCATGACGTAACATCACACCTAGGCTGTATGCTCTGAGGGAGTACGCAGAAGTACAATACACCCAGATTTCGACAGTTAGACGTGTAAAGATCCATTCAATGGGATCCCGGAGAAATAGAGGTAACTCCTTAACTTTATAGGCACACCAGAAGCGGTTTGGGTAGTTTTAGGCACAGTACTTTCTCGGAGTGATCCCATTTCGATTTGATAAAGATCTGGTGACTTTGGAAGATAGGTAACTGAACTCCTTAATAAATGATAGCAAATGTACTGGGATCGCTGAAGACTCACGTCTGTCTATTGTTTACACCAGTTCATAACAAAAAATCACACCGATACGCTGTGAAAGGGTAAGCACATGTGAACCACTAAAAAGTGAAAAATAAAAACCTTTAGCTTCAGAAGTCGGTGACAAAAAAACTAAATCAATCAAACAAAGGTCACCGACTTTTGAAGCTAAAGTTAGTTTTCACATTTTTGTGTGAAGTCGGTTATATTTTTTGCAAAAAAGTTTTTATTTATGTCTCTGAATGAGATTTTTTAAAACCCCTTTTTTCACCCCCTTTTTCCAAAATTTTCCATAATTTCTATACCCCAAATGTTATTCTGAGTTTATTTAAATAGACTAGTGAAGTTTTCATCAAAATCCGTCCCGCAGTTTTTACGTGATGCGCGGTCAAACAAACAAAAATGTTAAAAATGGTTTTAATATGTTCAGTTACTTATTTTAAGTCACCCTGGTCGGTTTTTTTTAAATCTTCAATGTACAGATTTTTTGGTCTCAACGATTTTATTATATGTATAGATATAGATAGATATTAAATATGTATTACTCTAACAATTGTAGTATTTTTTTGAAGATTTTGTAGCTTGGAAATACAAAATAGTTAAATTCCGTGGTCTAATTTGGCACAAATTTATTTAATAGGCTGATGTGAGAAAGAAAATATTTATTTCATAAACTGTAATTTTTTTTTGCACTGTTTTATGTACTGACCCTATTTTCAATTTACATGGGACGAAAATGACTCAAACTGGGTTGGTACACCTCGCAGGCTATCCTAGATAAGATATCATAATGGTTTTAAACTTTATAAATCAATTTTGTCAGTTTTGATTTCATCATGATCATCTCAGCCGAAAGACGTCCACTGCTGGACATAGGCCTCCCCCAAGTTTGTCCCTCAGTTTTGATTTGAATAAAAATAATCAACCACAAATCATCGAATTACTGAAAATGCTTTAGTCAGATGATGTGAGTGATGTGACACAAAACGCAAGCTTCATAGGTACGACTGTATCCACAGACAAGAAATAAGCAACTTTAGAATGCTTTAAACTTATGGCATCAAAATAGCCCAGCGCTATCGGACTACCTATTGTTTGGACCTACTCGTATGCATACAAACAGCACCGTCAACAACTACTATCAAAACAAATGAAAACACAAACAAAACTGAAATACAATTTCAATTGACAGAATATGTTTTTCATTTCGATCGGGTGACGGTGCGTTAGTGAAAAAACGTCTGTCCTTCGAGGGTCTGGGGATGGGGATCACTAAGGATATGGAGCGGAAATATCGCCAACCAAACTGTAGGTCTTACGTAAATCTATTAGGCAGCTTTGTTTGGCACTTCACGTCACGTCGTGTTCATGCAATAAATAAAGGACACTTTTTTTAAGAGCTTTTCTTTTTAACAGGAAGAGATTATCTTGAGCGAGCAGTGTTTCAAAGCTGCTTACAACGTTTACCAGTTTATTAGTTATGTTAAATTGTTACTTATCTACAGCAGCATTAATGATGGCAATGAAATTTATAATCCTACTTAATATCATAAATGCGAAAGTTTGTGAGTTTGGATGGACGGATGAGCGATGCATATTACATACTCTTTCACGCAAAAACTACGGATTTGGGTGAAAGCACACAGATGGTTTACTTTACAACTCATAGGATACTTTTATCTCGGTAGTAAGCAAAAGCCCGCCTGATGAGAAGTTTGGTTTTTCCAATATTTCTGTATGGCGCAGAAACATGGACGGTTCGTCTCAAAGAGCGACGCAAAATCGATGCACTCGAAATGTGGTGCTGGCGGCGACTTCTACGGATCTCTTGGATGGTGTTTCGGACCAAAATGTCTCGATCTTGGAGGATCAAGGAGAGGTTATCATCGACTGTACAGATGCGAATCCTCCAATACTTCGGCCACATTGTTCGAAATGAACTCTCCATGGAACGACTTGTTGTCCAGGGGCAAGAGGTCACCCGGTCGATCTTATAAAAGCTGCAACACAAACTTCCATGGTCCAAAGCTCCCAAGACACTGAAGAAGACCGATAAGTGGGGGCGCATCGCGAGTGCTGCGTCATCCAAAGAAAATGCACCTTTGTCAAGCACGACCATTCTGTCAAGAATGCACGACTGAGGAGGAGGAGTATGATCCCTCGGGACAATTATCAAACTCTACGCGTGCGCAACCGTAGGCTTAAGCTAGTAAGTGGGTATTATAAAGATTAAGATTATTACATTGATAATTTCATATAAAAAGACACTTAATAAAACTTGAAACTAGTAAAAGCAGTAACAAAATGAAGAAATGATCCAGACAATATTACAAGCGAAATAAATCAAAAAGTAATCTACCGTTCCAGGTCAAGTATACTACAGTACGTCCTTTAATTTTCTAATCAATTGCCTTCGTTTATTACGCGCGGGAAACTCCAATATGAAAATCCTTTTAAAAAAGGATTGCTTATTGAAAATAATAATCTTAGGAGCGAAGCGATTCCCCTTAGAAAATAGGTAAACGGTTGGCAAAGCACCTTCGGGTTCTCGATTCCGATTCACATTAAAATCTAAGGCCCTTAAGTCAGCTAGTTATTGCCTCTGCGCACACTTTGCGCCCTTTAAGGGAAAAATTATGCAAACTGAGATACTTGCTAGCCTGTTGGTTATTATATGATTTGTTGTAATATTTAAATTTTGCCCTTTTACCTTTAATAGGCCTTGGATTTTGCAAATTGTTCAAAACTTTATCTTAACCTGAAGTTGGATGTGAAAATATTTTTCCGTAATTCTGTAACTTATACAAACTTCAGGGTAGTAAGTTTATGTAAGTACTAGGTATATAAGGTATACTAACTGTGTAGAAACTAAATAACAAGATGCGTAAAAGCTGTAAAATTAGGGTAGTTATAGGTGTCAAGTAAAAATCCATTTGGCTTTCATGTAACTGAAGAAAGAACGGTAATGAATGTAAAAGACGTAGAGTCGTTTGCTTTAAAAACTAGTTTCTTTTCTCAGCACTTTCATGTTCAAGAAGTTTTTTACGCAAGAAAGTTTGTAAAGGTGGTCAGATAAAGAGAATTCATGTAAGAGGTCGAATACCCAAGCAAACTTCGTCTGGCTGTTTCGTAATATTAAATTCAACAAACGACACCTCTGTTTAGGCGACGAGGAACTCGCGCCTCCCTGTTTTGCAACGAAAATGAGATTGAACAAATTATTTCATAGCTGTTGTTATACCTAGGAGATATACGTTCTTATCACGAACAAAGCCTTGCGGATTTAATTCGCATATCATGCGGAACAAAGCTATAGCCGCCAGTCCAATGGCGCACAGGGCTCACCCCTTGAAATTATCAGCTAAAGGGAACCCTTTGTCTACTGTGTTATCGTAGTCACGATATATCGAACAGATGCAAGCTCAGCCCCACGAATTCAGAATTATAATATTTCAACAGACTAGACGAACAAACTTGAATCTAAAAGGGCCATTAAACTTCAGACAGATTATTGTATAAATAGCTGCTTAAAATACCTAATAGCAGTATTCAAAGCAAAAGCATTTTTATGCTAAATTGGGCTGAAATTGCTAGACGCACGATATTTTACCGTCGACTAAAAATAGCCTGAAAACTACGAGGAAAATGTGACAATTCCGTTGCAGCCCATTTTACTATTAGAATACACTTTAGAAACGAAAACAGTTATGAGTAAAGGATTTTGTTATTGACTATTAGATGTACGAGTAGTTGACTGTTGACACATCTTTTCACTTTGGTAAGCGCTAACAAAGTGTGAAATTCATATTTAAGTATCTGCCAGATGGTCTGTGAAAGCTGTAGAGTACCTACGCGGATCAACGTTGTTTACGCTTCGTTGTATTAGTTGTCATAGTGATTTATTTATAAATCATACCACTACGTTGGAAGGCGCTTGAGCGAGAATAATAAATTGTAAGCTTCCTTTGCTTTAGAGATAAATATAGGTTCGAAATAAATCGTAGGTTGAAAATATTTTCTTTATCTTATTAGATGGAAGATCTTATCCCGCTTCCGGGTATCCCAAGTCTGCCTAAGACCCGTAAACTTCTTTCCTTTGCCTCGATGCAGCTGTCCAACTTTTATAATTTGCATGAGCATAATTTGTAGTATAATCTGTGGCATAATTGTACCGCTGCTGTCACACTCCAGCCAGAGTAATTAATGCGCGGGAGAACTGATGCTTTCGGAGTTTCGGAACTTCAAGAAATAGTTGGTGATGGCGTCTTGTGTCTACGTGTATAAAGTTGTAAGCAAGTATGTAATTGAGACAGCATATTCGACGTGGTATAACCGATGACCAAGTTCGATGAATGGGTTGTAATACCTACGTGTATAAGGATCGTGTAAACTTAGTTTTGTAACACTATCCTATACCTAATCTCAGTTTAACAAGAAATCTTACTGAAGATTTTAATCTCCAACTTTATTAAAAAATGTGATACCTGCCTGTATTGATGGCTCGTTTGCCCAGAGGCGAAGTGGCTGAGGCATTTTTATTATTTTAAAAACTTAGCCCCTGTTTCGTGAGTGCGTTTACAAATATCTAAATTCACGTACTATGACAGTCAGACCAGGAACAACTACCTAAGGTCATACAAATATTTTATTCGTGCGGAGATTGAACCTGCGACGCGCAGCGCAGCAGTGAATCGCTCGACCACTGCGCCAACCGTGCCGTCAATACGATTGATTTCTGCATTTTATTCTGTTCCATGGCCTCACAGGAAATATGTAGTTCCCAGTATGGGAGCTTAGCATGGAAGACAAATTAAAGACAACGTTGATTATGTCCAATCTTCTTCTTCGTTCTTCATCTTGTGGTTGGTGACTTACCTGGTGGCAGAGTTTTTATGCCGCCCATAGGCTCGACTTGGCTTAAATGCCGTCAATAAATATCTGTCTTGAAGCATGTTGGTTGGTTTCCTCATGATGTTTTCAAGCATGAATCGGAAAAATCAGAGGTACCTGTGTGACTTGGCAGCAGAGATGTACAAAATACCCCGTAAAAAGTATCTGGAATACAGAATCGAAGATACTTTTAAATTAAGTATTTCAGATACCAGATACAAAATAGTTTCGAGAATAGTATCTGAAATACTAGATACAAAATAAGTATCTTCTAAATACTTTTTAAGATGAAAATACTTTTGTTAGTAAACAAGATTTTATTTTAATAAATATGAGTTTATTTTGAATATAAGTTTATAAGTCTTAGTATATTGGTGTTTTAAGAGTCTAACACTAATATAATATAATAAGAGGAACTCGTGGGTAAATAATAACAGCCGCTCGGGTCGATCTTTAGGCTAAGCCATGCTTGCCTTGGTTGGTCTGTGGATTTCCTCCGTGCCTCTGAAAGCACGTTAAGCTATTGGTCCCGGCTGTCATTTGTCCATCTTTGACAGTCGTTACAGGTAGTCAGTGGCCCAAAAAGTCTGACACCAGTCTTACCAAGTGGTATCGTATTTTCCAATATTAACTGGGTTGTGGAGGTCAGATAGGCAGTCGCTCCATGTAAAATACTGGTATTTAGCTGCTTCCGGTTAGACTGGAAGCCGACTCCAACATAGTTGGGAAAAGGCTCGGCCGATGATGAAGAGTCTAACACTAATACAAGAAAAAATGAGATTAATCAAACTTTCTCGAGCATAATATTACTAAAAGTATCATATATCAGAAAAAAAGTATTTATAAAATACTAAGATACCAAACCAAATGTATTTAGATGCAAGATAAGATAAGATAAGATAAGATAATATTTATTTGCTAAACATGTGTCATACATACAAGAAAATACATGCATGCAAGATGGTAACAAAAACAACATTATTAGGTACAGCATGTTTGCCACATGATGTGACGTGAAAAATCAAAATCAAAATCAAAATCAAAGCATTTATTTCAAGTAGGCCAGTTACAGGCGCTTTTGAATTGTCGAAACAAAAATGAACATTTAATGTAGCTACAGTCCCAGTCACAAGACATAAAAACTGTGAAAGTACTGTAGTTGCCCATTCCCTAGCGTAGATCTCTATGGAGAAGAACGGGCAAGAAACTCCATGGACACTCTTTTAAATCAAAATATTGTTACAAAATCTTGGTTACATCATTCATGTTGAGATGGTAGGTATATTATGTGAGAACAATGTAGCAAGATGTGTACGTTAAAAGTGTCCATAGCAAAACCAAAACAAAATATAACTCAAAAACAAAATAATTAATTCAAATAAACCATGGCGACTAAGAGATGACCAGTCACAACTGACAGCGCCCATTCACGCACATGACGCATGGATCAGCACCATTCAGCTCAACCATTTTGAAGGGAACTAAATGGTCCGACACACGCGCCACCATCAGCGAGACATTTGAGTGAGCATGACATACTCTCAACCTCCAGGGCACATTCAAGTCAAGAACTGCCGTAGGTTTCCAGTGAATGATAGCTTACTAGCACATAGTACTCACACAATATGGGCTATGCGATTATATAATACTAACATTGAATCTATACAATGCAAAGATAGTTAAGTACAATCTTCAGCAGCTCCAACTATACCATTTAATGCTATCAATTTTTGCGCCCCTGTCCATGTGGAGCAGGACCAGCATTAAGCCAAGCATTTTTATCAGCGATATAATCGCTCAACTTGTAATATGCTTGTTTACATAGTGTGCGTTTAATGCATGTTTTAAATTTCGTCTCATTCAGTTCAAGAATACTTTGTGGAATTTTATTATAGCATCTCAAACAGTACCCCATGAAAGATGAGTCTACTTTAGCGAGTCTAAAGCCTGGCTGAACTAATTGGTCCCTATTTCTAGTACTGTAATTATGTCTGTCACCTCTTTTACCAAAAAGATGCAAATTTTTTCTAACGTACATTATGTTTTCGTAAATGTATTGACAATGTACCGTCATAATGCCAATATCCTTAAACAGTTCCCTTAGAGAATCGCGCCTACGAAGATTATATATTATATAGCTCTGATGGCTCTTTTCTGCAGAATAAATATAGACTCAATATCTGCAGCCCGTCCCCATAGCAAAATACCGTAAGACATTATACTATGGAAGTAACTAAAATAGACCAGTCTAGCGGTATCTACATCAGTAAATTGACGGATTTTTCTAATGGCATATGCTGCTGAACTTAGCCGCCCCGCAAGAGATGTTAAATGAGAACCCCATTGTAGCCTTGAATCAAGCGTAAGCCCCAGGAAAACCGTTTTATCTACGAATTCAAGTTTCTCATTATTCAATAATATATCACAATCACTACCCTTAACATTCGGTAAAGCAAATCTTATGCATTTGGTTTTTTTTTCATTTAATACCAAATTGTTTGCTGTGAACCAATTTTGGACCTGAAGTAGGGCATTATTCACATCATCTAAATTTTGTGCCCGTCTGTTTATCTTAAAAATTAAGGAAGTGTCATCAGCAAATAACACCATATTTTGAGGTTGGTTTTTCAATAAATAGGGTAGATCATTTATATATACTAGAAAGAGGAAAGGACCCAATATAGAGCCTTGTGGAACCCCCACTTTTATTTTTAAACCCTGTGAATTGACACCATTTATCTGAACATGTTGTTGTCTATCATTCAAATATGATTTTACCAAACTAAGTGCAAGTTTACCCAGTCCGTAATGCTCAAGTTTCAAAAGTAATGTGTCGTGATTTACGCAATCAAACGCTTTGGAGAGGTCACAAAAAATTCCTATGGCATCTTGGGACTCTTCCCACGCAGTAAATATGTGCTTTAATAAGGTTACACCGGCGTCAGTTGTACAACGTCCCTTGGTGAAACCATACTGTTGATCATGTAAGATTCTGTTGGTGTTAAAATGATAGAGCATTTGATCAAGCATTACTTTTTCAAAAACCTTGCTAAAAACTGGCAACACGGATACAGGTCTATAATTGTTAGTATCTTTACTGTCCCCGGATTTGAAAAGAGGTATGACTTTACTGTATTTCATTAAATCAGGGAAAACTCCTTGGTCTACACATAGATTAAAAATTAAAGCTAAGTATGGGGCTATTGTCTCAAGTATGGATGTACAAACTTTGATAGACATTCCCCATAGATCTTCGGTCAGTTTGATTTTTATTTGCCGGAAAGCTTTAATAACTACCATAGGGTTAATGTGTTTAAATTTAAATTCAGCCAGGCAGCCAGACACATTCGCCTTTAATAAACCCATTGAGACTTCGGGAGAGGAATTTAGAGCCTCCGTAGTTTTTAATGGTATTTCTGTAAAGAAATTTACAAATTCTTGAGCTACTTCCTGATTAGAGCTTTTAGGACCACTTGCTGTATCTAATGTGTAGCAAGTGTTACGTATTTTCTTCCTGTTAGTCTCGTTATTTATGACTTTCCAAACTGTCTTTATTTTATTTTCTGCTGTTTTGATCTTGTTGCTAATGTGCAGGGCTTTAGCAACCTTGCATGTATTTCTAAAAATTTTTGAATACTTAGCAACATACTTGTTAAAAGTTTCAGTGTTAATAAAAGGCTTAAGGCCATAAAGCTCAAATAGTCTTTCCCTACTTTTTCTGATGCCTCTAGTTGCCCAATCGCTAAATATGAATTTAGGGCAAATACTTTTGGTCTTCTTTTCAAAAGTTTTGTTGAATTCCGTGTGAACTATTGAAAAGAAACGATTATAAAATTGATTTATATTAATATCGTCATGGCTCATAACACTTAACTTGTTCTGTAGGGAAATATTAAACCTATTTAATTTGCTAGAAGTTACAGGTCTAAATTTAATCTGTACTTTTTGCAATGGTGTATTACACCTATAAGTTACAGTTTGTCCGCAAATGTCTGGAAGTGTTATTAACTCAAACATTCTCATAAAATAACGAAAAATTAAGTAATTAAAGTACAATAATGAAAACACAAGTACAGAATGAATTTTAAAAAGTATTTGAGATACAAGATGGAAATACGTATCTTGTATCTGTAATTCAGATACTTGTATCTAAGATAAGTCACATCTCTGCTTGGCGGTCCGCCGGTCACACCACTAGGCCATCACTGCTAATGTTTAGTCTTAAAGACGTAGATACCATAATAAGGTCCATGTTCACCTTAAAGAGGACGGTCTACTTATCTAAAAACAGCTGTTTAAAACACATTTTTGTATGGGAACATGTCACAGTGACAGCTATTTATAGATAATCAGACCGTTATCTTTTCGGTGAACATGTACATTTTATCTAGTACAATACCTACCCACCTACATATTTTAACAAACACAAAAGCTGTAGATTCCCTATAGCTTCGTACAGTTCCTCATCGCCAATAATGCAAAACGCAGTTCCGATAACCGACTCTTTGTGACAGTTATTGGTACCTAGTTATAGGTACATGGGAACGCTTGCAACTCTGACTACAGTTTCGGCTCGCTCTATGTACTGAGATATGTACGACTATGTAAAACAATCCGGCAACAAGTTTCTGCAGTATTCACGACGAGTCATACATAAGTAGTACTCAGCTAGTGAGGATTTACATCACCATACATTACATTTATTCTGCTTGTCTTTAAGAACAAACCAAATAAAGAGAATGTTGTGAAGGAGTAAACACATAACGTCAAAGAGGCTCGAAGGGGGGGGGGGGGAGGGGGCGTCAAACGCGCGATTTAATATTTCAGTTGATTTGCCAAGTTTTTTCAATTAAATTGCCAGTCAAAAACAACCTGCAACCTTCCTGTCTAGACATTTTTATTATGGTCCTTAATAGGGTAGACGACAAAATAGTATATTTTATAACTAGGGACTAAACGCAGCCATAATATACCCGAGGTGGGCGAGGGAGTCAATGAAAGCGAGGTTATAATAGGTCTTTACCTATGAAATTGCCGTTTTGCCGTACCGGCTATTTCAAGTCCATTTAATTATTTTTATTTTTTAATCATGGAATTCTTTTTTGAAAATTAGTAATTTTTTAAATGATTAGCGTTCCATTTTCATCGCATTTGTACGTTTTTCGATATAATAGATACGTTTAAAATTCGTGTGATTATGGAGTATGAGTACCGTCGTGGCAGCAAAGGGGCAGAAGCGACCTGTACGGAGCAAACACTATACTAACGATCACACCACCATTTATTGGTTTGCCCGCTTCTGTTCTGGAAATTCTGACCTAAGAACTGAACCGCGTGGTCGACCGAAAACTTTAGTCGACTATGACAAATTAAAGGCGATTGTGGAAACTGATGATTCTCAATCTACAGCTAAATTAGCAGCAGCTTTCGATGTTAGCATCAAAACAAAATTGGTCCATTTGCGTCGAATTTGCAGGGTAAAAAAGCTTGACAAATGGGTGCCCCACGAATTGAATGATCACCAGCGCGAAGCACGCGTCGTGTCGAGCCTTGAACTGCTCAACAGGCACACAAACGAAGGCATATTTAATCGCATTGTTACTTGCGACGAAGAATGGATTCTGTTCGGCAATCGCAAACACTGAAACCAGAATTTGGATAATAACTTCTTGGCGGGGAATAAATTCAATAACCGAGAGGCAGTTCAAAATGCCTTTGAAGAATTTGTTGCCGCCCCTCCAGCAGACCGATCAAATTTACACTCGACAAAATTCTGAACTGAGCGGTCAGTTTTTTCTTCAATCAGGTCAGTCACAGATTATCAATTTAAAACACAACACAAATTCTCAACATTTTCGCAATGAAGATGATCCACACTCCGCAGATAATTAGTACCTACATTACTGCAGCGGCTAGCAACAGAGGCATTGCACATACTTTTTAAAATCAACGATGCACACATCATCATCATCATCATCATCATTAACATTGCATTGTCCTTATCCCAATTTATTTGGGGTCGGCGCAGCATGTCTTCTTTTTCCATACTTCTCTATTTTTCGTCATCTCATCAGACACTTATAGAGGTGTTGTCGAGTGTGTTGGGTAGGCAGGAGTATAAATAAAAGTCACTGCCTAAGTACTCACAGTTCTATTGAAGATATATAGTTTCACACGCACAACACAAAACAAGAAGAAGGAGAACAGAGATGATAGGTTTCAGTCACAGTCACAGTAAGCACAGCACAACAGTTTATAAATACGGTAAACACAAGATAATCAGCGTAACACGGAAACTATGCGTTATTCGAGGAGCCACAGAATTATGCGCACGCGCCGTTGTGTGGTTAGTACCGACTGAAGGTCATGGAGAGGACAGTCAACGATCGCCCGCTGCCTCCCACCGCACTCGCTCGCAATACGTCACGATGACGTAGCTCGGCCGCGGTGCGATTCCAGTGTACAGCGTTCCGGCATCATCCGACATTATATTGATGTTGTCAATATAGGATGCCGGTGATGTGTAATATGTGAATATTATAAATACATGTAAATAAATGTGTTTGTATATAAATGTCTTGTGTTGTGTGTTATGCATTACAAATACATAAACTAAATGTGGGTGTATTCCCTACACCACCCCCCTCCAGAGACCGTCAAGGGCGATAAAAATCTGGAAACTTGACCCGACGACCGGAACGCGTAGTAAACTCGGTTTTGTCGCCG
The DNA here is from genome assembly GCA_950022955.1 of Xestia ashworthii. NCBI lineage: Eukaryota > Metazoa > Arthropoda > Insecta > Lepidoptera > Noctuidae > Xestia > Xestia ashworthii. Next base: position 16,933,475 of record OX465558.1, on the reverse strand, counting down.
GATGGAGTATCTTCAGGGGGGTCAGCTTTGTCGACCAATATGTAGGCTGGTTTTAGGCGGTCGATTGAGACCGTGACCTCTTTGCCTTTAACTATAATTTTAAATACTTTGTCGCCCCTTTGCAGAACTTTGTGAGGACCTGTGTAGGCTGCTTGCAGCGAGCCACGTAATGCGTCTTCACGAAGGAACACGTGATCAGTGGTCTGCAGATCCTTAAATATAAAAATGCTAGCTTTGTTGTGACGGGAAGCTGGAGTTGGCTGCAAGTTGTGAGCGAACTTGCGGATGCGCGTGGTAAAGTCCGTGATGTCGGTCGTTCCGTCATCACTGGAAGAAAAGAATTCTCCTGGGAGCCTTAGCGGTTCTCCGTATACCAGTTCGGCGGAGGACGCTTGGACATCCTTTTTGAATGCGCTCCTTATGCCAAGCAATACCCACGGCAGCGACTCGGTCCACTTGTCATTGGCATGGCACGTGATGGACGCCTTGAGTTGCCTGTGAAATCGCTCCACCATGCCATTACACGCTGGATGGTATGCCGTTGTCCGTTTGTGCTGGAAACCAGCAATCTTGGATAATTGTTCGAACAGGGCCGACTCGAACTGACGGCCTCTGTCCGTAACAATGTCGGTCGGACAGCCAAATCGGGCAATCCATCCAGACAGCAATGCCTTAGCTACTGTCTCGGCAGTAATGTCGACGATAGGTACGACCTCTGGCCACCTGGTAAATCGGTCGACTGCCGTTAGACAGTATCTGAAGCCTTGTGAAATTGGGAGCGGGCCCACTTGGTCGATGTGGATCGTGGTGAACCTGGCGCGTGGGAGATGATATGCTCCTAATGGCGCAGATACATGGCGGCTCACTTTAGCCCGCTGACATGCTAGACAAGCTCGTGCCCATTCCCTGCAGTCCTTCCTGACGCCTGGCCAAACAAAGCGCTCTGCCACTAGTTTTGCAGTCGCTGAGACGCCTGGATGACTGAGGGAGTGCAAGCTGTCAAATGCTTGCTTCCGCAGCATTTTCGGCACAAACGGTCTGGGAGACGCTGTACTGACGTCGCAGTACACGGACGTACGTTCCCCTGGGACCTGCACTTTCTCAAGCACCAGTGAAGACCCTTCCTGAAGAAGCTTCTTCAGTTCTGGATCTGATGCTTGAGAGTCTGCGAGGGTGCTGAGGCTGACCGGCACCTGTAATTCCTCCACGCGAGATAAGGGGTCGGCGACAACATTGTCCTTGCCAGCAATGTGCCTTATCTCGGTGGTGAATTGGGCTATGAAGTCGAGGTACCGGAATTGCCTAGGCGAGCAGTTTCTTTTCCGTTCATGGAATGCGAAACTGATCGGCTTGTGGTCCGTGTACACGACGAAGTGCCTAGCCTCCAGCATGTGGCGAAAGTATTTGATGGCCTCGTAAATGGCCAGCAGCTCTCTGTCGTAGGGAGAATACTTTACTTGCGAAGGGCCTAGCTTCCGGGAAAAGAAAGCTAATGGCTGCCAGCCGTCTTCGCTAAGCTGCTGTAACACCGCGCCGATTGCTGTATCCGATGCATCGGTAACCAATGCGAGTTTGGCATTGCAATCGGGGTGCGCTAATAGAGCAGCGTTAGCTAGGCTTTCCTTGCAGTCCTCGAATGCTTGTAAAGTACTCTCCGCCAGACATATGGGGTGTGAGCCCTTTACGTTGCCAATCAAGAGATTGTGAAGTGGCGCCTGTATCTGTGCTGCGTGGGGCATGAAACGCCTATAAAAATTGATCATGCCTAGAAATCGGCGCAACTGACGAACGTCCTTGGGCTGTGGGAACTTCTTTATGGCCTCGACCTTGGCGTCGAGTGGTTTTGTGCCCTTCTCGGAAATATGGTACCCTAAGAAAGTTACCTCCGGGACACCGAAAACGCACTTGGACGTGTTAACCAACATGCCGAAGTCCTTTAACCTATTAAAAATAATTCGGAGATGTTCCTCGTGCTCTGCTTCTGTCCTAGAAAATATTAAAAAATCATCTAAATAGCAGTAACAAAAGTCTAGCCCTCTGGTCATTTCGTCGACAAAAACGTTGAAACGTCTGGCCTGCGTTGCGCAGACCAAACGTCATGTACGGAAACTCGTACAAGCCGAACGGTGTGGTGATGGCGGTCTTTGGAATATCGTCTGGGCTGACAGGTATCTGGTTGTAGGCTTTCACGAGGTCGATGGTGCTAAAGATTCGACAGCCTGCAATACTATGTGCGAAGTCGTGGATGTGCCTAATCGGGTACCTGTCCGGGACCGTTCGCGCGTTGAGCATGCGGTAGTCTCCGCATGGTCGCCAACCATCGTCCTTTTTGGGGGCGAGATGAAGTGGAGATGACCAGGGGCTCTCCGAAGGTCTGGCAGTTCCATTGGCCAGCATCAGCTGGAACTCCTGCTGAGCAATTTTTAATTTATCCGGCGCTAATCGCCGAAACGAAGAAGATACTGGCGGGCCTGGGGTCGTGCGGATATGGTGTACCGTGTTATGTGGGGTGTTGCGTAGTGTTCCGGCAGGTCGGGTGATGTCGGGAAAGCTGTCGAGGATTCTGTGGTACCTCGAGTCGCCAGAAGACACCTTTACGGAAAATAAAGACGAATCTGAGTGATTCGAGGCTATACAAAAAATGTTGGTACTATTATCTATTAATCGTTGATTCTTACAGTCAACGGCTAAAGAGTAATAACACAAAAAGTCCACACCAATGATAGGTTTTGTAACCTCAGCTACCACAAAACGCCACTTAAAGTCTCTACGGAGTCCTAAATTTAAGTTTAACTCGAGGAAACCAAATGTTGGAATGGGCGTCCCATTCGCGGCCACAAGTTGGTAGTTGGTGGGCGCACGACGTTCGCTGAGCAGACGACGAGGGTACACGCAGAGGTCGCTTCCTGTATCGACCAGGAACTGCGTGTTCGTCGTTCGGTCTGTGATGAATAAGCGACCAGTAGAAGCGGGGCAATCGTCTGTCGCCATTACCGACTGCCCGCGGCGTTTCCCTTCTTGAAGTCGCAGGGCTTGATGCAACGCTTGGCGTTCTCGCCATGCATCGAGTGGTACCAACACTGTGGGTGTCTTCTGTAGCTGGAGTCTGAACGGGTTGAGGAACGTTGGCGTGAGTGGCGTCGCGTGTCTCGACCACGGCTGTGGGAGCGATTACGCGACCGACTGTCACGCAGCTGCACCGTCAGGTCCCTCATCGCTCGCTTCAGCTCCGCAATTTCAGCTGCCATCTCACCGACAGTGGGTCCAGCTGCCGAAGTTGATGCGACGTGGCTCGGTGCTGCGATGTCCTGAACGCGGTCCGCTAGTTCAGCCAGCGCCTCCAAGGTGCTGTGCGGCTGGGTTGCCAGCAGGGGCTGGATGCTGCTGGGGAGCCGGCTGCTCCAAATGGTGCGCACGAAGTCTTCGGGCACGCTTGGTCCGGCTAGACCCTGCAGGTGACGAAGGAACTGCGACGGCTTCCGGTCTCCCAGCTCCTCATGCATCAGCAGCTGCTTCACTTTCTTCTCCTGGGAGGCTGAGAGGCGCTTCACCAATTCGGTCTTCAGCTTCTCGTACCGGTTGGTTGTAGGAGGGGACATGATGACGTCCTTCACCTCTTTAGAAAATTGGGGCTCAAGATGACCGACCACAAAATTAAATTTCGTGACGTCATCTGTAACCTCGGCGTTTCCGAATTGGGCCTCTATTTGGGCGAACCATAATTCGGGCTCTTCTGGCCAAAACGGTGGTAACTTTAACGGCGCACGGCAAATCTCGTGCGATGCCACAGTGGAAACGCGCTTTGCCCTGCGCGGTCTCCGTGTGACGTTTTCTGCCGGCTGTGACGACGCGGTGTGCTCAGACTCACTATCACTCATTTTTTTAAAGTGTTCGATCGGGGTCACCAGTATAGAGGTGTTGTCGAGTGTGTTGGGTAGGCAGGAGTATAAATAAAAGTCACTGCCTAAGTACTCACAGTTCTATTGAAGATATATAGTTTCACACGCACAACACAAAACAAGAAGAAGGAGAACAGAGATGATAGGTTTCAGTCACAGTCACAGTAAGCACAGCACAACAGTTTATAAATACGGTAAACACAAGATAATCAGCGTAACACGGAAACTATGCGTTATTCGAGGAGCCACAGAATTATGCGCACGCGCCGTTGTGTGGTTAGTACCGACTGAAGGTCATGGAGAGGACAGTCAACGATCGCCCGCTGCCTCCCACCGCACTCGCTCGCAATACGTCACGATGACGTAGCTCGGCCGCGGTGCGATTCCAGTGTACAGCGTTCCGGCATCATCCGACATTATATTGATGTTGTCAATATAGGATGCCGGTGATGTGTAATATGTGAATATTATAAATACATGTAAATAAATGTGTTTGTATATAAATGTCTTGTGTTGTGTGTTATGCATTACAAATACATAAACTAAATGTGGGTGTGAGTTACTCTTTTGTTACCATGTTTCCATTTTAAATTACTTTTTACTCCCTAGGGAGTAAATGGTCACTTTGATTCCGCTTCGTAGGGCTATATTGGCGTACTTTTAGAGCATGAGAAGTGAAAAAAAACTAACTAGTCCGTCAGGTAGATTTTAAAATTTTATTAATGTATAGTCTTAAACCTCACCAGGTATCACCAAGGGGGAGGGGGGGGGGGGTTAAAAATGTTAAAAAAACATCACGTGACTAATCGACGGCCTCAAACCTGTAATCCCTCAGGATTATGCAGAGGGCAGAGGTAGACGTGTACCTAAATACACCCCATATTTCGCTAGTTATGTTTAGGTTCCATGTAATGGGGGTGAGCCGTCGATGGGGGACAAATCCAAACTATGTGGCTGCTATTGAGAATTCCTTGATAGAAAAATTCAATAACAGTTGGCCCGATCTGAGAATCTAATCCGAAATCTCATGCTCATCAGTTTTGTAACCACAAGATTTATTAGTAATATTTAATAGAAGTGGCAAAGCAGACAGAAAGCGTGCTCACACTACAACATCGGATTCAGGGAAGACGGTGTAGTATTAGCACGGCATCATCTGATCTCATAATCTCATTTTTAAGTGAAAACGTCATGGAACTCGCGTGATCGTCACGTACGCTTTTCGTAGCACTCGTAGCCGATCTGCTACGGCTAAGCTTTACATAGGCGTGCGCGGGGCACAACCCGTAGCAGTGCTACGACAGGGGCGGGGCCTGAGGGGGGAGAGGCAAACAGAAAATGAACACAAAAATTAAAAAAAAAACATTGTACATTTAGCTAGACTATATACTATTAGTTTTCACTTCTATCAGCCGTCCCCAAAGACCGCTTACATATGTATTATGTTGCGTGCGTTGATTTTTAGTATTATGACCCTTCCCAGTGACCGACTCTCTCCGTCGACTACGCTTTTTAGGGGAATATGAAGTGTTTTAAGGTTAGGTTATAATAATCGGTATTTCTCAGGAATGGTACAATATCTTTTCATGAGAGTTGTACCACTGGGCAAGGGGGACTCCTCCTTCCCTCCACACCGCGTGAGTTGACTACCATCGCATGCATTTCACGTAAAATAATGCGTTTTGTTGTAAGCAGTATGTTCATTTGACAATATTTCGAGAGTTTAGTGTTTACAATATCGCTAGCGCAATATGACGTATTTGACAATTTTACGGTGACATGTATATATTGTACATAATAAACTACTTAATAAAAAAATATGTAACGACGACATAAACACTTATAACAAAAACTCATTTAAGTATTCTAAAATTTTGTCTGTCTGTATGTTTGTGCCGGCTAATCTGCAAAATGGCTTGACCAATTTTGACGGGGCTTGTACTGGTACATGGCTGATGTTAGTTTTAGATAAAAATGTAGGTATAGATAGATGTATGAATATGGGGAGTAAAAATTTCACGCGAACGAGGGTAACTGAATAAAAAGTATCCCTGTTCTGAATCTCCGAACACCACTTAATTATCTTTATATGTAAAGTCGTTTTCGTTTGAAGACCATAAAACCATTCAGAGGAGAGTTCGACTAACTTATTTGAATTTATAGGTGCAGCTGCAGATTTCGCTGTATTTTAGAAATAATAACACTGCAACTACAAAATATAAACAAGCTAGATCTGAGCGATCATTTACTGCATGTAAAAGATATACAGAAACTGCACGTCGCCTCCGTTGTATATGTACGGCTTGTTGAAGTTGGAATATTTAGTTTCCTCGTTCGTTTATCTTCTAAGCTACAACAAATCTTGCCTGCACTTAGTGTAGCTACTTTTTCTTGGAGCTTTTCTCGAGAAGTGAATTGAAAATGCAGTGTTTCAAGGCAAGTCATTTTGTGCCGAGGTAAGATCGATTAGAAGTGAATGTGAAAAGCCTAGCCTTGTCCCAACGATGTTAATGTCGGCTTCTAGTCTGACCGGCTGCAGCATAAATACCAGTATATCACAAGGAGCTGCTGCCATCTGACTTTCGCAACCCACCACTACCAGCACTACCTCACAAATTCAAAACTCAAAGAACTACAAAGGACAGTCAACGATCTATCCAACCTATCTATTTACTGTTACTGTAAGGATTTGTTCCTTAAACGGCATTAAGGATGTCAATGTTTTGAAAAATAAGTTTATCAGGCTTATAATAATTATGCTGTTTTAAACGTACAGTATCAATGAAAGTTAATAAATTGACGAAATAACAATATTTGATTTAACGCCCCCTTTGTAATGGGTTCCATCACCCGTTAGTCAAAAGTGAATAATAAATAGCAAAGCAAAGTAAATAAATGATTTATCGATCTATCTAGCTAAACTTGCTCTGGTCAACATTCATGATTAAACTCTGCAGTGTGAATGTGAGACTCTATACGATAGGGCACTTAATCTGGTGCCAGGATAATTTTGAAGCGAATCTTTCAAGAAATCTTCACAAAGATGGTCCCCTTAGCTTATCAGAAACCGTTTTACTGAACAATTTTCCTTCTTGGCTATAGTAATAAACGTTTTCTCTGATTTTATTTGTCGTATTTGATTAAGTCGAGACAATGTTATGTTATTATGGAGTAATAACGACATTTCTTTGTTTGTAACAAGTTGTCCCCTTTAGGTACCCTGAATTCTTGTGTTTTATTTTCTTTCAGTTTGCACATGAAAATGAACAGTGATTCGCACTCATATTTGTGTGGTTTGACTGAGGTCCGCGGCTTCACTTGCGTGGTGCTCGGTAATAGGTAGTCCCACGGGATAGTTCTACCGGGATAAAGAGTACCCTATGTGATAATCCAGGATATAAACTATCCGTGTGCCAAGTCACTATCACTTCACTATCACGACATACATTGCTACTATTACATTGCTCACAGAACGGATGGCCGATGGGGCCGAAAAGTTCTGCAGTGGCGACCGAATTGGAAGACGATGCGTTGGAAGACCTCCCACTAGGTGGACCGATGACCTGGTGAAGGTTGCGGGAATCCGTTGAATGCGAGTCGCACGGCGCCTATGTCCAGCAGTGGACGTCTTTCGGATGAAATGATGATGATGATGATGACATATTATAAAACGTAGAAGTCCTCCACCGCGTCTGACTGTCTGTTTGCGATAAACTTAAAAACTACTGCACCGATTTCAAGCTGTTTTCACCAACGAATGGAGTGGGAGTATGATTCAGTAGGTTTTGCGTGAAAGAGTAACCAAGTATCCATCCATCTATCCTCACAAACTTTCGCATTTTTAACCGACTTCAAAAAGGAGGAGGTTCTCAATTCGTCGGAACCTTTTTTTTTATTTATTTTTAATAGTCCCACCCACAGTCTGTCGTCGGTCTCGTCGCCAAATTCAAGACCGACTTAATTTAGATTGCCGTCAAAACAAGCTAAAGATTAAATTAAAGCAGTGTTCCTGATCTAGAGCAAAATAATACGTGCCTAACATAACGAAACTTCACGTTTATTTATCTCGATGGGCTGGGCAGAGGTTTAATACTACACATTTATGTATTTCGCTAGTTATGTTACATCATAATCTGCTAAGGCTTTTCCCAACTATGTTAGGGTCGGCTTCAAGTTTAACCAGATGCAGATGAGTATCAGAATTTTACATGGAGCGACTCTGACCTCCTCAACCCAGTTTGTTCTGGGTAGTACGACACTCCTTGGTTAGACTGGTTGTCAGACTTTTGGTCCACTTATTACAAATGACAGCCGGGACCAACAGCAAAAAGTGCTTTTCGAGGCACGGAGGAAACTCGGTATACAGGGTGTAAACAACCTCATCACGAAGCCGTCAACCAAGCATTCTGTACATAAAACTAAGTAACTTAAAGCAAAAATTATTGCTGAGAAACGACTTTTTTTTTTTGGGGTGAAAAATCATGTATTTTGTGTGGTAGAACTTAATGTAACGCACTCAAAAGATTGTGCTGGTGGATGGATTGAATAGTACGGGGGTCGTGGAGGTATTTAAAGTAAAAATCTAACAATAAATACTTGTATTTAAAAAAAAATACTTTTCAAAAACTTGGAACTTTGACCCTTTTTTTTTTAGGATGGGAAATCATCAAATGACTTCTCCCACTCTGGGCGGAGCGGGAGGGAGTGTCAGACTTTTACTGACTAAAACCCATCCATGTTTCTTCCTCGCCCTTTATGTTCCGGGGCCGCGGTATCTCTTTCGAACAGGCCCGCAACCCCGGCAGGCTTCGCCTTGCGGGCCCCTCCCCTTATGCTGACATCTCTTTGAGGCGCGCGTGGAACACGAACGCGCCGTCGACACGGCCTGTCGTCATTAGACGGACGGACGGCTAGCTAGCCCATTGCTAACCGTCCACAGGCCCGCATCTACGGTGGCCACCACGTGGCCCCCGACGCCCGGTGCGTCTCCCGCGGCGGCCGGGAAGAGAGGCTCTCTCCCTCTCTCGTTCCGCCACCTCCTTCGCTAGCATGACTGCTTCGCAGAAGGAGGTGACGGCTTCCCATTCCGTCTCGCTCCGGACCATGGATTGAACCAGGGCCGGACGCGAGAGGTGGCCGCCGCCGATCGCCGCTACGAGGACACGGCGGTGCTCCACCCACGCAGGGCAGAATTCCACCGTGTGCTCCACCGTGTAACTTTGACCCCTAATACTCCTATCTCCGAAACTACAAGGTTCCCAGGTATAGCGTAGAATAAAAAAAACATCGCTATGACGGGGAGAACAAGTGCGTTTCGGCTTCGTTAAGAGGTTTTTTTATACCCTTTATAATTAGTGGTCACCTGTCACCGGACCAACCTACGTAAGCACCGCTTAACCTGAAGATGTACCCCAAGTGGCTGTTATTTAGCTATAAGTCTCGCTTAATAAATAACGAGCCTATTGAAATGGTACTAATTAATGCTTACCATTCATTTATAAAAACATGTGGATGGGTGACCACCCTTAAATACCGAGTTTCCTCCGTGCCTCGGAAAGCACGTTAAGCCGTTGGTCCCGGCTGTCATTTGTCCATCTTTGACAGTCGTTACAGGTAGTCAGTGGCCCCAAAAGTCTGACACCAGTCTTACCAAGTGGTATCGTATTTCCCAGTACTAACTGGGTTGTGGAGGTCAGATAGGCAGTCGCTCTATGTAAAATACTGGTATTCAGCTGCATCCGGTTAGACTGGAAGCCGACCCCAACATAGTTGGGAAAAGGCTGGGCAGATGATGATGATGATTCATTTATAAAAGCAATGTTGTACTAGTGCCTTCATACTCGTAAAATTGTATAGAAAATATATAAAACATTTACTTATTAAGGTTTATGTAAATATTGTCTAAGGTTTATGTAGGTACCTATGAAAAATATATCGTAGATAATAATATATTTTTTCATAAAACTGAGGTCTCGTATTCCTCGATATTTTTATTAGATTTTTTGCATAACGATATGAGGATGTTTTCCGAACCGCGTAACTTTTTGTTCCTTTAAATATTTGCCTTTATTAATCTGGTTAAGGTTTTTTATATCCAATATTTTTTGTAGCTTTCAGAAAACTTCAAATTTTAGAATATTTTTCACACGCTATGATATTTTGGTATTTTCTTTTTATGGTGCCTCTCCAATGAATTGAGGTTGGCCATCAACTCCCTATATTTCTCCGTCAAAAATGGTCCCAAATAAGTAGATAGTTTCTAAACATGGGACAGTCTTTTCAAACATAACTTACTCTCCAAGTAAGTTAGAAATCAAAGCCTTTCAGATAAAACTAGAACTGAACTATGCAAGTTGAGACGGCACCTCAGAATAGTGGTAAACCTCCTGGTAAATATCGCCATCTCTGTCTCGCTGCACCAGAAGGAAAAACAAAACAGTTGTCTTATTTTAGTTTACCCGGTGAGCTGAAGAAGCAGCGTCGTCATTAGTTTAATTAGAAGAACAACCTCTTTGAACTACGTGTATAAGATCATTTCTGGGATCTTCCCGGGAACCCTCATTAGTCTAAATAAAGTACGTCGACATGGAGGTCAACAATGAGCTCAGCTATTGCTGTCCACTGCTGGACAAAGGCTCTTCCAAGTTGCGTCAACAAGACCGTCGGCGCTTTGCGTAAAAATTAAACTGAGAAAAGCTCACGAAAGACTATTTTTTGGTTTGGCTAAGAAAGAGTTATACCGCTCTTTTATTAAACTTAGGACAAAAGACGATGTCACAAGCGTTATGCAACTTGCTAATTGTGAAACTTGTAGTTAATTGAGAATTTCTCATAAGCACCTACGTGGATAAACACTATGTTCAAATACAATAGATATAAATGATAGATTTCTATGTTCTTGTTGAAATTGTAAATCTGTTAAATGATTATCGTAGGGATAAAGGGTGTTGAGAAAATATGAGGTGTTTTATGTTACCAATAAAAGCCTAAAGCCTAAAGCACATAAATTAGTCAGTTTTGCTTTTCTTATCATGTTAATTAACCGACTTCAAAAAGGAGGAGGTTCTCAATTCGTCGGACACTTTTATTTTTTATTTTTTTTTATGTAGGTTCCCCGATTACTCGAAGATGGCTGGAGCGATTTGAATTATTATTTTTTTTGTTTGAAAGGGTATACTTCCCAGGTGGTCCCATAATCATCAAGTCGGAATCTGATGATGGGATCCTGGAGAAATTGAGAGAACTCTTCAAATTTAATAGGCACACTTGATGTGATTTGGGTAGTTTTAGAAAGAATACTTTCTTAAAGTGGTCCCATTTCAATTTGGTGAAGATCTGATGAAGAACTTCGGAGATAGGCAACGGAACTCCTCAATAAATGATAGCAAATGGACTGGGGTTGCTGAAATCTCATGTCTATCAATTGCTTACACCAGTGTATAACTTAACATCACGCCGCTACGCTGTGAAGGGGTAAGCACAAGTGACCCACTTAAAAGTGAAAATTAAAAACTTTTTTGCAAAAAATAAAACAGACTCCAAAAAACACAAAAAGGTGAAAAATAACTTTAGCTTCAGAAGTCGGTGACAAAAAAACAAAATAAATCAATCAAACAAAGGTCACCGACTTCTGAAGCTAAAGTTATTTTTCACCTTTTTGTGTTTTTTTTATTAAGTACAGACGCCAGTACTTCAAGCTACTCGAAACTGACACCTAATGGTGTAGCGATAAAGTTGAAAATCTATTATAGAAAAAGAGATGGTTGTAGCTTGATGTGTGTTTGTAAATAAGCTAGTACCTATTTAACGTGTACAACATTGGCAACCCCATCACATACATTCCAGTTTCAAATCGGATCTTCTTTTGAAAATGTTCACAGGAGTGCTGGGTTTGGTAACTAGGTGTTGTATACGTATGTATGTAGGTACAAGTAGGTAGCAAATAACATCGTTCTCGGAAATTAACGAGAGCCTTCTCACAATGTATGCTCCGAAAAAAAAAAAAAAAATACTAGTTTCCCTCTGTAATTGGTGCACCACGATTTTTGTGAATTGATTTGAAAAACAATTCGACTTAAGTGTTTTGAAATTCAATGTTTTTTTTGTTCATGTGTACCTTTGTTCTCATTCCATACCTAGCTAATTGGAATATTTGAAACCGAAAACAGAAATATATCCATAGATTACCTATTTCATAGAATACATTTTTATCAAATAGAATATACAGGTATTTTATGTAGAATTCAGATAAACGTTGAATTGTAGGCGCTAACATTATAAAAAGTAATTTGGAAGAACAAATTACTTTGTTAACAATAGCCCCGCTCGTAAAAACCATTGAATAGCTTGCACATGTGATATAAATTCATGACTACTTGCTCGCTAATTTCGCTGGAAATTTATAACGTTTACCTTATAATAACAAGTCAGACATAAAAAGCTTGAGATGAAATTCTGCCGACGTATTTTACTCCTTTGCGCTTCACACAGCTTCACCTCTGGGAGCTATAAAAGAAAACAATTGAAAACAATTTTCTCCTTGAAAAGCTTTTTTCATAGCGAGGAGGCATAAGATACGATACTCATATTACACAAAAATTCGCATAATATCCATGCAATCTAGAAAATGTACGAGTAAAAGTAAAAATAAAAGCTGTCAAAGTTGAAAGCGGCTATTTCTACGACGACGGTGGATGTGTAAGCTAGCCGCAGTCACGCAAGCCCGGCGAGAGTGCGTCCAAATATAGCGGTGCTTTGTTAGTAGGCCTTCACTACCCGATAGTCCATCTAATTGACTTCAGTACAGACTGCCTGTATAAACTTAATTAGGGTTTTAGATTTAGATTTTTGGTAAATATTTTAAAACGCAAAGTAGTGTTGTTTTTACCTCTTTAAGCAAATGGACGCTCAATGTTGCATTTTTAATTGAGGACGAAAGAATCGGTATCTTTGTACTTCGCTTACTCTAGCATAATATTTGATTGTTGGTTGGATCTTGCGTTCTTGTTTATATCATTTGGAAAGGCTAGAGTGCATTTATTTTGTAATCTAGATTTTGTATTTGAGTCGGCACATCAGAGGTCTGCACCAGCTCAACGAGGAACGTCGTCTTAAGGATTAACAATTCACAATCCGTATCAATCGAGGGTCGTGGATCGGTACTCTTCACGAATATTCTTAAATTGATTAGTAGGTCCACTTTTTTCAATTTAGATTAAAAGCATTTCAATCCGGATTATTTGAGAGGTTTCATACTTGATTAAATCCTTTCGGATATAAGTAGCGTTGCTTATCCGTAGCCAAGGAAAGTTATTAGTTGATTGGAGCCAAGTAGAATACTCACATAAATTTTGATACCACCAGCAACAATTATTAACAGATGAATTAATTGTAAAATTATTCGAGGTTTCGCGGGAATGGTAAATACAATTAAAATGGAGAAACAATAAAGAGTTTTCCAATTACGTGAACGGAGAAAGAGCTTTCGTTTTGGTTTGGAGCTAAGCAATCGACAGCTTGATAAATTGATAATGTATAATAATTATAAGACAGTGATTGAGTAAAGCCTGTCAAGTTGTCAACAGATCGATAGGTCACGCGCAGTGCTCAGTCCGCCAGAAGATTATACTTACGGATACCTACATAATTATACTTTTAAAACTTTCCAAGGCGCTTCAGAAAAACAAACAAAATCCTCGCCTCATTTGTGAGAATTTTAAGTTCTAAGTTCCAGAAGGAAATGTTTGCGAAGAAAAATAGCGCGCACCTAAATGATATGTCAATATTATGAAAAGTGACTGTGATAAAAACTGAAACAATTTCAGTAACACAATTTGAAATATCTATTTTATTTGGAAGGGTGCTTGTCAAATACCTGTCATGTGTAATAAATGTCCTTCCCTCGTTTACATTTTCAATAAATGAACCGAGGACCTTCGAAAATCTCATTTGGACCTTTGCAAACGTGCCGGGTATGTAAAAGTGGAGTTTACCTACACGGCAGCCGTGTCAACTACTATTCTTTGCGACGGGATAATTAATTCTAATTTGTGTGTGAAACAGTTACTTGTTTGTAAACTAAAGGCGGCTAATTGTCGGGGACTGTAATTCGGAATACAACGATATTTTTGCCATTTACTATGCTAATCTGGTACAGAGTAAATGCGATAATAACACGGCGCAATTGTAAATGAGGAGCGTTTCATAACGGCGATTAATTTATATTCAAATGTGAAAGCTAACAAAAAGCTAGCTAGCACTGTGAAACTTTATAATAATGAGTGAAAATATATTTAGTAGCTTCATTAATTGGTTTCGTAAATGTGATTGATAGACTCATTTATTAAACGAAGAGTCAAATGGGTGACACGAGCAGTCGTTCGATATTGGTAAATAAATGAGTCTCAGATAAATCTATTTATAATGTTTGGCTGAAGAAACCACCGCGTTGCCGAGAAACAGCTTTTGTTGTAATTCATCGCTTATTGATGGGTAGGTACAAGTTAAATACCGCTTCATTTGCCCGGCCACTTGCACATAATTAATATAATGTACCGTCAAACGGTCCATTGTATTTGTATTGCTTTGTTGGTTTAACGCGATTGTTATTAATGGTGTTTAGCAACTTCAGTTATACAATAAGACCTCTACTTCGATCGATATTGTTAGTATAACCGATTTCTGTTGTTTGGTGAGGTGAGACAAAGGTGCGACAAAGAATGGGCAGGGTCGTGCTTGTTTCTACTTACAATGACATCAGTTGTCGCTGTGGCTGACCGAATGTGTCCGTGTTCGATTCCCACACGAGACAAATACTACAACAGGTAATTGTTCCGGGTCTGACTGTTTGTGTATTTGTAATTAAAGTGTTTATAAACGCACCCACGATACAAAACAATGTGAGAGCAACGAGTACTCAAAAAAACTTATTTAAACTTCTCCAACTGCGATCACCAAGGGTGGTGATTAATTATGCAATCCCCTATGACCGTTTTTTTATCACTAGTGGATAAAAAGACAACTCGAATGAATGGCGCACCGGCTGAAAATATAGGTTTCTGCACTACTAGGCGCGGGTACAATTTTCGCACGGACGAATTCATATTTGGTAGTAGCGGCCTATACATAGGTAAGTTTGGTTCCGGGTTGGGCTGTTTGTTACGAGATTTATGTATCTAAATGTAAACACGATTCAGAAGATATTATAGTGTGTGACGAGGCTTTTATTTAGGAAAAAAATAAACTTTTCGATAACAAAATTCTAGAAGCTCTCGAATGATACGGTTCTGAATGTAGTCTACCAACAAACCTCACGTCCGTCAGTTTGTTATTTTTCCATATCCATTATTGGATTTGAATCCGGTAGACCTTTTCAGTACTCGTAACACTCGAGCTGTAAGTCTATTGTCGATGGTTCGCCATTCACGCTCACAATAGACAAGTTTCCCTAACATGTCGTACGCAGCCCGTTTCGTTTCGGACGCGGGTTTTTCGTGTCGTTTGTGGCTAAACATGTTCTCTAAGTTAGAACCTTCGTTGGGAAATGGCGACTGTCTCGTAAGTGTAAGGACAGGAACACGGTTGAGTTTTATCCGTTTTAGTTCGTAAGGTATCTATACCTACTCGAAACTCTTGTCTGTAAAAGTTAGGTAGCATAAATGCAATGCTTGTGTTAATATTATCACAGTTCACTTGATACTTAACAGTGACAATAGTGACTATTAAGGGGCCGGCGGAGCATGCGTTTTTCATACAAACGTAATACCAAAATAATATGAAAATCAAACATATTCTTAAGGTAGTGTGTATTTATTTCGATTGGATTACAGAATATCTGTGTTCCCAAATGTATTTTTTGAGAGGACAATGATACAAAGACGAGATATGGGGAATTTAAAATTTCTATAGAAAACTTATTTTTCTTATAACTCTTGTTAAAATGAGTATCTAATCAAAATATATATTTGGGAACCTAGATATTCTGTAATTCAATCGAAATAAATACACACTACCTTAGGAATATGTTTAATTTACAAATTATTTTGGTATTACGTTTGTATGAAATACGCATGCTCCGCAGGCGTCTTAATCAAATAAATAAAATTGAAGTGTCTGTCTACCAAATAAAATTGAAGTCTAAAATTGATTGTCTACAATTTCAATATAACTGCTTTTTACTGAATGCATGTGAAATCAAGTATGGTTTATTCTTCGGTCGTCCCACATCACTATTGAAGTACTGCTTCGTCCCAAATTGGTTTATATTTTACGATACAAGACATATTTTTGAATTTATGTCTGTCTGTCGGTCGGTCTGTTTGTTCCTGCTAATCTCCGAAACCACTGGACCGATTTTGACGGGACTTTTGCTGGCGGATAGCTGATCATAAGGAGTAACTTATGCTAAAAAAAGGATTCCTTGCAAAATAATTAAAACCCTTGCAATTGTCATCAAAATCCGATTCAAATAGGGAAGTGATTATTTGAATTTGATATTTTATAATAATTTCACAACGACAAAAGTCTGCAAGTTTGCAATTAAATTGTTAGTTAGGATTGTCCCTAGGAGACGATTTTTCGAATGAAACCTTACTGAATTAATGTGTAGGACTGTAGAACACATTAGTTTCCCTAGTTTGTCCCTCTAGTGCTATCAATAAACTTCCACTGGGGATATTATTGTCATAATAATCAATACGTTTTCCAGAAGGCGTCGCTCTTGTAACGTGGAGTTAAAACGCTTCAATGGCCTCCCGTTTTAATCTCCGAGGACCTTTCATTAGTTCTTTAAGGTTCAATACATGTCAGGCCTTTTCGTTCGAGCTTAGAAAAAACATTTATAAAATCCTATCCAGTTTCAACAGTCGAATTCTGGGAAATGGTCAGAAATCCGACGAAAGATTACTTACGTCTTTTTTTTACATTTTCTGGAAATATCTTTAGGCCAGATTTTGTAGCTTTTACTGCAAAGCTGGAGCCGAAATGTGGCTAACGGGTAAACAAGGAGCATGACAGCAGTGGAACAAAGAATTCTATTTAGTTTTGTATGCACGTTGTTTGTTCACGAAATTCTTCTCCTGGCTTTATATTTCTCAGTACCTGGGCACTGAAATTATTATTAGACTCGTGGATATATCCATAATTGGTGTTTAATTTTGGTTATTTTTTTCCTTAGCAACATTTGTACAGGAATTGTATTGAGTGGCTTTCCGGGACATACATATTTGTGTCGTAGCCAAAAATAAATGAAATCACAGAATCAGGCGTTACTTTGCGGAAATCCATGACTGTTACGTTATTCCGCGAAAAATCCACCCCACGGGGCATGGAGTGGGCGAAACACGTGTCGATGTCGAGTATAGGTTGCCTGTGGATTTTCCTGCATGTGCATATTTTTGACAGGCCACCCAGGCCTGGATGCTTTACGCGGAATTAAACCTAAGTGTTTAACATATAATAAAAAAATACATTATCTAAATACGTTTCGGGTACCTACAATATGTCAACAGTTTAAACGTTGCGTTTTAATTCTGTCATTAAAGTTCTTACATCTATCATTTATATTTAATTAAGTAAACTAGTTAACTTCGCCAACAAAAACACATTAAAATACCTCGTACTTGGACGTTTCAGTTGACATTTCGACCCTCACTAGTAAAATACCTGTCCCTAATACGTTTCCAGGAAGGTAAATACCGTCTCCCCTATCTTATCTTACGGGGAGTGATAAATGAACCAATTCGCCCTATTCACGTACGCCTAATATAATAGTCATTACGTAATTCAGTTACAGGTAAATTAATTTACAAGTATGTCTCTCAGTTTTTAATTTAATTTCCGTGCTGTTAGCTGTTACCTTTATCAATCATTCAAAACAAATCAAATCAAATTTATTTATTTTGTGAACATAAGTAAAAATAGGTGTTAAAAATACATACAATTCAGAAACTAACTATGTTCCGCCGGTAGGCATACAAAATGTTTATCAAATTTCATTAAATTAAATTAAATCAAAAAAAATAAAATCAATAAATAAAAATTAAATCAAAACAATTAGAATTAACAAATAAAATTACATGAATTTAAATTGAATCAAAACTCTTAACATAGAAATAGAATGTCAGCAATGTTGTCAAATTAAAAAAAATATAGTACAAAATGTCAGCAAAATTTAAAATTCCAAATAATTATAAATGTCAGGAAGAATAAAATAAAAATAAATTGACAGGTAAATTGAAATGTACAAAAAAACAAAAAATATATCATATCAAAATTTATCACTAAGGAATTCATCGACAGAGTAATATGCCTTGTCGCTCAATAATTTAAAAAGCTGACGTCATTTTGACGTTTAAACGCCTATCTTTAGCCCTAGAAAAAATTTGGCGATTCAGTGAATTTTAATTGAGACTTTACAAATCGGTAATTTTTTCGTAATCGTAACTTTTCTTCGCTGCGGTGTCATATAAAGAGAGAATGGGTAGTAAAATTTCGCAATTTTGCGAATATTTGAAAGATGTGGATGAAGTTTACTAATTAACTCACAGTAATACGTTTTCCCTCGGCGAATTTCAGCTTTCACCTACAAAAGATCTTTTACTAGTTCCGACAGGATAAACATGGATGAGGAAACATGGCATAATTTGGCAAATATCCGGTTTTTAGTGTTTACAGTGATCATAACAGATTAAAATCTTAATTATTCTGATAGGATTATATTCTAGACAGCGCTGCAGCGTCACTAATAAGACTAACTTTGCTAAATTATTGATCACGACGTTTTACCCCCCTATTGAAAGCAGTCCCATAATAAAACACAAAGATCGTAACTACATACCGACTCCGATTCCGCAATTAGGTTTGTCGGTCAATCCTGATTATAGAAGGAGCTCGTCGCTAAATAATATCAGCCGCTCGGGTCGATCTTTAGGTTAAGCCATGCTTGCCTAGGTTGGTCTGTGGATGGGTGACCACCCTTACATATCGAGTTTCCTCCGTGCCTCGGAAAGCACGTTAAGCCGTTGGTCCCGGCTGTCATTTGTCCATCTTTGACAGTCGTTACAGGTAGTCAGTGGCCCCAAAAGTCTGACACCAGTCTTATAGTAGTATCGTATTTCCCAGTATTAACTGGGTTGTGGAGGTCAGATAGGCAGTCGCTCCATGTAAAATACTGGAATATAGCTGCATCCGGTTAGACTGGAAGCCGACCCCAACATAGTTGGGAAAAGGCTTGGCAGATGATGATGGTCAATCCTGATTATGAGCTCAGTATTGTAATATCGTGTTTGGCAAACATATAGATTTCGATAATGGTGCTAACAGCACATAAGTAGACTCTCACAGACTCTTGACATAACGCCAAATACTTAACACAATCGTAAAAAAGCAATATTGTTCCTTCCTACGCTTTTACGATGCACTTCATAACCAGCATGATTTAAATCTTTATCTTCGCACGGCCTCTAACAAAGGGCTCAAACTTAGGAGTAAAGAAGAAAGAGCTTTGTAAAGTTTATTTTTCTTCCATTCTCTGTTCGGCATGGATGTTTGTACGTAAATTGTGAATGCGAGAGACTGAGAGGGTTTACTTAGTCAACGTAATTTTAAGGAGACTCTAATGAGTTTCATATTCATCTCCGCGTATTTCGGTGCCCAACTTTTCTTTTAAAACATATGTGAAGAAGACAGGAACTAACAAAATTTTCGTAATTACAAAAGGTGATATTAGAATTTTGGCATATCCTTCTTTTTGACGTACAGGCTGTAAACAACCTCATCACGAAGCCGTCAACCAAGCATTCTGTACCGTGATCCGTGGCTACCGTGATCTGATACTGTGATCGGTGGAGACAAACCCCATCAAACTAAGCAACTTTACGCATAAATTATTGCTGGGAAACGACTTTTTTTTTTGGGGTGAAAAATCATGTTTATCGGTGTAGAACCGAGGCACTTGTTCTCTCCGTGATTGTGATATTTTTTTGATCACAATCACTGAGAGAACAAGTGCCTTTCGGATACACCCTTTATGCTCGAAGAACTTTAGATTTTCAATCATTTCAATATATTCAATTTTGTAAAAATAGGAGCTGCAATGTGATGTCATGTCAATACTTATTTCAAAAAAGTTACCCGAACTATGTTTGCCTTTCCCGGAAAATTGTAACACGCCGTGTATAATCAAACAGTTTGTTCTATATAAATAAACTTTTTGATAGCAATAGGGTAATTTAAAATTCAGGTTCAGATTTTTCGTTAGTGAGCAGAGCAAAACAATAAGAGAAAACCATGACTTAGATCCAAAACAATCGAAGCTGCATAAGTTACATCAACCAACTCGCTCTGGTGCCGCGTGATGGATAACGGGGCCCACACTCTCCCAGACAGAAGTCCTGCATCCCATAACATAACACCACGGGTCATTGCCCGAATTGTTAGGTAGAGGTGTATCAAATAGTACACCTAAACACCAGTGATGTTTTTTTAGGTGTCATTTAATAGGGGGCTAGCTTAATGCCATCAGCCGTCCACAATTCCAGACTCTGTCGCTGCTATTGAGAAATTCCAGATGGAAATCTCATTAGCACTTTACCCGACCTGGGAATCTAACGTCATACTCAGCAGTCGCTTGCGACCACTATACTATATACCTATATTAGGTCAACTAGGTAGTCCTGTATCCCAGCTGCGCGAAAATAGGCCTGTAGGTCGTCATATAATGACACTTATGTACAAGAATCCATCCATTTACCATGACATGTGTAGGTATATGTACAGGACGTAAGACTATTTACCACATCGGTCACATTTCGTATGGCCTCCTGTTGTCAAGTGCTCATAAATACTACTACTAAGTAAGGGTCAAGTTGTATGTAAGATGCACGTGTTTGTAATAGCACTGTCATGTATCACACGGTATATGACGAAGCATCCAATGCGGGGCAGATTCTTGTAAATTATTTCATGTAATGGCCGTGGGTGCACCGGAGAATTTAGTGCAATGGACTTTGAAATAAACTACACTGAAATGCTGGGTCGGGATTGTAGTCTTTCCAACGTTTATAACCTGCAAATACAAGTAACTTTTTGTTTGAATAACATTAGGTGAGGTCTGAATGGATCTTACTACAATTATAAATGCGAAAGTTTGGATGGAGCTTTGAAATTTGACACAGAGATAGATTGTAGTCTGGAACGGTCCCGTGGGACAATCACAAAACTGCGGGCATAAGCTAGTGTAAAAATAAAAGAATGAGCTGTTGGAAATTGAGATGGAATAACAGCTGATACTGGTGTTATTAACTTGCGTCATCCCACTGCTAGGCCTTTGCCTAAACGACTGGAAGCCATGGGGTGAGGCCTTGGTCTCACCACCTGACTTCCAGTCGTTTCGATCCAGAGGTACGACGTCTTCTGGCTGAGTCAGGGTTCCAGAAGTGGCTGTTTTGGCCCACAGCTCGGCATGCGGCAGACGCGTTCAGTTCCTCTTCAGCCTAGCGGCTTTTTGAGCAACGTTAGTAATTTGTGTTTTGGAGCTCAGCGTAGTGTCCGTGTTGAGTACACGAGAGTATGTGAAATACCAACAGCGCAATATATTTTTAGGCATTTATCGCTTCGTTAGTGTTTGCAAAGACGGATAAGTTTCGTCCTTTTTCTGTTAGGTACTTAATTGTTTGTTAGGCAAGGGTTAAGTTACATTTAAAATAAGTACGTTAATGATGAAGCACTTGAAAACAAATTCAAATTTAAGCTTCTAAAACGGTGAGTTTAAAATCGGGAACGGAATTAATTTTGCCAAAGTTCTCCGTAGTATGAATGACCTTTTAATAAGTCTACTTATTACGGTTTTCAAATTCTCTTAATTTGGCTTTAAAATTTTAATGTTTTTACTAAGTTTTTCTAACTTTCAGAAACAAATTATTATGAAGAATTTTAATAACTGAACAAGCTTTTTCAAATCACTGTCCAACACAGCAAGAAATATCTTAATAATGAAATTAACCGCTCCCAAGGGTGAAATCCATCAATATCCAATTCGCTAAAGTTAATCTATGGTAGTGGATCAGACGGTGAGTGGGGTTCTATTGACATGTCTATGGTATGAGTGTGCGGACGGTGACTGAAAGCCGGTCTCCGTAAATCCAGAGCCGGTATAGTAATGGGTTTATGTATAGCTAAAATCTGCGAAGCGTTATTTCGATGCAACGTTGGCGAAGGTAGTTACAGCCAAATATTCAGGAATCCGAATACATACTCATAAGTCTGCAGATCTCCGAAGCTATTTATAACATACTTTGGTTACGTTAGTAGTTAGCACGAGAATTCCGGCAGCAGCGGTAAGAATTGTAATGAAACTACCTACCTGAGCCGCGGTAGTTCGGCGTAAGTGTAATCTATTGAAAACTGAAGTTTATGTCGAGTGCAGTTTATCGAGTCGATACTTATATTTCGAAAATTCAATTCATTATTACCAGCTAATCTTTCCTTGAAGTTAAACTGCCCCATGGTTGATGATTCTAAACCAATTTGTGGAAAATCCGTTCAGTTCGATGAAGGAAAATATCGTGAGGAAACCATCATGTATATATAGCTAAGTCAGAGGCTCATTGGTGTCATTAAAATTCTGACACCAGACAGTAACCACATGATAAGTAAAATACACGATAAGTACAATATCAGCTCCTGCCCGCCTTTCAATTTCTTATGCAATATCTATAGCACCCATGTTATTCCGACGCATAAGCTATCTTACGGTATAGCTTAATCCAAATTCGTCCAGCTGTTCAGCGTGAAGGAGTAGCAAATCTACAAATTATATTCCCATTTATAATATTAGTGTGACTATATTAGCTACTCGCCCACCTAGTGCCAACTTGAGCGTATATCTCAACAAAGTAGTGATGAGCGTTGAATGAACGAACTAGTTAATTCGACCGTCTACATACTGTCAACGAATGGACGGTTCACCAACAGTCCATGGACTAGTCGAATCCGTCGACGTCTCAACGGCAGTCAACTGAATGCGTCTACCGACTCAAGAACGTAGGCAAGTCGTTCGTCCTTAGAAATAAAATAAACGTTCAAACCAATTTTAACTCTAAATCTATCACGAGAGAGTTTATATTTGTATATCACGACGAATGAATTTGTGTTACTTGCCTACGTTCTAGAGTTTACGATCAGTCCCGTACTAATATCAACTGTCTTCTGCTAGATTTAAAGTTAAAATTTGTTTGAGCAATTATTTTGGAGTCTATAGTCAACTGTCTACGTCGCCGTCAACGTAGTAGACTTCGTTGCAACGTTTATTTCAACGTCTGCATAACCAAGTCGACGCATTAACTAGTCGACGAATTCAACTAGTTGATGGACTAGTCGATGAACAAAAATGGACGGTCTAGTTTCGTTAACGCTAAATGCGTCGACGACCCATCTCTACAACAAAGATTCCTAATCCATCACGACATACATAAATATCGGATGACATTACTACCGTGCATTTAATGGCCGTCAAAGGAATCTTTTGATCTCAGTCAGGATAACTAACTCTTACTCCGCACAAAGTCATCGTTATCCCTAGAATATAGGTAAGATATAATATAGAAGTAAATAAAAAAAAGTAAAAAAGTGGTAAAAAAGTCAATGAAATTCAACAAAGCATACTTACAAAAAAATTCATGTTTAAGAACTCATGTTGAATTTAACTTTTTATAGTGAAGTCTTAATTAAAGACTGCATTAAACATAGGAGAATGGAAATGTAGTTAACAAAAAGATTTTATTTGTTTAGATCTATCTAAACAAGTAAAATCCGCTCTGTGCTGCTTTGACTGTTGAAACAATCTAAGCCAGTTTCCGGAATTAGTCTCTTTGAGAGCAGTGTGGCCCAGTGGTGGCGGCCCCGACTTACGAACAGTAATGGGTTCGAACCCAGGCAGGCGCATTACTTTGTGTAATTTATTTCATCACCACTGCTCTCAAAAACAGTGAAGGAAAACATCGTGAGGAAACCGGCATGTCCTAGAACCAAAAATTTGAAGACATGTATTGTGACATCTACCAACTGGCACTGGGCCCGCGTGGTGGATTATAGCCCATACGCAAAATATCGTCGGTGCGCCTGCCAAAACCGTTATGTGCATTTTTTTTATATTTTTTTCTTTGCTATAGCTATGTCCTTGAAACCGAATTGCACATCGATTACAAAAACAAATGTGTGTTATTGCCGTCTAGAAATCGATTTGACAAAATCTATATGTGCACCTAATTTTCATTTCTGGCAATGATAAATTGGTTATATGTTCACATCAAACGTTTTTAAATCACGTTTTTAACCATTGTTGCACATGTCAGAATTGGATTACGAGTATTTGGGAGTCATGAAAAGTACATGTTATCCTTTTCACTTGTATCTCAGATACGTAATATTTTTTGTCACCATACTGCATTTTTAATTTATTGATAAGTCCATCAATCATTTAAAAAAAAACAGTTTATCCTGAAAACTTATAGAGGTTTTGGCAAGAGCAGCAACGATATGCGCTTTGACGTGGAGTTGCGGACACCAGCCCGTTGTACAATACAATAGTCATTTTGGTTTTTAATTTTGTAATTATACAGGGCGTAAACCACCTCATCACAAAGCCGTTAACCAAGCATTCTGTACATCAAACTAAGTAACTTTACGCAAAAATTATTGCTGGGAAACAACTTTTTTTTGAGGTTATAAATCATGTTTGTGGTAGAACTCAATGTAACGCACTTAAAACATTGTGCTGATGGATGGATTGAATAGTACGGGGGTCGTGGAGGTGTTAAAAGTCAAAATCATCCAAAAAAAACTTGTACTTATTTAAACTTTGACCCCTCATATCTCCGTAACTAGAAGTTTCTCAGGTATGGTGTAGAACAAAAAAATGATCGCAAT
Source organism: Xestia ashworthii (assembly GCA_950022955.1). Taxonomy (NCBI): domain Eukaryota; kingdom Metazoa; phylum Arthropoda; class Insecta; order Lepidoptera; family Noctuidae; genus Xestia; species Xestia ashworthii. The sequence continues at coordinate 16,908,651 of OX465558.1, read as the reverse complement.
GATGGGGAGAACAAGTGCCTTTCGGCTTCGTAAAGAGGTTTTTTTTTTTTGCAAAAAAAATATCCGAAATCACAAAAAAAAATATATCATTTCACCCCAATAATATTTTTGTTTCTCAATACATGTTCCCTATTTTAGTCTTCAGAAAAAAAAAACGGGCCAATCCTATAATGTATATAAGGTATGTCTAACCAAGGATACCCATTACATAGGTATCCTAGGTTCGATTCGAGCTAAGTGTAAGAATATCTCAATAGCCAGAATAAAAAAAATCGAAGACACGTGTCATCTACCAATTCGCACCGGGCCCGCGTGATGGATTATAGATTATAGCCCATTCCTTCTCATAGAGAGGAGGCCTGTGTGCCAGTCCCAGCAGTGGGAACATCAATAGGCTGGTGATGATGATGATGATCGGAGTCTAGACTGCCCGGTTGATGGCAATAGGCTCGCACTCAATTATGTGGAACCCAAAACATAGCAGGTAAGATGTGGGTGTATTATGTACACCTCCACCCCTTAACCTTTAGATTACACGCGTCATTTTATGTTATATAACAGTACAGTACATTATACCTGTGGATTGTACTTAATAATCCTCTAAGTACGATAGAATTGCGAATAATAATATTAAACGTTCACAAAAAAAGGTCCTTGACATTAGATATCTATTGATACACACCCACTTTATCGAAATGCTAAGGGCTCTCCAGTTTATTGTCAATCGTAAGACGGTTTCAGACTTACCAATAAGCTTTTCCTTTTACACGCTTTCAATATTAATATAACGATCGAGCGAAGTTTTTAATCATCGCTTTCACGAATTAAGAATCAAATTAATCACGAGTGGTAGGTAGCTGTAGCAATTATTTTTCCCAAATCGAAAAAAGAACGTCGAATAAAAATGTCGTCTTACCATCACGCCTGTAATACCAGAGGAGTCAGGCAGAGGTGTGCCTATTGCGATCAACCCAGTCTCCATTGCGGCTACTGATAAATTCCTGACAGTAAACCCAATAATATTTAATGTAAATTATTTATGCCCGTAATAATAATGTCTAAAAATGAATGTTTGATGAGGTTGACAAACATTGACAATGTTTAACTTATTTTGAATTATCTGTTGACATAGTGTAAGAATGAATGATTATTGTAATATTATTTTTAACATAGCCAATAAGATTGACATATAAATATTGTACAACCTATGGGTATGTAACAATGATAAAACAACACTAACCGTAAGAACTTCTATTTATTTATTTATTTAACACTTCAAGCACATAGTACAGAGGCGGACTTAATGCCATAGGCATTCTCTACCAGTCAACCTTTGGGTGATGCAGAGACAAGCAGTGGTAGGTGTACATCTGAATTCTTCTTTTCTTCTATTCACCTGTGACAAACAATAAATAAATGAATTTATTATGAATTATAACACTTTGCACGACTTTGGAATCGAACCCAGGACCTCATGCTTAGCAGTCGCGCTTGCTACTACCAAACCTTTTTCAAGCGAAAAATTCTTTAGGCGCTTTGAACACTTTTTGAATGAACAAAACTCATGGAACTCGCGTTTTCATTTCTATCGAATCGGCAGTCCCCAAAGACTTTGACTTTTTTTTCATTGACTTGTTTTATGGCATAACAAGAAAACCTGTCATTATAGTAGTTTCGACAGCCTTGTTTAAAACTTGCATGTGTTGAAATGGTTTTCTTTTATTTGAATTTTTAAACACACGTGCATGCAGTTCCCTAGTTATTATAAATGCGACAAAGAATGAAAACATAAACTAAGTAGAGCGTATCATGAAACTATTTAACTGTACTGATGTGGCTACTTACCCTAGTTATCAACGTTCCTATGCAAATAATTTGGATGCAAATGTAATTAAATTATCGGTACTTTGAGTTTCAATAAAGAATTCTTTGGTCGTTCTGAAACATTTATCGAATTTATCAATTGAATATTCAATTTGGCTTGAAATGAAGAAATAATTGAAGCCTTAATTTCAAGGTTGGCAGCAGTATCTTGTTGGAGTACGTATTTACATACAATTGCTTACCTTTGTAAGGAAATGGCTCAAAATTTCGGTTACACGTGGCGGTAATTACAATAAAAATAGCTCATCCGTACAAATGGCTGCGGATGAATAATTCCATTGAAACAACTCCTAACGTATAAACCAGTTAGCATCGTGTAAAGTTCCCAAGTGGGCCGGCACTACTTTGTATGAACTAACTTTCCTAAGAACGTGTGCGTCTGTTCAAGTTTTGAATTCAAATCTTTGGTTAGCACCTATGTGCTCCACGAACTTACAATAAACTCGTTGAATAAGAAAATGTTTTTCAAAATCTCTGTATGTCTTAGCTTTGGTTGAACATTGGCTGTTTTCAACGGTGATTCCGAACGTTGCTGATGCACCCAAATGCGGATTGAGATACGAGTTTTACTAAAGCCTTGCAGAAAACGAGCGTATAGATAAATCAGGATTCCACTATAGGTGTCTGCAGGAACACTTACCAATATTATAGTAATGGAACTACGAGTTCGGAGCGGGACGGGAAAATCGTATCATGCTACTCTATGAAACTTTAACTTACTAAGTTTAAGCGAGGAGATACAGCGTGTTAAGAATTTCACTGACGTCCTCATAATAGAAGGTGTCACGTAGAATAAGCTCAACGCGAAAATGTTCGCAAACGAGACACTTTACTGACATTAAAGCTACAAGGAACAGAGCTGTAACGAACGATATAGGGGCCGTGAATATATGGAAAGATATTGGCCAATAACTTAGCACCAAATAGTCGGATCTGCCCTTGGGACCGAGGATTTTATTTGTCAAGCGTATCTACAATGAGAATAATATAAATAATTTTATCTCATTTTTATCTCGGTTAACGCAAAAATGGATCGGTCCAAATGTGGAAAGCATTTTTATTATTGGGAAACAAAATATATACAGTCTGGTGGTCATTTCTGTAATTTACTTGTTACTAAAAACCTTTTATAAAAAATATTTAGTTTCCACGAGTGGCCATGTAGTCGGATATTTTTTGCTGGTTTTTAGTTTATTTTTCAGAATGCTGAGTAATTCTGTTACAACATAACATCACGGCAGTAATCCCTGAAAGGTTAGACAGAGCAAATTCCTGGTACTCTTTGCATAACTTCAATATTTTAGTAATGGGAGTGTGTTCACTACAGCGAGTAAAGGAGCTCGTCGCTAAATAATAACAGCCGCTCGGGTCAATCTTTAGGTTAAGCCGTGCTTGCCTAGGTTGGTCTGTGGATGGGTGACCACCCTTACATACCGAGTTACCTCCGTGCCTCGGAAAGCACGCTAAGCCGTTGGTCCCGGCTGTCATTTGTCTATCTTTGACAGTCGTTACAGGTAGTCAGTGGCCCCAAAAGTTTAAAACCAGTTTTATCAAGTGGTATCGTATTTCCCAGTATTAACTGGGTTGTGGAGGTCAGATAGGCAGTCGCTCCATGTAAAATACTGGTATTCAGCTGCATCCGGTTAGACTGAAAGCCGACCCCAACATAGTTGGGTAAAGGCTAAGCAGATGGTGATGATGAATCGATAGTAATTAATTTATCTCAAACCTAGCTCGGTACAATACTGTAAAGTATATACCTCTTCACCTACAGTGGAAGACCGAGCAAGAGCATTGATCAAAACGTTAATATGTATATGTAACATATGTATGTTGTGTACATAAAATAACATGTCATTTTGTCATATAAAACAAAGCGTGTTGGTAGTTAGACTGAAAGCAGAACCCAGCATAGTTAGGAAAAGGTAAATGATGATACAATAACACAATATTTGATTCACAGAATTATTCACGAGAACATTTAACACATTTAATCAAATATTTCCACAAATACTGACAAATCCATTACATTACATTCGAAATGATTAGAGTCAGTCAGTTGTACAAATTAACTAAGTAGCAAAAATGTATCCGACATAGTGATCCAATCTATGCGGAGACTGGAGGCTCCATCAATCATTGTACCATTACCCAGATCAGATCTGTCAGGCAGTATGAAAGAAACGGGATGAAGCTAATCACTGCAGTCTTTTACGAATCCCGTAATTACACCATTGTGTATTTCGGGATTCGTTTTTTTATGCCTAGCCAAGTTTTTGAAGCAGAAAGTTAGTAGTACTACTAGTAATTCGTATTTCTGCTACTAAGGAGTGTTATTGTGTTCAGTACAAAGGGTATAAATAACATAAGCATCACGCCTGTAATACCAGAGGAGTCAGGCAGAAGTGTGCCTAATAGTACACTCAAATTTCGCCAGGTATGTTTAAATCTTAGGTTATAGGGGGAGAGTCTAGTATTTGTTTACAAGAAAATCTTACCTGTTCCAGCGCCCCACGCTTTTACAATCAAAGCACATAGTTTTCACTTCAGCCCAGAAATAGAGACAACTTGAACCATCCATAACTTATTTTTAGTTTTTACGTGCATAAAAGCGTGTTTTTCTAGTGTTTTTTTAGGGTTCCGTAGCCAAATGGCAAAAAACGGAACCCTTATAGTTTCGCCATGTCTGTCTGTCTGTCTGTCCGCGGATAATCTCAGTGACCGTTAGCACCAGAAAGCTGAAATTTGGTACCAATATGTATATCAATCATGCCGACAAAGTGCAAAAATAAAAATTTAAAAAAACATTTTTATTAGGGTACCTCCCCCAGACGTAAAGTGGGGAGCGATTTTTTTTTTAATTTTGACCCTGACGTGTGATATATTGTTGGATAGGTATTTAAAAATGAATAGGGGTTTTCTAAAATCATTTTTTGATAATATTAATATTTTAGGAAATAATTGCTCCGAAAGTCAAAAACAATGTGTCCCCCCCCCTCTAACTTTTGAACCATAAGTTTAAAAAATATGAAAAAAATCACAGAAGTAGACCTTTATATGAACTTTCTAGGAAAATTATTTTCAACTTGATGAGTTGAATAGTTTTTGAGTTATATAGCACTTTTTCAAAAAAACGCAAATGATAACTTTGTTTTTCATACAAATACTATGAAAAACAAAGTTATTTTTGCTGACGAAAAATGTTGGTATTTTTAATGGTCTGGGAAGCTACGGAACCCTACAGTGAGCGTGGCCCGACACGCTCTTGGCCGGTTTTTTTAAACTAATAATTTATTTGAAGTGAAAACTTCTTTATGCGCGTCGAGTAGTTTTTAGGTTTACAAAATCATGGAACTGACGACGAACCTAACGCTTTGTAGCACTCGTAGCCGATCCGCTACGGCGTAGCACAACATAGGCCTACGCATATAAAGGGTGCAAAACACCACTTTACGAAGTCGAAAGGCACTTGTTCTCCTCGTTATTCCGATCATTTTTTTGTTATACACCATGCCTGGGAACCTTTTACTTACGGAGATATTGGGGGTCAAAGTTGCAACTTTTTGAAAAGTTTTTTTTTAAATACAAGTATTTGTTGCAAAGTTTTTATTTTAAGTACCTCCTCGAATCCCTTACTATTCAATCCATCCATCAGCACAATGTTTTGTAGTGCGTTACATTGAATTATACCACAAACCGTGATTTTTCACCTAAAAAAAAGTGGTTTCCCAGCAATAATTTTTGCGTAAAGTTACTTAGTTTGATGTACAGAATGCTTGGTTGGCTTCGTGATGAGGTGAACACCATGTAGATTACATGGTTTTCATTTCTGTCGGCAGTTCTCGAAGACTGCCCCACATGTTTTTTTGAAGTGAAAACTTCTTTAGCGGCGTTGTGCACTTTTTGAGATGGGTAAAAAATAACCTGATCGAAAATTCGTAAGACGGAGGGAGAACAGTTAGTCAAAACCAACCTTAACCTTATTAAGATAAAGTTTATTTTGGATAAATTAGTTTTCATTTCTATCGGCAGTCCTCAAAGACTGCCCCGCATGTTTTTTTTTTTGTTAAAAAAACGTTGGCCCTCACTTGGAATTGCTCCTGTATCGTGGGTGCATTTTACAAAGATTTAAACTCACATCAAACAGCCAGATCCGGAACAACTATCTGCAGGCCATACAAATATTTGTTCCCTGCGGAGATCAACCCACGACACGCAGCGCAGCAGTCAATCATTCACCCACTGCGCCAATCGTGTCTTCAAAAGTAGAAGTCTACACCTGCAAGTACAAATTCCACTTCCATCTTTCTATTACTGGTAGCTCAGCAATATTATAGCTTGAAGTCAAAACTTGCCTATCTTGCAAGGCATCGTAAAATGCGACTAAGGGATTACGCCAGGAGCAGTTTCGATGCCTGTAGCTAACATACTACGAGGTGGGGTTAACTAATCCGTTTGCCAGGTGTTACAATATTCTCTTTATTGGTAGACCCGTGTTTAGCACCAGACCTTTACGATGTATATGAAGTAAGAATGTGTTTTCTGTGTATTCTGTATAGATGCATGTAGTCGATGTAGTCAGAATAGAATATTCTTTATTGTACACCAAAAACATAACACATTTTTAACCGACTTCCAAAAAGGAGGAGGTTCTCTATTCGACTGTATGTATTTTTTTTTTTTTTTTTTTTTTTTTTTTATGTATGTTACCCGATTACTCGAAGATGCCTAAACCGATTTGAAAAATTCTTTTTTTGTTTGAAAGGGTATACTTCCAAGTTGGTCCCATAGTCGCCAAGTCGGGATCTGATAATGGAATCTTGGCGAAATCGAGGGAACTCTTCAAATTTTATAGGATAACGTACAGCAATTTTTATATTTTCTACAACAAGTGAAGCATTTGCGTTTGATAAGAACCATTCTACCATCAGATCTGATGATGAAGCCAAGAGTCACGGAACTCCATAATGAGACAATGTAGTCGTGTTTGGGCTTGTTGTAATTGTAACGGTATGCACTTTCCATGTGAACCACTAAAAAGTGAAAAATAAAAACTTTTTTGCAAAAAATAAAACCGACTTCAAAAAGAAAAAGTGAAAAATAACTTTAGCTTCTGAAGTCGGTGACAAAAAAATTAAATCAATCATACAAACGTCACCGACTTCAGAAGCTAAAGTTATTTTTCACTTTTTCTTTTTGAAGTCGGTTTTATTTTTTGCAAAAAAGTTTTTTTTAATATTAAATGGGCGTACCCTTGACCTCCACCGTCGCATTAACTCCCGACTTATACAGGGTGTAAATAGACTCATCTCGAAGCCGTCAACCAAGCATTCTGCACATCAATGCTGGGAAACGACTTTCTTTTTGGGTTGAAATATTATGTTTTGTGGTAGAACTCATTGTGCTGATGGGTGGATTGAATAGTACGGGGCCGTGGAGGTGTACGTCAATTCTTAAATTTTAAAAACAGTTGGAACTTTGACCCCAAAATATATCTGTCACCGTAAAATTGTCAAACACGTTAGATTGTAGATTTTGTAAAATAACTAGAGAGATTGTAAACTCTCGAAATATTGTCAAACGAACATACTGCTTACAATAAAACGCATTATTTTTCGTGAAATGCATGCGGTGGTAGTCAACTCACGCTGTGTGGAGGGGAGGGAGGGAAGGAGGAGTCCCCCTTGCCCAATGGTACCACTCTCATGAAAAGATAACGTACCATTCCTGAGAAATACCTATTAATATAACCTAAACTTAAAACACTTTATATTCCCCTAAAAAGCATTATTTCCGACTGCAGGGTTTATAGGAACCTAACTAACCTCACGTGGGGGTGCCCCAAGTCCCGATTATGGGGGCAGAGATACTTCCGTATGTTCAGTTGACAATATTTCGAGAGTTTACAACCTCGCTAGAGAGATTACAATCTAACGTGTTTGACAATTTTACGGTGACATATACGTAACTAGAAGGTTCCCAGGTATGGTGTTGAACAAAAACTTTTTTGCAAAAAATAAAACCGACTTCAAAAAGAAAAAGTGAAAAATAACTTTAGCTTCTGAAGTCGGTGACGTTTGTATGATTGATTTAATTTTTTTTGTCACCGACTTCAGAAGCTAAAGTTATTTTTCACTTTTTCTTTTTGAAGTCGGTTTTATTTTTTGCAAAAAAGTTTTTATTTTTCACTTTTTAGTGGTTCACATGGAAAGTGCATACCGTTACAATTACAACAAGCCCAAACACGACTAGGATACATTGTCTCATTATGGAGTTCCGTGACTCTTGGCTTCATCATCAGATCTGATGGTAGAATGGTTCTTATCAAACGCAAATGCTTCACTTGTTGTAGAAAATATAAAAATTGCTGTACGTTATCCTATAAAATTTGAAGAGTTCCCTCGATTTCGCCAAGATTCCATCATCAGATCCCGACTTGGCGACTATGGGACCAACTTGGAAGTATACCCTTTCAAACAAAAAAAGAATTTTTCAAATCGGCTTAGGCGTCTTCGAGTAATCGGGTAACATACATAAAAAAAAAAAAAAAAAAAAAAAAAAAAATATACATACAGTCGAATAGAGAACCTCCTCCTTTTTGGAAGTCGGTTAAAAAATGATCGCAATGACGCGACGGGGAGAACAAGTGCTTTTCAGCTTCGCGGTTTTTACACCCTTTATAGATTGTTTCACAATATTGCTAATAGGAGCCATAGCCATATTACTAGCATTAATTCATTAAAACATGTGTTTAACTTGGTCTAAAAATCCATCATTGATAGCACTTTTACTGCTTGATACTTTATGGGAACGATATAATCTAAAAGTAATTCGATTTGAGGGCATTCAATTAATCTAAGTAGTAGTCGTTAAACGTTGAAGACGTGTCCTTACATATACTTAAAATAGGTCAGTGAATTTTATGGGAATACTACGAAATAGAAGATGAAGTATATTGAACAGTGCATCTGCGTCATAAATCTTGTTAATTATTCATGACAGAGCGCCGCGTATAGATGCATCGACTGCTAAGCTCTGACTGATGCCCAATTAAGTAATTGTTTACTTAGGAAAATGTATTATTACTCTGCGGATATCGCTGACTGGGCAATATCGATTACGTTCAGCTAGACTAGGAATTTTCCAAATCGTTCTCTATTTTTCTAAAATCTTTTACGACAAAGGAAAAGCCTTTTTGTAATTACAGCTGAAACAGAGACTGAACTTTTTATATTATATGTTAAAGTGCACGGAGCTACTTCGTTTTAATAATTTCTACTTGGACATCTCACTTAGTGTAAGTTATAACCTAGTTTTGGCGGATGTAAAGAAAATGTTCGCAGTTTTTTTTAAGTTTGCTAATGGAAATGTATTTTTTTTACTTTAATTTAAAGCTATAGTAGTTATAGCAGCGGCCAAGCGAATTTGGATTTCACGAGAATTTCATTTATTTAAGAGTCCTATTACATTTTTTTTTACGCAAATTCATGATTTTTGTCGCTGTTATTTTCAGCAGCAGTAAGATATTTTAATTGTTTGCTTATGAATAGCGATAGTGCTATTCTCTTTCTTGAATGTTGGACTTACACATTTTCATATTTCTTTTCGTGTAATTTACTATAAATATTTTACGAACTCAATTTGCAAGAAAAACCGTCGATGATGGAAGTTTGACGCTCAAATTCACATACACATTATTATTTTATAAAAGCTAAAATTACTAAAATATAAGGTTAATGTTTTTTCACGGAAAACGTATAGAAAGCCTAATTTAAGCCATAAATGTCTTGATTCAGCGGCCATTATATTCCATTTGGAATACTACTTTGGAAAACTCAATTTTATCAAATAAAGTAATATGATAAAAAACTTCGATTTACAATGAATACGTTTCATTAGTTCCGTTTGTCAATATAATAAGACAAAATTAGGTACTATAAATAAATTGGAAGTACTCTCAATTCTGCGTCAATTCCGCTCGCTCCTCAATTTAAGTCATTATAGAATATGTTTATTTTCATATCATTTTGGTATTACGTTTGTATGAAAAACGCATGCTCCGCCGGCCCCTTAAGCGTTAAATGTGTTAAGAATCGAAAAAGTTTTGCAATTTAATTTATAACAAAAACATTTTTAATAATCGGGTACGATTATAAGTTAAAATCTCATTCAAGACATAAAATAAGTTTTGATCAGTACCTTAATTTTTATTCTTATTTAGCTTATTTTCCCAAATTGAATCGGGCCAAAAAGTTTGCTACTACTGTGGCGTTTTCAGTAACGACTACCAGTAACCTACGAAGGAGTCATTGAAAGAAAATTGAAAGAAAATATTTATTTCGAAACAATTGAAGGTTACCAGACTCACGAGGAAACAATTTGTTGCAAAGAAATGTTGTTATTACTCGAAAAATAACATAACATTGTCTCGATTTAATGAAAAGCGCTCCCTCGTAGAATGATGAGAGGGTGTTATTTCGCTTTAGTACACAGTTGCTAAGGTTGGACAGTGGGTGACCTGTATGTTATCCATTACGTACCGAGTTTCTTCCGTGTCTCGTTGGTCCCGGCTGTCATTTGTAGATCTTTGACAGTCGTTACAGGTAGTCAGTGGCCTGAAAGTCTGGCAATCAGTACCAAAGAGGCATTAACCAGTAATAACAGGGTTGTGGAGGTCAGATAGGCAGTCGCTCCATGCAAAATACTGGTATTCAGATGTATCCAGTTAGACTGGAAGCCGACCCCCCCTACATAGTTGGGAAAAAGCTATGATATGATGATACTTACCGGTTTTTCAGTACGGCGAGTATAGTTCTCGGGGCGAGCTGTCGATTGGGATCGAGCCTTCCTGAATAGAGCCTAGTGATGACAACCGGACTCCCAAATTATAGGACCCTAGAGACCTATAATTTGGTACCTCTGGTTTCCGGATTCATGTGCATATTGTATACTCGTAGTTATAACTCGCTTCGGTGAAGGAAAACATCATCAAGAAACCAGCATGCCTGAGAGATATTATTTAACATGTAAAGCCAAGTCAGAGGCGAGGAATACGAGAATACACTAGACGAGAATACACTTAACTAAATGCATGTTGTACTCCTGGCTGACACACCCATATAAGTCTTGAAAGTTCATTCATATCATGGCTCCGACTATATACAATCGGCTACCGGAAAATATCGTAAGCGCAACGTCTGACAATGCTGTCAAAATGAAACTAAAAGGTAAGCTTTAAATATTACCTAACATAATGGTTTATGTAATGTTTTTTTGCTTTTGGTTTATTTATGTTTATTAAATTACCTATCTTCTTTTCCAATAAATTGGTTAATGTATGGTAATTCGTGTTTATATGTGCCTTTTAATGTGTGACGATTGTGATTTAATTTTCTGTAAAAATTACATGATTACATAAATAAATAAATAAACTCGACTGAAGTGGAGTACGTGAACCAAATCAGAAAGTATATTTCTATTTCCAGGAAGGAAAACTTGTTCAATAAAACGGTTTTTTCTAAGCTAAGGAGAACATCTATGTGGAGATTTCTTGAAAGATTCGCTCCGAAATTATTCACATGAGATCTAGAGTGACCCACATATTACATAACTTGCAGATTTGTTGAGTGAGCGAGCCCAAGTAGCTGTATGGGCTGTAGCTTCGCCAAATTTCAATACCATGGATCTGTTTAATTTGATGTTCATATATTTTTGATGTTTTTGAGCAGCTCGTGGCTACATATAACAGCCACTCGGGTCAATCTTAGATTAAACCGTGCTTGTCTGGGTTGATTTGCTGTGGATGGGTGACCACGAGAGTTTTGTCCGTGCTACAGAAAGCACGTTAAACTATTGGTCCCGGCTGTCATTCGTATATACAGGTAGTGGCCCACAAATCTGAAAACTTGGCTTACCGAGGGGTATCGTATTACCCAGTACTAACTGGGTTGTGGAGATCAGATAGGCAGTCGCTCCATGTAAAATACTGGTATTCAGCTGCATCCGGTTAGACTGGAAGCCGACCCCAACATAGTTGGGAAAAGGCTGGCAGATGATGATACATTTTCGATGTGTTTGGAATTACAATAAATTAATCATTTATTTTGCTAAATATAGGTATGGTTACAGATAGTATAAGTACAGTACACTATGTTTTGCCAATAGATGGCGTACAAAATGAACATAAACAAGCAACTACAGTTAAAGTCAATATATTACATTCATGAAAAAAAATATGTCAGATATGTAAATAGGTCCTTACAATTTTACATACAAATAAATATATTGTATATAAAAATATATTATGTATAATTTTACAATAGAACACATTCATACTTAATATAAAATCATTTATTTGTTAAATTACCAAATCGGAATCGTCATGCCTCTTCTCTCTCTCTCTTCTTAATTAGATAATGACAAACGGCAAAATACCGTGTATTTTTTCTATTAATTACGAGTTTACCTCTTACTTAAAATCAAAAAGGCTTTATACTCGTATAATATAGATTCTCGCCTTTGTAATTGTAATTTTCATGGCAACAATTTGATGATGACGTATAGAAATCTCTTTTACAAAAAACCTGTAACAGCGTTTTACATGTAAAATCGTACTTAATAATTGTAAGTAGGTGTGCCTCGGGACCTTCGTCCTCGTGAATTTATTTTATAAATGTCACCGTAATATTGTAAAACCCGTTAGATTGTAATCTATCTAGCGAGATTATATATTATACTCTCGAAAGATTGTCAAACAAAAAAGTATATATGTACGAGTAGTATATCAACTATCTGGTGTCCACGACACGAGCCTTGCTTAGTGTGGAACTAGATGGCACTGTGTGTAATGTACAGATATATTTATTATTTTATTTATTTATACTGCTTAACTACCACTATAACATACATTTCACAATATTACGGTTTCACTTCCACAGATTATAATCTACCTAAAAATAATGCGTCATATTGTTAGCAGTATGTTCGTTTGACAATCTTTCGAGAGTTGACAATCTCGCTAGTTATATTACAATCTAACGGTTTTTACAATGTGACGCTGACATAAATATTACTTCCCAATTTGAATCCGTTTTTGTCAACGATTTCAAGGGTTTTAATTTTTTAGCACGGAACCCCAACCCTTTTTCTATAATAAAAGTACTTTAGTTACTCCTTATAACATAAGCTATCTGCCGTTAAAATTCCGTCAAAATTGGTCCAGCGGTTTCAGAGATCGGAACAAACAGACAGACGAAATTAAAAAAAAAAATACGAGTGTCCTATGCATTCAGTAAAAAGCTGTTATTTTGAAACTACAAACACACATTTTATTTCTATAGATTTTACTTCGGAGACGATTATATAACTATTTTTAAGTTAGTCGAATGAATTCCGGGATACTTAACTGTGCGGAGAGCGGTTTCGTTTCGCTACGAGATATATGTTGCTACGAAATAGGTAGTTTCTGTAGCACGTAGCCTGACGTAGCCCCTTAGCACTATTAGTGGTTACTGCATCGTTCAAGTAAATCGGAGGGAAATGTGGAAATGCTGTTGCATATTAAAAATAAAAAAATTGGATATATATATAGTTGGATGAAAACTGAAAGTAAAATGGCTTTCAAACGAACAGTTCGGAGGTACTATTTGAACACAGACTAAATTACTCACAAGCTAGTCGTAGTTATTATTATGAGGTTTCTCGTATTTTGAACTATTTGTATGTATTTTAATATGTATTAGTTTATTTCATCTTATCTGTAATATATGTGTATTAGTATGTTTACTATTTATGTACTTATTTCGATTTGTTAACAAAATGGCATTGTTCTCATTGATTTTTGTACTCTACCACAATGCTGTCATATTTGACCCAATGGTTGACAGGTAGAGAATGCCATGTGGCATTAAGTCCGCCTATGTACCACTCTTGTACATGAAGTTTAAATAAATAAATAAATATATCCTCTCGCTTGGCGGTTGGATCAAAGCCTGATTCAAAAGGCAGTACTCGATACGGCCCGTATTGTGAGGAGGTTCCTGTCTCTGGAGCCCAGCCCACAATTTTATAATTTTAAATGTTTTTTAAAATGTACAAAACGAAATTAATAAACGAATAAAGTTGTTACAAGGGTTGTGTTTAAGAAAAAAACTGCATGCGTGTATGTCCTGATTTATGAACGTGGATGAAGCAAAATAAGTATAATTATAATGTAGGGTGACTGGCAATCACACTTGATTGTGTTCAGTACATTTGGACTAGATAGGCCCTAACTGGTCAAAATGTACTGAACAGCAGTTTTTTTTCGCGATTTTAGGTTTGTTCTCATAGTAAAAGTTGTTTGTTATTATGAGTACAATAATCACGTGTTTAAGTATTTATGCAGGGTGTAAACAACCTCATCATGAAGCCGTCAATTACAAACTTTCTCCACTTGTATCAAAATGTACAATTTTTTTTTAATAGTACATTTTGATACAAGTGGAGAAAGTTTGTTAGGTATTGTGTTCGAGGCGGAATTAACACACAAGCCGTAGGCGAGGCAGTTTTTGAGCCGAGAACTGCAATAACAAATGTCCACGTGTATCAAGCGACGTTTTTCAATACACTTTTACACTTTTTAAGAAATAAAATAAAAGAATGAAACACATTTTTGTCATGAGTTATTACGAAATTATATGATGTTAATTTTCTTTTTTTTCCGCGTTTTACTTTCGCCAGGTTGAAAGAGAAGCAAAGGTGTGAAGCCGCTAAACAGCTTATTCAACAAATAGTTTTTTTTTATATTTTTGAATTTAGAACACAACTAAATGTAAAATTTGTTTATAAAAGTTAATATTAGTTTTAAATACCTAATCATGTTTATCTATGATATTCTATTTATAAACACAATTTGAAAATTAAAAAAATTATTACGCCGTAAAGACTAACATTGCCGAAATTAAAAAAAAAAAACATTCACCTCTGACTATAGGCATTGAACCAATTTGGACTAAGTATAAGTAAGTTATTAAGGCAATTTTAATTCCCGCACACATGTTGGAAAACTGACAAAAAACGCACGTGTGTGAAATACATTGCATGTGAACCGGTTTTCGGTTTTAAATTATTCTTATTCTTATTAGTGAACCATGGACATCCTACTTATCCTTTCTGAAAATACTAGTGCTATGTCATGTTTGTATTTTCCCCGTAATGCGGTTATCCACAAGATAGTACCATTACCAGGAATTCAGGTGTAACGATATGTATGTAAGTGTATTGATTCGGTTTATGATACGCCTCACCTCAATCCGGGGGCCATATAAGTGCTTTCATAATGACCAATTAGGTACATTAGGATCTCCCTGACCGGCCCGCATCCTGTATTTGCACAGTTATAAGCTATGTTATTGAACCGGAACAAACTAATTGATTACATTAGTTTAAAGCGGGCGCTTACACATTTGTGCTCGCGTTACCTTTAGACCTGTTAGTTTCACTGGATTTCTAAATTAATTAACATTGATGGAAATGCCGCAAATCAATGTGAAATCCTCTGATTGCAAGGGGATGAGATATTTATTTTTTAACTGGGGTTGACCAAACTGCAACGAAATAGAGCGACTCTTGATAAATATTAAAGTTGAAAAGATATAAATAGTTGAATCTAGTTAAACACTACAATGCGCTCCAAAACGCAAATCGTTGACTTGGCTCAAAAGGCTGCATTACTGAAATGGGACTGGGCAGAACATGTGTGTCGCATGCCGAAGGCACGTGAAGGTTAGGATTGGTCCCCGGGACACGGGATCGCGGCAGACCACGAAGAAGATGGCCGGACAAACTGTGCGTCTTCCTTGAGGATAAGAAAGAAGTAGCACAGAATCGTGACCGAGGCCGAGGCATTTGCCCAGCTGTTGAACAATATGGGCTACGGGTTCTCCTCTTCTATGAAGTAAGTTGTCTGAAAATTATCTATTTTTTTATTTTATTATAATAATATAATAAATGTTCATACAACATCAATTAAATGTATTTTATAAATAGAATCATCATGTTCAGATTTAGTTATAAGCTTTATTCAATGATTTAATAAGATATCTGTGTTTGAATTAAAAAGTGTGAAGGCTATATTACTCGTAAAATTTTATTGTGAACCATTTATACCATAATTTAATTTGATTCAATTTGTCTTTTGTCGCAACGAGGTGTCGCCGACTTTTTAATTTATATTGTCTAGGGTATTTTTTTAATCTATGTGTAGACCTAATTACTTTTCTTTATTAATAGTTAAGGGACCCAACTCTTGATTCTCACGCGCTCACAAATTGAAAAGGGGTGACGCTTCCTGCTAATTCGAAGACGGGTGATATACCGGTATCAGCCGTGCAGTCGTTTGGTAAATGACGTCCCCTGAAGTGAATAACTTAAATGCATGGTTTTACTACTCAAATCTGTGTGGTTCTTTCTTCAAAATACCATCTCAGACACTAATCTGCATAGTCTTCATGTGAATTGAGCAAGATTATGTCTGAACTTCAAAAGAGACTATGGACCTCTGAGTTTGTTTCGGCTGTTTTTTCTCAGAGTAGTCAGGTACAAAACACCGTGCCCATCTCATAGTTTTTAAAAAATGACGTGTAAAAGTGATTGAAAAAGCCTTCTTGCTAAATAAACATCATTTATCATTTAATAACTTATTTATTTATTTACAATATATACACACTAACACTATAATAGAAATAAAAATATGTACAAGTATCAAAAAGGGGTTACAGGGCATCGAAAAATTCGTCCACATCGCTGCCAACAGGAAAAGTGCCCAGAAGGCTGGCAGCATTGCCACGTTGGATGGCAATGCTGATTCTTTGGCCAAAAAATAGGCCCACCCTCTGGTCACGTGAAGAGTCGACCAACCGTTTGGCGATTTCCCGAAATATCAGGTGGGCACTCGGACCCCATGGCCCTAGTGTTTCAACCCCAAACGGCTCAAACACATAATTACCAATTAAATTATTGTATTTGCGCCGTTTGAGGTTTTCAGCACCTGCAGCAGCCGCCCCAGCGCAGCAAACCGTGCTAGGAAGATGGGATGGCGCAAGGGTGTCGACGCAAGTTGCATCCCACACCAAAGGCCTACCCAACTTCCATGGCATTATGGTCATACCATCTGGTATCTTGCCATCGACGCGTGCCAAGCCAGTAGGTTCTAATACAGCTGGCACCCCGGCGGTGGCAAGAGCACGACGGATGAGATCATTAATGCTGGCGTGCCGCGCTATCCGACCTGCACTCTTAATGCAAGAAAGGCCATGGTGTCCGAGGCAGTCGACTACTTCACCACATTGACAGCGATGTGGAGCCCCACAAGGAGCGCCCAAACGCAAACATGTAGCGAGCCGGAAGGTCGTGTCACCTTACAAAGTCCCTATATTAGGTGACGGTAGTGCCTGAAGCCAGGGACCCGACTCCCACTCACCCACAGCCAGCAGGCGGGCACGCTCCGTAGTATTGGTAGACGTATTAATAAGTTTATTCCGTACCAACCTGCAGAGCGGCTCATCCAACTGTCTCTGGGAAAACGGGTTCTCGGGCCGATCCGTGTCCGGGCAAGTCAATTTCCAGGCGTCCTCTGCATCGGTCAAGCACGGCACTTCCGAGTCAACCAGGGAAAGGCTTAAAATTTTCCTGGTTAGCTTTTCAGTGCTGTGGACAGAAGACAGGAACCGTAAGCTTATACTAGAAATTTTGCGGACGCCGAGGCCACCAAAACGAATTGGTAGGGTGGCTTGTAGCCACGCTCGGTCGTCCAGGGCCACATTAAGAATGGATGTTAATGTGTTGCGAATTATTTGATCAATTTTGTCCAAAAGTTGTGGTTTCTTCCAAAGAGGAGAACAACGGAGAAAATACATAAAATTTGGACCAAAACAGCAATATCTGTTAATGGTGAATGCCGCATGTAAATTTATTTTGGAGAGTCTATCCGAAATATCATTGAAATGTATAATTTTGTCATCGATGAAAGATGAAAAACTTTCTTCTAAAATAGGGGAACCTAGGAGGTGCAGGGAACTTTTTTCTAAAATTTTGATTTGAGGAGCGATTGCATTAAATTTATCTATAGTCAATTGTCTGTCGGTAACGTCAGAGAGGTAAATTTCACACTTTGAGGGGTTAAGGTCCAGGCCAATGGATTTAAACTGATGTTTGAGGAGTTGTAGGTCAGCCAAAACAGTGTCAACATCACCTCCTAGCGTTCCAATTCGTTAATAACTTAGAAAAATGCACATGAATAATAGTTGAATGAATTTTATAGTTATACGCTGAGAATAAAACAAGCAGATAACAACTGTGGAAATTACTGGAAAGTCTCTTGTGGAAATAAAGTGACTAATTTTAGCGACATTATTGTCGGGAGTACAAGCGAACGTTGTTTAAATCACAACAGGGATGTGTTTATAGAAAGTTTGGACTGTAATATCTCGTTAAAATATGGATGTTTGTTACCGAAAGTTCTTTTATACTTTCCTTTTTGTGACAGAGGTTACTGAAGGCTATAGGTAGGTAGCAACTTCACGTCCTACGCTTTTGTCCCAAGGGGGCTTTTGCCGGAAAAATGTAAGCTATTCGAACTGCCGTCGAAGCTCCCATCAATATCAGTGCTGCGTCAATGTTGTCCTACAAATAAACTAAAACGGCACAAAAACACTCCATTGCTACCACCGAAATATTTTAATTTAAATTGTCCCATAAATATGGATCAACATGTGTCGTTAACACGTGCGATGATATAATTAATAGCTATGGCACAGTGTGCATCGCTAATTGAAATTTTCCTATGAATTAAATGCGTTATAATGTAGCTTATGATGATACGAATTTCATTTTGTATTACCATGTTTAATGATAATATAATAAAGGCCTCTACGGGAGAATTTTATTAAGGGGCCGGCGGAGCATGCGTTTTTCATACAAACGTAATACCAAAATAATATGAAAATCGAACATATTCTTAAGGTAGTGTGTATTTATTTCGATTGTATTACAGAATATCTATGTTCCCAAATGTATTTTTTGAGAGGACAATGATACAAAGACGAGATATGGGGAATTTAAAATTTCTATAGAAAACTTATTTTTCTTATAACTCTTGTTAAAATCAGTGTCTAATCAAAATATATATTTGGGAACCTAGATATTCTGTAATTCAATCGAAATAAATACACACTACCTTAGGAATATGTTTAATTTACAAATTATTTTGGTATTACGTTTGTATGAAATACGCATGCTCCGCAGGCGTCTTAAGGCCTATTTCACATAACGAGTAGGAATGACTGTCTCGTTGATCTAGTGTTCGCAAACGAATAGGAATTACTGCCTCGTTGATCTAGTTTTCGCAAACGAATAGGAATGACTGTCTCGTTGATCTAGTGTTCGCAAACGCGATTCCTGAGTATGAGGTCTTAAGTTCGGTTCCCAGGTTGGGAAAAGTGTTATTGGGTTTTGCCATCAGAAATTACTCAGTAGCAGCCACGGAGTCCGGTTGATGGCAATAGGCGCGCCCCATATTACATGGGGTATATTATGGTAATAGGGTAGACGAAAAAAAAAATGAGGTCGTCAGTTAGATTATCAACAAATATTTGTATTTTCTTTTGTCACATAAACCAAAACTAAAATTCTCAATACGTCACGCCCTGGTTTAATTTTTAGCGAGTTCTGACGTTACGAGCCCCCACTTCCGAGTTTTAATGCGTGTTATCTTGGTCAATATTCAAAAAAAAAAAAAAAACAAAAGATCCGTGTCCGTCAATACTCTAACTGACGGACTAAGTAAATAGATTTGCAATTTTTTGATATTTTCATCATGCCTATTATGTGTACCTAACATAACTGGTGAAGTATGGGTGTGCAAGGTACACCTCTGCCTTATACCTTTAAGGATTGTTTGGGAGCTACGATGCCACAGACAGACACACACATACACAGACACGCCAAACTTGTAACACTCCGTCGTTTTTGCGTCGGGAGTAAAATAATGATCACCATCACCCCGGTAACCACTAGAATAAGACACATTGGCGAGAACTCCGTTTCAAACCCACAAGCTACTGTTCTAGGTACTTTATTACCGTGGAGGTACCGCTAAGAATAACTTGAGTAGTGTTGCGTAAAGGAAGTAATTTATTTGAATTAATATAATTTATTTTGCTTTTGCCCACGGCACCTTCATTTCACCAAGATTAAGGAAAAACCACGCGAAATTCATTTGTTTTTGTGGCTACGCACTACGTCTACGACGCCTACGCCGTAGGCCGCGTAGCAACATTGTTGAAGTAAAAACAAAACTATGTAGATTCTTGATGTTAAAAGCTGAAAAAGATTACTGCTTCGAACGTTCTCTTTCTGAACGCGCACATTATATTTAGTACCTGGAATCACTTGGAAAATAGTTTTAATATTCCTCTTTGAAGAGTGTCATAGTTATAATCTCAGATTAGTCTGTATTAATTTCTCAGTAGCGGTAGTGAATGTAGTGATCTGTTTGGTATTTTAGCGGACTACATTTCTAGGAAATATTTGATGTTTTTTGCGCATAAGTGACGTCTTTAGGCACCTGATGTGAGGCTATAAATAGAGCTTTGTGGTGGCAGACTCGTGACGGGCGTGATACCCAGAGATATCTGGAAATTTCGAAACTGTATATTCACCATTACGTCATATACGGTGGACCTATTTGTTTTGTACAAAGCATGATTTAATAAGCCACTGTACTATAACCTATAAAATAAGTTGAGTCATACTGTTACGTCAAATTTCTATCGAATTTTACGAAAATGGGCAATCGAAAAACTCGTTAATTTCGAGTTATTTACAAGGCGGTTATACCAAAGAAGTAAACTGTGAATTAATTTTCAATTTTATTCGTCTGTCTACTGTTACCACAAGTAATTGTGTTAGGGCCACATGGGATTATTCAGCCTGCCACGTGTACTATTTCAAATATATATAAACTACAGCTAGTTTGCCTGCGGCTTCGCCACCATTGGTGATAACAGCATGAAAATCGGCACCGTAGTTTTTGAGTTTGCTTAGCTGGAGGACTTTGTTTTATAATATGCAGTGATATAATATCATGCCTGTTATCTCCGAAGGGCTAGACAGAGGTCCTTTCAGTACCTTCATCTACATTTCACCAGTTATGTTCAAGTCCCACGTACTAGGGCGCGAGCTCATAGCTATCAACTAGTCACAAATCCAGGCTTCGTGACTGCTACTGAAAATATCGGGATGAAAAAACCCAAAACAGTTTTCCCGACCCGGGCAGCGAACTCAGGACCTCATGCTCAGGCCAACAAGGCAGTCTTAAGTATTCGGGCCATTTGGGATTATTCAGCCTCTCTCGAGGACTTTATTAAGTAATATTTTAATTTAACAACACGTAATTTTGTCACTACCAGCAAAAACTCACAAAAAAAGGGAATACGTATTTTAACATTCTTTAAATACACCATAATAATACATTATGAGACAACACTCATTCATAAAAATAAAAATCAAGTTGAATAGTTACTTTTCCAAGTCACTCTTACATACATAATCTACAATACAACACAACAATACAACTACATTATTATCTTTTATGTTTCGTCGAATACAATATTGGGAAATGTTGTGTTCGACAAAAATTACTTGATTATTAATACATGACAACTTGCGGTTATGTACCAGGCCAACACGAAATGACAGGACGTGTTACAGTGCGCAACTTCCTCAATTATCGAGAAATAGACACATCCTTACTTCAGCTCGATCGGAAAAGGTCGCATCCTTTTCATCTAAAATAGACGAACCTTAATTACCGGAAACTCGGAATTCTGGCTCTTCTTGGTAAATGACGTTTGCCTGGGTTTTAGTTTATTTTGGGTCTTTTCCACCACGCTAAAGTAGGCTCGATTTATACAACCCTTAGCCGCGGCATTGCTCGCTTTAAATTCGATTTTCGAGGACCGAAAAGTCTGACAACCAGTCTTACCAAGTGGTATCGTATTTCCCAGTACTAACTGGGTTGTGGAGGTCAAGTCACATCATGTAAAATACTGGTATCAGCTGCATCCGGTTAGACTGGAAGCCGACCCCAAAATAGTTGGGTAATGGCTAGAGATGATGATGAAAAGTCATTCCAATCCGTTAAACCGTATCAGCTTGAAAACGTTACAAACACACACACACACACATACAAATATCATATTCATAATATTAGTGTGATTAAAAAAATGGAACAGAATTTGTATGAAATTATCTACAAAACATTTATTCGTTGCTTATTCAAAGGCCTTAATATAAATAAGAGACAGACGCTAGGATTTTTTGTTGGAATTAAATTCAATTGGAATAAATTCCGAAACAGTTGGGAAAAAGCCAGCTGAACACGAACTACGAACGGTTTCACGCCGAAACTCTCATGAGCAGAACACAAAATGCTCGAACGAGACCTGCGAGGTAATTACTAGGACATATGTTGGAGACAAAACGCAGCACCGCGCGGCACTGCGACCGGAGGGCGACAGCGGGGACCGAGGAGCGGGGGACGAGGTGCCGAGCGCCGCCGCCGCCGCCACCGCCGCACCATCATTAGCACCTACGACACGGACCAGAGGCGCGCGTTCTTATTATTCAATATACGAACCTACCTATATATACAGTCCGCTATTTTATTTCATAAGACCTCTGAGAATCACCAACATATGGTCCTCTCAGCCCTGGAAAAGTATAATAAGGACGTCTTGAAGCATATTTGGGGATTATTCCGTGCAAAATCAAGAAACTTTGGCGAGTCGCACGCGCCGTCCACATTGCGCGACGACTTTCGAGAAGGTCAAGGAAGGACTTTTGAAGGACGAACAAACCGTCTCGTCACTGGACAAAGGATAAGACATCTTGTGAGTTCGTTCCTATTTATTCCTCTTATTCCATCTTCTTCTTGCTAGCCAAATTCATATTTCCTTCTCAGTATCATACACATCTTGCTAAAACTTGAGTCAGTGCTTTGTGCATACTTCATACGTTACTATTCATAGGATATTACCTGAGCTGTTATCTATAATATTTTAGTTTAGAGAAATTATTTGTTCGAGACTTTTTTCGCTAATTGCCATGCGGTCGTAAAACCCGAGCGTTGAATGCCTATTGCATGAATCATCTTGTTTACTTCAATCGATACGCACAGTCATTAAGCTTATAAGCAACCAATTTAGTCATAGTTTTATTGTTGCTTACTTATTAACTTTATTACGTGTTACGGTGCACATTGAGTAGCTTGTTATTTTAAATCAGCTGTTGCCATTACCACGATTTGAGGTTTGCTTGTGATCATGTCTGAACTTAAAACTTTAATTAAAAAACGCTCAGCTATAAAATCAAAGCTTACGATTTTTGGTAATCATCTTAAGTTAATTGAAACATCTAAAACCTTAACGCAGTTACAAATCATAGATTTAGAGTGTCGCTTACGAAAATTTGAGCCCTTATGCGAGGAATTTGACTCGTTACAGACCGATATCGAGATCCTAACTGACGAGCCACCAACCGAAGAAGTTCCCGCGGAGCGTGTGCAGTTTGACAACGATTACTACCCGCTGGTGGCCAAGGCCAAGAGCCTGCTTGCTGCCGGGGGAAAGAGCAGCGGATCTGTGGCGGAGTTCAGCGATGCAGAATCAGGTGGGCGAGTGAGAAATTTGGTTAGGCTACCGAAAATTGACTTACCACATTTTAGCGGCGGCTATCAAGACTGGCTCGAATTCAAAGACACATTCCTTTCTCTTATACATAACAGTGATTGCATAGATAACATTAATAAATTCCACTATTTACGGGCTTCTCTCAAAGGAAATGCCGCTTTTATTATTAAAAACATCGATTTTAAAGGTGACAACTATAAAATGGCATGGGACTTATTGTGCGAGCGATTTGATAACAGTCGCTTATTGGTTAATAATCACTTACAGGCTTTGTTTAACGTGGCACCTATTCGATCAGAATCATGTAAGTCGATTCAAAATCTTATTGATGTAACTAACAAGAACATCAGGGCACTCAAATCATTGAAAGAACCAGTTTGGGACACGATAATAATTTATATGATGTCAACTAAACTTGATAGTGTGACAGGTCGAGAGTGGGAAGAACACAGAAATACATTGAATTCATCCCCTACACTATCACAGTTCATAACATTTTTAAGTAAAAGGGCCGAAATAATAGAAACTTTAGAGGAGAATAATAAAAATAATAAAACAAAATCCGAACCCGTAGAAGCGAAAAGTTTAGTAATAAATAATAATAATAGCACTAATAGCAAAAATAAAGATAAAAAATTCAAACGTAAATCATGTCCATTGTGTGACGATGAGTCACATCAGCTGTTCAATTGCGAATCATTTAGAAGTCTTCCTGTAGAATCTCGGCTTTCTAAAGTAAAAGAGTTCAAGGTTTGCTTGAACTGTTTGCGCTTCGGTCACGTAGCAAAGAAATGTTTTTTGTCACACTGCAAATATTGCAATGAAAAGCACAACACTCTTTTGCACTTGGAAAAATCTGAGCAATCTGCTTCTCGTGATTCATCATCTTCCTCTTCAAAGGATATTGTATTGACAACTGACGTACTACCGGTTACTACTCCGACGCGTGTTTTCCTTTCCACAGCGTTGGTGAAAGTGGTTGACGGCAAGGGCAACAAACACACCGCCAGGGTGATCTTGGACAACGGTAGCGGAATAAATATCGTTTCCGAAGCTTTCTGCAGTAAGCTGGGTTTGCCGAGGCGGAACGTGAGCTCCACGGTATCAGGTTTTAATAATCATGTATCCCATAGTACACAGTCTTGTAATCTCACAATTGAGTCATTGAATTCTAGCTATAGGAATAACATTGATTGTTATGTGTTTACCAACGTCACCACAGCAGTGCCAATCACATACATAGACACACGACATATTCAATTCCCAGCAGGCTTATGTCTATCTGACCCCACTTATAATATTCCTTCTAAGGTCGATATACTTATCGGGGCAGACATATTCTGGGATATTCTAGGTAACAAAAGGATTAGCCTAGGCAAGCATCTACCCATGTTGCGTAGTTCGGAGTTTGGATGGATAGTCACTGGTCACATCTCAAGTCCGAAAAGTACATTTAGTCAATGTCTTTTTACTCAAGGTCAACTTGATATTGATCTCACTCGTTTTTGGGAAGTAGACAGTGTTTCTCATGAACATTCTCAATCCGCGGAGGAACGTGCGTGTGAGAATAGTTTTACTGTCAACACAACACGTAATGACGAAGGTCGCTTTGTCGTCACCATTCCTCTAAAACAAGATCCATTGCTCTTAGGGGATTCTTTTGAAATGGCTAAGCGACGTTTTTTATCGCTTGAGCGAAAATTCGAACGAGAACCAATATTCAAGCAGCAATATTTAAACTTCATGAAAGAATACGAGCAGTTAGGTCACATGACTGAAAATAAAGTTCTTTTTCCATACAGTGACAATGCCAACTACTACCTTCCTCATCATGGCGTACTTCGGGAGTCCAGTACAACAACAAAGTTGCGTACAGTCTTTGACGCTTCTGCCGTCACCACTTCAGGAATTTCCTTCAATGAAATTCAGATGGTCGGTCCTACAGTCCAAGACGATCTCTTATCGATTCTCCTCAGATTCCGCCAGCATAAATTTGTAGTATCGGCAGACATTGAAAAAATGTTTAGATCTATTGACATTGTACCCAGTCAACGCTCGTTACAGCAAATTGTATTCAGGTATGATTCATCGCATCGCTTAAAAACCTATACACTTAATACAGTTTGTCAGGGGACTGCATCAGCTCCATATCTCGCGACAAAATGTTTGAGCAGCCTGGCATCCACAGTCAGCGATAATAACGTCAAATATAGTATAGCTCACGACTTCTATTGTGACGATTTATTAAGCGGGGCTGGTACTATAAGCGAAGCTATAGATTTATGTAAGGGAATTACTGCCACCTTAAACTTAGCAAAATTCAATATTCGTAAATGGAAATCTAATAACGCATTAATTCTTAACGAGCTGTTCTCGGGACAATTGATTGATTCAAATACAGTTTTAGATCTATCAGATAACAACATAAATGCAGCATCAAAAACATTAGGTTTATATTGGCTTTGTCAGCAGGATACCTTATCTTTCTCAATTAACATTGAACTTCATGAGAAAGTTACCAAACGTCATATTCTTTCCGTTATAAGCCAAATATTCGACCCATTAGGCCTTGTAGGGCCATGCGTTGTCGAAGCTAAGTTAATTATGCAGAAATTATGGGTCAATAAAAGTTCTTGGGACGAAGAAGTTTCGTCAGAGATCTTACAGCTCTGGTCTTCATTTGCTAACACATTACCCTGTCTTAATAAGTTACAAATTCCTCGTTGGGTTCTTAGTGATTTTTGTATAAAAATTGAAATCCATGTATTCACAGATGCTTCTCAAAGTGCGTATGGGGCATGCGTCTACATTCGGTCTGTGTGTAACTCGGGGATTGTGCGTGTTCAGCTCTTAGTCTCGAAAAACAAGGTTGCACCAATCAAACCCACTACTATCCCACGTCTTGAGCTGTGTGGGGCCTTATTAGGTGCAAGACTGTGTACTAAGGTACAAAATTCACTTACATTAAACATTAGCATGTGTCGCTTTTGGTGCGATTCCACGATCGTACTAGGGTGGTTATCCACCCCTTCAAATCAACTTAATCAATTCGTACGTAATCGTGTTAATGAAATCAAGGAAAGCACCAGCGGTCACACGTGGAGCTACGTGCCGTCCAAGGAGAACCCGGCAGATCTCGTTTCTCGCGGGGTGAAGGCTGATATTATCAGCGACGCCTCGTTGTGGTGGTCGGGCCCATCGTTTTTGCTCGAATCAGAGCGTTGTTGGCCACAAATGCCTAATGAAACCCAGAGACGGGACCTACCGGATGTCCAACCTTGTCTTGTTATAAATAATGATGTTAGCAAGAACGATGACGATAAACTATTTACAAAACTTATTCTTAAATATTCACAATTTACACGTTTACAAAGAGTTGTAGCCTATATAAACAGATTTATTCATAACTGTAAAAACAAAATAAACAGATTCTACGATCATCTTTCTTGTGAAGAATTGCAAAAATCATTTAATTTTATTATACACATTGCTCAGTTAGAAATGTTCCCAAATGAATATCTTACCTTAAAATCAGGTCACGCATTACCAAAGAAAAACAAATTAATATCATTGACCCCATTCATAGATTCAAATGATATCTTGAGAGTAGGCGGTAGACTTGATAATTCACCTTATAGCTATGACACAAAACATCCCATATTATTATGTAGCAAACATCATTTAACGAAAATCTTATTTCACATGCATCACTTAAAACTTTTACATGCTGGACCTCAGCTATTGTTATCTAATATTCGTCAAACTTTTTGGCCTTTAGGAGGAAGGAATCTGTCTAAGTCCATAACGAAAAGTTGCATTAAATGTTTTAGATTTAAAGCCAGCAATGTTCAGCCCATTATGGGGCAGTTACCTGAATCCAGAACTACACTGGAATTCCCTTTTTTACATTGTTCGGTGGATTATGCAGGTCCAGTTAAGATAGCTAACCGTAAAGGTCGAGGTTGCCAACTGATTAAATCTTACTTGTCCATTTTTGTCTGTTTAGCTACAAAAGCCGTGCATCTAGAACTCGTCACAGATCTTACTAAAGAGGGATTCATGGCCGCTTTAAACCGGTTTGTGGCTCGTCGAGGGAAGCCTCAAAGTATAACCTCTGACAATGGAACTAATTTTGTAGGTACATGTAACGAGTTACATCGTTTCTTACAGGACTCAAGTTCCCAAATTAGTTCTGAAGCCGCCCAAGAGGGCATAGACTTCCTCTTCATTCCGAGCTACACCCCCCATTTCAATGGTATGGCTGAATCTGCAGTCCGTTCCACTAAATTTCATCTTCGTAGGCTTCTCCAACTTACGCATTTCACGTATGAAGAAATGCACACTTGTCTGACTCAAGTGGAAGCCATCCTTAATTCTCGTCCTATAACCGCCTTAAACTCTGATCCTACAGACTTCACACCTTTAACACCCGCTCACTTCCTAATAGGACGATCACTTGTGTCAGTTCCACATCCACAGCTGACAGAACGAATAACAAGCCTTGAGCGATACAAACGAATCGAGTTGGTCAAACAACACTTCTGGAAACGATTCTCCAACGAGTACGTCACCACTCTGCAGCAAAAGACGAAGTGGCCTACTGCATCAAGCGAACTCAAATTGGGTTCCTTAGTCCTTATTAAGGACAAAGCGCTACCTCCCTTACGTTGGGCCCTGGGTCGCTGTGTGGCCGTTTTCCCAGGAGCTCAGGATCAAGTAGCTCGAGTCGCCGATATAAGGATCAAAGGAGGAACCATAATTCGAAGGGCGTTTAATAACATTTGTCCCCTTCCAGAACCTGCTTGTTGAATCAGCAGCCCACCTGCCTACTTCAACCCGGGGAGTATGTTGGAGACAAAACGCAGCACCGCGCGGCACTGCGACCGGAGGGCGACAGCGGGGACCGAGGAGCGGGGGACGAGGTGCCGAGCGCCGCCGCCGCCGCCACCGCCGCACCATCATTAGCACCTACGACACGGACCAGAGGCGCGCGTTCTTATTATTCAATATACGAACCTACCTATATATACAGTCCGCTATTTTATTTCATAAGACCTCTGAGAATCACCAACACATACGTCGCCAAGTTATTTCCTGTTTTTTTTCAGCCAGTTTTGTCTGACGATACTAAAACTAAATAGCATCCAATGAAAACTTCCAATCCAACGGCACTGGCAGACGGAACGGGGCCGCGGGGTTTAGAAAAAACTTGCACGAGCACACTTTACATGCAGTGCGTTTACCAGTGCCCCCTTCACACAGAAATGTATATGTAGGTACAGTACAGCTGGTTTTATAATCTACTTATACAAATAAATTGAACTCTGTTCCTAATATACTAAAAACACATTTTCTTATTTTTTATCTGTCTGACTGTTTGTTCCGGCTTTTCTTCGAATCGGTTGGACCGATGTTGACGGGACTTTTACTGGCTGATAGCTAATGGTCTAATATAGGCTACTATGGTATAAAAAACCCTTAATTTTTTTAACAATATTCTAAAAGGGAAGTATTTCTTTTATAAAACACTAGCTTCTGCCAGCGGCTTCAACCCGTTTGATAAGTGTCTCAAAGAATCGTATACTATGCTTTAATCTAAATTATAAACTATCTACGAGCAAAACTTCATCCAAATCCGTTCAGTAGTTTTAGTGTGAAAGAGTAACAAGCATCCAATACAAGTATATGTCACCGTAAAATTGTCAAACACGTTAAATTACAAATATATAACGTGTTTCTCTCTAGCGATATTGTAATATCTCGATTTATTGTCAACTGAACATACGGAAGTATCTCTGCCCCCATAATCGGGACTTGGGGCACCCCCCCGTTAGGTTAGTTAGGTTCCTTTAAACCCTGCACTCGGGAATATAAAGTGTTTTAAGGTTAGGTTATATTAATCGATATTTCTCAGGAATGGTACAGTATCTTTTCATGAGAGTGGTACCACTGGGCAAGGGGGACCCCTCCTTCTCTCCACACCGCGTGAGTTGACTACCATCGCATGCATTTCACGAAAAATAATGCGTTTTGTTGTAAGCAGTATGTTCATTTGACAATATTTCGAGATTTTACAATATCGCTAGAGATATCTCTAGCGATATTGTAAAATCTCGAAATATTGTCAATATAACGTATTTGACGTAAAATTGTCAAATACGTTATATTGTAATATTACAATATAACGTATTTGACAATTTTACGTTGACATATACATCCGTACATCTAAACATTCTAAACTCACAAACTTTCGCATTTATAAGGTTAGTAGGATTCACGCAAACAAAGGACGCGGGATTAATAATTATGTTTTTGCTGTTCATTTAATAAGTCAATTATTTAATCAAGTTTTTCCCACAACAATTATTTTATTGAAAGTGCTCGGTTAGTTATTTATAAGTACTTACATAAGTGATTCTGATTAATGAATACTTTACCTACACTGTATTTTAATTTTATGGCACAACATTTTTTGATTGATAACAAGCTTCCGTGTCCGGACAAACTTTATATCTGCGAAGGATTACAGTTGTCAAACGAAGCATTCTGGGCGTTCTGCGGGTTTTAAATTCTTAAAATGGACTTTATGATCATAAAGTCCATTTTAAGAATTTAATTTTTTTAACGTGATTCATATTATGATTCTGCTAAAGCGGTCGTTTTAGGCCCGCTGTAACAGACTGCCGTGCCCAACTTTTGTACACAACTAACAATGTAAAGCAAAAATAATGAACGGGTTACCTGGGTAACTATGTATAAGTAACTAAATAAATAACTTTTCAATTTCTTATAAAAGTCACACAATTTCCTACTAACATTTTGCTTAGCGATAGAGCAAATATATCCAGGTAAGTGAGCTCGTTTTACTCGGCTATGGCGTATTCAAAAGGTCCATAATTTAGACGGGGACGAGGTGGAGTGTACTCGTACGTACAGTTGGGCTTTAATCGCTTCAGCTGCGCTAGCCATTCTTAATGGAGTTTTAAATAACACGTTTACCGTGTCTCAGTGTGGGTTCTATTAAACAACAAAGTAACGGAGCACAGAATATTGTGTGTCACGTGGCGATGAGAATTTTGTACACAAAAGGCAACACTGCTATCGTCTTGAGTTCCGGGGAATAAAGTAAGTAAATATAGTGCAGTCGGCGGTTCCGTGCCGGAGAACTCTTACGCTCTTACTCTAAAGGCGCAAGGCGTGGCAGCAATAAGTAACTCTACTGATCCCTACGCTACTAGGACGTCAGAAAGAGCATGAAAGTTAAATTAACGTGGTAGGGATGCAAGCTGTTTGAAAAGCGGAGCATTCGTGCTGACACAGCATCAGGGATCAGGAAATCGGGTTGATGTACCTAGATATAAGTTAGAACATCGAACTATTGTGATTTCTGATTTCACAAACGTAATCTCCTTGAAACTTTTTTCACGAACTTGGGTAGGCACTAGATAAATGTATTTCGGGAAACGTCAGACATTTCTTAAATAAAAGTGGCAATAATCCGTGAAAGTAGTTCCATGTCACTGTTTAATAGTAACACACTCGCGTATATTTCACAAGTTTCTTCGGCTATATTTCATTTCCCGCATTACCCCAAGTTGTAGCTGTCAAATAAGGGTAATGGATTATAATAGTATTCATTTGTAATAGGATTTCGACGAAGTACCTTATGGAATTTAGTGAACTCGTGAGTAAATACGCGGAAGGGCTGTGATTTCGTATAACGTCCCTGACAATTCTAGTCTCCTGCCATCGAATTTGTGGACAGCCCACGTCAAAATTGATTCAGTGCAATAACACTCAGTCATGCGCTCAGAAAATCCTGTTATTTAGGTCTGCAGGAGGATTCCTGCAGACTTAAATAACGGGATTTCGAGATAACCGGTTATCTGTTTAACAGACTAATACAAACTGATGGGCATCGTTAGGAGTTAGAATCACTCGGGATTCGTTTGCTGCTACCGGCTAGATAAGTATTCGCTAGCTATCGGAATTTACAAACTCTTTTGTATGCTCTTTATGATCTGATATTGCATATACCTACACGTCATATGGCTACTTTACCTATGTTCTCGAAGAATTGATATCACTGTATCTTGACAGATATCATAAGTTTACTGTAAACAATCGCTGGCACACAGTTTTCAGATAGTTCGACCATTGAACGTCATATATATGTACTTGCAGCTGTTATGTAGTTATATTAGTTACAAACCTAAAATGCTACATGGAGTTTCTCGGGATTTTTTACCAGAATTTATTCAACTTTGATAAAAGAAGTCGATAAACCTTTATGTAGTACTGACGGTGAAAAATTCTTACTACTTACAGTTTCTATACCAAAGATGGAGCGTGTCATCCTAAACGAGCGAAGTGAACCACTCGTATCAATATGTATGACCTTGCTCTTTAAACGTTTTAGAAGTTGCTGTAAATAATATTGAGGTCCGTTACGGGTTTCAGTTAGTTTTATTTAGATCATTTAAAGGGATTAACGATCTTTTTGACTTTGGAGAATTAATCTTATTTCTTGCATGACTCATTGTTGTTTTATTTTTGCCACTTTTGATTGTTTTCTTGCCACACCGAATTTGGACAATCAACTTAGTTCCAATCTTCTTTATTAGTTCTTTTTAATTACTGAACAAGTTGTTGAGCGGCTCACCAATTTATAATGAATTCAGTCTTAAATTCTAGATTTCAATAAGATGAACCCCGAAAATAGGTATGAAGCCTGCTTGCAGCGGCTTGTATAACAAGTAACTTAAAGTTTAATTGGACCAGTTCTCCAGTGGTGCCACAACACCACATTTCCAGCTTTTCAATTCCAGTTGCGCGCCAAATTCTTGGAATCATCGGTGTAACTGTAAACTGGTAGAGTCACCCGGGGATTTCTTCCTATTGACGACGCCGAAAGACACGTGTTCTTTCCGTCATTGCGTTCATTTTTTGCACTGGAACATACCTGAGAACCTTCTACTTACGAAGATATCGAAGGTCAAAGTTATAAGTTATTCACGCGTTTTTTAAAACACAATTTTTATATTTGTTTCAGTTTTATTTTAAATACTTCATTGGCCTCTTTACTATTCAATGCATCCTTCCGCAAATTGTTTTTGTAGGTTATGCGCTAATGAGAACCGGAATATTCCAAACAAAAAAGTTTTTTTTTGCCAGCAATCATTTTGGCACAGAATTATTACTCATTCTTAGGTTGATGTACAGAATGCTTGGTTGACGGCATCGTGAAGAGTCCGTTTACACCATTTTTGTTATTTTTTTCGGATGGGAAATCATCAAATGACCCCTCCCACTCTGGGCGGAGCGGAAGGGAGTGTCAGACTTTTACTGACTAAAAATCATCCATGTTCCTTCCTCGCCCTTTACGTTCCGGGGCCGCGGTATCTCTTTCGAACATAGTCCCGCAGCCCGTCCGTTTACACCCTGTATTCGTAACGAGTGACGACGCGAATCAGCTTGAGCCACATTTAAGACCGTTACTTACGTACAACTGAGAGTTAATATGCCTACTCAAAACCAAAAATCAAAATCAAAGCATTTATTTCAAGTAGGCCAGTTACAGGCACTTTTGAATTGTCGAAACAAAAATGAACATTCAAAGTAGCTACAGTCCCAGTCACAAGACATAAAAACTGTGAAAGTACTGTAGTTGCCCATTCCCTAGCGTAGATCTCTATGGAGAAGAACGGGCAAGAAACTCCATGGACACTCTTTTAAATCAAAATATTGTTACAAAATCTTGGTTACATCATTCATGTTGAGATGGTATATTATGTGAGAACAATGTAGCAAGATGTGCACGTTAAAAGTGTCCATAGCAAAACAAAAATAAAATACAACTCAAAAACAAAATAATTAATTCAAATAAACCATGGCGACTAAAGATGACCAGTCAAAACTGACAGCGCCCGTTCACGAACATGACGCATGGATCAGCACCATTCAGCTCAACCATTTTGAAGGGAACTAAATGGTCCGACACACGCGCCACCATCAGCGAGACATTTGAGAGAGCATGACATAGGTACTCTCAACCGCCAGGGCACATTCAAGTCAACTCTCGTAACTATCGGTGTTTCTATAAATAAAGTTAGCTTGAAATATCCTATTCGCGACGCCTCACACCCCTGTCTCTTTATTCAAAGAAAAATCAAAGATTTTCTGTGAAATTTTATTTTTATCGGTCCGTAAACTAAATTTCAAACATACAGACATAGATACCTACCGACACCTGTTAGTAAGGAATCGAAACTGGCAGTTAGTTTGCCTAGTGGCCTCTTCCGCACAGAAACGAGGCAACTGCTGTGATTTTCTCTTTTATAATGTCTGCGTCTGAGCGGATCCACGAGGCTAGCTCAGCTAGTTTCATTAGTTGCACTTCTTCCTACAAACTCCCACTCAAGTGATTCCGAAAGCTATGTGGGTCATTTCTGTTCTTTTTCAGATCACTTCGTTGCTAATGTTTCGCTTAAAGAAATTAATAGTATTCGCTAAGCGACTTTGAATTTTGTGGTTTAAAACTTTGAACCCGCCTTTCAGTACCGGCTTTAATTAGTAGCGCTTTTAAAATTGTTGCCAAGTTGTAAGAATTCATCCCGCCCCAAAATCACTTGGCGACTTTCTTGTCCTGAAATTATTACTTCCTGATTTTGGAGTTTTGATTATGATTGTGGCTATAAGAGACTATGGGACTCCATTTTCAAAACGATGGATTGACTGGAATGGAAGAAGACATAATGGCTTCTACTTCCAATTACTTCTCTATTAGTCGTCATCACAGATATCATCTCACATACCAATTCAATTCAAAATCTCACGATCTCAAGAGATTGATGATGATGATGTTATTATGTTTGTTATTGCTGACTTTGTAAAACTGTAACTTCTCCCAACCATCTTATTAACAGTAAAGACAAAAATAACTTACAGTGACTGTAGAGTCAACAAATCGTCGGTACACATATTTTACGTAAGCATTTCATTCCACAATGCAGACGTGTCACTCTAGTATGCACATCGGTCATTGGAACTGAGGTGCCGGTTAACCGTTTCTGAGTAAGGTATTACCTACTAGTAATTATTGAGTTCCTAGATTTAAGATATCCATCCAAATTAAAAATCGATATAGATATTGAATCTGTACATACACATGTACACACGTTTTAACCTTTTGACGGCCATTGTCACCTATATGTGACAAGCGAGCGCGTGCCCTGTACGCCAAACGACACAAATATGTGACAAAATGGTAGGAATTGTGGCTTGGCGTGGAGGGCACGTGTGTGCGTTTATGCTCTGGCGTTCAAATATTTAATGTCAGCTTGCAAGTATTTTCCCAGTAAAAATCATTGCCATTATGGTCTTTTTTTCGCAAAAAAGTAATTTCTTTCGGAGTTTATCAGATTAGCGCCGTAAAGAATCCACTTGAACAGTTAATTTTTCTTAGGCCGATACTTACCAGTTGTCATGCTGTTCCAAATTACTTTTGGCGTTGATAAAAATAGAGATTAAATCTATCTTTCGTCTAACGTAAGTAAAATATAACGTGCCCACTGTTGGGGCACAAGCCTCGTTACGGTGCAGAGAGTGGACCATAATCTACCACGCGGGCAGTTCAAATTCGTATACGTACGAGTTACAATGACATATGTATTTCTATTAAATTTTTGGTTCTAGGATATGGTTTCCTGAAGAAGCTTTCTTGTACCGTTGTGAGAGCAGTGTTAGTGAAATAAATATCGCAATATAATGTAAAAAAAAAACGTAATATAATGCATCTGTTTGAGTTCAAACCCACGATTTCTGGCACAATTAAGTTGGGGCCAATATCACTGGATCACCGCTGCTCTGATGTGTGTGATTGGTCTATCACATTTAGCAACTGTAGTAATGCTGACAAAAGGTTGAACGAATGAGTGATTTACTACAGTTGACGTATCGCTCTTTTGCGAATGACAACTGGCCAATGATTCACGGCGCTTGTCGATTCTGAAAAGCGCTTACCACTTTACAAAATTGTTATTGCCATTTACATTTTTATTCAGACTTCTTGTTGGACATATAATTACTGACATTACTCTATCCACATAGAATATTAAACAATACAAAGATTAATTAGCAAACTATTTTGTACTTACACAATTGTCTGTGAACTTGAAGGTCATGACTCCCGGTGCACATGTACTGAGGATTGGTATTGTTGCTACGGCGTAGGTGACGCGATGCTGTTAAGACCACGACATGAGATCTTCAACAAAGGTCAAACTTCACACAGTTCGTACTAAGTTTCTGGGATGTGCAGGTATCTAGGTACGGTAGCTAGGGCTCTTTAGGTTATCTACTCATGTTGTTACGTACTACGGAGCTACGATTTCGTAGCATCGTAGCAGATAACCGATCCGCTACGAGTCGAGGCATTTCTGAAACTTTGTTGTTCAATCATGAGCTGAAACTTTGTACTGTAATTCTGCCACTAAGCAGACTTCACCAGTAATGAATAGGAACAAGGAAACAACTAACTATTATGGACAAAATTTATTTAATAAGTCTTACTTGTGGTTTAAAGTACTATTTACAAGTCGTAACATCAATTGTAATACTTATCTATAATGAACAATGAATTTAACACCCATTGCTGTAAATCTAAAGCCACATTTCCACTTCGTCAGGTATTGCGTTTAATTTCAACTACATACACGGTTAAATGTGTTATTCGTTAAAGTGTAATTAAACAAACTTGCCGATGTGTGAACTAATGCTCAATACTCGAGAAAATGGAAACGCGTTTGGAAATTAATTCAAACTGATCAAATATCCATATGGCATATATTTATATGTTCACTTAAGTACTTCAAATATCATTTATTTATTGTAAATTACAATGTAATTGTAAAAAAGTACCTATTTACAAATATCGATGGTCACTTTTTAATTTCATCTTAACTTAAAATAGTAAAATTATGTGTGTTGCGTTTTTTTTTTAATATAAAACGGGCAAAAGTAGATAGGCAGTGTTCATAATATGTTTATCATTTGTGTGAGTATATTATTGAGCATTCAGCCGTAAAACTTACGTTTCTACAATCATAGGTACATCAAAGTACCAATTAGTTCGGCAGCGTCCTAAAAGACCGCACCGCTGACGACATAATGCGCTCACAAACTGCAATAAAACGT
Source organism: Xestia ashworthii (assembly GCA_950022955.1). Lineage (NCBI taxonomy): Eukaryota > Metazoa > Arthropoda > Insecta > Lepidoptera > Noctuidae > Xestia > Xestia ashworthii. The sequence continues at coordinate 16,871,845 of OX465558.1, read as the reverse complement.
AAACAAGCAGCCTTTGTTACATCTTTTAGACAATAAACAGGACAAAGTGAATCAGAAAATCAATTATTCATTTTCATGAATTGCAGTCATTTTGAGCGCGAACCGGTGTCAAAAGACTACCCCATTTACTCGCGGCATGTATTTATTGAGTTTCGGGAGGTTTTGCATAAATCTGTATACATATGAGGCTTTGAGTATGGCTTTACGAGCCTCAGTAGACTTTCCTTTTATTTTTCTGACCACTGCAATCAGTTTCACGCTCTCGTATTATTACACCGATTTTGTATCAGTACATTTCATTTTAAAAGTAATACTGCACTTTTAAGAATGGAACGTGGCCGATACATCATACATTCATGAATTATATTGAAGTTATTCAATGAGTTTAGAACCTTCCTTGTCCCTGAGCTAATAGAAGTAATTGACAAGTAATAAATGTCACAGTGACTTAAATCTAATTAATAACGGGCTTCACATCGACCATTGAACTCGTACACAAAACATTGATTAATAATGAATTGAATAAATTAAAATATCTGCCACAGTTTCAATTTGAAAATATAAAAATCAATACAAAAATGAAATTAATATACCTACTCTAAATTCTACAACTCATATAATTTAATATAATGAAAAAACAAAATTCATGATGCTTTAAGGTGGGAATTTCGTAATTTTTAATCTAAATGAGTTTGTCATCACAACATAATGGAGGGTACGGGTGATTCTGTACTTTAATAAGAGTCGGAAATAATAGTATCGAATACTTAACTTTAAATTGTTATCTAATAGTGGAGCCTACAGATCAAGCTCGTAGTGATGAAACTGCATTATTACGAAAGATTTAATTGAACAGCAAATTTAAATTTTGTAATAAAAAATATACATAATAATTTATAAATCATTGAATTAAACGAAACTCAAAATCTCGTGTTTCTTATTTAAGTAGTCGTTGATAATAATGGTATAAGTAGTAGATTGGCACAAAAACATAGCTAGCAAATACTTCTAGAACCGTAAAAATTCAATTACTTCAAAACTAAAATAAGTTGCGTTTGAAAAGCTATGTGTTCTGTAGATTTTGGGATAAAATAAAATGTCAGTTATGTTGTAATTATAACGTAATTTGAGATCTATAAATAGATAGTCTGCTGAGTTTAATAAAATATTAGTCTCGTATGTCGCAGGCACCTTAATAGACCGTCGTTGTGTAAGTCTAAAAGATGCTTAACTACATAAGAACTACACTATGAACTAAAATTATATTCTTAATGCTTCCGGCTCGATATCTTGATATATTATATAAGATGTCTATGTTACAACCCTTGTTAGCTTTTAACGTGAACGTGAACGTTAATAAATTCGTGGTACTAGCACATAATCTAATAATATTTTCTCTTCATATTTCACCATTATAATTCCTTGCTTCATTTTTCAGATATGATTATTACAATGTAGTTTCCCTACTTACTTGGTAACTTCGCACATATTTTAAAGATTTTTTAAATTTTAAACGGATTAGTGACGTATTTCCAGTATGGCTGCCTTGTGTGGACACTTTGACGTTTAGCTCATTCCTTTTTCGTGCGCGGTAACTATCGCACGCGCTCTGCAAGCAACATGCCAAAAAGAAGCGCACAGTCGAAACTCGAACACTATGCTCGAAAAATACGTAAAATCAAAGAAAAAGAAAAACAAAAACGAAGGATAAGACCTTTACAACTAACATCGTCAGAAGACGAAGGTAAGCAAAACGGCAATAATTTAGTGATCAAAAAGTGAACAGTGAAATTATTATCAGTTTCGTAAGTGCTCTGGGATTGACTGCGAGTCAATAACTTTGACATATTTCGAAACTATAAAATAGGTGTTGTTACACCTAATTCATTTACTTTAACTGCATCGGGGTTGACTGCGAGTCTTCAACGATGACAAAATGCACAAATTACGTACAATCTAAAACAGATGTAACGTTTCGTGCAAATATTTTCAATTTTATTTCCACGCTACCCTCAATTGGGTTTTCTTCACAACTAAAAATTGCAAATTGTAATTTTAGGTGCTGAAGATCTTGAAGTGACCTTGGACATCGATAACGAACCTATTACGGAACCAATATCCGTGCCACCCGATATTTCGCACGACGCGGGTCCGGAACCCGGTGATAATCAACGTGACGATCATACGGAACCTTGTCCTCAAGAGGAAACCAATTTTCCCGCAGAACCCGAGCTAGATCCTGATCTACTGTCAGCCCTCGGTGAATCCACGTCGGACTCGCCTGATTATGGCGATGATATTCACGGTAATTTATCACAATTGTGGCTTCCTTTGCTTAAAAAAGGAATGCCTATAGCTAGTAAAGACACTATAATGAAGGAGTACCCTGTACCAGACAATTGTAGGCTTTTGCAAGCACCGAAACTGAACGCAGAAATCTCGGCGGCAGTACCAGACATGGTCCGTAACCGGGACAAAACACTTACAGCGTCCCAACAGCAGCTTGGTACGGGCATCACTGCCATTAACAGAGGCATGGACCTGCTGCTGAAGAGTGATAACAAGGTCCTGGCTATGAAACACTTGAGCAATGGTTGCCGCCTACTATGTGATTCACACTACTTGGCAACGCAGGCACGAGTAAAATTAATCACTCCTAGTTTAGACAAGGCCTTTTTAAATATTATTAATGAGTCTGAACGGGACGAATCACTGTTTGGTTCGTCCTTGTCTGAAAAAATCAAGGCCGCAAAGGCCATTGAAAAGCAAGGCCTTTCCATTAAAAAGCCGGCAAAAATTGCAAAGCCGCCTCAACAGGCCAACGCCCGTCCGTCCTACCAGGGAAACTGGAACCAGCCCCCTCGGTATTCGGCGAACAGGGGGGGGCGGGGTGCATACAGGAGGCCGACGACGGCAGGGAGTCGCCGCCCGTACACGTCGCCAGCGCAGCCGCCACAGCGCGCTGCAGCGCACGACAAACCTCGGGCGCCTGCGCAGACTCATCGTTAACGCAGGTACTACATGCGGGTAGACTTACCCACTTTTATGAGCGATGGCTGAAAATAACTAACAACAAGGTAATTCTTGATTGGTTAAAAAATGGCTATCCAATACCTTTTCACACGCCTGTGAGCCAATTAGTTATTCCTAAAAATAACCTATCATATACTGAAAAATCAGATATGATAAAAGAAATTAATAAACTAAAGTCATTAGGGGCTATCTCAGAGTGCAACGTGACTAAAGATCAATTCATATCTAAAATATTCCTCACGGTGAAGCCTAACGGTGATAAACGCTTTATATTAAATTTGAAGCCATTAAATAAACAAATAAAAAACGAACATTTTAAAATGGAAGATTATCGAACGGCATGCAAATTGATACCACGCGATGGATATCTTGCCACCATCGACCTAAAAGATGCATATTTCCTCCTAGCTATTAGGCCTTCTGACCGCAAATTTCTAAAATTTCAATTTCAGCCCAATCATTCGTTTAAAACTCACACATTTAGCTTTAATTGCATGCCGTTCGGCTTATCAGTAGCCCCGCGGGTATTTACTAAGGTTATAAAGGAAGTTATGGCGTATCTCAGACATCGCGGTTTTCAATCAGTGTCTTATTTAGACGATATCTTATGTATTGGAGATAGTTACGACAAGTGTCTCGAGAACGTAAACGAAACTTTGAAACTACTCGAGTTCCTGGGTTTCGTTATTAATTATGACAAAAGTATGTTAAAACCGCGACAATCTTGCAAATATTTAGGATTTCGTTATGATACCAAAAACCTTAGTATAGAATTACCAGACAGTAAGCGACGTAACATTGCCAAGTTGGTTACTAAGTTTACAAAATTACAGTCATGTCCTATTCGCGAGTTAGCTCGACTTATTGGTATACTAGTCGCCGCATGCCCAGCCGTTAAGTACGCTTGGGTGTACACTAAGATCTTAGAGCGCCAGAAGTTCCTTGCGTTACTTAATCATAATAATAATTATGAAGTCAAAATTAACCTACCCGACATTATATTAGAAGATTTGTTTTGGTGGTTGTCAAATATTGATACAACACGCAATTTTATGCGACAACCAAAATTTACAATTGAAATTTATACCGACGCGTCACGGTCAGGTTGGGGTGCTGTTTGTAAGAACGCTCAAGTACATGGTAAATGGAAGTCATCAGAAAAAGAATTCCATATCAATTACTTAGAACTGATGGCAGCCTTTTTGGGATTGAAGTCATTTACTAGCGATGTAACCAATTGTGCAATATTACTACGCATGGACAATACCACGGCTATTAGTTATATAAATCGTATGGGGGGTATTCAATATACCCACTTAAACGACTTGGCCAGATCTCTTTGGAAATGGTGTGAGCAGCGCGACCTTTGGGTATATGCATCATACGTAAATACCAAAGAAAACCGTGCTGATGCTGCGTCTAGAATAGTCAATCCGGATACTGAGTGGTCCCTTTCTGATGAAGCATTCCAAAGCATAATAAAATATTTCGGTCAACCTGAGATAGACCTATTCGCGTCTCGAGATAACACTAAGTGTGCCAATTTCATCTCATGGAAACAAGATCCTGACGCAGTATCCGTCGACGCATTCACAGCAGACTGGAATAATTACTATTTTTACGCGTTCCCACCTTTTTCCCTGATACTAAAATGCCTTAGAAAAATCATCGACGATAATGCACACGGCATATTAGTTTATCCTAACTGGCCATCACAGCCATGGTTTCCATTATTGCAAAACCTCATAGTTTCTGACATTGTTTATTTAAACCCTAATAAAAACCTCTTGCAATCTCATTTCAGGGAATGTCACCCCCTGCACAAGAACCTTATCCTGGGTGTCGCGAGGCTCTCCGGCAGGCCTTCAGCCGACGGGGCGCTTGCGCACACTCGGCAACACTGATGCTATCATCTTTTTCTACCAGCACCATACAGCAATACAATACCTCACTTAAGCTTTGGTGGCAATATTGTACAGTCAACAAAATTTCTGTATTTGACCCTCCGAAATCGTATTTACTCTCATTCTTAGCGTCACAATTTAATAATGGGTGTGCATATGGCAGCTTGAATTCTCATCGTTCTGCCTTATCAGCTATCATAGGCAATAATATTGGTTCAGACGAATCCGTCAAGCGTCTCCTTAAAGGCGCGTACAAATTAAGGCCCTTAAGACCTAAGTATTCCACCACCTGGAATCCCCAATTGGTTTTAAACTTTATTTCAACATGGTACCCTAACAAGGAGCTGACACTGGAAAAAATCACAAAAAAACTCGTCACTCTTTTAGCAATTTGTACTGCCCACAGGGTACAGACGCTTTCATTAATTAAACTCGACAACATACGATTCTCCGAAGATGGCGTTAAAATCGCCATAATAGACATCATCAAGACATCTGCACCCGGTAGGGACCAGCCTTTGTTGTTTCTGCCATACTTTAGAGAAAATATTTCTATTTGCCCAGCGACAGCTCTCTCAGATTATATTTCTATTACTAAAAACATAAGACCTGAGAGTACAAACAATCTGTTGTTAACGTACAAACGGCCACACAAACCGGCTACTACACAAACCATCAGCAGATGGATCAAGCAAATGCTGTCAGAAAGTGGCGTTGATATCAACGTATTTGGTGCGCACAGCACAAGACACGCATCTACCTCGGCCGCGAGCTTGGCCGGAGTCAATATAGAAACTATTCGCAAAACCGCTGGGTGGACTAGGTCATCTAATTCATTCGCCCGGTTTTATAACAGGTCTTTTGTAAATGAAGGCGAATTTGCTAGATCTGTTTGCTTACCAACAGACGACCAGTCGTAATTGTGATGTTTTCATAATAACATACCACTAATAACTAATTATCAAAATGTTTCTTAGTATTACGGTTGTATTAATCAATGTTTAAAGGGTTATGTTAAGTTCAGTTTAGTTTATAAATAGCTATAACAAATAAGACTGATTTGTTGGAAAATAAAACTATGTTTGCTAACTTATTGTTTATTTTTCCATTCTAAAACTTTCTGACTCTTAACATCTACATTGTAATAATCATATCTGAAAAATGAAGCAAGGAATTATAATATATGATCAAACGAACTTCCAAGTGAAGTTCGATCATTATTATGATGACTTGCTTCATTTGAAGATATGAGCTCCCTCCCTCCCTGATACATAAAGATCCCAGATATGCAGAAAGTTTTGTATCATAACGCTAACTTGACTCTAAAAAATGAGCTAAACGTCAAAGTGTCCACACAAGGCAGCCATACTGGAAATACGTCACTAATCCGTTTAAAATTTAAAAAATCTTTAAAATATGTGCGAAGTTACCAAGTAAGTAGGGAAACTACATTGTAATAATCATATCTTCAAATGAAGCAAGTCATCATAATAATGATCGAACTTCACTTGGAAGTTCGTTTGATCATATATAAAGGAATAGTATAAGGCGGTGATTGTATTTATATAGATGTCATATTTTGTTGCAAAAGAAAATAAACTTGTTTAAAATATTTTCAAAGGACTTCGCAACGAACTGAGAGTATTTTGGTCGCAATTTTTGTTTTATGAATCGTTTTTTTTAACATTTAGAAAAGCTTTTAACTAACTCAATACAAAATACGGATATCAATATTTTAAGTGACAGCATTAAAATTCATGTCCTATAATGTTTACGTGGAAATAGGTAATACATTAAGGGACCCGAACGCACGCCGCGTGCCTATTTAATGAAATATTACACAGACATGTCCCCGATACTAGTATGACAGTCTTTAGTCGAAGGCTATAGCCAAGGGCATCGGGTAAACAGGGGTTGTCTAGCAGAGAGGAGATTTGGCTTCGGGGTCCTCAACCCCAGACAACCCGAAGACACTTATTAAAAATACACTGTGTGTACCTTCTGAACTACCCTGATTACGCCCCTGGCTACAGCCACGTTGTTGTTTCATAAATCTAGATCGTTACACTTAATAGATTTTGAGCCCTCATACAAAATCTTAGAACTCATCACTATTTGAAAAGAATAATATCAAGAGTATCTTTTGAAAATCCATTTAGTCAAATATGTATAAACATTGACATAACACGAGTGTATATTTACAATTATCCAATATTCACCTTATCGTACTATTTGTGAAACCAATAACATCGTTCTCATAATAAATCTTACTCTATTATAGATCTGAACTCCTCAATATTCCAATAAACAGTGCATTGTGATGAACGCAGCTTGATTTCTCCCCAAACATATAGAATAAAGTTTATGAGACTAGATATTACCATAGGACATGACATGAGATCACTAAGAAGCAGAAACCCTCATAAAGTAATTATATTTAAACAGTTCAAGTCATTTAACTCGTGTAAATGACTTGAAAAGTTAAAATACACTGATTAGTTTAGCGAGCTTCGACATTCCGGCACCCTCGCTCTATATTACGGAGGAGATGGAAAAGTTAATTATTTTTCTACAAACACCATTTTAATATGGAATAAAATGTTATTACGGTCGTTACTAAACAATGTTCCCGGGGAGTCGTAATCTTCCTTCATCAGTGCAATTCATACGAAAATTTCGGCCATTACCAGATCAGCCGCGTTACAAGGAATTTGAGACTTCGACAAGATTATTTGCGCTCGGAATATTGCTTGGAGATTTAAATCTGCATATAATTTCTTGTCCAATAATGAGTTCTCGTAAAATGTGTCTTGGAGAATATTAATACTGCGGAATACGGATTGCTGTTCCGTATTTCCTTGTTGTTCGATATATACGCGTAACGTAAAATTGTTTATATTTGTTTACTCTTTGTCGAAATTGAAATAAACGACCGAACTATTGATTCAATCCGAACGTGAATACTGTGGACCAAATGAGTAGTGCGTCGGATCTCTGTCATGCCAAATGGAGGCTCCATTACTCCAGTGCTCGTAAACTCTACGATCGCTCGCAAACACACATCCCAGCATCACAATTGACAATGATCACTATTCTACACTTCGATGATTTATTTACACCACGCGCACCATACTTGCATTAAGTCAATTATAAACCACATTTACAAAATATGAGCTATGGAGATCACATGTCATTCGTTATCGTACGAAACCTTCGTTCCGAAATTTATAAGAAGGACGAAAGTAAAATAGACTTTACTTATAAGCGAAACAAGAGCTTACTTAATACATTCTATCGCTTTTGTACCAGTTCTTCGCGACAGATAGGTATTTTAATTTAAGAACTAAGCGATTTTATGGCAACTTCCTTATCGTAAATACCTTTGTATATAAACAGTACCACTTGTTGTAACTAATTATAATTAAAATAATGATACAAGATTAGCTGTTCATCCAGACATAAGAGAATAAGTGGATACAACCATAATGGGCTTTCATTTCCGATCAGATTCTAATATAGGTAAGTATACCTAACCGTTGCCCCTAAAGTGAGCATGACTTGGATTAAATCTAAAGATTCATCTTCTATTGATTAAGATGACATTCATTTCTCAAAAGGAACACAACATTTGCAAATTAAATCACCTGTTAAATACGCAATTTGGTTTCCGTTTTACGAGTCAATTATAACACTTTAAGTTCCGCGGCACTCGCGAAGTTTGTAAGTCCGTCACCAGCACCACCGACTTATTTCTAGTTCAACTTTCCTTCCCTGTATAAAAATATTTTACTCGACTTATCACAAAAATGTACTGTTCTCACGCACTAGCTACACTTAACTTAAGTAAAGCAACAGCTGCGCAAAATTCAGTGTAACCACCATCTTCACTCACGATACGAGTTTCGCGCAGAAACAGTCCTTGAACTGACTGGCGCTGAGAGTTTGTGCTAGGCCTCCATATAGGGGTAACAAGTGGAAGTCAGAGGCGGACTCACGGCGAGTCACGAGCGAGCCGAGCGCGGCCGAGTGCAGCCGAGTGCAGCCGAGTGCAGCCGAGCGTCACACGCGCGGCGACTTACAGCCGTGTTCATACGATGATCTCGCGGATGACGCGGCGCGCACGCGAGTTGGGCGTGGAGTAGCCTGACTCCAGCGACTCGTCGTAGCCCAGCGACATGTGCAGCGGCTTCTCCTCCGCGCCGCCCTCCTCCGCGCGCATGCCGTACTCCGGCAGACCGCTCACCTCGTGGTACGGCGATTCTGAGGAAACACAACGTGCTGTACCTACTGATAACCATATGTGAAGTCTGCAACGATTACTAAACCGGCATAACCATCCTAGCTATCCGTTTAAATATTATAAAGACCGTAGTAGATCCGGAACTTCCTCCTGAACTTTTGTCCTTGGCACAAGTTTGTTCTGTGTGTCTGTTGACTTCTGTAAACATATTTTTCAGCAAATGCCACGGTGTTTTGCAAAAGTGTGGGCGTAAGGTCATTACCGAGCGGCTACGCTCCACGAAAATTTATCGTAGTAATTTATGAACAACTTTTCGTAGCGCAAGGAAAACTCGTTGCGAGCACAAAGTGTTTCTATTATTAATCTGTGGTGAAGGGATAAGCACTTACCGATGTGTTGATCCATCCGTTTCTTGGGCTTGTGCACGGAGGCGTAGGGGTCGGAGCAGTACTCCTGGCGCGAGGGGTTCTGTGCGGCGCGCATGTCGTAGTCGGTGGGCGCGGGCGGCTGGCTCGCGTGCGGCAGGTGCGAGTAGTGCGCGTAGTCGTCGATGTTGCGGTAGCCCGCATGCGAAATAGGATCGTAGTCGTAATTGCTCTGACGATCCAGCACCTGGTGAGCTGGCAACGTCGCGGCATTGTTAGCCGCCGCCATCTTCATCTGCCACAATGAGTCCTGAGAGTTCACGCTGCCCCCGTTATTACTGTTCGTGTAGCTGTTCTCTATGAAGCCCATGTTTACCCCTGCGAACAATGTTAACGTTTAATATCGGATCTGTCGATCGCGGGCGGCTCAAACGCGACATGCAAAGCGTGCTGTCCAGATATAGGTGGTTGTTACCTTCTATGTCGACTGTAGTTAGTCCTTAGTGAATGCATATGAGAAAAATAAATGAACATAATAGAGTCGAAATTAAAATGAAATTATATAATTCGTGTCCAACACAATTATGACGAAACTTAAAATCTGATTTAGAAAAAATGTGGAAATGTGGACACAAAGATCTATAAAGAAACAAATACTTACAGTCAGAATTAGGCATAGTTTGTCCGGGATGAGGTTGAGTGTGTGGTGGTACATGATAGGAGTAGCCTCCTTGAGTCGCGTACACCGCAGTCTTTGAGTCATCCATAGACAACGCCATGTCCATCGAATGTTCCAGTGCTTTGTTCTCCATACCCGAGCTAGGGTAGTATGGCGGTGGCGCCTGGTTCTGTGGTGTCACTTTAGCTGGCCTCATCGAGTCCATTTCGTAGTCCTTAGATCTATCTTTCTTGTTGGGCCTGCGTCTGCACTGGTAGATAAGTAGTAATAGTCCCACGAACAGCAGGACCACTACGGTGGTGACGAATATTCCCACAATGGCGGCCGTGGTGCGGGCCGATGTCTCTTTGATGTACGATGTACCAACTGTTTAAGAAATACACATAATAACCACATGTTCCTACTCCCATTCATAATTAATCAAAGTTAATCTACAAGGAATTCTGCAGCCCAATTTCTTAGATTTCGCACTTTAGGGTTGCTATTATTCGAAATAATTCCCTTCAGCGAAAAGATTAAAGGCACTTAACTAAGTCTTTCCTTGTATTCATGTTTTCATTGAAGCTGTTTATTACATCATAATGCTCATTAATTCGCCGGAAACAAGTTAATAAAATTGGTCGTCAGGAAGACGTCATATTTAAAGTTAACAGCTAAAAATAAATCAGGGAACTTGTGAAATTTCACCGAAATGAAATGTAACCTAACCTTTTTAAATGTTGCTTTTTTGCTCTCGTAATTTTCTTTCAGAGAAAAGTTATTCATGGTTTTTATTACTTTGCCTTTTAGTATAAACTGCATTAGAACTCAATCTATATTTAAACTAGTCTAGAACTAATAACTCACTCTCTGCTTCCGTGTATTCGCTGCAAACATCTTGATTGACTTGCAAGCAAAGCTTAAGTCGTATGCGAGGGTTGAAGTCGTCCAGCGGCGGGTCAGTGACGTGCCGCTGAGTCGTGCGGGTTGTCTTACTGGGCAACTCCACTGTGGCCTCTTGTACTGTGGCCACCGCGCCCGAGAGGCGTAGGGTCACCGTATCCACTACCTGTTACCCAATAAATTATATTAACCTTTGTACCGTGCGGTCTGAAAATAGTAATGCTTCCCCCAAGAATGTTAAGAAAATACGCAACTGAGTTGTAAACACAACTTCAACGCGTACGCTATTTGTCATTATTTCTTAACAGTATTTTTTTATTACGGTTCCTGAGTTTATTTTTGTTTCAATTTATATACCGGTGCTTTGAACATCCGCAAACATAACTTAACAGCATTTGTTTAGTATCGGGAAACGTTCCCCATCGAGCCAAAACCCACAGTTGGGTGAATATCGCCAAAATCGTTACGCTTGGCACTCGCACAAATATAATCGTTTTAAACTTAGTTGCCCCCAAACTTAACACACAGTTTAAAGTTCAGTGTAGTTTGTATTTTCATTCACATTCTGCTGTAGGAGTAATTATTTGTTGGGCAGAATGTCTGGCATGTTGTATCCGAGCCGGTCGAATCTAATGGCAAGCGAATTCCTAGATTTCCTAGAAAGCATATTTAGTTGGGCGAGATAGAATGTCACTTAATGAAGACGTATATTTTTAGAACTTGGCGTTTCTTATTTAATCCGAAAAATCTTTTTTCTAATTGCTAAGTTACTTTCATAGCAGGTTTCCTTTTATTGCCTAAACTAATAAAAATAACTAGGTTGGTATTTGAGCTACAATTTTCTCGTTCCCGTATGTAAATTTTCATTACTTAACTTAAGTTTTAATATTATGACTGTAGCAGTTACTTTCAAGAAGTTATTCATTATAAGGCTACGTGGTATTTAAATTATTCTGCCTAATGTCTACGTCTCTACTTACCTACTTTTTCTCTAGGTTTGTTTTAATTCATTAAGAATGGTATAGGTACATTACATGAAGTAATTGGTTTCTTTTAGTTTTGATAATTGTATTATTTGCTTTTTTGTTGGGTTGGTGACCCAAAAAGATCTGTAGGGCTATTAAGTAACTCTTTTGACAGTTCGAAATGATAGTAATTGGGCTCAGTGTATATTTAACTGTCAATAGGTTAGTTTCGTATTATGTATGACAAGTCGCGATCAAATATGACGTCATTGGTGCCCTTCGCGGCTGTTAGTCCCCTTTAGGGTTTATATGTTCTGTGTGTTAGTCACCGTAAAGTCATATCCTGCACTCGGTGTGATACTTAATACCAATTGCAGTGTTATGACATTCTCAGTTGCTATCAAAGTTCGGTGTACAACCGAAGCTCGTAGTCACTGGATATCAGAAAGTTACGTAAAAGCCCAGCTGAAATAGCATACTACCAATTGCAACGTACTTGCTAAGTACAGTTCCTACTTTACATAAAAACTTTTTTTAATCTTACATATCGGTTACTGTGTGATTGGATACCACCAACTCGTTTTCCAATCAACATAATATAGTATAATAACTACCTAAAAGCGCATGGTATTAAAATGCAAATCAAACAAGGTATATTACACCTGAAGCTTACACGCAAAGCTTTATACTTGTGAGCTATTAACATCAAAGAAGTGTGGGGTGTGATGTGCAGTATGTGAGTATAAATTATTTACGGAGGAAGGAAATAGGGAGGATTTAGAAGAGTGCAATTACCTGCCATCCCGCGGTACCTCCCATGGATGCGAGTCCCTCGACGACGCCCACCAGCGCCAGGCACGTGGGGGTGACGGTGAAGACTATCGCTTGCGAGCTCGGGTCGTACGTCACCTTCTCCGGGGGATTGATCTTGTCCACCTTCGTCGTCACCGTAATTTCATTCGAATAATTGCTCTGCCCCTTAGTATTGACCGCTTTCACCTGCGATTCAACATTCAATTTAGAACTTCGAAGAGGCGAACGACTCAGTTGTGAGCATTCTAAAGCGTGTCGAAAACCATAGCCACGGCACAAAACGCAAAGTGAACATTGTAAATTTAAATAAACTAACGGCACGCGCCGAATGATTTACCTTGAAAACAAATGTGAGTTGCTGTCGGTAGCGATAACAATGAAAAACAAAAATGTAAGTTAATACCGCATTTGGGATAAATCCTAAATGAACTTACAATTCCTACAATTGCTTGAGGCGACATTATAACTGTAACCAGAGTTAACCTAATTTACTAGTGATGGACCGAGACGGTAGATTTTGAATGTCGACTTTCGGCGAATGTTCTGTGGTGAAGCGATAGTTCTGCCGAACTTCGGTTGAATTTCAAGCGCTTCGATAAGAGTGACAGGTTTGTAAGTTTATAACTGCATATCGCGCGCTTCCACAATAGGTGCCATGGCCGCCATATATTTCATCTTTGTGGCATTTTTCTAGCTGAAGCAATATCTAGACGAACTTTTGTTTAAGTTTACGCAACCGAATGTTTGACAAATAAAACGGAATCTGGCCGAATTCCGAAAGAAGGAATCGGCTAATCCTGCTGAAGTTACGTGTAGCTAAATCCAATTTCAGTCCACCACTAATTTTCCTAAGAAAATTGGTTCCTTTGAAAATAGACACAATAGCAATCTCTATTTGGTTGATTAGTAAATAAACAACTTTCTTGTTCCCCACTGAATACTACAAAATTCTAGTTTTAGGTTCTTATTGATTTATCATAGGCAAACACGTAATTACGTAACCCAGATCTACGAGTCGCTGGCACACATGATTATTACATCGATGTGATTTTAATAGAAATAAAACATGAGTTCCTACTTTCTATAAATGACGAAGACTATGTTTTAAAAACAACATTCAATTCACATTAGTTAATTGAAACGTGTGTTACCTTGAAAGAGTAGGTGTTGTGCTGGTCGAGGCGGGTCACGTTGCAGGGGTTGATGCGCCCGCAGTCGTACTCCATCCAGTCGAACTCGGAGGTGCGCTCCGAGGCGCAGTGCTCGGAGCTGGCAGATGCGCCCACGCCTCGCAGCGTCTCGCGCCGGTAACGTACGAAGTACTTCGTGCTCGACAACCCCCCATCGAAACCAGCTTCCCACTTCAAAGTCACGTATGTCGGCCCTACTTTCTGGCTCTCCAATATTCGAGGCGACTCTGGAGCACCTTTCGGCTGTAACTTGATCTGGGGTCGTATGCTCCCCAGCGAGTTCTTCACCTTGCAGTAGTACTCCCCGTAGTCTTGCGGCTTTACGTTCCTTATTTTAAGAACACTTCGGTATGAGTCGTTGTTATCGGTTGTCGTATTTATTTCGTAGTGACCGTCCGAAGACATTTGCAGTGGAGCAGTATTAGATCCATAGAACCATTGGAACTCTGGTTTGGGGTACGCTTGAACTCTGCATTCTATTTCAGCCATTTCCATAACATCGTAAGCAACTTTATTATGTTGCCGAATTGATATGGGTTCGTCTGAAATGAGGATAACAAGCTTAAAAATAATGTCGCTATAAATGATCTCGTATAATATTGCTTCTAATTTTCTTTACTTATTCACTTCCTTTTCCATACAATTTTCTTTATACTAATAAAGGAAGAAAAAAGTAAAGGAAATCTTGTAATTAGTTCTTTATGAAGAGCGAATTTCTTTCTCTATTACTTGCTAATTAAAATATTTACTGGGATTTCATCAAAATCTAACATATTTTCTTGTATACTCACGTTCTATTCGAAGATGCATCGTAGACTCGACTTTCTTAACTTCGTTCTCGAAAGCGCAGGAATAAATACCTCGATCGTCCGGCAATAGGTCATTAGTATTCGGCCTCGCCTTTCCGTTAAACTTAAGAGTACTTTGAACAGTGTAAACGGCATTTCTGCTTTCAGTTATATCAGTTTTGACTTCGTATAAATTCGTATCAGCTTTAATCTCAGCGTTGTCCTTGAACCATTTAACATTAGGGCGCGGTTTGCCGTTCGCACTGCAAGTGACCGTGAAGTCTTGTTCTCCCGAGCGTTTCGTCATGTGAGTTTGTAATTTGGTTTGGAAACGAGGCGGCTGGTGGACTTCTAGTGTGACGGAGGCTCGCTCGCCGTGACCTAATTCGTTTGTAGCTTGACAATGGTAAACACCTTCACTTCCAAGGTGTGCACTAGGTATGGAGTATTGATTGCCTGTGGCTAGCACTGAAGGCTTGACGTCTGAAGTAGAATCCATGTCGCGGAACCATCTGTACTGCGGAGCGGGCCAGCCTGGAGGCTTGGCGCTGCAGGTGAGCGTGACTCCCGCTCCCTCCTGCGCCACCGGACGGTCGGGGCTGATGTACGCGCGACCAGGCTTGTGTCGCACTAACACAGCTACTGATGCGCTGTTAAAGCGCTCCGTGCGCTTTCCGTTGCTGGATGATATAACATTCACAGCCCGACAAACGTAAGTACCGGCCATCTCGGCATTCACTCTCGTCAAAGAAAGAGTGTTTCCGCTCTGATGGAAGTCAGGTTTTCCTTCCATAGTCCATTCAATAGATGTAGGTTCTGGATTTGCAGAGACTACACAACTAATTTCGACATTTCCGCCTTCCTCGGCTTCATAAGTTTTGGACTCTACTGTGACACTGGGAGGGAATAGCACATCGAGGTACATTTCTTTCTCTCCGGGGCGCCCCAAGCCGTTGTCAGCGCTGCATGTATATTTTCCCGCATCTAGCACTGTAACTCCCTGGATAGTATGTGTGAAAGAATTCGAGATGTATTTTCCGTTTCTAGTCCATCTCACGGTGCTTACTTGCGGCTTGGCATCGACTTTACATTCCATGGTAGCAACACCGTCTATTTCTACCCGCAAAGGATTTTCAGGAGCGACTTCAACACGAGGAAAATCTAAAACAATAACAAGATTTCGTTAAATGTGAAATGTTTTCGCAAATATTTTTCGCAATCGATAAACGAATAAAACTGCTCAGAACATTTTCATGGCACGTGTTGTGTGTTTTGCTATCGCCGGTTTGTAGTATTAACATTATACAAAGGAAGCGGATGTGCTGGTCCGGTTAGCTGTTCGAAGCACACCAATAATACTTTTGTTTACAGAATCTGTCAGAATTAAAACATGCACTAGCTCGCATGCACGATGCGTGTGCTTCAGCTGCTGAAAGACGTTGCTTATTCAGGTCAGTTCATAATAAACAGTATCCAGATGCTGCTGCGAGATGAGAGCATCAAAACGATCTTATCGTTTCTTCTTAACTTTTTATTTCAATTAGCTAACCTAATTTCAGTACGTTGAACACAGACATGTGGCTGCAGTTGCATCTTTAAACAACGAGCGGAATAAAAATACAGTGTGAGGTCAATGGTCTATACTAGTAACATTTTAGCGTTAAAGATCACAACAATTAACTATGTCATGCACTCACAACCCGGTATTGGAAGTGTGCCCGGGAAATAACTATCAGCTTAGTTACTAGGTCTCATAGAAATGATAAATATAGGACCTAATAAAGTCAACTGAAACTTGTTCAGCTTTTTATTATTTCATTCTCTTTATTTGCACCAGCAATTCCGAAAAGATGTCTAAACCCTTAAAACTTGTACCGTTTATTTTGGAGAGGGGTTTATGTAGCGTTTAATGCTAAGCACAGGAAATATAAGAATTTTAATGAGATAAGACTTAGGGAGCTTCTTCCTTCGAGATGACAAGAGACAAAACGCTGTTTTTCTCTAACATAAAATGGTGTACAAATGTTAAAGTTGAAGAAAAAAATCCAAATCTACATATTTTTCGGTGTTTTTTTTTCTCTAATTATTAATACATGATCTTATTTCAGCCAGCAATGAGCCACTCCATGCTGTATTCGTAACTGTCTACTTATAATAATTCTATGTTTAATATCATAACACCACTCTCTCAATAGTTATAGAACCCAGTACACCTTTCCTTTGAGTAATCGCTGACTAACCACAACAAAAACAAAGTTTTTGTTCGTCCGTCGGTTCACCTGGAAAACTTTCGATTGCGGGATTTGTCTTAACGTGTGGGCTGGCCGGGCCGCCTATACCAACGGGAACTGCAGCTACTAATGCTACTTGCTCTGAACAAAGCTGTTACTAAAGTAGGGGAACGTACTCGGAATTAATTCTATAAAAGCATTGGTAGACTAACATTTTGTAGTCCAGTTTAAAGTGTTATTGGGTTTTTCCATTAGGACATTCTCAAGAGCGATTCAATTGAGTGTCCTACTGTCTCCTATCTAAACGACTATATCGATGACAACACGGCCGTTCCATTACATGTGACTTACAACACCCAACTGTCAGAATGTGGGTTTAATTATGTATTTACAAAGGAGAATCAGGGTATCCCCCTTTTGGGACATACGGGTGGTGCAAAAGCCCGGATGTTTTTCATGAACGTTTTTTATAAACAATTTGGGCCAACGAATTCAAGTAAAACCGAAATAAAAGCTTGACTACGGTTAAAGCTGTAATAAATAAAAAAGTCTATAGGAGTTTCTAGTTTCCTTTAAGAAATGACAACACTGGTTTAAAAACTAAGTTGACATTTTTCATGAGTTTCCTTGCGTGATCGAATCAGAAATGAAGACATCCGCAAGAGAACCATGGAAGGTCACCGACGTAGCCCAAAGAATTGCCAAACTTTAGCGGCAGTGGGCAGGGGCCATTGCTCGCATTGCTGGCCGATGGGGCTGAAAAGTTCTGGAGTTTTGACCGCGAACCGGAAGACGATGCGTTGGAAGACCTCCGTGGACCGATGACCTGGTGAAAGTTGCGGGAATCCGTTGGATGCGAGTCTCACGTGACCGGTCATTGTGGCGACACTTGGGGAGGCCTGTGGACGCCTTTCGGCTGAAATGATGATGATGACGGCAAAATGTTATGAAAATTCATCGACTCAATTCCAATTTCTACTAAAATCCTTTAATGTATTTCCCAATATTCCGTCCACAAACTGTTGGCAAGTCAACATAGGTAGGTAGATAGGTAAGTAAGTAAATCAAGTTTCACTTAATTGTATTTTAAACATAACCTAAGGTAAATTACTAGACTAGGCGGAGCCAGAAGCCTTTTGGGCTTCATATAGTCTACGTAAATTTGTATAAAATAATTAGCAATATATCAGTTCCGTAATAAACCAAGAACATTCATAGTCTTGTATTTGCACAGTAAATAATGTAAATAATAGCGAGCAGGATTCCATTCCCGAGGTACAGAGGGAGCAAGTTTAGGTCATTGAGGTTATTTGCGGAGAGCTTTTGCGTTTCCTTGATGGCCCCTGGCTTCGCTCAGGGATTCGTATGGCCGAGACGTCGTCTACATTTGAACGCGCGAAAAGAGTTCGTACAAACACTATATGCCCGTGTTTCTTAAACACTATCTGCCCGAGTTTCTTTATTCTCGCCGTACGACTTTTATGCAATACTTTTAGAACTAGCAACCAGCTATTAAATCGAGTCGTAAGTTCTCATTATCTCAGTGAACTAAACATATTTTTTGGAACCTGCTATTCCAAGGTACTAGAATTAGAATAGGGTATTAGAGACTTAAAAGCATTTCAAAAATAGATTAAAGGAGCAGCTTTCAGCTCAATAATGAGTATTGAAATATTATTTTAACATCTTTGTTTATAGTTTTTAGCGTTATGTATTTATACATGTTTATATTATTATGTATCTAAGTGTGTCTTCTCTTTAATATTTAGGTTAAGACATTCATTCTTTACAATACACACTAGGTACTGTTTACATTTTATTTTTTCATTTTTCCTTTTTGCAGGTATGCTGGTAGAAATTTCTTTAGAAGCTGTACCTTTGTTTTTTCCTTATGTTCTCTCTTGTGTGTACTGTAGCAGATATATTACATAAGCTGCTACTAGTTTTTCAAACCAAACAAATAACCTTGGTCAACAACATTTTGAGGTTATTTTGCCAATGAAACCATGAACCCGAAACACGTTAGAGAAGGGATAACCAGCATCATACATGAGACGGTTAGGTGTTAGATAGCTCAAAACAGTATTTACTTAGAATTGAGAAGTCGTAAATAACTAGTAATCATGTGAACACTAACCAATGTCGGCAATATTGATGTGCAGATTGTTCATTGTCTACGGCACAGATTCGGGTCATAAAACCATCTTTGGAATCCTCATAAAACATACAATCCAAATAAAACAATGGTTATAGGATTTATTAAAACTTTTTATTTGACATCAAAAATAATTTTATTATGGAAGTTGTCGCGTTTCATTCCACGCAACCGTCAAATCATACGGGTCGCGCTCAGTCATTGTAAAGATACACTTAAAAATCCATAACTTTATCAAGAGTATATTTACGCAAACAATTCAGTCATGTGTGTGTATGGGATACGGCAACGTATTAATTAAGATGTATCACCTTAAAATTAGAATTAATAAATATAAGCAATTCATTTTCCATGTTGCCATGTTAAGTGAAACGAATTGTCAATTTTGCATATTTGTGAATTTCCGTTTTTAGACGTCAGTCTGGGTCCAACATCCGCGCACGCTTCACGTGAGAACCCGGACTCCCGGCGTTGTTCGGTTTTTTAAAAATTTAAGATGGCGGAGTAAAAATTTTCCACGCGTCCATGTGCGCAATATTTCTTTTTCGTTGTAATTTTTAACGCAATTCTGCGATGGACTACGGCCTGTATCCACGAGGATGTCGGTCAAATCGATTTCGTCACCTCCGTAAATGTGGCGCAAGCAAATCAACGCTGCGAGAACTTAGCGCGTGGCTTCATCGATGACCGCGTGTCCACGGTAACCTCACGACCGGCCGAAGGAGGTCGAGAAGACTCGGACGTAGCGATATCTTCGCTCAGCTCAGCGTGCCAGCGTCCTTGGGAGGCGTCCCGTCCGTAGGGCTCCGCATTAGCGTGAGTGTCTGCCACCATCCATGTGTGGTAGGCGACCCCAAGGACTATTCGTCGTGCCTGCTTCGCTTCCTGCACCCGCCTTCTACACCAGCCTCCGCGCGCCCAGGCGCGAGGCCACGACGATCGCTATCGAGCACGTGCTCTGGCGATCGCCCGGTCCCCCAGCCCCGCGGAGAACCGCGAGAGCTTCGGCGACGTTCTACGGCGTAGGGAGTGCGATCATGGTACCATGAGTAAGTTCACCTTTTTATATAATCTGGCCAGAGAAAAAACTAGAGTCAGTGCGCGTTTAACTTCAGAGGCCCGCTGCCCTATTCCTACTTCAGAATACTTAGTAGTAAGGTGTAAACGACTTTGTACAGCCTTCGATAACTTATGTAAATAACTTGTGTTAATATATTACCATTGTTATTGTTCTAGTTGAACTTCCTAGTTTTATTCTGAACAAACCTCCCATAGTCTTTCCAAAGCAAGAGGTCCTTGAACCAATAGTTTGATGCATACTCCGAGAGCTTGAAGACCTTTTTATTTGTAATCCTAAAATCATCGTGTGTTTACCTTCTACTTACTTACAACCTTAAACCACAACTTTTTTCTTTTGCACCTCAACTACAACTACAACTATAACAAACAATTAATTATTTTTTTTTTTATTTTTTTTTTTTCACACACGACAATGGCGCCCGAACAGGGACCTCATCATCCTCGTCGAGTGGTTTCGGCGCTGCGACGCTAGACGCCAACCTCTTCAGCTGGTTCAAACCTTCTGGTCCGAGCTGGCTAAGGATGCCGGGCAGCATCTCGGCGATCTGCTTGTTCTCTCCATGACCGGTGATAGCGAAAGTGTTGGCCGCGAGGGAAGCCGCTTTCGGATTGTTGAAGTGTATCACTGTACCGTCATCTTTTATCATATTCACCTCCTCGATGCCAGGAATTGTGTTCACTGACAGCTTCTTGAGCGACGATTGCAGTTTCTTGTCGTCTGTTGCTGCAGTAACGTGAACAACCTTTTTCTTGCGTCTCGGTGTGCCCTTACCGCCGATGCGCACCTGTGACTGCAACTTCTTTAGCTTTTCGGTGTTCATTATGTTGTTTTAATACACGTTGCCCGTTTATCGAAAGCCGGCGCACTTTTTAGTGTAAGTATTTATTCAATATGCACCGTGATCACACAAGTTTTCCATGTAACTTGATCGTACGCACGTGTTTTGAACACCGGTTAGTTACAAAGGCACATAGATGATAGCATCAACATTTAATTACTTAGTATTATTTTAGCTATAGTTCATTTTAGGAAACCAATTCATTGGTCATTCAAAGTTCTTATTTCATAGGTAGTGCACTGATAGTTAGTAGGCCATGGTCAATAGTTCATAAGCTCGTAGTTTATAGTAGGCCAACAACAAATACTTGTTAGGTCAATGACTTTTAAGTCAATAGTTTAGTAAGCATACTTTTAATTAGGTATTAAACCATAAGGTAGCTTTATTTTAATAGAACAAATAGTTCATATATTCATTATTTTACAATACTCACCATAGCTCTATAACTTACATTGTTCAACACAATCCTTACAGATTCCAGTGTTGATCAGTACATTTAAAAAAACTTTTCATATACTATAAAAACTTTTTTAAACTCGGTTAGCCCGGCTGTGTCGGCTAACGGGGTTAGCCTTTTCCCGTGAAGGGGGGTATTGTAGCAGATATATTACATAAGCTGCTACTAGTTTTTCAAACCAAACAAATAACCTTGGTCAACAACATTTTGAGGTTATTTTGCCAATGAAACCATGAACCCGAAACACGTTAGAGAAGGGATAACCAGCATCATACATGAGACGGTTAGGTGTTAGATAGCTCAAAACAGTATTTACTTAGAATTGAGAAGTCGTAAATAACTAGTAATCATGTGAACACTAACCAATGTCGGCAATATTGATGTGCAGATTGTTCATTGTCTACGGCACAGATTCGGGTCATAAAACCATCTTTGGAATCCTCATAAAACATACAATCCAAATAAAACAATGGTTATAGGATTTATTAAAACTTTTTATTTGACATCAAAAATAATTTTATTATGGAAGTTGTCGCGTTTCATTCCACGCAACCGTCAAATCATACGGGTCGCGCTCAGTCATTGTAAAGATACACTTAAAAATCCATAACTTTATCAAGAGTATATTTACGCAAACAATTCAGTCATGTGTGTGTATGGGATACGGCAACGTATTAATTAAGATGTATCACCTTAAAATTAGAATTAATAAATATAAGCAATTCATTTTCCATGTTGCCATGTTAAGTGAAACGAATTGTCAATTTTGCATATTTGTGAATTTCCGTTTTTAGACGTCAGTCTGGGTCCAACATCCGCGCACGCTTCACGTGAGAACCCGGACTCCCGGCGTTGTTCGGTTTTTTAAAAATTTAAGATGGCGGAGTAAAAATTTTCCACGCGTCCATGTGCGCAATATTTCTTTTTCGTTGTAATTTTTAACGCAATTCTGCGATGGACTACGGCCTGTATCCACGAGGATGTCGGTCAAATCGATTTCGTCACCTCCGTAAATGTGGCGCAAGCAAATCAACGCTGCGAGAACTTAGCGCGTGGCTTCATCGATGACCGCGTGTCCACGGTAACCTCACGACCGGCCGAAGGAGGTCGAGAAGACTCGGACGTAGCGATATCTTCGCTCAGCTCAGCGTGCCAGCGTCCTTGGGAGGCGTCCCGTCCGTAGGGCTCCGCATTAGCGTGAGTGTCTGCCACCATCCATGTGTGGTAGGCGACCCCAAGGACTATTCGTCGTGCCTGCTTCGCTTCCTGCACCCGCCTTCTACACCAGCCTCCGCGCGCCCAGGCGCGAGGCCACGACGATCGCTATCGAGCACGTGCTCTGGCGATCGCCCGGTCCCCCAGCCCCGCGGAGAACCGCGAGAGCTTCGGCGACGTTCTACGGCGTAGGGAGTGCGATCATGGTACCATGAGTAAATTCACCTTTTTATATAATCTGGCCAGAGAAAAAACTAGAGTCAGTGCGCGTTTAACTTCAGAGGCCCGCTGCCCTATTCCTACTTCAGAATACTTAGTAGTAAGGTGTAAACGACTTTGTACAGCCTTCGATAACTTATGTAAATAACTTGTGTTAATATATTACCATTGTTATTGTTCTAGTTGAACTTCCTAGTTTTATTCTGAACAAACCTCCCATAGTCTTTCCAAAGCAAGAGGTCCTTGAACCAATAGTTTGATGCATACTCCGAGAGCTTGAAGACCTTTTTATTTGTAATCCTAAAATCATCGTGTGTTTACCTTCTACTTACTTACAACCTTAAACCACAACTTTTTTCTTTTGCACCTCAACTACAACTACAACTATAACAAACAATTAATTATTTTTTTTTTTATTTTTTTTTTTTTCACACACGACAGTACATAAATGATAAAATAAATAAGTTAAGAAATTTCAGGAAAGATTTTTTAATTACCATGGCGCAGACATATTCGTTTAACAGAATAAGTTAAAACAGGATTAATTAAACTAATTAACAAAAATCTGGTTATTCATATTATCTCTTCTCAAATACAAAAGGAACTACTAAATGGTAGACTTGAAGAAAACATCAAAGATTTACGAGCAGCAAATCATCAAAGATTTATTGTACGAAAATAAGATTTTACTACGAAGCTTTACCCACTTTGAAGAAATAAAACTCAAATGAAATGAATTAATTAGAATAGAAATAGGAAATCCTACAACAGATAAGTATCACAAATATGTTAATAACATGAGATACTACCTTCCAGTTTCAAAACAAAGTGATTGTGGAAATATAAAGGTTTTTTTTTGTTCGGTACAAACAAAACACAACCTTATTTAGGCGCGACTGTACTTTTTTCTTTAATCCAAATAAAAAACTTCTTGATAATAAAATAAAGCACAAATATAGGATTTCGAAAGTATCTTCTGGTTGTACAAACAAGTTATTGTTACACTTGTTTTTCAGTTTCGCGACACCCTTAGCCAAATTCCTGAATAGGTTTATTCGGAGCGTGAAAGGAATTGGATGACGTAACTGGCTTAAGTATAACACTACATTTGTACGAAGAAACAAAATGTAGGTGCTTATATACGTGATGAATGAACCTGTTGTTTACATACGGTGTAATACAATTCTCAATTATGTAATTGGCTCAGACCCTACATTTGGGGTAAGTCAAGTCGATGTTGACCTGTTTTGTCTTATTACGTGCTTATAATTCAAAGCTCGGTTTGAGAATAATTTAATAAAATCCTTTAGGACTATATTTCGACGTGAAGCAATGGTAATGTAACCGGTTATTCAAGTAACGGATGACCACTATGGATGTGCCCAATCACACACCGGGGACAGACGCTCGCAGTGCGGATTCCAAACGTGATAAATTGCATCGATATTGATTTCAGTGTGTACTGTACCGTGAACGTGATGTCTTCATGGCACACCTACTAGTTTCGGCTCAGCCTTATTTCCAGGTCGTTCGTAGTAAAAAAAAGCTCGCGTTTCCTGAAAATTGCTATGATAAAGGAGCCCTAAATTACTTTAAACGACTTGAGGGAGAAGAGCGTTAAAATGATAAAAGGAGTGCTGGCCGTGGCCATAAGAATGTCATAATGCACTGATATAATTCAGCGGCGTCGTGTCTTCGACCAGCCGTGTTCCTTACCGGCGCGTTGACTTTTACAATTCGCGTGAGAATTAATGCAGCTGATAGATAAACACTGTTTTCCTTTCATTACCACAACAACCGGCATCCTGGTAATTGTTGATGTGTTCATATTGCAGCGTTCTCGGAACTAAATTATATTGTGCTTCGATACCTTTTACCGACCATCGACTTCGAATTCAAAATAATAAAATCGTATTGTTCTAAGAACAAAAATACTTCATGTTTGAAATATGATACTTAATAAAATATTATTGAAAGTCCAATTAAAAGAGGCTGAGGGATTGAATGAGATGAGACGGGGTAAGACCGTGGAAAGGGCCGGAGAGCTGAAAAGACCATGAATAAAAAAAGACAGTACTTACAATTGACACTAAGATCGACTGAAGCATCGAGCTGCTGCCCCTCAGACATGGCTCTATTCCACACCACACACCGGAAGACCGCACCATCGTCCTCCCTGGTCGGCATGAGCGTCAGGGTCGCCACCGTCGGCTCCGCACGAGTCTTGGCGTGCGCTATCGTCGCATCCAGGGGGTACGTTGAACCCTCGCGGTACCATCTGAAAAATGACACTCGTTAACATTTGTACGACCACATTTTCTCGCACAGGTTTTTACTGCTCACTCTAAAGTGGCTCACTGATTTTTATGTGTACACAGAAAGAGGGACACTTTTATTGCAACCTTTTTTTAAATTCCAAGTGATAATGGACTAAGCTTAGAATCGAGCTTTTTCTCGACACTTTATTACTAAATCTAGAGCGTGTGAGTCAATTTACATTAGACGCGAACCCTTCGGTATTCGGTAAAATAATGTTTATTGCTTTTGCCCATTGAAACACAACAGCAATCTATTTTCTGTTTGAACCACTGCCACTCGGGTCTTTAGGGCTGCGGTTTCTCAAAGACCGATTAACAAAATTCTTCTCTTTGTTGCGCAAATGTGATAAAAGACTCCATTTTAATTCGACGATCACATTAATTCTCATTTACAAAACCAGCTGTGAACCCACATTATTATAAATAAATGTTCAATGACCTTTATACGTTTTCAAATAACGATTATTGTAGGCTCGAAATATAAACTGAGAGCAATGTTTAAATAAATTCTGCGTAGTATTATTATGATAGATAATATACGGCCGGGTATATGGCACGATATTTAATTATATACGAGTTACAACTGTTCAAAAAAATACATTATTGTTCCTAAAATATTTTGTGTAATGCCGTTGCTACAATTACACATTCACATCGGTGAGGGTGGGTAACTGGGTATAGCTACATACGTACAAGTACGTACGTACGTACAAAACCATGCATGTTTACTTTAGAATTTAGATCCCACTCAGAATAGAATTTAAAATTTAAACAGGAAGGTACCTAAGTTTCGTGTTTACAGACCTTACTTTGCGTATAATTTAGTGTGTGCCCAGCTCTTTTGATTTCCTTTTATATAACGGATACGTAAGTTACTATTTCATACGTTGTTATTACACGTCACGTAACTTTACCTACTAGTCGTTGCGTTGTAATTTCGGTCCGAAACAAAGCAACAACTTTTTGGTAAGTTGGGACAAGAATGGGTGACGCACAGGTGTAAGGCATAAACTTTGAGCGGTACACACAAATACATGATTAGATTTTAATTAAAATTAAACTCGTGCCACTCTTTTGCTCCTACGCTTTTAAAGGACGAGATATATCAAAGAAAGAGCAAAGTTAAAGAATGTTTTGGTATTTGGAAGTTAATTAGGTTTCAAAGCAGCCGAATTGTTTTAAAATATTGAAGAAAACAAGTGAAAACTCTACCGTATTTTAATCAAAATTAAATTGTTACGTAAAGATTAATATCTTTTAAAATTTCAAACCATTGTTAGGTACTTACTTCTTTTTATATTGTCGGCACGTTAAGTGGTTACTAAATAGGCCTGATGTGTTGGAGGCTCCACGTTGGGCTTTACAGATTATAATCACAATATAATGTGTACCTGTGTCGTGTGTTAAGTGGCTGCTCTTCGTTCACAATTAAGAATACATACTTAATTAGACAATCATGGCTTCAAGTCAGTAAGTAGGCAAGCCGACCGCTTGTTTTACATCACAATATTTTTTCTATTTCCAGTATTTCAATTGCATTGCAATCAAAAACTAAAAATAACAGCAGCAAACTCTTGTAACTGAAGTTATTCCGCGCTCACAGAGCGTCTCATAGTTCATGTATCCGGGACACTTATCCGGTTAAACGTAGTGCCTCGTATACCGAGTTTTTGTGACATGTATCCAGAACACCTAGTTTCATCCGGCCGAGATGCCGACCTTTTTATGCAAACTAGTGGCAGCTCCGCGAAAACGGCGTAGCGGGCTCATGTGACATCATTTCCAAATATCCCGGTAAACCCCGGCTTAGTGCAACGCCTCAATTTCATTATTTGTACCCGGGTGTAATATGTGATCCGGCAGCGGTCATTCCGTCGACCAGCTGCCCGTCGGGTACTGTACCCGTGTACCCGCAGTACGAGCCTTTCCTCCCGACTCTAATTGAATCCGAGTCACTGCCTACATGAAATTTATCACCACATTTATCAGCTTTTTATCTTCCCCGTACGCCGTTCTTAATGCGTTAGGTAAAAGCCAATTACGGTTTGGTACGAAAACGTACAAAGTGGAGCCCGGGATTAGTACGGAGTACGGACAACCACTTGTATAAGTAGAGCTGGGTCAAGTTTTCGGCAGTTTGTACAAATCAGAAGTGGGATTGCAGTCTAAAAACATAATACTCACATTGTTTCTAAGAGATCACGTGTTTTTGCAGCAGCAGACACAGGTATCACACAATCCAATTGTTCTCGGGAAATGGCGAATATGTGAGTGAATAATTAAAATACCGGAGGGAATGACGAATATAATAAGCCTGCAATACGGGCTTACACCACTGCCGGTAATGACTTTTTATTTCTCTGCGGCTTTAGCAATGTGTCAAATAAATTATTCCATAAC
Organism: Xestia ashworthii; assembly: GCA_950022955.1. Lineage (NCBI taxonomy): Eukaryota > Metazoa > Arthropoda > Insecta > Lepidoptera > Noctuidae > Xestia > Xestia ashworthii. Next base: position 16,844,072 of record OX465558.1, on the reverse strand, counting down.
GATTATGACTTTCGATGTTTCCTGAACAAATTCATAATAAAAGCTAAATATACAGGGAGCATTATGTGAGAAGCCGGCTGTAATGAACCTGCTCAGTTGGATAGCGATAAGTGCTAAGTACCCACAATTCGCTAGAATGAAATTCTGCGGCTCTAGGTAATCACATAGCGCAAAGTTAGATTTAGTTTAATTCAGGATACATCAAATATGAATACAAGACCAAACTTCAAACAATATTACGAAGTCGCACATGTAAACTGGCAATTACAATTAGATGTTTAATTTGTAACTTTATGCTTATATCACGACAAAGTTTTAAAAGTGACACGCCTACATATCAACAGTAAATACTTACTGCGAGACTTGTGCCGTTTATTTAACTTATGTACATGTTGTTTTTAACATTATTACCTTTAGGGGATAATTTTGTAGACAAGTGCTCAAAAGCTTTTGAAGTAAATTGGTTTTCGCGTTACGTTTTCGGAAAGTTTTATGTTATAAATATTTCCGACCAGAACAATTAACAATAGTAACGACTTTTTTCAGCTTTTATTACAGGTCCCATTTTTGTTTTCAAAATGTCCTCATTCGAACCTAGCACGTAAGTTGTATGTATCGCGGAAAGCGGAACGTACTTCGGTGTTACGAGAATAAGTTATGCACCAAACGTGTCCGGAATTACGCAACAGAATCCGTGTCTTACTTGATGGTGGGTTCGGGCGAACCTCCGGAGCTTGAGCATGAGAGGTTCAGTTCTCGTCCCTCCTGCGACTGCGCGTGCGAGCCGGGCGTGAGCACAGGCGCGCGCGGGCTGGTGAGCACGGTGAGCGCGTGGCCCTGCGCGTGCAGCGTGCGCCCCGACCCGCCAGCCTTCACGCGGCACTCAAAGCGCCCGTTGTCCCGCTCGTAAGACACGTTCGACACCATCAGGTCAAAACGACCCTCCGTCGGCTTGTACGAGATCCTGCAACAACACATTATCGTTTTTGAATTCCGAAGAAGCGAAACTCTACAATCCCTAATGGTTTCGTTCATTATTTTCAGGATCGACAGATTCCTCGCGATCCTACAATGAACAAAGGCGTCAGTGTGCCGACGTGTATGTGTTCCCTAGAGATCTTTACGTTTAAGCAACGAGGCCGTCAACTCTTCAGACTGCTTGCAGAATATTTCTAAGCCGTTTGTAAATAGACTACACATCGGCACACTAAGTGCATGTAGACGTATTCGTTGTTTCATGTTCAGTCTGGAGTAGTATGCAAGCGATGTAAATATAACTTTAAAAACTATTTTCGCAGAGAAAAGCTGGTTTAAGTCCTGAGCCTGTGACGTTCAACGTTTAAAGCTATGCTAATCGTGAATATGTATCTCGTGAGAGAAATGACACAAAGGAATTTTACGTAATTCCCTCTTAGTGGTGACATGAAGGCCCGACGTGTACCTACAACCTTAATATTATTGTGGTCGTTTGCGGAGTGCTCAGAAAGATTTCCTGTTTTGCCTTATTACGACATGGCACTGACAACTATATTCCATTTGCATTATTATGTTTTACGAATGATAATCCTAATAGAGCCTTTGCTGTGCCCAAAAATATACATAATATTCTTAGTAACGCGTCAATTTTAACGTAAAGTAATAATTCAACATTTTATATTTTTCCGAAGACTCAGTTTATTCAGGTGTCTGAAAAGTGAAAGTTGTATTTTTAGGACCGTAAGAAAGAAAATTCTATATTGATAACAAATTGATGAATAAAATAATAACGTTTAGGTCTGCTAATGTATACCATTAGCGTTACATTAACAAGGTAAAGAGCTTAATTACCTCACCTAGTATATACTATTATATATTGCGAGCTGCGAGCTCATGACTATAATGTAAATAGGTACAAGGATAATAATTAGGATATAATATTCCACCGACTGCAGCCTCGTTGGTCTAGTAGTCGCAAATACGACTGTAGAGCATGAGGGTTCAATTCTCAGGTAGGACAAACTGTTTATTGGGATTTTCCATCAGGAATCTCTCAGTAGCAGAGTTTGGTATTGCGCCCGGTTGATGGCAATAGGCTCGCCCTCTGCTACATGAGATTTAGACATACCTGGCGAAATGTGGGTGTACTATTAGGTACACCTCTGCCTTACCCTTCATGGATTACAGGCGTGATGTTATGTTATTTTCCACCGAATAAACTTGAACATGAATAAACTTGAACATGAATAAACTTAAACATTTTCTTATAAGTAGCAGAGACAAACCACACAGTGATTACTGGACAATAAATCATATTTTTGTCGAAGAAAATCTTATAAAGTTATGTTCAGTAGATTCAAGAATAACTTCATCAATAAGGAATAAAGTAGGCAATCCATAAAAAGGATGAGTTTTTAATGAAAATTGCTTTTGTTCAGAACTTGTGATGTTAGGACCGGGGAGATAACGATATCCCTAAATTATTAATGTCATCGGTTTCTAATAGCTTTGCTTGTGCAAACAATTTTAATATTGGTTTTTGCGGGACGGAAAACATTTAAAACAAATAATATGTAAAATCACGCCAAGGTATAATTTGGTTGAGCTTAACAGATAACACTAATGATAAAATGGAATATACAGGTGTAAACCACCTCATCACGAAGCCGTCAACCAAGCATTCTGTACTTACATCAAACTAACTAACTTTACGCAAAAATGATTGCTGGGAAACAACTTTTTTTTTGAGGTTATAAATTATGTTTTGTGGTAGAACTCAAAGTAACGCACTTAAAACATTGTGCTGATGGATGGATTGAATAGTACGGGGGTCGTGGAGGTGTTAAAAGTCAAAATCTTTAAAAAGAAACTTGTAAAAAAGGTGTAAAGTAATTTTGATCCCCCATTTCTCCGAGAAGGTTCCCAGGTATGGTGTAGAACAAAAAAAATTATCGCAATGACGGGGAGAACTAGTGCCTTTCGGCTTCGTTAAGAGGTATTTTACACCCTTTATGTGGCTTTGGTTTACGTAGTAAAATACCATTCGGTTACACATATACAGGGCGACTAGACCCGCCATAGCAAATTCGCATATAGGGTCATTTTCTTACTTTCCGTAAACAAAGATTTATAGTTTAGGAGATAGGTAAATTTTTACACTTTATTGAGATTTTTCCAAAATTTGACCTTCAAGCATTCATAATTTTTTTTTCCTTTTTTTTTGTGTTATTTTTTTTTTACTATTTGTTGGTAGTCATAAACATTGGTGATTAAAATACCTCGGAACTTCTATCATTCTAGGGTAAAAAATAAGATAGTACGCTTTTTAAAGAAAATAATGCCAAATCAAAATCATTACGATCAAAATTCAACCTCAAATGAAAAAAGCTACGGTGTTTCAATAATTATTTTTTATCAAAATTTGTTCTCTAGTATAAAACCTTTCCAACGGTTCCAATTTTGTATTTAAAAAGTTGCTAGTTTAAAAAAAAACAATTCAGTATAGGTTTGTTGAAGCTAATTGTGCAGTGTTTTTTGCAAATTTATAACTAAGAAAGTAGAAATTCTTAGTGGATTTATATATATATATATTTTTTTGAATAATATGGTCACCGACGAAGCCCGAAGAATTGCCAAACTTAAGTGGCAGTGGGCAGGGCACATTGCTCGCAGAACGGATGGCCGATGCGGCCGAAAATTTCTGGAGTGGCGACCGCGAACCGGAAGACGATGCGTTGGAAGACCTCCCACTAGGTGGACCGATGACCTGGTGAAGGTTGCTGGAATCCGTTGGATGCGAGTCGCACGGGACCGGTCGATGTGGCGACACTTGGGGGAGGCCTATGTCCAGCAGTGGACGTCTTTCGGCTGAAATGATGTTGATGAAATCGCGGGCAGCAATTCGAGCAAAATCTTTAATTTTTGCTTTTGCTTCCCGATATCTTTTCCTATGCTTTTCGGTTTTACATTGTAATAGTATTTATTTGAATAATAAAAAATGTAAATCCACTAAGAATTTCTACCTACCTAGTGCAAATTTATGCAAAAATACTTTGCACAATTAGCTTAGGGTGTAAACCACCTCATCACAAAGCCGTTAACCAAGCATTCTGTACATCAAACTAAGTAACTTTACGCAAAAAATATTGCTGGGACACAACTTTTTTTTTTTGAGATTATAAATCATGTTTTGTGGTAGAACTCAATGTAACGCACTTAAAACACTGTGCTGATGGATGGATTGAATAGTACGGGGGTCGTGGATGTGATAAAATCTTTCCAAATAAACTTGTATTTAAAAAAAAACTTGTCAAAAAGTTGTAACTTTGACCCCCCATATCTCCGTAACTAGAAGGTTCCCAGGTGTAGAACAAAAAAATGATCGCAATGACGGGGAGCACAAGTGCCTTTCGGCTTCGTTAAGAGGTGTTTTACACCCTTTATACTGAATTGTTTTTTTTTTTTAACTAGCAACTTTTTTAATACAAATTTGATATCGTTTGAAAGGTTATAAACTAGAGAAAAAATTTAAAAAAATAAAAATTGAAACACCGTAGCTTTTTTAAATTGAGGTTGAATGTGATCGTAATGATGGATTTGGCATTATTTCCTTCAAAAAGCGTACTATCTTATATTTTTACCCTAGACTGAGAGAAGTTCCGAGGAATTTTAATCACCAATGTTTACGACTACCAACAAATAGTAAAAAAAAAACACAAAAATAAAGCGAAAAAAAGTTATCAATGCTTGAAGGTCAAATTTTGTAAAAATCTCAATAAAGCATAAAAAATGACATAACTCCTAAACTATAAAACTTTGGTTAGGGAAAGAAAGGTTCAGTAATTAGAAAATTACCTCCTCTATATGCGAATTTGCTATGGCGGGTCCAGACCCAGTCACCCTGTATATTTGTATTATAAATGCATTCTTTTCCAAATAGAGTTCAGACTCTTCATTATAACTCTGCGTCCTTAAAATTCACGATTATTTCTAGATTTTTACAAACGATTATCATTATCCTGAAGGATAACAAAGTAAGCCTTGCTTCAGTGTAAGCTTCTACTTATTTAAACAGACTTACAAAATATACCATGTGTGTAACAATTCTGTCTCTGTAATGGTCATGAAGTTGATGGTCGTCGGTCTTGTTTCGTTAACCATATTATTTTGGCGCACAAAATATAACTTATATCGAGCCAGAAGAAAACATGTATTTTTTACTGTTGGCAGCTTAGTGCCCTGGCCTGGCATAACTTTTCTTGCTGAAAAACATTGCGACAGGGAATTACTTGGCGATAATTTTTTTTTATTATTCTTAGCTGCCAGTTGCCACAGACTCCCCCGGGTCGACCATTTTATACATGTGCCTACACAGATAGGTATAATTCCATGCTCATGGGATCTTTGAAACGTTCAGTTTAAAGGCTGTTGGCTGCTATAATGTACACTCGGAAAGAAAGATATTTGGACGTTGAATTTATCTTCCTCGCATTAGACGACGTCGTATCGCATTCAATGTAGCTACTCGTGCATGAAATTACGTTAATGTATTTCTCTTATTTTGGAAATAGATCTCTTGCTTGCTGCTTCAGCTATATGTATATTTCACTGTACACTACATTCTACTTATGTTACATTAATATAACGCTATGAGTAGAGCTTTTAAAATGTTCCTCTACCTGCTTTACGGACGTTTACGGCACGTTCATATAAGAAAAGTTATAATACTTGTTAGATAAGTTTTAATCCCCAATAATTTACTTATTTTGAAAAGTTATAGCGGTATTATTTCGACCCGCCTTCGTGTTTAGCACGCAAACTCTTTGTACTTTTTCATGAATATTAATTATTTTATAAGGGTTGGCAGATGTCCGATATTTACCCTAGAGATCGGTACTTATTTGAATATCTTGTTGGGGTTAAAAAAATAAAAAGGGTTTCGCAGGAGTACGTCCAACTGAGGTCGCAAGATCATAAGTATCTACTTGCGCGTAACTAAGATTTGCATCTCGACACATTTAACCTCGGGCCTAGATATACAAAAATTTACCAAAGCCGCTTTCTTTTGAGGTAAAAAAATGTGTGTGCGAAAGCAAACAATGTGTGTGTTTTAAATACACGACTTGTTTTTGCTTAACCTTAGCTTATAGGAAATGGGTTTTCTGAAGTGAAAACGACTTTAGGTGCGTTGAGCACTTTTTGAGCAAACAAAAATCATGGAATTCGCGTGACCGTTACGTGCACTTTTCGTAGCACTCTTTGCACTCGATGCGCCGTAGCGGATCGGCTACGAGTTTTCACTTCTATTGTCAGTTCTCAAATACTGCCCCGCATGTTTTTAGGACAACGGAACCCTTATAGATTCGTCATGTCTGTCTGTCTGTTTGTCTGTCTGTCTGTCCGTCCGTATGTCACAGCCACTTTTTTCCGAAACTATAAGAACTATGCTGTTGAAACTTGGTAAGTAGATGTATTCTGTGAGCCGCATTAAAAATTTCACACAAAAATAGAAAAAAAAAACAATTTTTGGGGTTCCCCATACTTTGAACTGAAACTCAAATTTTTTTTTCACCAAACCCAAACGGGGTATCTATGGATAAGTCTTCAAAAATGATATTGAGGTTTCTAGTAACATTTTTTTCTAAACTGTATAGTTTGCGCGAGAGACACTTCCAAAGTGGTAAAATATCTGTCCCCCCCGCCTGTAACTTCTAAAATAAGAGAATGATAAATCTAAAAAAAATTATGATCTACATTACCATGTAAACTTTCAGCGAAATTTGGTTTGAACGAGATCTGGTAAGTAGTTTCTTATAGAGGCCTAGTCCGACTCGCACTAGGCCGCTTATTTTTAATGGATTTCTTAGACATGGACTTACTGGTAATTAGTCTCGAGGGGGATGTTGCCGATAGCGACGTTGTCGTGCCCGCTGGCGGTGCTCCTGACCCAGTAGTAGGTGAGGGACTCGCCCGCCAGCGGCTCCAGAGCGAAGCGGCACTGCATGGTGACATCGTCGCCTTCGCGCGCGTCGTGTTGCTCGTCGTCACCGCGCACCGTGCACCACACTGGAACAAAACACACACTAATGTAAATATCATCGCCCAACAGGCCATCATCCATCTCCTACACTTATATCTTCTTATTCCATACTTGAGAAGAGATCATCCCACTGACCATCGCAGGCACTAATCTGAACTGCATGGTTCTCATAAGCCTCGAACAAGATCATTATGGCTGGACCGTAAAAGATACTGAGCCCTATGAATATGTACTGCGGCTTCCTCTCAGATCACGCGGATAGGATAATAAGAATCACTGACTTCATCTACTTTTTATTTAAAAAAATATATGTATAAGTAAAAGTGTTTGTCAAAACTAATTAACAGAATAAACATCAGTTATCATTTATCATATCGTTAATAAATACTTAGGCATCGTCGTGATGACCATCATCATCCATTATCATGACATGATACACACAATCACACATGGTATCGTAAGTAATTACTTGTCCAAGAAATATGTGGGAGGTAAGGATCCGAGCGCTACAGTCATGCCCTCGTCTGCCTTTATATTGTCTCCACTTTAAATTGACTGTTCGTCAATCTGGAAAGATAGCATGTAGTCTCGGCTATCTTTTCATATGAGAAAATTTTAAATGTTTAAAAATATATTCTACGTATGGTGGGCAGTAAACTAGTAAGATTTATACACTTAACAATGTAGTAGGTACAAGATATGTACGATTCTAATATCCAATTCCAGGAAAAGCCCAGCTCGTTTCATATTACTCAATGCATTGAAATTCGCTGGCTGCCGGCTTTTCGTATCTAAACAAAGAACAAACTAATCATGAAACTATCACTTCAACAATCGATTCAGTGGGTTTTGCTGCGATCATTGAGCTATATATACGCTGCGATATTAGGAAATGTACTCTACTACGAATATATGTATGAATCAACAAATTGAGGTCACCAAATTTCCACGTAAATTCACTGTTTAGGCCAAGAGAATGTAATCTTCTCTGTGCATAATATTGCTAGGAAAATTGTCGGAAGCTTTTCTGAGACCCATCTGGAAAAATCCTTGACATATCCCATCTCGAAAGTATTTCTTATTCAATAATAAGACAGTTTCATTTTTATTTTTGCACTACAAATAAAACAGTAACCAACCGGTATTATCATTTTAAAATCAAAGGCTTTTTGCCAAAGGAAATGCCAACGGGAAGAAAAGTAGTTAAAATGGCCTTTAATAAGAGAAAAGTGACTTGTGAGTATTGCCAACAGCAAAAAAACTGTTCAATAACATTGAAGAAAATTGAATTTGGTTCACTTTCTTTTATTGTTAAAATAAGAGTACGTTTACTTGCTTTTACTTTTTTTCTATTTATGTGCCTCAATATCTATTTATTTAATAATTTTCTGTGCCAGACAGGGTCCATAGTTGTTACTATTATTTTATTTACCACCATTTACGATATGGTTAATAGTACATTGTTACCCTAGGGGTGAAAGTAACTTACATAGTCCCGAGACGGGGTTTGGCGCCCAAGCGCAGCGCGGGCGCCAATAGTTCGAGGAACTAAATTAGTTTTTAACCCGAGGTAAGCACTGTGCTTTTCATTACGAATACAAGGAAAATAAAAATAAAAACACGAAACAACTTGAAAAAAAAATTAAGATCGGGGTGCCGCTTTCCCGCCTATTTTGTTTTTTTTTTTTGTCTGTGGCCGGCTATTCAACCTTTATTTTTCACTTACATCTCTGTAAAAATAGTGAATATTAGCCCAAATCTATGTATTTTAAAGAAATATTTTTAACTAAATTAAAACTAAGTTATTTCTAAAATAATATGTTTACTGAATTTTATGTTATTTCAATTTTACAATGCGCTGTAATTAGAGGCTGTATAGAAGTCGGAACACGGTTCAATAGAAATGTGAAAATAGAACTAGTTTTTTTTTAATAATTTGACAGCTGTCAGTTGAAAGCGATTCTCCCTAGGGCTGAAAAGTGTTACTTTCAACCAGCCCCTCAGGCAACTTCCAACCTACTTTCCGAGTATGAGTAATGAAAAGCAATAAACGATTTTGATTTGATTTGATTTGAATATACATATACTGACCTGACAGAACTTATCTCAATTGGGTGCTTATAGAGTTATAATGGGTGTAAAAATAACCTCAACAAAGCCGAAAGGCACTTGTTCTCCCCGTCATTGCGATATTGTTTTTGTTCTGGACCATACGTGAGAACCTGTGGTTACTGAGATAGTTTTTCATAAGTTTTTTTTATGCAAGTTTTAAATGTTATAACTTTAATTTAAATACCTTCGTGACCCCCTTACTATTTAATACATCCACCACATCTACCGCACAACTGGATTTCTCACCCCAAAAAGTCAATATTTTTAGCGTAGAGTTACTTAATTTGCTGTACACGGAATGGTTGCAGATTTCGTAAAGGGTCCTTTTACTGTTTTCACCTTATATGTTGTATGGCCAAAATCATTAATGTTCCACCTACGTATTTCTTCCGTGTATTAATAATTTAGTACCTAAACCAATTAAGAATGTCACGTGTCTCTAAAGGTTAATTCAGAAAACGTTTCTTGTACATCACGTTAAACTTTAATTGAGACTGAAAACATTATGTTACAGTTCTTCTAAGGAGATACCCCAAGTTTGTGCAGTCACATTTAACTAGACAAAGTTATTAAGTAGGTATAACTATCGAGAAAAACTTTACTTATCATAACTGTTTGTTACGATTTTTCAATGAGATAACTTTTAGAAAATATGCTGGGAAATTGTTAGCCAAGGAAAAACTAAAAAGTTTTGAGGCACACCAAGAGAAACTACAACTTTTATTAAATAATTATGAATTTTAATTTTAGGGTGCCTTAAAGTAACTAACTAAAAATAGGTTCAATAACATCAATGAAAATATAATAAAATGAACAAATTAAAAAAGAAATAAAAAAACACAATAAAACACGACTTTCAACAGGTACTTGTGATGTAAACTAAAACTAAAAAACTTTTTTGCAAAAAATAAAACCGACTTCAAAAAGAAAAGGTGAAAAATAACTTTAGCTTCTGAAGTCGGTGACGTTTGTATGATTGATTTAATTTTTTTTGTCACCGACTTCAGAAGCTAAAGTTATTTTTCACTTTTTCTTTTTGAAGTCGGTTTTATTTTTTGCAAAAAAGTTTTTATTTTTCACTTTATTTTAGTGGTTCACATGGAAAGTGCATACCGTTACAATTACAACAAGCCCAAACACGACTAGGATACATTGTCTCATTATGGAGTTCCGTGACTCTTGGCTTCATCATCAGATCTGATGGTAGAATGGTTCTTATCAAACGCAAATGCTTCACTTGTTGTAGAAAATATAAAAATTGCTGTACGTTATCCTATAAAATTTGAAGAGTTCCCTCGATTTCGCCAAGATTCCATCATCAGATCCCGACTTGGCGACTATGGGACCAACTTGGAAGTATACCCTTTCAAACAAAAAAAGAATTTTTCAAATCGGTTTAGGCGTCTTCGAGTAATCGAATAACATACATAAAAAAAAAAAAAAAAAAAAAAAAAAAATACATACAGTCGAATAGAGAACCTCCTCCTTTTTGGAAGTCGGTTAAAAATAGAAAACTTATTGACATTGATTGATTGAAATCTAAAACTTTTGTGCGCCACAGAGGTTTTATTTTCTAGAATTGATTAACAAAGTACCTATCACGAATTATTTCACCACGATCTTTCAAATACTGCGCATAATGTTACTCATCTCATGGTAATTCGATTGAAAACGAGTTCTCCGAATTACATTCTAATCGATGCTTCTCAGTATGAATGGACTAATGTCAGAGGTAACATTTCTACGTTGGCGTGTCGTTCACTCATGGCAGACTTTTAGCAGCATTATTTACGACGTTCAATAGAAAAGGCGTAAACCAAACCACCCTAAAATGTAAAATTTTCGCACCAAAAGATTCCCATCACCCCTTTTTGGTTCACGTTTCGCCGTGAAATACACGCACATATTTCGAAAATTACAATGACTTAACGTATTTTTTCTCACACTGGTTTCTCTTTTTCTATCACCACAACAGGATTGATGCTATCTCCCTCGCTCTCGTTAGAAGACATCGAGTTGTCGTCTCTTTTACTCGAACATCTAAACGGTTTTAGTTAGGGTTGTCTAAATTAAGTTTCACATTTTCATATCTAGAATGAAGTCGATGACTGATGGTTCTAAGTTTTTGAGGACGCTAACTTCTATGTAAACAAATTGCTTTCTTACTTTTACACGAAGTGGTCCCTACTTTTGATGATGAAAAGATGACGTCAGAGAAAGTCCTTGTTACTAAAAAGAGAAACTGTTGCGGCTTATTGGTTATGAATCATATTTTCCTCATTTGTTCTGAGAAGAGATAAACAAAGGTGATCATTTTGGCAACCTTAGGCTGACACCCATTCGTAGAAGCAGCAACGGCACCGGCGCGGGCGCAGCGCGGCGATGGCGGCGGCGGTCAATGACACGAGGTCGCGTGCGCGCGCGCCGCTGCCTGCTACCGAGCGCGGAGCTTCGAACCGGAGCCACTAGACCCTAACACAAGTCCACACCACCCACATTATCACCTTCATGTTACTATAACGTAAACGTTAACTTATAATTAACATAGTTTAGTCGGACTACAGTAAACAAACTATTAAAGTTTCTCCCTGACGATGTAAGGTTCAGTCAGTATACCCGTATGTACATTTTGGTACTTTTATTGTAAATACGCCGCAAGTTAAATATAGTGGTACAATAAGAGCCTAATGGCCGTCCTCTCAAATACAATAAAATACCTAATTATAATCTATGTGCTTTACGTAACATCATTATTAGATTGTGGTATGTAAATAACCGTAGATATAAAATCCAAAACATAAAAGCCCAATGGCAGTGATAAAATACGTAGTCTGTGTTAGCTTAACGGCTAATACATGTATATTAGTTTTGGTACAAGCAAATGGGATTTACGAAATAAATATACAAATGTTGTTTGTCCTTACTCAAAGCAACAAGTTCCTAATAAGGTAATTATAATATTATTATGATGTCTAGGTATACATAGAAGGCGTTCCTTGGAGTTTCCAGGTCACGGAATAAATAATGCTGACTCTAATCTATAACACAACATCAAATGATTCGAATTCGCAACAAGATTTTCCCAGATTCTCTTATTCTAAACTCAACTGGTATTTGCTCAGATTACTTAATAAAATTAAGGTTCGAAGAAACTTGCCAAGGAAAGCGATTGCGAACAACTTTTCATGTTATGCTGATCAGTTTCATTCAAGTTTTCAATATCGGCTTTAAACCTCCAACCTAGAGATGTAAGGACTTTTTTTTGGGATGGGAAAAGCCTAACACTATTCCCAAACCACTGCAGGTCCTGGCAGCTGGAGTCAACATTCAACAGCGACCACCAGAAAAGCGCTGAGACAAAACTGTTTAGGATCCCGCATCAGAAAAGAATATAGCGGAGGATTAGGAAAAACATAATTTCTACTGTAGTGACTTTATACCTCTTTAATAAATTAAATGTTAAGTAAGTTGGTATCATACAAAGAGAATGCTCACCTATTAATGTTCCGTGAGAAACTTTGGTTGCCTACTTGACCCTTTCCTTAATTGAGTTTTCATTAAGTCCGGGGCCTAGTTTTAATTCACTTATCAACTTATACAATTCACAAGTCAGCATTAATACATGACTTATTTCCTTGCAACCCAAGCAAAAATTAAATACTTAAATATCAACAAGCCTTGTTTATTTCGATTTCATTGCTCGATTCCTATATCCGATAATGGTGCGTTTTGCTAACCAATCGTAGGCACTTAATGAATAACTGGTCTTTTCAAGTTTGTATGGAAGTAATTAAACCTTTGGTTTTACGAGTTTCGAGAGATGGCGAAAATGGAGAAATCAGGCAAACATAGCAATAGTTTGTCACTATTTTTTAAAGAAATGGTTATCTTCTTTTCTTATTTACCTGTCCTAGATAGTTACGTTGAACTCTGTAACAGTTATTCACGCACACATATAACTTATATAATGTTTATGTCACCGTAAAATTGTCAAACACGTTATATTACAATATAACGTGTTTCTCTCTAGCAATATTGTAATATCTCGAATTATTGTCAACTGAACATACGGAAGTATCTCTGCCCCCATAATCGGGACTTGGGGCACCCCCCCGTTAGGTTAGTTAGGTTCCTTTAAACCCTGCACCCGGAAATAGGGGCCCCGCGAAGCGGGGCTCCGTCGACTACGCTTTTTAGGGGAATATGAAGTGTTTTAAGGTTAGGTTATATTAATCGAATATTTCTCAGGAATGGTACAGTATCTTTTCATGAGAGTGGTACCACTGGGCAAGGGGGACCCCTCCTTCCCTCCACACCGCGTGAGTTGACTACCATCGCATGCATTTCACGAAAAATAATGCGTTTTATTGTAAGCAGTATGTTCATTTGACAATAATTCGAGACTTTACAATATCGCTAGAGATATTACAATATAACGTATTTGACAATTTTACGGTGACATTTACATCGAATATACCCACGATATTATAAAAACTACCGTGTTAGTGTACAACCTCCATTTCGTCAAAGAAATTATTCACAGCAATTCTTTCCACTGTTGTACAATATTGTGTATATGGAAACAAATCGTGAAATAATTACACAACTCAATTTTTTATTGCAATCGCTATTTATATAATTAATAGCTCTTACATAAGAAAAAGACCCAGTGTACCTCATAACATTTTCATTTCCCGCACAAATGGATAATTTTTTAAAAAATTATATTAAAAATATGTTGCAAACGCAAAATTGGGTGCTCTTGAACAATTTCCAAATGAAACGAAATGTTAATGACTAAAAATAACATCATTTTTGCAGGCTGATATGATCTTTAGAAGCAAGGAAATAATGATCAAGTTTCGTTGACGTATAAAATTAGGTGGTGGGTAATTTAGGGATGATTAATGTTATGATTGGTATAATTATTTTCACCCCAATTAAAGGTGCTCTTTTGAGTGGTTGAGGATGGAGTGGAACGCGGGTTCGTGAAGACCGGGGTCTGGCGAGCCCTTTCCGCCCCACGCTCTGACGACCCGCTGTTTAATTTGTAGGTACCTCCGTCACTGACGTATGGTCCCGAAATATAACAATTTTCCTTCATCCTCTTGTAACGTGAAATAAAATGAGACTCTATTTGCGGGTTATATGGGAACTGTCTCTGCTAATTAATGAACTTTTTCAAATGCTTTGTTTGAGAAAGGATAGGCCATCATCCAAATCAAATACTACGATAAAACTTAGTCACTGTAACAATATTAGGTATATCTTGCTGCTTTTCTTTATAATAAATTAAACAAAATCCTGAACATAAATCCCCTTACGACTCGCGAAACAAAGCAGAAGGTAAAAATCTGGCTAATGACACAGGACTACAACGCTACTGAAAATTTACTGCAATCAACATAAATATTTAAGAACCCAAATAAATGGTATTCACACACATACACACACACATACACACACACACACACATATACACATACACACACACACCAACTCACACCCACACCGTACCCTTATTTCTAATATTGTTTTGTTTCATCGTAGCTGAATTTCAATGTATTCTATTTTTATTAAAAGGATCAAATTTTTTTTAATGCAATCATTATTTTTAAAATTACTATTGTTTTTGAAATCCATTATTGATCTAAAGTTAATGCTGATTTTATTTTAATTCTATTTTTAATGCATATGTGATTAAATGTTTAATGATAAGTATAAGTATTGAACTTAATTTAAGCAATATAGGTTTTTTCACCTTTTGCTGCATAAAACATTTGTAACTTAAATGGAAGAAGTCACTGGCTTCTGAAATACAGGTACTCTAACCTAGCTCAGGAGCCAGGGTTTCACATTTGTATGTAACCTGTTTTTATGCCAATAATAGTACATTATGGTACAAGTGTGTAATGTTGGTGATTACCGCCGAGGCGCCATTGAGAACCGAGCTGTTAGGCGAGGTTCTTAAGAGAGCCGAGACGGTAATCATCAACACACACGTGTATCATACGACGTTTTTCAACACACTTGAGAATAAAATAATACTAAAAATAACTATAAGTAATTTCAACAGTGAAAACGAGTTGTGAATTTTTTTTCGCAATGGCGGGAATAATTCATCAGTTTTCCTATGCGCGCGCATCTAACAATGGCGATCGCCCATAGACTAAAAGAATGAGGTTCCTTTTTTTTTGGCTTTTCGCGGATAGCGTTTCAGCCACGTACGAAATGGGGAATTCGAAGTTTTATAATTAAAAAAAAAGTAAAAAAAAAGAAAACAAAAGTTGCATTTGAGTGAAGGTTTTATTTATTAAAAACTTATAAGTTGAAATTATCTATGTAGATACGAAGTTGAACACGATCTTTTTTGTATCGAAACTTTTTTAAGAACAAAGCAATTCAACCAATAAAATAAAATAAAAAACCCTATAACTCACTTGTGAATAATAGCAATGAAAAAGTCACAGTTTGATTACAGGTGTCATTATGTGCCTAATTGCGGTGAAATTAGAGCCACTTTATGAGCAAGTGTGTTGAAAAGAATTTTATTTTATTTTATTATTTATTATTATTTTAATATATTTTCCTAGAAATTCTAGATCTCGTTTAATTTGATTTTGGTTTCCGCGTATAATTGTTTTTCAAGAATTACCGACCCTATTACATTTCTTGGGAATCAGAAAATGAGCCTACATGTATATTACTGTTGATAACTTTGTACTGAAATATTTTCCAGAAATCCTCAGGATTCTTCGTGAAACTGTGGTCAAAAATTCATATTCTAGTAATAATAAACTTTCTCCAATGAGTTACTATAGCTATAGACATTTAAACTCCTAATAGCACCTCTAACACGAAATTTCCATTTATTTCCTCCACCCGATGGAAAATCGGAAGTGTGACTTACTTTTCAGAAGTTAATTTTTGTCACACAACTCACATCGGTAGTCTCAAGTTCTATCGAACTTCAAATAATGTTTACTTTCGCTTTTCCGTAAAGTGGACCCGAAAATACGTCAAAAGTTGTGTTAGACAGTGCAACTAGCAATTTTCTCTTGTAGATGTGCTGATTTAAGAACTAAGGTGTTACAACTGACTTACATGTGTCTAGACTATGACAGAACATCTTATAAAAGCATGATTCAAGACGTTTTGTACTTAAAGAGTACTAACACTTAGTACGTGCTCTTATAGATGTATATAAAGAATCGTTGTAACACATCTATCAGTACAGTTGTCTTACAAGCGCATTTTTACAGAGCAATTGCTCTTGAATATTATTTACACTTAAAAAAGCATCTTAAAAGTACATTCTTTCTTAGTAGGGTCTACATTGAGTGTTTTATAACACTTATGACCTTAATAAACCTTTTGCATAAAACTACTATAAAACCAACACGTTGTAAGTGTGAATGGACTTCTCTGAGTCAAATTAAAGAGAAGACGAATAATGTAGAGCTCTGTCAGAATATTTTGTCTTTTAAAAGACTTGTGAACACTTTATTAAGAATCTCACAAAAAAGCTACTTGGTACTAGTAGAACTACGATAGAAAAAGATGGCGCCAGAAAATCGTTCGATGGTTTCGTACAAAACCAAGAATTTAGCAGCTCTGAACACTTTGAACTGGCAGATTCTAGTCTTAATTCTGGTTCTGACTGTTGAATGTGAAAAAGTTACAACGGATAACGAAAAAAATATACAAATTCGTGAAGAAATCAAAATGTGGGCGGTTCAGAATAGTATACCAGACTTTCCTTAATATTTTAGCAATTTTCGCGAGAAATCACGATTGTAACTAGGAGATTGGATCTTTTCCATAAAAATATGAGTTCCAGAATACTATGTACGTAATAACATTAAATTTTTATCAGTACATTAGGAGAAAAACAATTTAAAAAATTTAAAAAGTGTTTACATATTATTTTCAAAGGAACCCTAAATTTATTAAATGGCTGCAAGTAGTTATACCTTATGTAAGTGCTCATTAAGACCAAAAGGTTTAAAATTAACTTAGGTAGTGTAAAATAAGACATTTTAGTATTAAGCTTATCTTAGAGAAGAGTAATTGGTCCTATCAATCTGTAATGGCGTCAGTTTTTATTTTTACAATTAATTAATATTTTTTTACTATTGTTCTAAATACATAATGAAGTGGGCCTGTGAAAATATTTCACTTTATTTCACAAAACATTCGAAGAAATGTACACCGCAACTCTTTTAAGTTCATAGACATAACTATCAACCAAATAATTAAGTAAATGATTACAGGAAATAAAAATACAAATAATAAAAGACATGAATTGACACTTAAACTTGTTTTTGTTTTTATTCCAGCAGCACTCTTTCGGCCGTTGTGATAAAACTCCTTTATTGAGCTTCCAGAGAGCAATATAAGGGGAATTACACTTATAAGAGCAGCCGTAAGATCGCTCTAAGTCCTATTTTCCCTCAAACCATGCCATTATAAAACCATCATAAGTTATTTTGGTATTAAAACAGCAGTAACAAGATTATTATAAGGGTAAAGTTATCTTCAATTAGAGCGTTATAAGTTGACTCTAAGTGAGAATTCTCTTATAAAGTGCGCCTAAATCGACACTTACAGTTGTTTGTAAGTATGCTAAAAGAGTAAAAAATGTTGGTCTTAGGACACTTGTAAGTTTAAATTTTGCTAATGTTTACTCTGAATCAAAATTCTTTCTTTTTTTGTCAGTACGCAACTATGACTATGTACGAGAATGTCAAAGATAGCTTGTGAAGCGCTTGTGCGCCGCTTCTATTGTTTTCTTAGAACGATAGTCTGTATAGTGATTAGTGATAGTCTGGCCACAGCCTTAGCCTTGGGGGCAAATGTCCTGTCGCCGACATATTCAACCTTTTGCGTCAAGACCGTGACGTAGACTTTGCTTTGGAGGATGAAAGTTGAAAGGAGAATGAAAAGTTGCAACAACTATAAATATTAATGGCCGTTGCACTATCATGATGTTAGCTAATGTTAGTTAGCCTCACCACCTTACCCGTTATCACGTGTGGTAAGGGTGTGGGTGTGGGTGTGATAAGGGTCATATTAGTGCTGAGCTATAAAATCACTATTGAGATGTTACTGTTACTCCTCATGATCTCCGAATCCTTCGATCCAGGGCTAATCTGGATCACTGGCCGCTAGTCCGGCCATCTCCTGCGAGGTCTTTCGCGTCGCCTTCTGGCTGTATCAAGGCTCCACATCGTGGTTATTTTAGCCCACAGCGGGGTTACCACAACGTCCAAATGCGATTCAATTTAGGTTTGAGCTGTCATTTTCTGACAGTTTTTCTATGGAACTGACAGCTTGCGACTCAGTTTAGGACCTGAATTGAATCGCATTTAGAGGTTGTGGTAACCCAGCTGGTCGTCGGAACTCTAGCACCCTCATGAGCCATGTATGTGGCACCGAATCATAGGCCTTCTTATAGTCTATCCAACATGTCGACAGATCCTTTCGAGAACGGGTCGGTCATACTGATAAAACTAGGCAATGTGAATGTTTAGTGCTGTAATACTTAAGTAACATAATATAAAATTCAAGCGTTTTATAAAGCCGCGATAATTACAAAAGCCTCTTCCACAAATCTAGGGGACTTGGACATTAATGTGACATAAACTAAAAGTTTTCGCGTGATATCCTTGCAAGAGCAACGTCGCGCTCTATACTCAAGTAGACTGCTCTATGAAAGCTACTCCACGTGAAATTAATCCCTCGTAAAGGTCGTAGACGAGGCGTGTACCATGTCATCCGAACTTTAGTTTAACCTAATTTCACTGCTTTTCTTTTCATGAGTCGTTATCTTGTTTTATCACAAGTAAAAGATAGTTTGAGTCAAGTTAGCGTCGAATCTGCCGCCTCTGTCTGTACCATTATAATTCGCGTGGCTGGCATGCTGCTTTGTTGTGGCTTCGATTCATATCGTGTTAAGTTTTATAATGGTGTTATACGTTTACCTCGCAATAAAGCTTTTGTTATTTATTAGCTCTTGTTGTAATTTGCTTAGCCTTTGTTACCTTCACAACTCAAGGGAAGTGTGCCTGTTATTAATAATTTTATTGAATCTTATTTTCAAACTTATACAGGTAGATTCGTCTGAGAAACCAATAATGGGATTTCTGTTGTTTTATAAAGGGTCTCAATTGTGTCGTCCAAAACAAATACTGAGTTTCCCCACCTCGAGACCACATTTGGCGTAAAGCGGGTAACGTTATTTTGTGGATTATTTTTCATTCCACAGATAACCTCTTCTTATGCATATTTAATTCTCATCAACTTGGTTTACTCTCGTAATATATTTTTGATAAGTAACGTCAGCTGTAAAATCTGGCATTTTAAAATACGCTGGGTGATCTCGGTAAACTTGTGAAGCTCTTTCTATACGTGTTAGAAATGCATGAAGTTTTTAGTATACGTCGTGCCACTTACCATTACTTTTATAGAGATTAGACTTGGACGCCATTTATTAGACTTAAAGAAAAAATAAGTTACGTTTTAGTACCTAAGTACTTATTATTATTTTACAGTTATAAAACTGTTTAGTCAACCATATTATCTTTTATGTCAGTGGTTCGATCACGTACGGTAAATACAAATCATTATGAATTGCAAAATTACGAAATAGTAAAAGGCAGGAAGGGCGAACGGAATGGTAACAATATCTGCAAGGTCATGTTTGTCATTAACACGTGATGTAGGAGTCTGTTTTGTCACATTATCGCTGATCTCCGCCAACCGTCAGGAAAAAAAGATCGATCTAAATATTCATGAGTTACCGCGCGGAAAGTCACACTTGTACTATAAGGGCAGACCCACTCTACTTAGGGATCTAGAACAAGAACATCTTATGTTTCATTAATATTTAAATGAGTTACCTAAGTAGAGACTTCTTACGAGAACTCTTCTAACTTAACTCGATACAACGCTATACACTCGAAGAGTTCTGCGTTATGATAAATCTTTCACACATCTTTCACAAATCATAACATTAGTACATCTACGTCACACATACCGAGTGTTTCAGTCAGCAGTCAGCACCTCGCACCTCGCGGCGGTGAAAAGTGAAAATATTGCAAAGCAGCATCGCATCGGTACGCTTATGTTTATGACTTCGTAACTCGCCACTGACCGTCCGGAGTTTCATCATTTCCTTATATCAACAAACACGCTGCAGCAAGAGTTTATTTAAATCGATCCACATTTCTTAACATCTGCATTGGCGTACAAACAAACATACCTTTTAATATTAGTTTTTATAAATATACAAAGTAATGCAATCGTATAAGTAGAACTGGGTCAACAAATCCGTACGTGTATATATCGTGTGCACGAGTAGGTACCTATGTTTTCACTTATGATTTATGTAGCGGCGTTCGTGAACTCAGCGTTCTACGCATTCTTCATCAAGTACAGGAATACTTGACTGAATTATTGTTCCTACCTAATTTATTAGGTATATTAATGCGTATCGATTTTTTTTAATGGCGCAATTAAGGTCGATAACTTTGGGAGTACAAAGCTCCCCTGGCTCGATGTCTTCGATTGACAAACGAAACGAAAGGTGTTTTTAATAAGAACTAAGTAGGCCGCTTTTTATTATTAGTTTTATCAACATAACTTATAATTGAAGGAAACTGCCCCATGCGTGCCCCATGTTATTATCATTACTGACTCTTGCTGATAAAAATACTTTCACATACAGGAATTATGTGTGGTTCCATTTTCAGAAATATTGTACTATTAAATACGTAATTTTTGGAAGCTCTGTCCGACAGTAATTTAATATGGAGTGTGAAATTCGAGTCTTGGGAAACAAACAAAGTAATAACTTTGTCCATGTCGTGTATACCCATTTATCATAGCTCAGACCACGACTTCCATGAAAACGAGCGATAACACTAGTAATTACTGAAATCGACGTTTGAAATAGTGCCACTTTATATTTCATAGACTTCATAACAACTTCAAAACAATAAGGTTCCCATTACTAATATTTCCATAAATAGGTTTTTAATATCCGAAAATTAGGTAAGTAGGTGGTACGTTGTCGAATTGACCAAAGACGAAAATTGATGCCGTTTGATCAATTTCGCCTTTGACAGTGATTGAAAATATTAAAACAGAATTTCAAAGCAATTCATAAACAATCCTTAGACTGTTGAGTTGACTCAAAGAAACAAAGAAGCTTTAAACTCAGCGTTTCAATCATAATTTTTCATTGAATGTAAACTAAATGCGGGAGTGTTTTCAATCTATCCTACGAACCGCAGTATCCGCGAGGCGGTGGATCAATCCATCATTTTCATATTATTTCTATTTATAAATTGAAAACTTCCAGCTCAAATAACCTAAGTATACCTAAGTTTTATGAAAGGTATAGCCAGCAAGATAATAGTTATTTGTGCAACAAGAGAGCAAAGTGGGTTTTTGCTGCGAGTGTTGATTTTGAATCCCGAGTAAGCGACGGATTCTATAGTTGAATCACGAGCGTAGCGAGTGATTCTAGGTTAGAGTCCTGAGCGTAGCGAGGGATTCAAAGACGCGAGATGCAAGTAACTTTAGTCTCGTGTAACACATACAACTTTTCACCTCAGCAGCGAGAACATATACCTAAACAATACAAAACATACCTACAAACAAAACTGTACATGAAACTGTACTGAACTGTACAATTTTGTGAGTAGACTTGCACAGTTCTCGGTAGATATTTAAAAAAAAAATTAAGAACTTACATTGTCTCACGCTCGCAGCAATATCGAATTTTGCTCACTGTCTGTAAACAGCAAAACCTGCTTGTTTGAGGTGCTGAGGTAAAAGAACATTTAACCATCGCCGACGGTCTAGTGTTTCAGTAAAATATTTGGCTATAAAGGTGGACATTTTTAATAAAACTTTAAGAGATATTAGAATAAATTGCGTGTAGATAAGTACGGTACGCGGATTGTCGGGACGTGGACGCATTTGAATCAACATTGAATGTCAACGGCGACAAGGCGACAGCGGTTGGCGGCTCGCGGGCACGCGGGCTCTCCGCTCCCGGCTACTAACAAATGGCACCCATTTATGTGAAAGAATTTTATTGATAATATAAATTGAAAAAAAGACATAGTCGACCATAGATTTTTTTTTATTCGACGGTAAAACGTGATCTATTTTCGTTGCCATTGTTTCGTGTAATCACGTCGTTTCGTATCTGTGGCGTGAGGGTGAGGCGTGTGACAGATTGTATTGTCACTCATTGTTACCTCAGATGGTTCTTGTCGTAGGTGTACTGACGTACTATTATTTCTCAACACACTTACTAATTATGATTCATTAGAGCAGCACTACATTTGCTTTTACTCCACTTCATATAATAATGAGAAACTGTTAACAAGAATATTTGCCCTGAGGTTGGTTTTCAACCCGAGAGTGTTTACTCTATCTTATTTATTATCTTTAGCTGTGCTTGTATTAGTTCCCCTATCCAATAATATTGAGCTCTGTATCGCTAATTAACAACATACACATGAAACTTACATTATTATGTAGCAAAATATTACTTTATACCAAACTATAACTTTTAGGCAATCGAATAAAATATGTTGACATTTAGAAAGTTTTCATAATTCTGGTCGATCTTTATAATGGAATCAAATTTCAGGTGGATTACAAATGTAATTACTGGGTCCTGCGTGTACATGTCAATTTTAGTCCACATGGCAGAGTTAGCTGCTCTGTATTTATTTTGAGCAGGCGTAGCACTGAGCACGACATACGAACAGTGTCTTTGTTCTACTTTAATATACATGGCACTTGGACACACGTGTTCCGCATTGTAAATGGCGCGACCAAGTTGTGTGATCAAGTGGCGACGTGGTGGTGGGATTGGTGGGAAGGCACTCGCACGTAAGACGAGACCGTGGGAGCATGCGGGTCGCCGCCACCGCCTCACGTCCCGGCTCGGGTTGCTACTTCAGACACCACTCGCAATCTGATTGCTAATATCAGTTGTCAAATAAGTGAAGAAAAACTAACCTCTCATTAAACAGCCAATCCCTTTGTTATAGAAACTAAATGTAAAACGAAAAGCCAGATAGTCTCAAAACAATTTTATAGGAGATCTGCTCTAAAAAACCGAACAGGCTTCAGCTATTTCGTTTCGACCGTCGAAAAACTTTCAGAAATGAATACTTGTTTTTCCGAATTCAGTTACCAGACCAGACAGTATCATACTTCATCCCTTATTTGATCTTCCAAATGAGTTTTTGAAATGAAATACAAGTTCTAGATAGATCCGTTTCTGCGGCAATCTCATAATTTCATTACATCCCTGGTCCCTTCGCAAACAAACAATATACATAGCGTCGCTCCTGTTCCGCTGAAGACCGCAGCGCCGGCCACCCGGCCTGTATAAATAAACACATGACTGAAACACATCTGGACTAGTTGTTATTGAAAAGACATAAACTATGAGATTAAGTTTTTATATCGTGAATCAACGAACACTCAGGCATTCACCTTTTGCGTTATACACATTGAGGTATTTGGCATACAAAAGTGTGTTAAGTGCTAATCAATGTATTCTGCAGTTCATTTGGCCTCGTTGTGGAGCTTTTAGTAGACTTTAAAATGATAAAATGGTTTAACTGATATTGGGAATTTTATGATTCTAAAGTTTAGGTGGCAGTTTGTTCTTTTTCTGTGAAGCACGAGGCCACAAGCTCTAATTCTCTACAATAAAGCTTATAGCGTTCATAAAATTGATACTTTGGAGCTATAACATAACCGCCACTAAATTTAAATTAATGTAAGACATTTATACGGCTAATAAAATTAAAACGAATAATAAAATAGACGGATCTTTATTGCCATAGTGTGATAGAGGAACAAAAACAGAATCTGTGTACGATTTGAATGAACACCGTCGATGGGAAAATGGTTAGGTACTAGGTACGATTTTCAATAAGTTTTAGAGTCTAATACCTCAGATACCGTTACACATGAATTCATATACATTGCTTGTTAAAACTTCGGTATCGCTAAACAGTTTCAACTATCAACTCAACTCTAACTCGGAGGCGTGAGAATTACAACTTAGTTCAACACCTACATACGCTTTCATGTCAATAAATATTATGTGAATAATTTAATTAGTACTTACATAAATTAAACCTTTCTCGTTTTATTAAGCGACTATCAGACAGGTGTAGGACAAAGCGAAGCTTCACGGAGTTAAACTTTTTGTACGACTCGATGTGCTATATTTATTTAATTAAACTTCATGTACACATAGAGTGGTACATAAGCCGACTTCATGCCACAAGGAATGCCTTGTTTTGCAATTGCCACAATTGTATACCAGACCACCTTTGGGTAAAATAGGACAAAAATGTGATAAGAGTAAAAAAAAAGATTAGAAATATTCAAGGTTTACGGCTCATTTTTCGGTAGAGTACCGTTAAGAATCTCTCAAAGCCCTTTTGAAGAGTTAAAATGGCTATCTAATAACAATAATAATAAAGTAATAGATACAGTAAACCGGCTACAGTGAGGTGTGCAAAGTGGTTAGGTCTTGAGGACAAACGGTTCCGTGTGTAACGGTCGTGACAGTTCCACTGAGCTTACGCCGTCGGCCGTCGCCATGTTGTGCCATGTTCCATGTAGGTGACGACTACTACCAGTACCGTACGTTACCTAAGTACTGGCGTGCACCTGCAGTAAAGATGGCCGTCGCTAATTGAGTACACACGCTTAAATCAATATTATGTACTTTTTTCATCATTGCGCCTTAGTTCGCCTGAAACTTTGTAACGGTCTTTTGTAACTTTGTACGCTGTTCTACTTTCTAGATTAGTAATTTGTCTAAATTTCGCTTTCCTTGACAAATTTTCGCAGTTGTTCCCTTAGACCATTGGTCTACTTCGATAAAGGCAAGCGCCCTGTGTTTTTTCTGTGTAAGTTTTATTTGTAAGTTTTATACTGAAAATTGTGATGTGTCTTGTCCTGTGCGGGCTAATAAATGATTTTCCTTTCTTTCTTTCTTTCTTTCTGTCTTTAATTTAGTACTTAGGTTAACGTGTTTTTTGTCATATCTTCTATTTCAAAGATATTTCATTTCATATTGATTGTGTGTTCCACGAATTGAAATTAAATTGCAGCGTAAAATGTTTTGTTTGCTGCGCCAATATATAAGTTCGTCAGAAACAACAACTAAAATTTAATTTGTGTAGCAAAGTGCTCGTTTGAACAATTCAAATTATATAGCAATTTATGTACCAGAAATATTGTTAAATACCGACTAGAATACAAATTGTAGTGTTCGTATTAAAATTGGACACATACACGTAGCGAATAAACAAAGTATCGTAAAACGCGATTTTATTCGTTACCAGTGTTGCCATACCTACTATACAATACTTAGTCGCAATACTCGCAATGTGTAGTTTAACTTGTTCCAAACTAGTAGAGCGATTTTAATTAAAGCTACGTACGCTCGCTGTTTGGTATTCTGGTGGCGATGGCGTCGCCAACTACCCCTGCCCGAACTACCTACATGTCTATGAAATTAGACATTTCTCTCACCTAATTTTTGAACGAAATAAATAGAATATACAGGGTAGGTACTAGGTACGCCGCGTCGCGCGTCGTTTCTATTTTTTTCTACGTTTTCCACTACCACAAAAAAAATCTTTGTGCATCTTTTTCATGAAAAACTTAGTTTTCCAAGTACAGTTTCAAAATCAAAATCAAAATCAAAGCATTTATTTCAAGTAGGCCAGTTACAGGCACTTTTGAATTGTCGAAACAAAAATGAACATCTAATGTAGCTACAGTCCCAGTCACAAGACATAAAAACTGTGAAAGTACCTACTGTAGTTGCCCATTCTCTAGCGTAGATCTCTATGGAGAAGAACGGGCAAGAAACTCCATGGACACTCTTTTAAATCAAAATATTGTTACAAAATCTTGGTTACATCATTCATGTTGAGATGGTATATTATGTGAGAACAATGTAGCAAGATGTGCAGGTTAAAAGTGTCCATAGCAAAACCAAAACAAAATACAACTCAAAAACAAAATAATTAATTCAAATAAACCATGGCGACTAAGAGATGACCAGTCACAACTGACAGCGCCCGTTCACGCACATGACGCATGGATCAGCACCATTCAGCTCAACCATTTTGAAGGGAACTAAATGGTCCGACACACGCGCCACCATCAGCGAGACATTTGAGTGAGCATGACATGCTCTCAACCGCCAGGGCACATTGAAGTCAAGAACTGCCGTAGGTTTCCAGTGAATGATAGCTTAGTAGTACATAGTACTCACACAATATGGGCTATGCGATTATATAATACTAACATTGAATCTATACAATGCAAAGATAGTTAAGTACAATCTTCAGCAGCTCCAACTATACCATTTAATGCTATCAATTTTTGCGCCCCTGTCCATGTGGAGCAGGACCAGCATTAAGCCAAGCATTTTAATCAGCGATATAATCGCTCAACTTGTAATATGCTTTTTTACATAGTGTGCGTTTAATGCATGTTTTAAATTTCGTCTCATTCAGTTCAAGAATACTTTGTGGAATTTTATTATAGCATGTCAAACAGTACCCCATGAAAGATGAGTCTACTTTAGCGAGTCTAAAGCCTGGCTGAACTAATTGGTCCCTATTTCTAGTACTGTAATTATGTCTGTCACCTCTTTTACCAAAAAGATGCAAATTTTTTCTAACGTACATTATGTTTTCGTAGATGTATTGACAATGTACCGTCATAATGCCAATATCCTTAAAAAGTTCCCTTAGAGAATCGCGCCTATGAAGATTATATATAGCTCTGATGGCTCTTTTCTGCAGAATGAATATAGACTCAATATCTGCAGCCCGTCCCCATAGCAAAATACCGTAAGACATTGTACTATGGAAGTAACTAAAATAGACCAGTCTAGCGGTATCTACATCAGTAAATTGACGGATTTTTCTAATGGCATATGCTGCTGAACTTAGCCGCCCCGCAAGAGATGTTAAATGAGAACCCCATTGTAGCCTTGAATCAAGCGTAAGCCCCAGGAAAACCGTTTTATCTACGAATTCAAGTTTCTCATTATTCAATAATATATCACAATCACTACCCTTAACATTCGTTATAGCAAATCTTATGCATTTGGTTTTTTTTTTCATTTAATACCAAATTGTTTGCTGTGAACCAATTTTGGACCTGAAGTAGGGCATTATTCACGTCATCTAAATTTTGTGCCCGTCTGTTTATCTTAAAAATTAAGGAAGTGTCATCAGCAAATAACACCATATTTTGAGGTTGGTTTTTCAATAAATAGGGTAGATCATTTATATATACTAGAAAGAGGAAAGGAGCCAATATTGAGCCTTGTGGAACCCCCATTTTTAATATGATCTTACCAAACTAAGTGCAAGTTTACCCAGTCCGTAATGCTCAAGTTTCAAAAGTAATGTGTCGTGATTTACGCAATCAAATGCTTCGGAGAGGTCACAAAAAATTCCGATGGCATTTTGGGACTCTTCCCACGCAGTAAATATGTGCTTTAATAAGTTTACACCGGCGTCAGTTGTACAACGTCCCTTGGTGAAACCATACTGTTGATCATGTAAGATTCTGTTGGTGTTAAAATGATAGAGCATTTGATCAAGCATTACTTTTTCAAAAACCTTGCTAAAAACTGGCAACACGGATACAGGTCTATAATTGTTAGTATCTTTACTGTCCCCGGATTTGAAAAGAGGTATGACTACGAGTAGCTAGCGACGTAGGTAGGTACTCTGTATTTTATTTACACAAGTATTTTTTTCATTTTTCTGTCCTTTAAATACCAACAGGTGGATTTGAGCTTTAGCTGTTAGATTATGCATGGTTTCACAAAATGCGAAATTGCGGCCATAGTGCTTCGTGGTCTTTGTTCTGTTTAGCACTGTACCTATAGGTATCTATATGAAATGTTTAAGTAAGTTTGGGGTCTTTTAATGTAGCACTTGGGGGCAATACAAAGTTTTTCAAATTTAGTTTTATGTAATTAATCCATCTATGACAGCATACTTATTGTATTCCTAATAACGTTTTTAAGTACATTTTGTTTTAGGTATTTATGAAATACTGAAACACCATTATACCGACGAATTTTCAAGCCTCAATTTGATACAATATAAAATGGTTTCAGGCTGTTCAAAAAGACTGAAAAAATAAGTTTTAAGCATGTTACAATATGAGTGCTCGAATTGCAATAGGCAAAAATCAATGAACAGTGTGCACAAAACACAAAAAGTGTTTTTTTTGTACGCTTGAAACATGATCGAATTTTAAAAGTACCTATACCATGTGCAAATACTCGTAGCTAACTTCACATGGTTATAAAATTTCGAAAAGATTATTTACAGTTGGCGGGTAACCGATACGGCTACTTTCAGAAAAACGTAAGTATTAATAAAATATAAATGCAAAGAATTTTAATGAGAACGAAAATATTTAATTTTGTTTTAATATTTAATTTACGTGGGTTGTCAACAAGTCTGTAATTGCCACACGGTCGGGGCAACACTGACGAATATTGCCTGATAAATTAAACACTTCTTTATAATGTAAAATGTTTCGTAGAGTGACGTACTGTGATGTCGATATGTAATTTTGGACCATTCCTATTAAAATTAATAGTAAACAAGTTTAAGTAAGTAAGAAAGCTACTACAATCTGTCTTTCTTTAAAAGATTTCCAACTTTATCACTAAAGCAATAGGTTCAAGGTTGATTTGGAAAATTTTACAGTTTCGGGTAGCTTTATGTGCTAGCGTCTAGCGTAGTCAGATAGGTAGGTATGTACAAAATTTATAGAATTGTCAATAATTTTCGGATGACCATTACGAAACACACTCTCCTTAATAACAGCCCGCACCTTTAGTTTACTGAAGCAAGTTTTCCAAAAACATATATTCCTGTAATATTTGGGCACAGGAAAAGTATGTGAGATTAGATTGAAGCCACTCATTCATCATTCAATGTACGTAGCTATGAGTTTCATTCATTCCCTTTTAGTCATTCGTTTGTTGTTAGGTACAGGTAATGTTATAAAGCCGTGTTCACGGTGAGTTGCCCTTCGTTTCCCGGAAATGATTATTTATAGAACCCGGGAATTAATATAGAAATGCGTAGTGAACATCGCTTTCAGTTTTGGCTATACATACATACAAGGCAATATTTGGCATTTATGTTAAAGCTAATTTATTGAAAAAAAAATGATTTAATTTGTTGGGTTATTTGATTATGTAAACTATAATTATTTAAAATAAAAAATGTAGAGTGGATAAAAAAACGCGTGCTTTATTTTAATGTCATCCTTGGTACAGTGACGTTTGACATTAGTGACATAACTGACAGATAATCATCATAGCTAATGTTGTGTTGCCAAGGTACGGAACATAATTATATTCTAGTTTTTTTAGTAAAAATAGAAATGAAACCATAAAAACATGATTGGCATAAAACTAAATTCCCCAGGAGGAAAACATTTGGCGTATTAAATTAAAAAGTCCCAGTGTTTTCACCACAAACGGGCAGTGGGTAAAATTCGATTACAAGTTATAATTGTCAGCTAGGCAGCTGTAAAACTAAAATATAAAATCGTTTAAAATAAAATGATCAACGCAGAAACTTGATAATAAAGGTAAGCCGTGTAAAAATTTACAAAAAATAAAATATTCATTAAACTTGATGTACTTTAGGAGGAAGTTTGTAAAACTGGTGCGTTTCATAAATTACAAGGGATAAACCGAAAGCCTCTATGCAGATGATGTATTGTCGGCGTTTTAGGATTCCGTAGAAAACGATTTTAACACAGTTTTTTTTATAACTGACTATTTAAGTGTCAAGTCAGTATTTTCTTCTAGAATTAGAGAAGCGTTGCTCTATATACTTATCAGAGACTATCACAATAACTAATATTAGGAGTATATTCCTAACAAAGAATGATGTGGTTTGATTTTCATAAGCCTGAACAATAATTGTTATGAAATTCGCAGTTAAAGCGTGCTGCACACGCTTGACCGGTTTGTTCGTTACAAATTCCGATTCAGCCTTGGAATGATTAATGACACAAACAGACTTAACCCACAGAATTCAATTTAATTAACCCTCTTATTAAGGCTTTGTATCTTTTAATAAGTATTGCAACTATGAATATTGAATAAGTGGACCGGGTCTTAAGTTATCCATGTTTATCCAAAGTCGCAGTCTAGAATACAAAGAAAAAGTCAGAATATAATACAAAGCAGCTTTTAATTGCTCGTTCCCAAATTGCTGAAACGCCTACGGAATAGGCCCCACCTGTTTTAATGCACATCTATTATTCATGGGAACTTATTTATTTATAAAGATTGAAATAGACTTATTATACAGACGCTTTTAATATTTAACGCTTTTTGTCTCCTTTCATTAAGATTGCTTACTTTATTATTTTTCCAAAACCTGCAAGCGACATTTGAAACAAATACATTTTTGATTTCTCCCCAGGGGCGGAAGCGGCGCGGTGTAAACTTGGCCGATATAGATTATGTTTTACAAAAATGTTTCGGTGAGGCGTGGATGTATCTTTGTGTTATTTACATAATAAATTGACGCGGACATTTGTGTCGGGTATAACGACGTATAAATCTCTTTCGCAGGGTTGTATTAACTAGACCGCCGAGCCGCGCCGTTTTAAACCCTCATTTTCCACATTTAAAACGATAATAATATCCACGTCGAAAACGTAGGACTCATTCAAATGTATGTTTGAGTATAACCATCTAAAATATTATTTAGACGTGTTTGAGTTTGCCCCAGGTAAGGAGAGTACACCTTACTTTCTTTGTTGTATTCAAGAATACCCCAAGTCCTTTTGTCGTAACCTGCCTACCTGCTCGCAAATAGGACCTCATAGAAACTCGAGATGGCATTGTAAAGAAGGATACACTTGGTGAAATTGGGTATTGACACTGTATTGTCACGATATTTTAAAATATCGAATAACCAACAGAATGTAGAGCTATTTATGGGCTCAATGCTGACACGGTTCTTTAGAATCTTGTCGCAAGATTGAATGTTAACCAACATGTTGTGTTTTTAAACCATAACCTGGTTTAAAACATAATATGGGCTCTGAAATGTTTTGTTTAATAAGAGTCGAAAAAAGCGTTAAGGGCTTTGACAACTCTGTTTTCTCTTCTGGACAAACCCACTTCTCCTTCTTATCTGACTTCTCACTTCCAGTATTTATGCTCTGCGCACAGCAAGGATCTTCGTTCTTCCAATAACCGTCTTCTCTGATGTCCTACTCACCGCTCTGGTGTTCTTAAATCTTCCTTTCCTGTCCAGGCGGTTTTTCTTTGGAATGCGCTCCCTTTGAATATCAGGATGGCAACCAGTCGGCTCACATTTAAAATAAAAGTTCGTGAGCACTTACATAAAAAGTTGGCAGACATATCCCACAATTAAGTTGTTTGTTTTCTTCATCTACGTTTATTTATTGTTTTTTATCTTTCCTCACTTTTTATAATTTGTTGTATGTATGTATATATGTATTTATTGTTATATTTTATTCTTCATAATTTTCTGTACTTGCACCTACTGTTTTATCTCTGCATCACCCTAAGGTAGACTGGTAGAAAATGCCCAAGGCATTAAGTCCGCCTTTGTACTTTTTGTGCATAAAGTTTAAATAAAAAAGCACCGAATGTTTAGTGAATACACTGTATACACTCTAGCTATTATCAAGCATTCACGAGTAGCTCAGTAAACAAGCACGACGACACAACTAATGCATGAATCTCATGATGCGACATTAAATCACTATGATCGCTTACAACGCGAACGCTGAAAATGCATCCAGTGTACAGTGTACCTACATTTAACAGGCTTCCGTGCGTTTACTGTTGTGACGCTGTGACGCTATGACGGTATACCGACAGTGGATCAGTGTAGCGCGGAAACGATGTTTGCTTTAACGTTCTGCACACCAAATTCGCCCTAAAACGTAATTAGATTTAATTTATGAAGTGTTCCTAACCCCAAACCAAACCCAACATTTCTATTTGTTTCGTTCGTGTGACGTTTACTGATTTCGCCGGATGTTTCATCTTTATTTATTAGAGGCCACTCTCAGTTTATGGAAAGGCCATCATCAATAAAATATATCGCGTGCGAACAACCAATCTCAATGGGCTTAAGTCATACATTTTCGTTTTTTCAGACCGCTTGCACCACAACAGAATGAAACTTTAAAGCTGCCGAAAGTTCTTATCCAATTTTAATTTGTGTTGCTAATATTGGCATGGCGTGGAGCGAATTTCCTAGGAGGAAGTTTTGTCATTAGCTAGATTGGATTGCCACTCGACTAGCTGCTCCTGTCATTATCGGCAGAGTACCAGTATATGAATAAATTGGATGCTGCTAATAACCTCATAGGATTACGTTAGCACGGATTTAATATCTTGGTATAGCAATTGTATGCCTAAAATATGATTCTGTTTAACGAAACTGAACAATGACAATAGGGAAGTAGTTCATACCCTAATTATAAAACAAACATAGCTATCGACATACACTCAAATAAATATCAATCCCTAGAGTAGTAGCTAAATGTTCCCGACATGTATTTCCTAAAAGTTCGGTCGATTTGAAAACTTTTGATCGAATTTCATTATAAAATAATTGTATAAGTACGAGGAGAATTTATTAATTGAACTAAGGCTGCATTGTTCTTTGAAATCTGGCAATGCTTTAAAATCAGTTTAACTTCATCGAACATAAACATTATTGAAGAAGCAGAGTTATCAGAAGGGGCTGCGGTTCAAAACATACAAGCAAACTATCATTCTGTAATAATACTTGTGCCCTCCACGTGTTGGGCCATTGGCCCATTTCAGAAGTGATAGTTTAGATAACAAGTTCAAAGTGTCATTAGACAGGAACTGTTCTTCGTCGTCGGTATGGGTGCGATATTTGTGAGCGTTTTTTTTGCCTTAAGCCCCGACACCGACATGTGCGTGAAACGAAGGGCGAAGCTCGGTAAAAAGCTAACATGTGGCGCGTTCACTTCACGCGGCGACAACATCCGGGACAGAATCCGCTACACGGCACACCCGACCCCACTCGACCCGTCCTCGCTAACTAAGTAACCATTATAAGTTTCAAATAAACATCTAACAAACAATTAACGAGGAAAGTATCTCTATCTACGCCAACCAAGAAATATCCAAGTTATTATTCATGTAAACTAGTCGGACCGGGCGATTGATTAATAAAAAACGTTGTCTAGGTCAGAAAGCACTGTGGACTCATCAACAGTACACAAACAAAAAGGCGAATAATGAAACGCACTGAAGACAAGATGACTGATGAATATTTATAATATTTCAAGCTTAGCTAACACTGTCTGTCTCTTGGTTTATTACTCGTTTCATCTTATTCAGGAGAAATGTTAGTTTCAGATTTATGAATTTCAGTATAAAAACGTTGAATAATGTTATTTATTTCATTTCCTAAAGGTGAGTTGCCAAGCTTTTATGATTTTTTCTACTCGTGCCCATTTGCATTATAAATAGGCAATTTGAAATCATCTTTGAGCAATCTTCTGGCATGTCTACCAGTCTTCGACCCTAAGTTATAACTTGCTCAGTTTTTAAGTCAGACTTACATTACTAGTTTGTCCAGCCATTCTCAATCACGCTATGTGATGTGTATTACATACAAAGACACAGATTCTGAATCTGGTATTTTTAATTATGGTTGTTAAGAAGACTTCCGGGGAAGTTTTTGAAAAAAAATTCTCTAACAATATTTCTTCTTCCGAGTTTTTTTTTGACTTTTACTGTACTTCCAAGTGATAAATGAAGATATTTTTGGCACAGATTCAGCAGATCATAACGTTACTTCCATAATATCTTTCAAACACCAATTCAACTTATTATCGAGGTTACTCAAGTGTAGTTAATTTACTGTTTTATGGATTACGCGCCTTTTTAGAGCAAAAAGTATAGATTGAACTCTACTGAATGTGTAAGACCGAATGTTTTTACATTCAGGCGTCATACCACCGATACCGTTACGAGTCAGCTCGTTCATTGCCAAATACCTCCGTCCGCGATCAACACAGAATGTCGAGTGGCTACAGGCTAGGTGCTGTGCTTACTTACAAATCACGTTTACTAACGTGCCACTAATCTACAACGAACTCGGTTTAAGCACGATTGATTCCGATTCCACTCAGACGAGTTATAACGAAGTATCCTACTGTTATGGCCACACGAATGCAATGTAAAATGTCAACAAAACGAGATTGTGAAAACCTTGACGCGCGAGTGTAGCGTATGGCACGGTTGAAATGACGTGGTTTGGCGACTTGTGCTCATCTATGTCTACAGTACAGAGGAGGCATTATGCATAGACCGCGGCCGCCATTGCCAGGCAGGTAAGTAAAACGATCACGTTTCAGAGCGGCTGCGCCTGCGCTGCGCCGCCGGCTGCCATGAGCACAGTCCCTACAGCTTGAGTGGCACGCAATGCTGCCAATACTTACAACTTTACATCATTATTTTATTGAATCTCGGAATAAAATAGATTTATCTGAATAAAAGTTAGTAAGCAGAATACATTTGAATAATCGTTGAAGATATGGATTTGGCTTAATTTATGCTCAGATAAAACGCTCTTCGTGCCAAATATTTTTATTAGTTATGCCAAGTTAATAAAAGTTAACCAACGTAAGAATTTTAAGTTGAGAATAAAGTTGCGTAGTTTTGTGACCAATTTGGTAATCGGTAAGGTAACACAAAATTAGCTGTTAAAGAATGTGGCAACAAAATTGACATTGCAAAATATTTTGGTAGTGTAAACAGTCATTGAATGTTTTCACTGTAAACCAAAGGAAAGAAAGTTACAACCTACATCTCAATTCGAATTATACCGTTGGCAGCACTGTTTATACGTAGAAGCGATGTTGCATGGCTACATTCACGTGCGAAAGAGACAATGTTACGCTTGATATGGAGATAGAAAGGGACAGCTGAACTGGCTGAGCAGGTAAACGGCGCGGGCGCCGCCCTGCGTACACCGAAATCACGAAGCCAGATGCAACGACCGTCTGTTCGCCACTCAGGTAGATACGCTTTATATTACGTTCGTAGTTATCTATAGCGACTATAGCCAACCTACTCAACTTTAAAACACGTTGCGTGGGCCGCATGACCTTAAAAACTGTTCCATCTTTGCTCGCTAAATTCTTCTGCGAAACTAGTCATATTATGACAGTTGGACGATTTTTATCAAGTATGAATTCGAAAATTAAACTGAAATATTAACACAACGGTACATACACGTAAAGAGAATCGGTTAGGTACGAGTATGTAAAAGACATTTTCTGTTTTGTTATAAATGGTTTTATTGTCACTGTCCAATATTTGTTGGCAAATAAAGCTGGCGCTCTAAACAAACTACGAGATTTAAATCTATTATGTGGAAATCTACTTTCCTCATTAAAACAGAAAATCAGTTTCTATTTTGGTAATTAAACGTTGCATAGCAGTTAATATTCCACTTAGCTCAGTTTTATTAAAGTTTTAATCAAAAAGCTCGGGCCGCGGGTAAAGCAAGAAAGGCGGAGCAATTCAATTGGTCGGCACCGCAACGCTTAGGCACACGGCGAGGGAGGTTAACCTCCCTTGTTTGTTACTTACCATAGGTTTTATGCGGCCTCAATTACAACTCGAAATGAAACTCGATTACACAGGAACGTGCTAATGACTTGTAACATTTCGCTCTCGAAGCCGTCCTAATTCAATTAACTCTCATAGTTATCACTCGCATATCGCTTATAATGTTCAGACTTCGAGAACCCTGAGTTTGGGCCGTTTTAATGACTGGAGCTGAACATTTTAACGCGCGGCATAGCCTTGTGTAATATTTAGTTCCCTCGTTGACAAATTTCCTCGTTGGTGGTTTCATTCCACTTCATATAATAAATTAATTACAGTTTATATTCATATTTAATAAACTATAAAACTGTTATAAATGATAGTTCATTTATAACAGTTTAGTTTGAGATGAAATATGTCACGAACGAGATGAGACGCCGGAACGTCTAGAAAAGGAAAGCCCACGTTTTAATAAACATGAACGGTAAACTCAAACGAAATAGCCAATCAAATACAGCTTCCTCTGGATTAAAAGATTTGGTTCTCTTCTGGAGGAAACTAATAAAACAATACGGACGTTTAGCGGGAACTGCGTATTGTGATGGAAAAAAGTCTTCGAGTCTTATGTGCACTCTATTCCGAAATTTGAGATGCGACTTCTTCGCCCCGAATCTCGATGGCCGTCTGTAAACGACTAAATACGAAGAGGCTCGACCGAAATTTCGGATTAAGGACCCGTGAGCAGGCTCCTCGCCTTGGAACCCTAATTACCAGCTTATGTTTAACCATCCGGCCCTTCACTGTTTACAGACCAAACAATATTTTCGAATATAATTATGGTAAGGCAAAGCTATATTTTATAATACTGTCAAGAAGCGGTGTATGTAAGCGACGATACGCAGGCTAACGTAAGTGAATGTAATACATATATCTAATGAAAAATATCGTTGTGGAGGTTTTTTCCTACACCCTTCTGTTCCTTTTGCTCTTAAACTTTAACGTGTGAGATTGATGGATTGCGTCAGCAATGATATGAAAGAGAAAGGAGTAAATGATGCCGTGACGTCACACAGGGGAGAATGGAAGAAGATAACGATTTGCGCCGTCCCCAAATAGAATGGGGCTAGGGCAGTAAAATGATGATGATCAAGACTTTGAGTTCTGACTTCAGTGAGCCTGTACGTAGACTAATCAACTATTGTTGTGGCATCCAACACACATGTAATCAGATTCCGCTCTATACCATTGTCACAGCAAGACTTTGAGTTCTGACTTCAGTGAGCCTGTACGGAGACTAACCAACTATTGTTGTGGTATCCAACACACATGTAATCAGATTCCGCTCTATACCATTGTCACAGCAAGACTTTGAGTTCTGACTTCAGTGAGCCTGTACGGAGACTAACCAACTATTGTTGTGGCATCCAACACACATGTAATCAGATTCCACTCTATACCATTGTCACAGCAAGACTTTGAGTTCTGACTTCAGTGAGCCTGTACGGAGACTAACCAACTATTGTTGTGGCATCCAACACACATGTAATCAGATTCCGCTCTATACCATTGTCACAGCAAAACAAAATTATAAGCCAGTTAAAACTCTCTGTACACAGAGCACAAGCTAGATAACAATCGGAAACAAATTCAACGCGCAATCCTTATTCCTTGGTCTTGTAGCCTGGAGTACTTCTTGCTCAGATCACTCTATTATATCAGGCTTATTGGCAATAAAATAAATGGGCTACTTTTCTTCTAATTCAGCTTTTGTAGCTGTAAACCGTATTCCGTAGATTCCCTTTCTTCCCTTTCCGTATCAGTTTTGTTAAGATGTTCAAACACCTCCTCAGAGCATTGTCTCATTTTATTCTTGTTGTGACATTCGCCTGTTTTCGCGTTATCAAAATAATTCTACCTACATGTACACGTTATCTGCAGAGTCGTTATGGTAATTGACCCATCTAGGTGAAAATAAATATTTTATCAATTTGAAGGCCACATTCACTATTCAGTTACAATGTAATAGTTAAAATGTAACTTGAGTGAATGTTTTCATTTCATTCACTAATGGCAGTTCACGTTATTGATAAATGATAATAGAAAAAATGTGACGCTACGATCAATCGATCTGATAACCCAGGGGCGACTTCATTGTGTGACGTCATTAAGACACCGCAGTCGGTACCACAAAAACCAGTATCTTTTTGCAGCACACGTTGGCCAAGCTCACACGTGCCTGTTCGTAGGACAAATACCACGACCTTAGAAGCCTCTGTCGCCGGTACCCGCGCCTCGCGAGGAATACGTAATGCGCCGCTCGTATCTCGAGTGTGAGGCAGTTTCGTTAACGGACGCCTCACACGTGACGCGGAACGCAATGTACACAAGGCCCCATGTTTCAAACTTTGATTAAGGGTCAGGACCAAAACTCTTAAGATAATCACAATAATCTTTCATATTTTTTCACATTCCCAACAGACTGGCCGCATTCACAGCCCCATCCGTCATCTTACAGGCGTCATTAGCTTTTATATAAGGACTTATATAACTTTGGTTTTCCGAGGTTTTCGCCCCAAGTCTACAGACAAAGTAACACTTGAATGTCATATTTCAGTGAACATAGGCTGGACGAGACAAGAATAGAATTTTCGGGAATATTTTGACCCCAAAACCTCTCTGCAGAATACGATCTTGTTTTTACGACGGTATTTCTTACCACTCATACTTTTCTTCGAACTTTCAACAGCCGTAGTTCTTCTAAGTGTTTCTTAATTGTGTTCAAGTTCGGCTCTTAAACAATTCCCGAAAGCGACATTCCGCAACTTTCTAGCTGAAATAAACTGGAAGTTATTCCACTTAACAAATTTTGTAGATAACTTCACCGATGCCTTTTTAAAATAAATGTTGGAAACCGTACAGTTTGTGCCATTGTTCTCAACCGCAACCGAAATTAAATAGAAAATACTTTATTGAGCCGATGAAATGATATTGGTAGTTACTACGTTACCGAACTAAGTAACATTTTCTTATCTCACCACAAATCGATCCCTAAACAATAACTTGTAGTTATCTTTATTAAATTATTTATAAAATTAAAGATACATAATAAATACCAAAGGATGACCTCTGAATCAGTAAACGACTCAAGTTGGTTCTTTGAACAATGAATGGTAAGTTAGACATTTTCTTACGCACATTGACCTTATTCCGTTACAAAAAGAAATAAAGTGTAATGAGAAAATTTTGTGCGAATGGGATAGTGGGAACGTGTGGAGATAAGACACAAACAACCATTGTACCAGGTCGAACACTGGCGTGCAAATAACCGCGCCACTATTGTTTTGCAGACGACGAACAATGCACACACAGAAGTACCCACTTACATATGTACCGTCGATGCAGTTACTAGAAAATGGTATGGAATAATGTGGATCACACGTCTAGTTTGTGCACAATGAACATCCATCGTGAATAATAGAGAATATGCTCCCTGATTTCCAATAGAACCGAGAGGATTCAATATTAACTTGCTTATTTGAATAGACCGAACGATTGCGGGCGTTCGCGTAATCAACAGGTAACAAAATGCCTAAGTAATCGATTTTATAATAGTTGTTATTCCATGACTTGGAACGGTTACAAAATAAGTTATCGTGCGTCATGCAATGGAAACATAACTCAGTTTAAATGAATTCACCGCATAAGCCAAGTCGTCAAATATCCTCTGCTATAAATCTTCACCGGGCACCTACTGTACACCGTGTTTTAAAAAAGTATATAAGACTACCTCGTTTAAACGAACAAACACTTTTTCTCTAGAAACCCTTTCCCGAAAAGAAAATGTTGATGGAAAAGCCAGGAAGGGCCGCGATACAGTAAAGATTATTGTTACATTGTGGAACCAACGAAAATGATTTCGGTAGGAAGAAAATAGTACAAAAGATATCATTTTTAACTTTTCTCCACAATCCTCGTCTTTCATTCCAGCTACAAAAGCCAAAGCTATTTCAGTTAATAAAGATTTCAGAGTTCATAGACGCGAGTCGCGACCCTCGGTATCTGGAACTGTACAAATTCCCTCGTGTTGAACATTTTAATTAGATACCTACCTCTATTCGGCGGCCATACTGTTTTATTATCCCAGTTTTATACATCTTTATTCTTAGATATACAGCAGGGAAAAGTTATTTACAAAGCCGACTTCACATTTTCGTATTTATGCGAAAACAAGAACCAGAGGAATCTTTATAAAGGTAGGCCAACACTATATTCGGGCAAGTTGCGGATTTATTTAGCTTTGTATTGAATTTATTTATTCAACGCCTAGAAGATTGAAATACGTTCCGGTCACTTGATAGCTTTCATAGGTTTAGAAATGTATGACTTATTTTGAAAAAAAAGTTGTATGCATTTCAGCTTTGTTGTAGTGAAACTGCAGACAATATTTTTTCACATGAATAAATAATAATTCGAGTCAATTTCTATGTAGTGCCGTGCTATGAGGAACAGATTGATGCGAAATCTCTTGATTTTCGATCAATGTTTGTTTACCAAATATATTGAGAGACACAGTGTGATCATTTATCTCTTGCCTCTGAAAGTTATTCTTAGAAGCAGGGGGGCGTAGCTGCCGCCGTATCTGCTGTATCAATTATCACGGTCGGGTCACGATGATGAATAAATATCTATTTTTTTCCGTTGTGATCTTTACCCTTTATAAGGGCCCCTTAAACAGATTTTTATACGGGGCCCCGCCAAAGCTACGCCACTGCCTAGATGAGAGATGTTATTAACTAGAAACAAATTTTGACATTATTTAATTTTCAATGGAAGAGTTGTTATTAGCTTACTTGTAAAAGAAGAGAACTCGCTCCGGGGTGAAAGTCAAGCAACCGTCTAATAATAACTTGCCAATGACATGCGATTACAGTAAAAAAATATAATTAGGAGAAAAAAATCCTATTCAAAAGTAAAGAATGAAATCCTGATGTTCTACCGCAACTTGGGAATTTGAAGAGGCTTAAGGGAGTAGAAAGCTCTGCGAAAGCTTGTATTGATTGATTAAACACATACGGTAGGCGCGCATATTTTATTTTTATAAGGAAATCACTCTGGGAAAAATAGGTCGAGGGCTCCACCTTAGAATGTGATATTATCTAAAGGCAAGAAAAAAGAGCTAACAAAATATACCCAATCAATCCTGTAAATTCTCTCAATACATAATCTATGCTGTTAAACGTTTGATGATATTTCAATACTTGACAAATGAAAATTAAACTACACTCTAATACTAAAAAACTATATAGGATGTAAAACACCTCTTAACGATGCCGAAAGGCACTTGTTCTCCCCGTCATTGCGATAATTTTTTTGTCCTACACCATACCTGGGAACCTTCTAGTTACGGAGATATTGGGGGTCAAAGTTACAACTTTTTGACAAGTTTTTTTTAAATACAAGATTTTAGTGCAAGATTACTTTAAATACCTCCACGACCCCCGTATTATTCAATCCATCCACCAGCACAATGTTTTGAGTGCGTAACATTGAGTTATACCACAAAACGTGATTATGACCCCAAAAAAAATGTGGTTTCCCAGCAATAATTTTTACGTAAAGTTACTTAGTTTGATGTACAGAATGCTTGGTTGACGGCTTCGTGATGAGGTGGTTTACACCCTGTATATTAGAAGAGAGTGTTGAAATACTGTTATCAACTGTAATCTGTGCCCAAAACACTGGTAAAGCATGGATGGCAGCTAGCTAAGCAGTTGGATGAAGTATCGTGAATAAGATATGCAGGACGTATACGACTGTGCAGTGTCCCTACCCCTAGCCTAGGTTCCTAGAACTCTATCTACAAGGAGCTATATAGATGACGTCAAAGCTGAACTAACTTGATCGAGATCCTTTAGCATGTTCAGAAGCTCAATGCATATTGTTATAAACTACAGACTATGGAAAGTTTAGCAGTAATATTGCTTTGTACGTCGAGAACTATGTCAACAAGACACAGGAGGTCAGCGGACCCTGTTTGCAGAAAGCTCTTTAGTATTTAAAGTGTTGGATAAATAGTCTCAACCGCTACGATTAATTGCATGGTTACAATCCAACCCGTTTGTTTATTCTTTACATTTCTCTGGAAAACTTAGTTTTTATTACCCTCGTGTATTATTCCGTCCCTTGTGTTAGTGTGTGCTTACCTTTATAAGCAGCAAAATAATGAGGGCGGTGATTTATATAGCATCTTATCCTATAGATAACGATTGACAAACTTTCGTATAGGTAATTTGTTTGTTTTCCACGTAATGTGCTGGAAAAAAGTAGGTTTGAATGGTGGATTGGTTCGAGGTAACGCTGAGAGAAAATAAAAAAGATAAAATCCTAATAAATGTCAATAGTAAAAGGGACTGTACGCCTACATACGAACTACCTAAATAAATCGAAGGAAAATCCTAAAAACTTTATCTAGGTGGGGGTGAGATAAATCTAGCAGATTTCTTGTCTAAATATTGAAATGCCGCAGTTTGGACGATTGGTTGAATGTTCATTATTGGTACCACGTCATGACATCAGCACGGCTTACCGCATTTAGATGATAGATTAGCCGGGAGCTGAGTGTATTCCGGTATCCCGGATTAACATAATAGGCTACCATTATCCTGAAAAACCGCGGTAAATCATGAAAAAATATGCGAACAAAGTCATGGGAAGAGCTCAGTAGGTCATTAAATAATATAACAAAATATACAGCAGCTACGCCAGAAACGATGCAATGAAATGATTATAAAAATAACTGAACAATTTTATGTCGTTTTAATAAAAACCATTGAATTCTTCGAATGAGTAGGCAGAGGTCCAGATCAGATAAACACTAACTGCTGTCCAATACAATAAATAAAGAGCGTGCCATTTTCCAGTTTCTGGGAACTATTCCAAACTCGGAATACTTAGAATTTTATAATAGACAATCTAATAACAGTGCTCGAACTGGCAATCAAACACCTAGCCCGACAATCGAAACTTTACTAATCATTGAAAAACTATTATTTATTTACTAGTGAAATTACATATATCATTCTATGTGGAAAAGTAAATAACTATTTTTCTTTGTCAATAAAAACAAATTGGAATAGTGTCCATTTTTAAAGCCCTTTTTATTCATTATACCTACTGTGTATGTATGGTTAGAAAATAAAATAGTTTCGTAGCTGTAATTCTACCATGAATCGATTAAATATTCCTCTAATTAGGTTAGTAATATCGCGATTCAGTACCACCATGTTTAATTAATACCACACGATTAGGTTGACTGTCAGTTATTTTAACGTAAACAAAATATGTTGACTTTAAAGTACTAATTAAATATTAAATACACTATGATCGAGTTGTTGTGTTTGTTGTTTATTCATCATATGTTTCCAAATAAAAAAGAGAAACACAATTTATTACTTCGTATAGTGAGGGAAAACACCGCGAGAAAACTTACTGTAGCCTAAAGAACGCGTAGATGGAAAAGTGTTGCCTGTCACGTGTCGCATGAATTACTGGCGCAACATACATTATACATAGATAAGTTAAGTGTCAAACACTCACTACGATGATTGACGTTCTTCGAGCAAACCCTACTACACTATGTCCTACGGAGATACAGAGAAGTTATTAATAAAATTGTGCTAAAGTAAACATTGTTCATAGTATTGTTATTTTTTA
This sequence comes from Xestia ashworthii, assembly GCA_950022955.1. Classification (NCBI taxonomy): domain Eukaryota; kingdom Metazoa; phylum Arthropoda; class Insecta; order Lepidoptera; family Noctuidae; genus Xestia; species Xestia ashworthii. The sequence goes on along the minus strand of OX465558.1, from coordinate 16,800,522 downwards.
AACTAGTTATCTAAGTAAAAACAGTACCTTTTTAAATACCTTTTGACATTGGTACCAATAATATTAGTATATGTGATTATTTAATCAATTAATGTTACCTACTTCTAATTGTCTGAAATACAGGATTACCTAGTTCAGGCTCAAAACATGTATGAACTTGACATAGATTTAAGAAAAACTATAAAAGTTTACCTTACATTTTTGAATAAATTTTATTATTATTATATTATTAAATTTTACTCCATTTTTCTTCGATCCTCCACACCACACGTGACGAAACAATGAACTTTACGTGCTTCAATAAAAATAAAATAATGACTCTTATAACATCGAGTTATTACGTTGAATTGTTTACAGAAGATCAAACATCGCACACTGGAGCGCACACCGCAGGAAATTAATTTTCTATCAGATAACCTGTATTATGACACGCACATGAAACGTTCATAATATTTCGGCTGAATAATTCAGTGTATTGACAGAACGCTGATGTAGCTCTTGTGGAATAGACAAGTAGACACCCAGCCCACACAGGTGCAGGTGCTCTGTGCTATTGATTCGTAACTTCTTCGTGTAGATTGTAGATAGACCCATTAATGATGATGTTTTCATTCAGATCCGGGATTGAGGCAAGAAGTTCATATGAAAAGCGATTGCGGGAGGATTAAAAGGGGAGCAACTGGGGCCACATTCCACAAATACGTATTACATGGCTTCCGTCTCTTCATTTTCCTTGAGTTTTGTACGAACATGTTCCAGATTGGTGTAAAGGGATTGCCTGTTATTACGAACAGAAAAAGGGACAGGTTTTATATAAAAGTAAGCTTGATTAAACAGACAGTATGTATTTATCCAAATCTTTGACAGATAAGTTAATAGTCTATATGGCAAGTTAACATGACCTAGAAAATTCATAAGGAAATTACGACACAAAAGAAAACAAGATAAATAACGTTTCGAAAAAAATATGAATAGCTAACAACAAATGAATGATGATTGATTGCTGTGTCAATTAATCATCAGAAACAGTTTACCTATTTCTTGAAGACGACCATTAACATAGTTGTAATTATTACAAATTATTCACAATTTCTCTGTCATTACCATTACGAACCGTTTACCGTTACATTACCATTAAAATACCAAGTAATTGTTGCTGTAGATAAGTAAAGGACGCACAAATGGGTTCGTTCTAAAAATAATTAGAACAAAGTGATGCGGCAGTAATCTTTCAATGTAAGAAGAACGGAAATTGAGCAAGTTATGAAGGCTCTCTTGAAGACCGCCTTTGTTCCGTTACAGGATCCTTCCCGACCATTAGTATAGTTGACAAGCTGCCTGCTGCTCCATAACCCGACTACTTATCAAGGTTCTCTAACTACCCCCACAAATGAAGGTACCGGTATTATGGTCCCAGGATCCTATCTTGCGTACCTACATAAATGTTTCGGCCCATACTGACTTGCCGTGGCGATGGCGGTGTTAGCGTGTTACAATATAATTACATGATATGGGCTAGTAAGTTTAGGAAAATAATCGTTAAAACCGGCTTCGTAGATCTAGATTTAAGTAGCGCGATTTTAAACAGGCCTACTAATTTACTGAGTAAATGGTTATTTGGAACAAACACTTTCTTGGTGTGCAATGCGCTTTAGTAATAATATACGGTTATATTTACTTTTTTGTTTAGCTGTAACCGTTCCATTAACGTTATTATGATAATTACAATCGCAAGCTATAATAATAATCTTTTCATCATCAGACATAGCATTTTCTATTATAAAAATTAGGTCCAGTCACGTCACTACAATTATGGCTTCAGTACCCCACATACGTAAGCATATAAATGTAGATAGTTCACTTACTATTTTATAGTCGATATTTGCTCTTCAACCAATTAGACATTTTCCGCATCTTCCAAATCTCTTGGGTTTAGTTCAATATGCCAACGTTTTCTCCTCGTAGCACTTAGATCAACGTTTCACAAGTCTTGAATTAATTATGTCGTATACCGAAAACCACGAGCTATTAATTACCTTATTAAATTCCGCAACTTGCGCAGCCTGTAGGTACCTGTGATACGTGCGCGTCAAATTGTCAATAACTGAGTTAATTATGATCACTCTACCTAACCCTAAACTACTGAGTAATATTAATAATTCTTGAGCTGAGTTTAAACAGTTTACAGTCACAATCGTGATCGGGGTTACCAGGTTATTTCGTAACCATCAATATAGTCTGGTGAACTCGGTAGTATAAAAGTAAAATGGTACGTCCAAACCGAAATCGCAATATCGACGTTCTTTTGTTTAGGTTTTTAATTTCAAAACTTGACTGTCACGATTCTGACGCACGCCGCTTTTCTGTACCATTTCGTTCACCACATTTTGCTTAGACCGAAATGATACGTACCTATGTAGAAAGTGATATGATCATGTTCTTCAACAGGGCCAATAAAACAGGGGATGCGGGATTTTCGGAATTTAAGGTGTAACATAGACAACCTCTCGTGTGGTGTCTCGGACCAAGAACCTGGCCATGGAAACAAAGAATGAATTTTTTCTTATGTATAAAAAAGACTAGTTTTGGAGGTCCCATCCTTGTGGAAGACCAGGGTAAGTGATAGCCGATAGGTAAGTACATTTAAGCGAAACTTTGAAAAAAAAAACAGAAAAAATGAGGATTCCCCCCCCCCCCCTCCAGTGCTACAAAGGATCCTCGAGCTCAAAAATTTAGGATAGTCGTCCTAGTGTACCCCAAACAACCTGCTAAAGTCCCATTAACTTCCGAATACTTTCCAGGTAACTGCAGACATTGACTATGTTACGACTTACGAACCCTCTCCTCTCCTGCCTCTCTGGTCCATTTTACTCTGATAAAAATGATTTCTACTACTATAGAAAGTATTATGGTTAGGTTAGGACCACGGAACAGCGAACAGCAAAGTAAACTAAACTTGTTAGCTTATCTGTCAACTAGCACTGTTGCCGTGCATTATTTGAGATGTTTGTGTTTCTACTCTCGAAGGATTTTCTTGATTAATGGAGCTAAATAATTATTATGGTTTTGCTATTTTGCTATATAGAGTGTTTGTAAGCATCCTTCACGAAACCTTCTTGGATGAAGGTTTCGTGAAGCATTCTGTACATCAAACTAAGTAACTCTACGCAAACATTTTTGCTGAGAAATTACTTTTTTGAAAGCGAAAATTCACGTTTTTGAGTACTGATGGATTGAATAGTAGGTCGCGAAGGTGTTTAAACTTAAAGTAAAAATCTAACATTAAAAACATCTTTTTTAAAACAAAACTTGTGAAAAAGTTGGAACTTTAACCCCTAGGTTCCCAGGTATGGTCTAGACCAAAAAATTATCTTAAAGGCGGGGAGAATAATAGCTTTTCGGCTTCGTTAAGGGTATTTTTACTCCCTTTTTGTTTATTTATTGTTTAATTTAAGTGTACCTACATGCAAAACTGTATTGTCCTAACCTCAATCTTTGAAGGTAAAAAAGATGGTTGTTTTCAAAGTTGGAGGATTATTTTTGTAACCAAACCGATTTGTTGAATGATAATAACGATCATATATTCTTCGTACACTGTTGCAATAGCAGCGAACACGCTAAAGTATTAATGAACGACGAAGAAGTTTTATTCCTGTTATGGAGCGTCTAAAACTTGTTTCAAATTATCGATAAGTTTACTTGTAGCAAGTTTAACGATGTAAAACTGTTCTGTTGCTGTTATATTTATATGTTTTCGAACATGTAGGTACGTATGAAATCTTTTCGGAAACCTGTATACCTAAATATGAAAACTTTTCAGAAATCTACGAGTAGGTATACCTTAAAGAGGTACTTAATATTTGTAGTATTTTTTAATTTCAAATGCTTATACTATTAAATAATATTTTAGGACTGACTAAGTAGGTAGGTATGTACCACCTACACATTAATGTATTAATAATGTCAAGTTAATTATTTTAAGTCTTTTAAACCGGAAATTAAACACAGAACCGCCTCACTTTTAAACATAGAAACTTTGACTCCGTTATAAACTCCGTTTTCTTCCAAAACTCTTAAATTTAACACGCTCAATTTATTCCTTGAATAATAAAAGTCGATAACTGCCCATTGTTGTGTATTTCAAGATTCAAGTCTTTTGTTAGATACGTTGAACGTTGATACCTACCAACTAATCCACTCACTGGTAAGGACTTAGAACATCACACTTACTACAAATCACTTTTGGCTAGTCCTAGTTTCTATACCTACGCAAAACAACAATAGCAAACCTTTCCCTAAGCTGAAAAACAACTTTCAAGGCAATAAGATAAGCCAGAAGCTATGTTTTCGTTTAGTTTTCTGAAACAACATGAAAACCTAGAACGAGATTAAATTCGACTTAAGTTACTTTCGATAAGATGTACAAATTGCGAGTCGACACCGACATTGTCAGCAGAAGGGAGGGTTCAAATTATACCTTCGCGATATTTGATCAATTGGTTAACCGAATAACGTTTATGAAACCCAATTGGATCAGAGGATGGGGGATTACGTGTCGTATCATGAGCTATAAATAAAAGGAAAATACAAGTAAAGTGCGTAGGAAGCAAAAATCATAAGTACACAAAGTAAGTCATTAGACAGCAGGTCTTGTACCGCTGCGGGCTGTAGTGAGCTTATTATATGAGCTACTGTTGTCTCGGAAAATAATAGAAGCACAGTAGCAAAGTCGTAACATACGGCGTATTATTATCAGTTTCCTCGATTTATTGGATATAATGCAAAAGGATTATACATTAATTCATAGAAAAAATAAACGTGAAAGTCGATTCCGATGATAAATTAAAAGGCAGACATTGACATACAAATATGTATAAAGAGCAATGTAAGGAAGTGTCACGTAAGGGAGACAGATACAAATGAATCCAAAAACGATTCTCACTGATAAACGATCGCTTTCTTCGGAACATACGGAAACTTAATGAATTCCTTAGCAAGTGTAAATAAAAGGTGTGTTAGCGTTATTTAGCATGAACTAGAACAAACAAATGCAGATATTAACAGAACTTTGTAAACTAGGCCAAACTCGACTCGCCTTTTTACTTTTCAAAAAAACGGGGCCTAAAATGGCTACAAAGCAGACTCATAATAGGATAATATGAAAAAGAAAGAAAGAACAAAGCACGTTAAAATTGGTAAAATTGTCACACGCATTCAATATTATGAATGTAACGTAATTCATATTATTTTCTAGGTAATTATGATTCTGTTAAAGCGGCCATTTTTAGACCTCTACATTTAGGGAGGCCAACTCATAAAGCAAACAACTACCATTTAAATAATTCCTTCGTTTTAATTAAGCGGGAACACCGAAGAAACTACAAATAGAAACCGTAATGGAAATAGTAAGCTTTATTTAATCTTGTGCTTTCCTGCTAAGGTACCACAGACGAATTAGCTAAATCCCACAAAAAATACATAAGTATTTATATAGTTCGTTAACAAAAAGAATTCGTTTAGTTCTCGTAGCGGTTAAATAACTACGGCGATATAGAAGACCATTAAATTAATCGTAAATACCGGTGCAAATTGGAAGAACTTGCGCTTGAACTCAAAAGAAACACCCACTCCTTTCATAGTGCTGTGGCTCGAGTTTTTAAATGCTTAGGATTCGATTCGAATGAGGTAAAATATTTCTACTACTTACATAATAAACCTTTTAAAAAGCCCAACTCCTAAGTGAACAGTTTTTCGAGTACTTTCTTAACTATGATAATGTGTTTAACTAACAAAGTGTAATACTCCAATTTAGGGAACTTCAGAGAAAATTACTTTCCAAAAGGAAATAATTACTTAACACAATAAACTACACGTGAATGCGAACGTTGGAAACTAGGCGCCAAATTAAGTTTAAATGAAAGTGTCAAATAACTTTATTGATTCCTTATTATTTTCCGTCATCGTCACTATACTGTTCCAGGTTTTCTTTATCGAGTAAGCTCATCAGGGGAATATAATAACAGGCGGGGTAAGTATGGGTTATTTGATGCGAACGTTTATTTCACGCATGAAGAGAATCATGACGGGGTCACTCAATGGCGAATAAGGAGGACCGGTAGACAATCAGTCCCATGCAAACGGAAGCCCCGGCTCGCCTGCGAGCCTCTAATAAAGGAAAACGAGCTTCTTGTGAACTGAACCACGACGACCAAACGAACCGTTGGGAATGAAATACTTATTGTTGTGGCATTAAAATATCATAGTAATCAAACTCGTTTGTATGTCTACTAACTTATCGACTTTGATGGGGTCACTACTCTCCATAAGTAATTAGTATTCCCAAAGTTCATTCCTCACTTATCGGTATTGGAGAATACAGAATTATACAAGACAATAGCATACTTACTGAGAAGTCCAGCTTCTACAAACATTGTTTCATTGGCGCTCTATTTTATTGCTCCTATTGTTACTTTTACAATTTTCCTCCAGCTCTTGCAGAAATACAGATTTGACAGTGAACAGTTTATTCAATTACTGGAAGTATGAGACTTAGTTCTCAAGAAGACGGAATAATTTTGTACGTTGTTGCTAAGAGTAAGAAAGGAGACAGGAGGGATATTAAGATGTACAAAAATAGAATATGTAAGAATAGAATATGCTCAAGTGCAGTGTCTGTGCATACTTATGCAGTACTGCGTTATGCAGAATGAAATTGGACGCCAATGTAATTTTAGCATCGTATTCGCATCCCCGATGGAAAAAAGAGGAAAATGTTTTCGCTATTTTGGTTTAGTTCATTAAAATCCGAGGTAGTTAAGGAGTTCTGAAACGAACTGTAACTGCTATTGCTGAGCGGCAAAGTTAAGCAATAAAAGTTATTTGTTTTTGCACAGCACGTAAGTAGCTACTTTCATAATCTAAGAAGTCAAGTGGCAGTATTTTTGCGAACCCAGTAAATGGTTTGGCAACGTTTTGGGACAATTTGGAAAGTTTGTTGACACGTCTCTCGGTGCTCGCGTTCTTTTATGTTCCTGTAAGTCTGAATGTCTACCTTTTACGCCACATTGCAACTTTTCAGAGCTTCTGAAAAGCTTCAAGATATCGGTATTTATTGTCTGCACGTATGGTTGAAATTCCGGACATTATTAGGATGTAATTTTATAAAATTTAAATAATGTACATATGCCTCTTTTATCCTGTTCTCAAAATATTAAATATACAGAAGCCAGCCATACATCAAGCTAGCCGAAACTGACAATATTTCCCAATCAACTCTGAACCTATAGCGATAAAGTTGAAAATCTATTAAACAAATTTGACAGATTATATTAACTTGATGTGTTGCGTAATTGCCTTCTGTACATTTCTGAGAAATTGATAAAGATACAACCGACAAAAGCCTAAATATCTAACTGTCGAGACGTTTGCAAATGAATCCAGACCGATTCTCGATTATATAAATTCCGAACATCGAAATGCTTTAAAAATTAAAATGTTTCAGTGGCTTCAGTCAAAACTATTACTGCACGAAAATATTGCAACTCAATTTTCACCCACTCTGTTAAATTATGCATTGACTTTCAGACAGTTTTCATGTAAGTTTTATGATAATACAATATTATATGGCGATGGTTTTCGAAAAGCTTTAAACTTGAATGTTATGGATCCCTAATGGATTACCAAAACTATTTGGAGAGAAGGTGTTGGAAACCCTTTTTTAAATTAATTAATTAAATAGAACTTGAAAGTATTTTAAGAACCGAAATACTGGCGTGACGATTGGGTGCCGTAAAGTCTCGTTCCTGGAAGATTGGATAGAGAAGGCAAAACACCAGGAAAGGTCTTTGCCCAGCAGTGAGACCGAATTGGCTAAGAAAACTTAAAATAAGTTTGTCGCTCGGAACCGGACTATGGAGGTGGTTTGATGGCATTTAGTCACATTATTCCAAAAAGTAAAACGCTCCGGAATCTCAAAAACGTCAGTTCAGTCAGTTTGACAATGACAGCGGCTCTATGTCGTAGCAATAAGGGTTATTTTCGTCGTGCAAATGTGCGGTCTGAACGTGTTTTCAATGTCGTTTTTTTTTACACGTACGGTGTAAAAAAAAAACGACATTGAAAACACTTTAAATTCCGTATTACTGTTATTTACTTACGTGCCAAAACGATACAAAAATTGATAAAATGAAATATGCACATATACGAGTTAACAGTATTTTTAAATCAACACATTTTTTAAAGTGCTTCATATTGCAATTCTCTTATTTGCCATTGCTGCTGATACGTTGTTGGTTTTTCTGTACATTGCAATTATTTATAGAAACATTTGTGCTCAAGCGGGTTGCCAAAATGAGTAACTGTCGAAGTCGTTACTTGAAGAACTGCATGCCTAAGTTTAAAAGTGGATTAATTGCTACGCATAGTTGGCCACAAAATAATATAAAAGATCTACTACAACTAAAATAACTTGGTAAGACCACGAGTGGACCTACTCTGCCTCGGACGGCGCACACCTGCATCAAAACCGGTTTCTATAAACATGATTTCACTCTCTCGGCACCACTGGCGTTGCCTAATTTACGCATTCGAGCTTGAGTCGACAAGAATATTTTTCTTTCTATATTTTGTGCAGAAAACTGTGTTTTTTTTTAATGGCAACAGTACATATTTTTCTCCTTTTTTTCATAAAATGATTGCGTTTTTTAAAGTTTAAAACACTTTGGTCTGTGTTCGGAATTGACATCATGTCTTATTAAGTTATTTAGTTATTTCTAATTTACAACAAATTAATGACAACAAATTTCTCCTCCATTTTATACATTCTGTTAACATCACTAATTTGTGCCGATAACAGGTATTAATTGAGCAATTCAATATCAATTAACTCGGCAAGTCATTGGCAAATTTCGCCATTAACAAATTACACAAAAGGATATTTGGCAAGTACCTTTATCGTATCTAAGTAAACCTGGCTACCTGGGATCCATTAGGGATTACTTATTTCTTCGGAAATTGTAAATAGTGCCTTTGTTCAATAACTCTTGGCCAAATTACAATATTTTTAATCTTCTATTTGTAAATTGGTACTTAATTATACTAGTCTTTTACGACTTTCTACAGTATCCGATATTGGGACACTTTTTTTTGTTGTTTCTAGGCATCATAGCCTTTATTTAAAAAAATACTAATTTCTATGTATTTGATTGTTACGCTAAAAATTCTTGCTAACCTACGTCACCATCAAAAGTGCATTGTACAAAGGTTTGCACGTTTGCGGAAGGATACCGCATTGCGCGTACCATTTTATAACTTTTAATAATACTTAGGAACTTAATACAGCCACCGTCTGCCGAAATACAAAACATATTGTAGTAAACTAATAGGAAATATTATTATTAAACAAAATGATCCTCTTAAAGATGCACCAATTCAGCTCCTGTGTATCATAAATCTGAGCAGTTGTTGCGGTCTGGAAGTGCCTGTAGCGCGCACAATGGTTTATCATACCATATTCACATAGCTAAACCAGCCTCCCTTGCATACGGTTAAAGAGTCAACAAACGCACACATAGGTGGAGGTACTGGCTGTAGAGTGTAGACACAGCCAGCACACGGCACACAGACAGGCCGAGCTCGCTTGTTGATACAGCGGCGCAGCGTCGTCGTCGGCGTGCTCAGCTAAGGTGACTCAGAAAATAAGTAGGTAGCTCCGCTTACCTGTACAAATCAGCAGCAAAGTAAATGGTGAAAGCAGCCGATTGGTCCCCATGTTGGCAGTCCAGATACTTTCTATCAATTATGCACCGGGAAACAAATCTTATGCGCCCATCTTGCACAATTTTAATAAGTGCTTAACTCCAACTTAACTGTTATGCATCGCACACACAAAGTAAACGTTTACACTTTCAAGTAGCCGATGATACACTTTTGTCAGTTCAATTGACTAGAACAGGCAGTTTACACACTTTCTAACTTGATGCACTTCAAAAAATAATCTCATTTTCCAATCCTCAATGTAAACTTTGGCGCGAAATATCCGTTACCAGCGAACATGGGCACGTTGTACACGGGCGACGGTTAGCCCAAGGCTGAATAAATTTCAAATCACAAAGCGGCGCGCGAGAGAGAGACGGCACCATGAACTGAGTGAAACAGACAGATAATAAAGTTTGCCTTGTCTTGTCCGGGAATGAAGTGGCAACAACGCGCCGTTTTTAATGCCGTCTTGCGAGTTTTCCCCTAGATGGCAGTGCTGCCTTCTTAGAAAAAGTATGTAAGTACTATGCTTTCTTGTATTTTATTTTCACAACAGGAAAGTATTTGAAATCTCTTTAAATTATTTTGTAAGACATCAATTAGTTTGTATTGCGTGAAATATTTAGCAGTTAAAACTTTCTGTGTACAGACGCCAGCACATCAAGCTCCCCGAAACAGTCTTTTTCAAACAAACTTGAACCTAATGCTTTAGCGTTAGAGTAGAAAATCTATTATAGAAATTTGCCAGATTGACAGTAGCTTCATGTGCTCGCGTCTGTGCTTATTGTGTGTCTTCGTGCTGCCGGGCTGGGCGCTAGTCCAGCGTAGGCGTCAGTCAGACATGCACAATTTTGCACAACACAAATGAAACGAAGACATGATTAGAGGTTGCAAAAAGTCGAATATTCGAATTTATATTTATTTGCTATTCGAATATAAATTTGGAAAGAAAATTCGAATAATTCGAATATTCGATAGACATCTAGACATGATGCAACCGTTGCGTCAACGCTATGTGTTTTTCCCTATGTAGCAGGGGCGTAAGCGTTGCGAAGGAGCGGCGTAGGCCTGCGTAGCAACGACGGTGACTTAGCGTAGCAGCGCCGTAGGTGAGGACCGGCGTAGAACTGAAGGTTTTGCGTAGCAGCACCGTAGCCCTGCATAGGCGCGAGGACGAAGACTACGTAGATGTGCGTAGCAACGGCGGTGACTTATCGTAGCAGCGGCGTAGCTTAGTACCGGCGCGCGGCGCGTGGAACTGTAGTTTTAGCGTAGCTATGCGTAACTGTGCGTAGGCGTGCGTAGCAACGCCGTAGCCGCGACGTATGCTTTGGGATATGAAGCAGCATAGGCTTGCGTGCGTAACACTGATTTTTCCTCTACAATACCGAGTACAAAAATTGTATGTGCGAAATTTATTTATTACAAAGAAATGCGAAAAAAAAAATTCGGATTGTTAGTTTTTTCATCACACTCAAAATCGAGATTTCAGAGAAATCATAATGGAATTCTCGTTCTTAGAAAAAAAGTTTCTCCAGTTTGTACGAAAAGGACAAGAGGGTTGCTTTTTAGGGTTCCGTAGCCAAATGGCAAAAAACGGAACCCTTATAGTTTCGCCATGTCTGTCTGTCTGTCTGTCCGCGGATAATCTCAGTGACCGTTAGCACCAGAAAGCTGAAATTTGGTACCAATATGTATATCAATCATGCCGACAAAGTGCAAAAATAAAAATTTAAAAAAACATTTTTATTAGGGTACCTCCCCCAGACGTAAAGTGGGGAGCGATTTTTTTTTTAATTTTGACCCTGACGTGTGATATATTGTTGGATAGGTATTTAAAAATGAATAGGGGTTTTCTAAAATCATTTTTTGATAATATTAATATTTTAGGAAATAATCGCTCCGAAAGTCAAAAACAATGTGTCCCCCCCCCCTCTAACTTTTGAACCATAAGTTTAAAAAATATGAAAAAAATCACAGAAGTAGACCTTTATATGAACTTTCTAGGAAAATTATTTTCAACTTGATGAGTTGAATAGTTTTTGAGTTATATAGCACTTTTTCAAAAAAACGCAAATGATAACTTTGTTTTTCATACAAATACTATGAAAAACAAAGTTATTTTTGCTGACGAAAAATGTTGGTATTTTTAATGGTCTGGGAAGCTACGGAACCCTACAGTGAGCGTGGCCCGACACGCTCTTGGCCGGTTTTTTATACATATTTTGTTAAATTCTTCACACCGAGCTGGGTCAAGATTCTCTCTTGTGATCATTCAGAGCCTCTCAACTTTCCTCCATTCATAATAAACACTTGCAATATCCTTTCTCCCCCTCATTTCAGAACGCTTTGATCTCGGCGCCACCGTCATATTTTGATGAAAATTTTACGATAAGTAACGGACTTTAGAATTCTGAAATTCACAGTAGCGCTTTTGACAATCGTGAATACATGATTTGCGCAAAAACAATTGCCAAATCAGCGAGTTTATAGCTGCCAACGGGTAATCAAGAACGCTCGACGTGCACATTTCAAACGTTGCTGCATCGACGCCGTATCGCTGGAAAATCGCTATTGTTTGACTCTAGTGCATGCTTTATTCACCACGAACGCAATTGTCACACGGAATTTAGTACTAAAAACTGAAATTAGTCGCCAAATGATTTGATGATGTTGTGAATTAATGAAATTATGTAACGTTAATACTGTTACATCAGATACTTACATTAATCCCATAGTATTACGATGTAAAATCATCTTTTTATCCTCAGCTTAATCACAACCATTCAAAATAATAGCTTCGCAATATGAACCCTTTATTCCGCCACACGATATGGCCTAGATATTTTTACAAACTGGGCTCCTAAACCAAACAAGTAATATTTGCGGAAATCTGCCAGCATCAAAGGCTTTGCTGACGAACCTATATACACACATATTTAGTTAACAAACTTTATGTGGCTTACGAAAATACCTGGCGCGGGTAGCATACGGTTACCTACTTATTTATGTACTTTATGTTAATTTTCATACTTATTATATTACGCTCTTTGATAATTAAAAATTGATATTTGTTTAGTTCTTATATTGACCCAAGTCACAAAGCTAAATTTTTGCTTTTAAACTTTCTTCAAGGAAATCCACTCGCAACGCTACGAAATATCGATGAAGTACACTCGGCGACACATCAAGCCACACATCATATCCAGTATAACCTGACCTGGCCCTGTATGAGCTTCCCGTGCAATCAGAGATCAGCGTATACTGTTTTACATAGCTTAATTGGGCGTCTTGCGAACTATTGAAATTCAGGAATGTGGATTTCCAATTTTAATTACTATTTCGATTGCACCAATATGTAACTGTGATGCCGTGAGGTTCGACATCATCTTTTAGCATCCTTGTTTGCAGCAGGCATTCACAGACTGATATTAACTGAATCTAGGTCTTCAGCAGAGCCAAACTAAGCTTAAGTAATTTACTTTAAAGGTTATTACAAAAATGTGTTTTATTATTATAAAAGTAAAGGATATTGATGAGATGAAAAAAAATGGTTCAATTGTATTTACAAATATGATGTCCCACAGGGTTTCCGTGAGTTTTTTAACTAAACATGTATCCGAAGAATGATGATAAATAAATATCAAAAAATATATTTATTGTAGTAGAGGAAGCCAACAATTTTTAACAAGTAATTGTTATTTCAAGCAAAGAACGAGAAACATACAATTTAAACGAGGAAACTTCGCGGGTTTTTTAAAATACCTCTTCAAGCTAAAATACTCGACGCATGACATCAATCACTAGCTTATTTTCTGACGCCTTGTATTACAAATGTCAATCAAAAAGTTAAATAATAAAGATGTCATTAAAATACTCATCAAAACTGTCCCGAAAGTAGAGGAATGATTGCACATGAAATGTTTAAATTTTCTCTTCTACAGTGTTAAAAAAAACCGGCCAAGAGCGTGTCGGGCCACGCTCACTGTAGGGTTCCGTAGCTTCCCAGACCATTAAAAATACCAACATTTTTCGTCAGCAAAAATAACTTTGTTTTTCATAGTATTTGTATGAAAAACAAAGTTATCATTTGCGTTTTTTTGAAAAAGTGCTATATAACTCAAAAACTATTCAACTCATCAAGTTGAAAATAATTTTCCTAGAAAGTTAATATAAAGGTCTACTTCTGTGATTTTTTTCATATTTTTTAAACTTATGGTTCAAAAGTTAGAGGGGGGGGGGACACATTGTTTTTGACTTTCGGAGCGATTATTTCCTAAAATATTAATATTATCAAAAAATGATTTTAGAAAACCCCTATTCATTTTTAAATACCTATCCAACAATATATCACACGTCAGGGTCAAAATTAAAAAAAAAATCGCTCCCCACTTTACGTCTGGGGGAGGTACCCTAATAAAAATGTTTTTTTAAATTTTTATTTTTGCACTTTGTCGGCATGATTGATATACATATTGGTACCAAATTTCAGCTTTCTGGTGCTAACGGTCACTGAGATTATCCGCGGACAGACAGACAGACAGACAGACATGGCGAAACTATAAGGGTTCCGTTTTTTGCCATTTGGCTACGGAACCCTAAAAATGATAAAACACGAATCACAAAACATTAAATTTGTTGTGACACCTTTCTGCATAATAACTTGTGTTGTTGCAAATAAATGAATTGACAGTTTGTACACAGTAAATACGTGATATAACGCATCAGGGTAGTTGCAGGTAAATAATTGCTATGAGTGGCGAATGTGGTATTACTGTACCTATACCTACAACTACATCCTACCCGATGAGACAAAAAAACATTCTATCAGCCGCATGCATAACTGAGAAACTCAAAAATGTACTGAAAGTAAATTAACCGCAAAATTACTCATCCTACATAATCGTAATATTATGATACTAATAATATCATTTGACGACCCGAATGGCGCAGTGGTAGTGAGGCTGCCTTACGTTCTTAGGGTTTCGGGTTCGAATCCCGGTAGGAGCAAATGTTTATGTGATGAGCATGGACATTTGTTGTATAATAAGTATGTATTTACAAACAAAAAGTATATGTAGTATATCAACTATCGGGTGACCACGACACAAGCCTTGCTTAGTGTAGCACTAGACGGCGCTGTGTAATGTCCAACGATATTTATATTTATTTAATTATCAGGCAACAAAAAAAACACGCGGGGAAGTCTTTGAGGACTGTTAATAGAAATGAGTGCTACGAAAAGCGTACGTGACGGTCACCCGAGTTCCATGATTTTTGTTCACACAAAAAGTTTTCACTTCGTTTTATTGTAAGCAGTAGGTATGTTCATTTGACAATAATTCGAGAGTTTACAATATCGCTAGAGAGATTACAATATAACGTGTTTGACAATTTTACGGTGACATATACACACATTTTGGCAGTCTGTTATGTTTGAGTCTCATGTAATAGGGGGCGAGCCTATTGCCATCAGTTGGGCACAAATCCAGACTCCATGGCTGCTACTGAGAAGTTCCAGATCGAAAAACCCAATAACTTATTTACTAGACCAATAAAGCAATCTTCTCCTTTTCCTGGGGACTACTCTAGTTAAACCTTAACCTAATTACAGTTTAATAAAATATACCCCTTCTGAAAGCCGTATTTCATTAAACCAAATATTGAATGATTGCGTAAAGCTTAAGCATTTCTAATATAAATAACTTAAGGCTTCTTAACTAACTCTTCACTTTTCTCGGCGTTTCAGTCGGTAAATCAGTCTTAAGATAAATTAGCATACCTACTAAAAGAACTTTTGAAGTTCTCAGGACTCAGAAGTCTCATTGGTTTGTGGAAACAATATCGAAAGTATCGGAAACTTGTCGAATAGGATAAGCAAAACGGTATTACGTATTAAAAGGAAATAAGGATAACGAATAAGTGATTGATTGTTAAGCTAATCTATCCGTATTGTTCTAACTTCAGAAAGGAAATACCAACTTTCTTTGTTATTTTTAGATTGCATTATATTAAGTACTCTACCTACGCCCAATGATTCATGTTCTATGAACTTAAAAAGTGGAGCCCATTATGTAAACACGTTGATAGATAATGTCTATTTGATAACAAACATTAGGTACTGCCTTCAAATGTCAGCTTTATGTACCTAACCGAGCCAATATTGGTCCTGAAACCAATGACCACTGAACAAGGGATCCCGGACAGAATGTTCGTACAGGTGAAATTACACACATTATTTATCGAAAGCTGTTTTGTTTCGGCTTTTGTTACTAACCAGATCATTCATTCACAATCATATCGAAAAGAATCAATAGAAGAACAAGAACTTGTGTGGTATATAAGGTATCAGTAAAAAACGCGAGCTATAAGAAAAAATCACGATGTTATTCAATTCGGGGTTTACAAGGTAAATACAAACATACCTATATACAAACATAGACTGCTAAAATCATAATCCTTCCTTTGAGCTTCGCCGTAGTCGGGTAAAAAAGAAAATATTACTTATTTAAAAAAAAAACTAAATTAAACAAGTGACACAAAATGTGTAACTATTCTGAATAAAAGGTTTGGTTAGATATACATATGTAAATGAAAATAAAAATACATATAATTAAATACTTGCGTCATTATTCACTTTCGAATTGAATCTTTCTACTTTTAGGAATATTACATTATTAACGTTAATTGGCAGGCAGATCGGTAATCGCAGATTAATGTTATTTTTGCATGCTTTCACGTTGCGCATCGACCTGCATGCTTGCCACTTAGCACGCACTTAAGTGACATGTGTCACGAAACACGAACACATTTTGTATTTGACGTGCAATAAACACCGTGACACGACGTATCTTGTTGCTGAAGAGAAATATACTTCCAAGCTGTCTTTAATTTATCCTTGTTGTCTTTTACAAAACTTTCGGATAGTCTGGGTCCTATTGTAACTAGAAACTAGAGGAAAGGTGCTTACGACAAATTATGTTCAGTTAGTAATTACATAATAGGCGCTTAATAATAACTAACGGTGACTACCTTATATTAATTGTTCATTTGTAACTTGTTAAGGTAATTAGCGACTATAGTGCTGCCAGTTAAAATCGCAATAGCGGTCATTGACCCACCTACATGTATTTACAGTTCTTAACTTTGAAACCCAAAAATAAGCCTGTTCAGTCTTGAATCGTCATCTATCGTGATCTTCAACATTTTTTCTAATGAAAAACGATACATGGTTCATTTGTTTTGGTTCGTACGAAGAGATATTAGGGAAAGGGCAATGACCGTTATTACGATCTTAACTGGTAGCAACTATAGCTTATAGTTAGTCAAACTAGTTCGTGCCAATTTTTGCTCATTTTCGAATGTGAAAGTCATAATCTTTGCACGTCAACTCATAGTGCGCACTAATTGGTTTCCCTTTCAAATGAAACTGGTACAGTCTCCATGGCATCACCTCTCCTAACGAACTAATGTGAACCGGTCGAACATTTTTAATTAAGAGTCGAAAAATCGTGTAAATTCATCAATGTGCACCCAGCACAGCTGCGCGTGTACTAGAGATATGAATCAAGGTAATGGGCACAGTATTGTTTCTAGTAAAAAGTGAGTACAAATAATAAGTTAACCAGGTATCTAACTGGAATAGTACGGAGGAATATTAACAAAAAAAACCACCGGGCGCTGTCAGTGTCTACTTTTACTTTCAAGTTCATTGTAGATGTATGAACTATGAAATTCAGATCATTTAACATAGCCCACTGACAAGTTGCGCCTATCCTCCATCTTCCACTTATAATAAATAAATAAATAATCCAACTAACTTTTTAACCATCCATCTAAACTGGAGACGTCCAATGCTACGCTTGCAGATACGCGGTCAGGGTCAACCCTCCAGGATCATCTCATTAGGTCGTTTTGGAAAAATATTAGAATTAGGTAAGCAGGAATTAAGAGTCAGTAAGAAGACATTAAAGAACGTCACGTGGCACGATCCTTACATACTACATACTTTTAAGCCTAGCTCTTGTCGTGCTGACGGTTGGTCGCGTACGGTCAGTCGTGACGTCAGCGAGAATAAAATACGGCTGTCGGTAGGGCTGGCAACTTTTTTTACAAGAAATAAAGTATTATTCAGTTCTATAAAGAATATTAAACAGTATTTTAGAAAAAACCGGCCAAGAGCGTGTCGGGCCACGCTCAGTGTAGGGTTCCGTAGTTTCCCGTCCGTCACAATAAGTGTTCAATCCAATCCGATTTTAATAATTCTTTTTATGTTTGAAAAAAGATACGTTCAGGATAATTAAAATATGTAAACGAAGTTAAAAAAAATGCTTGCATATACGATTATACTACAAACTTAGTCCAGAAATTATTTTGTACAACCTTTTATCTTTTTTACAATTTGTGTGAGCTTCTAAGTATAACACATAATAATGTGTTTGCATTTTGATGCTTAAAACAGTATTTTGTATACTTTATTTTTGTTCAACAGTAAAAAGTATAATTTAGTTAAAAACAGTATAGTTGGCAACCCTAGCTGTCGGTCGCCGCTGACGTCAGCGTCGCAGTATGGTGGTATATAGAACACAATGTATACTCAAACGCGACCGACCGTTAGCGTGACAAGTATTTAGGCCTTAGTAAGAAAAAACTACATCACGTGCCACGATCCTTACATACTGCTTTTACTCCTTGACAAGCCAAACATCCATAACCACACATTTTTTCCAGATAAATATTTGGATCATGGACTAATCAGGAATTAAAGACGCCATTGTCACATATACGTGACAAGCAAGCGCGTGCCCTGTACGCCAAACGACACAAATATGTGACTAAATAGTAGATGAAATTGTGGCTTGGCGTGGAGGGCACGCGCGTGCGTTTATGCTGACGTTTATGTGACGACCTGATTGGCGTAATGGTAGTGACGCTGCCTTACGTTCTTAGGGTCCTGGGTTCGAATCCCGGTAGGAGCAAATGTTTGTGTGATGAGCACGGACATTTGTTTCCGAGTCATGGATGTTTATATGTATAATAAGTATGTATTTACAAACAAAAAAGTATATATGTAGTATATCAACTATCTAGTGTCCACGACACAAGCTTTGCTTAGTGTGGCACTAGGTGGCGCTGTGTGTTAATGTCCAGCGATATTTATTTATTATTTATTATTTATTTATTATGCTGTGGCGGTCAAAAGGTTAAGCAGTAAATTATAATGTTATACTAGATATAATTACATTTTACAAAATATAGTCGGCAGTCAACTTAACAAACTAGGACATAAATACAGATCTCAAACAATAGATATGGACTGAAAATATGTATGATACCTCCATACCTATTTCCATGGCAACGACGTTTGCGACTTTCTACCATTTTTTGAATTTCCCAGCGTAGGTGTAGGAAATGTGTTTGTTCTTGGGAACTAAATAAAGTAAATACTACCTACACTCAAACATTTAAATGTCGCGTTAACTTTCCTTATAAGAAAGTTACGATAATTTAGAAAAACACATTTTGTGTAGGTACACAAGGAAAATGTGTTAAGGGCCCACTTGGGGTACCAGACAAGACAGGCAAATCTCGTTTTGTGAGTGACGGTGACGTGCCAACTGACAATGATTATTGTGCGTGCGCCCATCATATCCTCATTCTCATCTATTTATATAAATAAAATTGAAGTTTGTGTTTGTAAATTTAAAAATAACAGCTTCTATCTGAATGCATATGAAAGTATAATTTGGGGTACTTAATTACTTATAACAAATCATTTCTTTTTTAATGTTTGTGTCTGTCTATCTCTTTGGTTCGGCTAATCTCCGAAATGGCTGGGCCGATTTTGACTGGACTTTTACTGGCAGATAGCTGATGTTAACTTATGCTACTTTTATCAAAAAATCTTAAATCGAAATCAAATGGGGAAGTAATATGATTATTATAATTTCAAGCGGACGAAGATGGCGGCCACTACCTAGTCAGTAATAAAACACTTACATCTTAAGCCGTCAAAACCTAAACCAACAGACTTATCTAATCTCCCTTTCGTACATTTCCTATAAAATCTTGTCAAAAAGTGAAAATGTGTTACAATTAACGTCTTTCATTCACACATCAGTTTCGTTCAACTTCTTTTTAAATAAACTTTCTAGTTTTGCAACTCAAGGTACGCATTGTTGCGCTAGTTGCGGAAACATATTAACTGTAACTAGTCCGGTTAAAACAAACTGATTAAACAAGTTACGAGGGAGAATTTAATGTAACGCGTTTGGAGTTTTTACCCTTGTATTTAAGTTCTTCACCAACGCCGCGGGCAGTTGTCGAAGTCCTAGGTAAGTTTGTTTGTTATTGCGGTGAGAAACTTACACTCAAATATGTAGAAACACTTATCCCAGTACCGTTTTGTCATTGTGGATAAGATTATGGCGTCATTTCCCTCTGGAGAGTGGCCTGTTAGTAGCCACTTGGGTCGGCCAAGTGCCTAATAATTTTGACTTAGTCACTGTCTGCTAGTAATACCGCTGTGGTCTGTGGTCATAGTAATCTGTGATGTTTATGTTCGCGTTTCTCGCCTATAATAGATTTTTAGTATGAGGAGGCGCACCTGTCGATCTTTGGGTTAAGCCGTGCTTGCCTAGGTTGATCTGCGGATGGGTGACGACCCATTACATGCCGAATTTCCTCCGTGCCTCGGAAAGCACACTGAGCAGCAGTTGGTCCTACCATTTGTAGATCTTGTGACAGTCGTTACAGGTAGTCAGTGACCCAAAAAGTCTGACAACCAGTCTTGCCAAAGGGTATCTTATTACCCAGTACTGAGCTGTGTTGTGGAGGTCAGATGGGCAGTCGCTCCATCTAAAATACTGGTATTCAGCTGCATCCGGTTAGACTAGAAGCCGACCCCAACGTAGTTGGAAAAAAAATAGGCAGGTGGTGGTTTGTGTTCGTGTTTCTCGCTTTTAAAAGATCTTTAGTATCCCGGAACAAAGTATAGTCTTCAAACTTTAATAGGCCAACAAACAAACAAAAATTCCTATAAATTCTACGGAACCTTGTAAAAATATGATTCGCCATAAGAACATTGAATCTCAATCTGGATACTGATAATAACAGCACCCCGATAAAAACATCGTTCCTTCAGAATTTTAGTAAGCTGTTTCACGTGGGGAAATGTTTATGTATCGTCCGGGGTAGGCAGGTAGGTAGGTAGGTACGTGGGTGAAGGTATTTTTTAAGGATCTTTCCTCATTTGTGTACGCAGTTACTACCCAATTGATGTTAATCCTAACAATAATAATGACGTCACATACAAACACTATGTAATCACTGAAAGGTTACACAGAGGTGTAATATTACACCCACATTTCGCCAGTTATATTTAAGTCCCATGTAATTATGAGTGAGCCTATTGCCATCAACCGGACACAAATCCAGACTCCGTGGCTGTTCCTAAGAAATTCCTGATGAAAACAACCGAACCCAGGATCTCATGCTCAGCAGTTGCTTTGAAACTACTTATTTACTTCTGAAGTCAGACTGTTATCATTATTTTCAAAACTTACTAATAAACAAACACAGTACACACTTACACAGTACAACATACGGTAGTTACAGTTACCGTATGCTGACAGGAAACTTTCCACGCTCTGACGAGAGCCCAAAGAAATAGCTCCGGTAGTCATAGCAGCTGTTCCATTGTGCGGAATGTGGGCTATTTGTCATCCCACATGAAAACGCGATGACCTAACAAACTGCCTTTACTTACAAATGTCCCAAAACATAAATCCAACATGTTACTGTTGTTTGGTTTCATACAATGCTGACCAACCTTGCGATGGAAATGGAACAGATTACAAGTTTCTTCATGATGTCTGGAAA
This sequence comes from Xestia ashworthii, assembly GCA_950022955.1. Taxonomy (NCBI): domain Eukaryota; kingdom Metazoa; phylum Arthropoda; class Insecta; order Lepidoptera; family Noctuidae; genus Xestia; species Xestia ashworthii. The sequence goes on along the minus strand of OX465558.1, from coordinate 16,778,886 downwards.
AGTTGACAGACAGTGTAAAAATAAATACGATTTTTCTTGAGCTTAGTAAAGTCAAAGTAGAGTGGAAATGAGGTGTGCATAACGTGTGTTGATGACCACTTAGTTACATAAATTGCACTTGTAATTTTCTCTTGTTTAATTTGATTTTATGTTTACTCGTAAAATACTCGGAAAGGAGATGTTGTACAATTCTGCTTTTAGGCGCCATTTTTTCAATATGGCGCGTGGCGCTGCGACTGGCAAAGCTATAATTAGTGGCAAAGTTAAAATTCCTAAAGAGATCATCGATATTTATAAAATAACCCCTTTTCCAAAACCCTCGGAATACATACATACATAGTCACGCTTTATCTCACTTGGAAACTCACACTATGCTTTCCCGGTATTTAACCTCTTTTTCTAAAACCAAATTTCAATTTTTTAAAACTGGTCCTTGACACAAACGTTCATTTTACGACCAACCTGGCACGTCTGTCTCTAAGGATTATGCCATAAGCCTTATTGAAGTTCCAAATAGACGCAGATTTAATTTATAGACCGTCAATGGCCTCCTGAACTAAGTAAATTAATTAGAATTTTGACGTAGGCCGCTGTCTGTCGCTGTAGTGTACCGCACCTCGGCACAGGAATACTAAATCCCGACCACTCCGGCCAAACGGTTGTGACTTAATTAAATTTATGCCCGACATGGTCTTAACGTTTAATTTAGATATTCAAGAAGCATCCAAAGTTTTTACAACCACACGTCATGCGCATGGGGTTACTTATCGTAAAGTAAGTTTGTCCTGGGTTTATGAAAATCCAAGGCAATTACCTATTTACGTTGCACGTGTATGAATACAAGCACTATTAAAGCTCGTTGCTAATATGTACGCCCTTGTTTGTTTAGTCATTTTATTGGTCGCGTTGCGTGGTTTATTTTGATTAATTTTACAGGAAGTACCAACTAATTTCGAACGCTACAATTCTTTACGCGTTCGAAAAAAACTTTTCTACTTAAAAGTTTTTTTACAAAAGCCCGTCAAAGACAACAGCTATCCGTTATGACGTAACATAACTAACAAGTTGTTCTTAATAAAAACTACGTCGAGCTTCAGTACCGTTTGTAACTGTTGACTTTGTTCAATTTCACTTTTTTGTTGATTGAGTTGCATAAGCAAGCCGTATTTAGTTAGATTTAAGGTAGTTTGGTGCTTATTTTGAATCATTGATTTAAAGCCGATCAGTTCTCATTAAAAACCTTAGTAAAAATAAAATGTACACAATAACGTACAAACGGACATGCTTGTTTTATCTTTATAAATCTTTCGTACAAATAAATTATAAATGGAAGAAACTTTAAAAAATTATATTTATATATTCCACTTCATCAGAGTAATTTCATCTGACTTGTAGGTACATACGTTCATAAATCTGTAAAATATTTGCGAGTATATCGTTCGCGAGTGTCGTCTCCGTACTATCGGAGAGATACGGAACGCTGCAGTCGTAGCCAAGAGTTTCGCGATATTTATTAAAAGTCAACCTCTATCCTCCCTGATATCCGGGACACGTCTATTTGATACCGTAACATTCGTACAAGCCTTGGAAATTCGCTTTCTTTATGCAAATATCCCACGCAGTAAAAAAACTTTGAGGCCCTTACATTGTCAAAAGAAAATATATTCCCAAACAGTTATGAGCTAGGCTGTACCAGTAAATCAGATCTGATTGTAAAAAGGAGAAAAACTTTTTTAGTTTTGCAGGAATAGCTCTAATAATAAACTGAGTCGGCATTGGTTTTATAACATTTGGGACACAAAGGGAACATGAAACAATATTCCTATGAGTCCGTGTACAATTTATGATTAGATTGCTTCTAATAAAGAGCCTTAAACCCACGCTTTTACCGGCAGTTGGCAACTGGCTATTCAGAAGTTGTTTCAATTTTGGTTATTATTCAAAAATAGAAGTTTGGAGGAGGAAGTTGGATTAATCTGTGAGGTTAATCCGGAATTATCGTGACTGTTCCTCATAGTTTATAGGTTATCAAAACAACTCAGTTTCTTCTGAATATTATTGTAATCGTGACAGTTTATGAGAGTGCCTTAAAAACCCGAGTTCAATAGGACTCATCGAGTCATTTTTTTGTTCGGATTTTAGTATCCATTCGACGGGCACTAATATGTACACTAAAATTGCTACAAACAAAGCCAATCTCGTCGGAAAAAGACAGTTTAATCTTTTCAAATTCTCAGAAGTTGCATCGATGAAAATTGTTACGAAGTAGGTAGTCATCAGCCCAGCCTTTTCGTAACTACCGTTACGAACGTATTTTTCGTAAAAAACGTCTAGAATCTACTATTTTAAGGGTTCCGTAGTCAACTAGGAACCCTTATAGTTTCGCCATGTCTGTCTGTCCGTCCGTCCTCGCTTAATCTCTGTGACCGTTAGCACTAGAAAGCTGAAATTTGGTACCAATATGTGTATCAATCACGCCGACAAAGTGGGAAAATAAAAATTGAAAAAAAATGTTTTATTAGGGTTGCCCCCCTAAATGCAAAGTGGGAAGGGTTTTTTTTTTTAATTTCAACCCTAACATGTGATATATATTTTTTTTTTTGGAAAGGTGTTTAAAAATGAATAGGGGTTTACTCAAATCATTATTTGATAATGTCAATAATTTCGGAAATAATCGCTCCAAAAGTAAAAAACAATGTGTCCCCAAGGTCCCCTTCTAACTTTTGAACCATAACATTAGAAAGTATGAAAAAAAATCTGAAAAGTAGAAAGACAAAAAGTTGTACAAAATAATCTCTGGACTAAGTTTGTAGTATAATCGTATATGCAAGCATTTTTTTTAACTTCGTTTACATATTTTATTATCCTGAACGCATCTTTTTTCAAACAAAAAAATAATTATTAAAATCGGATTGGATTGAACACTATTGTGACGGACGGGAAACTACGGAACCCTACACTGAGCGTGGCCCGACACGCTCTTGGCCGGTTTATTTAATACAAGTAGCTTTTATTGAAGTATTCTTAATTCAGATAATTAACTTCACCGTAATAATATGTAGCTTTTATCAACACCAGGAATAATCTGTCATAAACCAACTGAAAAATGTAATTAAGCAATGCAATCTTGTTATGCGACCATCCCAGAAAATGAATGTTACGGCGTGTGGCGCTTTAAGTGCCAAGTAGGTAATTAAATTATGAAAATTGCATAATAATTTGATTATAAGGGGATCTTTTATTTATAAAACAAATCACCCAACATAGCTAAGTTACAAATAGATATACAGGCTCAATATTCTAATTCGATTAAATTAACCTGTCGCCCAACATAGCTATGTCAAGTAATTGTATCAAAGCCATCCCATCTTAGGGCAAATTAATTAGCAGCGTATTAACTAAATATCGCTGGACATTAACACACAGCGCCACCTAGTGCCACACTAAGCAAAGCTTGTGTCGTGGACACTAGATAGTTGATATACTACATATATACTTTTTGTTTGTAAATACATACTTATTATAGGTACGTATCATAGTCCCGAATTTTAAAAGACCGAATTTTAAAATACCGATGGACGAAATCCCCAAAATTGAAACGCCGAATGGTTGTTTGACCGAAAGTTTAAAATCCCGAAGTTTATAAACCCTAAGTTTAAAATCCCGAAGTTTAAAATCCCGAAGTTTAAAATCCCGTAGTTCAAATACCCGAAAGTTCATTTGCCCGACAGTTTAAAATCCCGAAGTTCGAAATCCCGAACTTGTCACCGTTTCCGAGAAAAACGATTTTTTGTAAACCTAACGTAAAAACACTTAAAAGTTGCCTAGCAAGCAGCACGCATGCAGCAGGCATGCAGCAAGCATACAGCAAGCATGCAGCAAGCATACCGCAAGCATGCAGCAAGCATGGAGCAAGCATGCAGCAAGCATGCAGCAAGCATGCAGCAATCATGCAGCAAGCATGCAGCAAGCACGCAGCAGGCATGCAGCAGGCATGCAGCAAGCATACAGCAAGCATGCAGCAAGCATGCAGCAGGCATGGTTTCTGTCACGGCTCCGGCGCTGCGGGGCTCCGGCGGTCACACGCGAGCTTATCGTCGCAGAGGGTTTTAACACTCGACTCGGAAACGGTGACAATTTCGGGATTTTGAACTTCGGGATTTTAAATTTCGGGCAAATGAACTTTCGGGTATTTGAACTACGGGATTTTAAACTTCGGGATTTCAAACTTAGGGTTTATAAACTTCGGGATTTTAAACTTTCGGGCAAATGTACTTTCGGGATTTTAAACTTTCGGTCAAACAACCATTCGGCGTTTCAATTTTCGGGATTTCGTCCATCGGTATTTTAAAATTCGGTCTTTTAAAATTCGGGATTATGATACGTACCCCATCACACAAACATTTGCTCCTACCGGGATTCGGACCCAGGACCCTAAGAACGTAAGGCAGCGTCACTACCACTACGCCATTCGGGTTCGCAAACTCGTAATAACGATCATTTTCTAAACAATTATCGTTAAATAATTCTTTCAGCAGTATCATAATAATTAGTAATCTCTTTCCTGAACATAATATGTAGGTTTAGGGGATGTTTCTTTAGGAAACATTTTCAATCTCCATGATCTTCATTTATCCATTTTTGCTACAATTATTTTACTTGGCCAGAAATAATAATGCCTACCCCTGATGCCTTCAGGCACGATCCCAATAAATCTGTGATCATAGGAAAATAGGAAATTCCGAACATTATTACTTTATTCTTTAACCTCCTACAATAAGAAGGTTCTGAATACGACTGTGTTTTTGGGATTATACTGTATCCAAATCGGCTTAGGAGTACTGGAGATCGTCTGCCCATCTTCAGAGTTCTAAACCGATGCGGATCATTCTTTTTCAATACACTTCCTCGAAAACTAGTTCTTTTCGCACTACGATTAGGTTCAAAATGCAGTGTATTTCACACACGTTTTTGATATTTTTTCCACACTTGTGCGGAAAGTAAAATTGCCACAAATAAGTATACCTATACTTAGTCCAAATTGGATCAATGCATAATTAAAAAAAAACATTCACCTCTGATTAGAGAGTCAGAGGTGATTTTTTTTTTCTAATTTCGCCAAAGCGATCTACGTCTTTACGGCGTAAACATTTTTTGAATATTCAAATAGGCTTGTTAACTGAAAAAATCTAATTAGTCCGTCACTTAGATTATCAAAAAATATTTCACCCGTATTTTTTACATAAACCAAAATTGACGAAGATACGGACGTTTTTAAAATTCTCAATACGTCACTGTTCGGTATCATTTTTAGTGAGTACTGACGTCACGAGCCCCCCCCACTCCCGAGTTTTGATGCGTTTTATCTTTGTCAATATCCGTTGATTTACAAAAACAAAAAATACGTGTCCATTATTTTCCAATACTCTTAACTGACGGACTAAATAGATTTGCAATTTATTGATGGTGGAAACTAGCCTATTGTGTTTATAAATTCAATATCATAGATAAAGATGATTATTCAAAACTAATATTTACTTTTATAAACAAATTAACATTTATTTGTGTTCTAAATTCAAAAATATATACATTTAAAAACCTTTTTTTTTCATATAAGGGTGTATAACGGCTTCATACCTTTGCTTCTCCTTCAACCTGGCGAAAGCAAAGCGCGGAAAAATAAAATTAAATCATAGTTTCATAGTATTTCTTGACATGAATACTTTTCATTACGTTATTTTATTTGTTCAAAAGTTTATTGAAAATAGTTATTTGTGCAACAAGAGAGCAAAGTGGGTTTTTGCTGCGAGTGTTGATTTTGAATCCTGAGTAAGCGAAGGATTCTATAGTTGAATCATGAGCGTAGCGTAGCGATTTTATTCGAAACTAGCTGACCCGCGCAACTTCGTCTGCGACACATAAGTGAAAGACAGGGTTACAGAGAGTGGGTCGTAAGCACCTCTAATACCACATCACATCACACACATCATTCCGCATAATGAAAAGCGCGTCCGGTACATGATCATTATTTTGCTGCTGAGTTATTTAAAACGGTGTATCTCTGATATTCATTGAAATCAAATTACGTATCCAAGGGCAATTAAGTTTAAAATTAAATACTTGTGATTAACAACGTATTTATTTTGATAAGGATCAATTACCATGTTTATAAAAACAGTTTAAAGGGCTTCTCTCGACGTCCTAACGTCTTCATCCTTAGACACTCGATGACAGTCTCATACTCCAGCTAGGTCTGAAGTTCTCATCAACGTGTATGAAATGAGCCGCGACACGATATAGCTGCTGTAAACTGTTGCGGACCTCTTACAACTATGTATAAGCCATTTCAAATTTCTAACTCTACGTGCCTATGAGGCCGTGTCCTAAAGTGCACAACCTCTTTAAAGCTTAGAAACCTTCAAATGCGGTGTTAATATAGTACGGTGACTATCGGGACATTCCAATTTTAAAGAGTATTAGCACCAAGTTTTTATGAGAGTCCAACCTTTTTTGAATAAAACAGGATTGAGTTTTCAAACATTTATCAAAATAACATGTAGTTTAAATCAAAAGCACTAAGGCCCATGTTCACCAAGAACATGACGGTCTGATTATCTAAAAACAGCTGTTTAAAACACATTTTTGTATGGGAGCATGTCACAGGGACAGCGGTTTTTAGAAAATCAGACCGTTATCTCTTCGGTGAACATGGACCTAAGGAGTGTTGATATCAAATTCGAAACAAATCACCGCCAAAATAACTTTCTACCCCTTTTTAACCCCGTTAGAATTTCAATTAAACACGTCCTCCATCAATTCTGTTAAAAATTTGAAATAGATTGGACCAGCGGGCCTAAAATGGCAGCTTTAGCAGAACATAATATGAATAACGATAAAAAACTTAAATTCTAAAAATGGACTTTATAGTCATACACATAAAGTCCATTTTAAGAATTTTAATTTTTTAACGTTATTCATATTATGTTCTGCTAAAGCTGCCATTTTAGGCCCCCAGTAGTTCGTTGTATTATTTTATTTGTAATATGTAATAAACAGGGTGGAAACGGTTAACGGGGCAGTAAAGGGAGCTACCTTAACCGTTGAGTATAAGAAACAGGATCGATTGGCATCAAAAAAATGTTGTGTAAAATAGCAATTTTCTTGCTCCCCGTACGTTTTTTTTTTTTAATCTGTGAATGGGGATCAAAATTTCACGAAAAATTTCGGATGGTTTTCTAAGAACATTTTCATGTAGCTGCAGTGACTTTTTGAGTACTGGTACCTGGGTTGGTCTGGAAGAACTTTTTGATCAGTGTCGGAAAGAAGATCGATTGGCATCAAAAAAATTGTTTTATGTAAAATGGCAATTTTCTTGCTAACTGTACTTTACTTTTTTATTAAATCTGTGAACAACATTTCTCGAAAAAATTACGGGTTGTTTTCTAAGACCATTTTCGTGTAGCTGCAGCTCCCCTTACTTCCCCGTTTACCGTTTCCATCCTGTATTACCAACTACTTATACCGAGGAAAGCCGATTTTCTTGAGTTCCGCTATTTTGGGCGTATACACTTCAAAAATCAAATTTCAAAAAAATTGAGAAATTAAAACCTGTATTAGATTTGAAGTATTTACAACAACTTTTAAAGGTTTACACTTCATTGGATTTTATTCTATAGGTGTATGAAGTTAGTTAATTTTAAACACAAAACCCCCTTTTTTACGTCTCTGGATGAGATTTTAAAAAAATGCTGAAACAGGTATTTCTTTATTTTTAATAATAAGTATTTACTCTGAGTTTTATGATTCTAGAACAATCTAAATTTTTTTTTCATACAAACTTTACCCCCCCTTTTCACCCCCTTTTTCCAAAATTTTCCATAATTTCTATAGCCTAAATGTTATTCTGAGTTTATTTAAATAGAATAGTGAAGTTTTCATCAAAATCCGTCCAGCAGTTTTTACGTGATGCGCGTTCAAACAAACAAACAAACAAAAATTTTAAAAATGGTTTTAATATGTTCAGTTACTTATTTTAAGTCACCCTGATCGGTTTTTTTTTTTGAAATCTTCAATGTACAGATTTTTTGGTCTCAACGATTTTATTATATGTGTCACCGTAAAATTGTCAAATACGTTATATTACAATATAACGTGTATCTCTCTAGCGATATTGTAAAGTCTCGAATTATTGTCAACTGAACATACGGAAGTATCCCTTGCCCCCATAAACGGGACTTGGGGCACCCCCCCGTTAGGTTAGTTAGGTTCCTTTAAACCCTGCACTCGGAAATAGGGGCCCCGCGAAGCGGGGCTCCGTCGACTACGCTTTTTAGGGGAATATGAAGTGTTTTAAGGTTAGGTTATATTAATCGATATTTCTCAGGAATGGTACAGTATCTTTTCCTGAGAGTGGTACCACTGGGCAAGGAGGACCCCTTCTTCTCTCCACACTGCGTGAGTTGACTACCATCGCATGCATTACACGAAAAATAATGCGTTTTATTGTAAGCAGTATGTTCATTTGACAATAATTCGAGACTTTACAATATCGCTAGTGATATTACAATATAACGTATTTGACAATTTTACGGTGACATATATATAGATACAACATTTTTTCATTTAAAACCTAAACACGCAATTTACAATATTACGGTTATCCACTTACAATATCGGTATCCGAACGTTTTATTGTTTGTTTCTTTTTTGGCCCTACTAGATAAATATGGAATTTGAAAATCGAATTTCGAATCCACTTGTTTCTATTTCTCGCTTTTTTCGTATCGAAGTGAAAGTGACAGAACAATGTGAAGTTGAAATCTTTCGAATTTTGTGAGTAGACTTCCACAGTTATCTTAATAAAAAAATGTAACTTTGTCTCACGCTCGCAGCAAAATTGAGTTTTGCTCACTGTCTGTAAACAGCAAAACCTGCTTGTTTGAGGTGCTGAGGTGAAAATCCATGTGTTTTCGTAAATCACCTGCAATAGCAAAATTAAAAACTCTTTTTGAATAAAAGTTAGTCGGAAGACAGAACGGAGTAAATCGATAATTGTCCCACCGGTTCATACTACCGGGATAAAAAGTACCCAGACAAGTAATAAACTGCTCCAGGTTAGAAACTACCTGTGTGCTAAATTTTATTCAAATCTAGTCAGAAGTTTTTGCGTGAAAGAGGAACAAGCATCTATTCATCCTCTTAAACTTTCGAATGTATACTCGTAGTATTAGTAGTAAGTACTCGTATTAAGTAAGATGACCGATCGTAAAGGAAAACTATTTTTCCCGTTCAAAATAAGTCCATAGTAATTTCAAAAGACCCTAGAAGTAGGTAAGCCTCATAACGAATCCTGGCATTAAGCCTGAATTCTTCCCAGGTTGGAGAAAAACAACTATTCAGAAAAAAGTACCTACTAAGTACTCGTATCAGTTAATGGCATAGGAAATCTTTTTAACTACGTCAGTTTAGCGCGAAGGATAAATTCCGGGCACCAAGTGTACTAAATGATTCAGGAAATTCAGATTACGATGCTCGGTTAAGTGGTGGATACTTCTAATATTATTTATAAAATATAGGGTACTTAGTGAGTTCCCACAGTTATAGCGAGGGCAGAAAACTGAAGTATGAAAGCTTCACTATGTGATGTTGACAGAATGAATCGTACTTGTGATTTATGTCATTGGATATTTTACAGATGGCTTTTGACAAGTCTTAGACGAGAGTATTTCCGGGAAAGATAAATTATTACTTTTAATCATAAAGTTGGAGCCCCTTAAAGTGTTTTTTTTTTTCTGGAAACGTCCACACTGTTATCGTCGATTTCGATGGCAGAAAGACTGTTATTTTTTTTGAGATCATTATAGGATATGCTGACGCCCATATTTATAACAAAGCTTATGACATGGGTTCACTTACAGACAGGTGTCCCCAATTGACACAAAGCTATGCATGCACAAAGGAAATGCATGTGAAACAATGACCAGTAAAAAGCGAAGAGGTTTTCAGGTCCAGGTTTTATCCTTATGCCCTGAGTCATAAGGTTGAAAAGTTGTTGACCGTCAGTGAGAACGGTAGTACTACGCTAAAAACTGAAACATACCGACCGAGTCGAATTTAGTACCTCAATTGTATTGTGCTGCGTCAGGCATTTCAGGACAACAATAGAAGGATAGTTTGCGTTTATACAGAACTTCACAGCACTGGCAATTGTCAGAACCGTGAAATTGACATTGTATTTTGTTGGTACACTTACATTCAATAAACCACTCTGGTTGTAACGTTTCGTTAAGACTAGGTAACAAAGTATCTAGACACAACTTCGATCTTTTCGTAACTGTTGAAAATTGATAAAATAACATTCCATTGTGATCAACGCGATGTCGCGAATAATTCTGAATAAATTGTATCACTTCATTTTTTTCCTAAGAATCGTGCTTTTGTTGCAGTCTGTGTAGCAAATAAATCACGTTGTGTATTGTCGCTCCCACAATTCCTATCGTTTTTCTATAGAAATTATAATAATAATTCTTCCATACTCCATTACACGCGAAACTTTAGGCACTGAGAGGCGTAGGCAGTTTTCTGTTACCTTGTACCTACTTATGTTTTTTTCAGTTCGGCACAAAAGTCTAAGTATGTAAGGAAAATACAAAAGTCTCCGAAAGATACAAATTTATTATTTGAATATTTTCGCGTTGAGTTAGCCGAGTTGGATAAACAAGTTTCGTTATATGACTGGAAAGTTGTGAAGATACTCGTATATCAGAGTTGGTACATATTTCATTGGGCTCTGTCAGCAATAGATAGAGCACAACGAGTAGCTAGCCGGCCGTTTATAGGTAATAAACTTACAAATATTAGGAGTAATATCAGACAGAGAGCGGACATGTGATAACTGTGGATCATATTTTTAATTGCCTCCGAGTTGGTGCTACGACGATGTTATGACATTGTCATTTTCCGCACCCGCCAGACGTGAGGAGGTTTAATTAATTGTCTACAGGCACACAGGTAGTAAACCGATGAATATAAGTAATAAAAGGAAAATATTAAAGTCCATAGCTGAACATAAGCCCAGCATAATTGAATGTTTCTAAACTTGCTCCATGTACCTTTTGTATCTAGCCCCTCGCGAATATCTCGAAAGTTTTATGTCAAAATATTGCCATTGTTTTTCAAAATCAACACAAGTCATCTGTGTGTGTAACCCGAGTGAGATGTATAGGTACCAGTTTTTACTGCCAATGCCAATTTGAAGCCAATAGACAAAGGAAGGCTTTTCGAATGATCGAATATTTTTGTAACTGTCACCAGAATCTACGGCCCACGTATGCAACTTCTGTCTACGAACCAAAATATTCGAAAATCTGTATTAAAACTGTTTTTTTCTCTAACAGTTATCCATCATGATTCATCACTTTAGAACTTTTACCTAGTAGGTACGTGGAATCGAATTCTAGTTAAAATCTGTTTGTTGAATCTTTAATGGTTCTTTCTAAATTATGGCTTTATCAATTTTTCCTAGTATTGATTGAGCAGCTTTGATACGAAAGCGAATTCCGTTGATATCCTTTATCTGCATCGGTATTCTAAAATTGAAGGTTCTTGGAAACTTGATTCCTTGAATTTGACGTAAAAGAGCAGTGACACCGCGAATGCAGTTTTTCTTACTTTTTACTGAAATGAGTTAGGTGACTGAAAAATTGAGTGGTAATCGGTTGTCGTGGTACATGCGATGCGGAGGAATGAGGAAAATATAGTGAGGAAAATTTTGAGTAGAGGAAGACCAAAGAAACGATGAAGGATGATAATGACTAGATAGGTGGTGACTGCTCAGATGACGAGTCATAGAGAAGTAAAAGTATGGTAGAAAAAGACATGCTGCGGCGATTCCAAATAAATTGGTATAAGGGTGTTGTAACATCACTATTTAGTATGTAATTAGTATACACATCACTATCATGATCTATGTCTTGTCTATGTTTGTCTTCACTTGCCTATAGAGATGGGTAACCACCCGGGTTAAAACCTACTAGTGGGTTAAAACCCAGTTATCACCCGTTTCATTCCACCCATTGGGTGGTTTGGCTGGGTGAAAATAAAATATTTTGAATTTATTATTTAAGGCGATTAAACGAGCTAAACGCGAGCTTTATAATTACTAAAAGTATACGATTCACTGCTATAAACAAGACCAGAAAAATATATGATATTCTTCAGGATATATGCTAGCATGATACTGTTTTGAAAACATAATACAATTAATTTGGCTCGATAAAAAGAAATCACGAACTTACCTCTAAAAATATATTTCAAACAATAAAAAACATACTAATATGCATGCGATCATTCTGATTTTTTGGCAAATAATTCTACAAGCAATATATTAGCATGATGCTGTTTTTGTTTTACTGTTTTAAATAAGCATCACCTTTGTACTATTTTCTGTTCCTTTCTTCTTTTCTGTAATAAGTGTGTACATAAATTGTTAAATAAATAAATAAATAGTTTTTTTGTAAATCGACGAAACCACTCATTTCGCGCTATTTGGCCCGCAGTGGCTGACGTAACAACCACTTTGTAGTGCAAGCTGATTAGAACTTTATTCTAACAGCATTTCAAACGAAGTTTGAACCACCACAAATAGAGTTGCTAATTTAGCTCGTCTAAGCGCCTTAAACATGTAGCGCGCTACGGCCGGTGTGCGGGGTGACAAGACCGGGAGGCGCGCGTTTTAAGTGAATTTTCGAGTTTTTACTTACGACCCGGAACTGTTATAATGCAATCTGATCCTGCTTTTACCCCTAACTTACTTACTTACCACGCATTTTTACTTATTAGGCCCCACAGACCAAGGATCTGAACTTGACGAAAGTCTAGAAGTCGACGCTATGGAGTTTATTTACGAAGCTGCGAAGTAGGACAAAGTATCGGTTTGAATGTAATGTCAAACTAGGCATCGTATAGAGCAAGAGATGGTTTTTGGAGTCGGAGATTTCATCAATCTGGTGGAAGGGTATATATGTGGGTCTACTGCATCGAGCAAAGTCTCTGTTCGTATTCTTACTGCACCGTGCACTTCTGCTGCTTTAGAGCGATCCCTTAGTGCTCATAGTGATATATATAGTAAAAAAAGAAATAGACTCACGACGTAAATAGCAGCAACAGTATTTTTTTTTTCTTCTACGTATTGTCTGCAATCAGTCCGCAGACTATGAGCGGATGAGTTCCGCGTTGCTTGTAGTGTAGAGTATGGCTTCCAGTGATGCCATCTACTCGCAGATGTTACGGATTTACTGCCGGTCTGCTAGTGCCATGATACTGTGGCTCTTCAAGCGGAGCACGTAGTCTCGTGTCAACTGACGAGTTAGCTCATTTGGGTGGATGGCTAGTCGTTCTTCATATTTCTCTGCTACACTCCGAATCTCCTCAGCAACTTTGGGAATGTCTAGTTGTTGGTGGATTTCAGCGTTTGTAGTGAACCATGAGACATTGGCTATTGTGCGTATAAGTATTTTGTTTTGTTGGCGCTGCAAGATGGCTATACTGGAGTTACTTGCGCTTCCCCAGAGCTGTATCCCATACACCCAAACGGGCTTCAATACTACTTTGTATAATAGGAGCTTGTTATCCAGCGATAGTCTGGAGTTGCGGCCCAGTAACCAGTGAAATTTTTTTAGTCGTTTTGAGAGTTCGTCTTTCTTGGCTTTGATGTGTTGTTGCCAGGTCAATCAACGGTCCAAATGAATTCCCAGGTATTTGACACAACTTCTGTGTGGTAGGGTGGTATCTCCCAGTTTGACCGGTGGGCAGTCCTCCTTTCTGAGTGTGTAGGTAACTAGGACATACTTTGCAGCACAGGCCTTTAGTTTCCAGCTTTTCATACAAGTGTTTATTTTATTAAGTCCACTCTGCAGAAGATTTGATGCACCTTCTGGGTTTGTTTGAATAGACAATATTGCTGTATCATCTGCGAATGTTGCTATAACAACTCCAGGTTCCGTCGGTAAGTCAGCTGTGTACAATACGTAAAGAATTGGCCCCAGAACAGAACCCTGAGGTACACCAGCTTCAATTCTGTGAAAGGCTGAGGTATTACCTGATTCTTTTACGTAGAAAACTATCTGTGAGGTAAGAGTTCAGAATGCTAAAGAACGGTTGAGGCAGATGCTGTTTAGTCTTGCTTACAAGCTGTGGCATAAGGGCCTCCCCCTTATGCCACACCTTGTCAAAAGCCTGCTGGATGTCCAGAACCACTGAAGAGCAATATTTCTTTTCTTCCAGCGTTTTTCTAATGTGTTCACAGACCCGGTGTATTTGTTCTACTATTCCGTGTTGTTTCCTGAAGCCAAACTGATGGTCAATTAGTATATTTCTCTCTTTAAGTATTGGGGTCATCCTATGCAGCAGCACTTTTTCAAATATTTTGGACATAGTCGGCAAAAGGCTTATTGGTCTATATGACGTTTTTTCTTGGGCAGGTTTCCCTAAAACTAACATATCTATATCTATAGTATAACATACAATTGGAATTTATTGCACAAGCATGTGAATGATTTTAGTGATAGTACCGAGGACTGTGTGCCTGATTCACCACCAATACTCCAAATCCCAGAATCCCAGAGATATAATATACAAACCACGCCGCCACGTACAAAATAGCCCTGTCCATTATCAGTTTAAATATTAAAAGAAAGAATACGGGTAAGTACGGAGAAATAGAAAAAGCAACCCAAAAGATACAAATTGGGTCAATGGTCTGAATTCAATGGACTACGGGTCAGGTGAAATTGTCCGTGGTCACACTAGTGTAACTACGGATCAGCCGTAGCCACACCAGTGTGACTATCAGGTTAAATTATCCGTAGTCATACCAGTGCACTGGTATGACTGTGTGACTACGGATAAATAAAATTAACCATAGTCACACTGGTGTGGCAATTTGGTGTGGCTATGGGTCGGTCGCGGAACCATCTACATCCGGCATTAACAATTTTCAATTTTTTGATTGTACCCGTGTTTCCGATGCACGCGATGATGATTAAACTACCCACTAATTTGTTGTAATTTTCCAAATAAATAATAAATGTATCTGATTTTGGGTTCAGGCTCTTATTTTTGACAAGTTAATAGTGAACTCTACTTCCCACTATTTAATAATTAACTATACTCATTTTCACCCAGTAAAATAGGTGAAAATGGGTTAAAATCGGGTTAAAACCCAAATCACCCAGTTTTAACCTAAATGGGAAGAATGGGTTTTAACCCACTACCCATCTCTACTTGCCTAATGGCTGTCTGACTGTAAACCCCGTCTGTGATACTCCTACTATGTAATAAACCAAGTCTTCCCAACGGTGACTTTAATTCTATAAACCAACGAACACGACAAAGGGCAGGAGAATAATGGTGAGTTTTAGGATTTACCTTGCCAGTATAGTGCAAGTATTTATTCTTTTCCGGGGAATAGATACGATGTCAAACAAAAAACCAATTAGTCCGCCAGTTCGATTATCAAAAAATATTTGAACCGTATTTTTTCTTTTGTCACGTAAATCAAAATTTACGAAGATACGACACGCTTTTAAAATTCTGAATACGTCACGCCTAGGTATATTTTTTTAGTGCGTTCTGACGTCACAAGCAACCACTCCCGAGTTTTGATACGTTTTACCTTTGTCAATATTCATTGATTTACAAAAACAAAAAATACGTGTCTATTATTTTCCAATACTGGACTAAATAGATTTGCAATTTATTGATGGTGGAAACTATCCTATTATGTTAGCCCGCATCATATTGTTTCTCTTCTTTGACTGTTTAGGTAAAAAACTTGTAAAACAAAATGAAATTGATGTTAATATGGCCAGTGCTACCCACCTTTCATTGTTCCCACCAATATATTGTCCGTAATACCCAAAACCGTGAACAAGTCGAGTATACTGCTAATACATGTAAATAGTTACGGTCGCCATTTTTTGATATTGTATTCCGTATAAACAGCCTATCGGCCACTTTGCATACAAATTGTACATTCTTCTCAGCTGTAGAGCGCAGACCTGTATAAATTACCGTCACATTGTTCCAACCGTTTAGCTTGATGTTTCAATTTCGCCTCACGAACTTGAAGTGCCTTAAGACGATGCTATCTTACTTATTTTAAACTCGAGTCTAGGCTTCTACTCTTTTAAAAGACAATGTAGTGCACTGTAATTTCGGATATTTGAAGTCTCGTTCCACGCGTTTCTATTTTTGGCTTTTCTATAAAATATATGTGGTAGGTACGTCTGGGAATCCAATCAAGGCTTTTAGCGCAAGAAATCGTTTGTCAAATGTTAAACGGGTCCAGAATCGTTACTGTTCATCTTTGTTAAGTTTAACACAATATACCCAGCCACTGGCACACATCTGCTGCTACTCATGAAAAAAAAAGAAAAACACTTTCTCTTTCATATTATAATACTTTCATCTTTTGTTATAAGATTTTCGAGGTAGGTGTAAGCGTATAAGACATTGATATATATTGCGAGTAAGAATCGGCCTCTTTACATACAATAACGATATTTGCGCTAGGAATAGAGGAAAAAAATAGAGTCCCGAGCGGCACCCTTCAAGGGATACGCTGATTAATTCTTTGAGATACATATCAGAACAGAAAAGGTCTTAAAATGTGGCATTGGGGAAAATACACGTAGGTATTCTTTGTAGCATTGTTGTCGGCCTTTGGGAAACTTTATGAAGTGAGATATTTATGTAAGAGCCGCATTTACTACTTACATTATGGTTTCATGTGCTGAAAGGATGACTAAAATCTAGTGCTCTTCGCTGTTTTTGCTACCTACTCCAATGTTCTATACTATGGCAATCTTTAATGAGCCCCTTGTTTTCATTTTCGAATCGACTGTGATAGTTTGAAGTTATCTTTGATTATTACTTTTGTTAAAAGAAAAAAAAATATATATATTTCTTTTGTTAAAGGAAAAAAATTGGGGAAGGCCTTGTCCAGGAGTGGGACAACTAACAAAAAGTTCAGGCTAGCTAACAACACTCCGGTATCACCGGGTGCCGACCTACCTCCGTCGTGTGGTCGGGGACTACCTGACGGACAGGGCCGTCATCTACCCCAGTCGCTGCGGAGATTGGAATCGGCGAGAGATGTCGTGCGGTGTCCCGCAGGGATCGGTTCTGGGACCGCCCCTGTGGAACATCGGTTACGACTAGGTGCTGCGCGCCGACCTCCCTTATGGTGTCAGCGTCGTTTGCTACGCAGACGACACCCTGGTGCTGGCACAGGGGAGGTCGCACGAGGCGGCGGCCGAAATTATGACACGCGGGGTTGCGATAGTCGTTGAGAGGATCCGGCAACTGGGTCTCGAGGTGGCATTGCACAAGTCCGAGGCCATGTGCTTTCATGGGCCTCGGCACGCGCCACCGTCGGGATCCACACTGACGGTAGGAGGGGTATCCATCGGCGTCGAGTCGACGTTGAAGTACCTAGGACTCGTCCTCGACAGCCGGTGGAACTTCGTGGAGCATTTCCGACGTTTGGCCCCCAGGCTGAAACGGACCGGGGCTGCCTTCAGGCGGCTCCTGCCCAACCTTGGGGGGCCAAACGCCTCCTGCCGCAGGCTCTATGCGGGGGTCGTGCGGTCCATGGCCCTCTACGGGGCCCCAGTGTGGGCGCGTTCCTTGAAGCGGCGTGCCGCTCATTATCTGAACGCGCCCCAAAAAGTGGTGGCCGTAAGGATGGTCCGTGGGTACCGCACGATCGCCCACGAGGCGGCGGGCCTGCTTGCCGGATTGCCGCCATGGGATCTGGAGGCGATAGTCCTCGCGCGCCTACACGAATGGCGCGCGGAGGCACTACGCCGGGGGGAAACTCCGCTACCGCGGCAAATTGCCGCTCAGCGGACTGACCTCCGGCGCGATCTCATGGCGACATGGAGAGAGCGACTGTCGCAACCCCGCGCAGGGCACGCCACGATAGTGGCGGTAAGTCCCCACCTTCCGCCTGACGCAGGTCCTCACCGGACACGGATGTTTCGGGAGGTACCTGCACCGAATCGGGCGGGAGGAAACGCCCGGGTGTCTCCACTGCGAGGATCGACCGAAGGACACGGTGGAGCACACGGTGGAGGTCTGCCCTGCGTGGGCGGAGCACCGCCGTGTCCTCGTAGCGGCGATCGGCGGCGGCGACCTCTCGCGTCCGGCCCTAGTTCAATCCATGGTCCGGAGCGAGACGGAATGGGAAGCCGTCACCTCCTTCTGCGAAGCAGTCATGCTAGCGAAGGAGGTGGCGGAACGAGAGAGGGAGAGATCCTCACTTCCCGGCCGCCGCGGGAGACGCACCGGGCGTCGGGGGCCACGTGGTGGCTACCGGCCACCGTAGATGCGGGCCTGTGGACGGTTGGCTATGGGCTAGCTAGCCGTCCGTCCGTCTAACGACGACAGGCCGTGTCGACGGCGCGTTCGTGTTCCACGCGCGCCTCAAAGAGATGTCAGCATAAGAGAGGGGCCCGCAAGGGCCGAAGCCTGCCGGGGTTGCGGGACTGTTCGAAAGAGATACCGCGGCCCCGGAACGTAAAGGGCGAGGAAGGAACATGGATGGGTTTTAGTCAGTAAGAGTCTGACACTCCCTCCCGCTCCGCCCAGAGTGGGAGAAGTCATTTGATGATTTCCCATCCTAAAAAAAAAAAAAAAAAAAAAAAAAAGGTGGAGGTCGCACGAGGCGGCGGCCGAAATTATGACACGCGGGGTTGCGATAGTCGTTGAGAGGATCCGGCAACTGGGTCTCGAGGTGGCATTGTACAAGTCCGAGGCCATGTGCTTTCATGGGCCTCGGAACGCGCCACCGTCGGGATCCACACTGACGGTAGGAGGGGTATACATCGGCGTCGAGTCGACGTTGAAGTACCTAGGACTCGTCCTCGACAGCCGGTGGAACTTCGTGGAGCATTTCCGACGTTTGGCCCCCAGGCTGGAACGGACCGGGGCTACCTTCAGGCGGCTCCTGCCCAACCTTGGGGGGCCAAACGCCTCCTGCCGCAGGCTCTACGCGGGGGTCGTGCGGTCCATGGCCCTCTACGGGGCCCCAGTGTGGGCGCGTTCCTTGAAGCGGCGTGCCGCTCATTATCTGAACGCGCCCCAAAAAGTGGTGGCCGTAAGGATGGTCCGTGGGTACAGCACGATCGCCCACGAGGCGGCGGGCCTGCTTGCCGGATTGCCGCCATGGGATCTGGAGGCGATAGCCCTCGCGCGCCTACACGAATGGCGCGCGGAGGCACTACGCCGGGGGGAAACTCCGCTGCCGCGGAAAATCGCCGTTCAGCGGACAGATCTCCGGCGCGATCTCATGGCGACATGGAGAGAGCGACTGTCGCAACCCCGTGCAGGGCACGCCACGATAGTGGCGGTAAGTTCCTCCCACAGAACTGCTCTTCCTCCCACAGAACTGCTGCTTTCCGTGGTAGTTTCAAATTCGCCGCCAGTCGCTGCTGGAATGACCTCCCACCACCTTTTCGTGCTCTTAAATCAATTGGTACTTTTAGAAATAAATACAAACGATATCTACTCCAACAGCAAAAAAAATCTTCCGATTAAAATTAACATACCTATTGTTCTGCACGCAGCTGGCGTTGGTGGCCGGAGCGTCTCGCCGTCCTTATTTTAGGCTACTTAGATGATACATAATTTTTCTAGTGTCTATTTGAGAATTCCCGTCACCTCGACACCGAGATGCACTTCGTTGCCGTTAATTTTTAGTCACTTTTTTCCTTCTTCGCTAACTCACTTAATAGAAAAACAACACAGAGATCACAGATTAGATATTACAGAGATGTCTGCGCCCGCGTCTATGTTCGTCAGTGTTGCCAGTGAAGTCATGGCACAGTTTGGTGAATAATATGGTTCCGTGGGGCGTAGGTGTACTAGTTTTTTCCCCGTATTTTATTATACTACACATTTATGTATCCTCCTGTGTTTATTCGTCTACACTTTATTTTTTTATTAATTATTTTAATCTTATCCGTATCTGACCGTGGCATCACTCTCACTTTGGGCCCTATCAGAATACCAGCGCTGTGGCGTTTTTTAATGTTACAGCACCATGCTGAGATAGGGGCCTTTTGGCCTGTTCAGGACCTTTCATTTCTTTTTTATTTTTTTTTTATTTTTTATCTATGTTTAGTTTTCAATATTCGTAAATAATGTTATCTTTTATGTGTTTTGTCCTGTATGGGCCAATAAATGCTTTTTCTTTTCTTCTTTCTTTCTTTCTTTCTAAGTGCCCTCTTTGAGGAGTGGCTTGAGAGGCGCCACGGCGCCCTCACCTTCCGCCTGACGCAGGTCCTCACCGGACACGGATGTTTCGGGAGGTACCTGCACCGAATCGGGCGGGAGGAAACGGTGGAGCACACGGTGGAAGTCTGCCCTGCGTGAGCGAAGCACCGCCGTGTCCTCGTAGCGGCGATCGGCGGCGGTGATCTCTCGCGTCCGGCCCTGGTTCAATCCATGGTCCGGAGCGAGACGGAATGGGAAGCCGTCACCTCCTTCTGCGAAGCAGTCATGCTGGCGAAGGAGGTGGCGGAACAAGAGAGGGAGAGAGCCTCTCTTCCCGGCCGCCGCGGAAGACGCAACGGGCGTCGGGGGCCACGTGGTGGCTACCGGCCACCGTAGATGCGGGCCTGTGGACGGCTAGCTATGGGCTAGCTAGCCGTCCGTCCGTCTAATGACGACAGGCCGTGTCGACGGCGCGTTCATGTTCCACGCGCGCCTCAAAGAGATGTCAGCATAAGGGGAGGGGCCCGCAAGGGCCGAAGCCTGCCGGGGTTGTGGGCCTATTCGAAAGAGATATAACCGCGGCCCCGGAACATAAAGGGCGAGGAAGGAACATGGATGGGTTTTAGTCAGTAAGAGTCTGACACTCCCTCCCGCTCCGCCCAGAGTGGGAGAAGTCATTTGATGATTTCCCATCCTAAAAAAAAAAAAAGGCTAGCTAACAAACTAACAAAGGCTAGTGTTGTGTACGGAACTCTAAATAATAATCCTAGATCAATAAAGCAGAAGAAGTTAGCTGTTGCCGTTGTATGTCTAACTGTCAAAGCTTTACTTCATAGACTACAGTTAAGTGTTACACAATTAACCACGTAACAAGTTCTTTAACAGTTTGACAAGACCTACGCCTTTACTAATACAATTTCCCACCTGCTTGACAAAGTTTACTGTGGCAATTACCGCACAGCCGTAATACGTTAGTTGCGTAATTAGTTAATTAGCTCTAGAATGGCTCCGTGCGTTTCGGGTTCCATGTGACAATGTTATGTTAGGCTAACGTGTCATGGACGTTACACGCTTGCTATCAATTATATTCGCAAGCTGTCCGGGTCGATGCTCTTGCTAATTTAGGACCTTACTCTGCCTGTATGGTGCAGTTAGCCTGTTAGCTACAAAGGCAGCCTCAAGGAAGCATATTTTCCAAACCATCAAACGATTTAATGAGATGATTGTGAGGAGATCTGTCTAGAAGATGAAAACACTTTGCGGTTATTATGAACAAGAAGACAGCAAAAAAACAATGATTCAAGGCACTCATTATCATCTGTGTGGTTTGCAGTGCAGAATACCAGTTTTTATATGGAGCAAATGTCAATCTGACCTCCACAACCCAGTTAGTACTGGGTAATACGTAAGACTGTTTGTCAGACTTTCGTGCCTGTAACCAACGACTTAACGTGTTTCCCGAGGCACGGTGGAAACTCGGTATAGGTGGTCACCCATCCACAGACCAACCTAGGCAAGCGAAGCTCCGAGCAGCTGTTGTTATTAAGCCACGAGCTCTTCCTAAAAATGATAACGGGATAAAAAAATCAAATCGATCGAACAGAAATTGAAATTGCACGAAGCATTTAAATAAATAACGAATAAATGCTCGTTCATAAATGGAAAACATATTTCACTAAATACTTCGGCACCGCACCCCTACACAAGTAATTAAATTAAAGTCATCACTGTTAACTCGAGCAAATAATTACATACTTCGGTGTCAAAGAATCTAATACTTAGCTATACCGAAGGTTGGTTTAAGCAAAGTTGACAAAAAAATTGTGCAAATGTCCTGAAAAAGAGGAACTAAAACAATTGAAAAGGAATTGGAAGGGTTACAAAAGGTTGACGTGTCTTTCAATTTATCAATAGTTTTCTCTGAAAAAGGTCATCTTTTGCCAATTCAAATAAAATAACAGTACCGGTTGAATGATTTTATCCTTTTAACGGCAAAACTGTGTAATGCCGGGTACCTCCTACACATTTATGAAACGTAACATGAAATGTAACACGCGCTGAAACAAATTCGCCTTGTGGTTGGGTTATATTTCATGCAAGTCTGGACGACTAATTCATGTTACATTTCTCGTTATACGTTACACCAATGAGTACCCGACATTACACAGTTTTGCCGTTCATTTTCAACGTTTATTTTCCCATAATAGGAAACTCGACGTTGAAAACTAACTTATTTTACCAAACTTTTCAATTTAACGAATCACCTGAACTTTAAATAACTAATTTCAAAGAACTTAGAAAAAAATATGAAATGTCATTCATACAGTTCTCATTTGTTTTTCGTTTCAAATATCTTGCGTGTTGCGCTCTCTGAACGTGGCAGTAAAACCATATTGATCAAATTGAGTCTCCAAAGGGTAACGTGATCCTTTTATCTTCCTGCTTCGTACTTTCATAACCAGTAAACACACTTGCTAACGATGCGGGTGACGAACTTGCCAGAAGAGGATCCAACACAAAACCCTACGGACCTGAACCCATTGTGCCCATTCCCTTCAAGCAGCTAAGAAGCTGGTTAAAGGATCACACCCGAATACAAGCGGAGAAATGGTGGACCTGGACAGCAGGATGTAGGAAGGAAGCCATGCCATCCCTAGACACAAAGCTGACCAGGCGTCTTCTGCGCCTGGACAGAGATAGCCTGCGTCTGCTGGCGGGGACCATCACTGGACACTACTCACTGAATAAACACTTCCACACCCTAGGAATCACTGACAGTCCCCTGTGCAAAAGGCGGAGAAAACGGTGGCGCATGTGCTCCTTCAGTGCATCGGCTTTACCAAGATTCTCGAGGAGACCCTTTTTTTTTTTTTTTGGGATGGGAAATCATCTAATGACTTCTCCCACTCTGGGCGGAGCGGGACGGAGTGTCAGACTTTTACTGACTAAAACCCATCCATGTTCCTTCCTCGCCCTTTATGTTCCGGGGCCGCGGTATCTCTTTCGAACAGGCCCGCAACCCCGGCAGGCTTCGGCCCTTGCGGGCCCCTCCCCATATGCTGATATCTCTTTGAGGCGCGCGTGCAACACGAACGCGCCGTCGACACGGCCCATAGCTAGCCGTCCACAGGCCCGCATCTACGGTGGCCGGTAGCCACCACGTGGCCCCCGACGCCCGGTGTGTCTCCCGCGGCGGCGGAAGGGAGGCTCTCTCCCTCTCTCGTTCCGCCACCTCCTTCGCTAGCATGACTGCTTCGCAGAAGGAGGTGACGGCTTCCCATTCCGTCTCGCTCCGGACCATGGATTGAACCAAAGCCGGACGCGAGAGGTCGCCGCCGTTTACCACCCTACCGCCATTTCGTTGCTGTAGGTAATATATACTTTGTACAGTACGGACGTGTTTAATTGTGCTCCTGCTAGACATTCATAAATAGCCTAGATCACCTGGATTAGGCTTGGACTTATCATTGGCGACGAGGTGGTGCATCGTTTCGCGTAGTGCAGCTGTATTTCGCGTAGAAATAGTGCTAAAAATGTCAGTGGGCAAGATCGGACCGTTTGACGTCACCATGGACACTTGGAAGTCATACGTAGAACGGCTGCAACAATATTTCATAGCAAACGATATCAATCAAGCGATAAAAGTGGCTAGTGTGGCTACGTTGATTACAGTTACTTTATAGGAAGTGATGCTTACGAGTTAATGGTAAACCTGTGTACGCCAGCCCGGCCGGCAAGCAAGACTTTTAACGAACTGGTGGCTGTGATGCAAAATCATTTGCAACCACATGCAAGTGTTCTAGCCGAGCGGTATAAATTTCGGCAGCATAAACAGTGCAGGGATGAAACTATAGCGGATTTCGTGGTTGACTTGAAAAGACTAGAGCTATCGAGAACGTGTAATTTTGGGGATTTATAATTAACAATACAAATAAACACTTCCAATAGGCATACACTTAATAAAGGCTATATACACCTATTACACATTTACTCATGTTTTGAACAAATAAAAATTATCTTATCTTAATCTATGTCTATTCCAACGTGGCAATGCTGCCAGCCTTCTGGGCACTTTTCGTGTTGACAGCGATGTGGACGAATTTTTTTACGCCCTGTTACCGTTTTGTTACTTGTACATATGTTTATTATTATTTAGATTTGTCGTTTATATGTATAGTGTAAACACAACAGTTAAAAAAAGGTATCATATTTAATTCTCTGTGAAAAACTATCTGTCAGAATGTATTTGAGTCGACGTCATGTTATCTAAACCCGTTGCGACCAGTGATGTTGCTCTACAATAAAAAAACATTGAAAATATTTTTATAGCGTTTTTTTTAATCTAAAACGGATCCTAAACGGTACTCTGCGTGAGCTAAAATATGGTGCGCAGAATGTTTTGCCATTTTTATTCATTTTATTGGGTGTTGAAGCGCATGCAGCTATGCAGCTAGGTGTAGGCAACCACGGTGTTAAAAAAAGATTTATGAAAGTTTTGATAACATTTTATTTCCAACTAGTGGCCCGATCAAAGTTTGGGAGCCACTTATCAGGCGACAGGGAACTCGCACTCTCTGATCCCCGATTTCCTGTGACGTCACAGACACGGCCATAACCCACGGACAATCAACTAAACATTGTGCTCCATAAAAGTAGGGACGAGCTCACATAAAAACTGCGTCCCCACATATGAATATATTCCCCTCAAATCCACCGCGATGAATGATATATTACGTAAATTATTTATCTTTCTGTAGACGACTTCCGTTTCCTATCGTTAGCGCTGACAATAGGTTGATCTCGTCATGCGTCTGCAACATTTTGTCATGAAAATCATATTATATCCTGAAGTTTCATCTGTAACGTAGCGTAAAGGAAATAAATACGATTCCAATATCGCGACGTAGAAAACTGTCGTTATGCAGATAAAAGTATCAGAATTATTGAAGACTTGTTGCCAAAACGGCTCTATCGACTTCATAAAGCACACTAAGAGCAAACTTGTAATACAGGGTGTAAACCACCTCATCACGAAGCCATCAACCAAGCATTCTGTACATCAAACTAAGTAACTTTATGCAAAAAATATTGCTGGGAAACAACTTTTGAAAAATCACGTTTTGTCACGTACTCAATGTAACGCACTCAAAACCTTGTGCTGATGGATGGATTGAATAGTACGGGGGTCGTGGAGGTATTTAATTAAAGTAATGATCTAGCAACAAAAACATGTACCTACTTATTAAAAAAAAAACTTGTCAAAAAGTTGTAACTTTGAACTTTGACAAAAGAAAGCGGCCAAGTGCGAGTCGGACTCGTCCGTGAAGGGTTCCGAAGCAGCAACTCAAATATAACGAGTTGATTGAATGAAAGGGAGTAATTGTGATTTACTATTTATGACGTATTAAAAAAAACTCCTTACTGGATATTGTTCAAACCAATTTTCGGTGAAAGTTTACATTGTAATTTACATTATGTATTTTTTATAGTTTTATCATTCTCTTATTTTAGAAGTTACAAGGGACACACATTTTACCACTTTGGAAGTGTCTCTCGCGCAAAAAAAATATATTAGAAACCTCTATATCATTTTTGAAGACCTATTCATAGATACCCCCCCCCCCCCCCACACGTATGGATTTGATGAAAATAAAAATGTTGAGTTTCAGTTCTAAGTATGGGGAACCCCCAAAATGTATTGTTTTTTTTTTATATGTTTTTGTGTGAAAATCTTAATACGGTTCACAGAATACATCTACTTACCAAGTTTCAATAGCATAGTTCTTATAGTTTCGGAAAAAAGTGGCTGTGACATACTGACGGACAGACAGACAAACAGACAGAGAGACAGGCAGACGTGACGAATCCATTAGGGTCCGTTCACACAGACCGGCTCGGAGAGTATCGGCGCGCATTTTTCTTTTCACACAGACCGGATCGTATACGCTTGGAGTTGGTCGGAGCGGAGACGCCAACTATTTCACATAGACCGGCTGGAAGCGATCTGAAAGCGGATACGCTCGGAGCCGGTTGGGTGCACTCGCAGCCGGTCGGATGCGCTCGGAGCCGGGTGGATACACTAAAAAGGCAGTACCAGTATTCCACGTTTTGTTTTCGGTGTTAACGTGTGTGTAAATTGTGCTATCAAAATGGCGGTCGGAGTGAGGCGGCGCGCACGCAATCGGAGCCGATTGGCTTCGCGAGCGAGAAAGAGTATGCAATCGGAGCTGGACGGCTTCGCGAACGAGAAAAAGTACGCGATCGGCTCCTCTTATTATTTCACATTAAGCGCGTTCAAGCATTCTTAATGACAAAAGCAGTGCACATGCAAAAATAAACTTTACTACAAATACTAAAAACTCTGTTTTCAACGTGTTATGAATCTGCTCTCCTCTCCGAGCCGGTCTGTGTGAACGGACCCTAAGGGTTCCGTTTTAGGCCATTTGGCTACGGAACCCTAAAAACGATCAGAATGACGAGGAGAACAAGTGCCTTTCGGCTTCGTTAAGAGGTGTTTTACACCCTTTATAATGTTTGGTTTCATGTGGTTATGTAAATATTTGCTCGAGTGAACTTTCGATAAAACGTCAACTAATAAATAGCTAATTTATAAACGCAGTAAATTAACCACAAAATTCAAATGCACCATTAGACATAATAGAGCACTCTGAATGAATAACATCGACCACTAAAACTAGTACTACACAAACCATAAATTATTTGAAATATTGGAACAATTTATCATTCCGTTCAACTCAATATTCGATATATGTGTTTCTCACAAAACTCTCGGAGGTGAAGTACAGGCATCTTTGTTTATTTCACTTTGTGAAGTAGCGAAGCAATTCACAGCACACAGCGAGAACTCTTTGTTGGAGTACAATTGAATGCCAATTATTTAAACTTTTCTTCAAATCGGCAAGTTTATTTGGAACTAGCTGTGGCCTGCGACCTTCATCAGCGTAAAATGATTATAATAATCTTTTTTCTAATATAAAATATAATTATACTCCGGCCGAACTTCCGACCAACATCGGCTCACCAGTTTCGGAGATTAGCCGGAACAATTATTTTTCATTTAACTTTTAGTACATTATTTACCACATCATTATGTGTCGGGGTTTTTAAATTTTTAATATAACTTTACTTGTTCTATAGAGAAAGGACTAAGGGGTTATGATTGTTGTATAAATTGATCATTTATGAATGTAGAAATTGATCAAGAGCTTTACGAATCGGAATGCGCATAAATCCTTTGGTCCAGTTTTCCTGTGAATACCCAGTCTGTACGGGCAGCCCGCATATCTAACAATTTGTCGTGTCTAATCTTAGGATATCTAGGCTTGTATGTCCCAGTAATTGGTTGTGGCCATCAGTGACAATAGTGCCGTGTAAAATACTAATTAGTTTAGACTAGAAGCTAAGTAATGTAGCAAGTAGTATGATGATTGATCATAATCAGCAAATATAAGAAACTTAAGTACATAATACGTGTTAAAGGATTTAGTTAAAGTGGCTCAAAAAATTGTTCTTCTTCTTTATCGTGTTCTTAGCGCCTAACCTGATGTCAGAGTTTTTATGGGCCTCTGACTTGCGGCTTTACATGTCGACGAGAAATATCTCTCATACTGGTTTTCTCACGAAGTTTTCCTCCACCGAAGTAAATGATAATTATACTATACGCACATGAATCCGAATAATCAGAGGTGAGTGTCTTGGGTTCGATCTTGAGACCTTCAACTTGGCAGTACGACGCTCGCACCACTTTGGCTATCTCTGCGTGACTCAAATTTAAATATGTAGATTAAAAAATAAAACCCACTTCAAAAAACACAAAAAAGTGAAAACTAACTTTAGCTTCAGAAGTCGGTGACCTGTGTTTGATTCATTTACTTACTTAGTTTTTTGTCACCGACTTCTGAAGCTAAAGTTATTTTTCAATTTTTTGTGTTTTTGGAAGTCGGTTTTATGTTTTGCAAAAAAAGTTTTTATTTTTCACTTTTTAGTGGTTTACTTGTGCTACCCCTTCACAGCGCACCGGCGTGATGTTATGTTATGAACTGGTATAAACAATAGACAGACATGAGATTTCAGCAATCCCACTTCCCAGTCCATTTGCTATATTTAATTGAGGAGTTCCGTTGCCTATCTCCGAAGTTCTTCATCAGATCTTCACCAAATTGAAATGGGATCACTTTAAGAAAGTACTCTTTTTAAAAGTACCCAAATCGCATCAAGTGTGCGTATAAAATTTGAAGAGTTATCTCTATTTCTCCAGGATCCCATCATCAGATCCTGACTTGATGATTATGGGACCACCTGGGAAGTATACCCTTTCAAACAAAAGATTAATAATTCAAATCGGTCCAGCCATCTTCGAGTAATCGGGGAACATACATAAAAAATAAAAATAAAAATTCCGACGAATTGAGAACCTCCTTTTTGAAGTTGGTTAAAAATGCATTCAATATCATTATGTATTTCAACGTATTATTGTCACTTGTCGCCGAGATCTGTCACACGCAGTGTTTGTTGCTCTCGGCGTAAGTGTCATCTCCACAAAATTTAGTAACGATGACAAAATCGAAAGATCACAACGTATTATTCAAGCAAGTATCGTCGGAAGCAGGTTGACTGTGGAAATAGACCTCCCCCAAGAAACGCCGCTTCCAGCATATTTCCGAGACCTTCACCAGCGACTTAAACGAATTCCCAATTTACGATCAGGGTTGATCAAATGATGTAAATTCGTTTCAATTTAATTTGATCAAAAATACCGTCACTCAGGAACAACCGATAATAATTTGTACGAGTAAAGAAATTCTTTCGGAAGAAGTAACATCAAACTCGTACTCGTGCGTATCATCGTATGTTTCATGTATATCTTTGAGCTCAAAACAAACAACCCTTCGTTTGAAACAACATTCTCGTGCACCCTTCTTGTAATGTAAGCAACAATTAAGAAACAATTTTTGAAATTCGACTCCAAAGGGGTGGAAAAGTGAAATGCGTTTTGGCGAGAGGCCCGGAGGAGGAGGCAGATGCCGCGGGCCAGTGGTCGACATAAAATGCAACTTATCTATAATTCGGATATCTCGTTCGATTTTTCCCCATTCCGTCGCAGATGTACGAAGATGCCGATGTAAAACCGACTTCAAAAAGAAAAAGTGAAAAATAACTTTAGCTTCTGAAGTCGGTGACGTTTGTATGATTGATTTAATTTTTTTGTCACCGACTTCAGAAGCTAAAGTTATTTTTCACTTTTTCTTTTTGAAGTCGGTTTTATTTTTTGCAAAAAAGTTTTTATTTTTCACTTTTTAGTGGTTCACATGGAAAGTGCATACCGTTACAATTACAACAAGCCCAAACACGACTAGGATACATTGTCTCATTATGGAGTTCCGTGACTCTTGGCTTCATCATCAGATCTGATGGTAGAATGGTTCTTATCAAACGCAAATGCTTCACTTGTTGTAGAAAATATAAAAATTGCTGTACGTTATCCTATAAAATTTGAAGAGTTCCCTCGATTTCGCCAAGATTCCATCATCAGATCCCGACTTGGCGACTATGGGACCAACTTGGAAGTATACCCTTTCAAACAAAAAAAGAATTTTTCAAATCGGTTTAGGCGTCTTCGAGTAATCGGGTAACATACATAAAAAAAAAAAAAAAAAAAAAAAAATACATACAGTCGAATAGAGAACCTCCTCCTTTTTGGAAGTCGGTTAAAAACTAAGTAAGATTCAATTCCATTCTGATACAGAAATTGCATTTTGATTCTGTTATTATTAAAGAATAAAAACTTTACTGAGCGTTTATTATATTCTCAGACCTATCTAAACATTAAATACCACGGAGTAACTTTTTATCATGAAACTAAGGTAATTTAGTATTAAATTGAAATAGTCTGCAAAAGCAATCGACTGGACAAAAATAAACAAATATTATTTTAAATCTGAGCCTAGGGAGTAGTAGGGAGCACTTCACAAGTATAAAAAAGCTGCCCTGATGGAGCGTCGTTAACTTTAACAAATGTGTTTTCAGCTCATTTTAACTGTCTGTGTTGCAGTATACTTTGATTTATGTTTGAAACATGTAAAACTCCTATTTGTCGTCAAGAGGTCAAGGAAACTACAAACGGACATCTTGAAGGCATCAGGCATGTGTAGTAGAAATGATTAAGTACGAACCACCATCGGCATCGTGAGAAATAGGTTGGCACCGAACGTCGCAATAACCGAATTGATTTGGCCGAATCTAATACCTAACTTACATAGAGTACTTAAGGCGCTTAGACGAGCTAAATTAGCAACTCTATTTGTGGTGGTTCAAATTTCGTTTGCAATGCTGTTAGAATAAAGTTCTAATCAGCTTGCACTACAAAGTGGTTGTTACGTCAGCCACTGCGGGCCAAATAGCGCGAAATGAGTGGTTTCGATCGATTTACAAAAAAACTATTGATTGGATTAAAAAACTAAAACAGTATCATGCTAATATATTGCTTGTAGAATTATTTGCCAAAAAATGAGAATGATCGCATGCATATTAGTATGTTTTTTATTGTTTGAAAGATATGTTTAGAGGTAAGTTCGTGATTTCTTTTCATCGAGCCAAATTAATTGTATTATGTTTTCAAAACAGTATCATGCTAGAATATATCCTGAAGAATATCATATATTTTTCTGGTCTTGTTTATAGCAGTGAATCATATACTTTTAGTAATTATAAAACTCGCGTTTAGCTCGTGTAATCGCCTTAAAGGAACTTCCAAGATTTAGATACCATAGTTAACATTTTGTAAAATAATTACGAAATAGTTTTTCTGATTAGTCTGCACTACACGACTACATTAGTTTACAAGTTGTAATGATATTTACAGGCGGTAATGGCGGAGTATATTTGGTTGTTATATAAATCCCTGTCAGTGTCGCGAAGCGCCAGGTTGCTATAGATAGAGCAATATTGAAGAGGAAACGGTTATTGTCTACCCCGGCTAAAGGGTCTCGCCGGACTCCTATTATCCCTAATAACATTTCCCTTTACCTACTAGTCCGCCGTATATGAAAATAAGCCGGTTTGTTTGTGCGTCAACATGGCTTCTGTTGAATATACAATGAAATCTATTTGAACTGGCGATAACAATTTCAAAAACTCTTTTCTTTCTGTGTCTACGGGCATTCAGGAATATTTTTAGAGTTTTACTTTTTTTCTCCTTGCCTATTTAGGGATGTTCTTCTATTGGGATTTCGGAGGAAATTGCTTTGTCACGCTAAGTGAAAATGTCGAATTTTGTTTATGTACAAAAGTAACAAGTAATATATTTCACCCGTAAATAAAATGTAGGCGAAACACATGAAAATACATACTAAAAATGAAATAAATTGGGCTCTCGGTTTTAATGAGTCAAGCTCTTGCCACGCCAAACAGAAGAGGCGGAGATCTCAGTGAAAAATAAAAACCGGTTAAGTGTGAGCTTAGAATTTTCCAACGAATCTTTACCGTAGCTTGAAATATAAGAATAGCTGTGCAGCCTTTGGCGTCTTGTCTTGTGAATTTCTTTAGAAAATATCTTGCAGAACATACGTGGCGAAACGAAAGTGACTTTTAAAATTGAGTAGGTATGTTTCTGAAAGGAAAACAGCATTACAAACGTTTTACTGTTCCCAAAATCGTGCAAATGGTACTTGAACGGGGTCACAAACAGCGTGTAAGTGATGGTCACACTTCACACGACTAACAGGGCCCCTTCCCGCTTTGTGTCACGTTATATGTACTAGGGAACGGATTTGTACGCACAATATGCAAAATCCCGACCGACTCCGTAATTTACATGGAAATTTGTCACTAAATACTTAGGTGTGAAGGCGTTGACGGGTTCCGGCATTTTGTGGGCAACCTGATCAATTTAACAAGGTCAGCAACGCGACGGTATTCCCTCAGGGGACCGTTATCCACGCCACTCGCCGCCGGTGCCCAGTTGACTTCGGTGGCCAGTAACCCATTTGCTTTCATTAAATATTGGTGTTTCTCATGCATTATAAATTAAGCTGTGGATGCTTATAGAACATAAGCATTATTAGTTAGTAACATGTCACTTCCTAAGGGCGTCCATTTTGTTATTTATTTATTTCAGTAAGTTTATTAAAATTCATCCTACTTAACACAAATTGCTATTTAAAAAGTGTACTTGGACTTACTTTTACAATTAAGCAGTAGAAAAAACGACTTGAGGCAGACGAAGTAACCGGAAAATGCTGTTTTTTTCTTCCAGAAAAGTTGAAGCAGAAGTTTTAAAACAGTTTGTAAGTTTTAATTTCAGTTTGCGATGCGGCTTCCAGAAATCCAATAGACATTATTAAAAGACATTTTCGAAACTATTCCTCGTTACGATTATCGTGAGAGCTTACAGCTCAATAGTGACCCGTCATGTTGAAGTAAAGCTTAAACTTTAAAACTTAAAGGCTAACATTGAAATGTACTCTCACGTTACAATGTTGACACGAATTCCAGACGTTATAAAGTTGAATAGTAGGTAAAACTAATTGGGTTCCGTGGTGATTACAAAAATAGTTTCCCAACAAACCCAAGGCTTTTGACTTCTCAACCAAACAACCAAATAACCAGCGAGGCAATTCCTGCAGACTTGAAATAACTTATTTTGAGGGTCGTAATTAAATTATGAGTATCCCTTTGGTGGGTCCGTGAGCTTAATAAAAGCGTAATAGTTATATTTCGAGGGAGGGTGGCTGGTTGGTTGCGCAATTACGACGATTACAGGGGACGTTATTTTCCCAACTGCGGCATAACCGAAAAGGATTGTGGTGAGTTTTGGCCTCTCCGAAATTAGAAATTGTCTGAGAGTGCAGAGATGAAGTGATTGAGTTGGAGTTGACAGGGGGCACTGATTGATGAGGTAAACAAAAAACCGCAACTCAAACAAAGTTTTATGAAAAAGATTCAGCTGGTTCATTTGAAACAAGTTGAATTGATCTCCAATAACAATAGTACTTAATTGAAGAGTGGTGACTTTCGAGAGTTCAATGGATAGAAATGCATTGCAAATGAGTTGCGGATACGATCGCGACCAGTAGCATCCTGTGAATCCATCACAGTAATGTCAGCCCCATGTTAATGCGATAACTACGTATTTCCATATTCATTCGTGATTTGATCGCTGTATCGTGTAAATAATATTGTATGCCAATATCATATCGTGGGCTAATGATATTCTTGGTCCTTATGTTACTTCGTAATACGTCCTTTGATACGTGTATCGAGTTGCCGCGACATGATCTGGGAATTAAATAAAACCTTGGACAGGGCTGGTAATTGGAACGAGTAGCAATCTGTCACAATTGCGGCCTTTGTGCCCGAATCACCATTGATGTACGTATACAATGTACGACGACAATCGATACGGGCTCTGGTTCCGTATTCAACTTTTTTTGGGATTCTGTTGCAGTTTCGTTTTTGCGAAATTAACTAATAAGTTTATCATTGGAATTAACCAATAAGGTAAATACTAATACATTAACCCCCGTAGTAGGTATGAGAACGAATAAAGAAAGTCAAAACACACATCAAAATAAATAAACGATTTTCCTAACATCATTACCGTAGCGTGCTACAAATGTGGCAGACTGGCATTAAAGCTAGTTCACTCATAATACTTTCCCGAGTGTTCCATCTCGGGCGCGCTCACACAAACAAGGATTACGCCTAACTTGGAATACTTTATGCAAAGCTCTGCTATTCCGCGGCCCGACTACGTAATATGATGAGGCTAATGAGATTCGTTACAGCTTTCAATAGCTCGTCGATTGGTACGGATGACACACAATGACAGGTCAAGTGGTCTTGGATCAGCTCGAAACGAGCCTGTAGTGCGGAAACACTACAATTCCTCTTATACCGCCTTTTCCGCCTCATAACTGCGTCTGGTGGAGGGCACTCTCGAGCTTGATGCTAAAACGTTATTTGGCCTTTTTGCTTGGCAATTTCAGTCGAGTTTGGAATTGTTCCTGGTAAATCACAGTGTGGTTGCTCCATTATGTTTACAGACAGTATCGGAATAGGGTTAGGAAAATTAATAAGTAACAATCTGAGTCATTCTTCCCAAAATTATTGTACACCTCAGGCTTCTTACAACCACATAATGTCATCCATAACTAGGAAGGAAATAGATCCTAATGCCATTGTTACTGTATTTGTTGGTAACAGTTTAAACGTAAAAATTGATGATATCACTGACAATGTCACTCAACTGTTAAAACTAAATTGCAAGAAAATAATTCTGTGTGCCTTTCCTTATTTTGAAAAGTTGTCAAGCAGGCAAAATCATTACATCCATACCCTAAACAATCGCATGTGTTTATTAGCTAGTCACTATAGTGACAGGTTGACATTTTTCGACACTAACAGTTTCGTTCAGAAACTGAAGTCAACTAGGAATAATGCGTACTTGCCTATTAGTTTTAGACGTCAAATAGCTCGGCTATTAGCTTTTAATTTAAACTCAGACATATGTGGTATGTCGCAGTTTTCTGTAAATAGTTCTACCGAAATTAGTAATTATACTAATTGTAATTATACACATTTTAGCTTAGATTTAAACTAGTAAATAAGACAACAGAAGGTAATAGTGACAATTTTGTTAAACCTGTCAACTTTAAGGTATCTTCTAGCTCTCAATCAACTATTTGTAAAAAAGGGGCTGAGCAGAATTCTTTGAAATTATTTCATCAGAATATTCAGGGATTTTCATCCAAACAATTAGAAATAGAATTGTTTTTAGAAAAAACCAAGTTTGATGTTATTTGTTTTACCGAACATTGGATGAAAGATTATGAATCAATGCAAATAAATTATGATAACTACAACGTGGGAAGTTGCTTTAACCGAAAATCTAAGATGCGTGGGGGTTCATTAATCTTAGTTAAAAACTGTATTAAATCTAAGTCTCGGAATGATATAGTCGATCTATCGGTCGAACACAGCATTGAATTGTCTTGTGTTGAGCTTGATAAGCATATAATAGTGTGCGTTTACAGACCCCCTAATTACTTGAACTACTCTATCTTTGAGTCAGTAATGGAAGATGCTTTGGCAAAACTTGTAACTGGTAATAAACCAATAATTATCTGTGGTGACTTCAATGTTAATATCTTAGAAAATAATGTAAATAGCAGTAGATTTTTAAGTCTTTTTAAATCATTTAATTTGTCAAACGTGTTTTCAGAACCAACTAGAATTACTACAAATACTGCTACATGTATTGATAATGTTTTTTGTTGCTGCGACTACATACATAAATCCATCGTAAATTACCTTCCTTCTGATCACAGCGGTCAGACCGTTGCTTTCGCGTCCAATATACAATTGCAAAGAATTCAGATACAAACTAGACAAATGACACCAAGCAATTTAGACAAATTTAATAATAATTTAATTAAGAAGTTAAGTATACCGGGCCCTAATTTAGAGAATGTAAATGAATTTTATGAAGAATTCTTTTCGGTTGTGCACACCGAGTTCAATAATACTTTAAAAAAGAAATCTAAAACCATTGGCCCTAAGTTTATTTTCAGTGACTGGGCAACACAGGGTATTAGGAAAAGTAGGGAACGGTTGTTTGAGCTGTACGGTCTTAAGCCT
The DNA here is from genome assembly GCA_950022955.1 of Xestia ashworthii. NCBI lineage: Eukaryota > Metazoa > Arthropoda > Insecta > Lepidoptera > Noctuidae > Xestia > Xestia ashworthii. Next base: position 16,742,952 of record OX465558.1, on the reverse strand, counting down.
TATATCAACACAGAATCTTTTAGTAAATATGTTGCTACTTACTCGAAAATTTTTAAAACCACTTGCAAGGTAGCCAAATCCTTATACATTAGCAACAAGATTAAATCAGCCGATAATAAAATAAAGACGGTTTGGAAAATAATCAACAGTGAAACAAATAGAAATAAAAAACAAAGTAATGACTTCACACTAGAGACCTCACGTGGCCTCGTCAGCTCCAACAGTGAAGTTGCTCAAGAATTTGTAAATTTCTTTACCAGCATCCCAATTAAAACTACAGAAACCTTAAATTCCTCTCCCTTACTCTCTATTGATTTATTGAAAGCGAACGTTTCAGCCTGTCCAAATGAATTTAAATTTCAGCATATTAACCCCATAACAGTCGTAAAAGCTTTTAAGCAAATCAAGATCAAATTAACCGAAGATCTATGGGGTTTGTCTATCAAAGCGTGTACCTCAATTATTGAGACTGTAGCACCGTATTTAGCCTTAATATTTAATTTGTGCGTGGATCAAGGGGTCTTTCCGGATCTTATGAAATTCAGTAAGGTAATACCGCTTTTTAAATCCGGGGACAGTCAGGACACTAATAACTATAGGCCCGTATCCGTGTTGCCGGTTTTCAGCAAGGTGTTTGAAAAGATAATGCTCAATCAAATGCTTAACCATTTTAACATCAATAAAATATTACACGAGCAGCAGTATGGTTTCACCAAAGGTCGTTGTACAACTGACGCCGGTGTCACTTTATTAAAACACATATTTACTGCGTGGGAAGAGGAACAAGATGCCATAGGAATCTTCTGTGACCTTTCGAAGGCATTTGATTGCGTAAATCACGAAACCCTGATCTTGAAACTTGAGCATTACGGTTTAGGTAAACTTGCGCTCAGTTTAATAAAATCGTATTTGAGTGATAGACAGCAGCAGGTACAAATAAATGGCGTGAATTCAATGGGTTTAAAAGTAAAAATGGGTGTACCACAAGGTTCCATATTGGGTCCCTTCCTCTTTTTAGTTTATATAAATGACCTACCCCATTTATTTAACAACCACCCGCAAATGGTGTTGTTTGCTGATGATACTTCTTTAATATTTAGGATAAACAGACGTGCCACTAATCTTGACGACGTAAATAACGCCTTACTGCAGGTCCATGATTGGTTTACCGCAAACAATTTAGTTCTAAATGGGAAAAAAACTAAGTGCATTAGATTTGCTCTACCAAATGTCAAAAGTAGTGATTGTGACATAGTATTGAATCAAGAGAAACTAGAATTTGTCGATAAAACGGTTTTCTTGGGAATCGCGCTCGATTCAAGGCTACAATGGGGCCCTCATTTAACATCTCTTGCAGGACGGCTGAGCTCAGCAGCATATGCTGTTAGAAAAATCCGTCAATTTACTGATGTCGATACCGCGAGGCTAGTCTATTATAGTTATTTTCACAGTATTATGTCATACGGTATTTTACTATGGGGACGGGCTGCAGACATCGAGTCTATATTTATTCTGCAAAAAAGAGCCGTCAGAGCCATATATGACTTACGTCGACGTGATTCTCTAAGAGAGCTGTTCAAGAAAATTAATATCATGACAGTACCTTGTCAATATATCTATGAAAACATCATGTACGTTAGGAAAAACCTGCATTTATTCAGTAAAAGAGGTGACAGACATCACTATAGTACTAGAAATAGGGATCAACTAGTTCAGAGAGGTTTCAGGCTTGCTAAAGTAGATTCAACTTTCATGGGGTACTGTTTAAAATGTTACAATAAAATCCCTCCCCACATTCTTCAACTGAATGAGACAAAGTTTAAATCTTGTATAAAACGCACACTATGTAGGCAAGCATATTATAAGTTGGGGGATTACATTGATGATAAAAATGCTTGGCTCAATGCTGGTCCTGCTCCACAACCATAGGGGCAAACCAATTGATTCCCAGTTTAGTTATTGTGGAAGCTGCAGAAGATTGTAAAAAAGATCCTTGCATTGTATAGATTCCATATATTAGTATTATATAACTTCATAGCGCATGTGTGAGTACTATGCACTGTAAAGCCACCATTTACATCTAGTTATTTTATTTTTTTTGACTTGAATAAGCCTTGGCGGCTGAGAGAATGTCATGCTCACTCAAATGTCTCGGTGATGGTGGCGGGTGTGTCGGGTCATTTAGTTCCCTTCAATATGGTTGAGCTGAATGGTGCTGATACATGCGTCATGTTCGTGAACGGGCGCTGTCAGTTGAGACTGGTCATCTCTTAGCTGCCACGGTTAATTTTAATTACTTTATTTTTATGATGTTGATTTAATCTTTTCTCTGGACGCTCTTAATGTGCACGTCTTTGTACATCGTTCTCACATATATGTTTAATCGCAACATGAATGATGTAACCAAGATTTTGTAACAATATTTTGATTTAAAAGAGTGTCCATGGAGTTTCTTGCCCGTTCTTCTCCATAGAGATCTACGCTAGGGAATGGGCAACTACAGTACTTTCTCAAGTTATTATGCCTTGTGTCTGTGACTGTAGCTTTGATTTTTCTTTGTATTTTTGACATTCAAAAGTGCCGTAATGGTCTAATTGAAATAAATGCTTTGAGTTTGAGTTTGAGTTTGAGTTTAAATAGAGAAGAGATTGCGTGGGGCGCAATAGCTTCAACACACTTGCAGCATATGAGCTACATAAACTATAGCTTACCATAAATGTATGTTATGATGAATGCTAAGAACTGCACTTTATCTTGTGGTCAAAAGAGCTGTCTATTTATTACTACGGACTGTATAGTCATTGGGTCTTTGAGAAAGATGGGTCTTATTATCCAATGGCACATATAAACTAAATCTGGAATAGAGGTTGTACAACAGCCGATCGATGTCCATCTTCTAGGTTTACAAGCGTGACGGTTATCAGTGATTGGTCAATATCGAGGCGTGACTGGTGACTCAATAGTGCGGGTCTGTGGTGCAGAACCAGTATGATTCCGCTCATGTGCCCTCTTCCTAATCGAGTGCCCCACTCGGATGTCACCCGGAAGACACACTGATCATGTCCGGACAATAAGCTCGTGTTTGTTCACTAGTGTTGTGACCGCGTCTTTGTTCCCGCACTGAATATTAAATGGTCCCGCTCGTGACTACTCTTCAGTTTTAGGGATAAGCCAATGTAAATAAGTAAAAAAATAATACTTAAATAAAATGTTAATATCCGTAAATTGCTTCAACAGGTTTTCTCTCAGCTTCCGAATTAATCCGGATTTCGTTTATATCCTGGAATAAGCCGCAATAAAGTTCGAACAAATAATAAATACCTATCTACGTGTTATTTTTTAATTCCGGGAATTATTTGGGAGTCCAATTCCAATTATAGGTATTATAGCGAGTAATATAACAGAACCTGCAGTTCAGAATATTGTCACCCGTCGACACATTCAACACACTTATTGAACACGTTCTCGTTTCATTTCAAACTTGTCTGTCAGTGTCAATTGAACGCGCCCACCCGTGCTCCGGGTCCAATTAGCGTTTTTAATAAATTGCTCTCTGTTGCATATAGTCTCATACCTTTGCAAATGAACCACGCGCCGTATTTCCCAGCCCTCCGCTCTCGTCTCCTACCAATCCGTGTCAAATTGACTAAATTTATGCAACTGCTGTTCCTCAGCCAACCCTACGCATCAAATGTCATAATTGAGAGGGGATTGCATCTGAATAATGTATTAGTGCAGATAAAGCAAACTTGGGAGTCTCAGTAACTGTCATCATTTTGGGCAGTTAGATACCACTTTCGGATTGTCGGCCCCTTTACAGTGCGAATACAATATTCACTTTGATTAAGGGTGTGATTAAGTATCAAAGTAATAAGGCTTCATCGCCTTATTATTTTGATACGAAACGGAAGGGATTTTGTAGGATTCAAAATTTGAGAATAATGATGTCGGTAATTCAAATCCCACTCTGAAGTATTTGTGAATAACTTAACTTCGGTTTAATGGTGCCATTAATTCCTAGCTATTATACACACCAAATATCAAAACCATGGTACCTAGTATCCAAATATTATTCTTAATTTCTACAACAGCCGCGTAAAAACTTCAAAAATATTTAGGAGTAATAGTACATTATGGTACAAGTGTGTAATGTTGGTGATTACCGCCGAGGCGCCATTGAGACCCGAGCCGTTAGGCGAGGTTCTTAAGAGAGCCGAGGACGGTAATCATCAACACACACGTGTATCATACGACGTTTTTCAACACACTTGAGAATAAAATAATACTAAAAATAACTATAATTTGTTGAAAACGAGTTGTGAATTTTTTTTCGCAATGGCGGGAATAATTAATCAGTTTTTTTTTTTTTCCTGGCTTCGCCCGGTTTGTGCATTTAGCCAATGTCATGTTTAGGAAGGTAAAGTTAAAGGTGGTAGGGAAACTGGAATTTATCAAATATTAACGAAATATAACGGAATTTGGAATATAATATAGGATCAGTAGGATTATAACTAACTATATTAATAATGATTGATGAAATATAATTAATCAGTTTTCCTATGCGCGCGCATCTAACAATGGCGATCGGCCATAGACTAAAAGAATGAGGTTTCTTTTTTTTGGCTTTTCGCGGATAGCGTTTTATTCACGTACGAAATGGGGAATTCAAAGTTTTATTTAATACAGAGAAAACAAAAGTTACATTTGATTGAAAGTTTTATTTATTAAAAACTTATAAGTTGAAATTATCTATGTAGATACGAAGTTGCATAAAATGAGCAAGCAATAGGTACATTAATTTATTTGTACTATTGAACACGATCTTTTTTGTATCGAAACTTTTTTAAGAACAAAGCAATTCAACCAATAAAAAAAAAACCCTATAACTCACTTGTGAATAATAGCAATGAAAAAGTCACAGTTTGATTACAGGTGTCATTATGTGCCTAATTGCGGTGAAATTAGAGCCACTTTATGAGCAAGTGTGTTGAAAAGTAAATAATAAAACAAAGTATTGTGAAAAGAAAAGTTTTGTTTGTTTGTAAGCCAGGAATTCAGTAAAAAAGGCTTGGGCTTGTTATGAACATCAGTTAGCTGGTGTCCAGATTCGTTATTATTATTAGAAATAATATAAAATGTTTCACACCCGCGGAAAGAGAAACTTAGTAGGGTGCGATATCTAATAATACTAATGGACTTTTATTACGCATTTTCATAAGTGCGTGCACATCTTGACACCCCTTTTATGAAACCGTGAAATTACCACCATAAAAGATAAAAAAATAAATGTGTCGCTGTTTTGTTCGACATCGTTAATTCTTTGAACAACGTCAAACAGAATGAATCTTGGCAACAGTTTAATGGAATCTTTCAGCCAGATCAGATGACTGACTCTCTAAAGAGGTAACTAGTTCCAATACTCTTTGGAAGCCGGAGACAAAGACATTCAATTACCTTCTGTCTTCAAATAGTAAATTATTTTGTTGATGAAACAATAGTGTAGATTTCCTTTTTAACAATAGATAAGTATAGAATGTCAAATCCAATTTTCATAGAAGTCAAACATCACTTTCGAATACTTGTCTTGCCTCAACTCGTTTTTCCTAAATTTCGAAAATAGAAAAGCATGTCAGCGTTTCGCTCAGTCGACTTTATGAAATATACGCGGGAAAATAACCAACTGACATATTATATCTGTTATTCTTTCATACACGGATAAGCGCGAAGCAAATTCCCACTCAATAATATATTTTTGTACATGTATAGTCTTAGATATAAAACACTAGTCAAATGCTGTGGTTAGTGTTCCGTAGGTAAATTTTGTTTTTTGTTTCTTCTGCTTCGACATCAGAATCGTAATCAGTTTGTTTACGTATAAATAAGTTGTTTTACGTCAAACTGTAATAGAAGAGAAAAAGCAACGAAACCGGCCGAGAGATCACGACATGGTAAAAATATCCATGAAACGGCATTAAAAATAAAAAATAAAAACTCGAATGATTCCTTTTTCCGTAACCACGAGATAGACCCTAAAACAATATCGACATACATAATGTTTGCGTAAGTGTATTGTTTATCAGAAAGGGGATGAAATAAAATTTTGGCTGCTCATCTTGTTCGTGCACGCGTCGGTTTGGGGTCCCCCAAAGTTTTTTCACCCTAATGATTTGCTGTGGGGTTCTTTTGAACCCATTGTTTATTTTGGAACGATCTCTGAAATTGTTTTTTTTACACTTGATGTCGTTGCGTATATTTATTTTCAACACACTTGCTCATAAAGTGGCTCTAATTTCACTGCAATTAGGCACATAATGACACCTGTAATCAAACTGTGACTTTTTCATTGCTATTATTCACAAGTGAGTTATAGGGTTTTTTTTTATTGGTTGAATGGCTTTGTTCTTAAAAAAGTTTCGATACAAAAAAGATCGTGTTCAATAGTACAAATAAATTAATGTACCTATTGCTTGCTCATTTCATACAACTTCGTATCTACATAGATAATTTCAACTTATAAGTTTTTAATAAATAAAACTTTCACTCAAATGCAACTTTTGTTTTCTTTTTTTTTTACTTTTTTTTTAATAATAAAACTTTGAATTCCCCATTTCGTACGTTGCTAAAACGCTATCCGCGAAAAGCCAAAAAAAAGAAACCTCATTCTTTTAGTCTATGGGCGATCGCCATTGTTAAATGCGCGCACATAGGAAAACTGATGAATTATTCCCGCCATTGCGAAAAAAAATTTACAACTCGTTTTCACTGTTGAAATTATAGTTATTTTTAGTGTTATTTTATTATCAAGTGTGTTGAAAAACGTCGTATGATACACGTGTGTGTTGATAATTACAATCCTCGGCTCTCTTAAGAACCTCGCCTAACGGCTCGGTTCTCAATGGCGCCTCGGCGGTAATCACCAACATTACACACTTGTACCATAATGTACTATTATACACGTTTATGTGCCTGATATTTTCTCAGACACATGTGTATGCTGGGAGCTCCATATTTGAGACCACGCTGATGAGTTTATATTACAGTTTCAATTTACTGTGTGATAGGAGGGTAGATACATCTAATCTGTCCCTCTCAAATAACTATTACTGTAACTATTATTAGCCTCGTAAATGGTCTGCTCTGCCATTAATAGATGTGCCTAAGACACCCCTGCGACGGAGCGGCTAATTTATTGGAGAAGGTGATGGGATCTTCCTAGGCTTTTACGCTTTGCAGATTGATAATCAGGATAATAAATAGTTTTATCCCGAAAAACACAATATTTTTTAATTATTAAGTAAATTATAAAAGCTTTTAACCTACATCCCAACCTTCAGGCCTCGTCATGATTGCTGTCGCTTATCTCCATGTGGTTTAATCCTTTACCTTTTCAACACTAAATGAGATTCAATGGGGACCACACTCTCCCTCAGCAGTCCTTAAATAATAATCCTTTAATCGCTTCTTACGGAACCCACGTGAAGGGAGCCACAATCACGATCCCTTGGGACAGTAGGGACTTTGGAAGCCAACACTAAACGACATGACCTTTGCTCTTTACTTGCCTCATATCCCACAAACGCGTAATAACACCCACTAGTATATCTAAAGATAAACTTAATCAAAAGAGAGAGTTTCAAGAAGTATCTTGGTTCTCCGGCTAAGCTTCGCAAGGTTATAAGTACCATTTTGCTCACAAAAATTAAACATTCTTGGAATTGGATGGAAGCGTGAAACATTTTCAACAATTACAATCACGCAAGCTGTCAACGCATTTCCATATCCTTTCATATCTTTCACTCAGCTTTATTCATACACTCGCAAACTTTTCGATAATAACGCGGCCGGTTCGACGAATTTATATTTTCCTTATCGTTAAGAATTCTTTTCTAGCAGATTATTGATAATGTAATTTATTTACAAATACGAATATTATGTAGGTTCGTTTGCTATACATTTTTCTTTGGCTTCGAAGGAAAATATCGTGAGGAATCCACGCTATAATCGTAAATTGTAAAGGTGTGTAATGCCCTGGGAGCAGCGATAGATAGCACCTGTCCCAGTTGGGCTACAACTACCGACACCACGTAAATACATGAGCGCCTTCCAACGATATTATCCGACGTTTGACTGGCTTAACTTACCGTCTACCTATCTACCTCACGAATTATCTTTTTTATCTTTACGTTTTCCCGGCCTCCATTGTTCGCTTTGTTGTAAGAAACTGGCCATTTTCCGTATTCTTCTCGGTCATTTGCTCATTAGAGAATGTATTATTAGACCATCAAAGAGGTTCTATCTTTAGTTATCTCAACATTTGAAGAGTAATTGCGATTGATAGAATGGATTTTTGCAATGGTGCAAGGCAGAGTTTTCAGCTTGGATCGGGTGTTTAGAGGAAATCTGATAACTCCACAAACTGACCATTACGTCGTTAATAGAGTAGGTAATTCACGCCAGTAATTTACGCCATCTATAACGAACACACAGCAACACAAGGTAGACAAATAAACTCCTCTCTAGTGCACTTTATTTCTAGTAATGATCGATATCAAGCAGCTATTTGTCGTGGAATCAATAAAGCAAATATATCGCCCTCGCTTCCCGCGAAGCGTGAGCAATAGAATCACCTCGCACTCCCCAGAGCCTGGGCTCTGTTCTCTAGAAAACACCGCAACATCTAAATTGCCTCTGGCGACGCGTAAAAAGCAATGAAAGCATTTTCACATGACCAGTTTTCATTTCACCGACGCCCCTCTGATCCCTAAGGAATTTCAAATAGTATCTGCAGTAACTAATAATGCCGGGGGTGAGGGACGAACCGAACCCTGCTATGCATCCTCGTAAAACGTATTGTTATTAGAAGCATCAAAGAGTCTAATATTTTATTTTATACACATTTGAATTTTATCGAAGGGAAAGAAATACATATGAAAAGTCTGTTTAAGATATAGAATGAAATAAGTATGGAATTTTTTGTCGTTGAGGTATTTTGATGGTTAGGTACGCAGAATAGAAATTTATTGGATCCATTTATCATTGAATCGTGTCGAAGCATTTCACATAAAATCATAAGGTTATTTCATCCACTTATGTATTTTCTAGTTCACTCACACGCTAGAAAGTTCAAAGGATATTTTCCATCTTTCCTCGTATCGAGTCGCGTGAAAAAGATGAAAAATTAATGAGGTTAAAGTAGGACGTCTTCCGAGCCAAACAACGTGGATATAAATACCGAACTGGAAGCACGGACCGGCTGGCGCGCGGCGCGGGCGGCGCGGCGGACAGGCTCGAGGCGGCGGCGACAGACCGACACGACACGAGGGGTGCGGAGGCCAGACCAAGACAGGCTAGAACTACATACCATAGTTCATACTAACTCTGTTTGCATTTACCGTTATTAGAAACTATATAAGTGAACCTACCTTAACTAGAAATATGTCGACCATGACCATCATAAAGCATTTATATAGGTATGTTGTCTATTTACAACGTTCCAAATTACGAAATAATAAGGTTAGCTACGCGAAAATAAATTCAATGTTGCTTAATTATTTGTGATTATTACATTCGTATTCACTTAATTAACATTAGGAATTTGATTCCAATGTTTTCCATACCTCACAAACAGACGTGGGTACTTACTTATTTTAATTGGATTATTTTGCTCATGGTTTCATAATAACAAGTAAGTCTCGGAAATACCTTTTGTTAGTAACAATATTCTGTATTTATTACATGCAGGAAGGAAGTAAGTACATATTTATTTATTAATTTATTTATGTTATGACTAGCGGACGTCATGCGGTTTCACCCGTGTAGTTCCTGTACCCGTGGGAGTACGGGGATAAAATATAGCCTATGTTATTTGCTGATAATGTAGCTATCCATTGCTGAAAGAATTTTTCAATAGGGTTCAGTAGTTTTCAAGTTTATTCGTTACATACAAAAATGCGGACGAGCTCGTGGCTAAATAATAACAGTCGCTCGGTTAAGCCGTGCTTGCCTAGGTCGGCCTGTGGATGGGTGACCACCCTTACATGTCGAGTTTCCTCCGTGCCTCAGAAAGCACGTTAAGCTGTTGGTCCCGGCTGTCATTTGTCCATCGTTGGCAGTCAGTGGCCCAAAAAGTCTGACAACCAGTCTTACCAAGTGGTATCGTATTACCCAGTATTAACTGGGTTGTGGAGGTCAGATAGGCAGTCGCTCCATGTAAAATACTGGTATTCAGCTGCATCCGGTTAGACTGGAAGCTGACCCGAAATGGCTAAGCAGATGATGATGACAAAAATACAAACACAAATCGTTCCTCTTTATATTAGATAAATAAAGTATAGAAAGATTGTTTCACAGCTGACAGTATATTAACTTACAGTTATTTTACCAAACATTACGCCCATTACGATGTACACAAAAAATAAATAAAAAATGTCGAGAGTGATCCGCATGATTTAATTGAGCTTTGCGTACCTATCGTTAATCATACTAATGGCGTTAACTAAAGTCACTTAGGGAGAGTGATGACCACATCACAGCTTAGGTAGTCTTGACGTAGCATACGAGTAGGTCCCAACCGTTCCTTACACATATAGGCGTGTCCCAATGTCTCCGATGCACTTACACTTATTGGTACACTTGTCAAAAATTCTGTTATCCAAACTCCAGTAACGAATGTAAAGCGATCTTTATGGAATCCGTCTCTTCCAATACTTTTATCTGGAACTGCATGTTAAAAACCAGAAAATCGTTACTGTGTACGTGTAAATTATGGACGTTAGGAAAAGTAAGTATGGGTAAGGTGCCTACTACTTATTTGCAATTTAGTTTGAGTATGGGAAGTTTGAAACTATAAGACTCTTCCCGGTATTTTACTTCTGAGCACAAAAGACCCTCTCGCCAGTCCCGAGGGTGGAATCAGCTACATTGAAGGGTGGCTCTCGGCATTACGTGGTCGCCGCCCCATACATAATATATGCATTATCTTAGCTACACAAATTGCTCTGACGTGACGAAACGTGTTTTATTGCTCGTTTACTAACTACGAGACCGACATAGTTTATACCATCTGCCAAAAACCCGAGAGAGATTTTGATTACGATTTCAGAATTTGATACGAATGCTAAGAATTTGGAGCTCTACTATAAAACTATTGGGAAACTACTAGCTCCACTACGTCAGTTTAGGAATATATTATTGGGTATTTTATTCGAGAACAAGGTATTTTTAAATGTTAAAATTAAGAAATAAAAAAGGGTTTTCAATTTTATGTGAACTTGTCGTCACAAATAAAACATTGAATCGATTTACATTACACTTGGCAGTGAAAAATCACATTCCAAAATTCAATATAAACAGTTACCTTCCAAAGTTTCTGACGGATTGGCAAAAAAACCGATTCCCGTAACGGTCTAATGGAGTGGGGATAATGAGATGAAACCTTCGCTGTTAGTTTCACTGATTTTAATTAAAGCATCACAACTTTCCCGTAAGTTTATGCTAGCATAAGCAATATCTAAGACGCAAGTTGTCAAACACATAGAAGCTGTGACTGGGTGGGTCACTTCGTACGTTCTGATCCTCCAAGGTTTGACTTTGGAGCACTTCGGACGCTGGCCATTAAAACTTTCGCTTTCCTTATAAAACATTTCCTTTTATTCTTTTATTACAAATACCAAATTAAATTACTTCGCCAACATACATATTTTTCTTTTTCTCTGTATAGACCCGGGTTTTATTATACTCAAATTATATTTTTATTTTTTATCCGAATATACATCAAAACGAACCTACCACATTTAAATTAAGTTGTCAGATTTCGTGGCGGTTTTCCAGTGGCAATATTCGTATAAAAATCTTTTTGTTTAGCATTTCCCTATTAGCTTAATTCATGTAATACAAATTGGAAGTATATGGCCCAGTTAAGTAAAACCATAAGTCCATGAGCAGATTAGTAAAGCACGCGACATTCAGAACCCTTCATATTTTTCTAGTAGTTTAAGCTGTTAAAGTTATTCAACTTTGCCATTTTGTAATTACTAGTGCAAACAAACTGATTGGCTTGGGAACAAAGTAAGGACGCTAAATATTACGTACATACCTATTTTTTTCCTTATTGCGTTTTTCAATAAAGGCCAAAACCGTTTTCATACTAACGGTTTTCCTCGAAAAATCTACATGCCTTCCAATTTACGTGATATAGGAAAACATTTTTGCTAACACGCATATTTACACGATTTTATTGTACTTTAAGCCGTTTTACAGATTACCGTACCTCGTCTAAATGAAGACGGATTATGTTAATACTTGGGAATATGCTTTGTTGACATAAAGTTTATGCAAATGTTATGTAAGTTCGTATGTTAATCACGTATTAGTTGCTAGGAGGTCAGAGCTGCGAGCAGCGTTCAACTTGGCATATAATAAGCAAGGAAAACAGCCAGAGGACCCGCACTGGCGGAGGCCCAGGGACTGTTGAAACTCAGACGTTTCATACACGTGGACATGATATGTAGATAGGTAGACCTACGCAGTTTCCTTCAAAGTAATTAACTTGCAGAATATTTTAGGCACACGTGTAATAAATAAATGAGTTTGAGGATAAAATGTAGATAAATTCTGCTGTTCTGTTCGAGGGAATTAAAAAAGCGGAAAAATAACTCGGTACCTATATACGTACTTTCAAAAACCTTTGATCCATTACGCCGCAAACATCATCATTATCTGCCTAGCTCGGCTTCCAGTCAAACTGGATGCAGCTGAATAAGTACCAGTATTTTAGATAGAGCGACTGCCAGGCTGACCTCACCACAACCCAGTTAGTACTGGGTAATATGAAACCCCTAGGTAAAGCTGGTTGTCAGATTACTGACTTGTTACTAGGTACCTGACACCTGTAACGACTCAAAGATCTACAAATGACAGCCGGGACCAACTGCTTACCGTGCTTTCTGAGGCACGGAGGAAACTCGGTATGTAGGTAATGGGTGGTCACCTATCCACAGACCAACCTAGGCAAGCTCGGCTTAACCTAAAGATCGACCCGAGCGGCTGTTGGCCACGAGCTCATCATAGCGGTGGTAAACGGTCACCACGCCGCCTATACCAGGGCCATGACTTTTAACTTCAAGCTTGAGTTATACTTACGTAATAACCGAAACATTAGGTCTCGTCTATACAGGGTGTAAACCACCTCATAACAAAGCCGTTAACCAAGCATTCTGTACATCAAACTAAGTAACTTTACGCAACTCTCTATTCGTACACGAAAAGGTCAAAATGAAAACCGAACTTTTCCGGAAATATCATGAAATATAATTTTTCCAAATAAATCTGTATTGTCAGGTGGCTTTCATAATAGCTACTAGTTAAGTTCCACATCCTCCCACTCCATCGGATGTTAAAGGGATACTGGTCACCATACAAATGGCTCCAATCCAGCTTTACCCCAACCGGATTTTATGTCACGTCGCGTCGCTAGAGCAAATTACTAAGCGGGTTGAATTGGCCGTCAACAACATACCAAACCACAACAGGCAGGTTAAGCAGTATGCTCAATTAGGTACTAACTCTACCTGTACACCATAATGCAGGATTAAGTACTGATCTTACTTCTCTAGTTAACATTTAGGAGGTCACTAACAATGTGCCTGTATGTAACACCTGACATAAGTTTACAGTCCTTGTGTTGTATTATTATATTGAGAATGGAAACACTGAGTGCCCAGAAAGTAATACGGCATTGATTGATTGTGTCTTGTATTTTTGGTTTCGTAACTGATTGAGCGTACATCCCAATACTGATTACTTAATCAAACCAACGTTTTAAAATACAACAATTAGCAAAGGAAAACAGTTTTAAAAAATCTGATAAAGGTTACTGAAGTAACATTGTACTACCTACCGTCTGCTTGGTAATAGGTAGGTACCTAAAGAAAGCACCGTCTCCCAAGTTTTTACTAAAACTTCGCTAAAGTAAATTAACTCCCGTTAACGGGGTTATTGTGCTTCTGAAGATGAACAATTTCTGTTCTCTTCAAAACTTTTAGAAAACAATATGGCAAAATGAATGCTGCATATATTATAATAAGGAATTTACGATTCCCCTTAGTAAAAGTTCAAGAGGGAGCGACTTTAAGTTTTTTGGAACTGTTTGAGGCCACGTGCGCCATTGTGATGTAAATGAGGTAATAATGAAGTACATAAATCTCGGATAGCTGGGAGATTGGATACTTGGCGATGAAATGCAGGAAGACCCCAATAAATAGGTGGTGGCCTTCTGATGAAAGCCACGAACAAGCCCGGAAGATACTCATAATATTCAGTCGTTTATATGTTAAATATTGTCATCCGATACGATGAAGTTTGGTTGAAAAGAACATATTTTGTAAAACAGCTCACAGAATCGATTTTCTTACAAAATGTTTCATTTACCTACAGAGCGGATGCTAACAACCATCGTTACGGTATAAGCTATCAATTGATCGGCTAATTACTTGAATTATGCATGAAAAGAGCGATCCATATTTATTTTGACGACACGCTTGGTGCAGTGGCTGAGCGATTGGCTGCTGCGTTGCGTGTCGCGGGTTCGATCCAAATATTCGTATGGCCTACAGTTGTTTGTTCCTGGTCTGGCGTGTACATTGTACATTTTTCAATCGCGTGTTATACGAATTGGCTGCGACATAATATACAACATATCAAAAATACAGAACTACATCATGCTTTGCGATTTTAATGTTAATTTCCAATGGCTACTTTGACTGTTTCATGGAATGGCTTCAAAAAAGCAAATTGTCGAAGGATTTCAATTGGCTGTACATATCTGGGGCACCGTGGTCAGCCACACTGGCCAGCACTGGAAAGCAGGTTGGTGTCGTTTATACGGACTATAGCAAAGCCTTTGATCGAATCGACCATAACATTCTCATATCCAAGTTGAATAGCAAGGGAATACGTGGCGATCTACTCAGACGGTTTTCTTCCTACCTTGTCAACCGGTCCCAAGCAGTGGTACTTAATAATTATATATCTAGCTGGATCCCTGTCCCTAGTGGAGTCCCGCAGGGTTCATTACTCGGCCCTTTGGTTTTTATAATCTACATTAACGACATCGACACTTGCTTGACTTCATCGAAACTTTTGTGTTTTGCCGATGACATAAAAATTTATGCCACAATATCATCCCAGATGGACGTAATTGCACTCCAGAATGACCTACGTCGCCTCGAGGACTATTGCCAAAGAAACAAGCTGGTTCTTAATCCCGCTAAATGCTCGGTTATTACGTATTCTCGGAGGCGCTCAATCATCGCTACATCGTATACCTTAGGCGATCAAATTCTACCTAGATCAAACTCTATCCGTGATCTGGGGGTTCATCATGATTCCAAGCTTAGCTTTGAATTACACTATGCAATAGTCGCTAAGGCATCAAAATCACTGGGTTTTATAATGCGATTTTCGCAAGTGCTTCACTCAAGCCAAAACTTTAAAAATTCAATATTGTACTTTTGTTAGAAGCCACTTGGAATATGCATCTGAAATATGGAAACCATGTTACCACAAATACATTGACCGCATTGAGAGCATCCAAAGAAGGTTCATAAGGTATCTATGTTACCATCAAAAAGTACCGTATCATTCGGAAAACTACAATAACCTCTGTAAAAAATATCATATATTGGTGTCGATTCTGTTGTGCACAAACTAAACTTAATTTAGGCTATTACTATCTTTTTCTCACCAATAAAACGAGAAAGAGACGGACGTAATTTAGAGCTGTCAAATTTAATTCGAACTAATATTTCCATACAAATGAAGGGTGCACGTAAAAACATGTCGACTAATAACACGGTGAAGCGCAAGGCATAAACTAGTTTGACATTTCTAACTTAGTGCATAGCTATAGCCGTCCTTTTCTCGCCCTGCTTTTTAGTAAAAGATAGCAATAGTCTAAATTAAGTTTAGTTTGTGCACAACAGAATCGACACCATTACCTTTTTTTTTTTTGTTTTAGTGTTTGGTAATTTCAACGTTCCCTTGAAGTCTAAACGTTACAATCCACCTTTATGTGTGCCATTTGCTTTAACTAATTACAGGCAGAATTCGTTCATTGTGCGTGCAAGCAGAAATTTAAACAAGCTTTGTAAACAGTACCTACGATATAGATCCATTCCAAACTAGTGTGTCGTCACCCAGGAAGTGCTTGAGTCAAAGCTTCTTCATGTAGTTGATTTTGTTATGCTGGTTGATAGGCAGTGTGAGCAACATTGTAATTATGCTGTAGCAAATACACAGTAATTTAGCGTGAATGTCCGTAGAATTTAGTTTTTTTTCTCTGTATGTTATAAGTGAGAGAGGAGACCTGTAATTGGCTTTCAGACTATTGTACTGTCCTTCATCTGTTTGTTTTAGCTGTAAGTCTCCCATGTTATTTAAATAAATAAATAAATAAAATAAATAAATTATATTACACCATATTTTCCTTCAATTTTGTCTCAATTTGAATCGGACCATTTGGAAAAATGAACGGTTTTAAAGCTTTCATGCAAATCGTTTGATTATGCTTGAAGAAATAAAACGATTGCACGTGTATGACATGGGTTCCTTCTATCCGGAAGAATCTTGATGCGCTGTATTTGGCATAATTTACTTTAAATCAATTTTTAAAGACATGTCCGAATTTACAATGGCATACTTTTAAGATGGCAGAATTTTATTTGACATAATTACCTTTGGAAATGTTCAAGTTCGGCATAATTTCGTTTAGAATAACATTTATTAAGGCGCAGGACACACAGAAAAGATGTAAGACGAGGACGGGGCGCGGACAAGGCGCAGACGGGGCGCCGCGCCGCGCCGTCGCGACTTTTTAACGCACATTAAAAATTAGTTTTTTATTGAAATAGTTTTTAAAATGTTTTAGGGGTTTTTGAGGGGTTTCCAAATCTTTAAAGAGCTCTAATGGATTTTAAAAATCTTTTAACGATTCCACTGAATTTTAAAATTTTTATGAGGGTGAATACTTCTCAAAAACACGAAACCTAAAACGCGAGCTGCGCGCAGCTCGCGCACCACGCAAAACCTAGTCTGCTTTATAATATTAGTATAGATTAACTTAACGTACAGTCGAGAGCTTTTATTAAAATATCTTATATTACGGTAAGTAACTATATCTTGTTGATTAATCACAAACATTATTTACTGAAAGACATCCATCAAAAGTTTTCCTGGTGAAAACAGCAGTCAACATGAATTTCACAAAATGTTTTCTTTTCTGTGTAAAATGTACTGTTTACGTTGAGCCAGATTTACACACCACATAAGTAAGAATTTGTATTATAAAATCATTCAGATGTGAGATGAAAAACTGAAGCTCATTTTTCTTTTCGCGACTGTTCAGAACGTGAAATTCAGCCGAGTATTAACGCCATAACAGTTGGTCCGATTGTTGAGAAATGAGGTGTCAAATGCTCCTGAATAGGACGAAAGAAACGGAAGAAACAAAAATGCCAACAACAAACGTTTCTCGGGCGAGGCATTTAAATTAAATATTAAAACCTATGTGAGACATAAAAATAATACAACTTTGGTGGGAGGCTAATCTAATTTATTCACAAAGGGAGTTTCTTTTTGTAATATTTTACGCCCCACTAACTGAGATATTTTTGTAGCAGAAGAATTATATAAAATTGGGTAGGTAACTTTTATTTTACATATCTGAAGAAAGCGTCTGAGCGATTTTTACAATAGGTACTTAAGTTCTAAAATATGTTAGTACTTACTTACTTAACCTAAAGTTGTATCGTGATTTGTAGTTTTTAATTCAATAGCTACTTACTTACTCAGCTATCGGTCTTTTATCGATAAGTTCCTTAAAAGTATGGGCGCAATTAACAAATCCGTACCAGCTAATTACACCTAAAAAACTAATTAAGCACCTACGAGTATAATACAATCCATCACATTAAACGTCCTTATTTGAGGTAAAAAAGCTCTAAGTATATTTCTTTATGAAGACCTCTAAATAACGCAAGCAACGGTGTATTTCCCTTCTATAAAAGAAAATATACTAGTAGGAATATTGTAGTTGTTTCGCTTAGCACCGTTTGAGCTATTTACCAGCCTTCCTCGCTAACAAAGAATGCTCCATACTGGTTATGTCGGTCGCTGCTCGACGCTTTGTAGGTATTTTCCCATTTTCAAGATTTTCAGCGAGCGTTGAGGTGGCGTAACGACCGATACCACTCACAGTATTGACGGTTCAAGGGGCTAAGCGGCTGGGTTCAGCAATTCGGGTTGCAGGTTTGATTGTGACACGGAACTAAAATTTCCATGACCTACAGATACTGGTTTTACCTTTTGTTCTCAAGACGCCAATTATAAACATAATTAAAAGTAATTTATTCAAAGTGTACTGAGAATGAGCTCTTTTTAAACGTCAAAACTACATGAGAGCAGCCCAAGACGCCCGTCCTTTGCCACTTCCTAGTATTGTTGTGAAGTTAAATTGATTCTATAAAACAGTCAAAAAAGCAAAAGTAGGTAAGAAAAATAATATATTCTCATAAAAAATTAGCCACTCAATAGATCACCATCGTAATCGCGAAATAATAATCAACGGCCCCATACAAAATTCCAATGTCTACTCGACCAAATGTATGAGACAGCTGATTATTTTTTCGCGATTACGATGGTGATTCCATGGAGAGAGTTGTTCAGTTTACTGGTCTGTAGCTTACCCTTTCATTATGACTATACCCTTTCAGTTACACGTTGTACAAGCACTCTTGTAAAATTGTAAACTTTAAATAAAACTATACTTTCGCCATAATATAATAACGTGAAAGAAAGACTGTTTATCGTAAAGATTATGTGACATGCAATTGCGGTATACCTACTTAGTTATTTTTCAACATTTAAAGTTAAAATCTATTTTCTAAATATTTGTGTAACAGTGTAATCGATAGGTACTTATAGGAACGACTGGTGTTCCTAAATATTTAAGTAGCTACCTATTACATTATATTATTTAAATAATAACTGAACCCACCTTAAGGCGATTAGACGAGCTAAATTAGCAACTCTATTTGTGGTGGTTCAAACTATGTTGAAATGCTGTTAGAATAAAGTTCTAATCAGCTTGCACTACAAAGTGGTTGTTACGTCAGTCACTGCGGGCCAAATAGCGCGAAATGAGTGGTTTCGATCGATTTACAATTAAAAAACTAAAACACTATCATGCTAATGTACCTATTGCTTGTAGAATTATTTGCCAAAAAATCAGAATGATCGCATGCATATTAGTATGTTTTTTTTTGTTTCAAAGATATTTTTAGAGACAAGTTCCTGATTTATTTTTTGATCTAGTCAAATTCATTGTATTATGTTTTCAAAACACTATCATGCTAGCATATATCCTGAAGAATATCATATATTTTTCTGATCTTGTTTATAGCAGCGAATTATATACTTTTAGTAATTATAAAACTCGCGTTTAGCTCATGTAATCGCATTAACTTTAGTGGCAAAACGTAAGTACTTTCTTACTTAGTACATTCGCCGAATATAAATGGACGCTTTTTTATTTCGTATCGATTTGTAAAGATCCGTAAGTAAGTTTTTAGGTGAAAAATAGCCTAGAAGTAATAAATCTTCATCCGACTAATCGCAAGCTAGATTATGGTAGAAGTCAGGAGTTAGAACATAAAACTGATTTCATAGACCTACTAGACCAGTCAATCAGACCATAGACATTTTTTTTCAATACCTCGAAAAATGGTTCTTTTCGCACTACGATTAGGTTCAAAATGCAGTGTATTTCACACACGTGCGTTGTTGATTTTTTTTTTCACACGTGTGCGGAAAGTAAAATTGCCACAGTTAACTATACCTATACTTAGTCCAAATTGGTTCAATGCCTACAGTCAGAGGTGAATGTTTTTTTTTATTTCGGTAAAGCGATCTACGTCTTTAGCGTAAACAATTTTTTGAAAATTCAAATTTTGTTTATAAATTCAATATCATAGATAAACATGATTATTTAAAACTAATATTTACATTTATAAACAAATTAACATTTATTTGTGTTCTAAATTCGAAAATATATAAAAAAAACTATTTTAATATTAGGCTGTATAACGGCTTCATACCTTTGCTTCTCCTTCAACGTGACGAATGCAAAGCGCGGAAAAAAAAATTAAATCATAGTCTCGTAATAATTGACACAAATATTTTACTTAAGTACATTATTTTATTTTATTTCTTCAAAAGTGTATTGAAAAACTTCGTTTGAAACACGTGGACATTTGTTATTGCAGTTCTCGGCTCAAGAACACCCTCGCCTACGGCTCGTGTGTTAATACCGCCTCGAACTACAATAACAAACTTTCTCCACTTCTATCAAAATGTACTAATCTACTGTGCAGTTTTGTTTTAACCACGGCAAGGATGTTTACATAATGAAATAATTATTTTTTTTGTGAGTGATTTCCCTGTTGGTATGTATGTACATCGCCAGAGGCATCAGGCAAAATTCAATTTTCAATAATATTTAAACGGAACTTATATTCAGTAGGTAAATAGAATGCTTCTGTTACAAGCGTGTGAAAAGCCTCTCGAATAATTTAAACGCAACCCTTGATAGATAGCTGTTGAATATTTTACGCGGCTTTTTGTCTTTGGCAGTGGTAGAATATCATTTATTTATAAGTAGGTAGATAGGTACATAGATATTGAAATAAATGCCGCCATTTAATTTACCCGGAGGAAAGCTGAGATAAGTAGGTAGGTACCTACCTAGTTATTTCTCAATTTATTATACTCTTACTGAGATTGTTTTGTTCTATTTACAAACAATTGCTGTCAATCATCATTCCACAGTAAGTTGACATTACGTAAGTATTTGACGCTATACATTATGTAGAGCCATGAATAGTCGAATTATTGTGAACACATGTCCATAATATACGAGTAAGTATCGGGAAATTCGCCTGTTATTACTTAGGTAGGATGCCTCCCGTTATTATTGTGTAGGTGCCTAGGTACTTAAGTAAATTATTAGGTAACTACTAAATGTGATTAGATACGGTCTACCTATCTACCTACTTAGGTTTAACTCGAAAGACACCATCGTTAAGTTATGCATAACTTTCATAAGTCCAAGTTTTGTGTAAAACAACAACACACATCCATATTATGTGTATGTTTGGTACCTACCCGGCCGCGGTATCTCTTTCGAATAGGCCCGCAACCCCGGCAGGCTTCGGTCCTTACGGGCCCCTTCAATGTGCTGACATCTCTTTGAGGCGCGCGTGGAACACGAACGCGCCGTCGACACGGCCTGTCGTAATTAGACGGACGGACGGCTAGCTAGCCCATAGCTAACCGTCCACAGGCCCGACGCCCGGTGAGTCTCCCGCGGCGGCTGGGAAGAGAGGCTCTCTCCCTCTCGCGTTCCGCCACCTCCTTCGCTAGCATGACTGCTTCGCAGAAGGAGGTGACGGCTTCCCATTCCGTCTCGCTCCGGACCATGGATTGAACCAGGGCCGGACGCGAGAGGTCGCCGCCGCCGATCGCCCACGCAGGGCAGACTTCCACCGTGTCCTCCGGTCGATTCTCGCAGTTGAAACACCCGGGCGTTTCCTACCGCCCGATTCGGTGCAGGTACCTCCCAAAATATCCGTGTCCGGCGAGGACCTGCGTCAGGCGGAAGGTGAGGACGCCGTGGCGCCTCTCAAGCCACTACTCAAAGAGGGGACTTACCGCCACTATCGTGGCGTGCCCTTTACGGGGTTGCGACAGTCGCTCTCTCCGTGTCGCCATGAGATCGCGCCGGAGGTCTGTCCGCTGAGCGGCGATTTGCCGCGGCAGCGGAGTTTCCTCCCGGCGTAGTGCCTCCGCGCGCCATTCGTGTATTAGGCGCGCGAGGACTATCGCCTCCAGATCCCCGGCAAGCAGGCCCGCCGCCTCGCGGGAGATCGTGCGGTACCCACGGACCATCCTTACGGCCACCACTTTTTGGGGCGCGTTCAGATAATGGGCGGCTCGCCGCCTCAAGGAACGCGCCCACACTGGGGCCCCGTAATGGGCCATGGACCGCACGACCCCCGCATAGAGCCTGCGGCAGGAGGCGTTTGGCCCCCCAAGGTTGGGCAGGAGCCGCCTGAAGGCAGCCCCGGTCCGTTCCAGCCTGGGGGCCAAACGTCGGAAATGCTCCACGAAGTTCCATCGGCTGTCGAGTACGAGTCCCAGGTATACTTCAACGTCGACTCGACGCCGATGGATACTCCTCCCACCGTCAGTGTGGATCCCGACGGTGGCGCATTCCGAGGCCCATGAAAGCACATGGCCTCGGACTTGCGCAATGCCACCTCGAGACCCTTTTGCCGGATCCTCTCAAAGTGGCGACCACCTTGGATTTGAAATTTATTATAGCGGATAGTATTCCACTAGTCGAGCCCTTTCATTTAATACACATATTGAGAGAGTTGTTGAATAAACATGTAATCCGCCATTTTGTGGCGGCGGCCATTTTGGACCGCTTTTCATCAAACATAGCTTAGAACACTCCCAGCTTATTCTCCTTTCAAACAAAAAGAAACAAAATCAAAATCGGTTCATCCGTTCGGGAGCTACGATGCCACAGACAGACACACACACACACAGACACGTCAAACTTATAACAACCCATCGTTTTTGCGTCGGGGGTTAAAAACATACACACACATAATATGGATGCGTGTTTTTAACATCAATAAACCATATTTGGTTACATTACAATCCGTGTTAAGCTGGCAATGACATCAAAAAGGGGAATAAAATAAGTTATTGAAGTCCAATCAGCGTAATAAACATTGAGAGTTATTTCGATATTAATATTGCTGTTAATTGTTACGCCAACCAGTCCGATCCGCGCCATATTCCGCTAATGACGCACGATTGGATCGTAGCCTTCCGAAAATTATAAATATTTCATGCTCCATTCGTATAATTTGGTAATTTTGCATCATGTACGAAACTCACAACTTTGACTATAAACACCGTTGCGATCATTTAAATAAATAGATTACGCTGGATAAAAAACAGAGGTGAGAAAAATTCAAAACATGTTCCCCGTGTGAACATCAGGCCTTTTTGTCGCATTCGTTATTTGTTTGCTACATTGTTTTCCAAAGTATATTTCATAAATTCCGTTCGGTGTGCAGAGTCGGCACCTCGAGGGTCATGTCAACATAACACAATCATAATCTAACCTTATCTATAAAGCTGACACGAACGGGGGAAATGCCGACATCGCACACCTTATGGCCCAGTGTCCTTATCGTCACATATTTATAACTTTGGCTGTACATAACTGAATAGAAATATGCTGAATTCCAAGGAACGAAACAAAGTTTATATAGCTAGTCTAGATATTTTATGAATTGTCGAGAAATTAAAGAATAACAAGGTTTTTGTGGCAGTTATCGTCTCGCTCCAAGCTCTCGCCGGCGAATGGAAACGGCAATGCCAGCTAATCTCGCTATTGATCGATTCCTACTCCAGTTTTGAATTGTGATCGAAAGCTCGTTACTTGTTTTCTGAGTGGGTGAGGTACTACGGCGCAAATAGTTATTAACTAAGCACTTATTATAAAATCATTCCAAAATCCAAATCAATCCTACTACTAACCTACGTTTGAAATAAACCTACCTATACAATCAACGAATTTTAAAAACATGACAAATGTTTCAATAAATCCACGTTGATTTAATCGTGGACAGCTAAAAATGCTACTCTAGAAAATGACCCTGATATTAAATTATATTTCCATTCCATTTGATTTATTAAATGTTATGAAAAGGAATTTCATAAATTTTCCCTCCCTTTATTTGCATATACTTTACACCTGTTTATTAAAAACAGCGAATCATAAATTACTTTAGATTGTTTTAAATAAAAAGCAATCTGAATCCAAATATCACTTGGAGTTGGAAGATTGCGAATGTAATGGATACGACGTTGTCCAATGTTCTTGCTAAAAGATAAATTCCCTTCAAGAGAATAACTATTTACCTTCTTGTTGTAGAAGTCCAAAGTTTTTGTTTCAAACTACTTTAACCAAAGAAGTATAACCAAACATAGTTAAGAACGGTTTAGTCCTTACGCACAATAAACTTCTACCACCAAGGTACCTACTTAATCATCGCACTAATTTGTAATACTATGAGATTTTTCTTTCTATGGGACAAGCCCAATCAACAGTGGCGACTACCAAAAAAGCGCCGAGACAACGAAGCTTGACGAAGTCCAAGAGAATGAATTCAACTGTTTTGAATCCCGCAACGAAATTAATCAGAAAAGTTAGCGGAGGAGTAAACGTGATAAGAGATATTTAAATGCTTACTCCAATACATCCGTAGCTTTGTGCGTCCACTTTTCCGACATTTTACTGGTGCCCAACTTGAATAGGATAAGTTTATAAAAAAAAAACTTTATTTCAGACCTTGATCCATAACAAAGTTCAAAGTTTCACACAAACAACAACACTCGTCACAAGAATAGAAGGCACGGCTTTTGACTGTAGGCACCTCTACATTTTTAATGTATAAACACTATAAATAAACAAAAAAAAAACAATTAGCTAGTTCACGTCCCTAAACACTTTGTACATGACACGTATCATTATGTAAGAATGAATTTTTGATGTCGTATAATACAGACGCCAAAACTATCAAATTCTCCCAATCAACCTTGAACCTAATTTTTAAGCGATAAAGTTGAAAATCTAATAAGTAAAATTGATGTGCTGGCTTTTGTACCTTGGCAGGCATGGTTCACTGTCAGGCACATCGGCTGGCGGTATTCCCATGCAATACACAATTACGAGTTCATGAAGGAAAACGTGGAAAATTGGTAGTTACTCTACACCCCCCACAGTCTTTATAACTGTGCCACTATAGATTAAGTTATTGTAATAATTAATACCTTAGTAGACAGCTGACAAGGGGTCGTCCTTTAATCACATGAGGCTCGAACAGGGGGGGAAGGGAGATTGATCAAGATGTTTTACGTGTAAAATGTTAATCAATATTTTACTTAATGAATTAAAACCCGAGCTGGCGAATTTGGACCTAATAAAAACTTTTTTGCAAAAAATATAACCGACTTCACACAAAAAAGTGAAAAATAACTTTAGCTTCTGAAGTCGGTGACCTTTGTTTGATTGATTTCGTTTTTTTTGTCACCGACTTCTGAAGCTAAAGTTATTTTTCACTTTTTTGTGTGAAGTCGGTTATATTTTTTGCAAAAAAGTTTTTATTTTTCACTTTTTAGTGATTCACATGTGCTTACCCTTTCACAGCGTATCGGTGTGATTTTTTGTTATGAACTGTAAACAATAGACAGAAGAGAGATCCCAGTACATTTGCTATCATTTAATAAGGAGTTCCGTTGCCTATCTTCCGAAGTCACCAGATCTTTATCAAATTGAAATGGGATCACTCCGAGAAAGTACTCTTCCTAAAACTACCCAAACCGCTTCTGGTGTGCCTATAAATTTAAGGAGTTACCTCTATTTTTCCGGGATCCCATTAAATGGAACTTTACACGTCTAACTGTCGAAATCTGGGTGTATTGTACACTTCTGCATACCCCCTCAGAGGCGTCCCCTCAGGCGTCATGATGTTGTATAAACAATAAACAACAAAGCGATTGCAGCAATTACTGCAGCTTTGCCGTGTATTTTTGAAGAGTTCCATTTATATCTCCGAAGATTAGCGTCAGATCTTAATCAAATTGAAATGGAACCACACGGATAGCACCAGCTTTCAAGTAAAAGAAGAATCATCAAAATCGGTTCACCCATGGCAGTCGAAAGTTCTGAGGTAACAAACATTGTCGAAATCTGGGTATATTGTACACATCTGCGTACCCCCTCAGAGCATACAGGCGTGATGTTACGTCATGATGTAGTATAAACAATGAACCTGCAAGCGAATGCAGCAATCACTGCAGATTTGCCATCTATTTTTGAAGAGTTCCATTGTATATCTCCGAAGATCAGCATCAGATCTTCAGGAAATGAAAATGGGACCAAATGGGAAGCACCAGCTTTCAAATAAAAAAAGAACCATCAAAATCGGTTCACCCAGTCGAAAGTTCTGAACTAACAAACACAAAAAAAAAAAAAAAAAAAAAAAACCAGACGAATTGAGAACCTCCTCTTTTTGGAAGTCGGTTGAAAACTGCTTTTAATTTTTATTAAAACTGGTTCTTGAACTATCTGACCGTGTTAATATTTAAAAAAAACATGCGGGACAGTCTTTGGGGACTACCGATAGAAGTGACAACTCGTTAGGTGACGGTCACGCGAGTTCCATGTTTTTTGTTCACTCAAAAAGTGCTCAACGCGCCTAAAGAAATTTTCACTTCAAAAATACACGTTATGCTGGTTAGGGCAAGGAGGGATATCCTAAAACCTCGCGACATGTCATGTCACCCAGGAAGAGGGAGGGCTATAAAAGTGGCCTGAAAACCGATTGGTGATAGGTGATTAAAGGATGGCCCCCAATGCGGAAAGCTAAATTAACGTCGTTTTACAGGATGTCTTAAATGGTTATTGGAATGTTTATTCCGGCCGTATTAATTCCGATAACCTGAATGAAGTCCATCATCACTGTCACGTTTTCATTTTAAATATTTTTCCTTCTTATAAAAATATTGCCCCACACTAGAAATTCGTCCTGTATCGTGGGTGCGTTTACAAACATTTAAACTCGCATGTACTTACACAAACACCCAGATCCGTAATATTTGTTCCGTGTGGGAATAATAATAATAATAATAATAAGTTTATTGTCACAAGGAAACATACATGAGTATACACTGTTTAACAATATGCAAACTAACGCTACGGAAGTTTGTATACAGATATTGTGAGCCCTGCCTCTCAAACTAGGATAACCTGTATCTTAAGAGACAGTGTTCAGCTGTGAGGTTACTTAAAAATAGGGATCAAACAACTGCGGACTGTGCCAACTTATAGTACGTGTTAACAACTTAGCAATCTTATTACTCTTAAACTTTTAACTTGTAAACATAAAGATATTATAATTTAGGAAAAAGGAAAAATATTATAAATTAACAATTTAAAACTAAATGTATGTGAATGAGCGAGTGTGTGTGTGAGTATGTCTGTATGATTTATGTGTGTGTGGTGAGTTTTTGTATGGGAGTAGTGAGTGTGAGGTGTTATATTTATGTGAGGCAGTAAAAGTACGGCAAATTAGGCAATGCATTTTAGCAGTGATTCAGTTTGTGTATAGTCCTGTTGAAGTAGCCATTCCATTAGCTTAGCTTTCAATTCAAACTTATTGAAATCCAGTATATTTAATTCTTTATGAATTTTCTTGTAGATCAGTGAACTCAAAGCGAAGTATTGGTGTTTGGCAAAAGCAGTTTTGTGTCGTGTACCTGGGGGAATGTTGGTTCGTTTGGTGGGATCAGATGGTGGGACACTGGAGTGTCTTCTGAGAATGGATTGCAACACGAAGAGCTGTCGAACTGTTAATACCTTACAATCTGAGTAGAGTTGAGTAGTTGGATAACGATAAGGTTTTCGTAGCATCACTTTCAGTATTGCTCTCTGAGCTCTCTCCACTCTAAGAAAAGTAGTTTTAGCCGCACCACCCCATGCATTGATGCAATACCCAAGAACTGACTGACACAGAGCATAGAACACCATTTTTAGAGTATCAGGATTTGCGGAAGCTCTAAGTGACTTAAAGATATGTATCAGTCTCAGCGTTCTCGAGGTTAGGGCATCAATGTGTTTATTCCAGCGTAACCCGGCATCTATTTGAACACCCAGGTATTTGACGTGATCAGTGCGCGTGAGAGTTGGACATTGGCATGAAGATGCCTGTTTTAAGCAAGTGTGCGCTATTATCGAAAAGGTGTGGTCCGGTGCGGTGTTCTGACGGATGGCGAAAGGAATATATGAAGTCTTGTTACAGTTGAGGGTAAGCAGGTTTAAGTTGAGCCAGTTTATTATTTCACGTAGTGCCAATTCCGCGTTACTTTTAACACAATCCCATGTTGCCCCGTCAACTATAACCACGGTGTCATCGGCATATACAAAGATCGTCGAGTTGGGGAGGGACATTCTGCATAAGTCATTCACATATATTTGAAATAAAATGGGGCCTAAAATGCTACCTTGGGGCACTCCATAAGATAAGGTTTCGTCATCACTAAAGTGATTATCAATTTTGGTTTTTTGAGTACGGTTGTTCAGGTAATCCTTGAAAATTTGCAGTGCTATACCTCTAACACCGATTCGCTCTAATTTGGCAATAAGTATGGGAACAGAAACTGTGTCGAATGCCTTCGAAAGATCTAGGAATATTCCAAGGCACTTGGTTTTCCTGTCGAGATTTCTGGCAACCACCTGCGTCAAATCAAGTACTGCATCTTCAGTCGACACACCGGAGCGGAAACCATACTGATTATCTGCTATGATTTTGTATCTTTCCAAGAAATTCTTAAGCCGGTTACTAAGGATCCTTTCCAGGACCTTGGAAAGAGCAGTCAAAACCGAAATGGGTCTATAGTTGTTGACACAGCCTCTGCTCCCACCCTTGTGGATTGGGTGCACAATTGCTTTTTTAAGTGCGTCCGGAAAAACACCCTTGCGGAGACAGCTATTAAAGATGTACGTCAATGGTTTTGTTAGTGTCTGACGGCCCATTTTTAGCACTATAGGCGATATACCATCCCAACCCAGCGCGCAGTCATCACGTAGCTGCGAAACCAGAGACTCCACCTCAGATTCGTCTATATCTAGCAACACGAGGGAGTTAACGGGAGAAAGCGGGGTGTTATTATTCATGTTCAGAACCTGACTGCTCATATCAGCGGGACACTGATTCTGTGATAGAATTTTATCCGCTAAGGTTTTCCCTACATTACTGAAGAATTTACCAACTTCATTTATGGATGCTTTAGGACTGTCCCATATTTTCAGTAGTTCCACAGGACTAGTTTTTATTTTAGATGTATTTGTAACAGTTTTAATAGTGTTCCAGAGGGCTTTGGGGTTATTTTTTGTTTTATCGAATTCATTCCTTTCGTGGGCAATTTTTAGTTTTCTGAGCAAGTCATTGCAAAAATTCCGGTAGCGTGTATAGGTTTTTTTAAGAATTAAATTATCTGGTTCTTTAGTTGAACGAATATGCATTTTGTCTCGATTTCGGATACACCTCAAAAGGCCTGGGGTTATCCAGGGTTTGATCGTCCTTTTTTTACTGGGAATCTTGACATACCTGGTGTGTTTAGCAATGATCGGTATAAGCAAAGTTATAAAAGTATCCATCATTGTGTTTGGGTCGTCCAATTTATAAATTACCGCAAAATCGAGGGTTTCTATCTCTAGCTTAATTGCCTCATAATTTACGGAAGTAGAATATTGACATGGTTTACGAGTGGGATTTGCGCTGGCGATGGTAAGGACAAGAGGTTTATGGTCTGTGATATGTGATTCAAGAACTAGTGTGGCGGTAGGCAAGCGAGATTTTATGAATGCGTGGTCAAGACAGTTTTCAAACCTAGTCGGTAGAAGATGGGATGGTAGCAGGCCATGCGATGAATTAAGTATGAGGTAATCCAAACTTCGATCATTTCTACTGCTCATGCTAATATCAATATTCAAGTCACCAATAAGAGCAATGTTCTGCCATGTGGAAAGTTTAGTGTAAATATTATTTAAACTATCCAGGAACATATCAAAACTTTCCCTAGAACTGAGCGATGGGGACCGATAGACTGCCACTACAGCAATTTTTTTGTCATCCCGTTTGCAAACAAGGCAGTTTCCACCCATAAACGTAGGTTCCCACACTGAGACTTGGAGACTCGGTTTCGCATATATAACGATTCCATCGTTCTGGTTCGAGTTTATGTCTGTACGATATGATTGGAAGCCCTGTAATATAGGTAAGTTAATGGCTTTGCTTAGCCAGCATTCGGTCAAAACAATGATGTCAAAGCTAATACTAGTTTGGTGCAACAGTACCCTCAATTGTTCAAAGTTTTTGTTTATACTTCGTATATTTAAATGTAAGATTTTCGTAGTGTCATCGGAATTCTTAATAAACTTAAGGCAGTCTTCTGGGTTACAAGTCAGTGAATTGCCCACGTTTATTGAGTCTAGTTCAGAGTTTATATTATTTATTACGGCCATTTGGAAAAAACATAAAATCCCAAGACATGACCTAACTGATTAATATTAGAAAGAGAATGCAACTGTAGTCCAAAGAACCAGAAAAGCTTTTTGTCTGTTATTGCAAAAAATGTGTATTGATAAGGAACTCTTGTGATTATGTAAGTGTAAAGTGTATTTATTATTGCAGTGTGTGTTGTATGAGGCATGTTTTTGAGGGTAAAGAGTGTATGGGAGTGTGTGTAAATTTTAAGAACTTGAATTACGTTAAGTTATTTAAAGAAAAAGTAATGAAAACGTTTAAATATTGATTAAAGGAATACGAAAGTGAAAGCTTACTTATGTCTAAAGCCGAGAATCGAACCCGCGACACGAGTAGTGCAGCAGCCAATCGCTCAGCCACTGCGCCAACTGTACTGTCGAACTGACCTGAAACTGACTGAGTGACCTCTAAATGAATGCCTAAATTTATTGCACCGTGTTCACATTAGAGCGACTTTGGTCAGTGAGTCGTTTAATACTCGTAAGTTAGACTTTAGATGTCGATATCGTTTCGTTTTTGTAAAAACGAGTATTAGGAAGCTGTTAGATATCAACTATATGTATGACAGTATGACAAACTGATATACTAACAGACTGCCTCGTTTTTCTAATGAACTGAGCATGAGGTCCAGGGTTCGATTCATGGGTTGGACAAAATGTTATTGGGTTTTTCCATCAGGAATTTCTCAGTAGCAGCCACAGAGTTTAGATTTGTGCCCGATTGATGGCAATAGGCGCGCCCCCTATTGCATAGGACTTAAACATAACTGGCGAGATTACAAGCGTGGTGTTGTTTAATAACAAACTAAAAATTCGTAAGTCTGAGCGAAAAGTCACAATTCACAAACCAGACTTTCGAATCACACTTGGCCACTTTTCTTTTACTACGCTCGAAGATGAGATATGAACTTCGAACAACGTGCAAAGCCTTTACCTAGGTAGTTAGGTATCTACTCTATATAATAGTTCCAAAGTCTGAGTTTGAGATAAACCGTAGGTATATAAATTAATTAAAAGATTAGTCAGTCATAATGATTCAGAAAAACGTTATATTCAGTACTAAGTAGATAACGTAGATAATATACAATTGTAGTTAAAGATAAAACGGATAACAAACAACATTGCATTCTGGCTTTCGTGCCTAACAGTCGTTTATTACAATACTTGCTGTGCTTCGCGTATTAGGGAGTACCCGTAAGGTGTTAAATATAGGAACTGCATGTGTTAAACACCTTTTTGCATCACCGAGTATCCTCAACAATGCATTGGCGATCAATATGCTGTTATTTCGGTTCGTCGCAGGGAGAGAGTAAAACAATTAGCCTGTAAGTACGTTTCTATGCTAAGTTACCGGGTCATTTTTAACAGTGGAATGGTGGAAGTTTTAAAATAAGTATAAGGATTTGTTTTTATTGTTTAGATTTAATTGGTTTCCTGAGTAGTAAAGTTAGTTTGTCTTGTCTCTTTCCCCTTTGCTTTTAAGATGTATCTTGCACTGCGTTGCACTGAGATACATCTTAATAAAAGTTACTTACAACAAAGTGTATTCAAGAAAACAAATAGGTAGGTACATTAATTTTCCAATGTGATTAGCGCGACACGATCACACGACAAAGTGTAGTGAAACCCACTCACGGGTACCTAATTATAATAAAATAATCATTCGTTTTCCACGATACAGTGCCTCCACATCCGCATGTTTGGACAGTGACGCATTTTAAAAACGTCTTCATGATACTTTTCTGACCAAGTTACAGTCGAAACAACCGTTTTCAATCATTTCCATGCTGGTATTATTATAATGGCGGGATGTGTCCTACACCACTGCCTGGTTTATAACTAACTAACTATTTACCTACCACATTTTATGTAAGTAAATATATATAGATTCACAGAATCAGACTCACTTTCCTACTTCCTGAAAGACATGAAAAGGTGATTATTATCATAGCAAGCCACGGGGATAACACACCAAACTGTAAAACGTTCAATTAAATTCCAAAGTAAGTTTTGGTTATTTATACAGACTCTTCACGAAGCAATAAAGTGTAAACCAAGCAGTCTGTATATCAAACTAAGTAACCCTACGCAAAAACGATTGCTGGGAAATGATTTTTTTTGGGGGTGAAAAATCACGTTTTACGGTAAACCTCAATGTTACGCACATATTATAACAGTGCCGGTGAAACAATTGAATAGTGTGGGGGTCGTGAGAATCGTGAGGATGGTTAAAGTTCTTACATTAAACCATGTACTTACTCATTTAAATAAAAAAACTTTGACCCCCAATATATCCGTAACTACAAGGTTCCCAGGTATGGTGTAGTGCTAATTTAGTGGATGGAGGCGGTTTTGCATCGGTCTCTACTTTATCAGGATTGAAGCATTTTTTGCTCCTTTATCGACGCGTTTCCTTTTTTGATGGTTTACTATTTTAACTAAAAGTAATTAAAACCAGACCTTTAATCGTGTACAAACTGCTTTGTTGTGATTGGTCATTTGATCAAGTCGCGATAGTGGCAGTTTTGCACGTAATCATTTCGCACGTAATTTTGTATCAGCCGCGATTTTTTTAATTTTTTTAATAGAGAAATGGAAGCGCCCGGCGGCGCGACGCTCATGCATCTGTACCTGTACCCTTTTTTTTTTCTTTTTTTAGGATGGCATCAAATGACTTCTCCCACTCTGGGCGGAGCGGGAGAGAGTGTCAGACTCTTACTGACTAAAACCCATCCATGTTCCTTCCTCGCCCTTTATGTTCCGGGGCCGCGGTATCTCTTTCGAATAGGCCCGCAACCCCGGCAGGCTTCGGCCCTTGCGGGCCCCTCCCCTTATGCTAACATCTCTTTGAGGCGCGCGTGGAACACGAACGCGCCGTCGACTCGGCCTGTCGTCGTTAGACGGACGGACGGCTAGCTAGCCCATAGCCAACCGTCCACAGGCCCGCGTCTACGGTGGCCGGTAGCCACCACGTGGCCCCCGACGCCCGGTGCGTCTCCCGCGGCGGCCGGGAAGAGAGGATCTCTCCCTCTCTCGTTCCGCCACCTCCTTCGCTAGCATGACTGCTTCGCAGAAGGAGGTGACGGCTTCCCATTCCGTCTCGCTCCGGACCATGGATTGAACCAGGGCCGGACGCGAGAGGTCGCCGCCGCCGATCGCCGCTACGAGGACACGGCGGTGCTCCGCCCACGCAGGGCAGACCTCCACCGTGTGCTCCACCGTGTCCTCCGGTCGATCCTCGCAGTGGAGACACCCGGGCGTTTCCTCCCGCCCGATTCGGTGCAGGTACCTCCCGAAACATCCGTGTCCGGTGAGGACCTGCGTCAGGCGGAAGGTGAGGACGCCGTGGCGCCTCTCCAGCCACTCCTCAAAGAGGGGACTTACCGCCACTATCGTGGCGTGTCCTGTACCTGTGCCCCTCACATAGAAAAGCTGCCACGTATTGTAGAACAAACTTTTCTAAGCAGTTTGAGGAGGTCTTACTTTTAGTTTTCCATGCACTTTTCTAGCGTATCCCTAATTGCATATATGTTCGTCCATTCTTTTTTTTTTTTTTTTTTTTTTTTTTAATACTAGTGTCCTCTGACATGGGTCATCAGAGACCTTATCTATGCTATTGTTTACATTCATTCCAGTTCTCGCTTGTATTCCTCTCGCACTTTCATTCCTCATACGTGATCTTTCTTTCATCCCATATCATATCTTTCTCTCGTTAGGGTAGGACGCCCTTCTACTTGTCCCTATTCTGTTCTATTCCTCTTTTAGTTTTTATTTCGGGTAAAACGCAGACACAGTGTTTTTTATTTCCATTTCACAATCTTTCTTATAATTATGTTATTTATTTTACAGCAAACTTACACCTTATTAAATATTACAAAAAATAATTACAATTCAAGTACTTCTTATTCTACCTTATTTATATTTACATACTTCTATAACATTTAGTTACAGGTTTTACTGTCATCTTATATTTACTTACAATATCAAATCTTAAACACTTACATTTTAATACATCTCTACTAACATTTCCATTACTAAACAACATATTACGGTTATAATAATCGGTATTTCTCAGGAATCGTACCTACCATATCTTTTCATGAGAGTTGTACCACTGGGCAAGGGGGACCCCTCCTTCCCTCCACACCGCGTGAGTTGACTACCATCGCATGCATTTCACGAAAAATAATGCGTTTTGTTGTAAGCAGTATGATCATTTGAGAATATTTCGAGATTTTACAATATCGCTAGAGATATTACAATATAACGTATTTGACAATTTTACGGTGACATATACATATAATAAAAGAGTAAAAAAACTGTGTCTGTACATTGAATATAATAAAAAAATAAAAGTTTAGAAACAGTAGCACAATTCAAAAACAAAATCTGTCTGTTTGTCTGTTTGTTTGTACACGCTAATCTTCGGAACTAATGATGCAGAACCTGATGAAACACCTGATGTAGAACCGCAACAGACCATCTAAACTATAAGAGATACAAAAATGACACCATAGCAAAAATGATTCCACGTGATGAGCATTTTCTGCTGAGAGAATAAATTTGAAGATCTGGAACACCTGATGTGGAACTCCAGGAGCCCAGCTACACCATAACACATATAGGAATGACGTCTTAGCAAAAGTTGTTCAATCTGATGAGCACTCTCTGTTGACTTATAATAATCGAAGATCTGGGACACCTGTTGTGGAAAGTAACTCCGAGAGCCCAGCTACACCATAACACATATAGGAATGACGTCTTAGCAAAAGTTGTTCGGTCTGATGGGCATTTCCTGTTGACTTATAAATAATCAAAGATCAGAAACATGTGATGTGCAAATTATTGCAAAGCTATCACTAATTTCACTGTCTATACATACATTAATAAAATCGTTGAGACCAAAAAATCTGTACATTGAAGATTTCAAAAAAAAAACCGATCAGGGTGACTTAAAATAAGTAACTAAACATATTAAAACCCTTTTTAAAATTTTTGTTTGTTTGTTTGTTTGTTTGTTTGTTTGAACGCGCATCACGTAAAAACTGCTGGACGGATTTTGATGAAAACTTCACTATTCTATTTAAATAAACTCAGAATAACATTTAGGCTATAGAAATTATGGAAAATTTTGGAAAAAAGGGGTGAAAAGGGGGGGTAAAGTTTGTATGAAAAAAAAAATTTAGATTGTTCTAGAATCATAAAACTCAGAGTAAATACTTATTATTAAAAATAAAGAAATACCTGTTGCAGCATTTTTTTAAAATCTCATCCAGAGACGTAAAAAAGAGGGTTTTTTGTTTAAAATTAACTAACTTCATACACCTATAGAATAAAATCCAATGAAGTGTAAACCTTTAAAAGTTATTGTAAATACTTCAAATCTAATACAGGTAAATATAATTTATCAATTTTTTTTAAATTTGATTTTTGAAGTGAATACGCCCAAAATAGTTGAACTCAAGACAGGTAATACAGGATGGAAACGGAGACTTCCAGACTCGACATAACGGGACTCGACATAAAGGGAATAAATCACGGTAAACGGGGAAGTAAGGGGAGCTGCAGCTACACAAAAATGGTTTTAGAAAACAGCCCATATTTTTTTCGAGAAATGTTGTTCACAGATTTAATAAAAAAGTAAAGTACAGTTAGCAAGAAAATTGCCATTTTACATAAAACAATTTGTTTGATGCCAACCGATCTTCTTTCCGACACTGATCAAAAAGTTCTTCCAGACCAACCCAGGTTAGAGTACTCAAAAAGTCACTGCAGCTACATGAAAATGGTCTTAGAAAACCATACGAAATTTTTCGTGAAATTTTGATCCGCATTCACAGATAAAGAAATGTTCGGGTAGCAAGAAAATTGCTATTTTACACAAAATTTTTTTGATGCCAATCGATCCTGTTTCTTATACTCAACGGTTAAGGTAGCTCCCTTTACTGCCCCGTTAACCGTTTCCACCCTGTTTATTACATATTACAAATAAAATAATACAACGAACTACTGGTCCAATCTATTTCAATTTTTTAACAGAATTGATGGAAGACGTGTTTAATTGAAATTGAATTGATGAAAAAAGGAGTAGAAAGTTATTTTGGTGGTGATTTGTTTCGAATTTGATATCAACACTCCTTAAGTCCATGTTCACCGAAGAGATAACGGTCTGATTTTCTAAAAACCGCTGTCCCTGTGACATGCTCCCATACAAAAATGTGTTTTAAACAGCTGTTTTTAGATAATCAGACCGTCATGTTTTTGGTGAACATGGACCTTAGTGCTTTTGATTTAAACTACATGTTATTTTGATAAATGTTTGAAAACTCAATCCTATTTTATTCATAAAAGGTTGGACTCACATAAAAACTTGGTGCTAATACTCTTTAAAATTGGAATGTCCCGATAGTCACCGTACTATATTAACACCGCATTTGAAGGCTTCTAAGCTTTAAAGAGGTTGTTTGAAATGGCTTATATAGTAACAGGTCCGCAACAGTTTACAGCAGCTATATCGTGTCGCGGCTCATTTCATACACGTTGATGAGAACTTCAGACCTAGCTGGAGTATGAGACTGTCATCGAGTGTCTAAGGATGAAGACGTTAGGACGTCGAGAGAAGCCCTTTAAACTGTTTTTATAAACATGGTAATTTATCCTTATCAAAATAAATACGTTGTTAATCACAAGTATTTAATTTTAAACATAATTGCCCTTGGATACGTAATTTGATTTCAATGAATATCAGAGATACACCGTTTTAAATAACTCAGCAGCAAAATAATGATCATGTACCGGACGCGCTTTTCATTATGCGGAATGATGTGTGTGATGTGATGTGCTCTTTGACAATTGTATTAGAGGTGCTTACGATCCACTCTCTGTAACCCTGTCTTTCACTTATGTGTCGCAGACGAAGTTGCGCGGGTCAGCTAGTATAATTATAAAATAACATAAACTGGGAGTACCTACCACGCGGTGAAGGCGGTAACAGTTTAGGACTGATTTTCGATGACGATGGTATATCATTGAAAATTTGACTTTACTGGCCAAAACTCCCATTTATTATTTTAGTTTATCGAATAAACATCTCTTCGGGATTATGTTATTTGAGTGTTTAATTTCCTTTTCCATTTATCTTCGTGACTCGGTAGCCTACCCGGTAACGCAGGGGAGCAGTCACTTATATTTTAATTGATCAGGTATCTTCACAACAAGACTATAACCATGCCTAGAAAGAGGTCAAATCATTCCCAATGTTCCAAAGGAGCTAAAAGATTGAGGATCATAAGATCCCAAGAATCTACCGAAGAGCGTCAGGAGAGACTTGATGCTGTTCGAGAACATCAGGCTCCAACTTGCTCCGTGGAAACCTCTACGGATCGCGAAGTACGCCTGCGTTCTCAGCGTATTTACGCATCTACATCCAGGTCTCTTGAGACCAGTGAAGAATAGATGCGCGACTGACCGCTGATCGTGAACGTCATGCATTGTCTCGCGAGTCGGAGACGTTCACGGATAGAGAATTGCGCTTGAGTTTTCAGCGTATCCACGCATCTGCTTCTAGGTCTCTAGGGACAAGTGTGGAACGTGATGCGCGATTGACCGCTGATCGTGAGCGACATGCATTGTCT
The DNA here is from genome assembly GCA_950022955.1 of Xestia ashworthii. NCBI lineage: Eukaryota > Metazoa > Arthropoda > Insecta > Lepidoptera > Noctuidae > Xestia > Xestia ashworthii. Next base: position 16,705,077 of record OX465558.1, on the reverse strand, counting down.
CGCGAATCGGAAACGTTTACCGATACAGAATCACAGGTCTTTTGAAACGAGTGATGAACGTGATTATCAAACATTGCCCCGAACACGCACACAACAAAATATTCATAATCAGTTTGGAAGTGAGAGAGAAAGAATTGCTGGAGTACGGCATGAAGAGACAGAAGAAGAGCGACTTCTTCGAACTTCGAGATTCGCTGAACAGAATGTCGATATCATCTGAAGAATCGGATGTGTCTCAAGATATAGCCGTAGGGCATGGCGACCTTTCCTAGGGGTTGATAAGGAACGGAGTGCATTTACGTATACTCCTATGATTGAATACGCCACATATTCCGCCCTCGGAGGTATGGTTCAAAATTGTACTTTTTGTGAAGCTGTTAAATGGGAAAATGAAACAAACGGTATATGTTGCTCAGGTGGGAAAGATCCGTTATTTTCCCGTCCCCGGGCTCTTAGAATTCGACATCAGACGTTTCAGATCTTCGATTTTGACGACCCCGTTGTCGCTGGCATAAGCAACAGAATCCGCGTACGAAGTCGCGGGCAGAAGCTAGTTTTATAATAAGTAGTGAGGTTGTGTGATTAAATTGGGGTCGGCGCAGCATGTATTCCTCTTCCATACTTCTTTCTCTATTTTACGTCATCTCATCAGACACTTCTTTTCTTCTTCTCAACACAGTCCATCCATCCATTTTAATTATAATACAGAGTGGAATTACTTATCTTATTTCTTAAGAAATGTATAGGACAAGTTTTTTGCGGCTTTATAATAATTAAGTATGTCCTAGTAGGTACTGAAAGTCAATTGGTCCCTAGTTTTTTTGATTCTTTAGAAACAGTATTAATAGCATTTTTCTTGTCAGTTAACTTTTTTCAAAATCAGTTGATTTGTTTTTAAAAGTTCTGGTAGGTCATTTGCCTGTAGCTACAACGGTTACGGTACCAGCCCTAAGGCATTGCCCCATCCCCCATCTCAAACTTCCACTTTGTATAGGTAACTACGAAACAAAAGCTCCGAAATCCGATGTGAGAATCGAACCCGGCTCACGCCACTCGACGTATTCTCTCAGAACTCCCGCTGCCACGGCAAGGCCGATACAGTTATACAAGCAAGATAAAGCCATTATGCTAACAAATTAAAAACAAAGTATTTTCCAGTGCAGTGTGAATTTATAGTGTGACTAATAAATTATTTTAAGTACTTAAAGTTTAAAAACGTTTAGACAGAATAAATTATCTTAACTATGACTGATATATAAATTGAATGATGACCAAATTGATAGTTATGTGTCACATTATTTGTTTTGACGTTTAGGTACTTGGACAAAATAACCTTATCTCGTTATCATAAAAAGAATTGTAATACTATACTAATTGCATCGGAGTGCAGTGTTATTGTAATCTACCCATTATTTAAAAAATTCGGAAATTGCCAAGGTACCTAACCTACTTAAATATTTACTATTAGGTAATATATCAAGAGAATGATGATGCAATTTTGTAAAAACACGTGGTATTTATTTTTTAGTTCGTGCACAGATTATAAAAAACTGGGTATCACTGTTTCGAATACGTCCATTATATAACTGATTGTGGTACCTATTCTTCCCGAGACAATCTGTCTATCTGTAGCGTGTGGTCGCAAACCTGTGAACAAGAGGGCAGTTGATGATTGCATTGTTTATGGATATTTAGTTGACCAATAATTATAATTATAATACCTTCTCATGATATTAACCTATATTTATCTATTGTACATCTAATTTAGTCAAATCAAATCGTTTATTCTTATTCACACCTACACCTACAATATTATTATAATATAAGATTATTCATATAAGCACTATACCTACATATATGATATAACCTAATAAGTATTAAAACACACGCCAACGAACAAGAACATTTCCAAACTTTTGGTAAAATATTTTATTTCAGTTGATATACTTACGTAATTTCACTCCGCGCATGAAACACTTAATCACAACACGAATTTATCTCGTCTGCTCGACGTCCGTACGTCACTACAGGGATCCAGCAGAATATCAGCGTCAGGTGCATGCCTGACACATGCTGAGCTGGACTCCCATTTGGTGTAACCTTGAGACGCACACCGCACCTTGCATACCCTCTTTGTTATTTTCCTTTTTTAAATTTTTTATTTGAAGTAAGTCATGGTGTTACCATACTTATTTTGTAGGTAAATAGGTTTTTCTTTTGTTTTAAGTAAACTGTTTTATTTAATTGTATTTCTGTGTGTTGTGCTTTGTCTTTTGTGTGCACTAAATAAATGATTTATCTATCTATCTTATCTATCTATCTATCTATCTAATAGTTCGTGGCTAAATAATAACAGCCGCTCGGGTCGATCTTTAGGTTAAGATAAGCCGGGCTTGCCTAGGTTGGTCTGTTGGTGGGTGACAATCCTTACCTACATACCGAGTTTCCTCCGTGCCTCGGAAAGCACGCTAAGCTGTTGGTCCCGGGTGCCATTTGTAGATCTTTGACAGTCGTTACAGGTAGTGGCCCAAAAACTCTGACAACAGTCTTACCAAAGGGTATCTTATGTCGTAAGGGTTGTGGAGGTCAGATAGGCAGTCGCTCCATGTAAAATACTGGTATTCATTTGGGAAAAGGCTGGCCAGAGGATGCCGTGGTATTTATTTTTGTTTCAAAGAGCCTGCTCGCCCTATTTACACCATTTTGCGCTGAATGTAGCAATGAAATAACAACGACCGATGTTCCTACAATACTACAGTCTAGATTCGACTGATTCGAGGCAATGTTTACAAACGTAGGACCGTGTGGTGTAGATAACAACCGAAACGTTGCGTTTGTATTGATAACGTGACTGGTTGTGACGTCTTACATTATTTGTACGTCACAAGAAATACGATGTTCAGTCGGCCAACAGCATTGCTCTGTAGGTAGGTGATAAAAGTACTCTGTGAGTAGGTGCCATCACTTTTAGACAAGCAGCCTTGGTGACTATAGTAAGGTATTAGGCGCTCCACCCACAGGCACCGCGGCGGGACGCATCTTCAGTGGGTGAACCGCCTTACTCACCAGAAGAATTGTACGGTAGGACGTGGGCGGTATCGCTAGGCGGCACGTCATTTCGTACTAGGTACACCTGGCCAGTTTAAGGGGTAGCGCCAGGGTAACCCGCGAATTGCATAGGTATTTTTTAGGCTTTTTGCAATTTGCGGGTCATTTTCAGCCTATGTAAAACGAAATATGATTCGTGACCGTTACATTTTGTTTCACATTCACCCTGAAACCTGAAACTGACCTGCAAATTACAAAGAACGTAAGCTTGAATTTCGCGGGCTACCTACCCTGGCACATTGGACATTGGATCGAAGAATTTGGAAGTCATAGGGGGAGGCCCTAGCCCAGCCGTGGCCCAGCAGTGGAATGACACAGGCTAACAGTAACAGTAACCTACCCTGGCGAAACCGGCCAGTGTTCCCACAAACGTGTAGCCTACTGAACCATCAATCTACCTTCTCATTTCAATAGCATTAAAATTATTAGCAACAAATGCAACAATGCATCTGATTTCGTAATGCACCGGCCTTGTAATTAAAATAATAACTCACGTAGAATGTAGAAATATATAATTAAATACGACTCGGATACATACATTTTATAAATGCATTTATGTATGGCGCTAATTTTATTTATCTTGTCTCTATGCATCATAGGGCAATCCGTGGCCAAGGTTATGAGCAGTTACCTCATACATGCCTGTTCTGGCACCTAACCAATAGACAGTTTCTCGCGGCAAATTAAATTTCACATGGAAGTTTCATTTTGCCGTAGCTTAGCGATTAATTATGACTAGTTTTCCCAAATAGCTTATAAGGTTTAACATATTCAAGTTTTTGCAATTCACAGAGTTAGTCGCGTTATGGAGCCACCTCTAGTCAAGATAGTGCAAGGCCAGTTAAAAGGAGTCGTGTGCAGTGGTATCGAGAATTACGTGGCGTTCAAAGGCATACCATATGCAAAGCCGCCACTTGGAAAATTAAGATTCAAGGTGAGTAGCAAATGAAGACATACCTACGCACTTTGTAATGTTTTTTCTTCACTCCAAACGAAAGCATACCTAAGCATGCACCACATTAGTATTCACTCTGAGACTATGAGCATATTATTATAATGGAATTCGCGTAGTAGACACACCTAATGAAAATTTTATTTGGATACACTCTACAAGAACACACATTAGACAGCACAAATTATATTACCATATCAAGTGGTTGCTTATCTTGATTGGTTTATGCCTACTAGTTTAGTACCTACCTACTTTGATACAGACGTCTTATATCTTTAATTTTATTCACATATTTGATATTGCATTTTTCGTTAACAAAAGGCAGTTGATTTCATTTGCCTTTGTAGTATCTATGATCGACCGTTACTAAGTTGCTGAGATATCTCAGCAACTTGATAACGGTCGATCATCAACTTGCTGAGATATCTCAGCAACTTGATAACGGTCGATCATCAACCTAACCTTACCCTAAAGTTTGCTTCACCCACTCTACCTTCGTTATGCTACAGATATACCTTCCAGGCATAGAAAGTAGGACATCGTACGGAGAGTAAAGTATACAATCCCGGCGCAGTATCATCGACATAATGTTTGCCCATGACGAAATTGCATCTTCCTCTACCTCCTTACATATCAATTTGAACTTTTTCATATATTTCCAGGCCCCGGAACCCCCCGAGCCGTGGCAGGGGGTCCGCGACGCGTCGCAGCACGGCCCCATCTGCCCGCAGTACAACGAGCGAATGAACCGCATGGAGGCCGGCAGCGAAGACTGTCTTTACCTTAACGTCTACACCAAAACACTCACACCGCCCAGTCCCCGCCCAGTCATGGTCTGGATCCACGGCGGCGGCTTCTACACGGGATCCGGCGACTCAAACTTCTATGGACCAGAATTCTTCATGGCACAAGACATAGTATTAGTAACAATCAACTACAGACTCGAAGTCTTAGGCTTCCTGTGTTTAGACACCGAAGAATGTCCCGGTAATGCTGGCATGAAAGATCAAGTCCTTGCCTTAAAATGGGTGAAGCAAAATATCGCAGCTTTCGGCGGTAATCCTAATAATGTGACCATCTTCGGCTGCAGCGCTGGGTCTGCTTCAGTATCCTGTCACTTGGTATCCAAAATGAGTGCCGGATTATTTAATAAAGCTATTTGCCAAAGTGGAGTCTGTCTCAACGAGTGGAGCATAAATATCTATGCACGACAAAGATCGTTTCAACTAGGCAAACAACTGGGTAAAGATACAGATGATCCAGCAGAACTTTTAGAGTTCTTAAAAGGCGTGCCAGCGTCGTCTCTAGTTGGCATACAGTTGCCTACCTTAGAATTACAATATAATGACCTCATGGACAGTATTCTATTTGGTCCAGTAGTCGAAAAAGTCGGTACTGAAGAAAACAAGTTTCTATCAGAATTACCATTACAATTAGTGAAAAATGGGCATATAGCCAAAGTGCCTCTTATATTAGGATACACATCAGGGGACGGTATAGAATTAGCAAGAAAACTGCCTCTTACAGTTCCCTTTTTTTCCACACCGGGTGCTGTTGTTCCGAGAGAATTAAAACTGAAATGGGAACCAGAGAGAACACAGGAAGTCGACGGCAGGATACGAAAGCAGTATTTTAAAGATCAAAACATTTCAATGGAACTGATACAAGACTACTCGGATTTTGAAACAGACAGAGTATTTCTGTACAATATTCTTAGGTATGCACGATATCACGTCCAGTATACTTCAGAACCAGTTTACTTTTACGAGTTTGTTGCAGAAACTGAGAGAAATTTCACCAAAAAGTCTTATAACATGGATTCACTGAAAGGTGTTTGCCATTCGGATGAGTTGGCATTTCTTTTCAATGTCACATGCATAGACTTACCACCAATGACAGATGAATCTCGAAACATCATAGATAAGTTTGTAAGACTTTGGACGGATTTCGCTAAAACTGGGTAAGTATTGCATATTTCAATAATCCACTACATGAGCTAAACGCGAGTTTTATAATGACTGAAAGTATATGATTCACTGCAATAAACAAAACCAGAAAAATATATGATATTCTTCAGGATATATGCTAGTATGATAGTGTTTTGAAAAAATAATACAATTAATTTGACTCGATAAAAAAAATCACGAACTTATCTCTAAAAATTTCTTTCAAACAAAAAAACATACTAATATACATGCGATCATTCTGATTTTTTGGCAAATAATTCTACAAGCAATATATTAGCGTTATAGTGTTTTAGTTTTTTAGTCCAATCAATAAATATTTTATAAATCGATCGAAACCACTCACTTCGCACTATTTGGTCCGCAGTGACTGACGTAACAACCACCTTGTAGTGCAAGCTGATTAGAACTTTATTCTAACAGCATTTCAAACGAAGTTTGAACCACCACAAATAGAGTTGCTAATTTAGCTCATCTAGTCGGTCTTAAAGTGGGGGTGAAATCCTACTAATATTATAAATGCGAAAGTTTGTGATGATGAATGGATGGATGTTTCTTACTCTTTCACGCAAAAACTATTGAACGATTGGGACCAAATTTAGCACACAGATAGTTTTAAACCTGGTTTAACTCAAAGGATACTTTTAATCCCGGTAGTATGTTCCCGTGGGACAAGAACTCCACGCGGGCGAAACCGCAAGCATAAGGCAGTAAATAATATAGTGTTCCAGCCTGCGAACACTCTAGAACGAACTAGTCTGACGTATAATAGGCATGACAACAGTATCAAAAAATTACAAATCTATCTAGTCCGTCAGATAGATTATTGAAAAATAATGGACACGTATTTTTTGTTTTTGTAAATCAATGAATATTGACAAAGATAAAACGCATCAAAACTCGGGACTGAGGGCTCGTGACGTCAGAACTAGCTAAAAAATATACCTAGGCGTGACGTATTGGGAATTTTAAAAGCATCATATCTTTGTCAATAATGATTTATGTAACAAAAGAAAAAATACGGGTCAAATATTTTTTTATAATCTAACTGACGGACTAATTAGTTTTTTTTTTGTCGTCTCCCCTATTCTCCAGAACAATAATCCTAGACTGAATGAAGACAGAAATTGATTATATTGTTGCCACATGGCATATTTGTTAATTTAACTACTTATTATCTTTCCAGTAATCCTACTTCAAGTGGAGCAGTAGAATGGAAACCATTCAAAGACTCGGAACGAAACTATTACTCCATAGGAAAACAACTCGAATGCAAGATAAACCCGAATAAAGATAATATGACTTTCTGGGAAGATATTTATGACGAAAGATCTGTATTGTGTACAAAGTGAAATAATTAATTCAAAAGGTTGTAAGGCTAGGCAAACAAAGAGCAGTATTAAAGAAATTAAACTTATATTGATTTTTCTAATTTCACATTTTCTTACAAATACACTGACCGACATATGGGTACTGCAACATCCCACAGACATCTCACAAATTTATTTTAAAATATGCTATTAAACTAAAAATAAATTCTTAATGAAAGTCAGACACTTCCTAATTACAATATTAGGGACACTATTGAACTAACATCAACCACATTCAATTCTTACATAACCTCATAATTATTAACCAGTATAAGTTGGCCTCTTATTCCATTGAAACTGTGATATGTGCCACTAGTACCCCACACTATACATGAAGTTTCAATAAATAAACTCGATACTGTACTAGACCAGCCCAAGGACATGAAACACTAATGTATAACTTGTACAGGTAGAGCTAGCATGCACAGGGAACTTATTGTTAAGGTTATATCTTAACTAGTAACATGGAATTGGGAACATTGCACATTTACTAAATCCATCTAGTCAGGCTGGACAGGAACCAAACCCTGTGTACTAAGTATCAGTTGTCTCCAGCAGTAACTCGTAACGCCATTAGGACACCGACGCAGCTAGCCGCGGGAAACTGACAAAAACTAACCAAAATGTAAAGTACTGCTTTGATATTGCGGCCGTAAGCGTTGGTGTGCTGACGGTGTTGATGTAAAACATATGGTATACATATAAATATTGATGTCAGTGTCGATGCACCTCGTGGACAGTACAATTGCGTAGAGTGCATCATGATTCTTTCGGCGCTTGAATTACATTGTCAGGTGGGCGCTGTTGATGGTGGCGTTGGTCCCGACTACAGCCACGCGCCAAAAGATTCATGCCGCTCTCTAGTTACTACATATCGTACCATCGAGGGAGGCTCGGTCAGTAACGTCCGGAGCGCGAGTTACGCGGCGGGTCCCTGCGCCGGTTGTCGCCGCCGCCACCGCCCCCGCCCCCGCCACCCCCGCCACCCCCGGCCCCCCCGCCGCCGCCCCCGCCGCCACCTCCGCGGGAGCGGGAGCGCCGGCGACGGTCGCGCGATTTGCTGCGGGAGCGACGCGAGCCTTTGCGACGGGAGTACAAGTATCTGGAACATATTGATATGACATCAGCCCAGAAGATAAGGTGGGACTTCCAATGCTGGGTTAGGGTTAGGCTTTCGATTACAATATATCGTGAAAAAAGATAGGAAATAATATTCGAGTCAAGTCGAGTGTAATTAGACAATAAGGTGGAACGAAGTTTATAGTGGGCGGATTTTAATGGAACTCTTTTTTATTGACTTCCTAGAAGACTGGAGAAGAAAGTTAAAAAAATATATCGCCACTCGCGACTTTTTTTTTCCGTTGGAATATTTTTTTCGTACGTAAATAACTTCGAATTCGACGAATTCATATTGTAGTGTAACAGAGTGATCTACGTTCATCCATGAAACGCCAATTTGGCTAGTCACACTATTACTCTACAATATGAATTCTTTGAATTTGAAGTTATTCATCAACGAAAAAAAATATTCCAAAGGAATTCAAAAAAACAAAAAAAAAAATTTTTTAACTTCCGCACTTCTCTTGGTACCCAATGAAAACTCCCATGAAAATCTGACCACTATAAACTTCGTTCCAAGTTATGAGTATTTTTTAAACCCCGACGCAAAAATGACGGGGTGTTATTGTCTAATTGCACTCGGCTATAACAAGAATTCCCCTAATTACTTGAACTAAAAATAAGGAAATCCCCTAATTTTTTCTACTAGTAAATATAGCCTATACACTCACACACAATGTGGCTTTCTATTGACCTACTAAACCGATTTAATTCAATTTCAATAACATGAGTATATAAATAAATAAATAAATATCGCTGGACATTAACACACAGCGCCACCTAGTGCCACACTAAGCAAAGCTTGTGTCGTGGACACTAGATAGTTGATATACTACTTATATACTTTTTTGTTTGTAAATACATACTTATTATACATATAAACATCCATGACTCGGAAACAAATGTCCGTGCTCAACACACAAACATTTGCTCCTACCGGGATTCGAACCCAGGACCCTAAGAACGTAAGGCAGCGTCACTACCACTACGCCAATCGGGTCGTCATATATATAGACATACTTAGATTAAAATATCAAATTAGTAGAACACAGGGTTTTTTAAGAATGTTTGGTGAGCATAATATGCGATTGCACTGATGAGACAAAAGATTTCAACTAAGAGAAGAGAGTGTAAAATAGCAGTGGCAGTGCACTGTATAGGTAGACACACAAACTAGGTCAGTAATCAACTATGTGAGTAACATAACAGAGCATAGTATATCAAGACTAAGTGCATTCATTTATCTAACACGCATATTGCACAGAGTTATGATACTCGTATATTGGAAGGTTTTGTAATTCATTTATTTTAGCTAGTACTACTAACGATTTTCCCTATCAAAATACCAAATTTTAAACTTGTCATCAAGATTTTGAACTAACTTATTATTTTTTTAACCCCAAACCTAAGCAAAACTACGAGTAGGTTAAGTAAAACATTACGGTCCTGTAGGATAAAAAAGGGTTTGATGTAAAAATCATCAGAAAAGTTTAAGCAACTAGGTTATAATATTGTGGCTCTGAATCAGGACCATGAGAGAAGCAGTGTCAACACGCCATATCTACAGATCACATTCTGAACTGCTGGGTTTACAAGTTTAAAATTTTGCATATATTATACAAGTTAGCACAAGAGTTGCTTTCACAAGTATGCAACAACTTTTTGGAGGTTGTTCCCATAAAGAAATTAAATAAGAATGAAAGTTTGTGTGATGAAGATTTTACCCCATAGAGCCCACAACTTGTAACTCAATAAAAATTGATAACTCACCTTCTCAATTCTCTAGAAATAGGCTTCAAGTGCATGAAGTTGCAGAAGCCACTGCGGGTGCACTCCCCCATCTCATACTGACGGCAGCAAGCTTCACGGAAGTCTGTCACGGGGGACAGCTCGGCGTATACCGGACGTCCACCAAACCAACGGTTGTTCAGGTCATTTACCGCCTTCTCTGCATCCTCCTCGCGCCGGAACTAGAATCGGTATATTGGGAAATAGGAAAGATTATTAAGGCGCTACCCCAAGCAAAAGCCGTTTTTTGTGCAGTTTTTTGGAGCCAACTCCTCTTTATCCAAAAGAAATACCAAGTAATAAAAATACATTAAATTTCTACATATTCTTAGACTGCAAAGTGGTAGTTTTATTTTTTATTTTAAGTCTCATAATGTGTAATAAATCCCCTCACAATGAAACCACAAAAATGAGAAAAAAATATTTATAACATGCTTCTTCTCGTAAAGTTAACATTATTTTGATTTGCTTCTTATACTAATGGATAGACAATTTAATAATGAACATAATGCTAGTTTTTTTTTTTTCAAAAGACGGAAATTTGATTTTATAAAGAATAAAAATCACTAATTTCGCACTATTCGACCCGCAGTGACTGACGTAAAAACCACTTTGTAGTGCAAGCTGATTAGAACTTTATTCTAATAGTATTTCAAACGAAGTTTGAATCACCACAAATAGAGTTGCTAATTTTGCCTGGGGTAGCGCCTTAATGTGATAATTATGCTGTGTTGAGTTTCATATGGATTGCCACCCTTTTTTTTTTTAGGATGGGATATCATCAAATGCTTTGGGGTGTGTCAGACTTTTACTGACTAAAACCCATCCATGTTCCTTCCTCGCCCTTTATGTTCCGGGGCCGCGGTATCTCTTTCGAACAGGCCCGCAACCCCGGTGGATTGCCACCCTTAGTTAATCCTCGTTTTTTCTATACTTCATATTATATGGAAAGCAGCTTTTGTTTCTCTGAACGAAATCAAACTATAAAAATCAGTGTTTGTTTTGGTAAACAAATTACATGCATTTTGGCAAGTATGGCTTTGTCTTTAATTACAGTAAGTACTTTACAATTTTATCAGGAAATTACTTATTGTAAGTCAGTTATCTGCATTATCTAGCCCCTCTTAGTTCTTCTTTATAGATTGGTCAACTAATGTCAGAAATTGACTACTACTACAACTTGGATATTCCTAGGTTTATATTAGCCTATTTTCGGATGGGAAATCATCAAATGACTACCCCGTTCTGGGTGGGGTGGGAGGGAGTGTCAGACTTTTACGACTACAACCCATCCGTGTTCCTTCTGGGCCCTTTGTGTTCCGGGGGCTCCAAAGCCCAGTGCATCTTCCTCGGCGGCTGGGACGAGAGGTTCTCTCCCTCTCACGTTCCGCTACCTTCGTCGCTAGCATGGCTGCTCCACTTCGCAAGAGGTGATGGCTTCCCATTCCTCTCGCTATGGACCATGGATTGAATCAGGGCCGGACGCGAGAGGTCGCCGCCGCCGATCGCAGGTTTATAATAGCCATACATTATTTTGAATTTACAATGATGAACACTGATTAAGAACTCACCTTAATATAAACATTGCCAACTAGGTGGTCACCCAGATTGTCACACACATTCATCTCCTCAATCTCTCCATATTTGTCTTCACACTCAACAAACACATCTTCGAAGAAGTTGTCATAATGCTCTTGCATCTCTTCATCAGACACATTGGCCACAACCACTGGAAATAGAAAAACATTCAAATAAAATATCAAACCCAGGTAAGCCAGGTTTAATATGCAATAAGTACTAAATTATTTTCAAACATTTGTAAACCCATGACAAATTTTATAACACCTATGCCCTGCGTACGGTCTGACAGATTGCAAGTTTGGAAATCAATTTCAGGTTTTTCTTTCAAATAACTCATGCCCGGCGATATCATCTTCTCAGGGGATATTCTACGAAGCATCATAAAACTGTAAATTTACAGACTATATCAGTTTCAGCATAAAATCACAGAAGACAAATTTCAAAACATCTATACCCACCCAAATCGGTCTCACAGACCAACATCTGGGAATGAGAAAGTTAAAAAAAACGATTTTAAAACATGCTTGGCAATTTTAATGCTTTGTGGATAGACAATGATTATGAATAATCGAGATGTACTTACAATGACTGCCATCGGCAGATTTGGCCGAGTTCTGAGGATTCACATACAGATTTTGTAACAGAACAGTTTGTGAAAAAGTTGGTTTGTTATGAATACGAGAGCAGCGGTCTCCATGTCGGCATGCCCCGATTTTAAAGTAGAAGGAACAGTTGACTCTGAAAAACAAATTAAAATGACATATTGAAAACTGCAAGATACGTTTTAAGTGTCAGTCCGTGTCAGTATGCCTATCATGTATGGGATGGAAAGCTGTGGTTGTGGAGGAGGGAATACAGTAATCTGGTCTCCCATTAATGTAAAAAACTAACCTTCATTTCTTGCTAACACATTTCGAATGTGTGAGATGTTGGTTATCTAATTGAATCGATAGATATATGAGTTTTCTATAACAAAATCTATACTTACTTATCCTTTTCTGTTCCAAATATAGCAGCTAAATACTCTGCCATCCTGAAACACCGACCAGTACAGCCGCTCTCACCTTATCAGCCAAAGTAAATAAACTCGTCTTGGTTTTTATACTTGATAACAGGCATGTAAACTCTATCGATGAACACAGACGAATTCGTTGAACGCTATGCTTGAAAATTATTAAAATTCATAAAAGCATCCTCATTTTCACAGCAACCGTGTCACCAAATAGATGCCAAATAGTGTTAGTTAATAGATACTCCGTGCTAGGCATGGGCAAAAAATATCGATATATCGAAATATCGATATTATTCCATACAATAAACGATATTATATCGTCGATATTTCTTTTTAGAGTATCGAATTCGTATCAATTTCGATTATTTTTAAACGCAATTATAGTTTCGTGTCCATAACTGATGACTACTGGTTTTATTAAATTGTATGTAATTGTTTTGGCTCAAGCATCAATAAAAATACTGTTTTCTTTTATTATTTTTTACGAAGTTTGAATTCTTTGGGGATATGTATGAATATTATACGAAAACTGACGATATATCGATATATCGATATTTTTCTCTCGATAAATTATCGATACCGTATAAATATATCGATACGATAAATATCGATATATTTTTTTCGCTTGCCCATCCCTACTCAGTGCATCAAACTTCTAACTTCAGTGTTACCAACTTTCACCAAAATTTTCCCCCAAGTTTTTTTCTGAATGCCCCTAAAAACCCCTAAAAATGTGGAATTTTATATGCACTTGTCTTGTTTAATGCCTAAATTGTTTCGTAACTCATAAGTGACTGAAATAGTCCAGAAGAGTAGCAAGCTGAAGTGGCAGTGGGCTGGTCACGTTGGTGGCAGAACCGATGGTCGATGGAGTAGACGGGTCCTCGAGTGGAGGCCACGGCTCGGCAAACGCACTGTTCTGTTGGTAGACCACCAGCTAGATGGACCGATAGGCATGGGCAAAAAATATCGATAAATCGAAATATCGATAAATCGAAATATCGATAAATCGAAATATCGATATTTTTCCAAACAATTATCGATATAATTATATTGTGGATATTTTTAATTGCGGTATATCGATTTTCGATATTTATTTGGAGTCTCGAATTCGTACCAATTTCGATTTTTTTTAAACGCAACTTGGGTTTCGTGTCCATATCTATGACTACTGGTTTGATAATTGTTTGGGCTCAAGCATCAATAAAAATACTATTTTCTTTTATTCTTTTTTACGAAGTTTTAATGGTTTGGGAATATGTATGAACAATCATACGGAACCTGACGATATATCGATATGTCGATATTTTTCACTCGATAATTATCGAAACTGTTTAAAATTATCGATAGGATAAATATCGATATATTGTTTTCACTTGCCCATCCCTATGGACCGATGACAAACAAAAGGCTGGAAGCGACTGGATAGCGAAAGCGGAAGATCGGGGAAAGTGACGTACCATGGGGGAGTCTGCGTCCATTCTACGCGTAAAACTGAAAACACACGATTTGTTATCAAGTTAATGGCAAGTATTGTTTGAAAGCCCCTAAAATATCCCAAAGATATTTGGAGCCACTAAAAGAAACCCCAAAAAAATTCTGCCCGAAATGTCCCATTCAACACTTCTAGCCCCTAAATTTAGGGTCAAAACCCCTAAGTTGGCAACCGTGTCTAACTTGCTCCTAACTAAATGATTTTTGAATGAAGGAACAAAATCTTCCCCCTTGGAACAAAATCTTCCTTCATTCAAAAATCATTGCCAACCGTAAAATAAAATCCCTCGTACAAATGCAGCTGAAAACCTCCTATTTTGGCTTTCAAACCTCGTACATTTCGAGAACTAAAAATTAAGCCATATTGAACTACTGGATTTAGGACATTTTACTCAAAGAAAAAATAAATGCAAATTACTCAAGTAAAATCACAAACAAACTAAAAGTGTCTGCATTTTAAGAAAATTTGCAAGGTAACTTAGTTTACATCTCTGTCATCATCATCCGCACTGTCATCGTTTTCCTGCCATACGTATAATATTTATCTGTTGTCATGCGGCTACGTTACTTTTGTGGGTATAAAAATTGACGCAGTTTCCAGTACGAGTTAAACCTTTTGCGCTCTGTGCAGCAAAAAGTGTGCCCTTCATTGTTTCCAAGTTAGCCGATTTCTTATCTCTGTCTTTATTAAATTTACTTTACTAAAAGCTCATACACTCAGCTGTTCGATGGCCATATTATCAAAATCTCGTACATATTATTTTGCACGAGGGATAGCGTATTGGTACCTCGTACGGAAGACCATAAATCTCGTATTTGTACGAGGAACCTCGTACGGTTGGCAACCCTGTTTGTTCTCTCAATCCATTTCTTCTATAGTCTATGGGTTGAGCAGTTGAGCAGAGTTGATTGATTGATTATAAAGCGGGCTCCACATTCGTGCTAAAAACAATTGCGCCCGTAAAGACGCGAAGTTTTCGCGAAAAACATGTTCCTCCACATTCGCATTCGTTCAGTTTAGTTCACGCGGTCGTCGAGAATGGACACCAAATTAGATAGTGCTATTTAACGAATGAACGATTCTGGAGCATCATAGAGGATGAACATAGAGTTGAAGAAGTTGAGGTGAGGGTGCGGAGGGTTAAAGAAATGTCAAATGATCTGTCATTCTGTCAACTACAACCTCACCTCATCACACTAGTATTTGTCTGTCACTTTACAATTAGGTTTCAAAGAGAGTGCTTGTTAATGCGGTAAATTTAAAATTAGTTTTGAACTTGTGAAATAAATGTGATAAAATGACTTACAATTCCTCATTGGATAATTTCTGCGGTTCTACATTTTGGGTTAGTAAACGTTGTTAGTCAACTAATGTTGTTTTGTAACAAATATTGTGTTTTACAGCCAGTAGAATAACTTTCTTTTTAAGTTTTTTTAGTCTTTCGCAATGTTAACTTTATTTTTAAGTTCCAACATTTTCTTCAGCATAAATTCTGCCCAACCTCTATTTGTGGTTAAATAAATAAGATGTAGGTTAATGAAATGTTGTGCAGTTCATTTTCCTCGAATGCAATAAAAAGCGAAACGAGAAGATGTCTAAATGAATGAACTGGTGTATTTAATAAGAATGTTTTTCCTCCTTTTTCTGAATATTATTGTGTAAGCCAGATTGCACAACAAATTAAATAGATGATTTCATAAATGAAAACTAACATATCTATTAACATTTTAGGATAGTAACTTAACATGGTACACAGACAATCCTGACTTCACACCATGTTTTCAAAAGACAGTTCTTGTATGGGTACCATCCCTATATCTATGGGTGGCCGCCCTGATAGATATCTACCACATAGTGAGCAGCAAGGAGGGCAACATACCCTGGAACAAATTAAATATAAGCAAGCTCATTATAACAAGCATGCTAGTAATATTACAAATAGTCAACCTGGTCCGAATTACATATGAATCTTCAAGAGAAGGAAACATTATTTACGATGCAGATTTTTATGATCCAGTTGTGAAGTTGTTAACTTTGGTGAGTATTTCAACTTTTTTACTTGATTTGTTTTAGTTTGAAACTTACAGCTTGTAACTAAGTAACTAAGACTCAGAGGTACCTTAGAAAAGTAGATATTATTGTATTCTACCTAAATACCAGCAAATATTGTATTATAAATATTTTTATGAATTCCTTGGCAAATTGTTTGGCTTATCTAAAAATCTTACCATTTGTTAGAAAGATTATTTTGCAATTAAAATCTACAGATAAACAAAGAAGAGAGCAACAGTTAGTGACTATAATTCCTAAGATTAGTTACCTGTTTATTTTAACTGTGCTTTGTACAAACAGAGCTAGTAAATGACTTCCCCACTACTGGCTACAGTTCAGCCTCAGATCTTATCTCTTATGCCACTGACTGAAGGCCTTTGTATGCAATTCCGACACAATCATTCTATTAACACTACAGGCATCTAAATAATTATATATTCTACTTTTAATGAAAAGTGGGTAGTGTTTTGTTCAGAAGTTAATTTCGGAAAATCTGCCATGTGTTGATCTGATTCACCAGGTACCTTCAGTCAAACCTTTTTATTGCGCGCCAATTTTTAGGGTTCCGTAGCCAAATGGCAAAAAACGGAACCCTTATAGATTCGTCATGTCTGTCTGTCCGTCCGTATGTCACAGCCACTTTTTTCCGAAATTATAAGAACTATGCTGCTGAAACTTGAAAAGTAAGTGTATTCTGTGAACCGCATTAAGATTAGAAAAAAAAACAGTAAATTTTGGGGTTCCCCATACTTGAAACTGAAACTCAATTTTTTTTTATCATACCCATACGTGTGGGGTATCTATGGATAGGTCTTCAAAAATGATTTGCGCGAGAGACACTTCCAAAGTGGTAAAATGTGAGCAAGTAACTTCTAAATTAGTTGTATGATATTTTTTTAAAAAGGTGAATTCTCAAAAACCTGGGTAATAGGTACCATAATAATTTCACATAATGTGGTTAAACCCAAATTGAACAAGTGTTGCTTGGTCTTGTCAGTGTCGGTAAATAGGTACCTACATATTTACATAGTTAAATGAGGGGAACATAGTCATTTGAGGACTAAATAAAAATCGTAAATAATGTTATTTTTTATGTGTTTTGTCGTGTACGGGCCAATAAATGCTTTTTCTTTCTTTCTTTCTTTCTTTATATAATAACGTCTTTGTGTCAATATATAAGGTTAAGCAAAGGTCCTCCATCCTCCCCCTCCCCCTCCTTGTCTCGGAAAACACGTTAAACCGTTAGTCCCGGCTAGGGTTGCCAAACGTACTATAATATATAAGTAGTATTGTACTATATTTCGGGTCGGCGTACTGTTGAAGAAATATATAGTACGCAAAAATACTATATTTTCAACACTCAAATCTAACATACATTTGATTGTTTAACATTAACTTTTGACATAAGCCATCATATTTCGTCAACAAACATCTGTCAAAAGTAAAAGATTGTAGTGATTCGAGTTTACTGACAAAACCACAGGTCAAAAATGGACACATACTCGTATTTAAAAAAAAAACCAAAAACAACTTCCCAAAACTAGAATTTCAGTCCTGCTCTCTATTCCCGCCGCCACTTCGGCATTCTCAGAAAGGACATTTTCGGTCATGAATTCGAAATGGCAAGAAGAAAGAAACAGAAGTAGTAGGTATTTAAGTAGGTAGGCAAGAAAAAAAGGGGTTTTTTTTTAATTATTTAATGTAAAAAGCATACAATATGACACTTTTTACAATGCTAGAAGTGCAAAAAAATATTTTTTTATAAAAATAAATAAAGAACAAATGAATCTTTGTCTATTTTTGGTTTTTCTATAATTTAAATACTATATCTTTTTGGGGTGTACTATATTTTTTGTAGCTTATTTTGAAAAATACTATACATATTTTGCTGAAGAAATGTTGGCAACCCTAGTCCCGGCTGTTGTTCGTAGATCTTTGGCAGACTTTACGCGTAGGTAATCTAGAAGCCTAAAATTATGGCCACCAGTCTTATCAAGGGGTTTCCTGTTAACTGGTAACTGGGGTGTGCTCTATCTATGTTAAATACTGACATTCAGCTGCATCTAGTTAGACTGGTAACAGACCCCAACATAGTTGAGAAAATGCTAAGCAGATCATGATAAATTTACCTTAAAAATGTAGGTAAATTGACGCCGTATTCGAAGATATTTAAACCACCGTTGTTAGGTACCTACTTACCTATAAGAAAAGTGAGCAACTAATTGAATTACCTATTGTAACAATTATTAAGTAACAGGAAAATTATAAGGTTATGCAACAATTATGAGTTTGCACTTGCCTACCTAGTAGGCACATACCTACTTATAATTTCAACGTAATTCGGCAGTCGTCGGTATATATGTCACCGTAAAATTGTCAAATACGTTATATTGTAATATCTCTAGCGATATTGTAAAATCTCGAATTATTGTCAAATGAACATACTGCTTACAACAAAACGCATTATTTTTCGTGATATGCATGCGATGGTAGTCAACTTACGCGGTGTGGAGGGAAGGAGGGGTCCCCCGTGCCCAGTGGTACAACTCTCATGAAAAGATATTGTACCATTCCTGAGAAATACCGATTATTATAACCTAACCTTAAAACACTTTATATTCCCCTAAAAAGCGTAGTCGACGGAGCCCCGCTTCGCGGGGCCCCTATTTCCGGGTGCAGGGTTTAAAGGAACCTAACTAACCTAACGGGGGGGTGCCCCAAGTCCCCATTATGGGGGCAGAGATACTTCCGTATGTTCAGTTGACAATAATTCGAGACTTTACAATATCGCTACAGAGATACACGTTATATTGTAATATAACGTATTTGACAATTTTACGGTGACATATATATATATAGCTTAGCTTTTAAGGTAGGTATGCATTTTATCGACGAGGGAGAGCATACCCTGAGGGATGCTCGTGGACTAGAATTGGAGACATTTCTATGGCTAACGAGACAATCTCGAAATTGTATGGTCTAGCTAGATCCCTAGCAGCATCTTACCTACTACCTTCCTCCGAGCACGTTTGCTATTGCGAATCTCCACTCTCGCCGGCCATTAAAAGCCAGAAAGAGGTCGAAGATGGTCTTCGTTAGTATTTACTTCGTCATATAAATAAAGGTAAACTTGAGGAACAGAGTTCTATAAGAGAGATGGGTCCATAGGGTCACTACCTACTGCCTGACAGGCACCGGTTGCCATAGGCTACCCTGTGAGTCCAATACTGTCTCTCTTAAGTATAGGGAAATCCGTAACAGAATTATCAGCCAGTCTGACTCCTCACCCTAAACGTGTTTCGGCAAAGGTAACTACCGGCACAGACCTGGAGTTCATTGTAGCGTGCAGGCTCCTCCACGTGGTAAATGTATAGAAATGGCGCCAGCGATGTGTAGTTATTATTATTACGAAGCTCTGATAATACACGACATGACATCATCACTATGCACTTATGAATAATTAGTAATCCTAATCAACCGCTAAAGGAGATCACCCAGCCTCCATACATTTTTGGGCTATTTTCAAAAGTAGCCAACTAAAATAAACCTATTATTTGGATAGAGCATAACAAAATAAACATTTTTTATTATGACACCTAAGTCGTACTTAAGTCAACTCAACGAGAAGTTATTAGTTGAGTGACTAGGTCTGAGAACCGTTGTTTAGGACGGGCAGGAAAAACACATCGATGAGTTTGGGCTTCAAGGAGATTGGCATATCTCCCTTGATTAGCGTCTTCATCGACTAGTAGCATTTGTAGTAAGTACCTATAGTAATCGTTATTATTTTTTTTAATCTTGGGTATAGAACTTGAACGTCGTCAAAAAAAAAATCCCCAATCTGGGTGATCTCAGATATTTTGTGGTTGAATAACTTCTTGGTGAATTGACTTACGACGTTGGTGTAATACTCAAAAATATTTATTATGTTATGCTCTATCCGAATTTAATAAGTTTATTTTGTTGTGACTTTTGAAAATAGCCCAATCTGGGTGATGTCCTTTCGTGGGAAAACTGTTTGTATCCATTTATGTAAGTAGGGAGAAATCATTTTCCTTCATTGACTATCTTATCTAAAATAAAAGTAAAGTACACTGTAAAAATGTATGAGACTCGTATAAATGACCACCACTAACAAGACCGGTTAGGTTTTATTTCTTATAAGTACTATTCAATGTATAAAGTAACTTTTAACAAGACACCAAAAGTCCTAATTTATTTATACTTAGCGATATTTTTTTCATTTTCTACCTCTTAGTCCTCTTACTGAGTTACATTATTTATTAGGTACCTACTCAAGCACACTAATGATGGACATTTGGACCACTTGTGCTCATAGTCTGTTTTACTAGGTACGCACAAATACACCTAGGTAAGTAGTTAGACATTAAAATTAAATTTTGATGTGATAGTAAACACTTGAGAAAACCCTCATAACTGTTTACAATAATTAAGTAATTAGACTTACGCCAAGCAAAATAGGCTGAGCTACTCATGCTTTTCTTAAACTTAATCTGCAGGGCTCTCAAGGACGCCAACAGGATTATTTTCAGGGGCATATGCCCCTGAAAATAATCCAATTTTCAAGTTCGCGTAGCGAGGTAGAAATTTTGCTCCTGACCTCGAAGAGGGATTTTGGCACACAATAATAGGAGCAGTGTGTCGATTTGTGCAGAAAAATTGATGAATTTAAAGAATACAACCGAAGGGCATCGTCATATTATAAATAACAACGGTGTATGTATAGCTTCTCGAGCTGCAGTCATTTCAGTTCAGTCAGTAATTATTGTGTCAATATATTATAGTATTGTGTGTGATTAACTCATCAGCTGTTTGAGCGCACACGAGTGAAACGAGTGCAGTGACTTTAAATTCTATTTTGCGTAAAAAACTAATCAATGCTAAGAGTGAAATAATCTGTGATGTGCCTTTCGAGACTACCTATGTGGTTGTGAAAACAGAACTAAAAACAAATAAGTGATAATCAAGTGATTAACAAAAACAAATCTCAAAATTTAAATAACGAACTACAAAGAAAAAACACAGTGTCGCGTAGTTGGAAAGGATCGAGTTCTGTGTCGATCTGTGTCTCAGCGTGTCACCGCGGCAAGCGGCCGCAGCGGTAAGTCCCGCCATAGTATAAATAGGAGCAGTAGTGCAACTAAAGCTCAATCCGCGTTATAATTACCTACCGTACTTGCCTGTCTCAGGGTTGTCACTTTTAGCTAAATTTAAATTCAGTGCCTAGAAATGTGTTGTCTGGTTTTCATTGAGATCTACAGCATATTTTTTTTTACTCTCTTATTTTAAAATTTAGAGGGGTGGGGATGGGTCTATCTTTCAAACGATTGTAACGCAATGTAACGCATTCAAAACATTGTTCTGATGAATGGATTGAATAGTACGGGTCGTGAAGGTGTATAAAGTTAAAATCTTACAATAAAAACTTGTTGGTCAATTAAGCGCAGCCACTGAAGGCGTCTGGAATGGAAAGCACATTTAATATACCTACATTAGGTATCTATCATAAAAAGTGGAGTAAAGTGACTAAAATATTAAATAAAAAAAACATCGTAAAACCACCAAAAAACTATGTGACCTAAATGACTATGTGACTAGATATGACTAAAAAACTATTAAGTATCAAAAAAAAATTCTACAACAAAGAGTGTGAAATTTACGACGAACACAATGTTTACTATTTGTTTTACCTTATATTTCCTAAACTACTGGACCGATTTACATGATTTTTGCATGGATATCGGTTTTAAGCCAAGTGAAACGTTTTTACACTAATTTCAACGTCATATCTTAATTAACAAAAAATCACCTTTTCAAGTTACGTAAATATGTGACACAAAACTTTAAATTACATTTTTCTTGGTCTTATTGGACTTTAAAATTGTGATGATGCTAATTCATCCTAATACTATGAAGATTCTAATAAGATACCATCAAAAAATACTTATTTACGATTTACGACATAAAATTATTAGGTAGGTACCTACCCATCACAAGTTTTCAAAACACAAAATTTTGATGGATAATTATTAATAATGGACACGTACTTTTTGGTTTTGTAAATCAATGGTCAATACTAAGATAAAACGCAGCAAAACTCGGGAGTGGGGGCTCGTGACGTCATTCAAAACTCATTCAAAATTATACTAAGGCGCCACGTTCGTAAATTTTGGTTTGTCTAACTGACGGACTACCTAATTAGATTTCTTTTGTCGTCTACCCTATTCGTCAATCATTTTAAATTACGTATTTTATAACTTTAAATATGGACTTAGTTACTATACCTACCTAAAATACTGAGAAATCGGCATAACTCAACGTAAACTAAGTCAAAGAATCTATTGTCAGATCAAGTACCTACCTACCTAACATTCTAGTGGGAAAGTAGACCTGCCTACTTCGTCTGTCTAATAGAAGACTAATACAACAAACAAATACTTATCTAGGTATCTCATCATCAATAATAAATTACCTTTATGCTAGAATAAGCGACTTGCTTACCTTTCCTGTTCAGTAGGTAATCTGAACAGAGACAACTCTGGAATAGTTGAATTATTTAGACACCCATACACACAGCAATAGGTTCTCCTGCGATAATCACCCATTTTTAATTTATTTACGTATGCCTTTATGCCGTGACGCGCGAACTTTGTGCGGTGTGCAAGCCTCGACTGGCGGCAGTAAGACACGGGTCGAGATTTTGTTAGAGTGTGCGTGCGGCGACGTAAAGATAGTATGACGCACACATACAAGCCGCGCGCGGTGCGTTTCTATGAAGTTACCCTACTTGTCTTTTTTTATACTTTGGTCCCGCCCACCAACGCTGTGTCGCACAGTGATCGACTACTGGAAAGTATCGCGTTCTGTGTCGATCTGTGCCGATCCTTATCTAGAATCTACAACTGAGTGACTCGCGCCTTATTTAAAATGTCAAAAAACTCTGCCTTACAATTGTTTGCTCTGGAAACAGATAAGGATAACGTAACCATTAGAAAAATGATAAGATCACAATCACAAATTAATCTATCGTCATCAACTAGTCAAGATCTATTGAACTCGACCATGTTAGATTCGACTATGTTGAGTATCCAGAGTGACACTCAAAACTACGATCAGTCATATTCCATAGACTTAAGGCGAGAAATTAATGAAATAAAAGGAAAATTAAATAGTGCTGACACTGAAATTGAACATCTTAACTGTGAAAATAATAGGTTAAAACAGGTTATACAGGAACAACAACGGCAAATAGAACTACTGAAAAAAATGAGCTGTGCTACCCCGCAGCGCAAAATAAACTCGACTCCTATCTCGAGACAAATATTAAGCATGAGAGTTAACACTCCTCGGCATTCTCCTCTACGACTAGCTAAAAGTACCTGCACAAGTAGCGTCAGCGCAAATACATCACAGCAGGACAAATCCGAATGTCATACGGATATTCAATTGGAAAGCCGACGTTGTCACGTTGAGAATAAAATGTGTATGAAAACTCAACGAGCTTTAAGTACGGACAGCCCAGCAGTTAGGTCACAGTCCAATAAACACAGGGTAATTATCCTAGGGGATGGTCAAGGTCGGGGTCTACGCAACATATTACAAAACCTGCTTGGATCTGAGTACATCGTGTTTGCCTATATAAAACCAGGTGCTGCACTCAGTGAGATTTTGGAATGCATGAAGAGCGAAATCAGCACACTAACAAGAAGCGACTACGTAATTATATTGGGCGGATGCTGCGATAAAAACCCCTACGATATCGACATAAATCTACATCGCTGGTTATCGTCAACTGCAAATACAAATGTTATTATAAGTGAAGTACCAAACAATAGATTTCTAAAAGAATCAAAAATTAACTATTTGCTTCGGTTTATCTGTAAGAAGTATAAAAATGTATTGTTCCTGGATATGAATTACACTAGATTTTCTCCAAGTAATCGCAATTATGTTCTTAATCTTGCACGGTCATTATTAAAAGAAATATTGTGTATTCATTACCATTTCAAAGCATTCCAATATGAACAACTGTGTCAAATTAAAACTAAAAAGACTTTTGAAAGTAAATATGTGCAAGTTAACTTAGATTCTTGCCAAAATGTAATAGATAATAGAATTAATTCAGACTGTATAAATGAACCTAGTAACGAACACGGTGAATCGGAAGGTAACGATATCGATAATGCAAACTCAAATAATTTATTTCGTTTATAGATTTGTATCTATCCTTCATCAAAATATTAATGGTCTGCTCAATAAATCTGAAATGATTTCTGTCTGTATTAACGAGTTAGCTACCCAGAACAATTCTGTTGACATATTATGTATCACTGAACACAACATGACAGACGGTGACGAAGTGTATCTCACAATTCCAAATTTTAAACTTGCATCTTATTATATGAGAGGTAGCAGACACGGAGGCTCCTGTATACTAATTAAAAATGATATGAAATTTAAAATTCTTCATAACATCACAAAACTTTCAATAAGCAACACATTGGAATGCTCTGCAATCGAGCTTTTGGACCATCAAATAATTGTTATGTGTATCTATAGGCCTCCAAACAACACTGCTGGCTCTGTAGGCAGCTTTTTCACAACTTTGAATAAAATATTAAGTGAATTATGTTTAAATGGTAAAAAGATTGTACTATGCGGAGACTTCAACATAGATACTTTGAAGCACAATAAGCTCTCCAGTGAATTTATAGAACTATTAACTAGATATAATTTGAAACTAACATTCAAACAAGTAACGCGATTTGCTAGTAAAACGTGCATAGACAACATAGCCCATAACATAAGAGCATGCAAAGGCACTATCAAGGAATTAGCACTATCAGACCATAATGCGCAAATCATAAAGGTTCCGGTCAAAAAGACCTGCCTCTTAAAATATTGGTATGTGTTAAAACGGGATTACTCACAAGATAACAGAGCAATATTTATAAAATATCTAAAACAACTAACTAATAGTGACGTCTATAGTTGTACAGATGCGAATAGTGCCTACAACAAATTCTATGATAATTTCATCATGTTGTACGATCTTTGTTTTCCTGTAAAGAAAATCAGGGTACATAACAGATCTAGACCGAAATGGATCTCACGTGGCGTTAAAATATGCAGCAAACGTAAATGCCAACTACTGTGGCAATATAGGAATAATCCAAACCAAGCCACCAAAACTACATTCAAAACTTATGCAATGAGGTTTAAAACTATAATCAGGCTGACAAAAAAATCTCAAAATGACTTCTTTATTAAGTCTGCCAAGAATAAGAACAAAGCTACTTGGAAAGTCATTAATAAGATCAAAACTAATTATCCAAATGAAGGCGTAAATCAAATAATTATAGGTGACAAAATAACAAATAATCCTAAAGTTATCGCGAACTCATTTAACGAATTCTTTCTTGACATTAATAATAATAGTGTACCCCAGAAACCCTCCCCTAAACTGACTAATAATTCTAATTCAATTTTTATGACACCGACTATCCCTGATGACATTAATAAAATAATACTTGGTCTAAAAAATAAAAACAGTGCTGGTTACGATAACATTACGACAAATATTGTTAAAGATGTAGCACATATTATATCTGAACCACTAAGCTTCATTGTCAATTTATGTATAGAAGAAGGCATCTTCCCTGACAAACTAAAAATATCTATTATAAAGCCAGTATTTAAAAAAGGAGATAAAACAAATATGAGTAACTATAGGCCCATAGCATTGATACCTATTTTTGGAAAAATTGTTGAAAAGGTGATGTTTAATTGTCTCTATACTTT
Organism: Xestia ashworthii; assembly: GCA_950022955.1. Taxonomy (NCBI): domain Eukaryota; kingdom Metazoa; phylum Arthropoda; class Insecta; order Lepidoptera; family Noctuidae; genus Xestia; species Xestia ashworthii. The sequence continues at coordinate 16,678,814 of OX465558.1, read as the reverse complement.
CTTTGAAACACAAAATATTCTAACATCCAGCCAATATGGTTTCAGGAAAAACAAATCCGTTAATATGGCAATATATAACTTTCTACGTAAGGTAATATCTAACCTGGACAAAGGGCTGCCGGCTGTTGCGTTATATATGGATATGTCGAAGGCTTTTGACCGAGTTGACCACAAGATCCTCTTAAGAAAGATGTATGCGTATGGAGTGAGAGGTAATGTATACAAACTTATAGAATCATACCTTAACGGCAGACAACAGTTCACAGAAGTAAGGAGGATAAATCCAACTACTAAAACGGAACAAATATATGTTTCAGAAACTGGAACTGCTAAATTTGGTGTTCCGCAAGGGAGTATTATGGGTCCTTTATTCTTCCTTATTTATATAAATGACATGCCTTCGGTAACAAAACATGACGTAACACTATTCGCTGATGATAGCACTGTTCTATTTGCTAATGACGATACAATTAATTTAGAATCTGACATTAATCAAACAATATTATTAATTATAGACTGGCTTAAAACGAATAATTTAATGATTAACATTGACAAAACTAAAATAATGAATTTTAAAATACGAACTAGGCGTACAGGTGCTCTCAAAATCTGTTACCTAGATAACGACATAGGAGAAACTGAAGTAACAAAATTTTTAGGGCTACATATCGACAACAAACTCAATTGGAAATTACATATTGACCATGTATGCAAAAAGTTGGAACAGTTTTCTTATGCACTTAACAGACTAAGGAAAATAGCAAGTCAATCTACTTTACTAACGGCTTACCACGGATACGTAAGCTCCACCCTCAGATACGGTGTAATATTTTGGGGCAACAGTATAGATAAGAAGCGTGCTTTCATTGCTCAAAAACGTTGCATCAGAGCCATATTTAAAAAACATCAAACCGACTCATGTGAGCCACTTTTTAAAAAGACAAAAATTTTAACACTACCCTGTCTCTATATATTTGAAACCGCAATATTTGTCAAAAATAATATTGAGTTGTACGAATACTACACTCGTATACGGCGAAAGGACCAATTGCGCACAGTAGCTAGCAAGTCTAATTTAATGAAAGAAAGCATCTTTTGTACAGCTTCACGCATCTTTAATAATATCCCGGGGCCTATTAGAACAATTCCAGACATAACAAAATTTAAAAATAATCTCCATGATCTGCTAGTAAACAAATGCTACTACTCTATAAATGACTTCCTATTAGACAAATCTTTACTCCAATACAGTCTCCCTCAGTCATGATGCGTTTAGTACCCATTGATGTGCACCTACTCGTACCTTTTGTTAATTATCTTTATTATATTCCTTGTGACATTTCAATAATTTGTATCAATAATGTAATAATCTATTCTTAATGTATGTAATTTTTAATGTAATTAACTATTGTATGCCCAATGGGCGGGACATAGCTGATCACAATCTATTTTAAGACCTGTATTATGTACCTACCTATGATCCACAATAAATTATATGATTGATTGATGATTGATTGAGGGCTTTGTATATGCTGTAAGACCTTGCTGTTCCTGCCGGGGTCGCGGGCCTGTTCGAAAGAGATACCGCGGCCCCGGACCGTAAAGGGCGAGGAAGGAACATGGATGGGAGTGTAGTGAGCTTGCATAGGTTAGGTTATGTAGAACCTATTTCGACGATTGAAACGAATAACTTACTATATCGATTAGTGCAGGGAGTCTAAAGTCTAAAGAACTGAAGATGCAAGAGCGACCCCCTACACCCATAGACGCGCCAAACAAAACATTTTAGGAACGCACTGATTTTCGATACTACTATTCAATTTGTACTTGATAGATATGGATATTATATCACTGGTAGGTACTTATCATCACTAAACCTTGGAGATAAGAATTCGAAAAAATATAAAAGTGAAAGTTTCGGTACCTATCTAACTAATAATGTGGATATCGCGTTCAGTCGTCACGAATTGTTCTATTATATGTATAGATGTATAGACAGACGACTGAAGCTCAATTGGCTGTTATTATTAGTAATCTGCATTGCATAATAGACTTTATTACTTCAACAAGATACGTCAAGGATTTCCGGTTTTTTAATCTTCACTTATTGACCTCTTTTACAGATGTTATCAGTAACATTATTATGTTACAACCGAAAATATGGCATCAAGACCTCAGGAGTGCTGTTCTTGTTCTGGTTATTCCTCATCCTGGCTGGTCTCCCGCAGCTCAGGTCTGAGATCGTGCACTACGGCTCAAACACTGACGCGTATGCCAGATATAGTTTTGGCAGTTATATCCTGTACTATACGCTGACAGTAATTATGTTCATATTAAATTGTTTCGCCGATATGCCGCCTAAAGACACACCTTATGATTATAGAGAGGTAAAACGTATTCTTTATTCTTAAAACGTCTGTAACCCGTCATCTTACCGTGTATAATACCGTTTTCTTGAACCAACAGACGAAATCCCCAGAGAACAGAGCAGGCTTCCCGAGTCGTCTTACATTTAGCTGGTTCGACCCGCTCACTCTAACAGGCTTTAAAAGAAGTCTCACTGAAGAAGACTTATGGCCGTTAAACCCTCAATTGAGCAGCAAGGAGGCTCTTCCTAGATTTGATAAATGCTGGCAGAGAGCTTTGAGAAAACGAGAAAAGTAAGTACTTATTGATTACTAGCTTCTGCCCGCGACTTCGTACGCGGATCTTGTTGCTTATGCCAGCGACAACGGGGTCGTCAAAATCGAAGATCTGAAACGTCTGATGTCGAATTCTAAAAGCCTGGGGACGGGAAAATAACGGATCTTTCCCACCTGAGCAACACATACCGTTTGTTTCTTTTTGCCATTTAACAGCTTCACAAAAAGTAAAATTTTGAACCATACCTCCGATGGCGGAATATGTGGCGTATTCGATCATAGGAGTATACGTAAATGCACTCCGTTCCTTATCAACCCAAGGAAGTTCGCCATACCGGAAGGCTATATCTTGAGACATATCCGATTCTTCAGATGATATCGACATTCTGTTTAGAGAAAAGTCGATCAGAATTCAAACGTTCGTTGCACTCTTCTTCTGTATCTTCATGCCGCACTTCAGCAATTCTATCTCTCTCAGTTTCTAACTGATTATGAATATTTGGTTGTGTGCGTGTTCGGGAGAATGTATGATAATCTCGAACAGCTGCAGTTAGTCCCGCATCACGTTCATCACTCGTTTCAAAAGACCTGTTAGTATAGATGTACGAATACGCTGAGAACTCAAGCGCAATTCTCTATCCGTGAACGTCACCGACTCGCGACCGAGACAATGCGTGACGTTCATGATCAGCGGTCAGTCGCGCATCACGTTCCCCACTTGTCTCTAGAGATCCAGAAGTCGATGCGTAGATACGCTTGGAACGCAAGCGCAATTCTCTATCCGTGACCGTCTCCGACTCGCGAGACAATGCATGACGTTCACGATCAGCGGTCAGTCACGCATCTATTCTTCACGGGTCTCTAGAGACCTGGATGTAGATGCGTAAATACGCTGAGAACGCAGGCGTGCTTCGCGATCCGAAGAGGTTTCCACGGAGCAAGTTGCAGCCTGATGTTCTCGAACAGCATCAAGTCTCTCCTGACGCTCTTCGGTAGATTCTTGGGATCTTATGAACCTCAATCTTTTAGCTCCTTTGGAACATTGGGAAAGATTTGACCTCTGTGTAGGCATGGTTATAGTTTTGTTGTGAAAATACCTGATCAATTCAAATCTAAGTGACTGCTCCCCTGCGTTACCGGGTAGGCTCGAAGTAGTCACGAAGATAAATGGAAAGGGAAATGAAACACTCAAATAACATAAGCCCGAAGGCATATTTATTCGATAAAATAAAAAATAAAATAATAAATGGGAGTTTTGGCCAGTTTTCAATGAATTATACCATCGTCGCCTTCACCGCGTGGAATAATTTATTCCGTAGTGACGCATGATGTCGTGTCGTGTATCGAAGAAGCCATCACTCAAAACAACTCAAACACAACACACCAATACCGGGGGTATGGGGGTGTTGTTACGTTACACCAAGGTTAGGAGAGTTACTACATCAATTTTCTGTTGTTTTGCAAGTTTTTGGAATAAACGGAAAGAGCTTATTCACAAAATAGGTCATTGAATATTTGAACTGAATCGTGAATGGTGTTCAAAACTTTCGACACTTCGTCTTCCTTCATATAAAAAAGTAATTCTTATAATGTCTATTGTCTATAACATTATCAAAATAACATAATTTCAACATTATATTAGTGAGTTCAAATTCAGTTCATGTCATAAAACAATCGTGTGGCGCCTAACTCAAGTTACACGTGGCAAAGGAAGATGATGAAATTCAGTTCATGTCTCTTCATTATTATTTTCCGTTCCTCAAGGATTTCATTATCTAAAAATTTCCCCAGAGACGCTTTATTTCCAAAAAATGAATAAGTACTTAAAAGAAAACCCTAATCTACCAACTCTCATAGTGGGGTTTCCAAGTTATAAATAGATACCACGTAAGTAAGTGTAATTAATATGAAATAGTACTAGTAGTACTTATTTCATAACATTAAAACACATACAGTGTAAGTGTCATTATAATCGTAATAATAATGTATTATGATATTTATGATTTATGAATTTACTTTGAGAATCTTTTGAAAAGTTATTTATTTGAAGATTAACGTGCACTGAGTTTGCTGTTGGGAATTACCTGCTTATTACGTAATATCTAAATAGGAAATCACAAAAAAAGATAATGTTTAATGTAGTATTTGCATTAGTTTTTGTTTATGAATATGATAGGTCTAAATAAACAAAAAACTTTACTAGGTATTTACAGGGTGAAATAAAAAGTAATTTTAAATTTAATGCAATTACGTCTTCACTACATAATTATTATAAAACAAAGTGCTCCGCTGCCGCCGCGTCTGTCTGTTCGCGATAAACTCAAAAACTACTGCACCGATTTTCATGCTGTTTTCGCCAATGGATAGAATGATTCTCGAGGAAGGTTTTAGTATACTTACAATTTTTACGCGGGCGAAGCAGCGGGCATCAGCTAGTTTAACCATAAGCGATAAGTTTCAATTTTGATGCCTAATACGTAAAATTATTTTATTTACTATATGCAAGTCATCATTATTTATAAAATAAATATCAATGAAAGATAAGAATACTTACTTAATTACCGTACGTACGCATCTGCCAGTGACAAACGAAAATAGGTAATAGTCGAAAGATACCGACAAATAGTTTGTATATCACCTGGCAACTTGGTTTTAGGGTTCCATAGCCTAATGACAAAAACGGGACCCGTATAATTTTATGTGTCTGACCATCTGTCCGGACCCGATGTAACGCTTCCTTCCTCTAAGCACGTTTGTTGCAATTGCAAATTTCCATTCAAGGCGGTCATAATAATATAAAGCCTGAAAGTGGTTGTAAGTCTGTTCCTCAATAGTTTTAACTCTGGCCGGTCATTAAAGACATGTAAGTATAAGTATTAGCCAATAGCTACAGGCTGTCTTGCGACTCTTAGGCCTGAATTCCTGTCACGCTGACGATCGGTCGGTCGCGTGCTACACACATATGTACCTACATGAGACATAATAATATGACTCATTGGTCCACTATGACGTCAACGTAGAAATAGGACGGGCGGCGGCGCAGGCGCCAGGCGAAGGTATATTTACGTAGGTACCTACTGCAATTTTCGCTGACCTCATCATACTCTGCATTTATGACTAATCCTTATCAACTGCTAGGTTTAGTGGGAAAATACTCTATTTAAAAACCTACTACCTTATCAATAGGTAGAGTACGAATAATATATCTTCATTCGCTGTCTTCTGAAAAAGAAGTACTTAATTAATTAAGGCGACTACACGAGCTAAACGCGAGTTTTATAATTACTAAAAGTATATGAATCACTGCTATAAACAAGACCAGAAAAATATATGATATTCTTCAGGATATATGCTAGCATGATACTGTTTTGAAAACATAATACAATTAATTTGGCTCGATAAAAAGAAATCACGAACTTACCTCTAAAAATATCTTTCAAACAATAGAAAACATACTAATATGCATGCGATCATTCTGATTTTTTGGCAAATAATTCTACAAGCAATATATTAGCATGATACTGTTTTAGTTTTTTAATCCAATCAATAGTTTTTTTGTAAATCGATCGAAACCACTCATTTCGCGCTATTTGGCCCGCAGTGGCTGACGTAACAACCACTTTGTAGTGCAAGCTGATTAGAACTTTATTCTAACAGCATTTCAAACGAAGTTTGAACCACCACAAATAGAGTTGCTAATTTAGCTCGTATAGGCGCCTTAAAGGATATTGGGCAAAAATGTATGGAACTTGGGTCCATGTCCACAACTCACAAGATCTATGTTACTGAATAGCCTATTAATTAAGGAATAATTAAAATTGATCCTACTAGGAAACGTACTTTTATGTAGGAAAAGGAATGCCTCTGCCATTTCAAATAGCCAATAAATTCTTGCTATCCACAACTTAGTTAAAACGTAATTTGAAGTAACGCAATTGATTTTACAATACTTAATAATGAAAGTAACACGACTTGTGACTTTGTGACCTCGCTTTCGTTTTCGATTCTTGGTTTTTTGCACTGGTAGGTACTGGAGCTCTTATTTAGCTCGGATTTAGTCAAATTTTAACTATACAATAATATCAGACCATTTTGTGTAATGTCATGATCATGGTAAGTATATAAAAATCACTGATTTTACATTTAATATTGAGACCACAATTGAGACTATCCAACTGTCCCATACACAAAAAGACCTTGTCGTTTCATGACTCACCAGACATAAATGTAAACTTAGGATGGTAAAGCAATAGTGCAGAAAAGTTCAGTAGCTTTATGTTAACTTACTCTTAATTAGGTACCTAGTTAATCAGTTTTTCCAAGTAGGTAAGGTAAAAGGATCATAAATCCTAATCTTTTTCATCTCAATGAACAAGACGGATACTTGTTATAAAACGGCTGTTACTACATAGGAAGGGACATTGACACAAACCACTTAAGAGAATAAGTACTCGATTAATTTGTTTTAATTAGTCCGTTAGTATCTTGTTTATGGTGTTTTCGGTCACGGAATCAACGCGTTGTATCTTGGCTGGATACATTTGTTGGGCTGTATCAATTTGAGTGTATAACTATAACCTATCCTATAATAAAAACAACATGGTACTTAGTACACGTAACACTCGCAATAACAATGGCTTTATTTTTGGACAATACAACAATATTACATACGTCCTACTTACGTAGTAGTCCAACAAACATGGTTTTTCTCAGAAATATACATTAATTCTCAATTTCTGTGTATTGTCCAGTATTGAAAATGATTCTGATCACGAGGTGTGTGAAGCCAAAATATCAATAGGCAATAACGTAAGACATAGCAGAGCTGTCAATAAGGCAGGAAGGTAGGTACTTTCCATCTCTGCCGAGCCTTTCGAGATCCTTATACTCGTATTTACATGCGAAAGTTGTTCCATAATATTTGGATTAGGTAGACTATTGCTTGGATAAGGATTTTAGAAACATTCATTTCATTATTTAATTAAGTACATCACGCCAGTTATGTTTAAGTCTCATGTAAATCATGTAATCGGGGACGAGCCTATTGTCATCAAGCGGGCACAATTCTAAACTTCTTGGCTGAAAGAAAAAAAAAAGAAAGAAAGAAAAATCTCTGTTCCAACGAGGCAGTCGAGTCATATTAGGATATAGGATGCTTGTTATCCCGGTAATATGTTCCCGTGGGATCATCATCAGTCTACAATGTTTCCACAGCTGGGACACGGCCTCCTCTCAATGAGAGGGAATCTCGTGATAACGGGGATAATATCCGACCTTCCGATATTAGGTTAGGTATGTTTTCCTACTCCTGCGCTATACTTTCTAATTAATTTCGTTGCGGGATCCAAGACAGTTAAATTACTTCTCTGGGACTTCGTCGTGCTTCATTATCTCGGCGCTTTTCTGGTGGTCGTCACTGTTTATTCTGGCTTTCAGGAATTACAGTGGTTTGGGGCTTGATGTTAATATTCTTGCCTTGGTTCCAGCAATGCGAACACTTCAGCCGGCGCCGATTCCCCTGAAGGTCAAAAGCAAACCAAGAAACCTATGAACATATTGCCAGTGGTCATCTTAGCTTTCGGAGGACAGTTCTTGTTTGCCGTGTTCCTCAAGGTGATCCACGATGTACTTATTTTCGCGCCGCCTCAATTACTTAGGTAAGTAGAGTTGCCTTGACATAAATGATATATTATTATGTAAGCAAATAAATAAATAATTGTGCGTTGATAAGTTCCGCCAATTCAGTTACTTCGCATTTATCGATTGTCGCTTTGACATCGCGTTGGCGCAGCGTCCCGTTTACGCAGCGTTTACGTTCAACGAACGCGTACGCTAGCCTTTTGGCCAGGCAGTATGAAGACACTAAATATTTAAACTGTTTTACAATCAAAACTAACTGAACAATGCAAGGTTCTGTCAACATCAAAATGCAGTTTGCTTTTTAAGATTCGCATTTTATTTTTGTATAAGTAACTGCGTAAACCTAGTTACTTAATCATGTTTACCAAGAGTGTTGTAACTGAAGTGATCAAACGGTAGACAAGTAATGAACCGCTAAACAAGCAACGATAATTATAACCCGCAACATTTATTTTTTATCAACACCGTGATATTTTTATTGCAGCCATCTCATTGGATTTATTGAAAGTGGTGATCAACCTGTGTGGAAAGGCTATTTGTATGCTGTCGGTATGTTTGGATGTGTCTTAGTACAAAGTATGTTCCTGGGACAGTATTTCATCAAAGTAGCCATAGTCAGCATACAAATTAAAAATTCACTTTGTAGTGTTGTGTACAAGAAAGCTCTTACTTTGTCTAACGCAGCACGAAAAGAGTCCACGGTCGGAGAAATTATCAACTTAATGTCCACTGATGTAGACAGGTGAATATATTTTGTTTTTTTTTTTAGTTTTGCGGCTAAATGGCAAAAACGAAACCCTAATAATTTCATTATGTTCGTCTATCCATCTGACTGTTTGTCCGTCCATCTATATGTCACTCAGCCATTTTACTCGGAGAATATTTAATTTTGTGCACATCCATCGTAAAAAAGATGATGTTTCTGTGTATCGGGAATTTTTATGAAATAATCAATATCGTGCATGCATAAACATAAATCGTGACTACGGAGCCCTTTTTTATGCGTGGTCCGACATGCACTGGGTTTTTCTTGCTGTAAGATGAGTTAGCAGATTTATGCTATCTTTTCGTGTATAACATTACACAACCAGATTTAAAGATAAGATTACATAAATACTTCAATGCAGAACAGAGAGCAGTGAGCACCAACTAGACTCCAATTAATTACCACATCATTGTGTCTAAAACTGATAGAGTGACTAATTCCGTGAAAATCTCAAACCCGGCAATACCGTGACAACGATATTGTTCATTATCTAATCGTACTCGTAATATAGCATACATTCAATGTTCGTAACGTAATGAACGAACGACCTCGAAGGACACCAGTTTAAAGAATAGATACTGTTGAAATCATCATCAGATGCCTAGCCTATATTGACCCAAACCTTTAAGGAGTCCACATACCCGGCGATATGTCAACCGTACTTGTTGAAAGTTTCCGACATGCTCGGCTTATGTAGACTCCATAAGTCCCTAAGGTCGAACCAGCCATAAATCATTGTTAAATATTTCAGGTTCAGTAATTTGACCTTCGTAAATTTGCTATGGTCTGCTCCCCTACAAATTGCCCTAGCCCTATATTTCCTATGGGGCGTGCTGGGGCCCTCAGTCATGGCCGGCTTAGCCGTCATCATCATACTCATGCCCATCAACGGGGTCTTAGCGGGATATCAAGAGAAGCTGCAGACGAGCGTGATGCACCAGAAAGATCAAAGAATTAAGCTTATGAGCGAAGTGCTAAACGGAATTAAGGTGAGATACCTCAAGGAAACTATCTAGTATTAGGCTAGCGTAGGCGTTTGGTTGATGCAAGCGCAGTGCAGGCACTGGAAAAACTTGACGTTTAGTCTGCGTTTCAACCAGAAATGTGCGAGGATGCTTAGCGAGTTTGTGGAACGTTGTGAGCGTTTCCATCAGAGATGTGCTAGGCCACTGAGCGATAAGAAAACGTGTAGCGGGATAAAGTACTAATCAGCTTGCAGTACAAAGTGGTTGTTACGTCAGCCACTGCGGGCCAAATAGCGCGAAATGAGTGGTTTCGATCGATTTACAAAAAAAACTATTGATTGGATTAAAAAACTAAAACAGTATCATGCTAATATATTGCTTGTAGAATTATTTGCCAAAAAATCAGAATGATCGCATGCATATTAGTATGTTTTTTATTGTTTGAAAGATATTTTTAGAGGTAAGTTCGTGATTTCTTTTTATCGAGCCAAATTAATTGTATTATGTTTTCAAAACAGTATCATGCTAGCATATATCCTGAAGAATATCATATATTTTTCTGGTCTTGTTTATGGCAATGAATCATATACTTTTAGTAATTATAAAACTCGCGTTTAGCTCGTGTAATCACCACGCTGTCGCTATACGAGTCGTCGGTTATCTCTGGTGGAAAGCTGCGTCACCGCGACATGTTTTCAATTCTGTCTGATGAGCGCCTACGCTATTACAACGCCTATAGTCGTACGTGACTTTCGGCGGTACGTATACGTACCGCCGAAAGTCACAAAGCGTCGAAGCTGGAAAACTGCTACTTTAATTAGGAATTCTTATTTTCAATCAGGTCCTCAAAATGTACGCGTGGGAAGGAAGCTTCCAAGACCATCTTTTAAAAATAAGAAACAAGGAATTAGGTGTACTCAGAAAGCAGGCGTTCCTAAATTCAGGAATGATATTTATTTGGATTTGTACACCTTTCTTGGTAAGTATTGGATGACTGTTGCAGTAAATCTGGAATGTTACCAAGGACATAATTTAATCCATTGAATATTGTCAATTAGGTATCCTTGATGTCATTCACATGTTTCGTGCTGGTAAATGACACGGAAGTACTGGATTCTAAGCGGGCATTCGTGGCATTGTCCCTTTTCAATATACTTCGATTCCCAATGTCCATGCTGCCTAATGTCATATCGGACGTTATACAGGTTAGTGCATTATTTTAAAACTAAGTACATAAACTTATTTGGTACCTTGCCTTTTTTATAATTTTAAAACCGTTTTGTACAGACCGCAGTCAGTATAAAGAGGCTCAACAAATTCTTGAATTCCGAAGATTTGGATATCAGCGCAATAGAACACAACCTAGATGAGAGTAAGTACCATTGTTCCAGAATTTCAATGGAATACAGTTATGTTTACCACATTACGTGTCATTTACTGAGAAAATTTTGTAGACACTTTAGTTGAACGCTTAAGACAATGAGACTTGGAAGCAACCTTCGTAAAATCAATTTATAATTATTTTTTAGAAGATCAAATCGTGGTCGAAAAGGGTCATTTCACGTGGGGTGATGAGCCAGTACTAAAGGACTTAAATCTGCATATCCCTCGCGGTTCCTTGGTTGCGGTTGTGGGCGGCGTTGGATCGGGCAAGACTTCTCTACTCTCTGCCTTGCTTGGAGACATGGACAAAATTTCTGGACGCGTAAATATCAAAGGTAGGAAGGACTCCTCCAGATAAAAACGGCCCTCTGCTACTTGAACCTTTTTCTAAATAAAATTAATCTTTCAGGCAACATTGCATACGTCTCTCAGCAGGCTTGGATTCAAAATGCTACAGTTCAAAATAACATCTTGTTCGAGCGGGATATGGACCGAAACAAATATAATAAAATTTTAGAGGCCTGTGCGCTTGCAACTGATTTAGAAATACTTCCCGGAGGGGACCAGACTGAAATCGGTGAAAAAGGTATGAATTATTGATAATTGAATTTGTTATTCAGAATTTTAACTGTTTTTTGTAAGGAAAATTTTGGCTGTTGTAAAAATACAGATAAGAACTAAAAAAACAATCGTCTACCAACTTGTGCAAAGTTATGCAGGAGGTAAGAAGATTTCTCGCGTACAAAAATGATATTTTACAGGTGTTTTTAACCCCCGAAGCAAAAACGACGGGTTGTTATAATATTAAATTTGACGTGTGTGTGTGTTGTGTGTTTGCGCGAGCGTGTGTGTGTGTGTGTGCGTGTCTGTGGCATCGTAGCTGCCGAACGGATGAACAGATTTTGATTTCGTCTTTTTTGTTTGAAAAGTAAATTAATCGGGAGCGTTCTTAGCTATGTTTGATAAAAATCAGTCCAAGATGGCCGCCTCCACAAAATGGCGGATTACATATTTATTCAACATCTCCCTCAATATGGGTATCAGATGAAAGGGCTTGACTTATTGGAACGAAGTTCCTTATCGCGCGTTGTGAAAGGGGGCCAGACGGAAAAAATTCTTACGAAAAGTTGTCACGACACTTTTTGACAAGCTAGTTTTCTTTTTAATATATTACAGTAACTAGGAGTTGTAGGTTGTATACATTTGATGTTAGACCTTCTTTGTAACCATTTTTTATCAACTTTTATGTATTTTATTTTTCCGCTTGTTGTCGGCTCGAGGACCAAACGCAAACTGAATGTTCAGGCTGGGCTTCCCATCACGATGAAATTATGTTGGCACCGATGAAAAAATTCAGTTTTTTCGTCATGGGTGTCGTTTTCGTGGTTTTAGGGGTCGCTGATAATAAAAAAGAGGTCAAAATGAAAATCAAAGATGGCGCTGACGAAAAATTTCGGTTTTTTCTTCATGGGTGTCGTTTTCGTGGTTTTTGGGGTCGCTGATAATGAAAATGAGGTCAAAATGAAAATCCAAGATGGCGCCGATGAAAAATTTCAGTTTTTTCGTCATGGGTGTCGTTTTCGTGTTTTTTGGGGCCGCTGATAATAAAAAAGAGGTCAAAATAAAAATCAAAGATGGCACCGACGAAAAATTTCGGTTTTCTCTTCATGGGTGTCGTTTTCGTGGTTTTTGGGGTCGCTGATACTGAAAATGAGGTCAAAATGATAATCCAAGATGGCGCCGATGAATAATTTCATTTTTTTGTCATGGGTGTCGTTTTCGTGGTTATAGGGGTCGCTGATAATAAAAAAGAGGTCAAAATGAAAATCAAATATGGCGCCGACGAAAAATTTCGGTTTTCTCTTCATGGGTGTCGTTTTCGTGGTTTTTGGGGTCGCTGATGATGAAAATGAGGTCAAAATGATAATCCAAGATGGCGCCGATGAAAAATTTCATTTTTTTCGTCATGGGTGTCGTTTTCGTGGTTTTTGGGGTCGCTGATAATAAAAAAGAGGTCAAAATGAAAATCAAATATGGCGCCGACGAAAAATTTCGGTTTTCTCTTCATGGGTGTCGTTTTCGTGGTTTTTGGGGTCGCTGATGATGAAAATGAGGTCAAAATGAAAATCCAAGATGGCGCCGATGAAATATTGAAGTTCCTTACCGCGCGTTGTGAAAGGGGGCTAGACGGAAAAAATTCTTACGAAAAGTTGGCACGACACTTTTTGCTATAGTAAGCTATTGTAAGCTGTGCGGCGTCGCATGTTTCTCTGTCTGTCTCTCTCTCTCTTATAGCAAGTCAGAACTTCGTTCCATCCGGGTGTCCCTTGACACCTCTCAAGTTTTTTTTTTTCTACTAAATCGCACTACTCGTAAGCCGCATTACGGAAAATTCGTTCCAAAAAATATCTGGTACCTAATTATGACCCTATGTGTCGGGGTTTTTTAAATTTAATTTAACTTGTTACTTATACCAATTAAAGAATAGCGGTTAATTACCAGTTCTATCGACATTAAAAATGAGAATGTGCTGTCTTTACATGATTTTTCACAAAATAGGTATAAACCTGTCGGGCGGTCAGAAGCAGCGCGTATCGCTGGCGCGCGCGGTGTACTGCGACGCCGACAACTACTTCCTGGACGACCCGCTCAGCGCCGTAGACTCGCACGTCGGCAAGCACATCTTTGACCAGGTGCGTGTGTGTGTAGTGTGTGGGAGTGGGAGCGGGACAGCGGTAGACAGAGAGTGATGGCTCTCTCTCGCACAGGTGCTGGGGCCCAGCGGACTGCTGAAGCACAAGACGCGCGTGTGGGTGACGCACAACGTGTCGTACCTGGCGCAAACGGATCTAGTGGTGGTGCTGCGCGACGGAGAGGTCTCAGAAACTGGCTCCTACCAGCAACTGCTCGAGAAGAAGGGCGCTTTCGCTGACTTCCTGCTGCACCACCTTACTGTTGCGGAGCACTCAGCGTCAGCTGAAGGTTAGTTTGGGAGATGTTTTAAGGTAATCCTTAAACCAATATAGGCACGATCAAATGTAAGCGCGTGATTAGTAATCGCGCTTCCTAAATAAAGCGAATGTATTCATGATGTTACCTCGCTTGGATACCAGAGCTCCGCTCATGAATCACCCAGTCATGGTCAATTTTATTTTTCTGTTTGATAGCTGAATTAATAGATAACGTAACATCTGTTGTTGTTCGGAGTCAACCCAAGAACGTAATTGAGAAACGCATGTGATGCGTGAAGGTCGCAGGAACAGCCACATAACGACATAATTGACCATTAACTGAAATTTTCCCGCAGATTTGGCAGACATCAAGAACGATTTAGAGACCAATCTTGGTTCAGAATTTCATCGTAAATTGCAATGGGCTCGTTCGTTGTCAACGGGGGCTTCGGACACAGAACCCATGGATTCAGGTAAATCAAGAGTAACACCAGGTATACACCATTATTTTTAGGTCGTTGTGGAACCGAAAGCCATAAACTCGATCATCGAACTCGGAACGATTGGGACTGTGTCTCAACGTGGTTTTTTATATTTTTTTCTTTGTATTTTTTGGGAAAAAAAAAACACAAAAAACACTTTTTTTTTTAATAGTGCCAATCGTTTTGAGTTCGAAGATCGAGTTTATGGCTTTCGTTTCCAGAACGACCTAAAACTAACCGTGCATACCTTCGCATACTAAATCTCTTTGAAACAGGAACAAATGACTCAACACAATTCATATTGTAGGTGACCACGCCGATGCAGGAGCTAAGGAAAAGGTAGACAAGGAAAAGAAACCAATAGACGAGGATCCACAATTTGAAGGACTTATTGAGGCCGAGAAAACTGAAACTGGAAAAGTAAGCACCTTCTGGAGTACTGCTGATTGACGTTGCCTCTTAAAGTGATTTAATAAAAGCATTCCCATTTTTTTTCATTACCTAAAGGGCTCCGAAGTCGACCGGTTCAGTTTGAAAAATTTTGAATACCAGCCAATCATAGTCCTTTTGCAGGGCAAAGGCCTCTTTTCATATTGCGATTTAGCGAAGGGATATGTCAATGTGTAAACGGACCCTTCACGAAGTCGTTAACTAAGTACATTAAAGTACATAATATAAAGGGTGTAAAACACCTCTTCACGAAGCCGAAAGGCACTTGTTCTCCCCATCATTGCGATATTTTTTTTGTTCTACACCATACCTGGGAACCTTCTAGTTACGGAGATATGGGGGGTCAAAGTTACAACTTTTTGACAAGTTTTTTTTAAATACAAGTTTTTTTTGTAAGATTTGGACTTTTAACACCTCCACGACCCCCGTACTATTCAATCCATCCATCAGCACAATGTTTTAAGTGCGTTACATTGAGTTCTTTCACAAAACATAATTTATAACCTCAAAAAAAAAGTTGTTTCCCAACAATAATTTTTACGTAAAGTTACTTAGTTTGATGTACAGAATGCTTGGTTAACGGCTTTGTGATGAGGTGGTTTACACCCTTTAATTGCCGGGAAACTGCTACTAAAATCACGTTATAGTTTAGAACTGAATGTAACGCACTTAAAACATTCTGATGATTGATGCATTGAATAGTATGGGGGTCATGAAGGTATTTGAAGTAAACTCCCTTGACTAGTTTCCGGGTATAGTTCTAAACAAAATAATGATTGGAATGACAAGGAGAACCAGTGCGCTTCGGCAACGTTGCGCCCATTATTGCCATGTTTTCTCAAAGTGAATTTGGATGACGATTTCTTTCAATGAGGTCGATTAAAATATACTTTTAACTGTCAAACTTTAAAAGGAAATAGAATTGACTGGTGGGAATAAGGCTTTAGTTTGTGAATGTTACACATAACATAACATCACTCCTGTGATCCCCGAAAGGTGAGGCAGGAACATAAATATGTACCTGACAGTACATACATATTTCGACAATACATACATATTTCGACAGGTATGTAAGTCCCATGCGAAAATCACCCCCTATTACATAGCCAGCAACCGGGCACAAATCCAGGCACCATGGCTGCTGCTGATAAATCCCGGTTGGAAAAACCCAATAACACTTAGCCCAACCCGGGAATCGAACCCAGAAGTCGGACTTGCGAGTTGCGACCACTACACCCAACGAGACAGTCATTTACCTAGAACGGTCGACCAAGCTATTTGGTTTACATTTTAACATGCAAATTACATTGTAAAATGTGAACCAAATAGCTTGTACGTATCTATCTACGTTGTTCACTATTCGTAAACTTTCATAATGCGTTTTGTTCGCGCTTCCTAAATTCAAATTTTCCCGCCGACTATGTGTTCTCGGTGGTATCGAGCAAGCAACCAATCAAGGCGCCGTTTAGCGCATGCGCTTACCAGTGTCCTGGAACGCCAAATCAATTATCATCGAATGAACGGAACGCGCGCCCACGCCGCTCGCTGGTGTAAAAAACTCTCAACCAAAAAAAACCTTTTTAAGCGACTGAAGATATACCGATTATTGTGCCTGGATTGTGTAACGTGCGATATCCCACGGGAGTGTGTGGAACTATCGATTCACGCCGTACTTTAAGTGAAATACGGTGTGGTGCATTCGCCGGCCGGCGACAACCGCGTGCTCCTGAAGCTTCGGGAAGTCAGAGGATTCGTTGGCGTGAATAATCAAGGTAAGCGCACGTACTTGCTTGGTTTGCCAGCTCAGAACCACCCCTCTTCATTTTATTCGGCGGAAACTTCTAGCCCAAAATTTATACATCGATCGTTTCCGAACACAGAGTGCCGTCAAGAGACCTTCGGCAGGTCTGCGTCGTCACATCTTTTTGGTGCCGAAACCAGGGACGCTTTAGACTTTTCTCGAGGCTGCATTTTTATCGTACCTACACATAATAACGCTGGTATTTTTCGTACATAATAAAATATTTCAATAACGTATTTCAATACTTAACTGTCTCGATCTCGATTCCTCATACCTAATAGTATTTATTTTCTATATCTAACAGTATTTCTCATAAAAT
Organism: Xestia ashworthii; assembly: GCA_950022955.1. Lineage (NCBI taxonomy): Eukaryota > Metazoa > Arthropoda > Insecta > Lepidoptera > Noctuidae > Xestia > Xestia ashworthii. The sequence goes on along the minus strand of OX465558.1, from coordinate 16,661,415 downwards.
CTAACGCAAATAGCATAAATTTCTAGATAATTTCTGTAAAATACATGACTACTAACTTTTTCATAAGTTCAGGTAGTTGAATAAAACCGTCCATTTTTGTATTTCGCTGAGGTGAATTCCAGTAAGATCTATTCCATTCAACTCATTCGGTCATTCATACGTCACAACCGTATATCGGTTATCAGTCAACCATAGATAGGATCCTTCTAGGTTCATTCGTAACTCGTATGATCGTCACCGCGGCTTATTCACTCATCGTTCCGTTCATTCAGATCTGTCAACGACAACTGTCATTCGTTTAACCTGTGTACATCACATAATCGGTGAATTCAAAGTTACTTCAGATAATTAGCTAAGCAATTCTATCAATTTATCCGTGTTTATCTAATTGACTAATCGGCTGTAGTAGCCTATATTCAAGCTAAATCGCCGTAACAGGTTCTCTAATCTTGTTACTCGCGATCAGTTGTTGTCATTCGACATAACTCGTTTACATTGTGTATTCCGTGAATAAAAAGTTACTCCAGATCATTGGATAAGCAATTGTATCAATCTAACCGCGTTTATCTAATAACCTAATCGGCTGTAGTAACTTCTATTCAACCTAACTCATTACAAATGTAAACGACCAGTCATTTCTCCGAATAGGTGTTTCACGTAAACAGGTTCCCCACTCACTAGCATCGTGATCAGTCATTGCGTCATACATTCCTTTTGGTTTGATTTCGTAGGCCTCGTAGCAGTGCTACGAGCTGCCGTGCTACGGCGTAGCCGTATACCTTACCGCTACGAACTAAACTATTCTCTATATTATAGTGATTTGGTTGTTGGCTATAATTAAGATACGTAAACATTGCATTTAACTTACGCGAATTGTTGTATTGGTGTTTTCTTTTTTAACCGTTTTAAATACACGACACAATGTCTTTTGTTCCAAAGCGTGTAACTCGTAAACTAAGTAGATCTAAATCAAAACACATTGAAGTAGAACACTATACTAGCCAACACTTACCTGTATTACGTCGAAAACGTACCATTGCGTTGAATCGTTTATTGAAGGCGCTCGAGGTGGGTCACTTGGCACGCAGTGATGATAGTCAAACCGATCTTTTCCTTTCATACTGTGATCAACTCGATAAATGGACTTCAGAGTTTGAGCATGCGCACCTCGCTATCATTGGTATTTTGGAACCATCTGATCAGGATGGAGATGATGAGGATGAGATTCGGGCTAACTTTGATGATACCTGTCTTCAATTGCAATTTGTCGTCAGTTAACAAAAGTTCAATTCAACTCGTCGGAAATCCTTCATCAATCTAACGCTTCTTCATCGTCATTGTCACGTATTCGACTTCCAAAAATTCAATTACCTACTTTTTCGGGTAACATTAAGCAGTGGTCAGAATTTATTGATACATTCAATGCACTCATTCATAAGAATCCGTCTCTTCAAGATGTTGAGAAATTCCATTACCTTATTTCATCATTGAGTGGTGAAATGTTATCACTTATTCGAAAATTTCCTCTAACGGGTGATCACTACTCGGACGCATATGCGGCTTTGGTTGCGCGGTATCAGGATAAGCGTGATCTAGCATATACTTGTTGGCAAGACGTGTTAGATGTTAACTTCAAACTCGAAAATGCTACCGACTTTCGGGCAACATTAGATTCAATTGATGAGAATTTATGTATTTTGAAAAAGCTGAACCTTCCAGTTCAACATTGGGATTTTATTATAGTTTATCACATCCTCTCTAAGCTAGATTCTAAAGTTCGCTGTGAATTTGAAGAAAAGTGTGGCCATAAGGAGTTCCATACTTTAAGTGAACTAAAACAATTTCTCCATTCGAAGTGTGAGGCACTTATGCGTGATCGTCACTTTGTTAACGTCGGTAAGGCCACTCGTCCTACCAAGGATGGACCCCCAGCCTCAGCAAATAAATCTGCTAAGCGTCCTAATACCTCGCATACACTTTTGGCTGATAGTTCTGTAAATCCTAACAATACTGAAAATCCTTCAACTCTCAGTAAAAAGGCCGAATCTAGTAGTCAAAATAACTCTCAAAATAATAAACCGTTTAAATGTGCATTTTGCTCAAGCGATCATTCGATTACTAAATGTACATCATTTTTAGGGAAAACGGCAGAAGAACGTATGTCGGTGGCTGTTGAGAAGAAGTGGTGTTTTAACTGCCTTAGATCCTCACATCAAATTAAGGATTGTCAATCTGTTTTTCGTTGTGTGAAGTGTAAACATAAGCATCATACGTTGCTTCATACTGATCAAGTTGTCCGTCCCTCTGGTGATGCTGAGTCACAAGCAGTGACCCTGGTCACTAGGGATTCTCACCAAACTTTCTTTTCTAAATCTTCTCCAAATTCTACCGTGCTGCTTGCCACAGCAATAATTCAAATTCAAGATTCGAACGGACAGTTCCACTCTTTCCGTGCACTGTTCGATACGGGCAGTCAGAACAATTTTATTACTAAGAACGCTGCACAGTGCTTACATCTTAAGCCAACGTCATGCGAAACTAATATCAACGGTTTAGGTGGCATTGCTGCTAGTATTATCGGCTTAGTAAATTGTTCGATTGCATCTAAAAATCAACGTTTATTTAACGTGGATCTTCACGTTATTTCTCACATATGCGGTGATCAGCCAATAGCTAAACTCAATACCGTGGGCTGGTCACACATTCATTCGCTACCTTTAGCAGATCCTGGCTTCGATGTTCCAGGACCTATCGACATTCTGTTGGGCGCAGATGTATTCGCTGATTCGCTTTTAAATCAACGCGTCAAGGGTGCCGTTAATCAGCCTGTTGCTTTCAGTTCCGTTTTCGGCTGGTTGTTATTAGGTCGAACCTCTCTTGTGACCTCGTCACTTCTTCAGTTTTCTTCGAAACCAGATAATGAGCTGTGTACTCTCGTTCAGCGGTTCTGGGAGATAGACAGCATGCCCAGGGCTCCGTCTCTTACACCTGATGAAATAGCATGCGAGCAGATTTATGCTTCTGAATACGGCCGTGACTCGTCGGGTAGGTATGTCGTCCGACTTCCTTTCAAGGATGGTTGTGAACCTATATTCGAGAGCTCTCGCGATATCGCACTTCGACGGTTTCACGCGCTTGAGCGCCGCCTTTCACGCGATCCCGACTTACACCGACAGTACTTAGAGTTCATGGATGACTATATTCAGTCTGGTCACATGTCCTTGGTCGATTCGACAGACCTAAACAAGGGTAAATATTATATCCCACACCATTGTGTTTTAAAACCGGATAGCGCCACAACTAAATTGCGCGTAGTCTTTGACGCGTCTGCCAAAGACGCTCAAGGAAAATCCTTAAACGACACGTTGCTAACGGGACCTAAACTCCAAACAAATATCGTTGCCGTGCTTCTCCACTTTCGTGTACCCGCGTTTGTCTTTATGGCTGACATTCGTCAGATGTACAGACAAATCCTTATCGTTGATGATCAACGCGATTATCAGCGAATCTTATGGAGAACCGGACCTGGACAGTGTTTACAGGAATTTAAACTGAATACTGTAACGTATGGTGTCTCCTCTGCGCCATATTTGGCTTGTAGGACTCTCCAGCAGTTGGCTGAGGATGAAGGAGCTAACTTTCCTTTAGCTCAACAGATCCTCAAATCGAATATTTACGTGGATGACGTCGCCACTGGATTTGCGACCATAGAGTTAGCTCTAGAAGCCAAATCACAGGTCATAAATCTGTTTAATCGTGGTCATTTTCAACTTAGAAAATGGGCCAGTAACGACCCGCGGTTATTGTCGGATCTCCCTCCAGAAGAGTGTCTCCTGGATCCTAAATCGTTTTCTGATGACCTACCCTCCACAATCAAAGTGCTTGGGCTCAAATGGGACCCAGCATCTGATGCGTTTTTGTTTGATGTCAAGCCCTCTGGTCGGACGTGTACCAAGCGAAATATCTTAAGCGAGATCGCAAGGGTTTTTGATCCGTTGGGATTTCTCTCCCCTCTAAGCATCACAGCAAAAATATTACTTCAGAAGCTTTGGCTACTCGGAGTTTCTTGGGATGAAACTCCTCCCGAGAACATAGCTTATGTTTGGAAAGCCTTTTGTGATCAGTTATCGATCATACAGGACTTGAGAGTGCCGCGCTGTCTTGCTGCTCGAAGCGTGCAGGCGTATGAACTCCACGGGTTCTGTGATAGCTCCGAGCTAGCATATGGGGCAATTCTTTATATGCGCACTCTATTCGCTGATGGCGCCATACAGGTGCTACCGTTATGCGCTAAAGCTCGTGTTGCTCCTATTAAGAAGCTTTCGCTGCCACGTTTGGAGTTGTGTGCGGCTGTGGTTCTCGCGGATCTTGTTAAATTCGTTCTTGACACTTACGATAGTAAAGTTTCGTTTCGCTCGATTCACTTGTGGTCTGACTCGTCAGTCGTCTTATCCTGGCTTCGTTCGCATGCTTCTCGATGGACCACGTTCGTCGCCAATCGGGTTAGCGCTATTCAAGATGTTGTCCTTGCGGAATCGTGGCATCATGTCGCCTCTGCCGACAACCCGGCTGACGTATGTTCACGGGGACAGCTGCCACATGATCTAGTTCACAATACGTTGTGGTGGTCAGGTCCGTCCTGGCTATCACAAACTTCCACCCATTGGCCGAACAATTCGAAATTTCCTATTCTTAACGACACAGAAGAGGTTGCAGTGCGTACCGAGGAACGTATGTCCGCCGTGCTAGTCACTGAAACCGCATCAAGTGATCATCACCCCATCGACTTTCTTCTTACACGTTATTCGTCACTTGATAAAATTATTCGTATAATATCGTACTTGCGACGGTTCCTTCTGAACTCGAGCCACCGTAACTTAGGTGAATTTACCACGGAACGCGAGAACTATAAGTCGTTGCTGTCAATCGTTAAATATGTCCAATCAACATCCTTTGCTGATGAGATTCACCAACTTAATTCTAATCACCCGTTATCAAAATCGCTGCGCAAACTCACTCCGTTTCTTGACAAGGACGGCATCCTCAGGGTGGGCGGTCGCATCTCGCGCGCTGGTATCGAATACGATCAAAAGCATCCTGCGTTGCTCCCCTGTAATCATCCTTTCACGTTTAAGCTTATCGAGTCCATTCATCGTCGTCATTGCCACACTGGACATAATACGACCCATTATCTAATCTTGCAACGTTTTTGGGTTTTATCCGCGAAACGCGCCATTCGTCGATGTTTGTCCCAGTGCATTCGTTGCTACAAGACGAATCCTACACCGTTGCAACCGTACATGGCGGATCTCCCATCGTACCGGGTGACCCAAGTCAAGCCGTTTTCAGTGGTCGGTGTTGACTTCGGTGGACCATTTCGTATCAAGGTCGGGGCTTATCGCGGAGCCAAGATGGACAAAGCATATCTCTGTCTATTCGTTTGTTTATCAACAAAGGCAGTCCATCTTGAAGTAGTGTCGTCTCTTTCTACTGAAGCCTTTGTGGCTACGTTACGCAGATTCGTCGGTCGTCGCGGTCGGTGTAGCGTGATTCATGCGGATTGTGGCACGAATTTCATTGGCGCTCGCAATTATCTAGCTTCACTCGAGCCAGCGTCACAAGCTCTCAATATAAAATTCGATTTTAATCCTCCCTCCGCACCTCACTTTGGTGGTGTGTGGGAGATCCAAATAAAAGCAGCAAAATCGCATCTTTATCGCATCGTAGGCAATCAGGTGTTAACGTTCGAAGAGCTTAGCACGCTATTTGTTCAAATCGAAGCCGTGTTGAATTCGAGACCTCTATATCCGTTGAGCGCGGATCCTAACGATTTAAACGTTTTAACCCCAGGTCATTTCTTGACTTTGGAACCGTTAACGGCAGTCCCAGACGAGGATCTTTGTAACATAAAACTATACCGCCTTAACCGATGGCAACTTATCCAATCGTTTCTTCAAAACTTTTGGCTTCGCTGGAAGAACGAATATTTGCATTCGTTAACGCTGCGCGCAAAATGGACGAAAACTTCAAAACCGTTATCGATTAATTCTATCGTCCTCATCAAAGATGATAATCGGGCTCCTTTGCAATGGTCTCTGGGAAGGGTAACCGAGTTACATCCGGGCCAGGACGGCATCGTCCGCGTGGCTACGATTAAAACGCAAAACAGCGTTATCAAGCGTCCGCTAGTAAAGTTGTGTCCTCTTCCCATAGAACCTGCTACTAACTAACTCGCAACCTTTAACTTAGTCTATTAGTTTTAAGTGCTTAACATTTTACCTATTACTTATCGATTATTCGTAGTGTATCTCATCTTTATCTATTTAACTTATCCGGAAAATACCAGCTGTATTTTGGTGGGCGGTATGTTCACTATTCGTAAACTTTCATAATGCGTTTTGTTCGCGCTTCCTAAATTCAAATTTTCCCGCCGACTATGTGTTCTCGGTGGTATCGAGCAAGCAACCAATCAAGGCGCCGTTTAGCGCATGCGCTTACCAGTGTCCTGGAACGCCAAATCAATTATCATCGAATGAACGGAACGCGCGCCCACGCCGCTCGCTGGTGTAAAAAACTCTCAACCAAAAAAAACCTTTTTAAGCGACTGAAGATATACCGATTATTGTGCCTGGATTGTGTAACGTGCGATATCCCACGGGAGTGTGTGGAACTATCGATTCACGCCGTACTTTAAGTGAAATACGGTGTGGTGCATTCGCCGGCCGGCGACAACCGCGTGCTCCTGAAGCTTCGGGAAGTCAGAGGATTCGTTGGCGTGAATAATCAAGGTAAGCGCACGTACTTGCTTGGTTTGCCAGCTCAGAACCACCCCTCTTCATTTTATTCGGCGGAAACTTCTAGCCCAAAATTTATACATCGATCGTTTCCGAACACAGAGTGCCGTCAAGAGACCTTCGGCAGGTCTGCGTCGTCACATACGTTATTCTGATTCTATTTCAATTTACGTACGCAGGTAAAAGGCGAGGTTTACATGCACTACCTGTCAAAGGTCGGAGTAAAGGCAGCCGTCACCACGATCGTCATGTATGTCATACTACACACGCTACAGATCAGCGTCAACTTCTGGCTCGCGATATGGTCCAGCGACGACAAAATGGTACGGTTTTTTTTTTTGTTTTTCCCACTCCATTATACATTTAAGAATGAAAAAACATGCCGTATGTTTACCTTGTGCATATACAGGGTGTTTATCATACATTATGATATGGAAGTATAAAGGGGATTATTCATTTGAAATAAAACCCGCAGGTAATACGTATTTGGTCATACTTTAAAGCTATGCACTTAAAAGATAGCACTGTACTGTACTTGTAGAATTAAGGAAAATGCAAAAAAAAATATTTTGATTTGCATAAAAACGAGATATTTGGGTTTTCTGAAATCGTGGTCAAGAATATTTTTTTTCTCCAGTCTAATGCTAAACTTTTGAACGCCATCGTCACATATACCTGACAATGGTGTTCAAAAGAGCGTGCCCCGTACCCTGTACGCCAAACAACACAAATATGTGACAAAATGGTAGGTGAAATTGTGGCTTGGCATAGGGCACGCCTGTCTGAAAAGACGGGGTGGGTTTTAACATTATAAAGAAACATAATGTCCATTTCCCATCTCATAAAACCGAATTCTATTCTTACTCCTTCTCCGTTCACGCAGTACGTTTGTGGAACTCACTTCTGCCTAACATTCGTGACTCTAAAACTTTATTTCTTTCCAAAAAGCAAGTCAAGGAGCACTACCTGTCCTCTATGCTGTAATATTCGATATTTATTATAGGTATATATTTAAAATACCAGTATTTAGTTTTTATAAAGGGTGTAAAACACCTCTTAACGAATCCGAAAACCACTTGTTCTCCCCGTCATTGCGATCATTTTTTTGTTCTACACCATACCTGGGAACCTTCTAGTTACGGAGATATGGGGGGTCAAAGTTACAACTTTGACAAGTTTTTGACAAGTTTTTTTTTTTAAATACAAGTTGTCTTTGTAAGATTTTGACTTTTAACACCTCCACGACCTCCGCACTATTCAATCCATCCATCAGCACAATGTTTTAAGTGCGTTACATTGAGTTCTACCACAAAACATGATTTATAACCTCAAAAAAAAAGTTGTTTCCCAGCAATAATTTTTGCGTAAAGTTACTTAGTTTGATGTACTGAATGCTTGGTTAACGGCTTCGTGATGAGGTGGTTTACACCCTGTATGTGTTTAAATAGATTTAAGTACGTTTATTTTATATTGCTATATTTAATTGAATTTTTCCTGTTTTGTCTTTTCTACACACTGTATCTACATTTCTAATCCAAGTTTCCTCTCGCAGGTCTGCTGGAAGAGATTTCTTATGAACTAAGTAGTAGCTTTGTGCTCTTCTATCTTAATGTAATGTTCTATTAAGTATTTTGTGTGTACATAACTAAATAATTTTATATATTTTTAGCTCGTGAATGGCACGGTTGATACACAACGGCGAGACATGTACCTCGGTGTCTATGGCGGCCTGGGATTCGGTCAAGGTAAGATTCACGATTTATTGAAACCTCGCCTTAATTTTGGTGGCGTATCTTTCAGATATCCTTGAGTTTTATTTACAACCCAAAACAGTTCGTAACAAAATATCCATTTTTCCATGTAACATTTTTCGCAAATATGACCTGCGGTATGAGAATTGAAGATTTTATAAAACTGGTACGGATAAATCAAAATATTTTATTTCACAATGGGACCTATTATACCATTGTAAAATTTTCAAACATAGAGTTACTTGCCGGTTACGCCATTAGTAGGTACATAACTACCTACTTAGTGTGGTATGACAGCGTAAGCCAGCATCTAAGATATAACCTATAGAGTGGTAATTTCAGGCCAGCCGCCTCCGCAATTAATAAGTAATTTGTCACTTATAAATAGTGACGCTCGCTGTGCACTAAAACAGTATAAAACCAGTATTGGATCCGTGTGACTGTGTACGTATCTTCATATTCCGAAATAAAATTTCGATTAAATCATTTCACAATGGCGTGCTGTTCTATTCAGTGGTGTGGAAAAAACAGCAGAACATCAAATTATAAAACAGACGGAATGTCCTTTAACCGGTAAAATACAGGTAAAATAGTAATTTTGGATGACGACCCGAATGGCGTAGTGGTAGTGACGCTGCCTTACGTTCTTAGGGTCCTGGGTTCGAATCCCGGTAGGAGCAATGTTTGTGTGATGAGCATGGACATTTGTTTCCGAGTCATGGATGTTTATATGTATAATAAGTATGTATTTACAAACAAAAAAGTATACATGTAGTATATCAACTATCTAGTGTCCACGACACAAGCTTTGCTTAGTGTGGCGCTAGGTGGCGCTGTGTGTTAATATCCAGCGATATTTATTTATTTAATTATTTATTTATTTATATTAAATTTTCTCACGCCTCAAGTCAAACTGGACAAGTCAAAGTGAAACAATTGATGTATGTCTATGCGTCTTGCTTCCACATAACGCAATCGTACTATCTCTTTCTAGTCTATGCTCTCATCACTAGTGTTGCCAAGAATCAAGGTTTGTATCGATATTGGTTTCGAGTAAATTCAATACAGAAAGAGAGAAAGATGAGGCATAAGGAAAACATAATGAGATACAAGTGGTCAGAAGAATTTATACGAAAAAACAAATTAATTTAAAAAATCAGTGAATCAATATGTTATTGTTTACCTAATAACACATTGATACACTGATTTCCATAGGAAAACACGCAAGTATTATTCACTAATAATACTATACTGATGCATTGGTTATCGATATCGATAAAACTTGCATGCGCACTACCCCATCTCTAGATGTCATGATTCGGTCAGCCAATCAGAGCATAGTGAACGAAGATGTGAGTAGCTGTCAGTTGGCGGAATTGTTTTCAAACAAAATAAGTAACATTTCTACTCTTTAGGTTATATGCTCGATGCTGGCAAGTCAGCTAAATATCCTAACAATAGATTTGCTTCATATTGGGCCATACTATAGGGTGGACGACAAAAAAAATTAATTAGTCCGTCAGTTAAATTATCAACAAATATTTTGACCCGTATTTTTGTTTTTTAAATTTTCAATACGTCACACCTTGGTATAATTTTTAGCGAGTTCTAACGTTTTTTAGTGAGTTCAACGTTTATCTTTGTCAATATTCATTGATTTACAAAAACAAAAATAAGTGTCCATTATTTTCCAATACTCTAAATGACGGACTAAATAGTTTTGCAGTTTTTTGATACTGTCGTCATGCCTATTCTATAGGTTGTTTGGTCCTTGCTATTAACTGACGGTTAGCCATCAACTCCAAATAATATTTGCGAGGTGGAACATCTCATCAGCACTCATGGCTAGCCTTAATCTGATGAATCTCGTTTATGTTTCAGCGTTAGCATCATTCTTCACCGACCTCATGCCTTTCCTGGCTTGCTGGAAAGCAGCGAAAATACTCCACGCAATCATGTTGGACAATGTTCTAAAATCGCCGTTACAATTCTTCGAGGTCACACCCGTTGGTAGAATCCTGTCTAGGTTCTCCAAAGATGTCGATACTGTGGACACGGCACTCTCTTGGGAGATTTCGAGCGTGCTCAATGGTATTTTTGAGGTAAACTTACTAATATGTTTTAGAGTACTTACGTATTTTTAATCTTTTTTTTTTTCATAATCTTCCAGCTAGCTGCTTGATTAAAACTCTTGTTTGGATTGTGTTTGGATAAATGATAAATGATATTTATTCAGTAAGTAGGTTTTCTCAAACACTTTTACACGTCATGTTTTTAAACTAGATGGGGCCGGTGTTTCGTACCTGACTACTCTGAGAAGAAACAGCCGAAACAAACTCAGAGGTCATAGTCTCTTTTAAAGTCCAGACAATCTTGTTCAACTCACATGAGAACTATGCAGATTAGTGTCTGAGATGGTCTTTTGAAGAAAGAACCATACAGATTTGAGTGGACCTGTCCAATCAGTGCAAGCAATTGTCAGTTATCGTGTAGCTCGACTTTTAGCTCAAGGAGCTCAACGAAACGACGAACAATACCAAAGAAAGGACATTTGGGTAGGTCGCTTATAGTACTCAAACTGCCAGACAGTCGTGGGAAAAAAAAACAACAAAAAGTGACCCACAAGGTCCTCACATTCACAATAATTAAATTAAATAAATGATAATATTACAATTCAAATTCGAATGTCAATAAAAATACGAAATGTCAAACACACATAAGTAAATATTCATGTCAAATAAACACACACATAAAAAATAAAAATAAGTAAAGTAAAAAAAAATAATAAAATACTGAACTAAGTATTCATGTCAAATCATTCAATGTCACAATGTATAAAATAAAGGAATAAATAATAAACAAGCGAAGCCCGAAATTTCAACCAATACTTATAGTGAAAGAACATATCTTTGTCTTGCGTTCAACACAGCGACCAACTATTCTTGTCATCTAAATAGTCGTTAATGGAATAGTATGCCTTCGAACAAAGGTTAGATTTTACTTGAGCTTTAAACGCATTGAAAGGCAAGTCCAAAAAGGAAAGGGGTAGCTTGTTATAAAAGCGGATACCGAGCCCCACAAACGAGTCATGCACCTTACGAAGACGGTGGGAAGGAGCATGTAGTTTGTGCTTGTTTCTGGTGTTTAAATTGTGAATATCACTGGTTTTGGGGTATAAATGTATATTTTGCCTGATATATAATATGTTGGCTAAGATGAATTGAGATGCCACCGTGAGAATACCAATGTCTTTGAAAAGTTCTCTTAAAGAAACTCTGGATCCTAGTTGGTATATTGCTCTTATAGCTCGTTTTTGTAAGACAAAGACATTTTGTATATCTGCAGCTTTTCCCCACAATAGAATACCATAGGACATAATGCTATGGAAATAACTAAAGTAGACTAGTCGAGCTGTGTCAACGTCAGTGTATTGTCTAACTTTCCTGACTGCGTATGCGGCAGAACTCAGTCTTCCCGACAGGGTTAATATATGTGGGCCCCATTGAAGTTTGGGATCAACTGTTATTCCTAAAAAAATTGCAGAGTCTACAGTTTCAAGCACTTCATCATTTAAACTAATATTGGGACCTAGGTTTCTAACGTTAGGTAAGGCAAATTTTATACATTTAGTTTTCTTGGCATTAAGAACAAGATTATTAGTCGTGAACCAATCCGTAACCATTGATAGTGTGCTGTTTATGTCATCAAAATTTTGTCTATTCCTATCTACTTTAAAGATAAGAGAAGTATCATCTGCAAAAAGTACAACGTCGCAGAGACCTTTTAGATAGAATGGTAAATCATTTATATATACTAGGAACAAGAATGGACCTAGTATTGAGCCTTGAGGTACACCTAACTGAACTGGTAGCCCTGAAGACTTTGTGCCATCAACATCTACACATTGGAACCTATTATTTAAATATGAGTCAATTACGTTAACAGCTTCGTTTTCGAGACCGTAATGACGCAGTTTACGCAGAAGCGTGTCATGGCGTACGCAATCAAAGGCTTTGGAGAGGTCACAGAAAACTCCAATTACATTTTGTGAGTGCTCCCATGCGTTAAATATGTGTTTTAGGAGAGCAACACCCGCATCTGTAGTCGAGCGACCTTTTGTAAAACCATATTGTTCATTATGGAGGAGGCTATTTAGATTAAAATGTCTTAGCAGCTGCTTGAGTATTAATTTTTCAAATATTTTGCTAAATGCAGGTAAGATGGAAATTGGCCTATAGTTGCCTATGTCATTTTTACTACCTGATTTGAATAGAGGTATGGTTTTACTACTCTTCATGAGGTCAGGAAAAGTTCCTAGATCAACGCATTTATTAAAAGTAACAGCAAGATAGGGGGCTACTATGTCTATTATATTACTCAAAAGTTTAATGGAAATGCCCCAGTAGTCCCCTGTGTTTTTCAACTTTAATGTCTTAAAAATATTAACTACATCATTCGGTGTTACGTGCTCGAAACGAAATGAGTTATTACACTTGGGCACACTACCATGTAAAAGGTTTTCGGCTTTAGACGGGGACGAACTTAGAGAGCGAGTCGTTGTTATTGGTATGTTGGCAAAAAACTCGTTAAATGCCTGAGCTACATCAGCTGCGTTACTAATTAATTTGCTGTCGACTAAAATCTCCAGTTGATCTTCTTTTTTAATCGACTTGCCCGTTTCAGTCTTTATCATTTTCCACGTAGCTTTCACTTTATTATTAGAGTTTTTAATCGTGTCGCTTAAATATTTTGATTTTGCAAGGGCACAAACCTGTTTAAATAATTTAGAATACTTTTTAACACGCTCTAGAAAAGGAGCATCAAACCTGTACTGTTTCATACCATATAGTTCATACAGTTTCGCTCTACTTATATAAATACCAGGCGTAGCCCATTGATTGAAGCTAACTGAGTTACCCGCAACGTTTATGGTTTTTGACTTAAAAGATGATTGGTATTCTTTTTGCACAACATCAAAAAGGGCTCCATAGATTTCATTAGGATGCTCGTGTTCTACAATGGACGGCGTAATTTTATTTGCTATATTATTTTTAAACCTACCGCAACGACTAGCTGTATAAGGCCTGCATTCTATTTTATGCGGCTTTTTGAGTAACGGCATAGGAAAGCTAACTAATAGACCATTGTGGTCAGATGTCAGGTCACTTAATACCAATTTATTTAAAGAATCACAGTCAGTAAATATATTATCGAGACAAGTCGACGTAGACTCGGTGGTCCTAGTTGGTTCACAGAACAAATTAACTAAATTAAAAGACCTACACAGATTGAGAAGTCTGCTACTTAATGGAGTGTCATTTAAAATATTAACATTAAAATCTCCACATAAAATAATATTTTTGTTACTTGCTTTCAACTTATTGAGTGAGTCCTCCATTACGGATTCAAAAAGACCAAAATCACCAGAAGGGGGTCGGTACACGCAAATGACTATATATCGCTCGAGTTCAACACAAGACAGCTCAACAGTGCGCTCGATAGAAAGGTTAACTAAATCTAAACGTTGTTTACATTTCAACTTGTTTGAGACAAGAACTAAAGATCCACCGCGAATCGCACTTCTTCTTGCAAACGCACTTTTTACAGTAAAATGATCATCATTGATAAATACTACTTCATGTTCTTTCAACCAATGTTCAGTTAAACATAGCACGTGAACATCATAATTTTCCATAAACAAACTTAACTCTAGTTCTTTGCCGGACAGACCTTGCATGTTTTGATGTACAACATTCAACATGTGAGGTTTTTCCGTTGTCCTGCCTAAAAGTTTAAACAACTAGGGGTATCCATAATAATGTTAGTATCATTACTAACAGTGACTGCTGGTAAAGAATAAGTACCAGTGTCTATATTGAATGCTAAAATATTATTATACCAGACCGGCCATTCTAAGGTAATTACACACACCATATGTGTAGTACTTGTAGGCTTGTACTAGCATACCTATCTGCCAAAAAACACATAAAACGTTTCGCCACATACCAAAATATGCAAACACAACCGTGTGAGCACGCCGCACTCGTGTTACATTTGCAGAAACACAAGGTCACAAGATATAGATAGAATATGCTTCATTATTATATACCATTTCTCAGTATGAAGATACATTACATTGTGTTTTGCAATGGTTGAATTCATCCAAGTTATCTGAACTGTGAGTGAGGTCCATTGATTGATTTACATAGACGTTTCCTCATTTGCGATACAATATTCTATTTTGTGAATCCTTTCTTTCTGTACCTACCAAACAAACGGGTATTTTCAGTAAACGCAGTTTCTAAGTAGGTATATAAATCCAGCAACTTATGGGCCTAGACAAAGTACTGACATTATTTATTCATTTATTTTAATACACGGAGGACTTACAGCTAAACAAAAAAGGAAACCATAGTCATTACTTCATTAGTCACCAGGAAGCCAGCAAATCCTTTTTTTTTGTTTTTTTTTTTAGGATGGGAAGCCAGTTACAAATCCTCACGTATAAACTTATACCTAAAAATAGTTCATGGTGTGAGCGCAAAAACACACAACTTTAATTAAAGTAAGAAGCAATATAAATACTACAGCTAAACAGTTACATTAATATGTTAATGCTGTTGCATGTCGTTGTAGAAATACGAAACGTTATGACAGATATAACAATGCCACAAAACGCAGTTAAATAATTTTGTTACGTGATAGGTAACTAGCTTGGTTAATACTTATGGCTTGAGGAACAGTACCTAATCGATCTAAAAAGTCATAATTCAAAGGTCCATTGTATCGTCAAACTTTGACATTACAATTATATACCTAACAAAATAATAGTATAGGCTCCTTCGACACTGAACTCAACTGTGCGTGTCAACACGATGACTTAGCAGAAAGGCCTACTTCGTAAGGTCAAGGCTACTATTAGGGTGTGACATAGAGCCGGCAAACAATGGTGTACTTACCACTATAGTGTTCTATTTCATTTTTATAGAATATCTTCTATTGATTTGGAGGTAGAGAATACCTCTATTTCCGACGAATTCTTATTAAGGATGACGCACGCTAGACTGAGCCGGGTCCAAACCGAGTGTCAGCCGTAGCACAATCCATTGTCCGTTGCTGTGTCCATAAAAATGCACGGACACTCGGTTCGGACCCGACACGGTCTAGTGGAGTCAAGCTTTAGGTAGGAAAAATCCGTATGTTGATATATTCTGTCGGCCCTGTTAAATGTGAGAAGCCTCAAAACACCCAATCATAATCATTGACAGCCTTGTTCCACCCTCCTTTTTTTTTCGGATGAGAAATCATCAAATGACTCCTCCCACTCTGGGAGGAGCAGGAGGGAGTGTCAGACTTTTACTGACTAAAACCCATCCATGTTCCTTTCTCGCCCTTTATGTTCCGGGGCCACGGGTATCTCTTTCGAACAGTCCGCGAGATCAGAGCAGTGGTGATACCCGGGCGTTTCCTCCCGCCCGATTCGTTGCGGGAACCTCCCGAAACATCCGTGTCCGGAGAGGACCTGCATCAGACGGAAGGTGAGGACGCCGTGGCGCCACTCCTCAAAGAGGGTACTTATCGCCACTATCGTGGCGTGCCCTTTGTTCCTCCCACTGCTAAGAAAAGTTCCGTCCGAAATGATAAAATGACTTTTACTATCTTTGTAGTAGGTACCTAGTTAAACAATATTGTAATTCATTCCAAATCTTTAATCCCAATATTGTTTACTGTTGAATATTAACATATTTTTTTGTAGCGCACTAGTAGTTCAGCCCCAGTCCTGGGCAAAGGTCTCCCTCCACTGTTGCCATATCTCGCAAACCCGCGCGTCCTCCTCCCAGTTCAAACTTAACTGAACCTCCCGCCATCTCCTGCGACCCTCATTATGATTAATACCTATATTTTACCCATTTTTAGGTAATCGGAACAGTATTCGTGATAAGCTACTCCACACCCATGTTCATGGTCGTGATAATACCGATCGGCTTGATGTACTACCTCATCCAACGGTTCTACGTGCCCACTTCGAGACAGCTCATGAGGATTGAGTCGGTAGCCCGCTCGCCAGTGTACTCGCACTTCAATGAGAGCATTTTGGGTGCAACAAGTATTCGAGCTTTTGACGTTTTGGACAGGTAAATAGACATAGTCCGTTTCGCATGAAAAAAAAATACACGTGAACGATACACGAGTCTGTTCAAAAAAACGCGCCTAGTGATACTTATTCTTGCTTAGTCATAAAATCTTTTACTTTGTAATCAAGTGACGACGCGTGTCAGATTTTTTGTGATCCATTCTGGACCTTAATCCGGATTGATCATCAAATACATCCAAAACAATCCAAATAAATTATAGGAAAATGATATTTCAAAGTTTTTTTTTAAATTTCCAGGTTTGTTAGAGAATCCCAGCAGAAGGTGGACCATTATCAATCGATACATTACATGAGTAACGTAGCGGACAGGTGGCTCGGAGTCCGACTTGAGATAGTCGGCAGTCTCATCATATTCTTCGCTGCATTGTTTGCGGTAATCGGAAGGGATACTATTAGTCCTGGGTTTGCGGGTCTCTCTGTCAGCTATACGTTAGAGGTAAGAATACACTTCATTTTCAAAGTATTTAAAAGTGTCGAGTTAGCATTTAACTTAATTCACTTTGTGGAGCGGATCCCGACTTGCCCGAAAATCGAGCTCTTGACCATCCGAATATTTTATATTCCTTGATCAATTCATCAGTAGGAAATTTGTCTGCAATGTTTTTGTACGAGCCAAAAATGCTCATACACCATGTTTTTTTGTTATAGATAACACAAACCTTAAGTTGGTTAGTCCAGATGGTATCAGGAGTAGAGACGGACATCGTAGCTGTGGAACGAATGAAGGAGTATGCAGAGACACCACAGGTGAGTGAATATGACTGACTAGGGCAGCATATTGTGAGCGCAGGGTGACAGGTGTGAGCATCGAGCATATAACCTATAGAGTCGAAATGTTACTTATTTTATTTGAAAACAATTCCGCCAACTGACAGCTACTCACATCTGCGTTCACTATGCTCTGATTGGCTGACCGAATGTCAAAAATACACTCTAGAGATGGGATAGTGCGCATGCAAGTTTTATCGATATCGATAACCAATGCATCAGTTTAGTAGTAATAGTGAATAATACTTGCGTGTTTTCTTATGGAAATAAGTATCAATATTGATATATAATCATCAGCAGCCTATTAAAATGTTCCCACTGCTGGGACACAGGCCTCCTCTCTATATTAGACGCATATAATATACAGAATACAAAAAAAATACGGGATCCTATAGTGTTTTTTATTTTCTGTATCCATACAGAAAATGGGAAAATGTTTTCTTGTATTTAGATAAAAAATAATGATCAAATCAGTGTATCAATGTGTTATTAGATAAATAATAACGCATTGATTCACTGATTTTTGAGATTAGTTTGTTTTGTATAAATTCTTCTGACCACTTGTATCTCATTATGTCTTCCTTTTGCCTCATCTTTCTCTCTTTCTGTATTTAATTTACTCGAAACCAATATCGATACAAACCTTGATTCTTGGTATGCAACACTAGTGATGAGAGCATAGACTAGAAAGAGATAGTATAATACGGATTTCGGTGGAAGCAAGACGCATAAACATACATCAACTGTTTCACTTTGACTTGTCCAGTTTGACTTGAGGCGTGAGAAAATTTAATATAAATTACTTTTTTACCTGTACGTTACCGGTTAAAGGTTATTCCGTCTGTTTTATAATTTGATGTTCTGCTGTTTTTTCCACACCACCGAATAGAACAGCACGCCATTGTGAAATTATTTAATCGAAATTTTATTTCGGAATATGAAGAGACGTAGACGTACACACGGATCCAATACTGGTTTTGTACTGTTTTAGTGACAGCGAGCGTCAATATTTATAAGTGACAAATCACTTATTAGTTGCGGAGGTGGCTGGCCTGACATTACCACTCTATAGGTTATATGCTCGATGGGTGTGAGTGACTGGTATTAAACATTGTTTTGTTACTGACAGGAGGCAGCATGGAGCATCCCACCCGGTCCCGGCGCTTCGTGGCCGGAGACGGGCGCGCTGCAGCTGGAGCGTCTGACGCTGGCGTACCGCGCCGGCGCCGAGCCCGCGCTGCGTGACGTCACGTGCGCCGTGGCGCCGCGCGACAAGCTCGGCATCGTGGGCCGCACCGGCGCCGGCAAGTCCACGCTCACGCTCGGCCTGTTCCGCATCGTCGAGGCCGTGGGCGGCCGCATCCTCATCGACGGGCTGGACATCGCCGCCATGGGCCTGCACCAGCTGCGCTCGCGCATCACCATCATCCCGCAGGACCCGGTGCTGTTCTCGGGCACGCTGCGCATGAACCTGGACCCCTTCGAGACGTTCTCGGACGAGGACATCTGGCGCGCGCTGGAGTACGCGCACCTGAAGCCCTTCGTGCAGGGTGAGTGCGCTAGCCGGTAGCGTCTGCTCTCTGGTTGATCCGCGGTGTCTCACGCTCGCGTCGCTTGCAGGGCTGGCGGCCGGGCTGCGCCACGAGGTGGCGGAGGGCGGCGAGAACCTGTCGGTGGGACAGCGGCAGCTCGTGTGCCTGGCGCGCGCGCTGCTGCGCAAGACGCCGCTGCTGGTGCTGGACGAGGCCACGGCCGCCGTGGACCTGGAGACGGACGAGCTCATCCAGGTGCGTCCCGCTCGCTCACACCTCTGTCTCACTCACCGCTCACTCACTCACTCACTCACTCACTCACTCACCCACCCACTCACTCACTCACTCACCCACTCACTCACTCACTCACCCACTCACTCACTCGCTCGCTCACCTTGTAGAAGACGATCCGGTCCGAGTTCGCGCAGTGCACGGTGCTCACCATCGCGCACAGACTCAACACCATCATGGACTCCACCAAGGTCATGGTGCTGGACAAGGGACAGCTCGTCGAGTTCGCGCCGCCTGAACAACTCTTACAAGACAAAAACTCTATATTCTATGGAATGGCGAAGGATGCAGGCTTAGTTAATTGAGTTCTTAATTAATTTTAAACAAAAGAAGGAGGTTTAACGTCCTTCTCTTTGTGATAAGCGAATCATAATCATACAATTTATTTAGCAAATCTCTTTTGAGATTGTTCTTTACGCAAAAAACTTAGAAAGTAGAAATGCCGTGTACTTCTTCTCACAACTAGCTGTATTAAATTAACGACGTTTTTTTTTTAAGTCGATTTACTGTCAGTTTCTGAAAGCTAATTCAAGTCTAATACTATTCAATCTCTTGCCAGTAGATATTATTGGAATGGTATAGTTATTGTTGCCAACCAATCACAGCTATGTTATAACAATCATGATATGCAAAGACTTGATCGGTCTTTTAGAAGATGGTAGTAGATCCTGGTGCTATTTGTTACCAAGTGTGATCATAATGCAATTATTTATTTAATAATAATGAATTATTTACAAATTTTTTAATAGAAAGGCAGGTCCTATGTTAAGTTTAAGGAAAGATTAAACATTTTAGAGTTTATCACCAAACAAACATAGTGTAAAAACAGAAACAAAAATACACCATTGATCAAAACTTATATTGTCATTTACGGGGTAGCTTACGTGATTGTCCATTATTCTGAGCTTTATGAGGGAGCTCAGAATAACGAAAATGAGGTCAAAATGAAAATCCAAGATAGCACCGAGGAAGTTTGGTTTTTCCATCATGGGTGTCGTTTTCACGGTTTTTACAATTTTACGGTGACACAAACATAAGAACTGTCTAATTAAGTTAAACTTATTTTCTAAATATTGGACAGTTTCAGTATCTTTGTCCTTTTCTCTCACTATTAGTTAGTTAGATCATAGATGTACTTACTTCTTTAAATTTAGTTTAGTTGGTGCGAGAATCAACACTGCCAACATTCCTGCTAGAAACATAATTAATATTAGATTTTTGTATCAAAATTATTTCTTATGAGTATCGAATTTCCGAACTAGTAGTTAAGGTGGCATACCTTAGATATATTATATATGTATAATGAATGTTGTGCTCTAAGCACAATTTATTTGGTACTTAATGTTGCACTACACACTTGTGTCTTTTTACCTTTGTGGATCTTTATTAAGACACACTTTTTGTGCGAAAAGGGGCTTTTATGTAGGTACCTACTTATTAGAAAATATGAATAACAAGTTCAACATCCGACCAACAAAAAAAACGGTTGTTTGAAAGTTACTCTATTAGAATAAACTGTTGTCATAAAACCACACTAACTTTTTATGTTATCATCATCAGCCTAGTAATATACCCAAATGTACCCACTGCTGGGACACAGGCTTTTTATGTGCGTGCTCGTTAATGCAATGTGTAATGAACGGCAACATGACGTGCACTTAGAGCGAACTTTGCATGCACGTCGGACGTATGTCAGAAGAAAGCAGGATATCCAAAAACGCCTTTTTAAGGAAAAGTTCATTTAGAATGCAAAAACATACTAATTTTGACTTGATGTACTTACTTAAATTAAATAATGAACTGTCCATTTGGTACCTAATGCAGATACTTCACCTGAAACAAGGTTCAATGTGTGCCTTAATCCGTGCCTAGTATGTTTAAGTTAAGAGAATCTTAGTACCAATAAATAAGTATTAAAAACATTCAAACACATACCCAACATGTTTTATTTATATCATCCCAGTATTACCTTAATAACGTAACCTGCCTTGTTGGTAGTGATCACAATAATGAATACTGCGCATTAGGCAACATATTTATTTTGTTAATAAACTGTTTATGAAGTGTACTTTACCACTATTCCTATATTGGCTCTAGGCTGCATAGTCGGTCGATTGTGCCCGACTGGCTGCGGTTGGTCGGGCTTCCACTCCCATCCCAGAGCATGTCTTTCCTTACAAAATCGTGCCCCCTGGTGTATCCGACTTGTCCGGGTCAGGCTTGCTCCTGGCTGGGTGTGGTGCTCAATCATCAATCATCATCATCAATAAACTGTTTATGAAGTGTTTATTAACAGTTTTACCGTAAACTCTGTTTCTGAAACTTGGCAGTCCACATTTGTGAGTTGTTGCTAGGATGTCGCCCGAGGAGGTAGTACGATGCTCTGTGCTGCATGACCTTCGTGGATTTAATGGGTCTTTTCAGAATTTTCAACCTAGCTCTTAAGAGCATTGAAACCTGGTTGTTGGACCACATTTCTTCTATGTTTATAAACTCGCGCAACACACGTCCACACCTGTTGAGTTTTGCTTATAAACTAGTGTTTCGTCTTGCTCTCCACTCGAAGTGGGTAACACGGCAACATGTTTTACAAACAATGGTTCATCAACTTTGTTTATAAACTATTTTCAGAAATGATAAAAGTTTATAAATAATAATAAACAAAAAAAAAACAAATTAACAAATGTTGCCTAATGAATACCCAGCTTTACTACATAACCGAACCCTAAGTCAATGAGCAGTGTGTTAATTAAATTGCGTGTCGAAACTAAGTGTGGTTTCAGTACCACAGAGTTCATTATACAGGGTGTTTGGCTACCAGCTATCTGTTGGAGACAAAACGTAGCACCGTGAGCCACTGCGACCGGAGGGCGACAGCGGGGGACTGGGACGAGGTGCCGAGCGCCACCGCCACCGCCGCACCTTCATTCCAATGGGCCTCATCAAAAGGTTTAAAGTCACCCAAAGGGTGGAGAGGGCTATGCTCGGAGTTTCCTTGCGTGATCGAATCAGAAATGAAGACATCCGCAATATAACCAAGGTCACCGACGTAGCCCGAAGAATTGCGAAACAGTGGCAGTGGGCAGGGCACATTGCTCGCAGAACGGATGGCCGATGGGGCCGAAAAGTTCTAGAGAGGCGACCGCGAACCAGAAGACCATGCGTTGGAAGACCTCCCACTAGGTGGACCGATGACCTGGTGAAGGTTGCGGGAATCCGTTGAATGCGAGTCGCACGTACGGGACCGGTCAATGTGACGACACTTGGGGGAGGCCCATGTCCAGCAGTGGTCGTCTTTCGGCTGAAATGATGATGACTGAAAAAAAAAAAGGCTGGAGATGGGCCGAACGCGGATTCTGTCGAATGTCGATTTCGGCCGAACATTCGAGATTCCACCACGTTTGTTAGTTTTTAACCGACTTCTAAAAAAGGAGGAGGTTCTCAATTCGGATGTTTCTATGTTGTTTTTTTATGTTTGTTCGCGCATAACTCCGTCGCTTCCCAACCGATTTGAAAAATTCTTTTTTTGTTGGAAAGGGTATACTTTCCAACAAATCGATGGCGAATCAAGGGAACTGTTCAAATTTTATAGGAAAACGTACAGTGATTTTGGTATTGTTACATGGGAACTACTAGAACATTCGAGAAAGCACGTGATTACAGTATCTGTACGTTGGAATTTCGAGTGCTTTCCATTCTTATTAGTTTTAAAGTTAGGTAGGTACAAATTCGCGACATATTTATAAAAATACATTATAATTTCGACCGTACGCCTAAGGCATACGGTTCATATTTGTTTGTTTGGTACAAGTAGCTTATTATTACCTACTACCTACTCCTTTTGTATTCTTTTGTTAGTGTTTTTTATAAAGCAGTTCTATAACCCTCTAGAACACTGGTTCCCAACCTTTGGTCCGCGGACCACTGGTGGTCCGCAGGAGCCTCGACTACGGTCCGCGAAAGATTAAAATGTTATTCGTACTTATTAAATTGAACCTATCAGAGGCAAAATTCTAATTTTTTTTGAGAATCTCATACTAAATGATTGCTAAATTATTCGAGCTCAATTCGATCGCTTTTGTATCCATCACTATCTTAATTGTAAAGGTTCTCATCACATTATCCAATTTTTGTATAGTGTGAGTTAAAGTTTCTCTCCCCTAGTTTTATAACTAGGGGAGTGAATCCTGTCAATGTCCATGTTTATCTAGGACCCTATGGTCCCTGTTAACAAAGAACATACCAAAGTAGTCCCTAAGAAAGGTTGGGAACCACTGCTCTAGAATATTCGTGGTTATTTTTTGTGTGTCTGTTGGCGAGTTGTATACACCCACGGAACAGTAAAATTGTATATGTCACCGTAAAATTATCAAATACGTCATATTGTAATATCTCTAGCGATATTGTAAAGTCTCGAAATATTGTCAAACGAACATACTGCTTCCAACAAAACGCATTATTTTTCGTGAAATGCATGCGATGGTAGTCAACTCACGCGGTGTGGAGGGAAGGAGGGGTCTCCCTTGCCCAGTGGTGCACCTCTCATGAAAAGATAATGTTCCATTCCTGAGAAATACCGATTAATATAACCTAACCTTAAAACACTTTATATTCCCCTAAAAAGCGTAGTCGACGGTGCCCCGCTTCGCGGGGCCCCTATTTCCGAGTGCAGGGTTTAAAGGAACCTAACTAACCTAACGGGGGGGTGCCCCAACTCCCGATTATGGGGGCAGAGATACTTCCGTATGTTCAGTTGACAATATTTCGAGAGTTTACAATATGGCTAGAGAGAAACACGTTATATTGTAATATAACGTGTTTGACAATTTTACGGTGACATATATACACATAGTGTTTTGAAGTGGACGTGGTCATAAGAATAGCTTGTGGCTATAATAACAGTCAGTCTGATTTTGGCTACACAATGAAGCGAATCGAAGTGAACTAGAAGTGCGATATCTAAGCGAATAGTGAACAGTAGTGTATTTGTTATTGAGTTTTAATTATTTTGTGATTAATAACGTTATTTAATTTATCTCATACCCAGCTCGTAACAGTATTTTCTACAACAAGTGAAGCATTTGCGTTTGACAAGAACCATTCTCTGATGTTAAAGCCAAGAGTCAGGCACCAGAACTCCATAATGAGACAATGTATCGTAGTCGTGTTTGGGCTTGTTGTAATAGGCATGACGACAATATCAAAAAATTACAAATCTAGTCCGTCAGTTAGATTATTGAAAAATAACGGACACGTATTTTTTGTTTTTATAAATCAATGAATAATGACAAAGATAAGACGAATCAAAACTCGAGAGTGGGGGCTCGTGACGTCAGAACTAGCTAAAAATTATACCTAGGCGTGACGTATTGGGAACTTTAAAAGTATCGTATTTTCGTCAGTTTTGATTTACGTAACAAAAGAAAAAATACGGGTCAAATATTTTTTATTAATCTAATTAAGGACTAATTTGATCTTTTTTTGTCGTCTCTATTGTAACGGTACATTCATGTGTACCAAGCACATGTGAACCACTAAAAAGTGAAAAATTAAAACTTTTTTGCAAAAAAATAAACCCGACTTCAAAAAAAAAACAAAAAAGTGAAAAATAACTTTAGCTTCTGAAGTCGGTGACAAAAAAAAAATCAATCAAACAAAGGTCACCGACTTCAGAAGCTAAATTTAGCACAGATAGAGTAATTTTGCCCTTTTTTTATTTAAGTCGGTTTTTTACCTACTCAACATTAACTGTGCATTCCGAGATACGATATTAATCACTCACAGCGCTCACAGCAATATTTTGTGTTCCGTTTTAGTTTTCACGGTTATGACAGCTAAGATCTGTCATTAGGTCATTTGACAGCGCTCACGGTGATATTTCTTTGGGGCATGGTCGGTGTAATCGCAAGATGGCGCGTGTCATGACGTCATCTATGACGACTCAAGGAACATCGATATCGCGCTTGTGATCGCGCTTACGGTAACTCGGAACGGGTTTATGGACGCTCATAGCGTTTACAGTCTATCTCGGAACGCACTGTAAGCAAGAAAGGAAGTGTCTGATGTCATGAGCTAGCTACTAACATCTAATCTGTGGTCATGACGAGTATTAAAAGAAAACATGCTGCGCCGGGTGCCGCGCCGTCTACAAATAAATTGGAACAAGAACACGAGAATGATGGTTAATAAAATAAAATTATAAAATCACCAGTTTACAAACGCTGCTTAAGTATAAAATGTTCCTATTTGAAAATAAAAAAGTGATTTTGAAAAAGTAACGCAGAATAACATACTCTAAAATTTCACAAAAAACTAGCTGCTTTCTATACATATTTATCGACAATAATGACATTGTTACATCGGACCTACTAGAACATTCGAGAAAGCACAGTATTGTGTACGTTGGAATTTCGAGAGCTTTCTGTTATTATTAGTTTTAAAGTTTAGTAGGTACAAACTCGCGACCTCTTTATCAAAAGACATTGGAATTTCGACCGTACGCCTAGGGCATACGGTTTATATTTGTTTGTTTTGTACAAGTAGCT
Source organism: Xestia ashworthii (assembly GCA_950022955.1). NCBI lineage: Eukaryota > Metazoa > Arthropoda > Insecta > Lepidoptera > Noctuidae > Xestia > Xestia ashworthii. The sequence goes on along the minus strand of OX465558.1, from coordinate 16,635,579 downwards.
AGAGCTACCTACTGTTTTTTATTACCCTCTAGAATATTCGTGGTTATTCTGGTGTGTCTGTTGGCGAGTATAAATAGACCGCTCAGGGCCGCGACGGTCAGTCTTGTTTTGGCTACACAACGAAGCGAATCGAAGTGAACTTGAAGTGCGATATCTAAGCGAATAGTGAACAGTAGTGTATTGTAGTGTACGTGTGATTAAGTTTAAATTGTTTTGTGATTAATAAAGTTATTGTGTTGTTTAATCGGTAGTAATTAATTTATCTCATACCCAGCTCGTAACAATATATTCAAACTTGATAATAGTGCCGCCGCGCGCCGTTAACGAAGCCAACCAATCGTTATTAAACTTATATTGTCACTTAGGGGATATCTTCCGTGATTATTTATTCAACGATTATTATATATATATATATAGTATTGAGTCAACCCGCGATCATGGCGCTTGCAACAGCGTCGAAATATCGGGAGCTCAAAACAATAAATAATCACGGAAGATATCCCGTAAGTGACAATATAAGTTTAGATTAACCGTGAAAGCCTAAAACAATCGTTATTAATTCTGGGTAACACAGATGGCGCTGGCGTTGAGTTAGGTCAGGTTTCCCCATTACTCCAAAGACGATTTTTTTTAATTCAAAAGTCTAAATTATTTATTTGCAATAAATGTGGTACAAAAGATGGTCAAATAATTAAATAATAATTATGTAGTGCAATGACACATTTCGCCATAAAATTGGCATGCAAAACCAAATATACTTAGAAATATTACATTATACTAGCTGACCCGGCAAACATTGTTTTGCCATATAAATTATTTCTAGTTAAAAAAAATGTTAGGGGTGGATAACCCTTATCACTTAAGGTGGACGCACACCTATCCGCACCGAAGGAATCGACCGCGCCGAAAGAATCGAATTTTAGAATTACTTGTATGAAATCCTACTAAACCTCGCACACTTATCCGCGTCGAATCGGACGAATACGTATGAGAAAAAATTCTTTCGGCGCGGTCGATTCCCTCGGCGCGGATAAGTGTGCATCCACCTTTATGGGTATGAAAAATAGAAAGTAGCCGATTCTCAGACCTACGCATATAAAATTTCATAAAAATCGGTCAAGCCGTTTCAGAGGAGTATGGTAACTAACACTGTGATACGAGAATTTTATATATTAGAGAAGATTAACTATAAGACGAAGATTATAAATTATAAATGCGTATCAAAGGTTTAGTCTAGAATTTAGACCGGCCCATGATACAATATCGAACTTATCACAGCACCCGCTAAAATTAAAGATCCTTTAATTAAAGAAACAAGGTGATAAATAAATCCCTGTTCTGCTGTGTTCCCTGTTCGTTTTTTTTTTTTTTTTAATAGCCTGTATTGTTCCACTGCTGGGCAAAGGCCCCCATAGTCTTCCACTCCTCTCTACGTACGGCTCTCTCAGGCCAATCTATCGCAAACGCTTCTAAGTCGTCGAAATTCTTGAATTTCCACAAAATTTTGCTAGCTAAAAGACTTGATACGAAATTAAAGAAAACCATTTTAAAAAGTATTTATGTCTTATCATCGTTGTCTGTGCTGCTAACCGGACCGGACCGAATGACATTTTATTTCTCTATCTATGGTGCGCGGTGCGGTGTGGAGTGATGTGGTGTGTGATGTCGGGAATTTTATCGAATTTTTTATAAACTCTTTGAAATACTCTCAGTGAATGAATCATTTTTAATTATAAATAATATTTTTCAACTACTCGTAACATTAAACATATATTGTTATATCGATAGAGTGTCAGTTTTGCCGTGAATTTATGGCAGTTAAAAGTAATTAATAATCACAAATTGTGACAATGTCTTACAATTCCACGCTTGATAGCTTCTGTGGATCTCAATTTTGGGTAAGTAGGTCTTCGGCCATAGATTTGTTATAAAAAAAATTGCTTTGGGTAATTTATCGTATTGACAAGACAAACCAACTACCTCTGCTTAGATAAAACTACTTCAAAAGGCGAAATGTTCAGTTTCTATAAAATTAACCAGTTTTGCAGCGTCTAAGTACATAAGAGATGATGTTGAAAGGTCAACTGATTGTCTAAAACATATACCTGAATATATTTCAATACCCCTTTAAAACAATGAGTTCCAGTTATAATAAAATGAAAAATCATCTACATATGTAGGTACCTCATAAATATTTTGTATGAATAGATTTGGTTTTCTTAACATATTTTTTTTTAGTTAAAAAAGAAGTCATATTTTCAAACATGAAGAAACTTAATTTAGTTGCATTATGAAATAATAAATTAATATTTACCACACATTTCATACTTTTATTAATTTTTATTCACATTTGTGTTGAATTATTTGAGTTTTTAGGCTTGTTCAAGATTAAAATATTATGTAAGTGTACCCACTTAATTTCTGAGTGTAATCTAATTGGAACACTTGACCCAACTTCAGTTTGGTGGTGGTCAGTGTTTTATCTGAACCTACCTACCTACATTCAATGAGCTCAAAAGAATAAATACCAGATTATGGTGTTTGAGACAATTGAATTATAAATAACTAGCGGACGTCCCGCCGTTTCACCCGCATAGTTCCCGTTCCCGTGGGAGTACGGGGATAAAATATATCCTATGTTACTCGTGGATAATGTAGCTTTCGAATGGTGAAAGAATTTTTAAAAACGATCCAGTAGTTTTTAAGCCTATTCATTACAACCAAACAAACAAAGTTTTCCTCTTTATAATATTAGTGTAGAAAATGTCACTTTGTTTTATCTTTTTTTTTATTTAAATATTTAAAAATATAAATATGTATAAATTGTGTTTAAATATTTATAAACCAGCTTCTGCCAGGGGCTTCGCCCGCGTCAAGTTTGATAACTGTCCCATGGGATCTTACTACCGGGATAAGAAGTATCCTATGACCCAGGTTATAAACTATCTGTGTGCAAAATTTCATCCAAATCCATTCAGTAGTTTTTGCGTGAAAGATTAACAAAAATCCATACATCCATACTCACAAACTTTCGTATTTATTATTATTTTTATGAATAGTTTTAAGATAAGATATTTTGGCCATCATATTGTGGGTATTATTCTATCACCATCACCTAATGAGCCACACACATTTTATTAAATGGAGGTACTTCAATGTGTGTTTAAATGTGAGGCCTTCATCATAGTGTTTCTTTTTTATTTATTTAAGGTCCAACAGAACTCATTAAAATCATTCTGAGTTTAACCACATGACCATGACCCAAGCCATTTTCTATAATAACATCATGTCTATAAATAAAACCTGTTTTTGTAATGCTAAAGTAACATAGCTATTTCTACTCTGCGCCTTATCAATTGGTTGGTGTCAAATAATTATGGTGCTACCTTGCATTGGTTGTATAGCAGTATTTAGATAATAAATTATTCAAATGAATTATAAAGTTATTGAACTACTATGATGCTAAAACTCTGGTAGAACTTTGCTTGCTTTACAGCTTACTAAAAACTCAAATATGCTAGAAGAAAAGGCATTTTGTTATATACTAGAGTTTTGCTCATGCGTACAACAGTTTTGTTACAATTTGACAATAAATACATTCAGCTTTTACACCTCGCCACTTTCCGTTACTTGGGGATCTGCGGCTTTACTGAAATAAAACATTTCAGTTTTTATTTATAATGGTTTTGTAGCACATATCAAGTAATTTATATAAATAATAAAATAAAATAATAATATGACTTTCATATAAAATGGATAAATATCAAACAAACTTGATATATATCATAAATATCCGATATTTTAATATTTACAATAAATATCGTATATTTTCGAACCCTGACTATACACTTATACCTTCTAATATTTATATATAATTTCAAAATCTGTTGCATCGGTTAGAAAAACAAACCGATCACACAGCTCAACAAGACTCAATAAGTTATTTTATTCTGTGACGTATAGATGATTATTACATCATTAAAATTAACCAAGAACCTATACATGAAAACAGCAAAGTCATTCAATTACGCCAACATAAATCAGAAAAAAAATGATCCTTCAATTTAATGCCATTATTTTTAATTGCCCTTCAAAGAATTATAGTTTCCTACAAATAAGGCCCTAACCATGCTACCTCTTTCTTCATAAATATGTATACATATATAACTACTGTACTGTTTGTGTTACTTAAAATATCAATGGTTGACATGGCAACAAAAAGAGTACAAACACAACTTTAATATATTGAACCAAAGTAGTTACTAATTTATTATGAATCTATGTTGTCCCACAGAAGGGCATAACCTCGCTCCCCTCTTTCCACTTTTAGCGATCTTGTGCGCGAATGTATGCCAATTCTTTAAGAACGAGTCCAGCTCCTCCCGCCTCAGCTCAGCCGTTTCTTGCAATAAAATAATATGCAGAAGTACTTCCGTTAGTAATATTATGTTGGTTCGGTATGTAGGCCTTTTACCAGGGTTCGAAAATATCCGATATTTATTATAAATATCAAAATATCCAATATTTATGATACCTATATATCCGATATAATTATCTCAAAAGTTTGATATACATCCATTTTGTATGAAAACCATATTACTATTTTATTGTATTATTTTTGTACTTATACTATTTGCATATGTGATAAACACAATCAATAATTTAAAAAAAAAACTAAAATGTTTTTAATGTTTTAGTTATTTTAGTAGGTACATACATCAGACATGAAAATGAAACCAAAACATGAAATCTTCTTCTAGATTAGGCTAAATCAATTCAAAAACAGTGAATTCATTTGTGAGAATAAAACAATCTGGACCAGATAGGACATCAACAACATTTTGACGAGTGTTCAAACAATTTCTTTTTTTTTTTGACACGAATGACGCCTTTAACACGGGCGGAATAAGACCATTAATAGAGCCATTTATGGATTAGAACTTACAATTAGGGACAGGGAGTAAGTTTTAACTCTACTCCAACGCCATCTACTTTGGGAAGTAGAGATACAGTAAAAAAACGCCAAAAAATACTTAATAATGTTTTTTTTTTCAACCATTTTGTATTGTTGATTTAAATCACAAAAAAAACATTTGATAAATATAGGATCGGATATAATATCATGAAATATATCCATTGATATATACCTATCCTCGAACCCTGCCTACTACCAAATTAAATATTATGTTCCCAAACATATTATGATAACAAATTTTTAATTACTGTATTATTCAAATATATCTTGTTTTATGTATAAAATATAATGAAAAGTGGTGAATCATGCAAGAATATAATTGTATGACAATTATAAAGACACATTTAGAACTACTATAATTGATAGAATTATAAACTGTTATCATAGCAAACAAAAGAAGATTTATTTTCAGCTACATTATGGCCTACATTGTAACTGAAAATGATGTTTTTTCAGAACTTAAATCCTAATTACTTCCAGTTCCGATAGTACGGTTGAACAAGCTATTTGGTTTACTTTTTACAATGTCATTTGTGGGTTAAACTTTAAACCAAATAGCGTGTTCGACCGTATATGAATATTTCATCATTATGTAAATTAATTACTATTATTACTGTTTTGCAATAATTATGACTCACGAAGTTATTTCGGGTCTTGTACTTGTGATGTAACCTTGTCACACGAATAAGCGTGATAGTTCTAATAATTTTCGTTCGAGCTCGAAACTAATCTAACAAATCCGAAACCTTTAGTAAAAACCATAAACAAATATAATAAATATTACAAATATCCAGAAATTTTCATGGGAGTGGTAACAGGGGGCAACCCAACTAGCAAAGTAATCCTATAAAAAAGACTATAAGTCCATCATTACTAATAATATTCTCATAAAGGCTTTGCATTGCCTCATTGCAAAAGAAATTTTAAGAGAACTTCCAAGAAAGGCGCTGGTTTTCCTGACTATGTTGTATAATGGCATACTAAGGGTTCAACACTTCCCAGACCTTTGGAAGGTATCACAAATCCTTATGATACATAAGGTAGGGAAGCCAGCAAACCAGACTACTTTATAGGTATAGGCCCATCAGCCTTTTACCCATATTGTCAAATGTCCTGGTGCTGGCACAGGGGAGATCGCACGAAGCGGCGGCTGAAAATATGACATGCGGGGTTGCGATAGTCGTAGAGAGGATCCGGCAACTGGGTCTCGAGGTGGCACTGCACATGGCCGCCCATGTGCTTTCATGGGCCTCGGAATGCGCCACCGTCGGGATCCACACTGACGGTAGGAGGGGTACCTATCCATCGGCGTCGAGTCGACGTTGAAGTACCTAGGATTCGTCCTCGACAGCCGGTGGAACTTCGTGGAGCATTTCCGACGTTTGGCCCCCAGGCTGGAACGAACTGGGGCTGCCTTCAGGCGGCTCCTGCCCAACCTTGGGGGGCCAAACGCCTCCTGCCGCAGGCTCTACGCGGGGGTCGTGCGGTCCATGGCCCTTTACGGGGCGTGGGCGCGTTCCTTGAGGCGGCGAGCCGGTCATTACCTGAACGCGCTCCAAAAAGTGATAGCCGTAAAGATGGTCCGTGGGCACCGCACGATCTCCCGCGAGGCGGCAGGCCTGATTGCCGCCATGGGATCTGGAGGCGATAGTCCTCGCGCGCCTGCACGAATGGCGCGCGGAGGCACTACGCGCCGGGGGGAAACTCCGCTGCCGCGGCAAATCGCCGCTCAGCGGATAGATCTCCGGCGCGATCTCATGGCGACATGGAGAGAGCCACGATAGTGGCGGTGAGTCCCCTCTTTGAGGAGTAGCTTGAGAGGCGCCACGGCGTACTCACCTTCCGCCTGACGCAGGTCCTCACCGGACACGGATGTTTCGGGAGGTTCCTGCATCGAATCTGGCGGGAGGAAACGCCCGGATGTTTCCACTGCGAGGATCGACCGGAGGACACGGTGGAGGTTTGCCCTGCGTGGGCAGAGCGCCGCCGTGTCGTCGTAGCGGCGATCGGTGGCGGCGAAATCTCGCGTCCGGCCCTGGTTCAATCCATGGTCCGGAGCGAGACGGAATGGGCAGCCGTCACCTCCTGCGAAGCAGTTATGCTAGCGAAGGAGGTGGCGGAACGCGAGAGGGAGAGCCTCTCGCCCCAGCCGCCGCGGGAGACGCACCGGGCGTGGGGGCCACGTGGTGGCTACCGGCCACCGTAGACGCGGGCCTGTGGACGGTTAGCTATGGGCTAGCTAGCCGTCCGTCCTTCTAACGACGACAGGCCGTGTCGACGGCGCGTTCGTGTTCCACGCGCGCCTCAAAGAGATGGGGGCCCGCAAGGGCCGAAGCCTGCCGGGGCTGCGAGACTGTTCGAAAGAGATACCGCGACCCCGGAACGTAAAGGGCGACGAAGGAACATGGATGGGTTTTAGTCAGTAAAAGTCTGACACTCCCTCCCGCTCCGCCCAGAGTGATAGAAGTTATTTGATGATATCCCATCCGGAAAAAAGATTGACTATCGTTATTTAAATTAAAATATCATTTAGGACTTGAATATGATAAAATAAACGTGGCTTGTTTGTTAGTGAGAAATAGATGACTTTTAAAAATGACTTTTTTTTTCGGTTGGGAAATCATCAAATGACTTCTCCCACTCTTTATCTATTAATAAACCACAGAATAGGAAAAACAGTAAAAGCCAAAACCGACTACGACCGCTTCTAAGTTTGGTCGATATTTTGTAATCTACTTTACGCCCACGATTATATTTTAACACCAACGCGGGTATTATTTTGGTCCGATCCAATATAAAAGTCACGTTATAATACCAATACAATCCACCCACACGTTACAGGTTTTGTTCTTCCAGGAATAATCGACGTTAAATGTACACATCGTAAACCACAACAATTTGAGACATCACCGGATAGCGCTACCAACAATACCGTCATGCTAAATAGCTATACAAACATGGTACGACAATCGTGCAACATTTGATAAGATCTTAACTTGAAAGAGTACCTCCTCCATGTCATTTCAGCCTATTTCCTTGTAGCTATGCAAGAGTATCAATAGCCCCCAGAGATGTTTGTAACTCTACACGAAATGACTTGATAAACCACACAGCCGAAGACTTCCGTGAGAACTTCGTAGAAAAAAGACAAAATGATTAATGGATTGATTAGTGGTCGGTCATGTTCATCTTATCAAAACATGAATTGACACAATAACTGTAAAATGTTTAATGGGGGTTATTATGAAGACCCACGCCAGTTCTTTGCCACACGATGACTCTTCACATACAAGAGATAACCTTATCTACTCACATTAATGGTAGGTTACTGTGTAAGTGTAACATATTTGCTCTAAAAATAAAGCCATGATATCTCTTTCGTTTACCTGTAGAGATTAATACCATATGCTTGTAAGACTACGGGGTAATAAATTCCATGTTATAAACAAAAATTTACTTCAGCGCATGCGGGTGGAATGTTTCGCTGCGAAATTAACACGAGAATGCAAATAAATACTTCTCAAAACGAAATGCACATATCCAATCTTGCGCAAATTTTAGGTATGAGTTAGGCTGAGGCTACATTAGGCCGCGACGCGACCTGCGACACATGAGCGATTAAAACAAGTAAATGAATGCTCACGTATATGGCTACACTGTACATCAAATATTACTAGCGATCTTTGACTTCTTTATGCGATCGGAACAACATTACTGTAATCACGGCATCGGCTACACCAAGATAGCGAAATTGAAGCGAATTTATTAGAAAATACGCCGGAATCTCGCTTGTAATGTAGCCATACCAAGTTTTTCTCGTTTCGCTCTTCCAGTCGCATCGCAAATCGCTGCCTAGTGTAGCCTCAGCCTTAGGTGGGGAGACATTAGATTCGCGTATTGAGGTAGATAGCAGAAACTGTACTACTATAGGTAGGTAAGTAATACTGTAATGTGTTATACAGTATACTGTAATGAGATTGTAATGTTTATTATTATTAATACCTAGGTGCAGAAAAACAAACTGATCTCCCAAGGTCAAGAGTAAAGCAGTCTAAGGCAAGAATATTAGGTAACCCTCACTTACCGGTGCATGACGATTGACAATTCTGAACACGCTAGGTATCATATCAATTATTTCTAGATTGGATATTATTATTTATTTATCTTAAGCTCAGGTAGATAATCCATAAATTTCAGCCAGAAATCCAGAATCCCGACATCGATCACCACCAAGTTTGTAGTTCCTAGATCATGCTGACTAGAAATCAAAACGTCTATGCCAAGTATTGACTAGGAAGCAAAATGCCTACCTTGTAGTATGTCTATACAGTATTAGAACTAAACTTTATTCTGACTATGAACCAAATTGCCTACATTGTAATATGTCTAAACGTCATCCGTAAAATTGTCAAACACGTTAGATTGTAAACTCTCGAAATATTGTCAATTGAACATACTGCTTACAATATAACGTATTATTTTTCGGTAGATTGTAATCTATCGAAGTGAAATCGTAATATTGTGAAGTGCATGCGACGGAAGTATCTCTGCCCCCATAATCGGGATTTGGGGCACCCCCACGTTAGGTTAGTGTGGTTCCTTTAGTTTAAACCCTGCAGACAGAAACCCCACGTAGCGGGGCTCCGTCGACTACGCTTTTTACTTTAGGGGAATATAAAGTGTTTTGAGGTTAGGGTATATTAATCGGTTTCTCAGGAATAGTACATTGTCTTTTGAGAGATGTGAGAGTGGTAGCGTGGGGCAAGGGGGACCCCCCCTTCCCTTCCCTTCCCCTCCTCCACACGGCGCGAGTTGACTTCCATCGCATACATTTCACAATATTTATTTTATTTATTTAAAATAGGTGCAGCAACAGTACATACATAAAACATTTATAGTTAAAGGTCCATTTGGTATGGTTCTAATGTACACGACCAATTATAGGTGTACACAACATTCTTAACAAAATAAAGCAACTATGACTAAAAACTAAAAAAGAGATCAAATAACACACTTGCAATAACATACTTATAATAATAAAGTATTAAAGACCAAAATGAAATAACAAAATTTAAATATAATGACTAAAAACAAAAATAAAAAAATTACTTAAGACCATTTAAATGTCGGATCAAATGGGAGCGCAACAGGGCTTTGAACCTGGATAGGAAACCAAAGAATACATCCAAGTCAGGCAATTTTGAATTGAGTTCGTTGTATTGAATGCACATTCTTGATATTGGTGAATGTCTCCCGATGTTACTTCCACTGGTTGGTGGTTGAAACAGTCTAGAAATTGGCTGTCTAAGACGGTTATATGGGACTGACAACATGACACGTTCGAGCAATTGTTCGCATTCAATTTGACGGTTCACAACCTTGTTGTTAATTTTGTAGGGGGAAATTAATGGCTTTAATTTACGACTGTAACGTTTACAAAAACATTTCTCTGCATTTAAGGTCATCCCGTTAGCTTCACACCAAACACTGATTTGATCAAGGTCGAGTTGAAGTAGGCTGGCATCTGCTGGTGACTCTATTCTTTTATAAATTTTGAGATCATCAGCATAAAAGGAAAAGTTGCAGCTTATTCGAGAAGCAAGATCGTTAGTAAATATTATGAAAAGAAGAGGATCCACATGCGAACCCTGTGGTACACTAGACTTGGCATAATATAAACTAGACTCGTGACCCTCCACTGAAACTACTTGTTTCCTTCCGCTCAAATATGATATAAACCAGGCAAGAAGGGAACCATGTATACCATAAGATTCGAGTTTCTGTAATAAAAGTTGATGGTTTACTTTATCAAAGGCACTAGAAAAGTCTGTGTATATCGCATCAACCTGGTGTCCTCCATCAATGTCAATCGATAGATCGGATATAAAACAGGTCAAATTAGTCTGAATAGAACGACCATTTCTAAAACCATGTTGATGAGTTGAGATAAGATTACTAACATGTCGATATAAAACAGGATAAATGAGAGATTCAAAAATGTTGGCCAAGGTTGAGAGAATAGCAATGGGTCTAAAGTTTTTAAAATTGTCTTGATCGCCGAGATTTCTTCCATTCTTCGGGAAAAATTCCTTCGGCAAGAGAGCGGTTGTACATTTTGGCTAACTGTGCAGCCAGTACATTGGCACACCGTTTTAGAAAAAAGGGATGTAATGAATCAGGACCCGCACCTTTGCTAGTATCAAGCTGATTCAACTTAACAAATATTTCCTTTGTGGTGAACTGTATATTACAAGATAAAGAGTCGCTAATTGCTGTGGATGTGTAGGTTAGTGTTTGGGAATCGTCGTGATATACAGAGAAGTGTGAACTAGTGTGAAGCAAATTCCGCTCCTGCCGTTTCCTGATTTTGTTAGCTTAGGCACGCGGTGGGTGTGGGATTGGAAGGTTAAGAAGAATAAGAATAATTTATTTAAAAAGAAGATATTACAAAAGTATACATTTAAGTGCAGTAGAGTTATTTTTTAAACAATTGTATAAAAGTGCTTATAATTAAACTACAATTACAATATATAGGTATAACAGTTGCTGCCGTTGCTGGTAACGAAATTGTCGAATTAAAATGTTAGGTAGCGACCTACCGATCTAGGTTTATTTAAACCTGGGTTACGGAGGTGGTGAAAAAAAAACAGTCATAGTACGCAGGCTGAAACTTTTTTCATAAATAGTTTACATCATACTGAGCTTAAAAATGTCAGCTGGGGGATTGTGTGTCTGCCGCTCGCATGAACTTGTATAAGAAACACGTAAAAAAAATATAACCGACTTCACACAGAAACGTGAAAAATAACTTTAGCTTCAGAAGTCGGTGACCTTTGTTTGATTGATTTAGTTTTTTTGTCACCGACTTCTGAAGCTAAAGTTATTTTTCACTTTTTTGTGTGAAGTCGGTTATATTTTTTGCAAAAAAGTTTTTATTTTTCAGTTTTAGTGGTTCACATGTGCTTACCCTTTCACAGCGTATCGGTGTGATTTTTTGTTATGAACTGGTGTAAACAATAGACAGACGTGAGTCTTCAGCGATCCCAGTGCATTTGCTATCATTTATTAAGGAGTTCAGTTGCCTATCTTCCGAAGTCATCGGATCTTTATCAAATTGAAATGGGATCACTCCGAGAAAGTACTCTGCCTAAAACTACCCAAACCACTTCTGGTGTGCCTATAAAGTTAAGGAATTACCTCTATTTCTCCGGGAGCCCATTGAATGGAACTTTACACGTCCAACTGTCGAAATCTGGGTGTATTGTATACTTCTGCGTACTCCCTCAGAGCATACAGGTGTGATGTTACGTCATGATGTTGTATAAACAATAAACAACCAAGCGATTGCAGCAATTACTGCAGCTTTGCCGTGTATTTTTGAAGAGTTCCATTTATATCTCCGAAGATCAGCGTAAGATCTTAACCAAACATCTTGACATGGAACCACACGGAAAGCACCAGCTTTCAAATAAAAGAAGAATCATCAAAATCGGTTCACCCAGTCGAAAGTTCTGAGGTAACAAACATTGTCGAAATCTGGGTGTATTGTACACATTTGCGTACCCCTCAGAGCATACAGGCGTGATGGTACGTCATGATGTAGTATAAACAATGAACCTACAAGCGGATGCAGCAATCACTGCAGATTTGCCGTCTATTTTTGAAGAGTTCCATTGTATATCTCCGAAGATCAGCATCAGATCTTCAACAAATTAAAATGGGACCCAACGGGAAGCACCAGCTTTCAAATAAAAAAAGAATCATCAAAATCGGTTCACCCAGTCGAAAGTTCTGAGGTAACAAACACAAAAAAAAAAAAAAAATACAGACGAATTGAGAACCTCCTCTTTTTAGAAGTCGGTTGATAAAGTTATAGTACGCTGGATGAAATTTAACAAAGTGACCGTTAAATTATCAAAAGTACGAAAACAACAATCAGGGCCTCGATTCTGCTATTACAATAGTGTCAGAGTATTCGATCATTGATTAAATAATGATCAAGTTATGTCAAATTTTGACAAGTTTGTTAATTCTACTATCATAATGGCGCCATTGTGCCTTCTCAATGAACAACCACTGACACTCCATTGAAAGAAATGTCATACATAGAATATTAATCTCGTACATGAAATCTGGCATGAATAAATGTTCGCATTTAGTAGTAGATTTCGAAAACCATTTGTACCACAGATTTGTACTAAGGGTTTTATAATAATGACAATACGAAAATGCCATTAAAACACAATTTTATTACGAGACCATTGACCGACCATTGTGAATTTAGCAGATTACGAACTTTAAGCAAAATGACAATGGGATGAGAATGGAATCGTGTTGGAGTGACGAATTTATTAAAATAGCAGAATTAGGCCCCAGCTGACTGGGTAGCGGTCTATACACGTTCATGCAAGCGATAAACGACACCCATGACGGAAAATGAAAGAAAAATCTCTCGAAAGATTGTTAACCGAACATACTGCTTAGAATTTAAAGCATAATTATCTTATTTTTCATCATGGGTATCGTTTTCATGTTTTCGGAGTGGCTGATAACGAAAATGAGATTAAAGTTAACTATGTCAAGATTAAAGTGACCATATAATTATATAATCTGGGAGTCTTATCGAACTAGGTTCCGTGTCGTGGGTCCTCTAACTAAATATGTAACTGTACGTGGTTTTGCGGGCAACCGCGAGCAACTCGGAGTCGGCGCGCAGCCAGCGCGCGGGCGGCGCTCTCTAAGCACGCGGTCCGCTGGCTTGCGGCGCCAGGACGCTGCCGAGTCGCCCGAAAGTCGAGTCGTAAGGTAGCGGCAAGCGCGTTGACCGCCCGCCGTAAGCTTTTTCATATGGACATTATTAAATATGCTATACGACACACGATTTAATGCTCGAATGGCAAGTTAATTGCTGGGTTGGAGCGGTGCCGGTGCGGTGCTTGTCAAGTGAGCCACGACCTTTAGTCTGTTTCTACGATGATGTACCTCATGGTTTGGTGCCTTGGCGGGCACCAACGAACCAAAACCATCGTTATTAATTTTTCTTCGTACCGGACGGTTCACGTACTGTTACAGCTCGAACTTCCTCAAGCTGATTTCGGGCTTGGTCGGCCATTAGGCGTGGGCTCCTACTTACGCGAAGCTGAATTAAACAATCATCCCTGCTTGAAGTTCGTCTTTTTCCTCCTTGGCCCGGTTTTCTTACAAAACATTGGTCTCGCTGAATCGTTGGATAATACCTTTGTTAAATTGTTGAATTAGCGAGCGGCGACGAATTTTTAGGTCATGTAGGTTTGATCATTTCTCCTCATCTCGAGTGCCCTGCCAATCTCAGTTGGGCAGTATAAAAAAAAAAACGACAGTAGGTAAGTACTGAAAGTTTACGTTAAAAAAAATGATGAATGTATTAATACGAAATGTTAAAAGGAAACCGTAAAATGACATCCTACTAATATTATAAATGCGAAAGCGAATATGGATGTATGGATGTTTGTTACTCTTTCGTGCATAAACTACTGAACGGATTTGGATAAAATTTCGCACACAAATAGTTTATAACCTGGGTTAACACATAAGATACCTACTTTTTATCCCGGTAGTAAGATCCCGTGGGACAATTATCAAACCTCACGCGGGCGAAGCCGCAGGCAGAAACTAGTACGATATAAAATTAAAACAATAGCATTAATGGTGACGTTTTATTGATTTTTCAATCCTATGTGGAAAAGCAGACGCATGGACACCTAGCTAGAGGTACGCCACGCCTACGTCACCAACCCGTCGTAATTTACATAGAAAGCATGAATGATCTTTATTGTGCACCAAAATGCACTTGTACGAGTATGCAGATTTTGTTGATCTCATAATTTATGGGTGTGGAAATACATTTCGGTCATTATCGATTTAGCTATCGGATCTTACATCTAAATCGGTTTTTTTAAACTCGTGTTTGTGTGACAATCTTCCGATATGACTGACAATCGGAAAGCAAATCGAAAACACGGGCCCGACCGGCCTAACGGGAACTTAGTAACGGAATATTATACCAATTCCAACGGCCTTGGTATCTGAATAGTGAATATCATGCTTTTTGATAACGCTGCAGCAACTAAAGTATTTTGTTGTAATACTGTTATCTATGGATGTTTCAAATACTACTTTTGTTATACCTATGTACCTATCTATACATTTCAGCATTAGAATAAGAGTTTGTTCCTCCAGGTTTAGCAGGCCCTTAATCATCTTAAAATTCATTGTTCTATAAGTGAACATTGCTCCCTGTTGGTCATGTCATGATTCACGAATATGAACATTAAACTTATGAGTTAGAACTTTATTCGTATAACGGTAATGTTTATGTTCATATGAAACGCTTGCAAACGCTGACATTCGCTTAAACGAAAATGATCATTAAATCCTATAATAAAAGTTTCACAATTGTATGAAACGCCCTTGCCCTTAAATCATATTTCTAACGACTTGTTTTTTTTTTTTTTTCAGAATAGCACTCTATCATGGAACACCGACAACCCAGAGCTAACGCCATGCTTTCAAAAGACTGTGCTCGTATGGGTTCCGTGCCTGTACCTGTGGGTCGCTGCGTTCCTTGACACATACTACATACTAAACAGCAAAGAAAGAAACATACCATGGAACCCTTTAAATATCAGCAAACTGTTCATAACTTGCCTTCTGATAGTGTTAAAGTTTGTGGATTTAGGCGTCACCGTCCACACCTCATCGCAAGGGGAGACTGAAGTGTTCAGTGCCGATTATTATAGTCCCATTGTAAAGATTTTAACATTTGTGAGTATGAATTCAATTTATAATTTACTAGAGAACCACCAATGGATAGATCCATTGGTGAAAACAGCATGCATGGAAATCGATGCAGTAGTTTTAGATTTTATCGCTAACAGACAGACAGACAGACGCGGCGGAGGACTTTTATTTTATAACATGTAGTGATAGTGAAGTGAAGTTACAACACTAGTTTCTGAAAATGTTCAATTTGATTGGTTAGACTGGAATGGGGGGCACTTCACACTGATCAAGTGGTCGCCGTGGTCTTGGGTTCAATTCCCAGATCGGGAAATGTATGCGTTTTCCTAGTAGTAGTAGCTCGGTATCCGGATTTTGGCCCGGTTGATAGCAATGAGCTTGGCATGCACAAAATATATTTTTTTTGGGATGTAGACCTTTCTTTATAATAATGATTTGTAGGCCGATTCATGCCAAATCAGTCCCCGAAACAAAATCGAAAGTTCATTTGTTTCAAGCTCCGCATAGAAACTCATCATTGTTATCAATTTATCATGCTTCTATATGTATGTATTACAATTTATTCAACGTGGCGGCGTCGTCATTTCTTCTTTTATTGAGCTCAATATTTTTTTGATCAGCTCAGTGCTTTAGTGACCTAGAAACGAAAACGTTTTCATATTTACCGTGCAGGCAGACAGCAAATCATTGTCGATCAATAATTTGCAATCGATCGGTTTCGTTATCGAAGAGTTCAAAATCAGAAGGGCTGATTGGGAAAACGTTGTGCTGATAAGAATAATTATCAAGTCACTGTACTAGTAAAGCACAACAATTTCACTACATCATGTAAGAACTGACTCAACAGTTTCATGTATATGACTCATTCATTACCAAACATCACATGGGTATTTAGGTATAATTAGGGTTGCCAACTTTATTTACAAGAAATATATTCAGGTCTATGAAGAATATTAAACAGTATTTTAGAAAAATGAACAGTATTTTATTTATTTATTGTTTTAAATACATATTTTTTAGAGCTTCTCGCACAACTTATTAATTAACAATCTTTTTTAAAAACTTCATACGCCTCACCACAATTATAACAGAAATTAAAATAAATGAGGATAGATGCAGCTCTATTTCTATCCTCCCGCCACTAAGCATTCATTACTGAAAAAACTCTTTCAGGAAATGCTGAGGTGGCGATATTTGTGTGAGCTTCTAAGTATTACTTACACATAATCATGTATTTTGAATACTTTATTTTTGTTCAACAGTAAAAAGTATAGTTTAGTAAAAAACAGTATAATACTGTTTAAAAGAGTATAGTTGGCAACCCTAGGTATAATGTATGAAGCAGCTGATATTTTGTTCGAGATTTCACAGTCGGTCCCATACTAAAAGCAAAGTTGTTCAATGAGTACTATCTGCCCCTAATCTAAAAAAAACAATCGTAAAGTTATTTTAAAAAGTTGGTTGTCATTCTTTGAAGGGCCCTCACATAAATATAATATTCAATTCATTTAATAACGCTTCCTGTAAGTTCCACTTAATTCAAACCAATAAGTTATTAAGTAGGTTCTACTGGTTCTATAATATTATGTTAATGATATAAATTTTTATTTGCCTCATAACTAGGTCATTCACATCCATACATACATACATAATAATCTAACTCGTAATACAAACAAATAGACATCATAGGCATGCATAGGTAGTCAATTGAGGCTTGCGATTGATAGCCAATAGTTGTCCTAATTATTGATTCTAATTCATTATGTTTATGACCCACAAGGCATACCATGACTATTCCCTGTATTTATGTATCAAATGATTATTTATTGTCAATGATTCACTATAGTTATTGATATATTCATGGCAACAATGTTTTGAAATACAATTTATCCTGAATTACAATTGTTTATGAACTACTTAATGGCTCACGCGATTTCTCTTTTATTTACTTATTAGTTGAAACGAACTAAAACATACCAAGCTATTAAATTCACATTAAATCTTTTAAAAAACTAATCGACCTTCTAAAACTTTATAATAGAGACTGTTGACTGAAGTACTTCTTAGGTACAGTTTCATCATTAGTAAAGCCCTTTCATTTATATAACCTTGAACATTTTGTTAACCACACACATGTCGACAAAAAAAAGTTACATCACCCGTAACCTATTACAATATTATTAATGCCACCTCGAATGTCGAGCCTCGACTGACCGCACTCATCATGTGCGGACCTCCACGCTCACTACGAAACGGATCTTCAAACTATTGACCTTCGCTGTGATATAATCACAATCAGTGGTAAATCTTTATAAAAACTTGAATACGAGATAAAAACGGACTTTGGCCGGTTTAATACGACAGCGGTTGTATTATATGCTTCCATTGTGCAATACAACACACACACTGTAGAATCATTCATTAAAATTATCGATTCAATGGCCGTATATCTGTGAAACAATTTTCCGAATGAAAAGTTTGGTTTGTTTTTTTATTTAATACAAGTTTAGGGTTACCTATATCCCTTTCTTTTTAGAACAGCATAAATAGGCGGCAAAGTCAGTCCCAAGAAGCGATAACATTCCTAACAATGTTAATTGAGCATTATTTAGCAGTCATTAATTTCAGTTAAGTTCTCAGCAGTACCTACCTAATGTTATAGTCATCTCTTGGTTAAAGTGTTTATTTGTACAATCGTTCAACGGTTCAACGCCAAGCAATGTTTGTCTGTCGAACGTCTAAAAATAAAGTTATATAACTTCGTAAACCGGCTGTTTTTCGCGGAATATAAAATGTTGAGAGCAGTAACTACTCGCATGTTTATTTCTCGCTTAACACTCACTGGTTTGCATTGTAGATTTGTTAATTTTACCTTTTTTTCACAGGGTTTATCAGCGACATTATTGTACTACAATCGAAAGTTTGGTATGAGAGCATCAGGAGTGCTCTTCTTCTTTTGGATATTTTTAATATTGGCAGGTCTGCCGGAGTTGCAGACCGAGATTAAAGTACACTACAATCTTTCCGATGATGAAAATGTTCAATACAACTTCGTTAGTTACATGGTGTATTATCCTCTGATAATAATTATGTTTATATTGAATTGCTTTGCCGATTTACCTCCAAAAGATTCGCCTTACAAGTATGAGAAGGTAATTGAAGTTCTATTTACTAATTTTACATTACTTCTCTTCTGGATTTTTCTAGACTTGCCACAAAAACGTTTCATAAACGCATATAGAAAAAAATATATACGCTACAAGTAGAATAGGACTTTCGCGTATAATTAAATTAATTAACGAATCAAAACACCCACTTGCCACACAGACAACACCTTAGGATTCGGTTACAAGAAATATGATAGAAATACATTTTACCAAAACTAGTTTTATGTTAATCTTCTTTATATGTATGTAGAATTAAGAAGTATCTATATTGCGATATTAGAAACGATTTTTTGGCCAACAAAAAAACTCAAAGTTTGCCACAAGAATGTCAAATTACGTCAGCGTAAATACTTGACTAGTTTTTCAATTTTGGCCTTGTCGTTTCTTATATTTATATTTTGTGATTATTTTATAATTTAGAACCAATGTCCGGAAAATTCGTCGGGATTCCCTAGTCGTCTCACATTCAGCTGGTTCGACCCACTTGCCTTGACAGGGTTCCGTAGAAGTTTAACCGAAGAAGATTTATGGGCTCTGAACCCTCAAGACTCTTCCACAGAAGTCGTGCCAAAGTTTGACAAATTTTGGGAGAAGTCTTTGAAGAAACGAGAAATGTAAGCATAACAAATTTGTATTTTATCATCAAACACCATGAATTACCAAGGGATGCGTCTACAATTCGATCACTCAACCAGTAGGCATCGGGCACACTGAATCGGGAATACATTAGATGAACACGAATTTTCTTTAGTTGACAAGCTAATGATTGAACGCGGAATGAAGATTTTCACCTCCACGTGAACCTGAACACTCGCTATCGAATGTTCGCGATGTGGACGCACCTTTAAACAAATAGTTTTAGCTCTTTAATCAATTTAGATGTTCCAAGGCAAAAGTGTGTGATGTGTTCCTTTTAAATAAGTAAATGTTTTATGGTTGCACGTAAATAAATACAAGTTTTAAAAATGTAATGCTTTTCCATGGACTACTTTGCAAAACAATTGAATTATTGTTTTCCCACACGCTCAACCCGTGACAAGCGGGTCTAATAGTTCAAAATACGTTTCCGTTAGTTTAATATCGAGAGAAGAATACATAGTTGACATTGACAACCATAATTCGTTGATATAGTACAATTTGATGTTTAATAATAAACATACCTAAACATTTCTGTCTGACCCTTACATTTGATTGGCAGCTCCAACGCCACCAAGGCCACATACCGCAAGACATCAGCCAGCGTGAACTTCAAGCCTGAATCTGAGAAGAAGCCAGCCTCCATCCTACCGGCACTATGCTTAGCGTTCGGAGGACAGTTTCTATTTGGAGCGATGCTCAAACTGTTCAACGATGTGCTGATGTTCTTATCACCACAATTACTCAGGTAACCTACAGTATTTTTGCTAGTCATAGTATTGACAAGATAATACAATTTTCACTGGATGCACATGATGCTCGATATTGCCTCATGCAGACTTAGTATGATAAAACTTATCGAAACGATAAAAATAAATCCCTTCAATAACGCAACTCATTGACGCATTCTTTTAGACTCCTAATAGGATTCGTCCAAGGTGGAGAGCCGTTATGGAAGGGTTACATCTATGCAACTGCACTTCTTGCCTGCGCCACGGTGCAAACGATGCTGCTGGCGCATTACTTCACAAGAATGTATCTCGTGGGCATGAGGATAAGAACCGCGCTGACGAGCGCCATCTACAGGAAGTCGCTCCGAATGTCCAACGCAGCGAGGAAAGAGTCCACGGTCGGAGAGATTGTTAACCTCATGTCTGTTGATGCTCAAAGGTAATGTAACCATTTCGGTACCCATTACTTGATTATCGCTACTGCCGGATCTTTCAAACAGTAACGTGATGTTATTCAAAATAGCTTAGATTTTAATGAAAAAGGAAAACTATATAGAAATTGACATGTTTGAGTTGAAATAAATGAACAATTTTGCTGATACCAATCAAATATTTGTGTTATTCAGTCAAGTACCTACGTCAAAGCGATCTCATCTGACCTTGAGATATGCAGGTACAATGTGTGAATAGTATTATATTTATGATATTCAGTCTTATCACACACCTACTAATCAAAGCAACAGGAAAGCTTAAAATTCTAAACAAACAGCTTCTTCAACATTTTATTTTAATGTTGCCATGAAAGTTGAATAAATAATGTTATCAGATGATACATTATTTTGTTTAAATGCTAACTATGATCCGTCAGAATGAGTCTTATTTTTTGTTTTACTATGTCATCATTCTCATGATGGGGGTCCTTAATTAGGGTTGGCTCAATGTCTTCTTCTATCCCTCTCTATTACTCTAGATCTCATCAGTGACCTCCTCTATTGCCATCTTGCAATATCAATATTACTCAGTCCATCCATCGTTTCTTTGGTTTTCCTTTACTCCACATTTATACTCAAAACGATTTTTTTCTCATTCCACCGCATTATTCTTCTGTTACTATGTACCAAGTGTAAATGTGACAGAACCTCAACTTACTATTGTTATATCTCGATGAGCATATGGTACATTTAAAACTGATTAGAAATATGTAAAAAATGCTATGTATAGGAAAACAGCTCCCAACCAAACAAAATTTTATTTCCAGAAAGTTCAATACAACATGATAAATAAATCATATCTTAACTGACACTTCACAGATTCGTCGAGTTGACTGCCTACTTGAATATGATATGGTCTGCGCCGCTGCAAATTGCTCTTGCCCTATACTTCCTCTGGGGGATCTTAGGTCCCTCTGTACTTGCCGGATTAGCAGTCATGATCATCCTGATCCCTGTCAATGGACTCATCGCCAACAGAGTGAAAACCCTGCAAATAAGGCTCATGAAATACAAAGATGAAAGAGTTAAACTTATGAATGAAGTACTTAATGGAATAAAGGTAAAAACCAAACATTTATGTTTTCTAGTAGAAAGTGCACCCACAGTCCATGATCGAAGTTTTTTTTTGTGGCGCGAATTTTGCAAGTGTATTTGGCAACAACAGATACCAAAAGTGTTGGTATATCAAAAACCGGAAAAGTTACTTTATGTTACTATGTCACAAAATATTGATCACAAAAAAATAAAATTTGGTGTGGATACACCTTAAGTCTATGTCTCGGTATTGATCGCCCAAACTCGACCTTGCGGCGAACGTACTTACTTGATAACAGCTTATTTTTAAAAGTACGGTAAAACCAGACGGTAAAGATTTTTGTTCTGATGACGTTTTATAATCGAACAATCTAATAATTTTATTTCTAAAACATTGATTTTGTTTAGTTTGTAGTAACCAACTACCACGTTGTTTAGCAGGATAATTCTATTTTTTTCTAACAATGCTTCTACGACACAGTTTCTAACTAATTTGGCTATTTATCCAGCACAATTAAATTTTTAAACGTGTTTTTGTTCTAATATAGATAAAAAAAAAACAATTTTAAACAATAAAAAGTTATTTTACATGCTCAATAAATCGGTTTCTTGATTATTTATTATAACAGAAAATAACTGCCGACGACCTACATAAGTATGTCATAGGTTTAATTGACTTCTAGGTTTCCGAGTGCCATGGACAAGCTTGATAGCATTTTGGAATAGGGATGATTCCTGCGTAAACAAAATATGATCATATTTAGTCCGTCAAATAGACTATCGAAAAATATTGAATATGTATTTTTTGTTATAACAAATCAATAAAAATAACGCAGATAAAACGTATCAAAAATATGAGTCCCGTTTTGTGACGCCACTTTCCGCCGGTAATACTAAACTGTGTCGTGATCACGTGACATGAGTCTTCGACTGTATGTCATTTCTTGTTTACGTGAAAAAAGCAAAAATACATGCCCAATATTTTTTGGAAATCTATGTTACTAATTCGATTTTTTTAGTCATCCTCCTATTTGCATCTTTGAAGTTTCAATCCCTTTACATAATATGATGCAATAAACTTAACAGATAATAAAAATATAACTTGCATGACTTGCAAGAAATATCAATATACTATTTGAAAAAACTTCTTTTCCGATTTCACCACATTGAATAACATTGTTTGAGATAAGATTTCGCGGCCGCTGTGTTATCTCCACACAAAACATATCTTATTTGATTTCCTTGATATCATTTACGTAAACACCAGATACTACTGTAGTTAATATCTCTAAACGAGTATCTTTATATCAATATGTTACAAGAATACTATCTTCTTAGTTTTAGGACGCCTTAATCCTCTTAACGTAATATTCGTTATTAATATTTATTTCCTTATAAAAATACGTATTGCTCGGATCATCATCGCAGCTGATTTAAAAAAAAAATAAAGTGAAATTCATATTACACATCTGTTTAATTTAAACTTCTATGTTTTTGTCCGGTTAGAATTTGCCTGTTCAAAGTAATTGATATTTCTAATCTTGACATTAACTTATCATTTGAACTTTTCATGCTCAATTTTTCGATTATCGTCAGGGGCGAATTTGATACGTTGGCTGCCCTAGGCCTACGAAAGATTTCCGCCCCCCCCCCCCCCCCCCTATATGCTGTAAAGCATGAAAAATTAAATAAACTATAGAAATTAAATTAACCTTGGAATAAAATAGTTAGCAAATATTCAGTTGGATGAGCAACACTTCTAATAATCGTAATCGTCATACATGTAATTTTTTTTGCGGGATGCTCTATGGACACATTTTTGAGTTTAAACACGTAGGCGCGTGGGCAATTGCCGCCTTTTCTCAATTTATTTTTTTAGATGGGAAATCATCAAATAACTTCTCCCACTCTGGGCGGAGCGGGAGGGAGTTACTGACTAAAACCCATCCATGTTCCTTCCTCGCCCTTTACGTTCCGGGGCCGCAGTATCTCTTTCGATCAGTCCCGCAGCTCCGGCGGCAGGCCCGGGCCTACTCGGCCTATAGGGAAATCCTCCCCTGATTATCATTAAAATTTTCATGCTCAATTTTTCATGATTGGTATAACTATGACATATATAAAGTTGAACAAAACAACACGCTGTATTTCTAATATAGGTCCTTACTTTCAAGTCGCATTAGATAATGCAATATGCAAATTATCTAATGTCGCACTTATTGCACAAGTAGGTACACGATTTTATCTAGTTACGAGTGCACTGACCTTTTTGTGCAGACTTCCTATTCGAACCTTACAGACCTTCGATCAACTGTAATCTAAATTTAATGTACAGAGCGATGAACCACCATGTTTCCATTTGCGGAAGATTTATTTATTTATTTAAACTTCATAACTCATTCGTACAAGAGTGGTAAATAAGCGGACCTAATGCCACAAGGCATTCTCTACCAGTCAACCATTGGGTCAAATATGACAGCATTGCATTGCATTACAGATTTCTCTATTCTCTAAAAAAAAATACATTCTTGCAACTGTTTTATGTGGATCAATTTTTGATTATAGTATAATTGTATATTGTCTTTTCAGGTTCTTAAAATGTATGCTTGGGAACCAAGTTTTGAAGATCAAATTCTTAAAATAAGAAACAAAGAAATGAACGTTTTAAAACAGACTGCTTATCTCAACTCTGCTACATCGTTCATTTGGTCTTGTGCACCTTTCCTGGTAAGCGACTTATCATTTATCTAAATGGAACCTTGATACACAATGTGCCAAATCAATTCAATTTCAGCTACACCTAATATGTACAGATATTATTTTTAACACAAATCCATGACACTCAAGTGTTACACCAAAGTGCTGAAATCATGCCGATTTCAATTGCGTCACTGCGAAAGTACGAAAATTTATTTTAACAAAGTATTTTATGAAGAAGATCCTTATCATTGTCAACAAACAGCTGCATTAATTATTTTGCATTAAATATGTTTGTTTTTATTACATAATGCATAAATGACGACTTCGGCAAAATATGTGTGCTACAATATGTGTGTGTGTTTTTGGAAATGCAACGTCATTGTATTGATTATGACATAGTGATTATATTCTAATAATTTTAATCGGAATTACATGGAAAATAATCCTCAATCACAGTCGCTAATCAATGTATTGACTTATGTCATTGATTTGGTAAGATAGCCGCACAGATTACACATTTGTTTATACCAGTCTTATCAGTTCTAAACGTCTCAATATTGTTATTGATGAGCGTTTATGCTTTCATATCATTTTAATATGATTTAACTACTGATAACACACCAACATTGTGTTTTTTTTTACTTAGCTGCAAGATAACCCCCAAGGGAGGTAAAGTGATGATAAATTTAGTAACCATGTACCAGCTTTATAGATGCTGTTATGTTCTGTAGGTTACACATGAAACCCTGCCAGTTTTAAAGTTCACTCTTATTAGAGCATTTTTGCAAAAACTTATTTCAAAAAATTTTTCAATACACTTCCTCGAAAACTGACTCTTATCTTATATTTTACACTCGTGGAATTTTTCATTTATCTGTACTATTGCGGAAATAAAACTTTCCACTGATAACTATACAAATTGGTTCAATTCCTATATTCCGCCATGATTTTTTTTTTTTTTTTTTAATCACGGAAATGAGATTTGCGCCTTTATAGCTTAAAAAATAATTAAATATTAAAATTGTGTTTATTAATAGAATATCATAAATAAACATGAAATAGAAAAACTTTTATCTGCTTTCTTTTTTCTGTTTTTCATATTAGGCTGTTTAGCAGCTTCATACATTTGCTTCTCCTTCAACCTGCGAAAGCAAAGCGCGGAGAAAGCAAATTTAATAATAGTTTCTGAATAATGCATGACAAAAATACTTTACGTTTAATTATTTTATTTCTTCGAAAGTGTATTTAAAAATGTCGACACGACAAGACACGCGGGCTTACTGCAGTTCTCGGGTCTAGAACATCCTCGTCTGTGGCTCTGGCGTTAATTCCGCCTAGACTGCAATAACAAAGTTTCCCTACTTGTATCAAAATGTACTTTTAATATCATGTAATCATATTGTGATATTGAACTTAAGATCAGCATGGGTTTAAATAATTTTGTTTGTTTTCAAGGTGACCTTCCTAACCTTCTTCACGTTTCTGATAACGGACCCTGAGAAACATATCCTGACAGCTGAAAATATATTCGTGTCGATGTCTCTGTTTTACACAATGCACTTGCCCCTAGGTTTACTGCCACTCATCGTGGTATCAGCGATCGAGGTAGTGCCACCACGTGCTCTCCTCTATACATCTAAACATAAGGCTATGGTTCTTTTGCATACAGACACACTAACACGCATATATCTCGTACTTATTATTATAACTGAAGAGCGACAGTGCAAATTCAGTTTAGGTTGTGCTCCACGGCTGCTGGAACACGCATGACGTTTATTTGTACGTCCGCTCGCCGAGTCGTGATAATAGGTGGGGTAGAGACCGCGAGCGAGCGCACGTACAATGTAGCGGCCAAGGAGCACAATGTAAACTCCGTAAGCTTCGGTCCAGCCGCTTGCATGGGCAGTTCTTATAATATAACTCATGGAATGGTGTCGTAGGTGTCGCTGATGTCGTTCGGGTGCTTTGTACTGGTAAACGATACCGAAGTGCTGGACTCTAAGAGAGCTTTCGTAGCGTTGTCTCTTTTCAACATTCTGCGTTTCCCACTGTCAATGCTGCCTAACGTTATATCGAATGTTGTACAAGTAAGTTTATCATATTAGATTATTTTGTCTGTGTGCAGTGTGAAGCTTTAATTGTATATGTAAATTTTTGACAAATCTTCAAAGCAATATTACAGATGCAAATGTGGGGTAAAAAACAAGACACACATTAGTGATTAACGAAGCAAGTATGTACTTGCTTAATTAATACGATTATTAAACCAGGACCCTGCGTTCGATATAAATTTTCTGATGTAGGTCACACAATCATATATCGACTCATTATTCAAATTTTCTTTTAACGTTTCTCTGATCGAGCAACTAATTTAAGTTCTAACAACTCGCTTCTACTTTACTTTACCGTTTTTAATTTACGACGAATACTTAATCTATCGGTGTGGAATATCTTTAGCGAAGCTTGGTGTGGTTCAATATGTAGTCAAATATATGTTGTGTTGCTAACATTCTTATAAAACATGTGCTCATTTTCCGAACGACTAACATATTTTCAATTTTTTAGACTTCCGTCGGTATAAAGAGATTGAACAAATTCATGAACTGTGATGAACTAGACATTACATCTGTTGAACGCGATCCTAAAGACCGTAAGTATTATATTCAACCTTGTATTCTCATGCGTTATGTCTTATAATCTTAATATTTGTTTTATAATATGTATATCCGAATTTTAGCTAACCCGATCGTAATAGAGAATGGCCACTTCACGTGGGGCGATCAGGACGCGGAACCGGTTCTGAAGAACCTCAACCTGCACGTGCCGCGCGGCTCACTCGTCGCCATCGTTGGTGCCGTTGGCTCCGGCAAGAGCTCCCTTCTGTCTGCCTTGCTTGGTGAAATGAACAAGATTTCCGGAAGAGTGAATACATATGGTACGTCACTTAAAAAAGGCACCATCATTCATACAAATAATGGTCAGGTAACTTATTCGTCTTTCAAATTGTAGGTAGTATAGCGTATGTGCCGCAGCAAGCGTGGATTCAGAACGCGACGCTTCAGGACAACATTCTGTTCGGCAAACCGCTGGACAAGCAGAAGTATAGCAATGTCATCGATATGTGTGCTCTCAAACCTGACTTCGAGGTGCTGCCTGGGGGAGATCAAACTGAAATCGGCGAGAAAGGTAACATAATATGAAATTAATTGTGTAGGGGGTTTTAATGTTTAAGCAGTGGTAACAACTGGGTTCGTACCCAGGCTGGTGCAATATTTTGACTTCATCACTACTGCTTTCAAAATGATGAATGAAATAATCGTGCGAACCTGCATCCATTACATGACATGTTGAACATAATGTCACTAAATCGCACGGGTCCCGTGGGAGGATTGCAACCTATTGCCTTCTTGTACAAAGGAAACCTGTGACTCCACTGAAAACGAAACAAATGAGGGTGTACGTCTGTTCACAGGTATAAACTTGTCGGGCGGTCAGAAGCAGCGCGTATCGCTGGCGCGCGCGGTGTACTGCGACGCCGACAACTACTTCCTGGACGACCCGCTCAGCGCCGTAGACTCGCACGTCGGCAAGCACATCTTCGACAAGGTGCGTGTGTGTGTAGTGTGTGGGAGTGGGAGCGGGACAGCGGTAGACAGAGAGTGATGGCTCTCTCTCGCACAGGTGCTGGGGCCCAGCGGACTGCTGAAGCACAAGACGCGGGTGTGGGTGACGCACAACGTGTCGTACCTGGCGCAAACGGATCTAGTGGTGGTGCTGCGCGACGGAGTGGTGTCGGAGACCGGCTCCTACCAGCAGCTGCTCGAGAAGAAGGGCGCCTTCGCTGACTTCCTGCTGCACCATCTGAGCGACCTCGAACGGACCTCACCCGAAGGTAACTATACACACACACACCACAGCCACAGCGACCGAGCCAGTTTGGTCGGTGTGGACGCGCCTCTATGCGATTTAGTGTATGTCTAGCGCAGAATTAATCATATAACCTAAATGGTTTTTACAAGGTCCAAAAGTTTTTGATCTGAACAATAATAAAACCATTGAATTTTCAATACACTGATTAATATTACGTTACAGCTAGAAAACATTTTAGTAATTAATAACATAATAGTGTAGGCCAGAAACTGCACTTTTCAGACTAACTAAATTTCTTTACACATCGTTTCAGAATTGGACGAAATCAAACAGGACCTTGAAAGTAAACTTGGCACTGAATTCCAGAGCAAGTTACAGCGAGCTCGATCCCTTTCCGAAAGTGCATCAGAGACAGATCTGGCAGCAGGTAACGGAAAAATTACGATAATCTGATTTTTAGATTTAAATAAACTAAGATATTCAAGGAGTATATTCATGCATGGAGACGTGATCAGGTTGCTGGGATAATACTCGAACTATGGTGTTGATCATAGAATTTCGCAGTAAATAGTCCCCGTGATTTGCCAATTTTATGATATTAACTAATTAAAACGTCTTCTCCGCCTCTAGGTGACCGCGGCGGCAGCGTGAAGAGAAAATCGCCAGATACCGCCACACCGAATGAATTGAAAGAGAAAAACAAACTCATAGAAGCTGAAAAAACAGAAACCGGAAGTGTAAGTTATTCAATTTTATATTAAAGTACTGCGAATTCATTTATACAACCGGTGCGTGCACGCACGGGTTGTGTGTACGCGCACGCATTTGGTCTACTCCGGTCTTGGTTGAAAAATAAGGAGACGTATTTACACCTGGTTTATTTTTTTTGCTGTAACATTCGCAGGTGAAATGGGGCGTCTACAAGCATTACCTGATGAGCGTAGGAATTTTATCGTCCGTTATTACAGTACTTATGAATCTCATCCTACAAGTTTTCCAAGTTGGCTCCAACTACTGGCTTACCGAATGGGCTAATGATGATAAAATGGTAAGATCCATGTTTTTTTGTCGTTTTAATGTGGGAACGGCCTCCCTCAATTCCTTCCACGTGCTTTTTATCATGTTTCACCTTCTTTGTTACTTATTGTTTATAAATAAAATATTAGGTACCGTAAAAAAACAAACCGGTTAATATAAGATTATCATGATTGTTTAGTACGCTTGATTAGCTAGAGGAATGACCGCAGTATAATGTTATCACTTATCAGTACACAGACGAACTATAATCTCGTTTGTATTCTTATGTCTCAATAAAAGAAAAATATGGTCTCTACTCACGACGGCAACCTCTTGCTTCGATTTAAATTGTTTGGTTGAAAGTGCTGCAGACATTTTAAAGAGTAATATTGGTTTCAGTTGGTTTTTTAACGTCATGAGCACCAAAATGTACACACTTGTCTAAAATTAATTTTGAAATAAGATTTATGTTTAATAATAATATGGGTTGTAACAAATATTATGTTCGCATACAACATGAAGTTGCAATCAAAACAGTAGATGATCACTTCCACTGGACTACGCCTTGTATCTGTCAGCGTCACATTGTAAAAACTATTAGATTGTAATCTATCTAGCGATATTGTAAACTGTCGAAATATCGTCAATTGAACATAATGCTTACATTATGATGCATTCTTTTTCGGTAGATTGTAATCTGTCGAAGTGAAACCGTAAATATGAGAAATGTATGCAACGGAACACATCTCGCGCGCTGTGGAGACGGGGGAGGGAGGGGGAGACCCCCTTGCCCCCTGGTACCACTCCCATGAAAAAATAATGCACCATTCCTGAGAAAACCCGATTATTGTACCCTAACCTTAAAACACTTTATATTTGTCACCGTAAAATTGTCAAATACGTTATATTGTAATATCTCTAGCGATATTGTAAAGTCTCGAATTATTGTCAAATGAGCATACTGCTTACAATAAAACGCATTATTTTTCGTGAAATGCATGCGATGGTAGTCAACTCACGCGGTGTGGAGAGAAGGAGGGGTCCCCCTTGCCCAGTGGTACCACTCTCATGAAAAGATACTGTACCATTCCTGAGAAATATCGATTAATATAACCTAACCTTAAAACACTTCATATTCCCCTAAAAAGCGTAGTCGACGGAGCCCCGCTTCGCGGGGCCCCTATTTCCGAGTGCAGGGTTTAAAGGAACCTAACTAACCTAACGGGGGGGTGCCCCAAGTCCCGTTTATGGGGGCAAGAGATACTTCCGTATGTTCAGTTGACAATAATTCGAGACTTTACAATATCGCTAGAGAGATACACGTTATATTGTAATATAACGTGCGTACGTAACGTATTTGACAATTTTACGGTGACATATTCGCCTAAAAAGCGTAGATTTCTGTCTACGCCCTGTAGACAGAAATCAATGGTTAATGAATCTATGGTTTTTGTTAAAGGAACCTAACTAACCTAACGTCGGGGTGCCCAAAGTTCCGATTATGGTGGCAGAGATAATTTGATCGCATGCATTTCACAATTTCAGGGTTTCATTTCGACAGATTACACTGACTGTATGTTCAGTTGACAATATTTCGACAGTTTACAATCTCGCTAGACAGATTACAATCTAACGGTTTTTTTTTTATTTTACGGTTACTTATCGATTCATTAAAAAAAGAGAAGGTATCTATGTAGTATATCAACTATCTGGGTGTCTACGACACAAGCCTCGTTTTTAGTGTGGCACTAGATGGCGGTGTGTTTAATATCCAGCGATGCGTACAAAAAGGAATAATCTATGAGCTTTTCCACAAACTCGATCGGTTTCGATGAACCCATGATTGCCTGGGCCACGCGATGCCGTACAGAACCTTGAACTGTCAGCTAAATGTAATGTGTTGTAGCTCGTGAATGGCACGGTGGACACTGCACGACGTGACATGTACCTCGGCGTGTACGGCGGGCTCGGCATCGGACAAGGTAACATAAACTACAACTCAACTAACCACAGTTGTTATGGCTATTACTGACGACTACACCAAAACTCAATTTTACTTCCCATTCAATTATTTCCAAATTACTTTAACTTGTTGGAAAATTCTTAAATTATTACGATTGGTGATTACAGTATGTTGTTACTCTCTTGACATAATTATATGTTTGACACCTCATCTAAAGATCAATCAGATAAAAAAAAACTACACGACACTTACAATATACTAATACTAGTACATATGTAATTTGGTAATGGAAACTATTAATAATGAATACATTATTTACAAGATATAATATTTATTTCAATGCTTGTTTTATCTATGCATTCTTTAAAAAACATTTATATATCTTGCCCTTTATTATTTGTGTATTATCTTTTGCATGATCTTGAATTTTCTTTTTTTCTAAAGAATTTCCAATGTGCATGGATTCATTACAGGAATATATTCAATATAGTTAAATTATAACATACAAGAGTCATGGAGAAAAACGCATCACAAGAATTTCCAAGAACGTCGAAAATTTAAAAAAAAATGTCGAATTTCATCAATTTGTGATGACAGCGACAGAGCGACTTAACAAAATTGTGTCCTTATGGGATTCCATTTGGACAAATAAGTACATTTTGTGTTGTATCATAGTTATAAAACTATGATACAAAACCACTTTTTCAAAAACACTTTCGAACTGGCGCCCGCTATAAGTACCAGATCACGATATTCCGTGGAATTTCATGGAGCTTCGATGCAATCCATATAATATAATCGATTTTCTTGTTGTTGATATCGCTAAAATGCGACTTGTGACTTTTGTATGTTGAATTAGTATTTCAATATTATTATTTTTTTTTAAATTGCATGATACATCTTCTATTTAGACATTTATTAACCGATATATTTAGTAATGTGTTGGAGTTTCGAAAATTCTCGCATCCTCTTACCAAAATGGGAAACAAAAGGTAATAGTAAAAATGAATTGGATAACATTCACCAATCTTTTTTACGAAAACTAAATACCAGTTCTGTTTTGCAAGCCCCCTCCAGCTGCCAACTTGAATCATATCATATTACTAAATGAAGTCTGCTATTTTAACTTGAAATTATTGCATATCGGTGACGTGAGCCCTAAAAACTTGGTACGTATCGGCCACGTCATGTACACTTGCGGGTCAAAAATGTCAAGCAAGGGTTTTGAATTTTTTGGCCGGATTAACTTCCGCCATTTTGTTTTTTTTTTTTTTTTTCAAGTAGTGGCCACGCATACGACCTATAAGTATTAGTCGATAGCTAGTATCCATACAAACAAGTTTTGTAAAGGCGAAATGTTCTAAAGTGTCACGTTTCCGAGATTTTAGCTATCAAAGTTTAAGTCTACTCACTGATTATATCTTCATAACCACTTTGCATTAGCCAGGCATGTAACCTAAATTATACAATAGCTGGCGTTACTACAAAGTTACAAAAAAAAAAAATGGTGGAACAAAACGTTCTAAAATGTCTAGTTTCCGAGATATGAGCTATCGAAGTAAAAGTCCACTCATTGATGGGATCTTCAGCACAACTTCAGACACACATAAAACGTGTATCAATCGATAGCTAGCAACAATACAAACAAGTTTTCTTCTGAGAGAAAATCTTCTAAAGCGTCACGTTTCCGAGATTTAAGCTATCAAAGTTGCACAACTTCAGTACTGGTAGCAATCACGACGCTTTATATTTCGGAAATGTGACACTAGAATATTTTGTCTTCGACAAAACTTGATTGTATTGATGCCAGCTATCGATTACTAAAGGTCTTAAAAAGACCATAATATGCGTGGCCGCTGCTTTGGAAAAAAAAAATACAAAATGGCGGAAGTTAATCCCGCCACGCTTCATATAAAAATCTTCCAAGCCCTTTCTGAAACTTTCCTCTTCACGTAGAACATTGGTTTATAAAGCCGGACAAAAATAAACAGGCACCCGTGCAAACAAAAATACCTCTCGTGGTGGTCTGCACGTTTTGAGTCCGCTCGTGAAGTCGGGTGTCGGGTCGGAGACGGTGGGACGGTGGGACGTTGTTGAGTAGAGTACGGCTGTGACAGTGGTGTCGGTGTCGGTGTCGTCGCTGGCGCTGTACCTGGGCACGCTGGCGGCGGCGCGCGCACTGCACGCGGCGCTGCTGGGCGGCGTGCTGCACGCGCCGTCCATCGGCTTCTTCGACTGCACGCCCGTGGGCCGCGTGCTCAACCGGTTCAGCAAGGACGTCGACGTGCTCGACAATGTGTTGCCCATGACGCTCAGGGGCTGGACCTCCTGCTTCTTTGCGGTATGCGACGCCTTCCCGCACTCCACACTCCCCGCACTCCACACTCCCCGCATTCGCACGTGTGGAGTGTCACACTTTTACAACTCGAACGCTACGTATTGGTTCGACCGTGCACGTAATTAAAAGTAGAACTCGGTAAAATATAATTGTTGTATAGACATGATCATCTAACTAAAGCAATATAGCCCAAGAAAATAGAATATTTTCTGCAAAAAAAAATCCAATCCATTTTCACCGGTATTATTTTTTAAAACATCGACAAGTATGTAAAAAAAATATTCGCTATCAAAAGTCCCGAAAACATGAGTCAATTTATGCTAGCACTAATTTATTCCTTAGGCTACATACGCACTATGCGGTTAGCCGCAATGCGGCCAGCCATCCGGCTGACCGGAATCTAAAATTTGTACGAGAAAGTAGTTTTTATACACACTGCCGGCCGACCGCTCCGGTCGTTTTGAGCGCTGCGGCCCGACTGACGGCCAGCTGCACGGTTGCTATACACACTACGCGGATGGTGATGGTTTCTTTCTTTGCTATATTGGTTTTCAAATGCTTAAAAGTTCTTCTTCAAACGATTTCAAACTCATTCTAGTATATCCAAAAAACTTATCTCCATACTTTTTGAGCTCTTCGAAAAATAATTCAAAATGCTTGCTCTCATCTCGTGTTTGCAAATAAGGATGCACCCAGTACCGACATGAACTTTTGTCATGAACTTTTCAACCAGTATTTCTAATGCCAGATGAATTGAGATGCCAATGAAGATAATCCCGGTGATAAATCTTTATTTCACAGATTTGCATATAATTTATCTTAATTTCTTGGACTAAGTAAGATATGTAGAAGCAAAATAAATATAAGTTCTTCAAACGCAGGATTTATAAGCATGCAGAAAACAGACATTTATTTCTTCGTGAACAAGTTCTACACATTTATATGAAGTACCACATGCACAGTCTGACTTGTGAATTCCTAGAGTTGACCAAGTGTTGCACTTTATACAGCAATGTGATACGCAAATAGCTTATAGAATTTATACTTTTACCTTTTATAGAACTTAGCGGCTATTGAGTTTGGAGCCCCAAACAGGTGTCTCCTCAAAATAAGTACCTATTTTTAACGTTTACCTACATAATTATGTACGTGGGATCAGTTTATGAATAACAAAATGTTAATTCGCTCCTTTTCGTTTTGTAAGTGCTTAGATAGTGTTTTTTTCTTACATTCTTTGCTTTCTTATGTTTTAACCCAGGAATTAGATGTATGTTAATATAAGCTTGCATGTATTAATCTAGTATAGATGTTAAGCTCAAAGGAATGGCCAAAATCGCTAATTTGGCGACAAATTCGACCACAACGCGTCATGGGTCTTCAAGTTTATTCATAAACTAATTCTTGATATGGTATTAGCAAAACTGGTCACAGAACTTACTGGCACAAAACGCCAGCCAAGCGAAATCTGTCTTGATTCTTTTTATAATTATATTGTAAACTCGCTGCCATTCAAAGTGAAATATGTAGCTCAATATCGGTCTGCCAATAGTATAGCTCGATACTGAAACAAATCCAAATAGATTTCATAGTGACCACATTAAAAATATAGCCCAACTATATTTTATGCTCCGTCTTGGTTTAAATTTTAAATAGTTTCCCATACATAATACCTGGTTCTCCTTTTACCATCGACTAGCCTAAGCAAATGGCAACAACATGCTCTGGTTTTTAGTCCCGGAACTCAGTTTGCCCGATTCAGACTCTGAAAATAGCCAAATTGCTTTAGGAACAAATATCACTGACAAGAGAGGCAGATCAGTGACGAGAGAGGCAGTACTGCGTTGTGGTGGATTTATTTCGCTAAATGGGTTTTTCTGGCCGTGACTATAAATAGCTCTATTATTTATCTTGTGCACAGTATTCTATCAATATCCACCAACTTAGCGTCGTGTAGCCCCTCTTACCTCGTAGTTAATGTTTGAAAAATACCTATCGTAAACAATGTATTCATTATTATTAGGAGTGTCGCCCACCTGCCGAGCGCCCATGCGTTCGACTTTGGTACTAAACTAGTGTCCATGGATGTTGTTGCAGCAATAAGCTCAATTTTTGCTGATCTAATGCCATATCTGGCGTGTTGGCGGGCGGCGAGGTTGCTCCACGAGCTATTGTTGGACCATGTGTTAAAGGCACCGTTGCAATTCTTCGAAGTGACACCCGTTGGCAGGATTCTCGCTAGATTTTCTAAAGACATGGACATTTTGGACACCTCTCTGCCTTCGCAGATCTCCGACTTGATGTGGTGCATGTTTGAGGTAATCTCACCACTGTTAACTATTCATACCATTGTTTTGGCCATTCGGTTATGTTGGTGGGTATTTTTTATTGTTTTATTATTTGTCTGTGTTTGTGCACATTATGTTCGTCTTATTTGCTAGGTGCTCGGTGTGGCGATGCAGTGAGCAGTACAGTGATGTGTTTTTAGGCCTGCTTAAATGCATGTAAGCTAGTCCTTTCAAGTGTTACTTAACATTATACATCTAGAAAATCATAATTTGGATTACCTAGAGCCTTAAAGTTTCATAAAATGTTTATTGAATAAATTAAATTTTGGAATTCGTACTTTAAAGTATGATATTATTGTACTTAATTGAACCTACGTTATTTCATAAACAAACTTCTTAATGCCCCCTTCTCAAAAACCATAAAAATGACAATTGGGTACTGAAACGAAGCTTGTTAGCTTACACACCTACTAATACATACTCGAAAGTAAAGAATAAACAACACCAAATATAGGTCACCTCCAACTATGTCTGGAAGTGGGATGGAATCATCCAAACTATCTGGTGGCTTGGGAAACAGCTTCAATAGTTACCCAAGTAACAATTATTAAATACTAATTGAATAAAATGATGTAAGTTCAATTACTAATAATAATTATCATACTTTAAAGGTGTCTGTCGGTGGGTTTCCACTACACAAAGTGTCTGGCAGTGGAAGAGTTGTATCATATTGTTTAATATCAAAAATCACGCTTTATAGTATGACGTAACTTAGCAGCTATTTAGCACACCTTTCTAACTTGAGCTGCCAAAGCCACCACAACCGACTTTCATAATATCCAATCAAAAAGCTTTTCTGAAATGACGTAGGTCTGGCGTTCATGGGATATTGGTCCAATAGTACGATATTCCGCTTATTATGGCTGCCTCGCTTTAATGAAACTACAAGGAGATTGGAGAGCTTGTTGTGTTTTGTAATTTTGATCTTTTACTGTTCTTGTCAAAGAGTTTTCTTATAATTTTACAATTCATAGTGGTATCTGGAAATTTTCTATAGCCTGGTCTAAACTAAACTTGTATTTTAATTCAAGTTTGTAAACTGATCCCAAAAATATACGTTTGTTTAATGTGTTTTTGTAACGTTCACCAAGCCGACATTGCCTATCATATTTATTTATATTTAAACTATTAATTCAAGTAATCGACCTTAACCTCAAACAAGATTTCAATATGATTGTGTACTAGCATACCGCATAGGGAGTATTTACACGATGGTTAAGAAGACTCCTTCCGAGGTATAATAAATTACTTGTTTTGGTAAAATAAAAGCATTTGGTATAATTTAACACCTATTTACATCAAAACCAGTAAGCACTCATCGAATAATCTTGCAACTCTTTTAATAACATAGTATTTAAATTTTATATAAATAAATAGTAGCGGAAATAAAACATACCAGAGACAAAACGACAATTTTATGTACTTAATGCATAAAAGATAAGCGCGTGCTGTGCTATTATTATTTTCAAATTTAAATCATTAATAAAAGAGGTGCAAAATTCACTTCAATTAGTGCTGTATTTTAAATATCGGTTCACTTTATTGAATGAAATGTCTGTAGGTATTGGGAACGCTTTTCGTCATAAGTTTCTCAACGCCGATATTCATGGCCGTGATTCTTCCCATCGGCTTCATTTACTACATCATCCAACGGTTCTACGTGGCGTCGTCGCGACAGTTGAAGAGATTAGAGTCTGTGTCGCGGTCGCCCATCTACTCGCACTTCGGTGAAAGCATCACAGGCGCTAGCACCATTCGAGCGTACGGAGTTTCGGACAGGTAAACTTACACATCCTTTATTTCGCAAACGATCACTATTCTTTTTTACCCGACTGCGCGACGCAAAGGAGGGTAATGTGTTTAACAGTCTATGTATGTATGTTTGTTTCTATGTGGCGTTCTAGAGACCAAATGCGTAGGCCGATTTTGATAATTCTTACGTCAATCGATTCGTCTTAACACTCTTAACCTTGCGAGTGTCACTAAAGACATGACAGTAATCAAAATTCACCACAGCGACAACCAGACGCCATATTGTCAAAATGAAAAAAAAAAGTCGGTGAACTATGTCAAGTGGGGTGTCGTTGAATAGGTATTTTAAAATCATCTTTAGGTTGCTTTTATCATTTTTCATTTTAAATAATAGTTTAGGATATATAAAGATTTAAAGTTGTTTAACAAAACAATCATTTTCGCTAATTTTCTTACTTATTGATTTAAGTTTTTATTCGTAACTAAAAAGTATAAAATAAAATAATTTAAAGAAAAACAAAAAACCCGACTGCGTAAAAACTAATTTTAAAAAATACGTGAAAATATTAACTTAAATAAAAACTAAAAAGAAAGAAACAAGCCCAGTAGTTTAGAATTCTGTAACAAATCATAAATTCTAATGCAGAACAGAACGACTCACAGTCGGGGCCCATTCAAATTTTACCAATCAAATCTTCCCAAGGGGCCCCCGACTGTGAGTCGTTCTGTTCTGCATTAGAATTTATGATTTGTTACAGAATTCTAAACTACTGGGCTTGTTTCTTTCTTTTTAGTTTTTATTTAAGTTAATATTTTCAAGTATTTTTTAAAATTAGTTTTTACGCAGTCGGGTTTTTTGTTTTTCTTTAATTACTCTTATTCAGCGCTACTTACTCAATACAATACCAAGACAAAAACATAATTAGTCTTCATCTCCTTTTTGATTGAGACGAACTTGTATAAACTCCGTCCAGATAGATAATGGTGATGGTTTTATATTAATTTCGTTTGGTCCTCTAGGTTTATTGAGGAATCGGAGCGCGGTGTGGATCACAACCAGTCGTGCTACTACCCGAGCTGCATCGCGAACAGGTGGCTGGCGATCAGGCTCGAGATGATCGGCAATCTCATCATATTCTTCTCAGCGATGTTTGCAGTGCTTAACAGAGACACAATCAGCGCCGGTCTTGTCGGACTCTCCGTCAGTTACGCCTTACAGGTATATATACTAACGTTATTTAAATCATGCAGCACTCAGTGCTAAACCATAATGCTCTGAAAGTGAACTGTTAAATCCTGCTGTTCTTTACGCATCGCCAACTTTGTTTTCAGATCACACAAACTTTGAATTGGCTGGTACGAATGACATCAGAAGTTGAAACAAACATTGTAGCAGTGGAAAGAATAAAAGAATACGCGGAGACAGAACAGGTGCGTAAATGTGACACTGGTAGTATGTTAGTACTACCAACTTTTAAAGTGACTAATCTAAACATTGTTGTTTTTTGTTGCGAAATAGGAAGCAGCGTGGAACGTAGCACCCGGTCCCGGCGCTTCGTGGCCGGAGACGGGCGCGCTGCAGCTGGAGCGTCTGACGCTGGCGTACCGCGCCGGCGCCGAGCCCGCGCTGCGTGACGTCACGTGCGCCGTGGCGCCGCGCGACAAGCTCGGCATCGTGGGCCGCACCGGCGCCGGCAAGTCCACGCTCACGCTCGGCCTGTTCCGCATCGTCGAGGCCGTGGGCGGCCGCATCCTCATCGACGGGCTGGACATCGCCGCCATGGGCCTGCACCAGCTGCGCTCGCGCATCACCATCATCCCGCAGGACCCGGTGCTGTTCTCGGGCACGCTGCGCATGAACCTGGACCCCTTCGAGACGTTCTCGGACGAGGACATCTGGCGCGCGCTGGAGTACGCGCACCTGAAGCCCTTCGTGCAGGGTGAGTGCGCTAGCCGGTAGCGTCTGCTCTCTGGTTGATCCGCGGTGTCTCACGCTCGCGTCGCTTGCAGGGCTGGCGGCCGGGCTGCGCCACGAGGTGGCGGAGGGCGGCGAGAACCTGTCGGTGGGACAGCGGCAGCTCGTGTGCCTGGCGCGCGCGCTGCTGCGCAAGACGCCGCTGCTGGTGCTGGACGAGGCCACGGCCGCCGTGGACCTGGAGACGGACGAGCTCATCCAGGTACGTCCCGCTCTCTCACACCTCTGTCTCACTCACTCACCCACTCACTCACTCGCTCGCTCACCTTGCAGAAGACGATCCGGTCCGAGTTCGCGCAGTGCACGGTGCTCACCATCGCGCACAGACTCAACACCATCATGGACTCCACCAAGGTCATGGTGCTGGACAAGGGACAGCTCGTCGAATACGCGCCGCCTGAACAACTCTTACAAGATAAGAACTCCATATTCTATAGCATGGCCAAGGATGCAGGCCTAGTTAATTAAATAATTATACTCAAAATTCACGAACTCCTTTTAGTGAATTGAGAGTATTGAGACTCATCACCGTGTGATAGACGATATCGACACATACACGTTCAATTATGTTTTAAGGTAAACACATACAAAGAAAATATTACATAAACAAATTACTTTTATGTTGGTTACATTATAAACGTTTTATGAAACTGATACATTTTGCAGTATTGTCTATTACTTGTGTGTAATTTGCGCTCAACTCAAAATAGAAACTCTTGCTGCCACTAAGTTATTTGACAATAGTCATTTTAATGATTAGAAATGTTAATGCATTTTATACCTCCATATTAAGTTTTAGCATGTAGTAAAATAATAAAAATTAAAGCATTTACAACTCATCACAGAAACAAATAAATGGATAACGGTGAATAAAATATTGAAAATAGTACTTAAGTATATGACAGGGTGAGATTTTACTGAGTTTCAGCTATAGGTAGTGGTATATTGTTAAGATAAGCTCAAATCATGCCACAATAAAAGACATTGGACGATTCCAGTTCTCGAAGAAATTGTATAAACCCAGAATTCTAGACTGACAATACTTATTTACTGTTATTCATAAGAATATTCTTACAGGGACACGTATCTTACAGGTAAAAATAATTGTTATATAACAATTATGTTTCCTTGTAAGATAATAAGAGAAGCCTGTATGAGAATATTATTCTTTTTATATTATTTTTCAAACAGAATGTCAATGGTGGGCCAAATACAATTTCTTCGAGATGGCACTTGTTATGTTACTTTTCACAATGTCTTCAATCATAACAGTTACTGGCATTACTTTGCAATTGCATGTTGTATAATTGATTGTATCAATAATTTATTCCGAGATTACTAATCGTATTAATAATCTGTTGGCATGCATATTAGGTTATGTTTAATTACTTGATACAAATAAAATAGCTCCGTCTTGGACACTGTCTTAGGTTTTGGTTCTTTTATAAGAAAATATACAATATATACATTGTTATATAATATATCTCAAGCGGCTTGAAGCCCAGCCGTACTCTTAATTAGTGAACAATAATACCTTGTGGTTTATTTCTCTACTTAATTCTGAGACTTAATTTTGTTTCATCA
Source organism: Xestia ashworthii (assembly GCA_950022955.1). NCBI lineage: Eukaryota > Metazoa > Arthropoda > Insecta > Lepidoptera > Noctuidae > Xestia > Xestia ashworthii. The sequence continues at coordinate 16,594,224 of OX465558.1, read as the reverse complement.
GATTTACTTTAATTAATTATTAAATTGTTTAAAAGTGTTCCATGTAGGTTATCATTAAGAAAGGCGTTCAATTACATTTAATACCAAGTTACCACGCCATCAGCTACTCTATCATTGTTAATTATTTGAAGGTTATATTTACAATCATATTTTTTATTTAGTCTCATTTCAAGTACCAATGAAATGGTAAACTACTTAAGCAAAGATACTTAATGCTTACTTAATATTGTATTATCTATGTAAAGAATTCTGTATATAGAAATACGTACTGTAATTATATAAATTCATTTGTATAAATAAATTTTATAACAATGACACTTAATGAGGTTTGTTTTTGTAATATGTTATGTAATCACATTAATTAATGATAATTATTTGAATTCTTGGTAGACATTTAGTATTATATTTCCTACAATTGTTATTTGTAGCTTTTAATTGTTCCTTCAGATGAAGATTTTATTGGCCACATGTATTTTTATAAACGTAACAGAACTAATTTTGTTAGTATCAAAATATTAACTGAATAATTGTAATAATAATCTATATCGCGAGAGACAATCAGAAGAAAGAAGAAATAGAAGTATAATCTTACGATCTTACTGCCAATGTAGGGGTATAAATGATTATTTATTGCGTGGCGCGTAAATGTGAAAAAATATATAAATTAGTTAATAATGCCTTGGTTAAAAGCATTTTTATTCAACGGTGTTTTCCGTACGAACGTAAGAATATGACGCATGAACGTAAATTTAACAAATAAACAATGAATGGCATAGAAACTCAAAAATAAAAATGAATCAACTTAAAAAAAACCTGATATATATGAGTACGACTCTCTAAATATTACACGTCGTCCACAACGCTCCTCAAAAGTATGCAGTTTCAGACAAAAGTCACCGATGAATAGCCAGAATATCACAGCACTAGCAATTCAATGACGGTCCGTACATGACATGATTTGCTAACGTTTTATTTACTTGTTGTTAACTGGTTAATTTTAAGTAGCTTAGTGGGCAACGTCGTTACGAGAATCAATGTTTAGCCTAAGGCACAGCCTAAGGTCAAAAATTGATGCTTTTCTTTCAGTGGTCGAAACTTGATGAAGTAGGTAGTTTTACAAACATACATACAATTGAAATTTCGATAAAATGAGTGTTAGTCGAGTCGTGGAAGAGTGGAAGGAACACCGATGCACAAACGGTTACCATCATTCTGACCTCACATCGATAATTTTGTAACCAATACCGTTTAAGTATTGCACTTTTGTAGGAAACAACTGTTTTTCGTTTTAAATCTCAGAATGATGAACTGAATATCGTTTGTGCGTCGGTACCCTTCCACCCTGTATAGGGTGATTTTTACAATGTACGCCTCCGAAATAATACCTACAGCAAAACGTTCCATAGTACCGAGGCCTCGATTTTCGATGGTAATGAATTTTTTCAAGTTTCATGAAAAGGCGAAGAAAAAAAACATCACTACCAATGCTCCATACAATTTAGTTATTTTGTTTTGTTCAAGTTTTAAAAGGCTTTACTTTGTGTCGAGTTCGTTCTGAGTTTTTAAAGTGTGTCATGGTGGCTATAAACTTGTTGGATAAACCATTAACTATTCCAAAGGGTTTCTTTAATTCGATGTCTTTTCTAAATATCCTTTCTAACATTTCTGATGCCTTTCACAATCGCGGAGTAAAAATGCTGTAAGAAAAATATCTTACAGCATGTTCGCTCTTAAACTTGTCTTTCTGCAAAAATAAACTACGTTTTAGTCAATAGACTCCTTAATAAAATTGTTTAAATAACAATGCTGTTTTTATACACCATTGATATATTCGTCACATCACCGATTATCAAGTCTAAATCTCATATTATTAATCAAACCTAAAGAACTTTGATAACTTCATAAGGGCCCTACACACTTTTTCGTGCTGTCTCGGCTCGCCACATTCGATAAATTCGAGAAGCGACTTTAACCCGAACTTCTGTTACATTTATATTTGATTTTCCGCTGGTCTGTACCGAATCATCATGCCGATGCCAACCCGAACATGTGTAGCACCCCAAATGTACATCTGTGAATAACCCATGTACATAATGTTTACGTGTACAATTTGTAAAAAGTTGCCCAAGTTTCAAGCAAGGCAGGTTCTAGAAATAATTAGATTAGTCTTCACTTTTGTGCCTATTGAATAATTTAAGGGAATATTTTTGTTTCAATGTGTATTAAAATAAAAATGTTTTACCAAGATAGACTATAACTTTTGTTTTTTTTTAGATAAAATAATTATATGATGCTATTCAAAAGAGAACGAAATAAGAAAAAAACCCGTATGTCGGTATAAAATGTGGATAGTTAAAAATATCACAAATTTAAAAACCCTGACGTGTAGTTTGATTCAAATAATTTTGGTGAAAGTGCAAAATAACAAAATTCTAATGTTGAACTTGAGAACTTAACTAGTAACATAAGGCAACTACATGAGCTAAACACGTATTTAATAATGCCTAAAAGTATATGACTCACGGCAATAAACAAAACCAGAAAAATATATGATATTCTTCAGGATTTAAGCTAGTATGATAGTGTTTTGAAAACATAATACAGTTAATTTGACTCGATAAAAAATAATCACGAACTTATCTCTAAAAACTTCTTTCAACCAAAAAAAACATACTTACTAAAATACATGCGATCATTCTGATTTTTTGGCAAATAATTCTACAAGCAATATATTAGCATTATAGTGTTTTAGTTTTTTAGTCCAATCAAAAGATTTTTTGTAAATCGATCGAAACCACTCATTTCGCACTATTTGGCCCGCAGTGACTGACGTAACAACCACTTAGTAGTGCAAGCTGATTTGAACTTTATTCCAACAGCATTTCAAACGAAGTTTGAACCACCACAAATAGTACCTAATTTAGCTCATATATTCGCCTTAAGGGGCCGGTGGAGCATGCGTATTTCATACAAACGTAATACCAAAATAATTTGTAAATCAAACATATTCTTAAGGAAGTGTATTTTCATTTCGATTGGATTACAGAATATCTAGGTTCCCAAATACATATTTAGAGAGGACAATGATACAAAGAAAAGATATGAGGAATTTTAAATTTCCATAGAAAACTTACTTTTCTCATAACTCTTGTTTAAATCAGTGTCCAATCAAAATATATATTTGGGAACCTAGATATTCTGTAATCAGATCGATATTAAGACACACTAACTTAGGAATATGTTTCATTTACAAATTATTTTGGTATTACGTTTGTATGAAATACGCATGCTCCGCAGGCGTCTTAAAACTTTTCTTCTATGACAAGCAAGATTTTTTTGGGCTTCATTCAAAATCACTATTTCATGAAAAAGTCATTCAATCGACCTTAGCGAACTTGGAATAATATTTTTTTCAACACACTTGCTCATAAAGTGGCTCTAATTTCACCGCAATTAGGCACATAATGACACCTGTAATCAAACTGTGACTTTTTCATTGCTATTATTCACAAGTGAGTTATAGGGTTTTTTTTTTTATTTTATTAGTTGAATTGCTTTGTTCTTAAAAAAGTTTCGATACAAAAAAGATCGTGTTCAATAGTACAAATAAATTAATGTACCTATTGCTTGCTCATTTCATACAACTTCGTATCTACATAGATAATTTCAACATAAAAGTTTTTAATAAATAAAACTTTCACTCAAATGCAACTTTTGTTTTCTTTTTTTTTTACTTTTTTTTTAATTATAAAACTTCGAATTCCCCATTTCGTACGTGGCTGAAACGCTATCCGCGAAAAGCCAAAAAAAAAGGAACCTCATTCTTTTAGTCTATGGGCGATCGCCATTGTTAGATGCGCGCGCATAGGAAAACTGATGAATTATTCCCGCCATTGCGAAAAAAAATTCACAACTCGTTTTCACTGTTGAAATTATAGTTATTTTTAGTATTATTTTATTCTCAAGTGTGTTGAAAAACGTCGTATGATACACGTGTGTGTTGATGATTACCGTCTCGGCTCTCTTAAGAACCTCGCCTATAACGGCTCGGTTCTCAATGGCGCCTCGGCGGTAATCACCAACATTACACACTTGTACCATAATGTACTATTTTAACTATGAAAGTCTTAGGCTGCGTTCCGTATTAGTAAATAATTTGCTTACAGCGCTTACATCATATTTTGCGTTCCGATTTAGATTTCACGATTATGACAGCTAAGGGCTGTCATCAGACAGCGCTCACGGTGAATAATGGGGCATGATCGGTGTAAACGCAAGATGGCGCATGTCATGACGTCATCTATGACGATTCAAGGGATATCGATATTGCGCTCACGGTAATTCGGAACGGATTTATGGACGCTCTAATCGTTTACAGCCTATTTCGGAACGCGGCCTTACAGTCACGAACAAAATTTTAATCAACGTAAAACCTAGGAGGCACCTAGCACTGGCCTGCAAATTTAAAAAAAAAACAAGAAAAATTGAATTTTGCGGGCTACCCTCGACTGCGTTCAAAATTCATAATTATTGTTTTAATAGTGACCCGGGGCGGCTTTACAAATGAAGTGAGAAGTGCAATATGTGTGAAATTATAATGTAATTTTACTTTTAAATAAGACAATCAACTGTTTAATAATTTATTTTTTTCAAAAGTTTGGTACAAGAAAATGACAATCAAATATAGCGAGTATGATAATAGCGATCTATCCAAAATCCAAAAGCCCAAGAGGTCGCTCCGCTTGTGTTTCGCCGTTATATAGCCTCTGATGCCCCCACTGCAGGAACCTCAGCAATATGAAACTGCCTTCATTGATGTCAGTTTCTTTGCGGTTGTCCGCAGATGGCGCTTCAGATGTAATGTTGCCAACACGGCCATGCTGCATGGTGCCTGCCCCAGGCACCTCACGAGTCTGGATAGGATACTGAAATCAAAATATGTCCATGTTAAAATACAAATAAATAAAAGCATTCTTAGGAAAGGATACCAGAAAAAAATGTATTGCACACACTTAAATAATTCTTGCAATGCAACGCCATTTCCTGCACCTAAAGGGACTTTGCCACACTTAGGAGACCAGGTTTCTAGGTGACATATCACTTGCACTCGAAGAGTATTTCACTCACTCAAGCGTACCAAGTTGATCTTGTACAACACAAAGCGAAGCAAAGCAAAGCAATTATATTTCAACTTAATGTGCAATACAACAATTAATGCTGTACACCTTAATTATATATTTACAGTATTCTATCTAGACTCGCTAACTCAAAAGGGAATTTATTTGACATACTATTCAAGGAAAGAGATTGTTAATTACCACAATTTTATTCTAACGTTACAGGCAAATTAACAATAAAACAGTTCTATGATAAATACCTTGCCAACACGGTTTTGATTATTTACATTCCTTTGCTATATTATATATCATTCAAAGCTCCAATCATTAATATTAATCCATTGTTTCATATTTTCTGCTGCGGCTACTCCATTATACATTTTAGAGCTTCGTTGACTGCCTCTTAAATCTGATATCTCGTATCTATCATTTTCCAGGACTTTCTTTATTTGGAATGGGCCTTTGAAAGCAGGCAATAGTTTTCGACTTTGACCATCATTACTTTGACTCTGAATTTTGACCAATACCAAGTCCCCTTCTTTATACCGTGTGGCTTTGATCCGCGTTTTGTCGAATCGTTTCTTTTGATCCTCTGCACTGGCCTTAACATTTTCGTCCACAATTTCGCGCAACCTTGACACGTCTATCAATGCTTCGCTATCAAAATCTGGGGCGAGACTATCACTATCCATACGTAACCTATACCCGAACATTACCTCACAAGGAACGGCTTGAGTAGTTTTATGTATCGTACTATTAAGTCCCTGCTGCAATGGCTTAATGCACTCATCCCACCTATCATCGTTAGTATCCGCACCCATAGTTTTTAAGGCTTCTAAAATGGTTTTGTTAAACCGTTCCGCCTGTCCATTAGCACGCGGTACTCCTGTCGCTACGATATGTAACCTAATATTTCTATTAACACAGTACTGAGAGAATTGATTTGAAGTGAAACAAGAACCTGCGTCACTGATTATTCTTCTGGGGTTTCCAAATATTTTAGCAATACGTTCTAATTCTTTAATCACTCCAGTTGCATTAGTTTTACGAACAGCACATATGAATACAAATTTTGTGAATGAATCTACAATTACCAACAAATATTTGTTTTTGTTTTTATTGGTTACGAACGGACCTAAATGGTCAAGATGGAGGGTGTGGAAAGGTTGTGCATATTTTGGCAGAGGGTACAGTTGTCCCTCTTTTGGACCTCCCTTATTTTTAAAATATATACAACTCAAGCAATTTTTAATATATTTTTTTACAATATAACGCAGACGTCGAAACCAATACCGTGTACGTATACGCTCGACACACTTGTCTACAGAAAAATGGCCCAAATCATCATGATTACATTTTATGATTTGCCAAATACATTTTTTTGGTACAACCCATCTACGTCCCTGACTAGTTCTCCTATAAACTTTTCCGCCTAAAAGTTCAAAATGGTTGAAAATATTTTTATTTTCTTCGGCCTCTCCTGATGCCAATATATCCCTTATTCTTACTATGTCAGAGTCTTGTACCTGTACTGTCAACAACCAATCTGCCTCCGTAATTGACATAATGATCTCAGATTCTGATTTTTCACCGGATGGCACGGGATTGCGGCTCAAGGCATCCACGTGCTGCATCCGGGACCCTTCTCTATGAACTATTTCAAAAGAGAATTCTTGAGTCGATAGGACCCAACGCGCTATTCGCGGGATAATATCCTTTTTAGTTAAGGCATACCTAACCGCGTTACAGTCTGTAACTATTCGGAATTGTTTACCTAATAAGTACAATCGAAATTTTTGAAGACTACATACAACAGCTAATAATTCAAGTTCAAAGGAATGATATTTCTTTTCACCTTCCGTAGTTTGCCTACTGTAGTAATGTACGACTTTTTCGCCCTCATTATCGATCTGGGTAAGTATACCGGCGATACCGTCCCTACTTGCGTCTGTGTATAGAACTTTATCTTTATTGGGATCAAAAATAGCCAAAATGCTTTCGGAGGTTAATTTATCTCTTAAAATATGGAATGCCTTATTTTGTACCTCATTCCATACCCAGACGGCATCTTTCTTCAACAGTTTTGTAAGTGGTGCTGATAAAACCGCGCAATGTCGTATGAATTTACGAAAATAACTAACTAACCCTAAAAACTGTCGAAGCTGATGAACAGTTTTGGGAATTGGAAAATTCTTAACCGCGTCTAATTTTGAATCATTTGGCATAATGTACCCTGGTTTAATTTTATAACCTAAAAATTCAATTTCGTTTTTAAAGAAATGACACTTTTTTAGATTTAATTTCAAACCATTCGTTTTAAATACCTGCAATACTTGTTCTAATAAACTAATATTTTCTGCAACTGTTTCAGTAACAAGATAAACGTCATCAAAATAAATAATAACATTGCCAAATCTCAAGTTCCCAAGTACTTTGTTCATCATCTGTTGAAAACACGATGGAGCATTCGCCAAACCAAACGGTAGTCTTAAAAACTCATAATGTCCGTCTTCTGTAATGAAAGCTGTTTTTTCTATCGAATCTTTATGCAGTGAAATCTGATAATAGCCACTTTTTAAGTCTAAACTTGTAAAACATTTATGTCCTTGAAGCCTATCTAATAAATCATCAATCCGAGGCATAGGATATTTATCTTTGATTGTAATTTTATTTAACATCCTATAGTCAATGCAGAGCCTTTTTTCGCCATTTTTTTTTATCGACTAAAAGGGCTGGACTGGCATATGGGGAATTACTATCTCGTATAATTTTATTATCCACTAGTTCTTTTACTATTTCCCTAATTGTCTGCCTGTCCGAATACGAAGTTCTAAATGGCCTGCATTGAACTGGTGGTGAACTTGATAAGTTAATTATCATTTCGTAATTGTTTACTTTTCCAAGTTCTTTTATGCTTGACGCAACACAATCACTGTACCGGTTGAACAAAGCCAATAACTCGTTTTGGTGGGTACTTGTATCTAAATCTATAGCGGCTACCTTACTACAAAATTCCGTAAATTTATTCGCGGATTGGAATTGAAGTTGGTCGCCTATCCGCGAGTACATCAAATCAGATCGCTCGGTCACATTTCTTCCAATCAATATGTCGCACCCAACCATGTCATCCAAAACGTACATGTCTATTATATATCATTCAAAAAGATGGAATCTAAAAAGAGACTAACCGTTACCTTATTATTTACGTATTTATAAGTTTGTTTAGAAAATCCTTGTAAAACGACGGGTGAGGGTAGTGCGATATATGACAAAGAAATTTTATTTGCTAATGATTCGGATATTAACGAGCAACTACTACCCGTGTCAATAAATGCTTCATAACAATTATTTAATATGTAAACGTTTTTAATAAACGTATTACATGGATTCGTAGAAATAAATTTAGTCTCTTGTTCAGGTTTCACTACGAGTTTTGTTGAATTTTTCTTATGGTAACAACTCGATTCAACGTGCCCTCTTTTGCCACAATATTCACATTTATTTACATCGCATTGGTTCCTTTTATGGTTACCCCCACAATTATAACATTTAATTAACTTTCGACTAAAATCTTGACCAACATTGGACGAAGACGGTTGACTTGCAACGGTTGAGTTTGTGGATGCAGGAGTTCGATTTACAGATGATGACTGGCTATGCGTTGTTGGTTTAACCTGCATGTCCCGTGAACTACTTTCTTGTTTTACATTCTTCTTGTAAACGCGACTGTGTAAATAACTAGCTAATTCATCACTGGATTTAAAATTAATAGCTTCTATAGACGCACCGATATTGTGATCACCTATGTTTCCTACTATAATTGAAATAATATCCTGCTCTGAAAAATTTAAACATAAACGATCTATTTTGCATTTTTGTTCAAAATAAAATTCATAGAGAGATTGGTTATCGATAGGTTTTTTATCTATGATTTCTTTTAAAAGATCGAACATATTTCGACGTATTTGGAAACTACCCGACAATTTTGACCTCCAGTCGTCCCATTTCCAAGCGGGCCACTGCTTTTCTGTACGTAATAATGAATCATACCATACTTTAGCCGAACCTTTTAGTTTATTTAAAGCTTGATAGCGAATCATTTTATCAGACCATGAAAAAGTATTTGCGTAAGATTGAATAATGTTAAGCCAGGTGTCTACATCATCTTTCATTGGATCAAAATCAGGTATAAAATGGTTCAAAGGAGTAGAATTTGAATTACTCACAGTTCCGGTATCGTCATGAAATACCTTATCCTTTCGCCTTGGTGGCGGTGATGGCGTCCTGACGCTCGAGCTTGAAGAAGAGGTGGAGCGAGCACGTTTTCGCTTAGAACGCTTACTATTACTAACTCGCTTCTGTTTACCCATGGCGTGAAAGTTGTTTGTCACTTCTGATGTGAAATTATAATGTAATTTTACTTTTAAATAAGACAATCAACTGTTTAATAATTTATTTTTTTCAAAAGTTTGGTACAAGAAAATGACAATCAAATATAGCGAGTATGATAATAGCGATCTATCCAAAATCCAAAAGCCCAAGAGGTCGCTCCGCTTGTGTTTCGCCGTTATATAGCCTCTGATGCCCCCACTGCAGGAACCTCAGCAATATGAAACTGCCTTCATTGATGTCAGTTTCTTTGCGGTTGTCCGCAGATGGCGCTTCAGATGTAATGTTGCCAACATATGTTAGAAAATAATATTGCAACATTTTATTTCATGAGGAAGTTCTATAGGTATTTTGGATTTTTGAACTACAACCTACGTGGGAAATATGGATTCAGCCAGTCTTATCCGAATGAATTTAATTCTGAAGCAGCGTTCCCACTAGGGCTGCGCGACCGAGCCTCGTGAGTGTTTATCCAAGTCCACACACGAGGCTCGGCCTCACGAAACCGCGCGGCTCTAGTGGAGACGCGGCTTTAGAAGCACCTTGCAGATACAATGTCAAGAGGGTGCTGCATGGGTTATTTATGAAAATAATATAATAGCGTTAGTTCTGTCCGACTAAGGCCACGCGCCAAAAGAAGCATGCCGCAGTATAATCTTCTGAGAGCAGAGATTTTAAAATATTTGAATGCTTTTTTATTGTTCTGAGTATTTGAATGCCTTTGGCCGTGACTGCCCGTGACAGTGACAGTGAGTGGTGCAGTTATGATTTATACGTCAGTGAGTCTGGTCTGGGGGTCTAAAATGGAAGCTTTAGCAGAACATAATATTAATCACTTTAAAGGATTTTAAATTCTTAAAATGGACTTTATTGTAATAACCATAAAGTCCATTTTTAGAATTTAATTTTTTTAATGTGATTCATATTATGTTCTGCTAAAGCTTCCATTTTAGACCCGCTGGTCTGCACTAGGCATGGGCAAAAAACATCGATATATCGAAATATCGATATTTTTCCATACAATTATCGATATATATCGTCGATATTTTTTTTCGCGATATATCGATAATCGATATTTATTTTAGAGCATCGAATTCGTATCAAATTCGATTATTTTTTAAACGCAACTTTGATTTCGTGTCCATGTCTGACGACTACTGGTTTGATTAAATTGTATACAGGGTGACTGGCTCGGGACCCGCCATAGCAAATTTGCATATAGAGGAGGTCATTTGCTAATTACTGAACCTTACTTTCCCTAGCCAAAGTTTTATAGTTTAGGAGATAATGTCAATTTTTATACTTTATTGAAATTTTTCCAAAATTTGCCCTTCAAGCAACCATAACTTGTTTTTTGCTTGATTTTTGTGGGTTTTTTTACTATTTGTTGGTAGTCATAAACATTGGTGATTAAAATAACTCGGAACTTCCCTCAAACTAGGGTAAAAAAATAAGATAGTACGCTTTTTAAAGAAAATAATGAGAAATCCAAATCATTACGAACAAATTCAACCTCAAATAAAAAAAAAGCTGTGGTGTTTCAATAATTATTTTTTATCAAAATTTGTTTTCTAGTTTATAACCTTTCCAACGATATCAAATTTGTATTAAAAAAGTTGCTAGTTTAAAAAAAACAATTCAGTATAGGTTTGTTGAAGCTAATTATTCAAAGAATTTTTGTAAATTTATAACTAGGTAAGTAGAAATTCTTAGTGGATTTACATTTTTATTATATAAAATAATACTTTTACAATGTAAAACAGAAAAATACCACGCAAATGATACCGGGAATTTAAAATCCTTTGTCCTTATTTTTTCATTGCAGGCAACTCTTTGGCCCGGCCCCAGACGTAAAAGAATCAAGTGCAATGAAGAAAATTAAATAAGGACAAAAGAAGAGTTTATTAAAAAAAACAACAATAATTCTTGTTCAGTTATTTATTGAGATATTAAGCTTGTCTTACCATTTACGGAAATGAGGAAAAGATATCAGGCATGTTTCAGAAATCGCGGGCAGCAATTCCAGCAAAATCTTAAATTTTTGCTTTCCGACATCTTTTCCTTTTTTTCTGTTTTACATTGTTAAAGTATTTGTTTGAATAATAAAAAAATGTAAATCCACTAATAATTTCTACCTTCCTAGTCATAAATTTGCAAAAAATACTTTGCACAATTAGCTTCAACAAACCTATTCTGAATTGTTTTTTTTTTAAATTAGCAACTTTTTAAATGCAAATTTAATACCGTTGGAAAGGCTATAAACTAGAGAACAAATTTTGATAAAAAGTAATTATTGAAACACCGTAGCTTTTTTTTTTATTTGAGGTTGAATTTGATCGTAATGATTTGGATTTCTCATTATTTTCTTTAAAAAGCTTACTATCTTATTTTTTTACCCTAGTTTGAGGGAAGTTCCGAGGTATTTTAATCACCAATGTTTATGACTACCAACAAATAGTAAAAAAACCCACAAAAATCAAGCAAAAAACTAGTTATGGTTGCTTGAAGGGCATATTTTGGAAAAATTTCAATAAAGTATAAAAATTGACAAATCTCCTAAACTATAAAACTTTGGCTAGGGAAAGTAAGGTACAGTAATTAGCAAATGACCTCCTTTATATGCAAATTTGCTATGGCGGGTCCCGAGCCAGTCACCCTGCATAATATAATTATAATTAATATAATTATTTAGGCTCAAGCATCAATAAAAATACTGTTTTCTTTCATTCTTTTTTATGAAGTTATAATGCTTTGGGAATATGTTTGAATAATCATCCGAAAACGGACGATATATCGATATTTTTCTCCCGATAATTATCGATACTGTTTAAAAATATCGATACGATATATATCGATATATTTTTTTTATTTGCCCTAGTCTGCACTGCAGTTTTTGACACAATGACAATGACATGACACTGACAAATGACAATCCAATCCGGTCGTAGTGAACGAATTGTGCTGCGAATAACATTTTTGTTGTATAATATCTACCTAGCTAGTCAGTCTTAATTAATAATTACCCACACATCCCGAATCCGTAGGACAGGTAGAGTTTATTCCGATTCGCATTGTGATTCACTTCACTGCTTTCGGATTTATCTAGGGATAAATGGATAAAGTATTTCAAATTGAATCACTTGAAGCATTTCAAAATGTAAGTAAAATGAAGTATAACTAATGGACAGAGTGTACCTAATCCTGGTGTCCCGGGCTTGAATAGCAAGACTAATCTTGGAAAAACATCCACAAATCTATTAAATCTATTCTATTATTCAATCTATTCATATCAAAACACTAACCAAAAGTACACCTGACATCTCCAAAGGCGCCGTTTTGGGACCGTATACGCCAATCTAGTGGATATGTCACCGTAAAATTGTCAAATACGATATTGTAATATCTCTAGCGATATTGTAAAAAATCGAAATATTGTCAAACGAACACTGCTTACAATAAAACGCATTATTTTTCGTGAAATGCATGCGATGGTAGTCAACTCACGCCGTGTGGAAGGAAGGAGGGGTCCCCCTTGCTCAGCGGTACCACTCTCATGAAAAGATGATTACCACCATACCACCGTACCATTCTTAAGAAATACCGATTAATATAACCTAACCTTAAAACACTTTATATTCCCCTAAAAAGCGTAGTCGACGGAGCCCTGCTTCGCGGGGCCCCTATTTCCGAGTGCAGGGTCTACAGGAACCTAACTAACCTAACGGGGGGGTGCCCAAGTCCCGATTATGGGGGCAGAGATACTTCCGAATGTTCAGTTGACAATATTTCGAGATGTTACAATATCGCTAAAGAGAAACACGTTATATTGTAATATAACGTGGTTGACAATTTTACGGTGACAGATACCTCTCTAAATGAGACGTTACGATTATTAGTGGGATTCACTAACTGGGATTGCACCTCCAAAAATTCGTAGGACCATAGTTAGTCACCCAATGCACAATAACGTTCCAGTGCCCCAGCAAAGCAAAAAAAAAGCTATTTTGGGTGCGTTGGCCCAGCTAGTCTAGCTAATAGTAATGCCTCCACAGCGAGATGTGATCTCTGGCGGGAACTGCTTAAGCCCCCTGACAGCTTCATTGAGCCATCTGAGAGCCTTCCACCTGGGAATGCTTTATCATGGCCGACTTGGAAATCTCTGAATAGACTCCTAACCCAGGGCGGCCATAGCAAAGAAAATCTCCTCAGATGGGGTTTTATGGTTATATGACTGCATCAGAGAGCGGAGTTCTCATAGTTGAATTTTGGAAGAAGAAGAAGATTCCCAGAGGCTGGGCAAAAGGAGTGCCTATGTAAATGAAACCACATCTCACTATTGTTTAAATCCCAGCACACAAGTACATTACATAAAAGTATCAACCCTGGCACCTACCTATCTAGACGACTTTAGGATTTGAGATTCGAGATTGATGCTTGTTTATTAGTAGTTATCTACGTGTATAAACCCAATAACACTGCCTTGTTAGATTGGGCACAAATTTTTTTTGTGTATTTCTATCTGTTTATGGTCTTGAAAGGACAAGTCGTTTTGATTTAAGGATCTGTTTAGAAGAATTTAAAATAAGTAATAGTGAATAAAATAAATAGTAGTAATATGAAATCATTTTAATTTTGTTGTGAATTTGTATTTTTTTAATTAACCTTTTGAATGCTAGAGCATAAACGCATGAGTGGACCAACACCAAGCCACTTGTTGTTGGCCTAAAGGACACACTCTTATTTTGTCATTGTCAAATGACAATGGATGGCTTTCAAAAGGTTAATCCACTTTCTAATCACATTTATTATTCTTGTTACAGGTATCAAATCAAATCTTGTCCAACTTATACTATTCAGGAGCACGAGATTCACTATCATCCTACTTAGAAGCTGATGTGATCACTTTGGCAAAACAGGATTTGATCTCAATAATTTCTGATTGCAATTTTGATTTACAAAAAATTATAGTTGCAATTGGCAACAAGGGATGGCCAGAAGAAAAGGTTAAATATTTTTGTGAATTATTAGAATCTAACAACTCCGGAGTCCTCCATGCAGCCCTGAATCACTATAACAGTAGTTACTGTGACACAGTAATTAATTTTGATTGGTATTTAAAATTTGTTCTTGGTACCAGTGAATTGAAAACATTGAAATACCCAGTACTACAATTAATAATGTCTACATTAAATAAAAGTGGTAGCCAGAATAAAATTATGTATGATATCAATAAAGATGTTCTACGGAATATTATAAGTGCTTTAGAGAGTATAAAATAAAGAATTGTTACTTATAGGTAACTTTGTTTTTATTTTAAATCCATGTCACATAACAAGAAAAATCACGTCTTGAATCCCCGATTGTCACCGTCAGGACGGCTGGTTGTCTGCATCAGTCCGCGTCATGGTGATGACCAAAAATTGCTAAGTACCTAAGGTCAATGTGGCCAAATCCGTCATATTTTTTTTAAAGTTGAAGTTAATTGATTATAACTGGTACACTTAACTACTTATTGTAAATTTGATGGTTGTAAGCGATAGAGAATTTTGTTGTCTTTTACACACATCCATTCGAAATCACAGAACATCGTTCCATATTTAACTAAAAATGTTTTTTCAAAAAACGGTCGTTAGACGGATTTTCCCGAGGATTGGGGCAAATCCGTCTAGTATCATTTTTTCCTTGAATTACGCCGTTATATCAAAGTATGCAATTTGTAAACAAGTAAATTCACATGTTGAAGAAAAATATTTTGTAGCGTCATAAATATAAGGTTTAATTTACGTTTTATTCCCTAAAAACTTTTTTGGGGGCTAATCCAGCCTATTTTTAAAACCAGGGATTTTAAACCTTTCCAGAAAATTGGAACACAAAATTTAAATATTTTTACTTAGTATCATCAATCATCAGTTTACTTTTTCAGGTTAAATAAACAGGGTAACTTTTAATGAATCGATTAGGTTTAAGAGCATTACAATTTTAAACAATGTCACACGTCGCACATTGCATTAAAAATCGAAGTACACATATTTTAAAAATCTGTTTCAGAAAAAAATGCTTTTATTCATAATGACATAATATTAGCGTTAAAATGGAACATAGGTACGGAATCTGAAAAAAAAAAGTTCCATTCTCTTAACTTCCGAGATCCGCCTAAAGGGGGGGAGAAGGGGGTTGACTAAGAGAATGGCTCTTTTCTTTTCCGAGTTACGCTTTACCCGCTCAACCTTCGTTGCGCTACGGAGGTCGCCGGCTCGCTCCGCTCGCCACCTCCCCCCTTCGCTCCACTCGGTCTCGCAGGTTCGCTCTACTCAGGACCTACCTACCACCGGAAGCTATCGTGACCCTATCCCTACGCTACGGGAGTCGCCGGTTCGCTTCGCACGCCACCTCCCCCCTTTACCACCACCGGTAAGGTTCGACGGCTACTACAATATTCGTTCAAACACCCAATGGCTATCTCTAACCGTTTTTTTTTTTTTTTTAATCTTTATTTATTATGGAGGGTTTGTTCACATAGCGAACATGTCACCCTCATAGGAACACTTTACATGGAAAACTTATAATCTACGCTTAATTCCAACATTAACTAATTTATATATTATTCTAGCCGTTTTAGATGCTGGAAAGGCTAGAATCATATTGCATGCTCCTAAATCGTGAATATTAATATTAAATTGGTCTTGAATCAAATTTCTTTCAGCCTCATTCCGGACACATTCCACTATAATATGGGTAACGTCTTCGACCCTATCGCATTCTGTGCAGTTTGGAGACGTAACTTTGCCCATCAATGCAGCAAAACTATTCAATGGGATGTGTCCGGAGCGAAGTCTCAAACTTGTCACGATTTCTTGTCTACTCATATCGGCATTGTCAAACCAAGGATAGTTATGGATAGTCGGTTGCATCGTGCGATACCAAATACCTTTGGTTAGTGACTTCTCGTCGAAATATTCTTTCCAAATGTCGTAACATTTCGATTTAACTTCACCTAAAATCTCAGTCCAGTATGGTTTATATGCCACCGGTATCCCTTCAAAGCACGCTTCTTTAGCTAAATTATCCACTTTTTCGTTTTCTCCAATGCCGATATGGGAAGGCAACCATTGTAAAATAACATTTTTATCTTTATATCTTAGTCTACTAATTTGATCTATAATTTGATATGCCACCGGATAACCACTAGAATTACTTTGACACTTCATCAAATGTTGGAGTGCGCTTTTACAGTCAGAAAATATTACGGAATCTTGAAAATTCATCGATTCAAGGTATGATATAGCTTCAAAGATAGCGATTAACTCGGAATGCATGACAGAAATGTTTGAATTTAATTTAAACTTACAGGCAGTATTACTTTGCGGGTCGTAAAACGCGGCTCCAACATTAGCTCGGACTTTAGATCCATCCGTATAAATCCTGTAATATCCAACATAGTTGCTGTTAAAATTCTTGATCTCTAACCGTTATGAAGTTACACCCCTTTCAATTTTAGGGTAGGTTGGGGAGGGGAGGGGAGGTTATACAAATTTCAACGCCCCTCAATAATAAAGTATATAGTCAAATCAAAAAGCCTCTACGTGTCCTAATTTCCGAGATACGATGGGAGGAGGAGTGAAGGGGGGGAGAGGGGGGGAGTTTTGAAAAATGATTTTGACAAACTGATTGCCCCTTGAATCGAATCTGTAAAAAAAACATTTCCAAATCTCTTAACTTCCGAGATCTGCCTAAAGGGGGGCAAGAGGGTCAACTTTGAAAAATGGTTTTTACTTCTCCAAGCCTCCTCTATATGAATCCGTAAAAAAAACAAAATACGGGTCTCTTAGTTTCCGAGATACGATAGGGAGGGGGAGGAAGGGGGGTGAAATGGGGAGGTTTGGCACTTATCCCATACTCGCGAGAGTTACTTGTTTACGAATCTGTAAAAATATACCCACTTTCCCCTTCACCATCTGCCCGGCTAGCATGGGCAGGGGATAAAAATTTTATCCACCGGTTATTTCCACTTTTGTTTGAATTTTGTCCCTTGTCAGTGGAAATAACCGGTGGATAAAATTTTATCCCCTGCCCATGCTAGCCGGGCTGGGAGAACAATTATGTCAGTGAGTGAGTCAGTCAGTCAGTGGTAATCGAGCTTTATGTATTATTATAACTAGTTTTTGGGTGGTGCGCGAGCTGCGCGCAGCTCGCGCGACTTCGTCGGTGTTCGAAGAGCTTTAACATATGTCGATCGATAACTTCCAACAGCGCCGCGCCGCCAAAGATAGAGTTCGCGCGTATTCGGGCGAATACGCGCGCATTTCATTCATTCGATTCATTTTGCACGCCAATTTCCGACTGACGACGCGTAGGTTCGCTAGTAGGCGCATGGGCGCAATGGGCGCATGGATACGCGAGAATGCGCAGGACGCGGCGCGTCTTTTTAAAATTTCAGAAGTAATGTGTGCGTTACGCTGTGGAGTTAAGGTTGAATTTGTTATGTTCAGCACAGAGTATATAATCATCACATATTCAGTTTTGGATAGACGCTTCGATGCGCTTCAACTGTGCGGTAGTATAAATTAACCCCTAACTTCAAATGCTTAAATCATCTGTGGTGTAAGAGTAGTGATAAGGTACAATGGGGTTGGCGTATCCATGTGGATAAAAACCCTCTATTAATTTTAAAGAAAAAAAAAAAAAATGCTTATAATCAATAATATTCTATGCCAGCCGTTACAAGGTTACGTTGTTGTATAATTTTGATGAAGTGTCAAATGTGATCTATTATCTTGGCCCTACTGTAGGTAATCATAATTAAAAAAGGGTTTTTTTTTTAAATATTTATTGATTAGAGACATTCACACATCAACATTTAAGTTTCAATAATTGGATAAACATAATTCCCTATTATAATAAATATGATACAAATTATTTCACATTGCATTAAATTGAATTACATTAAACTCAGTCAATTTTGGGTTATCCTTAAAACAAAACATAAGTACTACTGGAAAATGTTTGGAAGTGATATATTTTCTAACAGGAATGATACATGATAGTAATGTAAGTTAAGTGTCGTCTCTTTGGGGACACATCAAATGACAACGCACATGGAACTACAATATCGGTTCTAGGGGGAATTCATTTAAATAAGCAATAGTTTCTTACAATTTTCTACAACAATGAGATTTATGAGTCTTTTTGCTAGTGTTTCGTTTTGACAGTTTAGTAGTCGAAGTACATAGAGTGCATGCATGCAATATTACAGAATTTCAGACAATCTAGTTAGCACTTGATATGGAATGTCTCACTCACGTTTAGAGTTTATATAAGTATCTGGAGAACTTCTCCCAATCGTGCAGTGTCACATATAATTTCATAAAAAATGTATAAAATTACAAAAATGATCTTGAAATCATAATATGATTATTATTGGACACATAGTAATACAAAATGACCTTAATTTGTATAGTAATATCAAACCTTAAAAGTCATCTAATTGTATTTTACGAATGAGGTTGAAACCAATATACTAATAATAATAGCGGTTGATAATAACCACACCGCCTTTACTAACTCGTTACACATAACTACAATTCTAATTGTATAGTAATCACAAAATTGGCCACTGAATATCAATTTTAAACAACCACACGCTACTTTACGAGAAATGCCTAAACATGTTCATTATCATACTGTATCATCTTACACACACAGGAGCAACTTTCCGTCTTTTAATAAATGAATAAAAAATTTATGAGCTTGCATTACAGAGAGCTGCTGACAGACTAATTTTATACAACTTAATATAAACTAGAAATAAAACACAATGAATATAGCATAAACTAATGAGATTTCATATTCCCTCATACTTAACAATTTACAAGTTACTTCAAACTTCAATTTGATAATTAACATATGTATGTTTTACGAGTAAATGAAATCGGTGTTCATATATACATAATAAAATAATGTTTCAAATTATATTTACTACTATACTGATGACACTGATCATCACTGACGGGTCTACGTATCGTATTCGATAAGAAAAAATATAATTTTCCGTGTACCTGAACAATGTTTCTAATACAGTACATTGTCGTACACAATGCATGCGGTGATACCAATTTATACTAGTCGAATGGGATGTGATTTGCGTCAGCCAAAACTTAATACATTTTTAGTTAGGTCAATTTAATTAAAATCAATAAACAAAAAAATGGCCTTATTTTAAGTTTTGCAAGGAGGATGTTCCAGACATAATTTTATAACATGTTTCTAATATTTGAAAAAAAAGATGTATAAAATTTCATCTCTAACGCAGAGGTCGATCTGAACAAAATTACTTCTAAAACCACGACGCATACCACTGCTGTAGCATTATATGGAAAAAACATTTCGAGTAATTACGTAGTTATCTGAGCAAGAGCTGCGGGAGTAATAGCGATATAGGAGAGCTATTATTTAAGAGCGAGCGACACGCGACAACGTCAAACTTATACCCCTGTAATAATGGCACCAACTTATCGCACCGTATACTGTCTAGATATAACTTTGTTAATGTAATATAATTATAAAACCTCGATTCTAGCGAATAAAATGTATAAAATCTTAATTATATAGAAGCAAAGCACGCTAAACTTATAGTATAATCATTCTATACGAAACGTCACATCAGAACTGAAAACCACATTATTGACGATGTAAATTATTGACCGAACTTAGTTCGACAACCACAGTACTAAATCGAAATAAATTAAAGGCTCATTTTAGACACAGTGACGTGTCGTGGACGATGGCTTGCGATCTTCTGTGGTGTTTAGTTGGCCACCGCCACGTCTCCCGTCGTCTCCTGAAATTAAGTAAAAGCCACATTAAACAAACATTAAATTCAATATTCATTATCTTTCATCGCTTGTAATAAAATTAAATATTTTAACTGTACCATTTCTGTTTTGAGTTCTGGCACATCTGGGACCTCCGGGATCAATTCCGCCAACTTGTCACTTACAGGGAGGGGATCCTGTAATAATATTTTGTTGTCAGTACATTTTCGTGCCTACTAAATAAGTTTAATCATAAATATGTACAAGTGAAATTTTCAGAAAACAAGCATTAAACACAACAACCTAATAATATGATACACATAAGGAGACAATTCTAATGCATATTTAATTTACTGGAAATATGACACAAACACGAAAGTCACAAATATGAGACAATACAATGTATTCTTATAATAAACTAAGAGAAGTGAAAAATAACTCGAGTGATACAAGGTACATCACTAGGTATTATAGAAGCACTAATTTTACGTCTAATATAGTACTCGTGGTAACAACATAACAGGGCCAGGGCCCGGCAGTCTCTACAGAGATAACGACAAAATCGTTAACTTTCGGTTGCTAATTACTAACGAATAAATTCGGCTGCAATAATGATGCTTGCGAATAATGAAAGTCTCTACGTCCGGCGTCCTAGATGCGTTTCTCGTAACCATAATTATTGCAGTCGAATTGATTCGTTAGTAATCAGCGATCGAAAGTAAGCGATTTGTCGTTATCTTTGTCGAGACTGCCAGCCCAGTGTATCGGAAATTTATTGTGATATTACTAGATTAGTGATAACATGAAAATTGTTTCGATACACAATTATTAAACATTAATTAGTTTATGATTTAGACTTAAAATAATTTAAATCCAGCCCGGATACAATACAATACTTAGAGATTAAAAAAATAAGTTGAAAACTAGGCTTATTTGTCAACCTTCCGATTTTATTTTTTTACCCAAAAAGTGCTCACCGCGCATACAGAAGTATTCACTTCAAAAAACTGAAGGTGCCAACTCGCGCGCACTTCCGAGTTTCTCACTCGCCAGTTGACGAATAAGCCGAAAATTATACCCAGCTACGTCAAGAAATGTATGAACAAGAGATATAGAGACTGATGTCATTTTTTTCGGTTTTTTACATAGTTATTATAATTATATGACGTATGCATCATTACTACATATTAATGTCATGTATTGATATGTGCGACCGCGGATACATACTCTGCTACAATTATAACCCTTGCTTTTGGCTTTGCCGTAGTCGGACAAAAACGTATATTTGTCACTGGCGATAACTTTACTTTGGTTAAAATCATAAAAAAATGTCCAAGTGCTAAAAGAAAACCTAGGATAGTAAATATTCTGGTTTTTTCACACTAAACATATTTTTGCGCCTTGATCACGAGACACACTGAAAATTGTATTTAGTGATAAAACAATGTTTTTTTTTTTTAATGATCACCTACCTAACATTTGAGCGAGTGATTGCAACAGCTAGTTAGCTATATCGATATTAAAATGATGTCATAAATTTATGACTGAGCATTAAATTCATATTTTTTTCGCCGTGCTGTAGTATTTTTTTCGTATTCTGACCATCTTCTTGAAATCTCCTCCAAAAAGGTTTCGATCATATGCTTTACAACATACACCAAAACTTAATTATCAGTATGAAAACGAATAAGCAAACGAGCAAGATTGAGGGCGCCATTGGTAGCAGCGTTAATTTATTTTTATAAAAGCTCAAGATATATATACTTGCAGCCGCATACACAAACTTTTAATAACGCTAACGACTAACAGGGCGGGTACCTTAAAATATTACAAGTCTCGTTCTTTCATAACAGCAAGACAATGTGTTTAATCACAAGGGGGACGTCATATCTCTAGAAAGCCGGTAAGGGCGCCAGCAACGCCTGTTTATTTAGCTAATTGGTTTGGACAAAATAGCCGTTGGTTTAATTAAACTGAAAGCATCACTGAAATATTCGGACCAAAAGTGTTCGCAAAAATAATATAACATGAATATTTCGCGCGTCATACACGTGAGAACGCGACTAAAAGTGGTTTATTTTAACCTTTTGGACGCCATTGTCACATACGTGACAGGCAAGCGCGTGCCCTGTACGCCAAACGACAAATGTGACAAAATGGTTATGGTTTCTCGTATTTCGGACTATTTGTATGTATTTTAATTAGTTTCTTTTTTATGCTTATTTATGTATTAGTATGTAGGTACCCATTTATGTGTTTTATTTTAGGCTTACAAGATGGTATGTTTCTTTTTATTTTTGCTGTCTATTTGACCCAATGGTTGACTGGTAGAGAATGCCTTGTGGCATTAAGTCCGCCTATGTACCACTATTGTACATGAAGTTTAAATAAATAAAATAGTAGATGAAATTGTGGCTTGGCGTGGAGGGCACGCGCGAGCTTTTATGCTGTGGTGGTCAAAAGGTTAAAGGAAGCATTGCAACTGCTTTGTCGATCGACTTTTCCGTATCGTAATGGCTGCTGGCTACATTCTAGTGAGATAAAAATATATTATAGCTTTCCAGTGCAGAAGCAAGTGTTAGTAGGTTTGTAATGAAATTGTGACTGAAAATTAGTAGGAAACTCACAAGTAGTGCCTTAACCTACATGAAATGATAACGTAAAAACGATCAGTGTTCTTATCTAAATTGATGACTCAATTATAAAAAATGGTATATGAAAGTTTGATAGCACTAAAGCCTACTTTGCGTGACCATGCTAGCATATTAATACGTATCCATCCATATCTCAGTTTCAAGCGTATTAAATAGGAAAGGGAAAGGATAGGAACGCAGCCTCAGATCAGGTCGATCACACTCATATTTTCCTGGTTATTAACGGTTCACTCATGCTGGTAAAGAAATGCACATGAAACTAAATACGAGATCTGTTAACGGGGGAACTCAAACGCTTCTTATATTACAGAACTAATTCCACTACAAAACAAGAGGGTCCGGTCAGTATTCACCTGTGGCGGGTCGGCCGGCTCGGCCGGGTCGGGCGAGGCGGGCGGCGACGGGTCGGACTCCGAGCGGCACAGCTCGCTGGGCGGCAGCGGGAACGACTCGGACGCCTCATTGCTAGTCACGCCCGCCGCCGGAGCCGACTCGTTCGCCTCCGACAGAGACGGCGGCAATGAATCATCGGGAGTCGTCACCGTCCTCACAGGTTCTATGTTCTTAATCTCCTTGGTGTCGGTCGGTGGCATTATTTGAGTTGTTCCCTTTTCTTCCTCGATGTTACCATTACACTCGATTGTTTCAATTAGGTTATCGAGCGAGTCTTTGGACTTGGCCTTAACATTTTGTTCGAGGATAATGCTATTGGTCTCGTTTTCAGGAGCAGCCGTTTTCTCGGTATCAGATATGTGATTAGAAACTACCTGAATCACTCTTGTTTCATGAATAGTAACTTGGGTATTATCGATATTTTCTTCCACAATATTGTTCTCAGAGCTTATAACGTCAATGTCATCACATATCGGAGACGGAGGGGAAGGTAATTCCTCAGAAGCGTTCGATATATCATTCTTATCCTCTAGTACTTCTAAGTCCTCAGATGGAGGCGCAGGAATTTCAGTATCAGTATTTTCAGATGTTTCTGCGTTTTCGATTTCCTGTTTGGTTATTGTTGCCGATTCTTCAATTATTACGCTATCAGTTTTTACATTTTCGACTTCAGGAGTACCCTCTAAAGGGACAGGGGCATTGTCTAATGTTTTCTCAGGTTCAGATACGGCTTCAATTTGAGCGATAGGAATTGTAATTTCTTCAATATTTTCTTTGACGGGAGAGGGAAGTTCATTACTAACAGTTTGGGCGTTGGTTAACTTGTTTTCGGACTGAGGGGGAAGGTCGTCTAGTTTATCATTTGCGATTGGATCAGAAGTTGGTGGTGGAGTTGCGTTATCAGCGGTGTTAGCTAGCGAAGCGTCTGTCGATTCTGGTGCCATTGTGGTGGCAGCAAAAGATGCCACAGAAGAAGGAGGAGGATTCGCGGGGAGTGGTGGAGGCGTGGAATCTATCAAAGGCATTTGTTCAACACAAACCTCTTTTATGACGGAAATTTCAGGTACAATCTCTGTCGTAACAGCGGTGGGTTCTTCTTTGCTCTCATCAATCTTTTCTTCCTTGATAATTTCCTTGGCAGGTTCTTCTAAGGAAAGCCCATTGACTGCTAACTGTTCTGGTTGTGTTTCAGGCTGAAGCTCGGGCTGAGGCTCGGGCTGAGGTTCGGGCCTATCGATGACAGGGCTAGGAGCGGCTGGCTCTTCGGCTACAAGGCTTTCGTCTTTGGGCGACTCAGGCGTAGTGCTTCCATTAGTGATCGGTTCCGTGACGGGGGTTTCTGGCGTTTTCTCCTCTTTAGCTTCGCTTTCAGTCTTGGCTTCTTCTGCTGTTTCGGCAACAGCAGGCTCGGGAGCGACTTCGGCCGCCTACAAAGAGCAAATTTTTAATTTGAATACAGTGAAAATCCACAAATTAATTAAATATTTCGCAGCTATTTTGAATCGTAGATGTTTCACCACAATTTCATGTTTTTAACACAAATAATAATATCACGATTATTAGTACCTTATCATCGGCCATGGCTACGAGTACGAAGTGTAACCCGTTAAATCTGCACTGAGACTGAAGGGAGATTTACGAGTGCAATATTATTTATATAGTATTATATTCTGTAACGGAAGAATGCTCACATTTTTTAATACGTAGTCTCCCTTCATTGCTCATGATCAAACACAGATTATATTGCACACAGCTAGGCACAGGGTTGTCAAACTATATATTTTAAAAATTAACATTGGTCCTGCTCTAAATTTGCTGGCTCGTGTAGGTAGTGATACCTTTTTGGACAATTGAAGCACACTGATGAAAAGAAGGTGCAGTTACTATCAGCCGGGAGTGTCAATTCATTTATTACCTGTTGGTCTGTTTTTTTTAGTGAACTATAAGTGAGTCGATTCTGTTTCCACTTTTAGCCAAATGCAATAAGGTACGCTAATGTTATAAAGTTTGTCACTTTGGATTTCTGAATAGGTACCGTATCAGCAATCTACTGCCCCTAGTCCACCGTATCTGAAGTTTAAAAATACCGAAACTTCTCATATGATTTGAAAAAATCTTACACTTAAAGAAAGCCACCCTATTACCAAGCGCAATAGAATTTGTTTTATGAACAAGACACTTCACGCGGGCGAACTCGTGGACATAAAATAGTTTTATATGTTCGATAAATCGTTTTGACACATGCTCAAAACATAATAATCCGACACTCATTTTGATTTTATTGGCAAATTAGACCACCTTTTCATTAGTAATTATTAGATATTATATACTTTAGTAATGTACAACAATACGATGACATTTACGAGGTACAGCATATTTTATTTCATATTGTAGCAATATTCAACCGCAGGGTTGTGGCAAATAATAAAACGATCCCAGTCTGCAAGGCCGTCTTTGCTTACTGATGTAGAAACATACAACTCGGCTAGCAGTAGCCCTTTACAGTCTATGATAGTCTATAGTCTGCTCACACTGCAGAATAATTCAATCACAGCAGTAAAAACAATAATACTTGCAAACACATAAGAAGCCTAAAAATCCAAAAAATACTAGCCACGCGCATTGTGTTTTTTTACGTAGGTATTTATTCTCCGAAAAGAAAACAACTTACCTATTTAAATAAATTTATTAATTATTAATTTACCAAAAATAACTACCGTGCTATGTGCGTGTTGAAAATGGCTAGTTAAATAGCCTGTTCCTGGCTTGGTCTAATTCATATCGCTCAATCTAAAATACAAAGCCAGTATATCAGAAACTTTCCAACATAACATTTAGTTGAATAAAGAAGTCTCAACAATAGATTTCTGAGCGGATGTGATTGATTGTGATTCATTGTCGAGGAGTTATGAATCTTTGGGGCACCAGTCACGGGCCACGGCTGTTTATGCAGACATAGTATAGCTTTATCCGCCACGTAACGGTAAACTATGCGACGTTTAAAAATGAGTCACTAAATGCTTTACAATCAGAAGCCATGGGTTCCTGGCTATGGTAATGATTTTCCGCTCTGAAACACCGCTCGTTCAGTTCAACTCTCATTTTGTAGTTAATTAAACTCATCCGTTATATATGGTGAATTCCATTCAAACAATATTAATTATGTACCTTCATTAAAACAGTTCCGCAGGCTAGCACACAGTGCAAAGCCCTAACCTTAAGGTGGATGCTCCAGGGTGGCCCGCGAAATTCATTTTTTTCCACGTTTTTTGCAATTTGCAAGCCAGTGCTAGGTTGTGTGTTGATTAAAATATTGTCATCAATACAACCCTCCCAGTTCATACAGGTCGAGGAATGACCTTGAAAAAGTCGTTCATCGACCTTTATGAACTTGGAGGGCTGATTGATGATTATAATTCTGTAACTACATAATTCTGTGCCTTTAGTGAAAAGTGATATAACTCGACTTGAAGCAGTTTTGAGTTTTTTATACAATCTTGAAGCTTGAATTTTTTCCTATTTTTCTATCTATTCGGTATAACTCTATCTGTTATAGAACAGGAAATAAGTTTCGTGTTGAATAATACAAGTAGCAGTTTTGGTTAATATTGGTGATATTTTTTGTGTATACTGATATGTCTTTGGTAATATTAAGTTGAACTAAAGCATAAACTTGAAAAAATACGTGTAAATAAGGCTATCTCGATTTGTATTACTTGACACATTTAACATAATTTACATGAGCTTTGTGCTTTTTAATACAACACAATTTGTATTAAGTGACACAAATAATACCGCACCATTATCAATTGTGAATAATAATATAACTCAAATTATATCTCTTAAATTTTAGAAATATTTTATAACACCAAGTGGAAAGTAATACAACTAAATCTCTATCAAATTACACGTGAATTATTTTTTGTAACATTTTTAGTTCTTAATAATATAAATTTATTTATACCGCTATAGTATGGGATTTTTAGAAACCGATCCATAGTGATTATTGTGTAAAGAGATATAGTTCGTCTTTTTCGGTTCCTAATTCTGTCATTCTCTAAACTCCAGCTCATAAATAAAAAAGTGAACTGTAACGGACAAAACTTTCTATGGTCAGACGTTAGAGTTTTCCGGTACACAAACGAGCAAAATCCAGCTTTATACTAATGAAGAAAAAACCATAACCATTGACCATGTCAACAAATGTTATGCAAGAATAATCCCTATTTCCGTCCAAAAACAAAGAGATGTGTGCATGATTTTATCATATCTATTCTATCTAGTATCTGTCTATGTAGTCTACGAAAAGTTAGTCTTCAAATCATTTGGTATTACAATATTATTATGTTACATTACAGCATTAGTACTAAAGTATGGGGGACAGCGTAGGCCCGACAATAGGTCGTTGCTTACTATAAAAAAAATGTAAAACAAAAGGAATATTTAACAAAAGTTAAACAGCATCCGGGAATCTAAAAAGCCTACAATGTTCACTCATTCAAAATTCTATTCCACATGGCGTCTCTTAGTTTGGATTTAGATTTCGTTCTGAAATTATGTCACGTGAATAACAATAATGTAGACGTTAAAAAGGGTGTAAAACACCTCATCACGAAGCCGAAAGGCACTTGTTCTCCCCATCATTGCGATATTTTTTTTGTTCTACACCATACCTGGGAACCTTCTAGTTATGGAGATAATTATGGGGGTCAAAGTTACAACTTTATGACAAGTTTTTTTTTAATACAAGATTTTTGTGTTAGATTTTGACTTTTAACACCTCCACGACCCCCGTACTATTCAATCCATCCATCAGCACAATGGTTTAAGTGTGTTACATTGAGTTCTACCACAAAACATGATTTATAACCTCAGGAAAAAAAGTTATTTCCCAGCAATAATTTTTGCGTAAAGTTACTTAGTTTGATGTACAGAATGCTTGGTTAACGGCTTTGTGATGAGGTGGTTTACACCCTGTATTTTATTTTTCTGAAGATAGTTTACAAATGATTCTCCAGATAGGTATAAATATTTATACAATCACTGATTTGTTAACAAATAATGCTCGGATAAAATTTTTAGAGGACCATAATAATTAATATACATAATGTACTTAACTTGCATAGACACAACCTTGTAGCTAGGATTATCCGTCAGCAACTTGCTCTAAAATACAACCTTGTGGAATTGGAAGTGCCGCCCCAGTTCTCGATAATGGCAGTATCACATTGTACTGGGATCAATCATCACTGACAGGACTATTATAGCCAATAGGCCTGATATAGTGGTGATGGATCGATCAGAGCGGCGCGCAATGATTGCTGACATAACGATCCCGCATGATGAGAACGTGAAAGCCGAGAAAGATAAACAAATCAGGTATCTTGACGTGGCTCGCGAGGTTGTCGACATGTGGAAAGTGGACTCAGCGATCATCGTGCCGATAGTCGTATCAGCCCATGGCTTAATTTCCTAGAGCCTCGACCGATATCTGAGGATGCTCTCGTTAGGCAGCTGGATCAAGGGATTGAGACTCCTGGACACCGCTCGTATTTTTAGGAGGTCCGTCTCTGGAGCCCTGACCGCCGCCGGTAGCTTGGATCCTGTTCGCGATACCGGTGGGATACAATTTTTATTATATTTTGAAATGTTTTATCTATTTATTTTTAATTAATATTTAAAAATGTAAAAAAAAATAACCAAGGAAATATACTTAATGTATTTTCACTTTTATTCACTAGATTTAAATAGACCCTGCCAGTATAAGTACATGTTACTAGGCCCCTTTTTCTTTTTCTTTTCGGATGGGAAATCATCAAATGACTTCTCCCACTCTGGGCGGAGTGGGAGGGAGTGTCAGACTTTTACTGACTAAAACCCATCCATGTTCCTTCCTCGCCCTTTATGTTCCGGGGCCGCGGTATCTCTTTCGAACAGGCCCGCAACCCCGGCGTTATTAGGCCCCTAGAATAGAAATAAATTGAAACTCGTATTACTTTACACCTTGGAAGTTTTGTTGTTTACTGGATATAATTCAAAATAAATCAATATACACCACATCTTTTATTGTAATAAAGGTGTGTAAAGTGATATAAGTTTGATTTTATCACAGCACACTAAAAAGACACGGTTCCCATGAAACTTAAATGTTTTTTAAACAAAATTAGTTCTAGTGTTTTATTATTAATAACTCTATTGCCATCAAAGAGATGTTTAAATAATACTTGTACCATTAAATACAAGTACATTTAATATTGTGTTAAATGATATAATTTAAATAATAACAATATACACTTAAGAACTTAAATGTGGCTAATGATATAAGTCTATTTTTTTTTAATTATCTCAAAATCTAATTATTTTTTAACACATTCAAAGCATATCCAATATAATAATAACATTTTTCAATAGATTTAATTCAAAAAGTCTACAAAAATCTCAGTTATAAAAAAAATGTAGCCGTTACAAAAATGAAAAACTTTTAACTCATTTTTCTCAAAACGAGGATTTCTGAGTTGTACCACTTTTCACTAAAGGCACAGAATTATGTCTTACAGTCGCGACCGATATTTTAATCAACTTACAATTTGCAGGCCAGTGTTTGTTGTAAAGGTTGTAAATACAACCCTCCAAGTTCAAAAGAGTCGATGAACGATTTTGACCTTGAAAAATTCGTTCATCGACTCTTATGAACTTGGAGGGTGGTATTGATGATTTTGATGATTATAATTCTGTAACTACATACGTCTTACAGCCGCAACCGATATTTTCATCAACATACAACTCAGCACTGGCCTGCAAATTGCAAAAAATGTCTCAAACTCAAAGCATTTATTTCAATTAGACCATCACTTTTGAATGTCAAAAACAAAAAGAAAAATCAAAGCTCTCACAGACACAAGGCATAATAACTTGAGAAAGTACTGTAGTTGCCCATTCCCTAAGAAAAGGAGATCACCCAGATTGGGCTATTTTCAAAAGTAAAACTTGGGTAGCATAATTAAATATTTATAATTTCATAGGCTCTATTTAATTATAGCGTTTTATTTTAGTTGGCCGGCAAAAAAAATATTACGCCAATCTGGGTGACCTCAGATATTTTGTGGTTGAATAACTTCTAGGTGAGTTGAGTTACGACTTAGGTGCAACAATTAAAAATGTTTATGTTTATGCTCTATCCAAATAATAAGTTTATTTTGGTTGGCGACTTTTGAAAATGGCTCAAAAATGTATGGAGGCTGGGTGATCTTTGAATTTCGCGGGCTACCTTGGAGCATCAGCCTTTATTACGTGCCTGAGATGGTTTTTTGAATGTCAATCAAATCTGTGTGGTTCTTCCACAAATATTTGATTGGACCTGTCCAATCACTGAATGCATTTGTCAGTTATCGTGTAGCTGGTCATACCTCATGGACCTCACGTTACGCCGAACAATACCAAAGAAACAACATTTGGGTAGGCCGCTTAGAGTACTCCAACTGCCAGACAATGATAAACTAAACTAAATCGAAAAAAAAAATGACCCGCATAGTCCTCAAATTCACGTAATTATGTCTAAATAGAAAAAAAAAACCGGCCAAGTGCGAGTCGGACTCGCGCACGGAGTATCATAACAGCAAAAAAACACTTTTGTTGTACCTATGGGACGGGGGTCCCTACAACATCCCCCCTTTGTATTTTATTTTAATTAACTGTTATTTATCCATCCAAACTTAATATTATAAATGCGAAAGTAACTCTGTCTGTCTGTCTTTCTGTCTGTCTGTCTGTCTGTCTGTCTGTCTTTGCTTCACGCCTAAACTACTGAACCGATTTGTGTGAAATTTGGTACAGACATAGTTTGGAACTTGAGAAAGGACATAGGATAGTTTTTATTACAAAAAAATAAATTAATTCCGGACATACAGCGCCATCTATTGGTCAAGAGTCGGCATTTTTGAAGAGATCCCGCGAGATCGGGAACTATGTGGGTAAAACCAAAAATCTGCCGGAAGTCACTATTCCACGCGAACGAAGTCGCGGGCAAAAGCTAGTTGAATATACAACTAAAAATTTTGTGAATACTTCAAGCGTCTACTTGCTGCCTTTATTAGTATCGAGAGAGAAACGGCAAACAAATCAAGTTTGTTGTAAGGGTCCTCCTTAAATATTAATTTTAAGTATTCTGTTTTCAGTATTTGTTGTTGTAGCGGCAACCGAAGTAGGTACATCGTCTGTGAAAATTTCAACTGTCTAGCTATCACGGTTCATGCGACACAACCTGGAGACAGACAGACGGAAGGACAGTGTAGTCTTAGCCTTAATAAAACCTAAAAAGACCCTAACCGTACTGAAAAGAGAAGAGGTATAAGAGGTCCTGTGAGATGTAAAAGGAATCGTGTGACCGGAGCAGCGGCGGACGATAGTAATTTGCTTCACAATAAATAACGGACTGTACAGATGCACTCTCTAGTGTCATATAAGACATCTGACGTCGTAGCTATCACAAGTTGAACGCCCTTTCTTGGCACCGATTGTAAGCTACAAGTAGCTACATAATACAGACGCACTAGTTTATTATTAATATCTTTAAACTGTAATAAATGGTCTAACATAATAATGCATAATATTTTTTTTTATTTCACCCCTATAATCAATTACCGGTTTTTTATTTATAAACCGGTAATTGATTATGTGGGGGTGGCATCTTTTGCTATTTCCGGATAAGTTCCGGTTAATACTTTTGCGTATCTACCTCCATACACTTAGAATGAGGGCCATTATTGCCGAAAAACAATAGTACAAGATGCATTTTGGCATAAACTAGCATCGATCGGTGAAGTGATGACGCAAGGACGGGGGCATTAGGAAACAAGTTTGTGGAGCTTGCAAGTGCAAAATAAAATTAGCAGTCCAGGGCTAGCAGTCTCGACAGAGATAACGACAAAATCGCTAACTTTCGATCGCTGATTACCAACGTATAAGTTCGGTTACAATAATTATGCTTACGAGAAACGCATCTACGATTTAGAGACTTTCATTATTCGCAAGCATCATTATTGCAACCGAATTTATTTGTTAGTAATCAGCGATCGAAAGTTAACGATTTTGTCGTTATCTCTGTCGAGACTGCCAGCCCTGGGCAGGTTTTGTGGCGCTACACGTGGGCGGGTAGGGACGGAGTCCGGACGGGTTGCGACTTTGCGAGACTCAAACGTAGGAGGTCGGCAAACAGCTTTTGCTTCTAGTTGCTTCAGATCCTTTTTTTAAATCAAATGTACAAATATTAGTCTTTCACAAGTAAGTCCTGATTTCGATAACCTGACTATTTTTATTTATATTCATTAGTTATTACTTATGATAAATACTTATCTATCATTTGCAGATTTGAAGATGATTTACTGCTTAAAATAAATTCATAGTTTTAAAGCAAAAAGTTGGCGAAGTATTTTAATTAGTTTTGTGTTGTGTCAGTTAAATCTGTAACAAGATGCTACAACGCGTGAACAATGCATCGTATTCTGAATGGATGTAGGTATCAAAACTGAGTACTGGTAAAGGAAACATAATGAAGTTGTAGAGCTCAGATTGCATGTTTATTGAATGACGTCGGTGGCGGCGACGAAGACGTGTCCACGACGGCGCGGTCCATCCGTTGTATTTTCATAATACGATGACTGAATAGTGCATTGACATAACAAGGGATGGATCAGTTTGCTTTACCGACAAGCTATTATGTGAAAAAATGTGATTACAATAATACATCATATTGTATAGATATGATGGGTTTGTTCTTAAAGACCGTGTTCTTGCAAAGAATAGAATTTTCGGGGTTCTGTAGCCAACAACTTCATCAGTATTTGGACTATGTCTGCCGGGCGTAGACCCCGCAAAACCAATAATCAAGTGAGTGTCTTTGAAGTTAGGTTGTGCTATCATACGGATGCACTAACACATATGACATAATCGAAGGACTTTGCGTCACAGAAGTCAATTAATTAAAGCTACCACTAATAGAGCGATAACGCCGACGACAATGGCGGCTCACGTTTGGTTAGCACGGATATAGCTACACTTTGAATTATAATGCGCATTGTTCCTCGCGCTGCGCCAGTTTGGGTGCAATGCACTACGGCGCAATAGTTACTTGTCATAGAAATCGTTGGTTTCTAATAGGTCTGACCGCAAGGTCGCATCGCAAAAAGAGAAATAATATTTGTACCATGTTAATTCTACAGTACTGACTATTCCAAAACAAAAATACGGAAGAACGCCACGAAAATGTTGATGACTGTTAAAATGTATGAAGCAGTGGTGCCTTTTCTTGGCAGTAATTTATAGAACCTTGAATCTTCTTCTTAGCGTGTATGGCAATCTAAATTGTGTCGGCCCAAGACAGAGCTACTAGTTTGTCGCTTTCGGTAGCGTCCATCGATTCCTGTAGCGAACAAACAACAGGACACGCAGAACACGATATTAAGTGCCCCATTGTTTGAGGAACAGCACCACATTCACTCCAGTGCTGATTCATTAATGAATCTCAACCTGAGCAGGTTTTCCTTGCTGCGGCCAACCTGGGTCCGACCGGAACTCCGGAGTCTATTTAAAGATTTCCAGAACCTGAATAATAGGTTACAATTTATAACATAACTACCCGATTTAAAGAGGTTTATCAGGGTGATTTTGAGTTGGCACAACCAACAGAGGTAAGATTAATCTTGACTTTAAACTTACCACCGTTTTGGCGAAAATTAAAACAGTTTTTTTTTCTGAGTCAAGGTCTAATATGTGTGCATGACCACTTTCGCACCCATGAATTCTTTACAATAGACCTCATCGAACTGAACTTGTTCAGTCGTTTTAGAGTTCAGAAAAGTCGGGGGAAAATATGAGCATTCATTAGGTACCTAATTTTTTGGCATGTTTTTAAATGAAGTCTAATTCTTTGATAGTCGTTAGTTAGTTTGAATACATAACAAACTGCTCGTTTGTTTTTAATTACAGTTGACGCGCGATAACAAAAATATATTCGATACGGGCTAACACGATGTAGATTCAAAGGCCTCGTACCAGTTTGAACGCACATGTGTGCACGATTTCACATATCCTTTAATTTTCACACAGCGTAAGGTCAATGACTTGAATGAGCCAAAAAAAATTGACTACTATGCCCCGACGTCGCTCGCTTAGGTCTCGGTAAATATTATGTGGTACACTATAATTCAAAACAAAAATCTTCTGGGCGAATAGCCACATGTCCGTCATTAAATAGAGTTGAGCCATCATGTGGCGGCCAAGTCTTAACGAGGAAAGTAGGTAGCTCGCTTCACTTATTCGTCAAGTCAGTTTCATTTTGTTGGTAATTGACAGGCACGTATACGGGGGGCACCCCCCGGTGTTGGGGATTTATCCCCTCCCGAAATCTGACAGAAAATAAACGGAATCGCAACCATTGGTACCTACGTAAATTCTCAAAAAAATTCTTTTAATAGAGAAATGTTATTTACACGGTAGACCAATTCATGAAGGATAAAACTGTATAGGTGTACCCACATAATTACGAATATAACTTTATTTATTTTGCTGTAAGATCCGGTCTGATCAAGACATAAAATAATATTGTTTTCATTTCTCATGCTCTAAAAGTACGCCATTATAGCCCTACGAAGCGGGATTAAAGTGACCGTTTATTCCCTAGGGAGTAAAAAGTAATTTAAAAATGGAACGATCTTTTACTCTGAAACATGGTCACAAAACAGTAACTTTTTTTTTTTAATGGGTCAAAGGTATTATTTAAATTTCGAATTGGCTTGCAAATAGAAAGCGGTTTATTGAAAAAAAAAAAACAAATGAACTCTTCAACGCGAGAAAAATTATTGTTGTTTGTGTACATCGTTGATTTTGAAAAGTATGTGCAATGCCTCTGTTGCTAGCCGCTGCAGTAATGTAGGTACTAATTATCTGTGGAGTGTGGATCATCTTCATTGCGACAATGTTGAGAGTTTGTGTTGTGTTTTAAATTGTTAGTCTGTGACTGACCTGATAGAAGAAAGAACTGACCGCTCAGTTCAGAATTTTTGTCCAGTGTAAATTTGTTCAGTTTTAAATGACTATTTTTCTCGCAATCGAACTGAAAAGTACAGTTTGCACCTCGAGACTAAACGCCAACTTAATATACCCTCGCTTTTTAATGACTCCCGAGCTTGCGAGGGAGTCATTATCTGTGGAGTGTGGAACTGTGGATCATCTTCATTGCGACAATGTTGAGAGTTTGTGTTGTGTTTTAAATTGTTAATCTGTGACTGACCTGATAGAAGAAAAAACTGACCGCTCAGTTCAGAATTTTTGTCCAGTGTAAATTTGTTCGGTTTTAAATGACTATTTTTCTCGCACTCGAACTGAAAAGTACAGTTTGCACCTCGAGACTAAACGCCAACTTAATATACCCTCGCTTTTTAATGACTCCCTTGCAAGCTCGGGAGTCAAACCACCTCGGGTATATAATGGCTTCGTTTAGCCCCTCGTTATAAAATATACTATTTTTTCAGTTATATTTTATTTTTATTTTGTATTGTGAAATGACATACCATAATTCAATCCAATGTAATCATTTACGATACGACACGACTGTAATTATTACCTATTCCTTGTTATTGTTATCTTATTCTATTCAATCTGACCCATATATGACTTTATGTGTATTGTTTACTGTTAACTGGACATCAAAACCACTTTTGGACATATTTTAAATGAAATGTATTATATTGTTTAATTGTGTATAATTATTGTGTATTGATAAGTTTTGATTCGATTTATTTATTATATTAATTTAGCGATCAAAAATCAACAGCAAACCAGCATGTTCTTTGCAGTGCCCTGACAGGGTTCATGTACAAAAACCGACAGTAATATTGTAAGATGTGTGATGTGCATGAGAGCAAATAAATAAAATAAATAAATAAATTATAGTACAGTGATTACAGCGATTTTTCACACAGTTGTATGGGCGCCGAATCCGAGCCAGAAACCAAAAATTTGCGAGCGAGCTTCGCTCTCTCTTACTCTTATTTTGCTTTTTGGTGTAATAAAATTAACTTAAGGCGCTTAGACGAGCTAAATTAGCAACTCTATTTGTGGTGGTTCAAACGTCGTTTGAAATGCTGTTAGAATAAAGTTCTAATCAGCTTGCACTACAAAGTGGTTGTTACGTCAGCCACTGCGGGCCAAATAGCGCGAAATGAGTGGTTTCGATCGATTTACAAAAAAATTATTGATTGGATTAAAAAACTAAAACAGTGTCATGCTAATATGTTGCTTGTAGAATTATTTGCCAAAAAATCAGAATGATCGCATGCATATTAGTATGTTTTTTATTGTTTGAAAGATATTTTTAGAGGTAAGTTCGTGATTTCTTTTTATCGAGCCAAATTAATCGTATTATGTTTTCAAAACAGTATCATGCTAGCATATATCCTGAAGAATATCATATATTTTTCTGGTTTTGTTTATAGCAGTGAATCATATACTTTTAGTAATTATAAAACTCGCGTTTAGCTCGTGTAATCGCCTTAATTTATCAGAAAAAATACGAGCATGCTCAGACATACCTAATTATTATGTCGTTCGCGTTCATTAGCTTTTCTTTTTAAATAGGTAGAAATAAGCGTGTTTTTTTTTTAACAAAGGACAAAAGAAAACCTATCAAATTCGAGGTGGATGCAAAAATTTTCAAGCTCGCTTTTCGAATTCTACTTGTTTTAAATTGATGGGCTTTTCTGGATAGATCGGCCAAGTTACTCCTTGAATCTTAACATATCTCTCTCTACATCCGAGTCGAAGTGCAAAAATTTCGAGCTGTTTTATGGAATTGAAGGTTGGAAAAAAATGTGCCGGCGCCCATGCACATTCTCATGGTTGTTTCAATGTTTGACCCCCCTTGATTTTTTAACATTATTTTAATCTTTGTTATTAGAAATAGGAAGCCTCAGTAATACACACTGCGAAAATTTCAAGAGACAACCTATTACCGTTCACAGGTTATTTGATAGCACACTGGATAGTCCAACAGGCCAAAACATCTATAGGGCCTTGTTAAAGCTAGAGAAAGACTGGGGAGAGATGTTTGTCAGATAAAATGTATAGATTTGAAGCTCGAATGGTTCTTTAGGATGATCAGAAATTGAGGATAGTCGGGTGGATTGATGGCCGCGTCGTGGTAAGCTTTAATAAGTGCTAAAATAAGACGAATATTTAAACGAGGTCTAGAACAGATTGGAGGTGTGGTGTGGTGGCAAAGCCTAGAGTATTGGCTTGGGGATGGTGACAATGGATGAAATGGCAATAGGTTGCTGAAACAACTTGCGACCTAACTCACTGTTTAGACTCGTACTCATCCTACTTTATAGATTGGATTCCTGGGCCGTGTAGAATACGGATGAAAAAATATTGCGTAGTGCGGAGTTAGACCTGTCGAGATGAATGTGTGGATTAACTAGAAATGATAAATATAAAAGAGAAAGTTTGAAAGTGGCAGAAAAGTAGAAAGGAAATTGGTTATAGCTTACCAGCATGTGATGTGGAGCGATGCAACGTAAATAACTAAAAGACTTACGAATGTGAATGGATGAAGAGGAAGGCAAAGTAAAGATATAAGGACAGTGTGAGGAAATACATGAAAGAAAAGGCAGCAAACAGTGGACATGGAAGGATAAAAGAAAAAAAACGTGTTCCGCCGAACACAAGTAACATCTAGGACAAATGCAGGAAGAAGATTTATACGCACGGCCTACTCGACTAGCTAGGTAAGGCGTATTGACAGTGGCAAAAAAGAGGCAGCGCTAATTCCGTTTCCAGTGCGTATACACGAGAAGACGCATTCTAAAAAGGTCGTGTGTATGGCTTTTAAACGATTGCCGTGCTGTGAAATTGGAACAAAATATGGGTAGATGATACTCTGATCTAGGTACACTTCCGAAAGTAGACCCCGTGCGATTTTAATCGCGGTCGTGACGACTACGGCCGTAGCTCTCTTCTTCTTGCGAAGTTATTTGTCAAACAAAAAAGACGTGCATTTCCTATGTTAGTGGCAACACTACTGATATGCCGCAGTCGCCGTTGGAGCGCAGCAGCATGCGGTCTTGTCACATGAATGACTTCTCGTTTCGAATAATACTAACATATAAGACTGACAATGTGGCTACCTCGATTGTGGTCAGATCCACAAACAAGCAATACGAAATTTCTAAGAAAGTAATACATACCTCCTCCGGCACTTTCTCTGATTCACCATTTGTTTTGGGTTCCTCTTCCTTTTGCTTCTTCTCTTGTTTGGGTTTGTCTTTTCTGCTGAAACTGATCGATCGAAGCGACCATTTCTTCTTGACCTGCCCATGACATGCTTGGTTAGATAAATGATAAATAGGCACACACATGCAACTAAAACTCAACACTAGTTAGATGTTGGTAAATACAAAGTTTTTTAAGTAATAGCACCTTTTCCTTCTTGGGTTTCTTGCCGTCTTCAGGCGTAGGTGTGGACTCTCCGTTCTCTACTTTTGGCTCACTTTCTCCGTTTGTTAGGGGAGCCGCCTCTTTTTCGTCTTCATTTACTTTTTCTTCTTTCTCTGTGGTGGCATCTTTTTCGTTTTCTGGAGTGCCGCTGTCGATATCCTTTTGTTTTTCCTATAATCAAATGCAAAAGATGCATCAATTCTTATTGTTAGAAAACGAGATAATGGTGTCGATTCTGTTGTGCACAAACTTAACTTAATTTAAGCTATTGCTATCTTTTACTAAAATGCAGTGCGAGAAAAGGACGGCTATAGCTATGAACTAAGTTAGAAATGTCAAACTAGCTTATGCCTTGCATTCACCGTGTTTTTAGTCGACATGTTTTTACGTGCACCCTTCATTTGTATGGAAATATTAGTTCCAATTAAATTTGACAGCTCTAAATTACGTCCGTCTCTTTCTCGTTTTATCAGAGAGAAAAAGAAAGCAATAGCCTAAATTAAGTTTAGTTTGTGCACAACAGAATCGACACCATTGTTTACTAAAAATAAGAATAAAAAGAAAAATATTTTGATTAAGTAGGTATTTGAAATATTTTGGCCTTTATGTTGATAATATTATTTCAAGGCAGACAGTTACTCTATGAAACAACTCAAGTTAAGTCTGATGCTCCAAGGTAGTCCGCGAAATTGAAATTTTCTAACGTTTTTTGCAATTTGCAGGGCAGTGCTAAGTTGTATGTTGACAAAAGAAAGAAAAAGAAAACAGAAGAAGTTTCAAAGTTCACAAAAGTCGAGGAACGACTTTGACCGTAAAAAAAATCGTTCATCGACTCTTATGAACTTGGAGGGTTCTGTAACTACATACGTCTTACAGTCGCGACCGATATTTTCATCAACATACAACTTAGCACTAGCCTGCAAATTTCAAAAAAACGTAAGAAAATTGGATTTCGCGGGCCACCCTGACGCTTTCACCTTAATGAATGTTTTCGTTATCATAAAGTATACAAAACCGGCGAGTAGCAAACATACTCAATACTACCTTTACATGTAAGACTAGTTATTACCGTTGTTTCGTGTATGTGCGCGGCTCCATTGAGCTGTGGTTTGAGCGCGTCGGCGTCTGCGAGCTGCTCAACTCGGCCTTCACCACCGGCGCCCGCAGCTGCTACTTCGCCGGCACTCTCTGCCTCCTTGCCGCTTATGTCCACCGAGCGCTTGCTCTGCTTAGCACCCATGCTTATTGATGGCCTATTCGAATTTAAAACAATTATTTAGATTTCAATAAATTGAAAGCTACTCCTTGAGGTATTGCAATAAAGTTATGGTTATTACACCAAATGACGATGTGTACATTTAATTAATGCGTATTGTAAAGAAGTTTACGGAAAATGTTCAACAAGCCCGCGCTACCTGCGCTTGAACAGGGTGTATGTACGCTGCGCTTGTCGGCGCCTAAACCCCTAATCCTAAACCGTAGTGAATAAGTATGCATGCCACGTTTCCTACCAGTCAAAATAATTGTGAAGCATTTTTCACAAATATTTGACACAAAATATGATTCAATATTTCCTTGCGTGTGTGTTGAAAAACGTCATATAATACGCGTGAGCGCTAACATTGCACTCTTGCTCTATTTAAAAATGATGTATAGTAGATAGGTATGTATGCCATTATTACAAGAGCTATAAAAATAAATAACTGGTAGGCACAAGGAGGAACTAAATTGGAATACAAAGCACGTTAGTGGGTCACGGTGCTGGGAACACGCTTTAAATAAATTTAAACTGCCGCCCAAAATAGCACCACCCAACGAAAGTGCAACGAGATGCATGCATCACTAATTCACTAGGTAGCGATTTGAATGGTAACGATGTAAAATAAATTATGGATTCACTAAAGAAATGTAAATAAACGGCACACTGCAGATGATTCATAGAAACTTAACTTGCTGCACTGCAAGTCAATAACTATTATGATTAGGATATACATTAATACACTTAACAAATCATTATTTTGTAACCTTTGGCTTGTTTACAACTTAATTTATAAAAACGTAATACTACAACTTTTAATTCTGATTATGTTTTACCCGCCTCGTTTTTTTATTATAGTTAAGTTACACTTGGCTGTCAGGAAGCACACTACTGGCACAGCGCTTAAAATGAAACTGAGTGAAATAACCCACGCATAGTTATTGTTCACATTGATCATTAACAGTGGACCAAATTCCTAGCGCATCGTCGCCTTTATCGTTCATTATCCCAGTCGTTACACTCAATACAATACAAATATAAATAGCAGTGACATTAGTCACGCTGCACGCAGGCAGGACTCGGTGCTTATCTCAGCGCAAACATTCTCAACGAGACAACATATTTATAGCAAAGGAACGGTATTCTTTATACGTACGTACCATATTATGTTATGATGTCGTATGATTACAGTATACTCATGCTGGCTAGCTTACTCTATTCAATTCAAGCAGACTGAATAATATTAAACGAACATCAATCAATACCGATAAAAAAATAACCTAAAGTGGGCCCCCAGTACGCTATTGTGCTTATGTAGTCACAAGCAGCAAGCAATTACACATACTGTAATATCCTTTGTCCTTGATCGTACAGCGAACGGTGCGCGAAGAGCGTCCGTCATGTCATGATGGGGAGTTATTTCAAATCGGTTCACGCGTTTAGGTTATTGACCCAGCGTATTCTTCCCCCTCTCCAACATTGAGATTTTTTTGCCTTTAATCAGTGAACCAAAACGTATTATTGTCATCAGCGATACAATAGGAGGCACTTTACTATATGGATGGTTACATTTTGACTTTGGAGTGGGTAAAAAAGTAAGTTATCTGCGACCTTGACTCTCGAGCGACCAAGGTAACGGCTGAGTTGGTACTGTGAGTTAGTACACTTTGACCTTGAACTGCCCTAACGTGAAGGTTTCACTAGATCGTGAGGGCTGCTTAGTTGCTTACACTGGTTTTGTGCCCCTATCACTGACGACCGGCTTACCGTCACGTAGGTGTACGAATATTTTAAATGAAAATTCGTTTTATTTTTGTTTCGTTCCCTAGCTGCACTACGCGTGCACACAACCTGAGCAGAAATATTTATAGTTTTTATTATCATAATAAACCGTCGTCGCATCATTGTAGAACTAAGTACACGATTAATATTCATTTCAGTCTGGTTTGTTTTAAAAGATTTTTTTTAATTGAAGAATTCCTCCTTTACCATTTTCTATTTTGAACATTCGTCTATCAGTGAGCTGAATGATTAGCTTGGACACTAAAAGGAGCCGTTTTATATGTAAAAACAAATAAAAAATAATTTGATGATTTAAAAAAAAAGGCAAAATATTTCGGAAAATTGGCAACCAAAAAATCATAAGTAATTAGCACTATAATCACCTGTAAGGATACTTGTGTTTAATTCTCCGTTTAAGAGATAATTCAATTTTTCATACTAGCTTCGTACAAATTTTTCGTAAAAAAATTAGGTATAATTCCTTCGTTTTTGAGCAGAATGAGCTCTGGTGTTTTTTTTGTGTGTAGTCATGACTAATAGAACCTATGTCCGGCAAAAAAACCGGGACTTGCAAATTGAAATC
This sequence comes from Xestia ashworthii, assembly GCA_950022955.1. Classification (NCBI taxonomy): domain Eukaryota; kingdom Metazoa; phylum Arthropoda; class Insecta; order Lepidoptera; family Noctuidae; genus Xestia; species Xestia ashworthii. The sequence continues at coordinate 16,551,748 of OX465558.1, read as the reverse complement.
CCTAAGTCTATGAAAGCCGATTTTCAGCCCACCGTGCGCCACTCGAGTTTTATAAATCCCGCACGAGACTGTCTATGCTTAAGTACATTGGAATACAAAATTGAATTCCCCCTGTAAAACAATGACAACTTAATAAAGAGGAGGAAGTACTAATACCTATAATACAATTACGTGCAAGTAGTGCAAACAACCAAGCACCGCCGCATACCTACCCCTGTACAGTACACGTGCACGGCGAGTAGAAAATCGATAGCAGCGCGCAGCGGTCAGTTGTGGATAAAAACCACAAGTAACACGGCACCCGTCGTAATACGAATAACAGACAGAATTGCAAATCAATTCCAATAATATGTCCTTTTTTTACACGGCAGAAAAGCCAATGACTAAAATTCGTAATTGTGCGTTTTTATTATTATTCTTTTAGTAGAAAATAACATAGCCAACCAAATTTCGTATCCATGGGTTCAACGGTGTGGTTTTGATAACCCAACATTCTGATACGACTATGAGGAATGCCGAACTCGCAGGTCGTTCCTGTGACCTGCCGGAATTTCATCCATCCTTACTCTACATGACCCGAGAATCGCGATTGCCTGCCTGACTTCAAAAATGTACTTTTAGACTGGCTCCTTCCTTTTTACTGTCATTTTGACCTGGTCGGTTGGCTATGGCGGGCATCTCAGCAGAAACCGTTTCAACTGGAAGCCGACCCAGACTGTTAGGAAAAAAGTACCTATAAAAAAAATGTCAGCGGCCACCAATGAATTATGTTTTATTTAAATGTTGGCAGGAGTGGAAACACTTTTTTGTATGGCGGCAATGCTATTATGAATTCGGGAACAGAGATATACAACGATAAAATTCTTAAAACCCCCGTAATGTAGGTAACTATTTTATAACTAAGTAAGTAAATCTTAAGTAGCTTTTTGTTGTAATAAATAAAAAAAAAAAAAATAATAATAACTCTTTCCGTTAATTTCCCGTACGTCATTACTGCCCAGAATTTGATCCTTATTAGCGGCACTATGGAATGTTGTAATAATACAGTATTGTTTTTTTTTCAAAATCATATCCTGGGTAGGGATATTGTTTTTTCTAAAATCTAAGGATGCTGTTTTAGTTTTCATCAAAATCAAGTTCGAGACTCCTTTCGAGAATTTTTCGCTATTTCTCATGGTGGGATTTGGCTTTCCACATCCACGTGAAAAAATCAGATGAGATAGGATGAGGAGATACAGGATCTCCGAACCCAAATAGTTTTCGTGAGAGTCAAAATGGCGGGAGTACCACAGCGAATCAAATTATACCAATTACCAAAAAATGTACCTAACATGTACTATTCTGTACCTAGGTCTAAAAAATCTGTACCTCCTTCAGAACAAAATTATTTTGAAATTAAGGTACACCCGCCATATTGACGTCATTATGGCGGGTGTTCTATAATATTTTATTATGTTAACCATTATTCATAAAATTTAATTACACCAAAAAATTCTACCTAAACAGTACCTCGATTAAAAAAAACACTTGATCAGTTGCATAGTTCCTGAGAAATAAAACAACCGTGTCTTGTGTATAAGTAAACAAGATTAGTCATCATTCTCCTGCCCTTATCCCAACTTATTTGGGGTCGGAGCAGCATGTATTCCACTTCCATAATTCTCAATTACTCGTCATCTCAGCAGTCACCTTCTTTCTAGCCATATCATCATTCAAACAGTCTATCTATCGTTTCTTTGGTCTTCCTCTACTCTTATAGCCATCTACATTCATACTCAACACTTTCCTCACTATATTTTCCTCATTCCTCCGTATCACATGTCAATACCACATTTTTGTACATGTGGTGTTTACCTATAAGTAATTGTTGCGCTGTTATTTAATTTTATGAATGAATTATGTCCCTATAACCAGTTTAAACAATTGTTGGTAGACCTATAATAAATAAATATATAAAATACCACGATAATCGATTACCACACAACTTTTCAGTCTCCGGCGCCACTTTCAGACTTCCTCTTATGTACTTGTCACCGTAAAATTGTCAAACACGTCAGATTGTAAAATAACTAGAGAGATTGTAAACTCTCGAAATATTGTCAAACGAACATACTGCTTACAATAAAACACATTATTTTTCGGTAGATTGCAATCTATCGAAGTGAAACCGTAATATTGTGAAATGGTACCACTCTAATGAAAAGATAATGTACCATTCCTGAGAAATGCCGATTAATATAACCTAACCTCAAAACACTTTATATTCCCCTAAAAAGCGTAGTCGACTTCTGAGTGCAGGGTTTAAAGGAACCTAACTAACCTAACGTGGGGGTGCCCCAAGTCCCGATTATGGGGGCAAAGATACTTCCGTTGTATCATCATCATTTCAGCCGAAAGCCGTCCACCGCTGGACATAGGCCTCCCCCAAGTGTCGGCACATTGACCGATCCCTTGCGACTCGCATCTAACGGATTCCCGCAACCTTCACCAGGTCATCGGTTCACCTAGTGGGAGGTCTTCCAACGCATCGTCTTCTGGTTCGCGGTCGCCACTCCAGAACTTTTCGGCCCCATCGGCCATCTGTTCTGCGAGCAATGTGCCCTGCCCACTGCCACTTAAGTTTGGCAATTCTTCGGGCTACGTCGGTGGCCTTGGTTCTCTTGCGGATGTCTTCATTTCTGATTCGATCACGCAAGGAAACTCCGAGCATAGCCCTCTCCATTGCCCTTTGGGTGACCTTAAGCCTTTTGATAAGGCCCATTGTGAGCGACCACGTTTCGGTCCCGTATGTTATCACTGGCAACACACACTGGTCATAGACTTTCGTCTTGAGACACTGCGGTAAGTTGGACAAGAAGATACCGCGCAGCTTCCCGAACGCTGCCCCGCCGAGTCTGATTCGACGATTGACCTCTTTCTCGAAGTTACACCTACCTAACTGGACCGTTTGTCCTACTAGGTATACATAATCGTCTACAATTTCAAGTGTCAAGTGTCCGATCTTGATAGGAATGGGTGTGACATGGGCATTCAACATGACCTTCGTCTTGTCCATGTTCATTTTTAGACCCACTCTTTCGGAAGCTCTACTGAGGTCATCGAGCATTGTACTGAAGTCCTCCATGGTCTCAGCCATGACCACTATATCGTCGGCAAACCGAAGGTGAGTGATGTACTCGCCATTGATGTTGATGCCTAGCCCTCTCTAGTCCAGAACCTTGAAGACATCCTCCAGTGCAGCGGTGAACAGTTTCGGAGATATGACGGCTCCCTGTCTTACACCTCGCTGCAGAAGGATAGGTTCCGAGGCTTGGTCCTGAAGTCGGACTGACATGGTGGCGTTTTTGTACCAAACACTTCAACACCTCGATGTACCGGTAGTCAATTTGGCACAGTTGGAGAGGCTGCAGTACAGCCCAGGTCTCGATCGAATCAAAGGCTTTCTCGTAGTCCACAAACGCTAAACAGGGAGGCAAGTTGTACTTTTCGGTCTTCTCCTTAACCTGCCGAAGCGTATGTATGTGGTCCACGGTGCTAAACCCTTTTCGGAAACCGGCTTGTTCGGGTGGCTGGAAATCGTCAAACCTGCGCGCCAGACGATTCGTGATGACTCTTGAAAACAACTTGTAGACATGGCTTAGAAGTGAGATGGGCCTGTAATTCTTCAACCGGGCATTGTCACCCTTCTTAAAGAAGGGTACTACCACATCCCTGCACAATGCCTGTGGCGTTTTCCCCTCGAGTATGACGGAATTAAACAGCTTCTGAAAGGCCTTGAGTACCGATTTTCCACCCGCCTTCAGGAGTTCGGCCATAATTCCATCATCACCCGGTGCCTTGTTGTTTTTGAGCTGTTTCAGAGCCATCCTAATCTCGTACAGGCTGACATCCGGGATGTCTTCGGTATAGTATCGGGTTAGTCTAGCTCTTGGGTCGTTGGCTAGGTCGAAAATGGGTTTGCTGGTTGACGTGTACAACTGTCCATAGAAGCTCTCGACCTCCCTCAGTAGCTCCGGTTTGGCGGATAAGATCCTGCCATCGTCGGTCTTCAGTTTCGTGAGCTGGCTCTGCCCAATAGCCAGATCTTTTGGAAATACTTTGGAGCCTTTGTTCCGCTCGATCGCGTCTTTCATGCGCTCGGTATTAAAGCGGCGGAGGTCGCTCTTCAAGGATTTAGAGATCTGTCTATTGAGCTGCCGGTATTTCGACGCCTCGTCTGAAGACTGCAGGATCATCTCACGCCGCTCCTTCATGAGCTTGAGTTTGATCGGAGAACCTCTTTTTCTGATCTGTACGACGTGTCTTGAAGAACTCAGACCCAGTCGTATGGACAGTTTCCACGAACCCATCGTTGTATTCATCCACTGAGCTCCCTAGGCACTCGAAACGATTCTGGAGTTCGAGCTGAAAGCTCTCGGGGTTTTGGATTTGGATCTGTGCTGGACAGAGCGCAGACTTCATCAGTCGAGACCTTTCTAGCTTGATATTGATGTGCAATGTGCCTCTTACCAAGCGGTGATCGCTCCCGGTTTTCACCGAATTGATCACAGACACATCATTGAACATTTGCGTCTTGGTTGACATGATGAAGTCAATCTCGTTTTTTGTTGCAACATCGGGGCTCTGCCAGTTCCACTTCCTGTGCTCACGCTTTTTGAAGAAGGAGTTCATCATATAGAGGCCCTCCTTCTCCATGAAACTAGCCAGTTGGTGGCCCCGTTGATTCCGACGTCCAACTCCAAATTGCCCCACCTGCAGCTCATCCCCGTCTCGTTTGTCCAGTTTTGCGTTGAAGTCCCCCATGACAACGGTGAAGTGAGTTTTGAAACCATGCATGGCTTTAGAGATATCCTCATACATGGTCTCCACTTCGTCGTCGGGGTGTGCTGAGGTCGGGGCGCAGACCTGTATGACCTTCAGCGAATATCTTGAAGATATTCTGAGTATAAGGTACGCCACCCTGGTCGACACAGTTTCGATCTTCACCACGTTGTTCACAAGGGACTTGTGGACTATAAACCCAACACAACCCTGGGAGTGGCGGTCATCCTCTCGGAAATAACGCAGGTTGCCGGATTTTAGGATTATCGTGTCCTCCCCCTCTCTTCGGACTTCAGATAATCCCACAATACTCCATCGCAGCCTGCTCAACTCCTCCTCGAGTTCCGCTATCTTCTCGTCGGTCCGGAGTGTGCGCGTGTTATAGGTTGCCAGGTCCAGTCGTTGGTATAGGCAGCCGGATCCCATCCGGGGATTCTTCGCACCCCTTGCCACGCCATAACCTCGACCGCTGCCGTAGTCGAGGGTAGACGGGCTGCCGGGCACTAGGGGCCATTTATTTAATGCGGTGTCCATTTGGGGGGGTTTTGCCATAATCGCCACGCTTGGCAGGCGGGTTGGCGATCGCAGTACGGTTGTAACAAAAGCGCAGAGAACGCTGCTGCCCATTCTCTGGTGAGTCCCTTAGTCGCCTCTTACGACACCCACGGGAAGATATGGGATGGTGCTATTCTTTACGTCCGACACCATGCGGACAATCCGTTGCATGCATTTCACAATATGTATTACAGTTTCACTTCGATAGATTACAATCTACCCAAAAAAAAATTGTTATATTGTAAGCAGAATGTTCAGTTGACAATATTTCGAGAGTTTACAACCTCACAAACACGTTGGATCGTAATCTCTCTCATAATTCGATTCATTCTCTCGTCATTCCTTATTTTATCCATTTGCGTTACACATCCCTTAGTATTCTCAACTCAGCCACATATAAATGCCTTTCATTCATCAGTTTTGAGGCCCAACATTCTGATCTATACAAGACAGCAGCGGGCCTAAAATGGCCGCTTTAGCACAACATAATATGAATAGGCTTGTGTCCTAAAAAAATCTAATTAGTCCGTCAGTTAGATTATAAAAAAATATTTGACCCGTATGTTTTCTTTTGTTACATAAACCAAAATTGACGAAGATACGACGCTTTTAAAATTCGCAATACGTCACGCCGTGCTATAGTTTTTAGTGCGTTGTGACGTCACGAGCCCCCACTCCCGAGTTTTGATGCGTTTTATCTTTGTCAGTACTCGGTGATTTACAAAAACAAAAAATACGTGTCCATTATTTTCCAATAGTCTAACTGACGGACTAATTAGTTTTGCAATTTATTGATGGTGGAAACTAACCTATTACGTTAAAAAAATTAATTTCTTAAAATGGACTATGGAGTCATCACCGTAATAAGGTGATGACTCCATAGTCCACTAACCTAACGGGGGGGTGCCCCAAGTCCCGATTATGGGGGCAGATATACTTCCGTATGTTCAGTTGACAATATTTCGAGAGTTTACAATATCGCTACAGACATTACCTTCTAACGTGTTTGTCAATTTTACGGTGACATACACAAGACACGGTTGTTTTATTTCTCAGGAACTATCCAACTGATCAAGTGTGTGTATTTTTTTAATTGAGGTTACTGAATAAGTACAATTTTTTGGTGGAATTTAATTTTATGAATAATGGTTAAATAATAAAATATGATAGAACACCCTTCATATTGACGTCAATATGGCGGGTGTACCTACCTTAATTTCAAAATAATTTTGTTCTGAAAGAGGTACAGATTTTTTAGACCTAGGTACAGAATGGTACATTTAAGGTATATTTGTTTGGTAATTGGTATAATTTGATTCGCTGTGGTACACCCGCCATTTTGACTCACATAATTTTCGACTTTGACGTCCTATTATAAATAATGCGGTACACGTGTGTTTTAAAAATGTCTAATCGTTACTAAAATAAAAAAACCCCAAACTGGATGATGTCCTAAAACCAATTGTAGGTAATAAGGGTTGTGAACTTGTGAATAAAACATTTAGGTAGGTACTTATTATTATTTACAGTAAATAGGTAGGCACTGGCTGATTCAACTTGTGAAAACGTTGAATCATTGATCATTGATAAACACAATAGATAACATTTTGATGTGATTTTCAGCTTCATCCGAGTGTAGAGTCTAGACAATTCCGGAAGGTGAAGTTAAAATTTAAATAGGTTGGTAGCACAAAGATCTCGATGTTTTGACATAGCACCCGCGTGAAGCAGGGGCGGGTCCGTGGTAAAAGTGAAATACCTATTCAGAAATCAAGGGGAATACGAGTCCCGATTAAAATTATTATACCTACAACAGGATTTTGCAAGTACTTATTACCTATAAGTAAATTATTCGATACCTTAAAATTTACGGTCTTCAGTTCTATTAATTCAGCTAAACAAACAACTGCACTGTCTCTAAAGCAGTCGCGATACACAAAGGGAACGTATTATTTACCTCATTATTTGAAAGGTCATATTTTATTCTCCGATAGGTTTAGGCACAAAACATACTTACAAATTTTCTAATACATAACATTAAAGATAGCCACTAAGTAAACAAAAGTACAAATTGAATTACGTATAGTTTTATGCACAGGTTGTACCTTACTCACGCACCCTTGTTTTAAGTTTTTACTGTCTCCCCCAGTTACTCACAATGCAGATGATTCATCGTTCCGTTGTTAATCACAAAGAACGTGCGTATACCGCAAAATGTTTTATGAGTAGGTCTCAAATCAGTCCAATAATAAATGAATCACTCTCAATAGCAGGAATACCGACTCAATAAATCTGGAGTAAAACTATTGTTAAATAATTCAGGCTACAGCGTAGGTACATAGGCCAATTTCAACATAGCACCATAAAATAACCCTTGTGTTGCATTGAATATCCCCTATTGAAATAAAGAATTGAAAGATACCGAACGTTTTGCGGTATAATCAATCATAGTTATTATGCAGTTACGGTAACATGGCACAGTGCATCCATGAAACTTTAAAAATATCAATTTCGAAAGTACCTCGACTCGATCGGTACTTGCACCAATACTGCTTACCGTACCGAATCGGTACTACCGATGCTGCAATTCTAGAGAAACTAACCGGCTTGTTAGGTCTTAAAGTATTTAATTTTCGTATTTTGTAGATACAATATGAATATTATGACAAAAACTAATATTAAATCAAGGATTACCTTAGGGCTTATCAATCCGAAATATATTATCAAAAGATTTAACACTGAAATACGTAAAATATTCACTTCCAGCACTCACAGCTCAACACAATATGGCGGCAGGACGAAATCCCCACCTCGAAAATAATAATTCAAAATTTTAGCTTGCTAGCGTAGCGATTGGTTGTCGCATTCAAGACGCTTCACTGCTACCAACCGTATGTTTACCAACTTAATGATACAACATTTTTATGGAGCGATATTCTATTCAAGCTTGTTTGTTTTTCCATATATAATTAAATAAAATACTTGCACCAACAAAAAGTACCCAAGCATTTACAGTACTTCTAGTGGAGAACGAGAAGCAGAATAAGAAAACGATGGATGGATTGTGTGAAAAATCAGAAAGAAAAAGGACTAAATGATAGTTTGCGTGACGGTTGACAGGGGAGAATGCAAGAAAAAAATCAATTGGTACTTGGTAACATGGGACAAGGGCAGGAAGCTGGTGACTCATAACGTCTACAATAGTAGTCTACACAGACGCGTACATTTAAGAATATGGAAGATAACTCGTTTGGTAAAAGTATCCTAATTTTTTTATTTTAACGGACTGCTATGGATAACTTTTGTCACGAGTATTGCTGGAGTCTTTCGACTTGTAGGCAATGGCAAACATTACATAGAATAGAAACACAAGACAAATAATTATTGATATATCGTAAACATAATCAAAGTAAGTTATAAATAATCACAATCGTAGTCAGGACCCCTAACTGGTAGATACGGCTGCCATGCGTATGCCATGTGCCTGCTATCACGATCTTGGAGCATTTAGATTATTCTTCAATGGATACCAAATTTTGATACTATTAATTTAAGTGATGTATGTATGTCATTGTGAAAATTCTCTGAAGAAGAAGCATTCAGGTTATAACGACTAACTCGTATTGGCTGGCTTAAAAGACTTATATTCTGACTTACCAGTTCTCTATGCTTTTCCCTCGAAAGAGCAGAAGTAGAACCGAGACAAAATGTAGTCTATGGTAAACTAAGCATTGATGTCGCGTTGCCCTTGACTCCCTCTATCTAATTACTGTTTTTAAAAGTTATTTGCTTAAAATTTACTCAAATTGTTTATCTTGACTTTGCTTTCTCCCATATAAACGTTGTAAAGAGTGAATTCTGTGGTTACTAAACTGGTGTGTTCTTTATTTTGTGTAGCGTCACCTGACTGAGCTCATTGTCATTTCCCGCCATTGTGGCCTGTGAATTTATCGTTTATAAGATTTTCTGTGCGTATCCCTTGAAAGTTTAGATGCGTAATAAGTAATAAGTGTACCAAAGTAATGTCATTACACGGTAATGACGTTTGTTTGCTAGAAGTGGAAGATTATAACTTGTACGAAGAGGAGGCATCTGATCACGCTCTAACCAGGTATGGATAACCGGCGTGGTCGCCGAATTTTTACTCGTTTGCTCTCGTTCATGCTTATCAATGTTATATGCATCAATTTTGAGGTAAAATATTTTTCATCTCCGAATTTCATCGTAAATTTGTGAATGCGCGGGCCATATGATGACGCTCACGCCCCGTGCCGGCCTGTAGTCAGCTGTTGGGCCGCCATGTTTGGTCAAATCGAATAGGCGTAGTAGGCGCCTCTACATATCGCAAATGTACTATCAACTTAGGTACACTAGCGTAAATACAGTCATTCATGTTTTTTTTAACAGAGTTATTGTTATTATTTAATTATGTCACCTTAACAATAGGTATGTCGTATGAGAATCACAGATTTCATTTCATGTATGTGTAGTAAATTAGACACTTATTATGAGTATGATTATATATGGACAAAATATATTTTTGAAATATCAATTTAAGATCTCTGGACCATGTAGAGTTATTGTAGTCCTGTTTTGTGAGTGTTTATATATTAAATAGCCAAGCCATGGGCAAAAACAAAACATTCATTCATCAGATTTTATATAAAATCTGTCCTGCCTCACCTGTTTAAATTCATGCCTTTAGACCCTCTAAAATGTATCAGTGGGTAAACAGATTTAAGATTTTTATTATGAAGTGACTATAAATAGGTATAAATATTACACAGCATGAAGTGACTTAATTTCTCATGTTTCCACAGTGACAAGCATCCAAGTACTGGAAGAAAAACAATGGAGGCAGAGAAACGGATTCGAAGAGAAATTGCTAATAGCAATGAACGTAGACGAATGCAGAGCATCAATGCTGGCTTTCAAGCACTGCGGACCCTGCTACCTCGTCATGAGGGAGAAAAGCTTAGCAAAGTAAGTGCAGTTTAAAGTATATGTTATCATGACTAGCCACCTAAGCCAAGTCTCTTTGATTCAATTCCTATAAGTTGCTTAGTTCCCAACAAAGTATTAATTTAGGCTACACTTATACATATTATTGCCAGCATATAAGTCACACACACAAGCCATGTAAGTGCCATGACAACTAGTTGAGTTCATAGATTTATTTCATTGTTTACATTTTCTACATTTAGTCTCACATTTCCCTAACCTTTGAACCTCGAAACTTGGAACCTGGTCGAATGGCCTGCTTGATGTTATGGTACCTAGTTGTTGAGACAAAATATCAACAAGCTTTATAAGTCACATAAGATTTGTATAGGACTGCAGCATCCTTTCTTAGCAAGCTTAGCTATTAAGTACATATTATTCTTGATTTATTTGAGAAAGTATATTTTTCTTTTTATTTTACAGGCTGCAATACTACAGCAGACAGCTGAATATATTTACAACTTGGAACAAGAAAAAACAAGACTTTTATCTCAGAATTGTCAGCTGAAGAGATTACTTAACCAACATGAAGGTGGAGAAATACCCCTGAAGAAAAGAAAAGGTGAAATTCTTAATCATATCCCAGCCATAATTCCTGATTCTACTGAAGATACCGTAACCAACTCAAGATCACCTGAGCCAGTGGCTGTGATTTCTGTAACAAGTGCTGCACAGAAAAAGGACTCTGAAAGCAGTGAATTACGTGTTCAACTGGATCGTGAACGGAGATTGCGGCGGCACTTGGAAGAGCGCCTACATTCTCTCGAAGCTCAGATTTATCCTAACAACACTCATGAAATAGCTCGTCCCATCGTTCATTTTGAACAGACAGATGTTGCTGCCGAATGTAAGCTTGAAAGTGAGGAAGTGGAGGCCCCTGCAGTGGTGGAACCTGCAGTTGTTGCTGCTCCTCTACTAGAAGCCGCCATCAAAGCTGAGCCCCGCGTTGAAGTTGAGGTTCTCCCTGATGCAGCACATGATGCGCCATCGCGTTTGTATCTCGCAAGCACTAGTCGACAGAACCTGGAAACTATTGTGGAGGCCATTCGTCATCTTGAGGGAGACCATTTGTTCCGTGAGGAGTCAGGGGATGCGCCGCTGGCACTCACTAAGAAAGCGGAACTTCCGCCGCCGCCGAGACCGGGTGTGATCGTTGTGAAGCATTCGTGATCGCGTTAAACGTGTTTATGACTTTAAGCTCGTAAATTTGCTTCCGCTTAGCGAGCACTCCTGACCCTCCTCGAATATAGTTTTAAATTTTTAGTTCTTTAATTATCTTTTCCAAAGTGACGAATCGATAAGTCTGCGTCTTTGTTTATTTTTTTATAACGCATTAAAGTCGAATCGATAAGTGGTTTAGAATTAGCTGGATGCGTTGTCGCGTATGCCGATCGGCGCTGTGCTTAGTTTAGTCTCAAATGTAATTATATTAATGTTTAAATTTTATTTTAATTTGGCTTTTTGCAGCATGTGTTGATGGGAAGAGGATTGACTGACTTATGTAAGATTAGATGATGAAGGATAATAGTACACCATGCCGCGTGCCAATGTTATATTATTTCTTTAGACAAGTTTTTGGAAAATGGGTGTTTGAGTAAATTTAAATTCAAATAAATTTTCTACTTAATGCCTTAATAAATTGCAAAAGATTCATGGAGGCTTCGACTTACACTATGGACACTGGATAGTACTTAGTGGAAAGCATTTGGCTTGTGTAGAAAATAAACACTGCATTCTGCTGTCTAGCATTTTACCCTTTATTATCTTAAAGAATTTCATTTGACACTATTAGCTTGTCTTGCTTTTGGCAGAATGCAGGGCATGCAGGCATGCGGCTATAACAAGTCTTTGACTTAGGCAATTGTTCATGAAATTTTATTTGTAAACTCCTTACTATATGGTATAAATGTTGTAGTTGCAGTAGTTAAAAATGGCATTTCAGATTGTCACTAAATTTGACCCTCACCAACCCTTGTTGGTGTGGTATTTAAATTAACAAACATTATAATTCCTTGAGACAAGATACTCGGAATGGAAAGTAATGGAGAATAATCACTTATTTAATTAAAACGTTGATATAGAATTTAAAATAATTATAATGTATTGACTAATATATCCAGTGTTGCTGCTTTTTTGTTCATAATAGAATGCCCAGTGTAATGCATATTTTGTATGTGACATTAGTAAATTCTAGGCGCTTAATGCTGCCATCCCTAAATTATAGAAACAGAAATATTAGAGCATTCCATGTTGTTGAATTCTCATATAAGAGTTATTCTGCATGAGACATTGTTGATTGGAAATGAGTTAATGATGTATTTGTATTCAATTTAACTGATTAGTATAATTATGTATTGCTTCATATAAGCATTCTTTAATTGAAACTACTTTAAGGTCTTAATCAGTTAGGGTTTATATAATAGATAGTGTAGTTGACAACAAGTGACAAAGCAGTTACTGAACACAGCCCATTCTACAGAACAGTTGATTTAATACGTTATTTTATCGAAGAACTATAAAGTATATCATGTCACAAGTGAGATAAAATATATTCTACATAAAAGCACTAAATAGCTCAGATATTTTAACACAAGATTGAAAATGAAAATATTATGTTCAATCAGGTTATTGGTATTGGAATTACAATTACTAGATTATTCTACCAAATAGGTGACGATTTAATCTACCTTTGGATTTATAAAATTATAGTGAATATAGTGAACAATCATGTTCTACTGTTTTACTTTATAAGAGTTAAGTAAGTTCACAGTTCTTACATTTCCCTGTGACTTAGATAATCGAATTCTATACAGTGATTAATTAACGTTTGCTTTAATGTGCTGTCATTTTTGTTAAAAATGTAAAACGCCGTGCTCTTTTGTTAATATTTTTCATATAAGTTTTGAATTTATTTTAAGTTGACTCGGCAACAGAGTGGATCAACAAGTACAACGCTTTGCAGACGTCATAATGCTATGGTCTTGTCCACGGAACCATATGAATTTTAAGACTGATCATTTATTCATTATTAAGTTACGCTAGTTCAAGTCACCATAATTTTGATAGAATAATGTGTGTGTGTGTTACGTTTATGTAGCTATTTATATGTATGTATGTTGTGATATTGTAGTCCAAAATTGTGTTGTAGACCTAACAGTCTTACAGAGATCTCTACATTGTTAACATTTAGCAATAATAATGTCGACCATAAATTGTGGTACTTATGAATAGTAAAATTTTATGGATAGATAAGCTTTCCATTACGAAAATTAAAATGTACACAAGAGATCTCCCTAACTCTGTCAGATCACTTAGTGTTGTGGTGTGATACAAGTGTTTTCTGTGTATGTATTAATAGGACTTTGTTTCATACAAAACATTACTCTAAACATGAAATGACATTAGATTCAAAATTGCCATATTAATCAAAATAAATATTCAAATAAAAAAAAAAATATTTAGACTTGAGCAAATACCATCAAAATGACATAAATTTAAAATGATTTATTTCGTGTTTAGAGACATAGTACTATTCGTTCCCGACGCTTTGTTCGCACTCTGTTTCTGAGTCCGTAGTTATAAGGAGTTGTCTGCCTACCGCCTTTACATTATGTCAGTATAGGATAGTTAACAATGTAACATAACGGACTTGGTTATACTATTAGTGTAGTCAAAAATAGTAATAAGAAATTTAAAAAGCAAGTTAAATTGTTTAAAATGTGTTATTATTTATGTCTTAAAGTATTAAAATGGTTATTTCTTATTAATTAGTTTGTAAATGATGATCGTCTGTACATTTAATCTACCACTTTTCTTTGTATATTAAGCTAAAAACCAATAAAACATAAATGCTTGAAATTTAACCACATTTTGGCTGCATGCATTTTTTTAAAAAACTTTAAAGACTGACGACATTTTATAGTTATCACGACAGTCACTTACTTGAAATGCACAACATATGGTCTGCTATATTTAATTCCAGTAATCTCAAGGATCGCATTTGAATTGTCACTATCATCCAGTTTTTTTATCTTATTTTCATTAGGTTTAGCCCTCGATCATCGTAGGCGCGGGCCTGTGGACGGTGAGCTATGAGCTAGCTCGTCGTTATGACGACAGGCTGTGTCGACGGCGCGTGCGTGTTCCACGCGAGCCTCAAAGAGATGTCCGCAAAGAAAAGGGTCCGCAAGGGCCGATGCCTGCCGGGGCTGCGGGACTGTTCGCAAGAGATACCGCAGCCCTGGAATACAAAGGGCTAAGAAGGAACATGGACGGGTTTAAGTCGGTAAAAGTCTGACACCCCTTTCCGCTGCGCCCAGAGCGGGAGGAGTCATTTGATGATTTCCCATCCCAAAAATTTGTAACAACTTTGTTCGCGCATTAAATTGAAGTGATGGTTCAAAATTTCCAATTTTTTTATATCGTGTTGTCATAGATAGGATTAATTATTGTACCATGTTTTATTGGTTTTCAGCACATTCAATGTGAATATTTCCATTTTCTACACTCTATCGCATTTTATTGTAATGGATGTTATTTTAAACAATATGCAGACAAACAATTTGACTTGTACAATTGTATTACAAGTAAGTCTAACTGACTACTTTGGCTCACATATATGTTTAAAATAACTCATGTTTAAGTATAACCTTAAAATAATATTTTTCAATTAATTCATCTGGTAAAACATAATTATAATAAATACCTACTTAAATATTGTATAATAATTTAAGTATGGAATAAAATTCGTACTCATAATTCCCACAGTTTAAATTGCATTTATCCTTAGACTCAAAATTTCAGTTTTTTAAGTCTGGAATTTAGTGACAGGGTGAATTTTTTTTCATGATTTTTTTTTTATTTCTGCGAGTTATCTAACATGATTTTAATTTGTTTTTAATTGCATGTAATATTTAAACATTTCACCCTCTCACTAATTAGCTCATGTTCCTAAACAGATAATTATGGTACCTATAATATTAATTAACAGTTAATATAATGATAAAGTGTAGAAAATAATACATGGATGTTTCCATTTTGATATGAAATTGATAAAAATATTTCCTCTGATTTTAATTGTACCACATTTGACCTATATTTACCAATATTTATAAAAGATTGATATTATAGCGTTTCTTTTAATTACCTAACCTAAATTAAACAATGAGCTCTCCTCTAATTTCACACAAACAAATAAATAAATGGAGGTATCTTGTGACTTCAAAATATGTAACAGTTTGTTACTGAAAAGGCTTAGGAAAGTACCTATACAGGGTAAACAGACTCATCACCTAGCCGTCAACCAAGCATTCTGTACATCTCTAAGTAGGTAACTACGGTCAAGGTGGGGAAGTTCGTCTACGGGGGAACACCGTACAACGTCTCTCTAAGCTGTTTCTGAATAGCTACGACGTTGGTAGCTCGGTGGGTGATAGAGATTCACTATCTTATCCTACCTTTCAATTATAGACGGCGCTGTGTTGCGTTCAATGTCAAAAATCAGTCAGAAACAGGAGTTAGTAGTGTCGACGTTTTACCTAACGTGAAATGTGAATATCAACAGATTTTTACATATTGTAGTGGTAAGTGGCTAGCTTGTTTTGCATTTTACTGTTTTAATATATTCAAATCGAATTTAAATCTATTTTTACTGAAATATTTGCTGTACAATACACTTACTTATATAAATTAAATGTTGTGGTAAGACTATCTAGTATTTTAGTACCCCAAGTCAGATGTTGTTAACCTTTTTTTGGTATATAAGTGTTTTAATGATCATTTTTTCTTGTTTGTTTTTAGGGTTTTGGCAAATTGTCTTTCACAAACCGCTCTGAACGAATAAAAGAGCTATTGGAGGAATCGGACTCCAAAAATGCAATGTATGAAGCTTTCTCGGACAACGAAGGCGAAGATTATGTATAAAACGAATTAATGGTACAAAGTGCAAGCGACACAAGTGTTAACTTTGGCTCATCAAGCTCGGATTCTTCAGATGATGTTGATCTTTTGACCCTCATTGCAACTACACCAAAGTTGCTTGAAAGCGCGCACCCTCTGATGAACCAAAAGTCGATTTTATGAATATATTGGCATTTTTGTTATTTTACCCAGTAAACAATAACAGAAACTAGTTCATTAATCATTAAATTAGGCTGTTTTCATTACATAACATTTTGAAAAATGCTGATAAACGTCGGGTCACTAATGTCGGGAAAGTCCGTCTTAGTTCTACCTTTAAAAAAATCGCGTTTTTTTTAATGTCATTGGCCTGGTTTTTATTATCTAAATATGTACCAAAACGTATCAAAGCTCACATTACATTTCACCAATTAAACATACTTACCCTACAGTATGAATTTTCAAATTATAATATTGTACAGACTTAAATGTTGACAATCCCTGCCCTTGCAAACATACCGGACTTACCCCACTTTATGATTTTACCGCTATAGATTGTGATAGCTACCTTATGTCACAGAACTTAAAGCATGTATTTGATTAACTTGTATTTTCGAATATTTTGACTATGACTGCTGCAAATATCTATCAATTTACAATCAAATCGTGCATATGACGGACTTGCCCCAATAGGCTAGTTTCCACCATCAATAAATTGCAAATCTATTAAGTCCGTCAGTTACAGTATTGGAAAATAATGGACACGTATTTTTTGTTTTTGTAAATCAACGAATATTGACAAAGATAAAACGCATCAAAACTCGGGAGTGGGGGCTCGTGACGTCATAACTCACTAAGAATTATACCAAACAGTGACGTATTGGGAATTTTAAAAGCGTCGTTTCTTCGTCAATTTTGGTTTATGTGACAAAAGAAAAAATACGGGTCCAATATTTTTTGATAATTTAAGTGACGGACTATTTAGATTTTTTCAGTTAACAAGCCTATTTAAAAAATCGCGGTTATTTTCGTATTGACATTAGTTACATTGATGTTTGTAGAAGTAACTGATAACTAAGGAATCATTAGTCATCATTAATATCCAAAACACAAAATTAAGTTAAAAAATCAGCCATAGGGTGTTTGTCAAATCCAATTTGCAATAAAATATGACGGACTTCGCCACCTTGACGTTACACAAAAATTATTGCTGGGAAACGACTTAGGTTGGGGTGAGAAAAATCATGTTTTGTGGTAGAACTCAATGTAACAATGAAAACATTTTGCTGATGGATGGACTGACTAGTCAAGTGGAGGGTCGTCATAGAGTTGTCTATAAGTGTGTATTTTAAAAAAAAGTTAGGACTTTGTCTCAATACTTCCGTAACTAGAAGGTTCCCAGGTGTACCTAGAAAAAAAAAAGATCGCAATGACGGAGAGAGGTTTTTATACCTACACCCTTTATGCTCAAAAAATGCATTTACGAAGCCAAACGTTGTTCGAAAGTAAATATTAGGTACGCACCATACAACAACGTGCTAGTCCGGGAGGTAGGTACCGTTGCGTTTTAGGTAGTGTTGTTACGCCGATCGGTTGCTAACTTGTTCAATAGATCTCGAATGATGTGACTCGGGCTGGCTGGACAAATCTTCAAAATAGCTCGCATTTAACTAGGTCAATAGTCACTTTATGTGACGGCTAAACATCCTTATATTATTTCAGAATTTGTGACGCTACAGAATCTTAGATAATCGATCGAAAACGGGTCCAGCCAGCTTGAAAAACCACTTTTCGCTGGTCTCTCAATCGGTTTTGACGACTTTTTGCATTTCAACGTGCGTCACATTTTGTGACAGGCATCGAGCTAAAAGTTTTGTGATACGTTCAGTGGTTTAGTAGAAAAATGCAAAAATCTGAGTCCAGCCATCTTGAATTTACGTATAAAACTTTTGGCTGGTACTTCCGAATCTCAATAACGGTAGCGTTTTCGAATATGGTTCCTTTACTAAAATTTGGTGACGCAATGTGTGACAGTAATAACGTTTGATTTATGGCGTCACATGTAAAGGTTTACGAGAAATCAATAAAACTTAATAATAATAATCATTTTATTATCAGGCAACTATGGCCCATAGACAAAATATAACATATAACAACAATATCAAATTTACTAATACATAATTTAAACCCTAAGAAACTATAGGTAACTATACACGTAACGTTGACGGCGTCGTGTTTCGCTGCGTGGTGTCGCGTAACCGTCCTCGGAAACGTCGATACCATATTCGAAATCGCTACCGTTATTGAGATTCGGAAGTGTCAGCCAAAAGTTTTATACGTAAATTCAAGATGGCTGGACACAGATTTTTGCATTTTTCTACTAAACCACTGTACGTACAAAACTTTTAGCTCGATGCCTGTCACAAATTTATGTGACGCCCGTTGATATGCAAAAAGTCGTCAAAATCACTTCCGTTACCGAGATTATCACATAAAGTGCCCTATTGACCTAGTTAAATGCGAGCTATTTTGAAGTTTTTTCCAGCCAGCCTGAGTCACATCTCGAATGACTGACAGCGTCAGCTGACGCGCCCGCGGTGGGCTTGTGGGAGGAGCAATCTCTCAGTGTACGTTACCCTAGCTGGAAAGTGCCTCCTAGAGTTACCTGAGTAGAATGTATAATTAGTGCCTTATCTGCTGTAAATGTACCCCCACATCAAGAATGTGTGCCCCTGAAAGTTTTGGAGAAAAACTGAAAAAACGATTCCTGCTAGGGTAACGTTTTTCCAGCAGGAAAATTCTAAACGAATAATCAGAGAAAAACATTGTGCATGGCCAGAGAGCATATATTAGTGCCAAAAAAGTGCCCCCAAAAATAAAATAAGTGCCCCTTCAGGTTTTCGAGATATTGCATTTCTTGCTGGAGTAACGTTTTGCAGAATCGTATTTCTCTAAAACCATTGCATGTGCCCCTGTAGAATAAACATACACGTGTAGCTCTTAATTTGTGCCCATTAGTGCCCCAATCAGATGTAAGAAAATATTTATAACTTTCAAGTTATCGCGGTTTTATGAAAACCTGAAAAAACGTCGCAGCGCCTAAATGCGACAAGGTACAAGCTCACTGAAAACTGTATTCGGTCCTTCTTGACGCTTATAATAACCATGCAAAGTTTCAAAACTATTCATGCATGCGTTTTTGAATAATCTTGCTAAAAGTCAAAACGATGGTGTCATAACTTTGACGGTAAAATACAAGGAATCGGCTCAATCCCAGATGTGTAGGTAGGTAAGGTAAAATTGGCCTCATGTGACATATAAGCACAGATTAAAAGTGTGTGGCTGGATAACTAGTTTTGTAAAGGCACGTCTCCAAGAAACACTCCGGTCAAAATTGACACTCAAGGTTACATTAATTTCGGGCGGGAAGAAAAGCCCGGGTGTTTCCACTGCGAGGATCGACCGGAGGACACGGTGGAGCACACGGTGGAAGTCTGCCCTGCGTGGGCGGAGCACCGCTGTGTCTTCGTAGCGGCGATAGGCGGCGGCGACCTCTCGCGTCCCGGCCCTGGTTCAATCCATGGTCCGGAGTGAGACGGAATGGGAAGCCGTCACCTCCTTCTGCGAAGCAGTCATGCTAGCGAAGGAGGTGGCGGAACGCGATAGGGAGAGAGCCTCTCTTCCCAGCCACCGCGGGAGACGCACCGGGCGTCGGAGGCCACGTGGTGGCTACCGGCCACCGTATAGACGCGGGCCTGTGGACGGATAGCTATGGGCTAGCTAGCCGTCCGTCCGTCTAATGACGACAGGCCGTGTCGACGGCGCGTTCGTGTTCCACGCGCGCCTCAAAGAGATGTCAGCATAAGGGGAGGGGCCCGCAAGGGCCGAAGCCTCCCGGGGTTGCGGGTCTGTTCGAAAGAGATACCGCGTCCCCGGAACATAAAGGGCGAGGAAGGAACAAGGAACAGGGTTATAGTCAGTAAAAGTGTGACACTCCCTCCCGCTCCGCCCAGAGTGGGAGAAGTCATTTGATGATTTCCCATCCTAAAAAAAATAAAAAAAAGGTTACATTAATTCGCACCCAGCTAAAAATTGACATGAATGTTGGGAACCCTATTAAACACAATTTGTCAATTATCCACATGAATCCATCGTGTGGAAAAAAAATTATTCAAGGTCAAATGTTGCAAAAATCGGTTTTTTGAGTTTTCCAGCTAAACGGTAAGTTTTATCATAAAAAAAAATAGGTGAGACAAAATTTGCAGATCATAAAAATATCTACAAAAAATAAATCAATACTTATTTCCTACGAGCCACCGTTTCTGAGATATTTCGATTCAAATTGTTAAAAAAGTTGTAATCGAAGATTTCCTTGAAATGTTACTTTACCTTTACACCACGATTGTGAGAAATCTACGCCATTCAGGATATTAAACTGATACTTTTCTGATAGCTTATAAACGAATGTATCCTCCGAAAACCAATTTATCAAAACAGTACATCTGTCTTTGGAAAATAGGCGCCCTAAGAGTCTTACACAAAATACTTCAATAAGAAGATTAGATCAAGTTGAAATTTACATTGATTTACATAAGTCTTTTACTTTTTCAACCGACTTCTAAAAAGAGGAGGTTCTCAATTCGTCTGTATTTTTTTTTTTTTTTTTTTTTGTGTTTGTTACCTCAGAACTTTCGACTGGGTGAACCGATTTTGATGATTCTTTTTTTATTTGAAAGCTGGTGCTTCCCGTTGGGTCCCATTTTAATTTGTTGAAGATCTGATGCTGATCTTCGGAGATATACAATGGAACTCTTCAAAAATAGACGGCAAATCTGCAGTGATTGCTGCATCCGCTTGTAGGTTCATTGTTTATACTACATTCATGACGTAATATCACGCCTGTATGCTCTGAGGGGGTACGCAGATGTGTACAATATACCCAGATTTCGACAATGTTTGTTACCTCAGAACTTTCGACTGGGTGAACCGATTTTGATGATTCTTCTTTTATTTCAAAGCTGGTGCTTTCCGTGTGGTTCCATGTCAATTTGGTTATGATCTTACGCTGATCTTCGGAGATATAAATGGAACTCTTCAAAAATACACGGCAAAGCTGCAGTAATTGCTGCAATCGCTTGGTTGTTTATTGTTTATACAACATCATGACGTAACATCACACCTGTATGCTCTGAGGGAGTACGCAGAAGTATACAATACACCCAGATTTTGACAGTTAGACGTGTAAAGTTCCATTCAATGGGATCCCGGAGAAATAGAGGTAACTCCTTAACTTTATAGGCACACCAGAAGCGGTTTGGGTAGTTTTGGGCAGAGTACCTACTTTCTCGGAGTGATCTCATTTCGATTTGATAAAGATCTGGTGACTTAATCGGAAGATAGGCAACTGAACTCCTTAATAAATGATAGCCAATGTACTGGGATCGCTGAAGACTCACGTCTGTCTATTGTTTACACCAGTTCATCACACCGATACGCTGTGAAAGGGTAAGCACATGTGAACCACTAAAAAGTGAAAAATAAAAACTTTTTTGCAAAAAATATAACCGACTTCACACAAAAAAGTGAAAAATAACTTTAGCTTCAGAAGTCGGTGACAAAAAAACTAAATCAATCAAACAAAGGTCACCGACTTCTGAAGCTAAAGTTATTTTTCACTTTTTTGTGTGAAGTCGGTTATATTTTTTGCAAAAAAGTTTTTCTTATTGTGGGTAGGACTCTTGGCTTAAAATTATTGGACCTAATTGACTAAATAATGCTAAAAATTAATAAAGAAAAAGCAATGTTCTCTTTTGTTTTGTGTTTAGTTTTAAATAGATAGAAAGTTACTTCATTAACTTATTACAAACTGCACAACTACTTATTATTTAACTAGTGTTATCTGACACTGAACCTATGTTCAACTATAAAGGAGTGCCAGATTAATCAGAATAATGATTTTAGTTTAACCAAAGTGAGCTTATACATTAAAAGGAAACAATTATACTCCCCAGATTGATCCACAGGAACATCAGCTGTTCGTGATATATGTTACCGGTTGAGGTAGGCAACCAAACACTATGTTTTATGGCGTATTTTTCCGTGAAAACAATAATCCTTGGTATTTGCACACTTAGTAGTCATTTAATTACAATAATACAAGTTTTTAACACTTAAAAAATAATTAAAACTAATTTTAAATTACAGAGCGAAATTTAGACATGTCACTCAACCCTCATCATTGGGCTGATCAGGAGATGGCAACGATTATCGGTAGTAAGGTAATTTACATAATACATGATTTGTGTTATGAATATTCTGTTACTGATAATAAAGTAACACGCATCATTAATAATGAGTTGTCATGACCTGATCACGAAGAAGCGGATACGAAGATAGCATTTCTTGCTTGCCAACAAAATGAAGATTCTACTATTACTATCAGAACTGCTGATACTGATATAGTGGTCATCATGTTAGCAAATATGGAACACTAGCAAGCAAGAGTAGAAGTTTGGATGGATCTTGGAGTTGGCAATGCACGCCGATACGTCGACGTATCCGCTCTCTACAAAAAATTAGTCCCAAAAATTTCGAAAGCGCTTCTCCAGCTTTGCATGCGTTCACTGGTTGCGATTTCAATCCAGCATTGTACCGACGAGGGAAAAAGAAACCTTTGCAATTACTAATGAATTCAGAAATTTTACAAGAAGCATTTCTGGATTTGGGATCAAAGGAGCATAATGTGTAGGATTCTTTTAACATCCTACCAGTAGCGAAGGTTCAGCTTTGTAACAGGTAAACCGGAGTACATTTCTTTAATGTGATTATATTATTTGTCTATAGAATATTGACTGAGACATTTTTTAAAGGGAAGCCGGTAGGAATCGAGTTGTATGGAACCTTCGCCACTGCATCCTACAGTCTTTTACTTGCCACTTGTATGGGTTAAAAATTTAGACGATGTCAATCAAGCCAGGATTGTCATCTTCAATAGGACGTAAAAGGTAAAAGACAAATCACAACCCTTCTTGAGTGTCCGGAATTACGATGCGTGCAACTTGCCACCCTGTGAATCGGAGTAGTGTTACGCACAAGATTCATTGCATGCTTGTGCAGAAAATCAAATTCGTTTGAGCATTTTATTTAAAAATTGTTTTTTATAAATACAAGAATTCTACTTAAAAAACATACATTTATCTATTTGCATGCTATTTCCTGAGCTTTCAATTAATTAAATTCAATAATTAAAAAAATTAAATTGTCAGATTAGGCGAATCCCTCTAGATAATCGTCAGATTATGAGACAGCACATTTAAAACATAAAGATGAACCATAATATAATAATATATCTTAATCTGACGCGCGTGAGTATTTCAAAATGGCGATTTTTTTTGCACATTATAATAATGGCCGCGAGTTTACGTCACATCGAAATCGTCAGATTATTGAATGAGAGCTATTTTTTGGTGCACTCAACACTCCCTTAGAAAATCTGACGTGCTCGATTATTATTATTTTTTTTTCATTATCAACCCTTACGTACAACTACCCGCATCGTGTAAACGATCAGATTAACATACGTACATTATTAAAAATACGTAGGGCATTGATGCTATCAATATCTGACGCGCTCGAGTATGTCCATGCAACAGTATTTTTTTACATATTTTAAAATCTATAATAGCCGCTTCCCCCACCGATGAATACCTTATATTATATAACATTTTTTTCTTCTTATTATCTAAGCTTTGCAACCCAATAGGTCTCTATGACACTCGAGTAAATCCCCATTTAGCATCGTGGCCTCCCCTACTATTAGCAATAGAGTTACAGAAATATTTCGATGTTAACGTTATCATATTATTATTTTATTATTATTTATTTTATTTCGGACACTAAAAGATCCATAGAGTGTTAGTAACATAATATTAAATAACTTATTATATAGTGTTAGTACCAATTACTCTCTGCACAAGAAATCTTACAATTGGAGAGCCGTAGCTCTCCGCTACAGTTCTCAGGATGCTGTTGCGACTATCTCTCACTCTCCTGAGTATTGAGGCACTTTTTTTGCGAACTATCGCGTGGAACCCGTCGGTACGAGCTAGCGCGAACATCCCCGACGCACTGCAGAAGCGAGGTAGTCTCAACAACATCCTGAAGGCATTATTATACTGGACGCGCAGGGCATCTAGCGACCTTTTGGTGTAATTGACCCATGGATTACCTGTGTACAGACTCTGGCAGTAGGCCTTGAAAAGAGTGATTTTAACTAGGTCCGTACAACGAGCAAATCTTCGGATCAACATGTTGCACCGGACAGCTAGTGCCCTGCGCTCCCTTTCTATATCTACATCGTCTTTAAGGTCATCGGACAGAAAATGACCCAAGTATTTAAAGTTGATACTCTACGGATCACTGACCCGTTTATAAGCAGCTCGGGTCCTTCTTCCCGGCATTTGCCGCCGACCTTAAAGACCATGTACTCACATTTTTTAACATTGTACGTTAAACCGTGTGCGGCAGCGTAGGCTTCATAAGTCCCAAGCAATTTCCCTACTGACCCCGCAGACGGACCCAGCAGCACCATATCGTCCGCATAGCTGATGTTGTTAATGCTAACACCACCAACACTGCATCCGACACGCATGCTGCTGAGTCCCACTATGAGGTCATCTGTAATTAGGACTTAAAGAATACGCTGATTTGATAGAAGAACTTTAATGTTTAATAACGATGAGAGATAGGTAATTAACAAAGATGCACAGCAGCCATTTCAACAGACCACAGACTACCATAGAGAGAATAAACCCCTTTTTTAATAACTTACTTATTGTCTATTCTTTCTTCACAACACCTCCCCTCAATAATTATTAAAAAACAACACAAAAACAATACTCTCTAACACCTTCCTTTTCACAAGGTTACACATACTTACTGAACGTTACTCTAACATTACACTACTAAAAAACAATCAATGATTAATTAAACAATTTTCCCCTCAAACATTTGAATGAAACCCCACCTAGAGCTTTAGTTAAAATATCTGCCACTTGTTTATCAGAACTTACATACTCAACTATTATTATTTTCTTATCTATCTTTTCTTTTACAAAACTCAACTTAATGTCTAAGTGTTTGACCCTAGTAACGCCTGTAGCCATATTAGCAATCTTAATTGTTGACTGATTGTCTTCATATAAGACAATTGGCCCCACACTAATACCAAAATCACATAATATAGAGCTAAGCCAGCAAGCTTCACTAGTAGCATGACTGAGAGCTACATATTCGGCCTCAGTGGATGATAATGCCACAGATTGTTGCTTTTTAGTCACCCAAATGACTGAACCCCCAAAGACTTTAAAGCAAAAACCCGTTGTTGATCTCTTATCATCACTGCCTCCCCAATCACTGTCAACATAACCAACAATATCATTTCTACCATCTCTATGGAAAGTTAAACACAAATCCAATGTTCCCTTTACATATCTAAGAACATTTAGTAACAATTTATACAACAGTTGGCTAGCGCAACTTTGATATCTACTTAGTATGTTGACAACAGCACACAAGTCAGGTCTAGATCCAGCTACAGCATACATTAGACTTCCTATTATCATTCTACATTTATGTTCTATTTCTTCTGACTCTGACTTGTCTCTCTTTAACAAAATAAATTTAAAATTCTTATCAATAGGCAAAGATAATGGTTTACAATCTTTCATACCCCAATATTCTAAAATCTTTTTCAAGTAATCTTTTTGACAAATTGTTGTACAACCTTTATCTAAATCCTGAATTACTTCCATACCCAAAAACTTACCAACTACATCCCTCATTTTAAAAGAATCATGTAATATATTTCTCAACTTATTACATTCTGTATCTGAAGTACTGAAATACAATATGTCATCGACATACAACAATAAAAAAACTTTATTACCATTCTCATGTTTTGAATATAAACAGTAATCTTTATCAGAATGTTTAAAACCCTGTGACCTCATCACTTTATCAAAAGTTTCATTCCAGTACCTCGGAGACCTTTTTAACCCATAAATAGATTTGTTAAGTTTGCAAAACTTGAAATCAGACTCTATACCATCAGGCAACCTTAAATACACATCTTCACTAATGTTACTATTTAAAAAAGCATTACATACATCCAATTGTCTTATTTTACAATTTAACTTAGTAGCAACAGCAATAAATATTCTAAAGGTATTTAGTTTAGCTACAGGAGCATATAAATCAACATCATCACAACTTTGTTGAAAGCCTCTGGCTACCAGCCTTGCCTTATAAATATATTCTCCATCCTGACTTTCTTTTCTCTTCAATACCCATTTAGTACTTATTATTTCTTTTCCCTTTGGTACCTTTTCAATAAGTGTCCAAGTATTATATTCCTGTAACTGACTCAATTCCTTTTCTATAGCTTTACTCCACTTATCAGCATCCTCTCTCTCCATAGCTTCCTTGTAGCTAGCAGGTTCTTCTTCTGCCACAACTAATGCCATGTAGTCATTGAATCTCGAAGGTTTTTTTACTTGCCTCCCACTCCGTGTGCGTACTGTCTGTTCAGTGTCATCGGCATCAGAGTAATCAGAACTTTCAGAATTACTTGCCTCACTATCACGGCGCTCTTCCTGTTCTGGCTCTCTCTCTGTCTGACCCTGTTCCTGTTCTACGGGAGCCTGTTCCTCTTGTGGCTCGATCTGCACGAGCTCCTGGTCCATCTGTACCGGCTCCTGCCCTCTTTCCTCTTGATCAAATCCTGTATTTTCTATGTCCAAATAGACTACTTTCTCTTTGTCATATTCTTTTTCTTCTGGTAATGACAAACCTTCTGACACAAACACTACATCTCTTTTTGTCTGCACTATTTTTTTCTCCTCAAAGTAAATTCTATATCCCTTTGAACTCTCATAGCCAACAAATACTCCTTCTTCAGCCTTTGAATCCAGTTTACGCCTCTTTTCTTTAGGTATATGTATCCATACTTTAGAACCAAATATTTTATTTAATATGGTAATATCAAAATCATACCCAGTCCACATCTGAAATGGTGTCTTCCCTTCTGTTCTGCTCTTACTGGTTCTATTTAGCACATAGACAACTGTATTAATGGCCTCAGCCCACAACTCTTTACCCATGTTTTTGGCATGCAGCATGGTACGTGCCGCCTCCACCAGGGTACGCATGTCTCTTTCAGCCTGGCCATTCTGCTCCGGCGTATAAGCCACTGTTGTTTGGTGCTGTATGCCCTTGCTAGTGAAATACTCCTCCATTTTCTTGTTCACAAATTCACCCCCACCATCAGATCGAAAAACCTTTAAAACATGCCCTGTTTTCCTTTCCGCCGACTGAGTATAGTGCTTAGTACACTGCACAACCTCGGACTTATTTTGCATGAAATAGGCATGACGAAACTTAGTAAAATCATCCTTGATAAGTAAAAAGTATCTCGCCCCTCCAAGTGATGTTACTTCAAACGGTCCACATACATCAGCATGCACCAACTCTAAAGGTTGTGTTGTACTGGATACACTGTCTTTAAAAGGGAGCTTATGTGCCTTTCCCTTTAAACAATCAATGCACTTCTTATTGTCCTCAGTATATTTCACATTATTTGTTGAAAGTACAGACTTCACATAGGTTATGTTCTGATGACATAACCTCTCATGCCACTCACTGAGGGTCACTGCACATTGGACATCATGTTTATTAAATTTTACTACATAAACATTGTTCTCTTTAAGTCCTGTCACACACACCTGATTGTTTTTCTTTATTATACATTTGTCCAATGTTAAATCCACACTATACCCCTTATTAGTAGCCCTTGTCACAGAAAACAAATTTAGTTTTAGTTCTGGCACAAATAACACCTCACTTAGTTTATTGTTTATAAATTCAACTTCTCCAATTCCCAAAACTGGTAGACGTCGCCCATCGCCAACAACAACAAAGCGGTTTAACACTTGACGCATTGACAAAAACAAATTTCGTTCTGAAGTCATGTGCTCACTAGCACCGCTATCAATAACCCACTTGCTTTCAGATGCATGACATGGTAACCCATTGTTGTCTTTTATTATTGTTGAAAAGGCATTACTTTGTGCTCCAGTTTTTGTTTCTTTTGTGCACTGTTTCTTTAAATGTCCAACTTTGTTGCAATTAAAGCACTTTCTGACATCCTTTTTACTCTTGCAATCTTGAATAAAATGTCCAACCCTACCACACTTATAACATTTTTTCACAGTGTCAGATTTTTTTGCAAATAATGCCACATTTTCACTATCTGTTGACTTTGCCTTCAGTCTGTCTTCCTCCACATGAAGTCTAGCAACTAAACTATCAAAAGTTTGCTTAGAAGTGTCCACCGACTCCCATGCTGACACAAAATGACTGTATTTCTCCGGCAGTGCCATTAAAACTTTTGTAATAATAAATTTCTCAGATATTTCCTCCCCTGCTTGCTTCAACTGCAGTTGTAACTCTTGTAGTTTTGATACAAATACCGAAACCTCCATGTTCTCCTCGAACTTGAAGTTAAAAAATCTCTGTTGCAATATATGAATCGCTGTACTCGATTTCTGCTCATAAATATTGAGCAACTTGTTCCACATAGTCGCAGCAGTTTCACAAGCGATGATATGTATCATTGCGCTTTCAGTCAACCTTGAAACTATTAACCCCTGAGCCTTCGCATCTTTCTTTACCCACGCCGCATCTTCACATTTCACCTCAGTGCTATTCACCACCGATAGCACGTCTTGCGCTCTCAGTAACACTGTCATCTGGAATTTCCATAAATTCCAATTTGTCGGACCCTCCAACTTGACTCCCCCTCCCATCGTCATTGCCGCGAGCTGATCCATTGATCCCCGGTCTGCTCCGCCGTCGAACTGTTTACGTCTATCGCGTGTGCTCCCTTGCACCGCTGAACACCAGACGCCGCTGCCCTCAGCACAATTTTTACCTTCGACTTTTCTTTTTTGCGAAAAAACAAAGAAGCACAATCACGCCTCCACGTGATCGCCGTTTGTTTCACAAACAACTTTGGTTCTTCACCTAAAATACAGTGTTACGGAACTGCTGGGCCCATAACCTGTAATTAGGACTTAAAGAATACGCTGATTTGATAGAAGAACTTTAATGTTTAATAACGATGAGAGATAGGTAATTAACAAAGATGCACAGCAGCCATTTCAACAGACCACAGACTACCATAGAGAGAATAAACCCCTTTTTTAATAACTTACTTATTGTCTATTCTTTCTTCACAACATCATCTACGTAGAGATTGAAGAGCCTGGGAGACGACAGACCTCCTTGTCTCACACCACACTCCAAACTATACGGCTCAGAGAGCGTACCGTCCCATTTCACGTGATTGGTCTGGTTGCCGTACCAATACTGGAATAGCCCACATATTTCCGCGGGTATACCCCTGCTTGCCATTTTCTCCCCGAGCACATCATACGAGACAAGATCGAAAGCTCTGGAGAGATCAAGGAAGCAGGCATACACCGGCGTCCCGCGATCTACATAGTATTGAACTGTATGCTTGAGACTCAAAATAGCGCTTTCAGTTGAAAGTCCGGGACGAAACCCGAACTGCGCATCATGAAGATGTATATAGTCACTAAGGCAAGTATCAAGCACACCGTCCAACACCTTTGCTATTATAGTCGCCAGAGAAATGGGACGATAGTTACCCTGATCAGAAATATCTCCAGTCCTATTCTTCACAATCGAAGTTACAATGGTCTTCATTAAATCAGCAGGTAAGTACGCGTGACTAATACGCATTGTGAAAAACATAGACAAGACTCGCGGCAGGTGTACACCCACATGCTTCAAGTGCTCAATACTGAGCCCATCATGTCCTGGAGATTTGCCTCGGCTCATACCATTTATGATTGCACTTAATAATAATAATAATAACTTTTATTTCCATTAAACTTAGCCTATGTTTACAATTTCGTAACAACATGTAAGTAAGTAAGTATGCTTGTATCATATAGAAAAAACAAAACAATTTTGTAATCGATGATGGATGTAGGTATTTGAAACTTATTGGCTAGTTATGCGACAAACAAATTAGGTAACTACCCTCCGTACTAGTTATAAACTGTACGACGGCAGAGTAGTGCGACCAGTTTGCTGTCTCTAATGAATGTACATAGTATACGCAAACTAAACAGATTAACTGCATGTTATTTCTATAACAATATTACTTAAATCAGGTGTTGCGATTAATTTCTAGACTCAACTCGTAATAAATTCTTATTTTTCGTTTGTTTTTCTTTATTTTTTTTTTTTTTTTGATTTTTTTTTTTTTATTTTTTTTTTACTTGCTTACTTGAGAATCGCATTAGAGGTTTAACTCCACAACTGCTGGGCTCCGCATCCACTTTCACGATTGAGGGACCGAGAGGGGACTGAACCCGAAAGTGTTCTTTGAACATAATTATTCGCGATTCCACTAGGTTCATTTATACCTCCCACAATCGTAGGGAGTCCCGGTTTTCCATCCAACTTAGCAGTGGATTTCCAGAAATCGCTGAACTTTTTAGTAGCGCGTTGTTCGACCAACCTATCCATAATAATCTGCTCAGCATGGTTTTGACCGTATTTCAGACGGCTTTTAAAACATTTTCGCTTCTCACGCATTTTATTATAGATAGGTCCCGAAGAGGGACGTTTGTTATTTATCCAGGCCTGAAAACTAGTCCTGGCCTCGCGATGAGCGTCCCTTATATGCTCATTCCATCCACACACACGCTTGCCCCGTCTCGGTCCCCTGTCGTGTGTTACTTTAGACTGCCTAGCTGCCACACAAAGTATTTCTACAATCTGCCTATACAAATTGTCCAGAACAGACCTATGTGCAGCCAAACTACACGATCCACTACCGCAACTCTGAAAATCATGGGGGAAATCAACATCTCGCAACTTACTGCTACAAATATTATGGTAGTTTTGCGTTTCAGACTTAGATCTCTCACCCCACACCACAGAATCACGGCAGATGGTCCGCGCCATCATTTTAGGCCGCACTACTTCTAAATCACATTCTATGCAGATGGGAAGATGATCCGACACGTAAATATCCTCGGATACGTCAACACCAAAGACTATAAAACCACTTGACTGCGCATACAGTGCCCCGACGCACGAAAACTGTTAGTAATTTTGCACCTATAAGTAGGCGACGCGACGGTACTAGCACAGTCTACTAGTAACCATTTTAGTTGTGACCAATTGTTAGACCCATATGCACGCTAAATAATTATAAATTGTTGCGATTTATATAAACAATTTAAAACGCATAAAATGCCTAAATGCGCGGTAAACTGGTTTGGGAAATATTCCAAGACATCTAGTTACAAAAAGGATAGGCATACCTTTTCATCAGTAAGTAAACACTACGAAATTATTTTTTCACTCCTCTTGCTCGAAAAGACCGTCATAATAGCGTACCAGAGGGGCCGTAAAATTGCTCATTATAGCCCTAGGGAAAATAAGCTTTTTTTTTTTTAAATTTCGTAGTCGGTGTTCGAAAGCGCAAAGTCTTTACTCATAATTCATGAAGAATTGACTTATTACTGTTCCATAAAAAAAAAAAACATTTTATTTTAAAAATGGAACCAAACGCGCCGAACGCCGAACTCTTTGGCAGGGATGTGTGCGTTGCATTCCAGCTACAGAAGAAACAAAAAAAGGCATGGGCGCGAAATTTTAAGATTTTTTCTGTATTATTTATTTGAATAAGTAGGATTCCTTTTTATCTCCTACGTTTACCCCACAGACGACACAATATTATATTCGTCTTCACAGAGAACTGAAATTATGTTGCCGGGAAAAAACATCTCATTAAATTTGAACAACAGCACAAATTGTACTTACACATTTAATTGTGAATAAAATAAACTATCATATTAAATATGGTTATTTTATTTTCTCGCAATCGTAGTGAAAAGTACGGTGTAACACACGGCGCTAAAATCCCATTATAACTCGGTTTCTATTTACTACCTCGCTAAAGCTCGGTAGTAAAACTTACCTCGTCTATAATGGGTCATTTTAGCCCCTTGTATCACAATGTACTATTTCACACCACCTGCTCGAAAATGTCAAATTATATGTCAAGCAACCTTAACCCTTTAAGGGGCAGAAGCTCCTGGCTGGGGGAATGAAATAAAAACACTTGTATGCGAAAACTATATTTTTTTTATTAATTTTAAGATTTTTTTTTTTTTTTTTTCAAAAAAATACATGGTGTCGACATATTCGACGCTGCCCTTCAGGGTATATGGAACTGAGCAAAGCATGGTACAATGCACAATGGAACTTGGCATTTTGTGCACTGTATTTTGGATGTTTTGTTGAGGTTTTTGTTGCTGCATGCTCTGCACCTTCTGTATTTGGGTAGCTCCATTGGCATGTATGGCATGAAAAAATTGTGATGGTCGCAGTAAAATGTCATCAAATTTCTCAGTAGACGGAATGTGTGGAAACTGCACTTTTTTCCACTCTTCATCGCCATCATCTTCTGAGTTATCTTCCGAACTGTTATCTGCGTCATCAGATTGTGTAACCACAGGTGCAACAGGTCTTATGATTGAAGACATAGAATTAGAGGGAGTAGGTTGAGTACTACCTGCAATATTATCATGTGTGGCAGCTATATCCATACTGGAAGATGACGGAAAATTTGAAACTGCTGAAATTCTTGACTGTGATTCATTCAATCCAGATCCACCTAAAATGTCCTCAAGCTCTGTACTGGTAAAAGATGTGAAAACTGCTTCATTCTCGTCCTCATCACTCTCATTGCCGTCTTCTGAGTTTTCGCCGTCTGACAGAGCAAATAAGTCTGCGAGAGTATCTTCCAACTTCTCTAATGGGATCACCTATAATAAGTAAATATGACATTATACTACCAAATACTTATAGGTACATAATTTTAATTGTAAAAATTATATTCAATAAATTACAATACAAATCCTAGCCCAGCCCTGGGCGGGCAGTGTCGAATATATTGACGGCATAATTTTTCGTTGAATGTGTATGTAAAAACGTAATAATGTCTGTACTACTGACTTAGCTGCAATATTTATAATATTTAGAACAAATCATGAAAGAAAACTTACCTTTTTACTCATTTTTCGCGAAGATGTACTTAGATAAAATTTTCACTTAAAAAAGCCGCCAAATAATCACATGACATGTCATCAGCTGTCAATGTCAGCCTTCCTTTTTTTTTCTTTTTGCGTTTTGTTATTGCTATAACCTGTCCGAATCGAATACAGACTATCGCAGTACCAGACTCCTAGCAGTTTAAAAATAAATGAATAAAAAGTATGGTGTCGAATATATCGACAGAGCCCCATAAAGGGTTAACCTAAAGTGAGTCATTAGTGGCCGGGGGCACAGCCGGTCAATAATGTTGTACTGGATTTCATTATGACCCGCTGGTCAATAATGTGATTTGAATTTGGAATCTCACATGCTCAGCTAAATTGGCAGTATAGTACCAACAAACACCCTTTGGTGCCAGAAAGAGGAAAGCTATTCTCGATACCCTTACTACGCGTGGATGATATTCTCGATTTCCTACAAAATCATAACGACTGCTTCTTCATATCGTTGCCATGTTTTCGAAGACATAGTATTGTAAGAATAATTAGATAACTACGAACCATTTTTTAAAAGAAATGGAACATTAAAATTGGCAATAATAATAACAAATACCGTACCGCGCCGTATTGTATTGTACAACGGGCAGGTGTCCGCAACTCCACGTCAAAGTGCGTATTTTGCGTATGGGCTATAATCCACCACGCGGGCCCAGTGCGGGTTGGTACTGTTGGTAGATGTCACATGTCTTCGAATTTTTACCGCGACGTAATACCGTAATAGTAATTGGCTGTAACATTAGTTAATTAATTTATTCTTACTGTTTGTTTATTTAATAAATACTTTGTTTTTCGTACTATGGCTATTATTTTCTCACAGTAGGTGTAAAAAGTAGAGTATTCTCCTCTGGGCTAAAGGTGTCTTTGCCTTGGGCTAGCTTGAATCCAATATGACGCCCGTGACATAAGACACAACTTTAGCCCCTTGGTGCATAATCTACTATTTAATTTAATCAGATTAAGAGCAACCGCAGGGGTCTATTTAAAATGGTAGAGTGTGAAATAACACACGAAACAGTGACCCGCGTTTATGTCTTTTGGAAAAGTCCCTTTCTTTCACTAGGAAATTCTAATTCTTTTATCCCTTTCTCTCCCTTTGTACTTTTATCGTAAAAATCAGAGCCGTTACCTTTTTAATGGCTGAAGTTGATATCGATAAAAATAAAATTAAACATCATACAATTTTTATATTACTTTAAGAAATACGAAATATAATTCTGACTATTTTATAAGATCGTTATTACAATCTCTAATTGGGTATAATTTATTTCGGGATATTAATTATAATCAATAAGAAATAGAATCAACAAATCATTGTATTTTATGAGGAAGATGCATAATTCAGAAATAATTATGTAGACGCTAATTTATCATTTTTGACTGAGATCAATCAAGACCCTAAAACTATAATTCAGAAACATATTTAATTCATTTTAAAAATCAATAAGAAACAATTGTTGTTTTTATTTTTGTTATTGACTGATTTTGATTAAATTTTGTTATGTGATTTTTAATGAGTATTTTTTTTTTAAGTTCCATTTTATCGATATCGACTATTTTCCCTTAGTCAAGTCGTGCAATCCCTAACCAGACATACCTACGCAACTTGACCTTGATCTGACCAATTGCAGCCGCGCATTCTTCCTCGTCCCCCGGCCCGCGGTAGTGAGTTGTGTTCTTAGAAGAAATCGGCCTATAGGCTCTCTAGTGGTTATATACTTTATGGTCAACACTGACGATTGTATGCCACGCTGAAACAGATACCAAGCAGTGATCCAACCTCCTACACCCATAAACATCACTTATAAAAGTGTATGTGTCGCTGTCCAACCCCCGTTTCTCTACATCAGTACAAATCCAAAATTGGTCAGAACAGAAGTTAATTAATTCTTTATAGTACAGTTCATGAGGGTGAGCATTGAAATCGCCTAACATAAACACATTTTCTATATCACAGCTCGCTATAGTGGCACTAATCTCACTCAAAACATCTGTAAAAATTGGTAAGTTGTCTGAACAATTTGTAGGCATATACACAGAAAATACAAGAATATTACGACTATTTACGACCCCTCAACGAAGCTGTGATGGCCACCAAGCGAGGACTACTACAGTCAACAATAGACACCGAATCGAAGATGCCTTTCCTCCAGAGAATGGCTACCCCACCATGAGGCCTTCCTTTCAATAGGCCCTCAGAGGTATCCACAGCCGACTTACCGGTATAATCAAAGTCAGGACTTATTGTTCCTAAGATTGGAATGTCATGGGAAAGTAACCAAGTCTCTTGTAGGGCCACCACATCAGACCACATACATAAATCCTTAATATTATCTATCGACCTCTTAACCGACTTACAGTTAAAACTAACACATTTAAGATTTGATTTTAAGATATTGATTTAGTTATTTAAATAAATAGAAAGAAATGTCTATCGCTCTTTAATAATATTCATTGAACAACACAGAAGGTACAATACAGAAAACCTGCCCACGTCATTAACTGAGTTATCACAGGCCATGGGTAACGATAACGACCATAAATGTGCACGAGTGTACAATTCTTATCAGCTCAATACCATTGAAAAATGGTGCAAATGAAACTAATTTGTCTCATCTGCACCATTGATGGTGCTGAGGGCCTAAAATGGCCGCTTTAGCAGAACATAATACGAATCATCTTAAAAAATGTAATTACCTAAAATGGACTTTCTTGTTATGAGTGTAAAGTCCACTTTTAGAATTTAAAAGTATTAACGTGATTCATTTAATGTTCTGATAAAGCGGCCATTTTAGACCCCCAGGTCAATGGTGCAAACGGTACGACGGGAAAATGACAACTTAATTTGGTCGGGTTTTACGCGGAGATTTAGTATGGAAAAGTAATGCAAGCTAATTTCTCTTAAAATACAACACTTTGGAAAAACACATTTATAAGTGTAACATATTTGATTCAGTTACCAATTCAACATGTAACACTTATAATTCTGTAACCTTTATGAAGGTGTTTTTAAGTCCCTGGCGCTCATATCAATATTTTGCGTTCCGATTTAGATTTCACGATTATGACAGCCAAGAGCTGTCATCAGGTCATTTGACAGCGCTCACGGTGTATTTATTTGGGGCATGATCTTGGGTGGCATACTAAAAATGTTTATATCTGTCGGGTTTGTCAGGATTTATTTCGTTAGGCTCGAGCATTATGTGGGCAGAAGACGGGTTTCGTGCTATGAAAACTCACTAAATGCGATACTTTGTTTATTGTCAGGTGCTTGGTTCGGGTTGGTTGTTTCCATGGAGAAGAACCGGCAAGAAACTCCATGGTTACTCTTTTCAAACATATCTACACTGAGTAAACTAACGAATTACTTGACATTACACTTTCACACTATACGAGTAACACTGGGCACAATGAATCGGATACAGTTTCAAGACGTCTTCACTCCGCTGCGATCCGACCCAGAATGTCGTCCTCGCGGTGATCTGTTAACGTCAGGACTCTGTAGAAGCACGCCATGGCGGGGGTAGACTGGTGTCTAGGTCGCGTGATGTCACCACTGGCGCGCTTTGATTCATTCCCGTGTCCATACCAATGACCGGATCCAACGACCATACAGCCTCTAGACTCCTAATAACAGGCGACCGATGTCTGTCAACACATAAGGGGTATAAATCTTATAGCCGTCGTCACTCACCGAGTTCGAATTAGTTTCGACCACTCCTGTGAGCCGCAAACACTTCCGCATTACTCCTTTAAAAAAACGAGAAAATAGACATAATATGGCCCCGTGAATAATACGTTGGTGTGATACAGAAAGCCGGACTTCAAGTTTCCTGGGGGGTAACCATGACGTCTTAAAGCAAGATTGTTTTAATCTTATTCCAGAGTGGGAAAGAGACGGAGCTATAGAGAACGTCTAGCGCCATCTCTTTCTCACTCTGGAATAAGATTAAAACAATCTTGCTTTAAGACGTCATGGTACACCACCTGAAAGACGGTATCACATTTCATCGGCAATTTAAAAGTTCCATAATCTAAATTAGATTAAATTTCTGACAATATTTATCGGAGTTCATCTTAAACTGGTCATACTTGATGTCTTTTATGATTGCGTCCCTTTCTTATGAAAGTACTTTTTTCTCTATCTCTTTTCCTCGATGTTACGTTAAGGGGCCGGCGGAGCATGCGTTTTTCATACAAACGTAATACCAAAATAATATGAAAATCAAACATATTCTTAAGGTATTGTGTGTTTATTTCGACTGAATTACACAATTTCTAGGTTAAATTAGTTAGTTTATTTTTTTGAATGGACACTGATTTAAACAAGAGTTATGGGAAAAAGAAAATTTCTATAGGAATTTTAAATTCCTCATATCTCGTCTTTATATCATTATCCTTCCAAAATATGCATTTGGGAACATAGATATTCGGTAACTTTATCGAAATAAATATACACTATCTTAAGAATATGTTTTATTTACAAATGATTTCGGTATTACGTTTGTATGAAATTCGCATGCTCCGCAGGCCTCTTAACATAACTAGTGATGTTCCAAATCGTACGACCACCTCTGTTGTCGATAAAGCAAAAAATTAAACCTATAACTATTTATTTATGCAAAAAATATATTTTTAGTAATTAAAAATTACAACATTTATTTATTTATTAATATGTTCACGTCATTTTACCGAATATTGTTTTATCCCTATGAAAAACCGTCGCCGCCTACTAAGTTCATATAAGTTCAGATATTTTACCTACATGATTCAATCGTAATTAGAATAAAGAAGGTAATTTAATGCAAGTAAAGTATGTAAAACATATTTTATTATACCTACAGTAAAAAAATATCGATACTTTCTTGTTTGATTTAAAACTGTCCCATCCCTAGTGAAATGCAATGACCTTGAATTGGCCAATCAGAAAACAGTACCCCGTCCCCCTGGCGTACCTCGTACCTCAGCGAGTTGACAGAATAGTTTTCGTGCGTTAGATCGTGTATTAGGCGTCTATAAGCTGTATGGTCGTTGACCGGATCCGACATATCCATAAGCTCCATTTAATTATTGCGTTTATTTTAGTTGCCCGGATTTGGCTGTTTTGACTTTGACTTTGTTAAAAAAAAATACCCCAATCTGAGTGATCTCAGATATTTTGTGGTTGAATAAGTTCTCGGTGAATTGACTTACGCTTAGGTGTTTTAATAAAAAAAAATTATTATGATAACATAATAAACATTTTTTCTCTCCAAGTACTAATAAGTTTATTTTGCTCTATCCAAGTAATAAGTTTATTTTGGTCACTTCACTTGGTTCACTTTTGAAAATAGTTCAAAAATGTCTGAACGCTGGGTGATCTCCTTTACTTCCTGAATAATAAATAGTATTTTATTAGTATTTTTTTAAATTCTCGCCTTTTTATGGACAGCTTTCGTTGGCCAAGTTCTTTTTAATTTCCATAAAAATATGTTTATAGGAATTCCACCAAGGAGTTTCACATTACGAGGATAAATAAGCTGACTGATCGAACCTCCGCTTTTGCTCAATACATTTGTCTCACTTTAATACAATAGAGTAAGCGAGATGAATGATGTAGTTCTAATTTTCACCACTTGCATGTGGCGCCATTTGCAAATTCGCGCTATTTTTAGGGTTCCGTAGCCGTGGCAAAAAACGGAACCCTTATGGATTCATGTCGTCTGTCTGTCCGTCCGTCCGTATGTCACAGCTAGTATTCTTATTCTTATTCTATGTATTCTGTGAACCACATTAAGATTTTTACACAAAAGTAGAAAAAAAAACCAATAAATTTCGGGGTTTTAAAAAAAACCTGAAACTACTATCTATGGATAGGTCTTCAAAAATGATATTGAGGTTTCCATTATAGGCGCGAGAGACACTTTCAAAGTGGTAAAATGTAGATTATAATCTAACGAAGTGAAACCGTAATATTGTGAAATGTATGCGATGGAAGTCAACTCGCGCGGTGTTGAGGAGGGGGAGAGAAGGAGAGGTCTCCCTAGCCCCATGGTATTACTATCATCAAAAGATAATGTACCATTCCTGAGAAATACCGATTATTATAGGTAACCTAACCTCAAAACACTTTATATTCCCCTAAAAAGCGTAGTCGACGGCGGCGCGGCGCCGACCGAAAAAGAATGCGTTATATTGTAAGCAATTAAATAAAACAGTTGATAATATTTTGAGAGTTTACAATCTCGCTATAGAGATTACAATAGAGAGACATTCTTACACACGTCTACAAAATTACAGCTTTATAATAGGTACTTAGTTTACTAACAGTCTCATAGCAAAACCTCGGACAGACAGACGGATATGACGAAACTAGAAGGGTTCCTTCTCAGGACTACGGAACCCTTAAATCGATTACCTATGGTTCCGTGCAAACAAAATTAAAACCCATGAAATTGTGAACAGTATGCAATTTTAAATAATAATTCCACACGGTGGCGGGCAACAACTAATAAAATTAGATTTGAACTAAACTAACCATTTATTTTATTCATATTGTGTTGTTACACGAGCAGGCAAAGCGAGCACGATTTATTTGACAGAATCCGAGTGTGGAGTGTTTAAGATTTTGATGGCCACGTAGTTTTCACTATTTTGGTGGAGATAAATATAATACCTATATATCATCGCGTAATAAGTATACTTCCGAAGATAGACAACAATTTCCGAAATGCTTGTTTTCTCGAGAGCCCTAATTTTGAATTGTGTACGTAGCCTACGTCGCTATCCATTAAAATCGGTGTCTGGTGCCCGTTTCATATTAATATAGTCCCGACCGAATTTTGGTTACAGCAGAAATCCACGTCGAACGTACCCTGGAAACCGCGCTCAGCAAAAAAAAAGTTCAGCCGAATTGAGAACACCATGCTTTCAAACACGAGTAAGTAGCTACAGTAGAGCAAATCATTCTGAAATATGTTTTAGTTTTCCAAGAAACGCACATTACTATCGTAAGCAAAAACACTTTTTTGTTTCATAAATCATATTATTGTTCTTTGTAAGTACTATTATGGTAGGGGTAAGTGCCTACATTGTTCAATATCACGGTTGAGTCAATTCTAACTGCAAAATGAAAGGTTAATCGCAAGAATTACCTATAGTAAATTTTGATACAAGTGGATAAAGTTTGTCATTGTAGTTTAAGGCGGTATTAACACACGAGCCGTAGCTGGGTGTTTTTGAGCCGAGAACTGCAATAACAAATCCACGTCTATCAAACGACGTTTTTCAATACACTTTTGAAGAAATAAAATAAAAGAATGTAAAATATTGTGTCATGAATTATTACGAGACTATGATTTTTTTTTCCACGCTTTGCTTTCGCCAGGTTGAAGGAGAGGCAAAGGTATGAAGCCGTTATACAGCCTGATGTAAAAAATAGTTTTTTTTTTATACATTTTTGAATTTAGAACACAAATAAATGTTAATTTGTTAAAAGTAAATATTAGTTCCTCCTGCAGTCTTCAGATGAGGCGTCGAAATACCGGCAGCTCAATAGACGGATCTCTAAATCCTTAGCGACCTCCGCCGCTTTAATACCGAGCGTATTAAAGACGCGATCGAGCGGAACAAAGGCTCCAAAGTATTTTCAAGAGATCTGGCTATTGGGCAGAGCCGGCTCACGAAACTGAAGACCGACGATGGCAGGATCTTATCCGCCAAACCGGAGCTACTGAGGGATCGAGAGCTTCTACGAGTATGGACAGTTGTACACGTCAACCAGCAAACCCATTGTCGACCTAGCAAACGACCCAAGAGCTAGACTAACCCGACACTATACCGAAGACATCCCGGACGTCAGCCTGTACGAGATTAGGATGGCTCTGAAACAGCTCAAAAACAACAAGGCACCGGGTGATGACGGAATTACGGCCGAACTCCTGAAGGCGGGTGGAAAACCGGTACTTAAGGCCCTTCAGAAGCTGTTTAATTCCGTCATACTCGAGGGGAAAACGCCACAGGCATGGTGCAGGGGTGTGGTGGTACTCTTCTTCAAGAAGGGTGACAATGCCCGGTTGAAGAATTACAGGCCCATCTCACTTCTAAGCCATGTCTACAAGTTGTTTTCAAGAGTCATCACGAATCGTCTCGCGCGCAGGTTTGACGATTTCCAGCCACCCGAACACGCCGGTTTCCGATAAGGCTTTAGCACCGTGGACCACATACATACGCTTCGGCAGGTTATACAGAAGACCGAAGAGTATAACTTGCCTTTCTGCTTAGCGTTTGTGGACTACGAAAAAGCCTTTGATTCGATCGACACCTGGGCTGTACTGCAGTCTCTCCAACGGTGCCAAACTGACTATCGGTACATCGAGGTGTTGAAGTGTTTGTACAAAAACGCCACCATGTCAGTCCGACTTCAGGACCAAGCCTCGGAACCTATCCTTCTGCAACGAGGTGTAAGACAGGGAGACGTCATATCTCCGAAACTGTTCACCGCTGCACTGGAGGATGTCTTCCAGGTTCTGGACTGGAGAGGGCTAGGCATCAACGTCAATCAAAATCAAAGCATTTATTTCAAGTAGGCCAGTTACAGGCACTTTTGAATTGTCGAAACAAAAATGAACATTTAAAGTAGCTACAGTCCCAGTCACAAGACATAAAAACTGTGAAAGTACCGTAGTTGCCCATTCCCTAGCGTAGATCTCTATGGAGAAGAACGGGCAAGAAACTCCATGGACACTCTTTTAAATCAAAATATTGTTACAAAATCTTGGTTACATCATTCATGTTGAGATGGTATATTATGTGAGAACAATGTAGCAAGATGTGCACGTTAAAAGTGTCCATAGCAAAACAAAATTAAAATACAACTCAAAAACAAAATAATTCAAATAAACCATGGCGACTAAGAGATGACCAGTCACAACTGACAGCGCCCGTTCACGAACATGACGCATGGATCAGCACCATTCAGCTCAACCATTTTGAAGGGAACTAAATGGTCCGACACACGCGCCACCATCAGCGAGACATTTGAGAGAGCATGACATACTCTCAACCGCCAGGGCACATTCAAGTCAAGAACTGCCGTAGGTTTCCAGTGAATGATAGCTTACTAGTACATAGTACTCACACAATATGGGCTATGCGATTATATAATACTAACATTGAATCTATACAATGCAAAGATAAGTTTGTACAATCTTCAGCAGCTCCAACAATACCA
Source organism: Xestia ashworthii (assembly GCA_950022955.1). Classification (NCBI taxonomy): domain Eukaryota; kingdom Metazoa; phylum Arthropoda; class Insecta; order Lepidoptera; family Noctuidae; genus Xestia; species Xestia ashworthii. Next base: position 16,509,049 of record OX465558.1, on the reverse strand, counting down.
TTTAATGCTATCAATTTTTGCACCCCTGTCCATGTGGAGCAGGACCAGCATTAAGCCAAGCATTTTTATCAGCGATATAATCGCTCAACTTATAATATGCTTGTTTACATAGTGTGCGTTTAACGCATGTTTTAAATTTCGTCTCATTCAGTTCAAGAATACTTTGTGGAATTTTATTATAGCATCTCAAACAGTACCCCATGAAAGATGAGTCTACTTTAGCGAGTCTAAAGCCTGGCTGAACTAGTTGGTCCCTATTTCTAGTACTGTAATTGTGTCTGTCACCTCTTTTACCAAAAAGATGCAGATTTTTTCTGACGTACATTATGTTTTCGTAGATGTATTGGCAATGAACCGTCATGATGCCAATATCCTTAAATAGTTCCCTTAGAGAATCGCGCCTACGAAGATTATATATGGCTCTGATGGCTCTTTTCTGCAGAATAAATATAGACTCAACATCAGCAGCCCGTCCCCATAGCAAAATACCGTAAGACATTATACTATGGAAGTAACTAAAATAGACCAGTCTAGCGGTATCTACATCAGTGAATTGACGGATTTTTCTAATGGCATATGCTGCTGAACTTAAGCGCCCCGCAAGCGATGTTAAATGAGAACCCCATTGTAGCCTTGAATCAAGCGTAAGCCCCAGGAAAACAGTTTTATCTACGAATTCGAGTTTCTCTTTATTCAATATTATCTCACAATCACTACTTTTAACATTCGGTAATGAAAATCTTATGCATTTAGTTTTCTTTTCATTCAATACCAAATTGTTTGCTGTGAACCAATTTTGGACCAGAAGTAGGGCATTATTCACTTCATCTAGATTTTGGGCCCGTCTATTTATCTTAAAAATTAGGGAAGTGTCATCAGCAAACAGCACCATATTTTGTGGTTGGTTTTTCAATAAATAGGGTAGATCATTTATATAGACTAGAAAAAGGAAAGGACCCAATATTGAGCCTTGCGGAACCCCCATTTTTACTTTCAAACCCTGTGAATTGACACCATTTATTTGAACATGTTGTTTTCTATCACTCAAATAAGATTTTACCAGGCTAAGTGCAAGTTTACCTAGTCCGTAATGCTCCAGTTTCAAAAGTAATGTGTCGTGATTTACGCAGTCAAAAGCTTTGGAGAGGTCACAGAAAATTCCTATTGCGTCTTGGGACTCTTCCCACGCAGCAAAAACGTGCTTTAATAAGGTTACACCGGCGTCAGTTGTACAACGTCCCTTGGTGAAACCATACTGTTGATCATGTAAGATTCTGTTGGTGTTAAAATGATAGAGCATTTGATTAAGCATTACTTTTTCAAAAACCTTGCTAAAAACTGGTAACACGGATACAGGTCTATAATTATTGGCATCTTTACTGTCCCCGGATTTGAAAAGAGGTATGACTTTACTGTATTTCATTAAATCAGGGAACACTCCTTGGTCTACACATGTATTAAAAATTAAAGCTAAGTACGGGGCTATGGTCTCAAGTATAGATGTACAAACTTTGATAGACATTCCCCATAGATCTTCGGTCAGTTTGATTTTAATTTGCCGGAAAGCTTTAATAACTGTCATAGGGTTAATGTGTTTAAATTTAAATTCAGCCAGGCAGCCAGATACATTCGCCTTTAATAAGCCAATTGAGATTTCAGGTGAGGAATTAAGGGCCTCCGTAGTTTTTATTGGTATATCGGTTGTTGACGCCTAGCATGTCTGCGCATAGACATCTCACGCATCCACGCACACGACGTAGCATCGATCCAGTTTTAATAATCTGTGCCATAGTCTATGGATTTGACAGCCGCGCGCGCTGCCACACAGACAAGGGACAACTCATCAAGACCGCGCTCGAATCACCACGCGCTTATAATTATATTTTTTATTATAACATTGTAAACGTTATTAAACGTATTCTCAACTCAATCTGTCGCATCATTCTTCAACCTGGCCAAACATCCACAATAAGCAAAGTACCGGCGTTCACAATTTGGTCCTACGAGCACGGATAATTTCGACCACACACAGCAACAAGAACAAAGGAAATACTGCGCTGCGTGGATGGCGGCCATTACGACGATTCCAACGTGTTCAAGTTTCAACGCGTCGAGTCATACAACATCATACGATATTTCCTTCTACAAGGCATCTCATCATTGAAGAAAAATTACGTGGACATCGAGCCAGAAATAAAATACTACAAATACTTATTTGGAATTGGGAGAAGCTGAGACAAAGAGGACTACCTACTACAAAAAGGAAGGTCACACGTGAGTCCTGAGGGAAGCTTCAATGTGAGTTCGTTCCAATTTGTCTTGCCACATTTCCTTAATATTTTGAGCCGTAAATCATATTCACAAATCCACAAATTTTGTGAGCCCCTTCTAACATACTTAGTCACAAATCCATCATTTTGTGATTGTTGTACCAATTCTCATATAAACAATCACTAATCCTTCATTTAGTGATAAAAATAATCCCAATTGAACATTCACAAATCCCCCATTTTGTGAACCACTTTCGTAGGCATGATAAAGATCCGTCATTCTTTTAACAAGCCACTCATTATTGCCCATTATTACGCTCAGTAAAATCTCACTTACAAAACCCACATGTTTATAACTCATTTCGTAATGAAATAAAATTGAATTGTTTATTCGCAACTTATTGTAATCTTCATTTCAGAGGTTCTAGGCATTTCAGATTCCTTTGGTGTGCACGGGAACTGTATAATATCGCTAAATTAACTCTTGCTATTTCGCATGTTCTAGTACATTCGATTGTCGCCTGCGCTGAGAACGGGTTCGGGCCGAACCGGCAAGCTGCGCTGTTGCTGGCTTGCTGCATGCTCACTACCCGCTCCTTGATTGTTGCACATTTTACGCGCACCCTCACTGCTTCACATATAATCATTTAAGTGTTGTTCCATTTCATAAGTATAAATTAACTGCATTGCATTTGTTGGTGATTCTTTCTAGCAACTCATTTAATCGCATTGTTTGGTGTAATAATACAATCTATTCTCATTTTGGCTTAGACTTAGCTTTCATTGTGATAAATACATTAATTTAAATTCTTGCTCAAAAATATCTTCATACCTATTTCACCATGGAAGAGAAAACTTTAATTAAAAGGCGTGCATCATGCAAAGCTAAGCTTACAATATTTGAAAATTATGTACTAACTGTTGAGAGCTGTGACAACTTAAGTAAATTACAAACAACTGAATTGAACATCCGTTTAACAAAAATTGAAGAAATCTATACTGAGTTTGACTCAATTCAGTGTGATTTAGAAAACTGTATGGATATTCCAGATGAGCAGTATAAAGAACGCGAGGCTTTTGAGAGCAAGTACTTCGGGCTGATCGCACGTGCTCGAGGTCTGCTGGCTCCGGCCGGCCCTGCGGGCAGCGACAGGTCTGTGACGGGTTCTTGTTGTACTGCACAGGAAGGTGGGCCAAAACTTGCACTCCCTACTATTCATTTGCCTAGTTTTTCGGGTCAGTATCATGACTGGTTGGTGCTGCTGGGTGGTTTAGCTGTCTCATTCACTCAGACAAGTCAATACCCAATATTAATAAGTTTCATTATTTACGGGCTGCATTGAAAGACAGTGCTGCTGTAGTTATTCAGTCTTTAGATTTCTCAAGTAGTAATTATGAAGTAGCTTGGGAACTACTTTGTGACCGCTTTAATAATGAAAGGTCATTGGTCAATAATCACTCTCAAGCCATTGTTAATTTGGAACCGTTGACAAAGGAATCACCTAAAGCATTACGTAACTTAATCGATACAGTTAATAGGAACCTCAGAGCACTCAAAACACTTAACCTCCCTACGGAACACTGGGATGTACTATTAATTCAAATCCTGTCAAACAAGCTTGACATAGTCACAAGCAGTAAGTGGGAATCTTATCGCAATAAGGTGAAAGAGTTCCCTACTGTTAAAATGTTTAATAACTTTCTAAAAGATCGTGCTGATTTTTTGGAAACAATGGAGAATACTCATAAAAAACGTAGGTCAAGTGATCCTACACATGTTCGTCATAAAACATTTGTGGCCAACTCAGAAACTCAACCCGCTCGCAGGTACCCTTGTCCACATTGCAAAGGTAATCATGCACTTTATGTTTGTAAAAAATTCAAATCATTACCCTTGGCAACCAGAGTTGAAAAGGCTAAGGAATTAAAATTATGTTTAAATTGTTTACGTCAAGGTCATGCTGACAATGTATGCAAGTTAGGGCCATGTCGCTTGTGCGGCCTGCGGCGCAATGGTTTATTACACGAACATGAAGCTCCTGCACCGTCTGCGCCTGTACCTTCAACAAGTAATGTCATGTTACACTCTTTGCCGCAGCCTGAGGCTCAAGGACAACCTCCTAGTCCTCCTCAGGACATTGCTTTGTCAGCCACTCAAAACAACTGTGTTTTACTATCCACAGCCTTAGTCCATGTGACAGACAATAATGGTATATGTCATAAAATCCGTGCCATACTTGACAGCGGGAGTACCTCCAGTTTTATAACTGAAAGCTTATGTGTCAAACTTAACTTACCTACATTTTCCACTTCGACCGTAGTCGAAGGGTTAAATTCTCAAATATCTTGCTTGTCAAAGCGTTGTGACGTACTCATATCGTCATTATTTAATAATTATAGCGAGAGCGTCTACTGTTATGTTGTTCCGCGCATCACTCAGTTATTGCCAACTACAAAGGTTGACCGTACAACACTAAATATACCGCCTCACATAACGTTGGCGGACCCCAAATTCCACATACCTGCTCCAGTCGATATGCTACTTGGCGCTGATATTTTCTGGACCATACTAGGTTCCCAAAATATATCATTAGGTAAAAACAAACCCACACTAAACAAATCTAAACTGGGTTACTTAATTTCAGGCCCAGTGCCAACACAACATACAAAATTCATCAATACAGTCCACTGCAATCATATTACCTTACAAAACAACGACGAGCCTTCAACCGATTGTGCCCGCTACCAGTCTTGGACCAGAACTGCGTTCCTGGGGCGGCAACATGTTGACGCCTAGCATGTCTGCGCATAGACATCTCACGCATCCACGCACACGACGTAGCATCGATCCAGTTTTAATAATCTGTGCCATAGTCTATGGATTTGACAGCCGCGCGCGCTGCCACACAGACAACTCATCAAGACCGCGCTCGAATCACCACGCGCTTATAATTATATTTTTTATTATAACATTGTAAACGTTATTAAACGTATTCTCAACTCAATCTGTCGCATCATTCTTCAACCTGGCCAAACATCCACAATAAGCAAAGTACCGGCGTTCACATCGGTAAAGAAATTTACAAATTCTTGAGCTACTTCCTGATTAGAGCTTTTAGGACCACATTCTGTATCTAATGTATAGCTATTATTACGTATTTTCTTTCTGTTAGTCTCGTTATTTATGACTTTCCAAACGGTCTTTATTTTATTTTCTGCTGTTTTGATCTTGTTGCTAATGTGCAGGGCTTTAGCAACCTTGCAAGTATTTCTAAAAATCTTTGAATACTTAGCAACATACTTGCTAAAAGTTTCTGTGTTTATAAAAGTCTTAAGGCTGTAAAGCTCAAATAGCCTTTCCCTACTTTTTCTGATACCTCTAGTTGCCCAATCACTAAATATAAATTTAGGGCAAATACTCTTTGTCTTCTTTTCAAAAGTTTTGTTGAATTCCGTGTGAACTAATGAAAAGAAACGGTCATACAATTGATTTATATTATTATCCTCTTGGCTCATTTCACTTAACTTGTTCTGTAGGGAAATATTAAACCTATTTAGGGGAATATTAAACCTATGTAGGGAAATATCAATGGCGAGTACATCACTCACCTTCGGTTTGCCGACGATATTGTGGTCATGGCTGAGACCATGGAGGATCTCAGTACAATGCTCGATGACCTCAGTAGAGCTTCCGAAAGAGTAGGTCTAAAAATGAACATGGACAAGACGAAGGTCATGTTGAATGCCCATGTCGCACCCATTCCTATCAAGATCGGAGACTCTACACTCGAAATTGTACACGATTACCTATGTATGCCTAGGACAAACGGTCCAGTTACGTAGGCCTAACTTCGAGAAAGAGGTCAATCGTCGAATCCGACTCGGCTGGGCAGCGTTCGGGAAGCTGCGCGGTATCTTCTTGTCCAACTTACCGCAGTGTCTCAAGACGAAAGTCTATGACCAGTGTGTGATGCCAGTGATTACATACGGGACCGAAACGTGGTCGCTCACAATGGGCCTTATCAAAAGGTTTAAAGTCACCCAAAGGGCAATGGAGAGGGCTATGCTCGGAGTTTCCTTGCGTGATCGAATCAGAAATGAAGACATCCGCAAGAGAACCAAGGTCACCGACGTAGCCCGAAGAATTGCCAAACTTAAGTGGCAGTGGGCAGGGCACATTGCTCGCAGAACGGATGGCCGTTGGGGCCGAAAACTTCTGGAGTGGCGACCGCGAACCGGAAGACGATGCCTTGGAAGACCTCCCACTAGGTGGACCGATGACCTGGTGAAGGTTGCGGGAATCCGGTGGATGCGAGTCGCAAGGGACCGGTCAATGTGGCGACACTTGGGGGAGGCCTTTGTCCAGCAGTGGACGTCTTTCGGCTGAGATGATGATGATGAAATATTAGTTTTAAATAATCATGTTTATCTATGATATTGAATTTATAAACACATTTTGAATATTCAAAAAATGTTTAAGTACAAAGAAAGACGTAAATTGCTTTTCCGAAATAAAAAAAATATATATTCAAAAACCGATGCAACGACTAAGTTTTATTTAAAAATGATGGTGGTCCAAGTCCAAATAATATAGTGCTACTTACTGCTATCACCTGTCTTCATAACATCAAAAATGACGAACTTTCATACACCACGGAAGTTTCAATATCGTTGTTTGTCAGTGAAACAAAAAAAACCTGGAAATGTTCCTCTATTTAGGTACCCCGTTCCTGAAAACAGGATCCTGAGTTCCTGACAGACCCGTGAATGTCTGGATGAGAGGGATGAGTTATTTACTACGGAACCTTAGGAAAAATACACGTATATAAATAAAGATATGTTCATAAGTAAGGAAGCTTGGAGGGTTAAAAGTTAACGATAACTGGTCTTTTGTTTGGCCTCCATATAAGTAAATGATTCATTTTGGTCCCACACTCGTAGAAGGTTAGTTGCTCTGTGAGTTGATCTGACGAGTAGACGTGTTTCGTGTTTTCCCTGTATTTGTGATTCTTCTTATGTTAATGTAATTCTGCGGCCAAGTGAGTACTATACTCGAACCTACATAGCCAACGAAGGGACGAGTACTTCGTAATTAATTTAATTTAAAAATAGTTAATTATAAATATTTTATGGTCTGTCTAATGAGTCTGTATGCTTTGTACTTATAGAATAACGCTTTTTACATAAGTACACAGTAATACACAGTGCATTGGTCTATTGAATTTCAGCCATCAATTTACCTGTGTAGTACTTATTATGTGCCAACATCAATTTACCGCTATTTCATCGTTATTTGTAACATACAAACATACAAATCTCATTTATAACGGATCACTTTTACTCGTATGGAGGTATAGGCTATCTAAAATTGTTCATTCAGTTTGACTGAGTTTTATCACAACTTATAAGTAGGTATTTAGCACTTTGTTGCCTTGAACGAAAATTACGAATGTGTAGATTCGTAATGTAAGCGTGTCTTGGAATTGATAACACTGCATAGTAATGCCTATTATTTATGTATAAAATTCATATTATTAAAGTGATTGTTGATTTATAAAAGTTTGATCGTATTTTGAGCCAAGGGTATGGTTCCTAGATGCCCAGACTTAGTTAGATTTACGTTGATATACGAGATATACGTAGTATTATCAACTGTCTGGTGACCACGACACAAGCCTTGCTTAGTGTGGCACTAGATGGCGCTGTGTGTAATGTCCAGCGATATTTATTTACTAGCTGACCCACGCAACTTCGTCTGCATCACATAAGAGAGAAAAACGAAAGCAAAAAAAAATCCCCGTTTTCGCAACATTTTTCATTCCTGCTCCGCTCCTAATGGTCGTAGCGTGATGTTATATAGCCTAAAGCCTTCCTCGATAAATGGACTAACCAAAACGAAAAAAAAATTTCTATTTGAACCAGTAGTTCTTGAGATCAGCGCGTTCAACCAAACAAACAAACAAACAAACTCTTCTGCTTTATAATGGACTATAGAGTAAGGTTTAAAATTCCGGACGTATGGCATGACAATTGACATGATCTCTAGCCAAGGGTATTCGATCTTTATCATTAGGTAATATGTATATGTCACCGTTAAATTAGGTAATTGTCAAATACGTTATATTGTAATATATCTCTAGCGATATTGTAAAATCTCGAAATATTGTCAAATGAACATACTGCTTACAACAAAACGCATTATTTTACGTGAAATGCATGCGATGGTAGTCAACTCACACGGTGTGGAGGGAAGGAGGAGTCCCCCTTGCCCAGTGGTACAACTCTCATGAAAAGATATTGTACCATTCCTGAGAAATACCGATTATTATAACCTAACCTTAAAACACTTTATATTCCCCTAAAAAGCGTAGTCGACGGAGCCCCGCTTCGCGGGGCCCCTATTTCCGGGTGCAGGGTTTAAAGGAACCTAACTAACATAACGGGGGGGGGGGTGCCCCAAGTCCCGATTATGGGGGCAGAGATACTTCCGCATGTTCAGTTGACAATAATTCGAGACTTTACAATATCGCTAGAGATACACGTTATATTGTAATATAACGTATTTGACAATTTTACGGTGACATTTATACTATCTGTTGGGCAATAAATATGCTGCTATTTGCATAAAAAACCAAAATGGTAATGGTTTTTCCTCCAAAATCGAGGTCACGGCTACTTTGATGTAGTAGCTAGGTTGTCTACCTACCCATAGTTTTAGATTCGGCAGATATAGGTATCTTACTCAATTTAGTCTGATTTTAACAGCTGCACGTAGCCACAAAACCTACGCAAATATTTCGGTGAATACCTACTTTGATATTTTTTTGCCTAAAGATATGGGCTCTAAAACCGGCCAAGTGCGTGTCGGGCGACCGCGACGTGCAGTATAGGGTTCCGTAGTTGCCCGTTATATTTTAGATTTTGTTTCTCAATGCAAGTCTTCACCCGTTATAAACAAGCAATTTCTTCATCTTAGTCACTTTCAATGTATCCTTTATGTATTCTAATTTTGTATTTGGTGCTAAACTATCCAACAGCCAAGTTCAACGACTATTACTGCTAAACTAATTATAGTTTTCCTTTAAAGTTCATGAAATGCACTATCATCATGAATTTTTCCAGATTTTTCAAGCCAGCAGTTTAGCTTTTAGAAGGGGGGAACTACTACTGGAACAAAACTTAGCCACCCCCCCCCCCCCCCCACCTCTTAGCTTGGTTTTAGCCACCCCTAAGTAATTTTAGAAGACCTATTCCAGGATACCTCACAAATGGGGTAGACAACGAAAAAAAAAGCATCCCCACTTCACATGTAAGGGAGCTACCCTAAAAATACATACTCTCTTAGCAAAACCTCGAACAGACAGACGGAGGGCATGACGAAACTATAAGGTTCCTTGTCAGGACTACGGAACCCTAAAGGTCGTGGCACACTTGACAAGCCCCGCACCAGCACAGCTGTTGCCCGGCGTTGTCTTGAATTTAGGCTACGGCGCGCTTACTACGCGTCGTCAGCGAGGCGTAAACACGCGGCCGCGCGCCGTCCGCGAGGCGTAAGCTCGCAGTCTGTGCGCTGGCTGTGATAGTCCGGGAGATGGTGTTGCATTTTAGACTGTAACGTTTTTACGCCGATCGGTTGCCATCTGGTTCAATAGATCTCAAATTAAATTACTGATAAGTGAACCCAGCGTCAGCTGAGACACCCGGGGTGGGTGTTGGATTGGGAGGTTATGGAGGTGGTGAAAAAAAACAGTCATAGTAACGCCGGCTGAAACATTTTTCATAAATAGTTTACATCAACTGCATGGTAGATGGTTATGTGTCTGCCGCTCACAGGAACTTGTAAAAGAAATACGTAAAATAAAGTTATAGTACGCCGGATGAAATTTAACAAAGAGATTGTTTAAATTATCAAAAGTACGAAAACAACAATCAGCGGTCTTTACGAAACAAGTTCATGCAAGCGATTAACGACACCCATGACGGAAAATGAAAGAAAAAAACTCTCGGAAGATTGTCAACCTAACAGACTGCTTTGAATTTAAATCATAGGTAATAATCATGTTTTTCATCATGGGTGTCGTTTTCATGGTTTTCGGGGTGGCTGTTAACGAAAATGAGGTTAAAGTTAAGCAAGCGCGTTGACCCCCCGCCGCCGACCGCGCGCCGTAAGCTTTTTCATATGGACATTATAAAATAGGCCATACGCCACACGATTTAATGCTCTAATTTGAATGGCAAGTTAATTGCTGGGTTGGAGCGGTGGCCGGTGCGGTGCTTGTCAAGTGAGCCACGACCTTACAAAGCACCAATTTTGGTCGTTGTACCTCACGGTGGCCCGCGAAATTCAAAATTTTCTTACGTTTTCATTTCATTCATACTGATGAACGAAGAATGGACTGCCATTCTTCGTATCCGCTTATTTTCAACTGGGAAGTCAAGCATAAGCCTTTCATTTGTGTGTGTTTTGGCTGCCAGCCAGGCACAGAATTCGAAAGGAGAAGGAATCATCAAAGGTTCTGCCCTTATTCGAATTTATTTGGGGTCGGCAGTCGGCACAGCACCTACTTGTCTGTTACTCGTCATCTCATTAGACACCCCCTTAGCACTATTATCTCTGCCACATGTAAATGTCTTTTTTTTGTGTTGCGCCGACCGCGACCTCAAGTACCTAACATAGGACAAGGCCAGGACGATGATGCTGATGAAGTTTAAGGGGAATGCAGGGGTCGCAGATTCTTACCGTGGCCTGACGCCATTTCATCCATCTAGTGTTAATTCTGTGCTTAACACTACGATCTATTTCGCCATTTACACCGAATGTTGGAGAAGACAGGATCACAGGACGCAACACGCCATCTAGCACTGTGGCTCCAAGATTGGAGAGGCCGCCGAAATCGCAGAACATGTATTCATTTCAGTTTTAGTTCTGCTAATTTTCAAGCAACATTACTATTTCTCCAGCCTCTGTTACCTACTATTTCTCCAATCTCCTCTGGTTCTCTGGTCCACCTTAACCGACAAGAATAATGTCATAGGCAAACAGCATGTACCAGGGTGCCTCTTCCTGGATGAGGAATATTGCTTGTTAAATACCTGTGCATTATATTTTTCAGAAAATGGAGGGCATTTCGTGGGTCTTTTTAGCCCTAACACTTTTTATTCAATGTTGTGGACAAGAGACGGTGGCTGAAGATCCAGTAGTAAGGTTTGTATAAGCTTATAGATTAGGTAGTTGCAAGGTATCTATCTATAACATTAGACTGTGGGGACCCCACAGTGGGGTACATCGGTACATCGTTGTGCGAGAATGATAACTAACTCTAAGTACCTACCTACCTATAAAACGATTGACAGATTCACTAAATTGCAAACCTATTTTCAGCACGACAATACCAACTATTGAAAAAGGAAACCTCATAGCTAATGCTATTAATAATTTTGGTTACAAACTACTGCTCAAAATGATGAATGAAAAGAAAAATGAGAACATTATAGTCTCACCGACAGGTGTTGCTGGTAAGCAATATTTTCATGTTTTTTTTAAACGTAGTCCAAAACCAGATAGGTACTGGTATATTTAACTTACGTAATTTTATTGTAGTATAACCTAACCCAATATAATCCAACCCTCTAGGAGTCTAGGTACATTTTGATGCAGGTAGGCAAATACGATAATATACGATAGTCAGGCGTATCACAAAAGAGAAACTGGAACTTTGGTTCGACGTCTAAAGCTCAATTTACACCGTCGCGGAATGCAATGGAAGCGAACGAAATAGTGCATAGCATAATGAAAAAACCAACGAGCCAAAAAAGGTCGCGCGTCTTCCGCGGAATCCTCGTGCATTCATATGAATGGAATGGAAACGACTTTTTGCAACGAAACTACAAACCGACAGCATCTAGGGGAATTCTCTAGAAAGACGCGCTTGATTATTTTGGCTAGTTTGTATGTTATTCATTTGACACAAAGTTCAGCTATGTACAATTTCGTTGCAAAAAGTCTCTTCCATTCCATTTTGCGGCAGTGTAAATTGAGCCTAATACCTAATCCATGATGTTGACTGTGGCGAGTGACCGATATTTTACAATACATCATTCGGCCTACGTAAAACCCCAAAACAGCTGCATTGTTTTCTTTAGCCAAACACAATTCTTCTTGGAGGCGATCTACCAACAATAGATTGTAACGAACGGTAACTTGGGTCAGTAATCTGAGACAATAGGCAGAAATGAAAATACAAGAGGATGTCAATGCGTAACCATGAAACCTCGTATTGTAGCTGTAATATAAAATTTTTCGTCATTATTTCTTTAGTTAGATTAACAGTCAAATAGGTGTCAACAGATAATAGTGGCCTTTCGGTCTAGTGGTCGAGCAGTGGCAAGCGCGATTTCTGAGCGTTAGGTACATACATAGGTTCGATTCCCAGGTCGAGCAGTATGATTATTGGGTTAGATGTGCCCGATTGATGGCAATCGCTTCTAACTAAGTACCTACTTGATACTTAACTGAGGAAATGTGAATAACCTATACCTAATAAGTACCTACCTCTGCCAACCTGCGCAGATTAGGTAGGTACAGCCCTGACGTTATGTTAATTATATTATTATTATTATATTCTATGAATTGTTCTAGGTTTGCTTGCCATGACTCTACTCGGAAGTGTAGGGACAACGCATAATGAAATCGCAGGGACCCTCGGGTTTTCCCAAGGTAATCATTTTACTTGCGTAAAGTTTACTCACGTATCAGTTACTGTTTGGTTCTATTTCTAAATGTGAAGGTGTGAATTTTGAATAAAATTCACACATAAATAACCCACGTATGGCTAAATACGTGGCCATAAGTGGGTTATTTAAATAAGAGTCACACAGTGACAGCTAGATCTTGCCAAATCTCAACTCTATTTTGTTTGGTTTAATTTTATTTTTATTCTTATTTGTTTACCTACAGTTAATGAGGGGTACCTTTTCCTAACATGACACGTTAAAAATAAAATATTTTTTACTTACGAGTATTTTATATAGCTGTGTCATACCTACATACCCAATCGTATTATTGACTACAAAGGAAGTTTCTGACTTCAACAGATATATTAAAAAACCGCAAAAACCACGAACAGTTCGGCGAACTACTGCAGAATTTAAATACCAACGTTTCTTCGAAGACTGTGTATGCTGATGCATTGTTTGTGGACGAGCACGCACCGTTGCGAGAGTTGTACCGGAACTATCTGTACGATATCTACCGGGGGGCTGTACTTAGTGCCAATTTTAACCAGACTGAAGAAACTAAGAACATTATTAATGAGTGAGTTCATGAAAATAGTACTATTAGCTATATGAAAATGGTTTTAGGAAACTATCCATAATTTTTCGTAAAATGTTTACTTATCCCTATTCATAGATTTAAAAAAAATGTACAAACATTTTTTTGATGCCAATCGATCCTGTTTCTAATAGGTACTGATCAAAAAGTTCTTCTAGACCAACCCAGGTTGGAGTAGGTTACTACTCAAAAACTCAGAAATTGCAAAAAAAATACTTTAAGCGGGGCAGTAAGGGGGACTACCTTAACCTTTGCAGCTACACGAAAATGGTCTTAGGAGACGATGCATAATTTTTTGTGAAATTTTGATTCCCAATTACAGAATTTCAAAAAAATGTATATGTCACCGTAAAATATCAAACACGTTAGATTGTAATATACCTAGAGAGATTGTAAACTCTCGAAAGATTGTCAAACGAACATACAATTTACAACATAACGCATTATTTTTCGGTCGGTCAGTCTCATGAAAAGATAATGTATCATTCCTGAGAAATACCGATTAATATACCCTAACCTCAAAACACTTTATATTCCCCTAAAAAGCGTGCGGGGCTCCTGTTTCTGTCTGCAGGGTTTAACCTAACTAACCTAACGTGGGGGTGCCCCGAGTCCCGATTATGGCGGCATAGATACTTCCCTCGCACATTTTACAATATTACGGTTTCACTTCGATAGATTACAATCTACTGAAAAATAAAGCGTTATATTGTAAGCACAATCAGTAGGTTCAGTTGACAATATATCGAGAGTTTACAATCTCGCTGACAATTTTACGGTGACATACATTTTGTATGAAGTATCAAAGAAGTGGCGCCACACCATCACCTCACCCGCGCCGCGCCACCGCCATCGCCATACGCCTCTTGTGTTTGACCCGCGCCTTTAAATAACTGCCTAGCTAGGTAGGTAGTAAACCACCTGCAACAATTGTAGCGTTAAAAATATAGGTACCTACAGCAACTAGAAATACCCAAATATTTACCTACATAATTAACCTAATGCTAACGACTAGCTTTTGTCATGGTTTTCAGGTGGGTGAATAATCACACGGAAGGACACATCGAGCAATTTTTAAAACAACCACTTCCTATATCTACCAAAGTGGTATTGTTAAGTGCACTATACTTTAGTGGCCAGTGGGAACAACCCTTTGTGCCGGAATACACAGCCAAGTAAGATGTACATTTGAACTATAGCTCCTTTATTTATCTACCTACAAGATACAAGCATCATCATCTGCCTAGACTTTTTCCAACTATGTTGGGGTCAACTCGGTATGTAATGGCTAGTCAACTGGTCACCCATCCACAAATCAACCTAGGCAAGCACGGCTAAGGGGCTAACTCACGGCAACGACCTTGAGCGAGTGGGAGAAGTTTAGCAATAGCGTACCCGTGCGTGAGAGTGGTCCGCGATACACTGCCGCCCGTCGCCCCGAGGAGCCCCGCACCAAGATTATTCGAAAAAACAACCCACCTTTTTATCAAACACAATACGGATAAAAGCCGTATACTAATATAAAGGGCATTAAATTGACTTTGAGATGATCTAAGTTTCATGCAAATACGCCCTATAGTTTTTGCGTGATGATCGTTTTTTTTGCCGCGTTAGAAATTACTTCACAAATTAATTACACTAAGTTATAAAAATATTTCTTCACATTTTCACATATCAAATTATGAAAGAAATGGTCTAGTATAACATATATTTTTTTCAAAGAAATTAGACTAGAAGTTAAGACGTGATGATCAATTTAAAATCACTAAAAGTCATGTGTCTGCGCCTTAACCTAAAGATCGACCCGAATGGCCACGAGCTCCTACCTACAAGATAGAAGGGCAAAGTAAAATTTTCCGGGATTCCAGGCGTAATTTTGCTTGTTGTGAAAACATGTGATAAAGAGTGATAAAACAGAATCACAGCTTGGCCGTTGGCCTTTTCTTTCTTATCAGATGTATTATACTTTAATACTACGAAAAAAGACAGTATTTGACCTCGGCAACTTTGTTTTTGAGGATAACTAGCTATGGCTATGGATACAACGGCTAGTCAAGTAAGAGCAAAAAGTTCGCCAAGGTAACCTTGAACTTGGAATGGTCAAACATTCTCCAAAACCGCAATTAGTAACTAAAATGACAGTTTTTGTCTAACTCTATTCGTAACGTATTATTCCAGGATGTCATTCAAGAAACCTACAGGTGAAGTCATGGCTGATCTAATGTTAAATTTTGGAACTTTTCGGTATTCATTTTCTGAGAAACATGGTACGTCTTTCGTCTTCTATTTATTATACCAGTGTGCTTAATGATTGCCTACGTACGTAGTCGGGGCTTTGTTAAACTAATGATCGAATCGTTTTTATGCCATATTTTTTGTTACAGATTTGCACATAATAGCTTTGCCATATAATGACAGTGAAACAACTATGTACGCTTTAAAACCTAGGTTCCCTAAAAAATTAACATTGTTCGATCTGATGGAAAAGATAGACTATGACCGTATCGACGAAATAATACGCCAGATGAGCTCAAGAAAATGTGTAGTACGGTTTCCTAAGATGGAGATTAAAAGTACCACCCATTTGGAGAACACTTTGAAAGCTCTTGGAGTTAAAAATATGTTCATACCAGGGGAGGCCAATTTCGCTCTTATGATAAATAGTAATACGGTTGTGAATAAGACTGAAGAAGAAATAATAACAAGAATAAGGGATGGAGAAGATGAAGCAAGAGGAGAAAGAAACATATTAGACAGCCTCCCTAATCCAGGAATTCATGTAGATTCCATATTGCATGATGTTAAGATAACTATAAATGGTATGTGATTTTTTTTTTGTTTAAATCACGTTAAGCATGTTTATCATGGAAATACTATCAGGGAGTACCATATCACTAATAGCGCCTCGACATTCCATGATCGTGAAAAAGCCACTCCGTTTCCATATTCTGACTAAGCTATAGTCAGATTATGGAAACGGAGTGGCCAGTAATGCCGCGCCTTGATAATAATTATATGGCCTACTACAAACATCACTGGTCTAACAGAGAAAAACATAATTTATCCATTTAGAAGTTTGGTCAGCACACAAACTCTATTTACTGAAGGAGTGTTGACCAAACAGGTTTGACTTATTGTATTTTGCTACTCAATCTATACTTCTTACTTATATTATAAAGAGGTTAAATTAGTTTGTGGCGTAATAGGCTCGTTAACTGAAAAAATATACTTAGGTCCATGTTCACCGAAAAGATAAACATCTGATTATCTAAAAACAGCTGCCACTGTGACATATTACCATACAAAAATGTGTTTTAAACAGCTGTTTTAGATAATCAGACTGTCATCTTTTTGGTGAACATGGACCTTAGTCCGTCACTTAGATTATCAAAAAATATTTGACCCGTATTTTTTCTTTTGTCACATAAACCAAAATTGACGAAGATACGACGCTTTTAAAATTCACAATACGTCACTGTTTGGTATCATTCTTAGTGAGTTCAGACGTCACGAGCCCCCACTCCCAAATTTTGATGCGTTTTATCTTTGTCAATATTCGTTAATTTACAAAAACAAAAAATACGTGTCCATTATTTTCCAATACTTTAACTGACGGACTAAATAGATTTGCAATCTAATGATGGTGGAAACTAGCCTATTTCCGAAACGAATGATCCATTTTTTCTCTGATAAAAAGATACATTATTCGTGCGAGTATAAATGAAATGTTTATCATGCATTTTCGCCGAGCTATCACAATTTTAGTACCTACTAGTTGAAAATAATATGCTACCGGCTAAACCCAATTTCAGGACAAACTAGTTTTTCCTAGGCCTAACCGGTTTATCGACATCTGAGTCGATGGTTTCCCGTTCGCGGGGCTCCTACTTCTAAATGGTTTATAAAAAAATCCTTTTCGGGGTGCCCAGTCGGTATATTGTATTGTATTGTACAACGGGCTAGTGTCCGCAACTCCACATCAAAGCGCGTATTTTGTGTATGGGCTATAATCCACCACGCGGGCCCAGTGCGGGTTGGTAGATGAGACATGTCTTCGAATTTTTGATTCTAGGACATGCCGGTTTCCTCACGATATTTTCCTTCACCGTTTTTGAGAGCAGTGGTGGTGAAATAAATTACACAAAGTAATGCGCCTGCCTGGGGCCACCACGTCTGGGCCACCGCTGCTCGGTATAATTTAGCCTAGGCAAAACTAGTTTGTCCTGAAATCGGGTTTGTTGGATGGTACCTAACATATCCATGACTTCAGCCAATGAAATTCTAACATTCAAAAATTTATTTGTTTTAGAATATGGAACGGAGGCAGTGGCTGCTACAAGCGCAATATTAGCACGTTCAGCTGAACTATTCTATGCAGACTCACCATTTTATATCTTTATAAGAAATGAAAGAACTAAACTTGTAACCTTTAGTGCTGTTATATTTGATCCAACAAAATGAAATATATAATATTTTAAACTTAAAAATTATTTACTTGGAAAATAATTTATTTGTTATTTTTGTATTTGAATAAGAAAACAAATATGTAAGCTATGAAATACACTTTATATTATACTTACATTTACAACTATGAATATTGGATATTATAATATTTTGTTATTGTTTTCACCTTATTACACTT
Organism: Xestia ashworthii; assembly: GCA_950022955.1. Classification (NCBI taxonomy): domain Eukaryota; kingdom Metazoa; phylum Arthropoda; class Insecta; order Lepidoptera; family Noctuidae; genus Xestia; species Xestia ashworthii. The sequence goes on along the minus strand of OX465558.1, from coordinate 16,490,805 downwards.
TACTAAATTATTGTTTATCTGTTATTCTTCAATCTTTCTATTTGCTCATTGAGAGTCTGTTTCCATTGTTCTTCAGATATGCTCTGAGCCCATTCTGGGATTGAAGCCTGGGGCAAAGCAAAGTTCTCCATAGCTCTCATGACCTAAAACCAATACAAAATATGTAAAATTATCACATGCTTTGGGGGAACATTTTGATTTGTGTAAGAGTACTCCTTTTTATACAGTGAAACATGGAAGTAAGAAAGTTACATCATCATTCTCTTGACCTTATCTCAAATTATTTGGAACTGGAGCAGCATGTCTTCTTCATCCATAAAGCTGGTTTCGCACGAGGGCAGAACAGTGAAGTAGGACAGAATAGTTTGGAGAGAGAGTGGCGTTTATATATAGAACAGTCCTCAAGTGATAGCGATGGAACATCAACAATGACAACAACAACATTTACACTACTTACTCAAAATTACAGCATATATAAGCTCTGGATGAGCTAATTAATCTGAATTTGTAAAGAATGAAATAATCAATCAATCAGACACTGCTCTTTGCACTGCACTATCGTCGCAGAGATGATAAGACAGACCAGCAAGAAACGTGGTGGTGGGAGCAAACTCCCTCAAAAAATAAACTGGCAAGCTATTAACTGTTGCCTTGGTTACTACTGTCAAGACAGTACTGTTCTGTGCGTGCAAACAGTAGCAGCTGTGTGCTGCCCATTGTTCAGCCTTTCGTGTGATACCAGCATAAGTAAAGAAGTTACAATATAGTTGAGTTAGTCTCACCTGTTGTGCTCGCTCATTGTCCATCTGAATAGCATCTGTATCTCTTGGTGCACTCCAGACCTCTCTAGTAAGAGCACTCTCCATTGGTTCTATACTCAGCACATCCCCCGGAGGTGTCTCAGGATTCTACAAAACAAAACATGTTATTAAAGTTATCTTTTCTAATTCAGGTCATGGGCTTAATCTGTGTACCAAATTTCATTGAAATCCTGGCTTGAAAAGGATCTGGCAGACACACAGACTTACTATCGCACTTATAATATTAGTATGCATTTGTCATTATCATCTGCCAAGCCGTTTTCAACTTTGTTGGGATCAGCTTCCAGTTTAAACAGATTCAGCTAGGTACCAGTATTCTACATGGAGCGACTGCCTATCTGACCTCAACAACCCAGTTAGTACTGGGTTATATGATACCCTTTGGTAAGAATGGTTGTCAGACTTTCAGCCATTGGCTTCGTAACAGCAGTCAAAGATCTACAATGGGTGGTCCAGCCACGGACAAACCTAGGCAAGCAAGGCTTAACCTAAAGATTGACCCGAGCAGCTCAACCAATTAATTATTATACCTACAAAGAAGCAGACCATCACACTAGGAGGAAAGAGGCCTTTGCCCAGAAGGGAGGCTAATTATATTAATTGCATCCAATTGGCACGATTTTCAAATATGGCTGAATTTGACCAATAAAGAACCCACATTTGTTACTAAGGATATTGTACTGATTTATGGAACATAAAGGTACTGGATAAGCCAGAATGAACAGAAAAAACTTATATTGGTTTCATTTGTATTAAGTGTTATCTTAAAAGCTGCCATTAAAATTCATTGCCACTGAACGAATGATGAATGCTAAAAGCCCTTTCAAAGTTTATTCTTCCCATGTGATGATTGATAATTTATTGTCCCTTGGGATCTTACTAACGGAATAAAAAGTATCCTATGTGTTAATCCAGGTTATAAACTATCTGTGCGCATTGAATTTCATCCAAATCAGTTCAGTAGTTTTGGCATTAAAGAGTAACAAACATACATACTCACAAACTTTTTCATTTATAATATTAAGTAGGATGAGTAGGAAGTAGGATACATCCTACTAAAAACTAAAACTTACTAAATCAGCGGTCGGCAACACGTGGTCCGTGAATGTTTTGTAAATCTATATATATAAAAATGAAGCCCTATTTCCCTTGGTCACAGCAACACGCGTGAACGGCTGGACCATTTGTTGTGTTTGTTATTGTCAGAAGGATCTTATGAAAAAAAAATGTAGTAGGTAGGTAGTAGTTAGGTAGTAGTAGGTGGGTAGTAGTAGGGTAGTAGTAGGTAGGTAGTAGTAGGTAGGTAGTAGTAGGTAGTAGTAGTAGTAGGTAGGTAGGTAGTAGTAGTAGTAGGTAGGTAGGTAGTAGGTGACAGGACAATGTCTGTCGGGTCGGCTAGTAAGTTATAAATATCAAAATAAATACGAACCGGGATCAACCGTATGGTGTAGATTCAGCCTTACAGTGACACTAGTTGACATTTTTTCCATAGAAATTTCAGGAGGGAATTAGTGCACTGTTTGACACTGTACATCCAATGTTAAACATGACATCGATTTGTCTCATTATTAATTTCATCTGTACGGAAACAAAATAGTAAAAATAAAAAGCCATTAAAAAGTAACGAGCTACCAAAGATTAGTTTTTATTGCCAATATTAACGCAACTTTAGGCGTAAACTATAGTTACAAAACAAGTGTCAAATTTCTAAAACAATATTTAAAAGCACAATTATCGAAGAATTCAATAAATATTTGTAATTGATGTATGCAGTGGTTTTTTTATAAAACTTGATTTTCCAAAGGCTTTTTCGTATTTTGTTTTCACTTTTAATTTTTTTATTTGAAATGACCAATTATACGTAGTTATATTGGTCTTCTAGGGTTAATATTACAAGTGCGGCCCGCCTTTAGTTTATTTTGCCACCTTGTGGCCCTTGCCTGCCAAAAGGTTGCCGACCGCTGAACTAAATGGTATACCTTCAAATAGTGTGAATAAACTAACTAGTAGTATTCACACTATTTGAAGGTAGATACTGTCATTATATGATTACATAAAACACCATTTTAATTTGAATGCCTACCTCTGCGTCATCATCGCTGTCATGGTCTGACAGCGCCAGTTCCGGAGCTTGTGCTAAAGGTTCGTAGCCGAAGTATTCATGTTCCTCGTCGCTATCGTCGCCATGATTACCATTCATTATCAATTCGTTTCTAGGGGGCGGAACCAGCTCGTGAGGATTGTTCTCCGGAGGGTCAGGACCGTCACAAACCATATCCTTGCTGTATTTAGCTGAAGAATATAAAACTACTAAATTTCACCGTTTGAGGAGCAAAGCAAAGTAGCGAAAAGATTTTTCCACTTTTGAACGTGTAGCAATTGGTTTCAAGATTGAATTGGCAATAACAGTTTAATTGGAAATGGGTTTCTGGTTTATATATACCGATAGATTTGAAACGTATTTGCAACGAATTATCTAAGCTAGACGAGGACTTGAGGAGAAATATTAATGACTTTTTGAGAGAAAAAAATTCACAATGTTGTGTGAGGTGAGTGACAGTTTGGACACAGTTGACTAGGCATGGGCAAAGACTAGGCATGGCAAAAAATATCGATATATCGAAATATCGATATTTTTCCATACAATTTTCGATATATATCGTCGATATTTTTTATTCGCGATATATCGATATTCGATATTTATTTTAGAGTATCGAATTCGTATCCAAATTCGATTATTTTTTAAACGCAACTTTGGTTTCGTATCAATATCTGACGACTACTGGTTTGATTAAATTGTATATAATTATTTAGGTCAAGCATCAATAAAAATACTGTTTTCTTTTATTCGTTTTCACGAAGTTTGAATGCTTTGGGAATATGTTTGAATAATCATCCGAAAACGGACGATATTTCGATATTTTTCTCTCGATAATTATCGATACTGTTTAAAAATATCGAAACGATATTTATCGATATTTATTTTTTATTTGCCCATCCCTACAGTTGACGAGTGAGTTGTGACATTGACAGTAAAAAATAGTTGCCAGAATGCCAGGTTGCCAGTGGCGATTACGTAAACAGTGCATAAATATCTAAACAGGACTTCAAATCCAAATCTGCCCAAGTCGGCCGAGGCGGAGCAAAACAATCTCTGCAGATGGGGTTCATGACCTCAAGTGCGTATGCGGCGTCTCCCCATAAATAATGGCCCAACTTCTTGTACACATTTGAACTTCTTGCCATCGACACAATGATAAACGCGTCGAATGGGAACACTTATGCGACTTATAAACTGACAGCAAGGGTATCGGGATGGCTACTTTGAAACTAATGGTGCTAGCATTTCTGATTCCAAGCATCGTAACATTCGTTAGTTTGACTTTGTTAGGGATTTCTGATCAGAAAAAGTTTTTTAAATAAAACCAAATAAAGTTTAAAATACTGTCCCAATTTCGTCACTGTACTATCTCCTTCGTTTGATGGTCTATCATTAGATGTAGGTACGGGATATTGGCAAAATTGTGGTGACTCTTTCACAAAAGCCATTAGTTAACTAAGAGTTGAAGTTGAAGTTGAAGATGGGCATAGATTTTTAGTACGCTGGTAACCTATGTATGTTGTTGTAATTTGAATGTGTTTTGCTATTAAATGACATACAGGGTGGAACTTTACAATGCCACCAGGGGAAAGTACTCTTACTACTGGAGATAGCAAATTTTACTCAAAGGAGACATTCCATTCATTTCCCCCTATAAAAGGGTTGAATTCTGAAAAAACCTGAAACACAAATGTTTACTCATTTATCGATAGAAGTACTCCTGTGACGTTTCGAATAAAACAGTCAATAATAATAAGTAACTAATCTTGTTTCCCCAATTTATTAGATTAATTTAAATGGCCCTGTCAAAAGTGGCACGGTATTGCCTTGAAACAAGTGCGTTCTTAGCTCAAGTACTATCATTCAGGCAAGAAAAGGAGCGCACCCAGTTAACCAGAAAATAAGAGAATTATGCGAATGAGAGGTTTTCGTTTTGAGAATTAAAAAAAAAAATAGTTTCCATGAACTCGATAGATAGCGTTGATCTGACTACGTTACTAGGTGCCAAAGCCAAAACGCTTGAAAAAACACACGTAACATACGCTCGTAGACTGACACTTTCGTTTGCTTATGCTTCCGAATATATATCCTCCTGAGTCCGCCATATTTTTTTTCTAACCATGTCTAAAAGGCCGACTGTCCTTTATAAAGAACAAAATGGAAGAATGCCTAAGTCCTGAGACTTTATTTTGTAATTACAGTGTTACCACTGCATATCATGATTTTTGCCAGAACATAAGTTTTTTGCAAGATTATTTAATTTTTTTTAATATGTGATACTTCGACCAGCCATTTGTTCTTTAAAAAGTACTTCCAGTCATAATACACAAAAGTAGGAATTGAAAATTGTTCGTCCTGTAGGACTTTCGGATGTGATAGGATATAGACTATCAGAATAAATATAGTAAAACGCGGTTCTGTTTATGCTCAAAAATCAAATTATATTTTACTTTTAATAAGTTTTTAACAATTGTGACAAATTATTACACATTGGCTTATAATATTTAAAAAAGTTTTGTAGTACACTTTGGCAAAAGTTACTTTAAATCAAAATTAGATAAAGAAGAATCAGATGTTCTTAACAAAAAAAAAAAAAACAAAAAGTAGATTACGTACTCAAATTATTAACAAAATGTTTTAAAATAATAGAAAATTATTGATACATGACTGCTACTATTACAATTTCTTACATCAACATGAACACAATAACAGCACCTTCCTAATCGTATACTAATCACAATAATTGGTAACAAAAAATCAGACAGCTTGCTCAGCAAGGTATAAGTTATGGATACTTCTAAATAAAAAGTATGTTTCCTTATGAAAAGAGATCACGATATTAAAAAATCAACTCAACAACAATAAAAAAATATCTCATCCTAATCCCTCTCATGGAAGATTTTAAAACAGTTTCTTTTTGTTGTCAGACATAAATTTAATTTGCACCCAATACATTTAACTGAGGTCTTCTTGATACAGCCTTGATTCCTGCAGCGATGTTGAACACTAGACATATCGGGCAAACGGTCGATTCCATGCTTTCTTGTTGCTTTTGAGGGTAGTGGTACGATAGGCGGTCGCCCAACGGTCACATTTGTTTGAGTTTCTGGAATACCGTCATCATCAAATGATTAATCTCTGTAAACATTATCATCAATGAGCTTTTCAGCAATTCGCATATTTTGCATTCCTCCTTGGTCAAATTAAGACTTCTTCCTGGCCTTTCTATAGCTGTTTGGTTTGATTTTGTCACTATATGTTCTATTATGTGGTCATCAACATACTCTTCAAAGTAATCAAGTATGTTGTCCGATTTACATCTTGCAGCAAATATGACATCTCCTGGAGTTGGGGTATAGGTGCGGTAAGGTTACCCCTGTTCCTGTAACGTGCTGTCGCCACCGGTACGTACACCACGACGACCTCTAATCCCTCTTACTCGAACACCTCCTCTTGTTCGAACTCCTGTAGTCACTACTTCCGTGTCAGAATTGCTACTTTCATCGGATGAAGACTTAATATGTATTAGTTTATTTCATCTTATCTGTAATATATGTGTATTTGTATGTATAGTATTTATGTATTTCGATTTGTTAACAAAATGGTATTTTTCTCATTGATTTTTGTACTCTATCACAATGCTGTCTTATTTGACCCAAAGGTTGACTGGTAGAGAATGTCTTGTGGTATTAAGTCCGCCTATGTACCACTCTTGTACGTGAAGTTTAAATAAATAAATAAATGTATCGCTAATTTGGTTTTCTGTCAAATCTGAAATGATAAAATACACGGGTGTTAATAATAATTAAAAAATTATAATTTTCCTACTATTTATGAATTTTAAAACAGTAATAATATTAATATTTTAATTTACCCCGAAATGGTATTAACCTTACGTGAGTGGCAACAAAAAAATGTGAATTAGGAGGTAGCATTAAACTATTGCTATAAAAGCCGAAAGTACTTTCAAAAGAACACAAAATGACAGGCTATTATTATAGCAAAGACCGAAATACCTTTTAAAAGAACATTTTTTCAAAAGCATCATAAACACGAGTTCTTGCCACTTTTTCGTAAAAATTAGTGAGAACAACAAAATATAACATATTAGCAATTTAAAAACGTATCTCATAACAAAATTGAACAATAGATTAATAAGAAATTCAAAGATTAACTTACCTCTACTCCGTCGGCCTTCCATTTTTAACCACGCACGCCGTAAACTACAAAAAAATGTGAATTAGGAGGTAGCATTAAACTATTGCTATAAAAGCCGAAAGTACTTTCAAAAGAACACAAAATGACAGGCTATTATTATAGCAAAGACCGAAATACCTTTTAAAAGAACATTTTTTCAAAAGCATAATAAACACGAGTTCTTGCCACTTTTTCGTAAAAATTAGTGAGAACAACAAAATATAACATATTAGCAATTTAAAAACGTATCTCAAAACCAAATTGAACAATAGATTAATAAGAAATTCAAAGATTAACTTACCTCTACTCCGTCGGCCTTCCATTTTTAACCACGCACGCCGTAAAGTGAATGATTGTTCATTTTGTTATTGGCTCATTTGATTCTCGAACATTTGAGCATCTGAATTTTTATTGGTCAAAGAAATCAAATACAGCTGGGCCAACACTACAAGCGAAAAACTCAAATGTGTGTTAAAAAGGACATTCGGTTTTTATACTAGCGACCAGGGAAAAATGTCAGGACTAAAGTGACGTTTAATAATTTGTCCTTTATAAATACCACGGGGACTCAGGAGGATAACCAAGTGAAATTATGTGACGACTGTTCCTTGCAGTAACGTAGTCAGACCAACGCCATCTATCCAGCGACTAGGGAAGAGTTGAAAAAGAAAATCCCACATTTCACACTATAAGAAATTAATATAGGAACTATCCCCATACATTTTTGAATAACACGAGGGCAAGCATAAAACTTTTGATTACATACTCGGCTGCATACATGAAGACATGTTCCGTATCCATTTACTGCTCTGTCAAGAGAGTAAAGGGAAAACATCAAAACTTAATACCAGGGACCGTACAACCCCGAATATAAGTTTATTCTTTCGAAAGTGTTACAGGTTGTGCGCCTACAGTAACGGAAAATGTTACCTCTTGGTAGCCCTTTCATAACCCTAACGTTAGGGTAACCCTATCAATAAGTTAACTAGTACAAGATGTTACCAGCTCTTGTATGATTTCCAATTGAAGAAGATAACCCTTTGAAAGGGTTTGTCGGGGTAATCAAAGGGTTTTAAATCAAATATCATTTTGATTTCCAATTGAAGAAGGATTTCCAATTGAAAAAGATAACCCTTTGAAAGGGTTTGTCGGGGTAATCAAAGGGTTTTAAATCAAATATCATTTTAAATTACGTTGGAGTGGAGGAATAGGTATTCACCTTGGAAGTTTGGAATCGTATAGAATCGTTCATTAGTGTTTCTTACTCGGTTTGATAGGATGGTGCCTTCTTTTTTAACCGACTTCAAAAAGGAGGAGGTTCTCAATTCGTCGGAAACTTGTGTGTTTGAAAGGGAATATATTTATGTATTTAGGTAGCTCTTCAAATTTTGGGTGCGTGCCATTTGATATAAAAACAGAAAGTCTAACGTTCACGTGACCTAATTTCATTTAAAATACTTTTTGTTTAGTTTAACGATGAAATTATATAATGAATTATTGATATAATTTCTGTTCCTCTAACTTTATATGGCTTAATTAACATTTCCTATAATGCACTTTTCAACTAATATTAATTTAGTATAATATTTAATTAGTATAATATTCCAAATCTATAGTAACGTTAATTATAATTTTGAAACGTCTACTTTTTTGAATATTTTTGCAAAAACTGATTGGACTATTAACGCCTGCTACTTTCGTGTTCCCCCCGACTCTCTCGAGTGCCAGATCCCCTCTATTGTTAGACAATCATCTGGGTTAGGTTATGTTAGAACAGTGACCATTAGCACGCGAAGGCGAGCGAGCGGAGCGAGCGTGCCGCGGCAGCGGCCGCAGAGTGCCATATCTCCTCTATTGTTGGAGAATCATCTGGGTTAGGTTAGGTTAGAACAGTGACCATTAGCGCGCGAAGGCGAACGAGCGGAGCGAGCGTGCCGCTGCAGCGGCCACCGAGTGCCATATCTCCTCTATTGTTGGTTAAGCATCGGTTTCGGTTTCGGAGTTGGGTTAGGTTAGGTTAGAACAGTGACCATTAGCGCGCATTACTTATTCATTCCAGAATTTTGGCTGAAAATGAGTAAATATGAAAATTAGGTCAAATTAAAGTTAGGTCAAGTAAACGTTATATTAAAACAGCATTTTACAAATTGAAAATTATTTGAAATAAACGTTATACTATATGATATTAGAGTAAAAGAAGTTTATATTACATGTAACATTAGATCACATGAAGTTAGGTTATTTGTTTTTATAGGATATGAAAATTATATGATGTGAACGTTATTTCAAGTGAAAATATGCTATCTGTTATTATAGCATATATTACAGACCCTCAAATTTTATAGGCACACTTGAAGCGATTTGGGTAGTTTTTGGAAGAGTACTTTCTCGGAGTGGTCCCGTTAGTTAATACACAAATTGTTTGTTATTCATCAAAATTTATTTTATCACCTTCAAAGTATGCTCCTTCAGAAACGATACACTTATGCCAACGAATAATCCAATGATCAAAACATTTTTTAAACGCTGAATTTTTTTTTTTCGGTTTCGGTTCAGTTGGAAGGCGCCACTCCGAAGCTTGTTGACTAGTTTGCATGTCAAACTCGTAAACCCACGTCTCGTCACCAGTAACAATTGCTTTTATCAATGTTGGGTCGGAATTGACTCGTTCTAGCATGTTCTCAGCAACTCTCATGCGATTGAGTTTTTGGAGAAAATTCAAGTTTTTGGGTCTAGCCGAGCGGTACCATATTTCATACCCAAATGATTAGTTAAAATGGTACGGATCGACTCGTGAGATACAGAAAGATCGGTGGCTATCTCTTTTAAAGTCGAATGAAGATTTTCAGTCACTATTTCCTTCACTCTTGCGATGTTAACTTCAGTTGCAGACGTTGATGGCCTACCAGAGCGAGGCAAATCCTCCATCACCAATATCGACCGCTTTTGAACGCTTTGTACCACTCATAAGCACGTATTTTTGATAAAGTCGATTCACCGTAAGCCTTCTGTAACATTTTCAGTGACTCCGAACACGAAATTCCACTAGCGATGCAAAATTTAAGACAAACTTTTTGTTCGATGTTTTTGTCTATAATGAAATTCGCTATACACACTAGTTAAGATATCAATAAAAACAGCACTGTATTCGTAGACTGTATTTAATATAAATAATAGATGTAACTCAAACTCCGCACCAAAATGGAAAACAGGTGTGCCAATCTAACAACAACTAAAAAAAAAACAAAAATTTGAATTTGGAACCATAACAAATTATCCATTTCCGATACTTTTTTGACTGAATGTTTATGTCACCGTAAAAGTGTCAAACACGTTATGCGGGCTCCACATACGCGCCACGAACAACCGCGAACCGTGAATGTGGATGGCTTTCGCGCCCGTTCAGGGGCTTCGCGCCTGTTCGCGCCTTGTTCACCGTTCAATGTCGATATTTGCGTCCGCTTCAAAGGGTTTGCGAAGCGCGAACCTCCCGTGAAAGTAAGCGCGTGAATTCAAAAATGTATTCTTTTGTATTTGTTTACGTTTATGTCAAAATGAGCGTCAGTTGAACAAATGAGGTGGAACTCGTATTGATCGAGTGCTACCATTGCCGAACCCATTTTTAGTCCGGTCAAATTAGACTAAAAAATAGGGGTGAGGTTACATTAATTCCCTCTAGTCTGAAAAATGGTGGGATTGTTCAATACACTATTATAAAGGAAATGTGAAAAGTCCTCATCGATCAGGCCCGTGCAAAAAAAATTACGCGGGGTCTAAGGTCACAAAAACGAGTTTTTATCGATTTTCAGCAAAACGGTAAGTTTTATCATAAAACTAGCTCGGACCAAAATTGCAGATCAGATAATTATCTATAAAAATGTCTCAACACTTTTTTTCCTAAGAGCCACCGTCTTTGAGATATAACGATTCAAAAAGTTGAAAAAGTTGTAATCGAAGTTTTCCTAGAAATGTTCCAGCTTTACACCATAAAGTGCCGATTGTGAGAAATCTACGCCATTCAGGATTTTATACTGATACTTTTCTGATAGCTCATGAACGAATGTATCCTCAAAAACCAATTTATCAAAACAGTACATCTGCCTTTGGCACATAGGCGACATAAAGGTCATCTTCTGAAAATTTCTTGATAGTTTTCTTGTTTTTCGAAGCCGGTTTCTCAAAATAAATGTATGACAATTGTCGTGCAAATTACAGAACCAACATTGTTGTCTAATTAGTTTTCTCAGATGGTACCACAATAACCTCTTTTAGTAAGTGAATGACCAGAAAATAACGATTGTTCATGAGAAGGTAGTATTTTAATAAAACTGGGTAGTACAGGTTTTCTGATGTACGTCTTCCTTATTGCAGATTTTCTTGTTACCGCTATGTGATGTTAGCTGTTTGACGTAATGCGCCGGATCCTGGTCGATCAGATCATGTAAGATCTGACTCTATCATCGGAAAACCTGTACTATCCAGTTTTATTAAAATACTACCTTCTCATGAACAATCGCTGTTTTCTGATCATCCACTTACTAAAAGAGGATATTGTGGTACTATTTGGGAAAGCTAATGAGACAAAAAAATCGGTTCTGTAATCTGCTCGACAAGTGCCATACATTTATTTTGAGAAACCGGCCTCGAAAAACAAGAAAACTTTCTAGAAATTTTCAGAAGATGACCTTTATGGCGCCTATTTTCCAAAGGCAGATGTACTGTTTTGATAAATTGATTTTCGGAGGATACATTCGTTTATAAGCTATCAGAGGAGGTTCCCTATCCATTTGCATAAAATTTTAAGACCTAATATAACTTGGCATAATTTTGTTTGACATAATTATATTTTCGCATAATATAATTACGCATAACAGCTTACGCGTAATTTTTTTAGCATAATTTCTCTAACCACAATAATGATTAAGCATAATAAAAATAAAAATAAATATTACTAAGCATAATATTCTAAAGCATAAATTTATTAAGCATAAAGTTCTAAAGCATAACTTTTTTAAGCATAATATCCTAAAGCATAAATTTATTTACGCATAATGGTATTAAGACATATTTTTATAGGCATAACAATGAAATAATTATTATCACCTAGAATGTTACGACACTATACACACACTATACAATAACACACACACTACAATATTGCTCTAATGAAATTTGTAGGCACTTGATATTGTAGGTAGAATATAAATTATTTTTTTTATTTTTCTAAGTAGATGGGTGGTGTCAGGTAATATAATATATGTATAACATATTAATATAATATAACGTATTGAACAATTATGTGGGTTTATTTTTCGCTGTAGGAAGCAAGAAGCAAGCAAGCATACAGCATGCAAGTAAGCATACAGCATGCAAGCAAGCATGCAGCATGCAAGCAAGCATGCATCATGCAAGCAAGCATGTAGCATGCAAGCAAGCATGCAGCATGCTTGCTTGCATTCTGCATGCTTGCTTGCATGCAGCAGGCAGCATTCAAACGAGCATGCAACATGCAGCAGGCAGGGTTTCTATCACGGCTCCGGCGCTGCGGGCCTCCGGCGGCCCCACGCATCCTAATCGTCGCAGACGGCTTTCGCTCACCACCGCGGCTGAGGCTGGCCGGCGAAGCCGACCAACAAGCCGAAGCTCGCTCGCAGCCGCCTAGGCCTGCTCCTCAGCCCGCGAGCCGCCTCACCCCTACGCGCCTACGCGATTTTAAATTACACTCTAGGGGACAAACAAGACTACGTGGAGTCGGTTTTGCAGCAATTCGGTTCTGTCGCTAACTTTTGTTGCACAGCATATTAAATTTTTACACAACATCTAATATATTCTTCAGATAAAAGTTATCTCGCGATTGAAAAATCGTTTAAGTTACATAATGTTATGTATAATAAATCATTTGCATGAAAATTGTTTTTGTTATTTATATTAATTGTATGCCTAAATATTATTATGCTTATAGTCATTAGGCCTACTAACGTAATGCTAATAGTCATTAGGCCTACCAACGTTATGCGAATCAAATTTATGCCAAAACAAATTAGTCTTTAAGATGATTATGCCAACATAAAATGTATGCCTAAAAAAATTATGCCGAAGTATTATTATGCCAAAAAAATTGTGCTAAAATCGTTATGCCGAAGTATATTAGGACAAAGAACATTATGCGAAAAGAAGGGATCCCATCAGAAAAGGATCAGTTTAATATCCTGAATGGCGTAGATTTCTCACAATCGGCAGTTTATGGTGTAAAGGTGGAACATTTCAAGGAAAACTTCGATTACAACTTTTTCAACTTTTTGAATCGTTATATCTCAAAAACGGCTGCTCTTAGGAAAAAAAGTATGATACAATTTTATAGATAATTATCTTATATGCAATTTTGTTTTGAGCTAATTTTATGATAACACTTACCGTTTTGATGAAAATCGTTTTCTTGACGTGCACGATGCATGGCTGCAAATATGGGAACTAATGAATAAAGAAATGACTGAATTAAAAAAAAATTAAAATAGAATGTCCAGTTACAAGACTTATAACAAAAAGGTCAAAGGGGAAAGATCCTTTAAATACACGTAATTGTAGTGAGCCAAAACGCATAGCGTAGCGACGAGCGCGCGAACTAAACGATTGTGAATGTGGAGGGACATGTTTTTCGCGAAGACATCGCGGCAAAATTACGGGCGCGACTTTGACAGTTGTTCGCGGCGCGAATGTGGAGCTCGTTTTATATTGTAATCTCTCTAGCGAGATTGTAAACTCTCGAAATATTGTCAACTGAACATACTGCTTACAATATAACGCATTAGTTTTCGGTAGATTGTAATCTATCGAAGTGAAACCGTACTTAATATTGTGAAATGTATGCGATGGAAGTCAGCTCGCGCTGTGTGGAGGAGGGGGAGGGAAGGAGGGGTCCACCTTGCCCCATGGTACCACTCTCATGAAAAGATAATGTACCATTCCCGAGAACCAAAGAAAAACGTCAAGGAAAATATTTTTTTTAAAGAGAAAAGGTTTGAGTTATTAATTAAACAAGGTTTTAGAATCCTAAATGTGATAATGGATTTAAAATTCTTTTTTTATTGCTCATATTATTAGGATAAACAGTGTAACAATTGTAGATAGGCCAATAAATAAGTAATGCTTATTTTAAAAGTTATTTGGGTTAGGCAGGTTACATTTCGCTATATTATATGAAGGTTCTTTTAAGTGGGCGTGGATAGCCAAATCCGAAACTATGAAGAATAGCGATAAATACTCAAAGGAGTCTCGTAACGGTTTGGATAAAACATAAAACTGCATCATTAGATTTTTGGAAAATCAATATGGAAAATCAATAACGTTGGATCGAAACAACTGGAAGTCATGGAGAGAGCTCCGAGTTCTTTGCTTATACTTGGGATGAAGCAGGCTAACAGTATCAGTATTTTTCCACCATTTGATAGTGTCGCTAATAGAAATCATGTTCTGGGAAGTAAAGGCATTGATTTTTCTAAAATCTAATGATGTTTTAGATTTCATCGAAATCGGCCCCCAGAATCCAAATGCGAAAGTTTGTGAGTATGGATGTACCTATGTTTGTTACTCTTTCATGCAAAAACTACGGAACGGATTTGAATGAAATTTTGCACAGATATAGTTTATTACCTGTATTAAAACTTAGGATACTTTTTATCCCGGTAATAAGATCCCATGGGACAATTATAAAACTTAACGCGGGCGAAGCCGCTGGCACAAGCTAGTTCTTATTAGTTTCGTAATGTCAATAAAAAATTCAATTGCGAGATAAAATTTCAATTCAAGCCGCCGCAGCCATAATAGCTAGATAAGCCAGATAAGTTAGTATAAATCCAAGCATTCCCAAGTTTAGGAGGTTTTGAAAAGAAAATTTAAAGTTATTTTTATGGTATATGTATGTACGTACTTATAGGCACTTTTTATAAATCGAATCATTTAGTACTAACTACAAATCTTAAAATTTATTTATTCTTTAAAGGTCTTATGTGTAATGTGTGTACCAACTTTGTGAAGAATAAGAGCGGGTAATCTACCAATAGGCTTGTTTCCACCATCAATAAATTGCAAATCTATTTAGTCCGTCAGTTAGAGTATTAGAAAATAATGGACACGTATTTTTTGTTTTTGTAAATCAACGAATATTGACAAAGATAAAACGCATCAAAACTCGGGAGTAGGGGCTCGTGACGTCAGTACTCACTAAGAATCATACCGAACAGTGACGTATTGGGAATTTTAAAAGCGTCGTATCTTCGTCAATTTTGTTTTAATGTGACAAAAGAAAAAATACGGGTCAAATATTTTTTAATAATCTAAGTGACGGACTAATTAGATTTTTTCAGTTAACAAGCCTGTTATGGTTCATTTGTCGACAAACGCCGTTGTGTTTTGTTTTCTGTCGCAAATATTTCACAAAAGCAGTAGGTAGGATATTCAAGAAAATAGGTAATTCACTTTTTAAACAGCCTGTACAGTTACTTAGTAGAAACAAAGTTATAAGGTCGCGATGGATGTTTATTGAAGTACTTCCTTTATGTTTTCATTATCGCCGGCACTCTGAATTCAACTCCACGCGCTAGCAGGTCATGGAGTACCTATTATAATTAATACTTTTTATAAACTAGCTTCTACCAGCAGCGTCGCCCGCGTGTAGTTTGAAATTGTCTCATGGGATCTTATTACCGGGATCAAAAGTATTCTATGTGTTAATCCAGGTTGTAAACCATCTGTGTGCAAAATTTCATCCAAATCGGTTCAGTATTTTTAGAGTAAAGAGTAACAAACATCCATACATTTATAATATTAGTAGGATAGTAGGATTTATAACCACTACGGTTATAAACGTCTCCGGGCTGCTTCGACAGTGACGTAAAATCAAGCAAACAAGACATGCTTGCTCTGATGGCCCGCAGTACAAGACAAACCGCAGTTCAAACAAAGGGAAAATAAACTCGAGCGCAACGGCGGGAGCATAACCGTATAATTTGATAAAGTCTTCTTAAATACAGTTTACGTATTTTTTAATTTTTAGTGTTCAGTAGCGAATGGAAGTTCATTGAATAAAACATTGGCAAAGGCAGTCTTGAACATGATGTCGTCATTGGGTAATTAATTGGTGTTGTCTAGTCTAATATAGAGCGCGTCTGACACGCGCTCTATATTAGACAGCGGAAAAGTCCCGGTAAAAGTTCCGACACCGGAAATTTTGTTCAATAAAATGAATCACGAAAATTAAAAATTCTTAAAATGGGCTCTATGACAATGGTTACAAAGACCATTTAAAGAATTTAAATTTTTTAACGTGATTCATTTACGATTCCGCTAAAGCGGCCATTTTAGACCCCCAGAACTCACTGTATTGACACTTGTCAACTCTTTTAGGCGGCGGCGGCGTTCCCACTAGTGAGGACGCCGCTTTACAGTGTATATGTTCTGTGCTTGTCAGTAATGTCAGTGTCACTACTGTCACTTTCGGACACTATCTAGTATTTAATAGTAATAATTACTTTTCTGAAAAAAAAGACATTTGAGAAAAAAATAATTTATAACAAATGTATGAGTGCAATATTAACAACAGGTTATTCATGGCGTAAAACATTCCTACTGGGGCTTGTACTTCCTATAAGCTTCATCATGGCTTGGCGAAGTCATGGGAAAGACAATGCTGATTTGGTTCGAAACTTACGAGGTAAGAATGACTTGTTTGCTAAGACGAAAATCGTATAACATTGTTACTTTCTATTGATATTGTATTTATTTTGGTCATCATTATTTTGCTCTACACAATAATTTTTTTCCATAGTTATTGGACTAATTTTGAAACTGATGTTTGCATTGGATGTTTGATGATGATTTAAGATGTCAACAAGCATTTTATATTTTGTGTACAAGGTTCCAATTTATAGCTTGTGTTTTGAATTACCTAATTCTCTGCCTGTACAGTAATGTTGCATCTATTACAATTCAGTGGTCTAATGACATGCATAAAATATTATGATTTCCTGTGCTGTTACTTGCCTATCAAGACTGAACGGGTTGTTTGTACCCGCACTGTTTATTCCCAATTAGCACAAATTTTTGAAATCAAATTGTATAAATGTAAATGTTATGTATGGAAATATTGTTAAATTATTGTGTGTGATTGTCAGTCTATAAGGTGACTATAAAATGTTCTAAGTTATCTAAGTAACAATTTATGACAGTTGGAAAGCTGCTCCCATAGAAAGGTACTGAATAAATTAACCAAAAAGTATATAATTTTTCTCGTTATTTATTTTACAGCCAATGGCATTATAAAATCTGAATCTGTGGCAAATGCCATGTTAGCTGTTGACCGAAAAAATTACTGCCCCTTTGCACCATACCATGATTCACCACAATCTATTGGATATTCTGCCACCATCAGTGCCCCACATATGGTATTTTTTTTTATTTTATTGAAATATTTTTGTAAAACAAATGTCTGTGCATTTTTAACCTTTTTGTTTAATTTTAGCATGCCCATGCATTAGAAAGGCTACATAAACAACTAGTCCCAGGGGAGAAAGCTTTGGATGTAGGATCTGGGTCCGGATACCTCACTGCCTGTATGGCTATGATGGTTGGGGAGACTGGACGAGTTGTTGGTATAGACCACATAAAAGAGCTTGTGACATTATCTATCAAAAACATTCAGAGTGATCACCCGACACTGCTCAGTTCTGAAAGGATAAAATTAATTGGTAAGTTTTGTGATTTGAACTAGCCGCTACTCCAGTTTATCAAATCCAGCATCTGTATAACTGGTGTCACTCATGTTGATTGAGTTTGTTGGTAGGTACTTCAAAAATTATCTGTATTCAGTAACAAACTAATTGCATTTTATAGGAAACGGCTGGTTATGTTTTTGATTTGCGGTGACACAATACTCACGTGAAGTTATTAGTTTGGCAACAATAACTTCTGATCGATCTTTTTCATTTTTAGTTGGCGATGGACGTATTGGATATCCTTCTGATGGGCCATATAATGCTATACACGTTGGAGCTGCTGCACCCACACTACCACAAGCTGTAAGTAGAGTATGGGTACCTAGCTATTTTTAGCTTTCTAAACATGTATTTTTCAAAATACCTGAATACATTTAAATGATGAATATGAATATCTATAGGCGGCAACATATGCACAACTCACATCAATGCATTTTCACTGATGTGATTCAATGCTCAGATTTATCCCTTTTTCGTTTCGTCAACCAGACATTAGAGCTATGATGATGCTAGGAATTCTAAGAATTAGTACCTATGCTGATTACTATTAAATGGTGTGGAAAATCATTGAGGACCTCAAGTTATAAAAACCACACACAATATTTAAGTTAAAATATAAATAATTCACGATTTAT
Source organism: Xestia ashworthii (assembly GCA_950022955.1). Taxonomy (NCBI): domain Eukaryota; kingdom Metazoa; phylum Arthropoda; class Insecta; order Lepidoptera; family Noctuidae; genus Xestia; species Xestia ashworthii. Next base: position 16,472,282 of record OX465558.1, on the reverse strand, counting down.
TCTGTAAGAATAACTCAGGGACCTAATTCTGCTATTTTAATAAATTCGTCACTCCAACACGATTCCATTCTCATCCCATTGCCATTTTGCGTAAAGTTCGTAATCTGCTAAATTCACAATGGCTGATCATTGATCGGTCAATGGTCTCGTTATAAAATTGTGTTTTAATGGCATTGTCGTATTGTCATTATTATAAAACCCTTAGTACAAATGTTTTTCGAAATCTACTACTAAATGCAAACATGCCAGATTTCATGTACGAGATTATAATTCTATGACATTTCTTTCAATGGAGTGTCAGTGGTTGATCATTGAGAAGTCATAATGACGCCATTATGTTAATAGAATTAACAAAATTGACAAAATTTGACAGAACTTGACCATTAAGAAATCAATGATCGACTACTCTGACACTATTAGGGTTCCGTAGCCAAATGGCAAAAAACGGAACCCTTATAGTTTCGCCATGTCTGTCTGTCTGTCTGTCCGCGGATAATCTCAGTGACCGTTAGCACCAGAAAGCTGAAATTTGGTACCAATATGTATATCAATCATGCCGACAAAGTGCAAAAATAAAAATTTAAAAAAACATTTTTATTAGGGTACCTCCCCCAGACGTAAAGTGGGGAGCGATTTTTTTTTTAATTTTGACCCTGACGTGTGATATATTGTTGGATAGGTATTTAAAAATGAATAGGGGTTTTCTAAAATCATTTTTTGATAATATTAATATTTTAGGAAATAATCGCTCCGAAAGTCAAAAACAATGTGTCCCCCCCCCCTCTAACTTTTGAACCATAAGTTTAAAAAATATGAAAAAAATCACAGAAGTAGACCTTTATATGAACTTTCTAGGAAAATTATTTTCAACTTGATGAGTTGAATAGTTTTTGAGTTATATAGCATTTTTAGGGTTCCGTAGCCAAATGGCAAAAAACGGAACCCTTATAGTTTCGCCATGTCTGTCTGTCTGTCTGTCCGCGGATAATCTCAGTGACCGTTAGCACCAGAAAGCTGAAATTTGGTACCAATATGTATATCAATCATGCCGACAAAGTGCAAAAATAAAAATTTAAAAAAACATTTTTATTAGGGTACCTCCCCCAGACGTAAAGTGGGGAGCGATTTTTTTTTTAATTTTGACCCTGACGTGTGATATATTGTTGGATAGGTATTTAAAAATGAATAGGGGTTTTCTAAAATCATTTTTTGATAATATTAATATTTTAGGAAATAATCGCTCCGAAAGTCAAAAACAATGTGTCCCCCCCCCCTCTAACTTTTGAACCATAAGTTTAAAAAATATGAAAAAAATCACAGAAGTAGACCTTTATATGAACTTTCTAGGAAAATTATTTTCAACTTGATGAGTTGAATAGTTTTTGAGTTATATAGCACTTTTTCAAAAAAACGCAAATGATAACTTTGTTTTTCATACAAATACTATGAAAAACAAAGTTATTTTTGCTGACGAAAAATGTTGGTATTTTTAATGGTCTGGGAAGCTACGGAACCCTACAGTGAGCGTGGCCCGACACGCTCTTGTTTCAAAAAAACGCAAATGATAACTTTGTTTTTCATACAAATACTATGAAAAACAAAGTTATTTTTGCTGACGAAAAATGTTGGTATTTTTAATGGTCTGGGAAGCTACGGAACCCTACAGTGAGCGTGGCCCGACACGCTCTTGGCCGGTTTTGTAATAGTAGAATCGAGGCCCAGGTTGTGTGTCAATTAAACTAATGCCATGTACAATTTTTAAAGTTAAATTTTGTTCATTCATTTGTAATCGATTCATCTATTATTCATATATATATCATATATACAGGATGGAAACGGAAAACGGGGCAGTAAGGGGAGCTACCTTAACCATTGCAGCTTTCATGTAATGGCTTTAGGAAACTATGCATAATTTTTTGTAAAATTTTTATCCCCATTCACAGATTTAAATGCCAATCGATCCTGTTTCTAATACTGATCAAAAAGTTTTTCTTGACCAACCCAGGTTGGATTACTCAAAAAGTTAGAAAAAAATTATCAATGGCAATTTGACGACCCGATTGGCGTATTGGTAGTGACGCTGCCTTACGTTCTTAGGGTCCTGGGTTCGAATCCCGGTAGGAGCAAATGTTTGTGTGATGATCACGGACATTTGTTTCCGCGTCATGGATGTTTATATGTATAATAAGTATGTATTTACAAACAAAAAAGTATGTATGTAGTATATCAACTATCTAGTGTCCACGACACAAGCTTTGCTTAGTGTGGCACTAGGTGGCGCTGTGTGTTAATGTCCAGCGATATTTATGGCATTGTCCCATCACTAGGGCAGGTGACGTAACCTTATGGCCACTCGAAGTGCAGTTTTAAATCCCCGCGCAACCCGTGCTTACCGCAATATTTGGTGAACTCGGTGAGGTTATCTTTGGTAGTCTTGAATAGATCTCTTTTAGCGATAAGACCGTCCATTGTGTCACCCTGTAACCCTGTTTGAAGTTCTAAATTGTTATAGGTACCTGTCATTTATAAGGTGTACATAATAAAGAACGGAAGAAAACTATCTATCTACCTTTCATTTTTGCAGTTAGTAGATCAACTGAAACCTGGCGGCAGGCTTATTGTACCCGTAGGACCAGAGGGTGGGGAGCAACATCTGACTCAGGTTTGTTTGATTATACGTTGATACGATACAGGTTAAAAATTAAAGGTTGAAATAACTGGTAGATCCGACATTGCCTTTTCTAAAATCTCATAACCCAGTAGTTCATATCTGACACCACGGTTGGCGCACTTGCTAAGCGATTGGCAGTTGCACTGCGAGCTGTGCCGCGATTCACCAATCACATGGCTTGATGTGGATTTCAATTCCATGTGATTGGTGAATCCCGGCACAGTTCGTCTCCGCTCTGCTCCGCTCCGCTTCAGTGGAACCGCAGCCTTATTGCTATCTCTTAATTTGCCCGGTTTACCTTCATTCATTATGTCTGTGGTCTTTCTACTTTTCAGGTTGACAAGGCAGCTGACGGTACAACTACTGTCAAGAAACTAATGAGTGTGATCTACGTACCCTTGACCGACAAGGATCATCAATACCGTGAGTGATGATAATTATGATGTATGTCATTCATGGTAGTTAAATTCTCATCTTTATTTAGTCATGTTCCCTATTTCCATTGTGTAACAACGTTAAAGCAGGGGAGATAGTAGTGGGGCCCGGGCCCCACCAAAAGGAAGACGTAAAAGCGGCAAGCACATCTCGCCGTAAGCCGCACACATCTCGCCATGCACCGCACACAGCACATCGCTCACGACTCTTTTCGTCTCCGCTGGTTTCAACAATTTTAAGACATCTCCTCTCCTCTCTGCTCAACTGTTTCCACTAAAGCTAAGCGAAGACGAGAAGTGTAAATAACGAAATTCTATTGGTGGTTTAAATTCTATTGGTGGTTTAAATTCTATTGGTGGTTCAAATTCTATTGGTGGTTTAAATTCTATTGGTGGTTCAAAACCACATTTCTTCTCTACTCGTCTCGTCACAGTCCGGCCCTTAATGGCTAATTGCGGATTTAACTTGTAGAGCGAAACAGTTAATTTTTTTCTAATTCATTAGGCCCACTATTGAACATCGAAATAGTAATCACTCACCTTCGAAAAGCTTTCAACTGCTTTTGGATGTAAATTATTTGAAAACCAATATAAGGTGTAGCTATTCATACACGAAATATTTTCAGAGAATCATCTAACGGGTATAACCAAACCATAGCACCGAAAAAAAATGTTATCTGGGTATTTTGGTTTTTACTTAGATTATAATTCTAAAATTTCTTCACACATTTTGCTTATAACCGTAAATCTCTGTACTATGAATGAGACGGCGCCGGCGCGGCGGGCACGGATGGTGAAATTCGATTCAGCCGGTGGTCAAGGCTCTTGAGAGAGGAACCTCCTAACAATACGTGCCGTGTCCAGAAGTACCGCTTTCTGAATCAGGCCCTTGATCCAACTGACAAGCGAGAGCCTCCTATGATGTTGGTCGAGGCTCTTGGCTATTAAGCCATTGGCCGACACGACTTTCGGCATATCGGCAAATGATCGCCGAGTCCACTTCCCACTGTCAACAACCTCGCGAACCAAGTCAAGATACTTGATTTGTATAACCTTCTTGGCTTTCACGAGGTTCTCATCATGAGGGACCGTTATGTCAACAAACGTTGTGCGCCGCCGCCACTATATCAGGCCTATTGGCTACAATAGTCCTGTCACTGATGATGGATTGATCCCAGTACAATGTGATACTGACATTATCGAGAACTGGGTCGGGCACATGCCTATAGTAAGGCACTTCCGATTCCACAAGGTTGTATTTTGTTATGGTTGTTCGTCAACGTATTTAGTTAAATTCGGCTACCTTATCTAAGATACCCTGCATGTGACTTTTACGAATTACTGTAACAATAATTTGGCGTGTTTAAAAATTTGAATCAACTTGTTTACAATAATTTAAAATGTACCTAATACCTAACAAATAATAAATACTTAATATTATTTAAACATGTTGTTCACATGTTTAAACATAAATAAATATATGTGTCTTTGTACTTATATTTATTTATTAAAACTTTATGCACATAATGTACAAAGGCGGACTTAATTAATGCCTTGGGCAATTATAATTATTAATGTGTCTCTATCACTCACTAGCGTGGCGTGACGACAGTATCTATTAAGGTTAGGTGAAATAAACAAGATTTCTTCTTTGACTGGATTTTATTATGGAAAAACCACGTCTAACACATACAGTAAGTAAAACCGACATTCCGACATGACAGACCGGATATAGTGTTGCCATCCGGCATTACATTATGGATAGAAAACAGGCAAAGACACAGATAATAAAGCCACTTACAAAATTTAAACCAATACTCCCACTAAATTTTTACAAAGTAAACTATTATAATATTTGCCTGTTTAAAACAAAACTTAAATTTTAACTAACAAGTTAACAACTTACATAACTGACAATATTTCATCTCTTATACGTTCAAATTTAACAGTAGGTAGTGCTTTAGTAAAAATATCAGCCAGCTGATCTGAACTTTGTACATACTTAATAACAATTAATTTTCTTTTTACTTTTTCTCTAATGAAATTGAACTTAACATCTATATGTTTTGTCTTTTTATGATAAACAGGATTATTTATTAGTTTAATCGCACTCTGATTATCAATACACAAAGTTGTACAATTTTGACTGATATGAATTTCTTTGAAAAACTGTCTTAACCATAAAATATTCTTGGCGGCTTCACAACCAGCCATAAATTCAGCTTCAGTTGTTGACAAGGCAATACAAGGTTGCTTTTGACTAGACCAAGATATAAGCCCTCCATTTAACATAAATATATAACCAGTTGTTGATTTTCTTGTATCTAAATTCCCAGCAAAATCTGAATCTGAATAACCAATTAAGTTTTCATGACCTTGATACTTTATACATAAATCCTTAGTATTAATAAGATATCTAATTATTATTTTAAGCTGATTAACATGACTTACACTTGGCTTATTAATGTATCTACTTAACAGATTTACACCATATGAAATATCTGGTCTGGTTGCTGTAGATAAAAATAATAATGACCCAATGGCTTCCCTATAAGGAAAATTTATTTGCTCATTGTCATTTGCTTTAGTTAAATAAACATTTGCATCAACAGGTGTATGACTAGGGTTTGCAGTACTCATATTGAATTTATTTATTAACTGTTCAACATACTCTCTTTGACTGATACAAACTGAATTCTCTGTTTTTTAAATTTCTAAACCAACAAACTTATTTAAAATTAACTCTTTTATATTAAATCCTTGCTTTAAATAACTTATAATTTGATCTAAAATTGTATTCGACTGAGACATAATTAGAGCGTCATCGACATACAAAACTAACAAAGCTTTTATACCATTAAAGTTGCCTACAAATACACAATTGTCTGCTTGTGATTGAACAAAACCAAACTTCAATAAAAAAATAGTAAATTTAAGATTCCAGAAACGAGATGCTTGTTTTAGACCTTAAAGGGATTTGTTCAATTTACATATTTTATTTTCTGGTGCTTTTACACCATCTGGAATTTCCATAAAAATATCCTCTTCTAATTCTCCATACAAGAAGGCTGTCTTTACATCTAATTGTCTTATATTCCAATTATATTCAGCAGAGACAGATAACAGTATTCTTATTGACTCATATCTTGTAGTGGGTGAAAAAATTTCACTGTAATCTATTCCTTCAATTTGTGTAAAACCACGGGCACAAAGTCGTGCTTTATATCTTTCTACTTGACCATCTTGGTTCTTTTTAATATTAAAAACCCATTTAGACGTTATAGTTCTCTGATTTTTATTATCTACAAAACTCCAGGTGTTATTAGTATGATGAGCATCTAATTCTTCATTTATGGCCTTCAGCCATAACTTACATTCCTTACTATTAATTGCTTCATCATAAGACAGGGACATCCAACTCGATTATATTTGCTTCAAAAAAATTATTTCTTCGTGGTCGCAAAGTAATATTTGATCTGTCACTAAGATCAATGTCTTGTGAAGGTTCATAGGTCTCATCATTTTCATCAACAGCACTATGTATACTGTCATCACTTTCAATAATCTGATCACTTGTATTCATCTCAGTGTTACCTATCATCTCTTCTGCATTTTTTTCATCATCCCATATAAATATTTGAGCTTCATTCCTTTTTAATTCTGGACTTTTGAGTTCATTAAAAATAACATTTCTTGATATTGTAATTCTGTTAGTGGTTGAATCATACATTTTGTAGTTTGTATTATCATATCCAACTAACATCAACTTTCTACTTTTACTATCTAGCTTCTTTCTCAGCTGATCTGGCACATGCACATAAGCTTCACATCCAAACACTCTGACATGATCCAAACTAGGTTTTATACCACTCCACAACTCTATAGGTGTAATATTTGGTGTCTGACTTGAAGATGTGCGATTTAGTAAATAAACAGCACAATTGACCGCTTCTGCCCACAGGTTGAGTGGTAAGTTACGAGCATAAAGCATGGATCGAGCACTTTCAACTATTGTTCTAATTTCTCTTTCTGCACGGCCATTCTGTTCAGGTGTGTAAGGGGCAGTGAGCTCATGAGAGATGCCCTCGCTGTCAAGATATTCTTTAAAATCTTTGCTTGTCTATTCTCCACCATTATCAGTGTGTAGTATGCGTACACCATGTGTAAACTTGTTTTTAATCATTGAATTATATTTTTTAAAACAGTTTAACACATCACATTTATTCTTTAAAAAATAAACATATCTAAAACTTGTAGCAGCATCTTTAAAAATAACGAAATATTTCATACCTTGTACAGAAGGCACACTGAGTGGGCCACAAACATCACTGTATATGACATCACCTGGTTGCTGTGGTCCTCTACTTGATCTTTTGAATGGTTGACGAGCATGCTTGCCATAAGCACAACCCTCACATACAAACTTGTCACACTCTGATAAGTCTATACCTGTAATCACATTGTTATAGCACATATTCTGTATTTCTTAAATGTTCAATTGACCTGAACGTTCATGCCATGTTTTAAGGTCTAATTTTTGCACTACATTACACACTGGATCTTGAATTGTTTTCATATTTAACTCATATAAATTGTTACTTTGTAAAGAATTAAAGATGCACACAACACTATTTTATTTTCCTTGTAAATCAAAGCTTCAGTATTTTTCTTGACAATATTATAACCTAATCTGGTCACTACTCCTTCAGAAAATAGGTTTCTTCTCAATTTTGGTACATAAAGAACATTTTTCAAGATACTCGTCTCCCACTGTCCATTGACACATTTGTCAAACAAAATGTTTCCTTGGCCCATCACTTCCACAGATTCTTGGTTACCCAGTTTCATTGGAGATCCTGTGTACTCATATAGTTCAACAAAATCTTCACGGTTAAAAGACATGTGAGCTGAGGCACCGCTGTCCAATATCCATTTTGAACTGTGACTATTGTTTTTCAAATCAACATTTGCTACATTGAAAGCCAACATATTTCCTTCACCTTGTTGTTTATGTTTTTGTTTAGGGGCTCGGCAATCTCTTGCATAATGGCCACGTTTCCCACAGTTGTAACATTCAAAGCGATGTGATTTTTCATTTGACTCTTTGTTTGTTTTTATTAATGGACCAGTTTTCTTCTTTGCACTTTGTTTTGCCACTAATAAAGCTGTTTCATTCTCTTCTTCAACGCCCAAGCTGGCCTCCTCGTCTAACAAACGAGCTGTTAAATTTACAATGGTTTGATTCTGTGAATCAAGTGACATCCAGGCCTTGCGTAGAGATCTGTACTTAGGAGGTAGTGTACTAAGTATTTTTGTTATTATTGCAGTTTCACTTATAGCCTCTCCAATTTCTCTTAGTTGCTTAGCTAAGCTTTCCACTTGTGCTATATGCTGAGCAATGCTGTTTGCCGGCGACATTTTATATTGATAGAAGCGTTCGTGTATCATTATTTTAGTCATCTCTGACTTTTGTTCGTAAATGGATTCAAGTTTGGTCATCACTTCACGTGCGGTTTCGCAATTTTCGATAAGTGATATTTGTTTCAAATCCATGGCTGACGTCATTTAGAACATTGCCATTCCATCATCTTTATTTCACTGGATCGCACTTCCATCTGGTTTCGGCGTGTTGATATTCAACCCTTTGGCACGTAGGGCACATTTTATTTGGAACTTCCACTGTTTGAAGTTCGTTCCGTGTGTGTAACCCTGGCAAAATGTTGTGGATTTGAGATGTGAGACCTTAACAAATTATTAGAGTATCATGAGGAGCAATTTGCTTACTAATAGCAAAATTTGCTTGAATTATAGTTTTCAAGTTATTTGAGAAAAACACATTTTGCTGGAGTAACGCTTGAAACGTTATCCCAGCAAAATCGATTTTCAAAACTTCGTTTAGCCCGGAACCAAATACATGAATAGATAGCTTTTGTTGCGTAGTAAATGTTAGTAAATAGCAAAATTTGTGTGTTATGGTTCTCGAGTTGTTTAAGATTTTGTTGCGGTAAGATTTTGGGATACCCCAGATCTCGAAAACGGCTGAAACCAAAAGATTGAAAAAAAAAAAATACCAACAAGAGACCTTAATTTGCTTATATTAGTTTAAACATTAGTTTTTGATTTGGTCGTCGTAAACCAATGGAATTAAATGGTTTTAAAAATCAGATCGGATTTGCAAGTAAACCAAAACACTTAGAACCAAATAAACAGCTGTAAAAGATACCCATGGTAGACCCTTATTACGTGAGGAAAATTAGATTTTGTAACTTTACACGATATGAAGATAAAACAAATTTGATTAATTTTAGACTGGTCGTACTTTAGCGATGAAATACTCTATTCCTAAAACATTAAGAAACGTGGCATACTTTAAGCAAATTAAAATGATTCGTGACCATTATATCCTGTTAATTTCAGCTTTCAATTACGTCTGTAAAGAAAGTTATATCAAATAAAGAATAAGTCAGAAACTCTCTAATAAGCCGACCAAATCGAAAAGGTCACGAAAAAGCGGCCACACCATACATAAACCTAACGATCTTAAATGAATGGGATAATACGGATGTTTTGTTAGTACAGTTGCATACAAAAGTTTGTTGGTCAGGTTAGTAAAAATAATAAAATGGTCATGCTTCATTATTTTTATTAAAAAATCAGTCTCATACAAATTCTTGGCTTTACATTTTTAGGAAAAAATCAATAACTTTTACAAAATTAAATATTGTATGTCCACAATATTTAATTTTGTAATTTTGTAGTAACATTTACTTTTATACGGTCCCAATGACCACACAAAACTTTATTGAGTTATATAGGTACTACTCTGTGATTACGAGTGATATTAGTAGTTTAAGTATAATGATAATAAAACCGACTTCAAAAAGAAAAAGTGAAAAATAACTTTAGCTTCTGAAGTCGGTGACGTTTGTATGATTGATTTAATTTTTTTGTCACCGACTTCAGAAGCTAAAGTTATTTTTCACTTTTTCTTTTTGAAGTCGGTTTTATTTTTTGCAAAAAAGTTTTTATTTTTCACTTTTTAGTGGTTCACATGGAAAGTGCATACCGTTACAATTACAACAAGCCCAAACACGACTAGGATACATTGTCTCATTATGGAGTTCCGTGACTCTGGGCTTCATCATCAGATCTGATGGTAGAATGGTTCTTATCAAATGCAAATGCTTCAGTTGTTGTAGAAAATACCAAAATTGCTGTACGTTATCCTATAAAATTTGAAGAGTTCCCTCGATTTCGCCAAGATTCCATCATCAGATCCCGACTTGGCGACTATGGGACCAACTTGGAAGTATACCCTTTCAAACAAAAAAAGAATTTTTCAAATCGGTTTAGGCGTCTTCGAGTAATCGGGTAACATACATAAAAAAAAAAAAATACATACAGTCGAATAGAGAACCTCCTCCTTTTTGGAAGTCGGTTAAAAACTGTACTGCCTTTCTTATATTTTTAAACAGGTAAGGACATACAATATTTAATTTTGTAAAAGTTATTGAATTTTTCCTAAAAATGTAAAGCCAAGAATTTGTATGAGACTGATTTTTTAATAAAAATAATGAAGCATGACCATTTTATTATTTTTACTAACCTGACCAACAAACTTTTGTATGCAACTGTACTAACAAAACATCCGTATTATCCCATTCATTTAAGATCGTTAGGTTTATGTATGGTGTGGCCGCTTTTTCGTGACCTTTTCGTTTTGGTCGGCTTATTAGAGAGTTTCTGACTTATTCTTTTTTTGATATAACTTTCGTTACAGACGTAATTGAAAGCTGAAATTAACAGGAATTAATGGTCATGAATCATTTTAATTTGCTTAAAGTATGCCACGTTTCTTAATGTTTTAGGAATAGAGTATTTCATCGCTAAAGTACGACCAGTCTAAAATTAATCAAATTTGTTTTATCTTCATATCATGTAAAGTTACAAAATCTAATTTTCCTGACGTTATAAGGGTCTACCATGGGTATCTTTTACAGCTGTTTATTTGGTTCTAAGTGTTTTGGTTTACTTGCAAACCCGTTTTTATCTGATTTTTGAAACCATTTAATTCCATTGGTTTACGACGACTAAATCAAAAACTAATGTTTAAACTAATATAAGCAAATTAAGGTCTTTTGATGGTATTTTTTTCAATCTTCTGCGTTGACCCGTTTTCGAGATCTGGGGTATCCCAAAATCTTACCGCAACAAAATCTTAAATAACTCGAGAACCATAACACACACAAATTTTGCTATTTACTAACATTTACTACGCAACAAAAGCTATCTATTCATGTATTTGGTTCCGGGCTAAACGAAGTTTTAAAAATCGATTTTGCTGGGATAACGTTTCAAGCGTTACTCCAGCTGCTCCAGCAAAATGTGTTTTTCTCAAATAACTTGAAAACTATAATTCAAGCAAATTTTGCTATTAGTAAGCAAATTGCTCCTCATGATACTCTAATTATTTGTTAAGGTTTCACATCACAAATCCACAACATTTTGCCAGGGTTACACACACGTTTGTTCCATCGAATTTTTCTTGGTACATTGTCTTTCCCTCCATTTTAGGTTACGCACGCGGTTCGATTGTCACAAAACAAAAAACCAACTACTTTACTGTTTTTACTTGCTCTTTGTTTATTACCACAGTTCACTTGCGTGGTCCTGGGCCCATAACCTATTAAGGTTAGGTGAAATAAACAAGATTTCTTCTTTGAGTGGATTTTATTATGGAAAACCCACGTCTAACACATACAGTAAGTAAAACCGACATTCCGACATGACAGACCGGATATAGTGTTGCCATCCGGCATTACATTATGGATAGAAAACAGACAAAGACACAGATAATAAAGCCACTTACAAAATTTAAACCAATAGTATCAAAAAATTACAAATCTATTTAGTCCATCAGTTAGATTATTGAACACTTATTTTTTGTTTTTGTAAATCAATGAATATTAACAAAGATAAAACGCATCAAAACTCGGGAGAGGGGGCTCGTGACGTCAGAACTAGCTAAAAAAATATACCGCGTGACTATTGGGAATTTCAAGAGCGTCGTATCTTCGTCAATTTTGATTTACATTACAAAAGAAAAAATACAGTTCAAATATTTTTTAATAATCTACCTGACGGACTAATTAGTGTTTTTTTGTCATCTACCCTATTGTTCCGCACTAGTTATCGTATATCCGTCATTAGCATAAACCAGGTCTTTAGCCCTACTCCTCACATTCCCTGTAGCATACCACCACTCGGTTCGTATACCTGTAGTTAGGCGTTGATGCGATTGTTTCGCGACCGACCGTTTGTTTACTAAGGCGCGTGCAGCCCAGGGACTGAAGAGTCGCGGGGGAGGAAGTCCAGTGTTGCCAATTCCTATAAATTCGAGTCGCTAGACTCATATCAAAAGTCGCTAAAACTCATTCTACTAGGGAGTGGTCTAAAGATTTTGTTCTGGGAGGGGCACATGAAGCTAGTGGCGGTATTTGTTGTATACTTATAAAATTCTAATGTTTAATTAAATATACTTATGTATTACCATAATTGTATTCACATAAATTATTTCAATCACAATTTGTTAGAAATACTAGAAACATGCAATTATGTACATTCGAAATAAAAAGAATTCTAATTACACTACACGAATTCCACTCAGATTAGTTTTATTTTTGTAATTATATATAGATTTAGATGTAGTGTGTAAATATTGTACATAGTAAATTGTATTATAAATTAAAATAAACTAAACTAGCTTAAACTATAAACTTAAAAAATGGCGTCAAAAAACTCCTCCTCAACGCTGTCAACTGGTAAAGTCCCCAGGAGACTGGCGGCGTTACCGCGCTGTATGGCAACGCTAAGCCTTTGGCCAAGGTAAAAGCCAGCCCTAGGGTCACGGGAAGTGTCAATTAAGCGTTTAGAAATTTCTTTAAAAAGGCTGTGAGCACTCGGACCCCACGGTCCTAGAGTTTCAACCCCAAACGGCTCGAAAATATAGTTACCAATAAGGTTACTATATTTACGCCGCTTGAGGTTCTCAGCAGCCGCAGCGGCAGCCCCTGCACAGCACGATGAGCTAGGAAGATGGGAAGGCGCAAGAGTATCGACACAAGTTGCGTCCCACACTAGAGGCCTACCCATCTTCCATGGAAACAAAGACATGCCGTCTGGTCTCTTGCCATCGTCGCGTGCCAAACCATTGGGTTCTAATAAAGCTGGAACGCCGACGGTGACAAGAGATCGACGGATGATTTCATTAAGTTCGCGTGCCGTGCAAAACGGCCCGCACTTCGGCTGCATGACAGGCCGTGGTGTCCGAGGCTGTTGACAACTTCACCACAGTGACAGCGATGAGGAGAACAACAAGGGGCACTCTAATTAAATAAACATGAAATATGCGCGCAAGCGCCGTTTGCTTTTTCCGTATAATATATCTCTTACCACTGTAATTCTGTGTCTAGTTAACAAAAAACGTATCTAATATGGCCCTAAAATTATTCAGATTTGTACTTCAGAAGTCGTCTGATAAGTGTGGTCGTTTTATGTATTTTATCTATGGGCCTTAGTTGCCTGATAATAAAATGATTATGATAAGTTGCTAAACCATTTTTATCGCTAAGACTTTACTTAAGTCACTTCTAGCGACAAATTCGCTAAATTGGCAACACTGAGGATTTGGAGTAAACTTAATACGACGTAGTAAGGGCTACCGCACACTACAGACAAGACTGTCTTGAGACAGACTTGCTTCACATAGACAAGTCTGTCTCAAGACAGTCTTGTCTACGACACATCGCACACCTAGGACGAAACTGTTTGGTCTACTACGACCAGGGCATGCAATTATCCGCTCATTTTAGTATCCAGATACTTGGATAACGTTATCCGGATAAATCCGGATAATACTGATAAAGCGGATTGTATAGGATAGATAAAAATAAAATTTAACCACAATTTTGTCAATCATTGATATTCAGTAATCAGTATAACGAACCATGGCAAAAATAAAATAATCATAGCTATGTAGGCAACGAAATAAGTCATAAAATAGCAAACATGAGTGACATCTTGTAACATAATTAATTGTATTTTTAATTTTATTGTACTCTATCACACACAATACTGTCTTATTTGACCCAAAGGTTGACTGGTAGAGAATGCCTTGTGGCATGAAGTCCGCCTATGTACCACTCTTGTACATGAAGTTTAAATAAATAAATACATAATTATAAACATATAAAATGCGTAAAGCCCTAAATATTGTAGAGGACTGATGCAAGGAATATAAACTGACAGTAAACCTTCCCCAAAACCGAAATCATGGTTTTCACAAATAAAAGAAAGTTGGCAACTCTACAATCACCAAGTTTCTTTGGGACCACCCTGAGCCGATCGATTGAAACCAAATACCTGGGCAAGTGGGCATCTGTTCGGATAAACAGCTGACGTGGGAAAAACACACCGATTACATCACTACAAAAGCCAGCATAGCACTATGGTAATGCAAAAGACTGCTCGGAAGGAATTTGGGCATAAGCTCCAAAATCACCTACTGGCCATACACTACATTCATCCGACCAATCATCACATACGGCTCTTTAGTTTGGTGGCCCCAGAACCAACCTGAGCACGGCCAAAAAGGACCTCAAGAAGCTACAAACATTTGCCTGCGTGACAATCGCCAGTAGCATGAGAACATCACCCATTCCCGCACTTCACGTGATGCTGGGATTAGCACCTCTTCACCCCATAAGAGAGGAGGTGGCCCTGACGACTATTAGGCTCGAAGTATCTGGCACCCAAAATACAAAATCAAACATACACGCATAAAAGGGGATGCTGTGAAACAACAGCCCATGTTGGCATCACCCAGCGACCGAACCCACTGCTTTCAAAAACACTACAACATAGAACTCAAAGCGGAGACGTGTGACTACTCAGGTCCAAAATAGCTAAGGATCTGAACTGATAGATCAAGAACCCACGACGGCACAGATGTCAAAGTCTTCTGCAACGACCCCTTATATTGCTCAACTCTGTCTACCAAGCTAAGTGCGTAGGTATTATCCAAGCGACACTTGTCATAGAGGACAGGGAAGTTACGGATACCCATATTCGTATACTCGTCGACAGTGTCTCAGATTTTCAATCCTTAAAAAGAAATCAGATCTACTCGAGACTAAAACTAGACTACCATAATGCCCTAGAACGAGTTACGGTTCTAAACCGCAACACGGTGACACTACAATGGATCAAAGGTCACAGTAAAACGATGCAGCAGGCTGCTGAGCACGCCAGAAGGGGATCCAGCGCAAACGCCTTTGGACCCCAACCCATTGTACTCATTCCTTTCAAGCAGCTGAGAAGTTGCTTGATCACACTCAAATACAACCCTCCAAGTTCATGAAGGTCGATTGAATGACTATTTCATGAAAAAGTCATTCAATCGACCTTTATGAACACGTTAAATTCGAAAAAATAATAAACCAAAAAATATCCGTTTAATTCGTACTATCCGAATAGTAATGCAATTAATGTCCGGATAGCATGCCCTAACCACGATGAAGCAAGGGGGGGGGGCACTGCACTACTTGACGTAGGCGTCCAATTATTGACAAGAAGTCACCACCATCTTGTATGATATCCGCGTAAACTTGAGATTTAGTACATAATAATGGCATAGATGGTGCTTACGCCAATCATCACCAGTTTGCTTAAAACGCCTTGTTGATTTTAATTAAAATTGAGCCAAGAATAATAATTAATAATA
This sequence comes from Xestia ashworthii, assembly GCA_950022955.1. Lineage (NCBI taxonomy): Eukaryota > Metazoa > Arthropoda > Insecta > Lepidoptera > Noctuidae > Xestia > Xestia ashworthii. The sequence goes on along the minus strand of OX465558.1, from coordinate 16,456,396 downwards.
ATTTTTGTAAATATTTTCAAAGAATTTACCCTTATCCTCATAGAACTGTTTATTCCCTCATTTACCCAATGTTAAGCTGTCAAAGATTCAAAGTTTTATGAATGAATAGGAATAGTAAGACAATTCAGTATTACCTAAATTATTAGTAACCCATTGAAAGCAAAACAAACACATTGAGAAAACGTTATCAGAAATGATGTGTATGGTATGGGAAAATTTCTCAATAATATAATAAAAAACTGCAAAGCATGCAGAAAAACTGTAATACGCAGTAAAAATGATAATAATTCCTTTAAAGAAAAAAAATTCTGACAAAATGTTGTTACGTTGTCCCTCTGAAGAATTGGATGAATGTTTTCTTAGTATACAAAGTATATGTGTCAGCGTAGCATTGTAAAAACCTAAAACCTCGAAATATTGTCAACTGAGCATTCTGCTTACAATACAATGCATTATTTTTCGGTAGATTGTAATCTATCGAAGTGAAACTGTAATATTGTGAAATACATGCAACGGAACAATGTTTGACAATTTTACGGTGACATATGTGTTTCATAATAGAAAACTGATGTGCTGAAAGCTGAAATAAAAAATAAATAAAAGCAGTAACAAAAACAATTATTGTGCAGTATCCATTCAAATGTGAAACACAAAAAGAAAAGATTTAAGAATACTTTACAGATATAACAATAAATATCTTGATTTATGGTTGATGCAAGTCAACAAATCGAATTTTAGCAGGAAAGCTTACATTCGATGGTGAGGATGAAACAAAAATGTATGCTCAAGATTATTATAATAAACGTCTCCAGACCAATAAATGACTTAAATATTAACACAATCATAGTTTTTATTCTGTGACGTTCTGTAACATTAGCTGTATTTGCTTTTTTTTTGTGAATTCTTATTATACGTTCATCAGGAACTTAGCACGAAATGCTGTCGAACAAATACAAAATGTTTATAAAACTAAATTTTATATGGTCTACATTTCAAATTACCCGCCTACCCATAGCAATACCTATTCAATAATAAGGTATGGATGTATAGGTACCTATGTACGCACCTAAAGCTTTAGGGATTAGTTCAGGGGATATAGTACCAGAGGGCGACACAGTCCAGCAAAGGTGTTCAAAATTCTCAAGAGAGGGCTGTCTATTCCATATAACCTCTTTGGCTCGGACGAGACTACTAGAGAGGAGGTACGTCACCGTCACATACGAACCGGTTTTTCCCGGTTCTCAAAGACCCGGGAATTTCCGGGTTTTCCTTTGTATAATAAACCGGTTCTGCCGTATGAAAACCCGGGTCTTTGGGTCTCTTCTAAATCGATCATTATTGATCTGTGAATTTTACAGATCAAACACGCAACAACATGTCGTAGGTTGTTTAAAATGTAATAAAATATGAGTAATTAAAAACTGTCTAACTCCCGAGTTTAATAATCTTATTTATAATTTATTCTAGAAAATACGTTACAGGGTTTTTTGGGTTGTGGAATTGGTAAAATTCTCATTCGAAAGTACCCAAATATTCATTTGAATATTTTTCTATCTTCAATTTATTGTGAATTTATTCTTTTGAGATATAATTTTTATTACAAAATATTATATTTATTGTTTTTAAAACAAAAGTATTTGATCACCTCGTTCCCGATGCGATCCCTCAGGGAGACTTCAAGCATTGCCCGCTCCATTGCTTCTAAGCGACTTTGAATTTATGGACTAGCCGTACCGTGAGTGTCCACGTTTCGGCCCCGTAAGTCATAATAGCCAGGATGAACTTATTGAAAACCTTAGTCTTTAGGCTCTGTAGAATACGCAACGACAAGATCCAACGAAGAATGCTGCCCAGCCCAGCTTGAGTCTTCTCAATGTTGTTCTTAACACACTGTACAGTTTGCTCGAGGTAAATTATATTCTTGAGCAACCTCGAGAGGACCACCATTGACAACAATAGGTCCTGGGGTGACGTGTTCGTGGAACCTGGGTTTTGTCTAAGTTCACCCTGAGACCAATGCGTATTGAAGAATCTACTGGGCCATCCAGCATTTCCTCCCTAAAGATTTCCACCATTTGGCCGAGCGCCTGGTCAATATTATAACCTCTGTATTAGTTCATTAATAAATGAAGCAAGAGCATTTAGTATTAATATTGTATTTGAAAAGACCATCTCAGATACTAATCTGCATAGTCCTCATGTGCATTGATCAATGTCAGGACTTTAAAAGAGACTATGACCTCTGAGTTTGTTTCGACTGTTTCTCCTTAGAGTATAGTCAGGTACGAAACACCAGCCAAATCTAGTTTAAAAAAAAAACGTGTAAAAGTCTCTGTAAAACCTATTTGCAAAATAAACATAATTTATCATTTAATGAAAAAAAAACCCGAAAACCCGGTTTTGGACAAAAAAAAAAACCCGTAACCGATTACCCACTTTTCGATGCCCTATCGCTAGACTGTTTTGTCGTAGATGTGCGCGCCCGCATACATACAAAAGGGAAGCCGACAATCGGTAGTCAGACTTGTCGCGGTGTAGTTCTTGTAGGTATGAGACAATTTTGTCTACGAGACGTTTTGTCTCAAGTGTGCGCATCTTCATATATTTTGTAATGCAAAAGTCTGTCTTGTCTGTAGTGTGCGGTAGCCCTAAGCTAGCGTAATTTTGTGGTTCAAGTAATTTTAATTTAAAAAACATTTAGATTTTTTTTTGTTGCTTAAAGCCTTTAGAATTTAGATAATCTTCTGAAAATATTTCGTGTATGAATAGGTAGACCAAATAAAGGGTGGCTTATTTACTGTGGACCAAAATGATTTTTTTTATAAACCCTCCAAGTACTATCTGAAATAACCCATGTCGCTTCAACGTTTATTCGGGATCCTTGTAGATTGGCTTCTAAAAATATTTTTGGGTCACGGAAAACTGGCCAACCTGTATAATAAAAGATAAGAATAGTATATAAGATATCAAAAAAATACACAGCGCTCGTGTAAATAACGCACGATGCCTGAGATGTCAACACAGGGATAAAAGGTCTATTCTTTTATGTGTGCTTCATAGAATGTATATTTAGTAGGTAGTTAAATTATGAAGTTTGCATGTGATAGAGATAAATGAGCAGAAACATCACAATGCTAGTCATATCGAAGAGTACTGGCTTCTGAATTAGCCCCTTGACCCATTCGCCTAACGAGGACCTCGAGAGATGTTCGTCGAGGTCCTTGGTCGTCAGGCCATTCGCCGTAAGGACTATCGACACAATGATAGCCGAGATCACATTCCACACATGTCGACAACTTCATATTAAAGGAAATTATTAGGATTAGATGTACCTCCCTGAAATCCAGAGCTTTGATGTCCTGAACCAGACTAGGCTTTCATGAAGTCTAATAATAATTGATTTTCCTGAATCTATCACATTTATTGTACATTATTATAATATTCTTAAATAAAATACCATATTCTTTTCAGGTATGATGAACAAGATTTTAAAATTGTTTAAAAAGAAACCTTAGATTTCTTTCTCCTACAAATGTTCGATTGCTTAGTATATATATATATATAGGTTTTACAAATTTTGTAAAAAATAAATCTTTTGTGATGAACAAGGGTCAACTCACACCGAGACGCGACGCTGCTCGCACATAATAATCACTGGCCTCATCCAGTACCGTCGCGCGTCGTGTCGCGTCGCGTCTCGGTGTGAACTGACCCTAAGCAGTCAATGTCTTTTGCAGTAGGGATGCCCGATCTGAATCGATCTTTTAGAAGATCGATTCACGGCAATACGATCTACTGATTTTTTGAATCGATTCAACATAATGCGATCTTCGCTCGGATCGAATCGTATGCCTGAAAGATCGTAAGAAAAAATCGAATCTACTACAATGAATTATGATCTTTAATAACACTAGCATTGTAGCGGGGCAGAGTATTCACAACAAAGTAATATTACACCTAAGTTCCTTCATTGAAATTAATTTCAAGTTACCTAAGACTGCCCGCAGAGTTGAAATATGAAATGAAATGAAGGTATGTGTTAATATTTTGTTTATTTTAAAAAATATTCCAAAGGAAGGTCTGGATGACATTTTAAAACAGTACCTGAGGGAACCGTTACTTGCTAGACAAGCTGATCCAATTACATATTGGACCACCAGGTTTACTATCTGGCCGCACTTAAGCTGCTTGGCTTTAAAGTATTTGACGATTGTCGCAACATCTGTTCCTTCAGAACGCCTGTTTTCTTTAGCTGGAAATACTTTGACCGATAGCCGTAATAGGCTAGATCCAGTACGTTTGTCCAAATTATTATTTATGAAAAGTTTAAGTGAAGACAGTTGGGATTTATAGTTTTGTAAACTTTGTTTTTGTTAATATGAAAACCGAATTTAAGTACATTTACATAAAAATAAACAACTTTGCATGCAAACTGTGCCTTTTAATATACCTTTATAATTACGATACGATCTTCAGAGATCGAATAAGATCGATTCAATGCAATACGATTCAAATCGTAGATCGATTCACAGGGTTGCGATCCATTACGATCCAAAAAATCGATTCAAAGCTAAAGATCGGGCATCCCTATTTTGCAGGGCGCTCAATATGTCATGTAATTTTATATGTGGTTCAGCTGAAAGTAATTATAATCTTGCAAAGTTTGGCTGGTAGGTAGTTGGTTAGCTCTCATCTTGGAGTCCCTCAAGCCACAGCAATTTGTAAAATTATATTATTAAACTATTTGAAATTGTTCAAATCAGCATTGTAACTTTGTTTTAGGTACTTGGCGTTAATATTATATTCCAGTGCGACCCTTTTATAATTGAACGTAAGTGTACCTACCTACCTTGAAATTTTATGGTAGTTTAATAGATTCTATTATATTCCATAACAATTTAATCTAGTATCCACAACATTGTTTAATAAATTAATGAATTGTTTGAAAAATAAATAATTACCATATCAAAAACTACTATCTTCTTTTATTTTGGAATGGCTTTACGAATTTCTTTTTTCCATATGGTTTTTCATCTTTATTGCCATCTACAGGCCGAGGCTTGACATGTAGTATGGAGTGCAAGGTTGCTGCTTCATTCTTGTTTTCAATTATAGTTTGCAGCTCGTCCTGTAAAATAACGTTCGTTAAATAAGTGAACCAAAACAGAACCTTGTTAGTACTTGTATTATTTTATTAAATAAGTATACCTGAGACAGTGTTATCAGATGATCCAGCGACACGCCTCTATCCATAATTCTTGCGATGTTCTTAGAGCTGACTCCGGGTAACTTTTGCACAAAGTCATGAACTTGAGTATTGTATCGCTCGTAATACATATCTTCGGCGGTATTGTCACTGCTGAGCGCAAGAGCCTCTTCAACGTTAGGATTTTTCCTTCCTTGCTGTAACACAATAAAATTTATCAGATTTCGAGTATTTTCTGGGGATTCATAATAAATATGCACATCAGACAATCAAGACCTTCGTAAAAGGTAATTCAGGGATAATGTTATCAGGAAGAATAAACGGCTACCACCAATGAGGGTTTTTCGGATTTTATCTGACACCAGATGCCGCTACGTTGGCGTCTGGTATAAATAACATTTACTGTCAAATTGTACTGAATTGTATGCTAGTGAAACTTTTTATCGAAATTTCATCGTATTTGGACTGTTTTACAATATAAATATGGAATATGGATTACGGACACAGAAAAGTAGCTGAACTATGGATTATGCTTCTTAGTACTGTAAAAGTCAGTGGTACAAGGAAAAACGTAATGAAAGGTAACTTATGTGGCCACATTAATAAAAGGTCATTTATGCGGCACAACACTGGGGCATTTTATTAATGATTTAAAAGATGATTCAATGAAAAAATAATCGTGAACTACAATAAACTCGTGTATTTTGATAGATGTTTAGACCTAACGCCAGTGCTGCCACCTTGTGGTTTTGTCATTTCGGAAAACCCTCATTGTCTGATTATTCCAGTAGGATAAAGTGGAATATTAAAATTTGTTGTTTAATGTTTACTTTAGCTCCACAGGACATGTAAAAACATACAAATCATAGTATACTAACGTCTAACCTTTAGCTCATAAAACAACTCGGCTGTAGCATAAGGACTAGGAGACCACACTAGTTTCAACCGAGGAAAGTGTATGGTCAGAAGCTGCAATTTTTGTTGTATGTCTGCGCCCGATAAGTCGGTGGACACCACGAAGTGGCCCTGAAAAAATGAAAATATATGTCGGAGATGAAGAATGGTTTCGATTCAAATGTTAACTGTATCCGCCATGTTACGCGTTTTTACAGAATCAGTGCGCACAACCGGCGCGGTCTCGCTCTGGATGTCCATAGTGTCGCGTCCCGTTCCTAGCTTTTCCCGCCTTCTCTTAACATCTGTCAGATGTCAAACGTCACACGACAATTCATAGACAACCTCGGCTCGATCTACTGACTCTATGATAGCTGTTATCGATTTGATATATCGACTAAGGTACCTCAAGTGCTAATAGATGATGCTAGTAGTAAGTAAACAAAACTTTTACTTCATTCCTCGACACGGCCATACTGACAGCGAGCGCGTTCCCGCGCGACCTTTTTTTTATTCAGTTGTCGTCATAAATGCCGACCACATTTAAGTTCAAAACATGGGGTTTCCATACTGGAACATTGGAGGTAAAAGCATGGAGTTTTCAATGTTCAATCGTTACAAGACAAACACAAAGCGGGGAGCTTTCAATGCTTAATCGCCAGAAGCATAAAGCGAGAAGCTTTCAATGCTCAATCGTCAGAATCACAAAGCGCGGAGCTTTCAATGCTCAATCGTCAGAAGCACAAAGCGCGGAGCTTTCAATGCTCAATCGTCAGAAGGACAAAGTGCAGAGCTTTCAATGCTCAATCGCCAGAAGCACAAAGCGCGGAGCTTTCAATGCTCAATCGTCAGAAGCACAAAGCGCGGAGCTTTCAATGCTCAATCGTCAGAAGCGCAAAGCGCGGAGCTTTCAATGCTCAATCGTCAGAAGCACAAAGCGCGGAGCTTTCAATGCTCAATCGCCAGAAGCACAAAGCGCGGAGCTTTCAATGCTCAATCGTCAGAAGCACAAAGCGCGGAGCTTTCAATGCTCAATCGCCAGAAGCACAAAGCGCGGAACTTTCAATGCTCAATCGTCAGAAGCACAAAGCGCGGAACTTTCAATGCTCCTTTGTCAGAAAAACAAAGCACGGAGCTCCCAATGCTCAATTGCCACAAGCATAAAGCGCAGAGCTCCCAATGCTCAAGTTTCAGAAATTCGAATCAGGATTTCCAAAGCTAAGCAATTTTTTCCAAATCAACCTCAAGCTGTGAAATGTCTCCTACAAAGTACTTCTGTAATCATTCTTAATATTACAATTAAAGTCAATAATCAACTTTACTACCAAATTATTTAACATGTCAGACTACAACTGTTATTTTCAAGTTAATTGGACATAATGATGAATCAACAAGCTTAATTATTTATGAAGTAACTTATAAAAGTTTCTTACAGTTTAGTTCTATTGTAATCATTCTTAACATTACCATTAAATTCAATATTCAGCATTTCCACAAAATTATTTAACCTGTCCGACTACAACTGTTATTTGAAAGTTAATTGGACATAACAATGAATCAACAAGCTTTATTATTTATAAAGTAACAAATTAAAGTTTCTTATAATCTAGTTTTATTATAATTATTCTTAACATTACTAGTAAATTCAATAATCAGCAATTACACAAAATTATTTAATCTGTCTGACTACCACAGTCATTCTCAAGTTGATTGGACATATCAACCAAACTCTCGGGATACTTCACACACATACTGAACGCGTCCACCAGCTATTGGCTCCACCTTGTATCTATCGGTGTCACAAACCTCTATTTACAGGGATTTGAAAACTTTTCACTTAATTTGGTTATTATCCTAGGATTCTTTTCCACAAAAACAATGTTGACGGTTTTAAAAGGACAAATTTTGGCTTTGCCCTTATCAAAACGCGCCTTATCAGCGCGAGCTTGCTCGTCCATCCTGAATTTTGTATCACATCTAAGTTCATAGAGATCAAATTTATCATACCTTTGCACTTTTGCAATTTTAGGGGGACTCCTATTACATCCCATTAGTAATTGAAGCGGACTCTTACCCGTACTTTTTACTATGGTACAATCCTGCGCTAGTTGAACTTCGCCTAAAGCCGCTTTCCAGGACTTACGCTCATAGTTCTCAGTTATAGTGAAGCAATTAGTTAGAACAGACATGAATCTCTCCACTTGTCCGCAATCGAGCAATGTCTTCACAATCAGTTAAATCAGTATCGATAGCCTGTACATCAAGATTCTGTAGTAAACAAAGTGCAGCATGGACCTAGCGGGTGATGTGGATTACCCCTTGTTATTAATAGACAAGCTCAATCCGGGACAGGTAAAAACATCCTGACCAATTATAACGTCATGAGGTAAAATATGGGAATCTACTCGTACAATTACAAAAGTTACTTCTATGTGTACTTCATTAATCTTAATAGGTAAACTAATACGGGAGAAGGAAGCGTGTGGATATAAGATATCGAGTTCCAATTAAGGAATCAGCTATTTTTTTTACGAATTAGTGAACAATCAGAACCACTATCTATGAGAGCTTGTTATTTAAAATCATTAACATTGATTTCGACTAACGGGGCTTCGGACTGCAGGCACAGGTTAACATACTAACTTAACACACCTGTTTTTTTTTTTTTTTTTCAGTCTTTCGTCTCTCTGTTTAGAAAAAACACACTTGCTCTGTATGAACAACTTTATGACAATAAGAATACTCTACTGGGTTTTTCTCGTTTGTTTTAGTCGCAGAGTGTTTATGGGAATCACTACGAGTCGCACCTGTCGATTTTACTCGCGATTTACACTTACGTTAGTAATGCCCCGGTTTTCCACAACTATGACATGTAATACGCTCATTTGAATCTTGTTTGTGACGCTTATATTCATTCGAACCGGAATTTGAGTAGGCCTTTTAAAACTTTTGATTTTCGGATAAGTAATATGATGTCTATCGAGGGCTATAAAGTCAGTAGGCGTGTTTTTAACAGATCTGAACGTACCTGGGAATCTGAAATACCTGCGATAACAACTTCAATCTTGTTAGCGTCACTCCAAGCAGGCTCCAACCGGTCGATCATGGCAAGCTTCGTTGGTTGATTATGTACTCCACGTAAGTTCTGGCACGATCACTAGTACACTGCACCACAATATCTTAAAAGAGGTCATGGAATCTCTTGGTCGCCGCAAACTGTCTTGATAAACGGTCCTTTGATTTATCCTACGTTTTCCACAATGGGTACGACTTTGAAGCCCACTTGCGCGCTCGGCCTCGAAGATGTGTAAACGCGACGTTTCGCGTTTCATAATCGGTCCACGAATTTTCAGTACGGTGATGGTCTAATTCGTCGCACCACTGAGCAGCCGTAAATTCACAATAATCGGGGTCAAAGGAAGGTAGGAAGTAGACGTCGTTCGGTTTAATTTTCTTTACGTTGGTTTTCGGAGTTGAGGCATCAGCATATTCAGCATTATTTCGAAAACTTTCGGCCATGCCGCGGAAAAACGAGGTCCACATATCACTAAGCATGGCTGTGAGACGATCATCCATTTGTGTGGTCGTGTTCTGATCGGTATTGTTTGAGATTGAGTTTGCACCGGCGCTATTTTCTCATCTGCACGTGGACGTGGTGTGGCCATATCACGAAATTATTCACTTTCCGTAGACCTGAGCCGTAGACACGAAAGGTTGGGTAAGCACTTTGGAGGAGTGCTGTTCCGATCCCACCGCTGCTGTCGGAGATGAAGAATGGTTTCGATTCAAATGTTAACTGTATCCGCCATGTTACGCGTTTTTACAGAATCAGTGCGCACAACCGGCGCGGTCTCGCTCTGGATGTCCATAGTGTCGCGTCCCGTTCCTAGCTTTTCCCGCCTTCTCTTAACATCTGTCAGATGTCAAACGTCACACGACAATTCATAGACAACCTCGGCTCGATCTACTGACTCTATGATAGCTGTTATCGATTTGATATATCGACTAAGGTACCTCAAGTGCTAATAGATGATGCTAGTAGTAAGTAAACAAAACTTTTACTTCATTCCTCGACATATATAACCTCTATAGCGCGTAATTTATCAGATCAGTTACTTTCCTAGTCTGCTGTCTTACTCCTGTCCGCGTAGCATGCCCAATTTCATCTCTATTCTACCAAGAATAGACAAAGCTCTTTCTATACAACTCGACATGACTTCTGCTCGAGTTTCCACGCCATAGAAATTATTTCCATAGAAACGGGGATGTAGTTATTCTCCAAATCTCGATTGTCGTGTCCTTAGTGTTGGTGAAAACGGGCATTAAGCATTGTCTGATTAAATCTTTGCTATGGCAGCGAGTGGCGTGAGCGTCGTTTGTGTTTGTGTGAGCAGGGAGATCAAGAGCTCCGGTTAATGCTCGTACAGCATTCCTTTCAGAGTTACTTCATTCTTCTCGGCATAAAAACTGAGGAGACGGCGATGTAGGACCCCCGACATGTTTTTAAAATCATTTTAGGTCAATAAACACAAATAATAGTAATAAAAAATCTTGTCTAGGTCCAATGTGATGGTCCTATTTGAGATTTGTTGAGAAGAAATTTTTCTACCCCCAATGTCAAAACTAGAGAAAAAATGGTCGTCATGCCTAACGTTGTCGACTTTTATCGACTAAAGAATAGAAATATGTATTGTATTTCCTACATTATTTTTTAACATCGCCATGCTTACGACGATCGAAATCGAACATTATGTTCTCTCATTATGTTCGATTCGAGAACATTCGAATCTTCCATTGACAAAACCCGTTTCCACGGTGGTGGTCCCTACGCGTGCTGGAGTCCCCCCTCCACTCCTATTCTACCACGAACCAGCGCGACGTCCTATACAGTCGCCATATCTCCTTTGTTACCTTGATAATTATTAAGTTATATTTAAACTTCAGGTATTCATTTATTAAGGAGAGAAAAAAAAGTGCTACCTGCAGATTAAAAGGTTTGTTCTGATCGAATTCAATAAGTAGAATGGGTCGAGTGTAGTTTCGGCACATTTGAGTGCATTGTGTGAACAGTCGACCGGAGTTCAATGATCCAATCAAATCAGAAATTGATTTCCTTTCAACGCAGATTTCGGGAGTGAGAATATAATCACCAATCTGAAAAACAAATATCATCGTCAAAGATTTACGGAAGCACATTGGGTTACAGACATTAACATGCCTGTACTCAAGTATAACTGGGTGATAAATAACCAAGACTTAAGACTTACATCACTTATTGATGGACTGTGTCCGATATGAGTCTGGCAGAAATGAACTGTTAAGGGTATTGAGGTTGAACAGACTTGAAGTAGGCACATTTCACAAAATCCTGGCTCAACCAAATGGTGATGATGCGAAGAGTCTGTTAAGGTTCATGGCCCACATATGATACATGTATATTTAGGATACGAAGGGACTGACATACGCATTGCGATTATAAATGTCCCTAAATAAATAAAGAAAAAAAAACCAGGTGACCTAGCTGGTAGTAAGAAATCTACAACATGTATAAATAAATAAATATTATTTAAATAAGCACAATCTCAAGAATGGGTCATTTTGAGAGAAGGTCATTTCGGTAAGGGGTATTTTGGGAAATGGACATTAAAGGGAGAGGAAATTACGGGAAAGGGACTCTTTGAAGGCTCAGGCGCAAAATGTCGCTTGGTAGTAAAATGTCTCTTTCGCATAATGTCGCTTTCTCATAATGTCGCTTTCGCAGAATGTCTCGTTCTCAAAATGTCGCTCTCTCACAATGTCTCTTTCGCAAAATGTCGCTTTAGTAACTTAGGAAAAAAGACCCACCTACCAGAATTTGTATGAGCCTGTACCCCAGAATGGCCAGATATACTCGTAGAATCATGTCATTTAGTAAAATCTTCATTGACAAAAAAAAAAGTGAATATTGCTCAGCAGTTTTGAACAAAAGCCTAATCTAGTTGTTTTTGTCACTACGGCTAAATTGTTTTTTTTTTTAATGTATATTGTAGTGTATGTATATTATGTCACCGTAAAATTGTCAAACACATTAGATTGTAATCTCTTTAGCGATATGGTAAACTCTTGAAATATTGTCAACTACAGTATCTCTGCCCCCATAATCGGAACTTGGGGCACCCCCCCGTTAGGTTAGTTAGGTTCCTTTAAACCCTGCACTCTGAAATAGGGGCTCCGCGAAGCTGGGCTCCGTCGACTATGCTTTTTAGGGGAATATAAAGTGTTTTAAGGTTCATCATCATCATCATCTCAGCCGAAAGACGCCCACTGCTGGACATAGGCCTCCCCCAACTGTCGCCACATTGCCCGGTCCCTTGCGACTCGCATCCACCGGATTCCCGCAACCTTCACCAGGTCATCGGTCTATCTAGTGGGAGGTCTTCCAACGCATCGTCTTCCGGTTCGCGGTCGCCACTTCAGAACTTTTCGGCCCCAACGGCCATCCGTTCTGCGAGCATCATGTTTTAAGGTAAGTTTATATTAATCGGTATTTCTCAGGAATGGTATATTATCTTTACATGAGAGTGGTACCACTGGGCAAGTGGGGGGTCCCACTTGCCCAGTGGTACCACTCTCCTTCCCTCAACGCCGCGTGAGTTGACTACCATCGCATGCATTTCACGAAAAATAATGCGTTTTATTGTAAGCAGTATGTTCGTTTGACAATAATAATAATAATAAAAACGTTTATTTATCTCCACAAGTTACATTGTTGCACATATATGGGTTGACAGGTAATTTGGCAGAAAGTTGTAATTTGTGGAAGATCTGGAGTCTAAACTAAGCCTAGGCCTGTATTTCAGAACTCCAGGCCCCCCATCACATCATAAAATAGTTTTTGTCAACGTAGAAATGGTATGAAAATTGGTGACGGTGTGTATGTGCACGTATGTGTGTGTGTATAAAATATATGAGTATGTATAGATTTACTGTTAAATTAAATTTTTATAAATATTTATATAAATTTAAATGTATTTATACATAGGGGATATATACAATATATGACTATAATCTTACCTACAAGTATATGTACGCAAGTACGGACTACCAAGCCTGCCTACTTGGCAACCGCGAGTAATTCCTCTGTTTCCGTATAGTTTAAATTTAACAACAATTTGATAATTTTCGATTTACACTCAACTTTACTACAATTTGCTATATTTATAATTTTATTAATTTTGTTATACAACTCACCTCCACGGAAAGAGAAGAATCTTTGCGCGAAAGAAGTACCAACAGCAGTCGTCCCACATACTGCGAATTTTCTCCTAGAGAGACCTATGCGTTTTCTCCTTTCTTCTGGTAGGTTTGAGTGCTGGAGAAGTGCAGTAAGCAATATGTACAGCTGGCGTACAGTTAGCACCTGTGCTTCCTCATAAAGAGTTGTGGTGTTGAAAAGACGTGGCTTGGATAAACTAACTTTACAATATTTCGAGAGTTTAAAATCTCTAGTTATTTTATAATCTAATGTGTTTGACAAATTTACGGTGACATAAAGGGTGTAAAACACCTCTTCACGAAGCCGAAAGGTACTTGTTCTCCCCAACATTGCGATCATTTTTTTGTTCTACACCATACCTGGGACCCTTCTAGTTACGGAGATATGGAGGGAGTTACAACTTTTTTTTTAAATACAAGTTTTTTTTGTAAGATTTTGAGTTTTAACACCTCCAAGACCCCCGTACTATTCAATCCATCCATCAGCACAATGTTTTAAGTGCGTCACATTGAGTTCTACCACAAAACATGATTTATAACCTCAAAAAAAAAGTTGTTTCCCAGCAATAATTTTTGCGTAATGTTACTTAGTTTGATGTAAAGAATGCTTGGTTAACGGCTTTGTGATGAGGTGGTTTACACCCTGTATACATACACTACAATATACATAAAAAAACACTTTAGCCGTAGTGACAATAACAACTAGATTAAACCTATAGAACTTTTGTTCAAAACGCAATATTCATTTTTTTTTTGTTAATGAAGATTTTACTAAATGACTTGATTTTATGTTTGGACATTCTGGTGTACGGGCTCATACAATTTTTGGGTAGGTCCTTTTTTCCTAAGTTACTACCGCGACAGTTTGCGAAAGAGACATTGTGAGAAAGCGACATTTTGAGAACGAGTCATTCTGCGAAAGCGACATTATGAGAAAGCGACATTATGCGAAAGAGACATTTTACTACCAAGCGACATTTTGCGAAAGAGACATTTTGCGCCTGAGCCTATTTGAAACCCAGGCTGAGAATGTCCCTTACATTCTCAGCCTGGGCGGTTATGACCGATTCTCTAGCGCACAAGGTCTGACCCGCTTCGCTGTGAAATAGGCCTTAATCTTCACAAACTTTTGCATTAAGGCATTCATAGATGATATACTGACCGCTATTGTGACTGGTTCGATATTGATTCCCTTCTTGTGTAGTAACGCTGGCAGATCTGATCGAAATTCTCGCATGTCTACAATAACGACGGGCTTCTCTTTCTGCTGATTTTGCCCACCTGTGAAACAAGAGGTTGAGAGATTGGTCATTTAAACAAAATATCTAAAATCTCGTGTCATGCGTGTCACTGCTAGTTATCATTATTATTTTTTACATTGATGGTCCACATTACCACATTACCCTTGACCGAAAGCAATGAAAATCATGGAGAGGCCTTTGCCCATCAGTGGGATGATGCAGGCTAATAGTAACAGTATTTTTGTAACAGTTTTTCTTAAAAATCTTATGGAGCCTATTGGTTAAGATCTGTGAATGATGATAATGTTGAATAAGTCTTATTTACCAGCTTTTCGAGAGTCTGTAGCGTTGTCTTCGTGTTCTACGTTAAGATTGAAATACTCTTCTGTTTTGCCATCCTGATATGACGGCACTACCATGACCTGGGCACATCAACAATAATAGCTCTATCAAATAAAATGTATAACAGCCAGCGCATATCCACCAACGCCGAGCGAAGCGCGGTAATTACTACCAAACAAATATGAACCTTGCTCCAGTTCAAAATAAATAAGCTTTAAGTGACCTATGGATGTTCTCGACTTTATTGTAGGGTGCGCAATGTTCATATTTATTTGGCAAGGTGTGTGTGCCCTAGTATATTGTACATAGGGTAAAACTTACACTCTTCGTGTGAATTAATAGCTCAAACGCTTGTTTCTCTCTCTTCAATGATGTTAAGTATGCTTGTTCCTCTACTGTTTTATCATGTATCAAAAAATAAACTTTAGTTGTGGGCTCTTCAGTTTTTTTGCGGCATTCAAACAGTTCAATCTGTCTAACGGCCGCCACGTCACAGTGATATAAAATCACATATTCCGGACGCAACATATCCAATGTTCGCTCCAGAGAAAAGTTGCATCCGCTTTCTTTGAACGTTCGAATACAAATAACTGGTCTCTCGATTTCTAGTTGAGTGAAATCTAAATTGTCCATCTGAAAACAGGCATATTTTTAGTTTTAGAAGTGAAAACATCTTTAGGCGCGTTGTGCACTTTTTGAGTGAACAAAAATCATGGAACTCGTGCTATCGTCACCGAACGCTTTCATAGAGCGGTCAGTCAAAATCAACCTCATACAATTATGATATAGTATATTTTATAACGAGGGACTTAACGAAGCCATTATAACCCCGAGCTTGCGAGGGAGTCATTAAAAAGCGAGGGTATATTACGTTGGCGTTTAGTCTCGAGGTGCAAACTGTACTTTTCACTCCGAGTGCGAGAAAAATAGTAATTTAAAACCGAACAAATTTACATTCGACAAAAATTCTGAACTGAGCGGTCAGTTTTTTCTTCTATCAGGTCAGTCACAGATTAACAATTTAAAACAACACAAACTCTCAACATTGCCGTAATGAAGATGATCCACACTCCACAGATAATTAGTACCTATATTACTGCAGCGGCTAGCAACAGAGGCATTGCACATACTTTTCAAGTCAACGATGCACACAAACAACAATATTTTTTCTCGCGTTGAAGAATTCATTTGTTTTTTTTTTTTTCAATAAACCGCTTTCTATTTGCAAGCCAATTCGAAATTTAAATAATACGTTTGATCCATTAAAAAACAAAGTTAGGTACTGTTTTGTGACCATGTTTCAGAGTAAAAGATCGTTCCATTTTTAAATTACTTTTTACTCCCTAGGGAATAAACGGTCACTTTAATCCCGCTTCGTAGGGCTATAATGGCGTACTTTTAGAGCATGAGAAGTGAAATAGTACATTGTTATCCAAGAGGTGAAAGTAACTTATTTAGTCCCGAGACGGGGTTTGGCGCCCAAGCGTAGCGCGGGCGCTAATAGCTCGAGGGACTAAAGAAGTCTTTAACCCGAGGTAAACACTGTGCTTTTCATTACGAATACAAGGAAAATAAAAACAAAAACACGAAACCACTCGAAAAAAAAATGAAGATCGGATTGCCGCTTTCCCGCCTATTTTGTTTTTTTTTCTGTGGCCGGCTATTCAGCCTTTATTTTCACTATAGTCACTGAAAATATAGTAAATATTTTGCCCAAATTTTTGTTATTTTAAAGAAATATTTGTATTTGTAACTAAATTATAACTAAGTTATTTAAAATAATTATGTTCTTTAATTAATACTGAATTTTATGTTATTTCAATTTTACATCGCGCTGTAATTTACAGGCTGTATAGAAGTCGGAACATGGTTCAATAGAAATGTGAAAATAGAACTAGATTTTTTTTAAATAATGTGACAGCTGTCAGTTGAAAGTGATTCTCCCTAGGGCTGAAAAGTATTACTTTCAGCCCGCTCCTCAGGCAACTTCAGACCTACTTTCCGAGTATGAGTAATGAAAAAGTTTATTTTGGGTTACTTAGTTTTCACTTCTATCCGCAGTCCAAGTCTGCCCAGCATGTTTTTTTTAATTCTCGTATTCACGTTGGCTGGATCGCCATTGGCGTAACGAGGAGTGGACAGAACAAATGCTACTTGATTTATGGACCTTGAGTTTACTTTCAGGGCTGCATGCATTTTCAAATGTATTTACCTGTGAAATGGGCTCAAACATGCTTTCTTCGTGCGACATTGACTCTTTAGATTGTATAACCGATTGTGTTAATGTCAACAGGTAATTCGATTTCGTTTCATCTTCATTGACATCTTCATCTTTATTACCGCCGTCTTTAACTTCAGCTTTTTTACCTTTTTCATTATTTATGGCCTCCTTTGGTTCTGGATTCTTTAGTGTAGTGTATTTAGATGACACCGCATTTATAGTGAGGTCCCTTCTGAATGCCATATAAAATAGATATTTGTTGGGGCCCATAGTAAGATAGTGATTCAACTGGGAACATGTTCTATTATCTTGACAAAGAACTAATATTTTAGTATTGTTCAAGTTAGCACCTTCTTTTTTCTTTATTTCATCTGGTATTTCTTTCAATAGCAGGTCACTAAGGCATTTCCATTTTGGACATGGTTCTGGATCAAACTCTAAAAAAAAATCTATGTCATAACCAATGTCCACTATTGCTCTAACTAATCATCTTGATGGCAAATATATGAAGAACCTCATTTTTTAACAAATGTAGAAAAATGTATACCTTGTTTAGGATTAAATACTCTCCCTCTGGCTAGTCGGAATAACTGCTCAGCTGACTCCAAGAGAATCCATCCAGAATTAAGTTTAGCATACTCTGGAGTGCTGTATTTGCTTACTAGGGCATGGAATGACACAGCATCGTCATGGAGCAAGTTACTGAAATTGAAAGGTATTTTTATAAAAAGATGGATTTTTTCAAATTCATAAAATTATTTATTCAAGTTTTCACGAATTTTCATTTTAGTCTGACCTACTTTCTCTGTAAACAGGTAGCCAAGAAGATCAAACGAACTAAAGAGACCCGGAAAATAATAGCTACAGTGCTATTTATGCCTATTTTCCTGTATTTAGTATGAGACAATGTTTGAGACAACAATGAGCTCTTTTTGCTATAATATTATATAGATGAAAATCTTACACAGTCATACTCCTTAGTACTTTAAGATCCTGTATGTATTCCTTAGTTCTTGTACTTAACTGATGCCAAACACAGTCCAACTGTGATTGGAGAATTTTGTGAAACTTTTTTGTGATACAATTTTCTGTTGTTATTTCCTAAAATCAAACATTTAAACAAAATCAATTCATTTGGGATCTAACACTGTTATATCTCTATGTGCATTTCTTTTTAAATAACCTGCATATCCAATGTCCTGTTGATACTCTTGAGTTGTTTTACTGTGTAATTAATAATGTCAAGCAAGCAGGTCTGAATGTAGCTCATATTTGTGGTCAGGGGTACATGTAACTCCACCACTTCTGCCTGTCTATTCTTGAGACTCTTGATAATTGAGCCATGGAACCTATGACAGAATAAGATTTGACGATTAAAGTCCAGTAGTTTTTGAAGGGAAATAATATTGGTGATGTGTCTTTTTACATAGGTGAATGAGACTTAGCAAAACAAGAGAAAGGGGAAAATTTAAAAAATTGGAAATTTGAAATGGACTTTATGGTTAAGATTCTAAAGTCCCTTGTAAGAATTTTAAAGATTCATATTATGATTCTGCTAAAGCGGCCATTTTAGGCCCGCAGATTATATTAGTTACATTCTTGGCACAATACATAAGTCACATTTTCTCATTCTCCCAGTTACAACATTTTTGAATATTTTATACTAGGGGACGTCACGCGGTTTCACCCGAGTAGTTCCCGTTCCCGTGGAATTACGTGGGTAAAATATAGCCTATGTTACTCGCTGATAATGTAGCTATCCATTGCTGAAAGAAGTTAGTTTTTGAGGCTATTCATTACAAACATACACAAAAAATACAAATTTTTCCTCTGTATAATAATGTAGCTATCCATTGCTGAAAGAAGTTAGTTTTTGAGGCTATTCATTACAAACATACACACAAAAATACAAATTTTTCCTCTGTATAATATTAGTGTAGATTAACTTACCTGGGCCATAAAAATAATTCTGTTACAAAAAGGGCCCTCATAACTTTCTCCACTTGGTTATAACCAAATGTGAATGATATTGGAGAATTTGAGAAAGCCTTCACAAAACCCGTCTGCAACAAATTAAATAATTTATGGTTAAAGAAAGGTGTTTTATATTTAATGAGTCACTCTAAATTGATAATCTAATTAACTTACCTTATTGTTTTGCCTATAGAGTCTTAGAGCAAAAGCTTCCTGGCATGACTCTAGAACTGTATGTGCTCTCAAAACAATAATCCCAGTTATGTGTGATATAGGGACCCGGTTCTTCAGCAAGTCCACTACTAATATGCGAGTTGAAACAAAGTGTATTCCACCCTCTAAATATGCTTTTTCTCTGCAATAATAAAATGTAATTGTTATTTATTAAGACTCCTTGCTTCAAGACGTGTCATTTCTCTCTTGAAATGTGGTTCATATATATATTACCTACCCAGTACTAACTGGGTTGTCCCATGTATGTTATGGAGTGGACTGTATTTTTGTTTTGTTATTTCCTTCTTCGATAGCTCAGTGTTCTGATTGTGTTTAGTAAATCAAACGCGTATACTTTTTAACACTTTTATTTAAGTATAATTATTAGGTTTACATAGAACACTTTTAAAGCGGGACACAAGACTTTACACTATTAATTGTTCCCGTAACATAAGAACGTATACCTATAACGAATTAACTCTTAGGGCGCATTTACTTATTACTTTTATCTTGTTACGATACTTGGTAACTCATTGAAACTGTGAATCTGCTTAACTTCTCATGACTATCTGTCTGATATGGAACTCTTCCTTGACTTCTTGAAGACTTGTCGTTGATTGACTGGTAGAATGACTTGATTACTTGGTTCTATTTACTACTATTTGACTCGATTATTCATACTCTACTATCAATTGCTCAGCGCCCCCGTAAGGGGGCGCGGCAGGCGGTCACGGGGCTCCGCCCCCTGGCCGCGGAGGCTATACCTCGGCCTGTCAATACAGGCCCGTCATTTGGTTGTTCATAAATAAATCGGTCCCCCTTACATAAATAATTTCGTCATTGCACGTTGTGGGGGCACCTCTGCGTCCTTCAGGGATCTTTAACCAATCGTAGCCCGGGAAAATGGTTTTTCCCTCTTTCTGATGCAAATCAATAGCATTTCTTATTACATCATCTTTTAGGTCGGACAGGTTTCGACTAGACGGAAGTCCCGCCCACAATGGCTGATGTAACATCTTAAATCATTGCGCAATGCATAATAATTTTCGTATACAGGGTAACTGGCTCTGGACCCGCCATAGCAAATCCGCATATAGAGGAGGTCATTTGCTAATTACTGAACCTTCCTTTCCCTAGCCAAAGTTTTATAGTTTAGGAGATATGCCACTTTTTATACTTTATTTATTTTTTTCCAAAATTTGACCTTCAAGCATTCATAACTTTATTTTTGCTTGATTTTTGTGGGTTTTTTTACTATTTGTTGGTAGTCATAAACATTGGTGATTAAAATACCTCGGAACTTCCCTCAAACTAGGGTAAAAAATAAGATAGTACGCTTTTTAAAGAAAATAATGAGAAATCAAAATCATTACCATCAAAATCAACCTCAAATAAAAAAAAAGCTGCGATGTTTCAATAATTATTTTTTATCAAAATTTGTTCTCTAGTTTATAAGCTTTCCAACGATATCAAATTTGTATTAAATAAGTTGCTTGTTTAAAAAAAAAAACAATTCAGTATAGGTTTGTTGAAGCTAATTTTGCAAAGAATTTTTGCAAATTTATAACTAGGTAGGTAGAAATTCTTAGTAGATTTACATTTTTATTATTTAAAATAATACTTTTACAATGTAAAACAGAAAAGTACCTACAGGAAAAGATACCGGGAATTTTAAATCCTTTGTCCTTAATTTTTCAATATAGTGGTGATTATTGCGCGACAATGCGTCAGACGTAAAAGAATCAAGTGCAATGAAGAAATAAAGACAAAAGAAGAGTTCACTAAAAAAAAAACAATAATTCTTGTTCAAGTATTTAGATAATAAGCTTGTCTTACCATTATAGAAATGAGGAAAAGATATCAGGCATGTTTCAGAAATTGCGGGCAGCAATTCCAGCAAAATCTTAAATTTTTGCTTTTGCTTTCCAATATCTTTTCCTTTTTTTCTGTTTTACATTGTAAAAGTATTTTTGTGAAGAATAAAAAATGTAAATCCACTAATAATTTCTACCTTCCTAGTCATAAATTTGCAAAAAATACTTTGCACAATTAGCTTCAACAAACCTATACTGAACTGTTTTTTTTATATTTTATAAACTAGACAACAAATTTTGATAAATAGTAATTATTGAAACACCGTAGCTTTTTTTTAATTTGAGGTTGAATTTGATTGTAATGATTTTGGTTTGGCATTATTTTCTTTAAAAAGCGTACTATCTTATTAACTACCCCAGTTTGAGGGAAGGTCCGAGGTATTTTAATCACCAATGTTTATGACTACCAACAAGTAGTAAAAACAACCCACAAAAATAAAGCAAAAAAAAAGTTATGAATGCTTGAAGGTCAAATTTTGGAAAAATTTCAATAAAGTATAAAAATCGACATATCTCCTAACTAAACTATAAAACTTTGGCTAGGGAAAGTAAGGTTCAGTAATCAGCAAATGACCTCCTCTATATGCGAATTTGCTATGGCGGGTCCCGAGCCAGTCACCCTGTATAACAGTTCTGGGGTATACAGACCTGTAGGCCCCCATTTTTTCTTAGAATACTACTTAAACTAAGAATAAATTATTGTGAAGGGCTCGTTGTCCATTACAATGTATGTACATAACATAAAGTCTTTTATCCCTGAAGGGTAAGTCCCATGTAATAGGGGGCGAGCCTATTGCCATCAACTGGGCACAGATCTGAACTCCGTGGCTGTTACTGAGAAATTCTAAAGAATAAACCTAATAACTTTTTGACTGACCCAGGAATTGAAAAATTCATGATCAGCAGGCACCCTAGACCTCTGGACTAATGAGGCAGTATAGCATCCATGTAAAATACTGGTATTCAGCTTCATCGGTTAGACTGAAAGCCAAGAAGACCTGCTGCGCGGACCCTAAATACAATATCATCATTATGTGCCTAGCTTTTTCTCAACTATGCTGGGGTTGGTATCCAGTCTAACCGGATGCAGCTGAACATCAGTATTTTACATGAAGGGATCCCAATAACAACACCTAATGGCAGGGAACTGATCCTAAGAAATAGTTTAGAATAACAAAAAATATTTTTTACCTGTCAGTTCCAACATTAGGTAAAGCTGAGAGGCCAAATTTTTCCGTAAAATATTTTTCTTCATGATCACCACTGTTGAGTACTAGTACCAAATGTGCAGGATCTTTATAAATCCACAACATATTGGATATTATGTTGTTGTAATTGATTCCTCTGGAAAAAAAACACTATTCAGAAAAATAATACATATCTTTTTTATTTCACATCAATAACGACTAAGAAAAATGTTAAGAAAACTGCCTGTTTCAGTAGGTATTACAATTAACATATCATTTTTAGTAAGTACCTATTCATGTAAAACTAGTTGTTAGGGAAGTACATACTTTGCCATAATAACAAGTGCATCTTTTTCAAAAGAATCAATAAATATCTGTTTTTCAAAAGATAATAATGGAAATTTCATTTCGACATCATCATCGCCTTCAGGATCGATCGTGTTCGTGTCTTTATTAATTGATTCCATTTTTATTAGCAGTAATGTTCAGTCAAACGTATATTATAGCCTAGTTAGATAGGGTAATAAGTATTGTAAGTGAAATTAGTGAAAGAGTCACCACAATTTTGCCAATATCCCGCCGTACATATAATGATAGACCATCGCCATCAATGATTTGAATGATTTCAAATTTTGCTGTTTGGACATTGACAATGACATTGACATTGACATTGACAATGGCTGCGTTCCTTAATAGATAATAATGCCGCGTTCCAAATTAGGCTGTAAATGCTTTGAGCGTCCATAAACCCGTTCCGAATTATTGATGACAGCTCTTAGCTGCCATACTCTTGAAATCTAAATCAGTACGCAAAATATTGATGTGAGCGAGCGCTATGCACAGAGTACTTGGCGCTGTGAGTGATTATTTACTAGAACGGAATGCACCCTTAGATTTCACGATTATGACAGCTGAGACAGCTCTTAGCTGTCCACCAAGCAACCACCGTGCATACCAAGATGGCGCATGTCATGACGTCATCCATGACGATCCAAGGGAAATCGATATCGCGTTCAAGGTAATTCGAAACGGGTATAAGGACGCTCAAATCGATTACAGCGTAATTAGCAACATAGTGATATACTCAAAAAGCCTCGCTTTGATTAAAGACTTCGCATCAACTGGTTTTCTACAGCTGGTCGCCGCGTGTACAGTGTACAATACTTTTGTTTCATCAACATTTGCCATAGACTAAACCCCCACACATTCTGTTTTTTTTTTTCAGATTATCATTATGATGAAATTGTATTCATTTTCGGGCTTTCCTGATTAATAATATGAATTCCGACTCTGAATATTCAGAACACGGCTGTGACAGCTTTAGTTCCAAAGGGTCCGTTTTGGCGCTGGTGTAGCATCGCCGGCGCCATGCCGCCATCTTGGATATTATATACTCAAGTGTCATAATCAAATGACACTTGAGTATATAATGCGCTCATTGTCAAAAATCTTCAGAGAATTCTAACCTCTGAGTGTATTTTCCTTAATTTTCCTCGTATTTTACTGAGTTGAGATACACAACTTACTCTGTAGTTTGAGACAATACTGATTGTGCATGTTAAATGTGCGATTATTCGTCATGGGAATCCGAAAGTGCTGTGTAGGTGGTTGCAATGCAACAGTGAGTTTTCCCAAGAACAATGAACTTAGAAATCTGTGGATGCCTTCTTATTGCCAACAAATTCCCTCCTCATTGGACTCAGGAAACGTGTCTATGAAAAACAGAAGAAGTTGCTTAAGGCGTTCCGCTTAGTGTAGCTGGTGAGTTTTGTTAAACTTATTAGGTTATGTAAAAGTCGTTTTGTTATAAGTACTCAGATCAAGTAAAAAGAGGACTATTTTTTGATTACTTGATTTGAAATGTTATAAGTATTTTTTATTAAAACTTCAATCAACTAGAAACCAACAGAACGTAAAGAACATATAGCGGACATATACAAAAAACATAATACAGAATGTACCTATAGGGAAAACATAAAATCAACTTCGAAATACTAAAAATTACTGTATTAACTGTATCAAATATGTTTCCAGGGTGGGATGTAATACTTGAACATAATTATTTCAAGGAACAAGATGCGGAGGATGTACATGTACTACAACTGGTGTGTATGGTTATCTAAATATAGTCCCATATAACAGTATTATTTTACTATAAGTATGAGTACAACTCGCCAACCCGTCTTGAGCAGGCATGGTAATCAATGCTTGTGCCTTCTCTGTTGAGAAGAGGCCTTTGCCCAGCAGTGGGTCAGTTATAGGCTGGTTTTATTAAAATGAGTACAACTTATAATAATATGTATTACAGCAATATTACTCAATTTTTCAGGGTGGTTGGTTGGTTGGTACAGTTGATCATAATTACTCCGAGGAGCAAGATGACAGTGTCATAACATCATCAGTTTTGATTGGAACGGCAGGTATAGACATACATACATAAATATCTTCTAATGTTTTAATTTTAATCCAATATAGGAAATAAAAAATTCCCTCCACTGTGGCACCCTCAGAAAATATTCTTAGCAGTGGGAGGGCTCCTTAGAGCCCCATAACTTTTGTCATGTCATTACTTAAAATTGTTTGT
This sequence comes from Xestia ashworthii, assembly GCA_950022955.1. NCBI lineage: Eukaryota > Metazoa > Arthropoda > Insecta > Lepidoptera > Noctuidae > Xestia > Xestia ashworthii. The sequence continues at coordinate 16,431,406 of OX465558.1, read as the reverse complement.
TGTGCATCATGCTGATGGACCTTTTTTTACTTTATTAACGTACATTTCTTAGTTGTTGTGGCAACTGCGAGGGCTATAATTAACAGTCCAGCAACGTAACATCTCATATACAAAGTGTCTCCATTTCTACAAAACTGGTATTTGTTTAATAATGTGTTCATTATTCTTATTTTCAGATAAATTACATGGTCTAGATTCTGGAGCTACAATGGCCACAACAGCTGAAGTTGTTGAATTTTTTGATGAACTGTTTGACAGTGTTAATGGCTATCCTGGTGGTGGAAAAAGGAGAAAATTAAGACGAGCTGTAAAGAAGACTCACTACAGCATTCTTTTTGGATTGACGCGATCAAAAAAATTAAATCAGTTAGTTCAAAAATGTTTATACAAATATAAAACCTATAAAATATCATTTTTATTTTATTATGATTACCTGCCCGGCTAGCATGGGCAGGGGATAAAAATTTTATCCACCGGTTATTTCCACTGACAAGGGACAAAATTCAAACAAAAGTGGAAATAACCGGTGGATAAAATTTTTATCCCCTGCCCATGCTAGCCGGGCTGAACCTCAAAAATAAATCAACTATGAAGGCGCCATTAAAGTATCGATATCGATGAAAAAGTCGATATTAAAGAACATCACTAGTTATCGATAAGATTCCTGCAATCACTATTACACCTACATACATAACTATTATATATATACTTCTGTCAAAACCCCGATGGCTACAACAGCGCCAAAACGGACCCTTTGGAAACTCTACCAAAACTCGTCACTGTCGTATCTGTAGCTAGCTACTAATATAGTAATCTGTGATTCAGAATGGGTGACTCCAGCCCCCGTATTCACAAACGCTTGGAATGAATTTCGATTCGACAAGTAGGATGTCTATCCTTTTTTGGCATAACGAAAACGAGCGAGATAGACATACGAATTGCCGAATCGAAATTGAATGGGATCGTTGTGAATATGGGGTCAGCTTCAAAAATAGAAAATAAAAACAAGATAATAATATCTTTATCTCCATGGGCAACACCAAAGAGTAAAGTAACTATGGCAACACTTACAGTGACACAGCGGAAACGGAAACGACGCCATTGTGTGTAACGCCGACATTTTTTTCGCATAACGCTGTATTCTGTATTACGCTGCGCCAGCTAGCTGCGGGAGTCGCGTACATAAAGTGTTTGTGTTCTAAGTGTAATTATAAATAACCGGAGAAAGTTCAATTTATCACTATTAGCAGCCGTAGGTAAGGATTGCGTGTTATTTAGACACTAATACCATTTTCTTTCTATGCTTAATTTCACGAATAAGAGACACTTTTTCTAGTATGCAAATGCAAGCCATGAATCAATATGGAAATAGAGGTTTTGGCGGCCCACCGCAACCGCAGAGACAGGGTCGTCGTGGTAATGGCAGAGGAATAGGAGGAGGCTTTCGTAATACAAGATTTGATAATACGCAGCAGAACCAGAGGAATCAGAATCACGGTCAAGGAGGTCAACGGCCTAATGAGGTAGGTGCTAAAATTTTATCAAGATAGTGTTGTAGTAGATGAATTGTTATTATTTATCAGTTAACCTTGATAAGCCTGAGTTTCATACGATGTATTAATATTTTGTCAAATAATGACAAAACTATATCGAGCGAGTTTCAAGAAAATTGCCATGTCGAGCACGACGCCATTTTGTGAGCTTGGTCTGGCTGGGATATTGATTACGTTACGAAAGTGAAACTGACCTTTTCGCGTTATACTCCTATTATTGTAGATGTTGTGGAAACTAAGAATGCCTTTACAAGTTGTTTAGTGTTTTTATTTTATAATATTTCCATTAAGTATTCTTCCGGGGGATGGATGAATATTTATTCCACAACTCAGTCTGACCTACTTGACCAAAACATAGCCCATGGACTCAGATCAACCCATGGATAGCAATGAGAAGCTTGCTGTTTACAAAGCAGATTTCTTCACTATATTGCTAATGTATTAGACGTATTTTTCAGAAGTAGAAAATTTATAAGTACCTATCTAACTTTGGTTTTAGACAAAACCGACGCCAAATGTTGAGAAGCCTCAACAACAAGCTCAACAGAATCAGCCGCAGGCCAAACCTCAACAACAACCAGCGCCTAAGCCTGAAGTTCAGCAGGCACCCCAGCAACAGGCTCAACCACCTAAACAACAGCCTGCACAGCAGCCACAACAGAAGCCACCGCAACCACAACAACAGCAGCCGAAACCTGCCCCTGTTGCTCAAGCAAAGATTGAGTCTCAGGATAATGTTGATAAATCAGTAAATCCTGAGCAAAAGAAGCAAAACCTGCATCCTAATCAGAACCAGAATTCTAACCAAAACCAGCATCCTAATCAGAACCAGAATTCTAACCAAAACCAGCATCCTAACCAGCAAAACCAACATTCCAATCAAAACCAAAATTCTAATCAAAATCAACAGCGGGTATGTTATGCACCAACTATATTAAAATTATTGTCGTAATAATGTTAAAGTATTTGACAACTGGTTTTTTTTCCCAGAATTTCAATGGCAGTTTTGGAGGTAACAGGCAGGGTGGATGGGGAGGCCAAGGTGGTCCTGGCAACAAGCCAGGAGGTGGTGGCAACTTTGGTCAGGGTAACAAACCATTTGGACCCAAAATGGGTGGTGGTCCAAATGGCCCCGGAGGACCGCCTCGGAACCAACTGCGTGGACCTAATAACATGCGTGGATCTCAGCAGGATGGAGGTAAACCATGGGTAGAGAAACCAGTCCAGAGAGAGGTTAGTACTTGGGTGGATAGATTTGTTCTTTATTTTATCGTATCCCAATGAATTTGTGTCATCATAGAGATCAACACAAGACCATCCCACACAATGGTTCTCTGAATTCTTAGACAGTAAATTAACAAACAAATTTAACTGACGATATTGTTAAGAGAAGAAAGAGAATTTGTTTGGCACATCAGTTGTAAATTCTATAGGCCTGTTAATTTATATTTTTATGTAAGTTTTTTTTTAAATTTAGCATATTATTGCAGGAACATATGTTAGCCAACAAGCTTAAGGACTTGGCAGGACCATTGACAGATTTGGCCCCAATTGAACAACCTGAAGTCAAGTTCAATGGAAGAAGTCGCTTGTACATTGGAAATCTCACTGGTGATGCTACTGAAGATGAGATTACTGCTCTGTTTGCTCCCTTTGGTGAAACAGCAGAATTATTTATAAACAAAGAGAAGAACTTTGGATTCATTAAAATGGTAATGTTAGCTATGTCAGATAGAATCGATTTCCTTATTTCTTTCCTTGAAAACTGGTATTTAAAAAATGGTCATACAATTTTATAGTAATTTCTGTATCTCATCTTTAGGATTACAGGGTGAATGCTGAAAGAGCAAAGAGGGAATTAGATGGTAAAAATAGAAGTGGAAGAACACTGAGAGTAAGATTTGCTCCTCATAATAGTGCGGTCAGGGTGAAAAATCTGCCCCCATTCGTGTCAAATGAACTTTTGTATCGTGCTTTCGAGATTTTCGGAAAAATTGAGAGGGCATATGTGAGGGTAGATGAGCGTGGGAAAACCCTTGGTGAAGGAGTAGTAGAATTTGCACGAAAACCTAGTGCATTGGCTGCTATCCGAAATTGCACTGAGAAGTGTTTCTTCTTGACTTCGTAAGTTATTATTTCATTGAAATCTTGTTTGAAAAGTGTTAGTCATGGAAAATTTAATACTGGTAATGTTATGTTTTAGATCACTTCGTCCAGTTATTGTGGAAAGCTTCGAGGAGCCTGATGAGTTTGATGGTTACCCTGAAAAGAATTTGCCCAAAAAACACCCTGAATTCGTTAGGGCCCGTGAGCTGGGACCTCGCTTTTCTGAGCTGAACAGTTTTGAGCATGAATATGGCACAAGGTGGAAGCAACTGCACGAGCTTCACCGCCAAAAAGAAGAGGCTCTTAAGAAGGAATTAGCAGCAGAAGAGGAAAAACTAGAAGCACAGATGGAGTATGCCAAGTATGTTGAATATTTTATACAATAGGAAAAAAAAACTGTGGTAAAACATGATGTTTGGTTAGGATTATGTGTTGACTGGGCAAACAAATCAAATTATTGTGTTTTTCAGGTACGAGCATGAGACGGAGCTACTGCGTGAACAGTTGCGGCAACGCGAACAGGACCGCGAGCGCCAGAAGCGCAGCTGGGAGATGGCGGAGCGCGCGGCGGACGAGCGGCGCGAGAGCGAGCGCGCGCAGCTGCTGCGCCAGGAGGAGGAACTGTCGCAGCGCATGCGCAATCAGGACGACGAGCTGCGTCGTCGCCAACAGGAGAACACGCTCTTTGTGCAGGTATAATCAGCCTCCCAACATGAAATGTTTTCTCTCAATACATTTTTATTTTGTATTCATTCATTACATATTTAAATAAAAACGTCAACATACAAGATGTAAACAGACCCTCTACGAAGCTGTCAACTAAGCATTCTGTATGTATGTCACCGTAAAATTGTCAAACACGTTATATTACAATATAACGTGTGTCTCAAGCGATATTGTAAAGTCTCGAATTATTGTCAACTGAGCATACGGAAGTATCTCTGCCCCCATATTTGGGACTTAGGGCACCCCCCCGTTAGGTTAGTTAGGTTCCTTTAAACCCTGCACTCGGAAATAGGGGCCCCGCGAAGCGGGGCTCCGTCGACTACGCTTTTTTGGGGAATATAAAGTGTTTTAAGGTTAGGTTATATTAATCGATATTTCTGAGGAATGGTACAGTATCTTTTCATGAGAGTGGTACCACTGGGCAAGGGGGACCCCTCTTTCCCTCCACTCCGCGTGTGTTGAGTACCATCGCATGCATTTCTCGAAAAACAATGCGGTTTATTGTAAGCAGTATGTTCGTTTGACAATAATTCGAGAGTTTACAATATCGCTAGAGATATTACAATGTAACATTTTTGACAATTTTACGGTGACATGTACATATATAAAAAATTACACACACAACAATAAAAAGTATCCTATGTGTTCTCTTCTACTTCAGTCGGTCCCTCATTACTGAGGATCGTGGTTACTGGACCCCTTCAAGTAGACTATCTGCCTCCATCTACTCCGGTCCAAAGTTGCCATCACCATCTGCTGAAATTTTCTTGAGGACGTAGCTTCTTTTATTTGGTCGGACCATCATGTTGGCGACCGGCCTCTCACTCGCTTGCCTTCGGTATTACCAACAATGACCAGCTTTTCAAGGCTGCTATCTCCTCTTCGCATTATGTGGCCGTAATAGGCACTCGGACAAAATACGCTGTAGGCAAACCGTAGGCGAATGGGTCTTGATATCGAGTTGGGAAAGGATAGACACATTTGTGCGTTTGGCTGTCCATGGAATTCGGAGCATCCGCCTCCAGCACCACATTTCGAATGCGTCTATCCTGTCTTTCTCTTGTTTGGATTGTCCATGTGTCGTTCCTATGTGTTAATCCAGGTTATAAACTATTTGTGTGCAAAATTTCATCATCTTCATCCAAATCTGTCAGTAGTTTTGCGTGAAAGAGTAACATCCATCCATACATCCCTCCGCATAAACTTTCGCATTTATGATATTGGGAAGATATTATTTTTAATTAAACATAATAAAACGTTCAAACATTTTCTTTTTTTAACAGGCGCAACGCCTGAACTCCATGCTGGACCGCCAAGAGCAAGGAATGTTTGACCAGCAGCAACCAATGGTGAGTAATGCATTTTATTTGCAGTCTGTCATCTCAGGCTACTGACATAAACAGAGAAATCTCTTTGTCAAATGATACACATTTTTTAAACTATTTAAATACTATTTTTGCTATCTCTTAACTTGACACATTCAAGTTAACAATAACAATACCTTGTTTTATGCAACCATATTTTTCTCAAAAGAATCCTGACTTGTAATCGTAATTTGAACATACGTTTTTTTGGGACTTACATAACATTATTAATTAATAATATATCAAAACCAAAATAAAGGAAACAATATTTATGACTTCCATGTTATCGACCTGACTCCAATTTGGTTATTACTGGATATACCTACATTTATTATTGGCGTACTACATGTACTTTGTATTTTTACATTATGACATGTATTATTTTGGAAAACCTCAACGTGAGCTGAATTCATCGAAGTTTTTCATTTTAGTCCATGTTTCATTATGAGCTGAGATCTCACGTATTATTTATCTTTATCCAGGAATTAACATCGTTGTTCTGTAACTATTAAGTCTCGCAATTTCATTTACCAGTATTTACTAAGGAACAAATTTTTCGCGATTTCTCATGATTTCAATATTACTTAGATGTTATGTTTCCACGTTTTTTTTGTTGTTGAAACTTCTCTGCAAATGAGGAAAGTAGTAAGAAACTGCAGACGAGCTTAGTGTGGCACAGCAGAGCAATGTTTGTTTTTTTTATCAAGTCTCAGACCAATATTCCTACTGACTTCGTGAACATCTATGTAATTATGAAACCATGTAGATACCTACCTCAGAATTACTTTGTGTCTTAAATGTAAATGAAGAGGCAAATGATGCCGTAAACAAGCGACGTGGATCAACAAAATAGCGAGTTTCTGTGTTATGTCTAAGCTAAATGTGGTGTGTGGTTTATAGTCATAACCTTCTGGAAATATTTCTCAATTATGGTAAAAACCGCATAAAAATCCATTTTTTTTTTTTTAATACTGACTAAGCGGACACTCGGAAAACGAAACATGACTTAGAAGTATTGATTATACACATAGGTGTGCTTGCACCACGAATAACTAAATACCATTTAGCGCTAAACTTTTCAAACATAAAGCTGATTTCAGACTACGCAATACTAATCTGCTATATAGTATAGCAATGCAGGCAGGACCTAATGCTATACTGTATAGCATATAGCATGGCGTTCACATTACGCGATATTATTATCGCAAGCATTTATAGTATATAGCAAGCTCAGAAAGAGTTCAAATATGTGGGCAAAACATTCGCTTGCGGGACGGCCGGGGGTGAGGGAGGAGGAAGAGGGCGGCGCGTGATATAGCATAGCATGAACTCAGCGTATCGCACCATTTTATAGCATATAGGAAGCCAATAATATATAGTACAGTACAGTGTGAACGTGTCCATACAAATGTATGGTTAGCGATATTGTGGTGCTATATGCTATTATATTATAGCGTAGTCTGAAATCATGATGGCTTTACTTTTATGCAAAACATTATTTAATCAGGGTAGCAGAAAAATCTGTTAACCTTTAAGCACTGAAAGATTCATAACGAAATCTGAAACTCTGATATGAAATACCTATACAACACAATAAACATGATAGGAACTAGCGTATTAATGGAGGACACCTCGAAATAAATATACCAGTGTCATCATCAAGTTCCTGTCCGTGTCCCAGGTTACTTAGGGTGCCGACCCTTACAACACGTATACTGTGTCAAAAAAAAGCCCCCCAGACGATGAGTATCATCTAAACATTATAAAACAAAATAACAGTGCCGCAGCCAGCGAGCACTACATCCTCAACATAGCAACCAAATTGGTTGCATGATATCGCCGGTAACAATGGTATTTCAAGGCGCCGGGAAAATTCTTAATAGCGAACCTTGTTTTAACCGGCCATCCATCTTGAGCCGTAACATGTAAATATTACCGTCGTGTCAGACTATATTGTTACAGTCGACTTCAATATAATATAATTATGCTAATAGAGATCTCATAGAGAAAAGTATGCTGCAATGATTCTTGCTACACCTTTATTATATACCATTCTGCAAACTTTGAAATATGGAATACATTTTTGATTTAGCTAAAATATCCTTTGATTTATTTATAACCTGAACTGATCCCTGCAATCAGGGGCCTAATTCTGCTATTTTAATAAATTCGTCACTCCAACACGACTCCATTCTCATCCCATTGTCATTTTGCTTAAAGTTCGTAATCTGCTAAATTCACAATGGTCGGTCAATGGTCTCGTAATAAAATTGTGTTTTAATGGCATTGTCGTATTGTCATTCTTATAAAACCTTTAGTACAAATGGTTTTCGAAATCTACTACTAAATGCGAACATTTATTCATGCCAGATTTCATGTACGAGATTAATATTCTATGACATTTCTTTCAATGGACTGTCAGTGGTTGTTCATTGAAAACTTATAATGGCGCCATTATGATAGTAGACAAACTTGTCAAAATTTGACATAACTTGATCATTATGAAATCAATGATCGAATACTCTGACACTATTGTAATAGCAGAATCGAGGCCCAGACGGTGTGCGCCGACACTAAAACGCATTAGCTCCGCTTCCAAATCCGTTGGGACGACCCGCGTTGCTATCGTCAGCAAACATAGACAAAGAAATAGTAACACAATTTAGCTGATTGGGTGGCGTCATGTAGGTACTACTGCATTCGCAAAAAGTATGCACTCTCTTGTGAAAAATGTTATGATCTTCGTGGAACATTGAAAAAATCGTAATAAAGAATTATGGAAAATATCGCCCAATATACATTGCTAAACTAATATTACAGTAGGATTACGATAGGAAACGCATCGTTTCCCGATACTTTTTTTCGTCTATCACGAATCGGGAGAATCTATCTTCTGATTGTATCTTGAATAATTTACCATGAAACAGGAGAATGGTTTCTCCTTACACTGAAAAAATATCTACTGAACATTTGAACTAACTGATTGGAATATTCTCGGAATCTTTGGTCCCTAGTAAATACTTCGACAATTTATTATTACTTGAATGCTTAAATTATAAATCCTTTGGATTCATCAAGGACGTGTGAAATTTAATTTGCACTGGTTAACAATAGCCACTACGGTACAAATATTTTGTTTTTATTTTATCATACTTCTTAAAATCCTTTTAGTGAAATTATATTAGAAAGTATTATAATTGCTTACTTAGGATGGAGGCTTCAGAGACCAGTACGACATGCCACGAGGGAGTTATGATGACATGCCGCCAAACCGCGGTTGGGAAGGACCGCGCCAAGTGGATGATTTTCCTAACAAACGTCGTCGTTTCTAAAGCAGCTCTTTATGAGCCCTAAGTGTGTAATTTTACGTTGTTTCCGACTATGAAGCTTTTTATTTGATCTTGTGGTCGCTGGTTAGGTACAAATAAGGGATATTTTTAAGGATCTATCTAAACTTTTTCATGTTTGTATGAATTGGTCTAACAGGAGAAATTCACTAAGATTGACTGCGAGTATTATTGTACCTTTCAAAATTGTTTCGTTGCTATCGCCAAAATGAACCCTTTATTTGTCTTAACCATAGACATACATATAATAAAAAAGTGGCACTGCCGTTATCATTGTATCACGTAAATAAATTACATTATATAATTATTATTTTAGAAATAATGAAAGTTAGAGAAAATTACATATAAGATACTAGCTTATGAGATCATCTTGTTTTTATCGTTCTGTCATGATACGGAATTGTGAATTTTATGACGATTCCTTCCCTTGGATTTTCCTACATTTGCATTTTCAATAAAATGCTGGTAAATAACACACTCCATTACCTTTAACCGTATTTGTATAATATACTATACATTTCATACAAAATTCAATCATTTTTAATGTTAACATTCCTGATTCAGCACTGCACCAAGTCACTGCAATTAGAATAAATTAATAGGGAATCATTTAATGAATTAAATCATTCATATAGTCTGTCTCAAAATCCATAAAAATATAGCGTAATTATATGTATTTTATTTTAAATATAAAAGTCTACTATTTTAAAATAAACCTTCTTAATCACACTACTATTTTAGTGTCATTACATAGTTTAGTAGACAATTAGAGAATTAAGTTGCTTGTTAAGTCCAGATTTACAAACGTGTTTTAATAACAGTATTTCACCTTGACTTAAAAATGGATGTTATCCCAATAATACTTCTTCTATTTGCTGTATTTCGTTGATACTTTTGGTAAACGAGATTTGTTGGATATATTCTATTTCTTTCTATGAACGCATCACAGACTAAGTATCTGAGGGACTTAGCTGCCTTAACAATACTTAATTATTTCTATGTTACTTGACCAGATAGTCTACTAACGCCCTGAACTTTAAAACAACGGGGCGTTATTTTATCACTAATAAAAACTTTCTTGGTGGGGGGGGGGGGGGGGGGGGGCACCTTGAGTTTATTCATTTTCATGTCTCAATTGAATAGCAAATTAGTTCTATTAAACAGGTATCGAATAGGACCTTGTTAAAAAAAGTATTGAACTTGAAATAGCTTTCGGAAGTATTTGATTTTGCAAGTACCGCCGCTATGAACTGCTATCGACTCTCCCACAAGTAACATTTATTTTAATGCTTCAATAAGTGACGTTTCCCATGTGGGTTGTAAGCAATTAATTTTATGTTAATTTAACTTTGTGCATAGTGAATTGAGTGTGAAGAGATTATTTAACATTTCGTATTTTAGTTATTTTTACATCGTAAATAAACAACCTTATTTAAGAAATTATTTTTGAATTCTTATTTCTTGAAAACCCGTTTCAGTGTATAAAGTTGACGATCATTTCGCCTAATATTGACACGGTGATAGGTTTCATCTAACAAATTCATCATATCAATAATACATCATATCATAACCATAACATCTTTAATAATGTTGGCGTAGGAACGCGTTATCAATATTCACTGAAAATGGCAGTCTAACGGCATCCCGCGTAGTACCCATAAACTTCTTTTATTGCTGTAATAGTCAATTACTTGCTTGTCCTTGTCATTACGTGATCCTACGACAACATTACATAAAATATACTACCAGTAGGGCTATTACGTAACCCTGTTGACAGTTCGAAATGATAATAACTGGCAATTAACTGTCAAAAGGCTAGTTTCGTATTATGTATGACCAGTCGCGATCAAATATGACGTCATTGGTGCCCTTCGTGGCTGTAAGTCCCCTTTAGGGTATATAGGGTGACTGGTAATTAGTGTACGATACTGAAACACGTGACTGTGCTCATGATAACGAACAACTTTTACTATGGGACCAAACCTGAAATCGTGAAAAAAAAAATCAGCTGTTCAGTACATTAGGCGAACATTTAAATGTACTAAATAGCGTTTTTTTTTCGCGATTTCAGGTTTGGTCCCATAGTAAAAGTTGATTGTTATCATGAGCAAAGTCACGTGTTTAAGTTTTGTACACTAATTACCAGTCACCCTATATATGTTCTGTGTGTTAGTCACCGGAAAGTGATATCCACTCAGTGTGATACTTAATACCAATGTTATGACATTCTAGGTTGCTATCAAAGTTCGGTGTACAACCGAAGCTTGTTAGTCACCTGTATCAGAAAGTTACGTAATAGCCCAGCAGGTATAAAATCTGAAAATACATAGCTGATGGTCCTGCAATAAGCTGAAAGGTGATACGCTTACCTTGTCCGCGATGTATTGATTATTTAAATTATTAAACACTGTAAATATAAAATTAATTACTGTCGTAGATCATAAATTAAAACAAACTAAATCAATATTGATTGAAAGTACAAAGCTTTTCGTCCCACAGCATTATAAGTATTTACAAACAAAAAAGTATATATGTAGTATATCAACTATCTAGTGTCCACGACACAAGCTTTGCTTAGTGTGGCACTAGGTGGCGCTGTGTGTTAATGTCCAGCGATATTTATTTTATTTTATTTATTTTATAAATATAATATCTACACGTCTGTTTACTTGTTAACATGTATTAAATACAGATAATTTTATTAATTTTATTACAAACGAAATGTATGTAAAGTAAAATCGGCCAAGACTCACAGTTGCCGCACTAATAGTCAAGATTTAATTGAATCAGGCAAACTATTCGTAATATTAATTTATTATATTCGTATTAAAATTTATTATATTCGTATGTAATAAGATTGCTTAAAATGTACTCGTATTTATTTTGGTAAACAGATGAGTGAAGGTCTAGTCTAAGACTAGTTATGAACGTAGTGCTACAAGCCTGCGTAGGCGGGCTTTTCAGGCACGGAAAGGCTTGTTACACAGTGCCACAGTGTTTTAGTGAAATCCGTTTTTTGTTAAATAATAAATGCGTTTTTCCCCAAGTTTAATTCGCCTCTTTTGCTTTTAAGGCGCTTAGACGAGCTAAATTAGCAACTCTATTTGTGGTGGTTCAAACTTCGTTTCAAATGCTGTTAGAATAAAGTTCTAATCAGCTTGCACTACAAAGTGGTTGTTACGTCAGCCACTGCGGGCCAAATAGCGCGAAATGAGTGGTTTCGATCGATTTACAAAAAACTATTGATTGGATTACAAAACTAAAACAGTATCATGCTAATATTTTGCTTGTAGAATTATTTGCAAAAAAATCAGAATGATCGCATGTATATTAGTAGGTATGTTTTTTATTGTTTGAAAGATATTTTTAGAGATAAGTTCGTGATTTCTTTTTATCGAGCCAAATTAATTGTATTATGTTTTCAAAACAGTATCATGCTAGCATATATCCTGAAGAATATCATATATTTTTCTGGTCTTGTTTATAGCAGTGAATCATATACTTTTAGTAATTATAAAACTCGCGTTTAGCTCGTGTAATCGCCTTAAAGCAGTAGCCAACCAGACACAGTAACAGGTTTTATATTAAGGCGCTACCCCAGGCAAAAGCCGTTTTTTGTGCAGTTTTTTGGAGCCAACTCCTCTTTATCCAAAAGAAATACCAAGTAATAAAAATACATTAAATTTCTACATATTCTTAGACTGCAAAGTGGTAGTTTTATTTTTTATTTTAAGTCTCATAATGTGTAATAAATCCCCTCACAATGAAACCACAAAAATGAGAAAAAAATATTTATAACATGCTTCTTCTCGTAAAGTTAACATTATTTTGATTTGCTTCTTATACTAATGGATAGACAATTTAATAATGAACATAATGCTAGTTTTTGTTTTTTCAAAAGACGGAAATTTGATTTTATAAAGAATAAAAATCACTAATTTCGCACTATTCGACCCGCAGTGACTGACGTAAAATCCACTTTGTAGTGCAAGCTGATTAGAACTTTATTCTAATAGTATTTCAAACGAAGTTTGAATCACCACAAATAGAGTTGCTAATTTTGCCTGGGGTAGCGCCTTAAAACGGATTTCAGTATGACACTACAATTATATTACTTACTCGTATTATGAATGAAGAAGTAACGATCGGTGAATGAGGACGCATTTAAAGCTTTCTTCGACGAATACTTAACTTGTTTTTTTAAGTTTGATAAACTTACATCGGCGAAGGAAATAACCATGAAGAAACCGTCTTTAAATGAATACATTTAGGACTGAAATAACCGAACCGCCTTTTGACCAAGCGTGATGATGAATACTCTTGCCTTCTCCGTAAGGGAAGAAGCTTTTGCTTTAGCTCTGCAGTAATGCAGCTTTGCCTGCACTATGGGACGGTTATTATTTATAAATTCATGGGGCTCGTGGGTAATTAATAACAGCCGCTCGGGTCGATGTTTAGGTTAAGCCGTGCTTGGCTAGGTAACCTAGGTTGGTCCGAGGATGGGTTCCATGTAAAATACTAGTATTCAGCTGCATCGATAAACATAGTTGAGAAAAGGCTAGGCAGACGATTATTTATACATTCATCGGCCGTCGGACGGTGTTGGTATCTTCTTGAAGTATTGTATAGGTACGTTTGAACTTTTGTGTTCAAGAATCCTAATCTAGCTTATTTATACGAAGGAAATAATGTAGATTGCATGATATGTATATTGTTATTTTTCCCAAATCTCCTTGACGCTGATGCTGCGAATCCGTATGGCTAAGCGCAGATATTACGTTGGGTGAAAGATAACCTACTCAAACTAGCCTGGTTAACATTCAAACTCAACATATTATAAACACAATGGCGTAGTGTGGGTTTTCTCAAATTTAATCAACAAAAAGTAATAAAAAACGGCCAAGGGCGAGTTGGACTCGCACACCGAGGGTTCCGGATAAACTTGTAGGTATTTGTCAGTTCTTCTTATTTACATGTGCAGTATGTTTTCAACTCGATCCTACACGCGTTCCCAATATAAAGGGTCTCGAGAGACAGTATGCTTAGTGCGAGTTTCATACTAAAATTCGAGTAACGTCTGTATCGCGTAGATCGAGTTGACGTCGTCGATAGTGACAATCCAGTGCCTCTAAGAAAGTAAGGACCGTTTCGAGCACATTGCTAACATTTACATGTATAACGCGAGTGCAAGTTACTATTTCGACAGTTTTGACAGCTTGAATACGAAACACAGTCACTTGCTAGCGTGAAAGTTGTCACTTAAGATTAGAGATGCCACGAATAGTGATTTGGCCGAATACCGAATATTCGGCGGCGCTCTCATCCGAATACCGAATATTCGGCAACCGAATATTCGGCGGGTGATCCAGTACAATTGACGTCGACGCTAACAAGTTGCGACAAATTTTTGATGCGGTGCGTGCGGCGGTGACGGGGCGGGAAGTACCTATTTGGCTCAGTAGCCGGCAAGTCGTGTTACAACGTGCAGTGTTCTAAATGTACTTTGTCTAAAATGGCTTTAGTTGTGAATAAAAAGTCTCCTATTTGTAAATATTTTGAAGTTTTCGCAATTAATGATTGTTGGATAATTAAATGTTTCGATTTAATTGCTTTTTTTTATTCCCTTTTATAAGATATTTGCTACTTTTTTAAGTATTCGGTATTCGGCCGAATACCGAATACTGAAAAAACTGGCCGAATAGGCCGAATACCGAATATGTGCCGAATATTCGTTGCATCTCTACTTAAGATTTTGTGGTGAGAGCATCGTGAGAGTGGTCATAGAACAAAGTAATTTAATTTCATATTGTGAATAAAACTTACAAGGGAATCTATCATTATTTCGTTTGGAGAATGTTTGAGACCGCAAAAGCACAAGATAAGCGTAATTTAACGCCACGAAAAAAACACGTAAACACGGTCACGTAAACAATGATAGAGTGCTCCACTACAAGCCACTTGGGCATTATTAGATCATTTGCTTAGATCTCCATGCCTAAAAAGTAACAAACTTAGTTTTACGAACATCACAGATGGATCAAGGTCACTCACTACACGACAAAAGATATAAATTACACTAACTGCTCCGTTTATGTTACCAACATTTCAAATTGGGACGGGCTAGTCTTTATTTTTAACAATAATATTCAAAACTGTATGCAAATCACAACACAAACTTTCGTAAACACAAACAGAACTAATGACCATTGACCACAGATAAATAATGTCGTCTAACTTGTATAACCACAACTATTTGAATCGGCAGTCACTTCTGTTATGAACACAAAATACGACTATCAATTTATTTTGGCCGGTTACTAATGTACGCGCCACTTCTTGCAGGGAATGAACGCGAAACGAATGAATGTATTCTAGAATCTCACTCGCAAGTTAACAATAGGCTTGTGTCCTAAAAAAATCTAATGAAACTGACGGACTAAGTTAGATTATAAAAAAATATTTGACCCGTATTTTTTCTTTTGTTACATAAACCAAAACTGACGAAGATACGACGCTTTTAAAATTCGCAATACGTCACGCCGTGCTATAGTTTTTGGTGTGTTGTGACGTCACGAGCCCCCACTCCCGAGTTTTGATGCGTTTTATCTTTGTCAGTACTCAGTGATTTACAAAAACAACAAAATACGTGTCCATTATTTTTGTATGGCGCTTACTCAGCGCCATACAAATTTGCGTTAAACGATGACACGATCGATACGTTTTCGCACTAAGCATACAGGAACAAAGTAATCCTGAAACGGTTTAGTTTTTTCGTTTTGAGGTATGGAACCATAAAAAAATATTAAAAAAATGCACGCTGCGTCGGATAGGTAACAGATTTTCTTTTCATGATTCAAACAAATCATTTATTTCCTACAAATACAGGGTGTCCCGTAAATAATGGATCAAACGTAACGGGTAAGTAGCTTACCTAATTTCCAACAACTAATTTGAAAAAAATGGTTGCCTGTAAAGTCGGTTTTACGGGCGAAGATTTTACGTGACGTCTTTTTTAATTCTCTAGTGCTGCGCGCGCGGCGGACCGATCATGTTTGAGTGGGAGAGAGACGCAAGGCATTCGCCGGTCCGGCGGGCCTCTCTCTCGTTCGGTGACTCATCGTAACAGACGTGAGCGGGCGTTACACTTTTTCATGAGTGACTCCGAGCCGCAACCTAATTTAAGACGTTGTCACGTCAAAAAAAATACCGTTACTGTTTATTAAGAATTAAGTTTTTTTAATACTGTCTGCAAATGATAACGTTTTTTTGGTATAATTTTGTTCAACTTTTCTGAATAGCATAATAGTGTTCTATGATACCATTTTAATTTTTTTTAGTGATGCAACGATTATCACTTAGCGATTACGATGGCGATTACGATTATTGGACCTATTAATCGACGATTACGATTATTTGGATTTATAAATAAAAAACGTACTTTCCATGAATCAACATAACATTTATTATCAGAAGAAATAATTTCAATGAGATATCAATAATTAAAATTAAGGTATTTTAAATTTTTGTTCAAAAAACAACATTTCTAGCTTTTCAGGCATTAATCTGTTCCGTTTTTCGGATTGGATCAATCCGGCAGTAGAGAATTCTGCTAACTTTTCAAAGTGCTGCCAAATATCACTAGTTTGCTTTCGTTTCGATGACATTTTTGTCGTTTCTTGCAGTACTTAGGTAATTTATTAATTTAAACTACACTTAACTAACTTTGGCAAGAGAAAACCAACGTAAAATAATTTAAATACACCTCAGCCCGGCTAGCATGGGCAGGGGATAAAAATTTTATCCACCGGTTATTTCCACTTTTGTTTGAATTTTGTCCCTTGTCAGTGGAAATAACCGGTGGATAAAATGTTTATCCCCTGCCCATGCTAGCCGGGCAGGAGATACAATTACTCTCCTTGCAATAACTCACTAAACAATGATCGCACACAATGACAAGATCGCGCACGGCGCGGGAAATCCCCAAAACGAAATGTCAGGCAGGCCAGCCAAATTAGGTAACGTTCGGATACACGCACGTATGAAGAAAAGACGCATTTACGAAGTATGTTACACTAAATATTTTTTAATGAAAGTTAATAATTAAATTTCATAAATAATCGCTAAATAATCGATAGATTGGACGATTACGATTAATCGTGAAATAGCAATAATCGTCGATTACGATTAATCGTAATCGTAATCGTTGCATCACTAATTTTTTTTTTCATCATTTCCAATACGTGTGGGGTATCTCCTGGATAGGTTTTCAAAAATGATATTGAGGTTTCTAAAATCATTTTTTTCTAAACTGAATAGTTTGTGCGAGAGACACTTCCAAAGTGGTAAAATGTGTCCCCCCCTGTAACTTCTAAAATAAGGGAATGATAAAACTAAAAAATATATTATGATGTACATTACCATGTAAACTTCCACCGAAAATTGGTTTGAACGAGATCTAGTAAGTAGTTTTTTTTTTAATACGTCATAGATCATCAACCGCAATTTACCTTTCATTCAATCAACTCGAATATTTTTATATTGTTACTTGCTGCTACGGAACCCTTCGTTCCCTTCGTTCTGCGAGTCCGACTCGCACTTGACAGCTTTTTTTAAATCTAAACATCAACGTATATGAGGACAATTTAAGGAACTGCGCACGTTAAAAGTGGTCGAGAGAAAAAATAAATAAGATAAAAAAGCCATTTCAACTACGAGATGACCAATACTGTCGCGACGCAACCCGTTCGTAACGTGACGCAGCTCGTTCGGAACGTGACGCAGCCCGTTCGGAATGTGACGCAGCCCGTTCGGAACGTGACGCAGCCCGTTCGGAACGTGACGCAGCCCGTTCGGAACGTGACGCAGCCCGTTCAGAACGTGACGCAGCCCGTTCGGAACGTGACGCATGGATCAGCATCGTCCAGCTCCACCACTTTCACAGGAACCGAATGAACCAACACGTGCCAGCATCAGCGAGTTTTTGTTTCCAATTATACAAATAAAGGGTGTAAAAAACCTCTTAACGAAGTCGATAGGCACTTGTTCTCCCCGTCATTGCTATCATTTTTTTTTGTTCTACACCATACCTGGGAACCTTGTAGTTACGGAGATATTGGGGTTAGTTCCAAATTTTTGGCAAGTTTTATTTTTAAATACAAGATCTTACTGTACGATTCTTACTTTAAACACCGACCCCCGTAGTATTCAGTCCATCCATCAGCACAATGTTTTAAGTGGGTTACATTATATTGAGTTATACCACCTTACATGACTTTTCACCTTTAAAAAAAAAGTCAATTCCCAGCAATAATTTTTGCGTAAAGTTACTTAGTTTGATGTACAAAATGCTTAGTTGGCGGCTTCGTGATGAGGTTGTTTCTACCCTGTATAAATACACTGTTTTCCAATGCGATGCTTGGCGACTATCTGTTTTCCCTCATAGGTATAGTGAAAAAGGAATGGTGGTATTTTTAGTTGTTTATTAACAGGAGTTTCTAACAACTTGCTGTTGTAGTAGTGGAACTTCTGTTTTATTTCAACCTTCATCGATAGCGCTAATTTTCTTTCGATCCTTGTTTATTTTACAAGTTTGTATGTGCAGCATTACAATGCAATATAACTTAACATTGTTTTTTAAGACTGTCATAATGCTTCGAGGTCATCATTGGTTTATTTTCGATCAAAAGAAAATTAGCACTGAAAGAGAATTCTAAGTATGCTTTCGATAATTATTGGTAAGTACATTGAATGTAATGGCTAATGGGCGTGTTCGTTGAGATGTACATAAATAAAATGTCCAGTTTTATGTGAATGCAGTTAAATGATGTTCAAAAAACTACTTGGATTATCTAGAATTATCGGGTTAAAATATAACCTGTTAGCCGTAACATTAGTAATAAAATACAGTTAAAATATAACAATCGGTTTACTTCATTGGAATTAGCTAAAAAAGCAATCTGTATAGCATGACCTACAAAAAACATTTTTAAAGGAGGTCACCTAGATTGGGCTATTTTCAAAAAACCAACCGAAATAAACTGCTGCTTTTCGGCAGACCCCCAGGCGAAACTTTTGCAATACGTCTAGTGACCAGGCCTGAGCACCGTAGGTAAGCACGGGCAGGATAAACATATCGATGAGTTTGGGCTTCACGGAAATCGGCAATCTCCCTTGATCATCGACCAGTAGCGTTTTTATCACAGTAATCAATATTGTATAAATTTCAAACTTGGGTAAAGAACTTGGGTGGTATAAAAAAAAAAAACGTTTATATTCATAAGCTCTATTTAATTATTGTGTTTTATTTTAGTTGGCCGGCAAAAAAATATTACCCCAATCTCACACAGATTGGGGTAATATTTATTTACCGACAGATATGCAAAAAAATATTAGGTACCCCAATCTATGTGACCGACAGATATTTTGTGGTTGAATAACTTCTAGGTGAATTGGGTTACGACTTAGGTGTGATAATAAAAAATGTTTATTATGTTATGCTTTATCCAAATACTAAGTTTATTTTGGTTGTCCTTTCACTTTTGAAAATAGCCTAAAAATAAATGGAGGCTGGTCGATCTCCTTTGTTTGGTCCAAAATTCAAAATTCCCCAACACGAATCCTGTGCTGGCGTGGCCATTAGCGTCACATGTACAGATGACAGGGCCATTAGGTCGAGATTGTAAAGCAGATATTCGCGTTATGGACAAATTTTCGTCAGGATTGCCAACGAAATTGCAGAAAGCTGCATGCATGCATATACAATGTTTTATGTTTGACATCACATTGTGTATTCACCAGGGTTGATAAAAATCGTGATTTTAATATAAAAATAAAAAAATTGGATTAATTTGATTTAAATCGGATTTTTTTGTTTTTTTTTTTACATTCTTGTCTTATTCAATTTGGAAGTCGGTTATTAATAAAATAAAAAAAACATTTTAATGTACAAGGAAAATAATTACTTACTTTAGATTTTTCAAAAAGAAGACTAATTTGGCTGCCTTCTCGGTGCCCAATCTATTTCTTATTTTGCCGTCGACCAAATTGAATGCCGAAAGTATTCTTATTTACCCCAGCAGAAAAAGGAACTTTCCGTAGCAGTTGCTTGATTATATTCAATTCTTCTTCGGTTGTATTTTTTTCATATTACCTTGATAATACCTGTTTATTTTCAGTAGGGGTAGTTTTCTGTACGACTTGCTTATCGAATAATACTCCAGTGAAAAACAAAAAAATGCAACAAAATCGCTTGTTGTCGGTCCCCTGACACATTTTGGCTGATTTGGTTGCAGTTAAAAAGAAATGATTTAAATAATTGATTTTTATAAAGAAATCACTTGATTTTAATCACATCAACCCTGGTATTTACTAAGTAAAAGTACTTTTTTAAGTAAGTACATAATAATATATCTAAGACACTCTTAGCAGCATTTTTTCTGAAAAGATTGTTTCAAGTCATAGGGCAATATACCTGTGAAAAGACTCGTTGCCCAAAATAAAACACTACAAAATTACAAATCTCACTTTTTAACCGACTTCCTAAAAGAGGAGGGTTTTTTTTGTGTGCATTTTCAGCGATATCTTCGCCAATTGTGAACCGATTTCGATGATCCTTTTTTGTTTTTTGAGCGGTGGTCCCGTTTAAATTTAGTGAAGATCTGTTGCTAATCATGCGGAGATATACAATCACTCTTCAATTATAGACAGCAAATCGGTCGTGATTGCTGCAATCGCTTGGATATTTATTGTTTTCACTACATCATAATATAACATCACGCCTTGTCGCCTATGTGCTTTGAGGGGGGCACGCAGATGTGTACGCGGTTACCCATTATTACATGGAACTTAAACATAACTGGCGAAATGTGGGTGTACGTACTATTGGGTACACCTCAGCCCACACCTTAGGGTATTACAGGCGTGTTGTTATGTTATGTTAAAATAAATGTAAAGCTAATATTTGTATAGGATATTACAAATAAAAATTGAAAAATAAAAAGTCGTTGAAAAAAAAACTGAATCAAACACAGAAGCCACCGACTTCTGAAGCTAAAATTATTTTGCAATTTGTTTTGTTTTTGTAGTCTGTTTTATTTTTTTATCTATAGATTCTTATACAGTGACCTCTAAAAGTTAGTTGAAATGTTTCACTTCAAATGTTTCGTTGCACTGTCATAAAAAAATCATAGTTTTGATTATTTGAACTGTACACTACGGTTATTTTCTAATCCAATTATTTGTAATAAGGGATTTCTTTAGGTACTTTGTTTTTTTCTTTATTTTTTTTACTTAGAAAACGGTTTGTAGTGGTCAAATAAATATTTTTTAATAAGTAATGCTGATTCAAATTTGAAAATGTTTTCGAAAACAGGGGACTTAAACTACTTTAATAACCAATAAACAATTATGAGGCAACGCGACGTACTGGCAGCTAGAAACAATCCTAAGTGATCAATTGGTCCATAAGTGGTGCGGATTTGTTTGTTTGTACCCTCTTTTTTTAAGTCTGTTAAAATTATGTATTTAGTCAATTATATACATTTTTATTTACGTACAGTTCAAACATTTGAAACAAGAATTTTAGATGACAATGTGACAACATTTTAAGAGTAAAACAAAAAATTTGGAAGCCACTTATGTATGTGAGAACAATATTACGAGCGAGGTCCAGAACAAATATAAAATAAAAAGCTAAGTGGTTCATTTAAAACAGAAGTTCTTTGTTGCACTGTGGGAGGCAGTTGCTGGAAAAGAATCATAATTTCATAATACAGGGGTTTTTCATATTTTATTGACAGCCCGGAATCTGTATTTGCGCCCAGTTAATGGCACGATTGATAACTATGAAACGAATGATTTATTTACATTTAATTTAAATGTTTTGCCTGACCTCTACTTTGGGGAATATAGGCTGGGTCATAGGGGATGAATTTTCATTAACGTTAGTTAACACAACGTTAAAGCAAGTGAACAAAATAATTTAGCAGCAGAAGCCTTTACTGGCTTATTCACATTCATCTCTCGTTACACTATTGACCCAAACCTAGTCCTACAAATATTGTACGTATTTGGAGATGTTTTAAAACAAGAATTTGACCGTTTTAAAATCAATAATAAATTAATTACTTAGTAATTATAATACATGTAAATTAAGGAAATTGCACTAAATAGCAATTTTCATCAATTTACCACCTGTGCTTCTTTTTTTCAGGATTGTGTGTGTACCTACCTATAATAGCACATTTTGATATGTGGGGAAACTTAGTTATGGCATTCGAGGGGAAATTCACACCCGAGTCGCAGGCGAGGTTGCAACGGAGCCAAGAACTGCAGTAACAAATCCCCACGTGTATCAAACGACGTTTTTCAATACACTTCCAAAGAAATGAAATAATAGAATGAAAAGTATTTTTGCATGAATCAGTAGTAAACTAAGATTTGATTTGCGGTTTTTTCTTCAATTTGCTTTCGCCAGGCTGAAGAAGAAGCAAAAGTATGATGTAAGCCGAAATTTAGTAAAATGTTAATTTGTTCATAAAAGTAAACATTTTTTTTTAAATAATCATGTTCATCTATGCTCGATTTATAAACACAATTTAAATATCAAAAAAAAATTTTCAGCTGCAAATATGTACATCTCTTTGCCGAGACACAAAACAAATAGGAATTGAATCAATTTGGATTTAGTCTAAGTATTAGTTTAGTTATCTGTGGAAATGTTTATTTCCACACACGTTGATAAATGAAAAAATCCAAGTGTGTGAAATACATTGCATGTTGAATCGTAGTGCGATAATAGCCAGTTTTCAAGGAAGTGTATTGAAAATAGCATAACCGCGTCACAATTGGCTCATTGACCAATTTCGTCATGACTTGATAATTTTTCTTCCACGACAATCATAACTTATTCAATTAAATGATTTATGGATGCGGAGACTTGACTAAGTACTTATTTCGTTACTAATTGACTTGTTAGGGTTGCGCCTTATCTAGCAGCCGAGCGCATCTTCGATGTTGCGGCATGCGATAACACTCCCGCCGTTTTCGCTGTAGCGGCATGCGGTAACACTCCCGCCGTTTTCGCTGTAGCAAATGACGGTTCTGAGTGACGGAAAAGGATAGGAGCATGGAAAAATGCTATTCCTTGCTGCTACATGAGGCGCAACCCTTGCTACTACGTTGCTGTTGACTTGACGAAATGCTTGACAAACCGACTAACTGTGACGCAGTAATTTTTTTGCAGATTTTTAATTAACGCCTCCTACAGTACCTATCCGCGATTGCCGGTTCTGTCTTATTGAAAAGAAGAAATACTAGCGTGTTTCCTGGCTTTATAGTCATCCCGTATTCATGAAGCACCCCATTCCAACTTGCGTTTAGTGAATCGCTACTGTCTGACTTTCGTAGGTACTTGCCTACCAATTTCCAATTGATACCAATACAAAGTTGCTACTCTATAGCGATATCTCATTCATTCAAATTCTTACTTGCCGGTAACAAGTATTTTCAAAATATTTGTTAAAAAGGCGGTCCCAGTTAGAACCAGGCTACTTGGATTCCGATGACAACTGAAAGCCCTAAACGATTAGTCCGTGCTTTCATTTAAGTTTCATGTTTTTAGCCTAGAAATAGCAGTCCTTGACTTACATTGATTCGTCCAGACTAAATAACATTGTCATCAAATAAACGAGTTCTCTTTAATACGTTAAGGATGACAATTAAATCATGCAAAAAAATCTTAATTGACAGTACCTACCTAGTCATTTTGTAATGGCAGTGATTTCATTGGGCTTTGATTCCTACTGGATATAAAGTATTAACTTACTAAGCTCGTGACCAAATAATAACGGCCTTTAAAGTTCAGCGCCGGTTGCCGAGGTCGGTCCATGGATCTCGACTGACCGTCATCATCTTCCTGCCCATGTCCCATGTTACTTGGGGTCGGCGCAACACTTTTTTTTTCTTCCATTCTCCGATCAGCCCCCGTATTCACAAACGCTTGGAATGAATTTCGATTCGACAAGTCGTATGTCTAACCCTTTTTGGTATAACGAAAACGAGCGAGATGACATAAGACTTCCCGAATCGCAATCGAATCGAAGCGTTGTGATTATGGGGTCTCGTCCGACCATCACTGACATACCGAACCACTTCGTGCCCTGAAAAGTAAGTTACCCTGTTGATCCTGTTGAGAGTCCTGTAGCTGTCGTTCGTAGTTTTTTGATAGTCGTAGAGTGCGTGCGGTAGTCGACCCCGCAAAACTGACAACCATTCTTTCCAGGGGGCATCGTGTTACTCAGTTACGGGGTTGTGGAGGTCAGATAAGCAGTCGCTTCATGTAATATGGACTGGATTTAGTTGCATCCGGTTAGATTGGAAGCGTGTGGGTTCCCACATATTTGTGAAAAGGTTAGACAATGTATCTTTGAGATGAGGAAATACCTAATGTACTACCTAAATCAATCTTCAAAATTAAAATTCATGTTTAAACGCATTCATAGCTAGCTGGCTTCTCTAATTGATTCTTTAAATTGACGTTTCAGATTATCGTTCAAATATATGTGCATTGTTATGGTAACGTCATTTTATCCATCTCGATCATTTCGAAGATTCACGTCTTCAAGGCTGAAAACATGGTTTTTATTTTCTGTGTGTATATATTTTTCTCATTGTTTTTAACTGGAACCAACAGAAGAACGCACTGCACGGCTGAGGTCCATACTCCTGCAGTTGTTAGACTTCGTTTTAATAGTAAGTTACTACATTACAGTGCTGCGTTGCTTGGCATAATACAAGCACGAAAACGCATTTTACAAATGCTGAAGTCTAGTCTCTCCCTTTGAGGGAAGTCATTCTTTATTAAAAGTTTCGGTAAGATTCTTCAAAGCGGGGCAGGAGCGGTTCAAAGTAGGGAGCTTCACTTGACAAATCCCGCGCGTGCTCTGTGATTACTTGAAAAGCAATCGTGATGTTTTTCGTGGCGCTCTTTTCCCTTTCGAGGGTAAAACCCAGCCTCTATACATGGAACTTAACATGACTGGCAAAACGTAGGTGTACATCTCTAAACCTAATTCTTCAGGAACTACAGGCGTGGTGTTATTGGATGTTTTATTGGGAATGACGAGAGGGTTCTATTGTAGTTTGCCTGCACTGCTTAATATTTTTTCCTCAGTTTAAATTAGCTGTTCTAATTTAACATTGAAAAGGAGGAGGATTACATGAAGAGCTGAATAAGAAACCACATTTGCTTCATCGAAGACACCTAGTATATCTGTCTGAAACTCTGCGGCTATCTCTGAGTAAATAACTGGTAAGTTATGATCTAAACGCAACGTCCTCATAATAACTGAAAGTAGTTCCAAACGAGTTTAAGAGCACGATTAGACCATGTGGAAAATAAATACCTAACAATAGTTATGTTACCGCAGAAGTGTGGAATTTGTTAGTGTGCATTATTGTACATTCAAGATTTATTATGAAACCGGCGAAATCTGGTATATATTTTTTTCACTAATTTCAAATTTTTACTCTCAAGGAATGACCACCCATGTCATGGGGAACAAATATAAAAGATCAACCTTAGAATAAACTTCACCCGTAGTCGTGTCTTTATGTTCAATTCTGTGTTATTCGATTTGAAGTAGAATCTATCTGATTATAAGCTCCAGCTATATTTCATGAATTATAAAAATACCGTAACTTAATAAAATATTAAAGGCGAGTTCCATTTTAAGGAGTCGAAAGGGTTATGCTAACCATAAGAGATATAAGGATATGCATACTAAGTGGTTACTGAATATATTATATATTTTTGAGAAGTAACGTTTTACCCAAACTTTTGAGTCTAAAATAGACTAGATTAATAAATTGTACCAAATGACACTTTTTAACACAACATTTTTAGCCACTTCATTTTTTTTTTCATCCAGCCCATACCTGGATGGACAAATCGCACACTTGAGTTTTAAACCTTCCTTTTATGAATAAGGCGTTATACAGCTAGGGTGCGATATTATTTCAGGAAAAAAATGCTGCCGTTTATCTGACCTAAACATAATTGAAATTTATAATTAGACAGCATTATTTGATTATTGTCTTCCCAGAATCATATCCGGATTTCGTATTGTTAGTGCTAAGGAAAACGTTATGGTTAAAGATATTTCTATATGCAATAATGGTTTTAAAATACCTTTAAAACAAGGTGCTCATCTTAGCCGGAAAACACTGATCAGAACCCAGATATAATAATATTTCGCATTTATTTTTAGGCCTACTCGCCCTTTCGCAACTAACATAATTTATTTTAATAAGAGAATCGTAAGAAGACCATCAATTAGGGTTAATTTGGATGCGAACTACGGACACGGAACGAACTAACTACCTTAAAGAGAACATGGAAATCCTTCTACTACTTACTTACTCGCTCGTTTGAGTTTAGGGGTTACGAAGATCTAACCCACTCCTTTAGACGAGAAAAATAAATGATTATACAACCACCTTTATTGATGTTGAATAAAGGTATTATAAGAAAGAATAAGCTGACCCGATATGTCTGAAAATATAATGACACTTGCGTTTGTACGTTGACGTGCTATTTTACAGATGCATGTGGATCATCCTGCCTTATTTACTTCTTTACATTATTGTGAGCTCAATACTTATTGCTCAATTATTGCTAAAAAGGAAAAAGAAATTGTATATAAATTATATTCTATTATTTTAATTAATTCTCATAGAAGTTAATATATTATGAAATAGGTATATACTTAACTAAAGTTAAAAAAATAGTTATTGTGTAATGATATATTCTACTTTTTACAGTCAGCATCTAATCCCGCAAGACAAAGCATTTTCTTTAATAACGTAACTAAAAAGCACACTCTTAAAATTCCTTTAAGAATTATTTTATATTGTTTTAATAGAGTACCTATAGAAACGCACCATGATTTTTTATTTATAAAACAATTTATTTGAAATATAATTGTTCAAAAAATGCTGACTGTAATTAACACCTTCCAGTACAAATTGTGATATATGTATAATTTAATTAGACACTAATTTCGTATTATTATGTTCACAGGTTTCAGTTTTTAGCTAGACCACACGCCGGGGCTTTTATTCAGGTAATTATTAATTATAAGTACATACAGGGTTACTGGTAATTCGAAGTATTCCTTGCAGGACGTTATAGTAGGGTTTTATTGCAAGAAATTAAGCCACCAAATGTACTACCGAAATTCAGTGGTTTTTGGGTTAGGTCGATTTTTAGTTTTTTTATGAAAAATCCCAAATTAAATCATTTAAACCCAATTTAAAAACGATTAACGGCGCGAATGTACTGAAATTTAAGTTATTATCATAACTGACGATGCAGCAGACCTTTTGAAGTAACTAATAGTTCAAAAAATCGTACACCTTTAGGAAAAATCACCTATGAAACAATTTTTTTCTGTAATTTTTGCCATTCCGTCATAAAAAGATGTTGTATAGTGAAAAAAAATAATACTACGCCAGATATACAAAACATTAGAAAAATATCCTTGTCTTATCAGCTCTCTAAAATGGTATAAATCTTATTGAAAAGTTATGGACTACGTTATGAAAAATGTTTTTGATTTTGTAAAAAAGGAAAAAAGAGGTAAAAGGTATGCGGAAAATCAAAGAAAAGAATTTCGTGAATTATTATTATTTTTAATCAATTTCACTTTTAAAACTTAAATACTTAACTCATTTTTACACGTCTTGTTCGACTAAGACGTTTTACCAGTGTGCCACATGTTTTTTTTTCAGTGGACTCGTTCTAGTGATCATGAACAAAACATGCGCGTGTTCACCGAAATGTTCGCGCACATTTGTGAGAGCACACGTAGTAGCTGTGGACTCGAGTCAGCGAACACGCATTCTCTGTTCGCGCACTCAATTAAATAGTCTAGGGGACTGACCTTCATTCAACGAATAAATAATATTAATTAGTAAGCTTAGTAACATGTTGTCGATTAAAGTTACGTCAAGACCATGATCGTCTTAGGTTGCCAAAGTATATCGCGATAATGTGCATACCTAGGCAACTCAACTCAATACCATCTGAACTTAAACCTATTCGCAATGTGCTTGTTCATCTACTTAGATTACTAAACAGTATTAAAAATTAACTATTCGCATCGTCGAAAACAAGATTTGCAGACGCAATAGGTTTTTTTGCCTCATTTTAACTTTTCTCACAACGTTCGACGCTACTGGTGTCCGAAAATTGTGTTTTTGGTATTCAAAATTAACAAACCGGTAACATACTGTTTTACATTATTGAAATCAAATCAGACGGATTAGATCAAAACAAAATTGAGCTTATTTGAAAACGCGGTCAGGCAAGGTAACTGAAGTTAGTATTTTTGGAATCACAATAACCAATTTACATTTTTACGGATTTGATCGTAAAAGGATGAGGCAAACATTTTGGACATGGGCTCTCGTACTAACATGTTTGCTCACAAAGTTACCAACAGCCTTGCTGGTGAGATTGATATTGATTAAAAATAAAATAGTGTTCACGGAATTGTTTAATTTGATTTTCCGAATACCTTATATGAGATGAACGCCTTCCTGTACTAAATCAAAAAGGATTTTCGTAATGTAGTCCATGACTTCTCAATAAGTTTTATACCATTTTAAAAAGCTGATTGGATGAGGATATTTTTTTAGTAATTTGTACATCTGGCATAGTATTATTTTTTTTCACTATACAACATCTTTTTATTAAGGAATGGCTAAAATTACAAAAAAAAAATTGTTTCGTTAGTGATTCCTACAAAGAGATTTGAATTTTTTGAACGTTTAATTATTATCAAAGGTCTTCTGTGTCATCAGCGATGATAATAACTTAAAATTCAGTACATTCGCAACGTAAATCGTTATTAAATTGACTTTAAATGATTTTTTTAATTTGGGATTTTTCATAAAAAACTAAAAGTCGACCTAACTCAAAAAACACTGAATTTCGGTAGAACATTTGGGGCTTAATTTCTTGCATTATAACCCCACTATAACGTCCTGCAAGGAATACGTCGAATTACCAGTAACCCTGTATAATTTCTTGGATGGACTATGCTTATTAAGTATTTATGTACAAGTCCCTGCTGTAATGCTTTTTGCAAATAATATTTCGTATTTAGTTAGGGATTTATTGGGTTGTTTTGACAAAAATATGTAGAGAATAGTTAATAAATTATTACCTCAAAATGCTCTCCCCACAAAATATCTCAATTTTCGAACGCACCTTTTTATATTTGTTGTTTAAATAAGATTCTATTTGTCCTCAGATGGCCAGGATTGAAGCCTTGACAGCAATTTATATTACATGACTGGATGATTTGTGCAAGGTGCGTAAACAGACATTAAAGAGTGTTCTAATACTAATTTTGATAGAAGAATGATGATTCATTACTTTTTGTCTTCTTTTCCCGACTGATGCATAATGAAGCATAACCATTGAAATCTGATACACCATTCGAAGAAAAAGTCTTCACATTTTTTTTATATCATGATCAAGTACTTGATATCATTTTGTACAAATCTTTTTAAACGCTGCTCAAAACCTGTAATGACTTGTTTTTCATTAATTTAAAATAAACAAACTAATACAACTTTGATGCAAATGTAACGCCTATCATGTTTTTTGTTTTTCTTTTACAGTGCAAAGAGCTGTCGGCGGGTCCCCAGCGTTTATCGTCTGAGGACAATAACTTTCGCCATCATATTATAAAATGTAGGTAATGATTCAATACATTAAGGTTTTTCATTTATTTTAATAAAAAAAAACATTTAAAATGATGATTCCATTTTTTTGTCTTCTTTTCCCGACTGAAGTATAATGAAGTATAAATAATGATGTTCTGATGTAACTACTTTTCTTTAAAAATCTTTCGTCCCGTTTATCATTATAATGACATTTTTTTGTTTTATTTTACAGATAATCAAATGAATAAAGGAAGTGGAGAAGAACTACAAACATTTTGTTAATTACCATTTATTCAATGATTACTTATTTGCCGACTTAGCGTAATATTTTTTTACATGCTTATGTATCCACGCAATGCTCACATACTTCTCTATTACAAAATATTGTTGCTTTGAAATAAATTTCGTTATTTTTATAACTAGTAATACCTACTTGTGTATGAAAAAGAAAACTGTTACATTTTATGATATTGTGAACTTTATTGTTTCAACCATAATATACGTTAGAATTCACAAATATAACAAAATTAGTTTTATTGTTCACTCACAATTCTAGAAGTAGATGAAGATCCTGATAGAAGACTAGGCTGGGGCAAAATGGACGACCAATTTTATTTAAGGCGATTACACGAGCTAAACGCGAGTTTTATAATTACTAAAAGTATATGATTCACTGCTATAAACAAGACCAGAAAAATATATGATATTCTTCAGGATGTATGCTAGCATGATACTGTTTTGAAAACAATACAATTAATTTGGCTCGATAAAAAGAAATCACGAACTTA
Organism: Xestia ashworthii; assembly: GCA_950022955.1. NCBI lineage: Eukaryota > Metazoa > Arthropoda > Insecta > Lepidoptera > Noctuidae > Xestia > Xestia ashworthii. The sequence continues at coordinate 16,400,789 of OX465558.1, read as the reverse complement.
CCTCTAAAAATATCTTTCAAACAATAGAAGACGTACTAATATGCATGCGATCATTCTGATTTTTTGGCAAATAATTCTACAAGCAATATATTAGCATGATACTGTTTTAGTTTTTAATCCAATCAATAGTTTTTTTGTAAATCGATCGAAACCACTCATTTCGCGCTATTTGGCCCGCAGTGGCTGACGTAACAACCACTTTGTAGTGCAAGCTGATTAGAACTTTATTCTAACAGCATTTCAAACGAAGTTTGAACCACCACAAATAGAGTTGCTAATTTAGCTCGTCTAAGCGCCTTAACGTAGTGAGGCAATAATCTAATGAAATACTCTGTAATTACTGGAGTATTATTTATGATAGCTCTTCAGCCACAGGTGTTCGTCCATAAGTGCATCTAGGTTTTTCAGGGTGATAGAACACTGTTTAAAACTAGCTTTTAAATATAGCATTCGTGCGACAGTCTGGAAATAATAACGTGGGCACGTGGCTTTCTATTGGTAATCAAATTTTCAAAATCGGTTCCATAGATCCAGAGATCACCCGCTACATTAAACTTTACCTCTATAAAATGTTATGTTTTGTGTGTTAAAATCAATAAGTCATCTTTGATTTTTAAACTACCCCACGTGTAGTTCTGTGTGAGCAGTCGAGCTAGTAGGTGCTTCTTTCTATAAACTATCGGGTTAGATTTCAAAGTGTAATAATAAAAAGGGGACCAAGGTCTAAACTAGATGAACCACCATTATCTCCAATGATTCAAGGATTAAAAAAAAAACATCTCTTCTAAAAAATCTTCGATCTCTGTTCATCTGCAGATTTTCGCTCTTCATCAATAGTTCTAGTCTTCACCGCGAGCAAATTCTGGTTCGCTATTCGTATAGAGATAATAATCTCCTCTAATGTTTGTTGAGACAGGGTAACCCATATCAACTGAGTTTTCTTTACATTCGCCATTTTCATATTTCTTCCAATTTTCACATGGATATGCCACAAAAGGTATTTTGGAGTCAATAGATTCCGCAAAAAATAGGGTCGAACGTCCATGACTACAACCTTCTGAAAAAAAAAACATTAACGTTTAAGGCGGGCTGCACTCGAGAGCTGTTAAGCTGTATGCTTTATAGTCGCAGAATCGCCTCCGCACGGAGAGGCGATACGTAATGCGCAAGATTCGTGTGCACTAAGTAGAACAATGCAGTAAAAACCAACTTGAATTGATAATTAGTAGGTAGGCGTTTATTTTGCGTTTATTTTTCAAGAAAGTATTGGATACAAAAAGGTTATTTATTTACTTATTTGCTCTCATGCACATTACCAGATGATAATTTTGTAAAATAGATATTGGATTGTGGAATGGATTAGGTACCAACGTATTGTGTCAACTTGAACCTATATATATGTCACCGTAAAATTGTCAAATACGTTATATTGTAATATCTCTAGCGATATTGTAAAATCTCGAAATATTGTCAAATGAACATGCGGAAGTATCTCTGCCCCAATAATCGGGACTTGGGGCACCCCCCCCGTTAGGTTAGTTAGGTTCCTTTAAACCCTGCACCCGGAAATACGGGCTCCGTCGTCTACGCTTTTTAGGGAAATATAAAGTGTTTTAAGGTTAGGTTACAATAATCGGTATTTCTCAGGAATGGTACAATATCTTTTCATGAGAGTTGTACCACTGGGCAACCCCCAGACCAGACCCCTCCTTCCCTCCACACCGCGTGAGTTGACTACCATCGCATGCATTTCACGAAAAATAACGCTTTTTGTTGTAAGCAGTATGTTCATTTGACAATATTTCGAGATTTTACAATATCGCTAGAGATATTACAATATAACGTATTTGACAATTTTACGGTGACATATACAGGAAAAGTTTTTAACCAGTGCGCAAATTTTGACATGATAAACTTGAATGTATTTTAATAGACACGTATTTTTTATTTTGATATGTGTTAGTAGTAAAAAATAAAGTTATCGCTTACGAGACTTATTTACCTATAAACTTATTTTATGGTCGCTTGCCAGTCGGGCGCCCGGTCGACCGACTCACGCGTCGACCGGTCGCCCAACCGGCAAGCTGAGATCAGCTGAGTTTTGTAGGTGCGCTCGCTGGATGCGACGGCGCCGACGTAAACTTACCTACCTACGCGCTGACGGTTACTGACCGCCGTTTCGCGCTACTTTTTTAAGTTTAGGCTGTGATATGTTATTTGTAAACGTAATTCCAATTTTTCCTTCATACTTTCATGGGCTTAGGATACATCGTACGTCAGCAGCCAGCGCGTTTTCATTCACAGTATTACAATTAAATTATGTCCATGTTATGCTTATTTTAAAATGGGACAAGATGGAAAAATTTGAAAAAAAAAAATTAAAACTAAAAATGGGAATGTGTTCTATTACTAACACTGAGCTACCAAAAAAAATTTACGCAGTGGTTAAAAACTTTTCCTGTATATTACTCGTATTACTAATCATTGAAAATAAGTAGGTTTAATTAGAAATAAGTACCTAGGTATACTTAAAAATAAGTAGGTATTACTTATTTATTTTTCTTTTAAAATCTGACTGACAGTAAGATCATGAATACGGGTACAATTTAAAACTACACACCGCCGTGCACCAGACGGTTTCCTCCAACATATTTTCAAAATGGTAGTTTAGAATCTAAACTACCATTTGATCTAAGCCTTAGATAATAAATAATAATATAATAATAATAAAAACGTTTTTTTTATCTCCACAAGTTACATTGTTGTACATACAGGAAAAGTTTTTAACCACTGCGTAAATTTTTTTTGGTAGCTCAGTGTTAGTAATAGAACACGTTCCCATTTTTAGTTTTAATTTTTTTTTTCAAATTTTTCCATCTTGTCCCATTTTAAAATAAGCATAACATGGACATAATTTAATTGTAATACTGTGAATGAAAACGTGCTGGCTGCTGACGTACGATGTGTCCTAAGCCCATGAAAGTATGAAGGAAAAATTGGAATTACGTTTACAAATAACATATCACAGCCTAAACTTAAAAAAGTAGCGCGAAACGGCGGTCAGTAACCGTCAGCGCGTAGGTAGGTAAGTTTACGTCGGCGCCGTCGCATCGAGCGAGCGCACCTACAAAACTCAGCTGATCTCAGCTTGCCGGTTGGGCGACCGGTCGACGCGTGAGTCGGTCGACCGGGCGCCCGACTGGCAAGCGACCATAAAATAAGTTTATAGGTAAATAAGTCTCGTAAGCGATAACTTTATTTTTTACTACTAACACATATCAAAATAAAAAATACGTGTCTATTAAAATACATTCAAGTTTATCATGTCAAAATTTGCGCACTGGTTAAAAACTTTTCCTGTATAGTACATATGGGTTGACAAGTAATTTGGCAGAAAGTTGTAATTTGTGGAAGATCTGGAGTCTAAACTAAGCCTAAGCCTGTATTTCAGAACTCCAGGCCCCCCATCACATCATAAAATAGTTTTTGTCAACGTAGAAATAGTACCTATGAAAATTGGTGACGGTGTGTATGTGCACGTATGTGTGTGTATAAAATATATGAGTATGTATAGATTTACTGTTAAATTAAAATTTTATAAATATTTATATAAATTTAAATGTATTTATACATAGGGGATATATACAATATATGACTATAATCTTACCTACAAGTATATGTACGCAAGTACGGACTACCAAGCCTGCCTACTCGGCAACCTCGAGTAATTCCTCTGTATCCGTATAGTTTAAATTTAACAACCATTTGATAATTTTCGATTTACACTCAACTTTACTACAATTTGCTATATTTATAATTTTATTAATTTTGTTATACAACTCACCTCCACGGAAAGAGAAGAATCTTTGCGCGAAAGAAGTACCAACAGCAGTCGTCCCACATACTGCGAATTTTCTCCTAGAGAGACCTACGCGTTTTCTCCTTTCTTCGAGTAGGTTTGAGTGCTGGAGAAGTGCAGTAAGCAATATGTACAGCTGGCGTACAGTTAGCACCTATGCTTCCTCATAAAGAGTTGTGGTGTTGAAAAGACGGCTTGGCGATAAACTAACTTTTAGTACCATCCTTTGGGCTCTTTCTACTGTAATTAGTTTTGCTTTACATGCCCCTCCCCACGTGGTAATGCAATATCCAATGATTGATTGCACTAGAGCCTCATATACCATCCTCATCGTTTGTTTGTCTGCTACGTCACGGAGTCCTTTAAAAATGTAAGTAAGCTTCCGTATTCTTTTAGATAGAAAGCCAATGTGGCTTTCAAAAGTTAAATTTGCGTCAATTTCGACTCCAAGGTATTTCAGACTTTTTGTAGGCTTAATATTGGGACAATTACAGTTAGGAGTTGGAGGGAAATTACATTTATGTGCATGTATAATATAAGTACCGTGGTTGGCAAGACCAACTTGGTTACGAATACAGTATAAAATGTATTTGGTTTTATCTTCATTTAAGGTGAGGTGGTTAGAGGATAGCCAGTGACACACAGTGTTAAAACCATTTTGTGCGAGAGCAAAAAGCTCACTCCACGAGTCGGCGAAAAAGGTTAGCGCAGTATCGTCTGCATAAGCGGAGATGCGGCAGTTTCTAATCTTAAGGGAACAGAGTTCGTTTATATAGCAGAGAAAAAGAGTGGGACCTAATATACTGCCTTGTGGCACCCCAAATTCGACTGACAGTTCGTCACTAATGTATTCAAATGCTATGAAAAATATTTAGTTTTAATACCGCTAGACAAAAATATCCAGGTCTGAAAGCAGGACACAAATCCCACCGTCATGCATATGCACATGCACATATGGGCCCACCCTCCCGCCCTCATGCATATGCACACATACAAAACAAGTGAGAAATAATTAGCATGCCATGCAACCAAACCTTTACTCGACACGTGTTTCGCCCCGCCACGGGGCATCCTCAGGAGTTGTTGACTCGTCGAGCGTTCGAACTCGAATGAGCTAGTCGCACCGCTGTTGGCCCTTTATATACCGTTTCGATGACGCTATAATAACGGTCGATACAACGTCACAAAGACATCTGTGCCGAACTACCTGCAATCATACTTAGAAGTGGTGATGGAATTAACCGTTATTATAGCGTCATCGAAACGGTATACAGCGTGTTAGGTTAAACGAGGGACATATTGAGGGAAGGTATTCAGTATTCGATTCTCAATCCAAATAAGTAAAAAACCTATAACCTTCATTTTTGACATTATTGTCTAATTAAATACATTACTCATGGACACTGAGCGCGCAAGTAGGTGTCACGCGGCAAAACACGTGCCGGTCCTGAGCTCCGTGCGCAAACTCCGCCCCTTTCCTTTGTAATGTCCCCGATGCACCGACAGGGCACATCCCCGCGCAAAAATGAAAAAAAAAAATGAAATGATTACACCTAGAAAGGTCATTGACCCGCACACATGTTCTGCGATAAGCGCATGGCGCACACGTTGCGAAACTTAGGCGAAGTTTTTGGTATGGATCTATCTGTTATGTACTAGTGTTTTCTTTTTGTTCATATGTTGATTAGTATCATGTAAGCATGGACTATTGCGGGTTTGAATAAGTCCCTCGTTTAAACTAACATACTGTATAAAGGGCCAACAGCGGTGCGACTAGCTCATTCGAGTTCGAACGCTCGACGAGTCAACAACTCCGGAGGATGCCCCGTGGAGGGGCGAAACACGTGTCGAGTAAAGGTTTGGTTGCATGGCAAGCTAATTATTTCTCACTTGTTTTGTATGTGTGCATATGCATGATGGTGGGATTTGTGTCCTGCTTTCAGACCTGGATATTTTTGTCTAGCGGTATTAAAACTAAATATTTTTCATAGCATTTAATGCCATGGATTTCCGCAAAGTAACGCCTGATTCCATAACTTAACTAATGTATTCTCCAATTTTAACTGATTGGGTTCTATTTTTTAAATAATCCGAAAGTAAGTCCAGTGGAACACCTCGAATACCATGATCTTTCAGTTTTTGCACAAGGCGGGGTACAGAAACAGTGTCGAAAGCTTTTGCCAGGTTGAGAAATATGGTCAAACATTTATTTTTAGCATCTAATTTATGTACTAGAAAGTTAACCAGATCAAGTACTGCGTTGTCAGTTGAGCGGCCGGCTCTGAAACCGTATTGTGTATCAGAAAACAAGTTGTATTCTTCAAGTATTTTGTAAGCCTATTGTTGAGTATGCGTTCAAATATCTTTGATAGTGTTGTTAGGATTGCAATTGGCTGACGCTGCCTCTGACTCCCGCCTTATGTATCGGATGTACCACAGCTCTTTTTAATGCGAGGGGAAATACTCCCAAAACAAAACAGCGATTTATTAAGTCTGTTAGAACGGGTGTTATAGAAACGGATATTTTCTTTAGTATATCAGCACCAATTTGATCCCAACCAGGCGAGCAGTCACTTTTCAATAGTTGAAGCGTTCTTTCAATTCTTCGATGTCCGTGGGTAGGAGAACGAAAGAGTTTATTGGGGGCTTGGAGACTTTCTTAACGCAAGAGATATGGGGAGGAATCATGTTTGAAAGTCGTTTCCCAATATTTGAGAAGTATTCGTTGGTATTGTTTATTGATTCTTTAGGGGTTTTATGTGTAGTCAATAGTTGAAGTGGTAGCTGCTTGTTATTATTATTGTTGGTAATTGTTTTAATGGTAGACCAAAGCTTTTTAGAATTATTTTTAGACATTATTAGTTGACTTCGCTCATATTGTTTTTTAAGTTTTTTTAGTAGGTTATTGCAATAGTTCCGGTATCGCAAGTAGGATATTTTCAAAATGACGTCATTATTAGTTTTTAGCTTCTTATGCATTCTGTCTCTGGTCCGAATGCAACGTAACATACCAGTAGTTATCCATGGTTTAATTATAATTTTATTTCTAGGGATTAGTCGTTTTATAGAGTTATTTGCAATTAATAATTGAATAATGTTAATGAAATTGTTCATTGCGGTATTTACATTTGTTTCCTGATACACTATGTCAAAATTTAAGTTGTTACACTCGGATTTTAGTTTGTCTATGTCAATTTTGAAATTTATTTTCGTCGTCGTGGATTTAGGTTTGGCCACCTGGGTTTTTATACAGAATAAAACCGCTTCATGGTCTGTGATACTAGTACCTAAGGAAAACGTAAGCGCTTCTAACTTGGTTTTTAGTATCACATGATCCAAGCATGTCTTATCTCTGGTGGCAGTATTGATAGCAGGGAGAAGTCCATGGAAGGCAAAAGTTTCAAGATACGAGGTGGTCCCGGAACCGCTTCCCAAGAGATCAATATTTATATCACCGACTACGATGATATTTTTAAACGACGATACGGTCGTTAGCAAGTTATGCAATGAATCAAGGAAGGTATCGAGTGATTTAAAACTAGGGGGCCTATAAATTGCGTTATTATTGTATCATTTTTAATTTTGATCATTAAACAGTTTGCTTCGGATAGGAGAGGTTCTTCCACAGTGCATTTTAAATTATTATTGGTGTATACGACTATGCCGTCGTTTTGATTGTAGTTACCATTAGTTTTATGTGAGTTATATCCTTGGAGCAATGGTTAGTTGTAATAACACGTGATAACCAGCATTCGGACAGCACAATGATATCGCATGATAATTTCAGCCTCTCGAGTAAAACCTGTAATTCTTGAAAATTACAGTTTAGACTATCGCAGTTTACAATATCGCTAGAGAGATTACAATACGAGTATAACGTGTTTGACAATTTTACGGTGACATAATACAGGTTTCGTTCGTAAATGCACTTTTTGAGCAAGTGTGTTGAAAACGTAATTTTATTGTCAATCAATTGTTAGGTAGGTACCTATAACTTGTTGCGTCCCTTCGCAGCCGGGCTGCCTCGCTCGCCCGTTGTTTGGGTAAAAGTCAGCATGACCATGGCTTCTCCGGTAACCGTAAATTCCACCACAGGAATGGATAATATCTACAAACTCGGCGTCGCTTTTTTCTAGACGATAATCTGCTGCCATCAGAGGAAGCTCGAAGAGAGGACGAGCTGGATCTAACCCTGGGAGAAGCCAACCATGTATGATAGACAACTGGATTATTAAATACTAGTAACAAACAACTAGTAACGCTATTTAATGTACGTAAATAATACATAACGTATCTCCACGACTGTTATCCCTGAAGGTTTATCCACAATTCGCCAGTTATATTTAAAACTCATATAATAAGGGGTGGAAATATTGCCAGACACACATCCTGCTGGGGCCTAATTCTGCTATTTTAATAAATTCGTCACTCCAACACGATTCCAATCTCATCCCATTGTCATTTTGCTTAAAGTTCGTAATCTGTTAAATTCACAATGGTCGGTCAATGGTTTCGTAATAAAATTGTGTTTTAATGGCATTTTCGTATTGTCGTTATTAAAAAAACCCTTAGTACAAATGATTTTCGAAATCTACTACTAAATGCGAACATTTATTCATGCCAGATTTCATGTACGAGATTAATATTCTATGACATTTCTTTCAATGGAGTGTCAGTGGTTGTTCATTGAGAAGTCATAATGGCGCCATTATGATAGTAGAATTAACAAACTTGTCAAAATTTGACAGAACTTGATCATTATGAAATCAATGATCGAATACTCTGACACTATTGTAATAGCAGACAAAAGTCTTCATGATATCAGCACACGCTCTTGCGGCCACTAGACCAATGAGGCCATACTTATTTAAAAGTAACATTAAACAGTAAGCCAAATGATTAATCACCTGTGATTCTATGTATTCTTTGTTTTGAAAATAATGCTGTATATCCCATGACATGTGAACCCAAACTATGTCCCATTAAATGCATAGCCTTTCCGTCTACTTGATATGTTCTTGCAATAGAATCTAACAGTTTAGCTGTTTTCTTCCCCACATATCGAGTACTAAATGCTGACCATGGATAAGCCGGGTTTTTCGCTATTTCACTCCAATCTACGGTAATGACGTTGTAGTCAGATTTTCTCAAGAAAGCATCCTTTATGTCCTGAAGCCATTCTGTCTTCTCGTGGGAAAACCACCCATGCGTCACAACTTTAATGTCATTGGTCGAGTTGAAGTATTGGCTTGTAAATACTTGATTGTCTTCAGGAATTTCTAATTGTTCTGCATCAGCGTTCCGTCTACAACAAAAATATCAGGACAACTGTGGCCTACACACCTATGTAAATTACATATAATTTATGCTTCCGAACTGTGCGACGTTATTCCAATCCCCAATGGAGGGCATCGGAACTTCATAATTGAATATTACTCACCTGGTGTACAAGTAGTAGTAAGAATCTCCAAAGATCATTCCACGCGCTTCCTGTGGCAGAGTAGAGAAATTCATGGTATGTGTGTTGCCTTCATCGTCGTAGAAGTATATCCATTCGTCACCATATTCTGGACCTTGTTCATTCTCGTAAGGCAGAGCTGCTGTATAGGAGACTGTAATTTCAAAGTAGCGGGTAGGTGTTGAGGTACTTTATACCGTTGTATAATACGAGTAAATATGATGTGAGTTAGTATGATGTTCTCCAATCAAAACAAAACAGAGATCACAGATTAGATATTACAGAGATGTCTGCGCCCGCGTCTATGTTCGTCAGTGTTGCCAGTGAAGTCATGGCACAGTTTGGTGAATAATATGGTTCCGTGGGGCGTAGGTGTACTTGTTTTTTCCCCGTATTTTATTATACCACACATTTATGTATTGTTATTTATTTATTATTATTAATTATTTTAATCTTATCCGTATCTGACCGTGGCATCACTTTCACTTTGGGCCCTATCAGAATACCAGCCAACGACCACACAGCTAGACGCCTAATACACGATCTAACGCACGAAAACTATTCTGTCAACTCGCTGAGGTACGAGGTACGCGAGGGGGACGGGGTACTGCTTTCTGATTGGCCAATTCAAGGTCATTGCATTTCACTAGGGTAGGGACAGTTTTAAATCAAACAAGTGAGTATCGATATTTTTTAACTGTAGGCATAATAAAATATGTTTAACATACTTTACTTGCATTAAATTACCTTCTTTATTCTAATTACGATTGAATCATGTAGGTAAAATATCTGAACTTAGTAGGCGGCGACGGTTTTTCATAGGGATAAAACAATCTTCGGTAAAATGACGTGAACATATTAATAAATAAATAAATGTTGTAATTTTTAATTATTAAAAATATTTTTTTTTGCATAAATAAATAGTTATAGGTTTTATTTTTTGCTTTAACGACAACAGAGGTGGTCGTACGATTTGGAACATCACTAATAAAATTATGTTAACGTAACATCGAGGAAAAGAGATAGAGAAAAAAGTTCTTTCAAAAGAAAGGGACGCAATCATAAAAGACATCAAGTATGACCAGTATAAGATGAACTCCGATAAATATTGTCAGAAAATTAATCTAATTTAGATTATGGAACTTTTAAATTACCGATGAAATGTGATACCGTCTTTCAGGAAACTTGAAGTCCGGCTTTCTTTATCACACCAACGTATTATACACGGGGCTATTTTCTCGATTTTTTAAAAGAGTAATGCGGAAGTGTTTGCGGCTCACAGGAGTGGTCGAAACTAATTCGAACTCGGTGAGTGACGACGGCTATAAGATTTATACCCCTTATGTGTTGACAGACATCGGTCGCCTGTTATTAGGAGTCTAGAGGCTGTATGGTCGTTGATACCAGCGCTGTGACGTTTTTTAATGTTACAGCACCATGCTGAGATAGGGGCCTTTTGGCCTTGTTCAGGACCTTTCATTTCTTTTAATTTTTTATCATGTTTAGTTTTCAATATTCGTAAATAATGTTATTTTTTATGTGTTTTGTCCTGTACGGGCCAATAAATGCTTTTTCTTTCTTCTTCTTTCTTTCTTTCTAAATCAATAGAAGGTAAGGTTTACACCAAGTTGGGGTTAGATTTTTGATTTGTACGGTCTCCCACTAAACACTTATCTTCTGCGCCTGATCTCTTCGAATACTATCGGTAGCTTAATTGATGAAATAATTGGCACCTGTGATCGTGATAACGCACACTATTATTTACTTTGCCCATCCCCGTTCAGTTGAAGTCGGGAGCAAGTAGGTAGGTATTTGTTTTATCTAGAGTCTAGAGTAATTTGAATATAGTTTAGAGAAATAGGTAGGTACCTAATGATTGTTGTCCACAATAAGTTTTAGGCAAGAACGTAGGTACGTACGTTACATTTTTGAATCATTGCTCTTTTATTGATGAGAATAGATATGTCACCGTAAAATTGTCAAACACGTTATATTGTAATCTCTAGCGATATTGTAAAAACTCTCGAAATATTGTCAAACGAACATACTGCTTACAATAAAACTCATTATTTTTCGTGAAATGCATGCGATGGTAGTCAACTCACGCGGTGTGGAGGGAAGGAGGGGTCCCCCTTGCCCAGTGGTACCACTCTCATGAAAAGATACTGTACCATTCCTGAGAAATATCGATTAATATAACGTAACCTTAAAACACTTTATATTTCCCTAAAAAGCGTAGTCGACGGAGCCCCGCTTCGCGGTGCTTATTTCCGAGTGCAGGGTTTAAAGGAACCTAACGGGGGGTGCCCCAAGTCCCGATTATGGGGGCACAGATACTTCCGTATGTTCAGTTGACAATATTTCGAGAGTTTACAATATCGCTAGAGAGAAACACGTTATATTGTAATATAACATGTTTGACAATTTTACGGTGACAGATATATATTAGTAGTACAAATATTTACCTAATAAGCAATTGTATATAATTAGCTGTCTGGAAATCATTTCTTCGACGTGTACGCGTTGGCATCAAGTCTTTGACTAATTTAGGATATTTCTTGACTCTCCAGGAAATGTGCGTATGTTTGTTATCAAAAGGCATGTTTAACATTTTTATCAGTTACCTACCTACTTATTACTTTTTGTCTGTTAGGCAGTTCTAGTGAACGTGTAACGTTTTTTAAGGTATTTTAGATAGTGTAAGGTTTCTGTAAAAAAATCGGAAAAGTGCGAATAGGACCTGTGCCCTGAGGGTTCCCCTATGGTTCCTCTCAAGACTCGTTTTGCTGCCCAAAAGTTGATAGGCCTAAGCCCGCGTCTACACTGCGAGCCTAGGGACTATAAGGGCGCGAATAGGCTTGTTAACTGAAAAAATCTAACGTATGAAACCGCCGCTTACGGCCATACTGAAGTGACGAATGCGGGCGCCTCGCTTGGCGCTGCGGGTCAGTGGGTCATCTTACAAGCGACTTACGCTCGTTTTTAACCGACTTCTAAAAAGGAGGAGGTTCTCAATTCGGATGTTTCTATTTTTTTTTTTTATGTTTGTTCGCGCATAACTCCGTCGTTTGCCAACCGATTTGAAAAAATATTTTTTTGTTGGAAAGGGTCGGGATCTGATAATGGAATCTTGGCGAAATCGAGGGAACTCTCAAATTTTATAGGATAACGTACATCGATTTTGGTATTTTCTACAACAAGTGAAGCATTTGCGTTCGATAAGAACCATTCTACTATCAGATCTGATGATGAAGCCAAGAGTCACGGAACTCCATAATGAGACAATGCATCCTAGTCGTGTTTGGGCTTGTTGTAATTGTAACGGTATGCACTTTCCATGTGTACCAAGCACATGTGAACCACTAAAAAGTGAAAAATAAAAACTTTTTTGCAAAAAATAAAACCGACTGCAAAAAAAGTGAAAAATAACTTTAGCTTCTGAAGTCGGTGACAAAAAAATGAAATCAATCTAACAAAGGTCACTGACTTCAGAAGCTAAAGTTATTTTTCACTTTTTTTGAAGTCGGTTTTATTTTTTGAAAAAAAGTTTTAGATTTTTTTGTTGTTAAAAAAAATGGTTAAAAATACTGAAGTGTTTATAAGCGCGATTCAACCTAAACTAGCTTAAGGCGAAGTAAACATCCCGACCACTGTAATTTTACAATAACAAGAGTTTTATAGTTAGCTGCTTTAGTGCCCCAGTTGTTACTGAAACTGTTTTTTATTTCGAATCACAGTATTTTTTTAGTATTGTTACGTTGATGCATAATTATGGTAAACATGGAAAAATACCAAAAAAAAACAAGTTTTCAGGAAAGCTCGGAAAATGCGGATCGTTTTAACGATCAAGTAATAGGCAGGTAGGTTAACGCTCATACAACTACCACTTTGTCGATTGTCCATCGTTAAAGTGTTATAATTATCTCTATTTTAAATGAAAGAAAGACAGTTATTATTAATCTGAAAATCTAATTGAAAAACGTTAATTAACAAACAAGTCTATGTAGGAGTATGGTAAGAAATAGTATGGTAGGAGTAAGTAACAAAACAAGTTTTGAGGTGCTCCCTCACTTGGAGCATTTGCCTGTAATGTAATGTTACAGAGTCAAGCATTAAATTAGTGGGGGAAGAGAACCGAGCATTATAACGCGCAACCTGTAATATTACAGATTCGAGCACAAAATTGGTAAGGAAAGAAAACCGAGCATTACAGTGCAGTGCAGTGATGAGATACAATGTGTAAAATTAATATTGCCGCGCTCAGCACAAAGTCCACTTCGTCTGACATTGTGGAATCAACGAAATGCTCAAAATCTAATCTGATGTGTTACATTACAGGCGAATGATTGTTAAGTCAGGGAGGTAGTACTGTAATGTAATGCTCAAAATCGAATTTGAAATGTTACATTACAGGCGAACGGTCCAAGTGACGGAGCAGCTGTAGGGGCAAATGTTTTTTACATTATTGACAGGCAAAGTTTGTATTTTTTTACAAAGCGAACATCGGAGCTGAGAGTCATTGTACTCTACTAGAGGATCAACTCTATCGTAGCGTGAAGTTTCCCTGTAAGTTCTAGGAGTGGGATAAGGACCGCGTTTGTCAGTTTTATACGTCCAAGATACCTCGGGCGATAGTTCTCCGGAATGTGAGATGATCGCACTCTCCTCCATTCCTGGTTGGCTAGACTGGTACTTGAATGAGACGAAATTTAAATCGTGTGTAAAACCCACACTATGTAGGCAAGCATATTATAAGCTGGGGGATTACATTGAGGATAAAAATGCTTGGCTAAATGCTGGTCCTGCTCCGCAACCATAGGTGCAAAACTGCAAACTTATTGGACAATTATTGTGGTAGCTGCAGAAGATTGTAAAAATATTCTTGCATTGTATAGATTCCATCTCTTAGTATTGTATAATTGCATAACACATGTGTGAGTACCATGTACCGTAAAGCTACCATTTGCATGTAGTTATTTTTTTACTCTGGACGCTCTTATTGTGCACGTCTTTCTACATCGTTCTCACATACTCGTACCTATATGTATAATCTCAACATGAAAGATGTAACTAAGATTTTGTAACATTTTTGATTGAAAAGAGTGTCCATGGAGTTTCTTGCCCGTTCTTCTCCATAGAGATCTACGCGGGAATGGGCAACTACAGTATTTTCTCAAGTTATTATGCCTTGTGTCTGTGACTGTAGCTTCGCTTTTTTTTTTTCATTTTATCGACATTCAAAAGTGCCGTAATGGTTTTTTGTACGGTCCTCTCGAATTACTTCAGTGGCTTTGAGCCCTCTGTTACTCAATTCGTGGAAGAGCGGAATAAAAACAAGTGACAAGGCACACCTGGGTGACGAAATTGTAATGATCAGATATAAGCCGGTGGAATAATTGCTGCAAGGCCTTGGTACGGATCAAACCATAGTACGTATCCCAATCTAGTCGCTCCAACCCAGAACTCATATCCCCATCTAATCGATTTACCACGTCGTAATTGTTTACAGCAGCTGTGTCCTCCATCATAAGGTACCATAGCCTCGTTTGTGATGTACATTTCTTTTAAAGGAGTCAAACCTAAAAGACTATTCAAAGTTACAAATTCCTCATCACCAGAATCTCCATCTGTGACGTCAGCATTCGCGTGATCCGGTGGTACAATAGTTATATTTCTTGGAAATAGGGGACCATCATCGAATTGTTCCAATTCGTGAACAATTTCATCGAGAGACAATGGTTTATTGGTATTGGGTCTGAAAGTCAAAATACATCCCCAAATTACGACCGATCGTTAAAACGATCATCAAAAAATCTTTTTTTTTTTTATAATGGATGTGACAAGATCAAATTTGAATTCACAGGTTTGTTAGACAAGTTATAAATTTATAAAAAACGTGCATTAAATTAATTTCAATCACAAGCTAATTTGTAAAACCATACATACCGTTTTGAATACATAGTAAAAGTTCATTTCGGTAATACGAACTAAAATACAAAAGTTCTTCAAAATAATGATCATAAGATAATTTTCTATGCACCGAAACACAGTCCAACAATCACTGCGAAGATTGGTATACAATAAGCAAAAGTTATCCGCTCGTTATTATTTTTAATTGAGGGTATTTTCGAAGTATTTTTTTGATCTTTATAACGATCGGTCGTTTTAAATGGGTTAAAAGGGGGTGGTATCTGCTAACGAGAGGTTTTCTCCATTTGACTCCTCTTTGATGAGTGAATATAAATGGCCAAAAAATATATATGTTGCTAATTAGACTTTAAACTTTAATTAGTACAATTGAAATAATTCTAACTTTATCATTACTATATGAAAAAAATATTCAAAGTAAAGCCTTTTTTCTTTGAAATTTCGTAACTACTCTTAAACGGCATTAAGTTTTAGTTTTTTTTTACACAAAAATATTTGTCGCTATTTTCTTCACAAAGCGTACAATTGGAATTTTGATGTAATGATTTATTAGGCTACAATTAAATAAAAATCACTCATTTCGCACTATTCGCCCCACAGTGACGGACGTTACAACCACGTTGTAGTGCAAGCTGATTAGAACCTTATTCTAACAGCATTTCAAACGAAGTTAGAACCACCACAAATAGAGTTGCTAATTTAGCAGATACCACAGCCTTAAACGTATTCCAGTTGTTGCAAACAGTGGCATGCACAGGGCGGGAACAAGACGGCGAAAATGCGTGACAATTTAGACTTTAATAAATATAATAAACATCGCTGGACATTACACACAGCGCCATCTAGTGCCACACTAAGCAAGGCTTGTGTCGTGGTCACCAGACAGTTGATATACTACATATTATTGGAACGAAGTTCCTTATCGCGCGTTGTGAAAGGGGGCTAGACGGAAAAAATTCTTACGAAAAAGTTGTCACGACACTTTTTAAAACTAAATGAAGGTTGCAATGCGTTTGTTTCATTTCTATTTCGCATTGAACAGTGTGGTGTCGCGACGATTATTTTTGTTGAGTGAACATTATATTTGTTAATAATAAAAAAAATATTTTTATAACTTAAAAAAAATAAAATTTTATTACAATTCCTTCACTAGTTAATCGAAAGAACTTCGTTCCATCCGGGTGTCCCTTGACACCTCTCAAGTTTTTTTTATACTTTTTGTTTGTAAATACATATACTTATATATATCTAAAAAGGAGAAGTCCACTCACTGACCACTCATCACGAAATCTCGGAAACTACTGGGCCGTAAGGACTCAAATTTGGCACAAGCACTCTCTAGGGGGTGCAGGCGCGTACTAAGAAAGGATTTTTTAAAATTCGCACCCCAAGGGGTTGAAAAGGGGTGTCAAAGTTTGTATGAAAGTCCTATGTTTTTAAAGTTAGAGATATGAATGTAAAGCCTGAATGTTCCTTTTGGCTTCTAGGTGCTCACTAAGAAAAGGTTTTACGAAATTCGGCCCTTAAGGGTACAAAAAAGGGTTTTTAATGTTTGTATGAAAAAAGTTAAACATCCAAATTGAATCTTACGTCAACGCGTTATTGCATACTTTACATTGAAATGAGAATTCGGAAACCGATATGGATCCAAATTGGATTTTACGACAACGCGTTAATGCATATTTTGAAATAAGAATTTGGAAGTTCATTGATGGCGTAATTTCTAGGTGGCCAGTATGTTTCAGTGATATGCAGGCGTGTGCTGAAAGGTATTGAAATGAGTTTCTATAACGTTTTAAAGTTTTATGCCAATTTCTAGGTGGCCAGTATTTTTCAGTACGCAGGCGTCTGTTGAAGGGTAAGAAAAAAACGTTTCAAAAAACGAACTTAAGCGAAACACGCTCAAGCTCAAGCTCATTTCTGTTCTGCGATATTTTGCTGTTACTACTAATTTGATTTGAAATATTTGACATCATCGTTGTTTGGGTTATCTTCGTTTCGGTATGTTTCACTTATGCTGGGGCTACACTATCGCGATAACGCGAAGATTTGCGTTGTCGCGACACGTCTGGCCAAAGAATTCGTCCTATCGCGAATCATCTTCGCGAATACGAACGCCCTTCCCGCCGCTGTCGGTAAATTGCCGCCCATCAAAGGGTTTTGTCGCGACAAAGTTCGTGCGTGCGTTCGAATCTTCGCCTACAAGTCTGGCCGTAGCATTAGTAATTTTAAATTGGAGGATAATCATTTTATTGTGTTCTTACCTATTGCCTGGTTGGGATTTTGTTATGTCTATTGCTTCGCGAATTACATATTGTGTATTTCACACTTTGGTATTAAGTAGGTACTATAATAGTAGGTCTTTTAGTATTAGTCGTTCTTACTAGAAAAGGTGTCCTTGAATACCTACGATCGTATTTTAATTTTAAAGTTGTATCTTTGGTTTAGGCTGGTGTTGCAAAAGAATAGCTATAAAGAAAATTACGTTCCAAATAATGTTTTTTACGGTACTTACTGGTCGTAAGCATTGTTTAATTAAATGGATAATCAAAATATTATCACTTCTAATGGAGTGCAAATTCTTAGCCAAATAGTAAATATTCATGGCGATGGCGCATGCTTATTTTCATCTCTATCATATTTGGTGCATCACTCATGGCAGCGGGAGAATTATTGCCATTTGAGTTCCAGGTGTTTCAAGGGACGAACAGGGAGTAAAAATAATCCGATTCTCATGAAACTTCAATGAAGGTCATTTTGATGTTTTGATTCCGTTGGCCAATATAAATTTCAAAGCGCATGTTTTGCGTATGGGCAAATCCACCACGCGGGCCCAGTGCGGTTTGGCAGATGTCACATGTCTTCGAATTTTTGGTTCTAAGACATGCCTTTCCTTTCCTTTCGTTTCCTCACGATGTTTTCCTTCACCGTTTTGAGAGCAGTGGTGATGAAATAAATTACACAAAGTAATGCGCCTGTCTGGGCCACGTGTTCGAGCCAGCATTGTGCGCCACGTGTCTAACAACTGGGAAAGGTTTCAACCTTTCACCCAGGAGCGGTCAAGAGCTGTTTATTGTTCGATGCGTAAATACGTTACTGAAATGTCTTGCCATGGCACCTACGGAACCGCCTGTGAAGTTATGGCAGCGGGAGAACTATTCCCATTTGAGTTTGAGGTGTTTCAGGATGGTATTTTATTGCTGTTTTAAACACCAACGTATGAAACACGCGAGTGAAACCGCGCGGGTACAGCTAGTTATACATATAAACATCCTTGACTCGGAAACAAATGTCCATGCTCATCACACAAACATTTGCTCCTACCGGGATTCGAACCCGGGACCCTAAGAACGTAAGGCAGCCTCACTACCGCTGCGCCATTCGGGTCATCCGAACGAATTTTTCACGGTCAAAGTCTTTCTTCGAGTCTTATGAATTTAGAGGGTTGTATTGATGATTTTGATGATTATAATTCTGTAACTTCGTCTTCTATCGGTCGCGTCTTACAGTCGCGACCGATATGTTTATCAACATAAAACTTAGCACTGCCCTGGAAATTGCAAAAAACGTAAGAAAATTTGAATTTCGCGGGCCACCCTGACGCTTTCACCTTAAAGACTATAATGCGCCCGCGCCTTGTCATTCCGACACCGTTAGCGCGCGCCTATTCTGCGTTGCGCCGGCCGCCACGCCATCACCTCGCCCGCGCCGCGCAACCCCCATATACCTCTTGTATTTGACCCACGCCTTAGTGTGGCCACCGCACGCGCTCGTGTTAGACCTAGTGGCTAGGCCCGCAGTGTGGACGCACACTTAGAATTTCCATTCCAGATTTAGAGACAAACTTAACTTTGCATACAAAAATACACAGGTAGAGTCAAACGATTGCATTGAAATAAAATGATAGGTACTTCAAGATAGCTTGAATCTTTCATCCTTTTTTTGAGTAATTCGATTTAAATTATAACTTCAGCCAGCATACCGTTTTCTTGAGAAAAAAAGGCGTTGACAGTGATTCATTGACATACATAGTGAACTTAATCGATAGCGGTTTCGTTTCCGGTGCGGAACCTTAAAAAGACACAGAAATATTATTTTATTTGGCTTCCGGAATTTGAAGGATACGACAGTACAACGTACAACTTTCTGAGTACCTAGGTAGTCCTCAGTCTTAGTAGCTTCATGCTCTTAATAAGGGGTGCGTACCATTTGATATAATAACAAAAGTTCTATCGATCACATGACCTAATTTCATGTCATATACTTTTTTTTGTATAACGATGAAATGATATAATGAATTATTGATATAATTTCAGTTTACCTAATTTTATATAGTTTAATAAACATTATCTATAATGCACATTTAACCTAATATTCAGTTAATATAATATTTAGTTAGTATATTATTTAAAATCTATATAATTTTGAAACTAACTTTAAAGTGTTCAAAATTTTTGAAAAAACTGATTAGACTATAAACGCCTGCTACTTTCGTGTTCCCCCCAACCCTCTCTATTGTTGGTGAATCATCTGGGTTAGATGAGGTTATAACAGTATGAAGTTTCCCGATATTTACTTATTCATTACAGAGTTTTGGCTGAAAATGATCAAATATGAAAATTAGGTCAAATTAAAGTTAGATCAACTGAACGTTATATTAAAAGAGCATTATACAAATTGAAATTTATTTTAAATTAACGTTATACTAAATGTTATTAGAGCAAAAGAATTTATATAACATTTAACATTAGATTACATGAAATTAGGTTATTTGTTTTTATCTATAGTACGAGTAGTATACAGGGTGTCTCATTCAAATCGGTCAGTATGGGAAAGTCTGAAACTATAAGACGTACGAAGATCTGTTCTGAGGAACCATGTCATCGATTTTAATAACAAGAAAAACTGCATTCATACATTTTAAAAAACATCTGTACTCCGTTCGGGAATCGAACCCGGTTATTTTGAAAAAAAAAAAACCTGCACTATTTCTATTTAGATATCGATTGTGTAGGTCTTAAGCAGTAAATGTCTGTATGAAACATGATGTCTGAAATGAATAAAATGCATTGTTTCCACATACTTTAATTTATTTTAGTAGGTGCTTGAACTGACCACGTTTACAATATTAAACAAGTTCAGGTATTTAAAATTGTCTCTATGGTTGTTTGTACCTCTTTGCTGATGTTGCAACTTGATACATACACCGCTTTACATACATATGACATTGGCATTGCATTACATACATTATTGGCCAAATTTTAACGCAAATTCACCACATGAAGATACAAAATGCAATTGTAAGATCGTTACCTAAACGTGTTGAATATTGTATTGAAAAAGGCGGTGGTCACTTCGAGCACCTACTAAAATAAATTAAAGTATGTGGAAACAATGCATTTTATTCATTTTAGACATCATGTTTCATCATTTACTGCTTAAGACCTACACAATCGATATCTAACTAGAAATAGTGTAGGTAGGTTTTTTTTTTTCAAAATAACCTGGTTCGATTCCCGAACGGAGTACAGATGTTTTTTAAAATGTATGAATGCAGTTTTTCTTGTTATTAAAATCGATGACATGGTTCCTCAGAACAGATCTTCGTATGTCTTATAGTTTCAGACTTTCCCATACTGACCGATTTGAATGAGACATCCTGTATATAAAAATGAAACCCTACTTCCCTTGGTCACGGCATCACGCGTGAACGGCTGGACCGATTTCACTAATTCTTTTTTTGTTGTGTTATTGTCAGGAGAAGGTTCTTATGAAAAAAAAATGTAGGTAGTAGTAGGTAGGTAGTGGTAGGTAGGTAGTAGGTAGGTAGTAGTAGGTAGGTAGTAGTAGGTAGGTAGGTAGTAGTAGGTAGGTAGGTAGTAGTAGGTAGGTAGGTAGTAGTAGGTAGGCAGTAGTAGGTAGGTAGTAGTAGGTAGGTAGGTAGTAGTAGGTAGATAGTAGTAGGGTAGTAGTAGGTAGGTAGGTAGTAGTAGGTAGGTAGTAGTAGGTAAGTAGGTAGGTAGGTAGGTAATAGTAGGTAGGTAGGAAGACAGTAGTAGGTAGGTAGGTAGGTAATAGTAGGTAGGTAGGAAGACAGTAGTAGGTAGGAAGACAGTAGTAGGTAGGTAGGTAGGTAGTGGTAGGTAGTAGTAGATAGGTAGTAGAAGGTAGGTAGTAGTAGGTAGGTAGTAGTAGGTAGGTAGTAGTAGGTAGGTAGTAGTAGGTAGGTAGGTAGTAGGTGACAGGACAACGTCTGTCGGGTCGGCTAGTAGCATATGAAAATTATATGTGAACGTTATTACAAGTGAAAATGTACTTTCTATTATTATGCCATATATATGTAACCGTAAAATTGTCAAATACGGTATATTGTAATATCTCTAGTGATATTTTAAAATCTCGAAATATTGTCAAACGAACATACTGCTTAAAACAAAACGCATTATTTTTCGTGAAATGCATGCGATGGTAGTCAACTCACGCGGTGTGGAGGAAAGGAGGGGTGCCCCTTGCCCAGCGGTACAACTCTCGTGAAAAGATAATGTACCGTTCCTGAGAAATACCGATTAATATAACCTAACCTTAAAACACTTTATATGCCCCTAAAAAGCGTAGTCGACGGAGCCCCGCTTCGCGGGGCCCCTATTTTCGAGTGCAGGGTTTAAAGGAACCTAACTAACCTAACGGGGGGTGCCCCAAGTCCCGATTATGGGGGCAGAGATACTTCCGTATGTTCAGTTGACAATATTTCGAGAGTTTACAATATCGCTAGAGAGACACACGTTATAATGTAATATAACGTGTTTGACAATTTTACGGTGATATATACACACCCTTTAATAAGTACCTACTACATACATACCTACTATTGGAATCAAATCGACTTTTCTTTCAAATGTCTAGCCTTAATTCTTTCCCGCCAAAATTAAGTTCCAGAAATGAAAAAAAAAAAGATTAATTTTTCGTTTTTTAACTGGCGAAATTAATGTGGGTGTACCTGTACCCACTACTAGGTTCACCTTTGCCTAATTAACACTTTGTGGACTACAGCTGCAGGCGTTTTGTTTTGTTATTTTTCGTTTGTTGGCAGTTTAAGAGCGCCCCTTGTAACATCAATGGGACTTTACATCTCTGCCTAATACCACACTACCTCGGGAAATACAGCCGTCACGTTATGATTTCCGCTCGCTTATATAATTCAGTGACAAATAGTAACCGAAGTACTTCATGATAAGGTTTTTTGTACTTTGGTACCTTTCTCACCTGCTGTGTTCTGTTTTAAGGTATTTACTTACTATCAACCTTCTAATGCTGATAAACCATTGGAAGCGTGTTGCTGTTGTAAATCAGGGGTACCAACGTGTTGCGCCGATGCCTCTGATCCGATGTGATCTTTGGGGTTTTCTTTATGAAACAACCATTTTCATAGGTACTTAGTTTAGAATGTGTGTGTCCTACTTTCCTAGCTAGATTTTGTTATTTGTTTCCCAAATGTGTAGGTTATAGCACAATTCGGTGCCTCAGTTAATTTCTTGTGAAATGCAGCTCCAGGTAAAATAATACAACAATATAATCATAGCAACGTTATTGTATTTTTTGAATTGAATCCTTTTTGTGCTTACACAGTAAACACATGATCTCAACACTTATAACTAAAAATATTCTATAAATGAAAATGGATATTTACTCGAGTTATAAAAATGTTGCTTGTGCATATTTTGTTTTCAACCGAGGCAAACTTATTGTGGATTCATTGGAGTAACAGTTAAAGTGCTCAGTATGATATTTTGAAGATTCGAGTATTTAATAATATCACTTGTGCTGAGATATATTATGCCTTAAGTTTTTAAGATTTGGGTGCCCTGTTTCACCGCAATACATTCTGCCAATGTGCAATAACTTCGTTTACTTACTTTCCTTTATACAAACTGATACATACGATTTAGTTACATTAATCTATAATATTGCTATCTTTTTCATTTTAGTCTAGAAATTGTCGAATGATGTTTGGGCTATTTTATTCAGCAATGCTTTACTCTCTTAGCCTTCATTTAGGTTAATGAAATAATTGGACGATAAAAGTTGAGTGTGTAGACCGTTGAAGAAATGCAAGTGCTTCGACAGTGGCTAACTTCAGTGTATACCTGACATCGACAGTGGCTAACTTCAGTGTAAACCTGACATCGACAGTGGCTAACTTCAGTGTATACCTGACATCGACAGAATTAAGACAAATAGGAGGCAGTCATATCCAAATTATCTGTAAAGGTTAAAATAAGTGAAAATGCGATTTTTAATGAAAATTTTAGTATGTAAAGGAAGGATAATTTTATAATGGAAAAGACTAGATATCACATGGTTTGAGCTATATGTATATATTACTCTTGTTTCTTACTCTTGTACGTACAATTATAATAAATTTGTCAAAATAATACCTAAGTAGGTACATACGTTGTGAACAGCTCACGTTAATTGAATTTCAAGTCTTGTGGTGTTGATGATCGCATTTAAATATAATTTCAGTAAAACGAGTGATTTAGGCATTATAATATAAAACCTACGCAAACTACTCGAATGTAGTCGTGCACCTACGTATTGTGTGCGATATATTTGTGGTCGCTTTATATCACTCGCCGAATGACATGAAATCAATAAAACAAATATTTACAATTCTATAAGTATTATACCTACTAAAAGATCAAACTTTAAAAACAGGACTATTATTTTTAGTTTTGTGAAATGCCCGCCACGGTCAATAAAACAACAAGAATTACGATTTAGGCACCTGCACTACTGCTGGCCACACGGTGACACACGGTGACACGGCCACAATGTAAGCTTGCCCAACAATTATACCTGTTTGCAATCATTCTCTACCTTTGTCTCCATTAACGAATTGCAAACTATCAATTTTTATACCAAAGCATAATAAATTCGCATTTAAACAATCGTCATTTCCAAATTTACCGATGATATTTTTTACAGTTGGTCAGTCGAAAATATTGAGCATATACATACATAATTATTTTAACATATTATAATTTATTTATATTGAACAGTGGATAATTTATTGCACAAATCGTCGATCCTAATATACTAAGTGTATGCTATGGCGGAAGTTACTTAGAGAACGAGTAAAAAAAAACAAAACAAGGGTCTATTGTGTCGTTATACGTAACTTAACTCTACACCGTCATCAGCAGTGAGCTGATGATAATGATGCGCTTGTTCGCTGTCCTTGACGTAACAATACACAGTGCGGACGACAGGGCGTGTCGCGTGCGAGCGCGCGCGCACACAGTACACACATACATACATACAGTAACAGACCGGCGCGCGCGCAGCCGGCGTGACACTCCGCGTGCCTCCTGACGCAACGCGCCGTATTCCTCCGTATCAGACGCTTCCATGCACGCACATAATAACTACACCTTATCATACCTACCTATCTATTTGTTATGAGTAATTTATTCCAATTTCTTTAAAGCGTACATTTTTATACTTATTTTTAGGAGGTCCTTATCTCGATATCCGAATAAAAAAAGTTCTGCGGTACAAACAATAGGTACAAAAAGTGCGACGTGCATGCAAGGAAATATCTAAGAGCACATTTGACACAATAAGTAAACCTAATAACGAACATAATTCTAAACAGTCTTGGTTTTGACTGGTCAACTACATAGGTGGGATTACTCAAGGAACCGATAAGTAAATTACATATTATTATGCTTGTAAAATAACAAACACAATCATTGTTATCTCATAGTGAACTGTAGAAGGTTAAATAAATACATACAAAATTAGGTATTTAATAAATCTTACTCAGTATTTGAGTGAGGTTCAAAACAATTGACTGAACCTTTGCGATTACTTTGGGCATTGACACATCACATCGCATCGTCACATCAGGTAAGTCATCATCAGTCACACAAGAATAAAAAAATAAGTTAGTCATCAATACAAGGAATACTTAATATAAACGTGGGAAGTTCCTAAGTCGGCAGTGTCCAATGGCGACAGTGTCGAGTGCCTCACAAGTACTCACAAGCACTGACAAACAGTTCTTCAGAACCTCAATCCACACACCACACCTAAATAAATAAATGTATATAATATCTAATATGTTTTTACATATGTACAGTTGTTCCTTTTAAATTATTGTAACTACATAAATAAAAATAAATTTGTACTTGTAAAATAATAATTCATTTAAAAATTGTCAAACAAAACTGAGTTTACACGTTTTGTATCAATCTAAATTATTTCTAAAATCTACTTAATGATTATTTTGTTGTATATTATAAACGAGCAGTCGGGACTGGCGCCCGAATGCGCAGTGGCCGGCCGGCCGTGGCGCCCCGCGCCCGAGAGCGGCGCCCGCGGCGGGGAGCGGGGCGGGAGCGGGGCGGGGGACGGGGCGGCGGCGCGCACTCGACCACCAGTCGCGGCTGCTCTTTTAGTAAATTGTTATTCGTAATTAGTTATAATAATAACTACAATATAATGTTGGTATGAGCGGTGTCGTGGATGCTTCCCCGCTCATACCTAAAGCGTTAAGGTGAACGTCTCTCGCACTGGCTGCTCGCCGGGCAAACGCCCACATCACTTTAAATATAAAACAATATTTTGATCTGTATGGCACTTTCTGTTCATAGTAATCACTTTCAGCATTCAGTACAACCTACATTAGCCTATCGGTAATTAGAATAAAAATGGAAGTGCTTGTGTTTCGTTCACTATGCATGGTCATATTTTGCCACGTTTATTTACTCAAGCGTCCGAGCCGTCGTGCGTGAGGTTACTTCGAACAATTAATTGACATATTTTATTAGATAGGAAAGCAGACAGTGCGAGCATGAAACGCCACAGCATCCACTTTTATACGTACATTATTACAGTCGCAAATATTCTTGTGCGACTTAAGTCATCATTTTCTAAGTTTCTAGTATTTATAATAACGGTTACCGGCGGCGTGGTCGTAACGCCAGTGACCTGGTGGGATCTTTTAACACTACATAAACGGTGAACGTATCAAATCAATATCTACTTCCGAATAGCCCCCGTTTTGTGGATTCTCGGGCTCTATTAAATTATCAATTTTTACCGACTATCAAAATTGATTGTCGGTCATTGGTGCCCGATATTGTATAATTTACGCTCAAGCTAAAGTGATATTTAAATTATAATGATTTACTTGCAGAAGTAATATTCGGAAAGTTAATATTACTTCACCACATCTAGGCATGTAAAAGATGAAGCGCAGATCTATAAAACTTAGGGGTCGGTGGGGAATAATGCGACCATTTAGAGCTCTTTGCTCGAAATGATCGGAACGTAGCGGTCAGCAGACAGTCTCAGCGGGCGCGGCCGGCGAGTGCGCCAGCGCAGCCAGCGGTGACAGCGGAGACAGCGGCGACAGCGGAGACAGCGGCGACAGCGGCGGCGGTGGCGCCAGCGGCTCCGGCGAGCGACGCCGCAGCGCCTGGCGCTTGCGGAACTCGAGGAACTCTTCCTTCATGGCGCGCACTCGAGCTTCTACGTCGTCGCGGGTGGGGCGCGCGCGGGTCCGCTCTGGCGTCGAGGGCGTCGGCGTGCGCGTGGCGCGGTCCCACTCGTAGTGCACGTCCACCGAGCCCGCGTCGCCCACCTCGCCGGAGCCGGGCCGCGGGGGCGGCGCCGGCGGCGGCGGCCGGTACGGCGGCGGCCGCCACTCCGCCAGGCTGCCCGTCCGGCTGCTGCGGTTGTGTTGCGAGGACGAAGCGTTTTTGCTGCCGAACCCGCTGGACGATGAGCGGCTTTCGGGCGAGGCTTCGTGGGGAGGCGGCGGCAAATCCGCAACGGCTCGCGGGCGAGTGTGCCGCGGCACGGGCCGAGCGCGCGGTCTGGCCAGGGGCCCGGAGGTGGCGCGCGTCGGGTCGTGTGCGCTCTGTCGCAGCGATCTCAGGCGGAAGGGAGACGGAGGCGTCGGGAACGAGCCGTCGGCCGAGCTCGGGAAGGGCACGGAGCTGAGGTCGGACACGTGCAGCGGCGACCAGGGCGTCCAGGCGGCCGCCCACGGGGGCCACGGGGGCCACGGCGGCCAGTGCAGCGCCAGCGCCGGCGACGACGCGCGGAACAGTGGCGGCGCGGCGGAGGGCCGCAGGGGCGCGCGCAGGCGCGGGAGGAAGCCGCCGTCGTCGGAGGAGGAGGGCGCGGGCGAGGGCGCGGGGGACGCGGGGGACGCGGGGGACGCGGAGGGCGCGGCCGACACGCGCCGCACCGACACCCAGTAGCGCGCCTCGCCGCCGCAGCGCGACGCCGGCCACACCCAATTCGCAGTAAACCGCAAACACTGCACTATACTCGATATTCCGCGTTCTCTAAATCTGTGTGAACACAAAAAACTTGTTATCTACACCGCATCACTATTATTTAGCAAATAACGCCACATTGTGACAAAACAATACAACTGTAATCGACTTAATACTTTATGTAGGTACTAGGTATAGGTTTGAGAAAACTGACCTGATTTCCTGTTAAAGCAGCATGAATGTAGTAGCGAATATAAATTAGAATGGTTCAAAAGGACCAAAAAAGGCAATAAAAATGATGTATTTCGATACAAGTAACATATGACTCACTTCTTAAAAGGCACTTGAGTGCTATCAGCGGAGCGGAGGTCTGTCAGTCGCGCGGCTACCATGTTGTATGCTGCAATCGGATAATTTCTGAACATTAACGTAGTGGAGTGGCGCTCCGCCCCGAACCCAGCCACGGCCGCTGCCCGCCACCCTCGCTATGCTACGAGTACACCACCACCATACCATATTGTCAACTAAACACAACGAGCTCTGGAATGGACTCTTCAAAGTTATTTTTGGAATTCTTTTACACTACAGGCAATGATTATTTCTCTGTAGTAACCTTTTTAAAGCTAAAATTATGCCAATAAAAAAGGTAAACAGATTTCATCAGGCATCAGTGATTTTTTCCAGAGCACGTTCTTATGACGGTGAAACTATGCAGTAATGTCGAGATGTTGACTAAAAGCAGATTATGAGTCGTCATCATTCACACAATGGGGTCGGCAAGTTAAAGCTAATTGTAGATGGCACGTCCACCGTATAGACCCAATCTGACCAATGAGGTCAAACTATTTTGAAATATAAAATGACATTGACAGATTTTCAACCAATGAAGATGTTTTGGTTCAAGCGGTGCTAGCGCCATTAGTTCCACAGTTGCCCACCCCATTGCAACGAACTTGATACCCAACATGCATAACGATATTTTCTGATCATATATGTAGTTGGATTCTTTAATGGTCCTTACTGCGTACTGAAATACCTTATATTCTATTATCACATACAAACCTCCTATACGTCCAAGGTGTATATCTATGGTACACTCGAGGACTTTAATTGATGAGCTACTTGTCAATATTCGTATTTTAGACGTGAAATGCAAATCGCGTTTTGTTGATAATATTTGTACCTACATATTACAGAGTGACTACCCAAAGTCAACCATTTGCAGGTGTAGCAACCGTAACCTAGCGACAATACTGTTTTGCGATTTGAGTTCGTGTTTAATCGTGTAGGTAATCTCGTGAATGTTTTACACTGCCAAATAAATTGGTAAGTAGTGGAAGTGGCTTATCAATTAAAGTCCGTGACTGTAACTTGACAACTTCACGTAGAACAGCAGTATCTGATACATTATCTTTTGACTCTATCTTTTAAAGTTACTGCTTTATCTTGGACAGGACCACATGACAAATTAAGAAATCGAATGTTAATTTGTTTAGGTTTTAAGTTTTAAACGTTTTAGGTACTACTCGCAGTAGTTATGTAAATTATCTTCAAGTTATTGTTAGCACAAAAATGCATTATTTACATAAACTAAACGCATGCAAAAAGCTTACAAAGGAAACATCAGCATATGAGTGAATTAAGCAGATAATATACGAACGGTATGTAATTTGCCGACAATATGGTAAGTTATGTAAGGAAGTCTACCTGTCTTCAACGAACGCGTTATCTATGTTAAGAGCCTACAGAACTTGTGTCGTTTATAATAAGGAATTGGTTACTGATAATATTTACGTTGCGAAATTGCAGCGACTAAGTCAGGTATGACATTTTCAGTTCAAGTGAAAAGAAGGTCGGTCGTAAAGTTTCAGGGTTGAGTTATTTACTGTTGAAACCCTCAGAGCGAAATATTTGAAGTATTTATTAGTTGCACCAGTATGATATTAAACCTCTACTAAGTATTTTCCAGTCTGTGGATACAGGCGCTCGACTAGTGCGTTTTTATGCTAGAAGTATGCAAGGCGACACAGTTCGTTTTAACCGTCAAAACTTTATAAATATTACGGCATTAGTAAGTTCCACAAAAGCTAGCGCATACGGAGGTCAGATCGCGGGAGAACTAGCGCCGGCAGCGGGCTAGCGGCCGCTCGTGTGACGCGGCTCACCTTTCTCCTGCTTACGGCGTTTACGTTTGTTGCAGATCTTCACGGCACACACGGACAGAATGATGGCCACTATGAAGAACAGGATCCCGCCCACCACGCCCGCAGTGATAGCTTTGTGCTTCACGCGCGCCGGCACCGGGAACTTCACCTCTTCAGAGCTCTCGTAGCTGGTCGCAGAGTTGGCCAGCACTCGGAAGTAGTACGTGCGACCACCGACTAGGTTTTTAACTGAATAGTAATAAAATAGAAGAATATTTAATAATGTTGCTGTGATGACAAATGTATTTTGTTGTGATCTGTTTCTGCTTAATATGTAATACCTAAGTTATTGTGTAAGTTAAAGAAAGGCTGGTTACTCGATCTGTATGATCTAAGTTATTTTGATAAATTGAGCAAGCTGGAACCAGATTATAAAAATTCTAAGTACGAGTAAGTATATCTAGTCCCTAAAGAGCAAAAAGCTTAGTTACATTCGATCTCATATTAGAATACTGCAGGTAATACAGAACACAGTAAGGCAATATGTATCTCTCTCTCATTAAGTGTAGTTTCGAAACGAATGCCTATAGTTATTGGTCGACTGTATTATCTGCGTTTATTTTAGAAAATATTAAATGACATTTTTTTTTGCAAAGCCTGAGTTTTATTTACATGACACAAGGTTTTTAACTATCTACGTAAATCAAGAAAGTATACTTAATCAATAAGTTCGAAGAACACCTTTATTGCAAATTTGCAGTGTTGTTAGTACAGAACATATTCTGTCACAATTTACCCAAGTAGCTGGTCTCCTCGGGCCGTATCTGTCCGCGGTTGAGCGTCTTCCACTGCGCGTCAGTTCGGTACTTGATGGTGTAGTACTGCACCAGGTGCGCGCGCTCCAGCGGCGCCTGCCACGTGATCAGGAACCCGTTGTGCACCTCCGTCACCGTCAGGTTGCGCGGAGGACCCGACTTCGGACCTATGTGCACAGGCAGATACAGTTTCTGCTCCTTTGAGTCGGAATTGCCAGAGAAAGATGTGTTGCGATGGATTAACTAACGAAAAGTAGATAATTGTAATTTTATGACTGTGTTGTGAAATACATTAACTAGTTAAATAAATGTGGGAAAGTATTTTCATGGTATGAGATATAAACATGATTCAATTATCTGCTAAAAAAGTTAAAGAGTGTGGTGTATAAATTTTATTCTCATCAAAGGTATGAACAAAACTCAGTGAGTACTTAGAAGTAAGAAAAACAGAGTTAAGATGTTAACATGCAACTACAGTTATTCATTTAAATACAGAATAAGATAAAATATAAACACAAACTAAAATAACGTAAATCATGCGCTAAATACACAATCAATTCTTGGTTTTCTAAACGAGTCTACCTACTTGAAGCAAAACTCTAACTACGTAAATGTATGACTACATGAGATGAGATGGAGTGATTAAGTTAGTGATTACTGTGCAACATTTGTGGGTATATACCAGAGCCTTCGGGTGCGTTTTGAAATATCTTTTCGTCTACAGGCCCCGCCGGGGTGGGTGCAGCCTTCGGTTTGGCGCCTACATCTACAAAGGGCAACCTTAAGTTAAACAACCCACCACAAATTCAACCAGAACTTGGGACTGGAAACTTTCCTCAAATATATCTAATAGTCAGTTTACTTGAATATTATTTTGCCCTGTTGAAACAAAAGTTATCAAGCAACTCCACAATCAATACCTGTTATGTACACAGATAGCGTTTTATAAATAATATATATGAAAAGATTATTTCTTATATAAACATGTTATAACATATATGTTAGGTCCCGCCACACATATAAGTAAATAGTATAGCAGCACTTACCAAGAGTTCTTATTGTAATAGCTTTACTCATCATTCCTTCTCCTATCGTATTCTTGCTGTTTACTTGAAACTCATACGTTGTACCAGGCTGGAGCCGGTTTATAGTGACCTGTGAATAAAGAACAAGTTCTCTTCTAGAATTAGTACTTCTTTGGTAGGCGTCAGACAAGCTAAACATACAGGGTGTAAACTACCTCATCACAAAGCCGTAAACCAAGCATTCTGTACATCAAACTAAGTAACTTTACGCAAAAGTTATTGCTGGGAAACAACTTTTTTTTTGAGGTTATAAATCATGTTTTGTGATAGAACTCAATGTTACACACTTAAAACATTGTGCTGATGGATGAATTGAATAGTACGGGGGTCGTGGAGGTGTTAGAAGTCAAAATCTTACCAATAAACGTGTGTTTAAAAAAAAAACTTGTCAAAAAAGTTGTAACCTTGACCCCCCATATCTCCGTAACTAGAAGGTTCCCAGGTATGGTGTAGAACAAAAAAATGATCGCAATGCTAGGGAGAACAAGTGCCTTTCGGCTTCGTGAAGAGGTGTTTTACACCCTTTTGTAGTTCAGAGTATAATTATCGCATAGTCCTATTTGAAATTTGTGAAGAACACTTAGATTTTCTTTGAAATCGTTCCATAAATGTTGGTAGTCAAGGACCCTTACTCAAATTGTCACGAATCAAGTTCCCAAACCTAACGATAACATTTATCAGACAGTTCAAAGATCATCAATCACTTTGGCCCTTCGAGCCAAAAGTTCCTCGCTACGGCGTAGACCCTCTACGAACGGCGCTACGAAATGGTCTTCAAATACTTTTGGTAAAATTATGACAGCTACGCTTAATCCTTAACAGTCTTATCACACTAGCGAGTTGCGAGCGAATCGAAGCGGGGCGAGTGCGCAGCGAGCTCGCCGTGAATTCGCAATGTGTTCGACCGATTCGTTTGGAACGATTTTGTTTTTCTTCGCGGCGTGTTCGCCGGGCACACGTTGCGAATTCACGGCGAGCTCGCTGCGCACTCGCCCCGCTTTCAATTCGCTCGCAACTCGCTAGTGTGATAAGTCCCTAACTGCGTCTTATTTATTTGTAACTAGCCGATGACCGCAGCTTCGCCCGCGTAAAATTATATACAAAAACCTTCCTCTTGAATAACTCTATCTATTAAAAAAACCCGCATCAAAATCCTTTGCGTAGTTTTAAAGATCTAAGCATACATAGGGACAGACAGACGCGGCGGAAGACTTTGTTTTATAATATGTAGTGATAGTGATAGTGATTATTGTTAGTTTAGTAGTACCTATAGCCAACCAAAAAATAAAATTATAGATGGACTGAGACGACGACTAATAACAACCAATGGAAGAAGAAGACATGCTGCGCCGACCCCAAATAAATTTGGATAGGGTAGGAGTATGAAGATAGTGGTATAGCAAACCGCACGTCGTTGATAAAATCTTTACTTCATAGCAGTCATCCCCCGGTTTTAAAGTTTCAAAGAATACTGCTGATGTGAAGTTGACCGTACTTATTCGTTGAATATTGATTCAGCCATAAAGCTAAGTCAGAGGTCCATGGACGGCATAAAAACTTTGACACCAGGCACTAACCACACGATAATGAATGAATGAATGCCATAAAAACCTCAAATACTCACAGAAGTAGCACCAGACGGCGTTACAGGAACTTTAGTCCACTCGGAGAAGCCAGCCTCCCTGTACCAGATGGTGTAGTCCTGCTTGTAGTCGGGTCCGCCGGCGTACCCGGGCTGCCAGCGCAGCGTCACCTGGAACTCCGTCGCAGTGCCCGACACGTTGTAGGGCGCGTGCGGCTGAGTGCCCTCGATCACCAGCTGCGTGTCCGCTACTATTGTTGCCACCTGGAGACCAAGTTTGGACTATTATTTGTGTACGAAAATTATGCAAGTAATGTCACGTGATATCATGGAGAGGAATATTATACAGTGAATTATTTTTATACCTATGTAAAAATGATGTTTAATTTAAAAACACAAAATGTCTATAAAAGGATTTAATGAAAGCAGCCGGGAGTTTGTCGTTGATAGATCTTTCTTAAGACGCCTGCGGAGCATGCGTCGTTCATACAAACGTAATACCAAAATAATTTGTAAATCATACATATTCTTAAGGTAGTGTCTATTTATTTCGATTAGATCACAGAATATCTAGGTTCCCAAATATGCATTTTTAATGGACACTGATTTAAACAAGAGTTATGAGAAAAATAAGTTTTCTATAGAAATTTTAAATTCCCCATATCTCGTCTTTTTAACATTGTCCTTTCAAAATATGTATTTGGGAACATAGATATTCTGTAAACCAATCGAAATAATTACACACTACCTTAAGAATATGTATGATTTACAAATTATTTTGGTATTACGTTTGTATGAACGACGCATGCTCCGCCGGCCCCTTAAGCTTATAACACACTAATAGGTAACACTTCACCTCATTTTTATTACATAGCCGGTGATATAAGTGTGAGTTGTACGTTGGAGTTTCAGAATCTCGTACAGGGGGGTTACCATGACGTTTTAAAGCAGGATTTTTTAATATCATTCCAGCCCGGCTAGCATGGGCAGGGGATAAAAATTTTATCCACCGGTTATTTCCACTTTTGTTTGAATTTTGTCCCTTGTCAGTGGAAATAACCGGTGGATAAAATTTTATCCCCTGCCCATGCTAGCCGGGCTGTGTGGGAAAGTAACGGAGCTATGGAGGACGTCTAGCGCCATCTCTTTCTCACTCTGGAATAAGATTAAGACAATCAAGCTTTAAGACGTGGTAGGACAGCTGCTCGATTTGAGGTGATGCTGATACCGTGAGTGCTTCTGACTATATGTTGAGCCAGGTTTCAGGACCCCAAAAGTCTGACAAGCAGTGTTGGTTGTTCGTAAGGCTGGTTGTCTGAGTAGACGCTTGTGTTACCTCGTTGGAGGCGACGCACTGGTAGATGCCGAAGTCCTGGCGGCGCAGCGTGTCGATGGTGATGTTCCCGCCGAGCGCGCGCACGCGGCTCTTCTGCAGCGGCAGTCCGTCGCGCCGGCGCCACACCACGCTCGGCCGCTGCGTGCCCTCCGCCTCCTGCGCCTCGCAGTGCATCTCCACGGACTCGCCCACCTGCCAGCCACACGGTACGTCATTACTATATGACAAACATCAAACCTTGCTGTCATCAGAACACCAAGTGCGACGCAGCGTTGCGAAACGTTGCGTACGTTTGCATTACCTTTCTTTGGTACAGAGGTTCCGGTTCCACTGTGAACACTGGTGGTTTACGAACTAAAACTTCCATCGGACCTGCAAAACAAAACCATTATTAGGTACATCCCTCTCAAAGCGAGGTTTTAAGTTTATATTTCACCATCATTTCCAACTTTCCAGTCTTTTACCTGAAGATCCTTGAGTCCCTTGCGCGTTATAAGGAGTACAAGTATATCGACCCTGATGGTTCTGGTTGACCCTCGTGAACAGCAAGGAGCCGTTGTTCATGATCACGATGTCCTTGGTCTGGTAGGGCTCCAGCAGCCGCTTGTCCTTCGTCCACGTCACGTACTGCAGGGGAGGGTTGGCCTTTATGTAACACTGCACCACACCGGCCAGTCGGAAGGGGAGGTATTGCACGGTTGGAGTAAACGTTACTTTTGCTGGATCTGTGAAAATATCGTAGCGTTCAGTAGATATAGATTCTGCTATCTGTATGGCTTAGTCTATATAGTCTGATTCTTATTCGAATCCAGAAATAACCCGTTAAGGCGACTACATGAGCTAAATTAGCAACTCTATTTGTGGTAGTTCAAACTTCGTTTGAAAAACTGTTAGAATAAAGTTCTAATCAGCTTGCACTACAAAGTGATTGTTACGTCAGTCACTGCGGGCCAAATAGTGCGAAATGAGAGGGTACGATCGATTTACAAAAAAATCTATTGATTGGACTAAAAAATAAAACACTGTGATGCTAGTATGTTGCTTGTAGAATCATTTGCCAAAAAATCAGAATGATCGCATATTACTCGTATGTATTATAGTATGGTTTTTACTCGTTAAAAGATTTTTTAAGAGATTATTTCCTGTTTTTTTTTCTATCGAGTAAAATTAATTGTATAAGGATTTAAAACACTGTCATACTAGCATATATCCTGAAGAATATCATATATTTTTCTGGTTTTCTTTATAGCAGCGTTTAGCTCCTGTAGTCGCCTTAAATTGAAACTGTCTCTGTCCTAATTTCTATTTGTCGAAAACTCAAGATTCAACCTTTACTCGACTCATAAAACCAAAAAGTCCTCACATTCAACATTCAAATAGGCCGAAGCGCTCTGCGGGTCCCCAATGCCGTTGGACACTTCACACAGGTACTGCCCCGAGTCGTCGGCTGCCACAGGGTTGATGACGAGCGCGCCATCTCTTCGGATAGTGACCCTGGTCTCCAGGGCTGCCACCTCGGCCACTGGAGCACCCTCGCGGAACCACTTCACCGTCACGTTTCCAGGTAAGGCCTTCGCTTCGCATGAAAACTGTACTTTCTCTCCTTCTAACTTCGTTTGGTTTGTTGGCGGCATCTGAAGAAGGAATTGAGAATTTATTTTATAGTTGGATTGATAATTTTTACCCGACTACGGCAAAGCCAAAAGGAAGGGTTATGATTTTAGCAGTCTATGTATGTATGTATGTTTGTATTTACGTATGTTCCACTGTAGTCCCTAAACTATTCATCCGATTTTAATGAGTAAGGTTTCAATCGATTCTAAAGTCCGGGTGACATAGGCTATATAAATATCTAAATGTTATATGACGGAATTTAAACCTAAGATTCTGACCTCGAAAAAGATTAAACTGAGATTATCATCACGTGTTTGGTATCAAAAGAAAGCTCTTGGCAAGCACATTACAAATATGTATATGTCACCGTAAAATTGTCAAAAACGTTAATATTGTAATATCTCTAGCGATATTGTAAAGTCTCGAATTATTGTCAAATGAACATACTGCTTACAATAAAACGCATTATTTTTCGTGAAATGCATGCAATGGTAGTCAACTCACGCGGTGTGGAGTGAAGGAGGGGTCCCCCTTGCCCAGTGGTACCACTCTCATGAAAAGATACTGTACCATTCCTGAGAAATATCGATTAATATAACCTAACCTTAAAACACTTCATATTCCCCTAAAAAGCGTAGTCGACGGAGCCCCGCTTCGCGGGGCCCCTATTTCCGAGTGCAGGGTTTAAAGGAACCTAACTAACCTAACGGGGGGGTGCCCCAAGTCCCGTTTATGGGGGCAAGAGATACTTCCGTATGTTCAGTTGACAATAATTCGAGACTTTACAATATCGCTAGAGAGATACACGTTATATTGTAATATAACGTATTTAACAATTTTACGGTGACATATACATATTATATTGTTTAAGTCAAAATAAACGTTTCAAATGCGGTCGTACAATTCTCGTAAAAAGCAATCCAACATTAAGTTCGAATTCAAGATTAAAGCAATCCAACATTAAGTTCGAATTTTAGATTAAATCACTACAAATAGAAATCCAGAAATGCATCGGTACAAAAATAGTCAAGGTAGAGCCGTGGTCGCACCCACTGTATGGTGTTATAAACCTACTTTATCTGTTCAATGGAGGTGTTCCTGACACCCAAATTATCATAGCAGGTACGCAGTGGGTGCGACTACGGCTCTACCTTGATTATTTTTGTACCGATGCATTTCTGGATTTCTATTTGAATTATTTCCTTGTTTCGCCCTTTTAAGACACCTTTTGTCCGTAGTCGGGTTATAGTTTTTGAACTTTATTTTATATATTTTTAAGATGGAAGGAAAAGAGATTGTTAGTTTCTTTCGGAACATACTCCACATATATTTTATCGTATCCGTAATCGTATAGGTCCGTAAATAAGAATGGCACAAAATTATAATGAGTCTGACCTGCTGGTTTCAATTTTCAAGACCAAAGTCATTTGTCGTTACACATTGTTCAAAACCGTACCTCAATACATATATGAAGACGACGTGTTAGTCTACCCATGAAATGATCTCGATGAATGTTGATTTGTAAGCTAACGTAGATCACACTCACAGTAATAACAGCGCCCCCAGCAATGATGACGCGCGCAGTATGCGAGACCTGCCCCTCGCCATTCCTCGCGATGCAGGTGTAGTCGCCGATGTCCTCGTGGCGGATGTTGCTGATGCGTAGCTCGGTGCCGTCGTTGAAGATGCCGACCGTGCCCGAAGGCTCCACCGGATTGGCGTCTTTGTACCACAGGATCTCCGGCGTGGGTGTCCCCTCCGCTTGGCAGTTGAGAATTATGGCGTCTCCTGAAAGTACAGGTAAGTGTGAGTTATACTTACTCTTACTCTTCTCTCTTTAATAAGTTTTATAGCCCCCCACATCGAATTTTTTCATCGGTAAAAAAACCAGCTACTCCATACATTTTGGCCAACGAAATAACCGACGAAGAATTGTGGAAACAATGAGAAACAGTAATCAATGAGATTATTTTATGAATGGCTTATCGCTTCAGCTTTATACCCTACAAGTTCATATCTACCATTATTAATGAAATTATGAGGTCAATATTTGGGAATGGTAACAGTCGAGTCAATTTACCTAAATTAACGTAAATAATGTCTTCCGGTGTGATGGAGAAGCGTGGTGGCGCGTGCACGTCCAAGTGGAACCATGTGCCATTTTTGTGCTGATTGGGTGACCGGTTGAGGAACACCACCTTACACTCGTACCAACCCTGGTCAAACAGACAAAACAAAACTTAACAACCCTGACAAAAAACCATCTGGATCTCTTAATTTTTATTTTAGCATTCACGATGTATGTGTTATGAAAGCATAAGTAGTTGGTGGTTACCTGGTCAGACTCCCGAATATTGGTGAGGTTGAGGCTGGCGGCGCCGTAAGGCGAGTCGGGCGCCACTCGCGACACGCGGCCCTCGTACCCCTCGCCGCTGTGCGTCGGGTAGCTCTCGTACCAGATGTAGATCGGGATGTCCTGTCCCTACACACACACGCCCACATGTTCACAACTGAGCCGATCTGGTGCGATATCGTTAACTCTACCACTTAGCTTACATACAGCTAAATACTTATATACTAAATACATTTCGCCGCATAACTGGTTGTGGCGCTACACATTTCCAACTCTGTCTAAAGCATTCAAGACGATGCGTTTTCACAAAACAGACAGAATCAGAGGCTTAATCTTGTAACGTGACGTGCAATTCAGACACAATTGCACGCGGAGGTCATTTTGGTTTTGTGGTTACAAGATACAAAACTAACTACATAAAGAAAGAAAACTACTGAAACATGCAAGGATGATAAACAAATCATGAAACTGATTACGTGTACCTACGCATATTACTGATCTTCTAAGCTTTTTGAAGCTCGTATGTCGCTGTCGTTGTATTTGCGTTCGAAGGCGTACATAATAAATTATGCATTTTTAAACATCATTAAAATATAATGAACGCTTAGTCAATATTCAATACGTTACAATCGTGCATGCAGAAAGTGAAAACGGGGAAACTTAAGCGTTTCTACAGCATGCTACAAAGTAGATCAACTGTGCAGTCACTTGAATGAGTTACGATAGTTAGTATGTCAAGTAAGTTGTACATGAATCTACTATTGCCGACAGAGCGTGGGAGAAGCCCACAGCCACAGGAAGAGAGAAACAGACAGAACCGCCGCCAGTGCGCGAGAGTGCGCGTGCCCCGTGTCAGCCGTGTAAGCGATAGTGCGCGAGACTATCCCAGAATAACAACGGTGCACCCAAACAAAATAATAGAGGAAAAAATCTTATTGTACATGTAAAGTGGCGTGTATGTGTATGTTCGTATCTAACGGGGGTCTGCTGCTCTCTCGGACTCGCTTTGAAGGCCTTTATCACTGTGGGTATGTCGAGCCGGTCTGTGACGAGCGCGGTAGGTACACGAGGCAATACGCAGAAGAGGCAGAGATACACAAAAGGCGTGCGGTGGGCGCGCGCGGGGCGAGGGCGCTGGGGCGGCGCCCCCGGCTCGCGGCGC
This sequence comes from Xestia ashworthii, assembly GCA_950022955.1. NCBI lineage: Eukaryota > Metazoa > Arthropoda > Insecta > Lepidoptera > Noctuidae > Xestia > Xestia ashworthii. The sequence continues at coordinate 16,361,163 of OX465558.1, read as the reverse complement.
CCGCGCTTTACCACTAGCACGGGACAATACGAGGTGTCGGAGCCGACACAGACGAGATATACTTTACATTCTGCGGGGCGCGTCGCGCGGACGAGCCGACCTCTACTGAACAGAAACACACACACGGTAGATGAGCAGCGTTGTATTGTAAGAGTGGAGTGTGGACCGTCGTACCGTTTCGCCTACCTTCTTCTCCCACTGCAACACGTACGGCACCGGGATGTCTTCCGGAAAGTCCACTTGGCAGTTGAACACCACGCTCTCGCCGAGGATCGCCGTAATGTGCACAGCATCTTGGTGGTCTTGGTGGCAGGTTACTGCGTGGACAAAGCGACTCAAATACGTTAGCTGATGTGATGCTGAAACTTGATTACTGCCAGATAAACAGGAGCCTGCAGATGTGGTTAACTTACTTACTCTCATTGATAGCCAAGCTTGTAAAATAGAAGGGTAACCAAGGATGTTGTTATAGGTACTGGACTGATAGTTTAGGGTGAGCATGGTATACCTGGCAGGTTAACTAGCAACAGTAGGAGCAAGCCGGCGGCGATGTGCGGCGGTTGCACGGCGCGCCAGCCCATGCCTGCGCTCCCATGTCACGGCCGCGCGCGGCGACTCATCGTTGATGCATCACCTGACAATAGACAACAACCTTACTCTATCTAGTACCTTACGACAAAAGATCGAAAGGGTTATCTGAAAGTGCACATTCGGGGTACAAAACAACAAGAGGCTTTGTTTGAACCCGATTGAATTTATTGTTTGCACAATATCTACACCCAAAATTATTCAAGGTTAAAAACTGCATGGATTTTTTTTCCTTCTGTTATTAAACCTTCTTTCTTGATTCATGGCTGGAAAACCAAAATACCAATTTATTTTTCTGCAAATTGCGGTCATGATTGTTTCTTTTGTCACTTTGTCGTAATACCCGTAGTTTCGAATTTAGCCAAATGTGCATCGAAAATTCTATGTTGACTTAAAATTGCGCGCTGCCTCCCGTTGAGACCCGATTCCAATTTATAAAAATCTGAAAATCAAAATTAGGCGAGGGTTAAGGTTATGTCCTTAACCCTCGCCGAAAGCAACTTGGTACTACTGTAGGTACTGTATTTGTCATGCATGTTTTACTCTATATTTTGCCAGAGTAATCATAAATGCCGCAACTCATTTTAAATTCCATAAATAATCGAGCGGCGAATGTCTGTTCAGGCAGTTTCCTATGCTGATGTGCTTTAGTTATTTAGTATCGCATTAGAACTTATCATAACCTTGTCAATGCCATGTCTGTCCTTCGAGGGGAATCGTTTAAAGGGCCTTTAGGTATCATTACGAGCTACGTAGGTAATACCTATATCTACAATCGTTGACAGTAGTTTCTTATGTACACAGTTAAACTATCCTTTATTTTACCTAATGTGATATATTCAATTATTCATGCTCAATATGTTTGAATTTACTGTGTAAATAGGGCGATATCGCAATAAGGCTATTAAGTATACACCACACATATCAGAACCATAAGGCAAATTAATTAAATTAATTTGCAAATGTGTCTAGCAGACTCTGAGCTCTAGGAGCTCGATACAAAACAAGAAACTCGCCCCTAATCATGAAGGACGGAACTCGTTATGACCTTTTGAAGTTAAATATAAAGTTGTTATGAAGGTTCTTCATTGCAACTTTGAAACAACTGTATATTTTAACTTACTAGGTACTAATTTGGTTCGTCAGTTCCCTGTTCATCAACCCCTTATTATCTGTTTGTGAAGTCTACACATTCGTGAGAATATTGCCAGCTGTCTATATTTTCTATTTTCTAATATTCTAAAATTACTCGCCGGGACGGATCCAATGAAGGCAACATGCTTGTATTACAAAAAAACCCCTGATATAATCGTCAGTGAAACATGTTTGCTGAAGACTTAACTCCTTGTTAAATGTGTCAATTACCGGGGGATTTGAAGCGACGACAATTTGCAAACACGGATGAAAATCAGCGTAAATAGGTATACCCAACGTTTTGGCAGTATATTTGAAGGATTTTCTTTTTTTCTTGAATGTTGGTTTCTTTCAGGTTATCCCGTTTCCAATTGATTATTTACGAATTAAACGACTCATTTTCAAAAGCAATAACTATTAAATGAACACTTATTTGATGTAAGAAAATGAACTCATATAGAATTATGTACCAAACTCTTGAATACTAATCTTTATTTTAACTTTGATGTATGTACAATTATGTAGATTTTATTGCGTATCAAGCTTTTGTAAAGAATCTGTACTGCAATAATAAATTATCATTACAATTCCACTTAAAAGCCAAAGTAAGTAATTACCTACGCAGTTAACTACCTTCGTATATGAATATCATACATATTAGCATAGCCGATAAGCTAGGCGGTGTATGAGAGGTGGGTGGCCTTTGAACCGCGCTCGTCCTTGGACTATTTCCCGTGGCTAGTAATTGCACTGCATCACGACATATAATCGACCTACACCCCGGGTCCCCAGCCCCTACCGCCTGCCATAGTCGTCAATATTGTAACGACGCTTACATGCTAAGCTTTTATTTATGGTACCTGTTTGTTGCATTATACTTAGAACCAAACATTTACGTTTCTTTTGTTCGTGAAAGAAGTTAAGTTTAACTAACCTAAGTATTACGATTGTCAATTATTGGTGTGTGATCTTTTGTTCTTGAATATAGTGAAAAAGCTAACACACGGATTGCTGGGTTAAGAATTGGTAATTATATAAAACTTATGCTTTTAGAAATGTGCAAACTTACAAAGTTTACTCTATGACTGTAATTTTCTTTACATAAAATGAATCGGCTGAATAAGAAATAACGACAAACAATAAAATAAATCAACATAATATTGATGTCCTTTTTGAATAAATATTACGTTTTATAAAATGGTGATTTCGGAAGGATTCAAAAGCACTTTTTTATAAATGGCGATTTTTGGATTTTACTTCTGGGCTATTCAGTCAGATGGCACCCCTCTGTATGACACCCCATTCTAATAAATGCGTTTCGATACAACTGTTTCCTCAAATATGAATGGGTGCTCCTATTATCATAACCCTGGCCTTTTGCAAAAGTGCTTCTACAATGCATCTTATGTGGAATAACTAAAATAAGGTTTGCGATTTTCATCAAATTATTAACATGAAAGGTTTCTTGCACGATCCAAGCCGTTACCTCAAGGTTTTTGTTACAGTTTATTCATAGTAGACAGTTAACATAATGTACAAGGTTGATAAATGGGTTAATAACACTGCTGGGCAAAAGCCTCCCTCCCCCATAGCCTTCATCATCATGCCTTGCCTTTTCCCAACTATGTTGGGGTCGGCTTTCAGTCTAACCGGATGCAACTGAATACCAGTATTTAACATAGAGCAACTGCCTATCTGATCTCCACAACCCACTTAATACGGTAATACGACACCACTTGGTAAGACTAGTTGTAACGACTGTCAAAGATGGACAAATGACAGCCGGGACCAACAGCTTAAAGTGCTTTCTGAGGCACGGAGGAAACCCGGTATGTAAGGGTGGTCACCCATCCACAGACCAACCTAAGCAAGCACGGCTTAACCTAAAGATTGACCCGAGCGGCTGTTATTATTTAGCCATGAGCTCCTCCATAGCCTTCCCCCATGGCTTTCCATTCTTCTATTATACTACACGCAATGTTAATACATTTTAGGATAACGTAACAGCGCCGAAGTTCACGTGTCAAATAATTTGTAAGTAATTTAAGCTTTTATTTGAAAGAGAATCAACATAGTTGGGCTTCAACACCCTTTAATATACACGTTGCAAAATTTAGTTAAATCTGAATAAAGAGGTAAATCACTCAATTTTTATCGAGGTTTTATTTTTATTTATTTTCGTGTTAAACTAAACAAAATAATATATGATAAGCGCTGGTGAAATAATTACAACAACTTAGAAATCGCTCATCAATATTGAACGCTGCTCTTTCCAGCTCGGAAATTCGCTATACATGTGCTCATTATATTAAAGGACCTTTAACTTAAAAGCTATTTGTACTAAAAATATAACAGCACACCTATTACGAAGCCAGGGCAATCGTTAACTTTAATAACTTAACGCCACAGAGATGAAGTCGAGGTGTCGTGGAAAACTACGTTATCTCTTTTGGTAAGATGCCCGCCATTTCATTTCAGGGGAATGTTTTTACACTTCTGGGTAATAAATATTCATATGATGGGACTGTGGCGGATTTATAGGTATTTCAGAAAAATATCACTGATCGGGAACAAACAACTATCTGCACACATATCAGAAGAAATTGTTACGTGTTGTAATACATTTTCGTTATCAAAAACAAGATAAGAGCACAACGTGGCAGATGTCGAGCACGGGGAGCAAGAGTCGTGACGTGGTCCGTGCAGGAGCAGGAGTGGGCAGCGGGAGCAGGCAGCAGGGCCGCGGGCAGGCGAGCAGGCGGGCAGACGGCGCGCGTGCGGCCGGCGGAGCGGTCAGCGGATGCTGCGGCACTCGGAGCTATTGATTTTCCTACCTTATCGTCGCGCGGTACGAGCGAGTGCGGGGGCGCGCGGCGTGCTTGGTCGTGCTGACGGGGACAGTGCGGCGCTCTCGTAGGGTGCGGGGCTCCGTCATCTGTGGAGGGCGGTCATGGGCTCGCGGCGGCGGAACGCGTGCGAGACGTCGCGCGGCGGGCCGGGCACTGCCCGCCCGCGCCCAGCGCGTATTGATCGCTGCGCGCGCAAGCCGCCGCCCTCGCACATGAATGGTCCCCGGTGGAAGCTCACGTGCTCGCCTCGCTCGCGGCCTGGCCTGCTGTGTGACCTCCGCGCCACCACTACGTCCTCGCTGCATGTCGATACTCCCCACGCTCATATTACCCGCTGATCATTTAGCCTAAAAATTAGGTTACCCACATCGTTCCCGATAATGTGATCAATTTTTACAACCCAATTTAGTTAACTCTTTGGTGAAAATGAGATTAAAATATTCTCCGTAAAGTGAATTTGATAGAAATAAATATTTTGCTTTTTGTATCGTTCGGTTTATTTATGATATTAAATAAGAGTACAACTGCATCACAAATAGCAACTACGGTCTCGGATAGCTTATTAAAATGTAGCATAATAAAGTCTTGACAATAGCGTTGTCGTCGATGTCTTCTATAGGAATCATAATGGAGCATTCAACGACAGGTTTATGAGTGTAGCGCGAGGGGCGTCGGTATTGAGTCGGCTGACGCTCAATGCGCCTATATTGCCAATATGCGCCTTAATGCGCTGTCACTGATCACAGCAAATCCCTTCCACAGTTTATACGCGCACTGATTACTCCCCGTAATACGCTACCAGATTCGATGACTAGGCACAAAAATATTTCACCCACAATGTCATTTGTGCCCCTAGGCTTGTCGAGTAATGGAAAGTCTCAAGAAGTACCCTAATTTCAATCGCGAAGACGGCTTCAAACTCTCTTCAGCGTGGAATCCAGTGATCACTAAGTGTACTCGTCAAGTGAAATCGCCTCAATATACGGACACTGTTAGTGTAGTGTGCTGTCCTAGTGTGAACCGGCCCTAATTAACATTTATGAAGATGAGTGAGGGTAGTTGAAAAAACACCTTCACTTTGCTGTCGCGGTACCTCCAATACTTCAGTCTCCCCGCGACCACGGCTGGTGCAATCCGGTCGAAACGTCGGGATAAAATTAAAGGTAAATTCGCGATAAATACCCGGATGTCATATGTTTTATAATGTGTTCTGATCGTGAAAGTTTAAAAAAGACAATGGAAAGTCTATTTGTGCCATAATACGAGTAGTACACAGGCTTTTTGTGTAAAACACTCTATCGATAACCGTTATGTTAGAAAAACATACAGAAAAAACAATTCTCATGGAAATAACTTTACTTTGTTTTGTGACGCGCTTTACGGACGTAGGCACTGGCTACGACAGCCACGCTAACTTAATTTTAGATATCCTCATTTGTTTCCCAAAATAGATTCAAATCAAAGTCTAATGGGATTATTCGAAGATTATGGTGACCTCATTCAACCTAAACAAGAATAACGTCAGATATCTTGTTACCTACCTATTTATTTATCTCATGATGTAAAGATCAAACACCATCTTAGACGTTTAAAAAAAATGTATATATTGATTGTACCTAATTGTTTCAAAATATTCAGACGTAAAATAAGCAAAAGTGCTGTAGCTAGAAATAGCACTGAAGTTGACGGTGACTACGAGCTCCGCTACGCGTTGCTACGCGGCCTACGCCGCGTCTACGATATTGTAACACATTTTCTAAGAGCTTTGTATTTAACAGGTGCTGAATTTATTGAGTAGATATTAAATAAAATGTGTATAATTTATTAGAAAACGTGCTTTTACTGAAAATTATACAGATTAATTTAATTTTAAAAGAGGGTCAAATTCGAGGTTTTGGTAGGTATCTAAAACAGAATTCTATAAAAGTATTTTGGAGTTTAACGAGGCAATTAAGCACGATCGTTTTCCGTTCAAAGACATAGATAAATACGAAGAATTAAAACGTTCCCTGTTTTATACAATAGGGAATAACTTTTTTACTGTATTTATATTTTTTAACTAAGCATTCGCTCCAGAACCGAGTTCGAGAAAATACATTTTGTTACCCTCTCCTCCTGGGGGCCGTATTTCGAAAAATCTTTTCACTGTGCTTGCAAAGAATACATTGTGATTAAAGCCTTACTTTAACGCATTGACAGCTCTCTTTATATCGAACCTTTTACTTACCTACAGTCTACGGCTAAGAATAAATATGAATACTCCTTCGATAACAGGACATCGCTTACATAGTTGATCAAAATGTTTTCTATCATGTATTATACATGCCCTAAATAGGCGTCAAATACTAACCGTAATTTAAAAAAAAAACACAGGTTCACAATAAAATGGGTTAGGCTGATCATAATTTGTAAAAGATCTCCGATTCTTACTTAATCGATTACACGAATATAATACCTACAAACGAACTTTGCTCAAGTATAATGTGCCGTGGGAGATGTCAGTGCACACTTGCATAGCCGTGGAGTGTTGCCAGCCAGTCAGCCAGCCCGCTAACGTCTCATGAAAGCCTATCACTACACTCGTAGTCTCGTACACGAATATCATTCGTTCTCACAAGTGCTCGAAACGCTTCCCTGCACTCTGAATAAAAATACAACACCACATTTTATTTCAAAACAAGAACCTTTATTTAAATGCACATTTGCAATGCGCTTTTTGCTAATAAAATAAGCATTTTCATTTTTGAGCTCGTGGAATTAATGAACGAGAATTTTTCTGGAAGAATTTCCGTGAGATTATTCTGAGCTTGGAGAACCTTTCATAACTGCCACACGAATAATTTTCATGTCACATACAAAACTGTTAATAGGTTATAGTATAAGTAGATACGTATTAGGAGATACACAAACGTAATCATTTTCTTTGACAGTTTCGTCATTATTTTCAAGCTGGTGTAGAAAAAAGATTACCTTTTCCAGTTTCTAAGCGAACCCTTCCGCGACTGTGTTGCGGCAGAAATATCATGTAGGTACACACTACATACACATCCAGCTATTTCGTGACCGGAATGAGTGATGGAAGACGGGAACCGGTCGGGTTGGCGCAGGAAGGGACGCCCAGTAAAATGACTTTCTCACCGAAAATACTACACGCCGCCTTTTATATTTTATAGACATTTCATATCACCATTTCTGTTCGAGGCGCCCGAAATATAATAAATAGTTGCCGATAAATTTGAAGTATACGTGTGTATCGTGCCTCTCTGACATATTTGTACACACGTAGCTACCGATAGTAGCAGCACATTCATCAGGATATGCGAATACGTAGTCTAGCAGTTAAATGTTCAAAAGAACGAGTTATACAGTGATATATCACGTGGCATTACTGTAATAGACAGGTCGCTTCATAAATCCACGAATACTGCACTACAGATACAAAGTTTACACTGTGGGAATGAAATGCAGAATGCAGTTAAATAATGCAGCAAGCGACCGTGCGGTGTCGTCCTCGCGGTGCCTGCGATCACTGCCTCCCTTTATCATACAGCACGAGACAGCCTATTATCTGTGCGAGGAATAGAACTAACAGTCAACTTTAGTTCCAATGTTTCGTGCTATCGTGCCGGCAAAATTATTGTATTAATATTGTAGCATTCGTGATCAATATCAAAGAAAAAAGTACAAAACTATTATTGTTCACCGAATATACCTACAATGTGTACGTATAATTACTGAACACGTAAATCAAATATGAATGTAGAGATAGCACACGGTGTACCTACATGCGCGCGTAATTTACACGCCGATTACGTGTTCAATATACATGGTGTTTAAAAAGTGTGTCGCCGCAAACGCCGACATTTTCAAAGTATTAGTACCTATACCGAATAAAATCTAAGTTTGAGTTCAAAGGTTCAAGAAAGTTACCCGTGAACGAATCTTATTACTCTTTTGTCGTGGCATGCAAGTTTAAAGTGGAGAATTCAGAAGAGCGATCGACAAAGTTGTGTCTGTTGCGACCAAAGCGGATTACTCGTTCAGCCTTCCCCGCTCCGTGGCTCCCGGGAATATCGCAACGATAATGCGATTATTTGAGCTCGTCCGAGTTGAGGGGACACACTATCCGTATTGTACGCCTTGCCCGGGCTCATGTTGGCGAGCTGAGTGCCACTAGTTAGCGTTTCGCATTCGAGTGTGACGTCAACGGGTACCGCACGCGGCCAACTTGATTCCGTCCAATTATACACTGGAGCTGCAGTTACGGCCAATTACGAGTTTCAGCGACTTGCTATTGGCTCTATGATACCCCAATCTAATTACATGTACGTGTACGTGTATGTAAGACCCTTACTGCCTCAGTGCTGGATGTCTACTTTCGTAGTCTTGTTCACTGTATATCTGTTGTTCAAACCCCACCGCGTACATCTCCATTTGTAATTAAAGACAAAGATTTGTGCTCGGCCAGTGCTCTTCACTAACGTCACTCAACGCCAAAACATAAATGTGCCAAATTGAGCGCAAATATTCACAAGACCCTTATCTCTGTGTAATGAAATGAGTGGCGTGTATAAATTGCCCTGTAGCCCTTACATCTGCACTACCACTAACAGTAGGTAATTGGTTGAAGCCTTTTGGGCCAGTTTCTGATGTATTAAGTAAATTGTTCCATACATCGCTGTATATAGTATTTATTTAACTTGCCATATTAAGTTGTTAGCTAGGTCAAATCTGATCTGCAACAGAGTTTTGAAGTTCCCTCCAACCAATTGAGCTGAAATTTTGCACAGTCCTTTGGTTCTGGAGACAATACATTTTTACGTCAGGCATGACTTGATCCTGCAGGATCGCCTCCTTTTTTTTTAGGGTTCCGTAGCCAAATGGCAAAAAACGGAACCCTTATAGTTTCGCCATGTCTGTCTGTCTGTCTGTCCGCGGATAATCTCAGTGACCGTTAGCACCAGAAAGCTGAAATTTGGTACCAATATGTATATCAATCATGCCGACAAAGTGCAAAAATAAAAATTAAAAAAACATTTTTATTAGGGTACCTCCCCCAGACGTAAAGTGGGGAGCGATTTTTTTTTTAATTTTGACCCTGACGTGTGATATATTGTTGGATAGGTATTTAAAAATGAATAGGGGTTTTCTAAAATCATTTTTTGATAATATTAATATTTTAGGAAATAATCGCTCCGAAAGTCAAAAACAATGTGTCCCCCCCCCTCTAACTTTTGAACCATAAGTTTAAAAAATATGAAAAAAATCACAGAAGTAGACCTTTATATGAACTTTCTAGGAAAATTATTTTCAACTTGATGAGTTGAATAGTTTTTGAGTTATATAGCACTTTTTCAAAAAAACGCAAATGATAACTTTGTTTTTCATACAAATACTATGAAAAACAAAGTTATTTTTGCTGACGAAAAATGTTGGTATTTTTAATGGTCTGGGAAGCTACGGAACCCTACAGTGAGCGTGGCCCGACACGCTCTTGGCCGGTTTTTTTTTTTTTAGGATGGGAAATCATCAAATGACTTCTCCCACTCTGGGCGGAGCGGGAGGGAGTGTCAGACTTTTACTGACTAAAACCCATCCATGTTCCTTCCTCGCCCTTTATGTTCCGGGGCCGCGGTATCTCTTTCGACTAGGCCCGCAACCCCGGCAGGAACCACTAGAGAACTCCTTAACGGTTAAGGCTATTACATTGTTCAATGACCTTGACGATTTGAACTGTGTACTGGATTTTGTTTTTGGGATTTGAGCAATGGTAATCCCCTTAACATGCTTCGTGTCCGCGCGGACACAAAGCGTTCAATGTTTCGTCTTTTCATTTTACTATAACTTGGTAAAAAAGTGGTACTACGGTATAAACGACCTATTATCAACAAATCGCAGTTTTCATTACTATCTTTACAGTACAGCAGTAAAGATTAAAAAAAAGGAAAATTGAACAGAAGTTTTCACTGAAGTTTCAATACAATACAGCCTCAAAGAAAACTAATAAAGAATTGAACTACAGGATTTTTGCAAAAATATTATACTGTTGTTTAAGTGGAAGTATAATTAGCGGAGAGGCACCGAGCCAAAGTAGTTGAGTGGAGCGAATCAGCGAATAGTTTTCAAGAGAGAAACAAAGTCAAGTGGATATCTTACCAGTGCGCGCTGCATCGACCACTGCCGGGCGCCAAGCTCTGCAACAACGAAATACACTCTTCATTTTATATTTTACAACTTTAAATAGCCGTATTGAGAACTTTATTACTTTGCGATTTACGGAGCTCGGTTATTTTTAATGAATGAAAGGAACGGCGCGCGGCGTTGGTTACTTTACAATATTCGTTTTCGCATAGGTACGAGATTGTAGTAACATATATTACTCCATCTACATCTAAGTGTGAAGGCATACACATTTGTGGGCATTATCGTAAGTGGACCCTTTCCATAGTTAAATGAAAATGTTTTGTGTTTATGAAATCCTACTTATGAATTAATCTAAGACAGAAAATCCGTGCGCAAGTGAACACATTCTAAGTATTATCTGGCTCTTAAAGTATTCTTCGAAACATAATAAATATTTTTTCCTGCTTTCGTTCCATTGATATCTTGGATTCACACATACCAAACCGAAAGCTCATAAGCGCCGCACGTAAGTTTGATGCGTGCGTGATACTAATTGAAGAAGAAGAATGTTTTTATTGCAGAAGGTACCTACATCCTACTTATGTACAATTATGAACATATACGTTGGTACCGTATTGTACCGTGTAGTTTAATGCAGTTAGTATGACGCATCATTACCAATTTTATGATTTGTTGATAATGAAAAACTTCTCTAATGGTTTTAATGTATTTTCTCATACTCGGAAAGTAGGTCTGAAGTTGCCTGAGGGGCGGGTTGAAAGTAATACTTTTCAGCCCTAGGGAGAATCACTTTCAACTGACAGCTGTCAAATTATTAAAAAAAACTAGTTCTATTTTCACCTTTCTATTGAACCATGTTCCGACTTCTATACAGCCTCTAAATTACAGCGCGATTTAAAATTGAAATAACATAAAATTCTGTATTAATTAAAGAATATATTCTTTTTAAATTACTTAGTTATAATTTGGTTACAAATATTTTTTTAAAATAACGTAGATTTGGGCAAAATATTTATTATTTTTTGTTTCGTGTTTTATTTTTATTTTCCTTGGATTCGTAATGAAAAGCACAGTGTTTACCTCGGGTTAAAGACTTATTTAGTCCCTTGAACTATTAGCGCCCGCGCTACGCTTGGGCGCCAAGCCGCGTCTCGGGATTAAATAAGTTACTTTCACCCCTAGGGTAACAATGTACTTTTAATTTAACATTTGCTACCTGTTTGATTTACGACTAATTTCATAGCTTTAAAGCCAATTTATAACTACTCTTCGTAGAATCGTAGCTATAAATTGGCTTTAAAGCTATGAAATTAGAAGTACTTCACTTTTGTGTTAAATAGTTTAACAATGTTACAACCATTCTTATTTGGTCTGCCAATGATATCTACCTATTTATCTATTAAATATAAAAATAAAATATTTACATTGCCAGTCGCTGTGCATTGGTAATGATTTGAAAATATCTCCCATCAAACGTACCTTATTGGTTACCACACTGATCTGCTATGGATCGGAAAATAAGATTTTCTTACGTGTGCAATGTGCTGAAAGTCTTACCTACTCAAAAGAAAATTACTATTCCTATACCCATCACCTGTCAACATCAATTGAAATATGAAGAAACACATCAAGCTACTCTTACGTACATTGCGAGCACTATCCAGCGCCAGTTTTCAGCTCTTACTGTGATATTTTATCTGTGGTCACGGTTGGGCGGCCCGTGAATAAAAGCACTGGAAGTGCTCGAAGCGTTCGCGCTCCGTATTGTGTGCTTCAGATTTCAGTGGGCTACTTATCTCGGAGACATGAACGAAGTCGATTTTACAGGAAATAGCCCGCTGTTAAGATTACTTAAGATGGCGATTTTCTTCTTTTCAGGATATTCTTTCATAACTGGAATGTTTTTATTTTATACAAATGTTGATGAAAAATAGGTATACTTCCGTGCTTCTTTTTTATCCAACTGCGGCGAAGCTTATGAGGAGGGTTATGTGACATAACAGAACAATCTGCCGAGCCTTTTCCCATATATGTTGGGGTCGGCTGTCAGGCTTACCAGATGCAGGTCAATATGCTGCCTGTGTGACCGCCACAACCTAGTTATGTCAGTACTGGGTAATATAGATACCCCTTTTCTTTTTTTTTTTAGTATGGGAAATCATCAACATGACTTCTCCTCTGGGCGGAGCAGGAGGGAGAGTCAGACTTTTACTGACTAAAACCCATCCATGTTCCTTCCTCGCCTTTTATGTTCCGGGGCCGCGGTATCTCTTTCGAACAGGCCCGCAACCCCGGCAGGCTTCGGCCCTTGCGGGCCCCTCTCTTATGCTGACATCTCTTTGAGGCGCGCGTGGAACACGAACGCGCCGTCGACACGGCCTGTCGTCGTTAGACGGACGGACGGCTAGCTAGCCCATAGCCAACCGTCCACAGGCCCGCGTCTACGGTGGCCGGTAGCCACCACGTGGCCCCCGACGCCCGGTGCGTCTCCCGCGGCGGCCGGGAAGAGAGGATCTCTCCCTCTCTCGTTCCGCCACCTCCTTCGCTAGCATGACTGCTTCGCAGAAGGAGGTGACGGCTTCCCATTCCGTCTCGCTCCGGACCATGGATTGAACCAGGGCCGGACGCGAGAGGTCACCGCCGCCGATCGCCGCTACGAGGACACGGCGGTGCTCCGCCCACGCAGGGCCTTTCCACCGTGTGCTCCACCGTGTCCTCCGGTCGATCCTCACAGTGGAGACACCCGGGCGTTTCCTCTCGCCCGATTCGGTGCAGGTATGTACCTCCCGAAACATCCGTGTCCAGTGAGGACCTGCGTCAGGCGGAAGGTGCCATGAGGACGCCGTGGCGCCTCTCTAGCCACTCCTCAAAGAGGGGACTTACCGCCACAATCGTGGCGTGCCCTGCTAATATGATACCCCTTGGTAACAGAATAGTGAACCAATAATTAACGATAGCACGATTCATAATAAACATGAGCGTAATGTCAATATTAGCTGTGTGTTAGTTAGCAGGCGTTATTTTAATTAGCGCTTGTTTGTGACCACTAGTTAATGCTGACGGCGTGGCGTGAAGCGGGTGTGTAGTGCGCCGCGTCGCCAACAGCTGGCGCTGTCAGCGGCCGCCATGATTGATTGGCGTCCTCCCGCAGACGCAGCCGCATCTAGGGTACGTCGGGACATCCGGACCGATAGCACTCTGCTAGAGTTAGTAAACCGAGTTTACGGTATTACCTCCTTGTCGGGAGTTTCATAAGATTCGGGTTCACTAGAGATTATAAAAGAAGATAAGCTACCTGCTTTGACAAAATTAGGGGCAGTGACCATTGACGTATAACTCGCTCGTAAATATTTGAATGTCTTTGAGTGTAGCAGTATAAATATAACTTGGCAACCTTGACCGCCGCCCTGGGTTGGAGTCCTGACAATAACAATAATCCATTGATCATCCATTCTTTATTATAACGTTGTATTATGAAGTAGGTACCTAACGCGGCTATTGACATCTGTGATTTTATAGCACAAAAAAATGTTAGGTAATGTGGTGTAGTGTCGGTTGCTGTGAAGAAAGCCTAAATAAAACAACACCAATAACACTGAAAAAGTTTTCAGTGAATTACCTCCAACCTCATTAACACGTAAACTAGCTGTTCAGGAAGTGACTCACAGCTAGCTACGAGTACCACCCACACCGCTCCACTTCGGAATCTCAATAGGCAACTCCCCTTTTTCTCAAAAAAACGTCGGCCTCCTTAACATGCAATCTAAATTCCGATTTAAACTGTGATCGCTCACAGTCCAAAGGGTCTAAGAACCGAGGAATGTCGGGAATGCAATCAAAAACGTCTCAATGCTGCTAAGCGATCTAAGGAAGCGTCACACATCAGATCGTTCGGCACGCTCCGTCGTCGCCATCGCCGCATTCGACACCCACCGCACATTTGTGATTGATGTCGCTCTCATATCACTACTGCTGGGCTAATGCTCCTATTATTTCAGCTTACAACTATTACCTACTAATTTAATCGGAAAGCATAATTTAGCCAGCACGACTCCTTTAAAATTACAAGATAATATTGTCTGTTCAAGTAATTTGTCGCACCACTTAATTTAACCAAGAAATGAAATAGCATTCAAATTAAAATGCTCTAGTGGCTCTAGGACAGTCTGTGGTGGACAGAACGAGTGCGGTATAAAATATTTTACCAGAGAGGCGTTCAGCTGCAAAATATTAATTTTCTTTACTGCCGAGCTACCGGCTTAATATATCTGACCCAAAATAATTAAATTATATTCATTTCACACTTTTCGGGCACGAATTTCGGTTAATCCTTTTTCACGATGTGTTCTCTCATTTTTCAACGTGAGCTTAATTGGGGTTTACTTGCGACAAAGTAGTTAAGTCCTGATTGAGGGACATTAAAGGCCACAGATTTGAGTAAAGCTAACAGAAGGCTTAAAAACTGATTCGGGATTTAATCCGCGGAGCATTCTGAGAACAAATAGCTACGTTATGAGCACATTCGTCAGCAATCAACTTTGGTTAATACAAACAATACGTAGCTAGGTAGTGATGTGATCAATATCGTGCATTGTTAGATTCGGAGACGGCTGCCGGCGGCGCGTAATT
This sequence comes from Xestia ashworthii, assembly GCA_950022955.1. Classification (NCBI taxonomy): domain Eukaryota; kingdom Metazoa; phylum Arthropoda; class Insecta; order Lepidoptera; family Noctuidae; genus Xestia; species Xestia ashworthii. The sequence continues at coordinate 16,345,819 of OX465558.1, read as the reverse complement.
TCCGCTCCGTTCAGCTTAATCGCGCCGTTTCCTGTATCGGCTTATGAATCTTTTGATACTGCGCGCACCACAATTCGCGAATCAATTGATTACCCCGACGTTCATGGTAATCACCGCACAACACTGTGGCTTATGGCTATGATCTAGTTTGTGCGACGTAATCCACGTTCTGGTTAGTGTAAGCCTTTATTATAAACACGTCAATTGAGTGCTCGCTACGGTAATCGGTGTGTTTATTTAAGGTAACATGTTTTCTGTCTTCGGTGACCTAAATCTTTTAAGCTTTTTATGGAACTGTATGTACTGTGTTTCAATTCTGTTGTTTATTTGTGTTATCGAGGGCAGAATACTTTAAAAGAAATTGAATTAGGTAAACTAACTTGTATATTTTATCAGAGCTACGAGTATTAAGAACGAATTCGGTAAGAGAAATGCAATGTGTCGTGCGTGGAAAATGAATGCATCTCTTATTCGCTTTTTCGGTAAGAGGAAAAACTAAAACCACTGACCGAAGCAATTTGGAAAAAGTATGCGAAACATGTTTAACCTAAATAAAGCTATCGGTCGGTATTCATACGCTGTGGAGGGTAGAAACATGCAACGTAATCAACTGGGCTGGTTTTAATCATCGAGGGCTGTTCGACACGGACTCCGCGGCCATGTTGCCATATCTACTCGTTAGCTACGAGTACCACAGCTCGCGACATGCCAGCATTATTTGAATACATGAACAGTTTATCCTAAAACGACACGACACAATAACGACTGCTGCTGAATAGCTGTAGCTATTTGCAAACGTTTGTGGTGCTGTATTCCGATATGTATGTTATTGGCTGCCATTTTTGTATTGAATTTTATTTTGGAAAATGTAACGTTTACTCGACAATATTCCATTTATAGCATAAACTCATGAGTATTTGCGAACAAGGTCGTTAATGTTACATTTAAATTGATTATAAGTGGTTACTCGTAATCGCTATGCGCCTGGCGCCTAATGAACGTACACTACATACGTAGTTCAAGAGACGGACATCAAGGCGTTAAAGTAGGCTGAAATAAATGTAACAACAATGCCCACGTCGGGAGCTATATTATTATTAGCAGTGATTTATATGGCTACCACAATGACAGAAAAATAAATTTCTAATACATTTTTCTTTTCATTTTCAGCAGGTATACATTTTCTTCCGCCGTGAATGTGCTAAGTACCATAAAAAGGGAATAAATCAAGTCAGATACTGCTCTAAATAAATGTAATTTACGGTTACGTTTTTGCTTTCCAAGAGTAAAATGACGTTACACCACCTACCGAGGTACCTATATCTACGGATCTCGTGAAAATTCTTGTACTTTTGTCCGGACATTTTAGTAATGCGATTATGAAACGTAGCGTGCCTCTCATTTGAGAGTTATTTCAATCCATAATACGGTGAGTCTCGAATATTGTTGAAGAGATTATCATTATTTTCGTTAGGTACTTTTGCATTTTTTTTTTCTAAATGTCAAAGTAAAGGAGGAATCCGTTACGTTGGGGCATGACGGATGGATATTAAAGCATTTCAGAATGTCTGCCATTTATTTAAACTACCGTCATAAAGTTTTGATTACGTAAATGTATTGAAATCATCATCTCCATCAAAAATATAATTCTGATTAATTTTTAATTTAAATAAAAGTAAGTTTCCGCATAACTCTAAGCTGAAGGATATTTATCTGCATTGCAATGTTGTGCTTTAATTCGGTATTCCGTTTTTGCTGCAGGTGACAAATGGTTGAGATAAGGTTTCCGTGCCAGCCAGGAGATGGGACATAAAATGGTTCATAATGAACTCATGAGACGAGATCTCCAATGCAGCAACAGCAATGTTCTGAAGCGATTGTGGAACATCTTTGCTCCAATAAATCCATCGCAGAGCAAGCTATAACTTCCTATCGGTGCCTACTTAAAGTGCAGATTTTATAGGGCATCTTAGGCACATAATCCAATATAATTTCAACATGTGAAATAATCTGGTGTGTTTCATTTCGAAATGTGAACTAAATTTTAGTTTTATCAGTGCAAAGTGGGGAGGAAGGAAGCGGGGAATGCGCCGGGAATATTTGCTTAGTGCCCAGACGCGAGTGGCTCCCGGCTCCCGCTCCCAGCTCCCGGCTCCCAGCTCCCGCAGATCCCGGCTCGGAACACGACGCGGCTGATCTCGGGAAGTCGCAAACACCCCGTTTTAAAACGATGTTCTTGTTTGTAGGTCACATGTAGTCTAATTAATTTGTTCGGTTTTCAAATTGGGATTGGGATGGTTATTTTGGGAATTAGATATATCGATGCAAATATTGTGCTCTTGCTAAGTAAGTATTTGAGCAAGGTGTGAGTTTATGTGGATTAGAGTTAATATTCGATCGAAACAAATAGGGAGTTAAATTGCTTCAGTTCATGAATGATTGTCATTTTCCTCTTTATTACAAAGAGCCAAGCAATAAAACGGGAATAAAAGGAATGTTAACCTGTTTTTCCCGTTTGACAGTTATGTCCCGAAATTTGAATACCAAATCAAATTAATGCAATTCAGTACACACTTGCTCATAACGCCAAAATTCAAACAGTAGAACCTACTCGATGCAAACTAAACTCAATTACAGCCCGGTTTGATTGTGTTTTCCAGCGGAAATTGCTCGGCATTATCAAATCTTTCCGTACACACAACCCCCATAATTATCGACCATATACACACAGATATGCAGGTACCAGATTGTCCATTTCGTTACTTTTATTACAACACGTTTTATCCCAATGAATCAGGAATTTAATTTCCATGTACTTAACGGCAGATAGAGGGTGGCTAATGCGATTTTTGCAGGAATGCGATAAGAGAAGAAATTTCCGTCACGATAGATAACAGAGATCGTAAGTATTGGCAGAGCGATGGACATGGAAAATTGGAAACGTTAAGAAGGAAAAGCTTTCACACCAGAGATACCGAAAAGTTACCTAGATAGGTACTTTAAAGTGTAAGGAACTAAATAAATAAAGAAGGTGGATACAGGTTTATACGGGGTGGAAGGAGGAACTTCGACGTACAAACGGTTACGACATACTCAGTAACTATGTCATTTCGACCCCTCCGCATAGAAATTTCACAACTGATTTTTTTTTAATCAGCTGTTCTTTTTGCCTGTATAGGTAGATATTGCACTTTTTTGCAAAAGCATTTTTATTTAATACCACGCCTATTGTCAAGTATTGTCCTATATTGTCAATAAAAAATAAAACCGACTTAAAAAAAAAACAAAAAAGTGAAAAATAACTTTAGCTTCTGAAGTCGGTGACCTTTGTTTGATTGATTTAATTTTTTTGTCACCGACTTCAGAAGCTAAAGTTATTTTTCACTTTTTTGTTTTTTTTTGAAGTCGGTTTTATTTTTTTGAAAAAAAGATTTTATTTTTCACTGTTTAGTGGTTCACATGTGCTCGATACACATGGAAAGTGCATACCGTTACAATTACAACAAGCCCAAACACGACTAGGATACATTGTCTCATTATGGAGTTCCGTGACTCTTGGCTTCATCATCAGATCTGATAGTAGAATGGTTCTTATCGAACGCAAATGCTTCACTTGTTGTAGAAAATACCAAAATCGCTGTATGTTATTCTATAAAATTTTAAGAGTTCCCTCGATTCCGCCAATATTCCATCATCAGATCCCGACTTGGTGGCTATAGAACCATTTGGAAAGTATACCCTTTCCAACAAAAAAAGAATTTTTCAAATCGGTTGGCAAGCGACGGAGTTATGCGCGAACAAACATAAAAAAAAATAGAAACATCCGAATTGAGAACCTCCTCCTTTTTTAGAAGTCGGTTAAAAATAGCCAACGTTTAATCTACGTATTTATAATATACACTTGTACAGGCCGGCAAACCAGATTAATTTACACGTTCAATTATAATTTCATAGGTACCCCTGTGCCGAGGCTGTGCCGCAAGTCTCTATAAAAAAGTTGCGTACGATGTTGGCTCACAGAGGAAATGTGGACCGGTTAGGTGTCAATGAAGTGGTCTTATAGCGGGGTGGCTATCGGTTGTCGTAACCACAAGTCCATCCTGTGCGTATGCAGGCGGAGGAAACAACGCGGGCGATACCACACGATATATACCGGACATTATGCCGTATAAAAAGAGAAAGTAACCAACACAGTTTTTTTTAACCATTGTTTTAAAAATAAAAATGCATTAAAGTTTACAATAAATGTAATTGTAAAACAATTAAATTCTTTTTTTCGTTATGTCCGTGTAATTTCACACACGCAATTTTGCCAAATTGTTTTAATTTACATAATAGCTTTGTTGAAGCTTACATCAGGGGTTAACAACAATTAACATTTAATAAAAGTAAAGTTGTTGTTATGACTATTTATTCTATCCAACTTTATACAAAAGGAAGTAGGTACCTGCTCAGCTCATCTGTACACTTAAGCCCTTTACAAAATTTTACAAAGCATTCAAGGTTACGAGCTAACGAGATTGAAACAAACGTTCTAAGTAAATAATATATGAGTTTTGCAGCAAGTAGATAAACACCAACAGCAGGTATAGCGAAAGAATTTAAGCATACCTGTAACAGTAAAAACTTGCATTTAAACAGTTTTTAGCTTAGAAATGTTACGCCTCTTTACACCGCCAAAGTTATTTCAAAATATTTCCCACGGTCGATTCAACTTGTCTACCTGGCCAAGGGTGTTAAAACTCCACAAATGTAACGCATAAAAACACAATACTAAAAACGTGATTATAAGCTCTAAGCTTTTAATTTATTGATCAAAAAAAAAGTTCAAACAGGACAACTAGATGGCGTTGTTCTTTTTGTGTCGAATCCTAAATCGCGCTATAGAGATTTTCCTGCGGCAGCATATAAGGGGCCGGCCGACTCAAATCTTTCGCATTTCGCCGGCTCGGTCTGTAGTGGTTTGCGGACTCTATGGGCCGAGGCTACTAACCTAACCAACTTCTTGGACCTCTTTTGCGGGGTGGCGGGTCGACTCTCGAGTCAGGAAAAATTGAAACCCCGCACCAAAAAAACATAAACACTACTAATATAAAATTGATTTTTGATAGGTAAAGATACGTAAATAAAATGATTAAAATAACTTAAAGATGCGTGTAGTGTATGTCATATGTGAATGTATTATTCCGCTATTTATTTACGACTTTCTTTTCGAAAGTTTTACTATCTGTAGAAAATTACGAGTAATTTGAAATGTTATTAGACAAGGTGGTGTATTAATACGTATTAATTGCTCAATGACTGATGTGCATTTTTTTGCAAATAATAATTAGGTACATTACGGAGCATTGAGTTTATACAAAATATCTACATAAGTAGATTTATCTATTAATTCTTATACTTAACAAGACGTGTAAAGTCTTCAGAATTATAATTTCAGTATTGTAAAATATCTCGTGTTGATGACCGCTTCACAGTATAAATGAAAACATTCTCTTGAACTTTATTTAGGGAGTGGGTATAATAATTTGTGACGGGCTCAGTCGCGGTTCTTGTTGAGTTTCTACGAGAGGCCTTAACTCGTCATTGCAGCATTTATCGAACTTTAAAGGGAACACGACGGCGACGGGAGCATGAAACGGTATTTATGTAACGTTTATATTCCATAATAGCTGAAGAGAGGTTTAATTCTCCCTTTATGTACTTAATGTTCCGTAGTAGATCATTTATAAGTTTTATTGTAATAATACTTAACATTAAGGTTTTTATAATAATAATATGTAATAAAATTTATTTAAGACCATCGAGTCCATATTTAAAAACATTAATCACACATACATAAAACACACACATGAAAGAAAACAAAACATACATAAAATGAAGAGAAACAGAGATAGATTTTTTTTATGTTGATTGAATCGGTATTTTGTAAAACTCGTTTCGTACCAGGTGGAATGGAGACTTGTTTATTTCTGGGAAGTCGTGACTTTTCACTACAATGGCACTATATCGGTGAACACCCATTTAGTTGTTAATAGATCAACGTCTAGAGTAAAAGTTTTGTCGTCAAACAACAGTTATTGATTTTAGCACATTCAGTTGTTTCAGACAGGGTCGTTTGAGGGCGCGAGCGGGCCTGCGAAGGGTTTCAGGAGGACGGAGGGGGGGGGGGGGGGGGAAGGCGGGGAGAGGAGGCAGTAAAACGGCAACCATACCTCCACACGTGAATATTTGATGGCTGAATCTCGCTGTGGCTACGGATACAAGGGTATTCAGGTTATCAGACGCAGCCCTAAGACTGAATCGACGCAGACATTAATTAACTTCACTGATTAGGGGCTAAGCTTTGAAATGAGCTTGGAAGTTAATCCTCTGGCGTCTGAGGCAGTTTTCATTTCAATTTGCGAAGATGGAATAAATAGCATCGATCGATCGCCTACGGGTAATGTGATTATTTGCAATATCACCGACAAAAATCATTCTTACACTTTATTGAGATTTCGGTTTTAACCCTCTCAATGCAACTCCTACTAAGCTTCTATATAAAATCGTATAAGCATTCATACAATCAATACTTAAATTTATTGAATCATGCTATAATTCTATTCTATATGTACCTATTGCTTACTGTGATGGGTACCAAGTCCCAAAAAGTAAACGTATTTACGGTGTTTCTTTTACTCTGTATACGGAGAGCGTACTCAGAGTGTGTTTCTTTAAATAATTGATTCCCTCTAGCAAAACGAGATCTTCCTTATTTCCCGTCCGCGACAATCTTACCCTGGCTTACACTTTTAACTAAAAGTGTCCTCTCTACTCTATTCCTGTACATACGCCACAGAATTATGCATGATTGTAACTACTGACTCAGTTTACATAACAAATTTGATCTGCGCTGCGGGAATTAAAATGTTCAAACTTTTGCTATAAAGAATGCTTTACTTATATGAAAACGCCATCCGATGTAGGATGCGGCATAAATAGCCTTTTTATTAATAAATCTGATGGTTTACATTTTTCACGTTCATTTTATTATGAAAATACGCGTATGTATCATCACACGTCAAATCTAATGTTATTATTTCAAGTCATATTTCTTGAACATTCATTTAGTGTCACATTCATCTTCATTACGCAGTTTCCGCTCTGTCGGTGATGCGACATCAACGCGTTTCCCCAGGCGCACTTAAAAAACATGCACCGAGTTCCGTGGGAGACGGATAATGATTGTTTATGTCTATAATTATATTCGCGGAAAACTTGGCGGCTGCACTGCCGGCTGCCGCGTTTGTAACGCTCGCTTGACATCCCGAGTGGATTACTCCTGCGTTATTAGAAGCACTGCAAGAATGAATAAATAATTTGCTTTGGTCTGAAATACTCTGAAATTGTGGAATCAGTGCAGTGTACAGTGTACGTAAGTAGATCTCATCTGCATTAACTGTGGAGTATGTCGTTGCCGCTTGTTTTTAGTCTGCCTCGAACGGAAGCGGGCTGGCGCATGGCGTTGATATATTATTTAGCACTAGCGTTAGCCCGCGGCCTCACTTGTGTCTGGGATAAACAGTAGCCTATGTCCGTTTACATTTACATGACACATTTATTGTTCACCACCAGCATATTTTCTGGCGGTCGCGGTTTAAGAGGTTGAGAGTTTAGATAAGCTTCACAAAACGATACATCTATCGAAATAAATCAATTTCATTGTTTCTCAGACTTAACATAGGATATCCACCTATGTGGGTGGGATTCTTGTTTTAAGTAAATTTCCTGTGCACTAATTTATATGTCACCGTAAAATTGTCAAACACGTTATATTACAATATAACGTGTTTCTCTCTAGCGATATTGTAAACTCTCGAAATATTGTCAACTGAACATACGGAAGTATCTCTGCCCCCATAATCGGGACTTGGGGTACCCCCCCCGTTAGGTTAGTTAGGTTCCTTTAAATCCTGCACTCGGAAATAGGGGCCCTGCGAAATGGGGCTCCCTCGACTACGCTTTTTAGGGGAATATAAAGTGTTTTATGGTTAGGTTATATTAATCGGTATTTCTCAGGAATGGTACATTATCTTTTTATGAGAGTGGTACCACTGGGCAAGGGGTACCCCTCCTTCCCTCCACACTGCGTTAGTTGACTACCATTTCACGAAAAATAATGCGTTTTATTGTAAGCAGTATGTTCGTTTGACAATATTTCGAGAGTTTACAACATCGCTAGAGGGATTACAATATAACGCTAAAGTAGACTCGCTAAAGTAGACTCATCTTTCATGGGGTACTGTTTGAGATGCTATAATAAAATTCCACAAAGTATTCTTGAACTGAATGAGACGAAATTTAAAACATGCATTAAACGCACACTATGTAAACAAGCATATTAAAAGTTGAGCGATTATATCGCTGATAAAAATGCTTGGCTTGATGCTGGTCCTGCTCCACATGGACAGGGGCGCAAAAATTGATAGCATTAAATGGTATTGTTGGAGCTGCTGAAGATTGTACTTAACTATCTTTGCATTGTATAGATTCAATGTTAGTATTATATAATCGCATAGCCCATATTGCGTGAGTACTATGTACTAGTAAGCTATCATTCACTGGAAACCTGCGGCAGTTCTTGACTTGAATGTGCCCTGGCGGTTGAGAGTATGTCATGCTCTCTCAAATGTCTCGCTGATGGTGGCGCGTGTGTCAGACCATTTAGTTCCCTTCAAAATGGTTGAGCTGAATGTTGCTGATCCATGCGTCATGTTCGTGAACGGGCGCTGTCAGTTGTGACTGGTCATATAGACGCAAGAAAGCAATCTTGTAGTATCTCGAAAAGTTGAACTTTACACCAGAGCCAAAAAACTATTTCAAAAATTCATAACTCGTAAACTAGCTGAATCAGAGAGGTCATTTTTGGAACACTTATTTCTTATAATGTAATTTATCAGATGGCAATAATGATAGCATTCTAAAGTTAGTCTAACATGCGTTTTATACTAGTTACGGCAATTGGCATTTTAATTTGAAGCAGCAATTTTGCTGTATCTTGGTAGTTGTTGGTACGAAATAGGTGTGGACTGCGAAAAAAAATACTTGTAGCGTTTTTGATGTATCTATGTATAACTTAAAAATAGTTGATTTTATGGTATTTGAAGTAACTTTTGTTAAAAAAGTTTAGAAAAAGTCAACGACGTATCAAAAAAAAAACACATCGTAGGAAAACGTTGATCAGACCGTCTGACGCAGTATTTTTTTCTTATTTCAATGATGCAATAAAAAAAATGCCATTTTTCGAGATACGACAAAATCGCTTTCCAGCGTCGATATCTTAGTCGCCATGGTATATTTGAATTAATTATTTTGATTTTGAGTTGTATTTTGTTTTTGTTTTGCTATGGACACTTTTAACGCCGCGTGCACATCTTGCTACATTGTTTTCACATAATATACAATCTCAAAATGAATGACGTAACCAAGATTTTGTAACAATATTTTGATTTAAAAGAGTGTCCATGGAGTTTCTTGCCCGTTCTTCTCCATAGAGATCTACGCTAGGGAATGGGCAACTACAGTACTTTCACAGTTTTTATGTTTTGTGATTGGGACTGCAGCTACATTAAATGTTCATTTTTGTTTCGACAATTCAAAAGTGCCTGTAACTGGCCTACTTGAAATAAATGCTTTGATTTTGATTTTGAACGTATTTGACAATTTTACGGTGACATAAATATAAAAATGAATCCCTTTTTCCCTTGGTCATCCCGCGTGAACGGCTGGACCGATTTCACTAATTCTTTTTTTGTTGTGTTTGTTATAGTCAGGAGAAGGTTCTTATGAAAAAAAATGTAGTAGGTAGGTAGTGGTAGGTAGGTAGTAGAAGGTAGGTAGTAGTAGGTAGGTAGTAGCACGTAGGTAGTAGTAGGTAGGTAGTAGTAGGTAGGTAGTAGTAGGTAGGTAGTAGTAGGTAGGTAGTAGTAGGTAGGTAGTAGTAGTTAGGTGGTAGTAGTTAGGTAGTAGTAGGTAGGTAGTAGTAGGTAGGTAGTTGTAGGTAGGTAGGTAGGTAGTAGGTGACAGGACAATCGGGTCGGCTAGTGTAAAATATATTTTTAACAAAAAACGACCTTGCAGCAGTTTTAGGAAATAAAATGTAATTTTCATTATTTGCACGAAACTCGAACAAAAACATTTGGGCAGTAGTGTAAGCTTTATTTACGAAGAGCACTTAAAAGTATTAGGTTTAATTGTTGATAAAATCGTGTTTGTTATGTGTATTTGTGTGTCATTTCCCGAGGGAGAGGTAAATGGGCACAGGGAGGGCGCGGCGCGAAGAGGGCGCGTCTGTTACTGCTAAGTGACTTTTTTAATATTTTAACTTCGACAGTGCAAAGGTGAGGTAACCGCGATACTGCTAATTTGTCGCAGAGGGTTCGCGCTACCTGTCTAATGCTCCGTGATTATATGAGTTTTATGTCTGTTATTGTTACCACATTTTTTTTTGTTTCGTGAGTAGGAATTATGTTGTTCTTTCTATGTATGTTACCTTCAGATTCAAAGAGACTGTACACACTTATTCCCCACTTTCCTAGTTTCACACAGAGAACAAAACCCTTTCTTGATTTTCATAACAGTTTAAAGCATAATTATAAGTAGGATATAGTTCCAAGTACTTTTATCTAAAAACTCGTAAAGCACAGTGCAAAAGCCTGGTAACTGTAAGTTTTTCATGTACTTATGTATGATGCAAAGTTGAAACTCTAACTAACATGAGAATAGAACTGACGCACCAAAGCTTACTTAGGTATCAGTTACGAGTAAACTACTCGAGAAATTAGCTTAGAGCTAAATCGGGCAGTAAGTAAACCGGAGACACCATAATAAAATTATGATAACGCTTGAAAACGTTTCCTATACCTAAATAAAAAAATAAAATAAATAAATATCGCTGGACATTACACACAGCGCCATCTAGTGCCACACTAAGCAAGGCTTGTGTCGTGGACACCAGACAGTTGATACTTTTTGTTTGTAAATACATACAAACAAAAAGTGTGTTCATCATCATCATCATCATTTCAGCCGAAAGACGTCCACTGCTGGACATAGCCCTCCCCCAAGTGTCTCCCAAAAGTGTGTTAGTTTTTTCAAATACTTGAAAAGTACACATGGTTTCTTATGTGTTTACACTTATCGAAGGTAAATGCGTAATTGAAATTGAACCACGTCTCAATGGCGGGCCCAGGCACACACTCCTCAGTGTTCTCCGTCTCATGTATATTTAGCAACACTTCACCGCACATATTACCCAAGTTTTTTCAAACGTTCGCCTAACTATTACTAATTTATTCACGAGCTTGCGTAACCCGCTCGCCCTTCGCCCTACCTTACACACTTTAGAATATTAATAGCGACGTAGCCCTTCATGTAAATAATCATATAATGCTATTTCGAAATTTAACCTGCACACACTCGTTCATTATTTTCTTACATTTGAAAGTGTGAAAATGAAAGCCGATATTCAGTAAAGAACTGGCGGCATCCGATTAAGCTCAGAACACCTGCAGCCGGCCATTCGTTGGTAATATTTTTCTATATTAAAATATCTTACAGATGAAAAATTCTTTGAATTTTGCCTGACATCAATATTAGTACCGATGGCTTTGGCCTGAATCCCGTTTTGATCTGTATTTCTTGTGCTTTTAAGTTTACTTTACTTTGAAATTGCATTGAAACCATTTTTCATATCTCATTCTGAATTAACTCTATGTCTCAAATAATTAAAAAATAATTTCAGTCCCGTTATGTGGTTTCGGACAAACGTTTGTTTTGGAAAACTGTCATGATATAAGATCCCGCTGAACACGTATCATCACTGACAGAGGCGTGAATCGACTCAATATCAAGAGCCCACGAAAAATTTATTACTTATCCATGTAGGTACCTACCCACACCTAATAGTTGTCACATTATACGGTTGTTTACCCACTTATTAATCACTTAAGGTCACTGCCATGATCTTTACGTAACTCTCAGGGTCAAGCGTTACCCGAACGTACCTACATATTTTGGATTGACATTGCCATCAGAACAAAAGCACTGCAGGGCATCTCGTTAGTTCCATAATTTCATATGACAAAATAAATAAAGGACATCGTTTTACATCCGAACCGAGTGAGAGTTGTTCCATTACTTATGAACCAGCCACCACTGACACTATTTTGTAAATACCCACTGTTTCTAACACCCTAGTGCCCTCATTCCTCCGAGGATTGGTGTCAATACTTCCTATCTACTTACTACGAACGTTGTTCTGAAAACACAAAGATAATGAAAAGACAGTACAAAAGTCATTTGTGGGGCTTACAAGTGAGCCCCTTTCGAGACTTTCTCCTACAGTATTTGAGATATCTACATGAGTTATACATCTATTCTAATATACATAGATTTAAATCTACGAGCAATAAATTAAACTATCTGAGCGGTACCGGGAATCCAATTATGATCGGTAAGTAATTAGGTATCTTGGGACGCCGTCGCCTCGCGCCGCCTTCCGCGTTTCCTCAATAGATGCAGATCGCCGATCAGATCTAGATTACGGATGAGAGAGAACCGTACTCGGAGAGTTTTTAAATGGTTTAAGTTTTTATTCCTGTTTCAGAAAAAGAGAGAAAAGTCGGTATCAAGTTTTTCCGTTACATCACTGGACATTGTCTGATATTTAACTTGGAAGAAAACAACTATATAATAAATATGACTATGACTGTATGACTTCTTACTTAAAAAAAAATATGTTTACTTCATTATATAATTTATTTACGTATTGTATATGTTTCTGTAACATATTTCGGATCAATTAATTATGATTTGACTTGCAATGAGACTAAATATGTTCTATGTATAACGTTTTGCTGCATACGGGCACAATATATTATTATTAATCGTCTACAAGCGTAGTAGAAAGTAGCAAATATACTCTTATTGACTTTAACTCGTGTGATAAATTGCTGATAGTGTTGTGGTTGCTGGTTGTGTTAGTTCCTTTGTTTTCTTATATTTAGAATATTAGGGTCTATGTTCACCAAAAAGATGAGGCTCTGATTATCTAAAAACAGCTGTTTAAAACACATTTTTGTATGCGGGAACATGTCACAGTGACAGCTGTTTTTAGATAATCAGACCGTAATCTTTTCGGTGAACATGGACCTAGGTTAGTTTCAACATATGTAGGGCATTTAATAGGACGCATTAGGTAACATAACCCATTTGGAATTCGGATACGAGCAATTCAAACGCCAAATCTGATGCTCAGCATCCTCATCTTCGGCACAACACTTTTTCCTCTTCCATTCTAATACCCTGTCAGATGTCACGGCATCATTTACTCCTTTCTCTCTCATATCATTCTTCACATCATCCATCGACGTTTCCTTTGGCCTTCCTCTCCCTCTCCATTCATCAACATTCATGTCCATCACTCTTTTGGTCACATGCGTTTCATCCCTCATTACATGTCCTTATACACCGTGTTTCCGGACGATATCCATAAACTTTGACCGGTCATTGTACTCATCATTATGAACAACTTTTACTATAGGATGTCGAGTAATGCGAACATAATTGTAGGGAACAGCAGATTTTTTTTTTCGCGATTCAGAGTTTGGTCCTTTCCGTATAACTTGCCCTTCTGTTTAGCGTTTGTGGACAACGAGAAAGCTTTCGATTCGATCGAGACCTGCAGTGCAAGTACGTAAAATTCGATAAGACTCGTGTTGATAAATTTGACAGATATTCTCGATAAAATGAGGTTTTATCGAGTCAAAAACTCATTTTATCGAGAATAACTGTCAAATTTATCTAATCGAGTCCTATCGAATTCTACGTACTTGCACTGCGGGGCTGTATATTGCAGCCTCTCCAACGGTGAAAAATTGACAACCGGTACATCGAGGTGTTGAAGTGTTTGTACAAAAACGCCACTATGTCAGTCCGACTTCATGACCAAGCCTCAGAACCAGGATAGGTTCAAGGAGACGTCATATCTCCGAAACTGTTCACCTCTGCACTGGAGGATGTCTTCAAGGTTCTGGACTGGAGAGGGCTAGGCAGCAACATCAATGGCGAGTATATAGTAGTCATAGCTGAGACCAAGGAGGACCTCAGTACAATGCTCGATGACCTCAGTAGAGCTTCCGAAAGAGTGAGTCTAAAAATGAACATGGACAAGACGAAGGCATGTTGAATGCCCATGTCACACCCATTCCTATCAAAATCGGACACTCGAAGTTGTGGACGATTATGTGTACCTGGGACAAGCGGTCCAGTTAGGTAGGTCTAACTTCGAGAAAGAGGTCAATCGTCGAATCCGACTCGGCTAGGCAGCGTTCGGGAAGCTGCGCGGTTTCTTCTCGTCCAACTTACCACATTGTCTCAAGACAAAAGTCCATAGTGTGTGTTGCCGGTGATTACATACTGGACCGAAACGTGGTCGCTCACAATGGGCCTTATCAAAAGGCTTAAAGTCACCCAAAGGGCAAAGAAGAGGGCTATGCTCGGAATTTCCTTGCGTGATCGAATCAGAAATGAAGATATCCGTAAGAGTACCAAGGTCACCGACGCGACGTAGCCCGAAGAATTGCCAAACTTAAGTGGCAGTGTGCAAGGCACATTGCTCCCAGAACGGAGGGCCGAAAAGTTCTGGAGTGGCGACCGCGAACCGGATGGCGATGCGTTGGAAGACCTTACACTGGGTGGACCGATGACCTGGTGAAGGTTGCGGGAATCCGTTGGATGCGAGTCGCATGGGACCGGTCAATGTGGCGACACTTGGGGGAGGCCTATGTCCAGCAGTAGACGTCTTTCGGCTGAAATGATGAAATATTTTCCCCTTTAACTTGAGGGGCATCCGTGGGTCGCAAGTTCTAGGTAGAATCTGATGCTCAGCAATAAAATATATAAAATCATGAAATCATGAGTGAGACGTACTTACAGCATTCTGTTTGAGCTGTCTCAGTGCTTGGCCTATCGCAATAACTCGAATGCCCTAATGGTCAGTCATTACATCCATATATTAAAGCGTTCATCGATAAAATCCCATTTTTATTTGTCGACAAAAGTGTTTAGGCTTGCGTCATCTTATGAAACCTTGACCTAAATTGATTTTTTACTTAATGTCATGTAAATATATGCCGCCAACGCGTTAGTAGTACTAATCAATCTGTCTTTAACGTAGGTAACGACTGTTAAAACGTTGATCGACCACTCCTTATAAGTATTAAATGTGGTATTTAATTGTAAATATGGACTTATTTACATGTATGATATGTGTGTAGACATGTACCCATATTTGGTTATTGTTTTGTAATTTTCATTCGTGTTCGTCATTGTGTTTTCAAAAAACATTTGAAAAGTGGTTCTGCCATAAACCATTTTTACCATCGCAATTAATTCCATTTGTTTTTACCTGTTTTCATTAAAAAAGTAGGCAAATAAATACTTATTTCATAAAGCTAGTGAACGCCGAAGGTTCGGTTTTGGTTTCGGCTAAAAAATCTAGGTTTGGCAACAATTTCAATCGTACCGTAAAATTGATGGTCCCGGCTGTCATTTGTAGTTCTTTGACAGTCGTTACAGGTAGTCAGTGGCACAGAGTATATAATCACTACGTTCAACTCAGTGGCTCGAAATGTATGACAACCGGTCTTACCAAGGGGTATCGTATTACCCAGTACTAACTGGGTTTTGGAAGTCAGATAGGCAGTCGCTGCATGTAACATACTGGTATTATGCTGCATCTGGTTAGACTGGAAGCCGACCCGAACATAGGTGGCAAAAGGCTAGGCAGATGATGATGATGATGATGATACATAGAAGTTGCTCAGCTTTTTGTGACACCGTACAATTCAATTCTTTTGACATACTTTAATTATCTCATTATTTTCCCATGTTCAGTGAACATGAGAAGTTTCGGGCAATAATTGCCATGGAACACTTTCCATGGCAATTATTGCCCGAAACTTCTACCCCGCTGAAACTCGATTCGTGAATTGTCGTACGTCTTTCGGCTAACTTCGTGTTCATGAGTTCGTTGCTCGTGATTGTCAGCCGAGTTCGCCGCCATTCTTGCCTTTAAATTGTTAATTGAATATAACATGAATAAATATAAATTTTTACTTCATACAACTTTAATTACAGTTTTTTTTTTTAATTTAACACGTATTTAACTGTTTTATACGCGACTGCTGAGCATTAGTTCCCTCTTCCTGGGATCGATAACATAAAAAAAAGGTTCGCTAACACTTTGCCCCAAAGGAAGATCAGGCAAAGCGTTATTGCGTTTTTTTTCCATCTGGACTTCCTCAGTTGCATTTTGAAGTTTAGATTACCGGTTGATGGCAATAGGCTCGTCCCCTTAAGCACAAAACTTAAACATAACTGGTGAAATCTGGGTTGGTTGTATCTCTCTGCCTAAAACTTCTTCTGAAACCTATGTCACGTATGTAACTGTCTTTCATTCCTTTAAAATTAAGCTAGATTTTAACATGCCATGAACATTTTTATTTTTATTGCGAACACAAATAAAAACGATTGGAGACGCCCTAGTCGCAGTTTTAATTATAACTTCCCAGGGTAAGTAATAGGCTATTAGGTCATTAAGTCATGCATTACCATAGCACCAGGTGGCAGGACGTGGCAGCTTAAGTTACGCCCTGCTAATATATTAAACTAACTCCACATAAAAGGGGACTGATTATCTGACTGCATTACTTTACAGATACGTGTTAAGAAAATGTTATTTACACAAAGGGAAATAGAAATGCATTTTTTTTTCTAAAACTTGTCTGTCAACTGAAAATGAAAACTATTTACCTACTTATACAAATCGGAAGAAAAGTTTCGGCAGATAATCGTGTGTCCTACCTACCCTTGGACAATATTCTACCTTATATTATTTTAGATAGGTACCTACCAAAGATATTTAAAGAGAAAATCGCTTTGAACTTAGCAATGTGTATTTCTGACATCTTTTACATGTCACGTGAAGTCGTGGAACAATAGGCATCAGTAAATTGGGTACAAATATACGCGATTTACACTACATCAAAGAATTCATTCCCATTCCAAAGTATCTTTGATCAATGAATATATTGGTAGTAAGGTAAATAAATTTCCAAACATCCTTTGATTATTATTGTTTGGCACATACATAGTTCTGTACTGTTATGTGCGCCAAATTAGCTATGGGTACAAAGCAATTGTAACGGTTGATCAAAATCGAAGCCTTTGTCTGTACTCAATATATATGATTAAATTCAAATGGATGGTTATATTCTACAGAAAACCCTAACAATTAGGTTCTACAATGATACCACAGTATACAACGAGACGAATGAATCTTTTGTATGATAGTGATTGCTCAAAAACCTCTTTGTAAGTCAATAAGCTACGAATAAATCCCGACACTTGTGAATCATCAACCTCACAATACAAACGTTTCAGCTCATACATCTTAAGATGAGTACAATGACATGTTACAACCATGCTTTATGTAGTGCGTAATGCAGTCTCATTGTGTGCGTTGTATATAGACAGCACAACAGCTGTGACGAGTCTGAACGCTGATGTACACTACAGTACAGCAGGCGCCTACGCATCCATGCGCGACCAGCTACACGATAACTTACTTACGTTCCCACATGCACTTTTCCATTGTTTACACGCTCATTATGTCCTTGTAAAAGCATCGCCCACCTACAACGTCACTCGGTTACGTAACGTGGTAAAAACGGTAACACTATTATCTCATAACAGCTCTAATGTACCTGTTAAATGGTTTGCAACGACCTCCCACGGCTACGGTTCGACGAATATTATTAAAATATTATCAATTAAGTGCTTTCATTACAATCGAGAGTTTATTATTTTCCGCTCCGAAATAATTTGAAAAGGAAAACCTCTACGGAATACAAGTAAATAGACAACACTTTTTGATTATTCTATGTAGAATCGAAAAACTCTCGTTAATATTGGATAGAGGTTGACAAAGCCTATATTCAGTGATGTTATTTTAGGATAGTTTATTGTTTCAACATTCAGTCAAGCGTCCAAAGAGCTCCTTTGACGGTTCTTATCTTAAACTCTGTAGAGCTTTCATATCGAAAGCTATTTAAGGGCGTCCAAAATATTTTCAGAAACGATTATGATTGTTTTGTTTTAAATTCTTCACTGAGCTAGTACTTAATTTTCCTTTACTATGATTTTCATTATTTCCCATACCATTGTTCACTAGAATTGCTCAATAGGAATATCTACTTTCAAACTGTGTTAGTGAACTCGTAGTCTAGAGTCTAGTCAATAACGACGAAATGACTACATCCGCAGATCAACATGACAAGATGCGTACTTGCTACAACCGTGCGTTAGTTTGTAGGAAGTTCCCGAGCCGGTTCCGAAGGGACTTGAACCGTACGGTCATTAACGTAAACGGTCGCGGTATAATAAAATAGCAAACAGTATTGAACGAGCTTATCAGTCGTGTCGGACGCAGTGGAAGACGGCGATCAGGCAGCCGACCGGTCCGCGGTCACCGACCCCGCTAGAGCTTACGCGCTTCTCCGCTAGCCCGCTATGTGTGCAACTAGGTTTTTCAGGTGAGAACCTTATTTAGTAACACCTCGACGCTTTGAAACGTAATTACGCACACAAAAAGTTGGACGAGCCATTCTAATCAGCGCTAGACTTGTTAGCCCTGTTTGCAGTTTCTTTTTTATATTCTAAGCTACAGTTTTATTCTAAGGCTTCAAATAAGTCGCATAGTCACCTTTATTTTTGTTCTTGCTCGATGTTATTTTCTTGCCTTCGCGTGTTTTAGTCTTTAAACTCTTCCGTCGAGTCAGCAGCGAATACCTAATATCGGTCGATTTTTTCTAGTTTCCGATCGATCCATATTTCTTGTACTTATTGCAATATGATTCATAAATATTTTATGTAACGATATTTTAACTATTCGAGGTCTGATTTAAACGAGTACTTTATTTTGACAGTTCATGGCGGGCACGCGATCGACAAGCGGAAAATAACTTGGTATTCGTTGGCTTTCTCTGCGACAGTTGTTACGGCTATTGATGCTGATTGACCTGCAGAGTTCAACGTGAATTATTCTGTTATTCAATTTGATGTAATGTTCTTACTATAATAAATCTGTCAACACGATATAGCGCGGCGTTGATTCTATTTTATATTGTAACCGAACGAATCTTGTCTCGAAGGCATAATTCTTCTACAATCCTTTTACTAATTCCTAATTTAAAAGTAAAATAATAAAAAGTTTGCGTTATATTATGGAAAATGCCAACTGCTAATCATGCAAAAAAATGTGAAACCATTCATTGCAAGAAAAAAAACAGAATTAAAAATACTTAATGGCATCTTCCGATTATTTTGACGACTGATGGCCAGTATCGTTTGAATTTGAATGTGGCAACAAAAAGGTTGCAATTATACGTACGGTTTGCCTATTTCAATTTACATGTAATGACCTTTTTATTAAAAAAAAATATTGATTGACGTTTTCCTATTTAACAGTGCGGATTTAGTGTTTCAGTTATCAAATATTTATTACAGACCACATTTCGGAAAATCATGTCACGGGTTCATACAGATATTTACCGAAAATATTAATAGAATTTTCTCAGGACTCTTTATCTGCATATTTTGACTAATGTAAAATCGTTTACTATGTATTCGAATGTAAGTTACTATATCTAATGGCCTTTGTGCAGGTGAATGGAGTTTACAAAGATAACACAACAGACTCATGTGCATGTGAACCCAGATTTATTTGAACGTGCCTACCGTTACAAACACACTTAGTACTGTTTAAGGCACGTTTCATATATTTGTAACAGTTCGCTTTGTTCCACTAACGGTGCACTGATAACGTTTTGTTTGCGATTAAATAAAGCAGCAACACTTAACAAGTCAAAACATTTTAAAGAATCGGATCGGAATCGGATTTTTTTAAGATCGGTTCTTTGTTTTCTATGGATAACCATAGTAGCACTAAAGTGCTTATTTTTGTAGAAACAAAGTATGATTTATCCCCTGTATTTATTAGATATCTACTTGTTACGGATGTATAAGTAAGGACCAAATACTTTGGGTTTTTACTAAAAACTGGTCTTTCATACCGTACAGCTCTAATGAAACAGGTAAATAACATTAGGTGTGAAGACCACCCTATCATTTCCGGCGGAAGTTGTAAGAGCAGCCTATAGGATGTTATCAGCAGGATGGGCAGCAGCCTCCGTGGTGATTATGGCAATATAACCCCCAACGCAAACGCCCCGGGGCCTTTCGTAGTGGCGGTTTATTAGGGCTCTCGGGGAGGCCCAATTCAGCAAAGGACATTAACATACGAGGAAGTAGATGAACATTAAAACCTTTTAACCGACTTCAAAAAGGAGGAGGTTCTCAATTCGTCGGAATCGGTTTTTTTTTATGTATGTTCCCCGATTACTCGAAGATGGCTGGAGCGATTTGAATGACTTCCCAGGTGGTCCCATAATCATAAAGTCGGGATCTGATGATGGGATCCTGGAGAAATTGAGAGAACTATTCAAATTTTATAGGCACACTTAATGTGATTTGGGTAGTTTTAGGAAGAGAACTTTCCTAAAGTGGTCTCATTTCATTTTGGTGAAGATCTGATGACGAACTTCGGAGATAGGCAACGGAACTCCTCAATAAATGATAGCAAATGGACTGGGATTGCTGAAATCTCATATGTCTGTCTATTGTTAACACCAGTTCATAACATAACATCACGCCGCTATGCTGTGAAGGGGTAAGCACAAGTGAACCACTAAAAAGTGAAAAAATAAAAACTTTTTCAAAGTCGGTGACAAAAAACTAAGTAACTTTTTTGTGTTTTTGGAGTCGGTTTTATTTTTTGCAAAAAAGTTTTTTTTTTAGAATAAAATGTACCCAACTACTTACTAGTATTTTTTCAAACAACTTAATATTATAAACATCTCGCGTCACTATGCTAGTACACGCTAATCTCCGAAACTACCCTACCGATTTCGATGTAATTGTTATATGAATGTGCTTAGTTGGTTCCAGCTTAATTACAAGGTTTCAGACCCCATATTTAACGCTGTTGTTAGAAAATTAAATAATTAAATTAGACAGCCGTGTGAAACGGTTGCTAGTAGCTCTTAAAATGTTATTCTTATCCAATAATTTTAATTCTATAAATTATTATTACTTACAGCAAAATAAGTAAATTCTAGTAAACCTTTTGTCGTACCTAACTAAACAGAAACGCTACAAAATGTCAAAGTTATCGTTATTTGCGAACATTTATTCCAGCATTAGGTGTAATATAAGCTGGCATTGCACTGTGTGCCTTGGCCCCATAAACAAGCTCATAGGTCACAAATAGTCACAATCCTTTGCAAACACCTAGTATCCCCCGGTGTCGATTGTACATTTGTATTACTTATTGAGGGAAAATTATTATTACTTACACGATTATAGTTAATTCATATGTTTTCGTAAACCCGCTCAATTTATTATTCAAATTGAATGGTACGTAACATCCTAAGTTGTGGTAATAAATGGGTGTTGTCGATTGACTGTAAAGAATTAATTTGGGTAAAATCAGATACGAAACTTTTAGTCAAAGAACTCATTTCACATTATGATTCTTTCACTAAGTAATCGAACGCAAATTACAGATTCATGCAAAACTCGCCTAAGTTTCGAAGCCAAAATTTTCAGGATAAAATCGGGAAGTTTGGTACAAATAATGATTTGATAAGTGGGTGCATACATAAGAGCGGGCTCCGGGGCTAGGTGAGCGCGGCTGGGACAGCTGCAGTAAGCTCGCTCGCCAATGCGGACCCATATATCAGCCACCACCTGTTTTATCTGAGCATGTTTTTACTGCAAGTGCCAAGTGCCTACCGTAGTGCCTCCCCGTGCCGAGCCGACGCCGACGCCGAGCCACCGCCGCGCCGCGCACGGCCGCTGAACACTTATTTTAAAAAACATTTTATGGTTCACTTTTAATACGGTGGGAATATTTTTACATAAATGATATGATGCGTTATTTGTTCCGACGTCATTTCGTTATTATCCTTTCAGTAAAGCTTCCCACGGAAATGTTAAAGCTTTTAATACGTTGATTTGCCAAAAGCTCGTTATAATTATCGTTATGCCGCATACCGCGTAATTATGGACACTTTTGAGGAAACTTCACGACTATTGTCAATGTGGGTTATTAATTAACGAAGATATCGTTTTATATGTATAAACTTAGCAGTTTAATCAAATTGCGAAAAAACTTCTTATTAACATTTGAAACTAGCTTCCAACGGTTCCAGTTCTTTTTACAGTCCAAGAATCTCTCATTTCGCTGAAATATTTCAGAGTTTATGAAATCAGTCAGAAAATGGTGTTCAATAAATTGTACGGCTTATTTCAACACTCTATTAGTATTCGTTCGTATCGATTGAAGTTTTTTCATTTTCGTTGTTCGGTTTTTATGCGTAGGTAACTCGTTCGGCAGAAATCCCGGCAAGGCGCCGCACCGTGGCCCGGGGAGACGACACCAAATTGCCGACATAACGTCAACGATAAAGCACTCAGCCGAGGAACCAATCTCTTTTACGGTTTAATCAGAACTTGCCTTACCTACCTAATATTACTCGTTCCACAGAATACGATGGCAATTTTACGCAATACTCGTTGCGGCTCCAGTACGTCACACAGGTGGTTTTTGTTATATATAAGTGCGTCATTAGGGTATTCCGCTACAATTTCAATTTAGAAAAGTTGACTACTTCGATTTTTAGGGTTCTTTAGCTCGGGTTTCGTAACCGAAGGCAAGCCATTGACGGAATTTTTCATTATCCTATCAATAACTTTACGCTCATCAAAAAGTGTTACTGGTAGGTAGTAAAGACAAACAGCTGACAGTCGAAACCCAAAGAAATTCATAAGTGTTTTTCCAATTTCGCTACGGGCCACTAAAACACGGTTAATTACTTTTTCTTCAAACTTCAATTCGTTGTAATGGATGAAATGTTCCGTTAAATTACATAATTGCATTTTTATTTGAAAAGAAAAAGTGTTTTTACTGATGTTGTTGCTTTATTTGTTCGTTTGTCGAACGCAGTGATCGGAATGATCGACAGATGGATGCTGAATTTGATTGATACGAAATTCGTTCGTTTCGCATTTCAGTCAGTTACTTGTACCTAAAACTGTTATAAAGACTGATGTATATTTAGTATTTCTTCAACAACAAATTTGGACTCGTAAGCAGTTAGTTCTCTTCAGTAGTTTTTTGACTAACATAAACTGACTTTTAAACGGTCGGACTGGGCACTCGGCAGTCTGCAGCTACCGGCTAATTTAATGGCCACCGTAATTTTTTTACCGCGATTGTGCGGAATGTACGGCGTGTTCATAGAAATGGCTAGTGCCTAGCAGACAAGCTGTCTCGTGTGTTATCTACCTAAGTTCGTTGAAGAAGTTGAGAATACTTATGGTGTTAAGTTCGGTACTTTAGTCCGTCTTTTTACTGCGCATACTGCAGTTTTCTTTTACATAGATTGGTTCCCTTATCTTGTCTGAAGTTTTTTTGATGATGACGCTTTCCATTACCATTAAACTTTGATGAAATGAGTTTTGTCTCTGTTGTGCCTCGTTGGCCGTCTATAATAGGCTAGCCGCGAGCACGACTGCTGAGCATGAGGTCCTGAGTTCGATTCCCAGGTCAGGTTAAGGGTTTTTGGAATTTTCCACCACCAGGAATATTTCAATACCAGCTTTATACGGAGTCGGGATTTGTGCCCGGTTGACGACGACGACATTTCGAAATGTGGGTTTGCTATCAGCTGCACCACCGGAGATTTGAGGCGTGATGTTATGTTACGTCATTACGTGTGAGTTTTGTATGCTTCAAACAAATAAACGGTTTTAAGTTCTCGCTATTAGTCATTAGCGCTACGCTGCTACGCTCATGTTTTGTCCACGTATCCGCGTAGCATAACATAACAGATGCGGGTAGTTGTTACACGATACGTAGTTGGAGAAAAATATTATGATAGCTTATCGATTTGTGGCATGGCCACGTTGGCCACCTCATGCTCGCCTCGCTAGGCGTGTCTGAAATATTACTCAAATATCGATCTCGGAGTTCAAAGAGGTTGACGGAAACATTTGATTCAATAAACGAACTTAAGAATTTACGGCTGCCATTTTTCAAATTTAGTATGAGTTTTCGATCAACGAGATTAATACGCAGAAACATTGTGTCTATGTCCTTCCATAGATATATTTAGTCGTATTTGCATAAAATATCTCCAATATTTGGATAGGATAGTTTATTTATTCGCTAAAGTAACTGTACCCTCAGACCTGTTTCCGAACAGTCAATATCCTCATAATAACACGCGTGGCGTTCTTTATTCAAATAATAAAACAAAAACTATATCACATAGTTACGGTACCTGGCGTCGCAATAAAATATTATATCATTTCCAAATGGGTATTTAATAGTATATTTTATAACGAGGGGCTAAACGAAGCCATTATATACCCGAGGTGGTTTGACTCCCGAGCTTGCGAGGGAGTCATTAAAAAGCGAGGGTATATTATGTTGGCGTTTAGTCTCGAGGTGCAAACTGTACTTTTCACTTCGAGTGCGAAAAAAATAATCATTTAAAACCGAACAAATTTGCACTCGACAAATATTCTGAACTAAGCGGTGAGTTTTTTCATCTATCAGGTCAGTCACAGATTAACAATTTAAAACACAACACAAACTCTCAACATTGTCGCAATGAAGATGATCCACACTCCACAGATAATTAGTACCTACATTACTGCAGCGGCTAGCAACAGAGGCATTGCACATACTTATCAAAATCAACGATGCACACAAACAACAATAATTTTTCTCGCGTTGAAGAGTTCATTTGTTTTTTTTTTTTTCAATAAACCGCTTTCTATTTGCAAGCCAATTCGAAATTTAAATAATACCCTTGATCCATTAAAAAAAAAAAAGTTAGGTACCTACTGTTTTGTGACCATGTTTCAGAGTAAAAGATAGTTCCATTTTTAAATTACTTTTTACTCCCTAGGGAATAAACGGTCACTTTAATCCCGCTTCGTAGGGCTGTTATGGCGTACTTTTAGAGCATGAGAAGTGAAAATATTATTGTTGAGATGGAATCTAATAAAGGTATATTAGAAGTATTCTGAATGTTGGTAAATTAGTAAACAAAACACTATGTGAAGATGTTCTTTTTTTTTCTAGGGTTCATTAATACGTTATCAGACAACAAATACTGTTCTTTTTTTAATATCGACATTTTATGCATTCAGAAACCTAACTGAAGACTAAAATGGCGGTCAATTTTCGTCAGGGTATTCATTCAGTCAGCCATAATAGTACCTACATTGTTATCCTAGGGGTGAAAGTAACTTATTTAGTCCCGAGACGGGGTTTGGCGCCCAAGCGTAGCGCGGGCGCTAATAGCTCGAGGGACTAAATAAGTCTTTAACCCGAGGTAAACACTGTGCTTTTCATTACGAATACAAGGAAAATAAAAACAAAAACACAAAACCACTGCCGCTTTCCCGCCTATTTTGTTTTTTTTTTTCTTTTCTGTGGCCGGCTATTTAGCCTTTATTTTCACTATCGTCACTGAAAAAATAGTAAATATTTTGCCCAAATCATTGTTATTTTAAAGAAATATTTGTAACTAAATTATAAATAAGTTATTAAAAAAAAATATTCTTTAATTAAAACTGAATTTTATGTTATTTCAATTTTACATCGCGCTGTAATTTACAGGCTGTATAGAAGTCGGAACATAGTTCAATGGAAATGTGAAAATAGAACTAGTTTTTTTTTTAATAATGTGACAGCTGTCAGTTGAAAGCGATTTTCCCTAGGGCTGAAAAGTATTACTTTCAGCCCGCTCCTCAGGCAACTTCAAGCCTACTTTCCGAGTATGAGTAATCAAAAAGATTTTTTAAGGACTGTCTAAAATAAGAACTATGTCCATCATGCTTGAGCTTGAGCTTGCGTGCGTGCATGCATGCAAATTCTTCTAACACATCGTAAAATTGATAAAATGTCGATCGTTAAAAAAGAACCGAAATTACACCGCTTTTTTTCTCGGAGACGGTACCTAGCCGAAGCGCCAGTTAGCGACAGTTCTTAGGCACTGACTGCAGTATAATCCTCTTTGCTCCACCCCAGGTCAGGCCTTAAAGACTTGGGCCACGAACGAGTGCCCCAACTGAGCCCTTTATGCCTTTATAACGGCAAGATATTTCTCCGGGATTCTGAATATTATAATACTGAATGAACCGTTTTATGAAGAGTTATTTTTCAGTTTTTTTTTTACTTTTGCTAGATCATTTTCATTTGCTTGATAAACTGGTTTATGCCCAGGAGGTACTAAATGGATGAAAGGACCAATTTTATCGGATTCATATTGCTAAGTTTAATACTTACATACTTTCTTATGTAATAGGCCTGTACTGTTGGAATGGTAAAAAAAATCGCCTTTGGCTAAAATGACTTGAACAATGAATAGACCCCGAATCTTTGTTACGTGTGAGTGGAGGCTTCTATCGAAGTTATTGATGCCATCGACACGGCGCTGATCATTAGTACAGGAGGATTTCTTGCTTATTATTTACTCTGTGTGTGTTAAAGGTCAGCATTTTGGAAGACAGGCACCGACATGGATTGACAAAGCCACACCTAAATGTCAGTTGTCTTAAAATTATTGTTTCTTAGTCGAAACTAAGGTTGCGTCTTCCTCATTTTATATTATGAATGAATAAGGTACCGTGGTAATCATTCTACTTTGGTTAAAGAACATAATATTAGGCTGGTTTTAAGTCGGCTCCATTAAGGTGTCAGGAACACATACAACTAACGACATGAGTTAGATCGTTAACAGCTCTATGGCTCTTATCGCTGATAGCTTCCAGCTTCCGACATCCACCGGCCCCCTAAAAGAATATAGCGTGAAGATGAATAAATTATCATTGAAAATGGCAATACAGCGGGGAAAAGCAGTGTTGCAATCCTTGGCACGGTGCCACGCGGATCGGAAGTGTTAAGGATTCTCTTATCTCTTGTTATATAAACCTCTGTAACACCTAAATTGTTTCTGGAGGGGCTCGGAGCCACGGAGCTAAATGGCTACATCACAGAGCGATCGATCGGCGACGCTTCCGGTTGCTACTATTAGCTGGGTCGGTGATCAATGATCATTCTTTACAGATTGAGGTCCCTCCGTGCTTCGGAGAGCACGTTAACGTCATCAGTCAGTTGTCAAGCCGGTGGCGGTTCAGACAGTCGGAAGCCGGAATGACTGACGCTGCGCATAAAATATAATCAGAATTTGATAAAGCTGCAAACGGACTATACTTTATAGGTTCAAATTACTGGCTTTTTTATGAATGAGGCCAACTAGCAAAAGTATTAAAGAAGAATAAAATAGTTAAATCTGCAAAATAGCATCAGTAATGAAAATTCAGGTTGTATAGAACTGTAGAGCAATCATTCGAAAAGACGTTACGACATTAATAACTGTAGGTTAGTGTACATGTTCTATAATGAGCGGGTCCAAGGCTCGTGTCGTAACCGTTGCATGCAACTAACATAATCGGCGCGATACGAAAAATGTACAAGCTTTCTAACCTCGTTCCCTTTCCTATAATGACGAACAATTTGTCATTTACTACCTTTTTCGAGTACTCGCGTTAATATTGTATTAGACGTAACTGAACGTTTAGAGGCACGCTCGATTTATAGAGTGAAATTGATTTCTTTACGACACAGCTACTATCTTAATAGTTATCTTTAGTAAAATTTTCATTGCGTTTGAGTGTCCTCAATTATTAAGTGGAAGTGTCAAAAATGTCTTTAGAAATTCTCTCACTCGACACAAAATCATAAGTGCTTTTATTTGATAACTTTGTGTTAATGTGGCTTCTGCTTTTCTCTTTAGTTTCATACAAACTTTCGTTTGTTTTTTTTTACAAACACTGGCTTCTGGTAAAAGCTTTGTAGATATGCGAACTGCGGGTCGGAATTTCATTGCCGTTTCTTTTTTCAAGTTTTTATTTCCCACAAAGTCTTGATAAAAGACGTCTTTCTGTAAGAGCTGCATTATCTAGGCCTTGTATTATTTGTGAAACAAGGTAAAATCGTATTCGGCGACCGAATCAAGGCGACTTCCGTTCACCTCGCCTATTCAATAAAAGCGTCCGACTCGAAAGGAGTAGCAATATTTTTCTTTGATTAAGCTTCCTTTACGGCGTTTTTTCGGCGGTAGCTATTAACCGATTTGCGTGACCTGAGTCCGCGCGGCTCCGCGACCTGCCTACCAAGCAACCGATGTACACGAAAAATAACGCTGTATTTTTGCGAAAACTTTAAAAGTTATATCATTTTTATAGGCTGGGAAATTGAGTGAAATCTTTTGTAATAATGAAGTCCAACAGCTTTATTATAAAACATGAACTAAATCAATACGAGAACGTTTATGAACAATTAGTAGGAAGTTACAAAGGCTGTAATGAGAAAATTACCGATTCCGACACACAATTTGTGTTCTGCGTCAGCGTAAAAATTATATAATAAGTACCTACCTATCCGGTGGTCGGATTACTGAAGCGAGTTATTATCGTCGATGGCCGGGACCGCAGTCCGCAGCTCGCAGGTAGCTTTGCTGCACCGCTACACTATTTTTGCGGCTAACTGTACGCACAGTTAATTCCGACCGACCCTTCTATTGATTACTACGTCTGTGGTTGTGGCAAACTAGCGTAGGTACTCGCGTGTGTGCCATTATTTATTTTCTTGGCATGTTGATTTATTTATATAGAACATATTTTTCGTGTTCCATTCTCGAACAGTTATTGTAGATAGACTTTATAATGTCTTTGAACAACTGTAATTATTTGTATCGGTCAAACTACTCTAATTAAGTATGAACGGAATTATTACTTTTATAACTTTATGTTGTGTTGTTAAATGTTGGTTTGTTAGTAGAAATGTAAGAACGTGTTTGTTTACTCTTCTTTCGTGTTACTGGTCCCATTGTTTTAGGCAGATATTGCAGAAACATTCCCACAACACAGCGGATGTAAGGGTTAATGAATGTAGAGGAATCTTATCTAATAGAATCTAATTTGATGCGGTCTATACATGTATCTAAGTGATTAATCGTGAGAATATTGTGGGTCAACAAGTCTGTTCGTATTGGATCGCTCATATCAGGGCTGGGAACCTGCCGCCGGGATAAATCCGCGTTCATTGCGGGGCTAACTAAGCCACCCGTCAAACTTGGCCCATACATTCGGCGGTCGCGATCGCTCGTCCCGACAAATCTCGCCGTACCTGCGCGTCACCCTTATCTAATTTTACCTCAGCGTTTTGTTTGACCCCAACAAGCTACTATTTAGATTAATATGTTTGCTTTAATTAAAATTATTTGCCTCTGTTTTGTTTATTTGTTAATAAAGTGTTGAATTTTCGCAACGAATTCTGGTTCTTCGAGCAGAATTGGACGATTTCATGACATCTGTGTTTTAAGCTTTTAGAAATCACACTTTGTACAAATGTCCGATAGGTCAAAGCAACTTAAATAGTATTCAGAACTGAAATCATTCAAACAAAAAGATAAGATACACACAAATTTCCAAAAGTTCACTTATTTACGTAGCCAGTTGATTGGGAAATAGTAGACAATAAAACAGCGAGTAATAACGCTAGTTTATCAGTAGTTACACAGTTGAGACGAGTTAATTAACCTGAAGTTTAGCCTAGGACGGCACAAGTTGCGATGAAACGAGCGGAAGGCGCGATATGAGAAAACTCTGTGAACAGCTAAACAATGATACCGCGCCCGTCAACTTATCGCTCCCATATTGTTATTGTAATAAAAAACTTTTACTCCATTCTGCGTTATCCTTGTTTATCCAGTTAGATATGTCCACTAGATATGCGACGAACAATATAATAAAGTTTTGATGCGGTGCGCTGCGGTAACAGAATGTTTTTAATGTCAGTTCTATTTATATCGCACGGATTTCTGCTTTATATTATTTTTATCTTAGGTACTTTCTGTGTTAACAGAATAACTAATAAATAGACGGCAACACATCCGTAAAAATCTAGTTACCCGCTTTTAATATCTACTTTGAAGTTGTAATATACAACAGTACCTATTTCATGTACAGTAATGTAAAAGACTTACGAAACAGTTGTGCCAGATTTGTGTAAATGTAGTTTGTACCTGAAAGTAGAGAATATACCAGTTAGACAAACGGAAATATCATAAACTCAAGCATGTAAAGTAGCGTAGCTAGGTACACAATGACGTGCAGTTGTAAGGTATTAAAACGATGAAACGCAAAACTGACAGTGCCGTTAGCCCCAAGACCAAATAAAAAAAAAGTTAGCATTCGGGATTACATCATGTCGATGAACACGGTAATTTCTTTACAGTTAGTCCCTTCAAATATACCTACAGAGTACTGATTAGGAAGTTGAAACCTAGTTTGCGGATACTATTTACTAAGGATTTGCCAATAGCTTCACCATATAGTAACCGCCCACAAAGATAACACACCTTAAACTAAAGGTTACCGGAGACTGGCCATGGCTTGACTAAGTACTGGGGTAACCAGTTTAAGGTCTTCTTAAAAATACCATTTCGAGGTGTGTTTCAATGTACCTACTGCAGATAGGTATAGTATAGATAAAGCAATCAATATTGTAAAATTAAACTACCACTGACCACAAATAATTAATTATCATGTGAAAATTCAGTTCGAATCGTTAACGTGCTGCGGTGCATTGTGATGTCATTAATTTAATAAAATGTAATATGATTATGTCACAATTAATTAATTCAATTACGTGTCAATGAGCTCTACATGAAATTAAAACAAAAGTAGGTATGTTATGGAATCAGGCGTTACTTTGCGGAAATCCATGACATTAAATGCTATGAAAAATATTTAGTTTTAATACCGCAAGATAAATATCCAGGTCTGAAAGCAGGACACAAGTCCCACCGTCATGCATATGCACATACACCTACGGGCCCACCCTCCCGCCCTCATGCATATGCACACATACAAAACAAGTGAGAAATAATTAGCATGCCATGCAACCAAACCTATACTCAAAGGTAAAAAGTAAAGTAAGGTAAAGTAAGGTCAAAAGTAGGTATTGTTTCTGCCACGTCGATCTAGTGGTCGCAAGTGTGACTGTTGAATATGGCGGTCCTGGGTTCTGTTTCCAGGTCGGCCAGTATATCTTCCATCCAAAATTTATCAGTAGCAGCCCCGGAGTCCGAATTCGTGGCCGGTTGATAGCCAATAGGTTTATCGCCTGTTTTATTTAAGTATATCATCAACATAATTCTAATATGGCGTACCTAAGTCAATAAGCCTAATAACATTTTTTTTTGCAATTAATGTGATCTAAACTAAAAGTGTTATAGCCTATGAAATCTTCACTCTTGTAACGATAAAAAGAATTAAATAATATTTTCATTAGGACTGCATTAATTGCAAAGAATTTTGCGGGATTCAAAGGATCTTCCCGCATCCTGAACAATGATGTCTTTCGTTATATAGAATTATGTCAACGATTATGTACCTATATGCAAACTATCCATTTATATAACCCGTATCTGTCTATATTCTGTAATAGGATAACATATTAGTAAATTATGATGCAGGCTTAATATTGCACCACAATTGGTAGTTATGTTACAGTTACTGCCAAATCGACTGAAAATTAGAGCTTTGTACTGATCCAAGTTAATACTAGCATTAATAAACGTTAACCGTAGGCTTGATTATTTATTAAATAGACTTTACCAAAAAATAGGTGTAGGTAGGTGTGTGTGTCTCTGGAGAGACTTTGGGTTGTATTTTTGGTTACTTATAATTATATCATTCAAAAAAACACTCAAAGAATTCCAATGATTTTAGGTCTTTTGTCTTAACAATGAGGTAATTACTTGGGATTTTTCGTCATCCATGTTTTAGAAAAGTCTAATCTGCTGTTTCAGAAACGGGAACAACAACGTTTCAGGCATTTTGGGGCAACGTGTTGAGGTATCTCAAGGCCGCAGGCACAGGTACCTTAGGACTAATCTCTACAATGCACTAAAGCTGCACTTTTAACAGATTCGACTAGGTTGAAAATAGAACCGATTCGTGGTTAAAGGATACGTCCACAACATATTTCTTGACGTTATAAAAATCTATTTGATTCACTGTTTTGCATTCGTCCTTACTGATATCGAGTTACTTTTATTGCAAAGAAAAAGCCGGCAATATTTAGCTGATCCAATAAAAATATAACTCTATGCTGTAATAATGGCATTCACGGCATACCGACACCGTTACTTACGCACTTAAATAATACCGTTCACACGTTATTCAAGTTTAGCTGGTGTCATGGCCACAGTTATATAATGTTTGAATTTAATTTATTATAATTTTGGTAACAAGACAATGTGAGGAACTACTTATAAGGGCTAATGACATCTATCGACTACATCTACACTAATATAATAAGGAGTAAAAGTTTGTCAGTTTAGAAGTAGAAGGTAATCTTCAAAACTGCTCAGCAAATATCAAAAATTCTTTCGCTGATGAACAGCTACAGTATTACCGAGTCCCATTACAGTGTAAATGTCTTCAACCCAGACGAAGTCGCGTGCAGAAGCTAGATAGTATGCTTGCTTGTCGGATTGCCGCCATATCTGGAGGCGATAAGTAGTCCTCGCTCGCCTGCACGAATGCACGCCTGCCGCTCAGCAGACAGACCTCCGGCGTGATATCATGGCGACAGTCGCAACCCCATGCAGGGCACGCCACGATAGTGGCGGTAAGTCCCCTCTTTGAGGAGTGGTTTGAGAGGCGCCAGGGCGTCCTCATCTTCCGCCTGGCGCAGGTCCTCGACGGACACGGGTGTTCCTGCACCGAATCGGACGGGAGGAGACGCCCGGGTGTTTCCATTGCGAAGATCGACCGGAGGACACGGTGGAGGTCTGCCCCGCGTGGGCGGAGCACCGCCGTGTCCTCGTAGCGATGATCGGCGGCGGCGGCGTTCTCTCGCGTCCGGCCCTGGTTCAATTCATGTTCCGGAGCGAGACGGAATGGGAAGCCGTCACCTCCTTCTGCGAAGCAGTCATGCTGGCGAAGGAGGTGGCTGAACGCGAGAGGGAGAGAACCTCTCGTCCCAGCCGCCGCGGGAGACGTGGATCACGTGGTGGCCCCCGGCCACCGTAGGCGCGGCCTGTGGCCGGTGACCTATGGGCTAGCTCGACCGTCCGTCTTATGACGACAGGCCGTGTCGACGGCGCGTTTGCGTTTCACGCGCGCCTGAAAGAGATGTCAGCACATTGAAGGGGTCCGCAAGGGCCGAAGCCTATCGGGGCTGCGGGACTGTTCGAAAGAGATACCGCGGCCCCTGAACATAAAGGGCGAGGAGGGAACATGGATGGGTTTTAGTCAGTAAAAGTCTGACACTCCCTCCCGCTCCGCCCAGAGTGGGAGAAGTTATCTATTTGATGATTTCCCATCCGTAAAAAAAAGGTAGTTTGTACATGTGTTGTATAGACAACGATCAACTGCTGGGTATAGGAATAGGATGCTATGAGCAAAGTGTTGTCCTAAGTCTAGAGTGTTATGTACTCGTAGGTACCAATCTTAGATAAGGCCCTAAAAAATTGAAAGCAGTGGCGTGGCTAGTGCCCAACAATACGGCAAGCCCGCATAAGGCAAGCAGGCTGTGTAGAAACCCTTATCATGAAGAGTAGTAGGTTACCGTCACATCACCATCTCAGGTCCCGTTAAAAACCAGCGTCGGGCACTAACTGCTCGGCAATATGAACTGGGCCTATTAGGCGCAGCTGTGAGACACACAATATTATCTCTTTTTTTTCTGTCTCCATTTAAGATTTTGAAGTATGTATTTCTTTTATTTTTTGTCGTGTGCGGGTACGTATTGCAATATCTAAAATTAAAAAAAAACTTAGGTAAAATAGACTACGTTCAAAATCCCTAAAATCCAAACACCTATAATAATTGTTTCACTATTATTCAAAATACCGAAATCTTATAATGTCAAATGGATATGTTACTGAAGTTCATAAAGCTAAAACTTGAAATTGCTATTTAATTCCATAAATTGGTTTACCTCACCGTTAATTGACCAAAATGAAAAATACCGATCTAAGTAAAGTAGTAAGTAAGTAGTAAAGTTCAAAATCCAAATAAAAACACAATTATAATTTTTAATCAAAAATGAATACGATGACTTGTAAATGCATGCGACGGAAGTATCTCTGCCCCCATAATCGGGACTTGGGGCACCGCCCCCCGTTAGGTTAGTTAGGTTCCTTTCAACCCTGCAGACAGAAATAGCCCCGCGTAGCTGGGCTCCGTCGACTACGCTTTTTATCTAAATATATATAACTCAAAGGTGACTGACTGACTGACATGGTGATCTATCAACGCACAGCCCAAACCACTGGACGGATCGGGCTGAAATTTGGCATGCAGGTAGATGTTATGACCTAGGCATCCGTTAAGAAAGGATTTTGATCAATTCTACCCCCAAGGGAATAAAATAGGGGATGGAAGTTTATATGAAAGTCCGTCAGTTTTAAAGTTAGGATCTTCTAATTTTGTGTGTAGGCTGACGATTGAAAATTAATTTATACGTGTTTCAGCGTTTTTGATAATTCCACCCCGAAGGCTTAAAAAGGGGATGAAATTGTGTGTGAAAAATCTTTAATTTTCGACGTAAAAAGTACAAAATTTGTTATCTGGGCTTATGATTGGAAGCTAACGCAACGGCTTTATTAGAATTTCAACCCTTGAGGGGTGAAAAAAGACCATCATTTTGTTTTTAATTAAAGTATTTATTTTTGAGTTAATAAATAGTATCAAAGTTAGTAAGTCGTTGGTTTTTTTTTTTATTTCAACCCACAAAGGGAAAAGGGGATGAAGTTTTGCATTGTATTTGTTCATTCGTTCACCAATAACGGCAGCAGGAGAGACCTTTTGCAGCAGTGCAAGTTAATAGTATAGGCCGTACACAAGTTAATAGTATAGGCAGGTACCAATCGTATGGACGCGCACACGTGACTTCGCGGCTGGCAGTACTTACCGTTTTGTAGGGACCTAGGTAAGCCGAAGATTATGGAGTTACGGCAGGGGCAGAAAAAGAAAGTATGTATAGTAGAACAAGATAGAATGAGTAATTGTCGATGTCGTATTTGATACCAACTAGATTTTTTTATTTTGTTGGTTTCTGTTTTTAGGTAGATTTCCTTTTTTTTTTTTAAAAAAAAATCTACCTATTGGTCACTTACTTTGGGAGATTTATATGTATACGTATGTTTAAGGGTGACAAGCAAAATTTAGCCACACTCTACAGGTCGCAATTATGAACCGAGGGCTTTCAAACTTGGCCAAAAAATCGAAAAGGTCAAAACTTAGGCTATGTTCGTGAATGGGCGGAATTCGTCCATGGGAGGCGGCGGGGGGGGGCGGTTTTTCTAAAATCAGTTTTTTGGCCATAGCTTTATCCTATGAAAAATTTTTGTACCGTTTTTCATTTTTATCATTCTGAGTAAAAGTACGGACAACTTTAAAATAAAACTTTTTTGTTGCAACCCCTAAATTGGGGAGGGGGTTGAAGTGAAGAGGGCGTCGCAAACATTTTATTTAAAGGAAATTGTTTACTCTACAATTGTTACCTTTGAAGTTTAGCGATAAAACTTATAGTTTTCGAAATCAAAACTCATAACTAAAAATTTGAGGGCGTTTCCATGCTAAACTCTTATGAGAGGATTTAAAAAGGATAAATTTCCATTACAGGACAACGATTTTGAAATCATATTTTTTTTTGTAGATTGTACACATAAGTACAACTCTTTATACAAATTTTAACATGATTTTTAACATGATAAAAAAAGTTACCAGAAGCAAAAAAAAAAAAACAGTTCTGTTTTTTTTTCTTCGGCTTCCCCTGACACTATTTTCACCCTTCGCTGTTAGGTAGAGGTGTATCTAATCCTACATCCACATTTCGCACATTTAGCTTATTTCCATCAACCGGGCACAAAAATACAATAACACTTTGCCCGTCCCGGAAATCGAACCCAGGATCTCATGCTCAGTAGCGCTTGCGACAACTTGACCAACGATGCAGTCTCACACATGACCCATCAATATTTTCACGCGAACGAAGTCGCGGGCAACAGCTAGTTGGAATATAAAACTTAGGTGTAATAACTGTTGATATTTTAAAAATTAGATATTTAGTCCAATCAGTATTTTAAGCCTAGGCAATTCGTAGGTAGGTGTTAGTTGCTTAGGTATTTAAAAACTTTAGGTATTAAGATTTTAGGGATTTTAAACGTAGGTTATTTTACGTTAGTTCTTTTAATTTTAGATATTGCAATAAGTACCCGTCGTGTGCACTTGTGTGCACATAAGGCATGTGCCGAATTAACATTATGTTTTCTTTCTTTCTTTTGTTTCTTTATAAGGGCAACGCAAGCTTGTAGGCTTGTATGAAAGCACGCTACTAGTTGGAAGCAAGGGTACCATTTTAAAAGGCAACATAAGAACTCATAATCTGGCTGTCAAGTAATCACGAGATTAAACAAAGTCAAAGTAAAGTAAACTCAATCGGAAAACAGAAAAAGGTTCACTTTACAAATGTAACTCGGTATCTACCTAACAATGCGGTGGGCATGGGAAATTATTCTAATTAAATAGCAATCAGCTCATTCGATCTCTGAAGTAACAAGAAATCGTATTACGACACCGGTGCATGGTGCACTGTTCACTTATAACTATTTGCTGCAAAACGCGAATTCTTTGAAGGTCCCGCGCGCTTCATGGAACTTAATGGCGCATTCGGTTGGTTAATTAGACATGTATGATTACATTGTAGTTTTTTAGTTTATTTAGGTTCCAAGGAAAATGTTTGCGAGCAAGTAATTGCGCATTGAACAAATCAATGGGAAAGCTAAAAACTCGCTGATCTAATACACAACTATATGTTCTATACTTCTACAGAATTCCGTACGACACGCCTTGTCTTTGGAAACCTGCCTATAGTCTTGTAAAAGTTTATAAAGAATGCACTACATTCGAATAAATGAAAAGAACTTTTGCCCCGAATTCAAAATGGTAAAAAAATGAGAGTGGATCCAATCTCACAGGCAGTGCAAACTTCAAACAACATCGAACGAACGAAGTGATTTCCGACTGAGATCAAGAGATTCTGCATTTCTATTTTTGTTCGATTCGGCGACAATAGCTAAAAGAATGTTCTCTCTCCGTACACGTTCGCCGTACGGGGAGAATGTGGGGGACCATCCATCAACATTGACATGAGGTGCTTCGGTGAGAGTACGTCTATACGCTTCCGAGTATTTCTCCGGCTTTGTTTGGCTACATTTTACCATTCTTTATGAGTAACGAGGAAACTCAGGTATAGGTACTAGTAAACTAGCATTGACCCGGAGCCTATAAAAAAATGGCTGCGTAAAAGCAGAAAGTATATTATAACAATTGCCACGGGATGGTAAAAAAATGCAAATTCTTCGCTGACGATGACTAATGACCTGCGTGAAGGTATGTATTAGTACATTTACATTGTGACACACAAACATAATCGTTTTCTGAGCTCTCACATAACCGCAATCACCATTGTTTTCTTCCATTTGAATCCAGGGCCGGCAGTCTCGACATAGATAGCGACAAAATCGCTAACTTTCGATTGCTAATAACGAACGAATTAATTTGGTGTCAATAATTGTGCTTGCGGGAAACGCGTCTAGGATGTAGAGACTTTCATTATTCGCAAGCATCATTATTACAACCGAATTTATTCGTTAGTAATCAGCGATCGAAAGTAAGCGATTTTGTCGTTATCTCTGTCGAGACTGCCGGCCCAGGGATAAATCTCAAGCCTACGTTACGTTATTTGCTTTCTAACAAAACAAGGCTTGTTGAATCGCTTTAACTTACATTACAGTGTGAGTGTTAAAGGCTTTGGATAAAGAATAGGTCGACCAAAGACTGTTTGCCGCGGCTTATTGAGTGCAAACACGACGCCCCGACGTCCGGGCTCGGTGGGACGCGGACGGCGGGATCGCGCAAACACTCGCCCGGCCACTGCGTCTTTGCTCAGCGAAATTATTAAATAACTGCGGATCGCATAGAACTACTCAGCAAACAGGGTTCTGTAGTTGACAGGTGAATTGCGACATATGGTTTACGGACGAAGCAGAACGCAATTTAACTTGATGATAGCAATTGACTGAAATAGGAGCGTGTTTTGAGACATAATTCTGAATCATTGGCTTCAACAACCAAGGAATTTAAACAAAACACTGAAGAGACGACATATTTATGTTCCAACTGAGATGTAAGTAACAAAATGCTTGTAAAACTAAAAGCTTTACACATCCAAAACCCAAAATAAAAATCAAGATTCTTGTTGACAATTTGGTTGGAAATATCATACCTACATTATAAAAAATTCAAGGTCATAATAGTGTATGGCCATGGCGAGCTGAGAAAAAATGATACGAACGAAGCGACAAGTGCCCGGCCGGGCATCGAACCGCGCTCGTCCAGCAGGTTTCGCCTGTCGTCTCCGGCAGCCCGACCACTACGCATCCGTCTCTTCGCGTCAACTGCAATTATGTAACGGACACTCGCCACACTCGCCACTCGACCAACCTCCTAACTTTACTTATTAGAAGTACGTCGCTAAAGGGAAACTGACGCCTCTGCTGCGCTACTTTTGTTAATTTACTCCAACAGTACATGTTAATACAATTTGTTAAGAGATTCCTGTTTATTTTGCCTTCAAAAAGAAAGGTAAGCAAGTACTTCAGATATAATAGATTTCATTTGTCAAACTGAATACATCTAATTAAAGTGTGCACTTCGCAGAGCTTTCCAAATCAACGTCGCATCTTATGGCAACTCTAATTAACATGTTTAACAGTACACATGGTCGTTGCTGTATTTGTCCAAACGAATTAGGGGCCGGAGATAGTATGTTAACAAGTACGGCAACAAGAGGGCGAGTGCCCGAGCGAGAGTAAGTAGGCGGCACCGCAGTGGTTACTGCACGTACTCGGGTACTCGTCGAGTACGAGCAGAAGTGCGACTGTCGGTGCGGCTCCTGCGGTCGCATCCCACTCGAGCACTTTCTCCGATTCCCTGCTCATTAGCGATGCCACAGCGACTCTTCAGCAAACACTTGGCGCCTACAAATGGCTCGTGTTGTTTCACCCTCCACGTAACGTCCCACCTACACGTGTTTGCGAACAATCTTTTCAAGAAATCGACACACAATAGTGTCGCGGAGCGCTTTGAGAGCTTCCAACGATGTTGTTTTTACACGCACTTTTTGCAGAATCACACTCACCTCGCTATAGTAACACAGATTGATAGCGCTCGAGGTAGGTTCCCGGCCACGCGTGGGTGGTTGAATGCTCCTTTCACTAGTTCTATTACCAGTCAATAAATACGAATATAACTCAACTAATTATCTTATTTCAGAAACATTAGTCGACTGCGGTTCGAAATAATGGAACCTTATCAGGTAATTGCTATTTATAGTAACTGAACTAACTAGATTCAGATAAACTATTGACATTATTTGACATTTAAGACTGAATTAGAGCCGGTTAATGTTAATGATTGATGATAACACCTAATTAAAGTTTAGTTTACAAACACGTTATGTAACGTATCTCTATACTCTATACTTCTATTATAGTAAAGGAGACATGCAGATAATGCGGCAGATCTTTACAAATGTAGCACAACAGAGCATGCATTTGATACGAGACAGGGCGTGGCGTGTCGCTTCCACACGCGAAATACATTGTGCACACGTCATGCCAGGGTCCTTCACAGCGCTACATTGTAGCCCTACTGCCTACTGCGGACATGCTAAATAATAGTGGACGCACATGTTACTCGCCAGACACTGCATCATTAGCACTGGCCGACGCGACACTCATCACTCACTGTTTTCATACAAACGTACGATACGCGAAAGTAGTGCTTTCTCTACCGTTTTTAGGACACATTTCGAAGTGTGCTAGTACAGGACAAAAGCTTTGCAAGAAATGAAGGTAGAAGAAATGTGCAACGTGTGCGCGGAACGTGTTACATAAACATTGTTTTGCTTTTCCCAAACATACGTACTTTCAGCGACTCTCATTTGCATTTCAAAATATTATACTCGTATCGTCGTACCGTGTCTTTCACAAAAGATAATACAGATTATTATATGGGCATGTGTGGGGTGTTTTCTGCTTATAAAACCGGAGGTAGGCACTTTTTGTTCTCAAGTATTCGTGTGGTACTTATGATAAAGAAAACTTACAGGAAAATTACAGTTTTAAATAAAGCTATCTGATCGCAGTATTTTTTTCAGGACACTTTTTTGTTTGTTAGTAAAATGAACGTTGGACTTTCTTCACTTACATTTTTACACTCTACTTAGCTGTTTCTATGCTGCACGGCAGTCGTGGTGCGTAAACTAAGTCCTTGACCAATAATCGTAACGTAAATCGTTATAATATCGAAACGGATCGATAAAAGCGGAGGTAGATACAGTTGGTATAACTCGATTAGAGTTAGCTACATCTCGTGGCTTCTCGCATGTGTCTGTAGCAATAAAACTCTCGTTCGGCAATATTTTCGGAGCCCTTAGGGATGTTACACGAGACGAAGTTAGATTGTAGCTGGAACGATGATGTATGGAACTGTGGGAGACAAGTTTTGAGGTAAGTAATGGTTGTTGGACAGGATATGCGAAGGACGGCCAGCAGCAAAAGACGATGGACTTTGTAAAACTCGTTTATAATGTTTTCTATCCAATCTAAACTGCTTGTTGCTAGATTAACGTGCTCTATATTTAAGCAAAGTATCTAGAAAACCATCCAGTAATTTCATGGCATTTAGATCCATTATCTAACAAAAGACTTCCTATAACAATTACAAAAGTATCAAATCAAAAGCATGTCAAACAGCATGTCGGGCCATGAATCCATGATGATTAGAGCGTGAACGTGAGCGAAATGTCAGTGAGTTGTTAGTGAGTTGATCGTAACCCCGCTCACACGTGCCATAGTTACGCCGACGGAATGTTAATCCTTTGCATGTTACCCGGACTTGCCCGACATAGACACCACTAGCTTTTTCCATAAGGCCTTTATGAATTTGTGACGGTTTTGTTGCGATATTCGCTAATGGTTTTAGGGATTGAATGTTTTTTTATTTGGTTCCAGCCCAGTTTCTTTTGTTAAAATCTCGTAATGCCCTGTTTTTGAGATTTAAGCGATGGTTACTATTTGATAGTGCTGGGTTTGATGAGTTAACGAAAAGCGAGCGTTGCTTCGATAAGATCGTCTTAATCGTGTGATTAGTGCTTAACCTGGTGTCAGAGTTTTTATACCGCCTTAGGGCCTCTGACTTGGGTTTACATCTCTCAGGCATGCTGGTTTTCCTTTACCGTAGCAAGTGATTATTGTTCGATAAGATGACCAGTCAATAACTTTCGAGTCTAATAGTTGAGGACCTCATAAATCGGGTATAAGTAGGTATATTTTAATAATTTCGTACGCCAATTTAAACCTTGAAGTCGATGAACAAGATTTTCGTAACCATGGAATTCTTACGAACTCACGATTTACAGTAACTCCCAGCGTTAAAGTTGTTTTGAGCTAATTACTCACTGAAACTGGTTAATAAGTCAACTAGCGGAAGACAAGTACGGAAAGTCACCGTCAAAGTCGCTCTTCTTACCTTTCTGCGGTTTTTTAAATCTGCCTATGTTACAGCAGCGAGTCAAAATGTAAGATACCTTCTAATTTACATGAAATATCCGTAGGGTGACACGTTCATATAAAAAGCGGCCAATTGCGAGTCGGACTCGCCCATAAAGGGTTCCGTAACAGCAAATAATATACAAGTTGAGTTGATTGAATGAAAGGTAAATTGCGGTTTACGATTTATGACGTATTAAAAAAAACTACCAACGAAATCTCGTTCAAACCAATTTTCGGTGGAAGTTTACATGGTAATGTATATCATATATTTTTTAGTTTTATCATTCTCTTATTTTAGAAGTTACAGGGGACACATTTTCCCACTTTAGAAGGGTCTCTCGCTCAAACTATTCGGTTTAGAAAAAAATTATATTTGAAACCTAAATATCATTTTTGAAGACCTAGACGTATGGATTTGATGAAAAAAAAAATTGAGTTTCATTTCTAAGCATGGGGAACCCCAATAATTTATTGTTTTTTTTTTATTTTTGTGTGAAAATCTTAATGCGGTTCACAGAATACATCTACTTACCAAGTTTCAACAGCACAGTTCTTATAATTTCGGAAAAAAGTGGCTGTGACATACGGACGGACAGACAGACATGACGAATCCATATGGGTTCCGTTTTTTGCCATTTGGCTACGGAACCCTGAAAAGGGGCCTATTGTCATCAGCTAAACATATCCAAACTTCCGACTGCTCCTGTGAAATTTCTGGTGGAACAACCTAATAACACAACACAGAGTGCCCGATCCGAGAGTCGAGCTCAGCTCCACTTGTTCAGGAGTAACTTTTGCCACCACTAGACCAACGAAAAAAGAAGAAGACAAAAGCAGAGGCTTAAAGTCAGCCTGTGGGTGAGTGAAATGAGAGACGAACGAGGCAGATTTCCTTTAATTTCTAAAGTAAGATAAGGAGAATTCTGGAAAATAAATAGGTATGTAGAACGCTAAAAGAACTTTCAACGAAAATTGGTTTGAATAAGATTTGATGTGATATTTAGAATTTGAGATATGGAACTTTTACGTGAAATTGCAGCAGTATTTTTGTCATTCATTACCTTACTATGGAAACACATTTAATTTTGCTGTTGAGTGCAAATTGACATATGAATAAGCGTTAAAATATTGTGTGTTTTGTTGTGCGTCGTTGTGCTAGATTTTTCGTGCTAGGGAACCCTCTATACTCGAGGCCTTGACTGGTTTGCCGGTTTTTATATCTAGATCAGAAAAGGTAAACAAATATGTGCCTATAAGTTACATATCACCTACATTAGTGCGGTCAACATCCCGCGGCGCATCCTAGCCGCCTGAACTAACGGAGCACATGGTCACGCTAGATGACTCCAACACTAACTACAACAGTAAAAAGCTCTGGGAACTGGAAATTTTATTTGTGATACACTAATTACATAAGTTTATTAAACTTTTATTTCATGTTGTTGTTTTCAGGGCTAATATGGCGCCTGTATTTTTATTTTTTCAGGCAGCTCGTAATTGAAGTTACTGTATTTTCAGTAATGTATGTTACATTGTAGATTTATAAAAAAATATAATAACAAGTTGGAAGGGACACCGACGCACAAACGTCTCTACGTATACGTAATCTAGGAACAACATTCTGAACGCCCCCAACCTTCACATCGAAATTTTTCATAAAGAATTATAAAGAAAAAACTGCTGCTCCATGCATTTTTAACCAACTTAAGGCGCGTCCCCGAGCAAAAGCCGTTTTTTGTGCTTTTTTTGGAGCCAACTACTCTATAACCAAAAGAAATACCAAGTAATAACAAATACATTCAATTTCTACATATTCTTGACTGCAAAATGGTAGTTTTTTTTTTTAAGTCTCATAATATTTAATAAATCCATCCCCTCACAATGAAACGACAAAAATGAGAAAAAAATATTTATAACATGCATCTTCTCGTAAAGTTAACATTACTTTGATTTCCTTCTTATACTAATGGATAGGCAACTTAATAATGAACATAATGCTAGTTTTTTTTTTTTCTTAAAGACGGAAATTGGATTTTAT
Source organism: Xestia ashworthii (assembly GCA_950022955.1). NCBI lineage: Eukaryota > Metazoa > Arthropoda > Insecta > Lepidoptera > Noctuidae > Xestia > Xestia ashworthii. The sequence continues at coordinate 16,301,839 of OX465558.1, read as the reverse complement.
AAAGAATAAAAACCACTAATTTCGCACTATTCGACCCGCAGTGACTGACGTAAAAGCCACTTCGTAGTGCAAGCTGATCAGAACTGTATTCTAACAAATAGAGTTGCTAATTTCGCGTGGGGTAGCGCCTTAAGAAAAGGAGGAGGTTCTATCTTCGACTGTATGTATTTTTTATATGTAGGTATGTTAACCGATTTCGAGTTAGGTACCTATGTTAAGTTTCATTTATTTTGGGTAAGCCCTAACCCTATGTAAAAAAACAACTTTAAAAACACTTAAAAGTGAAAAATAACTTTAGCTTCTGAAGTCAGTGACAAAAAACTAAATCACTCAAACAAAGGTCATCGACTTCTGATGCTGAACTTACTTTTCACTTTTTTGTCTTTTTTTAATACTTATGTGCAAGTGTGCATAGATAACATACAGGCTTTGATTATATACATGTATATAATCAAAGCATACAGGGTCTTGTTGCCATATAAAGACATGGTTGGTATTGGTAGACACGCCACGCACCGGGGCCTCCATACTACAGGATATATTTATGAGAAGTTTCATATTCTGCGGTTTGTGCATCCTTCCTTCATTTCTATTGTACAGATAGCAAAGTCACTTTATAAAGGATACAATTTTTTGTGTTCGGAGATTAGGCCACCCACATAAATTGCAGCATTTAATAATGAAACTTACATTGATTTCTTCCATAAAACCTCTAGATTACAGTGGTTAAATTAGCTAAGCATTTTCTAAACGGAATGAATGAAAAATCTGCAACAACACTTACGAAAATCAAAATAAACAGAAAAAGTGAATGTCAAAATAATGAAGTTGTTTGTCAACCACTAAGAAAGTGGGTTTATAACGTTCCGTGCCACGTTGATTGTTTAAACCATCTATGCGATTTTAGTGTAAACCTTTAAAAATGCTCACAATTTAATAATATTTATTTTGATATTCTTTCTGATTCTATAATAATTATAGAGTAGATATCGTACTTTTTTTAGTAAACAAAAAAAAAACGCCACTATTCACGTAAGTATTTGCTGTCAAATGACATTGATCATATCAGGAATGATTTGACTCGCAAAAAAATATCATAACATAGCTTATTTATTATGATTTTTAGATTCCGGTATCATTTCTACGTAGGTAATATTTCGTTTAATACTATATTAAAATGGTTACTTTTTTTGGTGTTATTATGAATAATAAATGCAACGACGATCAAATCAAATCAAATGAAGATCAAAGGAGACATTTTTTTGTGCCCACCTGCACAAAAAAAAATGTCTCCTTTGATCGTCATTTCGTATTTTAAAATATTTTTTCAGTAAGGACTACCAAGTAAACAGTATTCTTGACTCTACTGATTTTTGAAATATTTAATGTAAATGGAAGTTTCAGTGATTCTTCTTTTTTTGTGTTCTTAATCTGAATTTTGTTCACCCAGAGGCCAGAACTGAGCCACAAGTTTGGCGCCTTCAGAAGCTTTAGTTTTAGTGCTGAAGAGTTTTGAAAATCTGGATATTTTCAGCGTCTTTTGTTGCTAACTGTACTTAGTATGTGGGGTAGTATCGTGGCTCGCCTCGTTAGCCTCGTCCACGGCACGGATGAGACACGAATTCGAAAACACTGTTTTGTTTCAAGAAAAACTTTAATTAAAGTCGAGCCGAACTCATTTATTTACCACTTACCTATTAGTTAAATTTGTGCGAGTTTTGGCGACGGTCGTGAATTATCCTGCCTAGTTGACGTTACTTTATTGTTTGGGATATTTATGTTCATCTGGTAAGTAATTTTGCTATTTCTAAGATATATACTTAATTTGTATGCATTCTTCAATACTTGATTTACATATTTTAATTTTGGTGTTCCGTTATCAGTCAATATTAAAACCATATTTCTGAGAAAGCTTCATAAGCTAATAGATTCAAATTGAATTGCATTATTTCAATGGTCGTCTTGGTTAAAGACGAATCCCTTTACAATTGCGTCGGCAAATAAATCAAAACCCCTTCAATTTTAGTTCCTAAGCTAATATTTAAAAAATACCCAAAACACATTAGTAAACAGAATAGGTTTCATTTATTTGAGTTCCCTCGGTTCCCACGTTAACATATTGTGTTGATTCTCACACTGCATTCAACGGGTTAACACACAACACAATCATTTCGCAACTTTTGACTTTGACAAGTGATAGGATCCTAAACCATTGTCTTTCTTGCAGTGTTCATAAAACTTCAAGTTTTAAAATAAACACAATAGGTACTAACTTACTTAATGACAACTTCACTATTCTGAAAAGTGTTTTTTTTTTGTTGCATAATATTCTGTGAGTTGTGACTAAAGTCAACCCAAATACGTTTTTGCGGAACTGAAAAAAAATAACAAAAGCTCAGACAATGCAACTTGACTGCAACACTAAAGTTGAATTATTTCAAGAAGATAGTAAGGTAAAAATAAAGCGATAAGAAAGGCCACATATATTGATTGTTCAAATAGAGCGAACTTGTACTGTTATAGCCTGTTTTGTGAACGAGCGTCCCGCGGAGAGCCGAGGCAACAACGCACACGGTCGCTTTGTCAATAGTTTTCTACCTGTACACAATTGAACGGGCTCGCGTGAAACACTTCACACCACCCTCCTGTTACTATTTGAATGAGGCTGCCACAATGGCCGCTCAACAACGGTCCCTGATACATATGGAACTGGGTATGGTCCTCCTCTCAAACTTGATAGTATTTGAGTTTAAATAAGGACTTCGCTACCACGTCTCATTGTTGTGTTTGTTCGTGTAAGGTACAACAGAGTTCCTCTAATTTACTTAATTTCGACGCACGCTTGCGTGTTCCATACCCATTTCCTGATAGATATTGGTAAACCTAATATTCTTCTACCTCATAAATGCTAATGGCCTATTATATTAAACATTTTTAAAAGGTTTCGCTATTATTAAATAATCTAATCGAATAAAATAGCATAAGTTAGATAGAAGAAAGATGTTGCAAATAAAACAGGTTGACATAAAACTGGTTTTATTCAAACAGATGTAAAAGTACAGACAACAACCAAATTGACACGAAATGAAAACAGACATAAATAACGCCCTCTTTAAATTGTTTCAAAAACGAAAATTCCGCGCATTCAACAGCAACGAGTGCGAGATTATAATATGATAACAGCTCTCGGCACTGGGTTGAAGTTTCACTTATTTGAATAACAGTTAATGACGTGTAAATTCGATTATAACTCGGCGCCATGTTCACAATTAATTGGTCGGTAATCGGTTTGCGTATCGTCGTAATCACTAGATGAGGGATGCCGAGCGGGGATGCGGTTATAGGTAAATAGTTTACTGAAAATTGCGTTTTACCTTACCTGTCCTGTTATGTTACAATTAAACTACATTTGGTAAATATTAAACCTCACATTTAACAAATACGAACTATATTGGTACGATGTTTGTACATCACAGATACATGCGCGTTATGAATGAATGGAAACTATCACCATGTAAGTAAGTGAGTAATATTCGGTAGATAGATATAATAGTTGATGGGATTTAATGAATTGCTTATCATTATTAGCTAGGGTTCCATTACTCGTAGGTAAGTCTTTAACACTCCTAAGGTTGTAGTCCTAGATGATCGTACTATGAAAATACCAGAAAAGAAAATTCATACAAATTGAAACTGGCCACTTGGATTATTCCCATAAAACAAACTTCATATTCCAACGACCATCCTCAAAAAAGCTCACCTCGTAGTCGTACTCTAGTTTGTAAATAACAATAATTTATTCCTCATAGTAAAACCGGTATTGTCTAAAATATCGTAATCACGCGCATACAACTCGAGCTTGACTCTTTTTTATTGGAAGACGCGGGAGAACAGGCTAATCGCACTAAACGGTTATTCAATCTCGTCATTCAAGTTTAAGTTGGGGGACATAGAAGAATCTTGTAGAGATGAAATGATGCATTGAGAATTCATTGAGTAAGCTATGTTAGTTAAGTAAACTTTATTACTGCTCATTGACTTGAGAATAGAGAATGATGCAAGTACAGAAACTATTCTCTATTTCTGAAATGGACAAGTATTGCCATATTTTGTTTTGTGAATGGCTTCTTACAGATCAACCTAGAAGGTTGTCGTACTCGTATGTTCTACCGGACTACGCAATTTTTGCTTAAATATGCTACATCTTTAGAATTTAGACAAAGAAACTAAATAGCACGATAATTTTCAGTGTTTTATTTTCCTACGGTGTTTACCGCGTAGTTTTCAAAGAAATGAAAGATTTTTGAAAATGGAAGAAAGAAACAAACGAGCATCCACGGAGGTGGTCCTTTCGGTTTTTGGAAGTGGGTTTAATAAAGAGGGAACCACAGACAATGGGGTGTGCACTGACGTGTGTAATATAAGGTAATGATACCTTGTTTGTACAAGTTTACGTATGCGAATCTATTTGTTCCTTCTAGCAGTATCATTTACTTTGGTATGTGTTTCCATACTTTTTCTGTATGATGCAATGCATGTATAGGTCACAGGGCCACGGCTAACATTTAGATTTTTGTTTAAAAACTTTGCGAATCAACAATGAGTTGCTGTTACGACTGGTAAGAATTTAAGAAATAATAAATATGTTACTATTCATAGATACTAAGCGGATTTTTATGTATACTGTATTTTACGAAATACAAATACAATGCTACCATGAAAACGATTGAATCATAATCGCAAACACCACAAATAAAGAAGTTCTAAATCGAATTTACTTTGTCTGTCTGAGCTATGCTCCGTTTCCTTTTACAATAACTTACAATACGACGGCAGATGTTAGTCGGAAAAGTTTGGTTTTCTTGCCGTTTTACAAATAGATGTCTTTAAAGTCTAGATATCGAGACAAATCTCTCCCAAGGTATTCTGAAGATGTACTGCTATTCTAAAGCTGTGGTTAAAAGTATAATGCTGTATCATTGTGTGTCAAAACATAAATAAATAAATAAAATAAATAAATAAATAAATATCGCTGGACATTAACACACAGCGCCATCTAGTGCCACACTAAGCAAGGCTTGTGTCGTGGACACCAGATAGTTGATATACTACATATATACTTTTTTGTTTGTAAATACATACTTATTATACATATAAACATCCATGACTCGGAAACAAATGTCCATGCTCATCACACAAACATTTGCTCCTACCGGGATTCGAACCCAGGACCCTATGAACGTAAGGCAGCCACACACATAAGACATACTATATTTCTTGGAAAACTGTAAAATGCCAGGTATCTTTCTCCTGTTTAGTGATCCTATTTATTATAACTTAGGTAAAGGTCAAGACTCTCCCGATTCTTGCTTCCATCAAAGCAAATGAGGCAGAACGGGGCGGCCGAAGCACAGATTTTTTTTAAGAAAGTCTTCGATAAGTCTAGTGGCATTTCATTTTCATGGGAGCCTAATAAACTCATTAAAGGACTTCGATTAAGTATCGGGAATAGTTAGCTGGGATTGGATATAAATGTGGCTAAATAATAATAGGCGCTCGGGCCGATCCTTAGGTTAAGCCTTGCTTGCCTAGGTTGGTCTGTGGATTGGTGACCACCCTTACATACCGAGTTTCCTCCGTGCCTCGGAAAGCACGTTAAGCTGTTGGTCCCGGCTGTCATTTGTCCATCTTTGGCAGTCATTACATATAGTCAGTGGCCCAAAAAGTCTGACAACCAGTCTTACCAAGTGGTATTGTATTACCCAGTACTAACTGGGTTGTGGAGGTCAGATAGGCAGTCGCTCCATGTAAAATACCTACTAGTATTCAGCTGCATCCGGTTAGACTGGAAGCCGACCCCAACATAGTTGGGAAAAGGCTAGGTAGCAGCAGATTGGATATAAATGCTCATTATAAGATGCTGCATGTCGCTGACTACCTGTGTCGTTAATATCTAAAATATTAGTATTTTATGTTTTTTTCTTTCTTGCAAAAACACACACATGTAAATTATGCAAAGTTCTTCTGAGGTCTGATTAAATTATAATTATCCGTATGCTGTTTGTATTTGGCGATGCCATATCTGGAACTACTCCTACAATGTCCTTCAAAAATCTTGCTGGAAGTAATTACCTGTTTCCGAATGCTACATGCTAACACTGTCTTAATGAATCTTTAATAACTCTAATATTTGAATACGCTAAGTAATTAGCTAGCATGTCTTGTGCGGTAATCAAATAGAGATTTACAAAAATCTGTATTCGAAATTACTCAACCACTGCACAGTATGACTTCATAGTGAGCATGAAACTGCAGCGTCCACATTGTGGTGTATCTATTGCAGTGTTATAAGCCAGGGTAAACCTAGTATTACTGTGAACTCATGGTTTTAGCACTATACTGTGGTTTCGTAATAGTCCCGCTGCGGTCAAACTGTTACCACGGAAACTGTTGCCAGAATCGAATGATTCCAATGGTATCCCTCGGTTAAAACTAGGTTTACTCTCTCCCTGTGTATTGTATACAGCCTTGACTGTTTAATCTGGTTACATGGTGGCTTGGATTTATCCCACCATTTGATATTAATTATAGAAGTCTGTTATGGACGATGTTTTAATCTAAATCTATTTAGATCACTTTAAATAGATTAACATTAAAATCACAATGCAGTCAACTGCGTTTATCGAATTACCAATTAACAAATAGGTCTTAAAACATGCAATAATTTTAGCGAGCAGAACAATTAATTCTACCTAGTTATCTCATTAGCAAGCTCAGGTATCTTTGACGTGGTCCTGCTCACTGAATTTATCTTGCCCCTGTTCTGAAATATTAAGTAGTTTCTTTATACATAAATTATACGTTTCTAACAAAGTCTTTGTACTGCTACCAAATGAGGCCAGTCAAGCGTGTGGTTACAAGTAAGATATTAATTTCTTTACCGACCGAACATTGACCATTTTATTCTAACCATGGCACAGATAAAGTGTAAATCAATGGTTTATTTATATTTACACCCACACCTTATAGATCGTTTGATGAGAAAATTCACAGCACTCAGCAACAACGAACGGCAGAGCTGTTTGATTAATTCATCCAATTAATGTCAATATTTTCGGTAATAAAAAAACGCGAACCAGTTCTTTGGCGTAAACATATTTTGTAACGATACTTGTGCACATAGAAACCTGAGAAGATTAATAAACTAATTAAAACTTATTTCGATCACTGCAAGATTAAACGGATTGGACATTTGAAAAATATATCAGAATATCTAAAATCGCGACGTCATAAAAGATTGATATTAGTTGCAAAAGAGGTAGAATACAATGCATTCAGTCTTTTTGCTCTCAGGCTGCGCGTTCGGCGTTTACCGTGAGAAATTGAGAGCGAAACTGAATGGATCTCCTAGACTCGTTGTCGGCAGAAAAGAAAGCGATCCATGGCTATCTTACTTAATCCGTCGTATACCTGCCTGCCTGACATCACGGCTCTTTTGCAATTTTAGAACGTCTCGGTACGTTATTGAAAGAATTATGGCCTACGATTATTTCAAATGTACTCGTACTTGTTCATTTTGATCTTCATCAGTAGGTCATTTATATTATTGTTCCCAAAGATTTCCAACTCGAATTTTAATAACGTAATATTTACGAGATAATGTCGTCCTATAAGCTAGTCTCTGTTCAAATTTTATCCGCTTTGTTTTTATGAATTATATTTGAATTTTGTAACGTCTTTTAACTATTGATTCTCCGTCTGCGTAGGTACTCGTACCATCGCGATTGAGATCGAGTGAAGCACATTCAACGATTAGAAAATCCCGTAAGAAAATTATTTAATGAATTCGATATTTTGATTAACTTGCTGCTGATAAGAAAATTAGATGTGTTAATTGGCCATCGTTATTAAAATAATTTAGATTTTTCTAACTTTTGAATACCTATTATATGTTTTTCCGATTATTGTAAAAATGTCAAGTGGGTAGAAAATTATTAAATATAATAAAAGGTTCGTATATAAGTACATAGAGCATTATTACTTATAATCAAATGTAGGGCGTTGACTAAAACACATTTCCTAAGGACTGTAAAATACGCAACATAAAGCGCTGTCAAAGATTTCGTATTAGATTTAGTTAGGTAGGTCCTGAAACATGAATGAGGTATGAAGAAGGAGTCTCGCTTTCACAAACTGTTCATAATTACACACAAGAAATTAACGTTTTCAGTTATGATGTTATCTACTTTCGTCAGTTTAATCTAGTTTTTCTAAATGTCTGCGCATGGTTTAAGATCACCAAGTTACTGGTCGAAACCTTAATTAAATATTTAAATGGTCAATTAAAGACTAGCGAATTTAATGAAAAAGTTTTAAATTTACTGAAATTGACCTTATTTACAGCCTCAAAAACTATATTCAAGATAAAAAGTGATTTTAAACAAATCAAGTTAAAGTTACGAAAATAGAGTTTACTTACTTGGTTAAAGCTAGAGTTAAGTAAGTTCCAAGTGTAATGATATTTATACTCTCGTAGGTAACTGTAAAGCTGTACCATAGGCGTTCTGTGTTATAGAGATGTAATAGCACGAACTTGATGTTTTATTTACTCCGGCAGTCCACTCTACTTTGTCAAACCTTTACGGCCGATGCGGTACTTCTTGTACGATAACTACTCAAATAATTAGAGACAGATGACTTACCTTATTGCTGGGATTGTAATCGTTCGATCCCTATTCTTATATGGGTCTCCGGGGTCCGCAGTAGTTAAAATTGCCGCATTCCACTGTAGTCGGGCGTGAGGCCGGCGCAGCTTCCCGATCTGGACCGGTCTCGCGGCCGGGAGATCACTGGGCCGGTGGCGATCACATAAACTATTATAGTAGCACAGCTGCGAGGGGGACAGTGTGGGAATTCATTGTTATTTCATAGAGTGGCAGTATCGTGTGTGGAGGAGAAGGCGGCAGGCGGCACGCGACAGGTACTGCGGCCGCGAAGACGCGCACGGGACTGGCGCGCGGCGACGCCAGCGCCCCCGCGCGCACGCGCGCCGCACCACGCCCGCTGCCTCGTCCAGAGGCCCAGAGCCTCATTTACACACATGGACTCACACAATGAATGTTCAATGCAGACCGGCAGGTTATCTAAAAACCCACGGAATACAAAACGGGATGGTCGCCAATCGAGGCTTGCTGTAATTCGGGGGATAGCGACGTGAATAACGACAGCTTGACCCAGTTCCGAATTCACACAAATATTTCAGTGAGCTTGGGAGTGGCACTTTGACGTAACAATATGTCTCGTTACATATTATTACGTACGTACACCTATGTTATGTCTGCAGGGCTCCGGCAACGCTTGCACTGGCTCGCTCTTTGATGCCGCCAACACCATTAACGAGCGACTCGCCGTACTCGTAAACTGTAGCTAGATATCTTAAGCATCGCGCAAGTAATGATGTTGGAAGCTTTTCTTTTATACCTTGCCTGACCTATTCTCTCTGCTTGTCATAAACGTACCTAACATTATATACACGCCAAGGTAGATAAGAGTTGGTTTTGTACTAAATACTATTTACCTACAGTTCATTTTCAAAACGGAACCTTCCAAAATACGAATAAAAAGTAAAGATCAAACACAATACCTACTTATTAAATAATTTAAAGCATCTCGTTTTGTTTTGATTCAAGCTTCTTGCTTAAAATTATCTGAAATCTTCCGCCTCCGTGTTCGTTTCGCGTGAATCTTCCTTTTTTATCTTAATTAGTAATGCTAATTAATGCGGGAGGAATATAAATACAGTAGACCCTTTACTTGCTGTCTTACTTAACCGCGGTCTGCACGACAGCGTAGATAGATACCTACGATCCTTCCTGAAACAATGAAAGTAAATAAGTTTTACGGAAAACCTTTTTACAAACCATCAATGCAACAACTTGCACTATTTCTTTAGAAATCTAGCCTGGTCTAGCCATAGAGCGAACTAAATATGTCATTATAAATAACAAAAGCTTTCCTTTCTCGTTCCTCTACTGAGCGACAGGTTTTAACGACACAATACTTTGAGCTATTAAGATCTTAAGACGAGACAGTGAAGCTTTTAAAATCTTCATGTTATTAAAATCTCAACACGTTAATACCGTCGTTCAAAAGATAAAACTGAACGTTTTTAAGAAGTTAATATTATCTACATTTACCTAGCAAAGAAAGACTTGATAGACATATCTTCGTGCTACACGATACCTGCTAAATTGCAAAATTATTAAAAAACGAGCAATATACAGGTACCATACACGAGAACAACATTAAAAAAACTTCTTTTTAACTATACAAAGTGACATTTAGCAAGAAATTAGAAAAAAATAGAAGTACTTAATAATATTTATATTTTTACAACAATTTTGCAAATATGTATAATTGTATATCACGCAAAAAACAGCCAAGTTGACTCAAAAAAGCAAATATTGTCGATTCCTAAGCACTCCTACGATAATTGAAACCAACGCGAAGCTCAAGGTAATGTCTATAAAAAAATACAAATTGTAGCCGTCCATGTTTTGACCGATGCACTCGGTGTCATTCGTTAAAATGTGCATAGAAAAGACATCAACGCGATCAATTAAGTTAACTGTTCAATTTTAAAATTAATTTATGGCTGTCCACATACATACATCTATATTTATTACGTATACGCAATAAAATATTTTCAGTAGCAAGCTCTAATTCGTATCAGTTTTGTTTGATTCTAACTACTGAAATATGTAGGCATATTGATAATCTACACAAACCATAATTATCAGTAAATAACCTAGACTATCCAGACAAAGAAGGCGTTTCAAAACAGTTGGAAAAAAGAACAAATTATGGATCATTCCTTAAAATAATGAAACAATATAAAATTACATAGTTCGAGAATAATTCAGTGCCGTAGCACATCGTAGCTTCGTAGCCGCGTAGCATTGGCGTAGGTAGGTTTATCCGCTGCAGTTGTGACACATCACAGCGCAGACTAATTTTAATTATTAACTAGCTGTGCCTCCGCAGTTCGCGTAAGCTAAGTACCTGCAAAATTATTATTTGAAAACGGTAATAAGTGCTCGTTTAACAGTTATAAACAACAGCTGATTTCATCCAGTCAGCATAAATATAAATCAACTACGAAACACAAAGGAACTATACTAGGAGTTGAACTAATGAAAATGGAAAAACACCAGCTGTTTCCTACAATTTTTCGATTTATTTGAACATCAATGTTAGAGAATAAATGTGAAATTGTGAAATTGAAATTTTATTGAAAGAACAAGATGTAAAACCATTATTATGGGCAATGGGAGCTTTAGTTCTGACTATGGTCACATGCCGAAAGAACCATGATACACTGAGGTATTTATAAGGCCAGATTCCGCGGAAAAACGACAGACGGTGCTGTGCAAGAGTCGGTGTAAAAACATTTTTTGGCTTCATGGAGCTGGCGTTCAATGCCTTTTAATAGTTATTTGTGCAACAAGAGAGCACAGTGGGTTTTTGCTGCGAGTGTTGATTTTGAATCCCGAGTAAGCGAAGTATTATATAGATGTTGTAGTTCTAGATTAGAATCCTGAGCGTAGCGAAGGATTCAAAGACACGAGATGCTAATAACTTTGGTCTCGAGTAACACACAACTTTTCACCTCAGCAGTGAGAAGATATACCTAAAGGTAAAAAAAAACAACATGGTAAACTTAATTCTGCATTTTTTACATTATGCTTCAATTCTTCGGGTGTTAAATAGCAGACTTCGTCACTGTACTCACTCATATTTATTTACGTATTATGATTACTTTATTATCCAAATTTTATTGTACTTTGTAGTTAGCGTACATTGACCTAATCATTGCTAGCGTAACAGAGAATAAAACAATATTTTGAATCACGCTATTTTTTTTAATGCGTTCTGTAACCTTTAATCGCGGTATTTTGTCTCAATATTAAAAATTGTTAAAACTACAAATAAATAAGTAGATACATGATAAACTTCGTATTTTTTTCTACAACATACTTCATCTTGGTTTAATTATAAATAAGTAATTTATTTCGATTATTCGAAATATAACAATTTTTCATTTAAAACCTAAACACACAAATTAATATTTTTGCACTCTTATATAACAAATAACCATTGTCTCACGCTCGCAGCAAAATCGAATTTTGCTCACTGGCTGTAAACAGCAAAATCTGCATGTTTGAGGTGCTGAGGTGTTAAAATAATTTAAGTTCTAACTATTCAGATTACTGACAAGCAAGCAAGAAAAGAGCAAATAAAGCACCCATGGACATTACTACAGCCAGTACTTTATTTTAAAGCTCCACACAGCGCCATCTGTCGTTTTTCAGTGGCAGCTGACCCTAAAAACACCTCCTTTACAAACGTATGCCTATGTTGCCAGTATCAACGTATCGTAGCTTGCCAGTCCAGAATATTCTATTTTTGACTAAATACAAAGCAGTGTTGACGTAAAAGTGACTAACTCGACTCACAAGTCGTAGGTTCGGCTTTGAGTTACTTATTTATTTTATAACCAATGCTCTCGAAATGTTAAAGGAAATCATTGAGTGGAAACTGTCTTCGAAATTTGGAGATATGTGACCAAGAATATATCAATCCACACTGGGCCTGCGTGATGGATTTCAGGGCAAAAAGGAATCTTGAAGACAAGGGCCTTTGTATCATTATCCTTATCTACCTAGCCCTCTCTTGCTCTTCCTAACTATGTTGGGGATGGCTTCCCGTCTAATCGGATGCAGCTGAATACCAGTATTTTACATGGACCGATTTTGTCCCATCAATAGGAATGTAATAAACTGATAACTCCACCGTCCGCCCCTAAGATGACCCACTGGCCTGATTATGTTTATGCTGTTGACCATAAAGAAAGAGTGGATACCAAGAATATCTGAGTTTTAATATATTATTATTTACGAAAATTAAGTTTACGGATTTACGGTTTTAATGGGCATCACTAAAAAAAAATCCGATTTGACACAGACTTTGGCTTAAAGGACTTTGCATCCAAGCCAAAATCAATTTAAAAAAAAAAGACATAGACTGACGTTGACGTTTCTGCAAGCCAACCAGCTGCTGTTCAGGGCACAGAACATATATACCCTAAAGGGTTCAGGGTTCTGTTGTCATGAAATGTCAAAAGATTCTAAACTCAGTATTTGTTTATTTTTGATAATTAAATAATTGTTAATACATTCATTATTATCTCCAAACAAAAGTCGAGTTAACGACAGTCCCTACGAGGGCCTTTATTTTAAAGATCTCTTAACTTCAAATTCACAAAAATGTCTAAACAAAGCATTATGTTTCATCCGATAATCAGTTCAATTCAAAGAATCGCTCTTTATGAAACTAAAGCGGTAAGTAAAACATAATCCATATTAAGCATTATCCTCTCCTTACGTTTGCCATTACGCATTCATGAGATTTCTTGTTCAAACAAGTCCTTTGCGTCTTTCCAAAAGCTTGAGGTGGCAAAGGTATCATTTTAATGGGTGGATTTATTGTGTAACATACCACATCGCATCTAAACAAACTGAAGAAATAATTAATGTCTGTGATATTGGAGAACTTGATACAACAAAAATCATAAAATGTCTTTTTACATATTCCAGAGATTCTATTTGATCGGCTCAAATAACACAGAAACAAGATTTCGTGTCCTCAAGATTGATAGGACAGACTCACGGGAGCTGATACTAGTAGATGACAAGTTTGAGTACAACAAGCAGGAGATTCATCAACTGCTCAACATGATTGGCTTTGGCAATAGATTGAGAACAGGACTTAACAAACTTGTGTCAGCATTTGGTATTGTTGGTAAATATCATAATTTTATACATACTTCATTGTTTTAAGTATACTTAGACATAATTTCCAAGCCATACATTTATTCATTTAACCCTTCAAGCATAAAACTACAGAGGCAACTTAATACATTCAATTTTGTGTTTGCAGTTTAGTTACTTGGTATCAGCATTTATAATACGCCTGCTTTATATTCTGAGAGTTCAGATTAAAAAATTAATAAATTTTCATAATTTTCAGGTTTTATAAGATTCTTAGAAGGATACTACATAATATTAGTGACCAAAAGAAGGAAAGTAGCAGTTATTGGTTCACATTCCATCTACAAAATAGAAGATACAGCTACGATATACATTCCAAGTGAGAGCAATAAGCCTCTCCATCCTGATGAACAGAGATACCTGAAGATGTTTTTAGCCATAGACTTATCAACTAACTTTTATTATAGCTATAGTTATGATATCACACATACCTTGCAAATGAACATGGCACCTCCTAGACAGCTTGCACCGGCTTTATTCCCCAAGCCGGTAACAGCCGCAGTATACCACTTGAACTTAAGGTCAACCTCAAGCCAGGACTTACAGGACAAATGTGAATGTCACAAACATGATGATAATGATGAAGACATCTTTGAAACTTGGAAGAGTCAACTGCAACAGAGACAAAAGACTGGGTAAGATTAAAATTGTCCATAACAATATTCTAATGTGATCACTGTGATTCTCTGTGGAATAACTTTCCAAAGAGGCATCTACAAATTAAATAATCTTTATATTATTTTAATTTCCAGCTACCAACCAAATAGATTAGACTTTGGAGTGCGCTCAGTTCCTGAATGGCGATTTGTATGGAACAGTCATCTACTATCAGCAGTACATTCACACCTTCACCCTGACTGGATCCTGTACATAGTCCATGGGTTCATAGAACAGAGCAATTTGAACATATTTGGCCGACCCATATATCTGACATTGATAGCTAGGAGGAGCAATAGGTATGCAGGCACTAGGTTCCTGAAAAGAGGGGCAAACATGCATGGAGATGTAGCCAATGAGGTTGAAACTGAACAGATTGTACATGATTCTATGGTTTCATCATTTGCTGCTGGCAGGTTAGAATTTATCTGCATACTTAGCAACATTTATTTTAAAAATAATTCCTTTTTTGTGCATACTCACATTTCCACATAATTTATTTCCAGATTTAGTTCATTTGTTCAAATGAGAGGATCTATACCAAGTTACTGGTCACAAGATGTCTCAAAAATGGTGCCGAAACCAGCAATTTCAATAGACTTAAGTGACCCTTATGCTGAAATACCTGGCAGGCATTTAAACAACCTGATGAGAAGATATGGATCTCCAATCATGTTCTTGAATTTAGTTAAGAAAAGAGAGAAGAAGAAACATGAGTCTTTGTTAACAGATGTGATAAGCAATGGAATAAAATATTTGAATCAATTCTTGCCTCCTGAACATGCTGTGCAGTATTATCATTTAGATATGGCGAGGACCAATAAGAGATCTGATGCCAAAGTGTTGGACAAGTGAGTTATATGTTACTGAACTTACTAGACTAGATTTAGTACACACTGTTTCAATATAAAGTTAACATTTCAGATAATAAGCAAGGGGTCGTCCATTATTCACTTGAGGCTCGAAAGAGTATTTTTGCATTTTAATATAGCATTTTATATTGTAGATCAGGGCTGTCCAAACTATACACCTTGGCGGGCTAATTAAATTTCATACAAAAGCTGGAGGGCCAGTAAAATATTTTCAGTTGTCAAGTAAATAAAATACAGGGTAATTTTGTCTTTCTATGTTTATTGATTTTTCGTTAATTTATCTTTAACAATAGTATCGATATCCACGTCAATATTCGTTGTTGCCAGGCGCATTGCATGAAGAAGTGATTTATCTGACAGTGAAGATCTATACTTGGATTTTATAAAATTCATTGTTGAATATGCACTTTCACATAAATAAGTGCTGCCCATCATCGATCCCATTTTCAAGCCAACATTTTTTAGCTTGGGGAAACGGTCGCCAAGATTCTTAAAAAAAACCATTCCTGTCTCTTAACTATCCTTGAAAAAGGGATCTGACTGAACGAATTATGAATTATGTGACGTTCAGTTAGATCTGTCTGGTCGGTACTTTCATCCAAACATAATGAATAATATTCACATTGTACAATGTAATCACATAATTTTTTCGAAACATATTCGCCCATATCATCTATTCGTCGCGCAACTGTTTGGTGAGATAACGCTACAGATTCAAATTTTTGCGCCAATTTCGGCTGCATGAAGCGATGAGCCATGGCAATTGCGCATTGTTTTATAAAAACTCCATCGCTGAATGGTTTTTTAGCTTTGGCTAATTGCAAACAAACTTCATAAAATCATAAGAAGCAGCCAAACTTTGTTCACTGTCTGTATTTACTTTTGAAAAAAAACTTGTCTGTTGCATTAGTTTTTTCTTATGCTCAGCCACAACAATTTTCCTTGCCTCACCGACATGTCCTTTATATTTTTCTTCGTGTAAAGTAGTATGATGACGTTTAACGTTGTATTCTTTACTCACAGATAAAACTTGCATACAAATCATACACTGAATTTTATTATTGTTGTTGCATATAAAATAGTCAAGTTCCCACCTCTCATTAAATATTCGATGTTCATCACTTAATTTTCGCTTCTTCGTAGACATAATGCAGTTAGTTAAGTACGTTTTTCAAAACTGCTGCTCTACAAAACAAAATACTTTCCGGGAATTCCCCCAATAATAGTAAAAGTAGCTTCACTTTTAAGTGATCATGCGAATGGAATGTTGCAAGACTAAAGATAAATAAATTATACCAAGTATTGAGTACATGTTTTGACAACGAATAATATTATCCAAACTATTTGTGTCCAAAACTATGTTGAGATTGAAATGTGTGTCGCGGGCCGCATGACAACAAGCCGCGGGCCGCATGCGGCCCGCGGGCCTTTGTTTGGACAGCCCTGTTGTAGATACTTACGCAACAATATAAATATTTAAAAGTGAGATATCATGTGTATTTATTTTTCTTTGAACACTCGATTTCTGAATTGGCTGGCTGGACTTTTTTATCACGGGGCTTAATTTTCCAGAATAAAATTAGATTGCACTTATTTTTATTTAAAGATAATAATATTCGAAATCTTCTCTTCGGTAGTCTAAAACCTCACTACGTATCACCATAGGGGAGGGGGATATCCATCACGTCTGTAAAAAGTTAAAACCTACCTCACCCTACCCACATGCTTTACCTCTTTGTCTCCAGGCTGTCGGCAATAGCCTGCACAGTAGTTCGTAAGACGGGAATATTCCTGAGTACCAGCGGGTTCGGCGAGGTGACGGGGGTGCCCGGTCATCAGGGGGGGAGGCTGCAGACAGGACTCGTGCGCGTCAACTGTGTGGACTGTCTCGACAGGACCAATACTGCACAGTTTGCTATCGGGAAGTGTGTCCTCTCGCACCAAGTAAGCACTATGTTTAAACCTTTTCTTCATGCAGGTAATAAGTTTTTAAATAGACCACAAGCAACATTGGAGCCTCAGAATTTGATGTAGGTACTTGTTGCTAACCGATAATGCTGGACGTTAATTTAAGACAAAATCTGCTGTCTATGCTTTTATAGTGCGCGCGCGAGCTCCGAGAAATCGGTGGCTTACTCAAATCATCGGTGGTTTTATTTCAAGTACATAATACCCTCATAGAATGGTTTCATAATTTAGTTCGAATTTAGTACTCAGCGCGAACTAAATGATAAAATCGTTCTATGAGGGTATTATGTACTTGAATTAAAAGATATATGATATAAGTAAGCCACCGATTCCTCGGAGCTCGCGTGCGGACTATAGGTATGGCATTTTTGTACGAAACAGCAGATTTAAAAAAAAATACCTATGACAAATTTCTGCGTGTGTTGATGTCCCTTTCACTCTGTAAGCACTTGCATACAAAGATAAAATTAATTTTATATTCGCTAAAAAACCTAATACAGAGCATCCAGAAGAGTGATCCTGGATTCTGTCAGTACTCAAACATGATTATACAAATTACATCCTAATCTCCTTAACTTATTTTCCAGTTATATGCCTTGGGACTTCTAGGAGAACCGAATATAGAGTTTGATTCAGACTGTGCCAGGCTGCTGGAAGGATTGTATGAGGACCATGGTGATACACTGGCCTTGCAGTATGGAGGGTCACAACTTGTGCACAGGTATGTCGAACTACGTAACCTACGCTTTCTTCTTTAGCGTTCCGTACCCGAATGGTAACCGACGGGACCCTGTTACTAAGTCTCCGCTGTCCGTCCGTCCATTCGTCCGTTCGTCCGTCCGTCCGTTCGTCCGTCCGTCCGTTCGTCCATCCGTCCGTTCGTCCATCTGTCTGTTCGGCCGTCAGTCCGTCTGTCCATCCCTCCGTTCGTCCGTCCGGCCATCCGTCAGTTCGTCTGTCCGTCTATCCGTCTGTTCGTCCGCCCGTCAATCCTTCTGAGTATCAGTGGGCTGTATCTCATGATCCGTAATAGGTAGAAAGTTAAATGTGTATTTCTGTAACAACAAATAATAAAAATAAATTATAGGGGGCTCCCCTACTATGTTGGTACGGAAACCTTCATGCGCGACTCCGACTCGCACTTAGCCGGTATTTTACTTATTTATTTGTTTTGTTTTTTTATAAATTGGCATAAACAATTATAATTAGAACTTAATCAAGCATGCGCCGAATCACTTACTAATAAAACATAAGTACTACAAGTTACCTGTGAAAAAAAAACTACCCTGAGAAACAAGACAATCATCACTCAATAGCCATCACATCTATGGAATTCCACTAATTAATTTAATTTGACCTTGTTACTGAGATAATGTTTGTTACAGAATAAAAACGTATCGTAAAACAGCGCCATGGTCGTCACACGGAAACGATATCATGCAAACACTAAGTAGATACTACTCCAACACGTTCTCTGATGCTGAGAAACAAAACACAATGAACCTATTCCTTGGCTTATTTGTTCCCGATCCGACCAGAGCACCCATTTGGGAGTACCCGAATGATTATTATCTTCATCATCCCGAAGCGATGGTGTATATTCCTAGAAACAGGTAAATAAATAACAAACTGAATTAGATTTTAGCACTTATTTAGGGGGCTTCCATTAATTACGGGGCGTCGAGCCGAATCTAATCGAAATAAATTTCACGTGAGTTGTGAGATTAGGAGAAGGGTCAAGTCAAATCTCACGAAATCTCACCAAAGGGGTAGGGGGCGTCGAAAAATCGCCAAAATTGCCTCACGTAATAAATGGACGCCCAGTTCATGGTGATGCGGAAACAGTATTTCTGGAAGGTCTTGAGGAACTTCTTTGCACAATAGGACAGCAGTACAGACTAAGAAAAAAAAAGCAGAGAAAATAAACTGTGTGTCTTGTTTTCTCACCAAACTTCTAGCAAAACATTTTTAATTCCCAGGTCACTAACAAAATGGTGGGACGACGACGTCCTCCGCCACCTGCCGCTGCCGTGCAACGAGATGAGGAAGCTGTGCTGTGAGATTATTGGCATGCAGGGCGACAGTAGCAGCACGATAGAGATGGTGGACCCGTACCACGATTACAACAGACCCTTTGAGTACACAGTATTGACGGAATGCTTTGAATTTAAAGTAAGAATCCTGTACATACAAGGTGTTGCTTTGCATCCTGGCCAAATTCAACGGTGAGCTACAGACCATCAAAGCTGTCTCATACATTTGGTATTGTAATTTTATGTATAGCCGTTGATTATTTTTTTGGGATTACGATGCTGGTCCTATAGATAAAATTGTTCAGTTTGATGATCTGTAGCACACCCTCCCACCATCTATTCTATCTATTTACAAACAAAAAAAAGTATATTTATGTAGTACATCAACTATCTGGTGTCCACGACACAAGCCTCGTAGCTTTGTGTGGCACTAGATGGCGCTGTGTCTAAATTTTCCAGCGATATTTATTTATAAAAAAAAAATCTCTTAGGTGTTTTAGAGAAGTTTGAAAACCACCCTATCTTTTATTACATAAAATAACTCCTAACATCACGCCTGTAATACCCGAAGGGTTCGGTAGAGGCGTACCCAACATTAAACCCACATTTCTACAGTTATGTTTTAGTCCCATAAAATAGGTTCAATTTGATAATGAATGGTGTGTGTTCGCTTAGTGTTAAAATAGAGCTAAGGGCTTACTCTCAGCTTTTCGATGACTAAAGGAAAACTTATATTTTTCACAGATGTTCCACACGTTCCGCGACTTGGCTCCGACATTCTCAGAGAGTTTCAGTCCGTTTGTAGTGCGTGGGCGTGCTATGGGACAAATCAAAGGCCCGACCTCCAAGAACCCGGTCATTAGCGGCCGCTCTAGTACCACGTCGAATAACTCAAGCGAGTCTGTATATTACCTTTTGTTCTCGTATAAAACGAATGACACTGTCGTATTTATTAACCCTAACCCAAACGCTCGCGTTTACCTACTACGCGGCCTAGTATCAATCAAGAGCACCGGCAAGGTGGTCAGAAGCGATCGAAAAGGCTGTTGGAAGCAGCCTGTACCAATCGGTTCACACTGCAAGAAACTGCAGCATGTCTTGGAGACGCGTCATATGTAGTTGCGATCCTCTGCAGCGAGGGAACGACGAGGAAGAATGACACAAAATGAGGGGTGACCACGCGTATTTCATAAATCTTTAACAACTGGGTCCTCCTATTAAGTTATCCAAGCGCTAACAAGACCTTGCAGAACTGTGTTCGTCTGACCCCGTAAATTAATACATATTGTGATCGTTGCCCTTATTTTGTAACTATATGTTCGCAAAACTCAAAAGCAATCTGTGTCGGCGTTATGTCGCGGCACGGCCTGAATCACGCGCATTACTGAATATAATATCACTCTTTACAGCTCAAATGGTGATTCTTCGTCAGATGACGACTTGACAAGCTCAACTCCAAGCACACGTCTATCTGTTCCATCGCCGCTCACAGTAGTGGCAGAAATATTAAAAGATAAAGAGGTAGAGGAGACACCCATGTTCCCTGCTATTAAACGGAGAAACAGAGTTCTTTTAAGTGAGCCCAGCAAACGAGATATGGTCATGTAAGTAGCGTAAAATTTATCTCAACATTTCATGAAAAAAACTGATGTATCCGGTAAGACTGAAAGCCGAACACATCGTATTTGGGAAAGGGTAGGCATAAATTATATATTAAAAAATATAGAAATCTGGCATTGATATACCTACGTATTTTGAATTAATAACAAGTGCCACGCATTTTGTATCATCATTTTTTAGACAGGATTTCCCGGTACTCAAGTATCTAATGATGTTAGCCTGTGAAAGCTAGACGTAGATGGCAAAATCTCCATGCGCGAGTCGAACTCTCGCACGAAAGGTTCCGGACTGTCGTATACTTTTGTTATTATTATTTGTTGTTAAGGCCGCAACAGCAACACACATTAAATTGGAAACAACATATTCATAATCTCAAATCTCGCATTCGTAAACTTATACCGATTTTTAAAAAAATAAGAAACTTAAAAGACAAAGCTACGAACAAAACTGTATATTTTGCACTGTGCCAATCGATAGTAACTTATGGTATCTCTGCCTGGGGTGGTGCTAGAAAAAGTACTCTTATAAAAACAGAAAGGGCTCATAGATGTATTCTAAAAGTGATTAATTTTAAAAAATTTAGATATTCTACAACAGCGTTGTACAAAGAATTTGGAGTTCTAAATATTCGCCAACTTTTTATTAAAAAAATTGTACTGAGACAGCATTCCTGCGGAAAACCTGTTAGCAAATCTGTCAGAAGAGTGCATGAGGTATATGAAGTCCCAGCATGCAAAACCACTTTTGCACAGTGCTTCTCTTATTTCTTGGCTCCACTATTGTACAATCGTATTAGTAAAATTAAACCTCTTAAAGATATGACGAGATTTATTTGTAGAAGGGCTCTGGATGAGTTTCTGAGTAACTTGGACTATGAACAGACTGAAAAACTTAAACAAATATGCCAGTAATTATTTATTATTAAATATATATTTTATTGAATATCGATAGTACTAAAAAGTTTATAAAAACATTATATATGAATATATGTAAGTAATATAATATAAATATAATTTATACATATATTTAATATGTACATTATAAAGTAATCATGTAAATTGAAGTTTAATGCACAAACATTATTTGTATTACAAAATATGCTTAAAAGTATATATTTATACGTGCAGTAAACACATTACACGCATCATTTAATTTTATTCTTTTAGTTTTTAAACACCTTTTTTGTTTTATTTTAACACGCTTGTCTTATTATAAATTACGAACAAATAATGTTATTGTGAAAACACTTTGTTTATATTGAAATAACGTTAGTAGTTGCATTGTCTGATTTCTTTGCATATACTACTTGTTTACGCTAAACTTGTAACTCGTTATCGTCATCTATGATTCACAGCAAAACAAATGTAATTGGTAAAAAGTGTCTTAACGTGTTTACGTTATGACTATTATTCCATGAGCGAGGATCTTACCTTGCCGTAACACAGTCCTTGACTAGCACGGGAGGTAAAGAACTTATCTCTGTATACCGTCATTCTTTGCTTTACTTTGTTATAATATGTGAATATTATGCTTTACCGGTGTACTGTAACCTAAACTTATGATCAATAAACTTTTATTATTTATTATTATTTTACACATTACATGAAAATTTCAACTGTCTAGCTATCACAGTTCATGACATACAGACGGACAGTGGAGTCTTAGGGGGCGTCCATAAATTACGTGAGGTGTTTTTTTAAATTTTCTGTCCCTCCCTCCCCCCCTGGTGAGATGTCGTGAGATTTTATTCAAACCCCTCTCCCATCCCCCAATCTCACGTGATTTTTCAAAATGTGGGTTCTTCGTCTTATAGACGTATCTTTTGACGTATGCGTTATAAAAATCTTGATAACTCATTTTAAATTAGTAAGAGCATGCACTGAGTCGAGTAAAACATTTACAAGAATTAAACAAAGCAGGTTGGAACCTGCCGTGTGTCGCTGCCACTCAGCTCGTACGCTCTCGTTCATCGAGTCGCACGTTCGGCTGACAGTGGCGCGAAAACAAAGAACGGGCTACACTGTACCGTAAATTCAGATTAAATTGAGCTATTTGGTATAAAACAAATATGGTGGTTTGACAGTCAGTAGATGTATATCGTCGAAGTATGAATGAAATTATTTTCTTTCGAACGAATTCGTGAATGATCTTAATCGTATTACGATATACGCTTAAGATTAAATCTTAAGCATGTACAATCTGGATTAAATGGACCAAAATAGTATAATATTTTTTTGTTTCAATCAGAAAAAAAATTGCGTGATATTTGCCGAGACCCCCCCTCTCTCCAACGTAAGATTAGATGAGATTTGACTGGACCCCCTCCCCCCTTAAACATCTCACGTAATTTATGGACGCCCCCTTAGTAATAGAGTCCCGTTTTTACCCTTTTGGTACGGAACCCTAACTCTTGACATAGTTTAGCTTTGTATTGAAGTCGTTTTTTTTTCGGATCTGAAATCATCAAATGACCCTCCCTTTGAGCGGAGCGGGAGTGACAGACTTTTACTGACTAAACTCCATCCATGTTCCTTCCTTGACCTTTATGTTCCGGGGCCACGGTATCTCTTTCGAACAGACCCGCAGCCCCTGCAGGCTTCGGTCCTTGCGGGCCCCTTCAATTTGCTGACATCTCTTTGAGGCGCGCGTGGAACACAAACGCGCCGTCGACAACTGCTTGTCGTCATAAGACGGACGGACGCTGACTAGCCCATAGCTAACCGTCCACAGGCCCGCATCTACGGTGGCCGGTAGCCACCACGTGGCCCCCGACGCCCGGTGCGTCTCCCGCGGCGGCCGGGAAGAGAGGCTCTCTCCCTCTCGCGTTCCGCCACCTCCTTCGCTAGCATGACTGCTTCGCAGAAGAAGGTGACGGCCCTAAAACAGTGATTTAAACTGCTGGAACTTTAGCTCATTAATCCTGACAAACCTTCATCTGTTATCGAAGTAGAAACAATAGTTAAACAATGGCGTCAGGCAGAATTAACCAAGTTACCTTGCACCATTTTTCAGGTATAGGAGGTATGTGAACTTTGAACGTCGCTCAAACCCGCGCTACAAGTCGGACATTCATGTGGTGATGACCGTCAACAGCGCGTTTACTATCGACAGCTCCATAGAAGTCATCCCGCCGACCGTGTCGAAAGCGTCCCGCGAAATATACCAGGATTATGTCCAACGGTATTCCGGAAAAATCAAAGTTAATCCCAAGTCTATCGCAGATTATAAAAAATATGTTAATTTTAGTTTGTAAAGCTGTATTTATGAAATTATATCGCTGTTATTGGTTTTCAGTATTTATTATGTACTTATCTATGTAATCTCTAGAATCTATAGATCTAAATAAATAAGATCCACATTTAAACTTATTATTTTTCTTCCTGCCCGTTCAGGCTGATTTGGGCTTCCGCGGTATGTATGTGTCACCGTAAAATTGTCAAACACGTTAGATTGTAATCTCTCTAGCGATATTGTAAACTCTCGAAATATGTCAATGTCAACTGAACATACGGAAGTATCTCTGCCCCCATAATCGGGACTTGGGGCACCCCCCCCCCCCCTTAGGTTCCTTTAAACCCTGCACTCGGAAATAGGGCTCCGTTGACTACGCTTTTTAGAGGGGAATATAAAGTGTTTTAAGGTTAGGTTATATTAATCGGTATTTCTCAGGAATGGTACATAATCTTTTCATCATGAGAGTGGTACCATTGGGCAAGGGGGACCTCTTCTTCCCTCCACACCGCGTGAGTTGAATACCATGCACGCATGCATTTAACGAAAAATAATGCGTTTTATTGTAAGCAGTATGTTCGTTTGACAATATTTCGAGAGTTTACAATCTCTCTAGTTATTTTACAATCTAACGTGTTTGACAATTTTACGGTGACGTATGCACCCAAAAGTCCTATGTAAGCGGTCCAAAGGTGGGCCTTTGAATTCTTACGGGTGAAGTGCCAAAAAGGAGAAAACATTGACACTACGAAGAAGAAGAAGCGCTAGGGAAGCCCGCGAAATTCTTTTCTTAGCATTATCGCAATTTGCAGGTCAATTCCAGTCTGTTGGTCAAACAAAATATGATTAGCGACCGTAACACATACGTAGGTAGTTACAGAATTCATCATCATCATCAGCCTATTAATGTGCCCACTGCTGGGACACAGGCCTACTCTCTATGAGATCCACACAGAATACAGAATTATAATCATTAAATTCATCAATACAACGCTCTACAGTCTACATTCATTTTAATTCTCTTTGAAATAGTCATTACACGTTAACGTCATTCAATGAGGTTAAATTAACGAACTGTATTGATGATTTAATAATTATAACTTTTGTTTTGATTTGATAATTTATTATAATGGAGGGCCCGTGGGGGGGCTATTACGTCGTTTCGCTTTAAAATAATGGAAACGTCCTAATAGCCCCTCGGCGGAATAACCCCGCCCGACTCTACTTCTTGACATGGCACGTATCAAGAAGTGCTCGGATCCCTGTTCCCAGCGCTAGTGGGTTACTGTATTCTTTTTTTTTTAATTTTTTTTTAAATGTTTTCTTATTAGATTTATTATGAAATATTTAAAAATGTTATTTATATTGAATAGAAACGAATAAAGGAAAATAACTGTTTAGGGTAATACTTGTTACGGTCGTAAATCATATTTTAATCAACATACAACCCGACACTGACCTGTAAATTGCAAAGAACGTAAGAAAATTTCAATTTCGCGGGCTACCCTGGCGCTTTCATCTCGGTTTCTGCCCAGTCAGGCTCGATGACAACTGGGAAGACAATTCGCAGCTGTCACCCCGGAGGACAGGGCTAGAGGGGGCTATTTGGAATAATTCATGACGCCGGCATAAATATTATCTCAATGAGGGATTTTATTTCTCAACTCTTCCCTTGTCGCTGGATAGATGGCGTTGTTCTGACTGCGTTACCACAAGGAACAGAACATCATATAATTTCACTTGAACCTAATGGTTGTATTTGGAAGCCTATGCAAACGAAAGTGTCAGTCAACGAGCGTAAGTGACGTGTGTTTTTTCAAGCGTTTGGGCTTTGGCACCTAGTAACGTAGTCGGATCAACGCCATCTATCGAGTTCATGAAAACTAATTGGTTTTTTAAATTCTCAAAAAGAAAACCCATAGAGTATAGAACCTCTCATTTATAAGGGCTAAGGGCTTATTTTCAAGCCCTGCGGCAGGGTGAACAATTAAAATATCGGCCCTGCATGCATACACACAATACGATTGGCAGTGTCCCTGCAGGCAGGGCCACAGAGTACATTAAACTATATAGAAAGGCAGGGCCCTGCATGCAGTGCTTTGAGTAGGGGCCTTTAGTTAATAAATATTGCTGAACCCTTGCGACTTATCGCGATCGCAGTGAAATGCATTAATGGATATATTTTGCTTTGGCAATTTATTAGAATGTCATTTTACCGTTTGACAGTTTTTGATGTAATTGACCAGTGATGCCAACTTAGCAACTTTATAGCTAGATCTAGCTATTATTTGGTGACCGACAGCTACAATTTAATAAAACTTGTAGCTAAACTTTTTAGCTACTTGTTCTAGCAACTTTTCATTAATTTCATCATGAGACGTGAATCTATCGAAATTAGTCTAGTAGGTACTATGGCAGTCGAAAGAAAAACAAAAATCTATGGTGGTAGATGCTACGGTAAATAACTCTGAACTCAATCCTCTGCATTAGAGACTCCCCCCTCAGGAAAAGTGGTAAATGCTGCTATAACTGTGTTTTGCATAAAAACGTCCTGAATAAAATAGACACAGTTGAAAAATATTCGATATCAATGAAAGATACTGAACCCCAGCCATCGACATTTTCCTCTTTAATTGTTTTTTTATTTTTTTTTTATTCTATGCTTACACAAGACTTAATACAATTGTTGTTGGAATTAATGAAAATAAAAATGATTATCAGAAATTGTCATTTTAATGTAATCTACTCATCTACTGTAACATTTAGCAACATCTAGCAACTTTTTAGGGTAAAAAAAACTGGAAATCTAGCAACATTTTGAAAATGTCTAGCTACTGGTTAAAGCTAGCAGTTGGCAACACTGTAATTGACATTTGACTTTGAGATTTGCTTCGAATTTCTATTCAATTCTCATTAGATTTTTCTTTGGTCGATTGTTGTGCAAAATTGAAGCTGAAATAAGGGGGCGGATGGCTGTTGAATCCATGTAAGTGACTAATAGTCTCTTGTAATCATGGCTATGTCGAAGGGATTCAAAGTTCTGGAGAAATCGGCTCCACCGAATCCGTACAGTATAATATTGCAACACAGAAATAAAGAATCAGCACTTCTTTTCGAGTCTCAAGCTGTGGTCTCGCTGTCGTCTCAAGAAACGGAAACATTACGGAAACAATATCACAAAATAGCTGACGCGTATGGAGTTCTGGGTGTCCTGCAGCTGAATTCTGGCGAAAGCTGTTTGCTTTATCTGGTCCTTGTAACGGGATGCTGCTCAGTTGGGAAGATCGGAGACGCAGAAGTCTTTAAAATTACCCAAACCCAATTTCTACCGCTATTTTATCATACGCAAGGTGAAGATAAAGTTTCGGAAGTAAGAAAATTAGTAAACTCTGGGACCTTCTACTTTTCTTGGAATTCAGGTAAAACTCCCCATCTGTTTGATCTCACTCTGTGTGCTCAAAGAAAAAGCAAGGGAGCAAGCCCTGATAACAGATTCTTCTGGAATAGAACTCTGTTCATACATTTAATAAGATTTGGAATAGATTGTGAAGAGTGGTTAACTCGAGCTATGTGTGGCTCAGTAGAAATAAGGACTATTTATGTTGGACATAGACAAGCAAGAGCAGTACTGGTGTCCCGACTTAGCTGTGAACGCGCCGGGACTAGGTTTAATGTCCGAGGCTGCAATGATGATGGCAATGTTGCCAACTTTGTGGAAACTGAACAAGCTATCTACATAGATGATTCAGTTGCTTCTTATGTACAGACTAGAGGCTCAGTTCCTCTGTTTTGGGAACAACCTGGCATCCAAGTGGGATCACATAAAGTGAAGATGTCTAGAGGATATGATGCATCTACCAGTGCATGTGATAGACATTTCTCACAGCTAAAGCGTAACTATGGCTCATTAATAGTAGTTAATCTTTTGGGGTCCAGTTTAATCGGAGGCAGTGAAGGTGAAGCTACTCTGAGCAATGCATTCCAAAAACATTTGAATGACTCTGCCCACAATGACGTCGTTCAAATCATTTTTGATTATCACCAAGAAGTTAGAGCTTCTTCTATAGAAAATGCATTGGCAAAATTTAGGAAAATCATTGAAAAACACTATGATGACATAAGTATCTTTAGTGCTAAAAGCTCAGATATTTACAATATTCAAAAAGGAGCTATAAGAACCAATTGCTTAGATTGCTTGGACAGAACCAATTCTATACAAACATTTATAGGATTAGAAATGTTAGCTATTCAATTGATGCTTTTGCAATGTATAGACAAAAAACAAAATGTCAGTCGGTTTGAAGAGGTCTTTAAACAGATGTGGGTCAATAACGGAAATGAAATATCAAAAATCTATGCTGGCACTGGTGCCATCCAAGGAGGCTCAAAACTTATTGATGGGGCAAGGTCTGCAGCACGAACAATCCAAAATAATTTGCTAGACAACACGAAACAAGAGGCTATTGATATATTACTTTTGGGCTCTACTTTGAACTCGGAACTTGCTGACCGTTCACGAATATTGCTACCATCCAATCTATTGCACACATCAACACCAGTTCTCAGGGAAATGTGTCGTAGAGCAAGTGAATTCACGCAACCAACTACCATACGAATCACAATTGGCACATACAATGTGAATGGCGGTAAACATTTCAGGAGTCTTGCCTACAAAGATGTTTCATTAGCTGACTGGCTGCTGGACTGCCCTAACTCTGCTTTGGTTAATACAGTCAATTTAAAAGAACAGCCATCAGATATATTTGCTATTGGCTTTGAAGAAATTGTGGATTTAAATGCTAGCAATATCATGGCGGCTAGTACAGATAATGCAAAAGCTTGGAGTGAAGAATTAGAAAAAGTGCTATGCAGGGATGCTCCATATACTTTACTGTCAAGTCATCAGCTAGTAGGTGTGTGCCTTTTTATTTTTGTCAGGAAAGATCTGATTCCACATATTAGGGATGTTGCTCTTGATTGTGTTAAAACTGGTCTTGGTGGCACTACTGGGAACAAAGGATCAGTTGGCATTCGAATGGTTCTCTATGGAACGTCCCTATGTTTTGTATGCGCTCATTTTGCTGCAGGTCAATCTCAGGTTACGGAACGTAATGCCGATTATACTGAGATAACACGAAAAACCGCCTTCCCAATGGGCCGCTCTCTATACTCACATGATTATGTGTTCTGGTGCGGTGATTTTAACTACCGTGTTGATCTGGATAAAGACGAAATACGTTTATTAGCGTCACAAAATAATTTACAACGAATTTTAGACCATGATCAACTGTTACATCAAAAAGAACAAGGTTTGGTGTTCAAAAATTGCTTTGAAGGTGAGATAACATTCCTTCCTACATATAAATATGACTTATTCAGCGATGATTATGATACGAGCGAAAAATGTAGAGCGCCTGCTTGGACCGATCGAGTATTATGGAGAAGCAGGAAACACACTATTGACCCAGAGGGCACTTCGGAATTACAATCTGGAAAATTGCTACATTATGGCCGCGCAGAACTGAAACAAAGCGATCATCGGCCAGTAATTGCAATTCTAGAGATCGAAGTACTACAAGTAAGCTATACAAAATGTATGGAAGTGTTCTATGAAGTAGTGAAAGATCTGGGGCCTCCTGATGCTAGTATAGTTGTACAACCTTGTGATGAATTTAATAACGAGGATTGCCCATTCGATGATAACGTGGTGGCAGCTGTGCTACAGGAATTATCTACAATCGGTGAAGTAACGTTAGTGCGTTTTATTGACGATGCTTCTCTTAGTATTACTTTTAGAGAAGGGCAAAATGCCCTAGCAGCTGCACAGAAGGGACAAATATCTGCGTGTTCGATCCCAATGCAAATAACTTTGAAAACTCCTAATTGGATCGATATCGTTCGAGCGGAAATAGGTTTGTGTTCAAACAATACTGTTCCATTATCAGGAGAAGCTCAAGCAGAGCGACCTCTCAGATCTGCTCCCCCAACTCCTCGCAGACAGCAGCCTAGCAGACCCCCCGCACCTTCACCGACACCTCTGGTGCCATCCAGAGCCCCAGCAATAACTCCAGCGCGTCCTCCGCCCCCGCGGCCGGCACCGCTCCCGCCGGACGCGGGTAAGTCACCGGCTCAGACTCCAGCATCGCCGCCCCCTGTGGCGTCGCCGCCGGCGGACAGCGTGCCGCCGCCCACGTGCGCACCGCCCCCGCCGCCTGAGAGCAGCACGCCGCCACCAGCTGGCCCACCGCCCCCGGTGCCCGCCAGGCAGGGTGCTCCGCCGCCACTGCCCGCGCGTCCACGACCAGCGTAACCACTTTAGTCTTAAATGTTGGAATAATATGCCTGTATTTTATGTACTATTTTTATTTTTTATTTATTTTTAAACTGTCTTTTTAGTGCGAAATATTGTTCAATCAGATCAATGTCTTGTTTACTTGTAAGTATTTATGTACGAATTTACATTACGTTTGAGTGTTGCATACACTGTTCACTGTGCGATACAATCGCTGCTTAGATACTTTTCAGCTTTAATAATTAACACACTTACTAATTAGTTTTAGCTTTTTCTTTTGTTACGTAGGTAATATTATACAACAATACGTACATACGTGGATAAGATTTTAGAAACTTCACTTTTCTCGGTGATTTTGCATTCGATAATTATTTTATAGTTTGCCTTTTTTGATGTTAGAAGCAAATGATTTACAAGTAGGCATAGGAAATGAAAAGGGTAAGTTTATTTTCAGGATTAAATATTTAATTATGAACAAAAATTGGCATTGTTCCAATGGGGTTGCTTCTCATATTGATTTTGACTTGTGATGAGTTAATCGACATACATATTCATAGTAGAAAGTGTTAATTGTGTATGTTTGTGAGGTGTGTTAAATGCGTGTTAATTATATCAATCTGTATCGATATGTTAGTGTTAAACGAGATTATAATACTTATGTATTAATTAAAATATATATCACCTATGTACCTACGTTGTTACAAATTAATGTTATGTTTCTAAAAATCTGTAGCTATCTATAATCTTATATAATCCATGAATGAAGATAACTATTCTTTTGTAAGAGTTGGAATGGTTCCAATTCCAAATCACAATACTATGACCCAGTTAAGCACTTGGGTTAGCTAAACGTTTGTTCATCGAAGGCAACTATAAAACTCTAGTGTGTATGAAGTTATATTTAAGTCAGTAATCAAATCGTCTTGTATGTATTAGCTCATGATCGTAATCTTCCTCATCATCTAGTGCGTTCCTACCGCGAGTATTAATTGCGGAACTGCCAATCTAGCCATTCGTTTGAGATCAAAAATCAAATGGAGAGGAATTAAAAGAATGGAGCTAATTAACCTCTTGACCGCCATCAGATCATTAAACACACGCGCGTGTCCTCCACGCCAAGCCACACACCTTCCATTTTTTCACACATTCGTGTCGTTTGGCACGCGCTTGCTTGTCACGTATACTTACGTGACTAGCGGTTTATGCTGGGGTGGCCCGCGAAATTCAAATTTTCTTGGGTTTTTTGCAATTTGCGGGCCAGTGCTGGGTTGTAGGTCGTCATATTTGCGAGGGCTGCACCGATGATTCTGATGATTACTCATCAGAATCATCGGTGCAGCCCTCGCAAGTTCATGAAACTAGAGGAACAAATTTTTCGCGGTAACTCGGCGACTTTTATGAACTTTGAGGGTTGTGTTGATGATTTTGATGATTATAATTCAGTGACTGCATATGTCTTGCAGCCGCGAACGATGTTTTCATCAGCGTACAACTTGGCACTGCCCCGCAAATTGCAAAAACGTTGGAAAAGGAGATCACCCAGCCTGCATACATTTTTGGGCTATTTTCAAAACAAACTTAACCAACCAAATAAACTTATTATTTGGATAGAGCATAACATAATAAACCGTTTTTATTACTAAACCAAAGTCGTAAGTCAATTCACCGAAAAGTTATTCAACCACAAAGTATCAGATTGGGGTAAGTTTTTTTGCCGGCCAACTAAATTAAACGCGATAATTAAATAGAGCTTATGGATATAAACCTTTTTTATTATGCCACCCATATTCTATACCCAAGTTTTAAATAAATAATAATGATTACTATGGTATAAATGCTACTGGTCGATGAAGACGCTAATCAAGGGAGGTCAGCCGGTCTCCTTGAAGCCCAAAACCATCGATGTGTTTATCCTGCCCGTCCTATTTTAGGACGGGCTCAACTCAACTCGAACTTAACTTATTGCAAAAGTTCCGCCTTGGGGTCGGCCAAAGAGTGACGGAGCGCAGCATTCTGGGTGGTTTGGGTTACTTTTGTAAATAGCCCAGTTTGGGTGATCTCCTTTGAATTTTGCGGGCCACCCTGACGCTTTCACCTTAATAGGTTAAAACTTAAAACGTCTCCTCCGAAGAAACTTCGTGGTCGCGAACGAATTTTCGCAACGTAAGGTTACGTAGGTAAGGAATGCGCGCGGTGTGAACACAACTTTAGTCATTTCCTTTTGTATCGTTACGGGGCTATAATTATTTCAGATACCTAGAAACCTTAGAGTTACTTACTATCGTAATCGGTGTGTCTTCAACGCGTGTTATTGTAGGTACTGCTATTGATTTCTTACACGCAGGTCTGCTTCATAATGAATTCCTTAAATGTTAATGATAGTACCTAGTTACCAACGCCTATAACTAAGCTGAAATTGACACCAATACAGACAGATACAAATAGTAAATGCACTGATAATACGATTATCACTAGCTACAGTACACCTCTAGCGAAAATCACATAATCGCGCTTGTTTGAATAATATAGTCGCAAACATTGATAAAGCAATGTAAATTTACAGCTAACATTGTTAAACATCCACTCAGGGGCGTGTTATCCTCTCTTGATTTCCTTTTAAAAAAGTTCTGGATCATTTTCAAACTTATGTCTGCTCAGTGCTCGCCTAGATTCAAGAAGACGTGCGATTGGTCTGATTTTCTAAGGTTTCTCATTCTATTGTAAGACTTTAGCGCTCAGTAGAAAGAATCAAATCCGCAGATTGATTGGGTATGTCCCGATAGTTTCATCAATCAATATGAAGCTCTATTGACCTTTAGGCTATCAAATTTACCTGATTGAATTCTGCCTGTAGAGCGCACTAAGTCTCCTGATTTTAGAAACCACAATGTCCAAAAGATCTGCTAATTGAATCTGGGTGATATACCTACCTACCTCTGTTGTTTAACGTGAACATTGTGTGTTCTTGACAAAGCATAATAAATTGCATTTGTGTCCGTTTCTGATGACTACCAGTAGTCTCGCATAAATAAACATTAATATACGTTGGTAGATATATTATATAGGTACCTAATTGTAAGTAATTATATGACTAGCATTTGTACGCTGCGCGTTGGAGTGTTATCTATTACTGCATGATACCTATTACTGCGTGTCTTTAGGTCTTAGCGCGACGCGAGCCTCTACACGGCTTTGCTACAGCTCGATTTATCGGTTATCAATCCTAATTCTATTATCTGGGGACATGTCACTATCACTATCAATGTGTGAAAAAATAACGAGACATCAGTAGGAGTCATAGAGCTCGCTTCAACTTGTAGGAGCCGATCAGCATTTACAGATTTAAATAGTTGTGCATCGAATCTTCATAGTCGTTATGTTTTGTTTGATACAACGTAAATGGACTTTTAGTAAGTAAATAGGTAATTTTTACACAAGTACATATTATGTTCTAGGAAGTAGTATATTGCAACTGTTTCCTCCACTGTCTTCTGATAATGATTAGATCTAGGACACTAACTACTGTGTACCTACCTTTAGTATTCAGTCATATAGTGTTCTGTTATTTTCATACTTCTATGTATTTTTCTTGAAGAAAATATTTTCTTTAAGTATTATCTCATGTTTTAGAACATCAATCATTTTATGAATGTTTTATGTAA
Organism: Xestia ashworthii; assembly: GCA_950022955.1. Lineage (NCBI taxonomy): Eukaryota > Metazoa > Arthropoda > Insecta > Lepidoptera > Noctuidae > Xestia > Xestia ashworthii. The sequence continues at coordinate 16,267,615 of OX465558.1, read as the reverse complement.
TGTATGAAGTGCTGAATACTTTTTTTATATTTATATTGCCTAGCAATTAGTATAATATTATTAGTTAAATATCATATGATTATGATCCTGTGTTTCCTTCGAGTATTAATTTTTTGGAAATTAAGTGATATGAATTTAACAGGAAACATTGTCCTGAATAACTTTGTTCTTAAAAGGCTGTGTTGTGCATTTTATTCAAATGAGATTGAATGTTAAAATAATCTCAATAATTATATTTTAAATTTGTCATGTTTGGTCAGTAGGTACTGGCTGAATCTATTTGATGGTAAAAAGTTCCAAAAATATTTTTTTATTTTTCTTATAAAGCTAGATTTCTTTTTAACCTATTTGTTTTAATATATTAATTTTATTGTACGTGTCTTGTTCTCGAAACTTTTCACGTAATAGGTACCTGATTGTTTTCCTTTCCACCCAACTGTGGCGGAGTCCAAAAGGAGGGTTATATTTTTCAGCTACACAATGTACTAAGTTTACTTAGTAGGTATAGTACGTATTATTATCGATCAAATTATGTATACATAATTACTTGTAATCTTACATAACGATTAAGGTCCAAACAGTAGATTGGTGTTACAAAGTAGAGTGCTTTTTGGATGTTAATGCTACATGGATTCACAAAGTATGGTTTGCAATATGGCATTTAAGTGAAGGCCAGTGTTGATATGTTATACAAGTTATATCAAAATATAGAATTATTTAAACATCTGTTATTTTATTTTTTCTGGTTATATCTTCCAATGACTAATTCAAAATTATCCTTATGACCTTGTTCAGCTACCCTATCCTACCCTCTATAAGTTTCGTAGATTTTCAGTCGAAAAAATCTCTACCTTGAAACTCGACACTGCAGATGTCTAGGTATGATGAGTCATCGTCAAAAACGAGATCAACTTCATCATGTCAACCAAGAAGCAAATGTTCAATGATGTCTTTGTGATCAATTCGGTGTAAACCGGGAGCGATCACTGCATGGTAAGAGGCACATTGAACATCAAGCTAGAAAAGTTTCGACTGATGAAGTCTAAGATCCGGCCAGCACAGATCCAAATCCAAAACTCCGAGAGCTTTCAGCTTGAACTCCAGAATCGTTTCGAGTGCAGAAGCTCAGTGGACGAATACAACGATGGGTTCGTGGAAACTGTCCATACGACCGGGTCTAAGTTCTTCAAGACACGTTGTACAGATCAGAAAAGAGGTTATCTGATCGAACTCTCAAGCTCATGAAGGAGCGGCGTGAGATGATCCTGCAGTCTTCAGACGAAGCGTTGAAATACCGGCACTACCGGCACCGGCTTTATGTAACGTGTACAGTCACGTCTAATAATAATTATGTAAACACTTAAGAATTTTTTAAATTGTGTTTCTCCTAATACTTAGTACTGATTAAAATTTAATGTTATTACGTACTTAATATTCTGGAACTCATATTTTTATGAAAAAGATCCAATATCCTTAGTTACAATCGTTATTTCTCGCGAAAATAGATAAAAGACGCACCACACACTGGTGACCAGTGTGTGTTGCTGGTGATTAGTGTGATTACATACGGGGCCGAAACTTGATCGCTCACAATGGACCTTACCAAAAGGCTTAAAGTTACCCAAAGGGCAATGGAGAGGGCTATGCTCGTAGTTTCCTTGCGTGATCGAATCAGAAATGAAGACATCCGCAAGAGAACCAAGGTCACCGACATAGAGTATATAATGGTCAACGACGTAGCCCGAAGAATTGCCAAACTTAAGTGGCAGTGGGCAGGGCACATTGCTCGCAGAACCGATAGCCGATGGGGCCGAGAAGTTCTGGAGTGGCGACCGCGAACCGGAAGACAATGCGTTGGAAGACCTCCCACTAGCCACCTAGTGGGAGGTCTTCCAACGCATTGTCTGACCGATGACCTGGTGAAGGTTGCGGGAATCCGTTGGATGCGAGTCGCATGGGACCGGTCAATATGGCAACACTTGGGGGAGGCATATGTCCAGCAGTGGAGTCTTTCGGCTGAAATGATATATGCTGCAGGCTGAATGAATATTTATCTAAAATCTAAATATCTACAAAAGTTACATCGAAAGATCCAAATATCCAAACACAGATTATCGAATGTCCTAAATATCGAAGTACAAACTATCGAACCGAAAATTAATATTCGTGTACCTAAACATGGGTTAATTTTCAAATTCACCCCAAAAATACGTACAAGTTAAAATATCGAACTTTTGATTTAAGTAGTATGAGTGGAAAAAGGTTGCTTCTGCAACGTCTCCGGCGCTACGGGAAGTGCAACCCCTTCGCCCTTGCGTAACAAAGAATAGGCACCCATGTTCACCTCCGCCGCTTCGGCTTGCTGGTCGCCTCGGGCGACCAGCCTCAGCCGCTACGGCTCTCACGAAAGGCAATATTTTGGTGTTAGCCATTGATTTCGATTATAAAAAATACATATTTTAGCTATATTTAAAGTAACAAAAATGAGGTATATTAAATCTGAGGTACCTATATTTCATTTTGTCGGGCCTGGGTAAATTTTCTATGGGTCGTGACCGTTCTCTTATGAATTTCGCGGGCTACCTTGGAGCATCAGGTGTACTATTATTGATCGAAGTCAGGTTTGCAAATAAATGTTTCTTTGACGACGTTTGACGTCACTACCTGCGACGATGGGTTTTGAATTTGCGTTCCTTTTCACCAAAAACAACACTACATAAAATCACATATAAAATATTAAATTGTTTATAAGTGTTGTACTTATTATAAAGATAAACAAGTGTACCACGATGTTTATATGGGCAAATACAATAGTTTTGAATTTCTTGCATAGGTATTATTCCCTAACCAAAGAAGCCACTGCAGATCATATCCCGGAGGCAAAAGTTCCTGCGGTTTAGCGAAATCGGGTGGGTGGTTGCTTCTCTTCTCTTACCAGTTTCCTTCTCAAGTTTGGTGGTTTGTTTTAAATCGTAAGATCTGCGTGGAGCGTAAGAAGCACTTACGACTTTTAAGACTGTGTAATCGTAGAGGGGATATCGCGAATCGGATTCTTGTGTAATTTTTCCAATTGCGCATGCGACATCCCTACGTACGGCAGGTAGTGCGATCTTCTGTTCGCAAGAGTCCAACTTTCTCAGGAGTAGATACAACTTTTATAACATTCACAGAAATCTTCGCATGAGTCCAACTTTTGCGATTCTTGCTAAGGGGTTTAGTTTATTATGAAGAGTCAGTTTTAGGCACTCCAATATCCAACTCATTTAGGGCAGTACCTATCTACTTGTCTAGCATGAGTGGACCTGTGCCACACTGGACATGCAAATTCGTCAGCAGAAAAACAAAGACATGCCAGTTGTGTGGAGGAAGTTGGGTGTATATTACGGGTGAACACCAGACTGAAGATAGAATGTTATCTCACTTGGAAGCAGTATGTTTTAATGTTAGTGCCCTATCTAAAGTTACCCATAGGTACATTGGGATCCAGCAATATTGTAGTTAATAGAAACACTGGTCTCTGGTTCTGAAGCCAGACTTTCTGAATAATTGCCCCTTTATTATAGAATAAAACTCAGCAATCGTTTTGTTACGTTATATATTTTCTAATCACAGTGCTGAGACACTTATAACACAGGCAACTAATACATAATTTAGTAATTGATTTATTCATGTATTTACTTCTTGGGTACAGCATGAGTGAAGATGGTGTGGCCGACGCCGAGGAGGCCAACAATGCAGAGAGCCATGGTGAAGCGGTACAGAATACCGTCCACAGGACCTCCCTTCAGGAACACGGGGACATCATCCTCTTTCTAAAATGCAGGAGGCATAATGTTAAGTTACATAGCTCAACTGTATAGGGTAATAATAAATGAGTCAATGGGTCTTGTAATGCAAAGCTACTGATTGGATTAGGGCTGTATTTTTATCTTGATATGAATTGATTTTTCATATTGACAACCAAGTTGACAGAAGTTATGTTATGATATAATCAAAGAATAGAATACTAAAATACCAAAGACATCATAAATTAATTTCTCAAAAAGTTTTAGAATTATAAAACTGGACAAATTGATAATTTATTGTTACAATCACAACTTCCTTCCATGGGAGGCATCAGATATGGTTTAATTTTATATGCAAGTTGTCTACTTAAACTATGAGAATTCATTTGTATGATAATATCATACAAACAAATTCTCATATTATGTAAGACGCTAACAATGGTTGCACTACAATGTCAATGGGTAATATTCATAATACTTTTCCTTCAAATGCCAGTGGTCAGCATGGTAATAAAGAAATGCAGTAATAATATTATTCTTTTGCTGTTTATAATTTATTTTTATTGTTTTGTTTGGGGTAGATGATTCTTGAATCAATAAACAACTCAAATGAAATAACATCACTGTTCAATCAAGTAATAGTGAAAATGATGCATTGTTGCACATTTTATACCTTTATATTAGTAACTATTCAATGTTTAGTTAGGCTGTACTTGAAAATACAAGATTAAATACTCAAGTATCTAAACATCCTCATAAGTTGAAAAGTTATTCCATTACCAATCTGTTGTTATACAGGTACATACCTATCCCGAGTGCAAAATTATACACATATATTTGCTTACCCTAATGGATTGTTAACAAATAAAGATGAAGTAGAATTGAATGATGATGAATATGATGATGATAATCTAATACATAGTTACCTGGAACAGTTTCTGTCGTTGACGGATCTTCTCCGACAGAGGAGCATAGGGAGTGTTGGTTCCGGGGATCAGCTTATTCCTGCCAGGAGCTGGGCAGGCTTCGGCAACCGTTGACAATTGCGCAGTGTTGTACTGGATGGTCGGAGGCTCCACTCGTTGCAAAGCAATTGGGGCCTAGGTATAAGGAAAATTATCTAAGTAATGGAAGCACTCAGTGATAAAAACTTAACCAAAGTTTCAAATACCTAGGTACTTACCACGGGGAAAAGTGGGGTCTGTAAGTGAGTAGAGGCCACCAGCCTTCCAGTTACCCGGCTAAGTTGGTGATACATTTTGTCGGAAAGAGAATCTACTTTATTTTAGACCTGCACAGTGCCTGAAAATCGAGCGATTACGAAACAAGTAGTTATCAAATTCGTTTTGAAACCCTGATCCACAAAACGTGACGTTGGAATGTCAAAGATATTTGGGAGAATTTAAATATTTGTATTTAGTGCTAATCTACAAACTTATATAGTCAAGTGCAAGTAAGTACAAGTGCAAGTAAACTGATGTATTGTTTTATATTGTTAAGTTAAATAAAATAATATTAATTTGTTGTCAACTCTGTGATCAATGAGTTTTTGAACGCACAATCGAACTAAATCGTTCGGAAATATTGCATTCTTCAGAATCGATTGGCGACTGTGAGAACTGTGACCATTAAATAAAGTAAAATATATACCTTTCACGTATATACAGGACACAATATTATACATAATCAAGTTTTAAGAACACTATGAAAACTTAATTGCATTAAGTTTTATAAATTATTATTATTTGAGGATTTCTTAGTTTGCATCAATTTTCTGAACGAAAACTTGAAAAGGTCCGCCATATTTCTTTTTGTGTTTGACAGTTCTTTTACTTTGAGCACGTTTTTAGAAGAAGGTGAGTTCGTAAATTATATAAAAAACTCGCGAATTGTGTGGTTATTTTATCCTAAAGTGCAAAAATAAGTATTTTAGTGTTTCGGGTAATTATTTCTGAGATGTTGACTGTGTCAAGTTAATCTGATGTTCGAAATTTAAATCTCCGCGTGGCGTGTCATGTCTGGTCATCGCTTGGCATTTGTTTTACTAAAACTTTTAGGCCAACTGCCATAAAATTACCCGTAGATGTTATTGTAACCAAATAACTCTTGTTTTCAGCTACAAAATGCAGATCTTCGTAAAAACCCTCACGGGTAAAACCATCACCCTCGAGGTGGAGGCTTCAGACACTATTGAGAATGTGAAGGCTAAGATCCAAGACAAGGAGGGAATCCCACCTGACCAGCAGCGACTTATCTTCGCTGGTAAACAGCTGGAGGATGGCCGCACTCTCTCTGACTACAACATCCAGAAGGAATCCACCCTTCACTTAGTGCTCAGGCTTAGAGGAGGTAAGATGAAGTCATATTTGCTACACAGTGAAATTATTTAATAATAAAATAATAAAAATATAAACATGTAATACCTACATTCCAGGTACCATTGAGCCTTCTCTGCGTATCTTGGCCATGAAGTACAACTGTGACAAAATGATTTGCCGCAAGTGCTATGCTCGCCTCCACCCTCGTGCTACCAATTGCCGCAAGACTAAGTGCGGTCACACCAACAACCTTCGCCCCAAGAAGAAGCTGAAGGATTAAACTGTTTTATTCCTTGCAAAATGCATAGCATATTCATTTTTAAATTTGCAACCCATATAATTAAGCCAAAAATAAAAGTGTAACAGCTAATTTCATTGTGTTAATTTACGACATTGTGCTTTAGCCTTTCAAAATCAATGAAATCAAATTGTGTAATCATATTGTCACAAACATTTATGGCTATGGTCTGTAACAAACCAGTTTCCTTGCACAAAGGAATGCAATACAGCAGTTAACTAATAGTTAGATCAATAGGTAACAAATTTGCTCTTATAAAAACAGGCACCTCTTGGCATCACGAAAATAATTATTGAAACTTAAGGCCTCCATCCCACTGGCGTTTTACAAGCGGCGGCGTTTCTCCAACGTCTACATTTGCCACGAGACTCGCGACGTCAACGTCGCTGCTGAGCAGCGTTTTCGCTGTGCGACTATATTTTACGACGTTGGAGAAACGCCGTCGCTTGTAAAACGCCAGTGGGATGGCGGCCTTATATATAGAAAACACCCATCTTGATTTTGCAGCTAACAGATGGTGTCATTTTCTATCACTTTGCCTGGAAAACCATTTAGTTGGCACAGCCTAAATAATCTCACTCTGATCCAGACTCCCTTTGCTGCCCTCCCCAGTGACTCCCTAAGACAAGGCTTATACCTGGCATTCAGTTAATGAGTAAGTTCCCTTGCTGGATGTGGCACAAGCAGATGCCAGCTTCATAGTTTGATTTGCAAAATGCCTGGTTAATAAAAGCAAAAAAATAATGTTGGCATAGATTGAGTTTCAGTAGGTGGTACGTATTTTGGCAAGTGAAGCATAATAAATAGATGACAATAATACTGGTTAACATGACCTTATATAACTTGGCATGGAAACACTTGATCTTTTTGCCGCTATGCTAGAATTAGAACATTTTGTATGTGTAACAAAGCATTTGGTATCAGGGAGGTACCTAAAAGGGTTCTATAACGTATTACCTAACTTTTTAATCCATAATCTAAAATGACATAATTTTTTTTGTCATAACCATCATTCGTCCGAATGATAATTTACCCGAACTTTAAATCACATAATATCATATGCCATAAAGTTGAAATCCCTAAATATAATAAGCCCTAAATCCGTTTGTCATAAGTATTACAATCAATAATATACAAAAGACATAAAATCGTTTTCAATAAAAGTCATAAGTCCTATTCTAAGTAAATGTTTAATCGTATGTAGGCGTTGACCTGCAATGCAAGCAAGCATGCGGCACGCATGTAGCAAGCATGCGGAAAGCATACAGCAAGCAACCATGTAGCAAGCAAGCATGCAGCACGCATGTAGCAAGCATGTAATGCAAGCAAGCATGCAGCAATCATACAGCAAGCATGCAACAAGCAAGCATTTAGCAAGCAAGCATGCATGCAAGCGTGCAGCATGCAAGCAAGCATGCATGCAAGCGTGCAGCATGCAAGCAAGCATGCATGCAAGCGTGCAGCATGCAAGCAAGCATACAGTATGCAAGCAAGCATGTAGCATGCAAACGAGCAAGCATCATGCAGCAGACATGGTTTCTGTCACGGCTCCGGCGCTGCGGGGCTCCGGCGGCCTCACGCGAGCTTATCGTCGCAGATGGGTTTAACGCTCACCACGTGTTACAACCACCTGCTCCTCAACTCGCGGCCCGCCTCGCCCCTCCGTGCCTACGCGATTTTACATAATACTCTTGGGGTAGGACAGACAAGACTGCGTGGAGTCGGATTTACAGCAATTCGTTTCTGTCACTAAAACCTAACTTTTAGGGATTTTTAGCGACTGTTAGTCCCTAAAGAATCCCTAAAAGTTAGGTTTATAAATGACCATTCGGAATCATACACATTATGTGATACAATACTTAGGACATACGACTATAAGTCATGTAAAATTAGGAGATTCAATTATTATAGTATTCGATATTATGACAAAATAGTATTAGAAGTAAAGTTAGTTATGTAAAACATAATTTCAGTGTTTTGAACATTATGGTTAAGTACTGAAGTTTATAGCAAACGTTATGGATAATGATTTTCGGACAATCAAGAGAGTACCACCTAAAAGCTGTTGGAAGCTAAATTATTGCGATTTTTATCCACAAATACTTTAATAAATCTACTGATACTGTTAGCCAGCGTCATCTCACTGCTAGGTAGAGATGATCGTCAAGATGACGGGACCACGCCAGGTTTTGCGCATATCATGTGAATAGGATATATTACAATATTTCTACTATTTCATACTTTATTCACAGTTTAAGATCACGCCATGTGTTTTTCATCAAATGAATAGATAGTGGTCCCGCCATTTTGATATCAAAATAGCGGGACCACTTCTTTCTTTGTAGAATATTATAAAATACTATTCACATGATATTCGCAAAACCTGGCGTGGTCCAGCCATCTTGACGTTCATAGGCAGAGAGGCCTTTTCCCCCATGACTTGTTTATCCAGGCCCGCCCAGTAGGAAATAAAACAAAATTTTAATAATAAAATGTTTGTATACTTTGTATAAAATTAAATGCATCAACAATAATTCAATAGTTATCAGATAGTAGAAGTCGGTGAAGTCACAACCATTAGGCTATTTCTTAATCTAATCTATATGCTCCCATCTCTGAGGGTTCTTCGTCAAGACTTGACGAGGCTGATTTCGTAATGCGAAGATGTAGCACATATTATTATACGACTGCCCAAACCACGCTCTAGGCCAGATATACTAAAATGACCACATGAAACTTCGACTGGATCGAAGCGTAGACGAAGGAATACGTCGATTTTCGATAGAGATTCTGGTTGTTGCATGAGATGATCACGTAAAGGTTCTTACAGACGAGCGGCACGTTGGGGAATGCAGATAAACTGTAGCCGTCGCCACCTGTCGACGACTACCGTCGATGGGTGGCGACGCTTGTAGTTGTGGTAATGCCGCGTACATGTGTGTCAACGCGTCGGCGACGGCTGCCGTTGGCAACGTGCCGCTCGTCTGTCGTTTCAAATTACGAGCTTGCGTCATGCGACTTATGTGATTGACATAAGGTTTTAATTGCATTGACTGATGCACGCTCATGATATGCAACGAGTAAACAATTCTAGTACCTGCACTTAGTACATAGATTCTATGTTTTTACGTACCTAATAAATCATTAATACATTAAACTAAACTAAATGCTACTTATATCTAAGTCTGGACGGACTGTTAAATCACTATAATTGCACAATGTTGCAACAAAATGGAATGTATTGCAGCTCTATACCATGCCGAAATGTACTACTTTGATTTTCGGCGGCTTTTGTGTTGCGTTTTCTGAAAATAGGATATACGTAAAATTAAATGGCGATACTTTGAAAATGCAAGGTGTAGCTTTGCATCCTGCTCAAATTCATCAAACTGAACAACTTTCTCCATGGGACCACCATCGTAATCGTAAAAAATAATCAGGTGTCTCATCCATTAATTTGTTCGAGAAGGTATTGGACTTTGTATGGGGCCGTTGATTATTTTTTCGCGATTACGATGGTGGTCCCATGCAGATAATTGTTCAGTTTGATGGTCTATAGCACACCCTTGAATTTGACCAGCATGCAAAGCGACCTCTTGTATATTGGTTCAAATGAATAAGTACATGCTTTGATGATGAAAAATGCCACGATACCAGATGACACAAATCATGCAGAGCAAACCCTCTTGTTTTTTTTTACAACAATAATTTATTATTAACATCAGATAATTAGAATATTATGCTTTTAAATGGCACAACTAGAAGTACACAACAAAAACAAATTAAGATATTTATAGTCTATAAAATAAAAGAAGCGAAACTAAAGCGACACGATCGTAGATATTACTTACTATTCAAATAATTTATACACAATTTCTTCTGAATTATAAACGCGATGCAAAGTTACAACTAGTATAACGTTCGAATAAAACATTTTTAAAGATTTGAATTTGGCCTAATCATTAATGAATAAAGGAGTTATGTATAAATTATCTGTGTAGTAGTAAACAGTGATGAAATAAAACGTGCAGAATCGCGTGCGTCACAAATGAGGTGCAAATGACGTGGGCATGCGTGCGTGCATCACACTTCAACGTAGTCGAGCGTTGTACCGGCGGGCGCGACGTGTGGCGCGTGAGCTGCGTGCGACACGTGCGGCGTGTGCGACGTGTGCGACACGTGCGACGTGTGCGACACGTGCGACACGTGTGGCGCGTGCGACACGTGCGCGGGCGGCGGGAGCGCCTGCTGCGGGGTGAAGGCGGCGAGGTACGCGTGTGGCGGACATAGGGGGAGACTTGCTGCTAACTCGCGAGACGGTTCAGGAGATACTCGGGATTCCTGCTGAAAAAATAAATGAAAAGAAATAAGATATCATTCTATTATACTTTTGGGAATTCTTTGGTACATCAATAACTAGTAACTGTTGAACTTAAATTGTAACTTACCGAAACAACGGCGATAGTAACAGTATCCGAGAATTTAACTTTATTCCTTTCTCCAGAACGATTTCCTTGTTTATCTGGTGCGTCACCGTCCAGTCTATACGTTCTATCCTTCAAGCTAGTACTGGGATGATAATTATTATTATTTTGGTAACGGTACAACGTGTTAGGGGCTTCTTCTCTTAACTCTGTTTGGTACAAGTGTTTGAAGTGTGTGGAAGCGATTCTTTCATCGTGTGGCCGAGGTATGACGTCTGTTACTGTGTGTGTAGGTTTGACGGGGGCTTCGCTGATCGTTAGTAATTTGTGTTTTGGTGCGCTATAGTTCGATAGAACGTCCATACTATGCCACCGTACGCTTTGTGAGTTTCGTATCGGCTTCGGGTAGTCTCGGTATGTATCGTCTCGTATGTCCGTGGTCCATATCGTGTTGTCCCTTTCTAAGTACTGGTGGAGGTTGGGTCGTATGCTGTTCGTTGACATGGTCTCTGTATGCATGATGGGGACCTGCATGAGTGTGGGATGGTTCGGGAGAGAGACGCGGGGAAGCGGGGGAGGCTTCGTCTTGACGAGCTCTGACGTCACGCTTGCTTCCTCTTCGGATCCAGTGTACGAGTGCGAACTGCAGCTTGAACATGATTCTGAACATTCTGATTCTGAAATTAGTAAAAATGTATTGAAAAGTATGTCATTTTTTTTTAACTTGTATCCATGTCATTTTCGGGGCATTTACGATCCACTTCTTAGGACGAACGACACCAACAGAAATGGACGGATTAACACATTGAAACCAAGTTCAATAGCTGTCAGTGTCATCATTGTTGTGGAATATTAACACTAACAGCTCTTGAACACGGTTTGTTGATTAGTTTAATTGCTGATATTCGGCCATAGAGTCTTAGCTTTTATTGTGCCATTTTACGAAACTAGACAGACAGTAGTGCAGGCTAATAAATGTTTTTTCTTTCTTTCTTTATATTCTGTGGTTTGTGGTCTAATGAAAATAGAAATGAGCACGAAAATGGAAAGTTCTACCAACCTGGCGTATTATCAGCATAGTGCAGTGCCAACGCGGCGGCCTCAGTAGCTAATGAGGTAAGTGCACGCCGAGTCGCCGCCCATCTCGCATCACAGAACAGATCCCAAGCTGACAGGTCTACTGCTAAACTTAGCGCCTTCTCGATGCGCCCGCGTCTGTCAAATATCAAGAAGGATGTGGTTAGTAAAATTGCTGTTAAAAGGATTACATCACGCCTGTGATCACCCTCGAAGTGTAAGGCAATAAGTACATCCACATTTTGCCAGTTATGTTAAAATCTTGTGTAATAGCGGGCGAACCTATTGCTAGCCATCAACCATGCACAAATTCAGACTCCAGGTAACTACCGAAAAATGTCTGATGGGAAACTTACTAGCAGTTTTTTCGACCTAGGAACCGAACCGAAGATGTCTTCGGTTCGATTCCTAGGTCGCTCAGCAATGGGCCATCTGCCATCGTAGTTGGTTCACAAAACTCGCCACTTGGCACACTTGATAGTTGACATGAAATGTCAGCAGTGACATTAAGTGGCGAGCTGGGAGATCCTACGTAGACTCAATTGATGGTTGCGTAGGTGCTTAGGAAGCCAAATGTAATAATAACGTACCTAAGTAAATGATGGAAGAACTTCCTGGCGAGGTCGTGCACGGGCGGCGCGTACCGTGCGGCGGCGGACGCGGGCGGCGCGCCGGGCGACAGGAAGGCGCCCAGCGCCGCCTGCGCCACCGCCTCCGAGCTCTGCGCCTCTGAGGGGAACACTACGCTAACTAGTTGGACGCTGAGTGACGCTTGTTCAATCAACGTCCGGCCCAGTCATTCAATTCAATGTCGTCATTCAATGAACACGCTAGTCGTTCAATCAAATAGCAGATTTAACCAGATGACTGCGACATATACAATAGTTCAGTTCTCGCCGCGAATTCTTTTTTTTTTCGGTTTCGGTTCAGTTGGAAGGCGCCACTCTGAAGCTTGTTGACTAGTTTGCATGTCAAACTTGTTAACCCGCGTCTCGTCACCAGTAACAATGCGTTTCATGAATGTTGGGTCGGAATTGACTCGTTCTAGCATGTCCTCAGCGACTCTCAAGTATGGTTTGCTGCAAGGAAACCCATTTCTGGGTTAAGCTCGCCGTTGTACATAAGCTATACATTTTAATTTTGTGTATATTTTTTTGTTAATTTTTGTGTGCAATAAAGAATAAGAATTGAGTTTTTGGAGAAAATTCAGGACTTTTGGGACTAGCCGAGAGGTTATTTCTCTCAAAGTTGAATGGGGATTTTCAGTCACTATTTCCTTCACTTTTAAAGGCATATTGTATATTCGATAAAATCTATATATATAAAAGAAAGTCGTGTTAGTTACACTATTTATAACTCAAGAACGGCTGAACCGATTTGGCTGAAAATTGGTGGAGAGGTAGCTTAGAACCGGGAGACGGACATAGGATACTTATTTTGTTGTTTTTTTTTTTTAATTTCTGCAGGTAAGCTCCTTCTAATTTATGATAGCCTGGTACTTCGAGACAAATCTATATAATTATATAGGACATAGGATACTTTTTTTTTTTAATTTTTTCGTCGGTAGGTAGTGGGTAGGTATTGGGTAGGTAGGGGTAGGTGGTAGGTAGGTAGTAGTTAGGTATTGGGTAGGTAGGGGTAGGTGGTAGGTAGGTAGTGGGTAGTTGGTAGGTAGGTAGGTCAATTCAAATTAAAAATTCATAGTTGACAGGACAACGTCTGTCGGGTCGGCTAGTAAAATAATAAATGGGAGTTTTGGCCAGTACAGTCAAATTTTCAATGATATACCATCCTCATCGAAAATCAGTCCTAAACTGATACCGCTTTCACAGCGTGGAGGTACTTCCAACTGATGTTATTTTATAACAATTATACAGTGAAATTAGTGATAGCTTTGCAATAATATTCACATCAGATGTTTCTGATCTTTTTTAAAAGTCAACTGGAAATGCCCATCAGACCAATCAACTTTTGCTAAGACGTCATCCCTATATGTGTTATGGTGTAGCTGGGCTCTTGGAGTTCCACAACAGGTGTTCCAGATCTTCGATTGTTATAAGTCAACAGAGAGTGCTCATCAGATTGAACAACTTTTGCTGAGACGTCATTCCTATATGTGTTATGGTGTAGCTGGGCTCTTGGGGTTCCACAACAGGTGTTCCAGATCTTCGATTTTTATAAGTCAACAGAGAGTACTCATCAGATTGAACAACTTTTGCTAAGACGTCATTCCTATATGTGTTATGGTGTAGCTGGGCTCTTGGGGTTCCACAACAGGTGTTCCAGATCTTAAATTTTTATAAGTCAACAGAGAGTACTCATCAGATTGAACAACTTTTGCTAAGACGTCATTCCTATATGTGTTATGGTGTAGCTGGGCTCTTGGGGTTCCACAACAGGTGTTCCAGATCTTCGATTTTTATAAGTCAACAGAGAGTGCTTATCAGATTGAACAACGTTTGCTAAGACGCCATTCCTATATGTGTTATGGTGTAGCTGGGCTCTTGGAGTTCCACATCAGGTGTTCCAGATCTTCAAATTTATTCTCTCAGCAGAAAATGCTCATCATGTGGAACAATTTTTGCTATGGTGTCATTTTCGTATCTCTTATAGTTTAGCTGGTCCGTTGCGGTTCTGCATCAGGTGTTCAAGTTTCCAAGATAAATTATAGCCTATATGTTGCCCAGACATAATATCTATACAACAAAAAAAAATCATTCAAATCCGTCCAGTACTTCCGAAGATTAGCGTGTACAAACAAACAGACATAATTTTTTTTTTGGATTCGTGCACTATTACTGTTTCTAAACCCCCCTCAATTATTATTTTTTAAATATATTCAATGTACAGACACAGTTTTTTTACTCTTTTATTATATGTATATATATATATATAGATAACAGATGTAACTCAAATTCCGCGCCAAAATGGAAAACAGTTGTGCCAATCTAACAAAAAAAAAAGAATTTGGAACCATAAACAAATCGTCCATTCCCGATACTTTTTTGACTGAATGTACATCTAATTATCTGAAACACCTACTACTTTTAACTTGATCCTTTAAAATTTCCTAATCAGTATGAAAACAAATCACAATTATTATTATTTTACGTTAGCCACAATTCAATTTTAAAACAATACCAACCAGTCTTACTCCTCAAGGCGGCGCAGACGAGCATGTTGACAGCCCACAGACACTCGGTGCCCTCGCGGTCCCAGTCCATGGCACGAAGTAACGCTACTGCATTTGACGGTCGCTTCGTACGAACCCATGCCTAGAAAAATGATAATTATTGTGTTAGTTTTCTATCAATAACTCGCGAACTACTATTTCTTTTATGAAAACCAAGATTCATGTGTAATTTCACTTGCTTTGGTAAGGCAATCATCGGCATCGTAAGGAAATCAGCATGCCTGAGAAGAAAATTTCGACGGCTGCTAAATCAAAGTCTGTGGCCCATGGGTGGGTGGGAGTTTTATGCCGCCCCACAGACTTTAAGTTAATTTCAGGGTAACTAGATTTTTAAAGAAAAGCTGTTACTAATGTTGAGTTTTTTGGCCTCTCATTTAAGTAGTCATACTTACGGTTAACAATCGAGGGTGTGTGATGTGTAGAAGGGTGAGAGGCCCTCCAGAGAATGTCGCTAAAAGAATAGGCCCTCCTTTAGCGCTTCTAGTAGACAGCAGCTGCATCCGTCGAGAATCCCTGACACATACATAAAAAATTAAATTGGTTTCTATTCTAAACATTCAATTCCTGTAGTATTTTTATACCCCGACCAAAAAAGAGGGGCGTTACATTGCCAATCCTATTCCGATATTCAGTTTACAGCTATATATATACGAGTATCTTATCTATAATATTTTATTTATCTGACCTCCACAATCTAATTAGTACTGGATAATACCGATAAACCTTGGTAAGACGGGCCACTGGCAACCTACCAGTGGCGAAGGGTAAAAATAATAACAGGGGAAGCCGAAGAATAAAATAATGAGAATTGAAACGACACCCATGACAAAAAACTAAAAAAATTTGAAGACGCCGTTTTGGATTTTCATTTGGACCCCATTTTTATCATCAGCGACCCCAAAAAACCACGAGGACGACACCCATGACGAAAAAACTAAAAAAAATCGTCGGCGCCATTTTGGATTTTCATTTTGACATAGTAATCTTCATTAGTAGCGACCCCAATAATTTATAAAATGCAAAGGAATTATAAAAACAAAAAAAGTGACTTTATCATGTAAATATGTATATAAAAAAAATAAAAATCTATTTGGTAACTTGGTACCAAATACGATAACGATCATTACTCATTCTATCTCTTTCTACCACACATACTTTCTTTTTATGCCCCTGCCGTAACTCGATAATCTTCGGCTTACCTAGGTCCCTACAAAACGGTACTGCCAGCCGCGAAGTCACGTGTGCGCTTTTAGTTCTGAATTCTGATAATGTTGCTTTCTTTGTTAACATATTTTTTTTTCATTTTTGTAGTGTTTTTGACACTACGTGTAGAGTGCCTTGTTCCCGAAGGGGGAAGCCGGTAGGAATGGGCTTCTTAGGTGCCTTCGGGCCTGTAACCTGCTAATACTACTAGCATTCCATCATGCTGATATTTTTGAAACACTAAAATGGCATCAACTTACCGCAAATAAGATGTGAGATCCAGACATTTAGAATGATGATGTAGTAGGGAGAGCGCGCGGTCGAAACACTGTAATCTGCCGCCTTCCTCTGCGGCTATAATCAACTCGTCAGCCCAGCGGATATCTGTCGCTATCTGTAAGTAATATGGAGTTTTTAAAGTGAACTTAAATCTTGGAACTCGCGTCATCCTCACCTAACGGTTAGTCAAAATCAACCTTATACAATTAAGATAAAGTTTATTTCGGATTGATTCTATGCAAATAATCTTAGTATTGAATTGTATCGTCTTATACAATTCACAAGTCACTTAAGTGAGACCTCACTTATACCGGCAGTCCCCAAAGACTGCAACGGCACTGGCCGCATGATTTTATTTATACGTAGCCAGGTTCTTGCCAAACTAGTCGAGTGCAATTAGACTATAAGGTAGAACGAAGTTTATAGTGGCCGGATTTTCATGGGTTTTTTTTTATTGAGTTCCTAAAGAAGTGGAGAAAAACGCGTTTTTTTTTTTTTTTTTTAATTTCCTTTGGAATATTTTTTTTTCGTTCGGGAATAACTTCAAATTTAACGAATTTATATTGTAGCGTAATAGAGTGACCTACAATCATTCATTAAACGCTAATTTCGACAGTTTTTTTCTTCATTGTTCTCGATGCAATGCATAATTCAAGTATTTTTTGAAAATTTCCTATTTTCTGCTATTATTTTAGTAATACCGACTAATAACACTAAGATTTATTTTGAAATTGGTAATTGATGCTTTTTCACAGATAACTGGATGTAAAAATATTCGAGAAACAACAAAGAAGAAAAATGTATGTAACAATCATACATTTTTCTTCATTGTCACAAACTTACAAATCCAGCTCTAGTCGTATTCGTAAGGCCGGCGACACAGTGCACGACATGCAGCGAGCCGTCTATGCACGCGATGAGCAGCCGGGAGTCGCACGGAGACCGTCGAACGACTCGTACGGGCGTCGACAGCGACACGTGAGTCGCACTGTCGCGACCACTCGACAGTTTTGTCGCACGATCCTCAGGGTTCACTTCGAATCGTAGCCAGTCTAAATTGATGCCATTCTGAAATAGTAATGTGGAGGTAAAATAGAGGAGCCCGTGGCTAAATAATAACAGCCGCTCGGGTCCATCTTTAGGTTAAGCCGTGCTTGCCTAAGTTGGTCTGTGGATGGGTGACCACCCAGGTTTCCACTGTGTTCTTGTGTGCCTCGGAAACCACGTTAAGCCTCTGGTCCCGGCTGTCATTTCCAGATCTTTGGCAGTCACTAGTCGTTACAAGTAGTCAGTTTTTTTTATTGATAAACTAAACATTTTAGTGATTTTTATCACTGGATAACCACCTAAAAACAACCTTTTTGCTACGAACATAAATATTACAGGATTTTGTGTGTCATACGGGGCTAATGCTAAAGTGAATCAAAATGATGCCACGGTGGTTTTACAATTAGTCCTTTAGAAGACAGAGGAATTATTTAGATATGTATTTTTTATTGTGGACTAGCCGACCCGACAGACATTGTCCTGTCACCTACCTACTACTACCTACCTAAGAACCTTCTCCTGACAATAACAAACACAACAAAAAAAGAATTAGTGAAATCGGTCCAGCCGTTCACGCGTGATGTTGTGACCAAGGGAAATAGGGATTCATTTTTATATATTAATATAGATATAGATATTCAATTAAATAAATATGGGTTACCTTATGACATGTAACTTGTTCTACAATATGAACAACAATGTCTCCTTTATTTGACAGTTCTGCTGACAGAGTCTCATTCTCCAGTTGGTGATAGGCTGTCAGATTGATGTGGTGTCTGCAAAATACAAGTAATATCAAATATATCTTCACAAGGACCAATTCACGACGTTGGGTCATCACACGGACGCGCGTCATTATTTTCTTTGCGCAAATAGGTACTGTTCAATAAGATGAGTGGCAAATGGAAGAAGATAGAAGGTAAGGCAGATGAAAGATGTGAATATTAGAGGAACAGACATCCCAGCCCTACTCACTTTTTCAATGCAGCAGAACTCATCCTGGACAGGAACTACAGTAGCCAGTCTCAAAATCTCTTAACCGTTTACAAGCCCAGGTTGGCTGCTGTAGAAATAATCTGGTCAAATGGGTTATCTGATGATACCCTATCTTTCTTTCCCATCCTCCAACCACCTGTACCTTCCAGGATTTCATGAAATAGCTGTGCAGGTGGCTGGTCAGGTATTTTTTTAATTGATCAACACGCAAAGATGGAGAAGAAGAAATACATTAATTTGCTTACCCCACAGTTGGTGTTGCAAGGCGTGTCTTGAGAGCAGCTTGCAGCCAAGAAATTAGATATTAGTTCTTTAGCTTTAATTTTAGTAAAGCAAATAGCCTTAAGCAAGAGTATTACCCATTAATGCTATACAGGTGGAGGTTGGCATGATCCTCGAGCACAGGGCTCCAGGGCGCCGGCTCTGCGACAGTGACACTCCACACAAGTATGCGAGCTCCATTGGTGCCCTCATTGGTAGATATGTGTCTCTCTGTCCTGCGACTACTGCCGCCAAGTTCTATGCTCTGAAAGTAATATTAATATTGTTGTAAATGTGTTGAAAGTTTGTTGTAGCACATGAGACACTATTTGCTAAAGTGTTTTTTGATTGTGCCGAATTCCCAGTACAGCATGTGCTGGTTTTTTATAGTTTGAAAATATTTTTTTTGCTGATTGACCCACTGCTGGGCAAAAGTCTCCAATAGCTTTTCACTTCATCCTTTATCTGTGTCAGTAAGTATTTGTGTCTTGTCAATTTTTAGATAAATTATAACTATACTTGTATAAACATGCAAGGTATACTCAACCTGTAAATGTGGATCTCTGTCAGTAATGCGGCATGGAAGACTGATATTGGTTTTGCCAAATGTTACTAATGTTGCTGTCCGGTCACTGTGAGTAACTAAGATGTGTGATTTTGATAGTGCCACTGTAATGTAAATAATTATAAGTTTAGTCTTAACACTATAAAGGTAACCAATTTGACATCAATTAGTAATAGATTTGGTGGTTTTCTTATGTCAGGTGAGTCAAATTGTATGTCATTGATATGCAATTCATATTGATTGAAAGCCATACACAAATCAAACTTTAAACCATTGCATCTAGAACTTACCATTTGTAATAGTCTGACCAGACAGTTTGCCCACAAAATACCTATCAAAAAGAATCTGAGTGACATCCAAAGTGTTTTGTTTAACGGTGAGGTAGGCTATCACTCCTGAAGAGAATACTATGGTGATCAGTGAGTCTTTGGTCCATTCACAGGTGATGATGCTCCTATCACGAAGCTTGGACTCCAGCTGGCGCACCTGCCGCGGGTGGGCGGCGCGCCATAACCCACCGCGTCGCTCGCAATAACTTCTTTTGCCAGAATCATAAACTGTCTCATCTACTCTTTTCTTTGTTTCGTACCTGTAGAGAAAAAAGTATTTTTTTCAGGGTTTGTGAAGTGTTGCGGTTGCTAATTATATAAATAAAAAAATATTTATTTATCTTCTTTGGAAGTTTTAATAGGTCGAATAAACTAATTAATTGCGGAGATGTTATGAAAGTAAAGTGGCACAAGTTTCTACGCAAAACATGCAGATTTTTGTTATGCTTCATCTTGTTATTCTAACGAGCTTATAGTTTCACAAAGGAAAGTTTTTAATTGTATATTTGTTTTCGACAACTTTGTAACTTACTTGAAACTTTTAAAGTCACTGTTTTTTAAGTGTAAGCTTTCATCACAAGTCAGAAATTTGACATCGTAGTTAATCATTTTATGTTTCGAATCATGCGTTTATTAAGCCGTTTGAAAATAAACCATTATTTATTCATTTATTTTCCATTAAAAATCTGAAGAACCGTAATTTACAAAGTAAATAATAATTAATATGACATGACACTTGACAGTATTGACAGTGACGGCCCAGTTGACATTACTGATATTTTATTGACATTAGTCTGGTGTAGCCCAATCTGAAAAATAATTATATACAGATTAAATACACTAAGCTGAGGTGACCTAATAGTTGTGGCCAGTGGTAAGTCCTAGGTTTGATTCTGTGCAGGTACCATACGTTACAAAATATTGAGACGAAAATGGGATAGCCTAGAACGAAAATTGGAATAGGTATTTTGCTTTAAATATACTTCACGGAGTAGGCTGATGTATGTGGGATCAACTTTTTGGTTCTTGAGAGCGTCAAATATGGCATCGTGTGGCAAACTATCGAAAGCTTTCGAGTAGTCAAAATTCAAAATTCAAAAAAATTCAAAATTGTTTATTTCTTCAACCAAATAACAACAATTAGTTTGTGATTGGAGCCTTCTTTTAAGCAAATAATGCCTGTATTAGAAGACTCCGCTCTTCCATAACAAAAGAAAGAAAATTATTTAAAACATATCATAGGTAGAGTAGACAAAAATAAAAAATAATAAAACAACATGTGTGTGAGTGTGTGCGTGGGTATGTGTGTATGCGTGTGTAGGTATGTGTATGTTTGTGTGCCTGTGTGAGAGGTTATGCCGTGAGTTTCAAGAGCTCTTCCGTTTCCTCATAGGTAAGTGGTTTGATCCAATTCAGTGTATTTTTTTTGCATTCATAATAATGGTTTTTATATATACATATTTCTTTATTTATTCTGTTATATAAACGAGCAGACATCCGCAAGAGAACTAAGGTCACCGACGTAGCCCGAAGAATTGCTAAACTTAAGTGGCAGTGGGCAGGGCACATTGCTCGCAGAACGGATGGCCGCTGGGGCCGAAAAGTTCTGGAGTGGCGACCGCGAACCGGAAGACGATGCGTTGGAAGACCTCCCACTAGGTGGACCGATGACCTGGTGAAGGTTGCGGGAATCCGGTGGATGCGAGTCGCAAGGGGACCGGTCAATGTGGCGCCACTTGGGGGAGGCCTATGTCCAGCAGTGGACGTCTTTCGGCTGAAATGATGAAACGAGCAGACCGTGTTTCAGTCAATGAAGGCAAGATACGAGTAGATGGGAATATTGAACTCTTGATATTTTTTTATTAAGTATTTGATCTAACGCGTGCATAATTGATCGGTTGTGGAGAGGCCTGTTCGAAAGCCAGCTTGTTGAGGAGGTTGGTGTTTTTCCAGATGAGGTGAAATACGGTTGTCTATGACTTTAATGAAGGCCTTATAGAGATGGGATACAAGACTGATTAATTATGATGTAGGTATGTAATGTATGATAAATAAATAATTGATCGATAGTTGTTAAGGTCCTTAACAACTATACACAAAGAGTCAAAGACTAACTAAAAACAGTTACCGTGTTGTATTACATGGTCAACCTATAACGTTCCCACTGCTGGGACGCGACTACTTAAACAGCACCGCTTCAATTAAGTTACAGACAGCCGGACCATCATTCTTCATAGAAAAAGGCGTAAAGCAAGGAGACCCGCTTTCACCTAAGCTTAGGCTGTTAAGCTGCGCTTAACAGCGCTCTAGAGGAGGTGTTCAGGAAGATAAGCGGTATTGAAATCGGTGGGGCGCGATTAACAACCCTTTGCTTCGCTGACGACATTGTCGTATTCTCTTCCACGGCGACAGAACTAGAGCTATTGTTAAATCAACTCAGTAATGCAAGTCTTGACGTTGGACTGGCGATGAACATGTCAAAGACCAAACTGATGTCAAACATTACTAAGCATAAAATAAGAGTGAATGGTGAAGAATTGCAATATGTCCATGAATACATCTATTTGGGCTAGTTAGTTTCTTTCCAGTCCAGGCAAGATAAGGAAATCACATGACGAACCGAAAACGCCTGGAAGAGCTACTGGTCCATGAAGGAGCTTATGAAGGGAAACCTTCCTAGTTTGTCACTTAAGCGAAAAATCATGGACATGTGCATTCTTCCCATTTTGACCTATGGATCCCAGACTTGGTCTTTGACAAATAATCAAAAGTCCAAACTTAAGGTCTGCCAGGGTGCAATGGAGCGCAGCATTTTAGGCGTCAAATTAACCGACCGTGTACGCAACACCACACTGCGCTCTTATTGACGTTGCTCAAAAAGCCGCTAAGCTGAAGCGGGACTGGACTGGCCACGTCTGCCGCATGCCCAATGAGCTGTGGGCCAAAATAGCCACTTTCTGGAGCCCTGACACAGCCAGACCTCGTAGAAGATGGCGGGACGAGCTGGATGAAACCAACGACCAGTGGTCCACATTAGCCCAGGATAGAAACAAGGATTCATGGGGAGAGGCTTTTGCCCAGCGGTGGAATGACGCAGGCTAACAGTGCCAGTACCAGTTCTTTGTGTACGTTGTGTTGTTCTGTGGTTATCATGTTGGCGCGAGGGTATATTCGTCGGCTGAAAATATTGTTTTTTAGTTCTATTTCATTTTCTTTGTAAAGAGATCATCCTTTTTCGACCCTGTCATACAAGACATAATATTAATATCCTAGTAAAGGGGGCGATACTACATTGATATAAAGTTTTCTGAATTGACTTGTAGGACCAACTCAAACGCACAGGCGCTCCGAGGCACAGAGGGGTCTGTCTCGGTCTTCGATCATTAATAGTTATTGATCGAAGGTCTCGGTATCTTGGGGACAAGCACTGCTAACTATGAAGACCAACCCGTGCGGCTGTTATAATGTAGCTACAAACCTTCGGCATAAGTTATATTTCGTAAAATACTTACCTAGAATAATCCACGAATGAGAACTGCTAAAATATCACCATTTCATGCACGTATTACGATGTATAAAATCGTATTATGAGCACAAATAGTTTTGTGCTTGCTGTAGTGTCATTGAAGGCCTAAAGCACTCAAAAGGAGAGGTTTAATTTCATATATTTTTCATAAGTTACGGTCACTTGAGTATGCTTGACACCACTTTTCACCTAAGTATAAATTGCTCCAGAACAAGTTATGGTCCTCAAATAAATGGCTTGACCTACTTATTTGCTGCTATATTCAATCATGTCATCAAGATGATTCAACGCGGATAAATACAATTTATTATAGTTTTCATTTGTGCACATCTTCATCCTATTGGATATCTGAGGGAAATATTTTTCATACACTTCCTCGAAAACTGGTTCTTTTCGCACTATGATTAGGTTCAAAATGCAGTGTATATCACACACGTGCGTTTTTGATATTTTTTCCACACGTGTGCAGAAAGCAAATTTGCCTCATATAACTATAATTAGTCCAAATTGGTTCAATGCATAATTAAAAAAAAACATTCACCTCTGAATATACAGAGAGAAACATTCACTTCTGTAGAGTCAGAGGTGAATGTTTTTTTTTATAAATAAATAAATAAATAAGTTTTAGCAATGCGATCTACGTCTTTACTGCGTAAACATTTATTGAATATTCAAAATGTGTTTATAAATTCAATATCATAGATAAACATAATTATTTAAAACTAATATTTCTTTTTATACACAAATTAACATTTATTTGTGTTCTAAATTCAAAAATAAGTACCTACATGAAAAAACATTTTTTTTTGTATAAGGCTGTATAACGGCTTCATACCTTTGCTTCTACTTCAACCTGGCAAAAGAAAAACGCGGAAAAAAAATGAAATTGAAATCATAGTCTCGTAATAATTCATGACACAAATATTTTACATTCTTTTATTTTATTTCTTCAAAAGTGTTTTGAAAAAGGTCGTTTTATACACACGGTCATTTGTTATTGCAGTTCTCGGCTCAAAAACCCCCTCGCCTACGGCTCGTGTGTTAATACCGCTTCGAACGACAATAACAAACTTTCTCCACTTGTATCAAAATGTACTATTCTGTTTTACTACTATTGGTCTGCACACTCTTTGTGCGGACCAATAGTAGTAAGGGTGATAAACAGATGTGGACATCGTGTGCACGGGATTATGTTTTTAATAAAAACTTTTTTGTAAAAAATATAACCGACTTCACACAAAAAAGTGAAAAATAACTTTAGCTTCAGAAGTCGGTGACCTTTGTTTGATTGATTTAGTTTTTTTGTCACCGACTTCTGAAGCTAAAGTTATTTTTCACTTTTTTGTGTGAAGTCGGTTATATTTTTTACAAAAAAGTTTTTATTTTTCACTTTTTAGTGGTTCACATGTGCTTACCCTTTCACAGCGTATCGGTGTGATTTTTTGTTGTGAACTGCGGGCCTAAAATGGCCGCTTTAGCAGGACATAATATGAATCACGTTAAAAATGTTAAATTCTAAAAATGCACTTTATTGTCATTAAAGTCTATTTTAAGAATTTTAAATTTTTAACGTGATTCATATTATGTTCTGCAAAAGTGGCCATTTTAGACCCCCTGGTGTAAACAATAGACAGACGTGAGTCTTCAGCGATCCCAGTACATTTGCTATCATTTATTAAGGAGTTCAGTTGCCTATCTTCCGAAGTCACCAGATCTTTATCAAATCGAAATGGGATCACTCCGAGAAAGTACTCTGCCTAAAACTACCCAAACCGCTTCACACCAGAAGCGGTTTGGGCCTATAAAGTTAAGGAGTTACCTCTATTTCTCCGGGATCCCATTGAATGGAACTTTACACGTCTAACTGTCGAAATCTGGGTGTATTGTATACTTCTGCGTACTCCCTCAGAGCATACAGGTGTGATGTTACGTCATGATGTTGTATAAACAATAAACAACCAAGCGATTGCAGCAATTACTGCAGCTGTGCCGTGTATTTTTGAAGAGTTCCATTTATATCTCCGAAGATCAGCGTAAGATCTCAACCAAATTGACATGGAACCACACGGAAAGCACCAGCTTTCAAATAAAAGAAGAATCATCAAAATCGGTTCACCCAGTCGAAAGTTCTGAGGTAACAAACATTGTCGAAATCTGGGTATATTGTACACATCTGCGTACCCCCTCAGAGCATACAGGCGTGATGTTACGTCATGATGTAGTATAAACAATGAACCTACAAGCGGATGCAGCAATCACTGCAGATTTGCCGTCTAGTTTTAAAGAGTTCCATTGTATATCTCCGAAGATCAGCATCAGATCTTCAACAAATTAAAATGGGACCCAACGGGAAGCACCAGCTATCAAATAAAAAAATAATCATCAAAATCGGTTCACCCAGTCGAAAGTTCTGAGGCAACAAACACAAAAAAAAAAAAAAAAAAAATACAGACGAATTGAGAACCTCCTCTTTTTAGATTTCGGTTGAAAATGAGCAGAACTCGTCTGTTGAGATTAATAGTAGAGGGTGAGCCTATTGCCATTAACCTTGCGCAAATCCAGACTCAGTGGCTGCTAGCCTGCTACTGAGAAGTTCCAGATGGAAAAGTCCGATTACGCTTTGCCCGATCCCAGAATCGAACCCGGACCTCATGCTTAGCAGTCATCCTTGCGACCACTAGACCAACGAGGTAGTATATTATTATTCCATTTGTTGAAAATAACTATTTCAGATGTGCTAATCAGCTAGCCGGTATATTGACACCTAACTGTAACGTAAAAACACCTTTCCTTTGTAACTATCTTTATCAATCTTTCCCAAAAATATTCTGATTATATTTTTATGGAAGCAATCTACATTAGCGAAGATTAAATTCATTGAGATAAACATTTTTAAGAGAAACATTATTGTATTAAGTAGTTAGTTGATGGATGGGTGCTCGATGAGTGGAAACGTGGAACTTTGAATTTGTCTTTGTCTCCTTGTGCAGACCAAAAATTAAAAATTCTTGATATTCTCATTACATTATTTATAATACGGAATACCTACTGTCAAGCAAAAAAAGGAAACTGTTGAATCTAGGGCGTATTCGATGAACATCCTTATGGAAAAAGAATCCTTGAAATATTTTTTCGGAGCAAGCAATAGGTATGTGTATAGATTTAGTTGCCTCCAAGTCAAAGCTTAAATTGTCCCGCTCATTATTCGGGAAAAACATATAAAATCGTTCAAAAAGTCGTGTTCGTAGACGTACGACCCACATTGGAAGGTACATTTCCTTTTTGGCCATATCTAAAAGTTGGTTGCTACCCAATTTTGGTGAGTGAGGGGTTGTATTTCATAATTCTCATGATTGTTATGGTTTAGGGGAACACAGCTTGTTAGCAGGGCCATGTATGAAGTGGTTAGGACCTGAAATTTATGGTACGATGAAATATAATAGGTGTCACACTTCGTACGCCCCGTACTGGTACGTTAGCTACAGTACCTACATGTCACTCAAGTCGTTTGTGACGACTTTGACTTACCTAATTAACTCAAAAGTTTAGATTTATCGATGTTGTTTGTAGTTGAATATAAAATTGACAAAAATCGTAATTGAATTCGTCTTACGATTTAAGTATTAAGAAGGTAAGAAATGAAACACGTAACATTATTTAATTAAAAAATCAAGAATACCCTATTCAGCCAGAGTATATCTACAGCGGCCAACCTGGGATCGCAATCGGTTAAGGGACTTCCAGCTTGGCCACTGCAGTTTCTGTCCAGGCGGCAGGTGTTTTAACGGGTTAATGAAATGTAATGTGTCCTCTAAGAAGGTACCTTTAAAATCTTTTACAGCTCTTATGCCCGTAGCGGTGGCGGTGGTCTCGTTCCTGTTTTCCCTTTACTATGCGACTTGCTATTTTGCGGCGTACATCTACTAGAAAAAACCTGACCACAGGAACAACATTGCAAGGAGGGTAAATCTTAGCACCCCGTGACGTTGCGACAGGTGCTTTGCAACCTATTTAGCGTGGGGGGATCAATGCAACACTGAGCATGCAAACTCCCCAGCAGAAAAGGAAATAGAGTGGATGTCAGGCGACGAAGAATGTTATTCCTTGTCCCGAATTTTTAAGGGGCCTTTAACAGGGGGACAGGGGTAAGGCGATTAAGAGTCTTTCAAATTTTTTGAATGATTGATTGAGGAGGGATCGGTCTTATAGGGTCTTTCAGGCATTTTCCTAGTTCAAAAAGAGCGATCACTTTAGCACCCCTCCAGAATTTCGGAATTTTGTAATCTTTAAGACAGGAAAAGAGATAACATCCAGGATCCTGTATGAATAGAGGAATGGCCTAAAACTTCGGTTTCGATGATATCACGGTCGACCAATTAAAACATCTTGGACCGCTTGCTACCGGCCATTTTTTGCTAGGTTTTATCCCGTAGATTGTGTCTGATAAATAAAAAGGGATGCTTATGTTGGTGACATTGTCATTTAGCACTTCAGACAGCCTTTTCATTTTTGCTGAGCGATGCGGTGGTTTACCATTAAGGAGCAGCTGGTGGGCAACTTGATTGGCGGTCACCTGGCCCAGGTTCGCAGCTGGTGGAGAGCTTCCTTTGGCTGTTGTGGGTCATATCTATTTCTGTGACTAGTAACATTTATTTATTTCTGTGGCCATTGCTTACTGCACGCATACTCGTAAGTTGTTCACCGAGTTCTAGTGTTTGTTCAGCACTGCTCAGTATTGAATGACTTTTCAAAATCTGTATGCAAATAGTTGTAATCAACGAAACGTCTAACAAAATCACTATTGGCGCCAACTTACTTGAAAATTCAGATTATTATTATTTTTAACCCCTGACGCAAAAACGACGGGGTGTTATAAGTTTGACGTGTCTCTGAGTGTGTGTGTCTGTCTGTGGAATCGTAGCTAGCGAACGGATGAACCGATTTTGATTTTTTGTTTGAAAGGTGAATAAGTCGGGAGTGTTCTTAGCTGTGTTTGATAAAAATCGGGCCAAAATGGCCGCCGCCACAAAATTTCGGATTACCTATTTATTCAACCACTCCCTCAATATGGGTATCAAATGAAAGGGCTTGACTAAGAGTACGAAAAAAAAATAAAGGGAATGAGGAATACTAACTAACGAAATGAGATGAGTATAGTGAATTGATGACTGGTACCTAGGAACTAACGGTATGATATGATAATGAATTATTTTATATTTAACTCTCAGTATATTGTGTCGAGGGTTTTTAAATGTTTAATTTAATTTTACTTGTTGCTTTTACTTTTACGTGCAACCGCGAAGAGAACAAAATGTTGTGAAGATAAAACTGTGCTGTAGGTGTGGCGCGTACAGATACAATTTATAATGCGAAAAAAACATACAATTAACCTTTACCTCAAATTTGCCGCATGTCATTACTTCCCAGAATTTGACCCCTATTAGCAGCACTATCGAATGGTGTAATAATACAGGGTGTAGTTGTTTTTTCAAAACCAACTGGTTCGTTTCCTGGTTAGGAATATTGATTTTCCAAAAATATAAAGATGCAGTTTTAGTTTTCATCCAAATCGAGCTCGAGACTCCTTTGAGCATTTTTCGCTACTCCTCATAGTTTCGGATTTGGCAATCCATGCCCACTTCAGAAATTTACTCTGTATATGTACCTATGTGTAGACTCCTTCCAATTTTCTTCATTTTGATACCCTACTCGATAGACAGCAGCAGGTACAAATAAAAGGTGTTAATTAAATGAGTTAATGGGTTTAAGAGTAAAAATGGGTGTACCACAAGGTTCAATATTGGGTCCCTTCCTGTTTTTGGTTTATATTAATGACTTACCCCATTTATTCAACAATCACCCGCAAATGGAGTTGTTTGCAGACGATACTTCTTTAATATTTAGGATAAACGGACGTGCCACTAATCTTGACGACGTAAATAACGCCCTACTGCAGGTTCATAATTGGTTTACCGCTAATAATTTAGTTCTAAATGGGAAAAAAACGAAGTGCATTAGATTTTCTCTACCAAATGTCAAAAGTAGTGATTGTGACATAGTATTGAATCAAGAGAAACTAGAATTTGTCGATAAAACGATTTTCTTGGGAATCGCGCTCGATTCAAGGCTACAATGGGGCCCTCATTTAACATCTCTTGCAGGACGCCTGAGTTCAGCAGCATATGCTGTTAGAAAAATCCGTCAATTTACTGATGTTGTTACCGCGTGGCTAGGTTATTTTAGTTATTTTCATAGTATTATGTCATACGGTATTTTACTATGGGGACGGGCTGCAGACATCGAATCTATATTTATTCTGCAGAAAAGAGCCATCAGAGCCATGTATGAATTACGTAGACGCGATTCTCTAAGAGAGCTGTTTAAGGAAATTAATATCATGACAGTACCTTGTCAATACATCTATGAAAACATCATGTACGTTAGGAAAAATCTGCTTTTTTTCGGTAAAATAGGTGACACCACTATAATACTAGAAATAGGGATCAATTGGTTCAGCCAGGTTTCAGGCTTGTTAATGTAGATTCATCTTTCATGGGGTACTGTTTAAAATGTTACAATAAAATACCTCCCCACATTCTACAACTTAATGAGACGAAATTTAAATCTTGTATAAAACGCACACTATGTAGGCAAGCATATTATAAGTTGGGGGATTACATTGATGATAAAATGCTTGGCTCAATGCTGGTCCTGCTCCACAACCATAGGAGCAAACTAAGTGATTCCCAGTTAAGTTATTGTGGAAGCTGCAGAAGATTGTAAAAATATCCTTGCATTGTATAGATTCCATCTCTTCATTCATCATTCATCATCAGCCTATAATGTTCCCACTACTGGGACACGGCCTCCTCTCATAGAGAGGGATGGGCTATAATCCATCTCTTAGTATTATATAATTCCAAAGCACATGTGTGAGTACTATGTACTGTAAAGCCACCATTTACATACAGTTATCTTTTTTTTTACTTGAATATGCCTTGGGGGCTGAGAGAAGGTCATGCTCACTCAAATGTCTCGGTGATGGTGGCGGGTGTGTCGGGTCATTTGGTTCCCTTCAATATGGTCGAGTTGAATGGTGCTGATACACGCGTCATGTTCGTGAACGGGCGCTGTCATTTGAGACTGGTCAACTCTTAGCTGCCACGGTTAATTTTAATTAATTTATTTTTAAGCTGTTGATTTAATCTTTTCTCTGGACGCTCTTAATGTGCACGTCTTTCTACATCGTTCTCACATATATGTATAATCACAACATGAATGATGTAACCAAGATTTTGTAACAATATTTTGATTGAAAAGAGTGTCCATGGAGTTTCTTGCCCGTTCTTCTCCATAGAGATCCACGCTAGGGAATGGGCAACTACAGTACTTTTTATTTTATCATTTAATTCAGGTAACAAAAGACCCATACCCACACCTTAATCGTTGAAATCGATCCAGCCATTTGGAAGATACGAGTTGACTAAGAAATTTAAGTAAATACTTAAAACATACAAGATACGCGCGAAAAACATTACACTTCCTTGGCAGTCGTGTACTAAACCCTTCATCTTTTGTTAAAAAAATCCTAAGCAAAAAAAAAATTGGAAATTTAATTTATCTGTACACTAATATTATAAAGAGGAAAACTTTGGTTGTTTGGTTGTAATGAATAGGCTTAAAAACTACTGGACCGTTTTTAAAAATTCTTTCAGCAATGGATAGCTACATTATCAGCGAGTAACATAGGCTATATTTTATCCCCGTACTCCCACGGGCACGGGAACTATGCGGGTGAAACCGCATGACGTCCGCTAGTACTTTATAAAAACGTTGTCCTGTATATCTTATTTTTCGAGTTACTTATATCATTATTATCGCAAACAAGCGATGCATGAAAATATGTCGTCGTCGTTAGCATGGGAAATGAAACAAACGTAAATTATCGCATGCAGTCATAAAACGATAAAACTGAAGTATTGCGGTTAAGTGCTAGTGAATAAACATTACAATGGCCGGTCCAATACACATATTGTGATACCTAAATACCTATTGGGTAATAAAACTTGAGTAATTTTAGAAATAGGCCTCGATAAACGCTTAGTTTTAGTAAATTGGAATTATTATCTGATTTCTACATTTGTATGATTGTTTTTAGGTAGATAAACGTACGGGTGTGGTGAAGAGTTTTCAAAAAAGAAAATTCTCATGGTCGCTTTAGCAGAATCATAATAGAAACATAAAGTGAATTGCTTACGTTACAATTTTTGAATGGTCTTAAAAGAAAATTCATAATACGAGTATTAACTGTGTCTGTAACCATTTTAAAAATTGTGACCTGACCTTAATCCGTAACCTACTAGTACTAGTACTAGCAAAAAAAGAAAATAGGCTCGTATTAGAGCTCTAGTATATATGTCACCGTAAATTGTCAAACACGTTATATTGTAATCTCTCTAGCGATATTGTAAACTCTCGAAATGTTGTCAAACGAACATACTTACTGCTACAATAAAACGCATCATTTTTCGTGGAATGCATGCGATGGTAGGCAACTCACGCGGTGTGGAGGGAAGGAGGGGTCCCCCTTGCCCAGTAGTACCACTCTCATGAAAAGATAATGTACCATTCCTGAGAAATACCGATTAATATTACCTAAACTTAAAACACTTTATTTTCCCCTAAAAAGGGTAGTCGACGGCCGTTCAAGGAACCTAACTAACCTATCGGGGGGGTGTCCCAAGTCCCGATTATGGGAGCAGAGATACTTCCGTATGTTCAGTTGACAATATTTCGAGAGTTTACAATGTCGCTAGAGACATTACAATCTAACGTGTTTGACAATTTTACGGTGACATATATATTAGGTAATGTAAGTTCTAATTGGGAACAGGAAAAGTCTTTTGGATAACTGTCAGCATCATCCACTGTTTTAAGCTTTCACGGTTTAAAACTGAATTTATATTGTCACTTACGGGATATCTTCTGTGATTATTTATTATTTTGAGCTCACGATATTTCGACGCTGTTGCAAGCGCCATGATCGATGGATGGTGGATGGAAAATAAAATTTATACGAGCAGACTAATCTGTCTACCCTCTTTCTTTGTCTTTTGCTTCGTGCACTATTGGAACTCGACACTAAGGGCCTTATCACACTAGCGGATTGCCAGCGGATTCAAAGCGGAGCGGTGGCGCAGCGAATTCGCCGCGGTGGCGCAGCGAATTCGCCGCTGAGGCGCAACGGAATCGCCGCGGAGGCGCAGCGAATTCGCCGCGGATACGCAACGGATTCGTCGCGAATAGCAGCGTGGACTCCATTTGTACTGTCTCTTACAAACGCCACTCGCCAGTCAAAAGTTCGAAGAACATTCATTTCAGGCAAATTTAAGCAAATATTCAAATTGTGCTTATAAATTCAATATCATAGGTAAACATGATTATTTATAAAACTAATACTTACTTTTATAAACAAATTTTTCAATTCAAATTTTTCAACCTTATAGAAATTACGAGCCTTTCTTCAGGTGACACTGATAATCTCAAATGTGTGTCTTCGCCTCTTAGGTCAATTTGTATCAGATACAACAACTCATAAAATGTAGGGCTTGACATTCGTAGGTAGGATCGAAATTGTTGTGGATTATTCTTTATTCGTTTGCAAAACAACACAAAGTAGTTGCTCTCTTCCATTCGATTGATTGATAATGGATCTTCCCAAATTCTTCAATACTTTCGCTTTCGTCTCCGGCGTCTTCGAAGTAAAAAAGCCAACAGCAGTGTTTCCTCTTCGGAATCCATTTTGTTACCGAGTGTATTGTACGTTGTCAATTCGCGACGAATTCGCTGCGCCACCGCTCCGCTTTGAATCCGCTGGCAATCCGCTAGTGTGATAAGGCTCTTAGTCACGACAAAACGCCATCCAGTCAACCCGCGATCATGGCGCTTGCAACAGCGTCGAAATATCGGGAGCTCAACATAAAAAATAATCACGGAAGATATCCCGTAAGTGACAATATAAGTTTAGTTTTTGTCGGCTTCATCCTTAGGGCCTTATCACACTAGCTATTAACAAGGCAGACTTACTGCTTACTGCTAAGAGCCTTATAACACTAGCGAGTTGAGAGCGAGTGGAAAGCGGGGCGAGTGCGCAGCGATCTCGTCGCGAACTCGCAACATGTGCGCGGCGAACACGTCGCGGGTGGGCAGCGAGTTCGCAGTGTGCGATTCGCGTTTTGGACAATCAATTTTGTTTTTCTTCGCGGCGTGTCTTGCACTCACCCCGCTTTCCACTCGCTCGCAACTCGCTAGTGTTATAAGGCTCTTAGCAGTAAGCAGTAATGCCGGAAACACACTTACGTGGCGTGGTGTGCCGTGGCGCGCCAGAAGCATATCGGTTTCATACATTTAGTATGGTTAGAGACATATTTGTATGTCGTGTCGTGTCGTGGCGCGTTCTGGCGTTTCGCTGAATGCTCACCACCGATTGGCTAGAGCGGAGGTGGGGTTATGGCGCGACACGCCACACCACGTAAGTGTGTTTCCGGCTTAAGTCTGCCTAGTTGTCTGGTATAGCGTTGTTGTATGAGTACCTAGAGGCCGTGTACAGAATTGCCCACCACATTGTCTTCCTTTTAATTTAGCGAAAACTTCTTATGTAGGTTTGTATAGATTATGTTGTTGGAAGACCTGAACGAAGAGTTATGGCATATTTAGGAAAATTATCAATTTTTATTTACCTATTTTAATTTTGACCTATTTTTATATTTCCAACGACATGTGGAAATGTGAGCTACTGGCGATCTCTCCTTCTTCCCTTGTCGGAGTTAAATATCAATAAGAAAGACTTCATTTCTGATCATAACATCTAATTTAAAAGGTCCACTTTCAAAAATATCTTCGATAAAATGAAATAATGGTTGGCATCTGGCGTTAACGCGGTTCACATTAAGCGGCTCTCGAATTATAACAATTCCTGCTGAAACCTTGAAACAGGTAGGTATTATTCCTTGGAAAATTTAATTACTTACCAACCAGAGGGCACCTTGAAGCCGATTAAACGGTAAAAGTTTGCTCTGGTAATTCGTTTTTAAGGCTTATGACATCAATTCTGTTTGATTAGATATACGTACATTATTGCAAGATGTGTGCGTACTGAAATCATTTAAGGTTTGTGACTTCCGGGAACAGCGAAAACTGTAAAAACACATGACATTAATTTTTCAATACACTTCCTCGAAAACTGGTTCTTATCGGACTATGATTAGGTTCAACATGCAGTGTATTTCACACGTGTGCGTTATTTGTCAGTTTTCCAACACGTGGGCGGCAATGAAAATTACCACAAATAGCTATACCTATACTTTGTCCAAATTGGAACGACTTTGACCGTGAAAAATTCGTTCATCGACTCTTATGAACTTGGAGGGTTGTATTGATGATTTTGATGATTATAATTCTGTAACTACATACGTCTTACAGCCGCGACCGATATGTTTATCAACATACAACTCAGCACTGACCTGCAAATTGCAAAAAACTTAAGAAAATTTGAATTTCGCGGGCCACCCTGACGCTTTCACCTAAATCAAACAAGAACAAATCAAATAAAAAATATACAATCGTAGACTCCGTAAAATCGACATTAATCATTAGTCTTTCTTCTTTTATTTGTTCAATAGGTATCATCTTCTAAATATATAAAATGGTAAACTGACTGACTGATTGACTGACAACCCCTAAAAGGGGCAAATGGGGTGACAGTCTAAAAACCAATGCACAGCCCAGACCGTTGGGTCTACAGATTCCAAATTTGGCACAGAGGTTCCTTATGTGGTCTAGGGGTGTATTAAGAAAGGATTTTTCAAAATTCATCCCATAAGGAGTTGAAAAGGGGGTCCAAAGTTTACATGGGAAAATAAGATTAGTTATACTATCTTATTCTTAACCAAACAGGAATACTCCTATCGATAAATGAGTGAACACTTGTCTCAGGTTCTTTCAGAATTTAACCCCTAAGAGGGGGAAAATGGGGTGACACAGTCTGACAATCAACATGGGTATTGTTTGTATAGTGTATCACTGGGTAGGGTGTATTATAAAAAACAACGATTTTAAGATTTAATGTGGCGGACCTGAAATTCCATCATCCACTGTAGGGGTGCGATTGGGTTGGAGTGAAGCATTAAAATTCAATATTAGTGCGTGTTCACGTAGGAACACGCGGGCGCGGAGACGTGCCGAGTTGTTGTTCACATTGGCCGCCAGGCGTTTGCGCGACCCGTTTCTAGCGACAAATTCATACTGGTTGAACTTACCTGAAGTCGCGAGTGAATCGCGCGCTCCGCCGCTAGTTCGACGTGAACACACACAAACATCTCACGCGTTTGATATTGCCGCGAGCCCGCTGCGCGCGCCAGTCGCTAGCTTGCCCGCTACTTTGACCGCACGTGCGTTGTGTACGTGAACACTTGGATATTACGCCATAATTATGTTTGATATTTCGTGACGGCGCCCGCCACCGCGCCTGCGAGTCAACGTGAATTAGTGTCGCTTCGGAGATTATCGAGGGTGCTGATTACGAAATAGTTATTTATTATAATAGTGCGGTAAGTTGGTTTTTACAAACGAGTAGACGAATGTAAGCCTGAGACGAAGTCGAAGGCTTACCACAGTCACGAGTTTGTAAATACCAATTTCTGCACGTGTGTCATACAACATTTTTTAACACATTTGCGAGAAAATTATTAATTAAGTATATTAAAACCACGCAATATTTTTTTTGTAAATGATTAAATAACGCTCTCGCGATTTTGGCGGCAAGAAACTGTTTTCTGTAATTTGCACCTTATTCAAAATTTCAGGTGGAGTTGATTCCTCGCTTGAACTTTATTATTTTGTTTATCAGTCGGAAAGTCGCAACAATCTTTGACGTTTCTATAAAAATGGCTCGAATTTGCAAATGGCGCCACATGCACGTCATGCACTTCCTATGAGAAATGATAATGAATAATGTGAAACTCCTTGGTGGAATACCTTTTTTTTTTGGAAATAAAAAAAAAAACCGTAAAGAATACGCATGGTGCTATACAAGGGGGAGTGCGGTAAAATAGGTACTTAGGTGAGAGTACCTATTTTACCGCACGTTCCGTTGTATGGTGCGTAATTTTTAACTTTCGAACAATGTATACAGGCTTCGTAAATGCACTTTTTGAGCAAGTGTGTTGAAAATGGTATTTATTGTTTGAGCTCCAGAAGATGGCGGATTCGACTTCTGTACAGGGCTATTGGGGTATCAGGACAAATGCACGACTTAATGGCCACTGAGGTTTATTCTGTTGAGTAAACATAACATCATCATAATCATCATCATTATCTTCCTGCCCTTGTTCCATGTTACTTGAGGTCTGCGCAACACGTTTTCTTCTTCCATTCTCCTCTGTCAACTGTCATGCTATCATTTACTCCTTCTTCTTTCATATCAGTCCTCACACAATCCATCCATCGTTTCTTTGGTCTTACGCTCCTCCTCCATCCATCACAACAGTAAACATAACATCACGCCTGTTATTACATGAAGGTGGCCATTTTTTTGGTTTTTCCGTCATAGGTGTCTTGTTCGTGGTTTTCGGGGTCGCTGATAACGAAAATGAGGTCAAAATGAAAATCCAAGAAAGCGCCTGGGATTTTTTTGATTTTTCCGTCACGGGTGTCGTTTTCATGATTTTCACTTAAAACACTCAAAGAGGGAGGAGTACGGCTTAAATAAAAAATGGTAAGGACACAAAACAAATAAGAGAATTTATTATAAAATACAACCTAACCTATAGAGCTTACCTAAACGAGGCTGGAGCTACCTAACCCTAACTACGCCAGGGAAGCCGGCGTACCTAACTGACGATGAATTGAAGAGAGCCAAAGGTCGTCAGATATTAGCCTTAGTAGCGAAGGGCCGAGGGACATCTGAGAGTCTTCACAGCGGTGAACCGAGGGACATTCATCAGTCATCAGTCTTCACAGCGGAGGATCGAGGGACACTCATCAGTCTTCACAGTGGAGGGCAGAGGGACCACAGTCATCTGACATCGTAGCGGAGGGTCGAGGAACTTCCGTCAGTCAGCCTCGTATAGCCCGGGCATCAGATGTTAAACATGCCGCGGATGACGCTCTGAGCGATGCCTCACACCACTATAGCGACATTTTTTAATATGCAGCTAAGAGGGAGGACTTCTAAGCTTCTCAGGAGGGAACTGCCCTCTGATTCACTCTGTAGCTAATACGAGCTCTCAGCGTAGACTGCCACAATTTTCCTCGTGACGGCAGATGATCGGCCCGTCATTTTAAATTTAAGCAATTGAAGCTTCCAGAACATGATAGAAAAATAAAATGGACTAAAGAAGGTCTAATAACAATTTTATATAGAACCTAAAACTCCTTAACTCCAGCAATAAATTAAAAAGAATCCTAAGCTTGTCATTGTCATCATCTGACATTACAAAAGTAATCAAAGATTGAAAAAGCTTTAAATATTACAAGTTACAAGCTCGTTACAAGTTAAAAGGTATGCTAAGCTTCCACGTAATGACCATGCAGTTACTTGGAAAGAATGAATGTTTATTAAATTTCAGGTTAAAAGTAACAAAATATGAAAGTATAAAAAACACAAACATTACAATATTTGGTAGGTCAGAGAACAAGTCGTAGGCTATTTTCTGCTATTTTATACCCCTAGGCATCCCCTAGGTGACAAGGGTGGTTCACGCGGACGAAGTCGCCGGGCAACAGCTAGTTTTTCATATAATACATAGACACCTTTCTCTATCGTCTTCACTGTGTACTAAAGATTATCTAACTATTCATGAACCCAGTATTTTGGCTTTTACTTTGAAACAAGAACTTTTATTTTATTCAGATGCGCCCTTCGGGCTTTATACTAATTAAATAAAAGCCGTCATTCGAATTATTCTGCGTTTTTTTCTAACGTTTCACAAATTCTTTAAACAGATCTTGATTTAGAGTGCCTTCTTAATTTATAAGTGTTAAAAATTCTCATGGACCATGGTACCTATAGGTATTTTAAACTTATTACTTTTACTAATGAACATTTAAAATTCATGTTGTAATTTCGTGTTTGTTCCTACTTATTCGACGCTTTGAAGATTGACGAAACAAGTACCTATTTAACATAAAATTCATAATTTAAAATACCCCGGACACATAGGGTCATAATTTTATGGTTTTTATATGAACCGAAGTTCCTTAACGCGGCTTACGGGTGTCAGGCCCTTTCATTTGATACCCATATTGAGCAAGTTGTGAAAAAAAATATAATTCACCATTTTGTGGTGGCGGCCATCTTGGATTTGAAATTTATCATAGCGCGTAGTATTGTACTAGTCAAGCCCTTTCATTGTATACCCGTATTGAGGAAGTTGCTGAATAAATATGTGAACCGCCATTTTGTGGCGGCAGCCATCTTGGACTGATTTTTATAAAACATAGCTAAGAACACTTTCGACTAATTCACCTTTCCAACAAAAAAAACAAAATCAAAATGGGTTCATCCGTTCGGCAGCTACGATGCCACAGACAGACAGACACACACACACACACACTGACACACAGACACGTCAAACTTATAACACCCCGTCGTTTTTGCGTTGGGGGTTAAAAAATGAATCACAGCCTTTCATGTCGTTCGTAAAAAACGATTTAAAAAACATGAGACGCGTTCCATTTTTGAACCTATAACATTACTCTCATACAAAAAGTAATAATTCAAGAACTGATACCATTTTCACTTTGTTACTCGCGGATACATTTCATACAAATGGCGGTTTACGGCAATAAAAAAGAAAAATTACGAGCGAACATCGATAAACAAAGTGGAGTATCTACGGAAAACAATACATTGAATCATAGTGTGTTTGATATTCCTAAACACTTCATTTACCTAAGTGTTATTTTTTTGATGAAAGTACGCGTACACACACATTACATAATAGAAACCATGCAATATGTCGACTGTTTTCTTATTTCTAAACATGAGATTCTGATAATCACAACAATTTCTGATAATAATTTATAGTAATACTCAGGTACCTATATGTATCTATATTGTTATAGAGAAGAGATGTTATTTGGAAAATATGATCTTTACAAAGTAAGCGTAAAATAATTACTTACCGTATCTACAAGGTCCTTAAAAAGTTATCCTAAAACAAAAAAAAGTTATCCTATAAACTTAAACTCAACGTTCATTATCAACTACTCGTAGAATCTAATTGGTTTAGAAATTCACCCCGATTCTAAACAATATGTATAAATGATTTTATTGTATTAAAACTTTGACAAACAAAAAATGGAATCAACCAACGAATCCAAAAAAAAACCGGCCAAGTGCGAGTCAGACTCGCGCACCGAGGGTTCCGTACAAACCTGTAGGTATATAAGTAAAAGTTATGGTAATTTAAGATTTTCGGAATTTTTCCTATATGTGTATTTTATAACGTTGCTTCATGCCAAATTTCAAGATTCCAGGTCGTCTGGAAGTATCCTTTCGGTTTTGATTCCCTTGCGAGTAGTTGCGAGTTTCAAAATATGCGGCTTTAATTGCTGTATCTTTTGATTGCGTTGACGTAGAAGTTTGATTTTGTTACAGCTTAAAGATGTTATAGACTTGAGTATTTGTTAAGAATTTCAATATAATACCACTACGCGTTCATGAGTAAAGGGGTAATAAGTTTAAAATTATTAAAAATATTTTTATTATATGATGTAACTAAAAATTTATGCTTTTCGCAAGTTTTCTTTTATCTGTGTTATAAGACGTTGCTTCGTACCAAATTTCAAGATTCTGAGTTCACGGGAAGTACCCTGTAGGTTTTGATTCCCTTGCGAGTGTCGAAAATTTGCGGCATAAACGGGAGTATCTTTTGATCGCGTTGACTTAGAAGTTTGATTTTTTCACAGCTCCAAGAGACCATAGACTTGAGTATTTGATATGAATTTCAGCTTGATACCTCCACGCGTTCCTGAGAAAAAAGGTCTTGACAGACAGACAGACAGACAGACAGACAGACGGACAACAAAGTGATCCTATAAGGGTTCCGTTTTTACCTTTTGAGGTACGGAACCCTAAAAAGCAAAGCTTTTGTATTTTTGAACTTGGAATTTCACTTTATGTAAAAACAATGTTCTTAAACCTTAGAAGGTCGGACTTTTTTCTTTGTAGTGCTTTTCTACAGTTTCGTGAAGCCCTTTCTATTTCAATGGCGACTGCAAAAGCCGTTGTGGGAATTTCCGACGGCTGATGGAGTTGCGTCTAGTTCTACGCTCGGCAAGGAGTTTCAATTTACAGAAATCGATCGACTATTTGTGACACAGCAGTGCACTGTTACGGGACGGGAAGGAGGTCATTGGGACATTTTTATTTTATAAACTGAAAATTGGCTATTGCATAAGTTAAATACCTATCTAACTACACTGTAAATGTAACTTGGGTATATAATAATTATGTCAGCGTCACATTGTAAAACCGTTAGCGTTAACTAGAGAGATTGTAAACTCTCGAAAGATTGTCATACGAACATACTGCTTAGGTAAGTACAATATTACGCATTATTTTTCGGTAGATTATAATACAACTAAGTGAAACCGTAATATTGTGAAATGTATGCAATGGAAGTCAAATTGTGCGGTGTAGAGGAAGGGGAGGGAAGGAGGGGTCCCCCTTGCCGCATGGTACCACTCTCAACTCTCATGAAAAGATAATGTACCATTCCTGAGAAATACCGATTAATATACCCTAACCTCAAAACACTTTATATTCCCCTAAAAAGCGCTAGTCGACGGAGCCCAGCTTCGCGGGGCCCCCTATTTCTGTCTGCAGGGTTTAAAGGAACCTAACTAACCTAACGTGGGGGTGCCCCAAGTCCCGATTATGGGGGCAGAGATACTTCCGTCGCATCCATTTCACAATATTACGGTTTCACTTAGATAGATTGCAATTTACCGAAAAATAATCCGTTATATTATAAGCAGTAGGTATGTTCAGTTAACAATATTTCGAGAGTTTACAATCTCGCTAGAGAGATTACAGTTTAACGTGTTTGACAATTTTACGGTGACATATATAAATCGTAACTATTGTTGTGATTCCGAAAATTCTTTCTCAAGGTAGTCTAAGTAGGTACATATCTCCGAATAGCATACTCGTATCTCCCCGCGTCCCTTTAAATTTTTAAAGGGACGCGCGGAGATACGTAAATACTCTTTGGAAATTAGGTAATAATTTAAATTTGATTATGTTGTCGAGGTTAGTAGTTAGTTATTCTTAAAATTCATAGATGATCATAGACATGTGCATTTTCTTCATAAAAGTTGTATCGTATAGTTCGTTTTGACAAATTCAAGTTCCAACAAAACCCTCAAAATCTTGAGCAGAGTTGAGGCAGACAATTAAAAACGTTATGTTCATTTCTTCATCAATTTCATGTTGTTAGTACAAAATAAACATTGACTGTTATTACTTTTGTTCGGTATTTATCTGTGTGATTATTGCTTGGTAATTAATATATTTTCATGTCGTATACCAATTATAAACTTATACGAAATAACCATGTCGCTTTGTTCTCTTCAGATCAAAAATAAATTTATGTCACCGTCCTTGAAAGCGTTGGGCAAAACCAGGGTAAAATGTTTTTCTTGGATGCTCCTGGTGAAACAGGAAAAACATTTGTTACCACTGGCATACTTGCAGAGGTTAGGAGGCAAGACAAAATTGCTTTTGCTGTAGCGTCGTCGAGAATCGCTGCCACACTACTTCCGGATGGCAAAACAGCACATGCCATGTTTAAAATTCCCATCGATTTAGGTCTATGTTCACCGAAAAGATAACGGTCTAATTATCTAAAAACAGCTGTGACTGTGACATGTTCCCATACAAAAATGTGTTTTAAACAGCTGTTTTCAGATAATCAGACCGTCATCTTTTTGGTAAACATAGACCTTAGAGAGCGCCGAAACGCCTGTTTGTGGTGTGTC
This sequence comes from Xestia ashworthii, assembly GCA_950022955.1. Classification (NCBI taxonomy): domain Eukaryota; kingdom Metazoa; phylum Arthropoda; class Insecta; order Lepidoptera; family Noctuidae; genus Xestia; species Xestia ashworthii. The sequence continues at coordinate 16,225,270 of OX465558.1, read as the reverse complement.
ACGTAACGGCGATAAGGGACACGTGCTCAAGGATTGCTCTCTGATCGTATGGCATGAGTGTACGATGGCCAATAGGAAGGCAGTTGAGGCCGTGGACAGAACCCTGCAGGACATCCGCAGGAACGAACATTTGATGGGTGGTGTCACAGTTCTGTTCAGTGGCGATTTCCGGCAAACGCTTCCCGTGGTGACGCGGGGATCGAGGGCTGACGAGGTAAATGCTTCGTTGAAACGATCTTCGTTGTGGTCACGAGTTCGTACGCTGCGCTTGACCATTAATATAAGAGCTCGGCTCGGCGGCAATGCACGTGCTCAAGAATTCTCCGATGTCCTTCTAAGTCTTGGCGAAGGCGCTCTACCAGAAGAGACAAGTGGACATGGGGTGCCTCCAGAGTCTCTCGGTAGAGTGATATCCAGCTTAGAAGAACTCATTCGCTGTGTGTACGGGGACATCAGCAGAATTCTTGGGTTTGTGAGCGGGCCATTTTGACGCCCAAGAATGATCAGGCTGCAGCAATTAACGAATGCATTCTCTCGCAAATTGAGGAGAATGGAGTGGTCTACACCTCGATAAACACTATTGTCGAGCAAGATGACATTATCCAGTGGAATTTCTGAACTGATGTCAGCAAGTGGATTTCCGGTGGTCGGTCGGTGTCCCGATTATGCTTCTTCGGAACCTATCTCCTCGGAAGTTGTGTAACGGGACCCGCCTTAAAGTCATCTCGCTCCACAGACATACCATTGAGGCGGAAATTCTTACGGGTTGTGGCGTCGGCGAGGCAGTATTTATACCACGCATTCCCCTCATACCTCATAACTTCCGTTCCAGTTCAAGCGCGTACAGTTCCCCGTGAGTGTTTGCTTCGCGATGACCATCAATAAGTCGCTGGGGCAGACACTGAGGGGTGTCGACCTCAGGACGAGTTGCTTCTCACACGGGCAACTGTACGTCGCTTGCTCCCGCGTCACCAGTCCTGACTCTCTTTACATTTTGGCTCCTGGCAGCATAACTACCAACGTAGTTTATAGGGAAGTGTTGTAAGGTATGATACCTTTGTACGTATTTTTACTCTTTTGTGTCCTGGAATGTATTCCTGCATTATTTTCTGTATTTCCTTCAGTCACATCTTATCATCAGTCATTTGCTTCGCTTGCAAAATAAACTTAAATTTTAATGCTATTTTAAAAGTTGTAATTACTTATAATGCTATAGCGACACTGGCATCTTAGGTATTTTTGGTGCTGTAGAGCCTTCACGCAGACGACGTCGCGGGCAACAGCTAGTGAGATTATAAAATGCCTCTAGTTAACGTCAAATAATGTGTTAAAATAAAGATATAACTTATTTCAAGCGAACTATGAACAATTCCGGAACATAAATGGGGTATTTTAGAATAACACCTAGGCGTGAGGAATCTAATATTGTTTTTATAACGTCACTATTTGGACCACCCTGTATACATACCTATCGGAGACTCTTTAGGCGTAGGTGTTCATTCACACGGAGCAAAACTCGCTCTAATGACTAGGCCACGGAAATAAGATGGTTAATTAGTAATTTATATAAAAATAAGAAATTTAATGCGACAGAAAGTAAATATTAAAATTCATACTTATAACTTTCTAACATAATTTAGATTCAATTTAAGCGCTGACAAGTATGTCCTAAGATTTGATCTAAATTATGTACATATACATATTAACATAGTATTTAATGTTAGTATTAAATACATATTTAATGTTCTCGAGAGCACTCATGAATGCCATTTAAAGGAATATTTAATATTAACATTCTCAGGTAAAAACATCGTTTTTTTTCGTTGAAATTGGCTATTTGAGTAGGTATTTTTAGTAACCAATTATCGTTTGTTTTTGTTATGTTTTTTCTTGGTCTTTATAACTTTGGATATTAGTTTTCGAAATTGATCCGTAAGTATGTCAATAACGCGAACTGAATTGTAGTCCTCAACCTCAACTCCTGTTGTAAAGATGAATCGAGTATACGGTACTTAAAAGTCCTATTACATTTGCTACGCAAATTCATGATTTTTGACGCTGTAATTTTCAGCAGCAGTAAGATATTTCAATAAATAAATTAACTATTTGTCTATACTTGTAATTTACTATAAATATTTTACGAACTCAATTTGCAAGAAAATCCGTGGGCGATAGAAGTTTGACGTCCAAATTCACATAGTTACATTCAATTTTATAAAAGCTAAAATTACTAAAAGATAAGTTGAATGTTTTCTTCATTTCTGAATTTCTGAATTTCATTAAATTCCTTTAGTTTTCACGGAAAAAATCAGCAGGATCAGAAAGCGCGTCAAGTGCGAACGCAGGTGAAGTAGGTAAACGAGGGTTTCGAGACCAAAAATATTTTTTCACCCCTAGCCCTCCACTCAGAAAGTGAAGAAGCTGAAAATTGGCATCGTACCTTCAAAATATTTATAATAAGTGCCATCACTTATTATTGTGTCCAAAGAAAGCGTAACACGAATTCAGTAACAAGTTGTGCATTTATCTTCGATATAATGGTCATAAATGCTGTACTGGCAGCAAGTCGGGCACCAAAAAGAGATTTGATGCAATAAGACTATGATGTTATCTTGACTAAAAAAGGAATGAGTAGGTCTATGTACATAGTTGAAAGCAACTGAAAATCAACATCCATTGCAGCTTTTTGATAACACAAAAGGTAATAGTACATTGTTATCCTATGGGTGAAAGTAACTTATTTAGTCCCGAGACGGGGTTTGGCTAATAGCTCGAGGGACTAAATAAGTCTTTAACCCGAGGTAAACACTGTGCTTTTCATTACGAATACAAGGAAAATAAAAACAAAAACACGAAACCACTCGAAGAAAAAATGAAGATCGGATTGCCGGTTTCCCGCCTATTTTGTTTTTTTTTCTGTGGCCGGCTATTCAGCCTTTATTTTCACTATCGTCACTGAAAAAGTAGTAAATATTTTGCCCAAATCTTTGTTATTTTAAAGAAATATTTGTAACTTAATTATAACTAAGTTATTTAAAAAAAAATATGTTTTTTTCATAACTCATACTCGGAAAGTAGGTCTGAAGTTGCCTGAGGAGCGGGCTGAAAGTAATACTTTTCAGCCCTAGGGAGAATCACTTTCAACTGACAGCTGTCACATTATTAAAAAAAATCTAGTTCTATTTTCACATTTCTATTGAACCATGCTCCGACTTCTATACAGCCTGTAAATTACAGCGCGATGTAAAATTGAAATAACATAAAATTCAGTATTAAATAAAGAATATAATTATTTTAAATAACTTAGTTATAATTTAGTCTCAAATATTTCTTTAAAATAACAAAAATTTGGGCAAAATATTTACCATTTTTTCAGTGACTATAGTGAAAATAAAGGCTGAACAGCCGGCCACAGAAAAAAAAAATAGGCGGGAAAGCGGCAATCCGATCTTCATTTTTTTTTCGAGTGGTTTCGTGTTTTTGTTTTTATTTTCCTTGTATTCGTAATGAAAAGCACAGTGTTTACCTCGGGTTAAAGACTTCTTTAGTCCTCGAGCTATTAGCGCCCGCGCTAAGCTTGGGCGCCAAACCCCGTCTCGGGACTAAATAAGTTACTTTCACCCCTTGGATAACAATGTACTATAAATTAATACTGAATTTTATGTTATTTCAATTTTACACCTTCGCTGTAATTTACAGGCTGTATAGAAGTCGAAACATGGTTCAATAGAAATGTGAAAATAGAACTAGATTATTTTTAATAATGTGACAGCTCTCAGTTGAAAGCGATTCTCCCTAGGGCTGAAAAGTATTACTTTTAGCCCGCTCCTCAGGCAACTTCAGACCTACTTTCCGAGTATCTGTAATGAAAAATTTATTGGTCCAAGCCCATCTCATTCTTGTCAGTAAAGTTAATGAATATTTGGTCAAAAAAGAGTAAGAAATACAACCATCTTGTTACAGAAATCCTAAAAAAAGTAAATTCAAACATTAGCAGGCATATTTCAAGGCAACCCTAATTAGTTTTAAAATGGAGACCAATGGAGGCAAGTTATCTGGGCTGAAACTACTACAAGTACTAATATACCAATAAAGTACTTACTTTCTTGCTACAAGTACTAATCTACTTATAAAGTTCCTATAAGTGAAGAACAATTCTAATCATGACGAATTTTTCATGAGGATTGATGAAATATTTTATTTACAACAATATACTAATGTGCTTTTTCTCGTAGGGGATATTTACAGTAAAAATTACTTCCCCACGAGTTAATACACTATATTTACGATAAAAGTCTTCTACAATAATACAAATAATAGTAATAGAAACTTACGCCGCTAAACAGCCGAAGCAACAACAAACTCAACAAAGAAAACCTCTATTAAAATATACTTTTACTAGTGCATTATAAACAAGATTGCTTTGGTGAGATACTTATGGCAGATACTAACAAGAGCATTTGTGCTTGTAATTGTGTAGTCTAAGATCATTATAGAAGCTATTCCGCTTCGTCAAGTATATTATAGGGCTAAATAACATTTAAAAGTTGATTATAAGATAGTTATAGAACTAAACGCTCCTATAACTGCGCCCAAATCCCTGCTTGTAGCGCATTATAAGATATTTATAAGTAAATAAAAAGTAGTCTCAAGAACGTTATAAGTACCTACTTATTTTGCTAGTTGGGTATTTTTTACAACTATTCAATGTTCAACAATATTCGAAGTCGAGGTCGACCTGGTCTACTGCATCCAAATTACTGCCGTGATTATGCTATCATACCTAACCACCATAACATTGTACCCATGGGTAATTTTCCAAAATGATGCGTCATAATCATATGGATAAAACTTGAGAACTTTTCACATTTGTTTTCCCAAAAAAAAAACCCACAAAATGCGTGAAATGTTGTGGAAATCCTTACAATTGTATTCCCTGTCCTGTGATTTGGATTTAGGAGCTCTACATTTTCTCGTTTCATGAATTAGGACATAGAAGTTAGTTACCGTAAAACGGACCTATTTAAGAACTACGTGGCTGGCATTTGATCTAGAATATACTAGAACTTACTTTCTATATCTACGCAGACTAAATAGTTTTCTTGAAGTAATCGCTTGAACAAGTCTTCATGATTCTGTTGAAGGAAAAATTATGTTCACTGAATGGAAGTAAATTGTTCCCTCAGTTTTAATTAAATTCTTATTCTGTGTATACTTCTTTATTCTATCTTAGAAAAAATATTGTTGGCATCCGATACGATTGGACTGGAATCTTATGGGTCATTTTTTATGATTTAGTTCAGCGCCGACCGACAGCCGTATTTTGTTCTCGCTAGGCGCGACAAGAATTCGGGCCTAAGTAGCCTACCCAAATGTCCTTTCTTTGGTGCTTAATATTCTTAATGTCTTTGAGCTCCTTGAGTTATGAGTTAAGCTACATGATAAAGAACTGACAAAAATGCTTGCACTAACTGGACCAGCCCACACACATAACATCCAATTTGAAACCATAGAAAAATGAAAGCACTGGTTTTTTGGTTGATATTTTTTACACCCCCTCTCCGATTCTATTTGTAGTATCTTATTATTAGATTAGTTTCTGAAATAGTAACTAACTAAACAAGACAATGTGGTAGCTTAAAACAACAGTTTAGTTTAAGACTAAGGCAAGTTTAAGTGTCATGTGACAATGCGAAAGCAGGCTTAGCAAAAACAATGAACCCATGTCTTGCGTATTACGGTCTGTTGGCAAACAATCAACCCTTAAGGAGCAACGGTTTAAACTGCCTGCTTTAATTTTAATTACATTTCTGTAATTCGGATCCTACTGTGTTTATGCATATATAGCACTTTGCCCGTGACTTCGTCTGCAAAAATTGTGATAGCTCGGCAAAATTGCATGATACGAGTATCAATATAATTTATAGCTTATGTTACTCGGTAAAGATGTAAGCTTTCTAATCATGAAAGAATTTAAAATCAGTTGAGTAGGTATTCAGTTAAATCGTAACAAACAAACAAAAAAATCAAATCTTATAATTTTAGTTTAGATAACATAAATAAGAAGCTCTTAAATCCAAAGGAGGAAACATTTTCTTCTTGGAATATAATTGTAAACATTATAGGAAGGGTTAGAAACCGTTTTCTGCGCAAACCTAAAAATAAGTGCTTGAATGAAGTCTTTATAGACTCACTGAAATGCCTTTAAATTCAAAGCAATGACCCATAACGTTTTGCGTGAATAACGAACATTAAAACTACATAACAAGATATACCATCATTTCGAATAGATAATAATCAAGTACCGAAACTCAAGTACCGTAACTAACTTGTAATAAGAACAGATAATAAAGTAAACCATAGGCTAAAGAAAGCAAGTAAATGGTCCTCAATTAGGGTAGATGAGCCTTTCCCAATAATGGCTCGATTTTATTTGTCGACTATAAATCCTGACGGCTATCACTGTAGGCCTTATCTTTATTTCATTCGTCGGGAATAAAACAAAAATACTGCGGACGGATTGTAAATCTATTCCGGTCGAATGTCACAGCCTTGGTCAAGTTGGTTGCCTCATACGATATAAGCCTCTCCGTCTACAATCTATGCGAGTACATGTTTTTATGAGTATTTTTAATTGACGTTAATTAACGAACCCTGACGTGATTTATTTTTTACTAAGGTCCATGTTAGCAAATAGATTCGTGAAAATATGAGGAAAGACAGAAAAATCAGGAGAAACAAAGTATTAGAAAATCACATTATTAAAACGGGAGGCACGAAGAAAGCGCTTAAGGAACTTCGTGAAAAGGGAAAAGAATGGATACCAAAGTTGAGAGACAAAGAAAAAGAACTGCTAGCTTTTACTCGAAGTTCAATCTATCTATACATATAATAAAAGAGTAAAAAAACTGTGTCTGTACATTGAATATATTTAAGAAAAATTATTGAGGGGGGTTTAGAAACAGTAATAGAGCATGAATCCAAAAAAATAAAAATCTGTCTGTTTGTTTGTACACGCTAATCTTCGGAAGTACTGGACGGATTTGAATGATTTTTTTTTGTTGTATAGATATTAAGCTTGGCTTTAATTTATCTTGGAAACTTGAACACCTGATGCAGAACCGCAACAGACCAGCTAAACTATAAGAGATACAAAAATGACACAATAGCAAAAATTGTTCCACATGATGAGCATTTTCTGCTAAGAGAATAAATTTGAAGCTCTGGAACACCTGATGTGGAACTCCAAGAGCCCAGCTACACCATAACACATATAGGAATGGCGTCTTAGCAAAAGTTGTTCAATCTGATAAGCACTCTCTGTTGACTTATAAAAATCGAAGATCTGGAACACCTGTTGTGGAACCCCAAGAGCCCAGCTACACCATAACACATATAGGAATGACGTCTTAGTAAAAGTTGTTCAATCTGATGAGCATTCTCTGTTGACTTATAAAAATCGAAGATCTGGAACACCTGTTGTGGAACCCCAAGAGCCCAGCTACACCATAACACATATAGGAATGACGTCTTAGCAAAAGTTGTTCAATCTGATGGGCACTCTCTGTTGATTAATAAAAATCGAAGATCTGGAACACCTGTCGTGGAACTCCAAGAGCCCAGCTACACCATAACACATATAGGAATGACGTCTTAGCAAAAGTTGATCGGTCTGATGGGCATTTCCAGTTGACTTTAAAAAAATCGAAGATCAGAAACATCTGATGTGAAAATTATTGCAAAGCTATCACTAATTTCACTGTATAATTATTATAAAATAACATCAGCTGGAAGTACCTCCACGCGGTGAAAGCGATATCAGTTTAGGACTGATTTTCGATGACGATGGTATATCATTGAAAATTTGACTGTACTGGCCAAAACTCCCATTTATTATTTTATTTTATCGATTATATATGCCTTCGGGCTCACGTTATTTCAGTGTTTAATTTTCTTTTCCATTTATCTTCGTGACTCGGTAGCCTACCCGGTAACGCAGGGGAGCAGTCACTTAGATTTTAATTGATCAGGTATCTTCACAACGAAAGTATAACCATGCTTAGAAAGAGGTCAAATCTTTCCCAATGTTCCAAAGGAGCTAAAAGATTGAGAATCATAAGATCCCAAGAATCTACCGAAGAGCGTCAGGAGAGACTTGATGCTGTTCGAGAACATCAGGCTGCAACTTGCTCCGTGAAAACCTCTTCGGACCGCAAAGCACGCCTGCGTTCTCAGCGTATTTACACATCCACATGCAGGTCTCTAGAGGCCAGTGAAGAATAGATGCGCGACTGACCACTGATCGTGAACGACACGCATTGTCTCGCGAGTCGGAGACATTACCCATACAGAATCACGCTTGAGTTCTCAGTGTATACGCACATCTACTAACAGGTCTTTTGAAACGAGTGATGAACGTGATGCGCAACTAACTGCTGATCGAGGTTATCATACATTGTCCCGAACACGCACACAACAAAATATTAATAATCAGTTAGAAAGTGAGAGAGAAAGAATTGCTGGAGTACGGCATGCAGAGACAGAAGAAGAGCGCAACGAACGTTTGAATTCTGATCGACATTCTCTGAACAGAATGTCGATATCATCTGAAGAATCGGATATGTCTCAAGATATAGCCCTTCCTTGGATTGATAAGGAACGGAGTGCATTTACGTATATTCCTATGATTGAATACGCCACATATTCTGCCATCGGAGGTATGGTTCAAAATTGTACTTTTTGTGAAGCTGTTAAATGGCAAAAAGAAACAAACGGTATCTGTTGCTCAGGTGGAAAGATCCGTTATTTTCCCGTCCCCGGGCTCTTAGAATTCGACATCAGACGTTTCAGATCTTCGATTTTGACAACCCCATTGTCGCTGACATAAGCAACAGGATCCGCGTACGAAGTCGCGGGCAGAAGCTAGTCCAAAATATAGCAACAAATTATTATCGGGTATTATATTCAAATCAATTAAGATTTGACACACACAATAGTGGATACAAACAGAAGCATGAAATTGAAGATAATGAAGGAAGACATACCAGAAATATTAGTATCGGTGGTAGAAAAAGCTAAAGCCAAAAAAAATGGACAAAGCACCCGTTCTGCATGTTTGAAAACAGAACTGTCATAAACTGTCATCAGAAATGTCGTTAGAATAGAACAGTTATTTTATATTGATTGTTTCCAAAGTTACTGCACTGTCGGTGTCAGCGACCGCCCTGCGATCAGTGGGTCGCAAGTTCGAGCCTCTGCGGAGATATTCTCTTTTTGTATTTATTTAGATTTATCTAACGCTGTTTTCAAAAGTAATTTAATAATCCTGGTTCACAAGTTCGATTTCCAGTTTTCACTTTTTGTAATTAAGTATGTCTATGTATATGTTTTTAAATACCTGTAGTGTTTTTTTTATGTATGATCAGAGAAGTCCGATTTGCAGGATTTTTTAAAAACAAATAGCGTAACTCAAAGTTCCCACTTAAAATAACTAAAAATCATGTTTGGGCACTTTTCATAGAAACACCTTCATGAGAATATCGTGTTTGGGTACATTTAATGCTCCTTGAAAAAAACTTAAGACCTGCCTTTTTTTTTCGAATGGGAAATCATCAAATGACTTCTCCCGCTCTGTACGGAGCGGAAGGGAGTGTTAGACTTTGAGAGACTGTAGACGTAAGGCAGTTTCATGGGATACGCAAGAGTTTCTAGCTGCTTTATCGTGTTTGGGCTCATTGTATGCACCTTAAAACTAAGTAGAATATAACTTTCATCGGTCTGACGATGGAGACGAAAGGCAGTTGCAAGAGGGCCTAAACAGTTTACAAAAGCTTTATCGTGTCTCAGCTCATGCACCTTGATGAGAACTTTCGATCTAGCGAATAACTGTCTAGAGTATGACTATCATCGAGTGTCTGTCGAGAGAAGCCCTTATTTGGAAAAACATAAGTTGAATACGTTAGCGATTGAGGCAAATGGGTATTTCCGACAAGTTAAATTATACCTACTTGACTCTAAACTAATGTTATAATGCTCAAGACTTCGTTTGATTGGTTGAACTACTGGTTCAAATTGAAAAAAATACTTTAGTGTTGGATATGAGTAGCCCATTTATCCATTTTTACATCACGCTTCAATCAATAGGAGTAACATTGAAAATTTTTATAGAAACAGGGAAAATTGATTCCTTTTTTAGAGTTTCCGTTGCGTGCGCTTTGTAGGTAGGTAAACAGTTGAAGTTACGTAACAATCTTAAATGACTGAATTGTTCCTCTAAAAAATACAAAAAAATCCATCTTTGAAGCTCTCCTATGTGACGCAGACGAAGTTGCGTGAGTCAGCTAGTCCGTAATAAACAAAAAAGTGGCCGTTGAAATTATAAAATAATCGGGATAGCACTCAAAACGTAACGGAAAACACGAAACCCGAGCATAAAGAATTGGCAAGTGTCAATTTCGGTCCGCTGTTAATGCTGTCACAGATAATACATAAACAATGCTGTTATTAAAAATATGATTGATTTTAATCGATTCGAAATCAATAAACGATTAATTGACATAATTTCATTAATTTAACTGTAATTAAATGATGTATATTGTACACAACCATTTAAATACTTTGAGTTAATAACCTAGTGCAAAGCTTTTCTTTTTTGTAATTCTGTAATCGATTAATTAAACCGAGAATGTTATGAAAACTATCTTTCTCATTTTTCTACACTTTCAGAATAAGCCTCCTTAATTGAGCTGATTTTTGCATATTTTGCCTTAATGCCATTTAAGCTGTAACTATGTCTAAGTTTCAATGTTATGTTCATTTAATAGTGGAAGCATTCCTAAAACATTCATCATTCATTTGCCTAGCCTTTTCCCAACTATGTTGGGGTCCAGTTCCAGTCTAACCGGATGTATTTAACATGGAGCGACTGCTTATCTGACCTCCACAACCCAGTGAATACTGGGTAATACGATACCACTTGGTAAGACTGGTTGTCAGACTTTTTGGGCCACTGACTATCTGTAACGACTGCCAAAAAATTTTTTTTTATTCATTAACACATACATTTGTTTTAACAGGTAAAACCCAAGCTAACAAAAGTACCTAGTCGAGTAGTAGTATCATAAGTTTGTACGAGTTGCCGGAACTTTAAAAAACCCCTCCCTTGGTCCCAACCGTAGCCTCCTGTTTGGAACGAGCAATCCCAACGATTCCAGTATTTGTGGATTATTCAGCATACCACGAAATACCATGAAAACATATTTTAAAAGGGCGAGGTTGCGCCTAACTTCCAACTTATAGTAGCCAACCATTCCTTAAACAAAAAGAGTTGGATACATAAGCGGGTAGAAGGGGTAGACACCAAATTGCTTCCAGTATAAGTATCGGGTAAATTTGTTCTGCATCAAACTCAAACTCAAACTCAAACTCAAAGCATTTATTTCAATTAGACCATTACGGCACTTTTGAATGTCAAAAATACAAAGAAAAATCAAAGCTACAGTCACAGACACAAGGCATAATAACTTGAGAAAGTACTGTAGTTGCCCATTCCCTAGCGTAGATCTCTATGGAGAAGAACGGGCAAGAAACTCCATGGACACTCTTTTAAATCAAAATATTATTACAAAATCTTGGTTACATCATTCATGTTGTGATTATACATATGTGAGAACGATGTAGAAAGACGTGCACATTAAGAGCGTCCAGAGAAAAGATTAAATCAACATCATAATATAAAGTTATTAAAATTAACCGTGGCAACTAAGAGATGACCAGTCTCCAATGACAGCGCCCGTTCACGAACATGACGCATGTATCAGCACCATTCAACTCAACCATATTGAAGGGAACTAAATGACCCGACACACCCGCCACCATCACCGAGACATTTGAGTGAGCATGACATTCTCTCAGCCACCAAGGCATATTCAAGTAAAAAAAAATAAAATAAAATAACTAGATGTAAATGGTGGCTTTACAGTACATAGTACTCACACATGCGCTATGAAATTATATAATACTAAGAGATGGAATCTATACAATGCAAGGATCTTTTTACAATCTTCTGCAGCTTCCACAATAACTTCACTGGGAATCAATTAGTTTGCCCCTATGTTTGTGGAGCAGGACCAGCATTGAGCCAAGCATTTTTATCATCAATGTAATCCCCCAACTTATAATATGCTTGCCTACATAGTGTGCGTTTTATACAAGATTTAAATTTCGTCTCATTCAGTTGAAGAATGTGGGGAGGAATTTTATTGTAACATTTTAAACAGTACCCCATGAAAGTTGAATCTACCTTAGCAAGCCTGAAACCTGGCTGAACTAGTTGGTCCCTATTTCTAGTACTATAGTGGTGTCTGTCACCTCTTTTACTGAATAAATGCAGGTTTTTCCTAACGTACATGATGTTTTCATAGATATATTGACAAGGTACTGTCATGATATTAATTTTCTTGAACAGCTCTCTTAGAGAATCACGTCTACGTAAGTCATATATGGCTCTGACGGCTCTTTTTTGCAGAATAAATATAGACTCGATGTCTGCAGCCCGTCCCCATAGTAAAATACCGTATGACATAATACTATGAAAATAACTATAATAGACTAGCCTCGCGGTATCGACATCAGTGAATTGACGGATTTTTCTAACAGCATATGCTGCTGAGCTCAGCCGTCCTGCAAGAGATGTTAAATGAGGGCCCCATTGTAGCCTTGAATCGAGCGCGATTCCCAAGAAAACCGTTTTATCGACAAATTCTAGTTTCTCTTGATTCAATACTATGTCACAATCACTACTTTTGACATTTGGTAGAGCAAATCTTTTCCAGCATCTGGGAATACTTCGCTTCACGATGGACAAATGACAGCCGGGACCAACAGCTTAACGTGCTTTCCGAGGCACGGAGGAATCTCTGTATGTAAGGGTGGTCACCCATCCACAGACCAACCTAGCAAGCACGGCCTTACCTAAAGATCGGCCTGAGCGGCTCTTATTTTTTTTTAAATATCGCTGGACAATTTACACACAACGCAATCTAGTGCCACACTAAGCAACAAGGCTTGTGTCGTGGACACCAGATAGTTGATATGCTATATAGATACTTTTTGTTTGTAAATACATACTTATTATACATATAAACATCCATGACTCGGAAACAAATGTCCGTGCTCATCACACAAACATTTGCTCCTACCGGGATTCGGACCCGGTACCCTAAGAACGTAAGGTAACTTCTACTTCCGCTACGCCATTCGGATCGTCATATTATTATTATTTAGCCACGAGCTCCTCAAACATTCACGATCACTAAATTATCATGAGAAAAAAATATTTGGATCAGTTCAATGTTAAGTTAAAAAAATATTTGGATCAGTTCAATGTTAAGTTAAAAAAATATTTGGATCAGTTCAATGTGAAGTTAAAAAAATATTTGGATCAGTTCAATGTTAAGTTAAAAAAATATTTGGATCAGTTAAATGTTAAGTTAAAAAAATATTTGGATCAGTTCAATGTTAAGTTAAAAAAATATTTGGATCAGTTCAATGTTAAGTTAAAAAAATATTTGGATCAGTTCAATGTTAAGTTAAAAAAATATTTGGATCAGTTCAATGTTAAGTTAAAAAAATATTTGGATCAGTTCAATGTTAAGTTAAAAAATATTTGGATCAGTTCAATGTTAAGTTAAAACAATATTTGGTTAATTCAAAGTCAAGAACTTTAAAATATCCAGTTTCAAGTTTCCTGTGGAAATCTCCTTATTCAGTTAATTTTAATACATTAACTAAATATGACTGATAAATATAAAATGTGAAGTACTTGTAGGAAAGATTTATAATTAGTGACCCGTGGTACTCGTAAAATTCGAATTAGAATAAAATTAAACCATTACTACAAATATTTTCTTAACCTAACGTAGCGGCATGAAAATTGTAATAAATTATGTTTAACATTATTAGAAATCAGAGGTTGCGCCCGTATCTTGGGAGCCAGACTTGCGTTAACTTTAAATTAAAACATTTTTTTATTTATAGTTAACAAGCTATTTTGGTAAGCAGGTAATTGTGGATTACAGGTTTTTAAAATAAAATCTGAAAAAAGATACTTAAAAACGAGACAACAAACAAACAACAATCGAAACGTTTGGATCAATCTTCAAGGTTCAGCAGCGCGTGCCTAGGCTGGTTAGTAGATGGGTGACCACCTATTGCATATCGAATGTCCAGTGTGATTCGGAAAGCGCATTAAACCGTTGGTCCCGGCTGTCATTTGTACATCTTTGACAGTCGTCTCAGGTAGTCAGGCCCAAATGTCTGTCAATCAGTTACCCAGTACTAACTGATTTGTGGAAGTTAGATAGGCAGTCGCTCCATGTACACTTTGCAATGCTATTATTAAACTGCATCAGGTTAGACTGGAAGCTGACCCAACATAACACGCCCGTCTGATCTATAGTTGCTTCGCATTCTATTCAAATCAATATAAAAAGTTTGAAATAAGAACTTTAGAATGAAATAGGAACGGATCGAATGAACTGTACATTCGGTCTTCGTTGGCTCTTGCCACGAAAGTCACCGCTCTTTTATTTCAAAACTTTTTCTTTAATTTTCTTCTGCATTTCGTTACCTCAGAATCTTTATTGGGTTTTGAATTTAAGGTTTGTATTTAAACTTTGTAATGATAGTGTATTGAGAAGTTTTACATAGTTGATCAACGTCAGGTATGTTCCTCATATTATTGCACCTATGCATCATTTCTTTACCTGCCAGGTTCCTGTTCACTGTCCACTGTCAACTGGGTTTTGGGGGTCAGATAGGCAGTCACTCTATGTAAAATACTGATATTCAGCTGTATCCGGTTAGACTGGAAGAAGACCTCGTAGTTAGATAAGGGCAAACAGATGATGATGATGTCTTGTTGGGATACACAGATAAATCTGTGATTGTTCTTTTTGTGTTATATTAATACAGCTTTTGTTCAGGAGGTAGTATGTTCTGTCGATATAAAACGCCAACTAAAATAAAACCAACCTTAAAACATTTATTAACAGATAAAAATTTGACTTTCATGCTACCGAAGAGGCAATGAGCAAATATAAAAAGGAATATTAATTTAAGTAGGTACTTTGTTTACAATCGCGAAATTCTTAGTAAATTCTTTACGATAGTGATAATTCTTTTGTTCAGACTGATAAATAAAACTGAAAAAGTACCTAGTACTATTCTATTTTTTCTTGATGGCAAGCAAAGTCGATGTCGACCATTCTCTCAATGTCTAAAGTGAATTGGAACGACAAACCTGAAAGAGTTAATCAACTGCCAAGTCGTCATATTTTTGCAATGAATGTAAAATAAAAAAAGATACCTTTTTGAATAATGTTTGGAATGAAATAGACGTCGGAATTTAGGTTCCTTTATGACATTTTCATTCGACAACTGAAAAAATCCAACTTGCATGCCGAAATCCTGGAGGCAATTTAGAGTTACAAACCAACATTTTTGACCCTTTTATAACTGAAGACCTCTTGTTTTAATAAAAATAAAACGATGAAAACGAAGTTTATGGACACCGACATTACCATGATATTGTATGGTGCTCTTTTAGCAATTCGGATTTTATTATGATTGTGTGAGTTTCACATGTATCGCCGTAGTATAAGAAAGTTTATATTATTCTATAGCATTATTCAGACCACTGAAGTAGTGAAATACCTACTTTGTCACACGACAGGTTTGCGTGACCGAATGTGAAATGTCTGAACTGCTTTAGTTTTCTAGGTAAGTTAGCAAGGTTATTGGCTATATCTTTGCCTGGGTAGGGAGCTGTGGCCATATCTCCGCCAGGGTAGCGGGTTGTGGCGATATCTGAGCTTGTTTGATAAAGTGAGGGCGGTTTTATCGGATCCCGATCGATATGCCACGCCATCGGAGTTACTTCGACAATTTTATTGTTACTTTATACCGGTCTTGAAACCCATCGTCATGTGAGTATGGTCTAACGTTATGGGTTTCTGCAAGTTTATCCTGTACGGAGATTTATATAATGGTTTACAGTTGTTTTATATTCTTTAAGAATCTTTGAAGGCACCACGTACCAAATACGTTTTATTAAGTTTAAAAAATAACAAATTGTCGAGGCTTCCCAAAATCAATTGAATCACTTTAGTTTTCAGAGCCAATAATTCAATTTTCTCCCTTAACAATGTTACTTTGAAGTTCCCAAATTAATTGTTTCCAAATTACTATCAGCTGCCAAGAACTTTGGTTGTATTTTCATTCTCATTTCTACTGAGGTTCGATCGATGTGGTGGCGTGAGAGAAGCTAAAGTAACAACATATTTTCTCAGCAAAGAAACCATTTAAAAGGCCACATAACAAGCCTACAAACATGTAAGTAATTTGAATACACTACCGACTGACAGCCATTCACTCGATGATTGACGAGCGATTAATATGTCCGTGACCAATTTATAAGCTTGTAAGTACAAAAATTTTACGTATCCATCTTTTAAAAATACTTCCATAAGCTCCGATTCTGAGAAAATGGTAAGATTACGATGAGCAGGCTTCAGGCTAGATATGGGGGAGGGGAGACCTATATCGGAAGGAATTAGGCTAGAGGCGAGGTTCTGACCGTATGATTGATAGAATTTTAATAAAAAATGTGGATCCGCCGGAATTCCAAGTCGCAAACTTATTAATAAATTAATATTCACTAGGTATAGAAGTTTTACATCTCAGCATGTGGTCTTGTCAGTAATCATGACGCCATCATTTCAAATGGCAATTCCTTTAATTTAAAATTCTAACAATATTCATTGCGTTGTTGACGCGGTCGAGCTGGCGACTTATGCTAACAAAGGAAGCAATGGGTCAGGAATTTCCCTGAAAACTTGTTCGGACTGTTATTGAAAATGAATTACGTAATTAGGGCGTATCACTATTCACTCTACCGGAAGTATTTAGACGACCTACTTACTAAGTTGTGAGATTTATTCATCATCTTTAGTGTTAATTTTCAGACTGTAATAATTATCATAATTATTACTGTTGGAACGCTTCTATTTTATCTAATTTCAGATGGTGGAACAAGATTTTGAGAATAATCTTCTATTTTGAGCTAGGTAATCACGAACAGCAGTTTACTGTAAGTAATAATTTAATTGTTGTTGGATAATTATAATAATGATTTAACTTTTAGTGAAATAAAATCTTAGATAAAATGTTGTCAGACTAACAACTATTAGTCTCAGCATATAATATTATGTGTAAATATTTTTTATATGAAAAAGTTCACGTTCAATCTTAGCAACTGGCAGTGGCGTAACTATAGGGTGGCAGGACTGGCAAAATGCCACGGGCCCCCGGGCCCGGCTGCGAGCTCAAAAGCGACCTAACATTTTTAACAAAAATTAAGTAAAAAAAATTAAATTAGGAACTTATTTAATTTTTTTTTTTACTTTTTGTTACTTAAAATCAATTAAATTTGGACCAAATTTAAAAAACGATTAATGTTACAATCAAAGACCATCAAACACACATAAGATTTAAGCGCATTCATAAGAAAATGACCGGTTTTAGAACTTAGGTGGTGTGGGTGAGCTCAAGACAGTGTTATTAGATCTTTCCTAGAAAAACATTTCTATATTCTGGTGTAAAACTTGAACGTACACAAAAAAAAAGATATTTAACTAAAATGGACACATTATTACTATTGGGTAACTATCTCAGTGATTTATTTAAAACCAAATTAAAATGTGACGAATTTCGTTGGGATGCAATGGATTTGCCAAGGGCCTCAGATGGTATAGTTACGCCACTGGCAACTGGCCTGTTAATTACGATTATGATGTACTTATTCTTATCAATATTGAACAAATGAAAGTGGACGAGATGAAAGGAATATCTAAGAATCGTCAGGTGGCGTTCTGTAGTCTGCCTCCAGCTATGGGAAAAGGCGGGAGTCTATGTATGTATTACATTCAGGGACCCACTACTGTTAGGAACGTTTTAGGGTTTTCAGGATAGAGGTCAGGGTTAGACAACAAGTGTTCGTTCTATCAAAACGATTGCTCTAGTATTCAAAGATTTCAAATCAAATCGAATCTGATCAAATCAAATAATTTATTCACATAATATGGGTAAATAGATGGTAGATAATTGTTACATTACAAATCTAACAATAAGGATCCTCATATAAACCATTTCTGGTATACGAAATATAAAATAAAAGCTTAACTTAACAATTAAACAAAAATAAAAGCTTAAAATAACAATTAAACAAAATGGGTGATATGACTATACATACTAACTTAATTAGCTATTATTGCATATTATTCAAAGTAGGGAATCAGTGGGTACCTTTCACTTTGACATCACATGGCAGTCCTGTAGTACTTAGATAACATTCATTACGTTGTTTGTGTTGACGAGCTGGCGAACTTTTTAAACGTATGCATCGAATTCGGATTGTGATTGTAAATGTGTTACTCAATAGTGGTTGTAATGTTCACTCCGACGCTAGTTAGGGCCTGGAGTAAAGCCACCGTATATCAGGGTGGTGTCTTTGTTCAGGGTTGTACAATAAAACACAGTTTCCAATATTACTGGGTTAGGCGTGCTGTCGCTAGGACCGTTCGTAACAAAACGAGCGCGGCGCATCGCCCCGCGCTCCCTCCAACGCGCATCCCCCACCACAGCACGTATAGCTCATTCATTATCGTGGGAATCTACGTTTGTAGTCAATCTACTGTTTATGTTTTTACTATGCTTTAGTACAGGGAAATACGACTTATTTTCTGCGAACACTGCAGATTAATAGATATAGATTCCCACGACACGACGTCGTAACATGATGCGACGTCGTATCTTGTTTTTGGAGCCGTTACTTGGTAATACCATTGTGAAAGTTTATACTATGGTCATACGTGTACGATACTCCTATGACCATAGTATAAACTTTTACTATGTTAATACTGGTTCTCAGATCATTGATCATTAATGAGTGTTTTTGAAATGAAAAATGTTGTTTTAATAAAACCAACCTAACCACAATTTTGGTTTAGTAACCGCTTGTGGTTACTTCAACAAAAAGGTTATATACCCAACATAATTAGGGTGCATGGGGAATCCCAAATATATTGTTATTTATAATTATACCTACTCACATTAACTCCTATGAAACTAAAATAAAAAGAGGTAGGTAAGTAACCTCCGCAATTCTCCTTTCAATGTCGTGTGATTTTGTATTCTAAGACAAATAATGGGACCCAATATAAGTTTGGAAGTCACCGCACCCAAAGCTACGCCCCTTTTAGAAAAAAGCTCACTAGAATATAAACGGGTACCTACCTACCTACTTAACGTGAGCACTGTAATAATAACAGTTTACGACCTGGTACCCTACTTCAAATGAAAGGCGTTGATTGAAATAATAAAAAAAAGTAATCATAATTATTATCATCTCATGTCACACTTCTGACGCGTGGTTCAACTGTCTTGTCCTTTAATTATTTTTCTAATTTAAACCTTATTGTTAATATTCCCATTGCTTTATAACGTGACAGAGTAAACTAAATGAACACAAAGGTTAAGGGGCCGGCGGAGCATGCGTTTTTCATACAAACGTAATACCAAAATAATATGAAAATCAAACATATTCTTAAAGTAGTGTGTATTTATTTCGATTGGATTACAGAATATCTATGTTCCCAAATGTATTTTTAGAGAGGACAATGATACGAAGACGAGATATGGGGAATTTAAAATTTCTATAGAAAACTTATTTTTCTTATAACTCTTGTTAAAATCAGTGTCTAATCAAAATATATATTTGGGAACCTAGATATTCTGTAATTCAATCGAAATAAATACACACTACCTTAGGAATATGTTTAATTTACAAATTATTTTGGTATTACGTTTGTATGAAATACGCATGCTCCGCAGGCGTCTTAAGTTATCTTCAGAACTTTCTCAAAAGCTTGACTACACATATTAGAGTACATATTAGAATTAAACTAAAAACGGTCTGTTTGCCAAGTTCATTAAGCAATTCTTCAGTACGTTAATATTTAAGTGAATACCTCTACTAAGTGGTAATTGTTTCGCACTACCCTATTTTATTTTATTGTGTAATTAACTTTGTTCTCACAGAGAAATTGGAAACAGTTTGATGGGGCATGTTTATTTAGTTTTAGGGTTATAAATACGCAATACAAACTTTACAGCCCATTTCCATTGATGCCTTTAAACCCGGAAACGGTGTTGCCTATAGGGAACGAACTATTATTAGTTTGAATCAATATTTCTGTTACGTTTTGATTGAATAATTTTAGCCTGCTTTTCATACTTCCTTTACGTCAAAAGGCTCATGTTTCTAAATATCTACGTCAGCTATCTACGTAAGACAATTTTGCCTTGATTTTAACGTCAATATAAAATTAACTATTCTGGGCCTATATTTTATATTATGCAGTTTATAAATAAATTTTGATTATATAAAATACTCATAATTTTCATAATTTTGTGTGCTGTATTTTTTACTTTTAGTTGATTACATCTATACGCAATATATAAATTCCAATAGTTCTACGTCAGTAGTCTACACAAAATAAAAGGGCCTTGGTGTCGATGGCACTAATTAAATTATTTTGATTTAATCCTCACTAGTTCTTACTAATATTATTAACGCGAAAGTAAGTTTGTTTTTGATACCTTTTCACGTCTAATCCACAGGAACCGATTACCCTTAAACTTTGTATATACGTTTTCAGGTGTATAAAAACGGACATAGGGTACCTTTCATCTTCCTTCTTATGCTAATAAATAGCACCATACGTCTTTCTAATCATAATTGAATTAGTATAGAAACTTTAGTGGTGCGAGTTGATTGTCCAATGCGTAGTTTTAAAGGGCTTATTACATTATACGATTTGTTGGGCACGATTTGTCGGGCACGATCGGCAGCGCGGCAGAGAGGCTCGGGACTACTCGACCACCCGATTTCTTATTATACTTCCATTTCCTTGCAAATCGTGCCCGACAAATCGTGTAATGTTATAAACTAGTTTTCCATAAAGTGTAAATTTTAAAATTAGGCTATTAAAATGTATGAGTTCTAAGTTTGAAATTATTTTGATTTATTTATCTGAATGTAATGCGAACGTATACGTAGAAGTGCGTAGTTTCAATTGATTTTGAATAATAGATTAATACTGCTTCATGAATGTTCTAGTCTGTGAACTAGAACTTTCGTATTTTGTTTATTCACAAAATTCTGTATTAAGAAAATACAACAACAACATTTTTATCAGCTGTTTGTTTTCGGATAATATTTTTGTGTTCACCAAAAATCTTTTCTTCCCCGAAAAATACTGATCGTGCACCAAATAATACTGATCGTGCACCAAATATTAAAGTATCTCTGCCCCCATAATCGGGACTTAGGGCACCCCCCCGTTAGGTTAGTTAGGTTCCTTTAAATCCTGCACTCGGAAATAGGGGCCCCGCGAAGCGGGGCTCGGTCGACTACGCTTTAAGGAGAATATACAGTGTTTAATTGTTAAAAAGATGCTCGTTATGACATATTTTAATTAACATATTTTGGTGCACATTCAGTATATTTGGTGGAACACAGGCAAAATTAGGTAAATGAAATGGGAATAAATTGAAGTACTTTTAAATACCATCCTTTGTTTTCCCTACCTTTACCAAAAGTTTGCTTTAAAATATTTTAAAGCGAAAATGGAAAACTAGGCATAGGGTTAGCCTAGTTTTCCATTATAGTTACATAATGTTTACAGTGGTGGTGTTGCATACTTCCGATCTACTTAGCTACCGTCTACTGAAACAAGTTTATTTAGTCATTTATTGCAATTGGATAGGTTACTTAGTAAACGAGTTATTGGTTCTTTATCGGATAAAAATATACAAAATGTAGGTATTCATTGCATGGAGCACAAACGAACGAATAATTATTGCTGTTGTGCTTTAAGAAACGCATTTAATAAACATTGTGCGTATTACATGTCGGTTCAAAGATTGTGGAAATTTATAGTTTTGTTAGAACATTTTGAACTTCACAATAATTTTGACCTGAATAATTATTATCTGTATAACCAAAAGTTTTCCAGGTACCTATAGTCCAGTATAGAAAAAATATACAAATGAATGAGTCTCAGCTTACAACTGTTAAATTGACAAGAAATCAATACAGAACCTGCAGGGGTTGACAGACAGCGCGAAATATACTAGAAATCGTATTTCCAATTTCAGTGTAGCGCAAAAATAACAAGCAAGCTTGTATTTTATTCAATTTGTGAGATTATTATTTCTATTATTTCAGTACTAGCCTCTAGGTATTTATTAAATTTGTAAATCTTACACGTAGGTACCTGGTACGTTATAGCAAAATAGAGCCCATCAAATTGGCTATTATAAAATGTTGTTATTTAATTAACGTAGTCATTTTTTGTAATGCTGACTAAACTATAGTTGGCGCAACGTAATACTTTTAACAAAATCCGTTTGCAAAACCTGTTTGAAAACTGAAAGAAATCAACGAATGAATACTTCTTTTGTTTAAAACAAAGTAAATAAACGGAGCTATCACTTTATTTAAATAGTTCATGTCAACAAAAAAGAATAATAAAGCAATTTAAATAAACAGTTTTATAAAGTGTTGTTTTCGTCAGACTTCCTGCAAATCGTTCACGCCAATGAGGAAATATCTTTTTATCGACTTACAAACTATTTTTGTAGTCTTAAAAAATTATGCGTCAGATTTTCTACGTAAAAATAATGTGGTGCAAATCACAGGCGAAGACACCGAACGCTTTATTATCTCTCTACTAGCACTTTACCAGCGACTTCGCCTGGCTAAAATAGTGATTGCTCAGCTACCTAATATAAATGGTGTCTCCGTCGAAGATGCGCACTCGACTCCTCGATGTTTGTCACTTCCGTGCCGTTTTGTGGGAATAAACTACTATAAATAACCGTAAAAAAAAATATACATAATCTAGCCTATAGCATTCACGAATAATGTAGCTTTCTACCTGTGAAATAATCATTATTGGTTCATTATTTCCGGAGATAGCCCTCTACATACAAACGTTCAAACAAATTTATAATATTAGTATAGACTTAGCAGCAGGTTGAAACAAGGAACAGAATTTCCAGTTTCCTCTGTTGTTTACTAAGGTAGTATTTCAGAGCACGGCCCGTTGGTTCGGACGCCATCGAACGAGCCTCGGAGTCCTGTGGTAGCTGTAACCTCGGCCCAACCTATCAACATCCAGGATCCCCAGGTGATCCCAGTAACAAAATATTTTGAACCGTATCGTTCACGCTCTCCAGTAAAGACGAAATTTTCTAATCCTCCTGGGAACTTAAAAATCTGGAAGAATCATCTATTGAAGCGAATAAAATCGTACAGAAAACAGTAAACATTTTGCTTCATATAGGTCATAAAAGTTTTCTTCAATATCGTAAAAATAAGGACTCTTAAAATAAATATGTCACCGTAAAATTGTCAAATACGTTATATTTTATAATATCTCTAGCGATATTGTAAAATCTCGAAATATTGTCAAATGAACATACTGCTTACAACAAAACGCATTATTTTTCGTTATATGCATCTGATGGTAGTCAACTTACGCGGTGTGGAGGGAAGGAGGGGTCCCCCTTGCCCAGTGGTACAACTCTCATGAAAAGATATTGTACCATTCCTGAGAAATACCGATTATTATGACCTAACCTTAAAACACTTTAGATTCCTCTATAAAGCGTAAGTAGTCGACGGAGCCCCGCTTCGCGGGGCCCCTATTTCCGAGTGCAGGGTTTAAAGGAACCTAACTAACCTAACGGGGGGTGCCCCAAGTCCCGATTATGGGGGCAGAGATACTTCCGTATATTCAGTTGACAATAATTCGAGAGTTTAAAATATCGCTAGAGAGAAACACGTTATATTGTAATATGACGTTTGACAATTTTACGGTGACATATATATCTTGTCAGAAATGATTTGTGACGATAACAAATGCGGCGATAAAGTACTTTCATTTGATGACACAGCTTTATATTTTAGAATGAAAATCACGAATGTGTAACATGTAACAAATTATACTGAAATACAATGATGTGGCCCATTTATCAAAGTCCCATCTAAGAATAGCCCCCGACACTTTGCGTGGGTGAATCGGCCGACTCACAATATAAGAAATATCTGTTTACAAAATACTCGGCCTACGTGCGTGACTTTTTACTACAGTACTCTAATAGTTCCCCACTTTAGTATTTCTCGTAGCTTGAATTTGCTTGCTACGAAAGTACGAATGCATCTACAAATTGTTGCGGCTTGGGAGCGCTACGTCACGGCGGCGGCGTAGTCATTCGATAGTCTACCTGTACGTACGAGGCTAGGTGCAGCCGTAGCCATCCTGTAGCGTAGGCGGCTTTGTACTGGCTGCTTTACCCCAGAGTGGTTCTACGATTAGCCGATCATACATGTTGCAGGCTGGCAGGAAATCGTGCGTCAAATACACTAGTCGGAACTGCGATGTATCTATCATCATTTTAGAGGATTTCTAATCTAGTGTAGAAAATAAAATGCAAAGTTTTTTTATTATCAACTTAATCTGTGTTGGAATTGGATTTAATGTAAACCGCCGCCAAGTTACTAATTACGCACTTACTTATTGATTCGGTAAATTAATGCTATTCTCCTTTTGTGTTCACATAACATATTTACAATTATTTTGATTTTTTTTTCGTCCTGAGTGGCGCAGCAGTAGTGAGGCTGCCTTACGTTCTTAGGGTCCCGGGTTCGAATCCTGGTAGGAACAAATGTTTGTGTGAAGAGCATGAACATTTGTTTTCGAGTCGTGGATGTTTATAATATGTATAATAAGTATGTTATTATAAACAAAAAAGTATATGTGTAGTATTTCAACTATCTGGTGTCTACGACACAAGCCTCGTTGCTTAGTGTGGCACTAGACGGCGCTGTGTGCAATGTTCAGTAATATTTATTTGTTTATTTTATTTTGAGTATTTTATTTAAACTTCATGTACAAGAGTGGTACATATACGTACAATCAAGAAGAGTATCATAAAAGTATATTAAAAGAACATAACATCATACCTGTAATTCCCGAAGCGTTAGGCAGAGATGTCTCTAATAGTAGGTACACCCACATTTCGCAAATTATATTCAAGTCCTATGCAATAGGGGACGAACATTTTGCCATCAATCGGTCGCAATTCCAGACTCCGTAGCTGCCAGTGGTAAATTCCTAATGAAAAAAAAACAAAATCTCTTGAAACCCCCGTCTTAATTATTTTTCTACAATGGTACCTGCAAGTTCTTCATTCGACTGATTTCAAATGTTCTAAAAAATAACAACGTTTGTTTACGGTTAAAAATGTAAAAACCCAATTAATAATAACGATTTGAATTTATATTTATGGTACAAAATAACAACCCAATATGCGTTGCATCTTTTGAAATACTTAGAAGTAAGTAACATTAATTGTATTAGAGCAGCGGTGGCCCAGTGGTGGCGGCCCCGACTTACGTTCAGTAAGTCGTGGGTTCGAACCCAGGCAGGCGCATTACTTTGTGTAATTTATTACATCACCGCTGCTCTCAAAACGGTGAAGGAAAACATCGTGAGGAAACCGGCATGTCCTAGAACCATAAATTCGAAGACATGTGACATCTACCAATCCGCACTGGGCCCGCGTGGTGGATTATATAGCCCATTCGCTCTCATAGAGAGGAGGCCTGTCCCAGCAGTGGGAACATTAATAGGCCGATGATGATGATGATGATGATGAAGTAACATTAATAATCAACATATTGTTAGCTAAAGAAACCGCAGCTTAATAATGCATATATTTTTATGTATTAATTATATAATTTTTATGTAAATTTTAATAAGCATCTATGTCGTTGGCAGGTAACCTGTTTACCAAGCTCGAAATTATTACAAAAAATGTAAGTAAACGATAACTGACTTGATAGCTCAAGAGGAAATTAAGTAACTAGTTTTTTGTTTAAATGGCAGAAGCTGGTCTGGTTTCAAATAAAATTGATAATGTCTAAAGCAAATTATAAACGTGACTTCTTCGTGATTGCACGTGGTTGCAAATTGTATGAAGGGGGGGGGGGGGGGTGGGTTAGTCTGCATCAATCAATTTGTAATCTATATTTTTGAAATGTAGGCGTACATTATAATTCCTCTGTCTAAAACTACTATTATAGGCCTGATGTTTTCATGTTTTCTTTACGAATGTCACTTCTATGTTGTATATGTCAGCGTTACATTGTAAAAACCGTTAGACTGTAATATAACTAGCGAGATTGTAAACTCTCGAAAGATTGTCAAACGAACATACTACTTACAATTTTAAGTGAAACCGTAATATTGCTGCCCCCATAATCAGGATCTCGCTAGATAGTTTATAATCTTACGGGTTCTACAATTTTACGCTGACATATATATGTCACCGTAAAATTGTCAAACACGTTATATTACAATCTAACGTGTTTCTCTCTAGCGATATTGTAAACTCTCGAAATATTGTCAACTGAACATACGAAAGTATCTCTGCCCCCGTATTCGGGACTTGGGGCACCCCCCGTTAGGTTAGTTAGGTTCCTTTAAACCCTGCACTCAGAAATAGGGGCCCGTCGACTACGTTTTTTTCGGGAATATAAAGTGTTTTAAGGTTAGGTTATATCAATCGGTATTTCTCAGGAATGGTACATTATCTTTTCATGAGAGTGGTACCACTGGGCAAGGAGGACCCCTTCTTCCCTCCACACCGCGTGAGTTGACTACCATCCAGTATATTCGTTTGACAATATTTCGAGAGTTTACAATATCGCTAGAGAGATTACAATATAACGTGTTTGACAATTTTACGGTGACATATTATGTATACAGAGTGTAAACAGACTCTTCACGAACCCATCAATCAAGCATTCTGTTCATCAAACTAAGTAACCCTACGTAAAACTGATTGCTGGAAAATGACTTTTTTTGGGTGAATTATCACATTTTATTGTAAAACTTAATGTAACACACTTAAAACATTGTGCTGGTGGATGGATTGAATAGTGTGGGGTTCGCGGAGGTGTTTAAAGTACAGTTCTTACTTATTAAAAAAAAAAACTTGTGAAATTGTCGGAACTTTGACCCCCAATATGTTCGTAGCTAGCGTAACTAGAAGGTTCCCAGGTGTGGTCTACAGCAAAAACTGATCGCAATGACGATGACGGGGAGAACAAGTGCCTTTCGGCTTCGTTAAGAGGTTTTTATACTCTTAATAGGGTTTAACCTCGTGTGATTACCGTCTTAAATCCGTTACGAACGGGTATGATACGCTGTTACGCTGTTTAGACGTTCTAGTGGTCATAGTAGTTCGGGACTCCGGGTCATATGTTTTTTCCCGTGCCTGATAAGTTCACAGCACGGTTATGGTTTGGTACGGTGTAGTGTGCACTTAGCAGACTCCTTAATGAATAAAAACATAAAGGTCGAATACTTAGATAAAAACGAGTTTATCGCAAAATAATAACTGATATTTAAAACTGCAGTGTTAACATTCAGTTTATTTTAAATCATTTCCTGAACAAGTTTCTTCATATTTTTTTTTTACAAAAACCGGTAAATGCTTACTGCAGACTGGCTGTCCATTTAAATGTCAGAATATATTTTCTTAGAGACTAAGCAATAAACTGTTATCTGAATTTTAATCTTAAAGATGGGATATTTAACTAGACCTACGTAACTATTCAATGCATAAACATTGGAGAAATCTTACTTATGTGACGCATGGAACATGTATTATAAGTAACACATTTAAAAAAGTAGTTCCAAGTAATAAAGTTGTCAAGGTAATAAAATAACATTCATCATAATTATGTACATGAATGCATAATCATAAGGCCCAATAATTAATTTAAATATGGTATTGAAAAAAATACATATGCAAGCCAATGCTGGAACCTGTTATATGGACCATGTTTTAACTTTTTACACTTATATCTGTCCATTCCAATATCATAAACAAATCAAAAAACAAATCGTGTTTTATAAATAAATAAAAAAGGTGCTGACATTCATACATATGTACTGACAACCAACTCTAATATGTTAAGTGAGTTTTTTCATTGTTGGCACACCATACCCTTCACTTCTTCAGCACGTTTCTGTTCCCAAATAATACAATGTTTCCGTAAGGGCGAGAATGGAATGCAGTTGTCTTTCTTCATAGTTCTATAAAACCTACTAGTGTGAATGTAGTGAGAATTGATTTGAGCTTTAATATCTTCACGCTCGGTTACCTTTACGAGCTGAGCTTAACTCGGAGGTTTATGTATAGAGTCATTCGCCTTGGGACTATTCCGTTCTTGGCTATACACATTGAGCTATACAGCGTGTTAGATTAAACGAGGGACAAATTGAGGCAAGGTATTCAGTATTCGATTTTCAACCCAAATATGTAAAAAACCCATAACCTTAATTTTTGACATAATTGTCTAATAAAATACATTACTCATGGACACTGAGCGCGCAAGAAGTGAACTCTAGGTGTCACGCGGCATAACAGGTGCGGCGTCCTGGGCTCCGTGCGCAAACTCGGCCCCTTTCCTTTGTGTTGTCCCCGATACACCGACAACTGTTCATATGTTCATTAGTATTATGTAAGCATGGACTATTGCGGGTTTGAATATGTCCCTCGTTTAAACTAACGTATTGCATATACATCTGTGGCTATACACAATTATGTGCTTATGATGGTAGCGGTAGATATGAGAAACCTAAATAAAAGCTTAGGAAAATACATATGCCCATTTTCAGGAACACCAAACGATACAAAATTGTAGCATACTGCATAGTTTTTAACCGAATTCAAAAAGGAGGAGGTTCTCAATTCATCGGAACCTTTTTTTTATGTATGTTCCCCGATTACTCGAAGATGGCTGGAGCGATTTGATGTATTCTTTTTTTGTTTGAAAGGGTATACTTCCCAGGTGGTCCCATAATCATCAAGTCGGGATCTGATGATGGGATCCTGGAGAAATTGAGTTTTTGGAAGAATACTTTCTTAAAGTGGTCCCATTTCAATTTGGTGAAGATCGGACGAAGAACTTCGGAGATTGGCAACGGAACTCCTCAGTAAATGATAGCAAGTGGACTGGGATTGCTGAAATCTCATGTCTATGTATTGTTTACACCAGTTCATAACATAACATCACCTCGCTACGCTGTGAAAGGGTAAGTGAACAAGTGAACCACAAAAAAGTGAAAAATAAAAACTTTTTTGCAAAAAATAAAACCGTCTTCAAAAAACACAAAAAAGTGAAAAATAACATTGAAATGCGGTTTTTTGATGCTCCGCTCTCTGCAGGGAGTTCAAATTCCATCAGTGCAATTTTATTTAGACACTAGCACTTCGCCCGCGACTTTGTCCACGAAAATTGTGTTATAGCTTGGCTTGTTTGCATGATATCAATTTAATTTATAGCGTTTGTTACTTGGTTAAGATGTAGCTTTCTAATGGTGAAAAAATAAAATCGGTTGAGTAGTTCTTGAGTTAAATCGGAACAAACAAATAAACAAAAAATTAAATCTTTCCTCTTTATAATATTAGTTTAGACTAGAAGAGAACGGAACAGAAGCGGGTGAAATGTGGGAGGGGGAGGGACAGGACCCGCATTTCACCAGCTTCTGTTTCTATTTTTTCTTTTTACTGAGCTCCTAAGGGTCGTAGCGTAATGGAAAACATTACAAAACCGTTTGTTAGTTCCAGAGATTGGCGCCTTCAAACAAAAAGACAAACTTCAGCTTTATTACTTTAGTGAAAGTGAAGACAGGCGTAAGAGTCTATACTGTATCAATACTTATTTATGTATCATATTATAGAGAGGTGTTGAAGGTGGTGTGACGATCTGGTCTTGTTTGCGGGGCAAACATGGCCAGATTACACAAGATATAGAGGTTTCGAAGAAGAAAAGGGAGGCCGAAGTGAGACACTTTACAGGCTTAAAAATGAAATGATTCTAAGATGGAAAGTTTGGATGTACCTAGGGGCTTCTTTTTGGAACTTCTGATCCAATTATGAAAATTCTTTTGAATTTACATGCTTCTTGAACGGGAAGATTTTAAAAGAGAAAAGTTAAGAACCTATTGGATACTTCGATCAATAATATATTGGATACGAGAAAGTTGAAAATAGTACATTTTTGGCTGTATTAACGGTTTCATACCTTTGCTTCTCCTTCAACATGGCGAAAGCAAAGTGCGTAAAAAATGAAATTTAAATCATAGTCTCGTAATAATTCATGACCCAAACATTTTTCTTTCTTTTATTTTTTTCTTCAAAAGTGTTTTGAAAAAGGTAGTTTTATCGTCGTGATAGACGTGTACATTAAAATTTGTTATTGAAGTTCTCGGCTCAAAAACACCCTCGCCTACAGCTCGTGTGTTAATGCTGCCTCGAATACAATAACAAACTTTCTTCACTTGTATCAAAACGTACTAATACCAACTTGACTAAGGGCCGATTTTCAATCGCTTAGTAACTTTTATGTGACGAATAAATAAATAAATATCACTGGACGTTACACACAGCGCCATCTAGTACCACACTAAGCAAGGCTTGTGTCTTGGACACCAGATAGTTGATATACTACATACAGTAAAATGCTTCAAAATTGCCTGAATTTTGATGTTTTTCTTCGATAAATCTTTAATCTTTAAGAAAGTCGTATGTTTTTTCAATTACAGTTCAATATTGTACTCTAAGTCATTGGGCATCAACAAATTGCTTTAAAAATGAAGGCAAACTTGAGGTAAAAACGACAACATTGCCTAGCATAATATCTTTTTAAATGAATGAGTATTTTGGTAACGGATTTGACATCCATATTGCTCAAAAGTTCTTTTCCACGTTAGATTTCACTGAATCTTGAATTGCAACACAATATTTTTTTTTGACGATGATAGGCAAAGTTGAACCGGTTTCTCGAAAAATCCATACAAAAGTGAATACGGTTTAGGGCTGCCTAGGTCGGAAACCTGACACAACTTTGCCGAGCATGATTTAACTGTAAAAAATAAGATATCATACAGAAAAAATAGTTTCAGAACATAAAAGAGCATAATATATGTTCTTTGCTATACTTCATATTACGCTAGTAAATAAAAGCATAAATACTCACAAAATGAAATTTTCTCCAGAGCCGGTAAAAAGTGGGTACACTGACAGTAAAACAGACAGTGACAGTTTGTCTATGAAAATTTGGAGTGAAGTGTTAACGAACGTTGCCATATAGATTGCCGACTTGCTTTTAATTATACCGTAGACAGTAAAAAACATTTCTGAAGGGCAATAATTTAACTTCTTTGAATTTAGGCAATGTTGAGCTATGATGGCAAAGTTGCAGGGTAATTATGTACTTTTTGTTTGTAAATACATACTTACTATATAAACATCCATGACTCGGAAACAAATGTCCATGCTCATCACACAAACATTTGTTCCTACCGGGATTCGAACCCGGGACCCTAAGAACGTAAGGCAGATTCACTACCACTGCGCCATTCGGGTCGTCTAGTAATATGTTTGTCATTTTGATAATTTTTTGTATGGACAATCTGTCAAAGCGTCACATTTTACTCTTCAAGTAAAAGTTATATAATGATTGAAAATCGGCCCTAATTGAAATATCCTAAATATAATTTAGTGACGAAAAGGTTTCTGTAGGTACGAGTATATTTAAAAAAAAAAATACCTACAGAAAAACATTGAGCCACGTGAGCGAAACCTTTGATAAATTATTATAAATCTTATGAAAATAATTGTATATTAATAATAAGACAAAACGTTTACTTTTGAAGTCATTCGGAATCAGAATTCTATTTTAAATGATTTTGTGACAGCAAAAGATCCATACTTTGGATTTCCGATTTGAGAAGAAACGGAATATTTTTGGGTCTTCTGGTGTTTCGCAGATTAATTAAATCTCGGGGTATTGTAGCGGAAAATTCATAACAATCACGAAACAATTTTCCTCATATCAGCCTATTAATAATCCGCAGTTCGAAAAAGTCGATCACGAAACTGCCGTAGATAGAATATTAATGAAAATGTAAACTTCCGAAACTTTTGGAATGTGCCGCCTGTGAGAATTCTCGTCGATTTTCAAGGTTATTTTTCTCTAGTGTTTATGTAATAGTGGTTTAATAGGGGAGTCAGTGATGCATTTAGGAGAGATGGTGATAGATATGTGCCGACATTGACCTTAGCAACCTAAGGTGAGAACACGCGGGTACGCGGCGGCCGGCGCGCTGATGTTTCCAGTCGCGATTTGTCCGCGCCGCAACTTTGTCGTTCGGGCGACGCACAAGCGCCCAGTTCGCGTCTTCGGTTCAAGTGCGTGGTTTTAACGTAAAAGTGATTGTGTTGAACTGTTCAAGTTATACATTACACACGACAAGATCGGATTGTTGACAAGATTTTTTTTCATGTGGATGCTGTGAAATTTCAAAGTATGTACCTTATCGAAAATGTTATTGTTTGTCGTACTTCAAACTTTTATTTTGTGGTGTATGACAGCTTTTAAATGAAAAAATAATTCTTGTTTAATTTTTAGTTTTCTGCGTCATTTCTTTACTTGTTTACTGTACATTTTCTAGTGATGCCGACGTAGTTGAATGTACTTCGTTATCGTGGAACGTAAAATTTGACACACTAACTTTTACATAACTGCTAGGTATTCGCCTTAACAAATATTTCCAAAAGTCTATTAGTCTTTTGATATAATCATAAATTTTTGTATTCATGAGGACATAATATTTGTCAATAAAATATATTTTTGTAATATGTTCTTCACAATTTATTGGCGTGCCAAAGTGTAGCGTTTCACTTTGTTACTAATAAATATTTTAACATTAAATTGACGGCTCCGATCATTTGAATAAATAAGGTGAATTTAATTTGACGACAATTCGATCGTTTCGGTGGTTGAAAGTTACACACATGAATAAAATGAAAATCGAATGAATTCATATGAATTTCATTGAGTTTATAATTAAGCACCTACGTGACAAATCAAAAGGCCAAACCTTTTCTGTATTCAATTTTCGGTGAAATGTTTGCGAGCACTCGTGTAAATGACGAAATGACTTTAAAACCGTAATCGTGATTCACGGAAATTCCTGAAATTAATTGTTGTTTTGAGAGCTGTTGTTCACAATTTTTGTCAGGGCATGAAATAATCAAAAAGTTCAGTTTGTTTCTTTGTGTGAAGTTTTGATTAATAAAATGGAATTAAATTAATGCAATATAGAGTCGTTTTGAATCATTTTGCATGCTCTTATAACTGGAATAATGGCAGTTTTGAGTACTTTGGTACCTTTGAAGTTACTCTTTAAACTCAAAATCATAATTTATCTAGAAATCGATTCTAGTATTTTCATTTTCTGTTCACTTTAAATACTTCAGCTTAAGTTAATGTATAAATGTAATTAAAAAGTCATAATTTTGGGTAATATTTTACGAAGAAAACCGGAGTGGTCTATCTTATATAGATCAACTATTCGGGTGACGAAATAGGTACCTGGGTATTTTAATTAAAAACAGAATTTTGTTTACCCATCGTGTTTACCTCACAAAATTGCTTATGTTTATTTAGATCGACTGATGAATTGTTTTAGGGTTAATATAAACAATAGTTCATTAAATTGATGAGCTCTCGCAGACGAAACTGTGGTATTTTAAAGTAATAAGTACCATCGCTCGTAAAAACAACTTTATTAAACAATTGAAAACATTTTGCCTTTACAGTGATCAAAGAAATAAATTATGCTAGAATTTTAATCACTTCGATACTAAAATTAATACAAGTAGTTCTAGGAAATTAATATTATTGACCTTATTCAAAGAACTGGTTTCGATAAATTGGTAGATTAAAGTCCGAGATGTATTGAAAACGAGGAATCTGTTTAAGAAAATTGAAGCTTTATACAGAGACTTGGTATATTGTTAATTAGTTTAACAAAATATCAGTATACAGTGTGTAAGAATAATTTACAAAAAAAAAAACTGAATTCATGGTAACAGGGGATCATGAGTTCAGTTATTCAGTAAATGATTCTGGATCCTCAATTTTTAACACGTTGCGCGTGAATATCCTTCAT
The DNA here is from genome assembly GCA_950022955.1 of Xestia ashworthii. Lineage (NCBI taxonomy): Eukaryota > Metazoa > Arthropoda > Insecta > Lepidoptera > Noctuidae > Xestia > Xestia ashworthii. Next base: position 16,191,050 of record OX465558.1, on the reverse strand, counting down.
ATCATACATAAAATGAAATCGTCACTAACAAACGCCAGATAAATACCTACTTATTGAAGTTTAGATAAAGTCTTTGTGTCAAAAGTTAAAGATTTCGTTAACAGTGAACAACAGAATTGTTTCACACTTAACAAAAGGGTCGGAAGTGAAATGAAATCGTACATTCTGGATTAGAAATTCATCTTTGAAAACTGTAATGAAAGGAAGAATGGTCTCGGCCTTATTCTCTTCAGAATTCGATTAAAGACGAAGTTCCATTCTTGACTTAATAACCTGGGTCAGAGTTTCTCAAATTCTTCGTGACGCTGGCCTTCGTTCGTGTTAAGGCAGATTATTGTTAGGGCAGATTCTTGTAACGACAGGTATCAGACAGTCATGCACAAAAGCCAGTGTAATGTAGTTAAAAAAAAATGCCGTTTGAATTTTATTATCTAACTAGCTTCTGCCCGCGACTTCGTACGCGGATCCTGTTGCTTTTGCCAGCGACACCGGGTTCGTCAAAATCGAAGATCTGAAACGTTTAATTCTAAGAGCCCGGGGACGGGAAAATAACGGATCTTTCCCACCTGAGCAACACATACCGTTTGTTTCTTTTTGCCATTTAACAGCTTCACAAAAAGTAAAATTTTGAACCATACCTCCTATGGCGGAATATGTGGCGTATTCAATCATAGGAGTGTACGTAAATGAACTCCGTTTCTTATCAAACCAAGGAAGGTCGTCATGCCCTACGGCTATATCTTGAGACACCCGATTCTTCAGATGTTATCGACATTCTGTTCAGAGAATGTCGAAATTTTCGCGCTCTTCTTCTGTCTCTTCATGCCGTACTCCAGCAATTCTTTCTCTCTCTCTTTCTAACTGATTATGAATATTTTGTTGTGTGCGTGTTTGGGGCAATGTATGATAATTTCGAGCAGCAGTTAGTCGCGCATCACGTTCATCACTCGTTTCAAAAGACCTGTTAGTAGATGTGCGAATACGCTGAGAACTCAAGCGTGATTCTGTATGGGTAAACGTTTCCGATTCGCGAGATAATGCATGTCGCTCACGATCAGCGGTCAGTCGCGCATCACGTTCCCCACTTGTCTCTAGAGATCTAGAAGTCGATCTACAAATCGATATCGCATCATACGATCGGCGCAATTCTCTATCCGTGAACGCAGTCAGGCATCTATTCTTCACTGGTCTCTAGAGACCTGGATGTAGATGCGTAAATACGCTGAGAACGCAGGCGTGCTTCGCGATCGGAAGACGTTTCCACGGAGCAAGTTGCGGCCTGATGTTCTCGAACAGCATCAAGTCTCTCCTGACGCTCTTCGGTAGATTTTTGGGATCTTATGATCCTCAATTCTTTAGCTCCTTTGAAACATTGGGAAAGGTTTGACCTCTTTCTAGGCATGGTTATAGTTTTGTTGTGAAGATACCTGATCAATCAAAATCTATGTGCCCTGCGTTACCGGGTAGGCTACCGAGTCACGAAGATAAATGGAAAAGGAAATTAAACACTTAAATACGAGTAACATAAGCCCGAAGACATATTTATTCGATAAAATGAGTTTTGGCCAGTAGAGTAAAATTTTCAATGATATTATACCATCGTTATGAAAATCAGTCCTAAACTGTTACCGCCTTAACCGTGTGGAGGTACTACCAGTTTTTGTTATTTTATAATATTATAGCCTATATGTTGCCCAGACATAATATCTATACAAAAAAAATCATTCAAATCCGTCCTGTACTTCCAAAGATTAGCGTGTACAAACAAACAGACAAACAGACAGACTTTTTATTTTGGATTCGTGCTCTATTACTGTTTCTAAACCCCCTTCAATTATTATTTTTTAAATATATTCAATGTACAGACACAGCTTTTTTACTCTTTTATTATTTGTACGAGTATATAGATCTACTAACACTCGCTCACTCGAATCTAACTATTATTTATTTATTCAACTTCTGAAAAAGGAAGCCATGTTCCAAGATAGGAAAATAGAGCAAACGCAGTCTTTACCAAAATCTATATCCTGTCAAAGGCGACAAAAGAAGCTCTGAACACGAACGAAGGGTCGCTGGCATGACGATTTTTAGATTTCCTAAGCCCAGAACTTTGCCACTCCCACCGCGTGGCTGTGCAAAGGTCATTTCGGCAGCATGTTTTGGGATAAGAGGGCATGATAGGAGGTGTTCTACACATGTTCGCGAAACAGCGTCACAACCGCACCCCACTGCTGGTAGCCCCACTTAACGAGGTTGGAGTTACATCTTCCCTCTTGAGTCCGGAGACGATTCAAAGACTTCCCGATAGACCACGGAAGTTTAGATCCTGCTGGAAAGTAAGTAGTGAGTGGGTTTCTAAAACTGGGAATCGAGTTAGTTCGATGTGACTCTCTTATAATTTTCTATTTCTATATAATCTAGCATTCCTTGTGCCATTTTCCACATAAAGGGAATTCAATTCTAGCACAAAAGGATTTCAGATTTAGAATCCCTGGCTTAGATTAATACCCACATGGGGTCTGGGGTACACTACAAATTACGTTTTGTCGTAGTAACACATGCTCCTGAGTCGTTCTATATATTTTCGAGTCACAATTGAGGTATAAATTACCTGCGTAAGCTTCCGTACGTTCGTTCATTTGTCGAACGTGCGGCATGTGCGATGTGGTGTACACTCTGAATATTGCTCACTATTCTTCGTTCATTTCCTGCCACGCGCCGCTCTAAGTGCTATTTCCTTATGTAATACCTTTTTTTCTTTCTTTTCTTTATTTTTAGATTCATACAGCTACTGCATTTAGTAGTAAATATTAGTTAGTAGTTAAGCTAGGTTTAACTTTATTGATTTTAAGCTGAAACGGAGGTTCACTCCAATGTAGTTACAGAATTACAGAATTTGGTCAAAATTAATTCTGAACATTCGACGTTCTAGGTCAACATATACGAATACTTCGTGTAGTCTTTGAAGTTTGTATGTGATACCCTAAACACATTATTATATTAATTGCAATAGCTTCAGTGAGTTGAGCTTCAGTAATTGGGACAAACTAATTAAGATTGATTGTTTACTAAAAATTGTTGTATTAATTTTGATGAAACTCGTTAAGTTACAAGTACTTTGTAATACTGTAAATTAAGTACGTAATAGTTTAGTGGTACAAACATATAATTGTAGTTTTAAGTATAATAATGATGCAATAACTAGTATTTTTTAACAAAATAGGTTTTTATCAAAGATGCTTTGGCCTGCCTGCTTTATTGGTCACGTGGCTACCTAACGTGAGGTCCTGAATTCGATTCCGGAATCGGGCAAAGTGCTTTTGGGTTTTTCCTTCAGAAATTTTTCAGTAGCAGCCACAGAATCTGGTTTTGCGCCCGGCTGATGGCAATAGGCTCGCCCCCGTTACATGGGACTTAAACATACTTAGCCAAATGTGTGTGTTTTATTAAGGATACCTTTGCCTAACCATTCTGAGATTTCAGGCGTTATGATGTTATTTCATGTTAAGTTTAGATACTTTCAGAGTCCGTTTATCACTAAATGTCATCATCATGTATAAGTGCGAGTTTCTACGGGCAGTAAACCACACCGGGTATTTCATTACCTACGGCATTATGTATTGTTTAAATGAAAATGCCAATCGTACAATCAATAAACATTTCGCTGATCTGGGTCTAAACATCGTTTTGAAATTTCAATTTCGCTCAGTGTATGTCCACGTCGCATATCTGCGCCATGGATATTCTATATTCATTCATTCGTGCTTTGGTACGTTCGGAAGACCGAACATGGGTAGATATTGAATTAATTTTACAGTTTCACTGTTCGATGAAAACATGGTATTATTTTGCTTCACTCATGCAGTTGTCAACTGGTGACGGTTGCAGGAATCTGCAGGATGCGAATCGCACGAGACCGGTTAATGTGTGGTCTTGGGGGAGGCCTATGGCCCAGCAGTGGACGTCAATTGTCAACTTTAAATACTTTAAACTTAAAAAGCTTCATTGAATTATGGTGGGACGTCTGCATTCAATGGATCATCCTTCAAATGTCGATGGTTTACCTAACGATTATAAGCTAAGGCAGCGTAGGCCAGAGACGGCAGCAGGGTGGAGCATATTTTCTTTATCCAACTTAAATATCATGATACGTAGCTAGTGATAACAAGATACATTCCAATGTTTAGAGACCAAACATCAAAGGGGATCTGTGGGGGGTGTGCTCTGCCCTACCGTCACTGGTGTACGCTTGCTATCAAGGCGTCAGTTTATGATATCGAATGTGGAATACAAAAGCCTTTTTAAGCCCACGAAAATCAAATGTTCTCACGTTTGCGTCTCAATGTAAGATTGTATGCTGATTAAATATATACTTATGGTTCGCGATAAACGATACCTTGACGCTTTCACCCTAATCAAGACAGTATTGACAATGTATATCATCATCTGACTAGCCTTTTCCCAACTATGTTGGGGTCGGTTTCCAGTCTAACCAGATGCTGCTGAATACCCAGGGGCGGATTTGATACGTTGGCTACCCTATGCCGAAAACGAAAGATTGCCGCCCCCCTGTGTGATGTAAGTAAAGCATGGAGAATGAAATAAACTATAGAAATTAAATTAAAATGAAAAAAAAAAAAACGATAGTCAGTAAATGATTTAATTATCTCAATGAGTATTTCAGATAATGATTCTTTCCATTTCTAATGGTAATGGCGGTGGTCGTTATTCACAAATTGTCTTTTGCCAATTAATTTGCCAAAAAAAAACACGACCAAATTTTGCCGCCCTAGGCCCGGTACTACTCGGCCTATAGGGAAATCCGCCCCTTTGAATACCAGTATTTTACATGGAGCGATTGCCTATCTGACCTCCACAACCCAGTTGTACTGGGTAATACGATACTCCTTGGCTGGCTGTCACACTTTTCAGGCCATTGACCACCTGTAACGATTGTCAAAGATCTACAAATGACAGCCGGGACCAACGGCTTAACGTGCTTTCCGAGGCATGGAGCAATCGGTATGTAAAGGTGTACCATCCAAGGACCAACTTTTAGTCAGTAAAAGTCTGACACTCCCTCCCACGCCGCCCGAAAAAAAAAAAGGACCAACCTAGATAAGCAGGGTATAACCTAAAGATCCTCCCGAGCAGCTGTTGTTATTTACCCACGAGCTACTTGACGTACTAACATACAATTCTGTATATTGCTATACAGAAACATTCTATGTTAATTCTGTTGACTGTAGGTACTTCACGTATATAGGATCTGCGGCCTATATAACTGTTTCATAAAGGATATTGTTGGTACCAAAACTTGCGTAGGTAGATGTGCGTATATATCAACATATTGTATGCCCAAGGCTGTATCCTTGAATTTTATTGGATTCTTCCCATTGCAAATAATATAAGGATTTCATAAATCTTTTGAATAGTGGATTACTAAACGAATATAAGTAAATAACCATGTAAATTATGCAATGTACGATAGTCATGGCTTGAGCAGTTTGTACTTTTGTAGCTATACTAGATTGCACTATTACGTGTTCATTAGAGTGTATGTGTAGACTTGAAGAGACCTGCACTAGCAATGACCCAATAACTCCGTACAAACTTCTCCCAGTTATAACGCATTTCACGGTTTCAGCTTATGCAAAGCTTATTCTAATAATACCTGCAGGTATATGAACATATTCCGTAGTTAGAAGTTTGTAGGTACCAGGGAACTAACGATACACGGGAATGGCAAGCTCTGCGTCACTGCAACCTATTTGAAACGGTTTGATTGTTTAGATTCGCTCTGCACCCAGATAAGCACCTAATACCTGTTATGAAAATCTTAATAATAGATATTTTACGAGTCTTCAATAAAACGATTTTTATCGGCTGAAAAATAAAGGTCTTTTGAAATAGCTCTTATGTCAAGGTCACGTGCAGAAGGTGGTGTGACGATGTGATGATGTTTGCGCCACTTTCGGGGCTAACATGGCAAGAGATCGCACAGGATAGGGACATATGGAAGGAACCTTTGCCCAATAGTGGAACACGTAGTAGGCAAGTAAAAAAATATGGTCACGAAACACACCTAGCATCACGCGAGTTATTCCGCGAAGGTATGAATGTATGTTATTGGTTGTGTTGTAGTACTCGCAAAATGTGGATTTTGCGAGTTAAGTCCCATGAAAAATTGGATAAGCCTTTTGCCACCAACCGGGAACATATCATAGATACCAGGCTGCTGTTGAGACATGATGGAAAACCCAATAACACTTTGCCCTAAATAAAAAGAGTAGTAAGGTTTGGGCCAGATTCGTAGTTTCTTTTTTCCTCCTATTGGAAAAGTCGTGAGTTAATGTAAGCACGTTTAAAGTTATCTATGCATACAATAAGCTGCATACTAGTATTTACATTTTAGTTCAAAAACTATAATCTATCTTTCAAATAACATATATACGCTAACAAATAGATATAACACTATTTGGGAGTAGACACAGATAGCAGACGTAAAACCTAGCACCTGTGTAGTGTACTATTACGAGAAACTACAACCCTTAGAGAAGTCTATAAAAAGGCTATCAAGTTATTTGTGGTCGTATAACCGCTGAGGTCTACGTCATGGACGAAGGCTAAGAATAGAACACCTCTTACTTTGGAATGTGTTCTGCAATTCACTCAACTGAGAGATTCGCTACTGCATTTGCACTGGTTTACATTACTTTTTAATTCAGCTGGGTTTGGGTCTGACTGATGCTGTTCCAATTTTCGGCAGAAATTGGTGCATACTTCCCTGAAACTCCTGAAAGCACCAAACCTTAATAGATTAACACTGTGACTGCTTTGAAGTTCTAAGCCACACCTAAGTAGTGTAAAATTTCTCCGTTTGGGACTGTCCAAATAGAGAACTTTTAGCTGCATGTAGACCACAAGATGTGGTTAAAACTCCATTTCCTTATGTTCCAAACAGGCTAAGACCACATACCACACTTGGCATTCAAGTAGTTAACCCGATGTGGGAATTAGATCCGAGACCGCACAAAAGACGGAAGCTCCCCCCCCCCCCCCTTCTGCCAAATACGCCATTACCCTGATTTGACTAATACAAATTGAGCGGGAAATACGCCACTGATTCATTTAGTGTTATTCGATCCAAATCGGAGGAATTGAAATTGGTCTGAAGTAGGTAAACAAAATTTAAGCATTTGGATCGGCCAGTACGTATGCGATCGGCACGTGTAAATCTTCGCGATCATAATGTGTTTACCAAGGGTTGTGATTATGACCTGGGGATAAGAAACTTTACGTAAACTCATGCTTCGATAAGTCGAAACCAGAGGCGTAGCTATCTCTGTATCAGCCATATCAATGATACGGGCCCCCTAGTAATGAGAGCCCCTGATGAAGAAAAAAATTACAAAATCTTCTTACAACCTCAAATATTCTTCATGATAAAAGATACATTGAAAATATTACTTATCACGGTCCAGAAAGCTCCAACTGTCAGGATACTATTTTCTTTGCTAAAGTCATTTGTTGGACATTAATGATTCTCTCCCCTCTCTCGCTTTCACTCAACCCGCTTGCGGTAAAGGGCCCCCAAAAAAAGGTTGCTGCTGGGGCCCAACTAACAATGGTTGATTTAGGTACTGTTAGTTTTGTACCTTAAGACACGAAAACATGTCTAGGCACTCCATGAACACTGAACACTGAACACAATCAGTTAAACAATTACATTAATTGGAATGAAGTCGCCGGAGACTATTGAAGAGGACGAGTTTAGTTTGCATTTTAATCACCTATTGATTTTATTTATTTCGCTAGTAAACTGCATTTAGATGTTTGTTGGGATTTATAAAACAATGTGTCGGTGCTATTGCTATTGCATTGATTGCTTTTTTTACTCATTTTTAGTTGTTCAACTTATTATTACTTCACATAATTTCAACAGATACTTCATGCTTTAATACGTATTTCATTCCCGTAGAACAAATATTTATACGACGTACTTACCTATATTTACCTAGGTGTTGTGTCTTCATGATTTATCTATTTTTGTTCTACCGATACTACTACTTACCTGATTATTACTTACGTCATCTTTTTGACCTTAATTTTGCAGTATCAAAGGGTTTCAATTCAACTGATCCAATTTGATCACTCAAAAATAAAGTGTTTTTACCGAAGTACCTAAGTAAATACGTAAAGGATAAAGGATGAAATATAACGAGAGAAAATCTAGTTTACTTAATAAACTTCATTATTATGTACATACGTATTTTTACTTACTGAAGCCATATTTATTTTGTGTACGTAAGTAGTTTTTTGAGCACTCCCAGAAAATAACATTACAACTTCAGATTCAAAATAAAACAAACCTATTGTTTTGTTTTCTTTTGAATTGTTTTCTTTTGAATTGTTTTGTTTTGTTTTCTCCAAATTGTGAGTAGGTAATTACAATAAATTATCCTGAAAATTTTATGAAATACCTAGGTACCATCCTAAATAAACGTTATTATTATATACATTTGGAAATATTTTATTTTTACAAAATGGTGCTGCTCTTGACTTCGATCACGCCTGATGGAAAGCGATGGATGAGGTCGATGATGGAAGGAGCGTGCTCATAAGGTGAATGATGAATTCTGGCAATTTTTCTTCATGTGGCGTTGGCAGAGGGAGTAGAGTTCTAACGGAATGGTTGCCCACAGAATGGTAAATAAGTAATCGCAGGAAAGACCTGGAGAATCCCACAGACCAGGGACGCTTCTTGTAGGGATCATTATATGCTAAAGTCGATGTTGAGCTAACTCAATTTTATATTCAACTTAGTTCTTATTTCTCACAAAAAAATGTTGAGTTCCAACTTTAGAGGATGGAAACATCGACGTACAAACAATAAGCACGTACACGACGTAAAATCCGTTCCGATTCGATGCAATGCGGGCCGTTTGGTGGAAATCGTTCTTAAGACGACACTCTCAAAACTGTCTTTCATTGCGGATATAGACAGTTTCCAAGGAATAGATTGTTCGGATAACCGAATCCAACGGGTTTTACACAAATAATTGTGTAAAACCCGTTGGATTGTAATCTAATTCATATGGAATTTACCACATAACTTTTTCATCGGTTGTTTAAAATAAAAACAGATTTTTCCTACAAAAGAAGTGCAATACTTAGATACGGTGAACTGCAGATTTTCTTTTAAACTAGCTGACCCACGCAACTTTGTCTGCGTCACATAAGAGAGAAAAACGAAAGGAAAAAAATTTCCCCGTTTTTGCAACATTTTTCATTCCTGCTCCGCTCCTAATGGTCGTAGCGTGATGTTATATTGCCTAAAGCTTTCCTCGATAAATGGACTATCCAACACAAAAATAATTTTTCAATTCGAACCAGTCTATTCTGAGATTAGCGCGTTCAACCAAACAAACAAACAAACTCTTCTGCTTTATAATATTAAGTATAGATTCTAAATACACGGTACCCGTTTGTGCGCCGTTGACACTTCCAGCCTTTATATTAGACACAGAGGAACTCATTAAGCACCATATATATTCAAGTTGAACAGTGAACTGTCAATTTATTACCTTCCATCCCAACCGCTTCTGAGTGTGCATGGATCAAGTCAATTAAGTATGAAGGTTCGCCATAGCCGTAAAACCGGTTAAAACCGGTATTTAAACACATTAAAGAATTTAGCTAGGATATAAGTTTTTGGTCAAAGCAAAAAAGATAATGATTAGCAAAAAATGCCCTAAGTGCCAAGATGCAAGGTCATTAAACTTCATCAAAGTAAAACAGCGATAAGAACAACAGCGATGATGTTGTCTTGGTAATGATACGCATTGTAAAAACACGAAGAGGGCGCATCTGTGTGTTTGAACTGTAAATAGCTTCTTTTTTATTATAATGTTCTATTATGAGGTTGGTCATTGGAACAGAATACATCTGTTGTTAATACAACAAAAAAAAAAAAATATTTTGGGGAAAGGATGATTTCTATCAAGCGGCCCGCATCGCATCGAATGGGATAGGATACGAACGGATGCGGCGACAGCCGATCGCGCCCGGCAGGTTGTCGACGCATACGATCGGCTCCGTACCGTCGCTTGCGAACATATTCGTTTATTATGCGCAAAGTAGTCAAATAGTTTCATTCTTATCGATCGCGTGTCGCGAAAGACGCCCGCAGTCAAACTGCTGTGCGCGGCTTGGTAATAGAGACTTTAAATTTATGTACACGATTAAATTAATATCCTTTAAAGGTTGTAAAATCCCTTCCGATCCGATGCGATGCGAGCCGTTTGGTGGAAATCATTCTTAAGACGCCACTGTCAAAACTGTCTCTTCACGGTAGATAAAGACACAGTTTTCAAATGTTCAGACATAACAAGATGTGTGACTGTTCAGTTATTTGTGCTAGACCTGGATAGATACCTAATAAAATTTCTATGAAAATGTCCGGTCTGTTAGAGCTAGTTTATTAGTTCGGGAGACGGATCTAACTTTTTTTTGTGTATCTTGTTGTCACATCTAAAATTAACCGCATATCAAAAAACTTTCTGTTCGACGGGAAAAACCGGATCAAACCGGCCAGCAAGATATTTTTCTTATTATTTTAAAATATTTTGTTGTAGGTAAGGTTTTACCTTACTAAAATTGGATCTGCGTTGTACTTATTGAAAACAATACATGGGATCTAATTTTAGTATTTTAGTTTTTGCGGAGATCTAAAAACAAATTTGTAATGACTCAATAATAAAACATGAGGTGTTATGTTTTTTGACGTTTTATGGGCAAATTATATTTTTATTGTCTTGTTTCCGAAATAAAAAGATAATTTTGACGGTAATCTTGAGGTTTTCCTGTACCTTTATTAGTAAGCAGAAATATCTAACAAGTGCGTATTTAATATCGAAGTAGGTATATATCTATATTTTATTTGTGTTAGTAACCTGTTCGTAGTAGTGGCAACATGTTACACTGACAGTGTGTGCCAACATTGCGGACAATATTCGTAATTCACGCAAGGACGCAACCAGCTACCTAATTGGGGTTTGTTCCGACGAAGCCTCCATAGGTGAGGGGAATATGTTCTGTACATGCCTGAATTCGTACCTCATTATTAAAGTAAAAACCTCTAGGCTCTTTATTACAAATCCTAGGTATTATGAATCCCAAGAACCGGAGAATAACAGTACTGCACATTCGTGAATTCTTTCTTAGAAGATTACTCTTTGATTCTTTCGTCTAGAAAATAAGTTACTTTCAAAGTATCGATCATCTTCATTCTCTTATAAGCTTTAAACCACATTATACCTTAAAGTCTTAAGGGCCAGTAAAGTTCCCATCTTAAAGAGATCCCTGGGGCTAAATAATTTATGTTAACACGGTCATGTACGAACTTTAACACTTGTAAGTTTTCTCTATTACGTATTAAGTAAATATTCCTAATAACTAGTAAACTTACTAACGTTAAGAATTAATTATTTTTTTGAAATTGTGAAAGCTGTATATTTACGGAAGTTTCACTGATTTCATATTGCCTAATTAGATCTGTATTTACGAGATTCGACCACTTTTAGAATGCAGTGCCTTTTAATCAAATTTAGATAAATTTAAACACTTAAATTTCTAAATGTGATGTGTAAAAGTTCCGTGGTTTTTCAGTTTAATCATTGCAATCAGTATCATCCAATGGTATGGCTACAGAATTGAAATGACTTGCAAATCAGAAATAAGCTCCTGATGTTGGTAACAAGTATAAATCTAGGCACTTATTATAAAGCACCTATTTACTTAGAAGCCAATAAGAAACAAGTAAGCCAGGGGAAGACCCCGAGCTTTATTATTACTTATTTAATTTAATACCTACCGAGGTTTCGCATATTAATGTGGACTGTAAGCCTGTTATTTACAAACTGGTTGATATTACAAAGAGTAAAGCAGTGGTTCGCTCTTAATTTGGGTTTCTTTTTAAATATCTTACAAATTCTTTGAGTTCACTTGCATCAAGAATCACTAAATGCGTTTAGCGTTGAACTCAATTTTGTTTATCGTCTGATTCAACTTACTACAAAAACTGTTCCGTTCCTGTCATCTTTAAACGATTAGCACTAGGGCCTGTTTCACCGATTAAGTTCTCGTTAACTTACTTGACAGATAAATGTCATCAAATCCTGTTCCATTTTTTGAGTTTATTCGGGAAGTAGTGGCTATTTGGACATCGTGAAATAGGGTCTTTACGTATTTGGTAATTTGTGGTGGAAACGGGCCTAAAATATTCTAAATTCAAACGGTGTTTTGAAAAGCGACACTACGGTCTAACTGCACAATGTTTTCAATAAAACTAGGACGCAAATGGATGCATTCCTGAACGTCATAAATTACAAACTGCCGTTTGTCAACGTTCGTCAGACTACCGTGAAACGTGAATTATTACACGAATCTACAAAAGTTTTGGTTTTTAATTTTAAACCAATCTAATAGCCTTTCCGTGACTCGAGTTCTAGTTACAGCCGTTTTCTAACTGTCAAGAACCTTTGTAATAGGTACTTACTCAATAATGGAGAGCGGTTTAAAATTATTGGAAAGATGTTTTATTACAAAACTTTTTCTGAGGAACTGGAAGACTGGACCTGAGCGTTATGTGGCACATTGAGTTTCAGTATGAGCAACAGAGATGAAACTCTGTCTACAAAGTTTTTTCACGGTAAAAGGTATTGCCCCAAAAGAGATTATTCGGTAAGGTAATACTTGACCGAGAAAAAAGTTGTAAACTCAAAATTTGTGCCATATTTTTTGAGAAAAAATTACAAATTTTATTCATCGATTACCATTGTATTGCGAAATCTGGCAAACACTCTGATTATGGTAATAAGTTCTTCCCACTGAATTGTTTATTGCAAATTATACAGGTACACATGGTGGAGTAAAACGAAACATCTATACCCGCACACTTCGATAAAACATAGACATTTAAATGTTTATTTAAAATGTTAGAAAGTGGCAACTGCAAACTTAGCTCGTTATCATATTAAAAAAATAAAACACCATTTCGAAATAAAAAAAAAATATTCATTCAAGCTTGAGTGGTCTAGATTTCTAGAATGTTTACCCCAATTACGTAACACAGTCATTCAACAGTCTCTCATTCATAATCCGAGCTTTCATTCATACGTTCGAGAAATTCTTTTGCTCGGCAACACCAACGCAATGAATATTGATGAATTTTGGTAATGAAAACGATTGTGATTGAGAGTGGGTTAAGCATTTAGGTTTCAAAAGAAAACAAAAAAAGGTTTTGAATAAATATTCATTCAGGTATAAGTGATTCTATCAATTTGATGTGAAGTGGCGTAATATTTATTATATTAATCCTGATGGTGTGAAACGTTATCATAAAATAACTCTCACTGCCCAGTTTTTATCAAAAAAGTACTACGTATTTGCATGCAGATTTTAAAAAGCTAGAGAATATTTAATTTTTATCATTTTAAGATGTTTTTTTTTGATTTCCGGAAGGAGGCTGGGCTGACCTAGTAAAAGACAAATTGATGTCGCGATGTGAATAATCGTCATCTCCTCCTAAAATAATGTAAAAGATAAGATGTCTGAGACTGCGGAGAAAATCTGCAGGAATGTTTAAATGTTACAGTCACGTAAATATTATGAATTTATAGAAACGACCTTCCTCTACAAGCAATGATGGTTGGTCGTTAACTTTTTTCTTTTAAGCCTCTAATTTTGATGGCTTCCCTTTTACTGTTTTATGTTAATTAACTTTTTTAATAGATCCTGTTTTGACCTTTATACTTTTGTATAGGAGTGACCGATCAAACCTAATCCGTCTTATTACAAAACGTGGTCTTAAAAATAGTACCGGGTTTAGTACTAGGTCTAAACCATGAACTTGAAAACACGTTATTACAAAACGAAGTTTATCGCTAGTCCTAGAACTATCTATGGTACCAAAGTTAGACCATCGCGACCCCTAGTTTAACTATGGTACTAAATTGTCAAACGTCAAATTCAGTCAAATTCTTAACTTTGAGGTTAGCAAATTATCTTTCGGAAAGTATTATTTTGTGATAAAAACCAAAAATGGATATTAATGGAAGATTTGGATGTGTTGGATATACTTGCTAGTTCCCGGGGACCCAACAGAGTTCGTCAGCGACGAAATCCATTTGAATTGCCTGACGCAGATTTTCGATATAATTATAGATTTACTAAACGTTTTGGCGAATGGACTGTCGATTTAGTACGTGAAGATTATCCCACGAATGCACACACGATCTCACCACAAAGAACTGTACCTTTACTTGTTTTAATAATCTTGATGTTTTTCTTGTCTTGAGTTTACTTTTAAGTTGTAACATAGACATTTCGTTAACACTACTCGAATTACGCGCGCCGCCAAGTTCACTTCGTTATACGTGCTAGCTCGATAGTTGTTCCAAACCAGAACAATTTAAAATAATTGTGAACATGCATTAAAAAAAAATACAAGTCGGAATATTTAAATACCTTAGATAACAAAGCTTTAATTTTTATCACTACAAATAACAATTTATAAAATAGTTTTTCTTTAATTTACGTAACAACATTGTGTAAAAAGGAGCGGCACATAGAACGCTGAACGAATGAATGAATGGTTTAAATATTTTTTTGCTTATAATCTGTGGATAATGTTTGAAGTAGGGACTATCTTTGGTACTAAGTAGTCCTCTGTTGGTCTACGATTTGTAATACGAATGTAAGAACTAACGTTAGTACCGTACTAAACCAAGACCTTTTAGTTCTGGTTTAAACCTGGTACTTACGGAAGTTTTTATAATAAGACGGTTTTAGTTTATTTGACAGCTTGTTGCTTGGCGGAAACTAGTCATTGGCAGAGGGAGTTAAAGGAGGGAATAGAAAAATTGTGGGCGTATTAAAATGTTATTAATCATTGTGACAACTACAATCTGTCCCCTAGCTGTTACATAAGATCGACTTCTATTATTATTTTTGGGTACCTTGATCCTTTGGAGGTCAATAATCACAGTCTGATTTTTAAGAGGAAACAGATTTCGAATATTTTAAAATAGGAATCATCACGAGATCTTGAACGGTGATTTCGAAACGTGACAAATATGTGCATATTCAATTTTGATGACGGCAGATACCGGCTATTTCTATACTAACACGGAAACTTGTAATTGTTGATACCATTTTTTTCATTTAACGTGTAAATGACGACGTGTTTAGCATAATTAGAATAAGAATAAGAATAATTTATTTGCTTAAAATACAGGTGTTACCAGTTGTTACAAGTCGGTGGTTTAGGCACAAACCATATTTTGCCTTTTTAGGGCATGCAAATATAATTTTACATTATTTTTTAATGCGTATTTATAAGTATTTTCAATTTAAGCTTATTAAAAGTAAAGTACTTAAAATAATTAGATAATTATGTGTCGCAGAAAGTAACTAATCTGTACGCCTAGCACTAGAACTAACATTTCAATCTACGTAACCTTGTCGTTACGTGTTTTTCGAAAGTTATCTTTCACATAACTTGATATACATGAAAAAAATGTTCGTGTCACCAAGTCACAATCATTAACCCTGATATTTTATTGAATCAACGATTTTTTTTATTTCTAATTTTTCCATGAGAAATTCGATGTTGGCGCGATAAAGTTGACTACTCGTGAAGTAGGTGTTTTTTTCTACTTTTTTATTTTATAAAATAGGAAGAACAAAAGCCACACGTTCTATATTCAAAAATATTTATGACTCTTTTTTATTTATGCATGCACTTTATCAGATTTATAGTAAAGATGGAAAGAAATAATAATGAATATTAAACTATACTGCAACAAATGTCAATGACAATACTCTGATTCCGGCTACTATAATTCATTTGCATACATACAAAACATAATGCGTGAATAGATCAGGCGACTCGAATGCAAAAGAAAACAAAACAAAAACAAATCGCGTGAGATGACTAATAATAATACTATCAATATCTAGTATAGTAAAACGGGGCTATTTGAGTTTTTGGGGGCTATTTGGTACCATAGAAACCAAAATATTATTGGGTTTTTTCATCAGGAATTTCTCAGTAACAGCCAATCAAAGTGTTGCTAGAGTTTGTAAAAAAACTTCTACCACACACCAGCCGACAATTATCGATATTTTTGTTCGATATCTGGGCCTTCCCAAATAGCCCCGGTTTAAGTAAAAAAAACGCATGAAAAACGCAAACAAAAAAAACATGAAAACAAAAATAAACGCCATCTCATGCTGTTTTTATTTTTTCAACACACTTGCTCATAAAGTGGCTCTAATTTCACCGCAATTAGGCACATAATGACACCTGTAATCAAACTGTGACTTTTTCATTGCTATTATTCACAAGTGAGTTATAGGGTTTTTTTTTATTTTATTGGTTGAATTGCTTTGTTCTTAAAAAAGTTTCGATACAAAAAAGATCGTGTTCAATAGTACAAATAAATTAATGTACCTATTGCTTGCTCATTTCATACAACTTCGTATCTACATAGATAATTTCAACTTATAAGTTTTTAATAAATAAAACTTTCACTCAAATGCAACTTTTGTTTTCTTTTTTTTTTACTTTTTTTTTAATAATAAAACTTTGAATTCCCCATTTCGTACGTGGCTAAAACGCTATCCGCGAAAAGCAAAAAAAAAGAAACCTCATTCTTTTAGTCTATGGGCGATCGCAATTGTTAGATGCGCGCGCATAGGAAAACTGATGAATTATTCCCGCCATTGCGAAAAAAAATTCACAACTCGTTTTCACTGTTGAAATTATAGTTATTTTTAGTATTATTTTATTCTCAAGTGTGTTGAAAAACGTCGTATGATACACGTGTGTGTTGATGATTACCGTCCTCGGCTCTCTTAAGAACCTCGCCTAACGGCTCGGTTCTCAATGGCGCCTCGGCGGTAATCACCAACATTACACACTTGTACCATAATGTACTATAGTTTTTCCCTACATCAAAATAGGTTTTTTTCATCACACCTAAATAAACCCGATTTTTTACACGAAACGAGTGCAGTTTGGTTACTAACCGAATTGCCGGGAGAGTTGTGGATGTCTCGTTGGACGTCGGTTGCCAGACTTTTGGAATTCCAGCACTGATTCCCTCAGTTTGCAAATTCGAACTATCCAGGACTATTAATCAAAGTAGTTCTTTTTTAAACCAA
Source organism: Xestia ashworthii (assembly GCA_950022955.1). Lineage (NCBI taxonomy): Eukaryota > Metazoa > Arthropoda > Insecta > Lepidoptera > Noctuidae > Xestia > Xestia ashworthii. The sequence continues at coordinate 16,173,821 of OX465558.1, read as the reverse complement.
GTTAGAGTTGGTTTTCAGTTGAAAAGTAAAATTTTTGTAACACGCTTCGGCAGACTGAATATTACGCTTTGTATATTGAACTAGCACTTTGCCCGCGACTTCGTCTGCAAAAATTATGATAACTCGGCTCAAAATGCATGATATAAATATATTTTATAGCCTGTTACTTTAAAATGGTTAGGTATAGGTCCAGCAGTTTCGGAGCTTATTTGCTACAAACAAATAAAAAAATTATCCTCTTTATAATTTGAATTGTGTCTGTCGTATGTCTTGCCTGAAATAAATGAATTTTATTTTATTTATTTATTTATAATATTGGTAAAGGCTGTAAACTATTATAAGTACATTTGGTAAATATAAACTAACTAATACTAATATCGCGCTTACTTATTATAAGTTTCACTAGGCACATTCATGTTTATTAATCTCTACGGTTTTCCTCACGTGTTTGTCCCGGGACTTCGGGATTGTCAAACTTAATTAAGCAAATAGTGCCGAAACACACACGTGACTGCCTGTGACAACTACCAACATCACGCGTAATACAAATGACAACATAGGGTAACAGCCCAATGGTTCAGTAGGGATATAACACAGTATTTTCTGCTTACAAGTGCCGTACCTCCATAGAGGTGCAAACTGAGTCAGTATTACTGACCAGGAGTTGTTAAGTAAGTAATGTAACAAATGGTAATTCGATTTTGAGCATTAAATTCCAATGGGACAGTACTTACTGGAGGAATAAAATTTCGGCGTCAAATGTTGCATAAAATCTGCATACAACAAACACTTCTTTTATGTCGGCGAGCAATGTTCCGCTAATGTACAAATGTTCTGGTAATGTACTATAGCAATGTTCAAAGTTCTCTTACATTACTCGCGAATGCTCCCGATGAATACCGACCTTCATGAACACAAAATTATTTGTTTCCTTTGAATTCCACAGTCAAAGGTCTCCTAACATTCCCAGGGATTCCTTTCTACCGCCAGCAACATCAGCCTAATTTTATTTATTGCTGTAATATCCGTTTCAAATTTCAACGTCCTCTATAATCTATGGCTATTGTAGTTTGGTGAAGTGATTGTACGTAAAGTTCTTTGACCTCTGTGAAGGCTCTTTGGAATAAATGTACCTACTCTTGTCTGTAATCAAAGGCACAAATTAATAAGTTATTGTTTTGTTTGTATTGCAAACATAAACACAACAGATCTTGGAGTAATTGAATTTGATTTCTTTGTAGGTGTTTTAATGCCTGTTTTTTCCAAGTATATAGGCGTTGAAAGTTGGTATATCAGAGTATTGTTGTTAGGGATTAATTTACAGACTTGCCTTTATTAAAGTTAATGTTTTTGATTTAATTAAAGCTAATTCGTTTGCCATGCCAGTCATGACTATTTTGTAGTTACCTACCCATCATGCTTAATTGCTATAAATTACTTAAGTTTTGATCAAGTTCTTTGTTAAAACAGTTACCTCAATCGACTCAAGTACCTGCGTAGCGTGTACTGATTAGGTAGGTAGGTAACTTGAAATTACTTAAAATTTAATCCGTTTGAGCAGGTTTAAATTTAGTTCAATAAGCCTTTTCTAATTGAGGATAATAATATACCTGAAAATTGTGAACTTCAACAGGAAAATCATTATATTAATTAAATTAATGAATATCTTTTTACCTAGTAATGAATTGTAAAACAAATAATCCTTTCAAAGTTTCATATTCATTCCATAGAGATCCTCTTTCAGCGAAAAGTCCCACTAATCCACCGACATAAGTATATCTACACTTATATTATAAATGTGACAGTAAATCTGATTGTCCCACAGGTAGACTACGACCTAATAATCCTCTGAGATACAGCTTCCCGCCAAGTTCAGGGGGTAGGGTCAAAAGTCTTTGAACCTCGTAGAACGACCACAAAAAAAAAGAAGAAAAAGCAATTGTAATAATTTCATGTAAGTACACACTAATTTGTAGGTAACTAAACTAAATTGTAACTTTTTATTGGTGAGAATTAAACTAGATATTTTTTTAAGCTAGGAGTGTATTAGGATACTTTTTATGCCTCTAGTATGATCCCTTAGGAATATTTCCGACATTCACTCGGGCAAAGTTTGTATAAATCGCAAACTCAAAAACAAACAACTTGTAAAATTTTACAAAGAAAGAAAAATGCTTGCCTGCTAAATAAATAATACTGAGGAACAGGGTCTCCTTCACCCGCCTAACAATCCTACATTGCAGGACTAGTAGAACATTTTCGATATAACAAACAACCTCGTCCTTGTTTCAACTGCCGAACATAACCCTCTCCAGATGTTGTTCAGCAAGGAAGTCAAAGTTATTTTCATACTAAAATAGGTAAGCTAATATAATATTTTTAAAATGTGAAAGTTTGTGAGGATGGATCGATCGATGTTCGTTCCTCTTTCAATCAAAAACTACAAACCGGATTTGGATGAAAGGGCTTGGAACATTTTTGTATGAAGCGGATTTTTTTCCGCCATTTTGTTTTTTTTTTCAAAGTAGTGGCGACGCATACATAAGGCCCCGCTCACTTTGGATGCGAATTATATCGTACGTAAACGTATGAATAATATTCGTACGAATTGAGTGCGCACACTGAATACGTTTTTCTCCGTCAAATAGACAGAGTACCGGTGAATCATTGAGCGTGAGCATACGTGAAGTCTTCTTTGCTGCGATGAATAATCTTTATCTTTTGGATAATCATCTTCTAAACCGTAGATTGCGACGCCGTCGTCGTTATCGTAGAACCGAATGGGTGCGCGAAATATTTAAAAAATGAGATGAATTCGGTGAATTTCATCACATTATGGTGAATTTCATCACATTATAAAGATCTATGCCCGTGAACCAAGTTAATTAACTTTTCTACATCCATTATTGATGATGAACGCACGAACGTGTAATAAAATCCCAACATGTTCGGATTGATTTCGGACGTCGGACTTGCACGTACGTATACGTACGACTAACTCGCGCGCAGTGTGAGCGCTTTCATAGTACTCAGAAGGTCGGGAATGTTCGTGCGTGTTCGTACGTTTCTACACGAATGGAATTCGTACGAAAACGTATCCAAAGTGAGCGCGGCCTAAGATCTATATTAATTGATAGCTGGGGGGTAACCATGACGTCTTAAAGCAAGATTGTTTTAATCTTATTCCAGAGTGGGAAAGAGACGGAGCTATAGAGAACGTCTAGCGCCATCTCTTTCTCACTCTGGAATAAGATTAAAACAATCTTGCTTTAAGACGTCATGGTACGCCACCAGGTATCAACACAAACAAGTTTTGTAAGAGACGAGAAAGTTAAAGTCCATTCAATGATGGAATTCTCAGCACAACTACTTATGATTTTATCAGATACGCATAAAACATACCCACATACATCTCGGAAACGTGACACTTTAGAACGTTTTATTTCATACCAAAGTTGTTTGTATTGATGCTAGTTATCGAATAATACACGTTTTATGCGTGACCGATCAAATCAAAACTGTGCTGATGATTCCATCATCAGTGAATGGACTATAACTTTGATAGCTCATACCTCGGAAACGTGACACTTTAGAACATTTTGCCTAATACAAAACGGGTTTGTATTGATACCAGCTATCGATTAATACAAGTATTATATGTGGCCACTACTACAAAAAAAAAATAAAAAACGCGGGAAAAAAATCCGCCCAAAAAGTTCAAATCCCTTTGGCACACAGATAGTTTATAACCTGGATTAATTTAAAGGACACTTTTTATCTCGGTAGAACGTTCCCATGGGACAATTTACGTACTCAACGCGAGAAGCCGTGTGCATAACTTAGTAGGTAATAAAGTGTCATCCTTAATTTTGGAGTGACCGTTGACAAACGAAAGCTCTAGAAAGCTACCATCAAGGTGGACTGATGACTTGGTGAACGCGAGTGGAGAAGGAATCCGCTGGATGCGACGAGCACCAGATCGGTAGACGTCGCGATGCATGAGGGAAACCTATGTCAGCTGTGAACATCTTCCGGCTGATATGGTGATGATAATAATGGAATTCATTCAGTTTATTAAACTCAAAGGTTATTTATTTTAACTTCGGACTTCGGAGGAATAACATGAGAATTATTCTGTAGTCTACACAACAACACACATTTGTAGTCATATTGGTCAATGAAAAACTCAAATAAGATATCAAGTTCAACGGCGTGAGACGGTAACCTGGCATTTGAACATTCGTTGTGCTGTTTATGGTTTCCTTCGTTGTTTTCTAACTAAACGTTGATAGGTCAAAAATAATTGTTCTATGAGATAGGTTTAAATGTATGTATAAGCAGTATTTAATAAGGCAAAACGCTTGCCTCATTGCTCGTTTCAAAACCTTTGTCCTTCAGTTTTCTTATAGGCGTAAGAAATCGCATTATAATACCTACTTCCTTTACGTAAAAGTCACTTATAAAGCCGTCAAAGGTGAACAATGCCATGTCACAGCCACTAAATAATGACTATAAATCAATAAGTTTTATCTCTTTTGTATAAAAGTCTATAAGCCGACAGAGTTGCATGAAGATAGTATAAAAATGCATTGACATCTGAATTGACTAAACTATGAAAAGTTACCATCATCTGCCTAGCCTTTGCCCAACTTTGTTGGGGTCGGTTTCCAGTCTAACCAGATACAGCTGAATACCAGTATTTTACACGGAGCGACTGCCTATCTGACCTCCACAACCCAGTTAATACTGGGTAATACGATACCACTTGGTAAGACTGGTTGTCAGACTTTTTGGGCCACTGACTACCTGTAACGACTGCCAAATATGGACAAATGACAGCCGGGACGAACTGCTTAACGTGCTTTCCGAGGCACGGAGGAAACTCAGTATGTAAGGGCTCGTCACCCATCCACAGACCAACCTAGGCAAGCACGGCGTAACGTAGAGATCGGCTCGAGCGGCTGTTATTATTTTGCCACGAGCACCTCAACTATGAAATTCCTCAACTCCTTCACTATGAAAAGTACTTTTCTTGCTTACTATGAAAAGTAACCAAGAAAAAGTACAGATACTCGTACATAGTAGATTTTAAATTTTAGTTGCCCGTGTAAGCAAAAGTTTACAAACGGCCGATGTTACTCGATTTCGCTATATAAATATTAGTTACCCGTTCTACTACTTTACTGGAACAAATTCACAATATTTTTCGTGTTTATTTACCTGCGAGTACGTTTTCCTCTAGAGATTTTTATAATTGCTTTTTTCTACACACATGGCCGCCGCGGCAGCTCAAGTTAATTGAACCGTAGAAATAGGAATCCATTTCTACGGTCAAGTTTGTTTAAATAAATGGTGATTAATTAGCTTAATGCATGGTGGCTTATGGCATTTACTTATTCTCCTATGTGCTGTGGGAACTGAACTTTTCATCTATAAACAAAATGGATAAGTGAACTCCATTGGACAGTGTGCTTGACTCAGAACTTGGCAAACACCTTCACATTCACGATGCACAGTTCGGTTTTCGCGCTGGACTTTGTACTGAAAGCGCAATCCTGAGTCTCAAACACACTGTTCAATACTACACGGAAAGAAATACACCTGTGTATGCATGCTTTCTTGACCTCTCCAAAGCCTTTGACCTTGTGTCATATGACGTTTTATGGGAGAAACTCAAGAGGACTGACCTACCTACACAGGTGCAACGGATTTTTCATTTTTGGTACCAAAACCAGGAAAATCATGTTAGATGGGCTAACAACTTTTCTGATACGTATAAGTTGGAGTGCGGTGTGAGACAAGGTGGTTTGAGTTCTCCTAAGCTCTTCAACATATATGTGAATGAGCTTATAGTTGAGCTCAGCAGCACACGAGTAGGATGCTGGGTGGACAATGTGTGTATGAACAACTTTAGTTACGCAGACGACATGGTGCTGCTGACCCCAACTGTAAGCGCTATGAGACAGTTGCTAGCCATATGTGAAACATATAGCCATAAGCATGGTTTATTATATAATTGTAAAAAGAGTGAGTGGATGGTTTTCAAGGCCTTAGGTAAGTGTCCGTCAATTGTGCCTGCGATAAAGCTGAATGGTACTGAACTGAAGCGGGTAAAACAGTTTAAATACCTCGGACATTACGTTACCGAGGACCTTGACGATCAAACCGACATAGAAAGGGAACGTAGGGCATCAGCGGTCAGAAGTAACATGCTGGCTCGCAGGTTTGCGCGTTGTAGTGGTCAAGTTAAAGTCACACTATTTAGAGCCTACTGTCAGACCTTCTACACGTGCAGCCTGTGGTTCAGGTATACGCAGAGACAGCTCAATGCCCTACGTGTCCAATATAACAATGGATTTAGGATGTTGTTAGGGCTACCCCGCTTTTGTAGTGCCTCTGGTATGTTTACCGAGGCTAGGGTAGACGGCTTCCATGCCATCGTACGCAAACGGCTTGCATCGTTACTATGCAGAGTCCGGGATAGTACTAACAGCATCCTACAAGTCATTGCGGATAGACACGACACAAATATCCTAAAAACATTTATTCGTGCTCAAATTTTATAATTAGACCACGAATAGATGTACGTAATTTTTAATAAATGAATGTAATTTTTAAATGTAGGTATATAGTTATGTAATTTTTTTAATACCTTTGTAGTTAATATTAATTTAGTATGGACCTTGGTCTGAAATAAAGATTTATTATTATTTTCGGAAAGTGTTTTTCTTCTCAGCCCTTGGACTGGATTTTAACTACATTTACGGGCCGAAGCCAAAGAAAAATGTAGCGTGTGGTGTGTTTATGTGTGATGAGGTCCTATTTCATTCTCTTCTATCTGCATAAACTTTCTTACAATTCTACACGTATTTAAAATTGCTGCTTTCTGCATTGTCATGTAAAGGGTTTCATTCAGGTCTAATAATTTTAAACTGTGAAGGAGATGATTTGGAATTACCCCTGTTGAGGAAAGGACTATTGGGACAACGTATACTTTTTCTTGGCGCCAGATTCTAGTAACCTCTTCTTTGAGTTCTGCGTATTTGCTAATTTTTTCAGTTATGGTTTTTTGTATGTTGTGCGTATTGGGAACTGCTATATCAATTAGGTATGTAACTTTATTTATTTTGTCCTTTAGAATTATATCCGGTCTGTTGTAGTGGATCGTCCTATCAGTTAGAATAGCGCGATCGTAATAGAGCTTGTGTGTTGTATTTTCTAGGGTAGTTTCTGGTTTATAATTGTAATATGGAGTGCTGGTGTTTTGAATGAGTGAGTGTTTGAGCGCTAGTTTTTGGTGAATGATATTTGCCACCTGATTGTGCCTGTGAGTGTAGTCTGTCTGCGTGAGGGTTGTGCATGCTCCTGTTATATGTTGGATGGTTTCTGGATGGACGTGGCATTTGCGACATTTGTCATTAGTTACTGTAGGATCTTTGATTATGTATTTTCTGTAGTTTTTTGTGTTGATGATCTGGTCTTGAATTGCTATTATAAATCCTTCAGTTATCTGGAAATAAGTTGCCTATTTTTAACCACTTATTTGACGCTAATTTGTTTATGTGGAATTGCTCTAGGTCATAAGGGTGCCGACCGTGTAGTACTTTTTTCTTCCAGTCTTCAATTTTTTGTGTCTGCGGGTCGTCATTGGTTGTGTTGTGGGTTTCTATCTGATCGCTTAGATTAAGTGGAGTGTAGTTAAGATCGTTTGTTACTATGGCTTTATGAATATTACTATTGCGGGATTTTGTGTGGAAGAACGATTTGAGTCGACTAACTTGTTTCCGCCATAGGTGCTGGATATCTATAAGGCCTCTCCCTCCATTTTCTATGGCGGATTTAGGGTGAAGGTTGTTATGTTTCGTGAGTGTTGTTCGTGTAATTCGTTGTAACTGTTCGGTATCTGTTTTGGTCCATTTTATAACTCCGAACGAATACGTTAATACTGGGATGGCGAAGGTGTTTAAGGCTTTAATGAGATGTTTACCTGAGAGTTGGGTTTTACAGACAGCGTTAACTCTCTTCTTGTACTCAGTAGTTAGTGTATCTTTAATTTTTACGTGGTCAAGACCTTTTAGTTGCGTGTACCCTAAGTATTTATACAAATCAGTTGGTTCTAATGCGGTTATAAATATTATTATTATTTATGTTTTGAGTTTTTTGTTCCTCCGGCTAGCCGGGAATTTCTGATGGCACGGGCCTAAGCCAAGTGTTCATCAGTTGGGTTAAGTGCGGGAACGGAAACATTCGATTCCGTGTGGTTGTGCGCAGACTGTATAATATTGTCCGGCTCACACTGCAGAAACTTTCTAACTAGCCTGCATGTGTTTAAAATCACTGCCTTCTGCAGTAAGTAGTAGGTGCTATCTGGTAAGTTAAGGGAACTCAGGGACTGATGAAGCTGTTTGGGAATGACTCCTGTTGACGAAATAACTATAGGGACAACTATAACTTTTTGTTGGCGCCAAAGTCGGGTTATTTCGTCTTTTAATTCGGTGTATTTTGATATTTTTTCGGCTATCGTAGTTTGTAGGTTGTGAGTGTTTGGTACGGCTATGTCTATTAAGAATCCAGTGTTGTTAGCTTTGTTAATTAATGTGATGTCTGGTCTGTTATAATGAATGGTGCGGTCGGTGAAGAGAGCTCGGTCAAAGTACAACTTTGTTGTGGTGTTTTCTAGTACTGTTTCAGGGTTGTATTTATAATATGGTACTACAGTGTCTACAAGCTTGCACCGATGAGCTAGTTTCTGGTGGATTATGTTGGCTACTTGGTCGTGTCTGTGTTTGTAGTCAGTTTGGGCTATTGATTTGCAGGCACCAGTTATGTGTTGAATTGTTTCCGGGGAATTATTGCATTTTCTACATGTGTCGTTTGGTAGATTTTTAATGATGTGCTTTCTTTAGTTTTTAGTTTCTATAACCTGGTCCTGTATTGCTAGCATGAATCCTTCAGTCTCTGGGAAGAGTTCGCCTCGATTAAGCCATGCGTTCGACGCTTCTTTGTCGACATTTGGTTGGCATAAATCTTGGCGATGTCTTCCATGTAGAGACTTCTGGGTCCATTCTAGAAATTTCGTTTATTATTATTATTAGCGAAGATGATCCGCGTGCTTCATTTCGCCAGACGTATTTTTGCGCGTTAACGCTTTTTATCGCATTTTTTTCGCGGTTTTAGTCATCGACCGTTTTTCTCTTGTTTCTTCGAATCATTATTTGTAATTTAAGAGTAAGAAGAATTCGTTTTGCTACTGAATTTCTCTAGGGCTTACCTTCCATGGTTTGTTTTTTGTATCGTCGTAAATTACTTTGGAGCTAGAATGTATTTTCGTGCAGTCCTGAAATAAACACATGGTTTAGTTGGCCAGAACTTAATGTTCTTGCTTTACAGTAAGTACTATCCAACAACAACTAGCATGAAGCAAGAAAGTTCATTATAAACTGAACTTGCAAAACTGGAACACTTGGAAGATAACTATATCATTCCCTGATTGTATGTACATCATGAAGCAGGAGTTTGCTAGTCTCAGCTGTAAATGTTATGGAGTTTGCTAGTCTCAGCTGTAAATGTTATGAATTTATTTGGAACTTGCTCAGTCTTATAACTAAAGACACTTCAATCTGAGCAAGTTTTCTGAAATCTTGTTATTTTTAATGAATTTTCATTCAACAGCATGTTCAAGTTATTTGTAATTATTTTAAGGCAGCAAATAATCATTTATGTTTTTGAAATAATTTTGTTACCACCAAAAAGTTTGTCGTTTTTAAAAAGACAAAGAATGGTAATTTAGGCACAAACCATAATTAGTCTTTTTAAGAAATATATTTTTTTGCAAATATAACTTCACATGAATAAAAAGCGAATACAATTTTCAGTAAAATAATGTTATCACATAGGCAAAACTTATTCACAACCTAAAAATTAAATTTTGTGTGGAATTTTCTGTAAGCTGTAGAAAAATTTTCCATTTGCCCATTGACACAATATGTAATGTGTACATTCCTAGGTAATTTATTAAAAATAGTTATGCATGTATGATATAGACACTTTTTAGTTAATATTGCATTACGAAAAGGTATCATAATTTTTGTTGGATCTCTTGGTCTTAGTGAAAACTTTGAATATAAAGAACTCAGTATGCTTCCTTACAAATACCGATACCTCAAACACATGTGTCATGCATGTCAAGGTCAGTAGGTAACTAAGTTTTTGTCAATAAAGACCTACAAGTTTCCAGTGGACCGACACCGCAAATAGCTCATAACATTTTTTTTTGTACAACTAATGCCTTATCGTAGCAATTAAAAGAGCAAAAGAGGAGTCTGTTGAAAGTACTCTACTAACTCGCATCTTTAAGATATTTTTGTTGGATAATCTATCCTGTTTGTCATTTATTATGTATTTACTTATTTAATTACAACGGTTGTTAAAGCAATTAGGTACAGAAAGTGAAACTCGAACTAAAAGAGTTATAAAATAACATTAAAATATAAAAAAATACTAAGGGTTCACACTTTCATAAATGCCTCTTATGCACAATGCTTCTGACATGCCAATAAAATCTTCTAGCAAACAGATCGTCTGTTGGATTAGAATCCAAGAGATCATTATGGGGGATGCTCCAAGGTAGCCCGCGAAATTCAAATTTTCTTACGTTTTTTGCAATTTGCAGGGCAGTGCTAAGTTTTATGTTGATAAACATATCGGTCGCGACTGTAAGACCTATTAAGTTACAGAATTATAGTCATCAAAATCATCAATACAACCCTCCAAGTTCATAAGAGTCGAAGAAGGACTTTGACCGTGAAAAATTCCTTCATCGACTCTTTTAATTTCGCGGGCCACCCTGACGCTTTCACCTTAAGCGCGGCCAGAGTGCGAGGAATTGGCGATTTAGCACGTGATAATGAATCACCATTCTGCCCTTATCCCAATTCATTTGGTGTCGATGCAGCTTGTCTTCTTCTTCCATGACTTTTCTATTCCTTGTCATCTCGTAAGACGACTCCGCTCTTGAACTATCATCCTTCAAACAGTGATAAAAGTTATAAATGTTTAAAATGTTGGTATGTTTACATAAATTATATGACTTTATAAGAATAGGCACACAAAGGACGAGTCAAGTCTTTCGCTACATATTTTGTTGACTAATTGGTGTTTACGAACGTTTCAAGTGGGAAGACTCATCTCTCATAGAAAATATTACAAAACAAGAAACTTGAAACAACACATTTCAGAGCAAACAAAATGTGATATACCTACTCGTCTACAAGAAGCCTTCAAAATGAGATATTTACAAGAAAAATATTAGTTATTGAGAGGCATTTCACAAGGATTTCTTCACAAAGTTCTTCTTAACCTTGTAAAAGGAAATATCATGTCTCAGTAGCTACATACATTATATTATGTACCGTTTTTTTTGACGTTGTCTACTCAAAAGAAATCTTTTATGCACCGAAATGAGGCAAATGAATACATTTGTAAATATCTATTTCTATCTGTTTTTAATTATACAGCATGTTTGATAATGTACCAAAATGACTGTTTATTAATGCTTTTATACATTTATTAATACTGGATTATTAAATAACCTCTATTCACGACCGTGGATAATATTAAAGCTATTATTTTAATTCATCTTTTTTTATCAACTCAGCCGTTAATCAAGCGTTATTGGAAATTAAGATGAACCGGTTCGAATTTGCCATTACAAAAGTCATCATTTTATTATTCCATTTATATTCTATGTGTTAGCACTAGTTTAGTGCTGTGACTATGTTTACCTACGAATACGCTCCCAAATCGTCCAAACGGGTGTCCTCAAGCCTTAATTCTGAGGTTTTTCTTGACCTTTCATCCACCATAATTTTATGGTATAGATGTTATCATGGAATTATAGACAATTATTGCAAGTTTATTTGTAAATGTGACAATCATGCTCATATTTGTGGATGCTGCAGTATGGCTATAGTTTTTGAATTTCGCTCAATTAAAATGTATCCTCATAAATATTTCGCCACTAAATCAGAAGCACATTATCTACAATCAGACTTTTCGTGCAAGTGCTTTCAACCTGTTTTTGTTTGACTGTACTTTATAAAGTGCGTGCAAGTTGACGACAAAAAATAAATTGAAATCGAAAGGTGCCAACTCGCGAGCACTCGCGAGATTCACAGTCGCTAGTTGACGAATAAGCCAAATCATTGTAACAATCAAAAATAAAACAATATTATAATGGGTTCTAGTCTAGTAGGTTCGCATGAAGGTGCTAAATCTTAGCTAATAAAGCTAGTATTATGGTATAAGTGGTTATACCTAAATGCTAGATTTATAAAAACTGCTATTATAAAAACTTGACACTAATGCATAAGAAGCCAGACAGTGACAAACAAAGAAATAGACACTTAATTTGCATATTTAATTATTAATACAAATTGAATTTAAAACAATAATTTCTCACAGTTACAAGCTCACTGGGGAACAATCAGACATCGTGAGGCGTCGAGTCTATTCGGGACCGTTCGTGTTCATTAAATTAGGATTTCGAGCATTTACGTAGGAATCCCACCACACCGGCCAAGGTAAGTTACTGAAATAAACATTAGATACCTACTCCATGAGACTTCAAGAATCACTCGAACATCGAAATAGTCGATACCAATACATTTGGAATTATTCTGAATGAGTGATTTATGTTATTGTAATGGATATTGCGTTTTAGATCCAGTTTACTTGGCAGTTGGCTCCTTATTAATTTGAAAGAGCGATTACTTTGAGTTTTATTGACATACATGTTGTATATATGATGATTGAAGAATTTTGAAGCAAATCAAATCAAAGCATTTATTTCAAGTAGGCCAATAACAGGCACTTTTGAATTGTCGAAACAAAGATGAAAATTATGTAGCTACAGTCCCAGTCACAAGACATAAAAACTGTGAAAGTACTGTAGTTGCCCATTCCCTAGCGTAGATCTCTATGGAGAAGAACGGGCAAGAAACTCCATGGACACATGGAAGCTGTATAGGTACCGCATATTGTAATTAGTAACCTAAACGATTTTCAATATCGATAGTACGGTAACTAAACCACTGTAAGTTGGCCTAGTTAACGAGTTACCACTGAAGTGCGGCCTACAGGATCTACTACCAACCCAATCAACTGTGATGATGTAGGCACGGTCCCTTTACTTCTGTCGCAGTATTTAATTAAATCTGTGAAAGAGAAATCAGGCACCCTTTGAAATTCCGGCACTAATTAGATGTAGACCTGAATCGGCAAGGTATTTCTCCACACTGTCACTACAACTATAATAGACTTAAATTATTTATTCATGATACGATCTTATTTGTGATGAATTTAGATGGTGGATTTAGTCTGTGAATAAATATTTGCCTGATTCTCATATTCGCGTGTGACAGATCATTCTAAATTGTTAAAATCTCATATCATACCTGCAGAACTACAAAAACGGTGACCTGTGAGCTCATAATATATTATTTATAAAACATTAGGGACTTTGACACCACAAACTAACCAGTTTAGTTTTACCATTTGACAATTTAATTAGAAACGCCCTTCTTGTAGTAAATTCACGATGTCAGAGATGACATAATGTATGAATGTTGTTTTGAGTTCCTTCTTTTTAATACTGTCTCGATAAGTCGAGATATAAACGTACTGGTTTTGTTTTGATTCATGATTAACCACACCGTAAAAATCTTAGCAGTTTTTAAATCAATAAGTAAAAAAATAAATAAAAAAACTGTATTTTCATGGTGTGGTTTAGTAACTAATTCGAAGCTGTTATGTTTATGATTGCTTCGACTACAATTTATAGCTCTATTGTCAATACTTACATAGTTTATTTAATAACCCTTTTCCTATAAAATAAAGCATAATTATATCCATTTCACAGTACCTTACAAGTGATATAGTAGAAATAAACATAGCTTTCTTGTTTATTTCTAGATATCACTTGTATTGTGTATTGGCAATATTTCTTACCAATACAATGAACAATACTCCGTGAACAATTGTATTACAGTCGGATGCGTTTCTGCGCAAACTGAAAATAAATAAACTTATTGTCTGTGGCTGATTGATTAGCTAATTCATAAGTATTTTCTTAAATCCACAGGCTTTAAAGAGTTTCGGAGGATTTATCGTATAAGCCTTAAAAAGTATAAATAGAATTAATTTTGCTTAAAATGTCTGCACCCCAAACTCAATGTTTTCTAACGCAAAGTCAATAAATTAAAAGTAATTAAGGAGTACATTTAGTTACTTTTCAGCAATACTGGAACTGTAATTTCTAAGTCAGGTGCTCGAAGTAACATTAATAATAAGTAATGAACGCTGTCTATTCATTATTATTTCTCCCATTAATCAGTATTCCAGTAGGTATATTGATTTTCACGGCTCTATCTATGACATCATTAATCAGCTAATTTCAGTTATCAGAGATACAATATACATAATATGTTTGATTATGTGTCTGTGAAGTAAGGGTTCTATTTATAAATGTGAGTTTAACTTAAGTAATGATTAACGCTTGCTAAAGATTATATATATATTACATTTTTGGATGTTTGAACATCATATATTTTTTCTTTTTTAATAAATATCGCTGGACATTACACACCGTGCCATCTAATGCCACACTAAGTAACAAGGCTTGTGTCGTGGACACCAGATAGTTGATATACTATCTACACTATATAATATTATAAAGAGGAAAACTTTGTTTGTTTGTTTGTTTGGTTGTAATGAATAGGCTTAAAAACTACTGGACCGTTTTTAAAAATTCTTTCACCATTCGAAAGCTACATTATCCACGAGTAACATAGGATATATTTTATCCCCGTACTCCCACGGGAACGGGAACTATGCGGGTGAAACCGCGGGACGTCCGCTAGTTATATATATATATTATTATACTATTACGTTTATAATAGACTACTTTACTTTTTTGTTTGTAAACATATACGAGTACTTAACATGTAGAAACGAGACGTTCACGTATATATATTATTGTTTGTTTTGAGTTTACGATATATCGGCGTTGTTGCAATCACCATGATCACGGACAAACCCATTATTAACCCAATTCTAGTGTTTATGATAATGTAAGTGACCATGTCAGTTTCAACTTTCATCGTTTGTACATCTCTAAAAATATATAAGCAGCATTGCGATTAAACCCCGTAATGTTCCATACAACTTACGATGTTGTTTGTGCATCTTCCAGTATTAAAGAAAGCATTATTTCCAAGAATTTTAAAAAAGCATGAACAAAGATTCATTTATATGCTGAAGATGGGGGCAGAATGTAATTATTTTTGCATAAAATTTGCGTTGCACTGCGATTCGTTTCTCTTTACTGAGGCCGGAAGATACGGTAAAATATCTTGCATTGATAATGAAGGAAAGAAAAACATATTTATTTGTTGCAGACATGATTAAGTTACAAAATACAAAAAAAATATATACAACAAAAATAATATCTATGAATACAACAGGACGGTACAAAAAAAAAAACAAATTGCACGTCGTGACTGCGACAGGCAGGTTATCATTCATGATGGTGTGCTATGGGGGGGGGCCCACAGCACTGCGCTGGTTTTCGGTGGTCACCCGTGAAAAAACGTACGGAAGCAATTAATACTGATAAGTACATTACAGGATATACACAACCTCATCACGAAGCCGTCAACCAAGCATTCTGTATACATCAAACTAAGTAACTTTACGCAAAAATTATTGCTGGGAAACAACTTTTTTTTTTGGGTGAAATATCATGTTTTGTGGTAGAACACAATGTAACGCACTCAAAACATTGTGCTGATGGATTGGATTGATTAGTACGGGGGTCATGAAGGTGTTTAAAGTAAAAATCTGACAATAAAGACTTGTATTAAAAAAAAAACTTGTCATAATGTTGTAATTTTGACCCCCAATATCTCCGTAACTAGAAGGTTCCCAGGAGAAGGTTCCCAAAAATGGTGTAGAACAAAAAAAATGATTGCAACGACGCGACGCCGACGGGGAGAACAAGTGCCTTTCGGCTTCGTTAAGAGGTTTTTTCACCCTTTATTTTTGCTTTACAATGTAACTATGCCGTTATTTCGGGAAATTACCGCTTGACCGTTTATTGCTGCGCTCATTGTCATTCAGACGCCCTAATCCATCATAACTACAGTCGTTACGTCACATAATCTGATTCGCATTGTTAAAAGCAGGACGTCAATAAAATCCTAAAGCCCAATAAAAACGTACTGTTGATTATACCATCTATCAGAGTCAGAGCTGTACTGGTGTTAGATTAGCTACGCGGGTATATATCACATTGAGATTTATTGAAGAGTTGTTCAAAGCAATCATTCTGTGCGATTTAACGTTCCCGCTACAATGTTTCACTGGTTTAATCCGCAGTATGATAGTCATAACAACACACGAATGCATCATCTGCCAAGCCTTTTGCCAACTATGTCGTGGTTGACTTCCAGTCTAACCAGATGCAGGTGAATACCAGTATTTAATATGAAGCAACTGCCTATCTGGCCCCCAGAACCCGGTTAGTACTGCATAATACGATATCCCTTGGTAAAACTAGTTGTCAGACTTGCGGGTCACTGAATACTTGTAATGACTGTCGAAGATCTACAAATGACAGCCGGGACCAACAGGCTTAACTTTATCGTGCTTTAAAAGGCGCGAAGGGAACTCGGTATGTTGCGTATGATCACCCATCCTCGGACAGACCTAGGCAAGCATGGCGTAACTAGTAACTACTACGCGCGTCAGATAATACAATGTTGCCGATTTACATCTTGATAAAGGTCCTGTCATTTCAAGATCAAAGATTCAGCAGTCGCGCCAAATTACCTACAGCTGTAGCTAAGTGCTAAATAACTGTTTTGCATTGTAAAGTTATCTGTGGAGCGACTGCCAATTGTTTCTATTATTTACTTAATCTCATTTGTTGGCGGTTTAATCGAGTCACAAACAGACAGATGTCTAGTAACAATTCGATATGTAAAGTAAAATTAACCTACGCTGATTCCAAAACCATTTGGAGATTTTAGGGTCTTATGCCTTATTTTTCTATTTTTAGCTTTGTATATCAAAAGATTGTGATTATTTTCACAATAATACTTGTAATCATTTGACTTTCATTTGACCTCTAAATGACGTCATAACGTAGCCTGAATAGACTACTTCCTTCGTGCTTCTCAAGATAAATAAAAAAAAAATACTTTTGTTTGTCATACCGTCAGTGTCAAATCAAAACTGTCAATGCTAGTTACCATAGACTATATACTATAAACTGAGAACTAGCATTGACAGTTTATTTGAATGCATCGCGCTGATAATTTCGCGTTCAAATGATCTTCGCAACAAAAAAGACGACGCCCAGGCTTGTATTCCATATTTACTTCCTTGCACCACTTCTTTTTTAGCGTTTCTTTCACATTTACAAACAATTTGTGTCGGCTATTTGTTGTAGTGTTTTTACATGACGGTACGAAGCATTTAGCACTAGTTGTCGATGCCAGATTCATTGCACGGATACGCAGCACGGATAATGGATAGAAATTAAAATTTGCTAAAAATCGTAGGAAAAGAAACTTAAGGCGCTGAGACGAGCTAAATTAGCAACTCTATTTGTGGTGGTTCAAACTTCGTTTGAAATGCTGTTAGAATAAAGTTCTAATCAGCTTGCACTACAAAGTGGTTGTTACGTCAGCCACTGCGGGCCAAATAGCGCGAAATGAGTGGTTTCGATCGATTTACCAAAAAACTATTGATTGGATTAAAAAACTAAAACAGTATCATGCTAATATACTGCTTGTAGAATTATTTGCCAAAAAATCAGAATGATCCCATGCATATTAGTATGTTTTTTATTGTTTGAAAGATATTTTTAGAGGTAAGTTCGTGATTTCTTTTTATCGAGCCAAATTAATTGTATTATGTTTTCAAAACAGTATCATGCTAGCATATATCCTGAAGAATATCATATATTTTTCTGGTCTTGTTTATAGCAGTGAATCATATACTTTTAGTAATTATAAAACTCGCGTTTAGCTCGTGTAATCGCCTTATACAAAAAGTTCACATCACAGTCACGATCACAGCATTCACATTTCACAATAAAATAAAAACACGTATCTGTCAAGCGTCAACTGTCATCAATGTCAACTTTGAAGTTATCTATTAGTGTTTTTTGTATGTACTGGAAACGTGGCAAAGACTTAAAGCTATTCAGGCTATGAAATGACGTCATCACGAATAATACTTTAAAAAATAATAAAAAAGAAACTGTTACTTGGAAAACAAAAGCTTAAAATTAAATGTTTTACGAAATAAAAATGTAAAAAAAGTACCTGAAAAATACTTTTCATTACTCATACTCGGAAAGTAGGTCTGAAGTTGCCTGAGGAGCGGGCTGAAAGTAATACTTTTCAGCCCTAGGGAGAATCACTTTCAACTGACAGCTGTCACATTATTAAAAAAAAATCTAGTTCTATTTTCACATTTCTATTGAACCATGTTCCGACTTCTATACAGCCTGTAAATTACAGCGCGATGTAAAATTGAAATAACATAAAATTCAGTACTAATTTAAGAATATAATTTTTTTAAATAACTTTGTTATAATTGAGTTACAAATATTTCTTTAAAATACCAAAAAATTTGGGCAAAATATTTACTATTTTTTCAGTGATGATAGTGAAAATAAAGGCTGAATAGCCGGCCACAGAAAAAAAAAATAGGCGGGAAAGCGGCAATCCGATCTTCATTTTTTTTTCGAGTGGTTTCGTGTTTTTGTTTTTATTTTCCTTGTATTCGTAATGAAAAGCACAGTGTTTACCTCGGGTTAAAGACTTATTTAGTCCCTCGAGCTATTAGCGCCCGCGCTAGGCTTGGGCGCCAAACCCCGTCTCGGGACTAAATAATTTACTTTCACCCCTTTTTTTTTTTTTGATTGGGTATGGGAAATCATCAAATGACTTCTCCCGCTCTGGGCGGAGCGGGAGGGAGTGTCAGACTCTTACTGACTAAAACCCATCCATGTTCCTTCCTCGCCCTTTATGTTCCGGGGCCGCGGTATCTGTTGGATAACAATGTACTATTACATACCGAATTAACTGATTTATTGTAGCGTAACGTTACTATTACGCAGTTAGAACATTTGGAATAGTTATAACACTAATTATGTTCGACAAAAACATGCCCACGGTACTTGTTCGCTATGTTTTTGCTGTAACAGTAAAAAAAACTAAATAGTTTTAACCGCTCGAATTTATTTTATTTACAACTGGCTTTAAAAAAGCCGTTTTGAATATCTGTATACAAAGGCTTTTGTACAGCGTCCGCCGAAAAAGCCATATTCAGCTAATACCTTCCCCAAAGCTTAGGCTAGATCTGGTTCATGGATAGCTTTTTACAAGCACACAAAACATTTTATTTTTGTGTAAGCTAGATGGAAGATACGTGCGAAATCCTTCCTGAAATTCACATAATTTAGTTGATAAGCAGCAACTCAAATATTTACTGCGTGCTATTTGTTGGTCCACAAAAGGGATGAATGAAAGGCAATAATGTACATGTGCCTGAGATAAGAATGGTAAGGGGGATGTGTGGTGCAACGCAAATAGATAAATTAAGGAATACGTATAACGTACCGTAGGACGTCTGAAAGTAGCGCCGGTGACTGAAAAGTGGTGTGGAGTGGAGGAATGAAGAAAATGTTAAGTATGAATGGGTGGGATGGTAGTATACTGGAAGACCAAAGAAGCGATGGATGGACTCTGTGAAGATGATATGGCTAGATGGAGGCGACTGCTGAGATAATGAGCAGTACGGAAGAAGTAGATATGCTGCGCCATGCGATATGCTAACTAAAATAAATTGTGATAAAGGCAAGAGAATGATGATTTACTGAGTACTATTTTATTGTTAAGAGGCTCAAGGAGGCGTGCCAAGTTCCTCACTGGATCTATCATGTTGTGGTTTGTGGGCTCGTTTTTGCCGGGCTGACCTCCTCATCCCTCAGAAAACTCTTCGTGACCGTGATGAATGATTTTGTGTGACATCTGGCGTTGCAGTCACCATTACTGCAACTAGAAGACTGTGTTACTTCATAGATGAACAAATCACCAATTGAAAGCTACAGAGTTGAAGAAAAAAATAACATATTTTGTCTTAGTATTGTTCGTTGGAATAAATAAAAGAAGCGACGAGCGTGAATAACATTGGTTAGTATTCAGGCTTCTGTAGAATTTCATACTTGTAAACAGGCCCCGTAAATGTATGTCTGCCAAGACAGTTTATTGATTCGAGGTAAACAGGAATATTGCACGTTTGTGTGCCAATGTAATATAAGGATTCACGCCTTGAAGAAAGGAAGTATATATTCAACATGCCTATTATTTTCTACCTACACCTGGTAAAGAAAAACATTACATTTCACTGCAAATTTCTCAATTTTTGTTGGATAGACCTCTTCGTTAAGCCATCGAGATGCTATAATACCGACAAAATGTTAATTTATATAACTTTTACTGTGTGTATAAGACAGGGTGTACCTAAACGAAAACCTACCGCCTATTATTGATATTTTCGCATGGACTCTAGGCCAATCGATGCGCAAATAACAATACGGAATGTTGCTATTCGGCTAATCAGAAATCAATCTCCACAGTGAACTATTATTCTGGAACAATTGACATTCCGGTTCGCCCTTCGCCACTAATTCGAAGCAGGCACATAGGTAAGATAGATTAACTAAACAACGGAGAATATAGATTGTCTATTTGGTTGGGAGCAGGACCGTTTTATTGAAGTAATTTTTCAGGCATACCAGACAGTCTGGGTTCGCTTGCTCGCCTGTCTAGTAAGAGAATTAATTTGTATTAATATTCCCGTCCTCAGGTTTAAGTGGACCTTAACCTGAAGTACGTACCCAATACACCTAATGGTTATTAGTATATTGTACGAGAAGACCCCTTTTAGTTAATTGGCTCCTATGACCTGTTAAATGAAAATCGTGCTTTGCCAAATGACTAATTAGGAGTGTATTTTTAACGAAGCCGAGAGGCATTTGTTCTTCCCGTCATTGCGATCGTTTTTTGTTCTATACCATACCTGGGAACCTTCTGGTTACGAGGATATTAGGGGTCAAAGTTCCAACCTTTTCACAAGTTTTGAATGTAAATAACTTAATTTTAAAAAACTCCACGACCGCTTGGACGGCTTTGTGACTGTATTTTATAACTTTTTTATCTGTTTTACTACAGTAGATTGAATTTCCGTCATATATTAACACAAAGGATACTTAATTTTATTGCAAGTGCAGTTTCTAAGCCGTAAAACCTATAAAGACTATAGACGTCTATAGGTTGAGGTTCTGTTGTCGTCGGACGAGGTATTGTGTCCGTCAGATACAAATCCTACTAGCTGTGCCCATACTACATTCCGAATTGTCGATACTACATTCGCGTGGAACGTTTTTAATTTTCCATGACGGAGACAACGCTGTGTTTCTTCCGTTCCGTTCCGTCTTCCGTTGTCTTTGAAAGACAACGGAATATTTTATCATCTCGTCTTCTCTACATACTGAGCAATTTGGTTTATTGCCTGTGGTGCCAGTAATATCATCACAAATAAATTTTGAATTATTATTAGATTATGACTTGTTCATTTATAAATCGTTGGATAGTTTAAAGTGTTGTCATTTTCAATCGTTGAGATTATGGTAAGATTTAAGCAATTTAAGACAATAAACGAGTTTGTAACTTTACCAATACATTCGATGGTTATCAATATACGTAGATTCCAAAAAGACAGAAAGATAAACTTTCTTGCATTGTAATATATTTGAGGACAGTCACGTTTCAAAGAAAGAGGGACCTTCTATTCTTAGCCTGGGCCCATAAGACTTGGACGTCAGTGCTCATCTAAGGGGCACCTACCTACAAGTAAGTACTGACATAACCTTTTTATAGGCGTTTCTAAGGGTGTAGTGCTATGGTGTTATATTTTATGGCGAAGGTCTGCTCCCAAACTGCCTATTATACTATCCATCTTATTTTTTACATCGCGACCAATTTTCAATCTTATTCAGCATTTTTATAAAACTTTTCATATTTTAGGTTACTAAATAAATAAATTGAATTTATTTACTTAAATTTCAGATCAAAGTAGGCACTTTTTTGTTACTAATTATAGTTTTGGATTCTTTTACGGTCTATTTTAAGTATTACGTTTCAAGATTCTTTTAAGGCTTTTCGCTATCAGGGTCGCCCGGTCAAGCAATGTCAAACCATATCAAATTTGGGATGTTCATCATATTATTATCATGTTTTCGATAAGGAATTAAGAAGATATTTGAGAAGGGAGCACAGTGATTCGGTTTATTTATTGTCGTTTACATAATGGTGTATTTTACGCGGAGGAAGTCATAGAGTGACATAAATGAGAGGGTTTATAGATCAATGGTGCGGATTTTACGGCAAGTTCATTTTGCTCGATACAATTTTATGGAATTTATCAGGCATTAAAGGTAGACTGGTTCCGATTTATGACAGAATAGTGGTCGACAGTTTGCCATTGGAATTTTTTGTAACAACCGAAACGGATTCCGACAAAATTAAAAAAAAAACGACCTGAAAACAGGTGTGTGTAAATAGTTTCGTAGATAGGTGAGTATGAGCAAACTCTTAGATGCTCATTTACACTTACTTATTCCCTACGTAGGTATAAGGTACCTATTGACTCCACTCAAACAATATTTTTTCTTTCGCCGCGAAATGAAAGTCAACAAATCCAGGGTTGTCTGTCATTTGAATGTTTTCGTTCCAAAATTCTGTTTTAAATAAAAGACAGACATTTATCTGCTGTCAAAAAGACACTCGCGGTAAGTAACGGCCTTGTAACGCCTCGAATGTTAAAAGGGCTTTATGTTTGCGACACAGGTTTGAGAAATAAAGGAGATATGGATCTCCAAGGAAAAGAAATAACTTCGGGAATTTTCGTCTATCTTCAGAAATTCTAACATCATCCTTTCGGGACTGGCTGGTTTCGTTTGTCCATGATTACAAAATAAAAATCTAAAACTTTTCCAATTCCAAAAAAAAAACAAAAGACAAATGACGATCTGCGACCAAAGTAAGTGAACCTGACACAGGGAACATTTCATACAAACATACAATGATAATGCATTAATGATACCAAGCATAGCTTGACAGCAGCTGCTTGACTTGAACTTATTAATAGTCTATGTTATATGTGCAACATTCGCGCAAATTCGGAAAGACGAAGATTGCCGAAGTGCGCACCCTGGCTGGTTTAATTGTGCTATAATACGTATTTTGTGACTGTTGGCATTACAGTTAAGATTGTGCCAACGTATATAATCACCCTTGTACGCGTTTCCTTCCATCCATCTTTATCCACCCTCAGCTCGGTGTTTACTTCCCTTTTTAGCTAGGTTTATTATCTTTCCGTAATCAATCCATCATTTTTTTGGTATATCTCACCTCTCCCACACTTAAAACCGTATCAATGTTGAGAGGGTCGAGTATCATTATTTTTCAAATTCTTTCCCTTTTATAAATAACCGTGGAGTCAAGTTACAACCAACAACCTTCATTTTTAGCGGAGTTAAGTTTTGCGTAACTTAATTCCGTGTTTAAAAACTGCCTAAACTACATTAGAGCCATATTGTGGCCATAATTTCGCTCTCTTGAAATACCTTCATTTTTACCTTGAGTAATTCGTCGTGTTGCCATAGGAACTCCGTAGCTGAACCGAAGTCTCGAGAATGAAGCCACACGACGTCTTATCGGAAGTTTTTCACTCAGCGATTTCTACTCCAAGGACGAGACCTTCAAGCGGGCGGCGTATGGAGTAATTGATGCTGTAAATGTTGAATACCACGTCTAATACTGAGCATCTACTGTCTTAGATTTTTTGTTTTTATAATGCTATTATACTTAACTATTTTTCGTCCTTCATATCAACGCATTAGTTTTTATCGCACCCAAAGGGGAAGACCATACCGTAAATTTTCGCATAAAATAATTCAGCTGCTACTTTCAGCACCCTTAAAAAGTGATAAAAATCTAACAGCTTCCTTTTCCTTGGCGTCCACAAGCTACGTCCGTTCGGAAATGTTTTCTGAGACGGCAACACCAAGAGTGCGCTTTGCAAAATAAACGGCGCGGCTATTTATCGGCTTTCTTCCGATACCATTTCGGGTCTCAGCTGTTTCTGACGTTCGATTTTTAAACCAGTAACTGGCCAACTTGAGTTCAGGATTGGTTCCTTTGAATTTTAAATTGAATGTTCGCGGTGGTAACACAAGGAACTAGGAAATTAAATAGTGCAAATAATTTATTTAAACATAAAATGGGCCTGCTATTGAGCTCTTGCTATGATCTATGGTCCATGATGGAATGAGCGTCCAGAAGATGTCAATGACTGTGAGAGTTATACACCACAAATCTGATAAATAATAATATTTTTAATACGTAAAGGAGGACATGGTTAACTCGATAAATAGCTATGCCTACCGGTTTTAAAACGTCACATTGAAATCGATTTGGTCACTCTTGGGTTAGTACTATTTTGAACTTACAAAAAAAAAAAATTAAGTAGTTATACTGGATGTAATTACTAATAAACACGAAATTTGTTAAAGGGCCAATTAATATTATACCTCGGTGTCTTTATGGGTATATTATTTAAATTGATAGGCACGATCTTTTTTTTATAAATTTTTCAAAGTAGACTTACGATAAAGATAAATCTTAACGTTTCGCTTTTACTTAATTACCGTTTATTCATACGAAGAACTATTAATCATAACTTGTTAGTAGACAGAAAACGTCAGAATTTTAGACATGTCATCGCTTTTTTTCATGGTAGTGATGTGCTTGAATAGACGCCGTTATTTATTTGATTTTCAACTTTGTTGCTAATGCATTAGGTTCTAGATTTTTTAGGAAAATTTGACAGTTCGGGTGGCTTGATGTGCTGGCGTCTGTGCAAAGAGCTTATGTTTTGCCTCCTGTCGCTGTTTTATTAGTTGATTAAACGGTCCATCTTATTCATGCCAACATTTTCGAAGCAAAATTATTTTTTATTTCAAAGCAGAATAGACTAATATTTTTTGTCATTGAGAATTATACTACGCTGTGTTTTAGTAAGTTAATGACTGGCCTAAGCATTACTTAATTGGTATTTTAATTTATTAAACCACAGAATCCGGTTTCATATCATCATTACCCTGTCTACGTGTGATGGCCATTGGTCTTCGTTATCAGCAGGCCGTCTGTGTATGTCTTGAGATTTATACATTTCAAAATTAGTTATATTCATAAAGGACTTGATTTCATCATGTAAGAACAATTATCTTGTTTAATATACACGTGCCGGTTTTACTAAAAAAAGTATTGAACGTCGTAAAAAATACTCACAGTTTCAAGGAGTTGATATTTATAACAACGTACTAACTTATTAAGTTACCATTCAAAAGCAAGTCGAATAACGGTATACCTAATAATAATTTGGGTCAGAAACGTTACAAACGACGCTTAAGCACAACTTTACGAACGAACTTGGCACGGTCCATTTAATAATTGTTCAGCATTTCCCAACGGGTACGAACTGCAATAAACAAAGGAATACCTCGTATTCTATAAGTTATTTAATGGGAACTGTAATAATTCACCGAGAAAAAAAAAAAGATTTTTTCCCAAATAGACACATATAGTGTTGAGACGTGACTGGCATGTTACTATTACCAATATCTTACACCTACAAAGTCCCTCACGAACGCGCGTCTTAAACGTAGCTCAAAGAACAAGGCGAAAAAAATACAACTGCAATAGCCTAGTCAAAATCGAAGCATTTATTTCAAGTAGGCTAGTTGCAGGCACTTGTGAATTGTCAAATGCAAAAGTAATAAAAGAAACCTATTAGCTAATAGCTGTGCAAATGTGTAGTTGCCCATTCCAAAGCGTTGATCTCTATGACATGGAGAAGATCGGGCAAGAAACTTCATAGACTTGTGTACAGTTGGCATTAAACAGAATAGGAATAAATTCTTTAAACTAGATAAATATTAGTTGTGAAAAGAGTACCAATGTAAAATGTCCTTATCTTACTTCGTTTACTCCGAGCGTTCAAGTTAGGGCCACAGAGCTTACAACCGCCGTAAGAAACGAAACATATGGCTGATCACTACTGAATATTGATAGAGAAAACTTCTACATAAGGTATTCAGTACCTAATATTTGTTAATTCGGAAAATTATCTTCCCTTTGAGAGTGAACAGTACGGAGCTATGTAGCTGAAACTATTTTATACTTACACGTAATATAAATACAGTTGGGATTGCCTAAACTGTCGAGCTTAAGGCGATAATAGCCACGCTTAGAGCCTGCCAATCCGCTGGGATTAGTGTTCGCAATAAGATATAACAAAGGTGTAGAGGATGCTGCCATCCATCTTAACGATAAAACTGTTTCACCGTTTTTGTGCTGACAAGGATCGTATGTTTTTATTAATATCCTTAACAAGAACAGATTACCAAATATTTTCCCTACTTATTACATTTTGATGACATTTTCTATTTCCGTACCGCGTTCAATTTTCTCGATGCATTTTTTTGTTTTCAGCTCCAAATACGTGAATATTTAGGAAATATTTTCTTGCCCACGCAAGCATTTTCATGGAATCCCTAAAGTTTATTGACCTTATTATTATGTCTGGCGGTGGTATCGGTGATCAGGGAGCTGTCTGATCGGGATCACCTTTAACCTCAGTTTAATTAGATCCGATTCGATCCCAAGCATTACTTCATGTTACATTCATTAAGAGCGGCAGTTTCGACGACTGAAATCCATTAGGTACTTAGATGTAATGAAAACGTAGATTAAAAGTACGGGATTCAAAAGCCCGTATAGAAAATAACGCTAATTTGTTGGTACCGCAAATTGACACGGTTTCTTAATAATAATAATAATAAACAAGCCTCTTCGTCAAGTCGTTATAACTGGCAACATCGTGAGCTTATCGCTCAAAAATATCATCTTCATTTTATTTTCATATAATTTATTGGTTTTTATACAAAGCGCTTTTACAATAGTTCTAATAAAGTTTTGAAACCACTCAAATATTAATTAATTAAAAAAAAAAACCGGAAAGCAAACCAAAACATTGAAAAGATGAAAATCTGTTTCACTACGACCCATGACGTCTGTCAAAGACGTCAATACTCAAACATTTGGAAAAACGAAGATTGATGAGATGATATTTAAACAAAATGATTACGAGAGCTGCCTCCCGACGCGCACTTATTCCATCCCCGGACTCGTCGCTCAGCTCCGCCTCGCCGCCACCGGACCCCGGATCACCAGTGTCACCGGTTGCGGCAGTTGCGTCGAGCTCGAGTGACGAATATTTCTCTCCGCCGACGTCGCCAACACCTGTACGTCGTGCGGGGAGAGGCCGGCCACCGAAGGGCTTGGGACTTAGGGGCCAACAGGCCCCGAGCCGGGTCCCCGCTACCGGTGGTTGTGTGCAGCGCATGAAATGGACTCAACTAATGAACGAGAACGTCATGCGCGCATACTACGGGTCTACAGAGGGGGGGACTAACCTCACTGCGTACCGTGTTAGGATGCTGTCTCTGTTTCAGGATCTTGAACCAACTGTCAACGCCTCAGCTCAACGACTGTCGGATCAAGTGCGGGTCATCCAACGCAATCACCTGTTGGACGGCACCGCGCTTGATAGGCTGCGCTCAGAGGTACTGAGCAACCGTATCATCTTAACTCCGGCACAAACCGCGGTACAAGCCTCATCTATTGATGCAAACCCACCGCGATCCAACCCTGCTGTTGTAGAGGAAGATGATAGGGTTGCCACGGTAAGTAGCCAGTGCAACGATCGATTGAGGAGCGCACTGGAGGATGCACTTCATGAGTATCGATCAACTTCTGCTGAACTTAGGCCCCGATTACCACGGTTACCCATGCATAAAAAAAATAGGGCGTTGGTGTGTGCCCTGGACTCGCAACTCAAGAATGTATTCGAGAGTAGCGAGGACCTCGTTGATACACACTCGATCCTGTTTTGCGGGGCTGTTGCGGCATGTCGTTTAGCTAATGTCAAGTTCCCAAATTGTGACTTAGCTACTCGACCAAAACCAGCCGTACCAGCCTGGCAACGCAGGATTGAGCGCCGTATCGATGGGGCCAGGGTACTCATCGGCAAACTACACTGCTTCAGGGAGGGCAATACACGACCACGTGTGATGCGTTTTGTGAGGCGGGCATTCTCGGGGACTGAAATCAGTCCTCAAGAATACATGTCCCG
The DNA here is from genome assembly GCA_950022955.1 of Xestia ashworthii. Lineage (NCBI taxonomy): Eukaryota > Metazoa > Arthropoda > Insecta > Lepidoptera > Noctuidae > Xestia > Xestia ashworthii. The sequence continues at coordinate 16,145,429 of OX465558.1, read as the reverse complement.
TGTCACAGAGCGCATCGACTTCCTGAAGCAGAAAGTTTATGCATGGGCGAGCCGTATACGGCGGTATAAGCGGCGGGTTGATCGGTACTCGCAGAATCGCATCTTCCAGAGCGATGAAAGGTGGGTATACAGAGCTTGGGAGCGACCTCAGCAAAATATGACGGACGTGTGCCGCCCGGATGATGCCGCCACGAGTTCCTTCTGGCGCAGCATCTGGTCGGTGCCCGTTTGTCATTCTGAGGCTGACTGGATGCGTGATGTTGAGCGAGTGTGTGAACCTATTCCCACAATGGAACCAATTTTAATAACGCCACTGGATATAGCCAGAGCAGTTCGTCCGTTACCGAATTGGAAATCACCGGGACCGGACGGACTGCATAACTTCTGGCTCAAGTGGTTTAGTAGTTCACACACTTGCCTGGCATCCCAATTCCAGTCATCCTTAGAGTCTGGGTCCTTACCACAGTTTTTAACAACAGGTATAACCCACCTGCTCCATAAGTCAGGAAGTCCCGCGGAACCCAAGAACTACAGACCGATCACGTGTTTGTCGACGGTCTATAAACTTCTTACATCCATTTTGAGAACGAAAATTAATACTCACGTTGACAGTAACTCAATTATGTCTGCCTCTCAAAATGGATGTAGGAATGGGTCCCGTGGTACTAAGGAGCTACTCCTCATCGACATGGCCATTAGCCAACAGGTCCGTCGAACCCGCAAGGATCTGTCAACATGCTGGATAGATTATAAGAAGGCCTACGACTCGGTGCCACATTCATGGCTCAAGAGGGTGCTGGAGTTGTACAAGATAGATGCAACTCTACGCACCTTCCTTGAGTCATGTATGGGGCAATGGAGGACGGTCCTTCGATATCCAGGATGTCGACAGATCCAGGGAAACGATGAACCTGTTTGGATTAAACGGGGAATATTCCAGGGCGACAGTCTGAGTCCCCTTTGGTTCTGTTTAGCCCTGAATCCTGTAAGCACATTGCTGGAGAATTCAGGGCTAGGCTACCGGTTGAGGAAAGATGGTCAGGTTATATCTCACCTGCTTTACATGGATGATCTGAAACTCTTTGCCCCCAACAAATTGCAACTGATGGAGCTACTGAAAGTAACCGAAACTTTTAGTAGCGCCATCGGGATGGAATTTGGTGTGGACAAATGTGCAGTCATGTATGTAAAGCGAGGGAAGATTATGGGATCCGAGGGACTTCAACTCTCGGATTCCATACACCTAAGATCCCTTTCCTCATCCGAGAGCTATAAATATTTGGGTATGTCGGAAGCGTTAGGCATTAACGTAACTGATATGAAACAATCGTTGAAGGAGCGCTTCTTCGGTCGCCTAAAGAAGGTATTAAATAGCCTTCTTTCAGGTGGGAACAAGGTGCGCGCCTTCAACGGTTGGGTCATGCCGGTTTTAATGTACTCTTTCGGCATACTCAAATGGACACAGACCGAACTCGACGCCTTGGATAGAAGAGTTCGTACACTGCTGACCGAAAACCGGATGCATCACCCACGATCGTCAGTGATGAGACTGCTTTTTAAATGCGAAGACCCTCCATAACCGCGAGGTGTGCAGCCTCAGAGAATATTTTCTAAAAGCCGACGTGGGGATGCACCGAGATGTGGTCGCAGTGGACAAGGGACTCACCCCGTTGTCCATGGCTAAAGAGAACTGGCGCAAACCTGTGGTACTTACTACCGATGACCGCAAGAAAGAATGGCAGGGCAAGGAGCTTCACGGGCGCTTCTACCGGGCTCTTCATGGGCCCGATGTAGATTTTCTAGCGTCCGTGTCCTGGCTACGTTTTGGTGACCTCTTCGGGGAAACTGAAGGTTTTGTCTGTGCGATTATGGACGAAGTTATGTTAACGAACAACTACCGGAAATATATTATGAAGGACGGGACGGTTGACGTGTGTCGGGCATGCCACTGTCCGGGTGAGTCCATCAGACATATTATTTCTGGTTGTTCTCGTCTGGCTAACGGCGAGTACTTGCACAGGCACAACCAAGTAGCCAGAATTATTCACCAGCAACTTGCCTTGAAATTTAAGCTTGTGGAATCTGAGGTACCGTACTACAAGTATGTGCCCGACCCAGTTCTTGTGAAAGACCATGTCACGCTGTACTGGGATCAGTCTATCATTACTGACAGGACTATTGTTGCCAATAAGCCTGACATAGTGGTGGTAGACCGATCAGCGCGCCGCGTAATGATAATCGATGTTACTATCCCTCATGACGAGAACCTCGTGAAAGCTGAGAAAGAGAAACAAATGAAGTATCTCGACTTGGCACACGAGGTTCGCGACATGTGGAATATGAACTCGGTTATCATTGTGCCGATTGTCGTGACGGCCAATGGCCTGATAGCCAAGAGCCTCGACGAACATCTGTCGAAGCTCTCTTTAGGCGGTTGGATCAAGGGCCTGATTCAGAAGGCAGTTCTCCTCGATACGGCTCGCATTGTGAGGAGGTTCCTGTCTCTGCAACCCTAACCACCGGTGACTTGGACCCTGCTCCCGACACCGGCGGATCCCTATTTTTTATATTTTTAAATGTTTTTATATGTTTTTTTAAGAATATTTAAAAATGTATCAAGTAAGATGTACAACGAATAAAGGAGATAATAATAATCTGAAACATCATACATAATCAATGTTTTATTACACAATGTAGAGTTATTAAATGAAAATCTTGATAACGATACTATCCTGTATCTGTCGTGAAGTGTCCCAGCACCCAACTTGGGAGTGCCCACGAGTGGATTAAACACACCAAGCGGCTACTGAGGGCGTAGTGCGAGTTTTTTACCTACTAGATCGCGTGAACGTAAACGCAGATTTGTACGGTATTAGAGCAGCGCCATCTAGTGGAAACTCGATAGCACTGCTGTCATTCCATACAAATCTGAGTTTACGTTAACGCGATCGAGTTGGAAGAAAAACTCGCACTATGCCCTCAGGATATGATTACCGAAGTAAATGTAGTGATGTGCACGTGATGCAGCGTAACGATGTATTCGTAAAGAGTTAAGAGCACAAGAAAAAAAAGATTTAATGAAATAAATTATTACTACAACACACTTATTATAAAAAAGTAGATAAATATTAATATGAATGGATTCTCATGATTGAAACTAAGAACAATAAAAATAGGTTGAACAAAAAAATAAAACATTAACTACGAGACACAGTATGAGTAGATTTTTGTCCCTGTAGCCTGAAGCTTCAGACGAGGTTTTAAATCTTGAATTTCTTTTACAGAATTTTATTTTACATCATGTCATATCAAGTCATCAAACTGGTTAATTAGATTTTAAAATAATATTATATTTCTAAGTTTATTTTTGACATTGTTGAAAGAAAACATCGTATGGAAATTGGGACTTTTGAAATCGTCAACCCGTCTTGACCTTGTATTGTGCAATGCTCTTGATGCCTTCTTTGTGTGAGAAGAGACCTTTGCCCAGCTGTGGGGTAGTTACAGGCTGGTGTTATAAGTTTTTTCACACACACTATTTAGTTTATTCCGTTTTATTTCAGCGGGTTTCATGAACATTTTTCTTAAGAATTTATAAGAAAAGACTGCAGCATGGTCATTCAAGTTTCTTTTCATTTTATGTAGCTACATCATGGTTTAGCTAGACCTCTTCGAAATCCATTCGAGTTCAATAATGGCAGGTGGAAATTCATCCGATTAAATAGATGGTTTTATTATGAGATAGGAATCTTCTATTCTCAACCCAGATAACAAGTTTTATAGCTAAAATTAGTTTTCTTCTTTTATTATAATGCGTAAGCCGGTGTCGTGTGATTGCGAACCTGTGTGATCGATCCTCTCGAATATTTCTTATGGTTCTGAAATGTAACTGTTAAAAAAAGTATTATTTACACTTTGCGAAATATATGTTTATAAATAAACCCGCACATTAAGCAAATTGATTAGTTGAATGCAGTGATGTCAGAATCACAAATAAACATTTCAGTGCGCACACATTTGCTGATAGTTACCACTAATTGAAATCTGTGAGGTTTACCCTTAGGGCTAAGAACATGATTAGGCAGCGCTGGATTCGAGTCTAAGATTAATATGGTAATAAACGGTGTACATTAACTCACTTGCAAAGGAACAGACATCAGGGATGAAAAGTAGAAAAGAAAATTCTCATGAATAACCATTTAATAAATATAAGGAAAACCTTGACCGATGTGCGGAACTCCGCAATTTCTCGTGATGGTGCCATCAAATCTTATGGCATTTCAAAGATATTCGGGCAAATTCTTCACTTCTTTATTTTATTGAACCAACTTTGGATCAATTTTATTATTTTTCTACGGATTCCGTTTTGAAATGTAATTTTACGTGATAGGTTAACTGAAGCAAGTCATGTAAAACCCAAGTAGGCACATCAATAATAGTAAATTTTATATCGAGAGACTAAACGAAGCAAGAAGAATAATATATACCAGAGGTGGTTTGACTCCCGAGCGTGCGAGGGGAGTCAATGAAACCGGTGGTATATTAAGTTGGCGTTTAATCTCGAGGTGCAAACTGTACTTTTCACTTCAAAGTGAAAAGTACAGTTGTGCGAGAAAAATAGTCTGGCTTCGTTTAGTCCCTCGTTATAAAATATACATCCATGTCCAATAACAATCGTTTATTGACTTATGCTTCACATTTATTTACTGAGAAAAGTATACAATGTTGAAATGACACCGGCGACGCTGAAATGATAACCGATGAAAAATTTATGTGTGGGTAACGTAGGTACGATACATGATAGCGTCGGTGTTTATTCCACCCTGTATATATTTAAAAGTATCATAAACCTTAAATAATTATAAGTACTTACAAGATACATATAAAACTTGATTTTCTGATGATGTAGAATTAAAAGTAGGTATACATGTTGTTGGTGAACACACGAACTGTATCCTGGGAGATATAATTATGTATATGTAAATCAATTTAGTTAATTTGGTAATTAGTTATTCCTAAATCACTTGCATGTTATCTATACTTGTTTTACATTAATATTAATTAAGTTTTAATCCCGTTACAAAGTCAAGGATATACGATTTTTAACCGGACTGTTTGTTCTAGTTTTGCATACGAGTATACCTAGTTGTAACCTCGCAACAATATGCGGTAAAAACTGGCTGGTATCATTTTAAAGTTTTTTTTATCAAGCTGGTAATAAAATTTTATGGTCTAGTCGTTACGATGATTTTGATACCGTGTAGGATCGGACAATCAAAAGTTCTGATTTATTTTTATAATTCAGTTAGTTCAGGAGGGACGGACGTGATACCCTTCTCTCACTAAATTTGAATTTAGCTTTGTTACGAACACTGAATTACATTTTAGTTTGGTCTAACTTTACTATTAAAACACAAAACTTCTAACCATAAATTTTATAACGTTTGATTTGGAAACACTGTTAATGTTGTACTTGGGAGACAAATACATGAATGATAATCGAGGACGAATTAAATTAATTTTAATTATAGTTGTTAACATTTTCATACCAACATAAAACATAGGATTTATTACGAGAAATAACTGACTATCGTCGTGCGGAATAAATTCTTTAAATCGGAAGTACAATAAATTGAATTTTACTCCAGAAAACATCACTTAATTTCGTAGAGTTCACTTACCTACAGGTAGAACAGGATAGTAGGTAGTAACCTTTACAAGGTGCTTCCCACCTTAAGTCGCAAGAGAGCCATCGTCGATAAATAAGGGGTTAAAGGATCGCCCAAACACATTTAGGTTTCATGATAAAATATTTTATGGATAAAGAAATATTTGGAGGTTGTACGTGAGGGGCCGTCGAAAGAATTTTGCTGTTTATTGTAGTGACTTAATTTAAACTTTGTTGCAGCTATGTTTATTACAGTTGTCAATGTTTTTTTTTGTGTTTCTACCACTTTTATAAAGAGCTTTTCTGATACTGATACTGTAATCCTGCGTCACCCCACTGCTGGGCAAAGTTTATCTTTCCAGCCGTTTCAATCCAATCCTAAAAAAAAGGCTGATGTGGACCACTGGTCGTTGGTTTAGTTCAACTTGTCCCGCCATCTTCTACGACTAATAAATAAGTTTGGCATGATATTTAATAATGCTTCAAGCTAAGATTGGTTTTACTGTAGGTTTAATTTATTAAGTTCAAAACCAGTGACACTGAACTTTAACTATACAAAGTCTGATAAATCAGCTGATTTTTAAACCAAGATATTGTTAAACTGGTGGCTAAATACTAAGGAGTTAAGGGCGGTTGGTACTAACTTTTACGGATAAAGCAGACCCTAGTAAAAAGTTGAACGTGTGCAGGACCGGTACTTGGGGACAGAATGTTTACATTACAAAAATATCGTCGAATGAAAAAAGTTGCCAAAATAAAAACAGGTTATTTAAATTGCTAATTATCACGCACATGGAAAGACACGGGATTTTCGTGTTGTTGCAATCCTTGCTTGCTATAAAAATACTTTTTGTTAGTTTTTTTTTTAATCTCGATAGTGTTTATTCGATGATTGGGTAATTCCCTGGGTTAACCCAGGTTTATACTCGTAGTAAGTGCTGCGGTTTTGAGATAAGTATAGCAGTCATAGTAGTTATGATAGCGTTTAAGTATTATGGCATGCTTTGCTATTCTAACTTACTACCAAGATTATTCTTTATTTGTGTTATCAATTTATTCGCGATAAATTTATACTCCGGGGATGGAAAATTTTATAAGTTCTAAGTAACTTGCAAACATAGAAAATGAAAGTCATAACGTCTCCACTTGAATTTCTTGAAGCAATTTCTAGGGCAGGGAGTTTATCATGCAATCGTTGCTAGTATTGTTTACATTTCTAAGCAAATCTCATCAAAATCTTGTATTACCTACAAAACTTGAGATTCGAGTTTTTCTAAAAATAATACAGATTGATTAAATTGATTCAAAACAAGTTTTATCGATTTATTTATTAAATAGTTTTTGTGTCTTGTCACCATTCACATGGGCCATCGAACTTAGTATGTTTAGGAGTGATATCCGAATTAAACATAAGCTTATAATAGGTACTGAATGAGTGAAATTATTTATTATGTTACTTGGAGTTTTAGTTAACCTCAGTTTTTGTGAAAACCTGGTTGTTGAAGCCATTTTCTCTCTATACTCTGCACAGCAGTATGATTTTTCAGCATATTATTCCATATCTGCCTAAAAGGCGTTAAGTACTTTTCATTACTCATATTCGGAAAGTAGGTCTGAAGTTGCCTGAGGAGCGGGCTGAAAGTAATACTTTTCAGCCCTAGGGAAAATCGCTTTCAACTGACAGCTGTCACATTATTAAAAAAATATCTAGTTCTATTTTCACATTTCTATTGAACCATGTTCCGACTTCTATACAGCCTGTAAATTACAGCGCGATGTAAAATTGAACAATAGTGTGGCGGGCTTGTCCCAAAAAAAAAAAAAGTACACTGACAGCAGGTACTAAGGCCCCTGAGTATTGTAACACACAAACAAAAAACAAGTAAAATGGGTGTTAAAGTACCCTTGATGGAGCCGAAAAATACTGATTTTCCCGGTCATTCTGTTTTTTTTTGTCCACATAACCTTCTAGTTACGGAGATATTGGGGGTAAAAGTTCGAACTTTACCACAAGTTTTTTTTAAATACTTTGTACCTTCCATGTTTTTTTCAAACATCTCCACGACCACCGTACTATTCAATGCGTCCATCAGCACAATGTTTTGATTGTTTTACACTAAGTCCTACAGTAAAACGTATTTTTTCACTCAAAAAATAAACTAATTTCCCCGCAATCATTCAGTAAGACGTACTGCATAAATAAGTACATAATGCTTGGTAGACCGCTTCGTAAAAAGTTCGTTTACATCTTGTAGAGTTTCGTAATTAAATTGTCTATGGGAAATCGCTTGTTTTCAAATAACATAAGGCGCGAAATGTTTGTTTTCACTCCTGTCTTCAATAACAATCATAATATTTACAAACACAAGTTATCTTTGCTGCCTCGTAGTGCAGTTTATTGTGTGACTAACATATTACGACGCCATTACCGTTTTATTATTAAACGTAGCGTATTTTAATGTCCGAACTACAAAGGGATATTAAAACAGAAAATTATTTGTATTGTAACACAATGGAGTCGTAATATTGACATTTATGATAGTTGATTAGAACGTTAATATTACGTATTATTTGCAGTTCTTGCAGTGAAATAATAATTATTTGATTATTATTTTTCTTATATGTGTCAAAGGAAAGTAGAGAAACAAACAAGGAATTCAAATATGTTTACTTTTGAATAATTTTAAATAAATCAAATGTAGAAAACATTGAATATACAAGATGGTATTTCCGTATTCAGATTGTGTTTCATATTTGTATGTTTTCCACAATGAACTTACACTTTAGTAATTCGCGCTGTTTATGTAACAAAATGACCTTATACGTTTAATCATTACTCATAATATTATGACAACAGGGTAGTAGCCAAGAGTGAAAGTTTTGACAAGGGTACAGTTATGTGCAATAATTCAGACGCAAGTAATTAACATGTTTTGTACGGAACTTCCAAAATTATTGTGTAATATCCGCCCTTCGCTTCTGGTACGGGATCTGTGTAATAAAATAATATTACCGACTTCTAAAAAAGGAGGAGGTTCTCCATTCGGATGTTTCTACATTTTTTTTTTTTTTAATGTTTGTTCGGGCATAACTCCGTCGCTTGCCAACCGATTTGGAAAATTGTTTTTTTGTTGGAAAGGGTATTCTTTCCAAATGGTCCCATAGCCACCAAGTCGGGATCTGATGATGGAATCTTGGCGAAATCGAGAGAACTCTTCAAATTTTATATGAAAACGTGTTGCGATTTTGGTATTTTCTACAACAAGTGAAGCATTTGCGTTTGATAAGAACCATTCTACCATCAGATCTGATGATGAAGCCAAGAGTCACGGAACTCCATAATGAGACAATGTACCCTAGTCGTGTTTGGGCTTGATGTAATTGTAACGGTATGCACTTTCCATGTATATCAAGCACATGAGAACCACTAAAAAGTGAAAAATAAAAACTTTTTTGCAAAAAATAAAACCGACTTCAAAAAAAAAAAAAAAAAAGTGAAAAATAACTTTAGCTTCTGAAGTCGGTGACAAAAAAACTAAATCAATCAAACAAAGGTCACCGACTTCAGAAGCTAAAGTTATTTTTCACTTTTTTGTTTTTTTTTTGAAGTCGGTTTTATTTTTTGCAAAAAAGTTTTTGTCTGAGAAAACCTTACCAAACTGCTCTGGTTAGTTATTAGCTTTGTTTCATGAAGATGTGTCTCAACAAGATCAAAGTAAATCTTATCGAAAACGAAGGAAGATAGTTTTTTTTCATACTACGAGAATGTATCACGTTACTTAGTTTTAAATAATACTTTGTCCAATATAATTTCGTCAAATCATCGTGGGTGTGTTTACAGTCACACGCTTGACTTTTCTATCGGCAACTTGCTACAAGATCAAATAAATAATAACAGCGTAATGAAAACATATGTGTGAATAAGTTGTGCCCAACACGTAGTTGTTTTTAGGGTTCCGTAGCCAAATGGCAAAAAACGGAACCCTTATAGATTCGTCATGCATAGAACTGAAACTATTTTTTTTTTCATCAAAACCTTACGTGTGGGGTTATAGATAGGTCTTCAAATATGATATCGAGGTGTTTAATTTAATTTTTTTCTAATCTGAATAATTTGCGCGAAAGACACTTCCAAAGTGGTAAAATGTGTCCCCCCCCCCCGTAACTTCTAAACTAAAAAAATATATGATGTACATTACCATGTAAACTTCCACCGAAAATTGGTTTGAACGAGATCTAGTAAGTCGTTTTTTTTAATACGTCATAAATCATAAACCGCTATTTACACAATTTTGATACGGAACCCTTCATGGGCGAGTCGCACTTGGCCGCTTTTTTTATATCATTGCATGCGCCATTTAGTAAAAAACCGGCCAAGAGCGTGTCGGGCCACGCTCACTGTAGGGTTCCGTAGCTTCCCAGACCATTAAAAATACCAACATTTTTCGTCAGCAAAAATAACTTTGTTTTTCATAGTATTTGTATGAAAAACAAAGTTATCATTTGCGTTTTTTTGAAAAAGTGCTATATAACTCAAAAACTATTCAACTCATCAAGTTGAAAATAATTTTCCTAGAAAGTTCATATAAAGGTCTACTTCTGTGATTTTTTTCATATTTTTTAAACTTATGGTTCAAAAGTTAGAGGGGGGGGGACACATTGTTTTTGACTTTCGGAGCGATTATTTCCTAAAATATTAATATTATCAAAAAATGATTTTAGAAAACCCCTATTCATTTTTAAATACCTATCCAACAATATATCACACGTCAGGGTCAAAATTTAAAAAAAAATCGCTCCCCACTTTACGTCTGGGGGAGGTACCCTAATAAAAATGTTTTTTTAAATTTTTATTTTTGCACTTTGTCGGCATGATTGATATACATATTGGTACCAAATTTCAGCTTTCTGGTGCTAACGGTCACTGAGATTATCCGCGGACAGACAGACAGACAGACAGACAGACAGACAGACAGACATGGCGAAACTATAAGGGTTCCGTTTTTTGCCATTTGGCTACGGAACCCTAAAAACTTATGGATCATTTATGAATAATATCCTACAAGAAAATCATTAGTATGACCTGTAGTACTACTGAAACGAATTTTCTAAATGTCTGTATGTGGTTGCCATCTGTCGACTAAGTTCTGTACAATTTATAAATACTTTTTATACCTTTTACAACCGGTTAGAAGAAATGAGTAAGCCTAGTGTTATCCGGGTCAACTTACTTTTATCCACCACATTTTTACTATTATTTTCTAAGAAACGGCTTGATAAGAAAATTGATGACGTCACCTGTGTCCACCCCACCAACCAAATTAATCGCATTCTGATCAGTAATTTGGTCGTGTTAACGGCCAATTAGTGAGTGACCTTCAAGATGTTTACGTGCACTAAGCCACAATGAGTTAAATAAAACAGTAATAAGTATAGCAGTGTGAACATACCGCGTTTATGCTCCATAGTCATCTAAAGGTATAATTTATAAACCATATTTACGCCAGTACTGATGTAGGTACTTCTATTTGTGTAAACTGAATACAAATAAACACACGAACTGGTTACGCTCAGGACTTTAACCCCTGCCTCAGTATTTTTATTTTATAGGGGTTTATGTTAATACCCGATGTAAACAAGTTTTTCTTGTTCACAGGTAAAATAATGACATTGCCAGCGCCCCCGAGCATCGACGAGTATGAGGACCCGTTCGTGATGAACACAACGAACGTGACGAGCCACCCCGCCGCCTACGACGAGCAGTATGCGCTGGACCTGGTGGTGCCGCTCACCGTCACCTACGTCATCATCTTCGTGGCCGGCATCCTCGGCAACACCAGCACCTGCGTCGTCATCGCGCGGAACCGCTCCATGCACACCGCCACCAACTTCTACCTGTTCAGTTTGGCCATCTCAGATCTCATATTGTTAGTATGTGGTTTACCGTTTGAAGTGCACAGATTGTGGAACCCGGATACGTACCCGCTGGGCGAGGCGCACTGCATCGCCATCGGTCTGGCGTCCGAGACGTCAGCTAACGCGACAGTGTTGACAATCACGGCGTTCACAGTGGAGCGCTACATTGCAATATGTCGGCCCTTCATGTCGCACACCATGTCGAAGCTGTCGAGGGCTGTGCGGTTTATAATAGCGATATGGGTGTGCGCGTTGTGTACGGCGGTGCCGCAAGCGATGCAGTTCGGTATAGTGTCGTATGTGGATAATGGGCAGAATGTGAGCGCGTGTACAGTGAAGGGTGTCGGTGTACATCAAGTGTTCGTTATATCTAGTTTCGTGTTCTTCGTGGTGCCTATGTCGATGATAACAGTGTTGTACGCGTTGATAGGCGTTAAGTTGCGGACCTCTCGAGTGTTGCATCCCGTGAAGAAGCTCTCGGTGGAAAGTAATGAGAGAGCGAGTGGCCAGATGCAGTACAGGAACGGTGCATCACAGAGAAGAGTCATCAGAATGCTCGGTAAGTTCCAACACAAACCGTTTTAGTAGGAGGCTTGAAGTATGTTAATGAGATTATTAGCAAAAAAATGGAGCGAGCGTCTCCAACTTTAAGTTATTTTAAGTACTTACCCACCCAAACTTAATAGGTCCACTTTCAAACTCTAGAGGTACTTATAATTAGTTATTTAAAGTTTAGTTCCTGATTTTTTAGTTCATTGGGTGACAATTCCTGAATTAAACATGATTGATATTGAGATAAGAATCGAAGGATACGAATGCAGTTAAAAGTCGTTTACCAGTCTGCATAATATCATGACATTAGCATTGAACTACTGACCTAGGCGTCCATCTAATAACATTGAAAATGTCTGGATGCTAGATATTATCTTTTTCAACCTTGATTCGGAATATGTTGGTACCCATTTTTTTTTTTTTTTTTTTTAGGATGGGAAATCATCAAATGACTTCTCCCACTCTGGGCGGAGCGGGAGGGAGTGTCAGACTCTTACTGACTAAAACCCATCCATGTTCCTTCCTCGCCCTTTACGTTCCGGGGCCGCGGTATCTCTTTCGAACAGTCCCGCAACCCCGGCAGGCTTCGGCCCTTGCGGGCCCCTCTCTGCTGCTGACATCTCTTTGAGGCGCGCGTGGAACACGAACGCGCCGTCGACACGGCCTGTCGTCACTAGACGGACGGACGGCTAGCTAGCCCATAGCTAACCGTCCACAGGCCCGCATCTACGGTGGCCGGTAGCCACCACGTGGCCCCCGACGCCCGGTGCGTCTCCCGCGGCGGCCGGGAAGAGAGGCTCTCTCCCTCTCTCGTTCCGCCACCTCCTTCGCTAGCATGACTGCTTCGCAGAAGGAGGTGACGGCTTCCCATTCCGTCTCGCTCCGGACCATGGACTGAACCAGGGCCGGACGCGAGAGGTCGCCGCCGCCGATCGCCGCTACGAGGACACGGCGGTGCTCCGCCCACGCAGGGCAGACCTCCACCGTGTGCTCCACCGTGTCCTCCGGTCGATCCTCGCAGTGGGGACACCCGGGCGTTTCCTCCCGCCCGATTAGGTGCAGGTACCTCCCGAAACATCCGTGTCCGGTGAGGACCTGCGTCAGGCGGAAGGTGAGGACGCCGTGGCGCCTCTCTAGCCACTCCTCAAAGAGGGGACTTACCGCCACTATCGTGGCGTGCCCTGCACGGGGTTGCGACAGTCGCTCTCTCCATGTCGCCATGAGATCGCGCCGGAGGTCAGTCCGCTGGGCGGCAATTTGCCGCGGCAGCGGAGTTTCCCCCCGGCGTAGTACCTCCGCGCGCCATTCGTGTAGGCGCGCGAGGACTATCGCCTCCAGATCCCATGGCGGCAATACTTGGTACCCATCGAATCAGGTTGGTTATATTTTTCATCGATTTTAAACCTTTTCATAGACTGAAACGAGAGAGGAATATTTTCTTTTAAAATAACAGTAGGTGGTATTAATATTCGGGACTAGAAAACTACCAAATTCACTCGTTGAAAATTGTAATGAACTTTTTCAAGGAAAAAGTACTATTGTCTCAACGATTAATATTCCGACAATGATGAATAATTAACGAGTGTAGTGACCGCACTAGGTAAATTAAAATTTCTAATTCATGTATTTACGCATCAACATAAATTATTTAAACTTCCATTTTGAAACTACCTACGGATTTTAGGCAAATTAAGTAAATTATAATAATATGAAACACGAGTGGAGCCATTCGTTTCAGGCGTAAAGATTAAGTAAATGTCCCAGACGACGACGGACGCATCTGCAAATAATTACACTAAACAATAACTTATACTCTCGAACCATTACACACACTAATTAGTATTTCATTATAATAAATAACGTGGTTTGCCTGCTAAAGTAACAGATTGTTGAGGATCCGCTAAAGGGTTAAACGGATAAGACATAATTATCCCTATAGGTAGAGTGAAACGACCTAAAATACAGGGTGGAATTTTACAATGCCACCTGGACGGAAAGTACTCTAAATACTGGAGATAGCCAATTTTACTCAGAGTAGACATTCCTTGATTTAAAAAAAAAATCTGCATCACAGTTTTTCGAAAAATATTTTCCACACTCGGGCTTCGAACCCGGGATGGATCGACAAAATAACATTCTATACCTTTTTGACACCAATCAAATGGATTAAATTAATCTCTCTAACAAACGTGATAAATTAAATGAAAGGAAAACCGTGAATAAAAGCGCTTGATCTTGTTGAATTTATCGCATTAAATTTATGACTGTTCTTTAGATTTCATGGTTTTCCTTTCATTAAATTTATCATGTTTGTTAGAGAGATTTAATCCATATAGTTGGCCCTATCGATTGATGTCCAAAAACTACAGGATGTTATTTTTTGTAACTTTAGTCGGTTCGATTCCCGAGTGTGGCAAGCGAATTTTTGAAAATCGGTGAGTGCAGATCTGTTTCTTTTTAAAAATAAAGGAACGTTTCCTTTGAGTAAAATTTGCTATCTCCATAGTATTTCAAGAACTTTCCCTCCTGGTGGCATTGAAAAATTCCACCCTGTATATTAAATTATTTCAAGCAGAAATCATTTCTTTTTCCGTAGTTTTGTTTTCTTTCGTTCCCAGGGGTAACTAAGTCAAAAAGGGAAATAATTAGGAAATCAAGGAAGAATTTGGAGGAACTGGGCCCAAATCGTCGATAAATTGTGTTAGTTGCGGTTCATTTCGTGGACGATTGTACCGTTATTTGTTCATCTACCCTTTTACGGGAAAACTACTTTACTGTGTAAATATTAGGTTCATTTAACTATATTTAACCGATACGTTTTATGGTATTTGAGTAGTACTTACTTCTGTATCAAAGGGCTTACATGAAATCATGTTTACGTACGATTATTTAAACTCATAAAGAATTTATTATTAAACCATTTTTTTTTTTTGTGGAGCTCAAAATTTTCCGCGTTCTAAAGGTTAGTGCTTATCTGAAATGTTTAAATGTTTAATGTGGGGCATTTCCAATATGTGAGCGCCTAAAGAGCCGATTTAGATCCATATTCAAACGCGTTTTATATCCAAGTCGAATTTGTGGCAGAAAACGTTTAAGTTATAAATCAAAAGAAAATGTTCTTCATTTTCCCAATTGGTTTGTCGAATTTCAGACGAAAATAATAAAAAGCTGAAACCTACATACTTACTACTGTCTTATTTCATTTTTATTGAGATTTACACGTTTATAAAAGTATAAGAAGTTATTGTTTAAGTAAAAATGCAAGAGTAAGAAGGTATCTAATAAAACCGAAAATGTAGCAGGCTTCAGACCAGACTAGGATCTAATGGCATAGTAAAGAAGATCCACTAGACCTAAGAGGATTAGGGTCGCACCTATTCCTATTTTAGTACCTATAACTTACTATTGGTGATACTGTACAGTGTTACGTGTTACTTTTGAAGACGGAAAGTTATAGTCTTTACGTGATAGGTAGTGATCCGTTATTTTAGAAAAATGGACCATAGAGCCTCATATTTCATTTTTATTCAGTTACATACTAACTTATAGCTTTATGTATACATATATTCATCTAATCATAACTTTATTGAAATTCTGCGATCGTTTTTGTTCATTCAAGCACAATGTGTTTGTAATTTCAGTAAAGGAAACCGAACCATCTAAAAATAAAACCCGTAGCTGAAGCCAAACAGTTCAGCTTTGTGGAAATGTTCCTAGAAGTTAATTATAAATTCATTTGTGAATGACTATACTCTTCAGTCACCTTGGTTTAATTGCGTACACAAGTGGGACAATTGGATTTAAACTGGCGAATGATATTTCCCGCCGTGTTTAAGATAAACATTATGACGTTTTCAGCTGTTCTCAGCAGCTTATAAAATTAAGTATTATATTGTAGGTCACCTAGTATACTGTAAGTGCGATGTCCTATCCAATGCTGTATAAAAGTTCTAGTTAACGCTGCCAACACACGAACGAAGAATAAATTCGTAAAACACATTATGATGACTCTTAAAAACGTAACACCCTTGTTTGCACTTGCGTAAAAGTAGCCACGAAACAATATATTCCTAGGTAGGTTACTTGATTACTTCTTAAAAAAAAACGTTTCACAAAAGCCTTTCTTTACTAAGAATGTCCTAGATTTACTATTCAACTTATAAATTTGTTTATCTTACTTCAACTTTGAAGACAAATGTCTCCAAATCTCTGTTTTAAAATACATCTAAAAATGGGGTCTTGCGCTTTGCGGTGTAGTCACCATTTCGTTTCGAAGTGTTTTATGGGTAATTAATTACAGAAAGAAAAAAACTATGAAAAGAATAAATTGGACAGTTTGATTGGTCTATTTGCAGCCATTAAGTTTGATGGTTTAAGCCGTTACGTTTGTGAATTACAGCTATAAAACAAAACAATTTGGTGTAGGTTAGGTATGCATCCCTATAAAGTGAGTGTGGGTGTATCTAATTGAATGGAAGTTGGACTCAGAAGACCGATTTGAATACAAAATTGTAGAGTATGCAAAATTCAATGAAATGCAAGAGAATATTAAATAGAACTTTCGAGGGACGGACCTGCAGTAATTTCCATGAGTTTTGATACTTGTTTTTATGTAATACTAGCTCGTCGCCCGCGACTTCGTTCGCTAAAATTGCGATAGCTCGACTATTTTGCATATTATCAATTATAGCCTATGTTACTCGGTATAGCTAAGCTTAAACTTTCTAATGTTGAAAGAATTTTTAAAATCGTTGGAGTACTTAGTTCTTGAGTTAAATCGTAACAAACAAACAAAAAATCAAATGTTTCCTATTTTATAATATTAGTCTAGATAGTTTGGACTAGCGACCCTCCCCTGCTTCACATGGTTGCATGGACGCCATGTCAAACGTAGAAATTTCTGGGTTATGTCTTAGTTAAGCTCCTTTCGTAATGAATGTTCTAAACTGTAGCGCAAACAGCGTTCAAATCCATCTATAAGTTCTAAACAAGTCTGTGTGACAAGAAAAACACGAGAGGCAACTTTGTATTTGCGTTATGGATTATCTTTTACATCGTTGTGGATTTTGATTCTCATTACAGTCAGATAGCTATTAGCTGTAGCCTGTAGCTAAAACGAGCTTAATAGTCTACTGTTTGTATGAAAAGCCATCAGGTGTGCTAATTAATTTATCCTGGCTCGTAGACTGATCTGACCCTTGATCGCAGTTATAGTTGGCAGAGATTTATCAGAATCATATTTTTTATGAAATACTCCCGCATTTTTACGGAACGAATTCTATGAGACATACATAAATTAAAGTATAGTTTAGGCTACTATAGCATTGTATAATTTTATATTTTGTTTACATAAATAAATAAAAATATCATGGTTCATGGTTCATTCTTTTATGGTTTTACAAACAAATACCTATTTGATTTAGCTACACCATATCGTTACTTACGTCAATAAACTAGGTAAGTGTTAAAATAATTAAAATGTAACGTGCTAATGTCACATTTAAAAAAGCTTTATTAAAATAAGTCAATAAAAGTGTGTTAACAAAAGTAATTACCTATAAAAAGTAACGTGTTTATGTAACAACAACGTAATATGTACAGACGTTTATCACGCGTGGCGTGAACGGCACGCGCCGCGTGAAAACATGTCAAACTCGAGTGATTGACACGCGACACGCGAGTGCGAGAGCGTGCCGTCGATCCGTCATAACATCCATCATTTGTATGTTTTCTTTCAAAATAGGTCGATCTGTGATGTAAATGTAAACTACATTTACCTTCTGCTGGGAGCAATGGCATTTAGGTAAATATACACTTCAGCTAACTTGTCTGTGCAACCGGGAAAACTCAGAACTAAAATATATAATATACAGTTTGACATATCGATGCATTTTTTCTAGACAAACTGGCGTCTGCACACTTGAAGTGGTCATACTGTATCTATGATTGACGGGCAACGTAAAATAAAACGTAATGTACTTGCAAGAGTCAACTCGCGCTTGTACTGGTAGTATTCGGTACAAATGGAAATTATCAGTCATAGCAGTTATGTAATTGTGCTTCAAAGTTTCACTGAGTTTTGGGATCCAATTATTTCTGTGGTACTTCTATAGTACCTATCATGAATCAACTTCCAGTGGAACCTGATGCAGCCTATTGGCAGTACTTTTAAGTTAAAGTGAAGATTTAAAGCTGATAGGTATGTCTGCTTAACTCTTGTTTCAAATATACCAAGCCTGTTTATCTTCGTTTTCGTGTTAGAATACACGGAAACGAAAATAAAGAGGCTTGGATTTTCACTTTGATAACATCCATATTGGCTTTTGCTTTCCACCCAGCTCTCCTCTGCATCCAATATCGCACCAATACAAGAATGCAAAAATCAAATCTGGAACACGGAATCAAATAAAATTTTATGTAACATCCCATTTTTTAGTTTTCAGTATAGAGAGTGGCTTTTGTCTTTGAATTCTGCATTTCGTAGTCAGGAAAAACCTGGAAAAACTAAGATACATGGTAACAAATGGAATGTAAGTAACTGTTATATTTTATTTACAAACATGGAAACAAGCACTTTTTCCTGTAAAATGGAAAATTTTCTAGTTTGCTACCTGACATGCAAAACTAGGTAGTCTAAATACTATGTTGCATGGAATTTAGTTCACAGTCAGCCAGTGAGGTATACAATTCAAATTACACATAAAAATGTGTAATTTGAATTGTATACCTCACTGGCTCCCTGCTGGCTGGCTGGTCACCGTAAAATTGTCAAACACGTTAGATGGTAATCTCTCTAGCGATATTGAAAACTCTCGAAATATTGGCAACTGAACATACGGAAGTATCTCTGCCTCCATAATCGGGACTTGGGGCACCCTCCCGTTAGGTTAGGTTGCTTTAAACCCTGCACTCGGAAATAGGGGCTCCGCGAATCGGGGTTCCGTCGACTACGCTTTATAGGGGAATATAAAGTGTTTTAAGGTTAGGTTATATGAATCGTTATTTCTCAGGAATGGTACATTATCTTTTCATGAGAGTGGTACCATTGGGCAAGGGGGACCCCTCCTTCCCTCCACACCGCGTGAGTTTACTACCATCGCATGCATTTGACGAAAAATAATGCGTTTTATTGTAAGCAGAATGTTCGTTTGACAATATTTCGAGAGTTTACAATATCGCTAGAGAGATTACAATCTACCGTGTTTGACAATTTTACGGTGACATAATATACGTGACATTTGGCCAGGAAACTGTAATCAATTCCGCGCATTGACTTTATGCAAAAAATCGTTTAGGAATAGCGTATTTTTTAGTTTTTTTTTAATACATATTACAGAGATTTAAATCAAGGAGGCTCAAGCTAAGATCAGTAAACATTACGTTGCTAGGTTAAAGAGTTTCGGGTCTGATTGAGTTTGTTTTCCGGTTTCTCGTTATTGGGTCAAAGCGAGAGGAGAAAATTCCATTGTTCGTGTATCCGCCACTGCTTGACAAAAACAAAAATATGGGGTAGGTAAATTACATTAGCAGATAATTTCCCAAATTAAAGACGTATTTTAAGGACAGTATTTACGAGTATTTTAAGAAAATTATATGCAAAACTACGCACGTACCTGTCAAAATAAGTCCTTTAACAATTCTAGAGAGAGGGTCTGTCTGTGTCTCTACTCATTTAACATCTCGTGTTTGCTGTTTAAAATATAAATAAATCACAGTGTAATTACTGTTGTACAAATAATAAACAAGCGGCACGGAGCGTTAAAGAGCTTTTTATGTCATAATATAATGTTGAAGCGACATTTTATTCGATGCATCGGCTTTGTCTCAACGTCCATTAAAAATATAAAATATGCGGCTTATTTCATTACTGGTTTTGCTCCATCTGTTTTTTAAAATGAAAGTAGTTTTTGTAATTTATTTTCATCGCAATGTATAATATTGGAAAATGTTTTTGCTATTATTGTCAACTTAATAAAGAGGAAATGAAGTCAGTTATTGTATTCAGGCGTTGAAAGACGAACTGGGAAATCTTACCTATATTAAACCAACTTTTCAGACGTGCTTCCCTCTAGTTTGTTTGGTGATAAATACAAAATACACAATAATGAACCACGGATAAACAGACAACCAATTTAACTTTAGGTACAAGACTCGAGGTCGCTACAAATTAAGCTAATTAACAAGAGAACCAACAACGAACTGTAATTTTACTTACAATAATATGCAGATTTTACGACCATAATGATTGTTTACGACATTTTCCATATTCATTCATAGTGTTATATATAAATGGTTGCAGCCAGTTTCAAGTTTCGTCTTTATTTAGCTTAATAATTGGCATCCGTAGAATGTCTGAACCTGAGGAGGTCCATTCCCGCATCGACAAAAGCCACGATTAAATTGTTTCAAGCCATGTAAGCTATACGGCCATTCTTAATTTATGATTTTATTAAATTGTTGTACATAAACGCGTAGCGTGAAGTGTAATATTATGACAGTGCTCACCGACAGGATTCCGCTTTGCTTTTAATTATAATATTACCAATGGAAAAGGGTGCAAAAGGAGTATTAAGAATCATAAAAGGTTCTCTTGTTTCTGAATACAACCAACCGTGGGCAATAAGCGTGAGTCTACACAAGCAGATATGTATTGCCATTGAGTTTTCTCGCAAAAACTGAACGCTGATAGGATTTTCCATGCAACCGTTTACACCTCATTTCAGGCCCTTATTTTTCTTGACTCCATCATACTCACCGTGTGCGGTATATGATGTTCAATGTATGAGATTTATGTGTCTTGTTTATCTTGCTTCTACATAATGTTTAGTAGTTAAAACAGTGCTCTAAAAGGCAGTTATCGAGGAACTTTTTTATTTGTTTTTAATTTGAATTAAATTAATCGTTTAAAAAGGAATCGTTAGCCTATCTGTGTATCTGTTCAATGATAGGATTATTATCAAGTTTTTTGTTTCTAAATTATTCTAGTATTGGAAGCCCATAATTACCTTCTGTGGGTACTGGTTTTAATGTTATACTATGTACTTTAGTTTTGGTATTTGAGTCACGTGGGTATGGTGTTTTTGTTTTTAATGACATTTATGATTATAGACGCGAGATCGAAGCATGCGCATAAAAACTTAGTGAAAAAGGTGATTACAGTGGTGTTTTTTACTATATTTATTTTTAGAAGATAAAAATTGCGTTATACAGGTCCTAAAAGTCGTATTTTCGGTTGCTACGGCTAGGCAGGCCTCTTTGAAATAAATTAAGATTCAATGTTTTCATTTATGTTTAACTTGTTCTACACAAACAGAAACATACAAGTATATGGAACACGAAGCACTGATTATTTCCTTTCACCGAATTAGCGAGAGAATTTAATGGCTAGGAATGCGGAGACAACAAAACTATCAGAGTTTACTTCGATACACACTGATATTATAATTATCGGAAAACAAGTCCATAATTTAATTTAGTACTTTTTGTGAAAATTATTAGCTCGTGGCTAAATAATTACAGCCCCTCGGGTCGATCTATAGGTTGCCCTGCTTGCCTAAGTTGGTCTGTGGATGGGTGACCACCCTTATATACCGAGTTTCCTCCGTGCCTCAGAAAGCACGTTAAGCCGTTGGTTTCAGCTGTCATTTGTAGATCTTCGACAGTCGTTACAGGTAGACAGTGGCCCATAAAGTCTGACAACTACATAGTAACAACTCGGTAGTACTAACTCGGCTGTGGAGGTCAGATAGGTAGAGGCTCCATGTAAAATACTGGTATTCAGGGTATTCAGTTGCATCTGGTTAGACTGGAAGCCGACCTCAACATAGTTGGGAAAAGGTTAGCAGACGATGATGTGAAAATCCTAGCAGTTTCCTGCTTGGGGACTATAGAAGATAACTTGGTCCATAAAAATTTAGACCTAAATCTATAAACGTCACAAGCAGTTGTGTGACCGACACAGGAATAGCCCTTAGCCATTAAGGTGGATGCTCCAGGGTAGCCTGCGAAATTCGAATTTTCTTAGGTTTTTTGGCAATTTTCAGGCCATTGCTAGGTTGTGTGTTGATGAAAATATCGTTCGCGGCTGTAACATAAATGCAGTTAGAGAATTATAATTGCCAAAATCATCAATACAACCCTCCAAGTTCACAAATGTCGAGGAACGACTTTGACCTTGAAAACTTCGTTCCTCGACCTTTATGAACTTAGGGAGTTGTATTGATGATTCTAATGATAATAATTCTTTAACTATTATATATACGTCATACAGTCGGGAACAATATTTTAATCAACATACAACTTAGGACTGCCCTGCAAATTGCAAAAAACGTAAGAAAATTCGAATTTCACTGGCTACCCTGACGCTTTCACTTTAAACGTTAAAACTAAAGTTTAAATATCTCGACCTAACACACTAATATCACATTCTGAATGCTCCTGAAGTTTCGTTGGAATGCACCGGTTACATCACTCATCCATCTTGTGCTTGGGTACATACAGTAATAATTATAAAGGTAAATCATCATGAATTATCACTCTATTAAAGATCGATCAAGCCCCCTGGGGGGTCGCGAAGCTTCTATAGGGGAGTTGTAAAAGGTTGGGAAAGCTACTGCAGTCAAAAAAAAAAAACAAAGTTTAAAAAGATTTATTAGGAAAAATGTTTTATCTATTGGCGACGCATTCGATGTAAAAAAATGTGTTTTACGTACTTAATTACGTATTTATCCGAAACCTAATAATGAAAATGAATAAATATATTGGATTGAATATTAATTTGTCATAAAATAAAATACATGAAAAAAAAGCAACGGGTAGGGAATATTGACGACCCGAATGGCGTAGTGGTGGTGAGGCTGCCTTCCATTCTTAGGGTTCTGGGTTCGAATCCCAGTAGGAGCAAATGTTTGTGTGATGAGCATGGACATTTGCTTCCGAGTCATGGATGTTTACATGTATAATAAGTATGTATTTACAAACAAAAAAGTATATATGTAGTATATCAACTATCTAGTGTCCACGACACAAGCCTTGCTTAGTGTGGCACTAGGTGGCGCTGTGTGTTAATGTCCAGCGATATTTATTTATTTATTTATTCATAATATAGAGGCCGTGTCATGAAAAAGGTTGAAAAACACTGGTTTAGTGTTATCATAAGCTTGTAACACGTATTTCCCTGAATTGAGTTAACCAACTAAACGACCAACTATCTAGCTATTTGCTTGATGTTCTAGCTTGATTAATTTACTAGAAACGTCGATTGATAAACAATAAAACGTAGTTGAGGCGGAACGACAAATGTGACTGTTCATGTTGCACTTCTTTATGTTCTCAGAACGCGCAATATTGAGAAAATAACTACAGCCTTCGAGCGCAATCTCATCACTGTTTTAATCTCCAGCGCCTATGGCAGTTGTAGAACCATAGTATTTAATTTGTCAGCTCAAAGAGATTCTTTATCCAATAATATTGACTTTATTTCCTGTAAAGGGTCACTCCGTAGTATAAACATTGTTTTCCCTCCAGTTGCCGT
Source organism: Xestia ashworthii (assembly GCA_950022955.1). NCBI lineage: Eukaryota > Metazoa > Arthropoda > Insecta > Lepidoptera > Noctuidae > Xestia > Xestia ashworthii. The sequence goes on along the minus strand of OX465558.1, from coordinate 16,121,760 downwards.
GGCGCTGTCATTCTTCATTTGCTGGGCACCCTTCCACGTGCAAAGACTGCTGGCCATCTACGGGAAAAGTTTGGAACACCCTTCAGATACCTTCTACCTGGTAAACTTTGAATTTTATACCTTTACGAAGTAAGATTAAACTTTTGTAAAGTTGGCAAGCGCGAAGCAGTTTCGGACATGAGTTTCAAAAAATAAGATTTTTCCGAGATTATTTTAGTTAGAGGTCTTTTTTACTTGAATTTGTAACTTCTTGTCTTTAAGGAAAACTGATAAGGCTAACAATTTACAATCTCAAATAGAAACAAAGAGTTTGTATGTATATCCCTGAATAAATTGTATATCCCGTATAAGGTTTGTCAGATGTTGGAATATTTATGACATTGATATTTATTGTTTTGCGTTTGTTTTATGTGCAGGTCTACATCGTGCTCACGTTTTTATCGGGGGTGCTTTATTTCCTGTCGACCGCCATCAACCCCTTTCTCTACAACATCATGTCGAATAAGTTCAGAAACGCCTTCAAGGTAAGATTTTGTTACATTTTATGATTGATCTACTTGTATTGTTACCTCACAGGACCCCATTTTTCATTTGACAACAGGCTTTGTTGTTTAAACCTTTCATAACATTTTGTTTTTAAAGTATTCTCAAGGGTGTAATATTACAAAATAATGATGAAGCATGTTGATCTCTTTGCATTTCGCTTGTAGTTTAAAACAACTTGATCACGTAAAATTCGGGAAACCTCGGAATTTAAACGCGATTTTCCGCTAAGCTAAAAGTTGAAAATTTACAGCATTTTATGGTTTTATCTGCAGTATTCAGGCCAACAGCCGGCTGAGTGAGCACAAACAAAATAAAAAAAACTGCAACATTGTGTTCCATTTATACGACACGCATTCCACATCGGCAATGCTTATATCAGTTGACTCCTATTCTACTCTAGAAATAAGATACGGTGGGTAGGTGGTGGTGGTACATGATTTCACCATTTTATTATATACCCGTAGGTGCGGCGACATATTACATTCATGGTACCAAACGTAAACAGACAGACCGAGTGAATCCGTTTTGTTATTGGTATGCGATATTTACAGTAATTTGGTTTGTTTTTCGATGTCGGGTCTCTTCGGAATACAACTTCTCTTAAGGTGCCGGCGGAGCGTGCGTCGTTCATACAAACGTAATACCAAAATTATTCGTAAACCAAACATTTTCTTAAGGAAGTGTGTATTTATTTCGATTGGATTACATAATATCTAGGTTCCCAAATAAATATTTTGAAAGGACAATGCTATTTAGACGAGATAATTATGAGGAATTTAAAATTTCTATAGAAAACTTATTTTTCTCATAACTCTTGTTTAAATCAATTTCCATTCAAAATATTTATTTGGGAACCTAGATATTATGTAATCCAATCAAAATAAATACACACTAGCTTGAGAATATGTTTGATTTACAAATTATTTTGGTATTACGTTTGTATGAAACTCGCATGCTTCGCAGGCCTCTTAAACAATACCGATAATTGGATGTCCCATCATTATCACTCGGTTCTTTTATTAGTATTAGATAAAGCATTCACGAGCCGCTGATATCAATTAATGTTTCAGAAAATTACCGAAAAATACTCTTGCTTATGCTGGGTCAGTTTCAAAAGACGGTCTTGTTTTCCTTCTTTGATCGGCTCCTTCAACGTGATATTATTATAAGTTTGTGTAATGAAGTGGAACACGTCCGAATTTGGGACGGGTAGAACCTATATGGACCATTACTCTTTGAATATTATGTATTCTGATTCGATTATACTGCTTGCTCTCCGTCCTATCAGCACAGGCATTGATTGAGAGCTCTGTTCTAGCCAGCTAGCCTCTTGAGGTGCTAATTTTGATAGTCAATCATTTCCATTGCGTTATATTAGATGCCGAGTTGCCGAATTGTTCAAGCAAATGAAGCAATGTAGGGGGTTGTTTTATGAAAAAGTAAGGTATTAAGGACTGGGATAGTGTAACAAAATTAGGGTACTTTTCACTTAACTCAAATGTCTTCAATAAAGCAGTCCGCGTCAGAGGCTGGGTTATCGATAGCCTACAGATCTGAAGATTACGAACACTCCTGTGCTTATATTCACCACTTTGGCCCATTTTCTCGTTGACCCTACACAACTTGCGCCGAGAGATAAGAAGCTTTGGGAATTTAACTCGCTAAATACACACAACAGATTGTACTTGGGACTTAAGAAAGTGGAAATTTGAATGGAACGATTATGAAACAAAATGGTAGATAATATTCATTAATTTATTCAAAGACCAGTATACTTAACAAACATAAAAGTACTAATTTAGTAACTTACGGGGCTTATATCTAGGCTATAGTTAGGTTGGAGCTGGGAGAAAAATAATTTATAAACATCTGTCTAATGCAGACTGGGAGTTGGTTTATGTTGTTTCACACGTAAATCTCTCACCAAGAGTCGTTTTTTTTAAATATTACAATTTGAAGTCATTACTCTAGTGGTCGGTAGCACGACTGCTGAGCATGAGGTCCTGGGTTCGATTCCCAGTATGAACAATGCGTGCATACTGAATTTTCCATCAGGAATTACTCAATAGCAACCGCGAAGTCTAGATTTGTGCTCGGTTGATGGAAATAGCTTCGACCCTTATTACTTGCGACACAAACACAACTGGTGAAATATGTGTGTATTATTGTATTATTTATCCTTCAGGGATTAAAGGCGCAATGTTATGTATGTATTTTTAAAAAATCCTGAACTTTCACCTCAACTTTTCCAGGTTATCACAAAATCTAGATTTGATTTTTTGTTTGTTTTTTTTCTTACGTTTTAACTCAAGAACTACTCTACCGATTTAAAAATATCTTTAACTATAAGAAAGCTCATCTTTTACCGAGTAACGTAGGCTATAAATTATACTGATTTCAATTACAATGTTCGCGGAAGATTTCGCAGGCGAAACGCTTGTGATATATAGAAATGAGTCTGTAAATACGTAATTAATATATTAAAAATCCTCTTTTCTAAGAACGAGAATGGAAGCAAGATATATCGGGATATTATTATTCAGCGCCGGTTGAAGGAGAGAGTTAGATATCATTAAGGTCGGTAGTGTTGCACGAGGTTAGCATTTGATGAGGCGTTATAGGTAGATACATCTGTAACTGAGCACAGCAGATGACGTCAGCAAATGCATTCCTTGCTGATGTTAATTAGTTCTTTCATTAAAGCTAGAGGTTTATTGCCATAAACTTTATGAGGCGGGTTTTTAATATCTGTAATAATGAGCAAAGACATTCAAATACTTACGAGCGATAGACCGGACAAAGTGCAGAAAATCGTCATCTGATACTTGTTACTACAGTAAAGCCAAGATAATAGCTCACATTTGACACTTCATCAAAATACAACAACGTAAGCATGTTACGGCGGGCATAAAATATTATTGATTTTTTCGAAGTTAGAACTGCACAATTGCTTAACATTTTTCAATGACGATTACATAATTATTGTAATAATGGCAAAAAAGATAAACTTTACTTAGAACTGACAAATGTCAAATGTGATCTATTAAATTAGCCCTACTATACTTAGTACAAATCGATCGGTTTAGTGTCATACGCCCGCTTGTCAGCATTCGTGTGTCAAAATCGAAAATGTTCGGGATCAGAATTTTATTGAAATGAAGAAAATTTTCGAAATGTTCGCTCTATAAATCTTTTAAATCTGTTCAGTCATGAGCAAAGCGGAAAATTTAAAAGAAAACAAAAGGGTTCAAAAAATCCTGAACCTTTCTTGTTATTAACTTAAAACGAACTCTTTTGCTTTTTTTTGTATTCTTAACAAAATAATCATTGAAATTGAAATCATTCACTCCCGGAAAATGTCGGAAAACCAACAAAAACTAATTGGAAACTATTGTTATGACCAATTACAAAAGAAAAGCTCTCTATGATAAGCTGACAGGTTCTCATAACATAGAACATTTTATTACATTTGAGCGCACCGTCCCGTATTGCGCCCAATTCGGTATCTGACCCCTTTTTCTAAATCCTGACTGTAGGTACTAGGTAGGACAGTTTTAACGAATAAATTTATAGATGAAATGCAGATTTTCACTGTAGGTTTTATTTCAAATAAAATGTCCGAAGTAACAATCACTGATCGAAGAATTCGTGGCTAAATAATACAGCCATACCGGTCAATCTTCAAGTTGTATCTTCAAGGTCAAGTAGTGTTTGCTAATGATGGTGCGTAGATTGGTGACCCATCTACATACTGAGTTTCTTCTGTGTCTCAAAAAGCACGTTAAGCCGTTGGTTCCGACTGTCATTTGTAGATCTTTAACTGTCGTTTCAGATAATCAGTGGTCTCAAAAGTCTGAGCTAGGATATCTATCCTAGCTCTACTAAAGGTCTACTAAGGTCTATCTCTAGGGTCCCTAGGTAATCTATCTAGATTACCTAGGGACCCTCTAGTTCTACTACCCTGTGCTAACTGGACTGTGGTCTTAAAAGACTGAGACCTTTAGTATAGAGCTAGGATAGATAGATTACCTAGGGACCCTCTAGTTCTACTACCCTGTACTAACTGGACTGTGGAAGTCAGATAAGCAGTCGCTCCATATTCTGCATCCGGTAAGACTGGAAGCCGACCCCAACATGGTTGAGGAAAGGCTAGGCAGATGTTGATGAGTAACTGACAGATGAGTTCTGCTTATGATAACTTATTTAAACTAAAAATAACACACTATGATTTCTATTAGTTTAATACTCAACTTTAACTCGGTGTCCGATCTCACAAGCCACACATTAATCATTGTCAAACTGTCACTCGCCAGTTCAACGTTACCCCATCTGGGATTCTGAAGTTCAAAAAGGAAATGTCTAAAATAGTGACACAGGTACACCAAAACCTCAGAATTTAATTAAAGACAGAGAAATTAGAATGTTAGTTACATGTGAGAGAATACTCGTATTTGACATCGTCATGTGAAGTTCATCTGCGGTTCGCTACTGATTTTAGTCTGTGTGATACTGAGTTAATTGCCCTGTTTGTTGGACTAAATTAATTTAGGGGGCTGAGGTATCTATTAATAAATTAATTATTGTTATTATATGTATTGATATTCTGTGTGTGCTTATCTGCGAGAATTCGTTTCCGAGAAATCAGATGAACATTGCATGCGGTGTTCTGGTCAAAATGTGCTGCTTCTTGGAACGTATGCTTGTGAAAGATTAGTTGCGGTATGTACGATTTTTATTACTCCATAACAAATGAACAATGTTTCTGAAACTTTCATATTTTACATGTCTACGGGGCTACGAGATATTTCTGGTAGCTCTGCAAGTTCGTCAATCAGTAATCATGGTTATAATAATAATAATAAATCTTTATTTCAGACCAAGGTCCATACTAAATTAATATTAACTACAAAGGTATTAGAAAAATTACATAACTATATATCTACATTTAAAAATTACATTCATTTATTAAAAATTACATACATTTATTCGTGGTCTAATTATAAAATTTGAGCACGAATAAATGTTTTTAGGATATTTGTGTCGTGTCTATCCGCAATAACTTGTAGGATGCTGTTAGTACTATCCCGGATTCTGCATAGTAACGATGCGAGCCGTTTGCGTACGATGGCATGGAAGCCGTCTACCCTAGCCTCGGTAAACATACCAGAGGCACTACAAAAGCGGGGTAGCCCTAACAACATCCTAAATCCATTGTTATATTGGATACGTAGGGCGTTGAGCTGTCTCTGCGTATACCTGAACCACAGGCTGCACGTGTAGAAGGTCTGACAGTAGGCTCTAAATAGTGTGACTTTAACTTGACCACTACAACGCGCAAACATGCGAGCCAGCATGTTACTTCTGACCGCTGATGCCCTACGTTCCCTTTCTATGTCGATTTGATCGTCAAGGTCCTCGGTAACGTAATGTCCGAGGTATTTAAACTGTTTTACCCGCTTCAGTTCAGTACCATTCAGCTTTATCGCAGGCACAATTGACGGACACTTACCTAAGGCCTTGAAAATCATCCACTCACTCTTTTTACAATTATATAATAAACCATGCTTATGGCTATATGTTTCACATATGGCTAGCAACTGTCTCATAGCGCTTACAGTTGGGGTCAGCAGCACCATGTCGTCTGCGTAACTAAAGTTGTTCATACACACATTGTCCACCAAGCATCCTACTCGTGTGCTGCTGAGCTCAACTATAAGCTCATTCACATATAAGTTGAAGAGCTTAGGAGAACTCAAACCACCTTGTCTCACACCGCACTCCAACTTATACGTATCAGAGAAGTTGTTAGCCCATCTAACATGATTTTCCTGGTTTTGGTACCAAAAATGAAAAATCCGTTGCACCTGTGTAGGCAGGTCAGTCCTCTTGAGTTTCTCCCATAATACGTCATATGACACAAGGTCAAAGGCTTTGGAGAGGTCAAGAAAGCATGCATACACAGGTGTATTTCTTTCCGTGTAGTATTGAACAGTGTGTTTGAGACTCAGGATTGCGCTTTCAGTACAAAGTCCAGCGCGAAAACCGAACTGTGCATCGTGAATGTGAAGGTGTTTGCCAAGTTCTGAGTCAAGCAGACTGTCCAACACCTTAGCCACCACTGTTGCTAAGGAAATTGGCCGGTAGTTATTCACATCAGACAAGTCACCAGTTTTGTTTTTAACAATCGGTACAACAATCGTTTTCATACACATCGTTTTTTTTTTTTTTTTTTTTTCGTTATACGTAGATGCTTTCTTCTTAAAATTGGTTCCGTAGTATAAACAAGGAAGGTGCTCTGCCGCTTAAGTTAGCCTGTGGTACGCCTCTACCACAGTTTATGACTAGATAATCTTACTCCTTGCATTCTAATGCCCAAATAGGAATTAAATGAACTTTAATTAACTCTTGGTTTAAACATATTATACCCTTTATATACGCTTCTTATATTTAGGTTTTACGTAAGGACAACATTGAAGTGATTAAGAGACTGTGCTTTTATCCTTGAATCATTAATGTATGTCGTGGTAGTCAAAGCTAAGCATTTGACATCTTTTTTTTAGATGGTTGTTCATTTTTATCATTAAAATACAATTCATAGGCAATTCGAGTCGTATTTAAAAACAATGACGAAAAAATACGAATGCGAATTTCATACAAACGTAATACTTACCAAAATAATTTGAAAATCAAACATATTCTTAAGGTAGTGTGTATTTGTTGCGGGCCTGTTCTAAAGAGATACCGCGGCCCCGGAACATAAAGGGCGAGGAAGGACCATGGATCATGGATTTAGTCAGTAAAAGTCTGTCACTCCCTCCCGCTCCGCCCAGAGTGGGAGAAGTTATTTGATGATTTCCCATCCTAAAAAAAAAACAAAAAAGGTAGTGTGTATTTATTTTGATTGGATTACAGAATATATAGGTTCTCAAACACATATTTTGAATGGAAAGAGAAAAATAAATTTTCTATAGAAATTTTAAATTCCTCATATCTCGTATTTATAACATTGTCCATTCAAAATATTTATTTGGGAACATAGATAATTTACAATACAATCGAAATATATACACACTAGCTTTTGCCCGCGACTTCGTTCGCGTGGAATAGTGACTTCCGGCAGATTTTTGGTTTTACCCACATAGTTCCCGATCTCGCGGGATCTCTTCAAAAATGAAATGTGGAAGGTATTCTAGGGAACTCTTCAAAAATCAACATAATGAGCTCTGCGTTTGAATTGAAGATAGGTATGTATACTCACTTAGGGCATTAAAGCCGTTATTTCCGATCGAAAAAGGCGAAAATGTTATTTTTCCCTTATTTTGAAAATATTATTTTGATTTGCCATTTCAGAAAAAAAGTGTCTCTCCCTTGACAAATTTTCTATTATTTTAGGCTTTAAAGATTATTACACCATTAAGTTTCTTACACCAAGACATTTCTATTAAGTTTCTTAATTACTATTAAGTTTCTTACACCAAGACATTTCTGTAAACCACGTTTTTAGTTTTGCCATCCTTTGCAAAAATATATAGGTCTTGTGGTTTTGACACTCTTGAGCACGCAACGTAGAGTTGTCCATGGGAGAAACAGTCTTTTTCAAGATGTACCCCCGCAACTTTAAGCGTTTGCCCTTGTACAACGGAACCAATTTTGAAAACAACCACCAGACAACCTAACAAATAAACCTTTTAATCTACTAATACAACGGAGCCAATTTTAAATTTACGAAACGATCAATCCACAATTCCACGACAGTACCGAAGCGCTCGGCCGATACCCAGCCAAATACGTGTAACGAAACCATAGCGCGATCTATTTCGATCCCAACGCCATCTATCGAGCATAGTGACAACTCGGATTATTTATCTATACTCCGTTCGGGCATTTTCTTTGTACTAAAAGTTTTATTATATTGATATTATTTTTTTTCATACCTTTTTACCATATATTTACTTTTTTCCGATGAATTAAAACAATAACATGAACCGAACTCGTGTAACGATCGACACCATTGCGCGATCACAATTATCTATACTCCGTTAAAGCATTTTCTTTGTACTAAAAGTTGTATTATATTATTGGATTTTTCATACCTTTTTACTATTTATTTACATATTTCCGATGAATTTTCAGTACTGAATTGATGCCGACTCTTGACCAATAGATGGCGCTGTATGTCCGGAATAAATTTTATTTTTTATTTTATTTTTTGTAATAAAAACTATCTTATGTCCTTTCTCAAGTTCCAAACTATGTCTGTACCAAATTTCACACAAATCGGTTCAGTAGTTTAGGCGTGAAGCAAAGACAGACAGACAGACAGACAGAAAGACAGACAGACAGACAGACAGAGTTACTTTCGCATTTATAATATTAGTTTGGATTATAATATTAGTTTGGATAAATAGTAAAAAGGTATGAAAAATCCAATAATATAATACAACTTTTAGTACAAAGAAAATGCTTTAACGGAGTATAGATAAGTGTGATCGCGCAATGGTGTCGATCGTTACACGAGTTCGGTTCATGTTATTGTTTTAATTCATCGGAAAAAAGTAAATATATGGTAAAAAGGTATGAAAAAAAATAATATCAATATAATAAAACTTTTAGTACAAAGAAAATGCCCGAACGGAGTATAGATAAATAATCCGAGTTGTCACTATGCTCGATAGATGGCGTTGGGATCGAAATAGATCGCGCTATGGTTTCGTTACACGTATTTGGCTGGGTATCGGCCGAGCGCTTCGGTACTGTCGTGGAATTGTGGATTGATCGTTTCGTAAATTTAAAATTGGCTCCGATGTATTAGTAGATTAAAAGGTTTATTTGTTAGGTTGTCTGGTGGTTGTTTTCAAAATTGGTTCCGTTGTACAAGGGCAAACGCTTAAAGTTGCGGGGGTACATCTTGAAAAAGACTGTTTCTCCCATGGACAACTCTACGTTGCGTGCTCAAGAGTGTCAAAACCACAAGACCTATATATTTTTGCAAAGGATGGCAAAACTAAAAACGTGGTTTACAGAAATGTCTTGGTGTAAGAAACTTAATAGTAATTAAGAAACTTAATAGAAATGTCTTGGTGTAAGAAACTTAATGGTGTAATAATCTTTAAAGCCTAAAATAATAGAAAATTTGTCAAGGGAGAGACACTTTTTTTCTGAAATGGCAAATCAAAATAATATTTTCAAAATAAGGGAAAAATAACATTTTCGCCTTTTTCGATCGGAAATAACGGCTTTAATGCCCTAAGTGAGTATACATACCTATCTTCAATTCAAACGCAGAGCTCATTATGTTGATTTTTGAAGAGTTCCCTAGAATACCTTCCACATTTCATTTTTGAAGAGATCCCGCGAGATCGGGAACTATGTGGGTAAAACCAAAAATCTGCCGGAAGTCACTATTCCACGCGAACGAAGTCGCGGGCAAAAGCTAGTTTTACCATATATTTACTTTTTTCCGATGAATTAAAACAATAACATGAACCGAACTCGTGTAACGATCGACACCATTGCGCGATCACAATTATCTATACTCCGTTAAAGCATTTTCTTTGTACTAAAAGTTGTATTATATTATTGGATTTTTCATACCTTTTTACTATTTATTTACATATTTCCGATGAATTTTCAGTACTGAATTGATGCCGACTCTTGACCAATAGATGGCGCTGTATGTCCGGAATAAATTTTATTTTTTATTTTATTTTTTGTAATAAAAACTATCTTATGTCCTTTCTCAAGTTCCAAACTATGTCTGTACCAAATTTCACACAAATCGGTTCAGTAGTTTAGGCGTGAAGCAAAGACAGACAGACAGACAGACAGAAAGACAGACAGACAGACAGACAGAAAGACAGACAGACAGACAGACAGAGTTACTTTCGCATTTATAATATTAGTTTGGATTTTATTTTTTGTAATAAAAACTATCTTATGTCCTTTCTCAAGTTCCAAACTATGTCTGTACCAAATTTCACACAAATCGGTTCAGTAGTTTAGGCGTGAAGCAAAGACAGACAGACAGACAGACAGAAAGACAGACAGACAGACAGACAGAGTTACTTTCGCATTTATAATATTAGTTTGGATTACCATAAGAATAAGTTTGATTTTCATATTATTTTGGTATTATGTTTGTATGAAAAACGCATGCTCCCGGCCCCTTAATTCTTTCTTTTTGATACTTTTCAAATATTGGTTCAGTAGACAGGTGTGTCGTATTAGGGATTAGGGGATTCTAAGGGCCTTGAGAAGTGAAAATGATATCCGTACCTATCGTCCTCAAACTTGAAGTGTGTGGACTTGTTAAGTCGAGTATTATAGAGTGGCCGGCGACCCTTATGCCTTATCTGGCATTGCTTATGCAATGGCTATCTTTTCTGGCTTTTTTTGTTGCTATGATTGATTATTAGTAGACTGTATGTGTGATAAGTTATTACTAACTATGCACAAGTGGTTATAGTATCTGGCTATCTGTTCAAAAAGAACACGAAGCACTAAATTGGTTAGAACAAAAAATTGTAAAAATGGCTATTAGGAAATAGCAAAAACAAAAGTTATATCATCTCTGAAGTACCAACGAAGAGCATAATCAGGCAAAAAGTGTGCTACCTACTTGATCATTACATCACATCGTTATGCTATAGTGGTGCCGGCTAGTACAATAGGCTCATCAGAAGCGCAATCAACTGTCTTAAATAAGCACTAGTAAACAGGCACATAAACAAAAAAAAAAACTAGAAGATTGAACCCGCGTCACCTCATTTGTTTTTATTAGTTTTTCCTATTGTTTTTCCTCATTCAAGTCACTCAACTGTCGTAAGAAATTTGAAAGAACTTAAATTAACGTTGAAACTTTGGAGAAATAGGGACAAGTAAACAAAGAATGAACTCTACAATTTACTTTAACCAGACACCTAGAAATATCAAAAATAAAAGGAGTAGGTTTAAAATTAAACTCCTTCAATCCATCATGGAATATTCTAGAAGCAAACAATATGTTTATTAAATTAATTTTGGCAAAAGAACGGTATCTTTATTAAATTAATTTTGGCAAAAGAACGGGTTTTCAATTAACAATTTGTCGAATATTGATTGAATTCTGTAGCTGATCAACAATGCTTCAAAAAAGTATGCACAATTTTATAAACTATCATGAATACTTGCCGCCGGGCGGCGGGCAGCGTTTCAAGAAATGTTTGAAACTACCTTATGCCCAGGGCTTCGCCTGCAAGGAGTCCTTAATCCTTGTTAAACTATCTATGTGCTTTTTAACCCAAATCCGTTCTGTAGTTTTGCGTGAAAGAGTAACAAACAAATGCATTCTCACAAAACTTTCGGATTTATAGCAGTAGTACCTAATGATAAGATTTTTTGTTATGTTTAAATTCAGATCAGATTTGTGCTAGACAATGATTGATAAAATATTAGGATAAACTATAATCTATTTAGATATTTACCTATATGCCACCGTAAAATTGTAAAACCCGTTAGACTGTAATCTATCTAGCGAGATTGTAAACTCTCGAAAGATTGTCAAATGAACAACGTGCTTACAATTTAACGCAATAAAATTCGGTAGATTGTAATCTATCGAAGTGAAACCGTAATATAGTGAAATGCATGCGACGGAAGTATCCTCTGCCCCCCATAATCGGGACTTGGGGCATCCTGACGTTAGGTTAGTCAGGTTCCTTTAAACCCTGCAGACAGAAATAGGAGCCCTTCGTAGCGGAGCTCCGTCGACTAGGCTATAAAGGCGAATATAAAGTGTTTTGAGGTTAGGTTAGGTAAGACGATTTTTCTCAGTAATGGTGCATTACATTCTCATGGGAGTGGAACCAAGGGGCAAGGGGGACCTCTCCTCCCTCCTCCACCTCCGAAGCGCGCGAAGGGAGTTCCGTCGCATATATGTCACAATTTTACGGTTTCACTTCGATAGATTACAATCTAACGAAAAATAATGCGTTAAATTGTAAGCAGTATGTTCATTTCACAATCTTTCGAGAGTTTACAATCTCGCTAGATAGATTACAATATAACGGTTATTACAATTTTACGGTAACATATATGTATATCACGGAAGGGAAAATATGGAGAAGAACAGTCCTCGAATATTGGCGCCATCCGCCACCATATTGACTTTCAGTCTATAACCATCACATTGCCGTGCGATACGATTCTTCATTGTTGGTACCTAGACAAGTAGACAGGTAGATGAGTAGTTGAAATCACACACGACACTTTACTCAAACTCCAAACGTTTATTTATAATAAACCATTTAGGTACAGGCACTTATAATTATAAACATTCTGAGTTGAGCAGTCCGTTCGCAAATATTGTTGATAAGGAGAAGAACGGACGAAGAAACTCCTTGCACTCTGTTAAACCGTATTACATTTCTCATTAACCCAACCTTAAATTGTTCACTTCAAAAGCCATTATATAATCTGAATTTCGGAAACGGCTCAAAAGATTTTCATGAAATTTAGTGTGCAGGGAAATACGGGGGCGATAAATTGATGAATCTAGGTTTCATTTTTAGAAAACGTCGTTTACCAAAAAAAAACACTGAGAAAATCTCGGTCATCCATGTATCTCTCGATATTTAATCGTTACGAGTTACGAGGCACGAAAACGTATGTCATCTAATAAAAGTTTACATAGGATGATTGTATAGAAATGATACAGCATTTTTTGGCCAGTATTTTCCTGATAGTACGCGATTGTTTCATATCTATCAAATACCAAATTTGGAGTAGCAGAAGCTCAAATGTAAATAAACATCATTTTAAGTAATTCCCTTGTTGACGCCAATCACACGAAACACAGTAGCCAATTTAATTGAACAGTGAGCACTTGTCTGTTTACTTTTTGCCTTTTCCTCCCTGTTTGGAGCACGTGTAAAGTTAGTATGTCTACTTTTACACGTGCTCCAAACACATAACTTTATAGCATCTAGTACTTACCTACCCTAGTTTTGCGAAATAATTAAAAAGAAGACATATTACTTTAACTAATTTCTAATTAAACTTATATTGTCACTGTCGTAGCAAAAGACAAAGAAAAAGGGTAGACACATTTCTCTGGTCCTAACAATTTACTTTCCATTCACCCGCATTCTCCAGTCAACCCGCGATCATGGCGCTTGCAACAGCGTCGAAATATAGCTCAAAATCAATACTTCTATACTAATATTATAAAGCGGAAGAGTTTGTTTGTTTGTTTGGTTGAACGCGCTAATCTCAGGAACTACCGGCTCTAATTGAAAAATTCTTTTTGCGTTGGATAGTCCATTTATCGAGGAAGGCTATAGGCTATATAACATCACGTTATGACCAATAGAAGTGGAGCAGCAAGAAGCAATGTTGCAAGCGGGAAAAAAGCTTCCGTTGAGCAGGCGATGCGTTGCGATATCAAAACTTCACGCGAACGAAGATATCCCGTAAGTGACTATATAAGTTTAGTTTTAAACCGAGAATGCTTAAAACAGTGTTTAATTTCTAATTGCTATCAATAGCACGCCATACTCTCACATTTGGCTTGCTAAGTTTAAACCCTATGTAATAGTGGGCTGGCCATCCAGACTTCGTGACTGCTACTGAAAATATCTTGTTGGAAAAACAAAAACACAATTTGCCCGACCAGGAATCGGTCAGTGGGTCGTCTGCATGCTCAGTAGTTGCGATTGCACCTACGAGGCGGTCAAATTGGATTTAATAAGTATTTTGATATGATTATGAATAATGTTAATCTATTGAGCATTCACATACTTCAATTTTTTACTTCAATCCAATTATACTTTATACCCGCGATAAGTCTGTAAAAACTTGACATATCTATTAGCAATCTCTTAAAATATGACAGCCATGATCTTGTGGTCCAATGATGATGATGAATGAGGTTTTATTACTGAGCGGTACATTGAAACAAATAGGCCTGTTTTATATTCCACCAACGGCTTTATGGCTTCAGGTTAGTTACAGACAGATTAAAAGTTTATCTCTTTAGGAATTTAAGCTAAATGAGAAAAAATCACCCGTAGTCCTTGACTTTTAATCTAGCTGTGCCATCAGGGGTCATCGGACTTAAGTTTCTGTAATCTAATTAAGTTTTAGGCTTAGTAATCTTAGGAGAAGCTCGCGGCTAAATAATATCAGCCGCTCGGGTCGATCTTTAGGTTAAGAGCGGGCCTAACGCCAAGAAAAATTCTGATTTCCCCCGCGCGTCTCGCCACACCCGCATTAGTGCGTTTGTCAAACACGGGCGGCGGCGCCACGATGCGCGACGCGCGGGACCGAACTCGCGTACTTGAAATCATTGAGTTGAGTATATGCAACATAGATAGATGAAACAACTTTTTTTTTTTTTTTTTAGTTAATTTTTAACACCTTCAATGCATTCCTATGTTGTTTGTATGTAGTGAAATAAAAGTTTTGAGTACTCCATTTCATCTTAGTTTTCTTAATATTAGGTATTTATTGTAGACATCGGATAGTCGGATGCATTTACAAGTAATTATGGAAGCGGCTTTTTTCAACATAAATTCCAGAAATTCCGGGAATGCATAATTAATAGGATACAATGGTTGGAAGTGACTTCTTAAATATGTGGTATAATTTTTTTCGGCAAACCGGTATCACATAACTATTCGTATGCTTGTATATGTCACCGTAAAATTGTCAAACACGTTAGATTGTAAAATACCTAGAGAGATTGTAAACTCTCGAAATATTGTCAAACGAACATACTGCTTACAATAAAACGCATTGGTTTTTCGGTAGATTGTAATCTATCGAAGTGAAACCGTAATATTGTGAAATGCATCCGATGGAAGTCAACTCGCGCAGTGTGGAGGAGAGGGAGGGAAGGATCCCCCTTGCCCAATGGTACCACTCTCATGAAAAGATATTCTACCATTACTGAGAAATACCGATTTATATAACGTAACCTCAAAACACTATATTCCCCTAAAAAGCGTAGTCGACGGAGCCCCGATACGCGGGGCTCCTATTTCTGTCTGCAGGGTTTAAAGGAACCTTACTAACCTAACGTGAGGGTGCCTAAAGTCCCGATTATGGGGGTAGAGATACTTCAGTCGCATGCATTTCTCTATATTACGGTTTCACTTCGATAGATTACAATCTACCGAAAAATAATGCGTTATATTGTAAGCAGTATGTTCAGTTGACAATATTTCGAGAGTTTACAACCTCGCTAGAGAGACTACAATCTTACGTGTTTGACAATTTTACGGTGACATAATATAATTATGAAATTCATTTTTTAAATTACTTATCTTGACGTTTGTTACGCCATTTTGGTAATCTACTTTTCGACATTAGTTAGCATTTGATTCTGTAGTCAGAAAGTTAAAAAAAATATCAATTCCGGAATACGGAATAAAAAGAAACGTTGCAGGTATCCATAAATTCGATTCTATAATCAGAACTCTAAATTGGTTTTTAATTTTGCTACAAATAAGAAACGATCGTAAGAAATATCGTATAATCATCATAATAATATTTGTTTATTAGTTTCATTCAAATACACTGATGACTGAAGCTTCATTTACATGAGGCCATTTTCTTGGACATACAAGTGCAATAATTGAATGTTATAACTTAAGCGCAATAATTGACCTTCAAGAATTGCAAGCAACTGTTTACTTAAAAACTTGTAAGCAAATATTACATATATTTACAATTTAATAAAAAAGCGACCAAGTGCGAGTCGAACTCGCCCATGAAGGGTTCCGTAGCAGCAACTCAAATATAATGAATTGATTGAATGTAAGGTAAATTGCGGTATACGGTTTATGACGTATTAAAAAAAAATACTTACTAGATCTCGTTCAAACCACTTTTCGGTGGAAGTTTACATGGTAATGTGCATCACATTTTTTTTTAAGTTTTGTCATTCTCTTATTTTAAAAGTTACAGGGGGGGAACACACATTTTACCACTTTGGAAGTGTCTCTTGCGCAAACTATTCAGTTTAGAAAAGAATTATATTAAAAACCTAATATCATTTTTAAAGACCTATCCATAGATACCCCACACGTTTGGGTTTGAAGAAAAAAGAAATTGAGTTTCAGTGCTAAGTATGGGGGAACCCCCAAAGTTTATTGATTTTTTTCTATTTTTGTGTGAAAATCTTAATACGGTTCACAGAATACATCTACTTACCAAGTTTCAACAGCATAGTTCTTATAGTTTCGGAAAAAAATGGCTGTGACATACGGACGGGCAGACAGACAGACAGACATAACAAATCCATAAAGGTTCCGTTTTTTGCCATTTGGCTACGGAACCCTAAAAATACGTACGGTTTGCGTGCAACACTTGTCGTTATGCAACTCAAGCTTCGTAACGTTAACTACTCAAGGAACCACCGATTTGGTTTTTGAAATCATTACTGAAAATAATATAATACGAACAAGTAAAATTAAATTAAAAATCAAAAAAGTCCTCCGACACATAATGTAATAAAAGTTAAATAGAAAATAATTGATTATAGTTAAGTCCTAGGAACCACCACCAACCTCCACTTTCCGTGTCTCATTTCGTTAGTTAGTATTCCTTATTCCCTTTGAATATAGTATACATTGTTGTACTAGTCAAGATCTTTCATTTGATACCCATATTGGAAAAAGGTAATTCGCCATTTTGTGGTGGCGGCCATCTTGGATTTTAAATTTATCATAGGAAGTATTCTACTAGTCACGCCCTTTCATTTGATACCCATATCGAGGGAATTGTGAAAAAATATGTAAGTAATCCGCCATTTTGTGTCGGCGGCCATCTTGGACTAATTTTCATCAAACATAGCTAGGAACACTGCCGACTAATTCACCTTTCTAATAAAAAACAAAATTAAAATCGTTTCATCCGTTCGCATGCTACGATGCCACAGACAGACACACACACACAAAGACACATCAAACTTATAGCACCCCGTCGTCTTTGCGTCGGGGGTTAATAAAGGAACTTTGGTAAGCACGACAGGTGGTCAAGCTATACAAAACCAGTTTATGCAGATCTCTCATTGTACCAAAAATATATACATGGTGAGGCCACGTTATACTAGAAGTGTAAAAAAATACTTAGCAAGAGTATTGTAAATAGGTATTCATAATTCTTTATGAAAACCTAGGTGCATACATAAGGTATGTGAGATTTCGGTAGTAGGAAAAGATAAACGTACTTCTCTAGTGATATTGGTCATTATTCTAATTATTTTCGACCTCGATGGTACTACTGAAGTACCGACAGAACCATCAACAAACTCGATCACTCGATTTACATTATTTTCTGGGAACTGATACCTGAAACAAGCGAGTGTTGGGAATCACATTAAAACATTTTTTGTTAAAATGGACTTTACGATCATGAACATAGAGTCCATTTTAAGAATTTTAAATTTTTAACGTGATTCATATTATGATTCGGCTGAAGCGGCCATTTTAGGATACTCGTCTATTTTAAATCTTTACTAGCCGACCCGACCTACCTACTACCTACTGCAGCGTTTCAATAACGCTACATTTTTGAATATCACCTTTTTTGTGGAGTTTGTCATGCAACCTGTTTTTTTGGAAACCTTTAGTCAATATTTTTTCTTTAAGTATTAAATCTTTTCGAATTTGGAGCGAGTTTTTGTTCGTAAAAAATTGAAGATTTTTTTCTTGAGACAGTTCGATGTCGATTGTTGCCGGATGCGGTATTGCTGACGTGTTATTTTGTTAATAGCAGTTTTATTTTTGAAAATGCTTTATATTAGCTGTGTCTGCTTATTACTATTCGCCGGAATGGCGTTAGCTGAACGTGCTCTGTTGGTTCGGAGGCGCTGAGTACGGTATCACCATCATCCTCAACCAGTTTCTTCAAGAATCCCGCAACATATGGCGCCCGAACTAATAAAGTAAGTGTTTTTCTTGCCTACATCAAATAAAAACATTTTTTTTGCAATTTCGAGGGTGGTAGCTCACTCCAAGTGAGCTAATAATTTCTTCCTCTGTGTGAGCTAATTCGTTTTCTGTTTGTTCCTATTGTTTGTTTCAGGACATTAACGTGATTACCCAAGTGACCAGTTCAAGAGATTCCTAGAGCCTGTACTATTCTTTGTTTGCTTGCGTGAGTTGTAATTATTCATCACATATATAAAATAATTTTGTGAACTATAAAACACACAACCCTCTTTTATTTCTCACCCAACAAATACATTATTTACCTGATTATTATCCCCTGTGTTTGTTTCCTCTAACTAGCGGTAGTTAGAACCCGTAGTGCATGAGTGTGTTGTATGAACTTATAGGCGTCGTGTTGCGAAGGTAAGCGATTTAGTGCGCGGCGGATTTTTATGCTTGAATCTAGATTTTTAGGTTCTAGTATTTAGCTGCTTAATTTCCTGTCTTGTTTTTAGGTCAATCTCATCTCCAGGCATAGATTTTTGGAAGCCGTGCAGTTTTTTTAGGGTATTTCTACTTTTGAACTTTTCAGTGTTCATCTATATCTTATTTTTCCCTATAGATCATTGTTTCGTTAGAAGTTCGTTCTGGATTCAATGTGTATGTTATTTTTGGTGACATTCTTTTTCTATAACACCAAAATTATATTAACATACGCATAAACAAAAATCCTCATTTTAAAATTACGTAAATATTTATTTACGAAAATATTATTTGAAGGTCAATTACTGTCTAATAGGTTTTTGTTGCTAGGTAACTGGTAATGCTCCATGGTTTAATCTGTGGTGGCAAATTAGTTCCGAATTTTCCCACACTAAAATAAGTTCTCATTGGTTTACAATTTTTTATTTAGTCAGTTTTTGACTAGCAAACTTTTTTCACTATATTTTTTATAGACAATTTTTCTCTTTGTTGTTGATTTAAGTCATTATGGCAGATGAAGTTTGTCAAGTTTTTGAAACTCCGTTACAAAGTCCTATTAATACTAGGCCCCCGCCAATTCCCCCCAGGAATGCTTCTATCTTATTACCCAATAGATCCGAGGAATACCTACACATAATTCAGAACAGGTATTCGTTATCAAAATGGAAAATTGATTTCTCCGGAAATACATGTGTACGTGAATTTTTTATCAATATTGATGAGCGTGAACATGCTGATGATATTTCGGATCAGCATTTGATGAGACGTTTCCATGAGCTGCTATCTGGTTCAGCGTTGAAATATCTTAGGTTGATTCGTCATGTTGGTTTATCTTATTCCGAATTAAAGCAACAATTTATTACAACATTTTCACCTACAGATTTTGAATTTAAAACTGAATTAGAGGTCCGCAATTTAAAACAATGGGCTGATCAATCGGTTAGAGATTTTGTTATTCAGGTATCATACCTCAATTATAAACTCATGAACCCAATATTGGAATCGAAATTAATCGAAATTATAACTCATAATATGCATAAAAAATACTTTCCATGTCTTGCGATACACAAGTTTAAAAACATTGACGATCTCATAAATACAGCTTCACACTTTGAAAATTATTTACCACGAGATTCTAAGGTGGTTTCAACGGACGCACATCAGGCTCAACCTTGTCCTAAATCTAATAAAAAAGAACGTTTAGTCTATCGTCGGAAAACATCCCATACAGTTTCACCGGTGATAACCACTGATTTGACTGATAACCGACCGTTTATTGAAATTTTATTGTGTAACCAGGTTGTTAAGGCTTTACTTGACTCTGGAGCACAGATGTCACTTATTAGTGATAGTTTAATACAGAAATTTGGTCTTTCTTTGAACGCGAGTGATGCTTGTCCTCGTGTAATTTCGGCTAATAATTCGCCTATCGATATTCTGGGTACTGTTTATCTCCCAGTTAAGTTTAACGGTACAACTTTTATCCATGAGTTTTTAGTGGCTAGTTCTATGTCGTCCTCCGTGATATTAGGTATCGAATTTTGGAATAAGTTTGGTTTAACGTCAGTCTTTAGTCAAGCTTTTAATAAAAATATTAATGGTAATATGTACCTCCCCTCTGTTCAGCACTCACCTCCACAAATTTCCTCTGTTAGCGAGGTTCGATACGTTCATCCACGCAACGTATTATCGCTGGATCTAGTACCAGATGCCCTATCCAGATTATATGCAAGTCCTGTGTCGTTTGATCAGGGTCCAGAACATACTAACGACCGATGGTACAAGAAGGTATTTTTAGGTGCCCGTGATACACCACAAATGTTTCCAGCTTACGCGATACATAACGGTGTCTTACTAAGACGTATGCCTGTCACCAGTCCCTTGTCTTCCGACCCATGGCGTGTTGTATTGCCAGCTGAAAAGGTTACTTCTGCGATTTGGGAAGTACATAATAGTTTTCCTTCAATACATCCTGGTGTATTCAAGTCGTACCAGAAACTTAAGGAAACTTTTTATTGGCCTCACATGTACCGTGACGTCGTTAGCACTTTAAGACAATGTGAGGTTTGTAAAGCATATAAGATCGCGAACACGCAACCTCGCGGTCAGATGTTCTACCCTAAGCAAGTGTCCATGCCTTTGCAGATGATCTCGATTGATGTAATTGGGCCGTTGCCCATCGCTTATTACGGATATAGGTACATCATCTCTATGGTCGATGTTTTTTCGAAGTATGTGTGGCTTGTTCCTCTTAAGAGAGTAGACGCTTTTTCTATTATAAAAGCTTTAGAGTCCGAAATTTTCTTTAACTTCGGTGTTCCTCGTTCTATTTTATGCGATAACGCTACTGTTTTTCGCAGTAGTCAGTTTCTAAATTTCCTCAGATCGTTCCATATTGAATCTCCTACATTTACACCTTATTATACACCCCAAGCGAATACGGTTGAACGTTATAACCAAAGTGTAGTGACATGCTTAGGGATTTTAGTTGGTGAAAACCAAAGATGTTGGGCTAAGATGTTGCCTAAAGTAAAGCTCTATCTTAACTCATGCGTCAATCTAGCCACAGGTTTCACGCCTAACTTTCTCATGTTTGGTAGAGAAGTACTAATGGATTCTAGCCGTGCTAGTAGTCAGACTCAAAGCTCTAATTTAGCGGACAGTCGGACTCGTCACGCCTCGAATTTGTCTTCACTCCGTGAGGTTTATGCGAAGGTTGCTGATAATCTTTCTTTGGCTTTCCTCCGTAACTCCCGAGCTTATAACTCCAATCGGTCGGCTATCACTCTAAATGTTGGTGACACTGTATGGAGACGTAATTTCTCCCAGTCATCTGGAGAAAACTTTTTCTCTGGAAAGCTTGCTCCACGTTTTGTTAAGTGTCGTGTTTTGCAAGTTATTTCTAGGACTACTTATTTACTACAGGATTGTGATTCCGTACATTCTGGTAGATATCATATCAAAGATATCTTAAAATAACTTTTTTCCTCTATCTTTTAATTCAAATATTTTGTACGGGACTCGAGCGATTCTATCGCGTTCAGTTTTACCCCTAGAAATTGCCTATGATTAGTACGGAATAGAAACTTTTTTAATAAGTGTCAGAATATATATTTTTTAAAAGGCCGTACTAACCCAGCTATTGTTGGTTTAGTACCAACAAATAATTACAGATGGCGGTAGTCAATTTTTGGTGTTGACATTTTTAGTCGAGTTGTTGCTAGCAATTTAGTTCCAATAAACGTTCATAGATGGCGTTTTTCTAAATTTTATGCTAGAACCTTGTCAAGTTGCGTCATAGCTAGTTATTCTAAAATTTTGTATTAAGACATCTTTGTTTGCATCTAGTTACACATTTTGGTAGGGCGTAGGGTTAATTAATTACTGCACTTGACCTATCCGAAATGGTAGTTTTGTACTTAAGTTTCTTGTTTCTCTTGGACTTGAGATCCTCTCAGCCTTAGTCCTCCTCTGACTCTATTTTCTGTAAACTGGAGTCCATTTGTCTCTTGTTTAAGTCTTATTTACAACAGAGACTTATCTCAGAGTTCGTGTAGTACTTGATTTGGGTATAGACTCAAGTTATACAAGTGAACTTGAGTCTTTCTTAATCTTAGAACTCGGTTACACTGGCGCATCCTTTAGTGATGTGCGCGTATCGATAAAATCTATTATCGAATTCTTTTTTATCTTCGAATTGATCGAATGTTACTTGATTTGACTTTAGGCTCAAGTTATGTCTTTAAGCCTGGTTTTTTCCTAAACCTCCTTTGTCTCCCGTTCCTTGGTTGAACCGGAGTACTACTTGGTCGTTCAAGTTGTATCTTTGAACTTGAACGCTTATTTTTGTATTCTCTAAGACTCACGTTCCTTTGTTCGAACTGTAGTCCATTTGTCTTTTGTCCAAGTCTTTCGACTTGAGATATATTTTGTCCTTTCTTGTCCGAAGTCTCCTTTATAGACTCATGATGGATTTGTCTGATGTTGATTTTAAGGCCAAGGTGTTTCTTTGTCCGAAGCCGTTAAATTATCTTCGACCGATGACGTTTGTCAACTAGGTGTTATTTTTATCCTAGGTTTTATCTTTATTCTTTTGACTCTTTCAGGTTACTTTGTTGACTTTGTCGTTCTAGTTTGAAGTTAGTTGTATAATTAGGTAGCTGCTACCGCACTACTGTTAAGTTAACTTTGTTTTACTTAGACTTAATTTTTTCTTGTTATCTTCTTGACCGGTCAACCTTAGTTTTATTGGACACTTCATGAGCTTGCACTGATAACGGCTAGATGAGAGTCCGGTTTCTCATTTATTCAGTATTTGTTGTACTCCGATGTCGTCTATGTTAGGTTTAGTTTAGGTCAACTATTAGGTAGTGTTTTAGGCTAGTCTAGGTTAATTTCCTCTGTTTTTTTTTTCTCTTTTTTTCCTCCTGGACAGGTTGTTGGTTGTTCCTGTAATGCCCACTGTCGGACTTGCGTCCTTTTTTCTTGGAAAGGGGGTACTGCAGCGTTTCAATAACGCTACATTTTTGAATATCACCTTTTTTGTGGAGTTTGTCATGCAACCTGTTTTTTTGGAAACCTTTAGTCAATATTTTTTCTTTAAGTATTAAATCTTTTCGAATTTGGAGCGAGTTTTTGTTCGTAAAAAATTGAAGATTTTTTTCTTGAGACAGTTCGATGTCGATTGTTGCCGGATGCGGTATTGCTGACGTGTTATTTTGTTAATAGCAGTTTTATTTTTGAAAATGCTTTATATTAGCTGTGTCTGCTTATTACTATTCGCCGGAATGGCGTTAGCTGAACGTGCTCTGTTGGTTCGGAGGCGCTGAGTACGGTATCACCATCATCCTCAACCAGTTTTTTCAAGAAACCGATCCACCTCGCGCCTGGTGTGGTCGCGTACAACCAGCCCGGTTCCTGACGATCCACCTCGCGCCTGGTGTGGACGCGTGCGACCGGCCCGGTTCCTGAATTTGTCAGGCTCTCAAGCCAGCCAATGTGACCAAGCTTGCAACGATTGGAGACCTGGTTCTGTAGTACTAAGGTCACCGGCCTGATGCTCCGTGGTCGACCTGCGGCGTGTCACTTCGTCTCGTCTGGTTTAAGCTGAGGATTTTCAAAATTTACTTATTTATTTCTTAATGTTTAAAATGTTCTCCTTAAATTAAGGCTTAGTAATACTACCTCTTCACAGGGTATGTGCGAGGATTTAGGCATTTAGCACTAATATTTTTTTTTCGTACCGAGGCGTGATAATTTTACATTGGCCAATGGTTTGATTACCGCTAGGTTTCGCTTAACTTTTTTCTCTGATTTTCAAGAATCTGAATATAACCATATAAATTCCATTGATTCGTACATGCTTTGTTTCAACAGATATAATTGAAATTTAATTGAACTTTATACTTTAAAAATTTTTGAATATCTCGGCGCAATCGACCTATTTTTTATTACAATTTATTTTATCAAAATTATACGTTTGTGTTTAGCGGAAAAGTGTGTTTTCTTCAACATTCCCGCTACACTACCTTCTACCTACCTACTACCTACCCACTACTTTCAAGTAATAACATAAAGTATAAGTAATAAAACAAATCCTTTTAAATAATAACTACCATAATTTTATTAAATTTATAATAATATACCAACATAATATTTAATTCGTACGGGTTGTATCAGCCGAAAGACTATCTCCCCCAAGTGTCGCCACTGTGACCGGTCAACTCGCATCCAACGTTGTATGTAATTATAATAATTTCAAACAAAAACAATGCACGATCAAATCAATCATCCGTTTATTTTGAGTTTACTATGCGCTTAGGCACGCAAAAAATACATAAGTACATTCGACCTCGGGCAATCAGCCATAAATTGAGTGTTCAACTGCTTTACTTCTCGCTTCTTCCGTTTTGCTATTGTATTTTTCTTGTTAGCCATGTTACTCAACAAAAAATTAGTAATATTATGATAATAATAAGGGCGGCTAGGCGCGGAGCAAAGTGACATAGACTGCCCGTCTCAACAGAGCGAGGGCAACTGATAGTGATCGGCGAAACAAACTGATGTCTCAAGCTCGCGTCCCGCGAGACGGAAGACGGCGCATTTCGCGGATTAAAAATGTAGTAAGCGCCAGATTCATTCGAGTCTATTATCTCTTAAAATAGCAAATATTTTGAAAAAATTCTCAGAGTCAGCCCTAGATTATACATGAGTGATAATATTTATGTGGTTTATGGTTCAGTAATATGCACCAAAATAGAATACAAACCAAAATTGTTGAAAATTAGAGGTAACTTTGTGACGATTTTCTATCGAGAAAATTTTATCCAATTATGTTTTTGCTCAGACCCAACCCTCACATTTATAATGAAGTTTCCAGACATATTTTTTTTTTCTAATTTGAACATGATTTCCTACTCTAAAAATCTAATCTAAGATTGAAGATTTTGCTTTAGGCCCGCTCTTAAGCCATGCTTGCCTAGGTTGGTCTGTGGATGGGTGACCACCCTTACATAAAAAAAAAAAAAACTTCTTTATTTGCTAAATCAAAAATAACAACCTTGCACAGTTCAATAGCGTACAAAATAATAGTAGATGTAGATACAATGTTTGTTTGTTACGTGTCGGTACTTATTACATGTTGTTAACACAGAAAAGATTCACTCTGCTCCCCGTACTAGTATAGACTGTATTACGGTGGACCAGTGTTCCTCGCTCTCTGTGATTGTACTCATGGTAGCATACTTGTGACAAAAATACTATTTTGTTATTAGCATAAAGAGTTTTAGAAAGTTAAAGCAAAGCAGAATACAACATTACTTAAGTTAGGGGTAGGCAAACATAGAATAGTGAATAGTGAACATTTTTTTTTTTTTTTTTTTTAGAAGGTACATGTAAAAGTTGTCATAGTATACGCAAAATATTTAGATGATTAGTTTGTTTACATTGTGTTTGGTTGGTATACTTTATAGTGTTTGCCTATTAAAAAAACTAGATGCAAAGTATATTTAAAGTTAAAATTATCAAAAATAAAAGTATATTTAAAGTTAAAATTATCAAAAATAAAAGAAGGTCTTGACTATTAGCGATTATCTTTGTGTAAAAAGTGTACGTTGTATGTGTAATGATAAGTGTAAGTGATTTGAAGTATGTTTTTTTTTTTTTTTTTTTTTTTTTTTTTGATAGGGCATCTCGCAGTTCAGTCTACGAAGACTGGCTTAACCGGGCAAGTCCTGTGGATGCCTTGAATTTAAGGCCTCCAGCCAGGGGTTTAAGGCCT
This sequence comes from Xestia ashworthii, assembly GCA_950022955.1. Classification (NCBI taxonomy): domain Eukaryota; kingdom Metazoa; phylum Arthropoda; class Insecta; order Lepidoptera; family Noctuidae; genus Xestia; species Xestia ashworthii. The sequence continues at coordinate 16,095,540 of OX465558.1, read as the reverse complement.
CCAGCCAGGGGATTTGAAGTATGTAAATGTATGTAGTGTATGTATGTGTATGATGCAAAATTTTGGTGATTGATTTAACTACAAATTTTAAGTATTTTTTCAGTATCATCATAGTTCAGTGAGTTAAGAAACTTAAAAATTTCCATTTTACAAGTATGATTATTAAGATTATGAATTTTTATTAGTTTTGAAATTTTATTGTACATGAATGGTCATAAGAAACCAAAAAAACGGTTTGCAAATGAGGTTTTACAGTAAGGCACAGAATAAACAATATCTTGCCTTCTCCTTGCTGTATTATCCGGTTTTTTTTGTGCTGGGTTAATATTAAGTCTTTGATGAATAATTGCCTTACTGTAAGTACTGATATTTCCGAGTACAAAAGATGAGTAGGGTGCTTACATACCTAGTTTCCTCCGTGCCTCGGAAAGCACGTTAAGCAGTTGGTCCCAGCTGTCATTTGTCCATCTTTGACAGTCGTTACAGGTCGTCAGTGGCCCCAAAAGTCTGACACCAGTTTTACCAATTTGTATCGTATTTCCAAGTATTAAATGGGTTGTGGGGGTCAGATAGGCAGTCGCTCCATGTAAAATACTGGTATTCAGCTGCATCCCATTAGACTGGAAGCCGACCCCAACATAGTTGGGAAAAGGCTAGGCAGGTGATGATGCTTAGTAATCTTAGAGAAAATCACGGAATCCATTTTGTAAAAGTTCTTATGTTAGGTTACTGAGTGGTTATGCAATTTTCAAGTTTTCGACATTACCTTTGTCAGTCCCATACATTGTTGTCGCTGATAGAATATCAATTTCGCTAGGTCATCTTGTCTACCTCTAGCTATTTCTTAGAGTTTACATCTTCATAATATCACGCCTATAATCCCTGAAGGGTTAGGCAGATCAGTACGTTATAGTACACCCACATTACGCCAGCTTTGTTTAAGTCCCATGTACGGTCGAACAAGCTATTCGGTTTACATTTTACAATGTAATTTGTGGGTTAAAGTGTAAACCAAATAGCTTGTTCGACCGTACTAGGGGGCGAGCATATACCTTCAATAAGGCACAAATTCAGACTCAGTGGTTGCTACTAAAAAAAATCCTGATGGTAAAACTCAATAACACTGGGCAGTGTTATTCAGTTTTACCGGTCGGGCGACCCGGGCATCGAACCCAGGACCTCATGCTCAGAGACGCTTGCGACCTCTCGACCAACGAGGCAGACTAGTGCTATCTCTATATACCTATATGTATATAAATATATAATAATCAATTGCTGTTCGTTAGACTCGCTAAAATTCGAGAACGGCTGGACCAATTTGGCTCATTTTGATTTTGAATTATTTGAAGGTTTAAGAGATGAGAAATAGGTAGGTAGTAGTAGGTAGGTAGTAGATACGCAGGTAGGAAACAATGCATTGCAACGTATGCCGGGGTACAGCTAGTATGTATAAGAATGAATTTAGTTTTTACTTAGAATTTTCTTTCTTCTTTTTCCTCTTTAAACTAACACTAGTCGTTTTTCTCATGATAAAGGTTCGCGAGAAGATTTATTGCTTTTAATCGTATCGAGCCGGGGTCGCGCCGTACTTGAGAACTTGTGAAGAATCTTAACGCGTCCCTTTGTTTTTGTTGTTTTATCAAGTACATATTGGTAGCTACAATACCGAGTATACAGGGTGTAAACAGACTCATAACGAAGCCGTCAACCAAGCATTCTGTACATCAAACTAAATAACTTTATGCAAAAATTATTGCTGGGAAACAACTTTTTTTTGCGGTGAATATCATTTTTGTGGTATACATATCTCAATGTAACGCACTCAAAAGATTGTGCTGCGGGATGGATTGAATAATACGGTTGTGGAGGTACGATTAGACGAGCTTAATTAGCAATTCTATTTGTGGTGGTTCAATCTTCGTTTGAAATGCTGTTAGAATAAAGTTCTAATCAGCATGCACTACAAAGTGGTTGTTACGTCAGTCACTGCGGGCCAAATGGCGCAAAATGAGTGGTTTCGATCGATTTACATAAAAAAACTATTGATTGGATTAAAAAACTAAAACATTATCATGCTAATATATTGCTTGTAGAATTATTTGCCAAAAATCAGAATGATCGCATGCATATTAGTATGTTTTTTTTGTTTGAAAGATATTTTTAGAGATAAGTCGTGATTTTTTTTATCGAGTCAAATTAATTGTATTATGTTTTCAAAACACTACCATGCTAGCATATATCCTGAAGAATATCATATATTTTTCTGGTCTTGTTTATAGCAGTGAATCATATAGTTTTAGTAATTATAAAACTTGCGTTTAGCTCATGTAATCGCCTTAAAGTAAAAATCATACATAAAAAACTTGCATATAAAAGAAACTTGTCAAAAATTTGGAACTTTTACCCCCAATACCTCCGTAAATAGAAGGTTCCCAGGTATGGTGTAGAAGAGAACAAGTGCCTTTCGGATTCGTTAAGAGTTTTTTTTGACACCCTTTATAGTAATGCTGCGATACTAGTTAGGTACTTGAAATGAATGGCAGAAATAACAACAGTTGTAGTGTCCAAAACAAGCGATGCCGTAGCACTTACTTAGCTTGTAAACGTGTCAGAAACACTGCACAAAACTGGTGTTTTGTTCTATTGTTCTGCCTTTTTCAATACAATATTAGGTGACAAATAGATCGTTTGGAAACTAAGGACCTGAGGATTACTCTGTGCGGCGAAATTGAGAAGCGGCTACGCTCCATTGAACAGTTTGAATCGTTTGTGGCTGACTTGGTTCTTGTTTTGTTCTTCTTCGCTCGAAGTTCGAGCACGATTTACAACTTTCGAGTCTTTAGTGGAGTGCGTGGAGTGATGAAGTATACGCGTACCTGCCTCGTTGATGGACTAGAACTTAGTTAACGTTAATTGAATTGTTGGTATTGGTAGGTACCATAGATAAAATAAAGAAGGAGATATGCCCGTTAGACGAAAATGTAGCGGAACCCTGTGTCTCAACTTTATCCCTACTACATGGCAACTACTACACATGCTGTTCAGTAAAAGCAATAGATACGCAGTCGCGCATACACCCGCATTTCTTAAAGCAGAACGTAGTACACAATCAATTATAAACCTTATACCATCAAACACATCGTGTATTTACCATGCACCGTACTACTTACCCACACACATTGTCCATTCACTTAGTGACAAACTTAGGTATTGGTTAAGGAGCAATGTATTTATTGGAAAAATAGTATAGCCATTTGCTTATGACTGGGCCTCTTGTGCCAGTCGCGCGGAGTCCGACACGCCCCCTTGCCACTTCTCCTGTTTTCTTATATTTCTATGGTAGGTACATTATTTTTTTACTATCTCCTTTATATATTTTTTTACAAATCAATTATAGTTTTAAATATTTCTTACAAAAAAACAATATAAAAACATTAAAAAAACACTTAATCCTGCAGGGCAAAGGCCTCTCTTCCGTTTTTCCAATTTCTCTGTCTCTAGAGCTATATCAGCCCAATCCTGTAAGCAGCAGTCTAACTCATCACGCCATCCTCTTCTGGGACTGCCGCGTCGCAGATTCTTGTTCAGTGGATCAGTAGATATTTCCGTATATATTCGTATCCGTAGATATTGGTACATGCTGGGAATGTTTTGGGACAAGCCTATATACCACACTATTTTCAATCACTGCAGCTACTGAAACACAGAAAAAACAGTGACGACCTTTGGTCACAGTTTTTCTGATGAAAAGCAGTCATGAATGTGAACGAGTCCCGGAGTAACGATCACTTCACTGTTTTGGATCCGACATCGAAATTAATCAGAAAGAACCGAGGCAGAGAAAGAGTGCACTTCCCACCACTCCATCAAGCATGTAAAGCTTAGTTGCTTGGCACCACTGATTAAAATTAACAGTAACGTAACTATGTACACTAGGAAAAATCAGCTGATCGTTAATTTCGACGACACGTGTCTCGTTAGCACATAGGGGAAAATCGAAAAATAAAACGTTTTCAATTCCCTTAGTACTCAAAGCTTAATTGCCACTAGCAAACTTGTTAGTTCAGAAGCTGTTATACGCTTCGAAAAACTTGATCTCATTGTTAAATGTCTTCATTTTTACGAGACCTGGAAATGGGGCTCAATTTTAATACTTGACTCGTAGTTTATTAGCACCAGGGGCACAATATACTGCGATTAGTGTCGTACACGATCCTATTTTATTGCTTGCTGTTTAGTTAATTTATATGCTAATGCGGAATTAAAGAAAAACAAGTCATCTTTAAAAAAACTCGTCTTGATTTTCAAAGCTTTATTACCTAGAAAAATAGCATGACCTTATCATCAAGCATTTTCCCAACTATGTTGAGGTCGGCTTCCAGTCTAACCGGATGCAGCTGAATACCAGTATTTTACATGGAGCGACAGCATATTTGGCCTCCACAGCCAGTTAGTACTGGGTAATATGATACCACTTGGTAAGACCAGATGTCCGACTTTTTTGGGCCACTGACTGTCCGTAACGACTGCCAGAGATCTACAGATGAAAGCTGGGACCAACAGCTTAACGTGCTAGCAATAAAGTTAATAGCATGACCTCTTAGCCCGATAAATACATTTTACCGATGAAGGACTTCTAGTTACCGTGTAGTTGCTGATGAACTAATCTCATGTCCAAGTACCTACAAGTAGGGGGTAGTCTCTATTCAAGTATTTTATTTTCTCTTATTTTTAATTTTCTATTCTATCCACCTATAGGCCGTTGATGCCTGTGAGAAGGGCTCAAGTCGTACACACAGTCAAACCTTTTCTAGGATAGGTAAAGACCACAATCAAATTACCTTCCACAGAAACATCTTTGCGGCTGCATCAGTCTCCAGTCCTCAGGTCCAAAGCTGAACGAGTACGATTCCCCAAAGACACAAGATGATGTTTAGAAGTCTTTTTGATACTTCGAATGTCCACTTTGATGGTTAGCGCACAAATTGCGGGTCAAAGATCACATAATATCACGATGATTCGGCGAAATCTAAATTGGTCACGTAGTTAACCAATCGGCACCGTTTGGGTGGTTACAATTTTATTTTCTCTATGCATACGATATAATTATTACCGAGTGTTTGTAAAAAAAAGCCCAAATATCGGTACAGTCTATCAACAGAACGTGTTTTTTACCGATAGCTCAATTATTCAAATCAAACGGCTAGTCTTTTTTGATTGATTATGGAAAAAAAATATGTAAGCATGATTTTTGTACCCGTGTACACTGCGCTGACAATAGTTTTGATTGAAACCTTTTTCAACCGACTAGGCGACTTCCAAAAAGAGGAGGTTCTCAATTACTCGTAGACTGTATTTTTTTAATTTTTTTTTTGTTATCTCAGAACTTTTGACTGGGTGAACCAATTTGGATGATTCTTTTTTTATTTGAAAGCTGGTGCTTCCCGTGTGGTCCCATTTTAATTTGCTGAAGATCTGATACTGATCTTCGAAGATATACAATGGTACTCTTCAAAAATAGACGGCAAAGCTGCAGTAATTGCTGCAATCGCTTGTAGGTTCATTGTTTATACTACATCATGACGTAACACGTCGTGGCGCTTGTATGCTCTGAGGGGGTACGCAGATGTGTACAATATACCCAGATTTCGACAATGTTTGTTACCTCATATCTTTCGACTGGGTGAACCGATTTTGATGGTTCTTTTTTTATTTGAAAGCTTTTTTTATTTGCTTTCCGTGTGGTCTCATTTCAATTTGGTTAAGATCTGACGCTGATCTTCGGAGATATAAATGGAACTCTTCAAAAATACACGGCAAAGCTGCAGTGATTGCTGCAATCGCTTGGTTGTTTATTGATTATACAACATCATGCCGTAACATCACGCCTGTATGCTCTGAGGGAGTACGCAGAAGTGATTCGACAGTATTAGATTTCGACAGTTAGATGTGTTAAGTTCCATTTATTGGGGATAAGCTCTATTACCGTGACATGTATTGTTTTATTTTATTGGAAAGGATGTACTTCAAGGGTACATTGATGAGAATTTTGTTAGGTTCTGATTACTTCTGATCATGAGATCCATAACAAAGGAACGGAACTCTTAAATTCTTAAGAGCAAATTAACGATACTCGGCCGAATCTTTTATAGGCTATCCGGATATTTGAGTCACCTACCATAACGTCGTTATTAACCGACTTCAAAAATAAGGAGGTTCTCAATTCAATGTTCCCCGATTACTCGAAGATGGCTGAACCGACTAGTTTTTTTTTAATTGTTTGAAAGGTTATACTTCCCAGATTGTTCCATAATCATCAAGTCAGGATCAGATGATGGAATCCTGGAGAAATAGATCCTTCACATGCATACTAGAAGCGATTTGGTTAGTTTTAGGAAGTATACTTTCTCGAAGTGATCCCATTTGTGAAGATCCGATGAAGAACTTCGGAGATAGACAAGGAAACTCCTCTATAAATGATAGCAAATGTACTGTGATTGCTGAAATCTCATATCTGTCTATTGTTTACACCAGTTCATAACAGAAAATCACACTGGTATGCTGTGAAGGGTGGTAAGCACATGTGAACCACTAAAAAGGCACTAAAAAAACCACAATCAAACAAAGGTCACCGACTTCTGAAGCTAAATTTATTTTTCACTTTTTTGTTTTCTCTGAAATCGGATTTATTTTTTGGAAAAAAGTTTTTTTCAATGAAACATTGCGCTAGTTTCCAGACAAAGACCTGTAGCTATAAAAGTTTATCCCAAACATTACAGAATACAGTTTTTATTATAGTCTGCGAGACACATGATCTCGCTTTGTGTGTTTTGGAACAGTATACGCTGTTAGCACTGTCTGAAACGGTTTCTATCGTAACGACACACTAACTGTTACTGGATGTAACATAATTTCTTTGTTTTAGCTCAGCTGACGTAGGTGAATGATATTACGAGTTCATATTGTACATGAAGCTAGGTCGTGACACGAAAAAAAGTCAACAATAACTCCTGCCCGGCTAGCATGGGCAGGGGATAAAATTTTATCCACCGGTTATTTCCACTGACAAGGGACAAAATTCAAACAAAAGTGGAAATAACCGGTGGATAAAATTTTTATCCCCTGCCCATGCTAGCCGGGCTGAAGTAAAAAATATCAATACTTTAAATCACACTATTGACGGACGAAAACAGTCTTAGTTGTCATGTTATGATACATGATGCTCATGCCACATAATTTTACTAAAGTGTGAATTACATTCAAATAAAATATGCGGCATGTATTATGATGAATGATGATTAGTCGAAAGAATACGTTTTGTATAAAAAGCCGAGCAACAGGTAGTGATATCATGGAAGCGATTAGCTTCATTTAACGATTTAGATCGTAATCTACGTGTTGCGGACGTTAAACGTGTTTAAAAAAAATGGTTTTAATAGTTTTTGTTGGAAATTGAGCCGGTAAATATCATAGTAATAATGTAATGTCGTGACGCCATTAATATACGACCAAAATATTGAAGGAGGAAAACTGTTGTTTTTGATTTAAAATTGACATATACAAGAAGCGCCGACAATACGGCAATAAATGTAAACAATTAATAATATTAGTTCACAGAAATATTTTTAAACTATCAAATACATCCTAAAATCGAAATTAATAACATATTTTTTGTAACAAATTAAATGGCATGAAACTGTTAACAAAATAGAACACCATTTAAACATCATCTAAAAATAAAATTAAACATAATTATTAATATATCGGTTTAATACGAGTATTACTAATATTCATCCTCAAATTATATCCCATCCTATACCATAAAGTATAGGATGGGATAGAATTTGAGGCACCTGCCAATTGGGTACTCAAACCTGTTTCTGTTAAGGCATACATCATCTATTCTATTATTTAATAAAACTGTAATTTAATATCTAAACATACGTCAGCTGTCAGTCAAAGAAAGGTTACACCTTGAAACCGAATACAAACTCGATAGAAATAGCGAAGGAATACAGTGTTACGTTTTAACTACACAGTTATGTGTCAACGTCAAACGACTAGGCAGCTAGTGTAACTAAACTCTGATGAAACGCAAACGGTTGGATGAAAGCTCTTTGAAGCAATTTTCATCTCGAGTCTAGATTGTAATTAAGCATTGGTAGATAATTTTGAGCTATTTATTTGTCAGAATGTGACAACGTCTTTGTCTTATTTTATTTTTCTTTGTAAAGATAAATGATTAACTTTACCGTGTTTGATTTTATTAAGTACCTGGGTAGGTAAATAGTCATTAAATATTATATTGTTGTTTGTGTACGATGACAAATGTAATAGTTTATTTATTGGACCCTACTGTGAAGTGTTTCCTTAAAAACTGCTTCTGTTGAAAACATTATTTATATAAATACATGTATATATCGCTGCATTTGTTGCATGTGTTGCGTAAGCGGTGAACCTACTTTCCACATTAATTATAAGTTTAGGTACCAAAGTTTTGTAAAAATATTCTGATTTAAAAGAGTGTCCATGAAGTTTCTTGACCGTACTTCTCCATAGAGATCTACGCTAGGGAATGGAAAACTAAAGTACTTTCACAATTTTTATGTCTTGTGACTGGGACTGAAGCAACATTTATTTTTCATCTTTGTTTCGACAATTCAAAAGTGCCTGTAACTGGCCTACTTGAAATAAATGCTGTGTGATTTTGATTTTTACAAGCAAAACTCTTGTTAATAAAAACTTTGGACTTTTTTGTCTAAACTGTTTTATGCTCTTGTAAAATCAAACATGTCTGCTATGCCAGGTGGTGCTCTCATTACGACTGCTATGCAATAGTAATGATATTCCAAGTAAAGGTGGTTGGGCGTTGCCGAATAAAACCCCATTCGTCTTAGAACAACACATGTTTTAATGACAGCTGACAGCAAGTCTACAACATTATCTATGATTTAAGAACATTGCGTTTTGCAACAAGAGTTTGATTTCAATTACATACAGCTTAAATAGCCTCAGGAGATTTTTTTAGTACAAGATCTACTAGTTAAGCGACTTTTTTATAGGACAGACTCAGACTATTACCACAGAATAGATAGCTATAACGCTGAACTATGTTTCGTAATAATGTCTAATGAGCTGAATATTGAGAATTTATTTGAATGCAGTGTTTAAACAGAATTATCTTAATCTGGAATTATCTTAAGAGAATAAATATACTCTAACAAGCAAAATCACACAATTACGTAAAGGAAGATTATCAAAATATTGGAAGCAAAAGTTTAGGGCCTTTGATCCTAATGAGTATGTGACGGAAAAAGATCCATTAACGAAGTATTTATTTATAGTACAAACAATTTTAGAATCAAAATAAACTCAGGCCTAAGATATGTGACGTCAGCTCTGTTTTGTCACGAGTCGTGAGTCTCATCGTCCGTGGAATTTTGACAAAGCTATCAAAGAGTCTAAATTGAGTTACAAATTGTGTCTCAGCTACGTTTTGACGCCTGTCTACGTAAATCTCTGGGCGTTCTCTATTTCTATTCTACAATAAAATTGTATAACTCTTGTTGCGGAATAATTTATTTTATCTCTTGCCGCTAAACTATAAAATGAAAATTATTAATTCCACTCCATGATGATGTTGATACCGTTTTGGTAACTTATCTAAAACATTTGTTGAGCATAATATACCTAGATAATCTAGGCAAACATAAAGTGGAATTCGCGAACCAAAGGCATCTGAAAGTAGAAAACCGTTTTCTAGTTTCTGAAAATATTTTTCCCCAACTTTTTACCAGACTAATTCAAGTTATTTTTCCACTGCTACGCCTTAGTTAATGATTGTGATTTTTTGCTATAGCAATACATAGGTATAAGCACGTGTAACAGTAATAAAGAGAAGGTAACCCATAAAGTTTACGTGGTCATAAACTGTCATAAATAAATCCAAATATCAGGTGTTTTATTGTCATCATTAAAAACAGCTGAGCGGATTTGTATTAAATTATATTAACGCTTAACATTATTCAAACGGTTCCCAAGATTATAAAATATGGTTTGTGTGCCAAGAATTTGTATTACAAGCCTCCTTTGTTTATGAGGAATTTATTACTAGTTCCGTCTTAGTTCAAACTTTCAGTTATTATTTTAGTATTAATATTTGCGGTTCATACCATGACAACAAGTTTGGTACGATAATCATGATCTAAAACCTAATTGCCTTAAGTTTTGCAAATAGGTACATCATTTTAATATAGCCTAGATAAAATCATTCATGACGAAATCAGATGACAACGAAATTAGTGGCGTCATTGCGTCCCTAGAAAAACTTAATGAAATGAGACTATTACGGAAGAAAAGTGACATTAAAAATTCCGCCCCAGCTTGGTATTCTTATCTTGATCCAATTTAATTCTTTGGATTCCGTGGAGTGGAAATGTAGGGGTGTAATGGACCTCTAGAGGCGACGTGCCGGTCAGGGCTCACAAATACCCACAATATTTTATGTAAATTTCCTCAAACTAAGTGTCGACACAGACATGCTATTAACAAGAAGGACTAAACATTCGTCAGTTAGCTCTGATACATTCACTCCTACGTATTGAAAAGGGATGGAGTGATTGAGAGTTCTGCGGGATTTGTTTTGATTTCCAATAAGGATTAGTAGGTCACTAGTTCAGGAAGATAAACACAGATACATAAAGTTTTAGTCGTATATGAAGAGAAATAAATTAGATTCTGTTATCCTGTAAACATGTAGCCACAGTTTTGTTATTGATTGCTATGTTGGTCGTTATAAGTAGATTTAATTACCGTGTTTGTTCCGCTAGATGCAATTGTTATATAAAACATATTGCACTATAGTCTGCAACGCTGGTCTAGTGGTAATAAGCATGACTGCCATGAGGTCCTGAGATCGATTCCCATGTTGGGCAAAGTATGACTGGGTTTTTCCATCAAGAATTTCTCAGTAGCTGCCACGGGGTCTGGGTTTGTGCCCAATAGAAACAGGGTCGCCCCTAAGCTTTTACATGAGACTTAAACATAACTGCCGAAATGCGGATGTGCTATTAGGTACGAGTATAGTCACGTCTAATAATATGTATATGTCACCGTAAAATTGCCAAACACGTTATATTACAATATAACGTGTTTCTCTCTAGCGATATTGTAAACTCTCGAATTATTGTCAACTGAACATACGGAAGTATCTCTGCCCCCATAATCGGGACTTGGGGCACCCCCCCGTTAGGTTAGTTAGGTTCCTTTAAACCCTGCACTCAGAAATAGGGGCCCCGCGAAAAAGGGGCTCCGTCGACCCCTCCTTCCCTCCACACCGCGTGAGTTGACTACCATCGCATGCATTTCACGAAAAATAATGCGTTTTATTGTAAGCAGTATGTTCGTTTGACAATAATTCGAGAGTTGACAATATCGCTAGAGAGATTACAATATAACATAATTGACAATTTTACGGTGACATACACACTTTCCTTAATATTATAGCTATTTTCGCGAGAAATAACGATTGTAACTAGGAGATTGGATCTTTTTCATAAAAATATGAGTTCCAGAATACTATGTACGTAACAACATTAAATTTTAATCAGTACCTTAGGAGAAACACAATTTAAAAAATTCTTAAGTGTTTACCTACATATTATTAGACGTGACTGTACACCTCTGCTATAACTCTTTATAGTCTTACATTCAGTCTATTTTGTTAAAAAGTAACTAGATCAAACTAGTTAGCTCAATAATTTAGCGTAAATTGCTGAATTCGACTTCGTAGGTACAAGTCATCGTGATTTTCAAAAATTAATTCACGCATATATTTCGTGAATTCTATATTGTTATTCCCGCATTGATTATAATCAATGTCTAACTAGAATTTTGGTTGCTTACACTGCTACTTACTGAATAAGTACATTTACTACTAAACATAATAAAAAATACACAATGAAGTTTCGAATACATTGAACTTGACAGTGAAATTCTGGGTATTATTCTGTTTACCTCGAATTGTATTATTGTGTTGTAGCAGTTGTACTTTATATTTGAATATTTATAGAGAAATACAAAAATCCTTTTATTTGCGACCAGTTGGGCTACACTTACTCGAACTTTAGTACGTGACGTAGCAGCCGCACACAGCGCGTACCAGTAGCGTAGATACTCACACGGCGCGTATCAACAGCGATGACGCCCTACGGCGCGTAGCATCTGCGTAGTTATTCACACGGCGCGTAGCAACGGCGTAGATAATCACACGGCGCGTATCAACGGCGTTGATACTCAAACGGTGGCGGCGCGTAGCACGATGATACATCTAATATTAAGAACACACTAATCTTTAGTGGATCCCAAAACTATTGGAAATTGTCTGCGTATTTCCTATCACACGCCTGTTTTCTTCGAAACTTTGCTACTGCATTTTTGTTTTACCACGGTATTTTCTTATAAATTAGTAAAATACAAAAACATTTTTGTTGCAGGTGACGTTAGCAACCTGGTGCCAACGAGGTGGGCCGCGCATGGGCCGCACGTACAGCGCCCTCCTAGCGTCTCAGCGGCTGCGGGCCGGGGGCCCAGGGGCCTGCGCCAGTGTGCGAGGTACCCGTCGCCTGCGCAGGCTATCCACCGCCACCACACAATTGTATGATGCGCCGCCGCGAGCGCAGGTGAGGTCAGGCCCACAATCAAATACTAAATGGGAACAATGGGCGACGGTAACTAACGCTTCACTAACAATTAGTAGTAAGTAGAATTCATTTGTCACTAAACCGAAATCAGACTCTTCACTATGCGTTTCATTCGATATCAACAGAAAATTAATTTATAGTGAAAAATGAATTCATCACTGAATCGCCGCTCCAATGATATTGGTTCTTTCACAAATGAATGCTCATTACCAGGTAATTTTAAATGGGGAATGAGCAGCCACTAGACTGAAGTGTCTGATATTGGCTTTAGATTCATCTCATCTGAGATGGTAGATATATTTTTTAATTAGGTACATCATTTTCTATATCATACAATATGTGGATAGTGTGGATAGGATACCTTTTGTGTGTCCCTTATTCCTTACGTCCAGAATGTATATGTGCTGGGCACCTGACGGTCTAGCAGTTCTGACACACACACATGTATACAGGGTGTAAACAGACTCTTCGAGAAGCCGTTAACCAAGCATTCTGTACATCAAAATAAATAACCCTACGCAAAAATCATTTCTGGGAAATGTTTAAATACTTTTTTGGGGTGAAAAATAAAAGTTTTACGGTAAAACTCAATGTAACGCACTCAAAACACTGTGCTGGTGGATGGATTGAAAAGATTGGGGGTCGTGAAGGTGTTGAAAGTTCTTACGTTAATAATATGCATTTCAAAAAATCTTGGGAAAAAGTTTGAACTAATGTCTCTGTAACTATTATAGAAGGTTCCCAGGTAAGGTATGGTGTAGGTGCCTTTCGGCTTCTTTAAGGGATTTTTTACTCCCTATAAGTAATAAAAATTATTTTAGTTGTTTATTTGTTTCCACATTTTGCTTTGTCCTTTAGTTGATCCATGTACACAATGTTGTTGTTGATGTTGATATGCTTTTTATCATTATTACCTTCTTGTCCTCATTTATTATCAGGTACTAATATACTTTAGGTATAATGATAATAAAATAACATAAGCAACCGAATTGATAAATAATCAAGATAAAAGAATTGAGGAACACCTTCAATTAATTCAAAACGTGGGTCGAAACTTCAAAGTCAATGCTTTAATTACAGCTTGTATTGCTTATATAATCTTTTCATTATAAAATAGAAGCCATTTGTATGAAATACTCGTATTAAAATCACATGTCACATTAGTATGTCTGCGATTTTAATATTAATTTAAACATACATTCAGAGTACCTCACTGAACTAGCTCCTTGATCTTTAGGGGCCGTATTTAAGAACCATTTTCAAGATTAGAATCTAAATTTTGCACTGAAAGTTTGTTGTATGTATTTTAACGACTTGGCAAAACAACGAGAATTTGTTATTTTAATAATATTACTTAAATATTAATGTGTTGCACCTTCCGGAATAAATTCTCTAAGTGATATCAAAATGCATCCGCATCCGCTGCACGAACAATGCCTCTAACACGGGCAGACACGAAAACCATCTTTAATTTATGATCTGTATAGTTTTTATTAGTATAGTTTATTACAATACATAAATAGTCGACCATAAATTGTGAAGTGAAGGATTTCTACTGTTTGTCATAGGCCTCCCCCGAATTCACGCAGCCTGCAGGCGTTCTAATGTCAACCACTCGGAATAAGCCCAACTCAGGATCATCTTGATCTTACTGCCCTTGCCCCGTTCTACTTAGAGCGGTTTCGAACTACATCCGATCCAAATCCGATCCGAACCCGCTCCGGAACAGGTAGTCGTAGAACTATTTCTATGGTTGTTTACGTACTAGCTCCGGCTTCCGTCATCCGATTTTGTATTGTAGTGTATTTTCACGGCTACGGTTCCGACTCGGATCGGACGTAGTGCGAAAATACTCTTTGGGATAGGTGAAACACGTTTTCTTCTTCCAATCTCCCCTGTCAGACGTCAGGGCATCATTTACTCCTTTCACTTTCATATCATTCCTTACGTAATTCATCGAAAGAAATGGAATTTTTGAAGAAGAATTTAATTGTTGATCCAATTCCAATTTATTTTCTGTAGGAGCATTCATGTTCATGGTTTTCACAATCCTGTTTATGGAAACCATAAACGCTCCTTCAAATAAATTGGAAGCTTCACTCCCTAATATAAATATCAATGTTGACTCAACCTCCATATTCATGCATTATTGAAGACGTATTGCATTGGCTACCTAAATAGCCCTTCCGTTCACTGTGTTGCTTTATTTTTAGAATGCAATATTTCATTTAGTGATATACCAATATGGGTTCACATGAGTTCGTCATATTTATTTTCCATTACTATATTATTTTCGACTCCGTATTGAATATTGATTCTGACCAATCGTTTTGTTCTGACAACCAAATTGAGAAGCCATTACGGCTTCTCAGTTTTCTTGAAATTGGCAACTGGTTTCATGATATTTGTTTGACCAATTCTTTGACAGTTGAAAAGTGTTCAAAACTGTTTTATTGGAAATAAATGCTTCCAGTTTGAATGGCGGTGATTCATTAACGTCCTGAAGTGACGTGACTTCAGGACGTGAATCAAACTCAGTCAAAATGACAAATACCATTAGTTTTACAAATACTGTTATAATTTATAAGTCCACTATGCAGCTTCTATTTTACTTAGTAGTAACTGTAACTGGCATTGAGAACAAAGACCGGGAAGTGTCCTTGGAATTGGTATAAGCATTAGACGTGTAGGTGACGTAAAGTCTTGATCATTACCAAATCACATATTACATAATTATTTTCTTTTAAATGCATAGATTATGATAATGAGTTATGTTCATATCAGTTTTATTTATTTTAGTGAATGTCATCAGATTAGCATGAAGAATGCACAAATTAGTGAATTGAATGTACTACCTGTCAAACAAATGTCAAGTCTGTTTAATTAGAAAATTAAATTCGATGTCTCGTGTTGATTGATTTGTCCAATTAGAATAAACTATTTTTTTAAAACGATTCCGTCTAGTAACTACCTTGACCGCGAAATTTTATTAAACGTTTTCTTGGTATTGAATAATAGGCTAGTTTCCACCATCAATAAATTGCAAAACTAATTAGTCCGTCAGTTAGAGTATTGGAAAATAATGGACACGTATTTTTTGTTTTTGTAAATCACTGAGTACTGACAAAGATAAAACGCATTAAAACTCGGGAGTGGGGGCGCATGACGTCACAACGCACTAAAACTATAGCACGGCGTGACGTATTGCGAATTTTAAAAGCGTCGTATCTTCGTCAATTTTGGTTTATGTAACAAAAGAAAAAATACGGGTCAAATATTTTTTTTATAATCTAACTGACGGACTAATTAGATTTTTTTTAGGACACAAGCCTATTGCAAGATCTCTCTCTCTCTCTCTCTCTCTCACATTTCTTTCATTCGATTGCAAATAATATTAAAAGCATCAAACAACTTAGACATGTCGATGGTTTTTAATATTAACGGATTTAATAACTCGTGTAAGTCAACGGAAATCATGGTTGTTGATGTCATGTTGAATATTGATTTAGTATTAAGTAGGTAAGATATGGTTTAAATTATACTGTACTAAATACATAAATTTAGAAAAAAAATATCCACACAACTGTACGGACATCTCATTCATTACGATTTATCCGACTACTTAACGTAAGCCAACCAAACAAAATTAAATAAATTACAATTGACTGTCCAAAAATCGTGACCAATGCCAATAATACCATTGTTAACCCGTATAACGACTAATAAATGAAACTGGCTCTAAAAATTAACTGGCCAAGCTATTAATTAGGCTTAACTAGAAATAGTTTCATGACTAGAATCTGTACCAGAATAAATTCTGTTGTGGTTTGTCGTTCAAATTGAAACCAATATTAAATAGATAAAAACAGCGTCTGAAAGTATGTAGATTATAGAGATTATATCGAATCATTAAGAAAACAGCTCCCATTTCGAGGTTTTTCAAACATTAAGACCAGGCCAAAATACAGTTAATTAAAGTGTGGAAAAAGTAACCTAAATACAGTGGACCTACCTACCTGAATAAGAATGATCTAAAATATATATGTGATAAAGGAGCTAAGTTACACAAAGAACGTGCGGAACTGTTAGATTCGCCAATAAAAGAATTGAGATCTAAATGGTTGCCAAGCTCTTGCAGGAATGTACGACTTTCTTTAATTGCTTCAGAGGAAAATTTATTTATCTCTCGTTACCACTTAACTTGTTTGATACAGTCATATATAGATACTCGTATCTAAAATGTCTTGACAACATGAGATTAGAGTGTCATGAATGTAAATGGTTTGTTTAATAAATATACGAATGGAGCCAAAACAATCAATACATGATAATAAAGTAATGGATTTATACCCCTCTCACTGTAAGACGCAGTAGCGTCTCAGTTTATAATATAGCCAAGGATAATTGTGTCTATCAATATAATCGAGACCACTGCCATTCAGACGAGTATCACATGTGTTCATCATGTGTTTACAACTTACTATAGCTTCTGCCGCGACTTCTACGAGTTTGATGAAATAATTGTCCCATGGAATCATCTGTGTGCAAAATTTCATCCAAATCCGTTCAGTACTTTTCCGTAAAAGAGTAACAAACATACATCCATACTCACAAACTTTCGCATTTGTAGTATTAGTAGGATTATGTAATATAGGTTTGTAAACTCGAGTAAAACCTATTTTTACTCTTCTTATTTTTTATATTGTATCAGATAAAGACTCGGTTATAACCAATAGTAATAAATACAAGGTTAAGTTTATTGGTTTGTATCTAAAAACTCGTATTAGAGCCGGCCGATCCGCCCTTGACCTGCTGTAATGTCCATTTTATACTTTATTGAAGAATCTTCGAGAGCAATTTTCTAGATTTAATGCCTTTTAATATTTTACGTCAACATCTTAAACATTCCTCGGGTTCACGTGGTAATTTGGGCCTTGGATTTATTGAGGCAGCTTCTGAAATATAGCTGAGGTCTGGATTGCTTATGGCAAAGCCGTTTTTCCACCCATATATTCTCAAGACCGCTTAGATTTTCGTTTTTGCGATCATAATTCATCAATGAACGTAAACTTTAATACATTACGGGCTAAATTGTTCTGGTTTTGTGGAAAATAAAGAAATAAACAAAACTTATCGTAAAAAGCAACTTACTTTTACAAAATTAAAATTCAAAATAGCTTTCGATATGGCGTAACGGCAAAAATAGATTAAAATATGCGGGTAGAAACAAAATGTAGCATGGCGGCACTGTTTTAAAGTAGTTTCTTGCCGCATATTTTCTAAAATATGTATACCTAACAGTAGTTTTCACTATTTTAAACATTGAGATTTATAATCAAATGGAATGTATTTTTATCACCGAATGTCCACAGTTTAATGGCAAGACACATGTTTATCGTTTGAGAAAAATTAAATGCGATATTTGTTATTATTAACGGATGCAAGAAAAAGGTAGTAAAAATATAGCGCAAGAATATTATACTGCCCTTTTTACTACTATTGACGTTATTGAAGACCCCAGCTGCCTTGGTCATTTTGTGAACACTAACGTTATGATCCTCTTTTTGTCATTCCAAATGTACCAACCTAACCGGTTTATGGACTTGGATAAAGGTCTCTCTGCCAAGGCCATTTCATATGCCAAAGCATGCAGGGGGTTGATCTTAATAATCATGAAAATACCAAGTGAAATAATGCGAGCAATGACATTAAATTATGTGTTAGTGCGAATGTGTCCTACTTCTAACACTTATTTTAATGTCAAGCTTGGGCATTAATGGCATCATGAAATGTTTTGTAAAAGGGGTTCGTCTGATTGAAATTAGAATTTTAATCCACCAGACCAGTTTTCCAAGCTGTGTAGGTACCTTATGGGAGATCCCATGGGCAACTTGTAATGAAACTTTTACCAACATTAATTTCCTTTAAAACCCTTTTAAGATCAATTTTTGGTAGTTTATTTAGGCAGCATGTATACAATCTCTCAGTGAATTTAATATTTTTATGAAGTGAAAGTCTTAATTCAATGTTTTCTTTCCTGAGACATAAGAAAATACTTCGAAAACTTAAACCAACTTCCTCGTAGTTACCCGGGTACGAAGCCGTACGTTAAACAAATAGCTGTTTCTGGGAAACAACTCGCTCTACACTTTTTATCGTCGCCTCGTGGTATTTCCGTAAAACCCTGCCTTATCAATTCTTACAATAAACAAGATTCCATGCCAAATTCTAATGTAGGCTTCAGGGTTTTATTATTGTCGGACCGGAATTTAGGGTACAAAGAAGGCATTTAATTTAAATGGATCAACTGTATTTGTGTCTCGATTCTACTACTGAACTGTTTTATTAATATATTATATTTTAATGTGTAACTAAGCCAAGAAATAGGTACATGATACAGCCAGATTTGAGCTAGCATTTGCAGTGAGGAGCTGTCAACGCTTGCTGATGTCGTTAGGGTTGCATTTCATCTGGCAGCCAAAATCACATTTTACCATGTTCCTATCCTTTTCTGTCGCAGAACGTCGTTTGCCAGAACGAGAAACCGAGTATCAAAGATGCGGTCGGCAGCTTAGTGTCATTAGATCTTAAATGCTTAAAACGATATTGCATTAGTAAATAATTTGACCATTAAATTACTATCTCCATCTCTCAATTTCTCTTCCCCCTGCTACCTGACACTAAGCCCTCTTTCATTGAGAGTTGTGAGGGAAAATCATAATATTATCCCCAGTTTTCGGCTTGTTTAATGTGAGCTCAACTTTCGTATCAGCGTATCAGCCGTTATATGTGCACAATAACACATTTCTGTTTCCCTGATCGCATATTGTTGTGTTGAATAAAGTCCATTTCTGCTTGATTAGAGCACAAAGGGATCAAAACATTGTGTCTGTATTTTGTTCTTTATATTATTTTTATTGATGTATCTGCATTTTTGCGTTCAGAAAAATCGAGCAGTGTCGATCGTTCGATGTCAATACTTATAAAAATATTCGACCTACATATCATTAGTTAATGATAACTATGTCCGTTTCTTGTATCTGTTAATATATTTTTAATGGATATTGTAAACATGTTTATGATCGTTTAGTAATTTAGAATGTGTGCCACAATATTAAGTACCTTTTCGGTTAGGTATAAACAATTACATAATCTAAAATGTGCATATTTGTGGACGATGACGACTATAACTTTGTTTACCTTTGTCTAGTGCTAATTCACTATATATTCAAATTATAATGTTTGTGTGCGCAGTGCTACAACGGGCGCGATCTACCAACCGTTAACGAGTCCCCGAGCGGGAACGGGCACTGGAGCCGAGCTTGGCGCCTGCGGATCCATGACCCCTCCGACTCCGTCGACTCCCCTCGAAGCATCTCCAACTCCAGTCTTCGTGAGGTCGACGACGAGCTCACCGGCGAAGAGCTGGCGACCTACATGTACCACGTGAACTGTAACATTGGTGGACTCACCTGAGACACGTCTG
Organism: Xestia ashworthii; assembly: GCA_950022955.1. Taxonomy (NCBI): domain Eukaryota; kingdom Metazoa; phylum Arthropoda; class Insecta; order Lepidoptera; family Noctuidae; genus Xestia; species Xestia ashworthii. The sequence continues at coordinate 16,075,353 of OX465558.1, read as the reverse complement.
TGTAAGTGACAGTGACCACGCTAGCGCTAGCGCTCCAAGCCCGCTCGTGAGCCCGACCAGAACTACAAGTGACGTAGACGGCCTAACTGTGTGATCTATTTTATAGACGTTTCTAAGCGATTTTAAAAAATGTACATAAAACATTGTTGTCCATTGTTAGTTACGGCTTTGTTAATATTTAAATGTTAACGTGCACTTAAACGTCCGTTTTGGTCTTAAGTGCTAATCTATGTTAGCTGAAACTTGATGGTAAAATAACGTAAGAAATGTCCTTGAGAATTTATGTAGTGGACGGGGCCGCCGTAATAGCTTACTGGGTATGGGTGTACCTATAGATCTGATCCTGGAGACTTACCCACTGTGTCATAAAGCTGTAATCTTTGGCACGCACTGCCCATTATTCATTCTCGAATCTATTAATTACGTTGGGGTGACACTTCACCTTACATTCTAGTTAGCAACATAAATCTATAGTCAATATCCGAAGGTTGAACGCCGTTTTCTCAATTCATTTGGTAATAATTCATATATTTAAAGTATCGATCAAAACTGTCAGTGATATTTATTAGACAAATAAAATATATGTATCTATTTATTTATTTAGTTTTTGGACAAAGTGATTATAGAATGTCAGTCTAGATAGGTGTATAAATAAGTAAATTTAGCCCATAATACTCTACTGATAGTGATTAAGTACGGTGGTTGTAAAAAGTATGTGCTAAGCACAAAATAATAGCAAAAAACATTGAGTGTAGAGCGTGGGGAGATTGAATCGAATTGTAAGCTGTGCTGTGGTAGGTAGTACGGAAAGAACTTCAATAAATTATGTATGTGTTTAGCCGCGAAAAGTGAGAATTCCTAATGTTAAATGTACCGTTGTTTCCCGCCCAAATCTGCAAGGGTCGAGCCATACATCACCGGACCGTATCAAGGACATCTGACCAAGTTTATTCATGTTTGTGACAGCAGTATCACGATGTATGTCTCTGGCGTAGTTCGGAGAGTGTGCGCCGACCCTCGTGGAATTAACGACACACTGTGTCCATACTTGATGAGACTGTCAATGACGTGTATATTGAAAACACTACGTAGGTAAGTATATCACGAGTGAAGTTAAAATAACTTATTGTATGTTTGTACTTACTGAGATTAAAATACTTTATACGTTGTCAATAAAGTGAAATAAACTAGGTATGTACATTATATATTTATGTCACCGTAAAATTGTCAAACACGTTAGATTGTAAAATAACTAGAAAGATTGTAAACTCTCGAAATATTGTCAAACAAACATATTGCTTACAATAAAACGCATTATTTTTCGGTAGATTGTAATATATCGAAGTGAAACCGTAATATTGTGAAATACATGCGACGGAAGTATCTCTGCCCCCCATAATCAGGACTTGGGGCACCCCCGCGTAGCGGGGCTACGTCGACGATGCTTTTTAGGGGAATATAAAGGGTTTTGAGTTTAGGTTATATTAATCGGTATTTCTCAAGAATGGTACATTATCTTATCATGAGCGTGGTACCGTTAGGCAAGGGGGACCCCTCCTTCCCCCCCTCTCCTCCACACCGCGTGAGCTGACTACCATCGCATGCATTTCACGAAAAATAATGCGTGTTATTGTAAGCAGTATGTTTGTTTGACAATTATTCGAGAGTTTACAATATCGCTAGCTAGAGAGATTACAATATAACGTATTTGACAAGTTTACGGTGACATATATACAAAAACAGAATGTAAATAAAGTATACTTATGTGAGTAAATGGAACAAAAAGCCTAAGTGACTTGGATAAGATAAATAATAAAAATTTGTCTGAAGAGACGATGTTATTATTTTTGACAATATTCTTAAATGCGACTTATTTACTATGAGTTGTCTTTTCTAAAATTATTTTTATCCAGTTTTGTACTAGTATGTGTCGTTAGTTGAATAAATGGGTATTAAAAGGCTTTGGCTGTGTATTACAGTAGATTTCAATTTTAGCGAAATAAACAAATATAAAATAAGCAGCAATGTAATTCCACTGGTCAAATGTGATTTTTTATAGTATGCAATTGTGATACATCTGTTATGCGACTACGAGGTATAAGCGTTATTTTTGTAAGAGTTCGGATTATGGATTACCAAAGACGAAAAAACATCGAATTAATGCGCCTACGAATATACATTTTCTTCTTTTCTTTTGTTGTTGTAATTTTTACCTTATTTAGCTTGTGTAAGTAGGTAATCAAAAATAGTAGATGATATTTTTTTTACGTGTCTTATAGTTTTTTTATCAATTTACTTTAATGTCTCGTAGTTTCGTATCAGATGCCAATGTACGCGTGTCACATTAAAATGTTTTAGTAATTAATATCATTGTTAAAGGTAGATAAATAATTGTTGTTGTAAAATATCATAATGAGTGATCTATTTTGATTATTGTAATGTCGATGAATTAAAAAGAAAATTCCCCCAACTCACTTATTCGTTTTTTTTTAACGCAAAATATGTTTTTTTTTGCGAACTGCCTGCCTATTTTATTAAATTGGGAAGTTATTTAATCGTTCATCTGTGGACCCCAACCGAATCGGTCTGCTCGATTGTTTAACTAATGTGTCTAACTGTCTACTTCGCTAACAGTTAATGAAATTGTAAAAAAAAACTGATCTAAAGTAAGGGAAAACTGATATAAAGTAAGGGAAAACTGATATAAAGTAGGGTGGATTCGGGAAAAGATGATAATAAATGGCAGGGGATGACTAAAGATGATCGAATGACTACTATTAGAGAAGAAGTAGGTATATAAGAAGAACTCATGCTGCGGGACAGAAGAATGATGACGGCACTCACAATATGCATGACGACAGTATCAAAAAATTGCAAATCTATTTAGTCCGTCAGTTACAGTATTGGAAAATAATGGACACGTATTTTTTGCTTTTGTAAATCAATGAATATTGACATAGATAAAACGCATCAAAACTTAGGAGTGGGGGCTCGTGACGTCAGAACTCATTAAAAATTATACCAAGGCGTGACGTATTGAGAATTTTAATAACGTTGTATCTTCGTCAATTTTGGTTTACGTAACGAAAGAAAAAATACGGGTCAAATATTTTTCGATGGTAGTATAAATGACGGACTAATTAGGTTTTAAGATCACAGCTTTCGTGGCAGGATTTTCTGGTAAGTATTTTAAACAGGTTTAAAAAGCCTTGCCGTAACCCATTCAATGCGCCCCGACTCCCCGACGGATGTCAAAAGGGCGAGAAGTGGTTGTCTGTTTTATTATTCATGAGTTTTACTTTAACTTACCTGAGAAAACGTCACTATTGAGATTTTAACCCTTCACAGATTACGTGTTTTACGATCGAGGAGCACCAGCTAAATCCCTCCTTATAAAACCGCCTGGGGTCTTGATTAGCTCAGAGAGGATATTGCGAAGCTCACGTTACTACACTTCATTAGTTACGGAGAACTTTCTCGAATTGCGGTACATTAACGTTTAATTAATTTATGCATGATTGTTGGTGGTACGATACTTTGGTGTCATAATTGAAGCTCGTATGCTCGTCATGACTGCTTTGTTGATTTAGTGGTCGCAAGCGCTTCTACTGATCGTGAGGTCCTGGGATCGATCCCCTCTGCATAAGATTTAAACATGTAATTGACGAAAAATCTGTACTAGGTATCATAATTTGCCTAGCCTTTCCCAACTATGCTGGGGTCGGCTTCCAGTCTCACCGGATGCAGCTGAATACCAGTATTTTACATGGAACGACTGCCTATCTGACCTCCACCCAGTTAATACTGGCTAATTTAATACGATATCGATACCCCATGGTAAGACTGGTTGTCCGACTTTTTGTAACGACTGTCAAAGATCTACAAATGACAGCCGGGACCAACAAAGCTTAACGTGCTTTCCGAGGCACGGAGGAAACTCGGTATGTACGAGTGTTCACCCATCTACAGACCAACCTCAGCAAGCGCGGCTTAACCTGAAGATAGACCCGAGCGGCTGTTATTATTTAGCCATGAGCTCCTCCGTAGGTACTAGGTATACCATATTGGTTTTATATTATTTTGATTACACCATGTATGTAATACATATGGAATGCAATAAAGATTTGAGTATTGAGTATACCTTCGTCTAAATCTTCCAGGATTACAAACCAGCCTTGTTGTTATGTTGTGTGAAAACACAAGAATACTTGTAGTGAGAAACCCAATCGGACTTATTTGCGCGAGAATAATCCTCTGTCTAAAGAACACGTCTTATCTACTCGTATATCTCAATCGGGTCTTAATCCTCCAATTTTGTCGTCATAATATCTTCGGACGTGGCCCCGACTTAAGCTTGACTCACGCTAGACCGAGCCGACTGTCGGCCGTATTGTATTGTATTGTATTGTCCGTTGCTCGGCCGTTACTCGGTTGCGGTATACCGTGAGTCTGCCCATACAAAATATAATTATGTAGTACGTGGGACTCTCAGAAAGTTTTGCGTTTTTTTTTTTCAATAAATCTCCCAAGTAGGTACCTACTCTCCACTAGCCTCTACCACATAGTTCGTGATGTATTTCACGAATTGTGCTGTGATCGTTTGTAGGGCCGAATCCACTGCACTGGCCACCAACACACACACACACACTCTCACATACGAGTGCACACCCTATGCGCACACAAAACAACATTATTTTGTCAATTTGATTTTGGTCTTCATTTTGGTTTTGGTTTAAATTTTGATGCTGATTTGAATTTTATTTTGATTCTTAATTGGATTTTAATTGTATCCATGATTAGTATTAATTTAAATTATGATTTGAATTTAGTTTTAATTAAATTTTTTGGCAAGTATATTATTTTGCATTCATTGTAAATTTGATTTGATTTTTTAAATTTCTCACTTATGTAATGTAAACCGGAAGAGCGGAAGTACCTAATCCAAGTATTTTTTGCTCAAAAGGTGCCTCCATAACAAGAATCCAGTCAAATTGAAAAAGCTCGCGATCAAAATCTTCGACCGCTTTAGACCGCTTCACTTTGGTAGGCGTTGATTCGTTTTGAAACACCCAAACCGTCGACTGGCGCTTAGTTTCTGGATCGTATTGGTAAATCTAAGACTCATCACCTGCAATGATGTCATAAACACGGCGTGATGTGGTTCTTTTTTTGCTGCTATTTTGTTTATCATATCACGGCACCATTCCACCTGGGCCTACTTCTGAGCATCGGTGAGGTTGTGCGGCAACCAGCGTGAAACTCTCTTCCTTACGCGAAGATACACGTGTAGAATTTCGCGATCCACCCTGCAGTGTGTGCTGAGTCTCTTGATACGTTACTTGCCTTTTGTCTTATGGATTAAATTTTTCACTTCTAGCACGTTTTCTTCTTAGATTTAGGAAATGTTTATGGGAGTTAATAATTATAGTCTTATACAACTTCGAAGTAACCGAATACATGTTCTTGAACTCGAAAGTTACGCATGAAGGTACTAACTAAAAGATTTTCAGATTTATACCTTCGTGTACACTCACAATTCTTCATAAGCATTATATAACCTTGGCCATTAATGCCACAAACCGAAGGTAAATCCAGATTGAGAATTTGGATTGTTCACGTTCAGTTAACATCATGTTGTGTAAGTCTGTTACCCATTGAGTGAAAATATCCCGCCAGGGAACACTGTAACTCAATGCCACGCTTTCTTTCCCATTAATTAACATCACACCATAGACTTAATGCAAAGAATATCCGCGCATCCCTAAAAGAAAGCAAAAATAAGTAGATGTGAAGCAATTATAATAAAGTCTCACAAACTACCAGGGGGCCAGAATCATGAAGGAGGTATTGTGTATTGTTAATACGAATTCCTGGTGGAAAACCAATAACATTTTTCCCACCCCGAGAATACCCGATGCTTAGAACTCTTACATTCAGTCCGCCATGATATTAGTTGGTATACCCAATGAGGCAAGCAAAGAAAAACACTCATTACACATTCAGTACCGTCTACCAGTCATAAAAACAACAGTTTACAACATGGAAGCATTCCAACTGCGAACAATAGAAAATAGCGAGGTGCAAATGTCTCTTATCAACAAATTGTTTACATCCAAATGCACTGCATACTTCCCAAAGTCCGTGACTGGGAAGATAAGAGCTTGAACGCAGAGAATACCAACGGAATTGTTGGTAAATTAAATGTATTAGTGACGTCATGTCCAGTCTCGATGACACCATTTCATTAAGTGCACTTGCATGTAGGTAAAAACAAATAAAAGTCGTGGCAGTACTGGTTTTGGCTACAACTCCACGTAGGTATCTGATGTTATTCACTTATAATTTATATTATATTTTATACATACATTATTTGCAAGAAACATAAATAATGATGTAAGTAGGTATGATTGTGATTTTGTAGATGGGTACATGAACGTTATACACTGCTACTTCGCTGAAGAAGAAACTGCATCGCTTATAAAACCTTTTAAGTAATTAAGATACAGAAGTCCTTTTTTAACCGACTTCCAAAAAGGAGGAGGTTCTCTATTCGACTGTATGTATTATTTTTTTTTTTTATCCAAAGTCAATGAGGATTTGCAAAAAGCGAGTGAAGGTTAAATAAAAGACTTCTAATAAGTACCTACCTAATAGCATACAGACAAATCATTTGAGATTAATTAAAGATTGAACCTTGGAATTTCCCAGTCCACTTGATTTAAAGCTTCTTTTTGTTTTAGCTAAACTAAATTCTATTAAACTTGCTCTACCAGACCAGATTGAATTTCAAATAAAACATCGTCTAACGTTTTCAATAGTGTTTCGTCTAGTCGTAAATAAGCGTCAAGAACACTTTGTCAGATAGTAGACACTGTTCCTATGTTTCATTTGAAAACAAATTCAATTACATTGAGTACTTAATTTGATTTTCGTTTTAAACAGGACACCGAACAATGTCCTTTTGTTTGTAAAAAAATAGATTTATATGACCAAAGTGATTTGGTAAAATGAATCAATAGTGTTTTCACCGTTTTTTATATTGTTACGCCAAAAAAGTCAATCTAGAAATCGCTCCAGGCAGGGCATTTTAATAATAGATAGGTATCAAGCACACGCGCTAACACAAAAGCGTTTTGCGCCTAATCTTTTGGAAGAGACGAAGACAAAAGAATTTCTGTACTTTGTAGATGTGTGTGTAAATGAAATTGAGTGTTTCCTATAAGACACATCGGCTTTGCTTAGAAGTACCGACGCGGCGACGTGTTTAATATAGCTTCCGACACATCTATCTTAATTTAAAGTATTTTGTTCTATGTAATGTGCAGGGTCTATATAATGTTTTATCTCGGTTAATATCTAAAACGTTTTGCATCAGAAACTCCTTTTTCGTTTTGACTCAAGTGAGAACGGTCTTGAAGAGAGATATTTTTTCTTAAATCTTATCGCTATTAAAAACTTCATAAAATGATTACTTCGTGAGCAACGTATGTAAACGGAGAGACTGTCCGGCAGGGTGCACTAGAGGAATGTAGTATACACATCGTCAGGCTATTTATTAAAGCTTTACTAAAGAAACTTTAAGTACTTCGTTTGTTAAAAGCTCTCGGTCGTCTATTAGAAATCGTAAAATTTATTTAATTAAGTTAATAGAAGGAAATAAAATAATATTAATATTCCCGTAAAATTGTAAAACCCGTTAGATTGTAATCTATCGAGAATATAAACGCTCGAAAGATTGGTCAACCGATCATTCTGCTTACAATTTAACGCATTATTTTTCGGTAAACGATAAATGATTAAGAAATCTAACGGGTTTTTAGTAGGTATTTTACGGTGACATATACATTAAAGCTATATACATATAATAATATGGCTGATATATAATAGCTTTCAGGAAAAAATACCAGGTACTTTCTTCCAACTTGTTTGTTATTCAGAAGGAGAAATAGATATAGTGTATCGGTACATATGTATGGAGCGATAAGGAAACAATTTCCGGAGATACGTTATGATAGTATGATATACACAGATAAAGTCATAATAGATGAGTAAACAACGCTTTCCTTGTTTATTTCGTTGGTATTATTGCACGTGTTCTTATGGAGCATATAATTTGCAAATGACTTATGTATTTATTTTCCAAACGATTGGCCGAGACTGATGCTAAAATGTGCAGCTAAAATACTTCATGGAACGTCTTCCTTCTGACAAGCGGTCTTATAGCAGTGTGTATCGTATATGACCTAGTTACGGTTAGACTGGAAGTCGACTTCAATACAGTTACTTCCTGAAACATGAAGTTTCGTTAATTTTTTTTTGTTTCAGTTGCCGAAAATGAAAATTAGCAACACGTTTTATGTTATATATGCTGATACTTTTCACCTAGTTAGTAGCAACAGCAGATATTTACATAAAAAACACGTCTGAGCTGAATTTTGGAAAGTAAAATATAGCTATTTTAATGCTACCTATGTTTTAATTTACTGATGCTAAGTTAGCTTCATGACAAAAGCGTTGCCATAATTATTTTTCCAAGCAAGTAAGCGTGTACAAGATAATACGCGATGCATAAGAACTCCGTAATCTAGCTATAGAATAACATACACCCACTCGCACGATGCTTGCTTCCACAAGAAAGTTCCATAGCAAGTAAGATTACCCTTGAATGACAGTAAAAACAAGTACTTACGCTATTTTCCACTTAACAAACTTTTCTCATATCCGCGTGCATGAAGTTTGAAGGAAAAGTAAGGGATTTTTTATGCTCATTCCATGACAATATTAGCTTGTGGAGTTCAGTAGCTACTTCAGAAGTCATAAAATAGTTTCAGCGCGTAATCACACACGGATCGCTCTTGGTATTCAGGCTGATCAAAGTACAGGATTAGTTTATTTTGCAGTATTTTGGAGACACCACATCTGTAGAACATAAATAAGGTCCTAAAATAAGAAACCCAAAAATATTTATCTACTAGAAATACATACATAAGCGTAAAAATAAAGTAGTAAAAAATAGGTACGTCTTACAGACACTCCCATGGATATTGCTCGAGGCGAAAACAATATGCTGGGGGTTGATGACAGCCCTAGTGATATGGGGTAAGTCTATAAACCGCAGAACATGTTTTGCCCTTTATTTTTACAACAAATACAGGATGATAAACAAACCTTGGTGGTTTTCTTGCAAGGGTTTTTTTCGTCACGAAATCTATGTAACGAAGCTATTTGAATTTTGGGTGATGGATGTCCAAAGCAGAAAGTTTATCAAAACTGAGCTTCCTCATTATACGCTGGAACAAAAATAAAACTTGGTGTAACACCTGCGAAGTTAAGAATAATGAATAATGGCGAGGACAGAAGCGATTTTGGGCAACTTTTCATAATTATAGTTGAACGGAAAAGTTTGCACGGGACGGTGTGCGTACAAGAGAATATATTTGCAGATTAAATATATTTATTCATGCTTCTATTATTTCATTTACTTTTAGAATTAAAAATGTGACAAATCCACTTAAACTGTACTCAAAAACTGGACTGCAAACTGGAATTTCCTCTCCAAACATGAAAACGTGTAAAATAATGACAAGAGGCGTTTACGAGGTGGGTGCTTTATTTTATTAACTAAAAATAAACCTTAACAATATTCCTATGTTCGCAGCGTAAAAAAAATAATAAAAGTGTTAAAGTGCAGCCGACACAAATGAGAGTAAAAACAAGTTTAAGTGTATGGTAAAGTGCCTTGCTTAAACACCCGGTAAGTAAAATGGCCGGCTGCTGAACCACATCACCACAATTATTTGCTACTATGTAGTTAGTTAAGTTACTTAACGAGAAGTAGTACATTTTCTGACAATTCGTAGCGCCATGTTCACATTTTAAGGAGTTAGTTCAATTATACAACTTTAGTCATGAGAGGAGGATATGAGAGTGACCGCAGGACGTTACTGGAAAAGAGTGCAATGGACGGATATTAATGGAGTTCTAGGTATAGTCTAATCATTCATAGAAATAAAATGTTGGTATTATTGCACATTTTGGTGATTTTCTTTGGAAATTACTGAAGTGTAGTCCACTACAACGCAGTGTGTGTGCTACGCTGATGAAAATTTTATTGTTTTTTAAATTAATACATAAAACTTTGACAAAGCAAAATGATTATAATATTAGGATCGTAGTTTGGCGTTATGTAGTGTGTACATTTGTGTAAAACGCTTTTACGTGAAATAGACAACCTCCGACAAGGCATAAACGCCAAGTTCACGTGTTGCTCAGTTAGTTCAATTATTGCAACTACAGCACATGCAAACAACACGTTCCGTTCAATGCGGTTTCAATTAGTGCCCTGACACTGACACATGTCACAATGTACTTGCAATTGAACCGATACGTAGACTATTTGTTAGGTGCGTCACGACGGTGATGCATAGCTCTACATGCAATAGTTACCCATTGATATGAGACGTCGAGATTTAGAAATCGACTATCACAAAGGTGTGAGAAACAAAGATGACGCTCTATAAAGCGGAACTGTTTACAAAATGTATGTGTTTTAGGCTAAAATGGGATGTCAGTAGTCATGTCAGTAGCTTTCACAATGATCGCTGCGCTCTGGGCAAAAGTCTCGATACGATGGATGATGAAGCAAGACGGTCGGCGCTCAGAAAGAGATGACGAGAGGTTCTGGACGCGTACCGTGAGAGGAAAAAGCACATATAGAAGGAATTGGGAGAGGCCTGCGTCCAGGGTGCGATACCATTAAATATAATAACAAAAATTCCAATGATCACATCACCTAATTTCATATAGTAATATACTTTTTTTTAGTATGACGATTAAATAATTTAATGAATTATTGATATAAGTTGAGTTAACCTAATTTTATATGGTTAAATTAAGATTTTCGAGTGTTAGCCGCAGCCAGCAGATCCCCTCAATTGTTGGTGAATCATTGCGGTTAGATGAAGTTATAAGTTAAGAAGTTTCCCATTACAGAATATTAAGCGTTCTTGACGTGGAGTTGCGAACATCACCCCGATATTATAAATACTTAAAATACAGTTCTAAGTAAGAATTTTCTAACAGAGTAACGGCAATACGGAACCAATACGGGGTTAGGAGATTCTTCGAAGAATCGAAACTAGAAAGTTGCGCCTGACAAAGTAAGGGATTTAGCAAGAAATTCATACACCAGTATCTCTTTATGATGGGCCGATGTCGCAGCGGCTGAGTGATTGGCTGCTTTTCACGCTACGAGAGAGACGTTGAGATTTTCCATTCGTTTCTAAGTAGAACAAATTTTTATAATGGCTTTGCAGCCATTGTTGGTTCCATGTACTTGTGTAAGTTTGTAGGGACCTATTTTTGTAGTAAAATTGACTATTCAAAGAAAATTCCAGAAATTTCATAGAAATGAATGACATTGAAGTGAACGTTTATTCTGATTATCTCTAAAACGGCTAGACCAATTTTGACGGGACTACCTCTATTAAAAAAACAGGATTTCGTAAAAACAAATGTAGCCCATGAAACCCTTACCAAAATTCGATTTAAATTCTCAAAGCTTGTTTCTAATATTGGTATCAAAGTACGTTTGATTGCAGGCCAAGAAGGAAACTCATCAACAAAAGTTTTTCACTATGCGCTGGACGGGTCGGTCAATATGTGTTCCATTCTTGTCTCTGAAGCGAGCCTCGAATAGTTCCAACCGACAGTTTGCGTTGGTACACCTATCGATCATTAGTACCGAAAAGTACTTGTTTAAAAATTGACGAAAAGTTCGAACTTTTCGTCAATTTTTTTTTTAAATAGGTATAAGTTTTAATGTAAGATTTAAACACCTCCACGACCTCCGTACTATTCAATCCATCCATCAGCACAATGTTTTGAGTGCGTTACAATGAGTTCTACCACAAAACATTTTTAAAGTAGTACTTTGATGTACAGAATGCTTCGTTATGAGTCTGTTTACACACTTTTGGTATACCTTTTTTTTTCGGATGGGAAATCCTTTCTCGCCCTTAATGTTCCGGGGCCACGGTATCTCTTTCGAACAGTCCCGCAGCCCCAGCAGGCTTCGGCCCTTGCCTCAAAGAGACATCTCAGTATAAGAAGGGACCCCTTCTTATACTGACACCGACTCTCTTTGAGGCGCGCGTAGAACACGAACGCGCCGTCGACACGGCCTGTCGTCGTTAGACGGACGGACGGCTAGCTAGCCCATAGCTAACCGTCCACAGGCCCGCATCTACGGTGGAGTGTGAGTGCCTTACGTAGAGTACGTGTATTACGAAAAATAGAACGACGTTATGCCCGCTCCCGATCCGCGCACCCGCGCTCTGTCTGTAGTGGCGGGCGACGGGCGCCGCTCCCGCGCACGACCCGCCCCGCGGCCGACCCGCACACGCTTTCAGTGTGATGTCTTTCATACTATTTCAAAGAACTAGACCCGCCGTACTCCCGTCCCGAAACGCGCCCGACCCGTGCCCGCTCTGTGTGAATTACGCTTTATAGTTTCGTCATGTCCGTATTCCGTCCATCCGTCCGAGGTTTTGTTCTGAGAGACTGTTAGTCAGTACAATAAAGCTATAATTTTGTTGAGGTGTGTATGAATTACGCCAACAAAATGGTAAAATAACATTTTGGATTTTTTTTATGGTAGCTCTCCTACATATGAAGTGGGGATGAAAAAGTAAAATGACTATGGGGTTGCGTATGGGCAACCCCATTGTCATTTTTCGATTTATTGCTTCATTTACGAAGTATTAAACTTCAAATTGCAAAGTTAAAGTAGAAAGTTAGAAAGGGACGCCCTAGCGTCCCTCTCTAAAGCTAAACTACTGGCTTAAAAAATCTGGAAAAAATCATGATGATACGAGTAGTACATTTCATGAATGTTTTGAGGAAACTTTTAAAATCTTGTGAAACTTATGCAGAACATCATGGGTTAAAGTACAACGAGCTTAAGAGCGAGTTTATGGTTTTTGTTGGTAAAAACAAAAAACCCAATAGTGTTCCTACGCTGTGCCTGAATGGAGTTCATTTGAGACAGGTGGCTCAGTTTAAATATCTTGGTCATATAGTGACAGAAACACTAACAGATGACCAGGACATAGAAAGAGAGCGGAGGGCATTGTCGGTCCGTGGAAATATGTTGGCTCGTAGATTCGCTCGTTGTACAGTTGACGTTAAATTAACGTTATTTAAAGCTTACTGTCAAAGTTTCTATACAGGTGGTTTATGGACCAGTTTTAGACAGCGGACGTATAATGCACTCAGAGTGCAGTATAATAACATTCTCAGGACTCTGGTGCGGCTTCCGCGGTACTGTAGCGCCTCAGGCATGTTTGCAGATGCGCACATAGATGATTTCTATGCAATTATGCGTAGGAAAACCATGTCTGTGGTGCAGCCGCAACGAGATACTGAGAATTATTGCGGATAGATTGGACTCGGCGGTCATGCGTCGCTTCACTAGCCTGCATGTGACAGGTGCAGGTTAGTGAAGAACTATACTAGTTAGACTTATCTCCATTAAGTTTTTATTGTACTAACATACTTTATAAGACGTCTGTTACTAATCTTACTTGTGTGTAATCTAACATAGTGATAAGTTTTTCTGTTACTAACCTTTTACCTACATTGTTATATTGTGTACTAACATAGTTGATAAGATTGCTGTTACTAACCTCTGCTATGGACCTTAGTTGTCTGAGAATAAACTATTTTTATTTTTTTATTTTTTATTTAAGTAAAGTTTAAATTGTAGTAGTTAAGATAACTTTATTAGTTTATCAGTAATAGTCGTTGAATTTGGTTGTAGGATAATTTTGTACCAAAAACAAAATCCTGAGAATAAATCGTTCTATATAGTGATAACGGGCTACTACGGAACCCTTTAAGTACTGCGCGTGGCCCGACACGCACTTGGCCGATTTTCTTTCTTTCTTTTCTTTCAATTGATAAATAATGAGAATTATGGTAATATATTTTCTAGCAAGCTTTTAAATGTGCTCACAAAAACTATGAATATCAAGTATTCTAGTTTCAGCCATAAGTTCAGAAATATTCAAAACGAAATAGGGTTGGGAAAGCTCATAACGAACAAAGCCCAAAAAAATAAACGACGTCATTCGCCTTCTCGTTTCACATCCCACCACTTCGGTCTACATTACCGTGGTTATGTCACCGAAGTACCACTTCTAGTGGCGGGAAGGGTTGACCGGGTTATTCGCTTTATTTGACGTCATCTGCAAACATTTCTGCGAATTTCCTTACATGACCTACGTCAGATTGACGTTTTCCTGACTATGATGTTTGGCGACTTACGGCAGTTTTCTATAACTTATTTACGTATAACTGTTGGTTAATATGCCTACTGCCGTAGGTATGTGTTTCTATAAACAAAAAAAAAATCCTACCCGCGTCACCTACCTGTCACTTGATTCATAGAAAAATCAAAAAAAGCCATATTTTGTTACGTTTTGTTTATAACAGTCAGTAAGTAAAATGTCAAACTGACAGAGATGGTAACCTACCGAAACCTGTTAGTAAGTTATTGAAAATGGCCGTAAACTGAAGAAAAAAACGTATCTGTTTTGTTGCTCTTGTGATGAAATGAAGGCGTTGGTAATCAAAGGCTGGTTTTGAGAGTTCAAAAACCCGTTTAAAAGCCCTAAACTTGTTTGAATTAAAAAAAGGTTACAACAAACTCAAAATCTTTTTTTATATTTTGATCAAGTTTTGAGAGAATCTTTCGGTTCAGTGACACCAAAATTTACATTAAAAAGTCCTTTTCGAAATGAACGCTGACTCAAGTCATGAATAACCAAAGATGAAGTTAGAATCAATATAGGTGAAAAAAAAAAACAAAAAAAAACTGATTTAATGGTCGTCTCGACAGAAACCAGTCGCGTTGTATTTTTGCAAAGAAATAAGCACTAAAAACCCTGCAAGGTCAAACGGATTTTGGGTTTAGGGGAACCTGTTGTACTTAGGCCAGTTTTTTGAATTTTGATTTTTGATTAAATAATGGTGCTAGCTACACCTGTCTAGTGTGCATGTATGTAAAGATCATTTAATTAACTACATAATTCATTTATTAAAACTGTGTATATTTTCAAAAACCTGGGACCACTATCCACTTGAAAAAAAAAGAGAAAACTGTCCTAGGTACAACAAACCAGATGTACCTTGGACCGTGTCCGTTGTACCTTGGACAGAGTAGGTTCAAATCGAGATAAACACTTTTATTAAATATAATTTATTTATTTTCTGTTGAAATAATATCAGTTATAATTAGTTTATCATATTAGCATTTGCAATTAACAATAAAATACAGTTATTAACAAGAACATTTAAGTAGAAGTATTGTTTTTTAAAAAAGCTTCACCCATCTGCTTTGTACTAATTATTGTTGACAATATTTTGGCATCGAATCACGTAATTTTAACTTGCAACCTAATATTTTTTTTTTTATCTCTTATCATAAATTCTAACAAAATATCCATTAAAATCGCTGGATTAAACAAAAATAAATCATAAAAAAAACTTAAGAAGTTACAACAAAAGTAAACTTGAAAAAGTACAAAAAAAAATGTCAGACTCAGACTTTCAATTACTATTTTGAGGCCAATTATTACCCTGCCGGGGTTGCGGGCCTATTCGAAAGAGATACCGGGGCCCCGGAACATAAAGGGCGAGGAAGGAACATGGATGGGTTTTAGTCAGTAAGAGTCTGACACTCCCTCCCGCTCCGCCCAGAGCGGGAGAAGTCATTTGATGATTTCCCATCTTAAAAAAAAAAAAGGTCAATTATTACTTTTAGTTAATGAAATAGTGTTTAACCAAAATCCCAGTATATCTCAATTTCTGGAACATGATACCTAAACTTCTCTTTAATGAGTTGACTCTTTTTCGTGGGTTAATCTTTTTCTTATTATCTTGGTACGGATACAAATTCTAATCATCCTTAGCAGGCCATTTTCAGTTTTTCAAAGATTTTAATTTAATTTTAGTCTTTTAATTTTTTCCTTGCTTCGCGGCATTTTACCTATAACAATGTAATATGTTTTCTTAATACAATACAATTATACTCATAAAAACGTATGTAAATCATTATTGACCTATTTCCGACCAAAATGATGTACCTTGGCCAGTGACCGAGGTACATCGTAAGTTGGGTGACTGAGGTACAACATCGCGACAACTTCACTTAACAAGCTATAAAAACCCACTTGCGATTGAGGTTAGGATCTGACACTCATGCTGTCTAGTAGCTAGATATACTAAGATTAGATTCTAAATAAAACAGTTTTCACAAACATTCATCACTTTAAATAAATTGGCATGAAGTATAGCCCAAAAAACTTACTTTTTGAGTGTAAAACCATAAATTACCTTTTATAGCTGTGCTCACACAGCGCCGGCGAATCGCAACTAACTTCACGTTAATGTTGACAAATGACGTTTTTAATACCATAGACATCGGTTCATAAAAGCGCAGGATTTTTGAAAAAAATATGATTGTTCTAGGTACAACTCTGTCCAAGGTACAACAGGTTCCCCTAATTAAAAATGAATAACCTAAGAAAAAAAACTAAGGAGATTATGTAACTCAGTAATAAAATAAACATGTATTAAGACACTCATAAAACCATGAAGATTTTTTTGTGCAGGTTATAAAAACCTCTACCTAAGTCTTTATAATATATTGTAGATAATAACTATGTAGGTATTAAGTCTTCGAGTTCTAGGGTAGATGGTTTGCTTTAGGCACACAATACGTTTTGGCATGGCCAACTAAAGCAAGATATATAGGCAAAATTTCAGCACGGGAAACATTGGCCCACAGGCGATTCCAGTACGAAGGGTACGAAGCAAGCTATATTTGCTGCAAGCAAAATTAATCGTTATTGCCCACATGTCGTTAGAATTAAGACACTGCTAGTTCAGCAGATTTAGTGCGCAAACGGTTTGTTAGGTTCGTATCGATCACCGTTTATCACTACACAACCATCTCTGACGCTGATAAATTGCAACTATATTCTATGTAGGCGCAACGCCGATCAAATACAGAAGTTCCAGTGAAGCATCGTAAATTGTACATAACTTGCACTATATCCGCGACTTCGTCCGCAAAAATCGTGATAGCTCAGTTAAAATGCATGATAAAAACATAATTTTCTATACTTTACATCCAGGAATTACGTAGCTTTCTGCCAGTGAAAGATTTTTTAGGATTGGATCATTGGTTTCGGAGATTACCGCCTACAAACTTACACACTTTCAAACAAATACTTCTCTATAACAATGCAAAGATACACTTTAGATAAAAGGGTTATCAAAATTTTCCTGGAACTGAGGAGATGCTGACATTCTGCTATCACCAATCTGTGGACCAACCAAGAGTCATCATCATCATCATCATTTCAGCCGAAAGACGTCCACTGCTGGACATAGGCCTAACAGCCAAGAGTGATTTCACAATACTATCATAAATGACAGAATTAATGTTTGCTGAATATGGGGTTTCTACTCTAGAAGACAATGCATATTGCAAAACCGAAAACCCTGAAACGCTTGTTTAGTTTTGGTAATTCAAAATTGTTTTAACCATAACGACAAAATCAACATAATTGTACGCGCGCATCACTAGTAGGACGGACGAGGGGGGAGGGGCGAAGAGCGAGGGACGCGGGCGCCGGCGGCGGCGCGAGCCGCCCGGCCGCGCCACTCCGCAACGACTGGTTAGCACGTCCAAAGTAATTTTATATAATCTTCGTACAAAAGGCATCAAATCTGTAAAGTGTTCATTATTATTGAATATAAGTAGTTTCATTGAAACAAAGTTTGTTTAATTCTAAACAAAAGTGGCGACCGTGACAGGACTGCAATCTTCAAATAACAAAAAGGTCGTTTTGCGGACGTCATACGAGAACGCGGCAGCCGCCATTTTCTTGGTGATACATACTTGTACTCAGCGACCAAGCGAGCCCGATCGAAAGAAGAAAAGAAAAGGAACTGGTGTTGGCGCCTAAGACGTCCCACTGACCGTGCTTGCTGCTTCGGGAGCCATTGGGGACATCGTGAACCGGAGGTCTAGCCCAAGGAGAGTAAGCCCTGTCCTAAATTCCTAACCTTTTCTTACCAATCTAGGTACCTATCTTTCGATCCTATTGTTCTCGCATTGTGTGAATGGCCGACTTGCTGCTCGAGTGTTGGGTTTATGTTTATGCTTGGTGTTCTTGGTGTTACGCAAAATACATGCACGTGCAGCGTTAAATTTCTTATAGATTCTTAAGCTATAAAATACGAGCACGCGCCCATGCTTTATGCACGCATTTAACCTAAAATGAACAAGTTTCTTTCTGTTAAAGCCTAATTCCAGCTATAACTACAACCGGCTAGCATACCCAGCTCGTTCTATGTTCTAAATTAAGCTCCCAGGTTGTCTATAACCTATCTAATACCTACATACCCCAGCACCACGCTACCGTTATCGAAATATCATTATTTCAATACCATACGCCGACTATTTCCAGCGTACCTCCGTGAAGAGGAGCGCCAACGATCTCGGCATCGCAGCCCCCCGTCCGGTTCCGTCGCGTGCGCCGCCACGTGCGCTGCTGGCCTAAGCTGTCTGCTCGGCGCGAGCTGCCCTGAGCATCGCGTCGTGCTAGCACCAGCGCGAGCGACTGGACCTGAGCTTCTCGGCTCTTCAAACGGGTTTGAGTGCACATTTGTTACCTATTTCATTGTTCGTTCACCTGTGTTATTGTTTGGTACAATTTCAATCTATAAAAATGAGTGAATCAGAGCTCAAGGTAGAATTAACAAAGTTAGTCAAGGAGCGTGGTATTATCAAGGGACGGGTAACAAGATTTTCGGATTATTTAAATAGTTTAATTGGTTCAAAGGAAATCTCTTCTATTCAATATAGAGAATTAGAATTAAAATTAAATAAAATTCAATCGCTTATGGAAGAGTTTGAGGTCATACAAAGCAAAATCGATTTATTGCATTCTGATAGTTCAGAGCAAATTAAAGAAAGAGATAGCTTAGAGACTCAGTTCATTCATTTAATAGCGAAGAGCCAAAATACTTTAGCTAATTCACCGCTGAAAAAGCCTGAAAATGGAAATTGTGACGGTGAAAACAGTGAACATGCATCTTATGGTAGCTGCCATTCATTCAATGGCATAAAATTACCTACAATCAAACTTCCTACATTTGATGGGAATTACCTTAACTGGATAGAATTTAAAGACACATTTGAGTCAGTGATTGACAGCAATCAAAGTATTGCTCCAATTAATAAATTCCACTATCTAAGATCTTCACTGGAAGGTAGTGCATCCGTTGTTATTAAGTCAATAGAATTTAGTTCAAAAAATTACAAGGTTGCATGGGACCTGTTATGTCAAAGATATGATAACAAAAACTTATTAATAAATAATCATTTAAAAGCATTGTTTAACATTGAGTCGATTCAAAGGGAATCTTTTAAATCATTGCGGTTTGTTGTTGACCATGTATCAAAACATTTGCGGGCTCTTGACACTCTTATGTCAACTCTTGCCCAGCCTACTAATATGTGGGAAATTCTTATTATTTTTACGGTCTCAGCAAAACTAGATATTCACACGAGTAGAAAGTGGGAGGAATACAAGTGCAATCTTGCAGAATTACCTTCGCTTAGTGAATTTTATTCTTTTCTTCGTAGTCGAGCTGACATACTTGAGACTGCCTATTGTAATAATAGTCGTCCTGACAATCAGGTGGATTATAAACCTAGGGTAACCAACCAATCCAAAAGCCTAATTGTATCTGTTGATAAAAAAGAAAACAAGAATAGTTGTGTTTTATGCAATGAAAATCATCATTTGCATACATGTTTGAAATTTAAAAATATGAATGTAGACGAGCGACTACATGAAGTGAACAAGTTAAAGTTATGTAAAAATTGTTTGCACAGTGGTCACAATGCCTTTCAATGTCAGCTGAAAGCTGTTTGTCGTCAATGCAAAAGGAAACACAACACATTAATTCATATAAGTAAAGGCAACCCTACATCTACTACTGAAACTGAACAACCCTCTACATCTTCCTCATTGCCTGTGTCACTGTCAGTGGCATCTAATGACCAAGTTTTGTTAAGTACGGCGCTAGTCCAAATTGTCATAAATAATAAAAAATATACAGCCCGTGCGCTGCTGGACACAGGTAGTCAGTCATCGTTCATTACAGACAAATTAAAAGGGAAGATAGGGCTAGCAATCAACCCCGGTAGTTCAGTGAGCATTTGTGGGATAAATAATGCTACGTGTAATATTACTGGAAGTTGTAATATTAAAATTAAATCTAGATGTATGCCTTTCGAATTAAATGTTAAGTGTCTTGTAGTACCTAGAATAACGGGAATCTTACCAAATGCTACAATTAATACAGAACATATAAAGTTACCTGAAAATATTACTCTAGCTGATCCTGACTATTTTTCCCCGGCTGAGGTCGACATCCTCTTAGGAGCAGATGTGTATTGGGAGATAGTTGGCTCTAATTTAATCAAGCTAGGTAGTAATAAACTGGTTTTACAGGAGTCTATGCTCGGATGGCTCATAAGTGGCCCCATACATGGTAGTCAGTCCGTTTCAAAGGTTTATTGTAATTTTACTCAAGAGATAAAGGACTCGTTAGAAAATTTTTGGAAAATTGATGACTTACCAAACACAAAAACATATTCCATGGAAGAGCAACTTTGTGAGGATCATTTCAAAGAAAACTTGTCTCGCTTAACGAATGGTAGATTTTCTGTGTTAATGCCTTTGAAAGAGTCGCCTGAAAGGGCTCTTGGGGACTCATACTATATAGCTAAAAAATGTTTTGAGAGTTTAGAAAGAAAATTTATAAAATATCCTGACTTAAAGGCAAACTACAAGGCATTTATAGATGAATATGCAAGTTTAGGGCATTTAACTAAAATTGCTAAACCAATATTTGGGTACTACATGCCTCATCACGCAGTCATTCGTGAAAAGAGCGAAACTACTAAGCTCCGCGTAGTATTTAATGCCTCTTCTAAAACTAGCTCTGGTAAATCACTGAACCAAATACAAATGATTGGTCCAGTAGTGCAGAGTGATTTAATATCTATTTTATTAAGATTTCGCAGGCATAAATTCATTCTCACAGCCGACATCGAGAAAATGTATAGGCAAATTGAAGTCGAGCAACAGCAGCGCCATCTGCAGCTTATTTTGTGGCGTGATGATAAGTCACAATCTATAGATGTTTTACAACTCAATACAGTTACGTATGGAACTGCCTCGGCACCATTTTTAAGTACTCGATGCCTCTTACAACTGGCTAATGAATGTGAGGATGAGTCTATAGCTTGTGTAATACGAAATGATTTTTATGCAGATGACCTAAATACAGGGTCAGAATCTATAGAAGGGCTAAAACACATATATCATGGAGTTGTAAATACACTTAATTCTGCATGCCTACCCCTCAGGAAATTTCGAACAAACTGTCCTCAATTATTTGACAGTGAATGTGGATCTTCAAAACCCATTGATTTCAATAAAGAATCTAGTGTATTAGGTCTCAACTGGTGTCCCAAGGCCGATTCATTGCAATTCTCAACAGACCTAGAGCCTTCTACTCATATTACTAAAAGGTCAGTTATTTCTACTACTTCTAAGGTATTTGATCCCTTAGGATTATTGTGTCCCTGCACGATAGTAGCTAAAATTTTACTTCAACAATTATGGTCTTCTAAGCTGGACTGGGACGATCCAGTACCAGTTGAGTTTTGCAAGAAGTGGGCTGAGCTATTAAAGCAATTTTCAAATTTAACTAATATTCGTATTACAAGGCGAGTTCTGTGTGATACACCCGAAAATATAGAACTACACTGTTTTGTAGATGCCTCTCAACAAGCCTATGCAGCCTGCATTTACCTGCGTTCTGTAAATCAGAACCAGGAAGTTACAATCAGGTTGTTATGTGCTAAGGCACGAGTTGCACCAATGAACCCAACGACTATTCCAAGATTAGAGTTATGTGGTTTCTTATTAGGTGCACGTTTATGTTCAAAGGTGTTAGAGTCATTTAATTGTAATATCAATCGTAAATTTATATGGTCTGATTCACAGGTTGTGCTAGGATGGGTGAAAACCCCACCCAGGGATCTTAAAATATTTGTGTGTAACCGAGTAAATGAAATCAATCAACTTGCAAGTGGATTCACCTTTTGTCATGTTCCCACAGATCAAAATCCAGCAGATATTGCGTCTAGAGGTGTGACTCCTAAGCAATTGCAGTCCTCTCTCCTCTGGTGGGAAGGGCCTTCGTTCCTCGCTAATGACCCAACTTGCTGGCCTACACAAAACCACACACAAATCCCTAACTTGTTACCTGAACTTAAACACTCGCACACCATTGAATGTCATGTTGTTGTTACAAACAAAATAATTAAATTTGAAAAATACTCTAATTTAAATAGATTAAAGAGAATATATGCCTATGTACAGCGTTTCCTAAATAATTGTAAATATAGAAATGCAAAAATTAATGGACCATTAGATACTAAGGAATTAGATGATTCTTTGCTAGTGTTAGTTAGGTTTAGTCAAATAGAAAGCTATGCAGAAGAAATTAAATTGATTAGAAATAATAAAACTCTTAGTTGTAAGTCTAAATTATTGCCTCTAAATCCCTTTATTGATTCAGGTGGCATATTAAGAGTTGGGGGTCGAATTCAAAACTTTGATTTTGCTTATGATAAGAAACACCCCATTATTTTAGATGCAAAACATCATTTAACTAAATTAATATTAAGGTATGAACATGAACGCTTATTTCACGCTGGTCCTCAGCATCTTCTAGCTTCAATAAGAGAACGATTTTGGCCTATAGGTGGCAGACACTTAGCACGTAGCACGACAAAGCAGTGCATAGTTTGTATTCGCCTACGTGGGAAGACATTACAACCTTTAATGGGAAACTTACCTGCCGAAAGAAGCTTTTCTATGTTTCCTTTCTACTCGTGCGGTGTCGATTTTGCTGGCCCGTTTATGATCTCTAGCCGTAAGGGTAAAGGCAATCGTATTTCAAAATGCTACCTATGTTTGTTTGTATGCCTCTCGTCCAAAGCGATTCATTTAGAGTTAGTCAGCGATATGAGCACTGATGCTTTCATTTTGTCTTTGCGAAGGTTTGTCTCTAGAAGAGGTAAACCTAATATTATATATTGTGATAATGGTACCAATTTCAGGGGCGCGAACAATGAAATATGTAGAATACTCAGGTCCAGTCGTGAGTCAGCTATTAATTATGCCAACAATGAAGGCATTAAATTCGTGTTTAGCCCCGCATACTCGCCTCACTTCGGAGGCATATGGGAGGCAGGCGTTAAATCAGCAAAGCACCATTTTAAGCGTGTAGCCGGCAATGCTTCCCTGACATTCGAGGAGCTTGCGACTCTATTTACACAAATCGAAGCCATTTTAAATTCACGTCACTCCTCTTTCAACCGATCCAACCGACCCCTCCCCTCTGACCCCAGGGCACTTTCTTATAGGGCGACCTCTCACCTCAGTACCATCGTTGCCTATCACCTGCAAGCACCCCAACAGATACCAATACATTGAACAACTGAGACAACAATTTTGGGAGAGATGGCGCCGGGAGTACGTTGCCGAACTTCAAGAACGGACCAAGTGGAGAACGAGGCAATACGAGCTTCGTGTGGGCGATCTGGTGATCCTCAAAGAAGAAAATCTTCCCCCACTACAATGGAAACTTGGCCGTATCACCCAATTATACCCCGGGAAAGATGGAATCAGCAGAGTTGCCGATGTATTAACGTCAAAGGGCACACTAAGGAGGGCAATTAACAAAATGTGCATACTACCGGCCTCTAATGACGCAAAGGAAGACGGCGCGAAGAATGAAGATCTTGGCGCTACTACAAATAAAGCCTAAGTTTGAAAGCCACACTTTCAAGGCCCGGGAGGATGTACGCGCGCATCACTAGTAGGACGGACGAGGGGCGAGGGGCGAAGAGCGAGGGACGCGGGCGCCGGCGGCGGCGCGAGCCGCCCGGCCGCGCCACTCCGCAACGACGACCGTTTAGTTAGCACGTCCAAAGTAATTTTATATAATCTTCGTACAAAAGGCATCAAATCTGTAAAGTGTTCATTATTATTGAATATAAGTAGTTTCATTGAAACAAAGTTTGTTTAATTCTAAACACCACACGAGTAGAAAGGAAACATAGAAAAGCTTCTTTCAGCAGGTAAGTTTCCCATTAAAGGTTGTAATGTCTTCCCACGTAGGCGAATACAAACTATGCACTGCTTTGTCGTGCTACGTGCTAAGTGTCTGCCACCTATAGGCCAAAATCGTTCGCTTATTTCACGCTGGTCCTCAGCATCTTCTAGCTTCAATAAGAGAACGATTTTGGCCTATAGGTGGCAGACACTTAGCACGTAGCACGACAAAGCAGTGCATAGTTTGTATTCGCCTACGTGGGAAGACATTACAACCTTTAATGGGAAACTTACCTGCTGAAAGAAGCTTTTCTATGTTTCCTTTCTACTCGTGTGGTGTCGATTTTGCTGGCCCGTTTATGATCTCTAGCCGTAAGGGTAAAGGCAATCGTATTTCAAAATGCTACCTATGTTTGTTTGTATGCCTCTCGTCCAAAGCGATTCATTTAGAGTTAGTCAGCGATATGAGCACTGATGCTTTCATTTTGTCTTTGCGAAGGTTTGTCTCTAGAAGAGGTAAACCTAATATTATATATTGTGATAATGGTACCAATTTCAGGGGCGCGAACAATGAAATATGTAGAATACTCAGGTCCAGTCGTGAGTCAGCTATTAATTATGCCAACAATGAAGGCATTAAATTCGTGTTTAGCCCCGCATACTCGCCTCACTTCGGAGGCATATGGGAGGCAGGCGTTAAATCAGCAAAGCACCATTTAAAGCGTGTAGCCGGCAATGCTTCCCTGACATTCGAGGAGCTTGCGACTCTATTTGCACAAATCGAAGCCATTTTAAATTCACGTCCCCTTACTCCTCTTTCAACCGATCCAACCGACCCCTCCCCTCTGACCCCAGGGCACTTTCTTATAGGGCGACCTCTCACCTCAGTACCATCGTTGCCTATCACCTGCAAGCACCCCAACAGATACCAATACATTGAACAACTGAGAAAACAATTTTGGGAGAGATGGCGCCGGGAGTACGTTGCCGAACTTCAAGAACGGACCAAGTGGAGAACGAGGCAATACGAGCTTCGTGTGGGCGATCTGGTGATCCTCAAAGAAGAAAATCTTCCCCCACTACAATGGAAACTTGGCCGTATCACCCAATTATACCCTGGGAAAGATGGAATCAGCAGAGTTGCCGATGTATTAACGTCAAAGGGCACACTAAGGAGGGCTATTAACAAAATGTGCATACTACCGGCCTCTAATGACGCAAAGGAAGACGGCGCGAAGAATGAAGATCTTGGCGCTGCTACTACAAATAAAGCCTAAGTTTGAAAGCCACACTTTCAAGGCCCGGGAGGATGTACGCGCGCATCACTAGTAGGACGGACGAGGGGCGAGGGGCGAAGAGCGAGGGACGCGGGCGCCGGCGGCGGCGCGAGCCGCCCGGCCGCGCCACTCCGCAACGACGACCGTTTAGTTAGCACGTCCAAAGTAATTTTATATAATCTTCGTACAAAAGGCATCAAATCTGTAAAGTGTTCATTATTATTGAATATAAGTAGTTTCATTGAAACAAAGTTTGTTTAATTCTAAACATAATTGTCTTTGATAGTGAAAAAATGACACTGTAAAACCGCCTAAATAAGAATACCGACACTAACTAGAGCTGTTTGTGTCTTAAATTCTGACATAATCATAATATTCTCCCGAACTTTTTCAATTTCTAGTCATAGTGATAGCTTGTAGACGTACTTCATGACAAAAAAAGACTTTATAACTAGATTCTACTTTCGAAGTTTTCAGGGACGCGTAGGGCCTCAAAAAATAAAATAAAATCGTCTTCATAAAATTATAGGCCTTATGATATATGGGTGAGTCGTGTGCCTCATTTGGTTTAGAAATATCTTATGTTATGAACATTTTACCCGGTGTGGGGAATGTATTGGGGGATTTTGATACTGAATATTAATAAAATAAATACGTCCACTTATTATACGAAATGAAGCTATAGTTTCTTCAGAATGTTGCTTTGTTGCATTTAGAATATGTACTCGTACTACATATCTTTATAACTGGCTTCTTTATTTCAAATGCAGCCCTGAGATTGAAATGTATGATGTGTTTTATATTTAATATTCAGAAATAATTAATGATCGAATGTTTTGTGTTACCTTACCCAACTAGCAAAATCAGTACATAAGACGCTCTCAAGACTACTTTTTTTTCGGTTAAGCAGACAACCTGTCTAGGTTGAACTGCGAGATGCCATTCCGAAAAAAAAAATACATTTTTTTTACTTATAAATTGCTTATAATGTGCTACAAGCCTGGATTTGGGCGCAGTTATAGGAGAGCGTTTAGTTCTATAACTGTCTTATAATCATGCAACTTATTAAATGTTACTGAGCCTTATAATATACTTGACGAAGCGCAATAGCTTCTATAATGATCTAAGACTACGCAATTACAAGCACAAACGCTCTTGTTAGCAAGCAATCTTTTTAGGGTGCCGTAGTCAACTCCCTTATAGTTTCGCCATGTCTGTCTGTCCGTCCGTCTATCCATCCTCGCTTAATCTCTGTTAGACCGTTAGCACTAGAAAGCTGAAATTTGGTACCAATATGTGTATCAATCACGCCGACAAAGTGGTAAAATAAAAATTGGAAATAAATGTTTTATTAGGTTAGCCCCCCTATATGTAAAGTGGGAAGTGATTTTTGTTTAATTTCAACCCTAAAGTGTAATATATTGTTGGAAAGGTATTTAAAAATGAATAGGGGTTTACTAAACCATTTTTTGAAAATGTCAATAATTTCGGAAATATTCGATCCAAAAGTAAAAACTAATGTCCCCCCCCCCCTCTAACTTTTGAACCATAAGTTTAGAAAATATGAAAAAAATCTGAAAAGTAGAACTTTATAAGGACTTTCTAGGAAAATCATTTTGAACTTGGATGGAAACAACAGTTTTTGTACAAAAAAGACAAAAAGTTGTACAAAATGATTTCTGGACTAAGTTTGTAGTATAATCGTATATGCAAGCATTTTTTTTAACTTCATTTACATATTTTATTATCCTGAACGTATCTTTTTTCAAACAAAAAAAGAATTATTAAAATCGGATTGGATTGAACACTTATTGTGACGGACGGGAAACTACGGAACCCTACACTGAGCGTGGCCCGACACGCTCTTGGCCGGTTTTTTTATAATGCACTAGTAAAAGTATTTAGTAAAAGTGTTTGGTAGTTTTGAGTATTTTAAATTTTAAAATAGATTTTCCTTGTTGAGTATGTTGTTGGTTCGGCTGGTGGTTCCGGTTGTTTTGTAGATAAACTATAACGTAAGTTTCTATAACTAATATTTTGTATTTTTGTGTAATATTAATTACAAAACAATCGTTATTATAGTGTATGAACTCGTGGGGAAGTCATTTTTACTGTAAATATGTACCGCAATATAGTTCGTTTTTACAGTCCCCTCCGAAAAACAGCACATTAGTATATATGTCACCGTAAAATTGTCAAACACGTTATATTACAATATAACGTGTTTCTCTCTAGCGATATTGTAAAGTATCTCTGCCCCCATAATCGGGACTTGGGGCACCCCGCCGTTAGGTTAGTTAGGTTCCTTTAAACCCTGCACTCGGAAATAGGTGCCCCGCTTGCGGGGCAACGTCGACTACGCTTTTTAGGGGAATATGAAGTGTTTTAAGGTTAGGTTATAATAATCGATATTTCTCAGGAATGGTACAATATCTTTTCATGAGAGTTGTACCACTAAGCAAGGGGGACCGCTCCTTCCCTCCACACCCCGTAAGTTGACTACCATCGCATGCATATCACAAAAAATAATGCGTTTTGATGTAAGCAGTAAGTATGTTCATTTGACAATATTTCGAGATTGATTTCGGGGTTTGATTTATTTTCGCTAGAGATATTAGAATCGAATCTTCTGGATCTCAAAGTAAATGCCATATTCGTTATCAGCACCTCTGATAATCTCGGAATCGACACTCATTGATTTTTAGACATTTCAATCCCATCACACCCCAACAGGGGATGATGGTATTGCAGGTCCGCCACAGTAAATCTTAAAATCGTTGTTTATGTAATACAGCCAACCCGATACACCATACAAACAATACCCACCCATGTTGATTTTCAGACTTTGTCACCCCTTTAGGGGTTGAATTGTGAAAAAACCTGAAATACAAATGTTTATTCATTTATCGATAGGAGTTTCGAATAAAACAGTCTAACTAATCTTGTTTCCACATACAAACTTTGGAGCCTCGTTTTTTTTTAGGATGGGAAATCATCAAATGACTTCTCCCACTCTGGGCGGAGCGGGAGGGAGTGTCAGACTTTTACTGACTAAAACCCATCCATGTTCCTTCCTCGCCCTTTATGTTCCGGGGCCGCGGTATCTCTTTCGAACAGGCTCGCAACCCCGGCAGGCTTCGACCCTTGCGGGCCCCTCTCTTATTCTGACATCTCTTTGAGGCGCGCGTGGAACACGAACTTTAATTTAATTTTATTCTTCAAGAACTTGGCGTCATTAATAATTCTAAAAACCTATTTTTCACTTTTCTCCTGTAACCACCACTCCTTTTCAATCGTTTCCATTCGCTTAAGTTCATGTTCAGCTTACGAGTATTAACTCAAAAACTGAATTTCAACAAAATAGCTGAAGTTTACTTATAAAGTTATTGATCTAGTAGCTTATCAGCTTTTTTTGACCTGGAAGCGCTTTTATCAAGTACTATCTGATTTTAAAGAGTCTTGAGCACAACTATAAGGGCGCAAACTTATAGTAATCTCAGGTTAGTATGTTCTAATATCTTGTTCACATATAAAATGCAACTATAGGATCAAAATGTGATTCTACATTATTTAGATTTACTGTAGACTTATTCCTATAAGAGAATTATTCCTAAAAGTGTCTTATATGATAATCTTGTAGCTAATTACAAGACTGAGATTGAGCAAATGCACTTAAGAATATCGACGCTTGTAGTAAGTAGTACTAGTAAAAGTGCCCTCTACATGTCTTATAAGTAAGTCTTGTAGACTGAGATATAAAAACGAATGTTTTTGAGTTTGTTAAGGCTTGGTACATTCTATTATAAGTTAAATAGTCTACCACAATGCCTTTATAAGAACGTTATTAGTAATGATAGACTTACAGTTTTTTTATAGGATTAGTTTGCTAGGTATTATATTTTTTTTAAAACTACAAGTAGACTAGACTTAAAAAATTGTACTATCACATACGAAATGTATCCAATGCGGGTCATTCTCGCCTAGGTGTAAATATTTGATAAAATCGGAGCACAAAAGGCAGACGTCCCTCCAGAGTGGATCGTCAATTGAGTTGTCTATTACGGTCAGGTACATAACCGACAACCCGACGGATAGTAATCGACTAGTCTATCTTCTACAATCCTACCACAGCCTACTTTGTTTTCGTTGGTCCAATTCCGCAGTGTTTTAAAGACACCAAGCTAGGCATCGAAAGTATTCGCCGAGCGAATTGGTTTTGCAGATATTCGACGCACGAGATTGTGTTACGCATCGAACATTCATTCGTAAAATGAACATTCGCTCACGAGCGCTGTGATTAAAATTATGAATTGTTTGCACAAAAGTATTTCGTTCGGTCGTTGCAAGTAAAAGTTTGCGCACTGATTCTTCGCAAAATAAATTCATGTGCAAAATGCTCCCATGTAGATCTTAGGCGCTGCAGGATTATGCTGGTGTTGAAAATTAACTCGCGAGACTATAGAAACTCGTTTTAATGTAACAAAAATTAGGTTTTTCCAAAGGGCTGTGCGCAATAACAAATACATGGACGTGCGCATCAACTCGCGTATATACTGTCGGGGTTCACATTGACGAGCACGTCAGAGGGCCCGCAATACTTAAAAACAAACTTATAGCTAGATAAGTAAGTACGACTTCACTTTATAGAGCGCGTCGCCAACACTCCCGAAGAGTAGGTACTGCACTTATTAACCAAAACTTCATTTATACACACACAATACTCGCTGTAAGTCACGTAGACGCCACACAATAAAGATTAAAATAGCAAATATCTACTTGCAGATAAATTAATGGCTGTAATATAGTTCTACTAATTAACACAAAGAACTTCGTTAGACCAATCAATGATTTAAAGAAGCTTCACGAAAGTGCTTTTACTTCTATCGGTGAACGTGTAAGGTCAAAGGTCACATCTGTTACAAAGTTGGTATCGGTTCGATCTCTGCAACTTTTGTGATGCGTCCTCTTTTATCCCACACACACCGAAAACTGCGGGATTAGTTGCCAAACTCAAACTCAAACTCAAAGCATTTATTTCAACTAGACCATTACGGCACTTTTGAATGTCAAAATACAAATAAAATCAAAGCTACAGTCACAGTCACAAGGCATAATAACTTGAGAAAGTACTGTAGTTGCCCATTCCCTAGCGTAGATCTCTATGGAGAAGAACGGGCAAGAAACTCCATGGACACTCTTTTAAATCAATATATTTTTACAAAATCTTGGTTACATCATTCATGTGTGATTAAACATATATGTGAGAACGATGTAGTAAGACGTGCACATTAAGAGCGTCCAGAGAAAAGATTAAATCAACAATATAAAAAAAAGAAATTCAAATTAACCGTGGCAGCTAAGAGATGACCAGTCCCAACTGATAGCGCCCGTTCACGAACATGACGCATGTATCGGCGCCATTCAACTCGACCATATTGAAGGGAGCTAAATGACCCGACACACACGCCACCATCAGCGAGACATTTGAGTGAGCATGACGTTCTCTCAGCCGCCAAGGCATATTCAAGTCAAAAAAAAAAAAGATAACTAAATGTAAATGGTGGCTTTACAGTACATAGAACTCACACAAATGTGCTATGCAATTATATAATATTACGAGATGGAATCTATACAATGCAAGGATATTTTACAATCTTCTGCAGCTTCCACAATAACGTAACCTGGGAATCAATTAGTTTGCCTATGGTTGTGGAGCAGGACCAGCATTGAGCCAAGCTTTTTTATCATTAATGTAATCCCCCAAATTATAATATGCTTGCCTACATAGTGTGCGTTTTATACAAGATTTAAATTTCGTCTCATTCAGTTGTAGAATGTGAGGAGGTATTTTATTGTAACATTTTAAACAGTACCCCATGAAAGATGAATCCACTTTAGCAAGCCTGAAACCTGGCTGAACGAGTTGGTCCCTATTTCTAGTATTATAGTGGTGTCTGTCACCTCTTTTACTGAATAAATGCAGATTTTTCCTAACGTACATGATGTTTTCATAGATGTATTGGCAAGGTACTGTCAAGATATTAATTTCCTTAAACAGTTCTCTCAGAGAATCGCGTCTACGTAATTCGTATATGGCTCTGATGGCTCTTTTCTGCAGAATGAATATAGACTCGATGTCTGCCGCACGTCCCCATAGTAAAATACCGTATGACATAATACTATGAAAATAACTAAAATAGACTAGCCTCGCGGTATCAATATCAGTAAATTGACGGATCTTTCTAACAGCATATGCAGCTGAGCTCAGCCGTCCTGCAAGAGATGTTAAATGAGGACCCCATTGTAGCTTTGAATCGAGCGTGATTCCCAAGAAAACTGTTTTATCGACAAATTCCAGTTTCTCTTGATTCAACATTATGTCACAATCACTACTTTTGACATTTGGTAGGGCAAATCGAATGCACTTAGTTTTTTTCCCATTGAGTACTAAATTGTTTGCGGTGAACCAGTTATGGACCTGCAGTAGGGCATTATTTACATCGTCAAAATTAGTGGCACGTCTGTTTATCCTAAATATTAACGAAGTATCGTCAGCAAACAACACCATTTGCGGGTGGTTGTTAAATAAATGGGGTAGGTCATTAATATAAACTAAAAAGAGGAAGGGACCCAGAATCGAACCTTGTGGTACACCCATTTTTACTTTTAAACCCATTGAATTGACACCATTTATTTGTACTTGCTGCTGTCTATCATTCAAATACGACTTTACTAAACTAAGCGCAAGTTTACCTAAACCGTAATGCTCAAGTTTCAAGATCAGGGTTTCGTGATTTACGCAATCAAATGCCTTCGAAAGGTCACAAAAGATTCCTATGGCATCTTGTGCCTCTTCCCACGCAGTAAATATGTGTTTTAATAAAGTGACACCGGCGTCAGTTGTACAACGTCCTTTGGTGAAACCATACTGTTGTTCGTGTAATATTTTATTGGTGTTAAAATGGCAAAGCATTTGATTGAGCATTATCTTTTCAAACACCTTGCTGAAAACCGGCAACACGGATACTGGCCTATAGTTATTGGTGTCTTTACTGTCCCCGGATTTAAAAAGCGGTATTACCTTGCTGAATTTCATTAGATCCGGGAAGACCCCTTGATCCACGCACAAATTAAATATTGAGGCCAAATACGGCGCTACAGTCTCAATAATTGAGGTACAAGCTTTAATAGACATACCCCATAGGTCCTCGGTTAATTTGATCTTGATTTGTTTAAAAGCTTTTAAGACTGTAGTGGGGTTTATATGCTGAAATTTAAATTCATTTGGACAGGCTGAAACGTTTGCTTTTAATAAATCAATAGAGAGCAACGGAGAGGAATTTAAGGTTTCAGTAGTTTTAAGTGGGATACTGGTAAAGAAATTTACAAATTCTTGAGCAACTTCATTGTTGGAGCTGACAAGGCCACCTGAAGTCTCTAGTGTGAAGTCATTACTATGTTTTATATTTCGGTTTGTTTCACTGTTGATAATTTTCCAAACCGTTTTTATTTTGTTATCGGCTGATTTAATTTTATTGCTAATGAATAAGGATTTGGCTACCTTGCAGGTGTTTTTAAAAATTTTCGAGTAATTTGCAACATATTTATTAAAAGATTCTGTATTGATGTAAGGCTTAAGGCCGTACAGCTCAAACAATCGTTCCCTACTTTTCCTAATACCCTGTGTTGCCCAGTCACTAAAAATAAACTTTGGGCCAATAGTTTTGGTTTTCTTTTTTAAAGTGTTATTGAACTCAGTGTGCACTACCGAAAAGAATTCTTCATACAATTCATTTACATTGTTTCTAATATGGCCTGGTATATTTAGCTTGCTAATTAAATTATTATTAAACTTTTCTAACTTGCTGGGTGTTATTTGTCTGGTCTGAATCTGAATTCTTTGTAATTGTTTATTGTACGCGAAAGCAACTGTCTGCCCGCTGTGATCTGAAGGAAGGTAATTTACGATAGATTTATCTAAGTAGTCGCAGCAACAAAAAACATTATCAATACATGTAGCAGTACTTGTGGTAATTCGGGTTGGTTCTGAAAAAACGTTTGACAAATTAAAAGATTTAAAGAGACTTAAAAATCTACAGCTGTTTGCATTATTCTCTAAGATATTAACATTAAAGTCCCCACAGATTATTATTTTTTTATTACCAGTTACAAGTTTTGCTAAAGCATCTTCCATTACTGACTCAAAGATAGAGTAGTTCAGGTAATTAGGGGGTCTGTAAACGCACACTATTACATGCTTATCTAGCTCAACACAAGATAATTCAATACTATGTTCAACCGATAGGTCGACAATATCATTACGAGACTTAGATTTAATGCAATTTTTGACTAAGATTAATGAACCCCCACGCATCTTAGATTTACGGTTAAAGCAACTGCTCACATTGTAATTCTCATAATTTATTTGCATAACTTCATAATCTTTCATCCAATGCTCAGTTAAACAGATAATATCAAACTTAGTTTTTTCTAAAAATAGTTCTATTTCTAATTGTTTGGAAGAAAGTCCCTGAATATTCTGGTGAAACAATTTTAAGGAATTCTGCTCAGCCCCTTTTTTACAATTAATTGATTGAGAGCTAGAAGATACCTCGAAGTTGTTGACGAGTTTAACTAAAGTTTCACTCGTACCTTCTATTGTCTTAGTGACTAGTTTAAATCTAAATTAATATGTGTATAATTAAAATTAGTATAATTACTAATTTCAGTAGACCTATTTACAGAAAACTGCGACATACCACATATGTCTGAGTTTATACTAAAAGCTAATAGCCGAGCTATTTGACGTCTAAAACTAATAGGCAAGTACGCATTACTCCTAGTTGACTTCAGTTTCTGAACGAAACTGTTAGTGTCGAAAAATGTCAACCTGTCACTATAGTGACTAGCTAATAAACACATGCGATTGTTCAGGTTATGGATGTAATGATTTTGCCTGGTTGACAATTTCTGAAAGTATGGAAAGGCACACAGAATTATTTTCTTACAATTTAGTTTCAACAGTTGAGTGACATTGTCAGTGATATCATCAATATTTATGTTCAAACTGTTACCAACAAATATAGTTATAATAGCATTAGGATCTAATTCCTTCCTAGTAATGGATGAAATTATCTGGTTGTAAGAAGCCTGAGGTGTACAATAATTCTGAGAAGAATGACTCAGATTGTTACTAATTAATTTTCCTAACCCTATTCCTAAACTATCTGAAAACATAATGGAGCAACCACATTTAGTACTACAACACAGGGGTGAACTACTTTCTGTGTTTCCTACCGGTGATGACCCTTGTACATTGTGTAGTGAATTTTGAATGGGTATACAGTCCGGAGCACTGCCCAACCGAACTGGGTCCTCCATTACCTCAGGCAAGAGAGTGACCGGGCTGGATTCCCTTTGTGATGTACATTGAGTGTTGTTGAAGGTCATCATGTCTACACAGTCTGCATTACTATTACAACTATTGACTAACTCATTTGCAGCGAGAATATGTTCTTTAATCTGTTTTTGAGAGTTCACATACTTAGCATAACATGACTGTAGTTGACGCTCTAGTAGTTGAATGTCAGACTGTAAGTTTTGAGTGTCTATTTCATAAAACTTCTTACTGTCCTCTAATTTAGTTTGATAATTTCTTAACTTGTTTATAAGAAAAACACGTTCCTTTCTTAGTTTAATGTTTTTGGAACTATGTTTTTGTTGCTTTTTAAATTTATTGCATTTCTTTATAATTCTATTTAGTTTTGCATATTTCTTTATTTTATTTTGGCTTACTTTATAAGTACTACTAGTGTATTTCAAAATAGAATCTTCAGTAAGATCTATTGTTGTTAAAGAATGTGGGTTGCAATTTGAATTTAACAATTGATTATAAAGGTAATCTGTTTCCCTAACCTGAGTACATTCTCTTTCTTTCTGAAACTTAATAATTTGATTGTTAGCATGGAGCAGTTCATCTTCTAAGTCCCTAACTTTACATAAAGCCGTCTCATAATAGTTACTGCAGTCGTTGAAACCATCTGTGACCACCCGCAGTTTGTCCCGTTCATCAACAACCTCCATGTATTGTTGGTGCAGGTCCACTAGCTCCCGTTTCAAGCTAGTGTTTTTGTGAACGACTTTCTCGATTTCAACCTCATGTTCCTCTCTATCCAATAACAGCTGCTGACATTTGCTGTTTGATTCCTTAAGTTCATCAAGGGCCGTTCTCAACTTAGTTTGCAACTCCTGGGTAGTAGCCTTACGGGTCATCACAGGCATGGTTTCAGGGAATAGGACTGAAAGTAGAAGTACAAAGAATGGTGAGAACTAATTTAATGGACAAAATTAGGAAAGCTAGAAATTAAAGGAGAAAATGAGAAAAGAGTGGAATAAACTGGTAACTGAGGTAGGCTTATGAGTCTTACACAAAATACTTTAATAAGATGATTTAATTAAGTTAAAGTTACAATGATTTATGTCTTTTACTTTTTTCATAAAGTGGGTACCTAGGACTCTTGGCAAAAAATTATTGGACCATACTGACTAAAAATGCTAAAAATTGATAAAAAAATAAGCAATGTTCTCTATTGTTCTGTGTTAAGTTGATTAAATAGATAGGTAGATAGTTACAAAATTAACTTATTACTTACAAACTACTACTACTCATTTAACAAGTGATAACTAACACTGAACCAAAGTTCAACTACAAAAATAGTGCCAGATTAATCAGAATAATGATTTGAAAGCTATTTATTTACTAATGTGAGATATATAAACATTAAAAGGAAACAATTATACTCCCCAGATTGATCCACTGGAACATCAGCTGTTCGTGATGTAGGTTACCGGTTGAGGTAGGCAACCAAACACTATGTTTTATAGCGTATTTTTTCGTGAAAACAATAATCCTGGGTATTTATGCTCTTAGCAGTATTTTAATTACAATAATACATGTTTTTTACACTTAAAATTAATTAAATCTAATTTTAAAGCCAAGTCAAGTCAGTTGTTATGAAGATTTTGTATCTATGGCTTTATTTCTGCCCATCAAAGTAAGAAGCACAGTGACCAATCCACATTACGAAGTAATATACAAATTATGAACTAATTTGATAGTTTACTGGTTTACAAAAACTATTTGTCTGAAAAACTAGCCGATGGTACAAAGTTCAAAAAGAAGCCTTGTCATTTGACAAGGTTGCGAATATTAGCAGTCGCACTTAGATTCCATTAACATTCACATACGAAACTAATAATTCTAATACCTTTGCTTTCCTTCGTCACAGATCCTTCGTCTACAATTTCCAAGAAAAACAATCAGCGCACCCAATAAAATACTCAGCTCCAAATCTCATAAATGTCGCGCAAAATGAAACTACTGTCCATCAACTTATATACTTTTCCAGGTGATCACTTTGTTGTACAAATGAGCTACGTGCCCATTGGACCGCTAAGGAAACGATAGTAGCCCGTCAGACAGGGCCCGTGACTTAGACCCCAGTTCCCACTTCCCAGTAAACAAACAAAACTCAAGTGAAGAAGCCCTATTATAATAATTTTGCTGATATTAGTTTGCTCAAGAAATGTAGTTGGAAAAATTCAAGCGGTTCATTGGTTCTGCATCTTCAAGAATGACTGCGTAAAAGTTTTAATGGCACGTTTTAGCGATACTTAATAAGTTTGCCAAAGAAATAATAGCTGTATTTTCGTTCGTTATATTATCATGCGAATATTGAAACTTGTTCTGTAAGGAAAATGTCGAAACTTGACTGATTGCTTATGTTGAGATATTGACTGGTTTTTGATGGATCGTGTGTTCAATTCTGCAAATTATCACAAGAATAAATTTGTTTTTAATCTTCAAATTAGTTAACAGACCCTAGTAGGCAGAATATATTTTCTAAAATAATTAGGTCTGTTGATAGAGCTTGTACAAAATGAAAGCCCTAAATAACAGATGAATGTAACGAAGTACACTATTTGTTTCAGAGAGAAAAAACAAGATAATAAACACAAGTGTGTGTTTTGTGGCTCAAACTGAAATTAATTAACTCATGAACGATTATAGTCTCTTGATGTAGGTAGCCTACTATTTTTCAAAACTTTATTTATTTTCACTGTTCTATCATTAGATAATTGAACATTTCTGTTAAAAAGAATTACTTTTAGAGGAAGTAAGTACGCAGAAGTTTATGATGTGTAGGGTCGGGTTGCCAACGGTGACTCGGTCGGGTACTCTGACTCGCGGCTATATTTCCTAGATAGAACAGCAATAACTATCTGTCTCCTTCATTCGCCGAGAGCGTTCGACACCCAAACACGTACAAACCAGTTACCCGCCCGCTCCCGCGCAGGACGCATGTGTAGGAAGTGGTTTTGTGGTTCGGTGGGTGAAAAATTACATTTTAAGGTAAGTTACACATGTTTTTATGTATTGAAATGTTAGGATTTAGATAAGTGTTGTTGTTTTGATGCAAAGTGACGTTATTATGCTAGGCAATGACATAGATTCGCATGTCCTTCGGTAAGCCACGTGAAAGTTATACGCCGGTGAATTCAAAATGGCCGCGGCGTGGTCAGTGGCTCAAATTTAAGAAGTACACAGTGACTCGTGAGTCACTATGTACTTCCTGAGCCACCGTGTACCTCAGTACACTTAAAAAGTAAAGTGGTATTTATTAAAAAAAAATATTGATGTACCTATTTTAAAACTTGAAAACTACTGAAGTCAGCTACTATAGGTATTAAAACTTCTTTGAACCCACTTACAAGCTAAATAATGTTAATAAGCACGTTGTTAATGAAAGGTTGTAAATAAATAATGAATGATGTCTCAACGTATACCTAATTACTAAAATGATGAAATGTCAGTTACACCGAAAAAATGTGCTAAGTATTATACATTATTTCCAAATTCCCATATTTTTTCATACTAGTTAAAATAAAATAACTAGACCAATATAAGACAAACTAGAGAAAAACAAACAAAGACATACCTATTGACGCGGTTGGCTCAATTTGTAGTGACCTGCCTACTGAGCTGACGGTCCCGGGTTCGAATCCCGGCATGGACAAATATTTGTGTGATGAACTACATACTTGTTCCTACGTCATGGATGCTATATACTCGTATATATGTATTTGTATCTATTATGTATATCGTCGTCTAGTATACCTAGTACCTACCCATAGTACAAGCTTTGCTTAGTTTGGGACTAGTTCGATTTATGTAAGATTGTCCCTTAATATTTATTTATTTATTATTTTACATATGTATCGTTTATCCGACATGGCTTCCTACTAGGCCTAGATCCACGGAGACGAAGTCGTGGGCAGAAGCTAGTATATTATACCTAGACTAACAATTAGCTTTTTTTTTAGAATGCCGCGTCGCAAGAGCAACGTAGCGAGAAAAATCGGAAACTGCCCCGAAGAGGATGTAAAACGTGGAATATTATTATTATTTCTATTTTATAATGTTATTTTGATTTGAAAGACTGTTCAATACCAACCAATTAATAAAAAAACAAAACCGGCCAAGAGCGTGTCGGGCCACGCTCACTGTAGGGTTCCGTAGCTTCCCAGACCATTAAAAATACCAACATTTTTCGTCAGCAAAAATAACTTTGTTTTTCATAGTATTTGTATGAAAAACAAAGTTATCATTTGCGTTTTTTTGAAAAAGTGCTATATAACTCAAAAACTATTCAACTCATCAAGTTGAAAATAATTTTCCTAGAAAGTTCATATAAAGGTCTACTTCTGTGATTTTTTTCATATTTTTTAAACTTATGGTTCAAAAGTTAGAGGGGGGGGGGACACATTGTTTTTGACTTTCGGAGCGATTATTTCCTAAAATATTAATATTATCAAAAAATGATTTTAGAAAACCCCTATTCATTTTTAAATACCTATCCAACAATATATCACACGTCAGGGT
Source organism: Xestia ashworthii (assembly GCA_950022955.1). Classification (NCBI taxonomy): domain Eukaryota; kingdom Metazoa; phylum Arthropoda; class Insecta; order Lepidoptera; family Noctuidae; genus Xestia; species Xestia ashworthii. Next base: position 16,035,859 of record OX465558.1, on the reverse strand, counting down.
CAAAATTAAAAAAAAAATCGCTCCCCACTTTACGTCTGGGGGAGGTACCCTAATAAAAATGTTTTTTTAAATTTTTATTTTTGCACTTTGTCGGCATGATTGATATACATATTGGTACCAAATTTCAGCTTTCTGGTGCTAACGGTCACTGAGATTATCCGCGGACAGACAGACAGACAGACATGGCGAAACTATAAGGGTTCCGTTTTTTGCCATTTGGCTACGGAACCCTAATAAAAAACAAAATTGTATTTTTTTTTAAAAGAATAAACCTTTTTGCATGAAACACTTTTGCACTCGAGTAGTCGAGTGTACCTACCTATCCTAAGTGTAGAAACCTACTTTTTTTTTGTTATTTTTCTGGATTTGTTTTCCTTTTAATTTATCTTGATAACTGTTATGTTATTTGCTTGAAATAAGAATAAAAATGAAAGTCTTTTTTAATTTTTAGATCTCAAACGACAAAGAAACAAAGTCAGAAAATAGGTTGATCTCAAATATCCTTAGTGATTTGATTTTATAACTTTTATGTGTCTGATATTAATAGATATTAGGCTTAGAGTATATTTCTACACAAACAAATACATGAAACTGAATGTAAATTATAGTTTTAGTTGAATATTATATACTTGAGCCACTGTATACTGTTTGAGCCTCTGTGTACTATAGGGGTGAGTCACAATACCCCAGTACCCGTACACAGTGACTCATTTTTCATTTTTTAAAAAACATTGTCTGACTACTTTATTATTGTCTTGATTGAAAAACTGATAATGCAGGGAAAAAGTTTAATAACCAAAGCACATTGAGTGTGAATTTCAGCCCGCTAATACGACTTTTTCTTCACAATTTGAGCGTCCGAAAAAATCCGAGTCACTGTTGGCAACCCGACCCTACCTAATCAGTACCAAATATCCAAGTCCCACTGATTTTCTATTTAATATTCTCAGAGATGCGGGAAGTGGTAATTTCAGACCAGCATTGTTCAAAGCGGAGCGTTTCGTTTGACAAGAATGTATAGGTACGCACAACGAGTAAATCCGACAAATAACGCGTCTGCAGTATAATAATTTCCGGTTTCTATGGAAGCAGTGCTAACAAAGCCGAAAGCCGTGCTGACAAATTCAGTATACTACAAATACTTCTATGCTAATTTGCCAATACTTGTGTACCGTTTGTTTAGGTACTCGTGGATAAAGTTTACAAGTATGCGGCACTATCCTGTTCATGTTAATAAACCCTTTTGATTTATTTCGACAGTGAAATATCAGGCTGTAATTTTTTTGCAAATTGCATCGTGTCTCCGCAAACACATGAATGAACAAATCCATGCATAAATATGCTACCTGCAATCGGCTCGCGGCGGCTCCACGTACGCAACTGTATTCGGCGTAGTCTGATTTCCAACAGAAACAGTATAGAAAAGTAAATTAACGTTTTTCATGAAATGCGACTGACGCCGTTTCAGGCCAGTAAATCCCAGATTTGCTGTTGATAATTTTTTCTTCAGTTTTGAGTCTTCTGTACGTGGCTGGATAATCCTGTAAGGAAAACATTCAGATTTTCTTTAGTTCGTGTCTTCCATACTCGACTTTGAAATCGAGATTGCGTTTTTCATAGTTGTCACTCGCCATGCACAATGCAGCTTCGTAATACAATTACTTTAGGCCTGTAATCACTGATGACATGATGGTGTCGCCACCACTGAAGCTAGCCCATTTGTGAGTACCTAGCTAATCAGCTGCCAGTGCACAGTGAATCTCTACCGCGCAGAAAAGCCGATATAAACTGATTAAAGGTAACGGCACACTATACCGGCTCCGCACCGTCACCGCACCAGCACCGCTGTAACCCAGCAATTATCTAACTTGCCATTCAAATTAGAGCATTAAATCGTCCGTCGTATAATATAATTTATAATATCTAGATAAAAAGCGTGCGACCTGCGCGCGGACTGCGAACTTAGGCTGCCTGTCCACTGAAGCGGAGCTAGGCTGCGGAGCGGAGAAAAGGAAAAATATTAACCCATAAAATTGCATAAAATACTGCAGCTGCGCTCCAGTATGCAATCCAATATTAATAAACACATATAAAACATATAATTTTGTTAATATTTTCCCATTTTTCTTTTCTTCTGTTTACACCTCGCTGACGCGTAGTAAGCGCGCTGGAGGCTAGCCGTAGCCTAAATTCGAGGCAACGACGGGCAACAGTACCTTTAGGCACCGAGTATGGAACCTGCAATTATAGCGTTAGATCCCGTATCTGATTTAGCCCAAATTAATGGAAATACGGTCACCGTTTATCGGGGTCAGTTTCACATTAATCATAGCACAAAGAAGATTATTGGCGTAACTCCATCTCGGCCTGTCCCAAACCCGATTACTGGGGTGAAGCGAGCTTAATTTAAATGAATATTTTGTCTGAGCGTACCAGAGTGTTTTAAGTTTTGCCTCTGACTTGACTCCTTGGTGAGAATCCTACTAATCAGAATTTTATTTTTCAAGTTTCGCTTTAATGTGGATTTCTGATTGCAGTTTTTGGTTTCGGTAGCTGTACAGGATTGGATATTAAGGAAAACCGCTGAAGAAATATATGAATGAAGTTGTTTTCTAGTATTGTGGCTTGGCTACTACTTTACTTTTATTTTAATATAAATTGGATGTAATTACACAAAGTAGAAGCGGACAATGTGATAGCAATCTATGTAGGTTTAAAAATCTATATATATATGTCACCGTAAAATTGTCAAATACGTTATATTGTAATATCTCTAGCGATATTGTAAAGTCTCGAATTATTGTCAAATGAGCATACTGCTTACAATAAAACGCATTATTTTTCGTGAAATGCATGCGATGGTAGTCAACTCACGCGGTGTGGAGAGAAGGAGGGGTCCCCCTTGCCCAGTGGTACGACTCTCATGAAAAGATACTGTACCATTCCTGAGAAATATCGATTAATATAACCTAACTTTAAAACACTTCATATTCCCCTAAAAAGCGTAGTCGACGGAGCCCCCCTTAGCGGGGCTCCGTATTTCCGAGTGCAGGGTTTAAAGGAACCTAACTGACCTAACGGGGGGGGTGCCCCAAGTCCCGTTTATGGGGGCAAGAGATACTTCCGTATGTTCAGTTGACAATAATTCGAGACTTTACAATATCGCTAGAGAGATACACGTTATATTGTAATATAACGTATTTGACAATTTTACGGTGACATATATACATATAATAAAAGAGTAAAAAAGCTGTGTCTGTACATTGAATATATTTAAAAAATAATAATTGAAGGGGTTGAGAAACAGTAATAGAGCAATAATCCAAAAAAAAAAGGCTGTCTGTTTGTCTGTTTGTTTGTACACGCCAATCTTCGGAAGTACTGGACGGATTTGAATGATTTTTTTTTGTTGTATAGATATTATGTCTGGGCAACATATAGGCTATAATTGAGGCCATGAGAACCATAGTGGCCTAATTCAATAGACAAGCTTTTTGAGTACCATAGAAAATAAAAACAGTATTTTTTTAATCAACTAGCACTCTTCAGAATACATACTTTTTATTACTTTTATGTTTTATTTGACCTATTAATGTTCCAAATTATGATTTTAATAGTGAGAAAATAGCTTTATTGCTATTTTTAGGGTTCCGTAGCCAAATGGCAAAAAACGGAACCCTTATAGTTTCGCCATGTCTGTCTGTCTGTCTGTCCGCGGATAATCTCAGTGACCGTTAGCACCAGAAAGCTGAAATTTGGTACCAATATGTATATCAATCATGCCGACAAAGTGCAAAAATAAAAATTTAAAAAAACATTTTTATTAGGGTACCTCCCCCAGACGTAAAGTGGGGAGCGATTTTTTTTTTAATTTTGACCCTGACGTGTGATATATTGTTGGATAGGTATTTAAAAATGAATAGGGGTTTTCTAAAATCATTTTTTGATAATATTAATATTTTAGGAAATAATCGCTCCGAAAGTCAAAAACAATGTGTCCCCCCCCCCTCTAACTTTTGAACCATAAGTTTAAAAAATATGAAAAAAATCACAGAAGTAGACCTTTATATGAACTTTCTAGGAAAATTATTTTCAACTTGATGAGTTGAATAGTTTTTGAGTTATATAGCACTTTTTCAAAAAAATGCAAATGATAACTTTGTTTTTCATACAAATACTATGAAAAACAAAGTTATTTTTGCTGACGAAACATGTTGGTATTTTTAATGGTCTGGGAAGCTACGGAACCCTACAGTGAGCGTGGCCCGACACGCTCTTGGCCGGTTTTCTACATTTTATACATAGATAGGCCACTTTGGCAGTAGGTTTTTATAAAAAGGTTAGTAAAAAAATGGTTGTTAGGCCACTTGTTTATTAAAAGACATTTAAATAAAAAAAGGAAACATCAAAAGCAAAAACTATAAAGGTATTCTTAGTCACTATCAATGTCATCCTCAACATCTATGACATTTCTTACTGACACATTATCTTTGATACTGGTATAAAAGCTGTGATGCACTGGAGGTATAAAAGGCAAAAGATCTAATAAGTCCTTTTTTTCTCACAACTGATGGGTTTTCCATCAGGGTATAGAGGATCCAGCCTAATACCAGTCAAATCTGTAGAGCCCCTTTTCTTTAAATCTACATTTTCAAATAAAACATCTTCATTATTAGAATATTTAAAAAATAATTTAAATGGATGCATTTTATTAAATAATGTAGGATGGTCCGGGAATTTTAAGTAAACACGTGATTGTTTTTATATGTGGTAGTATATTGATAGATAATATTAGATTAATAAATTGCACCGCAAACACACGTATTTTATATTAGCCATCTTTTTTTTTGTTGTGTACAGATAGTGTAGATTAAAAATAGTGTTGTGCAGAGTGTTGCCACAGATACAAAATGTTAACACCTTCTCCTATTTTTTAAAATTTAATTATTAAACAATTTTGAAAAATATTAATACTCTTAGCGTTTTATGGCAAGATTCTGCACTACATTTTACTTATCAAATATTCTGCAATTACTATTTTATTTTACTTACATTACTAAGTACATAATTATGTATGTAGTATATTTATGTATTTAACTATCTATTTATTTTCTTTTTTTTATTAATGTGTATGTATTATGTGTTTCAGAACAAAATTAACAATACTAACTTCCTATCATGTATGTAAGCGGTTCTCTTAAAAATAATCATAAGTTTTACAATACAAATATTGTATTTATTTATTTAGTTAGCTTAGACTATAAACTTTGTACTTATTAAGTTTAATAGAACATATTATTAAAATTTATCTACTGTATTAATCTGTTACAGTGAGCTTCAAATTTAATTTTTCCAAGAGGTTTGGTAAAAATATCAGCTACTTGCTGATCTGTAGGACAATAGTTAACAATAATATTTCCTTTTATAAAATGTTCATGAATAAAGTAGTATCTAACATCTATGTGTTTTGATCTTTTATTGAATGATCCTGTCTTTATTAATTGTATAGAACTCTGGTTGTCTATATTCAGAGTTATGTTAATTTTACAATTAAGTAATTCACAAAGTAATGATTTTAGATACAATGTTTCTTTACAGCAATCAGCTGCAGCAATATATTCGGCTTCTGTGGATGATAGAGTTACTATTGGTTGTCGTTTGGAACACCATGATATAGGTCCATCAGATAACATTATAACAAAACCTGTGGTACTACGTCTAGTAGTTACATCATTTGCATAATCTGAATCACAATAAGCATTTAACATATTAATACTTCCTCCTTTTAAGTATTTTATGCCTTTATCTCTAGTTCCTGCTAAATATCTTAAAATTTTCTTTACTGCTATGACATCTGTCTGACCAGGGTTTTCTATTTTTCTACTAGCTTTATTTACTGCTTCTGCTATATCTGGTCTGGTTCGTGTTGCTAAATATAACAATCCACCAACACATTCCCTATAAGGAAAATTAATCTGCTGTAGTGTCATGTTTGTCTGTGTGTCAGTTTCTTTATTAATGTTACAAGGTATACTAGTAGGTTTAGAATCTATCATGTTAAAGTTTTTAAGTAAATTTTCAATATATGTTTCTTGTTTTAATAAAATACCTGTGTCATCTTTACAAATTTCTAGACCAACAAAATTTTTAGGATTTTTGAATATTTTAATTTGAAATTGCAATTCTAGACAGTTCAGAATGTCCTCTAATTCTTTTTTATTAGTTGAAATAGCAAGTCCATCATCTACATATATAGCAATTATTACATTTTTACTTTTATTAGTGAACACACATCTGTCAGTTTTAGTAGGAATCAATCCTAGTTTTAACATTGTCTTGGTAAAAGTCTTATTCCATGTAATTGGTGCTTGTTTAAGCCCATACAAAGCTTTATTCAATTTACATATTTTGTTAGGTTCTTTGTCATAACCATCTGGTATATACATATAGATATCATCATCTAATTCGCCATACAAAAATGCAGTTTTAGCATCAAAAGTAACAATTTCAGAATTTTTAGATGCTGCAATAGCAAATAGAGATTTAAGAGCTGACTGACTTACCACAGGGCTGTATATTTCATCAAAGTCTATACCTCTCTGCTCAAATCCTCTTACCACCAGTCTTGCTTTATAGGTACCATCGTCTTTCACTCGAAATACCCATTTATTGGTGAGTATCTTCTTACTGCCTACCTCTGATATATCTATTAGATTCCATGTTTTATTTTTCATTAATGATTCCTTCTCTGAATCTATTGCCTTCTCCCAATTTTCCTTTTCTATTCCTGTGGTAGCCTCTTTGTAGGTAAGTAGTACATAATCCTTAAGCTTCTCTGGTAATTTTCTTGTTCTTTCACTTCTTCTTGTACCTAGTTCTGTGTTAGGTATGTATATGTTTTGCTCTTCCATCTGTTGTACTGGTCTTCTTAAGTTCAAGTTTTCTTCTTCTGTACTTATTGCTTCTTCTGTGTTTATTATATCTTCTTCTGTATTTATTATATCTTCTTCTGTATTTATTATATCTTCTTCTGTATTTATTATATCTTCTTCGGTATTTATTATATCTTCTTCGGTATTTATTATATCTTCTTGTGTATTTATTTTATCTTCTTCTGTATTTATTACACTTTCTTCTGTATTTATTATATTTTCTTCTGTATTTATTGTATCTTCTTCTGTATTTATTATTCTCTGTATTATTTTATTTTCCTCATTTGATTCTATTTTATCTTCTTTATTCTCATTGATTATTATTATGTCTCTGTGTATTTCTACTCTTCTCTTTTCATTGTTCCATAGCCGGTATCCATTGTTTGCATATCCAATCATTGTTAGTCTTTTACTTCTTGGATCTAACTTTCTTACTGGTCCTAATTGTTTAGCAAACACCGTACACCCAAATACTTGTATATTTGAAATATCTGGTTTTATCTCATACCACATCTCATATGGAGTTTTGTTATTAAGTGTTTTACTGGGCAGCCTATTGAGTAGGTACGTAGCACAGTAAACAGCTTCTCCCCACATCTCATCTTTCATGCTTGAGTCAAATAGCAATGCTCTGACTTTCTCAAGTATAGTGCGGTTTAGCCGTTCTGCCTTTCCGTTCAACTGAGGTGTGTATGGTATAGTATAGTCTAGTTTTATCCCTTTGTTTGAACACCATGTTTTCAGTTCGTTGCTTCTATATTCTCCTCCATTGTCACATCTTATGCACGAAACTTTTTCATTCTTTTCTCTCTCTTTTTCTTCTACATACTCCTTTATTAGAGTAAAAGCTTCATTTTTATGTTTCATTAAATATGTTTTTGTGATATGGCTGTAATCATCCAAGATAGTTATGAAATACCGATTTCCATCATGAGTAAGCTTATCAAATGGACCACATATGTCAGTATGAATGATTTGTAATGGACGTTCTGCTCGTTTTCTTTCTGAAGTAAATGGTAACCTTGTTTGTTTCGCTTTAATACATATCTCGCACTGCTCTATTCTTTTATTTCCTTCTAACAATATTCCATCAGCCATGTTTGGTAATATCTCTAATATGTCTTTTCCGGGATGTCCAAGTCTTCTGTGCCATTCTAAGGCAGTTCCTTTCTCTTTGGCTAAGAACAGAGTATTTTCATGATAGTCTTGGTTTATATTTATGTAGTACAATCCATTTTCTTTCTCTCCTTTGAGTATTAACTGTCCTTTTTTTATATATTTGGACATTATTTTGTGTGAACAACACAGTTCCATTGTTGTTTGTAACTGAATTAACTGACAATAAGTTTTGTGCCAGATCAGGAACATATAAAGTTTTTGATAGTTGACAGTTCATACCTTGTACAGTTCCAGCTCCTTGAGATTGTATGGTGTCATTGTTAGCAACAGATATTTGGGACTGTTGTTTCTCATATTTACTTAAAATGTTGATGTTATTTGTCATGTGTGAAGTACTTCCTGAATCCACTATAAATTTCAATCTGTTATTCTTATTTGCTGTTTCATTTGTTAGAAGTGCTGTATCATTGTTTTCTTTTTTATTGTTTTTAGTTCTGAAGAAGCAGTTTTGTTCTAAATGATTTCTTTTCTTGCAAATTGAGCATTGTTTGTTTTGATTTTTAAATCTGCAGTCTTTTTCTTGATGGTTTGTCTTTTTGCAAATGTTACACGCTTTACACTGTGACTGAAAATGTCCTGTTTTGTTGCACTTGAAGCATTTTTTATTGTTTACAGCTTTGAATGCAATTTGTTCTTCGCAGTTAGAATTGCGGGTCTCCTCTAATAATAATCTATTTGTGAGATTTATTAGGGTCTTTTCATCGTTAGGTGTCGATTCCCACGCAGTGGCAAAGTACTTATAACTCTCTGGTAAACAAGTAAGTATTTTTGACATAATCAGGTCATCATCAATTTTGTGTCCAAGATTGTTTAGTCTCACAGCTAAATTTTCAATGCCAGTTACTAACTGATTTACTGTTTGTTTATTATATTTGTAGTTGAAGAACTCTTGTAGCAATTTAGATTTATTTCTTGACTCGCTTCCTTCAAACAGGTCACAAAGTTTTTTATACATTTCTTTTGCAGATTTGCAATATAAGATATGAGATTTTAATTTCTTGTCTATCGTTTGTAATATGATCTTTTGCCCTTTGGCGTCCTTTTGTTCATCGAACTTTCCTTCGGCTTTATCTTCGGCTTGTCGGCCATTTGTTATTACACCGAGCCCATGTGATTTTAGGTATATTGTTATTTCGAACTTCCATAGATGAAAAGATTCAGCATCTATTAGCTTTTCTATATGTTGTTCCTCGTGGTGAGTCATTTTTATAGAGCACTGGTTGTTATTTTTATTTTATTTGCGATTTCTAGCAATTTTATTTTAGGCACGATTTGCGGCACACACTTTTTACTTTTTTACAACCACTTGCCATGAACCACCGTTCTGCTACCATGTAGGATGGTCCGGGAATTTTAAGTAAACACGTGATTGTTTTTATATGTGGTAGTATATTGATAGATAATATTAGATTAATAAATTGCACCGCAAACACACGTATTTTATATTAGCCATCTTTTTTTTTGTTGTGTACAGATAGTGTAGATTAAAAATAGTGTTGTGCAGAGTGTTGCCACAGATACAAAATGTTAACAAATAAAATCCACTGCATGCTCAGCCACTGTATCTTTGGTTTCCTCTTTGATCTGTGGGAGGTGTGGGAATTACCTACTAGTTTATCTTTTAAAACTCTAGACTATCTGCCATCACCATTAAGAACTTGATACACCCTTGAATTTGAACGCCTAGATTCAGCAGAAGCAGTGCATGTCTTTTTTGGCATCACCTTAATTAAAGAAAAAAGGTAAGATGTCTGCAAGTTATAATTTCCCAAAGCATAAAAGCTGTTGAACAGAATTCTTTGCTGAGCAGGCAAAATCTTTTCATGACACTTATGTTGGCAATTACACTCACAAGCATTAGCAATGTGTTTTGGTGGCACTAGAACACCTTTAACATTAACATATTCCTCACCTCTTGAACGCTTTTCCTTTCTCACATTTTTCTTCCATTTGCTAGGTTGTCTCACTCTTTTTCTAGGTTTAACTGGAGTAATTTCAGAAGTTACATTATTCGGGGATTGGTTTTCGTCACCTAAAATCTCAATTAAATCAGTAGTAGATGCTGTCGAATTACGTCCAGATGGCTGGTATTCTGAACCAGAGTCTTGAAATGGATCTTCTTCTGCTTCAGACCCAAAGATTTCTGTAAACATTGAAAACTCTTAGAAGACTATTAACAAATAACACGTCATGTCTATTGCAATACAATCCAAAGGAATAATGTAATACATACCTTGAAGTTCGTTATCCACATTGTTTTCTTGTTGGTCGTTTTCCATGTTGTCAAACCACTTATTCACAATATTAATGTTAATTTACTAAACGATCAAGCAAGCACGCATGGGCGCGAAAATAATGACGTTTGTCATACACAGACTGTCAAAAAGTAGCCTAACTAATGTCATCATGACAGTGAAATTACAGACGGTTTAAACCATAGTGGCCTAACTTACTTAGGCCAGTATGGCACCTCAAATTTAGATCACAGACTAAAAACCATAACAGTGATTATGCTGCCATCTAGTGAATATTCGTTGTATCACTTTTAGGCCACTCTGGTTCTATCAAAATGATCAGTTTGAACTGAAAAAAATCATAAACTCAATATTGTAAAAAAATGAGTTAGGCCACTATGGTTCTCATGGCCTCAATTTATCTTGGAAACCTGAACACCTGATGTAGAACCGCAATAGACCAGCTAAACTATAAGAGATACAAATATGACACCATAGCAAAAATTGTTCCACGTGATGAGCATTTTCTGCTGAGAGAATAAATTTGAAGATCTGGAACACCTGATGTGGAACTCCAAGAGCCCAGTTATACCATAACACATATAGGAATGACGTCTTAGCAAAAGTTGTACAATGTGATGAGCACTCTCTGTTGATTTATAAAAATCGAAGATCTGGGACACATGTCGTGGAACTCCAATCACCATAACACATATAGGAATGACGTCTTAGCAAAAGGTGTTCAATCTGATGAGCACTCTCTGTTGACTTATAAAAATCGAAGATCTGGGACACCTGTCGTGGAACTCCAATAGCCCAGCTACACCATAACACATATAGGAATGACGTCTTAGCAAAAGTTGTTCAATTTGATGAGCACTCTCTGTTAATTTATAAAAATCAAAGATCTGGAACACCTGTTGTGGAACTCCAAGAGCCCAGCTACACCATAACACATATAGGAATGATGACGTCTTAGCAAAAGTTGTTCTGTCTGATGTGCATTTCCTGTTGACTTATAAAAAATCGAAGATCAGAAACATCTGATGTGAAAATTATTGCAAAGCTATCACTAATTTCACTGTATACAATTATAAAATAACAAAAACTGGGAGTACCTCCACGCGGTTAAGGTGGTAATAGTTTAGGACTGATTTTCGATTTTCGATGACGATGGTATGACTCTACTGGCCGAAACTCCCATTTATTATTTTATTTTATCGAATAACTTCGAGCTTATGTTATTTGGGTGTTTTTGGCATGAAGAGACAGAAGAAGAGCGCCGAACACGCACACAACAAAATATTCATAATCTGTTAGAAAGTGAGAGAGAAAGAATTGCTGGAATACGGCATGAAGAGACAGAAGAAGAGCGCGAAGACTTCGACATTCTCTGAATAGAATGTCGATAATTTCTGAAGAATCGGGTGTCTCAAGATATAGCCGTAGGGCATGACGAACTTCCTTGGGTTGATAAGAAACGGAGTTCATTTACGTATACTCCTATGATTGAATACGCCACATATTCCGCCATCGGAGGTATGGTTCAAAATTTTAATTTTTGTGAAGCTGTTAAAATACAAAAAGAAACAAACGGTATGTGTTGCTCAGGTGGGAAAGATCCGTTATCCCGTCCCCGGGCTCTTAGAATTAGACGTTTCAGATCTTCGATTTTGACGAACCCGGTGTCGCTGGCAAAAGCAACAGGATCCGCGTACGAAGTCGCGGGCAGAAGCTGGTTTGTTAATAAAAACCTTGTACTATTTATATGTATTTATTAAAAACACAAACGTACAAAGCAGCTTTATTTTCAAAACACGCTGTCAGAGCTTTTATAAGCCACATGCAATTCAACCCATTTCACTGAAACCGAAGCTTATTAAGAGAGCGATAAATTAATTCACAGGTACATTTTACCAATTAAACAGAAATCGTAAACAAACGGGCCAAAAATAATATTTAATTGAAGTGGAAAATACAATTTTGTATAATTACTGTACGCGACCACAGAGGGCACGTACGATGAACAACATTTTAACAAAGGTGGCAATCCGACATGAAAAAATAACGAATGGGTTTTAAAAGTTTCATTATTTAACGAGCAAACATGCTTATTTAAGGTGTATTTTAGTAGCAAGCTAAAAACATTGCCTTAATTAAAAGCTTGTTTTTTTGCTCCTCCTTTGAAACTAGTCGGCAAAAGCGCTTACGTTATGTAACAGTGTTTTATCACGTTTACTGGATCTTTTTTGCAATTTCATTCTACTGAAATGCTAATTAAAGACACCATTCCAGCTGTTTAAACCAAAAAACAACAACAACTCTAAAAAGTAGCTGTTTTCAATACAAATTTAATATTCATATTTTTTATATCTCTGTCATAAAATCTGAAAGGTTCACTATGCTTATTGACATGATTTGTTTCAAACGAGGGGCGTTCGAAACAAATCATGTCAATCATACCATGGAATTTACACAAAAGAATACTTTTCATAAAATGTCTCGAAAGCTTTTGAAATAAATATCTAGGTATGCTTACAAGCATCAGCATAATACATTTTACAAATTCCATTCTAAATCATAAGAAACGCGAAATAACCCTTCCGATTTACACAAAGGTAGACCAAGAATTGAGTTAAGGCATGGGATACACTTTATCCCGATAATATATTTTTGTGGGATAATATTTGGGATAATATTAAATGGAAATATATTCCGACTGATCTATCAATCCACGTCTTTATAAGTAGGTGGCAGAAAGTAAATTAAACTCGAAAGAGCTTTCCAACATTTTTCATACCATGTACTCGTACAAAGACTGAATTTTCCAAAATTTTTATTCATGCGAAAATTTTATCTCTATAATGAAGATAATCGAGAAATGAATTGAATTGAAACTCTTTGATAGAGGAGTGTGGAACTACGACCGCAAGTAATTAACGGCGATTTTTATGAACTTAAAATTCAAAACCAACTCTAGAATACTCTAGATACACAACACACACACACATACAACATATCAATACAAATCATTCCCTAAACAATGCAACATTGGGTACCTATTTCAATAACAGGTAGGTACTCGTTTCACTTCTCCTTGCGACCATTTATCAAACCCTATTATTCAATTTCGTGCAAATGTATGGATGATTGTAAATTACCATAGATAGCCATTTGAGGTGGCTGCGGCTTATTTGAGGACATATAGAAGAGTGATCGATGGAGACGGAGAAGTTACCGAGAAATGGTATGGTGAAAGGTTTGACTTACGTAATAATATGTGTCACGTTGGAAAATAAAGGCTGAGTTCCATTTTTTTTCTTTGCCGGTGTGTTTTTTGGAAAATGCAGAAAATAATACACCGATTTGGCACTAAGAAATACAATAACTCGATTTCTGTTTTTTTAGGCATATTCTTCATTGAGTTATATGGGTAATATCTGGCCTATTGCTAAACCTTAACTAAACTCCTTTTCTTTATTACAAAAAATCCTACTTTTGCAATTGAGATTTTTTCTGGATTCTTTTAAGCATATTGACATGTTATCTATGAATGTCGGAGGGTGGGGATACGGTCCATTGGATGATCCCGCCATGGTCCTTTATTTATTTATCGTATAAGTAACTACCTACACCAAAATTAAGTTACATTCTCTGGTTCCCTATCCATTTGCATAAAATTTCAAGACCATAATTTGGCATACGTTTGATTTTTTTTACGCATAATTTCCCTAAGCATAAATAATGATTAAGCATAAAATTGTTAAGCATAAACTAATTTACGCATAATGATATTAAAACATGTTTTATAAAGCCATAACAAAGAAGCATAATAGTGAACTCCTAAAATGTTAGACATTCCATAATTGCTGATTTACCAATTTATTTGGACGATAACAACAAAAGCAATACCTCCTGAGGCTACCAATACATAACATATTTGTTTTGAACATAGTTGATTGTGAACATAAGTGGGTTTTTGGACTGCAAGATGCATGCTAACATGTAAACAAGCATACACCATGCATGCAGCATGCAAGCCAGCCTGCATTATGCAAGCAAGCGTGCAGTATGCAACATGCAGCATAGAATCAAGCATGCAGTATGCAACATGCAGCAAGCAAGCATGCAGTATGCAAGCATGCAGTATGCAACATGCAGCAGGCATGTTTTCTGTCTTCGGCGCTGCAGGGCTCCGACGGTCCCACGCGAGGTTATCGTCGCAGATGTGTTTAACGCTCACCACCGTAACTTTGGCTTGCTGGCCGGCTTCGCAAGCCAGCCTCAGCCGCGGCAGCGAGTGTTACAACCACCTGCTCCTCAACTCGCGGCCCGTCTCGCCGCTCCGCGCCTACGCGATTTTAAATTACACCCTCGGGGTAGGGCAGACGAGACTACGTGGAGTCGGATTTACAGCGATTCGTTTCTGTCACTAACTTTTGTAGCACAGCTTCATGAATTTTTAATTCAAACTAAAATACTAAAAAATAACTTCAATAACCCGACGACAAAAAAAATCTAATGAGTCCGTCAGGTAGACCCGTATTTTTTCTTTTGTTACGTAAGTGTGTTTAAAATTCCCAATACGTCACGCCTAGGTATAATTTTTAGCTAGTTCTGACGTCACGAGCCCCCACTCCCGAGATTTGATGCGTTTTATCTTTGTTGCTTGATTCATTGATTTACTAAAAACAAAAAATACGTGTCCATTATTTTTCAATAATCTAACTGACGGACTAAATAGATTTGTTATTTTTTGATACTGTCGTCATGCCTATTTGATTACGTTATTTGTATTAATTTATGCCTAAATACTATTATGCCTAGCAATGTTATGCGAATTAAATTAGTCATAGACAAATTAGATAGAATTAGAATTAGTCTTTAAGTTAATTATGCCAACATAAACTGTGTGACAAAATAAAATATGGCAAAGTATTATTATGGCAAAACAAATTATGCCAAAATCGTTATGCCAAAGTAAATTAAGAAAATGAAAATTATGCAAAAAGAAGGGATAGCACATTCCCTTATTGAATCTTTGGGCATAAGCACGATTTACCAAGCCTCGCTAATTGGCTATCAGCTCGAAAAATGGGTAAACTATTTTTGAATTTATAATTGGATTGGTTGTGGTGTAGGTGTAGCCTGAGGGCAGAAACTATTACTAGGCCTGAGTTTATAACACTATTAGGTCCTCAGAGCGTAAAAAGCTATATAAAAATCATTGGAGCGACTATGCCTCTATGCCTAAAAATATTTTTCCATTTCTCTGGGATTCTGTTGATTAAATTATGACATACTTTACTGACTTTTAAACATAACATCACGCCTGTATTTCCCAAAAGGTAAGGCATAAGTGTACCTAATGATATACCCACATTTCGCAAAATATAAGTGTACCTAATGATACACCCACATTTCGCTAAATATGTTTAAGTCCCATGTTATAGGGGACTACCTTATTGTTATCGTTCGGGCACAAGTCCAAACTCCGTCTCTGCCACTGAGAAATTTCTAACGGAAAAACCCAATACCACTTTGAAAGAACCCGAGACCTTATGCTCGGCAGTAGCAATGCCACCACAAGACCAACGAGGTAGTCCGACGAGGATGTTGATATTACTGGTACTTTTAGGTCCATGTGCACCAAAAAGATGACGGTTTGATTATCTAAAAACAGCTGTTTAAAACACATTTTTGTATGGGCACATGTCACAGTGACAGCTGTTTTTAGATAACCAGACCGTTATCTTTTCGGTGAACATGGACCTTACTGTACCAGCAATATCAACATCATCATCTATTTAGCCATTTCCCAACTATGTTGAGATCGGCGTGCAGTCAAAATGGATGCAGCTGATATTTTACATGAAGCGATATTTTACACGAACGACTGTGAAGATAGCCATGGTAATACCAGATCAGACCTCCAGGCTTCTGACTACATATATCGATTGTCAACAAAACGGTCTTCAAATTCCAGCTAGGACTAAAGGCTTACCGGGTTTTTTGAGCTAAGAAGGGACGGGATCTCGGGACGTAATTAATGGTCGTGTTCATGGATCGATCTCGGCAACATTACCTTAATCTTGGATAGACCCGCGAAGCTGTTGTTATTATTTATTTAACGCTAGTAATCATCATCATCTGCCCAGCCTTTTCCTAACTATGTTAGGGTCGGCTTCCAGTCTAATGGGATGCAGCTGAATACCAGTATTTTACATAGAGCGACTGTCTATCTGACCTCTACAGCCCAGTTAGTACTGGATAATAGGATACCACTTCGTAAAAGACCATTATCCTACCGTGTCCTGCAACGACTGTCAAAAATCTACAAATGACAGCCGGGACCAACAGCTAAACGCGCTTTCCGAGGCACGGAGGAAACTCGGTATGTAAGGGTGGTCACCCATCCACAGACCAATCTAGGCAAGCATGGCATATTTAACGCTAGTAATATTTAATTGAAATAATTTGTATAATTTTCCGTAGTGTTTCATTTAAGTAATGTGTTAGTGGCTCTGTCTCTTGCCATCTTAGTTAGGTTTTAGAGTCTAGAGATTAAAACTTCTAGACGAATTGGTCTGGCTTTTCCACTTTTAAAGTTAGCCAGACAGACAATAAACCGTTTCAGTAAAATATGTGTGTATTTATCCCTAGATCTCTCTAATTGCTACATGATAATGAGGCTGCTAGATTAAGTAGATTATATTATCATTGCGCGTACTATACTCTATTTATTTGGACCTGAACTAAGTAACCAGAAGACAATTAATCACTTTGTTAGGAAATAAATGCTCGTATGTTCGCAATAAATTTCTCCGCAACGCGTTGTGGCCAACAAAATGCTCGTCGAGATACGCAAAGCAAATTGTGGGTTTACGAGTTGTTAGGCGGCAAACGAAATACAGTTATGTAGGTAGCTGTGTGAGATTGGAAACATTCTACAAATCCTGTTCATCTTTCGCAGGGTCTTGATATTTATACTAATATTATAAAGCAGAAGAGTTTGTTTGTTTGTTTGATTGAACGCGCTAATCTCCGGAACTACAGGCTCGAATTGAAAAATTCTTTTTGCGTTGGATAGTCCATTTATCGAGGAAGGCTATAGGCTGTATAACATCACGCTATGACCAATAGGAGCGGAGCAGAAATAAGAAATGTTGCAAGCGGGAAAAATCTTCCGTTGAGCAGGCGATGCGTTGCGATTTCAAAACTTCACGCGAACGAAGTCGCGGGCAGAAGCTAGTCTAAATATAAAACCGGCCAAATGCGAGTCGGAGTCGCGCATAAAAAGAAAAGTAGAGAAGTAATAGGAACTCCCCTATTACTTCTTTATACTTTAGCTATTTGATTTTAATTTTTTTGTTAATATAGGGGCCGCTGAAATAGACATTTGTAAAAATTTCAACTGTCTACCTATTACGTATGCTGCCTACTGACAGACAGACGGACGGACTAGGGTCCCGTTGGTTACACTTCGGGTACGGAACCCTAAAAAGTGTTACCATGGTATTGCGTTATCGAACGGATCTATTTATGTGGGGTTGTATGGAATGTGCTGAAAACTATGGGTGATGTATCCTCGTGGATGTATCCATTGTAGCTTACACGGTTTTTTAAACACGTTATTGGTTCAGTATTTAAGTCACGAATACGTTACAAAGAACACGTGTCCGATTCCAAGATACGTAACTTGATCCTCGAAAAAATCGCCAGCTTTGCAGTTTTTACGACTTCCGATAAATTGAGAGATAGATTCCGTCTGATATCGTCACATACATATATCTAAGAAAAATAAATGTCGTGAGACTAATAAGGTACGCTTATTACCGGTGAGTCTTATTAATTTATATGAGTATGTTACAAGGGTATAACGTTACAACATTGAACTCACCCCTCCGTATGGCTCCTTTACGTAATTTTATTTTACAATGTCACCGACCCCTTGTTATCCACGCTACAACCTGCTTCAAACGATCAAACATAATTAGAATCATTTAAGATAATTAATGTTATTAATTGTGAATGTAAACGTGTGCTCAAGTAAAATGTGATGGTTTGACTAACATCAAAATGATTGTGTTGTCGGGAGTTTAGAAGGAAATTAAATAATTTAAGTTGCACTATTTTTATTTTTTATGAATAATTATAAAAAAAAAAAACATAAGTGCTAGTTCGATGTGACTCAGAAAAAGGATACGTATAAGAATTTAGAGACCTTTGCAGAATGGGTCCAACTACTTCCAACTTTTATTTAATTTAAAATGTGTTTGTTTTTCGGATTTTAGAAAAAAGGCACTAATAACAGTGAAAGATTGTGATTTTCTTTTGATTTAATTAGAAACACACAGTGTTTCACAGCATTCAGTACGAGTTGGAATAAAAGTAGTCTACTTATATTGTTTGTACCGTTGCAAATGAGACGTGTAATTGGCAAAAGTTCTGATTTGATTACAAGCTTGATATCTGTCTCACGGAACATATTATTATTGTTATTTCAGAATATGTCTGCATGTGTAGAAAGCTTTCTTCTCTAAGAAACATCGGCATTGTTATTTGTCAAGTTAGGTACAATTAGGATAGCTACAGTGAGAAACGATCCTTGGGTCCTTCCTGGATGAAGATGTCAGAATTTACATAAGATTTTTACTTTTCTTTTACGTTTGCTTTTCACTCCAAAATATGGTTATATATTTCTGAATCTGTAAATAATATTCCAGGAAATTTCCCAGTACTCAAACCCATTACTTGTTCTGAAAATATCATAATCGTAAAATAAATCAAAGTGCTGCAAAAGTTGGGACTTAAATCAGGCAGCGTTGCGGGACGTCTAGTAGTTTCATAAATGTATTCATAGTATGGGAGCTACGTGCCTCTCTCTGCTACGCGAAAGTCTACGGCGCCTACGCCGTAGCACTGATTGGATTGGACTGAACGGCACGCAACTCAGGCCGTATAACTAATTAGATTTTTCTCTCATTTTGTTATTGTACTCATAAACTATTTTACTCACAAAGGATCGCGTTATAAATGGCCTATTTAAGCGTTGGAAAATTGCTACCAAAATGTTTTATTTTTGTCATATTTTAACTGAACACATCGTTTGCCACGCAAAGTTTTACACTATTTTTGTTTTGTCCGATACAATGGCTTTTAATGTGTTATATAAAGACACCAGTTCGATTTGGAAGCAATTAAAAAGTACTCAGCCACAGCTACCACGAGCGAGATTGGGCATACAATACAATGTTCAATTATCCTACGTCGGGACATATTAATACTGTCAACAGCACTGTTCACAATGATTTATAAGATGTTCTGAGTCATTAAACACTTATCTGTCGACTATTGTCATTGACTGTTTTAATTAGGGTAGCTTATTAATAATGGAGGGACCACTTAAGTAAATAAAATGTATTCAAAGACTTATAACGCTTTGAATACATTTAACTTTCAAGAAGAGAAAAAATAGGGTCCCTTCGTCCGAGTGTTGGTGGTCATCAAATATTGGATACCAAGACCAACGTTTTTAAATACGTACAGTAGTTCGAAAGTAAGGGGTAACTTCTGAAAAACTTAAAAAAAAGATCCACTGAATTTCATTATGCTATGATCCTTAAACACTGTTTTAGGCTGTTTTTTGCTATGATCCTTTGTTCTAAAAGACAGATTCGCTTTAAGACAGAATCGTTTTACGACAGATTCGGTTTTACGGTAGGTTATTTTATTTCAATTGAATCTCGATATTAAACTGGACCATGACAAGGTGAAAGTGTCTGACGATAAGTAAACGTAGTCATCAACATCATCATCAGTCTATTAATGTTCCCACAACTGAGACACAGGCCTCCTATCAATGAGTGGGAATGGGTTATAAATCCACCACGCGGGCCCAGTGTGGATTGGTAGATGTCACAGTCATGTCTTCGAATTGTTTGGTTCTAGAACATAAATGTCGGTTTCCTCACGATGTATTCCTTCACCGTTTTGAGAGCAGTGGTGTTGAAATAAATTGCACAAAGTAATGCGCATGTCTTGGTTACCGTTCGTAAGTCAGGGCCGTCACTACTGGGCCATAGCCGCTCTTCCTTTTTATGATTTCTAGATAATGTGGCTCGCTACCTTTCTGATATATCTTCCAACTAGCCCTCACCGAGTCACTGGTAAACTGCCTCGACTGCCTCGTTGGTCAAGTGGCCGCAAGTGCGACTGATGAACATGGCGTTCTGAGTTCAGTTCTTGGTTCAGGCAAAGTGTTAGGTTATTTCTACGGGAATATCTCAGTAGCAACCAAGGCGTCTGTATTTGTGCCTGTTTGATGGCAATATAGTCTTGCCCGCTACCACATGAGACTTAAGCATAACTGACCAAATGTGGGTGTACGGTCGAACAAGCTATTTGGTTTACAGATTACAATGTAATTTGTGGGTAAAAGTGTAAACCAAATAGCTTGTTCGACCGTACTACAGTACACCTCTGCCTAACCGGGATTTGAAGCGTGATGTAATGTGTTTTCCAACTAGGGTGAGTGCTAGGAGTAGGTTTAATAATATAATAATAATATCGCTGGACATTACACACAGCGCCATCTAGTGCCACACTAAGCAAGGCTTGTGTCGTGGTCACCAGACAGTTGATATCCTACATATATACTTTTTGTTTGTAAATACATACTTATTATACTTACATATAACATAAACACTTGCTTAATGAATTCCTTTCCAAGTCCCTCGATGCGACCAAATACAATTAGTATTTTATTCGTTCCGATTCTGTATGCGTGCCACATTAAACCTTAGCTTAATGGAAATTGGGACATTTTCCTCCTAACATTGTGAATGCTTTCCATGGGGGATGATAAGAAATGAGAGTAAATATCGTTTTATGCGATTCTTTTTGTATTAAAATGTGATTATTGTGTGTTACGAATCCCGATTCCGTCTTCGAGGCTTTTTGGTAGACTGGTTTGTAGGTTATTGAAATGGTTATTGGCTTTGAGATGGCAGTAGCGACATCTACATAATACTATTTTTGGTATTATTGCAGAGTTGATCTAGATCAAATAACATTTGTGTAATATTATATCATTGTATGTAAGTCAGTTGTTGACAGTAGTAGGTTAACAAGCTCCACCGGGAAAATGGTGTAATATTTTATTGAACAATTTATGGCGAATTTTACTATTAAAAAAAGGGAGGACCATAAATTGTTGTGAAGTTTTTAAACAGACAACTCAGGCAGGGACACCGCTTTTTGCCGACAAATAAACTAGACTCATAAACATATTTTTACCTTTCAAGTCGTAGTATTTCACAATGTTTGACATTAAAAAATATTTTCATCTTCAAATAACAAAACCCCACAATGCAAATAAAAGAAGATTCAAGTACCAACTTATGTTTTTTTTCGAAAGCGGAAAAAAAATGCCCTAAATTAAAAGTACCTTCCTACAAGTTTTTGGTAAACTTTTTTATTAAAAATGCCTTGAAAAACTGTTAATGAATAAACATAAAACCGCAAAACTGCGTCACAAAACACGAAACAATTTCCATCATTCAACAACATGATTGCGAAGCGCACAGCAGCGGAAACACGATAAAAATGGGCCCTAATATTTCCATACATCAGCAATTCCGTATTTACACAACTTTCACCCAGTTATTGGTCACCGGCAAATTCACTATGTAAAGGAAACTTATTGTAACTGCGTCACGCTCTGATAATAAAAAAACTTCCGTTATCTGGCCAAGTTGTAGCCATTTGTCAAATTTATCCTTCATGCCCGGAAAATAGAATAACAGCTTTAGGGAAACTGGGTGAGTATGTCCTCCGAAGCCATGTCAAGCACATATTTTACCTTTTTGTGTGGTGATAGTTATGTGATAGCGATACAAAGGGGTATCGTAACTTGAGATTGCAGAGCAAAGAAAGTACTTCAGGGGATTCAAAGTTAATAAAGAACAGCAATTTTTATTACAGGACAAATGAGAAATGTTACGTACTTCAGAAACAACGTACACATTTTTACAATGATTAAAGTAGGAATTAAAGATAAACGTAGCGTTATCACAACAATATAAAAATTATTATGCAGAAACAGGGTGGCAACGAATCCTTCACGAAGCTGTCAACCAAGTATTCTGTATATCAAACTAAGTTACTCGACGCAGAAATTATTTATTTATAAAAAAAAAAAAATTGCTTAATAAAATATTTTATATATTATATTATTTATTATTATATTATTCATTATTTATTTTATTTTATAATTAATTATTGGTGGGAACAGACTTTTTTTTGGGGTTAAATTCACATTTTACGGTAGCGCTTTATGTAACACACTCCAAACATTGTGCTGATGGATGCATTGAATAGTACGGGGAGGTACTGAAAGTTAAATTATAAGATTGAAAACTTGTATTTTATATAAAATTTGTAGAACGGTTGGGACTTTGACCCCCAATATCTCCTTAACTAAAAGTTTGCCAGGTATAGTCTACAACAAAAAAAATAGCGCGATGACGAGGAGAATAGCTTTCGACTTCGTTAAGGGAACCAGGTTCGTTTCACCCCTTATAATACTAATAAATCATTTATTTCAGGTAACAAAAACCCATAGATAAAAAATACATATACTAATAACAATTTTTGTTAGTGTAAGTAACTTAAAACTATGTTAGTAACACTTCACTTGCACGATGCTTATGCGTAAGCCAAAAAGATTTCTCCGTATTCATATTATAAATCAAATTATAACATCATTGTGTGCAATACTAGCAGTAATTATCTAAACTAGTAAACTAACATTTGCGTTAATCTCACCAATTAAGTTAAATAAGCCTTTATCCTGGGATGGTTATTACTGCAGTTAAATGGGAGAGTTTTGAACTCTAGGACTGTAACTATATGACTTTTATTTAATAGTCCGCATCTAACAGTGGTAATTCTATTTACTTTAATAAAATATTTGACCAAAACCCGGAGAATGGGCCTATAATTACCCATAATATAATGTTATGCCGTACTTTTGAGTGTCCGAATCGTAAACATTTAGAAAACGTTATTGGGGTCATGAAAGAAGCTTACTTGCGTGGCGTTAATTAAATAGTACTGCGATTCCACCGCTCGTCACACTCTAAACGGCTAATATCTATTTGGTAACACATTTAGCTGACAAATTCTTTTACCACGGATTCAAAAGGCTCTTCAGAACCAGTATCAACGGCCCTTGGGCGAATGACAAAAACGATCGTCGTATGTCATCCTCTTTCATTTTGACGTCAATCAATATTTAAGGTTTTTCAGATGTAACAAAGAATGCCATTTAAGTCACGAGTCACGATATAGACGTATCTGATATTAAGTATATTGTAAGAGAGACTCGGCGATCTCACAGCTTTAAGAAAATTTTAATCAAAATCAAAATCAAAATCAAAGCATTTATTTCAAGTAGGCCAGTTACAGGCACTTTTGAATTGTCGAAACAAAAATGAACATTTAAAGTAGCTACAGTCCCAGTCACAAGACATAAAAACTGTGAAAGTACTGTAGTTGCCCATTCCCTAGCGTAGATCTCTATGGAGAAGAACGGGCAAGAAACTCCATGGACACTCTTTTAAATCAAAATATTGTTACAAAATCTTGGTTACATCATTCATGTTGAGATGGTATATTATGTGAGAACAATGTAGCAAGATGTGCACGTTAAAAGTGTCCATAGCAAAACAAAAATAAAATACAACTCAAAAACAAAATAATTCAAATAAACCATGGCGACTAAGAGATGACCAGTCACAACTGACAGCGCCCGTTCACGAACATGACGCATGGATCAGCACCATTCAGCTCAACCATTTTGAAGGGAACTAAATGGTCCGACACACGCGCCACCATCAGCGAGACATTTGAGAGAGCATGACATACTCTCAACCGCCAGGGCACATTCAAGTCAAGAACTGCCGTAGGTTTCCAGTGAATGATAGCTTACTAGTACATAGTACTCACACAATATAGGCTATGCGATTATATAATACTAACATTGAATCTATACAATGCAAAGATAAGTTTGTACAATCTTCAGCAGCTCCAACAATACCATTTAATGCTATCATTTTTTGCGCCCCTGTCCATGTGGAGCAGGACCAGCATTAAGCCAAGCATTTTTATCAGCGATATAATCGCTCAACTTGTAATATGCTTGTTTACATAGTGTGCGTTTAACGCATGTTTTAAATTTCGTCTCATTCAGTTCAAGAATACTTTGTGGAATTTTATTATAGCATCTCAAACAGTACCCCATGAAAGATGAGTCTACTTTAGCGAGTCTAAAGCCTGGCTGAACTAGTTGGTCCCTATTTCTAGTACTGTAATTGTGTCTGTCACCTCTTTTACCAAAAAGATGCAGATTTTTTCTGACGTACATTATGTTTTCGTAGATGTATTGGCAATGAACCGTCATGATGCCAATATCCTTAAATAGTTCCCTTAGAGAATCGCGCCTACGAAGATTATATATGGCTCTGATGGCTCTTTTCTGCAGAATAAATATAGACTCAACATCAGCAGCCCGTCCCCATAGCAAAATACCGTAAGACATTATACTATGGAAGTAACTAAAATAGACCAGTCTAGCGGTATCTACATCAGTGAATTGACGGATTTTTCTAATGGCATATGCTGCTGAACTTAAGCGCCCCGCAAGCGATGTTAAATGAGAACCCCATTGTAGCCTTGAATCAAGCGTAAGCCCCAGGAAAACAGTTTTATCTACGAATTCGAGTTTCTCTTTATTCAATATTATCTCACAATCACTACTTTTGACATTCGGTAATGAAAATCTTATGCATTTAGTTTTCTTTTCATTCAATACCAAATTGTTTGCTGTGAACCAATTTTGGACCTGAAGTAGGGCATTATTCACTTCATCTAGATTTTGGGCCCGTCTATTTATCTTAAAAATTAGGGAAGTGTCATCAGCAAATAGCACCATATTTTGTGGTTGGTTTTTCAATAAATAGGGTAGATCATTTATATAGACTAGAAAAAGGAAAGGACCCAATATTGAGCCTTGCGGAACCCCCATTTTTACTTTCAAACCCTGTGAATTGACACCATTTATTTGAACATGTTGTTTTCTATCACTCAAATAAGATTTTACCAGGCTAAGTGCAAGTTTACCTAGTCCGTAATGCTCCAGTTTCAAAAGTAATGTGTCGTGATTTACGCAGTCAAAAGCTTTGGAGAGGTCACAGAAAATTCCTATTGCGTCTTGGGACTCTTCCCACGCAGCAAAAACTTGCTTTAATAAGGTTACACCGGCGTCAGTTGTACAACGTCCCTTGGTGAAACCATACTGTTGATCATGTAAGATTCTGTTGGTGTTAAAATGATAGAGCATTTGATTAAGCATTACTTTTTCAAAAACCTTGCTAAAAACTGGTAACACGGATACAGGTCTATAATTATTGGCATCTTTACTGTCCCCGGATTTGAAAAGAGGTATGACTTTACTGTATTTCATTAAATCAGGGAACACTCCTTGGTCTACACATGAATTAAAAATTAAAGCTAAGTACGGGGCTATGGTCTCAAGTATAGATGTACAAACTTTGATAGACATTCCCCATAGATCTTCGGTCAGTTTGATTTTAATTTGCCGGAAAGCTTTAATAACTGTCACTGTAACTGTGTAATTGAATATTAATTCATTCATAGTAAGTAAACAGTAGGGGTGTGACGAACTGGTTATATCGGAACTCTAATTCAGAACTGGAGTGTTTAAATTTGGTTTGTCGGAACCGGAACCGGAATCGGAGGCGGAACAAAACAAAACAACAAGTTAAAGATTAATTAGTCAACAAAAGGAACCTCGTCCCCTATATAAACGTATTTGTACGTCCTAATCGCGGCCTGATTTGCATCGACCTCCGATATTACTTCCGATTAAAATAATTGGTCGGAACCGAAATCGGAATTGAAGGTATGAAATGAATCGGAAGTTATGAATCGGAATCCAACCTTCGTAACATCTCTAGTTAACAGTAGGTACCTTGGTGCTGCATGTATTATTACTTCTATGTCTAATAGCTGGCAACTGTGCCTATCCCAGTTGTAAACGTCCCTTTGTGCCTATTGGTCTTCTTTCGTTATGCCTGGAGGGAAGTGGAAATCACGGTTTTCCTACTCCTCGTTGCGAGATCCGCAAGACAGTTAAATTAATTCTCTGGGACTTGGTCGAGCTTCATTGTCTCGGCGCTTTTTTGGTGGTCGCCACTGTTGATTCTGGCTTTCAGGAGTTACAGTGGTTTGGGAATAGTGTGGCGAGCTTATCCCAGAAAAAATATATCTAAAAGCTTAGTCAGATTTGCAAATGGAGATCGAACTCACGCTCTTCCGCTTACTGATGCACGGGATTCGGCTGCATTTAATTCACAGCTATTGTCATTAAGGTACTTATCTCTTTCAATACGAATCACTGAATTTAATAATGATAAGGTTTTGTCATCTACACTTGAATTAACACATATTGGGGACGCGCAAATGAGCCATACGGTGACCGATGAGATTAAATTAGGGTGATAGATGATCGTCCAGTATGTTATATAATGTGTGGGGAATTGATTAACAGTATTAGTCCAGAAGAGCTATTACTGTCCATCATGGTTTGATAAATATGTGGTTCAATTTCGTGATCTTTATCCGAATACCGAATATACATATAGTTTAAACCTCCTGATGAGAAAATAAGGGTGGGTCTGTCTGTGTTATCGTAGCTCTCAAATAGATGAACCAATTTTTAGTTTGTGTTTTTTTCTGAAAAGCGGAATTGTAATCGTTTATTGCCATGAAAAATGCCTGAAAGAAACTCAAACAAAAGGATACACAATAACACATACATATGTCATTACTATACATATAATGCTACGTTCATGGTATTTTAACAGACCATTACCTTCAAATGACCTCAGAATATGTCTACTAACTAAAGGATCGGGGCATTGTTATGGTGTAACAAGAGACAATAGTTTATACCATAACATTGTTCGTCTCTAAAGCTCTTTGGTTAAGATATGGCTTTGTCGGTAAGGATCTGTTCATCCTTAGGACGCTTAAAGTCCATCAATGGGCTGTCGACCTGATAAGCATTAATTAAATGTTTTTGATTAACAAAATAATGTTTAAATTTGTTTACTGTTTTGATTCAGATGGGAGGTTAACTTTGTTCTGACAATCCTGAAATAACGAAACAAAGATATTTAATTTTAAATAACCTATATTGAAATATAGGTTATTTAAAATTAAATACTTACTTAGTTACTTAAGTAACTACTAATTGCAATGGGTGAGGTCGAATAGGAATAGGAGTAGTTTCATGCAAAAAATGGCATTCAGCTGCATCCGGTTAGCCTGGAAGCCGACCCCAATATGGCAGAGAAAAATAAATTAAGAATCTTCAAGGTCTTATTTGAATGCGATTTTTTTTATCATTTTCTCATACTTATAAACTTAGTACAAATAAATAAATAAAATTCATTCAATTCAGATAACATGATCCATAAAGTGCAAAATTAAAGTAAACAAAATTATTAATAATAAAATAAATTAACATTAGAATCAATAAATTAAAATAAATTACCATAAAAAATAAAAATAAACAACACGCAAGTATAAATTAAAGCAACCAATGAGTTACTTACTTACCTACCTTTCGATAAGAGCGAGATCTACGAACAATTCCACTAAACTTGTTGAATTGCTAAAGTTTATGGCAATAAATACTGCGCATGACTTGCGCGACATGACTTTGGAAACACAGACAGGTACCACACAATAGTGTTACGAGCTGGGTATGAGATAAATTAATTACCACCGATTAAACAACACAATAACTTTATTAATCACAAAACAATTTAAACTTAATCACAAGTACACTACAATACACTACTATTCACTATTCACTTAGATATCGCACTTCAAGTTCACTTCGATTCACTTCGATGGTAGCCAAAACAAGACTGACTGTCGCGGCCCTGAGCGGTCTATTTATACTCGCCCACAGACACACCAGAATAACCTCGAATATTCTAGAGGGTCATAGAAAACACTAACAAAAGAGTAGGTAGGTAGGTAGGTAATTATTATTACTAGCTACTTGTACAACACAAACAAATATGAACCGTATGCCCTAGGCGTACGGTCGAAATTCTAATGTCTTTATATAAAGAGGTCGCGAGTTTGTAGGTACCTACCCAACTTTGAAAGTAATAATAATAGAAAACTCTCGAAATTCCCACGTACACATACTGTAATCACGTGCTTTCTCGAATGTTCTAGTAGGTCCGATGTAACACTGCCCCCTCCTTAGACATGCTCGTCCCGAGCATCATTAGTTCCGTAGTATCGCGCCAACCGATCTACATGCACAATCTTAGGCGCACCTCGTGGACCCTTCTGTATTCGGTAGGTGACATCGTTGATCCTAGTCACGACTCGGTATGGTCCATCCCATTTTGCTTGTAACTTCAGAGACTTTCCCTTGCTCCGCCCTGGGTTATGCAACCACACCAGTGAACCCTCGTCGAAACCCCTACCGTTTGCCTTCCGATCATAACGGGTCTTCATCTTCTCAGACATCTGTTGGCCGGATTGTCGGATATGCTCATAAACATCGTTCAACTTATTACGCAAGTCATTCGCGTAATCTGTTACACTACATGGAGCATCAGGGGGAGTTCCAGTGATTAAATCAGCAGGTAATCGTAATTCCCTTCCAAAGTTCGCGAAGGCTGGTGTCACAGTCGTACTTTCGTGGACTGCACTTCGATAAGACAGAAGAAACGGCTGTATGTGCTTGTCCCAATCCCTTTGCCGGCTTTCCACGACCTTCGCCAGATACCTCTCCAACGTTTGGTTAAATCGTTCCACCATTCCGTCAGATTGTGGGTGGTAAGAGGTGGTTCTGGTTTTGTGGGTACCCATCAATCGACAAGTCTCTTGAAATACTTGCGATTCAAAATTCCTTCCTTGATCGCTGTGTATTTCTAAGGGTACCCCAAAACGACAGAAGACTTCCTGAACCAATTTATCTGCGACAGTTGTAGCTTCTTGATTAGGAATGGCGAAGACTTCTGGCCACTTTGTGAAGTAATCCATGACCACCAGGAAGTACCTGTTTCCGCTCTCACTTACTGGAAATGGTCCCGCAACGTCTAGTGCTATCCGTTCCCAAGGGGCTCCAACGTTGTACACTTTTAATGCACCTCTGCTGCGTGTCTGGGGTCCTTTCACGGCCGCACAACTGGTACATTTGCGACACCAGTCCTCCACATCATCTCGACAGTGGATCCAGTAAAAGCGTTCTCGAATTTTTAGTAAAGTCCTTTTTACCCCCATATGTCCTCCTGAACATCCATCATGGTAAAGCCGTAGAACATCCGGTACCTTAGCTTTAGGGACAACCATTTGTAGATGGCAGCTGTCCCCTCTAGCGCTTTCCCATTTACGGCACAAGACTCCATCCTGGATTACCAAGCTGTTCCATTGCGCCCAATAACTCTTAGTGATGGAACTCATCGCAGCCACATCACTCCACTTGGGTTTTGGAACACCAGCTTTAATCCACTCGAAGATTGGTTTGATGTCCGAGTCATTTTGCTGAGCCTGCTGTAGGGTCTCCTTCCATTCATCGCTGAGATCCGTTCTAAGCATCCTCACGGGCACTACTTCCTTAGTCTCTTGCCTGGCACAGTGCTTACAGTCTTCAGGACAAGGTCTTCTTGACAAGGCGTCTGCGTTACCGTGAGTTCTCCCACTGCGATGTTCAGTTACGAAGTCAAACTCTTGGAGTAGTTCAATCCATCTCGCTACCTGCCCCTCTGGATTCTTGAACTGTAATAGCCACTTCAGTGCAGCATGGTCAGTTCGTAATTGGAATTTACGTCCCAGCAAATATTTACTGAAGTGCTGCAATGTCTTTACTACGGCGAGTAGCTCCCGTCTTGTAACGCAGTAATTTCTTTCTGGTTTGGATAAAGACTTGCTGAAGTAGGCTATTACAACCTCCCGGTCTCCTTTCCGTTGAGACAGCACGCCCCCAATTCCAGTATTACTTGCATCTGTGTCAACTATGAAGTCATTTTCAGTGTCAGGATATCCCAAAATAGGTGTATTGCACAGACGTTTCTTTAATTCCTGAAATGCGACGTCGCAGTCTTCGTCCCAACAGAATTGCCGCTTTTCCTCAGTGAGTTTGTGCAGAGGTTTTGCAATGTCGGCAAAATTCTTGACAAATCTTCGATAGTAGGAGCACAAACCCAGAAATGCTCTGACCTGTGTCTTGTCTTTCGGAACTGGCCAATCCTTGACGGCGACTACTTTTTCTGGGTCCGTTTGAACACCTTTCCCCGAAACTATGTGTCCTAAAAAGTTCACTTGCTGTCTGAAAAACGAGCACTTCTTCGGACTTAACTTGAGATTTGCTGTTTGGATTTTTGACAGCACTCGGTTGAGGTTTTTAAGGTGATCTTCAAATGTACGGCCCATGATGATTATGTCGTCTAGATAGACAAGACATGCGTCTCCAATCAATCCAGCAAGTACTTGCTCAATCAGCCTTTCAAACGTCGCAGGAGCGTTGCACAAACCGAATGGCATAACTTTAAACTGCCATAGCCCTTTTCCTGTTGAGAATGCAGTTTTCTCCTTGTCCTTGGGGTCTATTTCTACTTGCCAGTAGCCACTCTTCAGATCAAGTGTGGTAAACCACTTCATACCAGTCAGCGTATCCAGTGTGTCATCGATCCTAGGCAGCGGGTAGCTGTCCTTTTTCGTGACGTCGTTCAGACGTCGATAGTCCACACAGAAGCGAATACTGCCGTCCTTTTTCTTTACCAAGACCACAGGAGAACACCATGGACTCGATGAAGGCTCTATAACACCGTCCTTCACCATTCCCTCAATCATGGTTTCCACCTCTTTTTCTCGTGCAACTGGCAGTCTTCTTGGTCGCTGACGGATAGGTAACTCGTTACCCGTATTAATCTGGTGCTGAACAAGTCCAGTTCTTCCTATGTCAGCATCATTTGAACAGAACATGTTGGCATACTGAAGTAACATCTTCTTAGCTTTGTCCATTTCTCCTTTAGTTAAATCGCAGTTTTCCAAAAGCGTTGACACGTCAAATTTTGTACTACGAATTTTATTTTCGGAAGGGACATCTTGCAATTGACGCATCCAAGCTACTTCCTCGCAAGTGCCGATCAAGGTGCCCTTCTTAATCACTTGCTCCTGGTCACTTGGATTCAGTATGCGTACTACTGAGATGTTGGTGGCCTTGACCAGAGTTCGTGCCATCTTCCATGGGAAGTCATTGTTTACCCTTTCTATCAGAACACTTCGACCTTTGTTTCCAGAATTCTGTGGTAAACTAATTGGCACCATCGTTTCTGATCTGCGAGGAAGAACAATCTTCTTCAAGCAGTACACTTTCCCTGACGGTGCACCTTCCATGAAGACTTCCTCTGAACCACATTTCAGTACTCCTTGATCAACGTCGATCTCACAACGATATTTCCGCATGAAGTCCAAGCCCAAGATGCAATCGTCCACTATGTCAGCCACGATGACATTCTGCTTGTAAAATCTGTCACCCAATTTTAACTCTACCTCCTTCTTACCTCGGACGTTTATGTGCTGACCGGTAGCTGTTAGTAACTGTATACGGTCGTGCTTATTGAAGTAGTCCCCAAGAAACCGACTTGCTAGTTTAGAATTGACGACCGTGTGAGAAGCTCCAGTATCCAGCGTCAGTTTGCATGGTGTTCCATTGACTTCGCCTTTGATGGTCAGGCTGTTCCCGTCATGTGCTTGCGAGACCAAGATTCTCGGGGCTCTTTCGATACCAGCCAGCACCCGCCCCCCAGTCCTGGCATTTACTCGTTTCCCTGCTGTGGCTGGGCAGTCGCTTCAGCCACCCTTCCCTGCTGATCTTCTCTCGGGGTGCTGCGCTTAGGACAGCTTGACCGAAGATGACCCCTTTCTCCACAAGTGTAGCACCTAGGGCTATACCCTTGCGGACGGTCGCGTACAGGTGATGCCACCACCTCCCTGACGCGGTGTGTTCGGTGGTCCTGCCTCACTGCCTCTACTTCTAAGGCATGGGCCAAGGCGTCCTTCAATGTCTCGTGATGCCCAAGTCTCACGGCAGCTCTAACTTCTAAGTCACGTATTCCATCAACGAACGCCTGTACCAGATTTCCATCAATCAGTGCAGGGGCAGACTGGTAGGCTTTCCGAACGAGTTTTTCAACTTCCAGAGCCCACTGCTGTAGGTTCTCGGCACTCCGTTGAAAACGGTCCTTCAACTTAGTACGGAATACGTGCTCCAGGTGCGCGTCGCCGTATCTGGACTCCAACGCCTCCAGCAGCTGCTCGTAGGTAACGTCCTTGCCGAGTGCCTCGAGAATGGTTAGGGCCTGGTCTCGGAGGCCCAAGGTGAGCGCGGTCATGGCTTGTGGTTTGGTCCATCCATTCGCCTTCATGACGGCCTCAAACTGGATTCTATAGGCCGACCACGAAGATGTGCCGTCGAATGGAGGCACTTTAAAACCACGCGAAGAAGGTGCAACAACCACTGAAGCTACAGTTCCACCTTCAGTCTTCAGTTCGCCCAAAGCCTTCTGCACCCCAGCAATCTTAACTTCGGCCTCCGAGATACGATTCTCGTGCTGGTGGACCTGATCTTTCATCAACTTGAGGTCCTTGCCGAAAGTTGCATGAAGCTCCTTTATGAGGAGCATCTGCTCGTCTTGGCGGCGGACCTGCTCCTCTTTGTCTCGCTGCAACTGCTCTTCCAACCGGCGAGCCTGCTCCTCTTGACAGCGAGCTTGCTCCTCTTTATCTCGCTGTAACTGCTCTTCCAACCGGCGAGCCTGCTCCTCTTGACGGCGAGCTTGCTCCTCCTTGTCTCGTTGCAATTGCTCCCGTAATTGGCGCCCCTGTTCCTGCAGCAGCGCCATTAGAGTAGACAAGTCTGGCGCCATTGATGCTGGTGAAACTGCGGATGGGCCTGCGACTGGCTGTGACGTAGGCTGGACACCACCCGGTGTCTGTGTCGGAGAATCTCCAAACCGCCTTTGGTCCATGTCCTGCTGTCGCTGACTTCTGGTACGGATACCGTCCGTGTCGTCCTTTGGTAGAATTGGCATAATTTATCTCTCACTTCTGACACCAATTTGTTACGAGCTGGGTATGAGATAAATTAATTACCACCGATTAAACAACACAATAACTTTATTAATCACAAAACAATTTAAACTTAATCACAAGTACACTACAATACACTACTATTCACTATTCACTTAGATATCGCACTTCAAGTTCACTTCGATTCACTTCGATGGTAGCCAAAACAAGACTGACTGTCGCGGCCCTGAGCGGTCTATTTATACTCGCCCACAGACACACCAGAATAACCTCGAATATTCTAGAGGGTCATAGAAAACACTAACAAAAGAGTAGGTAGGTAGGTAGGTAATTATTATTACTAGCTACTTGTACAACACAAACAAATATGAACCGTATGCCCTAGGCGTACGGTCGAAATTCTAATCTCTTTATATAAAGAGGTCGCGAGTTTGTAGGTACCTACCCAACTTTGAAAGTAATAATAATAGAAAACTCTCGAAATTCCCACGTACACATACTGTAATCACGTGCTTTCTCGAATGTTCTAGTAGGTCCGATGTAACAATAGTATGGCATAATCAGTAGGTATATAATGTTCCCACTGCTGGAACATAACCCTCCTCTCTCGTGGGCCGTAATCCCCACGCGGGTCCAGTGTGGGTTTATGAAAATTATAAACACCGTACCCTCTTTTATCAAGTTACAGCGATCCATGGTTTACCGAAGTCAACCGTGGATTACGGTAAATTAATGTAAAATAATTAACACGATTTATCATAAATACAAGCACGATTAACTGTAGAATTAGGTACAGGCTTAATGTTGAATAGAAAATTGATCAAATTCTGTTTTCAAATATCTAGATAACTCGCAAATTAAACGATGTTGCCATCTTCCTCAAAGTTTTATGTTTCAGAAGTATAAAGTTCCCGAGGAGTGATGTTTGTTTATGGTTTTTATATTTGTAAGCTTCGGCTTTCCTACCTAAATTAGGTATTTATTTACATTGAATATTGGTTTCTGTAAAGTTAATTAAATCATAAAGAAAAACAATAGTCTAGCGGTGGTGGGCCATTTTTAAAGTAGAAACCTCAAGTTCAACATTATTATGTAAATGGATAGAAATGTTTTTAGAAATGTTTCATATATGAAAAGTGACGTTTCTTGGAACCATCCTCTACCTACATGAATCTTATGGGGTTGTTTGGATGTAGGTTCCGAAACTAATGATCAAATTTTTTTTTTTACTGATAAAAACGTACATTATTCATGCGTGTATACTTATGCCATGCATACTAACCGAGCTATCACAATTTTAGCGGGCGAAATGCTACTATTTGAATAGAATTTCAAGCACAATGTACTAAATATTCCATGTACAGTTGAATAGCATAAATTTGATACACGACACAAATAGCAAATAAAATCTACTTCAGACGAGATGGTATTGATGCCGTGTGGGTGAGGTTGAACTTTAACGGGACATGCTGACGACACTGACACCATTTCTATACTACATCGCTAACTCTAAGCGAGCTAAAGAGTTGGCAGGTGGTCGCATTCTTTGCGAGTTTCAGGTTTCTTTCAGGCACAGGTATTGCTCTGTCATTTTGATTAAATAGAGTAGAATCCCCGCCTTTAAAGTCCTGCAACTGATGAATTCTTTAATAACACTTGCAAAGCATTCCTTTTATTTGTCTGTTGTTAATGTATTTTAACGTTCACATCACATACCTTGAAGCCGAGGTAATCTTTCAGAAAATATAAAATCGTTGGTAAACCTGAAAGGAGAAGTTATCGTCTGTAGACCTATGATTTTATTTCACACACTTATTCACCTAGAAAGTCTGCGAGTTTCGCCCTTCGTCGCTTAGCTTTGGATAAAATCTGAAGATTTAGTATTTTCTTTATGAAAATACGGTGAAGGCGGATTTTGATGCGAGTTGTCGAATTATGTTTAGCCAACATTTCGATAGATTTTTCTGGTGTGAATAAAACCAATGGAATAGAGGTTAGAAAACAAAGCTAGTAGGTAAAATTTTGTGGGGCTTTAGATCACGAGCAAATAACTGTGAGCGAAAACTCTATTTGAATAGCGAATTTGAAGCAGTCGGATGCTGGACCGATTTCTACTGGACCATAAATATCGACGGATAGTCTCTTGCTCTTTGTTTGACTGAATAGTCTCAGTACGAGATGAAATCTAGTTTACGATAATATCCTTGACCCAATAAGATTTTCAAATCTTGGTGTTTATTAAAACTTTATGTACATAATGTACAAACGTGGACCTAATCACTTGGACGTTTTTTACCAGTCTAGCTTAAGCGCTGGAGACACAGAAAAGACGAAAGACGCAAACGGGGCGCCGCGCGCCGTAGCGACTTTTTAAAACATATAGAAAAGACTGCGCCTTAGGATGATGCTGAGACAAAACAGTAAAGAAAATATAGAAAAGAAAACAAACAGCAGTGAGTACAGAAATGAAGAAAAGCAATTCTACAAATGATTTTCGAAGGAAAAACTGGTCATGTCGGTAAAATTCCATGGTGTAATATTAAAGATGATAATAGCGCCACCGAATACTGTGGCTCTAGGCCTTTCAACTTGATATAAGTACTTAGTATAATAATGTTAATCAGGTGAAAGAAGCACACAAGTCTGTATTATAAAAAAAAAAAAAGTTTTAATTTGACCCTTTTTAGTTGCGGTATCTCACACAAATCCTTGTGACTATGACTTGTTAGCACATCAGACGAAGAAGCAAAAATGCAAGTTTGTGGGACCACCGTGAGCTACGTGAAAGAGGACATCTAAATCGGACCAGTAATCACGGAGAAATCGGTGGACACACAGTATGAAAAAAATATGCTGATGGAATACATACCTACTAAACACCTTTTTTTTGGAAACCAAAGTATGAATGACGAAAGTTTGTCTTGATTAATTTAACGAATTCTGTAGATTGTGTGGCGTCATGTCGTAACCAAATTAAGTAACATTCAGTCTGAGAACAGACGAGTGCCGTGCGCCTGCTGAAATACAAGCTTGAAATTCTAGAGCCTGTGTAATGCTCACCCACTTTGTGAATTAAAGTATTTATTTAGATACCTAATAGAACAAAGGGATAAATGAAAGAGACGAACTTTTCTTTCACGAATTTAATGTAGCCGTTGATTAGTTGTCCAATGTTATTTGTATTTTAAATATCGAATTATTATTAAAATGAGGACGAATTTCAAATTTTCATTCATTCTTTAATTCATGCAATAGATTAAATTAGAGCAAATGATTTCCTAAAATCAACGTGGACAAATAAATTAGAAGAACAGATTCCGCATCCGTCGCAAGCCGTTTTCCGAGAAACCTATACTGAATAAATTATTATCAAACAGACCTACGTCCCTTAGTGGTCAAAATTTGTTAACAATTCTGACAATGATTTTAGAAACTGACAGTCCCATCTTCATTTCGTTTCGACAACGAGGACGGTTTAAACCGTAGTGTTTTCTGATACTGAAGAGTTTGTGCCGATATCGACACATGTTTTTCATCGATTTTTCATTTTAATTTCCATAGATGATGTAGCTTTTAGGGCAATCGACCCGGAGACTTTTTAATGTTATTTGCTTAGTAAATATGCCTAGCACTCTTAGAAGCTTCAACTTCACTAAAATGCTTAAATTGGGCTTTATCCATGTTATCCACAATTATGACACATTACATATGGTGTTTTCCTAAAGAATTTAAGTGTAGGGAAATATCTATCTCCCTTTAATGTAAGTAGCAATGACAAGTATAGTCCTGATGCCTGACTGCATAAATGACTTTCAATTTCATATTTCTGTCGTCGTGTTCTCCCACTGGGCGCTTCATTTCAATTCCAACTTCTAGTGAGTTTTTATTGCTAACTTTATTTTTAGGTTAGATGTTGAAAGAAAAAGCTTTTAGCGACAATGTGTATGAAAAAGGAAAAGAACTACAATATCTTCCTACGTAAACTCTCTTTTTTTGTATTGTATAATTCCATTGGCGTTGGGAATGCCAATGAAAATGAAAGCAATCTCACCGTAAAGCTCAAAACGTTTTTACCAAATCCCAGGGTTGCCTTACAAAGCCGTAGGAAAATTATTGCTGAAATAGATGGCCAAGTGAGACCATTTTATAATAAAAAGCCGCGGCAACCTTTTACACTTGAATTTACGGATTAAATACTTCAAACTTCAAGATAAAACTGTCACTTGGGAGCTCTTTTCTCTATCTCTATCTAACTACGATAACTTTTAAGTGCAAGAAGCGCTAGATCATCTTTAAACTAAAAATATTGTTCTTCAGGTGCTATTGGAAGTAGTATTACTAACGGAACGCAATCTTCTTAGTAGAAGCTCCTCATCTTAATAGAAGCGGGTGTGGCGTAGTTAAATTCTCTGGATGGGGAGCATCGCTTAAGTTATTACGGAGAATTACCGTGGCGTGCCGGTGGCGCCCGCTGCGGCGTCAGATGCACGGCGCGTAAGTTGCACGAGTCAGTTAACGTCAGGACCATCACTAGTGTCCATGCGCTCTTCACTAAACTGTGAACTAGAATAACCACTACTTGGATTTTACTACTGGTGTAAAACCTCTACATTTGTATCAAATACACGGTAATTCACAGTTCAGCTCTACTACAAAACGCGGTTTAAAAATGCTATTTAATTTGATGTGTTGCGTAACTTGCGTATTGCCGAGACTCTTAATTTTTTGTTCGTGTGTTTGTAATTTATTGATTTAAAAACTAAGCGTGAATATTTGATACTTTGTTGACAAGTTTTTAATGAGAATTACTGTCAAAATACCAACGTCAGATCTATCTCAGCGTATTGTAATTAATTGACACAAGTCTTGATAACGCACAAAAAAAGTATTATACAATAAAATGAAGGTACCGTCTAGGTGCCGTGACCCAAGGTAAATAATGCAAAGTATGATAATGAAAACGAAAACTTTCGAGACAATTTACATAAAAAACACGGTTTTTTCTGCATTATAATATGACCCTGTTGAAAATAGATTGAAACTGTATTTTTTTGGTTTGTAACCTAAAATAATTTGTTTCGGAATATCTCTAATCTATACATATAATAAAAGAGTAAAAAAGCTGTGTCTGTACATTGAATATATTTAAAAAATAATAATTGGAGGGGGTTTAGAAACAGTAATAGAGTACGAATCCAAAAAAAAAAGTATGTCTGTTTGTCTGTTTGTCTGTTTGTCTGTTTGTCTGTTTGTCTGTTTGTTTGTACACGCTAATCTTCGGAAGTACTGGACGGATTTGAATGATTTTTTTTTTGTTGTATAGATATTATGTCTGGGCAACATATAGGCTATAATTTATCTTGGAAACCTGAACACCTGATGTAGAACCGCAACAGACCAGCTAAACTATAAGAGATACAAAAATGACACTATAGCCAAAATTGTTCCACGTGATGAACATTTTCTGCTGAGAGAATAAATTTGAAGATCTGGAACACCTGATGTGGAACTCCAAGAGCCCAGTTTTACCATAACACATATAGGAATGACGTCTTAGCAAAAGTTGTTCAATCTGATTAGCACTCTCTGTTGACTTATAAAAATCGAAGATCTGGGACACCTATCGTGGAACTCCAATAGCCCAGCTACACCATAACACATATAGGAATGACGTCTTAGCAAAAGTTGTTCAATCTGATGAGCACTCTCTGTTGACTTACAAAAATCGAAGATCTGCGACACCTGTCGTGGAACTCCAATAGCCCAGCTACACCATAACACATATAGGAATGACGTCTTAGCAAAAGTTGTTCAATCTCATCAGATTGAACAACTTTTGCTAAGACGTTTTCACATCAGATGTTTCTGATCTTCGATTTTTATAAGTCAACAGAGAGTGCTCATCAGCACTCTCTGTTGACTTATAAAAATCGAAGATCTGGGACACCTGTCGTGGAACTCCAATAGCCCAGCTACACCATAATAACACATATAGGAATGACGTCTTAGCAAAAGTTGTTCAATCTGATGAGCACTCTCTGTTGACTTATAAAAATCGAAGATCTGGGACACCTGTCGTGGAACTCCAATAGCCCACCTACAGCATAACACATATAGGAATGACGTCTTAGCAAAAGTTGTTCAATCTGATGAGCACTCTCTGTTGACTTATACAAATCGAAGATCTGGGACACCTGTTGTGGAACTCCAAGAGCCCAGCTACACCATAACACATATAGGAATGATGACGTCTTAGCAAAAGTTGTTCGGTCTGATGGGCATTTCCTGTTGACTTATAAAAAATCGAAGATCAGAAACATCTGATGTGAAAATTATTGCAAAGCTATCACCAATTTCACTGTATAATCTATATATATAAAATAGTAAACTGACTGACTGACTGACTGGGTGATATATCAACGCACAGCCCAAACCGCTAGGTCTACAGATTCCAAATTTGGCATGAAAGTTCCTTATGTGGTGTAGGGGTGCACTAAGAAAGGATTTTTCAAAATTCACCCTCTAAGGGGGTGAAACGGGCCCCCAAAGTTTGTATGGGGAAACAAGATTAGTTAGACTATTTTATTCGAAACTTCACAAGAGTAATCCTATTGATAAATGAGTAGAAACGGGTTTCAGGTTTTTTCAAAATTCACCCCCTAAGAGGGGTAAATGGGGTGACAAAGTGTAATAATCAACGCACAGCCCAAACCGCTGGGTCTACAGATTTCAAATTCGTCAAGTAGGTTCCTTATGTGGTCTAGGAGTGCACTAAGAATTTTTTTTTTTCAAAATTCACCCTCTAAGGGGGTGAAACGGGCCCCCAAAGTTTGTATGGGGAAACAAGATTAGTTAGACTATTTCATTCGAAACTTCACAAGAGTACTCCTATTGATAAATAAGTAGAAATAGGTTTCAGGTTTTTTCAAAATTCAGCCCCTAAGAGGGGTAAATGAGGTGACAAAGTCTAAAAATCAACGCACAGCCCAAACCGCTGGGTCTACAGATTTTTAATTCGGCAAGTAGGTTCCTTATGTAGTTTAGGAGTGCATTAAGAAATAAATTTTCAAAATTCTCCCTCTAAGGGGGTGAAACGGGCCTCCAAAGTTTGTATGGGGAAACAAGATTAGTTAGACTATTTCATTCGAAACTTCACAAGAGTACTCCTATTGATAAATGAGTAGAAATGGGTTTTAGTTTTTTTCAAAATTCAACCCCTAAGAGGGGTGAAACGGGCCTCCAAAGTTTGAATGGGGAAACAAGATAAATTAGACTATTTCATTCGAAACCTCACAAGAGTACTCTTATTGATAAATATAAGTAGAAACGGGTTTCAGGTTTTTCAAAATTCAACCCCTAAGAGGGGTAAATGAGGTGACAAATTCTAAAAATCAACGCACAGCCCAAACCGCTGGGTCTACTGATTCCAAATTTGGTAAGTAGGTTCCTTATGTAGTCTAGGGGTGCACTAAGAAAAAATTTTTCTAAATTTACCCTCCAAGGGGTGAAACGGGCCTCAAATGTTTGTAAGGGGAAACAAGATTGGTAAGACTATTTCATTCGAAACCTCACAAGAGTACTCCTATTGATAAATACAAGATAGCGCCCAGGAAAAGTATTTGTTTTTCCATCTCGGGTGGCGTTTACATGGTTTTCGAGGTCGCTGATTACAAAAATGAGATCGAAATGAAAATCGAAATGGCGTTGAAGTAAATTTTTCGTCATGTGTGTCATTTTCATGTTTTTTGGGGTCGCTGATATCGAAAATGATGTCAAAATGAAAATCCGTCTAGGGTTTTTTTTTTTAATATTTCCGTCATGGGTGTCGTTTGCGTGGTTTTCGGAGTCGTTGATAACAAAAATGAGGTCAAAATGAAAATCCAAGAAGGCGCCTACGATTTTTTTCGTTTTTCGTTCGTGGGTGTCGATTTCATGGTTTTCACTGAACACAATTCTAATTTTTCTTTAACTTTTGTTTCGTAACTACGTATCGTTATGTAATTTACCGGCCATAGTAATTCCATCCTAGACAATAATTTAAGATTTTACACAATACTTCTGCAAAGTTCCTCTGTTCTGCTTTGAAACCAACTAATTTATGAGCAACCCAGATATATTTATCTTTAAAAGTCTGCTGGATCTTGAATTTTACTTACTCTTTGTTTTGCGCAATGAAATTCTCTCATTTTTTAATTACAATTACTCCGAATTCAACGCGACCAAAGCCGCAGACAAAGCTATCTAATACATAAAAATCTCGTGTCACATTGTTTGTTATCGAAGTTCTCCGAAACGACTTCACCGATATAACATTTTTTTTTTGTGTGTATTTGGTAGTTTAGAGAACAAGTCGAAGGCTACTTTTATACCCCTATGTGACAAGGGTGGTTTACGCGGACGAAGTCGCGGGCAACAGCTAGTAAAATTATAAAATAACAAAAACTGGGAGTACCTCCACGCGGTTAAGGCGGTAACAGTTAAGGACTTATTTTCAATGACGATGGTATATCATAGAAAATTTGACTCTACTGACCAAAACTCATTTTATCGAATAAATATGTCTTCTTATTTGAGTATTTAATTTCCTTTTCCATTTATCTTCGTGACACGGTAGCCTACCCGGTAACGCAGGGCATTTAGATTTTAATTGATCAGGTATCTTCACAACAAAACTATAACCATGCCTAGAAAGATGATATAACCATGCCCAGGAAGATTGAGGATCATAAGATCCCAAGAATCTAACGAAAAGC
The DNA here is from genome assembly GCA_950022955.1 of Xestia ashworthii. Taxonomy (NCBI): domain Eukaryota; kingdom Metazoa; phylum Arthropoda; class Insecta; order Lepidoptera; family Noctuidae; genus Xestia; species Xestia ashworthii. The sequence goes on along the minus strand of OX465558.1, from coordinate 15,993,553 downwards.
GTCAGGAGAGACTTGATTCTGTTCGAGAACTTCAGGCTGCAACTTGCTCCGTGGAAACCTCTTCCGATCGCGAAGAGGTTTTTTGAAACGAGCGAAGAACGTGATGCGCGACTAACTGCTGCTCGAGATTATCATACATTGCCCCAAACACGCATACAACAAAATATTCATAATCAGTTAGAATGTGAGAGAGAAAGAATTGCTGGAGTACGGCATGAAGAGACAGAAGAAGAGCGCGAAGATTTCGACATTCTCTGAACAGAATGTCGATAACATCTAAAGAATCGGGTGTCTCAAGATATAGCCGTAGGGCATGACGACCTTCCTTGGGTTGATAAGAAACGGAGTTCATTTACGTATACTCTTATGATTGAATACGCCACATGTTCCGAAGGTATGGATCAAGATTATACTTTTTGTGAAGCTGTTAAATGGCAAAAAGAACCAAACGGTATGTGTTGCTCAGGTGGGAAAGATCCGTTATTTTCCCGTCCCCGGGCTCTTAGAATTCGACGTTTCAGATCTTCGATTTTGACGAACCCGGTGTCGCTGGCAAAAGCAACAGGATCCGCGTACGAAGTCGCGGGCAGAAGCTAGTTTTTAATAATAGATACTCAGAAATCTTATTTGTGGGAAAAACTCTGCCACGTTAGATTTGTTATGCTGGGTTCCGTAACTCAAAAGGAAAAAAACAGTACCCGTAACAGTACAGAAGAACTGTGAAAATCATACTTCTAAGTTAACGCAAAAAATGATACGGTCGACTATGCCGCAAATAAACAGTATTTCGACACTCTCAAGGGAATCAAAATCATGAAATTTGGCAAGAAGCAATGTCTTGGAAAAACATTGACATGTAAAAAAAGGTGTAGTTTAATAACTAAATACCTACAAGTTTATACGGAACCCTCGGCGCGCGAGTCCAACTCGCACTTGGTCGGTTTGATAAAAATAATTGTATGTTTATGCCTCGCTGGTCTTAACTGCTGAGGTCATGGCTTCTAGACCCGTGTCGGGAAAAGTGTTATTCTTTAGGAAAGTGATTTTTTCATCTAGGCATATTTCAGTAGCAACCATAGGAGTCTGGATTCGTGCCCGGTTGATACCAATAGGCTTGTCCTTTGTTACGTAGGACACAACTGGATAAATAAGGGTGTTTTATAAGGTACACCTCTGTCTTACCCTACGAAGATAACAAGCGTCATGTTATGTTACTACTCAAACTGATGGCCTACAAAAACTTACAACTGATTAAAATCTATATCTATATCTATATCTATACATATAATAAAAGAGTAAAAAAGCTGTGTGTGTAATGTACAGAACATTGAATATATGTAAAAAATAATAATTGAAGGGGGTTTAGAAACAGTAATAGAGCACGAATCCAAAAAAAAAAGTCTGTCTGTTTGTCTGTTTGTCTGTTTGTTTGTACACGCTAATCTTCGGAAGTACTGGACGGATTTGATTTTTTTTTTTTTGTTGGATAGATATTATGTCTGGGCAACATATAGGCTATAATTTATCTTGGAAACCTGAACACCTGATGTAGAACTGCAACAGACCAGCTAAACTATAAGAGATACAAAAATGATACCATAGCAAAAATTGTTCCACGTGATGAGCATTTTCTGCTGAGAGAATAAATTTGAAGACCTGGAACACCTGATGGGGAACTCCAAGAGCCCAGTTATACCATAACACATATAGGAATGACGTCTTAGCAAAAGTTGTTTAATCTGATGAACACTCTTTGTTGACTTATAAAAATATAAGATCTGGGACACCTGTCGTGGAACCTCAATAGCCCAGCTACACCATAACACATATAGGAATGACGTCTTAGCAAAAGTTGTTCAATTTGATAAGTAGGTACTCTCTGTTGATTTATAAAAATCGAAGATCTGGGACACTTGTTGTGGAACTCCAAGAGCCCAGCTACACCATAACACATATAGGAATGACGTCTTAGCAAAAGTTGTTCAATTCGATGAGCACTCTCTGTTGATTTATAAAAATCGAAGATCTGGAACACCTGTTGTGGAACTCCAAGAGCCCAGCTACACCATAACACATTTAGGAATGATGACGTCTTAGCAACAGTTGTTCGGTCTGATGGGCATTTCCTGTTTACTTATAAAAAATCGAAGATCAGAAACATCTGATGTGAAAATTATTGCAAAGCTATCACAAATTTTACTGTATAGTTATAAAATAACAAAAACTGGGAGTACCTCCACGCGGTTAAGGCGGTAACAGTTTAGGACTGATTTTCAATGACTGTGGTATATCATTGAAAATTTGACTCTTCTGGCCAAAACTCATTTTATCGAATAAATATGTCTTCGGGCTTATGTTATTTGAGTGTTTAATTTCCTTATCCATTTATCTTCGTGACTCGGTAGCCTACCCGGTAACGCAGGGCACTTAGATTTTAATTGATCAGGTATCTAAGTGAGGGTGTACCAAGCGTAGATACGCTTGGTACTCAAGCGCCGATCGTATGATGCGATATCGATGCGTAGATCGACTTCTAGATCTCTAGAGACAAGTGGGGAACGTGATGCACGACTGACCGCTGATCGGGAACGTTACGCATTGTCTCGCGAGTCGGAGATGTTCACGGATAGAGAATTACGCTTGATTTCTCATCGTATCTACGCATCTGCTTCTACGTCTCTAGGGATAAGTGGGGAACGTGATGCGCGACTGACCGCTGATCGTGAGCGACATGCATTATCTTGCGAATCGGAAACGTTTACCCATACAGAATCACGCTTGAGTTCTCGGCGTATTCGCACATATACTAACAGGTCTTTTGAAACGAGTGATGAACGTGATGCGCGACTAACTGCTGCTCGAGATTTTCATACATTGCCCCAAACACGCACACAACAATATATTCATAATCAGTTAGAATGTGAGAGAGAAAGAATTGCTGGAGTACGGCATGAAGAGCCAAAAGAAGAGCGCGAAGATCTCGACATTCTCTGAACAGAATGTCGATGACATCAGCTGTGTCTCAAGATATAGCCGTAGGGCATGACGACCTTCCTTGGGTTGATAAGAAACGGAGTTCATTTACTCCTATGATTGAATACGCCACATATTCCGCCATCGGAGGTATGGTTCAAAATTTTACTTTTTGTGAAGCTGTTAAATGGCAAAAAGAAACAAACGGTATGTGTTGCTCAGGTGGGAAAGATCCGTTATTTTCCCCGTCCCCGGGCTCTTAGAATTAGACGTTTCAGATCTTTGATTTTGACGAACCCGGTGTCGCTGGCAAAAGCAACAGGATCCGCGTACGAAGTCGCGGGCAGAAGCTAGTCTTTAATATGATCAGAATCAGAATCAGATCTTTATTTGCTTTGAATGTAGGTACAGGTATAAGCGATGTTGTACATAATTAATGAGATCGGCTACAGTCTACCTTACGGCGGCGTGCAAATTATTACATAAATTAATTAATTTATAAAATCAATACAATATCAACACAGACAAAATATAAATTAAAGTGAAGTCAATTAACAATAAGATAAACAAAACAGAAATTAAAGCGAATTCAATTAACAATTTGTCAGGTACATAAGTCTTACGTGGTCAAATTTGCAATAATAAACAATCATTATCTGGATAAATTTAAATCATTTAAAAAGTCATTCACTGAGTAGTAGCAAGATGTAGTAGTGAGTAGTAGTCCCAACTAGCACATTAGCGAAAATTACAGCCAAAAAGGCCTCCACTACAGCCAAAGGCTCTTTTGTAGCTGTACAAACGGATAAAATGATTCTTGCAATTGTATGAGGGGTGATCTCTACACTGTTAAACAGCACAGCTGGCTAATGGCTATAAAATGGTGAAAAAAAAACACAAAATGCTCTTTAGTAGAATTTAAAAGAACTATTGTCCAGCTTTGGCTACGAATAGTGCTAGTTGGGGTGTATGATGTTATGATACAAAACCTTTAGACTTCTTGAAACTTTACTTATAAAAGTATTAAAATCTTAGACCACTTGGGATAAACTGGATCGTTTTTAAAAACATAACGATATCGACTTCTTTAAAGAATAGTAATTCTATGAAAATTTCAGTTTGCTAAGAGGATATTCAAGAGGAGATTCCACTTAAATGAAACTAGTATTTTCAGGGCACTTTATTTTTCCAAGTAATACTGAACTGGAAAGCCGTTGAGTGCTGAGTTTCAGCAATGAACTGGTTTTTACTGGGTATTCTTAAGTACCAAAACGTGTATTTCAGGATTTCTTAGAAGTAAACAATGTTTGTTTACTTGAAGTAATCAATACTTATTATGTTTGTACTTATTTCGACAATACGCACTGATTTCTTTTAATATCTTTATCTTATAGCCTTCGATTCTATTAATTATAATATATTATGGGATAAAATGCGTAATACTAAAGTCCCCCGGGATATTGTAAACATACTGGAATATTGGTACGATCAATATTGTACACCCCATGGGTATGTAACAGTGATACAACAACAATAACCGTAAGAACTTCTATTCACCTGTGACAAACCATAAATAAATGAATTATGAATTATTATTACCCAGTTAGGTGGGGCACTGCTTATTCTAGACCCTACAGACTTACCTATGGGGTAACAGGGGGGAGTGACGTCCACAATATTGTTTAATTTATATGTCAACGATTTGATCTAGGAGCTGAGCCGCTCCAGAGTCGGATGCAATGTTGGCGGCATAAATGTAAACAACCTGGCAGACGATATGGTGCTGCTCAACCCCTCGGCCAATGGGATTACTCGTGGGAATCTGTGAGCGATATGCAGCTGCTCACCAGCTGACGTACAATGTTGAGAAAACAGAGGTTTTTAAGTATGGAAAGGGCCCTGAGACTGTATTACCCATCATTTTAAATGATTGTACATTGAGGATTGTTAGCACCTTTAAGTATCTTGGACATGTCTTGAATGAAAAGTTAACGGATGACAACTCGCTTCGTGTACAGTATACAACAATGCATTTCGTGCCATGTTTAACCTGCGCTGGTAGTGTAGTGCGTCTGGTATGTTCTTTGAAAACCGAGTGGGTGACTTCTTTTCCGTTCTAAGAAGGACGAGAGCTTCATTTCGAACACAATTGTTAAAATGTCAAAATATTATTGTAATGACTGTATTCCGCACAATTTTCGTGACTAGAACCGAGTTGTTTAATCTCAGCACTGACTATAATGTAATCAGGAAATAACTGGAAAATGAAACTGGGTCGTACGACTCCCCCACACGCGGGTGAGAGGCTAATATAATGTAATTTAATTTAATCTTCAATAACTTATAAATAATAACATACACATTACGTAGCTGCTATGGGTCAACTGTATGTAATATGTGTTAATTATGTGCAATGCCTGAAATAAAAGGTTTTTTTTTGTTTTTTTTTTTTTATGTTATTCGAAATTAAAACATAAAGAAGTCTTTTATTGTATCATTCATTTCCATTTTCAAAATTAGCTTCCGTTTTTCTTTGTTTTTTTTTTTATCTTTTACTCAATATTGACTTCACTATTTATGGTAATTAAAATAAATAGGCAAATTTCAACACAGCGTTCAGTACGTCTAACCAAAGATATCCAAGCAAAAAAGACACAGATTTTAATCTGTGTCTTTTTTGCTTCTGTGAAGTGAAATAATTTTATTTTGCGCGTAATTACTAACTTCTACTTATCTTAACAACACCATCCTAAAAGGTGATATTAACTCCATCCTAAAAAAAAGAGGTGAAAATACTACGGTTAAATACAGAATGATATTAACAGAACTGACTGGGTACCGAGCTACTAGTGCAAATACAAGTATAACCTACCCATAATGGATGTGTTTGTTCTGGAGTGCCGGCAATTTATTATTTTAGGTCAAAATGAAATCAGTTTAATGAGTGTTTTTTTTTTGCTTGGATACCTCTATCTGTGTAAAAAAACCCCACCATTTTACAGGGACCTTCCCAGAACTCTTGACCAGATAACATAACTTACCAGGAACCAAGTTCCATTTATAATAAACGTCCTTGTATAATCGAGCCACTTCTCATGTCATTCATATTAATATATACTTCAGTTATCAAGACTTATGGCTTGGTCGTCAGGAGATCGCGTTCTAAGAATACCCGTTTATATAAATCGGTGATATTATCACGGGCCGTTTGTGTGCGAAATATAGAGTACATTAGAACGCAGCCCCAGACAATAGGCGGGTAATTGAGCGCAAAGAGGAGTCAGTACTTGCACACCCTTACCTATTAGCGCAGAATTACCCGGACAAATAAAATAAACTGACGTACTACACATCGCTTGACCTTTCAGGACTTACGAATTTGCTTTTCAGCACATTTAATTAGATTTGTGCTTGGCTTTCCGGCTTTTTAGTTAAGTAAATTTATTTATTTTATTTATTTATTTCGATTTTAGGAAAACTTACAGCTAAACAGACAGTGAGTAATAGCTTAAACAAAATATGGCCAATTACAAGTTTCCACATGTAGTATATAAATAATATGACATACAAATAAAGACTTATAGGTACATATAACACCAAACAGAAGAGTCACTAAATATGAGTACACTCAAAGAAGGTATTCGTCAAAGTTTTCTTCAATTTAGCGGTACTAGTATTAAAAATGTCAATCTCAGCTTCCCGGCAGGTAGTGTTGTACATACGACTCGCTCTCACCATGTATGAGTTCCGTCTATACGTTGTGGCTACCACTGGGATGGAAGGATATGAAATTTTTTGCAACGGTTGGTATAATTCGTTGAAAACGTTTTAGACCGGTATTGAATGTGCCTTAGAAACCTTTTCTGTATGCTCTCAATACGATTTATGTAGACATTATAATTGGGGTTCCAGACCTGAGAAGCATACTCTAAATGACTACGGACAAAGGAACAGTATAATATTTTAATGGTCTTTATGTTTTTGAACTCCGAGGACACCCGGAGAATGAAACCAAGTGCTTTTGATGCTTTCTTGACTACATTGTCTATGTGCGTATCAAAGAGAAGCTTAGCGTCAAAGGTAACTCCAAGGTCCCTGATAGTGTTGACCCTATTTAGGACAGTATCAAAAAGCGTGTAATTATGGACGATCTGGATAGGTTTCCGTGTAAAGGAGCAGACAAAACACTTGGCGACATTCAAATCCAACTTATTATTAAGACAATAGTCTTGAAAACTATTAAGGTCCGCCTGTAATAGATGAGCATCCGCCGGGGTACTTATTTGTCTCATTATCTTCATGTCATCAGCGTACAATAACAGTTTTGAATACCGGAATGAAGAAGAGATGTCGTTGATAAATATATTGAATAACAGTGGCCCCAGCAAGGATCCTTGGGGGACCCCCGAAGGGACGTTCATAGGCTTAGAGCAGTATCCATTAAGAACTACAGTCTGACATCTGTTCTCCACATAGGACTTGAACCACCGGTAAAGATCGCCCCTGATGCCCACAGATAAAAGTTTACGCAACAGTATCACATGATCTATCCGATCGAAACACTTGCTGAAGTCGGTATATATAACGTCGACTTGGGACCTTTGTGACATACACTCGGAGAGGTAGTCGCTACAGACAATGAGATTAGTCGTGGTCGACCGACCCCTCACGAAGCCGTGCTGGCTTTCACTCATGATGTGCTTGAGTACCGAAGAAACCTGTGCGTGCACAATTTTCTCCAGTATTTTAGCAAACACACACAGCTTCGAAATAGGTCGGTAATTCTCGACCAATGTCCTTGACCCTTTTTTATGTACCGGTGTTATATATGCCGACTTCCAAATTTTAGGCACCACGCCAGTAGCAAGGGATTTTTCAAACAGGATGGAAAGAGGCACAGAAAGATCCTTGGCGCAATTGACAATGAATACGGGCGAGATGTCATCTGGACCCGCAGACTTGTTTAAATCTACTTGTTTTAGCAGCCTACAAACCTCACTTAGCCTTATTTCCACCTGACTTACATCTTGCGCGTTGTCAGTCGGTTCTTCGACCGTAATACAAGCCGAGGATTGACTGCCGGTATCACTAGTATTATCCAGGAAGTTAGCATAAAAACAATCACCAAACATATTACAAATAACGTCACCATCAGAGGACGTTACCTGGTCAGATTGCATCACAGAGGGGTAAGAACAAGTTTTTTGCTTGGACTTGACGTACCTCCAAAAGGCCCGTGGGTTGTCGCGAATGTCAGATTCTATTTTGGCTATATAATTGTCAAACAAATCCCCCTCCAGGTCTTTAGCCCGTTGACGGAGTAAAATGAACGATTGGTGGTCAGAAAGGTTCCCGTACTTCTTGAATTTAGTGTGAAATTTAGCTTTTTCCTTAAGTATTTTTATCAACGGACTTTTGTACCAGGGAGGGTATTTAGGTTTAGGGACGACAGTTTTTGTCGGTATATACGTGACATGTAGCCTCCTTAATATACTATAAAAGTAAGTTACCGCTTCTTCCATCGACCTCCTACTCAACTCCGACTGCCAGTCTATACGATTTAATTCGCCTTTTATGTTTTCGTAATCGGCTGAGTTATACATTTTTACGTAGGGCCGACCTGGCAGCTGATGCAGTTCAACGAATTCCGCGGTAACACATAATGCTCTGTGATGAAGATCCTCAGGCACTAGTGGATCATCACAGCAGCTGACGATAACTTCATCATTAGAAAAAACCAAATCGAGGATTGTACCGTTGATGTTCGAGTGACTATTGTACTGCATTAAATTACTCGTATTAAGATTATCAATAAAACCAGTCTGGACAATGCCATGAACATTTGTAGGGTATAACGATTGTCCGACGCCGCCGGCCCGCCGCCATACAATATTGGGTTGGTTGAAATCTCCTAAGACAACAAACTTATCGGACGGACTACTGAGGGTAATTTCAAGTAAGTTGTCCGAGAAGTTGCCCAGTTGCGCCGCTAAAGATTTACCTTGATTTTGACAGCAAATATATACAACACAAATGTGAATTTTATAAACTACTTTGGGTTTTTTATGATGCAACGTCAATGTAACCCACAAATCCTCCGCGGACGAGCACCATTCGCTGCAGGTGTCAGCGGCCAGTTCACGTTTAACTGCAATTAAAACCCCTCCTCCCCTCATTTGGCCCGTATGAGTGTAGTCCCGGTCACGTCTCCACACAAGATATCGGTCATCAAACAATTCCGAGTCACAGATGCCATCCATCAGCCACGTCTCAGTCAAACAAATAACATCATAACCATTACTGCACACATTTCCAAAGAAAACAGCTGTTTTTGTCCGTAGTCCCCGTACGTTCTGATAGTAAATATTAATTGGCGCCATAATAATCATTTAAAGGTTTGTTATTTAATTGAATAGATAAAGGTATGTAAAGCACATTCAAACTACGGTAATTAGACACACCAACTGATTTGCAACAAAAACAGGCGTAAAGAAATGAGTTAAAATAAATAGAAGATAAGCAAGTATCGATCAAATACCAAATCGCAACGGTAACACACAGAAAATAAGGCATGTTATCATAATAGCAAAATTTTACAAACCAGTTGTCACCTTAATGGGCAGCGAACAAAAGGCAGGCGAGAAAGGAATGCGTATAAAAAACAGTTACCTGTGTTACTCAAACTTAGCGAATCGATGTAAGTAAACAAGATACCAGGAAGCCTCGACGACAGTTCTAACATAAAAACTTTTTGATATCTCGCTCTGTTTTGACGTGATGCTTAGGAGAAGTGACATTCTTACGTAAAAATATCTTGCAACTAGTAACCCACACAAATTCAAATCCACGCTCTTTGGCCAGAGCTTTAGTTTTGTTAAGGAGAATTTTGTTTTCAAGCGTAAGATGGTCGTTTACATAGATCTTACTGTCTCCTCGGAGCCCCAGATTACTGGTGTTTAGGTTTTTGTGTTTTCTTGCGGCAGCCACAAAGTAATGGTTTAATTGGTTTATTTTTATGATGTGAATGAAAATAGGTGTAGTTTATTTTTTGTCGCAAGTAGGAACTAGGGACTATTTGTGAGAACTTAGTAACACATACATTATTGTTACCGTAATAGTAAATGAGTTGTTGATGCATGACCAATTGGCGGAGTCGTGTCGTGATGTATTACTGATGTCCATGCATCAGGTGCTGCGCTACCAATCATTCCGGAACTAGGTCTGTTGTCTAATTAAGTACCTCGGCCGCTCACACACTGTTGTATCTTGATCTAACTTAAGCTACCTAATAACTTAGTAGAATTTTTATTTAAAAAGCTATATAAGGATATATTTATTTCTTTGCAGAGGTTAATTTTTCAATGTGTATTGTGTATTGTTTTTATTTTTGCCGTTCCAATGTTGATCCATTACGTAATTTATCGAAAAAGTCTCCTCCAAGATTGTTTACGCTGAATTACCTTTTTTGAATCGAAAATGAACGACTCGGAGTCGTCAGGTCAGCGAGTTTTGGCCTCGATGACGGTGTTCAGCACTATAACTGCCTGACAATCCTGGCCCACCAATCCAAATGCATTCTACAGATTAAAATATACTCAATCTCACTTCACTTCACAGATTTGAATCTCACTTATCACATAATAATATAGTCGTCACGTTAGTCGACATGAATCCGTGTCCCTGCGTGGTTAGAATAGTACATTTGATGTTTGCCGTCTGGTTATGTGGACACCCAATTATTGCCGCCACATAATCCAGTAAGCCTCTAACCTCTGCCAGGTGCTCGCAGTTCAAAACTATTTTGGGCAGTCGGAAATTGAACTGTGGGTCTACATGTTCGGGGAATTCTGGAAAGTTGGGTAGTTTAATCTTGATTTGATATTTTGTTTTAAGTACTTGTTGTTATGAAAAGTGGTGAGCCTGAGATGAGGTGAATGAATCTGTGTCATAAACTTTATATTGGGTTAAAAGTGAGGTGTATGCGTCCAATTTAATTATACTTAGGTACTGATTGACTGTCGGAAAATGCTTCTATGAATAATGGGTGATTCGCCAAATACCACTCGAAAAGCTCGGACGCATCATCGAAAATTGCAACTTCAGAATAAACCAGGTTAACTGCAGTTATCAGAAAGAAAAAAAAAACGAAATAAATGGCAAGAATGGTTCTTTTTATGATAACAATAAGATAGATTTTTAATAAGTTTTAAGTTTCGAAAAAAGTACCTCTAAATGAATCACCCGCTAAACAGAGTGACGGGGTCTGGACCCGCCATTGCAAATTCGCGAATAGCGAAGGTAATTTACTAATTATTTAGCTTAACTTCACTAGGTAAAGTTTAATAGTTTGGGATATATCATTTTTATACATTTTTTTTAAGATTTTTCCAAACTTTTTTTTGATAAACGTTGGAGATTAAAACACCTCGGAACTTTCTTCAAACTAGGGTTAAGTAGTAGTAGGCTTTTAAAAAATAAAAACTTAAGTTAAAAGTCTAAAGTAAGACCTAAATGCAAATGCTGCCTATGGCAGGTCCAGATCCAGTCACCCTGTATATAGAACAGAAGAATATTTCACCTGCCTGAACGAAGTTATTTACTTTTTTCAGACCATATTTTTCAAATCGCAGTATGCTTACAATCTAGACAATTACCGAAATATATCGTTTTTCGAAGCGAATGTTACGGAACACTGGGGCTTTTTGGCACAGTCGTATTCAGCCGGAATGCTGTTTGTCACGATTTTCACAGAAAGGCACATAATTAATTAGAGAAGCCTTTTGGTGCTTCATTATTTGTGCTTAAAATGCTCAAGAGCATTTGGGAAGCAGTTTTAACTGTTGTGCTTTGTTTTAAGAGCTTTGTGTGAATATGCAGAGAGACAGGTTGTTAAAGTTGATTTGGTAAAATGAAGTCCATTCTTATGAGAGTTATTGTAAAATCAAACTTACATTTAAATATTCAAATAAACAAGTTATAGTCCTTTGTACTAGTCCTAGTAACGGTACAGTACAACAGGTTCTTTTTTTTTAAACGGTGCCGTTGTATTAATTGATCTTGTATCGTGGGTGCGTTTACAAACATTGAATTTCACACACTTAAACAGCCAGTCTCGGAACAACTTTAATGTGGTCCATACAAATATTTGTTCCATATTTGGTCAGATAGGCAGTCGCTCCATGTAAAATACTGGTATTCAGCTGCATCAGGTTAGACTGGAAGCCGACCCCAACATAGTTGGGAAAAGGCTGGGCAGATGATGAAGACAAATATTTGTTCCATGCGGGGATCAAACACAGCAAACTCAATCGCTCAGCCACGGCGCCAACCACGAGCTGTTGCTATGAGTAGGTAGTTAATAGGGCAGTATTTAGGGTTAAAGCTCTGATATGTACGGTCGAACAAGTTATTTGGTTTTCAGTTTAACCCACAAATTACATTGTGAAATGTAAACCAAATAGTTTGTTCGACCGTACGTCTGGCCTTATTCTCGTTTGTCCCAGCCCCATATTTTCATTAAACAAATGACAATTACTTTTATGTAAAATTCCGAGCTTGTAGAAAACCATAGGCATTTACTTGAAGTACCTTCCACTTGAGGGATTTTCTTTTTCAACTCTTCCCTAGTCGCTGGATAGATGGCGCTAGTCTGACTACGTTACTGCAAGGAACAGAACGTCACATAATGTCACTTGGACCTAATGATTATATTCGGAAGCTGATGCAAACGAAAGTGTCACTCAACGAGCGTATGTGACGTGTGTTTTTTTCAAGCGTTTTGGCTTTGGCACCCAGTAACGTAGTCGGATCAACGCCATCTATCGAGTTTCATGGTAACAATTTTTTTTTTAGTTGTCAAAATGAAAACCTCTCATTGCATGCAAATGGAAGACAGAAAAGTTTTATCACTGTGTTGATTGGTAGGTAACAAGTAACCAGGTACTGGTTATTAATTTTTATTTGTTTGTTTTCCTTTATCTTTTCCGATGTTGATTAATCTAAAGGGTTACATAAAAACTCCTGTTTATCTTCAGTATCATATTTATAGGAAAAAACACTAAACAATTTTGCCAACATCAAAACGAAAGGTACTTTTTAGTGAAAGCAGCTTTCAGTTGTTTTTGCTTAAAAAAAACCGGCCAAGAGCGTGTCGGGCCACGCTCACTGTAGGGTTCCGTAGCTTCCCAGACCATTAAAAATACCAACATTTTTCGTCAGCAAAAATAACTTTGTTTTTCATAGTATTTGTATGAAAAACAAAGTTATCATTTGCGTTTTTTTGAAAAAGTGCTATATAACTCAAAAACTATTCAACTCATCAAGTTGAAAATAATTTTCCTAGAAAGTTCATATAAAGGTCTACTTCTGTGATTTTTTTCATATTTTTTAAACTTATGGTTCAAAAGTTAGAGGGGGGGGGACACATTGTTTTTGACTTTCGGAGCGATTATTTCCTAAAATATTAATATTATCAAAAAATGATTTTAGAAAACCCCTATTCATTTTTAAATACCTATCCAACAATATATCACACGTCAGGGTCAAAATTAAAAAAAAAATCGCTCCCCACTTTACGTCTGGGGGAGGTACCCTAATAAAAATGTTTTTTTTAATTTTTATTTTTGCACTTTGTCGGCATGATTGATATACATATTGGTACCAAATTTCAGCTTTCTGGTGCTAACGGTCACTGAGATTATCCGCGGACAGACAGACAGACAGACATGGCGAAACTATAAGGGTTCCGTTTTTTGCCATTTGGCTACGGAACCCTAAAAATCAGTTAGCCTTTAACTGGGTTCTAAAACTTTCTTTACATGTTGTATAAGTAGTTAACTTTCAGTATTCCATTATTTCGTTTAATGGCCTACTATTAGCAATATTTCTCGGCTCCACTGAAGTACTGGCTGCGTATTTACAAAGCACTTCTGAAGAAAGTTTGCAGTTTTAATTCTATTACGCGAGTAAATATAGCTGCCTATTGTAATAGGTCTCAGCAAATAATATGATGAAACTAATATTCATTTTTTAACAAAATTTTACGTATTATTCTCGCATAGGTCTACAGTCTAATGTAAATTCATTATTTCCAGTGCCTTTATTCAAACAGAATACAGTAAGCACGAGGGTAAATAGATAAAAGTGATAACAGTGAATAAAATATGCACATTTTGGTAAAAAATAAAACGAACAATTCGCCATTAAGGAAAATAACATGAAAAACCCTCACAAATAGTATGGAGTCACTAATCATCACATTCATCACAATGGGCATAAATGCCAGTCCTGAGAGCATCGTATGTCAAGCATTCTCCATGATAATTTACACCCCATTAAATATGTCACCATTTATTTTTCGCTGCGGAATATAAACATAATAACACTTTTATCTATTGCTATTTTATTAACCTTTATTTTCGGTTCGGTGTATCATCACAATAAGTAATTTATTCAAATAAAATTCTTACTAATCTATATTTTCAGGGTTAGAGACACATTTATCCAAGAAGAAAGTTAAAGGCACTCGAGGTCAATAAACAAAATCAAATAACTAATATTGGTATTCTATGTATGTAGAGTGGAAGTTTTGTTTCCAAGTGTATTTTGTAATTTCGCGTCATTCGAACGGGTGTTTTCGGCTGGCGAGCCGCCAACCTCTCCGGAACTTACTTATTTACGTATTTTAATAAATGTCGCCTGTTCCATTCGTTGCTGTGAAAAATCAGAAAACACTGTAGGGACAAACATTTTAAAAACGAATAAAAAAGCTTTTTTACAGTAAGTTAGTAGAAATGAGAATTATAATTTCGAATAAAGTAGCAAAGTTATGGAGTAATTTGTATAATGGAATTACTGGTCTGAAATTATATTCAAGATAATTTACACTTATTAGCTAAGTGGTAAGTTTTCTCAGATTTACATTTCAAAAATTACAAGAGGCTTTTTGCTTTGTTAAGCGTCAAGGATAGAGGCTTTGGGAACCTTTTCTTATGAAATTAAAAATTAAACAATAAAATAAATATACGACAGGAACTTTTGTTTGAAATACGGCACACAGGTTGAATTATTATGTTATTAAAACAATAAATTGAGCATAATGATATCTCAGTATCGCAATATGAACACAATAACAAATGGTAGGACCCTTGGGCCGCGTTTAGCGATGAGTCGACGATAACAAAACATATAGCGATCTATGATGACAACACATTAATATTATCAAAGGATATCATTTTATCGTCATTATATTAGGCCGCTCCAGAACATATACGTGCCAAGTTTTATGCCACGTTGTGTAAAAGTTTTATACATAAAGACACCATCTTGGACTATACATTCGTAGATAGACGACCCGAATGGCGTAGTGGTAGTGACGCTGCCCGCTGGACGGTCCTGGGTTCGAATCCCGGTAGGAGCAAATGTTTGTGTGATGAGCATGGACATTTGTTTCCGAGTCATGGATGTTTATATGTATAATAAGTATGTATTTACAAACAAAAAAGTATATATGTAGTATATCAACTATCTAGTGTCCACGACACAAGCTTTGCTTAGTGTGGCACTAGGTGGCGCTGTGTGTTAATGTCCAGCGATATTATATTATTATAGACACCTTTATATATCTAGACAATGTTAACATTTTCCTCAAAGCAAACCAGAATGCAAAAAATTATGTAAATGTGGAATTCTACAGTCAACAACACAATGCACAATGGTGCATATAGAAGGCCTGCATGTTTACGTCACGTACTGTGTGTATGTTAAGTTCAAAGAGAAGTAAGAAATGAAAAATCGAATAAATTCGTTGTAAGTTTTTCATAATATCTACCTTATTTCAATAGATTTTCTTCTTTTTTCGACAGAAACTACCTATCATTATAAGTATGTCTCTGACAACCTGAAATCCTTAGGGAACCTAAGTGAAAAAAAAAAACAATTTTGCAAAGATCAAAGGAGATCCAAATGATAAAAAACCGGCCAAGAGCGTGTCGGGCCACGCTCACTGTAGGGTTCCGTAGCTTCCCAGACCATTAAAAATACCAACATTTTTCGTCAGCAAAAATAACTTTGTTTTTCATAGTATTTGTATGAAAAACAAAGTTATCATTTGCGTTTTTTTGAAAAAGTGCTATATAACTCAAAAACTATTCAACTCATCAAGTTGAAAATAATTTTCCTAGAAAGTTCATATAAAGGTCTACTTCTGTGATTTTTTTCATATTTTTTAAACTTATGGTTCAAAAGTTAGAGGGGGGGGGGACACATTGTTTTTGACTTTCGGAGCGATTATTTCCTAAAATATTAATATTATCAAAAAATGATTTTAGAAAACCCCTATTCATTTTTAAATACCTATCCAACAATATATCACACGTCAGGGTCAAAATTAAAAAAAAAATCGCTCCCCACTTTACGTCTGGGGGAGGTACCCTAATAAAAATGTTTTTTTAAATTTTTATTTTTGCACTTTGTCGGCATGATTGATATACATATTGGTACCAAATTTCAGCTTTCTGGTGCTAACGGTCACTGAGATTATCCGCGGACAGACAGACAGACAGACAGACATGGCGAAACTATAAGGGTTCCGTTTTTTGCCATTTGGCTACGGAACCCTAAAAAGATATGGAATGTCAGCCGTTGTTGAAAGCCGATTTGACAATGTTCGTCAAAAGTTGTGACGTTTGATTTAACAGAGGGTTTGGCGTTCAGTGACTTTCGTGAATCTGGGCCGGGACTAGGATTATCCCTTTTCGAATGTTGATAATGTGACTTTCATATCGCATATGATTCGCCATTTACCGGAAATGATTGTTGGCTTAGTAAATAGAGTCAGTCTCGTGTGTCCTGCTTTTCATAATAATTAATGTTCAGTGATACTCTGGACCGTATATTGTGTTAATTCTCCAGAAAAACTACAAACATTACTAAATATTTATTGTATTTGTACTTAATAACTTAGAACAGGTTTAAAAAAAGAGCTTTAACCCCGTCATGACGAAATACTTTAAAGTGATGTGTTTTCTAAACTCGAAGCCGCGTCTAACCTTGCTACGCTTGGCTACGCACGGAGCTACAGCGTAGCACTGTGCTACGAATGCGTCTGCTCTACTTTATTCAAACATTGACATAAAGGGAGAGCTCGCCGTTGTACTTATGCTATATATTCTAATCTTGTGTATATTTTTCTTTATTACTTTAGTGTGTAATTAAGAATAAGATATCTCTTCTTAGTCGTTATCTTCATTGTTGAAGGTCGTGTCTAGTCTGAGGTGACGATATTGATGAGGTTTTGATCACTCGGTGCACTATACTCTTCCACGTTTTTCTGTCCTCGACGGTCTTAAAAGCTTCGGCTATTGATAGGCCAGTGAGCGTCCTTACTCGGTCTGACCAACGGGTGAGGTGAGGTGAGCGAGAATAAGAATAAGGGTGTAAAAAACCTCTTTTATTTTCACCAAAATAATTTCTAAAGCAAATGTTCATGATCAAAGAGCAATTCGTCTAAAACTCTTTACTATTTAGTCTACTATAGTTTATGCTTTCTGTATAAGGCATAAAATAATCAAAACAATGGAAGCATAAAATAAAGCTCCATGACTACTAATTTGTATGCAGCATGTCGTATAATGCACGTCTATCAGCTATATTCAGACGCTATAGATCGTGCGTCGAACATTCTAGTCGGCTCGTGCCCTTTCATTGGTACAGAGCATTACTGTCGCAGGCATCACAGCTGTCTATCCTCCATCAAACTTGACAGCTGAAGTTTAAGCTGTTATCATAGGTACCTAGTAACTCGGCTATTCTGAACGGTGCTCAACGTCGATATGGTGATTTTGTAATTGACTGGATTAAAGTTTTTTTAAGGATCAGAGAGAGAAGTGGTTGTTGTATGGTTTTGTTCTTTTTCCGAAGTTCTGTTTGATTGTTACTTATTTCGATTGAATCAATAGATTGCGCATTTGATAGTTTTATGGAAAATTTTATTGATTTGGAAATAATCGCTTGCTGGCCTGGTCGTCTTTTGCCAGTCGCATATTATGGGTACATTTATTTATTTATCATTTATTTAACACTCAAGCTCACTCAAGTACAGAAGCGGACTTAATGCCATAGGCATTGGTGTCGATTCTGTTGTGCACAAACTAAACTGAATTTAGGCTATTGCTATCTTTTTCTCTTTAATAATACGAGAAAGAGACGGACGTAATTTAGAGCTCTCAAATTTAATTGGAACTAATATTTCCATACAAATGAAGGGTGCACGTAAAAACATGTCGGCTAAAAACACGGTGAAGCGCAAGGCATAAACTAGTTTGACATCTCTAACTTAGTTCATAACTAGAACCGTCCTTTTCTCGCACTGCATTTTAGTAAAAGGTAGCAATAGCCTAAATTAAGTTTAGTTTTGTGCACAACAGAATCGACACCATTTTCTACCAGTCAATCTTTAGGTGATGCAGAGATAAGCAGTGGTAGCTGTCATTTCAGAAAATCAGAGAATGGTTTAATTTTATAAAGATGAGTCTATAATACTTGATCAAACTTAACACTTTCGTAACAAAATTAAGTAATATTCTGTTACAGTTTCCCTAATCTCGGTCAACGCACGGGTTATTCCAATTTTAATGTTATTATTCCATTAGCTCAGCTGCGTAAGATACCATGAAATTTTAAAGTGTCCCCGAAACGAATTACAAACTCCGTTATAATATTATTAGGCTTGAGAATACTTGAGATTCACAGACAGTTAAACAGCTCGGTACCCAAACTAGGTACCTACGCTTAATATAATTGTACTTCGGTATAATAATTTCATTTTATACAGGCATCATTACAAACCTTTAAAACAATAGTCATCGGTAATTTTAAACATTCTCCTGTTTACTGCAAAAAAGGATTGAATAGCATATATTTTTCCCTTCCAACCAATCCAAGGCATCTGAGCTACAAAAGTTTCGTACAATAACTTCATGCATGACGTTAACACAAAACCTCTTTTAACTTAAAAAGTACTTAAAAAAGTAACGGGCCATTTTCCTAAAAAAAATCCAGGATGCCGTATAGTTTTATTTTTATTATTATATTTTTAATATCTTTATCAGGCTTCACGCCACTTTTTACAGCGTAAACCGGCCTGTACAATATGATACTTCACTGCAACCTCTTTGATGTTTCGAATTTATAAAATCAAGGTAATGGCCATCTCAATCGAAAAAACCGCAGGATGCCCTTTTTTAATTTTTTTAAATATATATTTTTAATTTCATCAAAAGGCTTTACGTTACTTTTTACAACGAATTTCGGCCTGTATGCTGAAAATACTGAGACCTTTTTTGTTCAAGGGGAAACTTATTAGAATGACTTTCAGCTTCTGCAAGGGATTTTTTAAAAGCAATTTACTATTGGATATTTTTATTCATAGCTACTTAACTTTGCTTCAAAAAAATAAACTTTACCCTGTTTCTTGTAGACAGCAATTAAAAGTTCAAATCAAAAACATTCATTTTCCAGAGCATGGTTTTGTGTTGTTTATAAATTAGTCACAGTATTTCAAGGTTGTGCTACTTCCACTACACTTAGAACTTAGTTCTTACACAATCGAGTCATGTGTTAATGTTGTTTTTTGCGTTGTACTGCTTCGGCTCAAAACGCGCGGAGTTTTCAGCAAATCCTGAAAAAAAAAACAGTTTACATTACTCTTAGTATCTGTTCATATTTTAAAACTTAAAAAGATGGAATAGTTTTGTTTCCAGGAAAAAATAGAAAATTACCAACACTAAGATACACACACACACTCACACAAACTCGCACACACACTACACTACACCACAGAATAGAAAATAGTACTAGCGTACAGATGTTGCTCTCGTATGATCGTGAAGAAAGCCGACATTTTAAATACCTAAACTGGGCGCGCTTGATCTAAAATGTGCCTTGACGCCACGCGTTAGCGTATGTTATTCGGCATCTAGCTACTTAATGCTTAATCAGTAGGGCTGCCACAAGTACTAAAAATAAAATATCTAATACCAACATTTTTGTATTTTAATGTGTTATTATTTGAATGTAAATGTAATGTATTTAAAACTTATACACCGTTATGTTTTGGTCGTTTTAATTACGTTATGGACGAATGACTCATGAAAATTAATGTATGACGCAGCTGTTTTTTTTTGAGATTTCATAGTTGGTTCCATAGTAAAAGTTGTTGATTTTCATTAGAACCATCCGCCCTTAAAGTAATTAAAATGGATTAAAAATAACGGTGTAATACAATTATTTTACTTTTAAATATAATGTCTCGTAAATTTCTTGCCTTCTCTAACTTTTTTTCTACATTTATTAAATGTAGAAAATTAAAATTGTATTTAAACATCCATACACACAACAGTTTATCCGGCTTGTCATTTTCACTAATAATGATGAATGATCAACTCAGATGATCAATAAATAACTCAGATGATCAATAAATCAGTCAGTTAACAAACAAGAAGTACGAGTAGGTACACGACGCGCGACGCGACGCAAGCGGCCAGTCGAAAGAGCGCGAAAAATTAACGCGGCTTACGTTCGCACGGCTGGAGCGCGACAGCCCCACCGAACTTGCACATTCAATATGCGCGAAGCTGTAGGTAATATCTCATGCCTACACACGGAGTGACAGAGCTCTGTCTACACACACTACTATACTTTAGTACTAACTCTTGCTTACGGTATTAATCAAATAAAAGTTTTAAAAATAGTTTTAAAA
Source organism: Xestia ashworthii (assembly GCA_950022955.1). Taxonomy (NCBI): domain Eukaryota; kingdom Metazoa; phylum Arthropoda; class Insecta; order Lepidoptera; family Noctuidae; genus Xestia; species Xestia ashworthii. Next base: position 15,972,822 of record OX465558.1, on the reverse strand, counting down.
CTATTTTACATAAGGGGGTGCACTTGCGAGAATTATAATACCAGTGCATCAAATCAAATCAAAAGCGCATGCTTTGTATTTCAATTATCTGTGGAAAGTTCTAGAGAAATTGTTTACGGCGAAGAGATAATTGTAATTTTACCAAGCATTACAATTCAGGTAAGTGTATTAGTTTGCTTAATTTTATTTTATTAAAAAAAAACCGGCCAAGTGCGAGTCAGACTCGCGCACCGAGGGTTCCGTACAAACCTGTAGGTATATAAGTAAAAGTTATGGTAATTTAAGATTTTCGGAATTTTTCCTATATGTGTACTTTATAACGTTGCTTCATGCCAAATTTCAAGATTCCAGGTCGTCTGGAAGTATCCTTTAGGTTTTGATTCCCTTGCGAGTAGTTGCGAGTTTCAAAATATGCGGCTTTAATTGCTGTATCTTTTGATTGCGTTGACGTAGAAGTTTGATTTTGTTACAGCTTAAAGATATTATAGACTTGAGTATTTGTTAAGAATTTCAATATAATACCACTACGCGTTCATGAGTAAAGGGGTAATAAGTTTAAAATTATTAAAAATATTTTTATTATATGATGTAACTAAAAATTTATGCTTTTCGCAATTTTTCCTTTATCTGTGTTATAAGACGTTGCTTCGTACCAAATTTCAAGATTCTGAGTTCACGGGAAGTACCCTGTAGGTTTTGATTCCCTTGCGAGTGTCGAAAATATGCGGCATAAACGGGAGTATCTTTTGATCGCGTTGACTTAGAAGTTTGATTTTTTCACAGCTCCAAGAGACCATAGACTTGAGTATTTGATATGAATTTCAGCTTGATACCTCCACGCGTTCCTGAGAAAAAAGGTCTTGACAGACAGACAGACAGACAGACAGACAGACAGACGGACAACAAAGTGATCCTATAAGGGTTCCGTTTTTACCTTTTGAGGTACGGAACCCTAAAAATAACATTTTGAAATAATGATTGAAATTCAAAAGTTCATGTATTTTGGTGCCATTTCAATATTAAGCAGGTATGGTGGACTGCGCGTTGTTGTTCATGGATCGAGAGAGAGAGAGTAATAACAAAAAAATCATGAATGGATTGTGTGACAAAAATTTGAAGGGAGGTGTGGTGGATTTGAGAATGGAATAAGGGCAGGAAAATGGTGATGATACATTGCGCGTCAGTGGTAACTAAATCCGTGTAAGCTGACCTCGTATTCTATTGATACTCCGTGCTACGCAAGGCCAGATCGATGTCAAAGTCCCTTTTCTTGCCCGTGCGGCCTACTATGACTTTAGAAAAAAGATATATCTTATTTTTTGTTTTCGGAAAATGAAAAGTGTCTAAATACTCGTAGCTTAATAGTTTCATGTAATATTTTCAAATCAATGTCGTCACATAAATTTAAGAAATTAAGGACTGATTTGAACCTGTATTAATTAACTTCCGTAACAACTAAAAATGGTACCAATGGACACGGCCGTTCATTACAAGCATCTGTTTGGCAGCTTCCCAATCGAACTCTAACTGCCTCTCATTCGTACTTCCTCGTTAATTCCACACGTGTTTCTGGAAGGCTTGGGTAACTTTTAAATGTAAGATTTTTCATTTTGCCATTTTATTGCTACATGTTACTTTGAATAAATCGAAATTACGACATTCGCATCCAATGAGGAAGAACTCTAAGTTTGAATGCTGTACGTCACAAACCGTAAAATTCTGTCTGTCTGTTCGAGTTACCAAGTTTTAACTTAAGTGAAGGTTAACATTATTGAGAATGGTTGTCAAAAATTGAAAAGCAATCACAAGCTTGTGTTGTCATCCTGCGCACTCCGAGCAGCCAGCCCCGCTTCCCATTTCTTAAAAGTATCTAAATTTTTATTACAGCCAGAGCTATTTGTTTAGGCTTATGTACTAAAACAATCTGGAAGCCAAGCGCTATGGAAGCTAGCCGTTCTGTCAAAATGACTATCAATGCTATCTCTACATAAGCTAGCTTTCATCAAAGTTTCGTCGGTCTTCTAGAGTATTCAACACAGTATGCGGCTGACAACGTGGATAATATAATAAAGCGCAGATGTGTTTTATGGAGGTAGTAAAGTTGCACTACCGTCCGACGGTACCAACGACAAGTACTTGCGACCAGACGAAATATTAGCGTAAAGAGTAAAGTAGTCGGTGGAAGCGACTTCTTCAAAGCTGTGATAATTACAAGTGGAGCCATGGAATTGTATAGCAGCTGGATATAGTGTTAAATTAGATTTTTCGAGGATTCAATACGTGACCGTGCGTGGGTGTATACATATTGAAGGATTGCCTTTACGAGTGGCAATCCTTCAATAATGTCTGATGCATTCCGTCTTCATGTCTAATAGTGGAAATGGTTTTGTATGACGTCTGATTACTACGGCTTCGTTAGTTTGAAGCTCAGAAATTATTCCACATGAACGTATGTACCATCGGAATTAAAAGTTTCCTATGTAGTTTCTTTGGTCTTGATTTGGCAGACAGAGTTACTTTCTCATTTATTATATTAAGTGACTTTGATGTAACAGCTGTAGTGAAGAAGTCTACAACAGAATGCGTGAAGGAATTAGAGAAAGAGTCGAAATTTTAATTGAATTACCCATCACTAAGCGTTGTGTTTACCAAGCAACATGATCAAAGATCGCTACTTATCATATACCCAACATATACCGGATTATAAGCTTTTGGAAGTTAGTTGGTATACGTACCCGATCATTAATATTAATTGTATTAACAATAACGTGCAGGTTAACGCTGCGGTATGTAGACAGTACAGACGATCGAATTAGTGATGGTAATTAATTGGTTGTAATAATAGTCACTACATGGAATTTAATTACGTCATTTAATTTAACAGGCTAACTGGCAAGTCGAGAACCTCTACCAAAGATTATCACAACACCCACGTATGCCTTGCATATGTACCCAATACCAGCTGTTTTTTTAAGGTCATCGATCCCTCTGTTCTCGTCCGATCCTATATCGTCCTTTTCTAAAACTTTTAAACAAGTCTCAAGAGCAACATAAAGTGTAACGACCTCACACTGGCCGGTTGTGTGTGTCCCTGTAATGATGTATTTACAGCTTATCTACCCCCGGAATAAAGTTTAAGTTAGCCTGGGATCCCAGACGAAGTTGGAAACGCAAACTTACTTTAAACGCTTGTCGAAATTTCCTGGACATCAGGCTGTAAAGTATCGGATTCGCAGCAGTGGAAAGATACCCATTATAGCACAGATAGTTGACAATTTTCCACACCTGAAAAAATATGGATATATTTTATTTCAAAGTTTTTAATACCCAATTTGGGCTGAAAAAGTTTTTGAATAACTATATTTCTTTTTAAAATTTACATTTTTATTGCTTGCCGTTGATGTGCAATGAGATAAAGCATACAATGTTTATAAAGAGTTTTAATGATTTATTTCTCGAGGGATGTGAAGCAGACTGCAACAATGATTGTGTGAATTTTAGTTGTTAGTTTGTTCTCTCGAGGTGAACTACCTACATATTCATGAGTTGGTTTGTGTCCAATTACATTTATTTGAAGGTAAACTGAAAACTACTTTTGAAGTGTATCTTCAGAAGCAGTTTCATGTTTATTCCATTAAGTAATAAGAATTCTAAAAAGAGAGAGAGGCAACAATTTGAAAAAAAAAATTGTTTGAAAATTTTCTAGTAATATAAAATAGTCCAGCTAGAATTCGGTAAAACTAATTTATCTTATGGAAGTTGTTTCGGCTCAGCATGCCTACGTACTACGCCAACCTAATCTAAATTGAGATAAAGACAGGGAAATGATAATGAATTACCTTCGAAATATTTAAATAAATAAATATCGCTGGACATAATACACAGCGCCATCTAGTGCCACACTAAGCAACGAGGTTGTGTCGTGGACACCAGATAGTTGATATACTACATAGATGCTTTTTTTTGTAAATACATACATACTTATTATGCATACAAACATCCATGACTCTGAAACAAATGTCCATGCTCATCACACAAACATTTGCTCCTACCGGGGGATTTATAGTTAGATGATTGATTGTTAAAGTTATGAGGCTTTTTATGTCATTAAACTTACATTGTAATAATCCTCGTAGTCAAATTTTGGTAACACCATCATGATACGGAAAATACAATATGGCGTCCACGACAGAAAAAACAACGCAGCAACGGCCGCTGGAAAAAAAAAACATAAATTACAGTTTCGGTGTGTTCACCTAATTTACATGATGTTAATTCAAATTCCTTGCTTGTAGAAATTTTATTTTTCCAAATAATGTGGAATTTCATTATGTTGTTATGGTTATGATGATGCCTAATACCGAAAAATAAATGTGATCTTGCATGACCTTACTGGCATGCAGTACACTGCGTTTCTCCTTATGCAGTAAACATTCTTTTAGCGTGTTCTTAATGATAAAATCTTAATGCAAACACATTTCTACTAATTCTTTTGTTGCACTTAGTATATTCGTGTTGCTTCTCGCTAGGAAATGAACTCACTCACTTAAAAGTCCAACTGTTAGTTCACAAGATACATAGCGCTTGCTTGCACAGACTGCTTAGCAAAGTAATTAACACCACTTTGTGCAGGCAATTGCATTAAAACTTTCATAATAAAATCAAAACAAAGAGGTTCCATAAGCTACAAGAAGACGTAATTTTTTTCTTTATCCTAATGTGCTTTCAAAGAAAAAGATTTCTGATTGAAATATAATGAACATCCTAAAGAGCTGGTTCTAAGAACTCAAAGAGAAAACATACGACACAATAATGAATTTTCTTGGAGTCAAGTGCTTGTTTTTATAACAGCAATTATTATTATTATATAATGAAAATTGTTTTAGTAGCTACGGGTGAAAAAATCATAAGAAAATATTTGTTTAAATACATATTTTAAAATTCTCCTACACTAATCGTGGATCAAGTTCCAACGACATCGTTTTTATAAATAATTAAGATCAAGAACAAGATTATCAAATGAGTAGTACTAACCGATCATTTTCACCGCCTTGTCTCTGTTCTGTTTCCCAACTACCGGACTGCTCCGCAATTTCTTCTGCGCCGACTTCAACTTTATTGTTATTTTAATGTATAGTACCAGTATCGTCGTCATTGGTATTGCGAAGAAAATGAAGATCTCTACAGCGACCACAGTGCTCACAGCCTTCGTCAAAGTGTAGTAACAAAACACGTACTCCTTTCTCTCCAATAGATCTATGTAGAATACGTCGGGGATACAAAATCCAAGTGAGATGACCCATATAACGCCTACAATTTTGAAGACTCGAGAATTCATCGTCAGCTTTTGCCGAAAAAAGGGTTTTGTCACTATGATGTAGCGTTCGATCGTAAATGCTGTGATGATAAGTAGGCTGCAATTACTAAACACGTCCCAGAGGATGAAATGTATTCGACACCCTACTTCTCCTAGAGGATAGAAGTCTGGTACGAAGATGATGTAGATTTCGAGCGGGATGAAGAGGGCGGTGAGTAGATCGGTGATGGCGAGGTTGGCGAGGTAGCAGTTGGTGGGCGTACGCATGGTGGGGTCGCGCGCGATCACCGCCAGCGTGCACACGTTGCCGATCACGCTCACCACCATGAGAATCCCCAGGATGATGCTGATGATGATCTTGACGGTGTAGGTGTCTCCTAAAACGCTGCCATCGTCGTAGAACGCCATCCCCACGGGCCCGAAGAAGGAAAACGAATTGTTCTCGTAATCGCTGTCGTTTATAAACGACATTTTTGTAATTTGGTTGTCTAAAATATCATGTAATTACTTATAGTTGTAATTCAATATCTTTTGAATTAATAGCCGTCTCTATTTTTTTAATACAATGGAGTGTCCGATATACCTATTGACTGTGCTCAGTGTCGCTCTGACTAGCGATAGGGAAGTACTGATAAAAAATAAATTTCGTCAGGCCTTGACGCACCCTTATACAGTATGATGGTAAGGGAAGATTTTTATATTTATCATACCGATTAGATAGTATCATTTGATTGAACAAATTGAAATGTAACAATTCTGTTATTTGCAATGCTTTATTATTCTGTGAGAAAATAAATGTAACCGCTCATTATGTAAAGCAATTGATATGCCACAAACATTTATTTCTTCTTTCTGGTACAAATTAATCCCATTTGCAGAGATGAATAAACCGAGCTCATTTGTTATTCTGACCGACCGTTTTGCCAACCTGGGAATCCAACCCAGTACCTCGTTAGCGGCTTAAACAGAATACACTAGCGGTTTCTCTTGTACAACTATAAATCGTGAGTTACTATCAAAGAGTACAAAATTGCTTTGACTAAAAGTGTTGTTGAAAAAGTCACAACTAAAACCCGCGAGGATAACAATGTGTCTCTGGGTTTATTCCTGTCGTAAAAACGACACGTTTCTCGACGGTAACGTCGTGTATTCAAGCCTTAACGTTGTCACTAGTATGACGTTAAACGCAGCCAACTTTGCCCGCGGCAATTAAGTGGAAGCCTCTCTTTAGTGTTGGCTCGTTTGCAGCTATAAGACCAGTCCTAAGACACACAAAGGACCAGATAGAGATAGGATAAGTTTCTTCAACGACTCAGTAACGAAATTGGACGTTTGCGATAGGTAGGTAGTGTAGATACTTATCGCAAGGTAATTTCCTTTCATCGGTTATTTTGTTTCTGTTAGAATTTAAAGTAAAGCTTTGATATTTTTTTTTTCTATATTTGACATTTATTGTCATGAACAATAACAGTCTGTTGTCTACAAAGATTTACCGAACCGAAAATCGACTCTGCTTACAAACTCGATCATCAATGAAGGTAGTATACCTATTTCTAGACTACAGCCTAGAAATATTGTTTTTTTTTTCTAGACTAAAACTTAAAGCTGTGAGTAAAAAAGGAATTTCAATGTTTGTCCTAGATTGGATAGTAAACATAAAAATATTTACTAACCAATTTACTTTTTAGGTTTTCACGTAAAATTAAGTTGTTTCTTTTATATAAGCAATTTGAACGTTACAGCAAAATATATTTTAGTTCTTAAGTTTCCACATGAAAGTAGGCGGTTTTACATAATATTCGGCATATTACTTCATTCAGGGTTACCTAGTGAAATTAAAAAAGCTCCTTCTAATTCCTTTTATTTCCTTTTGGTCCTGAGTCAGCGTTACTGATATTTCCTCCCCAAATTGTCACCTCCAGTATTACGTGGCACGTTTACAGCGATGCAGGGAGGTGATAAAAGAAATATATCGGTACCCTAAAACATTTCTTTATTGTTATTACGTTCGTCGATTACGTTGAGTCGATTTCGATCTTTAGCGCCGCAGTACAAAAGACTGGTGAAGTGAATTAGATTTCACTTTATGGGAAATAACATTATATTTAAGTGGATATTTATTTTTGGAAAGTTAAGATCTGCGCTGCAGGAAAGAGGGGTTGGATTTTCTACTAAGGAAGTACCTATTCCGCCATTTTCTCTTTTACGGAGCCTTTGACGTTATATTTTCTCGTCGAAACACCAGAGACAGTCATTCCACAGGGGAATTAAGAGAGCGTAAACATTTGGGAAGCGGATTCGGTAAAATGAAAGAGTAATTTATGAATCCTGTTCTGTAATATTTCGTATAGAAGGCAAATTTTCCTGATGCATTATGTATGACGCATTGCATTATTATTCGACCGACTGTGCTGAAATTAAACAGTCAAAGAATTCTTTTAATTTTACATAATAATATTTTACGAAATGAGGTTGTTGGCCATGGGTTCGATTACCCGCCGATATTCAACCTAAAACGCAGTTAGTTCATAAGAAGATTCACCAACGCGTGCCCAGTCACACAGTCACAATCAAAAAATAAGTACAACATTAATATTCCTAATATAAAACACACCCTTGTTATAAAAGTAATTGAGTTGATCTAAACAAGCGGTCAAATTGCGGCAACCATATAGTGCAGACGCACGGTCACCCCTAATTGAAATTACAGCCTGTTGTAGAAAGTAGCGTCATAATACAGTAGCCGGGGAGGGTGAGGGGAGGGGAGGAAACTGATTTTTTCATTTATATTTGTCTGATGAAATAAAAACCATTCATTGCGAATTTTGTCTGACTTTTGTTTACGAACTTCGTATGCCTTTAATTTAGATCTAGGTAGTTTGGCAAAGATTTTAATTTTCTGTCCAGATCAAAGTCTTGTTGGACAAGTTAGAAAAAGGATTATAGGGATCCAAAATTGTCATACGGCTATTTAATAAAAATTTTGGGACTATTTTATTTTCTCATTTTTTTTTTCTTTCTGTATTTTTCCCAGTAGCAGTCGTGTAGTCTGGATTCGTGCCCGTTTCATGGCAATAGGCTTCACTACTATTACATGACACTTAAAACAAAACTGGCAAAATGTAGGTGTACTATTAGGTATTCCTCTGCCTTACCCTTCAGGGATCACAAGCGTCATGTTATATTATGTATATTTTTCTATATTATGTGATGCAGGTACGCACTCGAAGATGTGATAACAGATTCACCTTATACAGTGTCAATAGATACGTTGTACTTAGACCTAATATGGTAAATGAGCCTCATTGTGTCGCATGTCATAATCCTAATGCATGTCATCATACTGCCTCGCCCACGCTCATATAATTAATCACAAATGACAGGAGAACGTACCTGTGTACGTATTTGTTTCTATTCATAGTTCATTAGACGCGCGTAGGTAAGGTTCGATGAGTTTAGCCAAAGGATCATTTAGTACGTTAAACCATATTCATTTGTGTAAAGCCTTTTTTTTTTCAGGATGGGAAATCATCAAATGACTTCTCCCACTCTGGGCGGAGCGGGAGGGAGTGTCAGACTTTTACTGACTAAAACCCATCCATGTTCCTGCCTCGCCCTTTATGTTCCGGGGCCGCGGTATCTCTTTCGAATAGGCCCGCAACCCCGGCAGGCTTCGGCCCTTGCGGGCCCCTCCCCTTATGCTGACATCTCTTTGAGGCGCGGGTGGAACACGAACGCGCCGCCGACATGGCCTGTCGTCATTAGACGGACGGACGGCTAGCTAGCCCATAGCTAACCGTCCACAGACCCGCATCTACGGTGGCTGGTAGCCACCACGTGGCCCCCGATGCCCGGTGCGTCTCCCGCGGCGGCCGGGAAGGGAGGCTCTCTCCCTCTCTCGTTCCGCCACCTCCTTCGCTAGCATGACTGCTTCGCAGAAGGAGGTGACGGCTTCCCATTTCGTCTCGCTCCGGACCATGGATTGAACCAGGGCCGCCGCTACGAGGACATGGCGGTGCTCCGCCCACGCAGGGCAGACTTCCACCGTGTGCTCCACCGTGTCCTCCGGTCGATCCTCGCAGTGGAGACACCCGGGCGTTTCCTCCCGCCCGATTCGGTGCAGGTATCTCCCGAAACATTCGTGTCCGGTGAGGACCTGCGTGGGCCTCGTGGCGCCTCTCTAGCCACTCCTCAAAGAGGGGACTTACCGCCACTATCGTGGCGTGCCCTATTTGTGTAAAGCCTTAGGCCTGAATTCTTGTCGCGCTGACGGTCGGTCGCGCACGGTGTTGTACCATACTGGAACGCTGATGTCAGCAGCGACCGACAGCCGTATTTTGTTCTCGCTGACGTCTCGACCGACCGTACGCGACCGATCGTCAGCACGAGAATAATTCAGGCCTTAACAACGAAAATGGTAGATAACACTCAGTTATAACACCTTTTGGACTCTGCTACAGTAGGGTAGGGTAAAAAGACAATGGGCAGTTTTTTTTATTAGTCCACATAGCGTCCCACTGCTGGGAAAAGGCCTCTCCTTTCTCCTTCCATGCCTCTCTATCCTGTGCGATCTCTGGCCATGTTAGCCCCACAAACATGATCAGATCGTCACGCCACCTTTGCCGCGACTGACCTCGACGACACAGTTACTCCACTTAAATCTGAGGATGTGTAAATCATGGTTGAGCCGAACTTGATCCAACCTTCGGAACAAAATCCGCCATTATAGGAGGGTAATGGTATTGGATACTAAATTGGTAATTGACCCAATTGTCGCCAAAATTGGGTCAATTATTATCTCCTTTTTGAAGGTTTTAAAGTGATATCAATGTGTCATGTACAGATGGTACAAGTTTTAGATACCTTTTTATACAGGATGGCAAACAAACTAAATAGCACGAAACTGTTGGCGAAATAGAACACCATTTATACATAATTATTGTTTCAATAACTATTCGCATCTGGAAATAAAATTTAAGGAACGAATTTGGCAAATGGTTTTTGAAGTAGCGAGTTGGCCACATGTGCTTTGTGTTTATACTGATGCAGGGGTCGATAATCTGTCGGTTCTAACCCATTTTTTCATCATGTAGATAATGCTGAAAATTAAAAATTATAGCCTGACTATACTGGATATATTCGATCGAATTTTTGCATCCAGACTGGGATCGTCATCGGTATGCGCAGTTTTTTTATTGTTGTATAGTCGTCGCCACCTGTATACAGTGCCTACTTGTGAAGAATATTGTCTTTTGGTTCATACCTAGGTAAAAAGCGCTCCCTTTGTAAGCTAATTAAATAATAATATAATAAGTAAAAATATAAAAAAATATAATTAAAATAAATACCTCTAGTAATATTTAATAAGTAAATGAAAATAATGAGAAATACACGTATTGGAAAATTAGGCTAATAAGTAGATAGCTAAATGTTTTTGTAGCAGAACAGGTGACAGTTTTACAAGTTCATCATTTCAAGATAATAAATTATAAATAAAGGCAGCTGTAGTTATGCAAAACTCAGTCTTATTGCTAATAACATTGCGTGATTCACACGCGTGATAACGTAATAAAAACTTCAAATGACAAAATGTTTTCAAGGTTGATAGTTAAATAAATATGGGAGATAAGAAAAGCGTTGTTGATCAAATCTGTATGTTGTGACTTGTGTATCCGATCAATTGTTTCGACGGAGAACGTAGAGATAGCAGACGGGAAACTTATTGCTGAAAGTCATTTCGGGGTGCTATATAAAGATACTATGGGAAACCTAGCGTAGCTGTAAGAAAGTAGTTAAAGGCGACCTGAGTGAATGTGTAATACCTAAGTGTGTATTTGACGTACAAGGCCTTCTTAAGATCATTCATCAAGGGCTTACTATTGAATCTATAAAAAAAGGATTTCACAAGAAACAATATATTATTTTGGTATTATTTATTGTATTCTGTCTACAGGAAACAGATGGGCATCATTTATTAAAAATCTAAGAATTAATTCTAAAAGTCTTGATAACCATTATCATTGCGAATTATAAATAAAATAAATAATAGGTATCACATTTCCCTCACATTTAGTATAATACACGTACACCCTTCGATTTAAAAACTAATGGAATTGGATCAAACGGGGTTGGTTTGATTATTCAGTCTTCTCTGGGTTAATAATAGCTGCTAATTTCTTGTCCTCTTGGTGGACCTCCTTGTCATCCCAGCCCCAAACTGCGTGGCTACCGTCGCCGGTCCTCTTCACGCGTTTCTGGATGACGTCAGTGGACACCGTCTTGAGGTCGTATGCCCATCCGATAGCGGCCATGGTATCAATGAAAAGTTTAGTGATGTTGAGGGAATAGTCTCCGAGTTCAGCGGTCTTGTAGTCCCAGGGGAAGGTGTGATGGTAGTTGTGGAAACCTTCGCCGAGTACGACGAGGGAGACTGGTTTGGTTTCCACGGGGTTGATGTTCTTGTCGTAAGGCTTGTCGCCCCACAGGTGGGCGGCGGAGTTCACCAGCCAGGTCACGTTCAGCACGTACACGTAGCGGAAGATGGAGCATACGAAGTACGCGTTCCACAGAGACTCGCCCCACAGCGTGGGGATGTAGGTCGGCATGATGAAGCAGACCAGGGGCATCAGGGTCAGGTAGTGTCTGCAAACGAGATAGTTATGTTAGTATTAGAAGAATACATTGTATAAAAGGTTAGACATGATCTACGTTCTACACAGTCATAAGGAAATCAAATACTGATTTTTATGAATAGTTGAGTGTGAATTTTTATTTTATTTAAAGATTGACCCATAAAAATGTTGGTTACACGTAGGCCGTAAGTTAATTAATATTTTAACCCTTGCACCTTGTTAAAATAAGTTGTAAGGCAAGTTAATCTCAAACCATAGGAACCTATAGAAACACAAAAAGGAGCAAGTCGTTCTTTTCGGATAGCAAAAAATGTACAATAAACTGAAATACTGACTGGAGATTAATATTGGGCGAACTTATTTGGAAGCAATATGCTTCGAACATCAGTTGTCGTTTTCCGTCGTGTGAATACAAATCATATCTGAACACATGTTTCCTCAATGTTAATCTTTATAAAAACATAAAACATAGCTCATGCCCGCGGCTTCGCCCGCGTGATGTTCTGTAACTGTGTCACAGAATCGTACTACCGGTATAAAAAGTATCCTACTTGTGAATGCCGGTGTAAACTACCTTTGTGTTAAATTTCATTCGAATCCGTTCAATAGTTTTTTCAACATACATCCATCCATCCTGACAAACTTTCGCTTATTATAATATTATTAAGATAAGATATAGAAGGTCTAATTCCAACGCAACGTCTTCCGGTTCGCGATCGCCACTACACAACTTTCCGGCCCCATCGGCCCCATCGGCCCACTAGGTGGACTGGTGACCTGGTGAAGGTTGCGGGAATCCGCTGGATGCGAGTCGCACGGGACCAGTGAATGTGGCGACACTTGGGGCAGGTCTATGTCCACCAGTGGAAGTCTTTCGGCTGAAATGATGATGATGAAGATATAGAAACTAACTTTTTCTGGAAGCGCAGAATGGGATCATTCTTCAGGTCGGACAGGTCGATGGTGTGTCCCTTTGCTTTGATCTGCGGATGTTTCCTGACCAACAGCCAGCCCACGTGGGCGAAGAAGAAGCCTCTTGTCGCATTATGAGGATCAGCATCAGTTTCCGAGTATTTGTGATGCATCCGATGGTCACGTGCCCAGTCGATTACGGCATCCTGGAAAGGTAATATTAAGTTGAGAGGAAGTCCATCAGGAAATAGTTGTTTAAAGTTGTATATAATGTATAAGTAGTCGTTTCAATTCAAATCCCAAATGTATTGGAAAATGGTGTCAAATGGCATGATAAGTGAACTGACAATGTTGTGATCCAATCATACTCGGTGATATGAGTACTATTTCAGTAAAATTTGATCCTACAACGTCAAAAATAATTCAACCACGTTCATTCAACAATTGGTGTGCTAATGTCCGCAGCAAGGAGTTGTCAACCTATAGCTAGATTACTGCAGTACCCTTATCGGTCGAATTATTTGTTATTGTAGTACTTATATTTCTACACCTGTCTCATTAATAATTGGCTAATCATTGTTTGTCAACTTTGACGCACTACAATTAACGATTATTATCAATTTAATCTGTGTAATCTCCAAGTATTACTACCAGATTTTTATAACAACGAAAGTAAAATAACAGCTGGGTTTTTTAGGTATTTTTGCGATAAAATACTAACGTAATTATAAATAAGTACGGTATCTAAAACATGTACATGATTAGGTATCAATCAATCAACAGCTCATCGCAATCTTCAGCTGGACATTCATTATTTTGTTTTAATTTCGTCACTGTCCACTTATAATTTCATAAAACCTTTTATTAATTAGAAGGCATTCAAGCATAAACGAACATCATAGAATATAACAAAAAAATAAACTAAAATGGAAAATTATTAATATTATTGTAGTTTCATTTATGAGCCAATTTACATAATTGATTAACTAACTTCATTAGTTACAACCATGCATGTTTAATGTTTACATAAATATAAAAAATATATTCTATAACTCTTAGGTACGGCAAATTACCTCAGATAAAACATTGTTTATTGTAGAAAGTATTGATCACGCAGATCATTACCTACCGCTGATAACATAATTACAGTCAGAGGGTAATCGCTGATACTGGTGTTAAAAGGTGATGCTGATAACGTAAGTTTCTCACGCGTGATAAGCACATGCATGGGTTAACAGACAGTTTCTGTTCACGTGGTTAAGGTATGGTATGAGACTCTAGTTATTTTAAATAGCTGCATCATATTTTCATAACTTTGCCTAAAACACTGCTGCTTAAAGCAGAGCCAATTCTATTGATGAAGAGATTGGCAAATCTCTTACTTGATAAGATTGCCAAAAAAAACCTGCATCAGTATTAATAATAGACCTTTATAATCGTTTCAGGGAAAGAGCTACTAACCCATAAATTCTGGTTATAAAGTCTAGAGTCAATATAGCCGGGGCTCTTATGTCATTCTATTTTTGGACCTAAACTATTATTGCTGAAGGTGACATTAAATATCATTCAAGTAATTTTCCTGCTTTCCTAGAAAATGTAATATGACGTCTACTACGCAAGGCGTTATCATTCACGCACACAATTTCTATACGTTTTAACCTTAATGAACTTTATGCTGGGTGCACGTGCTTCGTGGATAGTTGGGAAATTATTCCAAGGCACATGTCTTTTCATGAGACCAATGCCCTTGCTTAGCCCTCTACATCTGGAGTCAAAAACCTTCAGGTAGGAATTAAAATTCAGTTGTGTCAATCTTTAAACATTGTTAAAAAATCTTTTGTTGTGTTAATCTTTGATCTTTCATATTAAGTGGAATTTTATCTTTCTAATGGGCTCGTAGGTAAATTTTACATCCCCTATTGTTTTGTATTTAAGTATCAATAGAGATTGTTACATGGAATTCTTAGCAACCAGCCATAATATACCTATTTATGACCCCAATTTAATTAATATTCATGAAAAAAAGCAGCAAGATGAAATACTTAACTAGTATTGGAATACTTTTATGAATTAGTTATTTGTAATTTAGGTGTTTTTAAAACTTACTTGAAAGGCCAAGGTGTTAAAGAGAGTGAGGAGAATTCTGAGTGGCATACGCGCTTTGTATGATTTGTGAGCCCATAGCCTGTGCGCACCGGCGGTGATGCCCAGGCCTGAGCATATGTACAAGAAGACAGCTGGAAAAAATCAGAAAAAAACATTAATTACGTATTCAGGCTTCCTTGGAACAACAGGTCAGGAAAGAACCGGCCAATGCCTTTTTTCCACGATGCGTTAGATACTCGCACTGTATTAATAATAGAAAATTAACAATATTTTTATGAAAGCACTAGGGTAGACTGCGAAATTCCTTTTTTCTTACATTATTTGCAATTTTCAGATCAGTGCCAGCCTGTATGTTAAACCAAATATTATTCGCGACCGTAACTGACACGTATTGTATTTACAATAGAACCATTAAAATCATCGACACAACTCTTCTAAGTTCATTAAATCCCACTTTTATGACTTTTGCATGAAATAGTCATTCAACGTCCCGTTATGTATTACTTTATTTGTATGATGATCTGTGCTAGATTATTACTAATAAAAAATGTTTACGAGCTACATCTAAACTAATGTTATAAAGAGGAAAGATTTTATTTTATATTTGTTACGATGTAAGACGCCTGCGGAGCTTGCGTATTTCATATAAACGTACTTAATACCAAAATAATTTGTAAATTAAATATATTCCTAAGGTAGTTTGTATTTATTTCAATTGAATTACAGAATATCTAGGTTCCCAAATGTATATTTTGATTGGACGCTGATTTTAACAAGAGTTATAAGAAAAATAAGTTTTGTATAGAAATTTTAAATTCCTCATATCTCGTCTTTGTATCATTGTCCTCTTAAAAAATATATTTGGGAACATAGATGTTCTGTAATCAAATCGAAATAAGTACACACTACCTTAAGAATATGTTTGATTTACAAATTATTTTGGTATTACGTTTGTATGAAACACGCATGCTCCGCAGGCCTCTTAACTCAAATACTACTCAACCGATATAAAAAAATCTTTCACCATTATAAAGCTAGATCTTTACCGAGTAACATAGGCAAACTATAACATAGATAAACAGTAACATAGATAAACTATATTGATATCAAGCAAATTAGCTGATCTATCATAATTTTGCGGACAAAGTGGCAGGCGAAGTGCTAGCATATCATATACTAGCTGACCCACGTAACTTCGTCGGCGTCACATAAAAGAGAAAAAGCCCACAAAAGGAATAATATTCCCCGTTTTTGCAACATAGGAGATGAGGTGTACGAGTATTAGGTATAGGAAAATCCTGTGGATCCTTTCCTATAATACTCATACACCTCATCTCCTATAATATTGTCAATTTTCAGTCCTTATTAGCAAATGATGTGCACGTGTTAAAAATTACAGATATTAAGACGTTAATTTGAGTTATGCAACTTGATCATTCAAAATGTTTTTTTTTTACAATACATTCAGCTAGATCTCCACATGGATATAACGTATCCGAAAAGCGGGTTTTTATTATTATTTTTATGTACGCTCATTGTCAAAAGGTACACAAGTATCATAAACAAGAAATTACACCTCCTGATACTAATTTACGAAAACAAGAGACTGGGAAGGCGGAAAATAATTAAGGTTGGATAATTAATTCATTGGCTGATTGGTCCGTATTAGCTCAAGATTGATTTGAGTCGAAAAACGAAAGGGAGGTCGTTGCCCTGTAAAGGACCTATATAAATATAAACAAATGAACGACGAACTGTCTAAAAAGGTATGGGGAGATAAAAATGTACCTTTTCAAAAATAAACTTACCAAAGAAACACGTAGTCCACATTGCTTTTGTAAGGAAAAGGTAGGCGCCGTATACTCCTCCTATATGCAGGAGTCCCATAAGGATAACATTTCTCCATACTATCTTCCACACCCTTTTCTCTGCCGATGGTGGTACGATGACTGGTGCAGCATCTGTGTCCTCGCTCGCAGCATCTGTTTCGTAGAGGACCCAGGAGCCACCAGTTTGCCCTTGAGGAGGCATTTTATCTGCAATTAAAGAAAGGCATATTTGTAAAAGTTGTTTTATATATTAATCTATTTTAATGGAAGGCTGATTTATTTTTGTTTTCAATGACGCAGTACAGTCAGGATTAAAACTGTTTTGTGCAGACTAATAAAACGGTATGTTCAATGCTCTCACTTTTCATTTTAACAAATAAACATTAAATCGATAACGGTAATTAACTGTTAACTAGACCACCGGCCGCAAAATTTTACAACATCACATAACACACGCCAAATAAATGTTAATCGGTATAACCACAGCACATTGGAATTTGTTAATGAAAGTGCGTCATATTTATGCTAAAATTCTATATCGTTATCTTCTAATAGGTGTAGGTAATCTACGATAAGATTCGGGTTATTCAATTCTAGACTGTGACAGTATTTTAAATAGTGCACGTTTAAAGTAGAAACTTTCTTCAACTGAAAGTTCAGGAGTTACAGCTAAGATTCGATACCGGGATTCAAGAGATTTGTGCAAGATAAAAGTGTGCCAAATCCGACCAGTCAAGTTGGTAATATAATGGGGGCTACACAAGTTTTAGATTTTATTCGTTGGTTAACTTACGTCGTTTAGCCGGCTAAGCAGAATATAGTGTAAGCGCCAGTTAAGACGTCTGGGGTGGATGGGCTAACTTTCTCAAGTGCACTGTGGTGCATAGCGTCTGATGTATTTATTCGTCTCGTGAAAAATTGCATTAGATCTATCACGTTTCAAAACATAATAATTTTCCACAACATTCTAAGTAATCACGTTTAACCTACGTAATACATCATCAACAATCTTGTGACTACGTTATAAAAACAGTGTAAGGAGTAGGCTCCTAACGATTGACTCAAAAAAACAAACTTTCTGTTAGTTTAAGTTAATTTGTTTTGACTTTTTCGTTGACCACAAAAAATACAGGTGTTTTGCAATTGTCTCAGGTGCATTCAATGAGTTACTTGATTTGTGTCTGTGAAAATTTTGAAAGATTAAGTACCTAATTGTATTGTATTGATTATGTATGATGGATAGTATAGATAGGTATTAAAAACGATAAAAACAAAAGGTGCTACGTGACTGATACTCCGAGACCGGCTGCCAATGTTTCTTTGTGTGCGGGTAAAATCGGACACAAGCATTAAAAAATGGGCAAGAATTGGAAAACTATTTGTATTGTAATAAGGTCAAGAATTATCTAAAAAAATCCCATATTTTAACTGCATCCCCGATTTATATATATAGTAACATATATTCAGATTACATAAGCGGTACTTAGGGCTTTTCTAAGTAAAAAAGGGGCTGAAGTTATTATACCTAAGTTCTACTAAGTATCTAAGATGTTCGCTTCTAGCCTAATAACTTTAGTTTATAGTAAGGTACCTACATTATACGCTTACTTTGATTCATGCATAGATATCAAACTTTTAGCAAAACGAGAATGTTTTAATTTGAAAGTTTTTGTAATAACTGAAATTGTGCAGCGTAACTACAAATAAAATTTGAACCTGCCGGCTGTCCCAAATAAATACTACCTCAAAATTTTCTTATAAATTGGCAGCTAAAATAAACACGTCACAAAAGAGACAAAAAACAATTTACACTAATCCTAATGCGATAACATTGAACTATCACATAATAACAATGATTTTCATTTACGACCTGATAATATCTATTCCAAAATATTAATACACGTGCTTAGTACCATTTGATTTATGATTTTAGTAACATTCACGTTTTTCTAACTTATTTTTTATAAAAATAAAGGTGATTAAAAAAAAAAAAAAAAAAAGTTTTCAAAGTACTTAAACGCTTTAGCAAATCCACAAAGCTTTTCAAAGTTACAATCTGTTTAGCCGGTTATTGTTTTTTGTCCTAAGGCCTAAATTCTTGTCGCGCTGACGGTCGGTACGTACTGTCGGTCGTGACGTCAGCGAGACCAAATACGGCTGTCGGTGGCCGCTGACGTCAGCGTCGGAGTATGGTGCTATATAGAACACAATGTATACTCGTACGCGCAACAAGAATTGAGGCGTAAGATGAAAGCTCAACTTTTATGCATTTCAGGCCAAGAAAAAGCCACAGGCACTGTTATTTTCGGAATAAAAGTTACTTCACTGCATCGTCGCGTCCATATTTTTTATGTAAATATTCCAAAGAATGCAAAAGCACTGAAAATGGCTGAGGTGGCGTCAGATGCGTTTTATTTTAACACGTCGTCCAACTGAACGTTTTAACGGTCACTTCGGAAAGTTATAGGGAATTCAGCTGCTATATTCTTCGTGTTAAAGGTAACTGGGGGTGAGGTAATAATCATTAAGGTGGTAGAAAAAGCCAAGACAAAATTTCTCTTTAAACATACACATACATTCTTCAAACATTATTCGTTAAGAAATTGGTCCCGGCTGTTATTTGTAGGTCTTTGACAGTCGCCACAGATATTCAGTGGGCCAAAAAGTCTGACAACTAGTCTTAACTTGTATTACTCAGTACTAACTGGGCTGTGGAGGTCAGATAGGCAGTCGCGCCAGTCGCTCCATGTAAAATACTGTTATTCAGTTGCACCCGGTTAGACTGGGAAGCCGACCCCAACATAGTTGGGAAAAGCTATCGTAGGTAGATAATGCTATTATTCAAGTACTTATCGAATCCATTTCAATGGAGCGTCACAAGTAGCATAAGTTTTACGCAAGACGTAAAAATGTTATCGCCAAACAAACTGTTTTTTCCATTAAGTACATACGTAGGAGTGTAAAGATCTTTTGCACACCATTTTGACGCAAACATTTATTTTAACGTCACAAAACATCGTGTACCTAATAGAGGAATACAGAGGGGATAGAATATAAAGGGTGTAAAACACCTTTTCACGAAGCCGAAAGGCACTTGTTCTCCCCATCATTGCGATCATTTTTTTTGTTCTACACCATAGGTACCTGGTAACCTTCTAGTTACGGAGATATGGGGGGTCAAAGTTACAACTTTTTGACAAGTTTTTTTTTAGATAATCAGACCGTCATCTTTTTGGTGAACATGGACCTTGTCTTCACAATAATGATCATCATCTTCCTGTCCTTGTCCCTTTCTATTTGGGAACCCGTTTTCTTCAGTAATGATACTAAGATAAAAAATCTGTTCATTTATCTCGTAAGTATTCCTATTTCACAACGGAACAAAGGGTTTGACAACCAGAACTGTAACAGTAATAATATATTTTTGTTAAAATACCCTCATCTTTCACTCATCAAGTCATCAGTGTTGTTACAGGTCTAGGTTAGTGCCCTGACAGGGTTCATGTACAAAAACCGACAGTAATATTATTATTACTATTGTAAGATGTGTGATGTGCATGACAACAAATAAAAATAATATCAGTTTTATTTAAAGTTTCATTATTTCGCTAGAATCAGCCTACTGTTCACAAATCCTCACCAGATGATTCCAAATATTACAAATTAACAAGTTTTTCTATGTTATTACATCAAGTTAAGTTATACTGACGTTTTGTGCATAAGAATATGAGTAGTGATCAAAGAAGATGTTGTATAAATCCACCAAACAAATATTGTTACGTGTGCGGATGTTATGTAGTAGAAAATCTAAAAAAAATACGGAAGATATAAAAGCAGCTTACTGCTCCTATTTTGGGTTTACGATTGGAGATCTTGAAAAGTCGTGGACACCTCAAATGTTTTGTATTTCTTGTTATATGGGACTTTCGAAGTGGATGAAAGGTTAACAAAAGAAAATACCTTCCGCAGTTCCTATGCTGTGCCGAGAGCCTTCGAATCATGTAAATGATTGTTATGTAAAAGGCTTCCTATGCAATTATATATCAGAAAACTATCAACTTTTAGTAAATGAATTGCTTCAGTCTTACCAAAACTTTGGGTGCAGAATGTCTCTCAAAATCCATTTTCTACACTCTCATTTAGGTAGACTTTTTTCCTAATAATCTTGGCGCAGTAAGTGATGAACAAAGAGAGAGGTTCCATCAGGATGTGCGAACCATAGAGATAAGCTACCAGGGACGATGGAATCCAGCTATGATGGCAGATTTTTGTTTGGTTCCTCAAAAAAGAAGATTCAACGTCACACAAAAGGCGAAAGAAAAGTCACTAACCAAATTAGACCTGTATATTTAAGCTTGAAATACTATATAGTAGTGGACAATTCAAAATTAATGCCACTATGTAAAAATTGTATGCTTTTAATTTATAATAGTTTAAACTATATTTCATGTTCTTTTAAAAAAAAAAAATCGCTGTATCTGTTAAATAAGACCTGTTACAAAAAAATCACTTTCAGTTTTTAGTTTTGTCAAGCAAATGTAATCCCAAAACAAATAAAATTTTGTCAGTTGTATCAAAATGTTTGAAATTTGTTCCCTTGTTGCCATTAGCTGCTGTTTCACATATACATGATGATAGTGAATCATTTGCCTATTACTCATATTTATCCTACTACCTACTTAGGCATAATTAGCTAGTTTTCTATAGCTAGAAGATGGCGATATTTTAACTTCTAGCCAAAATTGAAACAAAAAATGCTCACATCGCAATACGAATTTTCAGTGGTATTCTTCATAAAGGTCAGATTCGTAGGAGGTAACATGGACAAAGCATGTAAGGATCGCTGCACTAAATGATTTTCTATTTGTTTCTGATTACTCCCATGGAATGCCAGATCAGAAACTTGAGCCGGTGTCGTAATAAAATATTCAACGAAGTATTTACCAAACTTCAACATAAAAGAAAAGAAACGGCTGCATACATACGAGGTTCCGTCTTCAATAGCCACTAAAATGGAATAAACAAAGAATAGTACTGTATCTTCGAACTGTTGCTTTGTTCTTACTTCACAGTTTACAGCGCCGCGGTCCTAGTTTCAGTGTTTCAGTAAACTGTATCCAATTCACAAAGTTCTGAACCTTACCTTTCTAGAGTAAGGATTGGCGAGCCAAGAATTGTATTATTGAATCTATACTTATTATTATAAAGCTGAAGAGTTTGTTTGTTTAAACGCGCTAATCTCAGGAACTACTGATTGAAATAGAAAAAATCTTTTTGGATAATCCATTTATCGAGGAAGGTTATAGGCTTTATAACATCACGCTACAACCAATAGGATCGGAGCATAAATGAAAAAACGGGGAATATTTATTCCTTTTCTGGACTTTTCCTCCTTTATGTGACGAAGTTGCGTGGGTCAGCTAGTATACAGGGTGAAATTGAATAGATGCGACAAATTTAAATATACAATAATACGTGTTGTCAAGAAAATGTATAAAATATCAAATGTAAAATTGTAATGAACGAAGGAAGGGTAGTGGGCGGCGCGCGGTCGCCGGGAAGGGATGTCAGCGCTGGCGCACATGCGAGTTTTGACAACGTCGCGCGATACTTACATTAGAAACTAGGCTAAATTAGGTAAATGACCGCTATGAACGCGAATACCGATAATTCGTACTTAAATAAAGATAATAACATCAATGGACCTTTTGAAAACGATAATCGCGTAATATTTTTTTAACGATTTAGATAGTAGAAAAAACAGTTTATAATTACTATGTTACTGTAACTGATGCTCCCATTTAATTTTGTCGCACTAAATTACTGTATGTATTGTTAGTGGATGAATTCACAAGTCATTTAAAAGCATTTTAACTTCTTTTTGTGTAAACAATTATGAAATTACGATCCTAAAAAGTAAATTGGAACACGTGTCTCGTCGCGTTTGTGCCTCTCTCCGTAATCCTAGTTAAGCCTAAAGCTCGGCATCCAATCATACGTGAAGGCGCGTTTGCATTTAGGTAAGTAGAGCAAATTGGTGTGGTACAAGCGAACTTGACTGGAAATAATTTCACCGGATCAAAAACTAGCACGTATCAGTATTTCTTAGGGCAATTAATTAGGGAATTTAAAAGCACATCTAAACAGCGTTCAAGGCTGGCGATGTTCTGCAACAAGTTCCATTAAAATAAAAATTAAAAAAAACCCCCTACGCATAAGATCATAATATTTCTAGGTGTTTACGGGTAATGCGATTTAGTAGAAATCTGTGTGTGTGCAGTAGTATAATAATATAATATTCCTCATTCCCTTTCCATATAGTGTTCATTATTCTACTAGTCAAGCCCTTTCATAAGATACCCATATTGAGGGAGTTGTTGAATAAATATGTAATCCGCTATTTTGTGGCGGTGGCCATCTTGGACTGATTTTTATCAAACATAGCTGAGAATACTCCCGACTTATACCCTGTTCACCTGTTCCTTGTTCACCTTTCAAACAAAAAGAAACAAAATCAAAATCGGTTCATCCGTTCGGGAGCTACGATGCAACAGACACACACACACAGACACGTCAAACTTATGACACCCCATTGTTTTTGCGTCGGGGGTCAAAAAAATAGTGGTTCTGGCTGCTCTTGGGATAGACTAGATGTGCTATTTTTGATTAAGTTTAATTAAACTGGTATTAACCCCAAGTGACTACACAATAGAGCTCAAATTGCTAACGATCGACGTTTTATCCGGTGTCGATAATATTGAGTTAAATAAATACATTTTTTATATTGGTTCTTAAAACCGGCATGAGATAGCTATAACTGATCAGCCCATCGACTTCATCTCATTATCTGCAGTATACAATGGTAATCATCGAAGTCAATCTTGCAATAATTAGGTACTTCGCACCACTTAAATTTTAGATGATCGTTGGCTTTTAATTGCGATCGGTCAGTTTGTACAGCAACTTAGGTGCAACGAATGTGAACGGGCATACAGCACACGTAGTTGATCACGCTACAGTGTTGCTTAGGCAAATATAACAGCGAAATCTAAAATAATTTGAGATGTAAGGTTTTTTCTTTGCACTGTCACAATATTGAAAGACAAGCGAAGCGACCTTGTGTGAAAACTAGGAAACAAATATTATATGTCATATAACTTCGAACACGTGGAAAGTCTTATTTTCGTTGCATATAACAATCTACATACTTACTATTTAATGTCATAGCGGTAATGGGTTTTCAGCCAAAATATTTTCGCAATGTTAGTTTATGCGACTGATTGAATACCCAAAATAGCCTGACATGGACCTCTAAATAATCTAGTTTTTTTTTTAATGAATTTGCTATACCATACCTACCTACTATTAAATGAAAAAGCGATTTAACTTGTCGGTCTTTCTCGCAGCAAGGTTTTTCCTCAGAGCGCAAACTGAAACAGGCTACATTAAATTCCGGAAACGGCACGGTCCCTATGGTACCCCGTAGGGACCGTGCCGTGCCCATAGTTGAGAAAGAACCGCCCAAGAACAAATCTGTATTGCGCTCATCACCTAAATAGATTTTTTTTTTTGTGCGAGCTGCACTGATGAAATTTCCTACCCGAATAAACTTAACCAAATATGTTTAATATTAATCGAGACATACAATCACACGAACAATTTCAACATGTTAACTGAAAACAATCATACTTGATTTGTGCTTTGTTATGACGATATCAGCTGATGATACGTACGCAATCATTACATTCATGATTCACGTGTTTATAAACAAAATACTGTTTTATTATAGACAGAAGTTATGTTTTGATAACACAAATATATTTTTGCACTATTTGTAGAACCATACAAATCTTCCGACTGTACTTTGATTGACGAATTGGATAAAAGTGACGAATCGACGAAACTGGCGAATTATGGAAACTGACGAGTCGACGCAACTGTCGAATTCCCACAACTGCCCAATCAGTGAAAGTGACGAATTAAATAAAATGACGTGTGAGGGAAACTGACCCAGTGTTACGCGGACTCCAAATGTGTATAGCTATAACAGTAGAGGAAGACCAAACAACGATGGATGGACTGTGTGAAAGATGGTATGGCTAGAAAGAAGGTAACTGCTGAGATGACGAGTAATTTAGAAGTATGGAAGAGGAAGACATGCTGCGCTGACCCCACTGCTGGGATAATGGTAGGACAATAGTTCAGCACTGATGTCAACATTTGTGTATGTACATTGGTGGCCTGCATACCTAATTATTTTGTTGACTGTACATTGATTAATCCTGTATATTTGTGGCCTTTTAGATTCCTAGATTCTTACTTATTATTTTTTTATCTTGTTTAAGTTTTTTTGTGAAGAATGTCAAGACTTATTGTCGGGCCTACGCTGTCCTCCCTTACTGAAGTACTAATGCTTAATATAATAATATTGTAAAACCAAATCATTTGAAAACAGTAACCATGGAGTTTCTTGCTGGTTCTTCTCCATAGGAAAAAACCGAACCATGCGCCTTTTCTCATCGTTTTATATGTGCCCATGTAGGCTTATGTAAATAAAATGTTCTGATTTTGAATTCAGATGTTATCGCGATAGTGATTATACGAGTAGTTAATATTTAGAACCAACTTCATTATGTACATAGATTACTTAGCTAACAAATTCTCAAATATCAAACTTAATTAAATGCCAATGTTCTGATGTGCATAATTATTTTAGAATAATTTCGTCAATCTAAGTGAAAAAAACTATACTAAGATACATAGATCGTTATCTTGAAAATATAACGATTCAAAGCAATTTAATAAATTAAAGGAAGATTAACTTTTTTCCCTGAAAATGTTTACAAAAGATGTGCAGTCATGTTTAATCATCACATGGATATGGATATTTTTGATATCCATAACTGTGTGAAAAGTCCAGAACAATCGGATGTTTGGAAAACATTTGGATTTAATGTTTATATTAACCCCTTTTAAAACAAACTTTGGCTGATTTTCATTTGTAATTTATTTTGTCATGTTACGTAACATTTTCCTGTGTTTACCTTTAATTTAAAATAAATAACAGGAGTTTAGAGAATAACGATATGGTTTTTGTCGGTTTACTTTAATTATATGGACGGGCAGCTCTTTCCCAATGACCGGAACATAAAACCTAACCCAACCCGAGTGTCTATTTTAAAACACGGTGAAACCTATCCTAGTGGAATTTAGAGTAATACCTAAATTATATGCCATAATGCAACGTGTACTTTTTATATTAAACTAATTTCATAAGCTAATATAAAATGCATTAATGTTAATAATTAAATAGTTTTCCTTTGAATAAATAACATTCAAAATGCTAATTTATACTGTGTGCACTATCCCGATTTGGTAACGGGTCAATTCTGCGAGACAATGTTACACTTAAAATTAATGAAATCGCGACAAAGTTCTACAATGAGGACTACAAAACCGTTTGAATTAATTTATTTACATACTTTTAAATTCGCGCTCAAAGTTTAATTTCAAAGAAATATATTATTCTGCCAAATATTGCGAATTCGATGCTGAAACGTAGTACGTCTAGCGCTATTCATGTAAGTATGTGTTGTTTGACCGCTGTGACGGCTGCGCAGGAGTGGCGTGATCCGTCTGATGTGATCACAATATCGCTTGATAGAGCGCGCTTTGTGTGCAATGAAAGGTGACAGTTCGTGACCGCGCGACGCCTCACAGATGACTCCTTTATATTAGTAACCTTTTATTATCTCGTACTTTTAGTAGCTCGTAGTACCAACTTGTTAAATAACTACCTTTAGCCAGTTGATTAAACTAGTTATTGAATTAGTTGACCTCTGAAGTTTCAAGTTCACACACATACTAATACATATTAAATTATATTTTGATAATTAAAAATCTTTTACACTTTATATGAGTTCTACAGACTTTATGACAATTTTGTACTTTTGTGTAGTTTCAATGAAGTCTATCTACTGATCAAAAACAAATTAATAAAATTCTCGTACCTACGTCATCTCGGTATAATAACAATCTAGATGTGAAATATTGCTTTATCTGTATTCGACACATTTTGTTCTAAAATTAAAGTGCGAGTTATATTTGGATACAGTACAACTTTTAAATCCGCATACGTCGTTTACCTTTCAATAAATTAAAATTATTGTTTTAAAGCATCAAATTATTCACGAAACCACCCATGAGGTTTTTTTTGATAAAAAAATTACTAGTTTAAATGAAAAGCAATCTTGTAAATTATTGATTTATTTTAAGCTTACCTAACTTTACCAAGTACCTAATTGTAATGATTTATTAAAAAAAAAATATACTTTTAATTTAATGTGATTTAATTTTAATTGGAAGTTTATTTTATTGTTAATTTTGGTTTTTTGTTGTAAAAAAGTGGATATAAATAATCGTAAACAAATAGGCGTTTATGAGAAAATATTAGTTTATTGATATCACTCGACTGGGCGTGAATGAATAGAAAACTAGTTTTCCACTCGATCACTTGTATGAATGAGTTTCATCAAGATTAGAAAAGTCTGGGCAATTATCCATTGAACTTTCCACTCAAAAGAAAATATTTGTTTTATTATTTTATTATTAAAAATAACTTTTGAATGAGAAATCCTTTTCCAAAAGTAATTTAAGGGTCCAATAGAATACCATTGCAATGTTTAGTCATGTGACTGGATGATCAAAAAAAATCATCAGCCGATTAATGTTCCCACTGCACACAGGCCTCCTCTCTACGAGAGGGAATGGGCTATAATCTAACACGCTGGTCCCGTGCGGATTGGTAGATTACAGCCCAATGATTATTTAATGCAAAATCAGGCTTAAGTCACAAGATATGCATTATCCAAATAACAATTAACTCGCTGATTGGCCAGTGTATGGTCACTGTCAGTTATAATCTTGTTAATTAATAGGAAATACAATAGGATTAGCAGTATTGTAAGATAGCTATATAATATGCATCAATTTTGGTGTGCAATCCGTCTATGCCAAAGAGCTTTTCACCAATCACGTTAAAAGTGAAATAATTATCCCCATTTCGAAATTAAAACTATGGAGGATACTAGAATTTAATCAATGTTTAAAGATTAAATAATAAACATTCATTTTGTTTTAGGTAATTTACACCCGTTTTCAGTCATTGGTATTTTGTTTCTTATAAGTTTAGTCCACCTGGTAACACACTGTAACACATTTGAAAATTGTCATCATCATCATCTGCTTGCCTTTTCCGGTTGGAATCGTCTTCCAGTCCTACCGGATGCAGCTGAATATCAGTATTTTACATGGAGCGAATGACCTCCACAACCCAGTTAGACTGGGTTATACGATACTCATAAGTATTTCCAACAAATACAATTTTGCTAAGTTAGCAAAAATATATAACTGCTTACTGGGCTAATACTGCGAAAATTGTCCTATGATGAGATGCAAGATAACTTGCTCATAGTTATCTACAAATATACAAGAAATTTTGTAACTAGAAAAAAGTTAGTGACGAATTAGGTAAAGAAAAATGCAATTCAAGCTTGTTACCACTAATAAACATAAATTGTATTTTTCCTTTATCCGATTTTTATTCTGGAGCAAGATCGAATATGACGTGTCAGTCACATCTTGTCTTAAAGGAAATTATTAAGGAGCCAATGTTTATAGAGATGATAACACTTAATTTTTATCTTTCATCAAATTGTTTTTTAAAGCATTTTAAAAGTACTTACTGATAAAATCTTAAAACACACAGATAGTTTCCCAAATGATGATGATATATTTGTGTTAATGTAAGCAGCTATAGCTGCAGCATAAGTAACTTAAATCGATTTTTAAACTAAAAATATTCTGTACCTCTGTTTTTTATGATGGTTTTAATACTGGTAAATAACAGGAATCTTATAAGTACACGCAATATTTATCAAGAATTTAAAATGGTTACTAACTATACAAAGACAATAGTAGTTGTGTAGTCAGGTGAAGTATTTTAATATTCCCTGCTGTTTTTTCACCGGTTACACAACAATAATAATTATTTGCAACCTTCGAAATAGTTGTTTTTTTTACTATTGTAATGCAAGTAGGTACACACTTTTACTATGCACACACATTCACATATAATGTCTGGATAGATAGGAAAGAACTGTTTAATTTCGTTTCTTAAAGTATTAAAATAAAATTAACTTTTTGGGAAAAAATTGAATACGCTTATTCGTTTAGTGCTATGGCATTTTTTTCTTCTATTCACTGTAATATTTTGTGTTATTATACCTGTACCTATTTTAAAACACAATATGAAAAATGTACACAAGAATTGATGGATTTCCACGTAAAATAGGCAATGGAATACTGTGTTATTATTATAAAATCTACAACGCTTTTTAAGTTAATAAATAAGAGCACTGCAAAACAATTCATTATTTTCTTAAAACAAAAGGAACTCAGCGGTTAATTTAATCTCAAAAAGTAATAATAATGGAAAAAAAAAGCTTACCTGTGCTTTATTTTAATACGATGTAATTGCAGAACTAGCGAGAGAGGGTATCATCCACTCAATATCACGCCTAGTTGCAGCCCGTTAGATGTGATTGATGACAGACGCACCGCAGAAGACTGACAGCTGAATTTCCTCACGACCGATTATATACAAATGCGATTTCGCTATGATTCGCGGCGATCGCGGGAAGACCGGCGCGCGCGCACTCGAGTCACGCCAACGCAAGGACTTAGGGTCAAAATACACAGTCCCGCGTGGTCCGATCAGCGGGTGGAGAGATGCATACAGTCGTGTTTTGGTGACCTTGGACCAATGTCACGTACCCGTAAGATGTGACGTTGTTGTGAAGTGTCCAAGTCTACTGTTATCATCCTGATCTAGGCTTATGAAACTGTTGTGAAAATTGGAAAGTCCCTGGCAGTTAAAAACTTTGACTGTGTAATTTCTGTTAAACTGAAAATATTAATTAAAGTATATTATTCAAAAATACCTATTCGCGTTTCAGTCTACATTAAGTTTACTGACCACGCACAAAAGATAATCATGGACTGATTAACATGTGTAACTAAACATTTCGAAATAAATAATAAGTAATTTTTTTTGTGGGTTTGAAAAGAAATAAAGCTTTCTGTGAAGACCTAATTCATTTTTACAATTTGTGAGAAAACCCGTGGAACAGGTCGTTCACCCAAAGGACGTCGACTACCTACTAGACACAATATCTTCGATCGGTACTAATTGTGGATATAAGTATGTTAATATACTCGTAATTATACCTAACATTTGATTAGCAGTTTAATAGTTATCTGTTCAATGTTATGCAAAATTTGTCGTTGTTAATTCCAAATAAATGTGCAACATGATCCAAAACTATGTACCTAATTATACTTGACACGTGTTTCGCCTCTCGGCGGGGTATTCCTCAAGGAGACGATCGCTCGCGTGTTCACGTAATCTTAATGTTCACAGACTCAATCAGTAATGAGTGTTTAAAACGGTTTCATCAACATCAGCCTATTATAATGTTAACACCGCTGGGACACAGGCCTCCTCTCTATGAGAGGGAATGGGCCCAGTGCGAATTGATAGATGTCACATGTCTTCTTCTAGGACATACCCGTTTTCTCACGATGTTTTCTTTCACCGTTTTGAGAGCAGTGGTGATGAAATAAATCACACAAAGTAATGCGCCTGTCTGGGTTCGAACCCATGACTTATTGTTCATAAGTCGGGGCCCAAATGGTTTATTTTCCTTTAATTTGTGAGCATAGGACGTAGGTAATCTGCATAAGTGTTTTTTTAAAGAGTTCATAATCCAACAAATTTAGACTTTTGTAACTAGGCCAGTTTTTGTGTTATGCACGTGAAATCGTGGAATATCTTCGAATTTGACTTTTTATAAATTACATGTAATTTACATTATGTCAAAATCAAAAGCATGTGACTTCAACACATACTGCCCGCGTGTTACCTGTTTCAGCCCAGGAATGTGTCCTAACAGTGGCAACCAGTGGCACAACATTATAGTATGCTTATGCTTAAGGCCCCTAATCAAAGCCGCAGGGTACTGCCTGCAGGGATACTGCCAATCATATTGTGTGTATGCATGCAGGACCGATATTTTAGGGCCCTGCGGCAGGTTGAACAATTAAAATATCGGCCCTGCAAACACAATGCGATTAGCAGTGTCCCTGCAGGCACGGCCCTGCATGCAGGGCTTTGAGTAGGGCCTTTAATGTAAACCAAATCTCTTTCATAATTACTTTTCCATCTGTGTCATAGTGCCATTTGACGTGTACCATAAGCAAAAACGGAGTGTTTTGTTTTTGTCTCGTATCAAAAACTGGCTGAAAAGGTCTCATCTCTTCGGGTTTTTATTAGTGTACACAGTGGAAGCAATATTGATCACAGTCCTGCTGTCTTCGCTCTAATTTATTTCGAATTAGTGTTTTCTTATTGGCTATAAATAGAGCATCCTAGCAAATAGATTGAAATTAGTGTCAACGTACATAAGTTGAGTATATTATAATTGAATCAAGCACACCATCCACAATGTGATGAGCCCATCCATCAATTTAGGACAGGCAGAATGAGAATTTCCGAAGTAAATACAGCGAATTTTATCCAATTTCGTAAAAACGAAACCGTTTTCGTCTCTTAGGCCAGAATTCTTGTCGCGCTGACGGTCGGTCGCGTACGGTTGGTAGTGACGTCAGCAAGAACAAAATACGGCTGTCGGTCGCCGCTAACGTCAGCGTCGCAGTATGGTGGTATATAGAATACAATATATACTCGTACGCGACCGACCGTCACCACGACAAGGATGCTGGGAGATGCGATGAACGAATTTTTCAAGCTCAAAGTCCTTCTTCGAGTCTTATGAACTTGTAGGGTTGTATTGATGATTTTGATGCGTCTTACAGTCGCGACCAATATGTTTATCAACATAAAACTTAGCACTGCCCTGCAAATTGCAAAAAAAACGTAAGAAAATTTGAATTTAATTTCGCGGGCTATCCTGACGCTTTCACCTTAATAACCACTGGTTGAAATCAAGATGTCATCACTTTTACACAGTTAGTACACATGTACTGGTTGGTGTCCAGTAACTCAACAACAACTCGATTCAACCTATGTTAAGAGGCAGGTATTGCTTAGCAAGTTGAAGGATACTTTGTTAACCTTTCTTTTTTGTGTAATTATATCTACATACAATATAAAGAGACAAGTGTCTTTATATTGTATGTAGATATAATTTGTTGCCAAACTGACAGCACGTAGGTATTATCTACGTACTTAGTTCCAATGTGAATGAATCGGTAACCGATAAAGAAACAATCATTCGTAATCACGCTAATTGGCAAACAAATTGATGATGAGGCCGATTGTATAGTAGATTTAAAGAGGGGCTGTGGATGCTTTCTTCTTGTAGTTATCTTATAAAATCAATATAAGATAACTCAAGAAGATAATAGTGTGTGTGTGTGTTAGTGTGTGTGTGGTCTCCCCGCGACCACGGCTGGTGCAATCCGGTCGAAACGTCGGGATTAAATTAAAGGCAAATTCGCGATAAATACCCGTTTGTCATATGTTTTTAACCGACTTCCAAAAAGGAGGAGGTTCTCTATTCGACTGTTTGTATTTTTTTTTTTTTATGTATGTTCACCGATTACTCGAAGACGCCTGAACCGATTTGAAAAATTCTTTTTTTGTTTGAAAGGGTATACTTCCAAGTTGGTCCCATAGAAATATTGTCATGATCTGATCACGAACTTCGGAGATATGGAACGGAACTCTTCAATAATAGACAGCAAATCTGTCGTGATTGCTGCAATCGCTTGGATGTTTAATTCAACACACCGTATTTCGACAGTTAGGTATGTTATATAGGATAACGTACAGCAATTTTGGTATTTTCTACAACAAGTGAAGCATTTGCATTTGATAAGAACCATTCTACCATCAGATCTGATGATGAAGCCAAGAGTCACGGAACTCCATAATGAGACAATGTATCGTAGTCGTGTTTGGGCTTGTTGTAATTGTAACGGTATGCACTTTCCATGTGTACCAAGCACATATGTGAACCATTAAAAAGTGAAAAATAAAAACTTTTTTTGCAAAAATAAAACCGACTTCAAAAAAAAACAAAAAACGTGAAAAATAACTTTAGCTTCTGAAGTCGGTGACAAAAAAATTAAATCAATCAAACAAACGTCACCGACTTCAGAAGCTAAAGTTATTTTTCACGTTTTTGGTTTTTTTTGAAGTCGGTTTTATTTTTTGCAAAAAAAGTTTTATAATGTGTTCTGATCGTGAAGGTTAAAAAAGACAATTATAGTATGAGTTGTACTCGCACACAAAGGGAAGGGCTCCATAGCACCAAACAATAAAATTGATGTCAATTTACACTCAACAGCAACATTAAATTAGTTTTTTTGTTTTTGTGTATTTAATGAAAAACAAAGTTACTGCAGCAGTTTCACTAAAAAGTAAAAAAAAGCAAAATACCAAATTATATTATAACTAGCTTCTGCCAGCGGCTTCGCCCGCGTGAAGTTTGATTATTGTCCCATGGGATCTTACTACAGGGAGAAAAAGTATCCTATGTTTTAATCCAAGTTATAAACTATTTGTGTGCAAAATTTCATCTAAATCCTTTCAGTAGTTTTCGCGTGAAAGCGTAACAAACAAACTTACATTCACATTTATAATATTCGTAGGGATTTTATATATTATGAAAGTTCTTTTTTGTTAAAAAACGTATTTTTTTTTTTCAAAATTTTCCTCATACTTTTAAAAATAGGGGAGCCCCTCCCTCCTATTTTTAAAAGTAGGTAATGGGATCACTGGACACATTATTTACGGCTTTAGAAGAGAATATCTTATCCACCATTGACAAGTATATTAATAGAAACCTCGTTATCAGTTATAAAGACTCGTCAATAGACCGTTATATAAGCGATTTTTTTTTAACCTTAACTTACGCGTGTGGAGTGGATCTCCACACGTGTAACCCATATTTTTAATTTATTCGTAATTTTACATCACTTATCTGTAGCGTTTTAAAGAAGACACGTGCTCTCCAAATTTCCACAGTGTGGTGCCTAGTCTTTGAGTAAAATGTCTGTGACATAGGTACGTACGGTCAGACGGACAGGCAGGGCGAAACAATAAGGTTTAAAATGGCATGTTTTATTAATGATTTAGGACTGAATCATTGGCAATTAATTTTGATGATAACTAAATGTTCAGTAGTAGTGATTGTCACAGGGGCAAAGTACAATAAGAACGGGTGCCGAATCTCCAGTCATCTCTGATGCATGTACCTAATTAATGCTAGGTAATAATCATACAATTAAATTTAACGACTTTTACACGGTAAAGAACTGGTCAATATTATAAGAATAACATACATGACCTGACCCCGAGTTCCCCGTTGAATCTCAATATGTAAGGTATTGTAGCTACGGAGCGGAATAAATAAATAACAAAGTTATTAAGTTCTTTTTAGGTTTGACTACAGGTTCAGTGACTGTTGTTAAATGTTCCGTTGAGAAGATAGGGTTGGCCAAAATCAACACTAACCGTTAATAAGGAAAAAATAGTACATTTTGATATAAGTGGAAGTGAGTGGGAGGATTTTTCGGAGCACAATATGATATCATCTGATGTTAACTTGTTGCATATTCCTAATTTTACAGTTTGCTACACATTTCACTCGGAAATCCCGTCATGGAGGTACATGTATAATGATAAGAAATGGAATTCAGTATTGAGCTTTGGAGTCGGTGGAAAAGTACTGTGTTTCTAATGTAATTGAATGTTGTGCAGTAGAACTCACTGACCACAACATCATTGTAATGTGCGTCTATAGGAGTCCACCTAATAGGGACATAAATAGTAAAGATGATATATTTTTCAATAACCTAAATATTCTCATATAGTCTTTTTTATTACACACTAACAAAAAACTTATTTTGTGCGGTGACTTCAACATTGATCTTTTAAAAAGGACCACATGTAATTCAAATCTCATAATATGGGTTACAATCTCAAATTTGAAATAAAGGTTCCAACAAGATTAAGCAGTGGGACTTGCATAGAAAACATAATTCACAATGTACGAAGATCAAAAGGAGAAGTCATAGAGCTGGCGGTATCCAATCATACGGCACAACTCTTACAATGTCCAGTTAGACGAACATGCATCTTAAATTACTGGTTTTCAACTAAACGAGATTACTCAAAAGAAAATATTCAGAAATTCATAGACAATATCAAAGCTATCACTTTTGCTGACGTATACGAAGAAACGGACCCCGCTAAGGCTTTCAAATTATTCTATGACCTGTTTAAGTTGCTTTACGATCTATGCTTTCCAAATATAAAAATATGGATATCGACTAAACAAAAAGCTAAATGGATTAGCCATGGCATTAGGATTTGCAGTAAAAGAAAAAGAGATTTGCTGTAGAAATATCGGTTACTACCAAATAAGCAAAATAAAACAGACTTTGAAAAGCTTCAAATCGGCTCAAGAAAGTAATAAACCTCACACAGAGAGAGAACTCATAATAATCTTTATATACAATCATCTCAGAATTAAAGCGACATGGAAAGTAATAAATAAAAATAATAATAAACATAATTTGCCAGGCGAAACCATAACAAAAATAAAATCTACTGACAAAATCTTAAGTAATCCACTAGAAATTGCACAAGCTTTTAACGATTGCTCTGTAGATCAAATTAAGCCAGTAACCAATTCAGAAAATAAGCAGTAACATTACTTCCATGTTTATGTCGCCTACAGTACCTACCACAAGAAATTCACGAAATTATTATGTAAATAAACAAAATAAATAAATACCGCTGGACATTAACACACAGCGCCACCTAGTGCCACACTAAGCAAAGCTTGTGTCGTGGACACTAGATAGTTGATATACTACATATACTTTTTTTTAAGAATACGTCTAGCACTAGGTATGACGATATAAGAACAAATATTATAAAACAGGTATCTACAATAATTGCTCCTGTGTTGGGTCATCTTATCAATATGTGCATAATATACCATGGCTACTATCCAGAGGAATTGAAAATAACAATTATAAAACCTCTCTTCAAGAAAGATAACAGAGAAGATATGTCTTGTTACAGACCTCTAGCGTTAGTACCGATTTTTTCAAAAGTATTCGAAAAAGAAATATACAATCAACTTACTTCATACTTTGAGAAAAATTGCCTTTTCGTTGATAACCAACGAAAAGGCAATTTAAGGTATGTTTTTTTAGGAAAAACAGATCCATTGACGTGGCCATCTACGATTTTTTACAAATGGTTACCAGTAGAGTGGATAAGAGGCTACCAACTCTGGCACTTTATATGGACATGTCAAAAGCTTTTGATCGCGTAGACCATACATTAGTAATAAATAAAAAAACAGGGACACCTTGTTGACAGAGGTTCAAAAAGAAATACCCAAAATTTACAGTTATCTTTACCAATGCTACAGGAACCTCTCAAAATTACTCTATATGGACAATCTTTTGGAATCAGCCGTTGGATGCCAACAGGGTGACCCGCTTGGGCCAGTTATTTTTAGTCTAGCAATTAATCCAATTATTCGACAGCAAAATTCTAAATTCAACGTATGGTACCTAGATGATGGAACCCTGGGAGGTAATGTGGACACAGTCTTAAAAGATTTAACTTTCATAAAAAAAAAAATTGTTCCATCGGGCTAGACCTCAACCTTTCGAAGTGCGAAATTTACCTTCCAGAAACCACTGACAGACAGACTACCATTTCATTTCTAAATTTAACTCTTTGGCACCATATCAAAATTACCGAAAAAAATTCTCTTCACCTTCTAGGGTCACCAATATTTGACGAATCTTTTCCGTCTTTCATTGAAGAAAAAGTCCAAAATTTTAATGATGTTTCGGAGAGACTTTTCAAAATTAACATTCATTCAGCCTTCACTCTTATTCGATACTGTTGTTTTGGACCAAAATTCACATATATAGCCTTCGCTCTTCTCATCTTTGGAAGCATCCACAGCTTTTAGAAAAAGTCGACCAAATTATTAGGAACACACTTACTTCAGTACTTAATGTGGCCCTGGACGACCGAGCTTGGCAGCAAGCCACACTTCCCATTCGCTTGGGTGGTCTCGGCGTCCGCAAAATTTCAAGTATAAGTTTTCCAGCCTTCCTCTCCTAGGTCTACGGTACCGAGAAATTAATCAGGGATATTTTATCTTTTTCACTGGTTGATGTTCAGGTGCCGTATCTGACTGATGCGTTGAACGCTTGAAAAATGGCTTGTCCCAATACGGATTTGCCCGACAACCTGTCCTCCCAGAGTCAGTGGGACGTGCCGCTCTGTAGTATTGTACCGAATACCCTTTTACATACGTCAATCAATACTGTGGAGCGTGCCCGTCTGCTGGCTCTGGGGGAATGGGAGTCGGGCTTGTGGCTTCAGGCACTTCCGTCATTCACCATTGGCACTATGATGGATGACGCATCGTTCCGGGTCGCTACGAGTCACACCATGACCTGTCCTGCTACAGGAGCGCAGGTCGCATTGCACGGCACGCCAGCATCAACGACATTATTCGTCGGGCTTTTGCCAGCGCCGGCGTACCAGCGGTTTTAGAACCACACGGCTTGGTGCGTGACGATGGCAAGAGACCGGACGGCATGACGTTGGTGCCTTGGAGCGTTGGCAGGCCTTTGGTGTGGGACGCAACTTGTGTCGACACCCTTGCGCCTTGCCACGTTGCAAGCACGGCGGGCTATGCAGGCGCTGCTGCTGCAGCTGCTGAGATCCTCAAACTGCGCAAATGGTCTATAATAAAATACCAAAATGTATAAGAAGTAAAGATATTGTTCGCAAATTCAAGAGTAAATTGCATTCATTCCTAATAGATCAGACATATTACTCTATCGAAGAATTCTTAAATGATAAAATATGACATTACCAGCCCTCTAATATAATTTACTTTATTTTCTTTAATAATAATATATTATTTCATTGACATTATCTCCAATAATACAAAGACATTACTAACTTTCTTTAGAATTTACCGTTGACAAGCCTGAAAAATAAATTATAATTGTTTCATAATTGATTATTAATACTTACATTGAAATCACATTATTTGACTTTGTATTGTATAGATCCAGACTTATTATTAAAAATATTTGTACACCAATTTCATTGGTAGGACACAGAGCTCAACTAAAATGTATGAATAAGACCTTATTTTAATACATGTGTTTCACAAATAAAGATGATTTGATTTGATTTGGGGCAACTTTGTTATTGCATTCGAGGTGAAATTCACACCCGAACCGCAGGCGAGGTTGTGATGGAGCCGAAAACTGCAATAACAAATGCCCACGTGTGTCAAACGACGTTTCTCAATACACTTTCGAAGAAATAAATATAATAGAACGGATAGTATTTTTGTCATGAAATTATTAGGAGACTATGAAATATTTTTTTCCACGCTTTGCTTTCGCCAGTTTGAAGGAGGAGCAAAGCTATGAAGACGCTAAAAATAGAAAATTCAAATATTTTTGAATTTAAAATACAAAAATATGTTTATTTGGTCATAAAAACACGCAAACTAATATTTATTTTCAAAACCTTGAGACATGTTGCCAGCCAGAAGCTCCTAATACAAACGTACAAAGCATTGTGCCACTACGTCCTGGGATATGGTATTTGTGCATGGGGAGGCGCCGGCAAATCTCATATGATAGAAATAGAGCGCTCCCAGCGAGCAGTTTTGAAGGTCCTCCTATCACTTAACTTCAGAACACCAACTAATTTAGTGTACGAGCAAGCGCGAGTACTGAGCGTAAGAAAAATATTTATCTACGAGTGTCTACGGAGATATCACCGTCTTACAGTCCCTTATCTGTCTAATATTAACAAAAGATCTGACAGATACCCCGTACCACGGGTCAGGCGCAAGTTTGCCCAAAAGCACTACAACAGCCTGGCACCACGCCTCTACCTCAAACTTACCCAGTATAAACGCGTTAAGCTTGTGAGTAATTTCCAGATAAAAAAGGAAATAGCACTGTGGCTGGAAAACCACTGCTACGAGGACACTGAAACCCTTATCAGTACTTTGACCTAGTGACATAAATACACATAGCACACACACACACACTAAAACACATCTCTCCATACACATGCTACTCCATATTAATGAAAATGTGCCCTTATTTTGTTTTAGCTAATCTTCCTTCCATTTTATTTTCTGCTAGTTTTTGTCATTTAATCTTATTTTTTGTTCGCTTTGTATTAATTCAATTTTCTACAATAGATATAAATTTAGTTTTAGTTATTCTTTTACAGTAATTGCAGTAAGCACTGTCTAAGCTTTCAAACTCAGAGCCATGTAACCGGCAAAACCTCAACCCCTGTCATACAGGTTGTCCTAGTTCAGGGGTTGAGACCACTCTGATGTAATGTGTTTTGAACTTATAGAAATAAATTATTATTATTATTAAAGGACTTTTTTTAAATAAATTGAATTTATAAACACAATTTAAATATCCAGAAAACATTTACGCCGTAAAGACGCATATCTCACTATCTCACTCGTGCTTTGAAGACGATACCGGAGACCGATGGTTCATCGATCGGTTGGTTCAAACAGACACCTGATAGTGCAAGGCTTGAGTTCTGAGATTGAGTAGAAAATTCTCACGATCATCGCTAGCAGAGCTATTTTGTATATTTTGTTGTAGGGAAGTGATTTGGATCGTAAAAATTATATCGGTAAGTATATTCTGACATCCCTGGGCTGTATCGGTATAATATGCCTTTATTTTACGTTTAATTAAGTACTTACATAATACTCAGGCACACAGGGTGTAAACCTTGACGACCCGAATGGCGCAGCGGTAGTGAGGCTGCCTTACGTTCTTAGGGTCCCGGGTTCGAATCCCGGTAGGAGCAAATGTTTGTGTGATGAGCATGGACATTTATTTCCGAGTCATGGATGTTTATATAAGTATGTATTTACTAAAACTATATATGTAGTATATCAACTGTCTAG
The DNA here is from genome assembly GCA_950022955.1 of Xestia ashworthii. Lineage (NCBI taxonomy): Eukaryota > Metazoa > Arthropoda > Insecta > Lepidoptera > Noctuidae > Xestia > Xestia ashworthii. The sequence goes on along the minus strand of OX465558.1, from coordinate 15,932,924 downwards.
TGACCACGACACAAGGCTTGCTTAGTTGCTTAGTGTGGCACTAGACGGTGCTGTGTGTAATGTCCAGCAAAAAAAAAAAACAACCTCATCGCCGTGAACCAAGCATTTTGTACATCAGATAACTTTTTTTTTTAGGGTGAAAAATCGTGTTTTGTGGTAGAACTACATGTAACGCACTCAAAACATTGTGCTGATGGACGGATTGAACAGTAAAGGGGTTGTGGAGGTGCTTAAAGTAAAAATCTTCCAATAAAAACATGTTTTAAAAAAAAACTTGTCAAACATATGGAACTTTGAACCCCAATATCTCCGTAACTAGAAGGTTCCGAGGTATGGTGTATAACAAAAAAATGATCGTAATGCCGGGATCTGAATAAGTGCCCAGCTTCGTTAGGAGGGTTTTTACACCCTTTATTGTAACTTTTATTATGTAAAGTTAAGAGCACACTCCAATGTTTCCATCGTTACATTAAATACATGTCACCGTAAAATTGTCAAATACGTTATATTGTAATATCTCTAGCGATATTGTAAAATCTCGAAATATTGTCAAATGAACATACTGCTTACAACAAAACGCATTATTTTTCGTGAAATGCATGCGATGGTAGTCAACTTACGCGGTGTGGAGGGAAGGAGGGGTCCCCCTTGCCCAGTGGTATAACTCTCGTGAAAATATATTGTACCATTCCTGAGAAATACCGATTTTTATAACCTGACCATAAAACACTTTATATTCCCCTAAAAAGCGTAGTCGACGGAGCCCCGCTTCGCGGGGCCCCTATTTCCGAGTGCAGGGTTTTGAGTGAGTTGACTACCATCAGTACCATCGCATGCATTTCACGAAAAATAATGCGTTTTATTGTAAGCAGTACCTATGTTCATTTGACAATAATTCGAGACTTTACAATATCGCTAGAGATATTACAATATAACGTGTTTGACAATTTTACGGTGACATATATATTTTTTTTTTATAGCGCTTAGATTTTTAACCTGACACATTCTCGATGATTTTTCATATGGCAAAACGCGAAAAAAGCCGCTGACAAAGTCTTCCATAAAATAAATCATGAATTGATGATATATTTATGAGCTGTCACGTTTCTTTTACAATACTCGTATTGTGCAAGTTTATACGCACACGTTTTGCGCATCATGCGTGAATCATTATCATCGATAACCTTTAATCAATTTATGAAGTGCAAGTAGAAACATGGGGTGACAGATAAGTCTGCAGTATCTACGTGCCGGGATTAGTGTCTCTACATCTCGGAATTTTCCACGGAGGTACGTTTTGTAGCTAAACTTACGTGATAACGATAACTCCTGAACTTGACACCTAAAAATATCTGTATCCTATAAGTTGGATGGGGTTGCACTTAGCTATAAGAACAATAAAGCACGTGTTTACAGTTTCCATACCTGCTACACTAAGAAACTTGATGTGACTGCAGTAACATTGCAGCCGTCGCCACCTGTCGACGCCGTGTCAACGGGTGGCGACACTTGCAGTTGAGGCATGCCACGTAAATGTGTGTCGACGGCTGTCATCGACGCGTCGGAGTAGTAGCGGTACGCCTACTTTCCAGCAAGCACCCAATTCACGTAAATATAATTTGACATTAACTGTCTCGTTAGTCTAGTGGTCGCAAGCGTGATACTCCTGAGCATGACGTCCCATTCTAGGTTTGATACCCGGGTCGTACAAAGAGTTATTGGGTTTTCCCACGGAGCCTGGATTTTTTACCCAGCTGATGGCAATAGGCTTGCCCTTATTTCATGGAACTTAAACATAACTGGCGAAATGGAGGTGTAAACTATTAGATACACTTCTGCCTAACCTGCCACGCAGGCCCGCGTCTCCCGCGGCGGCTGGGACGAGAGGTTCTCTCCCTCTCAGGTTCCGCCACCTCCTTCGCTAGCATGACTGCTTCGCTGAAGGAGGTGACGGCTTCCCATTCCCTCTCGCTCCATACCGTGGAATGAACCAGGGCCGGACGCAAGAGGTCGCGGCCACCGATCGCTACGAGGATACGGCGGGGTGCTCCGCCCAAGCGGGCAAACCTCCACAGTATGCTCCACCGTGTCCACGTGGGAACACCCACGCGTTACATACCTTACGGTATGTGGTCGGTATTCCATAACTTTTCAGTCCCATAGGCATCCAATACTTTTTTCTTCTCCAATTCAGGAGGTTTTCAATTATTAATTTGTTTTTTAATGATTTGCTGAAAACGTTCAAGGAGGTTCGTTAACGTATTCATAAATCAATGCATTAGCCCATTGGCTCCTCTTGATTTATGTTCGATGTGTGTGAAGTGTGCTGAAGGGGCGTGCTTGTGCATTGATTTTAAGTGTTGCAAGTGTGTCGCAATGACTAAACGGACTTAGCATACATTAGTGTTCCAACGTTTGCTATAAATAACCAATTTTTTTACCTTTCGCGTGACTTCGTGCTAATGGGCGGGGATTTTGTCTTTTTGTAACTTATTTAACAAATCTATCGAACTTAGGTGTGTGGGCTTCTTAGGAAGATTTAATGACTACTGCCTTCTTAAAGGGTAATTATCTTATCCTTTTTTTATTAATGTATTTTTATTGAAAGGTCAGGTGCAAAGCACTCGCAACCGGTGCGTGTATGACTATAGTCCCCGCCACGAGAAGCAATACATTTTGTAAACACATTCGGGTTTGCAACCTTTGTATCACATTCAAAAACGACAGCGTCGCCGTGATCTTACTTCAAAATGGCGGTCCAAATGTTTACGTTCCATGATGTCAGATGCGTTCCAGTACCACAAAACATTAGACGACAGCGCTTTATATCGCCAAAATAAAACCCGACCAAGTGAAATTGCTCGTTAATTTCTTATTACACGTACGATAATTTGAGTTGATTGAATTTGGGAGTATTTTTTGTTAAAAATATCTTGGTAGAAATTTTTTGTTTACAAAAAATATAGCTATAGATGTATGAACGTGGACAAGCCAACCCCACACGGCTACATCATCAGCCTAGCCTTTTGCCCAACTATGTTGGGGTCGGCTTCCAGTCTAACCGGATGCAGCTGAATACTTATCAGTATTTTGCATGGAGCGACTGCCTAACTGCAACATATCGTAGCCGGTAGCGTTCTGTGTTTCTACCTATGCCCATAGGAAAAAGGCGTTAGTTTATTGTATGTATTTTTATTTATTCATACATCATTTTGTATACATTTTGTACTTTTCTTGGAGATTCAAATTTATGTAACCAATGTACCTCCTCCAGTCAGGCCATTCAGATTAAGATTAAGGTTAGGCCATAAACTTCAATAAACATCTTATTGAACTGTCCAGCCCATAACGTGACATGTATACCAAAAGAAATATCAGAAGGTACGATGATGAAAATGCTAGAAAAACTTTCTCGTATCATAACACAGTGTGTGGTCTATCCCTCTAGTTCAAGGAAAGTGATATGACGGAAGATGACCTTTGCATCTTTGATGTCTACTGTCACGTTTTGCTGTGCGTGATTGTGACTGTCATAAGTTTCACAAGAGAATATAAATGTTACGGTAGGTATGCAGTTTCCTCGGAAAATCAGCAGTTTAAGTTACTGATGGTCACGAGAGACCCACAAAGAAGTGAAATGACTATTTTTTTTAAAAGCAAACAAATTGCAGACCAAAACATAACATCAAGCCAGTAATCTCTAAAGGGTTAGGTAGAGGTGCAAGTACTAAATACTTAGTACACCCACATTCCGCTATCAGTTATATTTAAGTCCCATAATATTTAATAAGCGAGGAGCTAGTGGCTCAATAATATCAGCCGCTCGGGCCGATCTTTAGGTTAAGCCGTGCTTGCCTAGGTTGGTCTGTGGATGGTACATGCCGAGTTTCCTCCGTGCATCGTAAAGCACGTTAAGCTGTTGGTCCCGGCTGTCATTTGTCCATCTTTGGCAGTCGTTACAGGTAGTCAGTGGCCCAAATAGTCTGACACCCAGTCTTACCAAGGGGTATTGTATTACCCAGTGTTAACTGGGTTGTGGAGGTCAGATACGCAGTCGCTCAATGTAAAATATTGGTATTCAGCTGCATCCGGTTAGACTGGAAGCCGACCCCAACATAGTTGGGAAAAGGCTACGCAGATGATGATGATGTAATAGGAGGCGAGCTTATTGCCGTCAACCGGGCACAAATCCAGACTCGTTTATTGCAACTGAGATAATAATCCTGTTGGAAATCCCCAATAACGACTTGCCTGACCCGGGAATCGAACTCATTACCTCATGATCAGCAGTCTCGATGGCGACCACTAGACAATCGATGCATTAACGTTAACAAATTAAATTGAAATTAATGTGGGTTTCAATTTGTTGTTTCCATGAAATGCTATCATTTATTTACGAATTACATACCTAATGATTTACTATTGATCAGAAAACACTTTTGTATTTTTTTTAAAGGTGCTTTTCTTGTTTCTCTCATCAAGAACGTTCTAGAATTTGCTTGCCTATTTGTTACATCGTACAGATACGGTACGGTCCTATTGTACACAAATTGCTAAATTGATGCACGAGACTTATTCACCACTCATTGTCAATTGCCTGATGGGCTACATAAACAAGTCTACTTCCGACCAGCCAGCTTCAAAGATCTTTCTACCTCCTATATTTTGTTCAAAAGCTAGGTAGTTCATGGACCACCTTGGCGACCTGTAATATCAGCTGTAGGAAAAAGAAGAATTTACTAAGCTTCTTTTGTTTCATGCCGAGATATTACGAGGTTTTTTTTACTCTTGTTTCTGTGAAAGCTAGACGAAAACATTTCAAGGAAGGTAATAATTATGCTGGAGGAACTTAAAATTCAGTTGTTTGTTTATTATTTCTTATTTTTTTTTATTTCAGATACTCAAAATGTCAAGGTAGCAAAGCGCCAGGGTAGCCCGCGAAATGAAAAATATTTTCTTAATTTTTTTGCAATTTACAGGTCTGTGTCAGGTTGTGTGTTGATAAAGATACTATGATTCGCATACGTAACACGTACATATGTAGTAACAGAATTATAATAATTAAAATCATTAATACAACCCCATAAGCTGATTGACCATTTTCAACAATTTGCGGGACTGTTGGAAAGAGATACCGCGGCCCCGGAACGTAAAGGGCGAGGAAGGAACATGGATGGTTTTTAGTCAGTAAATGTCTGACACTCCCTCCCGCTCAGCCCAGAGTAGGAGGGGTCATTAATTGATGATTTCCCATCGGAAAAAAAAAGTATGGGTAGGTTGCTATCTCTGTCGGTTTGACATTTCAAAACGCCACAGAAAGCTTTCTGTGATTTTTCTTTAAATCAAATGACAAGTTGGTAACGCGGATAGGATATTTCAAGCTGAAACACCGATAGCTACGAGACGTATATGTCACCGTAAAATTGTCAAATACGTTATATTGTAATATCCCTAGCGATATTGTAAAGTCTCGAATTATTGTCAAATGAACATACTGCTTACAATAAAACGCATTATTTTTCGTGAAATGCATGCGATGGTAGTCAACTCACGCGGTGTGGAGAGAAGGAGGGGTCCTCCTTGCCCAGTGGTACCACTCTCATGAAAAGATACTGTACCATTCCTGAGAAATATCGATTAATATAACCTAACCTTAAAACATTTCATATTCCCTTGTAAAGCGTAGTCGACGGAGCCCCGCTTCGCGGGGCCCCTATTTCCGAGTGCAGGGTTTAAAGGAACCTAACTAACCTAACGGGGGGGTGCCCCAAGTCCCGTTTATGGGGGCAAGAGATACTTCCGTATGTTCAGTTGACAATAATTCGAGACTTTACAATATCGCTAGAGAGATACACGTTATATTGTAATATAACGTATTTGACAATTTTACGGTGACATAAATATAAACTGATAGTTATACCCAAGCAAGTTGTAGAAAACGACCACGGCCTGTCCATCCCATTTAATAACTCTCATTATTTTTTTCATGAAAAGTCATGAAGTACTTAGGGCTACCCTAGCGCTTCCACTATAAGTATGACAGTAAAAACACAATTATTTTGAAATCAATATATTTCCGTTCAAATAATTCTATGAAAGTTTATGATCATAAAAGCATAATAATAATGTCTATGTTCATATGTTGATGTTATTTCTCCGATGACCGGTCAATCGTCACCGTCATCGACACGTATGTGGGGATCATTATCTTAATAAATAATTAATTTTAATATGACACAAGACTGAAACATAATATTATGGTAGGAATTTGAAAATAGATGACCGCTTTCCCACACTTACTTGTTGTGGTAAAATGTTAGTTAAAATTAATTAAAAACGAACCCTCTTTTTTACTATCAACATCACATAACATTACGCCTAGCGAATGAATGGCGAACGAATGGAATGGCGGTAATGAGGCTGCCTTACGTTCTTAGGGTCCTGGGTTCGAATTCCAGTAGGAGCAAATGTTTGTGTGATGAGCATGGACATTAATTTGTTTCCGAATCATGGATGTTTATATGTATGTATGTAAATACAAACAAAAAGGATATAATTATGTAGTATGCAAACTATCTGGTGTCTACGACACAAGCCTTGCTTAGTGTGGCACTAGATGGCGCTGTGTGGTATAATGTCCAGCGATATATATATAAATATATATTTTAAGTTCCCTGAAGGGTTTAAACAGGTGTAGAAGGTGCTAGGTCACCTACAGCTAGGTATACCCTACAACTTTGACAATGGTGTTCTGATATGTCCGCTTTGTTGGATATGCTAGCCACTTTAGAGCACATGAAAGTGCAGCACACCAAAGCTCTCAACTACCTCCCTAGAAAGCCATCAAATGCAGTCGCTGTGGACGTAATCGGAATCATCATCATCATCAATAGGTGCTACTGCCATTAGCCGGCAGCATAACCAGACTGAACTGCTACTGGAAAAAATCTGACGGAAAAGCACAACAAGCATTGAAATATTATTAATGCACGAGTATATCTGTGTTATGCTGCCGCTTATTTTTAACCAACTTCCAAAAAGGAGGAGGTTCTCTATTCGACGGTATGTATTTTTTTTTTTTTTTTTTTTATGTATGTTCACCGATTACTCGAAGACGCCTAGACCGATTTGTAAAATTCTTTTTTTGTTTGAAAGGGTATACTTCCAAGTTGGTCCCATAGTCGCCAAGTCGGGATCTGATGATGGAATCTTGGCGAAATCGAGGGAACTCTTCAAATTTTATAGGATAACGTACCTACAGCAATTTTGGTATTTTCTACAACAAGTGAAGCATTTGCGTTTTATAAGAACCATTCCACCATCAGATCTGATGATGAAGCCAAGAGTCACGGAACTCCATAATGTGACAATGTATCCTAGTCGTGTTTGGGCTTGTTGTAATTGTAACGGTATGCACTTTCCATGTGAACCACTAAAAAGTGAAAAATAAAAACTTTTTTGCAAAAAATAAAACCGACTTCAAAAAGAAAAAGTGAAAAATAACTTTAGCTTCTGAAGTCGGTGACAAAAAAATTAAATCAATCATACAAACGTCACCGACTTCAGAAGCTAAAGTTATTTTTCACTTTTTCTTTTTGAAGTCGGTTTTATTTTTTGCAAAAAAGTTTTTTACGAAAACAGTACTGTCTAACACTGCTGTGTTAGACAGTACTGTAAAGACAAAACCAGCAAGGCGAAAGAAACCAAAACCTTTGATCTAGATATATCGGTAAAATAACTACATAAACGTGTATAAATTAAATGCAATTTCTACATAAAAATTAAGAAAGGATCAGTATTTTAAACATGTGACTGTTTCTATTTTTTATTATTATTTTAATGCTATTTTCACCATTATTTTGAGAAATATCAATGTAAGACAAGCCGTTAACTGTTTTACCGTTAAAACATTGTCATTTGCAGCGTTAAAGACCTTATTATTTTCTTATCATCTCAACGCATAAGTAAAATTGACATTATTTATCTTAAATTAAAAAACAATGCAAGTTATGCATAATTTGTTTTTATTTTTTCTCATAAAAACAACAGGTGACACAGGTCACATTAATAATGTATTTTAATTTCAAACATTTTCATTAAATCGTTAAATATTAATTCATTTTTGCATTCTTAGTTAAAATATAAATTACAATTTATGTTTAGTATTGTTAAATATTCATTTTTGTTTAACTTTGGTGTTTTTTAAACTTTTCAGTTGTAGCAACTGGCGGCTTTGATGTGTATATGTCACCGTAAAATTGTCAAACACGTTATATTACAATACAACGTGTTTCTCTCTAGCGATATTGTTAACTCGAATTATTGTCAACTGAACATACGGAAGTATCTCTGCCCCCATAATCGGGACTTGGGGCACCCCCCCCGTTAGGTTAGTTATGCACTCGGAAACAGGGGCCCCGCGAAGCGGGGCTCCGTCGACTACGCTTTTTAGGGGAATATAAAGTGTTTTAGTTTTAAGGTTAGGTTATAATAATCGATATTTCTCAGGAACGGTACAATATCTTTTCATGAGAGTTGTACCACTGGGCAAGGGAGACCCCTCCTTCCCTCCACACCGCGTAAGTTGACTACCATCGCATGCATATCACGAAAAATAATTCGTTTTGTTGTACAGTATGTTTCATTTGACAATATTTCGAGATTTTACAATATCGCTAGAGATATTACAATATAACGTATTTGACAATTTTACGGTGACATATACAGCCCTTAGGATCTACACATCAAAGCTTCCAGTTGCTAAGCGACACAGACTTGAAGCCGACAGCACAGCCACAAAATAGCAAAGCGACATAGCGACAGGCTTTGGTCTGTAGACTCCTTAAGACCTCACCAGACATTTAACATCCACTAGCATTCGGATTTTTGTTGAAAGATTAAAAGTAACTGCCCTGACTTAATGTGTTGTAGGACATTGTAGGTCTTGTGTCCGAACCTAGACAGGCGCGTTACTTTGTGTAGCGTAATCCGCGGTCCTGTACTGAAAGCTTCAGCGTTTTTATTTGTTCTATAATTTCTAAAATGTAGCCTAAATTTGTTCCAATAATTATGTAATTGTATGTTTTTTTTTTCTTTGGATCAAGAAACTTAGTGGAACTGAATAACACATACAAGATTTATTTCAATTAATGTTACTAATATACAAAAAAATAATGTGTGTGTGTGTGTATATGTGTGTGTGTGGTGTATGTGTGTGTGTGTGTGTGGTTGTGTCTGTTGAACTGAGGCAAATAAAAAAATAAAAAATAAATAACGCTTTACATTACACACAGCGCACATTGACACAAGCCTTGCTTAGTGCGGCACTAGATAGCTAGTGCCGCACTAAGCAAGGCTTGTGGCGTGGTCACCAGACAGTTGATATACTACATATTATATATAATTTTTGTTTGTAAATACATACTTATTATACATATAAACATCCATGACTCGGAAACAAATGTCCATGCTCATCACACAAACATTTGCTCCTACCGGGATTCGAACCCGGGACCCGAAGAACGTAAGGCAGCCTCACTACCGCTGCGCCATTCAGGTCACTTTATAGACCATGCACTCACTCTAACATTGTAGAAACCAGTTTTCCAGCAGGAGAAATATTATCATGCTGCCCGGCTAGCATGGGCAGGGGATAAAAATTTTATCCACCGGTTATTTCCACTTTTGTTTGAATTTTGTCCCTTGTCAGTGGAAATAACCGGTGGATAAAATTTTATCCCCTGCCCATGCTAGCCGGGCTGATTGTGATTGCGACTACCTCGTTAGTGTAGTGGTTGCAAGCACGACTGTTGAGCATGAGATCTTGAGTTCGATTCTCGGGTCGAGTAAAGTGTAGCAGCCGCAAAGTGTGTCTGATTTGTGCCCGGTTGACGGCAAGGGTGGCCAACTATTAAAAATATAACTGGCGTACATCTCTGCATAATCCTTTGGGAATAACAGGCGCGATGTTATGTTTTATGTTATGATTGTGCTTATGTTATGAGTGTATTTTTCAAAAGTCTGATTTGATGTCCGATTTGCATGTGGAGATCATGTGGAGGTCAAGTGGCACTCGCACTTTATGTAAAACATAGCATATAATTGTATCACAGTTGAATGAACGAGGTTATATGCAAAAATTATTAATTCAATAATTTCCTGTAATTACCCAAAATGGACAGTAAAAATGTAAATGTCTTGAGTTGAATGTAACTGTCTGGTACAGTAGGTATGAATGTTTTGAAGGTGAACCAATTTTGCTGTTTCAAGTTCAATGCCTAGTTGGTAAGTAAGTAGTTGCTTATACGATTTCATTTAAATTACGAAGATACCTATATATGTTCATTTATTTTTGGTTGCCTATTACACTTTCTAAGAAGACGTCGTTGTTGGGTCAAAGCAAAGGAGTTCAGCATAGTTACATTTATCTTGGCAAAATATTAATTTTGCATGAACAAATTTACTAGAATCTATCTAATAATAAGGATATAGAGATTAATTTTATCTTTTTTAAGGCCTTTGTTTATTCTGTTTAAATAATTCTCTTCGAAAATCAACATTTGTCATTAGTTTAGTATCGCTATTCGATAACAGATGGCGTTGTGCAATGACGTCACTTTTGTAGATCGCAGTGTTAAGATTTTCTTGCAAAGTATCACGTCCGCTTACATTTCAAAGTAATGTTTGGTCAGACGTACATCCCACAGAGTACATTGAATAATGGTACATCCGACCACTTCTCACGTACGTACGCCGCCCCAGCCTGGCTCGCCGTCACTAGCGAGGCCAACAAGAAACTACACCGCGCGCAGCAGAACCTGACGCTGCGGAAGATCGTCGCTGCCCCTCGCTACGTGAGGAACTCCGTCATACTGCGGGATCTCAACATAGAGAGCCTGGATGACTTCTGCCGTCGACTTGCGACGAACATGTTCGCGCGCGCTGACGCTTCCGCCTGGCCACGGAGCTATGTCAAGGACATAGCTCCGTGGCATGCACGGCCACCCGACGCGAGGCGCCTACCGCGCGACCTGGTGCCTGCGGACGATGACGACGCCAACCCACCGGACTGACCCCTGAGTATGTCGCTTTTATTTATTTACTTTATCATAGGCGGCACACTCAACAATATGGCTCCACATACACGACACACACCTGGTGAAACGCCGTGTGCTAAATTAATATAGGCACGGCGTCCACCCCCCACCTCATACCCTCACGACTCCCCATTCGTCTATACTCACGCGATACATAGCGACGCGGGCGCGCTATCTATTCGCAAACATGAGCGGTGTTACTATTAACACAATACCGCTCACACATATACCTGGCCCCTTAGCCCGGAGCGCATCGGCTAGCTTCGATAACGCTGTGGGCCTCAAAATGTAAAAAAGGAACCTTGTGGCAGCCCTATCGATTGACCATTAAGCAGCGAGACGCCGAATAACATGCGCTTACGCGTGGCGTCAAGGCAGAATAAAGATCGAGCGTGCTCAGGTTAGGTATTTAAAATGTCGGCTTTCTTCAAGATCAAATTAGTACAACTTCTGTACGCTAGTACTATCATCTATTCTGTGCCCTGAGTCAATACGATTTAAAGATGTGGCCAACTTTAGCCATTCGCAAAAACTTGTAAGTAAGTACAAAAATTTACCTTAATTTTCAAAAAGCAATGTCTTACAGCAGCTGTAAAGGGAACAATCTGAAAACCGCATTTTAATGGCAAAATACATACAAGATTATAATAACGGAACCCTCGGTGCGGAAGTCCAACTCGCACTAGGCCGGTTTTCTTATTTAGGTAACATTTCAAGAGAAGCTCGTGGCTCGGGCCGATCTTTAGGTTAAGCCGTGCTTGCCTAGGTTATTCTGTTGATGGGTGACCACCGTTACATACCGAGTTTCCTCCGTGCCTCGGAAAGCACTTTAAGGTGTTGGTCCCGGCTGTCATTTGTCCATCTTTAACATTCGTTACAGGTGGTCAGTGGCCCAAAAAGTCTGACAACCAGTCTTACCACGTGGTATCGTAATTCCCAGTATACACCCTAAGCGCCAGAAACTACGTGGCCGTTTTTAAAAAAAATACGAATTAATTTTTTTTGTTCGGACGTGTTTAGAACTTCACAATAATCATATTTTGTTTCTCACCCCCCCCCCCCCCTTTACCCCTTGTTTTTCCTGGATTTTCATCCGTGTGACATTGGGATACAGGTGGCCTGTGAAATAGTTCATTTGAAATTCCAACCTCCTAGGCCATGTGTATCCGAAAAGATACACAGATAAAAATCACGTAAACGATTTTTTTTTTTGTTTCAGGACTCAAGAACGCGTTTTGGAAGAAAATATAAGAAACAACATGAAAATTCATGTTGTTTCTTATATTTTTTATCTATTGTTGCAGTGTAAGTGTTGAAAAGTTCAAATAAGTGATTGACTATGGAGTATTCATATATGATTCCATTCAGGACCCCAATTTTATGCCTGATGAAAACTTTAGTGACACCAGTACAAGTTTAGTGACGACAATGACATTCAGATTTGGAACCCTCCTAGGGTTTCAAGGCGTTTGTCAACATTTTCGGAGAGTGATATACCTCCATTGCCTGAAATAGAACGGCGTAGATCATTACGGACAGCTCCAGTCGATTTAGAACTGCAGCCACCAAACGTGCCTAGTACTTTTGGCACATTTGCACAAATAATGTTTACTGCAGCGCCCTCTGGTGAGTTGTCACCGTAACACCTACCTAAGAACATGCAAACCCGATCCCATAACTGAAAACTGCTTATAAATGTCTATAAAATATATTACTGCAGCGCCCTCTGGTGAGTTTCTACCGTAACATCTATTTAAGAACCCTCACTAAATTACTACGACAAACTGCATCAAAACTGGACTTAGTAGTTTTGGTTTTGCACAAATAATGTTTACTGCAGCGCCCTCTGGTGAGTTGTCACCGGAACACCTACCTGAGAACATGCACCAAACAAACCCAAGCCCATCTCTGAAAACTGATTCAAAATCGAACGAGTAGTTTTGGAGAAAAATGGCAACATTGATTTGCACAAACAATGTTTGCTGCAGCGCCCTGAGCGCCCTCTGGTGAGTTGTCACCGTAACACCTACTTAAGAATGCATGCACCAATCAAACCTGCACCCATAACAGCTGAAAACTGCATGAAAAAAGACTAGTAGTTTTAGAGTAAAATGGCAACATGGATTTGCACAAACAAACAAAGAACCTCTCACTCCAAATGCATATGGGTATTTCGACGGCCCCTACGTAATTCATCGAAACTAAAAAATCTCATTTTTTTTTTATTCGTTAAATCAGCTTCTTAAAAGTATTATTTTACATTCCACTGAAATAATAATTAAAATAGTGTTTATTAGCAGAAATTTGAATCGTAAAACATCGAATACAACAAATATTTCCGAAGTACTTAATTGAAAGTCCAGATTCGAACATTTACGCGGGAGGGAGCGGCGTGCGAGCGAGACGAATTTACCACATTCGACAATTTACGCGGCGCTGCTGCCAGTTAGCAGCGAGCTATGGCAACGAGTAAACCCGGTAAGTAATAATATATTTCTTCTTAAAACATTTTTAGTGAGAATGAAGAGATTATTGTAACTGAAAATCCACGTGGGATTTTCAGTTCCTAATAAGAATAGTGCACAATGAAGATTATTTAATGACTTAATATGGCTTTCTAATAGAAAAACCACGTAATTAATCGATAATGCCAGTTACGATATTTTACGTCGTAATACGACAGTGACTTTTTATCGAAACTTTTAGTTTCATTTTTATTCTGCGGAGATGAAGTTCAGGATTAAAACGAAACTAACAGTTTCGTATTTTTACTTCGTAGTTGAAGTTCAGTAATAAAACGAAACTACCAGTTTCAATGTTTTATGCAGATATAACTTTATTTCTTTCTTATTTTCGATACTTTGTTGCGAAATATTTTTTGTTATTTTAAAATAATATATGGTTTTTGGTAATTATAGGAGTGTTAATTTGATGTTTTGTCATTATGTATACAGGGTGGAGGGATATTGTGACTTTTACCATGATTTTAGTTTATGATTCTAGACCCCTCAGCGTTGAAATGTTTCGATAAAGAAGTGAATTATTTTCTTAATAACCGTCGAGAAATATTAAATCTGGGGTATAGAACCATGAACTGAATTCACGATACGACCCCTTTCAATACCTACTATTCTTAATATAAATAACATCTTGTTTTAGATTCACCTTTGCCCGCCGCTTGTAACTTTGGGGACGGTGAATGGGAAACTCTAGATTGATGAAGAACTATCATCAGACAAACTTGTTGTCAGCTGATTTTTCACTTCTGGAAAAACAATGCCAGTATCACCCACTCCACTAAACAGTGATAAGGAATCGTTTATTTTAGGTAGCTCAGAACATACGCTTTTGCCATCCCCGCTACAGGATTTTAATATTATCACACAAAACCAGACTGAAAACTTCGACCACAGGACCACTCGTTCTGGCCCATCTCCATCAACACCGCTGCTGTCTGAATCAGAGAATCAAAAACCACCCACGCCTATCGATAGTCCAGCGCCAATTGCAAGTGTCAACTCTCCTATAACAATATCAGAATGTGAATCACCTAGCTCGAGCATCACATTAAAAATTAACTTTTTTGCAAAAAATATAACCGACTTCACACAAAAAAGTGAAAAATAACTTTAGCTTCTGAAGTCGGTGACCTTTGTTTGATTGATTTAGGTTTTTTTGTCACCGACTTCTGAAGCTAAAGTTATTTTTCACTTTTTTGTGTGAAGTCGGTTATATTTTTTGCAAAAAAGTTTTTATTTTTCACTTTTTAGTGGTTCACATGTGCTTACCCTTTCACAGCGTATCGCTGTGATTTTTTGTTATGAACTGGTGTAAACAATAGACATACGTGAGTCTTCAGCTATCCCAGTACATTTGCTATCATTTATTAAGGAGTTCAGTTGCCTATCTTCCGAAGTCACCAGATCTTTATCAAATCGAAATGGGATCACTCCGGGAAAGTACTCTGCCTAAAACTAAACCGCTTCTGGTGTGCCTATAAAGTTAAGGAGTTACCTCTATTTCTCCGGGATCCTATTGAATGGAACTTTACACGTCTAACTGTCGAAATCTGTTTTGTATACTTCTGCGTACTCCCTCAGAGCATACAGGTGTGATGTTACGTCATGATGTTGTATAAACAATAAACAACCAAGCGATTGCAGCAATTACTGCAGCTTTGCCGTGTATTTTTGAAGAGTTCCATTTATATCTCCTAAGATCAGCGTAAGATCTTAACCACATTGACATGGAACCACACGGAAAGCACCAGCTTTCAAATAAAAGAAGAATCATCAAAATCGAATGACCCAGTCGATAGTTCTGAAATTAGGAGACCATGCTAAGCAGTGGGAATATATAAACAAATTTAGTGAAAAGAATAGCAAGAAGAGCATTACTATTGAAGGTGAAGAACCTTCAATAGTAAATATACATACGTCGAAAATATACTACGAAATATTTTTACCACTACCTCACGACAAAACTGATCATCAAACGTCCTATGAACCAGTACAAGTTTGCCTCAAAACGTTTTTAAATACTTTGTGTATCATTGATCAAATTATACGTACTGCTCATACTAAATTAAACCAAGGAGGAATTACTTTACCCGATGATAGAGGAAAGCGCCATAATCATCCAGTCGTACGCACCGCTACAATGATAAAAAGTGTTTGTGACCACGTAGCTTCATTTGAACCAGTCCCGTCACACTATACACGACAAAGTAGCAGCTGATGAAAGAAATTGGAAGAAAGATACAAGCAATAGGAACATAATGTGGAATAAACTCAAGGAAATCAGGGTAGAGAAGGAAACCAGGGTGCCGAACTGTCTTTTTTTTAAATACGAGTGGAAGGGTGAGCATCATTGCTTAAACTCGGTAGTTACGAGAAGACGTGGCAAGCGAATAAATAATAACGACGACCTAAAAATGGCTTACGCTAATGCTCTTAGTATTACCGAGGCTAAGTACAAAGATCTCCTTTCTTTATGCAGTACGGATGTGATTCCAAAGGAATATCACAGATTTTATAAAAATATTAAGCACAGCAATATTGCTGAAAATGATGATGATTCAGATTCAGATTAGAGTTTGTAACCTTTAATTATATCTTTTATAGTTCCTATTTTCTTTAGCCATATAATTTTAAAGTGTTTTTTTATCGTTCCTGTTCAAACTTTTTGATTAGATTGAATTGTGACGTTCATGATAAAGAGAATTATAAAATATTATATTCTAGGTATTTTGTTTGTATCTTTTGTGAGAATATTTTTGTTTACGTTGATTTTTGCATTTTTGATCTCAATTGTTTATTGTTTTAAGTGTGTCTAAGTACTTTTTGATTAAATTGTACGTTGCTGTTCACGTTGAGAGGTTAATATTATAAAAAAAATATTTAAAAGCTTGTAATATTTTCTTTTTCTGTTTTTGTTAATTTCTTTTAGAAGAATATTTTTGTTTACATTGTTTTATGCAATTTTGATCTTAATAATCATGTTAATTAATCTAAGTAATTTGTTTTCGAACTGATTAATTTCGCACTATAAGTATGCCAATTCGTTAATAAAGACTTAATTAACATGGTTGTGATTTTCCTAGTGATTATAATAAGTAAGATGTTTGTGATTTTTAATAATAAAGTTCTATAAAACATGATAATAATATTGTTTTTTTGTAAACACTGATATCAAATAAAGCCTAAACTGTGCCATTTTATATGCATAACATAACCATTTTATCGAAACTAGTAACAGCACTTACGTTTTTGTATGGCGTAACTCATCGAAACTACCAGTTACGTTAAATACTTTCTTATTAAATTTGAAGTACATAATCGAAAGTGCCTGTTTCGTTAAAAGCTACGAAATTGTTTCCGTCATAAATAATCGAAACTGACAGTTCCGATAAAAAAAAATATCCTTTTGACGACATAAACTATCGAAACTTTATTTTCCATGAAACTATTACATATTTTCACAAATAAATATATCTGAATAAATCTACTAATTTGTTTAGTAACCACGGGTAACAAAGATTTAATGTAATACTCTCTAATTAAGAAATATACCACAAAGAAACTTCAAAAGACTCTGGTGAAAAATGTCAAAAATCACTTTCAATGATTTACGTAGGGGCCGTCGATTTATGAGTACGTACTCCGTTCTGTCGTGGGTAAAAAATGAACGAAACCATCGAAATGTAGGTGCACTAAGCTAACACCACTGACTTACCTCCTAGGCGTCAGGCGTGATTATATTATCATGATATCGGCTTGTAACTAACAACGCCATCTCTAGAAGCGGCGGAGAGTTAACAACTCCGACTAACCTTTCCAGGCGCGATGTTATATTATTAAAGTCCGTTATTTTTCATAACGAACTTCCCAAAAATACAAATACCAGTATTTTACTGGACAGTACGGAAAATACCGTCTGTCCATCCACGACACGAAATTTGTCGGCTCGGGGTAGTCATGTTTCGCCGGTAACGAAACCATAGCGAGATTCAGGAATCTGCGCTCAACTAACAACGCCATCTATCGAGGCGGATTGAAAACTTTTGAGTTTGGATTTCTCGAAGAGCTATTGACCGCGTCCTTCGTCCGTGTAAAATTATTACAAAATATGAATACCATTTGAAACTTTATAGAAAGAAAGTGAAGGGATTAATACAGAGTGTAAACAGACTCATGATGAAGCCGTCAACCAAGCATTCTGTACATCATCATCAATCACTCTTATTATAAAACAAAGTCTCCCGCCGCGTCTGTCTGTCCCTATGTATGCTTAGAGATCTTTAAAAATACGCAACGGATTTTGATGCGGGTTTTTTAATAGATAGAGTGATTCAAGTGGAAGGTTTTAGTTTATAATTTTACGCGGGCGAAGCCGCGGGCATCGGTTGGTCAAACTAATACATAGTTCAGGTAACTTTACGCAGAAATTATTGCTGGCAAACAACTTTTTATTTTTGGAGAAAAATCATATTTTTTTGTGGTAGAACTCAATGTAACACACTATCAAAACATTGTGCTGTGCTGATGGATGGATTGAATAGTACGGGGGTTGATTGGGGGTTGAGGTGTTGATTTTAAAGCGACGATGGCGCTTTAATCAATCCTGGTGTAAACAGAACTAAATATCTAAGTAATGAGATTTTGTTGTCGCTGACACAGATTGCCTAGATCTGCGTCGCTGATAGAATTGTGTCTGGTAGGTAGGTACTAGCAATGTACGGCACAGTCGAAGTTATTCCAATAATCTCTACTAGATGTAGTGCAGGTGTCGATAAAGGAACATTGCTTGGCAGAATCCGTACTTCAGTACCTATAAAACACCATCGCTCCCACTGTCTGTAGGTTTTCCCCTTTTCCTATGTTGGGGTCGGCTCCCAGTCTAACCGGATGCAGCTGAATACCAGTATTTTACATGGAGCGACTGCCCATTTGACCTCCACAGCCCAGTTAGAACTGGGTAATAGGATACTACTTCGTAAGACTGGGCTGGACGAGGCACCTTCGCTAGTAATAAAATATTAATAAATGCAAAAGTAATTCTGTTTGTTAGGTACCCTTTTACCACTAAACGGCTGATATCGGATCGTAATTTTTGCCAAGGAGATGGATCATATCCTGCTACTAAAAAAACTACACACAAGGAAAGTTATCGAAGACGGCAATAGGCATAGGCACGGTTGACATAGAATAGAAGAAAAAATGTTTTACGGCGCCTATGTTAAACATAGGACTAGGATAGGAAGATGATGATGATGATGATGATGATGATGACGGGCATTGATCATGTTTGATTGATGATCTAATAGGATCACGAATTCACGAATCATAGAAATGAACTGGAATAGGTACAGGGACCTATCCCAAACCTGATCTTGACGCAATAACATAAGATACATACTACGTACCTAATTAATTTCTGATGAGGATGACACATTTAGCTTTGTCACAGGCTTTGTGCCCGCTGAGAAGCTTCGATGTAGGTATAGTGAAATCGTGACATATATGTTACTATAACCCTAATGTAGGTAGGGATTTTGATATTGTGCCTCTGATGTATCACTGAAAAAACTTAACAGATTTCGGATGCAGGGTTTTAACGTGGTATAAATATGATCGGATTGACAAATCATTGCCAAAGAACCGAGTACCACTGCGATGGTAAATGAGTTTTCTGAGTCATTAAATCATAGCCCAGAGCGCCTAGTCTAGGCCCTCTGGGCTGTCTACTGTCTAGGGCCGAGAGCAGCTGATATTGCTGCTGCTACTGTGGTGTTTAAGGTGGTGTATTGTGTTTCGTATTTATTTGTTTTGCCTATTGACTATGCTTTTTGGTCAGTGAGGTCAATTCCATAAATGTTTGACAATCGTTTGTCACCTACTGCAGATCGGCTTTTTTTTTTTGTCACAATCCCTCGACAGTATAGGCACTCCTTAAAGCTAAAATCAACAGTGCAGTGGCGACCAAAAGAAAAGCGCCCAGGTAATGAAGCTGGAGAAATAATTTCACCAGTTAGAATGTTCATTTTCTCTAGGCCGTCAGATAGCGACCGTATGACAAATGTTGCATTTAATCAGAGCAGTTTCTAGTCGATTGGAAAACTGCTTACGAAAATAAACAATGATTGCATAATTTTAGATTTCTGCAATAGACCTACGAAGCTAAACATTCATCATACTCGTATTAAGTAGGTATCTGATACCCAAGTACGTCACTTATTTTTAGGGGAAGATTTTGGTGTTAGTTTTGCTTGCCACAGCAGCAGTATCCATAGCCAGCCGGGATGTCCGCTCTCCAGGTGTGTAATGCAGCAGTTAAACGGTTTTCTTACTAGTTTTCCATAATACTCTTTAAACCTAGTTATCAATAACTCACATTGCAAGATTTAGGCCAAAATTCCTGCTAGATTGACTTCGGTCGCGTACCTACCTACGTCAGCGAGAAATATGTATAGCGACATACGCGCCGCTGCCATGACGTCAGCGTCGCAGTATGGCGCTATAATACGAGTAGAACACAATGCGAACAAAACGCGACCAACACTAGCGTAGTAGGAATTCGGGTCTTAACGATGGTGACACAAGAAATCCAAAAAGACTGCTCTAGATTTGCTTGAAGAAGTAAGTAGAGCATTAATATCTATCTAAATAAAAATAATGACCGCTTTGGTGTTTTTCTTCCCAGGTGCTAGCGGCTTTCAAACAAGCACAGGCTTCAACGGAGGACGTTCCTCTAGTTTCTCCCGATCTTCTGGCGGCGGCTGGGCTGACTCTCGAGGTGAACTGGGTCGATCAGCCAGTAACGGTGGATGGTGCAAACCTTCAATCTTCGAATCAAGCAGCCGAAGCCGAGGCGGAAACCGAAACAGGAATGCTTCAGGCAGCGGTTGGTCACAAAATGGATACAGCTCCAACGGTGCTTACGGCAGGAATCCTTTCAGATCTTTAATTCCTGGGTGAAATGACACATTAGCAGATTCTACAGTGAATGAGAGTCTCGATTCTTCTAACAGCTGGAATAAGCCAAACCAAGGCTTCCGCTCCAACAATGGATGGTAGTCTGCGAGCTAGTAGACTTGATCAGGTTTAAGTATTCAGTGAAAATGTTTTTTTTTAATGACAGATCAAGCTTTTCTGTAGTAATTCATAATTAATTTTAAATAATAAGTAAATTCTGTTGAATACGGATGCAGTTTATTCTTCATGGAACCATAAACCTTACCATTGTTTGCGTAATTATAACATAATTTCGTAAATGTGTGATTCAGGGAAATAGTGCAGGTGTCTTTACTAATGAAGTGTTTGTTTGCTATAAAAACATGAAAAGGGCGGACTGTCTTCCACTCAATCAAATATGTACACACTTCGGTAATGCCATCGACAAATTGTGCAATTATTTTTCATGCTACGGCAAGAAAGTTAAGGTTTTTTTCCGGACTAAGTATGCAATCCTCGAAAATGATAAATTATTGAAGAGTAGAGTAGCGGTGCACGGTGGCCCAGTGGTGGCGGCCCCAACTTACAAACAGTAAATCGTGGGTTCGAACGCGCATTATTTTGTGTAATTTATTTCATCACCACTGCTCTCAAAACGGTGACGGAAAACATCGTGTCCTAGAACCAAAAAAAATCGGTAACATCTACCAATACGCACTGAGCCTGCGTGGTGGATTATAGCCCATTCCCTTTCATAGAGAGGAGGACGTCCCAGCAGTGGGAACATTAATAGGCCGATGATGATGATAAGTAGGTAGGTCTGTACTGAAAATCTGAACGGGATGCAAGTATGCAAGATTTTATGAATTTCATGATTAAGTACACCTTTTTTTTTCGGATGGGAAATCATCAAATGACTTCTCCCACTCTGGGTGGAGCGGGAGGGAGTGTCAGACTTTTACTGACTAAATCCCATCCATGTTCCTTACTCGCCCTTTACGTTCCGGGGTCGCGGTACCTCTTTCGAACAGTCCCGCAGTCCCGGTCATGATTACTGTAATCATGGTCTGAATTAGGTGTAATCAGATTACACCTAATTCAGCCACATTACCATTTTACTTATTAATACTTACTACTCACCTTCTAATACAATCATATTCTATTGTTTGTAATTTGGACTCTTCATGTATAAAACTTTTCTGATTACTAGCATGTAATTAGAAAAGTTTCATATAATTTCGATACTTACAGTTTTAATTATGGTAGTGATAAGTAACTAAAAAAGTTGGGTAGGTAATCCAATTAATTTGATATAATAAAGTAGGCAAATGTCTGCAGTGGTAGTAGTTTTTTTTTTGGTTTTTTGATACATTTCTAATAGTATATTTTATAACGAGGGACTAAACGAAGCCATTATATACCCGAGGTGGTTTGACTCCCGAGCTTGCGAGGGAGTCATTAAAAAGCGAGGGTACCTATATTATGCTGGCGTTTAGTCTCGAGGTGCAAACTGTACTTTTCACTTCGAGTGCGAGAAAAATAGTCATTTAAAAACCGAACAAATTTACACTCGACAAAAATTCTGAACTGAGCGATCAGTTTTTTCTTCTATCAGGTCAGTCACAGATTAACATTTAAAACACAACAGAAACTCTCGACATTGTCGCAATGAAGATGATCCACACTCCACAGATAATTAGTACCTACATTACTGCAGCGGCTAGCAACAGAGGCATTGCACATACTTTTCTTTATTTTCTTCTTTACTTTTACAACGATGCACACAAACAACAACTCGCGTTGAAGAGTTCATTTGTTTTTTTTTTTTCAATAAACCGCTTTCTATCTGCAAGCCAATTCGAAATTTAAATAATACCTTTGATCCATTAAAAAAAAAAAGTTACCTACTGTTTTGTGACCATGTTTCAGAGTAAAAGATCGTTCCATTTTAGGTAGATTTCCTTTTTTTGAAAAAAAAAAAATCTACCTATTGGTCTCTCACCTACGGAGATATACATGAATACGTATGTATATGGGTGACAAGCAAAATTTAGCCACACTCTACAGGTCGCAATTATGAACCGATTGCTTTCAAACTTGGCCAATAAATCGAAACGGTCAAAACTTAGGCTAAGTTCGTGAATGCGCGGAATTCGTCCATGGGGGGCGGCGGCGGGGGGGCGGTTTTTCTAAAATCAGTTTTTTGGCCATAACTTTTTTCCTATGGAAAATTTTTGAACCGTTTCTCATTTTTATCATTTTGAGTAGGTACGAATACGGACTTCTTTAGATTAAAACTTTTTTGATACAACCCCTAAATTGGGGAGGGGGTTGAAAATTCCAAATTTTTTGCGAAAAAAAATCATATCTCCGAAACAGTAAACATTTTGAACGTCGCAAATATTTTTTTTGAAAGCAAATTGTTTACTTTACAATTGTTACCTTCAAAGTTTAGCGATAAAACTAATAGTTTTCGAAATAAAAAATTATAACTAAACATTTGAGGGCGTTTCCATGCTAAACTCTTATGAGAGAATTTAAAAAGGGTAAACTTTCCATTAAAGGACAACGATTTTGAAATCATATTTTTTTTTGTAGATTGAATACCTACATAAGTACAACTCTTTAGATAAATTTTCAATAGTCGGACGCTCCAGCACCTTCTTCGAAATCTACCTCCTCCTGCGGCTTGCCGGAGGGATTTTTTAAATTCCTTTTTACTCCCTAGGGAATAAACGGTCACTTTAATCCCGCTTCGTAGGGCATCAATGGCGTTCTTTTAGAGCATGAGAAGTGAAAAAACATAAAACATAAGTACAATGTTAAGATGAGTTTTTACCTAGTTAACGTTAAGCGCTTAGCAACTTGGAAAAAATAGGTATTAAATACCTAAGTTCGGTTTCCTGTAAGTAACATCAGCAAATGTTTTTATTTATTTCCGAAGTCTCTACTTTGACCGCCACATGTAGGTAAATAAACACTTAATAAGTAGGTAGTTATCGTCTGAAGTTACCTGCCGTTTTCACAAACCAAACATTATAAAACTTGCATTATACTCCATAGGACGTGATTTGAATTCGTCCATGATGTTTTCAAAGGTTTGTTAATTTCTTTTTTTATTAGAGTAGGGTTACCAACTACTTTATTACTAAGTATAATGGTAATAAAACAAAAGACATTTTTTATTTGGTTGCAGATAAAGCACATGCTTCGGTTTTTGGTAGCTCGTAAAGGCGAAACGGATGATCTGGTCACTCTGATAAACTGCCTGATTCACAACACCGGCCTCACATCTTATTCTACTATCCACAGAGTGCATTGGACGTCCAATGTGACAACATTCTGTTTCCTAATAACATTCGTCTTACAAATTATTGAATTCTTCATGTCTAAAGACGATCCCGAAAGGCTCTTCGAATGCTTCAGTGTTCTCGCGTTTTGCGGCATGGGAGTCCTCAAACTACACTCATTGCGTAGATGCCATCAAAGCTGGCGCAAACTCCTGACCAACATCTCAATGTTAGAAAGCACACAATTGAGCAAACATCCCATCTCACACGCAGAGTACCAGTCCGATGATGAGGAGAGTGCCAATTTTTCTGACTACATCAACGTTTACACAAATAAATTTAGTAATACAGCAATCATTCTGACTAGGATCTACAGCTTTACAGCAGCTATCTTTATAGTGTCTCCGTTTGTGGAACACTTCCTTTGCAAGATGCGCGGCATGGGATGTTTGGGATACCCTCACATTTTGCCCTGCTGGTCTCCGCAGGATGACTTGAGCATTTTCGCATACATTGTAACAGTTTTATGCGAATTTGTGTCTGCCGTTTATTGCGTCTGTGTCCACACTGCATTTGATTTAACAGCTATTGGAGTAATGGTATTCGTATGTGGTCAGTATTCGTTGCTACGCGATTATAGTTCACGCATCGGAGGAAAGGGGAAACAGTGCAATCTTTCAAGGAGAAGAGATGAGAGAGCTCACTTCAGGATCGTACGGTGCCATCAGACCAATATGTTACTAGCAAAGTTAGTATGGTTATAGGTAGTGTAAGTATGTCCACCTACTTGGTTAGGTATAATCATCATTAACTGCCAGTATTTTACATGGAGCGACTGATATCTGACCTCCACAATCCAGTTATGAAAATGTAACCCAGTTAGGTTTAATGTAATTCATAACCAAATAGGTGGACAGAATAGTAATATTTTTGAATCGAATTTGTGTACCTATTGTATTTTTTTACTTCTTTCTAATCAGTGTTGACCACTTTGAATAGGTAGCTTTAGGTACTTACAGACAGTAAAAATATTCTTCTATTTTCAGTTCAATTGCTGAGTTGGACAAGTTGTTGAGTAATATCATTGGAGTGTATTTCTTATCTGCTACTCTAACATTGTGTTCTGTTGCTGTTAGATTGAAATCTGTAAGTACAAACTAGTCTATTGAGCTTCTGCACTTAGGTGAGTTGAATTAGGCACTCCGAAGCCCATCTCTTCAGAAATTGTACATTTTGATACAAGTGTGCCAAGTTTTATAGGTTTTTTTTGCTTGTACCAACAGAATAGTGTGACTGTGTTTTATTCCTGATTGCTCCGTTTCAGGAAGACATGAGCATAATGCAACTAGTGTCGTTAACACAGTACATGTGTGGAACTCTAACACAACTGTTTTTATTTTGCCGTTATGGTGATGCGGTCTTACACGAGGTAAGTACCTAACTGCTGTTTAGTAATGAAGGAATATGGAAGAAGCCATGCTGAATAATATCATCATCATCATTGTAGTGTATGTAGATATCACACTACACGTTGCCTCAAGCGCGTACGTCACTCGGTTATAAGTACCGGTCCGAGTGGTGGGACAGTCAGTCGTTGTCAGACTGTCAGCCGGTGCGGTGGCGCGTTGGTGAGTCAACTAGAGTTAAAAGTACATGTTTTACAATCATCATAGGCCTATTAATGTTTCCACTGCTGAGACAGGCCTCCTCTCTATGAGAGGGAATAATGAAGTGAATAATATACGCACATAATTCTATTGAAAACCTGAGTAGATACGGTAAACAAAACAACACACAAACAAGGGGGACGATGCAACTATTTACCCATTTAAAGGTTTATTTCGAACTTGACCCAAAAATCCTAACTCGGTTATGTTATGAAATTGAAAAAAAGAAGAAAATTGTTCCGAACGTAAGCCTATTCCTAAACTGACCCGAAGTATCTTACTATCAATTCGGGTTAGAGTAGGAACGATACATCGGGTCAGGTTAGGAAGAGGGTTCTGTTCGCGACAATCTTTTATTTTTTAACCCCCGACGCAAAAACGACGAGTGTTTTAAGTTTGACGTGTCTGTGTGTGTCTGTCTGTGGCATCGTAGCTCCCGAACGGCTGAACCGATTTTGATTTTTTTTGTTTTGTTTGAAATGTGAATTAGTCGGGAGTGTTCTTAGCTATGTTTGATAAAAATCAGTCCAAGATGACCGCCGCCACAAAATGGCAGACAACAACAACTCCCTCAATATGGGTACCTATCAAATGAAAGGGCTTGACTAGTAGAATATATACACTATGATGAATTAAAAATCCAAGTTGGCCACCACCACAAAATGGCGAATTAACGAATTATTTCTATTTAAGTTTTAGTACATTGTGTCGAGGTTTTTAAAATTACTTTTAATTTTACTTGTATAAAGGGAGTACTTAGTGCATATCGGTTGATGTCAAGTTCAAGTCTCCATCTAACTATTTTAATCTATTTGAACGTATCTTAATTTGTATAGAGCTCAATGGGTATGGGCCAAGGACCCTTCGCAGCGGCGACATGGTGCCTGAGCCCACGCATCAGACGAGAACTGACAATGCTCAGCGTCGGTATGATGAGCCCACGACACCTGCGCGCTGGACCCTTCAATTTCCTCGATTTGCCTTCCTTTATACAGGTAGGTGTTTTATACGCGTAAGATAAGCGCAACTTCGTCTGCGTCACATAAAAGAGAAAAAGCCTACAAAAGAAATAAATATTCCCCGTTTTTGCAACAATTTTCATTTATGCTCCGCTCCTGTTGGTTGGTGCGTGATGTTATATAGCCTATAACCTTCCTCGATAAACGGACTATCTAACACAAACAGATTTTTTCAATTTCAATCAGAAGTTCCTGAGATTAGCGCATTCGAACAAACAAACAAACTCTTCAGCTTCATAATATTATAAGTGCATACTTATAGATTATAGATTAGATTAGCAGGCTGCTCCAAAGAAGTGGATGATAGTGACATGGGCCACTATCATCCACTGAAATGTGGTACTTCTGAACAGTCCATGTCTCGGGTTCCATGTGCGACGTGCGTGCATACATTTAGGTACTTCTTTGATGATCGAAAGAATGCCACTGATAGGTACCACAATTAACGTGATAACCTAAGTATTGGGCTAAAAAATATTTAGTATGCTTATGTAGTCAAATTGGAGTAGGTACCATCTGCACAAAGTAGAATAGAAATGGAACTCAACCATTAAGACAGTTAAGTTTTGCAGACCTTTTGACCCCCAACGTATAAAGATGGGTGTTGACGACTCTGTCGTTATGTGTCATGATTTCATCAATCATTAAAGCTCTGAAATAAGTGGTTCGATTTCAGATTTAAAGTTTTTCAAAGACTGCATGAATTTTATTAGTATGGGTATAAATTACCCCGGCTACAATGATTAAATAAGTGAATAAAGGGCTAGATAGGCGCTGTAAAAAGTGAAAAGGGGCATGATAGGTGCAGTAAAAAGTGAAAAAGGGCTAGAAACTTTGCTATAAACGAGTTATAGCGGTGTTTTGATGTTACCAACTTATTTTATTTTATTGCAGGTAGTACGGGCAGCCTATAGTTATTACGCTGTATTGGGAAAAAGGAGTAAATTGAAAACTGATTTGTGGTGATTACTACGGCATCCTACACATAGCTTCAATTTCTATTAGAGAGCTGCACTAAAATGTTGCATGATTTCAACAATTAATATTTTTTACTCATGCAGGATAAGGCACAATAAGTATACCCCATTATTTAAATTTATATCTAATATTTAAAAAAAAGGCTAGGCAGATGATGATGATTTACTAAATTGTTATTTATTAAGGTCACATTGCTAAAATATCGATAAATAATATGGCTGTCGTCATTGGCATAAAGCCCTTCTTTTTTTTTTTTTTTAGGATGGGAAATCATCAAATGACTTCTCCCGCTCTGGGCGGAGCGGGAGGGAGTGTCAGACTTACTGACTAAAACCCATCCATGTTCCTTCCTCGCCCTTTATGTTCCGGGGCCGCGGTATCTCTTTCGAATAGGCCCGCAACCCCGGGCATAAAGCCCTTAGATTTAAATTAATTAAAGAACGTAGCATTTTAGTTATTATATGTATTATGATGAGTATATAATCAGGCGTTACTTTGCCGAAACTCATGACATTGAATATTATTTAGCTTAAGATTTAATGGTATTGTTTGAATTAAGTAAATGTCAAATAAAAGTACAAATTGATCTTAACTTAGTTTTATTTCATAGCCAGTTACATGTAGGTTTGTAGTAGTTACCGGACAAATATTGGAAATGTGTAGGTAGGTATTTTAAAGATTATTTTGAGCTCATTAACACACCATAACACATCACACCTATATTCCCCCACATTTAGCCAGTTGTGTTAAAAGTCGGGTCCAGATGTGTCTAACGCGTAATGTAATTTATCGTGAAACTAGCTTCTGCCCGCGACTTCATTCGCGTGAAGGTTTGATATCGCAACGCATCGCCTGCTCAACGGAAGCTTTTTTCCCGCTTGCAACATTTCTTATTGCTGCTCCGCTCCTATTGGTCATAGCGTGATGTTATATAGCCTATAGCCTTCCTCGATAAATGGATTATACAACGCAAAAATAACTTTCAATTCGAACCGGTAGTTCCTGAGATTAGCGCGTTCAACCAAACAAACAAACAAACTCTTCTGCTTTATAATATTAGTATAGATGTAACGCGAATTTTTGGTGTGCACGGCACTACGAGCGTTACTGTTATGGTTGTAGTGCCGTCCACGCACAGAATTCGTGTTGCAATACGAGTTACACACATCTGGAACCGGCTTAAGAGGGGGACAGGGCCTGCGAAGAATTTGAAAAATAGGTATTTGAAGAAACTATTGCCGTCGCGCCGCGTCGAGTCTGCCTCTGTAGAGTGCGATAGAGACAGCTGCAGCTCAGACCGATTATCGAATACGAAACGTCGATTTCGTCAAAACTTGTAAGGAGAATCATAGCTCTTAAATCCCATGTTATAGTAGGCGACCCAATTGCCATCCAACGCCACAACCTATCTTACAAAGTTGCAACACAATGTACATTACTTATATCTGTTTTATGAGCAAGTAGTTTTAAATACTAAGGACTATTTCGATTACATTCGAGATGAAAGCCAAATTATTTGAGATATTTTATGTTTTTTAGGTACATCGAGATCATCAAAAAACATCCAAAAATTAATATAATACTGCAAATGGGTTTATGCCTGGAATTTAATTCAATTTTAGCTTAATTGTAAAATAAATAAGTACTTTACTTACTGTCGAATCGATTAGGCTAACCCAAACAATAGTTTTTTGAAGTTAGATTGTTATGCTTGCAGTGATTATAAAAGTTTCAAAATAACATTTGATGGTTTCTTTTTTACGATATTTTGTAACAAAATGCATTATAAACTGACAGAGTTTATAAACCGGACCAAACTTGGTACTTAATAAATATCATAAAAAGTTCTACGTTTCTATGAATTGGTAGAGTAAGTATACAGACACATATAGAGTTGTCTTTATTAACGCTTATGCTTAAAACCTGCATCGATCTAATCCTTCATTTTCTTTTTATCTATCGTTTCCCAATCACATCGCGCTTAGCGCAAATCTGTCAAATCTCAGTCTAAATCACAACAGAGTCCTTTTTCGCACCCCAAAGACATAAATAGACACCAAGACACACTACCGTAAATACTTCAAAAAATTAAACTATACTAGATTCGTACACTATGTTCGCGAACGAATCCGGCGATCATTTGATTGTTTAAAAGCCGTTTTGAATTCTAGAAAGAACTGATACGTCTGCTAGACCGCGTAATATTCGCGAGCATAGTGCAAAACTCATTTTGAAACAACGTCACAGTATAAAGATAAAAACAGTAAACCAACTAGGCCCTTTTTTTGGACTTTTTGTTATGTTGTTCTAAACTCATGGAGCGTAACCACTTGTCTCGATGCGACAGCCCCAAGTTACTCACGAGTAACCTGTAACTGAAGCATGTGTAGGAGACCTATAATCGCCTTCGCAGGTCCCTAGTTGAAATACTGTAAGTATGTATGTATAAATACCAAAGATGTCTACTGTGACCACTTCCAGTACCCGAATTTGACACCTAAGTAGTTAGAATTAGTGATGGTTTGCAGCGAGCCATGACGCCACGTAGTTCAAATGGTGTTCGTTCCATCGAATGGCGTTGCGCACATTCTCAAGCGCGCGCTTGCGAGCGGACACGCCTGCGCCAGCATCGGGGTATTGAGCGAAAAATGCTTCCATCTGCAAATAAAATTAACCTTATTAACAAAAGTAGGAAGGCCACGACTTTTGACGTGAAACATCTTTAAAATCAGTACCATGTTATGAATATATAATATAAAACGAATGGGCGTAATTTAATTTAGTCAAAACAGATTTGAAAATAAACCCTGACGTTCTACAAATCAGATCTATTTTGCTTTAGCGGCAGAACGTATTTACGATCTTTAGTCACACTAGATTCGATTGACGAGTCAATTCCGCTACTTGACCATAGATGGCGGTATTCTCAGTGGTCGCAAATATAAACTTAATTGCGTACATCTAGTTAGACATGGTTGTCATTTGGGTCGCAATTATAAACTTAGCGACTCGCTGATATAGACGTTTCGTACGAAATAATGGCGGTGTCAAAGAAGTTACTTTATGACCAATAATACGTGCCACTCAGAAAGTATTGCGAAAAAAGTTTTTATGTACGAGAGACTGGCCGGTTATAGTCTATTTTGAAAATATGATTGTTTGTAATTAAAAATAGGTGCGTTCCAATTTCAAAAGTTATGTTAGCATGTAATCTCGCGTGGGGAAGCTTATTGCCTTCGATCGTGCATAAACCTATACGGTTGCTACTGAGAACGATTAAGGCTGATACTACAGGGTAGCCCGCGAAATTCAAATTTTCTTACGATTTTTGCAATTTGCAGGCCAGTGCTAGAATGTCTTTGACCTTGAAAAAGTCGTTCCTCGACCTTTATGAGCTTGGAGGGCTGTATGCATGATGTTGATGATTATAATTCTGTAACTACATACGTGTTACAGTCGCGAACGATATTTTCATCAACATACAACAAAGCACTAAAAATTTAATTTCGCGGGCTGCCCTGGAGCATCCACCTTAAGGACGCGAAACCTACCTCTTGAAGCTTCAATTCAGTGTTAAAACTTGCAGTGATGGAGGGTATCAAGCCACCCAGATACCGGCTGTTGAGCGTGAAGCGCTGCACTAGTTCCGGCCAGCGCGCGCGTACCGAGTCCCACACCAATGCGGTGCCTGAAGGGTTCGAGCTGATCTGCGATAACACTGTCAGGTAGTCCTGGCTACGGATGTTGCTCTCGTCCCACGCCATTAGCAGGTATCTGTAATGTAACCTCATGTTTGCATCATACTTCACATTTTACTTGCTAGCAAAAAAAAAAAAAACCGTCAGTTAGATACTTACAATAGGTACTTATCAAAAAATATTTGACCACAAAGGTATTTGTGGTCGTATTTTTCGGGCCGTTTTTGAAGCGCTGATCGGGAATCTAGTACTATTATTGATCGAAGTTATGGAGTCAAAAACTCATTTTATCGAGAATGTCTGTCAAATTTATCTTATCGAGTCCTATCGATTCATACGTACTTGTACTGCGGATGCAGCTGAATACCAGTACATACATGGAGTGACTGCCTATCGGACCCCCACAACCCAGTTAGTACTAGGTATTTACGATACCCATGATGAACATTTAAATTAAACAAACTATAACTTTAAACCTTACTTCATGATAACCTAGACTATAGTTTCGCTGAGCTGAAAGTGAACTAAATAAAGAAAGTCGAGGGGTGCATTCCGTTTTAGAAAATAATCACTCACAGCGCTCACATCAATATTTAGCGTTCCGATTTAGATTCACGATTATGACAGCTAAGAGCTGTCATCAGGTCATTTGACAGCGCTCACAGTGATATTTATTTGGGGCATGGTCGGTGTAATAGCAAGATGTCATGACTTCATCTATGACGATTCAAGGGACATCGATATCGCGCTCACGGTAATTCGGAACGGGTTTATGGACGCTCAAATCGTTTACAGCCTAATTCGGAACGCGGCCCAAGTGTGTTGTATTCTAGTTGAGGAGCCACTTACTTGCGCAATATGTTGGTGTCGCGTGGTGCAGCTAAAGCCCTGCGAAGTTTCACCTTTTCTTGGACATCTTCCTCTTTTTGGTATAATGTCCATAATTTGTCCCAGTCATCCACGGTAGCTGATCTCATACCTGAGATAAAAAAAAAACTGTAATATGAAACAACTAAAACTTGTAATAACATACAGGGTTAGTTTTCAATGACCTGCCAATACTTAAAATTAAGATAGATATCAAACTATTTGCATTTTAAATATTGTTGTCGAATAAAATAACAGCATTCATTTGAAAATGTTCTAAAAATGTCCGCAGGCGACCGCCTAGTGGGAATCAATGCACTTGTGTGCGTGCAGGCACCGCGAAATTGATGTGTGTGCTAACTGCTACCTATCTAGGTTGTTGAACTGAATTCTGCTGTTGCAATATCCACACGTTCGCTTTTAAATGGAATGAAATCTTATGAAGAATGTTTTCTTTTTTCATATCGAAAATACTGTCCATTCTAAACCATCTCTGAAAAGGCGGGTTATTGAAAAAGGTCCTCAATAAAGATAAATGGCGTAAAACTAGGCGAGACTTAAAATGATCGTCTAAAGACAAGAGTTTTACCAAAAAACTCATTTATTATTGGATGTTTTTTTTTTTTCATTTTACCTTTGTCATTATGGCGTTGAGTTTGTTCATTGTTATAAATTCAAATATGTTTTAACTACTTATTAGAAATTCGTTCTTTGGCTGGAAGGTGTTAATTTCATTTATTCGTTGCATTCCCACAAAAAAAAAATACCGTTATAGTAGATGAGATCCCTGAGGTCCTGCTGTATGGGCTGACTTCCATTTTGTTTTAACCACTCTTGGAACATGGCCTTTGCCCTTTCTTCAGCCTCTGGTAAGTAATACTTCACAGCCAACGACAGAATCTGAGTTCTGAGCAAACTGTAACAATTATTTTCCAAGATTAAAAAAAAAAAATAGGGAGGTACTTAAATTCATAATTTTGATGTAACAAAAACGCATTTTTTTTTTAAATAAAATGCTTTAGAAGTATAATTTTATCCATGGGCAGCAAACAGTCAAAAATAAAATATGCAGTCATAATAGTTACCTCTCTTGAACGGGCAAATTCTTAGCATCCCAATCTTGTTTTACGTAAATCGGACGAATTATGCGCTGAATGTATTTCTGTAAAACAAGATTTAATTGGATTTAAGTACTGCACTTATTATAGTCGACTCAATTATTTCCGGACTTTTAATGCGGGCTGTATTTGGGTACTGCCGATGCCGCTACGAAACGTTAGGTGACGTTCACGTGAGTTCTATGATTTTTGTTCACTCAAAATATTCTCAACGAGCTTAAAGAAGTTTTCGCTGAAGTACAAAGGCAGCAAGATGACAAAGAACAAAACCCCATGCGTACCATAAGATTGTCATAAGCCATAGTGTTTAGCAGCCTATCTGCGAGGTCCTTGAAAACGGATGAAGCAGTCTGCCAGGGAACGAGGTCATTCTCCACTAGCAAGTAGGTGGTTAGGTTCAGAGCCATGCTGTATGGCAACGCGCGAGATTCTGCCAGGGCGAATATGTCATCCATGAGGTTGGATCTGTCTGCTGGGGTTAGCTGCGAAAAGATTTGGGCAAAATTAATAAAAACGTTTAGGTTACACATACCTACTGTTTTCCTTATTTCTTAGCAAATACAGATACAGGATCCTATTCATAAAAAAAATATAACTTCCAGAATACAATGTCCGTAAAGACAAATGAAATTTTGATCTTCAGAATAGTAGGAGAAAAACACTTTTAAAAGTTGTTATGTGTTTACATATTGGTGCTCGTGACTGTACATCATCATCATCATTTCAGCTGAAAGACGTCCACTGCTGGACATAGGCCTCCCCGGTCCCGTGCGACTCGCATCCAACGGATTCCCGCAACCTTCACCAGGTCATCGGTCCACCGCATCGTCTTCCGGTTCGCGGTCGAACCTGTGTGTTTATCTGTGTACATACCTGATTAGATTTAGATTTCATAGCTTCAATCAGTCTCTGCCAGATGGCTAGTGAATAATTTACTCTGTAGTACCCGACTTGATTAATGTTCACCTTTATCCACTGATGTCCTTCATCTACCCTCACTTTTACTGAAAAAAAAAAGAAAATAATGATATTACTTACTTACTTACTGATTTTTTTCTTGAAAAACTATGAATCAGAAATGTTCAATACTCTTACCATTTTGAGCAGTATCTGCGAGCCATACCATATTATTGGTTCCAATATTCGTCTTGTAAGTTACAGGCACAAACCAACGGTAACTAGAAGATACAAAACATAAAGATACGTATTCATAGACCATTATGGAAGAGTGTTATCGACAGCGAAAAAGAGATGGCGCTACTTGTTTAGCGTAGATTCATCTGTCTGTCTCATTAAGAGCGTTATTGGACTTGCAACGTTCGGATAAGGGCAGAAAATTCAAAATCCAATAACCACTTACCATCGACTAGAGAGCCATGATGACTCTGATACTTCCCTATGGCCTCTGGGCCTGAAGAAAACAATGGAATAACAGAAGTTATCCGCCTTTATACTGGTCCACAAAGCAAGTGGTAACTTACCCATACTTAGAATCGCTAGGGTAGGTCGCGTCAGGGTCAATAAGGAATCGAGACTGCGAAACGAAGTAAGTGTCGGGCATGTCACCTATTTTCACCTCCAGAACTGGGTAACCCATCTGTCGCGTCCAAGTATCCATAATGTATCTGAAAAAATAGGAACACTTTATAGATAATCATGTTTAGCGATACAAATAATCAATCACAAAATAATAATGCGACAAGGACGCACTTACTAAATCCACTACTGTCCACTAGTAAGAGTAAACATGACAAAAGTATATTTTCTCCAATGATTTCAAAAGTAAGGATACGGCCGTCTAAACAATTTACATTAGATGTCTTATATTCATCCAAGCAAAACTAGCGCCATCTGTACACACATTCGAACTACATAAATGCCAACGTAACTTTGAACGTGCGTGCGTACATGATTTTTTTTTATCACATTTTCCAATTTATTTGGGGTCAGTGCAGCACGTCTTCTTCTTCCATAAGTACTTCTCTTTTACTCCTTTCTAGACAAATCATCCTCACACAGTCCATTCATCGTTTTTTTCTATCTTGTGTTGTGTTGTTCATATTTTTTGTTTTTTTTTTCATTTATTTATTCAAAATTTGTATAAATATAACATTATAAAAAGTCTGCCAATCTGCAAAACAGTTTGTGTCGGCAGTTGTTCTCGTTTCACAATATCATTTTAACAAATTTCGATTTTTTATTATAAAGTAACATAGGTACCCACCGAAGGGAAGTGAGTTTAAAGAAAGAAACACATTTTACACCTAAGAAAAAATTAAATTATGCTATTGTCCATACATACAAAATTACACAAATAGCTATGGACACAATGACAGTAATGTTTTTTTAAGAACATTTTTAAGTATAGTCATTTTAATAATAATAATAACAAACCATTTATTTCAGGTAACAAAGACCCATACCTACATAAATACCTTAACCTAAATATACATAGATAATGAGTATGATTGTAGTCATCTACAATCATACTCAACCTTTTCCTCATTCCTCCGCCTCACATGTCTATATCAAGATAACCGATTACCACACAGCTTTTCAGTCAACAGCTCAGAATTCCTCATACGTAGGTACTCATTCCTTATTTTATTCATTCCCGTTACACCAGACATCCCCCTTAGCATTCCCATCTCAACCACATGAAAATGCAAATTAGATTGTCTTACCTTTGTACTTAATTTATTAATGCAACAGTACTTACGAAAGATTCAAATCAGGATAATCGTTCTTGAAGTAAGGCTCCATTGATGAGAGCAAGTCTTGAGTGACTGTGTTACCAAACTTAAACTTCTTCAAATAATCAGACACCCCCAAGCGGAAGTTCTCTTGACCAATGAAACCTTCCAACATTCTTAAAATTGATGCTCCCTAGTAACAAATAATATTATTAATTAATTAAGCTAATATAAAATAATTTGATGCACATTTATACAGTATGGAGGCTTTATTTTTATTACTGGCAATGTATGGCTAACCTTCAAGTGGCATTTA
The DNA here is from genome assembly GCA_950022955.1 of Xestia ashworthii. Lineage (NCBI taxonomy): Eukaryota > Metazoa > Arthropoda > Insecta > Lepidoptera > Noctuidae > Xestia > Xestia ashworthii. The sequence goes on along the minus strand of OX465558.1, from coordinate 15,896,730 downwards.
ACTCTTAGCACCAGCTTCTACCATCATCTAACCTTACAACCATAATTATGTTGCGGTCAGCTTCCAGTCTAACTGGATGAAGCTGCATACTAGTATTTTATATCGAACAACTGCCAATTTGACCTTCACAACCCATTTAATGGGTAATATGATATCCTGTGGTAAAACTGGCTGTCAAGATTTTGGGCCATTGACTCCCTGTAACAACTGTCAAAGGTCTACAAATGAAAGCAGGGCCCACCAGGTCCTAGATACTAAAAATAAACATACCTTATTGTATGAGATTGCGTCAAATATAGCAGTAATTTGATCAGGAGTGGCCACAGTTTGCACAATTGGATGGCTTGACAGTTTTGCATCAGTCACAAGCACTGGTTGCAAGGTTTTGGTTAAGAAGTGATCCAACTGGAAGAAAAATAAGATCAATTTAGAATTTTAAATGGATTCAGCTCATAATGACGACCAGATACCAAATATCCAATTTAAGAACGTCATACATCTGCGTCATACATGTAAATCATAAAAAAATTAGAAAGATATTTTGTTAAAACTTACAACTTTCCAGGTTGGTTCGATGGTATCTAAGGCTTTGACCTGCATGTAAGAAGCAAAGCCTTCATTTAGCCAAACTTCGTCCCACCATTTCATGGTCACTGGAAACAGTTATACACACATAAACATTTTGCTGTAAATTAAGAGTAGCGGCTAGAATGGTTTAAAACAAATAGAATTTTAAATAAAACTGCTTTTACCTAAGTTACCGAACCACATATGAGCCAGTTCATGTGTTATGGTGTTGGCAACACTAATTTTGTTGCTAGCTGATGCTGAAGCCTCATCAACAAGGAATGAAGTCTCCCTGTAAGTGATCAGACCCCAGTGCTCTGTAGCACCTGATACATAATCAGGAATACCAATCATATCTGAAACATTGTCAAAAAAATTGATTACTAACAAGAAGTTTTTATACATACTACAAAGGAAATCATAAAATTTTAATTTTATTTCAAACCTAGTTTAGGCAGCGGAAAAGGCACTTCATAATACTTGATGTAGAACTCTGTGGCTCTCTTCCCAATATCTTGAGCAAAGTCAATTCTGTGCAATTCTTGTTTCTGAGCAAATGAGCGAAGTGTGAAGCTCTTTCCGATGCCTCCGGTGTTAATTTCTGCTACTTTGTGATCAAAATCGCAGACAACAAAGCATGCTAAGTATGTGGACATCGGCACACTTGTTGCAAATGTTACCTTGTCCATATTGGCATCTTTATCATATGTGGTTGTTATTTCCTAGAGAAATAATATTTAGATAAGTTTACTAGGGATAGAATGTACAGTCACGGACTTTAAATGATGAGCCACTTGCCACCATTCGTATTTTAGCCGTGTAATGCTAATTGGGTGTAGTCGGTTATATTCGTACATGGTACAGAGTGACCACTCAAAGTCGACCAATTGCAGGTGTAGCAACCGTAACCAAGCGACAATTGTTTAAGCTTAGCCATAGTGATGTTGGCGTACGGAGAAATTATGATTGGAATAATTTCAACACACAACAAAAACTCGAACCCATCATGGTGATCCCATCGCTTGCACTATTAAACCCCACAGTTCATGGGATTCAGCTGGCTATGGAATCACCGTTACATCTGGATGTGGATCAAACCAGGTGCTGACAATCCTTGCACGATGTATAGCACAAATTATTGTGAACAAATTAATATTTGCCATTTCGTGCTGTGGACGAAATTCTTACAGAGGGAAGCAAATTTTCTTTCAAAATGTTTGTTTTTTACTTTTTTTTTTGTATTTTTAAAACACAACAGATAAAACTTAACTTTACTGATGGTGATAAACATTTAGTTTTGAATATTTGGGACATAATAAGTTTTATTCCATAATAATCTTCTGTACGATACTTACATTCATGTTTGAAAGGGCAATATAAGATCGAGGCTTCCACAGTGTTATATCATACGTAGCCTTGAAGTCTGGCTCGTCAAAGCAAGGGAAAGCCTGTCGAGCATAGGTCGGCTGGAACTTACTTGCCACCATTTTCCTAAAACAGTGAAAACTTATAAGGAGTACATTTTCAAAATGAGGGATTTTCTCTCACAGTTGGACGATACGCAAAATACGCGCTTTGATGTGGAGTTGCGGACACCAGCCCGTTGTACAATACAAATACCCTCTCACAAAGCTATTTGGAAATGTGGGCGATGGCATGTGAATTGACTACCTGAACTCAATGCAGTTTAAAAGTTTTTTGCAAGGAGATAAAGAAAATTAATTTAATGTAGCTATGAAGTCAGTCTACCTATCAAATTAACACCCTGAGGCAACAATTTTTCAAGTTGTCAAGATTCCTGAAACAAAGTCATATTAAGTTAACATCGAAGTATGTCATTGACTATTAACTAATTTACAAGCACCAATCCACTGTATATTGTACACAGCATATTATAATTTACCAACCTAGAATTTAGTAAACGTGAAGAATAGAATCCAACAATATCTCTGGTTAGGTCTCCATTGAATTCAATACAGATTTTGTAATTCCCTGGGTTTAAAGGAGAATCAAAATGTACAAATAATTGTTCCACCTCCGGAATCTCATAAAACTTCGAGACGGAGATCTCATCTATTCCATTGTGCACTTTTAGATGAGTTATATTTAAAAATTTTGAATGCAGACTTAAAAATTGGCTTTCTTGTTTTGTCACCACGTCAATCTGCACTCTGCCCTTAAATTCGCCTTTTTCTATATCAGGGCGTAATTCAAGGTTATAGTTCACAGGACGAACTAGCGGGTTAAGGCGATCAGTCAATTTCACATTTGGACGTATAATTTCCATGGTTTTAGTATCAGAAGCAAAATGAACCCGGCTTTGTTGAATTATAACATCAGTGAATCTAAATATCTGTCTACGATTGCGAGGTCGAAGCGGCATATGGTTTACACCCAAACACTTCTTAATTAATAAACCGCGAGAACATAACATTAATTATAGAAATAACATAAACTGATATTTATTTATTTATATTGATTTGCACTTCCACAGCTGATTTTACACACCAGAAAGTAAATCAATACTTTGACATGTCATCTCAACAGGGTTGCTACATAAAGTTTCAAAATTTTCCCAATATTTTTTTTTTCAATGTAAGTTCATTTGCAACTATTTTCAGTATTCTGTTTTTTCCAACAGAGGGAAAATAAAACAAATGGAGATATAACTATTTTAAATATTTTATTAATAAAGCAAGTTATAATTTGAAAATCTCCAAAGACGTGATTACCCTAAAATTTCCCCAAACACTATTTTTTGCCTCAAAAAGCGAATAGAACCTCAATCTGCCAACACTGCATGTCATGTCATCTTATTTCTGTCAATGTGCCATTTTTATGATGCACAGTATTTTAATCTGTGATGCACAGATCTACGCCTTTCAGCTTGAAAAGGCGATCTTTAAAACTCTATATCGTTAAAATAATCTAAATAAATAAATCATTCATTAATGATACTAATGTTTGCCTGGTTGTCCTCTACGCACACGGTAAGTACCTAGGTATTTAGGTAGGTACGCCGTGCCTGTTAGAAAATTTGAGGCAAAATTGACTAATCAATACAATGATATTCTATTCTTTGAATCAATATCAAATACGGTGTACGGTAGCGGTGCCGTGTGATTATATGACAATGAAACCTAAGAGGATGACTATAACTTACCATCAGTTGAATAATTTTAACAAGGCTCACACACAGGACATTATGATGCTTGTGATAAGGGACTAGGTACTCACATCTATTCAGCTCTATTCAGGGGAAAACAACGAAAACAACGATTTTGTAAATCCTTGTTTTCTATGGGCATAAGCTGAATAGAGCTGAATAAGTGTGAGTAGTCCCTAAATCACCTTTACCTTTATTATCTCTATAGTCTGTGGATTGTTGGGAGGGAGATGGAGATACCCATATGTAGTACATGGTTAGTAAAAAGGTGAGATCTACTTACCCACCAGTTTTTAAACGGCTTCCATATAATCCAACTATTTTGTTATCCAATCTACCAGAGAAGTGAATGAACAACGTGTAGTATTCCTGGTGTATTTTATGTTCTAAGTCAATAATCAATAGCTCCCTTTTATCCAATAACTTGTTAGTAGCTATATTTGGTATACTTTGATTATTGCTATTTTTTAAAGTAACTGCATGAATGGTCAAATTATTTGAATGCAGCATAATTTTTTTAATAGTTTGCTTTACTCGTAGTGTTATTATTACAGATCCATCAAAAGTATCATTATTCATGTTAGGATGTAACATAAGTCTATAATTTTTAGGCTCAACGGTTCTTGGCAGTCGGTAATAATTTACATCCTGGAAAAAAAAACACTTAAGTAATATTATTTTCATCCCCCCATCTCGGAAAGAGTATTTTTACTCTTCGATATCTGAGTGCAAAAGCCGTTTTTATCGTCTAGAGGATAAAGTAAATTTGAATTTAGAACATCGTGTGCACTAAGGATGTGATTTCAAAACATAATTAAACCTATTTACTTCTACCTCCATGGTGCCGAATTTATCATACATTTTTTTTAATTTGTTAAGAACTCAGACTCGGAACCTTCTTGGTGTACTTTTTTTAATGTGTTTGACGCGCGCCATTTTCTTTTCACGTCATATTGTTAAGGGGCCGGCGGAGCATGCGTTTTTCATACAAACCAAAGACTATAAAACCACTTGACTGCGCATACAGTGCCCCGACGAAAACTAAGTATTAGTAATTTTGGACCTTTAAGTAGGCGACGGTACTAGTAACCATTTTAGTTGTGACCAATTGTTAGACTCAAATGCACGCTAAATAATTATAAATTCTTGCGATTTATTTATACAATTTAAAACACATAAAATGCCTAAATGCGCGGTAAACTGGTGTGGGATATATTCCAAGACATCTAGTTACAAAAAGGATAGGCATAACTTTTCATCGGTAAGTAAACACTACGAAATTATTTTTTAATTTAATCAGATTAAGAGCAACCGCAGGGGTCTATTTAAAATGTTAGAGTGTGAAAGAACACACGAAACAGTGACCCGCGTTTATGTCTTTTGGAAAAGTCCCTTTCTTTCACTAGGAAATTCTAATTCTTTTATCCCTTTCTCTCCCTTTGTACTTTTATCGTAAAAATCAGAGCCGTTACCTTTTTATTGGCTGAAGTTGATATCGATAAAAATAAAATTAAACATCATACAATTTTTATATTACTTTAAGAAATACGAAATATAATTCTGACAATTTTATAAGATCGTTATTACAATCTCTAATTGGGTATAATTTATTTCGGGATATTAATTATAATCAATATGAAATAGAATCAACAAATCATTGTATTTTATGAGGAAGATGCATAATTCAGAAATAATTATGTAGACGCTAATTTATCATTTTTGACTGAGATCAATCAAGACCCTAAAACTATAATTCGAAAAACATTTTTAATTCATTTTAAAAATCAATAAGAAACAATTGTTTGTTTTTCTTTTTGTTATTGACTGATTTTGGTTAAATTTTTTTATGTGATTTTTAATGAATATTTTTTTTTTAATTTTGTGAACCATTTTATCGATATTGACTTTTTCCCTTAGTCAAGTCGTGCAATCCCTAACCAGTCATACCTACGCAACTTGACCTTGAACTGACCAATTGCAGCCGCGCATTCTTCCTCGTCCCCCGGCCCGCGGTAGTGAGTTCATGAGTTGTGTTCTTAGAAGAAATCGGCCTATAAGCTCTCTAGTGGTTATATACTCTATGTTATAAACGTAATACCAAAATAAATGAAAATCAAACATATTTTTAAGGTACCTAGTACCTAGTGTGTATATATTTCGATTGTATTATAGAATATCTATGTTCCCAAATAAATATTTTGAAAGGACAATGATATAAAGATCATGAATGATATGACGAATTTAAAATTTCTGTAGAAAATTTATTTTTCTCATAGGTAACTCTTGTTTAAATCAGTGTAAGTACCTATACCACGGCTGAGTACGCCGGGGGTACTACTGTCGAAAGTTATATGTTTCATAAGTTTGTAAAATTCATCTCTGCTACCTGTAAAAACTACACCGATGTTTCCATCTTCTTTCGTCTATTGGAGTAGAAAAATTAAAGATATTTTGACACTCAACGTCAGTAGAACGATGTCAAAATTCAGGTCTTTTAACTACCGTAAGTACCTACCATTATTTTTGTTGCACTAGTTTCTTGTTTATTGGCGTAACTTTTTTCTCCTTCATGTTCAATGAGCTCTCTGCATGCTCCCCTGTCTATGGTCGCTAATGCGACGGTTGACACGAACAGGCTGAGAGCAGCTAGTATGAAAAATATCAGTAGTTTATTGTTGTTGGTCCATTTTCTTATTTTTGAATTACTCATCTGAAAGGGAAAAGAACTCTCTTGAACTATTTGAAAAATAAAGCTGTACATTGTGTCACCTCGATCATCGTTTGGGTTAGTTACTTCCGGAATTCAACGTTTTCAATTTATTTAAATAAAACTATTAAGAGCATAGAGTTGAGAGTGTGGAGCAGGATAAAGGTGGACGCACACTTATCCGCGCCGAAGGAATCGACCGCGTGTTGTAAGTGTAACGCTGGCCATCTAGAGAATAGACTTTATATTCAAATGTGAAAGCTGGTGTTTGTTCTGTTTGTCACTCGGCAACTATTTTTCTTGTACATATGTCATGTGTAATTTTTATAATAATATATATTATATATTTCACTTCTTTCCAACTGTGTTTATCACTCTACTCTGCAATAACAACAACAGGTTATGTGCTACATGTGTGAAGTGTAAATATTTTGTGAAAATATTATTATTTTACTCGAAATATGGATGAGTATACTAATTCGAAAGTTACGATGGAAAAGCTAAAAGGTACCATCAACTATCGCGATTGGGCATTTCAAATGCAAAATATACTTATATTCGAGGATTTGTGGCAATGTATTACTGGAAAATACGAAAACTCAGGTGAGAACGCTAACAAATTAGCTCGTAGAGAGGAGAAAGCTCGAGCGAGGCTATGTTTGAGTGTTGAAAAATCGTGCTATTCTCACATTGTGCAGGCGAAAACTGCAAAGGATGTATGGGATGCCTTGCAGAAGGCTTACGATGACACCGGGTTGCATAGGAGATTGTCGTGTCTGCGAACTTTATGCTCTATTAAGCTAGAACAATTCGATAGCATGGAGATTTATGTCAACGAGATCTTGTCACTTGCTGAACAACTCAGTAGTATGAAGAAACCACTTGATGATGAATTTCTGGCTGCTATTATGCTCCAAGGGTTGCCTCAAGATTATGACCCAATGATAATGGCTCTTGAGCATTCTAGTATAGACATAACTACAGATATGGTAAAAACAAAACTTCTTCAAGATAAGAGATGGAAAGGGAGCACCGCTGATAATGGCGATGGCTGCTTATTTACACGGAATCGTAGTAATGAAAAGGCTGGCTCTCGAGGCGAGAAGAAAAATGCCTCAAGTACATCAAAACACGCTAGTACCTCGTCAAGTACGAACAAGTTGTGGTGTTGGAAGTGTCATTCTAAAGGACATGTCAAGAAGGATTGTCCTCAATTGGACAGTAATGGAGCGACGTCAACTTCCATGGTGTTGTCTGCACTTAACACTGACAGTTCGTGGATCATTGATTCTGGAGCGACAGATAATATGTCAGGCCGCCAAGAATGGTTTCAAGCTCTGGATGAGTCTTCGACTAAGGAGGTTTGTGTTGCTGACGGCAAGAAGTTAGATGTGAATGGGAAAGGTGACGTACATTTTACGGTTAACTCTCGTGGACATACGATAGATACTACTTTAAAAGATGTAATGCTTGTACCTGACCTTACTGTTAATTTAATATCTGTATCTACTCTTGCAGAAAAGGGATTTAAATTTATTTTTGATAAAAATGGATGTAACATATTTAAAACTGGTAAATTAGTTATACATGCTAGGAAAGTTGGGAGAGTTTACAGGCTCGATTCTGTGGGTAAAGTCAATCTGACAACGTCATCTACGTCTAAGGATATGATGTTATGGCATCAACGTTTAGCTCATATTAATTTTGACAGCTTGGCATCACTTAGGAAGGTAGCTAATGACATTGACTTTCAGGTTACTACTCAGAAGAAAGTTTGTGATGTGTGTCTTAAGGGTAAGCAATCCCGCGCTCCCTTCGTGACCAATCATAACAAACAGGTGGCCGAGGCGCGGCTGGCGCTCATTCACAGTGACGTCTTGGGGCCGATGCCGACTACTTCTCTCGGAGGCAAGCGCTACGTCCTCACGTTTCTAGACGACTACTCCAGGAAGGTGTTCGTCTATCCCATTGCAAAGAAGAGTGAAGTGTGTAAGTACACTAAAGATTTTATTAGACTGGTAGAGAATCAGTGTAGTGCAAAAGTCAAGGTAATGAGAACAGATAATGGCTCTGAGTACGTTAATGCTGAGTTGACGGACTTTCTTAAAAAGAAAGGCATTGTACATCAGCTGACGGTACCATATTCTAGTCAGCAGAATGGATCCGCCGAGCGCCTGAATCGTTCTTTACTTGACAAGGTCAGATGTCTACTGTATAACGCAAATCTCGATGACAAGATGTGGGCAGAGGCTGTAAACACTGCGGCGTTTCTGATCAACAGATCGCCAAGCTCGAGACTTTCTGGTAGATTACCAGAGGAAGTGTGGAGTGGTAAGAAAGTGAGCCTTAAAAATCTGCGTGTCTTTGGTTGCGAGGCATTTGCTCATGTAGATGACTGTAAACGTAAAAAGTTAGACCCCAAAAGTAGAAGGCTAATCTTTTTAGGTTACTGTGATAACGTCAGAGGATATCGTTTGTTCAACCCTGATGACAATAAGATCGTTGTATCACGTGATGTGGTGTTCAACGAATCTGTGTTTCCAGGGAGAAAATCTAAAATAGGGCCAAAACGTGTGTTTGAACCTATTTATCTTACAGGAGGTGATGATGAGAGGGAGATGCTGGAGACTACGTCGTTTGAGGCGGAGCCAGATACAGTTCCTGCAGAATCACCAAATCATCCTGTTGAGTTGGAGTGTGAACGCGAGGCTAGTAAAGATTCGGTAACGTCGCCTGAATTGGCACCAGAGTCTACTAGTACACGATATAACCTACGTCCACGTATGCCTAAGACAACCTGTAACATAACTAACGTGTGTAATGTGACAGAGCCCATAGAGCCACGTACTGTCAAAGAAGCTTTAAAATGTGAAGATAAAGAGTTATGGCAGAAGGCCATGAAAGAGGAAATCGATTCTTTTGTCTTACACGGAGCTTGGGAGCTTACTGATAAACCGGTTGACAAGAACGTCGTTAAAAATAAGTGGATTTTTACCCTTAAACGAGACTCGGATGGGAACATTACACGTTATAAGGCAAGGTTGGTAGCTAAAGGCTTTACTCAAAGATATGGTGAAGATTTCCAAGAAACTTTTTCACCGGTCGTTCGTCATTGTTCTATACGATTGTTGCTATCTCTGGCAGTAGAAATGAAACTTAAAATTGATCATTTGGACGTGCAGACAGCATTCCTGAATGGAGATTTGCAGGAGGAGATCTTTATGCAACAACCGGAAGGTTTCATATGCCCTGGGAGTGAGAACAAAGTCTATAGATTACGAAAGGCTATTTATGGGTTGAAGCAAGCATCGCGATCCTGGTACCAAAAGGTAAAAGATGTTTTACTTTCTTTGGGATACAGACAGTGTAAACAAGAGGACTGCATCTTCACTAAGAGATCAGGTGAATCGATTGTTTTTATCGCTCTGTATGTTGACGATTTTTTCGTGTTCTACAATGACAAACGTCTGGCTGAGACGTTAAAAAGTTCTTTGTTAAATGTTTTTAAACTCAAAGACTTAGGCCCGGTACGAAACATGTTAGGTATAAAGGTAGAACGTGATGCAACTTCCATCAAACTTAGTCAGGAAAAGCGGATTGACAATATGTTAGATCGTTTTGGCATGACAGACTGTAAGCCTGTAAAGTCTCCCATGATAACTAATGTTAGTTCGATCATTGAGTGTTCTAATAATGTTACAAATAACGTTATAACAAAGTTTCCGTATCAAGAGTTGATTGGTAGTCTTATGTATTTATGTGTAACTACGCGACCTGACATTTCGTTTGCCGTGTCATATTTAAGTAAATTTAACAGTTGTTATACGGAATTCCATTGGAATCAAGCTAAGCGTGTACTGCGATATCTTAAAGGTACTAAGCAAAAGGCTTTGGTATTTAAGAAGTCGAATGTAGTTCCCGTTCTTGAGGGTTATTCTGACGCAGATTGGGCGGCAGATCCTGACCGTAAGTCGTACACGGGGTATGTGTTTAAATACGGCGGTAATTCGGTATCTTGGGGTAGCTACAAACAGTCTTGCATATCGCTTTCGTCCACCGAGGCGGAGTATTGCAGCTTGAGCGAAGCGAGTAGAGAAGCGGTGTTCCTACAAGCTTTAATTAAGGAATTGCTAATGACGACTAGTTGTAAAATAGTAATGTATTGTGACAATCAATCTGCTATACAGCTTGCTATCAATCACACTCATCACAGACGGAGCAAGCATATAGAAATAAGATTTCATTACGTTAGAGATATGATAGATAGGTTTAACGTAGAAATTTTATACATCCCTACGGATGAGATGTTAGCAGATGTGTTCACTAAGCCCCTGGGCTGTGTCAAGCACGAGGTGTTCACTCGTCAGCTTGGTGTGGCATGAAGCCATCATGATGCCCACGTTATGGGGGGGTGTTGTAAGTGTAGGTAACGCTGGCCATCTAGAGAATAGACTTTATATTCAAATGTGAAAGCTGGTGTTTGTTCTGTTTGTCACTCGGCAACTATTTTTCTTGTACATATGTCATGTGTAATTTTTATAATAATATATATTAAATATTTCACTTCTTTCCAACTGTGTTTATCACTCTACTCTGCAATAACAACAACACCGCGCCGATTAATTTTTTCTCATACGTATGACGTCATCTATTCGTCCGATTCGACGCGGATAAGTGTTCGAGGTTTAGTAGGATTTCATACAAGTAATTCTAAAATTCGATTCTTTCGGCGCGGTCGATTCTTTCGGCGCGGATAGGTGTGCGTCCACCTTTAAGGTGAAAGCAGACCAGGAGGTCTAAAATGGCCGCTTTAGTAGAATCGTAATCGTAAAAAAAATTAAATTCTTAAAATGGTTTTCCAGTCCATTTTAAGAATTTTAAAATTTGTTCAATTAAATGAATCACGAAAATTAAAAATTCTTAAAATGGACTTTATGTTAATGGTCACAAAGACCATTTTAAGAATTTAAATTGTTTAACGTGATTCATTTACGATTCTGCTAAAGCAGCCATTTTAGACCCCCTGGCCGCCCCCCACGTGCCGCGCGCGCCGCACCTACTTCGTATGAAATTCTATGCAATCTCGCACACCTATCCGTGCCGCAGTCGCCGCAGTACCTGAAACGGCCGAACTCTCCAAGCCGCAGCTTATGACGTCATCAACGCCACCGGATAGAGAGGAGTGTATTAATGTCTCGATTAATTTTTTGTGGTGCGAGGCGTGCGGCGACAGGAAGTAATGCGGTGACTGCAGCGTGGACAAGTGTGCGACTCGCACACTTGTCTTTTATTGCTTTTTTCTTTCGATGGGGTGACACCACCAACTTCCGCACCGGGTGCCACCCAAGGTAGCTACGCCACTGTGTGCGAGGCCATAAACAAAAGCGATGACTGCGGTGACGGTAAACACGGTGATTACATGGCATAACATAATAAAGTTAGCATTGTTATAATTTATGTAAACAGCAAGTCATGCAGGCAGCCCGATACCGAATGCAATAAAATGCATAAGGATAAATTACATAAAATTGAGAGAGACACATAAGTACGGGACATACAGTGTAGGTGTAGATAAGAAATACTCGTAAATACATAAAGTACTAAACGTGCTAACGTCTTAACGTTATTAAAATAAACGAAAATTATTTTTTCTCTCTTTTAAATTAATATTCCTCTCATCATCATCATCATTTCAGCCGACAGACGCCCACTGCTGGACATAGGCCTCCCCCAAGTGTCGCCACATTGACTGGTCCCTTGCGACTCGCATCCAACGGATTCCCGCGATTCCTCTAAAGTTACACAATTACCTACCTTTCAGACAAATTGGCAATTAAGAATAATAAAGTCACTTGACAGATAAGTACATTAGAAGTGACCTAAATAAAACTATGTCACTTCACTAATGTTTGCTAACTTTCTCACTTCACTCTCTTCGTCACTGCACTAATGACATAATTTAATTAAGAATAATAAGATATGCCAAACAGGGAATTACAAAGGGAAAAACCTGGATTTCCAATCTAAAAGACGAAAATGGGACAAAACAAAGCAGCTCAAGTAAAATCATTGAAATATCAACAAAGTTTTATACAAATCTTTATAAGGATCAACAGAAAAAGCCCCGACACTTCATTTATTACTGCCCTGACTCTGTTCATCCCATCAGTCCCTACGAGGTTCAACTTGCTCTCCGCGAGATGAAATTTAATAAAAGCCCTGGAATAGACGGAATAACGACAGAAGTTTTAAAGTTAGGACGAAATGTTCTTATCCCACACATCACATCTTTCTTCAACACTTTATTACACACTGGCCAAATCCCCCTTGAAATGTGCCATTCAAATATAATCCTACTCCACAAGAAAGGACACAAAGCGGACATCTCTAACTATCGACCCATTAGCCTCATTTCACACTTATATAAACTTTTCATCAAAGTAATAGAAAACCGAATCGCTCCGACACTTGACCTTCACCAACCCCCCGAGCAAGCAGGATTTCGCCCGCATTTCTCCACAACAGACCATCTCCATACTGTCAACCAAGTAATCGAAAAAAACACAACGAATTTAACAAACCGCTTTACTTGGCCTTTGTAGATTTTGCGAAGGCATTCGACAGTATACACCATCAGTCAGTCATTAATGCCTTGGAATCTCAAAATGTACCACACACCTACATCGATCTCATTGATACCATATATCAAAGTAGCTCCGCGAACATCAAGTTGCACATTTCTGGTCCAAAATTCAGCATAGAAAAAGGTGTCAAACAGGGTGATCCGCTATCACCCAAGCTATTCACAAGCGCACTGCAAGAGGTTTTTAACAAGCTGCCCGACTCTTGGCAGTCGCGAGGCATAAATGTTAGCGGCCAACACCTAACAAACCTCCGCTTTCCCGATGACATCGTGCTATAATATTCTCCACATCAGCTTCAGAACTAGAAGAAATGCTCCAAGATCTGAGCACAGCAAGTCTTGAGGTTGGACTTTCAATGAACAGATCCAAGACCCAAATTATGACCAACAGCACGAAACGTGGGGTCGCGGTAGACGGGCATACATTGCAATATGTCGACGAGTATACCTACTATTTGGGCCAGATAGTGTCGTTCAAAAACAGGCAAGACAAAGAAGTCGAAAGACGAGTCCAAAATGCTTGGAAGACCTTCTGGGCCCTTAAGGAACATATGAAAGGAAGCCTACCACTAACACTAAAAAGAAAACTCGTCGACATGTGCATCCTGCCCGTCCTAACCTACGGTGCACAAAGTTGGTCACTTACTGAGCAACAGAAGTCCAAACTCAAGATTTGCCAACGAGCAATGGAGCGCAGCATAATAGGTGTAAGGAGAACAGATCGCGTTAGAAACACCACCCTGCGCTCCATATCTCAAGTAGCAGATGTTGGGGAAAAAACAGCCAGGCTGAAATGGGAGTGAGCGGGCCACGTGGCACGGATGCACCCGGAGAGATGGGCAAAGATCGTCACACACTGGACGCCCGAGGAAGGACAGCGCCGGGGTGGTAGACCTCGACGTAGGTGGCGTGACGATCTGATCACGTATGCAGGGCCAACATGGCCGGAGATCGCACAAGACAGAGAGGTATGGAAGGAGAAAGGGTAGGCCTTTGCCCAGCAGTGGGACACGACGAAGGCTAGCAAAAAAAAAAATATAGAGTTACATGACAGATAATTACATTAGAAGTGACCTAAATAAAACTATGTCACTTAAAATGTTTGCTAACTTTCTCACTTCACTCTCTTCGTCACTGCACTAATGACATAATTTATTCATTTGTAATGAACTCGACTTTAGATATTAAAGATCAGAGAGAGAGAGATAGAGAGATCAGAGAGTGAGAGATTTATAATATCTCAGACCTACTTAGAGACTGCCTAAGTAATATAGGTGCTCTACTGTAAATTAAGTAGGTAGATTATTACATACCTTGCTGAAAATAATGTCCCTTCACTTCACTGCATTTATTTTTTAATCATAAATGGGATCACTTTTTTGTTTTTCTTGTTTATTACTTCCAATGTTTACCAGCAGACAGGACACTTATTATAGCTAGTACTAGCGTGACTGCGTCAACCACAACTAAGTACGATTAAAACGCTCTCGCACTAACATCGATATTACAACATAAGTTTCACTCGCTCAATGCGGCCGTCACTCCAAATGGACGCAATACTTGGACAAAATAATGTAACCATGTTGTTACGACTATGTTTCGTTCTAACATAGTAAAAAAATACTGGGTTTTTGCCAACGTTTTCGTACTTTCACCTATATTTTGATTCATTTTTGTTACAAAACAGGACCTAAGAGTCCTGTTGTGAAAAAAGGCGAAGATTTGATTTCAGCGCGCCCGGCGCCCCCCCTGATTCTCGCGCCCTAGGCTGCAGCCTAATTAGCCTAAGGGTTAATCAGGCCCTGGTAGCATTAATCTCAAAGAGTAGTTGAGACATCGCATCACAGTCGCATTCGCCATGATCACACAACACAAAGTCCTGTCTTTAGTAATGAACAACACACACACATCGGTTCAGAATCGTGTGGCATACCTTGGTACTTCTGTCCTTTCAGTTATTTTCCCTCTGAGAGCAGTCGAACACCATCATTTTGATAAAGATTTATCTATAGGTTACTATGATATTGACAACGATACAAGGGCGGAGGTAAAATAATTTTAAAGGACTGTTTAAAACATTAAGATGGACAGACCTTCTTGGTCTGTCCAAAATAAGCATAAATAAAATGTATGGTCAACTTTATCAAAGTAAATAATTAAAAGTATGTTCGATTGGTTTTGGTTATGATTGATTGGATTTGGTTTTTTAATACCTATTTATTAAGTAGGTATTATAAGAACAATAGTGGCACCTAATATAACTTTTAATTTATATTTTATTAGAGCCACTTTATGAGCAAGTGTGTTGAAAAAAATATAATAAAAATTTACAATAGTTACTTAGTTACAGACGAAGCTAATAACAGTGTGCCAAACAGCTCTGTGGCACATAGATGTTGATGATGATGTACCTACCTACCTAATGTATGTAAATGTTACCTGTTGTTTAATGGAACAGGTTGAACGCTCATGAGCTGACGACCAGTTTTCTCATCCATAACATTTAAAATTTCTAATTCTATGCTAAGCGTAACCTTGTAACCTGCGCCTTTCTTGGGAAGATACATACAAGGTAGTGTTTGCTAACATGATATTCTTGACTCAAGTAATTTTATGTGCTGAGTGGTGTGACAAAAAATTTGCCAAGTAATCCGCACTAACGGATCTTTTAAATACAATCAGCGTAGCAGAGGAAGTAAGAAGAAAATTTTTATTCCATTCGAGACCGTAACAAATAATTATGGCCTAACAGAGTTAAGCTGATTTCAGACTACGCTATACTATTCTGCTATATAGTATAGCAAAGCAGGACCTGATGCTATACTATATAGCATGGCGTTCACATTACGCGATATTATTGCAAGCATTTATAGTTTATAGGGTGTAAAACACCTCTTCACGAAGCCAAAAGGCACTTGTTCTCCCCATCATTGCGATCATTTTTTTGTTCTAAACCATACCTGGGAACCTTCTAGTTACGGAGATATAAGGGGTCAAAGTTACAACTTTTTTACAAGTTTTTTTTTAAATACAAGTTTTTTTTGTAAGATTTGACTTTTAACACCTCCACGACCCCCGTACTATTCAATCCATCAATCAGCATAATGTTTTAAGTGCGTTACATTAAGTTCTACCACAAAACACGATTTATAACCTCAAAAAAAAAGTTGTTTCCCAGCAATAATTTTTGCGTAAAGTTACTTGGTTTGATGTACAGGGGGTCTAAAAAGGCCACTTTAGCAGAATCATAATTTGAATCACGATAAAATTTAAAATTCTTAAAATGGACTTTATGGTTATGAAAATAAGGTCCATTTTACCAATTTTTTTTTTTAAGATGATTCAAATTATGATTCTTCTAAAGCGGCCATTTTAGGCCCGCAGAATGCTTGGTTAACGGCTTTGTGATGAGGTGGTTTACACCCTATAAACAAGCTCAATTGACCGCGATCTTTGAAGAGTCTTGCGGTACGGCCGGGGGTGAGGGAGGAGGAAGAAGGCGGCGCGTGATATAGCATAACATGAACTCAGCGTATCGCACCATTTTATGTCATCTAATAAGCCAATAAATAGTATATAGTATTGTACAGTGTGAACGTGTCCATAAAAAATGTATGGTGAGCGATATTGTTGTGCTATGAGCTATACTAAAGCTACTACCTACTACTATTATAAATAAAAGCGTAGCCTGAATTTCGTTTTGCAAGCTACCCCTAGTACCTATTATATAGATACCTCTGGGCTCGAAGGGCGTACAGCACATTTTGGCCATTTTGACTTTTTTACATATTCTTACTCAGTTTTTGATTCTCTATCGAGACTATCGACGTGGCAAAATTCGAAAAAAAATGAAGAATACGACCTCATAATTTTCGTACACAATTTATTTGAAGATGGCATGGCTTATGGAACATAATGCTGCCATCACAATAATAAGCAAGTTGTATAAACCAATTCTGGTTGAAGATTTTGGGTGTAAATATCGTAATTTTGCAAATTGTCTACCCCCTAACATAATTTTAAATAAAAGTATAGCTGTGCTATACGACCTATATTTGTAATTTTTTTACACCCTTAATAGAACACCTAACTATATATCCTTTATTCCCAATGTTTTTTAAATTTATTTATGATTTACGCCCTTAATATTTAATATTTTAAAATCAATCTATTGATTTCAAAATTTACACAGACAAAAATAAAACTAAACTTGGTTTTATTTTTGTCTGTGTAAATTGTCCTCCACTATTTGCCGTGTTTTATTCAATTCGGAAATTACCCGGGTCTTTCAAAAATTGTGTGAAACTACTGTAAAGTAGACAATTTTTTTTAGACCCACTTGGATGTTGCATTTATTGTTCATATTACACCAAAAAAGTAACCATTTTATTATAGTAAACAAAAGATGTATTGCCAATGTTCATCATGATAACTTCATCCATAGTCGCACAGACGAAACCTTCGGTTTTGCCAAAGAGGTCACCGAATCGTAGCCAGGGTACGGATGCCAAAAAGTCTACATCAGGTGTACTCAGGGCCCGGAAAAAGCGTCCGTGTAGCTTTTTGCTATGTCACACCTCCATGCGATCATTAGTATTATTCATTACCACAAGTTTGCGCCAGTTAGCCAAGGAAAGCGAAGCGAGGCCCTTGTTCACTATTCACCACACCACATCTCGGTGCATCCCCAAGTCTGTTTCGAGAAAGTATTTCCTGAGACTGCATACCTCGTGGTTGTGCAAGGTCCTAGCATTTCAGAAACCACGACCTCACTTCCGTGGCCGTGGGTGATGTATTCGGTTTGCGGTAGTGTCAAGTTTCGTCTGAGTTCATTAGAGATTGCCGTAAGAATACATCAAAACTGGAATGATCCAACCATTAATTAATGGTGCGCACCTTGTTTCCATACAAAGATACAAGGTGCGCCCTTGTATCTTTGTATATTATTATTATCCTGATAAAATACTGCTTAACACTTTATTCAGGCGGTCAACGAAGCGCTCCTTCAATTATTGTTTCATTTCAGCAGCATTGATGCCAAATGCTTCCGACATACTTAAATACTTGTAGGTCTCGGATGAGTAGGGGATCTAAAGTGTATGGAATTCGAGAGTTGAGTTCCCACGGATTCCATAATCCATACCCATCTTACGTCACAATTGATACACTCTTCATCTATTATGACGGATATACGGTTAGCCCATGTATAAACTTTCTGCTTCAGAAAGTCGATGGGCTCTGTGACTTGTGACACGTAGTGTCGGCGACTGATATCAGTTCCCGAGAATGCCCGCATCACAAAGCGCATCACCCATGGGCATGTGTATTGCCCTCCCTGAAGCAGATAAACTTCCCGTTTAGTGCCCTGGCCTCTTTAATAAGACGCTCAATCCTGCATTGCCAGGCTGACAAGGCAAGTTTCGGTCGTGCAGCAGTGTCAGTGTTCGGAAATTGGAAAATTGCTACACGACATGCCATAACAGCCGTGCAATACAAGATTGAGAATGTATCGCAAAGGTTGGTAACAGCGCAAGCCATACCAGTGCTGTATTCTTTTTATTCATGGGCAGCCGTGGTAACCGTCAGTGGCCTAAGATCCAGTGACGTGAACCGATACTCACGGATCGCATCTTCAGAGCGCTCCTTAATTCCACAATACACGGGTTATCTGAAGATCTAGGCTCTGTCATCCTCTTCCTCAGCATGCTGATTTGTCCGCAATGGTAATGCAGCAGGCACATGGAATAGCAGGCCAGCTCATGCTACTGGTTTTTCATCGTTATGTAGATGTAGGTACTGTGAATCTCTAAGTTGTCCATAACTATGAAAGTGTTAAGTGCTTTTACAACAGCTTTTTATTAAAATATATATTGCTGCCAAAATCAGTTTGACCATACATTGCTTTCAGAAATTGCAATTAGTTTTAATTACTCGTAAAATTATGGTATTACTTTTACGGTTTCTTCTGCTATATTATAGTACTGAGATTTTTGGAAATATGCGCATGAAGAGGGACAGGTCCAAGGTAAGGAATTGACCCCGTTGAAATCTTTAATGAAATAAAATAAAGCTTAGTATTTCCATGGTCATCATCATTTTTTTTTAAGTAGTTGCTTGAGTATTTTTTTTCCAGTTTTGTTTCATAATACACAAAATACATTAGTTTCTTTTTATTTCTGGTTTTTACGATGTAGTTACTTTCAGCTGCTACCTATAGCAATAAAAGAGTTATGGCGTTAAACCAGTGATAGCTAACGTTTAATTTAATTCCTAAACAAAAGTACATCGTCTAGCATTCAGAAATACTCGTACTTACATAATATAAGTTTTATCAGATATAGATCTACGTAATCAAAAGAGAAGTTTGGTTGAGCGATTCCACCCTTATTAGGGATAGGGATAATAAATAAATCTAATTATAAATTATTTCGACCGCCTTCGTTCTTCAAACGAGAAGATACAATTTGGGTCAACATGAGCACAGCGTCAACGCGTTGTCAATCTTGACCTTGGACAAGATATACACATAATATTTAATCATCATCAGCCTATTATTGTTCCCACTGCTGGGACACAGTTCTCCTCTCTATGATAGGGTATGGGCTATTATAATCCACCACGCGAGCCCAGTGCGGATTGGTAGATGTGTGTCTTCGAATTTTTTGTTTCTAAGACATGCCGGTTTCCTCAAGATGTTTTTCTTCACCGTTTTGAGAGCAGTGGTGATGAAATAAATTACAAAAAATAATGCCCCTGTCTGGGTTCGAACCCACAACTTACTTACTGTTCGTTAGTCGGGGCCATCACCACTGGGCCACCGCTGCCCACAATTTACTAATTACATCATGAATACTACATTCAATCAACACCTAAGAAAAAGTTGAATTGAATAATGTTTCAAAAATATTCATATTACGATGGCCTCTGGCGAATTCACACATAACTTTATGTATTAATTAGGTACTGAAACTCGTTTGTTGAATAAACTTAGCTTGACGCTTTTAATTAATCCACGAACTTTTCAATCTGAAAAGTTCAGCAGGTACGAGTTTTTTTACTCGAATTTGCATCGTGGCTTTCTCGAGTTTCAACTTTGCCAACTTGACCATGTTGAAACTTCACCACCACCAGGCTTGAGAACTCGATGACTTTATATGGTTCCGTACACGAAGCCGAAGATTAACCAACGTGGGACACTATTACTGAGCCTCCGCTGTCCGTCCGTCCGTCTGTCAGTGGGCTGTATTTCATGGTCTTCACAGAATGTGTATTTCTCTTGCCGCTGTTAAGGCGACTACAGGGTTACTGGTTGTAGTAATTGGCTCGTCGGTGTAAGCGACCGACTTGAGAACATCGAGTCAATGGTTCGAGACTCTCGTAAGATATTTTAGGGCACGCCACGATAGTGGCGGTAAGTCCCCTCTTTGAGGAGTGGCTTGAGAGGCGCCACGGCGCCCTTCCGCCTGACGCAGGTCCTCACCGGAAGCGGATGTTTCGGGAGGTACCTGCACCGAATCGGGCGGGAGGAAACGCCCGGGTGTTTCCACTGTGAGGATCGACCGGAGGACACGGTGGAGCACACGGTGGAAGTCTGCCCTGCGTGGGCGGAGCACCGCCGTGTCCTCGTAGCGGCGATCGGCGGCGGCGACCTCTCGCGTCCGGCCCTGGTTCAATCCATGGTCCGGAGCGAGACGGAATGGGAAGCCGTCACCTCCTTCTGCGAAGCAGTCATGCTAGCGAAGGAGGTGGCGGAATGAGAGAGGGAGAGAGCCTCTCTTCCCAGCCGCCGCGGGAGACGCACCGGGCGTCGGGGGCCACGTGGTGGCTACCGGCCACCGTAGACGCGGGCCTGTTGACGGTTAGCTATGGGCTAGCTAGCCGTCCGTCCGTCTAATGATGACAGGCCATGTCGACGGCGCGTTCGTGTTCCACGCGCGCCTCAAAGAGATGTCAGCATAACGGGAGGGGCCTGTCGGGGTTGCGGGCCTGTTCGAAAGAGATACCGCGGCCCCGGAACATAAAGGGCGAGGAAGGAACATGGATGGGTTTTAGTCAGTAAAAGTCTGACACTCCCTCCCGCTCCGCCCAGAGTGGGAGAAGTCATTTGATGATTTCCCATCCGAAAAAAAAAAGGGGTAACTTCAGAAAAACTTAAAAAAAAGATCTACTGAATGTCGAAAGAGGTACCGCGGCCCCGGAACGTAAAGGGCGAGGAAGGAACATGGATGGGTTTTAGTCAGTAAGAGTCTGACACTCCCTCCTGCTCCGCCCAGAGTGGGAGAAGTCATTTGATGATTTACCATCCTAAAAAAAAAAAAAAAAAAAAAGGGTTACTGGTTAAGTCAACCTAGATCCGTTAAGGGGTTGAAGTGCATCCCCTTAAGTGTATCATTTCTCACTGATTTGACTATCAAACATCATACCCCAATCTGAATCGTTTTAAAATAAAAGAAGTTTAAAGTTTTTTAAATTCATAAAATTGACGATTTTTTTGTCTATTGTCCAATTATTTTGTAATTTGTGCCTCTAATTTATTTGATTTATCAATTTTTGTGATTACTTAGATAAGTTGTTTCATTATTCTCAACACGAAAATCGCAAGTAACTTAACCAACTGGGTCGTATACTCGTATAAAAAGGATTCAATTCGTAAAAAGTATTTTATTCTTTCAGGAATATTTAAAAAAAACGTGTACTGCAGGTATGTTGCAGATGTGCTTGTAAATATATGGATAAAAAAGTTAGGTAACACGATAGAGAACCAATTAACATACATAATGTAAACTTAACAAAGTCTAGACATGAAGTAGTTGTCTAAAATAAACCTTGCAAGATTAGGTACACAGGCAGAATTAATTTATTGCGCATGGTACATTTCTCGAGAAGTGTGTCCATGGTCTGAAGGTGCCTGAGCCTTAGCTTTTTTTTTGCCAGTCTGTTTGAGTGGACGGACGGCCCCTATTTCCGGGTGCAGGGTTTAAAGGAACCTAACTAACCTAACGGGGGGGTGCCCCAAGTCCCGATATGGGGGCAGAGATACTTCCGTATGTTCAGTTGACAATATTTCGAGAGTTTACAATATCGCTAGAGAGAAACACGTTAAATTGTAATATAACGTGTTTGTCAATTTTACGGTGACATATAATTGGTTACAAATACTACGTGTAAACAATTATTATCCGTTTAGCAGGTGTTTAAATGTTAATTATATGACAAAATTTACAAGTTTACGACATTTATACTACGATTAAGTTTTATAAATGTCATCGTAGACGCTATTATAATTATGGTGATTGTATAAAAAGCTCGAAATAACGTCTATTATGACATTATTATGCGACAAATAATGTAAATGACTATTCGGACATATAATACACCAGTACATGACAAAGAGGTAATTACTATAACATAACTTTAAAGGGACTTCAGGTCATATAAAAGTTTGATTATATGACAAAAATGTTTGTTGGGTATATACCTACATCACCCTGCCCTTGTCCAATCCTGCTTGGGGTCGGCACAACACATTTCACATACCATTACCTACTTGTACTTCTTCCGTTCTCCCCTGTCAGACGTCACGGCATCATTTACTCTTCTTCTCTATTTCATTTCATTCCTCACAAAATTCAATCAATTTTTCTTTGACTTTCGTCTGCCTCTCCATTCATCAACATTCATATCCGTCACTCGGAATGCAATAGTTGATTATGAGTATTAGATATCAAAACATTCTAATAAACTCGTTTGAAATGCTATAATAAATGTTGCATAATGTTATAAACTCGTTCGTGCAACATCTATTAATAAATACGATAAAATTGAAGTCAATAACATTAAAAAACGAATAAAATATAATCACTGGCTTACACAATTTTAATTAGAATGTTTAGAATATTTTATGCAAAAATAAATTCATAAACTTACGTAAGAATTAAAATAAATATGAGGTTTTAGCTAGTAACTTTAAACTACCTACTACAAATTGAAAATATATTTCAATAGATTTGTAAGATTTTATTGTGATGTGTGATATTCATATAAATCAAATAAGGCTCAACGTCTTTTAAGGTTTATTTTAGGGATGCCTCGATACGCCTTTTTGCCGATACGATACCGATACCGATACTCTTATAAAAATATTGGCGATACTGATACCGATACCGACACGCTTATTGAATTCAAAAAGGAAGGTAGAATAAATAAAGCACAATTAATTAATAGTTTTAGTAATCTAAATTAACATTTATCAGATTGTTATTTAAATAAAAAACAAAGAATTCTTAAGTTTTGCGGGCAAAGGCGATTTCGCAAGTCTGTTTGAATAAGATCGCGGTGGAAAATAGTCTCTCAGATGCGACAGAACTCATTTGGAAACTAAAGTACTTCTGCGCCATTTTTTCAAGTTTGGGTATAAGACGTCATTTTTGAACCGCGAAATTTGAAAAGTATCGTTGAATCTGCCATAAAAATATCGCCGATACCGATATATCGGCAAACCAGAAGTATCGCCGATATATCGGTATCGGTATCGGATGCATCCCTAGTTTATTTTTATCTGATGGCATACTAAATCTACATCACTAGAACTACTTTCATGTCTACGAATTATATTTTCTTGCATTTCATGTCAAATTGGTTGTTTTTAAGACTCGCGAGCTTATAATACTTTCCTGTCAAAATGTTATCTGGGGGTCTAAAATGGCCGCTTTAGCAGAACACTAAATGAATCACGTTAAAAACTTTAAATTCCAGAAGTGGACTTTACGGTCATAGCAGTAAAGTCCATTTTAGGTATTAATTTTTTTTAAGGTGATTCGTATTATGTTCTGCTAAAGCGGCCATTTTAGGCACGCAGATCATACGATGAGCCAAGCCCATCTCTCTACTACTAGAATTAACGCTACTTATCCTGTCTCTCCGATTACCTTTTGAAGGTTGCGGGAATGTGGCGACACTTGGGGGAGGCCTATGTCAAGCAGTGGACGTCTTTCGGCTGAATGGATGATGATGATAATCCTGTCTCTTGGTCAAGAAGTACGGCTTCGTTGTACAGATAATATAATAATGCAGCCGTTGGATGAATGGTGAGAAATTAATGCAATTGTTCTTTGAAACACCCATCCCGTGCTATAAATAGGGACCAACTACTGGCGACTATAAAAAACAAAAACAAAAATTGTTTCTTTATTGCGATGGTGCATAACTTTTTTCATAATTAGATTGATTCAATCTAATTGTGCAAATTTTATGATTGCATTTTCGACTCAAATGGAGAAGCAACATAATGTTGAATAAAATAAATCACTCAGTGGGACTCCGGCCGTAAATTAGGATCCTAAAAAGTTTATTTGTCGTACAATATTCTACAATTATTTTGCAAATTAAACATGCAATACTTATTAATGCTTTTTGGTGCTCTGGCGTAGCGGCATCCCGTAATATAAATTACCTATTAAAAAAAGAAAAGATCCCTATGAAAACTAAGGTGATCGTTGTTTCTCAAAGATGAAAAAAAAACAACAGTCATACATACCAGAGATGGGTCTATGATTTATTTAGTTATTCATTTAAATTGTGGTAAAAATACATTGATGAACATTGAATATATTGAACTGGAATTGTGTGAGTTTATCACTCACTTTATTCTTCACATATTTTTTTTTCAACCTATGTACATATATAGCTGTAATTCATTTTAAACAGTGTTTTTTTAAATAAGTATGATAAGGCCGACTAATAAGTATCTTAATTATAATTGATGGCTATAATATAAATAAAAAAAACAATGTATAAATTCATGAGTTCACATTATTTTAGTGTTCAATTGCAAGTTATAGTTAATTAAACACATGAATAAAACAAGTAAGCATAAATGTGAGAACAAGTAAAACTGTATGGATTATTTTGATTTCTTAAATTAAATAACAATCAGACTTCAAGACCTCTATCTAACTTATGTTCTAAAATAAATTATTAATAAGTTACTTATAAAAAAATAAAATAATGTACTATTACCTACAAAAAATAATGCATTCAAATATTCGCTGGTCTATTTTGATCTTGAAATACAACAATATCATTTGTTTAAATTCTTAAGTAAACATACATTTGCTATCAATGTGCTAACGTTTATTTACATAAAAAAAAAGATGTAAAAAAATAAATTAAAAAATACGTAACATTTTAGTATGACAAGCACTAAGATTTTAAGACTTTTAGGTATTTATAGTTTTAACATTCAGTCATAGTAGAACGTATTTTAGTACTCTATCATAAATCATGTACAGAAATCTGCTTAAAGGTCACTGAGAAAATCTATAAAATAATGGGATCAATCTATTCAAACTCTTCTCGCTTCCTAAACTTATTTCTCGGACAATCCTATTTTAATAATCATTGTCGTTTAAAGATATAATTTTACGTCGTCGGTTAACGATTCGGTCGGTGTTACACCTGACACCTGAAGAATAATGGAATGAAAGTATTGAAAATTTAAGCGTATAGGTATGTAGCTTTATCGACAACGATGTTACAGGGGGTCGAAATGTCCTGAATTCTTTGTGTGGTGAAAAGGATGATACGGCTATACGGCTGTGTCTTTGTTTCTTTGTTTTTGCTCGACTTGGCGCAATAAGCCGTGCCCCCAAATTAATTACCAAAAGACATTGTATTTTTTAGTGTACCGCGCCCAGCGGTTAACGAGGCTTTGCTCCGACCGTTAAGAGGGCTATCACAACTTTAACTTTCTCGAGCATATTTATTTTTTTATTTTGTGGCCCTAACTAAATCATAAGCACACATCAAAACTGAGAGTTTAGTTGTGTGACAAAATTATTTTTCTAGGGAGTGATCTAAATAAAAATCTCAATGTTTCTTGTATTAGAGTGAGACTCATAAAACACCCAAACACAAGACAAATTGTGATAGCCCCTCTTAACAAGGTGATTGAATTTCACAGATTGATACCCGTCTCCCTTCAACCCATATCACGTTTGTAATCAGTATAATACCTAGCTGTCAAAACTGTACTTGGCCTAGTGATTGGTTGATCAAACTAAAACAACTTGTCTTATTTCACTTACCACAGAAAAGATTGTAAATATTTTCAATGGACGGAGTTTTTTATAGAACAAAATTGGCTGAATGTAACTTTAAAACGTATTTCGATGATTGCCAGTTCTGTACATGATAATGTAAATCAATCAAGGAGCAAAGTTGTGTTGAATTTAATGAGAATGACTATGAATCTACATACTAATTGAGCCATACCAGAGACCCTACAAAAGTGGCAATCGTTTTCAAAGCGTTTCTTATTTAGCTATCAGGACTTTTAATAGGCCGGACTGACATACCTAAGCTTTTCGCAAGCTTAATATGTCTGTCTAATACATCATTACCAACTCTTTCGTTGTTGCTGGTAAAAGGTCACTTTGTGTAGGCTTTTAGGTATTTTATTCATTTTCTTAAAACAATACAATAAAAGTCGAAGGTTTTCTTTTTACGTATTGCATTTAGACATTGCACGAAATATACCTTCTAAAGTTCTTTGAAGATTTCTACTATCTACATTCAATTTAAGTAAGAACTATAGTGCTCCATTCCGTTGTCATGGTAACCATAGTGAGCACTGGCCATCTCAGCATCTCGTCCCTTGAAGGAGTTATGATTTTTGAAGGCATTGATCATGATTAGGGTAAGTGCTAGTTTTCCTACTAAGAAAGACTTGACCAGCATAAATTTCAACATGCCCAAGACTAGCGGTATTATCGCTGACTGCAGGACGAACGGCATTATAAACATCGGTAGTATTTTCTGCATCATGTTCTTTTTCTTGCCTCGACCTGAAATAGAGAAATGGAAATAATATTAATATAAATAGGTATACAGGGTGTAAACCACCTCATCACAAAGCCGCTAACCAAGCATTCTGTACATCAAACTAAGTAACTCTACGCAAAAATTATTGAAACGACTTTTTTTTTTGAGTTTATAAATCATGTTTTGTGGTAGAACTCAATGTAACGCACTTAAAACATTGTGCTGATGTATGGATAGAATAGTGCGGGGGTCGTGGAGGTGTTAAAAGTTAAAATCTTACAAAAAAAAACTTGTATTTAAAAAAAATACTTGACAAAAAGTTGTAACTTTCACCCCCCATATCTCCGTAACTAGAAGGTTCCCAGGTATGGTGTAGAATAAAAAAATGATCACAATGATGGGGAGAACCAGTGTCTTTCGGCTTCGTGAAGAGGTGTTTTACACCCTTTATTTTAAATGAAACTTCAGGATTTCTAGTTAGTTTAGGTTTTAATTTGTGGTCATCTGGAAAATTTTAGAAAATGCTTCAAGGCTGTTGTGCAATATGGCAATCGTTAAGAGCCAACTTACGAACAGTAAGTCGTAGGTTCAAACCCAGACGGGCGCATTACTTTGTGTAATTTATTTCATTACCACTGCTCTCAAAAGGGTGGAGGAAAACATCGTGAAGAAACGGTGTATCTCTCGTGCAAGGCCTTATTCTTTATAAGAATAAATCGTCATAAGTATTTATAGAACGTATCGTGAAGTAAGTAAAAATATGCTACAGACTTGCGGATGCTCGTGTTTTTTTACCACGAATGCCATTAGCACTGCCACCGACATTACCAACAAATTATAAATCTCACAATGCTATCTTATGCTAAGTAAAACGACGTGAAATGGTCTAGAGTTACTTTTGCGTGACATTATGAAACTGCACTCCGCATGACTTTCACGATAACCACGCTAGACGCATTAATTGTTTGAATTTTAAAAAGTAAGTAGTAATTATTTTTTCAAAACACTTGCTCAAAAAGTGCATTTACGAAGTCTGTATACATTGTTCGAAAGTTAAAAATTACGCCCCATACAACGGACCGTGTGGTAAAATAGGTACTCTCACCTAAGTACCTATTTTACCGCACTCCCCCTTGTATAGCACCGTGCGTATTCTTTACGGTTTTTTTTTTAATTTCCAAAAAAATAAAAAAAAGAGATTCCTCCAAGGAGTTTTACATTACGAGAATAAAAGAGGAGTAACAGATCAAAGTGTATAAACTCCACCCACCTTAATAAAAATAGTAAAAACGGATTTTTCACACCACCTGCTCGAAAATGTCAAATTATATGTCAAGCAACCTTAACCTAAAGTGAGTCATTAGTGGCCGGGGGCACAGCCGGTCAATAATGTTGTACTGGATTTCATTATGACCCGCTGGTCAATAATGTGATTTGAATTTGGAATCTCACATGCTCAGCTAAATTGGCAGTATAGTACTAACAAACACCCTTTGGTGCCAGAAAGAGGAAAGCCATTCTCGATACCCTTACTACGCGTGGATGATATTCTCGATTTCCTACAAAATCATAACGACTGCTTTTTCATATCGTTGCCATGTTTTCGAAGACAAAATATTGTAAGAATAATTAGATAACTACGAACCATTTTTTAAAAGGAATGAAACATTAAAACTGGCATTAATAATAACAAATACCGTACCGCGCCGTATTGTATTGTACAACGGGCAGGTGTCCGCAACTCCACGTCAAAGCGCGAATTTCCACCACGCGGGCCCAGTGCGGGTTGGTAGATGTCACATGTCTTCGAATTTTTACCGCGCCGAAATACCGTAATAGTAATTGGCTGTAACATTAGTTAATTAATTTATTCTTACTGTTTGTTTATTTAATAAATACTTTGTTTTTCGTACTATGGCTATTATTTTCTCACAGTAGGTGTAAAAAGTAGAGTATCCTCCTCTGGGCTAAAGGTGTCTTTGCCTTGGGCTAGCTTGAATCCCTCGCTGCATTCAGGATTCTTGTATTAACTCCCTCGCTTCGCTCGTGAGTTAAACTCTTAACTACCTCGCTGCGCTCGGGAGTTAAATCCCGAATCCTTCATTGCGCTCAAGATTCAATATGACGCCCGTGACATAAGACACAACTTTAGCCCCTTGGTGCATAATCTACTATTTTATCTATTTCAAACCTTGCAACTAATGTCAACCACAAAACTGTATTACTTTTATTATAAAAAAGAACCAAAAGTGCACATCGTTTCAAACAATATTAAATCCAGGTTTGTGTACGTGTGCTCTCTTTAAAGTACTACGGATTATTGCGTTTATCTCAAAAGTTACATTGACGGAGTTAATACACTTTGATCTGTTACTCCTCAAATAGGCTGACTGATCGAACCTCCTTGGAAGTGCTTTTGCTCAATATGTTTGTCTCACTTTAAGACAAAAGAGTAAGTGAGACGAAAGAGGTAGTTCTAATTTTCAGCACGTGCATGTGGCGCCATTTGCAGATTCGCGCCTTTTCATAGAAACGTCAAAGATTGTTGCGACTTTTCGACTGATAAACAAAATAATAATATGAGTTCAAGCTTAGTTCAAGCGAGGAATCAGATGTTAATATGGCATCTACTCCAACTCACAGTCGACCGACTTACAGTCGGCCAGTAAACTACTATGTTCTCTAATTATTAAGAAACGCAAATATTTTTCCAAACCTTTGTGAGTCTAGTATTCCTGTAATCCGTTTACATTAACACAAAAAAAAACTAATTTAGCCTACGCGAATTTAGTTGTTTATACAAGTAATTTTCTACTTATTCAAATAAATAAATGTAAACGAAAACTTAAATAAACCATTTTGATGTGTTTTATTAAATTTAATAAATAAGCAACGAATAAATTCTTTGGAAAGTCGACGGAGCCGTTGTTTATGTGTTTCTTTTTTTTATCCACGTCTTTTTATTTTTCATGAAGTCGAGTAGCGTTAACCAGAAAATAATCAACGTTTTGTGGCGTTCATGTCGACAGCACTTAGGGTTACCGGATCTTTCCGCCCACTTATTACGGTTTTTTTCCCCTGCCGTACCTACTAACTTTATCCGGCTTAGTCTTGTGGTCGATAATTCGAGATACCTACGATGATTTCTTTTTGATGACAAAAAGTAGATTAAATAATATATCATCGTCAGCTGCTTATCCTTTTCCCAAGTACGATGGGGTCGAGTTCCCGTTTACCGGATGCAGCTGAATACCAGTATTTTACATGGAGCGACTGCCTATCTGACCTGTAAAACCCAGTTAGTACTGATAAAGTAGGTAC
Organism: Xestia ashworthii; assembly: GCA_950022955.1. NCBI lineage: Eukaryota > Metazoa > Arthropoda > Insecta > Lepidoptera > Noctuidae > Xestia > Xestia ashworthii. The sequence continues at coordinate 15,866,505 of OX465558.1, read as the reverse complement.
TATAGAAAATAATATAAAATAGATATAAAAGTGAAACATCCTCTGACTCTTTGCAATTATTGTTTGAACTTTGCTATATTTGAAATGGCAACCCTAAACGCACTTCGATACAGAAAATGCCAATTAACTGTTTCTTGTCTCCACAACGTGTAGGTACTATCAAAACTGACATTCAAGTGTTCGGTCCTGCGAGTGCGATGGAACCGGTTTGTTCGCGATCGCCGCACTTTCATTCAAGTGCTCCAATTATTTCGCTTTAATTCGCAAGTACTTTTCCATACACTCACGTATGGAAACCTTGAACTTACATAGAACCATATCTCATTAAAACGATGCAAATGATAAAGTCTACAAAGTGTCTTAATAAATGTAACCCGTAGATTTACCTACAAACACGAGTGAAGGTTACACAATATTGAAAAAGAAATGGTTTGTTTTTCCGTGTCCCTAATATAGAATTGGAAAAAGGATTTCATCATTTTTGATAATGGCTTTTAAGTATGTATAATGGACTAGTTTCCGGTAAAAAGAAAACACGATACAGTACAACGAAATTGTCTCTATTAGTTATAGAAAAAAAAAAGTGCGGCCTATGTTTTTCGATGTCAATGGTGTCTCTGTCTTGTAGGAGTGATTTTAATAGTTTTTAATATAAATTCGTTCTAACATATATGACAAAGGTACAAGTTATATATTTTTATTTCATTTTTATTTATGACAATGTCATTAGGTAAAGTCTAAGTCCAAAAAATTGAACATTTAGGTCGGAAGTGATCAACATTTGGTAAGGCGATCGTAGAAGTTATTGAATATTCAAATCATTACTCTACCAATAAACAATTGCGGTCTGTCACTGCTCTGATTATTGCCTATTTGTATGTCGTACGCATTTCACTGAACTTTCTAGGTACACATGAACCGTAATAAACCTATGAATTAGGGCACTGTTGATCGAATTTCCTTTCCAGCCATTTCATTACTAAGTTCACCTACTTCCTTGAGCTCTGATTTGAAGACGCATATTTTCATTTACAGACTGCCACTTTGGTCGAGTGGTCGAAAGCGTGACTGTTGAGCACGAAGTCCTCCTGGGTTCGATTCCCGGGTTGGGCGAAGTGTTATTGGGTTTTTCCGTTAGGAATTTTCGCAATAGACAGCGTATTAGGCCCGGTTGATGGCAATAGGCACACCCTCTGTTACAATACATGGGACTTAAACTTATGGGTGTACCTACTATTATTGGGAATTAACACCTCTGGGTATTACAAGCGAGATGATATGCAATTTTCATGATACAGTTGGTAGTTGCGAAAAACTGTAAGTGGAATCTTAGGTATACCCGGTATCAAGTGGCATTAAAACATCCACCAGTGGATAAAGTCTCCTTGGTTCATTTTAATTAAAATGTCGACTCCTGTCTAAGGACTAGGATTGCCTTGACGTCACATTTATTCCCGACGGAAATAACTAGTATATATTACGCATCTACTTGTAGCTTTATTAAGATAGTATAATTATCCGTAATCGTTGCATGCACAATTGCACATGTAGAGAACAATTTTTAAAATGTATCTTAGAGATGCACGGTCTCATGAATCATCGTCTAGAGACGCGCAGACGGTTATAGAAGTAACAGTTACTTTACATCATTTATGATTATTGTCTGAAACATAATCCATTCATACCAACATTATAAATGTGAAAGTAAATCTGTCTGTGTTAGATTAAGGTTCACCAAAAATATGACGGTCTGATTATCTAAAAACGGCTGTTTACAACACATTTGTGTATGGGAACATGTCACAGTGACAGCTGTTTTTAGATAATCAGACCGATATCTTTTCGGGGAACATAGACCTAAGTCTCTTATCTTTTCACGCTTTAACAACTGATTAGATTTGTGTGAAATTTGGCGTATGCGGATAGACAAAAAGTATTTTTAATATTTATTCAATCCTTGGTTACGCCTTTATGACATAACGATACTTTTATAATTATGCTGACACTTTTAATTCCGGTAGTAAGTTCCTATGGAACGCTGTCGCGGCCACGGACTAATGCTAGTATACCTATAATAAGGCGGTCAAAACTCAATTCAATTCAATTTATTAATTTATTCTCTCTTCTCAATATTGGTTCATAACAATTAACAATGTTTTTGACAAGGTTATATTCCACCGTTGGAAGAGATTGGTGCCTGAAGTAGGTAGGAAAATTATTTGAAAGGGAATCAGTGAATTTCTTTCTTTAAATTAATCCACACGTGCACTTAATAATGAGTCAAAGTCGTGAACCTGCACCAGTGTAATTAAAGCTAGAAATGCGGTAGTGCAAATTATGTGTCTTCTTTTTTACCTGACCTGCTCACACGCTCATATTAATTAAGATTCATTTGCTTTGTCAAAATAATGGATACGGAGACTTTTTACTAATTCAAATCAAATTCTTTCGTAGGTACTGGAATTTAGTGTGCACTATTTTACATAGACTATACAGGGTGTAAACCACCTCATCACGAAGCCGTCAACCAAGCATTCTGTACATCAAACTAAGTAACTTAGCGCAAAAATTATTGCTGGGAAACGACTTTTATTTTTTGCGGTGAAAAATCATGTTTTGTGGTAGAACTCAATGTAACGCACTCAAAACATTGTGCTGATGGTTGGGTTGAATAGTACGGGGGTTTTGGAGGTGATAAAAGTAAAAATCTTACATTAAAAACTTGTATTAAAATAAAAAAAAAACACTAGTCAAAATGTTGGAACTTTGACCCCCAATATCTCTGCAACTGTATGGTGTAGACCAAAAAAATGATCGCAGTGACAGGGAAAACAAGTGCCTTTTTTACACCCTTTATTGGAGGCTTCCTGAATAACTAACTAATAGAGATCCTGTCTCTTCAGTTAATCCTACGTCTCCAAAGTTTCAAGTCCTGAGATGACAGCGACGTAATCCCGGCTGTCTAAGTCTGGTCTCAGTATTTGCCCTATGTGGAACAAACTAACAGAGTTGGCGCATGTTGGGGTTCGCAAGTAAACGATGAGGGTTAGAGCGAAATGTTACTTGAATATTGATGAATCTATCATGGAAAAGTATCTATGTCACAAAATATTGTACCGGTAATGGCTTAGGTTGACGTCTACACTTTAGAATGTGATGAAGATGAAAATTAATACATTAATAGGGACCTTAAAATTACCTCTAGGTTATTGAACTTAACTGCAAATACTTAAATCTATTAAGATTGCTAACATTGTATGGATTGAACTAGAGACTCATGTACCTAGATAGTTAGATACTTTATTACTTTACTTCATTAGATATTACTAAACTATAAAACAGTACTTTATTTGCATTATAAGTCAATATTTTTTTTCAAATTTGTTAATAAATTTTTCGTTGTTTGTGTTTGTTTTATTTTTTATTTGATTTAAATTAAATAAAAGTTTACTTTGTGAGGCTTTTAGTAGGAGTAACATAAAATAAAATGTTTTGTGATCGTAGTTATTGAGAACTAACTAATATTTATAAAAGCCTAATGAAATTGTGTTATTTTAAAGCATGTTTATAGAATACTATTAACATGCTTTAAAATAACACAATTTCATTACTTGTAAAATTTATGATAACGACCAAGTGTCATTTATTACATTAAAAATAACGCTTACCTTCGGTCAAGCTCCTGTCAGTATCCACTTCGAGGGAAAGCATCCTTCCCGTGCTATTATCCTTGGGTATGCTCACGAAAACACCATCGAACAGTTCCATTTTCTCATCTTCCACGTGGTCTTGTTGCTGCGGTACATTGTGCGCAGACGCAGCACAGATTGCAAGGAACAGCGCGACAAGGCACAGAATCCGCGTCGGGTGCGGTGCGTCCATTCTGCCGGTCGTTTGGGCAGTGCACCTGCGCCCGCGCGCCCCACTACGCCTTCTACCGTGCCCCTAAACTGATCTAACTCAAGCGCGTCATTTGATTTCCACGATCACACTCTCGATATTCAATTTCACTTGTTATTTGTGAAATTAGTTCGTAACGTAATGTTACAGGCAATATGCAATTATGGGGTAAGAAAGTTTCAGTTTCAATGTGGATTTACTGCCATGTTTATCTTATTTTTATTAGTTACTCTCTCTCTGTAACTCTCGCTTTACACTCGCTTTTATAACTCATTTATTATGGAAATCCATGAGTCCTTAATTAACTCTGGATTGACCATGCACAGCGCAGCGTTATGATTAATTCTGAATCCGTAATTAATAAAGTACTTAATATGTACCTTATTTAGTAATTTAACAAAGTAAGCTTGTTGATTTCGAATCAACCGCTGAAAACAGTTAATTATATTCATGGAATCTCTGTTTCATATTTCAGTTTCCAGATTAACTTATTTAATTACCACGAAACCGTGAGATTATTTTTAGTAAGCACGTAAAATGGTTGAATAAAATCATAGCAAAATACCTTATTATGTAAACATTGTAAAGTTAGACTATAGCCCATGATAGTTACTGACGACAGGCCTTACTACAGGCGTTCTTTCTACAGTAGTACATAGGTACCTACCTAACCTTAAGTTGTTCTTATTCAGGGCCAGAAATGTAAACTTTGTTATACGAGAATGCTTCTTATGCCACGCAGCGGTAAATACAGTGATATAGGAGACCTGCCTATCTAGATGCATAAATGGTAGCTAACGGTGGAATTAGAGCACATCGACGGATCACTTACCTCACTGAAGCGGAGCAAACAAGAGCATCAATGTTGCCAGCTCTTTCTGATCCATTACACCTGTCTACAAGGTGTTTTTTTGATATCCCGTAATTCTTGGGTATGACTGAGACCTTATCAAAGAATCAACTGGCATATTATGAGCTATTTTTAACCGACTTCCAAAAAGAAGGAGGTTCTCTATTCGACTGTGTTTTTTTTTTTTTTTTTATTTATTTTTGTTCACCGATTACTCGAAGACGCCTGAACCGATTTTTCAGTTATGAATTTGTTTTAGTTTTAATTTTTCTTACAAAACAATTCGAAATAATCATAAATATGACTTACCTATCTTTAAATATGAATGATTTGAATGAAAATGGATTACTCGGAATTATCAATGTGACTAAGATTAATTATGATTGAAGATATCTTCGAAACTATGTATTTTTAGACCAACGAAGAATGTAGGTTACCCTAGAGTCTAAAGAGCCTAAAGTAAAAGGATATAAAAACAATGCACGTTGTATAACTCGATCAAACACCGCCGTATTGAGGTCTCCTCAACATCTACATAAGAAACCCGAAGTAAACACAGTGAAGTAAGCTAATTACGTTATTTAAAAGTAGCAAGCGTTCTTCAAAGGACTGTTATTATTATTCATTAACTCGAGTTTGTGATTAATTAGTGCTAAGTAGGTAATCTGTATTTACAAGGATCAAAGTTTTAGATACAAGCTTTTAGTTCTCGCCTTTTAAATGATCCTCACATTTCACACTGGGGTCTAATTTGATAATCTAATGAAAATAGAACAACTCTAGAGTCAAAAGAATTACTTGCTTGAAAGTCACGGACATTGCACTGATGAATATGAATATCTTTGTCTGTTTTTTATTGTTTCGCTGCCGTTTTCTAGTAAGTTTGCAGATTTTAAAAAGATTACCATCATCATCATCAACTGCCTAAACTTTTCCCAACTATGTTGGAGTCGGTTTCCTGTCTAACTAGATGCATCCGATAAGATCAAAACCTACGTATTTGCAAAATGTTTTGTGACTTGGTAAATAAAGTTACAAAACTTTCTTTTTAAAACTAAACCTATCTTTTTAATTGGTTGCTAACTATTGTTTACCAACCATTTCAACTGTGTATCCTACAAATATGTAGATAATACCTAAGCATCCCAGCATGATATTTGTGTCACTACAGTCAGCCACAAAACAGAGAAAACAGGTATCGTTCTAACTGAAGAAGCACGGAAATTTTTACTACTTAATATGTAAAGAAGAAAGTATTTGTATTTTCGTATGTAACGAACAAACTTAAAAACTACTGAACCAATTTGAAAAATTCTGTCAGCAATGGAATAGCTACATTATCAGCGAGTAACATAGGCTATGTTTTATCCCCGTACTCCCACGGGAACGGGAACTACGCGGGTGAAACCGCGTGACGTCCGCGAGCTGGCCGAGAAAATAACAATAGTTAACAATAATTATTTTATTTATTTTTTATATTTTAGGAAAGCTTACAGACTAATAACATCATAATAACAAAACATATACTTAAATTGCTAATAACAAGCCCCCACAGATAAATACAAAAATTAAAGCAAAAGTTACAAAAACCTAGCACTGTTACATTATTATTAACAATTAACAATTAAGTTGGTTTATTCTATCCTATTGTTGTTAATTTAAGCAGGTGCCTCGTGTACAAAAAATTTCTTCGCTAAGAATTGCTAGCAGTTTGCCTGCATAATAGCAACCTGTTTCTCTCAATTGTCTGCTACTTAAATGGGATGACATACGTCTGATCCACTCCTAGGATTTTCACCAAGGTGTGAGAAACATTCTATTATTCCACACCATTAATAAAACAAGAAACCGACTTTCTATAGTACCGGTAGGTACTTAGAATAAATATGAAAATATATTTTATGAAAGTAATGCAGAACTCTTTACGCTAATAATAGCCTAGTTTTCACAGCCAAATAATATTGAAGGCAAAGAGAAAATAAACAAATAAACAACGAAAGAATTTGTAAGGGAAGAAAATTGGCAGTTGGAATGTTCGCAATATTGTTATTATTACTTCTTATAGTGACAGACGTGTTTATGTATTGTTCTGTTTTTTTCCTAAACACATGCTTATTCAGATTCAGCGCTGTGGTTAGATACTTGTTACCATGAGTAAATAAGCTGATGTTTCGAAATATCTTTTGAGGGATTGGGCCTTCATTCATGAGTCATCCGTTACCCTTGCTTGGTGGATGACATAAATGTATGTGAATTTTTAATTCTAGGTTCCAGTCTAGCTACAAATAAAACTTAAGTACTTATACAAATCCAGTCAAATCGAATTGAAAGATAATCAATGATATTCTGTCTGAGTGAGAATGATGACTAGATGGATTGGTAGCGTCAAAATTATTTGGTTTTCGTCTGAAAAAAAGCTTTGTTTGTCAAAAAACCTGCACCATAAATAAGATCTGAAGTTATCCGTTTTCTTCATACAACTTGTTTTATAGTACGTTCGTAATGTAACTGGAGAATGCACATTAATTCAGTCAATAGACCTGTATTAAACTGGTTAGAAACTCTAGGTTAGGTGCCGCATAGTCTAGATAGATTTTGCGGCTATATATATGCTATATCCCTTGGCTAATCTGGTACTTTATCTTCATATGAAGTTGGCATCATGAGAATCAAGTCATGATGCAAAAAATCAGCTGTTTAAAACACATTTTTGTAGGGGAACATGTCCCTTAAACAGCTGTTTTTAGATAATCAGACTGTTATCTTTTCGTAACATGGAACTTAGCAAGTCATATAAAATTCTTTATTGGAGAAGTACTTAATGTCTTTTTTCATGTTAATAAAACTACAAAGTTTTTGGCTAGGTACAATATTTAAACAGTGTTCATGTATTTTAGACACCAATCATGGTTGCACAATTATAAACAAATCAGTCATCATTAAAAAAACCCTGGTTAGTATAATTGTGTCTGGTGTTGAGTTACAGATCACCCGGCCCTCTACGTTTGGCAAGTTAAATAACAAACGGTTCCTGTAAAGACAAAGCTTACAAATTTAATGCAAACCTTACAAAAACAGAGCTTACACAAATCTTATAAATATTACAAAAGGATCGTTTTATAAGCTTAATCTGCTTAACTCAACACTGACACGAATACGATCAATATGATACCTACTTCTTTTTCCAAAGTAATTGTATACATTTTGAAACATCGGGATCGGTTTGTTCGTTTATTACAACAACACAGTGTTACTGTCTTTTCTCCGAGAAACTGTTGGAGAGTTACAACTTTCAATAAAACTTGAACCAAACTTCCCGTAGTTCCCGTTGACCCCAACATTAGGGTAGGCTAGTGGGGTCAACGAAACGGCAGTTTTGATTTTTCCCGCTGACCCCACCAGTGGGACGAACAAGTGGGGTTAGCAGGAATACGTTCACATTGGTGATCACACAGATTAACGCGTTCAATCAAACAAAGAGCTATATAATGTTAGTACCTATAGATTAATATACGAGGAATACCTACCAATATAGTGAACATTCTAAAAACAGTTTTCCCACAATTTTACAAGTAGATAACACAGACAGAAAAAAAATGTCTCGTCTAATGCAGTTTGCATGAAATTTCAGTTTGCAAATGGAAAAACAAAATTCGGATATCATGAACAGTTGCTTGTCGAGTAGATGAAAATAGAAAGAGGATTTGATTGTAGTTTTTATCCTGCATAAGGCCAGCAGCAAGCTCTTACTTGATTGCTTACCCGGTCGAGTGAAGGTAAGCTTCCACCTGTCCGCATCAGACGCATTGGAAACATCGCATCAAACGGATCGTAGTATTTACCGACCAGCGTTACCCGGGTTTTTCGGGTATTTTCGGGTTTTTTCATTAAATGATAAATGATGTTTATTTTGCAAGTAGGTTTTTAGAGACACTTTTACACGTCATTTTTTTAAACTATATGGGGCCGGTGTTTCGTACCTAACTTCTCTGAGGAGAAACAGTCGAAACAAACTCAGAGGTCCAGTCTCTTTTAAAGTCCAGACATTACTCAATGCACATGATGACTATGCGGATTAGTATCTGAGACGGTCTTTTGAATTACAATATTATTACAAAATGCTCTTGCTCTATTTATTAATAAACAATTACAAAGGTTTTAATATTGACCAGGCGCTCGACCAAATGGTGTAAATCTTCAGGGAGGAAATGCTGGATGGCCTAGTAGTAGATTCTTCAATACGCATTGGTCTCAGGGTGAACTTGGACAAAACACAGATTATATTATACGAACACGTCGCCCCAGGAGCTATTGTTGTTAATGGTGGTCCTATCGAGTTTGCTCGAAAATATTATTTATGCCGAGCAAACTGTACAGTTTGGTAAGATCAACTTTGAGAGGAAGGCTACCAAAAGAATCCAGCTGGGCTGGGCAGCATTTGTCGATAATGATCGATTTAAAAGAGACTGAAAATCCCGAAAACCCGGCTTTTTATACGGCAAAAACGAAGTGAAAACCCGGGTATTCCCGGGTTTTTTAAAACCGGGGAAAACCGGTTCGTATGCCCTAAGTGCGGACACATGAGTAAGTAAACGGAACAGTGTAAGCTTCTTAACAACGTGCAAAATTGTTACCTACCTATTTTGGTAGGGTTGTCACAATAGGTAAATACATCCGTCCCGATAAGAGCGTCGCTTTTGACTACTCTGAAAAAGCAGAATGTCTGGCCGACAGTTTGGAATCCCAATGTTCACCGAGCACTCTACCAGTAGACAAGCAGCACCTTGATGAGGTGGATGCAGAAGTTGAACGTAGAGCATCGCTTCCCCCTGTAGAAGACCCCGATGACCCTCTCCCCGTCATCACCCCGGAAGAGGAGGAGAGGAGGAGATATCTTTGAGATATTATAGATAAGTTACAGCCTCGGAAAGCCCCAGGCGCCGACGGCTTCACTAATAGAGTTTTTAAAGCCCTCCCCGCCCGGCTCATAGTCCTTTTGGCTGCCATCTTCAATGGCGCCCTGAGCAACAATATGTTCCCCCAAGCGTGGAAAGAGGCCACTGTTATAGGTATTCCCAAACCTGGGAAACCGAAAGCCCAGCCTTCGAGCTACAGGCCGATCAGTCTCCTGAGTGCTCTCGGCAAAATCTATGAAAGGCTTATTTATAAGCGTCTCAGAGATTATGCCGAGACAAAGGGCCTCATCCCTAAAGAACAGTTCGGCTTCAGGACCGAACATTCTTGCATACATCAAGTCCACCGCATCGTTGAACACGTTAGCGCTGGTTTCCAGCGCGGAGCGATGACGGGGGTGATGTATTTCGATATAGCGAAAGCCTTTGACAAGGTCTGGCACAATGGCTTATTATATAAGCTATACCAACTCGGTGTGCCTGACCGTCTCGTGCTCATCTTACGAGACTTTCTGTCAAACCGCACCTTCCGCTACCGTGTGGGTAAGACGTTACCTCTCCCCATCCTATCCGTGCCGGAGTCCCTCAGGGCTCCGTTATCTCTCCCCTCGCGTTCACGTTGTATACTAGTGACATCCCCAAGAACAAGAAGGTTCAGTTAGCCCTATTTGCCGACGACACGGCAATTTACTACACCGGCCGTTCTCAGACTAACATCCGTCAGCTGTCGACTCGCTCGGCGCTTGGTTCCGTAAGTGGAGGATTGAGGTTAACCCTGATAAGAGCCAGGCAGTTCTGTACTATAAGGCACGCCTTAAGCGTTCGCCAGGTCCCCCCGTCACTATGTTTGGCAAGCCTATCCCTTGGGAGAAGCAAGCCAAATATCTTGGAGTTATTCTTGACGACAATCTGTCATTCAAGGCTCACATCAAAGCAGCTCGTGACCGAGCTGCCTTCGCTATGGGCCGACTCCATTTCATGATCACTAGGAAGAGCAAGTTGTCACTTAAGTGCAAGTTGCGTCTTTACACCGCAGTCATCCGTCCCATCATGACATACGCTTGTATCGTATTCGCTCATGCCCACCCGCGTCATATCCACACGATGCAGACCTTGCAGAACCGATTCCTCCGTAAAATCACCGGTGCCCCCCCGTACGTCCGTAATGACAGTCTACACGTAGACCTTAGAATCCCTACCGTTAAGCAGTTCATGAAACGCCTTTCCAAGCGTTACTTCGACACTGCTATCAAGCATAGGAACCCCCTAATCGTATCGGCCGCCCGGTACGACCCATCGCGTATTAGCTCAGTCCAACGTCCGCGTCACACCTTAGTCACCCCCGACGATCCGATCACTATCTTGCAAGAGAGTAGGAAAGATACCAGTACAGTTCGTAGAATGTACAAATACAAACCGAAGACATTCCGACCTCGCCGCCGAGGTCCGGCGCGTAATCCCATGTTAATCCCTCCCCGACCCTTGCTCGAGCCAGCCCGTGATGCTGAGCCTTTAGTAATAAAACAGTCCCTAATTAATGACAACCAGATCCAGCCTGTCCCTTTGCTGCCCCCAGCGACGCCCTAAGCCGAGGTCCGTACCCCACAGGGGGTGCCCTTAGAGCGCTGTCGCTTAGTTTTTAGTCATTTTTGCCCTGGCTGGAGGCCTTAAATTCAAGGCATCCACAGGACTTGCCCGGTTAAGCAGAAGCCAGTCTTCGTAGACTGAACTGCGAGATGCCCTATCCAAAAAAAAAAAAAAATAGGTGAATACAAATCAATATTTACCTATTGTGCTCCTTGGGGATAGTTAAAGTATGATATGTTTTTTTTTTTTTCTAATACTATGCATACACACAGTACAATAAACAACCATTATTAATAAATACCAAGTTTTTACATTAAAATATTCTAACTTGTCACAAAACAAACAACGTGTGTTGCCCTGACAACCCTGAGATTTTCAACTGGCTGTGCCAGCTTAAACCAGTTTTTTCCCCTCTCGCCGCGTACGCGACAAGCGGCCAGTGGTCACGCACGTGGTGCAACCGACTCGCGCGGTTGTATGAAGCTTATACTCTGTGCTGTACTCTGTGGTACGGTTCAGTGATTTTCTGTACTTCAACTTCAAATAAACAACAAACGCAATTCGAAACGTTTTAGATTCTGTTGCAAAAACAAATTCTCAATATTTATTCTATAAGATTTGAAAAACTTACTGTTACAATTAGCCTGCCATGTGTCATCCTATACTGCTGGGCATGGCCCCTCCCCATGACTTCCAAATTCTTCGATCCAGGGCCAATGTGGGCCACTGGCCGTTGATTTTGTCCAGCTCATCCCGCCATCTCCTGCGAGGTTTACCGCGTCGCCTTCTGGTTGTGTCAGAACAACCACGCAGTCAGGCATACGGAAAAACTTATTTTGGAGAAAATTTAAATCTAAATAACTCTATCTTTTAAGTATAATTCTTGGTTCAACTATTTTTTGTCCAGCTTTTACTTAGTATCATACCTTATTGTAATGTGCGATACATTCATCTGAACAAGTACTGCACAACCAACCCGCGTAGCGATGACCACGGACCTACGGTGGACTTATCTAGAGCGGTTGTAGAGGGCGCAGAAAGTTGGCAGCCTCACAAATATCTTTCAAATATTTACCTGTTTTAAGGGCCTTATCACACTAGTGAGTTGCGAGCGAGTGGAAAGCGGGGCAAGTGCGCAGCGAGCTCGCCGCGAGTTCGCAACGTGTGCGCGGCGAATACACCGCGGGTGCGCAGCGAGCTTGCAGCGAAGACGCCGCGGGTATGGCAACAAAGACGGTGTCTACTGAGTCCGAATAAATTAAGGTATGGTCTGAAAACTGATGAAGAAAGCAACTATCCACTACTCGACGAAACAATGGTTAGGTAACTTGAAGTAGGAGGATCTCGTGGCTAAATAATAGTCTTGCTTGCCTAGGTTGGTCCGGGGATGTGTGTGTCGACCCATGACACACTAAGCTTCCTCCGTGCCTCGTAAAGCGGTTGGTCCCGAAAGTCATTTGTAGACCTTTAACAGTCGTTACATGTAGTCAGCGGCACGAAGGTCTGACCAGCAGCGTATGATCAAGGAGTATTGTATTACCCATTATCACCTGGGCTGTGGAGGTCAGATAAGCCATCGTTCTATGAAAAGTACTGGTATTCAGAGACATCGGGTTAGAGTGGAACCTGACTCCAATATAGTTGGGAAATAGCCGGGCTGCAATTGATAAGGTTATTGAAGAAGAGGTACTACAGCCAAAGTTAGATAATAATTTATGTAGTTAGTAACGTTTACAACTACATACATACGCAACATCACCGCCGCCTACGAAGAAATTCCTGAAGAACATTCAAGTCCTTTAGGACTTGAATGTTTTAACATTCCCTGTCTAGGCATGTGTCGCAGCTCCGCAGCTATATTACATTGCGGTACCTCCCACACGCCGCAAGTTCTCAAGTCAAAGCCGTGCTAATAATAAAAGTCTAGTCTCTGTCAAGTTTAGCGATAATGCAACAAGTCGATAACCCAGGTCGCAGTGAAACATAAGTTAATCTTACTATAAACATATTACTTTTACTCATTCATCCATACATAAACTCACACGATGAAGTTATATCATTATATGAGGGTAAAATAGAAACAAATATTAACAAAGTAAGAGAATGAATCAATCACTGAAACTTTGATTGTTTCTTAAAGACACAACGTTTTTTGTTTTGGTAAAATGAAAAAATGGAAATGCATATGTCACGGTAAAATTGTCAAATACGTTATATTGTAATATCTCTAGCGATATTGTAAAATCTCGAATTATTGTCAAATGAACATACTGCTTACAACAAAACGCATTATTTTTCGTGATATTATGCATGCGATGGTAGTCAACTTACGCGGTGTGGAGGGAAGGAGGGGTCCCCCTTGCCCAGTGGTACAACTCTCATGAAAAGATATTGTACCATTCCTGAGAAATACCGATTATTATAACCTAACCTTAAAACACTTTATATTCCCCTAAAAAGCGTAGTCGACGGAGCCCCGCTTCGCGGGGCCCCTATTTCCGGGTGCAGGGTTTAAAGGAACCTAACTAACCTAACGGGGGGGTGCCCCAAGTCCCCATTATGGGGGCAGAGATACTTCCGTATGTTCAGTTGACAATAATTCGAGACTTTACAATATCGCTAGAGAGATACACGTTATATTGTAATATAGCGTATTTGTCAATTTTACGGTGACACATATTTTAATTATATATTCTTGTCCTTTTATAAACACTTTCTTACACCTTCAACATTCAAAATATTATTTCGCGATATAGGGCAACGTTCCTGACAGAAATGTCGGACAAATATACATAAATGACAATTATAAAGAGATTTGATAAAACAGAAAAATGTCGGATTGTCGCATGTCAACTTTTCGGATTGTCACTTAGTTAGAAACTTGATATTTCTTATTTTTGTGGAATTCTTGATGCGGTGACTTCGTTTCAAACGCGCTGATGTGCACCGATGCGCTTCGTCATTATATTCAAAGCAAATAATAAAATTAGAAACTTATTGTAATAAAACAGTCACAATTATAAAATATGTAAAAAAAGGTATTTAGAATATTAAAAGCATAGAAAAAAGCAAAGAAAATTAAAATGTTGAATAAAATGTAGGACACTGAGAAGATAAAAGCGTATTTGGATGTTACTAATTACAAAGTATTACCCTCTCATAGAGAGGAGGCTTGTGTCCCACTAGTGGGAATCTTCGACAACAGGATGATTATGCACTAAGCAAGTTGATTACATGCTGAAAAAGTGCGGGTTCAGGTAAAAATACGAATCAGATTGATTGCAGCTTCAAAATAGGATTGCGGAAGCTGGCTCAGAATATCGTACCGAAAGAAACTGAATGTTCTTCAGCTTTATGGCCCTATTCAGAATATTTCGTGAAACGCTGAAACAGGAAATTAAATAAATTGTGATATTTCAAAAAAAATGTTGACGTAACTTTAAGCTTTGGAAAAGTGCAGTGACCTAACACGGGCAATTTTATATATCTATAAAGTCACTTTAATCACTAGATGTAGTACATAACTTGTGAAAGAAAATAAATTATTTTTATTCGTATTCACAGAGCCCATCCATCAAATCGGATTGTTGTTTGTGAGTTTTAAACCTACCCATAAATTACTAAATTATTGATATTACATTTCAAGAATTCAACACAAAATTGTGTTGAATTACCCAAACGATTTGTTCGTCTACCAAGAAATATAAAAAACTTTTTTGCAAAAAATAAAACCGACTTCAAAAAAAACAAAAAAGTGAAAAATAACTTTAGCTTCTGAATTCGGTGACCTTTTTTTGATTGATTTAGTTTTTTTGTCACCGACTTCAGAAGCTAAAGTTATTTTTCACTTTTTTGTTTTTTTTGAAGTCGGTTTTATTTTTTGCAAAAAAGTTTTTATTTTTCACTTTTTAGTGGTTCTCATGTGCTTGATATACATGGAAAGTGCATACCGTTACAATTACATCAAGCCCAAACACGACTAGACTACATTGTCTCATTATGGAGTTCCGTGACTCTTGGCTTCATCATCAGATCTGATGGTAGAATGGTTCTTATCAAACGCAAATGCTTCACTTGTTGTAGAAAATACCAAAATCGCAACACGTTTTCATATAAAATTTGAAGAGTTCCCTCGATTTCGCCAAGATTCCATCATCAGATCCCGACTTGGTGGCTATGGGACCATTTGGAAAGAATACCCTTTCCAACAAAAAAAGAATTTTCCAAATCGGTTGGCAAGCGACGGAGTTATGCCCGAACAAACATAAAAAAAAAAAAAAAAAAAAAAAAAAAATAGAAACATCCGAATTGAGAACCTCCTCCTTTTTTAGAAGTCGGTTAAAAAAAGCAAAGGAATATAGTAAAAAAATAAAAATAAAAAAAATATTGTGTCAAATAATTGGTTTACAAATTGTTGTGTTTGGAATCTTCTTTTAGACAAATAATGCCTGTAGTAGAAGACTCCGCCCCTCCCTATTTTGTATAGCGTGATAATTAACACAATAGTTTTATAAAATGTAAAAGTTTAGTTTAGAATACTAAGTCTAGACTAACAAAAATAAGAAATTAAAAAAAAGAGTATACTTAAAGATTGTGAGTGTGTGTGTGTGTTTGTGTGAGTGTGTGTGTGTAATGAGATATAGCCTTAACAAAAACACTTTAATTATAGCACAAAATAGCTGTTATTCAGGAATGTGATTAAATAACATGTCACACTATCAATTAAATTACAAACACGCTGTAACACGCAATTTTACAACAGCATGTATCACAGTCTGTCTGCAACAGAATTAATGATTGCATGAATTGCATCTTAGATTAAAATATTATATTGCCTACTCTGTCCTGGTTTCTAAATTAGATAATTATGTGTTGTTGTTGTTATTCAACCGCTGCTATATTTAGATAACTTTTACTTTTGAAAGTAAAAGCGGTCCAATAATAACATTTTTGATGTAACAGCTGTTTAAAAATAACTTATCAGCTAGTCAGGGGGTCGGGTCGCAGAGTTGAAGACATTATTTATTTTATTCATTACCACATACATTTGTTTTAACAGGTAAGACCCAAGCTAATAAAGTAGTCGTGAAATTGCAAATAGTCCAGTCCCAAATAACGGGTCTGTGTAAAAGCACAAGTTTTAACACAGTGTACAAGATACTTAGGGCCGAGTCACACCTTAATGGCAACGGCAGGCAGCGACGCGATGAGCACTTTCAGTGTGAAATAAGTATAGTGGCTTGTCGGTGGTTCTGCCCGCGGCTGCCAGCGGCGACGCGAAACCGCTCGCGGCACCGCGCGTGGCCTCGAGACCTTTTCAAGCTTTTCAAGCGATACTGGTCTTTTAAGTATGTAGATAAAGTTTAAAATTATTTCACACTGAAAGTGCTCGCCGCATCGGTGCCGCATCGGTGCCGCCTGCTGCCATCCCGGATTGACTCGGCCCAAGTGTCACCCTCTGGAATTCCGCCAATCTACCCCAGTCGCTGCGGAGATTGGAACCGGCGAGAGATGTCGTGCGGTGTCCCACAGGGATCGGTTCTGGGACCGCCCCTGTGGAACATCGGTTACGACTGGGTGCTGCGCGCCGACCTCCCCAGTGGTGTCAGCGTCGTTTGCTACGCAGACGACACCGTGGTGCTGGCACAGGGGAGGTCGCACGAGGCGGCGGCCGAAAACATGACACGCGGGGTTGCGATAGTCGTTGAGAGGATCCGGCAACTGGGTCTCGAGGTGGCATTGCACAAGTCCGAGGCCATGTGCCTTCATGGGCCTCGGAATGCTCCACCACACCTTAATGGCAACGGCAGGCAGCGACGCGATGAGCACTTTCAGTGTGAAATAAGTATAGTGGCTTGTCGGTGGTTCTGCCCGCGGCTGCCAGCGGCGACGCGAAACCGCTCGCGGCACCGCGCGTGGCCTCGAGACGTTTTCAAGCTTTTCAAGCGATACTGGTCTTTTAAGTATGTAGATAAAGTTTAAAATTATTTCACACTGAAAGTGCTCGCCGCATCGGTGCCGCCTGCTGCCATCCCGGATTGACTCGGCCCAAGTGTCACCCTCTGGAATTCCGCCAAAAAACAAGAAAATATGTCTAAACGCCGTGAGACACTAAGTGTTTTTCCTAAAGTTATTTAATCTTACAATGTGCCTTTTCTGACAAGTTGGTCACAGGACATTGTTAGTCCTGCGTGCCATTTGTGGCATTCCGCCGTAGAAGTAGGTATGTAAGGACGGGAAAGTTCGTATTCCAAGGATTCTTGCCTGCGCTGCTGTCCTGGTTTTATACTAGAGATGTGTATGAGGGAGCTAGGTGGCGCAAGTAGATATGTGTAGCGGCACTGTAAAACGTGTGATGATATAGATATTCTCATAACTATAAACTTTATAGTTATCGCACGCATTACGCTATTTATAGTATAAAGGGTGTAAAAAACCTCTTAATGAAGCCGAAAGGCACTTTTTATCCCCGTCACTTAGTTTGATGTACAGAATGCTTGTTTGACGGCTTTATGATGAGATTGTTTACACCCTGTATCGGTTTCTAACAAAGTTGTACGAGGTGCCTGCGGAATGCGAGGATGGGAAGAGAACGAAGCTATGAAATGGTGGAGGGTGCGTGGATTTGTGGCTGATTCTTTTCAAAACCATTTCTCGCTTGCGTCCTCTGCACACATCTCTGTTTTTTTGTGTACGTATAAATAGCTAGCTCCTCTAGCCTTTATCAACAGCTGTGCTAATGCGAGGCTACGGAAATACTAGTGATGGTTAGGTTTGTACCTCGCTCAGCTGTGGTGGAATCTTGTTAAGTACCTACTAATAAGTGGGTAATCTTTTACACAAAGACGGTATATTATTTTTAGAAGCACAAAGGGGTCCTCCTTTGTGCTAAAAATGATAGTGAATAACCAAAGCTTTTTAATATTATCCAGCCTATTGTGATGGCTGTTATAGGTCGTTAATCCATAAAATGATTTAAGTATTAAGATATTTTTGTTACGGTTCTTTTATCATAATAACTGGATGTTGACATTAATCCTACCACTGATTTATTAACTGCGTTTTATCGCTTGGTTGGACAATTTAATAAAATTGAAATTTTGTAAATTTCATTAAATTGTCCAACCATTGATCATTTAATAAAAAATAATGAATTCACTAATAAAATATTATGTGATATTTAATAGGTATCAGATGTATTATACTATTATTTTATTTAAAGTCCGTTCGATATTGGAAATCGCGTTACGGGACTCAAATTGAGTTGGGCAGGACACCTAGCAAGGCGCAGTGATGACAGGTGGAGCAAGGCTGTCACCGAATGGCTTCCAAGAAATGGAAAAAGGAACGTGGGTCGTCCGGCAGCGAGATGAGCAGACGACATAGTTGTCGGGGGAATAACCTGGATGAGGCTGGTACGGGGCCGTGGAGATTGGCACAAGAGAAGAGAGGCCTATACCCAGCAGTGGGTAAGTTCGTGCTTTGGATGATGATGATGATGATGATGATGTTCGAGACTGTTTGATTTAATTGAATGCCTTTATTTCTTAAATAAGTGTCTGTTTTTATTAGAAAGTCATCATCATCTACCTAGCCTTTTCCCAACTATGTTGGGGTCGGCTTCCCGTCTAACCGGATGCAGCTGAATATCAGTATTTTACATGGAGCGACTGCCTATCTGATCTCCACAACCCAGTTAATACTGTGAAATACGATACCATTGGTAAGACTGGTTGTCAGACTTTTTGGGCCACTGACTACCTGTAACGACTGTCATAGATAGACAAATGACAGCCAGGACCAACAGCTTAACGTGTTTTCCGAGGCACGGAGGAAACTCGGTAAGTTAGGGTGGTCACCCATCCACAGACCAACCTAGGCAAGCACGGCTTAACCTAACGATCGATCTCCTGTTTTTATTAGAAAGTCACTATCATTATTTAACAATACATCTAACAAACCCAAGTGGCATTGGCTGCATAATTCACTTTTCAACTTCTTTCATATCAAAAAATGAAATTGCGTTTCGCTTAATTGCGAGACGTACGATGTACGATTACTATTTAATTACCAACAACATCGTATTTCAGATAGTGATTCAGTATTCAGTCTGTTGGCATTTGCAAAAAAAAAAAGCAAAAAAGGTGGTAATGTTCTGGATTCCACGTGAGAAAGCAAAGTTATGTGTGTACAGTAGCCATTATGTTATGTGTACCAGACGTGCCGCAATTTTAATTTCATTTCGCGCCATTAAGAAAGTAACAATACTTGAAACACAGTGAAAGAGCGTCACATTATTTGAATCATTTATTGAATAATAAATACTTAAAATTAAACCTGATCGTCTAACTTTCACAAAATCTCACAGTTTTCGCGAGAGGCAGACGAACTTAAATAAAACACATCGATTAAATCTGATTACTTTTGTGAGAGGTAAAAGTAATTAAATTCCTATATGTAAATTAATTCTTACCGAATAAATAAATGCATATTAATTGAACTGATTCGCTCAGTCGTTGAGGTAGCCGTAGCGTTTACTCGATTGGTGGGTTTACGATTGTGAGTCACCGTGACTTGTGCCTACTTTATATCAAGTATTTTATAAATTATTTGTATTTTCGATGGAATAAGAAGAAATGGAACGGCATTTGTGTAGCGTTAAATGACTTTGGTATTAAAGGCCGCAGCGTCGAAGATGTAGATCTTCGACGTATCTATAGTGATAGCGGAGTCGTCTGCTGTCAGAAGTTTATCTCATGGCCATAACTTTTGTTTTTATCTTAACAGTCCATCTTAACTACTCCATGACTTTTTCCATACATTCCAAACAGGCTAGTGTTGCAATCTAGTCAGAAATGGGGGCGTCGTTGTCAGATCTTGCCCAGGGTGACAGCAAGGGTCCAGGTGCGGGCCAGGGTGCGGGGATGGCGGGGGCAGGGAGCACCTCAGCACGGGGGTGAAGATGCAACAGGGATGCTGGCGCCGCCGCCGATAAGAACAGCCTGGATACAGCCTGGAACACGAAGATAGGTTTGTTACAGTAACAATTGGCAACATTTTTGACATTTTTCAGTAAATTTAAACTTCGCTATGGCCTGAATTCTTGGTGCGCTGACGGTCGGTCGTGACGTCAGCGAGAATAAAATACGGCTGTCGGTCGCCGCTGACGTCAGTGTCGCTGTATGGAGCTATATAGAACACAATGTATACTCGTACGCGACCGACCGTCACGTCAGCGCGACAAGAATTCAGGACACTTTTTTTTTTTTAATTTAATTTATTCCTGCCTCATGGGTTAGAAAATTCTTTCTACCCAATAACGTTAATTGTCACGATATATGTGGTTTAGCTGTAAAAACAAAACGTATAGCTTTTGTTGATGTGTTTTATACAAAAACCCCGCTGATTGTTTTTTGATATACTTACAAGTAACAATCAATCTTAAGATAAAAACTCTTCACATAATCTCGAAAATGTGAAATGTTTCTACTTTCACTGAAAGTCTAATAAGAACAGAATATGAAAGCCTTTGAAGTCAGTGACAACTGAGTTTAGATATTAACTATGTAGTAACAGTTAATAAGCCAGTTTACCACTGACTTCGTGTATCGTGTGACAAAAAATCATTATATTATTACAAAGAAATACACTTTGAAATCATTACTTTTTACTAAATATGCATAGTCAGGTAGGTAACTGCCTATACCTTTCAACAAAATTCCAAATGAAATGAAACTTTATTGTTACATGTACATATACATGTTTTTGCTACAAGTTCTCAAAGGAATAATAAAATTCATTGAGGAGTTTGCTGAAAACACCTTTACAAAAGGTATTGAAGTTATTTCCCCATTTGAACTTTTTTGTCAGGAAAATGTTAAGAATACTAAGCTGCAAGTTGGGTTCTCTATCGTGTTACTTAACTTTTTTATCCATAATCTAAAGTGCCTTAATTATTTTTTGTTCTAATCATCATTTGTCCGAATGATAACTTACCCGATCTTTTTATCACATAATATCTTAAATATTACAATCTCTCTATGTCAATGTAAAATTATCAAACACGTTAGATTGTAAAATAACTAGAGAGATTGTAAACTCTCGAAATATTGTCAAACGAACATACTGCTTACAATAAAACGCATTATTTTTCGTGAAATGCATGCGATGGTAGTCAACTCCCGCAGTGTGGAGGGAAGGAGGGGTGGGTCCCCCTTGCCCAGTGGTACCACTCTCATGAAAAGATACTGTACCATTCCTGAGAAATATCGATTAATATAACCTAACCTTAAAACACTTTAAAACAAAATTGAGCTTATTTGAAAACGCGGTCAGGCAAGTAACTGAAGTTAGTATTTTTGGAATCACCATAACCAATTTTCATTTTTTACGGATTTGATCGTAAAAGTTTGAGGCAAACATTTTGGACATGGGCTCTCGTACTAACATGTTTGCTCACGAAGTTACCAACAGCTTTGCCGGTGTGATTGATATTGATTAAAACTAAAATAGTGTTCACGGAATTGTTTAATTCGATTTTCCGAACACCTTTTATGAGATGAACGCCTTCCTGTACTAAATCAAAAACGATTTTAATAATGTAGTCCATGACTTCTCAATAAGTTTTATACCGGGTACGTATCATAATCCCGAATTTTAAAAGACCGAATTTTATAATACCGATGGACGAAATCCCGAAAATTGAAACGCCGAATGGTTGTTTGACCGAAAGTTTAAAATACCGAAATTTCATTTGCCCGAAAGTTTAAAATCCCGAAGTTTATAAACCCTAAGTTTAAAATCCCGTAGTTCAAAATCCCGAAAGTTCATTTGCCTGACCGTTTAAAATCCCGAAGTTTAAAATCCCGAAGTTCAAAATCCCGAAAGTTCATTTGCCCGAAAGTTTAAAATCCCGAAGTTCAAAATCCCCCGTCACCGTTTCCGAGAAAAACGATTTTTTGTAAACCTAACGTACACAGTCAAACACGTTATATTACAATATAACGTGTATCTCTCTAGCGATATTGTAAAGTCTCGAATTATTGTCGTGTGTCGTGTTATTGTGTATGACGACCCGAATGGCGTAGTGGTAGTGACGCTGCCTTACGTTCTTAGGGTCCTGGGTTCGAATCCCGGTAGGAGCAAATGTTTGTGTGATGAGCATGGACATTTGTTTCCGAGTCATGGATGTGTATATGTATAATAAGTATGTATTTACAAATAAAAAAGTATATATGTAGTATATCAACTATCTAGTGTCCACGACACAAGCTTTGCTTAGTGTGGCACTAGGTGGCGCTGTGTGTTAATGTCCAGCAATATTATTAAAAAAAAAAAAAAAAAAATTGTCAACTGAATATACGGAAGTATCTCTTGCCCTCATAAACGGGACTTGGGGCACCTCCCCGTTAGGTTAGTTAGGTTCCTTTAAACCCTGCACTCGGAAATAGGGGCCCCGCGAAGCGGGGCTCCGTCGACTACGCTTTTTAGGGGAATATGTATATATTTTTTAATAGCCGTATTATTTGACAAACAATTCATTATTTTTCGTTTTATGTCATAAAACAACGTTTGAAATAAAGACATTACACATATTGATTGTGTCATTCCAATAAAAAAGAAATAAATGATTTTGGTTTCATATATATGTCACCGTAAAATTGTCAAATACGTTATATTGTAATATCTCTAGCGATATTGTAAAGTCTCGAATTATTGTCAAATGAAGATACTGCTTACAATAAAACGCATTATTTTTCGTGAAATGCATGCGATGGTAGTCAACTCACGCGGTGTGGAGAGAAGGAGGGGTCCCCCTTGCTCAGTGGTACCACTCTTATGAAAAGATACTGTACCATTCCTGAGAAATATCGATTAGTATAACCTAACCTTAAAACACTTCATATTCCCCTAAAAAGCGTAGTCGACGGAGCCCCGCTTCGCGGGGCCCCTATTTCCGGGTGCAGGGTTTAAAGGAACCTAACTAACCTAACGGGGGGGTGCCCCAAGTCCCCATTATGGGGGCAGAGATACTTCCGTATGTTCAGTTGACAATAATTCGAGACTTTACAATATCGCTAGAGAGATACACGTTATATTGTAATATAACGTATTTGACAATTTTACGGTGACATATATAATATGTCACCGTCACGTTACAATCGTCGTGTAACCATTTCCTTCAGAAGGATTTATAGGAAAACCAGAACATTCTCATTCTTACTTAAATATTTTAGCTTTGTATATTAATAATCGTCTTAGTAAGTGGGTTTGAAGAACGACACTGGTTTTCTGGTCCCGATTTGTCGGGTTCAGGAAACCTATATCTTTTTAACTCCCATTTTATAAAAGCACTTAAGAGGCCTGCGGAGCATGCGTTTTTCATACAAACGTAATACCAAAAAAATAATTTGTAAATCAAACATGTTCTTAATGTGGTGTGGTGTTTTTATTTTGATTAAATTACAGAATACAGGGTGTAAACCACCTCATCACAAAGCCGTTAACCAAGCATTCTGTACATCAAACTAAGTAACTTTACGCAAAAATTATTGCTGGGAAACAACTTTTTTTTTTGAGGTTATAAATCATGTTTTGTGGTAGAACTCAATGTAACGCACTTAAAACATTGTGCTGATGGATGGATTGAATAGTGTGGGGGTCGTGGAGGTGTCAAAAGTCAAAATCTTACAACCTTTAAATACCTCCACGAACCCCGCACTATTCAATCCATCCATCAGCACAATGTTTTAAGTGCGTTACATCGAGTTCTGCCAGCAAACATGATTTTTCACTCCAAAAAAAAAGTCGTTTCGCAGCAATAATTTTTGCGTAAAGTTGACGGCTTCGTGATGAGGTGGTTTACACCTTGTAGGTTCCCAAACACATTTTGAATGGACACTGATTTACACAAGAGTTATGAGAAAAATAAATTTTCTTTAGAAATTTTAAATTCCTCATATCTCGTCTTTCTATCATAGTCCTTTCAAAATATTTATTTGGGAACATAGATATTCATAATCATAAAATCTTTATTTTTCTCGACATCATGAATTACAGGCGCTAGTTAACATTTTTTACAATATTAGATAGAGAAAGGTGTCTGATGTAGGTAGATCCTGTGGTACAGAACTACAGATCACCTCTCCGGCTTAGATTTAACATTTTTATAATGCACAAAATAAAGTCAAGAATTCAATTTAAAATCAAATCAAAATCAAAAAGATAAAACATTTACACATAGATAAAATTATGAATTGACATAAAAACAGAAGATTACCGAAATACTACTATATTCTGTAATTCAATCGAAATACTGTTTTAGGCTTTCACGGTTTAAAACTAAACTTATATTGTCACTTACGGGATATCTTCGTGATTATTGTTTTAAATTGCTTTGAAATAACGGGAGCTCAAAATAATAAATAATCACTGAAGATATCCCGTAAGTGACAATATAAGTTCAATCGAAATATGTACACACTACCTTAAGAATGTTTGATTTTCATATTATTTTGTACGTATTACGTTTGTATAAAAAACGCATATTTTTTTTTTTATGTAGGGCATCTCGAAGTTCAGTCTTAGAAGACTGGCTTCTGCTTAACCGGGCAAGTCCTGTGGATGCCTTGAATTTAAGGCCTCCAGCCAGGGCAAAAATTACTATAAACTCTGCGACAGCGCTCTAAGGGCACCCCTTGTGGGGTACGGACCTCGGCTTAGGGCGTCGCTGGGGGCAGCAAAGGGACAGGCTAGATCTGGTTGTCTTTATTTAAGGACTGTTTTATTACTACAGGCTCAGCATCGCGGGCTGGCTCGAGCAAGGGTCGGGGAGGGATTGAACGGGGGTTATGAGGTCGGAATGTCTTCGGTTTGTATTTGTACATTCTACGAACTGCACTGGTATCTTTCCTACTCTCTTGCAAGGTAGTGATCGGATCGTATGAAAAACGCATGCTCCGCCGGCTCCTTAAGTAGATGGAAAAAAAAACAAGGGCATTTTTTTTAAGGAAGATTCGTTTATTCTATCCGCACTGTCACAGGCGCTAGTTAAAAAGTTAGCTAGAAAGAGTTTTCTACAACACAGGTTATAATATTGCAGTTCTGAGAGAAATAGACAAATTACCTATCCGAAAAAACAAATATTTCCTTACCTGACTGACGGATACAATGAGCAGCAAGACTCCGATGGCTAAGTTCTTCACAGAGATGACTGCTAGAGCCATCAGGAGTGTGGAGATGACACCCAGGGTGAACATGACTGGCAGGAAGATGAAGGATAGGCGCTTGAGGGCATTGTGACCAAACGTACGGCCGACGCTTAAGTCTGAAAACAAGCATTAAACTTTTGAAACGAGATCGAGATTTTTATCAAAATATATTACATACAGCTATCCAGAGATACGATGGAGGAGGTGTGAAAGGGGGGAGAACTGGGAGTTTTGAAAGATGATTATGACTGACTCAGAGCCCCTTAGTATAAGTCTGAAAAAAAAGTTCCAATTCTCTTAACTTCCGAAATCCGCCAAAAGGGGGGGGGGGCGAAGGGGGGCGACTTTGAGAATGGCTTTTATCTTTTCCAAGTTACGCTTCACCCACTCAACCTTCCTTGCGCTACGGAGGTCGCCGTACCTGTACATTTATTTAATCATCGTTGTCTACAATGACATTATTTAAAAATAAGGCTGGGCCTACAACCAGTACGTCGTCCCGTCATGCAGGTACAATATCTTTGGATAATACCATTGTTGCGAACTAATAAGTAACAGTATTTCTAGCTGTCACGTGTCGCGACTGTACATACGACCACGTAAGAGCCAAGCATCATCATCAATGCCAAAATCAGGTGTAAATCCTCCAGTGCAGCTTCTCGGTATATTTCTATTGTATTCATTCCATTTTGCAGATGTTCGCTGCAGTAAGATTTCAGCCATCTAGTGCCACACTAAGCAGGGCTTGTGGCTTGGACACCAGATAGTTGAATAACTACATATACTTTTTGTTTGTAAATACATGCTTATTATACATATTAACATCCATGACTCGAAAACAAATGTCCATGCTCATCACACAAGCAGATTTAAAGAAATGTGATAATATTAATATAATTATTACAAGTAAACTTAAAAGAACATTTATGTGACATAGTGTAACCAACGCCCCAAAGGCAAATATTACATTATTAATAAGAAGTAACTCTGCATCTCAATATAAGTGAACTGTTATTTATAAACTCTTATGAGAAATAATAGTTATTTGTTATACAAGAGTGCAAAGTTTATTTTTAACCACGTGCTCAATTTTGATGACCGAGCAAGCGAAAGATTCTAAAATTTAAACTTAGAATCTTGAGCGTTAGCGAGGGAACCAAAAGAGCACGAGGTGAAAAATCTTTGCACTCGAGTGTAACATGTTAATTTTCACCCACCTCAGCGAGGAAATGACTAAACGCAAAAAAAAAATTGCACATTATTAACAAATTCAGTTAATTGTGTTGGCGTCAAATAAACTTCCTCGTCGCTAGATAATGAATGGTAATTTTAGGTTTTTCACTTGTTTTCAAGTTCCTTGTTTTTAACCTAAGTTTTAACAATATGACGTGAAAAGAAAATGGCGCGCGCAAAGCAGATTAAAAAAACTACACCAAGAAGGTTCCGAGTCTGAGTTATTTAAGGTTGTATGATAAATAGGTTTAATGATGTTTTTAATTCACAAACTTAGTGCACACGATGTTCTAAATTCAAATCTCCTTTGAAAAAATTTCGCAATTCTTCACAGTTTTTTTGAAAATGTATTCAAAAGATTACATGAATAAGTCTGAGAGCTTTTGTGCTCTAAGCACAAAAGTTACAGTGCCTTAAAACAAAGAATCTGAAAAATGTTAAGCGTGGATTTACTATGCTGCAAATGCAGTCAAGGATAAATATACGTAAGTACCTAGGTATAGTGGCGTTACTTTCATACAAGCTTAAAAGCTTGGCTTGTCCTTATATACCTACTATACTACTAACAGTCTGAACAGTCAGCTTGCCTTGTGGGCTTGCCGTATTTTTGGGCCATAGGCACGCCACTGGTAGGTAATGTCATTAACGGCGGAGCAGGTTTCTGAATAGTACCTAAATAAGCGGTTCTATGAGAACACGTGTAGGTACGTACAATTATATTAATGTAACATGACTCGCGTGTAAGCGAGAAATACATATACTTGGGTTAAGCTTGAACGTATAAGATTATGTTAATACATACTTGGCAATATAAATAAATCATACCCCAGATTAGTTTAGATTACTCGACTTGAGAACCCCATTTAGGACCGCAGTTTGTGAATACCCCATTAAAATGTGTTGTTATGAAATTTTCCAAGAAAATAATCTAAGGGCGAATTTAACGCGAACTGCAAACTCGACCAACATTTCGAAGTCGCGTTCAAGAGCTATCGATGCCCATATTTATTTATGCCCATTAAGTACTCCGCCGATAAACTCATGAACAACTGCACAGATTTTCATGCTGTTTTCACTAATGGATAGAATGGTTCTCTTGGAAGGTTTTAGTAAATGATGTTTACGCGGGTGAAGCCGCGGGCATCAATCAGCTAGTAAATAATAAGACTGACAGCTTCTGATCGAGTTCAGTTTTATTGGTGAAACTCAAACTCAAACTCAACTCAAACTCAAATCATTTATTTCAACTAGACCATTACGGCACTTTTGAATGTCGATAAAACGAAAAATAAAGCGAAGCTACAGTCACAGACACAAGGCATAATAACTTGAGAAAGTACTGTAGTTGCCCATTCCCTAACGTAGATCTCTATGGAGAAGAACGGGCAAGAAACTCCATGGACACTCTTTTCAATCAAAAATGTTGTTACAAAATCTTGGTTACATCTTTCATGTTGAGATTATACATATATGTGAGAACGATGTAGAAAGACGTGCACAATAAGAGCGTCCAGAGTAAAAAAAAAAAAAAAAATCAACAATTAAAAATAAAGCAATTCAAATGATCCACAGCAGCTAAGAGATGACCAGTCCCGACTGACAGCGCCCGTTCACGAACATGACGCATGAATCAGCGCCATTCAATTCAACCATATTGAAGGGAACTAAATGACCCGACCCACCCGCCACCATCAGCAAGACATTTAAGCGAGCATGACATTCTCTCAGCCACCAAGGCATATTCAAGTCAATGAAACAACTAAATGCAAATGGTAGCTTTACGGTACGTAGTACTCACACATGTGTTATGCAATTACGACAGCTTATTATATTAATTTGCGACAGCGTTCAAGATATAAAGACCGCAGTTTTACGAATAAGAAACGACTCCATACCACCAACGTCTGCTTTGAAAGTAAATACGAAACGTGGAGCGTGGCTAGATAGTGGACCCATGGGTTTGTCCCATGAATACATCAATGACCTGACAAACGAATCTACGAATAACTTATTAACACATTCACCTCAATATAGAAATATATTGGGGGTAGACGACGAAAACAGACGTGACTATGTTGAGGAAGGACGTGAGCGGCGGCGGTCGCGAGCTACGCAACGTAAACAGGCGAGCGCGGGCGGTGCGGGTGGGGAGAGCCAGCCACCGCCAGCGCCGCCACCGGTGAGTCAGCCGGACGGCGAGGTCGGCTCAGCGAACGCTCCGGTGACGTCATCAGTACTTCGCCCCACCGCCGCGCGCGCCGCCGCTACACCGCAGGTTGCTAATCAGCTGACGGCTGCTATGGACCACCGTGAGTTAGAGCGAGGCGACCGAGCAATAGTTGGGACGCGCGACACTATGACAAATGAAAATAATGACGACGGCGACGGATGGCAGCAAGTGTCTCGTCGCAAGCAAAATATTAAATATCGTTTTATGGGAAAGTCCGGCATAGCGAGGGATATGGAATGTTCTTTTAAGGCTGCTGAGAAAAGAATTCCTATGTTTATTACGAACGTACATAGTTCGACTAAGGAGTGTGATATAGTCCAGTATATACATAAGAGAACAGAGGAAACTGTATCTCTAGAAGTTATAAACATGCGAGTGGTGCGAGGGTATAAAGCCTATAAGTTTTATATACGAGAATGTAATCTACCTATGTACATGGACGAAAAACTGTGGCCGGCGGGTGTCATATTTCGACGGTTCGTTAGTTACAAACGAAGAGACATGAATCAGGATAATAATCCTGCTGGCGGCACAAATAAGCTAAATAATGGGTAGTCAGTCTTATCGCTTGGCAAGTTACAATTGTAAAAATGTGAAACGAGCTGTCCACGATATCAGAGACCTGTGCAGTACGTGTGACGTGATATGCTTGCAGGAGACCTGGCTGCTCCCACACGACATACCTTTTGTAGGTACGATTGATAGCGGGTTCGGCTATACGGCGACGTCGGCCGTGGATACGTCTTCGGGCATTTTGCACGGTCGCCCCTACGGCGGCGTCGCAGTGTTATGGCGTTATAGTGCCTTTCAAGAAGTGTCGGTGATTCAGTGTAGTGAGCGTATTTGTGCCATTAAAATAGCGGCAGGCGTTAGGTCAGTGTTAGTTATAAGTGCTTATTTGCCAACAAACTCTGTGAATAATTTGCCAGATTTTATTGACTGTTTAAGTGAGATTAGTGCGATTGTTGATGAGAGTAACATCGAGTCTGTTTTTGTGTTGGGTGATTTCAATGCGGACCCGGGTGAGTTATTTTACAATGAACTTATTAATGTGTGTAGCGAGGAGTGTTGGTCATGTATAGATGTAGAAATGTTAGGGAAAAATTCCGGTACCTTTACGTACATCAGTGACGTGCACGGGACGCCCAGCTGGCTCGATCATTGTATTGTAACTCACGCGGCGAAGCAGTCTGTTACGAATGTTTTCGTTCGCTATGACACTCTGTGGTCGGACCACTATCCTATCGTTGTTGAATGCAATTTAAATGTATTAACACCCAAGATAGTTACAAGTACGGTTTGTGATGGAAATAGGGATATTATATGGGGGGAAAGAAATAAGGAACAGGTCTTACTGTATAAACAGGAGTGTCATAGGAGATTAAAATTAATTGATTTTCCCTCTGAATGTGCACAATGTGCGGACTATTTGTGTGATAACCATGACCATGAGCGTGTCCTAGATAAGCTATACTCTGACATTGTGTCTGCCCTTCAGGGCGCAGCAATGGTGAATGGGGGAGGCGCGCGGAAGTGTGGGCGTGGTGCACGCTTGGCGGGATGGAATAGGCATGTGGGCGAGGCTCACAGGATGGCCAGGCTGAGGCTTAACGAGTGGGTACTGTGTGGTAGACCTAAGTACGGTTGTGTGTATGAGGCGATGCGAGAGAGTAGGAAAGTGTTTAAGTCTAGGTTAAAGTGGTGCCAGAACAATCAGGACCAGATTCGGATGGACGCTCTCGCTGAGCAACACTCAAAAGGTGACTTCCGTGGCTTTTGGCGAAAAACGAGTAAAGTAAACTCGCGGCCTGGCCTTCCTGGGAGCATCGACGGCTTATGTGATCCTAAGAGCATTGCAAACGTTTTCAGAGAACAGTTTTCGGTTCGGTCGCCGCTCGGCCCGGCGGGTGCGGTGCTGAATGCTGACCAGAACAATAAAATGGTAGGAATAAATTTCCTTGCGAAAGATATTTCGAAAGCCATTAGTCAGATTAAGCGGGGAAAGTCCCCTGGCCACGACGCACTCAGCATTGAGCACCTGCAGCACGCCGGGCCACACTTGGCAAGAGTTCTTGCAATGTTCTTCTCGTTGTGTGTGTGTCACTCCTACCTACCCGCGGACTTCATGAGGACAGTGGTAGTGCCGGTGGTAAAAAATAAAACGGGCGATATGGCGGACAAAAATAACTACAGGCCTATATCGCTGGCAACTGTAGTGGCGAAGGTTTTTGACGGTGTGCTTAACACACAGTTAAATAAACATGTAACACTTCATGACAACCAGTTTGGTTTTCGACCTAAACTTTCCACAGAGAGTGCAATACTGTGTTTAAAGCACACTGTTAAATACTACACAAAGAGGAAGACCCCGGTATACGCGTGCTTCCTCGATTTATCCAAGGCTTTTGACCTCGTTTCGTACGACATCCTCTGGAGGAAGCTGGAGAGCACAGACTTACCGTCGGAGCTCATCAGCTTGCTCCGGTACTGGTACGGGCACCAGGTCAATAGTGTCCGATGGGCGGGAGCGATGTCGGACCCTTATACGGGTGAATGTGGCGTGAGGCAGGGCGGTTTGACCTCTCCTACCTTGTTCAACTTGTATATGAATGAACTGATCGTCTCGCTCAGCAGTCAACATGTCGGATGCTATATAGACGGAGTTTGTGTCAACAATATGAGTTATGCGGACGACATGGTGCTGCTGAGCGCGTCGATCTGTGGGCTGAGAAGACTACTCCGTACGTGTACGGAATACGCGCATGGTCATGGTTTGAAATACAATGGAAAGAAAAGCCAGTACATGGTTTTTCAGGGCATTGGTGTGTCGAGCCCTATGAACATTCCAAATGTTTTAATGGATGGAGTTCCAATAGACCGAGTGGACCAATTTAGATACTTAGGGCATCTACTCACCAATGACCTTAAAGACCATGCTGACATGGACCGGGAGCGGAGGGCACTGTCAAGGCGAGCCAACATGATAGCCCGCAGGTTTTCGCGTTGTACTGGGGATGTAAAGGTGACGCTTTTTAGAGCGTACTGCACGTCCCTATACACGTGTGCCTTGTGGGCTGACTATACTGAAAGGGCATACAGTGCCCTCCGTGTCCAGTACAACAACGCGTTCCGGGCGGTGATGGGGCTGCCCCGTTTCTGTAGCGCATCGGGGATGTTCGCGATGGCACGCACTGATTGTTTTCACGCTTCCATTCGCAAGCGGTGTGCGTCTCTGGTGCGGCGGGTGCGGGCCAGCCCCAATGCCATCTTGGCAATGATCGCGAACAGGCTGGACTGCCCTTATGTCCGGCATTGCTGTGGCAGACATGTTGCTCCTCAAATGCCAATTAGAAAATTATAATTATTGTGATTATTTAAGCAGAGTTGTTTTATTGATTTATTTTAATACATAATTTTAATCTAATGTGATTTAAATTTTAATTTGGACTTATATTTTATCGTTAATTTTGGTTATTTTAATTCTGATTGTGATGTTTATTTTATTTTAATGTTGACTTTAATGCTGATTTTTAAATTGATTTTAATTTTAGTTTTAGATGGTGAATTTATTTTAGATGTGGATTTTAACTTTGATTATGATTTTTGATTCAAATAATGTAATGTGATGTAATTTTTTTTTTTTTCATGTAATCAATATGGGTTTACTGCCTGAAATAAACGATATTATTATTATTATTATAATTATACAATACTAAGAGATGGAATCTATACAATGCAAGAATATTTTTACAATCTTCTGCAGCTACCACAATAATTGTCCAATAAGTTTGCATCTATGGTTGCGGAGCAGGACCAGCATTTAGCCAAGCATTTTTATCATCAATGTAATCCCCCAGCTTATAATATGCTTGCCTACATAGTGTGCGTTTTACACAAGATTTGAATTTCGTCTCATTCAGTTGTAGAATGTGGGGAGGTATTTTATTGTAACATTTTAAACAGTACCCCATGAAAGATGAATCTACTTTAGCAAGCCTGAAACCTGGCTGAACTAGTTGGTCCCTATTTCTAGTATTATAGTGGTGTCTGTCACCTCTTTTACTGAATAAATGCAGATTTTTCCTAACGTACATGATGTTTTCATAGATGTATTGACAAGGTACTGTCATGATATTAATTTCCTTAAACAGTTCTCTTAGAGAATCGCGTCTACGTAATTCATATATGGCTCTGATGGCTCTTTTCTGCAGAATAAAAATAGACTCGATGTCTGCAGCACGTCCCCATAGTAAAATACCGTATGACATAATACTATGAAAATAACTAAAATAGACTATCCTCGCCGTATCAACATCAGTAAATTGACGGATTTTTCTAACAGCATACGCTGCTGAGCTCAGCCGGCCTGCAAGAGATGTTAAATGAGGACCCCATTGTAGCCTGTGGTCAAGCGTAATTCCCAAGAAAACCGTTTTATTGACAAATTCAAGTTTCTCTTGATTCAATACTATGTCACAATCACTACTTTTGACATTTGGTAAAGCAAATCTTATGCACTTAGTTTTTTTCCCATTTAGTACTAAATTATTAGCGGTAAACCAATTATGAACCTGCAGTAGGGCGCTATTTACGTCGTCAAGATTTGTGGCACGTCTGTTTATCCTAAATATTAAAGAAGTATCATCAGCAAACAACACCATTTGCGGATGGTTGTTAAATAAATGGGGTAGGTCATTAATGTATACTAAAAAGAGGAAGGGACCCAATATCGAACCTTGCGGTACACCCATTTTTACTTTTAAACCCATCGAATTTACACCCTTTACTTGTACATGCTGCTGTCTATCATTCAGATATGATTTTACTAAACTGAGCGCAAGTTTACCTAAACCGTAATGCTCAAGCTTCAAAATCAGGGTTTCGTGATTTACGCAATCAAATGCCTTCGAGAGGTCACAGAAGATTCCTATGGCATCTTGTGCCTCTTCCCACGCATTAAAAATATGTTTTAATAAAGTGACACCGGCGTCAGTCGTACAACGTCCTTTGGTGAAACCATACTGCTGTTCGTGTAAGATTTTATTGGTGAACTTTGCCCTAAACAGGTGATCTACCAGAGGTTTTCAAGAAATTTCATTTTATAAGATTATTCGCTCTTTGAGTGCCAGCTGATATTCATAGCAATAGTTTGTCAGTACCTTATGGGAATCTCAACAAACACACATACATCTTTCATCCATCCTTGTACCCTTTACAATCGTTCACTAAACCCAAACCCTCATTCTGAAAGTGTGACTTAACATTACGCACCTGCTGTTGCACACTTAATTTTTTTAAATTAAAAACTTCTTATTTTGCGGTTCTTAGCATGTTGCGTTCACTAATTTATTTTAGACTCTTAGTTTGCATTTCACTATAGTACATTGTTATCCTAGGGGTGAAAGTAACTTATTTAGTCCCGAGACGGGGTTTGGCGTACAAGCGTAGCGCGGGCGCTAATAGCTCGAGGGACTAAATAAGTCTTTAACCCGAGGTAAACACTGTGATTTTCATTACGAATACAAGGAAAATAAAAACTAAAACACGAAACCACTCGAAAAAAAATGAAGATCGGATTGCCGCTTTCCCGCCTATTTTGTTTTTTTTTTCTGTGGCCGGCTATTCAGCCTTTATTTTCACTATCCTCACTGAAAAAATAGTAAATATTTTGCCCAAATCTTTGTAACTTTTTTTTAACGTTTTAAAGAAATATTTGTAACTAAATTATAACTAAGTTATTTAAAAAAAATGTATTCTTTAATTAATACTGAATTGTATGTTATTTAAATTTTACATCGCGCTGTAATTTACAGGCTGTATAGAAGTCGGAACATGGTTCAATAGAAATGTGAAAATAGAACTAGATTTTTTTTAAATATTGTGACAGCTGTCAGTTGAAAGCGATTCTCCCTAGGGCTGAAAAGTGTTACTTTCAGCCCGCTCCTCAGGCAACTTCAGACCAACTTTCCGAGTATGAGTAATGAAAAATACTATAATCTAAATTGACGTTCGGCGATATTTCGATTAACGGTTATGGTTCTAATTTTGTTTATTAGTTTCGATAATATTTCCGATCATTGAAATTCAACTATATACATTTGATTCGTTAAGACGTAACTAGTGATGTAACTTTGATTAGTTGTTTTGTTATTCTTTCGAGATAGATTTTGACCTGCGTACTGCAGTGCAAAATCTACAATGCGTCTGTTGGATTTTCAGCTGAGCGTTAGCGAAATGTTAATAGTATGAGTTCTGTTTTCAATATTAACCCAAACAACAGCCATCAAGACCTGAGAATGAGACGGCACTTAACCCCTCGTATCGCGAACGCCGGGAACGTGGATCCACACAAGACACAATAACTTTTTAATTGTGTCTATAATTACGGCATACAAGAGGTAATAACCGTCAGACATTGATTTTCTTTGTGCATTAAAATTCATAATAATTACCTTGACTCATTAAATCCTTAGTTTCCACATTATCACACTGCACTACGGAGACGAAGACGACGACGTACGTCAAAGTCAACAGGGTGAGCTTGTTGCACATTTTGGCTAACACTTTATAATTCGGAGGGAACAATTAGCTGGTGATCTCCAGACGCCTGCTGGTGTATGACTGATTGGTTGCCTGCCTGCCTGCCAGGATATAAAGTCTCCTATGAAAGACAATGGCCGGCGAGACCAAAGAATCACGACAAAAGAAAGCGCAGGACAACGTGACTGCAAGGTAGAAATGTCGCCCCCGATATCGACGCCTGCGCCGGTTAAGGACTAATGTTGATTCATTAACGGTGTGTATGCTCCCGTTGGACATTGTAGCGATCGTTATCGTCGAATGAAAGGTGAAAGTGACGATACTTCCTCCTCATCCGGACAGGGTTTCTTTAATCTAATCTGTTTGGTGTTCGCTGCAAGGATTACAATGTCAGCAAATTGTTGGAGTAATAAGAAATGTAAGAGCGATAAAAGCTACTCGTGTGAGCTTTTAGTGTTTCCAGATTTGATTTGATTTGATTTAAAAAAAAATTACATTATAATTTAATATTTTAGTCTTATCGAAAGTCATTAAAACAGTTAATTAAAATAATTTATATTCGAAGTAAGAATGAAAATCAATCATACACATAAGACTCCTGTAAATTTTGCTTTCATTTCATTGCAAGTCTGTAAGAATAATTAGTGAAAATTATGATTTGCGTGTGTGGCGCATAATTAGTGGGCATTAATCAGGAATCTTGTCACGTACGGCGTAGAGAAACTCGATCGTGGGGCAGCCGCGCACGACAGTGCGCGGGCGCTGCATCGGCGTCGCTCGGCCGTGTCCGTGACCGCGCGTATGCTAATCACCCACTATGTTCGGCAATATAGGCCATTTCCTGTCAACACGGAATGCCGAAAAATCGAAACGACAACCCATCGCCTAGAATTTTGGACCGAAATTAGTGCTTTCACGCGCTGCTCATTTGTTATTGAGATAGAAGCTTGTCAATGTTGATTTATTATTCGAGTCGTGAACACGGCAATGTATTCACGTCTCGAAATCTGGCGCTCAGGCGGTGTCGGTAGCTCAGATGTTATTCAGGATGTTTGGGTATTCCTAGCGTGTAGGTTAAAAACAAAAAATAACACTGGTCTTCTTTAAATCTACTAAGGTGGTCCCACCTATAATAATGTTCCCTGTGCTGGCTTGTGGCTAGAACATTGTACAGATACAAAGAGATCGGATTGTTTACAGATAGAGAAAAGTGATACCGATTCCATTACCATTTACTTTTGAACCTTTTGCTTGACTGCAAGGTTTTGCACTTTTTGCACTCAGCGTACTTGTGGGAAAATATCATCAATACAAGACATGCAAAAAGCTGTTATCAAGGCTCCCGTGACACAATATAGTGTAACTATAATGCGTGGGAAATGAAAATCGTATTGAATGCAATGGAAACAATACTGCATCAACATACAATCGACACATCTTGATTCTATGTATTATAAAAAAACGTGAACACAACGTAAATGGTTGAAAAACCCGTTCCTAACATTTTTGAAACAATAGCAACGCACCTTGTCATACTGTTCGCAATTAAAACGCGTTTAATACGTTCACAAAAAACGATAAATCACGTAACTCTTACATTCTCTTAAATTGATTGTTTCACACTGATATCATGCTGCTGCGTGCACATAAAAAAACTGCTAAAATTACATACACAGGTTATTCTGCGCAACGGTTTAAAGTAACCGTTCAATATCGATTATAATGACTGATGTCTACGTTGCTTTAACCGAGACTTTCCATTGCATTTGCGCATTGTAATAAAAAAAACAGTGTTTTTAGTCTGTGGTTGCTTTCATTTGTCAGTCATACTAAGGCATATAGCGTGCGGAGCTGGTCATTTTTAAATACAATTTATATGCACATCCTCGTTGCTAATTAGGTATTTTTGTGAAATGAATATTATTTGTCATCACGCGAGTGTTATGCGGGTGTGACACGATAAGTCTGGTTTATACACACAGAAATTCTTATGTAATTAATATTTATACGAAACAACCAAGCCCGGTTGTTTTAGAACCTGCTCCCTCATTAAACAACAAAAACTTTCCGTTAGCAGTCAGTCAGTAACAGATAGGCAGTCGCTCCATGTGAAATACTGGTATTTAGCTGTATCCGGTTAGACTGGAAGCCGACCCCAACATAGTTGGGCAAAAGGCTAGGCAGATGAATAATTATCATAATCTACGGCTCGTATTGTTAGGAGGTTCCTCTCCGGGCATGTGGACGGTCAGCTATGGGCTAGCTCGCTGACCGTCCATCTTATGACGACAGGCCGTGTCGACGGCGCGTTCGTGTTCCACGCGCGCCTCAAAGAGATGTCAGCAAAGTGAAGGAGCCGAAGCCTACCGGGGCTGCGAGACTGTTCGAAAGAGATAGGTACTGCGGCCCCGGAACATAAAGGGCGAGGAAGGAACATGGGTGGTTTTTGGTCAGTAAAAGTCTTGACACTTCCGCTCCGCCCAGAGTGGGAGGGGTCATTGATGATTTCCCATCCGAAAAAAAAGGAGGCTTCTCTCTCTAGCTGGAGCCCTGACCACGGTAGCTTGGACCCTTTTCCCGATACCGGTGGGCTACTATTTTTAAAGATATATTTGAAAATAAAAATTTAAGTACCTATATGTAAAGGAATTAAATAAAAAATCATAATATATCAACGATCAGTACATTGAACTTACACAGGAAATTTCCATACCTTTTTTCCTTTCACAGAAAGAAGGAATCTAATAATACATTATTAGAAATTAGAAATCTAATAATATAATATTAGTTTTTTTCTACTGTCGGATTTAGTCGTTGACGTCACATATAACTTCACTGAATTCTTTCAAGTATTTAAACGGGGTGGAATGCCCACATTTTTGCTATTTATGGTTAAGTCCCAGTACCTATTAAGACAAAATCTTATTCTTAATTTTCGGCCCTGTATCAAAAAATCCTCAAAAACATATTGCCTAACACGATCGAACCCAGACATTCTCAGTCATCAGTCAATTCTTATTCTTATTCTTTATTGCACACAAAAATAACAACAAATATACATATTACTTGCAATAATATAGCTTATGTACAAAGGCGAGCTTAACCCAGAGTTGGGTTTTCTTACAGCAAACCTAATTTTGAAAGCGAGATTTGCAAAAGAGGATATACTTACGTATGTGCATTTACATTACATTCTAAATTAAATTAAAAAAAAAAAACAGGACAATCAACAGGACGATCATTGATCAATGCTGTCCAACTACTCATTTTATGTAACCTAAAAAGAATTGATGGTGATGACCACTTTCGCCTTTAGTTAAAGAGTGTTACGGAAGCGATAATCCAACGGTTAACCGTTGGATTATCGCTTCCGGTCCCGAGTTGTAAGTGTAACGGAAGTGTAAACAGAGCGAGTAACCTTGCGATCAACAGTAACTATTGCGAAAGTAGGGAACCGGTAGAATTTAAACATCTTTTATTCAAAAAACTGATGAGGACCTGGGGCTCGATTCCCAGGTCGGATAATGTGTTATTGGGTTTTTCATCAAGAAGAAATAGAAGCAGTGGTGGTAGGTTCTTTTTATTATTTCAGGGGTTGCTGTCAAAGTATCTAATTATGAATGTAATAATCATAATTAAAGACGTTGTACCTATTGAAAGACCTCTCACTAGGTGGACCGACAACCTGGTGAAGGTTACGGGAATCTGCTGGAGGCGAGTCACACGAGATCGGACAATGTCGCGACACTTGAGAGAGACCTATGTCCAGCAGTGGATGTCTTTCGGTTGAAATGATGATGATTTTGTAGAAATTATTCTGAAACATCTCAAAAAGAAAAAAATCTGCTCAGCCAGCAGACTATTTACTGTTTCACGGGAAAGTGTAGTCATTGTTTCCCAACGAAATATTATTTATTCCTTTCGCTCTATAAAAGTTGTTCCCATATTAAAAGTCGCTCATTATCATTCGTACTTTCACTTGCTTCGGTGAAGGAAAACATCGTGAGGAAACCAGCATGCCTGAGAGATATTCCTCGACGGCATGTTACGCCAAGTCAGAGGCATATGGGCGGCTTAAGAACTCTGACACCAGGTTAGGCAACTAGCCACATGATAAAGAAAGAAGACCAGGAGGTCTTCTTTCTTTATAGTGTGGCTGTAATGACAATCAAGTACCGCCATCCAGGGGCCTAATTCTGCTATTTTAATAAATTCGTCACTCCAACACGATTCCATTCTCATCCCATTGTCATTTTGCTTAAAGTTCGTAATCTGCTAAATTCAGAATGGTCGGTCAATGGTCTCGTAATAAAATTGTGTTTTAATGGCATTGCCGTATTGTCATTATTATAAAACCCTTAGTACAAATGGTTTTCGAAATCTACTACTAAATGCGAACATTCATGCCAGATTTCATGTAAATAAATAAATAAAAATAAAATAGCCTTTTATTTCTTGCATTTCAAATAAATTAATAAATAACATGCATGCAATCACAAACAGATCGTATTAAACAATTCAATTCAGTTCAATTCATTATTTATAAAACTTTTTCTTTAATAATAAATAATAACTATTAAAACAATAAATAAACACAATTAAATAATCAATCATTCATTCAAATTATTGTAGTAATCATTCATTATTATAATTATTATGAATTTAAATGTCGATTAAAATAAGAAGAGTTAATTAGAATTTGATTACAAAAAATTGATTAAAAATTAGATTACATAAAATTGATTAACGATTTGATTTAAAAGAAATGATTAAAAATTGATTACAAAAAAATTGATTAAGATTAAAGAATTTGATTACAAAATATTATTTTAGCAAGAACCCCTCTTAGTAGAAGGTGAAGGCCTCCTCCAGAGATGCCCATCGGTCTCTATCTTTAGCTATTCGCATCCAGCTAGTACTTGCGATTTGTACAATGTCATCCGTCCAGCGTGCTATAGGTCTTCCTCTTTTTCTTTGGCCTGGTGGGCCTGGCCATGACGTCACCCTAATAGTCCAGCGGTCGTCGCTGAGTCTAGCTATATGACCAGCCCATCGCCATTTCAGCTTAAGCGAATAGTCGAGAGCGTCTATAACTTTAGTTTTTTGTCTTATACGAGTATGTGGTATCTTTTGTATTTTTCGTATCTTCATGACACTCCTTTCCATGCTCCTTTGGCATGACCTTATTTTACTTTTTACTGTCCGTGTGAATTTCCATGTCTGGCACGCATATGTTAGAGAGGGAAGTAGGCAGGTATCCAGAACTCTTTTCTTAGTTTTTATAGGCATATCGCTTTTAAGTATTTCTTTTAGACTCCAAAACTTTTTCCACGTGTTTTTAACTCTTCTGTCGACTTCCATTTCATTATTTCGCCTGTCAAAAGAAATCCTTTTTCCCAGGTAAATATAGCTGCTGGCATAAGTTAGAGGCGTATTTTCAACGCATATGGTGGTTTCGATGTGATTCGTCATAATATTTGTTTTGTTTAAGTTTATCTCTAAACCTGCCTTTCTACTTTCTTCGTAAAGTGAGTTGATCATTGACTGCAGCTGTTTTGCATTTTCTGATAGCAAGACTATGTCGTCCGCAAATCTCAAATGGTTAACATATTTACCATTTATGTTTAAGCCGAATTTGCTCCAGTCTAGTTTGCCAATGATTGACTCTAGCACCGCTATGAAGATGGTGGGAGATAGAGGATCCCCCTGTCTAACTCCTCGCTTTATATTTATAGGTGGTCCCGTGGTTTCCAGTTTTATTCTACTCGTAGAGTTGTCGTAAAGGCATTTCAAAACTCTTATGTATTTCATCTCTACTTGCTGAGAGTGCAGGGCTTCCCATATCGCTGAGTGGGTTATGGTATCGAAAGCTTTTTGAAAGTCAATGAAAACTATGTATAATGGCTTTTGGAATTCTTGATACTTCTCAATCAGCATTTCTAGTGAGTGGATGTGGTCTACGGTAGAGAAGCCTCTTCTAAAACCTGCCTGCTCAATAGGTTGGTGTTTTTCGATGGATTTTCTTATCCTTTTTTCCATAAGAGATGAGAATAATTTGTATACTGCGGGCAAAAGGCTTATTGGTCTATAGTTACTAATGTCACCTGGGTCACCTTTTTTATAGAGCAAGATTATATCCGACTCTGACCACTGTCTGGGAGTGCTTGCCGAATTCAGTACCATGTTAAACAGTCGTGTGAGTGGTGTTATTAGATGTGTACCTCCTAGCTTAAGAGCTTCGTTTTTAATCATGTCAGGGCCAGGACTCTTATCTTCTTTTAGTGAATTTATTCCTCTGATCACTTCAGTTTCGTCTATTTCGGTAATTTCAGCCATTCAGATTTCATGTACGAGATTAATATTCTATGACTTTTCTTTCAATGGAGTGTCAGTGGTTGTTCATTGAGAAGTCTTAGTGGCGCCATTATGATAGTAGAATTAACAAACTTGTCAAAATTTGACAGAACTTGATCATTATGAAATCAATGATCGAATACTCTGACACTATTGTAATAGCAGAATCGAGGCCCTGTACTTGTGCTTGATTTGGTTGAATACGAGTTACCAGTGTATTATTTATGCATAAGCTAATCTAGTTACGACAACATCATAATAATCATGTTATACTTGCAGTAGAAAGTGAAGTTCCAATGATTTTTTTCTTTTTTTGGTCAGAGAACTTTTCTACCCAATAGAAAGTGGTTGAGTAAACCTGAAATACCATAGGGCTTGCTGACAAAAGTTGAAAAGTATCATTTTTATCGATTTATACATTCTTTAAAAACAGATCGATGGACAGAAATGCCAAAGTATGTGAAATAGGGACGATAGTCCTTCTGTAATGCAGTAAGGTGAATACATGGAAATACTCTTTTACAATTTGGCTATTTCTAACATGGATGATGCCAAAAAAAATACTGCGGGGTATCAAGGTATACCGCAGCTGAAAACCGAGAAAGTTATACTCAGCGAAAGTAACTTTAGCAAGTTATAAGACATTTATAACCTAACACTATGGTAGATCGAGTTGATTTGTTAACCATTGATGTAGGTAGCTAAGCGCCTTCGATAAGAGAGCACCTAAGTTTGCTTCTGTAGTCTGCATCGAAGCAATTATATGCTTCTGTCCCAACATAAAGCGAAAATAATACAGCTGAATTTTGGAGCAACAGTTCCGGAATTCGGAAAAGTAAATAAATAAAACGTGTCTACGTAATCTTTTTAACTGTTTGCAATAACTTCCTTATTTTAGTCGGAAACATTTCTACAAAACAGTACATAAATCATTTTGTTAAAACGCAACTTCCAGCTTTCCGGAAATGTTTCAAACTAAGTAGCTTGGGTAAAATATAATCCTCGATAAAGTATTTTTTTCGTGCGCGTCAAAACATCGCTTTCGCCCGCTGTGGCGATGGCGATGCAGTTAGCATTTGGAGCGAGTTGTGAGTAGTGAGGGAACCTGCTTTTGCGTCAGTTGAACCGCAGCGATGCGCCCGCTCACCGCACTGCTCCTACTGGCCGCGAGCCAGTGCGCGTACGCACACCAGCACCCGCGAACGTCGCGCGAGTATCTCGATACCACGCTTCATGCGCTTCTTGGACAACACTACGATCCTGTACAACGCATTTTCTCCTGTACCCGCGTATTAGGACCTACAAAATGTCTCAGTGCTCTAAGTGTGTGGCGTGCAGAACGCGCCATCGAAGCATACGCCAAAGATCCCGCCACCCGGTTCAACCTGACTGAGGATGTAGAACAGTTTCCATGGATGAAGTATAGTAACACCACGGATGAAGATTTATACTCACAGCTCTACGATGACACCAGTAAATTGCTTCAGTATCGGCCGTTGGGATTCAACATGATACCCGGCTATAACTTACAACTGGGTTCTAAAGGAAATGGAACTATGAAAGTTGACATTTTAACAAGTAAGTTTATTTTGCGTTTATTTTGCTTCGTTCCAAGCTAAAATTACATGCACATATAAAGATAGATACACCAAGATTGTTACACAGCCATTTTACAATATTCTATTCGTAGGGGAAAAAAGGGGGCGTAGTCAGTGTTGCCCTGTTAATAAATAGGTACTTACACAATACAAATAAAATAAAGTTATTTAGGTATAAATCTATAAATACTTATGTTATTGGGATGAATGAACTCCTTATGTAGACAGACGTAATGTTTTTTCCAATAAAATGTTATGCTTATTAAATTACCGTTTGAAGCCCATTTATTCTAGTTTTACATAGTGTTATCGTTTTATCCCTTCGAAATGACTGTAAACCCACCGGTAAAAATAGTCTGAAAACAAGGGGAACGAAGGAAATGATGCACGGGTACTCACTTGTGGCCGTGGAGAGTTGCACTTATTCACTTTATTCCGCCTTTATGGTTATTTCGCAGTGCACTACGTTAATTGATAGTCTGGGACGTCCCTTGATGGTTATTTAACACTATCTTGAGGTTTCTTGAGGTTTTTACGGAGCCGACTCGCAAGCCGTAGTTTTGATTTGAAGTTTTGAACGGAAAGCGCGCGTTGATCTGCCTGTCGGGCGCTAGTGAGCCTTGCGCAGGATACGGAAATAGAGACGGGAAGGAAATAGGGATGTGGTAACTTGTGCAAAAAGACTAAGTTATCGGTTTTAGTGATGATGTGTTTTTAATACTTTAACATTATTCCCCCCCGCTGGCGAAATTTATTGAGACTGAAGAAAAAATACTATGACTAAGTCCACATATGTTAATAGTTGATATGTAAGAGTGTGATGGAATAGATAAAGATTATGTTATACATACATGTTACAAAAATACAAAGACGAAATGATAATGAAAATTTACTTAAATGAAAAATTTTGAAATTAGTTACCACCATCCGGGATGGGGCACAATTTAACAAGAGGTCTATTAATTACGCCTTGTCCAGTTTCGACAGTTGCAGAACGCGGTATACCATCACGACCGTGATAAAGATTGATAATTTTTCCGAAACGCCAACGCAACGGAGGTTGTTGTTCGTCTTTTATTATAACGACTTGACCGAGGCGAGCTTGATCAGTTGACCTAGTCCACTTCAGTCTTTGTGAAAGACTAGTTAAATATTCTGTATGCCATCTGGCCCAGAAGTCCTGATGCATTCGTTGAACGAGTTGCCAACGCTTGAGTCTGTTAAGTTTAATGTTTGAATAATCTGGCGTTGGCAACGCTGTTAAGGGTGCTTGCGTTAAAAAATGTCCTGGTGTTAGAACTGATACATCATTAGGATCAGTGCTCAGTAAGCATAACGGCCTTGAATTGAGTACTGCTTCAACCTGTGTAAGTAAGGTGTTTAATTCCTCATATGTGAGAATTTGAGTACCTATGACTCTATACAAATGTGTCTTTACGGACTTGACACCGGCCTCCCAAAGTCCACCGAAATGTGG
This sequence comes from Xestia ashworthii, assembly GCA_950022955.1. NCBI lineage: Eukaryota > Metazoa > Arthropoda > Insecta > Lepidoptera > Noctuidae > Xestia > Xestia ashworthii. The sequence continues at coordinate 15,821,613 of OX465558.1, read as the reverse complement.
TGACCCGGGAGGGTTGAATTTAAATTCAATGTATTCAGACTCACAGGCTGATTTCATCACAGTGGCCAATTGTGACTCCGCACCTTTAAAGTTCGTACCACAATCAGAATGAATTACGTTGCACCTGCCACGGCGGGCGATAAATCTGCGTAATGCTGCTAAAAATGCGTCGGTGGACATATCGGATGCTAACTCTAAATGCAGTGCTTTTGTAGCAAAGCATACAAAGAGACACAAATATGCTTTTCTAGTACGTGTGCCACGATATCTATGCAAGGTTATATTAAATGGACCTGCGTAATCGCAACCGACGGCTTGGAATGCTTTTAATTGAGTAATACGTGCTTTTGGTAAATCTGCCATTTTAGGCTCAAATGCAATTGGCCTTGTGCGAAAACATTTATAGCAATCCGCTATGACTTGATGAATTGCTCGACGAGGAGACAATATCCAAAAATTTTGCAATAATAAAAACTGTAATGCTTGTAAACCAGGATGAAGATTATCATTATGTACTGATTGTATAATTAATTTAGTTAAGCGATGTTTGCGTGGAAGTAGAGCTGGGTGTTTTGTTTCATAATCGAGTTCAGATCGAGAGAGCCTTCCCCCCACCCGCAAAACACCGGAATGGTCTAAAAATGGATTAAGTTTTCTAAATGATTTAGGTAAAGTTTTCCCTGCTGATAAAATTTTAATTTCATTTTGGAATTCGGAATGTTGAACATGTTTAACAAGATTCATAAGAGCACAATGAAGTTCAGCTTGAGTTAAGTTATTTGAATATTTGGTTTTGCGTAAGGCACTGATAAATCTGTTACAATATGCTAAAATACGTTGAATTTTACGAAGTGATGAAAATTTTTGAAGAAGATTATCTATGGGATCAAGATCGATTATGTTGCTTAAAACTGTTGTACGCTTTTCGCATAATACATCATTGCTTGTGACGCATGATGATTGAATTGTATCGTTAGGCCAATGATTTTCAGATAATGATAACCACTCCGGTCCTGACCACCAGAGGGCATGACTGATGAGCTCGTCAGGTAGCAAGCCACGACTCGCACAATCAGCTGGATTTTGCTTGCCTGGTACATGTTTCCAGACAGCAGTAGGTAATTTTCGCTGTATGTTAGCAATACGATTGCCTACGTATACTTTAAAATTTTTAGAATTAGATTTGATCCATGCCAACACGATCATGGAATCAGACCATGCATATATGCCGTCTATGTTTAGTATGTTAGAAAATAAGTTAATAATGTAATGCATAAGGTCTGCTAACAAAGAAGCGCCACACAATTCCAGTCTTGGCAGCGTTCTACGCTTTATTGGTGCCACCCGCGATCGTGCACTTACAAGACAGACTTGATGATGATTTTGATTTACGTTGGAACGAAGATATACTACTGCCGCATAGCCAGCCTCACTGGCATCACAGAAACCATGAATTTGATAGCTTGATGTGTGAGCGTGAGTGATACGTCTCGGAATGTGAAGGTTTTGTAAATTGGATAACTGATTAGTGTACTTCGTCCAAGTTAGATGAATATCTTCGGGTACTGGTTCATCCCATGACGTTCCTAGTAACCACAAACGTTGAATAAGAAATTTAGCTAAAAAGGTTAACGGTGTGAGAAGCCCAATGGGGTCATAGATGCGAGCAAGCTCTGATAGCATTGTTCGTTTGGTACAATCGCGTGGAATTTGATTAACTTGATAATTAAAAACGTCTTCATGAGCGTTCCAGGCAAGCCCGAGAACCTTGACAAAGAGAGTGTCACTGTCAAACGTCAAATCTGGAACCAATTTATGTTCTTCTGGTATATTTTGCAGTACAGCCACATGATTGCTGGACCACTTTCGGAGCTCAAAACCACCAGCAGCCATAATTTCGGTCAATTCTTGCTGTAGCTGAATTGCCTGCTCTACGGTGTTACAGCCAGTGACTACATCATCCACGTAGAGATCTTTTTTCAGAACTTTAGCTGCGGTTGGATAAGACTCTTGTTCGTCTTGAGCCAGTTGATGCATAGTGCGAATGGCCAGAAATGGTGCCGACGAGACTCCGAAGGTCACGCGATTGATCCTAAACTCTTGAATAGGTTCTTCAGGTGAAAACCTGAAGAGAATACGCTGATAATCCCTATGCTCTTGGGTAACGATAATTTGGCGGTACATTTGACGTACATCCGCTGATAAGACGATGGCGTGAAGACGAAACCGTAAAATAATATTTGTAATATCTGCTTGCAACTTACAACCAGTTAACAGAGTGTCATTGAGTGATTTTCCAAGTTTATCCTTGGCCGAGGCATCGTATACAACCCTCAACCGAGTGGAAACACTGCTAGGTTTTACTACCGCATGATGTGGAATATAGTACGCGGTAGGAGACTGACACTCGTCAGATGAAACGCGTTCCATCTGATTACTTGTTAAATATTCCATGATATGTGCTTTATATTCGTTCCCAAACGAAGGGTTTTGAAGCAGGCGCTTTTCAAGCTGCTTAAAACGCCGAAGCGCTATATTATATGAATCGCTAAAAATTGGAAGAGATTGATCTCGAAATGGCAACTGAACGATATAACGACCGTCAGCATCACGTGTATGCGTTGCCTTATAAATGTCCTCACACCGAACATCGTCTGCGGAGGCTGCTTGATTAACTTTTGATTCTGTAGGTACATGATCTATGTCCCAAAACTTCTGGACAGCAATGTCCAAGTTAGCATCCAGTGATACATGATTGACTGATGCTGGAGGAGATTCAACACTGGGATCAGCTGCTTTGGTCCTACCCATTAGAATAAATCCAAACACTGTGTTAATGGCTGTTGCCAAATGACTGCCACCATCAACTTTGCCTGGCAACACAATCTGGGGAAATATCTCTCCACCGATCAAGAGCTCGATGGGAAGAGACTGATGAAAATCTGGATCTGCCAGCTTAAGATTTCCTATATGTTGAAAATCATTGAGATTGATTGAATGTGTGGGCATATTACCACAAATTTTATCCAAGACTACTGCATCCATACTAAAGGATATTTCTGAATCGCCTAATGGGCAGAGTTCAAAGAAAACTCGACTACTTGAATTAGTAGGAACATCACCAATACCAGACATCGGTGTGTTGCATTTATAACGTGTCAGCCCAAGGCGACGAGCGCAAGCACTGCTCATGATATGACTCTGACTACCAGGATCTAGCAAAGCACGAACCTTCTGATAAGTGTTGTTACAATCCTTGACTTTGACTTGAGCTGTGGCAAGTAAAACAAAGGTGGGAGTCAAGCCTCGTGATATATTGGATAATGTAGTAACAGGGGTAACAACCTGCTTTTCAGTGCTATCTGCATTAGTCTGATTTGTTGTAGTCATATGGACTTGTGAGGAAGTTTGTTGATTAAGATTAGTCAATGATTCCTTAGGAAAATGCAATAAAGTATTATGACGTTGATTACAACTTTTGTATGAACGGGTTGAAAAGCATTTAGAAGTGCTATGGTTGGCACGTAAACAATTCAAGCAAAGATTATGTTGTCTAGCAAGTTGAGCCCTTTCTTGCGGCGTTTTAGACATGAAATTATTACAATTAATAAGAGAATGGTTTTCTTTACAAATTATGCATTCTATGTTAGGCGTTTGAGCTACCAGCGAAGAGGTTTTATTAGTAGAATATGATTTGGTTTGATTGTTGCTTCTTTGACTATTGGGAGCTGATGATAACATTGGTACATTTGTTAGGCATGAACGCTCTAATGCACTGCATCTATCTCCTAAAAATGTTTGAAGCTGACTAAATTGTGGGATATCACTGCCTGTACAAGAAAGCTCAAAAGCTTCACGAGATTGTTTGTCAATTTTAGTTAAAAGAGAATGAAATAAAACAAAATCCCATTTAGAAGTGGGCAACCCTAAAGAGTCTAACATTGAAAGATTCTCAGCATAACTATCTAAGAGAGTACGTAAACTCTGCACTGATGCTGTACTAATAGATTTCAAATTACAAATTTGTTCCCAACATAAGAAAGCCAAAAACCTCTTGTTGGTATAACGCTTGCTCAGTGCTTCATAAGCACTTGTATAATTAGCATCTGAAATAGGATATGCTCTAATTAAATTTATTGGTTCCCCAGAAAGGGAAGTGACAAGATATTGAAACTTTTCAACATCTGTCAAATCTGTCCGACTATGGACTAAAGTATTAAATAAGTCAATGTAACCCGGAAAGTCTTTTAACTGACCAGAGAAAGTAGGCAGCTTTATTGGTGGCAATTTAGCCAGGTTTTTGTTTTCAGTTTTGTGGTTACATGATGATGTTGAAGGTTTAACCTCAATTAAGTTTTCAGGAAGAAGTGTCCGTTTAGCTTCAAGAATTTGAAAGTACATATCATCTGCCTGTTCCTGATAGGTGGTTTGTTTCTGAATACAGTCCTCTTTTCCAAGGCCGCTATACTCACTTATGAGTTTGATGTGAGCATCATTAAACGCATCCATAACGGATTCTAACCGTGAACACCATGTTTCAAAACGTGGTAGAATACTGGAGTCGCTTAGACAATTGCGAGCACAGGTAACAGCATCTGATAATCTTTTGAAGGCTATATTGCGTCTAGACGCATGGTGAGCCGCCATTGCTTCACTCATGATTGAAATTGAAATTCAGAAAAGTTAATTTAAATTAAAATCCTATTTACTTTTTAAATTATTTGAATATAGATATAAGCTACTATTTTATTCTGAGACCGGTATTTAATCTATAAATTATTTCAAAGTTTCAAACAATTTGACATTTGTTTACAAACAGTATATAATATTTTTCCTGAAACTACCATAAAATCTATGGAAGAATTTTTGAATAATGATATAATAAGCTTTTAGAGCTGGTATCACTCTATCAGAACAGGTAGGGTAGGTACACAAGGAGATTATGAGACCTCTCACCTATTCTGAGAAGTTAGAATATCGAAGGACCTTAGTTATGATGAAATACGAATTAAGGATTAAAGTATTTCTGAGAATTATTAATAATAAACAATATTGATATTAAATAAAAAGTTAAAAACGTTGTATGTTACGTTAACAATGAATATGAACCTAAACGCTGTATGTTACGTTTAGATCACCTAGATTATGAACCTAAAACGTTATATGTTACATTTATAGGTCGCTTTAAATGATTTAACTCTCCAAATGTTGCATGTTACATTCAAATAGTTAATGACAATCCGTTCGAATTATGAATCCGCGGTACGAGACGACGACGCGGACTGAACTAGTCGAAACTGGTTAGGAAAGTTTGAAATACTTTGAAATGAGAATACTTTTACTCCGAAAACACTTGTATGAATGTATGATGTAATGATTAGTGATAGATAAATATGATGAGACAGTAAATGAGATACTTAGTAAAATAAGATAGGTACCTATTTTTTGGAAAAAAGATGGACGCCAGTCGTAGTACAAACGAAAACTAAGACTATTTTAATAGGAACATGTATGAAATCCGGCTGAAGGCCCAATTAATGTTATCGTTTTATCCCTTCGAAATGACTGTAAACCCACCGGTAAAAATAGTCTGAAAACAAGGGGAACGAAGGAAATGATGCACGGGTACTCACTTGTGGCCGTGGAGAGTTGCACTTATTCACTTTATTCCGCTTTTATGGTTATTTCGCAGTGCACTACGTTAATTGATAGTCTGGGACGTCCCTTGATGGTTATTTAACACTATCTTGAGGTTTCTTGAGGTTTTTACGGAGCCGACTCGCAAGCCGTAGTTTTGATTTGAAGTTTTGAACGGAAAGCGCGCGTTGATCTGCCTGTCGGGCGCTAGTGAGCCTTGCGCAGGATACGGAAATAGAGACGGGAAGGAAATAGGGATGTGGTAACTTGTGCAAAAAGACTAAGTTATCGGTTTTAGTGATGATGTGTTTTTAATACTTTAACACATAGGTACGTCGCTTTCGTTACCGTTCAAATAAATTATGTGTTTAATTTACAAAATATTTATTTAAATACTATTTTATACTTATTTATGCAAATTAACTATTTTATAAGTACACGATGATATCTAATTGCAATTTTTGGTATAATTAATTGAAAAAAAAAAGTTGCTCCACACTAGGAATTAGTCCTGTATCGTGATACAAACATTTAAACTCACATACGTACACACAGCAGGTGTAATTTCACATTGACTTCCTAAGTGAACCCATGAAAGTGGAACGACAGCCGGATATTAAAAAAAAAATCATTTCACTCAAAAATATTGTTTTTTTTTCAGGTGACTCAGTGGAAACAGGTCGAAGTACCATGAAGAAATTACAGAAAGCATTTTACAAGTTCGCGCCAATAATGCTGTTGCCAGGCCTGATGATGTCAGCCATCTTCCCGTTTATCCTGCCGGGGTTAAAGATGATGACTCTCATGGTTGGGATGATGAACAATATGGCGCTAATGGGAGCCATTTTTACAATTCTAAGAAACAATGCCTTCAACGACAAGTACGAACACAAGGTAATTTACGTCAACGATGGATACAACAATGAGAAGTATGCTGCAACAAATCTTGAAGAACACATCCATTCAGACCACATTGGAGAACTGTACGATGATACTAAGAGACCTCTGAAGCATGAAGATCACTCATTTGGTGAAGAACATTTTGACCATGTGGATGACGTGCCAGCATTCTCTGTTAACCCAGAATTGCTGAAAGCATATGCTGACGGAAAAATGCTGGCTATTATTGGGAAAGATAACATCCATAGTGGAAAACATTAGACAGACAACATATTCTGCCTCCAAGATAACAGTCTTGCCAGTTCATAATTTACTAATTTATGGTTACAGTTCAAGCTGAGAATTTCAATGCTTTAATATTGTGTGTTTTATATCAAAGAAAACATGTTGTAAATGCCCTTGTACAGTTCAACACATGTCAGTTCGTGTGGAATCTCAATAGAATGTGAGGTCAGCTTATATACTGATTCGTCACAAATGATGTGTGGTCGACTGTACCTGTATCATATAGATGTAGCGTTAATTTTATGTATTAAAGTTTAGTTAAGAATTAGTTGCGACACAAATATCTTAATTTCGTTTCTTTCATCCATCATTATTTATTATCATTACCATATTATAATGTATGTTGTCCACTATCTATTTATCTTAAGTGTCAACTTGTTGTAAGTAAATAATTATGATGAATTTGGTTCGATAAACTACTTCTAGTCTATGTCACTTGTTAATAATAAGATCTTCTTTTATAAAATGTTATTCTTAGCTATTACTTGTATTGAAAGGCGCGAGCCTTTAAAATAAAATAATATAATATAAAGATAATGAAATAGCATTCTGGCTTACGAAATCATTAGTATATTTTCCTCTTTTTAGGCTTCGCCGCCCTCTATTTCCAAGAGTCCATATTTTTTAAAACAGGGCCCTATTTATTAAAGTTAGCTACGTCACTACCAGTACCAAACTGGGGTACAGTATATCTGTCACCGTAAAATTGTCAAACACGTTAGATTGTAATCTCTCTAGCGAGATTGTAAACTCTCGAAATATTGTCAACTGAACATACTGCTTACAATATATCGCATTATTTTTCGGTAGATAGTAATCTATCGAAGTGAAACCGTAACCGTTTAGGGGAATATAAAGTGTTTTGAGGTAGGGTATATGGTACTTATCTTTTCATGAGAATGGTACCATGGGGCAAGGGGGACCCGTCCAACCGTCCCCCTCCTCTACACCGCGTGAGTCGAGTTCCATGGCATACATTTCACAATATTACGGTTTTACGGTTTCACTTCGTTAGATTATAATCTACCGAAATAATAAAATAATGCGTAATATTGTAAGCAGTATGTTCGCTTGACAATCTTTCGAGAGTTTACAATCTCGCTAGTTATATTACAATCTAACGGTTTTACAATGTGACGCTGACATATCCACCTACATCTCTGGGGTCAAAATACTGATATTCAGCTACATCCCTTACATAGTAGACAGATGATGTGAAATATTCAAATTATACTGAAGAAAATCAGTTAATATAATAAAGGGTGTAAAAGACCTCTTAACGAAAACGAAAACCTCATACTCTGCCCATCAATGGGATCATTTTTTACTTCTAGACAATACCTGGGAAATCACAGGTTCCGGAGATATTGAGGGTCAAAGTGTCAATTTTTTTTTCTACTTTTTTGCATCATCAAATTCTAAGCGTCATCACAAATTTTTCTTCCAAACAAACATTATCAAAATTTTAAATTTTTCTAAACAAATTATGCGTTTGAAGTTGACGAAATGCAATGTACGCGCAAGCCAAGCGCACACACACATTGACAACGCCGCGGTCGTCTCACGCACACAAGCGCGCGGTATCAGCTGTGTCCGCGGGGCGCGTGACCTCGAGTCATTTGAGTTCAACGCATGAATGTGAGCGGCCGTGTTAGGTAGGTAACCTACCCGCGCGGCGTACTCAGCTGATCGATTAAAGGACATTTTATTTGTTTGCATTAAAGGGTTTTTTGAATTTGGAAGTTTTGGGTTATTTGCTTTGCGATTTTAAACACAAGTTTACTCTGCGGATTTTTGAGACACCGAATTGCAATATCGAAGAACCCACAACAAATAATTTAAAAACTGCAGATTCAATTAGAAATGTTATGTTAAATGGTTTAGTTGGGCAACATAACGTTTGAAATGTGAGTGTACTATTCGGTACACCCCTGCCTAAGCCTTCGAGGGTTACAGGCGTGATGTTAGTTAGGTATGCTATCATTGAACCCTGCCATAAGATAAGTTTTGAAATTCCTTGAAAAATTTGAAAGTAATCTGTTGTACCTACATTAAAACGTGTGTGCGATACGTCTTTTCACAGGTGCTTGGTAGGTAAGCAGGAATGCCTTAGGTCCATGTTCACCGAGAAGATAACAGTCTGATTATCTAAAAACAGCTGTCAATGTGACATGTTCCCATACAAAAATGTGTTTTAAACAGCTGTTTTTAGATAATCAGACCGTCATCTTCTTGGTGTACATTTACCTTCTTCGATCTAACTAAACCAATGACTGAGAATTTATCTGTTTCCTTAATTAGTTAATATCAATAACACTCATACTTTTTTACTTCATCATCATCATCTCAGCCGAAAGACGGCACTGCTGGACATAGGCCTCCCCAAGTGTCGCCACATTGACCGGTCCCTTGCGACTCGCATCCACCGGATTCCCGCAACCTTCACCAGGTCATCGGTCCACCTAGTGGGAGGTCTTCCAACGCATCGTCTTTTGGTTCGCGGTCGCCACTCCAGAACTTTTCGGCCCCAACGGCCATCCGTTCTGCAAGCAATGTGCCCTGCCCACTGCCACTTAAGTTTAGCAATTCTTCGCATTCTTCTTCTTCATTCATTTTAAATAAACTGAACAGCATTTACTGAATAATTTACACTTTAGTGAAAATGTTAAGCAATTAATACTCGGAAAGTATGTTTTTTTTTAGTTAAAGGATCATAATTATTGTGCTTGCATCTTAGAACCCTTCACAAGTAGGTACCTTTAGTAGCTACTTCATGAAAGCAACAAACTTGGGGAAAAAAGTCTAAATTTGCGTCAATCATAAAATTGCAAGGAAGTACGAGTAGGTACGGAATTCTAGCTACACCAACACACCTAGCATTAGGTACAACCAGCGGCGCGGGCGCCGGAGACGAGTGTAAAATTCTTTAATAGATTTTCAACTTTATCGCTACAAGATTAGGTTCAAAGTTCACTGGGAAAATTTTCGGATTTCTCCAAATGATTTTAAACTACAAAATTTTAGCTGTTAAGTTCAAAATGGAATGAGGAAATTTGGCTGAAAATGTTTAAAGAAACCGCCTCGGGAGTCGGGACCTACAATCCGACGTTGGTATGTAGTTGTGTGCGATGATGTGGTGTGTGTGTAGTTTCCGACAAAGAAATGTAAGTAGGTACCTAATTTCATGAAGATTTTAAGGATTACTTTTTATTTAGTAGTTTGGTTTCTTATGTCATCGAATGTGCATGCCTGATAGCTTTCGCGAAAACTTTTACTTCTTTGTGTTTCTTTTAGTTATTTTAGTTTTAGTGATTTTTGTGTTGTGTTAAGTACCTACTTGTGTTGTGTGTAGTTTGTGTTTGTAATTTTTAAACATGCCATTCCACCAATACACTGCAAGGGAATACGTGAACATGGTGTACTGCTACGGGATGGCTCATGGAAATGCCACCGCAGCTCGTAGGTTCTACAGAACAGAATACCCGACCGCGTTCCAGCCAAGAGACTCACGTATTTTCACCCGAGCAGTGCAGCGGCTGCTAGATAACCAGCCTATTGTACCTGTTCGAGAGGGAGTCGGCCGTCAAGTACGACCCGCGACCGAACAGGCCATCCTGCAGGTGATGCGTGAAAACCCTCGATTGGGCGTGCGCACAGCGGCCAAAGTGTTGCGGAGGCGGCATGGCAACCGCGCTCGGCACTCAGTGTCGCATTCCACTGTGCACAAGGTTTTGAAGAGGGATAGGCAGAGGCCTTACAAAGTCCATCGTGTGCAAGCACTCGTGCCGGGCGACGCAATACGCCGCATGGATTACTGCAGGTGGCTCCTTAGGCAGGATCGAGGATTCGTAAAGAACATTGTGTTCACGGACGAGAGCACGTTCACCAACAACGGCATGTGGAATCGTCGTAATTCACACTATTGGTGCTCCGTGAATCCGCACCAAATGCAGGAAACGGGCTTCCAGACTAGATGGAAACACAATGTATGGGCAGGCATTGTTGGAAACCAGATTCTGGGCCCTGTTTTCCTGCCACACCGAATGGACGGAGCTGCCTACCTCGATCATGTAAGGGGCTACCTGACAGAAACATTGGACGACATGCCACTGCAGCGCCGGCGAGACGTGTGGTACCAGCACGACGGTGCGCCCCCGCACATCGTGAGACCGGTACGTGAAGAGCTGACACGGCTGTTCGGAGACCAATGGATTGGCAGGTACGGACCTCATGCTTGGCCTGCACGATCACCTGATTTAACCCCTCTGGATTTCTTTTTGTGGGGTTACGTGAAGGATAGGGTCTTTGACCGCCCCTGCGAGACCGCTGCTGAGATGCGTCAAAAAATCATTGATGTTTTTGCGGTCAGAGCGAGAAGGAATCCTAGAGAGGGTTCATGAAAACACGCTGACGCGAGCGCGCGTCTGTCTCCGCGTGGGTGGTCGGCAGTTCGAACCAGAGCTCGTGAGTGTCGAAAGGCGAGAGGGCACCGATCCTGGATAACAGCGACAGTGATGGTCAGTAGGTAAGTACCTAGTTTAAATTAAGTATTTTTACGCATGTAGTACTACAATAACTACGTACCTTCCCGGGGGCACGTTACCATGCGCGGCCGCCCGCGCCACGTGTCGCGGTAACGTTTGAACTCGAGCGGCCGTATAATACCTACCTACAAGCCCAGCACGGTTGAACTTGGTTTTTGGTTTCAGATGTTTTACATTAAACGTTGATGATGAGTTGTTTGATAAATGTTTACAAAAGTTTACATAATCATTTTGAATTTTTATTAACAAAATTGCAATGATAAATCAAACTCTAACGACACTCACATCCTATCCTATCTACAAACACTTGACACAGACGGCGGTTAACCAGTTTTGACCCTTAAGCCTTTAGCGTTAAAATTGAAAAGTGGTCAAACGCTAAGTTTGTTAATTGATAAAAAATAGCACATTAAAATGAACTCCGTGAGTAGCAGCGCGGCGGCGGCGGCGGCGGCGGCGTTTGATATCGGCGTACATCAAAGCATCAAACGACACCGCCGGCCGAGCCGCGCCCGCTAGCGTACCTAAAACCTATCCCAAAGAAATTCAAAATGTTAAGAATAATTCTTAGTTCCGTTTCTCGCACCATCGAGTGTGCATGTGTATTTTTATTGCGCAAGTTTTTATTTAGGTCCATGTTTCTTTTTTCTGTTTGTTTGTAGACATTTCGCATTGCGCATGGCAGTAAGCACCATAATCGTGCGTGTTTCGTGTTGTGTGATGGTGATCAAGTTAAAGAGGTGATAGGTAGAAGAGTGCTGCTACTGTGAGTACATTGTGTTTGTGAGTAATTGTGAGCGAGTGTGTTTTAGCTGATTGCAGTCTCGTTATCGAACGCCGGTTGAAACGCCGGCCGAATGCCGGCTATCAGTATTAATCGCAGAAATTCGTAAGTACATGTTTAACTGTTGAGGTATCGTAAGGCCTAAGGAAATACGATGGAGGCCACTCGAGCAGTAGAAGTAGGTAGAAGATTAGAGCATGCATGCGTCTGTTTTCACGTGCAGTGTCCACCGATGCTAGATCAGTTAAGTAGATGACAATAAAGCGATGCACATGTACCTACTTTCAAACAAGTATCTTTCTTGTGAGTAGTTGAATCGAAAACAAAAAAACAAACAAACTTAAGTGGCAGTGGGCCACACATTGCTCGTAGATGGCCGATGGGGCTGAAAAGTTCTAGAGTGGCGACCGCGAACCGGAAGACGATGCGTTGGAAGACCTCCACCTCCTGGTGAAGGTTGCGGGAATCCGTTGGATGCGAGTCGCACGGGACCGGTCAATGTGGCGACACTTGGGGGAGGCCTATGTCCAGCAGTGGACGTCTTTCGGCTGAAATGATGATGATGAGTTTAATCGAAGTTAATTTACCTAATACTTTTTGCTAGGTAAGTACCTACGCTGAGTAGCGTCAGTAATGCGCGGTGGGCGGAGCTGCGCCGCCTGGCTGTGTGCAGTGTGGCGTGTAGGCACAACGCACACATTGGAACAGTCGGTAGCGCGCCAACCATTGCGCGCTACAAAAATCTGATTATTTTTTAGGTCCAAAAAAAAATTTCGTTTCCCTGCAATTATTTTTGCGCAGTGTTACTTAGTTTGGTGTACAGAATGCTTGGTTGACGGCTTCGTGAAGAGGTCTTTTACACCCTGTATAAGTTTGTTGTTATCGTAATAGTAGTATTGTTAGACCTCCATGAACAATAACAATCTTAATTTTATCGGTCCAAAATCAGTTATGCCAATAGTTTATGATAAATGTTCCGCTTTCATGAATATTTATCACCTAGGCGCGCAACGTGAAATCTGTTATTTATACTTAAATATACAGATCATGTAATCTATTATTGTAAATATTTATGAAGTGATTTGTTTATTTGAAAAGATTACATAGCTATACTGTCATTTTCTGTGTAAACACAGAATATATAAAAAATATTCTTCATAGAAAAATATTATTTCCAAGCGATATAATGCCCGGGTAAATTTAATAAAAGTTTAAAACTTTATAAAGTAAACCAGAGCTGGTTTACTTATAAAGTTTGAGATCAGAAAAAAAGAACGATTAGATGAACGGTACCAACTGAGTTGCTAAAAATAAGATTGCTCCTAAAATAATCTTATACCACCTATAATGTTACCGGCAAACCCAATTTCAGGACAAACTAGTTTCTGAGAGAATCTATACCAAATTCTTGTACCTATAATGTTACCGGCAAACCCAATTTCAGGACAAACTAGTTTCTGAGAGAATCTATACCGATTTGGGGCACTCGACACATTTTTTTTATAAACCATTGCGGGGGGGGGGGGCGGGCTCCATCGACCGGGATTCCCTGAACTCGGATGCAAGAGCGAGCGATTCAAACTAGTTTAGCCTAGGCCACACTAGTTTGTTCTGAAATCGGGTTTGGCCGGTAACATAAATATAGGGTGACTGGCAATTAGTGTAGGATACTTAAGAGCGCGTATTCCAAAAGTTGGCAACGTTGCAAATAGCTGTCAAATATTTACACGTTTTAATTAATTTGGCATATTTACTATATGAAAATAAGAAATATGGCTCTGTAGTGGACTAAAAAATGATAAGGGAATGCAATAATTAATATCGTAACACCGAATATATAGTTTTAGATGTAAAAAAAGTATTTGGGAACTTGCCAAATGCATTTTTTACACCTGAAACGTTCACAACATCAAATTTAGGGTTTTAATAGCAATTCACATTCAATTTTTTAGTGCACTACAGAGCCATATATATTTCTTATTTTCATACAGTAAAATTGCCAAATTAATTAAAACATGTAAATATTTGACAGCTATTTGCGACGTTGCCAACTTTTGGGATACGCGCTCTTAAAACGTGATTGTGCTCAGCTATTCAGTACATTAGGCGAACATAAATGTACTGAACAGGTGATTTTTTATGCGATTTCAGGTTTGGTTCCACCGTAAAAGATGTTTGTTATCATGAGCATAATCACGTGTGTATCGTACAATAATTACCAATCACCCTATAAAGGGTGTAAAACTCCTCTTCACGAAGCCGGAAGGCACTTGTTCTCCCTATCATTGCGATATTTTTTTTGTTCTACATACCTGGGAACCTTCTAGTTACGGAGATATGGGGGGTCAAAGTTACAACTTTTTCACAAGTTTTTTTAAATACAAGTTCTTTTTGTATGATTTTGACTTTTAACACCTCCACGATCCCCGTACTTGAATAGTACGGGGATCCGTCCATCAGCACAATGTTTTAAGTGCATTGAGTTCTACCACAAAACATGATTTATAACCTCAAAAAAAAAAGTTGTTTCCCAGCAATATTTTTTGCGTAAAGTTACTTAGTTTGATGTACAGAATGCTTGGATAACCGCGTTGTGATGAGGTGGTTTACACCCTGTATATTATATCATCATCATCATTTCAGCTGAAAGACGTCCACTGCTGGACATAGGCCTCCCCCAAGTGTCGCCACATTGACCGGTCCCGTGCGACTCGGATTCAGCGGCTTGTATATGGTTAGGTATATAATCTGAATCTCGGATAGGTACAGATCAAACGATTTTCATGAAATTTTGTAAGCTGGGAGTTTCCGGGGCGGTAAATCGATCTAGATAGATTTCATTTTTGGAAAACATCGTTTAACCGACCATAGCTCAGTCATCCAGATGTTAATATTATTATACTCTGCATGATCTCGATGTATTCAGAAAACAGCTTGCTATTTTCCCAGATAAAGCCAGCCTCATCTAAAGCCAGTGAAGCCTTTTAAATAAATATTTTACGATGCAGGACCAATGCTCACTCGAGATATTTTCTTAAGACCTAAACTTATTAGTTTTTCATTTGCAGAACGACTGAAATACTTCATAATATTGTAACAGCTGTAATGTGTCAAAAAAGCTCATATTTTTTTAAAGAAAATATTTTTTTTGATCATTGCTCTCCAACAATCTGTTACGACCTAAAACAAAGAGGAGCAGGACAAAAACCCATTACTTTTTCTGACTTTTGAATCTGTCTCTCGAGTTTTAGACTTAGGTATATCTCATAAACTAAGCACATTTTAAACACTGTTTTAAGCTATCACGGTTCACAACTAAACTTAAATGTCACTTATGGGATCTTAACAGTGATTTTTTATTACTTTTGAGCTCTTCATTTTTCGATGTTGTTGCAAGCAGGTAACCGTTATCTGAATTATTAGCTAATGCTACCTACCCTGCCTGGAAGAACCCTTGGCTAAATAATAGCAGCCGCTCGAGCCGATCTTTGGGTTAAGCCGTGCTTGCCAAGGTTGGTCTGTGGATGGGTGACCACCCTTACATACCGAGTTTCCTCCGTGCCTCAGAAAGCACGTTAAGCTGTTGGTCCCGGCTGTCATTTGTCCATCTTTGGCAGTCGCTACAGGTAGTCAGTCGCCCAAATAGTCTGACAACCAGTCTTACCAAGTGATATCGTATTACCCAGTATTAATTGGGTTGTGGAGGTCAGATAGGCAGTCGCTCCATGTAGAATACTGGTATTCAGCTGCATCCGGTTAGACAGGCTAGGCAGATGATGATGGTGCTATACCTACCCTGCCAACTATAATGCTTTCAAATACTTTAAAAGAAAATAGATACAAGAGAGAAATAATATTTAGTAATAAAACAAAATTTGAACGGTTCACAATTTATTAAAATATTAAGATTTAATTTACAAAATATGTTAAACTAATGCCCGCACTCGCATGCGTCAACAAAATAAACGTAAGACCATAGGTGTCCGAATGTGGGCGTTATAACCTTTTTTAAAGCAGTTTCCATTCCTAATGTTTCGCTGCTAAATAAATTAAAACTTACATCAACTTTGTGTCACTAAGAGCCTGAAACGTCTTAAAACTTAAAATTACCGTCATTTAAAAGTTCGTTATTATAGTTTCAAACGTGACGCTATTCAGGCTCCTAATAAAGTAATAAATTAAAAAATAAATATCTTTAACAGTCACCATCAGAACAATATCACATACAAGTGAACGAAATATACTAAACACATAGTATTAGATACATAAGCTTATTCAGTCACTTATGAAAAATACCTACCCACAATCTCTTGTGTATATTAATTATAACTAAGCCTTACATAAAAAACGGAAGAATGCCGTTTATCTGATAATATACAACATGAGAATGTAATTCTGCTAAGGATGTGTCCCATCGCCATTTACAACAAAACCAGGAAAGTACGTAAGTATATGCTTAGGTTAGTTACATAATATACTTCTTTACATTACATTCACGATTTGTTATTTACAAAATTACAACCATTGAAACTTTTCTCTAACATTAAATTCTTGTAGAAATGACACCATGTATGTTAAAAAAATCTTGAGCAACTTGTATCGAATTTAAAGCACGATTTTTAACGTGCTTACAAAACAATATTGAACATAAAATGCTCACAAAATACAATAACAGTCAGTCACCAGAAATAGGTATAAGGACGTTCATTCGTACAGAAGAAAAATTAAAACAGACTCCATAGCTTGAGGAATCTATTCAGTTTTTCTGTGGACGATTTCAGCAAATTGTTTCTCTTCTTCGGTCATGTCCGTGTCCTCCCAGCCCCACACCGGGTTCTCCGGGTGATAATGCTCATCCTCCTCCAGGCTTTCCTTGGACAACGGGTGGGTACCATCCCCTGACCTGTTCACCCTCTGTCGGATCATATCGGCTGACACTGTTTTTAAATCGTAAGCCAAACCTGTAAATAGAAACGCATTTGTTATTATTTTGACTGAAAAATTGAGCTTCAAATGGAATCATTTAACGGAATAATGACTACGGCTTCTGTTCTCCACGGATAATAAAAATAGATAAATAAAAAATCTAAACTGTTCCGCCGAATAGCTTTTAACAAAATTTTGTTTGTGAGAGGTAAGTGGAATCGCGACTGTGCAATTGGCTCTTGTCCAATAAATATTGTTCAAATTGTTTGACATCCGAAAACCGCTTGTAATAGATATACCAATCGACTGAAAATGTTTGGATGAAATGTGACAGAAATTTTGCTATGGCACTATGAACCTACAATTTGTACTGATAATTTCAGTAATAAGTTAGTTTTCCTAGTTTTCAGACACATTGTAAACGTATTGTATGTAACAAAATAAGGACACATAATATTTAGGTTGCTTCAAGTCAAGCTGTCAGTCCCTACTGTCATTTGTAGATTGTTGACCGTCTTTATGGGTAGCGAGAATCAGAAGCACGAAACTGACAACCAGTCCTACCAAGATGTATAGATTGACCCGGTGCCTGGGTTGTGGACGTCAGTTCGGCAGAAACTCTATGTAAAAACTACCTGCATTCGGTTAGACTGAAAGTCGACCACAACATAGGTAAAGGCCAGGCAGATCTCATTTATGTTGCACTCACGCAAATTTATTAAGGCTGATATGCCAGTATGACCACCAAGAAACGGCCTTAATTATTACGAACCATTCGTCCAAATTCATGTTTTCATAAACACCTCAAATAACGCCTTAACAAAAGCGTGATGCTGGATTTTCAACGTTTGATTCAGTGCTCAAAGTTGAAAATCCCAAAGCGAAAACGGAAAATCGAGTTTTACCGTGTTTAGCAGCGAAGTCTATTAAGGCTGTAGACAAGTTCGTGCTGTAGTTCCCAAGTTCCGCCGCCTTATAGTCCCAAGGGAAGACATGGTGATAGTTGTGCCAACCTTCGCCAAACGCACAGATTGCGACCGCCTTGTTGTCAGTAGCGCCTATGTTTCTGAAATAGCAATATGTTGGGTAAGTAAAACTTATGTTTTTGCTCTTATAGACTAATATGTATAATAAGTATATATTTACAAACAAAAAAGTATAAATGTAGTATATAAACTATCTGGTGTCCACGACACAAGCCTTGCTTAGTGTGGCACTAGATGGCGCTGTGTGTAATGTCCAGCGATATTTATGATTAAATCCATACATATAATAAATCTGTAGAAGGGTCAATTCTGTACATTGAAAATATTGAAAAAATAAATAGCGGGGGGTGTTGCTGGATCGATACCAAACCCAAATATGTGATTAAAAAAATTTTTGTCTGTCTGTGTGTATATGCAGGCATCACGTGAAAACTAACGGTTCGATTTCGATGAAACTTGGTATAATTATACCTTATTATCCTGGGCATAAAATGGGATACTTTTTATCCTGGAAAAATACGTAGAAAAAAAAAGTTATTTTTCAGTTTTATTCATAGACGTTGTTCTGTAGAACCGCGAACACACGTTGCATTACCCGCAGTGGATTCAGCGCCGTAACCTGTAGCGCCGAAAGTCGGATTTGGCTTGAACCGTTTGCGGCACACGCGGGCTCAATAGAGGGATCTCCTTAATTATTATAGGCTTAGCCGTATTTGGGTCCAATAGATATTTATAAGATGTCATTGTCAGAGTTACTCAAAATGGAGAAATAAACCATCCACGCGAAGACCGACATCCGCGCGGACGGAGTCGCGGGCGGAAGCTAGTATAGAATAAAACACTTCATTCGTAAATTATCATTAGTTGCTGAACTTTGTGAGGAATGGCGGCTCATATAATTTGTAGGCAATACTCGTGCACACAAACAAACAATAATATTAACTTTATTGCCTTTTTTAGTAATAAGTATCTAAGAAATTTTATGTAGCTCTCTAGAAGCATCGCATCTTAACCTTTTTTTGCGTAACGTTTATTACGTACCTAAAAGCTTTAAAGGTAGTGTCTGATAAAAATACAGTGAGGATTGAGAGGATTTTATATTTTAATAAAGCCCAGCCAAGGTGCCTGGCTAAATATAGCAGCAAAAAAAAAATCTTGAGAATGCGATCATTTTTATTTTTGTCCTGACATGACATACTTCTTGTAGTTATCTATTCAAATCTTTAGGTACCTATTCAATTCGATATCTAAGACTATTCAAGTTTTAAGGTACCTATTCAATTCGATATGTATGTTTCGGCACAGCCCAAGTAACACAGTCTTGGAAGTTTAAAACAAATCTGTCCATTGACAATCTATTCATAGTTAATCTTTAGATAGGGGCTTTCTAAAGATGGTTTCAATAAAGACAATGTTTTCTTAAAGAGTTTTTTTTTCTCAAGCTCGATTATTTTTAGAGCATTTCGATATCTCTGAGCTTAAAGGGCATAAAGCACAAAACGTGGGTTTTCAGGAGAAAAAAACAAAAAATTGAAAACATTTTTGGTTATATCTCGCTCAGTTTTAGAGCTATATAAAAGTATTCAAGGGACAAAGTTCTTAGATTTTTCATGTGCAGGATTGAGCGTCGTATTAAAGAGGCCAGGGCACTAAATAGGAAGTTTATATGCTTCAGGGAGGGCAATACACGCCCATGGGTGATGCGCTTTGTGATGCGGGCATTCTTGGGGACTGATATCAGTCCCCGACAATACGTGTCACAAGTCACAGAGCGCATCGACTTTCTGAAGTAGAAATTTTATGCATGGGCTAACCGTATCTGTCAGAATAGACGAAGAATGGATCAATACGAAAGATGGGTATGGATTATGGAATCCGTGGGAACTCAACTCTCGAATTCCATACACTTTAGATCCTCTCCTCATCCGAGACCTACAGGTATTTAAGTATGTACCAAGTGAAATTATTCTTGTCATAGAGCTGAGCCGTAACTACAGAACATTCTCTAGACTAGTCTCTTTGTTCTATTAAATTCGCTTTTCTAGTAAATTTTATCTTGACGCCATTTTATTCTCTATTTTTGCTTGAATATGATATTCGTCACATATTTCAATGCTTATTTTTATGTGTTTATCATTAAATTATGTCTAACGCAACATTTAGTGTTTTTTAAATTACTATATTATTATAAATAAAATGATTATTTTAAACATTGAACAGTAATTTAAAAAAAATGCTTATCACAAAATAATATTCATACCTATTGGGTAAAAAATATTAAAACTTACATTTACAGCGGCCGCTCTTATTTTACATAATATTTGACGATAGAATTTGTATCGCATATAGATTTGCTTGTTTACCCATTAAACACAATTAACGTAAGAAATAAGAAATTTGTCACGTTAAGATGCAATAAAATAATAAGTTTAAATAACTGTTGTAAGTTCTGCGCCATTATGTGTCGTTGTCTATTATAAATCAAATGTAACTTAAAGTTGTTAGTCTTTATAATAGTTAATTTTGGTTTAAAACCTTGATGAGTAAAGACTTCTTTATAGACTTTATTTACGAACTATCTACTAGTAAAATTTGTGGTCTTTAAACAGTTTAGTGAGACACTAGAAAAATCTCTACAGACAATTTGAAAATTTACAACTCTTATCTCTATCTATTCATGTGTTCTTAACTTATTCTTATGAGAAGGGATCAGGTTGTGCCCACTTTTACTAAACTGTGTCTATAAGCGTTCTTGAATATTACTTGGGGGATATTTTGTAAAATTAAATTCTTTTAGATATCTAATAGTCCGTTTTTAGACGCGATTGTGTTACTTGGGAGGCTAGTTGGCAAAATCGAACGTACATTTTGCCGCACGGCAGTCCGAATCAGGCTGATCGGAAAATGTGTAGAGAATGCCTAATAATGGTGAAGGGATTGTGACTTGCGCAACCATTATTGTTATTACATTACAGTAGGTCAGCACGATTTAATAAAAGGCAATAGTGAATTTCTGTAACTGAAAAAATTAAATTGACTGAAATACCAGGATGTCGGTAATTAGTAGTCTATATTACATAACAAGCATCACGCGATCTATGTACAAGCACCAGACCAGCACACATCGAACGTGAACTAAAATTTATGTTAGCAATTATAAATGGACTTGAGTTTTCTTTAAGTATTTCTTATTCACAAGTCAGCGAATACTTTGAAAAGACTTTTGAAGGAAATCTTGTTCTTTTCTGAACACCTTTTAATAATTTATGTTATAAGAATTAGTTAATTCTCAGTTGTTTGGTAAATACTAAATTATTATAACATCACATTTTCAGCTTGCTGTTAAAAGGTAGTCAGAATAATCTAGTTAAGTTTATCAAACATGTTAATCTTGAATAAGATCATTGGTTAGGTCTGTACTTTTATGTTGACTATTACAATATTGCCTTCAAGAATTTGTATTGTGAAGGGCCTAGGTATTTCTTATGTATTTCTTACGTTAATTAATATTTTTTTCAATGGCAGCTACGGAGTCTTGTTTTGCGCCCGATTGATGGCAATAGGCTCGCCCCTGGGAAATGTGGGTGTACTATTAGGTACCTACACTTCTGCCTAACACTTCAGGGGATTACAGGTGTGATGTTGTTATGTAATAGTTCTATCAAGTTAATTTATAGTTGTCACGTTTTGAGCCCTCAGAACATTGAAGTTATTACATTGAAGGTACTCGTACCTACAAAACTAAACCAAGTCCTCACTTGAAGGACTATCATTCTTTAAACTAATATAATTCAACATTAGTACGAGTCCTGGAACGCTCTCGACAATTACATTAATCCACAAGGCAATAACGTCCAACTTTCCAAAACTAACTTCATTCCAAGTTACCAACAGGAGCCTTAAGTACACAGAACTTAAACGTGTGCCATTAATAACAAAGTACGCACAATATAATAACAAAACAACATTTTTTTTTCCAATAATCTGTAAGTTACCCGATCCGTAACCGGGTCGAGAACTCGATGCATTTTTTTCAACTTTCACCGAATGTTCGAATCAACTTGACGACTTAAAAGTGAAATGTTGATTACTTACTTGTCGTAGGGCCTATTGCCCCAGATGTGGGCCGCGGAGTTGACGAGCCAGGTGAAGTGGAGGGCCACTGTGTATCTGGTAATGGACGCCACGTACCACGAAATCCAGGCGTTCTCGCCCCAGAAGTAGACAGGGATCCAGGCGGGGATTATGAAGCAGAGGATTGGCATCACCACGAGATATGTTCTGGGAAGAGATTTTACACATTTTTAAAATAGCGTCGTATAGCTGTGCATGCAGACTGATTTTCTTTTGACTAATATGAAAATGTGAAAAAAAAAACCCAAAAAAAAATAAGGAAACCTACTCTATAAAGTAATTTAAAGCTTATAT
This sequence comes from Xestia ashworthii, assembly GCA_950022955.1. Taxonomy (NCBI): domain Eukaryota; kingdom Metazoa; phylum Arthropoda; class Insecta; order Lepidoptera; family Noctuidae; genus Xestia; species Xestia ashworthii. Next base: position 15,799,123 of record OX465558.1, on the reverse strand, counting down.
CCTAAAGTTTGTACGTCAATATTCAGGCGTGATGATGTGTTATGCTTATGATTCAATATAAACAAGATCTATGTAACAGATTTCGGGCTTTTGTCTAAAATTTTATTACGTTATCTGAGTTTTGGGGCCTAATACTGCTATTTTAATAAATTCTTCTCTCCAACACGATTCCATTCCCATCCCATTGTCATTTTACTTAAAGTTCGTAATCTGCTAAATTCACAATGGTTGATCATTGGTCGGTCAATGCTCTCGTAATAAAATTATGTTTTAATGGCATTGTCGTATTGCCATTATTATAAAACCCTCAGTACAAATGGTTTTCGAAATCTACTACTAAATGCGAGCATTTATTCATGCCAGATTTCATGTACGAGATTACCATTGTATGACATTTCTTTCAATGGAGTGTCAATGGTTGACCATTGAGAAGTCATAATGTCATATTAGTAGATTAACAAACTTGTCAAAATTTGACAGAACTTGACCATTATGAAATCAATGATAGACTATTTTGACACTATTGTAATAGCAGAATCGATCCAACAATCTAATATTCTGACAAATATAAAAATCATTAATTCCTTCATATCAGTTTAAAATTTTTATCACATTTCTTTCATGTATCTTAGGAAATTCCGTAAAATCTGTTCCTCACTTGTGGCTTGTCGTCTCAATATACAATAGATAATTTAAACTAGTAGCTCAGTTCTCCGCCGTCTATTGCCTTCGTAGAATAACAGCTGAAGCAAAAATAGCTCAGTAATGAGCACAAATATAACTTTCTTGAAAACTGACAACAATATTCATAAAGAAATCTAGTTTTGAATATACTTTCCAATAAAAAAAAAATGTGTGGTAAACAAATATTTTCCTTAGTACTGATACAATAATGAGGGCTTTAGAAAAATATTGCGTAGGTTAATGATAAAGCTTACTTGAAAGGTTTCAAATGGGTTATGGGTTACAAGAAAGATTTTCCTTAATATAAATCCCACAAACATGTGAACTCCTTTCAAGCGCTTAACTCCCCTGGGGGATCTCCGCCCGACGCGCCTAACCGGACAAATACAAGAGGCGTCGGGCAGAGGCGGGGCGCGGGCGAGGTGATGGCGTGGCGCCGGCGCAGCGCAGAACAAGCATGCTAACGGTGTCGGAAAGGCAAGGCGCGGGCGCATTCTAGTCTTTAAAGTATAAATTGTCACGCATTTTCGCCGGCTTGTTCTCTCCCTGTGCATGCCACTGCCAGCTAACTGCGGGTGCGCTGAGGGCGAGGAAGCGGCGCTCGCACCGCGCCCTCACCACGCCTACACCACGCCGTCTCAGTATGTCTCGCGCCACACCTCTTCTATCCTACATTTTGTATGAAATATCAATGAAGTTGCGCCGCGACCGCGCTGCGGCCGCCACACCACCGCCCGACGTCTCTTGTATTTGTCCCGCGCCTAAGTCCTTCTAGGGCGTCCCCCTGCATCGTTGCCACTCACATAAAGCAAATAGCATATATAGCTTTTGTAAGTATATTTTCACTCATCCTTTCTATAAGACCAAACCATCGAAGCATACTCTTTTCAATATTCTTTAACTTCTAAACCAAAATGTTCTTATAGTGAGAATAACTGATGCCCGGGCTTTAAAGACAGACAAACGCGGCGGAGGTCTTAGTTTTATAATATGAAGTGATGGTAGTGATAATGGAGAAGAATGGCACGGTTACTACTTACTTCTTTTGGAACATAACGATCGGGTCTTTCTCCAGGTCGGACATGTCAACGGTGGCGCCCTTCTCGAACACGTCCTTGTGTTTGCGCACCATGAGCCAGCCGATGTGGGAGAAAAAGAAGCCTCGCTTCGCGTTGTGAGGGTCTGCGTCCGTTTCCGTGAACTTGTGGTGGACTCTGTACGAGGGAAGCTTTCATTACTATAAAAAATACGCCAAATAATTTTTTGTTGACACTGCGCTGTTTTTCTGTGTTTTACTTAAAAAACACAAAAAAAATGTTCGGTGTTTGTTTACAACAAACGAATGTAAGTAACGAGTTTAGAATGAGCACATGCTCGTTTGGTTTAAACCTAATTATGTATCTCAAAATTATAGCCTAAGTAAGCAAGTTTATTTCTGCTTATTTCTCTTCGGTTCTTGTCTGACAACTGCTACAGACTTACTAAGAACAATCTGTAGGTACGGTCGAACAAGCTGTTTGGTTTAAAGTTTAACCCACAAAATACATTGTAAAATGTAAACCAAATACATAGCTAGCTCGACCGTACCTACCCATAAGTTCAACGAGAGATAATGGGCTTCAACCAACGGATTGGCTGTCTCATTACTGGTCTTTCAGCAACGGAGTTAATTTATCGGAGATGCTAGATTCTAGGTCACAATATACTCATACCTCTTCAACTGTTCTAAAATCAAATGTCTGCTAAATGATCCTCATCAATTAAACATTACCAAAAGGTACCTATTTAGATTTAGACAGAGATCATATAAAAAAGATCGTATGGAACTCCTCTTAGTTATTTCACAGACGTGGAATATAGGGATTTTGTAATAATACCCTATTTACAAAAACCTTTTGAGATTAATTTACCTTTTATAATAAGGTGTTTGATTGGAGTCAGATTTCTGGGATTTACTGATTCGTCAAATGTTACTGTTTAAAGGCTCTCTCCTTGTACCGTACTTTATATAAAGATTAGGGTATTGAGGATATTCTAAGAGACAAAGGATCAAAATGTTTATTTAAATCATAGTTTAACAGTTTTTTTCCATAAGCAGCTAACATAATACAAAGTCAACATAATTGTATAGAACATAAGCGTGATATAATAACATCGTAATTAAAGTGCTCAACTGTGCGTTACGAATCTGTTTACTGACGTCAGTGATTCCCTGTTGTATTTTCCTAATGATCTCAATACAGTTCATTCATAGTTCTTTTCCCTCAGACAACTTGATGCTCTCCAACATCAATCTTATTGCTACGAAAATAAATATCACTATGATTTTGACAGCGATTCAAAGGAGGAGGTAGTCAAACTGTGAAGGAACTGTAATCATCTGAATAACCGACTCGTAAAGTCCCTTGTTAGAGACGACACCCATCATTTGTTTCTCGACAACGTTTGACCCTTGCTTTCATTCAAACTATATGTTATATATTTTAACCCTTCAGTATTTTCAAGAAATCACATTCACAACTTTACGAATGGGATTGCAAGTCTACGTATTTCCCACTTAAAAATGAGGTTTTGTTGCGTTCAAAACTAGTCGGGGAATCCCGTGAGTGAAACCATAGATACTGTTATTTACAATGTGGTGCAAAACTCCAATCTACGTAGAGATACAAATGTAATCGACATATCCGGCAAAACGCTGAAGTTACATCACTAGAGTATTTATAGATACCGTCTATGTGTGTGCAAGCATTTAGTGACCGCTGGTGAACTGTTCGTACCTAGTTACTGTTGTCAAATAAGTATCAGTAAACTATTGATATTATAAGCAAATCTAACGAGCGCCTTATTTCCATGGCACCAAATAAATACAGGGGCATAACCAAAGTCCATGCGAAAAAACATACTAGTGCTAATTTGTGAACCTGAACGAAGAGTCACGAATTTCTGTACAATGCGACATAATATTTATTTTTTAGAGGACGTAGCAACAACAGTCATTCTTTCTTGAATGTTCTTTGGAATGTTATTGTCAATGCTATTTACCTTAAATATTTGGTACGAGGCAAATTTCGATTTGGTGTCCGAGGTAAATAGGGAAAATTATCTAAACGCAAATCTAACTGATACACAAATATTTATTTACCAAATTCGTAAAGATAACAATTTGTAAGTAAATAAGCGACCAGCCCCATCTTTGCAATGTTTTGATAAAACATCACGATCTTAATATTATACGTTAGTATTAAGGTAATGTGATAATGTGTAATTATACACATTCCGAATATATTTTCTGAATTATGGTGAAAACCACTTAAAAATCTGTTGCCCATTTTGGAAGCAAAACACAAACGGACATGAAGAGCGTTTTTACTTGCTTATAATTTGCATAGACTATGAGTACTCATGACAGTCTTCAAAAGAGTGATTCAACAATAGTTAATCAATAAAATAGGAAGTAATGAAGTGACTGACCTGTGATCTCGCACCCATTCATAGATGTGGTTCTGAAAGGCCATCGTCTGCATGAAAGCTAGGAACAGCCGCAGAGGCCATCGCGCCTTATAGGAGCGATGCGCCCAGAGTCTGTGGGCTCCGGCCGTTACGCCCATACCTGACATGATGGCGAAGCTAACACCTGGAAGCAGAAAGACATAATAAAATCACCATATCTGCTTGTGTTTTTTTCTCGTATCGACGCGCGACGGTAACTAGTAGGTACAAGAATCAAGAATAGCTCTTGCTGTGGACAAATCATAGCTAGTCAGCAAAGTAGTATGCTTTTCAGGGTAGGTTTGGTGAATTCCAGAAACGCCTGTCGATATTGGTAATAACGTTATTTTCCATAAATTTTCTAACAACGAGGTAGTCCTGGGGCCTAATTCTACTATTTTAATAAATTTGTCACTCCAACACGATTCCATTCTCATCCCATTGTCATTTTGTTCGTAATCTGCTATTTATTAAATTCACAATGGTCGGTCAATGGTCTCGTAATAAAATTGTGTTTCAATGGCATTGTCGTATTGTCATTATTATAAAACCCTTAGTACAAATGGTTTTCGAAATCTACTACTAAATGCGAACATTTACTCATGCCAGATTTCATGTAAGAGATTATCATTCTATGACATTTCTTTCAATGAAGTGTCAGTGGTTGACCATTGAAAAGTCATAATGGCGCCATTATGATATGTAGTAGAACTAACAAACTTGTTAAAATTTGACAGAACTTGACCATTATGAAATCAATGATCGACTACTCTGACACTATTGTATTAGCAGAATCGAGGTCCAGAACATACGAGTAAAATCAAATTTGGCATACAATGTGCCTCACAAAGGCGTGTACCTTATCGTCTTTGTGTTATGGTCAGAGATGGGCGGTGGGTTTTTGTCTTTTTGGCCCAATGGATTTTGATCGGGCAGAAAGGATTTAAATCTGGCAGAAATAGATTTCTGCATACATGAAAATTACAACAAATTATTTTTTTAAACAGGATAAAAAAATACGTCGGGTTCAACTTCGATTCTCGCTTTTCATACTTTAAACTTTCTTTGCTTAGTTATGAACTGCAAAAAGAAAGAAAAGAAAATGCTGAGATTGTTTTATTCAGTGAGTGACCAACAATCAACTTATCTACAGTCTGTAGGCAATGTTAGTGAACGGATATTTAAATTGAATAACTAATAGTTCAGGTACGTTCGCGGCTCGCCTCGTGGATCGCGCGGTCGCCTCCGAAGGATTTTTTGGCATGAGTACGCGACGCGAGCCGCGCGCCCCGCCTTTCACACCCTCGCCTCGCGACTCACTGGAATATCTCTTTTTATCGCTTGACAGGAGTTACCCTGCAGTGCTATACAATACTAAAAGCATGTACTTACTTTAGACGAAAAACTTAGTCATTTTTCCTTTTTTATCGTTTATTAATCCGCAGGGGTGGATTTCCCTAAAGGCCAAGTAGGCAAAACCCTAATAACATGGGACAAAAAGAAAATAATGCGTCTGAAGTCTGGATTTGTCCCCAGTTAAATTTAAATCAACTGAAAATTAATTTACGGTCTATTCAAAACCCTTTCTGGAAAGCCCTTTGGGCGGAACCCCTGTCACATTATATTGTTTGGAATGCCATGACTAAATAAATTAAATGTCTTGGACGGATCACTGAAGTCACAGTAAACAAACGTTCTTCATTCTCTGTGATTAATATATAAAACAACTTTACAGTGCAGTGTGGTAAAACAAGTGACGTGATTTTTAGTAGGCAGTCTACTGGGGTAAACTAGATATAATAAAGGGTGAGAAAAGGCAGAAAGGCACTTGTTCTTCCCATCATCGAGATATTTTTTTTTGTTCTAGACCATACCTGGGAACCTTCTAATTACAGAGATAATGGCGGTCAAACTTCCAACTTTTCACAAGTATTTATACATGTTTTTAAAGTACGAACTTAACTTGCGTTACATTGAATTTTACTGTAAAACGTGATTTTTACCACAATATCAAATTCCCAGCAATAATTTTTGCGTAGAGCTTACTTATTTTGATGTACAGAATTCTTGGTTAACGGCTTCCTGAAAAGTCTGTTCACTATTATCTAGTGAAGAGCGCGTATCCGAAAAGTTGGCAACGTGGCAAATAGCTGTCAAATATTTACATATTTTAATTAATTTGGCAATTTTATTGTGTGAAAATAAGAAATATGGCTCTCTTTGTGAGATGCGAGTTGTTGTTTGAATTTTACAGAATTGACTGGCAGGTACTTACCAAATAAAACTGTCCACAATTTGACTTTTCCCGTGAACATCAAGTAGAATCCATACAAGGCAGCCGCGTGCAAGTATACAAATGCCAGCACGTTTCTCCACACCACTTGCCATCTGCAATTAACAAGATTGCCATAAGTAAAACAGTTGCTGTTTTAATTGCTTATAATAATTAGATAATACAGTAACGGGTATGACTTGCAAATACAATCAAGTAATTGTTTTGTTTTACCGTTGCTTCAATTTCCTTCTTAGTTTTAGAGTGAACTGTCTTTTTTATGACTAAGGTTTGTGCATACTGGTAAATATTTATATCTGGCCTGAAAATGCTTTAATTGGTTAATTAAGGTGTTGTTCTGCATAAAATAAAATGTAACCTACTTATCTGGTATCCTATACGCCTATATGCATGGCAAATACTTATTACCATACTTTCGAATTACTGTTAGGTACATTTAATTGGTAAATGTGGCATAGTTTACAAGAACCGTAACTGAAAGTTTAAAAGAATTTGCTTAGGAACCACAAACTATTGAAACAAACTCATCGCTAAATATCTACAAAGTGTTTCTAAAATAATAACTTATTAATTACACTGTACTTTCCCATTTATCTTTTTCGGATGGGAAACCGCTCTGGGCAAAGCGGAAGGGATTGTCAGACTTTTACTGACTACAACCCATCCATGTTCCTTAGCCCTTTGTGTTCCAGGGCCGCGGTATCTCTTTCTAACAGTCCCGCAGCCCCGGCAGGCATCGGCCCATCTCTTTGAGGCGCGTTATTATTTTTTATTTAGTCCTATGCTGTTGTATCGAACACAACATTAATGTCAAACATTCTGCACTTTTTCACACAGTGGTGGCCGCGACTTACGAATAAGTCGTGGGTTCGAACCCATACAGGCGCAATACTTTGTGTAATTCATATCATCACCACTACTCTCAACATGGTAAAGGAAAACATCGTGAAGAAACCGGCATATCCTAGAACCAAAAAATTCGAAGACATGTGACATCTACCCATCCGCACTGGGCTCGCGTGGTGGATTACAGCCCATTCCCTCTCATAGAGAGGTGGCCTCTGTCCCAGCAGTGGGAATATTAATAGGAAAATGATGATCCACTTTTCACTATTAATGTTGACCAGACACAGAAAAAAATCATCAATATTTAGTTTTCTACTTAATGTGGAACTAAACACCACTTAAAAAGTATTCTGTGAAGACAGCAAATCTTTAAAATACAGTTAAAGTTTAATTTTGTTTATTTTCAAGAGTACCTAATTTATAAAGTTTTATTTGTCTAAGTATTTAATTATTTTGAATAATGGCAATGTATGTGCATAACCATGAATAAATGAATGTATGACTTAAGAAGTTTCTATTTAATTATTATTTAGTTGGTTTTCACAAGATTTAAAACTAATTCTCACGGAAATAACGTTTGCTCGTTGAGGGGTCGTTAGCCGAATGCATTTTTCATTGCTGATATTTTGAAATCTTTCCTGAATCGAGGTATTATGTATGCAAAATATTCGCCTCATTGAAATTCCTACAATTCCCCTGAGCGTGCGAGTCCTGTGGAATGGACATTGAGTTTCAACAAAACTAGCAACAAAAGTTTTGATTGTGGGAAATTTTGGTTGGCAAACGAGTATGCTTCGGGGTCGCTGTTTCTGGTTTTATTTATTTTAGCCACAGGGTGTATGCTTTGTTTTGTCATAATTAAGACATACAAATTTACACAAGAATATTTGAAGAAGAACAAGAATATTTACAAGAATATATTATTTTTGTTTGTTTTGTTTTTTTTTTCACAAGAATATTTTGCATACAAGTTTTACTGTAAGATTTTTACTTTAATCACCTCTACAATCCCCGTACCATTAAATCCATCCATCAGCACAATGTTTTAAGTGCGTCACATTGAGTTGTCTCACAAAATATGATTTTCACCCAAAAAAAATCGTTTCCCAGCAATAATTTTTACATAAAGTTACTTAGTTTGATGTACAGAATGCTTGGTTGACGGCTTCGTGATGAGGTGGTTTAGACCCTGTAGGTACTATCTAACAGAGCGGTTGAATTATCTACATTGTAAAATTATGTTGTTCATAGCTATAATACTAATATTATTAAGAGGAAAGATTTGTGAAAAACTACTAGCACGATTTGAAAAAATCTTTTAACAAGTGATAGCTATATACATTACCAGCGAGTAACGTGGGCTTTATTTTATCCCCGTACTCCCACGGGACCGGGATCTACGCGGGTGAAACAGCATGACGTCCACAAGTCATAAGGGGTTGACCTATCGAAAGCCGTCACAAAGCCGTCACGTGCTGCTACTACTACGTTACTCAAAGAATTTCTTCCACTTCTTACTGATACTACTTGTACTAGCCTATTAAGGTCCATGTTCACCGAGGAGATAACAGTCTGATTATCGAAAAACAGCTGTCAATGTGACATGTTCCCATACAAAAATGTGTTTTAAACAGCTGTTTTAGATAATCAGACTGTTATCTTCTCGGTAAACATGGACCTAAATGCCTTACAAGCTTTTATCTTTCAAGCGAAAACTTATCATCATCTGCCTAGCCTTTTCCCAACTACCTCCACAACCCAGTTAATACTGGGTAATACGATACCCCTTGGTAAGACTGGTTGTCAGACTATTTGGGCCACTGACTACCTGTAACGACTGCCAAAGATGGACAAATGGCAGCCGGGCCCAACAGCTTAACGTGCTTTCCGAGGCACGGAGGAAACTCGGTATGTAAGGGTGGTCACCCATCCACAGACCAACCTAGGCAAGCACGGCTTAACCTAAAGATCGGCCCGAGTGGCTGTTATTATTTATACACGAGTTCCTCTCGGGAAAACTCACATACGATCTTTTAATAAATTATCAACAACCAAAATATGTTTAGTGTCGCGTCTTCGCCTGGTACATACAAAGTACATAAAGATTTTGTATTTTTTGATGCCAAAATTGTAAGGAAAAGGTTTTTTATTATCCCCTAACTAGGCAAAGCCTGTATCTTCATATGTGTGTCAAGTTCGAAGTTACGTATGTGTGTGTGCTTATACAGGGTGTCCCGTAAATAATAGACAAAACGTAACGGGTAGGCAGCTTACCTAATTTTCAACAACTATACTTTGGAAAATAAGAAAAACCGTTATGGTAACCAAGGTTTTATTTTTCTCGAATTTTACCAGTTTTCCTACCAGAATTAAGTATTTTTAAAGCTGTCGCTGCAAATGATTACATTTTTAGGATTATGATATTGGTTTTTCATAACTGAATAGCTTGATAATGTTATAAGATACCATTTTTAATTGGCGTAAGAAAAGTTGAGCTTTCCTTTACGATTTTTTTTTGAATTTCAAGTTATTTGTTGGAAATTCTAGGTAAGCCACCATTTTTTATTTTCGGGTGGGAATTCATCAAATGACTTCTCTCACTCTGGGCGGAGCGGGAGGGAGTGTCAGACTTTTACTGACTAAAACCCATCCATGTTCCTTCTTAGCCCTTTGTGTACCAGGGCCGGGGTATCTTTTCCGAACAGTTCCGCAGCATCGAACAGTCCCGCAGCTAGGTAAGCTACGAGGGCCTGTGGACGGTTAGCTCTGGGCTAGCTAGCTGTCCGTCCGTCTAATAACGACAGGCCGTGTCGACGGCGCGTTCGTGTGCATGCGCGCACGAGGCAAGGGCCGAAGCCTGCCGTGGTTGCGGGACTGTTCGAAAGAGATACCGTAGCCCCGGAACATAAAGGGCGAGGAAGGAACATGGATGAGTTTTAGTCAGTAAAAGTCTGACACTCCCTCCCGCTCCGCCCAGAGTGGGAGAAGTCATTTGATGATTTCCCATCGAAAAAATAAATAAAAAAAAGCTAGGTAAGCTATACCTACCCGTTACTTTTGGCCCATTATTTACGGGACACTCTGTGTACATCAGTAATTCTGTTCTATCAGCCTGGTTTCTCTTTGAAAGGTACAGGGGTGCTTTCGCACATGTATCACGTTCCAGATATACTTAGAACTACTAGTACAATTGATACTCCGCCTTTGAAGCGGCATGAAGCTGAAAGTCGACTAAAAATAGCTATTTACTAAGAGAAATATCAAGGACGACTTAAGAGTTCCAGCCATTATTACATTTAACTAGTAAATATTAATTAGTATATTTATTTCTAGCACATCACCCGCGACAACGTCCGCAAATTGTGGTAGTTCGGCAAATTTGTATGATATCAATATGATTTATAGCTTACTAGCCGATGCCGCGGCTTCGCCCGCGTAAAATTATATACTTAAACCTTCCTCTTGAATCACTCTATCTATTAAAAAGAACCCGTATCAAAATCCATTGCGTAGGTAGTTTTAAAGATCTAAGCATACATAGGGACAGACAGACGCGGCGGGAGACTTTGTTTTATAATTCATATGTCATCATCATCATCAGCCTATAATGTCCCCACTGCTTGGACACGGCCTCCTCTCAATGACAGGGAATAATAAATAATAATAATTCATATATAATCAATGTTAATTTTATTAAGCGTACCATAAGTTTAAAAAGATGTTACATGTTGCAGCTAAGAACTAATAAGGAACCTGTTAGGGCACAGCAAAGAAGTTAAAGATATTATATAAAAACAGTGGGTATGTAACACAGTTATCAGAGTAACATACTATTAGGTATAACTACACGATAACAATTATCTGATAAACCATAGCAATTCTCAAATTGCTTGAAGTCTATAGAATTGTTATGTGACAGTTCGTGTCGTTCCAATGAAACGACACAACCCCTTAAAGACATAGAATGATAGAACAATCTATAAGAACATTATAACAACAAAGCAAAGTACCTAATAATAACAGGCATATTAACAATGTGAACAGGATTTGTTCTTCTCAACCACAATAAAAGTAAGGAATAAAGAAAAACTTTGATTTCACTATTTTGTTTGTCTCGGCGAGGTTATTGTTTTTTTTTTCAACGGAGGTAAAAGTTAATGATGTTAATAAAACGTTAACGAGTAAGGTATTTGTAGTTTTGGAATTATTTAAAAAAGGGAGGCCTTGACAAAGTGGCACCAGATCAGTGGCTATGTGCGAATCGGGAAAGTTATCCACAGGAGATAACTTTCCCGATTCGCCAACGAGAAAAACATGTGAAAAAAGTGTCTTTTCGTAACTAGTTCAATCTTCATTATTGAGTCCTTTTCGCCGTCGATACATTTTACACATTTGTAAGTGGTTCAGTTCCCCAAGTTAAACGATGGAAACGTAAAAAATGAATTGATTCGGCGATATTATCGGCGGTAATCCCAATCCCATTATTTGTTGCTGGAACTAAGCCAATCTTGGCACCAAGGTAACATTTAATTGCCTATTTTTTTCACAGCTAGTTAAACATCTTTGTACTAGTAGGGACTGTTTCAATATAACTCTTTTTTAGAATTTCGCAAATAAAGTCTTTTGTCATTTCTCTTCAATTAAAATGCATAACTCTATTAATGAATTCAAAAGATCTGGACCGAACAGCATTGTTTAAATTCGGACAAACGTGATATTTCTACAATACCTTTATTACGAATCCAGATATTATTCCAGTGGCATTTCTACAATACGTAGGTAAAATTTTATTACTTAAACTACAGTTGTTGCTGATATTGCGTTCGGACAAAATATTTATCACAATTTTATGCAAACAGGTAAAAAACATATAAGATCCATGTACCTTAGTATTTTTGCACGAAATAGTATGTACACACTGATTATATTCGTGTAGGAATTAGTTTACTTTACTATTTAATATAGATATATGAAATGGATAAATAATATAATGTTGGTTACATGCTAATTTGCAAGTGTAACTACCTAAGTATTTATTTTATATCTTTACTTACTGAAACTTCGAAAGATTAATTACGCAGCTCTATTTTTAACAGAACTACTAACTAAAAATAACATAAACTAAATTAGATGCACCTAAGTGTTATAAAAAAAAAACTCACAACATTATGACGTAAATGACCAAAAGACGAAGCTAAAATTATTTGAATAAAATTATGACAAACAGTAGCCATTAGTATCTAATGTACTCTTTTCTTACCCAGAATTAACTGAGTTGTGGAGGTCAGATAGGCAGTCGCTCCATGTAAAATACTGGTATCCAACTGTATCCGTTTGGACTGGAAGCCGACCCCAACATAGTTGGGAAAAGGCTAGGCAGATGATGTACTCTTTTCTTTTGAAGACGTTTACAGTTCACTTTTTAAATGCGTAACTAATGAGTAGCACAGCTGAATCACTCCCACTGCTGGGATACCTCTGTGAGAGACAGTGGGCTGTGATCCACCACGAGCTTATTGTGATGTTGATAGACCACCCAACCTATTTGCTTGGAGTGCTCTAGTTCAGTTACAGCAACTACGAGTATCTCAGTTTACACATGGTTGGTGATCGTTTTAACTTTTAACCTACCTAAATATTTCATTTTCAATTATATTGAAGTTATAGTTTGATCAAAAACTTCGAGTTGTGGCTAAGGCCTGAATTCCTGTCACGCTGACAAGCTGTCACGCTGGTCGGTCGCGCACGGTCGGTCGGTTCTATATAGCTCCATACTGCGACGCTGACGTCAGCTGTGACCGACATCCGTATATTGTTCTTGCTGACGTGACGACCGAACGTACGCGACCGCCCCTCATCTTGACTAGAATTCACACCTTAACCTAACTCTAGGAGCCGAATATTAAGTTCATTTCCACACTCATCTTTACCTAGTTCCATGAAGTGATACTTACTCGTAATCCCTGTTTTTATTCTTCACCGGCTCAGCATATCTGATGTCATCGTTTTGCAGTTTGCTGGTAAGCATTGTGTTAGCCAGGAGCAGGGGGGCGCTGGACATCGCGGCCATTCCTCCTCACAGGCTGAGGATAAAAGATAAGTAAGTAAGCAATTTAGAATTGATCTGAACTTGAACGGCGCAGACTGAGATGTACTAGTACTGTACTGTATGTATGTACGTACGCCTAGCAGGATCATTGATCTAGGGCCTTACAGAATAATTAATGACTTTGTGCTTTATAAATTACGTTTCCTCACGATTTTTTCTTTCGCCGTTTTGAGAACAGCGGTGAGAGCAGAGGTTTTTAATTCAAGCAATTTTATATTTTCGCCGTATTTGTATAACGTGGATTTCATAACGAAATTGTGCTCTGTTATTTTAACAATATTCAACGTCGAATAATGATCGTGTTATCGTGTGCAGGCGAAATATATTTAACAAAATAGATAATAATGATCGTGTTATCATGTGCAGGCGAAATATATTTAACAAAAAAGATAATAATGATCGTGTTATCATGTGCAGGCGAAATATATTTAACAAAATAGATAATAATGATCGTGTTATCATGTGCAGGCGAAATATATTTAACAAAATAGATAATAATGATCGTGTTATCGTATGCAGGCGAAATATATTTAACAAAATAGATAATAATGATCGTGTTATCATGTGCAGGCGAAATATATTTAACAAAATATATAATAATGATCGTGTTATCGTGTCATTTCATCATTCTCCTGCCCTTATCCCAATCTATTTGGGGTCGGCGCAGCATGTCTTCTTCTTCCATACTGCTCTATTTTTCGTCATCTCATCAGTCACTTCTTTTCTTACCATATCCTTCTTAACACAGTCCATCCATCGTTTCTTTGGTCTTCCTCTACTCAAATACCCATCCACATTCATACCCAAAACTTTTTTCACGACATTTTCCTCATTCCTCCGCATTATCGTGTGCAGGCGAAATATATTTAACAAAATAGATAATACTAGCGGATGTCACGCGGTTTCACCCACGTAGTTCCCGTTCCCGTGGGAGTACGGGGATCAAATATAGCCTGTAGTTGTAGCATATAGTTTACTCTCTGATAATGTAGCTATCCATTGCTTAAAGAATTTTTCAAATTGGTCCAGTAGATTTTAAAGTTTATTCGTTACATACAAAAATACAAACATACAAATACTATATATTAGTGTAGAAGTGTAGATTAGTTACTAGGTGGTAGGTATGTACAATAACTTTATGTACGTTTCACCTGAACACCAGACCTTGTGAAACCCTGATCACGTGAATTATTTCGCGAACACGTTATATACAATTTGTATATAAATATTGAATCATTTACTTAGACTAGTCCGGTTATCTAACATCTCAAGTATAAAATCGTGCTAATTAGATTATTTACAGTCAAAGTCAAATTGTTATTTCCTAGGTAACCTTCATATTAATATTTTATTTGAAAAATCCAGCGACACAGGTGCTAATTTAGTTTTGGACGGCCAAATACTTGAAGTGATGTAATTCTTTTTAAATGATTGTGGTCAAGTAATTCAAGTAAGTACGTTATTTTACACCATGGTCTATAGAGAGTCCGACGAAGCCGTTAGCTGCTCTCTAGTGTTCCACCGCATTATCGTGTAAGTGCTTATAGAAAGTGGCGTTATTTTTTATTGGACATCTCATTATTGAGATTGCGTCTCAGAAATCGAACGCCCGCCATTGCTCATTCTTGTTTATTCACGTGTTACCTTGTATTTTTGTGCCGCACGTGTCGAAAATGTCCAGTTTCCAATAGTAGAAATTTCATTCTACTGCTCTAATAATCCCGAGAGGTATCTATTAGTAACGAACTACAGATCAATATAATATTTCACTTGGATATAATTGTGGATATGCAGGGCATTAAAAATTTTATAGCATTGGCATTAAATTCCATTGATTTATAACTACTGACTTCGATGATTAGACTGGCTAACTAAGTAGAATTTGGTCAGCATCAAAACTACTTTAGAAAACCCCAAGTAGCTACCTAAGATGTATGCTTTTCTCCTATACTAACCTTGAGAAATAAAATACGAGTACCTATAGGAGGAAAATCTACGCATCTCTGCCGTAAGTACAAGACGGTTTATATATGCTATTAAGTTAGTCATTTCCCTTGTGAAAAGGACCAGCTAAACGCGCGGGCGCACGATCAGTTTCAACGCCTCACCTTGGCATAGGGCGGGAAATCGCTGCATTAGCCTTGTTGGGTCATTAGTTTGAGCTATAACCGCGAATTAATGTAAAATAAAAACGATTATATAATATCTTGAGGTTCTGAGCTGAATGGTAAAACAATGACTACTTTCACGTTATAAAAGACACTTGTGTTATATAATAACAATTAATGCATACTTCACGCTTCTTGGAGAGAACAAACGTAGTTTGGCCACGACGATAATATGTTTACGTGTATTGTCGTAACAGAGTTAATAGGGATGATGACTGGCTATATGATTCTGTTTAGATTATCGAAAGATTTTGGATGTGTTTTTTGTTTAATACGCGTCAAATTTCATGAAGGCGCTTGTGACGTCACTTTCCAGTAAAAAAATTACTCAAGTCTTGTGTGACGTCACACGAGTTTTCGACGCACTGTATCGTCTCCATTTTTGGTTTATATAAAAAAGAAAACATATGAGTCCAATGATTTTGAAAATCTGTCTGAAGGACTAAATTGTTTTTTTTTTGTCATCTAAGTACCTTATTCTAACATTCTTGCTTGGCCTGGTGACGACTGGTTTGGAAAACAACCACATACATAAAAGTGGGTATCCACGAGACAAACCCGAAATGCATGAAAACAACCTCGATAATATCTAAACAGGCAGAAGTAAAATAATAGCGAAGTAGTAGTTTAGTAGCTATTAAGGCTCATTTTACATAAACTTGACATCTGTAACTTGTATCCACTCCCTGAGCAAAATTAATAACAAATAACTAACAAACATATCTAGATTGAACTCGTACAGTTAAAAGCAACGAAAATAGGAAATCAATTAAGGGTTCTAAGTTACATAAAATCAAACTAATCTTACAATCGTAAATCAAACCCAGAAACGCTAAAACGCCAAATTTAAAAAATAATTAAATATAAAGTCCAATCTATTTGTACAAGCTTTTTTCAACAAAATTTGAATATTCGGTAGTTTGAGCTAGTTTTACACAGAAGCGACGAAATTACTTGCGTGTAAAAATCCTACTAATATTATAAATGCGAAGTGAGTATGTAAGTATATGTATGGATGGATGGATGTTTGTTACTCTTTCACGCAAAAACTACTCAACGGATTTGGATCAAATTTAGCACACAGATAGTTTATAACCTGGATTAACACATAGGATACTTTTTATCCCGGTAAAAAGATCCCATGGGTCAATTTTAAACTTCACGCGGGCGAAGCCGCTGGCAGAAGCTAGTAAAAGAATATTACGAATATTTTATGTTTGGGTGATTCACAAAGGAACAACATATTCATAATATTTATGCTTTGGCGATCTGCAAAGGAAAAACATATTTGTAATATGTTCAAGTAGGACAGCTGGTATTTTATGTATATTATTTTTTTTTTTTAACTGCAATCTGATGCAAAAATATTTTGTAATAACATAACTTTTCCACACACACGCAAAAAAACTCGCTTGTTTTCTCGTAAGATACTATGGAGTACCCACATTTCGCTAGTTATATTTGAGTCTTATGCACCTAATATAGGACGAGTCTATTGTTTTAATCAGACAGAAAGAAAGAAATTCCCGACTTTTATATCAAACCCGGGACCTCAGCATTCTTAGCAGTAGCATTCTAGCGGTCCTTTTCCACCCATCAAAATTAATTATTCAATGTCTTCGATAACATTCACTTTCTGTTTGTACAAAGTAATATGTAAGTAATTAATGATTACTTTGGCTATGTTCTCCCACGTCCCACTTAAGAATTTCAATGTCTTCACGGGGATAAACAGCATTATCATTCGTTTCCTAGGTAGACATTAACATAAGAAACTGTAAATCTGTGAACTCTAATAATAAATGTTGTAATTGTAATTATATGTTATACTCATGGTTTAAGACCGTCGACTATGTTAGGGACTGTTTATTCGGCTAACATATTATTTCGTAGAATGATCTGACCACTAATTAACGTTTTCCGGGAAAGAATAGGAAGGTATAATGTATAAGGAAAATGATAATTTTAAGATCCTTAGAGATTTTTAGAAAAAAAAACAGAATGTGATGATTTCAATTTAATTACGCTTACGAGATCTTATAGATTCTGTTTTATCGGGTTACAGGGTGTGGACCAAAAAAACTGTAAAACTGAATAAAAAAACTTGAGAGGTGTCAAGGGACACCCGGATGGAACGAAGTTCTTTCGATTAACTAGTGAAGGAATTATAATAAAATTTTATTTTTTTTAAGTTATAATAATATTTTTTTTATTATTAACAAATATAATGTTCACTCAACAAAAATAATCGTCGCGACACCACACTGTTCAATGCGAAATAGAAATGAAACAAACGCATTGCAACCTTCATTCATTTTTAAAAGTGTCGTGACAACTTTTTCGTAAGATTTTTTTCCGTCTAGCCCCCTTTCACAACGCGCGATAAGGAACTTCGTTCCAAAAACTGTTTTCACACGACTAAGCGACACTTAAAGGATTGCCTATTAACAACACTACCGTATTTTCAACGCTCTCCTAATCAACGAGAGCAGAAATTCTAACACATAGTTCAATATGCTCAAGATTAATTTATGTTTTGCTATGCGTTTGTGAAAACGAACATAGAGTGTTAGTTATTTGCCATACAATACCTAATCGAAGACCTCATTAACTACGTTGATGAGAAAGTGTATGATGACATACAGGTACGTTCAGTCTGATATACATATGTGCATCTATCTGCAACGTAATGAAAGCTTCGAGCTATGTGCCTCGAATCACGTGCACCAGTCTGTGTATGTTCATTCATTTTATACACATCAAACCACCCAATAAGATTATACCCAAACCAAATACCCAAACAAATCAGTACAATATTTCAGGTATATGACGTTATTAAGAAGAGGTGAGCAATCCTTATGACAGTGATGGCCCAGAGTAGTATCAACCTTGATATTTATGTGTTGTTTGTTGTGGGTTCAAAGTTCAAACCCAGGCATGTGTATTACTTTAATTTAGTACTTTCACAGTTTTTATGCCTTGTGACTGGGGCTACAGATGCATTTCATTGTTTACTTTGTTCGACAGCTCAAAAGTGCTTGTTACTGGCCTACTTGAAATAAATGCTTTGATTGATTGATTGATTGATTTTATCACCATTCATCATCATCATCATCATCTCAGCCGAAAGACGTCCACTGCTGGACATAGGCCTCCCGCAAGTGTCGCCACATTGACCGGTCCCTTGCGACTCGCATCCACCGGATTCCCGCAACCTTCACCAGGTCATCGGTCACCATTGCTCTCACTCAAAACGAAAATCGTGAACAAATCGCCAAACATCGAAGACACTAGACATCAACATACAGGCAGCAGGTTAATATTCAGACCATAATATCTCAGACAGTATTTCATCATAAAGTCGGAAGCTTCCGTAGTTTCTCAAGTAGTTCTAGAAATTCATTTACTCTCTCAGTTGACAAGAATGCAAATAAAACAATTTCTATTATTCGGAACTAATTTAAAATTAAAAAAATATTTTTGTTTATTCAATAATGGGAAATTGATGACAAATTTAAATTAAATTGTCGTTTTGGCGAGTAAAAACTTCTTGCAATGATTTTCATGTTTCTACATCGACTTTTAATCGGACTGAAATAAGCTACGAAAACCATGCCTAATTTTCACTAATAACCAATAATGGTTTCATTTCGGTCAATGAAACTTCTACTTCCTAGTGTTTTTTTTCAGTTTCTACTCGTAAATTGAAATGTGTGAAAAGAAAAAGAAAAGTAAATAGTAAAGTCAGTCTGAAATAATAAAGTTATTTTGTTATGTACGTACTCGTATGTAAATTTTAAAAAATCTTTAATATTTAAATAATTTAATATTTAGACAAAATGGCTTTATTATTTCAGACTGTAATTTTATTAATGAATATGTGAATTAATTAAATTTGTTAAAATATTTAATTAATTTGCTTCACATATTCATCGAATGGTTTTAAGCAACGATATTTTAACAAGAAAATCTTTTTTACTGTTAATCATTCTCTTCATATGCATGAATATTTAAGTAGGTAAATGCACTGCCAAGATTAATTATCAATCTAAGTAGGTATCGGATATGAATTAAGGTCATAATTACCTATACTCTACTACGATGCGTATTTTCAATGTATTTACATAAGCATAGCAAAAGCTGATTTATTGCATTAACAATAAAGGTGTTTCATAATCACTGATTATTATTTCGTCGTAACAATTGCGTACACACAATCACTCAATTTCATCTCTTGTCTAGTTAGCATGCATCCGACCATGACTGATAGTAGCCACGGACGAAGCTCTCTAATTACTGTGTTATCTGTCTGTGATGCGAGAGACTGAACATTTGATACAATGGTCTTCAAATCATCGATAGGTATGTACTAATAGCGCTAAAAATACGATAAGCACCACTTTTAAAAGTCTGATCTCAAGTCATGGAACACATTTATTTCGTAGGAATTACGTGGTTACAGTATCTTCAGAATCAAAGAGGTAAAACGATAACTTTACATAAAGAGAAGGTTTTATTCTACGAACTCGAACATACGAAATAATAAAACGGTTACACAAACTGGCAGAAATGGTCTCGTAGTTAATCTTTAAAAATAATTCCCTATTTAAAGATTTTTTTTTCTCATACATAGTTAATTAAGTAGTTGCTTCATAACGCACTATAATAATTGGTATTGCGTAAACATAAACGCATAGAGTAACTACCAAAGATAAAAAAGGACAATTAGCTTCGTGAGAAGATACCTAAGTTCCCTGTGTGTGTACATACTACATAGGTACCGATGCTGTGTTTATTGTGCATGCGGTGCTAATTCCTTTTACATTAACCTTCTAGAAAGATAGATGTGTATACTCCAACAGTAAACATTATTCGAAAGTTATATCATTGAGAAAATGAAGGAAAGGTGACAAGAGCGGACTTTCACAACCGACAGTAGGTAGGTATAGCAAGTGGCTTTGAGAGGTGCGTTATGCCATGTGTCAAGCTCTGCACGTTTGTTGCTTGTTGACTAATTACTCAAGAACCGGGCAAATGGAAACTGGGCACAGTGGGCATGGGATCTCTGGCCAAAATTGACACTTGGAAAGATACTTTAAGCTTTGTTATGTGCAAAAGTTGGTCCGCTCTAAATAATGACCTCATTAGTTTTTAACCGACTTCCAAAAAGGAGGAGGTTCTCTATTCGACTGTATGTATTTTTTTTTTTTTTTTTATGTATGTTCACCGATTACTCGAAGACGCCTGAACCGATTTGAAAAATTCTTTTTTTGTTTGAAAGGGTATACTTCCAAGTTGGTCCCATAGTCGCCAAGTCGGGATCTGATGATGGAATCTTGGCGAAATCGAGGGGACTCTTCAAATTTTATAGGATAACGTACAGCAATTTTGGTATTTTCTACAACAAGTGAAGCATTTGCGTTTGATAAGAACCATTCTACTATCAGATCTGATGATGAAGCCAAGAGTCACGGAACTCCATAATGAGACAATGTATCCTAGTCGTGTTTGGGTTTGTTGTAATTGTAACGGTATGCACTTTCCATGTGTACCAAGCACATGTGAACCACTAAAAAGTGAAAAATAAAAACTTTTTTGCAAAAAATAAAACCGACTTCAAAAAAAAAAAACAAAAAAGTGAAAAATAACTTTAGCTTCTGAAGTCGGTGACAAAAAAATTAAATCAATCATACAAACGTCACCGACTTCAGAAGCTAAAGTTATTTTTCACTTTTTTGGTTTTTTTTTGAAGTCGGTTTTATTTTTTGCAAAAAAGTTTTTTAACTTCACGTTGTTATTTAATGTTTTTGAAGTTTTAATTGACTGAATCATGTAACTGTAACGATGAACACATTTAACTTAATAGTGAATTCCTGAGTCTCCGAGGTCTATTTGTAAAACAAATTACGCATCAGTTTACTGGGTATTTAATGAGCAGACTCCAAAAAACTGCAAAACGGATATTTATCATTTTGGTCTCCTTTAGGCCTTTGCCTACATCCGTTATACTTTTAAGGTTTTCAAAACCTTATCTTGACATGTTTTACAAGGTTAACCTTGTTCCATTTACAAATAAAAACACTTCTTTTTAAGAGATCATCAAACAATGTACAAACTTTTCCATTTGTGGAAAATAAAATAAAAACAAGATAAATCAGCTGTTTTCTTTGTAAATAGTGGTTATTAGCATTGCGACAGCTGACGGAGGCAAACGGGTTGGTAAGATGCATTCTTGCAATCTTTGGACTCGTTATACTAACCGTGCGAAGGGTGAAGTGACAGCATTGGATGGCTCAAAAATTTACATAATTCAGATAATTTACTAATACGGGTTCATAGTGCTTTGGGAGGAAAATCAGTACTGTTGTAGCGATTGAGTGACAGTCCTACTTAAACTGTGATCGGTACACCTAATTTCTTGCAGTTCGATCATTCAAAAATATTCAATGCATAGTCAAGTAGACAATGGGCCAGTCCATAACAGAAACGATGTCTTTATTTAAACACTCTCATCTGTAAATTCTAAAGCGCATACAATAGGTTTCGCATAAGAAAGTTTTACGAATGTCAGTGAGAGAAAGAAGTACACACTTCAAGTCAACCAAAACGGGCCATGACATACAGCCGTTGGCAAAACATCGACATTGCACATCACATCATAACTTCACAAAGCTCTGCTAACTTTTACTGACTCTCGAAGAAAAGTAAATAATGGGAACGAAACTTGTTGTGCGCTTGACCCCGAGTTTAGCCGACTACAGTGAATGAGATTGCGTGGGGATCGCCAGACACTTTCACCAGCGCAAGCGCATGCTGCGAGGTACTTGCGGAACCGGTGGAGAGTGACCACGTGCACGGCAATCGGCCGGCGAATTACGGCTACGTGAGCTTACGAAGCGCTGAAGCTCTCGACTCATAAAAAATGGACATTCCGAAGCTTTAGTGACGTATTTGAATGGAAAATTACCTACGTCACAGAAAAGTATATCCTCGTTCTGCCCAAGCAAATTAGAACCTGTTTGGTAATTCTGCCCACTGTTCTCTTCAAAGTACAAAATCTTTCAAGTGCTTCCTGCCCAGAATAATTAGAACAAAAAAAAAGGTCATGCATAAGATATAAATTTTTTATATTTTTTTATGGCAGTAAATAGATCATAATGAAACGATTTACGCTATTTTTAACATCATACATTTTGTTCTTTTTACAGTACACTGGGCAGAATTACCAAAATCAGCTGTATTTTGTTTGTCCTTCATAAAAGACACTGGGTACAATGGGGTAAATAAAACATGAGTAACTTTTTATGTTATTTAAGACTGATTAAGAAGGTACATAAGTACCTTCTTAATCAGTCTTGAATTTTCATCTCTTTATTTAGTAATTAATGTACTAACTTTTATTGAAAACCTCTCTGGACTTAAAAAAACTTTTTTGCAAAAAATAAAACCGACTTCAAACAAAAACAAAAAAGTGAATAATAACTTTAGCTTCTGAAGTCGGTGACCTTTGTTTGATTGATTTAATTTTTTGTCACAGACTTCAGAAGCTAAAGTTATTTTTCACTTTTTTGTTTTTATTTGAAATCGGTTTTATTTTTTGCAAAAACGTTTATATTTTTCACTTTTTAGTGGTTCACATGTGCTTAGTACACATGGAAAGTGCACACCGTTACAATTATAATAAGGCCAAACACGACTAGGATAGATTGTCCCATTATGGAGTTCCAGTGCCTGAATCTTGGCCAACCGGGACCTATTCGGCAACGTCACGTCATATACAATAGTGTTACATACTAAAATCTTCCCCAGAATGTAACAAACCCTTTTCTGAAAACCGCATTAAAATGGGTTCAGCCAAACGCGAGATAATCGCGGACAAACATACAATCGTCTTTCATTCAAAATCTACAATCCAAGAAAGCAAAACGGGATCTATGCGGCAACGTCACGGGATATCCATTAGTCTTATATACTATTACCTTCCCCAGAATGTAACGAACACTTTTCTGAAAACCGCATCGAAATCGGTTCAGCCAAACGCGAGATAATCACGGACAAACATGCATTCATACATACAAACTCTGGGAAAAAAGATCACAATTTACCAAAAAGTTCTGCCCGATGTGATTTTTGCATCACATAATATTATTTATGTTTCCTAAAAATACAATTATTAACGAAAATCAAAAATAGTTACAAAAGTCAAAGTATTGATTATTTAACTTTAATCCTGTCTATTTTTAATAAAGAAAAGCCACCGATCTTAATAATAATAAGAGATTAAACATACCTCTTCTCCGACGTGACTCCATTTTTAACACGTGAATGGCTTCTGACGTTAATCTGTTGTCTAATAATCGAATAGATTTAAGGTTCCCTTATTGGTTATAACCCAACCAATCACAGGAAACTTCAAAAACGACAGCTGAGTAGAAAATACAAATTCTAGGCGCGAAAATTTAATATGTGATTTTTGAAGGACAGTGGGCAGAATTTAGAATTTTACAATATTTTAGATGGGCAGGAACCGTGAAGTATATTTTGTGATTTTGAAATCACAATGGGCAGGACGAGGGTAGACTTGACCATTCAGTAATAGACACTTTTATGCAAAAAGATTCTTATACTAAAATGTTAAGTTAAATCTTCTACTAACCTACTTTTGATAAGCCGCTCATTAAGACAAATTGCTTTTAGAATAATCTACCTACATATTTTATTTTGAGCAAGCGATGTATTAAAAAAAAACTATAATAAGGTGTGCATGACATTATGCAAGATACTTATTACAGTTTCAAATTGACCTTTACAAAATTTCCAGGCCTTAAAGATGTTTTTTAAGTTGATAATTCTTATGTAAACGCAAGCAAGGTTCAATGCTTGTCATCTTCATTGTAGTTTTCCTCATACGTCTCTTGTAGTTAGCGACTGAGATATTTGTTTCGGTCAGTTATTTTTATTATTTCTGTGAAATTATGCATTCACGGAAGCACATAAGTTTGTCAAGCTCTACTTAAAAATTATAGTGTTTTTTTTTTATACAATATGAGAACAGGAAGTTGAACTACATACTACATTATTTTCTTTACTTCTGATGCTATTGAAATAAACTGGATGCATTTTAAACTGGTTATCTAAGGAGCCACTAAACTAAAAGTGGTTTAATGAACCGAAATATTAATATAAAGGGTGTTTAAATACACGTTTTTTTGTAAGATTTTAACTTTTAACAACTCCAGGACCCCCGTACTATTCAATCCATCCATCAGCACAATGTTTTAAGTTTAGCGTTACATTGAGTTCTATCACAAAACATGATTTATAACCTCAAAAAAAAAAAGTTTTTTCCCAGCAATATTTTATGCGTAAAGTTACTTAGTTTGATGTACAGAACGCTTGGTTAACGGCGTTGTGATGAGGTGGTTTAAATCCTGTATATATAAATATATTATGATACTAATATATTTATATTCTAAAAGAAATATGTTTTGTAGTTGCATCTAAGTCTAGGTCTAAAATACTGTAGCTTTAAATATAACTGAGTAGATTTAGAGAAAACGGTATCTAAGGTGCCTTAACGGCGTATTAAATAATGTCAATATTGACAAAAGAAATGACTGGGTCATAAAACTGCTATTTTATAGCTTGCTATTTCAATTAATTGACGTGTTTCTGTTAGCACATCATTGGCTATTGACAAGTGAAAAGCTGTTAAAATGTTTAAAGTTCGAAAGTAGCATCAATGCCACGGAAATTTTAAAACGAACGAAACGAAAAATACAAAAAAATAAGCCAAGACAGTAATTACGTATTGGTTTATGATTTTGTATTGCTCCAGTGTGCAGTGTTAAGAATGTCTTCGTTGAAAAATAATTCTTTTAGTAAAATATTAGTAAAATCCTGAAAGATTTTTCACTTATTCCAGTAAGTACCTAGTTTGTAGTCTTTTTGCGGCTCAAAGCAAACATCACTTTTACTATGATGAGCCAAACTTCAATAGTAACTTCATAATCGGAAGTGGGCCGAAGTCAGCTGACCTTGATAGTTACCTCAATCTTAAAAACCGTAGTACGGTTTTTACCGGTTACCGTTAATGACACTTGTAGCATTAATTTCTATCTCGACAATAGGCGAGTTACTGTATTTACTTCGAAATTATGGTTGTGTAAAATATATATCATAACAGAATTAAGATGGCCTAGTAAATTGAAAGACTCACCTCTCGCATGCGTTAAAATTTTCATAGCTTTTCTCACATTCCACTTTTACTATGCATGCATAATAATAATTAAATAAATAAGTCGATACTGTTCTAACTTTAACAAACGTGTTTGACTGCATAACATAAATAAAACGTTAGATAAAGTTTTACAGAAAAATGTGAAGTTACTTTTTCTTTTTATGTCAAATGAGTGAGAGTTTTTTTGGAAGTACGTCATAATTTTATCGTGTAATGTTATCGAATATCATTATTGTAAAGTCGTTAGTTACAATACACCTTGATAACTAGGTACAAGTACAGCAGATTAGAAACGCTAAAGATTCCTTGAACAACGTTTAAATTTCGAACTAATTATGTACGAGAACCGTTACAACTGCAGTATTTTCTTTATTTTTTTTTATTTCAACGACATTACTATTTCATTATTTCTGCTTTAGATAGATTAAGCTGTTATTAATTTATTTATCTTTTCGTTTCTAGAGCCTATCGGCCATGATTATGCGTATAAGTCATAAGCACTTTTTATTTTATAATTAAAGAGAAAGTTCTAGTAAGAAAACATTATTAATCACACTCATTAAAGAAGCTTAGAGACACTAAAGAGTAAGTAATGAGATTTCTTTTTCACGTATAGGAATATGTAGGTATAAAATGTATTTACTTATGTAATTACATTAATGTTAATTTTGATGATTAATAAATTAATTATAAACCGAATAACCTTGGATGATGCACAAAAATACCGATCGGCAAATAAAAGTGGGTTTCTTCGATGTTTCAATTCATTACGATTAGTAATACCCTACAATTTATACATACGTGTGTAAGATTTGGAAACAATTGGTCAAGTATTCGACGAGTTATCATGCAATAAACAAATGAACCAACTGCAGTCAGTGCATTTTCGCAGTCACAGTATTATTTAAAACCAGAAAACACTTACACTTTCTGTAAAGAGTTTTTATGTTTAGAAATATAAATCTTTTATCAATGAGATTTTTTTTATTGGATCTACCATGTTTTATCACTGCATCTGACAGAAAATACCCATGACGTTAATTCCGCTTCTGTGCAATATTGTCGTGCAAATGATCACATCAGAGCAATAGAATAAAGTTAATTCTTATTAGTGTGTGGTTTTCATTATTTATTAGGAAAACAGCAATTGTGTTTATGGCTTAAACGTTTAAGGGTTTAAGTTTGTTTCCGAACACACAGTTTACAACTGGCGTGGCCTACAAACTGATGCTCGTAAAGTTTATTCAAGCAACACAAAGAGGTCGTACCGATGCACTGTTTAGCAACTTTGCTTATATATACAATGCTTGGAAATAACTAGAATATTTTACATGGCTAACTTATTTGTTTTAACTTTTCCAACATAAATATTAAGAGAAAATATAGAAAACAAATGAATGTTTTAAGACGGATCAGAGTACTGAGTTATGAATGTTATGTTTTATTAATTATTCCTTTAAATTCAAGTCACTCTCTTAATATTTTTTCTGTGTTCTTTATATTTATCTGTATAATAATTTTATAATTATGTAATATCAGCTGTAAAGCTACCTTACATTAAATAAATAAAATATGTACCTATTCGTATTTTGTTTTTACAGTTTTTTTTTCTTTTTACTCCCACACTGGAAACACAACACAACACCTCACGGATGCACTTAAGGCGACTACACGAGCTAAACGCGAGTTTTATAATTACTAAAAGTATATGATTCACTGCTATAAACAAGACCAGAAAAATATATGATATTCTTCAGGATATATGCTAGCATGATACTGTTTTGAAAACATAATACAATTAATTTGGCTCGATAAAAAGAAATCACGAACTTACCTCTAAAAATATCTTTCAAACAATAGAAAACATACTAATATGCATGCGATCATTCTGATTTTTTGGCAAATAATTCTACAAGCAATATATTAGCATGATACTGTTTTAGTTTTTTAATCCAATCAATAGTTTTTTTGTAAATCGATGGAAACCACTCATTTCGCGCTATTTGGCCCGCAGTGGCTGACGTACAACCACTTTGTAGTGCAAGCTGATTAGAACTTTATTCTAACAGCATTTCAAACGAAGTTTGAACCACCACAAATAGAGTTGCTAATTTAGCTCGTATAGGCGCCTTAATGTAAAAATTTAATTAAAAGTGATCAATAAATATTTTTGTCGTTTCTTTTCATCTCCCGAACAATAAAACAAGAGCTACTGATAAATCAAACACAGCATAAAATTAATTGAGACTAAGTAGGACATTTTTTATTAAATGCAGATTCATTCATTTCGCGTCTGGCGTTGTTAAGGATGACTATGTCAGTGTGACAAGGAAAGTAAACACTGTAAAATAAATAATTAGCGGGCTTTGTCTGTTTTAACTTTCAAACGTCGTTAAAACTGTCATTATCTTTGTATAATTAATAATATAATAAAATTATAATTAATCATTATTATTATAATATTAACTTAATGAGAAGATATTTTTTTTTCAGTTTTATTCATGGCCAATTTTATCTTTTCCCAAATTTTCTTAGTAAAAAGATAAATGGAGTTAGTTTCAAGTCTCACTTATCATCATAGTTTTCTTCATTCAGCCTATTCGAAACTATGTTTGGGTTGGCTGCAGGTCCAACCGGATGCAGCTGAATATAGCTTCGTTTCTATTGAACACACTGTTTATTTTTGGAATGCAAAAAGCCTTTGGTTTTGTCTGTTTGCTGCCTGGCCTATCTCAGTGCTCGTTCCAAAATGAAAATGAACCAGAGATTATGTTTAGGACATGGAAGAGATGTTTCTCTCTTGAATATTTTGAATCAATTTAACTTTATAAATGTACTAGCTGACCCGCGCAACTTCGTCTGCGACACATAAGTGAAAGACACGGTTACAGAGAGTGGGTCGTAAGCACCTCTAATACAATTGTCAAAGAGCACATCACATCACACACATCATTCCGCATAATGAAAAGCACGCCCGGTACATGATCATTATTTTGCTGCTGAGTTATTTAAAACGGTGTATCTCTGATATTCATTGCAATCAAATTACGTATCCAAGGGCAATTATGTTTCAAATTAAATACTTGTGATTAACAACGTATTTATTTTGATAAGGATAAATTACCATGTTTATAAAAACAGTTTAAAGGGCTTCTCTCGACGTCCTAATGTCTTCATCCTTAGTTAGACACTCGCTGACAGTCTCATACTCCAGCTAGGTCTGAAGTTCTCATCAACGTGTATGAAATGAGCCGCGACACGATATAGCTGCTGTAAACTGTTGCGGACCTCTTACAACTATAAGCCATTTCAAAGTTCGAACTCTACGTGCCTATGAGGCCGTGTCCTAAAGTGCACAACCTCTTTAAAGCTTAAAAACCTTCAAATGCGGTGTTAATATAGTACGGTGACTATCGGGACTTTCCAATTTTAAAGAGTATTAGCACCAAGTTTTTATGTGAGTCCAACCTTTTTTGAATAAAATAGGATTGAGGTTTCAAACATTTATCAAAATAACATGTAGTTTAAATCAAAAGCACTAAGGTCCATGTTCACCAAAAACATGACGGTCTGATTATCTAAAAACAGCTGTTTAAAACACATTTTTGTATGGAAGCATGTCACAGGGACAGCGGTTTTTAGAAAATCAGACCGTTATCTCTTCGGTGAACATGGACCTAAGGAGTGTTGATATCAAATTCGAAACAAATCACCGCCAAAATAACTTTCCACCCCTTTTTCATCAATTCAATTTCAATTAAGGGGCCGGCGGAGCATGCGTTTTTCATACAAACGTAATACCAAAATAATATGAAAATTAAACATATTCTTAAGGTAGTGTGTATTTATTTCGATTGTATTATAGAATATCTATGTTCCCAAATAAATATTTTGAAAGGACAATGCCGTAAAAACGAGATATGAGGAATTTAAAATTTCTATAGAAAACATATTTTTCTCATAACTCTTGATTAAATCGGTGCACATTCAAAATATGCATTTGGGAACCTATATATTCTGGAATCCAATCATAATAAATACACACTACCTTAAGAATATGTTTGATTTAAAAAATATTTTGGTATTACGTTTGTATGAAATTCGCTTGCTCCGCAGGCCTCTTAAACACGTCTTCCATCAATTCTGTTAAATATTTGAAATAGATTGGACCAGTAGTTCGTTGTATTATTTTATTTGTAATATGTAATAAACAGGGTGGAAACGGTTAACGGGGCAGTAAACCTTAACCGTTGAGTATAAGAAACAGGATCGATTGGCATCAAAAAAATGTTGTGTAAAATAGCAATTTTCTTGCTACCCGTACGTTTTTTTTTAAATCTGTGAATGGGGATCAAAATTTCACGAAGATGGTTTTCTAAGACCATTTTCATGTAGCTTCAGTGACTTTTTGAGTACTCTAACCTGGGTTGGTCTGGAAGAACTTTTTGATCAGTGTCGGAAAGAAGATCGATTGGCATCAAAACAATTGTTTTATGAAAAATGGCAATTTTCTTGCTAACTGTACTTTACTTTTTTATTAAATCTGTGAACAACATTTCTCGAAAAAAATACGGGTTGTTTTCTAAGACCATTTTCGTGTAGCTGCAGTTCCCCTTACTTCCCCGTTTACCGTTTCCATCCTGTATTACCAACTACTTATACCGAGGAAAGCCGATTTTCTTGAGTTCCGCTATTTTGGGCGTATTCACTTAAAAATCAAATTTCAAAAAAATGGAGAAATTGTATTTACCTGTATTAGATTTGAAGTATTTACAACAACTTTTAAAGGTTTACACTTCATTGGATTTTATTCTATAGGTGTATGAAGTTAGTTAATTTTAAATACAAAACCCTCTTTTTTACATCTCTGGATGAGATTTAAAAAAAAATGCTGAAACAGGTATTTCTTTATTTTTAATAATAAGTATTTACTCTGAGTTTTATGGTTCTAGAACAATCTAAAATTTTTTTTTCATACAAACTCTACCCCCCCTTTTCACCCCCTTTTTCCAAAATTTTCCATAATTTCTATAGCCTAAATGTTATTCTGAGTTTATTTAAATAGAATAGTGATGTTTTCATCAAAATCCGTCCAGCAGTTTTTACGTGATGCGCGTTCAAACAAACAAACAAACAAACAAAAATTTTAAAAATGGTTTTAATATGTTCAGTTACTTATTTTAAGTCACCCTGATCGGTTTTTTTTTTGAAATCTTCAATGTACAGATTTTTTGGTCTCAACGATTTTATTATATGTATAGATTATGATACTAGGGAATAACGTTGCTTCCCGTTAGTGAAAGAATTTTCAGAATCGGATCAATAGTTCCGAACATTACATAAAACGTACAAACTTACAATAGGTACCTATTACTGTTTATAATAAGACGTATTTAAAGTTTGAGATGAACCAAAATAAACGAATAGTTCAATTATACGTGATTACAAATCGGCACGTGCTTGGCACGGTTTTGAATACATTGAACGATGATTATGTTTTGTTTATTATTATAGACAAATGCTTGTTTTTAGATAGAATCAACGATATTTTCCGGTTAGCATACCACTTTGGTATTCTCATGATCTAGAGCAAAAATAAAATTGTGTACCTACCAGTAATTGGTCTCTACATTACTTCTAGGTGCGCTCTGAGGAATACCTCCCAAAGTATACTTGTATGTAAATTATTTTCAATTATCTACTTTAAATAAATGAAAATCAAACAAAATAAAAAAAAATGTTTTGTAAAAAAATACTATCAAATTGCAATTGCAATTGTAAGTACCTTTTTTAAGTTTCTAAATAAAACTCATAACGACGTTTCCAAAATGAAGAATTTCCAAATTAAACTTGATTTTCTTTAAAAAAAACTAAAGAGCTTTGTAATTTAAAACATATTATGAATATCGTTAACACACATTTCTCTATAAAACGTGCGTAGACTCGATGCTCATAAGAGCAAAACCTCAACTACGGCCTGCTTATAGCGGTCACTCTAAAAGTATTTTTTTTTTGTATATCAAGTACCTAATACCTCTACTTTTTGTTTGTTTTTGGAGCGTGTAGTTTTAAATGTTGAAATTATGGCAAGAATTTTCAATAAAAACTGAGGGGCAATCTATCTTTGAAACGTTGGCATTTAAATTAAAAGTTCTTGACGTTGATGGTTGCTGAGATAATTATTGAAGCTAGATTTTAAACGTTTGCAATAACTGAAATTATTGACCTTCTATACCCCTGAAATATCCAAATATTGTACAAACTGTATCTGGAAATGTTTAACTATTTTACATGTTTATAAATGCACCCACGAGATAGGAGAAATTCCTAGTGTGGAGCAACGTTTGTTTTAGTATTTTAAAGTAATGTTTTATTTAAGTGTCCGGCGAAGCACATTACTGATTCTTAGAAACATTTACTGGATCGCCCACCACGCCAATTATGCGCGTATTGGGGCTGAAGTTATGAGAAAATAATTATGATGACATTCGTGGTGTCAATGCACGGACACCAAAAGAAAGACTTTCACGAAATTATCGTTTTTTGTTGACTCAGAAAATGTTTTAAATTCATGAAAAGAGTCAAAAACCGCTACTTGCAAATGATTTTGTAAATTTTTAACCGACTTCCAAAAAGGAGGAGGTTCTCTATTCGACTGTATGTATTTTTTTTTTTTTTTTTTTTTTTTATGTATGTTCACCGATTACTCGAAGACGCCTGAACCGATTTGAAAACTTCTTTTTTTGTTTGAAAGGGTATACTTCCAAGTTGGTCCCATAGTCGCCAAGTCGGGATCTGATGATGGAATCTTGGCGAAATCGAGGGAACTCTTCAAATTTTATAGGATAACGTACAGCAATTTTGGTATTTTCTACAACAAGTGAAGCATTTGCGTTTGATAAGAACCATTCTACCATCAGATCTGATGATGAAGCCAAGAGTCACGGAACTCCATAATGAGACAATGTA
The DNA here is from genome assembly GCA_950022955.1 of Xestia ashworthii. Taxonomy (NCBI): domain Eukaryota; kingdom Metazoa; phylum Arthropoda; class Insecta; order Lepidoptera; family Noctuidae; genus Xestia; species Xestia ashworthii. The sequence continues at coordinate 15,766,325 of OX465558.1, read as the reverse complement.
TCCTAGTCGTGTTTGGGCTTGTTGTAATTGTAACGGTATGCACTTTCCATGTGTACCAAGCACATGTGAACCACTAAAACGTGAAAAATAAAAACTTTTTTGCAAAAAATAAAACCGACTTCAAAAAAAGAGTGAAAAATAACTTTAGCTTCTGAAGTCGGTGACAAAAAAATTAAATCAATCATACAAACGTCACCGACTTCAGAAGCTAAAGTTATTTTTCACTCTTTTTTTGAAGTCGGTTTTATTTTTTGCAAAAAAGTTTTTATGATGAAGAGATAAACTTTTGGACAGATAATGATTTCTAAGCAGATGATTAAGAAAAAGTGTTACAGTGAGCTCAATGTTTATTCTGAAACTGTTTGATTTTTGACTGTACCAAGTCGTTCTCGGAATACAAATTACCTATTTTAGATTGGCAGTTGATGTCTACCGAAGCAACAAGAAGTATTCTGTCGCACTCCATTTGATTGCATTCCTAGTTCACATAGCAAGAGTAACTAACATAAAATGACCGGAGGTGAGTGTTAATTAGCTTGTGAGTTGTCACTACTTACTAACACTTAGTTATGAATGTTACACCTTACTTGCTAGAAACACGTCTGGTTGTAATTCTAACAGTGCCTTGTCTCTATATTCTTGTGTTGCTAACTAACTTTGTTAAGAATTTGCACAGATTTGAAACTGAAGAGCAAAGACAAGCTAAAATACGAGTAGTACTCGCAGGAAAGACTTACCCTACTCAATTCAACCTAGATTGACCCCAGATATCAATCAGTCTTGTTATACAACAAGTTGCCGTTTGAATTTAAAAGCATAACCAGTGAAAATTTATTCAAACACAAATTAAGGACGTATTTATTGAGGAAAGGCTTTTATATTGAGGAGTTCATCAATTGACAAATGACAATCATGTATATATGCGATATTAGCTATTATTGAATTATATTTTTATTTGTCTTGTCATTCCCATTAATTTTTTTATGTATAATTATGTCTATTTTTTTTTTTATTGTAAAAAGGAGCTATTATTATTCTCATCTTTTGATATTATTATTTTAGTTTTGACCTTTTTCTCATTTATATTTTTTTTATGACTATTAATTTTATTATTGTAAAAGTAGCTATTTTTATTTTCATCTTATGGCATTCTTTTTATTATTTTTTAATTTATTCGACTATTCATTTAATTTTTGTAAAAAGGAGCTATTGTTATTTTTTTTTTGTTATTACTGTCGAAACATAATTAATTTAATTTAATTTTAAGTTTTTCTACACAATGTTTTTTGTTAAGAAATAAATGACTTTTATGACTTATGACTTGAGAGATGACGCAGTTTTGCAAATAAGTAGAGCAATAAGAAAGTTATATGGACACTAGCCTAACTTCATAATTTTGCAGTATGGTGGGACGTACTCGTCAATAATTTCACTCTCGTTAATTATTTTCTTATAATTTCTAGTTATAAATCCTATCAACCACTGAATTAAATATCGGTTTTTCTTTCTTCGTTGCACAAAAGAAGTAATTTTCAGGTGTCCATTGCAGACATGGTGGCTAAATGTGATGTATTGCTTTAAATAAGGGCTAGAGAATGATATATGGAATCAGTATAATTGTGTTCGGTAATCGAGTTCTATAATAATTCTGAAGTTCATCTTGCCCTAGTATCCAAGTACTTCGCGATGGTTACGTACTTAAGGTTGCGTCTGCTTGCGGTTGCATCGCCATTGATTGTTTTCAGTTGCATCTGCATCTTAGCCTTCAACGTCTCATTTGTCGGTTCATTGCCGTATAAAACCTTTGAAGTCCCTTTCGTTCTGAATAGTGGGTTTCTAAATACATGATTTATACAGATTAGCTATGGTAGATCTTTTCAGGCACACGATACTGCAGTTTTATGTCGGTAACATGAAAATGTGATTTAAAAAGCCTGTAATAGAAACTATTTCCATTATTTTTGATTTATGCGATGTCATGATTGACACGAATTGTAATGCAAGTGTAATTCACGCTATGGTCTGTCTATAACTCGTTGTTGTAGGTTACGGCCGCGAAAAGTACCGTAGACATTTAGCCTAGTTCATCATTCAATACAATTTTATGATGATGTTTCTTTTGCAAGTAAAGCACAGCAGTCAGATTCGATATAATTTTTTCAAAAACTAATCACGCATAATAAATAAAGAAATCAGTTTATTTACTAACTGTAAATTTAATAAATAATGAATAAAAACATTAAAATTAAAATAAATAAGTTATGGAGACTTATCAAAAGACTCAAAAGCAAATTATTTTCAATTATTTCATGAAATTTTCAGAAACTTTTAGTTAAATATTTTAATGTTTTCAGTACCTACCTACTTACATTTTGTATTTTGTATAAATAAATAAATAGTTAAAAAATCTTACCTTATTTCAAAAGCGGGATGATGTTTTGAATCCAGAAATGAAAACACACACTTTTACTGGATATAAAACACTAGAAAATAAAAAGTTAATTTATGTTGCTGGTTTTTTAGGGCATGAGACACACCGAGCGCCCGTGACAGTACGCGCAGGTCGGAGCTTTGAGTGGCGCGTGCGCATCGACGCCTTACTTATAGTTTCAGCGCGGTGTAACACTTTCCCCACCTATCTTCATCTCTTTATAAATTTAAGAGATATTCGAATTTCTCTTTCGTTTTAGATAAGGAAAATCTACTAGGAAAATCATAGTTTTTGATTTTGGAATTAATTTTCAAACGCACATGTAAAAATAATTTGGCGTTTGATCGTTTCATAAAAAAAAAATGTAAGTCTAATATTATAAAGAGGAAATATTTGATTTTTGTTTGTGTGTTTGTTACGATTTAACTCAAGAATTACTCCACAGATTTAAAAAAAATATTTCACTATTAGAAAGCTACATCTTTATCGAGTATCATAAGCTATAAATTATATTGATGCCTATAATGCAAATGAGCCGTGTTATCACAATTTACGCGGACGAATTCGCGAGTGAAGTGCTAGTTTAGTAATACATTGAAGTTGACTGTTATACGTAAGGTATCTATCTAAAGGGTGTAAAACACCTCTTCACGAAGCCGAAAGGCACTTGTTCTCCCCATCATTGCAATCATTTTTTTTGTTCTACACCACACCTGGGAACCTTCTAGTTACGGAGATATGGGGGGTCAAAGTTACAACTTTTTGACAAGTTTTTTTTTTTAAATACAAGTTGTTTTTGTAAGATTTAGCACCTCCACGACCCCTGTACTATTCAATCCATTCATCAGCACAATCTTTTAAGTGCGTTACATTGAGTTCTACCACAAAACATGATTTATAATAACCTCAAAAAAAAAAGTTGTTTCCCAGCAATAATTTTTGCGTAAAGTTACTTAGTTTGATGTACAGAATGCTTGGTTAACGGCTTTGTTATGAGGAGGTTTACACCCTGTATATAATTATGTATAGTTGGAACTTTGCATTAGCTACTCCGCTTTATCATGGATGAAGAATTATTTCCAAAAAAACGAAAGGCAAAATGGCTAATTACCCAAAATAGGCTTTATCAAGAAAAATATGAGCGAAAGCAAATTAGCCCTGTCCCACTAACCAACAGAAGAAAGACTATAGTTTGTTGTGAATTTGTGATACTTGAAAATATATTGACGTTCTTAACTCTACTATCAAATCAAAAGCATGACAGGTAGTGGTGATTAATTAAACACAACGGGGTACAGATAGGCTGTGATCGAATAGACATAATCAATAACAACAAGGGTTCGGTAGAGGTGTAGGTACTGTGTATTCTGCGATGACCGATCATTCTAGTTTGCTAATTAGTACTGGCAGCTTAAAAAGTAAATATTTTTTTAATTATTTTTTTTAAGTTAAGTAAGTATACTTATTTAAAAATAATAATAATTAAGTAATATCATTATTATTAAAAAAATATTTAAAAGTAAACTTATATTGTCACTTAAGGGATATCTTCCGTGATTATTGGCGTTTTATGACCGTAGGTGGACTCAACCCGCGATCATGGCGCTTGCAACAGCGTCGCAATGTCGGGAGCTCAAAACAATAAATAATCACGGAAGATATCCCGATAAGTGACAATATAAGTTTGTAAATGATATGTTTTATAATGAATAAACGGAATAATTTTTTTTTTTTTTTTTAATAATTTATGAAATTTTTCAACCAAAAAAGGAATAAGATTTGGTAGTGTAGCAGTGTCACAATAGTGAAGCAGCGTTACAGTACCTACCTGCGTTCCACACACACATTGACAGTTAGAATTAATTCCTGATACCCCGGGGACGAGCCTATTGCCATCACAAATCCAAACTCTAGTCATAATAATAGGCATAATCGTAGCACTAGCTCTTAGATAATGTGACCACAAAACGGTCTCTTGCAGACAGCCTTCGGGCCTATAAAGGGCTTTAGATAGAACTTATTACTAGGAGGTACTCGCTTTATGCCTATTTCTATTATGACAGGTGTTCTAATTTGGAGAGTTTGCGTAACTGACTTTAGATTAAAGCTTTATTTGGAAGTCTATTTTGGTACGGTTTTCACTGTTTGCAAAGTTTCAAACAGTGAAAACAATACCAAAATAGACTCAAGTGATTACTTTGTGTGAATAATCTCAGAGGAATTTTCATATTAACTGTAGTTTTAGAAATATAATTGTTTTAGCAAACAGACGCGAAGATGTTTAAAAAAACTGGCCAAGTGCGAGTCGAGACAAAACAATGAATTAGTCCGTCAGTTAGATTATCAAAAAATAATTGACTCTTATTTTTTCTTTTGTAACGTAAACCAAAATTGACGAAGATACGACGCTTATAAAATTCTCAATACGTCACGCCTTTTTTGCCCGTGGTACCTAATATACTTAGTTCAATAGCGCTGGGCTATTTTGATGCCATAAGTTTAAAAAAAATCTAAAGTTGCTTATTTCTTGCCTGTGGATACAGTCGTACTTATGAAGCTTATTATTGCGTTTTGTGTCACATCTGACTATTGCATTTTCAGCAGTTCGATGATTTGTGTTTGTCTTTTATATAAGTAAATCAAAACTAGCAAAAACGATTTAATTTTCTTTTAAATAATTATGATATTTTATCTAGGATAGCCTGCAAACCCAGTTTGTGTCATTTCAGTAAGGTATTTTTTTTTCAAACAATAAGATTACGTGGATAAAAACGACACAAATTATCAATAGTGTTTTGTTCCACCATAATAATCAAAGACACATAAACCCCTAAAAACTTGTTTTTTAAGTGTTAAGAAAAAATAAATATCTATATATATCGTGGATGGAACAACATCAGATATCAATATTATACTCTAAAACGCGTTACACCTATTTCACCGATTGTGAATAATTGTAATATTCTTTTAGAGCTAGTTGGGCGACGTGTCAGGTACTTACTGGTTAAATACAAGGATTCCCGGGGACAAAGATGACACAAAATGCCTATGTATATCAGTTACTACTTCGTTATTATAATGAAAGTAAAATTTTAAACTATTATTTACTTTTCCTATAAAAGTGATCGAAAAGACAAACAGCCAAATTTCTCGCTATGCAAGTACTTAAAATGACACAAATTCATACAGTAGGTTGGGCAAATGGTCCAGAAGCTCTAATATGCGAAAAACAAACAATTTTAAAATTTTTGAAACCTCAAAACCTAGCGCTACTTACCGGACTAATATTAGTAACACACGATTCTTATGGCCCTTTGAGCGACAATTCAAAGCTGTCACTCTTTTTCATAGAACCATAAAAATATGTGTTATGTACAACCTCATTTCTTACTAATTATAGAATGTAAATGTGTTTCTTACTAATAATGTGAAACCTATACTATTGTCCGGATTTTTTGCGACTTTGTAGGTATTGATTTCTATCGGAGATGGTCCGATAAGAAAAGTCAGCGTCCACTTTTTCCATGTGGTTTAAAATTCTTAAAAAAAAAAATGATTTTATTCAAAAACTTGTCGCGAAATATACCTGTGATATCATACTAGCTGTTGCCCGCGTCTTCGTTCGCTGCGTGGGATGTTTATGTGTGATACTAAAAATAGCCTACGACTTTCTCAGACCTACCAAATATATACCCCATGTTTCGGCTACCTGACCCTAGAGTCAACTGAATTCGTAGGGGGGGGGGGTACCGGCGACCTCGTAGACTACTCGGCGACCTCGGCTCGGGGGAAGAGGGGGCAGGCAGGATCAGTGAAATGAATTCGTTAAAAAAAACACTTATATTTGACATAAAATTAAATCACAAGTTTTCAAAACAAAAATACTGATTCATACTAAAACGACTCACGATGCCTTTTACGTATGTCCACTAATTCCACCCTGGTGTGGAGATAGGGTCTCGTCGCCGACACCCCAAAAAGATCATAAATATCGGTCAAGCCGTTTCGGAGGAGTTCGATAGCAAACACTGTGACACGAGATTTTTATATATAAGACAAATATTATAAGTAAATGTTGTTCGTTAATGTATATTGTTATAAATTGATAGGTTTGATTTAAGTAAAGTTTATTTGGTTCTTTTGAGAGAATTTAACCAAAAGCTTGTTTTTAAAAACGATGTTTCACTATTAATCGCTGTCCACAAAAAAGAGATCAGATAATAGTTAAACAATCGCTCTGAACCATATGTGGCTCATGGGACAGGAAAAGCGTTAATTTATTTTCAAAATACTATGATAGACCGGATTGGACTAGCATGACGAAGCTCATAGTACAGCTCATAGTCGCTGTAGTACAGTTCCTTCTATAGGAGCTTCGGAGCTTCTTAGCAGTAACTGTAACTGTAACCAGTAACTGTACCCGACCAACCAAGACAGACTGTCCTCGCGCTAGAAAATTTGGAGAACCGACCCCGCGTTAAGTGGCATAGCCCTACGATGAAGATGAAGAATGTCATAAACCAGATATCCACCGGTTACCCGGTGCATTTCAAACTGGTCAAACGCCACCATGAGATTTTACAAGAATTTAATTGCTAATTTGCATACATTACAGATAAAGATAGTTTGGTTTCCCGCAAAGAATAGGTTATGGGTCGACGGGTGTTGTAAAATCTATTCGCTATGCGTACCTACATAATCAACCTAGAAGGTTCCCACTGTTGGGGAACCGGCTTACTATCTGTGAGAGGGAGTGACCAGTAATCCACCACGAAAGCCCAGTGATGGTTAGTAGATATAACCTATCTTCGATACTTTTGTTCTGATGGGTTCGCATGGACATTGTCACCAACACTAAAATGAACACGTTACACAGGATATTTACTATGTTTAGTATTTATTTTGTTCCCGACATTAAAACTCTATTGCAAGCACCGCAACATTATGATAACGTGGTTCATCCGTGATCACCGTGCTTACAACAGTGCAATACAGTAGTAAATATATCGGGGAACACAGGCATTGCAATTTCCTTCTTGGACCGTTCGGTGCAGTTAATTGGCCGATCTCATTGGCAGTTAAATTAATCTCAAATGTTATTTGTGGTTGATGAAACGTATTGTCAATGAATGTAGGTATGTAGAGAAGTATGAAATTTATTTATTTTATTTAACTTTAACATCATGTTAAAGTGACAGGTAGACTTACTAGTATAATCAAATAATCGGAAGCACAAGAATCGTTCATAATATGAAGAGAGATCTGATAGACCTCCTGAGTAGGTAGTAATGTGATCGTATTTACGAAAGTAAAAACGTTAGCTTATTAATTAACTTAAATCACTTGAAATAAGTTAATATTGTTAAGATATAATTATATAACTTGATCACCTGACCTCTGAGTAACAGTCTCTAATTAAAAAATCAACTGAACCGAATTAAATACATATTTATATAGTAAATCTGTGAGTGACAGTCCCTGATTGAAGGATTAACTGGACCAAATTAAATATATATTTTTTTGTAATAAATCATTAATTTACTAATAAACTTTATTTTTCGGGTTGGAAGTTAGGAATCTACTAAGTTACATTACAAATACGTGCACGTAAATAAATGAATCCATCATCTTTTATACGAGCAATGTCAAAGGCCAAATGCTACTGATGATATAAAATACGAGACTACAATCAGTTACCTTACCTATAATTAACGTAGAGCACGTCAAGCACTTGGGTAAACAATAATATAACTTCCTATCCTACATACTTACGTCATAACTAAGAGCGGATGTCACCGATGAAACTGATAACGCGATCAGCGCATCTAAGCATGCGTTCAAGAGCTGTCAGTTTCAATGTAACATAACAATATTATGAAACTGACGAATGACGGCTCTGGAACTCGGTTCGAGTTCAATTTTATTTGTGAAATTCGCCCTAATGCCTGTAGCACACCTCCGCTGCGAAACAACAACTGCGAAACCGCTGCGCGAGTTTCGCTTTGCAACAGTACTTCACTTACGCGAAACTATTAGCGAAATCTAAAACTAGAACAGTTGAGAAATAACAATCAAAAGAAAATGTCGTCGCATTCGGAATCAGAGGAGGAACTCTTACTGTGGTCAACAACTTTTATAATGCTTAGTACCTGGGTGCATGATAGCAACAATTTTCATTTTTTATTTTCTTGTGTTGTTTTTGTGGTCTGGGTGATTTAGTAAGTACAAAACTGGTCTATTTCTCACTGCTTGTATAAGTTTTTCAGTAAATTCCAAATCCATCTTTCCTATTTCGCTCTCATAAACAGTCGATTGCTACAGACGCGTCCGAGTCACACGCGGTACCGCTCCAAATTATTGGCCAACGGGATGTAGATGGCGCCTGAGCAAATAAGCGAAATCACGTTAGAAAGAGACAATATAATAGTCAGTTTTGTACGTTAGAGCAGGGAATTTCGTTCCTGTTTCACCGCCAAAGAACTTACAACTCACAGCGAAAGCGCCCTTTGAGCTTCGCAGCGGAGGTGTGCTACAGGCATAAGAGGCGGCGCAGACTGCAGATTTTCTGTCAGCCGATAGTTCAGTCGTATTTGTTTTCTTCTAATTATTATCTGCAATCAGTCCTCAGACTATGAGCGGATGAGTTCCGTGTTGCTTGCAGTGTAGAGTGTGGCTTCCAGTGATGACTCGCAGGTGTTACGGCTTTACTGCCGGGTCTTCTAGTGCCATGATATTGTGGCGCTTCAAGCGGAGCACGTAGTCTGGTTGTGTCAACTGACGGGCTAGCTCATTTGGGTGGATGGCTAGTCGTTCTTTATAATTCCCTGCTACACTCCGAATCTCCTCAGCAACTGTGGGAATGACTAGTTATTGGTGGATTTCAGCGTTTGTAGTAAACCATGAGACATGGCTATTGTGCGTAGTATTTTATTTTGTTGACGCTGCAAGATGGTTATACTGGAGTTACTTGCGCTTCCCCAAAGCTGTATCCCATACATCCAAACGGGCTTCAATACTACTTTGTATATTAGGAGCTTGTTATCTAGTGATAGTCTGGAGTTACGGCCCAGTAACCAGTGAAGATTTTTTAATCTATATGTGAGTTCGTCTTTCTTGGCTCTGATATGTTGTTGCCAGGTCAATCGACGGTCCAAATGAATTCCCAGGTATTTTACACCACGATAGTGGCGGTAAGTCCCCACTTTGAGGAGTGGCTAGAGAGGCGCCACGGCGTCCTCACCTTCTGCCTGACGCAGGTCCTTACCGGACACGGATGTTTCGGGAGGTACCTGCACCGAATCGGGCGGGAGGAAACGCCCGGGTGTCTCCACTGCAAGGATCGACCGGAGGACACGGTGGAGCACACGGTGGAAGTCTGCCCTGCGTGGGCGGAGCACCGCCGTGTCCTCGTAGCGGCGATCGGCGGCGGCGACCTCTCGCGTCCGGCCCTGGTTCAATCCATGGTCCGGAGCGAGACGGAATGGGAAGCCGTCACCTCCTTCTGCGAAGCAGTCATGCTAGCGAAGGAGGTGGCGGAACGAGAGAGGAAGATATCCTCTCTTCCCGGCCGCCGCGGGAGACGCACCGGGCGTCGGGGGCCACGTGGTGGCTACCGGCCACCGTAGACGCGGGCCTGTGGACGGTTGGCTATGGGCTAGCTAGCCGTCCGTCCGTCTAACGACGGCAGGCCGTGTCGACGGCGCGTTCGTGTTCCACGCGCGCCTCAAAGAGATGTCAGCAGAAGAGAGGGGCCCGCAAGGGCCGAAGCCTGCCGGGGTTGCGGGACTGTTCGAAAGAGATACCGCGGCCCCGGAACGTAAAGGGCGAGGAAGGAACATGGATGGGTTTTAGTCAGTAAGAGTCTGACACTCCCTCCCGCTCCGCCCAGAGTGGGAGAAGTCATTTGATGATTTCCCATCCTAAAAAAAAAAAAAAAAAAAAAAAAGGGCCGAAGCCTGCCGGGGTTGCGGGCCTGTGCGAAAGAGATACCGCGGCCCCGGAACATAAAGGGTGAGGAAGGAACATGGATGGGTTTTAGTCAGTAAAAGTCTGACCCTCCCTCCCGCTCCGCCCAGAGTGGGAGAAGTCATTTGATGATTTCCCATCCTAAAAAAAAAAAAAAAAAAATTATATTATATGGTATTTTACACAACTTCTGTGTGGTAGGATGGTATCTCCTAGTTTGACCGGTGGGCAGTCCTCCTTTCTGAGTGTGTAGGTAACTTGGACAGACTTTGCAGCACAGGCCTTTAGTTTCCACCTTTTCATCCAAGTGTGTATTTTGTTAAGTCCACATTGCAGAAGACTTGATGCAACTTCTGGGTTTGTGTGGCTAGACAATATTGGCGTATCCTCTGCGAATCTTGCTATAGCAACTCCAGGTTCCGTCGGTAAGTCAGCTGTGTAAAATATGTAAAGAATTGGCCCCAGGACAGAACCCTGAGGCACACCAGCTTCAATTCTGTGAAGGGCTGAGGTATTACCTGATTCTAGAAACACTGAGGAGCAATATTATGTTAGAGCCTTAATCAGTATGAACATTTTAATTAGTGTGCATCAGCTTAATTGTAATAAACTGATTCTACACCATTTACCTATAGCTGTAATAGTGAATCATGAGTGTCAAAATGCAGGAATATGCACATACAATTTTCTATGATTGTATCTAATTACGTATGCTAAGTGGTAAATAATGTGCTTTGTTTCTAATTGTGTACATATGTACAAGTATTTCTTGATTGTTTTTAATATTTTAATTAGAAATATGCATTATTAAATTATTATGTTAAAACTTTCTCGGAACATAATCGTAATGGACACGTTTTGCCAATTATAATTCTAAACAAAAACCGGCCAAGTGCGTGTCGGGCCACGCGCCGTAAAGGGTTCCGTGGTAGCCCGTTATCACAATATAGAACGATTTATTCTCAGGATTTTGTATTTGGTACAAAATGATCCTGCACCCAAGTTCAACGACTATTACTGCTAAACTAGTAAAGTTATCTTAACCACTATAATATTCCTTTAAAGTTATAGAAATGTACTAACATCATGATTTTTTTCAGATATACTGGAACAAATATTTGCACTTTGAAGTTTAATATTTCGTAAATGGAGCATTAAATCCAAAAATAGAGTTAGAAATCTCTTAGTCATTTTAAAATACCTTTTCAAAAAAATCATCTCCACTTCACATGTATTGCTTGCTACCCCAAAATAGTACATTTTGATACAAGTGGAGAAAGTTTGTTATTGTAGCTCAAGGCAGTATTAAGTCTTATCCTACATGAATAAATGCCTGAACCTTCCTTAAAGAACCCCCCCCCCACCAAAATGACGAGTTCACAAAATTGATAGGTACAGAATCGAACTACTACATTGACACGGGTCATACACACTGTAGTGTATGTACCTACCTACTTTATTCAGTTATATTAATATAATGATGGTAGTTGGCAAAAGTGTTGTGACAGGCAGTCCGGAATAAAACTTGCTACGAATTAGCTGTGTTTCCTTTGTGCTCCCCGGTCACAAATATTACATTGGCGACGAGCTAAACTGGACATTACATACGTATTATTGTGTTCTTAATAATCAGTGATTAAAGAAAAAACGATGTCTGTAGGCCGAATAAGGGAGTTTGATGTGCAATCGGGTCTGTGGTCGTCATACGTGGACAGGCTTGACATGTACTTTTTGGTGAACGGTGTGGAGGACGATTTAAAATTACCGACTTCGATTGCGAGCATGGGGGACGAGGCATATGAATTGCTCGTCAATCTCGCCAGTCCCAAGAAGCCGTCGGTTTTGTCGTACAAAGAAGCCGGCGGCGGCGACCTCATGAGTCAGCATCTACAACCACCGCCATCTTCGCTAGCGGAGTGGCTGAATTGATAAAAACTTTTTTGCAAAAAATAAAACCGACTTCACACAAAAAAGTGAAAAATTACTTTAGCTTCTGAAGTCGGTGACCTTTGTTTGATTGATTTAATTTTTTTGTCACCGACTTCAGAAGCTAAAGTTATTTTTCACTTTTTTGTGTGAAGTCGGTTTTATTTTTTGCAAAAAAGTTTTTATTTTTCACTTTTTAGTGGTTCACAATGTGTGCATGCATACCCTTTCACAGCGTACCAGCGTGATTTTTTGTTATGAACTGGTGTAAACAATAGACAGACATGAGATTTCAGCAATCCCAGTAAGAGACACACATTTGCTACATTTAATGAGGAGTTCCGTTGCCTTTCTCCGAAGTTCTTCATCAGATCTTTACCAAATTTAAATGGGATCACTCCGAGAAACTACTCTTTCAAAAACTACCCAAATCACTTCTGGTGTGCCTATAAAATTTGAAGAGTTCTCTCTATTTCTCCAGGATCCCATTATCAGGATCCTGACTTGATGATTATGAGACCTTCTGGGAAGTATACACTTTCAAACAATTAAAAAACAAATTCGGTCCAGTCATCTTCGAGTAATCGGGGAACATTGCATTGAGAACCTCCTCCTTTTTGAAGTCGGTTAATAACGACGTTATGGTACGTGACTCAAATATCCGGATAGCCTTTAAAAGATTTGGCCGAGAATCGGTAATTTGCTTCTAAGAATTGAAGAGTTCCGTTCCTTTGTCATGGATCCCATAGTCAGAACCTAACCAAATTCTCATCAAACTACCCTTGAAGTGCCCTTGCCAATAAAATAAAAAAAACTTATCCCCAATAAATGGAACTTAATACACCTAACTGTCGAAATCTGGGAATATTGTACACATCTGCGTACCCCCTCAGAGCATACAGGCGTGATGTTATGTCATGAGGTTGTATAAACAATAAACATTCAAGCGATTGTAGCAGTTACTGCAGATTTGCCGTGTATATTTGAAGAGTTCCATTGTATATCTCCGAAGATCCGGATCAGATCTTCAGCAAATTAAAATATAACCACACGGGAAGCACCAGCTTTCAAATTAAAAAAGAATCATCAAAATCGGTTCACCCAGTCGAAAGTACTGAGGTAACAAACACTGTCGAAATCTGGGTGTATTGTACACATCTGCGTACCCCCTCAGAGCATACAGGCGTGATATTACGTCATGATGTTGTTTACACAATAAACCTACAAGCGATAATAGCAATCACTGCAGATTTGCCGTACATTTTTGAAGAGTTCCATTGTATATCTCCGAAGACCAGCATCAGATCTTCAGCAAATTAAAATGGGACCACATGGGAAGCACCAGCTTTCAAATAAAAAAAGAATCATCAAAATCGGTTCACGCAGTCGAAAGTTATGAGGTAACAAACACAAAAAAAAAAAAAAACATACAGACGAATTGATAACCTCCTCTTTTTGGAAGTCGGTTGAAAAAACTATCGCGCAATTGTAAATTTAACGCCAACTTAAATGAAAACTTGCGCGATCAGTTTGTGTGCGGTCTACGAAGCGACATTATACGGCAGCGCTTATTCGCAGAGGAGGATACAATCACCTTTGCGGAGGCGATTAAATTGGCGTGTTCTTTGGAGGCGGCGGAGAGAGACGCAGCAGTGGTCGAGGGATCAACAGCATCGGAAGCAAGTAGTGCTTGCCCAGTATACGCACTAACGTCTGGCACGGGACGCGCGGGGGGCGGGCGTGGCCGACGCGGCGGCGGTGGCGGAGCGGGACTGGCAGCGGCGGCAGCTTCAGGCCGCGCGCGGTCTGCAAGGGGGGAGACATCGGCGCGGGCCACGGTGGCAGATAGTGGGAGCGTGTGTGTGGCATGCGGAGCTACGAACCACCAATATGCTAATTGCCGTTATCGGATCTTCGTGTGCAGCAAATGTCAACGAGTGGGTCATCTGCGGCGGGTGCGCCCGGAGCGATCGAATTGGATGATTCAAAAAAATACACTATCATTAACACGCATCGAGGGTTATTTCGTTATAATAGACTAGTATATGGATTATCATCAAGCGTAGGGATATTCCAACGAATCATAACAAATTTACTGCAAGGCATTCCACACGTACGGGGATTTTTGGATGTGGTCATAATAGGAGGTAAGACACGATCGGAGCATTTAGAAGCATTGGAGACTGTTTTAAAACGGTTAGCTGATTATGGGTTAAAACTTAAAAAGAGTAAATGTGTATTCCTAGTAGACAATGTTAAGTATTTAGGGTATGTAGTCTCTAAGCAAGGGATTAAAGCAGACATAACAAAAATTGAAGCCATTTTAAAAATTAAAACCCCAGAAAACGTTTCTGAATTACGACCTTTTTTAGGGATGGTTAATTTCTTTGCGAAATTTGTTAGGAATCTTAGTTCCCTGTTAGTTCCTTTGCATAGACTATTACGTGAGGAGGTGTCCATATTAGGCCCACACGCAGGTATACCAACTATGACCGCCAGTAGGATGCAGCGGTGGGCAGTGATTTTGTCTGCCTACGATTATGAAATAGAATACATTAAGACTAACGATAACTGTGCGGACGGGTTATCACGGTTACCGAGTTCTACTACCGAACGGACCAAGGATTTGATTCCGGAACAAACTTATTTACATTTTGCTCAGGATGCTTTGTTGTTAGACCACAAGCAAATTAAAAGTAAAACATTAAAAGATCCTATTTTAAGTAAGGTGATAACTTATGTACGAGACGGTTGGCCGGAAAAATGTGAAATAGTAGGTATGCAGTCTTATTTTAATAGGAGATTAGAGTTTTGGAACTGGGTTGTGTGATGTGGGGTCACCGGGTAGTGATTCCAGAGTCTTGCCGGGATAAGGTTTTAAAACTCATACATGAGCCACATATGGGGATCGTTAAATCTAAAGCCATTGCTCGTAGTTATGTGTGGTGGGCCGGCATCGACGAGGCTGTTGAGCGAGAGTGCCGCGCATGTGCTATGCTGGCGGACGCGCCGCCGCGCGCTGCACCACGGCCCTGGCCTTGGCCCCCCAGGCCATGGACCAGACTACACTTGGATTTTATGGGTCCAATAGATGGAAAAACATTTTTAGTCGTCATAGATGCCATGTCGAAATGGTTAGAGATTTTTCTAGTACCCAGTACGGCAGCGCGTAGCACTATTTCTACACTAGGGGAGTTATGGAGTAGGTTTGGAATTCCTAAACAAGTCGTGACTGACAACGGACCACCGTTTACGAGTAGCGAATTTGCTACTTTTCTAGGAAGAGATGGTATTGAACACATTTTTACTGCGCCATATCATCCCGCTTCTAATGGGGCGGCAGAAAATGCTGAAAAAAGTGGTTAAAAAAGCATTAGCGGAAAATAAAAATATTGAGTTAACTATAAATATTTTTTTGTTACATTATCGTAACACAGAGCATTGTTCGACCGGTGAGAGACCTTCTATGTTATTAATGGGTAGACATTTGAGGACGAAGTTAGATGTTTTGAAACCGGACAGGGAAACAAAGGCTCGGGAAGCTCAACAGAGACAGATTAGGGCTAAAGGAGGAGTACATAGGGAGGTAGAAATTGGGGAGGATGTTTGGTATCGTCAGTATTTGAAAACAGAGAAGTGGCAACCATGATCAGTGGCGGGATCGATGAGAGCTCATGGTTTTAAAATCCTAGATAGCAAGGGTAACATGATTCATAGGCATATCGATCAATTACAGCGTAGATCTAGAGGTCCCACGAATGCTAGGCTATCACATCAGGATCCACCTGTCTGTGTGCCGGCCGAGCCTGCAGAGGTCGAGTCCGGGCAGTCCGAGGTGTCGAGCGGCGCGGAAGGTCAGCGGGCGGAGACACAGTCAGTCTCCGTATGACGTAGTTCCGGATGCACCAGATGCTGAACAGTTTTCTACGCCTCCTACAACCCCTGTACCGTCCCGGTCGAGACCGATTCGTAAGTGTCGCCTGACTAAGACGACTGATGGTAAAAATACGATTATTAAAAATGTGTAAATAATTTAAGCATCGTTTAATGGTTGTTATTCTTGTTAATTAAGTGGGGAGGGATGTAGTGTATGTACCTACTTTATTCAGTTATATTAATATAATGATGGTAGTTGGCAAAAGTGTTGTGACAGGCAGTCCGGAATAAATCTTGCTACGAATTAGCTGTGTTTCCTTTGTGCTCCCCGGTCACATATATTACACACACAAGTGTACGCACGACTACTATTCTCGCTAGCTAGAAAAGAAAACTTAAAAAAAAAGAAAAAATCATTTTTTTACGTATTTATTTGTAATAAAATTATGGTACCAAAACAAAAAAATATTTATTAGTGATGTTTATATTTTTACGAATTACTTCCGGACTTGATGGAGCGACCTGAAGGTGTACCTCGGTGACTGCTACTGGAACTCCTCGACGTGTTGTACTAGGTGAGCCGAGTTTGGGCTTGTTTTGTAAGTTATGATGAGACCTTACCTCCGTACTTGATGGAGCGACCTGAAGGTGTACTTCAGTAACTGCTACTTGAACTCCTCGACGTGTTGTACTAGGTGAGCCGAGTTTGGGATTGTTTTGTTAGTTATGATGAGATCTTACCTCCGGACTTGATGGAGCGACCTGAAGGTGTACTTCAGTAACTGCTACTGGAACTACTCGACGTATTGTACTAGGTGAGCCGAGTAAACTCTTTACTCTGCAGAGTAATCCTCTATACCTCTCCTATATTTTTTTGTTTTTCCATAATGGGTGTCGTTTTCATGGTTTTTGGGGTCGCTGATTACTAAAATAATGTAAAAATGAAAATTCAAGATGGCACCTTAGTTTTTTTTGGTTTTTCCATAATGAGTGTCGTTTACATGGTTTTTGGGGTCGCTGATTACGAAAATGATTTAAAAATGAAAATTCAAGATCGTGTCTTGATTTTTTTTCGTTTTTTCATCATGGTTGCCGTTTTCATGGTTTCATGGTCTGACATTTTTCTAGGCGCCATCTTGGATTTCCATTTTGAACTTATTTTCGTAATCAGCGACCCCAAAAACCATGTGGCTTCGCGCAAGTATCTTTCGCGCAAATGTCTTTCGCGCAAGTGTCTTGATACCACATAATTTCTAACAACAACAAGCCAACAGCTTGACCTTACCCATCCAAATCCTAACCTTACTAAGAGGCGCTTAACTCCACCCATCCATTTCACAAATCCCGATCTTACCCAACATATTTTTTAAACCTCATTCTAATAATAAAAGTATGAAACTGGTAATTATTTTTATACCGTCCGAAAAAGTATGACTCCTTCCGATTACGCTATTCGACGACGGTAACTACTCGCACGCATGCACTACAATATTTTTTAGTATTATAATCGTTTTTATTTTTTGCGACAGAGCGATACACCCGTCCGTTGAGGAGCGCGTCGCAGCGCAGATTGACGAACCGCGAGTGCAAAATGTATGAAGAAGTCGGCAAATGTTTTTACTTTGGCTAATAATTGGAAAATGTTGTGATTTTGATTTAAAAAAAAAATACAGTTCTTGTAAAGGACTGTATTTACTATTTAGTTTCTTATTAGTTATTAAGATAAAATATGCTTTGAAATTACCTAAAATGGTACCTATTCTGACCCCTCTTTTTTAAATTTTCTGCGATTATTGTGATGGGAAAAACGTATTTGTGCGAATCTTTAATTTAAGACCATGACATTTCCACATTTGTGACAGCTTGTACATTAAAGTGGTACCTGAGAAATATTTGTGGAAAAATGTTACAGCGTCCTTAACACACGAGCCACAGGCAATGTGTTTTGGAGCCCAGACCTGCAATAACAAATGTCCACGTGTATCAAACATGAAAAACGCACGTGTGTGAAATACGCTGCATTTTGAACCTAACCGTAGTGCGAAAAGAACCAGTTTTCGAGGAAGTGTATTGAAAATAAAAAATATTTTTTTTTATCATTTGGTCGGCGTAATTGATACCTGTACAAAATTACAGCTAGTACTAACAGTCTCTGAACAAAACCTCGGACGGACGGACGGACATGACGAAACTATAAGGGATCCTTGTCAGGACTCATCATCTGCCTAGCCTTTTCCCAACTTTGTTGGGGTCAGCTACCAGTCTAACCGGATGCAGCTGAATATCAGTATTTTACATGAAGTGACTGCCTATCTGACCTCCACAACCCAGTTAATACTGGGAATACGATACCACTTGGTAAGACTGGTTGTTAGACTTTTAGGGCGCTGACTATCTGTTACGACTGCCAAAGATGGACAGATGACAGCGGGGACCAACAGCTTAACGTGCTTTCCGAGGCACGGAGGAAACTCGGTATGTACCTAAGGGTGGTCACCCATCCACGAGCCAACCTAGGCAAGCACGGCTTAACCTTAATATCGGTCCGAGCGGCTGTTGTTATTATGCCACGAGCTCCTTGTCAGGACTACAGAACCCTAATAAGTTTTTTTTTTTGAGTATATTATTACACAAGTGGCACAAACTAAGTTTTTAGGAGTAGTAATTGACGAACATTCAGACTGGAAACCACAGGCTGATACTGTATGTATTAAAATAAATAAATTTGTCTATGCTTTGAGACAAATAAAAGAAGTCACTAATATAAAACGGCTGTGATGTATTTCGCGCATATGTTGAGTCCCCATTACGGTACGGACTAATGATGTGGGGAAATAGTACTGATAAAAAACAAAAGAGCATTTGTCGCCCAAAAGAAATGTTTACGAGCTCTATACGAGATTCCAACTGACTAATCATGTCAACCAATATTTAAAGAGCTTGGTTTGCTACCGTTACCTTCATTATAATTATGTACCTATATGAAGCATGTATGTTCGTTCAAAAACACAAAAAAAAAACTATTTAAAACAGCAGAGGAAGTGAGCCCTCGAAGTCGGCGTGACCAACACAGACTTGGGCTGGATGTGCTGCCTCGATCATCGAAATATAATAAAAACTCTCTGGCTATGTGTGTACGTCTCTATAATAAATTACCAAAAAGGTTTAAAACATTAAATTGTAAATTATTTAAAATCGAATTATATAAATGGCTTAATAATAATAATTTCTACAGCATTCATGTTTTTTTTTTAATACGAATTCATAATGTATCATGTCTAATGTATGTAAGTTTGCATGCTTTAGCATTAAGCAAAACATGTCCGATCTACTATTTTTCTTTGGAATAACACCTTGTATACCATGTTTTATGCAAATAAAAAATATTTTATTTTTTATTTTATGATGGCAATCTGATTGTTCAAGCAGACAAGAGACACTTGCTAGATATTGATTGTGTTTAACGTGGAGTTCCACTCATCATCTTATTTTTTAAAACATATGACATCCGGGTATTTATCTTATTTTTTGTTAGTGTTTCATTTCACGCAATGGATGAAAATTATAATCGTAATCACGCCCACCATGAGAAATCAACTAAAAAGTAGGAAAAGTCATTTCAGCATTATCATGACACTAAAGAAGTCAACGGAAGGTGAATGAACCAAACCTTAATACTCAACCTGGATGTGAAGGGATTTATTTTTTGTTTCATTAAAAAAGGTAAATGTGTATTTATTTTTGGATACTGTCCATAATGTTATTTTTATTCCGAGTATTTTTTAGGGCATTGCTCTTGCTGAAGGCGTTAATCGCCAGTACAATGATGTGACGGAGGCTTATCGTACAGGTCTAGACGCTATCGTAAAAGTCTCCCAACGTTTTAAATAACTGTAGACTTTTTAACCGACTTCCAAAAAGGAGGAGGTTCTCTATTCGACTGTATGTATTTTTTTTTTTTTTTTTTTTTATGTATGTTACCCGATTACTCGAAGACGCCTAAACCGATTTGAAAAATTCTTTTTTTGTTTGAAAGGGTATACTTCCAAGTTGGTCCCATAGTCGCCAAGTCGGGATCTGATGATGAAATCTTGGCGAAATCGAGGGAACTCTTCAAATTTTATAGGATAACGTACAGCAATTTTTATATTTTCTACAACAAGTGAAGCATTTGCGTTTGATAAGAACCATTCTACCTTCAGATCTGATGATGAAGCCAAGAGTCACGGAACTCCATAATGAGACAATGTATCCTAGTCGTGTTTGGGCTTGTTGTAATTGTAACGGTATGCACTTTCCATGTGAACCACTAAAAAGTGAAAAATAAAAACTTTTTTGCAAAAAATAAAACCGACTTCAAAAAGAAAAAGTGAAAAATAACTTTAGCTTCTGAAGTCGGTGACAAAAAAATTAAATCAATCATACAAACGTCACCGACTTCAGAAGCTAAAGTTATTTTTCACTTTTTCTTTTTGAAGTCGGTTTTATTTTTTGCAAAAAAGTTTTTTGTAACACCTATACTAGGTTGCATTGCAGACTTTGAATAGAATACACATAGCTAGCAATGTTTGATTGAAAACTAATTAAAGAGAGTTCTGGTATCCAATCTGGAAGATCTTTGTCCCAAAACTTACGCTACTTACAAGTTTTAACGTGAGTTCTTTTAATAATTTCCCCGCTTATACTATTTCATGGTATGGATTTATAAAGCCGGGCCATTGTTAGCCTGTTTCTTTTTTCAGATGGGTAATCATCAAATGATTTCTCCCACTCTGAGCGGAGCGGGAGGGGTGTCAGACTTTTACTAACTAAAACCCATCCATGTTTCTTCCTCGCCCTTTATGTTCCGGGGCCACGGTATCTCTTTCGACCAGTCCCGCAGCCCCGGCACGCTTCGGCCCTTGCCTCTTCATTTTGTTAACATCTCTTTGAGGCGCGCGTGGAACACGAACGCGCCGTCGACACAGCGACTATTGTTAGCCTGCGTTGCCCCCCCTGCTGAGCAGCGTTTTCGACCTAAAGTAGTCTATGGTTAGTCTATGGTTTTGTCTAGCTCGTCCGTCTATACTCTAAGATGAAATTTTTATTAGGTGATGTGTTATAAAGTGATTTTTACTAAATAATAATCATCGTTTAATAAGTATATAATTAGATTGATCATCTTTCTCATTTGATCAATTCTTTTGGTCAAAGATTTAAAATTACTAATAGATTGTTGGTTATAATTAACGCATTATTGTTTGTGTTGTTTGTATAATAAGTATTTTTTTTATTTAAAGAAAGAAAAATCAGTGGTAATGGCTTATGAACGTCGGCCTGCCAAATCATCCTCTGATTTTTCGGATTCATGTGCGTATTGTATAATATTATAGGCATGACGACAGTATCAAAACATTAGAAATCAATTTAATCCGTCAGTTAGATTATTGATAAATAATGGACACGTATTTTTTGTTTTTGTAAATCAATGAATATTAACAAAGGTAAAACGCATCAAAACTCGGGAGTGGGGGCTCGTGACGTCAGAACTAGCTAAAAATTACGAGTATACCTACGCGTGACGTATAGGGAATTTTAAAAGCGTCGTATCTTCGTCAATTTTGATTTACGTAACAAAAGAAAAAATACGGATCACATATATTTTAATATTCTACCTGACGGACTAATTAGATGATCTGTGATCAAAGAAAATATCGTGAGGTATCCAAACCAGCACGCCTGAAAGATATTTTTTAAAGGTCTTACAAGCCAATTAAATTTGATGTAAAGCGAATAGAAATGTACACCTGATTTTAGTATCTAATTGCTTCGTGTCACATCAAAAGGAATACTTAATCCATTTTCCGGAAGAAAGCTCGTAAATTCTTTGTTGTAAATCACAATAATAAACTTGAGACATTGTACCACTTGAGTATTCGTTTATCTGAATTAAGTACATAAAACTAATACTCACTTTCAAAACGAAATGTTTTAGTCAAGCAGGAAATCGATTTTGATTTCGTTTTTGCGAACACATGCGAATTGTTCACCTAATCTAATTGAAATTGTGGATGACGATTGAATGCACAATAGAATTACAGAAGACACGAAGCAATCATTCAATTTATTATAATACGTATTTTAATGATACTATGGTGTTAATTAATTTTATGCAAGCGGTTTCTTTGAAACTGTAAGGGATATGCCAGATAGGTACAAGATGTATGTACATAATGTATGTAAGTCTATTCATGAATTGTTTGCAAATATTTTTTTTTATCTTCTTTTACACACTATGTCTATGTATATCAACTCTTTTCATCTACTCTCCTTTCGCAGGGATGTTGGAAGAGATTTCTTAAGAAATAAGCATCTCCTTTGTACCTATTTCCTATAATTTTTAATGTACTCGGTATGAACATAAACTTTAATAACAAATTAAATAAGATGTTAACGTCACTTATGGCTTGTTCAGTTAACTATAAGCAACTACTGACTTGGGTGCACTTGCTTTAGTTACATAGCTTGCTAAGCTGTAAGTCATACCCGATTTCTGAGTTGAGAACTTGTCAAACTCTGCCTTTGTGGTAATGTGAAACTTAAACACTAATTTGTCTGTTAAGGGAGGATGGCATGTCTGGGCCCAGCTGTAGTTGAAATAATTATGTATTAAATACAGAAACCGAAAAATCCGCAATTTTTGACTCAAAGGTGATCGCAAAACCGGGCCTGTGGACGGTGAGTTATGGGCTAGCTTGCTCAAAAAGATGTCAGCAAAAGGAAGGATAATTTACGCACGCACAGTTTAAAGGACAATGGCGAGATCTTAGCTGAATTTGATTTGAGCGTCTAAAAGTGACTTGTATACGACGCAGTTCCACTATTTTTCTACGTTTTTTTCAAAGTATCACATTTTTTTTTATAGTTTTGGGATAATAGCCTTTTGCTCCTGCTTATTGGTTGTTAGTGACACTCATGTCACAGACGCTTGCGTATTGTGCTGAAAAAAGTAAAACAAATGAATCCACGTAGCTGAAATGTTCCGCGTGTCCATGAACAGCATGCGCCGCGGTGTGTTTGCGCTTTATCTTCATCGAATTGGTATTACCATAGACATAACCTACAAAAGTTCATGACTGAATTTCTATTTATCTCAGCCTTTTCTAACAAAAATTCTTGCAAAAACTAATTCTGATGTTGACGCCGAGTTAAATAAGATATTTTTCATTTAAAGACGCAATAATTTAATCTCAGCTAAATTTATAGATGGGTGGCTCCCATTGTTCTTTGGCCCTATAATTTGCCTCACAATTCATCACGCCCGTAATCTCCGAAGGGTGAGGCAGACGTGTTCCTAATACCTACTACACCCGTATTTTGCCACATGTAATAGGGGGCGAGCCTAATGCCATCAACCGGGAACAAATCTAGAATCTAGTGCTCCTATTGAGAAATTCCAGTCGCAACTGCGATCACGGGAGCAACGAAGCACTATCATAAAAAAAACTTTAATTGATAACATCCAATTAAATATTCTACGAATAATTAAATGTTAGAGATGAGCGTCATAACATCATTAGACGGTCAAGTCTAACAGTACAATTCGAGAGCAATTTATTTTGATTTATTCCTTACCACGACCACAACTTAGCCCCATTGCATACGCCATGTTGCTACTCAATTAAAGTTTTACATACTCAAACCAGAAATGAGTAACTAGAATGTTATAGCACTGGCGATCACGACTTAGGAAGAACCGTTGCCGTCTCTGGAGAACAAAGGTAACTGAATAAATAAATGAATATCGCTGGACATTACACACAGCTCCATCTGGTGCCACACTAAGCGACGAGGCTTGTGTCGTGGTCACCATATAGAAATACTACATAGACACATTTTATTTGTTAATACATACTTATTTACATAGAATAGACGGTCGTTGGAGCTGAAGGGTTCTGGAGTGGCAACCTCGTACTGAAATCCGCAGTATTGATAGTTCTCTTGCATGGTTCTCCAGTGACATGGCGAAGGCCCGATTCCTGTGGTATAGGCCCAGTCTTCAGTCACTAGATGTGATAACCTCAGGACTGAGCTATCTAGAAATACTTGGCGGTGGAATGTGGTAACCCGTGTCCACCGGTCAACGTTGTTCAGTTGATATGATAAAAATGAAGTCACGTCGTAAACAGACCGGCATTGAAATACTTGTGCTGTAACACTCTTGCTACTCTCATAAAAGTCTATTTTAGTTTGTAATCGCCTAAATGAGAAGTTAGGTTCTGTTACCAGTCTTCAACACCATGCCCTGGAGCTGCATTAGGAAGGGACTCCGGTATCACCGAGTGCCGACCTACCTCCGTCGTGTGGTCGGAGACTACCTGACGGACAGGGCCGTCATCTACCCGGTTGCAGCGGAGAGTGGAACCGGCGAGAGATGTCGTGCGGTGTCCCACAGGGATCGGTACTGGGGCCGCCCCTGTGGAAGGTGGGAACCAGGGTGCTGCGCGCCGATTTCCCTGGCGTCAGCGTCGTTTGCTACGCTGACGACAGGCTAGTGCTGGCACAGGGGTGGCCGCACGAGGCGGCCGCCGAAACCATGATCCGGCAACTGGATCTCGAGGTGGCATTGCACAAGTCGGAGGCCTGTGCTTTCATGGGCCTCGAAATGCGCCACCGTCGGGATCCACACTGATGGTTGGAGGGGTATCCATCGGCGTCGAGTCAACGATGATGTACCAAGGACTCGTCCTCGACAGCCAGTGGAACTTCGTGGAGCTTCGTTCATTTCCGACGTTTGGTGCCCAAACTGGACGGGACCGGGACTGCTTTCAGGTGGCTCCTGCCTAACCTGGGGGATCCAAACGTCTCCTGCCGTCGGCTCTACGCGGGGATCGTGTGGTCCATGGCCCTTTACAGGGCTCCAGTGGGGACGCGTTCCTTGAGGCGCTGAGCCGCTCACTACCTGAACGCGTCCTGAAAGGTGGTAGCCGTAAAGCTGGTCCGTGGGTACCGCACGATCTCCGGCGAGGCGGCGAGCATCGTTGCCGGATTGCCGCCATGGGATCTGAAGACGATAGTTGCCCTCGCGCGCCTGCATGAATGGCGCGCGGAGACCATGCATGCCGACATGGAGAAAGCGACTGTCGCAACCCCGTGCAGGGCTAAGGGCACGCCACTATATACGCGATAAGTCCCCTCTTTGAGGAGTAGCTTGAGAGGCGCCACGGCGTACTCACCTTCCGCCTGACGCAGGTCCTCACCGGACACAGGAGGCTCAGAACTAGCTAACAACTGAAATCACTTGAACTCAAGTTTAGCAAAGTCCACGCAAACTTTGCCTTTGACTTAATATTTCATAGGAACTACCAATATTCTGTAAAGTAAAACCGTCAGGTTGACATGGCAAAGAAATTTAATCCCGAAGATGTTCACTGCAAATAAATTAGTTTTTTTGATCAGGAGAACTGGTCGGAAACTGGAAATTCAACAGATATTTCCTGGAAGGTTCAGTTGAATTTGTTTATTAAACAGCAGTGATAGCCCAGTAGTATTATAATATCTGTGGCCCAGTGGTGTGACCGTCGAACTAACAACGTCATAGGTCTCGAGTTCAAACTCAAGGCCCCATAATCTCTCGATTTTTCGGATTCATGTGCGTATCACTACATGTTATAAAACAAAGTCTCCCGCCGCGCCTGTCTGTCCCTATATATGCTTAGATCTTTAAAACTACGCAACGGATTTTGATGCGGGTTTTTTAACAGATAGAGTGATTCAAGGCATGCATCGGCTAGTTGTATAATAAATTATCACTTGCTTTGGTAGAGGAAAACATCGTGAGAAAACCAGCATGCCTGTGAGATATTTTTCGACGGCATATAAAGCCAAGTCAGTGGCCCATGGGCGGCATAAAAACACCACCAGGTTAGGCACTAACCACACGAAAAATAATAAAAAAAGATTTGATTAATTTGTTATTTAAATAACATAATTTCAAGAAATCGATTTTTCTGAACATTTATTTTATTTGTAGCTGTAGATAAGCACCAAGCTTGTCTTAATATCTTCATAATTTTGTTCCATACTTTTGTAGAAAACGTCATATTTGTAGGAACACGGGTTCTTACAAGTAATGTACCAGGAACAAACAACACAGAGTACCTACTAACAGAACACTACGGTGACTGGTATGGACAGTGTGCCAACAAAACAGTTCATATTTATTTACTCAGCTCCTTATGGTCCTTTGTCCGTTCGTATGCTAATTTACATAATATTTTTAAAGCTATGTGGAAATACTCGTACAGGTACACCAACAATGTACCATTTAACGGATTTATCGCATTCTGTAGATATCTATGATTATTCTTTTATCTTGGGCTTCCTCGCGACTTGCCCAAATAGATCCCTGATGGTGTCATTTATTTCAAAACTAGCTGACCCGCGCAACTTCGTCTGCGTAAGACGAACCAACAGTTCCTAAAATTAGCGCGTTCAATCAACCAAACAAACATACTCTACACTTTTATAATATTAGTACAGATTCAAGTAAGTAACAATTTATTTTTTCCCGAATAGGTTTACATTAATCGCCAAATATTCTACTTATGTTTTTCCAAATAAGGGCTCTTCCCTCGACTGCCTTACGTTTCTATCCTTGGGCACTCGACGATATCATACTCCAGCTAGGTCGAAAGTTCTCATCAAATGGCATGACTGAGCGGCGACACGTTAAAGCTGCTTCAAACTGTTGCGGACCTCTCGCATCTGCCTTCCTTCTCCAAAGACAGACCTTCGATTGTATTCATACTCCAGGCAGGTCAATACAACATGATGTAGATGCTGTAAACTCTTGAGAACCTATTGCAAATTCTTTTCGTCTCCAAGCCTCCATCGTGAGACCTTCAATGACAGTCATACTCCAGCTATTTCTCAAGTTCTCATCAAGGTGCATTAAGTGAGCCCAATGACGATATAGCTGCTGTAAACTGTTGAGGATCTCTTGCAACTGCCTTCAGTCTCCATCGTTAGACCATCGATGACAGTCTTACTCTGTAGATATCTATGATTATTCTTTTATCTTGGGCTTCCTCGCGACTTGCCCAAATAGATCCCCGATGGTGTCATTTATTTCAAAATTAGGCAATTTCTGCGCGGGTCAAACTTTAGGAGTTGTATATCTGAAAAAAAAAATTTGCTCAGACTGAGATATACCACAATAAAATAAAATAAATAAAATAAAATTCATTTATTTCAGGCAACTAGGCCCATAGAAGATAGTTACAAAACATTTCACAATGACATATTATAATATAAAATAAAACAAATTCATAATATATAGATAAATGTCAAACATTCAAAATACATGCAGAACAAATTACAATTATACAATTCAAAATAAAATAATATAAAATTCAAATAATAAAATCACAATAATTAAAATAAATACACTAAGATTATTAATACCGCCTACTAAACGGCTTAGCCTGAACATGTCTGCTGCAGCAAAGCAGCATGTAGGGGCAGTCCAGCCTATCAGCAATCATCGCTAGGACTGCGTTGGAGCTGGCCCGTACTCTGCGCACCAGAGAGATGCTCCGCCTGCGCATAGTCGTGTGAAAACAGGCAGTACGCTCCTCTGCAAACATGCCCGAGGCGCTGCAGAAACGAGGCAGCCCCAGCACAATCCTAAACGCGTTATTGTAGAGAACACGGAGGTCGCTATAACACTTCTTTGTGTAGCGAACCCACAGGCTGCAGGTGTACAGAGATGTACAATAAGCTCTAAAAAGTGTCACTTTTACCCCCCTCGAACACCTAGCAAACCTGCGAGCTATCATGTTGGCTCGTATCGAAAGCGCCCTCCGCTCTCTCTCAATATCTTCATTATCATTTAGGTCAGGCGTAAGAATATGTCCCAAATATTTAAATTTATTCACCCTCTCCAAAGGAGTCCCGTTCAATCTCACAGACGGAACATTCTGGGCACTTACTGCGCCAACCCCAAAAACCATGTACTGGCTTTTAGCAACATTATATCGCAAACCATGATCACGAGCATACTCTTCACATACATGTAATAATCTCCTCAGACCACATACCGACGCACTCAGCAACACCATATCGTCTGCATAACTGAGACTACACTACATTCATTACAATGAGATAAAAATCTTGATTCGACTGACTGTTAAGGATTAACTCCTCCATTGAGCTTGGAGAGCATACTTAAATGGATCACTTCACCAAAAGAGGCCAGCCTATAACGTCAACGTTTTCATTATGATTATACTCTTCATTTAAAATTAATCAGTATTAATTTTAAAACGCACTTTGAAAATATCAGTAAGAATCTTTTGAAATAATATAAATTTCTAAGAAAACTTATTGCGGATCTTCTATAATCTTCATAATATTTTAAAAAAACCTACTTAAGTCGGCGTTTCGAACCCAGGCAGGCGCATTAATTTGTGTAATTTATTTCATCGCCGCTGCTCTCAAAACTGTGAAGGAAAACATCATGAGCATCGGCATGTCCTAGGAGGCTAGGACCAAAAATTTGAAGACACGACATTTACCAATCCTCACTGGGTCCGCGTGGATTACCTACCATCAACATCGGCCTATTAATGTTTCTACTGCTGGGACACAGGCCTCTTCGCTATGAGATTCCTTTCATAAAGAGGAATACTTGACATATGAAAACGGGGCCAACGGGGCCTCAATATACAGACACTGTTAGTGTAGTGTGCTGTCCTAGTGTGAACCGGCCATATTTAACATTTATGAAGATCAAGTGAGGGTAGTTGAATAAACGCCTTCACTTTGCTGTCGCGGTACCTCCAATACTTCAGTTTTCCCACGACCACGGCTGGTGCAATCCGGTCGAAACGTCGGTCTTGAATTAAAGGTAAATTCACGATAAATACCCGTTTTCATAATTATGTTTTATAATGAGGAATACTTGACATTGGAAAACCTTGTAAATAGGTCGATGAGGCTGTCTTTGGACATAATATAATCATTTATAATATTTTGTATAGCAGGCGTCATTCGTACTAAATTAAATTAATCCTATCTATTCATAGAACCGCAAACATTCTAACATTCGATTGTTCAGTAACATTACATTGTACAGAAGACGATAATGACAGAATGTTTGTGGTTCTGCAAGAAGACCGAGTAAAAGGATTAGGTATTTCATTTCCGGGGCAGCGGAACTGTTCGAAAGAGATACCGTGGCCCCGGAATGTAAAGGGCGAGGAAGGAACATGGATGGGTTTTAGTCAGTAAAAGTCTGACTCAAGTCAGAGAGGGAGGAGTCCATTTGATGATTTCCCATCCGAAAAAATATGTTTAATTTAGTGTTGATGGTTTAAACTGTACTAAAACGTAACGGGCGATATTAAGAAGCGCTTTGATCATCGTGTATATTATAAAGCTCGTTATAATATAAACTTCGATCAATAATGATCGAAGAATATAAAAGATCCTACACTAGTTATAATAGCAATTTCACTAGACGTGAAAAAGTACACTTTATCAAAAGACTTGGCCGTATTGATACTTTGATACGTGTGGGAGTCATTACGTACGTCAGGAATGTAAAGCAAATAGTGACGAAGATTCCTCATGAACCCATTATAATACTAGCCTATTACTGTCCCACAGCTGGGCAAAGGGCTCTCTTCTCAATAGAGAAGGCACGATCATTGATCACCACGCTTACTCAAGACGGGTTGGAGTTTTCAGACTTAAAAAAACTACCTCTCGATGTTTTCCTTCACCGATGTCTGTGATAGCCAAGTTAAACTTAGAAAGTACATACATATTAATTGAAAAAGTCACATTGATACTTGCCTGGATAAAAATAATGAACTCATAATGTTTCTACTGCTAGGACGCAGATCTTGAAAGATTTTAGCGCCTGAAGTTTAAAAGTGAAGTTCTATTGACTCGAAGCAGCAAGACATCTTTTTGTCAGGCGCTGTCTGATGTGATTCGTAATTTTTTTTTCTAGGTTTGATGGCGCCGGTTTCCGATACCGTACTTTTGTGCCGTTAAATCAGCAGTATCAAAATACATTATGATTCTTGAAAACTTGTCTAAACTACATCTTAAAGCATTCAAATAGATCATTTCAGTTATGGATGTATGGATGTTTGTTACTCTTTTACGCTAAAACCAATGAACGGATATGTATGAAATTTTGCACACAGATAGTTTATAAACTAGATTAAAACACAACATACTTTTTATTCCGGTAGTTAGTTGCCATGGGACAATTATAAACTTCACGCGGACGAAGCGTCTGGCAGAAGTTAGTGAAACATAAAGATGAAGGTACAGTCCAATCAGAAGGTATAATGGCTTTGGACTGTGTTGCCCATTCCAAAGTGGATACCTCTTCGTGGAAGAATGACAGTAGCTGAGCGATTGACTGCTGCGTGTCCAGTATCGAGTTGCGCACGGAACAAATATTTGTAGGTATATCCTACACTCTACACTGGTACTTAATCTAGGTCTGGCTGTTTGGGTATATTTGTAAACGCACCCACGATTCAGTAAAAAATCCTAGAACTAGCATTTAGGTTATCCAAATATTGGCGGACTTTCACTAAACTTAATGTTGAGTGAGTGGCTCTAAATGCTTTGTCTGTCGTCGGTATGTTTGCATATTTCAAATCAACGTACCTACGGCAATAAAACGCCTGTTATAGCTTTTACGTTCCCCGACGAAAATACGATTGGAAGTTCAATGCTCTTATCTGTTGCCAGGCACTACTTGTAGTCGACTCGGTGCTTACGAGGAACTGTTGAGACATCTAAGCGATGTCTACGCGGTGCTTACGAGGATAGCCACGAGGTGTCTACGCAGTATCCACAAGGCTTTTACGCTACACCAACGCTTATGTTGAACACTTAGTTGTCGTGAAGCAGAACGGAAGCTGTTGTAGATGGTTCATTTTCTAAATTTTCAATAAAACAATCATGTCTGCTGACTAAACGAAAAACCAAGCGCGTCGTTGCAGGCTGGTTAATTAATCCAAATTATTTAAAAACTCAAATGTGTGTAGCACATAATTTTAGAAAAAATGAGTATAACTTCCTGAAATGGCTACTCATATTAGGAAGTTATCGTCAATTCTTATCTCTAATTATGTTGATAATGGATAGCCTCAATCCCAAATAACAGTGTTTTTATTTTTAATGTTTAGGTTCTTTCCCGCTCAGTTTTTTCAATTCATTCAGTCTTGAAAACAAAAGCGATAATAGTATGTACAGCGTGTAACAAAAAGGGTATAGTCATATGAAAGGGTGTGCTATAGACCATCAAACTGAACGACTTCCTCTATGGGACCACCATCGTAATCGTAAAAAAATAATCAGCTGTTGGCATACATTTGGTCGAGTAGGTATTGGAATTTAGTATGGGGCCGTTGAAAATTTTTTCGCGATTACGATGGTGATGGTTCCATGGAGAAAGTTATTCAGTTTGATGGTCTGTAGCACACCCTTTCATATGACTATACCCTTTCTGTTACACGTTGTATAACGAAGTAAATAACGTAAGTGCACTCGGTAAAATCTACGAGAGACTTATTTATAAGCGACTCAGAGACGTCATTCCCAATGAACCATTCGGCTTCAGGACCGAACATTCGTCTATAGAACAGGTCAACCGCATCGTTGAATACTTGAGTGGTGGCTTCCAGCGTGGAGCGATTGCGGGATGTTGTATTTCGATATAGCGAAATCCTTCAACAAGGTCTAGCACAACGGCTTATTATTTAAGCTTTACAAACAAGGTTTGCCGGACCGTCTCGTACTCATCTTATGAGTCTTTTTGTTGAATCGCACTTTCCGCTATCGCGTGGGGAAGACTCTATCTTCTCCCCATCTCATCCGAACTGGAGTCCCTCTGGGCTCCGTTCTCTCTCCTCTTGTTTTTCATGCTGTTTACCAGCGATATTCAAAAGAACAAAAAAGTTCAGTTAGCCCTATTTGCCGATGACATGGCCATTTATTATTCCGGTCACTCACCGATTTATATCGTCCGAGCCCTTCAACAAGCAGCCAACTCACTTGGAGCTTGGTTCCGTAAGTGGAGGATTGAGGTAAACCCCGACAAGAACCAGGCGGTACTCCACAATAAGTTACGACTTCAGCGTGCTCGGCAAGCCTAACCCGTGAGAGAAGCAAGCTAAATGCCTCGGAGTTATACTCGATGAACACCTGTCCTTTGGGGCACATATTAAAGCGGTTCATAGCCGAGCCCCTTTTGCCATGGGTATAAGTGTGTATCTTCATGAGCAAGTTGTCACTACGTGCAAGTTACGTCTTTACACCGCTGTGATCCGTCCCATTATGACATACGTCATCATCATCATCATTTCAGCCGATAGACGTCCACTGCTGGACATAGGCCTCCCCCAATTGTCGCCACATTGACCGGTCCCATGCGACTCGCATCCAACAGATTCCCGCAATCTTCACCAGGTCATCGGTCCACCTAGTGGGAGGTCTTCCAACGCATCGTCTTCCGGTTCGCGGTCGCCACTCTAGAACTTTTCGGCCCCACCGGCCATCCGTTCTGCGAGCAATGTTCCCTGCCCACTGCTACTTAAGTTTGGCAATTCTTCGGGCTACGTGTCGGAGACCTTGGTTCTCTTGCGGATGTCTTCATTTCTGATTCGATCACGCAAGGAAACTCCGAACATAGCCCTTTCCATTGCCCTTTGGGTGACTTTAAGCCTTTTGATAAGGCCCATTGTGAGCGACAACATTTCGGTTCCGTATGTAATCACCGGCAACACACACTGGTCATAGACTTTCGTCTTGAGACACTGCGGTAAGTTGGACGAGAAGATACCGCGCAGCTTCCCGAACGCTGCCCAGCCGAGTCGGATTCGACGATTGACCTCTTTCTCGAAGTTAGACTTACCTAACAGGACCGTTTGTCCCAGGTACACATAATCGTCTACAACTTCGAGTGTAGAGTCTCTCATCTTGATAGGAATGGGTGTGACATGGGCATTCAACATGACCTTCATCTAGTCCATGTTCATTTTTAGACCCACTCTTTCGGAAGCTCTACTGAGGTCATCGAGCATTGTACTGAGGTCCTCCATGGTCTCAGCCATGACCACTATATCATCGGCAAACCGAAGGTTGTAAGGATGTACTCGCCATTGACATACGCTTGTGTCGTATTTGCCCATCCCCATCCCCGCCCACATCCACAGGATGCAGACCTTGCAGAACCGTTTCGCATATCAGTTCAGTCTGCCCTCCAAGGCATATCCTCAGCACCCCCCACGACCCTATCTTCCTCCTCCAGAAAAGCAGTAGGGAAACTAGTACAGTTCGTAGAAAATACAAATACAGACCGGTAACATTCCGACCTCGCCGCCGAGATCCGGCGCGACGTCCCCGTTCATCCCCTTCCCCAACACTTGCTCGGGCCACCCCACGATGCTTAGTCGGTAGTATTAAATCAGCCCCTAAATAATCTGACTCAGATGCAGCCTGTCCCCTTGCTGCCCCCCCCATGCAGCGACGCCCTAAGCCGAGGTTCGTACCACACAGAGGGTGCCCTTTGTGAGTGGTCGCTTAGTTCATAGTTTTATGCCTCTAACTATAGGCCTTAAATTTGCGTTTTGCACCCACAGGAAAAGCCCGGTTAAACAAAAACCAGTCTCTTGACACTAAACTGCAAGATGCCATTCACAAAAAAAAAGAAATACCTTATAGGTTCTCAGACCGATGTAAACATAAAGTTGCATGTCTGATGATGACGAGAATAAACAAAAACAAAATTGTTTTGTTTTAATGTTGCCATGATCTGATAAGTACTTACAAAATGTTTCCATTCACAAAAAAATATAACACTCTTAATTTTCGATAAAAACCATTTAAATCCAAATATCGTGAGGTTGGTTGGTCCGTTCTTCTTCCCGTTGTTCCCGTTCTTCTCCCCGTTCGCCCCGTTCTTCCCCATATTCTTCCCGTTCTTCCCGATCTTCTTCCCGTTGTTCCCGTTCTTCTTCGTCTTTAGACGACCCGAGTGGCGTTGTGGTAGTGAGGCTGCCTTACGTTCTTAGGGTCCTGGGTTCGAATCCCGGTAGGAGCAAATTTTTGTGTGATGAGCATGGACATTTGTTTCAGAGTCTCGTGTTTATATGTATAATAAGTATGTATTTACAAACAAAAAGTATATATGTAGTATATCAACTATCTGGTGTCCACGACACAAGCCTCGCTTAGTGTGGCACTAGATGGCTCTGTGTGTTAATGTCCAGCGATATTTATTTATTTATTATTCTTCCCATTGTTCCCGTTCTTCTCCACGTTGTTCTCGCTTTTCTTCCCGATGTTCCCGTTCTTCTTCCCGTTGTTCCTGTTTTTCCCCATTTTCTTCCTGCTGTTCCCGATCTTCCTTCCGTTGTTCTCGTTCTTCTTCCCGTTGTTCCCGTTCTACTTCCCGTTGTTCCCGATCGTCTTCCCGTTCTCTCCGTTCTTCTTCCCATTGTTCTCGTTCTTCTTCCCGTTGTTCTCGTTCATCTTCCCGTTGTTCTTGTTCTTCTTCACGTTGTTCCCGTTCTTTTTCCCGTTGTTCCCGTTCTTCTTATAAGGTACACCTCTGCCTAACTCTTCAGGGCTTATATGCGTGATGTTATGTTAATGTTATTTCTAAAGTTGGTCAAAACATAATGTACAGGGTGTGAACCACCTCATCACGAAGCCGTCAACCAAGCATTCTGTACATCAAACTAAGTTAGTTTACGCAAAAAATATTGCTGGGAAACGACTTTTCTTTTGGGGTTTAAAATCATGTTTTTTTGGTAGAACTCAATGTAACGTACTTAAAGCATTGTGCTGATGGTTGGCTTGATCTTACAATTAAAACTTGTATTAAAAAAAAAAAAACTTGAAACAATATCTACTAGAAGTTTCCCAGGTATGGTGTAGAACAAAAAAATGATCGCAATGACGGGGAGAACAAGTGCCTTTGGGATTTGTTAAGAGGTGTTTTACACCCTTTATGCCAATGACTTAGGACTGATTGTAACAGACCCAGATGCTTATTTAAACGAAGTGTGGTTGTCAATAAAACGCGGGTGTAATAGTGTGCTGTTAGTAGTGGGCCGATTTAGATGAAAACATCACGTTATCGTCATCGCGATGATTCATTGATGGAATAGATTCAGGTCTGGCAGAAGGTATTTTGCCATTAATAACGAATAGTCGCTCCTCTCTTGAAACTCTATTCCACTCCACTTCCTCACCACTCATTGTAACTTTTCCTCTCACTAAAAAATATAAAAACCTATATCATCTCAAAGATAGGTCTGACTGATCTACATAAAATATATCTCACCGTAAAATTGTAAAACCTGTTAGATTGTAATCTATATACTGCTTACAATTTAACGCATTATTTTTGAGAGAAACCGTAAAATTGTATCTCTGCCCCCATAATCGGGACTTGAAGCACCCTGAGACGTTGGGTTGGTTTGGTTCCGTTTCATTCACAGAAGTCACCTGAAACTTTGAAAATAGCTTTTTAGTTTTAGTTCTGCTGACATCACGGCGGAACTTCTAGACTTTGTGTTCGAAGACAGCAAGATAAACCTATAACTAGTAGTTCACTCTGTTTTTAGTATTGTCCTATATTTTAAGTCGTCCTGAGTGGTAATAAAATATATTACTTATGTGTTTTTATTTTTCTTGCTTACCTATGTTGACACTAATGCCTTTGTTCATAAGTACTTGAATAATAATGTTAAAAGAAATTGAAAATGCTATGTATCTACATGACTTGCCACTTAGAGTAGGAAATCTTCCATGTGAGTATCTTACTTGTGAGTGCACGACATCTTAATCCGAGTTATCACTCTACGTCTACAGGCTGAAATTCTACTCCAATGTCAGTCTTCACTAACTCCACGCGACATCTTAATAAAATTAAATAAAAACTGAGCTAAATCATCATAACTATGTTGTCTATAAAGTTTTCCCAAGTTGAGGTCGGTATTTTAAATGGAGCGACTGCCTGTATGATCTAACAACATCTCTTGACAACAAAGTTCCTAAATAATACGTTGTCGACCCATTGCATTTGGTGCGACTGGTGATATCTAGCTTAAATATTAGCAGTAAATATAAACGCTGGAACTTCAGACTTATAAGTGCCTAGTTATACTAGCTATTTTTTTTTCGGGTGGAAAATAATCAAACGACTCCTCCTGCTCTGGGCGGAGCGGAAGGGAGTGTCAGACTTTTACTGACTAAAACCCATTCATGTTCCTTCATTGCCTTTTGTATCTCTTTCGAATAGTCCCGCAGCCCCAGCAGGCATCGGCTCTTGTGGACCCCTTCCTTTTGCTGACATCTCTTTGAGGCACGCGAGGAACACGAACGTACCACCGGCGTTACAACGGCTTGTCGCCATAAGACGGACGGACGGCGGGTTACATAGGTCACCGTCCGCAGGCCCTAGTTATACTACCTAATGGTGGCGTCGATATGTTATTGCAGTGTTAGTGCTCATTTAGAAAATGTGACATGACAATAAAACATAATATCTAAGATACCATCACGCTATGGTTTCCATGACCCGGCTGAATGGAGGTTAGCGCGACTTGTAAAGGAAATAAAACAAGCAATTTATGTTTATAGTACCTACTTACCTGAACATAAACAAAAAACCACCTTTAATATTGTTCCTTCAGCTGAAATATTTTCTACCAAGGTACCAATATCTTAATATTAAAGAGACAGGCTTAAACTAAACCTCAAGCATTTATTTCAAATAGACCCCCGACAGGCACTTTTGCATAGTCAAAAATAAGCTACCTATAACAGTCCAGGTAAAGTCATAATAAATGTGAATGGACTGTAGACACAACTAAAGCCGGGTTCAGACGTGACGGCACCACGAGCATTACTGTAACGCTCGCAGTGCCGTCCACAAAGAGAATTCGTGTTACATTTAATTTTCACAATAAATTACATTACGCGTTACACACGCCTGGAGCCGGCTATTGCAAGAGTGATATTATTATGTTATGTTAACAGTTTAATTTAACTTAATTGAATGAATTGATCAAAAGCAATATATCTGTCACAGTAAAATTGCCAATCACGTTATATTACAATATAACGTGTTTCTCTCCAGCGATATTGTAAAGTCTCGAATTATTGTCAAATGAACATACGGAAGTATCTCTGCCCCCATAATCGGCACTTGGGGCACCCCCCCGTTAGGTTAGTTAGGTTCCTTTAAACCCTGCACTCGGAAATAGGGGGCGCGACTACGCTTGATTAGGGAATATAAAGTGTTTTAAGGTTAGGTTATATTAATCGATATTTCTCAGAAATGGTACAGTATCTTTTCATGAGAGTGGTACCACTGGGCAAGGGGGACCCCTCCTTCCCTCCACACCGCGTGAGTTGACTACCATCGCATGCATTTCACGAAAAATAATGCGTTTTATTGCAAGCAGTATGTTCGTTTGTCAATAATTCGAGAGTTTACAATATCGCTAGAGATATTACAATATAACGTGTTTGACAATATTACGGTGACATATCCCACACCCTCTACTTGATTGTAGTTTGCTTTTAGTTTTTCATCAGACCAGTACCATTTACAAGTTCATGCGAGTGGCTGACGCATAATCCCTCCTTCACCATGCAGCTGACGATTTTTTAAGCTCATTATGATTTAAACTATTTATGAAAAAAGTTTCAGCCGGCGTACTTTGATTTTTTTTTTATTTTTTTTTTTCAACTTTTGCAACCTCCCATTTCTACACCCACTGCTACTTGAGCAGCTGACGATTAGTTTACTTATTAGTAAGATAAGATCAACGTTCGATGACAACATCAGCCGGCTTACCATGACTTTTTTATTTGTAACGGTCCCTAGTAGCATTTTTTGTTGGCATTTAGTTGGGCCACATACCTCTGGTTAGTTGGCAAATGCATACAATTGGCGGGCAGTTTGCAGGTTGGGCCCAAAACTGATGGCCTACGTGGATTTGCCTACGAAGGCCCAACTTGCGATGGGGCCAACGTGGATTTGCCTACGAAGGCAACTACTACCAATGTTTACTACCGAGCTGGTAGTGTTGAACTAACAACATAGTGTGAACACTAATAGGGTTGAAATAAAACCAAATTGCTTTCTGATCTAAGGCGCGGGTCATATACAAGTAACGCGTGTGGGGATGGGTGCGCGGGGGGCGAGTTAGTTGCGCCACTTACTCGCCCTCCCGCGCACCCGGCACCCGCGCCACCGCTGTGTCCGTTCCGCGCCTAAGCTGGTAACTAATATATTTTCTAAAATTCACTCGAACCCAACCAAATCGTGGTAACACAACGATAGCGACTTCTAATTGGACTACAACGCCATCTATCGAGGTTGGGGTACAACTTTTGAGCATTTACGATTTATCATTACGGTTTCGGTATGAACATACCATACCGCCCACCAAGGACATTTAGTGACGGAATGTCCTTCTTAATTATCCTTAATTTTCAATTTTGAACTTTATTTACAGTATAAACCATAAATCTCAAATATAAACAAAAATATATAAAAAATGTTTCGTAAATCTAAGAGTTACTAAGAGTTAAGAGAGTACTAGTAAGCTCATACTGGGTAATTATACCTGTACCAGTATATACGTATCATATCATCCCCAACAGGCCCATTGAAAGGTTTAAGTTGGACCGATGTAAGTTGTTATCATAACTTAAATCCCTACAAAAAACTCCCAACAGTAGGAATAGAAGCAGCAGGCCCGTCGTTAGTTGGCCCAATGTTGTTTTAGTAATTGAAATCCCGACAAAATCTCCCAACAGTAGGAATAGATGCAGCAGGCCCGTCGTTAGTTGGCCCAATGTTGTTATAATAACTGAAATCCCTGCAAAAATCACCCAACAGTAGAAATAGTAACAGAAGGCCCCTTGTTGGCTATTCGTTGGGCAAATAGTGCATGTTTATGACAATGGGCCTATTTTAAGTTTAGGTTGGCGGAACAACTAACCGTCTGCCAATACATTCCCAACTGTTGGCATAAGGAAGCCAACGGCAATTGCTACTAGGGGTACCTCCCGGACTATTAGAATTTTGTCAAAAATAATATGACTCAGTCAATGTAGTAGGTATATTTTTAATAATGGCTTAACTTAATGATAAGACTATTTGACTAATACAATTTCTAGGTGAATTGGACCTGACCTAGGTAGGTACTAAATATTTATAAAATATGACTCACAATTGACATTACGTGCAATTAGATACTAATGAATGACAAATTCGCAAATAAATAACGCATACTTATATTAGTTTTATGGCATAAATAATCAATGTTAGTAAACAAATGCGTACCTAGTATTTATACTTACTTGAGTCATACATACTTAATAAACTGAAAATATGAACTAAAGAGAAATTGATAAGTATTACTGATAAAATCACCCAGTGTTGTGGTGAATAAGATTAATAATAAGGAAAAGATTAAGCGATGGACAGGAAAAGGGATGAATAATAAGGATTGATAATTTCAATATGTTAAGTTATATACCTACGATACGAACGTGAATCATATTTTGTTCAACTTAAGACGCCTGCGGAGCATGCGTATTTCATGTAAACGTAATACCAAAATAATTTGTAAATTAAACATATTCCTAAGGTAGTGTGTATTTATTTCGATTGAATTACAGAATATCTAGGTTCCCAAATATATATTTTGATTGGACACTGATTTTAACAGGAGTTATAAGAAAAATAAGTTTTCTATAGAAAATTTAAATTCCTCATATCTCGTCTTTGCATCACTATTCTCTCAAAAAACATATTTGGGAACATAGATAATCTGTAATTCAATCGAAATAAATACAGACTACCTTAAGAATATGTTTGATTTGCAAATTATTTTGGTATTACGTTTGTATGAAATACGCATCCTCCGCCGGCCCCTTAAAGCCTGAAATTGACCCGCGATTGTAAAAAGCGTGAGATTTTATCTTCTCAGGATACCTTTTCGTATTATCCTTAAATAAAATTCAGATGCAATTTAACTGAAACTACGCCTCAATATAAAACTCCATGTTGAAATACAACCATGGTGAAAATCGAATAATGAGCGTTTAATAGGCGAAGCGTAGGGCTACTGTTTTCCTGATTAATCCATGATCCGAACTTAGTATTTGCGTCTTAGAACACCAAGCCACTGAGACAGGATCACCTTACGAAAGGAAATAAGTACCTACCTAATTTAATGCGTGAGACCCACCAGACTGATTTAAATGGGTGATGTTAAATTATAGATTCTGAATACCTATGTTACCAACTGTACTGTACCTACTTTTTACTAAAGCAATGACCAGGCTACTAACTTTCCACATTTTTGACCTTGAATCTTAGCGAATAATGGTTGTATCGACCTTCGGAGCTCCTAATAACTTTTCTAGAAACTGTACAAAACGCCGTTACGATGGCATCAATAAAGTTTATGCTAAAACCATTAGTGTTATGCTGTAGATTACCTCATTCGTGTAGCGTATCCGTGTTAATGCCTAGGCAAGTTTTTTGACATCGTAGGTAACCTTGCGTGTGCGTTGTGTAGGTAGGTACATAATAATGAATACGTAAGTACTATTAAATTCCAGTTTTAAGCAAACATTAGGTCATTTTGTGTAAACTTAGTGTACTTACAAGGTCGTTACCTACATGAAAAATTCAGTCTCCTGTACTGTTTCATGAAATGGGTTACTTACCTACCATTTCGAATTTGGAGAAGTCCTGACAAGAACAGGATATAAACGAAAACGTCCAGACATTTTTAATTTTATTTTATTTTAAAATATTCCCCGTCTCTCATTGAACTTTTTTATTTTCTAAATTCATTCCATATGTCCAAAAGTTGACGGATAGCTGGTCATATCTTATTAAGCCCACGGGTTCTTTATTTAAGAATTTAAAATGGTCAAAAATCCTCAAATCTACTCGAACCATTTAGATTTTAATGAAGTTTACTTTGATCAACTTGACGATGTTCAAAGAATGAAAAGTCTGAAAGTGTTTTGAAGTATTTTTATTCTCTTAGAAATGAATAAGTCTAGATCAATTTGAGAGTTTTCCACTAGTTATTGATACTGCATTTGTATTAGGTGCTTATGTAAGTACAGTCAGAAAAACGAAGCTAAACTCGATACACGAGTTTTCTTTTAGGGCTTCAACTAGATGCCTAACGTGATGTAACTTATGAAAGCGAACCCTAGTAGGTACCTATGAGTCAAACAAGTATTTCGTAGAAAGTAAATGTCGGAAAATAGGGTGTGTCGTTTATATTAGTAATTCACGTGATTTTAATGGAACTGACTGAGTGTGTGTTACTCAGACACATTTCCATAGAAAAGGCATAGTTATTGGTGAAAATTAAAATGGATTGAATTTGGAGTTTCCGATTAACCAGCAATCGGATTGACTTTCGTGGTAACCAAATTAGGTAAAAGCATTACAGTCAAAGCCAAGAAAGACGAAGTGCTGACATATTACAAATATTTTAACAACTAACAATTAAAGCGGCGATCTAAGCAATTTCATTTCGGAGAAACATTAGTAAAAAATAAGTCAGTTCTTTTGGTACCGTTCGAATACAAAAGGTATTAAAACTAGATGCTTACCAGATAAGTCTTGTACGTCTTCGGTATACAGGGTGTAAACAACCTTATCACGAAGCCGTCAACAAAGCATTCTGTACATAAATCTAAGTAACTTTACACAGACATTATTTCTGGGATTTTTTTATTTGGGTGAAAAATCATGTTTTGTGGTAGAACTCAATGTAACGCACTCAAAACATTATGTTGATGGATTGATTGAATAGTACGAGGGTCGTGGAGGTGCTTAAAGTTAAATAAAAATCATACAATAAAAATAAATTTGTATTTAGAAAAAAACTTGTTAAAAAGGTTGGAACTTTGACCCCCAATATCTCCGTAACTAGAAGATTCCCAGGCATGGTGTAGAACAGAAAAATGATCACAATAATGAGGAGAACACGTGCCCTTCGGTTACGTTAAGAGGTTTTTACACCTTTATACCTAATATAAAACTGGAACTGCGTCACCCAGCCATTGATAAACAACCCTATTTATTACGACGCCTTAGGGCGAGACTGTCGCTAAGTAATGAAAGGCTTAGAAACGATAAATATTTTTTTTTCTTTTATCGGAAGAACATCTCGTCCGTTATTTTTAGTCGTTTTAAATACTTTAAATGATGGATGGTACTCATGAAAATTATTAACCTTTACTATGGCACCAACTATGAAATCTCGAAAAAAAATAACGGTGTAGGTATACCGATTTCGGAATTAATTCTACATCCTATTCTATAAAGATATTTTTTTTGATGCGTCCCCAATCGCATGCCATTCTAGTCGAATCTTAGCATTGGAAACTCTCAGCTAGCTGTTAACAACCACCTCACTCGTCCAAAGTATAGTCGCCAGCCACAAATGATTTTAAACCGTACAATGTAGAAGGCTAAGTTTAAAATAGAATAAGAAAATTTGACTGTATAGTGTTAACTTGATGCGCCTGGCGACTGTAGATCAGTCTAGTTCCCCCATTACCACTTCAGCTTGCTTATTCTAGCTCAAACCTACTTTATCTTATTTCAGAACAGTCGTAATCGTCATTTTCAGTTCGTTTACATTCCAGCTGGCTTATTTTTTACCGATTACCCTACACTTTTAGAATATTTTGTTTGTACCTATGTTTTTTTTATTTTTGCACCTTTTATGTACCCATTAGCCACAAGTAAAGAAAAGCCCTTTTCTGTTTCCAGAGATAGATAAATTAAGATATTATTATCTGGGTCACTTACTATACCACCAAGAAATGAGAAGATAACAAGGATGACATTATATTCAGTTCACGAGAGTATCCACTTCCGTCTTCCCTTTTCCTGCCACCAGGCATCATTCGAGTGTTCCTTTTCATCGTGTTCAAGCAAGTATCAAGAATTTTGGTTCGGGGGGGAACAAACATTGAAACAACCATGAGAACGGGGCATGGGCGCCGGCATAATTTTTTCCAGGGAGCTTCAATTCCATTAAAACATCTCTTTTTTTGCACTCGAAATTGGATAATTATGTTAGATTCAAGGCGTAACTTGGCCGATCTATCTAGAATAGTCCATCAATGAAAAAAACGTAGGATTCGAAAAGCGAGCGCAGTGAGCTTGAAAATGTTTGCATCCACTTCGGATTTGATAGGTT
Organism: Xestia ashworthii; assembly: GCA_950022955.1. Classification (NCBI taxonomy): domain Eukaryota; kingdom Metazoa; phylum Arthropoda; class Insecta; order Lepidoptera; family Noctuidae; genus Xestia; species Xestia ashworthii. The sequence continues at coordinate 15,722,843 of OX465558.1, read as the reverse complement.
TTCTTTTCTCCTAAGAAATACGCTATTCTGCCTATTTATAAAGAAAAGCTTATGAACGCAAAAGACTTAAATAATACGTCTGAGCACGCTCGTATATCTTGTGACAAAATTAAGTTAATTTTGTTATTAGGGACACTCAGAAAGTAACAGGAGCACGAGCGAGCGAAGCGAGCTCAAAAACTTTTGACAATATTCGAATACTTAGTTCATAAATAAATCATTCGTTCATGCACTGTTATGACAGTTGGTAAAAAACAATTGTTGCAACCATGTTGCAACGGTCATTACTTTTGCGGATACAAACGTCGAAGGTTGTTACATGTTAGTAGTTGTTAACTACTAAAAAATAAATTAGATACAGTGATTGAGAGCAGCCTATTTCTTACAATAGGTTACTTACTTATCAAAGCACTGCACAAGAAGTATAGATGTCACCGTAAAATTGTCAAATACGTTATAATGTAATATCTCTAGCGATATTGTAAAATCTCGAAATATTGTCAAATGAACATACTGCTTACAACAAAACGCATTATTTTTCGTGAAATGCATGCGATAGTAGTCAACTCACGCGGTGTGGAGGGAAGGAGGGCCAACAACTCTCATGAAAAGATATTGTACCATTCCTGAGAAATACCGATTATTATAACGAGTTACAAGTCGATTACTCGAAGATGGCTGGACCGATTTGGATTATTTTTTATTTTGTTTGAAAGGGTATGCTTCACAGGTGGTCCCATTATCATCAAGTCAGGATCTGATGATGGAATCCTGGAGAAATAGAGAGAACTCTTCAAACTTAATAGGCACACATGAAGCGATTTGGATAGTTTTCGGAAGAATGCTTTCTCGGAGTGGTCCCCTTACAATTTGGTGAAGATCTGATAACGAACTTCGGAGATAGGTAACGGAACTCCTCCATAAATAATAGCAAATGGACTGCGATTGCTGGAATCTCATGTCTGTCTATTGTTTGCACCATTTCATGACATAATATCACGCCAGTACGCTGTAAAGGCGCATGTGAAACACTAAAAAGTGAAAAATAAAAACTTTTTTGCAAAAAATAAAACTGACTTCTAAAACACAAAAAAGTGAAAAATAACTTTAGCTTCAGAAGTCGGTGGCAAAAAAACTAAACCAATCAAACAAAGGTCACCGACTTCTGAAGCTAAAGTTATTTTTCACTTTTTTGTGTTTTTAGAAGTCGGTTTTATTTTTTGCAAAAAAGTTTTATTTATTTTATCGATCAGTTAATGGTAAAAAGTAGAGTATATATTATATAACCCGTGAAAAAAAAATCGCCTCGGTTCTTATATTTCTCACTCCGCTCAGCATTCTACTCTAGAATCCCTTGCTACGCTGGAGATTTTACTCTAGAATCCTTCACTGCTCTCAGGATCCAACTTAGTCCCACGAATTAATATACCTTTTTTCACTTGTTGTATAATCTAGTATATTTTTTGTATAAATGATAATTGGGAGTTTGGTTACTTGTCGTCTGCTTAACCGGACTATCCTGTGGGTGTGTTGAGTGTAAGACCTCCAGCCAGGATATTCAGTGTTTCTTAAACAACAGTCCCAACCCGAATCAACTCATGCCGATCGGCATCTAGCCGGGTCGGCTCGGCACAAAGCGCATTTTTCCTGAACTAATATCTACACAATTATTATTATTCGATTTTGTCGCCTAATTATGTCGACTTATCTCGGCCCGAACATTTTGTGTATTGAATTCGAACCGATAAAGTTTTTTGGCAAAACTATGCTGACAGTTTTCAATTGGAATCGGACATTGTCGTCACAAAATACTGTACGACTTCTGTATTAAAGCATATTTTTTCGAACCGGATGCAGTCCAAAACCGCTCTTACAGTCAAGCTAATAAGCATGGAAATCGTCGTAATTATAATTAGGTCTCTAGTTCAAGCCAGTTCTCAGGAAACAAAATATTTTGTTTGTTTTATCAACAAATAATTTAATCCTTTCCTTTTGCAGTGATGAATAGAAAAATAATGTGTGCAACATTTCCTTTCAAGTCAGTTCCATGTGACGTGCAATTCAATTAGCATATAATAATCTTTTCAGAACCGGGTCAACCTGGTTCCATCACTCAGAACCGGTTCCACAGATTTATTAAAATACCCGGGTATTTCAGAACCGGGTGGAACCGGGTGCATGCCCAACGTATAAGTATATAGTCATTTAAATGAACATTTTTATTTCCGCACTTGTTGTGATAAATTAAAAAAGCCACGAGTGTGTGAAATACATGCATACGTCATGATGTTGAACCTAATCGTAGTGCGATAAGAGATTTCGAGGAAGTTTATTGAAAATACATTTGCTGGACGTTTTTTTTTTTGAGGATAAACTGAAATTATCCTACTTACGCGTAAACAAATATTTCCGGATTAATTCGTACTTTTACAGGAAATATAGTAAAATACCTTCATGTTTGTGTTTTTCGAAAGGGATTGTGTCATTTTAATATTTTCCCATAACTTATCTTTTCGATTGTAGTATATCCGCGTATTTATTTGTTTATTTACATTTATTTTGATATATATTTATAGTATGTTATATATAATTGTAGTATTTGTTAGTACAAACTATGGTATTATAGTAAAACTAATATTTTCATACACCTACAGCTGTTTGTCGTGGCGCGGCGTCGCGTCACCCAAAGATTGAATGGTAGGAAACACCTCTCTACTCCATAGTAAGGCATTTTATAACCACCTGTCTGTAGTAGAATATTACTACTTAGGTACATAATTGTTTACTAAAATCTTAGATTTGTAAGTATTTCTTATAATTTACTTAATTGGCTCATATTGTCTGTACAATATTTAAGGTCACTTTTCCGGACGTCAGTAATGATATTTGGAACTAACTCAGGAACTAGGGTCTACCATGATCTCTTAAAGCAGTATTGATTTAACCTTAATTAATTTCATCTGTGGGAGAGAGACAGCGCTACACGCCCTGTATAGCCTCATCCTCGTCCCACATTGAATTAAGATTGAAGTAATACTACCTACTTACAATGAGAGCTTGTAGATCATAATTCCTTTTTTTGTGTCATTTAAACTTTGTTATTTTTTCATTAGACCAACAGGTTAGTCGTAAAAATCACTAAACAATATCTTTCAGAATATATCGGAAGACGGATGGCGCCGCCGAGGCCGACCCAGAAAGGAGTGGCGAGACGATCTGGAATTCTGGACGCCTACTGCCGGCGAGGGCTAGTTCAATAAGACACGGGGAAAGAGCTCATGGCAGGGGTCGGGGAGGCCATAATAGGGTAGACCGGGTAGACGACAAGAAAAATTAATTAGTCCGTCAGTTAGAATTTAGATTATCAAAAAATATTAATTGACCCGTATTTTTTCTTTCGCTACGTAAACCAAAATTGACAAAATGCCTGCGACGCTTTTAAAATTCTCAATACGTCACGCCTTTTTTTTTTTTTTTTTTTAGGATGGGAAATCATCAAATGACTTCTCCCACTCTGGGCGGAGCGGGAGGGAGTGTCAGACTCTTACTGACTAAAACCCATCCATGTTCCTTCCTCGCCCTTTACGTTCCGGGGCCGCGGTATCTCTTTCGAACAGTCCCGCAACCCCGGCAGGCTTCGGCCCTTGCGGGCCCCCCTCTTCTGCTGACATCTCTTTGAGGCGCGCGTGGAACACGAACGCGCCGTCGACACGGCCTGTCGTCACTAGACGGACGGACGGCTAGCTAGCCCATAGCTAACCGTCCACAGGCCCGCATCTACGGTGGCCGGTAGCCACCACGTGGCCCCCGACGCCCGGTGCGTCTCCCGCGGCGGCCGGGAAGAGAGGCTCTCTCCCTCTCTCGTTCCGCCACCTCCTTCGCTAGCATGACTGCTTCGCAGAAGGAGGTGACGGCTTCCCATTCCGTCTCGCTCCGGACCATGGATTGAACCAGGGCCGGACGCGAGAGGTCGCCGCCGCCGATCGCCGCTACGAGGACACGGCGGTGCTCCGCCCACGCAGGGCAGACTTCCACCGTGTGCTCCACCGTGTCCTCCGGTCGATCCTCGCAGTGGAGGCACCCGGGCGTTTCCTCCCGCCCGATTCGGTGCAGGTACCTCCCGAAACATCCGTGTCCGGTGAGGACCTGCGTCAGGCGGAAGGTGAGGACGCCGTGGCGCCTCTCCAGCCACTCCTCAAAGAGGGGACTTACCGCCACTATCGTGGCGTGCCCTGCACGGGGTTGCGACAGTCGCTCTCTCCATGTCGCCATGAGATCGCGCCGGAGGTCTGTCCGCTGAGCGGCAATTTGCCGCGGCAGCGGAGTTTCCCCCCGGCGTAGTGCCTCCGCGCGCCAGTCGTGCAGGCGCGCGAGGACTATCGCCTCCAGATCCCATGGCGGCAATCCGGCAAGCAGGCCCGCCGCCTCGCGGGAGATCGTGCGGTACCCACGGACCATTTTTACGGCCACCACTTTCTGGGGCGCGTTCAGGTAATGGGCGGCTCGCCGCCTCAAGGAACGCGCCCACACTGGGGCCCCGTAAAGGGCCATGGACCGCACGACCCCCGCATAGAGCCTGCGGCAGGAGGCGTTTGGCCCCCCAAGGTAATACGTCACGCCTTCGTATATTTTTTTAGTGAGTTCTGACGTCACGAGCTCACTCCCGAGTTTTGATGCCTTTTATCTATGTCAATATTCCCTAATTGATTTACAAAAGCAAACAATACGTGTCCATTATTTTCCAATACTCTGACGGACTAAATATATTTGCATTTTTATATTCATACTGTCGCCCAGCAGCGGGACAGTATAGGTTCGAGGGCGGCACTGAAAATTTCGGGAACCAAGGAAGTGACACAAAACGTTACTATTTAAAACTGTATTTATTGCTTTTCGAAGTATTCTCCGCGAAATTTGACACATTTTTCCATACGATGGAACCAATCATTGAAGCAACCATTCCATTCGGAAGTTGGGGTCTCCAAAAGGCCGTTTTGTAGGCGTCCACAGCTTCTTCAGGTGATGAAAATCTCTGTCTGCGTTTTTAGGGATAGTATAGAAATCATTAGGGCTTAGGTCGGGGCTGTACGGCGGATGGTCTAATAATTCTATGTTTTCTTGCTCTAAAAACTCTTTTGTTCTATGCGCGGTGTGAGAACTCGCATTGTCGTGATGGAGGATGATGCGGCGGTTGCAGTTCTCTTTAAGGAGTTCAGAAACGACCTGTGGCAAACAAATGCTAGCATACCATTCTGCATTAAACGTTATTTGTCCCTCAAGAGGAATAGTCGTAACATGGCCAGTTTTGGAGACAAACATGGCCACCATTTTTTTTGCGACACTCCGTGAACGAACAATTTTTGTTGGCTTTAACTCATTTTCGAACACCCAAACTCGTGACTGGTTTTTTGTTTCGGGTTCGTACGCGTATATCCAGAATTCGTCACATGATACGATGTTGTATACAGCATTTGAGGATCCTGGATGGAATCTTTCGAGAGTTCTGACGCACCAAGTAACGCGAGCCGCTTTTTGCTCCTCACAGAGCGAATGCGGTATCCATCGGGAAAACACTTTTTTACACCTAATAAATTGTTCATGCAAGATTATTTGTATTTGAATCATGCCAATGTCTAAAGTTGCCTGAATTTCGCGGTATATCACATGTCGATCTTCCTCAATCAGCTTACGCACAGTATCAACGTTTTCTTGGGTGACTGCAGTTTTTGGACGACCTTGACGGGGATCATCACAGAGCTTGACACGTCCACGTTGAAATTCAGCAAACCAGCGATAAATTGTGGTTTTGGATGGGGCTTCATCACCAAATGCAGAAATCATCCGGTCAACACACTGTTTTTGTGTTAAACCACTTCGAAAGTCATAATAAATCATCGCTCTTGAATTTTATCGAGTCAATTCCATTTTCTCAACGACTAAACAAGTTTGACAAAACCTTGTGACAAGACCGAGAATTTTTTTTTAATAAATAAATGGTAGGTATTCGTTTTTTAAAACCAAGGAGTTTTCAATTAAAAAGATTTTAATATGACAGGAACAGTGGAAATATTTTTTCATTCCCGATACTTTTAGTGCAGCCCTGGCCTCGGGTTATAAGAAAATATTTACACTGTGGATATAGCAATAAACATTTTGAGTTTGAGTTTGAGTAAAAGAAAAAAAAACTTTTAAATAAAATACTGCTGTGGCTAATACGTATGACCCTGTGGCATAATCGCATGCAATAAACAGAGCATGTTCACAATTCCCGTAATAGAAAAGGTCGCTGGCATTCTCATTAGTCACACGACTGATTGCCTGCACAGCTTACACTGCGGCTAATCATGCATTCAACAGAATATGCAGAGCTGTTTACGACCTTGAACCATAATAAACATTACAGGCCAAATTTTCATTGAAATTCATTGAAATTGTAACTTGCCAGGAAATGTTTTTTTTTTTCAAGCATTGCGATCGAGCACCTCCCAACGTCAACACGTAAGGTAAACGGCCCAATAACCGTGAAGTTTTGATATTCACTGACTTTGCAGGTCTGCTATGCTAAAACTAGAAGACTCACAAAAATAATAATTACATGACTAGAGAGATAGTTTAAACTAGTTTTAGTGTAATATTCTTTTATTTTATTAGTATAAATTTACTTTAACAAAAGTACAAAAAAATAAAATAAAGGGCCAATTGTACCAGTACCCGGTAGATTTGTACTAGTAAACGTTAAATTGTCCCTGAATCCGGTAATTTTCACCGCGAATTAGAACTTTATTGCTTTACGTTAAAGTTCACAGAAATGCTATTTTTGCGTTGTCATGGGGGTTTGAGCTGTAGGTGGAGCAATTTGGAGTTGGACGTTGGAATCACCGGGGTCACCAACTGGCTAGTTTTATGGAGATGGAGAGCCTCTACATGATGATCTTCTTCTTCAGAAAGCGTGAGCACAGGAACTGGACCTAGCAGAGCCCCGATGGTACAACTAAAAATGAGATTGACTTCATCATGTCAACCAAAAAGCAAATGTTGAATGATGTCTTGGTGATCAATTCGCGATCACCGCATGGTAAGAGGCATAAGCTTAAAAGTTCTCGACTGATGAAGTCAGATCCAAACCCCCAAGAGCTTTTAGCTTGAACTCCAAAACCGTTTCGAGTGCCTGGAAAGCTCAGTGGACGAATACAACGATGGGTTCGTGGAAACTGTGTTTACGACCGGGTCTAAGTTCTTCAAGGCATGTCGAACAGATCAAAACAAGAGGCTCTCCGAACACACTCTCAAGCTCATGAAGGAGCGGCGTGAGATGATCCTGCAGTTTTCAGACTAGGTGTGGAAATACCGGCAGCCCAATAGACGGACCCCTACTCCCTTGAAGAGCGAACTCCGCCGATTTAATAACGAGCATATTAAAGACGCTATTGAGTGGAATAAAAGCTCCAAGGTATTTACAAGAGATCTGGCTATTGGGCAGAGCCAGCTCACGAAACTGAAGACCGACGATGGCAGGATCTTATCCGCCAAACCGGAGCTTCTGAGGGATCGAGACCTTCTATGGACAGTTGTACACGTCAACCAGTAAACTCGCTGGCGACCTAGCAAGCGACCAAGAGCTAAACTGATCCACAACACTATACCGAAGATATCCGGGACGTCAGTCTTGAGATTAGGATGGCTCTGAAATCACTCAAAAAACAAAAAGGCACTGGATGATGACGGAATTACGGCTAAACTCCTGCAGGCGGGTGAAAAACCGGTACTTAAAGCCCTTCAGAAGCTGTTCAATTCCGTCATACTAGAGGGGACAACGCCACAGACTTGGTGCAGGGGTGTGGTGGTACTCTTCTTGAAGAAAAGAGACAATGTCCGGTTATAGAATTATACGCCCATCTCACTTTTAAGCCATGTCTGCCAGTTGTTTTCAAGAGTCATCACGAATCGTCTCGCGCGCAGGCTTGACGAATTTTAGCCTCCAAAACAGTTTTCCGAAAAGGCTTTAGCACCGTGGACCACATACGTACGCTGCGAACAGCAGAGCAGTAACGCGAAATGTGTAAAAATTTGGAAATCATAAAAAACTAAAGAGGCAATCGAATCCAGGTGATTACAACACAAACAAGAAACATAGAAACTACATTCTATTGATTTGAAGGAAAATAGCACTTAACACAAGGCAATAAGGACAATGTCGGATTTAAATGCAACTGTTAATGCAAGTCCCAATATCAGTAAACTGTGTTCTACAGTTTTAAAGGAAAATGACACCTATTTCAAGGCAATAAGTACACAATAACGGGTTTCGGTACAACTTGTATTATCGGGTTGATCGTGTACCAATATCCGGTAAAAAAAATACGAATTTAACGGGTACTAGGTCAAGTAGGGGTTTGTTAGTACCAATAGATGTGAACGGCAAAAATATTTATTTCTCAATTAGATTCACCTCAATTTATAGGTTATATCGCAAAATAATATACTGAACTATTTTAGAAAATTAACACCCAAATCTTAACGTTAACCATCGCAGTATGGCTAGCTGATCAATGTGACGTGGTAGCTTCATAGTTCACTGACAGAACTTTGAACTTACATAATATTTTCTTAGAGCAAACTTTTGTGATCGCATGGTTTTGATACCATTAAACTTTTTGGAGAATATTGCCATTAGAATTGTACAAAATATGACTGAGAAGGTATTGCCATTCGCAAACTTTAATTAATTATTGGTAGAAAAGTGCAATAATAAAAAAACTGACGTGTTAACGGCTACTGGTACACTAACGGGAATAGGTACTTCTACCTTAACATTTCTAATAAATTTCTTAGAAAACTTATGGCAGCTTTCGGCAATTTATTAATATTCATCTTCCCTAGCAACAGACGGTGTCAAAAGAATATTTAATATAAGTACCTACTAATGTGGAGTGGTGTTGGGGTTTACTGGGATCTGTCACAATGGTAATAATTTGTTGCGCCCAAAATAAATCGGCAGATTCGACGATATTGCTGCAAAATGCCAAACTGATATAACTGTTGAAGACGCAAGAAGATCCACAAAAGTAAGGCCAATTCGAAATACACAGTAAAAATAAATCCAAATTATGGTTTTTGCATCAATTTATTTGACGCTCATAAACGTCAAATTCGCGGCGCATCTAAGAGGCCGTCCACACCAAATTGAAAAAATAAAGTATGACAGACACGTGCAAGGAAAATTACGTAGTTGTAGTCGAGTGGTGTGCGATGGATGAGCTAGCGACGAAGAGAGCGTCGCGAGGCGAGAGGCGCGTGGGTCGCGCCCCGCTGCCGCCACGATGACGCATCGTGCCGAGTCTGACGCAACTGTGACCAGCTTACATTACGTATCCCACGATAACCTGAAAAAATAGAAAATTTCAGTAATAAATAGTAAAAACCCAAAATACAAATCCTTAGCTAGGTAAATCAATAAAACAAAACAGTGAATTATCTAATAAATTCTATCCAGTCTAAACCAGAACACAAAATAAATGGTAACGACAAAACACTATTTTACATTGACACAATAGAAATCGTTCATTCTGTTTGAGTGAAATTAGCATTCGTAACCGGAGCAACAAAAATATCTCGAGAACTATCGTCGGAACGATCGTCCGTGTTCGTCGTGGCGGAGACATACTCGTGGAATAGGTAGTTGCAGTGTTTGGCCGGCGGGTCGGCCCCGACCCCATCCCATCCGTGGTGCTGAGCAGTCCACCATAGAACGCCGCGCGCGCCGCCTGTATCGCACCACCGTACCACACCACGTGCCCACTGACTACCGCTCAACTGTGCGCCGATTGTGAAAACGTGAATTAACCTAGCTTTTCGTCGCGCGAAAAGCGACAAGGTCGCTCTAGATACTCAGTATTTTTTGGCAAATCTGTGTTAAGACTCGTGCCACCGTATCGCTCATAGAACTTTTTGCTTCAATGCAGTTTGTTGTTTACAGTGAATGTAAATAATCGCCGAGACGCCGCTTTTCAGGTAGTGTGTCAAGGTCATTATGCGTACATTTAAGTAAATTATGTTAAGCTTGGAAAACCAACTGTGTGTGATAAATTAATAGATTTTCTATTTATTTACATTCCATTTCGGTTTTATTATTTCTAAAATTGTGTGTAATTTGACAACAACATCAATCTAACCTAACATTCTTCCAAACGTGTTACGAGTAGGTACATCTTCAAATTGAATCGATTCGGTTGAGGTCTAGGGTTCGATTCTTCCAAGCGTGATTCGAATAGTAAAATGGCCCCTTCATTACTCGACGGTAACTCAAGATGACGAGATGCCTGATATAAGTATCATATAACTAGAGGGACAGATTCGTTGCGCATTGACTGAGAACTTGGTAATAATTAAGCATTCATTAGTAGTCCGTTCACCGCCTTCGGTAAACAATACAACTACTGTTTTATACTCTAAATAGGTTCTAGGTTATATCTCTGATTTATGGATTTGTTACCGTCCTATATCTATTGAGACTTCTCTATCGACTATCGGGCTACTTTCCATGACATCATCATATAACTAGTAGAAAATATTTGGTTGTGTAAAACTTTACTATTCGAAACTTTGACAACAAAACAAACACCAACGAATAAATCATTGTCAATTTGTCATCTTATTACACTTTAAATATTCCGAGCAGTTAGAATAATTACAGTATAGTAACTCATTCTTTATCTGATAACAAGCATTTGACAACTCGCAGAGACCTTCTACGAATGGTTGTTCGTACTTCGTAGGGCATGACGCCTCTCAGGGCCATAGGAATCGTTGGAGTTAACGCATAGTCGTAGATATTTTGATAAAACTTTCTCTTTTTCTGTCGCAACGCGCGGTTACATGATTCTTGTGGGCGGTGTAAGAACTTGTTACTCCCACAAAACTATGATCTATGAATGATGCGTTTTAAATTTGTTGTGGCATGTTGGTAGTAACGTTATTTTTGGACGTGTTCGTTATTTAAATGAATGATCTGATCATGAGAATACTGATTGGTTGATTCTGAAAAGAGTGGTGGACTTTGGCACACAGTGATAACGTTTTTTTTTCGACCCGAAAAGTAATGTCAATGTCAAATTAGCAGTGACGGAACTACTTAGGTACATAAAAATATAACGGAATTTTAGAATTTATCTTAATTACACAAGAACGTAGGTAGGTACCTATAAACAGTATCAATATGATTACCTACATATTATAATGATCTTGTGTTTGAATCAACGTTGTAATGTTGGTAGTTTATTGCTCATTGTTGTGTTACTGTGGACCAAGTAGGCCATCAAGCAGGTAAGTACCTACTTTTAAATTTGACAAAAGATACTTACTTATACTCGTACTATACAATTAGTCATAAATATTAGCAGCTATACGTAAACGCTTGGAAATTATTTTGAAGAAAAAAATGAGGGTTTCAAAATTGAGTTCTAAAATTAAACATGCCTTTCTATAATTCTAAATAACTACGTACAGCAATATTTGAACGAAACCGATATTAACCGGTATTTTAGAACACTTTTACAGCTTACCTAATCATGGAAAAAACCACAAATTCACTTCCCGTGGGTTCGTAAAAACGAAGCGTTTTAAAGCATCGTTACATAAACAGAACATGACGCTTGTTGACTTCGAAGGGACAAGCTGAGCTCTAAGTTATAATGCAGAGCTAATCTTGGCCTCTAACATTGATCTTTAGACTGTTACCTACTGAAAATTTTCCATAAAGCAAAACTTGTCTTGTGTTAACAAACCCAGAACCGCACGTTCCGCAAACGCGCTTGCGACCGCTGGACCAATGAGGTCGTCAAATCATGGAAACGACCAAATAACTTACCTGTTGCTGCATCGAATTATAAACCATCCTAACGATTGTACTTAGTTGTAACTGCAATTGCTAAATAGCTAATGTTTATTGGTTGGTAATATGAAACCAAAATGGTAATTTACCTATTACTTGATAATAATTACCCAGACTACAGAGTTACTTATCTAATCTTGTCTTGAGCTTATTATGGCATAGGTGTCTGTACCTAATTAAAAAAAAATCGGCCAAGTGCGAGTCGGATTCGCCCATGAAAGGTTCCGTAGCAGCAAGTAACAATATAAAAGTTACGATTTTACGATTTTTGACGTAGTAAAAAAAACTACTTACTAGATCTCGTTTAAACCAATTTTCGGTGGAAGTTTACATGGTAATGTACATCATATATTTTTTTTTTAGATTTATCATTCTCTTATTTTAGAAGTTACAGGGGGGGGGGGGGCACACACTTTTTACCACTTTGGAAGTGACTCTCGCGCAAACTATTCAGCTTAGAAATTAAAAACCTCAACATAATTTTTGCTCCACACGTAGGTAGGTATGGGTTTGACGAAAAAAAAAATTGAGTTTCAGTTCAAACAAAATAGGGGGACCCCAAAAATTTATTGTTTTTTTTTTTGTATTTTTGTGTGAAAATCTTAATGCGGTTCACAGAATACATCTAGATACTTACCAATTTTCAACAGCATAGTTCTTATAGTTTCGGAAAAAAGTGGCTGTCACATACGGACGGACAGACAGACAGACAGATAGACATGACGAATCTATAAGGGTTTCGTTTTTTGCAATTTGGCAACGGAACCCTAAAAATGATCAAACACGTCCAAAAAATAAGTTAAAGAGCTTTCCTTTTTTAAAGTTGATAAAAAGTACTTGAATTAAATGAATTTGAAAAAAAAACCCTTAAGCTGTGGAAGATTGGCAAGAAGCTTAAAGTAGGTACCTAAATGCTAAGTAATTATTATTGCAAAGTTGGATTTACTAAAAACAAACACTTTCTTCACTTTCAAAATACATAATTATGTTAAAGAAGAGAAGGTGTTACTGTAAATAACCCAGCAACATCACTATCTGTCTGTTGCTCACAGTCTATTCTAACTGTAAGTCAACACAAGAATGCGTCATATTTAATACTCCAACGTCCAAATTCAAACCAATACTAATTTTAGAACGTTTTTTCATGAAAACAAGCCTCGAAAAAGTAATTTGAAATTATCTTTACATATAAAGTTTTCGAATAAATAACCTTCTCCGTATTTAAGAAGCGAAAACCAGGACAGTTCATACAATGATACAAAGTAGGTACTATGTTCCTAAGCAAGTAGGTACCTACGTACATCCAATAAAAAGTAGCCATGAACGATGTTTATACCAAATTGACTGTTGACACGCATCATTACCCATTCAATGCTTTCAGACCAGTGACTGTTTTTCTAGAACGAATGAACGTTCTAAAACTGTCCAAATAGGTACAGTAAAATGCCTAGATATTGCGTGAAAAAACAAAGTAAGAGGTGTTGAGTAATACCCACAGCCATCTAATAGATGTCTTATAGGTACCTACCACATTGGCTTTAAATACGTTAATAATTTGTTTTCATCTCAATAATTATTAGTAGGTACCTACCTACCTACCTAGTCAGGAAAAACTATGACAGTATTTTCAGCTACCTACCTATACCTAACATCCATCAATGTTCATGGGTTAGTCAGCAAAACAATGGTTACAACTTGCTAATTAGAATACAAAGCGACGAACATTGATGGCTAAAGGCTATTTGGTAACTTGTAAAACAAAATACATCAATTTTATCTTTTCATGAATTTATTCATATGAATCATTAACGTTAAGAGCGTTAACCTAATTCTTATGCATGGAATATGGTCCGTCGAAATGGCACATGACGTCAGTGTTCTACAGTTCTACCCTCTTAGTTAAGTAACACGACTATTATACTTTCTCCCCCATTCCCTCTTGCTAGCTCGTTTCCAACCGGCCTTGAACGCACGCATTAATATAAATATGACACAATCTAGTCAATGATGTCATTTCAGAAGATATAAGACATGACACACTAACGCAACTACAGGCACGTGTAGAAGATGAAATTCACGAGCGAATTTCTCTCATTTATAGGTAGGTATCTGAAATTCGGGAATTTGATGAACGATTACCTACATACCATGCGCTGAAAGAAATAGTATCATTATTATACTTAGTTAGGAAATATTTCACAATCAGACCTTCTCAGCGTAGAAAATAGCTTTTGAAACTCGCTATGTTAACCTTGTTATTTATTTATGTAGGTATTTAAAAATATGTTTTTGCACATTGCTGTAAGTACCTACTGCATAATATACGTATGTACCTACAATAATTTTCACAGAATGTAAAACTTTATCTGTACCATAAAACATGGCCCATTTATCTAAAGCAAAGCACTAAGTTTTAATACCACATTAAATCTTTGCAAACGTTAATTTAGTATTATTAAAACTGCAACGTGATCGCGAAAGTAAAGAAAATTAACTTATCTTATCGTTTATGGATTAATGGGTTTTATTGGCGAATTACAAATTAAAAACAAAATATGGAATCATAATGTAACGTCAGTTTACATTTTAAATAAAACGTTTCATTGATAATGCCGAGCTCTATGTTTGTTTACACAGACACAATGAGTGTTTCGATGTGTGTGTGAGTACGGAAAGGGGAGTCACTGACTGACATACACGTGCCCAAAATCTAACCGGCCGGGCGGCCGGCCGGCCATAGCAACAGGCTCACTCGCAAACATAGGGGCGCGCCCACAGTGAGTGAATTTAACGTGAGTAGGTACTAGTTGAATTATTTTGTCATCTTGTGCCACTTACTTCTGTCACAAAGTGTATTTGGATCTGTTAATTTGTCCACGCTTCTTTACAAACAGTTTCGAGGTCGTTGACATACATTTTTGTGTATCTACGTGGCGAACACGGTCACCGGCGAGATATTTTGTAATTATTATTAAAGATATAGAAGACAACACTAATTTATAGAAGTAATCTATTATTAGTTGGTAGACTATTCATAAATCGTTGATTAAAAGCGCACACGTGTTTACTGTTTAAATTATCGCCATGTTTCCTCTAGAATAAATTAACAACGACGTTGGCTGTCGAACTGTTCAATACATGCATTCGTTTCAGCTGTTTCAAGAACAACGTCCTTGTAAACTGTATGTAGGTAGGTACCTAAATAGGTCTGTACCTATTTACGTTAGGCCACATGTCATTAGTGTTAACAAAACCAGTATAAACTGGGCCCCTTAATCTATTGAAATTCCGGATTACGCTAGGCCAACTCAAGGTTAAAGTTTTACTTAGTCATAAGCCCCTGCCGATGCCGCCCATACCTTCCGCATGTGTAACTCATAACATGACTTTGTTCACCGAAAAGATAACCGTCTGATTATCTAAAAACAGCTGTCACTGTGACATGTTCCCATACAAAAATGCGTTTTAAACAGCTGTTTTAGGTAATCAGACTGTCATCTTTTTGGTGAACATGGACCTTACTGTGTTACTAACACTATGATGTCCTTAGCACAATAGCACCTTCAGGGGATTACCTCTAGTCCGTTGAGTTTTCCTCATGAAGTTTTCCTTCAAGGAAAATAATCTATACCATAGGTAAGTAAGTCTTTTTACCAATCTTATGTTAGGTACTCGAAGATTCGTTCATACTTTACACATTTGCAGTCGCCACTTTGTTGCTTAAGGTTTTAAATTGACATGGTCACTTTCACCATCATTCATACTAAAAACGAGATAATTATTCACATTTAATAATTTATAATAATATCGCTGGACATTACACACAACGGCATCTAGTGCCACACTAAGCAAGGCTTGTGTCGTGGACACCAGATATTTGATATATTATACTACATAATTAAATACTTTTTGTTTGTAAATATATACTTAGTATACGAACATCCATGACTCGGAAGCAAATGACCATGCTCATCACACAAATATTTACTCCTCCTACCGGAATTCGAATCCAGGATCCTCAAAACGTAAGGCAGCCTCACTACCGCTACGCTATTCGGGTCGTCTATATCATCTATATCCAACCATGTTTAGGTACTATTTATTTTGAGTTCTCGATATTTAGGCAATGTTGCGAGAGCTCTATGATCAGTATGCTTAGTGCGAGTTTCATACTAAAATTCGAGTAACGTCTGTATCGTGTAGATCGAGTTAACGTCGTCGATAGTGACAATCCAGTGCCTCTAAGAAAGTAAGGACCGTTTCGAGCACATTGCTAACATTTTCATGTATAACGCGAGTGCAAGTTACAATTTCGACAGTTTTGACAGCTTGAATACGAAACACAGTCACTTGCGAGCGCGAAAGTTGTCACTTAAGATTTTGTGGTGAGAGCATCGTGAGAGTGATCATAATAACAAAGTAATTTTATTTTATTTCATATTGTGAATAAAACTTACAATGGAATCTCGTATTATTTCGTTTGGAGAATGTTTTGAGACCGCAAAAGCACAAGATAAGCATAATATAACGCCCCTAAAAAAACACGTAAACACGTTCACGTAAACACGGTCACGTAAACAATGATAGAGTGCTCCACTACAAGCTACTCGGGCATTATTAGATCATTTGCTTAGATCTCCGTGCCTAAAAAGTAACAAACTTAGTTTTACAAACTTCACAGATGGATCAAGGTCACTCACTAGACACCAGATATAAATTACACTAACTGCTCCGTGTATGTTACCAACATTTAAAATTGGGACGGGCTAGTCCTTATTTTTAACAATAATATTCAAAACTGTATGCAAATCACAACACAAACTTTCGTAAACACAAACAAAACTAATGACCATTGACCACAGATAAATAATATCGTCTAACTTCGTTGTATAACCACAACTAGTTGAATAGGCAGTCGCTTCTGTTATGAACACAAAATACGACTGTCAATTTATTTTGGCCGGTTACTAATGTACGCGCCACTTCTTGCAGTGAATTGACGTGAAACGAACGAACGTATTCTAGAATCTCATACTCGCAAGTTAACAATTGTCGATGCGTTTAGAAATAACACTCACAATATGTAGTTCTCACGTATTACGCTAGGTGGCGCTTACTCAGCGCCATACATATTTGCGTTAAACGTCGACACGGTCGATACGTACAAAAAACTCGCACTAAGCATATTGATTGATCACGCATACACGTGCCTACACCAACGTGAGTGATAAGCATGAGTTTATCCGAAAATAACCCGTTTTTAATGTTGTTGATAGTACTGAAGCCTAATGTCACTATCACGTCATTAAAAGACGAAATATTGTTATAGATCTATAAATGTAGGTACCTAACAGTTCGAATCATATTGAAGTTACATTAAGCATGAGAACGACGGTTTAAAAAAAATGCAAAATATCTATGTATCTAATCCGTCAGTTAGAGTAGATATTGGAAAATAATGGACACGTATTTTTTTGTTTTTGTAAATAAATGAAAACAAAGATAAAAAACGCATCAAAAGTCGGGAGTTGGGGCTGTGTGATGGAATTTTGGTTTACGTAACAGACGAAAAAAATCGGGCAATTTTTGATAAATTAACTGACGGAATAATTCGATTTTTTCAGTCGACAAGCCTATTCACCGCCCACAGGAGGTTGTTTTTAAAAGTAATGCAATTCCGAGATCGGCTAATACATTAGAACTCCATGATTATTATGAATTGAGCCTTACTATTCGGAATTAAGCCTGTTTCGTTAGTGAATAATAATTCTTCTATATTAACCGGTTTTTTACGAATAGAATACGTTTTTTGTATCAAATAACTATGTTGTAATACAAAGTCCCTCATGCATATTTATGTATTCTGAATATGATACCAAAATTATTAAATAAATTATAAAAATAATACTACATATTTATACCATTTTAAGTTATGCAATCAAGATCAGAATACGATGATATTTTTTGCGTAAAAAGGTATATTAACGCCTATATTTACAGACACTGGTAAAATAACGACGCTTTAATCTGTATGAATGCGTTGTTGTTCTAAACTGCTCAACTTAAGGGTTTTACCATGGCTCAAATCCCAAAAACAACCAATGTTTGAAGAATTTTGTTGACGAATCCCTTCATCCATTTTCCGTATCTATACTAATATTATCTATACTAATATTATAAAGCAGAAGAGTTTGTTTGTTTGTTTGTTTGTTTGGTTGAACGCGCTAATCTCCGGAACTACGGGCTCGAATTGAAAAATTCTTTTTGCGTTGGATAGTCCATGTATCGAGGAAGGCTATAGGCTATATAACATCACGCTATGACCAATAGGAGCGGAGCAGCAATAAGAAATGTTGCAAGCGGGAACAAAGCAGTTTAAACTTCCGTTGAGTAGGCGATGCGTTGCGATATCAAAACTTCACACGAACGAAGTCGCGGGCAGAAGCTATGAGGCTATAATTTATCTTGGAAACTTGAACACCTGATGCAGAACCGCAACAGACCAGCTACACTATAAGAGATACAAAAATGCCACCATAGCAAAAATTGTTCTACATGATGAGCATTTTCTGCTGAGAGTATAAGTTTGAAGATCTGGAACATCTGATGTGGAACTCCAAGACCCCAGCTACACCATAACACATATAGGAATGACGTCTTAGCAAAAGTTGTTCAATTTTATGAGCACTCTCTGTTGGTTTATAAAAATCGAAGATCTGGAACACCTGTTGTGGAATTCCAAGAGCCCAGCTACACCATAACACATATAGGAATGACGTCTTAGCAAAAGTTGTTCAATCTGATGAGCACTCTCTGTTGACTTATAAAAATCGAAGATCTCGGACACCTGTTGTAGAATTAATTTCCTTTTCCAGTTATCTTCGTGACTCGGTAGCCTACCCGGTAACGCAGGGGAGCAGTTACTTAGATTTCAATTGATCAGGTATCTTCACAACAAAACTATTACCATGCCTAGAAAGAGGTCAAATCTTTCCCAATGTTCCAAAGGACCTAAAAGATTGAGGATCATAAGATCCCAAGAATCTATCGAAGAGCGTCAGGAGAGACTTGATGCTGTTCGAGAACATCAGGCTGCAACTTGCTCCGTGGAAACCTCTTAGGATCGCGAAGCACGCCTGCGTTCTCAGCGTATTTCTACATCCAGGTCTCTAGAGACCAGTGAAGAATAGATGCGCGACTGACCGCTAATCGTGAACGTCATGCATTGTCTTGCGAGTCGGAGCCGTTCACGGATAGAGAATTGCGCTTGAGTTTCAAGCGTATCTACGCATCGACTACTAGATCTCTAGAGACAAGTAGGGAACGTGATGCGCGACTGACCGCTGATCGTGAACGTCACGCATTGTCTCGCGAGTCGGAGACGTTCACGGATAGAGAATTGCGCTTGAGTTCTCAGCGTATCTACGCATAGCTTCTTCTAGGTCTGTAGAGACAAGTGCGGAACGTGATGCGCGACTGTCCGCTGATCGTGAGCGAATCCGAAATTTTTACCGGTACAGAATCAGGCTTGAGTTTTCAGCGTATTCGCACATCTACTAACAGGTCTTTTGAAACGAGTGATGAACGTGATGCGTGATGCGCGATGCACGTTCATTGAACGAACGTTTAAATTCTGATCGACGTCGACATTCTCTGAACAGAATGTCGATATCATCTGAAAAACCGGATGTGTCTCAAGATATAGCCGTAGGGCATGGCGACCTGCCGTGTCGACGGCGCGTTCGTGTTCCTCGTGCGCCTCAAAGAGATGTCAGCATAAAGGGAGGGGCCCGCAAAGGTCGAAGCCTGCCGGGGCTGCGGGACTGTTCGAAAGAGATACCGTGGCCCTGGAACGTAAAGGGCGAGGAAGGAACATGGATGGGTTTTAGTCAGTAAAAATCTGACACTCCCTCCCGCTCCGCCCAGAGTTGGAGAAGTTATTTGATTATTTCCCAACCGAAAAAAAGGGCATGGCGACCTTCCTTGGGTTGATAAGGCACGGAGTGCATTTACGTCTCCTATGATTGAATACGCCACATATTCCGCCATCGGAGGTATGGCTAAAAATTGTACTTTTTGTGAAGCTTAAATGGCAAAAAGAAACAAATGGTATGTGTTGCTCAGGTGGGAAAGATCCGTTATTTTCCCGTCCCCGGGTTCTTAGAATTCGACATCAGACGTTTCAGATCTTCGACGACCCCGTTGTCGCTGGCATAAGCAACAGGATCCGCGTACGAAGTCGCGGGCAGAAGCTATAAAATGTATATGTGATACTTGAGGTCATCACAAATAAATTGTATTGAATAAAATATTATTCAGAGAACGCCTACATTTACAGACACTGGTCAAATAAAGACGCTTTAATCTGTATGAATGCGTTGTTGTTCTAAACTGCTCAACTTAAGGTGAAAGCGTCAGCGTGGCCCGCGAAATTCAAATTTTCTTGGGTTTTTCGCAGAATTATAATCATCAATACAACCCTCCAAGTTCATAAGAGTCAAGGAACGAATTTTTCACGGTCAAAGTCGTTCCTCGACTTTTATGAACTTTGAGTGTTGTATTGATGATTTTGATGATTATAATTCTGTAATTACATACGTCTTACAGCCGCGACCGATATTTTTATGTTGATAAAAATATAATATACAACTTAGCACTGCCCTGCAAATTGCAAAAAAAGTAAGAAAAATTGAATTTCGCGGGCTACCTTGGAGCATCAGTCTTAATTTGATGTTCGACTCATCATCATTTAGTTTTAGATCACGTGTTCCGAAATGTGTAACTGCATCGTATCTTGTATATTTATATTTAGTATTAGAAAAATCTTGACAATATTCTGTATAAAACTAAATAATTAGGTAATGCCATCAAGATAACGATCACAACTTTTACCATGATTGTAAATGAATCGAACTTGAGTTGATTCACGCTAGGAAAGATTCCTCACAAACCGCTGACTCATTCGAGTAGTTGTTACGACAAAGTCAAGGACGAGCTCACACCTATTCCGGTTTTTACGTGAATACTTACGGCTGACGATTAACTGACTTGCTAATAACATAACATCACGCTTATAATTCCCATAGGGTTAGGCAGAGGTGAACGTAATAGTACATCCAGTTTTCGCCAGTTATCTTTAAGTTGTGTGCGTACTCCCAGCGAAAAAATTACGAATTTCTTAATTATTTCTGTTATGCATGACCCAAAATGGTAGATTAGTCTTTTTTTATTTATTTATTTAATAAGTACAACAAAAAGCTACCTAAGAGTATTTTACAAATCTTCTGCCAGACTGCAGGACAGTCTAAACTACCATTTCATCTAAGACTTAGATGAAAATATTTTCTGGAAAGAAATTGTTGGTCTAGTAATTGAAATGTCGAAAACTATGAGATGGTGTAAAAAAAACACGAGAAATTTCAAATTTTTCGCAATTGATTATTACCTTCATGTTGAGAATTACGCGGCAGGCGGTTATAAAGGGGGGCAAATTTTCAATATTTTTGCGATAGGACACACACACCGTTTTCGAGAAATAAGCAAATTTAGGATAAAAAAAAAATGAAAAAAGTACTGTTTTTGCGCTCGAAGTCAAGGGATCGGTAGTGTCATAGGGCACTAGATTTCTAGACACTCCCAAGGTCAGTCGACCTTGACCTCCAAGGTCAGTCGACCTTAACCTCCAAGGTATTGTGACCTCCGGGACCACCTGTCCTTGACTTCAAAATTACTTGTGCTGACTTCAAGTCACTCACCATAAATAACCTACCCATAATTTTTTACTGCCCCTGAGAATCGCGGATCTTCATTTCGGAATTTTGATCTTGACCTCAAGGTCAATGACCCAGAGGTCAAGGTGAATGCCCTCAAGGTGTCCCATGGTGGGCCCCCCTAACCTATGGTACCTTGGGTATGCTTATGCTTAGGGGCAGAGAAACAGCGTTTTCGGAGATTTTACTTCATGTGATGAAGTCGGCCATTTTTATTGCAACACCTTATTAACCTTGTCCATACAAACCGTTCTGAGTAGCATGGCCCTACGATGCATCGTTTACGATTTTTTTTATATAAACGCTCTTAACTTTCTCGAAAACGGTGCGACCTAGGCAAAATAACCAATATCCTGCCCCCCCCCCTGTGACACCCAGGGCTAAACAGCATCCCAACATGAATTTGACGAAAATGTACCGTTTAAAAAAAAGAAAACTAAAGACGAATTTAAAAAATAAAAATTAAATAAACTCGTAAACGGTGCGTCACGTCGTCCAAAATCAAGACCTCCCGAACACGATTTCCCTTCTGCATTACGCTATGATGTGGCATCCCTAACGCCCGGGCCCCACCGCGGGGGGATTTTTTTGCGGAGCAAACGACGTGCGTCCAACTTCAATCACGCCTGGGTGGGTACCATAGATAATACACTATACATATAATAAGATAGATGCACAACTCTGGTTTTCGTTTTTAAAACTGTGTACCTCAATTACTGTTAGATGGCACTTTTAGTTTCTGTTCAACCAAATAAATACAAAAAGTAATTCTTGACTACGGATTCGAACTTGGGAACTTTCACAATTCAACCGCTGTCACCGCTAGGCTATCTACTTCACTGACAAGTAATCCAAACTAGCTGTTTTCTTTATGACAGTTGTAAAACAGTCAAACAGTTAAAAAGTTTGTGTCCTCAAACACACAGATGGCAGCACTATCTATGAAAATTTTGTTTGACGCCAATGTATGGAAGTTTCACCCCCCCTGGTGGGTACTGACGAACGGCAGTGACTGCTCAGCGAGCGATATAATGCCTAAATTATTGTTGGATTCTTTTTTGGAGAAAAATAATAACGAAATTATGAAATATGACTTGTCATTTACTTCAAAATAAAAAGCTCTTTCTATTGATATAACTTTAATTTAAATTCATGATAGAATATCTTAGCAATACACATTTTTTTAAATTGCGATTTAAAAAAATGAAGCTATAAGTAGAATAGGCATGACGATGACGACAGTATCAAAAAATTACAAATCTATCTAGTCCGTCAGTTAGATTATTGATAAATAATGTACACGTATTTTTTGTTTTTGTAAATCAATGAATCTTGCAAGATTCATTGATTTCGATTTAGCAGCATTCAGTTCATACTATTTAGAGAACTCGTTCAGACCACGGACGCGACGGAGGAATGTGGGAAGACAACCGACTAGGTGGACATTAAAGTGACCGGATGAAACTGGATAATAATAACAATAATAAAGCCTTTATTGAACAATCTTATAAAACCTATTTCTTGTAAACTAAAATAAATATTTAACATAGACACTGGTTGCGCGAAGATTGTCTTGCTATTCAGCATAGGCCTCCCCTATATCTTCCTTCTCCATGTGGCGCCTGCAATTCTTTTTATGTCGTCTTCCCATCTACGACGCTGTCTCCCTCTCTTTCTTTTATGTTATCTTAGACACTATTCGGTCACATCCTTAGCCCATTTGTCCTTTTTGTTCCTCATCATGTGGCCTGTCCACCTCCACTTAAGTTTCTTGATACATTATGTCACATCTGAAACCCTATAAGTATGCTTCCGGATTGTTTCAAGTTTTATTTTGTTTCTTAGTTTAATATTGAGCATACTTCTTTCCATCCTATGTTGGCAGGTCTCTAATCTCAATCTCTGAGATCAAGGGTTGAAGAAGAAGAAGTTCCTAATCAGCATGGAGTTTCTTGCCCATTCTTCTTCATCATTACCACTACAGTACTTTCACAGTTATTATAACTTTGCATGTCTTTAGTCTATAGTACCCACCACGAGAAATTATAAATATTGTCAACCCACATTCGGGTTCGCAACCTTTGACAGCTTCAGCGTGATCTTACTTCAAAATGGTGGCCCAAAAGTTTGCATTCCATGATGTCAGATGCGTTCCAGTACCACAAGACATTAGACGACAGCGCTTTATATCGCCAAAATATAACCCGACCAAGTGAAATTGCTCGTTAGTTTCGTATTACACGTATGATAATTTGAGTTGATTGAATTTGGGAGTATTTCTTGTTGATTGAATTGTCGCTACGTATCTTGGTAGAAATTCTTTGTTTACAAAAATTATAGCTTCTCGTGGCGCGGACTATAGTTTGGAAAAGTTACAAGTGGGACGGTACCCTTGTGACTGGGGCTGTAGCTGTAACTTGAAATTTTTGGTTTTGATTATTCAATTGTGGCTGCAACCGGCCTACTTGAAAGAAAATGCTTTGGTTTTGCGTAGTACCTTCCCACTGCAGTGGCAGGCTTCTGTTGGTACTCGTATCTCATACACATTGGGCAATAATCCATCACGCGTTCCCTTTTCATCTTTTTGCCCTTGACTCATGCTACTTGGAGTCGGTGCAATACGTTTTTTCTTCCATTCTCCTCTGTCAGTGTCAACCGTCAAGCTATCGTTTAATCCATTTACCTACTCGCGGTCTTTGTGGGTCTCTAAAATTATGGTTGTAGGTCAAGCTTTTTTCCGCAACATGTGCAAATAAACAATAAATACAACAACACTACAATCAACAACAACAACAACAACAACAACAACAAACAAAAACAACAACAATCAATACTAGCTGATGCCCGTGGCTTTGAACGCCGGCAAATTATATACTAAAACCTTCCTCTTGCCGCATCAAAATCCGTTGCGTAGTTTTGAAGATCTAAGCATACAAAGGGACAGACAGACGCGGCGGGCGACTTAGCTTTATAATACTTATGTAGTGACAACACATTTTATCCTATGTACCTATACCTATTTACTTTTGTGCTGTCATCTACGTAATGGATCCATCCTTCAGTCTACATCAGTATCGAATTACTGATCCCTTCTTATGAAACGCTTACGTCACGTGGGTAAATAAAACCGTTAGAGGGACTTGAACTTTTATACCTCTAAACAGTAAGTAGATACCTCAGTAGAGCTTCTTTTCATTGAGCTGGCCGTACCGCCATGACACATTATGGTTTATTGTACGGCAGATTCTGTTTCTACAGTAAGATGCAGTGAAAGTAAGTTTCAGTCACAAAAAGCCCTGAGTTTGGCCGTAATTAAGCTTACTTTGTGTCAGTAAAGCACCCATAAAATATTAAGAGGCCTGCGGAGCATGCGTAGTTCATACAAACGTAATACCAAAATAATTTGTAAATCAAACATATTCCTAAGGTAGTGTGTATTTATTTCGATTGGATTACAGAATATCTATGTTCCCAAATTGACGACCCGAATGGCGTAGTGGTAGTGACGCTGCCTTTCGTTCTCAGGGTCCTGGGTTCGAATCCCGGTAGGAGCAAATGTTTGTGTGATGAGCATGGACATTTGTTTCCGAGTCATGGATGTTTATATGTATAATAAGTATGTATTTACAAACAAAAAGTATATATGTAGTATATCAACTATCTAGTGTCCACGACACAAGCTTTGCTTAGTGTGGCACTAGGTGGCGCTGTGTGTTAATGTCCAGCGATATTTATTTATTTATTTTATTTAAATATATATTTTGAAAGGACAATTCTGCAAAAGAGACATTTTGCGAAAGAGACATTCTGAGAAAAGGACATTTTGCGACCAGTGGACATTTTGAGAAGTGGACATTCTGCGACGGAGCCAATGATACAAAGACGAGATGAGGAATTTGAAATTTCTATAGAAAACTTATTTTTCTCATAACTTTTGTTTAAATCAGTGTCCAAATTTTATTTTTATTTAATAATTATTTTACTTTACTTTTAATAAGCTGAAATTGAAAATACTTATAAATAACATTATATAATGTAAAATTATATTTGGATGCCCTAAAAAGGCAAAATATGGTTTGTGCCTAAACCACCGACTTTAACAACTGGTAACACCTGTAATATTTTAAGAAAATAAATTATTATTATTCATAAAAACTATTCATCCGATTTTGAATAATAAGGTGTCAATCGATTCGAATTATAGCCTGGATAACATAGGCTACATTGTATGTTGAAAAACCCCGACTTTAATTAGAGCGTGATTTTTCAGTAGTCAGCTTATTTAGTTGTAGTATACCACACAAATTCGTGATCATTATTTATTTTGACGACCCGAACGGCGTAGTGGTAGTGACGCTGCCTTACGTTCTTAGGGTCCGGGGTTCGAATCCCGGTAGGAGCAAATGTTTGTGTGATGAGCATGGACATTAATTGTTTCCGAGTCATGTATGTTTATATGTATAATAAGTATGTATTTACAAACAAAAAGTATATACAGGAAAAGTTTTTAACCACTGCGTAAATTTTTTTTGGTAGCTCAGTGTTAGTAATAGAACACATTCCCATTTTTAGTTTTAATTTTTTTTTTTCAAATTTTTCCATCTTGTCCCATTTTAAAATAAGCATAACATGGACATAATTTAATTGTAATACTGTGAATGAAAACGCGCTGGCTGCTGACGTACGATGTGTCCTAAGCCCATGAAAGTATGAAGGAAAAATTGGAATTACGTTTACAAATAACATATCACAGCCTAAACTTAAAAAAGTAGCGCGAAACGGCGGTCAGTAACCGTCAGCGCGTAGGTAGGTAAGTTTACGTCGGCGCCGTCGCATCGAGCGAGCGCACCTACAAAACTCAGCTGATCTCAGGTTGCCGGTTGGGCGACCGGTCGACGCGTGAGTCGGTCGACCGGGCGCCCGACTGGCAAGCGACCATAAAATAAGTTTATAGGTAAATAAGTCTCGTAAGCGATAACTTTATTTTTTACTACTAACACATATCAAAATAAAAAATACGTGTCTATTAAAATACATTCAAGTTTATCATGTCAAAATTTGCGCACTGGTTAAAAACTTTTCCTGTATGTAGTATATCAACTATCTAGTGTCCACGACACAAGCTTTGCTTAGTGTGGCACTAGGTGGCGCTGTGTGTTAATGTCCAGCGATATTTATTTATTTATCAAACTAGTGTGATTTCAACTTACGAAGAAAGAAGGTGTGCCAACTGTTGCGAATAAGATAAGATTTCTCAAAGAAAAACATAGTTAAATTAAATTTTTCGTTTCCCATTACAAACAAGGAAAATACAACATACAAATTAATAACACCACTCGCACTTTACCTGTGATAGCTCTTATCATGTAGCTATTTGAGTAATTTAATAGCCCAAATATTTGTTAACAGCCATTAATTTTATCAACACCGTTCCTATTTATTTTTGGATTCAATACCGACATTTGCATTAAACATGGCCCATTACAATACTACAATGAAAATCAAAAGTCAATGTACCTTCCTTTTAATTAAAAACGATGCTGACCTCATTCTCAAGTGAGTAAAACGAGAATATGCAAGAAATAGGTGAAGCAACAGTGGCGAAGGATGCATACAACTCGATTCCTACCGGCTTCCGTTTGAAAAATAGCACAATCACAATTCTAAAGACAAATAATAAAATCGCATTAAAGATATGTGCTCCGGTTTACCTCTTACAAAAATAGAGCCTTCGCTACTGTGAAGCAATGAAAGCTATTTTGAAGCAGACGAATGTACATGAAAATCACCGAGTTCGCACATACCTACGTTTAAATTCGTCATAGCCATAACAAACCACATAAATTACCAGACAATTACAAAAACAAATAAAAAACGAGTGGTTTACGTTTTGACTTGGCTCTTGTGATATGTTTGTAATTCATTATCATCCGCCTAGCCTTTTCCAAACTATATTGGGGTCGGCTTCTGGTCTAACTGGACGCAGCTGAATGCCAGTATTTTACATGGAGCGACCCAGTTAGTACTGGGTAAAACGATACCCCCTGGTGAGACTGGTTGTCAGACTTTTTGAGCCACTGACTACCGGTAACGACTTTTAAAGATCAACAAATGACAGCCGGAACCAACAGCTTAACGTATTTTCCGAGACACGGAGGAAACTCGGTATGTAAGGGTGGTTACCCAACCACAGACCAACCTAGGAAAGAACGGCTTAACTTAAAGATCAACCCGAGTGGCTGTTATTATTCTTCAGTTTTGCGGGCAAAGGCGATTTTGCCAGTCTGTTTGAATAAGACCTGCGGTGGAAAATAGTCTCTCAGATGCGACAGAACTCATTTGGAAACTAAAGTACTTCTGCGCCATTTTTTCAAGTTTGGGTATAAGACGTCATTTTTAAAGCGCGAAATTGGAAAAGTATCGTTCAATCTGCCATAAAAATATCGCCGATACCGATATATCGGCAAACCCGAAGTATCGCCGATATATCGGTATCGGATGCATCCCTAATGTTAATGCATCATCCTCATGCTATAAAACACATCTCTCTGACTGTCTGTCTTTTAGTTATGTAACTTGCTTATTCGGGATCAAATCAATGTAACCAAACGACTTACATGTCTTTTCTTGCGGTTTAATACTTACTTAGCTACACCAGATTTTGCAATTTTATACTTACTCAACCAAGCTGTTGCTGGCTACTTAGTTTTCGATACTCCGAATTATTTGTACCGTTTATTAGAGTTTCTTCCAGTAAACTTTCTTCGTGCTAGTCGGAACTATGTAGGTATCTAATAAAATCATCTATTTCATTTCAAATTACACACATTAATACACGGTCAACATGTATGGAGCAGCAGGCTGATTTGGAATCATTATTAATTTATGCACTACATTCATGTCACGTCGTTTGATAGTATTTGATTGGTTAACATTCGATTTGGAATCCAATCCCTTCTGTAGAATAGATTACACAATATATAGGGTGACTGGTAATTAGTGTACGAAACTTAAACACGTGATTGTACTCATGATAACAAACAACTTTTACTATGGGACCATAGCTGAAATCGCGAAAAAAATATCAGCTGTTCAGTACACTAGGCGAACATAAATGTACTTAACAGCTCATTTTTAGGGTTCCGTAGCCAAATGGCAAAAAACGGAACCCTTATAGTTTCGCCATGTCTGTCTGTCTGTCTGTCTGTCTGTCTGTCTGTCTGTCCGCGGATAATCTCAGTGACCGTTAGCACCAGAAAGCTGAAATTTGGTACCAATATGTATATCAATCATGCCGACAAAGTGCAAAAATAAAAATTTAAAAAAACATTTTTATTAGGGTACCTCCCCCAGACGTAAAGTGGGGAGCGATTTTTTTTTTAATTTTGACCCTGACGTGTGATATATTGTTGGATAGGTATTTAAAAATGAATAGGGGTTTTCTAAAATCATTTTTTGATAATATTAATATTTTAGGAAATAATCGCTCCGAAAGTCAAAAACAATGTGTCCCCCCCCCCCTCTAACTTTTGAACCATAAGTTTAAAAAATATGAAAAAAATCACAGAAGTAGACCTTTATATGAACTTTCTAGGAAAATTATTTTCAACTTGATGAGTTGAATAGTTTTTGAGTTATATAGCACTTTTTCAAAAAAACGCAAATGATAACTTTGTTTTTCATACAAATACTATGAAAAACAAAGTTATTTTTGCTGACGAAAAATGTTGGTATTTTTAATGGTCTGGGAAGCTACGGAACCCTACAGTGAGCGTGGCCCGACACGCTCTTGGCCGGTTTTTTTTCGCGATTTCAGGTTTGGTCCCGTACTAAAAGTTGTTTGTTATCATGAGCAGTCAAGCAACCAAATATAGGGCGACTGGCAATTAGTGTAAGTATCGTACACTAATTGCCAGTCACACCCTATATTTGGTTAAATAAAAGCAGTTTTACCGTTGGTTGGTGATACGAGTATTTCCAGGGAATCTATTTTACTCTTGAAACACCTCACAGTGTCGGTGAGGCTCATTACGACACCATTGGAGTTGCTCATGATTCATGCAATCAAATTATAGTTAGGTAGGTACATAATTTACGTCACTCCTTCATAGACATATTGTGCATTTTTATGTTATGCTTGTCAGTTACTTAAAAGTAATCACAGTAAAAATATTGTTAGGTACTACAATTTGCAATAATAAAAATAATATTTAGGACAGAAAAGTCTTGAAAAGTCTCGAAAATACCTTTTCTTGGCTTCCTGTGATTGTTCGGTAACAAGAAAAACTCATAGAAAATTAAATAGTATTGTTAGACCAACGACTTACTTTCTTTCTATCATTAAATTCTATAAAAACTGTAATTTTCCTCAATCCTTCATCCAGAGAGTTTTCATTTTATTTCGTAACGTTTCTAGATTTTTCTACAGCCGTGACAGATAATGACAAGCAAACGGAAAATGGTACTGCAAATTAACGTGGACGTCAGTTATTATACACGTGGCTATATTTTACCGTACCATATTATTGTTGCGTGATGGCCAAACTCGGAACTAACATCGCTAAGTCGTTTCACAAAACACATATTTGTGTGTTGTTTTTAACCCCCCCGACGCAAAAGCGACATTGTATCGGGGGCTTTTTAAGTTTACTTGTGTACTGTCGATGTTAGTTTGGCCAAACAAGCGGCGGTGTTGATAACCCGTTGAGACCCTGGTGGCAACGTCATGCTTGCTTCAAAATACGTACAAGCCACAACACTTTTAACCAGACAAGTAGGTATCTGTCATCACGACAAATTATGAACACTCGCTAAGTGTTTCTGAAAATGAAACATCTTCCTGTTTTAGAACTTCCTAATTCCAAGATCAGTAAAAATGACGAGCCAAGGTCATGTAAATGTTTACGATGATGTTTACTTGATGCACCTTTGATGTTCTCTCAAGGTTTCCATTCAACTATGACTAGGTAGGTAGTCCTGAACCGATCTCTTCGATGAAGCGAAACATCTGTCTTTATGTAGGTACCTACCTAATTACTTAATAAAGTGTTTGTAGGTAGGTACTACGCATTTTTGTAGGCAGGTACTATGTCCTTTTGTAGGTAGGTATATTTATTATCGCTGTTGTCAATTGACGAGTACCTAATTGAATCATCTGGATAATCAGTGGATAATTAATTAGGTTTTCGTTCTTCTTGAAGATACCCACATATTATTCTAAAAGATTGTTAATTGTTAGGTATCTTATTCATACTGGGTGAGACTTTAATATGGTGCCTATAATTTAATATTACCATTATTTGAGAAAACATACGATACTAAGGTCCATGTTCACCGAGAAGATAACAGTCTGATTATCTAAAAACAGCTGTCAATGTGACATGTTCCCATACAAAAATGTGTTTTAAACAGCTGTTTTTAGATAATCAGACCGTCATCTTTTTAGTGAACATGGACCTAAGAGTGACTGTAAAATATGTACGTAGGTCATGTATACCTACCTAGTTTATACGTTACCAGATACTCTATGGTTACCAGAAATAAATTGTAGACTGTCATTTGTTACATAACCTTCATGACATAACCAATACTTAGCGTAAATCTTATTTAAGAATTTACTAAGATACTGACTGTTTGTACAATTATTATAATAATTATGTTAATTAATAAAATTGTATGCTTTAAACGGATTTGGTTGGTAAGCCTGTATTTATACAGGAAAAGTTTTTAACCACTGCGTAAATTTTTTTTGGTAGCTCAGTGTTAGTAATAGAACACATTCCCATTTTTAGTTTTAATTTTTTTTTTTCAAATTTTTCCATCTTGTCCCATTTTAAAATAAGCATAACATGGACATCATTTAATTGTAATACTGTGAATGAAAACGCGCTGGCTGCTGACGTACGATGTGTCCTAAGCCCATGAAAGTATGAAGGAAAAATTGGAATTACGTTTACAAATAACATATCACAGCCTAAACTTAAAAAAGTAGCGCGAAACGGCGGTCAGTAACCGTCAGCGCGTAGGTAGGTAAGTTTACGTCGGCGCCGTCGCATCGAGCGAGCGCACCTACAAAACTCAGCTGATCTCAGCTTGCCGGTTGGGCGACCGGTCGACGCGTGAGTCGGTCGACCGGGCGCCCGACTGGCAAGCGACCATAAAATAAGTTTATAGGTAAATAAGTCTCGTAAGCGATAACTTTATTTTTTACTACTAACACATATCAAAATAAAAAATACGTGTCTATTAAAATACATTCAAGTTTATCATGTAAAAATTTGCGCACTGGTTAAAAACTTTTCCTGTATATAAACAGAAGATCGACAGGCGCCTTCGATCTGTAATTAAATAAATAAATAAAATAGAAATTTAAGTAACGATCCCTGAATGGACTGGCGTCCAAAGTCAAGGTTAATTCCCTCATAATTCAAAATATTTTTCCACTGATTCGGCGCGAGGCAGCAAACAATTTAACAAGCGGGTCAGTGGTCTAGGAACATTAAAATGATCATCTCCATATGTTTGTGACACATTTGATAGCGTCCATCATGGCCTATTGAGCAGCGGTGGCCCAGTGGTGGCGGCCCTGATAATGGTTCATTGTCACTAGTACCATTAACAGTTCCATGATGGAACTAGTGTTGTTTTTTGTTATCACTAGTTCCATTTTGAGAGAATTTGAAAATAATTTCAGTAAGTCGTGGGTTCGAACCCAGGCAGGCGTATTACTTTGTGTAATTTATTACATCACCGCTGCTCTCAAAACGGTGAAGGAAAACATCGTGAGGAAACCGGCATGGCCTAGAACCATAAATTCGAAGACATGTGACATCTACCAATCCGCACTGGGCCCGCGTGGTGGATTATATAGCCCATTCCCTCTCATAGAGAGGAGGCCTGTCCCAGCAGTGGGAACATTAATAGGCCGATGATGATGATGATAATGATGATCATGGCCTATTTACATGGCTGCTTGGACACACTTCAGCATCCATTGAAGACTTACTAACGCTTAGACAAAGTACAGTCATGGACGTTAAAACTTCTGGCTTGATATAATGTGTCATTGTGTGGTTGAATGATAGGTTTATGTCGAATTTGATGTATGCTCTCGAATGTTCTGTAAAGCTTACACACAACATTTAAGTTTTTAGGACTAAGGGCAGGTGCCGTAGGTGTTTTAACGGAACGGATTTGCAAATCGGCCCCATGGCAAACAAAGTGATCAACTAAAATAGTAAAAAAAAAAACAAATTTAGAAAAGGAGACATGTGTAGCTAATCAACCCTGACTATCTACAGGGTAGTTAGTCAACCATAACTGAGATAGGCAGTCGCTCCATGTAAAATACTGGTATTCAGCTGCATCCGGTTAGACTGGAAGCCGACCCCAACATAGTTGGGAAAAGACTATAGGCAAATGATGTTGAAAATGAGCGTTAAAAGTAAATAATAATTTAATAAAAAAACATGTGTAGGTATCGTAGTTCCAATTTTATGTTCAGAGAACCACGATACCGTAGAGATTCTTTCAGTTTTCTTAAATAGGTAACTACTATTCGAAGGACAATGATATAAACACGAGATATGAGGAATTTAAAATTTCTATAGTAAACTTATTTTTCTCATAGGTAACTCTTGTTTAAATCAGTGTCCTAGATATTCTGTAATCCAATCGA
Organism: Xestia ashworthii; assembly: GCA_950022955.1. Lineage (NCBI taxonomy): Eukaryota > Metazoa > Arthropoda > Insecta > Lepidoptera > Noctuidae > Xestia > Xestia ashworthii. The sequence continues at coordinate 15,689,506 of OX465558.1, read as the reverse complement.
AATGTTTGATTTACAAATTGTTTTGGTATTACGTTTGGTATGAACGACGCATGCTCCGTGGGCCTAAAAAGCTAGAATTTTCTTTATTGATGCTTCAGAATTTAATAAAACGGAATTGATTTCAGTAAAAAATTGTCTCTCACTATTGGTAAAACAATCTATTTCATCCTTGACTTTTATCGATATGCTTTGTAATAAGATAGTTGTTAACTGCCGGGCCCCTTATAAGTGGGCACGCTTCCGGTTGACAGCGATGTGGAGGAGTACATACTTCAACGCCAATGTCCTATTATTATTGACATAGGTATCTATGTACTCAATAATATGTTGATTTACTTAGCCCTTTTTGTAAATACATTTAGACCTTCATCTGTTTGCTAAGATTCGGTCGGGCTTCACAGCAAAGGGGTATGGGAGGATTGTTGATTTCCTTTACAAATCAGTTACAAAAACTAATCTCTGTTTCTAAACAACAGAGCTTTACAAGCGCCTGCCCTCTATCGCTCTACTCATTCCCATTCGTCCCGTTCAAGTAGTAAGAACTAGACGCATTGCTTCCAAATAAAATATAGATGATTATTAAACGTTTATACGTATAAAGTGAATATCCTAATTACTTACGTGTTTTAATTACTCCCATAACCTCATAAATTTATAAAGATTGGGAAGTTACAGGGACACATCGCATGTGTCTAGAAGAGTGATGAATATACATTTAGATGGATAGAGAAGAAGAGGAAGACCTAGGAAACGATGAATATAATGCGTGACGATGAATGATATGAAAGAAAAGGAGTAGGTAAACGATAGAGTGACGGTTTACAGTGGAGAATGGGGCAAGGGCAGTAGGAAAGGGTCTTAGTAATAAAATATACACTTCTGTTTGCCCTCAAAGGAATATAGGTGTAACATCATGTTTGGCCACCGTTTTCAGTAGTTTCAATGTAGTTATGGGTTTATAATATATATGTCACCGTAAAATTGTCAAACACGTTATATTGTATTCTCTCTAGCGATATTGTAAATTCTCGAAATATTGTCAAACGAACGGGTGCGTGCCATTTGATATAATAACAGAAAGTCTAACGTTCACGTGACCTAATTTCAATTAAGGCGACTACACGAGCTAAACGCGAGTTTTATAATTACTAAAAGTATGTGATTCACTGCTATAAACAAGACCAGAAAAATATATGATATTCTTCAGGATATATGCTAGCATGATACTGTTTTGAAAACATAATACAATTAAATGGCTCGATAAAAAGAAATCACTAACTTACCTCTAAAAATATCTTTCAAACAATAAAAGACATACTAATATGCATGCGATCATTCTGATTTTTTGGCAAATAATTCTACAAGCAATATATTAGCATGATACTGTTTTAGTTTTTTAATCGAATCAATAGTTTTTTTTGTAGATCGATCGAAACCACTCATTTCGCGCTATTTGGCCCGCAGTGGCTGACGTAACAACTACTTTGTAGTGCAACCTGATTAGAACTTTATTCTAACAGCATTTCAAACGAAGTTTGAACCACCACAAATAGAGTTGCTAATTTAGCTCGTCTAAGCGCCTTAATATACTTTTTGTTTAGTATAACGATGAAATGATTTATTGAACTATTGATATAATTTCATTTTATCTAATTTTATAATTATGTCTTAATTAACATTTCCTATAATGCACTCTTAAACTAATATTAATTTAGTATAATATTAAGTTAGTATAATATTCAAAATCTATAATAACGTTTATTATAATTTTGAGCGTGCCGCGGTAGCGGCCGCCGAGCGCCAGATCCTCGCTGTTGCAGGTGAATCATTACCCTGTATTGTGGGTGAATGATGTGGGTTAGGTTAGGTTAGAAATGTGACCTTTTGGCGCGCGAAGGCGAGCGAGCGGAGCGAGCGTGCCGCGGCAGCGGCCGCCGAGCGACAGATCCTCACTGTTGTAGGTGAATCATTTGGGTTATTTGAGGTTTGACAGGGCATTATGATGTTTCCTGATATTTACTTATTCATTACAGAATTTCGGCTGAAAATTAGGAAACATGAAAATTAGGTCAAACAAAAGTTATGTCAACTAAACGTTATAATTATTAAAACAGCAATATACAAATTGAAAATTATTTTTAATGAACGTTATACTAAATGTTATTTGAGTAAAAGAAGTTTATTTGAAATATAAGATTAGATCACATGAAATTAGGTTATATGTTTTATAGCATATGAAAATTATATCATGTGAACGTTATTTCAAGTGTAAATATACTTTCTGTTATTATATCATATATCACACACCCCAAACGAACATACTGCTTACAATGAAACGCTTTATTTTTCGTGAAATGCATGCGATGGTAGTCAACTCACGCGGTGTGGAGGGAAGGAGGGGTCCCCCTTGCCCAGTGGTACCACTCTCATGAAAAGATAATGTACCATTCCTGACAAATACCGATTAATATAACCTAACCTTAAAACACTTTATATTCCCCTAAAAAGCGTAGTCGACGGAGCCCCGCTTCGCGGGGTGGGGGATTTCCGAGTGCAGGGTTTAAAGGAACCTAATTAACCTAACGGGGGTTAAGTCCCAAGTCCCGATTATGGGGGCAGAGATACTTCCGTATGTTCAGTTGACAATATTTCGAGAGTTTACAATATCGCTAGAGAGAAACACGTTATATTGTAATATCACGTGTTTGACAATTTTACAATGACATATACATATGTATACTGCCTACAGTTTCCGTAGTAATCTTGTAGACTAGCTAGTCTCTTGACGAGGCTTAGCTATTGTCCTAAAGCTAATAGATACCGACACGAAAAATAAAAAAGCAGGAAACAGGGGCTGCGATTTTTCATACAAATTTTGACGAAATTGAGGTTTCGTATTACCCCTTTTTCTTCCTGAATAATTTTTCTAGAGCAAACTTTTTTTTCCATATAATCTAGATTTACTGTAGACAGGGACGTGTCATTTACTTTTTTACCGCCACTAATATGTAACGAAAAATAGGACCCTTCAAAGTGGTCAAAAAATGCCCCGCATTTTGACGACTGTGATTAGAGGACTTCCAGACAAAGTCAAAAAGACAATTGAAAAATGAAAGAAAAACAACTGCATTATGCCGGGAAAGCGTTGCTACATTTTTTTGTCCTGTATTTATTAATATTAGATAAAACCAGCCAGATACAAACAGTACAACCAAATAAATCATTTTGTCTTCAATTTAAACATACAAAAGACTTTTTCCCCGACCGTTAAAATTAAATGGTGGAAGTTAGGCAAGCAGCCTTCATACAAAAATATTCTAAACATGCTAAAGCTAGCGCGTGTCGGCAGTGCACCCGTCCGGTAGTCATCTGCTTAGCTTACGGGGGTCGGAAGTGCAGCCGTCCGGTAGTCATCTGCTTAGCTTACGGGGGTCGGAAGTGCAGCCGTCCGGTAGTCATCTGCTTAGCTTACGGGGGTCGGAAGTGCAGCCGTCCGGTAGTCATTCGCTAAGCTTACGGGGGTCGGAAGTGCAGCCGTCCGGTAGTCATCTGCTTAGCTTACGGGGGTCGGAAGTGCAGCCGTCCGGTAGTCATTCGCTAAGCTTACGGGGGTCGGCAGTGCAGCCGTCCGGTAGTCATCCGCTTAGCTTACGGGGGTCGGCAGTGCAGCCGTCCGGTAGTCATCCGCTTAGCTTACGGGGATCGGCAGTGCAGCCGTCCGGTAGTCATTCGCTAAGCTTACGGGGGTCGGCAGTGCAGCCGTCCGGTAGTCATCCGCTTAGCTTACGGGGATCGGCAGTGCAGCCGTCCGGTAGTCATTCGCTTAGCTTACGGGGATCGGCAGTGCAGCCGTCCGGTAGTCATCCGCTTAGCTTACGGGGATCGGTGGTGCAGCCGTCCGGTAGTCATCCGCTTAGCTTACGGGGGTCGGCAGTGCAGCCGTGCGGTAGTCATCCGCTTAGCTTACGGGGGTCGGCAGTGTAGCCGTCTGGTAGTCATCCGCTTAGCTTACGGGGGTCAGCAGTGCAGCCGTCCGGTAATTATCCGCTTAGCCTACAATAGTCGGCTGCGTAGCTGACTTAATTCCGCAATCGTATTTAACCAAAAAATCCAACATTGAGGGTAGAATCCTACGTATATTCTAGGGCTACTCTCAAAAGGTCCCAGAGAAAGCACGAAAACCTAAATAAAACAATAATAGATTACAACCTCATGAGTCTCTTATACATTGGTTAAGATTTCAAGTCAAGAGTTTAGTGCAGTGGATAAGTACAGTGATGCAAACTGATCGGACAGTAGCGAGTAAACAGTCACTGTCTAGCTAGGTACTCGCCACTGTACTTGTAGTCTACTACCCGTTACTGTCCCTTTACCAATATAAATCGGGCTTAAAGATTATAAGCATCAAATCATTAGGAAAAAAAATAAAAGAGTTGATGTAACAATGGAGTGCAGTATCGTACAAAGAGAAAAACAACAATAGTAATTGTCTATAATTAAAATGCGTGACTTACGAGCCATTCACATTATTGCGTAACGAGATTATTTGCGATTACGACGATAATGCAGCTTCGCTATTACATTCCTTAGATAAGATAAATTGAAATTTCATAGATCCATCCATTACGTATATACACGCATATCCTTCCTCCTTTTATTCTCCCTTTCTCTGGTGCACGTTCATAAATCTGGCGGACGGGGCGCAGACGGGGCGCCGTCGATATAGAAAAGACGAGGCACGGACGTGACGCTGCGCATCCCGAGAGATTATCAACCAACTTCGCCGCGCGATTCCCGGCACCTCGGAAAGAAATAGGTCTGCGCACCGTTTGCGTCTTACGTCCTTTCTGTGTGTCCAGCTCTGCGCCCCGTCTGCGTCTTACGTCCTTTCTGTGGTCGCCGTGCCGACAGCTGCATCGCTAAGGGACAGCATCGTCGCGAGCGTGCCTGATGTCTGCGTCCAGGCGTCTGCAGGCACTAATAAGCCTTACCTCTGCAGGCGAGGCACTGCAGAGTGTGGAAAATGCTAATTAGCCCCATACGGGTCGTGAGAACATAATGAGAGTTACTAGCTTGCCTACTACATTACTTAAAACGAAATTGTGACTTGCACTTTTAGGGCAGTTATATTAGAGGGTTTAACCTCTGAATGACAGATAATTAATAAGCTCTAAACTCGTATAGACCTTAATTTTGGTATCTTAAAATTAGTCTCAAAGCCTCATAATAACCTCATGTCTGCGTCGTAAGTTATTCAAAGATAAAGGTCACAAAAATCAGTTTTTCGCGATTATCTCGATTTCCATAGCTCCAATGATGTTAAGATTCATAATTAAAATTGCTCCAAATTAGAAAACGACAAAAAACAGTACCCAACGCAAATTACAAGAATTAGAGTGTTGTTAGTATAATCAAAACCTAAACTTTGTACTGAAACTGACAAATCTGAAAGATATAGCAACTTGGTAGGTACCAGAAGTACCTATCTTAAACTTATCAGTCTAAATACATAATTATACAATATGTAACTCTTATCTTCGTTCTTTCCAGAAAACAAACAAATCTGTGCGATTTTGCTCGCTCGCTTCGTTTAATGAAATACCGACGCTGAATTTGTTGTCAAGCCTGTAATGTAGACAAGGAGTATTTCAGGAATTTGTTAGAGAAATTCGCTTTTTCTTTAAGACTTAGAAAAAGAGGTATTTTTTTGTCATGTTGGCTGTCTCATCATAACTCAGTCATTTATGAACCGATTTAAAACAATTTAGGTATTCTAAAATTTAGAAAATGGTATAATAAAATCGAAAGGATAAATATACTTTCCGATCGATTCTTTAGAAATTTAACAAAAATCCGTTGAGTAATTTGTTTTTATTAATTTTCTTTACATGCTAATTACTAAATGAATTCATGACTATACTGTGTGGTATCTATACTACAACTAAAAGGGTAAATTGGAAACTTTTTGTAAAAAAACGACTTACAAAAAAACAATAAAAAGTCTATAACAACTTCATTTTCGTAAATCGTTTGACCGACCTCCGAAAGTACAGTCATTTTAGACTTTTTAAAGGTTTTTTGTAAGTTGTTTTTTTTGCACAACTATTTAATAAAGAATATACAGAGTAAGATAAAGATGAAGCTAAGCTATCTCATTCCCATAGGGAATAAGACTAATACAATACTGCAAAAACGTCTCTGTAACCTTTTATCGAATTGTTGTTTTATTGAATTATAGCTGTCGCAGGAGTCTCTGTCTGCTAAGATTTAATCTAATTAATAACACTCATAAACTATTCCATGATAATATTGATGAACCTACCATCCCTGCTTTGGCAGTTGGCATTAACAATTATTTACAAAGATCATTATGCAATTGACAGAAGGGTTAAGCGCCATCTATTGGCATTTGTATTAACTAGTACTTAACTAGATCTTCGAGTGACAATTTAAGAGATTAATTAAACAAGTTTAGCTAGAACTATAGTTAAAATTAAGATAGCAAATATTTTATAACTATTGGGATTTTACCAATTTGTCATAGCTCTTTTGTGGACTATGGTGTCTTTGTTTGTATGGCAACATTCCACATGTTGTGGTTGTGGCGCCAAGTACAATTTTAATGGTCAATAAGTCAATTTATAATTTTAAACTATAACTAAATCAGTTTTTTCTTAAACTAACTACAAACCAAACTTAACAAGGTTATTTACAAAGCGATTTATTCTTTGTATTAATTTGACCTGTCCTCCGATCTGCCGGAAATGGTTTTAAAACAAGTGAAAAAGTAATGAAGCTAGTAATTTAGCTTAAACTTAATAATACCTTTGCATTTGTGAATATTAGTATTGTTTAATTATTACAATAATTAAGTGTGAAGTATTCTGATAACTTTTGTAAGTTTTAATGAACTTACGATGTAATGAATTACAGTACTGGATGTGTGTGTCACTTCCGGTATTCAAGGAATAGACGCGTCGACTAGGAGGTGTCTCTTTAGATTACGATGAGTAAAACAATTGAATTAATAAGTCATTAATTATGAATTTTGAAGTGAACAATATTAGGTTGTGTAAATGAGAAATGTATTATGGTTTAAAATAGTGTTAGGAGTTTCTTTGTCCGTTCTTCTCCCTATTAACAATATTTGCGAACGGGTTGCTCGAATCAGAATGTTTATTGTGCCTGTACCTAAATAGACCAGGGCCGATGCCTTCAAAAATGGTAAAAAACGAAAAAAAATTATAGTGTGATGAAACCCATTAGAAAAGGAGGGGAATATGATAAAAATGAAAGGAAAAATAAATTACGGTCGCTCTGATCTACCGTAATTTATTTTTAGTATTTTTTAGTAGTTCGGGAAGTGGGGGGGGCTTTTCAGGGGAAAAAATGGTTTATCTCGATTACCGGCTGACTGTTGGGGCTGAACCGTTTTATGATATATTTGAAGGCTTTAAAGCCTTCAAATATATCATTCACACACTACATTTAAAGCCTTCAAATGGCAATTTATTATGATTAACCAGACACAACAAAAAACCGTGGCACGTGTAACGTGTGTATTCACGGAAGTACCCCATTATGTCATCACAGGAGCCCATTATCAAATAAAATATGTCGCAAAATATTCTGTTGTTATGTTACTGAAACTGATCCTTTTAACCTTGAACTAAGAAGCATTATGTCACAGCAATCTAATGCTACGATCTCGACATTGAAGAACAATAATTGACGCGTCGTAATGCTAATTTGAATTTATAAGAGACTTGTTCGTATGATATTAGTTATTAATAGAAAAAGAAGCTACGTGAGGATAACATACATTTATTATCGATATATGTATTTGTGTACCCAAACATCAGGCTATCTTAGATAACACACTCGATGAGTCAGGATGCGACCAACCTTCGATCACGTTATCAAAAGCGTTTCGGAACACCTGTGTTTACTAATACAGTGATAAGGCTCACGTAAACTGATTATCCAGAAAACTCGTAAATAATAGATAAAATGTGTACGTGTACAAATACTTTGCGATTCACGCCAACAACATACACGGTTATTTGCTGTCGAACAGGCAAGGCACAGCAATTGCCCAAAATTTGTCTCGATTTATTTTTGTGAGTTCTTTAGAGGTGCTATTCTCTTAATCGCTTATGTGGTACAATTATATTAAACTGTAAACGCAGTCATAAAGAAAATTTGGTGTATACATTATAATCATCATAATTTCAGCCGAAAGACGTCCACTGCTGAACACAGGTCCCGTGCGATTCGCATTACGCCGATTTCCGCATACCTATTATAAATTTTTTTGCTAACATTTTTGTTTTTCTTCCACAGAATGGCTCCAGCCCAAAAGAACATGGAAATGTGTGGTGAAGAAATACATTCGGAACTAAAAGTTAGTCCAGTTACATACAAAAATGGCAAAGGTGCACATTTCGAGAACAATAATACAGTGATAAGGGACAGTGCTAGTGAAATGTTAAGTGACGATGGTTTTGATTTAAAGAAATATGAAGCCATGGAATTCAAGGCTCAATGGCGGTGGCCGGACCTCACCGTTCAAATTCTTTTGCATTTAGTTTCAATATACGGATTGTACCTGATGATTAGTAACCAAGTTAAGCTGTACACAATATTATTTGGTAAGTTTACCTTTTTTTACCTTACTACATTTACTGAATACCATAACCCTACCAAAATCCTCAGTCTTTCGTTAGAAAATAAGGAAAAACCCTGAAAGGTTTATTATAAAATAAAAGTTTCAACAACATTTCGGAAATGTTTCGACTATAATTATACCATAAAGTGGACTGGTAGAGAATGCCTTGTGGCATTCAGTCCGCCTATTTACCAGTATTGTACATGAAGTCAAAATAAATAAATACCTAAGTATACAGGGTGTAAACCACCTCATCACAAAGCCGTTAACCAAGCATTCTGTACATCAAACTAAGTAACTTTACGCAAAAAAATTTGCTGGGAAACAACTTTTTTTTTTGAGGTTATAAATCATGTTTTGTGGAAGAACTCAATGTAACGCACTTAAAACATTGTGCTGATGTATGGATTGAATAGTACGGGGGTCGTGGAGGTGTTAAAAGTCAAAATCTTACTAAAAAAACTTGTATTTAAAAAAAAACTTGTCAAAAAGTTGTAACTTTGACCCCCCATATCTCCGTAACTAGAAGGTTCCCAGGTATGGTGTAGAACAAAAAAATAATCGTAATGATGTGGAGAACAAGTGCCTTTCGGCTTCGTGAAGAGGTGTTTTACACCCTTTATAGGATTGGCCTAAAATCGCACTAGATCGAAATGTGGAAGGAGGGAAGGGAGGCCTTTGCCCCGCAGCGGAACAATTATAGGCTTTTATTAAATAATAATATAACTTGAAGCTTTAGTATTTACTTCAAAAAATTATAATTAAGACTATTAAATTCATTGTAATCTCGTTTCAGAAGTTAGTAAAAAAAAGAAACAAATAAAATTACTAACTGCCGAAACATTACTAACATCCAAAACTTTTTCACAAACGATATTCATTTTATTTCTTTACAAATTCGACTTAATCGTTTTTCTGTGTCCATTTTTATCTCAGTTTCATGACTGCGCAAATTAACATAGATTCTGATATCTAAATTAAAAGCCATAGATACTGATCAGTAGGTTGAAAATTGTTAATGGTTTTTTTTTAATAAAGTCCTGTGTTTTTCAGCATTCTGCACAATATACACGTCAGGATTTGGTATCACAGCGGGTGTGCACAGGCTGTGGTCACACCGGGCGTACCGTGCCCGGTTACCGCTGAGGATACTGCTGGCCATACTCTTTACCATCACAGGACAGGTTAGAACTTTAATACTAAAGTAGGGCCAATTTAACAGATCACATTTGACATCTGTCAGTTCAAAGTAAAGGTTCGGTACCTTCTTTTGTCATTAATACAATTAAGCAATTGTACAGTTCTAATTTCGAAAAAATATATGCCAGCCGCTACAAGGTTACGTTGTGGTTTTTTGATGAAGTGTCAAACGTGATCTATTAAATTGGCCCAACTGTAAGTTAGCACTTACGTGGGCTGGCCAAGTGGCCATATTAGCCGTAGAACAGACTGTTGGGGTAGAGGTGTTCTTGAGTGAAGACCCCAAATTGGAAAGAATAAAGTGGGACACCCTCAGGCTAGCTGGAGCGACGATCTCTCCAGGGTGTTTGGTAGCAACTTAAAGTTGTCAAGAATCGAACTGAGTGGCGTGCAGAAGGTCCCATGTCTAGCAGTGCACTACTGGAGACAAATAATGATGAATCAGTTGCGTTAATTTTGCGTTCTAACCTAGATGACACCAAAGTTATGATCGCTTTGGCGTTTGTATTGAACCAATAACAAAATAATGTTTTATCATTTTATTTTAATAATTTCCTGGTAAATAAAATAGGACGCATGTAGGAGAATGATTATGAAGAAAGACAAACTTACTTATTTATTTAAGAAAATGAAATCACATTTTACGCATATTTTATTCGGTGTAGACACGTTTGCGTATGTGCGACGAATAACTGATGGAATGTTGTTCTAGTAGGCCAACGGTAGCTTAGCAAATTGTCTCAAAGTGGCACAAATTTTATAGTTCGAGAAACTGGTATTTAGTGCTGATGTTAATAAAGTATTTTTCTACCTGTGGAGTTTAGATGACGGCTAAGATATAAAGGGCACCTCTTCACGAAGCCGAAAGTCACTTGTTCTCCCCATCATTGCGATCATTTCTTTGTTCTACACCACACCTGGGAACCTTCTAGTTACGGAGATATGGGGGGTCAAAGTTACAACTTTTTGACAAGTTTTTTTTTAAATACAAGTTTTTTTGGTAGATTTTGACTTTTAACACCTCCACGACCCCCGTACTATTCCATCCATCCATCGGCACAATGTTTTAAGTGCGTTACATTGAGTTCTACCACAAAACATGATTTATAACCTCAAAAAAAAGTTGTTTCCCAGCAATAATTTTTGCGTAAAGTTATTTAGTTTGATGTATAGAATGCTTGGTTAACGGCTTTGTGATGAGGTGGTTTACACCCTGTATGATTGAATTCCCATTATTTGATAAAAACTTCTAAAATGTTTTAAAGTCCCCTTTTGATTTAATCAACGTGTATTAATTATAAAACTCGTAAACGTAATAAACGGGTTAAAAGACAAGTCTCACGAGTATCAGGTACAGCATATCTTTAAATATGAATTGACTTCCTCTGAACATCAGACGAAAAAATGTTGCCAATGCCAAAACGATTTATAGAACCACTGACAATAAGAATCACCTGGTTTTTTAATATCCGTTTAAGAAAACATTTTTGTAAAGAAAAATAACCGACTTCCAAAAAAACACAAAGAACACCGGCCCTACAATTGCTGATGAAATTATTAAGCGTCTACAAACGTCACCGTTATAGATACCGACGAAATAATGTACTAATATTTATCAAATCCAGTTTAAGGCCTATCGAAGTCAGGAAAAAAAATCGTAATTATTAAAAGCTTGATTGACTAGAATAATGATGATAAGAAATAGTCATGGCTTAGTTTTTTTCTTTCTGGCTTGACTTCATGACTTTTGGCTAAGCTATACTTTTAATAGTTAGAGAGCCCATGACACTCCCAGGCGAAATATAAATAATTCGTAACGTTATTAATAGGGGAACACGAAATGGCGATGCTACAATGCAAAAAGCCTGGCGAACAAAACGATTTCTAGTATGATATGACTCCCAAGTTTCGTTACATTATTCATACGTGACCGTGACACGCGTATTCAATCAGTATAAATCGAAAGGAACCGGGTGCTGACAAAATGCCGAATCCAGCTGCGCGGAGGGCGACGTTCAATCGCTGCAGCAACTACTTTCTTCACTGTTTGGAAGATGCAGCAGTGGTTTTTCTTACAAAGAAATTGATGACATTTCAAATGAGAGGTGGTTTTTTCAGGAGGTCGATCATACTAGATACCTAAAAATAGTTTTTTTGATAGCGCCGCCAGGTGTTTTGCATTGTAGCATCGCCATTTTGTGTGACCCCATTTTGAAAGAAATAATATTATAATATGTATCGAGATTCTTTTCAAACTAGGTCTAGTGTCATGGGCTCTCTAACTATAATGTCACCTCCAAACAAAAACCCATGACATTTATTTTGTCAACTGGCCTAATGAAATAATAGTATGTATGTAGTATAATAGGATGATATATCTTTAGAGGGAAACACTTTTTGTACTGATTCTGTAATTCTAGTATCCTGAACCCTGGAACATTGTGCTCGTACGGTCTGTGGCAATAGGCTCGACTTCTACTAAAGTAATGTAGGTGATACTTACAAATGCAATGCTTAAGGAAGGCGCACAAATAAGAAGTCAAGAAAGGAGATACTAATAATTTATTATTTATTTATTATGATTATATTACACACATTCCGTTACTCAAGATCGTGGCACGTAGCTACTTAGTTGGAAGTTCAATACAAAATGATTGCCTATTTTTCCCTCTCTTAAGTAGTTAAATACGATAATATTCTGACTGGCGATTTGTCCTGACCGATCTCAGTCGGCAGGTTTCTTGTAACTCATTGGCTTCGGTTGGGATGTACTCGTACCCATCTCGTGGTACGAGATGGGTACGAGTCATTTGAAAATCTCTAATGGAAATGATATCAACAAACACCAAACAAAATCCGAAGGCAACTCGTACTTCATTAATAAAACACAACTTGCTGTTCAGTAACTGAATTAATCGAAGTCTAACTGAAGATCAAAATGAAGATTTCAGTTTAAAAAAATCAATAAATAAGAGATGAAATAGCAAATTATTTACAATTTGACATTGAAATTGATTGAAATGAGTTGACAAATAAAATGCTTTTTTAATTATTTGAGGAATCAGTTTACAGAAAGAAGTATACTTATAATCAAGTTACAAAATGTCTATTAAAGTTAAACCCAGGGGTGACTCTTAAAATCAATAGATATATTTGATTCGCCATTGCGTATTTCACACGCTAATAAGGGATCTACCCTTACTTTGCGTGTGTGTGCTAAGTAAGTACTTATTTTTACATTTATCTGATGTTGACTGCACATTCATAACCTTTACAACTTCAAACTAAAATATCTTTAATTCCTGACTTCGTATAAAAGTATAACAGAAGACAAAATTGTTCAGGAATTCCAACTCTATACTTTTACATATTTCTCATGGGCAGACGCTAAAATAAAATTTCAACAAAAAATTGTTCGCGCTGTGGCCGGTGTTCTTTAAGTGTTTAATATCGCTTCTTTCGGAAGTCGGTGGCAATGAAACAAACAAAGTCACCGACTCACGGTTCATAATATCACGACAATTGGACCGGTAATTACAGAGAAATCTGTGTACAGTCAGCTACACGATGTGGGTACTTACCGCTAATACAACTGGGGTAGCCAATTGATTCTGTCCAGCGTACATACACGAATAAAAAATGAAATCTAATAAAAATCTAATAATAAAATAAAATCTAAAAATCCAAGATTAAATTAAAATGTAATGATGTTTTATAAAAATGTTTACTATAATTTAGTTTCCACTTGGTTTCAGCCATTTCTTTAAATTAACAGATTTGGGCAAAATATTTACCATTTTTTCAATGATGAAAATGAAAAATTTAGGCTGATTATCTGGCCGACCACAGAAAAAAAAAAATAGGCGGGAAAGCGGCAATCCGATTTTAATTTTTTTTCGTTGGCTAATTCATGTTTTTATTCTTATTTTCCTTGTATTCGTAATGAAAAACAGTGTTAACCTCGAGTTATTGACTCATTTAGTCCCGAGGCCCCGTTTGGTTTGACTAAATAATTTACTTTGACCCCTATTCAATTCATAGGTTTCTTTCAGTACTTTACTAGTGTCGGTCTGTCTAACGCATTTTTTACCCAAATAATTAAATATTAGACTGACAACTCAGTTTCAACGGAACTACTTCGTGCCATGGCAAAAAAGGCTCTCTTTTACTTTCCTTTCGATAATTACTGCATTTCTCACTCCCTCGAGATTTTCCAGAAAGACTCACTGCAAACCATAAACACTAGATTTTTTTGGCAACGTAGCTATGCTGCATTTTTGAATAAAGAAACTCGCAAATCGCAGATCTATTACGTAGATTAATTATAGAAGCAATTTCGCTGAGATAACGTTAGAATATGTGGGTATTTCCCCGAAGAGTTGGGAATCGAATGTTCCGTAATCACTAGATGTTTCCAGTCGGGTTACCTTGTCACCTATTACAAGTATGTTATTGTAATTGACAATTTAAATCTTCTTAACTTTATCATATCTTGCACCAACCATGATGCCTTCATTGGACGCCTTACTACCTAGAGGAAAAATTCGCAGACCATATTTGACTTTGCTTAGTTAAGTTAGCGGTTCATACTAATGAAACTCATTCAAATGCTTATAATAGTTATAATGTTCATATTCCTATGAGCGAATGTGAATAAAAGTTTATGTTAAAAACTGTGTGTGTAACTCTAAAAATTAATTCAAACTGAACAAAATTCATGAGCGAGCATGAGTAAATACAATAAAGAAATTTGGACTTCTCGTACAAAACATCGCGTCACATCGGCTGTCGCGTATTAGTCTTAGTCTAAAGAATCCAATATTTTTGTCGACCCATTTTCTTTAGAGACAGTGGTCCAGTTTTAGGGTCTGAAGCCACCTAAACCACGGTGCTTTTAGAGTTACATCCTGTATAACGTCTAACGTCCCGGTCTATAAAAGCCCTTACCCACTACTCCTACCGCTCCGTTGTCAGACTTCACATAAATTTCATTCCCCTCAGCCACCTTCTACGGTTAGTAGCTTTTTAATCACAAAGGTCACGACCATGGCAACTAGTATCGCCAAAATGTTTCAGGTCAGGCGAGTGAGTGATTGAGCTACTTTCCCTTATTTTTATGGCCTATAACTATCGGTATCGACATTCATATTGTCTGTTATTAAAACCATTTCTATGAGTACATACAGCCTTCTGGTTTTGTGACTAACAGCTGTGATTACACCAGTGCAGCTGTTTAAAATACGAGTATTAGTGTGTTTGCTTTTTGTAAAGCAAATTTCAGATAGACGTCTCTTCTGCACTTTGTATCACAAAATTGTTTCGTAATGGACTTTTTTTTAAAACGACCCTCCGCCTTCTGTAAAATTGATATAAAAGTGTATAAAAGGGGTCTCCCTTGTTTGACCGAAAGGAATTTGTCAAATTTTCACTTCCCAAAAAAGTTTTCGCATAATTTCATTTGCCAAATTATTATTTAGCAAAAAATCTATTCACAAAAATTTTTAACGCAAACCTAATGTTTGGGAAATTAACGTTTAAACTATAACTTGTTTACCAACTAGTACTTTTAACATTTTTTATTTAGACAAATATTTCAGTTGGAAAAAGAGTTTTTACGCAAAATCAAATAAGCCAAATATTTTGTATCGTCAGTTTTCCATTTTTTTTTCTATAATATAATGTAGTCGTTCCTGATCACAGGTTTAACCTAACTTAACCATTATTTTAAAATAATTAATATCCTAATATAAATAGCTCAGTTCCGGGTAACCTACTAAAAACAATCTCTTTTTTCTATTTATGCAAGTCGTTTCTGGCACTCGCCGGCCGCTGCCGCGGCACCGCTCGCTCCGCTCGCTCGGCTCGTGCGTAGGAGGTCACAGTTTTAACCTAACCTAACCTAACGTTCCCATTTTGTTTCAATACGAAATTAACCTAATCTAAATAGTTGAGTTCCGGGTAGGTAGGTAACCTACTAAAAACAATATCTTTTTTTCTATTATTAAAAGTCGTTTTGCCCAAATTTTTTTTTTCTTAACAAATCATTTCACCAAACGTTTATTGTCTGAAGATTGTTTGCTGTAATAAATCATTTGATTAAAGACCAAATGCCATAATGACATTATACTTGGTAATATTTTGCCAAGTAAAAATTTGACCAAATAAAAATATGCGTACTAAAATCATTCGAAATATTGCAATGGTATAAAAAAAGGTTGCTAAAACTTGTTTGGGTAATGAAATTTTGGCAAAATATTTTCGGCAAAACGGCAGGCTCCCGTATAAAAGCTATTATCATTGTTACTTCGAATCGTATTTCGGACTAGCTGTGCCCCGCAACCTTCAGTAGCGTGAAATTATTATTATCATACAAATTATCTTCCCTATTTTAATCAAGTTTTGTTAACAATTTCAAGGGTTTTAATTTTTTCCCACATAACCTTAATACTTTCTCCAAAATAAAAGTAGCCTAAGTAACTCCTTATGACATCAGCTATCTGTTAGTAAATATCCTTTTAAAATCCAGACGTTTCTGAGATTACACACAGACAAAAAAAAATTGAATATGCTTTCATAGGAATTAATTTTATTTATTTGTAAAGATAAAATATTAACATGTTAATATTCTACCCGCTGAGTACACCAATCATACGTATTATAATTTATATTTCAAAACATTCATTATCGAAATTGATTCTAATGGAAATAGCAGTTTTGTTGGAAATAAAACCTAAGGGGAAACTCACAGTGAGTTCGAAGTGATGGTTTTCGAGCATGATAAAAAAGTCCATAGCATTTCCTTTATGTTGTGTCAACGACGATAGCGTGGCTATTGCATTGCGCACAGCTTCATGAAAACCTACGGTAGAAGAACAACGCCATGCGATAGCTCTCTTATGATGAGCGAGATAGAATGTGTAAGTATTCATATTAGAAAAACAATTTTGATAAAATAAATATGTTGAAATTGAACGAATCTAAATCCTCGTAAAATGGCGGTAAGCGCCGCTCATCCGCGCGTTCCCGATTTCGTGTGTTTGTTAGGCCTTCAATGGATTTCATACAACCCAATGCGAAGTGAGATCCGCTTCACCTCCCGACCGGGCGGATACATGCGGTGTAGTTTGAGAATTATCTTAGTAATGTTTCCAATTTATTGATAAACCCAACACACACATGATAAGTAATCAGAAAAAAAAACTGGAACATTTCCGATTCATATATTATTGTTGTTTATAGATGTTACAAAGCCAAATTTATATCTCATATCTCCATCGCTGATTAAAACTAGCTAACATAAAGCAACTATATTAACCCTGCTGTATAAACTAAGTTAACGTTTGTGGGCCTTATGGTAAAGGATAACTTGCAAGGCGACTGAAGGGCTTATTGCCCTGCCTGCAGGGAAAGGGAAGTGTAATGAGAAATCGGGTGGTCGAGTGGTCCCGACCGCCGCCCTTCCCTGCCGCGCTGCCGATCGTGCCCAACAGATCATTTCCCGACAAATCGTGTAATTTAATTAGCCCTTTATACCTTGGAACCGGATGTTAGCAGCCAGCCGTACCGCCATGGCTTATCTTACACCTGAGTTGTAGGTTCCATATCTAATCTAGACACACCGACTTTAATGAGCTCTTTGCTGACATCTTACCTACATTGATAGAACCACGATTTTCTGTATTTATTTTATCCTACATGCACTTTTTATTATTGTGTGTGACACATGTTTTGAGCAAATAAATATATCTTATCTTATCTTATCTCAAATTACGTTGAACATGGTGCTTCTTCCCCGTTTATAAACTCAGCCGACACCACTTGCTTGCATTAAGTCCCTGTTTTGTTCCCGTGCATCCAGACTTGTGGCATAACCATTATTTCATTCACTTCATCTATTGTCGCTTAGTCGTTTAGTTCGTGGCCAAGAGGTTAATCATGTTCCATTTCATATTTTTTTTTCTAGTTGTTTAATTTAACATTTTGATATTGATTTATTAAAAGAATTGTTGTTGCTCTGCGTCACGAATTCAAACTTCATTAGTGAATTTTAGCTCTAGATTATATTCTGCTTATTTTCCAAAGAAGTTCATGTTTCACAACAGAAAGTTGGAACAGTAACTCAAACTTACAAAAATGAGTTTTACTTCTTTTATTTACACAACAGTGTTATTCCAGAACAAACAAACGGGAATTGATAAACTCGGCAAGTAACACTATCTGAGAATGTAATCACTGAGTTAACACAAAAAAATACTTAGTGACGAGTCTGGTGTTTGAGATTAAACAAACTAGTAATTTGGGGGATTGTTCCAATATTTTGATTATTGACTGAGTTGACAATAAATACTTGTGTCAAATTCTGTTAATGATTTATTTATTTATGTACACATAAAATAACATACAGGTAAAAAAACAAAAAGGTACCGCTTATTTATGATATTCAATTATTATTCGCCTACTGTAAATACATTGGAATGGGTATCTATTTTCTGGAATTAATGTTCGATACGTAGGTATATAACATTGGCTGTGTTGCCTTTTAATTAGAGTAAACTAAAAAATATTATTTTGAAAATTTTTCGGATGTCCCAAATTTTTATTTTTTTATTTCATAAATCTGTTCAGGATTGTATGTACATTTGGTTTGTTGAGTTATTTTAATTAGTGTTATGAAACGAAAAGTTCGCCCATGTAATACAACTAAAATAATACAAAATGTCTTCTCTCAAAGAAACTTCAGCAAACACAAAGCTTAGTTTAAATTTCAATTAAACTGGACTTACGAGGATACTATGTCTCATTCGGTTGACTTGCATATTTGTGATGTCTGGTGAATTAGTAGCAAAACCCGAGGATTTAACGAAAAGACAAACTATATAATATGTCTGTCTATTAAGGTCAAAATAGCCTTTGTGATATATGATATATTATGATATATGATACACAGGCTGTTCTAACACTGTTTTGAGCTTTCTCGCTTTATAACTAAACTTAAAATGTCACTTAATGATCACGGAAGGTATCCCGATACCTTCCGTGATCATCATAAATTTTGAGCTCCCGATATTTCGACGCTGTTGTTAAAAGATATCCCGTGAGTGACATTTTAAGTTTACAGGCTATTCTGTCTGCTATGGGCATGAATTACTTAATGAATTACGTTACAAACAACGGCTGACATGAATGAAGGAGTGTACCATTGAACATAAAAAACCGGTTTATCTACCTATGCCTTTCTTCCAAATCGGCCCAAATGACAAATACCAACAAAGTTACGTCATTATAAAACTGTCATTGTTTTCAAGAAAATAATTAAGTGTTCTTTCGTTTTGTTTTATCCTGTATAAATGATAGTTAAGTACTTGTCTTATAAGATAGACAAGTTAAATTGAACTGCGGCTGGCTGCGAGGCGACGGAAGAAATTGCTACTTTTAAATCCAATGGAATTTGAAGCTAAAGAAACCAGTAGCAATTTAAATTAATCATTACTATAGCTTTCTTACCGGTCTTATCTGTCTGGTAAATGTAGCTGTTTGTGAAAAGACGAGTGTATTAGTTCAGTGAGAATAAAACAATATAGGGTTTAGCTTCGTTTTTGTTAGGTATTGACTCGAGCAGATCATAATATACCGACTGTGGTTGAGAAAGTCCATACAATCTAATTTAATTAAAATTAAAATTTTTATAATGTAATAATATTACAGATAAAACAACAGTTTCCATTAAATATTCTTGAATTAATAAATTACAACTAAAACAAAGAAATTGTTTGGTATAAAACTTCCGTTACTTTTTTGCTCGGCGCCTTAGGGTCATGGCGATGACATTTTTTTTTTCGGATGGGAATTCATCAAATGACTTCTCTCACTCTGGGTGGGAGGGAGTGTCAGACTTTTACTGACTAAAACCCATCCATGTGCCTTCCTCGCCCATTATGTTCCCTTTATGTACCTTCCTTATGAATTGGTCTAGAAAATATAAACAGATTATTTCAAATCCGACCATTATTTACAGAGATCAGTGAAACAAACTAACTCTTCCGAGACGGCGCCATTATTTTCTCAAACCAAAATACCCGTGAAAGCCACACATGTTGGTCCCAAAGCTCTTGTTGACACAACTATATCGTCAAGTTTTACTGTACTCAGGCCGTCACCGTCAGGTTGGCTGGACCAAACGAGATATGTACATGAGACCATGTGCACTGTTTACTACCTATTTGATACTATTTACTACCTTTAATGAAATATTTGGTACCTTTGCGTTATGAGAGATATCAAAGAAATAAAGTGGTCAGCCATTCTGACGAAGTCTGAAAAAAGTGGCAACACTGCCCGAGTGACATGTCTAATCTTTGTTCCGTATTTTAAAATTACATTTAATTAGTAATTATGTTATAATAAGGTGTAATAATGTATAAATACGTATCATAAATGCGTAAATACTCAGGAAAATTGTTATCCTGAAAATTGATAAAGTTTTTCGGTAATACAACGACACCGGTAACCTAGAAACAACAGCTGACGTTCTAACTACGAACTTAAACGGATTATTCGGGGGAAGTATTGTCTACTTTTATTTAATAATAGCACACAATCGTCACTTTAACTCTCTAGCACATCCATGCCAATTTCTAGTATGTTTATTTTTGCTGAATCATTACCCTGCACTGGTTACAAATCTCTTTGTTGAGAACCAACCGGTCATAAAACAACAAAGACAATAATTCCATTAAGTACTTTGTTTTTATTTTTAAATCGATCTTTTCAATACAAATTCATAAATATATCGTTTATGATCATTTATTGTGCATTATTAACTTTTAATTAAGTAATTTCATAAGATAAGTTTAAATTTTCTTGTAAGCAACCTACCCACACAAGTAAAAGTAAATCCAGACAATAAAACCATTGAAATTGAACACTCATTTCAATTTGACACATTAAATTGGATAAACTTTTAAAGCTAATATATACTAAACCTCATTCATTACATAACTAAAGGCTCTTTCTTGTCATTTATTTTTTATTTTTTCCCCTCTCATTGCTAACTTTATTTTATTAGTCTATTCTATTAGTTCTCACCGTTTCTTTATTTCTAATTTTCAGTAACCCATCCTTAAACCATGCCTGTGATGACCCGTAAGGCTACTGCTCTGGATATGGAGTTAAAATTGAGAACGGCCCTCCAGGAACTTAAAGAATCAAACCTCCAAGTCCAACAACTGTTACAGGAGAGAGAGGAGAGTGAGGTGGAGGTCGATAAGATTAATGGCAAAAACTCAAGCTTAAAACGGGAGCTAGTAGACCTTCATCAGCAATACTTGGACGTTGTGGATGAACGGGATCAACTGAAGGTGGTCACGGATGGTTTCAGTAATTGTAGTGATTTATATGAGCAGGCTTTATTTAAAATTAGGGACTTAGAAGATAAGTTAATTCATGCCAATAGTTGTATAATAAAGTTACAGAAAGAAAGAGCATGTTCACAAGCTAAAGAAACAAACCTCTTATATAATGAATTATTAAACAATAATAATAATTTAAACCCCCCTTCCTTAATAACTATTGATCTGACAGAGGATTCATTAATGAAACAAAATTATTCAGTTAGCAAAAACAAATTAAAAAAATATGCTAAGTTGAATAGAATAATAAAAAAATGTAATCAATTTAGGAAACAACAAAAACGCTTTTCCAAATGTATTCTACTGAGGAAAGAGCGTGTTGATTTAGTAAATAAGTTAAACAACTATCAAATAAAATTGGAAGACAGTGTAAAAATTTATCAAATTGATACTCAGCAATTACAGTCTGAAATACAGGTACTTCAGGATTCACTAAGTTCCCTTTCTAGTAGGTATATGATATCTCAGAACCAAATTAGGGAACATATTTTTGCAGCAAATGAGTTGGTAATGGGTCAATGTAGTTGTCAGACGGTTACCAACCATGACAATATCCAGCCTGAGGTAATGGAGGACCCATCCCAGATTGAGAATTTGTCTCAGGACAGTTTACTGAACCAACAATCAAATAATTTTACACATGTTAGTCTGCCTGAGAGTGGTAATTTTATTTCTCATAATAATCATGATTGTAATCTTTCAGTTATGTTCTCTGACAATATAGGTAAGGGGCTAGGTAAATTAATTAGTAATAACCTGAATTATTGTACTCAAAACAATTGTATGCCAGGGTCTACCTACAAACAGGTTATGGCATCTGCGACAAAAACCGTTTGTGATCCTAGTACCACCATAACTATATGTGTAGGCAATAGTTCTAAGATTAAAAAGGAAGATATCACTGACTGTGTATCCGAGTTGTTAAAGTTAAAATGTAGTAAAATCATATTGTGTGCTTTTCCCTATTTTGAAAATTTGGGTAATAGGAAAAACAATTATATACATATGTTAAATAACCATATTCATTTTCTAGTAGGTCACTATAGTGACAGACTTAAATATCTGGATATCAACACTATTGTTGGTAAACTAAAGTCGACACGGGGTAAGGTGTATCTACCTATTGTATGTAGACACAAAATAGCTCGGCTATTATCTTATAGTATTCACACAGACATAAATAGTATGTCTAAGTTTAGTTATATTATTAATACATCGACAATTAGTAATTCTACTAATGTTCAGGTGACTGGCACGAATGAATATAGCACTAGTGCTATAAATGTTTACACACATTGTACTGGAGAGGATCCATCTGTCACCGT
This sequence comes from Xestia ashworthii, assembly GCA_950022955.1. Lineage (NCBI taxonomy): Eukaryota > Metazoa > Arthropoda > Insecta > Lepidoptera > Noctuidae > Xestia > Xestia ashworthii. The sequence goes on along the minus strand of OX465558.1, from coordinate 15,666,905 downwards.
GGAAAATTCTCAATTAGGGTTTATTAGTGATAGGGTCTTGTTGTCAGAGGATGGCACGGGAGTCTCCGGCCTCACTCCATATATTAATTTAAACTAGAAAGTGAGACAACAGAAGGTACCATTAACAATATTATTGTTAATCCTACCAACAACAAGGTATCTTCTTGCACTCAACTAGTTAGTAAAAAAGGGCCTCAGCAGAACACCTTAAAATTAATCCACCAAAATATCCAAGGCATTTCTTCCAAATTATTAGAAATTGAATTGTTTTTAGAAAGTAGTAAGTTTGACATTATTTGTTTTACTGAACATTGGCTAAAGGATTACCAAATGCTTATTAATTATGAGAACTATATGGTGGGTAGCTGCTTTAACCGTAAAACTATGCTTCGTGGAGGTTCCCTAATATTAATAAAAAATAGTTTTAAATATAAGCAACGTAATGACATAGTAGGTCTCTCGGTTGAACATTGCGTCGAACTGTCCTGTGTTGAGCTAGATAAGCATGTAGTTGTGTGTGTGTACAGACCCCCAAACTATCAAAACTTTTCCTTATTCGAATCAATAATGGAAGATGTCCTGGCAAAACTTGCAGCTAGTAATAAGTCTACAATTATTTGTGGTGATTTCAATATCAATATTTTAGAAGAGAATCCAAATAGCAGTCGGTTATTAAATCTTTTTAAGTCATTTGACTTGACCAACACTTTTATAGAACCTACTAGAGTAACATCATCTTCTGCTACTTGTATAGATAATGTTTTCTGCAATTGTGATTATTTAGATAAAGCCATAGTGAATTGTTTGCCGTCTGACCATAGCGGACAAACTGTAACTTTTAGGTGTCTCTCTCCTCCAATACAAAATGTTCAGATTAAATTTAGACCTATAACTTCTTGCAAATTAAATAGGTTTAATATTTCCCTACAGAAAAAGTTAGGTGAAATGAGCCAAGAGGATATTAATATAAATCAATTGTATGACCGTTTCTTTTCATTAGTTCACACGGAATTCAACAAAACTTTTGAAAAGAAGACAAAGAGTATTTGCCCTAAATTTATATTTAGTGATTGGGCAACTAGAGGTATCAGAAAAAGTAGGGAAAGGCTATTTGAGCTTTACAGCCTTAAGACTTTTATAAACACAGAAACTTTTAGCAAGTATGTTGCTAAGTATTCAAAGATTTTTAGAAATACTTGCAAGGTTGCTAAAGCCCTGCACATTAGCAACAAGATCAAAACAGCAGAAAATAAAATAAAGACCGTTTGGAAAGTCATAAATAACGAGACTAACAGAAAGAAAATACGTAATAATAGCTATACATTAGATACAGAATGTGGTCCTAAAAGCTCTAATCAGGAAGTAGCTCAAGAATTTGTAAATTTCTTTACCGATATACCAATAAAAACTACGGAGGCCCTTAATTCCTCACCTGAAATCTCAATTGGCTTATTAAAGGCGAATGTGTCTGGCTGCCTGGCTGAATTTAAATTTAAACATATTAACCCTATGACAGTTATTAAAGCTTTCCGGCAAATTAAAATCAAACTGACCGAAGATCTATGGGGAATGTCTATCAAAGTTTGTACATCTATACTTGAGACCATAGCCCCGTACTTAGCTTTAATTTTTAATTCATGTGTAGACCAAGGAGTGTTCCCTGATTTAATGAAATACAGTAAAGTCATACCTCTTTTCAAATCCGGGGACAGTAAAGATGCCAATAATTATAGACCTGTATCCGTGTTACCAGTTTTTAGCAAGGTTTTTGAAAAAGTAATGCTTAATCAAATGCTCTATCATTTTAACACCAACAGAATCTTACATGATCAACAGTATGGTTTCACCAAGGGACGTTGTACAACTGACGCCGGTGTAACCTTATTAAAGCACGTTTTTGCTGCGTGGGAAGAGTCCCAAGACGCAATAGGAATTTTCTGTGACCTCTCCAAAGCTTTTGACTGCGTAAATCACGACACATTACTTTTGAAACTGGAGCATTACGGACTAGGTAAACTTGCACTTAACCTGGTAAAATCTTATTTGAGTGATAGAAAACAACATGTTCAAATAAATGGTGTCAATTCACAGGGTTTGAAAGTAAAAATGGGGGTTCCGCAAGGCTCAATATTGGGTCCTTTCCTTTTTCTAGTCTATATAAATGATCTACCCTATTTATTGAAAAACCAACCACAAAATATGGTGCTATTTGCTGATGACACTTCCCTAATTTTTAAGATAAATAGACGGGCCCAAAATCTAGATGAAGTGAATAATGCCCTACTTCAGGTCCAAAATTGGTTCACAGCAAACAATTTGGTATTGAATGAAAAGAAAACTAAATGCATAAGATTTTCATTACCAAATGTTAAAAGTAGTGATTGTGAGATAATATTGAATAAAGAAAAACTCGAATTCGTAGATAAAACTGTTTTCCTGGGGCTTACGCTTGATTCAAGGCTACAATGGGGTTCTCATTTAACATCGCTTGCGGGGCGCTTAAGTTCAGCAGCATATGCCATTAGAAAAATCCGTCAATTCACTGATGTAGATACCGCTAGACTGGTCTATTTTAGTTACTTCCATAGTATAATGTCTTACGGTATTTTGCTATGGGGACGGGCTGCTGATGTTGAGTCTATATTTATTCTGCAGAAAAGAGCCATCAGAGCCATATATAATCTTCGTAGGCGCGATTCTCTAAGGGAACTATTTAAGGATATTGGCATCATGACGGTTCATTGCCAATACATCTACGAAAACATAATGTACGTCAGAAAAAATCTGCATCTTTTTGGTAAAAGAGGTGACAGACACAATTACAGTACTAGAAATAGGGACCAACTAGTTCAGCCAGGCTTTAGACTCGCTAAAGTAGACTCATCTTTCATGGGGTACTGTTTGAGATGCTATAATAAAATTCCACAAAGTATTCTTGAACTGAATGAGACGAAATTTAAAACATGCGTTAAACGCACACTATGTAAACAAGCATATTACAAGTTGAGCGATTATATCGCTGATAAAAATGCTTGGCTTAATGCTGGTCCTGCTCCACATGGACAGGGGCGCAAAAATTGATAGCATTAAATGGTATTGTTGGAGCTGCTGAAGATTGTACAAACTTATCTTTGCATTGTATAGATTCAATGTTAGTATTATATAATCGCATAGCCTATATTGTGTGAGTACTATGTACTAGTAAGCTATCATTCACTGGAAACCTACGGCAGTTCTTGACTTGAATGTGCCCTGGCGGTTGAGAGTATGTCATGCTCTCTCAAATGTCTCGCAGATGGTGGCGCGTGTGTCGGACCATTTAGTTCCCTTCAAAATGGTTGAGCTGAATGGTGCTGATCCATGCGTCATGTTCGTGAACGGGCGCTGTCAGTTGTGACTGGTCATCTCTTAGTCGCCATGGTTTATTTGAATTATTTAGTTTTTGAGTTGTATTTTATTTTTGTTTTGCTATGGACACTTTTAACGTGCACATCTTGCTACATTGTTCTCACATAATATACCATCTCAACATGAATGATGTAACCAAGATTTTGTAACAATATTTTGATTTAAAAGAGTGTCCATGGAGTTTCTTGCCCGTTCTTCTCCATAGAGATCTACGCTAGGGAATGGGCAACTACGGTACTTTCACAGTTTTTATGTCTTGTGACTGGGACTGTAGCTACTTTAAATGTTCATTTTTGTTTCGACAATTCAAAAGTGCCTGTAACTGGCCTACTTGAAATAAATGCTTTGATTTTGATTTTGATTTTGATTTTGACGTCAGGTTGGCTGACCACTTTCAAGTTCTCATGGTTTTAGCGTTGTATTTACTGCGTTGCTAATGTTAATATTTACTACCTATTTGATACCTTAACACATATTTGTTACACAGCTTGAAGAAGCTCCTATAAATAGTTATTAATAAAAGCCATTACAACGCCTGTACATAAATTATTGACGTCTTTTCTTCTCAGAATTATTGCTTACAAAGTTTTTGCAGGCGCTTAGTGGCTTATGAACAACTTGTTTCTGGATATCCATAGTTAAGTTTTATCCATTTGTAATATTTTATAATTATTTACATATCGCATTTATTCTTAGAAGTATAAGTATGTACTTGGGAATTATTGAATACGGTAATTTTTTTCATTGATTGCTTGATTTTGTATTTCTCGACGGCATAGAAAGCCAAGTCAGAGGCCTATGGGTGCCTATGGTGCTATGAACCAGTTAGCCACTAACCACACGATAAAGTAAGTAGGGTTTTATTAACTTTATCTTGATCAAATTATGATACAAATTCGATATTCATTCATTGACATTTATGATTTTTAAAGTTAAAACTACCCACAACACTCACAACTTTGATGATCAATTATTGTGTATCATACTCGTGTATCATCAAACATTTTTACAAAAAATAAAACTGACTTCAGAGGAAACAAAAAAATGAAAAATACTTTAGCTTCTGAAGTCGGTGACCTTTTTTTGATTGATTCAGTTTTTTTTTGTCACCGACTTCTGAAGCTAAAGTTATTTTTCACTTTTTTGTTTTCTCTGAAGTCGGTTTTATTTTTTGTAAAAAAGTTATTATTGGAACGTTTTTCAATTTTTAGTGGTTCACAGCGTACCGGCGTGATTTTTTTCTGTTATGAACTGATGTAAACAATAGACAGATAGGAAATTTCAGCAATCCCAGTAGCTTTCATTTATTGAGGAGTTCCGTTGCCTATCTTCGAAGTTCTTCATCAGATCTTCACCAAATTGAAATGGAATCACTTCGAGAAAGTACACTTCCTTAAACTACCCAAATCGCTTCTTGTGTGCCTATAAAATGTGAAGAGTTTCTCCATTTCTCCAGGATTCCATCATCAGATTCTGATGTGATGATTATGGGACAACCTGGGAAGTATACCCTGCCAAACAATAAAAAAAATCAAAATCGGTCCAGCCATTTTCGAGTAATCGGGGAACATTGAATTGAGAACCTCCTTATTTTTTAAGTCGGTTAATATCGACGTTATGGTAGGTGACTCAAATATCCGGATAGCCTATAAAAGATTCGGCCAAGTATCGTTAATTTGCTCTTAAGAATTTAAGAGTTCCGTTGCTTTGTCATGGATCTCATAATCAGAAGTAAAGAACCTAACCAAATTCTCATCAATGTAGGGTACAAAGTATATCCTTTCCAATAAAATAAAAAAAAACAATACATGTCCAGGTAGGTCAATCGTCGAATCCGACTCGGCTGGGCAGCGTTCGGGAAGCTGCGCGGTATCTTCTCGTCCAACTTACCGCAGTGTCTCAAGACGAAAGTCTATGACCAGTGTGTGTTGCCAGTGATTACACACGGGACCGAGACGTGGTCGTTCACAATGGGCCTTATCAAAAGGCTTAATGTCACCCAAAGAGCAATGGAGAGGGCTATGCTTGGAGTTTCCTTGCGTGATCGAATCAGAAATGAAGACATCCGCAAGAGAACCAAGGTCACCGACGTAGCCCGAAGAATTGCTAAACTTAAGTGGCAGTGGGCAGGTCACATTGCTCGAAGAACTGATGGCCGGCGGCGACCGCAAACCGGAAGACGATACGTTGGAAGACCTCCCACTAGGTGGACCTGGTGACGGTTGCGGGAATCCGTTGGATGCGAGTCGCAAGGGACCGGTCAAGGGGAGGCCTATGTCCAGCAGTGGACGTCTTTCGGCTGAAATGACGATGTCAAGGTAATAGGGCTTATCCCCAATAAATGGAACTTAACACATCTAACTGCCGAAATCTGGGTGTATTGTACACTTCTGCGTACTCCCTCAGAGCATACAGGCGTGATGTTACGTCATGATGTTGTATAAACAATAAACAACCAAGCGATTGCAGCAATCACTGCAGCTTTGCCGTGTATTTTTGAAGAGTTCCATTTATATCTCCGAAAATCAGCATTAGATCTTCAGGAAATTAAAGTGGGACCACCCTGGAAGCACCAGCTTTCAAATAAAAATCATCAAAATCGGTTCACCCAGTCAAAAGTTCTGAGGTAACAAACAACAAAAAAAAATACAGTCGAATTGGGAACCTCCTCTTTTTGGAAGTCGGTGGAAAATATTACAAATGGATAAAATTTAACTATGGATATCCAGAAACAAGTTGCTCATAAGCAGCCACTAAGCGCCTGCAAAAACATTGTTAGCAATAATTCTGAGAAGAAAAGACGTCAATAATTTATGTACAGGCGTTTTAATGGCTTTTATTAATAACTATTTATAGGAGCTTCTTCAAGCTGTGTAACAAATATGTGTTAAGGTATCAAATAGGTAGTAAATATTAACATTAGCAACGCAGTAAATACAACGCTAAAACTATGAGAACTTGAAAGTGGTCAGCCAACCTGACGTCAGAATGGCTGACCACTTTATTTCTTTGATATCTCTCATAACGCAAAGGTACCAAATATTTCATTAAAGGTAGTAAATAGTATCAAATAGGTAGTAAACAGTGCACATGGTCTCATGTACATATCTCGTTTGGTCCAGCCAACCTGACGGTGACCTCAGGCCGGGAACGTATTCTGAGAAATCAGAACAATATCCGAAATAATATCCCACAACATCACTCTGTACACATGTGTGATAAAGCTATCCTAAGGTTTTAATATTATTTTAATAATTACATTTATTTTATGGTATACCTACTTGCTTGTGCTCGGATTTCGCCCGCATGGTGTTCGATTATTGTACCACTGGGATAAGAAGTATCCTATGTGTTAACCAAGGTTATAAATTAAATGTGTGCTTTCATATAAATCCATTGAGTAGTTTTTGCGAGAAGCAGTAACAAACATACACACATACAAACTTTAGCCTTTAAACAGTATATAATATGTATATAATACGGTCACTTCGTTACGGTTGTCTTGTTGCTAAGTGTGGCACTAAATGGCGCTGTGTGTAATGTCCAGCGATATTTATTTATAGTCCCAATTCCAACCTTTAATATGGAACGGAAGGCAAATAAAATTAATTATTACTCGTGCGAAAAATTCAATACAGGTAACCCGAGTTTATTACCTACAAAGAACCTGGAAAAGTTTTACCATCCCACATTTTATTCGTATTAGAAGAATATAATATTAAATATTGAATTGTAATATTGGTGCTTTTTGTTTGAAACGCGCATGTACATATGCGCATACAATAAGATTTGACTACAAGCTTTAATTAAAGCTTTGATTAATTCATTGAGAGGGCTCCCAGAACAGAGATCAGTTAGAAGAGGTTCGAAAGGAAATAGTTCCGGATTTGTATTAGAAGGCGTGTCACCGCTTGTCTCCCACTCTACAAGCAAGAGACTCATACGTACGTGCATTACGTATACAAATAAACTACTGTCACTTAGATCGAGAGTTACATGTTACGGTGACTAATGAGCAATCGATTGTGTAACGTTACGGTTTCCTGGGGAGGAAAATGTAAGGTTGCATTGTGTAAAGTTCAAAGAAAAATGGCAAGGGAATGAATTATGGTTTAATAATACAAGGGAATAGAAATTTACTAAATTAGAAAACGGGACGATATTTATCGTGTCGTCCTATATGTGAACACCGTCATTTAAATACACAAGTCACGACACTTAAAACTACACGATTATCTGTCGTCACGACATAGTGGCATCGGGGCCTAAGCCTTACGTTTTCACAAACATAATACATTTTAGCGACTATCGGGCGTTCCCGAACCCGCCATGTTATTGACAATTTATTACATTGAAAGTGGTTTGCTACGAATGTATGAATACATTAGTGATTGCAGTTGTAGTGTGGTTGCCTGATGCTCGTGATCGCGGTGATCAAATGAAGTCAATTGCACGCATTGACCTTTCGTCCAGCCTTGGCGACAGACCATCATAATGTAAACCATAATATGACTGCTCGTTACATAGCCACGGTTATTCTACATAATACGACTCATAGTAGAGTTTTCAGTATTCTTTAGACAAAAAAATGAATGATTAGTGAAACATGTCTCTCATATCATAATTCACAGAAAAACCCCAAAATCGTTTTCTAAATACTAGTAATATTTATTTATCAGCTTTGTTATTTTAGCATTTCACTATGTTATCGTCTATCGAATTTCTTTGAAATTGTATTGTAAGCACTGTTTCATTTCCTTGACGTCAGTAAAAGCACGACAGATTGGACAGGTGTACCAAAGGATATAATTATATACCTCGTATTCAGTATTTGTTGTTTGGCTATGTATGTCTGGCAGTCATCGTTCCTTCTCTATAGAACTTTGAACCCTAGCGCTATTCGAAATCCATTATCGAAATTAATTCAATGCAATCCAATATAATAACATAAATGTATCAAAATACTATGATAAGAAAATGATAATTAACAATCAAATGGGTATGTGTTCAGAAACTTCTCAGATGAATAAATTATAGAAGGATTAAGGAGAGGAGAATGGTAAATGTTACGAAATGAGAATGAAGTCAATTTGGTTAATAAGGCCTTATTGAAATGAAATGTACGCCCTTATTAACTTGACTTAAATTCCCTCTTCTGTTTCAGTTAATTAAACTAGTGTTGCTTTGGAAATTATTTTGTTAAAGGGATTCTTACATGACGCTTAAAACTTGCTGATAACTTACTGTAATTAACCAATTTGAAGCACAACATGATAAGGTAACATGCAAGTTACATCTGTAAACTATTCATAAATTTTACGAGTATTTTATACACGGAAAACAACTAATTTAAACATTATATACTCGAATACGTAATAGGTAAATGATAAATGAATGAATGGTAGGTAATTTATTCGATTTTAAATGTTATCTTGTTATTAATAAGCCGCAGTCACAATAATTACGGCTTTGTGATTAACTAATTAGTTACAGCCTTTTTCAATAACTTACTAACAGGTATCGGTAGGTTGCTACCTCGATCTGTGTTAATAACTTACTAACATGTATCGGTAGGTTGCTACCTCGATCTGTTTTAATAACTTACTAACATGTATCGGTAGGTAGGTTGCTACCTCGATCTGTTTTAATAACTTACTAACAGGAATCGGTAGGTTGCTACCTCGATCTGTTTTAATAACTTACTAACAGGTATCGGTAGGTTGCTACCTCGATCTGTTTTACGTTTAGCTTAAGCACGGTTAGAAACGAAACGTCACAGAAAAGCTTTTTTGATTTTTCTATAAATCAAGTGACAAAAGTAGGCAGTAGGTGACGCGGATAGGATATTTCAAGATAACTTTGTTTATAAAAAATCCCTCCGGCAAGCCGCAGGAGGAGGTAGATTTCGAAGAAGGTGCTGGAGCGTCCGATTATTGAAAATTTGTATACAGAGTTGTACTTATGTGTACAATCTACAAAAAAAAAATATGATTTCAAAATCGTTCTCCTGTAATGGAAAGTTTACCCTTTTTAAATTCTCTCATAAGAGTTTACCATGGAAACGCCCTCAAAAGTTTAGTTATAATTTTTTATTTCGAAAACTATAAGTTTTATCGCTAAACTTTGAAGGTAACAATTGTAAAGTAAACAATAGGCTTTCAAAAAAAAATATTTGCGACGTTCAAAATGTTTACTGTTTCGGAGATATGATTTTTTTTCGCAAAAAATTTGGAATTTTCAACCCCCTCCCCAATTTAGGGGTTGCATCAAAAAAGTTTTAATTTAAAGATGTCCGTATTCGTACTCAGAGTGATAAACATGAGAAACGGTTAAAAAATTTTCCATAGGAAAAAAGTAATGGCCAAAAAACTGATTTTAGAAAAACCGCCCCCCCGCCGCCCCCCATGGACGAATTCCGCCCATTCACGAACTTAGCCTAAGTTTTGACCGTTTCGATTTTTTGGCCAAGTTTGAAAGCAATCGGTTCATAATTGCGACCTGTAGAGTGTGGCTAAATTTTGCTTGTCACCCATATACATACGTATTCATATAATTATATCCCCGTAGGTGAGAGACCAACAGGTAGATTTTTTTTTTTTTTCAAAAAAAGGAAATCTACCTAAAACACCAATAGCCACGACACGTGCCTAAGCAGGTTAAGTGACAGTTATATGTAAGTAATAAGTTATAGAAAATGGCCTAAAATCAGCAACCACTATCTTCCTACTCCGCATCACTTCAAGTTAAAACATCCGAATTGAGAACCTCCTCCTTTTTTAGAAGTAAGTTAAAAACTAGTTACCTCCTACCATGGTAGTTGTAAGGGCATGAGCCTTTACACTTAATGTTAAATGTTAATAAAATAAATGTTAATGTTCAAAGGTATTTAATCCGAAATTGCACTAAATAATGGAATAAGAAAATAATAAAAAATGTTAGAAAAAGTCACAAAATGTTGTATGTTGCGCGAGCTCGATATTAAACCGAAGACTGACGTACTTGCGTACGTGACGATACTACATTTTTATAGAATAACAAAATTGCAGTATTTTAACTAGGCTAACTAAAGTACAATGTGCGGTTGCTGACCGTACATCTTGGCGGGGCCAAAAAATAAGATAACCTATTAAAGACTATTTTACCAATGTAAATACAAATCATGAAATGAAAACAATGTGAATTAAAATGATTATGAGTCAAATGTTAAAAGAATGAGGTGTCGCATAGGTAAGTTCTATGTTTTCAGTGGATGCTGCAGCTCTTGGTGGCTTCCGTGGCGGTAATCTGGTGGACACGCCGGCGTCACTGACGGTGACCTTGCCGCTACGTTTGCAGTACACGTAGGCTCCTCCCGCGACGACTATTGACAAGATCAGAAGTCCCATCGTCGAGTATGAAACGATGTATTGGTGCACATCGTGTTGCGACATTTCAGCTTGTTTTGTTTGATCTTCCAATTCTTTCAATGAATTATGAAGCTTTTCATAAACGTTTCTCACAAATTGCGTGTTCTGTTGTCCAGTTGATAATTCAAGCGGCTGGACCGATGTTAAATTGTTTATGTCATCCAGATCTATCAGTGGTATTTCAGGGCTAACATAAATATTGTTTGTGTAGTAAACTTGTGTGTGATATGTTTCTTCGTTGTTTCTAATTATACATCCTTCTTTGGCTTCTAAAATTCCCGTCGAATGTATTGCCATAGTAGTCATACGACCTTCACATATTATTTGCAGTTGACAATCTGTGCAGCAGACATAGAGCCAGGTGTTAGGTTTTTGTAATGGTGTCCATTTATTGTTGCAGGATTCGGATGTGTAGATACATTTTGATAATGTAATGTTTGTTATTGCGCCGATTTCGCATGGTATCTGATGATTTCTCATGTTACGTGTTGGTTTGTTTAGTGAACATACAAATGTACTTGGTTCAATTTTGATGCAATGTTTCAGGTCACTGTCTGTGAGCTGCATATATGTCTCTTTTCGTATATTGACTGCAATATATTCTGAATTTGTTTTCATTGTAAGTGAATGTTTGTTATTTTTTATCATCGGTATAGGAACTGTTTTATACATGGTGAATGGAGTGTCGCCTGTTAATGGTAATGTAATTTCGATGATAAAATATTTATCGAACAATCTTGATTTCACCTCTAGTAGTTTGTATATGTCAGCTAATTGGTTTTGAATATTGTCAACGGGTAACGATAATTGCTGTGGCAACTGTCCAGAGATAATGTTGAGCTCCTGAAAGAGCTGGTTCTGCGGTAAAAGTCTGGTGTCTACATGACCATGGTGGATGTTGATGGCTGTGTCTAAAAGCATGTGTTGGATGTGGCGCAGTTTAGACAGAATTATTGAACTAGCCAGAGCCATAATGTTAAAGTAGTTCAAAGCTTCCGGGTACTTGTCACCTTCGTCCATCGCTAGCTGTTTAAGTGTTCGGAGTGCTAAGAATGGAGCGGCCTTAGAAAGTGGTCGAGTAACGAACAACAACTGCTAGAAGATCTGCCAGAACATATGATTAGCCCAGTCAACTTGAGTTTTACAGAAGCATCAGCTTCCAAAGCATTAGGCTTGGCATGGGATCCGAAATCCGGCTCGAAGGACCAAAATGTAAGGGCATGAGCCTTCCATCGCGAGACATCGCCCTTTAGCCAGCCAAGCACGATCATTGAATCCGTCCAAGCTGTTACTTTAATGTTAGGTTTATCGAGGCAATGTTTTATTTTCTTGACCAGTTGAGCTAACAGCTGAGCACCGCATAACTCAAGTCTGGGAAGTGTTTGTTGTTTTTGGATTGGAGCGACCTTTGTTTTTGCCGCAACCAATGCAATTTGTTGCTGTTTCCCTTCTTTAACTTTACTGTACACCACGCACGAATACGCCTTTTCCGATGCGTCACAGAATGCGTGTAATTCCCAATCCTTGTTTGCTTGTAACCCAAGCCATCGGTTAATTTTGAAGGGTTGCATATTTGTTAATTCAGATTTTAATACTCTCCATTCCTTTTCTATTCCATCCGGAACAGTGTCATCCCATTCGATTTTGTAATTCCAGATTTGTTGGAATAAAATTTTTGCCTTGATTGTTATTGGGGATAGCCATCCCAAAGGATCAAAAATTGTTGAAATGTCGCTTAAGATTTGCCGTTTTGACGAATTTTTGTTAAGGTCAATGTTGTTTTTGTTTTTTAATGTTGTTGAAAATATGAATTCATCTTGTTTCGGATCCCATGCCAAGCCTAATGCTTTGGAAGCTGATGCTTCTGTAAAACTCAAGTTGACTGGGCTAATCATATGTTCTGGCAGATCTTCTAGCAGTTGTTGTTCGTTACTCGACCACTTTCTAAGGTTGAACCCTCCTTCTTTTAATAGCTGTATAAGTTGATCTCTTGTATCTCGCGCCTCGTCCATGGTATCCTTTCCAAATAACGCATCATCTACAAAAAATTGGTTGAGTAAGATGTTTTTAGCTTCCGGGTACTTGTCACCTTCGTCCATCGCTAGCTGTTTAAGTGTTCGGAGTGCTAAGAATGGAGCGGCCTTAGTACCATAGGTGACTGTGCATAGTTGATATTCTCTTAGCAGTTGCCGTGGACAATCTCTCCACACTATTTTCTGTAAGGGTTGATGTTCTGGATGTACCATTATAAATCGGTACATTTTCTCAATGTCTGATGATAAGACATATTTGTATTGTCTCCATTTCAGCAAGATGCTAAGGATATCTTTTTGTAGATTCGGTCCAGCCTCCATTAAGTCATTAAGACTGTGTTTTGAACTAGTTTTTGCCGAAGCGTTGAACACAACTCTAAGTTTCGTTGTGATAGCACCTGGTCGCACTACTCCGTGATGCGGGAGAAAATATTCAATGTTTTTGTTCCTAGTGTTGATTTCGACTTGCTCCATGTGACCCATTTCTTCATATTCGTTTATAAAAGCTTTATAATCGTTTGCAAACGCATGATTTTTTGCCATCTTTCGCTCTAGTTGTTGAAATTGAGCGATGGCCTGTGGTTTTGATGTTCCTAAGTGTTCAATAAAATTATCGTTGAGTGGGAGACGAACTTGATATCGCCCATCAGGAAGTCGTGTTGTTGTCTCTTTGTACAGCTGTTCGCACCTGTTGTCAGGGTCCACATCTTCTATGTTTTCTTGCAAAGACTCCTGTTCCCAGAATTGGGTTAGATCCTGAATGTTGTTGACAATTACATGGCAATTTAATGTTTTGTAATTACCACATACTACCCAGCCTAACTGCGTTTGTTGTGCTATGATGGACGACGTGTTTATTTTTATTAACCCCTCTAACAATATTTCGGAATATACATCGGCTCCCAATAGTAAGTCTATATCCTGAGATATGTTAAATTCTGGGTCAGCGAGTTGTAAATGTTGTATATGTTCAAAACTACCTTTATTTACTGTTTTACTTGGCAGTTTGTTCGTTATTTTCTTCATAATAAATGCTTTAATGTTAATGTTGAAGTCATTGTGTATCGCTTGGCATGTAAGATGGAGTACTCCTTTACACTTGGTGGTGGCTGAAGCACCAACGCCTGACACCACCGCGTTCATCCTGTTTCGTTTTAACTGCAATTTTTGTGCAGCATTTTCTGTTATTAGGCTAACCTGAGATCCCTGGTCTAATAAAGCGCGTAAAACGATCGTAGTTCCATCATTGGCTATTGTTTTGACCTGGGCCGTGGCTAGCAGTACCTCATTTGAGTTGTCATGTGCTAAATGCGTGTTCAATTGTTGACCTACATTAGCCCTGCCGGTTCTTGATTTTGCAACTCCAATCGCGTCATACAAAATGCTGCTATGCGGCTCATCGCAGTGCTTGCACTTTTTTTCCGACGTGCATTTTTCGCCGTTGTGACTAAACAGGCAATTTAGACATACATGTAGGTTGTTAGCGGTCTTTAACCTTTCTTCAGGTGACATACTTAAAAATTCTCTGCAATTATAGAGCCCATGTTGGTTATTACATTTAGGACAAGTTATAATGGAATTGTAAAATGTTTGCTTGTTATGAAATGTTCTTGGCATGTTCTTAGTACCACCACCTTGAACGGTCTGATGCTGAAACTTAGGCTTGCTGTACGTTGCATTATGAACCGTTTTCGGCTGAATGTTTTGCTGTTGACTGTTAAAGTTTCGTGGGCGGTTCGGGTTTGTACCCGATTCCATTGACATGAACTTGGTTTCAATGAATTTCAGGAACTCGTTTAGAGGCGGCATTTCCCTTGGATTTTCCATGGATTCTTTGAAGGCCTGGCGTGTGTCTGCGTCCAGCTTTTGCATTATGATGTGCACCACTAAGGGGTCCCAACTAGAAGTATCGTATTGCAGATTCTTAATAGCTTGAAGGCACTCAATGGTCGTATCATGCATCCTTTTCAGGAGAGATGTCGTTGGAGTTTGTATATTGGGTAGACTCAGTAAAATGTTTGCTTGGTAGGTGAATAATAATCTCTTATTATCGTACCTCTGTTGAAGTATCTGCCAACTAGCTTCGTAGTTGTCAGCACTAATGTTCATGTGCTGTATTAATCGCTCTGGCTCTCCCTTTAATTTCGCCTTCAAATGTTGCATTTTTTGAGCATTAGAGATAAAAGTGTTACGATGCACGATTTCCACGAACAAATCCTTAAATGTTGTCCACTGTGCATAGCTACCACTGAAAATTGGAAGTTCAATTTTTGGCGTGGATTTTTCCTGGTGTTTGTTATCCCAAATCCTCTTGTTAATTTGTTCTTTGCTGAATTCATACAGCCTTTCTAATCTATTATAATCACTTTCAAATGCTTGCGTGTTGACCAACATGTTATCGAGCTTCCAATAAGTGCTATCGACCTTTTCCCAACGTTGCGTAACTGTCCTCAACTTATCTTCAAGTTGCCACTTTTCTTTTAAATTTTCAATGTCCATGTTCCGTACTGTTCTCTCAAAAGCCTTGATGTTCGAACGCTGCTCATTCATCATATCTTTAGTCCGTTGGTCCACGACCAACTCTTCATTTGACGTGTATTTCACATCATCCGCGATCTCATCGCTCTCCCGTTCCTCTGGAACACACGGTCTTTCTTCCTTTTGTTGCAATTGACTAAACGAAGTAAATTTTTCGTCTTCGGCTTTAGCCAGTACTCTTTGTTTCGACTTGTTTATCATACACTTCGTTTCCTCGTATATTTGTTCCAAACGCTCGTAAATGCGATTCTCATAGTAAGGTCCAGACTTCTTGCCTTCAAACAAAGCTAATTGGATGTCGTTCTTTTTAAACTCACTCCAATACTCTTCCAGCTTTTGAAGTCTGTCATCATGATACTCAAGAGTGTTTTTACGTGTAGAACTGTCTTTCTTAAAGTTTTCGTTTATTCGTTTGATAGCCTCAAGATTTGTAGATTGAGAGTTAAGTAAAGCATCGTAAGAAGTCATTGTTGTTATCCGGTGCTTAGTGCAGAAAAGAAATCAAAAATTTCCGAAAAGTATAGGTAATATGGAACGTGCTCACCGGATTCGCTGCTTACGCTGCACCTCGATCTGCGTAATTCTCACTCAATATCACTTTTCACACTGTTTTTAATGTTCTGTTTAATGTCCGAGTTTAATGTTCAACTGTTCCCGCGAGTGAAACCGTACCACGGCACTGATTTTACTCTTAACGGCTCGAAGGACCAAAATGTAAGGGCATGAGCCTTTACACTTAATGTTAAATGTTAATAAAATAAATGTTAATGTTCAAAGGTATTTAATCCGAAATTGCACTAAAATAATGGAATAAGAAAATAATAAAAAATGTTAGAAAAAGTCACAAAATGTTGTATGTTGCGCGAGCTCGATATTAAACCGAAGACTGACGTACTTGCGTACGTGACGATACTACATTTTTATAGAATAACAAAATTGCAGTATTTTAACTAGGCTAACTAAAGTACAATGTGCGGTTGCTGACCGTACAGTAGTTACCCGGTTAAATTCAAGGAGGTATCTATGCTAATGATGAATGACCCGAATCGATGATAAATGGGTCGGTTTTTTTTAACGTAACCCTCTGTAATTGAATAAATAAAAAACACATTTTAATAGATAGTACATGGTTTATTCATCTTATATTATTATTAAAATGTCGTCTAGAAACTGCTGATTGTGCAAGTGAAACAATACAATATTGGTACTAGCCCAACTAGGTTGTATTTACTTTCAGAGTTAGATGCAAGCCACTGCCGAATCACTGACGAAATTGTTTCACGTCCGAGGGTTGTATCCAATCCTGACCGATGGCAAAACCCATTCCAAGTCAAACGTGTGAGCGATCTTCGGTGTGTCCAGTATAGAAGCAAGTGTCGTATATGTTACAAGGTAGGCAGGTTCGTAATCCGTAGTAAACAAAGCAGTGATCGTTGAAATGATAAATAATCGGGAAAACACTCAAAACAAATATAGCGGAAAACACGAAACGACTGGAGCAAAAAGAATTGGCAAGTGTCAATGTCGGTCTGTTGTCAATGTTGTCACAGATAATATACTAATGGTTTAGGTGTTCTAGTTATAAATTGAAATGGCATGTAATTAACGATGCACCAGATTTAACAAAATGGAACGGCAAAAAAATCACTTTTGATTGCTAAAATTAGTAAATGATCACCAAAAATTGATCCCCATTTTATCATGTAATTAGAACTAAAAATTTATTTTTTTAGTTAATGACCACCAGGAATTGAACTGATATGCTCTTGCATCCGAGTCGAGGG
Source organism: Xestia ashworthii (assembly GCA_950022955.1). NCBI lineage: Eukaryota > Metazoa > Arthropoda > Insecta > Lepidoptera > Noctuidae > Xestia > Xestia ashworthii. The sequence continues at coordinate 15,649,736 of OX465558.1, read as the reverse complement.
AGAACTGGTCGACGGAGCCCCGCTTCGCGGGGCTCCTACTTCTGAATGGTTTAAAAAAAAATAACCACGAAGGGTATGGCATACCCTTCTAACCTAATCTATCCGTGTCGGGGTGCCCCAAGTCGGCCTAGGCAAAACTAGTTTGTCATCAAACACCTCATTATAATTTGGTCCTCAATTTACTAAATTTGGTGATCAATTGATATTTTAGGTGATAGATGTTAGTGGTCACAAAGTAATTTTTGGTGGTCATTATATTTTCCCCCAATTGAAATATGCACTATATTGTAAACAATTATTAGCATTCAAAGTGCATTTAAAAACTTTGACTTAATTACCTAGTGCAAAACTTTTCATTTTGTAATTTCTGTAATCGATTAATCAAATCGGTAATGTTATGAAAATTAACGTTCTTATTTTTCTCTTCTTCCAGAATGAGAATTGAGATCATTTGAGCTGATTTGATTTGTTATATTTTGAGATAGAAAAATATGTCAATTTTTAAGACCATAATATGGTTGAGATATTATCTCAACTTATTACATTTCGGCTCACTGTTTTCCATCTACTTTAAACAATTTAAAGTAGTAGCTTTATTAATTATTTGACCAGGTACTTATTGTAATTTAAATTTAATATTTATGTCTTTTGTGACAAGATCCTGATAGTCCGGGAGGTACCGTTGCATTTTAGGGAGTGTTTTTACGCCGATCGGTTGCCATCTTTTTCAACAGATCTCGAATAACTGATAAGTAAACCCAGCGTCAGCTGACGCACCCGCGGTGGGTTGGAGGATTGGGAGGTTAGGTTAGGATAGAAAAAGAAAAAGATAAAGTTATAGTACGCCGGCTGAAACTTGTTCCGTATAATTTAGATCATACTAAGCTTAAAAACTTAGTATGATCTAAACTATTCACACTCTCTACTTGGTTGTAGATTGGTTTTAGTTTTTCATCAAACCTGTATCATTTACAAGTTCATGCGAGCGGCTTACGCAAAAAAGAATCGTCAGCCGCATGGTGCAGGGGGGTTTCCCCTGCACCATGCGGCTGACGATTCTTTTTAAGTGAACGTGACATTGGCTAATGCACAAACCATGCGAAGCCATTAAAAAAAAATGGAGTTTAAATATGGACATAGATTTTTTTACGCTGGTAACCCTATAATTGACATAACAGTATGTTGTTATAATTTGAAAGGGTTTTGTTTTGTGCCAGACATAAATCTTTTTGTGTAAAGCAAAAGCATTACATACCTGCTTTTCCCCGGTGGTTTTATTGTTACAAACGAATAGATTGTCTCATTTTGAAGAATAATTGTCTCGAAGGTTTAAAAACACTCACACAGTGTTTTTAAACCAATATACTGTGTTTATTAAATGAATGGGACAAATATATAAACATAATATACACTAGAATATAAATAAAAGTACTTTAGATGTAGTGACAGCAACAACTTCATTACACCTTTATAACTTTTGTCCAAAACTGCTGAGCATTCAAAATAAAAAGAAGTACGTGTATCTTTTTGAAATGCCTACCTAGCACAAATTGAGACCCCGGCCTGCTACTTACCAATTGGTGAGAAAACCCAATAAAATGAACTGAACCGAGAACCATATGCAGCAGTAGGGCTTGCGACCAGTAGACCAAACCAACCAAAAATAGATTACTCGTGGCTTCTCGACTCGAACAGATTATTGTTGAAGGGGATGGTGGCCAAGACCAAGACCCCACCATCCCTTTCGTGTTGGTTTAGTTTAGCTTAGGTACTGCTTGGACCAGGAGCATGAAACTCTCTACTCTCAAAGCACGAAATCCGTAGTTTCGGCCGGAGTGAAGGTCGTTTCCTACTCCGTATTTACTAACGGACATAAGATTCGTTAGGGCCCGAACTAAAAATGTATGACAGCATGATTGGCCATCTGTCCCAATGTGTTTTCAAAACTCATCAATCCGAAAACATCAGCGAGTAGGGTTCATTTCAAAGTATAAGCAAAGTAAAACTACTTTCAGACGGTCCATTCGTTGACGGACTTAGAGAAAAGACCCCTGCCGCAGGAGCTGAGAAATGGCGCTCAATCATACACTAATTCGCTGTCTAATTTTAACGCAAGACTTCGACTTCTTTTTTTCTTTCTTTCTTACAATGCAATAAATAACACAATACAGCTCTGTTTGCACCGAAACAACACAATGCATTATTGCGAAATAGTTGTAGTTAAAAGGAAGCTCACAATTTATATCTAGCCATTTAATGTTATATTGTACCTAATGCAAGCCTTTTAAGTCAGGAAAGATGGGACCGTAGCAATACACACACTGTGAAAACTTCAAGTGTTTACCTATACGGTTCAAAAGATACAGCCCTGTTACGAAAGACAGACAGACGGACACACAGCGGATCTTTAGTAAGGGTCCTTTTGTAAAAAATATTGAGGAACCTAGACATATTAACTCACTACCAAAATGTTTGCATAAGCTGACCTGACTGGGCCGGTATTTCAATGTCACCTTTAACTTATTGCTTAAGTTAAGTCCTGCATTTAAGCTAAGTGTCATTTATAATTAGAAGACAGAAGTGTATTTCATTCCGGATCTTCCCCGCCTTAACTAATCTAGGATAAATCGCAATATTGCAACTTAATAAACAAAATATGTCATTTGAGTATGGTTTCTGTTGTCATCCTACAACATTGTTTATTTTTTTCTAGTTTTAAAAAGTTCGAAGAAAAAAGTTTTAAGTTCACGACATTGTTGAGTTGTCTGAGTAGGTACCTGCCTACCATTTTTGCTCTTTCTCTACGATTTTACAACTTGGAAATTACTCAACTCTAAAATGTTTTTTGTTCAGTAACTATACTTTTATCTCGAGCAGTAATGCTAATGATGAAGATATTATTGAATTTATCAATTATTCTACGACCCCACGACGTATTCGAATTTATAGAACATGAGAGACTAATTTCCAGAAATGGAATGAAGGTGAATTTTACGACCGATTTCGTTTAACGAAACGTACAGCATACGTTGTGCTGGAACAGATAAGAGACGAAATCAAATGGCCTAATACGAGGTTATATTTCGCAAGAATGTATGTAGGTACCTACATTTAGGTACATAGATTCCACACAGCCTTTTTTCCTCCATTACCATACTTTTGTCATCCTTTTATAAACTTACAAATATTCTTTATGCGGCATAAAAAACCTTTTTGCGGGTCAGAATTAATAACCATAGAGCAACTTTTTTTTGAGGTTGACACACGCTAATCTCAGATCGGAACTTAAGCGACAGAAATCTGTCACTTAGATTAAGGGCCGGTATTTCAATGTCACCTTAACTTATTGCTTAAGTTAAGTCCTGCATTTAAGCTAAGTGTCATTTTTAGAAGACAGAAGTGTATTTCAATCCGGATCTTCCTCGCCTTAACTAATCTAGGATAAATCGCAATATTGCAACTTAATAAACAGAATATGTCATTTGAGTGTGGTTTCTGTTGTCATCCTACTACATTGTTTATTTTTTTCAAGTTTTAAAAAGTTCGAAGAAAAAAGTTTTAAGTTCACGACATTGTTGAGTTGTCTGAACAATTGAGTAATTTGAGTAATATCACGTAAGTACCTGCCTACCGTTTTCGCTCTTTCTCTACGATTTTACAACTTGGCAATTACTCAACTCTAATATGTTTTTTGTTCAGTAACTATACTTTTAGCTCGAGCAGTGATGATGAAGATATGATTGAATTTATCAATTATTCAACGACCCCGCGACGTATACGAATTTATAGAACACTAGCGGACGTCCCGCGGTTTCACCCGCATAGTTCCCGTTCCCGTGGGAGTACGGGGATAAAATATATCCTATGTTACTCGTGGATAATGTAGCTTTCGAATGGTGAAAGAATTTTTAAAAACGGTCCAGTAGTTTTTAAGCCTATTCATTACAACCAAACAAACAAACAAACAAAGTTTTCCTCTTTATAATATTAGTGTAGATGAGAGACTAATTTCCAGAAATGGAATGAAGGTGAATTTTACGACCGATTTCGTTTAACGAAACGTACAGCATACGTTGTGCTGGAACAGTTATGAGACCAAATCAAATGGCCTACTACGAGATAATATTTCGCAAGAATGTCTGTACCTACATTTAGGTACATAGGTTCCTCACAGCCTTTTTTATCATTTTATCAACTTACAAAATATTCTATATGCGGCATAAAAACCTTTTTGCGGGTCAGAATTATTAACCATAAAGCAACTTTTTTTTGAGGTTGACACACGCTAATCTCAGATCGGAACTTAAGCGACAGAAATCTGTCACTTAGATTAAGGCTAGTTAGGGTGGACTTTATTTGCCGCTTAACTTTAATCCAATATTGAAATACACATAAGTCGTTCTTAAATTTAATCCTGGATCACTTCGAGATAAGTCACTATTGAAATACCGGCCCTAAGGCTAGTTAGGGTGGACATTATTATAACTTTAATCCAATATTGAAATACACATAAGTAGTTCTTAAATTTAATCCCGGATCACTTCGAGATAAGTTACTATTGAAATACCGGCCCGATACTCTCGGCCGGCGTTACGTGTTTATTTTAAAATAGTAAAGTGTATTAAATTTTTCTACTGGCTTTCACACTCACATACAGTATTCATGCAGTATAAAAATATAAATGAGGTATATTTATGACAGCAAGCAATATCTCACATGAGTAAACTGGTTATCGCATTTCCCAATATTACGGTTTCACTTCGATATATTGTAATTTACCGAAAAATAATGCGTCATATTGTAAGCAGTATGTTCAGATGACAATATTTCGACAGTTTACAATCTCGCTAGTTATATTACAACCTAACGGTTTTCACAATGTGACTACATTTTTTTGGTCGATTAGGTATTGTAATTATGTTTAGGGCCGTTGATTATTTTTTCACGATTTCGAGTGTGATCCTACAGAGAAAGTTGTTCAGCTTGATGGTCTGTAGCCCACCCTTTCATATGACTTTACCCTTTCTGTTTCACGTGGTATAAAGTATGCAGCTATTTTGTTATTTTGCCAAATTCTAAACTTCATTTTCTTTCTTCCAGCGGGACATCTACATCTGGGCTCTGGACCACAGGGTGCACCACAAGTACTCGGAGACAGTAGCAGACCCTCATGACGTCAGGCGAGGATTCTGGTTCGCGCACGTTGGCTGGCTGGTGCTGACCCCCCACCCCGCCGTGGAAGACCGCCGCATCGCCCTGCGACCTACGTGTGCAGACCTCCTTGCTGACCCCGTAGTCAGGCTACAAAAAAAGTAAGTGACTGAAAACTAAAATAAGCAGTTAGGTCGCTTGTGTGACCTAGCACTCAAACGCTGCAAACGCTTCTGAATGAAATAAAAAAACTTAAAACAAAGGTTTAAATGCTTATTTCCATTAGTAGATAATATGAAGGTATGGAATCCTGACCCAACATTAGCTAGGCTAGGTTAAACTCGTAAAACGTATACATATACTGTCTACCTTATTTCTACTTTAAGTAGCACATTCACGGTAATTTGGTTGTATCAACAAACCATTAAATAAAACTTTGTATACTCGTACGTCGGATCATGAAATAAAATTTGGTGTCACGTAAAACCACGAATCCGCCGAAAGCGTAAATCCGACTCAGTTTTATTCAACACAAAGCAGTAAGTCATTGCAAAGTGACTCTTATATCTTTCCAAAAGAGTATAAATTACAGTGATACGAATGAGGCTTTATCGGGAAGCACGTTTAAGATAAGATGTACCTATGTTCAAAGCTTAGTATCTCCAGGTGAAATCTACTGGAGCTTGTACTGTATAAAATCCAGCTTTTATAAAAGAGCTTGAATTTTCGTTACGTTCTGCTTGTCTGAAGAACGAGACTACCTTTCGCTTTATGCCACTATTAGATCTATCTAGTCCCTTTGTGTGTGTCTCTCTCCGATTGGCACTGGATCAGTGGAAGCTCGATTAACGCTTCGAGTGACTTCCTGTGTGTGACGAGGGCTTGCATTTTCATTAAGTCCTATTTATGATCGTATCCCGTTATTCCTTAAAGGGTAGGCAGAGAACCGATTTACGTTAACAGTGTTAGCACCAGTGGTACCATGGTACCACGGGTAAAAAAAATCTCGTAGGTACTACCAAGCGACCTAGTGGGAAATTCTTTTTTACCCGTGCTGCGATTTGTACATAAGATCAATCATCATAACCTCAACATTGAAAACCTCAACACCATAATCATGACGAGTTGCTGAATTACTCTAATTTTAGAATTAGATTAAGTAAAAAAAATATCATAAGTTTAGATTGTGACTTGGTAATTTATGAAACGTTTGATAGTTGAAAGTGATATGACTCGATTGTTATGGTTGTGATTTGTTTTGGTTTTATTTGGTGTACCAATTCCAGTGGTAAATAATTTTAGAACCAGTTTGAAAAAAAAAAATATATGACAAGTTAATATGTTGAGGTTATGACTTGGTAATTTATGAAACATTTGATATTTTAAAGTTGAGATTATGGTGTTGAGATCTTAGTACCAATCCCAGGGAAGTTTTTCTTACCCGTGCGTGGTACCTCTGAATCGCTTGGTGGTACCTACTATGAGATTTCGTTTGGTACCACTGTTGGTACCACGGGCAATAAACCAGATTAAATAGGTTAAAGGAAGCTTCGTCATGTTATTAACTCTTCAGTGGTTGCGGTGCTGTCAATTTTCTATTATCATTATTACCAAGAATTCTTTCTACTCTTAAAAAAATCGTAGCCTCGTTTAGTTATGAAAATAAAATACCAAAAAAATGTAGTATTCCATCATCATCATCATCTGCTTAGCCTTTTCTCAACTATGTTGGGGTCGGCTTCCAGTCTAACCGGATGTAGCTGAATACCAGTATTCTACATGGAGTGACTGCCTATCTGACCTCCACAACCCAGTTAATACTGGGAAATACGATACCACTTGGTAAGACTGGTGTCACACTTTTTGGGCCACTGACTACCTGTAACGACTGTCAAAGATGGACAAATGACAGCCAGGACCAACAGCTTAACGTGCTTTCCGAGGCACGGAGGAAACTCGGTATGTAAGGGTGTTCACCCATCCACAGACCAACCTAGGCAAGCATGGCTTAACCTAAAGATCGACCCGAGCGGCTGATATTTTTTAGCCACGACCTCCTCTGAAAAAAAAAACAAAAAATTTCCTCAAAAGAATGTAGTCTATCATTGTTAATAAATAACTAAGCATTTGTATCCGTCTAATATTGAACATCCCAGTTTCTACTGAACTAGAGATTTGGTCGAAACCATGCTATAATAAAAATTCGATGTGCCAACCAGCTTGTTTGCGGAAAATAACCCAATTTAACCAATGGCCTCTGTAGATCATTCAAGTATGCCAAAAGTAGTTAAAAATGTGAATTCTGTTACTTTCTGTATTGAAAGTTGGTGCTAATGTTTCCATATTGGCCATGGGCATGCAACAATAAAGTAGTAGGTATTAATTTTCAAAACCGACACTTGTACGAAAGACAAACAGTGCCTAAAATCAAAATCAAAAAATCAAAATCAAAGCATTTATTTCAAGTAGGCCAGTTACAGTCACTTTTGAATTGTCGAAACAAAACAGAACATTTAAAGTAGCTACAGTCCCAGTCACAAGACATAAAAACTGTGGAGAAGAACAGGCAAGAAACTCCATGGATACTCTTTTAAATCAAAATATTGTTACAAAATCTTGGTTACATCATTCATGTTGAGATGCTATATTATGTGAGAACAATGTAGCAAGATGTGCACGTTAAAAGTGTCCATAGCAAAACAAAAATAGAATACAACTCAAAAACAAAATAATTTATTCAAATAAACCATGGCGACTAAGAGATGACCAGTCACAACTGACAGCGCCCGTTCACGAACATGACGCATGGATCAGCACCATTCAGCTCAACCATTTTGAAGGGAACTAAATGGTCCGACACACGCGCCACCATCAGCGAGACATTTGAGTGAGCATGACATACTCCCAACCGCCAGGGCACATTCAAGTCAAGAACTGCCGTAGGTTTCCAGTGAATGATAGCTTACTAGTACATAGTACTCACACAATATAGGCTATGCGATTATATAATACTAACATTGAATCTATACAATGCAAAGATAAGTACAATCTTCAGCAACTCCAACAATACCATTTAATGCTATCAATTTTTGCGCCCCTGTCCATGTGGAGCAGGCCTAGTAATTCTTTGAATTCATCAATATAATTATAATAACAACATACATTATTATTATTATTAACATTCTCATTTCTGAAAGGCTTGGTCGTTGGACTCGTAAATCGATGCTTGAGACATTTGTCCTTGAGCGACCATACTCTGACGATAGTTCAAATCAATCAAACAATCAATCAAATGGCTATGTATCTGCAGATGTTCAAAACATCACCTAAATTCAAGCCATCAAGGTCAAAACAAGCAATTGAAAAATCTTTATAGGAAAGATCTACATCTAAAATTATCGATTTGCAATTAAATACAGACACTAAACAACGTGATCTGTATTATAATTGGCACCTAGTGAGCAAAAGTTGTCAAGGTATCGGTAGGAGTACCTAAGTATATACAGGGTGGAATTGGTCATGGGCATTATTTTAAACTAAGGCACTACTGATGATACTAAATCCATTAGAACACACACTAATAGTAATAAAATCAAAATACGAGTACGCCTAGTATTTTGCTTTATTTTATTTTATTTTATTTTATTTATTCAGGGACAATAAACAGCTACAATATGTGTTGGAACAGAGTAAAGATAGTACTAAACATTAACAATATTGCAGCCCACTACATTAGCCGCATATTGACACGAACGAATATAATAATGAGTGCCACTAGATAGGTAAAAAACAAAATGAATATTAAAACTTACATCAAATTAATAAATAATGATAGAAATACCAAATAATTCAAGAGAGATCAGTTAATTATTAATGATTAAACATTAAATAACTTAGTAATTAATAAACATTAAATAAGTAATTATTACTTTTAGTGTTTATTTGCACAATTAATCCTTTTGAAATATGATCTACTACATTTTTAAGGTTTTCCATACTTGCATTAATACTATTTTTGATTTGCGTATTAATACCGCTAATGGATTTAATATCATCGGTAGTACCTCGGTTTAAAATAGGTAATGCCCATCACTTCAATTACATCCTATATGTTTGAAAATAAAGAATTATAATGTTCACCGTTTCAGTAATCTATTTCCATCTATTAGAAAGTCTGCATGCATTGACATTATTTTGCTAAAAATAAATGTTACCTACCTCTAGTGCTACTGACACCGACCTCATTTCGGCGGCATTCCAGAATTTCGGGTCGTGTTATTATTAAATTATACAGGAAAAGTTTTTAACCAGTGCGCAAATTTTGACATGATAAACTTGAATGTATTTTAATAGACACGTATTTTTTATTTTGATATGTGTTAGTAGTAAAAAATAAAGTTATCGCTTACGAGACTTATTTACCTATAAACTTATTTTATGGTCGCTTGCCAGTCGGGCGCCCGGTCGACCGACTCACGCGTCGACCGGTCGCCCAACCGGCAAGCTGAGATCAGCTGAGTTTTGTAGGTGCGCTCGCTCGATGCGACGGCGCCGACGTAAACTTACTTACCTACGCGCTGACGGTTACTGACCGCCGTTTCGCGCTACTTTTTTAAGTTTAGGCTGTGATATGTTATTTGTAAACTTAATTCCAATTTTTCCTTCATACTTTCATGGGCTTAGGATGCATCGTACGTCAGCAGCCAGCGCGTTTTCATTCACAGTATTACAATTAAATTATGTCCATGTTATGCTTATTTTAAAATGGGACAAGATGGAAAAATTTGAAAAAAAAAAATTAAAACTAAAAATGGGAATGTGTTCTATTACTAACACTGAGCTACCAAAAAAAATTTACGCAGTGGTTAAAAACTTTTCCTGTATAGAATGCGTATTGCATACTTCCAGATTCGTGACTTTGATCATAAACGCAAATAATAAAATAATATTGATTTAGGTTGATCGAAAAGAGTTTGAATAATAAAGTAAGACAAAAGAAGGTTACATACTTACATAGTTTTCAATGAACGGATAGAACAAGATGGCTAACTATTGTTAAGTCGATTATAAATTATATGGGCAAGCCACATCAATATAAAATAAGAAACGATTATGTCATGTATGGTGTATTAAGGTGAACGCACACTTGTCCACGCCGAAAGAATCGACCGCGCCGAACGAAACGTTATAGGTATAATGCGTATAACGTTATCTATGTACATATATTCGTAATAAGTGTGCGAAAATTCGGTTCTTTTGCCTCTTTCGATTCCTTAGGCTCTGATAAGTGTGCGTTCACCTTTAAACTACATATTTGGTAACAGTAACTATACTGCAAAATGGTATTGGTAGCTTTACATTAAAAAAACGTTTTTTTTTTGTTTTTGTTATCGGTGTTGGGGTGTCATTACCAAGTTATCAAAATCAAAAATAGTTTCATTCATTCTTAGGAAATAAAAATGGGAATTATACAGGGTGGAATTTTCCAATGCCACCTGGAGGGAAAGTACTCTAAATACTCCATAATGCCACCCTGTATGATATGAGGTTCGATTTATTAATTCCTCCTCCATAATACTTGCCTATCAGGGAAAACGGTCAAAAATCGGTTCAGTGATATCTACGAATAATAGCAGGTCTAAAAAAGCCATATCGTGACACGAGGCGTCTGTTTCGTGTTTCTATGCGACGACCTCAGCACAAAGAAACCATAAAGATCAAATAAATAAAATATATTTTTGTATTTTCAATGATATCGTTCATTCACAGGAAGGGAAAATTCCCGAAAAAGGAAGTTTGTACTTCGATTTTTTCGTAAATAACGCTTTGTTGTACTTGTATCGTTTTTCGGAAACTTATTTCGATACTGGGAAGTTGTTGATGGAAAATTCTCTGAGGCACACGTCACTAATGATGTAGGTACACATAGTTATCAAAGTCTAGTCTACTTTTCATGTTTATGCAACAATATTTAGGAGACGTATACTCATTATAGAAGTCTGAAAAAACATTATGGGTATATACATACATAAACAATTATTACCTGTATCTTTGGTGTCAAATTACACGTGAATATTCGCGAATAATTCGTGAGTACGCGGTTCGGCGCATCGGCGTGACCTAGGCTTGGTCACGTGGGGCCATGCGTAGGTGTTTTTAAAGTAGGTAACCCTTAACGTTATTATCCCTTAGTAACACTTCACCCTGTACAGTAATATATACGTATGGGTATATACCTGTATATATTACAGCCTTAATCCTGTCCTCCTTACCGATTTCGGTAACGACGACCATTTGAATCTATTTCCTTGAGTGTGCCCTGATATGATTGGCCAGAACGCATTTGCTTTTAAAAACCCGGTCACAACTAAAGCAGTAGAGTTGACCGGTGGAGTTATAGGTGTAGGAGGGCTATAATATAGGGCTACTTTTTTATAATGATTTGCTGACCATTGCCATGTACATAATAACCCTGTGTCGCACAGTCGGGTCACAAGGGTAACCAACAAACACGACCCTATCTATACGGGCAGAGTAACGCATCAGTGCGTCCTGTGGCGCTACAGACATTCACGGCTGATCACCTGCCACTAACCGCTTGGTTACTTAACCAGTTCAGCTGATGTGCAACCCAGTTAAACGTATAGGCAACAGTTGCAGCGTATCTAAATTGCATGACGTGTACACTGTACAGTGAAATGAAAATAGCTTATAATCACTGATATAAATATGCCTACAAGATACACCCACATTTCACCAGTTATATTTGAGTCTCGTGCAATAGAGATTCATAATTTTTATTAGTCCAGACTAATCAAAATTATGAATTAGTAAACTCATCCCGCGGGTCCCATTTAAGTGGGACCAGTTGACTAAATAACTCAGAAATATATATTATTATATACCTGACTATACTGATCAGTATCTGTCTAGCCTTTTCCCTACTAAGTTGGGGTCGGCTTCCAGTCTAACCGGATGCAGCTGAATACCAATATTTTACATGGAGCGACTGCCTGTCTGACCTCCATAAGCCAGTTAATACTGGGCAATACGATACCACTTGGTAAGACTGGTTGTCAGAATTCTTGGGCCACTGAATTCCTGTAACGACTGTCAAAGATGGACAAATGACAGTCGGGACCAACAGCGTAAAGTGCTTTCCGAAACAGTGACTATTTTTGAGATGAATGACCCTCGACTAATTATGATTTCCTCAAGGAATTTCGAAGAATATACAACTAATAACTAAAAATGTGGCGAGCTTCCTCAAAGTTCTTTGGCAATCGTTTTACATGTTTATCAACGTTGAATTATTGTAAAACAGGCTTATCGCAAAGCAATAAATAAGCAATAAATTTGTTCAATCTACATTTGCGTAATAAAATGCAACAATAAAACACGTAGATGAAGGACGCCCTCAGGCGTGCAGCACCGATCTTCATAGAGTGGCTGGTCGCAGCTGGATGAGATTGTACGTGGGATTAGAAAAAGCTATGTTTGGGAAAAAAACTATGCACATAGTAATATGTAGTTACTCATGGACTAAATGCTTAAATCACTAGATAAAAGGCTACCTTCTTAATTAAAAACACAGTAACTGAAGTTACTGTTTTTCAGTACGATGGCTAAAGTTTACATTCCTTATAATAGCTAACAATATGAAGGGTGTAAAAAACTTCTTGACGAAGCCGAAAGGCACTGGTTCTCCTCATCATTGCAATCATTTTTTGCTCTACACCACAGCTGGGAACCTTCTAGTTACGGGGATATTGGGGGTTCCAACTTTTTGACAAGTTTTTAATGTAAGATTACGTTACCCCACGACCCTCGTACTATTCGATCCATTCATCAGCACAATTTTTTGAGTGCGTTTCATTGTTTGATGTACAGAATGCTTGGTTGACGGCTTCGTGATCAGTCTGTTCACAGTTTCTATGTCTTGAATTCCTTCATAAATCAGTTACAAAAACTAATCTCTGTTTCTAAACAACAGAGCTTTACAAGCGCCTGCCCTCTATCGTTCTACTCATTCCCAGTCGTCCCGTTCAAGTAGTAGGAACTAGACGCATTGCTTCCGAATAAAATTTAAGGGATTATTATACGTATAAAGTGAATATCCTAATTACGTGTTTTAATTACTCCGATAACCTCATAAATTAAAACTATGGTGTATTAAATTTAATAATTGTTTGTTCTAGATTTTTCATTCCGATGTTCGCGCTACTGAACATTGGGCTCCCCATCTTCGTGCCCTGGTACTTCTGGAACGAGACCCTCGTGAACAGCTTCGTGATCAGTTTCGTCACACGTTTCACCATCACGCTGAACATCGCTTTCTGCGTCAACAGCTTTGCTCATCTGTGGGGTAACAAGCCTTACGACAGGTACTATATTTATTAACTTGTTGACTTCGCGTTCCATTGAGATCTATCTCGCAAATACACAAAGATCGCCCATATGTCACTTATTTGTTCAGAAAACTGAAAGGCGCTACGCTGCATGTTCACGCGATCGATCCAAGGACTAATTTAATTTCCGATTTTGAACACCGTATTCAATAATATCAAAATTGGCCTTGTTTGAGAACATAAAGTTAGCATTGGCTATAACGCCAAGTTTTGGCGTTTACATTTGGAATTTGCCATATGTTATCTGTAAAAAGATACGGCTGGGTATACATCCATAAGAGCCTAACGAGTATGAAATGGGTAGCTGAGTACATTGCCTAATGACTGAGGGTCGGATTATCTTGATCATTCTTACACTCCAGTGGGCAGCCACTGAATTATCTTGTGACGTAAGAAACATTAACGCTTATAATATATTTGCACATATGCCTTCAGTTATTTGGACATCTTTTTCTGATGATTCGCAAACAATGTTTACGAAACTGATAAAAAATATACCATTCAATTTTGTTTCTTATTATGATTCAAACGTTTATATCGTAATGATGTTATTTCCACCCATTTTATTACAGTGTACCATCATCCATAAATGCAGGAAGTATAATATTACCTCTTTACGAGCTACATCGTAAATTGCTAATGGTGTCTCTATTCTATGGACAAGACAATAATGTGATTGTTGTAAACATTACTATGAATTCACACGTCCTTTGTGACAACCCGTCTGAGTTTCAATAGATGTAGGTATCTACAGTAAAAATGCTACATGCTTTTTGCAAAAAGCTGCCAAATTTTATTCCTGGCAGGCACTACAATCAATCAACCGGTAGAAATAGAAAAATAAATAAATAATATCAGTAAAGTAGTAACTACTACTATATCCTATGTGTAATGTACGGTAGGCATTCCCAAACTCGCACAAACCAGTTAGCACAGCACAGCCAGTCTTACCAACAAGGGTAGCGTATTTACCCGGCACTAACCAGGTAAAGAAGGTCAGATAAGCATTCGCTCCATGGAAAATACTGGTATTCAGCTGCATCCGGATAGACTGGAAACATAGTTGTCAAAAGGCTAGGCAGATTATGATTACTTAAATATAACTGGCAATATGTGGGTTTAATAAGTTGCACCTCTGCTTGTCTATAAGAGATTGCAGGCGTGATGGTGTATCGTATATACTACATGCCCTACTTCGTTATATTATGTGATCAATAGCTAAGCGATATGATACTTACGTACGATTACTTAGCAAATTGAATAACGCCATAAACACCTGTGTATATGAAATAATGGATTCCGCTTAGATACGAGGCGTCTACTTGCCTATGTAAGTGTATATCCATTAGGCATGGAATTGATGGATTCCTGCCATTATTGACAAATGCGCGATTCGCACCTGATGGATTGAGGCAGAGCGTGCAGGAAATTAGCAGTTTCCAATGAAATTATGGGGGAATTGACAGACGATTTCTAAATTCAAATTAGTTTTTATTTCCTTTTAACATACAGGGTGTAAACCACCTCATCACGAAACCGTCAACCAAGCATTCTGTACATCAAACTTTTTTTTTGGGCGAAAAATCACGTTTTGTGTATATACCTCAATGTAACGCACTCCAAACATTGTGCTGATGGATGGATTGAATAATACGTGTTTCGTGGAGGTGTTTAAAGTAAAAATCTTCGAATAAAAACTTGTATTTAAAACCGACTTCAAAAAAAGAAACAAAAAAGTGAAAAATAACTTTAGCTTCTGAAGTCGGTGACAAAAAAATTAAATCAATCAAACAAAGGTCACCGACTTTAGAAGCTAAAGTTTTATTTTTTGCAAAAAAAGTTTTTATTTTTCACTTTTTAGTGGTTCACATGTGGTTGGTACACATGAACAGTGCACACCGTTACAATTACAAAAAGCCCAAACACTACTAAGATACATTGTCTCATTATGAAGTTCCGTGACTCTTGGCTTCATCATCAGATCTGATGGTAGAATGGTTCTTATCGAACGCAAATTCTTCATTTTTTGTAGAAAATACCAAATTCGCTGTATGTTATCCTATAAAATTTGAAGAGTTCCCTCGATTTCGCCAAGATTCCATCATCAGATCCCGATTTGAATCCCCAACAAAAAAAATATTTTTTCAAATCGGTTGGCAAGCGACGGAGTAATGCGCGAACAAACATTAAAAAAAAAATAGAAACATCCGAATTGAGAACCTCCTCCTTTTTTAGAAGCCGGTTAAAAAAAAACTTGTCAAAAAGTTGTAACTTTGACCCCCAATATCTCCGTAACTAGAAGGTTCTCAGGTATGGTGTAGAACAAAAAATATATCGGAATGACGAGGAAAACAAGTGCCTTTCGGCTTCGTTAAGAGGTGTAAAAACACCCTTTATTTTGTAAAGGTGCCTGACAGAGCCAAACTTTTCTTGATTTCATGCTGAGAACATGCCACAAAGGAGCAGTCATCCACACGAATTTTAGACCATACTCTATATTTTGCACTACGTTGCAGTTTCAGCCGCTTCATTGCTCTTAAACACGCTTCACCGACTGTGAAACATAAGTTTAAAGTTCGACCGGCATTTGTTTCATACACTACGGCCAGCAATAATATTTTACAACCCGTAATTACCACAAAACTTGGTAATCAATCATTGGAAAATGTATTTCCCGAGCTCCAGTTTATGTCAATACTTTGAAACATTATTATAAATTGTTTAGTTTAGTTACCAGTAGTGGAATTCCATTTTTTGACTTGGAAACTCACGATTTTCAACGTGTTTTTGATGAAAAAAGTTGTTTTCTTTAATCGCTAAATTGAATCGTTCTTTTTAAACGCTTTATCGGGCACAATTTTTTTTGTTGGTTTTTTGTTTTAATTGCCAATTATTTATAACAAGCTAATGCCAAATGAACAAAACATACTAAAACCTGACTCGAGAACCACTCTATTCATTGGTGAAAACAGAATGAAAATTGGTGCAGTGGTTTCTGAGTTTAGCGCAAACATAAAGACAGACAGACTGACGCGGTATGTAGTGATGTAAAAATTTTAACTCTTTGCCAATACCTTCACATACTCTAACCCAGAAAGTGAATTAATGTTAAAAATACATATAAAATCACGCCTGTTATCAACATTTCGCCAGTTATTTTAAGGTCCCATGTAATTGGGGGCGAGCCTATTGCCATCAACCGGACACAAATCTGGACTCCGTGGCTGCTACTGAGAAATTTCTGTAGGAAAAACTACAATAGCACGTTGCCCGAACTGGGAATCAAACCTCTTAGTCAGCAGTGGCTCTAGCGACCACTAGATTAACGAGCCAGTCAATGTGAATAGTAAATTTTCTAAAACAAGTTGCATTAAATTTAAAATTTAAAAACCCCCGACACACGTACCTTTGATACTCATATTGAGGGAGTTCTGAAAAAAAAAAGTAACCCGCCATTTTGTGGCGGCGGCCATCTTGAACTGATTTTTATTAAACATAGCTAGACACACTCCCGACTAATTCACCTTTCAAACAAAGAAAACAAAATCAAAATCAGTTTTTCCGTTCGGCAGTTACGATGCCACAGACAGACACACACACACAGACACGTCTTTTTTTACAATTGTGTAAGTTTCTAAGAGGACCTTCTTCATTGGCATTTCCTACTTCTATATCAGAGAAGATTTTCATTACTGACCATCGTGATTTTTGGATATGTTTGAGTAAATGAGTCTAATTATCGAGGAAAATATGCAACTTTTCTGAGACAGCCCGGAAAAGTCTTTTAAGAGGTTCGTCTTAATGTGTCATGTAAGAAAGAAGTGTGTCTAATTATGATAAGTGGGGATTTGTTATTGCATTCGAGGCGGAATTTACAACCGAGTTGTAAGTAAGGTTGGTAAGGAGCCGAGAACTGCAGCACAGGACCAAAAATCCAGGATGACTAAAAATTGTTTTTTTCTTCAGGTTCATCAAGTCAGTGGAGAACGGCCTTGTGAGCCTGGCAGCTCTGGGTGAGGGGTGGCACAACTACCACCACGTGTTCCCTTGGGACTACAGGACCTCGGAGCTTGGCAAGATGAACGTGTCAACCGGCTTCATTGACCTGTTCGCCAAGATTGGATGGGCTTATGACTGTAAGTATTTTTTGACTTAGTTGTAGTTTTCAGGAAAAAACCTGCATCTAAAAAGAGTTGCAATTCCCAGAACTGGTGTCGTATTGGTGGGCCGATGAGACAATACTTTGGGGCCCTGAGTACCTTGTGCAACAGTGGAATTATTGCTGCAGATATGGGAATGATGATACTGATACGGCCTTCTGTATGTACTGTCATGGTTAATCTTGGATAGCACTGACCTGATTGATGTTGCCTCTCTAAAGTAGGCGCCCACTACCTATATTTAATAACAACGGGGAACAGACTCCACACGAGTAGGTACACACAATTGCAAAATCACTGAAACTTCTGTTAACTATTGAAATCAGAGCCCTTAGAATGAAATCTAAACTGTTTCAGTAGTTTCGCTACTTGAAGTTGAATCCCTCTACTATTTTTGAACCCTGAGAGTCAATATCATGATTAGCAAAGTTCAAATTAACGTAGTTCAGATAGCGATCTATTCGCAACACTGTAAATTGATAATCAGATTCAAATCTAATTTCGACTTTAGTGAAACGTCATTTTCATGATCAGTACAAGCTTTTTATTATACAAAAGCAAAGCAGAGCGCAATGTCAGAGTATTTCTGCACTAGTTACGAAATTAAAATAATATCATGCAAATTTTTCAGTTTTAATTCCGCGAATTAAATCTACAAAATATACTCAAAATATAGCGAGTATTTTATGGCATGCTAATTCTAATTGCTTTCCCTGCATATGCATATTTGTGTTGCATCCTGAATCAAGGCCTGGAACTTTTCTTCGAAATTATTTGTATAACATTTATTATTCAACAAAGTAACGCCTTTTTTTTTCGGATGGGAAATCATCAAATGACCCCTCCTACTCTGGGCGGAGCGGGAGAGAGTGTCAGACTTTTACTGACTAAAAACCATCCATGTTCCTTCCTCGCCCTATACGTTCCGGGGCCGCGGTATCTCTTTCGAACAGTCCCGCAGCCTCGGCAGGTTTCGGCCCTTGCGGGCCCCTCCCTTAATGCTGACATCTCTTTGAGGCGCACGTGGAACACGAACGCGCTGTTGACACAGCCTGTCTTCATAAGACGGATGGACGGCTAGCTATGATAGCTCGCCGTCCACAGGCCCGCGTCTACGGTGGCCTGTAGCCACCACGTGGCCCCCGACGCCCGGCTCCAGACGCTGCGTCTCCCGCGGCGGCTGGGGCGAGAGGTTCTCTCCCTCTCGCGTTCCGCCACCTCCTTCGCTAGCATGACTGCTTCGCAGAAGGAGGTGATGGCTTCCCATTCCGTCTCGCTCCGGACCATGGATTGAACCAGGGCCGGACGCGAGAGGTCACCGCTGCCGTTCGCCGCTACGAGGACACGGCGTTGCTCCGCCCACGCGGGGCAGACCTCCACCGTGTGCTCCACATTGTCCTCTGGTCGACCCTAGCAGTGGAAACACCCGGGCGTTTCCTCCCGCCCGATTCGGTGCAGGAACCTCCTGAAACATCCGTGTCCGGTGAGGACCTGCGTCAGGTGGAAGGTGAGGACGCCGTGGCGCCTCTCAAGCCACTCCTCAAAGAGGGTACTTATCGCCACTATCTGCACGTGGTTACGACAGTCGCTCTCTCCATGTAGCCATGAGATCTCGCCGGAGGTCTGTCCGCTGAACGGCGATTTGCCGCGGCAGTGGAGTTTCCCCCGGCGTAGTGCCTCCGCGCACCTATCGCCTCCAGATCCCATGGCGCCAATCCGGCAAGCAGGCCCGCCGCCTTGCGGCGGGTCTGCTTGCCGGACGGCTACCACTTTTGGGGCGCGTTCAGATAATGGGCGGCTCGCCGCCTCAATTAACGCGCCCACACTGGGGCCCCGTCCATGGACCGTACGACCCCCTCGTAGAGCCTGCGGCAGGAGGCGTTTGGCCCCCCCAGGTTGGGCAGGACCCGCCTGAAGGCAGCCGTGGTCCATTCCAGCCTGGGGGCCAAACGTCGGAAATGCTCCACGAAGTTCCACCGGCTGTCGAGGACGAGTCCTAGGTACTTCAATGTCGACTCGACACCGATGGATATCCCTCCTACCGTCAGAGGAAGATCCCGACGGTGGCGCGTTCCGAGGCCCATGAAAGCACATGGCCTCGGACTTGTGCAATGCCACCTCGCGAGACCTAGTTGCCGGATCCTACAAAGTAACGCCTGACTCTGTAATTTATTTTAGGTGTAACGAACCTTAATAAATATAAATGCTCCGAAAATTATTTCGAAGAACAAGCTTCGCTCATCAAAAAGTTACATTTCGTAAACAGAATTACCCAACCTTCAGGGACGTTGTTCTGACTTCAGGAAACAGGCGTAACTTTATTCACAAAGCTAACAAAAAATAATTTTGTCTCAATAATGTCTGGAACTTGAATGAACTCGACAAATACCTATACAGATTATTCTATTTAAAACTTAAAGCAAAAAGCTATTTCCATATTATGTTGAACAATTATAAACTTACAAGGTGTCGCTTAAAATTATCTTTTCTCACACCTAAGCCAGTGTTCTTACGCAGACTTTAATCAAATTTTCATCAAGGACTTAGATTAAAATATCTATCTACTTCAGGAGATTTTTGACAATCCTCCAATTAAAAGGTAAAATCAAACCGTGAGCCATCTAAAAACCAATCTAATCTATTCGCTTCGTAAAAAAATAGATATTGGTCTTAGTTGGTTAAATTGTACTCATTAGTATTCACAACACGGTGGCGGTGATCCGAAAAAGACAATCGTCGAGAGACTATTGTCCAATCCTTAAATCCTTTATTAGCTGGTTTCAGACTACTATACTATTCTGCTTTATAATATAGCAAAGCAGGATAAAGGCCTAATGCTATACTTTATAGCATGGCGTTCACATTACGCGATGTTATCGCAAGCATTTATAGTATATAGTGGGCAAAACATTCGCTTGCGGGACGGCCGGGAGTGAGGGGGAGGAGGTAGAGGCGGCGCGTGATATAGCATAGCATGAACTCAGCGTATCGCACCATTTTATAGCATATAGTAAGCCAATAATATATAGTATAGTACAGTGTGAACGTGTCCATAACAAAAGTATGGTGAGCGATATTGTTGTACTATGAGCTATATACTATATGCTACTATATTATAGCGTAGTCTGTAAGCCGCTTTATAGTAGTTCAATTATTTAAATTTTTGAATTCCGAACGATATTTACAGAATAACAAGTAGTAGCGTTAAGGTGGATCGACCGCGCCGAAAGAATCGAATTTTAGAATTACTTGTATGAAATCCTATAAAACCTCGCACACTTATCCGCGTCGAATCAGACGAATAGATGACGTCATACGTAATATAAATTCTTACGGCGCGGTCGATTCCTTCGGCGCGGATAAGTGTGCGTCCACCTTTATTCTGTAAATATCGTTCGGAATTCGAACGTCCTCGATGCGTGAATTCACAACAACAAGTGATCGTATCGATTTTGATTTGATCACGGTCACGTATAAGGTTAAAAAACAACTTTACCGAATATGTCTACAGTACGTGTTGATCGGTTCAAAAGTAGCGCAACTTTTCCAGTTGACCACAAAAGATTGTGTTAGTTTCGCAGGTATTTAATTTTTAAGGACCTTCAAAAAGTTGACAACGGTTTTTTTTTACATATTTTTGGCCCCAAACTATCTTATTAATTATAAATTATCTGAAGCCCTTAGCATAGTTTACTCGGTTCAGCGTGTAGCCCGTGGCAATAATCCGTAGCCCGTAGCAATAATCCGTAGCCCGTAGCAATTATCGTAGCATATTCGTAGCACCGACACCCCGTAGAGGGTGGTTGCCCTTTTAATTATCAAGTCAATGACTCTGCAAGGAGTTGATTGCATGAAGTAATTACATTATCAGTACTTGAGAATAGTACTCGTTTAGTAGTGGATCAGACTTCTAAGGGATTTTATTGATATTGACCAGTTTGTATTCAACTGCAATAAAATAAATGTTTTTTACAAATTTAACTTTTAAAGTAAATCGTAGTTGAGTAAAATATTTATATTATTTGGTATATCGACTTCATAATGTCTACCAAGCTATTGATGATAGTAACTAATAGTACGTAACAAAGATCGGCGAGAGTCGTACTATAATAGGTGAAAGAAACCGTTAGCTTTGTCAGCTGCTACAATACAGCTTTCAATATTGCGTCATCTGAATGTACTCTGCACGTATCATATGTATCGATTAATATTCCCTCGAACAAGGGTAAGTGGGCATGCGATCCTTTGCCACTGATTCATACAGAAGACCAGCTGCTTACTGGCAGTTTACCGGTCTACTGGCATCGACACCGGAATGTGATTTATTTGCCTCAAGACGGGTAGATGTAGACGTATGTCGTGAATGTTCGTTTTATTTTCTGTGAGAGGACGAACGAAAGATGTTTTTTAGGGTTCCGTACCTCAAAAGGTAAAAACGGAACCCTTATAGGATCACTTTGTTGTCCGTCTGTCTGTCTGTCTGTCTGTCTGTCTGTCAAGACCTTTTTTCTCAGGAACGCGTGGAGGTATCAAGCTGAAATTCATATCAAATACTCAAGTCTATGGTCTCTTGGAGCTGTGAAAAAATCAAACTTCTAAGTCAACGCGATCAAAAGATACTCCCGTTTATGCCGCAAATTTTCGACACTCGCAAGGGAATCAAAACCTACAGGGTACTTCCCGTGAACTCAGAATCTTGAAATTTGGTACGAAGCAACGTCTTATAACACAGATAAAGGAAAAATTGCGAAAAGCATAAATTTTTAGTTACATCATATAATAAAAATATTTTTAATAATTTTAAACTTATTACCCCTTTACTCATGAACGCGTAGTGGTATTATATTGAAATTCGTAACAAATACTCAAGTCTATAATATCTTTAAGCTGTAACAAAATCAAACTTCTACGTCAACGCAATCAAAAGATACAGCAATTAAAGCCGCATATTTTGAAACTCGCAACTACTCGCAAGGGAATCAAAACCTAAAGGATACTTCCAGACGACCTGGAATCTTGAAATTTGGCATGAAGCAACGTTATAAAGTACACATATAGGAAAAATTCCGAAAATCTTAAATTACCATAACTTTTACTTATATACCTACAGGTTTGTACGGAACCCTCGGTGCGCGAGTCTGACTCGCACTTGGCCGGTTTTTTTTATTGTGCATTGCCTGTCAGTGTTTGACTAAAATTAAGATCTTAATCAAATAGTTTCTTATCCAACCTGACCTTATTGTATAAAGATTAGTATAAGACCCCAGCCCGTTTTACATAGTATGAGGACTCATCTTCGCATCACCAAAACAATGTATATCTTTTGTACTAAAACCTCCCGCATCCAGTACGAAAACAAAATAACATACCAATGTTTTTTATATTATTATTTATTTTATTTGTTTCAGTAAAAGCCGCCACAAACGACATGATAGCGAAGAGAGCCAAGCGAAGTGGCGACGGAACCTTCGGCGAGTCGGAAGAACCTTATCCAACGTCAGAACATTGTCATTCTGAATGAACCCTAATCAGCGCATCGGATCAAAGAACCATGTAAAATAATATTCTTAAGAAAATTTTAATTGTTTTCCTCGTAATCGTGCGATGGTGACAATCCATCTGTTGTTTTTACTTGTCTTTATTCTTATATAATAGATATATTTACTACTTAAGGTTTTGTTTTTTTTTCGAAGACGTCTTTTGCTACGTGCGTGAACACGAGCGCGCCGCTTAAACATAACATAATATTTAATAAAAATTCAACTATTTTTATAATTTTGGTGTTCACAATTAGTGTCACCCGAAGATTATTTTCCTGTAGTGCTGAATATTTTTAATTTAAAATCGTCTTAATTTACGTAACGCTTTCAACGCGCCTTCGAAGTGAAGAGCTACTTACTGCAGGCAGACTATTTTCAAAACTTAAAGTTTGTTACAATAACCCAACGGGTGAAACCCGAACTCGTAACATCACGAAAACGTTGAACTATTGCCAACCTTTCTTGAAAAACAGATTTTAACTTTTAAATGATTGTAGGAATTAATTGCTTCTTTTGTTTCGAATTAATATTTGAGACGCTTAATTTGCAATATCAAGATCCGTTTTAGTACAAATTTGATTTCAGATTACAAGTTAAAAGTTTTAACGGGTTATTTTTAGGAAAACTCATTATAGTACTTGTAACTTTTCAGAAATTTGATTGTTTGAATTATCCGCTTTTTTTTAAACTTTGTATGATAGCTCATAAGTGCAGTACTTATAATTTCTAAGCAATTATATTTTTTGTTATCATTGTGGCATAATAATATCTTTTGTTATACGCTATCGTTTTGTTGAAACCCCTCAATATGTATTTCCCTAGACGTTAAAACCTTTGTTAATATAATATGTATAAAGCCAACATTGGCTGAATTTTTAAATGGTAGTTGTTAGATGAAAAATAATAAAACTGTTGTAATTTGTTGTAGTGTTGATGGTTAATAAATACGTGTTGCCTACCCGTCACAGCATTGCAAGTCTAGTGTGATGGTACAATTTCGTCGGTGACTGCAGACCTGAAACCGCACCTGTAAATCTGCTCAACCACAGACCGTAGAGCAGTTTCGTAGACATACTTACAATGACGAACAGATACACTTAGAAAAATTCAGAAGCGATTTTCACATGAAAAAACGGGTTCTACTTTAAGAAAAATACATATTTCGTACTATACCGATGTTTTTTGTGTAATAATAAAAGTGAAACGTGTTTAATATCCATGAAATTGGGTTTATCTGATTGATAATTTTATACAATATATAATATATAAATTTGAATACTAGCTGTTGCCCGCTACCTCCGTTAGTATGAAATTATTATAAAAATATTAAGTACCTACTTTCCTTTTTGATTCGAATTTCAATATTAAGGGTTTTAATTTTTCGCACGAAACCCTAAATCTAATTCCAAAATAAAAGTAGCCAATGTCAGACCTTATAACGTCA
Organism: Xestia ashworthii; assembly: GCA_950022955.1. Classification (NCBI taxonomy): domain Eukaryota; kingdom Metazoa; phylum Arthropoda; class Insecta; order Lepidoptera; family Noctuidae; genus Xestia; species Xestia ashworthii. The sequence continues at coordinate 15,625,033 of OX465558.1, read as the reverse complement.
GTCGTCGTATCTGCCCGTGAAAGTTACCACAAAATAGGTCCAGCCGTTTCAGAGTTAAGCCGGAACAAACACACAGACAGACAAAATGTGTAGTTGTTTTAAGTGTCGTATATATTTTCATATGCATTCAGTAAAAAGTTTTTTTCATATTACAAACAGAAACTTCAATTTTCTTTATTTGTATAGATGATTTTGGGCAAATGGCCACCGCGGCTTATGCGGTGAATTATGAGCCAAATAAATCCATTTCAGTAATATTAAAACGTGTTTTTTTCTGTTTTATTGCAATTTAAAGTTCTTCGCCTCTAAAACACTCCATAGTATGACTTTCAAAATGTTGAGTTCGTGAAAACGTAAAACAAATCGGAAATACAGTAGGAGAAAATCTAAAAGTTGTTGCGAATCATTCAATATGAAGCCAGTCATATCTCTGTGTACTGTCATTACGGTAGTGCAGCTTTGCCTTTGCGGTTTGCGGTCTGCAGTTACCTCCCAACTTGTATCTTAAGGGGCCGGCGGAGCATGTGTATTTCATACAAATGTAATACCAAAATAATTTATTAATTAAATATATTCTTAAGGTAGTGTGTGTTTATTTCGATTGGATAACTGAATATCTATGTTCCCAAATATATATTTTGAAAAGACAATGATATATGAAGGCGACATATGAGGAATTTAAAATTTCTATAGAAAACTTATTATTCTCATAAATCTTGTTTAAATCAGTGTCCATTCAAAATATTTATTTGGGAACCTAGATATTCTGTAATTCAATCGCAATAACTACATTCTTCCATAAGAATATGTTTGATTTACAAATTATATTGGTATTACATTTGCATGAACAACGCATGCTCCGCAGGCCTCTTAAGATTAAAGCTTGGGAAATGTACCTGCAACCTTATTGTTAGAGTAAGGGTTCTTACGGACTAGCGGCACTTTGCCGACGGCAGATAAACTGCAGCCGTCGCCACCTGTCGACGACTACCATCGAAGTGTCGGCGGCAGCTGCCGAATCGTCGACGGCTGCCGTCGACGAATGGCGACGCTTGTAGTTGTGGCGTGCCGCGTAGATCTATTGCAGTCGGGGCCGACGGCAAGCGTCGACACGTCTGTAAGAACCCTAAGTCGTATTTGCAATAGCTGTCATGTTGAAAAATCAACCCAATCGGCCATATGTTGACCTGGCTTGATGTTGGAACATGCAGTGGTTGATGTTTTAAATTGAGTATACAATTTGTTAAGACAAAATTACTCGTAAATGCTAGTTACAATGATTCTGAGTACAAATTATTTTTGTTAATATACATATTTTATAAAGTAACGAGGATCAGGATGGAATGTTACTTTATTTTATAATTATATCGAATCATCAAGTAACAAAACAGTATCAATACCCTTTGATTTATAGTTATACATTTCCGCAAAGTAACGCCTGTTTCCATGACTTGTAATCTCAATGAAAATATTAGCCTGTTTTCTGCGCTTTCTCGGCTAAACTTCAAGCGATTTTGATGAGATTTAACTGACAGGCAGCTTTATACTAGGACTAGTTATACTAAGATAACAATGTGACACTTTTTGTATCGATCGTATAGGTACCTATTATGTACAGTCGCCAGCGCATCAAGTTACCACAAACTGTCACAATTTTCACATTCCATTTTGAACTTAACTTTGAACATTTTAGGATTTAAAATCATTTGGAGAAATTTGACAGTTTACGGTAGCACCTGCAACTTTTACCCAGCCAATTGTGAAGTCACCCTTAAAGATCTTAATATTAATTACTATGTAAACGGAGTTGTTAATATTAATTACTATGTAAACGGAGTAAACGGAGTGTTGATCATTTTTCTTTTGTATAACTATATGAAATGTGGTGATAATGAATAGAGTACATAATATATGCATTTTATGTGATATAGAAATTCCACACTTATATTTATCTACTTGTGAAATATATCTTTGAGAACAAGTCGTAGTTTTTGTTATATTCATAAACATTAAACAGGATAAGAAAGCCTGTAACATAGGTATAATGAGATTGGAATAAGACAAAGGAAAACCCAGTCAAATATTATTTTACAAAAGTAAATACTCTTACGAAGACGACGGCCGGGGCGATGTGGTCGCTAAGCGACAAAGCCCTCTACTCAAATAAAAAAAAAAAAAAAAAAAGACGACGGCGACGGTTCATAATTATGATTGACATAAATAGTGGGTAGAGGACTAGTGTCGTTTACTAAGAAAATCCGAAGATCAGCTATTTGACCTTTACCTAATGGATAACTTTGGCTATGAGGAAACATGTCGGTATGAGTTGCTAAAAATATCCAATATTTGATAGAGAACGAATTTAGGTCTCATTTAAAAATAACTTGCTATGGCAAGAAAGAAATAAAGTAAGTGCACACAAACAAAATAAAAAATTAATGAAATTGAAAATAAAAACTTAAATCAAGCCTAGAAGGCAAGCAGACTGCTATACCGCCACTGGCGTCTAATGGGATCTCGATTTCAACAACGAATGTTGTTGGTAAATTAATATTTTTAACTTTTGCACTCGAATGTACTTGATGAAGTTTATTCAATTGTTTTATTTTGACACCGGTCCGTTTGGATGTAATCATTTTATGTCTACGTTTGAACAGACCACGGTCTATTAATTTTGGTCGATTCAGACTAAACACCCGTAAATCCAGAAAAGACACATTTTTACAAAGTGCATTTTATTAACTACGTTCAAAGGAGAAAACTAAAATACTATGAAGCTTGGTACTTAATTCAAATTAACCGCAACCCCAGATAATACTGTATTAATCGGAAGAGAATAAAATATAGTTTAACTTAATTATATCCTAGTCACGTAAATATCCTGGAAAATAAAGATTTTCATTTTTGAAGTTTTTTATTTTTAGTTCACCATGCAACACAGGTAGGTTTTGGTAACACCATGTTTTACGTTCCTATGCCTATCGCAACGCTGATTATTAATTATGAGGATGGTTGTACTGAAACGCATTTTCAGTAATCAAAGTCATAAGAATGGTTACACTTACGCTTTGGTTACCCAAAGGAAAATAATGAGGAAAAGAAAATAAAAATGAAAAATAAGTTGTACCTACCGACATGTTTGTGCTTTGAGCAAATATACTTGAGAATCCATTCAGCGTAATTGTTAAACTGTTTGTTGTTATAATGTTTATAAAGGGTGTAAAATACCTCTTCACGAAGCCGAAAGGCACTTGTTCTCCCCATCATTGCAATATTTTTTTTGTTCTACACCATACCTGGGAACCTTCTAGTTACGGAGATATGGGGGGTCAAAGTTACAACTTTTTGACATGTTTTTTTTTTAAATACAAGTTTTTTTTGTAATATTTTAACTTTGAACACCTCCACGACCCCCGTACTATTCAGTCCATCCATCAGCACAATGATTTAAGTACGTTACATTGAGTTCTACCACAAAACATGATTTACAACCTCAAAAAAAAAAGTTGTTTCCCAGCAATATTTTTTGCGTAAAGTTACTTAGTTTGATGTACAAAATGCTTGGTTAACGGCTTCGTGATGAAGTGGTTTACACCCTGTATGTATCTACTGCTCTATCGAATAAATGATTATTCTATTCTATTCTATTCTATTCTATTCTATTCTATTCTATTCTATTCTATTCTATTCTATTCTATTCTATTCTATTCTATTCTATTCTATTCTATTCTATTCTATTCTATTCTATTCTATTCTATTCTATTCTATTCTATTCTATTCTATTCTATTCTATTCTATTCTATTCTATTCTATTCTATTCTATTCTATTCTATTCTATTCTATTCTATTCTATTCTATTCTATTCTATTCTATTCTATTCTATTCTATTCTATTCTATTCTATTCTATTCTATTCTATTCTATTCTATTCTATTCTATTCTATTCTATTCTATTCTATTCTATTCTATTCTATTCTATTCTATTCTATTCTATTCTATTCTATTCTATTCTATTCTATTCTATTCTATTCTATTCTATTCTATTCTATTCTATTCTAATCTATTCTAATTTGGAACGCGCAGCGTTGAATGCATTTGTCATTGTCACGGTATTGCCTATTTACGGTTGACACTTGACAGATACATTTAACTGCGTGCGCTCTGTTCGGTGTGTTATTCGGGGTGCATTTGATCTCATCCTATTTTCTCACGACTTTTGCTTGCTTCGTTGTATTCGATTGATTCTGTGAACGATAACTTACCGGCTCGCTACACTGGACTACGATTTACTTCAAGACTTGGTTTTCAACGATTGGGAAAATGGTGTTTTTGTTTGCTGGACGTGAGTAGGTATTACACTAACACTTTGTATTATAATAATTATGTATGTAAGTCTGTAAGGTATATATTTATGGGCCATAAATACATGGGTACCTATATATTTATGTCAACCCAATTATGACTTTCTTTTTAACTGGCACTTGCGTTTTACATTTCAGATTTTTCACTATGTATTGCTGCGATTGCAATGAACCTCCAGCAGCTAATCAGGTACTCTAACATGTCCTAGACATGGGTCCTGATCTTTTTCGTGTCGTTGAAGAATAGAGAAATGAAGAGTTAGATTTAAATAAAAATACCATAGGTGTTTTGAATTGCCAAGATAACTTAACCAGTCTAGACTAGGGTTTCTTTAGTTTTATTTCCTATAACTGGGCTTCAAGGTGAAGTAAGCAAAATCTAAACTATGATTTCAGGTTCTTGATGGTGACACTTTGTGTCAATATGCCTTGATCGTAATCTTCGTGAATTAGACATACAAAACATGGCTGTAAATGAAGAAAATCCAAACCACTGTGTTTGTTGTGACATTTCTTTAATACGGCAAACTTGATGCTGATGTCGGATTTAATTTTATTTTGTTTGGGAACATATCAAATCAAACAAGCTAGGTCATACTGCTGGACTGGAGCGCACCGGTCTTGCGCTGCTCCCGCCTTTGAGGCCAGTTCCTATGCTACGTCTATGCACTGAAATGCGCTGCGGCCTTAGGGATGTCTCTTTGTAAGATAATTTGGCCTTTGCACTGGCCATTAAATAGAGCGAAGAAGAGAGATAAGAAGATCACAAGCAAATATTTGTACTAATAAATTATAATTGGGCCAAAACTCAGCACAGCGCCATCTATTGACATTACTAAAACTTCTCTACATCTACTACAATATTCTACACTACCTATTAAATCTTTATACAGGGTTACTGGTTAAGTCGACCTAGATCCGTTAAGGGGTTGATGTTTGCATCATTTCTGACTGATTTGACTATCAAACATTATGCCCCAAACTGAACCGTTTTAAAAAAAAGAAGTTTAAAATTTTTTGACAATAGATTTTTTTTTTTTCATAAAATTGACGAATTTGCTGTCTATTGTCTAATTATTTTGTAATTTGTGCCTCTAATTTAAATGATTAACAATTTTCGTGAAGTAGATAAGTTGTTTTATTATTCTCAACACGAAAATCGCAAGTGTTACTTAACAAACTGGGTCGTACTCGTAGATTGAAGGTTAGAAAAAGGATTCAATTAGCAAAAAGTATTTTATTCTTTCAGAAATATTAAAAAAAAAGTGTACCACAGGTATGCTGCTGATGTGCTTGTAAATATCTACGTTTCTTCAGCTATCCAACCAGGCATAACACTTATAGGTATTATTATAATTTATAGACAAAAAAGTTGATAAAAGGCTCCCAGGAAACAAATAAAGATGCTTCGTTAGGCTCCTTGTTGCGTCTATTTTCCTTCGTAGGAAAATAGACGCAACAAGGAGCATGGTATCATTTTACGACTGTCGTGTTAGCCGTTCCCACTATTATGCATGAGTCTGTAGTCGCCGCAAAAAAAAAGTACTAGACGACAGTTAATCGTGTCGTCCTATGTGAACACCTCCATTTAAATACAAAAGCCACGACACTCAAAACTACACGATTATCTGTCGTCACCATGGTGGTAACGGGGCCAAACAAATTAAAAACAAAAATAATGGCATTTAAGGGGATTTTTTTTGTCTCGCTCACACCTTAAGTACATCGTATGATATCCCGCTTGCACGAACCGTATTCCTACGAAGGAAAATAGACGCAACAAGGAGCCTAACGAAGCATCGTTATTTGTTACTCCCAGGAGCCTTTTATCAACTTTTTTGTCTATTAATTATAATCATACACATATTATGTGTTATACCTTGTTGGATAGCTGAAGACACGTTAGCAGCATACCTCTTTTTTTCGTATTGGAAATCATCAAATGACTTCTCCCACTCTGGGCGGAGCGGGAGGGAGTGTCAGACTTTTTTTACTTACTAAAACCCATCCATGTTCCTTCCTCGCCCTTTACGTTCCGGGGCCACGGTATCTCTTTCGAACAGTCCCGCAACCCCGGCAGATATGCAGCATACCTGCGATACACTTTTTTTTAAATATTCCCTAAAGCAGGGTTTCTTAACGTGGGGTCCATGGACCCCTTAGGGGTCCGTAGCATGTGTGTCGGGGGTCCGCAGTAGATCAGTCAGTCTAAACATATTTATTAGGAAATTGTGTAGTAAACTCGACGAGACTTTGTCGGGTAGCTTCAATAATAAAAAAAAAGCGAATAAGAACAAAAGCAATCGGTTCCAAAAAAGTTCCTTCCGCCCCGTATCGACGATGCTCTCATACCAGACGCAACACGTCGTCACGGCGCCGGCGACATGAGCGAATTGGCCACTGACTTAAGTTCGGGCATAGATCGCCGTGTCGCCGCGTCCCGCCCCACCTTCCGCGCCGTTCCCGCTCACTCACTCACTCCCGCGATACAAGCAAACGAGTTTATTTAGCCACGCTGCGCGCCGCACGGCAAATCAAAAACATGACAAGTTAATTTCTTCGTAAAAAAGGTAAGTAAAAAAGGAACTAATAAGTTTTTTTTTATACATAAACATATTCAATCGTGTGACAGTAATATGGTAAAGTAGAGTAATTGTATTACATTGTTTCAGTGTTTAAGAAAATGTCAAAAAAACGAAAGTATAATGATTCTTATGTCAACTTTGGATTTACTTTCAAAACTGAACATGATGGAACTCAAAAACCGCAGTGCTTTTTATGTGGTAAAGTGCTTGCTAATGGAAGTATGAAGCCAGCAAAGTTGTCAGAACATCTTAGAATTGTCCACCCTGGAAATGTATCTGACAGTATTGAAGATTTTCGTACTAAGAGAGCTCGGTTTGAAAAAGCCGGCACTTTACCTAAATTAGGATTCACTCCGACACAAAAACCATGTCTTGAGGCATCGTACAAGGTCGCTTACCGTATTGCTCAGCAAAAGAAGCCACACACTATCGCGGAAACATTAATAAAGCCTTGTGCACTGGATATTGTGGAAATTGTGTGTGGTAAGGATGAAAAAAAGAAGGTTGAAGCTGTTCCCTTATCAAACGATGTAATTCATTCTAGAATTGTTGAAATGTCGTCAAATGTTTTAAAGCAGGTTATTGAAGAATTGAATGCTTCGCCGTTTCCGTTCAGTATGCAATTGGATGAAAGCACCGATGTATCACAATGCAGCCAACTCTTGGTGTTTGTCCGTTACGTAAAACATGACACGCGTCTTATCAAAGAAGAGTTTCTTTTTTGCCACTCACTTTTAGAAACTACGAAGGCTTCAAATGTCTTTGAAATGATAAAAAGATTTTTCATCGAACAAAATGTAGATTGGAATACTAAACTTGGTGGTATATGCACCGATGGAGCTCCTGCAATGCTTGGTAACACATCTGGTTTTGCGGCTTTGATCAAGAAAGAGATCCCTCAAGTTACAAGTACTCATTGTATCTTACATCGACATGCCTTGGCTTCACGAACTTTGCCTACTTTTCTGAAGGAAGTTATGTCTACATGCGTCAAAATAATAAACTTCATAAGAGCAAGAGCCTTAAACCACCGCCTGTTTAAAAGGCTTTGTCAAGAAATGGGGTCAGAACATGAAGTATTGCTTTATTACACAGAAGTTCGTTGGCTGTCAAGAGGACAAGTTCTGAAGCGCTTGTTCGAGTTGCGAGAAGAAGTGTTACTTTTTCTAAAAGGCAAAGAAAATTCATTGTATGAATATCTTGAGAGTGAAGATTTTGTACAAGGGCTAGCGTACTTGGTAGATATATTTACTCATTTGAACGAAATTAACCAGTCTCTTCAGGGTCCTGCTGTCACCATCGTAGATGCCTCTGAACGGTTAAAAGGATTTTTAGGTAAACTGCCACTTTGGAAAAGGAGAGTGGAAACAGGTAACTAAGCAAATTTTCCGATGCTGGAAGAGTTGATAAAACAAGGTGACGTAAATACGACAAAAATGGTACAGGAGGTACGTAAGCATCTGGAAACATTGCAGACGTCTTTTGAAGGTTATTTTAGCTCAGAATCGCTTGAAAAAGAAACGTGGGTGCGGAGTCCATTTTTAATCGATATTGATAATATCAGCGACGACGATCTTATTAAAGATGACTTAATTGACATGAGATCTAAAGAAGTTTTGAAAGCTGAATTTCATGCAAAAGATCTTGACGAGTTTCGAGAGTCAAGCTTATCCTCTTCTTGTCAAGCGTGCTATGCCTGTTCTGATACCATTTGCTACTACGTATCTTTGCGAGGCAGGGTTCTCGGTTCTGGTATCAATAAAAACAAAAAGTCGCAACCGATTAAACGTCGCAGATGACATGCGCCTTGCCTTGTCGAAGACTGTCCCACAATTTAACGTTCTCATTGAGGCCAAACAGCAGCAACCTTCTCATTAACATAGTAGTAAGTGTATTAAAAGTGCCAATAAACGAATTTTTGATTAATACAAATAAGACTTTTTTTATTTCCAAAAATATTTATGGCTGGGGTCCGTGGAATAGTTTAAATTGTGAAAGTGGTCCGTGACTGCAAAAAGGTTAAGAAACCCTGCCCTAAAGAATTAAATACCTTTTACGAATTGAATCCTTTTTCTAGCCTTCAATCTACGAGTACGACCCAGTTTGTTAAGTTACTTGCGATTTTTGTGAGAATAATGACACAACTTAGCTACTTCACAAAATTGATAAATCAAATAAATTAGAGGCACAAATTACAAAATAATTGGACAATAGACAAAAAATCGTCAATTTTATGAAAAAAACATTAAACTTTTTACCATTAAACTTTAAAACATTAAACTTTTAACATTAAACGGTTCACTTCGGGGTATGATGTTTGATAGTTAAATCAGTCAGAAATGATGCACACTTCAACCCCTTAACGGACCTAGGTCGACTTAACCAGTAACCCTGTATATTATTTTCTCGAAAATGCAGGCAATTTCCAGCTTGAAACTTGAGATAAGGCAATCTATAATTGTGCCGTATTTTCCGTGATTTTTTCTTTACAGTGGTTATTATCTATACTTCTATACTAATATTATAAAGCAGAAGAGTTTGTTTGTTTGTTTGTTTGTTTGTTTGTTTGTTTGGTTGAACGCGCTAATCTCCGGAACTACTGGCTCGAATTGAAAAATTCTTTTTGCGTTGGATAGTCCATGTATCGAGGAAGGCTATAGGCTATATAACATCACGCTATGACCAATAGGAGCGGAGCAGCAATAAGAAATGTTGCAAGCGGGAACAAAGCAGTTTAAACTTCCGTTGAGTAGGCGATGCGTTGCGATATCAAAACGTCACGCGAACGAAGTCGCGGGCAGAAGCTATGAGGCTATAATTTATCTTGGAAACTTGAACACCTGATGCAGAACCGCAACAGACCAGCTAAACTATAAGAGATACAAAAATGCCACCATAGCAAAAATTGTTCTACATGATGAGCATTTTCTGCTGAGAATATAACTTTGAAGATCTGGAACATCTGATGTGGAACTCCAAGAGCCCAGCTACACCATAAAACATATAGGAATGACGTCTTAGCAAAACTTGTTCAATTTTATGAGCACTCTCTGTTGGTTTATAAAAATCGAAGATCTGGAACACCTGTTGTGGAACTCCAAGAGCCCAGCTACACCATAACACATATAGGAATGACGTCTTAGCAAAAGTTGTTCAATCTGATGAGCACTTTCTGTTGACTTATAAAAATCGAAGATCTCGGACACCTGTTGTAGAATTAATTTCTTTTTCCAGTTATCTTCGTGACTCGGTAGCCTACCCGGTAACGCAGGGGAGCAGTTACTTAGATTTCAATTCAACTCACTCAAACTCAAATCATTTATTTCAACTAGACCATTACGGCACTTTTGAATGTCGATAAAACGAAAAATAAAGCGAAGCTACAGTCACAGACACAAGACATAATAACTTGAGAAAGTACTGTAGTTGCCCATTCCCTAGCGTAGATCTCTATGGAGAAGAACGGGCAAGAAACTCCATGGACACTCTTTTCAATCAAAAATGTTGTTACAAAATCTTGGTTACATCTTTCATGTTGAGATTGTACATATATGTGAGAACGATGTAGAAAGACGTGCACAATAAGAGCGTCCAGAGTAAAAAAAAAAAATAAATCAACAAATAAAAATAAAGCAATTCAAATGATCCATGGCAGCTAAGAGATGACCAGTCCCGACTGACAGCGCCCGTTCACGAACATGACGCATGGATCAGCGCCATTCAATTCAACCATATTGAAGGGAACTAAATGACCCGACCCACCCGCCACCATCAGCAAGACATTTAAGCGAGCATGACATTCTCTCAGCCACCAAGGCATATTCAAGTCAATGAAAGATAACTAAATGCAAATGGTAGCTTTACGGTACATGGTACTCACACATGTGTTATGCAATTATACAATACTAAGAGATGGAATCTATACAATGCAAGAATATTTTTACAATCTTCTGCAGCTACCACAATAATTGTCCAATAAGTTTGCATCTATAGTTGCGGAGCAGGACCAGCATTTAGCCAAGCATTTTTATCCTCAATGTAATCATCCAGCTTATAATAAGCTTGCCTACATAGTGTGCGTTTTACACAAGATTTAAATTTCGTCTCATTCAGTTGTAGAATGTGGGGAGGTATTTTATTGTAACATTTTAAACAGTACCCCATGAAAGATGAATCTACTTTAGCAAGCCTGAAACCTGGCTGAACTAGTTGGTCCCTATTTCTAGTATGATAGTGGTGTCTGTCACCTCTTTTACTGAACAAATGCAGATTTTTCCTAACGTACATGATGTTTTCATAGATGTATTGACAAGGTACTGTCATGATATTAATTTCCTTAAACAGTTCTCTTAGAGAATCGCGTCTACGTAATTCATATAAGGCTCTGATGGCTCTTTTCTGCAGAATAAAAATAGACTCGATGTCTGCAGCCCGTCCCCATAGTAAAATACCGTATGACATAATACTATGAAAATAACTAAAATAGACTATCCTCGCCGTATCAACATCAGTAAATTGACGGATTTTTCTAACAGCATACGCTGCTGAGCTCAGCCGGCCTGCAAGAGATGTTAAATGAGGACCCCATTGTAGCCTGTGGTCAAGCGTAATTCCCAAGAAAACCGTTTCATTGACAAATTCAAGTTTCTCTTGATTCAATACTATGTCACAATCACTACTTTTGACATTTGGTAAAGCAAATCTTATGCACTTAGTTTTTTTCCCATTTAGTACTAGATTATTAGCGGTAAACCAATTATGAACCTGCAGTAGGGCGCTATTTACGTCGTCAAGATTTGTGGCACGTCTGTTTATCCTAAATATTAAAGAAGTATCATCAGCAAACAACACCATTTGCGGATGGTTGTTAAATAAATGGGGTAGGTCATTAATGTATACTAAAAAGAGGAAGGGACCCAATATCGAACCTTGTGGTACGCCCATTTTTACTTTTAAACCCATCGAATTTACACCCTTTACTTGTACATGCTGCTGTCTATCATTCAGATATGATTTTACTAAACTGAGCGCAAGTTTACCTAAACCGTAATGCCCAAGCTTCAAAATCAGGGTTTCGTGATTTACGCAATCAAATGCCTTCGAGAGGTCACAGAAGATTCCTATGGCATCTTGTGCCTCTTCCCAATTGATCAGGTATCTTCACAACAAAACTATAACCATGCCTAGAAAGAGGTCAAATCTTTCCCAATGTTCCAAAGGAGCTTAAAGATTGAGGATCATAAGATCCCAAGAATCTATCGAAGAGAGTCAGGAGAGACTTGATGCTGTTCGAGAACATCAGGCTGCAACTTGCTCCGTGGAAACCTCTTCGGATCGCGAAGCACGCCTGCGTTCTCAGCGTATTTCTACATCCAGGTCTCTAGAGACCAGTGAAGAATAGATGCGCGACTGACCGCTAATCGTGAACGTCATGCATTGTCTTGCGAGTCGGAGCCGTTCACGGATAGAGAATTGCGCTTGAGTTTCAAGCGTATCTACGCATCGACTACTAGATCTCTAGAGACAAGTAGGGAACGTGATGCGCGACTGACCGCTGATCGTGAACGTCACGCATTGTCTCGCGAGTCGGAGACGTTCACGGATAGAGAATTGCGCTTGAGTTCTCAGCGTATCTACGCATAGCTTCTTCTAGATCTTTAGAGACAAGTGCGGAACGTGATGTGCGACTGTCCGCTGATCGTGAGCGAATCCGAATTTTTTACCGATACAGAATCAGGCTTGAGTTTTCAGCGTATTCGCACATCTACTAACAGGTCTTTTGAAACGAGTGATGAACGTGATGCGTGATGCGCGATGCACGTTCATTGAACGAACGTTTGAATCGACGTCGACATTCTCTGAACAGAATGTCGATATCATCTGAAAAACCGGATGTGTCTCAAGATATAGCCGTAGGGCATGGCGACCTGCCGTGTCGACGGCGCGTTCGTGTTCCACGTGCGCCTCAAAGAGATGTCAGCATAAAGGGAGGGGCCCGCAAAGGTCGAAGCCTGCCGGGGCTGCGGGACTATTCGAAAGAGATACCGTGGCCCTGGAACGTAAAGGGCGAGGAAGGAACATGGATGGGTTTTAGTCAGTAAAAATCTGACACTCCCTCCCGCTCCGCCCAGAGTTGGAGAAGTTATTTGATTATTTCCCAACCGAAAAAAAAGGGCATGGCGACCTTCCTTGGGTTGATAAGGCACGGAGTGCATTTACGTCTCCTATGATTGAATACGCCACATATTCCGCCATCGGAGGTATGGCTAAAAATTGTACTTTTTGTGAAGCTGTTAAATAGCAAAAAGAAACAAATGGTATGTGTTGCTCAGGTGGGAAAGATCCGTTATTTTCCCGTCCCCGGGTTCTTAGAATTCGACATCAGACGTTTCAGATCTTCGACGACCCCGTTGTCGCTGGCATAAGCAACAGGATCCGCGTACGAAGTCGCGGGCAGAAGCTAGTCTCAGAATAAAGTACCAAAAAAGACCACGTCCTTTGATTAAAATGTTCAGCAGAAAATATAAACAAAGTTCTGATCTGTTTTCCTATATTTGCGGATAGTTTATCAGTAGTACGATAGAACCTTCTAACGCCTTAATACCTCACCAAAACCGTTCTACATCCATTGGGGTCAATGGGAACAATTTGAATTTATATGCAAAATTAGCCTACTAAGCCCCTAGGCAAAGGGCTCTTAATTTATTTGCAGCCTTTGTCGAATTTTATCGATCGATTATGGGGAAACCCAGTAGGTGTGCAAAACCAGAGGCAATAAAAGGGCACCAAAAAGCAATTGTTTTTTCGCAAGGCGCCTTCTTTTTCCGAGGCGCGCGTTGTTTCCAAGAAAATAATTCTGTAACTTTTTAGTCAGCATAACGATACTAACTCATGATTCTACAAAAAAAAAATTAACCCCTCCTGCCCCCCCCCCGCCCCTGTTTGGCGACGGCCATGGAGGTAAATAAATTGAGAAAAGCCTGCAACATCACAATTCATTGTATTTCAAGCAGCTTATACGGTTTTATTTTTTAGGACATTGCCCCTAAAAGAAAAGCAGAACCGTTATAAAATCACTTTCAGTCCATCTATCACAGGGGCTTTTTGATCTTGAATAGCTTTCAGGCATTGTTCATAAACGTGCTTCTCAGATACAATCTCAGCACGTAATTTGACAAAGTTATACCTACATCAAACAAGTTCGGAGAACGTTATCTTCTGACCATAGATTACTAAGATACGACGAGCATTTTATCGGTCGATTTATACCTAGACTAGAAAGGAAGTTTACTGACTTTCTTGAGCAATTAAAGTTTGAGGTTATTTACGACAGGAAGAAAATAAGTCTACAGGTAACTAAGTTTACGAACTTCAACTAGCCTTACCCTTTCAAAGTTAATCACAATTCGAAAGATTTTGAAATAAATTCCTGATTTTGCTTCAACATTGTCGAAATGCATAGCCACTTTTAATTGTCATGTTATTACTCCGCTGGTTCATTGCGCCTCGAAATGTACTATAAGAACGACATTTGTAATAATACAAGACCCTTTTGTTGAGTGTATACTGTATACATGGTGTAAACTTATACATTTTTTTTTTTTTTTTTTAGGATGTGAAATCATCAAATGACTTCTTCCACTCTGGGCGGAGCGGGAGGGAGTGTCAGACTTTTACTGACTAAAACCCATCCATGTTCCTTCCTCGCCCTTTACGTTCCGGGGCCGCGGTATCTCTTTCGAACAGTCCCGCAACCCCGGCAGGCTTCGGCCCTTGCGGGCCCCTCTCTTATGCTGACATCTCTTTGAGGCGCGCGTGGAACACGAACGCGCCGTCGACACGGCCTGTCGTCGTTAGACGGACGGACGGCTAGCTAGCCCATAGCCAACCGTCCACAGGCCCGATGTAAACTTACCCCTTAGGAAACCTTCAACAAGCATTCTGTACGTGAAACTAAATAACTTTACGCAAAAAATATCGCTTTGAACGCTTATTTTACATCATGTTTTGTACTGTAGGGATTGAATGCTACGGGGGAAGTTTTGTTTTTTTAATCTTACATTAAAAAACAAAACTTGTAAAAAAGTTGGGACTTTGACCCCAAATATCTCGTAACTAGATGGTTCCCAGGTATGGTATAGAACAGAAAAATATATCACAATGACGGGGAGAACAAGTGCCTTTCGGCTTCGTTGAGGGTATTTTTACACCCTTTACCTATATCATTTCAATTATGGAACATCATTACCAGATACGACCGCGCAAAACCGCGCGACGCCGCGCGGTCGTAGCGTTCACATGACGGCATTTTGTACGCGAGCGAGGGGTGGGGCGCGCCCCGCGTTAGCGCGCGCGCAAAAGTTGAAACTTTTATTTTCAGCGAAACTTGGCAAACAGAGACTCGTGCATTGCTTTGGTTCACGAAATTTCTAAGTAAATTATACATTGCTGAAAAACTTATTGTAGAGTTTTTTGTTAATATTTGAATGAAATGAAATTGGATTTACTTTTTTATCAAATGGGTTATTCACCATTTACAGTTGTAGGAAATTATTTTTGCAGATTTCACGGAGCGACATAATTTTGGTTTCTAAAAGCGTATATACGAGAAATCTCCATAACTAGAAGGTTCCCAGTTACGGTGTAGAACAAACAAAAAAATGATGCAATGACGAGGAGAACAAGTGTTTTTCGGCTTCGTCAAGAGGTGTTTTACACCCTATATATGCATAAAAATACAATAGATTTAACATGCTTGGTTTCGGTTTCGGCCAAAACTGGGACCAAGACCGAAGGTTCGGTTTCGGTTTCGATTTCGGCTGAAAGTCCTGTTTCGGTCGGACACTAATTTAAACATTATATTTAGCCCTTGTGGTACAAATTTCTTTTGCAAATTAACAGATTTGTTTGTAACATTTATTAGTGCCTCTACTGCTGAAACCTTTTGTATAATGAAACCTTATTCTTTGATGGATAAAGCTTTTAACGAATAAATATAAATGTTTTGATAACATATTATTGTTTCACTTTTTACTAGCTTTTATGTTTTAACTGACCTTGCCTCGCCTCGTGTCGATATTGCCTACCTAAATTATTTTTGTAACATTTCCTGTAACACAATGGTGGGATGAAGAGCTTTCAAGCCCATTAGTAACCTGGCACTGACAACACGTGGTGAAACACAATTAAACTCAATAGAGGTTTTTGTACAGAATGATTTTCATAAGATGAAAATAATAATTGATGAGCTCGTGGCTTGATAACAACAGCCGTTCGGGTTGAACTCTAGGTAAGGAAAGCCGTGCTTGCCTAGGTTGATCTGTGGATGGGTGATTCATAACATACCGAGTTTCCTCCGTGCCTCGTTAAGCACGTTAAGCATTTGGTGCCGGGGCTTTCATTTGTAGATTTTTGACAGTCGTTACAGGTAGTCAGTGTCCCAAAAAGTCTGACAACCATTCTTACCAAGGGTATCGTATTACCCAGTACTAATTTGTATTATTTAAAACTTTTTTTGTAGATTTGCAGGTTCTATCTTTTTTAGGTTGTATAGATAGTTGATGTTAGACCTTCTCCGAAACCATTTTATTCGTAACGCGGATCCTGATGTTGCTTATGCCAGCGACAACGGGGTCGTCAAAATCGAAGATCTGAAACGTCTGATGTCGAATTCTAAGAACCCGGGGAAGGGAAAAGCGGATCTTTCCCATCTGAGCAACACATACCGTTTGTTTCTTTTCGCCATTTAACAGCTTCACAAAAAGTACAATTTTGAACCATAATAAATGTGGCGTATTCAATCATAGGAGTATATACGTAAATGTACTCCGTTCCTTATCAAACCAAGGAAGGTCGCCATGCCCTACGGCTATATCTTAAGACACATCCGATTCTTCAGATGATATCGACATTCTGTTCAGACAATGTCGAATTCGATCAGAATTCAAACGTTCGTTGCGCTCTTCTTCTGTCTCTTCATGCCGTACTCCAGTAATTCTTTCTTTCTCACTTTCTAACTGATTATGAATATTTTGTTGTGTGCGTGTTCGGGGCAATGTACGAGTATGATAATCTCGACCAGCAGTTAGTCGCGCATCACGTTCATCACTCGTTTCAAAAGACCTGTTAGTAGATGTGCGAATACACTGAGAACTCAAGCGTGATTCTGTATCGGTAAACGTTTCCGATTCGCGAGACAATGCATGTCGCTCACGATCAGCGGACAGTCGCGCATCACGTTCCCCACTTGTCTCTAGAGATCTACAAGTCGATGCGTAGATACGCTTGGTACTCAAGTGCAATTCTCTATCCGTGAACGTCTCCGACTCGCGAGACAATGCATGACGTTCACGATCGGCCAGTCGCGCATCTATTCTTCACTGGTCTCTAGAGATCTGGATGTAGATGCGTAAATACGCTAAGAACGCAGGCGTGCTTCGCGATCCGAAGAGGTTTCCACGGAGCAAGCAGCCTGGTGTTCTCGAACAGCATCAAGTCTCTCCTGACGCTCTTCGGTAGATTCTTGGGATCTTATGATCCTCAATCTTGTAGCTCCTTTGGAACATTGGGAAAGATTTGACCTCTTTCTAGGCATGGTTATAGTTTTGTTGTGAAGATATCTAATCAATTAAAATCTAATTGACTGCTCCCCTGCGTTACCGGGTAGGCTACCGAGTCACGAAGATAAATGGAAAAGGAAATTCAACACTCAAATAACATAAACCCGAAGACATATCTATCTATAAATATAAAATGGTAAACTGACTGACTGACTAACTGACTGACTGACTGACTGACTGGGTGATATATCAACGCACAGCCCAAACCGCTGGGTCTAAAGATTCCAAATTTGGCATGAAGGTTCCTTATGTGGTCTAGGGGTGCACTAAGAAAGGATTTTTCAAAATTCACCCTCTAAGGGGGTGAAACGGGCCCCCAGTTTGTATGGGGAAACAAGATTAGTTAGACTATTTTATTCGAAACTTCACAAGAGTACTCCTATTGATAAATGAGAAGAAACGGGTTTCAGTTTTTTTCAAAATTCAACCCCTAAGAGGGGTAAATGGGGTGACAAAGTGTAAAAATCAACGCACAGCCCAAACCGCTGCGTCTACAGATTTCAAATTCGGCAAGTAGGTTCCTTATGTGGTCTAGGAGTGCACTAAGAATTTTTTTTTCAAAATTCACCCTCTAAGGGGGTGAAACAGGCCTCCAAAATTTGTATGGGGAATCAAGATAAGTTAGACTATTTCATTCGAAACTTCACAAGAGTACTCTTATTGATAAATGAGTAGAAACGGGTTTCAGGTTTTTCAAAATTCAACCCCTAAGAGGGGTAAATGGGGTGACGAAGTCTAAAAATCAACGCACAGCCCAAACTGCTGGGTCTACTGATTCCAAATTTGGCAAGTAGGTTCCTTATGTAGTCTAGGGGTGCACTAAGAAAGAATTTTTCAAAATTTACCCTCCAAGGGGTGAAACGGGCCTCAAATTTTTCTAAGGGGAAACAAGATTGGTAAGACTATTTCATTCGAAACCTCACAAGAGTACTCCTATTGATAAATACAAGATAGCGCCCAGGAAAAGTATTTGTTTTTCCATCTCGGGTGTCGTTTACATGGTTTTCGAGGTCGCTGATTACAAAAATGAGATCGAATTGAAAATCGAAATGGCGTTGAAGTAAATTTTTCGTCATGTGTGTTATTTTCATGTTTTTTGGGGTCGCTGATATCGAAAATGAGGTCAAAATGAAAATCCAAGATGCCGTCTAGGGTTTTTTTTAATATTTCCGTCATGGGTGTCGTTTGTGTGGTTTTCGGAGTCGTTGATAACAAAAATAAGGTCAAAATGAAAATCCAAGGTACCTAGGATTTTTTTTGTCTGTCTGTCGTTTTCATGGTTTTCGCTGAACACAAATCTAAATTTTCTTTAATTTTTGTTTGTCCTCGTAGCTACGTATCGTTATGTAATTTACCGGGCATAGTAATTCCATCCTAGACAATAATTTAAGATTTTACACAATACTTCTGAAAAGTTCCTCTGTTCTGCTTTGAAACAAACTAATTTATTCAAGATCCAGCAGACTTTTAAAGATATGCGTAGCAACCCAGATACGCATATCTTTAAAAGTCTGCTGGATCTTGAATTTTACTTACTCTTTGTTTTAAGCGCAATTAAATTCTTTCATTTTTTTATTAAAATTACCCCGAATTCAACGCGAGCAAAGCCGCAGACAAAGCTATCTAATACATCAAAATCTCGTGTTACATTGTTTGTTATCGAAGTCCTCCGAAACGACTTCACCGATTTAATATTTTTTTTTGTTTATACTTGCTATGTCAGAGAACAAGTCGAAGGCTTCTTTTATACCCCTATGTGACAAGGGTGGTTTACGCGGACGAAGTCGCGGGCAACAGCTAGTTTATTCGATAAAATAAAATAATAAATGGGAGTTTTGGCCATTCGAGTCAAATTTTCATTGATATACAATCGTCATCGAAAATCAGTCCTAAAATGTTAGCGCCTTCACCGCGTGGAGGTACTGCCAGCTTATGTTATTTTATACAGTGAAATTAGTGATAGCTTTGCAATAATTTTCACATCAGATGTTTCTGACCTTCGATTTTTTCTAAGTCAACAGGAAATGCCCATCAGACCGAACAACTTTTGCTAAGACGTCATTCCTATATGTGTTATGGTGTAGCTGGGATTGGAGTTCCACATCAGGTGTCCCAGATCTTCGATTTTTATAAGTCAACAGAGAGTGCTTATCAGATTGAACAACTTTTGCTAAGACGTCATTCCTATATGTGTTATATTCCACATCAGGTGTTCCAGATCTTTAAATTTATTCTCTCAGCAGAAAATGCTCATCACGTGGAACAATTTTTGCTATGGTGTCATATTTGTATCTCTCATAGTTTAGCTGGTCTGTTGCGGTTCTGCATCAGGTGTTCAAGTTTCCAACATAAATTATAGCCTACTGACCAACGCAACTTCGTCTGCGTCACATAAGAGAGAGAAACGAAAGGCAAAAAAAAAACCCGTTTTTACAACATTTTTCCTTCCTGCTCTGCTCCTAATTGTCGTAGCGTGATGTTATATAACCTAAAGCCTTCCTCGATAAATGTACTATCCAACACAAAAAGAATTTTTCAATTTGAACCAGTAGTTCCTGAGATTAGCGCGTTCAACCAAACAAACAAACAAACTCTTCTGCTTTATAATATTAGTATAGATTATGTTCTAGAACAATCTAGTCAAAATTATAAAAACCTGTAGATGACGGAGAGCTGGCCTTCAAAATTCAGTCTACGTTTAGAGCTGATATGAGCAAGAAGACGGAGTAATCAAATAAGAGCGACAAGAGGACCGTTTCTTCCTCACAAGTTTAAGGGCAGTTTCCCTCTTTCTTAAATGTTAAAAATGTTGTCGCTACAACAAAATGAAGTAACGCACATCGCGTCGTCGTTCATCTTTAACACCTCCAGAGGTTCGTCACTCTGACGACCAAGAACACTCGGCCTCCACTACAGCCTGAGAGACGGAAGCCTGAATCAGGGCCTTCCTTCACTTCCTATTTGAGAGTCCTGGGCGTTGCAAGCCTGACTCGGGTGGCCTCTCTCCAACTACAGCCCGTGCACGTTTCATGTTTCGTTTGCCGGCTTCCCTGGCCTTGTTAGTTGATAGATAGGTCACTCCAGTGAGAACAGCGGTAGCCCAGTGGTGGCGGCCCCGACTTATGAACAGAAGTCGTGGGTTCGAACCCAGGCAGGCGCATTACTTTGTGTAATTTATTTCATTACCACTGCTCTCAAAAACGGTGAAAGAAAACGTCGTGAGGAAACCGGCATGTCCTAGAACCAAAAATTCGAAGACATGTGACATCTACCAACGTGGTAGATTTATAGCCCATACGCAAAATATGCGCTTTGACGTGGAGTTGCGGGCATCAGCCCGATAAACAATACAATACAATACACTCCAGCTATTAAAAGGTAGGCCCTATAAAACGTGTAACGTTAAATGCGCAAAATCTCAGACACCCCAAATGATGTTTAATTCAATAGACCTAATTCTGAGAGAAACAAACATTTAAAAAAGATAAAAGATTTTATGTGCTGTTTTAGTTTTACTGGCAATTAGATTTATTGGCAAGAACTATTATTATCCCGCGTATGAGAAAATTAAATTGGACGACAACCATTTTGGCGGGTTTGCGCACGTGATGGTTTGACCTATTAATAAATAGACAGGGCAACATTTTTAATGAAGGTTTTTTGAAAAATGTGACCTATATTAAAAAGTGGTTTAATTGATTCTGCTCGTGATGCTGATCAAATTATTTTCAGATTATGCGCATTTAACATTACACGTTGTATAATAGGTTAGATAACAGTAGTGTTATGATATTAAATTATGTTACTCTTTCCCTTCTATTTTCATTTTAAACCGTGCTCTCCTTCAGATCGGAAGATAGGTAGGTGAGTGCCTATTGTGACCTCACATTTTTCTCCTCAAATGTAAACGTTACACCGGTTAGACTGGAAGCCGACCCCAACATAGTTGGGAAAAGGCTAGACAGATGATGTTGGGAATGTAAATAATAACATACCTATTAATAAAATGAAAAAGAAAAATACATGAATAGTGTGGTGAGAACAGGATAGTAAAGTGCTGCTGTACCTAACCGAAACATGGACATCTGCATCACCAAAAGCGTTGCAGGTGCCACGCCAGAGACAAAGCCGAAATATCTCGGAAGCCTGCAACTACATCGTCACTCATAGCCTCCAAACCGAAACTGAGGATCTCTCCTTGGTGTCAAAGAAGGCGTGGGATGGTGAATATTATTTTCAAAAAGAACTGAGCTCATCATCTGCCTAGCCGTTTACCAACTATGTTGCGGCTTCCAGTCTAACCGGATGCAGCTGAATACCAGTATTTTACATGGAGTGACTGCCTATCTGACCTCCACAACCCAGTCAATACTGGGTATTACGATACCACTTGATAAGACTGGTTGTCAGACTTTTTGAGCCACTACCTGTAACGATGGACAAATGACAGCCGGGACCAACATCTTAATGTGCTTTCCGAGGCACGGAGGAAACTCGGTATGTATGGGTGGTTCCTCATCCACAGACCAACCTAGGCAAGCAGGACTTACCCTAAAGATCGGCCCGAGCGGCTGTTATTATTGAGCCACGAGCTCCCCATTTAGCCTTGAGCTCCTCTATAAGAACTAAGCTAGATTGTTTAAAATTTGGAAGAGCAGCATTGGGTGGCCAAGGATTGAAGAAAAGAGAGAGAGGGGACAGAGAAGCTAAATGGTTTAAATTCAGGGAGAATAATGATATTATAAAAACAACTGTTTCCTACAAAAGTGCAATACACGGTCAAAATGTTTAGAACAGATGTTTTTTTTTATTTCTATTGTGGTTTTATTTTAATGGTAACTTTTTGTGCTTCGATTTCTCTCCAACCAGTATAATTTTCAATGACAGTTCTACATACCTAAATGTTGTTATGTTAATAATCATAATGTTATTTTTTAATTACTAATTTTAAATGCCTTATACTCATTAGTAAAGCTACAGATCCTGCATAATTAATAAACCCTGAGGAATCACATGAAGTGTTCGGGTCAATCACCGAACAAATGAACAATTGAACATGTCAGCGTAATCGCGACACCGCGCTATATGCCTTGAATATTTTATGTATTACCTAAGTAAAATAGTCAGTACGCTTTCGGACAGCATATCGGGCGCGACTCAATCTCATCCTATTCACCTCATTAGTTTGATTAGTTACCTTTATTACTGAAATATATCATCTTCATAATCTTTAATCTTAGTTTATCTCAATCTCACCCCAACCCCGAACATGAAGAGTTCAAAGAATGTTCCTATACTTTTTTGTGCACACATTCACATCTTATAGCTTTGTAAACGTATTACATAAACATTTTGGCTGCCGTTGAATTAACATAATATATTGGCAAAACAATTAAACGGTCTTCAAAATACAAACAATATCAATTTACTTGTAACTTCTAAAATTACATTTCGGGCGCAGATGTTTTGTTTATGGTTTCGTTTTTATTTATTCCAGACAGTCCAGTCACCTACTTCTATAAAAAGCAAAGTCAACTACCTAAGGTTGTTCGCCCCATTTCAAAATGTTTGTAAATATAGGTGTACCAAAGTCGCTTAATGAGAGTCAAGTTCCCGGCGTCGTATCAATTATTTTCGGGATCAACAATTATTTTTGAAAATTATAACTTTTGTGGTTGGTTTTAACATCCCGTACAGTATTTCCAGACCTGGCGAATGCGTCGCCTATTGCTCGCATGCGGTTAAAGCCTACATTTGGTGTGCAACTCCGGTAAGGCTCGATCCTTGCCGGAGTTGCACTAATAGCCGTGCTGTGCGCGTGCTGCTCGTGCGCACATAGCGTGCTTTTAATATTCTTTTCATCCCCCCATCTCGGAAAGCGTATTTTTGCTCTTCGATATCCGAGTGCAAAAGCCGTTTTTATCCTCTAGAGGAATAAGGTAAATTTGAATTTAGAACATCGTGTGCTAGTACAAACTTAGTAGTTTGTGAATTAAAAATATCATTAAACCTATTTACTTCTACCTCCATGGTGCCGAATTTATCACACAACCTTTTCAAATTTGTTAAAAACTCAGACTCGGAACCTTCTTGGGGTACTTTTTTTTTAATTTGCTTTGCGCGCGCCATTTTCTTTTCACATCATATTGTTAAAACCTTAGGTTAAAAACAAGAAACTTGAAAACAAGTGAGTAACCTAAAATAAGTGGTTCTAGCGCCGAAGAAGTTTATTTGACGCCAACAGAATTAACTGAAACTGTTAATAATGCGCAATTTTTTTTTGCATTTAGTCATTTCCTCGCTGAGGTGGGATGAAAAGTTACGTCACGTGTTGCACTCGAGTGCAAAGATTTTTCACCTCGTGCTCTTTTGATTCCCTCGCTAAAGCTCAAGATTCTAAGTTTTGAATCACTCGCATGTGCTCGTGATTCAATTTTAGAATCTTTCGCTTGCTTGGTCATCAAAACCAAGCACGCGGTTAAAAAGCAACTTTGAACTCTTGTATAACAAATAACTATTGTATAGTAATAGGGGTACCTGTAAACAATTTTCCGCTCGCAAGCCGCACGCGAGCCGTTCGCGAGCCGCTTGCGAACTGCACGCGTGTTGCTCGCGTGCGGTTACAGCCTACATTTGGTGTGCCGCTCTAGTGTAACTTTAGCAGGGCTCGAGTGGGGCGCGAGTGCAGCGCGCGCGCATCTCGTGCGCACATACTCGTGAACTATGAGCCTCAGTTGTGAATTTGCTTCCGAAGATATCGAACCATACGACTGCCGTTATCAGGCACTCGCGCACCTACTTACCCGCTCGAGTACGGCGCGTAGCTGCCACGCGAACGGCGCGCGGACGGCGCAGTGCATACGAACATGAAATGCACACGTGCAGTTCGCAAGCGGCTCCTGAGCGGCGCATTCGCCAGGTCTGTACGCACCAAAGACTATCATCATGGGGGGTTTAGGTTTCCGCACTTAGTCCTTGAAGTGGACCATTGTGCGTGAGCCATGGTGGCCGATTACTCCAACCAGCCCACCTCCCTCCATAAGCAGATTAAACTTCCCGGTATCCTCAGGACATCTGCAAGTGATCTTGGCATTCCCAGGATCTCCTCGCGAATCTTGGTAACGCCTGTGCACTCTAGGAGCACATGCGCTACCGTCTCCTCCGCCTCCATGCACGCTCTGCACAGGGGACTGTCAGTGATACCTAGGGTGTGGAAGTGTTTGTTCAGCGAGCAGTGTCCAGTGATGGTCCCCGCCACCAGACGCAGGCTATCTCTGTCCGGGCGCAGAAGGCGCCTGGTCAGCTTTGGATCCAGGGATGGCATAGCTTCCTTGGATTGCCTACAGCCTGGTGTCGAGGCCCACCATTTCTCTGCTTGTATTCGAGCGTGATCCTTTAACCAGTTCCTCAGCTGCTTGAATGGGCACAATGGGTTCGGGTCCGTAGGGTTTTGTGCTGGATCCTCTTCTGGCAAGTTCGTCAGCCGCATCATTGCCGAGTGATCCACTGTGTCCTCTGATCCATTGCAGCGTTACCGTGTTGTGATTCAGCACCGTGGTTCGTTCTAGGGCCTTGTTGCATTCTAGTGTTAGTCTCGGGTTACTCTTTAGGGATTGGCGCTATCGGAGAGTATACGAATGTTGGTATCCGTAACCTCCCTGGCCTCTATAGCGTGTGCAGCTAGGATAATGCCTACACACTCTGCTTGGTAGACAGAGTTGAATCTACCAAGAGATTTGGATATTTTAATGTTGAGGTCGTCGGAGAACACCCCGACGCCTGTCCCATCGTCGGTTTTTGATCCATCAGTGTAGACTCTTAGCTCTTTTGTGCTTAAGTAGTCGCACAACTCCTCTATGAGCTCTATGCTGTAGTGTTTTTTGAAGCAGTGAGTCTTCAGAGTTCTGTCGATAGGTGATGCCATCATCGGCTGTTCTTTGATTGCATCTTCTCTGATGCGTGTGTGTTTTATTCTAGAGTCGTTACGGGTGCCGGCTAACTCAAGTTTGAAAATCGGTACGGCCGCCTCCTCTCTTACGATGAGGTGCAGGGGTGTTAGCCCCAGCATCACCTGTAGGGCAGCAGTTAGTAATGTTTTCATGCTGCCGGTGATTGCCATGCAGGCAAATCTTTGTAGTTTCTCGAGGTCCTTTTGGGTCGTACTTAGGTTGGTCCTACTAGGACCCGTAAGTAATAATTGGTCGGATAACTGTGGTGTATAGCCAGTAGGTGATTTTGGGGCTTAGGCCCCAGTTTCTCCCTGGGAGTCTCTTGCATTGCCAGAGGGATATACTGGCTTTTGTGATGATGTAATCCGTGTGTTTTGCCCAGTTAAGCTGTTTATCCAGATACTCGTAGATACCTAGGTATTTGGCTTCGGTCGATAGGCTTAGGGTTGTCCCAAAGAAGCTTGGTAGTTGCAACGTTGCCAGCTTCCTTTTCTTTGTGAAGAGGACGAGTTCTGTTTTGGTAGGGTTCACTGCTAGTTTGTGTTCCTTGCACCAGTCTTCTACTATGCTTAGGGCCTGGCGCATAAGGTTGCATAGTGTGTTTTCATGTGTGCCGTTTATTATTATAGTCAGGTCGTCGGCATAGCCCACCGTGTAGTAGCCTCTGCTATTGAGGCGGTTGATGAGGCTGTCTACTACGAGGTTCCACAGTAGTGGCGAGAGGACTCCACCTTGGGGGCAGCCCTTTGCCACTATGGCTCTAGTGGTGTCGTTTACCGTAACTTGTACCGCTCTCAGTCGGAGCATATTTGTGATCCAGCCTCGCAGGGTCGGGTCCACCCCGTGTTTCTCGAGGGCTGCGTTGATGCTATGGAAGATGGTTTTGTCAAAGGCGCCTTCTATGTCAATGAAGACGGCTAGTGACGAGCATTTGTGTTCTACTGCACATTCGATCTTGGAGATCACTAATCACAATCACAATTTCATATTTGCCACTAGTGAGAAACGGATCCTTCTATGGGCAGAGCAGGAAGGCTCGTTGGATACGTGCCAGTCGGAGATAAGTTTTGCCGCGCTTTCCGAAGCCAGCGTTAGGTCAATGATTTTTTGTCCGCGAGATGTGACCCAAGTGGGTTCCGAGCCGCGGTTTGCGATGTTAAGGTTAGTGGAGAACAAGTATGTGCATAGTACCTCACCTCTAGCGTTGGCTTTGTTGCATCCCCAAAGTGGGTGATGGGCGTTTGAATCCGTGCAGATGACCAGGTCCAGGTTGGCGTCTTCGCAGTACCTTACCCTTTTGGTGGGCAGTCTGCATCCTCGCCGGGCATGTATACCGAGGCCAGGACGATATCTGGTGCATCGCCGTCGGTTTTGATCCTGACGGCTGTTAGATCTCTGGAACATAATTGCGTGAGTGTGGTGGTGGGTACATCTTTGGGTATATAGGCGCAGGTTCGTGGTTTCTCTGTGCCTTGTGTGTCGAGGATTAGCTTACCTCCAATGTTACCAATGCCACATATTCTGTTTTTACGAACCCACGGCTCTTGGATGTGTGCAATGGTTCGGGGTTCCGTCTCCAGTGCCCTGCGCAGGCAAGCAGTGGCCGTCTGGCTATGCTGGAGGTTGGACTGGATGATGTTTAAAGGACGGGATGTGGGCGGTAGTGAGGTGGAATTAGGAGGATACTGATCCATCGGACGATACCCTCTTCCAGCCCATGCTGGTCCTCGTTCAGTGCCGGTGATGACGAGAGGAGCCGCTCCGTCCACCCTGATGGTGAGGTTGCCAGCCTCTCTGCGTCGGCATCAGCCATCGCCGTTCTGGCCATATCCTCCTCCAGTTGAGTCATGGTCAGGTCGATGTCGGTCGTTGCCGGTTTGGTCTGTACAGTCTGTGTCGTGTCCGTCTTGGTGTCAGTCTGGGTGTCGGAGGGGTGGGTATTGGGGAGGAAGCGCGCTTATATCGACCCAAGAAGGTACGATACTCGTCGCTCCCTGCCCAAGACCTTTTCGGCTTCGTCCGGTGGGATACCTAGGGTCAGATAAGTCCCGAAGTTTTCCCCACCGACCGAAGTCGCCCTGTATAGGGACCACCTACCGACATCGTACCAGGGGTTCTGGCATTTTAGTATAGTCTGCAGCAACTCTACGTCCCCATTATATCTGGGTACGAAGAGCGCCGCTCGAACTCGGGTCGGTACGTCAGACTGTCTCATGACAGTCAGTGTCGCGTCAGTGTCCGGCAGTCGTATTTTGGGGACGTTCTGAGTCAGCCAAGCCAGGGCGTTATCGTCCTCGCACCATACGTGAACCGTGCCTTCCGCTACCCTTGGGTAACCGCGGAAGGCCGGGACTTTGTAAGGGTCGGTACGACACGTCGTCACAATGAAGTCCTCGAGCTTAGTCTTTACAACCTCGCTCTCGGCCAACGTCTTGTCTCGTGATGGAGGTGGGAAGCAGATCGCTACGGCGAGTCGCGCAGGAATATCCTTTGTGGCCAGCGCGTAGGTTCTCTGCTCCCCTTGAGCAGCCTGGGTTCTCAAACGTTTGGCATCTCCCTGGAGCATACTTGGCGAAGCCGTATCGTCCGGGCGCTCCCGCTTCGCCGCTCCCTGGCCACTTGGACCTGGTTGCGGTTCTGTGGGGCCCGGCTTGGCATTTTGCGCCAGGGATACCCGGTTTAGGAACCCAGCCCGCTTGCCCCGTTTCCTGGTTCTATGTCGGTCGCCAGTCATCTCGTCCCGGTTCCGGTCGCTTCTTCCGGATGGTCCTGGTGCGGGCAGTGACTTCTCGCGTTGGGTTTCCCCTTCGCGTACTGTTCCCTGCCCGCTCGTTTCCGCGTCCGACTGCTGCTTGCGTTAGGTTTCCCCTTCGCGCGCCTGTAGCCGGTCGCGTACTCCCTTACAATTTCCCGTTTGCGCATCGCGTAGACTTTTTTGCCTTCGCGGGCTTTGCGCAAACGTTTGTTGAGTTCTCTCTCTCTGTTTCGGAGTTTTCCGCGCTGAGTCTTCAGCTTGCGGACCTCGTCCACAGAGATGAAACCAGAACCACCAGGCTCCGCTTCCTTTCCCATCGTGAGAGAGTCTAAGTCCAGTAATAATTTAGTTTTTTTGTTGTTTATTTCGAGATTGTGATTTTGAAGCCAACATTTTATTAGGTTAAAAGTTTCAATAATTTGGGAGTTGTATTGTGGGTTGTTGGTAGGACATTTAAAGAGTATGGAGATGTCATCAGCGAATAACACACATAGATGGTCACAAATTTTTGGGAGGTCATTGATGTAGATAAGGAAAAGTATACATCCTATAACACTACCTTGTGGAATAGACCAGTTTGTGGTAAGTATATTCGAACGCACGTTTTGTAGCTCGCACGTGTCGTCATCTAGGTGTTCTATCTGAACATACTGTTTCCTATCGGCGAGATACGATTTTAGCCAGTCAAGTGCGTCGCCCCTGATGCCAACTCCATGTAATTTCGTTAATAGGATCGAGTGTGATACTTTGTCATACGCTTTGGTCATGTCAAGCAGGAGGCCTATTGCATAGTTTTTGTCTTTGATATATGTAAGTATTTCTTGTGTGTATTTATATACTGCTAGGGTCGTCGATCGGTTGGTCCGGAATCCAAATTGGTTGTTGTCGAGAATGTTGTATTTTTCTAAGAATTTGCACATACGTTTGGTAACGACTTTTTCAAATATTTTTGAGAACTCTGGAAGGAGTGCTATTGGCCTGTATTGACTGGGGTCGTTGGGATTTCCTCCTTTTTTTGGTATAGGTTTAATTATTGCTATTTTTAGTAGGGACGGAAATGTTTTTTCCTCGAAGGATTGATTAATAAGGTATGTTAGAGGGGGGGTGAGTTCTTGGATACATGCTTTTATTAATGTTGGGGGTATCTCGTCGAACTGTGTTTGTTTGGGAGGTTCTGAATAATGTCAAAAATCTCTTTTCCTGTAACAGGTTCTAGGAACATGGAATTAATGGCAGGCGTAATTACTGCATGGTCATTGGGTGTTTGCGAGCTGTTTAGCGTGTTTGGGGAGCCTACGGAAGCAAAGTATTGGTTAAACCTGTTTGCAACAGCGTAGGGACAGTTTGTTGTATTGTTATTTATGGTTATTTTCATGTTTTCAGTGTGAATTTTTTTAGATTTTTGTGTTATGCGTTTTAATATATGCCACATGGTTTTTGTTTTATTTTTTGATTTTTCCATCTCTTGTGAATAATTTTATTTTTTAGAAATCTTAACACATTTTTTGAGAATTTTCGAAAACATTTTGTAATTGTGTTTTAGTACTTTATTTTTTGATTGATTTTGGCTTTCGGGTAAGTGTGAAAAAGCGCCCGGGGGTTTTTGTTACGTCTATTTCTTATGGAATTAGACCAAGAACAGGGTGGAAACCTCGTGAAGGTGAATCCCCCCGACTTGCCTTGAGGATCTACACGACTGTAGCGCTCCCCCTCAAGGCCCCACCACCCTACTGTCTCTGAGGGAGACAGTAAGGTAGGCCAGCATCTATACTAACAAGCAAAGCTTAAACAAAGCATGTCGTTGTGCAACCGCGAAAGCATAAATACAGACCCCCCCACATCAAAGACTATAAAACCACTTGACTGCGCATACAGTGCCCCGACGCACGAAAACTATTAGTATTTTTACGCCTATAAGTAGGCGACGGTACTAGTAACTATTTTAGTTGTGACCATTTGTTAGACCCATATGCACGCTAAATAATTTACAAATTGTTGCGATTTATTTATACAATTTAAAACGCATAAAATGCCTAAATGCGCGGTAAACTGGTGTGGGAAATATTCCAAGACATCTAGTTACAAAAAGGATAGGCATAACTTTTCATCGGTAAGTAAACACTACGAAATTATTTTTGATTTAATCAGACTAGAGCAACCGCAGGGGTCTATTTAAAATTGTAGAGGGTGAAACAACACACGAAAAAGTGACCCGCGTTTATGTCTTTTGGAAAAGTCCCTTTATTTCACTAGTCTAGTTTTTCTTTATTTTCCAGTCAAGCGCGCTAAGTCACGTGACCTTTGAACTTTTATTTGACCCCTTCCGACCTTTGTTGGAAAAAAATCTGTCGATCGCAAACTACAAGACTTAGACCAAAATAAAATTTACAGTGAATAGCTGAATAGTTAAGGAATCTATTTAACCAAAAACCAAGAAATATAATATTAATTTAATACTCTAAAATAAATGTTGAGTTTGAAAAACAGTCACGTAACGGCTACTTCGCGATTAAAAATATTTGTTTTACGAAAAACTATTAAATCCTTATCAATAAAAAAAATCTAATTAGAAACTAGATTATATTCCCTTTCCAATAAGACAATCTTATCTATATAAAAATCTTATTAGATTCTAATTGGAATGTAGATCTAATTAGAATCCAAAGTTACTGGGGATGTAGGTTCCCCAGTAGCGTACGGGCCGCTGGGGCTTTTTAACAAACATGTTTACGTAACTTTTTAACTCTACGGGTCCTCTTTTTGTTGTTTCTAAAATTCTAAAATATACTCACCATACTCAATTATTGATATTTCTCCGATAATACACACGTTTTAATCACATAAAATTATATATTCAATGTTTACATAAAGCACGTTAGGTATACATACCTATCACTTTTTCACAGGAAAATTACTGCAACTTTGAGATTCCGAAACTAAATTGCTTAGCCACTATATTGTAGCACGGTTCTTCACCTTCATTTTGATGTATAATACTATACTAAAATACGACTATTTCGATAAGAAAACAATTTAAATACGAAACGGCGCCGGCGCAACACGGAAAAAATGGCCGGGTTTGTTTACACTAAAGTTTATTATCTTATTTTGACGTCTTTCGATGCATTTGGGCACAGATAATTATTATAGAGTTGGGAAATATTGTAGAGAATGTAGTGGAGACCATAAATGCATGGCCATAGTAAGTACAGTCGAGTTTTAATGCAATTTTTGAAGGCGGGTTTTTCACTGTAAAATGACGTGGGGCAGTGGCTGCCCCAGAGCGCGTTTGAGAGGTGAATATTATGAGTTTCCAACTTGGTTTGAGATTTTTTTTCCTTGCTGCCAAAATTGATGAAGAACGTAGTCAAGCAATAAGAAGACAAATGTTTTCTGTGGATCCATTCCGTATTTCAGTCGGGAATTACAGAAAACCTATCGTCTGAGCAAAAACTTGACTCGGCAATTGATAGCCAAATTATCAACATATACCTATTCCAAATCCGAAGGAGAGAAGGAAAGATGGTTTGAGTGTACAGGCAAAGATTAGGTAATCAAACCTGTTTACCATCATGCTTACCATCAAAGTATAAATCTTGTAAAGTTTTCTTTGCACTGAGTCTGGAATTGCTACGATTGTGCCATTGGCGGGTCTCCTGTTATTTTAACGGTTTGGATTTGTCGGCGATGAGACCCTATATCCACACCAGGGTGCAAGTAGTGATACCTAGTAGGTAAATAGAGTCACTTTATTCAATTTAGAGTTTTAAAAGTGCGATATTTGTCTATTTATTATTTCGTTATTTCTCCATTTTACGACTACTTATCTTTACAGGGTTACCTAATGCAATAGTGTAAACAATTAACTAATCACAAACAAAGTATTTTTTGTTAACTCACTCAGAGAACAATTATTAAATAAATCAACGTCAATGAGGTTGAGAGTGCGAAGCGTCCGCGTCAGTGGCGCCTCCCCTAACAGATAGGTCCGCACGCGCGGCACCCGCCAGCAAGCGTGATATTAACTTGTCTAAGTAAATTCTTATTAGAATCTTGTTAGTTTTATGTTAAACTTGTATTAAATTTATATTAGAGCCCAATAAGACTGAATTATAACGATTTAAAAGGTAAAACGAAAAGTCAAATTGAAAATTATACTAAAACGTAACTTGCAAACATGTTTTTTTGTTTGTAAGGATATCTTATGAAAATGAATGTCAAAAGGTTGGTCTTGGCTTAAAACCATTTTCTGTAAAAGAATCATGTAAATCGGTCTAGTAGTTTGAAAGATATATCTAAAAATAGAAACTAAAATTTTCACACTCATATCTAGGGGGTGCCAGGAGGCGTATGCCACCAGCGTGTATGGTAAGGTGCGCCCGTCTACCCAAGTGGGAGATTGTTCCAGGCTGACTGAACCCCAGGTCTCCGAAACAGGTTTTATGAGGCAATGACAGACCATTATTCAGCCAAATTTTAGCAAAATATTGGTTTTATAGTGAATCAAAACATAATTGTTTGTTTATAAAGTAAGAAAAAGCACTACAATCTGTACTGGGGTATTTTGATATTAATAACGTCATATTCGTTGAAATGTAATCGATTCTATTCGATTATTTAGTGAGTAATATTTTTTCTCTCATATCGCCACACTATAGGGAAGTTTGACAGCGTTTGACTGTCGTACAGTTGACGTGCAGTTCACGCGCAGCTTACGCGCAATTCAAAGATTACAAGAATACCGTTTGTCACTCGAACCACAGAGTATATAATCACTACGCTTAAACTTAACTGCAGCTGCACTACAGCTTCATCGATGTGTCATAAAATTACGTGAATTAGCCTGCTGGCAACTAAGAAAGAATGTGATTCAATAGAATTTCGGTGGTTAAGGTAAAGTGTCGTGAAAAACATTGCGGTAAAAATAGCCCGTAATATCATCGTGACTTTTTAGTCGTCTTACAAAGGTGGTCCACTCAATGTATCCGACATAAAATACTGATGGCGCGATTATTTCTATTTTACCGTTAATTTAGACAATAGGTACAAAAAAAGTACTTTAGAATTATGAAACATCCTGTTAATAATATTTATTTGTCAAACGGTAGAACATAGGTACCTATACCCAGCGCACGAGTCGAGCAGGGGGGCTAAAATGGCCGCTTTAGCAGAATCAAAATCAAAATCAAAGCATTTATTTCAATTAGGCCAATAACAGGCACTTTTGAATTGTCGAAACAAAGATGAAAATTAAATGTAGCTACAGTCCCAGTCACAAGACATAAAAACTGTGAAAGTACTGTAGTTGCCCATTCCCTAGCGTAGATCTCTATGGAGAAGAACGGGCAAGAAACTCCATGGACACTCTTTTAAATCAAAATATTGTTACAAAATCTTGGTTACATCATTCATGTTGAGATGGTATATTATGTGAGAACAATGTAGCAAGATGTGCACGTTAAAAGTGTCCATAGCAAAACAAAAACAAAATACAACTCAAAAACAAAATAATTAATTCAAATAAACCATGGCGACTAAGAGATGACCAGTCACAACTGACAGCGCCCGTTCACGCACATGACGCATGGATCAGCACCATTCAGCTCAATTATTTTGAAGGGAACTAAATGGTCCGACACACGCGCCATAATCAGCGAGACATTTGAGTGAGCATGACATACTCTCAACCGCCAGGACACATTCAAGTCAAAAAACTAAAGTAGGTTTCCAGTGAATGATAGCTTTCTAGTACATAATACTCACACAATATGGGCTATGCGTTTATATAATACTAAATAGATTGAATCTATACAATGCAAAGATAGTTGTACAATCTTCAGCAACTCCAACAATACCAATTTTTGAGCCCCTGTCCTTGTGGAGCAGGACCAGCATTGAGCCAAGCATTTTTATCAGCGATATAATCGCTCAACTTGTAATATGCTTGCTTACATAGTGTGCGTTTAATGCATGTTTTAAATTGAGTCTCATTTAGTTCAAGAATACTTTGTGGAATTTTTTTATAGCATCTCAAACAGTACCCCATGAAAGATGAGTCTACTTTAGCGAGTCTAAAGCCTGGCTGAACTAGTTGGTCCCTATTTCTAGTACTGTAATTGTGTCTGTCGCCTCTTTTACCGAAAAGATGCAGATTTTTCTAACGTACATTATGTTTTCGTAGATGTATTGGCAATGAACCGTCATGATGCCAATATCCTTAAAAAGTTCCCTTAGAGAATCGCGCCTACGAAGATTGTATATGGCTCTGATGGCTCTTTTCTGCAGAATAAATATAGACTCAATATCAGCAGCCCGTCCCCATAGCAAAATACCGTAAGACATTATACTATGGAAGTAACTAAAATAGACCAGTCTAGCGGTATCTACATCAGTGAATTGACGGATTTTTCTAATGGCTTATGCTGCTGAACTTAAGCGCCCCGCAAGAGATGTTAAATGAGAACCCCATTGTAGCCTTGAATCAAGCGTAAGCCCCAGGAAAACCGTTTTATCTACGAATTCGAGTTTCTCTTTATTCAATATTATCTCACAATCACTACTTTTAACATTCGGTAATGAAAATCTTATGCATTTAGTTTTTTTTTCATTTAATACCAAATTGTTTGCTGTGAACCAATTTTGGACCTGAAGTAGGGCATCATTCACGTCATCTAGATTTTGGGCCCGTCTATTTATCTTAAAAATTAGAGAAGTGTCATCAGCAAACAACAACATATTTTGAGGTTGGTGTTTCAACAAATAGGGTAGATCATTTATATATGTCACCGTAAAATTGTCAAATACGTTATATTGTAATATCTCTAGCGATATTGTAAAATCTCGAAATATTGTCAAATGAACATACTGCTTACAACAAAACGCATTATTTTTCGTGAAATGCATGCGATGGTAGTCAACTCACGCGGTGTGGAGGGAAGGAGGGGTCCCCCTTGCCCAGTGGTACAACTCTCATGAAAAGATATTGTACCATTCCTGAGAAATACCGATTATTATAACCTAACCTTAAAACACTTTATATTCCCCTAAAAAGCGTAGTCGACGGAGCCCCGCTTCGCGGGGCCCCTATTTCCGGGGGTGCAAGGTTTAAAGGAACCTAACTAACCTAACGGGGGTGTGCCCCAAGTCCCGATTATGGGGGCAGAGATACTTCCGCATGTGCATTTGACAATATTTCGAGATTTTACAATATCGCTAGAGATATTACAATATAACGTATTTGACAATTTTACGGTGACATATATACTAGAAAAAGGAAAGGACCCAATATTGAGCCTTGCGGAACCCAAAAAATTGAAATTCTTAAAATGATGTTTATGGTAATGGTTACAAAGACCATTTTAAGAATTTAAATTTTTAACGTGATTCATTTACGATTCTGCTAAAGCGGCCATTTTAGACCCCAGATCATCGCTCGCAACAGGGTGTTTCAACTACGTCATGCATGCGTCACAATAATGTTTTTTTTTTTTTCTCTTTTTCCAGTCCCAAAACTACCATTTATTTTCAATGAATGTTTAGTTCTCATTCGATACACGAACTGGACTGCCATTGTAAGACGACCAGAAAATCACGGCGTATAAACTGAGATGAGGTATTTGCCATTATAGTAATCTGATATTCATATTCTGAGGAGCTTGTGGCTAAGTAATAACAGCCGCACGTGTCGATTTATAGGTGTCGCCACGCTTACGAAGGTCGTGCCGTGGATCGGACTATCCATTTAATTTCAAATTTCCTCCTTGCCTTGTACAGCGCGTTAAGTAATGGTCATTTACAGAACTATGACAGTCGTTACAGTAAGCTAAGTAACCCGAAAGTATCACAACCAGTTTTACCAAGAGGTATCGTATTACCCATGATTATCAGGGTTGTGGAGGTAAGATAGTCAGTCGCACCAAGTAAAATACTAGTATTAAGCTGCATCCAGTTAGATTGGAAGCTGACCCCAACGTAATTGGGAAACGGCTGGACAGATGATGATGGAACATGATATTATTCTGCAAACAGGAACATTCTACTTTGCATTTGATTTGCATCCCTACATCTGCTGGATTACCTTGTCAGTATTAGCACTATTAGCAGAAACAGTAGATGTCTGTTGTGGAGCAAAGGTGAAATTACTCGGGACAATATCCTATTCATTGGCTGCCTCGGAGACGTTCAACCAATTTTCAACCTAATGCCGTCATTGACCGCGGCAGTACCTGTTATCCTAACTAGCAATGCTATGTATGTGTAGCTACTAATGTAGCTACTAAGGTTAAACCTAGGGCTTCTGCAAGTACCCTTTGATTGCAGCTGCTGTACTGCGGCCTGCGAGGCGGTGTAGTTTCCTCACGATGTTTTCCTTCTTAGAAAGAATAACAGAAAGTAAAATGCCTATCTCAGTTTAAACATACTGCCAGCCACTTAAAAGTCGGGGCTGACACCACTGCAGCTCTAAAAGTTAATTATTATAAAAAAGTATAGCAGTAGTATTGTTGTTTAAAATATATAGCTAGCCACCCAATGCCGCCGCTGACGAGTGCACTGTGAAATGTAGCAATTTGAAAACCGCTTTATTGCCCTTTCAACATGAAATGCTGCACCTACCCATTGATTTCATTTTTGTTTTCCCTAACCTTTTATTTAATAAGCTCACCAAAACCTCACTTCAGCCTGTGATCTCACTTGTACTCGAGCCAGAATTACGGTTGATTTGTACCTAAAAGTTTTAGTAAGTTTTTTAGCTAATTCTTATGGAAACAATAAATAGGAGTTCTTTTAATAACTTTTTCCT
Source organism: Xestia ashworthii (assembly GCA_950022955.1). Lineage (NCBI taxonomy): Eukaryota > Metazoa > Arthropoda > Insecta > Lepidoptera > Noctuidae > Xestia > Xestia ashworthii. The sequence goes on along the minus strand of OX465558.1, from coordinate 15,587,965 downwards.
GTCGTTTATATCACTGCCATGGAAATACGTAGTAATTTTCATTTGAATTATCGTACCTAACAAACCACGCTTAATTACAGGTGTTTATTTTTACTAATTTATAACTACAAATAACCATTTCATATTTAGGCATTTATGTTGTTTGAACAAAATTAAGTAGCTCATTCGTCAATTATTATAACTAATCTATATGTATAGCTAACAGATTATAACTTTTTACGTCGCCGGCCATAAATCTTTTGTTTAGTTACCCAGTAACTGGATAAATTATTTTAGTAACAGGCAAAAACAACAGAGCGTAGAACATTGAGGTTCTCAATATAATAAATATACCAAATTCGTTGGATATGATGATATTCCCACACATAATTGAGTAAGTGCCACCAAATTATTATGCTCTTAGCATTTTCCCGAGATTATCACCTGCTATGGTAATAAAAGTGCTGACTTGATGATCATTTGTTAAATCTAACCTCTGCCCCAAATACCCACGATGACTTAGGCAAAAAAGCGGCCAAGTGCGAGTTGGACTCGCCCATGAAGGGTTCCGTAGCAGCAAGTAACATAATGTAAAAGTTACGATTTTACAATATATGACGTATTAAAAAAAAACTACTTACTAGATCTCGTTCAAACCAATTTTCGGTGGAAGTTTACATGATAATGTACATCATATATTTTTTAGTTCTATCATTCTCTTATTTTAGAAGTTACAGGGGGGGGGGGGACACATTTTACCACATTGGAAGTGTCTCTCGCGCAAACTATTCAGTATAGAAAAAAATGATGCTGGAAACCTCAATATCATTTTTGAAGACCTATCCAGAGATACCCCACACGTATGGGTTTGATGAAAAAAAAAATAGTTTCAGTTCATAGTATGGGGAACCCCAAAAAATAATTGTTTTTTTTTTGTGTAAAAATCTTAATGCGGTTCACATAATACATCTGGGGGCACGGTAGTGCCCCCGCCAAGACGAGCCAAGCGAAGCGCACGGGCACTACCTACCTTTTCTCGAAGCGCTTTGTCGTTTTTTTGAACCCTCATAACTTGGGTTTGGATTATGCTAGATCAACAAAATTTTCGGGATATATTGTCAATAGCGGACTTATTGAACATATTAAGTTTTAATTACATTAGCTTTTATACTTCAGATTTTATTTATATCTAAAAAACGCTGATTTCGTCACTGACTCACTGATGATCATCAAAATTCTTAGGGTATTTCCTAATGTCCTAGAAAGCTGAAATTTCGTATGTAAGCTAGTATTAGCACACAAACAACAAAAAAATTATAAAACTGGTAACTTTCATCCCCCAACCCCTTAAACTAGGGGATGGGAGTTTGTATGAGACCTGTAATTTTAAACCTGTAATTTTAAATTTTGATGACGCTAGAGGTCTAATCTAATAATCTAAATAAAACTTGATGCCCCCAGATAATATATATGTATAGGTACTCCGTGTTAAAAAAAAAAAAAAAATTGTTACAAACAACTTACAAAAAGAAATGAAATCCCACCAAAAACATTTTCATGTAAAATGTTGCCAAGACGAGCCCATATGACTCGCACTGTCAAAAAGTTATCAGATCTCATGTAGAGCCAAGCTTCTAACACTACACGCCCTAACTCTACAAGGCCTAACTTCACAAACTCTACACCTTAGTCAAAATATGTGGCTTGGCCGTTCGTTACTACAAGAACTATTGTATAACACAAAAGTAATGAACAGTGAATTAATTTTTCACCTTACGCCGATGTGAATGTAGCGAAATGGCCAAGCCACATATTTTGACTAAGGTGTAGAGTTTGTGAAGTTAGGCCTTGTAGAGTTAGGGCGTGTATTGTTAGAAGCTTGGCTCTACATGAGATCTGATAACTTTTTGACAGTGCGAGTCATATGAGCTCGTCTTGGCAACATTTTACATGAAAATGTTTTTGGTGGGATCTACCCTAGTAGCAATTGCCGTTGGCTTCCTTATGCCAACAGTTGGGAATGTATTGGCAGACGGTTAGTTGTTCCGCCAACCTAAACTTAAAATAGGCCCATTGTCATAAACATGCACTATTTGCCCAACGAATAGCCAACAAAGGGCCTTCTGTTACTGTTCCTACTGTTGGGTGATTTTTGCAGGGATTTCAGTTATTATAACACCATTGGGCCAACTAACGACGGGCCTGCTGCATCTATTCCTACTGTTGGGAGATTTTTGTAGGAATTTAAATTACTAAAACAACATTGGGCCAACTAACGACGGGCCTGCTGCTTCTATTCCTACTGTTGGGAGTTTTTTGTAGGGATTTAAGTTATGATAACAACTTACATCGGTCCAACTTAAACCTTTCAATGGGCCTGTTAGGGATGATACGTATATACTGGTACACCCAGTATGAGCTTACTAGTACTCTCTTAACTCTTAGTAACTCTTAGATTTACGAAACATATTTTTTATATTTTTGTTTATATTTGAGATTTATGGTTTATATTGTAAACAAAGTGCAAAATTGAAAATTAAGTATAATTTAAGAAGGACATTCCGTCACTAAATGTCCTTGGTGGGCGGTATGTTCATGCCGAAACCGTAATGATAATATCGTAAAGGTTCAAAAGTTGTACCCCAACCTCGATAGATGGCGTTGTAGTCCAATTAGAAGTCGCTATCGTTGTGTTACCACGATTTGGTTGGGTTCGAGTAAATTTTAGTAAATATATCACCAGCTTGGGCGCCGGACATACACGAGTGGCGTACGGCGTATGGCGGTGGCGCCGAGTAAGTGGCGCCGCTACTTGCTACTGCCTCGCCCCCCGCGTACCCGCACACGCGCCAGCGCCATACGCCACTTGTATATGACCCGCGCCTTAGATCAGAAAGCAATTTGGTTTTATTTCAACCCTATTAGTGTTCACACAAGGTTATTAGTTCAACACTACTAGGTCGGTAGTACACATTGGTAGTAGTTGGTTGGTTGGTGGTAGGCAAATCCACGTTGGCCCCATCGCAAGTTGGGCCTTCGTAGGCAAATCCACGTAGGCCATCAGTTTTGGGCCCAACCCGCAAACTGCCCGCCAATTGTATGCATTTGCCAACTAACCAGAGGTATGTGGCCCAACTAAATGCCAACAAAAAATGCTACTAGGGTATTTACCAAGTTTCAACAGCATTGTTCTTATAGTTTCGGAAAAAAGTGGCTGTGACTTACAGACATACAGACAGACAGACAGACATGACGAATCTATAAGGGTTCCGTTTTTTGCCATTTGGCAACGGAAACCTAAAAACAATCCTAGAAGTCTACCCACCCCCTTGTCCAGTATGATGGAATGGAAAAAAATGTCTCCCTCTAGTAAAGTAATTACAGCCACTCATTATGGAAACTAGAAACATTAAAGAAGTCTTCGTCCGAAGTACTTCATTATTCATTGTTTATATCCTTCAATTTCTCTGCCATTTAATGCGAAAGTCCAGTGCACAATCGAGTTATTGAATTATTTATTAAAAACTCTAACTCCTAGAACGATTGCAGAAGCCTTAACTTTTACAGTCGGTATAGTATTAATTTATCTATCAATCGGTACGCATGGCTTACATAAAACCAACCTAACTATGTAGTTGCCCGAATTATATAAAAACTCAAAAGCTACTTTAGTTATTTTAGTTAATTTGATCGTGAATGTTAATATTTAGTTTAGAACACATTATAATATACACAAATCATAATTACAAAAAGATGATACTACAAAAAAGCGTAATTTTCAGAATATAATTATGAAAGTAATAATCGTATTCTGAAAATCCATAAATTTGAAAAACAACTTATTAACAACGACCTAATATCCTACTTTATCATCCCTCTAAATCACATCAAAATCAACCATAGACAGTTTCCGACGATGTAATGGGAAAACTTGTAAATCATTTGTCTGTTTTCTCGAGCGTCCAACCGCGGAAACGTGCGGCGCTGGTTCAGTCAAGTGGGTAGACCGGCGCGGACTAGACGCGCGCGAAGCGGCCCGCGGCTTCACTTTGCGAACTTGTCATGTGAACCTGTCAACTTTAAACAATAATAAAAACATGCAACATTGTGATACACATGGTTTTAGTTCCCGAAAATTGTGTTTTGAACTTGTGTAAAAGTTACAACTTTAGTTTAGACTTTTGTCTGTGGTGAGTTTTTACAAAGTTTCACTTTCTTTCGTAACTTTTTTCGGTATCAGTGTTTTACTATAAATTACTAAAGATGTTTTCTATTTTTTTTTAGATATCTTTTCTTAGAAAATAACTTAATTTCGATTATGTTTGACCTCGCGTGTTTCTTATATTTAATCAACTAAAAGTGTTATACAATTATTACTTAACAATTATTCGTTATCTACGATAAATAACGGGTACAACAACGTTTATGAATGAAGGGCATGCTAATTGTTTAAGTACTTTAATGTTTATAAAGTATCTTAATTATTACGACGAGTCGTGTTTGTTTAATTGTTAAAAATGCGGAATATTCACGATTAGCGCACACACCATTCACTCGACTTTAAATAAATACATCGAAGGTACAATAAGAGACCTATCATAAGTTGAATTTTAATAAGTTATTAAAATTAATGAAATCACCTTAATTTTTAAGTATTTAAAAAATAAAAAGAAACACTACATTTAGTTTCCCAATAGATTGAATTCTAACTGGAATGACCTTTTTTCGTTTCTAAAAATATTTATAGCTTTCGATAAAATCTAAGTCTAGACGAGACTGACGAGAATGTCGTAACCTAACTAAAATTAAAATAAAACTATTGATGATTTCGAAAGCGAATCAATCGTATACTAGGATTTTGCAATCAAGTGGTAAATTGACTGAAAATAAAGATGAAAACTTCTATAAATAGAAGGGTCTTTCAAAATCTCTTAGTCACTATTGTTTGTTACTTTACCCTTTCAATCTTACTCTAGGAAAAACAACCTTTTACTTAATTACTTAGTTCAAACGCAATCGGCAACAATAAATTCCATAGAAGAATCAATAATCGATAAATCAACCCTAGTTTTAAGTTGCCACAAGTAAAACGAACCGAGTGATGTATTGTTTACAAAATGTGAACAATAAATCAGTAGTTGACAATGGCATTAATGGTATGATAATGAAGATTGAACGTCCACACTTCCGTAGAAAAATTAAACAATGAAAATAAATCATTTCTAAAACAGACAGAAACGTGATAATAAAGTGTGGTAATGAGTTTTTGGTTTACTTGCATGTTCCTTCAATAAAATATAGAATTAGTCAGTTCGGTTATAAAAAACTAAAGCAGTGGCCTTTAATTTTATTACTTTGTGCAAATCTTGCAATGACATGTGATATGACTTTTGTTATTGTTGAAAAACGTTGCATATCTAATGCCTAGATTAGCATTCAATGAACCTGTTAGCCAGCTCGTATTATCAGCAACCTGTTTTGTGTTAGGTGAGACCTGCACTTATTCTTATAATTACCATGGTCGATATGTTTACAATGAGCTATCGTTTACACATTTGTCGACGTTTCGAAGGTATCCTCACTGGTGCTATACTAATTTATGGTCTAAACTTTTGGCGAAGGTTTAGGATTAGTCTCGCAGGTGTACTTATCACTGTATGGCTTTGTGGTTGAAATCTTGATGATTTGAACCCTATACTCAAAACACATATTTAACACAACACAAGAACAAATTTCCGTCCGTTCAAGGGTTTTTGCCATACCTAGGACCCATTTATAATAATGATAACGTTTATCTGTAGAGCTAGGCAACTTTTACTGGGCTTATCCAAGTTGTAAACGTCCCTTCGTGCCTATTGGCCTTGTTTTGTTTTGTCTCCCTTAAAAGTTGGAAATTATGTTTTTCCTAAGGGCCGCTATTCTTTTCTTATTAATTCCGTTGCTGGTTCTTAGACAGTATAATTGTTTCTCTAGGACTTGGTCGAACGTCATTGTCTCGGGACTTTTCTGGTGGTCGCCAATGTTGATTCTGGCTTTCAGGAGTTGCAGTGGTTTGAGAATAATATGTCGGTAATGCCCCATTAAAAAAAATATTATAAAACGTTATCAAAATACTCTTACCCAATCCGGTAACTTAAAAAAAGAAGAGTCGCGCGTGAAGCAGCTAAAAACTACTTAACTTAAAGTCAGCTTAACTTAAGGTCAGCTTAAAACGTTACTATCACATAAGAACGACAGGGGCTGAACACTTCAAAGTCGAAGTAAAGCTTTAGCCCCGTTTTCCTCCAGGCGGGTGCTGGATAGTCAATGCTTGGTACCTAAAAAGCTGGCGATGAATGTGCCAAACTGGACATATGAAAGCTTTTATTTTATTCTACACTTCAACGCCTTTAACACTGCGAATAGAAAAGAATTTATTTTATTCAAGTATCCATGACTCAAAAGCTGTTAGCAAAACAAATATATCTATTCTATCTATCCATCTAATAGATAGAATAGATATAATAATTTTTATTATGTACATACACCATCAAAATTATAGATACAAAAATATTTATTATTTTACAAGGGGTGACACAATGGGCGGTCTTATCGCTAAAAGCGATCTTTTAAAGACAACCTTTGGATGGATTTAAAGGGGAAGGAGAGACAAGAGACAACTAATGTTATAAAGCACTGATAAGAATAAAATAATATTTATTTAGATTTTCTTGGTCAATATGCGATTGTTGGCATCATGCGATCAAATGTATGATGGTTGGTATTGTGCTACCCATTACTTAAAAAAAGTCCAAAAAGTATTCATAGTGCGAATGTAGGCATCGTGCTACGAAATCGTATGAAAACTGGTGTAAGAGTTGATAACTCAATAAAGCCAACAACTGTGCACGCACTTCAAAGTTTAATCCTTCAATAGTCTTCTATTAAAAATGTATTTAGGTGAAAACACAATAATAACTATCTCTTCCGGTGTTAACTGCTTGTAAGATAAAAGTTTTTTGTTGAATTTTTTTACTGTACAGTGACGAGCAATCAAATGTAAACACTAACTAAATTTCAAACGTAATTTTCTCGTGAAATTACGATTTCTACTTTGTGATGATACCTATTTCGAGTTACCTGTTTCCGAGTTTCCTCTGTGCCTCGTTGGTCCCGGCTCTCATTTGTAGATCTTTGAAAGTCGTTACAGGTACTACCTATTATACTATGTACGTGGAAACGTAACACGTTTCAATGCAATTTGGGAAAACCGCTTTTGAATTTTGCTAAATGTATCCATTTCATTTTAAACGAGACCGGAATTACACGAATACGAATTAAAATACTTCACTACATATTATCAAACAAAGTCCTCAGCCACGTCTGTTTTTCTCGATAAACTCTAAAACTACTGCACCTATTCTCATGCCGTTTTCACCAGTGGATAGTGGTTCTCGAGGAAGGTTTTAGTATACAATTTGTGAAGGGCGAAGCTGCGGGCATCAAAAATCGATTTGTTGTTCCTACTACGTGCCTATCTAACTACAAAAAAAGTGTAAATAAATAAATAAAAATAAAATAAGTGTAAAGATATAAAGCGTACTTTGAACACTGCGGATAACTTTTAACACAAAGAGTCTTTTATTCTGCCTCTGGATTGGCACTCATTGGATTTTTGAATGATCGACCGGTATAGACAGAGGCTGAAATAAATTAAGAGCCGCTTGCCCCAAGGCCTTAATAGGCAATTTTGACATGCATACACAAGGTTTAATAAAATAAAAACTTTTTTGCAAAAAGTATAACCGACTTCACACAAAAAAGTGAAAAATAACTTTAGCTCCAGAAGTCGGTGACCTTTGTTTGATTGATTTAGTTTTTTTGTCACCGACTTCTGGAGCTAAAGTTATTTTTCACTTTTTTGTGTGAAGTCGGTTATATTTTTTGCAAAAAAGTTTTTATTTTTCACTTTTTAGTGGTTCACATGTGCTTACCCTTTCACAGCGTATCGGTGTGATTTTTTGTTATGAACTGGTGTAAACAATAGACAGACGTGAGTCTTCAGCGATCCCAGTACATTTGCTATCATTTATTAAGGAGTTCAGTTGCCTATCTTCCGAAGTCACCAGATCTTTATCAAATCGAAATGGGACCACTCCGAGAAAGTACTCTGCCTAAAACTACCCAAACCGCTTCTGGTGTGCCTATAAAGTTTAGGAGTTACCTCTGTTTCTCCGGGATCCCATTGAATGGAACTTTACACGTCTAACTGTCGAAATCTGGGTGTATTGTATACTTCTGCGTACTCCCTCAGAGCATACAGGTGTGATGTTACGTCATGATGTTGTATAAACAATAAACAACCAAGCGATTGCAGCAATTACTGCAGCTTTGCCGTGTATTTTTGAAGAGTTCCATTTATATCTCCGAAGATCAGCATAAGATCTTAACCAAATTGACATGGAACCACACGGAAAGCACCAGCTTTCAAATAAAAGAAGAATCATCAAAATCGGTTCACCCAGTCGAAAGTTCTGAGGTAACAAACATTGTCGAAATCTGGGTATATTGTACACATCTGCGTACCCCCTCAGAGCATACAGGCGTGATGTTACGTCATGATGTAGTATAAACAATGAACCTACAAGCGGATGCAGCAATCACTGCAGATTTGCCGTCTATTTTTGAAGAGTTCCATTGTATATCTCCGAAGATCAGCATCAGATCTTCAACAAATTAAAATGGGACCCAACGGGAAGCACCAGCTTTCAAATAAAAAAGAATCATCAAAATCGGTTCACCCAGTCGAAAGTTTTGAGGTAACAAACACAAAAAAAAAAAAAAAATACAGACGAATTGAGAACCTCCTCTTTTTAGAAGTCGGTTGAAAATAGAGCATGTGGACATTTTGATCTCAAATTACATCATTATTAATTTAAACGAGGCAACATGTCAAAATTTTCGAGCTCGCTTTGCTCGCTCTTGCAACCTAGAGTAGGTTGCGTCTTGGATCTTCCTATTGTCTGTTATAAGCCGACCAAGTCACTCCAATAGGTCGAAACAATTCAAGTCATTTTTTTCAAGCCTGCTTTGCTTTTCAGGCTTCTTCGTCTTGAATCTTGGCTTTATATGCAAGTCGACTAAGTAACCCTTGTATGAAAGCGGTCGAAACAATTCTAACCTGTCCAAGTATAGGGTGTTAAAATTTTCGAGCTCGCTTCGCTCGCTCTTAGAGCCTTGCTTGTTTTTGATTAAGTAATATCTATTTCTGAATAAAAGGACTAAACAAAAGCTAACTTTTCTGGAGAGGAGAGCTCAATTTTTGAAAACTTTTATAGGTAGTATGAACCACGTTAAAATGTTCACACTAGTGAACAAAGTCAAAACTAATATAAGTACTATACTACTTTTTAGGCCGACCGTAACGTATGTACCTGGCGGGGGCACGTCCTCATAATTAGCCTAGGGCGGTCAGAAGTCTTGATCAGTCGCTGGCTGTGCTGGCTGGCTCATTATAAATAACAACAATTTCAATTGATCAACTTTGCCTGAAAGTGCGCACATATCTGGTACAGTGTTACTGGTTTTACAACCCTTATATAAATACTCGTATTGATACTACATCCATTTATATGTTATTGCATTTAACGGTTAACGCAGGTTGAGGTAGACTGCATCACATAGCAATATTTATCCGCTAATTAAATCGTTTGCCATTTCAATTAGTGCGACGATCAGTAGAGGATTAACAAAACAAGGGAAAGGTTTGCAAATGTCAGGTGACATTAATAGGCTTTCAGCAACAAAGAGCTGGAATGAGGTTTTAATTACGTTTAGTTGCAATTGAATGAATGGCTAGTTTGCTTAATCAGCGAAGATGGTAGACTCAGCAAACCCATTATGCTATTAAGATTAACTAAATACATAAGTTAATAATATAAATATTCGTTCTTATGTAGCCCATAATATACTAAATACATTTAATTGAATGAATGCTTTAAGTTTAAATGTTTCATAAACATAATAAGATAAATAATTTATGAGAATTCTTTTGACTAAATTCTACAGTATAAATAAGTACTATGTTCTTGTAATTCCAGTTCAATTAAATTATCAATCCTGCGAAATCTGTGGTGTGAGGTACTCAAGGTTTCTATGAACAATATAAACAATCGTTTATTTTCACATGTTTTTTGTAGCGTTGTTTATTTAGGTACCTACCTCTAGCAAAGATTTTAATAATTAGATGTCCCCTTACCATACCTTATTCTAGAAAAACTGTTGACAACGCAAAAAGTAAGAATCTCGCGTGGACACGATTTTCAGAATGATTGAGCAAAATTATTCAGTGTGAAAAAACAGTGTCAATAAAACAAAAATGACGGAATTATTTTTGACGCGTTACGGGGCGATTACACTTGGTCGTTTGCGGATGTTCACAATCACTTTACAAAAATCGAATTAGGGCAGTAATTTTTCTTAATTACATTGTCTGGACATCGCAATGGAATACGAACTAATAACTTAGTAGTTTGAAGTTTGAATGGAGTTTGAATGAAGGCATTGTGGCGTTTAGCAAAGCCCTGATAAAAGTGAAAGGAAAATTGACATCGGGACTCCGAATTTCGGTTGCCAAAAACGATCAAAGTGAACAAGCTTGTCCGAAGGACGTCGGCCCTATCGGTTTTCTTTTGGTCGGTTTCCCGATTTCCAAAACCAATCAAAATCAGACTAATGACCAGGTGTAATTGAAAAATCAAAGGTGAATCTAACTATATAAATCTTCGATACAAGCTTGAAAGCCAGATGTTTGAAGCGTTTGATTGAGGAACTTTTCTGATAGTATTATATTATTCGTTTTTGTTGTTGATTCATACAATCTTTTGTCGTATTCTAGAAAGCACTAAAGGTTAGTGATCTGATCATGTTGTTGACGACTTTACTATCTATTTTGGATAACAATGACTTAGATTCTTTACTTTCTTACATCGTTCTTTGAGCTAAGGTTTAGGTATATATGTCACCGTAAAATTGTCAAAAACGTTATATTGTAATATCTCTAGCGATATTGTAAAGTCTCGAATTATTGTCAAATGAACATACTGCTTACAATAAAACGCATTATTTTTCGTGAAATGCATGCGATGGTAGTCAACTCACGCGGTGTGGAGTGAAGGAGGGGTCCCCCTTGCCCAGTGGTACCACTCTCATGAAAAGATACTGTACCATTCCTGAGAAATATCGATTAATATAACCTAACCTTAAAACACTTCATATTCCCCTAAAAAGCGTAGTCGACGGAGCCCCGCTTCGCGGGGCCCGTATTTCCGAGTGCAGGGTTTAAAGGAACCTAACTAACCTAACGGGGGGGTGCCCCAAGTCCCGTCTATGGGGGCAAGAGATACTTCCGTATGTTCAGTTGACAATAATTCGAGACTTTACAATATCGCTAGAGAGATACACGTTATATTGTAATATAACGTATTTGACAATTTTACGGTGACATATATATATTTGTAACAAATAATAAATTCGTTTGAGGGACGAAATCGAGCGTTCATATGGTTAACTATTGTCCTTGTCTCTTTTCGCAAATAGAGGAAGGTTCCTATGAATGGACCACCTAACTTTACGACCTCAAGTTTCAAAAAGTAAGTATAAGAATTAAAGTGAAAGCAGTTTATTATGTTTATTTCGTAAGATCTTTATTTGTAGTTATTAACCGCACAAACAATTTGGGCAAACACTTTTTTTGTATAAACGAAGAAAACCTAAATCCTAAATTTTGGGCTGTTGCCTTTTTAGTACTGTGAGCACCTTCATAAGAGAATTGTTCTAGAGGTCCAACCGAGGCAACTAATTATAATTTTTCTATAATACTAAATTATTTTTCTCCGCTAACTCAACTGTCAGTCGTCTAATGTCTGTAGGAGTAACGCTGGGCAAGCAACTTTCCATCTCAAGAAAGTGTTTAAATGGCTTCTGATCTAATTCTAGAGCAAGGTTACTTTCGAACTTTCGGTATTTTGGACGTGTTCTTAAACTTTCTGGTTAACTCTATCTAGCGTTCATTTAAAAGTTGCTTTCGGCACTCCATATACTCTGCTTGCTTCATTTAAATAAACCAACCCTTTGTTTCCTTACTGGTTCTAGGCAAGGCAAGGTTCATAGGTAGGTACTTGTTTCATTCCATGCAAAGTACTTTATTTTATTTGGCGACATTCTTGAATATATTAATTATTATGACGATAAAAATACAATAAAAAGTTGCTATGATTGAACCGGTCCAACGGTGGTACTCTTTAGAGTTCCATTGATGGCAACAACACAACTGTGCGAGCTAGCAACTAGTAGAGTTTACCTTGGTGGTCCAATGAAAGAGCTAGTCCAATGATCGCACGGTGTCGTAACAGACAATTCAAAAAGAAACCTAAAATAATGACGTTTAAATGTTTTATTTCTTATAGTTTTACGACCTGTCTATAAATATCTTCTAATACAGATCCACATATATTCTACATATATCCAGATTGAGGTGGAATACACCATAAAAACAAATACAAACAATGTCCATCATTTTCGTACATCTTTTGGGACCACCACAAAATTCAGGCGGGCCACACGGTACTTTTTATAATTACATGCAGCGTGCTGCGGGCCACCGCAGCCACTTTAATTTTACGATCAAAGGATATCACAAATATAAGTTCCCTATAGAACATCAACCAATTTAATGTAAATAATATATGTAAGAGCAACCAAGAAACATTCTCGTTTATTATACATATGTACTAACCTACCTATCTATTTATACCCAAAGAAAATATTGAATCATTTCTCTCGCTTATGCTCTTCGACAAATCATAACTCTTTACGAGAGAAGCGCTCATCGATTATGATGAATTTCATTCCAGTATCACCTCGGTAGATACTCGTATTAATATCGATATTTGTATTGCTCGAAACGGAGTGCTTAATGTATTGATACAGTCACGTCTAATAATATGTAAACACTTAAGAATTTTTTAAATGGTGTTTCTCCTAATGTACTGATTAAAATTTAATGTTATAATATTACGTACATAGTATTCTGGAACTCATATGTTTATGAAAAAGATCCAATCTCCTAGTTACAATCGTTGTTTCTCGCGAAAATTGCTATAATAAGGAAAGTGTATAATTATGTCACCGTAAAATTGTCAAACACGTTAGATTGTAATCTCTCTAGCGAGATTGTAAACTCTCGAACATACTGCTTACAATATAACGCTTTATTTTTCGGTAGAGTGTAATCTATCGAATTGAAACCGTAATATTGTGAAATGAATGCGACGGAAGTATCTCTGCCGCCATAATCGGGACTTGGGGCACCCCCACGTTAGGTTTTAGTTAGGTTCCTTTAAACCCTGCAGACAGAAATAGGGAACGCTACGCTTTTTAGGGGAATACAAAGCGTTTTGAGGTTAGAAAGAAAGAAAGAAAGAAAAAGCATTTATTGGCCCGTACAGGACAAAACACATAAAAAATAACATTATTTACGAATATTGAAAACTAAACATATATAAAAAATTAAAAAATAAAAAGAAATGAAAGGTCCTCAACAAGGCCAAAAGGCCCCTATCTCAGCATGGTGCTGTAACGTTAAAAAACGTCACAGCGCTGGTGGTTAGGGTGTATTAATCAGTATTTCTCAGGAATGGTACATTATCTTTTCATGAGAGTGGTACCATGGGGCAAGGGGGACCCCTCCACCGGGGTTGCGGGACTGTTCGAAAGAGATACCGCGGCCCCGGAACATAAAGGGCGAGGAAGGAACATGGATGGGTTTTAGTCAGTAAGAGTCTGACACTCCCTCCCGCTCCGCCCAGAGTGGGAGAAGTCATTTGATGATTTCCCATCCTAAAAAAAAAAAAAAAAAAAGGGGGACCCCTCCTTCCCTCCCCCTCCCGCACACCGCGCGAGTTGACTTCCATCGCATACATTTCACAATATTACGATTTCACTTCGATAGATTACAATCTACATAAAAATAATGCGTTATACATATTGTAAGCAGTATGTTCGTTTGACAATATTTCGAGAGTTTACAATCTCTCTAGTAATATTCCAATCTAACGTGTTTGACAATTTTACGGTGACATCTACATTTTTGAAGATTATTGGTTTAAACAATACTCATTGAACACCTTTTATTTGGTTTTCATACTAGGTACTTCACTGGGGATCAAGGGAGTATAAAACTACAGAACAGCGATATTATTGTAACAAAACCAAAATATTTTAATTGGTCCTCAAAAATTAATCAATATTTCGCAAAAAATACTTTTGACAACTAGTCAAAAGTTATTTTTAACGTTAGTTTTGGGCAAAGGTTCGACTGAAAAATGCCATTTTCTGTTTTCACTTGAGCATTTCTACAGTGGGTTTTATTCGCGGGGGTTCATGATAAAAGGTTTTATATTAGGATGAAATTGACTTTACAAATACCTTTCGGTTTTCTAGGCTAGTGCTCTTGTATACTTAATAGGACTAATATTTTGTACCTAAGTACGAGATTTTATGATTGATATTCTAGGAGTTTTGATGATTATGTGGGTAGGTGTTTAGGGCTTGACGCTCAGAGTGCCAAACGTGATACAAGAGTCTGTTGATTAAAATAAATGAAGTATTAAAAGTTAAACTTCTACATATTTTTATTAATTTAAAATTAATTTAGATAGAATAAAACAAAACTAAAAGAATAAGAAACCGGGTACTGGTTCTGTGATTTAATAATTAAACGACAAAAAATGTTGTCCATTAGTATAAAAAACCCTGTCTTTGCCGTCGCGCAGTCAGGTAAGAATTCAGTTTCTAGACTATATAAAAAAAGAATAGTAGATAAAAATAAAAATAAAATACAGCAACAAGTAGATGGTAAATAGTAGATTGTATGATAGGGGAGCAAAATAGTATTTTCATCTCCTTCTATCAGAAAATATTTCTACCGGAATTTCGTAGGTATTAAGTCCTGTATCACGTTATTAGCTTCTATTGTTATCGTTTCAGGAATTAATGCACTATCACTTTCAGAAATCGACGTAGAGCTCATTTTTTTTTCAAAAAACAATAAAGTCCGAACCGATTTCAAGAACAAAAGTACGCGTACGCGCCTCGCCGCACCGTATAGCCAACACTTAACTTCAGTGAACGATTCATGTTCCAAATTCAAATCTTATCACTGCCCGCTAAAAAGTCAAGTGGAGAAAAGAGCTACTTTGCTCCCGCTTATAGAGGAACAAAACGACACTTTTCGAATAGAAGAGATGAAAACAAAATAAATATACTTGTCATAAAAAGATCGTAGTCGTCTATACTAATACTAATGACTACAATTACTATAAAATTAATATTTAAAATTAATGTTTAAAATTAAGTAATATTTAAAATTAATGTTTAAAATTAAGTAATATTTAAAATTAATGTTTAAAATTAAGTAATATTGAAAATTAATATATTATTATAAACAGATTTAAGTTTGTGAGATTGAGGGTTTATCTCTGGATCTACTGAACCGATTTTGAATTCTTTTACCAATAGACAGCCACGTTATTTGTGAGTGTCATAGGCTTTATTTATTACTATAAAAAAGAAGGGGCGGGGGGGATTAGAGGAAAATAAATGTCCACCCGTGCGTTCCTTATATCAAGGGCTCGGATAAATATATGTAAACACATATTTTTTATTTGAATCATTTTCATTCATTATTTGGTTTTCTCCATAAATTATGATGTTTTAAGCTGGGAAATGAGGGTTTTAGAATCCATATTTTTCCATATTTCAAGGTTAAGACCATATTTTCAGAATTTAATTACATTAGTCCATATTTCCTATCTTTAATAATTAAACTAGCAAAAACTGCATAATTTATGCTTCCATAGCGCCGTGCCGCGGGAATAAATTGTCGTTGCGTGACATACACGGATGTAGATAGTCGTGTGGGACTCATGCGCTATTTTTCTATAGATGCAACTATGGTCTGTCCTCGAAAAAAATAAAGGATTAACGGCAATAACAAAATTCTCAGTGGAACACCAAACGGCAATCCAGAGGAGGCATATACGCCTATTAGAGTTGTGCAAATTTAAGTTTGCGCTAGTTACTTCCTGTGATGTAGAGGGGTCATTCAGTCAATTTAAAGCGTTTTTCCGATCAAACAGAAGGAGCTTCAATTTTGAAAAGATGAAACATATCGTTGTATACTGCAACAACTCGAATAACGAAGCAGACTACATTTTAGCCAAACAATTAAATTTCGTTGATTTTTATATATTTTTTCAAACAATTATGATACAATAAAGTGTTTTAGGTTTGGTAATAGTTGTCTTTTTAGTCCATATTTTTCCATATTTCCGTTTTTTAGACCCATAGGTACTATATGTACATATTTTGGTATTTTTGGCACATATTTATCCGAGCTCTACTTATATCTATACTAATCTATAAAGGGTGTAAAACACCTCTTCACGAAGCCGAAAGGCTGTTGTTCTCCTCATCATTGCGATCATTTTTTTGTTTGCACCATACCTGGAAACCTTCTAGTTACGGAGATATGGGGGGTCAAAGTTACAACTTTTTGACGAGTTTTTTTTTTTTAATACAAGTTTTTTTTTGTAAGATTTTGACTTTTAACACCTCCACGACCCCGTACTATTCAATGCATCCATCAGCACAATGTTTTAAGTGCGTTACATTGAGTTCTACCACAAAACATGATTTATGACATCAAAAAAAAAAAGTGGTTTCCCAGCAATAATTTTTGCCTAAAGTTACTTAGTTTGATGTGCAATATTATAAAGCTGAAATTTTGTTTGTTTGAACGCGCTACTGTCAGAAACTACTGGTTCGAATTGAAAAATTATTTTAGTGTCGGATAGTCCATTTACCGAGGAAGGCTTTAGGCCATATGTAACGTCACGCTACGACCAATAGGAGCGGAGCAAAAATGAAAAATGTTCCAAAAGGGGGGAATTTTTTCGTTTCCTGTTTGTTACCTCATAACTTTCGACTGCGTGAACTGATTTTGATGATTCTTTTTTTATTTGAAAGCTGGTGCTGCCCGTGTGGTCCCATTTCAATTTGGTTAGAACTCTTCAAAATTAGACGGCAAATCTGCCATGATTGCTGCAATCGCTTGGATGTTTATTGTTTATACAACATCATGACGTAACATCACGCCTGTATGCTCTGAAGGGGTACTCAGAAGTGTACAATACACCCAGATTTCGACAGTTAGGTGTGTTAAGTTCCATTAATTGGGGATAAGCCTATTACCGTGACATGTATTGTTTTTATTGGAAAGGATGTACTTCAAGGGTAGTTTGATGAGAATTTGGTTAGGTTCTAATTACTTCTGATAATGGGATCCATGATAAAGGAACGGAACTCTTAAATTCTTAGGAGCATCTTAACGATACTCAGCCGAAACTTTTATAGGCTAAACGGATATTCCAGTCACCTACCATAGCGTAGTTATTAACCGACTTCAAAAAGGAGGAGGTTCTCAATTCCTTGTTACCCGATTGGGTACTCGAAGATGGCAGGACCGTTTTTTTAGTGTTTGAAAGGTATGAGACCAGCATTCAAATATAAAAAGAACCATCAAAATCGGTTCACCCAGTCGAAAGTTCTGAGGTAACAAACACAACTTTAGTTTACTTTTGAAAATTGAAAAACAACTTTAGTTTACTTTTTTTTTAACTAGGAATGTGTAGATACTTTTACCTTATTGGGTCTGGACTTAGACATACATATGACGTGGAAAGCACACATTCAAAAAATTAAATCAAAGCTATCTAGTTTTATACATAAAAAATCAACAGACCTAAAAACTGCCCTTTCTACTTACTACGCTTACGCATACGCATGGCTTAAGTATGGCATAATTCTTTGGGGAAATAGTGTTGATTTAGATGAGTTGTTTATCTTGCAAAAAAAATGTGTTAGGATATTAGTCTATATCGAAAATGACGAAAGTTGTAGGCCATATTTTAAGAAACTGAATATTCTAACTCTGGCATCGATTTATATCTTAGAAATGTGTAAATTTGTGAGACAGTATCCAAACTTCTTTATCAAAATTTCTGACCAACCTCGCCGATATGCACCGCGTTCCCAATTCGAAAACACGATCGTACTACCCCAATCAAAGTTAAAATTACACAGCACTAGCCCCTACGTCACATCAATCAAAATATATAATAAGATTCCAAACGACATCAGAATGGAAGAGAACGACAAAATATTCATAAAAAACCGGCCAAGAGCGTGTCGGGCCACGCTCACTGTAGGGTTCCGTAGCTTCCCAGACCATTAAAAATACCAACATTTTTCGTCAGCAAAAATAACTTTGTTTTTCATAGTATTTGTATGAAAAACAAAGTTATCATTTGCGTTTTTTTGAAAAAGTGCTATATAACTCAAAAACTATTCAACTCATCAAGTTGAAAATAATTTTCCTAGAAAGTTCATATAAAGGTCTACTTCTGTGATTTTTTTCATATTTTTTAAACTTATGGTTCAAAAGTTAGAGGGGGGGGGACACATTGTTTTTGACTTTCGGAGCGATTATTTCCTAAAATATTAATATTATCAAAAAATGATTTTAGAAAACCCCTATTCATTTTTAAATACCTATCCAACAATATATCACACGTCAGGGTCAAAATTAAAAAAAAAATCGCTCCCCACTTTACGTCTGGGGGAGGTACCCTAATAAAAATGTTTTTTTAAATTTTTATTTTTGCACTTTGTCGGCATGATTGATATACATATTGGTACCAAATTTCAGCTTTCTGGTGCTAACGGTCACTGAGATTATCCGCGGACAGACAGACAGACAGACATGGCGAAACTATAAGGGTTCCGTTTTTTGCCATTTGGCTACGGAACCCTAAAAACGAGTCAGAAACCTATTAATTCAAAATTAATAAATTGATACCTTTTTGATACCTTTTACTTATTTATTGATTTTTGCTTTTTATATTATTGACATTTTTTATTTGACCTCTCATCTTTTTAATATGATTTTATTCTGATTATTATTGTAATGGCATGATGTATTTGATTTAAATTTTTATTCTATTTTATTGACATTTTGTTTTTGTTTATTAGCGTTTTGACATAAATGTATTTTGATTATCATTATTTTTAGTGACATGATTTAATTTGACTTTAATTTTATTTTATTGACATGATTTGATTTGAATTTAATATTATTTGATTGACATTTGATCTTAGTTATTATCTTATTAGCATGATTGTATTTCGATTATTATTTTTTATGACAAGATATTCGACTATAATTTTTTATTTTATTTTTTTGTTCGATTTTTATTCTCTATGTCATCTTTTATTTTATCCATTGACATTATTTACATATTCGAACTTACAAATTTTTAACTGTCCATGACAGGTCCATGTGAACTTTATTCAAATGATAAGATCTTGTAATACACATGTGTTAAGCAATAAAGAATTGAATTGAATTGAGCATCAGAAGTCGGTGATAAATAAAAAACTAAATCAATCAATCAATCATGTGACGCAGATGAAGTTGCGTGGGTCAGCTAAAGTCCGGTCGCGGAGCAGGATGAATTTCGTACAATGACCTGTTATTACCTGTCTCTGTCACTCCCGCGTAAATATAATGTATATCGCTCGCACAGATGCAATGCAATGGCCGCCGTCCTCAGGGATTGTAAACCTTTTGAGGTTTAAGATCATTTCTCATAAGAATTACACTATTCACTTACATGAGAATATTAATACTAGACACTTAAAAAGAACAAAAAGTTGGGGTATTAAAAAAAGTTTGACGTCGATTTTATAAATATTTTGAAGGTAGATAATAAATCATTGCGGGTAAAATGTTCGTTCGATACATGTAAATAAGTATCTGTGAAACACAGATAAACGGTGACTGGATGTGGCTTTTACCTAACACTGTAAGGTTTGTTCTTGTTTGCATGTGGTTTTTTGGTTGGCCTTGAGTCAGTAAGTAATTTTTATTTCTGCCGAATTAGTAATTGTAACTCAATTTTTATAACTTATACTTAATATAACATCTAAATAAAGAATTTACATAATAACAATAATTCTTTCTCCTTCAAATATTTCATATGTAAACCATATTTAATAGAAAAATGTTTGTGACCACTGTCAGTAGGTAAAGAGTTCAATGTACGAAATTCTTCCCCGTCGTACCGTTTGCACCATTGACCTGCACCATCAATGGTGCAGATGAGACAAATTAGTTTCGTTTGCACCATTAATATTAATACAACTTACTAATTCACCCTACTTTGCTTGTCATCGTAAAATAAAAAAAACCAATATAAGGCCGTATTTTGCTTGTGTGCGAAACCATTTTTAACCCCCGACGCAAAAACGACGGGGTGTTATAAGTTTGACGTGTCTGTGTGTGTGTCTGTCTGTGGCATCGTAGCAGCCGAACGGATGAACCGATTTTGATATTGTTTATTTTTTGTTTAAAAGGTGAATTAGTCGGGAGTGTTCTTAGCTATATTTTATAAAAATCAGTCCAAGATGGCCACCGCCACACAATTATTCAACAACTCCCTCAATATGGGTATCAAATAAAAGGGCCTTACACCCGTAAGACGCGTTAAGGAACTTCGTTTAAAAAAAAATACTATAGAATTATGACCCTCTATGGGGTTTTATATTTTTCTAATTTAATGTTACTTGTTATTAATATGAATAAACATCCAAAAACCAACAAAAATAATACATTTAAAAATAAATTCACAACTACTTCGTGTAATATAAAAAAAAAATGACGCTTCATTTCTGGAAGCTACAAAAAAGGTCCCTCAGTCCACACACACACGTAACAGTATATTTTATATTGAGGGACTAAACGAAGCCATATTATACCAGAGGTGGTTTTGTCAATGAAACCGAGGGTATATTAAGTCGGCGTTTAGCCTCGAGGTACGAACTGCACTTTTCACTTTGAGTGCGAGAAAGTGCAAAAACATTTGTTGCTTATTCCTCCAGTCCATTAAACAATCGCAAGTTTTTAGGAAAATCTTCCGTGATTTTGGCGGCAAAAGATTGTCTATTATGCATTTTGCTCTTTGCTCGACCTCAAACTTTTCACTGTCACTGGAAATTCCTAATAACTTTATTTAAAACCGACACTCGACAAAAATTCAAAAATTTTTCGAGGTCAGTTTTTTCTTCTAAACCAGTCACAGATTAACAATTTAAAACACATGTCGCCACCTTCTTTGTGGATGGAACAAAAACTATCAACATTTTTGCAACGAAGAAATATGGTTCACACTTCACAGATAATAGTATATTTACTGGCTGTTTGAGTTTGTCTACGCACATGAAGGAAATTAAAAAACTAACTTTTTACTCCCTAGAGACTAAAGTGGTTACTTTAGTCCCGCTTTGTAGGGCTATATTGGCGTACTTTTAGAGCATGAGAAGTGAAAACCTATTTTAATCATCATCGGCCTATTAATGTTCCCACTGCTGGGACAGGCCTCCTCTCTATGAGAGGGAATGGGCTATATAATCTACCACGCGGGCCCAGTGCGGATTTGTAGATGTCACATGTCTTCGAATTTATGGTTCTAGGACATGCCGGTTTCCTCACGATGTTTTCCTTCACCGTTTTGAGAGTAGCGGTGATGTAATAAATCACACAAAGTAATGCGCTCCTGCCTGGGTTCGAACCCACGACTTACTGAAGGTAAGTTGGGGCCGCCACCACTGGGCCACCGCTGCGTTGTGCATTTTGTTTTTTTAAAATGTCTACATCTCCAAATGCTATTTCAATTTTTGTACTGTGTGTGAAAATGGTACCGATACCCTTCGGACAATAAAAGTCTTCCTCGACTTTGTGCAACAAAAGTTAAATTATTTTCGCTCATTGTAATTTGTTCTAAAGCTCCAATTATACAATTATTGACATAAAATGACAGAATTAAAATAAAATAGTTACCTTGTCAATGTCAACACTTAAATAATACTTATTAGAACAAGCAAAGAGGAAATGCTTCGACGGAATATCTAAGTACTCGTATACCACCGCATTTTGATAGTATATAGTGTCATCTCAATGGTGCAGACGAGACCATACCCAATCCTTGGTTTCGTTTGCACCATTAATGGTGCAAACGAAACTAATTTGTCTCATCTGCACCATTGATGGTGCAGGTCAATGGTGCAAACGGTACGACGGGAATTCTTCCTGCTCCGCGACCGAACTTTAGTATGATAATAAAATAGATACGAACATACACCTTTATTCATATAAAAGTAATTAATTATCAGATACTAACTAACATGAATGTCTATTAAAAAATGCTCAATCTGATTACAATACATTTTTGCCGAAAGTTTTTCTCTATATTTATACTTCTTCATTTTGAAAAGGAAATCCGCACAACTTTACTTTTTCTCTACGGTTATAAGTTTTCCAACCTCTTTTTGAAGTCCTACGCAAATTGAGGAAAATTCCGACATACTTGTGGAATTATTGTACTATACCTTCTCCACAGTAAAAAGGCGATCGGTTCCACTTGTTGATATGCCTATGATGTTAGTTTTTGTGGAAAATTTCATAAAATATCCTCTATAGGTACTTAATTTCTCAAGTTAAACTTATTAAAGTAATAGAGTCAACTTTCTCATAGATCTTTGAAAAGAAAAAATCTTTTGCATAGCCATGCTCGGTCTAGTAAGCAGGCCCGAAATATGTATAATAACATACTCGTACATATGTAATGTCACGACAAGTCACCTGTTATTAATACATTATATGCACAAAAACCGTTCAACAACCGAAAAACCAGCGGGCCTAAAATGGCCGCTTTAGCAAAACATATTAAGATACACGTTAAAAATTTTAAATTCTAAAAAAGCACTTTATTGTCATGATCATAATGTCCATTTTAAGAATTTTAAATTTTTAACGTGATTCATATTATATTCAGCAAAAGTGGCCATTTTAGACCCCCAGATGATAGTGACAATAGGCTAGTTTCCACCATCAATGAATTGCAAAACTAATTAGTCCGTCAGTTAGAGTATTGGAAAATAATGGACACGTATTTTTTGTTTTTGTAAATCACTGAGTACTGACAAAGATAAAACGCATCAAAACTCGGGAGTGGGGGCTCGTGACGTCACAACGCACTAAAAACTATAGCACGGCGTGACGTATTGCGAATTTTAAAAGCGTCGTATCTCCGTCAATTTTGGTTTATGTAACAAAAGAAAAAATACGGGTCAAATATTTTTTTATAATCTAACTGACGGACTAATTAGATTTTTTTAGGAAACAAGCCTATTCTGTTACTCTTAACATCTGTAAATTATATGATGTGGCACAAAAACTAGTTAACACTTAATTATAGTGCAGTAGATTGTATGACTATTAATGTAAATCGAATAAATCGAAATGTACACAGTAAGTATTTAAAATATGTAGGTTAAAGAAATAATAAAAAAAAAACCCGTTATATAACTATTTATATTTTGTTGTGTTTGTTGTTCTTAGTCTGTTGTATTTGTACTTTGTTTTGTTTTGTTTTATTTTTATTTTTTTGTTTTTATTTGTTTTGTTGTTTGTTGTTTTGTGTGTTTTGTCTTCCGTGCGGATTGCAATTGTAGCTTCAAGAATTTATTATAATGCATTGAATGGAGCTGAATTGAGAATAGGATTAATTCTGAGTTTTCGAATGAGAGGTATGCAAGAATTTTTGCATGGTGTCTTGTAGTAGCTGTGGATGAGAATTTCTGATAATCGAGTTAAATGGCGTACAATTGGAAATCCTAATTCCAATTGTACGCCATTTATTCCAATTGTAATCCAATCTTTTTGTCCGGCAGTAATATCATCATAGGCAGGAATGTTTGAAGTGTACAGATGACAACGTGACATCAAACACAGTGACCTTGTCAAAGAAACTAATGATCCGTTTTCCGCTTACCTTCGCATTACGGAAATAACCTTTAGGGCTACAATTTGGCCATCACGTTTAACATTAGTACTCAAATAACAAAGTTGAATACTTTGAAGAAAATGTAGCGGATACTTTCTCTATTTTGCCAATCATAGCACTGCTACAAAATGCTAATAAAAGTGCCTATACTTAATGTAATTAATAGGTCTTGAATGAAATCGTTTACGCAATACTACAATTTTAGCCATTAACATAATTTATAATACAAGCTTCACCAATTTAGTCCATAGGTAACTGGAACTTCGTATATTTTTGCATGAATTAGCAGGTTACAGAGAGTGTCAAGTTCTATAAAAACGATTAGATATTTGTGTATTTAGCTTTTTTTATTGTGAGAAACAAAAACATTGGCTCATTTTTCATTGCCGTAAAGGATAGGTACCTAAATGTATTTCTTAAATGGCTCACTGAACAAATACGTTGCGTTTAGCATAATGTTCAAGTCAAGGTAGTAACCCAGTGGACTGCGGAACTGTTCGAAAGAGATACCGTGGCCCCGGAACATAAAGGGCGAGGAAGGAACATGGATGGGTTTTAGTCAGTAAAAGTCTGACACTCTCTCCCGCTCCGCCCAGAGTGGGAGAAGTTATTTGATGATTACCCATAAGAAAAACCACACCAACGATTACCCATGATCGCAATGACGGGGAACAAAAGTGCCTTTCGGCTTCGTCATGAGGTTTTTTACGCCCTATATCTCGTACTAAGTTTGACATATTCTTGTAAAGTTCCATGACAAGCAACACCACCTTGAACTGCACACTTAAAAGCGGCATGTACGAGTATTATTAACCGCTAAGCAATATCAGCCGGTGTCACTTCTAGGATGAAGTGGATTTCTTCTTCTGATGTCTGCCTCCTTTGTTTAACCGTAATCCCGGTGTGACACCTCCGCCACGGAACCATAGCAGCGAAATCGCGCGCAGTAGTTTCGCCACAACAGTCAGTTGTAAAACAGTCAAACAGTTGAAAAGTTTGTGTTCTCAAACACACAGATGGCAGCACTATCTATGAACATTTTGTTGGACGCCAATGTATGGAAGTTTCACCCCCCTGCGCCATGCGAAACACTACTACGCTGTCAGTCCGTCAACGAAGATACGGGACCCGTCCGAAAGTAGCTTATACTTTGAAATGAACCTACTCCCTAACATTTTCGAATTAATGAGTTTTGAAAACACATCGGGATTTAAGTTTGTAAGTCCTATAACATCGAATATTATTTATTTGTATAGCCATTATAAAGCTAACACGGGCGCTCTATTGTAAGATAAGCATTTACTTACATAATTAGTAACCACATTAATTACGAGCTTTTCCGTAACCATATAATTACTATAGAGAACTAAATAATTTAGAGCAGGGGTTCCCAAACTTATTTTGTCTACTGCCCACTGTGAGAATAAATTAGTTTTAAGCGCCCCCGTTTTAAAATTCCTTAAAAATCAAAAAAATAAATAAATTACTAATCATTTAAATTAAATAATAATAATAATAACTAACAGCTAACAAGCTGCTAAAAACTAACAACTATTAAAGTTTTTTTTTTTTTTTTTATTTAATATTAGTAATTTTATTCCTTACTAGCTGACCCGCGCAACTTCGAGTCAACTTTCACACTTAGTCAACCTTAAAAAATAGACATATGCTGATCAGCGGTTTAGGCTGTGCGTTGATCCATGAGTCACTAAAGCTAAATCGTCAATCATTAAATCGCTATTTTGTGCGTATTCAATATTCACCTCAAAAATCAAATTTCAAAGAAACTGAGAAATTATATTTACCTGTATTAGATTTTAAGTATATGCAGCAACTTTTAAAGGTTTTCACTTCATTGGAATTTATTCTATAAGTTTATGAAGTTAATTAATTTTAAACACACAACCCTCTTTTTTGCATCTCTGGATGAGATTTTTAAAAAATGCTGAAACAGGTTTTTTTATTTTTAATAATAAGTATTTACTCTGAGTTTCATGATTCTAGAACAATCTAAAAATTTTTTTTCATACAAACTTTACCCCCCTTTTTCACCCCCTTTTTCCAAAAATTTCCATAATTTCTATAGCCTAAATGTTATTCTCAATTTATTTAAATAGATTTGTGAACATTTCATCAAAATCCGTTCAGTAGTTTTTACGTGATGCGCGGTCAAACAAACAAACAGACAAACAAACAAAAATTTTAAAAATGGTTTTAATATGCTCAGTTACTTATTTTAAGTCACCCTGGTCGGTTTTTTTTTTTAAATCTTCAATGTACAGATTTTTGGTCTCAACGATTTTATTATATGTATAGATGTATAGATTATGTAATTTACCTTTATTTATTAAATAAAACAAGGCAGATATATGAACTACACGGAGAGAAATATCGAACCAACTTAGTTTGAGAAATCTCTTAATTAATATTAGTTGATTGTCACAAATTGTAGTCGAGAGTCGAGAGCTCAGTCGGTGTCAAGAGTCCTCCCAGATGAAATTAAACATCGCCCCCTAAGCCTCTACACAACGCCCCCATTTTTTTCTGGGTTTCTTACTGCCCCCCTTTAGGCCTGCAGCGCCCAGAAGGGGGCGTTATCGCCCACTTTTTGAAAGACTGATCTAGAGTCTAGACACACTTAAATTAGACAGATAACTTCACGAACGCTATTTAGTAACTCTACTTCTCTACATAACATGATATACCTACCTACTTATTGTGGCCTACTTTAATAACGAAGTTACTAAACTCGAATTATTCCAGAAATCCCCACCGGCAAACCCCTACCAATGGGGATTGTTACTTTTTTTCGGGAAATCCCCACTTGTTAAATAATCTCAGACTAGTGGGGATTTTTGGAAAAATAAACAACAACGTAGTTAATCCTCACTCTTTATTTTTTTTTAAACTATTTGTACAATACTCCGAAAGCGAAAAGTCATTATCATATTTTAATGATTTGTTTTGTATTAAAACTGGCACATAATATCTATTATGAAATTGATCAGATTAAACCATTAGACTCGATAAAGTGTAACATACAGGAACTAAAATTAAACACGGGTAATTCACCACACAATTTAATTATTGTAACACAAAACATTAGAAGTATTTACAAAAACTTTGATGACTTGCAACTCACCCTATCACAACTAAAATATGAAGTAGATATTTTGATTCTCACAGTGTTGGTTAAACTCTAAAAAAAACATACCACAATTAGTGAATTACACATCTTTCCAAACAAAACACCAAATTAACCAAAGTGACGGGGTAGCTGTATACATTTCTAATAAATTATCAGTAAAATTTAAAGAACTAAACCTTATAAATGCCACCGGTCTCGAGTTAAATATTTCAAATTACACTATACTGGGTATCTACCGCTCCCCATCATTTCTACATGCAGGTAACTTCATTACATCACTTAACAATCATCTTGAAAATATTACTCCATGTAAAAACATTCTAATCCTAGGGGACATTAATATTGACTTAATAATTTCCCCTACTGAAACAAGTTATGAAAGAAACAAGCTACTTAAATATGCTATCTACGCATGGACTTTTACCATCTCATGACCTACCCACGAGGGGAGATGGATGCCTTGATCACGTCTTCCTGAGCCTTGAAAAACAAAAAAATATAGCTTTTACAGCGGTTTTAAATACAACCGTAACAGACCACTGCATGATTTTGGTATCCCTGGAGAATAAATATTGCTATGATACTCGTATACCTAAAAAGCACAAAACAATAGTTAACTACGAAAATGCCCTTATTAGTCTAAAAAACACTGATACCTCCTTTTTTAACATCTTCAAAGACCCTGACACTTACGCCTTTGCGCTTATAGAATTAGTCAAGACAGCTTTACTGTCGAACTCTAAAACTATAATTATCACTAATAGCAGAAGAACGATTAAACCCTGGATAACAGCAGGTGCCCTTCGGTGTATTAGACTAAGAAATTCAATCTACCTTAAACTCAAATTAAACCCTCATAATCAAATTCTATTAATTACATATAGACGATATCGGACCTTCTGTGGGAACCTTATAAAAAAACTAAAAAATAAATTTAATAAAGACAAAATCAAAGCATCTGCTAAAAACCCTCGGGCTCTGTGGTCAACCATTAATGACATCACTAATTATAAGCCACCCAGGAGCTCAAATAGCGCCCTACTTGAGTTAAAATCGTGTCCCCAAGATTCAGTCAACTATGTTAATAATTATTTTATTAACATTGGACAAGCTCTAGCTCAGAAAATCCTAAATAGTAACGTACCCCCTACATCTTGGAACACAGACAGCCCTAATCTGTCCTCCTTTGTTCTCCTAGACACCACTCAGGAGGAAGTTGAAAATATTCTGATGTCCCTTGACTCTGGGAGTGCACCAGGGTGGGACGGAATTCCTACCCTTTTTCTAAAGCAGGCAAAGGAGATCTTAGTCCCACTGATCTGTGACCTGGCCAACCTATGCTTTAAAACAGGTATCTTCCCCTACCTCCTTAAGCGCTCTGTTGTTACCCCTGTGTATAAGAGTGGAGATAAGGACGACGTTAACAACTATCGGCCAATTTCTGTGTTGACCTCCATTTCTAAAATCCTTGAGAAGCTCTTGAACTCTAGAATAGTCAACTACCTGACCAAGTATAACGTCTTATCTTCCTCTCAATTTGGCTTTAGAAGGGGAATATCGGCCCAGGATGCTACGGAGACACTAATTGCTACTGTGATAACCAAGGAAGTAGATAAGGGGAATAAATGCCTAGTGGCCTTTCTTGACCTCAAGAAGGCCTTTGATACCGTCTTTATCTCTAAACTTATACACAGGCTGGAGAACATAGGATTTAGAGGTTCTGCTCTCTCTCTTCTCAGCAGTTACCTTCAAAACAGAAAACAGGGGGTAAAAATTGGAAACTATGTTAGTGACGAAGAGAACGTGATGTATGGCGTCCCGCAGGGCAGTGTCCTCGGGCCGCCGCTCTTTTTGATCTATATTAATGAGCTCTGTAACCTTATTATCAACGGCGCGAGGATACTGTCCTACGCGGATGACACCGCTATTATCTTCTCTGCTAAGACCTGGGACAAAGTTAGGCTGGAGGCTGAGAGTGGACTGGCTAGGGTTGGTGATTGGCTACGTGAGAATCTACTTACGCTAAATACCCAAAAAACCAACTACGTCTGCTTCACTAAATACGCAAACTCTCAGCCTGCGCCTGACTTTAACATTAGAATACATTCTTGTCGTACCCCAACCCTACCTACCTGTAGTTGCCCTGCAATTCATAAGGTAAACTCCGTCAAGTACCTGGGTATTGTCGTAGATCAAAGGTTAAGCTGGTACCCACACCTCGAACTAACTATAGCGAGGGTGAGGAAACTCATATGGGTTTTCAAATCCCTGAGACATGTAATGAATGCAGAACTACAGAATAAAATATATATCGCACTGGCCCAATCTGTAATCATATATTGTATCTCGGTATGGGGTGGAGCAGTTAAGTCTTATTTTATAGATTTAGAGAGGGCACAGAGATCCTTGATTAAGGTCATGTACTGTAAACCCTACAGGTTCCCTACTGAAACTCTGTACGCAATCTCTAAGCTGCTCTCCGTCAGAAAACTCCATATACTACACATGGTACTAAGATATCACAAAATTCTACCCTTTAGCCATGACAAACTTAAAAAAAGACGGTGTGATATCGTAGCCCCTACATACTCAGCACGTTCAATTTTTGCTAGTCGTCAGAATGTAACTCAAGCCCCACGCGTCTATAATAAAGTAAATCGCATACTTAACATTTACCCTATGCAGCTGTACGAGTGTAAGAAGAAATTAACTGAATGGCTCTTCACACTAAATTATGATGCCGTTGAAGACATTTTGGCGACTCTGAGTTGAGCGTCATGCATACTAATACTAACACACACACGCACACACACATACTTACACTCGAACACACACACACACACACACACACACCAACTCACACACACATACACACTCTCCAACACTCTTCCACACTCATTCACACATGCACACGCCCACTCACACACCCACCCACTCTTACACACAAACACACACAAAAAACACATCCACACACTCATGAACACACTTAAAAACACGCATTTATACTAAACACACTGCCATAAACACGCTTCTTAATTTTTCTTTTATTCATTTTTCTTTTTATTGGTTTTTCTTTTTATTGGTTTTTCTTTTTAAAAAATGTGTAACTTATACCTAATTAGCACAGATAAACAATTGTTAATTAATTCGAGGAATAGCGAGGTTTATCCCATCACAAGTATCTTCGGATTACTTTCTGGGAAGCCCCGGCAACTTAACTGTATAGATTTAAGATAATAAACACATTTTTATTTAAACACATTTTTATTTTATTTTTTTATTTTATCTATTGAGAACACGAATTAAAATGTTTTAATAGGCTTGTGTCCTAAAAAAATCTAATTAGTCCGTCAGTTAGATTATAAAAAAATATTTGACCCGTATTTTTTCTTTTGTTACCTAAACCAAAACTGACGAAGATACGATGCTTTTAAAATTCGCAATACGTCACGCCGTGCTATAGTTTTTAGTGCGTTGTGACGTCACGAGCCCCCACTCCCGAGTTTTGATGCGTTTTATCTTTGTCAGTACTCAGTGATTTACAAAAACAAAAAATACGTGTCCATTATTTTCCAATACTCTAACTGACGGACTAATTAGTTTTGCAATTTATTGATGGTGGAAACTAGCCTATTATTATTTATACAACTTTGACGTGCATTTTATGAATAAAGTTAATTTCGCTCTCGAGTTAGTGAGTTTGTCCACTCAGTTTAGCGGATTCCCACACCGGTTTTCCTTCACTTTGAGGGACCTGTCCAAGACCACCACGGATTGAAGTTGCAGAGTAATAGTCCAACGTAAATTTTTTCATGTAGTTTAAGTCGATTGTTGAGAGACGAAGTCGGTACGTCAGGTGAGACAAAGACGGTGGCTAGGTAGATTTGTTCGAGGAATATAGTATTTAGGTTCTCTTGCCCTTACCCCGAGTGTTCAGTTATCTGAACTCGTGGGGATGTAACAACTATATTGTATTAATAATCGTCCCATCCTATCCCAATATTATGCATGGCTCCCAGGCCTTGCGAAGCTTCTCCTGGCCGTTGAGACGAGAGCTCTCGGAGAGCCAAAACCTCTTATACCTGATAAATTGCCACTCTTAGCTTAAAATAGTGGGAGGCCAGTTAATTTGCAGAGGATGGTTTTCAGTAAAAGAAAGAGGCCTATTAAATGGCAAGGTAAGAAGATCCATTAACACTCAACTCTATCTTTTGTTTGGTCTAAACATATTTTTAGCCCAATGTTATTTTACTTAGCTAAACCACTACCTGGGATACGAAACTACTCCTTGATTGGCTGCGATTTCTTCTTCACAATCGCTCACTCACTGATAATAATCGTTTCAATGCCAACTTTTCTCCATCTGTTTAGATCAGTTGCCTAGTAAAGTGTAGTGCCGATGGGTATGTTGAGATGTTCAGTCATTTGATCATTGTAATTAGTACCTAGCTTTGCGAATAATATGACCGAATATCACAAAACATTTGTTTTTTAGTTCGCAGCTTGCCGTATTGGTTATTAGACTGGAAGTATTAGGTTGGAAGGTGGAAACAAAAAAGTCATGCTGAGAGATAACAAAAATTGTTTTATTCGTTTCATTTATTTATACATTTTATTATATGTATAGATTAACAATTATAATGAGATTTGTAACGTCACATTCCTACCTAGATATAAGAAGTTCTCTTGTAACCGTTCATAAGATTTTTCAGTGTATCTGTATACCCACTTTGAAGTCAATTTTTAATAACATAACTAGGAAAGGATATTCTAATCACACAAATATAATTGTTGATACCCACATACAGGTCAGAGTTTATTGAAAAGTAATACATGATGTAAACTTCATGAACATGTTATTTTATGTTACGTCACAATAAATGTAACTGGTATTGAGGTTATAATAATAATAATAATCATTTTATTTCAGACAAATTTCACATCCATAACAATTGTTAGTAAACATGACCTTAAAAACTATTTTAGTAGAACATGTAGGTTTGACATATAATACATAAAGGGGCAATCAAATTTCCCCACAATGACATTCAGGAGACTGTTTGTGCTGCCCCGGACCCTCTGCAGTAGCGACGCAGCACGCTTACGTCTGATAGCTACGAAGCCATCAGTGTGCGCATCAGCAAACATTCCCGACGCACTACAGAAGCGTGGCAGCCCCAGCAGCATCCTGGTTTTAGTTTAAGAGTTCATTTTCCTAAAGAAAAGAAGATTGAAACTCAACCTCAATTTAGTATAATTAAATGATCACGGATAAGTTAACATCACTAAACATTTTGTTACACGTCTAATTAAAACTAAAACATTAGGGATTCATATTTTGTATAACCCCCATTATTTTCAATGCAGTCCAGTAGAGTAGACGTTTGCGCATGGACCCAACAATGTTTCGACATATTTCGGTTCCTCTTAAATTTTCCCACACCTCCATGCAATGGGTTGTTAATTGTGTTATACACCTCTTATCCCGTGCATCCCACCTTTGCACCATCAAACCCCATAGATTTTCTATGGGATTGAGGTCGGGTGATCGCGCTGGCCATGGAACAACAATTATGTCCTGGTGATTGTGAAACCACTCACGCACAATTCCCGCCCGGTGAATAGGACAGTAATTGTCCTAGACAAATGTTATTTGTGTCAAGTCATCAGCTGGGTAAATGTTTCGCACAGTAGGTAGCATGACATCTTCTAATACATCTACATAAGTAGAACTGTTGGCGCGTGGAGGAATAAAATCCAGTTCTCCTGGCCCATCTGCACTCATCCATCCCCACATATTAACCGTAATTCGACCTGAGTCTGTATTAGGGTTTACGTTTCTATCGGACCAGCGAGTGTTATCCTTGCGCCATAAATTAAATCTACCCTTTTGACTTGATTTAAAAGTCTTTTCATCTGAAAAAACGGGCCAAGTGCGAGTTGGACTCGCCCATGAAGGGTTCCGTAGCAGATTGAATGAAAGGTAAATTGCTGTTTACGATTTAAGACGTATTAAAAAAAACTGCTTACTAGATCTCGTTCAAACCAATTTTCGGTGGAAGTTTACATGGTAATGTACATCATATTTTGGAACGAAGTTCCTTATCGCGCGTTGTGAAAGGGACGGAAAAAAATCTTACGAAAAGTTGTCACGACACTTTTTATTTTTTAGAACAGCGCCATCTAATGTGTATGAGTGGTACTAATAATATTGGTAACTGCGACATCTATTGTTAAAATATGTAAGTACTACTCCGTTGTGTTACTAGATGTCGCTAGTAGTTGGGAATGCACTGAGTAACACCCTCCAGCCGTTTTTGTAATTTTTGCCATTCGCAACGCTGAAAGTTGTTTTAAAAAACCAAAACGGGGAAATAATGTTTTGCTATAGTAAGCTATTGTAGGCTGTGCGGCGTCGCATGTTTCTCTGTCTGTCTCTCTCTCTCTTATAGAAAGCAAGCCAGAACTTCGTTCCATCCGGGTGACCCTTGACACCTCTCAAGTTTTTTTTTTCAGTTTTATCATTCTTATTTTAGAAGTTACAGGGGAAGGACACACATTTTACCACTTTGGAAGTGTCTCTTGCGCAAACTATTCAGTTTAGAAAAAAATGATGTTAGAAACCTCAATATTATTTTTAAAGACCTATCCATAGATACCCCACACGTATGGGTTTGACAAAAAAAATTGACTTTCAGTTCTAAGGGGGAACCCCCAAAATTTATTGTTTTTTTTTTCTAATTCTGTGTGAAAATCTTAAGGCGGTTCACAGAATACATCTAATTACCAAGTTTCAACAGCATAGTTCTTATAGTTTCGGAAAAAAGTGGCTGTGACATACGGACGGACAGACAGACAGACAGACAGACATGACGAATCTATAAGGGTTCCGTTTTTGCCAGTTTGTTTCCAGTCAAAGTACAAATATTCCCGTGCGAAAGGTAATCGTTGTGCTTTATGTTTTTCTGTCAAGAAGGGCTTCTTAGCTGGTCTTCTGTGATGCAAGCCTTGCGTGGAGGGCACGGCGAACAGTTTGCGCTTTTGCACTTTTATGCAGCGCGATAATAGTCGCCCTCGCTTCAATATTAATATTTGCCTGCATTTTGAGAATTATACCAACTACAATACCGCCAGCTGTTAAACCACACGTCACTAACCATCAACTACAACCAAACGACCAAGTTCATTCCGATTAAGTTAATAACCCAGTTAAAATAAACATTCATAAAACTCATGTCTACCTCACAAAAATCTAAATTCTTGACTTATTTTTCTATCTACCTTCCTGACATTACGAAATGTGTGAGTAGAGCGAACAAGATAAAGAATATACAGTATGTTAGTTTAAACGAGGGACTTATTCAAACCCGCAATATCCATACTTACATGATACTAATAAATATATGAACAAAAAGAAAACGCTAATACATAACAGATAGATCCATACCAAAAACTTCGCCTAAGTTTCGCAACGTGTGCGCCATGCGCTTATCGTACTTTTCTAGGTATAATCCATTTTCCCTTCATACTTTAAATCTGGCTTTGGACAGGCAAATATCTAGGTAACTAGGTACTGACCGAATGTTCGCAGTCGTTGATTGACACCTTGCATAACAATTAACGGTTCCTCGCACAATATCACTAGATAACACTTAAGCACGAACCATAATCCCAATATTCTTCACTGAAATAATGATAAGACGTAATTTTTGGTTATTCAAGAACACGTTTACAGGACACTCTTAATAATGCGAAGTAAGCGGGGTTGTTTGTTAAATGCGATACGCGGAAACGCAATATTTGACATGTGGAAGTGGCGGCGCTCGCGCATACACTGAGGTCAGCGCGGGGTGGCGCGGGGGTGTGCCCTGTCGGTGCATCGGCGACAATACAAAGGAACGGGGCGGAGTTTGCGCACGGAGCTCAGGACCGGCACGTGTTTTGCCGCGTGATACCTACTTGCGCGCTCAGTGTCCATGAGTAATGTATTTAATTAGACAATTAAGTCAAAAATTAAGGTTATAGGTTTTTTACATATTTGGATTGAGAATCGAATACTGAATACCTTCCTTCAATATGCCCCTCGTTTAACCTAACACGCTGTAATATTTCTGTCAAGTAAAAACTTGCAAAAAGTCTAAAAGTAACTGCGCGAGATTTGAACTCACGGCTTACTAATTCACTCACAACTCTGGACGGGCCCAACTAGCGGTTGGGCCCGTCCATCATGTCGTAGTTTTTTTTTTTAAATTATGAACTACAACTACTTGCAGACAACCAAAATATTTATTTTCTTGAAAGTAGAAGGTCATAAGTCAAACTAAACGTCAAGCTATTGCTTTGTGAGAGTCCCTATCATATGGACTTTTGGTCGGCACTTTACCTATAGGTACGTATACCGGTGATTAACCACGAACAGATTAAATGCGTATTCATAACTTGTTTATAAGCAAATTATCATTATATTGTTGTTTATCGCGAAGGTCAGACAAAGGAAATTCCCTCTTAACTCAGCATGTGTATTCTTTGTAAGGCATCAAGATCATCCACGTGCACAATAAATTAAACCTTATTAGTTTTAAAACTAAAATGGCATAGATAATTATAATGCGTGAACATAAAGTTAAACAAACATAAAAAGTGGTGATTACTTTTCGTTGACCATTGATTTTTGATTTTGTAAGTGAGTTCTAATACAAACTTTGACGCGGTAGATGTGGATTGTTACCATAAAAGTTAGAGGTGTGAATGTTTTTTACTTAAGCCGAAAACCAAACAAAAGTGGTGAAATATTCAGATAATAATTTATAATACAATATTAAACAATCAAAAAAACTTTTTTACAAAAAATAAAACCGACTTCAAAAAAAAACAAAAAAGTGAAAAATAACTTTAGCTTCTGAAGTCGGTGACTTTTGTTTAATTGAGTTAATTTTTTTGTCACTGACTTCAGAAGCTAAAGTTATTTTTCTCTTTTTTTTTTTTTTTGAAGTCGGTTTTATCTTTTGCAAAAAAGTTTTTATTTTTCACTTTTTAGTGGTTCACATATGCTTGATATACATACATGGAAAGTGCATTTCGTTACAATTACAACAAGCCCAAACACGACTAGGATACATTGTCTCATTATGGAGTTCCGTGACTCGGCTTCATCATCAGATCTGATGGTAGAATGGTTCTTATCGAACGCAAATGCTTCACTTGTTGTAGAAAATACCAAAATCGCAACACGTTATCGTATAAAATTTGAAGAGTTCCCTCGATTTCACCAAGATTCCATCGTCAGATCCCGACTTGGTGGCTATGGGACCATTTGGAAAGAATACCCTTTCCAACAAAAACGAACTTTTCAAATCGGTTGGCCAGCGACGGAGTTATGCCCGAACAAACATAAAAAAAAAATCAGACTTGATTATTATAAAAATAATATGTGAACAGGCTTCTGGATGATTTCCCAGTCCTTCCCGTTTCCTTCCTACTTTAAATTGCCGCCATTTGCACTCGCTGTGAGTGCGACAAGGACAACGCATCGCTCCCGCCATCTGACGGCGTGAAGACACAAAACCAGTTCGAACTCAACCAAAAAGCCGGCCGGCAAGAAAATCCGCGCGCGTGCGGTAAAACCACCAAAATATCGCGAAATACGACTGCTAGTGATACAGTGTGATGATCTCCTGGTTCCCAGCATCCTGTGAGTACCTGACCTTTCAATTATATCCTTTAGCCTGTTTCTGAATAGAAAACTTCAAAAGCGTGCATGGCTTCACGTGATACTCAATCAATATGTAAATCAATTAATCAGAGTTTATTGCGTGGTTAATTGAACGCTTGAAACCAATTTGAAATAGTAGCAAAAGTGCCAGCAGTTTTTTACCTGTAACATTTTGGAGATTGTGCTATTGAATTACATAATCGAATTCCTTCTGGCTACTTCTAATAAAAAGAACCTCACCAAAGACCAATAGAGACAATTTCTCAACTTCACCCAAGACTTACAATAACTCACTGTATAAGTAAGTGGTATCTTTAAAATAGTACCAGTTTTTTGCAAAAATGTGTTAAAGCACGTGAATACAGCAATACCGGTCTATCGATTGCATGACCGCGTTTATTTCTTAAGGTGCAGCCACCGAGCTGTCACGGTCTCGTATATCGGCGGTCAGCGAAGAACATTATTTCTATACCCACATTGAACCTGAATTGCAACGCTCGAACATGAACACGTAATTTATTTGGTTTCAAATTATTATAATTGTTGTATACAAAATATTTTCACAATAGCGAGTTGCTTTAATTAGGTTTGATAGATATAAGACCTATTCGTAAAATGGCTTAGGGCGAAAAGAAGGCCATGTTCTCGCAACGACCTACCCGGGTAAATCAAATTATGATTTCAATAAAACCAAAATAAAACTTCATTTTTGCGAATTTCGTACATTGTTCGTGCTTTGTATTACAACATTCCAGTTATGAAACTACCCAACAAACATTTGACAAGTCGCCACAACGTGCTGATTTATACATTTGGTTCCATGAGCTGGTCGTAAATACGTCGCCATCACGTTGGCTTCACCGAGAATAGGCCCATTTTATACGAAACAGTGTCTTAAAAGAATAAAGTAACCGTCGTATAAACCACTTTTTGGTCAGATAGTGGTTGTGTAGTGGTCGCAAAACCCACGTTTTCGTTGAGTAATGGTGTTTATTACCGCTGCTTTGCGGCATTTTGTTGCAAATAGATAGCGTAGTATTATTTTCAAACAGGATTTTGTGATAAAATGGTGATATAAATCCCGTAAATTATTATGCCTGCATGACTTCAATATTATATTTGTGTCAGATCCATTTGTTGGTGAATATATTATCTGATATGCTATTGTGTTGAAACTCATTGGGCCCATTTAATCTATTGGGAAATCAATTATATCGGGTAATATGAGCTAGTTATATCAATTTAATTAACGCGCCATGCTAATTCTTTAAATTAAGTGTTTGAATCAAGTATATTTTTAGTAAACGTGCTAACCATATTACAACATCAAAACGACCAATTATTCTGTGCACATACTTTTTGGTCAATATTGTCAGCCATATTAACTGAAATAGGGTTCCTTTGTAGTATTTAAAAAACCATTTCACCTACTTTTCTTGGTTTGAAGACCGTTATTATTATATTTGTGTGTCAGTAAAGTACGTTCATTCATTTAATCATATTGAAAACTACTGTCAACATCTGCTTTTTTTAAGTTGAAGTGAATGAAGTTTCTTTACGTACCTAATTAAAATGGTGATTTATCTATAGGTGGGCTCAGATCTATTAAAAAAATATTTATGATAGTGGAGGCTTAGTAAAACTGTATATCATTTTTAAAATCTTCGTTTGCGCTTTCATAATTAGAACTATCACTTTTTAATTCCAGATTATTATTTTTTTTCCACTTCGTCTTCTTTTGCATCTACCTACTAGTATAGATCCATTTTGTATTACAGCATGATGCATTTACTTTGCATCGAAATCAATTCTTTTGTGTTCACTACCTTTTTACCTGAAATCAGAACTAGTTCCGTAAAATATAATTATATATTTAAACTTTTGTCTTTTTGAGAAGAGGACCGGCAGAAACTACAAAACGCCACCGTCTAATCTACCAGTGGTCTATTTATTTAAAAATATGCTGTACCTGCCAGTCTACAATTGTTTCTTTTTATTTAAATTATGGAATATGGATATACTTAGCAATAAACGATTTGATTTGATTTGAGGTCTGTGCGGTGGCAGCGGTGGGAACGATATAATATACTGAATATGCTTACTTACCTATAAATCTAAGGGTGCGAAAAAAAAACAGATTGTTAAGTAATAGGTACTTAAATCGACCCTTTTCCAAATGAAGTTCCAACGTATAGACATAATAAAATAAGAATAATAGAATTAAGACGTTGCAAAAACATTTAATACGATTGTGCTTTGTTTGAAAAAAGTCCAAAAAAATACAAAAACCATTAAAAAATTGTTATTTTTTATGAAAATCAATTTTATCATGCCCTGGGTTGTAAACGGATTGAAAATTGTTCAAGAGGTAATTAAAACCCCAAAAATATTTTTTTATTCACATTTTGGGTAAATTAACAAAGGCTTTTTATACCTATCTCAAAAGAGTACTAAATGTGGATGTTTCTTGATTATAAAATAAACATTTTTGTAGTTGATGTTACAAAAAATAAATACCTACCTTTATGCCACTTAGTTATTATCAAGAATGTTGCTTTTCTGTGATCGGCAGCGGTACAAAATCTAAAAATATAATTGCAAGAGACGTCAAGTCTTTTATGAACAAACTAGCGGACGTCACTCGGTTTCACCCGCGTAGTTCCCGTTCCCGTGGGAGTACGGGGATAAAATGTAGCCTATGTTACTCGCTGATAATGTAGCTATCCATTGCTGAAAGAATTTTTAAAAACGGTCCAGTAGTTTTAAGCCTATTCATTACAACCAAACAAACAAAGTTTTCCTCTTTATAATATTAGTATAGATAGATAAAGTACTTCGCCTGCGACTTCGTGAAAATGGTAATAGCTTGGCTACTTTGCATGACATCAATATAATTTATAGCCTATGTGATAGACAGTTAGAAACACGTCATAATCGTCTGCCTTAGCGGATTCCAAATGACCTTAGTTTGGACTAACGATGTTAATGTCAGTTAACAAACTTTCCTATTTTTTATGAAACAAATAAACTAGGAGGAAAACTGTCTGCAACCAAAGTCAAGGAATACATCTTCTGAGTATCCAATGAAAGTTTTTCAAAGGTTACTAAACTAGTGAAAGTAACATAATTGCTTAGTTCCTGATTTAATTTTCGAGGAAAAAAGTCAGAGTATGGCTGTTTTTATTTTGTTTTGATTATGAACAGTGACATACACAAACTAGAAAACAACCAAGCATTCTGGACATCGCACTAAGTAACTCTACCCAAAAGTTATTGCTGGCAACGATTTTTTTTTTCGAGTTGAAAAATCACGTTTTACGGAAAAACTCAATGTAACGCACTCAAAACATTGTGCTGATGGACACACTTAAGACGCCTGCGGAGCATGCGTTGTTCATACCAACGTACCTAATACGAAAATAATTTGAACATCAAACATATTCTTAAGGTAGTGTGTATTTATTTCGATTGGATTACAGATTATCTAGGTTCCCAAATATATATTTTTAGATGGACATTACTTTGATGGACTTTACTTTAAGCATCTCCATAATCTGTTCGCTATTAAGGGGCCGGCGGAGCGTGCATAGTTCATACAAACGAACGTAATATAACCAAAATAATTTCTAAATCAAACATATTCTTAAGGTAGTGTGTATTTATTTCGATTGGATTACAGATTATCTAGGTTCCCAAATATATATTTTTAGATGGACACTGATTTAAACAAGAGTTATGAGAAAAATAAGTTTTCTAAGGAAATTTTAAATTCCTCATATCTCGTCTTTATATCACTGTCCCTTCAAAATTTATATTTGGGAACATAGATATTCTGTAATCCAATCGAAATAAACACACATTACCTTAAGAATATGTTTGATTTAGAAATTATTTTGGTTATATTACGTTCGTTTGTATGAACTATGCACGCTCCGCCGGCCCCTTAATAGCGAACAGATTATGGAGATGCTTAAAGTAAAGTGACAACTTTAAAAACTAGTATTGGTAAAAACATTGTGAAAAAGTTGGAACTTTGAACCTCCAATATCAAAAGAAAGCCACTAATCCAGAAACGTTTGCACTTTCAATCGATCTCGATCAATGGAAATTGTTTTTGTTGGCATTGAACAATCAATTGTAGGGCACAGCTCAATGTTGACGCTTCAAGAGGCTCTCGATTAATCGTTTGTGGCAACTAGAGGAGTTGTTGTCTAATAACTCAGCGGTTTTACTCTAAACCCAAAGCCCTAACTAGTGATTCCAGAGACCACCAAGTTAAGCTCAGCGCTTATGATTTTTTTGACCTTCAACGACACTACCATCTTTACGGTTTATCTCGAAATGTCTTTTTAAAGTCAACTGTATCAATGCCCGATTACAGTGAACAAACTACAGAGTATGTACTCAACTTGTCAGAAGGCTGCGTCTGAGGCTGCGTCCTACTTTTTTCATTTACTTACTGTCAACTCATAAACCCATATAATATGATCAAGAGCAAAAAAAAATGTCGCAAGGACATTTGCACGGGGAGAACAAGTGCCTTGCGGTTTTGTTAAGGGGGATGCTCCAAGGTAGCCCGCGAAATTCAAATTTTCTTCATTTTTTGCAATTTGCAGGGCAGTGCTAAGTTGTATGTTGATAAACATATCGGTCGCGATTGTAAGACGTATTAAAAGTTACAGAATTATAATCATCAAAATCATCAATACAACCCGCCAAGTTCGTAAGAGTCGATGAACGATTTTTTCACGGTCAAAGTCCTTCTTCGACTCTTATGAACTTGGAGAGTTGTATTGATGATTTTGATGACTATGATTCTGTAACTTAATACGTCTTACAGTCGTGACCGATATGTTTATCAACATAAAACTTAGCACTGCTCTGCAAATTGCAAAAAACGTAAGAAAATTTGAATTTCGCGGGCCACCCTAACGCTTTCACCTTAAGGGGATTTACACCCTTTATTCTGAACTAGTGAATGTCACCCAGTTACACCCGCGTAGTTTCCGTAATCGTAAGAGTACGGGGATAAAATGTAGCTTATGTTACTCACTGATAATGTAGCTGTACATTGCTGAAAAAATTATTCAAATCGGTACAGAAATTTTTAAGTTTATTCGTTACATACAAAAATACAAATCTCTCCTCTTTATTATTCTGAATGGAGGTGATAAATAAATAAAAAATAAAAATAAATAAATATCGCTCGACATTACACACAGCGCCATCTAGTGCCACACTAAGCAACGAGGCTTGTGTCGTGGACACCAGATAGTTGTTAGACTACATAAATACTTTTTTGTTTGTAAATACATACTTATTTTACATATAAATGATGACATATAATATAATTCCTTTGATTGAAAAAAAAAATCTGGCTGGGACCACCGCCTCGTTGTGTTAGGTTACCCTGACCGTGTCAAGAGTCTTCTAGAACTAATCATCGCAGTATGGCCTCCGGTAGTTTTCCGATAGTCTCTCATCTAAAGACATGACTAACTTCGGCAACAGTAACTTTGAACTAATATCAATTTACTAAGTTCTTCCAC
Organism: Xestia ashworthii; assembly: GCA_950022955.1. NCBI lineage: Eukaryota > Metazoa > Arthropoda > Insecta > Lepidoptera > Noctuidae > Xestia > Xestia ashworthii. The sequence goes on along the minus strand of OX465558.1, from coordinate 15,545,575 downwards.
TACAAATTCTAGAACGTAAACTCTAAAATCTAATTAAGGAAGCAAAGTAAACACACAACTAGGGCATGCAGAACCGGGTCTTGATTAAGATTTTGCATACCCGGTTCTAGGTGTGGTCGGAACCAGGTCAACCAGTTATACCCGGTTCCAAGTGACGAAATCATATTTTTATTTTTTTTACCATCGCCACTTGAAAAAGGGCATTTAATTGATCGATAACAGTGAATAAAACTTTATTTTACTCCCTGTCAATATCAGTGAATAAAACGATGTTTTACTTACTGAGTGAATAAAATCATTTTGAATTTGGAACAATAAAACCTGACGACAAGAAATGTAACATTGAATTTCAAAAAAACGCTTATAAAGATTGAAACTCGGTGTGTAAGGAATTAGTGGTAACCGAACAGAATGATCTTGGTAAGCGTGGCTTAACCTCGAAGATTAACCCGATTGGCTGTTATTATTAACCTACGAGAAAAATAAATACATTACTTTTTATTTATTTTCTCGCAGTAAATGGTAAAAAGTAGAATACACAACTCGTGAAAAACAACATTTCGGTTCTTGTATCCCTCGCTCCGCTCAGGATTCGACTCTAGAATCCCTCCGCTGTTCTCGGGATCAAACTTAGTCCCTCGAATTAAGTCAAGTGCCTTTTTTCACTTGTATAATTTACTATATTTTTTGTATAAATGATAATTGAGAATTTGGTTACTTGTCGTCTGCATAACCAGACTATCCTGGCCTTGAGTGTAAGAGCCAGGTTATTCAGTGTTTCATAAACAACAGTCCCAACCCGAATCAATCCCTTCACATTTCATTTGGCTCATGCCGATCGGCATCTACTGTTAATGTATATTTCGGGTTGACTCGGCACAATGCAGACTTTTCCCGAACGAATATTTACATTTAATATTTGACTTCTGTATTGGAGCATATTTTTTCGAGCCGGATGCAGTCCAAAAGCGCGCTTACGGTCAAGCTAATAAAGGTCGTGGCTCACTTGACAAGCACCGCACCAGCACCGCTCCAACCCAGCAATTTACTTGCCATTCAAATTAGAGCATTAAATCGTGTGTCGCATAACATATTTTTTAATGTCCATATGAAAAAGCTTACGGCGGGTGGTCAACGCGCTTGCCGCTACCATACGACTCGCCTCGCGGGCGGCTCGGCGTCCGCGCGCGGTCCGCGCGCCGCAATCGAGGGGACCGCGCGCCGTCCGCGCGCCGCAAGCGAGGGGACCGCGCGCCGTCCGCGCGCCGCAAGCGAGGGGACCGCGCGCGGTCCGTGCGCCGCAAGCGAGGGGTCCGCGCGCCGCAAGCGAGGGGTCCGCGCGCCGCAAGCGAGGGGACCGCGCGCGGACGCCGAGTGGCCCGCGAAACAACGTCATTGCGCCGTCGTGCTTCTCCACGTCGTGGGTACTCTTTGTTTAATGTATGGCCAGTTACAAATTTAGTTAGAGAGCCCACGACACTAAACCTAGTTCGGTTAGAAATAAAAAAGCAAATAAAAAAGCCCTAATAAACCGACTGATATTGTTGTAATCGAAGGTTGATCTTATGTTACAATAACTGAATCAATCGTTACAGTACACCAGCTGAAACTTTTTTATAAATAGTTTACATATACTGAACTTAAAAAAGAATACCCTTTCCAACAAAAAAATAATTTTTCAAATCGGTTGGCAAGCGACGGAGTTATGCCCGAACAAACATAAAAAAAAAAAAAAAAAAAATAGAAACATCCGAATTGAGAACCTCCTCCTTTTTTAGAAGTCGGTTAAAAAATCTCAGAACTGTAATGGAAAGGGTGTTCGCGGGGTAGGTGAATTAAACCACGAATCCACATTAACAAAATATAATTACTAGAGATAATACCTAAAATATAATGCTACCTCCCGGACTATTACTACCAGCGTGCGGACTGAGAGCTTGCGCCTTACGGACGGCGAGTGGACCGCGCGCGGCCGTTGCGTGGCCCGCGCGCCGCAAGCGAGGGGACCGCGTGCTTACACCTCGCTTGCGGCGCGCGGACCGCGCGCCGTAGCCTATATTCGAGGCGACGCCGGTCAGGAGCTGTGCTGGTGCGGTGCTGGTGCAGTGCTTGTCAAGTGAGCCACGACCTTAAGAATTGAAATCATCGTAATTATAATTAGGTGTCTAGTTCGAGCCAGTTTCAGGAAACAAAATGTTGTGTTTATTTTATCAACAAAAAAATTTAATACTTTCGTTTGCAGTGATACATAAAAAAAAATATACGTGCAACATTTCCTTTCACGTCGGTTCCATGTGAAGTGCAATTCAATTAGCAATTAATACAAAATTATAATAATCTCATCAGAACCGGGTCAACCCGTTTCCATCACTCAGAACCAGTTCCACAGACTTACACAATACCCGGGTATTGCAGAACCGGGTGGAACCGGATGCATGCCCTACATACAACTCAGTATGAGGCTATATCAACATCCAATATTCTAAATGCGAGCTAGAGGAATCGGCTATTGAAAGTAGGTATTTTCATATTGATTTATATCACTCGTTTGCATTTTATATGGTAAACTGGACTTGTGCAACCACTCCAGCCACGCTAAGATGAGTTCCAGTCACGGTTAGCTAGGTTCTGCTTTATGAATTGGGGGTTGGAACTCATCTTGTTTGATAATTATACAAACAATTAGATTAGCATTCTCTGAGAGGGGAACCACCGTTTTTACCATTTCATATATTGGACATTACAAATACAATAGATAAATCATTTGCTCGGGACAACAGATGACACAACACGAAAGCTGTTGCAAGATCAATTAATTTAATTATACGTTGAGTACTGTTTACGAAGAATGCTCTGACAATTCAGAGGGACAGACAAGTGGAAACCGCTTTCAATCGTTTTATAATCTACAATAATGATCAACAAGATTGATACTCGTATGTTGTTTTCGGTAGTCTAATTTATTCTAAATCGTTTTTTTCTTCCATTTTTGTTATTCATGGTACAATGTCATTGCAATCTGTCTAGTAGGCTTTCCGTACACTTGAAGGTCAATACTAATGCTTATGAGATTCAAATACCACAGAATACTATATTAGGATACGGCGCGCATCCGTGCCGATCCGGCTGCTGAATTGATTTCAGGCAGTCATACCGATTAGCAGTGCCTGTATCTTTCTCTAAGAACTCAATTCCTATATTCGTTTAAACACTTAATTTTCATATCGATAGTCTTTAAAGGCAGAACTATCATATCTCAGAAAGTTTACAGTTAGAATTATCTTTTGGCATACATTTCATATGCATAATAATGGAAAGACTCATCTATCAAATCACAGAAAATTCATAAAGTCAGTTGATTGTGAACACTTGGTTTTTATTTCCCTGTAAGAAGCAGACAAACATGCAAACAAGCATATATCGTGCATGTAGCAAGCATGCAGTATGCAAGCAAGGATGAAGCATGTAAGCAAGCATGCACCATGCATGCAACAGGCATGCAAACATCTGAACAAGCATATACCAAGCATACAACAACCATGCAGCGAGCATGCAGCATGCAAACAAGGATGCAGTATGCAAGCAAGCATGCAGTATGCTACATGCAGCAGGCATGGTTTCTGTCACGGCTCCGGCGCTGCGGGGCTACGGCGGTCCCACGCGAGCTTATCGTCGCAGATGGGTTTAACGCTCACCACCGCAGCTTCGGCATGCTGGCCGGCTTAGCCGGCCAGCCTCGGCCGCGGCGGGTAGTGTTACAACCACCTGCTCCTCAACTCGCGGCCCGCCTCGCCCCTCCGCGCCCACGCGATTTTAAATTGCACTCTAGGGGTAGGGCAGACAAGACTACGTGGAGTCGGTTTTGGAGCGATTCGTTTCTGTCACTAACTTTTCTAGCACAATATATTGACTTTTTAAGATAATATTTTAATTTTAAATTAAGGTTAAAAATGCTATTTTGTTTCATTGAAAAATGGCAATAATGCCAAATAAAATTATTCCAAATGAAATTCTGCAATCTTCATAGTATGCCAAGAGAAATTATATCAAATTAGCGTCGTTCTAAATAAACATTATTAACGAAATTATGGCAATTTGAACACTGCCAAAGGTAATTATGTCTAAGAAAAATCTGTCATCTAATTTGTTGAAAAAGTAAATAATTGTTGAATGGAAAAATGACAACAATTTAAAGTTAATCACAGAAACTTGTGTAAAGTGAGTTTATTAGATCTTGTATAGAGGGAATGAATTCAAATTGTGTAGGTCATTTGAGACGAATAAAAATATTATTTGTTCTGAATAATTTGTCTGGATTTTGTTCGATTTTATTCCGTTTCAATAATTGTATGTAAAAAACGACGTGTGTCACGGATCAGGAATTCTATACAAAATTAACAAACACGAAAACGATTTTTCACAAGTTTTATTAGTCTGACGAAAACGCTTATCAAACTGTGTTTATATTTGCACATTACAGCACTGTCAACACTTTCACCAAGGTAGTTTAAAATTAAATGAGTTAGTTAAGTAAGTAATTGTAAAAAGATAGTTATGTAGATTTCACGTCAGACAGAAATAAAGACAAACATTAAGGTAGGATTTGTCCATTATTTACAATGGCTCCGTTTTTTAGTTAAAGTTAATCGAAAATATATGTAACAAGTCGGTCACTGTTTCCATGCAATTCCTATTTTAAATCGCTAGATTTTCCGATCTACTTGCAAGTGCTTGAAATTACGTAACTTAGCTCAACACAAAATGTTGAATTTTTTAATAATATTATTTTGCATACAAATGTCTTTTTTTTAATTTCAGTAAATCATATTCGCAGACAGGCTATAAAAAATTAAGCTAAATTAATACCAGTTTTATTTAAATAAATATTATTGTGGAACGTAAAAAAAGTTGCTCATAGAGATTGTATAAAACGATAATATTTGACGATTCTCCCACAATCACACAATGTATTGTAAAAAATAAATAAAACAAAAGATTATGAATTATAAAATCCTTTTCGTGAACATTGTACTTCTTTTAGAATATTGTATTGTAGGTATATATTTCAAGAATGATTATTTAAATGGTTTTTCTTTCCTTATTTAAATAACTTGTGCAATGTCCTTTAAACTTCTTGTCAATGTGAAAATTTGGTGAATATGAACGTAGGTATTTAAAACGTGTCGGTATATTAAAAACTGTCGACGAATATTAACAAGTTTGATCACCACAAATCTGTTGGTTCAAAATTGAACGTGATTAGCTTACACATTTAGCATTAGCATTAGCTTCTTCTTCGTCGTGTCGATGATTTCCCCTTTTTTTATTTTTAAATTGTTTTCGACCAGTACTCTGCCACCTCGACAGCGTTGGGGATGGCCTCGGACCGGTCCTTCAGAGTGCTGGTGGAAAAACACATAGTGGACAGGGGGTGAGCATTAGCTCTGATACCTATACATTAGAATTTGTTAAGAATATGTTTAACTTCCTGATTTATTTGTGTTCTAAGGTGACAAGTAAATTAGTATTCTGTACTTATAACAACATAATAATATCGGCCAACTGATAAACCTTTACGTAAAGGGCTTTAAATTCGTTTGGACACAGTCGTAGCGTCGTTTTAGTTTTAGTTGAATAACCTACTCGTAGAACCCTGTTCGGTATTCACACGTTTTCTTTTCACATTGGTGGCAGACTATGACCCGGCTAAGGACATAGAATACTTTTAATCGCATACTCTGATAGGATTCCGTGGAATAATTCTCTATCATCACACAGGCGATAGCGCAAAGAGGTCTGCGTCATCTCTTTGAAGTTCGCCAGTTAATTTATTTTTCCTTTTTTCACCCTGTCATTGCAGATATTACGTCGTGATTGAGATCGAACCGCTGCTTTCGATATCTGAAACCTAAAAGCAATCTACCACCAAGTTAGAGTTTGGATAGATCACTTTTAGTTTTCCATCAGGCGTGTATCATTTACAAGTTTATGCGAGCGGCTGACGCATAATCTCCTCTCCGTTATGCAGCTGACGATTTCTTTTACCACAGTATGATGTAACTATTTATGAAACAAGTTTCAGTCGGCGTGCTATGACTAATTTTTTATTATTTTTCATCACCTCCGTAACTTCCCAAGCCTAAGCCCACCTAGGGTGCGTCAGCTGACGCTGGTTTCACTTATCAGTCATTCGAGATCTATTGAATAAGATGGCAACACTGGCAACCAAGGGCCAGCCAGCGGTACCAGCGATAATAAACATCAGGGACTCGCCCAGAGATTCCCGAACAAACCCGAGTGCCCGTAACAGTTACCGGGTAATCCAAGCGAATCTGCAGAGGAAGAACCTAGCAACCCAAAAGCTCATGATCGTGGCTAGTGAGCGGAGGGTTGCGTTCGCGTTGCTCTAGGAGCCGTATGTGGGTGGGGTTAAAAGGATGTGAGACTACCGGGAAGCGAGAATCTACCAGTGCAGTGCGCTGAACAAGGAGGTGGAACTGTGAAGGCGGCAATAGTCGTCTTCGATTACGATCTAGACGTGACACAGTGTCCGAAACTCACCACCAATAACATCGTGGTGGTGAGGATCCGTACCAGTGCCTGGAAAATAACAGTAGTCTCCTTCTACTTTGAACCAGACCAGCCCATACACCCCATTAGGATGATTATTGGCTGCGACGCCAACGCCAAGACCACCTGGTGGGGTAGCCTGGTAACCGACACCAAGGGAGCAACACCCCGACCTTCGACACCGTCAGAGGTAACACCTTGTTCAGCAGCTTCGAGGACATGCACTTGCAGATACTCAACGTCGGCAACACCCCGACCTTCGACACCGTCAGAGGTAACACCTTGTTCAGCAGCTTCGTCGATGTAACAGCCTGCTCAACGGAGCTGCTGGACTTGGTGGAGGACTGGCGGGTCGAGGAGGGTCTCACGAGCTCGGACCACAATGGTATTGTTTTCCAAATTAACCTCAAAAAAATCAAAAGGCACGAACGTCAACAGGTCTACAATACTTTTTAATACCAGAAAAGCTAATTGGAGCAAATTTCATGAGAAATTGGCCCAATTAAAAACTCAAGCAAAAATAGTTCCAATAGAATTCAGTCAAATTACTAATAAAGTAGATTTAGAAATTAGTGTCAATAAGTATATATGTAGATAGCATAACCAAGACCTGCGACGAAACATTGCAAAAGTATAAAATTAACGAACAACTTACCATACCATGGTGGTTCACCGAGCTCGCTGAGTTAATGTCGGAGGTTCACACCCGAAGACGCCGCATTCGGTGCGCTGCACCAGTCCGAAGGCAAAAAGTCATCGATGAGTACCTGCAAGCAAAACGAAACTACGAGTCCCTGGCCATGAAAGCGCAGACGGAGGGCTGGAAAGGCTTCTGCGAGAAACAGGACCGCGAAGGAATGTGGGAGGGTATTTATAGGGTGATAGGACGGACCGCCAAGAGATAGGAGGACTTGCCGTTGGTGAAGGAGGGAGTGCCACTGAGCGCACAGAAATCAGCCTTGCTGCTGGCCGAGACCTTCAACCCCGAAGACCTAGAGGAGGGGGAAACTGCTGACCACCGTCGGACACGGGCGCGACCTGCCGTGTAAACGACTGGATGCATGATGAACAACATGACCCACCGTTTACACTTCAGGAGCTGAAAACCAAACCACCGTTGCTACTTTCCGCAAACCCGGCAAAGATTCCTACACCACCCCAAAATCGTACAGGCTGGTCGGCCTCCTGCCAGTCTTAGGCAAGATTCTGGAGAAAATGCTAGTAGCGAGGCTCAAGTTGCACCTGATCCCGCGGATCAGTACTAGCCAGTTTGGTTTCATGCCCCAGAGGAGCACCGAAGACTACACCATGATACAACATATCAAAGGGAAGCTAGGTCAAAAGAAGCTGATCACTGTTGTATCACTGGAAATAGAGGAGCCTTCGATAGCGCATGGTGGCCGGCCATCAGGACCAGACTGGCTGAGGAAAAGTGCCCGGTGAATATCAGACGCATGCTGGATGGCTACTTAACTGGCAGGAGCGTCCGAGTTCGGTATGCGGGTGCGGAGTGCATAAGGCACACAAACAAGGGGTGCGTGCAGGGGTCTATTGGCGGTCCAATCCTTTGGAACTTAGTACTCGACCCTCTGCTGAAAGGTCTGGAGGAGCGGGGAGACTGCTGCCAGGCTTTCGCTGATGCGTGGTTATGATCTTCGACGGTGACACAGCATTAGAGGTTCAGAGACAGGTCAATGCCGCCCTCGAGTATGTTCGGGAGTGGGGCATCCTAAACAAGCTAAAGTTTGCAGCACATAAAACTTGTGCAATGGTGATAACCAAAACGTTGAAATACGATGTCCCGCTCCTGAGCATGGGCGGGGTAGACATTGGCATGTCAAACTTGCCTTGCTGTCTTACTGCACCGTCTACCAGGTGGAGCTTCTAGCCCCACAAAGAGCGGCAGAAGAGGTGCTCAAGCGTAGAGAGACAAGCTTCAGCATCTTCAGTGACTCCAGGGCGGCCCTTCAGTCGGTTGAGGTGACAAGAGTGTCTCCTTGTTCTGGATAAAAGCCCACGTGAGTTTGGAGGGAAACGAGCGAGCCGACTAACTGGCTAAGGAAGCTGTCTTGAAGTCGAAGAAGAAGCCGGACTACGACCTATGCCCCGTTTCGTTCGTCAAACGGCAGATCCGGATGGAGTCGCTTGACGAATGGAACCGGAGGTATCAACAAGGTGAAACAGCAAGTGTCACCAAGATGTTCCTCCCAAACGCGATCGACGCCCACATGTTAGTCCTAAAAATAAAACCAGCCGGAATAGTGACACAATTGTTAACCGGGCACGGTGGGTTCGGCGAATACTTGCATCGTTTTAAGCGTAAGGAGAACCCAGCGTGCATTTGCGAATCGGAAGCCGTGGAGTCAGTTGCCCACATTTTAGTAGAGTGCCCAGTTTACTGTGCGGAGAGGTACAGAGCAGAAGTAAAACTAGAGACCAAATTAACTTTTAATAATCTAAGTAAATTAATGGAAGCAAGTAAAAGTCGTAAAATCTTTTTGGAATATTGCATCCAAATTATAACTAAAGTAATAAAAAGAAAGAAGGACACCTAAACTCTCTGCTTTGCCATATATGGACATTTCAAAGTAGAAAATATATATGACCAAAGCTAAGACAAGTAGTGTTCAAAAAGTAGATTACAGAAATATTGGTTTAAGGAAAATAATAAAGAGTAAATTTTTCACAAAACAGGAATCAAAAATTAGTAATTTAGTGTCAAAAACTAGAAAAGTCTAAACAAGGTCTCTGACCATGTCAGGGGGACACAAGCAGAGCAGGAGTGGTTTTTAGCCGGTTCGAGTCCGGCACTGCCTCGACTGCCTCACAGGAGGTATTCCTGTGAGATAGTCGAGGTGTCCGCGGGGATTTCCCACTCTTGCCAAAACAAAAAAAAAAAACATTGGCAACCGCGCGATCGGCGTAAAAACACTACCCAAAATGCAAAGGTACCTCCCGAACTATTACGTTGGTTTCTGTTTAGCGTAACTCTATTATCGATGAAAATAAAGTATAGTGAGAAGTTGTTGTTCTTTAATATTGTAATTTACTAAAAACGAAGGTAAAATTAAAGAAAAACAGACATTGTTGATATTTTTCATCAAAGTTACACAAAGAAGTAGTCGCAATCCTGGGATAAAATTGTGCGAGAACGGTTACTTTCAGATTATAGTCTTATTTGGTGAGTTTTTTTCATTTCACCCCAGCTATGGTGTCATCCTGAATTTCGACAGTAAATTATTTCGACACAGTCTCAATTTCGAATAGCAATACTTCGACAACTCATTGCTTCGACAGAACACACTTTCGAAAAACACTACTTCGACAGAACCCTTCTTCGATACGCACTTGTTCGGCGGATTCCTATTTCGACATACCTTCAACATAATCACAAAAAACAACAGAACATACCTTCGACATAATCGCTCTGAATTAATGTGACAATAATAATAATTTGAATTGCTGCAAAGACATTTACACTTTACTCTTAACTCTTGATTACGAGGATGTGGAAATAATAATAATTCATTAATATCTCTCTAACTCGTACATTGAACATACTTTTCCTTTATACACCTACTCATACACAAACACGAACGGGACAACATAATATGTCAATAAAGAATTTGAATTTGAACTTACAGACTAACATAAATATCATAAAATACAATTTGTGTTAGTAAAAAGACCCTCAAAACTACATTTATGTTAGTAACACTTCACTTGTGCACGAAGTCACTATTGTGCTACTATATTTCACCTATTTAGCCTATGTTTCTGTGAACAGTTAGCGCCCACACTAGAGGGCTGTGTTCCCGGGTGGCTATCGATTGCAATATAGTGTTGGGACTGCCTCGCAGCCTGCGTAGCAGTCTCATTTGGCCGATTGAAGTTTGACTTTGATTAAAATTATCTGAAAGTCAAAAATATTTAACGGTTTTTTTTTGCGCGCGGCTTCTCGGAATAATATGTTACCAACGTGGAAATATAAAACAAATATCAACCGTACTGTATTTTTCGTAAACAGGAATAGTTTAAACATTGAGCAATAAAAACTAAATCGCTTGATTGTTGAGTGACGTCTCACACTTTAAACGCACGAATAAAAAAGCCGAAAACAATTATATTGGCTAAATATTTTGACACAAGCCGACTCCAAAAAGGCTATGCAGATGATAATTTTAGACTGAAGTTCGACAATTTGAAGACAGCGAAATGTCTATTCATAAACCGGCAATAAAATCTGTCCTCCAAAACCGGAATAACAATGAGTTTCTAGTAGCAACAAGACATTTGAATACAATGTACTATCAACAAATGCCTTGTAATATAATTTCGAACATTTACTCGGCCAAAATTACTGGTAACATTTATCAACCAGGTACCTAGTTAAAAATTTTGAAAAAAAATTGATTGCGGTAATAACTTTTTGTTATATTAATATCTCTTTTTATCATATTAACTGTTTGCATATAAATTAGTCCGTTTAAGTATATAAATACCTAAATAAGTACGCACGGTGCTCGTTTTCGCAAAAATAATCATTAGAACGATATTTTTTGTTCCTCTATGTGCAGCGTAGTGACGTTGAGCAGATTTGACCTCAATTAATACACTGTTTTTTTTTTGATAGAAAGTTATCAAACAAAGCTTCAACGATTAATATAGGTAATCATTATCAAAGAAAATAATTACCTAGATAATTTCGAGTGCAAACGAGGTTTCAGCATTTCTATTTTTTTTCTGTTTTCATTTCCAATTATAGGTAATTACCTCATGAATCATAGTCTTCCTGCCCTTGTCCCATGTTACTTGAGGTCTGCGCAACACGTTTTCTTCTTCCATTCTCCTCTGTCAACTGTCATGCTATAATTTACTCCTTTTTCTTTCATATCAGTCCTCACACAATCCATCCATCGTTTCTTTGGTCTTCTTCTTCTCTTCATCCATTAACATCTCTTTTAGTCACTCTTTATCACATGTCCATACCAAGACAGTCGATTCCTTTCAAATTTTCTGTTACTGGCGCAGCTTTTAAACTTCCTCTAATATACTCGTTCCTTACCTTATACATTTTTGTCACACCACGCATCACCTCAACATTCTCATATCCGCTAAATGCTATCTTGCTTACTACTGTATGGATCCATACAGTACGGCAGGTCTAATCTAATAACGGACTTGTATATTTTCCCCTTTAACTTGAGGGGCATCCGTAGGTCGCAAGTTGTAAAATAAATTGGCTCAGAATTACTTCAAACAAGCGATTAAATGGAACTTTGCGATTATTTCTACAACCAACACTTCGCCCGTAACTACGTCCGCGAAAATTTTGATAGCTCGGCTATTATAATTAGCATGATATCAATATAATTTAGTCTGTTACTCGGTAAAGATAAAAACCTTCTAATGAAAGATTTTTTTTTAATCGGTTGAGTAGTTCTTGAGTTAAATTGTAACAAACACACAAGCAAAAAATCAAATCTTTCCTCTTTGTAATCTAGCTGACCCGCGCAACTTCGTCTGCGTGAAGAACCGCTCGACCGATTTTGTGCAATCTTCACATAAATAATCTATTAAGGCGCTTAGATGAGCTAAATTAGCAACTCTATTTGTGGTGGTTCAAACTTCGTTTGAAATGCTGTTAGAATAAAGTTCTAATCAGCTGGCACTACAAAGTGGTTGTTACGTCAGCCACTGCGGGCCAAATAGCGCGAAATGAGTGGTTTCGATCGATTTACAAAAAAACTATTGATTGGATTAAAAAACTAAAACAGTATCATGCTAATATATTGCTTGTAGAATTATTTGCCAAAAAATCAGAATGATCGCATGCATATTAGTATGTTTTTTATTGTTTGAAAGATATTTTTAGAGGGAAGTTCGTGATTTCTTTTTATCGAGCCAAATTAATTGTATTATGTTTTCAAAACAGTATCATGCTAGCATATATCCTGAAGAATATAATATATTTGTCTGGTCTTGTTTATGGCAGTGAATCATATACGTTTAGTAATTATAAAACTCGCGTTTAGCTCGTGTAATCGCCTTAAATAGTCCGAACAAAGCCTAAACATTTGGTTTGGATAGGTGAGCCCGTTCTTGAGTTATAAAATTACCACGAAAAGTGGCATTAATTTTATATTATATTGATTGATAACATTATTATAAAATTGAGATTACGTGCCTAAATGCTAAAAATATGAACGCAAAACGACATTCCTTACCTTTTTTATTATTGGAAACTTCGGAATCAGTCATCAGTTTCCGATATCCACTTGAATCTAGATAATGGCCTATTAAATGGCCTGGCAATGTAATTAGACTGTCTATCCGTTTGCGTCAGGGGAAGGTACTCCCATAAAACATGTACCTAGCTAAAACACAAACAAGAACGTAGTAAAAGACACTTCTTTCAAACGCATAGTGGGAGAAATGCGATAGGTAACTCTTGGAAAAAATCAATTACTTAAGTCATATTCATAAGATAAACATAAATAATTGTTCATTCATTGTTTTATGTAAGTATAGACAGGTAGATTTTTTAATTTTGTAATAGTTACTTACTGAAACAACAGAGCCATCAAGATACAAAGTAAACAGGACTTATTTGTAAGTACTATTATGCATCATCACTTCCAATTGCTGACATTTTTACTTGTCCCGCTTATGAATTCATTCCACGAAATACTTAGATATATTAAGTACCTAATTTATTTTTTACCTCGTTGTAACAAAAACAGGCACTTAAATCTCAAATCACGATTCCCAAATAAAACATTACAATGCAATGAAGTGTTGAGACGCCACGCGGAGTATTAATTTGTTAAAACTATTGTTCACATTTTTTTAATTTTTGTGCTTTAGGTGAATTTGTCTGAGAATTTCTCAAGAGTATAATCCGTCTGTAGAGTTAAATTACGTTAAATTAATGTGTTTAAAAATTGACGCATTTATTTAACTGACAAAATGTTTTATTTGTGTAATCAGAAAGCACAAGGTTCTAAAAAAAATAACAAAATATTGTCCCTAAATTTGACTTTGTCCACTGGGACGGCCGTAACTTAAAAAATGTCCTGCGGCTTTCTTATTCAATATTTTGTTTTTCTTTTAATCCACAATTATTTCGTTGCCCATAAATAAGTCAAACTCAAACTCAAATCATTTATTTCAACTAGACCATTACGGGACTTTTGAATGTCAAAAATACAAAGAAAAATCAAAGCTACAGTCACAGACACAAGGCATAATAACTTGAGAAAGTACTGTAGTTGCCCATTCCCTAGCGTAGATCTCTTTATGGAGAATAACGGGCAAGAAACTCCATGGACACTCTTTTAAATCAAAAATGTTGTTACAAAATCTTGGTTACATCTTTCATGTTGAGATTATACATATATGTGAGAACGATGTGGAAAGACGTGCACAATAAGAGCGTCCAGAGTAAAAAAATAAATCAAAAATTTAAAATAAAGCAATTCAATTCAATAAGTTAGCATAAAATACAAAGTTTGAATGTCAGCACTAATAAAAATAATACAAATGAATGAAAGTCAACAAGGAGGCGATCTTCTTTACCTGGCTAGGTTTTGTTTTAGTTTTTGTGTTTAAGTCATAATAATATATTTTTACTGTAGGGGTTGGAATATAATATTTGTGTTTACTCGTAAATCTTGATAATTTCTGCATTTTGTATGTATTTTTTTTTGCATGCATACCTATTTGTCCGTCACAGCAAACATTGCCAATGAAGCACAAAATAATGTATTTTTGTCCACTGTGACTGTGATGGACTTTGGCAAAAGCCAGTTTGGCAAAGATTTTTTTTTTCGAATTTTTCGAATTCGAATCTTTAAAAAAAAAATAGATTTTTAACAGTATCCCACATTCTGCTCGAGGGCAAGCTTATTATAACTCTAAATTAAATTATTATGTCATGACATAATAATTTTGAGAATTTTCTACACTTTCATCACTCTGTTGGGATTTCTGCTGATATAATAATTTATGTAAATTGTCTGCCCATCTTCGTCCCTTTTGATTGTAAACGAAAATCCTAAGCGAAACAACATTGATGCCGAATTTCACGTTTTATCTACTCGATCTTAATTACCAAATTGTAATACTCGATTAACATAATGTGAAAGATCAACTCGCTTCGGTTATTATATTCAATCATTGGACGCACACCTATCCGCGCCGAAGGAATCGACCGCGCCGAAAGAATAGAATTTTAGAATTACAATCCTACTAAACCTCGCACACTTATCCGCGTCGAATCGGACGAATAGATGACGTCATACGTATGAGAAAAAATTCTTTCGGCGCGGTCGATTCCTTCGGCACGGATAAGTGTGCGTCCACCTTTACTTAAATTTTTGTTTGTATAATGAATATTCAATTTCTGAAATACGTAATTACAACAATTTTTAGATAATTATAATTTTAGTGATGACCCACAACCCGATTTCAAGCATTGCTGAGCATACGTCTCTCATTGTTTGTGTCAATTTCCCAGCTCGCTTTTCGCAGGTTATACCAAAAGGATCTGCCTTTAAGATGTAGCTACCTGCAATGCAAGTCGCCTTAAGGTCGTGGCTCACTTGACAAGCACCGCACCGGCACCGCTCCAACCCAGCAATTAACTTGCCATTCAAATTAGAGCATTAAATCGTGTGTCGCATAGCCTATTTTATAATGTCATGAAAAATAAGATAATTATGCTTTAAATTTTAAGCAGTATCATATGTTCGCTTGACAATCTTTCGAAAGTTTTTTCTTTCATTTTCCGTCATGGGTGTCGTTTATAGCTTGCATAAAGTTGTAAAGACCGCTACCCACACAGCTGATTGTTGTTTTCGTACTTTTGATAACTTAAACAATCACTTTGTTAAATTTCATCCGGCGTACTATATTATTTCTTTTACAAGTTCATGTGAGCGGCAGACACATAATGCCCCTTCCACCATGCAGCTGATATTTTTAAGCTCAGTTTGATGTAATCTATTTATAAAAAAATTCAGCCTGCGTACTATGGCTGCTTTTTTTTCACCACCTCCGTAACCTCCCAATCCCACACCCACCTCGGGTGCCTCAGCTGACGCTGGGTTCACTTATCAGTCATTCGGGATCTATTGAACCAGATGGCAACTGATCGGCGTAAAAATACTCTAAAATGCAACACCATCTCCCCGACTATCATAGCCAGCGCACAGACTGCGAGCTTACGCCTCGCAGACGGCGCGTGGCAAGCGCGCCGTAGCCTAAATTCAAGACAACGCTGGCCTACAGCTGTGCTGGTGCAATGCTGGTGCGGTGCTTGTCAAGTGTGCCACGACCCTTATTGTTGTTTCCGTGAACTCTTAAAAATATTTTTTCCTTTAATTTTCTCAATTTGCATCGTTTTGATTTAATTTTCCTACGTGGCCTTATAATATTTTATTTATTTTGTGTTTGTTACGCGGTTTATTATATATATATGTAATATAATAACCGCGCGCGAGTATATATCAACTGTCTGGTGACCACGACACAAGCCTTGCTTAGTGTGGCACTAGATGGCGTTGTGTGTAATGTCCAGCGATAATTATTAATTATTATTCTCCTCAACTTACGCAATAAATATATCTTTCGTATTTGCATCAAAAGGTAAGATAAGGTTGTTAGCATTACCACCTACTTACTCATGAACCGTAGCTGAATATTTGGTTTCATAAAATAACTCTTAACGTCTGCCATACTAAATGGTACTAACCAAAATGTAACTGGTGTATTTAGCAGACAGGACGACTGCCAATTTGGTAGGATGAAACTGTCCATAACTTCGGACAAATATGGAAATTACGGCCACAACGAGGATAGGTTGTCAGGAGCCAGCAATTTGATAACTGTCTAACTCCGAGTCTTGTTTGGATTTTCATACAAAATATCCATGCACATCTAAAACTATGTAGGTCTATCTGCAAGAACCAGTAGAAAACAAAAAAAAAACGCATGTGAGAACGAAAGCGTTCAATTTAATGATTACCCTGTAGTTTGCTAGTTATTATCTAGTTTTGTCGTATGTGGTCGATGCATACTCTTTATGTTATAATTATCTTTAAGCGCAATGTCCTCAATGGCGGCGATTATTATGGTTTGCTTCACGTAACGCCACTTTAATCTGCCTTAATCTAATGGCCAACAATCAAATCATAATTCCGTCCACCTCTCCACTGAGGTGGTAATTACAAATATGCGATATATGGAAGACCAACTATGGGCGCCCTTAAAATGTCATGACATTAACGCGATTGCATAAATCTTCCGATGGCATGGCGGAACATTTACACAACCCTGGCCCATGTGCTATCAAACACGTAAGCCATCAAGCCCCCCTGTTTGATTTGTCCTAACGATCATCGTCACGTAATCGGAGCCTAATGTAACTTGGAAATTTTATAATGACCTGAAAACTATGACAGGGAAAATGGGAGTCATCAGTAGATGCGATCGAGTTGCGTGCTAGGATTAATTATGGTGTCCAATACCGACAAACGCTCTTGTACCAATCTGCGCGACACGCATAGGAGACCACTAACTACTGACTGATTAACTAAGTGACTGATTTAGCGATGCTAATGTAGCGTACATTTGTTATTATTACTAGTAGTTTATATAAATCGGTTTTCAGACTACGCTATAATATAATAGCATTAAATATAGTACAAGGCTCATAGCACAACAATATCGCGCACCATACATTTGTTATGGACACTTCATCTTATGTGGTCTTGGGGTGCATGGTTCTTTATGTGGTCTAGGGGTGCATTAAGAAAGGATTTTTCAAAATTCACCCTCTAAGGGGGTGAAACGGGGCTCCAAAGTTTGCATGGGGAAATCAGATTAGTTAAACTATTTCATGCGAAACTTCGCAGGAGTACTCCTATTGAAAAAAATCCCTCCGGCAAGCCGCAGGAGGAGGTAGATTTCGAAGAAGGTGCTGGAGCGTCCGACTATTGAAAATTTGTATAAAGAGTTGTACTTATGTGTACAATCTACAAAAAAAAAATGTGATTTCAAAATCGTTGTCCTGTAATGGAAAGTTTACCCTTTTTAAATTCTCTCATAAGAGTTTAGCATGGAAACGCCCTCAAATGTTTAGTTATAATTTTTTATTTCGAAAACTATAAGTTTTATCGCTAAAGTTTGAAGGTAACAATTGTAAAGTAAACATTTTGCTTTCAAAAAAAATGCGCGACGGTCAAAATGTTTACTGTTTCGGAGATATGATTTTTTTTCGCAAAAAAATTGGAATTTTCAACCCCCTCCCCAATTTAGGGGTTGCATCAAAAAAGTTTTAATTTAAAGATGTCTGTATTCGTACTCAGAATGATAAAAATAAGAAACGGTTCAAAAATTTTCCATCGGAAAAAAGTTATGGCCAAAAAACTGATTTTAGAAAAACCGCACCCCCGCCGCCCCCCATGGGCGAATTCCGCCCATTCACGAACTTAGCTTAAGTTTTGACCGTTTCGATTTTTTGGCCAAGTTTGAAAGCAATCGGTTCATAATTGCGACCTGTAGAGTGTGGCTAAATTTTGCTTGTCACCCATATACATACGTATTCATATATATCCCCGTAGGTGAGAGACCAATAGGTAGATTTTTTTTTTTTTTTTTCAAAAAAAGGAAATCTACCTAAATGAGAAGAAACGGGTTTCAGGTCTTTTCAGAACACAACCCCTAAGAAGGGAAAATGGGGTGACAAAGTCTAAAAATCAATGCACATTTTTAAGCAATGCACGCTTAAGTGCTGAATTTCGTAAAACCTTTTCATAATAAGCACCTAGAAGCCGAAAGGAACATTCATGTCTCTAACTTTAAAAACATAGGACTTTCATACAAACTTTGACACCCCTTTTCAACCCCTTAGGGTGCGAATTTTAAAAAATCGCGCCTGCACCCCCTGGAGAGTGCTTGTGCCAAATTTTAGTCCTCACGGCCCAGTAGGTAGTTTCTGAGATTTCGTGATGAGTGGTCAGTCAGTCAGTGAGTGGACTTCTCCTTTATATACGACGAGTATGTTTTAGATAATTCAAATTGTTTATTTCAGACATGAAGTCCATAGTGTTAGTAGCACAAAATAACTTAATAAGACATAAATTATACTTATACAACGTGTAACAGAAAGGGTATAGTCATATGAACGGGTGTGCTACACACCATCAAATTGAACAACTTTCTCTATGGGACCACCATCGTAATCGCGAAAAAATAATCAGCTGTCAATACATTTGGCTGAGTAGCAGTGGCGCAGGCTCCTAACAACTCAATCCCACCGGCTTACCTTCAGAAGTTTAGAATACAACCACTCTCTACCTACCGTAATTGAAAAATTGCATAATCACTACTTCTTACAAGCATCACCAAACGCCTACTCGCATTTAATAAAAAAAAATGTTGTTTTCGTGGTATTTGAGGTCGCTGATAATGAAAATGAGGTCAAAATGAAAATCCAAGATGGTGCCGACGATAAATTTCGGTTTTTTCTTCATGGGTGTCGTTTTCGTGGTTTTTGGGGTCGCTGATAATGAAAATGAGGTCAAAATGAAAATCCAAGATGGCGCCGATGAAAAATTTCAGTCTTTTCTTCATGGGTGTCGTTTTCGTGGTTTTTGGGGTCGCTGATAATGAAAATGAGGTCAAAATGAAAATCCAAGATGGCGCCGATGAAAAATTTCAGTTTTTTCTTCATGGGTGTCGTTTTCGTGGTTTTTGGGGTCGCTGATAATAAAAAAGAGGTCAAAATGAAAATCAAAGATGGCGCCGACGAAAAATTTCGGTTTTCTCTTCATGGGTGTCGTTTTCGTGGTTTTTGGGGTCGCTGATAATGAAAATGAGGTCAAAATGAAAATCCAAGATGGCGCCGATGAAAAATTTCAGTTTTTTCTTCATGGGTGTCGTTTCCGTGGTTTTTGGGGTCGCTGATAATGAAAATGAGGTCAAAATGAAAATCAAAGATGGCGCCGACGAAAAATTTCGGTTTTCTCTTCATGGGTGTCGTTTTCGTGGTTTTTGGGGTCGCTGATAAAGAAAATGAGGTCAAAATGAAAATCCAAGATGGCGCCGATGAAAAATTTCAGTTTTTTCTTCATGGGTGTCGTTTCCGTGGTTTTTGGGGTCGCTGATAATGAAAATGAGGTCAAAATGAAAATCAAAGATGGCGCCGACGAAAAATGTCGGTTTTCTCTTCATGGGTGTCGTTTTCGTGGTTTTTGGGGTCGCTGATAATGAAAATGAGGTCAAAATGAAATCTAAGATGGCGCCGATGAAAAATTTCAGTTTTTTCTTCATGGGTGTCGTTTCCGTGGTTTTTGGGGTCGCTGATAATGAAAATGAGGTCAAAACAAACATCAAAAAGTCAAGTAAAAAATAATCATTCTATTTTTTTTTCTCGGCTTACCCTGACTCTTTTTTCACCCTTCGCCACTGCTGAGTAGGTTTTGAAATTATGTATGGGGCCGTTGATTATTTTTTCGCGATTACGGTGGTGGTCCCATAGATAAAGTTGTTCAGTTTGATGGTCTGTAGCACACCCTTTCATATGACTATACCGTTTCTGTTACACGTTGTATAAACATATACATTTTTTTTTATTATTTATTATCAAGAAACAAGTGCGAAAGAACTAAATTAAAATACCTGAGGTAAAATTTTGGTTAAGGAGAGAGATACAGTTTTTTTATCATGCTTTTAAAAATTGGCAGAGATTGAGCACGCCTTATAGATGTCGCAGCCAATCCGTATAACACGCCGTATTACATAATGGCGGCCGGATTGTATAACGTCGCCGTTATGTAATGCGGCGTCCTCACGTTCAGCCGGATTGTGGTGGTGATACGTTCGACAAAGCGGCGTCCAACGTTTAGCCGTTTGTCAGCAAGAAGAAACGATTGAATAAAATATTGAAAATTCCGAAAATAAGGCGTAGTTGACGTAGCGCCGGTACGCGGGGCTTGTATTTCTGTCTGCAGGGTTCAAAGTAAACTAACATAACCTAACATCGGGTGACCTAAATACCGAGCTCGCTTCGCTTACTTTCAAAGCGGCTTATCCACGATACGCCCGTTTGTATTTAGGTGGCATGTTTACGCCGCTTTGACGAACGCGAAGCGCTCATACAGTACGGCGTTATTTATTTCAACCGAATTGTAATCCGGCTGAAAGTGAAGGCGCCGCATAACATAACTGCGACGTTTAACAATCCGGCGCGATATTATGTAATACGGCGTGTTCCACGATTTAGCTGCGATATAGACACTGGCAAGGCATTCCATAACCGTACTGTTTGGACTGTATAAGACTTATAAATGTTAATATACAACATAATAGATGATAGTGAAAGGACGACTTTCTTAATAAAGTTGAAAATTAAACATTTAATACGAATGTTTCAACGCTTTGTTTCGACAGTTCTAAACATGTAAAGAAATGTTTTATTGATATGATGTAAATTCAATGGGTTCTCATGATGTAAAGAGAACAATTCTCAGAATTGTTCTCTTTACATCATGAATTTCATAGTCACGTGTTGCCGAGGTTAAATGAAGAATTTCTTTTGACATTTTACGTCAATCAAACATATTCATTGAATTTAATGTTATGTGTTTTTGTTACTTGAATATTAATGAAAAGTCAAAATTGTCTTTTAATAAAGCCGTTTTAAAAGCGTTGCCTCACCGTTGTTTCGACGGTATAATTGATGCTTCTAACCATAATAGTTTTATTTTTTCCAAAATTATTTTGCAGTAAAAAGTTATAGCAAAGTAAACAAATAAATTGTATATTAATAACCTTTTACCATAAAAAAAATATGACGCTGCCTAAAATGCGTGAAGGCCAAACATTCGTACTCGTAGCACTGCTACGGCGTAGCAACGCTACGAAGGGCATGCGCGAGTATGAGACTAGGACAAGTACCTGCCCTTAGTGTAACCTCTGGGTAGAATGAAATTACAACTACAGTACTTTCTCAAGTTATTATGCCTTATGACTGTGACTGCAGCTTTGGTTTTTTTTTTCTATTTTTGACATTCAAAAGTGTAAAACTCAAGCTCAAAGCTTGAGCTTGAGTTTGTAACATCTGTAGTTGGTAACCCTGTGAGAAACTGCATAATATAATGTGCAAATACTTGTACACCACTATTTTTTATTTAGTACAAATACTTTATGGGCTTATTAAAGAAGGTATTTTTGTTATAACTATATGTTTAGTCTCAATACAAATTATCAAAGTAATAAGTAGCGTTTGTTTGTATTCCAAAATGACACGCAATTTATGGAAATATTGTACAGGCCTTTCATAATAGTATTCATGTATTGTTTTCTCTCGCTCTCGCCTTCGCATAGACATTTTCTAGGAGAAATTGTTATGAATGATTGATCCAGTTATGAGTTTACCAATTCGTAGATATTTTTTTTTTTTACGTTTGTGATCAGTAAAGGGTACGGATAGAGCCCCATGTTTTGCACTAATTAAAAATTGGTGGTTTAGAGTTTTTGTTGGATATATACAATTGTTTGTGCGTTCTGTTAACTTTAAAATTTGTTTAAATATTCATGATTTAAGGAGCCGGCGGAGCACGCGTATTTCATACAAACGTAATACCAAAATAATTTGTAAATCAAACATATTCTTAAGGTAGTGTGTATTTATTTCGATTGGAATACAGAATATATAGGTGCCCAAATATATATTTTGAAAGGACATTGACACAAAGACGAGAAATGAGGAATTTAAAATTTCTATAGTAAACTTATATTTCTCATAACTCTTGTTTAAATTAGAGTCCATTCAAAATAAATATTTGGGAACCTAGATATTATGTCACAGAATGCCATCTGCTATGATCCTTCTAACATTCCTTTTTATAGCCCCCGGTCATACATCTGGGATCCGGAATAACGGAACAGAACCGAACCGTCACGAGTAGGTATAGTCTATTCGTAAATAAACTATTATGAAATAGATCTTTTCTTAAAGTTGAAATCGTCCACAAGGACAACCACTTTAGAATTTTTCTTCAGAAAAAACTCAATCACACATCGAAACAGTTTAGATGTGTGATTACGGTTTAGATATGGCCACACTCTTACAGCACTCAAATATATGAAAACCTAGCCGACCCGACAGACATTGTCCTGTCACCTACTACCTACTACCTACCTACCTACCTACCTACCTACTCCTACCTACCTACTACTACCTACCTACTCCTACCTACCTACTCCTACCTACCTACTCCTACCTACCTACTCCTACCTACCTACTACCTACCTACCTACTACTACCTACCTACTACTACCTACCTACTACTACCTACTACTATTGATTCCTTTCTTTTATACACTGTGACATTGAATGATTTTATTGTTTATTATTTTGTGTGTGTGTGTGTGTATTTGACATGAATATTTACTTGTTACTTTTGACATTTAATGACTTGACATGAATACTTAGTTCAGTATTTTATTTTTTTTTACATTTTCAGTTTATTTTTTACTGTTTTATGTGTGCGTATTTGACATATCGTATTTTGTTGATATTCATTTTGTAAATTATTATTTATTTTATTTTATTTTTGTGAATGTGAGGACCATGGCCATGTGGGTCACATTTTTTATTTTATTTTTACCCCTCAACCTTCTGGCAGTTTGAGTTCTATAAGCGACCTACCCAAATGTTCTTTCTTTGGTATTGTTCGTCGTTTCGTTGAGCTCCTTGTGTTATAAGTCGAGCTACACGATAACTGACAAATGCTTGCACTGACTGGACAGGTTCACTCAAATCTGTATGGTTCTTTCTTCAAAAGACCATCTCAGACACTAATATCTACATGATCCTCATGTGAATTGAGTAAGGTTATTTCTGGACTTCAAAAGAGACTATGACCTCTGAGTTTGTTTCGGCTGTTTCTTCTCAGAGTAGTCAGGTACGAAAAACCGGCCCCATATAGTTTTAAAAAAAATTGACGTGTAAAAGTGTTTGTGAAAACCTACTTACAAAATAAAGATCATTTATCATTATCATTACTACCTACCTACTACTACCTATCTACCTACCTACTACCTACTACTACCTACCTACTACTACCTACCTACTACTACCTACGTACTACTACCTACCTACCTACTACTACCTACCTACTACTACCTACCTACTACTACCTACGTACTACTACCTACCTACTACTACCTACCTACTACCTACTAATACCTACCTACTACCTACTACTACCTACCTACTACCTACTACTACCTACCTACTACCTACTACTACCTACCTACTACTACCTACCTACCTACTACTACCTACCTACCTACTACTACCTACCTACCTACTACTACCTACCTACTACTACCTACCTACCTACTACTACCTACCTACCTACTACTACCTACCTACTACTACATTTTTTTTTCATAAGAACCTTCTCCTGACAATAACAAACACAACAAAAAAAGAATTAGTGAAATCGGTCCAGGCGTTGTTGAGTTATGCGCTTACCAACACATTTTGCGATTCATTTTTATACTATAGATTGTGACAGCACTCTTAAGTGTAAGGTTGTTTCTCGTGATTGTACTTAACTAAATCAAATTTCTTCCTAATTGTCAGAGTAAGACCGGCGACAGAATCCTTATAAACTTTTAACGAGTAATTTGGTCTTAACATCCCCGTCAGCAATATTGTTACCGACACAGTTGTAATACTATGACTGCGCCTTTATTTACGCTTTATAAGCGTTGGATGTTCTGACAGTCAAGCAGACAAACTTCAGGCTTCGTACTTTCTACAGTTTACAATCAAACCAATCTTGCAAATTAACAAAGTTGATTGACAATTAACTAACTGAGCGTATAGGAAAGATATTGTTTCTTCTACAAGTTTTTACCGTATAAATAGCAAAATCTAGAGAACTAGATTTTGCTATTTTCTAGGAGGATATATGTATAATTAAATTAACACAACACTTCTAGTCTGAAAATAAGCTGTAAATGGTAGAGTCTAGACCATCAGGCAACTGAAAGTCTTTTGACTCCAATAAGCTAGACTTCTATCTATTACACAAACACACACTTTCTCATATGAGAAAGTGTGTGTTTGTGTATATGTCACCGTAAAATTGTCAAATACGTTATATTACAATATAACGTGTATCTCTCTAGCGATATTGTAAACTCTCGAAATATTGTCAACTGAACATACGGAAGTATCTCTGCCCCCATAATCGGGACTTGGGGCACCCCCCCCCCCCCCCTCCAAATATTGTGAAACGAACATACTGCTTACAATAAAACGCATTATTTTTCGTGAAATGCATGCGATGGTAGTCAACTCACGCGGTGTGGAGGGAAGGAGGGTTCCCCCTCACCCAATGGTACCACTCTCATGATAAGATTCCTGAGAAATACTGATTAATATAAATTAACCTTAAAACACTTTTTATTCCCTTAAAAAGCGTAGTTATTTCCGTGAGCAGGTTTTAAAGGAACCTAACTAACCTAACTGGGCACCCCCCGGTGCCCCAAGTCCCGATTATGGGGGCAGAGATACTTCCGTATGTTCAGTTGTCAATATTTCGAGAGTTTACAATATCGCTAGAGAGATTACAGTATAACGTGTTTGACAATTTTACGGTGACATATATAAAAATCAATGCCACTCTTCGTTGTAATTTTATAACTCAAGAACGGGCTCACCTATCCAAACCAAATTTTTAGGCTTTGTCCGGACTATTTAGTAGATGGTTTATTTGAAGTTTGCACAAAATCGGTCGAGCGGTTCTTCACGCAGACGAAGTTGCGCGGGTCAGCTAGGTAGTATTAGTAGGTATAGATAAATGATGTTAATTTTGCAAGTATGTTTTTACAAACACTTTTACACGTATTTTTTTAAACCCTACAAACACGATCACAACATTTAATTGATTAAATCTTTTTAAAAGGAATCACTCCAAATTATCTAAATACTTTTCTCTTGCAATAGCAATAATTTAGTAGGTAACCAAAATAGTATCCAGACCGGGCACAAACTAAGGAAGTCTAAGTTAAATTTTCCTAGCAAAAAATATCCCAAAACTGACCGAAGGCGTCGCAAGTCGCCATTCTAAAAGCCATTACATTTTATAGTCCATAAAATGGATGTTTGCTGTAACTGAAGGTCCCCTAATATCACGATTTAATGCCGCGTTTCGTCAACGCTAAATACAAGTATAAGTTTGAAAAACTGACATGACTTGTTGTCCTGGCTTGCTGACTTAGCTTGAAACATGCTAGATCTGTTTATATGAGACTGGATTATTTTAAGCTAGCACTATTGCAGTTACCAAAATGAACTGCATGCAGAAAAAAAAAACACTATTCGACTGACTTATCTTTGCGGGTTGATTTATCATTTGTTGTCAGTTCTTACAAATTTTTAATTTACTTTTTACGTCTTTGGTAGTCACATCAATACCCACTGTCTTTAATTCGCCACACATGTTTTGTAGTGTTGAATCACGTTTAGACTTGCCTTTACGACTTGGAAATGTGGCGTTCTACAGACATGGTCACGGTACACTAATCCCCGTACCTACTTAGTTTGGGCATCTTAAAATCTCAAAAACACGTCGCGGTTAGGAAAACGAACGAAACGTGTGGTTCCTGGCCAACTGAAAAATAGCTTCGCTGGCCACATGAAGCTAGTACACAAACCAGGATAATAAAATCAGTGGTGGGGGGCGCTTCTAGCCTAAAAAAAGAATTCCACCCTATAAAATACTGTCCTCACTTCTAAACTAGATCAGAAATTAAGCTTGTTTTGTCTCCACGAAGCCAGAAGTACCAATTTGCAAGCTTACTGACACCCGGGCATTAGTTCGTCTAAAAATTGCTACAATGCTATCATATTTTTCACAA
Organism: Xestia ashworthii; assembly: GCA_950022955.1. Taxonomy (NCBI): domain Eukaryota; kingdom Metazoa; phylum Arthropoda; class Insecta; order Lepidoptera; family Noctuidae; genus Xestia; species Xestia ashworthii. The sequence continues at coordinate 15,519,061 of OX465558.1, read as the reverse complement.
TTTTAATGTTGTTTCATTGTGCTTCCTGCTGATTCTGATACCTTTTCCCGATCTTTTCACAAGTCTAAACGTTGATGTTCTAAATGAAGAAGAAAAAGAGAGGAGTAAAATCGAAAGGCGTCGAACTTAGATTGACGTAGGCACGTGTGCACTGTGGATGAAATGTTATAGCGAAAATTGAAGGTTCAACAACAACAATAATTATTTTAACATGCAAACATGAAACAGGTACAAAGTAACCTTTAACAAAAACTGTAAGGTTAATTGCACACATGCTGAGGTTTCACAATGTAAAATAGCAATTTAATATACAACAATAATGCAAAAAAGGATCAATTCTGAAAAATCCGCTTTGACTCCACTGTACACACACATTATGTTCATGTATCATTTTCTATTTAAAATGTAATTTATCGTCAAAGGTGCAAGGTTATTATGTGCAGTTGCAGGAAATGTTTGGAAAAACCACATTATGATCGAATAACATAGTGAATAGAATAAAGATTTGGGTGTGGACGGACATGTTTCAACGTGGGACATTTTGCAGCGAGAAATGTGCGATAACACTTGAATGTTTTATCCCGTCGACGTGATCAGCATATAAAGTGCCGCGATAAAGAATAACGATACAAGCTTAATTCTAAACCCTACAGTTACTTACCGTATTTACATTTCGATAAAGAATGCTTGGAATTCGTTTGAGTAGCAAAGAGTCTTTTCTCGGTCTAATCAATTCTAAAACTATTAAATAATCGCCTAGCCTAAGTTGATTGATAGATATTCAAATGATCTGAGACAAAGTCATTAAAAATGTCGATTACAAATTAGTTTCTATTTGTAGAGACACCCAGAGTTCGTCTATTATGTTTTAAGACCCATTGTATAGCGGGCTGGTGTCCGCAACTCCACGTCAAAGCGCGTATTTTGCGGAGTTTTAAGGCGCAGACACATGACTTTTAGTGATTTTAAATTGATCATCACGTCTTAACTTCTGGTCTAATTTATTTGAAAAAAATGTATGTTATACTAGACCATTTTTTTCATAATTTGATATGTGAAAATGTGAAGAAATATTTTTATAACTTAGTGTAATTAATTTGTAAAGTAATGTCTAACGCGGCAAAAAAAACGATCATCACGCAAAAACTATCCGGCGCATTTGCATGAAACTTAGATCATCTTAAAGACAATTTAATGTCCTTTATATTAGTATACGGTTTTTATCCGTATTGTGTTTGATAAATCAAGGTGGGTTGTTTTTTCGATTAATCTTGGTGCGCTTCAATAGCGGGGCTCCTCGGGGCGACGGGTGGCAGTGTATCGCTGACCACTCTCACGCACGGGTATACGCTATTGCTAAACTTCTCCCACTCGCTCAAGGTCGTTGGCGTGAGGTAGCCCCTTAAGATCTAATGGTGCGCGAGCCTATTGTCACCACAAGGACACAAATCCGACTACGTGGCTGCCACTGAGAAATTCTGTTAAAAACCCAATAACACTTTGCCCGACCCGGTAACCTAAACCTAATGGCTCACCGCATGCGATCACTACACCAACGGCAAAATTTAAACTCCAACAAAACCTTACAAGTAAGCAACACGTATAATTTATTAAGTTAGGTACATCACTGTCATAACAAAACAAATGACCGGGAAGAATCCATTATGTTTCATCAATAAAACATGCGGAATGCGTTCTACGCGTTGTCAAATATCAAGCTCCGCTAAAACGAAAATAAAATTCTATCTTCAATTTATTTACGAGTGAAATATAATACACATCATATAAGAGTGACACGAGACAATTATCGATTTACAGATATTGCTTTTCTTGGAAAAAAATGACTTTTATCTTCTCCCAAGAAACAATATGTTCGAAAAATGTCCACAGTTTCGCAATTAATTCTTGTCAAAGGTTTTCATCCTTCAATGTAGCTCTTATGTCGTTCAATTATTTCAATATTAAAAATGAATGTTTCCTACAGAACTTTAGTTACTATTAATTATAATAAAGTTTTGAAAATAAATCGAAGTCTTGAAGTATCGAGGCAGCGCGTGTAGCGTCTGGCACAAAAGTGTTCTGCACGGGAACGCTGTCTTTGACTGGCTCCTGCCGGTTCTTAAGCGCAAACCTCGTCCGCGCACGTTCATCAACGTTGGAGTGAGAAAGAACTGGTTTAAAAAACCGAGAGCGAGAGAGACAACAATACAGGCGTACCAAGTGATGTGGTCGCCTAGAACGACATTAAAATGACTTTCATTTTCCTATGTTTACCCTTTTTTTTAATTAATCAACAACAACGTTACACTATTCTGTATATTGCTCAATTTAAACACATTATACCTACAATTTTGAAAATAAAAGAAAATCTTATAGATTTCTATTTAAGGTTGCTTTCAGACCGATACAGATTTCCGGACTCAATTATTTGGGACATGAAAACGATCCTTACATGCTAACACCATCAGTTAGACTACACAGTATTCAGGTAAAGTGGCAAAGGGCACGCCACGATAGTGGCGGTAAGTCCCCTCTTTGAGGAGTGGCTGGAGAGGCGCCACGGCGTCCTCACCTTCCGCCTGACGCAGGTCCTCACCGGACACGGATGTTTCGGGAGATACCTGCACCGAATCGGGCGGGAGGAAACGCCCGGGTGTCTCCACTGCGAGGATCGACCGGAGGACACGGTGGAGCACACGGTGGAAGTCTGCCCTGCGTGGGCGGAGCACCGCCGTGTCCTCGTAGCGGCGAGCGGTGGCGGCGACCTCTCGCGTCCGGCCCTGGTTCAATCCATGGTCCGGAGCGAGACGGAATGGGAAGCCGTCACCTCCTTCTGCGAAGCAGTCATGCTAGCCAAGGAGGTGGCGGAACGAGAGAGGGAGAGAGCCTCTCATCCCAGCCGCCGCGGGAGACGCACCGGGCGTCGGGGGCCACGTGGTGGCTACCGGCCACAGTAGATGCGGGCCTGTGGACAGTTAGCTATGGGCTAGCTAGCCGTCCGTCCGTCTAATGACGACAGGCCGTCGACGACGCGTTCGTGTTCCACGCGCGCCTCTAAGAGATGTCAGCATAAGGGGAGGGGCCCGGCAGGGTCGAAGCCTGCCGGGGTGGCGGGCCTGTTCGAAAGAGATACCGCGGCCCCGGAACATAAAGGGCGAGGAAGGAACATAGATGGGTTTTAGTCAGTAAAAGTCTGACACTCCCTCCCGCTCCGCCCAGAGTGGGAGAAGTCATTTGATGATTTCCCATCCTAAAAAAAAAAAAAAAGTTGAAGTGGCAACCTTTTTTATTAAGTTAAGTACTAATTAGTTCGATATAGGTGCAGAATGCTTGGTTGGCGGCTTCGTGATGAGGTTGTTTACACTCTATATAGCTAAAACTATTTACATCACAGGCAAATATCAAGTTATCTCCCTTCGACATTCACGAAGTGTCAGTTGACCTCAACCTGAGGTCAGGTTATGGAATTCCAAAGAATATGACATAAGTACACGTCATCTTGAATGGAACAGAACCTATTTCGTAGAATACCAAACTTTATCAAAACATATTTCAGTTCTCAGTACTTCACATGACGTTCAGCTAGCTAGATAAACGAAAGTATTGTGAACTTGGAGTTTAGCAATTTTGCAGTACAGACTACTCGGTTTATCCAAAAATATTTATTTACTGTTGCCTCGAAATAATCGATTAACTTCTCTTTCGGATCAGTTGATCCAGTTGGAAACAGGCTTTTAAACGAGACACGGCCTTGTCCCAAATAAAGACGTCTATGAGTAGATAATCGAAATATCACAATGGGTTAAATAACTGTAAGTTATTGCAGAACAACATAATACTAAAAATCGGTAAACAAGGGGAGGTCTACAACTGAAAGTCTAGGAATACGAGTTGTTTGGCGGTTTTCATACTATCTGGCGACCGACTTATTTGTTGTTGGTGTAAGTAATTTGTAAACAAAGAACAACTTAAATTTAGTTGTCAATAAGTGCCAATTCAAAGTGAATTACTCAAACTCCGTCGTTGGTCTAATCATCACAAGTGCGTCTGCTGAGCATGCGGTTCCGGGTTCAATTTCCATCCGGAATTTCTCAATAACAGCCACGGAGTCTGGGTTTGTGTTTGGTTGATGGCAATTAGGCTCGCTCCCTATTACGTGGGACTTAAACATGGCCGACGAAATGTGTGTGTTTCTATCTACTGGTAGGTACATCTCGGCATAACCCTCACGGATTACAACGCGTGATGTTATACAATGTGAAAGTAAATTAGGGTTCTTTAGAAAATCTTTAGTCTTTAGGAAATCGTAGTGGTTTACATTACTTGAATTAACTTTTTAAGTAGCCGGCTGTATTCACTAAGGTACTCACGGTGGGTGGAAGGTGTTGGTGAAGGGAGAGCTCAATAACAATCTAGATATGCATATTTGCAGAAGCCCTATGTATGCTAACTAAATAGCTGATTGCTAGCAGTGAAGTTTGATATTAGATTTGTAGCATTCGAACAACTTTTGAACTAATCGCAAGAAATAATGCAATTCATTGCATTGGTTCAAAAGTTGTTCGAATGCTACAAATCTAATTTAAAACTTCAATGCTGCAGCTCAACCTAATACGTAAGGTCTTGTACAGAATTAGTTTCTTCCCAAGTTAAGTTTTTTGCAAACAACTTCTGGAATAAAGTATTTTTAAAGCTACTCAATCAAATACATCATAAGTTCAGTTCTAGGTAGTTGTATTACAGACTAGCTTAGCTTCTTCAGACCAATGTACAATAATAAATTGTAAAATTTGTGTACCTTGTATCAACAGAACTTGAAAGACGCTCTCCTAACATAAGTAGGGACCCAGCGCCCATATTTTTAAAGTTTTTACAACAAAATCAAACTTTTAAATCTTCGTAGTTTCTGTCAGTATCTACTATGTGAAAAAAGTCCTTTACGCCCTGTTTTGAATATATATAACATCAGCGCGATAGAAACCAACATATTTAACTGCAACAAACCATATTAAGGCTACTTTATACGTAATTTACCTTCTGACCTACGTATTTTCTCACCAAACCTCTCTTATGAAAAGGTTCGATTGAGGATTGTTATTATTGTGTTTTATTTTAATGCTATAGGTAAGTACATAATAAATTACATTACCGGGAATTCCAAAATTTTGCTTGTATTTGAGTGTTTTAAGAGTCTAAAGTTAGACGCTTAAAACACTCACACTCACTCTCTTTTAGAGTGTTAGTGTTCTAAATACATTTAATTTTTTCTTGTATTAGAGAATACAAGAAAAAATGTGATTATCTTATTTAGAACACTCCCGAAAGAAATAATCAAACTTTCTCGGACATAGTTTTTTTTTTAACTTTGTGGCCATATAAAACTCTTAGTTTAGATGTGTGATTGTGGTTTAGATATCAAGCTCTTAAGAGATTAGGAGCTGCCAGTAGCCATAAAACCGTCCGTTTTCACGGACCAAGACAGCTACACGCTACAACTCACAACACGCACGAATACTCAATGGAATGGGAAAAGCCTCTATTTTTGTGAGATAAGACCCATTATTTCTCAGCCGCACTCCATGAAACTAACACCAACAGAAGACATGGGTGATCGCACACTACATGACGTGACGTGTGTGATCCCCTTTGTATAACATGAACAGCTATTGACATTGATATCTTAACGAATAATGCTATTGTTTGAGCATAATGCTGTTATACGCTACTGCACTGCAATAATAAATATTATATCTACTGCATCTTCGCATGTAATTCGCAATAAGTATGAGTTATAATGGCAGCGTAACGGCTTAATTTCTGAAACGTGATGATTGTGAAGTGCACGCGACGCATCCTGTCGCTGAATCATACCCTCTTTACATTAAGTTACAGCGGCAGTCAGCCATCAGTAATACGTACAGTACTCTTTATTTTTTATAACAATCATTTACACTCGGTGTCTGGAACGATGAATACTTTACATAACACCACGCCCATAATAACTGAAGGATTAGGCAGCAGTGCACCTAATGGTACCCCTAAATTTCGTCAGTTAAGTTGTGAGACCCATATAGGGCACACGCTTATTACAGCGCGCAGCGTAATAAAAACCCATACTTTATGACTAAGAGACAAGTGACGTGATGACGAAGAGGCAATTAGTTAGGAGGAATTAATTAGGCTTTGTACGAACCGAGGCAAATCCTAGTACTAACGTAGGCCATTTTTAAATAGCTTTTATATTACGTCCATGCAGACAAATAAACGTCTTTGTAGGTAATTGAGAGTATTTTTTGATTTGTCTGGAATTTATATTTCAGCGCACATGCGGATAGCAATGCGAAGAGTGCCATGGCAAGTTACACTCATTTTATGAAAAAATGGTAATATAAATATCGGGCATTCAAAATGATTGATATATAATTGTTACCTACTCACATCGAATTACCACACGTTGAAAACAATAATTAAAAATCCATTGTCACTCACTAATTAATCAAATCCTGTAGTGCTGTAGCGGTTTTTTTTTTTGTTTTTTAGTGTGGGTTTTACCTCAAATAAGTACCTACAAATACATATGTGAACAAACAACTTACTACACAGCAACACAAGGATAGTGCACAGCGTCAACGTTAGATGATACTCTTACATCAGATCAGATAATTACCATTGACCTCGGGACTGTGTAATAAAAACAAGCACAACCAAACAATGGCATTTACGTTAGTAAGTATAACACGCCACTGGCTATGGTATGGGGGCGGCAGATCTCGAGGGGTGGCAGAAGCTGCCCTGTATTTACTAGAGCAAGCACTACATTCTTCTAACCTACCGCCTACCTTCTATCTTCTATGATTTAACTGCGATGCTAAAACCTCCTTATGCACTCTATACATACAAAAAACTTTTTTGCAAAAAATAAAACCGACTTCAAAAAGAAAAAGTGAAAAATAACTTTAGCTTCTGAAGTCGGTGACGTTTGTATGATTGATTTAATTTTTTTGTCACCGACTTCAGAAGCTAAAGTTATTTTTCACTTTTTCTTTTTGAAGTCGGTTTTATTTTTTGCAAAAAAGTTTTTATTTTTCACTTTTTAGTGGTTCACATGGAAAGTGCATACCGTTACAATTACAACAAGCCCAAACACGACTAGGATACATTGTCTCATTATGGAGTTCCGTGACTCTTGGCTTCATCATCAGATCTGATGGTAGAATGGTTCTTATCAAACGCAAATGCTTCACTTGTTGTAGAAAATATAAAAATTGCTGTACGTTATCCTATAAAATTTGAAGAGTTCCCTCGATTTCGCCAAGATTCCATCATCAGATCCCGACTTGGCGACTATGGGACCAACTTGGAAGTATACCCTTTCAAACAAAAAAAGAATTTTTCAAATCGGTTTAGGCGTCTTCGAGTAATCGGGTAACATACATAAAAAAAAAAAAAAAAAAAAAAATACATACAGTCGAATAGAGAACCTCCTCCTTTTTGGAAGTCGGTTAAAAATCAACTTTCACTAGCTTTCAGTTGACATGAGTTTGTTGTATTGAGTACATTTTGCAACAGGGTGAGCCCAAGGGTAGGATTTTCCAAAATTCATATGTTACTGGGATTAAAAGTACTGAAGTTCGTCATCTTTGGCAATGGGGAACCCCATCGAGTACGCAGCTTGCTGTTTAATGTATAACTTAACATAACATTATGACAGAAACAGTTCAGTACTTGGAAGCCTACATTGACCACATAATTGCTGTAATATACAGCCTGCTTTACTGCTAAGAATTTGTGCCAATTAGATTATGTACGCACCAGCCGCGATCGCCACATGCCCGAAATTATATTCAGATAATTTTATGCCATTTATGTTTGTTATGTTTGCATTATACTCACTCACTTTATTTGACGAATAATTTATCTATCAAATAAAGCAAATATCATGGATATTTAGTAAAAGCTGTTTAATTTCAATTTAAAGTTCTGCCTCTAAAAGAACGCCCGTCACATGATTTTATGCGATTTCTACGACCTAAATCTGTATTTTCGCTGAGCGTTTAGGTTCAGAAATTAGCTAATATTATAGATCTTTAGTGTTAAGTCGTCTGTTTTCTGAGACTAAAAGCCTGTAATCCAAATTTCTTTTGTGCGTCTACAAAAGACCTGCGGTTAGTAAGAAGTTTCCAAGTCACATTAAACCCTTAATGAGCTCATTTGAGCACGGATGTCGCTTATTACACAAATCTTGACACATAAACAGTCTAAGTGGTCTATTTCTGTAGCAGATTTATGAGAGAAACAGATTTCCCGCGAGACTGTGGTAACACGGAAGGGAAAAAGGACAGTAATAAACAGTTTTTGGTATTCCTGGCAATCATTTGCATGACTTTACAAATAGTACCTGATGAGGCTTCGCTGTTTTCAAGTACAACCAAAAGCAAATAAACCACTCGGTGGTCTCGTTTCCCAATAAGTGAAGAGTAATAACATTAAGGTATCAATTAAAAGCATTCTCTTCATGTTTCAAAACTAACGTTTTAAAGAAGACTAGCTTTTGCTCATCAATGCTCGTGTCTTCTCTTTATGAGAAGGGGCCTTTGCCCAGCAATGGGACAGTAACAGGCTGGTATTAGATTTTTGCCCGCGGCATCGCCCGCTTGGAGTTCTGTAATCGTCTCGCAGGATCGAACTACAAGTATAGAAATCAACCTATGTGTTAATCCCGTTATAGCCTATCTGTATGTCACCCATCCAAATACGTTTTAGAAGTTTTTGTTCAAAAGAATGACCTACATCTTACCATCTATCTATCATAACAAACTTACACATGTCAGTAAGCTTTGAAGTGTCCATAATAAGCGGGTTAAAAATAATTTCCATTCCGCTTGATGGCTTTAGTAGTTCTTTCCCTCCGTTATTATCAACAGGGGTTCGAGCTCTATTTCCCACATGACCAACTACTTCTCATCGTCAGTCCACTCACCCCGTAAGTGTCGCACTCAATCAGGGCCACTCAAGAGTTTATTCACTTTAAAAGTTAATTTTTCAGTCAGTTTTCAAAATGAGATTGACATTATATTATAAACTGGGTTGTTAGGTATGCTACGAAAGTTTGTTTTAAACAAAGTTCCAGTTACTTGAACAAACTCAGTATAGGAGAACATTCAAGCCAAGCGTTCATTTTCTTAATGGCTTAGCAAAGCGAGGGTCCTTCTGTCCCGAGTCCCGTTAGTACGTAGATTTTGTCTTTGACACAACCAAAAACACTATGAAAGTGGGGCACAATCCACTTGCTTTGTTTCATTTGCTAGAGCGAGTAGTGTCTAGAGACTACAGTACAACACTCGCTGTAGTAAATGACGGTTCTGAGTGACAGAAAACTACAGAAGTATGTAAAAATGAGGTTATGTGCTGTTAATGGCGATAGTGAGGCTCTCGTTTTCCACTCCGATCAACTAAACTGATCAACTGAAACGGATCAACTATTTTTTGTCTGCCTCACCTTCTTAGGGTCCCGGGTTCGAATCCCGGTAGCAACAAATGTTTGTATGATGAGCGTGGACATTTGTTTCCGAGTCATGGATGTTTATATACAACTAGCTGTACCCGGCATGCGTTGCATTGCATTTTTTCCTACCTGTATATCTATTATAGACTCAGGCCCATGTTGAAAAAATTATGGATCATTTGAACCACCAGGTGACCTAGAACGACATAAGAGCATAAAATAATAAGATTCAGCACTATGCCGTCACTTGTAAGCTGTCCAACTGAGTGCAGGTGAGAATTCGAAAGTACAGGTAGAGTGAGTACATTTTGGTCACATATTTTTGTACGGCATTCTTACCACCGATAGATCCATGAAAAATAATAAGAAAACGCGCAGTGCCGTAAAAAAATGGTGCGCCACAAAGTAGGATTTTTTTTTTTTATATTCCGACAATTACCAGGGTAAAGAACACCGGCCACAGCGCGAACAATTTTTTGTTGAAATTTTATTTTAGCGTCTGCCCATGAGAAATATGTAAAAGTATAGAGTTTGAATTCCTGAACAATTTTGTCTTCTGTTATACTTTTATACGAAGTCAGGAATTAAAGATATTTTAGTTTGAAGTTGTAAAGGTTATGTATGTGCAGTCAACATCAGATAAATGTAAAAATAAGTACTTCCTTAGCACACACACGCAAAGTAAGGGTAGATCCTTTATTAGCGTGTGAAATACGCAATGGCGAATCAAATATATCTATTGATTTTAAAAGTCACCCCTGGGTTTAACTTTAATGGACATTTTGTAACTTGATTATATACTTTTTTCTGTAAACTATAAGTACCACTGATTCCTCATATAATTAAAAAAGCATTTTATTTGTCAACTCATTTCAATCAATTTCAATGTCAAATTGTAAATAATTCGCTATTTTATCTCTTATTTATTGTTTTTTTTAAACTGAAATCTTCATTTTGATCTTCAGTTGGACTTCGATTAATTCAGTTACTGAACAGCAAGTTGTGTTTTATTAATGAAGTACGAGTTGCCTTCGGATTTTGTTTGGTTTTTGTTGATATCATTTCCATTAGAGATTTTCAAATGATGGTACGAGTACATCCCAACCGAAGCCAATGAGTTACAAGAAACCTGCCGACTGAGATCGGTCAGGACAAATCGCCAGTCAGAATATTATCGTATTTAACTACTTACGAGAGGGAAAAATAGGCAATCATTTTGTATTGAACTTCCAACTAAGTAGCTACGTGCCACGATCTTGAGTAACGGAATGTGTGTAATATAATCATAATAAATAAATAATAAATTATTAGTATCTCCTTTCTTGACTTCTTATTTGTGCGCCTTCCTTAAGCATTGCATTTGTAAGTCTTTGATTATATACATGTCAGTATCACCTACATTACTTTAGTAGAAGGCGAGCCTATTGCCACAGACCGTACGAGCACAATCCAGGCTTCAGGATACTAGAATTACAGAATCAGTACAAAAAGTGTTTCCCTCTAAAGATATATCATCCTATTATACTACATACATACTATTATTTCATTAGGCCAGTTGACAAATAAATGTCATGGGTTTTTGTTTGGAGGTGACATTATAGTTAGAGAGCCCATGACACTAGACCTAGTTTGAAAAGAATCTCTATACATATTATAATATTATTTCTTTCATAATGGGGTCACACAAAATGGCGATGCTACAATGCAAAACACATGGCGGCGCTATCAAAAAAACTATTTTTAGGTATCTAGTATGATCGACCTCCTGAAAAAACCACCGCTCATTTGAAATGTCATCAATTTCTTTGTAAGAAAAACCACTGCTGCATCTTCCAAACAGTGAAGAAAGTAGTTGCTGCAGCGATTGAACGTCGCCCTCCGCGCAGCTGGATTCGGCATTTTGTCAGCACCCGGTTCCTTTCGATTTATACTGATTGAATACGCGTGCCACGGTCACGTATGAATAATTTTACGAAACTTGGGAGTCATATCATACTAGAAATCGTTTTGTTCGCCAGGCTTTTTGCATTGTAGTATCGCCATTTCGTGTTCCCCTATTAATAACGTTACGAATTATTTATATTTCGCCTGGGAGTGTCATGGGCTCTCTAACTATTAAAAGTATAGCTTAGCCAAAAGTCATGAAGTCAAGCCAGAAAGAAAAAAACTAAGCCATGATTATTTCTTATCATCATTATTCTATTCAATCAAGCTTTTAATTATTACGATTTTTTTTTCCTGACTTCGATAGGCCTTAAGCTTGATTTGATAAATCTTAGTAAATTATTTCGTCGGTATCTATAACGGTGACGTTTGTAGACGCTTAATAATTTCATCAGCAATTGTAGGGCCGGTGTCCTTTGTCATTTGATTTTGTACGGCATCTGTGTCATACTATTTCAATACTGCTTCTCCATCCATTAGTCCGCAACGCCGTACAAAAATCATGCGACAAGGGGAAAAAATCGAGGGTTGCAATGCCCTCTCTTTCCGTAGTCCAGGGGGTGATTTGACACAACATGAAATAAATTTATTTTGAAAGTATTTTATGCATAGATAATATTTTTTCATATGCCGTACATTTTCGTTGGTCCAAAGAGGAAAAAAACTGAAAGAGAAAAAATCAAAAAGAAAAAATCCATATAACGAAATGTAAGGTGAAATTTTTGTTATACGGCATTTAGATAGTTTATTTGTACTAATTTTCATAGTCTTTTCGTGATTCTAGGTTCCTAGTTAGAAACTATGTTAAATATGGGTTTGTATACTATCGATTTAAACTATATATATACTATATAATATAAAATATAGACATGTTGTCACTGATAATTCCAAAATACAACATATTTTTGAGAAGTACTCATGACACTGAAGTTAGCAGACACCTGTAAAATTTAAGGTTTTATTTCAGAAATGAATGTGGAAAATAAAATATTAAAAAAAAAATTGTACTTACAGTTTTTTGAATTATGTAGATGTGCAATTTTTTTTTTAATTTTTAAAAATATTTTTTTCAATTAAAAAATCATAAAAATTGTTATATGTCTGCTAATTTCAGTATCATAAGTGTTATGGTGTGTCCAGCATTATTCTAATACTCTGTGGTCGATTTTCCTATGACAGCTAATATGTAGTCTGTGAATGTATATTATCTATGTGCTCTCTTCCGACTACTAGGCTCTTACGACGACATGCATATTGTAATCTTTTTGGATCATTAAAATAATACAAAGTGTTAATTGAGTCTTGTGTATTTCTCTGGCTGCCACGCCGTCACTTACATACCTACCCCAACAATAAGTACTTGCACATTTTCGGAGCTACGTTCTGTTACGACGTTTAGCATTTGCAGGGAATATCGTATTTTATTCGGATGTACTCGGCTTGGACCCGAGTAAGGTGTTTGCGCTCGCTCACACATAGTTCGATTAGTATGTGTGTACTGTACGCTAATAAAACCATATTTTTACTATCATCATTAAATTTATCGATTTTTTCTAAAAAAATACCATTGTTTTGTTATTATCATTAAATATATCGATTTTTTCTAAAAAAATATTGTTTTATTTATTCACATCATTACAATGAAACAAATCAATTATATGTATGTATCAATAATGTTTGAAGTATCTATTAAACCAAAAAGTATGTAAAACTGTTGATACTGGGATTGACAGTTTCAATTCTTGGACATAATATACAATAATATACCTACACACCGTTTCAGTTCAGTTAGACGTCATAGTGATTTTATCATATTATCAATTTTATTGTTCTCTTCAAAAATATGTTAATACCGTACTGTATCAGATGGCCATAAAGTACCCTTAAAATTGTAGCGTCACTTTCATCAGCCTAAAAGATGATCTGCATAAAAAAGTACGGCATCAGTTTTTCCTAATTTATCTATGTTAATACTATTTAAAACAGGGGATAAAATGTAGAAAACTGCTATATTTCATGAATCTATGATATTTAAACTTTTACAATAATTTACAAAATATCAGTTTTTGTATTTCTCTATAATTTTTTTTAGAACTGATCCTTTGAATGGCAATACTATAAAGGGTGTAAAACACCTCTTCACGAAGCCGAAAGGCACTTGTTCTCCCCATCATTGCGATCACTTTTTTGTTCTACACCATACCTGGGAACCTTCTAGTGACGGAGATATGGGGGGTCAAAGTTACAACTTTTTGACAAGTTTTTTTTTTAAATACAAGTGTTTTTTGTAAGATTTTGACTTTTAACACCTCCACGGCCTCCGTACTGTTCAATCCATCCATCAGCACAATGTTTTAAGTGCGTTACATTGAGTTCCACCACAAAACACGATTTATAACCTCAAAAAAAAAAGTTGTTTCCCAGCAATAATTTTTGCGTAAAGTTACTTAGTTTGATGTACAGAATGCTTGGTTAACGGCTTTGTGATGAGGTGGCTTACACCCTGTATAACAATTGTATTTTAAAATATCATGTTAAAAAAAAAGTTCCCGTACAGGATCAAATGACTTTACAGCTCGATAAATCAAGGATACGATGACATTAAGATAATTATTGATATACATTCAAATGAACAATCATTTTTTGACGGCATTATTTTTAATAGTTCGAGTACTTTTGAGTGCTAGATAATGTTTTGGAACCGAAGCCGTACTTTTTCAAATCACCCCCTGGACCACGGAAAGAGAGGGGATTGCAACCCTCGATTTTTTCCCCTTGTCGCATGATTTTTGTACGGCGTTGCGGAATAATGGATGGAGAAGCAGTATTGAAATAGTATGACACAGATGCCGTACAAAATCAAATGACCAAATTTACCCTGGTAATTGTCGGAATACAAAAAAAAAATCCTACTTTGTGGCGCACCATTTTTTTACGGCACTGCGCGTTTTCTTATTATTTTTCATGGATCTATCGGTGGTAAGAATGCCGTACAAAAATATGTGACCAAAATGTACTCACTCTACCTGTACTTTCGAATTCTCACCTGCACTCAGTTGGACAGCTTACAAGTGACGGCATAGTGCTGAATCTTATTATTTTATGCTCTTATATCGTTTTAGGTCACCTGGTGGTTCAAATGACCCATATTTTTTTCAACATGGGCTTGTAATCTATTACCTACCTACTTACTGGCCGTTTAAACCTTTCTTGGACTTCCACAAATAATTCAAAACCAAAATGAGCCTAATCAATCCAGCCGTTCTCGAGTTTTAGCGAGACTAACGAAGAGCAATTGATTTTTATGTATGTAAATATAGAATATAGATAGATAATTATTATTGTATTTACAAACAAAAAGTATCTATGTAGTCTATCAACTATCTGGTGTCCACAACATAAGCATCGTTGCTTAATGTGGCACTAGATGGCGCTGAGTGTAATGCCCCCGCGATATTATTCCCTAATGAACAATAGGTACATCATTAAAACAGATAAGAGCAAAGCTCGCTGATTTGTAACCACGATTGAAAAAGTAACCACTGCTGATATCAAAGTAACTACCTATCATTACCACACTTACCACAATATCACAGATCTAACTTCTCGATTTCGTTCCCTTAATGCCGCCGATTTACTATCAAAACGCCTGCAAAAAAAATAAGTAACTGCTTATTAGATAGCCTAGTCGCCCAGTTATTTTTACCTCTGTGAGACACGTTTTAGAGTCTCATTTACCTAAATTTGACTTACATTTTTATGTAGTACCTAGTCTGGGTCTGGAAACATTTTATCACTAAACAAAAGAGCTGTGATTGCTGCGACGCGACGTCGTTCTTAAGATTTACGTTGTCTCTTGAGTGTTCAGTTGGCATGCTGTTGCTAACCGCAAATAAGTACCAAAATAACTTAAAACTTTACCTACCTTGTCCGTCCTAGATAACCCTTTTGTTAAGTTAACACAATATTTAGTATTAACTTGTTGGTTTGTAAGTCCAGCTTTCATTTTGTTTTGTACAATACAATGTTTCGATTTAGTTCAACTCTAAAGCTTAAACGGATTATGGTGCTTCGATTATTTGGACAAACGTGCATTTACGATTATTTAAAAGCAGAATAATAGATTTATTTATAACTTCCTATACAAGAGTGGTACATAGGCGGACTTAATGCCACAAGGCATTCTCTACCAGTCAACCTTTGGGTCAAATAAGACAGCATTGTGATACAGTACAAAAATCAATGAGAAAAATACAATTTTGTTAACAAATCGAAATACATATTATACTGTATACTAATACACATATATTACAGATAAGATTTAATAAACTAATACATATTAAAATACATACCAAAAGTTCAAAATACGAGAAACCTCCCAATAATTGCTACGACTACCTAGTGAGTAATTTAGTCTGACTTCAAATAATACTTCCGAACTGTTCGTTTGAAAGCCATTTTGCTTTCAGCTTTTTTAATGCCAAGGGGTAGCGCGTTCCATGGCTTTATAGTTGAGACAGCGCAAGAAGTGGACATATAACCAGCAATTGCTAATTTCCCGAGTCTTCATACGTTCGGGTGGGAGCGGCTTGGTTCGTCTAGTGATCAAAAGCGCGCGACTGCTGAGCGTTTATGAGTTATAATCAGAGGTCGGAGGAGGTAGATTGATTTTATATACTTGCGTCAAGATATTATAATATGGACATGCCATTTTATCCATAATGTGCGGGAAGTACCGGGATTGGAAATATGGAATGAAATAAAATAAAAAAAACACATACAGATAGGCTACGTCTAGTAAATCAACTTTTACATATTACAATTAGCTACAATATGTATTGAAAACAAATTATGATTTATCGCGTGAAGGAAGATTATCAATACTAAAAATGTTAACGTTATTCTTAAAAAAAAGGCCTAAAACATACTTATATAAGAAAATTATTAAAGCTTACCTGAAGCGAAATAACTTGAAGTAGAGATACAATTTAAAAACAAATCGATCGAAAATACGGTGTAAGTATTCGTCTTTCACCATTAACTGACACTGGCAGCGTAGATTGTTATTATTAATACGTTTTTCACCTTAAACACAAATTCGTGCTAATTTCAAAATTCCGGAACAAATATCACAATAAATATGAAGTTCCGGTATTTTGGAGGCATATCCATATTATCCTCTACGTTTGACGTCAACGACCTTAAATCAATCTACCTACTCCGACCTCTGGTTATAATACCTAAGAGTGATTTTTGGTTGGTTTGTACGGTCTCGCCCCTAGAATATGAACTATGAACCTCTGCCAACCCGTTTGTGAAATACCGGGTTACGTTAAAAAACATGCGGGGCAGTCTTTGGGGACTGCCGTTAAAATTGAAAACGAAAGCGAAAAGCGTACGTGACGGTCACGCGAGTTCCATGATTTTTGTATGATCCAAAAGTGCTCAATGCGCCTAAAAAAGTTTTCATTTCAAATTAGTACATTTTGATACAAGTGGGGAAAGTTTGTTATTGTAATCGAGGACGAATTGCAATAACAAATGTCCACGTATATCAAACGTTTTGAAGAAATAAAATAAAAGAATGAAAATATTTTTGTCATGAAATAATATGAAACTATGATTTTAATTTAAGTACTTTTTTTTTCCGCGCTTTGCTTTCACCCGGTTGAAGGAGGAGCAAAACTAAGAATAAAAAAATATACATATTTTTAAATTTTTGAATTTAGAACACAACTAAATGTTAATTTGTTTATTAAAAGTAAATATTAGTTTTAAATAATCATCATCTATGAAATTCTATTTATAAACACAATTTGAATATTCAAAAAATGTTTGCGCCGTAAAGACGCATAATATGTACTTGCAGAAATGCCGCCTATGTGTAATAGCGACCTGAGGTAGTGTAAACAGGTACACTCAACAGGTGACTCAACCAGAAATTAGTACATAATAAACACCTTTAATAGAGCAGAAGGCAAGTTTCAATCGCTTTCAAAGATTAAGTTGTTTCTACGACTTCCAACGCCATTGACCTAAAACTAGCCCATGTCATTCTCAAACAGTTACATATGTATAACTTTCCCAATATCATTATGTCTCATAAAAAACTTTTTTGCAAAAAATAAAACCGACTTTACACAAAAAAGTGAAAAATAACTTTAGCTTCAGACTTTACAATATCGCTAGAGATATTACATACAATATAACGTTTTTGACAATTTTACGGTGACATACACATCTGCGTACCCCCTCAGGGCATACAGGCGTGATATTACGTCATGATGTTGTATAAACAATAAACCTACAAGCGATAACAGCAATCACTGCAGATTTGCCGTGCTTTTTTGAAGAGTTCCATTGTATATCTCCGAAGACCAGCATCAGATCTTCAGCAAATTAAAATGGGACCAGATGGGAAGCACCAGCTTTCAAATAAAAAAAGAATCATCAAAATCGGTTCACCCAGTCGAAAGTTATGAGGTCACAAACACAAAAAGAAAATAAATACAGACGAATTGATAACCTCCTCTTTTTGGAAGTCGGTTAAAAATGTCATGACACGTGAGCAGTAATTATTGTATCAAGCTGTTATTAACTTACAATGTTTGTTTGGGTCAAATATTATTTACAACGTTTGAATGTTTGTTTGGGTCAAATCTTAAAACAGTTATCCCCAACTGATTGTGCTGAAATTTTGCAAACACGTTTAGTTTGGATGGCTATGCGTGGTTACCTAAGTGACGTCATTTTGGCCCAATATGGCGAACTCCCAAAAATGTCGGACTATTTATGTTAAGGCGCTACCCCAAGCAAAAGCCGTTTTTTGTGCAGTTTTTTGGAGCCAACTCCTCTTTATCCAAAAGAAATACCAAGTAATAAAAATACATTAAATTTCTACATATTCTTAGACTGCAAAGTGGTAGTTTTATTTTTTATTTTAAGTCTCATAATGTGTAATAAATCCCCTCACAATGAAACCACAAAAATGAGAAAAAAATATTTATAACATGCTTCTTCTCGTAAAGTTAACATTATTTTGATTTGCTTCTTTACTAATGGATAGACAATTTAATAATGAACATAATGCTAGTTTTTTTTTTCAAAAGACGGAAATTTGATTTTATAAAGAATAAAAATCACTAATTTCGCACTATTCGACCCGCAGTGACTGACGTAAAAACCACTTTGTAGTGCAAGCTGATTAGAACTTTATTCTAATAGTATTTCAAACGAAGTTTGAATCACCACAAATAGAGTTGCTAATTTTGCCTGGGGTAGCGCCTTAATGCAACAATGATATGAGTATCAACTAAAAAGGTTTGCAGAGAAGACTACAAAACTAGCGAAAACAAAAATATATTATATGCATAAATGCACTTGTCAACTTAACAACTTACAAAGTGGTTGTAACGTCAGTCACTGCAGGCCAAATAGTGCGAAATGAGTGGTTTCGATCGATTTACAAAAAATCTATTGATTGGACTAAAAAACTAAAACACTGTAATGCTAATCCACCATTCTATAGAATATTGATTTAACATTTTTAATCTTTTGCGACAATTATCACGTCTAAATATGAAGAAAACCTGATTAATAAGTATTACGATTCAAACAAACGAGTATTTTCAATAGGCTTGTTAACTGAAAAAATCTAATTAGTCCGTCACTTAGATTATCAAAAAATATTTGACCCGTATTTTTTCTTTTGTCACATAAACCAAAA
Organism: Xestia ashworthii; assembly: GCA_950022955.1. NCBI lineage: Eukaryota > Metazoa > Arthropoda > Insecta > Lepidoptera > Noctuidae > Xestia > Xestia ashworthii. The sequence goes on along the minus strand of OX465558.1, from coordinate 15,499,886 downwards.
TTGACGAATATACGACGCTTTTAAAATTCGCAATACGTCACGCCGTGCTATAGTTTTTAGTGCGTTGTGACGTCACGAGCCTCCACTCCCGAGTTTTGAAGCGTTTTATCTTTGTCAGTTCTCAGTGATTTACAAAAACAAAAAATACGTGTGCATTATTTACCAATACTCTAACTGACGGACTAATTAGTTTTGCAATGTATTGATGGTTGAAACTAGCCTCATTTGTCCTAAACCTAACTAGGAAGGTGGGCAAAAGCTCATTAGTACTAAACAAACAATTTAGCTTACTCGGAAATAGCTCATGCGCGTTAGCCCAAAGGCTAAGTCAATAAAGTTTTCAGATCTAGAATTAATGAACTAACTTCGTTTACTGTGTAAACAGTTACTCAGTAATGGTTTAGTTAACAAGCTGCGATTCCACCAGGGATGAGCAAGGGTGCGGAGCTATGGATGTGTGTGGAAGTAACCAATCACATAGCTATAGTCCCCGCCACGAGAAGCTACAAATTTTACAAACACACATTCGGGTTCGCAACCTTTGGATCAATGACAGCGTGCGGCGTCAGCGTGATTTTACTTCAAAATGGCGGGCCAAATGTTTGCATTCCATGATGGCAGATGCATTCCAGTACCACATACCATTAGACTACAGCGCTTTATATCGCCAAAATATAACCCAACCAAGTGCTCGTAAGTTTCGTATTACACGTATGATAATTTATATTAGTAGTAGTAGTAGTAGTATTTCTTGTTGATTGAATTGTCGCTACGTATCTTGGTAGAAATATTTTGTTTACAAAAATTATAGCTTCTCGTGGCACGGACTATAGAATACCTAAAGCTGTGAAAAAACTGTGATAACGGTGCTGTGGGGCATTGTTAAATTGAGAATTTTAAAACTTTCATTTCAGAAATACATTTTTTTTAAAAGCTATATAATTGGTTAGTTTCACATAACGAGGGATCTAGTTACGCAAAATAAACTAAAATCCCCTGATTATTTGTTTGGGAAAATTATAACTGACGTATTCTGAAAATAATTTCTATTATAAAAACTAAGTTTTATGAACAATTTCCAATTGTTCAGTTAATAGTTTCAGTAATTTTGCAATGAGGTATTTATTATAGATTGCAAATTTTAATGTGCACAAAACTTCGATCAATATATTGATCGAAGGCACAAAATGACAATTAATTTCTGCTCAATTTCATTTTTATATTTTTATGTACGTCTTCCTTATTGCAGATATTCTTGTTACCGCTATGTGATGTTAGCTGTTTGACGTAATGCTGGCGATCCTGGTCGATCAGATCATGTAAGATCTGTCTCTATCATCGGAAAACCTGTACTACCCAGTTTTATTAAAATACTACCTCCTCATGAACAATCGCTGTTTTCTGATCACCCACTAACTAAAAGAGGATATTGTGGTACTATTTGGGAAAGCTAATGAGACAACAAAGTCGATTCTGTAATCTGCACGACAAGTGTCATACATTTATTTTAAGAAACCGGCCTCGAAAAACAAGAAAACTTTCTAGATATTTTCAGAAGATGACCTTTATGGCGCCTATTTTCCAAAGGCAGATGTACTGTTTTGATAAATTGGTTTTCGGAGGATACATTCGTTTATAAGCTATCAGAAAAGTATCAGTTTAATATCCTGAATGGCGTAGATTTCTCACAATCGGCACTTTATGGTGTAAAGGTGTAACATTTCAAGGAAAACTTCGATTACAGCTTTTTCAACTTTTTGAATAGAAATATCTCAGAAACGGTAGCTCTTAGGAAAAAAAGTACCAGGACATTTTTATAGATAATAATCTGATCTACAATTTTTGTCTCGGCTATTTTTATGATAAAACTTACCGTTTAGCTGGAAAACTAAAAAAAAACGATTTTTGCAACATTTGACCTTGAATATTTTTTTTTCCGCACGTAGGATTCATGTGGATAATTGACAAATTGTGTGTAATAGGGTTCCCAACATTCATGCCAATTTTTAGCTGGGTGCGAATTAATGTAACCTTGAATGTCTATTTTGACCGGAGTACTGTGTTAGCAGTGATGGCCTAATGATGTGTCATTTAGACTGCCAAGTCATAGGTCTCAAGCTCGAAAGCTTCAGGTCTCAAGCTCCCAAGACACGAACCTTTGATTTATCGGATACGTCATGTGCGTATTGTATAATTATCACTTGCTTCGGTGAAGGAAAACATCGCTTCTTTTCTGGCTTCCTAAAGCGTAAATTCAGCCCATTTTGTGATTTCCTTGAGAAAGAAGTGAGGGATATTTTGGTACATATTTGCCCTTTAAAAACCCACATACCTATAGCCCATGACAACTAAGCTTCTACCTAAAGAAAAGACATTGTTGGTCCCTTACGTGGAGGTACTCCCACGGTTCCGCCTACAAAGATTAAGCATGTGATTGATTGTGATAGATCAACTGAACCGCCATTCGTAATTTTTTCATCTAATTTTATTTCCTCGTTTCTTCGACATCAATCGCTGCTCCGACATTAAAAGTAAAAGTTTCTGGAATTTTCCTTTTTAGTCATGGTGTTCTTGATTTATGTCACAATCTTTGTCATGCTTTTAAACCGTATACTGGTAGTTAATGTACGCGAAAGGAAGAATAAATAATTCCAGTTAAACCAAAAACCAGTGCTAACAAATGATAAACTCAGCTTGACATCCTTCTACACAGCGCTGCCAAGAGTAAGCTTACCAAAACGGACGGAGTGACAGCTAACGAGGCCGATGTTTTGACACGATGCAAGGCTCAAACTACCACTCAAAACTGGATCACTGTTTTGGTCGCTTTCAATTCCACAAATAGAAACATTCAGGAGATTTCGTCATTTCATTCAGGATGAATATGAATTTGGGTCTCAGAACTTACCTTACTTTTACATGACACCACCCAGAGGTAAAAAATGATGCCGAAATTAACTAAACAGTTTAGAAGAACTATGATACGAAACGTGACTTTGTTTTACATTAAGCTGGTTTCAGACTACGCTATAATATAATAGCATATAGTATATAGCTCATAGCACATCAATATCGCGCACCATACTATATAAGGTGTTAAAAAATTAACTGCAAGAATTTCGTGTACGTACTCGGTATCAAAACACCAATATATTCCAAAAAAAAAAAACTTTTTTCAAGCATTTTTAGTTTTTACATAAAAAAAAACATTGCCAGTCCAAAGTCTGCATAATGTGATGGGAAAGTTAGAATCAGCTGTCTACGTTTGCGTTCCCTGCACGGTGCAGTCACAGTACAGTCAAGTGCGCATGTTCATTAATTTTGTGCGCAGTGAAAGTATTGCATATCTTTGAAACGGATCGTCACTTATGTAAATTTTTTTCGTGATTATTATTTATTTGTGATTCCAAACAATTCCTCAAGTTTCTTGCAGTTAATTTTTTAACACTTTATATATTATTGGCTTATTAAATGCTATAAAATGGAGCGATACGCTGAGTTCATGCTATGCTATATCACGCGCCGCCCTCTTCCTCCTCCCTCACCCCCGGCCACCAAGTCGCAAGCCGCAAGCGAATGTTTTCCCCACTTATTTGAACTCTTTCTGAGCTTGCTATAATATACTCGTACTATAAATGCTTGCGATAACATCGCGTTATGTGAACGCCATGCTATTATAGTATAGCATTAGGTCCTGCTTTGCTATACTATATAGCGAAATACTATAGCGTAGTCTGAAAGCAGCTTTATTAGCAGATCCTACTTCCTACTAATATTATAAATGTGAAAGTTTGTGAGTATGGATGTATGAATGGATGTTTGTTACTCTTTCACGGAAAACTTCTGAACGGATTTGGACGAAATTTTGCACACGGATAGTTTATAATCTGGATTAACACATAGGATACTTTTTATCCCGGTAGTACGCTAGTAGAAGCTAGTAATATATAAAATAGGTAAAACAAGGGTGCACTCACAATTGCAATTCGCCGCGTCACTTGCCGACTTCCTGAATCCATAAAATTTCCAGCCAGTCCTCATGCTCATTTGTCGCGCTTCGAACCTCAAGACCTACCAGGTAATTATACTATAATACAAAAAATAACATATATACACGTGCCATAAACTCGGGATTACCCAGTTCATGACTTATCTAGTTTCTTACATTCTGATGATAATCTTGTTCAATTATCTCGTGTTGATGTCTAGCGCTCGCGACAATCCTTACGGAACAGGTTTCAATGTCGCAGTCGTTATGCAATTACTACTGATTGATAATTACCGTGCAATTTATACGATGCAGGTACTTTATGGCACTAACAACGTAAACATGCCTAGTAGCATACACACATAGCAGCATACACGCATAGTAACATCACGAGCACTAATTTGTGTACACTTAGCAGAATTCAAAAGCCATGTTTTCGAAAAAGCACGGTTTCAACTTTGAGATAATTAAATGTATGTCTTCCAAAATACTATGTTTATGAGAAAGTATCACAGTAATCAATGCCGTAGGAGAAAATCACTTTTAAGGGGCCGGCGGAGCATGCGTCGTTCATACAAACGTAATACCAAAATAATTAGTAAACCAAACATATTCTTAAAAAAGTGTGTATTTATTTTGATTGGATTACATAATACCTAGGTTCCGATTAACGGTTCGGGTTAGGATTAACGACGCACGCTCCGCCCGGCCCCTTAAAAGTTTCTGCGTTTATATATGCAGCAACCGATCAAGACTTCTGACCGCCCTAGGCTAATTATGAGGACGCGCCCCCACCAGGTACCTATGATACGGTCGGCCTCAAAAGTAGGATATTAGTTTTGACTTTGTTCACTAGTGTCAGTATTTTAACGTGGTTTAAAAGTACCTATAAAAGTTTTTAAAAATTGAGCTCTCCTCTCCAGAAAAGTTAGCTTTTCTTCAGTCCTAATATTCAGAAATAGATGTTACTAAACCAAAAACAAGTTAGGCTCCAGGAGCGAGCCAAGCGAGCTCGAAAATTTTAACACCCTACTTGGACAGGTTAGAATTGTTTTGACCCTTCATACAAGAGTTATTTAGTTGACTTGCAGATAAAGCCAAGATTCAAGACGAAGTAGCCTGAAAATAAAAGCGGGCTCGAAAAAAATTGACACCTTTCCTTGGACAGGCTTGAATTGTTTCAACTTATTGGAGTGGGTTCTCTATCGTGTCACCTAACTTTTTAATCCATAATCTAAAATGTCATAATTTTTACTGTCCTAATCATCATTTGTCCGAATGATAATTTACCCGAACTTTATGTCACATAATATCATATGCCATAAAGTTGAAATCCCTAAATATAATATGCCCTAAATCCGCTTGTCATAAGTATTACAATAAATAATATACAAAAGACATAAAACCGTTTTCAATAAACGTCATACCTAAGTCCTATTCTTAGACCTAATTTGTATTACAAAGTTTTCGCTATGAACTTCTGTCAGCCCGGCTAGCATGGGCAGGGGATAAAATTTTATCCACCGGTTATTTCCACTGACAAGGGACAAAATTCAAACAAAAGTGGAAATAACCGGTGGATAAAATTTTTATCCCCTGCCCATGCTAGCCGGGCAGGCGTTACATAGATAAGAGCACGCAATATTTTTTCTTCTACCGACTTGTTTTGAGATGCTCGCATGTATGTAGGCGTTGACCTGCAATGCAAGCAAGCATGCAGCGAGCATGCAGCAAGCATGCAGCAAGCTTGCAGCAAGCTTGCAGCAAGCATGCAGCAAGCAAGCATGCAAGCAAGCGTGCAGCATGCAAGCAAGCATACAGTATGCTAACAAGCATGCAGCATGCAAACGAGCAAGCATCATGCAGCAGGCATGGTTTCTGTCACGGCTCCGGCGCTGCGGGGCTCCGGCGGCCTCACGCGAGCTTAAATTACACTCTTGAGGTACGGCATACAGGACTACGTGGAGTCGGATTGACAGCGATTCGCGTCTGTCACTAAAACCTAACTTTTAGGGATTTTTTTAGAGACTAACAATTTATAAATGACCATTCGGAATCATACACATTATGTGATACAATACTTAGGACATACGACTTTATGTCATGTAAAATTAGGAGATTCAATTATTATAGTATTCGATATTATGACAAAATAGTATTAGAAGTAAAGTTAGATATGTAAAACAAAATTTCGGTATTTTGAACATTATGGTTACTGAAGTTTATAGCAAACGTGATAAGGATAATGATTTTCGAACAAAAAAATTTAGGACAAGCAAGGCAGTACCATTGGAGTGACTTTGTTGGCTTATAATAGACAATATAAAGATCCAAGAGTAGGTTGCAAGAGCGAGTAAAGCGAGCTCGAATATTTTGACACGGTGCCTCGTTTAAATTCAGATGTTAATAATAATTATGTAATTTGAGATCAAAATGTCCACATGCTCTATTTTATGCAACTTTGTGTATATAATAATAATAGTTTATTTCAAACAACTTAGTACTATTTTACAATGGCAATGTGGCAACAATTACAATTTAGGCAAAGAAATTAGCGTCTGTAACCGAACTAGGCCTAGCCTGTATTTCGGCTATCAGCACCATTCCCCTCGAGTATTTAAAATACATTAATAGGTGCCAAGCAGTAGAGACATACAAAGTAGTTAAATCAGTACTACAGAATAATTGTTGTATGCATGCCAAAATTGCCTTTTAAGGCCTCGGGGCTCCTAATTTATTTCAGCCACTGTCTATACCGGTCGATCATTCGAAAAACCAATAGGAGTGCCAATCCAGAGGCAGAATAAAAGAATCTTTGTGATAAAAGTTATTCGCATTGTTTAAAGTACAAACCGCGTCCGTTGGTTTAGAGAGAATGTGTAAGTTTCTAGTGGTAGTACGATCATTTTTAGGCTGAGAGATATTTCTCGACGGCATTTAAGGCTGATGCTCCAGGGTCTCCCGCGAAATTCAAATTTTCCAACGTTTTTTGCAATTTGCAGGGCAGTGCCAAGTTGTACGCTGATGAAAACATCGTTCGCGGCTGCACGACATATTATGCAGTCACAGTATTATAATCATCAAAATCATCAACACAACCCTCAAAGTTCATAAAAGTCGAGGAACGACTTTGACCATGAAAAATTCGTTCCTCGACTTTCATGAACTTGGAGGGCTGCACCGATGATTCTGATGACTACAATTCTGCAACCGCATACGCCCCACTGCCGTGAACGGTACTTTCACCAACATACAACCCAACACTGGCCCGCAAGTTGGAAAAAACCCCAGTAAACATTGAATTTCGCGGGCCACCCTGACGCTTTCACCTTAAAGCCAAGTCAAAGGCCCATGGGCGGCATAAAAACTGACACGTCTCCTACGCACTAACCACAAGAGAAAGAACCAAAGAAGCCTTAAAATGTTTCAGTTTGAGAGTGATTCTACTCTACGTTACAATTTATGTACTTACTAAAAACTTTTAAAAAACTTTTTTGCAAAAAATAAAACCGACTTCAAAAAGAAAAACTGAAAAATAACTTTAGCTTCTGAAGTCGGTGACGTTTGTATGAATGATTTAATTTTTTTGTCACCGACTTCAGAAGCTAAAGTTATTTTTCAGTTTTTCTTTTTGAAGTCGGTTTTATTTTTTGCAAAAAAGTTTTTATTTTTCACTTTTTAGTGGTTCACATGGAAAGTGCATACCGTTACAATTACAACAAGCCCAAACACGACTAGGATACATTGTCTCATTATGGGGTTCCGTGACTCTTAGCTTCATCATCAGATCTGATGGTAGAATGGTTCTTATCAAACGCAAATGCTTCACTTGTTGTAGAAAATATAAAAATTGCTGTACGTTATCCTATAAAATTTGAAGAGTTCCCTCGATTTCGCCAAGATTCCATCATCAGATCCCGACTTGGCGACTATGGGACCAACTTGGAAGTATACCCTTTCAAACAAAAAAAGAATTTTTCAAATCGGTTTAGGCGTCTTCAGGTAATCGGGTAACATACATAAAAAAAAAAAAAAAAAAAAAAAAATACATACAGTCGAATAGAGAACCTCCTCCTTTTTGGAAGTCGGTTAAAAATTCAGAGCCGGGGGAGTACCATTGCTACAGATAGAGTCCAAAAGTAAATTAAATTAGTTACTCGGCTTGACTAGACGACGTTATTTTAATCGTAGTAAGTACCTATTGCGAGGTTTTTTTAAAAAGCAAGAGAAAGTCATCCCGGCCCATCAGGCATTTGTCCAATTTGCTCATATGGCCAGCCCGGGCCTGAGGGTAGATGCAATGATGATAGATTAATAGTGCATGGGTAGACTTGATTTCTGGGCGCCCCCCTGATTCGCGCGCCCTGGGCTGCAGCCTAATTAGCGTAAGGGTTAACCAGGCCCTGTACCATGTCACCGTTAAATTGTCACACACGTTAGATTGTAATCTCTCAAGCGAGGTTGTAAACTCTCGAAATATTGTCAACTGAATATACGGAAGTATCTCTGCCCTCATGATCGAGACTTGGGGCACCCCCCCCCCCCCGTTAGGTTCCTTTAAACCCTGCACTCGGAAATGCATCGCGAAGCAGGGCTCCGTCGACTACGCTTTTTAGGGGAATATAAAGTTTAGGTTTTGAGGTTAGATTACATTAATCGGTATTTCTCGGAAATGGTACATTATCTTTTCATGAGAGTGGTACCATTGGGCAAGGGGGAACCCTCCTTCCCTCCACACCGCCTGAGTTGACTACCATCGCATGCATTTCACGAAAAATAATGCGTTTTATTGTAAGCAGTGTGTTCGTTTGACAATATTTCGAGAGTTTACAATCTCTCTAGTTATTTTACAAGCTAACGTGTTTCACAATTTACGGTGACATATATATTTGTGCTCGTGACTGTACACAAGCCTGAGAACACTTTTAGACGTGACATTACAGTTATTATATTATGATAGGCCACCATAAAGAGGAATATTAACACCGGTATGTTATGATGTTTGTACTCGTGTTTATATCAGTTGGTACTTAATTGCTTTTAATGTTGGAATTTACAACTTATCAAAAAAAACATTTTTGTATTTTTAGTCTGCACGATAAAGAACGTGAAATTTACGACATTCAATTGTAAGAATGTAGTTAGATCAGCTGATTGCGTTCGAGAATTGTGTGAAGTTAGTGACGTCATAGCATTAAAAGAGACCTGGCTGCTCCCTCATGACGTAGCATACTTGGGGAATCTACACAGTGACTTCGCATATACAGGAAAATCCGCCGTTGACACCTCAGCCGGAGTTTTAATCGGAAGGCCATACGGTGGAGTGGCACTGTTGTGGAGAAAAACTTTTTTCCAATCGGTAACCGTGTTGTCGTGCCATAGTGATCGCCTAGTAGCAATTAAGATTGACTACGCGGATAGTTCTCTGTTAGTCTTTTCAGTGTATATGCCTACAAATTCGACAGAGAATCTAATAGTGTTTACAGAGTGTCTCGGTGAGATTATAGCAATATGTGAAAGTAGTGATACAGAGTCTGTTTTTATATTGCGGGATTTTAATGCGCATCCCGGTGAACGTTTTGCAAACGAGTTAATGACGGTGTGTGCGGAGCAATTGTGGTCATGTGTGGACATGGAGTTGTTACCACAGGACACTTATACGTTTGTGAGCACTGCGAATGGTGCAGCACGATGGCTAGACCACTGTGTGGTAAGTAGTGCTGCGAGACATTTAGTTGTGAATGCCTCAGTTAAGTATGATGTGTACTCATCTGATCACATTCCGGTGATAATTGAATGTAATTTAAAATTAATTATACCCAAATTAGTATCTAAAAATGTTAATTGTAATAAAGTTATATGGGGTGAAAGGGATCATAATATGATTATTGATTATTCTGGCTAAGTGGCTACTGTCATTCCAAATTAAAACTTATTGATTTTCCTATGGAATTCATTGATTGTGCTCATGGAATGTGTTCTAATACTCATCACTTCACACTGTTAAACCAGATGTATACTAGTTTGGTTAATGTTTTAACGGAGGGTGCTAAGCTTAGTTATGTGGGTATTGGAAAATCTGTAAATAGTAAGAAGAAATATGTACCTGGTTGGAACAAGCATGTTCGTGGCGCTCACGAGGAGGCTCGGCTATGGTATCAAACTTGGCTTTTGCACAATAAACCCAGGACAGGGTATATTTACAATAACATGTGTAAATTTCGAAATGTTTTTAAAAACAAATTAAAATACTGTCAAGATAATGAACATCAAATAAAAATGGACATAATAGCAAAAAACCATTCAAAGAAACAGTTTGGGTTATTTTGGAAATCCACTAATCGTTTGAATCCAAGGTCGAGCCGCCCTGTGGGTGTAGCGGGCGTGCACGAACCGACAAGTATAGCCAATGCTTTTAAACAACATTTTAAGATTGATCCACTGATACTTAGAGATCAGACTCAGATGATCGATTCTGAGGCCGTTTCGGGTGACGTTACCGTTCACTTCACTGCAAAGGAAGTTGCGACAGTGATTTATGGAATGAAAAGAGGTAAGTCGCCCGGCCACGACGGTCTTAGCATCGAGCACCTGAAACATGCCGGCGCACACCTGCCGCGAGTGTTGGCCATGTTTTTCAACCTTTGTGTGAGTCACTGTTATTTACCTGACGACCTTATATACACGACTGTAGTGCCTATTGTTAAAAATAAAACCGGGGATGCCTCTGACATTTCCAACTACAGGCCTATATCATTGGCGACTGTCATAGCCAAGGTGCTGGACAGTCTGCTTGACAAACAGTTATCGAAGCATATTATATTAAAAGACAGTCAGTTTGGCTTTAGGCCTGGACTCTCCACGGAGAGTGCTATTTTATGCCTCAAGCAGACTGTACAGTACTATACTGACAGAAAAACGCCTGTGTTTGCCTGTTTTCTGGATTTGTCAAAGGCATTTGATCTAGTTAATTATGAAGCTCTATGGCGTAAGCTACAACAAGAAACTACCTTGCCTAGTAACATAATTCATTTGTTTAAGTATTGGTATAATAACCAACAAAACAGTGTGAAGTGGGAGGGGTCGTTCTCTGATGTGTATCGGTTGGAGTGCGGAGTGAGGCAGGGGGGGTTGAGCTCACCTCGTATTTTCAATCTGTACATGGATCGGCTGATCGGTGAGCTCAGCAACACTAATATCGGTTGTCATATTGATGGGGTGTGTGTTAATAACATTAGTTATGCCGACGATATGGTGTTGCTGAGCCCATCGATAGGTGCCTTGAGGCGACTGGTGTCAATTTGTGAAGCTTACGCGGTAGCTCAAGGACTCAAGTATAACGCCAAAAAGAGCGAAATAATGGTGTTTAAGGCAGGTGCTATAGGTTACCCAACTATACCTGAGGTGTCGCTCGGCGGAGCACCCTTAAATAGAGTGACCAGTTTTAAGTACTTGGGTCACTGGGTTACCGACGACTTGAAGGATAACAAAGATATTGACAGGGAACGTAGATCGCTGTCAGTGCGCTGCAACATGCTGGCCCGCAGGTTTGCTCGATGTACAGAGGCGGTCAAAATTACTCTTTTTAAGGCTTTTTGCTCGTCATTTTACACGTGCAGCCTGTGGACTAGTTATAGTTTGCGTGCGTACAGCGATCTACGTGTCCAGTACAATAACGCACTCAGGATACTGTTGAGGCTGCCATGACGATGTAGCGCGTCAACAATGTTTGCGGAAAGGCATATTGATGGTTTTGCGGCCATAATGCGTAAGAGAAGCGCTTCCCTGCTCGCTCGTCTTCGTGGCAGTACCAACAGTATTTTGAGTTTATTTGCAGATAGATGGGAGTCTCCAATGCTGCGACATTGGATGAAACTCCACATGCAATTAAACCGTTTTGTGTGTGTATGTATGTCTACTAACACTAGTTTTTAAGACCATTGTTACTAACACTATGGGCGTAGCCCGAAATAAACGTTATTATTATTATTATTATTAAAGCCGACGCCGCCGATTACAAATATTGATAATTCTGTCAAATATTTTGTGAATCTCGTATTCTCGTGCCGCCGCCGATGCGTGCCGCCGACACGCTAATAAAACACATCTGCACTTTGTAAAAATAGTACGATTTATTAGCAGCCTCTGTAAAGTGCCAGACATTTTATATCTAAGAATAATAAAAGAATATACTTAAAAAAAAATATTTCTCGAGATATTTCATATTTTTTATTTTTACAAAATTATACAGTCAGTGTGAGAATAAACACACAGGTATCTCACACAAAAGGCCTAGGTACGGTCGAACAAGCTATTTGGTTAACATTTCACAATGTAATTTGTGGGTTAACTGTAGGTAAACCAAATGTCTTGTTCGACCGGACTTAACTAAGGTAGCCAGAGCTTTCGGAATAAATAAATAAATATCGCTGGACATTAACACACAGCGCCACCTAGTGCCACACTAAGCAAAGCTTGTGTCGTGGACACTAGATAGTTGATATACTACATATACACTTTTTTGTTTGTAAATACATACTTATTATACATATAAACATCCATGACTCGGAAACAAATGTCCATGCTCATCACACAAACATTTGCTCCTACCCGGATTCGAACCCAGGACCCTAAGAACGTAAGGCAGCGTCACTACCACTACGCCATTCGGGTCGTCGAATGAAAGCAAATAAAGGTTTTGGATTTTAAATTCCCACTTTTAAGCATATTTTGTCAACATATGAAACATGACAAAACTTATGAGATGGGCTTACAATATAAACGCCATGTTTTTTCCAAATCCGTCTATGTGGTGGTATAAAGTATGTTAATTGCCGCTTTAACAGAGTCATATTGGAATAATAATATTGTAGCGGCACTACAAAAAGTACTTCAGCTACATTGAACAAAATGTACTGCAGCGCTATCTATGAGAAAGATAATGATCTAACAAGCGAAATACGTCAGAATCCCTACATCGCGCAAGCAACATTCTCCGCGACTTAAGAGCATAATATACGAGAACCCGACAACAACCGTCGAGCAGTAGCCCACCAGACATAACACCCGCCTGGTCAGAGGATCCTCCCTTTTCTCTGGGGGATGAAGAGCTTTACACCCTGTTCTTCATACCCCCAAAATATGAATCGCAGTACAGTAATTCGTAAAATAGGCGCAAACGCAACTAGTAGGTACTAGTACTACCTCCCGCATAGTAAAGAATTTTCTGAGAATACTTATATGATAGTTTTCCCTTCAGAAATATATTAATACTAGCCGACCCGACAGACGTTGTCCTGTCACCTACTACCTACCGACCTACTACTACCTACCTACTACTACCCTACTACCTATCTACCTATCTACCTACTACCTACCTACTACGACCTAACCTACTACTACCTGCCTACTACTACCTACCTACTACTACCTACCTACTACTACCTACCTACTACTACCTACCTACTACTACCTACCTACTACTACCTACCTACTACTACCTACCTACTACTACCTACCTACTACTACCTACCACTACCTACCTACTACTACATTTTTTTTCATAAAAACTTTCTCCTGACAATAACAAACACAACAAAAAAAGAATTAGTGAAATCGGTCCCGGCGTTGTTGAGTTATACCTATTATGCGCTTACCAACACATTTTGCGATTATATTTAATATTATAGATAGATAGATATTTAGAAGATGTGTGATAGGTTGTCGAAGAGGGATCGCTACAATGCGTGGGATGGACAAAAGAAGAGGCAATGGACGATCAACGAATACAAATAATATAACGACGACAATGTAGGTAATAAAAGGATATTGCTTACAAAAGAACTATACAAGTGAAACCTACCTAGTACCTACACGTGTAAGAACCTACTAAAGAACCGAGTGAATTCCACACGCGGCTCCTAAATCGGTATCTTTACAAAATAATACCTACTGGAGTGTCTGTCACTGTCCCAGTTTTCATGTTCAAAGCCGCATCCACAAACAGTCTGAATCGGTATATTGGTTCGTAGTTCGCTCGGTTGCAAGTTGCAAAAAGGTAATAATTTTCTCATATCTTTATTATGTTTTATCGCTCGCAGTTGCTTGTAACTTAATAATTATTGATTACAGCTATCTATTCAGGTTGTTAAGGCCACTACAGGAGTTAAATCAGCAACTCTATTTGTGGTAGTTCTAAATTCGTTTGAAATACTGTTGGAATATAGTTCTGATCAGCTTGCACTACAAAGTGGCTGTTACGTCAGTCACTACGGGCCGATAGTGCGAAATTTACAAAAATCTATTGATTGGACTAAAAAAATAAAACACTATGGTGATAAATATGTTGCACTATGTTGCGTGTAGAATTATTGGCCAAACAATCACAATGATCGCATGTTTTTCCACGTTAAATTTTTTTTTTTCATAAAAGTCGAGGAACGATTGGCCGTAAAAAAATCGTTCATCGACTCTTGTGATTTCGGAGGGTGGTATTGATGATTTTGATGATTATAATTCTGTTCTGTGTGTGTATTCGTTTTACAGCCGCGACCGATATTTTCATCAACATGCAACTTAGCACTGGCCTGCAAATTGAAAAAAAACGTGAGCAAATTTGAATTACCCGGACCACCCTGATGCTTTCATCTTAATCAAATATTGATTTATTATTATACCTATTTAACTTTTTTTTTCGCTAAAGGTATTTTATTAATTTGTTAAAATCGGATAATTTATGAGATAATGTATCCATGTACTGGTTCATAACTTGATCCCTTTGTTTTTACTCCACTTAACTAAACCCACACTGAATTTAGTCCGAAACAAAGCCATTAACGTCATTCCGGTACCTACTATCACTGGTCCCACTCGTATACAATTGAAGAATTCAGTTCATCATTCTGAACACGGAAACTTTTCAACGGTAATTGAAAAAAAAACCGCTTCCTACAAATTTAGATTTTTTTTTCTGCGTACGAACTGTTTTTAACCTAAACTACTTTAACTTTTATTGTTTAACTTTAAGTAGGTATTTCAAACTTGTATCTTTCTTTTTCTCCGTGTTCTTCCTAAATGTTAAAAAACTTTAAATTAGCCCACATTTGTTATTGTGTGGTGACTGTAATCTGAAAGTTTCTTGAGAGGTAAAATAAAAATTAAATCCCGCTCAGGCTATACAATAAAAACACAAGCAGAACAAGATAATAATTATTGTACGTACATATACGCCGGTTTCTCAAACTTATATTTTCTTGAGGTAGTCTTAGTAATAAACGAAGCTTTTTAATTTAATAACATTAATTAGATTTTTCATGAAACATTACATATTAGTTTAATTTTTTTTCTTTTAGCGTATTGTGAGTGTAAGCTACAGCAATTAGTTTTACAAAACACACACATACACACAGCCTTATACTTTACCATAACCTTATTTACCCTTTCATGAGAAACAATACAATAGTTTTGTACTTTAATTTATTTTTCATTGTTTTCAACCGACTTCCAAAAAGAGGAGGTTATTAATTCGACTGTATTTTTTTTTGTGTTTGTTACCTCAGAACTTTCGACTGAGTTAACCGATTTTAATGATTCTTTTTTTAATTGAAAGCTGTTGCTTCCCGAGTAGTCCCATTTTAATTTTCTGAAGATCTGATGCTGATCTTCGGAGATAAACAATGGAAGTCTTCAAAATATACGGCAAATCTGCAGTGATTGCTGTAATCGCATGTAGGTTTATTGTTTATACAACATCATGACGTAACATCATGCCTGTATGCTATGGAAGGGTACGCAGATGTGTACAATTTACCCAGATTTCGACAGTGTTTGTTACCTCAGAACTTTCGACTGGGTGAACCGATTTTGATGATATTTTTTTTTAGTTGAAAGCTGGTGCTTCTTGTGTGGTCCCATTTTAGTTTGCTGAAAATCTGATGCGGATCTTCGGAGATATACAATGGAACTCTTCAAAAATACACGGCAAATCTGCAGTGATTGCTGCCATCGCTTGGATGTTTATTGTTTATACAAAATCATGACAGAAACTCACGCCTGTATGCTCTGAGGGGGTATGCAGATAAGCCTATTACCGTGACATGTATTGTTTTTAAACCCCGACGAAAAACGACGGGGTGTTATAAGTTTGACGTGTCTGTGTGTGTGTGTGTGTGTGTGTGTGTCTGTGGCGTCGTAGCGCCCGAATGAATGAACCGATTTTGATTTAGTTTTTTTTTTTGCTTGAAAGGTGAATTAGTCAAGAGTGTTCTTAGTTATGTTTGATAAAAATAAGTCCAAGATGGTCCCATAAACATCTTGTTACCGCTATGTGATGTTAGCTGTTTGACGTAATGCCGATCCTGGTCGATCAGATCATGTAAGATCTGTCTCTATCATCGGAAAACGTGTACTACCCAGTTTTATTAAAATACTACCTTCTCATGAACAATCGCTGTTTTCTGATCATCCACTTACTAAAAGAGGATATTGTGGCACTATTTGGGAAAGCTAATGAGACAAGAAAGTCGGTTCTGTAATCTGCACGACAAGTGTCATACATTTATTTTGAGAAACCGGCCTCGAAAAACAAGAAAACTTTCTAGAAATTTTCAGAAGATGACCTTTATGGCGCCTATTTTCCAAAGGCAGATAGATGTACTGTTTTGATAAATTTGTTTTCGGAGGATACATTCGTTTATAAGCTATCAGAAAAGTATCAGTTTATTATCCTGAATGGCGTAGATTTCTCACAATCGGCACTTTATGGTGTAAAGGTGGAACATTTCAAGGAAAACTTCGATTACAACAACTTTTTCAAGTTTTTGAATCGTTATATCTCACAAAACGTCTGCTCTTAAGAAAAAAAGCATTGCGACAATTTTATAGATAATTATCGGATCTACAATTTTGGTGAGCTAATTTTATGATAAAACAGTTTTGGTGAAAATCGCGAAAAACTCATTTTCTTGACCTTTGACCTTGTTTTTTTTTTTCCACACGTTGGATTCATGTGGATAATTGACAAATTCTGTGTAATAGGGTTCCCAACATTCATGCCAATTTTTTGCTAGGTGCGAATTAATGTGGCTGTGTTTGCTGTTAACCAATTTTGGACCTGAAGTAGGGCTTAGGAAGTACTTCAGGTCCAAAATTGGTTCACAGCAAACAATTTGGTATTAAATGAAAAAAAAACCAAATGCATAAAATTTGCTTTACCGAATGTTAAAGGTAGTGATTGTGATATAATATTGAAAAATGAGGAACTTGAATTCGTAGATAAAACGGTTTTTTTGGGGATTACGCTTGATTCAAAGCTACAATGGGGTTCTCATTTAACATCTCTTGCGGGGCGGCTAAGTTCAGCAGCATTTATGCCATTAGAAAAATCCGTCAATTTACTGATGTAGATACCGCTAGACTGGTCTATTTTAGTTACTTCCATAGTGTAATGTCTTACGGTATTTTGCTATGGGGACGGGCTGCAGATATTAAATCTAAATTTATTCTGGAGAAAAGAGCCATCAGAGCCATATATAATCTTCGTAGGTGCGATTCTCTAAGGGAACTGTTTCAGGATATTGGCATTATGACGGTACATTGTCAATACATCTACGAAAAAAATTGCATCTTTTTGGTAAAAGAGGTGAGAGACATAATTACAGTACTAGAAATAGGGACAAATTAGTTCAGCCAGGCTTTTGGACTCGCTAAAGTAGACTCATCTTTCATGGGGTACTGTTTGAGATGCTATAATAAAATTCCATAAAGTATTCTTGAACTGAATGAAACGAACTTTAAAACATGCATTAAACGCACACTTTGTCAGCAAGCATATTATAAGTAGTAGAGAGCAGCGGTGGCCCAGTGGTGGCGGCCGCGACTTACGTTCAGTAAGTCGTGAGTTCGAACCCAGGCAGGCGCATTACTTTGTGTAATTTATTACATCACCGCTGCTCTCAAAACGGTGAAGGAAAACATCGTGAGGAAACCGGCATGTCCTAGAACCATAAATTCGAAGACATGTGACATCTACCAATCCGCACTGGGCCAGCGTGGTGGATTATATAGCCCATTCCCTCTCATAGAGAGGAGACCTGTCCCAGCACTGGGAATATTAATAGGCCGATGATGATGATGATATTACAAGTTGAGCGATTATTTCGCTGATAAAAATGCTTGGCTCAATGCTGGTCCTGCTCCACAAGGACAGATGCGCATAAATTGATAGCATCAAATGGTATTGTTGGAGCTGTACAACTATCTTTGCATTGTATAGATTTAATCTCTTTAGTGTTATATAACCGCATAGCCCATATTGTGTGAGTACTATGTACTAGAAAGCTATCATTCAATAGAAACCTACGTATTTTCTTGACATGAATGTGCTCTGGCGGTTGAGAGTACGTCATGCTCTCTCAAATGTCTCGCTGATGGTGGCGCGTGTGTCGGACCATTTAGTTCCCTTCAAAATGGTTGAGCTGAATGGTGCTGATCCATGCGTCATGTTCGTGAACGGGTGCTGTCAGTTGTGATCTCTTAGTCGGTGGTTTATTTGAATTTATTATTTTGTTTTTGAGTTGTATTTTATTTTTGTTTTGCTATGGACACTTTTAACGTCCACATATTGCTACATTGTTCTCACATAATATACCATCTCAATATGAATGATGTAACCAAGATTTTGTAACAATATTTTGATTTAAATAAAAGAGTGTCCATGCAGTTGCTTGCTCTTTTCCATAGAGATCTACGCTAGGGAATGGGCAACTACAATACTTTCACAGTTTTTATGTCTTGTGACTGGGACTGTAGCTACATTTAATGTTCATATTTGTTTCGACAATTCAAAAGTGCCTGTAACTGGCCTACTTGAAATAAATGCTTTGATTTTGATTTTGAAGTGAATTTTGCCGAGCGGCAGTGTCAAGCGCTTGCTACACTAAGGACCTGTTTCGAATGACAATATGATTTTTCATATATGTAGCCAGAGATTTATTAATACCTATTTAGTTTTTAATGTAAAGTTTTTTCAATAAAACTTGAAGCCACTATTTTTTTGAGTTATAAAAGGAGATAAATAAATCATTTTGACAACAGGAATAAATCTATTCCTAAAAAGTTCTTCGCGTGCATGGCTGTAAAATGGGCAACAATAGTAAAACGGAGACGAGGTGTTGAATATTTTTGAAGAGAAATACTTTCTAAGTACCAAAATATTGTATCTTTTAATAGAGAGTTATTTTCATCTTGTAACATTTTGTATTCGCATATTTACACCTATTTATAGTTATGATAAACAGAGTGCACGGTTCGTTAGTCAAGTCGACAACATTCTCTCATACAATTTATCATCCGCTAACGTCAACCTCGTGGTGGGTGGCTGGCTGGGGGGAGAACATTGCTTACCCCTACATTTGTTTCCAATAGTTAAGTAATTTCAGGGCGGAAATTGAGAGAGACGTCTTTTGGCACGAGGATGATATGTTCGTTGAATAACGATGTTCAAGTGTCATGTTTCCTTTTCACGTAAAGTTATTCAATAATTAGATCAAACGACAAAAAAGAAAATTATTCAGTTAAATTATCAAAAAATATTTGACCCGTATTTTTTCTTTTGTTACGTAAACCAAAATTGACGAAGGAATGACACTTTTAAATTTTCAATTCTCAATGAGTGTTCTGGCGTCACGAGCGTTTCGTTTTATATGTTTGTCAATATTCATTGATTTACAAAAACAAATCATACGTGTCCATTATTTGCGAATACTCTTTAAGACTAAATATATATGCAATTTTTTATGCTGTCGTCATGCCTATTGTAATACTTATTTCGTTTCAAAGAATATGTATACTTCAAAATTATTTTTTTTTCATGAAACCGCCTTCTCACAAAAAAGTGAAAAATAACTTTAGCTTCAGAAGTCGGTGACCTTTGTTTGATTTATTTAGTTTTTTTTGTTACCAACTTCTGAAGGCGAAGAAGCTTCATTAGGCGAACATAAATGTACTGAACAGCTGATTTTTTTTTTCGCCATTCAGGGTTGGCCCCATAGTAAAAGTTGTTTGTTATCATGAGCACAATCACGTGTTTACGTATCGTACACTAATAACCAGTCACCCTATATATAAATGATCTACCCTATTTATTGAAAAACCAACCTCAAAATATGGTGTTATTTGCTGATGACACAAAATTACTTCAGGAAAATTATTCACGTCATCTAAATTTTGATACGTAAACACGTGATTGTGCTCATGATAACAAACAACTTTTACTATGGGGCCAACCCTGAATGGCGAAAGAAAAAATCAGCTGTTCAGTTAAATGTACTGAACAGCAACGACTAACAACGCCTAATGTACTGAACAGCTGATATTTTTTTCGCGATTTCAGCTTTGGTCCCATACTAAAAGTTGTTTCACAATCACCTGTTTAAGTATCGTACACTAATTACCAGTCACCCTATATACTAGAAAGAGGAAAGGACCCAATATTGAGCCTTGTGGAACCCCCATTTTTATGTTTAAACCCTGTAAATTAACACCATTTTTCTGAACATGTTGATATTATGATCTTACCAAACTAAGTGCAAGTTTACTCAGTCCGTAATGCTCAAGTTTCAAAAGTAATGTGTCGTGATTTACGCAATCAAACGCTTTGGAGAGGTCTTCAATTGCGGTTGTACGAAATTATCCTTGAACTAAACTTTATTATCGAGTTATATGCACTTATAACATTTTTCAGTTTTATAGTTCCCAGAAAGATGGCGATACAGAATCCGGTTACACTTAATTTTCTTCTAGTTTCGGGATTTGACGCAAGCCAACTTTAACCAGGCGTAATTTTAACTGCTGAGTGCAAAAGCAGACTCAGACAGGGACAGTCAGACATGTGATAAAGTCATAAGATACATACCTATTTGCTAAACACATATGAAAAATACCACAGCTTATTCGTAACTTATGATTAACCCTTTGTATGTTAACGTAGATCTACGCGAGACACAATGACTTTTTAATTGTGTCAATAATGACATGAGGGGTTAAACCTAGCCGTGTCGCGCGCCTCAGAGATGTTAGCCTAAGGAAGGGGCAAGGCCGAAGCCTGTCGGAGCGCGGGACCTTTCGAAAGAGATACCGTGATCCCGGAACATAAAGAGCGAGGAAGGAACATGGATGGGTTTTAGTCAGTAAAAGTCTGACACTCCCTCCCGCTCCACCTAGAGTGGGACAAGTCATTTGATGATTTCCAAAAAAAAGAAAAAAATCGGGGTTGAACCTAGAACATTCGTGACATTTACTGTAATGGCCTTCTTTGGAGTCACGAGCTTATGAAAGAGCGCGGGTTGAAGTTTGCTAAGCTTAATTTTTATTTCGAGGCGGAATTAACACACGAGCCGTAGGCGAGGGTGTTAATTTCGCCTCCTCCCTTCCCTTCCCGCCTTCCTCTAAAACTGGTTCTTTTCGCACTACGATTACGTTCAAAATGCAGTGTATTTCACACACGTGCGTTTTTGATATTTTTTCCACACGTGTGCGGATAGTAAAATTACCACAGATAACTATACCTATACTTAGTCCAAATTGGTTCAATGTCTTTATTCAACGGTGAATGTTTTTTTTTTATTTCGGCTAAGCAATCTACGTCTTAACGGCGTAAACATTTTTGAATATTCAAATTGTGTTTATAAATTCAATAACACAGATAAACATGATTTTTAAAACTAATATTTACTTTTTTAAACAAATTAACGTTTGTTTTTGTTCGAAATTCAAAAATATGTAAAAAAAAAATTTTTAATTAGGCTATATAACGGTTTCATACCATTGCTTCTCCTTCAATCGGCGAAAGCAAAACGCGGAAAAAAATAAAATTTAAATCGTAGTCCTATAATAATTCATGACACATTTTTTTTTACATTCTTTTATTTATTTTCTTCAAAAGTGTATTGAACAACGTCGTTTGACACACGTGGACGTTTGTTATAGCAGTCCTCGGCTCAAAAACACCCTCGCCTACGGCTCGTGTGTTAATACCGCCTCGAACTTTCTCCACTTGTATTAAAATGTACTATTTTTTGCATTTCGTCATTTCCTCGCTGAGGTGGATGAAAAGTTACTTGTTGCACTCGAGTGCAAAGATTTTTCACCTAGTGCTCTTTTGATTCCCTCGCTAACGCTCAGGATTCTAATTTTTAAATTCTTCGCTTGCTTGGTCATCAAAATTGAGCACGCGGTTAAAAATCAACGTTGCACTCTTATATGAGAAAAACTATTATCCTGTACAAGCTCGACTTAGTTTTAATTCAGCAGAAATCGAATAGCTGTTTAGTCTTTGTTTTGTAAAGCGAGTGTCAAATGCCACAAACTACACGTGTTTCTGAAATACGAGCAGGTACTCAGAAACGCTGTGTTTTAATCCGCATTTAAGGCGATTACATGAGCTAAACGCGAGTTTTATAATAACTAAAAGTATATGATTCACTGCTATAAACAAGACCAGAAAAATATATGATATTCTTCAGGGTATATATTTTGAAAACATAATACAATTAATTTGACTCGATAAAAAAAATCACGATCATATCTCTAAAAATATCTTTCAAACATAATACAATTAATTTGACTCGATAAAAAAAATCACGAACTTATCTCTAAAAATATCTTTCAAACAAAAAAAAACACTAATATGCATGCGATCATTTTGATTTTTTGGCAAATAATTCTACAAGCAATATATTAGCATGATAGTGTTTTAGTTTTTTAATCCAATGAATAGTTTTTTTGTAAATCGATCGAAACCACTAATTTCGCGTTATTTGGCCCGCAGTGACTGACGTAACAACCACTTTGTAGTGCAAGCTGATTAGAACTTTATTCTAACAGCATTTTAAACGAAGTTTGAACCACCACAAATAGAGTTGCTAATTTAGCTCGTCTAATTATAGATTGCGTGTCTTTATATAGGTTGGAAGGGACACGCTTTGTGCGTCCCGGTTACCACCACAGGTTACCACGGATGTAATGGACACGTGGTTTACCCGTTTGATTATATGTATATAATCAAAGGGTTATCCCGTTTGCGCGTCCCTAGTACGTCCCGTACTAGTATACGACTCAAATACGTAATTTTTAACTTAGCAAATGTGAAGTTCAAGCATTAATTTTATTATTAAAATAGTTGCTCGTAATTCAAATAAACAGCATAACAACAGTTATCTTTTTACCCACATTCAACTTTTTTAATATTCATTTCATGGTGCTGCGCCGCCACTGTTTTGGTAATGTTAAATTACAAGCAAGAGCACCATGCAAATAATAACATACAACAGGAGTTTAAAAAATCTAGTAAATGTATTCAGTGTTCGCTTAACATTAACAAAAAATAATGTTCAAATATAACACAAACAAGTACAAATACAACAGTAGGGAAACCTACCAATCTTCATAACCTCAGGGTTTGCCCATGAAAAATGCGGGCCGTAATACATAAGTAATAAGAACATCAATAAAAATGTAGATCCTTGGTTATTATTCTTCGCAGCATTTCTTTTATCTAACACAAACAGAGACCAATTTAAAGGCAGGTAGCGGTTGTATTGACAATCTACCAAAGTGAATCGGAACACATCAGCTTATTATTCCAACGATCGCATTATAAGATGGGCATGGAACAGCCAATCCAATTACGGACAAAATACACTCGTATTCCAATGCAGCTCCTCAAGATATCCTGTTTGTTCCATGTCTGACATATTTGCAATTATAATTATATTTTGTTCGAGCGCCCTGTTTCGGTAGTATACTTTCAAATTGTTCTTCAATTACGGGTTTTATTCCACATTCTCCCGTAACCAAAGCATATTCCGATCTAAATAATGGTGTTTGTGTTGCATCATTTCGTAATAGCTTGAAGAATAAAACGAAACTCATTCGTATTATTTTCCAATGATCGACCAAGATACAACTGCATGATAGTTTTTTTATTCTTCTTTTCACTGCAAAAGTGTCTCTTGCCATCCTGCACAAACATCGAATCATATCGTACATTATATTTTTGTTTATTATTTCTACCGGACGTTGCGTATTTGAGCCCCGATTACTTCCGAGGCCCAGGGGCACTCTTTTGCTAGACAGGAACTTCGTTTTATATCTGGCTATATAAATAATAGTCTGTTCAACTTCAAATATGGCGAAACTTTGCGTGCCTATTTATAGTAAGACGAAGTTAAACTCCACCTCCTCCTTACCCTTCTATCTAAACCTATTATACTTATAATCTCGACAATACAGTATTACGTACACGTACAGTACCGTACACTTACAGTAACGTGAGTCACGGTAAGCTGCGGGAGTGCGGGTATCACGTCAGTGCACTCGCAGTATTGATTCCTTTAAGTAATGGCTTTTATTGGCAAAATTGAGAATTGTGTTGGGGATTGCGCTCAACCGTAATATATAATTTCTTTGAAATCCCTCAATGAACGGTACTATACCTACACATGCTAAAACATTTTAATTTCTTTGTTTCAGATGAGTAAACCAAGAGAATAAAGCATCTCTATGCTACGTACAACCGACACAATGACCACCATGGGCCCCATCAGCGAGGTCGTCAACCTGACCGACAACACCTCAGCTCCCGTGGACCCCACAGACATTTTCGGCCCTCAGAGGGACTCCCTCTTCCTTGTTATACCTATAACTATTATATATTCAGCTATATTCTTAACCGGGGTACTGGGCAATATATTTACGTGTTTAGTGATAGTTCGGAACAAAAGTATGCATACAGCTACCAATTATTATTTGTTTAGTTTAGCAATCTCAGATCTCCTATTACTTATAAGTGGGATGCCTCAGGAGATGTACTCCATATGGTCGAAATGGCCGTACGTGTTTGGACAAAGTTTTTGTGTGATAAGAGGACTAGCGGCTGAGGCGTCGACGAATGCCAGTGTTTTAACAATAACGTTGTTTACGGTAGAGAGATATTTGGCAATTTGTCACCCGTTTATGTCGCACAAGATGTCGAAGCTGTCGAGAGCCACGAAGCACGTGATGTTCCTGTGGGTGGCGGCGGTGGGGCTGGCGCTGCCGCAGGCGCTGCAGTTCGGTATCCGGGAGCACAGTGGCGTCACCATGTGCCTGCAGACGCGAGTCATCATAGAGCACTCCTTTGAAATATCCACGTTCTTTTTCTTTTTTGCGCCGATGGTGCTGATCACGGTCCTGTACTCACTGATAGGCCTGAAACTAAGAGAGACGAACATAAGCAAAGAACAAAGCGAGAAGGATTTTGATATATCAATGAGATACACGCACAAGATCAGGCGGAAACACAGCCAGTCAACAAGGAGGGTCGTCAAGATGTTAGGTAAGATTCATTTGATTCAAATGGTAAAAGTTGGCACCACCCTCTACCTTTTAACGTAAGACGAGGATAATTCTGAAAAAATGTGGGCGTATAGATCGATCGTAAAAAGAACTTTTAGCGGAAATTCGTTTGAGTAATTTTAATGTTTAATATTTTAAATATGGGACTTTTTCAACTTCATTGAAACTGTAGCAGGTTTTTCAATGACATACCAAGATGTTTTTGCTGTAGAGTGTAAATTGAAATATGAATGATCGTAATAAATATTGATGATCCGGTGTCCGGGTATTGTTTGGTAGCACCAAACAAGGAACCCTTTGTGTGCGAAAGCGAGTCGCACGTTTATCGGTTTTTTTTAATGGGGAAGAAAACTGTCAAATAGTTCCACGTAGAGGACGCTGACTGTTTGTTACAAACAAACTGTCAAAGTCCATAGAAATTAAACATTATCTTATTGTTTTCTTTTTTCAATATTATGGGTCGATGTGTAGCCTTTGGATGCAAAGAAATGGGCGTTGTCACATTTCCAAGAAATTGCATGAAAAAAAAGTGGGAAAAGGCACCGAAACTAAAAAATGAAGTGGACCTATTAAAATCACTAAAAACACCTCTTCTGGCAATTTCATCTGGGATTCAAGACTGTTACACACACTGTCGAAGTTGAAATTTCTGTCGTAAGCTGTGAAGAAACAATCAAATGGGTTATTTTCAAAAAACTTACATTTTGTAACTGTAACCAATGACCACCTTACTTCGTGGCTACATCAACTTGTGTGGCCGAATACGTGAGTCTATCTGAATGTATGAAAGAAGCAGTTTATTTGAATAGCCTTATGAGGGAGCTAGGAATTGTGAGGTACACTCGAGTAGTTGTTCATGCCGATAATCAGGGAGCTATTTGTTTGGCTCAAGACCCAATGTTTCACGCACGCAGTAAGCACATCGATATAAAGCATCATTATATTAGGGAAGTGCTACGAGATAACAAAGATATCGAACTGAGACATGTACCCACTGAATCCATAATAGCTGACGTTCTCACTAAACCATTGTGTAGTGTCAAGCACTATAAGTGCATTACTGGTTTAGGTGTTAGAGATTGTTATTAATTTGGATATATTTTAGTGTTTTTAAATTAAAATTTATGAGGGTGCATTGGATATACGAACTTAATGTATATGTGTCTATGGTGTAAATTTAAATTAAAAGAAAAGTATGTTTGGAAGTACTTGAATTTGATGTGACTTCTTGTCACTGTTGTGTCCCTTTTCTTACATAAAAATGATCTCTTGAATATATTTACAACAAGTTATTATCCCTCGTTTATTTTATCCTATATATTACAATACAGGGTGACTGGCTCTGGACCCACCATAGCAAATTCGCATATAGAGGAGGTCATTTGCTAATTACTGAACCGTACTTTCCGTAAACAAAGTTTTATAGTTTAGGAGATAGATCAATTTTTATACTTTATTGAAAATTTTCCAAAATTTGACCTTCAAGCATTCATAACTTTTTTTGCTTGATTTTTGTGGGATTTTTTTTACTATTTGTTGGTAGTCATTAACATTGGTGATTAAAATACCTCGGAACTTCCCTCAAACTAGGGTAAAAAAATAAGATAGTACGCTTTTTAAAGAAACTAATGCCAAATAAAAATCATTATGATCAAATTCGACCATAATTAATTTTTATCAAAAAAATTTATTTAGTGTATAACCTTTCCAACGGTACCAAATTTTCATTTAAAAAAAACAATTCAGTATAGGTTTGTTGAAGCTATAATTGTGCAAAGTATTTTTTGCAAAATTATGACTATGAAGGTAGAAATTCTTAGTGGATTTACATTTTTTAATATTAAAAAAAAAATACTTTAATAATGTAAAACTGAAAAAATATAGGAAAAGATATCGAGAAGCAAAAGCAAAAATTAAAGATTTTGCTCGAATTGCTGCCCGCGATTTCTGACACATGGCCCCGGACGTAAAAGAATCAAGTGCAATGAAGATAAATAAATAAGGACAAAAGAATGAAGGAAGAAAGTAACAATAATTCTTGTTCAGTTATTTATTAAGACATTAAGCTTGTCTTACCATCACGGAAATGAGCATAATATTATATCGGGCATGTATTAGAAATTATATACCATACATGTTCCTTCCTCGCCCTTTATGTTCCGGGGCCACGGTATCTCTTTCGAACAGTCCCGTAGGGCAGTATAGTTAGTTAGTTTACCTAAGGCAAACATTTTATGAAATCACTAAGAATTTCAACCAACCAACCAAAATATGACGATGATGATTGGTTGATGATTTTTACGATGTAAAAATCGTTATTGAATAAATGAATTGAATTGAATTGAATTGTATTCAAAAAATGTTTAGGCGGTAAAGACGTAGATCGCTTTGCCGAAATTTAAAAAAAAATAACAGTCACCTCTAATTATAGGCATTGAACCAATTTGGACTAAGTATAGGTATAGTATCTGTGGCAAGTTTACTTTCCGCACACGTGTGGAAAAAATATCAAAAACGCAACTGTGTGAAATACACTGCATTTTGAAACTAATTTTAGTGCGAA
The DNA here is from genome assembly GCA_950022955.1 of Xestia ashworthii. NCBI lineage: Eukaryota > Metazoa > Arthropoda > Insecta > Lepidoptera > Noctuidae > Xestia > Xestia ashworthii. The sequence goes on along the minus strand of OX465558.1, from coordinate 15,471,942 downwards.
AAGAACCAGTTTTCGAGAAAGTGTATTGAAAAATATTTTCAATACACTTTCTAATTATTATTCTCTCTATTTATTATATCTAATTATTAAATATTATTTTTTGTCTCAGAAAAAGGTAACTAAGTACCCTCTCTTTTTGCGATGCACAAAAAAACTAAACAACAAATAATTCAAAATCATACTGGAAAAAAAACCTTAAATTCAACCTTGGTGATGCTAAATAGGAGTCCATTGGTCAAATAACATTTGCTTGTCTAAGCGATATATTGCTCGCAGAACGGATGGCCGATGGGGCTGAAAAATTCTAGAGCGGCGACCGCGAACCGGAAGACGTGGCGTTGGAAGGCCTCCCACTAGGTGGACCGATGACCAGGTGAAGATTGGAGAGATCCGCTTTATATGAGTTGCACGGGACCGGTCAATGTGGCGACACTTGGGGGAAGCCTATGTCCAGCAGTGGACGTCTTTCGGCTGAAATGATGATGATTCTTATCGAGGTGGTTGCGTAGATGGTAGGAGGTAAGGCAGTAAAACAGTAACAGTATATTGTGGGGTCAGCTAGGCAGCTGCTCTATGTAAAATACTGCAATTCAGCTGCGTCTCGTTAGACTGGAAGCTGACTGACATAGTTTGAAAGGGCTAGGCCAATAACGTATTAATAAACCTGTAACCTACAGTTCTATACTGTTAAAATATGCGACGGTAATTTTTTAATTAATTATTTAATTGTTTATTAGGTAAGTATTGTATTAGAAAGATAAACTAGTGCACCACAACGTTTATATGGGCCAATACCAGGCATTTTGGAGGGATAAAAAACTTTTGAATTTCTTGCAAATTCTCTATTACAAAACACAAACAGGAAAAAATTCGTATCATAAATACTTTTGCTCAAGAAACCACTTTGACTTGTCTATAGATACGGGTGTCAGAGTATTAAGGGCTCCAGAAAGAAGAACATACAATCCTGATAAAAACTTACCGTTTTCTTTTACGAAACACCTTTGAATACTACAGCCTAATGACATCCATTCATCAATCAGTTCTTCTTAAATCCATTCATTCACATTCTATGTGTATGACTACCATTTATTTTTAGATACTACTTCCCATAACAGTGACGTATCAAGACTAGAAATATGTCAGATTTTCAATTCCTCCGTGGACAAAGTTCACAAATTGTTATTATTGCAACAGATGTGGCTGTTATTAATAATTATGAGGAGTATTAATAGTTGCCAACGATTAATATTGGAACTTCCGGTATGGAACTTTTCATTTCATAATATTTGCTGAATTTTGAGTTGCATTGTACCTAATTAAATTCTTATTTGGCATATCTATTGCGCTTCGTATTACACGACAAACGATTTAAAAAGAAATCTTCAATCAGAAAACCTAAATAACAATAATTAATTATAGACATCGGCGTGATATCTATAATTAATTTCTGAAGCAATAGAGTAAAATCATGTTTCGTTCTTTAGCATTATACGAGTATATATTTTTTTAAAGTCACTCCATATTTACAGAATACCAATTAAGAGGCAGACAGCAGTTACTTCGTACATATCACACATTTTAACCAAGAATTTCCAAATTCCACGTGTTTTTTTCTGTGTAATTAATGTAATAGCTAAAAATAGCTAAATTCGCGATAAATACCTGTTTTTATATGTTTTATGATGTGTTCTGATCGTGAAAGTTTAAAAAGGACAAATGTAATAGCTACATTCTGTCATCGGTTGTAAGTCCTCCCACGCTCATACATAAAACAAAGAAAGATTATCATGCCCAGTTAAATACGGATTATTTGTAAATTACAAGTTTGCGCTTAAAATTACAAAGTAGACAGGTATATTTTATTAAATGTGTGGATAAAATTTGTAGTTTTATTAGCCTAAAAAAGCGTCGAACTAAACACTCTCACAGTCTCACGGTGTGTTATCGTCCATAATTATTATGCACACACATAATAGGCTTGTGTCCTAAAAAAATTTAATTAGTCCGTCGGTTAGATTATAAAAAAATATTTGACCCGTATTTTTTCTTTTGTTACATAAACCAAAATTGACGAAGATACGACGCTTTTAAAATTCGCAATACGTCACGCCGTGCTATAGTTTTTAGTGCGTTATGACGTCACGAGCCCCCACTCCCGAGTTTTGATGCGTTTTATCTTTGTCAGTACTCAGTGATTTACAAAAACAAAAAATACGTGTCCATTATTTTCCAATACTCTAACTGACGGACTAATTAGTTTTGCAATTTATTGATGGTGGAAACTAGCCTATTATGCCCGAGGTACTCCCGATCCGACGCGCGCACTCTTACTTTGTGTTTAAAATTAAATTTTGACATTAATTTGTTGGCGATAGTAATAAAGTATAATTTCCGATAGCGGTGTCAACCTTGCCCTTTAGCAGTTGATTTTTTTAATTACTGATCAGTTTTTTCCAAGTTAGGTTCAGAATGATGTACCAAATAGTTCAGAATGATTTGCCGAATACGTGGTAACCCATTGTGCACCTGTGTCCATTCCACCTTACATAATTGCCAAATAGTTGCAATTCGTGAAGTTTAAATTAACTTCAACGCCCCGCTGCTAAGCACCCATGACCGCAACTAGAAACATGATAATTAAATGCTTAGTCCGTCGGTTTTCAGTGAAATGTTAGAAACTAGGTGAATAAACTGTAGGTCTTGTGCGAATAATACAAAATCTAAGTTATGATATGGTGAAGAATAGGTAAAATTTGCTTGAGTCTGATAATGTATCGAAAAATATCAATCAAAATCAAAATCAAAATCAAAGCATTTATTTCAAGTAGGCCAGTTACAGGCACTTTTGAATTGTCGAAACAAAAATGAACATTTAATGTAGCTACAGTCCCAGTCACAAGACATAAAAACTGTGAAAGTACTGTAGTTGCCCATTCCCTAGCGTAGATCTCTATGGAGAAGGACGGGCAAGAAACTCCATGGACACTCTTTTAAATCAAAATATTGTTACAAAATCTTGGTTACATCATTCATGTTGAGATGGTATATTATGTGAGAACAATGTAGCAAGATGTGCACGTTAAAAGTGTCCATAGCAAAACCAAAACAAAATATAACTCAAAAACAAAATAATTAATTCAAATAAACCATGGCGACTGAGAGATGACCAGTCACAACTGACAGCGCCCATTCACGCACATGACGCATGGATCAGCACCATTCAGCTCAACCATTTTGAAGGGAACTAAATGGTCCGACACACGCGCCACCATCAGCGAGACATTTGAGTGAGCATGACATACTCTCAACCTCCAGGGCACATTCAAGTCAAGAACTGCCGTAGGTTTCCAGTGAATGATAGCTTACTAGCACATAGTACTCACACAATATGGGCTATGCGATTATATAATACTAACATTGAATCTATACAATGCAAAGATAGTTAAGTACAATCTTCAGCAGCTCCAACTATACCATTTAATGCTATCAATTTTTGCGCCCCTGTCCATGGGTGAATATTTCATTTCGTGCATATTTGAAGTTTTGGAGAAAAATAAAAAAAGTAACCTAATCATGTTCTTTATATACTTTTTTAAAAGTATATAATGATACCAACTGGGACATATGAAAGGGACAGTAATTCTAGGCGATTTTGACTTTTGTTTTTTTTTAAAGAACGGTAATGAGATTTCACAAATACGGTAATTAGATCTCAAGATACGATAGTGAGATAAACTAGTAACAGCTAGTAACCAATAAAACATTTAAAAAAAACATAGTATTTTACACGTGTAAACCTTTTAAAAATGAAATAAAATATTATAATATTGACATTAAAAATCATTACCATTCGTTTCTTCTAATTACCATTCGAATTGTAGAAAATGGTATTTAATGGTAATTAGAAGAATGGTAATTAGATTCACAAGTATTTCTAATAAATATTTGTTATTTTGAATAGGTGAAGGCTTGTAAGGCATATACAACAAAGAAAGACTTGTACTGGATATACTTAGCCAATAATTATATAAAAAATACAATATTAATTACCTTTCAAAACGCGAATGGTATGTAGAAATATTTTGAACCACTTCACTTTTTGCACAGGAGAATTCAAAATTACGTCGCCATAATCGCTCTCTCACGCGTCCGTCCAGCTTGGTAGTAGAGCAGACACTGACGCCGAATATTTCTTGTTTAGTCTACATCGCTGTGGCGCGTAAGTACGAAAATATCGGATTGAGAATATCGTCGAATGGTAATTATGAATGAGGGTAGGGACATTTTTCAAAGTTATATGAAATCACTTAAATATGGTCTTTCGTAAAGAATATATATTATATAATATGGATTAATTAATATATTAACCGAAAACGTATTACATAAATCGTTCTTCCTACAGATTTTTTACTAAAAATGCACCGATTTATTAAAATCTGGAAGAAGGGACATGGATGGTAATTAGATTTTTGGCTTGTTTTTTTAAATTTGGTGCACTTATAATAAAAAACTAGATTTTTAAAGTGTTGCGCCTAGTACTGTTATAAGTTAATTAGAAAAAAAAAAATTCAGGTAGAGATTTTTTCAACATTTAATGTATTCTTTATCGCCTGCCGCGTAATTTGCACGAAATGAAATATTCACCCCCATGTGGAGCAGGACCAGCATTAAGCCAAGCATTTTTATCAGCGATATAATCGCTCAACTTGTAATATGCTTGTTTACATAGTGTGCGTTTAATGCATGTTTTAAATTTCGTCTCATTCAGTTTAAGAATACTTTGTGGAATTTTATTATAGCATCTCAAACAGTACCCCATGAAAGATGAGTCTACTTTAGCGAGTCTAAAGCCTGGCTGAACTAATTGGTCCCTATTTCTAGTACTGTAATTATGTCTGTCACCTCTTTTACCAAAAAGATGCAAATTTTTTCTAACGTACATTATGTTTTCGTAAATGTATTGACAATGTACCGTCATAATGCCAATATCCTTAAACAGTTCCCTTAGAGAATCGCGCCTACGAAGATTATATATAGCTCTGATGGCTCTTTTCTGCAGAATAAATATAGACTCAATATCTGCAGCCCGTCCCCATAGCAAAATACCGTAAGACATTATACTATGGAAGTAACTAAAATAGACCAGTCTAGCGGTATCTACATCAGTAAATTGACGGATTTTTCTAATGGCATATGCTGCTGAACTTAGCCGCCCCGCAAGAGATGTTAAATGAGAACCCCATTGTAGCCTTGAATCAAGCGTAAGCCCCAGGAAAACCGTTTTATCTATGAATTCAAGTTTCTCATTATTCAATAATATATCACAATCAAATAAAGCAAATCTAAAGCAATCAGGTAAAGCAAATCTTATGCATTTGGTTTTTTTTTTCATTTAATACCAAATTGTTTGCTGTGAACCAATTTTGGACCTGAAGTAGGGCATTATTCACGTCATCTAAATTTTGTGCCCGTCTGTTTATCTTAAAAATTAAGGAAGTGTCATCAGCAAATAACACCATATTTTGAGGTTGGTTTTTCAGTAAATAGGGTAGATCATTTATATATACTAGAAAGAGGAAAGGACCCAATATAGAGCCTTGTGGAACCCCCATTTTTATTTTTAAACCCTGTGAATTAACACCATTTATCTGAACATGTTGTTGTCTATCATTCAAATATGATTTTACCAAACTAAGTGCAAGTTTACCCAGTCCGTAATGCTCAAGTTTCAAAAGTAATGTGTCGTGATTTACGCAATCAAACGCTTTGGAGAGGTCACAAAAAAATCCTATGGCATCTTGGGACTCTTCCCACGCAGTAAATATGTGCTTTAATAAGGTTACACCGGCGTCAGTTGTACAACGTCCCTTGGTGAAACCATACTGTTGATCATGTAAGATTCTGTTGGTGTTAAAATGATAGAGCATTTGATCAAGCATTGCTTTTTCAAAAACCTTGCTAAAAACTGGCAACACGGATACAGGTCTATAATTGTTAGTATCTTTACTGTCCCCGGATTTGAAAAGAGGTATGACTTTACTGTATTTCATTAAATCAGGGAAAACTCCTTGGTCTACACATAGATTAAAAATTAAAGCTAAGTATGGGGCTATTGTCTCAAGTATGGATGTACAAACTTTGATAGACATTCCCCGTAGATCTTCGGTCAGTTTGATTTTGATTTGCCGGAAAGCTTTAATAACTACCATAGGGTTAATGTGTTTAAATTTAAATTCAGCCAGGCAGCCAGACACATTCGCCTTTAATAAACCCATTGAGACTTCAGGAGAGGAATTTAGAGCCTCCGTAGTTTTTAATGGTATTTCTGTAAAGAAATTTACAAATTCTTGAGCTACTTCCTGATTAGAGCTTTTAGGACCACTTGCTGTATCTAATGTGTAGCTAGTGTTACGTATTTTCTTCCTGTTAGTCTCGTTATTTATGACTTTCCAAACTGTCTTTATTTTATTTTCTGCTGTTTTGATCTTGTTGCTAATGTGCAGGGCTTTAGCAACCTTGCATGTATTTCTAAAAATTTTTGAATACTTAGCAACATACTTGTTAAAAGTTTCAGTGTTAATAAAAGGCTTAAGGCCATAAAGCTCAAATAGTCTTTCCCTACTTTTTCTGATGCCTCTAGTTGCCCAATCGCTAAATATGAATTTAGGGCAAATACTTTTTGTCTTCTTTTCAAAAGTTTTGTTGAATTCCGTGTGAACTATTGAAAAGAAACGATTATAAAATTGATTTATATTAATATCGTCATGGCTCATAACACTTAACTTGTTCTGTAGGGAAATATTAAACCTATTTAATTTGCTAGAAGTTATAGGTCTATATTTAATCTGTACTTTTTGCAATGGTGTATTACACCTATAAGTTATAGTTTGTCCGCTATGGTCAGACGGCAAACAATTTACTATGGCTTTATCTAAGTAATCACAATCGCAGAAAACATTATCTATACAAGTAGCAGAAGATGTTGTGATTCTAGTAGGTTCAATAAAAACGTTAGTCAGGTCAAATGACTTAAAAAGATTTAATAACCGACCACTATTTGAATGTTCTTCTAAAATATTGATATTGAAATCACCACAAATTATTGTAGATTTATTACTGGCTGCAAGTTTTGCCAGGACATCTTCCATTATTGATTCAAATATGGAAAAGTTTTGATAGTTTGGGGGTCTGTACACACACACAACTACATGCTTATCTAGCTCAACACAGGACAGTTCGACGCAATGTTCAACCGAGTGTTCGAAAAATAGAGATCTGAAGAAAGAAGACATCATACTCTATGAGTCGGTATAGGTAGACATAGAATGAAAATACGAAATCATTGATTCATTTGAACACTGGAGTTAAGGGAAAACAGAGTGCCCGACACCTAAAAAATTGAGCTTGCCATAGTGTACCTTTATTTAATTTATAATTTTTCTTTTACAGTGGCAGTCGTCGTGGCATTTTTCATCTGTTGGGCGCCATTCCACGCTCAGCGGCTGGTCGCGATCTACGGGACCACGGAGAACCATCTAGCACGATCACCGATCCTGCTATCAGTGTACTCTTACGTCACATACATCTCTGGAGTTTTCTACTACCTGTCAACGTGCATCAACCCGATATTCTACCACATTATGTCCAATAAGTTTAGAGACGCTTTCAAGGTAACTGTTAAAAAACTTCTTGTAATCGTTGTCTGCGATCTGACTTAATACCGGAGTCAAAAAAAATATTGACCCAGTCATTAAATCAAGTCGTTTGCACAATAAGCTAGCATGCTAAAATAAAAACAGAATGAGCAAGAAAATAACAATTATAATTAACTGATCAATTGTAATCGCATTTCTTGCTTAATTTGAAGCCCGTAATTACCGATCTCAATAAATTAACTTGATAAAGTTAGTAATTAGTGACTACTTTAAAACACGCATTTGATATCATCATAATTGAATTACTTTTATTATGCGACCAACTCTGAAATTGAGAAGAGTTCACCTACATAGAAACAATGTTTGCGACTGCAGAGTAAAATCACGTGTAATATCAGTCACTTTTCAAAAACAGTCGAAAAGTTGTGTCGAGTCGTGAAAATTAAAGTAAGCAGACGCTCTGTTTCAGAACTCAATGAAGATGTGGTGCTGCCGCTCCATCGAGAGAGCCGAGTCCAAGCGCTGCTCATACACGGCCATGGCTTTCCAGAGGAACCCCACGTCTAGCGGTACTGCTAACTCAGGTTATTTTTATCTTTTTTTTTATATTTTTTGCTCCAAACTAAAAATAAATTGTAAAAGCACCCTTACCGAAGCCAAGAGGCACTTTTTCTCCCTATCATTGCGATATGGAAATATTGAAGGGCAAAGTTCACCCTTGCAGGTGTTTTTAATTAAAAGTTTTAAATGGTATATTGGGTATTTGGTCTGGACGACCCGAAGCGAGTGGACCGCGGGCTGTTCGACCGTATACAATTTACGTCCCAACGTTGTCGTAGTCGTAGTTCGTCCGGTGTATCAGCTATAATATCAGAAGCTCAATTTACGTGAGAAACCAATTGGCATGTCATGGTGAGGGTTGTTAATTGGAAAATCAATATTATTTTAACCAAACATAAATCCTTTTACACAGGTAATTCAGTGAAGAATTCTTTGCGAAACGAGGCAAGCATCCGCTTCACGACGAAAGGCCAGAATGTCAGAGACCGATGCATACCCACTGTGCACGTGTGCCACAACGGCAGGACCATCGTCACGCCCCCTGTGTACGACTACAGGACCTGCAGTAGGCACTCCTTCCAACAATCACTCCAAGAAGAAATCATTCTTACTTAACGCGTACTTAGATACAGCCATGCGACTAGCAAATGAGAAACGAAGACCTTGTTCGCCAGCATGCTGCACCCCTCGTCACCCACTGAAACGATCACGGTCACACCCGACCAATAGTATTTCATAGGAGATTACTCGGCGGACGAGCCGGAGAAATATCTCAAAGAGATCAAAATAAAAATTGTACAACGTGAGAAAGAACACGGACAAAATTATATCTGAATTGTGAATGCAAAGACTATAAAACCACTTGACTGCGCATACACTGCCCCGACGCACGAAAACTATAAGTAATTTTGCACCTATAAGTAGGCGACGGTACTAGTAACCATTTTAGTTGTGACCAATTGTTAGACCCATATGCACGCTAAATAATTATAAATTGTTGCGATTTATTTATACAATTTAAAACGCATAAAATGCCTAAATGCGCGGTAAACTGGTTTGGGAAATATTCCAAGACATCTAGTTACAAAAAGGATAGGCATACCTTTTCATCAGTAAGTAAACACTACGAAATTATTTTTTAATTTAATCAGATTAAGAGCAACCGCAGGGGTCTATTTAAAATGGTAGAGTGGAAAAGAACACACGAAACAGTGACCCACGTTTATGTCTTTTGGAAAAGTCCCTTTCTTTCACTAGGAAATTCTAATTGTTTTATCCCTTTCTCTCCCTTTGTACTTTTATCGTAAAAATCAGAGCCGTTACCTTTTTAATGGCTGAAGTTGATATCGATAAAAATAAAATTAAACATCATACAATTTTTATATTACTTTAAGAAATACGAAATATAATTCTGTCTATTTTATAAGATCGTTATTACAATCTCTAATTGGGTATAATTTATTTCGGGATAATAATTATAATCAATATGAAATAGAATCAACAAATCATTGTATTTTATGAGGAAGATGCATAATTCAGAAATAATTATGTAGACGCTAATTTATCAGTTTTGACTGAGATCAATCAAGACCAAACTATAATTCGAAAAACATATTTAATTCATTTTAAAAATCAATAAGAAACAATTGTGGTTTTTCTTTTTGTTATTGACTGATTTTGATTAAATTTTGTTATGTGATTTTTAATGAGTATTTTTTTTAATTTTAAGATCCATTTTATCGATATCGACTATTTTCCCTTAGTCAAGTCGTGCAATCCCTAACCATACATACCTACGCAACTTGACCTTGAACTGACCAATTGCAGCCGCGCATTCTTCCTCGTCCCCCGGCCCGCGGTAGTGAGTTGTGTTCTTAGAAGAAATCGGCCTATAAGCTCTCTAGTGGTTATATACTCTATGTGTGAATGCGAAGTTCTAAATTAAGCAACAAAAAGAGAACAATTTGTCAATTTCTTTACGTCGAACTGTAAATAGATATTATGGCGTACAAGATATCGATTTACAATAATTTCCAGTGAGTAATGTTATCTGGACTCACGAAACTAAGTACAGCATTATTACGATTTTTCATGTTGTTATGGATTTAATAAAGTAAGGTATCATTCAGGAAATATGTTCCTAACAGATCTTTCGAGATAAGACTCGTATCTTAGTAATGTTCTTTGACAGCCTCTGAGTTTAAAAATCGGTACCTATTTTATACTTTAAATTGTTACTAATTTTAATAAAAGTTTTCGCAGTGAGTGAACCATAATGGGAAAGTGGTGTATACATATAGATCTGAATTGTTGGTGACCGTATTACTAGAAATACTTCGATGATGATCTCCGCTTGAATATATCCTGTGGATATTACCCAGATAGTTTTAAAGAGCGCAACTAATATTCTGCTAGGTCTTTATAAAACAGATTATATTTCTTTAGCTTCATTTTTCAGATATAAATAGATAGGTAGACTATGTAGTACTTTCAACCTACAAGGCAACTTCGAACATTTAAAAAGTAAAATCGAGTGATTTTTAAAAAACAAATGCATTTTCGAAACCCCTTCTCAAGTCTATTGCGTCCGACCGCGCTGGGCCCGGCAGTCTCGACAGAGATAACGACAAAATCGTTATAAACTGAAAGTATTTTTTTTTCGATAAATCCAAAGACGTCTTAAGCGGAAAAATGTTATGGCATTCTAAGGTACTCCTATTCTAAGCAGTAAAAATAAGAATAGCAATTAAATAATCATGAACATCGATCTACTAACTTGAACTTCACTTGGTTAAAAGATTAATAGTTATTTATCCAACATGTGAGGAAAGTTCGTTTTTCCTATGAGTTTTGATTTTGAGTCTTAAGCGAACGAAGGATTGAAAAATAGAATCACGAGCGCAGCGAGTGATTATAAATTTCAATCCTGATTAAGCGAAAGACTCAACAAAACGAATAGCAAGTGAAATTGCTCACATGTTGCATACAAAACTTTTCACCACTCCCAGCAAGAAAGTATTCAGTCATCATAGGTAAATAAACTTATACACTTACAATAATTTGATAAATTTTATAAAAAACATTAATCTTAATTTATAAATATTTCTATTCTTAGCATAAAATTATTTATTTTTTTAAAATATCTTTAAAATTTAACATAAAAAATCAGGCAAGATTAGTTTCTGAACGGGATCATTACTTTTCTCACTGTTCAAACAGTGAGGAAAAACCAACTTTCCTCACTGTTTTAGTAGAGGAAAGACACTTCTTTCGTGCGGGAGTGGTAAAAAAATATATGTACCTAATCCATTTCTAGGCAATGCCGACCGCATTGTTACAATGATTATTTATTTCCCGACTGTCGGCTTTGCTGGCGTCATTGGCTGCGAATAATTAGGACATCCCTAGGGACACAGCTTAACTGAACTGAACACCTTCCAATACCTCTAATGAAAGATCATTATCATTCTTATTTTTATTGCATTTTGTACTTATCGTATTTTAATATAAATGTATTTTTATGTATTTTTGGGAGGACTTGGATGTCCGTCGATTTTGATGATGAGTTTGATGGACGTCCACAATGTAAGACTGAGATTAAAAAAAAAAACAAATAATATTTCACCAAAACACGAGTAGATGTGAGTTAGTGATTTGTTTTATACATAGTTATAATTATTTTCTCTGTAAATACCCAACAATAATTTTGTAAACAGCATTATACATCCATATACATTATATAATCTGTTAGGTATGGTTCACAGTAGAAGGATACTCCTCAATTGCATTTTAAATGTTTTTGTTCGTGGGAAAATCACAAATCAATCCTATAAATTTGGCTATTTCATGCAATACTTTCAACATTTTCCATTCAATATTTACCTCACGAACTGACGTTGAAAATAACAAAATGAACAATATATAATTTCTCGTTTTTCTCGAGATGGTAGTGCACTGAGTATATCCACATAAACTTGATAAAGGGTCTTCCAGCTTTCAGTTCAATGCGCTGAAAGACGGGACGGGCAAAATATTTTTGTACAGATATACCTTTTGCATGAAAGCGTCCACGAACGGAATCGTTAGTATGCGAATTACCTATGTATCGAAGTCCGTGCTCTAGAGACCGCACCTAGTTGATTTGACATAAACCAACACTGAACCCGGGCGAACTGGGTCCTGAAATACCGTGATCCATAACTGTGTGTGTAAAGCTTTGTTGTAAAAGCACCGTTAAAGGTGGACGCACACTTATCCGCGCCGAAGGAGTCGACCGCGCCGATAGAATTTTTTCTCATACGATGACGTCATCTATTCGTCCGATTCGACGCGGATAAATGTGCGAGGTTAAGTAGGATTTCATACAAGTAATTCTAAAATTCGATTCTTTCGGTGCGGTCGATTCCTTCGGCGCGGATAGGTGTGCGTCCACCTTTAATATACTTCATTAGACTCTAGTTTTTGAAAGACGAACCGAACAGTTAGTGAAAACCTTATTGTGAAACAGCATTTAAACTGTACCATACAATGTCTAAGATAAATGTTGGGTTTTTTATTTTATAGAATAGTTGAAAGTAAATGTTGTTTTATTAAAGTCTTCTAATTGTATTTTTCTAAAAGACTCTGCACGTACGCAATTAGGAGACCAATATATATATTGTGTGATTAAAACAATAATAAAGCGGGTAGACTTTGTTCATTGTTTGTCTTGCCTTTTATTTATAAATGTAACATAGAACCTACCCCGAATCTACAAATAGAGGTCCAAAGATCTTTTATCAACGAAAATGATGATGCCAAAGGTCGTGTCTAAATAATAACAGCCGCTCGGATCAATCTTCAGGTTAAGCCGGGCTGCTATTTGCAGTTCTTTAATAGTCGTTACAGGTAGTCAGTGGCCCGAAAATCTGATCTTGCCAAGTGGTATCATAGTACCCAGTACGTACGTTGTGGAGGTCCGATAGGCAGTCACTCTAAGTAAAATACTTGTATTCAATTGCATTCAATAAAACACTGGAAGCCGACACCATCATAGTTGGCAAAAGGCTAGGCAGATGATGAATGATGATGGCAAAGTCAAAAACATGTTAGGGTCTGACTTAGGCGTATTTCAGAGTGAGACCGGCGCCGGTTGCGTGCGGCCGGCGGTTATTGGACCCTACTTCAGACTTTTTTGTTAATATTTTTTTTTTAGTTTTCTTTTTTTAAAAGCATACTATCTTGTTTTTTAACCCTAGTTTGAGGGAAGTTCCTTCCTTCCTTCCTTCCTTCCAAAAAAAAAAGTTTGGAAATATCTCAATGCAGTATAAAATTGAAATATTTCCTAAACTATAAAACTTTCGCTGGGGATAGTAGGGTTTAATAATTAGTAAATGACCTCCTCTAAATGCGAATTTGCTACGGTGGGTCTAGACACAATCACCCTATATAATAACGCTGGTTGGCGCGGTTTCGCTCTGAAAGAGCACTTACCCATGCTATCCACAAGCAAAGTCAATTTTGTTCAAAGTCGTTATACAATTACGAAACGCATTGAGAGCGATTGCCACTGCTATAGGCCCTCTGATCAAAGTTACTATGCAAACTGCTATGAGTTCTGGCTATCTCGGAGAAAAGTATTATAGAATCAATACTCAATTGAATTGCGCCATTCATAAAAGGCAACACAGCCCCTGACATACCAGTTCAAAACATCTTTTGGTTCGTTAAACACGATTTCAGTATAGAAATTGTAGCCTGAGAACAATCTCCGTGGTCTGAATCTGTGTGGTACTCACGTCAAAAGGAATACATTGAAAGGAACCTGCAATTAAGGACGACTCCAAATTTGCATGTAGTAGATGCAAATATTGATAACCTCCCGGCACTGCGTAAATTGTTGTACTATCGTAGTAAGTGTAGGAACTTGCCAAAGTGATAAACAAAGAAAAAATCGATTATTGTTTTTTTTTGTGTACTTATGAACACAAAGCATAAAACACCTGAGGTCTCTCAGACCTATTAATATTAAGATTATATATCTGACATAAACGGCCAGGTTTTTACCCAGGGACATAAGTAAGGGCCTATAGAACGCCACCTGCTACGATTCATAAGTTACATCCTCTTTTTGCGCAGTCCGCGTCAATAAATCTTGATAGAGTCTATTCTACGTGGCCCGGTGCCGGATTCAGTAGTACGAATTAGATTAGATTTTGAAACATACTGAGAAGGCACTACAGAATTTCTCAGTAGCAGCCATGGCGTCTGGATTTTTTCCAGTTGGTGGCAATAGGCTCGTCCCCCTTATGTCGGACTTAAACTTAGCTGGTTGAATGTGTGTGTACTATTAGTTACACCTCTGCCTAACCCTTTGGAGATTAAGGGCGTGATGTTATGATATGTTGAAATATCAAAGCCTTGACCTTTTATAAACTGTTTCACTTCGCTCGTTTTCTATCAAAACATTGGCGTCTATTTCATTACTCATACTCGGAAAGTAGGTCTGAAGATGCTTGAGGACCGGCTGAAGGTAATACTTTTCTGCCCTAGGGAGAATTGCTTTCAACTGACAGCTGTCAAATTATTAAATAAAAAAATGAGTTTGAGATTTTCTCAACATATCATAACATCACGCCCTTAATCCCATGTATTTTATTGTTACTTACTAATTCCTATGAAACTATATTTCTATTTAATTCTGGAAACAAGCAAACTTTGAGGAATTATTCCATCCCTCTTGCTTCCATTTCAGAATATTTTAGGCAATAATCATCAAAGATGACAATAGTACATTTTGATACAAGTGGGGAAAGTTTGTTATTGAGCCGAGAATTACAATAAAAAATGGCCACGTGTATCAAACGACGTTTTTCGATACACTTTTGAAGAAATAAAATAAAAGAATGATAAATATTTTTGTCATGAAATAGGTAATATGAAACTATGATTTTAATTTTCTTTTTCATCCCATCTATTCGAAAAAGACGACTTGGTTCGCCTTTAAGTGCACCCAAAGGTGGTGTTTTCTATAAGAAACTTTTAGCGGGCAGTAATGAGTTTTTAATCCTCTTTTTAAGGGGCCGGCGGAGCATGCGTTTTTCATACAAACGTAATACCAAAATAATTTGTAAATCAAACATATTCTTAAGGTAGTGTGTATTTATTTCGATTGGATTACAGAATATCTATGTTCCCAAATATATTTTTTGAGAGGACAATGATACAAAGACGAGATAGGAGGAATTTAAAATTTCCATAGAAAACTTACTTTTCTTATAACTCTTGTTAAAATCAGTGTTCAATCAAAATATATATTTGGGAACCTAGATATTCTGTAATTCAATCGAAATAAATACACACTACCTTAGGAATATGTTTAATTTACAAATTATTTTGGTATTACGTTTGTATGAAATACGCATGCTCCGCAGGCGTCATAAGTGCGCCGCAATTATCTTTGCCGCGCACTTTTTGAATTTGGAACATCTTGTGTTCAGCGCCCAAGAAATCGAACGCAAATATTGTTTGAATAAAGACTGGCAGGTGCGACGGCCCATAGTAGCGCCGCGCGCCGGCTGAATACAAAAAAAAAAGAAATAAAATTAAAAACGCGCGAACTATAGCCCGCGTTTTCGTCAATTTTCACGGATTGATAGAAATTCATGATTTTGTTTTGAAAAATGAGTTCTTCAAGTGACAGTGAAAGTATAGAATTAACTCCTGATAGTATTAGAACTGACGCAAGAAATGTGATGGATAATCTACTACCTGCAAAATCCCGGGAGAAATATATGAAAGCTTATGGTAATTTTATTGAATGGAGAAATTCAAGAGGCGCCAAGAATTTTTCAGAATCTGTGTTTTTGGCCTACTTCCAGTACTTAGCCAAAACTAAACAACCTTCCACACTTTGGAGTACCTACTCAATGCTAAAATCAACAGTCAGTTCTAATAACGACGTAAAACTGGACACATATTCGAAATTAATAGCGTATCTGAAGAGGATGTCTGATGGATTTAAACCTAAAAAATCCAAAGTGTTCTCAGTCAAAAACGTGGAGACTTTCCTTAATGAGGCACCCGACAACATCTTTCTTGCCGTAAAAGTAAGTAACTATGTATGTATATATGGTGGATTAGTAAAGTATAACCAGTGTTTTAAAATGCGCATTTTATTGTAACCTGTACTTCGATAGATAGGTACTTGTCTTATTCACATTCGGTTTTGTTACAGGTGGCTTTAATTTTCGGAGTAGGTACATGGAGCTTGTCGTGGCAATGAACTTTTAAAAATAACTGTTGATGATGTCGAAAATCACTCGGATAATTTACTGTTAGTAAAGCTGACAGACACAAAAACAAAAATTGACCGATCCTTCGTAATCCGAGGAGAATACAAAACTATTGTACAGAAATACCTGGACCTGCGTCCTGCTGATATAAAGACCAATCGGTTTTTCATCCGTTATCAAAATGGCAAGTGCTTCAAACAAGTTATGGGAAAAAATAAAATTTCTTACATGCCACAAGAAATCGCTACTTATTTGAAGTTACCAGATATCAAGCTATATACAGGACATTGTTTTCGTCGCACTTCTGCTACCCTGTTGGCAGATTCTGGAGCGGACTTAACTGTTCTCAAGCGACATGGAGGATGGAAGTCGAGTGCTGTAGCAGAGGGATATATAGAAGATTCCATTGAGAACAAGGCGAAAACATGTGAACGCATCGTGGAAAACATTAAATTGCAACCTTCAGTTAATCCATCCATGCCACTGTCGCCGCGCCCATCTACATCCAAACAAAGAGATTCACCGTCACATTTTCCTCAAAATGAGCCACATTCTGACATTATTTCAAACACGCAGAATAAAATTAAATCTACAACAATCTCTATTCCTAATAAAACTGTAACAATTAATTTTCAAAATTGTGAAAATGTCTCAAATGTAAATATAAGTTTTTAGTTGTTTTATTATTAGATACTACTTAATTTCAATTTAGTTGTTACTCTGTTTCATTAAATATCAATATTACAATAAAATATGAGGCGCCTTTTATTTTCTCATAGTGGGTGATGAAAAGTAGAGTGTATCACTCGGGCGCAAAATATATTTTTGGCTCGGGCGACGTACTTTGAATCCCTCGCTACGTTCAGGATTCTACTCTAGAATCCCTCACTTCGCTCTGGATTCAAAAAAGCGCCCTCGCCGTAAAAATATTATTTTGCTCCCTTATGATACAATCTACTATTTTTTCGCACTTTGCTTTCGCCAGGTTAAAGGAGACGCAAAGGTATGAAGCCGCTATACAGACCAATATAAAAATATTTATTTTTATGTTTTTGAATTTAGAACACAAGTAAAATGTTAATTTGTTTAGAAAAGTTAATATTAGTTTTAATAATCATGTTTATCTATGATATTCTATTTATAAACACAATTTGAATATTCAAAACTTGTTTAAAGACGCATATTACTTGCCGAAATTAAAAAAACATTCACCTCTGACTTTGAGCTATACTTATCTGTGGAAATTTTCATTCGTGTTGGAAAACTATCAAAAAACGCACGCGTCGCATCGTAGTGCGATAAGAACCAGTTTTCGAAGAAGTGTATTGAAAATAATAACTTGTTTTCAAATAATAAGTCAGTGAAAACTTTTTTTTTTCTTCTAAGTATTATCTGCAATCAGTCCTCAGACTATGAGCGGATGAGTTCCGTGTTCCTTGTAGTGTAGAGTGTGGCTCCCAGTGATGCCATCTACTTGCAGGTGTTACGGCTTTACTGCTGATCTTATAGTGCCATGATACTGTGGCACTTCAAGCGGAGCACGTAGTCTCGTTGTGTCAACTGACGAGCTGGCTCATTTGGGTGGATGGCTAGTCGTTCTTTATATTTCTCTGCTACACTCCGAATCTCCTCAGCAACTGTGGGAATGTCTAGTTGTAGTCAACCATGAGACATTGGCTACTGTGCGTAGTATTCTGTTTTGTTGACGCTGCACGATAGCTATGCTGGAGTTACTTGCGCTTCCCAGAGCTGTATCCCATACATCCAAACGGACTTCAATACTACTTTGTAAATTAGGAGCTTGTTATCTAGCGATAGTCTGGAGTTGCGGCCTAGTAACCAGTGAAGATTTTTAGGCTGTATAAGAGTTCTCCTTTTTGGCTTTGGTGTATTGTTGCCAGGTCAATCGACGAACCAAATGAATTCCCGGGTATTTGACACAATTTCTGTGTGGTAGGGTGGTATCTCCCAGTTTGACCGGTGGGCACTCCTCCTTTCTGAATGTGTAGGTAACTTGGACAGACTTGGCAGCACAGGCCTTTCGTTTCCACCTCTTCATCTACGTGTTTATTTTATTAAATCCACTCTGCAGAAGATTTTATGCAACTTCTGGGTTTGTGTGACTAGACAATATTGCCGTTTCATCTACGAATGTATAACAACTCCAGGTTCCGTCGGTAAGTCAGCTGTGTACAATATGTAAAGAATTGGCCCCAGAACAGAACCCTGACGTACACCAGCTTCAATTCTGTAAAGGGCTGAGGTATTACCTGATTCTTTTACGCAGAAAAGTCTATCGGTGAGGTAAGAGTTCAGAATGCTAAATAACGGGTGGGGTAGATGTTTTTTAATCTTGTTTAGGAGGCCCTTATGCCACACCTTGTCAAAAGCCTGGTGGATGCCCTCAATACGAGACTAACTTGTAGATCCCGTATTGAGGGTTCCAGACTTGTGATGCATACTCAAGGTGGCTGCGTACGAACGAACAATATAGTACTTTGATAGGTTTTAGTGATCGGAAACATGCTGTGGTTCTCATAATAAAACCAAGTGCCACTGGTCACTGTTTTAACCTAATAAGATGATTCACCAACAATAGAGGGGATATAGCACTCGGCGGCCGCTGCCGCGGCACGCTCGCCTTCGCGCGCTAATAGTTACTATTCTAACCTAACCTAACCCAGATGATTCAACAACAATAGAGGGGATCTGGCACTAATGGTCACTGTTCTAACCTAACCTAGATGATTCACCAGCAATAGAGAAATCTCGCACTCTGGGGTCGAGGGGGAACACGAAAGTCGCAGGCGTTTATAGTCCAATCAGTTATTGCAAAAATTTAGAACACAAAGTAGTTCATTTCAAATTATATTAAACGTTACTATAGATTTTAAATAATGTACTGACTAAATATTGTACTAACTGAATATTAGTGCAAATGTGCAAGAAAATGTTAATTAAACCATATAAAATTAGGTAAATTGAATTTATATCAATAATTCATTACATCATTTCATCGTTATACTAAAAAAAAAGTATATGAAATGAAATTAGGTGATGTGATCGTTAGAACTTTTGTTATTATATCAAATGGTACGCACCCGGTTTTGGGTTTGTCTTATCCCTTAATTGGATCTTGTGATTGCTCTTTATTCTTTGCACTTCTGATTTTATTACCATTGGTAGCTTTCCTTGCCGAAACTTTGTATACCTGGCATTAAAGAATGCCAGGTATGCAAAGTTTCGGCAAAGATAGTTTGCTGGGTGCGCGCCATTGCAGAGCACACATTGGGCTGGGGTGTTTCGATCCCGTTTGGGGCAGTCCGAAGTTTTGTGAGACTCTGTGCATTTGACACATCGAAATGGTCTCATGCAGTGGTTCTTCGAGTGCCCATACTGCTGGCATCGCTGACATTGGACTATGCTTCGTCTCTTCCTGGGATCTTCTTTAGCTACTACTTGATTATATATGTACTTGAGGTCTTTCGCAGCTTTGTTTTGGGCATTTGGCATAAGATTCCCGAAAAATGCCGACGTTGGCTATTTTTCTAGTCCATATTTTGCTTTTATAATCTCTCCTGTGACAATATTTCCAGTCTTTTCGATTTCTTCTCTTATTCCCTCAAGGGGCGTTGAAGGATAAAGGTTACGAATTACAATTCTGAAGCATCTGTCCTCTTTTCGGTTGAAGGTGTGTAGTGAGTCCATTTTCGTTAATTCCATTCCGTCCAATTAGTGTTATAAGTTTCTTATGAACTGCAACGTCGCCACAGTTGATGCGCAGCTGGTTTCTGGTTACAATTTTGTACGTAAATGTGTCTCTTTCAGTGGCTGTTAGTAGGAGCTCTGTTAATTTATTGACGTCATAGAATCCATAAAGTATGATAGGAGGCGGTTTTGTTGTAAAACCTACTTTCTAAGTACTTTTTGTTAGGTTTAAAATGTCTTATGTAATGTCGATAAAAAAGATATTCGAGGTTTAAATTATTGTACCATGCTTGTGACTTTCGTGTTTGAATAGCAACTATCATAAAACGTTTACTAGTTTTTTTCATTTCGCCTTTTCCACAATATTTATTTAGAATATTGACTCTGCAGATCGTGAATCACAACAGGTTTGCTCGGTTTCTTCTGTTTAGGTTCTTCTTCGGTTAGGTCTATTGGTAAGTCACTGTATCTTTTGCTGGTTTCAATTTTAGGAGGAGGTGTCTGTGCTGTCTTGTTTCTTTTGGCACCTCGCATGGCATTGATTAATTGCCACGGTGGTGCGCAAGGTTCTGTTAATTTGTCATTGTTTCCTGGTTCTATTTGTTGATTGCGGCTGGGGTAGATTCTCTTTCAAATTTACTTCCATACTTGTTGCTCCTCCTCAGTCGAGGCATTTTAGAAGATATTTAGTCTTCTAGGCTCGCTTCAGCCTCATCCAGCCAGTTGCCCGGCTGGGTGGATTGTTATACCGCCATTGCTCCGTCGCCAGGGCCTCGTTCGCTGTCTAGCAAGGAGCACCACAATATCCGTTTGGACATTGCCGCCATCCGGCGCGTGCAGTGGGTGTTGACAGTTGGGCTGGATAAGATGTTAGTTCCAGTCTCCCCTTGCTCCCCAAAAAACTGTGAAAACTGGGCTTAACTTTATTGAATGCTTGCAAAAATGAATGTCCGGTGACGAATTTGTTCGTGATTCAGTTGGTTTATGATGTTTGGTGTATGAAGGAAGAAATCATGACCTACTCCAGTTCGTGATAGTAGACCTCGATTAGTTGTTGATATAATTGTATGTAGATACTTTTTAGGGTTCCGTTCAAAAAGGGTGCCAACGGGACCGGATGGGTATTACTAATGCTCCGCTGTCAGTTCCTATCCGTCCGTCCATTCGTCTGTCCGTCCGTCTGTCACAAGGCTGTATCTTTAAATCGTCTAGGTAGGTAGACACTTAAAATTTTGCAAAGAATAATTTATTGCTATTGCCGATATATAGTTTGGCAAATGAAAGTAGACACTGGAATTATTTGCAAACTTTTAATATGGCAATGATTATTTTATGTCAATTTCAATTTGTCTAAATAAGATGGCGTGTTGTTGTTGATTTTTTGGGACCTATAGAGAGCATTTTTCTAACTTAAACCTGAATAAAACGATTAAAAGTGGAGTGCGGAAGATGTTGTTTCGCATAATTTCAAAGTTTGAAGAAAAACAACGGGAGAAAGACGCCTAGTTCAACCAGAAACAAGATTGTTTACGTGTTGTGTTGGATTTCATAAGTTAGTACCGCTTTTATGTTGATACTTTGTTTGTATTCGTAATAATTATAAAAATGATTATAGAATACTGTTGTTTTTTTTTATTCAGACAATATCACATATTAACTAGTCGTATTTTATACCAACGAAGTTAGCTGGTTTTCGAATTGTCACGCACGAAATATCTCTTTGGTGTGGATCATAATGGGTAGACATGATTTTACATCTCGAAACTTCATGTGCCGGACGGGCGTGATCGCTAGACGCGGGGATGTATGTGTGCCTACCTGACGTTCTGCCTATACTGTAACAGACGTTCTGCCTATACTATCACTGTACACACATACTCTTCGAACCTAGACGGCGCTGACGTCCTACACCTGTAGGTTCAGACAACCTCAGTCATTTTCTATCAGGGGGAAGGGTTACTAGGAATGAGAACACTGATAAACTTTCATAACTTTTCAGGAAGCGATTCGATATTTCTTCATGACTTTCGCGCATTACTTGATTTACTCACTTTATAATATAATATTTGCCGTACTGATGACTACGATTCTACGAAAATCTAAGTTTATTAAGGTACTACGGAACTTGACTGTAACGAGGACCGCGAATCGCTTCCTGTTTTTTTGGAATACTTTATTATATATTTTCATTTGAATATTTACAGGTTTTCTGTGTTATTACAGTTCTGAACTTATATCTAATTACATTTTAGATGTTACATGGTTTGTACATAGTGTTATCTATTTACTAACACGAAAAATACACAGTTCTTTATTGAAATTAAAGAAATATAGCAAAATTAGTACAGAACTTTCCAAAACTTGGTTGGTTGAAGGATCTTTCAGGATAAATTACACGAAAACTGGCGCTGATACTGTAAGTATATAGAGTGCCATATACAAGGAGGTTGTATGGCCTATTGAGATTTACTGTTTACTTTTATGTGTCTACATTATCCAGCCTGTAACGATCCTTCAACTGTCGGTATGTTAGACCAAATTTACAAAATAGAAACAAAGATAGCTACGTTAGACCGTCATATCCTCGACAAGTGGCTTTCCTGAAGGGTAAGTTAATACAAAAGAACTATATCCAGGCCTAGGTCGCAACCTAGGCTACCTGGATCTCAACAAATTACTAAATTATACTATATAAAATGCCACTTTCGAGCCGATATGAGTTTAATGCTTACTGTTCGGTTTATTTACTAAATCTAATCACTGACGCACTTGTTTATTCGTCACTGTTATTGCCCATGTAGGTATCACTGACTTTACACTATCGATGCAAAGAAACTATTTACACTTATTTTGGTGACGTTCGTCGCGAACACAGTTTGCTTCATTTGATTAAAAAACACGACTTTACATACAACTAGTACCGTAAAAGGCCCTTGCGGGACTGTTCGAAAGACAGAGTCCGCGTAACACTGGTCAGTTTCCCTCACTTGTCAGATTATTTAATTCGACAGTTTCGTTGATTCGTCACTTTCGCTGATTGGATACTTGTGTGAATTCGACAGTTGCGTCAACTCGACAGTTTCCATAATTTGCCAGTTTCGTCGATTCGTCACTTTTATCAAATTCGTCAGTCGAAGTACAGTCGGTAGGAAATGGTCTGTTAATTTTAATTTGTTTTGAGATCTATTTATTAATTTACAATTTAATTACACAAAAAGGGCAACACACGAAAATAACGTAATACTTGAGTATATAAGTACTGCTATATGAGTAATGCTTAAGATATACACCATTATTTTGAAGTCTAAATATAGATACATAATGTACATACTAAATCATAAATGAGAGGAAAGATTATGCTCGTTTACTCTGGTTTAGAACAATGATGTGGTCTTCTTCAACTCACAAATGAATGAACGAAAGGTGGAAGTGAGTAATCAACCTTACAGCATTGGAAGAGGAAGAAGTGGAATAAATAGCTGGATCTATGACGATGGGATTTAAGTTGGTATATTTGACAACAAACCTAATCTAACAATATGATTTTAATACAAACTCATTTTCTGAATGTGTCAAATTGACTTATTGTATTTTTTTTTCATAAGATCAGTTCAGTATCTGCATTAACTGTTTGTTTTATTTTTTCCTCGAGTGTATATATATAAGTGACGAGTCAACGAAAGTAACAAATTATGGAAACTGTCGAGTTGAAGCAAGTGTCGAATTCAAACAACTGTCCAATCTGAGAAAGTGACGAATCAACGAAACTGTCGAATTAAATAAACTGACGAGTGAGGGAAACTGACCAGTGTTACGCGGACTCGAAAGAGATACCGTGGCCCCGGAACATAAAGGGCGAGGAAGGAACATGGATGGGTTTTAGTCAGTAAAAGTCTGACACTCCCTCCTGCTCCGCCCAGAGTGGGAGGAGTCATTTGATGATTTCGCATCCGAATAAAAAAGGTTCCCTCTTTTGGACCTGTCCACGTGCTATCAAGCAGTAGTGTACAAATCTTGTTGTACATAAAAAAAACAAATAACTGTAAAGTATCAAGTCAGGCTGTTCCGAGTACTTTGGCGTTACTAGGCTGAGATTTTTTAAATTTGCCGTGCTTTTTCAGTCTCTACTTTCGTAGCTGTTTTTTTTTGTGCCGTTAGCACAAAAAAAAACAAATGAAAATGTAGTGTAGTTTAGAAGAACTAGAGACTTTTTATTGTATTAGAGGTGCGTGCCCTCGGTTTTAACCACCGTTTCTCTTTTTGCTCAGTTCCTAAGTGACGTAGCGTGATGTTGAATAGCCTGTAACCTTCTTTGAGAATTGGGATGACAAATGCTTTTTTATCAAATCTGTCTGTTAATTCCAGCGATTAACGCGTTCAAACAAACTCTTCATCTTCATTGTAATAGTATATAAGTCTCCAGATAGAGATAAAACAGTATCAAGACAACAGTTACCTAATGGTTGCCTGGACATTCTGAAGAGCTCGCTAAGTACTTGCTACTTTATTGGCTACAATTAGGGCTGAGTAATAGACGTGCCGTGCCGACTAACATGCCATTAATGTCGTTACTAAATATACTGTGTAAATGTCACCGTAAAATTGTCAAACACGTTATATTACAATATAACGTGTTTCTCTCTAGCGATATTGTAATATCTCGAATTATTGTCAACTGAACATACGGAAGTATCTCTGCCCCCATAATCGGGACTTGGGGCACCCCCCCGTTAGGTTAGTTAGGTTCCTTTAAACCCTGCACCCGGAAATAGGGGCCCCGCGAAGCGGGGCTCCGTCGACTACGCTTTTTAGGGGAATATGAAGTCTTAAAACACTTCCCCCCCGTTAGGTTATATTAATCGGTATTTCTCAGGAATGGTACAGTATCTTTTCATGAGAGTGGTACCACTGGGCAAGGGGGACCCCTCCTTCTCTCCACACCGCGTGAGTTGACTACCATCGCATGCATTTCACCAAAAATAATGCGTTATAATGTAAGCAGTATGTTCACTTGACAATAATTCGAGACTTTACAATATCGCTAGAGATATTACAATATAACGTATTTGACAATTTTACGGTGACATA
The DNA here is from genome assembly GCA_950022955.1 of Xestia ashworthii. Lineage (NCBI taxonomy): Eukaryota > Metazoa > Arthropoda > Insecta > Lepidoptera > Noctuidae > Xestia > Xestia ashworthii. The sequence goes on along the minus strand of OX465558.1, from coordinate 15,446,654 downwards.
TACACGACATGCATCTAGCACCGTAGTGTTTAAATCATAGAGGAAACTTAGCATTTCAGTGTCTTCCTTTAGGGTCGCATTTAAATGATTTCAGTTATTATGTAAACGAGTTTCCTCCGTGCCTCGAAAAACAAGTTGCCGTTGGTCCCAGCTGTCATTTCTAGATCTTTGACAGTTGTTAGGCAGTCAGTGACCCAGAAGAGTTCTACCAGTCTCAGCAAGGGGTATCGTATTACCCGGTACTAACTGGGTTGTGGAGGTCAGACAGGTAATCGCTCCATGTAAAAAACAGGTATTCAGCTGCATCCGGTAAGACTGGAAGCCGACCTAAATATAGTTGGGAAAAGGCTAGGCAGATGATGATGAAGTTGTAATTCCGTCAGTCTCAGAATCTGTAAAATTAATCCAGAAAAAGTTAAATAATTACTCAAATTGCTTTATACTCGTAATGGTAAACATGTCTTTTGGGACCAAATACTTTGCCGACTTCACAAAGTCCCAAAGCCATTCTATACTAAACTATTTAATAAAATTCATTTATGCTAACTTTGTTATAGAATATCACTCAGGCGTGCACCACTCGGGGCATAGTTCAAAATCTCATTTCTGCGAACTGATTAAATTTCATGTGACACTATACATGGCTTTCTTTCTTTGTGAATCTGTTTTTCTTTATGACTGATAAGAAAATAAAGGTAAAAGATGGCGGAACGAGCTGCACTTAACCAACAACCAATGGTCGACATTAGCCCCGACACCAAAGGAATGGAAGTTATGGGGAGAAGCCAACAGTGGTGCGTAACAACTGATCTTTTGTAAATATTAAGCACTTTAGTCTCTAAATCGACAATACTTTGGGGTTCAATGAAAAGGTCTGGAAATAACGCCTTAGTAAAAGATTTTCCAGAATTCATTCATATTAGATTTCAAAAGTATTATGAAATCTTTAATCATTTGTTTTTTTTTTCTTTTTCCATTTAATAAACGGCATTGTGGTGTTCACTCGTACGCTAAGGGTTTGGAGTAAAGCCACCGTATATCAGGGTGGTGTCTTTGTTCAGGGTTGTACAATAAAACACAGTTTCTAATATTACTGGGTTAGGCGTGCTGTCGCTAGGGCTGCTCGGTTTGGACTAAGCGCGGCGCATCGCCCCGCGCTCCCTCCAACGCGCATCCCCCAACACAGCACGCTTAACTCATTTAATAAACGTCACAAGCATTTTTAGGAGGTTTGTAAAATATTTTATCTGAGGCGCTTATATCGAAATGAAAGCTGGAATTAATATTACTAACTTTATTTAAATCTACACAACTTAATCAATTTTGCCTATTGCGTCGACAACCTTGCGCCAACCCATTTTTGGCGGCTGCTGAAGTTGCTGAAAACCTCAAACTAGAGCCCGATGGGGTCCGAGTGCCTTCCTAGTATTTCGGGATATCGTCAAGCGGTTGGTCGACTTGATGTGACCAAGGAGTTGGTGTTTTTTTAGCCAAAGAAACAGTATTGCCATTCAACGTCGGCGTCGTCGTCGCTATGCTATAAGCCCTGGACACTTCTCCTATTAGAAGTAAGTCAAGTCACACATTTTTATTATTATTTTAGATCTACTTCTAGTTTTACATGTACTTTATCATTTTTAGAAAATGTAAACGATTCTCTTCATTTTTACAATTCAATAACGCACTTAATTTAAAAGACTCTTGGCAAAATACACCTGACGTAGGTGTATTTTGCCAAAAGTCCTTTATTATTAAGAGTCCGTTATTGAAATGCTCCACCGCTTAGACAACTTTTGAAGGTATCACAGCCATGTTTCTCTGTGCCAAAGCGCATCAAATTCTGTCTAAGGGTTTTTTATTTATTTCAAGTTGAATTGCTTTATTGAAACAAACCTAACCTAACTATGTATGAGTGGTAAACCCACGTCCTTCACAGCTAATACTACTTTTGTTTAGAAGGTATGAAAGTGCATCAAATTCCGTCCAGGGGTTCTCTATTAATTTAAAGTCTAGTAAGTTTAACTAAACTGTGGCAAACGTGGGTGTGCAACTGTCCAGCCCATACATTTTTGCCCACTATCCTTTGTTTATATTATAAACTTTCGTATCAACGTTCAATATGTCACCTCTAGCTGAATGGCGCAAAAATTCAACGTGCGCGACTTGCTGAATAAACTTAATTTTGTGATAGTAGTTCGATGAAAATACGATTAACGGTAATTCATTTTACAAGAACAACAAACAAGTGCATAAAGTAAAGAGGTACTTAGTAGTTTTTTAGTTAAATGAATGATCAATGAAACATTATATTATAATGCAGTGTATTGTAAAGTGGTAGGTATACCTATCGTGTGTAATTATCCAAGTAACTTGGCCCAGGTCTTGTGAATGTATAATGATTTGAGTAGCGGTTGTGCTTTGTCACTGTGTTGTGCTCATCGATTACGGTTGCCTGTTTGTAGGGTGAGTACAATATTTATTATTTTACTTTTTTGTCGTGGGCTTATTAGATACCATATAACTATAGGTAGAAATTACTAAAATTAGAGTTGCGCAGCACAATATACACTGGAAAGTAACATTATTGCACTCACTTTATACTTGTTTTTGTGAACGATAAAACACGCTTACTTACGTCTTGCTAATCGGCTTATCAGTGAATTTTTAGTAGAAATTAATTTGTAAGCCGACTCAACTGAGTCTAAATCTGTGATCTTTATAACAGGCCACACTTTATAATCCATTTATGAAAGGAATTTAATTAAGCGTCGTTATTTCAGCAGTTAGACTTACAAGCCTGGAGCTGTCAAAAGTAAATAACTACTACATAAGTGATACCTCTTAATCTTTAGGTTAAAATTTTAGCCTTGCTTTTAGTCTGAGACTTGGGGCTCTCTTTACTGCAGTGTAGTTCTGAAAAGACTAAGCACATTGCAATATACCGAAACGATTTTAGGTTATTTAAAAATAAAAAAGTATTGGCTAACTTGACTAAGTCTGCCAGTGCTTCCTAGGGGTAACAATTAAGACCGAAACCATACTCTGGTCAGCCCAGTTTTCTGTTACACAATAATTCGTGCAAACACAAATTATTTTTTGTCACAGAAAACGTAAATTATTCCTGTTCTGCCTTTAAAAGCAAAAATAGCGAGTGTGCTCGAATTTCATGTAGCTCCGCAAGAATTAATGTGCTGAGATCCGCTCTTTTGACTGTTGCGCGTCGTTCGGCCGTATGTATGGCCCTATTAACACTAAGGATGCAAATATATGAAAGAATGTTCCTGAAAAAAAACCGAAGTAACGATATTTGGTTTTTTCAATCAATCAATCAATAATTTTATTATCTTAAGGCCCATAGATAAAATACACAAAATAACAACATAAAAATATACTAACACATAAAAAATCTAACTTTTATGCTCTCCCCCCCCCCCCCCCCCCCGCATGAACGTTTCAGTGATACACTGTCGATCACGGGTTATATTCCCGTACAATACAATACAAAAAGTGGTACGTAGTAGTTCCGAATATACATATATGTCGTTAAACATAGCTATATGTATATTACTAAACTCAGTGTTGTATTAAATTCACCTTTGTGCTTGGACTTGGACTCTATTTATTCCGGTGTAAATTATGTTTTGTGTACAGAAATACTTACGAACAATTTGGTTCAATGTACGCGCATGTTTTTGACCCAGGATTAGTAGAATACTGGAGTTGAGGTACCACAAGTATTATGTTTTCCAATCTTCTTTGTACCTACATAGTGTAATATACGAGAATTTTACACGTTTTCACGTACTACACGTTTTCAAAGCGTGCCAGCAGACCAATAAGTTTTACAAATTGCCCGTCAGAGGTATCACATTCAAGAATCAGATAGCTTGCACCTGGGCACTCGCACGTTTTGGAAAATATAGAAATCGTGGTGAATTACTATAATTGATATATAAAAATGTATAAAAGTGAAAAGTAGACGAAACTCAGTTAGGTACGACTAATTTTATAACCTTAAAAAGAGTGTTTTAACCATTTGTGTGTCATCTCAGTGCTATTTGTCAGTACTAGTTGCTGCTCGCAATTGCGGTCATTGGTCCACCTACATTTATTAAAGTTTATAACTTTGAAATCCAAAAATAAGACTGTTCAAGTCTTGAATTGTGATATATCGTGATATTCAACCTTTTTTCTTATGAAAAACGGTACATAGTTCACTTGTTTTAGTTCGTACGAAGAAATATCAGGGAAAGGACAATGACCGCTATTGCGATGCTTAGGTAACTGGCAGCAATTATGGTCATCCCTTTCCGGCCATATCATCTTTAACAAAGTCCATCCATCATATTTTAATGGCCTCCCCCATTTTCGAGATATATCTTATAAACAGGGTGCCGACACACAATCGCTTACCACGTGATTCTGAACCCCCGTCCCCCACAGAAAACTTTCGCCAGTAATTAAAAAAAAATCTAGTTTCCCACGAGAGTGCTCAAAAATATGAAACGGTAGATTTTTTTATGTGTGGAGACTTGTTGTTTTGGAAATTTATTAATTAATTAAGTTAATGAAATTTAATTAATTAATTAAATTTCATTAATTAAATTAATTAATGGGTCCTGAAATAACGTAAAGTAGAACATTATTAAGTTTTCATTTAGTTACAATGTCATGCTAGATTTTTTGCTTTTAAATCCTACAAAAACCTTTGTGCCTTCCTACACCTACCCAAACTAAGTAGTTTGCTAATTTATAATAAACACTCCGCTATTTCTACAGTCAGCATCAAGTTCGGTGATCGCCACTTGTTCAAAGGTCATTACAATTTCAAATGACGCGTTTTGGAAAGTTCATTCTTTTATTAACATACAATAGATTTATTTGCCCTTTAGACCTTCACATCGACAAACTGTCTTTGTTTCGATACGCTCTTGGCTTGATGGCATAGCGTTGACAGGTATTGGTGTCGATTCTGTTGTGCACAAACTAAACTTAATTTATACTATTGCTATCTTTTACTAAAAGGCAGGGCGAGAAAAGGACGGCTATAGCTATGCACTAAGTTAGAAATGTCAAACTAGTTTATGCCTTGCGCTTCACCGTGTTATTAGTCGACATGTTTTTACGTGCACCCTTCATTAGTATGGAAATATTAGTTCGAATTAAATTTGACAGCTCTAAATTACGTCCGTCTCTTTCTCGTTTTATTGGTGAGAAAAAGATAGTAATAGCCTAAATTAAGTTTAGTTTGTGCACAACAGAATCGGCACCATTGTCTAAAAAAAACTATTGAAAATCATTTACGTAAAAATAATACAATATTGATTACGAGACAAGTAAATGGTGGTCAAAGTAATGTGGAACAATACATATTTTTTACGTTTTTTCCTTTAAATTAATTTTCTACTGACTAAATAGTTTATGAATTTGTGTACAGTTAGCTAAAAAGTATGGTAACAATAAAAGTAATAATATTTTTATTTGGCACTACGCTTGCACTATTCATTGTTATCGAAAGAATTCCTTTTAGAGCGTTTTCAGTCTTGAGTACTCAGGGTACACGTGCTGTCTTATTCATAGGACGACAGGCCGTGTCGACGCGCGTGTTCCACGCGCGCTTCATAGAGATGTCAGCACATTGAAGGGGTCCGCAAGGGCTGAATCCTGCCGGGGCTGCGGGACTGTTCGAAAGAGATACCGTGGCCCCGGAACATAAAGGGCGAGGAAGGAACATGGATGGTTTTAGTCAGTAAAAGTCTGACACTCCCTCCCACTCCGCCCAGAGTGGGAGAAGTCATGTGGAGATTTCTCATCCGAAAAAAAATGTACACGTGCTAGCATGTGTTAAAAACTACTTAGTTTAAGTTTGCTTTCCGCATACTTATTACCACTTTTGGTGACTATCTGCAGCTGCCGAACTACTTACATGAGAATCGAATTTGATCTCAATCGTGCGCGGAAACTTCTTCATCTGGTTTGAATCTCGAATTCTTGTGATATATAAGTACACACTGTTTTTAAAAACTTTTATTTAATTTCACCTGTCGCCGATGTGTGTCTGTAATCAAATCTTGCAAGTTTTTGATAGGTACACTTCCCGGTTACCGACTGTTCGTGATTCTTTTCTATCGAGATTATGTCTTCAAAACACTATCAAACTAGCATTATAATTATCCTGAAGAATAACATATACTTATTTTTCTGTTTTTTTTTTATTGCAGTGAATCATACGAATATATATTTTTAGGCAATATAAAACTCGCGTTTAGTTCCTGTAGTGTAAGATTTTTATTTTAATCACAGTCATAATGTTTTGGGTGTGTTACATTGAGTTCTAGCACAAAATATGTTTATTTCACCCTAAAAAAAAAATATGGAGTCCCTCCGCGCGGAAGAAGTGAAACTTCGTAATGACGAAATGAAAATAGGAAGGGGTAGCGTTAAACGTTTAACGCAACCTTCAAAAAGTCTTTTTCCAACAATATTTTTTGCGTAAAGTAACTTAGTTGGATGTATAGAATGCTTGTTCAGCTTGGTTGACGGCTTCGTGCTGAGTGTTTACACCCTGTATAGGTTCACCAACATCTTCTGTGTACAACATTTAGGTATGCATAGGTTTAACAGTCTTGGAGTTACACAATTAACCAAGCATAATAGACCCCACGTTCCCCTCGTTTATCTAAAGTTCTATTTTTGCTTAATACACCCGGAAATAAAGTGTACGAAATCTGAATTGTTGATTACGCCCGTTGTCATTTCGCGATGAACACCTGAATTATGTATAACGTGGAGAAAATGGAACGTATCTATTTCCATTCGCAAGTAAATAGGATTTATGTGCTTTTTATATAATGTACCAGATTCAGCATAATATACATTATGCACAAGGACATGTATTCATATTACATATCGATATTATGTAATCATGCCAATCGCTCATACCTATTTTATAGTTTCAGAGTGGTACAAGATGAAAGATACCTATTTAGGTTAACCTATACACATAGATTCCCGTAATACACATAGATTTCTTTATGAAAATGTCACCAAAACGCCGTCTTCCAATTTTTATATTATTCCGCCTCTATTCTATATTCCTACAACATCTCATTCATTATCCAACCGTTGAGCTAAAAACTATAATTTTTAATTTATCACTGCTGCCCGGCTAGCATGGGCAGGGGATAAAATTTTATCCACCGGTTATTTCCACTGACAAGGGACAAAATTCAAACAAAACTGGAAATAACCGGTGGATAAAATTTTTATCCCCTGCCCATGCTAGCCGGGCTGTTGTCATTATTGAAGAAGAGATTCACTAAAAACCCAACTACGTCCTCGTAATAACACCTCATTCATGAAAATCGGCTCAGACACAATACCCATCGCGTTTGCAAACTTTTCTATTAGTGATTTATTACATTATCACTCCATCGCGCTCGGCTGCTTGCAGCATATTGAGCGACGAAGACGATACTTAGTTGGGATCGTGCGAAATAGGTTTATGTTGCCATGCGTCCGTCTCATTTATTTAGGTAAGTGCTTTGGGATGTTTGTTTTGTCTTGCACTTTTCTTAATGTTTCTTTCTCTGTTATTTTATTCAAGTATCACATACACAAATCTAATTTGAACACTCACACCACAAAACTGTTTTATGTCCGTGACATCACCTACATCAGGTCCAGTTGAAAACCAGCGTCGGGCACTAGCTGCTCGGCAGTTTTCTGAACCGGGGCTTTTTGGCGCAGCCGTGAGACACACAATTTTATCTCTTTTGTTTTCTGTACAGTTTTAAGTTTCTTTATTTACTTTTTATTGTTTAGTTTTAAGTTTTTTAGGGTTCCGTAGCCAAATGGCAAAAAACGGAACCCTTATAGTTTCGCCATGTCTGTCTGTCTGTCTGTCTGTCTGTCTGTCCGCGGATAATCTCAGTGACCGTTAGCACCAGAAAGCTGAAATTTGGTACCAATATGTATATCAATCATGCCGACATGGTGCAAAAATAAAAATTTAAAAAAACATTTTTATTAGGGTACCTCCCCCAGACGTAAAGTGGGGAGCGATTTTTTTTTTTAATTTTGACCCTGACGTGTGATATATTGTTGGATAGGTATTTAAAAATGAATAGGGGTTTTCTAAAATCATTTTTTGATAATATTAATATTTTAGGAAATAATCGCTCCGAAAGTCAAAAACAATGTGTCCCCCCCCCCTCTAACTTTTGAACCATAAGTTTAAAAAATATGAAAAAAATCACAGAAGTAGACCTTTATATGAACTTTCTAGGAAAATTATTTTCAACTTGATGAGTTGAATAGTTTTTGAGTTATATAGCACTTTTTCAAAAAAACGCAAATGATAACTTTGTTTTTCATACAAATACTATGAAAAACAAAGTTATTTTTGCTGACGAAAAATGTTGGTATTTTTAATGGTCTGGGAAGCTACGGAACCCTACAGTGAGCGTGGCCCGACACGCTCTTGGCCGGTTTTTTATTTTATTTAATTCCTATTTTTGTTATGTTGTGTGCACTTGCGGTACCTATAAGCCAAATAAATATGTTTTCTTTCTTTCTATATCAGCCCGGAATCACCCACTGCTTGGTATTGGCCTCCCCTTTTTTCCGCCACACTCCACAGGTGTTCCCCGCGGCCCTGTCGCCACATGCATGTAGATAATATTGGTGACATATTTGGATAAAGACGGACTAATGATAAGAAAATCATGGAGATTAAAGACTATTATGATTCTAGGCTTGGTCTATCTTAACTGCATTATCATCATCATAATTCCCTTGATCCTTCCAATTCATTTGGAGTCAGCGCAGCATTAACGTCTTCTGTACTTCTCAATTACTTGTCATCTCAACCAGTCACCTTCTTTCTAGACTTGCCATCCTTCACTCAGTCTATCCATCGTTAATCTTAGCCGTATTTTACCATAAAAGTTACCACTCGACAATCCATCCGAGTTACAGCATCTTAATATCTTCCAGTGTTGATATCTTCTATTCTAGACGTGCGATTTTGAAGCTGTTTTCGGCTTTTTTAGACCAAACTAGGCGTCCGCCTGTGTTCTGACCATATCGCGCGCACTTTACACGCGCGTCTGGACTCCATCCCTTATTTTCAGAGAAATTCCTTAAAATTAATTGTTTTTCCAAATTTTCTTTTATATTTTAATTTAGATTATAGTTGCAATAGTACTCACCCTTCTTCCCTGAATTCTGGTCCGCGTTCCGTGTCCCGGTCTCCAGGTAGTGGGGTGAAATTCCAAATTTTTTCTTTCGAAAACTGGTTTTTTGACCAAAACTCAAAATTTTTGTTCGGCACATAGCAAGTTTTATTCCATAATTCGCTAGCCCGCGCGGAGACGCGTCTCTGGACACCTCGCCCGCGCCCCTAGCTCGAATAAAATTTTGCCCACCCACCCGCCCTCTGGGTTATAGGAAGGTAGACGTGGGATTTTAGGCAAAATTTTATTTTTCGGATTTTATTAGTATTTAGTCTTGTGAGGAATTTTTATTGATTTTTAGGGATTTTTAACAATTTTTGACGTATTTGACCGAGTCTGCAAAGGCTCACAAAAGTGTTGACATAATTTTATAATTATTTAATATCGTATTTAATATTTAGGTGATTATTATTTATTTTATTATTACTAGTGTGTACCCCCCTTTACAGGGACACATATAAGTCCAGTGTCCATTTGCAAAAAAGTCTCTCCTCTCGAGTAGATCGTTCTGACTCCCTCTTTACAGGAGTCAGTTCTGATACCACCTGCTCTTAAAATTAAATATGTTCCGCACCCCATCCAGCACCGTAAGGGCTCCAGGCTCTAGTGGCTCGCCGCGATCGGCGGAGAAAGTGGTGCCTCCGTCTGTGGCCGCGAGGAGGAGAATCTCTTTTGGAGACGAGACTCCTTCTGCGTCACAGGGAGGCCCTGCCACTCCGGGGACGCGCCGAGCCGCCATTGACGCCTCAAAACCGCTCATAAAGCCTGAGGCGAAGTGCCGCACTCGCATTGAGGAAGCGAGAGCTTGCCTAAATAAGGCCAAGCTTAATCTGGGCAACTCTCGCAACCTCAAGGCCGAGATAAAGACTGCGGTGCTCGAAGCCATAAACAGGCTTTATGAGCTGGTCAAGGAGTCCGAACGGGACAAGGCCCCTGCCGCACCCACTGCCGTACCGGAACCCGCGCCCACTGCCGACTTCGGTCCCCATCCAACTTCTTTGGAGGTTCTTGCTGGCCAGACTGAGCTCCTGAAGACCATAAAGGAGCACATCTCGGAGTTGAAAGACAACTACGAGAAACTTGACAGGCTCCGAGACAGTCTGGCCAGCAAAGAATGTGTGGGGGAGACAACCTACGCGAATGTAGCTGCCGTCAGTAAGTGCCACACCGGGGCGCAAGCCCTGGAGCGAACGACGCTGCACTCCGTGGTTGTCACCTCAACACAGGAGACGGATACGGGGGCCGAAATCCTCGAAAGAGTGCGAAAAGCAGTGGACGCGAAGGAGGGCTGGGTGCGTGTAGAAAGAGTTAGGAAGGCCAAAGACCAAAAAGTTATTATGGGGTGCGCAACGACGGACGAGAGGAGAAGGCTTAAAGAGCGACTAGAGAAGGCCGGAGAGAACCTCGTCGTCGAGGAAGTTAAAAATCGAAACCCGCTTCTGGTTCTTAGGGACGTGCTTTTAATACACAGTGACGAAGAAGTGATCAGAGCCCTTAAGAACCAGAACCGGGAGATCTTCCACGGCCTCGGCGACGAGGAACAGAAGATTTCTATAAAGTTCCGAAAGAAGTCCAGAAATCCCCATGTGAGCAGCGTTGTGATGAGTGTTTCTCCAGCAATCTGGAAGAGGGCACTCGAAGGAGGCAAGCTCCGTATTGACCTCCAGAGAGTGCGCGTCGAGGACCAGACGCCTCTGGTGCAGTGCACCCGCTGTCTATCGTACGGCCACGGCAAGCGCCTATGTACGGAGCCGGCCGACCTGTGCAGCCACTGTGGCGGTCCACACTTTAGGGTGGACTGCCCAGACAAGCACAGGGTCGAAGCAGCGGTGTGCGTTAACTGCACCAGAGCCAAACTGGAGGAACACTCACACAACGCATTCAGTGAGTTATGCCCGGTGCGAAGGAAGTGGGACGCATTCGCGCGAGCAACTATAGCCTATTGCTAAAGTGGTCGATGCGCCCACTTCCAGATACACGAAGACTTTAAATTCGATACAACTAGAACACAGACGCAAAGAGCGAACCACTAGGGTTGGCTTTTTGGAGAACGGAAACTGGAGCCACTTTTTTGCAAAAGTGACTGGAGTTAAGCTGTACCATGAGTCAACTCTAGTGGTGTCGTCAAGTTGTGTCAAGGTTGCAAAAATACGTCGATTCAATCCCAGAGCACTAGTAAAAAATGGATATTAAAATATATAGTGAATATATGGTCCTAATATCAAACAATGAAAACAAAGACTGCTCATGGCAAAAAACTGAAAGCCAAAAATAAGTTACCGCAGATCGGGCATACATCCAAAGGATACTTCGCTACAATGAAAACATTGCAAAAGTAGAAAAATATAAATTAGTAGTAGTAGTTATATGTTTGTAAAATTTATAAAAGGAGTAAAAATAGCACTTTAGAAGTAAAACAGTAAAACTTAATAGAGATTAAATGTTAAATTAGTGAAGTGCTATTATCGTAAAACGCATAAAAGTATAAATATCACCAGAGCATGGTCTCTTCGGCCTAAACTTTGTCGCCAATTAAGCTTAAAAACAAATAAAAAAGGGCTCTGATTACGTCAGAGGGACACTGGCTAGGCAGGAGTGGTTTTTAGCCGGTTCGAGTCCGGCACTACCTCGACTGTCTCACAAGAGAAATTCCTGTGGGATAGTCGAGGTGTCCGCGGGGATTTCCCACTCCTGCCCAAACAAAAAAAAAAAAAAAAAAAAAAAAATATCTTCCAGTAGATACTGGCCAGAAAAGCTGTCCACCAGTAATAAATGTCAGAACAGCGCGCTAGAACCTTTGTTAGCTCATTAGAAACTTTAGAAAATGTTTATACTATCAGAGAAATGCTTTTCTTAATCGACAACTTAATAAAAGTCTTTGGACCTAGTTTTTTTCAGGCGTTTTCTCTTTTCCAATATGAAACGTTGACTCGAGCAAACTGATAAAAACAGACACTTGAAAAGATCAAAATGTTTCAGAACAAAGAATTACTTTGTGTTCTTTCTTCATTCTTTCTACATTTAAAACACAGTATGGAAAAACATAAGAATAATTCCCCAGTAGCCAAGAGCCAATTTACACTCAGCCCTCTTCTCTAGGGTAGGGTTTAGTTACCGACATGCCAAGCGTGGGTTGGTAGAAGTCACATGTCTTCAAATTCAAACTAAAAACATCTTCTGCATATTACAGATCTCCAGGAACAATGGTGGAAGTGAGTCATGCAGTCCCAGGGTCAGAGGAGTCGAAGCTGAGCAAGGGTCGGGAGGCTAACTGGCCAGCGGTTCTGTTCTTTATACACATACATCTCCTGTCTTTATACGGGACATGGCTGCTGATCTACGAAGTCAAACTGCTGACCCTTATTTTCTGTGAGTCTTATATCTCTAACTTGTTTTAAATTCTGTTAATTTAAGAAACAAGTTCACTCATATTCTTATTAAGAAAAACCCAGAAAGAACCATGTAAAATTAACCTTTTTGCTTGAAGTTTTAATTTGTTACTACGTACCTATTTCTTATAAAAATAATAATTCTACTTTTATCGTAAACAAACGGAACGAACAACAAAATCCCAATATATACAAGTACTTACAAATAGACTATTCTCCGGAAGAATAAATAGAACCTACATTCTGCGGTTATTGCTACCCGAGGAATCATCTAGAATTCCGGTTGTTACGGAAAATAATTATTCTGATGGAAACCTCAAATATTGATATTGTGTGGAGTTCATGAATATCTTAAATTGTTCGTGGTCTAGTGAGTAGTACCTATATTCAAAATATAATAGTTTATGTCGCAGTTGTGGTCTCATTAACAGCATAATAAACAATTCAAAATCAGTGAATAACTAAAGTCTGTTTATCGATTCTATGACCGATTATTGTATTTACGTGATTGACATGGTTGACAATCGCTAATTACAGGAGTTTGTTTCATGAAAGTGCCTAATTATGGAGCTTAATATTTTTCAAGAATTCACTTTTATGATACGACCCCAGAACTTGTCATTTAAAGTTCATGAATATCATGTCATAATCAATTTTAAAGTGGATTGATGCCCGCTGCTTCAGCGAATTGTGACTTTGCCTTATAATACAATGGCTATCTGCTACAGTCACTAGGCAAAAAAATAAAAGTAAAGTATTGTTTGCAAATGTATTGTATTAATCTTCCTCCGAAAGATGTGATGGCGCCACGTCAAGCCATTATTGACTACACTGCATAGTTGATTGTATAAACTAAAAAAGGAAAATATTGTCAATCAATAAAATCATAATCATAAATCTTTATTAATATTTTTACAGGCGCTGGCTTTGTTCACATAATTATGCAAAATCTTATTTTAAAAAACTTAATTTCAGGCCTTGTTCCATTGTTAGCATTACACAGTACTAATAAGCTATGTTAGTGACTAAGGAAAACCAAACTCCAACGATATTAATTATTCATTTATTTAATTTACTGCCAAAAAAAAACTAAATTCTTAATTTCAAGCCACATTAACTCAATACGTTTTTCGGAGAAATGATATTTTTTTCAGTTACTGGTCGCAAACACATATATTTGTGTTAGTTTGATTAAAATTCCAGGAACAATATTGCAAAATAAATACTGATATACCAATAAAAGATACTGTAAATACTCGGGGGCAACAAGTAGATAGTGTCTACGTTAAATTACAATCGTGCACACCTGCGAATCTTGCGATCAATAAATTGATCGAAGGTGCACACGTACATAATTGTCAAACCGATGTCTGGTATCAAAACGGTCGTATGTGTCTTCTTATTTACTGTCACAGATTGAGTAAGACAAGATGCCCAAAAAAGTAATATCAACTTAATTCTTATGAAACAGCCTCATATTACTTGTGTAAGTAGGGAATGCAATCCGGACTATCCGTAATCCGAAAAATCCGGATTTCGGTACATTTTTACTCGACTTTTGAAATCCGGATTTGAAAATCGAATCTGGATTTTCTGAATAATTAGAAATTTGTTATTCGTGGGCTACGTTTTCGCTCGAATATTCGAAAATGTGCTCATCAGCCGAAAGCCTGAAACTGATATTTCCAGTTTAGTCTTCTACTAAACTGCAAATATCAGTTTTAGGCTTTCATCGCGGCGTTAGAGATGGCGTTATTCGAGGATAGTGGTTCACGAGGACGATACTTGGAGGCCGCTTACAAGCATCTTCAGTGCATTCAACGTCGATTCAGAGTGAGCTTTTTCCGCAGCGTAAATTGAGTGTTACCAAATTCGCAGCAGGTTAAACGACAGCACTTTAGATGCCTTAAAATTTTTGGGTCAAATTTTGTCTCACACATAGTTTTTTTTGTTTATTCCAGGGCTACAGTCTAAGTCCGCTTATGTCTGCCTAGCCCTGAATACTCTTAGCACATTGCTGGAGGATTCATGTCTAGGCTGCCGGTTGAGGAGAGGTGGTCAGGTTACATCTAACCTTCTTTACATGGATGATCTGAAACTCTTTGCCCCCAAAACATTGCGACTGATGCAAATACTGAAAGTAACTAAAACTTTTAGTAGCGCCATCGAGATGGAATTTGGTGTGGACAAATGTGCAGTCATGTATGTAAAGCGAGGGGAGATTATGGTATCCGAGGGAATTCAGCTCTCGGATTCCGTATACCTGAGATCCCTCTCATCCGAAAACTATTTCGTAGTAGGTAAGTATTTGGGTATGTCGAAAGCATTAAAGTAACTGACATGAAGTTGAAGGAGCGCTTCCTTGGACGTCTGAAGAAAGTAGTAAATAGCTTTATTCCAGGCGGGAACAAGGTGCGTATTTTCAACGGTTGGGTTATGCCGGTTTTAATGTACTCTTTTGGCATACTCAAAAGGACTCAGACGGAACTCGATGTCACTGAGATGTGGTCGCAGTCCTGTGGACAAGGGACTCATTCCGCTGTTTATTGTTAAAAAGAACTGGTGCAAACGAAAAATACTTACTACCGATGACCACAAGGAAATATGATAAGGCAAGGAGCTTCACGAGCGTTTCTACCGGGCTCTTCATTGGTCCGATGTAAATTTTCTAGCATCCGTGTCCTGGCTATATTTCGGCGACCTCTTTGGGGATACTGAAGGTTTTGTCTGTGCGATTTAGACGAAATTATGTTGACGCACAACTACCGGAAACATATTATGAAGGATGGGACGGTTGACGTGTGTCGGGCATGCCACCTTCCGGGTGAGTCCATCAGACATATTATTTCTGGTTCTTCTCGTCTGGCTAACGGCGGGCACTTGCACAGGCACAACCAATTTGCCAGGATAAACATCTGGAATCGGAGGTACCGTACTACAAGTGTGTGCCTGACCAGTTCTCGAGAAAAACCTGGCAAAAAATGGAAAAAAATGGCACGTTGTACTAGGATCACCTATTATTAATTATTGACAGGACTATTGTCGCCAATTCAGCGCGTCGTGTAATGATAATTATAATCGATGTTACCATCCCGCATGACGAGAACCTCGTGAAAGCTGAGAAAGAGAAACAAATAAACAATCTCGACTAGGCACACAAGGTTCGCGACATGTGGAATGTAGACTGCTAACATTGTCGATTGTTGTAACGGTCAAAAGCCTAGACGAATGTCTGTCGAGGCTTTCTTTAGGCGGTTGGATTAAGGGCCTGGTTCAGGAGGCTGTCCTCCTCGATATGGCCCGCATTGTGAGGAGGTTTCTGTCTTTGGATCCTTAACTACCGGTAGCTTTGTAACAATTTTATGATTTTTTTAAAGAAATATATAAGAACTGTAAAATACATAGTACAAA
This sequence comes from Xestia ashworthii, assembly GCA_950022955.1. Classification (NCBI taxonomy): domain Eukaryota; kingdom Metazoa; phylum Arthropoda; class Insecta; order Lepidoptera; family Noctuidae; genus Xestia; species Xestia ashworthii. Next base: position 15,430,618 of record OX465558.1, on the reverse strand, counting down.
GAATATAGTAGCTATATAACCAAACCAACAAAGGTATTGAATTCAAATAATTTCAAATAATACAAATTAAAAAAAAGCATATGATTTGATTTTTCTGTGTTTATATTTTAACCTATTCACACAAATAAGAAACACCGTATTAATAAACGAATATGGGAAGATTGGTTAATTTTCATGAAAAATCCGTAAAATCCGGATAATCCGGATAATCCGGGTTGGACCTAAAATCCGTGCGTAAAAATCCGGATTTTAAAACAGAACCGATTTGCATTCCCTACTTGTAAGTTTATAGCATCGGCTTATTAACATTACAATATTCATATTTTATAAAATTAAATAAATATATAAATAAAAATACAAAAGAGGTATAAGGTAGGTAGGACGAATTCATCTAGTATAAAGATAAAATTTGAGGCAGTTGTTGCGACACTACTTAAATTTTTGGGTTCCGTACAAAGGCTAAAACGTGGCCCTATTACTAAGACTCCACGGTCCGTCTGTTTTACAGATTATGTATTTCTGTTGCCGTTTTTACAAGAAATACTAAAACAAAATAAGATAATAGTACTTTGATACAAGTGGAAAAAGTTTGTTATTGTAGTTCAAAGCGATATTAACACGCGAGACGTAGGCGAGGGTGTTTTTGAGCCGAGAACTGTAATAAAAAATGTACACGTGTATCAAACGACGTTTTTCAATACACTTTTAAAGAAATAATATAAAAGAATGTAAAATATTTGTGTCATAATTATTACGAGACTATGATTTAATTTTTTTTTTTTCCCGCGCTTTGCTTTCGCCAGGTTGAAGGAGAGGCAAAGGTATAAAGCCGTTATACAGCCTGATATAAAAAAATAGTTTTCAATAACGATTTGAATTTTGAACACAAACAGATGTTAATTTGTTTATAAAAGTAAATATTAGTTTTATATAATCATGTTTATCTATGATATTGAATTTATAAATGTCACCGTAAAATTGTCAAACACGTTAGATTGTAAAATAACTAGAGAGATTGTAAACTCTCGAAATATTGCCAAACGAACATACTGCTTACAACAAAACGCATTATTTTTCGTGAAATGCATGCGATGGTAGTCAACTCACGCGGTGTGGAGGGAAGGTGGGATACCCCTTGCCCAATGGTACCACTCTCATTAAAAAACAATGTACCATGCCTGAGAAATACCGATTAATATAACCTAACCTTAAAACACTTTATATTATTCCCCTAAAAAGTGTAGTCGACGGAGCTCCGCTTCGCGGGCCCCTATTTGCGAGTGCAGGGTTTAAACTATAAACTTTACAGGAACCTAACTAACCTAACGGGGGGTGCCCCAAGTCCCGATTATGGGGGCAGAGATACTTCCGTATGTTCAGTTGACAATTCTTCGAGAGTTTACAATATCGCTAGAGAGATTACAATATAACGTGTTTGACAATTTTACGGTGACATAAACACAATTTGAACATTCAAAAATGTTTACAAAGAAAGACGAGACGTCGATCGATTTTGAGAAATTAAAAAAAAAATGATTATGCGTTGAGCCAATTTGGACTATGTATAGTTATCTGTGGCAATTTTGCTTTCCGCACACTTGTGGAAAAAATAACAAAAACGCACGTGTGTGAAATACACTGTATTTCGAACCTAAACGTAGTGCGAAAAGAACCAGTTTTCTAGAAAGTGTATTGAAAATATTTGAGTGGGCTCCCGTACAACAAACGATTTTGGTTTCCGTTTTTGCTCGATATTAATAACGGCAACAGGTAGGCTGAGGCTACATTAGACCGCGACGCGACCTGCGACACATGAGCGATTAAAACAAGTAAATGAATGCTCACGTAATATGGCTACACTGTACATCAAATATTACTAGCGATCTTTGATTTCTTTATGCGATCGGAACAACATTACTGTAATCACGGTATCGGCTACACCAACATAGCGAAATTGAAGCGAATTTATTAGAAAATACTCTCGCTTATAATGTAGCCATACCATGTTTTTCTCGTTTCGCTCTTCCCGTCGCATCGCAAATCGCTGCCTAGTGTAGGTCCAGCCGTAGACGCTTGAATTATTTACAAAATATTTAGTTGTAAGTACATAAACATTCAATAAAAAAATAAAGACGTATCTTATCTTATCTTATCTTATCTATTCTACTCAGAACGGTTTGTATATGGACATGGTTAATAAGGTACTGCAATAAAAATGGCCGACTTCAACATAAAGTACAATCTCCGGAAAGGCTGTTCTCTGCCCCTAAGCATAAGCATACCCAAGGTACCGTAGGTTAGGGTGGGCCGCCATGGGACACCTTAAGGGCATTCACCTTGATCTCTGGATCATTGACCTTGAGGTCAAGATCAAAGTTACGAAATGAAGATCCGCGATTCTCAGGAGCAGTAACAAGTTATGGGTAGGTTATTTATAGTCAGTGACCTTGAAGTCAGGACAAGTAATTTGAAGTCAAGGACAAGTGGTCCCGGAGGTCACAATACCTTGGAGGTCAAGGTCGACTGACCTTGGGAGTGTCTGGTAATCCAGTGCCCTGACACTACCGATCCCTTGACTTCGAGTGCAAAACCAGTATTTCATTTTTTCTCCTAGCTTATTTCTCAAAAACGGTGTCCTATCGCAAAAATATTGAAAAATTTGCCCCCCTTAATAACCCCTGCCGCGTAATTCTTAACATGTAGGTACGAAAAATTTGAAATTTCTTGGGTTTTTTTTACACCATCTCATAGTTTTCGACATTTCAATTACTTACTACACCAACAATTTCTTTCCAGAAAAGATTTTCATCTTACCATCTGGTAATGTGCATGTGTGATGTACATGAGAGCAAATAAGTAAATAAATAACCTTTTCACTCCTCTTGCTCGAAAAGACCGTCATAATAGCGTACCAGAGGGGCCGTAAAATTGCTCATTATAGCCCTAGGGTAAATAAGCTTTTTTTTTTTTAAATTTCGTAGTCGGTGTTCGAAAGCGCAAAGTCTTTACTCATAATTCATGAAGAATTGACTTATTACTGTTCCATAAAAAAAAAAAAAAAAAAAATGGAACCAAACGCGCCGAACGCCGAACTCTTTGGCAGGATGTGTGCGTTGCATTCCAGCTACAGAAGAAATAAAAAAAGGCATTGGCGCGAAATTTTAAGATTTTTTCTGTATTATTTATTTGAATTTCTTTTTATCTCCTACGTTTACCTCACAGACGACATAATATTATATTCGTCTTCACAGAGAACTGAGATTATGTTGCCGGGAAAAAACATCTCATTAGAACAACAGTACAAAATATTGTACATTTCATTTTAATAAAATAAACTATCATATTAAATATGGTTATTTTATTTTCTTGCAATCGTAGTGAAAAGTACGGTGTAACACACGGCGCTAAAATCCCATTATAACTCGGTTTCTATTTACTACCTCGCTAAAGCTCGGTAGTAAAACTTACCTCGTCTATAATGGGTCATTTTAGCCCCTTGTATCACAATGTACTATTTCAACACACTTGCTCATAAAGTGGCTCTAATTTCACCGCAATTAGGCACATAATGACACCTGTAATCAAACTGTGACTTTTTCATTGCTATTATTCACAAGTGAGTTATAGGGTTTTTTTTATTTAATTGGTTGAATTGCTTTGTTCTTAAAAAAGTTTCGATACAAAAAAAATCGTGTTCAATAGTGCAAATAAATTAATGTACCTATTGCTTGCTCATTTCATGCAACTTCGTATCTACATATATAATTTCAACTTATAAGTTTTTAATAAATAAAACTTTCACTCAAATGTAACTTTTGTTTTCTCTGTATTAAATAAAACTTTGAATTCCCCAATTCGTACGTGGCTAAAACGCTATCCGCGAAAAGCCAAAAAAAAGGAACCTCATTCTTTTAGTCTATGGCCGATCGCCATTGTTAGATGCGCGCGCATAGGAATACTGATTAATTATTCCCGCCATTGCGAAAAAAAATTCACAACTCGTTTTCACTGTTGAAATTATAGTTATTTTAAGTACCTATTATTTTATTCTCAAGTGTGTTGAAAAACGTCGTATGATACACGTGTGTGTTGATGATTACCGTCCTCGGCTCTCTTAAGACCCTCGCCTAACGGCTCGGGTCTCAATGGCGCCTCAGCGGTGATCACCAACATTACACACTTGTACCATAATGTACTATTTTCCATCCAATACCTTCTTGAAAAATAAAAACAAAATTAACGCCTACTTCTCAATTCAAGTTGGTTTACTGCATTGCTCTACTTAGCGCACGCACACGAATCCTTCTCATTACGTATCGCCTCTCCGTGCGGGGGCAGGGGTAAGCGAATGAAGCATACAGCTCTCGAGTGCAGCCCGCCTCTAAACGTTGACTATAATCAATAATGACGGCAAGAACAACCTAAGATGATTTTACAGAACCCATATTTCGCATAGCAAATGTAGTAAAAGATTCGTGTTGTATTTTTTATGTCACCGTAAAACTGTCAAACACGTTAGATTGCAAAATAACTAGAGAGATTGTAAACTCTCGAAATATTGTCAAACGAACATAGTGCTTACAATAAAACGCATTATTTTCGGTAGATTGTAATCTATCGAAGTGAAATCGTAATATTTGTGAAATGCATAAATTGCACCTTCCCGTAGTTCCTTGTAAGCAATTTCAAAGATGTCGGTTGAATACCCATTATCATTCGACGTTATTCCCTCATCCGGGTCATGGCAAGTTTCTTTATAAATACATCGTTAAGCGTTTAACTTTGCGTGTCTTCGTGCCCTTATGGAAAGTTCCGATCCTCCACTCATTTCTTATTACTGCACCAACTTTCATATTGAATCAAACACAAATCCACTGGGGCCGGTGTTTGGGTTCCGTACCCAAAGGGTAAAAATGGGACCCTATTACTAAAACTCCACTATCCGTCTGTCTGCCATGTCTGTCACCGTGTCATGAACCGTGGTAGCTAGACGGTTGAAATTTTCACAGATAATGTATTTCTGTTGCCGCTATAACAACAAATAATAAAAATAAAGATCAATTAAAAATTAAAGGGGGCTCCCCTATTAAGGTGGTACGGAATCCTTCACGCGCGACTCCGACTCACACTTAGCCGGTTCTTTAAGCAAGACTTGAATTTAGTCTCCCATGGAACAAAATCACTTTTTGTAATTCTCACTCAAATTAATTAATTTATCTAAGAAAAATGCTTGCATATTAAAGTGACATTTGAATTCATCCGCATCGGTGTCAACGGAAAAAGGGCCCAGATGGCTGGCAACATTACTACGTTGGATGGCAATACTGATTCTTTGGCAAGGGAATAGCCCCAGCCCTCTCTCGGTCACGAAAAGGTGTCGACCAGCAACCGCTTGACGATGTCATTGTAAATTAGTGTCATGTTAATTATTATAAATGTCAATGTATTTCTAGTTGTAACCCTGACGTCGGTAGCAATCCTGGGCATGACCACAGGAGCTCATCGGCTGTGGGCACACGGAGCGTATAAAGCGAGCACCGGACTACGGATCGTGCTCATGCTGTTTCAAACCCTAGCTGGAGTTGTAAGTATTGTGCTTAGTACTTTGCAATCGAAAACCGTGCTTAGTATGTAATCATGCTAGTCAACAACCGTAAAATAGAGGAATCTCAACTCCATACAATATATTCCATAATACATATACTTTTTACACACACAATTACCTGAGTACAGATAGAATTCAACACCTATATAATTTTGTTTGCATAAAAAGTGAAAAATAACCTTCTTTTTGCCTTTTCTATAGAAGAGTTTTATGGTAAACATGCACCTGCAACGGACGTTGAAATATGCCCTTGTTACATCCTTACTGCATCTTATTCCATAAAATTACCATGACTTTAGAGGCGCTTGTGACTAAAATTTAACAGCCGCTCTGGTCGATTAACTATTTGATCCGTGGATGGGTGACCACCCATTATACAAACCGAGTTTCCTCCCCTTTCCGCCCTTGATCTAGGCTGTTATTTGTAAAGATCTTAAACAGTCCTCAGGTCACAGGCCACTGACTAGTGGTTAGTCTTACCAAGGGAAATATACCCAATACTAACTGGGTAGTGGAGATCAGGTTCGCTCTATGTAAAATACTGGCATTCAGCTGCATCCGGTTGGATTGAAAGCCAACCCTAACATAGTTGGGAAAGGCTAGGCAGATGAATTACCATGACTTTATAAATTCATGACTAGATATTAGAACGAAGAACCAGCAAGAGCCTATCAAAGGTACGTTCTTGCTGGTTCTTTGTCAAATTTGGAATCCAAATTACAATGTTTATATTAATCGCCTCGAAGGAATACAAAGGCGATTTTTAAGGTACATTCAATATCGTTCAAATACTTATCTTCCTAACTATACTAGTCGGTGTAAGAAATTTCATATACTTCCTTTGCAAGAGCGAAGAAAAATTGCAGATCTCGCTTTTCTATTTAGCATAATGAACGGATCTACTGACGTCCCTGAGCTGGTGGCCAAGATTGGACTTCGTGTGCCGTCTGTGTTTCTTAGGAGACCTCATCTCCTTCATGTACCTATAGTAAAAACTAACTATAGGCAAAATGCATATATCCTAAGGGCATGTCGAATGTTCAATATAGTGTGCCGGGATGTTGAGCTTGATTTATTTACAAATAGTGTCCAGAAATTAAAAAAAATGTTAAGTAACTTTTTCTTTGAAGTGTAACTTTATTGTGTAATGTATTTTATTTTTGTTTACTCTCTTTATTTGTTTCTTTGTTTTACCATAACGCTGTTTGTATCGTTTTGTAAATTCATACGTTAGTTTATAAGTGGAAAGTTGTAATTGGCTTTTTTCTACATGTTACTTTTTACTACTCGAATGTATTAGCTGTAACTTTTCTTAAAATTAATAAAATAAAATAGAATAATAATCTTGTATTAAACTCCGAACTAACTGACCGACTCCTAAAGTCCCAAACAGGAAGTGTTCTGAAGGAAATTAATGCTTCAGGCACCTTTCGTATCAATCTCAGTATCAATCACCTGTTTAATGAATGGCCAGATGAACATGAAATATGGTAAATGCCACTCAATTGTGCAAAGAACAAAGGACATTATCACATTTCCACTTCATATGATATACAATATAGTCCATCTCAAGTGTTCAGGGCAACTAAAGCACATTGTGTTATGAATGAATTCCTAACAGGTACTTCAAGTTAAATTAAATGGATAAACTGCTTGCTCATCGAATAATTTATTTATTAAACTTACACACTATTTTTACAGGATGACCCCAATGCAATAGTGGTTTGCAAACACACCAGATAAATAGAAAATCAACAGACTTACGGCTAATACTTAAAAAACGAAACTTTAAAAATACAATAATGAATGCGTGTAAGAATTTATTTGAATGCCTCTACACACAGCTTACGAAGTCAAGTGCACGACTTCTGTGCCTATCATCAATTATGTGATGATTCTCAAATTGAGCCTAATTGGCATTTTTTTTTTAATGGGAAATCATCAAATGACTTCTCCCACTCTGGACTTGAAGGAGGGAGTGTCAGACTTTTACTGACTAAAACCCATCCATGTTCCTTCCTCGCCCTTTATGTTCCGGGGCCGCGGTATCTCTTTCGAACAGGCCCGCAACCCCAGCCTAATTGGCATCAATCTATTAATCACCCCGATTCGTCTACACCTGTAGACATTCATTAGAAAGTGTATAAGGTAACTCTTTATTAAGATTATAAGACACGAATTCTTGTCACGCTGACGGCCGGTCGCGCACGCTCAGTCGCGTACGAGTACCTATACATTTTATTCTAAATAGCACCATACTGCGACTCTGACGTTATTAGGCCTAAAGAAGTGAACTTTAAGTTTGTAGGATGCAATCTGAAGAACTACATACTGGCAACATTATCACACACACACTTAAGGCGACTACGTCATGAGCTAAACGCGAGTTTTATAATGCCTGAAAGTATATGATTCACTGTAATAAACAAAACCAGAAAAATGTATGATATTCTTCAGGATATCTGCTAGTATGATAATGTTTTGAAAACATAATACAATTATCTTTCCTCGATAAAAAAATCACGAACTTATCTCTAAATATTTCTATTAACGAGTAAAACCATACTAAAATACATGCGATCATTCTGATTTTTTGGCAAATATTTCTACAAGCAATATAATTAGCATCATAGTATTTTATTTTTTTAGTCTAATCCATAGATTTTTTGTAAATCGATCGAAACCACTCATTTCGCGCTATTCGGCCCGCAGTGACTGACGTAACAACCACTTCATAGTGCAAGCTGATTAGAACTGGATTCTCACAGGATTTCAGACGAAATTTGAACCACCACAAATAGAGTTGCTAATTTAGCTCATGTAGTCGCCTTAATAAATACTAAACTGAACTTATTGCTTGCTTTCCCAGGGCTCCATATACGACTGGGTTCAGTACCACAGGTTCCACCACGCGCACTTCGCCACTGACAATGATCCTTACGATTACAACAAGGGCTTCGTGTACTCACACTTCCTCACTCGTCTGAGGAAACTAAGCCCTCACCAGGAGAAATTAAAGGCTGCTATCGATATGTCGGATCTTGAAAAAGATTCGGTTATTATTTTCCAAAAGAGGTGAGATTTATTAAAATAGAATATACCTTGTTATAGTTGCTGCCAGTAATTAAGACTGCAATAGCGAACATTGACCCACCTCACCTCTAAAAATAAACCTGTTCAAGTCTTGAATCGTCATTTATCGTGATCTTCAACATTTTATCTAATGAAAAACGGTACGGTGACAGGTTCATTTGTTTTGGTTCGTGCGAAGAGTTATTAGGAAAAGGGCAAATGTCCGCTATTGCGAAACAATAGATACTTTTATCTACCATTGTGAGGATCTCGCGGAGGAAACGGTGGAGCACCCCGCGTGGGTGGAGCACCGCCGTTTCATCGTAGCGGCGATCGGCGGCGGCGACCTCTCGCGTCCGGCCCTGGTTCAATCCGTGGTCCGGAGCGAAACGTAATGGAAAGCCGTCACCTTCTGCGAAGCAGTCATGCTAGCGAAGGAGGTGGCGAAACGCGATAGGGAGAGAACCCCTCGTCCCAGCCGCTGCCGGAGACTCACCGGGCGTCGGGGGCAAGACATATAGGATATGGATTAACACTCTCTCACATAGTGACGCGTCGTGCTGTGCACCTCTCATATTATATCTCCAATGACGATCCCTTTCCGATTTGATACGTGTGCTACGACCCTAAGTTGGTGATTATCAGTAAGAAACTCCGGCACCGACAAGTATCGGCTCAAAGTTTTAAAAGGCTTACTTACTTTCTCTGAATTGTTTATTCATTTTACTTATAGTGGTGATTATTTTCTCCTGTTTGTTTCAGATTGTATTGGGGTCTATACGTTGTACTGTTTCTGCTGCTGCCTCTCAACGCTCCCCTGGAGTACTGGGATGACACTATTCTCAGCTCTGTCTTTGTCATCGGCTTTCTACGGTACCTGATCGTGCTGCATGCCTCCTGGTTTATCGAGAGCGCTATCTGTGTATGGGGTCTCAAACCTGGCGAAAAGTAAGTCTAAATACGATGTTGTTTTGTTTATTGGAAACAATCTTGAAATCCAGACATTTATGCTGTACTAAAATCGCATGAATGAGGCTAAACTACAAGGACCGTACTAAACACACTTAATTTTCTACTCCATGTGTCACTAACTCGTCGTCAGTTCTCTCTCGTATTGATCTAGCCGCCATTCAACGTGGTTCGAAGTCCATTTGAGATTGAAATCCTGAAAAAAGGCATGTGGCAGCTTTTCAGATCCAAATCTCTCATTAGATTCTGGCTCTAAAAGATGTACTTCAAAACGTATTTGACGTTGAGGCACTAATAGGGATGTTTGGAGTTACGACAATTCAGTTGCATATCAATCAAATTATCACTCTTGTTTGATTTAAACAAGATTATTTTTTGTCAATTCCAAACTCAAGGGATCGTTGTCCTAGGGCACGCCACGATAGTGGCGGTAAGTCCCCTCTTTGAGGAGTGGCTAGAGAGGCGCCACGGCGTCCTCACCTTCCGCCTGACGCAGGTCCTCACCGGACACGGATGTTTCGGGAGGTACCTGCACCGAATCGGGCGGGAGGAAACGCCCGAGTGTCTCCACTGCGAGGATCGACCGGAGGACACGGTGGAGCACACGGTGGAGGTCTGCCCTGCGTGGGCGGAGCACCGCCGTGTCCTCGTAGCGGCGATCGGCGGCGGCGACCTCTCGCGTCCGGCCCTGGTTCAGTCCATGGTCCGGAGCGAGACGGAATGGGAAGCCGTCACCTCCTTCTGCGAAGCAGTCATGCTAGCGAAGGAGGTGGCGGAACGAGAGAGGGAGAGAGCCTCTCTTCCCGGCCGCCGCGGGAGACGCACCGGGCGTCGGGGGCCACGTGGTGGCTACCGGCCACCGTAGATGCGGGCCTGTGGACGGTTAGCTATGGGCTAGCTAGCCGTCCGTCCGTCTAGTGACGACAGGCCGTGTCGACGGCGCGTTCGTGTTCCACGCGCGCCTCAAAGAGATGTCAGCAGCAGAGAGGGGCCCACAAGGGCCGAAGCCTGCCGGGGTTGCGGGACTGTTCGAAAGAGATACCGCGGCCCCGGAACGTAAAGGGCGAGGAAGGAACATGGATGGGTTTTAGTCAGTAAGAGTCTGACACTCCCTCCCGCTCCGCCCAGAGTGGGAGAAGTCATTTGATGATTTCCCATCCTAAAAAAAAAAAAAAAAAAAAAAAAAAAAAGGGATCGTTGTCCTCATCTTAATGTAAAACCACTAGTACTGCGGAACCATCCAGAATTTAGGCAAGAAAGAACGTCGAAAAGTAGGGAAGAGGGATTTGCTTCGCGATTTTAGGATTGATCCCATCGTTAAAATTGTAACTGATCAAACAAACAAACAATTAAACCTTAAGGCCTGAATTCCTGTTACGCTGATTTCGGTCGCGTATAACTTCAGCGAGAAATATAGTAGCAACCTACGCACCTATATAATTATATTGAGATTATCAAAATACGAATAGTATCTGTAGCAAGGTAATCTACTTATTACCACCCAACGTACTACAGTCATAACCACGAAATTCCCCACCTACGTGGAGACTTAAATTTACTTGTACTAGATTTTTACATGGAAATTAACCTATTTGGCAGGGTTTGCCTCCACCGATAACGTTATCAGATCACGCATGATATTTATTTACCCGTGATTGATTGCCTCTGAGACTTTCGGATGCTGTTTCATGCCGACCTATATTTTTACCCGACTGCGGCGAAGCCAAAAGGAGGGCTATGATTACAGCCCGTATGTTGAATGTTCATCTGTTCCCGCATAACTTCTAAACCTCTTATCATAATTAGAGAAATGAGGAAATGGTAGAAGCGTCTTGATCGTCCGCTGTTTAGAGGCTATGTGGCATCTCACTAAATTCAATATATGTAAATGTTAAAATAATGGTTGTTGCTAACATTTTCCTTCTTTCATTGCAGATCTCCACCTGACTCCAATATAGTATTCATATTATCTAAGACATTCTGGCCCCACTACCATTACCTCGTGCCATATGACTACAAATCTGGAGAATACGGAACGTACGGTAAGTTATCCTCTACAATCTTACCTACGTTCGGCGAATCAAAAACGAATTGTGAAAACATCGTATTAAATAACTTGTTATTACTTTATAAAAGCTTATCCTAAACCAACAAAAGGCCGTAATGCGGTGAGATGAGATGTTATACTTACCTACAATGTACTTAAAGTAGGTATAAGTCCGAAAGAACGATAAAACATTAGTTTGACAACATTTTTGTATAGGCGAGTAGAGAGAGAGACCGCCACAAACAGAATGCGCGTTTTCCAGCCCAGTATTTAAAGTAATTTCCGGATTGTCCTCCATTCGTTTACAAAAACAAATGCTATCTTTGGTTTTTTGCAGACTCTGGCTGTTCGACTGCCTTCATCCGAGTCTGGGCAGCTCTCGGCCTGGCCACGAACCTCAAAACAGTGGAGACTATTACCGTCCAGAAGGCCTTGGCTGCTGCTGCAAGAACCAAGAAGGATCTGAAGACCTGCATCGACGCAGCTGTCACCAAACAAACGCTGCCTGAAGATCATTATCTTAAAAGAGAATAGTCTTTAAGTTATTTATTTTATTAATTTAGGTTTTATTGTATGGTATTATAATAAATCTCTGTTTAGTAGTGTCTGTTTTATTTGCCTGAGTTAAAGGAAATTTCTTTTAAGGACTAACCAGTGAAACTAACTAATAAATATCACACTTTATTATTAAGAACTATAACTCGATGTGCTTATATTCTACATCCCCATTCTCCAAAAAATCGTGTAAATTACTTCGTAAGCACAATTATACATATCAACCTGTAGGTAGACAGTGTATATATTTCCTACATAACTATTCAAAATAATTGCTACCACTTCGTATCCTTACAAACATGCGATTAATTTTTAAATCATTGTCGCCAACGTCCAGCGACAGACGTCGTATTTAATGCAGTACAATATTGATTATCCGGCGATAAGATCTAGCCAAGAAAGTTTTCAACTCCTTCCGGTTTTTCCAACAGTATTCTCCTAAACCTGAAACAATAAGAAGATTTAAAAGCTCCGTCCCATTTCGTAACTTTCCCATTTCGACAACTAAACAAAATAGCATCACAAAAGTCCCATCTCGTAACACGGCCTTTTTTTTTATTGTCATACCTAGTAATATTTCTTGAAAGCAGTCGGTCACATTCGGATAACCTTTAGTGAGTATGTTGGCTAGTAAAATCACATGAAAGTAGATAGTAGAGATAATAAGAGGGAGAGATATAATTGTATTTTGAGAGAGTAGTGATTGTAATATTTCAATTCAGAGAACTATAGATCATAATCGTCCATAGTTAAACGGAAAGGATCCAACCCACACTATGGCCGAAAACGAGTTCTTTGTAGTTAAAATTTTCATATCACGAAAACAATCCAAGTAAAATACAAACGCACCATGAAGTTATAGCCCTAAGTTACCAACCCACATGTATGTATGTGGTCGTATTTTTTTTTATTAACATCGCTCCATGCTACTTAGATCGTTACTGAGAAAATGACATTTACGAAAATAATAGTTGTTATTCTAAAGATTTCATTAAACTTAAACAATTCGTGTGACATGGATTGTTTACGTTTTATTATTTAGAGTAGGTGCAACTGATTAAAACATCGATAACGATCCAACTTGTAAAATAAAAAAACGCATACAAGGCAGGTCAACCAACGCCATCTATTTAAAAACTGGAATACTACGTAACCAACCACTATTGATCGAAGTGACTGAGCTCTCGCTTTCACCATATACCCAACAGAGGGCGCTATTCACAAAAACTCACCAAAACAAACTATTTTAGACCCGAAAAGTCTACCAAAACTCCTAATAAAATCATGGAAGAAATAAAAACCATGCTGGAAAACATGCAAAAGGAAATGAAACAACAAAAGATTGATATGCTCGAAATGAAAGAAGACATAAAAACCACAATTATCAATAATATAAATGACAAGTTTAGGAGCTTGGAAATTAAAAGTGACCACCTAGAAAAGAAATTAGAGGAGCATTCTTCAGCGATCAACAATTTAGAAAGATACATGAGACGGAAAAACCTAATCATATTTGGAGTAGAAGAACGAGAAAAATCCTATCACGATTTAGAAAAAACAATACTAGACATAATTAACAACTATTTCAATTTACAATATGAAAATGGCATAGAAGCAGTCCGAAGACTTGGAAAAAAAGGCGACAAAATACGACCTGTTGTTGTTACTTTCAGCACCATGGGACTAAGAATAAAAATCCAGCAAAACCTAAAATGCCTGAAGAACTCTCCATATTATATCAAACAAGACTACCCGTTAGAAGTCTTGAACAAACGCAGAGAACTACAAACCCAATTGAAAGAAGAAAGAGAGTTGGGTAATAAAGCATTCATAAAATATGACAAGCTCGTTGTATTACCCAATAGAAATAATCATATACCACAAAACAATACCAACAAAAGAATCCTATCTGAATCACCCGAAACAGTAACACTCAATAGCCAAAAAACAACAGAAAACAAAAAACAACCTATAAAGAAAAGCAAGACAACTACAATGAAGAACTATATCCTACAAAAACCTAAACTTGTTTACAACAAGGAAAGTACTTCGCACGAACAAGTACTTTCGGTTGAGCATGATGAAACAGAATAGCAACTAAGAAAGGCCCCTCCCGCTCTCCCAATCCGGCCGGTCCCCGTGGGAGAAAAAGACCAAAACCCTTCAGAGACAAATACCCTAAATCAATTAGAGCCCGAGAACAAAGACCTATTCTATATTGCCACATACAATGTGAGGACTCTGTCGACACACGCCCGTCTACTAGAATTAATGGATGCCCTGAAAAATACTAAATTCGATATAATTGGCCTGTCTGAAACTAGGAGGCTAGGAAATTCAATTCAAGAATATGAAAATGTTATCTTTCATTACATAGGAGAGACCCCAGGCCTTTACGGTGTAGGTTTTCTCGTGAAGAAACATCTCAAAGCTCACATCGAGAGCTTTACCGGTCTATCAGAACGAGTGGCGTTATTGACGCTAAATATCAACAATTATAGAATAAGTATAATACAAGTCTATGCCCCAACAGAAGCTGCGAATGATAATGAAATTGAGTTTTTCTATGATACCATTGACGAGGCCCTAAAAATATCAGGAAATAACATAGTAGTTATGGGAGACTTTAACGCCAAAATTGGTCAACCAAAACCTGAAGAAAACCTAATTTTGAAAAACCATGGATATGGCACTAGAAACAGCAGAGGCGAACGACTAATAGAATTCGCTTATGAAAATAAACTTTCTATTATAAATACTTTCTTCAAAAAGAAGAACAATAAAAAATGGACCTGGCGATCTCCAGACGGCACCACTAAAAATGAACTTGACTATATACTGACAAACCTACAAAAAAACGTGCAGAATTTACAAGTCATTAACTTGAATTTCCCTTCGGATCACAGATTCGTAAGAGCAACATTTCTTATAAAAAAACTAAAAATAACCAGAACTAATTATGCCAACAACTCAAGAAGTTCACTTAGAAACGAAAAGGAAATATCACGATTTAAACAATCACTCAACGAACACAGCGAGGACCTTATGAGCTGTCAAGATATCAATTCGGTACAAGAATGCTACGACAAAATAGTTAACATCTTAGAAGATAGTCTGAAGAAAGCGGTCGTACATAACAAAGATAAAGAAAGAAGCAGCGTGATATCAGCTCATACTGCAGGGCTAATACAACGCAGAAGTGTTTTACAAAAAATAAAACCCAAAACGCGAGCTATGAAAAATGAGTTGAAGGCACTTTATAAACTGGTTAGCAAATATGTTCGGAAAGACTACTCAAACCATCGAAAACTTACCATTGAAAAACACCTTCATTTCACAGGAAGTACAAAAAAAGCGTACAAGGAACTGCGATCTCATAAAACATGGATAGAAGGACTTCACGACCCTCGAAAAACAACACATGACCGGAAAGAGATCCTACGCATAGCTACCAACTTTTATGAAAACTTGTACAGTGCTCCAGTAAGCCAAGACATAGACCAAAGTGACTCTGAAGACGATGACAATGATGTAGAAATACACCCAGTGGATGAATCAGAAATCATAATGGGAATCAAAAGGTTAAAAGAAGAGAAGAGCCCAGGACCCGACAAAATAACAAATGAGGCCATAAAAATAGCGGGTGCCTACCTAGTAAATCCCCTGATACATTTATTTAATTTGATACTAAGGTCCTCCATAACACCTAAGCAGTGGTCTGAGTCTAATATAATCTTGTTGTTTAAGAAAGGTGATCCAAAGAACATAGGTAATTACAGACCCATTAGCCTTCTTCCAGCAATTTATAAATTATTCTCATCAACTATAGAGAAGAGAATCAGTACTACGCTCGAAAAAAGTCAACCAATCGAACAAGCTGGGTTTCGGAAGAGCTTCTCCACAATAGACCACATCCACTCTTTGGAACTTCTTATTGAAAAATACCAAGAGTACCAACGTCCACTCTACATAGGGTTTGTAGACTACCAGAAAGCTTTTGATACGATACTGCATCCCTCAATATGGAAAGCTTTAAAATCCCAAAAAGTGGAGAAACAATACGTGCAAGTCTTAAAACACCTCTACGAGAACAACACTAGTAGAATAAAACTAGAGACTACAGGACCACCTATCCCCATCAAAAGAGGAGTTCGGCAAGGCGACCCTATATCACCTCGAATTTTTATAGCAGTACTGGAATCGACTATCGAAAAATTAAATTGGGAAAGAACAGGCATTTGCATAGAAGGGAAACATATTAGTCACCTGAGGTTCGCCGACGACATCGTCCTTTTATCAGAGAATAGCACAGAGCTGGAGTCAATGCTACAAGACTTACAACGAGCAAGTAGAGAGGTAGGACTAGAAATTAACCTGAACAAAACAAAACTAATGACAAATGCCGCACAAAACTCTATATGCCTGAACAACACACCAGTAGAGTACGTTACTACCTACATCTATCTAGGCAAACAAATTTCTTTCCAAAAATTAAACAACGATGCAGAAGTAGACAGAAGAATAGTAACGACATGGAAAAAGTTTTGGAGCTTAAAGGAAATTTTAAAGAGTCAGATGCCAATGAAACTCAAGAGCAAAGTCATGGACTCATGTCTTCTGCCTTCTTTAACCTACGCCTGTCAAACGTGGAAGTTCACTCGAAGAGTTAAAAATAAAATCACGTCCTGCCAGCGAAGTATGGAGAGGAGTGTGACAAAAATTAGGAAATGTCAGAAAATTCGTCACACTACTATCAGGCAAAAAACAGGAGTGACAGATGCTCTCACCTACGCTCTAAAGTTAAAATGGAGATGGGCAGGACACGTAGCAAGGATGAGCGATGAAAGATGGACAATTCGCATGACGTCATGGCCAGGTCCGACAGGCACTCGTAAAAGAGGAAGACCTGTAACTAGATGGACCGACGACATCACACGAGTTGCGGGGAAAAACTGGCTGACAGAAGCCAAAGACCGAGACCGTTGGGGTTCTCTGGAGGAGGCCTTCACCCTCAATAGCTGAGGGGTTCATGCATGCATGTCTATTTATTTATTACCTTCGTAATTCATTTAAATCCAGTCAATTTACTTATTTCAGATAATTATAAACTATAATACTTACATTTAATACAATTATTTTTTAATTCTATACTAGCATTAAGGTGGATTCCCAATCTGAATGATTTGAATTTTATTGTATATTATTTTAATTTGAATGCTTTATCTTATTTTAATTTTTAATGTATTTGGATTCTATCTTATTTTAATTATGATTTTAATGTTATTTTTTATTAAGATTTTTAATGTTGTTTTTAATTTTGATTTTCAATGTGGTTATTAATTATAATTTTTAATGTTGTTTTTAATTTTGATGTTAATTTATTTTATTTTTATTTTTATGTTTCAATGTTAATTTAGGATTGCAATGTTCCAAATTAGGATCAAGTTATCGGAATTAAAAATGTACCTATTTTGTTTATTTACTACTTATTGAACGAAATAAAATTGAAATCAATTTGTATAGTATATCACCAATGTAATTATAAAATGAGAAATTTACAATATACGATAGAATCTAATTAAATAAAAATGTGTTAGTATAGTACAACTTTAAATCAGTGTATATTTTGAAACTATTATTGCATGAAATAAAAGGCTTTTTTTTATTATTTTATTTTTTATTTTATATTAAACTTCTTCCATACAAATACAAAACACCCGACTAACTTATCGAGAAATGAAGACACTAAAAGTAATAACATATAACAATTAAAGACCCCCTCTCACACGCAAAACTACACTGAAAGTAAGCAAAAAAAAGAGCATCTTCCAAGCCGGCTGGTCACCGTGGAAGAATATGACCACAACCCTCCAAAGATATCACCAAAAGATCACGCAAAAAAATCAAAAGAAAAAAATAACGAAATTTATATAATAACCTACAATGTTAGAACCTTGCTATCATACGAGCGAATAATAGAACTGGAAGAAGCATTAACACATATAAAATACGACGTAATAGGCATATCAGAAGTTCGGCGCCTCGGGAATAATATAGAAGAATACAAAGAATTTATTCTTTGCAGTACAGGACAAACACAGGGCAAACATGGAGTCGGTTTTATCGTAAAAAAATATCTGAAACAATATGTAGAAAGTTATTTCGGTATCTCTGAATGCGTCGCTCTGCTAAATCTCAAAATACCAGGAAAGCAATTCTCCATCATACAAGTATACGCCCCAACAGAAGCAGCAGACGAAGAAGAAATAAATATATTCTATGATACCATCTATGAGGCAATAGATAAAGCATACGAAGATTTTATTCTGATGGGTGATTTCAATGCAAAAATTGGTAATCCACAAAAAGATGAATACTTAGTAATGAAACGGTATGGGTATGGAAAAAGAAACGCACGAGGCCAAAGACTTATTGACTTTGCCATGGAAAATAAACTAGCTATCATCAACACTTTTTACAAGAAAAAACAGAGAAGAAAATGGACATGGCAGTCTCCAAATGGTCAATATAAAAACGAAATAGATTTCATACTGTCTAATCATCCTCAATCATTTCAAGATATAGAAACACTAAGTATAAACTTTGCATCGGATCACAGGCCACTCAGGGCCAAAATATCACTCACTAAACCAGTGAAAACGCGAACCATGTTTGTAAATCAGCAAAACAGTACGCTTAAAAGCGAAGAAGAAATACAAATATATAAGGATAACTTAAACACTAGAATATCACTCCTCCACACCGAGCCAATTGTAGAAGTACAAGACTATTATGACAAAATTATAACTTGTATAATAGACAGCTTACAAGCCGCACGAAGTTTACATTCAACAAAAGCGCATAGTGTACTCACAGAAAATACAGAAAGACTTTTAAAACGAAGACAAGAGCTACAAAGGACCAAAAACAAAACACGAGCAATGAAAAACGAAATCAAAGCACTGTACAAACTGACAAGCAAATATATTAAAAAGGATTATAAAAACCATAGAACTGATATCCTTCAAAGACATATAGAACAAAGTGGAAGTTTGAAAAAGGGATACAAGGAATTACGGACAAACAAAACATGGATTGAAAGCTTGAAAGAGTCAGGAGATACAGATACTGCTTATAACCGAAAAGACATAATTAACATCGCTACAAACTTTTACAAAAAACTTTATAGTACGTCAGATTCGGCCAGAGATATAGACCATAACGGAAAAAACTACATCGATACTGAAACGTCACAATCCCACATAGAACCAATAGATTGTATAGAAGTTATAGAAGTAATAAAAAGACTAAAACTAGACAAGAGCCCAGGATCAGATAACATCACTAACAACGCTTTAAAAACCGCCTGCTTCATACTAGCTGCGCCGCTAACAAAACTATTTAATTTGATATTTGAAACTGGTGCCACACCGTCTCAATGGTCCGAATCTAGTATTATCTTGCTATATAAGAAAGGAGACCCAAGAGACATCAGCAACTACCGGCCGATAAGCCTTTTACCAGGTACTTACAAACTTTTCTCTACAATAATCAATCAAAGAATTAGCACAACATTGGAGATCAACCAGCCCATTGAACAAGCGGGATTTAGAAAGAATTATTCTACTATAGACCACATTCACACATTAGAACTGATAATTGAAAAATATCAAGAACAACAGAGGCCGCTGTATATCATATTCATTGATTATAAAAAAGCTTTTGACACAATCTCACATGAAAGTATATGGGTCAGTTTAAAAGCTCAAAATGTAGAAAATAAGTACATAAACATACTCAAGCACCTTTATAGCAATAGTTCAAGTAGAGTCAAACTGGAAACCACAGGCCCAAGCTTCCCAGTTGGGAGAGGGGTTAGACAGGGAGACCCCATATCACCAAAAATTTTTATCGCGGTATTAGAATCTGTCATACGAAAACTAGACTGGAAAGATTGTGGCTTATATATACAGGGTAATTACCTAAACCACTTACGATTTGCGGATGATTTGGTATTACTGTCAGAATCGAGCCTACAACTACAATACATGTTAGACACTCTACATAAAGCAAGCAAAAAGTGGGTTTGGAAATGAACATCACAAAGACCAAACTCATGACAAATTTCAAAAAAACAAAAATACAAATCGAAAATGACTTATTAGAGTATGTGGATCAATACATATATTTGGGGAAAAAAATTGGATTTAACAGAGATAGAAATGAACTAGAAGTAGAGAGAAGAGTCAAGCACACCTGGAATAAGTACTGGAGCTACAAGGAGATATTTAAAAGTAAAATGCCTATCAAATTGAAGAAAACAATCATGGACTCGTGTCTCATTCCTTGTCTGACGTACGCATGCCAAACATGGAAGTTTACCAACAAAATAAAGAATAAAATAATCACATGCCAGCGAGGAATGGAAAGTAGCATGCTAAATATCAAGAGAGTACAGAGAATAAGGCACACCAAAATAAGATCTAAAACCAAAGCAATAGATGCACTCAGCTACAGCCAAAAATTAAAGTGGAAATGGGCCGGACACATAGCGCGTCTCAAAGATCAAAGATGGACAAAAACAGTTACGCTATGGAAAGGCCCATCGAGCAAGCGCTACAGGGGAAGACCAATTACTAGATGGGAGGATGATATCAAAAAACTAGCCGGTCCACAATGGCAAAAAATAGCCCAGGACCGGGAGAAATGGAAAGCTTTGGAGGAGGCCTTTACCTGGTTCCAGTAAAAATAATAATTAGTAATAGTTCCTACCTACTAAAACATATCCTAGAATAGTATTAATTAGAATTATATTTAGATAATAATTTAGATAACATAGATATTAGTGTAATTTTTTAGATTTTCTTTTTCTCTTGTTTTGTAAGGTAGATTTAATAATTTTGTTAACTGGAAATAAAAGGCTTTTTTATTTATTTTTATTTATTAACGATCCAACTTACATGGATCGTTATCGCTAATTCAATAGCTTTATTAAAAAATAACTGAGCTAAACATCGAAAACGATCCATGTGACGCGTGGATCCTTTTATTTTAGTTAATTGTGTGCCCAGATTAAAATATTAAATGAGAAACAATGTGCCTGAATCCTATATCTTTTTTGTTTAGATTTCTTTTTATTCATAATAATCAGTATTATATACATTAATTTTGCGTAACCTTATTTTCACATAACATAAAACACCTAAATATAAGGCTAAAAGTGTCTCGGTGTTTTTTGTCTCCGACTAACCGTTTGTCGTAAAAACGATGTGGAAGGGATCCATAGGTTAGGTTAGGTTAGAACTGTGACCAAGTACTACGCGCGAGCCGAGCGAGCGGAGCGAGCGGTGCCGCGGCAGCGGCCGGCGAGCGCTACCTCGAAATTGGTCGCGAAATTTTTCTAAGTATTTTTTTCATAGTGCCCCCAAGATGACACTGACCTGAATTTCATTCATTTAAGACAAAAATCAGTGAAACGACCTTTAATCAAAAACAAAATAAAACTATAAATATCATCTTCTACCCACATATATTTTTATTACACTTGGTAAATGTTTCTTTCTGACTATGAGTGAAAATATTATGGTAATTATGTTTAGGGATAAAAGCGTTATGATAAAAAACAGTAGGAGTTTAAATATATTTACATTATGATATTATTAATTATAATTTTCGGAAACATGAGTGTTATGAACATCGCCGGTAGCAGTACAAATAGTATGAATGGAAACTTTAAGATGAAAAATTTTAGGAAGAGTGATCATTCGCATTACAAATCATTAAGACGAACAATTTCGGGGAAAGAACTTTAGGTGAGCCAATATGGACCCTGAAATCTGGCATGAATATGAAATGTTCGCATTTAGTAGCAGATTTCGAAAACTATTTGTACTAACGGTTTTATAATAATGGCAATGCGACAACGTCATTAAAACACAATTTTGTTACGAGACCATTTACCGACCAATGATTGACCATTGTGAATTTAGCAGATTATGAACTTTAAGCAAAATGACAATGGGATGGGAATGGAATCGTGCTGAAGTGACGAAGAATTAAAAATAAAAATAAAAATAAAAAATAAAATAAAATAAAATAAAATAATCTTTAATTCGGATAAGCAACATCCATATGGGTTAGTAAAAAAACAAAAAGATAACTTATACCTATGTTAGTAAATTTATATAATGTTCTATTTGGCAGTTAGGCTGTTGTTCAAGATGCATCTTTGAACAAGATCACCTAACAAAGGAGAATCGTACCTCCCCGCTATGGTCTTCAGAATGGAGTTGGAGCTGCCCCGCACTCTGCAGAGCAAAGAGGCAGATTTCTGTCTGACGATGGCATGAAAACCATCGACGTGTGCTTGTGTAAACATACCTGATGCACTGCAGAAACGGGGCAGCCCCATCAACATCCTGAACCCGTTGTTATACTGGACCCGTAGGGCTCTGATAGCCCGCTGAGTGTAGTTGGTCCACAAGCTGCAGGTGTAAAACACTTGGCAATAAGCTTTAAAAAGCGTTATTTTGACTGCCCTGCTACAGCGTGCAAACCTGCGAACCAACATGTTACATCGGACGGCCAGCGCCCTACGTTCCCTCTCAATATCAACTCGGTCATTAAGGTCGTCGGTTACATAATGCCCCAAGTATTTGAACTGGTACACTCGCAATATGTCTTTCCCATTTAGTTTAATCGGGGGCACATACTCAGGACATTTAACACCGTCAGCCTTAAAAACCAAGAACTCGCTTTTTTTTACATTATACACTAGGCCATGCTCTCGAGCATAGCCCTCACAACAATTGAGCAGCTCCCTAAGCGCCCTAACCGTAGGGCTCAGCAGCACCATATCGTCAGCGTAGCTGATGTTGTTGACACTAACGTCATCAATGCGACATCCGATTTTCTTGCTGCTGAGCTCAACGATTAGATCATTTACGTAGAGGTTAAACAGTTTTGGTGACGTAATCCCTCCCTGTCTCACCCCACACTCCAGCCCATACGACTTAGACAGCCCATCGGCCCATCTCACAATGTTCGATTGGTTATAATACCAATACTGGAGGATACGCAACATCTCCGCCGGAACTTTTCTCTCCCGCAGCTTTTTCCACAAAATCTCGTAAGATACAAGATCAAAGGCACGGGAGAGATCTAAAAAGCAAGCATACACTGGTGTCCGACGTTTTGTGTAGTATTGCACCGTATGCTTGAGGCCGAGAATCGCACTTTCAGTTCCAAGATCATTACGAAACCCAAACTGTGCGTCGTGTAATTTCAGCAAGCTATCCAACCGCGCATCCAGCTGACTGTCGAGTACCTTCGCGATTATAGTTGCCAGGGAGATGGGTCGATAGTTACACTTATCAGCAACGTCACCCGTTTTACTCTTAACAATAGGCACGACAATAGTTTGCAAAAGATCACATGGAAGGTACGAGTGACACATACATAGTGAATAGAACATAGCGAGCACTCTAGCTATGTGTGGACCGGCATGCTGCAAGTGCTCAATGCTTAAACCATCGTGACCCGGGGACTTCCCTCTCGTCATTTTCTTAATGGTGCTTGACACCTGCTTGGCCGAGAAACGAACCAGATCAGAGTCACGACAGCATCCGTCATCGAGCAGTCGCAACGAAGAGCCCAGCGGTGACTCCACTTTAAAGTGGTCCATAAACATGTTGGCGATGCTATCCGGCTGATCAGCACCATTGACACTCACAGGAAGGCCAGGCTTAATATCAAACTTTTTGGTAGCCTTCCAGAACTTCTGAAAATTATTGGCTTTACGGAGAGAAGCAACAATGTCAAGCTTAATTTGTTCTTGATGCGTCTGACACCACACTAGTTTACTTTTAAACACCTTCCGAGTCAGACACATCTCGTTGTAGACATCGCCCGAAGATGGTTTATTGTGCCATACCCATAGCTGATACTTAAGCCTCGCCGTCGCGTGGGCGTCACGCACGTGCTTGTTCCAGCCAACAACACGGCCAACATGTCTATGAGTCCGAGTTTCCGCTCGGCTCTGCACCGCGGCCTCTGACAAAGTAGTAACAATTTTTTCATACATCTTGTCAAGAATTACCCTATGCTCAGTATTATTACAGTGGCTATTACTGCACAACCCCAATTCCTGAGGGTAATCAATCAGCTTTAACTTACTATTACATAAATTATAGTACATGCTTATTTCATCGCTATCCCTCTCGCCCCATATGACGCTGCTACGTGATGTTACATTACACACTAACTTAGGTTTAATCATATCTAACCTACACTCAACAAATATGGGACAGTGATCAGACCAGAACACATCATGCATAATACCTATCTCAGTAATCGTCAACCACGCAGACTGTGTGACGACACAATGGTCAAGCCATCGCCTACAACCGTGCGCGTCACTGACAAAGGTATAACTACTTGCCCCTAAGCCCAACTTCTCAATGTCCGCACACCTCCACTTTTGTTCGTTACAGAATTCTAAGAGTTCACAACAAAACGACTCACCGGGATGTGCATTGAAATCGCCGAGTATGTACACTGTTTCAACATTACTAGCTTCGACAATCGCACTCACTTCACTTAGACACTCAGTGAATTCTGCCAGATTTTCACTCGAGTCAGTCGGCATGTAAACACTGAACACTATTATGCATCTGTCCCCGAGTGAAACTTTAATCGCCGTTAAACGCGCACTTATACAGCTGATTACCGTAACTGATTCAAAGGCTCGCTTACGCCACAGGATCGCAACACCACCAAACGGTCGCCCTCTCAATAATCCTTCTGAGGTATCAACTGCTGACTTTCCGGTGTACTCGAAATCGCTATGAATTTGTCCAAGATAGGGTATATCATGAGGAAGCAGCCATGTTTCCTGGAGGGCAACTATGTCAGCTGACTGACACAGAGAATGAACTGCCTCAACAGATCGCTACACCGATTTGCAATTAAAACTTACAAATTTACTCCTCTGATTGCCATTTTCCATTGTTTATTGTGTCAATGTTTGCTTAATTATGCCGGCTTTCGACTTGTAGGCTTCATTAACAAAACGTCTAAAAGTAATTCCGTCAGGCCATAAGGCATTATCTAGAAACAGTTCAAGTTTCGTTTTGGGGACATACAACTTATAGGAGTTGTACCTTTTTTCTGTTTTTCTATTTATTTTAAACAAAGATACATCTTCCTGTGTGCTGTCTTTAATATAAGCAATAATATCACTCTCATTTGTAGTTTTACACACATTTGAAATGAACAATGGTACCTTGATGATAGCTGCCCTAAATTTTTCATCAGGACCTACGGGCGCTTTTCCCATCTTTCCACGAGATGAGGGCTTCTTGTGTTTCTTATATTTCACAACATTCCATTTTTCCCCTACTATTTCCTTACACTCGTTACTCGCCTTCAGTACATCTGCCATCGACTTACGCTTGTTACATTGCGGTGTAGGTGAGATATTAGTGGGAACGCTCGAGTTAATGACATTAGAGCTCGCGGTAGGGGTACTGCATTGTTCATTTGATCGACTGGCGTCGTCAGTGACTCGTTTTTGTGAGTCATCAATGTGGTCCGGCCGCTGTGCGAGCGAGACAGCATCGCGCGGATTTACGCTCGCAGGTGATTGCTTCGTCACGTTAACGGTCTCTGGAGTTGACAATAGTTTTTTCCCTCCACCCACATATTTAGGAAAATAATCACTAATAATAGATTGTGACCTGGATTTCGTGGATTTATCATTGCTTTTTGAAATTGAATGCTGCTGTAAAGCCATCGGACCACTGTCGAAGTTGTGAATGTCTTCAATAAATGCTCCTCGCCTTCTATTGACAAAGTCAAAGTTATTGTGTACAATTGAGGCACTTTTTAGATTGTCTAAATCATTTCTTATCTCCAGTAGTTGAGACGTTGTCGCACAGTCATTCTTTAAAACTTTGATATCCGCTTGTAGCACGAGAATATCCTTCAATAGTTTCGTCGCGTCTATATGATCAAACGTAACCGGTGGTAGTTTTTGAAGATCACGCGCAACGAAGATGGGTACTATCTCTGGATCAGTGACCTTCAGAAGACATATAATATCCTCGATGTCACGTGCACTTTTTCCTTTACTTTTACGAATTTTCCGTTTCGAGTTAGGAACTGAATCAAAAAGTAGTGTCTTCGCCGCCACAATTTCACTGTCTGCAAAAGTATCACTGCATATCCGGGTGAGGGAAACCTCATCCATTACATCCGCCTTGTTTTGTATAAACGCTAATAGTTCATTTATAACTATGTTACAATTTGCACATTTGACAATATCTGACGCCATCGCACCGGCAATAAGTACAGGCACGCTAGTAGTACGTACGCTCACATTCGCGCGCGAACGACGACTCCGACGACTAGATTAGAATTAGGCCCCTGGAATCAGGCCATACGTTTGTTCCAAACGATACTGATTTTTCTAAAATCGAAAGTCAACTCAAATATCACGATAGAATTTATACTGCTGAAGAGTATTTAAATATTATCAAAAGCTGCAACAAAAAGAAACCATTAGAAATTAATAAAATTAAACCAATCTTTAGAAATTTTGGAAGAAGATTTAACTTTGTTATGGTCAAATGGCAAAGAGATTCTGCAGGCTAAATTGGATGATCTTAAATCAATGTTTGATTGAATCCCAAAGGATTACTTACCTTTTTAGGGTTCCGTAGCCAAATGGCAAAAAACGGAACCCTTATAGTTTCGCCATGTCTGTCTGTCTGTCTGTCTGTCTGTCTGTCTGTCTGTCCGCGGATAATCTCAGTGACCGTTAGCACCAGAAAGCTGAAATTTGGTACCAATATGTATATCAATCATGCCGACAAAGTGCAAAAATAAAAATTTAAAAAAACATTTTTATTAGGGTACCTCCCCCAGACGTAAAGTGGGGAGCGATTTTTTTTTTAATTTTGACCCTGACGTGTGATATATTGTTGGATAGGTATTTAAAAATGAATAGGGGTTTTCTAAAATCATTTTTTGATAATATTAATATTTTAGGAAATAATCGCTCCGAAAGTCAAAAACAATGTGTCCCCCCCCCTCTAACTTTTGAACCATAAGTTTAAAAAATATGAAAAAAATCACAGAAGTAGACCTTTATATGAACTTTCTAGGAAAATTATTTTCAACTTGATGAGTTGAATAGTTTTTGAGTTATATAGCACTTTTTCAAAAAAACGCAAATGATAACTTTGTTTTTCATACAAATACTATGAAAAACAAAGTTATTTTTGCTGACGAAAAATGTTGGTATTTTTAATGGTCTGGGAAGCTAAGGAACCCTACAGTGAGCGTGGCCCGACACGCTCTTGGCCGGTTTTTTTTAAATTGCTTAGAGGAAATGAAAATATTATGGACGATATTGATGGTTTTGGGGATGGTGTTGATTTCTCCATTGATTATGAGAATGATGATTAATTTTACGTAACAGATATAGGTAGTCTATACTTAATTTTGAACTGATTGTTAGATTGATATTTAGTATTGTTTATTCTTTTTTATGTGTCTGTTTAAAATGTTCATTTCTGTTTGTAGTACCTACTTACTAAGCTAGTAATCATGGTAGTACTGATTTAAGATTAAAGATATAGTATGTACACTATATGTTTTATTTTCTAAAACATACAAATCAGCCATATCTTTTCAATATTTAGTGTTTTTATTCTATTTTAAAGATTGGATCCTTAAGGCTAAATATGTTTATTATCCTGGGCTTTTGAAATATTATTTTAACGAAACGAATTAATCCATCGTCATTTATTGCTTATTTTTTTTATCTAGAAAAATATGTCGTGATGTTGGACTAGAGATTAATAAAATAAAAAATTATATTTTTATCCTTTAGTTACAACAAACCCCCGAAAGTTAAAGTGGAGAATCAATGACGAAATACGATCTGAACTTAAAACTTAAATATCTCAAAACTACCTCTGTGTGGGTTAGATCCTTTCCGTTTAACTATGGACAATTATATAGTTGATCCTGTCCCGAGTAGATTAGATATAAATTATGTTTCGGAATTCCTCTTCGACTCGAGATTTAACCATATACCCCAATTATATTATCAGAACCTTGTTATAATTCACTTAACACAGGATTGCTGATTCTATTGTGTCTAAATTAATATTGATAGTATTAAGTACGAGAAACCCTCTTCCAACATTCTCAACCCTTGGTAAATTACATCACTTTCCCGAATATGAATAAGAAAATATCTAACCGTATATTTTACGGACAGCTGTAATCTGAGTTTTACGTAAAATTGTCAAACACGTTATATGTAATGTAATCTCTCTAGCGATATTGTAAACTCTCGAAATATTGTCAAACGAGCATACTGCTTACAATAAAACGCATTATTTTTCGTGAAATGCATGCGATGGTAGTCAACTCACGCGGTGTGGAGGGAAGGAGGGGTCCCCCTTGCCCAGTGGTACCACTCTCATGAAAAGATAATGTACCATTCCTGAGAAATACCGATTAATATAACCTAACCTTAAAACACTTTATGTTCCCCTAAAAAGCGTAGTAGACGAAGCCCCGCTTCGCTTACTTCCGAGTGCAGGGTTTAAAGAACGAATTCAAGAAAATAAATTAAATACGCAAGCTTTTTAGGGAAACCATGTTCCTGACCTTGACCTGCCTCCTGCCGATGGTTTATGATCAAAAGTGCAAGTGGGTATGGGTAAGTACCTCCAGCCGGTTCCAAAACATGTCTCGTGGATCACCTTGTGATGTTTTACCTCAGTCGATTTTGAGAAATGCACCATGACGTCATAGGTATAGCAGATGGTCATCGCGACTTGCTGCGTGCCCTTATGATCGCAAGGGCCCTGACATTATCATCAACATCGGACGAAATTAAAGACAGAGCACAACTTTAAGGGTCAAAAGTTTTATCATCTTACCGAGTGTTATTTAAATTCATCAACATGTTAATGATTATTTTTGTAAAAGCAAGTTGTTTATCGGATACAATTAATTGGTAAAACAACGTTACCTCTACCGATTAAATCAAGATCAAGTAGGTGCCTGCAACTTTTAACTATTACCAATTCCCATGCCTCCATTCCCTTTTTGGAGGCATGGGAATTGGATGGGATTGGGATATTCCTGTTGACTGTTGTTGATTGTTGTGTGAATCTCGTGGTTTTAACACATACCTAAAAGCAGAGACGTGATAAGTCCCACAATAAGTAGGATGAGTGCGGATCGTACGTCAGTGGCACGAGCGGAGGCGAAGCCTGGGGGTGGTGCACACTGCGGCATGTCGGGAACTAAGGCCGCTTCTAGACGAGCCAGCGCGCCACCACTGCGCAACTGCAACAGTCTATCAACAAAGAGTTGTCAAATGATAGCAGAAAGCACGTCAGTGGGACGGGGGCGAGGTCTGGGATAATAACACGGTGTCCAGACGAGCCCGCCGCCCGCGCCCGTGGCCGCCACCACTCAGCTGAAAACAGACCAACAACAAAGGGTTCTTTAATTAGAGCAGATAGATATATGTTACTCAGTGGCTTTAGCAGAGGCAAAACCGGGGGATGATGCAAATTACACATATGGGCATATCCGGAATACTGTAGAATGTTTATTATTATTAATTAAAACATGTTTTTCTCAGCACTTACTACAATGTACAAAACAGTCTGATGGTTAAAAATAAAATAGCACCATTCCGAAATAAGTAAGCAACTAAAAACGTGTAATATACTTGAAAGTATACTTTAATCAAACGCAATGGCCATTGGAAGCTTTATCCCGAAGTAAAACAAATCAATACATGCTGATTGCTGAAATGTAACACTTTTTCACACAATTTGTAACAGCGCTGTTAAATAATTTTATCAATTAATTCAGCAACATGAAAATACGGTCAATAATACCTGAACCGATTACAACCTGATTACAATTAATACAAAACAAAACTTATACATACATTCGTATGTATAAGTTTTATATTAATTGTAAAGATTCGTTCGCACTACGCGGATCGAGTCACGTACCTAAGCACTTTTCAAGGGAAATACTCTTTACGATAAAATCAATTGACTAAACACTTGAACACTTCAATTCGTTTTTACAATTCATTCAATTCATTTTTACCTAAAAACCGAACACAAATAGCTACAAAAAGACAGTCAGTAAATTTTAATGTACAAGTTACGACAAAGACTTCGTAACAGGTGTATTCTGAAAGTTGCATATGCATCCTGACAGGTGACAACTAAGTTTTGGACGCAAAAAGGACGCTTGAATATCTTCCAAATGCCTTTTTTGCAACTAAAAGGATTGCAACACCTAATTACGCGGCGGCGACCTCTCGCGTCCGGTCCTGGTTCAATCCATGGTCCCGGAGCGAGATGGAATGGGAAGCTGTCACCTCCTTCTACGAAGCAGTCATGCTAGCGAAGGAGGTAGCGGAACGCGAGACGGAGAGAACCTCTCGCCCCAGCCGCCGCGGGAGACGCACCGGGCGTCGGGGGCCACCGTAGGCGCGGGCCTGTGGTCGGTGAGCTAGCTCGCCGTCCGTCCGTCTTATGGTATCAGGCCGTATCGATTCGGCGCGTTTGTGTTCCACGCGCGCCTCAAAGAGATGTCAGCACATAGAAGGGGCCCGCAAGGGCCGAAGCTTGCCGGGGCTGCGGGACTGTTCGAAAAAGATACCGTGGCCCCGTAATATAAAGGGCGAAGAAGGAACATGGATGGGTTTTACTAAAAGTCTGACACTCCATCCCACTCCGCCCAGAGCGGGTGGAGTAATTTGATGATTTCCCATCCGAAAAAGAAATGGGGTTATTATTACCACAAACATATGTTTTTGAAGTAGTATCGATTAATTCTTTGCGCGGACGAGCCGACGAGTGTCGGTGGAACTCGGCGCGGCACCGGACAGAGATACTCTAACACCGCTTTCGCACTACGTCCGATCCGAATCCGATCCGAACCCGGTCCGAAGTAGTCATAAAACTGTTTCTATTGTAGTTTATGCACTAGATCCGGCGGCATCCATCATCCGATTATGTATTGTAGTGCATTTTCACGGATACGGATCGGACGTAGTGCGAAAACACTGTAAGGGCTTTCACACACTAGAGACAAGACAGGTTTAAGACAGACCATAACTAAAGGGAAGAAATAGTCTGTCTCGCTCGCACTAGTAGAGAAATAGTATGTCTAGTATGTCTTAAGGGGCCGGCGGAGCGCGCGTTGTTCATACAAACGTAATACCAAAATAATTGGTAAACAAAACATATTCTTAAGGAAGTGTGTATTTATTTCAATTGGATTATATAATATCTAGGTTCCCAAATACATATTTTGAAAGGACAATGATATTTAGCCGAGATATAAGGAATTTAAAATTTCTATAGAAAACTTATTTTTCTCATAACTCTTGTTTAAATCAATGTCCATTCATAATATATTTTTGGGAACCTAGATATTATGTAATCCAATCGAAATAAATACACACTTCCTTATGAATATGTTTGGTTTACGAATTATTTTGGTATTACGTTTGTATGAACGACGCACGCTCCGTCGGCCCCCTTGTCTCTAGTGTGCGAAAGCCCTAATAGATACTCGTAGTACTGAAATATATGTATCAACCAGTCCGCAATTTGTCCGTACCATGCAGTTTTATCGAACCTTCAATTAATAACAATAATGAATTTCCCAACTTACGAGAGCAGGGTAGGTCTCGCGTAGGGCGACTGCCGCGGCAGAGGGAAGGCAAGGTGCGCACGAGTGGAATGTACCGGCAGCTCCCTCACCGCGCAGCGACCGCGGGCTTGACTCAGAGACCTGAACGACAAAGTATCATCTGATTAGTTTGTGATGTAAGGAACATTTGGACAACAACTGCTGAAACTTAGGGCTTATCTTTATGGGTGGCAGTTTTAGCCCAATACAAAGACCCAGTGAGGGTTGACGGATTATAACAACGAAGAACCAGCCTGTACGATATGATAGCTGTTAATTCTTAATGCAGTTAAATTTATCGTTTATTGAGTAGTAGTTACAGTAGATACAATATTACTGATACATTTAAGACGGTTTGCTGATATAATACAAAATTATTAGTGATCGTCAACCAAATAGAAGATACAGAAATGCTCATTTGGCGAGAAGTGAATTAAATGGTACAACTTACCGTACACAGCCACTCAAAAATACAAGATACTAACAGTTTTACAGGTGAATAGAAACTGCTATCCTCAATCTCAGCCAATATCAAACGTACACATGAATGAGCTGAACTGAACAAAATATATTGCTAGAGTTCAGATCGTGAAAACAGACAAATAGAGACTGTTTCCTATCTCTTTTTAAGCGCACATGATAGATTTATGGGATTTTAGTGTTACAAACATAATATATGCCTGTTTGCGGCGGAATGTATGCTGCTCTGAAACATTTTATGCAAATAAATAAACTTTCTTAACTTAAAAGCAAAATATACTGGTAGAACAACAGATGCCGCAGACGGCTTGGTGCAACACAAACACTACAGTTCCTAGTTTCCTTCTCAGCTGTAGTTGTTTTATTTGATGCTTTTACATTTACATACATCACACTCTTTTTGTGTTTTTTAGCAGTTGATTAAGAATAACATGCAGACCTTTGAGCCTTATCAGTTATCACAGCGAGTTGCGAGCGAATGGATAGCGGGGCGAGTGCGCGGTGAGCTCGCTGCGCAATCGGGTTCCCACTCGCTTGCAACTCGCTAGTTTGTTAAGGCCCTTTATTCTATGCAAAATTTACTAGCCTTTAATTGTATATCTGCAGAACAAAATCCCCTTTATACAATTAGAGGGAACGGTCAACATTAAATTGGTGTTC
This sequence comes from Xestia ashworthii, assembly GCA_950022955.1. Lineage (NCBI taxonomy): Eukaryota > Metazoa > Arthropoda > Insecta > Lepidoptera > Noctuidae > Xestia > Xestia ashworthii. Next base: position 15,397,478 of record OX465558.1, on the reverse strand, counting down.
AGGCTTTCTCATCAAGGACTTTTCAAGTTAGTAGTAGAAGAATAACTTGGGCGGGCAGAACATACAAGTGCGAGGTGGTCGAGAGTCCTCGGTCAAGGGGTGTGAGACACAGGTACACTACATTTTCGCGACGAGGATTGGGATCTATGGTACTTACCAGTGAATGAGAATTGTAAGGGTTGAACCTCACCTAACAGCACGGAATCACTTTTCCATGCTTAGATCCTTTTCTGTCGCTCAGAACCGTCATTTGCTAGAGTGAGAAACAGCTTTAAACAGCACATTTTACCTTAACGTAGAGCGCGCTACTCTTTGCCCAGCAAAGAATGCATAGTCCTGCCTCGCAGCCCGTGCTAACCCCTCCTCGGCGGACGTTACTAAGTTATCGGCGTCAGAATAGCCTCGAATGTAGAAAGCATTCAACTGTACGTCTTTTGTTGACTGCAATGAAAAGAATAACACATTTTCGAAACGGAAAACAGTATTTCTCCAACTAAGATGCCACGGAATCATGCCATTTGTATTATTGTGTGCTTTAATCTGTTTTATCATTAAGTATATACATGTCTCGTTTAATCGTTACTATACCACATAATTTGTATTTAAAAAAACATGCAAATTAATACACTGTTTCCACGCTCAATTTTACCTCATTGCACAATACAACTACAATTGCAGAATGACAAAATATAAACCGCCCGGTAAGTAACTTCTTACAATTAATTAGTGCGGAAATGAACATACAATAAAACACTGATTTCGTTTATTTTTAGTATTGACAATATCAGCTTACACGACAAAATATTGCCTTTGACCGTGGCATTCTATGACCCCGGCTTTGTGCAATTTGAACCGTTTCCAAATTTCTTTCTGTTTACTTATAAGATTATATTCATTTTGTGTCAAGGAGCTGATGTGTTGACAGAGTCGTAAGGTGGTCACAGGCTCTGGTACCGCAATACCATTACGGTAGAACTGAATGAAGTAATAAGGCCAACTAAACCACCTGAATCGAAAGAATCGTCCTAAGTAAGTAAGTCCTACCGTTTCTAAAGATGTTTCATAAATTCTTCAACTACAGCGAGCGAGCGCTTCTTACTTTTTATTAGTTGTCAATTCTCTGGGAGTTCAAGAACAATTCTAATGGAATGTTTTGTCGCAGACAAAATACTTCCTATTCAAAGCGAAGTGCGTGAGTGACCTTTTAGTACATATTAATGTTTTATCTTTTCTATGGGCAAACAGTTTTTTCATGTGCGTTGTGCGTAGTAATTATTCACATTCGCTAAAATCGTTTTGGCTAAACTCAAGAGCAAATAAGACTCCAATTAAACATTTCGTAGTAGGGATAGCGATAACAATCTTAATGTATAAAGGCCTTAAAGGGTAGAGGATGAATTTCCATTGGAAATTCAGAGAAGACAAATTAATGAAAAATCTATTCATATAACGGCTAAAGCTATCACCGTTGTTATCCATGCGTTACTCTACCGGGCAAAAGATATTTATTTTCAATTTACGTGCTTTGAAATGGAACTGAAAAAAAAACAATTTAACATTCTTCCGTAGAGCTTTGTGTTTCTTTAAATAATCTTCCTTCAGTTTTGCCATAGTTGGCTTATAAAACACAATCGAAAAAAATCCGACTGTCTATCTATGACTATCTCATTATTATTTACAGAACTCTGAAAACAATTAATAAAAACTGTTTGTGAAATATTAAATAATTAGCCTTTATGTGACTGTATGTACCTATGGTACTTACCAAAAATGATTTCAGGCCAAACTGTTTGCCCTCGGCCAAACCGGTTAACAGGTGTAGTCGACGTAACCCCGCGCACTCCTATTTCTGTTTGCTGGATTTAATTAAAGTAACCAGAGTCGAGATGACCCAAGTCCCGAGTTTGCTTCGCTCGCTCTTTGGCCTAGGATAAATTACATAGTTCGGCCTGATATCGTGTTTGGTCTGTATTTGGCTTAGGATAAACTAGTTTGTCCTGAAATCGGGTTTGGCCGCAAAAATCTTGAGCACTTTTATTCCTTGTTGATGCGCTTTTAGAGGTTATTGTTAGTTGCAAGTTTGGTTATTGTTGTTTATTTAATTGTTTTTAATATCAAATGTAAAATAAGTGATTTATCATACATTTCAAACCCAAAATCAAGAACTCGACAGTACAGTACGCAGAGTTCTTGTGTTTGGGTTTCATGCATAAAATGCTTACCATAAGGTACATTTGATCAGCTCCATTCCTTATATACCCGATTTTGAAGTTAGGTGAATGTAGAACAGCAGCTATGGTGTCAACGCTGGCAACTCGAACAGACAGCACAGAGGTTATGAACGCTGCATACGCGTTATATGTGACCACGGCGAAGAACAAGCAGACGATCAGCAGGACACTCCCAGAAGGGTTTGTGGGCGTCCATGTTCCTCCTGCACGAAAATTATAAGATACAGCACTTCGCCCGAGACTACGTCCGTCAAAATTGTGATCGCTCGGCTAATTTGCATGTTATCAATATAATTTATAACCTATGTTACTCGGTAAAGATGTTACTTTGTAATGGTGAAAGAGTTTCAGCCTATCGGACTTCCTATCTTCTGACTTAACATAACGACTGCCAAAGATCGACGAATGTCAGGATACGACTGGTATCTAAAGTCACTTTTCTAAACAAAAATAGTAAATTTGAAAACTTTCTAGTTCTTGCTGATCCAATAACGATACCTTGTTAATAGATTAGATTTCTTGATTGTATTTCGTGTCAAAGCGATGAGAATGCAGTCTGTACCAATTGTGGTGTCAAGTACCAAAATTCCTCGTCGTCTGTTCCATTTGATCGCTACGTTAGTGATCCTGTGATGTCTCAATACTACATGTTTATGTTCTTGTATTCGAATATGCCAGGGATGCCTATAAGATATGACAGCTTTCAACAAAACACTTAAGTAGCCTTATACGCAAAAAGGGTTTAATATTAAAATAATATTGAAACAATAGGAGGATAGAGAGGAGCGGTGGCCCAGTGGTGGCGGCCCCGACTTACGTTTAGTGAGTCGTGGGTTCGAACCCAGGCAGGTGCATTACTTTGTGTAATTTATTTCATCACCGCTGCTCTCAAAAAACGGTGAAGGAAAACATCGTGAGGAAGCCGGCATGGCCTAGAACCATAAATTCGAAGACATGTGACATCTACCAATCCGCACTGGGCCCGCGTGGAGGATTATAGCCCATTCCCTCTCATAGATAGGAGGCCTGTCCCAGCAGTGGGAACATTAATAGGCTGATGATGATGATGATGATTGAAACAATATTCAATTTTACGATAAGTCATGTCAAGATCTAGAACATTAATTTATGTAAAAAGATTTTAAGATGAGTACCCTTCGAATGAAACATATGGCACGCATTATGTTACAGTTCTGTTTTCGAAAAAAGGCTACTTTTCCAATTTTCACTTGTAAGTTTATAACGCAGTCAATATTTTAATTGACGTCAAACGACTGATGCGGTGTTAGTAAAGTTCTTAACATTGAATACCAAAAATAAGACTGTTCAATGTATGGTATTGTTGTTCGTACGGAGATATATTAGGTAAAGAGCAATGATCGCTGTTGTCATCTGAACTGACACCAAATAACTTCCTTAACTATGTTTAATTTTACGGAATCCCCGACAAACATTCGCCACCCACTTGATCGGAAAATCGACGAAGTTTAACTACGTAGCACGTCATGAATATAGACAAAATGTTGTCTAATCGCATCTCAGTATGTGTCCGGAGGCACACGGCACCAGTACTACTTTCGACTCTCGGTTACTCTCGACATGAAAATATAAAAAGGACAAGGTTAGTTAACATCTCATATCTCCTATATCATATTCTGTATATTCTAGGTCCGTTTCTGTGAGCTGGTAATTGGTTAATCCACTTAAATAATCGAGTTTCCGTTGAACTGACTTTTGTAAAGAACTCCTTGTTTCAAGTACGGGTTCGAATTGAAAGGTTCTTAGAGCGATCAAATTAAATCATTAAACGCAAAAGTCCAGTTTCAGGCTCTCAGTAAATATTATTTTATTATTTTACAATTAATTAATAATAATAATAGCCTCGTAGGTCTAGTGGTCTTTGACGACTGAGTACATGGTCCTAGGCGCGATTTCCAGTTCGGGCGATGTCATAGGGGTATTTCATCATTTTTTTAGTAGCAGCTATGGTATTTGGTTTTGTGCCCGATTGATAGCTATTTAAGGATGGCCCCCATGTTAATTGGCACTTGAACCTAAACAGTTGAAATGTGGGTGTAGGTAAGGAACACCTCTGCCCTACCCTTTCTTGTAAAACCAGGCGTTATATTAAGTTTCTTCATTAATTTTGCTAAATTAATTTATTTAGCACTTCAAGCACAAAGTACAGAGGCGGACTTAATGCCATAGGCATTCTCTACCAGTCAACAATCTGGTAGGTAATTGAATAAGCTTCCAACATGACACTTTTTTATTCAAAGATTGTTATTTGGTGATTGTTTGGTGATTATTGTTTTATATGATGTGATGTGTTATTGTTATTTGGAGATTTGCTTGTTACATGTGTCCATTTACGATGGTTAAACTTGCCAACTGTGGACGGTAGGCTTCTAGTTACATGTGTAGTATTCCCACGACGAAAAATATTTACAATCAATACCTAAGTCCTTTATTAAATGAGATTGAAACAAAAACACCAAAATGTGCACAAGCGTAATGTTAGTGGACATCGAACCTTGCTGACAGAGTATCCCAGTAGACCAGATCAGGGCTTCAGTGTATCCCATGCGTCGTTGATCGACGCTCTCCACGCACAGAGTGGAGGTGGCGCGGCTGATGAGTACGATGACAATGGCGGCCATCAGCACCACAGCCACCACGCACGCCACCAGACGCACGCTGAACGGAGCCAGGAATATGTCGCGCACCGTCGACGTCTCTTGCTGACGAATGTAGATGTTGCACCTGAAAGGACATCAATCTGACGAATGGATCCTACGAAAACACTAAAGTTGCCGACATGCTCGGCGGGTTTGGTTGTGCTGTGTAGACAGCATAAAAACAAATTTTTCGTGAGAAAAAAGATCACAAAAAGCAACAAATAGATCAAGTTTTCATGTTGTCAAGGAACCACAAAATCTGTATTCATGTTCTGAAACTTGTTGAATCATACCTTAGTGACAGATATCAAATACACGGAAATATCTAGTTATGTCATAAGACTAAAACGCAGATCATAATTATATAGATCAAAACCAAGACACGTAAGATATGGCGTGCCCCAAGGTGGCGTGCTAGGGCCATTATTAGAAAACCAAAAGTGCATTTTAAAAATTATTGCCGAAAAAACTAAAATAAAATAATAGCATTAATTTGACAATTTCCTAAAAATTTCTAAATCATAAACCTAGTGGGAATCAACGCACTTGTGTGCGTGCATGCACCGCCAAATGTATGTGTGTGCTACCTGCTACATATGGATACAATAAATATATGGTTGCAATGTCCACACGTGCACTTTTTAGTGTTGGCCGGGGTGAAATCTTATTCAAAATAAATATTGTGTGTGTTAGTGTTTAATTACCTATATCGAAAATATTATCGATTCTAAGCCATCTCTGAAAGTTTGGACGGTTATTGAAAATTAACCCTGTTTTATATGATCTGCCAAAAATAATACAACACAAAATGATCCTATTTGCCGATGATAGGACAGCTGTAATAAAATGTAATAATGTGGCAGCTTATCAAAATGATATTAATAAATCGCTTCTCGATATCATTAGTTGGATGAATAATAATAATCTCGTAATTAATTTAAATAAAACTAAGGTGATGCACTTTCATCAACACCAACCACATCCAAATATTGATGTAACTTATAATAACCACAAAATAGAAGAAGTCAATAATGCTAAGCTTTTAGGTATTATCATCGACAGTAAGCTTACTTGGAAACCCATGATAGAAGAACTTTGTAAACGCCTGAGTAAATTCGCTTATGTACTCTCTCAGTTATCAAAAATGGTAAATAAAGATACGTTACTGGTAGCATACCATGGACTTGTAGCTTCTGTGTTGTGCTATGGCGTAATTTTATATGCGGCGTATGTAATCTTAAATGTAAGACCGCATTGAAAAAGTTTTTTTGGTATGGCACCTAAAGTGTTTTATAAAATTCCTGATGACATAAAAAACCTGACATTATATATAAGTTTAAAAAAGCTCTTATCAAATTATTAATTGACAAATGTTATTATAATGTAGACGAATTTTTGAACGGCCAATCATAAGAATAATGCATATGAAGTACGAGTACTATGACTATTTATTAATTTTATTGTATTTAATGTGTCTTTTTTATTATTTTTCTTTTCACGTATTATTTAATTTAAGATTATTAATGACATACTGCAATGACACCTAATGGGTCACTTATAAATTTGTATATCTTAATTATGACAAAACATAGCGCACCACCTAATTATGTAAACACCTATGTTTCACAAATAAACTGATTGATTGATTGAACCTTTTAATATGCAATCTATCACGTGAAACAATCGTCTTGTAAAACTTAAGTTTCTTAGCCAAGCCAACACTTTTGCAAAATGTACAGAACAATACTAAAATAATTGAACTAAGAAGCAACTGTTTTAATTATAACGTTTAAACCCTGTGGGCAAAACAGACACCCCCTGGCCCCTAAAAGCCCATCAAAAGGCCCAAAGTTGTACAAATTATTTTATTTAGGTTGACTTGCTAAAGTACCGTAACTAGGTAGGTAAACGCGTAAACATTTATCTAGTACCTGTATCGGAAAAAAATCGAATATCAATTTCAAAGATAGCATAATTAGTTATTGTATTAATATAATTATCACTTGCTTTGGTGAAGGGCCAAGTCAGAGGCCCCCGGGCGGCATGAAAACTCTGTATGAGCACTAAGTTCAGCACTATCACACACCTCACGATATAGAAGTTGAAAATTATAGTATTAGTTTGAGAGGGCGAAAATAAACAGGTCACATAGGAAAATCTCCAAATAGTATGTACATACTTAATAGGTTTATTTCTAAAAGTACCTTGCAACCGTCATTGGCATGAATAGAATTAATTTCTATTGAAATTATAATGCGAGACAAAACAAAATTAATTTCTTTACGTCATCATCATTGTCATTATCATCATCATCATCATCATCATCTGCCTAGCCATACAAAAGAAAATCAAAAAAGTTAAATATTGCTCGGAATTCAATGGGTTTGTAGTAATTGTTTAACTGATTTCAAAATGAGCGATTGTTTTTCATGACATCGTCTGTCAGATATTTGTGTCTCACATAGTTTCAGCAATGGGAAAGATAAAGTCCATATCTTGTAGGCGAGCCGCGTGAACAGTCACAGGTTCCAGGGCTACGTCCACCGTGTGGTCCATCAGAGCCCCCAGCAAGCCGGTCCAAGTGCCCTCGTACGTACGGAATCCCAGCTTACTGTAGTACCGGATCGATGAACTGCGAACAAATAATTGTAACCTTTGTTTTACGATTTTTTTATTATAATTTAATTTTTTTTTTAGTATAAATTAATAGAAACAAAGAACACCGGCCACAGCGCGAACAATTTTTTGTTCAAATTTTATTTTAGCGTCTGCCCATGAAAAATATGTTAAAGTATAGAGTTTGAATTCCTGAACGGTTTTGTCTTCTGTTTTACTTTTATACGAAGTCAGGAATTAAAGATATTTTAGTTTGAAGTTGTAAAGGTTATGTATGTGTAGTCAACAACGGATAAATGTAAAAATAAGTACTTACTTAGCACACACACGCAAAGTAAGGGTAGATCCCTTATTAGCGTGTAAAAGACGCAATGGCGAATCAAAGATATCTATTGATTTTAAAAGTCACCCCTGGGTTTAACTTTAATAGACATTTTGTTACTTGATTAAATACTTCTTTCTGTAAACTATACCACTGATTCCTTAAATAATTAAAAAAGCATTTTATTTGTCTACTCATTTCAATCAATTTCAATGTCAAATTGACAAACTAGCAATTTTACCTGGAAATAATTCGCTGTTTCGTCTCTTATTTATTGTTTTTTTTTAACTGGACTCTTCATTTTGATCTTCACTTGGACTTTCGATTAATTCAGTTACTGAATAGCAAGTTGTGTTTTATTAATGAAAAGTACGAGTTGCCTTCGGATTTTGTTTGGTGTTTGTTGATATCATTTCCATTAGAGATTTTCAAATGATGGTACATCCCAACCGAAGCCAATGAGTTACAAGAAACCTGCCGACTGAGATCGGTCAGGACAAATCGCCAGTCAGAATAATATTATCGTATTTAACTAGGTACATACGAGAGGGAAAACTAGGCAATCATTTTGTATATGAACTTCCAACTAAGTAGCTACGTGCCACAATCTTGAGTAACGGAATGAGTGTAATTTAATCATAATAAATAAACAATAAATTATTAGTATCTCCTTTCTTGACTTCTTATTTTTGCGCCTACCTTAAGCATTGCATTTGTAGGTATCACCTACATTACTTTAGTAGAAGGCGAGCCTATTGCCACAGACCGTACGAGCAGAATGCTCTAGGCTTTAGGATACAGGAATTACAGTATCAGTACAAAAAGTTAGTCCCTCTAAACATATACCATCCTGTTATACTACATACATACTATTATTTCATTACACACAATTCTTTTGTCAACGACCAGGTTTTTGTTTGGAGGTGACATTATAGTTAGAGAGCCCATGACAGGAGACCTAGTTTGAAAAGACTCTCGATACATATAATATTATTTCCGTCATTAATGGGGTCACACAAAGTGGCGATGCTGCAATGCAAAAAACCTGGCGGTGCTATTAAAAAAACTTTTTTTAGGTATCTAGTATGATCGACCTCCTGACCTCCAAACCACTGCTGCATCTTCCAAACAGTGGAGAAAGTGGTTGCTGCAGCGATTGAATGTCGCCCTCCGGGCAGCTGGATTCGGATTTGTCAGCACCCGGTTCCTTTCGACTTATACTGATTGAATACGCGCGTGCCAAGGTCATGTAGGAATAATTACGAAACTTGGGAGTCATATCATACTAGAAATCGTTTGCTTATCGTTCGCCAGGTTATTTGCATTGTAGCATTGCCATTTCGTGTTCCCCTATTAAGGCGATTACACGAGCTAAACGCGAGTTTTATAATTACTAAAAGTATATGATTCACTGCTATAAACAAGACCAGAAAAATATACGATATTCTTCAGGATATATGCTAGCATGATACTGTTTTGAAAACATAATGCAATTAATTTGGCTCGATAGAAAGAAATCACGAACTCACCTCTAAAAATATCTTTCAAACAATAGAAAACATACTAATATGCATGCGATCATTCTGATTTTTTGGCAAATAATTCTACAAGCAATGTATTATAGCATGATACTGTTTTAGTTTTTTAATCCAATCAATAGTTTTTTTGTAAATCGATCGAAACCACTCATTTCGTGCTATTTGGCCCGCAGTGGCTGACGTAACAACCACTTTGTAGTGCAAGCTGATTAGAACTTTATTCTAACAGCATTTCAAACGAAGTTTGTTCCACCACAAATAGAGTTGCTAATTTAGCTCGTCTAAGCGCCTTAATAACGTGCCGAATTATTTATATTTCGTCTGGGAGTATTATCGAGAGGTTTAGTGTCATGGGCTCTCTAACTATTAAAAGTATAGCTTAGCCAAAAGTCATGAAGTCAAGCCAGAAAGAAAAAAACTAAGCCATGATTATTTCTTATCATCATTATTCTAGTCAATTAAGCTTTTAATTATTACGACTTTTTTTCCTGACTTCGATAGGCCTTAAGATTGATTTGATAAATCTTAGTAAATTATTTCGTCGGTATCTATAACGGTGACATTTGTAGACGCTTAATAATTTCATCAGCAATTGTACGGCCGGTGTTCTTTCTTTCTTAAGTTTTCAAAACAAATGCTAACCGTTAAGTTTTTCAAACTCAAATTTCCGGTGAACCATAAAATGAAAATCTACGTTGCTAAAAGCCATAACACTTGATTCAATCAAAAAGAGGTCATTTATGTTCAGAAGTCAATGAAACATTAGTAAACATAGGGAAATAAACTAACGTAGTATTCAATCGCACTGTCAAAAAATGCAGAATGTCATCCAACATTGGTTCAGCAGAGGGACCATCGTCATCCAGCGAGGGTCCCCCGTCCCCACTAGAGTTGCATCTTCCCACCACCAGCTCTTCACCCAAGAAGTTTCGAGACTCCACTGGATATGGAACCTCCACTCCTGACATGGACTGGCTGCGATCCCAGTTACCTGAATTTCAGAGATATTATTGGATTTTGGAAGAAAAAAAGGCTTGCGCCAATCGGGTACATATGTTCAGATTAGCCCGGGACGAACTATAAAAGTCATAAGTTCACACTTTTTTTGTCCATCCATCCGTCCATTGTTAATTTATAAGGTACCTATAACATACTATTGTTCAGTAAAATAGTAACAATTCGTAGAATAATTCCATCTTTTGAACCATATTCAGACTTACAAGTATGAATATCATTATGCAATTAACAATGATAAACAATGGAAATTTGCTTACCTAAGAAATATGCATATAGCGTAGAATTAGTGCGTACTTTGAAATACTGCAAAACACTTATTATTCTCTCTGGTGGCTCAAGACGCTGAACTAAACTCGACTTCTTAAACTGGAGACTCAAAGAAAATCTACTGATATTCAACATATTAAATAATCTTGAATAGTTGTAGTTGGTGACTCCTGACTGAAACAGGGGTAGCACACTACCGTCTCGTTTGTACGTTTTATGTTTCGTTAGATTTCTAAACCTTTCAGAAGTGCGATAGTAGTTTCTCTCGTATTCCGTCTTCATGTTCTGAATTTCGTAAACATCCCGAAATTCATTAGACCCTCGATGCAGTCGACGACTGCGATGATTATTTCCGACTTTGTAAACGAAATTTCCTTTGCACACTCCGAGGTTGTACGATCTAGGAACGTATTTACTTTGTGTATAGCTGACGACGATGTTTTGATCAAAGCGAACTGAAGTAGCGTTCAGTATTTCGTTGATGAAACCAAAATCTTTATTGGATCGTGCTGTGAGCAGCCAGTCATACGATGATGTGTCCATTTTTTGGTCATGTAACTGAAAAAAACGTATTAATTTAACAAAGGTACTAAAATGAAGTAAGCATAAATAAAATCTGTCATTAAAACGATATACGTTAGGTATAATGTAGCCTCATTAAGAACTTTTTGAAACGTGCACTGAAATCACCTCAGAAAATATTTTGTCTCGCTAAATTCAAACATTTCGAAAGCAAAATGAAACGCCTTTTAAGAATAAATTCAATAAACGTTTCGCTCGTTTCCCAACTTTTGGGTTTTTTCTGTTTTTTAGTACAAAAGGCGTCTAATAACTAGAAGTGTTAATTACCAACATCACCGAAGTAATTCTACTAACCTTATTGACGAGTTTTGTAAGGTTCGCAGTTGCGTTTCGTCTGAGACGCGGGGATAAGATGATGATTCCGAGATTAGCTTGTAAGCGTACATTCTGCAAGGATTCTGAAGCAGTGGCCACTCCATTGATACTCAGACATTTCATCAGTCGAATAATAGCCCACTGACATCCTGGAGATAAAAAAAAAACAGTCTAGTCAAGGACCTAGAGTTCAGACTCTTTTTCTGTAAACTTGGTCCTAGAATTGGAGTAAATCTTTATATTATTGAATGTAATGGTAGCAAACCTAGGCAATACCCCGCCAAAATTAACGGCCGTGTTGTATAAATGTTCAACACGAGCGAGCTGACGTCCTGAAAATCACGAAAATTAAAATGATGATATTGCCTTGTACCAATCACGTTGGGACACTCTAGTAAATTACAACAGTGAACCAACGTGATTGGAAACTTTATGTACTCACTTTCAGCTTTTCATATTTCTATAACCTCTTTCAACAGGATGTGCATAAGTTTTTGATGTCAATCCGATACACTTTACCTTCATCCTTTCGCCGATAGAATGGCACTTATTGCCAGTTTCTGATTAAGTATTTGACTTAGTTAATAATCAAACTTTACATAAATGAAATACATTATTAATGGGCTGAGATGTATTGAACCGAAAAACTGAAAGATCGAAGCGTTTATTCATGAATAACGCTTATTATTTTCATCCTACGTAAACACAATTGTTCAGCACTATTGAATGCAGGGATAGAAATTAATATTTATGCGGGTGCTTCAACGAAATTGTCTTTGATTTAGTGGCCGCATCTATGACCTTTTTTTTTGTTGTTTTGGAAATCATCAAATGACTCCTCCCACTCTGGGCGGCGTTGGCAAGCGACGAAGCTATGCGTGAACAAACATAAAATAAAAAACCGGACATCCGAATTGAGAACCTCCTCCTTTTTTAGAAGTCGGTTAAAAATAGTCTGAAGTAATTGCATTTTTTACTTTTTAAGCCGCTATTTTCATAATATAAAAAAACAGTAAATACAAATTACTTATGTGCATTTTCATGTGTTTTTAACACACAACTTATACGCTTAAATAAAGCTAAGCACCTAGTTATGAAATATTCTACATATTTTATACCGAAGTAAACTCAACAGCAGGGCTAGCTGGCCGGAGACATTTTATCCACGGGGAGAGGACAAAATACTATTCCCCTCTGTCAGTTTTGTCCACCCTTGGAGCATGGGTGGATAAACTATTCACGGGGGACTAAACTTTAAAACGAAATTATTGCCATTGTAAGAAAACTTTTATTTAATTACAAAATAGTCGAGAATATCGTCGTAAACCAAAGTACTTTTTTCGTTTTATTACATCTGTGCTGGATATTTATTTTGTTTTGTTATCAATGTCTCTGAGTATATAACCTCAAATCGAGTAACCACACTTTAACAGTGTTGATTAACTGTATTACCGGTTGCTCCAGCTCCTCCTTGAGTTCCCGCTCAAATTGGGATAAGTCTGATGGCCACATTGAGCTATACAGCGTGTTAGGTTAAACGAGGGACATATTGAGGGAAGGTATTCAGTATTCGATTCTCAATCCAAATATGTAAAAAACCTATAACCTTAATTTTTGACATAATTGTCTAATTAAATACATTACTCATGGACACTGAGCGCGCAAGTAGGTGTCACGCGGCAAAACACGTGTCGGTCCTGAGCTCCGTGCGAAAATTCCGCCCCTTTTCTTTGTGTCCCCGATGCACCGACAGGGCACACCCCCGCGCCACCCCGCGCTCACCTCAGTGTATGCGCGAGCGCCGTTACTTCCGCATGTCTATTATTGCGTTTCCGCGTATCGCATTTAACAAACAACCCCGCTTACTTCGCGATATTAAGAGTGTCCTGTAAACGTGTTCTTTAATAACCAAAAATTACGTCATATCATTATTCCAGTGAAGAATATTGCGATTATGGTTCGTGTTTAAGTGTTATCTAGTGATATTGTGCGAGGAACCGTTAATTATTATGCAAGGTGTCAATCAACGACTGCGAACATTCGGTCAGTCCCTAGTTATCTAGATATTTGCCTGTCTAAAGCCAGATTTAAAGTATGAAGGGAAAATGGATTATACCTAGAAAGGTCATTGACCCGCACACATGTTCTGCGATAAGCGCATGGCGCACACTTTGCGAAACTTAGGCGAAGTTTTTGGTCGCGGCCCCGGAACGTAAAGGGCGAGGAAGGAACATGGATGGGTTTTAGTCAGTAAGAGTCTGACACTCCCTCCCGCTCCGCCCAGAGTGGGAGAAGTCATTTGATGATTTCCCATCCTAAAAAAAAAAAAAAAAAAAAGGCGAAGTTTTTGGTATGGATCTATCTGTTATGTATTAGTGTTTTCTTTTTGTTCATATGTTTATTAGTATCATGTAAGCATGGACTATTGCGGGTTTGAATAAGTCCCTCGTTTAAACTAACATACTGTATATATATATATATACCTTGGTTGTACATATATATATCTATGGATGGTCCTGTCTAATTTTTTATAAATTTATCTTTATGAAAAATCAGACATCGCGCCATTTGTAGTACACGTCCAAAAAATTTTTATCTCTGAAAATTATGGAACTATTATACACTGCATCCCATCACATTTGGGAAATTTTTAAAACAAAATGCCTTCAAGAATATTATTAACGGCAGTGTCAAGAAAATCGGGCGTAACAAAATAAGCATTTCTTTTTTTATTTCCTGGACGCGAAATCATTTATTAATAATTTTTCAAAGAGATATACCTACTTAAACCCACCATCCAAAGATGAGGACAAATTTCTCCCTTTGTTATGTCAAAATATCTGTATTTTTTCTCTTCCACTAGTCGCCATGCTATAGGCGGGGGGTGAGTATCCACGTCTAATGTCAAAAAGTGATATAATTCTCTTTCCCCTTGTTGCCGTGCTTTGGCAGGTGGATAAAATAATTTTGTCCCTTGTCAGTGGAAATAACCGGTGGACAAAAGTTTTATCCCCTGCCCATGCTAGCCCTGCAGGAGCAGTGAGAGTACAATAAGAAATCAATCGACGCAACATGAAGGGTGTAAAGCCGAAAGCACTTGTTCTCCCCGTGTCATTGCGATCATTTTTTTGTTCCACACCATACCTTTTAGTTACAGAGATATTGGGGGTCAAAGATCCAACTTTTTGATAAGTTTTTTATTTTTAAATACAAGTTTTTATTGGAAGATTTTTTCTTAAAACTCCCCCACCCCCGTGCTATTCAATCCATCTTTCACCGTAAAATTGTCAAACACGTTAGATTTTAATCTCTCTAGCGAGATTCTAAACTCTCGAAATATTGTCAACTGAACATACTGCTTATAATATGGCTCGCTCGCTCGCTCTGCTTTGACGACCCGAATGGCGCAGCGGTAGTGAGGCTGCCTTACGTTCATAGGGTCCCGGGTTCGAATCCCGGTAGGAGCAAATGTTTGTGTGATGAGCATGGACATTTGTTTCCGAGTCATGGATGTTTATATGTATAATGAGTATGTATTTACAAAAAAAAAAAGTATATACGTAGTATTATCAACTGTCTGGTGACCACGACAAAAGCCTTGCTTCGTATGGCACTAGATGGCGCTGTGTGTAATGTCCAGCTATTTTTTAATTTTTTAATATAACGCATTACTTTTCGGTAGATTGTAATATATCGAAGTGAAACCGTAATATTGTCAAATGCATGCGACGGAAGTATCTCTGCCCCCATAATCAGGACTTGGGGCACCCCCACGTTAGGTTAGTTAGGTTCCTTTAAACCCTGCACACAGAAATAGAGGGCCGCGTAGCGGGGCTCCGTCGACTACGCTTTTAGGGGAATATAAAGTGTTTTGAGGTTAGGTTGTATTAATCGGTATTTCTCAAGAATGGTGCTCTTTTCATGAGAGTGGTACCATGGGGCAAGGGGGACGCCCCCTTCACTTCCCCGGGCCCTCCACACCGCGCGGGTTGACTTTCGTCCCATATATTTCACAAAATTACGGTTTCACTTCGTTAGATTACAATCTACCGAAAAATAATGCGTTATATTGTAAGCAGTATGTTCGTTTGACAATCTTTCGAGTGTTTTACAATTTTACGGTAACACATCCATCGTAACAGTGTTTTAAGTGCGTTACATTAAGTTCTACCACAAAACATGATATTTCACCCCAAAAAAAAAAGTTTCCTTGCAATTATTTACGCGTAACTTAGTTTGATGTACAGAATGCTTGGTTGACGGCTTCGTGATGAAGTGGTTTACACCCTGTATAACAGAATCGATGAAAACATTCTTTGTTTATATTTTATTGGTCCAAACTAAGTCATTCGTTAATTTCATTGATTTCCTTTTTATATTACTACGTTATTACACCAGCTGAATTTACAATGCATTGTATAAACAGCGTTACAAACAAAAAGCTGATCGGCTTAAGCCCTTGACAGATATAATGATTCTTAATGGCGATATAACATAGTTCATCGATGGCACATCGCACATCGTCATACTGAGTGAAAGTACGTGACAAGGTTCATGCTGAGCAGATTCTGAACAGTGCTTCAGACACGTAGAGGGAACAAACGTGAGCGGCGCAGGCGCAGGCTGGCGCACGCAATACATCTCGTGCATTGTACAGATGTTAGTACGACCGGAGCACACGTGGTTCAATTGTGGTGACAGGATTTTTTTAATGTTGTGAATTGCAGTGTAAGTTTTAAGCCGGAAAATATTTTTAGGTGAGTTTTGATAGTTTTTCTGTTATTACGTTTTGCATTTAATATTTCAATTAAAATAATAATTTTGGTTTTGTAAAAACTACCTGCATGCATTAATAAGTAGGATACATATTCATGTTTTTATTATTTAAATTTATTTTAATCAAGTAGGTAGGTATTCAAGACTGCATAAATTTTTTAATAAGAGGAATATTTAGTATTTAGACTCGTAGTTCTATGATTATTTAATGAAAACTAATGAATCCTTTACAAAACTATTGGCTAATGTAGTTTTCAATTGACAACGTCATTTTTTTACTTTTTTTAAATATTTTTTCTTCTCCTTCGGTTTATTTTTAAAATTAAACAATTCGTCTATACATAGTCTGTTTTGTTTTGAATATTGTACCTATTGTTACATAGAGCTATGTAACATTACTCCAATGAAAAAAAAATCTGTAAAAATATACGTTTATTTCATTTTAGATGGTACAACTGGTTTATATCTTCCGTAAAAAGTGTCTTTTTTTTCTTTTACAACACGTAGAAGAAAATTAAAAATATACTTTTATTTTAAAAAAGTTTTCTAAGTATACAGGCAGCAATAATCGCTAATCTATACTATAATAATATTATAAAGCTGAAGAGTTTGTTTGTTTGGTAGAACGCGCTAATCTCAGGAACTACTGGTTGGAATTGAAAACATTCTGTTTGTGTTAGATATTCCATTTATCGAGGAAGGTTACATAACATATATATGGCTATATAACATCACGCTACGACCAATAAGAGCATAGTATACATGAAAATTGTTGCAAAAACGGGGAAAATTTATTCCGTTTACTGAGCTTTTTCTCTCATACGTGACGCAGATGAAGTTGCGTGGGTCAGATAGTAGGTAATCCAAACAAAAACTATATTCTTAACACACGGTTATTTACCTACTTGAATTAACGTGTTAAATTACATTTATTACTTCATTACGATTCATTAATTAAAAATTTATCACAATCCTTATGAAACAAAAGAGTGACCCTGCAAATATGAATGGCTTTATCAGCAACCTACAAACGTTGTGATCTCAAAGATTTGTACGTGCCGTATCTTGTCGATGTAAGGAAAACATACATTCCAGCATTATTGTTAACGAACACATCATTTTACAATGTACCGATTTTCTGAGATTTCTGAAACTAGCACCACAAGACACTGTAAAACATATTCTGTATTACATAATATCACATCACGCCCGTAATCGTCAAGGTGTTAGGCAGAACTGAACCTAATAGTATACCCACATTTTCAACAGATTTAAAGATTATAGTCCAAGTTTAATGGTGTCCAAATAGCGAACTCTAAGCTCACATACAGGGTGTAAATAACCTCATCACGAAACCTTCAACCAAGCATTCTGTGCATCAAACTAAATAACTTTACGCAAAAAATATTGCTGGGAAACGACTATTTTATTTGGGGTGAAAATAGTTATTTGTGCAACAATAAGAGACCAAAGTGGGTTTTTGCTGCGAGTGTTGATTTTGAAACCCGAGCAAGCGAAGGATTCTATAGTTGAATCACGAGCGTAGTGAGTGATTCTAGGTTAGAATCCTGCTGAGCTTAGCGAGGGATTCAAAGACACGAGATGCAAATAACTTTGGTTTCGTGTAACACATACAACTTTTCACCTCAGCAGCGAGAATATAATACCTAAACAATACAAAACATACATATAAACAGTACATACATAGTACATACATACATACAACTACAACATACTACATAGGTACAACATAGTGAGATATAAATAATTTACAGATATTTACCGCGAGACTTTTCAGGCAGGAAATTTAATTCTGCATTTTTACATTATGCTTCAATTTTTCGGATGTTAAACAGCTCACTTTGTCCCTGTACTCACTCATATTTAATTATGATTACTTTATTATCCTTTTATTGTACTTTATAGTTAGCGTACATTGACACGCTCTCTCTGTTTTGGGCATTGCTAGCGTAACAGAGAATTTAAACAATAAAAATATTTGAATCCCGCTATTTTTTTTAATGCGTTCTGAAACTACACTCGCGGTGTATATAAAGATTGTTCAATGTATGTGTCTCAATATAAAGATTGTTAAAACTATAAATAAATAACTAGATACATGATAAACTTTGTATTTTTTTCTTCAACATTCTTCATCATGATTTAATTATAAAAACTTTTTCGCAAAAAATAAAAACCGACTTCAAAAAAAAAACGTACGCGTAACGTAAACGTACGCGCGCGTTCAGCTGAACGCGCGCGTACGCCTCTCATACAAAATCGTTGTTTTATAAGGGCATAAGCTGAATAGAGCTGAATAAGTGTGCGTAGTCCCTTAAACTTGGATTTAAAAAAAAAAAACTTGTCAAAAAGTTGGAACTTCTACCCCAAATACCTCCGTAACTAGAAGGTTCCCAGGTTCCCCTATGGTGAAGAACAAAAAAATGATCGTAATGACCGGGAGAACAAGTGCTTTTCGGTTTCGTTAAGAGGTGTTTTACACCCTTTGGATACCGAGATCTAGATCGCCAGACTCCGTTGGCTGTTACTGAGAAATTCTTGATGGATAAACCCAACAACACTTTGCTCGACCTGGGAATCGGACCCAGGACCTGGTGCTGGAGAGCAGGTGGTGGAGGCAGTCATATTCTTCATCCGTACCAATGTTATCAATTCAAGGCAATCTCTATCAATCTGTCTGTACTTTCGGGTTTCACGCCTTCACGGATTATGGCTGAACATGTAGATCATGACCTGGTAAGGACATATGTAGTATACTTTTTTAACTGGCAATACGTCCCCATAGGAACATTTTCAACCTTCACGCAGGCAAAACCATAGACATTAGACAGGTTATAGTATGTATTTTTGTTTTTTTTTTTGTGTGTTGCACAATCCCTTTTGTTCTTGCGACATAGTTACCTGTTGTATGACTAATTAAATCACACCGACCGTTATTGGTTGAAATCTAATACTAGAATCCTCGCCAAAACAAAGCGTAACCACATTTTACATGCAAATACTTGCAAAACTTTTTGCATTTACAACTTAAAATTTTCTACTTCGTCTGGCTGCCCTTGACCAACCAGGTTATTATGTACTCCTTTTTAGGGTTCCATATTCGAAGGGTAACCCAAGGGACCCAATTACAAAGGATCCGCTGTCCGTCCGTCTGTGTGTCAGCAGGCTGTATCGTACGATCCGTAATAGGTAGACGGTTGAAATTTTCACAGAATGTGTATTTCTGTTGCCGCTATAACCCTATTACGATCGTACAGAACCATTCGTGCGCGAGTCAGACGCGCACTTAGCCGGTTTTCCATTCATTAAAAATACATCAACAACGCTTAAAACATTTTCTTTGTCTACCTCTCCACCCATAAAAACTAAATGTCTTTCACGTTAGGCATAACTAGATAAACATAAAAAAATGCGATTCAAATAAAAAAAAACGATCCGATTAGCAATAGGCACCAGATAAACAATTGGCCTATTTAAACGAGAGCCTTTGATAATCTCATGTTTACTATAATATCAATAATACATAGCTCACCGTTCTTTGTATTTCACCCACATATTGAAATGTATTTTAATTAGTTAATTTGAGTTTGATTTTTACATGTTCTTATTCACCCATATAATAAATAATAATGTAATTCGTTTACTACAACAAAAATAACCAATAATTATTCAGGTTTATTCTATTGATTTGAACTATGGTCTTTTTAAGCCATTTTTCAAAACAATGGTACCTTACTTACCTATAGTCCACAATTAACATAATTTTATTTGTCACGTCATGATCTGAAATGTATTGTATTGTAATTTTCAAATTTGGGTAATTTATTTATTTAGTTTTGTATTGCAATTTCGGGATGCGTGTTAAATCTTATTCACACCTAGAATAAAAAAAAACATAAAAAAATTGTTTGTCATACAATATTGTTCTAAAGTACCAAATTGAGGCAACCATAGCATAATGACTTCTTCAGACAATAAAGAAACCATTTTTAATGATGATTTAGTCCTTTTACGGTAGAGTTCACTGAGTGATAATAATTATAGGTAGGTCACAGTCCAAAGAATTTTACAAAGGCGTGATTTCCTCAATCCCGCTAATGTTCTTAGCTACATAATAATATGTAAATACATATGTTGCTAACATCATATACCCAAAAAATATTAAATATTTCATTGGTATATCCACGTATGAATACATTCAATTGTATGCTAACAGTTACCTACGATTTCAAACGCATAAAAGCAAAAAAAGCACCTTCAAAATATAAAAGTACCTATAGGATAAGATAAATTGTCGAAAACCCAGGCGTCGCGTCGGTCTAGAATTTCATTCAGCCGTCAAAGGGTCAAACCATCGCGTCAAACAATAAAAGTGTTCTGTTATTGTTTTAATGATATTTTCGTCAGTAGGTAAATCTCATAAAGCAGGAAATAATTACTTTGGCACAAATGAAGTCCTAGCTACCCTTGATTTGGGTTAACAAGTGAACTTGGCTCTCAAAAATAAATTGAAATTATTTAGTAATTGCGTAAGGTAAACCGGAGCTTTTAAGGAACAGCGCCTTGATTGGCGCAAACTTAACGATTCCGCTTGACTGAGCTCGCACTGACCTACATAACATAAACTATAGGTAATTTTTACCTACAAATTGCAAGGGCCGTTGTTCATGTTTCATAATATTATTATGCATTGCTTTACCAATCCGGTTGTGATCTTCGAAGCAAAGGTAGGTATACTGGTATGGTCGCGTGAGTATTTTACAATTCGTAGTGACCTTTTATTTCGTGTGCAGATGTGCTGATATTTATCAACTACTTTGGTTATTTAAAAATTTCAAAGTAGACCATCCACCAAAAAAACGAATTGTAACCTCATTATTGACCAAACACTAGTCTTTTTTTGGAATGAAAGGAGTTGCTCGCTCGCTCGTTCTTTTTATCTTGCATAAACAGAATGCCAGTTCAATGGAACTACTGCGAGACAAAACTCCCAGTAGTCCCTTAGTGGAACTAGAGAATAGAACTACTGGGATACGGCGGTTCTATCGCCCACTTGATAGAGTTTTACCATCATCTTCAGGCCCGGACTTTCCCCAATTTGCCCGTATAGCCATATAGGCAAATTGGGTAAATGCCTGATGGGCCGGATACCCGATGGGCCGGTGTGGCCGATTGGCGGTTGACTCTCTTTTGCTGTTTAAAAAAAAACTCACAACATCGATTGAAATAACGCCCTTTGTCTTGATAGTGGAGGGCCTACCGACCAGGCCGATTTCGGGCCCCAGTCCGGGCCTGGTTAACTTCATATTATTTTCTTAGGAGTAGGTTTTCAGGAAAGGTTTTCCGTTGGATGCGAGTCGCACGGGACCGGTCAATGCGGCGACACTTGGGGGAGGCCTATGTCCAGCAGTTGATGTCTTTCGGCTGAAATGATGGTGATGATGATGAGCTTTCATTCAGAATAAGCCTTTCTCAGCGAGAGATATTAGGAATATATTTCTATTTTTAACGGCTTATATCAGCTTTCAATTGTAGAACAGTGCGTTTTAAGTCAGTCATAGTACCTTCTAAACTTCCTCCATCAATTAAGTACCACCTTGCGTATGCGTAGTGGCTACGCAGTATCCTGCGTTTGCGTAGCGGCTACATCACGTCGGCGTAGCAGCCATGCGCTAAGTCATCGTGACGGCTAATCTATACCTACTATCTATACATATAATAAAATCGTTGAGACCAAAAAATCTGTACATAGAAGATTAAAAAAAAAATCGCCCAGGGTGACTTAAAATAAGTA
This sequence comes from Xestia ashworthii, assembly GCA_950022955.1. Classification (NCBI taxonomy): domain Eukaryota; kingdom Metazoa; phylum Arthropoda; class Insecta; order Lepidoptera; family Noctuidae; genus Xestia; species Xestia ashworthii. The sequence goes on along the minus strand of OX465558.1, from coordinate 15,375,321 downwards.
ACTGAACACTTTAAAACCATTTTTTTAATTTTTGTTTGTTTGTTTGAACGCGCATCACGTAAAAACTGCTGGACGGATTTTGATGAAAACTTCACTAAATTATTTAAATAAACTCAGAATGACATTTAGGCTATAGAAATTATGGAAAATTTTGGAAAAAGGGGGTGAAAAGGGGGGGTAAAGTTTGTATGAAAAATTTTTTTTAGATTGTTCTAGAATCATGAAACTCAGAGTAAATACTTATTATTAAAAATAAAGAAATACCTGTTTCAGCATTTAAAAAAAAAATCATCCAGAGACGTAAAAAAGAGGGTTTTGTGTTTAAAATTAATAAACTTCATACACCTATAGAACAAAATCCAATGAAGTATAAACCTTCACAATGTGTTGCGTCTATTGCTGCATGCTAAACCTTACTTTTAATTATTGTGCTGTGTCAATTACTATTTGAACCAAAATGTATTAAGACGAGCGCTAATCCCGCCTACAAACTGTTACGCAGTTTGGTGGGTACATAAAATGTACAAAATGTTTGGTCCTTAATAAATGATTTAATTATTATTATTATTATTATTTATTATTAAAAGTTGCTGTAAATACTTCAAATCTAATACAGGTAAACACAATTTCTCAATTTTCTTGAAATTTGATTTTTGAAGTGAATACGCCCAAAATAGCGGAACTCAAGAAAATTGGCTTTCCTCGGTATAAGTAGTTGGTAACTGGGTGGAAACGGTAAACGGGGCAGTAAGTACACGAAAAAGGTCTTAGAAAAAATCCATATTTTTTTCGCTAAATGTTGATCCCCATTCACAGATTTAATTAAAAAATAAAGTGCAGTCAGCAAGAAAATTGCCATTTTACATAAAACAATTTTTTTGATGCCAATAATGATAAACCTTAACCGTTGCAGCTACATGAAAATGGTCTTAGGAAACCATCCGTAAGAAATTTTGATCCCCATTCACAGATTAAAAAAAGTACAGTTAGCAAGAAAATTGCTATTTTTAACCGACTTCCAAAAAGGAGGAGGTTCTCTATTCGACTGTATGTATTTTTTTTTTTTTTTATGTATGTTTACCCATTACTCGAAGACGCCTGAACCGATTTGAGAAATTCTTTTTTTTTTTGAAAGGGTATACTTCCAAGTTGGTCCCATGGTCGCCAAGTCGGGATCTGATGATGGAATCTTGGCGAAATCGAGGGAACTCTTCAAATTTTATAGCATAACGTACAGCAATTTTGGTATTTTCTACAACAAGTGAAGCATTTGCGTTTGATAAGAACCATTCTACCATCAGATCTGATGATGAAGCCAAGAGTCACGGAACTCCATAATGAGACAATGTATCCTAGTCGTGTTTGGGCTTGTTGTAATTGTAACGGTATGCACTTTCCATGTGAACCACTCAAAAGTGAAAAATAAAAACTTTTTTGCAAAAAATAAAACCGACTTCAAAAAAAAAACAAGTATTAGAAACAGGATCGATTGGCATCAAAAAATGTTTTGTGTAAAACCTTTTTTCGCCGGAAGTCGGTTTTATTTTTTGGAAAAAAGGTTTTACACAAAACATTTTTTGATGCCAATCGATCCTGTTTCTAATACTCAACGGTTAAGGAAGCTCCCCTTTCTGCCCGGTTAATCGTTTCCACCCTGTATTTACAAATAAAATAATACTACGAAGAAAATGTAGACTATACGAATGTACATCAGACATAAAACCCGAAAAGTTATAAATACAAACGAGTTCAAATCCTACTATCTACAAATAATAAAAATGCTTTGTCCTGAAGGACTGTGATGGATCAACGCACAGCCTTTACTGCAGATTGTAGAAACCTGAAGCTTGGAGGGTGTATTTTTTGTATAATAATTTCAGAAAATCATTTCTTATCGTATGCCTATGATACGATAAGAAAGGATTTTCTGAAATTATACCCCTAAGGGGGTGAAAAGGTGGGGGGCAAAGTTTGTATGGGAAAATGTGATTCCTTGGTCCAATCTACTTCAAATTTTGTTATCAACAATATTAACAGAATTGATAGACGCGTTTCGTATTGCACGTAAATTGATATCTTATGAGATACACCGTTTTAAATAACTCCGCAGCAAAATAATGATCATGTACCGGGCGCGTATTTTCTTCATGCGGAAGGATGTGTATGATGTGCTCTTTGAAAATTGTATTATAGGTGCTTACGACCCAATCTCTGTAACCCTCTCTTTCTCTTATGTGACGCAGACGAAGTTGCGCGGGTCAGCTAGTAATATTATAAAGCTGAATCTATACTATCTATACTAATATTATAAAGCAGAAGAGTTTGTTTGTTTGTTTGTTTGTTTGTTTGTTTGGTTGAACGCGCTAATCTCCGGAACTACTGGCTCGAATTGAAAAATTCTTTTTGCGTTGGATAGTCCATGTATCGAGGAATGCTATAGGCTATATAACATCACGCTATGACCAATAGGAGCGGAGCAGCAATAAGAAATGTTGCAAGCGGGAACAAAGCAGTTTAAACTTCCGTTGAGTAGGCGATGCGTTGCGATATCAAAACTTCACGCGAATGAAGTCGCGGGCAAAAGCTATGAGGCTATAATTTATCTTGGAAACTTGAACACCTGATGCAGAACCGCAACAGACCAGCTAAATTATAAGCGATACAAAAATGCCACCATAGCAAAAATTGTTCTACATGATGAGCATTTTCTGCTGAGAGTATAAGTTTGAAGATCTGGAACATCTGATGTGGAACTCCAAGAGCCCAGCTACACCATAACACATATAGGAATGACGTCTTAGCAAAAGTTGTTCAATTTTATGAGCACTCTCTGTTGGTTTATAAAAATCGAAGATCTGGAACACCTGTTGTGGAACTCCAAGAGCCCAGCTACACCATAACACATATATAAATGACGTCTTAGCAAAAGTTGTTCAATCTGATGAGCACTCTCTGTTGACTTATAAAAATCGAAGATCTCGGACACCTGTTGTAGAATTAATTTCCTTTTCCAGTTATCTTCGTGACTCGGTAGCCTACCCGGTAACGCAGGGGGGCAGTTACTTAGATTTCAATCGATCAGGTATCTTCACAACAAAACTATAACCATGCCTAGAAAGAGGTCAAATCTTTCCCAATGTTCCAAAGGAGCTAAAAGATGGAGGATCATAAGATCCCAAGAATCTATCGAAGAGCGTCAGGAGAGACTTGATGCTGTTCGAGAACATCAGGCTGCAACTTGCTCCGTGGAAACCTCTTCGGATCGCGAAGCACGCCTGCGTTCTCAGCGTATTTCTACATCCAGGTCTCTAGAGACCAGTGAAAAATAGATGCGCGACTGACCGCTAATCGTGAACGTCATGCATTGTCTTGCGAGTCGGAGCCGTTCACGGATAGAGAATTGCGCTTGAATTTCAAGCGTATCTACGCATCGACTACTAGATCTCTAGAGACAAGTAGGGAACGTGACGCGCGACTGACCGCTGATCGTGAACGTCACGCATTGTCTCGCGAGTCGGAGACGTTCACGGATAGAGAATTGCGCTTGAGTTCTCAGCATATCTACGCATAGCTTCTTCTAGGTCTTTAGAGACAAGTGCGGAACGTGATGCGCGACTGTCCGCTGATCGTGAGCGAATCCGAAATGTTTACCGATACAGAATCAGGCTTGAGTTTTCAGCGTATTCGCACATCTACTAACAGGTCTTTTGAAACGAGTGATGGACGTGATGCGTGATGCGCGATGCACGTTCATTGAACGAACGTTTGAATTCTGATCGACGTCGACATTCTCTGAACAGAATGTCGATATCATCTGAAAAATCGGATGTGTCTCAAGATATAGCCGTAGGGCATGGCGACCTGCCGTGTCGACGGCGCGTTTGTGTTCCACGTGCGCCTCAAGAGATGTCAGCATAAAGGGAGGGGCCCGCAAAGGTCGAAGCCTGCCGGGGCTGCGGGACTGTTCGAAAGAGATACCGTGGCCCTGGAACGTAAAGGGCGAGGAAGGAACATGGATGGGTTTTAGTCAGTAAAAATCTGACACTCCCTCCCGCTCCGCCCAGAGTTGGAGAAGTTATTTGATTGTTTCCCAACCGAAAAAAAGGGCATGGCGACCTTCCTTGGGTTGATAAGGCACGGAGTGCATTTACGTCTCCTATGATTGAATACGCCACATATTCCACCATCGGAGGTATGGCTAAAAATTGTACTTTTTGTGAAGCTGTTAAATGGCAAAAAGAAACAAATGGTATGTGTTGCTCAGGTGGGAAAGATCCGTTATTTTCCCGTCCCTGGGTTCTTAGAATTCGACATCAGACGTTTCAGATCTTCGACGACCCCGTTGTCGCTGGCATAAACAACAGGATCCGCGTACGAAGTCGCGGGCAGAAGCTAGTAATATTATAAAGCTGAAGAGTTTGTTTGTTTGTTTGTTTGAACGCGCTAATCTCACGAAGTACTGGTTCGAATTGAAAAATTATGTTTGTGTTGGATAGTCCATTTATCGAGGAAGGCTTTAGGCTATATGACATCACGCTACGGCCAATAGGAGCATAGCATAAATGAAAAATGTTGCAAGAACCGGGAAAATGTATTCCCTTTGTGAGCTTTTTCTCTCTTACGAGACGCAGACGAAGTTGCGTGGGTCAGCTAGTATTTACTATTTAGAACCAGCGTTTTTCTAGAGTCTAATGTGAACGTCTTCATACCTGCATGTTTGATCTGTTATTCAGCAAGCAGATGTAACTCTAAAATCACTGATTCATGTGAAAAACCGGCCTGAAAATAATTAACAAAATTAAACGCCAAGCGGCGTGTGTGTGTTAGTGGTAATTCTGTAAGCCCCATTAACCATGCGTGTATGAAAATGTGTTTGGAAAATAAGTACGGCATTCCACAACATACATGCTTGTACAGTCCTTGATTTTTCCTATCATCGATTATGGTGATGTGTGCTACTTTGACCTGAATGCAGATCTCCTCGACAAACTTGACCGTCTTCTAAATAACTGCATTCGATTCGTTTTTAATCTGCGTAAATATGATCATGTCTCCGAGCACCGGTCTCTTCTTAAATGGTTGCCCATACGTCAGCGTAGGGAGCAAAGGGCGCTTACCACCTTGTTTTCTTTCCTTATTTCTCCCACTTCCCCTAGTTACCTTGCTCCCCACTTTCAGTACATTTGTGCCAACCATAATAGGAGTCTGCGATCATCGCATAACCGTGTTCTCCAATGCCCCTCTCACCGTACTGACTTCATTCATAGATCATTCTTTGTGCAGTGTATTTCTCTTTGGAATGCGCTTCCCCAGGAAATCAGGATGGCAACCAATCGTTTATCTTTCAAGATTAAAGTTCGAGAGTACATTCGCAAGAAACTGGCAGGTCCATCACAACAGTAATGTTTTCTCCATTGTTTGTCTTTTTATTTTAGTATATCCGTGTTAATTTCTATTTACAGTAATATATACCTACTTTGATATTTATTTATAGTATTTATATATATTTATAGTATTTTATATATCCTTGTAGTTTACCATAGTAATTATTATTTTCAGATGTACACCTACCACTGCTTGTCTCTGCATCACCCAAAGGTTGACTGGTAGAGAATGCCTATGGCATTAAGTCCGCCTCTGTACTATGTGCTTGAAGTGTTAAATAAATAAATAAATAAATACATACCTTGCTCAAGGTCTGGGGTGTAAATAACAGCCTGGTGCCACCCGCGCCACACTGCATACTCCAACACAAAGGGAAGCGGCGCAAGCGCAGACTCCGGGCAGTAAGCACTCACAGACAGCCCTTGCGCCATCATAAGGTAGATCACGCAATGAAATTTCATCTTGGTGCGAAATGTAGGTGTTGTTATTTCTTAAGTCATCACCTAAATTTTAAGAAAGTGTGAAATCCAATTGCGTACATAATCAGTAAGGTGGCGTGTAATGTTCGTGAAAACAGCCATTTGTATTGTTTCTCTCCATGTCTTCTCTGACCGGAAGTCCACTAGTATGATATTTTTCAACACACTTGCTAATAAAGTGGCTCTAATTTCACCGCAATTAGGCACATAATGGCACCTGTAATCAAACTGTGACTTTTTCATTGCTATTATTCACAAGTGAGTTATAGGGTTTTTTTTTTATTGGTTGAATTGCTTTGTTCTTAAAAAAGTTTCGATACAAAAAAGATCGTGTTCAATAGTACCAATAAATTAATGTACCTAACTTCGTATCTACATAGATAATTTCAACTTATAAGTTTTTAATAGATAAAACTTTCACTGAAATGCTTCGATCAATAATAGTACCTGAAATGTAACTTTTGTTTGTTGTCTTTTGTATTAAATAAAACTTTGAATTCCCCATTTCGTACGTGGCTAAAACGCTATCCGCGAAAAGCCAAAAAAAGAAACCTCATTCTTTTAGTCCATGCCCGATCGCCATTGTTAGATGCGCGCGCATAGGAAAACTGATTTTCCCGCCATTGCAAAAAAAATCTCAACTCGTTTTCACTGTTGAAATTATAGTTATTTTTAATATTATTTTATTCTTAAGTGTGTTGAAAAACGCGCAATAGCGCCTCAGCGGTAATCACCAACATTACACACTTGTACCATAATGTACTATTGAAGTTCACTTTTGCCTCAGCTGTAATTTTTGTAGAAATGTCATTATCGAATGTTTTCTTTTTTCAATTTCTTTATGTGTTTATTCTGACTATCGTTTTCTTTCGATGCCTGAAAAAACTACGTTAAAATGTAAATTATAAATATTTATACGTATTATCCGTAAATGATCGTACTAACACAAAGCTTACGAGTATTATGTACACTAGCTAACCACCGAAACGAGAAAACCCACACGACCGTAAAACTCAAAATACAGTCCAAATACATCTATTTATAAGTATACACCAATAAACAATCCATTTTAGAGAATACCAACTAATTAATTAATTGATTGATGTCTTTCTTACAGGCCTGTAAGAAAGACATCAATCAATTAATTACACAATGCAATCACAAATATGAAATTGAGTTTGTTTGTTTACTTGTTTGTTAAACCTTCTTTTGCCGTAAGCCCGTAACAGCTGAACGAATTTCGATCTTATTTGGCAGACAGGTTGGACATGAGGTGGGTTAAGGATGTCAATAGAAATACTTCCATGACCCGCGTACTTTTCATCATCCATCAGCACAATGTTTTTAGTGTGTTACATTGAGTTTTACCGTAACACGTGATTTTTCACCCCAAGAAAAAAGTCGTTTCCCAGCAATAATTACTTGGTTTCATCTACAAAATGCTTGGTTGACGGCTTCGTGAAGAGTCGGTTACACTTTGTATGATATGATTTTTATTCCAGGAGCAATATAATTTCCGAAATCCATGCGGGCGAGGTAGCAAGCATAATAATAGTCAATCACAAAGAAGTCATGAAGTGATTAATGTTTCTTCTACATTGTTCTATTCGAGTCTGCATACCCTGCCACGCACGAAACTTCGGAGACCGTTCGAAACCTTTGATAAATGGGTTATTTATTGACATGAATTCGAAAAACATTTTGTACATTATTTTTTTTCTCTATCTTTGGTTTTGACTGCTGGTATTTTTTTTTAAGTTAATTAAGTAAACACTTAATTAAGTATCATTCATTGCACTGAATTAACACGTAAAGCCATAAATGCAGACAAGGCCCTCTTTCCTCGGTCACGGTCCACGAACCAATTTCCGGAAGTAAAATAATACAAAATTCTCTCCGTTGAATGCGAATTAAGACATAAATGACGCCAAAAACAAGGTTTTATTGATATAACAGAAAACCTGAAATGGGATCATTGTACTTATTTACAACTTACATAAAAACGACTTATACTCATGGACTTATCTTGAAATTTCGACCGAGTACACAAAGAGATTTTTTTGGAATACCTGGCCGATTTTTTAGGTTGGTCCCTGGGTTGAAAAATCCAACGACCCCTTTTCAGGTTTTCAGTTATTGTTGTTGAGTATTTAACAATATTCCGCATAGTACGTAGGTATTGTTTCTAACAACTCATAACGAAGTATAGTCTATAACTCGCGGTTCTGACAAATTCCAAGAAAACAATCTTCACATTTGTGTTAAAACCGAAGCTTTATTATGACGGTTTGATTGCTGACCCCTTGCTGTAGGTCAACCCAAAGAATCCGTGACTCCCGCACGCCATAACAACACTGCAACAACCCTTAACCCCTTCTAAAATGTGATTGCTTTTGACTTATACGACGTATCTTCGCCTTCCATCCTACTTATATTGAAAATATGACGTGTAGCCATGCTAGCCGATAAATCTCCCTGCGTATAAAATCGTAGGTACCTAATCAAATTATACGGGTCACTCTGACCCGTTTGCAGACCATAATGTCCTGAATGTTAGTTTGACCTACATATTATGTACCATACATAGGTTTAGGTATTAGGCACACTCAAACCTTTTCCTAGTTGTAGGTAGAAATGTTCCTCTTACCTTTTTCTTTGTCCGCGATAGCAGCACTACTTTCGTAAAATGTAGTTTATAAAGGTCCATGAAAAGGCATGTGCTTTGAGAATCGTCGTCTATCTTCAGAAAGTCAAACGCTCAAAGACTAAAATTAAATAGAGTAGAGTGTTACCGCCATGGAAATAGTGCCTATTTTAGCAATATCAGGATTACAAAATTGTGAGACGTTCATGCTAACCAGAAACACGTGGATTACCGAAGCACGTTTTCTGGGTTAAGGTTATTCACGTATAAGTACCTAAGTTTTCATAACAAAACCGCTTCAAATCTCAGAGGATTAGGTACGATTAGTACCTAGGGCTGTCAGGGTGTGAGTAATCCGTAAAGTTCCCAAATATGGAAAGTCAGGATCACTCTGCACTGTACGTACATAGATTAACGAGAATAGTTATTTTCATCCCCCCATCTCGGAAAGAGTACCTATTTTTGCTCTTCAATATCTGAGTGCAAAAGCCGTTTTTACCGTCTTGAGGGTAAAGTAAATTTGAATTTAGAACATCGTGTGCACTAAGCATGTGAATTCAAAACATCATTAGACCTATTTACTTCTACCTCTATGGTGCCGAATTTATCATATTTTTTTTTTTAATTTGTTAAGAACTCAGACTCGGAACCTTCTTGGTGTACTTTTTTTAATATGTTTTGCGCGCGCCATTTTCTTTTCGTCATATTGTTAACGCCAACATTAGGTTAAAAAAACTTTTTTACAAAAAATAGAACCGACTTCACACAAAATTAAAAGTGAAAAATAACTTTAGCTTCAGAAGTCGGTGACCTTTGTTTGATTGATTTATTTAGTTTTTTGTCACCGACTTCGGTGAACTTCGGTGAGTAATCGGGGAACATTAAATTGAGAACCTCCTTATTTTTGAAGTCTAAAGTTTTAAACTTTTCAGGTTGTCCCATAATCATCAAATCAGGATCTGGTGATGGAATCCTGGAGAAATAGAGAGAACTCTTCACATTTTATAGGCACACTAGAAGCAGTTTGGGTAGTTTTAGGAAGTGTACTTTCTCGAAGTGATCCCATTTCAATTTGATGAAGATCTGATGAAGAACTTCGGAGATAGGCAACGTACTGGGATTGCTGAAATCTCATATCTGTCTATTGTTTACACCAGTTCATAACCTAAAATCACGTCGGTACGCTGTGAAGGGGTAAGCACATGTGAACCACTAAAAAGTTTAAAATAAAAACTTACACCAGTTCATAACCTAAAATCACGTCGGTACGCTGTGAAGGGGTAAGCACATGTGAACCACTAAAAAGTTTAAAATAAAAACTTTTTTACAAAAATAAAACCGACTTCAAAGAAAACAATCCCATAATCAGAAGTAATCAGAACCTAACCAAATTCTCATCAATGTACCCTTAAAGTACATCCTTTCCAATAAAATAAAAAAAACAATACATATCACGGTAATAGGGCTTATCCCCGATAAATGGAACTTAACACACCTAACTGTCAAAATCTGGGTGTATTATACACTTCTGAGTACCCCCTCAAAGTATACAGGCGTGATGTAACGTCATGATATTGTATAAACAATAAACAACCAAGCGTTTGCAGCAATCACTGCAGCTTTGCCGTGTATTTTTGAAGAGTTCTATTTACATCTCCAAAGATCAGCATCAGATCTTCAGCAAATTAAAATGGGACCACACGAGAAGCACCAGCTTTCAAATAAAAAAGAACCATCAAAATCGGTTCACCACGTCGAAAGTGCTAAGGTAACAAACACTGTCGAAATCTGGGTGTATTGTACACATCTGCGAACCCCCTCAGAGCATACAGGCGTGATGTTACGTCATGATATAGTATAAACAATGAACCTTCAAGCGATTGCAGCAATCACTGCAGATTTGCTGTGTATTTTTGAAGAGATCCACTGTATATCTCCGAAGATCAGCATCTGGTCTTCAGCTAATTAAAATGGGACCACACGGGAAGCATCAGCTTTCAAACAAAAAAAAAACCATCAAAATCGGTTCACCCAGTCGAAAGTTATGAGGTAACAAACACAAAAAAAAAAAACGAATTGAGAACCTCCTCTTTTTAGAAGTCGGTTGAAAACAAGGAATCCAACTTGAAAACAAGTGAAAAACCTAAAATGACCACTCATTATCTAGCGACGAGGAAGTTTATTTGACGCCAACAGAAAAAAATTGCGCATTATTAACAAATTCTGTTAATTATGCGCAATTTTTTTTTGCGTTTATTCATTTCCTCGCTGAGGTGGGATGAAAAGTTACGTGTTGCACTCGAGTGCAAAGATTTTTCACCTCGAGCTCTTTTGATTCCCTCGCTAACGCTACACGCGTTAATTTTAGAATCTTTCGCTTGCTCGGTCATCAAAATTGAGCACGCGGTTAAAAAACAACTTTGCACTCTTGTATCACAAATAACTATTGTGCAACAGGAGAGCAAAGTTTTTGCTGCGAGTGTTGATTTTGAATCACGAGTAAGCGAAGGATTCAAAGACACGAGATGCAAATAACTTTGGTCTCGTGTAACACATACAACTTTTCACCTCAGCAGCGAGAACATTAACCTAAACAATTCAAAACAGTACATTCAACTACATACATACAACTACAACATACTACAAACAACATAGTGAGATATAAATAATGTACAGGTATTAAATAATGTACAGATATTTACCGCGAGACTTTTCAGGCAGGTTTAATTCTGCATTTTTACATTATGCTTCAATTCTTCGGGTGTTAAATAGCAGACTTCGTCACTGGACTCACTCATATTTATTTATTATTATTAAGTATCTTAATATCCAAATTTGATTGTACTTTGTAGCTAGCGTGCATTGACTTAACCATTTTAATTTTAATTAATTTTATTGTTTAAATTGCAGAGAATTTAAACAATAAAAATTTGAACCCCGCTATTTTTTAAAATGAGTTCTGAAACTACACTCGCGGTATTCTGTCTCAATATTAAAGATTGTTAAAACTATAAATAAATAAGTAGATACATGATAAACTTCGTATTTTTTTTAAATATTATTCATCTTGATTTAATTGTAAAAAAAAAATGTAATTCGATTATTTGTACGTAACATACAATATTAAGGTTATCGATTTACAATATCGGTATCCGAAAGTTTTATTGTTTTTTTTATCTTTTTGGGGCCTACTAGATACGGATTTTTTTTTTTTTCTTTTTTTTACAATTTTAATGCGATCTGTCCATTGACTGACATTAAGCATCTTTTCTGATAATTTTGGTTTAGTCATGCTTGGTATGCGCCCAGTGGTGCATCCATATCAGTCCGTTTTATGGTGTGTCAGCTGTCACAGCATCAGGTCTTGTGGGGTTTGCCTTTTAAGCCTCTTGAATGACTTGGTTTTCATCAAATTCGATGCCAGTTTATTGGGATGAGTAGTAATTCTATTTCTGTAGGCACTGACTGCTTGCGTGATTTGTTCTTTCACCTTTAGTATTTTTAAGTCCCGATGTAAGCTCTCGTTAGTCATGTACCATGGTGCATTAGTTATAATCCTAAGCATTTTTGATTGAAACCTTTGGAGTATGTCAATGTTTGAGTTGGCTGCCGTGCCCCACAGCTGTATTCCGTATGTCCAGATTGGCATTATGATACATTTATAAATCCTGAGCTTATTTTCCAGAGAGAGCTTTGATTTTTTTGATAGTAGCCAATAATGTTTCCTTAGTTGTAGGCTCAATGCTTTACGCTTCGTGAATATATGTTTTCGCCAGGTTAGTCGCCGGTCTAAGTACATTCCAAGGTATTTAGCTTCTTCCGCTTGAGGTATCATAACATTATTTAGTTGTACAGGTGGGCAAGTATCTCTTCTTGTTGTGAACGTCACATGTACAGATTTGGTTTCATTTGCCTTTATTCTCCATTCTCTTAGCCAGTTCGAAATTTCATCTAAGCTTGTTTGTAGTATCTTAGATGCCTGGGCGGCATCTTCATGCACCGCTAGTGTAGCAGTGTCATCGGCGAACGTGCCTAAGACTACTCCCTCTGACACTGGGAGATCAGCTGTATAAAGAAGGTAAAGAGTGGGACCCATCACACTGCCTTGAGGAACTCCTGCTCGAATTTCATGCAGTCCAGTTATTTCATTGCCTTGTTTTACAAAGAAGTACCTCTTTTCTAAGTAAGATTTAATAAAAATGTAGTAATTTATTGGAAGTGTTTTCCTAATTTTATATAAAAGGCCCTCGTGCCAAACTCGATCGAAAGCTTGTGATATGTCTAGAAAAGCAGCCGAACAGTATTTTTTTTCCTCGTAAGTTGTATGAATTTTTTCGATCAGCCGATGTATTTGTTCTATGGTTCCATGACTTTGTCTAAACCCGAATTGGTGGTCAGGTAACAAAGAGTTTTGTTCTATCAGAGGTCTTAGTCTTTTCATGAACAATGTCTCTAGTAGTTTAGAAGGGATAGACAACAAACTAATGGGCCGGTAGGACTTCACGTCCCCGGGGCACTTTCCTGGCTTAGCTATCATAATGATTTGAGCTACTTTCCATTGAGAGGGTACGTACCCCTTCAAGAAAATTGCGTTGTATAAAGCGGTGAGGAAAGTAATGCCTGCTTCTGGAAGTTCCTTCAATGTTTTTGCTGTAATTAAGTCATATCCAGGTGCTTTGTGTTCATTTAGTTTATTGATGGCAGTTCTTACTTCAGTTTTCGTAACTTTTTCCAGAGGCAAGTCGAGTTGGTATGTTTGCTGTAAATACGATGTTATTTCACTATGTAGTGTTTGTGATCCTTGAGCATCGTTGGGCGTAAATACTTTACTTAGGTGTTCGGCAAAGGTTTGTGCCTTTTCGAAGTCACTTTTAGCCCATGTATTATCACTTTTGCGTATTGGTGCTTGACTTGCTACAGGTCTCTTAAGCTTTTTTGTTGCTCGCCAGAGAGAATAATTTGAACTTGCTGTTGCATCTAGGTTTTTGGTATATTCCTCCATGTCTCGATTTTGATCTTCACTGAGTGCTAATTTAAGACGAGTTGTGACATAGTTAAGATGTTTCTTATCAGCAGGGTATCTCGTCGTTTGCCAACGTTTTCTTGCTTTGCGCTTTTCATCTAGTAAATCTCTCACTGTTTCAGACCACTGTATATCTGTAGGTTTTGCTATTGATGGGGGTGTGGCGTTCCATGCAGATTGTTGAATGCAGTAATTAAAGTGTTCTACTGCCTGACAGATTTCATCGTCAGTGTGCAGTGGGAGTCTATTGTTTATTGAAGACTCAACAAGCTGTCTAAACAGTGGCCAATCTGTTTTTCGGCTGTGTAGTTTGCAAGGCTTTGGTTTTTCGAGTATTTTACGGCTCAGTTTGATGAATACTGGTGAGTGGTCCGATGACAAATCCTGACTGGAAGTGCAAGTAATATGCTTTTTAGCGATGCCATACGGAATTTGAAAATCAAGTGAAACAAGTCGATTCGAAATTCGATTTTCGATACGGAATTTGAAAATCGAATTTCGAATCGACTTGTTTCTATCTCTCGCTTTTTTCGTATCGAAGTGAAAGTGACAAAACAAAGTGAAGTTAAAATCTTTTCGAATTGTGTGAGTATAGACTTGCACAGTTCTAGGTATTAAAAAAAAAATAAAGTTACTTTGTCTCACGCTCGCAGCAAAATCGAATTTTGCTCACTGTCTGTAAACTGCAAAACCTGCTTGTTTGAGGTGCTGAGTTGAAGTTTTTTACAAACTGGTCATCAGGATTGATTGAAAATGAAAGAATAAATCGGGATCATTGAAACCATTACCTACCTATCGTAGAACATCTACCCAGGTGTATAAGTAGTTTAACTTTAATTAAATTATAATTGCACTCGAATAATTCAAATTAAGTACCTAAGATCTACCTAAATATATGCATACAGAAAGACCAGCCATATTAATGTCATATTTTTAATTACATAAAACACGAGTATCATGCTCTCTAGCACATTTTCGTCCAATGGGTATCTCTATATAAATTGAATAATCCATTTATTTATTTATTCAAAAATACATTTTAAGCTAACAGTTTTATACCAAAACGCTTAAAAGCTAACAATAATCATTATTACAAATAGCATCTTTTAGCATTTACAATAATTGAGAAAGCAAAATAAAAATAAAAACTACATGTCAAGTGGAATAAGTATCTATTACTTATATACATAAAATAAAAGAGTAAAAAAACTGTGTCTGTACATTGAATATATTAAAAAAAAAATTATTGAGGGGGGTTTAGAAACAGTATTAAAGCACGAATCCAAAAAAAAAATCTGTCTATTTGTCTGTTTGTTTGTACACGCTAATCTTTGGAACTACTGGACGGATTTGAATAGTTCTTTTTTTGTTGTATAGATATTAAGTCTGGGCAACATATAGGCTATAATTTATCTTGGAAACTTGAACACCTGATGTAGAACCGCAACAGACCAGCTAAACTATAAGAGGTACAAAAATGACACCATAGCAAAAATTGTTCCACGTGATGATCATTTTCTGCTGAGAGAATAAATTTGAAGATCTGGAACCCCTGATGTGGAACTCCTAGACCCAGATACACCATAACACATATAGGAATGATGTCTTAGCAAAAGTTGTTCAATCTGATGAGCACTCTCTGTTGACTTATAAAAATCAAAGATCTGGTACACCTGTTGTGGAACTCCAATATAGCCCAGCTACACCATAACACATATAGGAATACGTCTTGGCAAAAGTTGTTAAAATTAATGAGCACTCTCTGCTGACTTATAAAAATCGAAGATCTGGAACACCTGTTGTGGAACTCCAAGAGCCCAGCTACACCATAACACATATAGGAATGACGTCTTAGCAAAAGTTGTACAATCTGATGAGCACTCTCTGTTGACTTATAAAAATCGAAGATCTGGGACACCTGTTGTAGAACTCCAATAGCCCAGCTACACCATAACACATATAGGAATGACGTCTGGGCACTTCCTGTTGACTTATAAAAAATCGAAGATCAGGACCATAACATAAGCTGGGAGTACATCCACGCGGTGAAGGCGGTTACAGTTTAGAAATGATTTTCGATGACCATGGTCACAGATGCCATGGTATACTCGTATCATTGAAAATTTGACTCTACTGGCCAAAACTCACATTTATTATTTTATTTTATCGAATAAATATGTCTTCGGGCTTACGTTATTTGAGTGTTTAATTTCCTTTTCCATTTATCTTCGTGACTCGGGAGCCTACCCGGTAACGCAGGGGAGCAGTCACTTAGATTTTAATTGATCAAGTATCTTCACAACAAAACTATAACCATGTCTAGAAAGAGGTCAAATCTTTCCCAATGTTTCAAAGGAGCTAAAAGATTGAGGATCATAAGATCCCAAGAATCTATCGAAGAGCGTCAGGAGAGATTTGATGCTGTTCGAGAACATCAGCCTGCAACTTGCTCCGTGGAAACCTCTTCGGATCGCGAAGCACGCCTGCGTTCTCAGCGCATTTACGCATCTACATCCAGGTCTCTAGAGACCAGTGAAGACTGACCTCTGATCGTGAACGTCACGCATTGTCTCGCGAGTCGGAGACGTTCACGGATAGAGAATTGCACTTGAGTTCTCAGCGTATCTACGCATCTGCTTCTAGGTCTCTAGAGACAAATGCAGAACGTGATGCGCGACTGTCCGCTGATCTTGAGCGACATGCATTGTCGCGAATCGGAAACTTTTAAGAATTGCTGGAGTACGGCATGAAGAGACAGAAGCAGAGCGCAAAGACTTCGACATTCTCTGAACAGAATGTCGATATCATCTGAAGAATCGGATGTGTCTCAAGATATAGCCGTAGGGCATGGCGACCTTCCTTGGGTTGATAAGGAACGGAGTGCATTTTTCGTATACTCCTATGGAATACGCCACATATTCCGCCATCGGAGGTATGGTTCAAAATTGTACTTTTTGTGAAGAGCTATTAAATGGCAAAAAGAAACAAACGGTATGTGTTGCTCAGGTGGGATAGATCCGTTATTTTCCCGTCCCCAAGCTCTTAGATATTGACACCAGACGTTTCAGATCTTCGATTTTGACGACCCCGTTGTCGCTGGCATAAGCAACAGGATCCGCGTACGAAGTCGCGGGCAGAAGCTAATAAAATAATATAAAGAAGTCATAAAATGTCATGAGAAAATAATAATAATAATAGTACATTTTGATACAAGTGGAGAAAGTTCGTTATTGTAGTTCAAGGCGGTATTAACACAAGAGCCGTAAGGCGCGGGTGTTTTTGAGCCGAGAACTGCAGCAATAACAAATGTCCACGTGTATCAAACGACGTTTTTCAATACCTACACTTTTGAAGAAATAAAATAAAAGAATGTACTTACTTAAAATATTTGTGTCATGAATTAATACGAGACTATGATTCAATATTTTTTTCCGCGCTTTGCTTTTGCCAGGTTGAAAGAGAAGCAAAGGTATGAAACTATTATACAGCCTAATATAAAAAATAGTTTTTTTTATATATTTTTGAATTTAGAACACAAATAAATGTTAATTTGTTTATAAAAGAAAATATTAGTATTAAAGAATCATGTTTATCTATGATATTGAATTTATAAACGCAATTTGAATATTCAAAAAATGATTACGCCGCCCGCGCCGTAAAGACGTAGATCGCTTATCCGAAATTTAAAAAAAAAACATTCACCTCTGACTCTATAGTCAGGTGTGAATGTTTTTTTTAATTATGCATTGACCAGTTTGGACTCTTGTATAGGTATAATTATCTGTGGCAATTTTACTTTCTGCACATGTGTATAAAAAACATGAAAAACGCGCGTGTGTGAAATACACTGCATTTTGAACCTAATAGTAGTGCGAAAAGAACCAGTTTTTGAGGAAGTGTTTTGAAAATGTTATGTCATATATTACGGTTAGACCGGTAGCCGACCGAAAAGGTTGGGCAGATAATGCCGAAGTCAAAACTAAAATACTAGTGTTACATAAACATAATATGGCAGTGAAATTCAATAATGTAACAGTCAAGATTAAAATAAAATAAAAGGAAATTACAAATCAATTGCATAAAAAAACTTTTTTTCAAAAAATAAAACCGACTTCACACAAAAAAGTGAAAAATAACTTTAGCTTCAGAAGTCGGTGACCTTTGTTTGATCGATTTACTTAGTATTTTTGTCACTGACTTCTGAAGCTAAAGTTATCTTTCACTTTTTTGTGTGAAGTCGGTTTTATTTTTTGAAAAAAAGTTTTTATTTTTCACTTTTTAGTGTTTCACATGTGCATACCCTTTCACAGCGTACCGGCGGGATTTTTTTTTATGAACTGGTGTAGACAATTGATAGACATGAGATTTCAGCAACCCCAGTACATTTGCTATCATTTATTGAGGAGTTCCGTTGCCTATCTCCGAAGTTCTTTATCAGATCTTCATCAAATTGAAATGGGATCACTTCGAGAAAGTACACTTCCTAAAACTATCCAAAGCCCGCTTCTAGTGTGCCTATAATATGTGAAGAGTTCTCTCTATTTCTCCAGAATTCCATCATCAGATCCTGATTTGCTGATTATGGCTCCTTCTGGGAAGTATACCCTCTGAAACAATTAAAAAACAAAATCGGTCCAGTTATCTTCAAGTAATCGGGGAACATAGAATTGAGAACCTTCTCCTTTTTGTAGACGGTTAATAACGACGATATGGTAGGTGACTCAAATATCCGGATAGCCTTTAAAAGCCATATTTGGCCGAGTACCGTTAATTTGCTCCTAAGAATTGAAGAGTTCCGTTCCTTTGTCATGGATCCCATCGTCAAAACATAACCAAATTCTCATCAAACTACCCTTGAAGTACATCCATGCCAATAAAATAAACAAAAACAATACATGTCACGGTAATAGGCTTATCCCCAGTAAATGGAACTTAATACACGAAACTGTCGAAATCTGGGAGTATTGTACACATCTGCGTACCCTCAAAGCATACAGGCGTGATGTTACGTCACGATGTTGTATAAACAATAAACATCGAAGCGATTGCAGCAATTACTGCAGATTTGCCGTGTATTTCTGAAGAGTTCCATTGTATATCTCCGAAGATCCGGATCAGATCTTCAGCAAATTAAAATATAACCACACGGGAAGCACCAGCTTTTAAATAAAAAAAGAATCATCAAAATCGGTTCACCCAGTCGAAAGTCCTGAGGTAACAAACACTGTCGAAATCTGGGTGCTTTTTTCACATCTGCGTCCTCAGAGCATACAGGCGTAATGTTACGTCATGATGTTGTATAAACAATAAACCTACAAGGGATAACAGCAATCACTGCAGATTTGCCGTACATTTTTGAAGAGTTCCATTGTATACCTCCGAAGATCAGCATCAGATCTTCAGCAAATTAAAATGGGACCACACGGGAAGCACCAGCTTTCAAACAAAAAAAAATCATCAAAATCGGTTAAAGGTCGCGCGGTTGAAAATGATAATACATCTTTCCTTAAAGTGCCAATAGTATCCACAAAAATGTATATAATATATAATAATGCATTTAGGCTGCTGTCAAGGTAACGATTAATGAGGCCAATTGCTCTTGCGGTTGGGCTGTTATTGACTTGGTGGATGCGCCATTCCCGCCCGTCATTCCCGTCATTGCGTTGGTGCCGCCGCCGTCCTATGCCACGCATGTATTGCTGCGGTACATACAGATGGATATGCTCCCTTACCGATGGATTATCTATACTACTGTTAATTAACAAGTAGTAGTGTAGAATATGCACTAATTTGCGCCTGAGCTGCAAAGTATCCAGTCCGACCATTCCTGACACAAATAAAGATGGGTAGTATCCGTAGGTGCGTTTGTAAATATAACGGCAAAATTTCCTCTGAATTTTTTCAACCATAAGTGCCTATAACTTCTCCGTAGGATCCCAGACAATTACATTATACTGAAATTTACTGCGCACATATGCATTGTAGAGCAGCTTTATAACTTTGACGCTTTTAAATTGGGAGGAAGTTCTGATGATGAAACCCAGTGCTTTATTGGCATCTTTGCACACCTCTTTAACGTGCTCGTGGAAATTAAAACCACTGTCTAAGGTTAGTCCTAAGTCC
The DNA here is from genome assembly GCA_950022955.1 of Xestia ashworthii. Classification (NCBI taxonomy): domain Eukaryota; kingdom Metazoa; phylum Arthropoda; class Insecta; order Lepidoptera; family Noctuidae; genus Xestia; species Xestia ashworthii. Next base: position 15,355,667 of record OX465558.1, on the reverse strand, counting down.
CGTATTGTTGAGACACGTTCAAGCGAGTCATCCGCCAACTTGTAGGCAAAATGAATTGGCTTGCGAGACCTAGAGAATGTGATGACTTTACACTTTGACACGTTAAGCGGCAGCCTATTCCTCACACTCCACTCCACAACGGCATCAATGTCCTGCTGAAATGCCAAACAGTTTTCCGGTCCAGTGACCGTCAGAAACAGCTTTAAATCATCTGCAAACATAAGGCATTTCGCCGCAGAGAGAACTCCTGGCAGATCACATTTACCATGATTAGGAATTGAGGTCCCAGCGTACTACCCTGGCTGACAACCGATCGAGTAAAACACTCCGGTGACTGGTAACCATTCAGTTTTACAAACTGCCACCGATCTCTGAGGTAGTCTGCCAGGAATCGGAGAAGTTGAGGGCTAAATCCGAGAGATGCAAACTTCATCAGGAGAATTTCATTGTCAACTAAGTCGAACGTTTATTTGTTTCAGTAAGCAACAATGGCTCCAATAACGTTTACGGAGACCGAACTGGAGCATCCGCTCCATACACCCGACTACGTAGAGTACAAGCTTCATCACCCAGCTAAGGACACCGGCGACACCAGACCGGACACCGGCGACACCAAACCTGACTCCAAATTGTACCAGACCAGCGTTTACGACCAGCTGCTCAGTCCAGATGAGCCGAAGTACCTCGCGCCATTACGAAAGTGGGAGAGAAGCATGGGATTCGTAACTCCGATCAGATGGGCCAATACTATATCGATTGCACTGTACCATCTTGTAGGTGTCGTATGGTTCATTTACTTCCTATTTATCTGCAACAATCCATTAAAATGGCAGACCTTCATATTTGGTAAGTCAATCAATACTGCTTTTGTACCTATCATTAATATGCTACTCGATAATTTTAGAAAAAAAAAGAATAATTTTATTAAACTAATAAAACCATTCGCTGTTGTTATTAGAGGACAACTGATAAAACATATGGACACTTGGTCCCATTCTTATAACGCTATCACACAAGAGTCCCAACTAATATAAGTTATTATGGTAGAGTTAATTCTCTCAAATTATAATAGTTCTTGCCCGTCACTGTTTAGAGCGGAGCCCGGAATTTTACAGCGCCTGAGTATAGTATCCTCCTCAACCACGAACTTAAAGCAAGTCGGTACCTAGTCAGTCAGGTATCTAACCTACTCTGGAGTCGCCTGAACCTTGTCACCATACGAATATTTACTTTTGAAGTTTATCCTGATCATGCATACTTACCTAACATAGGTATAATTGTGATAATAGAAAACATTTGCTTACTGAATTAGAACTATTTTGTAGAACCTTTTACTTTTAACACCTAAGTACCTACCATATTTAACGCAAAAAAAAATATCATCCTATTCTATACTTCTTATTCGACACCATAGATAGACAGTCTGTTAGATCAATAGAATATAAGTACTCTATAGATATGTGTTATTCGCTTTATACATAATATATTAAGAACGGTACCTACTTTATGTTCCAGGATATTTCACCGGCCAGCTTGCTGGGTTTGGGGTGACGGCAGGAGTACATCGGCTGTGGTCTCACCGCTCCTACAAAGCTAAACTGCCCTTACAATGGATTATAATTATATGCTATTCGGTGGCTGGTCAGGTAGTATATATTTTGCACTTTGAATTTTGAACAAACTCTTTAATGCACTCTTTTGTGTGTGCGTTACCCTGGCAAAATGTTGTGGATTTGAGAGGTGACACCATAACAAATAATGAGTGTAGGTATCATGAGGAGCAATTTGCCTACTAATAGCAAAATTTGTGTGAATTGTAGTTTTAAAGTTATTTGAGTAAAACACATTTTGCTGGAGTACCTAACGTTTGTAACGATATCCTGGCAAAATCGATTTTCAAAAATTCGTTTAGCCCGGAACCAAATACATGAAAAGATAGCTTTTGTGACGTAGTAAATGTTAGTAAATAGCAAAATTTGTGTGTGAAATGGTTCTCGAGTTATTTAAGATTTGGTTGCGGCAACGTTTTGGGATTTCCTATATCTCGAAAACGGCTCAACGCAGAAGACTGAAAAAAATATCGGTAGTATTAGACCTTAATTTGTTTAAATTTATGTAATCATTAGTTTTTGATTTGGTAGTCGTAAACCAATGGAATTAAATGGTTTCAAAAATCAGATAAAAACGGATTTGCACTTATTACCAAATAAACAGCTGTAAAAAATACCCATGGTAGACGCATAAAACGTCAGGTATATTAGATTTTGTAACTTTACACGATATGAAGACAAAAACAAATTTGATCAATTCTAGACTGGTTGTACTTTAGCGATGAAATACACAGTCCCCAAAACATTGAGAGACGTGGCAAACTTTAAGCAAATTAAAATGATTCATGAAAAATATTTCCTGTTAATTTCAGCTTTCAATTACGTCTGTAACGAAAGTTATATCAAAAACAAGAATATATCAGCAATTCTCAAATAAGCCGACCAAATCGAAAAGGTCACGAAAAAGCGGCCAACCAAATCACAAACTAATGATAAATTTAAGCAAATTGAGGTCTCTTACTGGTATTTTTTTCAATCTTCTGCGTTGAGCCGTTTTCGAGATATGGGAAATCCCAAAACGTTGCCGCAACCAAATCTTAAATAACTCGAGAACCATATCACACACACATTTTGCTATTTACTAACATTTACTACGTCACAAAAGCTATATATTCATGTATTTGGTTCCGGGCTAAACTAATTTTTGAAAATAGATTTTGCCAGGATAACGTTTCAAACGTTACCTACTCCAGCAAAATGTGTTTTTCTCAGATACCTTTAAAACTACAATTCACACCAATTTTGCTATTAGTAAGCAAATTGCTTCTCATGATACACTAATTATTTGTTATGGTGTCACCTCTCAAATGCACAACATTTTGCCAAGGTAACGCACACCTCTTTTGTAGCCATCCCTCTCTGTACAGTCTGACTGTCCCTGACTGTCTGTCTCTACAGTGGTTAGTTTTGCATGGTAACTAGATATATTAACAACAAGATCCTTACCAATACCTACTATTGCAAATCAATGAAAGTCACTAGTTATATTTGTTTTGAACAAAATTACATTCTAACATCACACCTACCTACACTTAACACAATCATATTGATTTAGAAACAGTGACGACACGGAAAATATTTCGCAGGTATACGACTGTAACCTTCACTTGTTTTGAAATGATTATGAAGATTGACGGTAATAGGTACATACATTATTTCTGGCAAGAAAATTTATTCGTATATTTTGTGAATAGAACACCATTTTCGAATGGGTTCGGGACCATCGCGTGCACCACAAGTACTCCGAAACGACAGCGGACCCACACGACGCCAACCGCGGGTTCTTCTTCTCGCACGTCGGCTGGCTGATGATGAAGAAGCGTCCAGAGGTGATAAAGCAAGGCGTCAAGGTCGACATGAGTGACATCATCAACGATCCCCTTATACAGTTTCATACCAGGTACCTTGTCTTTTCTCAATCCGTTGCCCAAAATTTTTAACAAAATGTTTCTTCCTTTTTATTTTATATTTCCGACTGACTTCCAGGTTTGATGTAACTACATAATCTACATATTTACATTTCCAAACTGCAAATACTACGATATATACCTACCTAACTGATTATATTTCTGAAGTGAAAACTTCTTTAGGCGCGTTGATCACTTTTTGGGTGAACAAAAATCATGGAACTCGCGTGACCGTCACCTAACGCTTCGTAGCTCTCGTAGCCGTGGTGCTACGGCGTAGCGCATCGTAGGCGCCGCCGCCGTCGCCTTAGGCGTGCGCAGGGCACACAACTCGTAGCAGATTATAGATTACTTAGTTTTGACTTCTATCGGCAGTAGGTACCCAAAGCCGTAAGTACACTAACAGCTTGCTTTTGGGATTTTAGGACAATTTATTAATTATTAAGTACTTAACCAAATTAAGACTAACTTTCATGTGGGTATTATAAAAACTTGTCGTGATAAAAATATTTGATATTTATTTTAATGTATACGAGTAGGAAGGTAGTCTCAAAATAAATCCAATAGTGTTACCTATCTTTGGAGCGAAGAAAAAATAAATATTTGTAAACTAGTGTAATTTTTTAAAGCAGGAAAATACAATACGGTAATGGAGTGAACGGACATTATTATCTATTCTGGGATAATAATGAGAAGTCTTTGTCGTAGAGAAAATGCTAACGAACCTAAGTAGCTCGTAGCTATTTCCGTAGGAAAACTCAGATCATGGACGACCGACGTAGCCCCTTTGTCGAACAGTTTTAAAATATTCTCTTTGTACAATAAATTATAATGTCTAAAGTGCTTAAGAAATTTTCAAAAGTTGGTCCAGAAGGTATTTAAAGAGAACCTATATACGGAACCCAGTTAACATCTTACATAATTTATTGTTAATGAAAACTTTCAGGCATTTCACGCTCTTCAAGATGGCGTTCTGCTGGGTTATCCCGGGTATAATACCTGCCCTGTGCTGGAACGAGACATGGGAGGCTTCCATCATGTCTCAGGCCGTGGTGAGATACTTGCTGAGCCTCAACTTCACCTGGTCGGTCAACAGCTTCGCGCATTTGTGGGGCAACAAGCCTTATGATAAGTAAGTTCCCTTTCTTCAGTTTCCTGAGTACCACAGCAGGGTATTTTTTCATAGATAGTCGAGTGCAATTAGACAATAAGGTGTAAGTTTCTAGAGTGGAGTAAGTTAACTTTCTTCTCCACTCTTCTAGAAACTCAATAAAAAAAAATCCCATGAAAATCCGTCCACTATAAACTTCGTTCCACCTTTTGAGTATTTTTTGGCTAATTGCACTCGGCTAAGATGTAATCCCACACTTCTTGCAGATAAACAAACACTATCGTAAAGTATCGTAAACCCCGACTGTAACTCCCGCTGTCGTGTGCGGCAAACGCAAACCCAGTCAAATAAGGTCCGGCCACACCATTGATCAGACATTGTTTCTGAGAGCCGCAGAATTGCAGATTGCGAACTTTTACTTTTACTCCAGATGAGGAATCTCCTCAACGATCAACATCACAGACACGAATCTTGTATACGCGTTAATAATGGCTCTTTCTAAAAAAGTAGCCGATGGGCCCAAGGTTCCCGTAAACAAAAGATTTACTCCAGGTTATAAAATTATAATGATTGTTAAAATCTATTAGGTGGAAAATAAAAAAATCAGGAAGAATCAATAAATCACAATAAATATGAATATTTTTTTCTTAGCCGCGTATCGAATAGATGAATAAATGTGCAGTAGCTACTACCAGAAGGTAGGTACGTGCACGTAGAGGGCCCCTATGAATAGAATAGAAGCCCTAGGGATAGAAACGACCAATGAATAAAATTGTGCCAAACTAATCAAACTCATAATTTCAGGAACATAATGCCAGTTGAAAATTGGGGAGTTTCAATAGTGGCCATGGGCGAGGGCTGGCACAACTACCACCACACGTTCCCCTGGGACTACAAGGCAGCCGAATTAGGAATACCCCACAACATGACCACGACATTGTTAAATTATTTCGCGAGTATAGGATGGGCCTACGACATGAAGCAAGCTTCGCCATCCCTCGTCAGGTCGGTGGCCAAGGCCCGGGGTGAACCACGCGATGAGGACGACTAAACTAATTGATAAGGAAGCAACATATTATTATACTTGTACAAGGATCTTGATCTTTTAGCAAGGGGCCAAAAGCGGAACTAAATCTGCCATCTTACTTTTTCGATGTCTTCATGAAAGATTTTAACAAAATGTTAGTCAAACACGCCCCTTTTTCCATAACATTCAAACTCCTTGTACTACTTTACATAGGTCAATTTAGGTGGCATGGACCAACTTGATGCTGAGGCTCAGTATGTAAAATACCCGCAAGTTTGATGACAAATAATTGATGTTATAAACATCAATTTGTAAAAAGTATTTAAAATTATTACAATTTATAAATAATATTATACTATAGAGAATAAGGGCAAACGTGATCTTAGGTTTTATTTATTGATTAATGTGTTTTGGTGTTTTTGTACTGTTATATTAATATGGAAGATAGTAGTTGATACTTTATTCCCATGTTTTCACTGATAACTGAAATACATATTTCATATCGTAGCAGGTAGAGGGAAGGAGTAGTACGGTTGGAGGAGGAAAACCATTGTTTAAGGTTCGGTGATTCCTAAATATAGGTATTAGGGAAGTAAAAATAGATACTTATGTAATAGTAAAGAATTCCTATTTATTTAGTCGGTGTTAGCGCCATTTGTCAAGGGCAGTTAAGTATCTGCAATCTTAGGATCCGTACATCGAATGTTTTATAATTATTTAAGACCTCTGACTGTTCCCGGTCATGAGGAAAGCTTAATTAACTACATTCAGAATTCCAAAAATCCTTGTGACTCCTATAGTTGTAATAATGATGAAAGCGACAGTGGATCAAGCGAATGATATCAAATTACAAGTAAACATCGTGGAGAAACATTGACTAGGTAAGTATTAATTTTGATTCTTAATAATGCATAATGCTTAGGTACTGACTAAAAGCCGTATACACCACCGCAATTTATAATAAAGAAAATGTATGGAAAAAAATCAAAAGCGCATTTTGGGCTCTACGCACCAATACCGGCTATCAATTATTTGAAGCCTCCCCAACGGCGCCAACTATCCCGCCGTCAGCAAAGTTGCCAACATAATATGTCAGCGGATCCACAACTTTGGTAATTGGTATGTAGAATCCTATAAGCGACAGCATGCAAAAGGCTAAAGGCTAGTTCTTGTTAAATAAATTCCTTTTCTCAGGCTTATTGTATTATTTAAATCCAGTCTCATATTGATTGTCAATTATGTACTCTAAGTTTAAGGAAACGTGTGTTTTGATTGGTATTATAAGACTTATTGATAATAAGATAAATTATTATTATACATGCGAAAATAATACTTGTTGTTTTATTCAAAGATACACACGATGCTCAACTCTGCTCAAGCAGTTATTATAATTACAACCATTTAAATTACTACAACAATTAAAATACAGCAGCCATACTTATTTTTATATTATAACCTTTCAGAGGAAGTTTACAATAGAAATAATGCACTATGTAGTTATACATCTACTCAGTTGTCTGACACATGTGGTGTGGCGCGATTCTATCGCTCGTGGGCACGGTCCAAAAGAGAGTGTATAGAAAAACGTGGCAAAGACGATAATATCACCCCTTACAGTTTTAGTCTGTTTGCTGACAAACAGTGAACTTGCAGGTCGCAAGCTTACACAATTCTGCTTCCTGATCACACTGTGATATTCTACTGTGAGCATCAACTTACGCAGTGCAGCTAGAGGGCAATGCGCATAAGGACTAAATAAAATCACAATTCAGCACCAACACTAAAATAAAAACAAAAACAATTTTAAAAAGAAAACAGAACAATCATTGCTCCTCTGCTTCTATACTAAACTTAAAGTGTAAGCCAAGAACATGATTGTTGTCAAGAAAAAAATATAAGTATATAACAAGCTACAATAGAATTTGAAAATATTCGAGTACCTACACAACAAAATAAAATACAAATATATAATAAAGTGGCAGGTCCCATTCTTAGAACACTGCCTAGAATGTAGAAAGTAGAATCATTTCAAACAAGCTTATGTTCATGCTGTGACTAAAAGCATTAAAATATATAACTCTTCAAGATATATAACTCGCCATTATGAAAAATACACATGACACACCACAGAATGGGGATTCCATGAGACTCAACTAACTAGTCATTTGTATTGAATGGCTTCCTTGTATGTATTTAAAATCAAATTTAATGATTACTATGCTATAAGCTTACATTATAATAATATATATACAAAACCTATCCTTCTATAATTTCATAATTAAAACATTGACTTTGTTTAATAACATCAATTTACACATTTAATTCCAGTACATTTGTATTATACAAATAGACATCTCACTAAACGTAAGCACCTTAAAAATGATCCTTTTATAAAAGACACACATATTAGAATGTTTTTTCATTTTTTTTTTAAATCAGTAGGTACCAACGTTCAAGGATAGGTAGTGCTTCAGTCTTCAATCAAAGTAAACAGGTCTTTCTTAGGCTTTACAGGAATCACTGCAGGCACAACTTCTAATTTATCTGTACTCATTTTAGCTTCCTTCACAGGTCTGTTATTGTCATCCTTAGACGGTTTCCTTTTTAAGCTCAAAACTTTGTTAGTGTAGATGCCATCACTACCATTGTGATCACTAGCCGACACCTTTCTCTTCTTAGTCTTAGTGATCACAAAGTCTAGGTCAGAAGAATCATCATCAAAATCAGCATAGACGGGCACAGACCGGCCACTTCTGGTCGACCTTACTGGTTGTACTCTTGTGGTCTCTTCCACAATCTGCAGCGGTGGGGGCCAAGCGGCAAAGTTAGCAGACTGTCTGGCCTGGTGGTAGGTGTTCAGGGACATCAGCTTTATATAAACAGCTAGACTACGAGCTTTTTCCGATGGTGTTATTGTGGTGGGTAGTAAGCTCCATGGCAAACGTCTGTCTCTTACATTAAGGTACCTTCTTTTCATAGGTTTTTTAGGTGAGGTACTACTGGTACTAGATTGATTATTTTCAATCTGAAACAGAAGAATGATGTTTATTGTTATGTTACAGTAAAATGAATATAAAGCTTAATACACTATGCTTTTTCCACTAGCAGAATATAAAGTAGCTAAAACCTTTATGAGTATATTAAAGCTATATTAGTCAAATATACATCAATCAAGTGCTAGACTACCCAGCAGCCTGAGTGTGTGAATTATACAATAATATAACTTACAATAACGTTTTCTCCGTCACGAGCAACTTCTTCTAGCTTTTCTGATGATTTTGAATTCTTCAAAGCTTTCAGAAGATCACACATTTCTTCCTTACTTAGATTTTCTTCTTCAAATCCAAATTCTAAAAAAATTAAATGTGAATTGAAATAAACATTCTTACAAAATAATATACCACTAGGATTACTGAAAAATTCAACAAGTCTAGAGCCATTTCGCAGCAGACAAACAAAATTAAAACTATAATGAGGAAGATAAATTGAAATCAAAGGAAGCTAGTTTAGATAACGGCAGACAATAAGTACAAAATATCCTGTTCTCTTTATCTAACGCTGCATACAAAATAATTTATAAATACCGATCAATTCATTCTTCATCAGCTTCATTTCTGAATCGCAACTATCGTCAGAAGATAGTGAGGGCTCCATTTTAGGCTCTTTCTACTTCGGACAACAATACAATTGTACTTAATCTACATTACAATTTGGTGTACATAATTTGAAGAGCGCAATATAAAAAGATAAAAACATTGCAAGTTGATAAACACAACTCCAATCAAATTGTCTTCCTATTTACAAACTGTCAAATCCACTAAATCCATATTGACAATTGATTTGACGTTAATTTTCTCAATGTTGGCAAAAGAATCCTTGGGTGCATTCCGTTTTAGTTAATAATCGCTCACATCAATATTTTGCGTTCCGATTTAGATCTCACGATTATGACAGATAGATGTCATCAGGTCATTTGACAACGGTGATATTTATTTGGGGCAAGGTGTAATCGCAAGATGGCGCATGTCACGACGTCATCTTTGACATTCTTTGACGATTCAAGGGACTTCGATATCGCGCTCAGGGTAATTCGGAACGGGTGGATGGACGCTCAAATAGTTTACAGCCTATTTCGGAACGGGGTCCTTGTTGCACCGATGGAAGCCCGGTAATATCGGGTCCACACACACGCTTGTCAAACAAAGCTGACTTTGTTCAACTTGTAACGTGTTTTTCCAAAGAATAAACCGGTTATTCATAAATAGTTTTGTGATTTTGGTCCAACCCTAAATTGTTTATGGTATCAACATGTTTTTTTTTACACTTTGTGTTAGTTACTAATATCTAATCTGTGCTGTGTGTGGTGCACAGAGTACACTATATATACTGAAAGTGTGGTGTGTGACAGTGTATAAACGTAGTGAATATATACTCTGTGACAGTGTGTCTCTGTCTGTAGTGGTGAGTGGTCTGTGCATGTATTGCAAATGTAATGCAATACATGTTGCGTTATTTTTATTGTTGATTTTATTTATTTAATAATAACATAAACTCAGACAATGTTAAGAACCTCTTAAGAGGATGTGAAGTGAATTTAAATTTATTGTCGAAGCGGGTTTATGCTCTCACTCCAGTTACAACAAAATGGAAGAGGAGATAAGATGTTTTGTTTGTAAGGAATTCTACAGGGAACCAGTATTACTACCTTGTGGGCATGCCCTTTGTAGAGTTTGTGCAGTAAATTTACAGACTCATATACACGAAGGAGATAACTCTACAGCGTCGAACGATTATCAAGAAGCGGACAAAGCCTCAGTGTCTAGCGAAACTGACAGTGGAGTAGTATGTGGATCAAGGCCTAATAGTTACGCAGGAACCCCGGCTGCGCCCGCGTATTCGAGCGCAGCGTTTACGTTAACATGCCCATCCTGCAGTAAGTTAGTTTACTTGGACGATAATGGAGCAGAGGGACTCCCACCGTTTCGCGTTATGCGAACTATTGTTGAGCGGTTCGGCGGGGTCACGGGTGCTCCGCCCGCCGAGGAGGCCTGTCAGATGTGCGAGGGGGAGCGGCGCGCTGCGGTGGTGCGGTGTGAGCAGTGTTCGGTGCGGTATTGCGCGGGCTGCCGCGACGCCTGGCACCCCACGCGCGGCCCGCTGGCGCAGCACGAGCTCCGGCCACTGGGCACAACGTGCGCTGATCATGGCTCGCCCCCTGTCCTCTACTGCAATGCTTGCTTAGTACCTATCTGTCAGCGCTGTCTTGCGGAAAGACACTCAACACATGAAACACAAGCATTATCTGTTGCTGCCAGAGCCCATAAGGTAGTGTATAACTGACTTCATGTTTTTAATATTTTGAACTTAATTTTGTATGGAATGGATAGTTGGCAGGATCTCACTAACCAGATCCTGCCAACTTGTATCAATTGATGGAACCATAGGTGACACTATCTGATCTGCCTCTACTGTCTGCTAATATACAATAATTAACTTTTAATATAGGGATTTAGGGATTATTATTATTATTATAGGGATTTAGATTAAACTAGTTTCTTGAATAATTGGCACATATTCAACATTGTTAAACTATTTTTATTTCAGACTGAACTATCACAATCATTGCAACATTTATCTGAACAAGCCAAAGCCATGACAGAATATATACAGTTAGTAAAAGGAACGGGTGACAAAATAAATGTAAGTACTATTGAGACCACTACTTGCAATGTTAGCTTAGAACTAAGATTTAGAACAAAATTGGATGTGTTTTCTTGTAACAGAGAAAGACAATATTGCATTCCAGGATAATTGAGGTTTGTTTACAAAATATTACTGTTTGCAGAGAATTTAAGCCTCATTAATACTTTTGTCTCGCTTTTTATAGGAATCTTGTGAAGAGTTGGAAAAACAAATAGACCACACTTGTTTAGAAGTAACCCGTGCCATAGAAAGGAGAAGAGATGAGCTCATACGTGCATCTCGGAACACACGGTCCCAAGCCATAACGAATATGAGGTCCCTTACATCACATGCTGCCCAAAAACTGCGAGAAGCAACCGCTTTGCTACACTTCTCCATTGAAGCTCTTAAAGAATCAGACCATGCAGCATTTCTACAGGTAAGCAGTTGGTAGCTTCTTCAAATGTCAAAGCAAGTGATACCACACAAATTAGAAGATCATGCATTTATCTGTATAAATAATAATAATAATAACATTTATTTGCAGACGCTGAAGTCCATAGAATTAGATTTGAAAATATTGACATCATAACATAATCATAAAATAACAAACACGCATAATAACAAAAAACAACATAATCGAAAAACATCACAAATTACATAATAATGTCATAATTGAATCGACTCACAAACAACACAAAAATAACACAATACACACACATAAAAATCACAAATAGGCATAGTAATAATAATAACATAACATAATAAGAATAAAATAAAATCCGCGTACAGCTACCTAGAGCTGAAACTGTGTGTGCAGTCTCACCCAACGACCAATAGACGCAACGGTTATAGTATTAAACGGAAAATAATTTAACATCTTCATTACCAAGTTTACACTATTAAACCTTCATCTGTTAGCAAATTGTTTAACTATAGTGTCTACACTATAGTTAAACAATGGCATCAGACCGATTGGTCGGGCTGCACAGACCTAGGGTTAATTAAAAACCACAAGTATAATCATTTGAGCATAATATTTGTTTATTGGTCAGTCAACCAATGCGTTTTTGGCACACTGACTGATTTCTCAAATATTCACAAGCATATCAATTCAACATTATTAAACTGACCTCATTCTAATGTGTGCCGGGTATCAGTCAGCAAACATTATTACATTATGTACTGTCACTCTGATAAAGCTTATCTGCCATATTACAGTGTTACTCATAAATAGGCCTCATCGTAATTGATGGGTTGTCCATGAATAGTTTATTTGTTGATGATATAAAAATAAAAATGTAGGTACTAAAATGTAAAGCATGACCAATTGACCACACTTATCGACGCGAATCGGCGATCTGAGCCGATCACGTGCTGCCACATACAAGGTGTAAAACATAGATAATACACTATATAATAAATACAAGATAGATGTGCAACTGTGGGTTTCGTTTTTAAAACTGTGTACCCAAGCTGTTAGATGGCGCTGTTAGTTTTTGTTCAACCAAAATAAATACAAGAAATTCCTGACTGAGGATTCGAACTTTTGAACTATTATTCACCAGGCAGTCGCTGTCACCACTAGGCTATCTACTTTACTGACAAGTTGTCCCAAATAGATGTTGTCGTTATGACAGTTGAAAAGTGGGTGTCCTCAAACACACAGATGGCAGCACTGCTAATGCCTATTATTATCGATAGGCCACTCCCCAACTCACAAAACAAAAGCAATTTCTAAGTACTGATAAGATGTATTTTGTTATCCCAGGTGTGTCATATCAATGAATAAAGCTTTCTATCTAAGAAATATAAACAAATATGCACCTGCACTCTAGACTGGACAGCTCTAAACAAAAGATAATACCTATTAAGTTTTACTAATGGGGCATGCCCCCTACTGGGGTATGAAGTCCTTTTATAAATTATTTGTTGTCAATTAGTCAAGCCAATGTTTTCGATGCGCGCATGTGGTATGTTATACCTTATTTATTAGATAGTCTTTGTAATTAATGCTTATTTTGTCAGGTGGGGAACATACTGTCGGCGCGAGCGCAGGAGACCGCGTCTAATCTGTGCTCGTCGCTGGACTCCCCTCCCGCTGCCCCCGCACTCACCCTCGACGTCGAGCCGGTGCTACGAACCGTCAGGAGTATGAACTTCGTGGAATGCATACGTAAGTTTACCAGCCAGTTTAGGTAACAATGCCACCTATATTTAAAACATGTTTGGTTTATCACTAAATTGTCCTTCCCAATTTCTTTTGCGTACATTGGAAATACAGCTGCGGAATGCCTAATGAAGTCATCAGGTAAGTAAAGAATCAGTATTTCAATTTGCAACCATTTTATGTAGGTACCTACGTATACATACAGGTACTTATGCCAGTTTGAATCCAGTTCAGTTCAAACAAATGCTGCTGAATAACAACACATTACATTACATGCCGTTACAACTATATCGGTTTCACAATTAACTTACGGAGACGCGACGCATTGTGCGGTGCGGCCCGCAATAGAATCGAATACGGCGATATCTTAATTGAGAGCGTTTACGGAAAATATATTGTACGCGCGTTTGCTTGAAATGCAGCGTTACTAGCCGCTGAGTCCGCAGATGACACCGCCACGATGCACGCGGCATTGAACGGGCCGGCGCACTCAGCGTTGCGGCCAGCCAGTTCCTTTAATAACAAAGGTTCACGGAGAAGCGGCACGTGAAATCCTCTTGTATATGTCACCGTAAAATTGTCAAATACGTTATATTGTAATATCTCTAGCGATATTGTAAAATCTCGAAATATTGTCAAATGAACATACTGCTTACAACAAAACGCATTATTTTACGTGAAATGCATGCGATGGTAGTCAACTCACGCGGTGTGGAGGGAAGGAGGAGTCCCCCTTGCCCAGTGGTACAACTCTCATGAAAAGATATTATACCGTTCCTGAGAAATACCGATTATTATAACCTAACCTTAAAACACTTTATATTCCCCTAAAAAGCGTAGTCGACGGAGCCCCGCTTCGCGGGGCCCCTATTTCCGGGTGCAGGGTTTAAAGGAACCTAACTAACCTAACGGGGGGGTGCCCCAAGTCCCGATTATGGGGGCAGAGATACTTCCGTATGTTCATTTGACAATAATTCGAGACTTTACAATATCGCTAGAGAGATACACGTTATATTGTAATATAACATATTTGACAATTTTACGGTGACATATACATACCCTTCGTTTGGGGAGAACGGAAGACTGTCAGACTCTTACCGTCTAAAGCTCCACTATTCCATCTACTAGGTACTATAAGTCGTAGGCCCAAGGGGCAGGTATCAAGTATACTTTCGTTCGGTCAACCTAAGGCCGAATTCGTTTTAAAATGTCCTGATATTACCACAGCACCGGGAGCCCCGGAGATGGCGGTGGAGGCATGTGCGGCGCGCGGCTGCTCGTGCACGTTGGCGTGGCGCGCGCCCGCACAGCCGCACGCCGTGCGCGGGTATGTGCTCGAACTGGACGACGGGCTGGGCGGACCCTTTCGGGTAAGCGAGTTTCAATAATTCCTACACATTTTATTGTCATGGATTTAGGTTCTGAACACTGATGCTGGTGGCCTTACCGGATTTTTACTCTGCGGCGCATAACGTAGAAGCATAATGTGTTGGCGGCGTATTAGCATTTGTGATAATAGTTAAGTTACAAGATTCAAAAGTCATATTGCCTAGCCTTGACTGCCTATAAGAAACTGGATAGACATGACACAAAACCGCCAAAAATTGAGACATTTGGAAGATTCACCGACTTATCATTGGGTGGCCATGGGTTGAAAAAGAAAAGAGACTGCCTATATCTGACCCCCACCACCCAGTTACTGGGGAATATGATCATCATCATCATCTGCCTAGCCTTTTCCCAACTACGTTGGGATCGGCTTCCATTCTAACCGGATGCAGCTGAATACCAGTATTTTACATGGAGCGACTGCTTATCTGACCTCCACAACCCAGTTAATACTGGGTAATACGATACCCCTTGGTAAGACTATTTGTGCCACTGACTACCTGTAACGACTGCCAAAGATGTAAAAATGACAGCCAGAACCAACAGCTCAACGTGCTTTCCGAGGCACGGAGGAAACTCGGTATGTAAGGGTGGTCACCCATCCACAGACCAACCTAGGCAAGCACGGCTTAACCTAAAGATCAGCCCGAGCGGCTGTTATTATTTAGCCACGAGCTCCTCCTACTGGCCACTGGGGAATATGATATCCCTAGGTAAATCTGTCAATTTTCGGGCTAGCTTCTGACTGCCCGACAGCCGAGACCAACAGTTTAACTTCCTTTCGACCCGTGAACTGAAATGATTATACATCTAATATTTCCCTGTTACCACTGCCAGCCGTTTAAGTCTAGTACACACCCTACTTTATTAATTTATTGGCATTGTACCTAATAGCCTTAAGCCTCCTAGAGTCGATGGTCTACAGCTCCGCACAGTTAAAGGTTGTCACATTCACAGCGCCCATTCCATTGACATATAAAAGGCATGATGAGTTGCTTTTGTAAAAATTAAACTGATAAGTTACGTATCAGCCATTGTCCCAAACAATGGTTGGCAAAACATGAATGTGTTAAGTTGAAAGTTGCCAATTTCGTACCAAAAGTAAGCAAGTATGATATCTTTGTAACAATATTGATGGATACGGCCCGCTTACAACACACATCCGTTTTGAATTCGTTTAGCCTGAAATGTGTTAAACGATTTGTGGCGCTAGCTACTAGTAGCTAGTCTTCAGTTCTCGACTACACTAGATTACAAATATGAAATATTTTTCAGCTATTTCTACCTAAAACGTCCTTGACTCATATAGTTCAGATTACCATAATCGCCATTGTTTTCACGCACTAGCCGTGCTCATCTCGTTAATCATAGTTAATTTATTTTATAGCCCATTATCATCCATGTTTATTTAACGTAAGCTAATGCGGCCTTGTGGAGTACTTTTATAGATAGATAAGCAATCGTACCATTTTATATGGCTTGTTGCCTCTTATAATGCTATCTCATTGTTTGTTTACTGAAATGTTGTTATCATTTAAAATTAGGTAATTAAAGCCTGACGTTATATTATGTTTTTGCATTGATAAAGATGTACCCAATATTATATCTTAATAAAAACAAAGGCTTGAGGCTGATATCGTTGTTTTTACTTTTTACGCACATTGCTTTTAAATTTCGTCTGTAAATTAATATTATTTTATTGCTGTTTGTTTGTAGGAAGTATACTGCGGTCGAGAAACAGTTTGCACCATAGACGGGTTGCACTATGCTTCGCTGTACAGTGCTCGAGTGAAAGCATTCAATGGCGCTGGAGAGGGGCCCTACAGTGAAGTCATCGGGCTACAGACTTCTCCAGGTACACTTGTCGTGTTAAAGCCTTTACAGACTGGCTAAATGTGGGTGTACCACAAGTCACCTCTGCCTAAGCTTTCGGAAAAAAAGGCGTGAATGAATGTTATGTTGCATCATTCCAGTGGCATGGTTCACATGGGACGCGCGCTGCGCGGAGGCGGAGGGCGGCGTGACGCTGAGCGCGGACGGACTGAGCGCGGCGGCGGCGGGCTGGCAGGCGCGCGTGGCGCTCGCCGACCAGCCGCTGGCGCGCGGCCTGCACTACTGGCGCCTGCGCATCGACCGGTACGACGGCGACGCCGACCCCGCCTTCGGGATCGCCAGGGCGGACGTGGCCAGGGATAAGATGCTCGGTCAGTAGCGTATACTTCAAATTCAAATTCAAAACTGTTTATTTCTTCAACCAAATAACTACAATTAGTTTGTGATTGGAGCCTTCTTTTAAGCAAACAATGCCTGTATTAGAAGACTCCGCTCTTCCATAACAAAAGAAAGAAAATTATTTAAAACATATCATAGGTAAAGTAGACAAAAACAAAAAATTAATAATAAAATAACTATAATTTGTGTGTGTGAGTGAGTGTGTGCGTGGGTATGTGTGTATGCGTGTGAAGGTATGTGTATGTTTGTGTGCCTGTGTGAGAGGTTATGCCGTGAGTTTCAAGAGCTCTTCCGTTTCCTCATAGGTAAGTCGTTTGATCCAATTCAGTGTATTTTTTTTGCATTCATAATAATGGTTTTTATATATACTTACATATTTCTTTATTTATTCTGTTATATAAACGAGCAGACCGTGTTTTAAATTGCATGGAGGCAACCAAAGTTTTTGTTTGGGGGACTTCTGCAACAGCATGCTTTCTCCGTTTTGTCAGTTTAGATGCATCGTAAGGTAGGGTCTTATGTTTCTTTAATATAGTTTGAACTATATATAGTTTTCTACATACTTACAACTAGATGTTCCTTCTGAGGTCAGCTCTGGCTATGGATCTCTCTAAATCTAAACTACCGCCGTCCCCGTCGGTAGTGTTATTAAGAGATGCGTTATGTTGCTCTGTGTTACCTATATTGCATGTTTTATGTGGATACATGGGCGTGCTTGAGTCCGGTAACTGACTGATAATCGTTTGTGTTATTATTTAGAAAGTTGAGTTCGTAAAGTAAAGTTTGAGTGTGAAGCCAATATGAATGTGTAGTGCGTGTGGGTGCAGGTAGCGACGCACTGGGCTGGGCGATGTACATCGACGGGTCGCGGTCGTGGTTCGTGCACGGCGGCGCGCACGGCGGCCGGGCGGCGGGCGGGATCGCGCGCGGGGCTGCGGTCGGCGTACTGCTGGACCTCACGCGCGGCACGCTCAGCTTCACCGTCGACGATCAGCCGCAGGTAGCGTAGCTTGTATTCTATAACGGGCTGGTGTCCACAACTCCACGTCAAGGCGCGTATTTTGCGTCCGCAGGTAGCTTATACCCACGTCTTAAAGACGACTTTAAAAATCTTGAATAATCAAATTAAAATTACATGATACCTGATCCCGAATATAAGCGTCGAGACTGTACGTTCACAGGGCGACATAGCGTTCACGGGGTTGCGCGGCGCGTTCTACCCGGCCGTGTCGCTGAACCGCGGCGTGACCGTGACGCTGCAGCCGGGCCTGTCGCCGCCGCCCGACCTGCTCATGTCGCAGCTCTCCATCGACTGAACTGCACTGCACCACGGTTCTTTTGGCGCTTCAATGGTGTAGACGGGAGGGCACTATTGGTAAACATATGTGTATTCTCTGTGGAATATGTATTGAAAACACAAGATGGCTGCGTAAGATTCGACTATGGCCACACCCCAAAAGAACATACACTCAGCACTAATCATTAACGCACAAGGAAGCGGGAGGTTAGCTGAAGTACACATGTACTTCTGCCTAGTAGGAACAAACGCCGTAAGCGTCAAGTCCAACTTTCTCCTAAACAATTAGAATTATTTGTCGCCTGAGGCGGTAGATACGTAAACTCTTTGTTTGGTAGAACATTAAGTAACTATACCTAGTTAAACTTATTGTTATCGTGTTAATATCGACGCCTTTTTATTAGTCAACAATAATCACTTCACACGTGAGGAGCGAGTACAAAAATGTACTCAATGTTAATAAGACGAACATGGTCCACGCACATTATTTTTGCATTAGTAATTGCTATAACCATGCAAATTAAGGACATATAATCGTCCATGGGAACTTTAAACTTGGTTATACTTTGTACCTTATGTAAATCGCCTACTTTTTAAAATACGCAATAGAGTATCGAATTTACATTAATTGTTATAAAAAAACATACTTTGTAATTGCCCCATAGTTATGTAAGCTGCGTTTAAAACTAATATAATATATTTCATGTCATTTAGATAGGTATTGTAATTGAATTGTGTGAGTTTGCTTAGATTTTGTTGACTATTTTTGAAACGGTATGCCATAAAATGCTATTATATATTATTATGACAATTATTGAAGTACATGAAATACTTGTCGTTAAGTAAATTTAAAATTTGTACTTATTTAACGCAATTTGATCTCTTGAATTCAACTTATTAGTCATGAACTATGAACAAAGGAAACTGCTAAGACATGACATTGCCGTAAGTTAATATTCACTTATTTATAAGTTAAAAGTGTTTTTTGTCTTTATTTATAATCTGATTAACAAAGTTATACATAATATATCAGGGGACCTGAAGTGTAACTAAAATATTCCAATACCCACCAGAACTGTCCGCCAACATTTTGTTACTCGTAAGGCAGCTATTTTTTACTTTATTTTACCTTCTTTAATTTATTTTATAATAAGATATTTTTTTTTTAATAAAAACGTTCAAAATGTGTTCAAAATTTTACTACCACCACTTGTTTTTCTAAAAACAAATATAACATTAATTAAACCCTTGAATTACAAAAAATATTTGGGAGGGATTGCCTTGCCTGAAATCTATTAGACAAAAGGATTGTATTAATTTAGTCCTGAAAATAAACTTAAGATTATTAATTAAAAGCTTGAAATGTTGTCAACTTTTCATATTACGAAGCTAAAACTAAGGAATAATTTTTGAAACCCCCATATGGGATGATTTATGTGACATCACATCGAGAGTGGCTAGTAAGATTAACTAAAAATGTTTTTTTACACACATCGCCGATTTAGTGGCAATCTCCTTTGATTATAAAACATTATAATTTGATTCTACTAATACGTCAGACTATCTTAGATGTATAAATATATTATTATTTATTCGCACGGGACCGGTCAGTGTGGCGACACTTGAGGGAGGACTATGTCCAGCAGTGGACGTCTTTCAGCTGAAATGATGATGACGATGATTATTATTTATTAACATATTATAAATAGCTTAGCTATAATAAAATTATTAGGACACCTAATTTTATTTTGCATCGTCCCACTGCCGCACAAAAGCAGATTGTCATCAGAATTTTGTGAAAAAACTACATATCCTATAAAAAAATACGTGTAATTTATGTTCTTCAAATTTCTTAAGTAAATTAAATTATATTATATATAAGGAAAATGTTTAAAATATGTAATAGCGACATTATTAATCATAGAATAAGACGTTTATTTAAATAAAACCAGTGCTATGACATCCATTACATTAACTGCGTATGTACTTAATTATGACTGATTTTCATTAAATACTTTTATTATATATTTTGTCGCGTATCATTATTGTAAACAAGCAAAAAGATCGGTTTAGTCAATATATCTAGGCAAATCGCGACTACAAACGGACATTATGGTATTTATGCTCTTTATAAAATGTGTATCAGCAGAGATTAACACTTTTTTTAGTTTTGGTAGGTACAGTAGACGTCCTCGTTCGCGTGAATGTTTCCAAGGAAACGTTTCCTTGGGAAAATTCACGTTGTAATAATTCATTTTGTTTTTCTTCGCGGCGCATTCGCCGCGCACACGTTGCTAACTCGCGGCGAGCCCGCTGCGTACTCGCCCCGCTTTTCTACTCGCTTGCAATTCGCTAGTGTGATAAGGCCCTACTACGTACCTAAACTCTCGCCTTTGTCCCACGGGGTAGGTAGAAACTACAAAACGCCATTCGCTTCGATCCTTACAAGTACTGTATGAGACAATTATTTTCTTTCTCAAATACAAGCTACCAAAGTTATAAGAGTCACGAGCACATAATTGTTAATTATGTATAAGCTTACATTACCCTTTTCGAAGTTTTTTCTCCGGCTGCACTAACTTTAATTATATGTTGTTACATTACAAAAGTAACATTTTAGAAACCATAATTATCTATCAATAACTGTCAGCGAAGTAGACACAATAATTAAACAATGGCGTCTGACCGTTACTGTCAGGCGTGACAGATCAAGGGTTAAAAGTACCAGTAGTCACAGTTACACTGTCTGGGATCAGATATTTTGACAGCAAGCACACGGTCCGTGCCTGCCGTGCACGTGTTTTAGTGGAGGCCGTGAGCACCGTGACGGCAAAGCATCGGCTCGGGTCGGGATCAAATAATAAGGGACTACGCACACTTAAGACGCGTACGCGCGCATTCAGCCGAAAAAAATATCAGCTGTTCAATACATTAGGCAAACGTAAATGTACTGAACAGCTGATTTGTTTTCGCTATTTCAGGGTTGGTCCCATGGTAAAAGTTGTTTGTTATCATGAGCATAATCACGTGTTAAGTATCGTACACTAATTGCCAGTCACCCTATATAATGGGTCATTTTAGCCCCTTGTATTACAATGTACTAATTCGCTGAGTAACAGTACCTAGACTTCCAAAAAAAAATTAGCTTTACCTACTTTCGGAAGTCGGCGAGTTTGTTTCTTTGGAGTCTTTTTAACCGACTTCCAAAAGGAGGAGTTCTCAATTCGTCGGAACCTTTTTATTTTGCTGTTAGTTTCTTAATCTTTTAACCGACAGAGCATAAACGCAAGCCGCGTTTGCCTGTCACGTATATAAGTCACCGTAAAATTGTCAAATACGTTATATTACAATATAACGTGTATCTCTCTAGCGATATTGTAAAGTCTCGAATTATTGTCAACTGAACATACGGAAGTATCTCTTGCCCCCATAAACGGGACTTGGGGCACCCCCCCGTTAGGTTAGTTAGGTTCCTTTAAACCCTGCACTCGGAAATAGGGGCCCCGCGAAGCGGGGCTCCGTCGACTACGCTGTTTAGGGGAATATGAAGTGTTTTAAGGTTAGGTTATATTAATCGATATTTCTCAGGAATGGTACAGTATCTTTTCATGAGAGTGGTACCACTGGGCAAGGGGACCCCTCCTTCTCTCCACACCGCGTGAGTTGACTACCATCGCATGCATTTCACGAAAAATAATGCGTTTTATTGTAAGCAGTATGTTCATTTGACAATAATTCGAGACTTTACAATATCGCTAGAGATATTACAATATAACGTATTTGACAATTTTACGGTGACATAATATACATATACGTGACTGGCGGTCTAAAGGCTAGCGACTGGCGCGCGCGGCGGGCTCGCGGCAATATCAAACGCGTGAGATGTTTGTGTGTGTTCGTCGAACTAGCGGTGGAGCGCGCGATTTACTTGCGACGTCAGGTAAGTTCAACCAGTATGAACTTGTCGCTAGAAACGGACTCGCGCAAACGCCTGGCGGCCAATGTGAAAACGAACTCGACAGGTCTCCGCGCCCGCACGCGGCGAGCACTTTCAGTTGAAATAATTTTAAACTTTGTCTACATACTTAAAATACCAGTATCGCTTGAAAAGGCCGCGAGGACGCGCGTCTTGGGTTCTGCCCGCGGCGACGCGAGGCTGCTCGCAGCACTGCGGGCAGAATGTAGAAACTAAACTAGTCAACAGGAGAAGGCGCGAGGGGTCTGGAGATCGCGCGAGGCCGCCGGCCGCCGTCATTCCCGGTGTGACTCGCCGCTGGCAGAACCCAAGAGCACGTGGCCTCGTGACCCTTAGGGCCGGCGCTCACTGCCGGCATGGCACGGCAGATTGTGCTGCGGCATCCCGTGGTATTCCGTGGCATTCTGCTGAAAGCCCAGCCACTTTGACATCAATCAGTTTTGCTCCGCGCTGATTTGACGACAAATGAGTTTTTCGTCAAATTAGCATTTGACGAAAAGACAATTCTGGGTGCATAATTTGTGGAGACCAAGATCTACAAATGGTGAATTCAGCAACTTGTTTAATGATTTGAGATACGACATGCGAAAATTCTATACGACCGAAATGACCGCTGCACAAGTTACAACCTTATTTCAACTAGCTTAGCAATCATAATTCCTCGACACAAAGTGACCCATACGTGTCGCGAGATGCAATGGCGTGCCGCGGCAACCCGAGGAATGAAACGGCATGACTCGTCATGCCGCAGCATCCCGCGGCACGTCGCGGCATCGTGGTATCGAAATAAAGTAATTTAAACTCAAGTCATTGAAATAAGATTCAAAATAACTTGTTAACTTGATTAGTAATAAAATCCTTGGCCATGCCATGCCGTGCCGGCAGTGAGCGCCGGCCCTTTTAAACTAGCGACCGACAAATTGATATTAAGCGACAAATTTTGACTAATTGGCGACAAAATATGGGAGAAAACAGATCTTCGCTTGGTGTCCTAGATTTCGAGATATAAATGTGGACAAGCAGGGGAGAATCTCCAGATCGGCCACCTATAAACCCTTAAATCTTTTGAACCAGTGACCGACAAAATTCTAATATTTGGCGACAATAGGCTTGTGTCCTAAAAAAATCGAATTATATATAATATATATAATTCGATTTTTTTATAAATACGGGTCAAATATATTATATTTGACCCGTATTTTTTCTTTTGTTACATAAACCAAAATTGACGAACTTTTAAAATTCGCAATACGCCACGCCGTGCTATAGTTTTTAGTGCGTTGTGACGTCACGAGCCCCCACTCCCGAGTTTTGATGCGTTTTATCTTTGTCAGTACTGTGATTTACAAAAAAAAAAAAATACGTGTCCATTATTTTCCAATACTCTGACGGACTAATTAGTTTTGCAATTTATTGGTGGTGGAAACTAGCCTATTCTTTTATCAAAATTAAAATCCCCGATGGCGGCCAAGCCAGTGTCAATCACACTATGGGAGTCCCAGACACCAGAGCAGCCATTTTGAAAACAAGCATTATCATCTCACATGGTTGTCTTAATTAATCTTTAGTGATTACATACGGGACCGAAACGTGGTCGCTCACAATGGGCCTTATCAAAAGGCTTAAAGTCACCCAAAGGGCAATGGAGAGGGCTATGCTCGGAGTTTCCTTGCGTGATCGAATCAGAAATGAAGACATCCGCAAGAGAACCAAGGTCACCGATGTAGCCCGAAGAATTGCTAAACTTAAGTGGCAGTGGGCGGGGCACATTGCTCGCAGAACGGATGGCCGCTGGGGCCGGAAAGTTCTGGAGTGGCGACCGCGAACCGGAAGACGATGCGTTGGAAGACCTCCCACTAGGTGGACCGATGACCTGGTGAAGGTCGCAAGGGACCGGTCAATGTGGCGACACTTGGGGTAGGCCTATGTCCAGCAGTGGACGTCTTTCGGCTGAAATGATGATGATGATGATGATGATGGTTGTCTTTCGTACTGAGTGGGTTTGAAAATGAAAGAGAAAATGGCGTGAAGAGTTTATTTTTGGCCCGTTTTTTAACAACAATATATTTCTGAAATAGATAAAACAAGATAAACAATTATTAAATTACAGAAAATGCCACTGCCAATATAAGTCACTCTAGAATGTATACTTTTCGACACATTTTTTGTATAAGAGCATGATTTATTGAAACTATAACATCTATATAAAATCTTATCTGATATGCTTTCTATTTCGGGTTTCAAAAATCTGGTTTAGTCAAGATCATAACTATCACTTCCCTCTTTGTAGGTGCAACGTTGATTCATGTGTTTCCCTTTTTTATTTCGTCAACAACACATGCAGACAGGGGTCACTTGGTCTGTCAAAACTGCATACGCTTATTTACTGAAAATAGAGATCAAATACCATGCCTGAGTTTGACAAACAGTTTCAAGCATTGATTCAAATAAGCTATTCAAGTAATGATTGATTTTGCTATCAGACGCTAATACATTAACCAGGAATCAACGTCGTCACATGTTTGAATAACATATTATTCGGGATATTGCCATTTTATTTTATTAACCTGTGTCGTTTCGTAATATTAAATGGTCAGTTACATTTACACATACTTCGAGATTATCGGAAGACTAAATAATTAAATGTATAGTTAGAAGGTACACACACATTCTATCTTAATCCAGTTACGCACAATCAGCAACACAGATGATTATATTTTCACATTATATCCAATTATTGAGTATATTTAATAACTATAAACATTATAGTCACTGTGTTGCTGGGTGTACCATGAAACCATCATCAACCTTTATCACAGATATATTTTGTCAAAATCATTTTCCCTGACTCACAACATTTGTATGCAATTTCCACCAATTATATAATTGAATTTCAAGCTTCATTTTCCAAAACAACCCTTATACTAAATACAATCGCCAATCAGCAAAGCAATCTCTACAAACAATTCTCAACTTGGTCTATTCATAATTTACAACCTGCATTTGCACCAATGCTAATCTTCTAGGTCAAATTTAACAGGCTAATAAAATAAACAATTCTTGACACTTTACATCTAAAAAATCTGAAACACCGAAATCTGTTTTCTTTAGAATATAAATTTCTCAAGATTTGAAGCAAGGTTTGTTTGCAATTTTGTTCTTGTTAAAATTTGACTTGGAAACAAATATGTTGTGTTTAAATTGACAGTAGGACATATATGTACATTAGTGATATTTAAGTCTGTACTGTTACAAAACAAAGATTCATTTAGACCAAAATAAAATATTTGACATACTTTGATTGTACTCTATACTTCCTGTAAGGCCTGCTAACCAAATAACTCTTCACTTGACATCCCGAATTGGTTTTATCCCCAGAGAGCAGATGTTAATTTCGTTCGACAAAACGAAGCCCTCAAATTAATTCCCCAGAATGAGCAATGTCCCATATCTGCAAGCCGTAACAGAATGGTTTATTGCTCTTCTTTCAAGTCACAGTACCTTGCAAATGTTATGTTTTTTGTCCTTATGGCAACATGCCATTTTCTTACCAGATAATACTTGGAGGACCTGATAAAGTAGGAATGCTATATATACGTATTTATTGCCATTAAAAAGGAGTTTTGTGATTAAGAATAGAAGACTATTTTAAAGTTTTCTGATTCAGTCAGGTCCTCCAAGGTGTTATATCATACTGTAAATTACTTAACTCTGTGACAATACCGCTTAACTATAAAATGAAATCAATAATACATGATAACACAATTCTTCAAAGCAAGGTCAAAATGATACTTCACCCAGATTTAAAAAAAAACTGAAAAAATGTTTTTTCTTTTGATTATACTCAGATTTTTGGGATCAGTTTAAGTTTTGTCTAAAGGATAAGTATCATGATGACCTTCTTTTTTTAAGTACGGCTTGATGACAAATATTGTTCCAAGCGGCCAGAAACAACACGATTTACACTGAAATTTTTCTTCATTTAACAATAGATGTTGTTTGAGCTAGACTAACTACCTACCCAACCCATCTTGCAGAATTTTAAGTTTTTTACTTGAAAATAAAATAGGTGCTAGCTCAAACTTACATAATTATGGTGGGGTAGGTGTTTGTGATATCAGCAGAAAGTCAACCACAATTTATGTAAGATGATGGACAAATCTAGGTAGACTCTCACAGATGATGCTCAAATAAATATTTTTTATATTTTAACAATGTAGGAATTCGCACACAGTATCCAATATGGACAAAGTACACAAGATACCTTTTTGTTTATGTCCTGATGTGTGGTTTATTTACACTTTAAAAAAGTAACCCATTTCAGGTCAAAGTCTTACTCACGATAAACTATTTACACTCACATTTTGTTACAATAAATTCATTACACTTTTTTACAAATAAGTTTTTGTTTTTAAAGATTTAAACTATGTAGTTCCTTTCACCAGTCAGCAAGTCCAGTTAGTTGCGGTGCGCGCGGCGAGCAAGCGCGCGAGCGGTGCGACGGCGGCACGGCGTTACTTATCGGCCGAGTCGTCGTCGTCCGCCGGGCGCGCCACGTATAGCGCCGGGTCGATCACCTTCGGGATCGGTTTGATCTCCGTGCCCAGCTCCTGCTCGATGCGGTGCAGAGCGAAACGGTCCTCGTACGTGATTAGGTTGATCGCGATACCCAAGTGGCCGAAGCGTCCCGAGCGACCGATGCGATGCAGGTAGGTTTCGGCCATACGCGGGAAATCAAAATTGATGACGACGTTGACAGCTTGCACGTCGATACCTCTTGTGAAGAGGTCAGAGCACACGAGATTGCGGCAGAGCCCCGCGCGGAAATCGTGGAACACACGATTGCGGTGCGCCTGCGCCATACGCGCGTGAATGTAGTAACAGCAGTAACCTAGCTCAGTTATTTTCTTTGCAAGCAGCTCCACACGTTGAGTTGAATTACAGAATATTATAGACTGGTTTATTTGCAACTGAAACAAAACAAGAATACATTAATGTAAATTTTATTTATCAACTAATATCAAGTGTATAAGTACTATGAACAACAAGTCTTATCACTAACCTTTGAAAAAAGTGTATTTAAACAATGCACTTTCTGCCTCTCTTGTACAAATGCATAGTACTGTGTAACTCCCTTCAGTGTTAATTCCTCCATGAGATTAATCTCATACGGCTCTCTTAAGTGCTTTTCCATGAATTGTTTCACACTCAGTGGGAAGGTGGCAGAGAACAGCAAGATCTGGCGTTCTTTGGGTAACCTATGGAGACATATATGTTATGTGTTTGTCTAGGAAATGCAAAACAATAACTTACGCCTAGATTATGAAACTTCACAAACCGTGAAATAACCATATCCAACATTCCTTTGAAGTCTTGAGAAAGAAGTTTATCTGCCTCATCTAGAACCAGCATCCTGCACTGGTCCATCTTGGCAACTTGTTTATCCATGAGATCAATCATACGTCCCGGTGTAGCAATAATAACTTGAACTGAAACAAAAAGTGACAAATAAGATAAAGATAAGAATAACAATTTACTGAAAATAAAATTACAAAAATAGGATCTTTACCATTTTGATAAATACGCATAATATCATCCCGGAGATTAGTACCTCCTGTTGTAACCATTACGCGAATATCTGTGTGCTTTGCCAGTTCAATGCATATTTGTGATGTCTGGAGCGCTAACTCTCTAGTTGGTACCACAATTAAAGCTTGAATAGCATCTTTTTTGGGATCCACCTAAATACAGAAAAATAAAAATATTTATAAAGTACTAAGCACTCCCTATGGTCATGTATGCAATCAGCAATAACAATCAGTAAATACGGGTTTTATCACTTATAGAGAAGTGAAGGGGAATCCAAAAATATCATCATTCAGATCATTTAGGCAAGAATTGTACAGTAACAACAATAATAGTAATAACATTTTATCAAACCTGTTCTAAAACTGGAATACAATAAGCGCCAGTTTTGCCAGTTCCATTTTTAGCTCTTGCAAGGACATCTTTACCACTGAGTGCGATAGGAATAGAAGCCTCTTGAATGGGGGAAGGTTTTTCCCATCCTTTCTCAAAAATGCCCATCAGCAGCTCACGTTTTAGGCAAAACTCTTCAAACTCATTACCTCTTGTGTCAGTTACATCCTTTAAATCCAAAAAATACAATGAGCCTCATTGAATTGAAACTAAACACACCCCCTGAAGTAAACAAGTTTTTTGGCAATATTTTAATTTAGCACCAAACACCACAGATAACTGCAAAGCTACCAAATTTCATAAGCTATGAAAATATTATAATTATTTTAATAAAAAATAAGTCATTCTAGACTTTTAAATAAGATTAGAATGGAAATTTACTTTGTTACAGTTATTCTTTTTTTTAAGTTGAACATAGAATAAATTGAGGGTATGAGGGTAGAATTATACACTTACACTAGTCTTTATTCTCCTGTCTTTCGGGGGTATTTTTAATTTTGATTTCCAACCGATGTCATCCATACTTTTATCGACATCTCTGAAAAAAGAAATAACGATTTTTATAAAATACATTAAGATGAGCTGTAATAGCAACAAAGAGTGTTACGAACCCCTTATTCTGACTGGTCATACTGTTTCCGACGTGATTACTTGAACTAATTCTATTTTCGGTCATCATTTTGCCAAATAATCCCACTAGGGACACGACTAAAATTAGAAACTTAGAATCACAATTCTTTGTCCAAGTCCGACACTAAACAAATTTTACGATAAGTCACTTTTCGACACATAAGCTATTTAGAAGTTTATCACGTTCACCAACTTAGTCCAGGGATATCTGGAACAATAAACCATAGTCAATTAACATTATAGTATAGATAGGTACACCAAAGCAGGATAGGTAAACGAGATTACGAGACGCGTCAACAAGCACCAAAATAAGTACAAATAAATTACAAAACAGAAAATTGGCTTGCAAACAAATACATACTTATAACTAATGTAAATGTATTAAAGCGTATACAATATAATTAAGATTTGTTGATTATTTAAACACAAACAGAACAAGATTATTGAGATTATACAGGATAAAACAAAGTCGTAGTTTTATCTTCGAATTTTAATATGGCCGCCAAGAAATATATAAATGACAAGTAGTTGGTAGTGGCTATTACTCAAGTTGTTAAACAATACCCCATTTTTAACTTACACATATTGGAAGTAAAAATAAATCATGCAAAATTCATTTATAAACATTACCTTGATAAAATTCTACAAAAGACGACGACACTCGATACTCGACGACGACATCACAATGTAACCAAATTAGTGTTGCCATTTCATCAATGGTTTATCTTTCTTCCTACATAAACAATAAAAAAAATATACTATTTCAGTTTCAGTGGCCTGTGGCTACTGCAGAAATATTGGCACGCAAGTAGGAACTAAAAATAAATGTAATTGCAATTATTATTGCATTTGCTGATGCCCAAGTGTACTCGTCTTAATTAAGTAACACTTCAACGGATTGAACTGCGGCTACTTGTATTCAACTTATTTAAAACGGTTTCATTGCAAACATGTGATTAAAATGATTATTTAACATTCTTGTAGCTGAATGTTTTCTTTAGAAGGGTCCAATCTACTAACTGTTTTTTTTTTTAAATCTTAAAAACTGTTAACAGCAGTATTTATAATGGCAATACTGACTGAATCAATAGACAAGGAAAGAGAAATAGACAATTTTTGTTTACATTTAAATAAAGGGTGTACTAGACAGCCAGAAACATTGATTTTAAAAATGAAAATGAGTTGTGTCCAAAGATAACGATAAGAACTTACATAACTCATTTGCTCAAAACTTAAAATCAACTCATGCATCTTTGAAATAATGCGGAATACTTGTATATATACATCTGTAAAACTTTTTTTCAAAAAACAAAACCGACTTCACACAAAAAAGTGAAAAATAACTTTAGCTTCAGAAGTCGGTGACCTTCTATGAACATCTGCATACCTTTCACAGCGTACCAGCGTGATTTTTTGTTATGAACTGGTGTAAACAATAGACAGACATGAGATTTCAGCAATCCCAGTACATTTGCTATCATTTATTGAAGAGTTCTGTTGCCTATCTCCGAAGTTCTTCATCAGATCTTTACCAAATTAAAATGGGACCACTCGGGAAGCACCAGCTTTCAAATAAAAAAAGAATCATCAAAATCGGTTCACCCAGTCGAAAGTTCTGAGGTAACAAACACAAAAAAAAAAAAAAATACAGACGAATTGAGAACCACCTCTTTTTGGAAGTCGGTTGAAAAACATGTACTTTAGGAAAAATCTGTATCTATTCAGGAAAAGAGGTGACAGACACCAATACAATACTAAAATAAAAACTTTTTTGCAAAAAATAAAACCGACTTCACACAAAAAAGTGAAAAATAACTTTAGCTTCAGAAGTCGGTGACCTTTATTTGATTGATTTAGTTTTTTTGTCACCGACTTCTGAAGCTAAAGTTATTTTTCACTTTTTTGTGTGAAGTCGGTTTTATTTTTTGCAAAAAAGTTTTTATTTTTCACTTTTTAGTGGTTCACATGTGTATAGGGTTTTCACAGCATACCAGCGTGATTTTTTGTTATGAACTGGTGTAAACAATAGACAGACATGAAATTTCAGCAATCCCAGTAAGAGACACAAATTTGCTACATTTAATGAGGAGTTCCGTTGCCTTTCTCCGAAGTTCTTCATCTAATCTTTACCAAATTTAAATGGGATCACTCCGAGAAAGTACTCTTTCTAAAACTACCCAAATCGCTTCTGGTGTGCCTATAAAATTTGAAGAGTTCCCTCTATTTCTCCAGGATCCCACTATCAGGATCCTGACTTGATGATTATGGGACCTTCTGGGAAGTATACCCTTTCAAACAATTAAATTAAAAAACAAATTCGGTCCAGTCATCTTCGAGTAATCGGGGAACATTGAATTGAGAACCTCCTCCTTTTTGAAGTCGATTAATAACGACGTTATGGTACGTGACTCAAATATCCGGATAGCCTTTAAAAGATTTGGCCGAGTATCGTTAATTTGCTTCTAAGAATTGAAGAGTTCCGTTCCTTTGTCATGGATCCCATAACCAGAACCTAACCAAATTCTCATCAAACTACCCTTGAAGTAGGTACCCTTGCCAATAAAATAACAATACATGTCAAGGTAATAGGCTTATCCCCAATAAATGAAACTTAATACACCTTACTGTCGAAATCTGGGAATATTGTACACTTCTGCGTACCCCCTCAGAGCATACAGGCGTGATGTTACGTCATGATTTTGTATAAACAATAAACATTCAAGCGATTGCAGCAGTTACTGCAGATTTGCCGTGCATTTTTGAAGAGTTCCATTGTATATCTCCGAAGACCCGGATCAGATCTTCAGCAAATTAAAATATAACCACACGGGAAGCACCAGCTTTCAAATTAAAAAAGAATCATCAAAATCCGTTCACCCAGTCGAAAGTACTGTGGTAACAACCACTGTCGAAATCTGGGTGTATTGTACACATCTGCGTACCCCCTCAGAGCATACAGGCGTGATATTACGTCATGATGTTGTATAAACAATAAACCTACAAGCGTTAACAGCAAGCACTGCAGATTTGCCGTACATTTTTGAAGAGTTCCATTGTATATCTCCGAAGACCAGCATCAGATCTTCAGCAAAATAAAATGGGACCACATGGGAAGCACCAGCTTTCAAATAAAAAAAGAATCATCAAAATCGGTTCACTCAGTCGAAAGTTATGAGGTAACAAACACAAAAAAAAAAAAAAAAAAACATACAGACGAATTGATAACCTCCTCTTTTTAGAAGTCGGTTAAAAATAGGGACCAACTAGTTCAGCCAGGTTTCAGGCTTGCTAAAGTAGATTCATCTTTCATGGGGTACTGTTTAAAATGTTAAAATAAAATACCTACCCACTTTCTACAAACTGAATGAGATATTATTGAGATGAAATTTAAATCTTTTGTAAAACGCACACTGGCAAGCATATTATAAGCTGGGGGATTGCTCCGCAACCATAGGGGCAAACTAATTGGACAAATTATTGTGGTAGCTGCAGAAGATTGTAAAAACATTCTTGCATTGTATATGTCACCGTAAAATTGTCAAACACGTTATCTATACTAATATTATAAAGCAGAAGAGTTTGTTTGTTTGTTTGTTTGTTTGTTTGTTTGTTTGGTTGAACGCGCTAATCTCAAGAACTACTGGTTCAAATTGAAAAATTCTTTTTGTGTTGGATAGCACATTTATCGAGGAAGGCTTTAGGCTATATAACATCACGCTACGACAATAAGGAGCGGAGCAGGAATGAAAAATGTTGCAAAAACGGGGTTTTTTTTCCTTTCGTTTCTCTCTCTTATTTATGTGACGCAGACGAAGTTGCGTTGGTCAGCTATAAGCTATAATTTATCTTGGAAACTTGAACACCTGATGCAGAACCGCAACAGACCAGCTAAACTATAAGAGATACAAATATGACACCATAGCAAAAATTGTTCCACGTGATGATCATTTTCTGCTGAGAGAATAAATTTAAAGATCTGGAACACCTGATGTGGAACTCCAAGAGCCCAGTTATACCATAACACATATAGGAATGACGTCTTAGCAAAAGTTGTTTAATCTGATGAGCACTCACTGTTGACTTATAAAAATCGAAGATCTGGGACACCTGTTGTGGAACTCCAATAGCCCAGCTACACCATAACACATATAGGAATGACGTCTTAGCAAAAGTTGTTCGGTCTGATGGGCATTTCCTGTTAAATTAGAAAAAATCGAAGGTCAGAAACATTTGATGTGAAAATTATTGCAAAGCTATCACTAATTTTACTGTATAAAATAACATAAACTGGGAGTAGGTACCTCCACGCGGTGAAGGCTGTAACAGTTTAGGACTGATTTTCGATGACGATTGTATATCAATGAAAATTTGACTCGACTGGCCAAAACTCCCATTTATTATTTAATTTTATCGAATAAATATGTCTTAGGGTTTATGTTATTTGAGTGTTGAATTTCCTTTTCCATTTATCTTCGTGACTCGGTAGCCTACCCGGTAACGCAGGGGAGCAGTCAATTAGATTTTAATTGATTAGATATCTTCACAACAAAACTATAACCATGCCTAGAAAGAGGTCAAATCTTTTCTAAATGTTCCAAAAGAGCTACAAGATTGAGGATCATAAGATCCCAATAATCTACCGAAGAGCGTCAGGAGAGACTTGATGCTGTTCGAGAACACCAGGCTGCAACTTGCTCCGTGGAAACCTCTTCGGATCGCGAAGCACGCCTGCGTTCTTAGCGTATTTACGCATCTACATCCAGATCTCTAGAGACCAGTGAAGAATAGATGCGCGACTGGCTGATCGTGAACGCCATGCATTGTCTCGCGAGTCGGAAACGTTTACCGATACAGAATCACGCTTGAGTTCTCAGTGTATTCGCACATCTACTAACAGGTCTTTTGAAACGAGTGATGAACGTGATGCGCGACTAACTGCTGCTCGAGATTATCATACATTGCCCCGAACACGCACACAACAAAATATTCGTAATCAGTTAGAAAGTGAGAGAGAAAGAATTGCTGGAGTACGGCATGAAGAGACAGAAGAAGAGCGCAACGAACGTTCGAATTCTGATCGAATTCGACATTGTCTGAACTGAATGTCGATATCATCTGAAGAATCGGATGTGTCTCAAGATATAGCCGTAGGGCATGGCGACCTTCCTTGGGTTGATAAGGAACGGAGTTCATTTACGTATATACTCCTATGATTGAATACGTCACATATTATGGTTCAAAATTGTACTTTTTGTGAAGCTGTTAACGGTATGTGTTGCTCAGATGGGAAAGATCCGCTTTTCCCTTCCCCGGGCTCTTAGAATTCGACATCAGACGTTTCAGATCTTCGCTTTTGACGACCCCGTTATCGCTGGCATAAGCAACAGGATCCGCGTACGAAGTCGCGGGCAGAAGCTAGTATTACAATATAACTTGTTGCTCTCTAGCGATATTATTATACGGAAGTATCTCTGCCCCCATAATCGGGACTTGGGGCACCCCCCCGTTAGGTTCCTTTAAACCCTGCACCCGGAAATAGGGGCCCCGCGAAGCGGGGCTCCGTCGACTACGCTTTTTAGGGGAATATGAAGTGTTTTAAGGTTAGGTTATATTAATCGATATTTCTCAGGAATGGTACAGTATCTTTTCATGAGTGTGGTACCACTGGGCAAGGGGGACCCCTCCTTCTCTCCACACCGCGTGAGTTGACTACCATCGCATGCATTTCACGAAAAATAATGCGTTTTATTGTAAGCAGTAGGCTCATTTGACAATAATTCGAGACTTTACAATATCGCTAGAGATATTACAATATAACGTATTTGACAATTTTACGGTGACATATACATTCTATCTCTTAGTATTTTATTATTGCATAGCACATGTGTGAGTGCCACGTACTGATAAGCTACCATTTGCATTCAGTTATCTTTCAATGACTTGAATGTGCCTTGGTAGCTGAGAGAATGTCATGCTCGCTCAAATGTCTCGCTGATGGTGGCGCCGCGACCCACCCGCCATGGCGGGTGGGTCGGGTCATTTAGTTCCCTTCAATATGGTTGAATTGAATGGCGCTGATCCATGCGTCATGTTCGTGAACGGTCGCTGTCAGTCGGAACTGCGGACCTAAAATTGCCGGTTTACCAGAACATAATATGAATCACTTTAAAAAAAATAATCTAAAAATGTGTAAGTCTTTCTACATCGTTCTCGCATCTATCTATACTAATATATGTATTATAAAACAGAAGAGTTTGTTTGTTTGTTTGGTTGAACGCGCTAATCTCAAGAACTACCGGCTCGAATTGAAAAATTATTTTTGCGTTGCATAGTCCATTTATCAAGGAAGACTATAGGCTATATAACATCACGCTACAATTATTAGGAGCGGAGCAGGAATGGAAAATGTTGCAAAAACGGGGTTTTATTTTCCTTTCGTTTTTCTCTCTTAATCTCATAGGTGACGCAGCGCAGACGAAGTTGCGTGGTCAGCTAGTATATGTATAATCTCAACATGAATGATGTAACCAAGATTTTGTAACAACATTTTTGATTGAAAATAGATAAGTAGAGATCTACGCTAGGGAATGGGCATAGAGTATATAACAGTCTTTGGGAATGGGCAACCACAGTACTTTCTCAAGTTATTATGCCTTGTGTCTGTGACTGTAGCTTCGCTTTTTTTTTCGTTTTATTGACATTTTAAAGTGCCGTAATGGTCCAATTGAAATAAATGATTTGAATTTGAGTTTAAACAAAACATGAAAAAAAAAATGTATTAAGTTTGATCCGGATCATTTAAGTGATTGAGATGCAAATGTTCCAATCTCGAAAATGATACTTTTTGTCCACCTCTATCTGACGTGTGTGATAGGGAAAGGAAAATGCACGGGAAATGTCATGCATGCTGCATGCTATCACTATGCTAATGTAATGCCACTGTCAACTGTCAAACTGTCAAGTGTCAAGCTTAGCCCGTAGGCATGTATATTTTTAACGATGTTTTTGTTTAAGAAATAAAACGACGTGAAAATATTTCCAATTTGATCTATAATTTCGGTGCTGCATTTCTAGATTTAAGTAACGGTGAAATCTTATCATTTATGAAGTGTTAACTTTTACATTCTACCAATTATTTTTGCTAAAAACATCGACAGGGTTACACCGACTAAAGAATGCAAGTATAAAACACAAAATAACACGCAAATTCACACATTATACTTACGCAAATTCTGCGCCAAAACTTTAATTTGTGTGTGTGACAAATCTTTTAATTGTTTTTTTTTTTCAGGACAGAATATTGGAAGTCTCAAGCACGAAAATATTGCGAATTTTGCAAGTGTTGGTTTGCTGATAACAAAGTCGTAAGGATTGAAATCATAGCTATTTGATTGTAAATGTTTGCAAATGTTTTTTCCGATGAACCTAATAAAACTTGAACATTTGGGTTTATATTACTTATTCATAATTGTATGATGATCATATTCTACTCATCACATGATACTGCAATTTATCACATTTCAGTCAATTACATTCCATGAAAATGGTAAGCGTCATAAGGAGAATGTTCAAAAACACATATCACAGCTCAGTAAAAAGAGTGCTAAAGAATTCAAGCAGAAAGAAAAGATTGATGATGACATCAAAAAAATGGAAACTGCAGCAATGGCTGCTTACTTGAATGATGTGAAGAATAATGCTGACATCACATCACAGGTAATAAATTGATAAGTTAACATAATTATACTCAATATTTAATAAACAGAAAATTAAATAGTAAGTAAGAAATGTACTTGAAATGATACTAAAAAATATAATTGTTGTAACTATTGAGTTAACCAAGTTTACCTATTGTGCAGTTTTTTTCTTACTCTGTCAAAATGAAAACCTGCCATTTTTCTAACCCAATGTTTTTTATTTTTAAGAATATCAATGAGTTACTAAATCAGAGCGGTAGCAGTGAGACTCCCATAGTTGTGGCCAATGCACCCACATCAAAGGCAGCTCCTGCCTGGGAAGAAGTCAAGAGTGAAGATGGAAGCTCGTATTACTGGAATACTGGTACAAATGGTACTGGAAATTGGTTTAATTTTAGTTGATAGATTTATTTTATTGATAGACGAGATTGATAGTAGATAATTGTACACAAAACTGGGAACCATACCTTCTCACTTCATTTAGTTCAAATATAAGTTTCCTACTGGGTGTGAAAAGACACTTAATGGAAACTGAAAGACATTTGTTCTGCCCGTCAGTGTGAGCATTTTTTAGTTCTGGATCATATCTTTGAACCATCTACATAGTTATCAGCAGGGCTATTGGATATTTTGATCTCCAGTGACTATCAAGCTTCAGTTGTACACTGAATTTTAATGACAACTGAGAATGTCATAACATTGTATTGCATATCACACTGCCTCAGTACGTAACTTCTGTATTTTTATGGACTAACTAGCCGACGTCACGTGGTTTCACACGCGTAGTTCCTGTTCCCTTGGGAGTACAGGGATAAAATGTAGCCTATGTTACTCAGGGTGAATGTAGCTTTCCAATGGTGAAAGAATTTTTGAAATCGGCACAGTAGTTTTTGAGTTTATTCATTACAAACATAGACACACAAAAATACAAATTTTTCCTCTTTATAATATTAGTCGACTAATATGTGGCTAATTTCATCAATTTGATGTCCAGTAAGCTGTGCAATCTTTTTTTGCGTAGATGTTCAGAATGCTTGGTTGACGGCTTCATGAAGGGTCCGTTTAAACTTTGTGTAGACATAACCTAGGTTTCGCTTAAAATAAACATTTTTTTATCTTTCCTTAAATGTCTCACTGCTGGGCAAAGGCTTCCTTCGAGGTTTTTCTTTCCCTAGGAGTTTTATCCTGCGTCCCCTGGAACCAACTCTCTTGGTACCAGTCCAAGTCGTCTCGCCACCTATATTCTTATTGCTTTTGGTACCCATTGTGTGGAGACTTGCCCAGAGGTCGTCGTGCATTCGGCTGTTGTGACCCGCCCATTTTAGCCAAGTATACATTACTCTTGCAAACATTATGTTACCAAGTAAACAATTATATTGTTTTTTTTTTCTTTTAGAAACCACCTGGGATGCTCCAGATGAGTTTGTGTCAGTAGCAGAGCAAGAAAAGAAAAAATTGAACAACCAAACAGATGATAAAAAGAAGCAGAAACTAAAGTAAGGAGACAGTAATTTTTATGCATGTTCAATCCAAATGAACCTACTTGAACTACGAGTATCTATCTGTGTTTACCTGAACTATCGTTGTCATTACTAGTAAGTATTGACACCAAGAGGGCGTCTTCCGGTTTTCCGAACCAATGAGACACTGGAGACACATGATCATGGGCCGGTAGTAGTGGTGCCGCTCTTGGCACGGAACTCAAATTGATTTGGGGGCGGGGGCCGCGCTATGCCGGCGCCAGCCGCCGGACCCTCCGTCTTCTTCGAGCCAGGCTTCAGTGATGGGGCCGCAGTCGGTGACACATCCCGCGCCAGGGGCGAAGGCAGGTCGCCCGCTTGGCTTCCCTCAGGTGCGGTGGGGGGCGCGGGTGCCTTACCCTTGCTTCCTCGCTTCCCCTTCTTTCCCCTCCGCCGCTTCGAGGAGGGGGGAGCTTCTCCCCTGTTGGTGGGCCCGTTGGCCGCCGCCATGAGCGACTCGCCCTGGGCCTCAGTGGAGGCCACGTCCTTCGGCCTCTCGGCGACCGTTGTCGACTGCCGTGAGGTGGTAATGGTGGCGGCTGTGCCCGTTTGCCTGTTCGCCCTAATCTCCGCTTGGTACATCGGGCACTTGATATTATTGGCGGGATAATCGCCCCCGCGGCTGACGCACGTGGCTGGTTCGTCACGTGGTCGGGGGCAGTCCCGCGCTGCGTGCTGCGTGCCACCGCAGCGGACACAGGCGAGCGGTCGGTGGCAGAGGTGCGACGAGTGCCTCCATTTCTGGCACCGGTGGCACTGGGCGGGCCCACGTTTGCCCCGCCAGGCTTCGACTTTGACACCTCTCATGTTCAGGAACACGGAGGCGTCGACGATCCTACGTACTACGTCTACGTCTTGCTGAGTACGGCGTGGAACACGCAGCCGGGTCGTCCCTGGCTCGCCTTGATACCGCCGCCAACGCGCGGAGCTCCTCCTCGATTTCAGAGGGGGTGGTGTCCACAGGCCCCTGATGGCCACCTTGAAGCTTCGCTCCGCTTGCAGCGAGTAAGCGAACCAGGATGTGCCATCCTCTTTCTCCAGGCCGGTCAAATAGCGCTGGACCACCCTATATTCGGCTTCACTTCCAGGAGTGAAGCGAATTCCAGCGCCGAAAGGTTGGGCGCTGGTGGGGTGGCCCAGCTTCTCTTTGAGGGCCCTGAAATGGGAGGCCCATCTTGGCAGCCTTTCCACCACAAGCGGAGGATACCTAGGCCTCTTCTGTGGCTTCGGCTTGGGCTGGTTGGCGGCTTTGATGTCAGAGTCCTGGGGGGCCACCGGCTGTGAGGGAGAGACAGTATTGACACTCACCCCATGCTGCGTCCCTGGACTCGTCGGCGTCGGTAGTGGAGAGGGAGGAGCCCCCCCCCCCCCCCCGCGGCGGCGCGCTATCGCGCCCCGGCGGCGGGTCGAGGCAGTACCGCTTCGCCTCCTCCTCTGATTCGTCCGTGCTGCGGCGGCGTCTCTGGGGCCGCGGTTCCGGCCAAAGGTCGTGGCCGTGATCCCGTGACGCCGCCGGTGAAGTCCTCGTAGTGGTGGCTCGCCTCCCTGGCGCGCTCCGCCCCGACTCGTCCGACCCCGCGGACATGACCGACATACTCGAGCCGGTTCTGCGGCACGAGGGGGCGCAGGCGAGGCGGGCAGCTGGGGCGCCAGGGGCACCGGCCGCGCTCCAGTCGGGAGCTGCTGGTGTCGGGCCTCACCGCGGACACGGCCCCCAAGGGGGCCGTCGACGCGGCGGGGTGCGCAATCGCGGCGGCGAGCGGTTGTGCGGCAGCGCGCTTGGATGGCGCTGTGGGCGCCGGGACGCTGCTGACAGCCACGTGAGTGCTTGGCTGCGGGCGCTGCGGTACGCGCCTGCAGTGCGCGGCTAGTCTTCGCTGCGGTGGGTGGGCCCGGGGTCTGCATCGGGACCGGGCGCACAGGTACGACGTGCGGTCGGCTCGGCGGAGGCATCGGCGCAACACGCGCAGGCGCCGACGTCGTCGACGGGCCGCTCGCATCGGCTGCCGTGCCTCGACCCGCTCCCTCCTCTTCCCTCCTCCCCTCCTCTGGGCCGGCATCCTCTTGCTCTTCGACGACTTCGTCGAGGAGGAGAGCCTCGCCTTGCCGGACGACTTTCTCCCCTCTGCTCTAGGGGGGGGGGTTCGGGCGGCGCCGGATGGGGCACTATGATGTCGATGTTCGGCATCGATACCATCCGATCCAATGACCAGCGAGACACCTCGGGAGATGTCGTCGGGGTTGGGCATCTTCTTCAGCTTGGCAGGGCCGGGCCGGGCAGCAGGTGGCTCCCCCTATGCTCGCACCAGTGCTAGGCACTTGTACGAACACAGAGAAAGTGAGCGAAGTGGCGGTCGGCGCGAAATATGTTTTTATGAAGTACCCCCGAACGTCCGTACATTCGTAAAAATCTCCGAACTTTGGCGTAGGTATCGCTTATTGCACTACGACCTGCTGTTCGGACTACTGGCGATCCTGGAGACACATGAACACGACAATCGTGTTTTAACGCGACTGGAGCACAAAGCCGGTGTCTGCTGTTAAAATATCAGAAAACCTGCCGCCGCCCCTCTACGCGCTGCTCACACAATTTTTCAGTAAAGACACGCGAGCTTGCACTCGCACCCGCGCGTGTTATAGCGGACGCCCTGAAACGTGGGGTTAAACTTACTCAATACTTTTTGTTTTGGTTCCCAGTAAACAACAACAAAAGCAAGCCCAAAAAGATGTGCATATGGAGGTGAACGCTCATATAGCAAGAGAAAGAATGAGAGAGTTGGCAGTCAACAAGGACCCACCACCACCTGTCAAGAAGTTTGTAGACTATGGGCCAGCTCCGCGCGCCACTAAGCCTTATGGCTCTTGGACTGAAGTAGTAAACGAGTAAGTCGACTTTACTTGCGGTTATTTGCTATTTGCATTTAAGGCTGATGCTCCATGGTAGCCCGCGAAATTCCAATTTTCTTACGTTTTTTTTGCAATTTGCAGAGCAGTGATAAGTTGTATGTTGATAAAAATTACGTTCACGGCTGTAAGACGTATGTAGTTACAGAACGACCGACTGACCGTGAAAAAATCCTTTTTTCGACTTTTACGAACTTTGAGGGTTGTATTGATAATTTTGATGGTTATAATTCTATAACTACATACGTTTTACAGTCGCGACCAATATATTTACTTCATACAACCTACCACTGGGCTGCAAATTGCAAAAAACGTAAGAAAATTTGAATTTCGCGGGCTACCCTGACGCTTTCACCTTCGTTAGAAATGAAAGATTGATGCATAACAGTGTTGCATGTTTTTTTTAGCGTAAGGCATCCAATCGCCAGAAGAACCATGCTACACCAGCCCGCGTCATTTAATGCGTTGTACTTCTTTGCCCAATTGGGAGAAGCATAATTATGCAATCGTCATTATGGACAAATTGAAAGGACTCTGAGCTAAAGTGGTCTATGAACCAATAGCAACACTGTTGTGGTTTTTACCTCAACTCCACTTACGTGCGAAGGGGCACCAAAATCTGATAGTTTTGAGAAAAATAATATTTTAGAATTCCTGATTTTACTTTTGTTTCTCTCTTTCTGTTTTTTTTTTGTTTTCATAAGACAGACGACTACTTTTAGTAGCGGAGCACAAAAAATATATCATAGTTAGAAGAAAGCCCATGACACTAAACCTAGCTTGATAAGACTTCCAAATGATGGATATAATTAGTCACGATAATAATGGGGGAACACGTCTTAACGAACTAGGTTTCGTGTCATGGGCTCTCTTCTAACTATGACATATTTTTTCTTGAAGTATCCCCCTTAAATACCACAACAGTGTCGCTATTGGTTCATAGACCACTTCCCATAAAATGTGCCCAGTCTCTTTTAAAATACTGACGTTTTTCAAAATATATGACACAATTTGCATCGAATAATTACAAATAATTTGTTTCTTTCCAGACCTGTAGAACATATCGATCTTCAGCTACCGAAGCCTGAAAAAGAGCCACCACCGCCCCCAGTTATCGTGCAGCCAGAAATAATTCAGTTTAAGGAGAAGCGCGTCGAGTCACTTGGTGACGGACCCGTTGAGTTCAAGAAGCGAAAGTTCAATATGCCTAAAAGAAATATGCGTCAAAAAGTAGATGATGACTGAATAGTTTTATGTGATGCAATGTGTAAATAAAATCAATTAGTGTAACACAATACGGACTGTTTTTTGAAATCCCTATGCACTAAACATTAAAATATGACCAAAATATCCAACCTTTAAGACCTCCAGTGTAGCGGTGAACAGTTTCGGACATATGACTTCTCCCTGTCTCACACCTCGCTGCAGAAGGATAGGTTCCGAGGCTTGGTCCTGAAGTCGGACTGACATGGTGACTTTTTTAAACAAACACTTCAACACATCGATGTACCGGTAGTCGATTTGGCACCGTTGGAGAGACTGCAGTACAGCCCAGGTCTCGATTGGATCGAAGGCTTTCTCGTAGTCCACAAACGCTAAACAGAGAGTCAGGTTATACTCCTTGGTCTTCTGTATAACCTGCCGCACTCCACAGCGTATGTATGTGGTGGTGTTTCCCCTCGATTATGACGGAATTAAATAGCTTCTGAAGGGCCTTAAGTACCGTTTTCCATCTACCTTCAGGAGGTCGCCCATAATTCCGTCATCCATCACCCGGTGCCTTGTTG
This sequence comes from Xestia ashworthii, assembly GCA_950022955.1. NCBI lineage: Eukaryota > Metazoa > Arthropoda > Insecta > Lepidoptera > Noctuidae > Xestia > Xestia ashworthii. The sequence continues at coordinate 15,312,749 of OX465558.1, read as the reverse complement.
TTTTAAGCTGTTTCAGAGCCATCCTGATCTCGTACATGCTGATGTCCGTGATGTCTTCGCTATAGTGTCGGGTCAGTCTAGCTCTTGGGTCGTTTGCTAGATCTACAACGGGCTTACTGGTTGACGTATACAACTGTCCATAGAAGCTAGAAGCAGGATCATCTCACGCCGCTCTTTCATGAACTTGAGAGTTTGATCGGAGAGTCTCTTGTCTGGACGACGTGTCTTGAAGAACCGGATCGTAGACCGGGTCGTATGGACAGTTTCCTCGAACCCATCGTTATATTCGTCCACTGAGCTTCCTAGGCACTCGAAACGATTCTGGAGTTCAAGCAGAAAGCTATCGGGGTTTTGGATTTGGATCTGTGCTGGACGGAGCGTAGACTTCATCAGTCGAGCCTTTCTAGCTTGATATTGATGTTCAATGTGCCTCTTACCAAGCGGTGATTGCTCCCGGTTTTCGCCGAATTGATCACAGAGACATCATTGAACATTTGCTTCTTGGTTGACATGATGAAGTCAATCTCGTTTTTTGTTGCACTATCGGGACGCTGCCAGGTTCACTTCCTGTGCTCACGCTTTTTGAAGAAGGAATGCATCATATAGTAGAGGCCCTCCTTCTCCATCAAACTAGCCAGTTGGTGGCCTCGGTGGTTCCGACGTCCAACTGCAAATAGCCCCACCGGCAGCTCATCCCCGTCTGGTTTGTCCAGTGGCGCGTTGAAGTCCTCCATGATAACGGTGAAGTGAGTTTTGAAACCATACATATGGCTTTCGAGATATCTTCATACACGGCGTCCGCTTCGTCGTCGGGGTGTGACGAGGTCGGGGCGCAGACCTGTATGACCTTCAGCGAATATCTTGAGCATATTCTGAGTATAAGGTACGCTACCCTGCGGGCCTAAAATGAAAATTTAAAATGACAATAAAGTCCATTTTTAGAATTTAAATTTTTAACGTGATTCATATTATGTTCTGCTAAAGCTTCCATTTTAGACCCCCTGGTCGACACACTCTCGATCTTCACCACGTTGTTCACAAGGGACTTGTGGACGATAAACCCAACACCACCCTGGATCTGCCGGTCACCCTCTCGGAAATAAAGCAAGTTGCCGGATTTCAGGATTATCGTGTCCTCCCTCTCTTTTCGGACTTCAGATAATCCCACAATACTCCATCGCAACCTGCTCAATCTCTCTTCGAGTTCCACTATCTTCTCGTCGGTCCGTCCGGAGTGTACGCGTACGTGTTATAATAATATGTTCATGTTGCCAGGTCCAGTCGTTGGTATAGGCAGCCGGATTCCATCCGGGGATTTTTCGCACCCCTTGCCACGCCGTAACCCAGACCGCTGCCGTAGTCGAGGGTAGACGGGCTGCCGGGCACAAGGGCCATTTTTGTAATGCGGTGTCCATTTTGGCCAGGCGGGTTGGCGATCGCAGTATATAATTCTTCCGAAAAGACAGAGCGCTGCTGTCCATTCTATAATAATCTAAGGGATTACTGCGATCGCCAACCCTCAACCCTTACGCAACCCTTAGCCGCCTCTTACGACACCCACGGGAAGATATGGGATGGTGTTATTCTTTACGTCCGACACCGTACGGATTATAATTATATGTAATGTTTATTTCTGTTTATAAACACAATAGGGAATATGCATGTATTTTTTTCTTCACTTAAATCAATTAATTACACTATTATCAACCCAAGAAAAGTATTAAAAGTTAATTTCAACTACTGCTTGTCGCTTAAAAATAATACTCCTGCAACTTTCTATGACAGTTCAAACGTCCGTCCGTCGACCATACTTTGACGTCATTTATCAAAATGTACCTTGTTTACATCTATTTTTTTGGCCTTAATAAAGTAATTTTACTAATTGTATGTGCTTTATTCAAGCAAAAATTGCGATAACGATATTATAATAAAATCGTAGTGCAACTTTACCTACATTTCAAATAAAAGTTATTTTTAGACATATGAATTTTGATGTCACTACCGCCGCGCGCCGTTAGCGAGGACGACGTGTTTTGAGAGTGCGTTCCGTTTCACCAAAAACATGCTACATAAAACAACAAATTGTAAAATAAGTGATGTATTAGAAACTTAAACAAGCGCACCATAATGTTTATAAGCGCCAATATAAGGCATTTTTAATAAATAAAAAGAGTGTTGTATTTCTTGTAAATTATGAAAGAAAACTTTCTCAGAACATAAAAGTTGAGGAAAAGGAAACCGTACTGTTAATTACTTACCTTTGTAGGTAGGTCTTCACCTCGAGACCTCGATAAAAGAAGGGTTCGCCTAATTTGAAATATGGTAATACTTTGTGATTATAAAAGATCAGGGTCTTCGGAAAATGTTTGTGTAACTTTACTCAAGTGATATTGAACGAATTATGGACCCACTACCTACAATAAAGGAGTCACGCGAGCGCCTGACATGAGTAGTAGGTTTAAGGTTAGGTTCAGGTATATCTACATTATTATGTTGTACCTCAGTAATTGTTCGCAAGCTGTGTGTGTGGGCAGGGCCGTCTTTAACCGTTTGGGGGCCCTGGGCACTTGAGAATACTGGGGCATTTGTAGAATGCTAGACCGTGTTTTTTTTCTTTAATGATCACATGACCTAATTTCATTTCATATACTTTTTTGAAAACGGCTTAATTAACAATTTCTATGATGCACATTTGAACTAATATTCAGTTAGTATAATAAAAAACTTGAGAGGTGTCAAGGGACACCCGGATGGAACGAAGCTCTTTCGATTAACTAGTGAAGGAATTGTAATAAAATTTTATTTTTTTTAAGTTATAATAATATTTTTTTATCTATCTATATATATAAAATAGTAAACTGACTGACTGACTGACTGGGTGATATATCAACGCACAGCCCAAACCGCTAGGTCTACAGATTCCAAATTTGGCATGAAAGTTCCTTATGTGGTGTAGGGGTGCACTAAGAAAGGATTTTTCAAAATTCACCCTCTAAGGGGGTGAAACGGGCCCCCAAAGTTTGTATGGGGAAACAAGATTAGTTAGACTATTTTATTCGAAACTTCACAAGAGTAATCCTATTGATAAATGAGTAGAAACGGGTTTCAGGTTTTTTCAAAATTCACCCCCTAAGAGGGGTAAATGGGGTGACAAAGTGTA